>OU343136.1:0-10000000 GCA_910594945.2 Amphipyra berbera | reverse complement strand
AATTAAACACCGCATTTTTAATTCTAATGGGTTAAGATGACATCACCTCTAGTCACATGATCACCTTCAGACATGTCTACGAAGTATCTGTGTTTATGAGTTACTGTTTAAAAGTTAATAAATTTGCCATCACAAGCCAGTAATTTGCCAGCAAATTAATCGCAAATCGTTTGATTAAAAGCTCAAAGTAATCGTTTTACTGTAACGAATGGAAATTAACTTTTATACATTCTACAGGGTGTAAACGAAATCATGTAATTCCTTCAATTCTCGTAATGTACTGCTGACGTAGATTATCGCTACATGGGATACTTTTGGATTCAATAAAAAAATATTAAGTACAAGAAGTCAACATGTGTTCTTAACGTAAGGCATTTTAGCGCCCCGAGCGAATTGCCTCGGCTATCGCTCGCCGCGCGGTCATTTAACTCGGGGCGCTAAAATGCCTCACGTTAAGAACACATGTTTACTTCATGTAACTTTTTTTTATTGTATCCAAAATTGTTCCATGCTGGTTTAATCTATGTCAGCAGTACATCACGAGGTTTACATGGAAGGAATTACATGATTTCGTTTACACCCTGTATAACTGAATTAGTTTGGGTTAAAACATAACATCACGCCATGTATTCACCGCAGGGTTCGGCAGAGGTGTTTTTAGTACACCCTCGTTTCGCCAGTTATCTTTAAGTCCCATGCAATAAGGGGCGTGCCTATTGCCATTAACCGGGCACAAATCCAGAATCCAGCTGCTACTGAAAAATTCATAATGGATAAACCCAATAACACTTTGCTCGACTTGGGGTTTGAACCCAGGACCCAATGCTCAGCAGTTGTACTTGCGATCACTAGATCAACAAGGCAAAATATAATCTTCTTTACATAGTATAAAACAAAGTCGCTCCTGCTGTCTGTACGCTTAGATTTTTGAAACTGCGCAACGGATTTTAATGCAGTTTTCAGAAATACATAGAGTGATTCAAGAGGAAGGTTTATATGCCCCACATTAGTATCTACATTGCACCCGTGCGAAGCCGGGGCGGGTCGCTAGTATTATAATAAGTAACTATTTTAGTACTGTGTTTAAATCGTATCAGTTTATTTGTGTGTTGAAAATAATGAGTGTTCTCCGAAATAGGTATGTTATTTTTGGAACATTGCCATTGTTATGGTCTCTATATTTAATTTTTATTACAACAGTTTCATATAACAGGAATACAACTTCCCGGTAATATAAATGAAATGACAAATTCCATTGCAGTCACCTCATTCATCTCTATCGGTTCACTAGCTCCCAAAATAGCTTAAACAAATAAACCTTACAAACATTGGAGTTCAATAACCTATACCTACGTTTAAGTATGTCATAAAATAACATACGCGACTACTGATCGTGAGGTCCTGGGTTCGATCCCCATGTCGGACAAAGTGTTATTAGGTTCTTCCGTGTAGAATTCCTCAGTAGCAGCCCGGAGTTTGTGCCGGGTCGATGGCAATAGGCTCGCCCCCAATTAGATGGAACTTTAACATAACGGCGAAATGAGGGTGTTACTATACACCTCTGCCCAACTCTTCGGGGAATACAGGCGTGATGTTATGTAACATAACATAATCAGCCCATTACTGTCCCACGGCTGGGCACGGGCCTCTTCTCAGAATGAGAAAGGTTTCAGTCCTTAGTCCACCACGCTGGCCTGTTGCAAGTTGGCAGACTACACACACCATCAAGAACTTTGTGATGCCCTCCCAGGTGTGCAGGTTTCCTCGCGATGTTTTCCTTCACCGTTAACGCAAGTGATAATCAATTTATGATCCGCATGAATTCGGAAAGACAGAGGTGCGGACCGGGATCGATCTCAGACCCTTCAGCATGGAAGGGAAACGTTCAACCGCTAGGCTATCATTGCTTTTTTGCTTAAGTAGGTATATCATTAACTAGCGGCCCGTCCCGGCTTCGCACATTTTTCCCGTTTTTACAACATTTTCGTGTCGTAGCGTGATGTTATATAGCCTATAACCTTCCTCGATAAATGGACTATCCAACACAAAAATATTTTTTCAATTTCAACCAGTAGTTCCCGAGATTAGCGCGTTCAAACAAACAAAAAAACTCTTCAGCTTTATAATATTAGTATAGATGTAAAACAACTACCTTCGTTTTGAGCAAAAAGGTTCTAAACGTAAGCCCATCAAATAGGTGTTTGTAAAATAATTTAATAATACCCCAGTATCGTGAATAAAATTCCATTTTCAATTTGCGTCACGAAGGCTGAAGTGGGTCAGAAACTAGTTCACAAAAAGCACATCTACTTACTAGAGCTATGTAATAAGCAAGATGCGGTTATCTGCCACCAGAGTTGGCAAAAAATGTATAGAAAATACGAGGTCGGATGGTTTATTCGTTACTTTTAAAAGCGTTGCGTTTGGAATTAAAAACACGCTGTGTATAACAGGATTAAGACACATTAATCCTCGTAAGAGCAGGTTCATGTTGAGTTCAAATGAATTTGTGCTGTAAATGCATTTCATTAATGTCTAGTTTCTATAAACAAAAACGAATCATTTGCTTACCAATGGTAGTATTTTTGATTACCAATCTGGGCATATAAATGGACTCGTAAGCAAATGTTTACCTGTGATACTATACAAAGCCATGAGGTCTTTGCTTCGTTATTGGTAAAGATACAAGAGTCTAAATTTTAACCAATACATAACATAATTAGCCCATTGCTATCCCACTGCTGGGCACGGACCTCTTCTCAGAAAGAGAGAGTTTAGGCCTTAGTCCACCACGCTGGCCTGGTGCGGGTTGGCGGACTACACACACCATCGAGAACTTTATGCAGCCCACTCAGTGTGCATGTTTCCTCACGATGTTTTTCCTTCACCGTTAACGCAAGTGCTAATCAATACCAACCAATACGCTCCGTAAATGATAGGAATCGGTCACAAGACTTTTTCCGTTCGTTAACTGTAGTCATTTTCTGGTGAATCCAAAACATTGTCTATAACTAAATTACGTTGGTCCCTCTAAAAGCAACTTGCTACCGAGGAGATAAGATAACTTAACTAGTCGAAATTGGGCATAACTAAGTGTCACTTAGTTGCATTGTCTGCGGGCACCACCGAATCTCGGTCGTATAATTATCACAATAGTTAGACTAAGATTGCAACTGATACCGTATTTAACCCTGCATTAAATACATTTTCAGCATTGTCATGTTCAGATTTGAAGGGTATGGGTGAAATTACAGGCACATGAAATTTTACAACATTGTCTATGAGGCGCTCCACCCACAGCACCGCGCCCCGTCGCGTAGCGCGGGATGGCAAACTGCGCGCGAGGCGCCTTCCCGCGCATTTCCGCGTCGGCAGTGTGTTGTGCTAGGCGTGATTTCTATATACATTGAGATACTTTCATACAATGGTAAAATCTGCCATCCCGCGCTACGCGACGGGGCGCGGTGCAGTGGGTGGAGCGCCTAAGGTTGGCAACGTAACAATGTAGCTTTTTTGTGACCTACGCAAATGTCCGGTTGATTGGTAGCGTCGTGCGTCGAGTTGTTGAGCTCCCTAAAATAAGGTTTGAGCTACACGACGGCTGATGCATGCGTGTCGTCAGTTAAGACAAATCAACTCAAACCTGCTATGGCATTTTCCTCAAAATGCCATTCCAGACGTTGCCCTACATTGTTACACTCGCATAGTTTTTATACCACAATGTCTTGACTTTAAAAGGGACCTTGATCTATGAGTTAGTTTTGGCTTTACTTCTGTGAGCAAGTCAGACAGGAAATGCCGGCGCCATCTAGTCTTAAAAAAAAAACATTTCATTGACTTGTAAAAAGTGTCTGTAAGAGATTTATTTACAGAAGTAAAAAAACATTTATCATTTAACAGTTACCTACCCCAGTTACCCTTGGTGCTGTAGATGTATATAGGCATAGGTAACCACTATCATGAAAAAAAGTATCAGCTGCTTCCAACCAGGAATAGGCAACTCATTCTTTTTAATCAACTTTAGCCTCTCTTCTCTCTTCGTTTTTAACCGACTTTCAAAAAAGGAGGAGGTTCTCAATTCGATAGTATGTTTTTTTTTTGTTTGTTTGTTCCTTGATATCTTTGCTAATTGTGAACCGATTTTAATGATTATTTTTTTATTTGAAAGAGTATTCTTTCGAAGTAGTCCCATTTAAATTTGGTGAATATCTGATGAAGAACTTCGGAGATAGACAATATGAAGTCGGTTTTATTTTTGTTAAAAAGAGATTATTTAAATTAACGTTTTTTTTTAAATTTAATCTTTGACACAACCCTTCGCTCAAGCAGTTTACTTGCAGACGGTTTATTATGCCCAGTTGTGCACGTTTACGAACTGATAGGATTCTTATATTATTTATAAATGCAACTGCTACTGACGTGAGTACTTTACACCGCTCGTGGTCACGGGTGGACTCAACAAGCACTGAAAAGTGCTAGGAAGCTTGGAAATCGTAAAAAGTTAAATAAATCGTGGAATAGTCCGGTAAAGTTTAGTTTTCAGGTGAGCTTCACTGAAATATCAGAGATTTTTATTTTTCACTCGTAAAATCTGTTCCTAACTAGTAGGTACTGCTGCGCGATTCACAAACGCAGTATGTAACATTTTGGTCAAAAATGAGTTAAATATATATTCCTAATCACCATAGGATTGTGATTACAAATATATATTTAACTCATTTTTGACCAAAATTTTACTTACTGCGTTTATGAATCGCGGGGCAGAGTAGCTCTCTCGCTTCGATGTACTTCAATATTTTTCTTATCAGCTGTGGTCTTTTGTGGCATTAACCATTATTATGCAATTAATCGTTGATCTAGTGGTGGCAAGCGCGATAGCTGATCATAAGATCCTGGGTTCGATTCCTAGTTCGGACAAAGTGTTTTTCCGTGTGGATTTTCTCAGTAGCAGCCCGGAGTTTGGATTTGTGGCCGCTTGACGGCAATAGGCTCGCCCCCTATTACATGGAACTTAAACGGCGAAATGTGGGCGTTACTATACACCTCTGCCCTACCCTTCGAGGAATAAAGGCGTGATGTTATGTTTTATGTATTCAATTAATATGAATTGTTACATCGTTTTTGTTTGCCAGGTTGTCGATGACTTCAATTTCTTGGTCTCAAAGGGCGCTTTCAATACCAATCGTCTAAATTGAAAGCACCCAAACTCGCTCGAGATTGACTATGTCGGCAGTCAGCAAATGTCGCATTGATGTAGCTCTCAGAATCATAACTGGATGTAAAATCCAGGTTCAATATACTCGAACTCGAAGCCTTAGCTAAAATCTAGAGTTGAACTTTAGGTCGATGCCTAGCTGTGTCACACGGAATTTCATACCACCATTAGTGAACTGTTAGTGTGAAACCACGTGCTGTGTCTACCCCTTAAGTGACGAAATTTCTAGCTTACGTTAAGCAAAGACCTGTTCAAAGACGAAGCACGTTTTTCTAAAAGATGCCTGCTCACCTCTGCCTTGAAACTAATTCTATTAAAAGTATGCTGACAACGAATTCCGCTCGCGACCAGTCCTTTAATGAATGATAATGCAAACTGCTTTGTACGGAGAGGAAAATAGATTAATTAAATTCTTACTTTAACAGTTTACGCGTATGTCCGTATGGCTTGTGTATAAAATGCTATTACGTAATGTATTTCATGTGGTTAGCGAATGACCTAGCGATAGTGTCAGAGTGTATGCCGCCCGTGAGCCTCTGACTTGGCTTCACATGTCGTCGAGAAATATTTCTCAGGCATGCCGGTTTCCTCACGATGTTTTCCTTCACCGTTTTTAAGCAAGTGGTAATTATAGAATACGCATATGAATCCGAAAAGTCAGAGGTGCGCGCCTTGGGTTCGCACTCGAGACCTATGACTTGGCAGTCCGACGATCACACCGGCTGTCACTGCTTATACATACCTAATAACAATGACAGTTGCCTGCGTAGTGTTCGTTCTTTGTCTGCTTACTTGATTCTTTTGTTGACGGTACATAACATACATAACTAGCCCATCACTGTCTCAGAATGAGAAGGGTTTAGGCCTTAGTCCGCCACGCTAGCCTGGTGCGGATTGGCAGACTGCACACACCATCGAGAACTTTATGGAGCCCTCTCAGGTGAGCAGGTTTCCTCACGATGTTTTTCCTTCACCGTTAACACAAGTGATAATGAAATTCTGATCCACACATGAAGTCGAACTCAGATCTTCCTGCACGGAAGACAAGCGTTCAACCGCTAGACTGTGCATAGATATGGAATATCGATAATGTAAAGACCGGATCCGGCCTTGTGGCTTGGAATCCTGTGGTATAGTAGGGATTGTATAATATTATTATTTGCAACCTCTGCACAGATTTTGAGCTTCATATTACGTTATTATTAGAATGTAAACTTGGCAAACGTGCCGTGTTAGATATATTATCTACTTTACATTGCAAGTAAATGTCATGGTTTTCTTTATAGTAGGTAAACTTTTAAAAATGCTTTGAAAATCGGATCTTTGCGATGATCCTGAAAATAGCTTGGATGATTACGAAAATCTGTCTTAGATTCGAAATATCCGGTCCTTTGCAATCGTCCTAGGACTATCGCAAAGATCCAATTCTTTCGTTAATCCTACGACATATAGATAGGAAAGACATGCACCCTAATTGCGAAACATACTCGTAATTATTGTAATAGCTTTATTTTTGACAGTTCAACAATCTTCATTGCGCCGAATGTTTCGACAATCCATCTTCTCGATAACTAAGCATTACGCATTGTTTATTGTTGTATTGTCAAAATGAAAGCAGATTAGAAAAGTATGACACGAATCGGAAAAGACTCGGCAGTCGGTAAATGGCTTTCAATAATTGTGATGAGTGCTTAAAATGTGGATCAACTGGTTATTAATTTTAAACTTTAATAACATACACATACGATGGGTATGAAATAGCCCTAAAAATCAATACACTACTAAGAATACTAGGCTCGTAGCGTATAACGATATTATTAGAGACCCCACAAATCTGTCATATTTCATACTAAGTGGCCATTATAACAGTTTTAAGCTAGATATATCGGCTATTCGATTAATACCAAGAGAATATTAGATCAACGTAAGTGGTAAGTACGAAAAGAATATTCGATATCACGAATAAGTTATAAGTTAGTGCGTGGAAGGTCTTGAATAAAAGGGAACACGTACAAAACTAGGGTGGGAATATAGAATTTGGAAAATACACTGGCCTGCAAAAATAAGTATCACACTTTTAAAATTTCAATTTTTTCTAAACTATAGAAGTTAGAGATTTAAAATAAAAAACGTTTTATAGCAATTTTTATCAGCTTTCTTTGAAACTATAGTAACAAAGTTAAACTCTTTTTTGAGTCCTTTTTGTTTCGAAAATGTATCTTGTGTACTTAAAAAGTTATTGCAATTTTAAAAGTGTGATACTTATTTTTGCAGGCCAGTATATTTAGTCGAAGTTAGGTGAAGGCCAATTCTATTGTTAGTTCTGCATAATTTTTGGGTAACTAGGTACATCTAGACCCGCACGCACATTATCACAAATTTCTGACGCGTGCGCGATGACTGCCGGTGTGTCTGGGGTCTAGTACAAAATATATGCAAATAGTGCTTGCTGCCTTTCAGAAATTTTCTTACAGACATTTCTTATAATATGCGGCCGGGCTTAATAGTAGTGTCAATTCTGTTGCACATTTTGACAGAACTAAACTAAAAACAACTGTCACTTTCTTTTTCTATTGAAGCAGAAAGAGACAAACACCCTTAGTTTAGTTTAGTTCTGTCAAAGTGCGCAATAGAATCGACACCAGTGCCTATATACACTAAGAGCCGGTTGTTTCAAACGATCAGTAAAAGTATGTTACGTTAGTCAAATATTAACTACTAGCTGTGTGCTCACGGCTCCGCCCGTAGCCTACGTTACTCAGTGATAATGTAGCTTTCTAACGGCGAAAGAATTTTTGAAATCGGTCCAGTAGTTTTTAAGTTTATTCGTTACATACAAAAATACAAATCTTTCCTCTTTATAATATTATATTAATTAATATTATATTAACTATAACGTAGGGTGTTTAACGTCCGTCAAACGCAGAGCGTTGTATGTCTTTAAATTATTGATGACATAAATAAAATACGTAGGCTCTTTTTTATGAGACCTTTTTTATAATAATGTACTTATATGAATACTTTTTATTGAATTTAACAACAAGACGATCAAAACACGATATTTAACTATTAAAAATAGCCGTAACCGCTAGTAACTACTAATATGACGTTTTTGAAACGTCAAATATCTGAACATAAGGTTAATTATTTATTCATTTAATACTTTAATGCACAATTGTGGTACATAATGCGGACTTAATGTCATAAGGCATTCTCTATCAATCAATTTGGGCCTAAGAGAACAGCATCGTGAAGAGGTACAAAGAATTTATAGAGATTTGTTTAAATTGAACTATTTTTCGTATTCGTTCTTTTTGTAAAATCGTTCACTACCCAACACTATTAGTTTTAGTATGGTATCATTATTTTGCTTTGAACTGTCAAGTTACTGCATCGATTTAACGGTCCAACTATAAATCAAAATGTGTGACAATTTAGTTTTCGCATTATAAATGCATAGAAGTTGTGTGTTTTGATGGAGTGTATAAGGTAAGTATGTGCAATGTTCAGACTTAACTATTATTTTATTGTTCCAAGCTCCTTAAATATTCTTCCTTGTATCCCGTAAATGTCGCTTCATAAAATACACGTACATTTTCAGGTGACAAAAAAGGCTTGAGGGGTGTTAACAATTTTGGTAACATAGTTTAAATCCACGGCAGACCTGTCTCTCTGCTCTGCTCGTAAGCGGATCTTGACGGCAAAGCCTCAGTAACAACACTGTGTTAAAAGAGTTTTTTTTATATTTTTATGAAAGAGTTTCGAGGAAAATAGCTTTTTACATAAATTTACTATGTTGATCCGTATTTGGTTCAAATATTTCATTTTTTTATGTTCACATCAATTACGAATAGTTTACTTTTTTTAATATGGCAACGCCCTGATGTCATTCTATCGTATTAGCGCCTTTTTATTATATTCGCCTCGTTGGTCAAGCGCGACTGCTGATCGTGTGGCCCTGGGTTCGATCCCTAGGTCGGGCAGTGTTATTGGGTTTTTCCGTGTGAAATTCTACAGTAGCAGCCCGAGGTTTGGATTGTTGCCCAGTTGATGGCAATAGTCTCGCCCCCTATTACACGGGACTTAAAAATAACGGTGAAATGAGGGTGTTAATATACACCTCTGTCTA
Source organism: Amphipyra berbera (assembly GCA_910594945.2). NCBI lineage: Eukaryota > Metazoa > Arthropoda > Insecta > Lepidoptera > Noctuidae > Amphipyra > Amphipyra berbera. The sequence continues at coordinate 9,990,656 of OU343136.1, read as the reverse complement.
ACCCTTCAGATAATACAGGCGTGATATTATGTTATGTTTATTACCTACTTATATTCAACTAAGAAGAAACAAGTGGTCCCTCGAGCCGGTAACTGACACGAAAACTAAAATTAACAAGGCCTGGAACTTTCTGCTTGGTTCAGATAAGAACAGGCCTTCCATCTCTTCCCGTATAACAGCAGATAAGTCTCTAAGAGATGATGTAGGTGTGGATAGCAATGCTTACTTTTGACGACACGTTTGGTGCAGTGACTAAGCGATCGACTTCTGCGCTACGGGTCGTGGGTTCGATGCCCGCACGGAACAAATATTTGTATGGCCTCCAGATAGTTGTTCCGGGTCTGGATGTTTGTGCGTGTGAAGATTTGTGTTTGTAAACGCGCCCACGATACTGGAGAAATCCTAGTGTGGGGCAACGTTTTTTTTTAAACAACAACAAAAAAATGTATCTACTGTGGGATTCTGGTTTCTTATTCAGGATCGTGAAGTTTGTATACCAAACGTTTCACGTAACGATACACTCAGCACTACTACAATTTCCTTTCCTCAAAAGAATTCTAGTGTTGTTCTTCAAAGAACAGCTTTTCTTATTTATGATTGCCGGTTACCAATAATAAGAAAACCCGCAATAATATTTCGTAGAAATCACGTTTCGTTGAAGACAAGATAGGTAAGTTACGAAATGAATCGGTTTATGAAAAAAACCACAATCACTATAAAGTCTGAAGCGACTATATTAGAAAGACAGGTATAATAGAAGAAGCCTGATATTACGAGTAAGTATATTCAATCATGGCAGCCATGGATGGCGTAGCAATATCTTTTCAAGGTCATTTATAGTGGCCGGGGAAACCAAACAATCAATAGTCGACTATTGACGGAGTAATGATGAAATATACAAATATAACAAGGAAAAACTTTCTTCAAGAAATTTTAATAATCTAGGCTGATATAATGGTACTTACCCAGTGTATATGTTGCAGTCAAAACTCTTAACCAGTCAAAAGTACTATTGACTAGCAAAATCAGTCAAAAGTACTTTTGACCGTATGCTTTAGTCAATAATACTTTTGACTAAAATAACAGTTAAAAGTACTTTTGCCCAATGGAGCTGGTTAAAAGTACTTTTGACTAAGTGATTCCGTCAAAAGTAGTTTTGACTGGTCGTATCAGTCAAAACTCTTAAAAAGTTAAGGTGGTCGATAAAAATAACGACAAACGCACATATAAACTTTTATATTACTCATTATTAGTGGAGAACGTGCTGATATTAGAATAAAAATGAGTGACTACGAAAAGAAAGAACGCTTTTTGCAAAGAATTTTAGCGATAGAAGATATGAAAGATAGTAATTTCAATGTGATGACAAAAGAAAATTATTATTATTAATAATAATATAATATAATTATATTAATTATTATTTATTTTTTATTCACACCTAACGAGTTAATAGTGCTTTTGACTGATGCTTTATTGCAGTTAAAACTACTTTTGACAAAGAGCGTCAGTCAAAAGTACTTTTAACCGCAAATTTGTAGTCAAAAGTACTAATAACCAATAATTTTCAGTCAAAACCACTTTTGACCAACCTATTCAGTCAAAAGTACTTTTAACTGATTTTGCTAGTCAATAGTACTTTTGACTGGTTAAGAGTTTTGACTGCAACATATACATATAGGGTAAACACTCATTAAGAAACCTATTGGCCCAAAGACTAACAGATTTTTAGACATTATTAAATCTTTTATTTTACAGACACGGTTTAAAGTATTATCTTTAGTATTATCTTTGCTAGATAACTTACTGAACTTTATCTATAACTAGCTTTTGTCCGCAGTTTCGCTTGCGTGATTTCTTTACACCCCCTTAGGCGAGAAATTTTGAAATTCTTCCTAAGTGTATGCCTACGTTATAAAAAGTACCTACTGTCAAAATTTCAAGTTTTAAACCGCAGCGGTATATAGGCAGTGCGTTGATAGTTTAGTCAGTCAGTCATTCAGTAAGTCAGTCAGTTTCTTCTTTTACATATACAGATAGAAATATGTATTTGGACTATTTGGCTCAATTAGACAAAAAAATATAAGAAATACTAGCATATACTCGATTTGAGAAAAGCGACACCGTGTTATAAATATTAATGTCATTTGAAAATTTAACCCGTCATCTGCCTACCTTCCCAAGCCGATGGGGAAAGGGTTAACTAAAAGAGGACAGCTGCTTACTTCGTCCGTTCATTTATTTTTGAATGTATGTATTTCGATTACTTATTGATTTATAAATGATTCCCGTTAGAAGCTCTCTTCTTTAAAGGCCTTATTATTCCCTGAGAGGGAAAGACGGGACCAAAATGTTTTTCCTAGAGAAAGCTATTTCATTTGATATCCTTTCGAATTTGATGGGTATAAGCTATTATCTAAAAGCAGAGACCAGTTTTTCTTTCAAATAGTGATACATTTTGTTTTTGTCGATTAGTTTGGAGTGTAGCGGTCATGTTTTCTTATTTATTATCCTGTGATAAAATGGTAGGTATTATATACAGATGGCTTCTCTTGTCTCATTTCCATTATTGAATTTATATTTCACTTCTCTAGCCCTGAAATATTGCGTGATGTTGTTTCAAAAAGAAGCGTTGAAGATTGTATTATTGACAGTTTTATTAAATTTTGTCGAATAGTTTGCGAGAAGAAGAAATATGCATTGCAAAAATGGATTCTCGTTGGTTCCTAGGCTTCGTGTTCTTATTACGTGTAGTGATTATACGTATCTAATGGGTTGACTAGAGATTTGAAAATGAAGTAGGTATAATTTTAATTGTAAAAGACCAACATTATTATTGTCTATTAAGTTTAAAGAAATAGTCAATTTCAAATGAACCTCGATGGTTTTAAAATTTAAAAAAAAGTTGTTTCATTTTATTTTATTTAAGTGTGTGCCTGAAATACGAACATTATAAATAAGAGTAGGATTAGATTTTAAATAAAATTTCGTAGATTATTGTCTCATAATGATGACATAATAGGTAATGATGATATTATTATTAAAATTTATTTACTTAAAAAAAGTTTAATACTAGCTATCATCAATACTTAATATTTTTTTATCGTAAAATAATAATGAACGCAATACATGTTAATTATTATTTTTTATTGCCTTTTATTATAACATGAAACCTCAAAAAAAAAAAAAACAATACCTACTTACATTTTTCATTTAAAACCAAAAGTCCGATATGGCTACCAGGCGACCATAACTTTTGAAGAGCACTACCACGATTATTCACTGCACTCCACACGACAATGTTCGGTCGAACGAGGCGAATTATAATAGGGGTGTGTATCTACCGCGAAACGATGTTACCTCGGCAAGAGGCTGCGTGGTACTGAATAGGGAGCGAACGGGAGCGCACTGACGTATACGTCACTTTGGGCCCCGGATGCCATACACTGCGTACAACTTGAACTTGTAATTGGTAACAGTAGAAGACTCCTCATGAAATCCTGGCTGCTTGTATAATGAGTGTTGGCATGTCATGAAGTATGGAAATCTTGAGCTCCGCAAGTTCACCATTATTTTAGCACGCGATGAGAAAATTTCTGTTATTCAGAATGGTTTAGGATAGTTAATGAAGTTGAATACTGTTAGATAGTCGAGACGCCGCTAGATTTGTTTAATAAATATATTTTTAAACTATACTTTAATTTATTTTTAGAAGTTTTTTATCCATCTGAATATATTTTACATGCCTGTTTCGTGTACATTTATTATTGTATAATATTAGTTATATAATCGTCTTTGGCGAACTGTGGATGTGTGATGGTAAACTTGACCTAACAACATAATATCACGCCTTTATTCCCCAAAGGGTTGGGTAGAGGTGTATAGTAAGTCCCATGTAATATGGGGCGAGATTGCTATCAACCGGGCACAAATCCAAACTCCGAGCTGCTACTGAGGAATTCCACATAGAAAAACCCAATAACTCTTTGCCCGTCCTGGGGATCGAACCCAGGACCTCGCGATCAGCAGTTGCGCTTACCACCACTAGACCAATGAGGCGGTTGGCTTAATTCTTAAGATTGTGCAGATGTACATACTATGTTACCTACATGTCATATTGCAGAGGAAGTATGTAGATACGTAAGCAAGCAGTGTACATCAACCAAGATTGAATGCACGCGGTGTTGTAGCGACGGCCGGGCCGAGACGTCATTTGAATACGCAGAGGAAACGGAAGCACCATAGACAAGAGTAATTTTTAGCAGAAAATTAAAATGTTACGGTTTATGTTTCACTTGATTTGTTTAGTTGTCAGTCAAGAGTTTCCACTGAAGATGTTAAATAAAAAGCCTTTTAATTTTCCTTTATTTTTAACCATCGGACTTGACTAAGAACTTGTTTACTCGCCCACTTAATTTTGAAGAAAAGCCGTTTCTGTTACATTTATTTTTATAAAGGGTTATGGCAGGTTGTTCTTATATAAACAGCTCAATTAATTTTTTTTCGTTTTTTGTTTTTTAAAAAAAACGTTGCCCCGCACTAGGATTTCTCCTGTATCGTGGGTGCGTTTACAGACATAAATCTTCACATGCACAAACACCCAGACCCGGAACAACTATCTGTAGGCCATACAAATATTTGTTCCGTGCAGGAATCGAACCCACGACCCGCAGCGCAGAAGCCAATCGCTTAGCCACTGCACCAAACATGTCGTCAAAATTTAAAACAATAATTCCATTACGTATCCACTAGTACTTGTTCTGCCTAGCCTTTTCCTATGTTGAGGTCAGCTTCCTGTCTAACCAGATGCGGCTGAATACCAGTATTTTACAAGGACCGACTGACATCAGACCTCCGCAACCCAGTTACTGGGTAATGCCGATATCCTAGGGTTAGACCAGTTGTCGCGCTTTCTGGCTTCTGACTACCCGTAACGACTGCCATAGGGGTCTCGATGTGTGACGAAACGGTCACCCATCCACAGACTGACCGCGGCAAGCGTAGCTTAACCTTGCAAATCTTATGATCCGCGCGGTTGGTAATTAGCCAGTGGAGTCCTAATCCTAGTGTACTTATTATAAGTTAAAATTAAGCTACCGAAATAGTTTTCCAATGATTTCAGCTGAATCGTAATTTCCATGAGAAGTTTATAACCATGGCGATTGTTGGCTTTCATTTCACAGAATTCTACACATCAATTCTATTCCATCAGATATTTTGAGATGGCCTTGGCATCCTTATATTAATGTACCTACCTGAAATACTTAAGTTAATTTTAAGCTCGTTTTAAGCCTCTGAAGAAAATGTTAGTAAGCTAAAAATGTTAGTACCTCTCTAAAGCGCTCTGTACTTTGTGCTAAATTTAGTTGGTGAGTTAGCTTTTTAGAGTTACGTAAAGTGATATGGAAATAGAGGTCTGTACTCAACAGTTGATAGACTTAGGTCATCGCACACTTAAGCCGACAGGTCCAGAACAGCTTCTAAACGACACTACCTGGAATAAAAGCGAACGCTAGCCACCAACCCGCCGCGCGCCACCTGCGAGGTGTCACCTCACTGTTCACTCATCGTCAGCGAGGTCACAGAAAATATATAAGCTAAATTACGGACCATGCGACGCGCAAATTCAACATGTTTAAATGTTTGTATTGTTAGTAGATTTATGATGCCTAGGTAACCCGTGCACCATAGACTATAAATAGTAGCCATAGATTGATGTTTTTTTTTTTTGTTTTGTTTGGTTTACCAGGTTATTATATGTTTAATTTAAGTGCAAAATTTTGTTGTAGTAATATGTATTTAATTTTAAGAAATATTTTTAATTTTTAAGTATGCGTGTGCGTCCGCTTGGGCGGTAAAATAAATGCTTTTTCTTTCTTTCTTTCTTTAAAAGCAGTATAGAAACTACGTACAAACGGTCGAAACGGCATACTCATGCAGACGCGCGCATAGACGAAATGGCCGAACGGCGGTCGTCGTGCTGAGCACTGTGACCGCCGCTTTGGGAACTCGTCGATGCGCGCGTCTGTGTGAGTGTAGCGTTTCGAATGTTTGTACGTAGTTTCCATACTGCTTTAGCTTATAATTTTACCGTGACGAGGTATTCGTTCGCTGCGCACTCGTAGTCAGCAAGGAGACTGCTCACCTTCAACAAGGCGACGGTTCGATGCTGCGGCCCGGTGTACATTTAGTGACTGATCTTGCTAGAAAGAGAACGAGAGATTCATTTCGATACTTTATTAAGAGACGAACTGTGTGCTGCGCTGGAAAAAAACAGAGAATTTCTAACACGTGCGCGAAGGTGCTTTGTGCATACATTTTGTACTAAACCCCGCTGTGTTAGATCCGGCAAATTTCTGATAGTGTGCGGTGTTTAGTACAAAATGTATGGGAAGAGTGTCTTACGGCGCGCGTCATTAATTTTCTGACAAACGTTTTCTTATAATGTGTGTTGACTGTCAGAATGATTATCATGATGGTGATGAACATGAGTTAGTGCTTAAAATTTACTGTAAAGGACTCACCGATCTTGAAAAGTTAGTGCACTAAATTCAGCATAATGTAAAGCAGGGATTCCCAAACTGGGTTCCGTAGAATAGTCATCAGGGTTTCGAAAAAAATATTTATTATTAGCTATTAAATAATACCACGGTAAATTTCAGTGTTGATTTGTAATCATTTGATATGGGGTTTCATAAAATAAAAGGTATTTGGTTCGTGTTCAGTTATCTTTAAAGTTTAGGAACCCCTGATGTAAAGGACACTTAAAAACATTTGCTTAGGTAACGCTTCGTTGCCTTCACTCGCTCGTCACATTTACCTGTTATGTAATTAACCGGAGATAATTTTCCTCGAAAAAGAAAGAGCTTTTGTGAAGAAAGACATTTCTATGTATGTGGTGCCCGCTTATCTTTGTAACAAGGTAAGCCGGGTTTCGAGCGAGAAAAGTACGATGTCTGTAGGTATTTTCGCGGGAATAGTCACAATTCTGTGTTTAAAGATTTTTGTTTTACTAAGATATTGCTGAGAGTAAGCTGAGCTAAATTGCTAGCTGGCACATTATCTTTTCGCTTGTGTGATGTTCATTTTCTTTATTTGTCTTTAAATTCTTTGAGATTATGTTGTATGTTACAATATCTTTAAGATCATATCGTCAGTGGAAAGGTAAAAAGACTAAAGCGCCAATATACCTACTTTACAGGAGAGCGATTCAAAGTATTTTTTTAAGAAAATAAACACAGTTATTTTTATTGGAGTATACATATTAAATAGATAATTTAATTATCTATATAATATGTATGTTTACTGGGGCTGTTACCTTTTTACTTTTACCTTTCCACTGACGATATGTAATCAGATTTTATTTTTATAACATAACATAACATCACGTCTGTATTCCCTGAAGGGTTGGGCAGAGGTGTATAGTAACAGCCTTATTTCGCCGTTATGTTTAAGTCCCATGCAATAGGGGGCGAGCCTCACATCAACCGGGCACAACTCCAAACTCCGGGCTGCTACTGAGGAATTCCACACGGAAAAACCCAATGACACTTTACCCGACTTGGGGAACAAACCCAGGGCCTCACGATCAGCAGTCGCGCTTGCCACCACTAGATCAACGACGGAGTTTTATTTTTATCTCGAGAGAAAATTTCATCGTCAGCAGTTTTATAAGTCAGTTACGATCTTTGGTGTATTTTAAAGTTATCTCCTGAAGCGGTCGTAAAATCCGGAAATCAAACGACACAGTTACTGTTCCCAAACATCCAATCACAACTTTTGTTTCTAGAATTTTCCGTTTTAACAAGTTAATGGGTTTATCCAGAAATATACATTTTGAATATATGCTGGTACTTTTCTAGTCAAATTATTACTAGAATATTATTCCAAATATCTTCAAGGAGAATATTTGCATTCTCCTTTGTCACAAACCCCTTTGATAAAATTAATAAAAATGCTGTGGAGCATAAAAATTCATGATTCAAGTGAATGAAGGGGAACAGGAAATTATACATTTTAATTCTTTCTCCCCTTTTCTTTCCTGTCGCATTGTTCGTATTATTCACTTTGGTTACAGTTCTCAACACAAGCGAGTGTTTAACATCAATGCAGAGACCGCAACAGAACACATAAGCAATAATACTCGCCCGCTGCACACATCTAAAGGAACAATAATGATCACAAAAGCAATTTAGCTGGCTGTACTGTATGACTGTTCAGGCGTCTAAAATGACTGACGCTCAGTGCTATCTGAAGCTGAAACGACAGCATATATGAGGCTATGTACAGGTACATGTGAAGATTATAAAGATATTCGCACAGTACTGTTGTCAATGATATTATTTTCTTCAAAAGCGTGTCGAGCATCTCAAAGTTTTACTCCTAACAATTGCAAGAGTATTAAATTCATCTGTAGCACTACGATACATTTTATTAAACCAAGGAGTAATGTTTATGTTCAGACTTCGTTCTGCCTAGCCTTTTCCCAACTAAGTTGGGGTCAGCTTCCAGTCTAATTTTAATTTTACACGGAGCGAGTGCCATCAGACCCACGCAACCCAGTTACTGGGCAATACCAATATCTTAAGGTTACACTGGTTGTCATATTTTCGGGCTTCTGATTCATTTTCAGAGTATGAGCAGAAAAATTATACGTGTAACATGTACCTGCAAGGCCGTAGCCAGGGGAGGTCAAACCCCCCGAAAACTTTGACAATCAAATTACTTTAAAAATGTATACACTCGTTATTGTAATTGATTTTCTTCAGGGTTCAACCCCCGAACAAAATTCCTGTCTACGGCCCTATGTACCTAATGCAAACAACACATACAAGGTGTAAAAAGACCCTTCACGAAGCCGTCAACCATGCATTCAGTACATCAAACTAAGTAACCCTACGCAAAAATTGTCGCTGGGAAACGACTTTTTTTTTGGGTGTAAAATTAAAGCTAATAGTAACCGCACTCAAAACACTGTGCTGATAGATGCAATGAGTAGTAAACGGGTAATGCGAGGTATTTCAAGTACATTTGCAACCTTCAAAACTAGTATTTTTTAAAAAATTGGAACTTTGACCTCCAATATCTCCGTAACTAGAAGGTTCCCAGGCATAGTCCAGAACAAAAAAATGATTGCAAGGACATGGAGAATAAGTGCCTTGCGGCTTCGTTAAGGGTCTTTTTACACCGTTTATTTTACAACATGTCCCAAAATTGTAAAACATAAGTCAACAAATAATACCACCCGTAGACGGGCCCTAATTAAAACAATTGCCCTGAGAGAACCCTTTAAGCAAACATAAGGTAAACGGCTTCCAGTATCACTTGAAGCATCGGCCATTTTGATTAAGTTTGAATATGTAAAATTAATTTTCCGTAACCCATCACTGACCTCGAACGATACAATATTTATTTTCCCGTCTGTTTGTCTTAAAACCCACCTTTTGGGATTTTTCGTGACCGTGTTGAAAAAGAATGAACAAACTGTGTGACCTTTTATAATCAAACTTTTTGTTGATAATCGTATTTTCAAGTTAGTGTAGCGTTCAGTTTCGATTATTGGTTTTGTTTTTCTCCAGACTGCTAATAACAACATAATTATTGCGATCACCAACCCATCTGTCAAGCGGTCAGCATAACGTATGACGTCAAAATAGCGGTATTTGAGAGCACACCACTATGTCACACCACTAGTCTATCACTGCTCCCAAATACCGTCGGACTGCCAAGTGACAGGTCTCGAGTTCGAACTCAAGGCACGCACCTCTGACTTTTCAGATTGATGTGCGTATTGTATAATTATAAATTGCTTAAAAACGGTGAAGGAAAACATCGTGAGGAAACCGGCATGCCTGAGAGATATTTCTCGACGGCATGTGAAGCCAAGTCAGAGGCCCATGGGCGGCATAAACTCTGACACCAGGTTAGTCAGTAACCACACGAAAAGAAGAAGAAGCGGTATTTGAGAGGCCTATGCCCAGGCTTTGTGTTCTTCTCTCGTGTCGGCACGAGCTATGCCAGGATACGTCATGCCATGGTGAAAAAAATTGTTAGTCAGTAATGTTGCTAGCGGATCTGACTGCACAAGATGCACCGGACGTACCTACTTATGTCACAAGTGAGGGCTCTTTTATCCTATGCCCAGGCTTCGTCTTCTTCTCTCTCGTTGGCGCGAGTTATACGAGAATAGATTTATGCCGTGGTGAAGAGAGTAGCCCCAGTCAGCAAGGTTAAAGTCGCTAGTGGGTCTGACTGTCCAGGGTGCACCGGACGTACCTACTTACGTCACATGTGGGGGCTCCTTTCAAACACTCAAGATCACGGGCTGATGATGAAAGATAATAAGGTAAAACATTATGTTTAAAATTTTCAACATTTCTAAAACTGTAACAGGTACCATAGCAAAATTGTTTTGCACGATTTAAAAAAAGAAAATATTTGTGTTTATGTATTATTTATTTACTTTATTACCATAATAATTCATCTTCGTCATAATTGCATTAAGATTTTCATAACGTTTTGTAATTGATATATATAATATTGTAATATCTATATATTTTATTATGTGTATATATGTATTTTATGTAATTTATATTTATCTTTTGAATTCCTAGTATATTCAGTCCAAAATTGTCAACTCATCTTTTTCCTGTACCTATTTCAATGCTTTTCTTTTTAACCCTAAGGTTGACTGGTAGAGAATGCCTTATGGCATTAAGTCCGCCTTATGTATACCATAGTGCATAGAAGTATAAATAATAAATATTGCGTTTTTTTATAACAACTTGGCATAATCTTTATACAGCTATTTACTTTCACAACACAATGTTCTCATCAACATGAATATCACATTTAAATGCAATGTATTGTACAATGTCTCTTTAATCTATTGTTACAAATGTCTCGAAGGCAAAATGTCTGCAGAAACAGTTTATATTGACTTCTTTGTTATTAAATATGTTTTTCAAACACTCGCAATTGTATGTTCTGTAAGTTACATTCACCTAAATAACAATGCTATCAATATTAAATCAAATATCGAAATGAACATTATCTGTGCTTATCATGAACCAAAATCCTTGTGCCGTAAAGGCTGAAAAGCCGCAACAGTTTTTCAAAGTGTGTGCTTCCATTCACTGGCGAACACTCGAACAGTCTCAACAAAGATTAAAGCTTTGGGGTGATATTGCTTCCCTACCCATCCCACTTGTCCCACCTGCTGAAAATCTCCCATTTGGACATGAGTTGTCTTGGCTAACCTAAAATTCTTTAAACAGACTCCGGACCCAGGTTGGTCGAAGCAAGGAAAATCTGCTCAGGTTCATTTATAGACGATTCCAGCTTGGAGTGTAAATGTGGTGCTGTTCCACAAATGATGGGACACCTGACACGATGCCATGTATGGCCTGATATCTGTTCGTTACAGGAACTAATGGACGCTACTGATAATGCACTCCTAGCTAAGTTCTGGACCGACTCAATTTAGATTGCCCTCGACACGCTAAGAATAAGATGAACCAAAATAAACTTTCAATTTGATCCTCTATCGTGAGTTTTATAAGTTACATACTCAAATTTGATAAGCATTACTATCTAGATTCTAAAAAAAATCTGTAGACTATACAAACATATATTTCATGTGACGCTCGAACAGAAATCTTTACCTCCGAAAGCGCCTAGTCATTGGGCCACTCAGTTCTTCCAATTTATCAGGGATTTGAAACAAATTTCCGTCTAATAACGAGTAAAAGACGCTTTTTATATATATGTTACGGTAAAAGTGATAAATGCTATTAGTATTAATGTTATTATTACGTATAAATAAAGACAAGATGTATGAATGTGGATGAAGTGAAAGGAGTATGTAAGGATCGCAGCATGTGGCGTTCTTTAGTTTCTGCCTACCCCCTTGGGAAAAAGGTTTATGTATGTATGTAATAATAACATTAGAAATTAGTTTTCTGCCTAGCCTTTTGCCAACTACGTTGAGGTCAGCTTCTTGTCTAACCAGACGCGGCTGAATACCAGTATTTTATAAGGACCGATTGCCATCAGACCTCTGCAACCCAGTTACTAGGCAATGTGGATATCCTTAGGTTAGACCGGTTGTCAGACTTGCGTGCTTCTGACTTTATAAATTAGACCGTGAAAAATTATGCTGTAACAATATAATTCAACTGCCTCGTTGGTCTATTGGTGGCAAGCGCGATTGCTGATCGTGAGGTCCTGGGTTCGATCCCCAGGTCGAGTAAAGTGTTATTTCGTTTTTCCATTATGAATTTCTTAGTAGCAGCCTGGAGTCTGGATTTATGCCCGATTATTGGCAATAGGCTCGCATCCTATTACATGGGAATTAAACATAACTGGCGAACGAGGGTACGGTATAATAAAAACACCTCTGCCAAACCCATCTGGGAATATAAGGCGTGATGTTATGTTATGTGTTATATTAATAATTTTAATTTTTATCAGTAACATACCTACATTAATAGCCAAATATAGGTATTTACGCTAATAAAACACGAAAGCCATATCGAAATAAAACGCACCACTTAATCTAAACCAAAAACATCACCAGCGCTTAAAGAAAGAATCACAGCGATTTCTTTCTACGAGAATACCAGTTTAACAACAATAAAAAAGCAATAACAGTTTGTCTGTGTTACGCAAGAACTGACCATAAGTAGCAATTCACGCAAATAGTAAGCGTACACTGTAAAACAAGGGGAAACCATAGATCTTGGCGAAAAAGGCTCACGTGTGGTCCGAATATTTGTAGGTAGAGTGACACGTGAATAAGGAAGTTGACTGTAATTTTAGTAGAAGAAAACTTGAGATTTTAATAAAAAAAAAAAATAAGTAGGTCGAAATTGCAATATAGACACAGCCTACTTAAGTATGACGTCATACTAATTATTTATTTATTTTACTTTAATTAAAACGGTCTTAGACCAATTACAATAATTAAAGATAGAAAAAAGAACAGGAATGGAATAAGATGCATACAAAACAATGGAACGAAAAATAATTATATCAGGTCCAACCAAAATACCTGGACAAACTTTTACACAGTATTCAGTACGTTTAAATAAACATATCTATGTAAAAAAAACGAGATCTAAGTGATTTTTTTCTGACCAAAAAATAACGTTTTAAATTGCCTGTACTCTCTAAGAATAAACTCATCCATTTTTTTTATGCATCGACCATCGCCGGGGTTCGCGCTACTTCCGCGACGTGTTTTACCTAATAGGCGAAGTGAAAAATGTAAAAACAAATATAATTAAATTAAAATTAATGATGAAAAACATTTTTTTGTTAGATAAAAAAAAAACACTTGGATCTCGTTTTTTTACATAGATATATTTAGTTAAACGTACTGAACGCTGTATAACAGTTTGTCCAGGTTTTCGGTTAGACCTTTATATTATGCCACTGTTATAACATCCGCTCGTATTTTGTTGAAATTGGGCAGATATTTTTAAATATAAATTCTATGAAGAAATTCTGAAATATATTTTCGTATATTTTTTTTTCCTAATCTATACGTACATATATACAAATAAATTAAATTGAAGTGTCTATTTGTAATGTCAAAATAACAGCTTTTTAATAAATGCATATGAGTATGCGTATGAATGTTTTTTGTTATTATTACCTATAAGGTAATAATAACATTTTTTTTTTTTTAATTTTCGTTTGTCCGTCTCTCTGTTGGTTCCGGCTAATCTCCGAAACGGCTAGACCGATTTTGACGGGACTTTCACTGGCAGATAGCTGAAGTTATAAGGAGTAACTCAGGTTATTTTTATTGTGAGTTAAATTATCTTTCTATTATACAATTATATTTTAGAAAAAGACTTAGAGTTCCGCGCAAGATAATTAAAACCCATCCGATTTCTATCCAGTCGAAGTCGCGGGCAGAGCTAGTTTCAAATAAAAATCGTGGTCTTATTGTTTAAAGAACTTACTGTTCTATACACTCAGCTCTTTGTCACAACATCCAAATACTTGGTGGGTACTGAAGCTTTGAAACGTAACGCCGTGCGTCCATAAAGTTGAGATTGAAGTGTTGATGTGAAACTTTAGTTCATCAGGCTTCGTACACGACAAGGCTCTTTTAAGGTTTAGTTAGGTACTCCTGTACTATTTATGCTTTTTTTTAATGAGTGACGGATAAAAATAAACCTGATATCTATGATTTTGATACATAACATAACATCACGCCTGTATTCCCCGAAGGGTTGGGCAGAGGTGTATAGTAACACTCTCATTACGCCTTTATGTTTTAATTTCCATGTAATAGGGGGCGAGCGTATTACTATCATTAGGGCACAAATCCAAACTCCGGGCCTCTATTGAGGAATTTCACACAGAAAAACCCAGTAACCCTGTCCGACCCGGGGATCGAACCTATGACCTCACGATCAGTAGAAGCGCTTGATGCACTAGGCCAACGATTTTCATACACTCCCGGTAAAACGACGTTTATTTATACGTTTGTAAAACCAAAATACAAAAACCTACCAGAAGTTTAATCTTATTTGTGCAAGCAATCAGAATGATTTATACAGCTAAGAAGATTTCATCATCTACGAAGAATAAACTTAAAAGAAAGAAGTGTAGTGAGCATTCACACCTCCTTTATGTCACCGCTACAATCCTCATTCCTTTCGTGGATTCTTTGCCTAAGCTTCCCATTTTTCATTTTCACTTGCCGGCTTGAAGACAGCTTAACTTTTCCGGGGACACTTCTATTGTTATCGCTTGGCGGTTTGCGGTGGCTACCGTTGCTGATCCGAAAAAAGAAATCACAGCATTTCCGAGAATAATCCAAATCGCTTCCAAATTAAGGCCAGAATTCAGAGCGGTGGAGCGTAGCGGGGCGTTCAAGCGTTGTATTGAGAATGCATTGTCGAAAAATATTTTTCTACAATATTAACCTATAACGTGTCTATTATGCTATCTCTTTCACTAGCAAATCTTGGTAAGCTGTACACTTAATTTATGCTCATCAAAACAGAAACGCTTAAACGCTCTATTAAATACACCTTCATGCATTTCAATACGTTAAATGAACCAGCGTGTACGGCCTAAAAAACGCTCCGCTGCACGCACCGCCGCGTCGAATTCGCGGCCTAAGACATATAAGTTCAATGAGTATTTGTAATTAGTTAACATGAGGCCCGTATTCAATAGATGTGATTTTGGTAAGGACAGGTGTCTCTCAAGGAGGAGGTGCCGTAGTAATTGGTTACTCATTCAACCATGATTAAACGCATTGATCGTACGACCAGCGTCTATATAGAGCAGTTAAATCGTTAATTGCCGATCACTTAAATTAATTGATTGATAGCCTCGTCTAAGCACAATTACAGAATCTCTAGAGCCCGAATCCTATAACTTACCGAACGTTATTGGTAAAGTTAAAATTAAGACTGTCATCTTTTGTATTTAGTATATCAGACCTTCTACGTTGTTTGGTAAAATTAACTTACCGAGTCTTTTTAATTAAAATCACCAGGTTAGCATTATAAAATATTGTCTTTGGTAAGCAAAACAATTCGTTTACTGATGTGAAACATCTAATGCGGTGATACGGGTGTGAGAGTGGCTGTTGCGTGGCGATGCTCGCGATGGCAGACCTTCGTAACTCGTCGGCTCTCTTCGGTTTGATTCGGGCATTTTTTTTACGTATTTATTTTCTATGTTTCATATCTACCAGGCGACCCACGACGGCTTCGTTCTTTTGGATATAAGAAAGAAACCAAAGACTCAATAATTTATAACACTGCTGTATACCAACAAATTCTCACAAGAAAATAATGTTTCGAATAAACGAGAAAGACCGATAACTGCCCATAATAAAAGTACCTACTTTATTATTTATGGACGGAAAAGAGTAAACTTTTTACTCTATACGCCAATCAGCACCAGATTTTGTTTGGTAGATTTCTTTAGAAGCTTTTCTATTATAATGTCGGCATTTGATGTTTCTGATATTTAAAAGCTATTTGTTACATTATTAAATCTAACAAGAGCTTAAGCGACATTTATATTATGAATATTTCAAACATGTGGTTCCAGCAAAGGTTTGATTATCATTACCTATTTTGTTTCCTTGAGTGTTATACAAGGTGTACATATTGTGTTGTGTGTGTATATACGAGATAAAAGGGGAAATTAAAAAAAAATTGCCCACTTTTTATACATCGAAATTCCTGAAAATATTATTTGCTGGCCACAAATGCATCCAGAATTTGGAGATAATTATATTTTACTTTGGCACCATGTAGCTATTGTGTCTACATAATATATCTAATAGCTGAATTCAGTATTAAAACATAACATAACATCACGCCTGTATTCCCCGAAGGTTTGGGCAGAGGTGTATTGTAACACTCTCATTTCGCCGTTACGTTTAAGTCCCATGTAATAGGGGCGAGTTCTTTGCCATCAACCGGGCACAAATCCAGTATTATAATGGAATAATTGATTTGTACACCCTGTATATCTCGGTCCCTAAGCTACTTGGTACCAAATTAAAATATCTTCTTCTTAGCAAGACCTGTCTTCAGAAGTAAGTGTAATTTGTAGCCAGCAAATAAAAAAATGGAGTTGAATAATGGGTGTTATCCTTTCTTTTGAATTTTCGCATTACAATATCCATTATAAATCTTCACATTGTCGATTGTGAAAGGACTACGTAAATATAAGTTGTCGTCCAGGATTGACAGATTACAGAGTAAAATCTGTTAGCAACTGTACGTTTTCCGAAGTTTTATTCTGTGCCCGAGCTCATATTTCAAGTTGGGGCAACAATACTGTTCTCGTTTTATTTTGTTTGTGGACGTTTGTGTTGTATAACATTTGAAATATAAAAACTAATTTTTGGAACATCAGAATATTTAATTATTCTGGGCATGTTAATGACAAAGATTTTGAGAAGTATATTTTTAGTAATAAAGCGTGTAAAAATGGCTGTATAGATGCCGACCGAGGGGCTCGTGACTAATTACCAACCGCGCGGATCATATGATTTGCAAGGGTAAGCTGCGCTTGCCGCGGTCAGTCCGTGGATGGGTGACCATTCGTTGCATATCGAGACCCTTCCGTGCCTCGGAGAGCAGGTTAAACATTCGGTCCCGGGTGTCATACAAATACCTATGCCAGTCGTTACGGGTAGTCAGAAGCTCGAAAGTCTGAAAACCGATCTAACCTTAGGATATCGGTATTGCCCAGTAACTGGGTTGCGGAGATCTGATGGCAGTCGCTCCGTGTAAAATACTGGTATTCAGCCGCATCTGGTTAGACTGGAAGCTGACCCCAACATAGATGGGAAAAGGCTAGGCAGAACAGAACAGATACCGACCCGGTATTATTATTATTGTAGTCTTTGCGTTAATTTTTGTCAGAACACGCCTCTATGTAAAATCTAGTTTCGATTTTTAGTGATTTATAAACATTTCATAACCTTTTTAAAGTAGAGCTGGGTCTATGAATACGTACAATAAAAGAATTTAAGATTATTGTTTTCATCACACATTTTTCAGTTGTACTGCGGGGTATCTCCACACAAATAAATTAATATTTGTTCATAAAAATAAAATACGAAGTAGACAATGCGGGTTTGTATGGTAATGGGACTAAAAATGCTTTTATGCTATTTTTAGTGTTTTAATAACTCGAAAGTAATGTATGGAATCCCTTCAGTTTGCATATTTTGATTTTCATTTTGAGCTATGACTCAAGTGCATAAAGAAATATGCAATATCCAGAGAAAAATGGAAATCAATCTAGTACCTATGTAACAGACACTGTTTCTGATAAGCATAAAGCATAGTCATCCCATTACTAACCCACTGCTGGGCACGGGCCTCTTCTTAGAATGAGAAGGGTTTAGGCTTTAGTCTAGCATGCACGATTGGTGCGGGTTGGTGGACTACACACATCATCGAGATCTTCATGGAACACTTTCAGATGTGCAGGTATCCTCACGATGTTTGAAAAGTAAAAGGTGCGGGTCGGGATCAAACTCGGACCCTCCTGTTTCTCATAAAATGTATAAAATAAACTCTCTACTATAGGCTATGGCAGTATTCCACCCAGTACTTTAGCGCATAAAATTAGCGGTATCTTGTAAAAGTTAGTGGTACTCAAGATTTTAACTAACACTTCGCATGCGTCATTTCGTTGCCGAGTCGCTATCTCGTTTGAGACGATGTTGAAAATGTTGTATAATTAGTGTTTCAGGAAAAGTTAAAATACGATTTTGTTGTAGCATGTCGTATATTAACACGCGTTCGTTTTGCCTAGCCTTTGCCCAAATATGTTGGGGTCAACTTCCAGTCTAACCATATGCGGCTGAATACCAATATTTTACACGGAGCGACTACCATCAGACCTCCGCAATTCAGTTAGATCGGTTGTCAGACTTTTGGGCTTCTAACTACCCGTAACGACTGTCATAGGTATTCATATGACACCCGGGACCGACGGTTTAACGTACTCTCCGAGACACGGAGGTGTCTCGATATTTGGATCGCGATCCTGGGTCGTGATATTTATTGAGCATTTAGATCAATGGTATTAACATAACATCACGCCAGTATTGCCCGAAGAGTTGGGCAGAGGTGTATAGTAACAGCCTCATTTCGCCGTTATGTTTATATCTCATGCAACAGGGGGCGAGCCTAATGCCATCAACCAGGCACAAATCCAAACTCCGGACTGCTACTGAGGAATTCCACACGGAAAAACCCAATAACACTTTGCCCGACACGGGGATCGAACCCAGGACCTCACGATCAGAAGTCGCGCTTGCCACCACTAGGTCAACGAGGTAATGGTATTGATTGTAAATATCACAGTGCAGGATCACGATCCAAATATTATGATAAATATTGAGCCTGGAGCATTCGCCTCAGTAACTACTGCTGCTTTTATTGCTTGCTGCTGCGACACAAACGCAGAAAACAATGGATGAAAAAATAAAAAAAACAAACGGGAAATTCTGGAAAAGCTTTCCCTTAAATTAAGCCAGTAACTACTAAGCCAGTCAGCCAATAACCAAATAGGAAAAATAAAAAAGAAAGTCCTGATTTCAATTTAGAACTTATATTTACACTCGGGTGCAATGAATCCGGGTCACCAACATAATCAAAACAATGTTAAACAGTGTTTCCGGCATATTAAGGTTTATGTCGGTGACCCAGATTCATTGCTCTCGAGTGCATATGTACTGGAGTAATAAGAGCGGTGAGCGGACGCACGGTACACCTGTTGGGGAACGCGGAGTCCATAGATATTGACAAGCTCGGTTACGCCTGCCCTCCCTGCCAACTTTTCTAAAAATAGCCAGTATTTTATTACAACCATCCAAATCTTTTATTACGTATATCGGAACGTACGAACAATGTTTTTAGTAGCCTTAATTTTATTTTTACATTTATTTGTGGGGGATATAAAAATGTTGTTTATGTACATACTATCATTTTTAATATCATCGGTGCAGTTGTAGCGGTATGGCTTCCGTCTTTGAAGTGTTCGGTTTACTTGCATACGTAGTATTGTTTCTGCAAGGGTTTTGTAATAACATGACATTACGATAGAACTGAGTCACAAAACTTTGGCTTGACGATAACGGGCATCACCTTCCTTAGTGAAGACTTACGATCAACAGTAGACTGGAAATTGGCCGAAAATATATATTGTTTTACAAAGCCTTTTCCCAAATATGTTGGGGTCAGCTTCCAGTCTAACCAGATCCGGCTGAATACCAGTATTTTACATGGAGCGACTGCCATCAGACCTCCGCAATCCAGTTACTGGGCAATGCCGATATCCGGTCTAAGATCGGTAGTCAGACTTTCGGGCTTCTGGCTTCCAGTAACGACTGTCATAGGTATTCATATGACGTGATCTTCGAGGCTCGGAGGGGTCTCGATGTGTAACGATCGGTCACCCATCTACAGACTGACCGCGGCAAGCACAGCTTAACCTTGCAAATCGTATGGGACGTAATTAGCCATGAGCCCCTCTTGGCTGAATATATATAGAAGAACAATAATCTGTGTATGTTTCCGGTAGTCATAGTGATATACAAAATAAAGGTAGCATACTTGCCTACAGTCAATATCGACATATCATATAGACAAATCGTCCATTAATGTGGAAAAGAAAAGATCGTTATGATACATCCATTAGAACTAAACGATAATGGGTGAACGTTCATCATGCCAAGTTACAATCGATAACTAACCAATTGGACAGAATTCAGGGTCCGATGAACTTCGATGACCTCACTGCAATCGAAAGCATTATACTGTATTTTTTTCAATATTATCGTTAATTTAAAATTATACAAGGTTAGACGTAAATGGGGGTACTAAGCCGAAAGGGTGTTAAAGTACACATAATAAGGGATAACTTTTGTTCCACAACTTTCCCCAAAACTCGATAGTTTAAGAGAAATAGCTTTTCAAAGATTTCGTAAAAAATATGCTAAAATCTATCTGTCGATAGCTAATATGATCAGCTGTTTTTACAGTTTTGGTCATATTTGGGGTCACGGATTAGAAAATTATTTTTCTGAATTCATAACTAAAGCAGGTACCTATAATTTTCTTTTGGAAAAACTAAAATATATTTTTTTTGCATGCATATAAAAATTATCGAATTTAGAAATTTTAACACTTGCTTTAAACTAGTCATCAGTGGTGGCCCGCGGCTTGGTACCCTCTTTCCGACTAACCTTGTATAAGTATTTTATATTTGGGCTAGAGAACTCTATAGATAAATAATTAATTCCCAACATATTGTAGGTATATAAAACTCTAAAAACTAATCATATTTTAAATATTGATTATAAAATTAACTGCCTCGTTGGTCTAGTGATGGCAAGCGTGACTGCTGATCGTGTGAGGTCATGAGTTCGATCCCCAGGTCGGACAAAGTGTTATTGGGTTTTTTCCGTGTGGAATTCCTCAGTAGCAGCCCGGAGTTTAGATTTGTGCCCAGTTGATGGCAATGGGCTCGCGCCCTGTTACGTAGGACTTAAACATAACGGCGAAATGAGGGTGGTACTATACACCTCTGCCCAACCCTTCAGGGAATACAGGCGTGATGCTATGTTATGCTATTTTAAAATTAAGATATTTTAAACATAATAATACATTCACGACATTTGAC
The DNA here is from genome assembly GCA_910594945.2 of Amphipyra berbera. Lineage (NCBI taxonomy): Eukaryota > Metazoa > Arthropoda > Insecta > Lepidoptera > Noctuidae > Amphipyra > Amphipyra berbera. The sequence goes on along the minus strand of OU343136.1, from coordinate 9,969,470 downwards.
GACACGTTTGGTGCAGTGGCTGAGCGGTCAGCTTCTGCGCTACTTGTCGTGGGTTCGATTCCCGCACGGAACAAATATTTGTATGGCCTACAGATAGTTGTTCCGGGTCTGGATGTTTGTGCGTGTGAAGATTTGTGTTTGTAAACGCACCCACGATACAGGAGAAATCCTAGAGTGGGGCAATATTTAAAAAAAAAACCTTCTCCCTAAACAACTTTAACATTATTATAACTAACAGATATTATCTTCTATTATGAATTCTAGGATAAAGGCAGGAAACTGGGAAGCTAACTCATACATTTATTTAATGGAAAACATAAAAAAGAGGTGTTGAATATAGTTTGCAGTAAAAAATACACGGCTACTTATCCTGTTGATAACAGCGCCCGAGGTACAGTCGTAGTAAAATTACGGAATTTTCGAGATTACCGACGCGAAAATTTTACGTTTCGGTTTCCCAAATTGATGTGTGTAATGAGGTACAAGCGAGCCCAGATCAAAAGAGCGTGTGATAATGTACATTCATTGTTGGGTCTATCTGTTAAAATGAATTAAAATTATATCTTTCATTAAGCTTTTTTTTTGTATCCTATGGAATATCCCACTGCTGAGCAAAGGTCTTCCCTTTTGCCTTCCGAACCTGTCTATTTTGTGCCTGTTCTAACCATGCCAGGCCCGCAAATGCGTGTCCAGCTTGGGGGTCGCAGCGCCACGAATTAGTCGCGGCGGTCGGCGGTGACCTCTCGCTTCCGGCCGTGGTTCTGTCCATGGTCGGGAGCGAGACTGCGTGAGAAGCCATCGCCTTCTTTTGTGAGGAAGTGATGGCGACCAAAGAGGAAGCGGAGCGGGAGAGGGAGCGGTGTGCTCTTCTCCCTTCCCGCGCCGCACCGGGCGCCGGAGGGCGCGCGTACGCGATGACCTCCAGCCACCCTAGTGTGTGGCCTTAGGGCGGCGGGTTTGGGGACTCGCCGCCCGACCAGTAACAGACCCGAGAAGGCGGCGCGCCGTGTTCCGTGCGCGCTACTCAGGAGGACGTGGGACAAGGCCCCACAGAGGAGAGGTTCGCCATGGGTTGGCGGACCGGGACCTGGCGGGGTTGCGGTGCATGCTTTTGCGAATGCCGCGACCCCGGCTGTACGGTCAGAAGGAACACCGTTGGTTTTTAGCCGATAAGAGTCCGGCAGACCCCCTCGCCTTCCCCGGGCGAGGGATATCCATGAGGATTTTCCAACGAGAAAAAAAAATAAATAAAAAAGGCCCGCAAATACGTCTAGATCGTCAGATCGTCACGCCACCTACGCCGCGGCTGACTTCGACGACGATGTTCTCCTTCAGGCGTCCAGTGAGTGACGAACTTTGCCCATCTGTCTGGGTGCACGTATATGCATGTATTTACAGAAGGGAAATGAAAAGGTTCATCAGTTTTCAAATCCATTCCTTTCCCACATCGCGGACACACATTTTCAAACTGTTGAACGGAACAGACTAATGCATGGAAAATTATGTTTAATTATTTGATAGCAAAGCTCAAAATTGCCTTTTGCCTCTATATGCTGCAGTAGTGCTATGTAATAATGTCTTTGATTTGATTTAAGGAGGTTTGTTGTAAAAACCATGACATCAATCGATGATTAAATAATTTGATATGTCTTGTGTCTGTCACCATGTCACCATAATATTCTGTCAAAAATACTAGTATTTTCATTTCTATAACGTTGGCAATACGTAGTCAGTAAAATAATTCCGTTCCTTGCACTTTGCAAGCAAAAATAGACCATATCCCGGCGTCATGGGGGTGGAAAATGTTACGCGGACGTGGGGGTGGGTCATTATGACCCGATATTTAAACTTAAGATATTTCATTTTTTTTAATTAATTACAATTTGTTTTAAGGTAATGGCTTTATTGTTTTATTGTTTACTAAATTAAACAAGAATTTGTATTACATAACATTTTAATTAAACCTTTAAACCTATAAAAATAAAAACACGTAAAAACCAACAAAAGTGGTGTTCTTTAGCCTAATATCACATTTCTTAGCATTAATTGACCGTATTTAATTATTTATGGCAGTTTTATAAACTTATTTAAGTTTATAAAAGTGAGACAGACATCTTTAGAAAAAAAAACAAAAAAATATCAGACTCATCATCTTCTCTGTCGTTCTCTTTCCACTCGATCCATTTTTTTTCGATCTACCGACAAAATGTAAATACGTTAATAACAAGAAACGATAATTCAAGCATAAATTGCAAAAAATAGCACCAAAAGTAATGACAAAACATAAAAACCATCTATGGAGGAAATGGCGCAAAATTGTTACATCGAGTACGGGGTGGGTCATATTTACCCTTTTTTAACTTTGGGCACACGTAGCTCCGCCGTACAACTGTTTCTTTATCAATAACGCTTAGCGCAACTCATATACTCCAGCTACTGAGAGAAGCGGTAACGTCGCTTGCGTAGTTACGAATCTGTAAGCTAACAAAAACGTCTCGGGTCATTTTGACCCAACCCCCATGACGCCGGGTTAAGGTGCATAACCTTTTCATTCCCCTACTGTACATGTGCATGTAGCTTTAGTAAAATCAATTTCAAATCAGCCAATCACGGTTCAGCAACCAAGCTAACATTCAACCGGAAATTGAAATAAATTTTAAAACAATAGTCGTTTTACAATCAAGAATAAACAATGTAAATTGAAATGCTCCCGAATCCCATCGCTTCATCACCGATACTGTTAATCTTTGTTAATAATTTCGACAACAGTTTACTTATTCCGTATGCCAGAAGTAGAGTAACTTGATAAAACTTTGTCTTTTCTTTAATTAACATCGAAAAACTAATCCAATTTGCAATTCTCACTGGGCCAACAACTTTTGCCATGACAAAGGCAATGCTAGATGAGATTAGGTACTTTTTTGGTAAACAAGTAGGTCTGAAGTCGAGAATATTCATTAAATTGAATAAACGTATGTGATAGGACAATACTAGTCTATTATCCACCATGGCACTCACAGATAGGCAGAGAAAAACAACGTCCAATGATAAAATAGCAGTCAATCTGTTTTATTCAAAGTTTTGATATACAACAACACGTAGAGTACAATGGGGCATTGTTTTCCTTAATGTTCCCATATATCGTGGCTCGCTTTTAACCCTACACACAAAAGGGACGCTAAATGAAAAAGCATTTATTTTGTATTTCTTTCTCTGTTACGTATTCGTATTTCTGTTTGAGATGTGGCATGTTAAATCCGTTCTTGTACAAATTTGCCCTCATCATCATAAATCTGTCCCTACTATAAACGCAGACTTACCGCTGCAAAAGAATTTTGATGGCGAACTTAAGTGGTAAGAAAAATAAAAGTGTTTATTTTATAGTCAGTTAATTTTCTCAAGTATTCAGAAATAATTAATTATTATATTAAAGTCGTCCGATCGAATGATTTGTAGGGTTAAGCTACGCTTACCGCGGTCAGTCGGTGGATGGGTGACCGCTCGTTAGATATCGAGACCCCTCCGTGACTCGGAGAGCACGTTATACCGTCGATCCCGGGTGTCATAAGAATACCTATGACATTCGTTACGGGTAGTCAAAACCTGTAAGTCTGACAACCGGTCTAACCTTAGGATATCGGCATTACCCAGTTACTGGGTTCGGAGGACTGATGGCAGTTGTTCCGTGTAATATACTGGTATTCAGCCGCTTCTGGTTAAACTGTAAACTGACCCCAAGATAATTGGGAAAAGGCTAGGAGTAATATTAAAGCATGGTACACACGTTTTCGCACCTTCTATAGTTTATTAGCGTAAAGATAAAAATCTTTTGAAATAAATGAATAAAAACACTCTTAATGATTTTACTCTAGACAATGCGTACCTACAGACAGTGATAATGCGCTATTAGTTCTCCGTCCTAGGTTTATCTCGGCTTAGTACCCAGTCTTCCCCAATCCCCACTTGAAGAGATCATTTATATCCAGAATAGTGAGATTATTGGCTTCTTATATCGACCTTCACGACATTGAGCAGGCTCAGTACAAGGCATCTAGACTTTTTATTTACCAAGCCTCCGCTCTATTTGACTGGTTTCGCCTTTGCGTACAACATTGGGGAGTTTTTTATGTTCCTACATTATTTTTTAGTATTCTGGTCTGCGAAAAAGATCACGCACTCTTGTATATAATGCCTTTTGTTTAAGTTCGCATCCGTATAACACTAAATCTGGGATCCCTAGGTTTTTGAAAAGATACAATATAGTAGAATTTAAGAAGGTAATGTTGGTGGGTTGGGGCCATTCATATTTGAATTCCATTACCTTGTGCCAGTAGGTATGTTGTCTAGGTGATTCCTACATGATTTACATGATTTGTATATGAGGTTCCCATGGAAGTTGTAACAGCAGTGATGGCCCAGTGGTGTGACCATCGGATTGCCAAGTCATAGGTCTCGAGTTCGAACCACGCACCTCTGACTTTTCGGATTCATGTGCGTTTAGTATAATTATCACTTGCTTAAAATCGGTGAAGGAAAACATCGTGAGGAAACCGGCATGCCTGAGTGATATTTCTCGACATATGAAGCCAAGTCAGAGGCCCATGGGCGGCATAAGCTCTGACGCCAGGTTAGTCACTGACCACACGAAAAGAAGAAGATGGAATTTGTGTTCTGTAACAGTCATACTAATGACATATTTTGTTATTTCGTTATAGAAGCAATCTCTTTAATCTCAAAATTCCCCAAATCATAAACAATTTAAGACAAATTATTGAAATTCTTTATTCAATTTCATTTCACATTAATAGTATAAATAAGTAAGATTTTAAGAGAATTACAGATGTTGCTCAGAAATGAGTCTTGATAAACGTTTGGCATTCATATCACTACACTTAACCGAGTTTTACTGTCGCGGCGTGATATGTGACGTCAGACGTGCGTCTGTGGTTACTGGCATTTATTTTATAAAAGCCACAGAATATTTTCTCAGGGCGTATATCAGTGACTTCATATAGATCTTCAGGCATAAAAATATCAGTGTCATATATAATTACAATATTGTATGAAGTCACGTCGTTCAACTGCTAATTTTGATAAGCACTTTCGGCGCTTCGCCTTGTTCTGCCTAGCTTTTTCCCAACTACATTGTGGACAGCTTCCAGTCTAACCAGATGTGGCTGAATAACAGTATTTGACACGGAGCGACTGCCATCAGACCTCCGCAATCCAGTTACTGGGCATTGCCGATATCCTAAGGTTAGACTGGTTGTCAGACTTTCGGGGTTCTGACTTCCCGTAACGACTGTTTAACGGGCTCTCCGAGGCACGGAGGGGTCTCGATGGGAAACGAACGGTCACCCATCCACGGACTGACCGCGGTAAGAGCATCTTAACCTCGCAAATCGTACGCGGTTGGTTATTAGCCACGAGCCCCTTAAATGGTTTAATTCCTATTCGTATTAAGCGTTATTGATCTCCCATTATCGACAGTCTGTAATATACTGGCCTGCAAAAATAAGTATCACACTTTTAAAATTGCAATAACTTTTTAAGTACACAAGATATATTTTCGAAACAAAAAGGACTCAAAAAAGAGTTTAACTTTGTTACTATAGTTTCAAAGAAAGCTGATAAAAATTGCTATAAAACGTTTTTTATTTTAAATCTCTAACTTCTATAGTTTAGAAAAAATAGAAATTTTAAAATTGTGATACTTATTTTTGCAGGCCAGTGTATTTTTCAATAAGTATAATGAATTATGCATGATATTTATTATTAGTTAGTAAGTACTGTTAATTATATATTATTTTGTTTGGCATAATTATTATTTATACCAGCTGTAATTTTTCGCACGTTCTCGAATTGTAATTTAGATTATTAAAATTGATTTTTTGTTTCCTTTATTCATATCCAGCTTATGAGGTAGGTACGTGGGTGTCAAAACAGATCCAAATGGAATGAAAATTTCCAATAAACATTTACAATTCCGTTGATCTTTACGAGTCTACAGCGAAATATCTCCATATCATCGTAAATTTGTTCGTTTCCCTATCGCAAGTGCCATCAATCTTGTTGATTTGGTGTGAAACATAGACATTGAAACCGACGCTAGCTGTGATATATTTGATACACAACACGACCGTTTATTTACAAAGGAAAACCTACAAACGACCGCAAAAAGGGAGATGAAACTCCTCGTTTTGTACAAGTGTGGAACTAAACGTTAGTAGAATAGCTATTGAAATAGAAACCCTCAAATGGTGTCCAAGCAGCTGTTTATTGTAAATACGTTGAACTTTCTGTCCTGAAAGGGATGAAAAGAAAAATCTATACAAATAAATAAAATTGAACTGTCTGTTTGTAATGTCAAAATAACAGCTTTTTACTAAACGCATATGAAGGTATATACGGTACTTATAAAAAAAATCAATTTTTAAAATTGTTGTGTCTGTCCGTCTGTTTGCTTCAGTTGATCTCCGAAACGGCTGGAGCGATGTTGACGTGACTTTTAGTGGCAGATAGCTGATGTTATAAAGAGTAACTTAGGCTACTTTTATTTTAGACAAAAAAAAAAGAAATGGGGTCCGCGCAAAATAATTAAAACCCATCCGATTTCTACGCAGACGAAGTCGCAGGTACAGCTAGTAATATAATAAAAACAATATGTCATCAACAACCAATTTTTTTAATTAATTACAATAATTAATCATCAACGATTAGTTTGGTTTGATGCACAATTTTAATATTATTTTCAACAATAAATATTATTTGGCACGTTGTCCTTATATTATGTAGCTACAAAGGACACGAAGCGTCGGCAATCGATATCAGTTTTCCTTACAGTTTTTCTATTAGGAAATATAACTCGATATAAGTCAAGGGTAGTAGGTAAATAATATTTGAATGAGTGCCAAAAAGGTTCCAGAAAAAACGAAATTATATTTATTACGACAATTCAAATCTTCTGAGAAATAATTCGATAACCACAAGCCGCCTACAATAATGACATAAGTAGGAAAGGAAGGTCGTCCACAAATTGAGGCATAAAATATCTTATTGAATGAGTCTAATCAAATAACAAGTCTCCATTAACTGATTCTATTTGCCGTGTAATTTTCTATTCACAAATTTCTGGTACAATAGCAATTTATGATCTACTTTTGACCATCATTTATATTCAGTTTTTACCCTAAAATAAGTCAAGAAATTAAATTGGAATTGTTTCAAGAACAACAATCTCGGTTTTAACTTAAAACGTAGTTTAACGAGAGTTATTTTCACACTAGCTGTGCCCGCAACTTCGTATGCGTAGAAGTCGTAGGACAACATTACTTGCTTAGCTGAAATTATTATATAATTATTATTAGGTATAGATTAGGTGGGTTTCTTAAAATCTTTCTTTATTCTAACAACTATGAAAAAATACACAAAAAACGGAAACCTCACATAGCTTCGGGTGTTCTGTTTTTTTCACCAACGGTTTAGGCTGAGCAGATGTTTAGTTTGTTAGATTTGAAAATTAGGATTTTTACTAAACAAAATATGTTGTATTTCTATCAGTAGTCAGGTCCATTATAATAAGGTTTCCATGTGAACAATGTTAGCAGTGGAAACACCAGGGATGAGTGCATCCCCCCCGGTTGGGTTCCCGCATTGTCGTTGCGGGGGGGGCTTAGTAGCCGTGGCATTGAACCCCACGGTGAAGCGAAGAGGAACCCAAGGAGGGGCCGCTTGTCGGGGCTTGGGTCTGGTAGCCCTCGATGTAGCGGCCAAGTAGGTTGCGGTGTCGCTTCGGCAACATCGCAACTGAGGCGGGCCGCGATGTCGTTTGGAACGCATCGCGGCTGAGTGCGGGAGGCCGCGGCAGGAGAGGATTGCCGGTATTACGGTGCGCCGTTCTCCCTACCTTCCGCGGCCTTGACGGGGCCGCCACCGTCAGATGGCGGACGCGGTGGGGCCGCAGGGGAAGAGGAGTGGCGGTGTGTACCTGGCCGCCCTTTCTATCCTCTGCGGCCGAAAAGTGGTAGGCGGCGGGGCCACTAATCTGACCCGTCGCAGGGGGACCAGGGGTGCCCAGACACGGGGTAGTCTGGCACCCATGTACTGGTTTGGTCCCCGGGGTGGTCACGGCGTACCATGTGTTCTGGTGCGCCGGTGATGTGGGGTGCCCCCCGTGCCTCTCAGGAGGTCGTGGGGTGGGGCCCTACAGTGGAGAGGTCACCAGACTTGGTCCACCAGCAATTGGTGGACCAAGACTTGCCAGGGTTGCGGTGAATCCCGCGACCCCGGCCTTAGGTCAGAAGGAGGGACACCGTGGTGGTTTTAGCCGGTAAAAGTCCGGCACACCCCCCCCGTCTGCCCCAGATGGGGGATAGTCCATGAGGATTTATCCACGTAAAAAAAAAAAAAACAATGGATGAGTGCATGTGGCTGGAGAGGCGTCATGGCGCCTTCAGCTTCCGGCTGACGCAGGTACTCTCGGAACATGGCTGTTTCGGGAAGTACCTGTGTCGTATGGACGGGAGCAGACGCTCGGATGTCACCACTGTGTGGACTGCCAGGAGGACACGGCGCAGCGCAGATGCTGTAAGTGTGCGCTGCGTGGACAGCGCAGCGCCGTGACCTGGTAGCGGCAGTGGGTGGTGACCTCTCGCTTCCAGCTGTGGTTCTGTCCATGGTGGGGAGCGAGAGTGCGTGGGAGGCCGTCGCTTCCTTTTGCGAAGAGGTGATGGTCACCAAGGAGGTAGCGGAGAGGGAGAGGGAGGCGTCTTCCTCCCTCCCTTCTCCGGCTAGACACCCCGGGTGCCGGAGGGCACGTGACGATCTCCGGCCAGTCCTAGTGACTGGCCTGCGGGCGGCGGGTTAGGGGACCCGTCGCCCGACCAGTAACAGGCTCGGGAGGATTCCGCGTGCGCCTCTCAGAAAGAAGTTGCAGGGCAGGGGACAATTTTTTTTTGGTTTCTTTTCGTGTTGTTAGTGACAACCTATAATAATAACATTATTCATCAAAAGACATTACAACATTACAACTTTATTCATCAAATTGCCCTACCACTGGAGAGATCCACCAGAAGAAGCTGTTGGGCCAAGACCTGCCGGGGTTGCGGTGCATGCAATAGCGAATCCCGTGACCCCGGCCTTAGGTCAGAAGGAGGGACACCGTTGGTATTTAGCCGGTAAGACTCCGGCAGACCCCCTCGCTTTCCCTGGGCGAGGGACATCGATGAGGATTTTCCAACGATAAAAAAAGGGATGTGTGCATAAAGATAGCTCAGATTGCTTAGGTATACAGGAGAGAGTTAATCGTGCGAGAAGCAGCTTCATAGCATAACATAAGCTAACCGGAAACTGTACACGTTTAAAACTGAACGGAAAATAGATTACGTAATTTAGTATACACGCAACGCCATCTATTGAGCAAATATGTTACAACAAATGATGCTAATTGTTTTCTTATTGACTTTAAATTCTAATAACTTTAGATTGAGCGAACCGATTAGGATGAAACAGAAACTAAATGTTACTCCGAGATACGCTAAATATTTGTCTATAAAAGTCAATCACACTGAAACAAATAAACCGACAAACAGACAAAAATTCCAAAAATGATCGAAATGGATTTTTTTTCTTATTATTTAACGACTCCCACTATTATTTATAAAGTATTTCCCATTGTCAAACACGGCAAGTCCACAGATTTATGATAATATTAATAAAATATATGATTATTTCAAATTCTTCTTCTTCATCCTAGCTTTTTCCCAACTATGTTGAGGTCAGCTTCCGGTCTAACCAGATGCGGCTGAATACCAGTATTTTACACGGAGCGACTGCCATTAGACCTCCGCAACCTAGTAACTGGCCAATGCCGGTATCCTAAGGTTAAACTGAATAATTATTTCAAATTAATATATCGTATTGCCTTGCACAATTAACAATTATGAATACACTCACTTATGAAATTGAGTGTATTTCTCTTCCACTACCATTCATATAGATAGGTACCTAATAAATTCTAAATAACAATATCTTCGATTTTTTTTGATAAAAGCTTAGTACCTTCTTCATAAAGATAGCATTTCAATAGACCTTCCGTAGACTGAGAATAGGTACCAATTCAATATTAGGTAATCTGTAGATTTATTCGTTGTAATAATATATATTTCCTCACAACGTGATTTGATACACGTAACGCCATCTATTGAAAATAAATGGTATAAACATGCACATGCTAAGTTCTTCTAGAAAACTTAAAATTCGCATATCTTTTGATTGTGTGAACCGATTGCGATGAAACAAAAACGATAGGTTACATGGAGATAAGCACAATATTTGTTTATAAAAGTCAACAACATTGGACCAGTTGTTTTTACGTGATGCTTGCACAAACAAACAGATAAACATACAAACAGAAAAAATTCCAAAAATGTTAAAAATGGGTTCTATTGGTTATCGTTTAACACCCCAACCAGGATTTTTCAAAATATTTGCTATGTACAGACACGCCAAGTCTACAGATTTATTATATGTATAGATAAACATTGAGATTTAAGTATAGCAGAAGTGGGTGGAAAATAACTAAGATCATAGTACGGGTATTGGTTATACCATAAAATTGATTTAAGGATCCGCACACACTTACAGCAAAGATATACAAAGCTTGCGCTGCATACGAAGGTCGCTTGCGCTGTAGATAGTGCTATCTAAAAAATTTCAGAAAAGCAGGGTACTGTATGATGTTCTGCCTAGCCTTTATCCCAACTATGTTGGGGTTCGTTTCCAGTCTAACCAAATGCGACTGAATACCAGAATTTTACACAAAGCGACTGCCATTAGACTTCCGCAACCCAGTTACAGGGCAATGTCGATAACCTAGGGTTAGACCGGTTGTCAGAATTTCGGGTTTCTGACTTCTCGTAACGACTGTCATAGGTATTCGTATGACACCCGGGACCGACTTTTTAACGACTGATGATCTTCTTTTTGTGCGGTTAGTGACTAATCTGGTGTCAGAGTTTATGCCACCTATGGGCCTCTGACTTGGCTTCACATGCCGTCAAGAAATATCTCTCAGGCATGACGGTTTCCTTACGGTGTTTTCCTTCACCATTTTTAAGCAAGTGATAATTATACAATATGCACATGATTCCGAAAAGTCAGAGGTGCGTGCCTTGGGTTCGAACTCGAGACCTATGAATTGGCAGTCCGCCAGTCACACCACTAGGCTATCACTGCTATGATAATAATGATATTCTTTTATTTTAGACTAGCTGTGTCCTCACGGCTCCGCCCGTAGCCTATGTTACTCAGTGATCATGTAGCTTTCTAACGGCGAAAGAATTTTTGAAATCGGTCCAGTAGTTTTTAAGTTTATTCGTTACATACAAAAATACAAATCTTTCCTCTTTATAATATTAGTATAGATAGTGGTTTTCAGAATTTGTGACATCGAAACAATTGTTCTATGATTTAGTGAAAATAAACCTAACGTTTATGTTCCAGCGGCCAATAAGCTCACAAAAGCGACTATCATGTCAACCACTCAAATCAAATTGTAAGCGATTACATACAATTGCTGAGAATCATTCAACGCAGATCGATCTTACACCAATCTAAATGTAATTATCACCTCTGTGGGTACGTTAACAGAGGCTATAACTGTATGTCCACAATGTACCTTATATTTTGCTGTTTTTCTGTTAAAATATAGGTCAAGGGTGTTCTAATATTAGATTTTTGTAAATTATTTTGGTAAAAGATACCTTACATCACTCTTATATCGTACTTATTAAGGAATAAAAGGTCTTTGGTTATTTTCCAAGATTATTTACGAGAGTTGACTGTTTATTTGTTGATTTTGTATATTCTTAATCAGCAACAGTAATTTTAGCCATTACTGTGTGTTAAAATGTTGCGTGACAAAATTTTATTATTCATTAGGTGAACTTCGTCCCTACAAAAAATTTTTTTTTCTTAATTTTCTGTTTTTTTTTAAAATACCCCAGTATTGAGGAGTACAAAACAAAAACAAAAAAAGTCGGGCGAGCTATTTTAGAGTTTTTGAGAGACTAACGCATGGCAATTGATTTTTAATTTAAAGTCAGTGCCAAGATTCCTGCTCCTTAAAGAGTTTTCTTATTCCAAACACACTGAAAAATCAACCTGCATTTTACATTGTATTGGCTTCCAAAAAACCATGCTTTAGTGCAAGGCTTGGGAGATTACCACAATGCAACTGTGCGATACATTTATTTCCCGAAACTTGTAGTACTTACTAGTAGCACAGCAGAATTATAAACGGGAAATATCCTTCTGACTTTGCAAGTAAATTAAGTTTTGATACTAACGCAATATCCGATATACATATTTCTATTGCAATTTCCATCATATTTTTTAATTAGAACTGTTGCTGGATAGGGCTATGCATATTGATAATTGATTAGCCTTACATTGGTACCAAAACGTGGATTTAAATCAACGGTTTTATTAAATCTGGGGTTTTTAAATTTTTATGAGGATATATAGCCGAAAAGTCTGACAACCGGTCTAGCTTTAGGATATCAGCATTGCCCAGTAACTGGGTTGCGGAGGTCTGATGGCAGAGTGATCGGCTTCTGCGCTAGGGGTTGTAGGTTCGATTCCCGCACGGAATTTTTTTTGTATGGCCTACAGATACTTGTTCCGGGTCTGGATGTTTGTGCATGTGAAGATTTGTGTCTGTAAACGCACCCACGATACAGGAGAAATCCTAGTGTGGGGCAACGTTTCTTTAAAAAAAAGCACGCCGCAGTCGTCTAATTGCAATAGGCTCGCCTCCTATTACATGGGACTTAAACATAACTGGCGAAACGACGCTGCACTAAAACACCTCTGCCGAATCCTTCGGGGGATACAAGGCGTGATGTTGTTTTATGTTACGTCGCAGCCACTGTGACGACACCCTTAAGCCACCCGCGTCCGGGCGTCGTACAATGCTTGCAACGCCGCGCTGTATTATTTTTCATTCGATATCGCACGCGCTAACGACCTCGCCTCGGTTTCAATATTAAAAATAGTTGACAAGTTTTGCTTTTAGCGGTTCCTGTCGACTTTTATGCTAAAGTCGGAAAGAATTACGCTGATATTTAATATCGATAAGGTAAGTTTAAAGTTTTAATCGACAGTTATTTTTGTTGAAAATTTTCATATGCAGTATATTAGCAAACATTATAAAATTAAACTAAAGAATGCCTGTAAACCTGTGATCGTCAATGAATTTGTGCACAAAAGATAATGAGCTATTCAGCACCTACTACTTAGATGAACGATAAAAAGTATAACCATTCCTTTACGGAAAATCTAATGCTGATGAGAAATATAACTCATAACATAACATTAGGCCTGTATTCCCCGAAAGGTTAGGCAGATGTGTATAGTAACACCCTCATCTCGCCGTTATATTTAAGTCCCCATGTAATAGGGGAGAGTCTGTTACCGACAACCGGGCACAAATCCAATCTCTGGGCTGCTACTGAGGAATTCACAGAAAAACTCAATAACACTACTCGACCTGGGGACCGAACCCAGGACCTCACGATCAGCAGTCGCGCTTGCCACTACTAGACCAACGAAGCAGCTAAATACAAAAAAAAGAAAATTATTAACTAAAAATAGAAATATTAACTTCGTACAGATACCTATTGTTTTAAAAACTAGGATTTTAATTTACCAATAATATAATGAATATTATCAGTAGGTACCTACTTATTATAGGTACCTAAAACGTGAAATTAATTTGATTTTGCCCGCAACTACGTTTATGTACCTTTAGAGATTATTGTATATTATCGAAACATCGCTTTGTTTCATATAATAACAATAAACAATTTAGTGTTTAATCATTGTATAATATAAAATTTTAAGCTTATTGTTGAAGCAATCAGGGTTTTAACAGACCAACCATATTCTAATGTACAAAATCCTTAGTTGTGATGTATATGTTAGTTCTTCATTATTGATTAGACCTATGTTTTATAGGGTAGGGTAGACAATCTGCCAGGGTTGCGGTGCATGCTTATGGGAATGCCGCAACCCCGGCCGGCGATCAGGAGGAGGAACACCGTTGGTTTTTAGCTGGTAAGAGTATGGTAGATACCCTCGCCTTCCCCGGGCGAGAGACATCCATGAGGGTAGACAATACAGTATTATCTCAGAAGGATCCTAGCATCCATAGTAGCATCCTTCTATGCATGATAAATGATTGTTATTCCTGTAAATAAATCTGTTACAGACACTTTTACAAGTCCATGTGATGTTTTTTTTAAGAGTAGATGGCGTTGGCATTTCCTGTCTGACTAGCTCTGAGAAGAAATATACCAACAGCATCATACAATGATCACCAACCCGTTCACCAAAAGGTGGTGATGGAGATAATGTTCTCCTCTGACCATTTATTGTAACTGTTATGTTGGTGGAGGTACATGTTCAGAAATGGACGTACAGATGTAGTTACCACATGGGCAGTGTCCTCAGGCCTTGATAATGGACTAGATCACTTGCTGCCCTATGACCCCAGGACCTCAGAATCTCTAACGGCTCCAAGAAAATGTTTACTTACTGATATTATCGTACCTAAGTAAGTACAAGACTGCCTTGTTGGTCTGGTGGTTGCAAGCGCGACTACTGAGCATGAGGTCCTGGGTTCGATCCCCAGGTCCGGCAAAGTTTTAGTGGAATTTTCCATTAGGAATTTCTCAGTAGCAACCCGGAGTCTGGATTTGTGCCCGGTTAATGGCAATAAGCTCGCCCTCTATTACATGGAACTTAAACATTACTGGCGAAACGATGGTGTACTATATACACCTCTGCCGAACCCTTCAGGGAATACAAGGCGTGATGTTATCTTCTATACTAATATTATAAAGGTGAAGAGTTTGTTTGTTTGAACGTGCTAATCTCAGGAACTAATGGTTGGAATTGAATAAATATTTTTGTGTTGGATAGTCCATTTATCAAGGAAGATTATCTATACTAATCTATACTAATATTATAAAGAGGAAAGATTTGTATTTTTGTATTTTTTTTTTTTTGGATTTTTGTATGCAACGAATAAACTTAAAAACTACTGGACCGATTTCAAAAATTCTTTTGCCGTTAGAAAGCTACATTATCACTGAGTAACATAGACTACGGGCGGAGCCATGAGGACACAGCTAGTAGGATATATCACGCTACGACCAATAGGAGTTGAGCATAAATGAAAAATATTGCAAAAACGGGAAAAATGTCCACCCGTGCGAAGCAGGACCGGGCTGCTAGTATGTTATGTAAGTACAAAACACATAAATATCAGCAAAATTTTCAATAACAAACATTTCGCCTTTATTTTGTAAAATCCCGTCAATTCCCTACCACATCCATTACTTTCAGTTTTGCTAACTTCTACCAGCGAGTTTTTATCCGGGCGACATGAAAAACGTCTATCGCTCGAATGAATCTCAGTCGTAAAACAAATCCGTGCCATTTTTCGGAGTACATTACACGCAAACCCACTTCCTTTGGAATAAACATAGGTACTGCGGTTAAAAAACGTTTATCCATGTATTTATTTATGTCTTCTACCTAGCCTTTTCCCAACTATGTTAGGGTCAGCTTCCAGTCTAACCAAATGTGGTACTTTACACGGAGTGACTGCCATTAGACCTCCGCAACCTAGTGAATAGGCAATGCCGATATCCTAAGGTAAGTACGGTTGTCAGACTTTCGGGCTTCTGACTACCCGTAACGACTGTCGTAGGTATTCGTATGACACCCAGGATCGACTATTAAACGTGCTCTCCGACGGACAGAGGGATCTCGATGTGTAACGAACGGTCACCCATCCACAGACTGACCGTGGCAAGCGCAGTTTAACCTCGCAAATCGTATAATCTGCGCGGTTGGTAATTAGCCACGACCCACGAACCACGAGTTTATTTATGTCTGTTGGTCAAGAAAAAAGTTACACCAACATCTCACCATACAGGTTTTAGTAACAGAATCTGACCGATTCATAATTCAAAAGTAAAATTTGATTGAGCTTACGGTAATGTGTACCTACTTACTTTTAATGACGACACGTTTGGTGTAGGTGGCTCAGCGATTGGCTTCTGCGCTACGGGTCGTGGGTTCGATTCCCACACGGAACAAATATTTGTATGGCCTACAGATAGTTGTTCCGGGTCTGGGCGTTTGTGTGTGTGAAGATTTGTGTCTGTAAACGCACCCACGATACAGGAGAAATTCTAGTGTGGGGCAATGTTTTTTTAAAAAAAAAAAATAAAAAGAAAAAAAAAATGCCATTGTGATGGGTGGTGGCTGACTGGCCACCATTTGGCTGGGGGTCCGGGCCTATAAAAGGTCGGGCACACTGCAGGTCGGCCCTCTCTCGCGCCGCTGCAGTTGCCCAGTTAAGTTTTACTCTTGCTCAAGAAGATCCTGGACTCCTCGCTTTGCTACGAAGCACGCACTGTTGATCTCTTTGTAATTCTGATTAAAATATATATAGTGTACGGTTATAAGTGTTATTCTTTATCCTCCCGTAAGTACACGCCTGCTAAATTTGATGTGCACATGCTAGTTGAGGGTTGACTCCTAAAGCCACCTTAAAGTGTTACACCATTAACACTGCTTTCGACTTATGCATCCGACCGGCTGCCGGACATAACTAAAATTGCCAGGTGTTTTTCCGCACCAAGTGTCGGGTTTGAAGGTTTTTTCGCATCTCATGCCCGAAACCTACTCGATCCCATTTCACTAATGCCAGACACAGGGTGACTCGTCAAATATAAAATGGTGTCTCGTGATTCAACGTACAGTCGCTTTTACACGTATTGAAAACTATTCACCTTTAACATCACTATTAATAAAACTACGAGTAGGTAGGTATATAATTTGTGGTTACAATTAATTGGTCTCTACAAAAACATCACTCTATAAACTACAAGTATGAATGTGTATAATTACTTGTATTGGATAAAAACTGGCCAAGTGAGACTCAGACTCGCGCGCCGAGGGTTGCGTAATTTTATTGTGATTTACCTTCAAATTTACGGTTTTCAGATTTTTCCCTTTACTTGTGCTTTAACACATTGCTTCTTGCCAAATTTCATGGTTCTAGGTCAACGGAAAATACCCTAAGGTTTTGATTCCTTTGCGAGTGTCAAAATATGCGGCATAAACGGCCATATCTTTTGATTGTGTTAACTTAGAAGTTTGATTTGTTCACAGCTCCAAGGGATTCCAGACTTGAGTATTTGATATTAATTTTAACTTGATACCTCCAGTCGTTCCAGAGAAAAAGGGTCTTGACAGACAGACAGACAGACATACAGACTGATTGACAGCAGACGGACAACGAAGTGATCCTATAAGGGTTGCGTTTTTTCTTTTGAGATGCGGAACCCAAAAATGGGTAAATATGACATGAAATTGTTTTATGACCCTTAATTCTTTGATGGATTATTTTCTTAATGTAAAGTACTGTTGATAAAACATGTAATAAAAGGCACTATTATACTTTGATTGTACAATCTTTTATTATAGTGCTACTAACTTAATGTATATCGATTTCCCCTAAATTGAGCTAGTGACAGTAGGCAATGTTCCCATCAAGGCGTAATAAACATTGATGGTTTCTAAATACAGTTTATTCATCAATTTAGTTTGGCACTAGCTTTTGCCCGCGACTTCGTCCGCGTAGAATTATATTATTATCCAGTTCCGGGAAATCACCATTTCCTATTTTAAGCAACAGATCTGAGAACTGTAACATCTCCCCTCAGATGGACTCTCATATTTTTGGTAAGGCTCTGTTTTGTCACTGAAGGCCACAACAACACGCAAATGAGACGCATTTTAAATGGCGACTCGCATAGGGCAGCTTCCTCTAGGGCAGAATCTCAATGTTTGTCGTCCTCTAGCAAGCCAAGTTTCATGCAATCTAATTGAAAAGTTGGTTGGAGGACACCGTTGACAGTCTTCAAGTCATCGAAGGACGATGAACCCCTAACCAGGGGGTAACCTCGTGCAAAAGTAAACGAAGATGGTAACACTCGGTGTTATTCGGGTGAACCGTGTACACTCTACCTAGAGCGTGTTCTTTCATTATTCCTGGCCAGCCATCTACGGGTTTTCCTCTTTTCCTTCTCACAAATTTATTTTTTTGCCTTACAAAATATGAAGGCACTTCCGCATATAGAAGGGTTTTAGCAAAATCATCTGTTTGACATAAATCAAAAAATGCTAACAGTGTCGTTTTTGGTGGGCTATTAATTCTGCCGGCGAGGTTGTCGGAATTAAAATAGACTCGTTGGCCATTTTCAAGGTGGACAGTTAAATGTATGACTGCGGGAAACCTTTCATGTATGGGAAACCCTAAAATCCTTCAAACTGCTTCCGAACTACTCAAATAACGCCCACTCTCATATAATTTGAATCATCATCGTCATCAGCAGCCTATAATGTTCCCACTGCTGGGACACAGGCCTCCTCTCTGTGAGAGGGAATGGGCCGTAATCCACCACGCGGGCCCAGTGCGGGTTGGTAGATGTCACATGTCTTCGAATGTTTGGTTCTAGGACATGCCGGTTTCCTCACGATGTTTTCCTTCACCGTTTTGAGAGCAGTGGTGATGAAATAAATTACACAAAGTAATGCGCCTGGCGGGGTTCGAACCTACGACATACAACTCGTAAGTCGGGGCCGTTACCACTGGGCCACCACTGCTCTAATGCTTTTTTTAATGATTATTTGTCAATCAAATTTCATTTTGAACTGACTTTTGGGTAGTGAATGTTGGAAATGCTATGCAATTGTTAGTGTACAAAGAAGAAATTAAATCTGACTCACATTCAGATTCAATAATTGTATAAGTAGGCGAATGAAAGTCTTGCACAACATTAGAAATTAGTGAAGATTGAGTAAACGTCGGAGATACAGCAATTTCAATGCGCCGTTTTTTGGCTATTGGATGCTCATATCAGTGTTATTATCACTATCCGCATCAGCGTAGGCATCAAAGTGACTATTAGAAAGATCTTGGGGAAAACGTAACCTTTTGATAGGTTGGTCCTCTCTCCCAAATTTGGCATACAGGTTGTCATTTCAATACACTTCAAATACAAATGGGTATATTTGACCGACTGCAACTAACTCGCAAAAACTGCCATATGTAGAGTTTTGTAACATATCTAAAGTATACTCTTCTTTTGTCCTATGATTGTTGCCATGACGGTCATGATACATAACAGCAAATTCATCCCAATTGTTCGTCACATGACACACAATTTCTTTATGAATATCCATTGAGCGTTCTTGTGTGCCGTACAACAAATAAGAAAGCGTACGGAAAAGGCTTGCGGCATCCCCTACTATTGGTACAATAGTAAGGTTTATTAATTTCCCATTGAAGTTAACCAACTCTGCACCCATTTTTAAAATGGACACAGACAAATTTATAAATGTAAATAAATTGCGAAAAACAATACACACAAAATTAAACTTCTAAAACAAATTAAAAGAAAACTATAACTATTATTATACACAACAAATCAAACACAGATATTTTTACTATTAAAACTAAAAACCTATATTATACACTAACAAATCAAACACAAAGAATCCTTTTTAATTATTATAACAACAAATTGAAAAGAAATTAAATTAACTACACTGAAAATATTCTAATGAAATAATGAAAATGAACTTCCAAACAAATTATACAGCAATCGCAAATATTTGCTAAGTAGGTAATTTATGAGATTTCCAAGGAATTTTTGAAGGAAAATCAAGGTATAAGGTAAGTTTTTCATTCAAATATCCAAGAACAAATAAAATTGAAATTTCAAATTCTAATCCGATTTAAATATTCTTTTATATTTGTATTTTACATTTTTTTAAAAATATGGAATGATTCGTATAATTTATAACCAATATGTTCTAATCCTTACCAACTATCGATATCAACTTCGAAGCAAATCACCGCCAAAATAACTTTCTACCCCTTTTTAATACCATTAGAGGATGAATTTCAATAAAATACGAAACACGTCTTCCATCAATTCTGTTAAAAAAGGTTTATGCAAAATTTGAAGTAGATTGGACCAAGGAATCACGTTGTCCCATACAAACTTTGCCCCCCTTTTTCACCCCCTTAGGAGTAGAATTTCGGAAAATCCTTTCTTATCGGATGCCTACGTCATACAAAGAACACGCCCTCCAAGTTTCAGGTCTCTACGATCAGCGGTTTAGGCTGTGCGTTGATCCGTCAGTCAGTCATTCAGGACAAAGCATTTTAGACTATTACCCGCGGTTTCACCCGCATCCTAGGGGAACCACTTGATGTACCCGGATAAAAATTATCCTATGTGTTAATCCAGGGCATAGTCTATCTGTGTGCCAAATCTCATTCAAATCCGTTCAGCCGTTTTTGCGTGAAAGAGTAACAAACATCCATACATCCATACATCCACACATCCATACATACAAACTTCCGCATTTATAATATTAGTAAGGAAGTAAGGATAGTAAGGATAACAATATACTTTGTTTACGAAAAAATATCTAGGCTAACCACTTACGTAAATTGCTGAAAAAGAATACACCGTTCACCTTGTTTCATTTTTTATTCGCACACTTCTGGCATCGTCTGTACCGGTCGCGTGTGTGTGTGAATTCGTATACGTTACACTGTATCTTTTTCCATGTGTGGTGTGGAGGTATGCATGACGCTGTCCCAAGAGGGCGGCTTCCCGTGATTTGATGTTGTCGCTTAGATTTGGCGAGTTCCGGGTCATTAAACGGACACCGACATCTCTCTTTACCCTAAGCTTTACGAGTCTGAAGTTCTAACTTTTGATTAATGCTTACAAATTGCAGAACCTTGTTTAAGCGGGTCAGGTCTATAAGAATCTACATTGTCTTTTAAATGAGTGAGGTTTGCATAAATTATTGAGCTAACTTGTGCTTAGAATACTTACGCATCTTTTTTGGTTTTTGCTTAGTATTGTGGCAGTACTTTATTTTGAAATAAACATTTTTGATCAAATAAAAATTCAATTTCGTAAAAAAAGACCCAGAATAATTGATTACACTACAATGTTTCAAATTGACAAGAATATGGAGCAATATTATTTGATCAACAACTTACTTGGCCCACATACTTCTCGCTTCATTAATTTCGTTCGTAATTCGCTTACTAATAAAAGAGGTCTCAGCAAAATAATTGGCCAGTAACAAAATAATATACGACAAGCGAGAAAATCTGTAGCAATGGTAGACAGGCCTGCCAGTTGTTGTTAACTGGAACATTTCTTGTCTCTGGTTTCCTTTAGCTGACAACTATCAGAGTAGTTTGTTAAACAAGAGGGGATAAAGGTACTAGAGTGTTCAGTGTTCATTAGTTGTTCGGACATTGTATGCGGATCGAACTAATGGAGAGACTGCTTGATTTGGACCGTGTGTTTGTTTGTGTTTGCACGTCTGGGTATTTTTATTTTGTACGACTGTTTTGTTTACTTTGAGTGTTATTGCGTTAACATAGCCATGTTAAGCAGCCGCCTAGATATTATGGGAAACAAAGTAATACGTAATTTACACTAGGATTTTTATTTGTTTTTAGCTTCGATCAATAATAGGTTTTTAGGAAACTGTTGAATTTGTTGAGGTTGAGGGAATGCAATAGCGAATACCACGATGCATAGGTCCTCGAAGGTGTTCACCGTGGTGGTTTTAGCCTGTCGTAACGCCCACTTCCTGAATTTGTCAAGGTGGCGGCGAATGCAATAGCGAATCCCGCGACGCATAAGTCCACGGAGGTGACCACCGTGGTGGTTTTAGTCCGATGTAACCCCCGCCATTTCTGAATTTGTCGAGGTTGCGGGAAATGCAATCGTGAATCCCGCGACGCATTAGCCCTCGGATGTGTTCACCGTGGTGGTTTTAGTCCTACATAGGCCTTGTCTTTCCCGGGATGGAAGTTATTAATGAGGATTTCCCAAAAAAGATATCCTGTTGAATTGTTAACTTTATCATTTTAGCATGGATTTCAATTACATCAATCTAATGGCCAAATACTCAAACGCTACTCAATTTTAAGTTGCCGTTAAATCTCATGCTGTCACTGTCACTTTAAGGCGAAGTGATTATGACAACACGAGACTTAACGGCAATTTAAAATTAGCGTTTATGTATTTTGCCATAAGACTGTCAAGCATTTTTAACAACTGTAAAGTTCTTTAACCAACTTAATTATTGTTATTGTAAAAGTCTAGTTAGTAGGTGACTATTTTTACAGTCAATCACATAAATCTGTCATAGTCTATTGCTTAATCAACGTCAAGTTTTAAGATCGTTGCTCTATCTTTAATGTTGACTGTCTTTGTTTTACGTACATAATAAATAAAGAAACATAATAAGCCCATTACTATCCCACTGCTGGCATCTTCTCAGAATGAGAAGGGTCTAGGCCTTAATCCACCACGCTGGCCACGTGCGGGTTGGCAGACTACACACACCATCGTGAACTATATGGAGCGCTCTCAGGTGTGCAGGTTTCCTCACGATATTTTTCTTTCATCGTTACCGCAAGTGATAATCAAATTCTCATCCGCACATAAATTTGAGAAGTAAGAGGTACAGGCTGGGATCGAACTCAGACGCTCTTCAATGGAAGGCAAGCGTTCAACCACTAGACTATCACTGTTTTACATAACAATGAATTATTTATTTCGAATGCACTACCAGACGTTATTTTGTTTTCTGATATCGATGGCATAATTACACTTGACTTATCCATTGGTTCCTTATGGCATAAATAATAGGATAATGGCATGAAAAACACTCTGGTAAGATCGTAATTTATCAGGGTCGTTCCAGCCAAATAATACTGGTAAAAGGTCACTGTGATATATTTCATTCCCGTTCTAGACACTCAATAACAGATTTCAGTTAGTAAATAATTTGCGGCTTGAGTAGGGTGGTATACTTGTAGGTCAATATTTCTACAGACGTAGCCATTTTAACGTTTGCATTCAAAATACGAAGGTGAATGTCAAATGAATAAATTAATTAATGATGAATCTAATATACAACACGATTACTTGAAAATGGGTTTACTACTTGTCTTTCGCTCACGAGAATGTAAGTGAGCGAGCCGAGATGCAAATAACGACTGCAATCTCATTCTTTATTTTACCGAGTTACGCATTCATACACCAGTATCGGTCTAAAACTGGAACACCATCTTCGTTAACGTGTCTTAACAATTGGGTTATAGACATTTTTCTCGTACTGATAACATTATACTAAATAAAACAATTCGCTGGCCCAAATTATTTTATACAGATGTTTTATAACGAGATCCCATACAACGGACATTCATTACGCAATTTCATACAATATAAATCAAAGAAATATATTTGTGCTCTCTTCGATAAGGACATATAGAACTATAATAACTACCGGTAAATAAATCAATATGGAAGACATAAAAATTATACAAAAAGTATAATTTATGTTCCGTTTACTGAAGAGAAACAACAATGAATTTACTTAGTTTATTGAAACGTACATCCGCGTAAAAAATATTTTTCATCCCAATTAAACTACCAAAAAATTACAAAATTGCAATCCCTGTCCTGAAACTGAAATAACGACTACAATAAATATCTTTATAACAAAATAAACTACCCGCACAGTACTACAATATTTTTAGTAGGAATTAAAACTCTGTTCGCGATTGTACATTTCCATGTTAGGAACAGTTTACACAGCAATGCACTTTACGTTCTATACTTTTATAGAAATAGCAGAATGCACAGCTTTTTTATCCTAGAATTGCAAATATCGTAAACAATTTTATTTTTATAGAGCGTAAAACAACAATGAACATGTTTATAAAGAGTTAGCGAAGAATATAAAATGTTTTATGAATACAATATCATTGGTTATGCTGTGCGGTCCAATTGAAAGGATACTTTTTTTCTATTCTACTACTTGTAGATGGTCTTACGGACCGTTTCTACGTAACCGGGCAATTATTGGCGAGACCTGAAGGGTCTCCAACCAATGGGGACGAGAGTAAAATCCTAAGCTAACTACTATTACTACTGCTAACATCATGATTAGCTAGCAACAATAGCACTAAGGGCGACCCCTAGGGGGGACTCGGACCTCGGCTTAGGGCGTTGCTTGCGAGAGGACTGGGAGGGAGACAGCTTGATGAGGGCTGAATTAACGGTGTGACTGCGGAGTCAGAAAGGACGACCGGCTCCGCGGCGGCGGCGGGTGAGCACGGTGGATCAGGGAGAAAGGATAGATCACCTCATTCTTATTTTTATAGACGGGCGGTGGACTTGGGGTCCCGTCACCCGGCCAGTTATAGGGCCGACAAAATGGCGTGCCGTGTTCTGCACGCGCCTATCAGGATGACATGGGCAAGGCCCCATAAATAGGTGGGGTCCGCCATATCCAGTTGCGGACCAACACTTGCCGGGGGTGAATGCACTAACGAATCCCACCATCCCGGCCATAGGCCATAGGTCCTAAAAGGAACACAGTTGTGGTTTTAGTCGTTAAAGATTCGACATAACCCTCAGTACCCTCGGTGCAATAAAATTTAATTCATAGTGATTTTCTTTTAAAATCACCAACATTATAAACCACAGCAGGCACCAAAAATGTATTACTCACTTGAAGACTGAAAATGAATTATTCTTATTAAATTCCGAATTAACACATAAAAACAAATCATTACCGTTGTCAGAATTAGTCTGTGGTTCACCTCCGTTCACGTTACGGTTATGGCGGTATCCCGCTTGGAAACCGCAAGCAAGACGTGCAACGTACGCACAATATACGCTATATGTGGAAGGTGGTAGGCCCCACCTGTAATGTGTATGACAATGGTAGGTAATTGTAAATATGGATTGACAGTCTACATGATTAGTAAGGTTGTGTAAACAACTGTCATGTATTAATCTAATTAGCATGATATTGTATTAAATCTCAAGTATTATAAAGCCGAGAAAATAGGGTAGGTGCAACTTGGTAGAGCCTTATGGCTAGAAGGGATTGAATATTTAATTTGATTGATATAATTAGATAAGTATTTTTGTGTGCCTGTCAGTGAATTTTATTTATCGCTTCGTGTGATGCGTAATATTCTAAATGCTTCTTAAAAGAATCTGCCCACTACAACGTATTATACCATGACTGTAATGAGAACGTATCAAGCACGGCAAAAAACACTCCAAGCACCACTATGCCCACTTCAAAGGATCAACCGTGTTCTATACGGGTATCAACTGCGGTCCATACGCGTATACAACGCGTATAATAACAGTACCATCCATGTTTAGTTCCCGTTCTATCGGTTGCTGTACATTTTATTATTCCGTTTTCGTGTTCATGATGCGTGGACGTATCGTCGAGAGAACTGCAAGTAAATTTTTTTTTCAAAGTAACTATGGCTACTAGGATATTATCTTTAAGAGATTTGGCAATGATTGCCATTGCATTGGAAAAATGGATGAGATAAGGAATGAGTATGTTAGAGGAAGTTTGAAAGTAGCGCCAGTGACTGAAAAGTTGAGGAGTAATAGGTTAGCGGGGTATGGACTGTTCTGCGGAGGGAAGAAAGTCATATTACTAGAAGATTGTTAAATATTAATGTTGACGGATATACTAGTAGAGGTAGGCCAAAGAAAATATGGATAGATTGTGTGAGGGTAAGAAAGGAGTGAGTACTGAGATGACGGCTGATAGAAGACAATGGAAGAGGAATACCTACGTGTTGTGCCGACCCCACCTAGGTGGGATAAGGGCATAGAGATGATGATATAGGCACTTAGCTGTTGATGAAGAAAAGTTTCTCCAGTATTTTAGTACGGCGTCATTCCAATTTAATGAATATTTGAGAAAAATTAAAAACGACATTACTATAAGAAACACAAACTTTAGAGAAAGTCTCTCATCAAAGAAAAGCTAGCTGCATGTCTACGGTAAGTGAAACGCAATTTTACTTGTACTTATAATTTTTTATTGAGTTTTATTAATAATAGATCGCTCACAGCAGTACTTTTGCAAAACTTTTGTTATAGTGATACTTATTTGAAGACATTTTGTGACTGATCATTTTAATTGTCAGGAGATTCCGGTTTTGGTGTAGCACTTGGTGGAACAATCGACGACGTCGATTGCGGAGATGGGGTGTAAGCATTTGAAAATGTATATTGAGATGAAGACGCAAAGCTAGGTGGTGCAAGCTGCTGCAATTCCATTTCAGAAACTAGAATAAATATCTTATTTTTTGCCAGTGCTTGTTGATATGGTGGAAACTTTTTAACTATTTCAGATATATTTAAGAAAAAACGATCTAACTCATCGTGCTCCCGTCGTGGTTCAAGTTTGTTTTGGTCATCTAATAATTTCGTCATTAATACAGCAGATGCTGACTGTACTGTCTGAACTGTAACGTTCTTTTGGACCTTCTTTATTTGATTATGTTGTGGGCTATTACTTTTTACAGCATTTTCAACTTCTTTTTGAATTCCAGTATTTAGTGTATTGTGAGAACCAGTAATATCTACAGCAGCAGTACAGTTGTCTCCATTGTCGGAGTTAGAATTTTCGAACGTATTGGGGTCGATTTCACGTGTTTCATTATAATTGTCAGGCCCTTCATCATCGCTTGTAAAGTCGGCGGAATCGAAAGTTTTTCTTTCTGAGAAGAAAGGAGCAACAAACGACATCTCGTCTTCATATTTCCATTTCTTATTTTTTTTTGCTGCCTTTCCATGTTTGCCTTTTCTTTTGTTTAATGCTCTTCTGTATGCGTCTCTTAGCCCCTGCCATTTTTGTTTACAAGCTGAAGCTGTAACAAAAAATAATTGGGTCTAATTATTTGCTCAGCTATATATTTTTTCTGGTAAGTTCTATAGATCAAACCGATAGATATTTGATTGAACAGATAATCGTTTACCAGTATTAAAATTAATGTAGGTATTAATAAAATCAGGTCAGCGAATAAACTTATCTACATGCGAAATAAATAATTTCTCGAATAAAATAATTGATCATACGTAATAAAAAAGGTTCAGAGGTAATTTGCGAAAAAATATCACTCTGTAT
Source organism: Amphipyra berbera (assembly GCA_910594945.2). Lineage (NCBI taxonomy): Eukaryota > Metazoa > Arthropoda > Insecta > Lepidoptera > Noctuidae > Amphipyra > Amphipyra berbera. Next base: position 9,942,323 of record OU343136.1, on the reverse strand, counting down.
TTTTATTTCACCAATCAATGAGGTCAAACATTAGGATGAAATCTCCCCTATGAACACAGTCTTAAATTGATAAAAGATTAATATTAACTTAGGTAGGTACATTTCAATGTAACCTGGTATCACCAAGGCAGCAATGGAGAATGACCAAAAAAATCCTGTCGATTAGAACGAGACGTATTTGAAATTGTTTGGAATAATAAGTATGTTATGCCACATAAATCACTAAGTCGAAAGGTATGGGGTATCGGAGTTTTAGACTATTTTGTCTTTCATACTTATTTAACTCATAAAGTCATTCATTAGGTTCTTTCTATACAGGGTGTAAACGAAATTATGTAATTTCTTCAAACCTCGTGATGTACTGCTGACACAAATTAATAACCTTGCACGGGATACATTTAGATTCAATAAAAATAAAAATGATAAGAAGTAAACATATGTTCTTAACGCGAGGCATTTTAGCGCCCCGAGCGAATCGCTCGCTGCGCGGTCATTTAACTCGGGATGCTAAAACGGCTCACGCTAAGAACAAAAATGTTTAGATTATGTAAAAAAAAACAAAAGTATCCCGTGCAGGGTTAATCTATATCAGCAGTATATCACGAGGTTTGAAGGAATTACATGATTTCGTTTACACCCTGTATATAAATATTTCGTATGTGTAATAGACTTTTGCATTTGAAGCTAGTAATTACGGAAAAATTTGTTTGAACAACTTGCATTTTGTATAACTTCATCCGACGCGGAGAAACAGTAACTTTTATGGAAGCAAAGGAACCTGGTGGCGTAATATGACTTTTTCAAATCATAATTGTTCAGGTGAGAGAATGAGACGGCGCTTTACAACCTGCATAGCCGCGTCACTGTCTCTCACCGGAACAGTGATGGTTTTAAAACGTCATAAATACGGCCCCTGTACAGTTTAATGCCCTACGACGTCAAGGGAACAACGCAGTTACTTCTCTGCTTCTGAAATACGCGATCAATTCGCGGATTTCTTCCAAATTACTCAAGGTTAGTTGGACTGGCTTTGTAATGGAAATAAAACATAATGTCACGCCTTGTATTCCCCTAAGGGTTCGGCAGAGGTGTTTTAGTACACCCTCGTTTTGCCGTTATGTTTAAGTCCCATGTAATAGGGGGGCGAGCCTATTTCCATCAACCTGGCACAATTCCAAACACCGGGCCTCTACTGAGGAATTCCACACGGAAAAAACCAATGACACAGCCCGACTTGAAGATCGAACCCAGGACCTTACGACCAGCAGTCGAAAATTAATTAATTTAGTGTAATTGAAAATAAACGAAAATTTATATTTACCTGGTCGTTTTATTTGTTGCGAAATTTCCTTCCACGCAAACTCTTTCTTGACGCTATCCCTATATTTTGAATGTTGTACATTGTATAAATATTCGTATTTACGAACATATTCAATGAGTTTTTCGTCGTCCATGTTTTTTCACACGTGCATTCCTTATAAAAGTTAGCAAAGAACTAAGGTATTGTGTTAGAAAGGGATAACTACGTGGAGTATACCCGTCGTAAACCCATAGCAAACGCGGTTGCACTGTGGCTACGACGGGGCGTCACCGCGTTTGGCCCCCGGCACGCGTCGGTTTGGCAACGTCGCGTGTCAGACACTGAGCGTTCCGTCACCTGCAAAATATTCTCGCAATGAATAAACACGCCATGAACGTTGCCGTTCCGTGCATGATACGCTACGGTGGCGGTCGGTGATGGAACGGTCTAGTGCGCATTGTCTATACCTAAGCGACAGCCAAGTAATTATGTACACAAGCCAACCATTGTGTTTAAAAACCAGGCTGTGGGAATATGACTCTTAAGTCTAGACTGAGGCCCATATTAATAAAGCTTTCTCAAATGCAAAACGTCATCGTTTTTTTTATTTATCAATTCGACACCTCAGTTAAATCAAAACGACACTTAAGAGCTCTCGAATGATAGCTTTTTATTAATATGAGCGTAAAGCGCAAAATCCACTAGCAAATTTTATTGCACAAGTTGACTTCTGCAAACAAGTTTCAAAGTCGACATACCCGCAGTATAGTCGTCGGCCCGTAGGTGTTCACGTAGTGGGAGTAAGTTTGCGTATGTGCACTTAGGGCTACAAAAAATGGTCACTTTTATTGCCTGTCATTATTCTATGGTTAATGCCATAATTTATTTTTAAAACATGTCTGTTCAAAAGAAAGAACGATGAGGTTTTTTTTCTCTAGTCTTGTCAAGTTACGTGCCGGTGACTATACCTAAGTCGACTTCTGTACAACGGCTTGCGCCAATAACAGTAATTAACTGGTAACACTACACAAACATAAAACTAAACATATTACATAATTAACATAATTCAGAAACAAATAACAAGTCAGAGATCAAACATACTGGTGGAGCGTGTAAATAGCTCCAGCCTAAGGAGGGGTTTGAAACTGAGAAAGAACAGTAGTTGGTGGAGCGGTGCGGTGCGGCAATGTATAGATTAAATATTAAAATTACGTCAACACAACACTGAACTCACCAGTCTCAGGAAAGCTGCACTCCTGGGTGTCCGCTGTAAGCACTTTCACAGGTTTTCACACAAATTAAGTTTTTCCAAGAGAGCAGTCACGCGGCGTTATTGCGGAGAGTCTTCAAAAAACTTTTTTCAACTATATTGTTGTACCGACTAGATGTTCAAGCAGTAAAAGTGGCGCCTGTTCAGCCAATCACAAGGCGCTTGGTAGGTAAAACAGTTGAATGGATTGATTTAGCGCCATCTATTGGCATTTTATTGAAGCAGCATTTCTCCAATATTTGGGTTGTGACACAGTGTGCGCCGTCGCCGGCAGATGACGTAATTATAAAATTAAATCTAAACATTGCGCGCAACCATGCTCCCCGCCTTGGAAGTTCCGAGAACTTTCAAAAGAAAAGTAATAACAAATCGAGGAAATTGCACTAATAGCGAATTTAGGGTAATTATGGCAAATATATCTGAGTTTTAATAAAAGTAAAATAATTTAAATTAAACTAACAGAATTACTTAGCAAAAAAAATGAATTACTGTGTCGGTATTGGGTAAAGTTTGACGACAGGTCGTTTAAAAGTGCCATTTTTAGATTTTACTAATGCGACCCTAACCACATTATCACTACCAGGATAAACTTCCTGAATTATACCGATAGGCCAGCGTAAAGGTGGAATGTCGTCCTGATCAATAAGAACCACAGTTCCAATACGAACAGGGTTATCAGGCGTACACCACTTCTGTCTAACTTGCAGCGTGTGCAAGTATTCAGTTCTCCATTTTCTCCAGTAAGATTGAACTAAATGGTCAAGTAATTTTTTGCGGTCAGTTAGATTAACACGTTCATTGGAAATAGTAGAAGACGGGAGATATTGAATAGGTGTAGACATTAAAAAATGTGCGGGTGTTAACACTTCCGGTTGAGGATCGGAGGATAACAAACAAAGTGGTCGCGAGTTTAGCAAACATTCAATCTGCATCAGCACAGTTAAAAGTTCTTCGTATGTGAGGAGCTGATTTCCTATGACTCGAAACATGTGAGTTTTAATACTCTTAATATTGGACTCCCACATACCACCAAAGTGTGGTGCACGGGGTGGAATCATTTTCCAATCGATTCGACGAGCGGTTAATTCTTGACTTAAGGCCGTTTGAAAAGTTTGAGAAATAAAGAGGTTATACATTTCGTCTAATTTCGCCTTAGCTCCGACAAAATTGGTGCCATTGTCTGAATAAATACAAGACACAGGGCCGCGGCAGGATATAAACCTTTTAAAGGCTGCTAGGAAAGATTCAGTTGTTAAGTCACTAACCAACTGAATGTTGATGGCTTTGGTGTTTAGACAAATGAACAAACATATATATGCCTTTTGTGCATATTGGCCACGTCTACGCGCTAAAGTGATTTTAATTGGACCAGCGTAATCTACTCCAGTATGTACGAACGCTTTGGTTTCACAAACACGGTATGACGGAAGATCAGCCATTTTAGGCGTTGGGTGAGAAGGTGATAAGCGGAAACAAGAATTACACATGCGAACACGTTTGCGGATAATATTTCTGGCTGAGAGTATCCAGTAACGTTGTCGTATAATGGACATCAATAAGCTTGCTCCGGTATGCAAGTTTGCTTTATGGTGGTGGTCAATTAAAAGATTGACAACATGGTCATGTTTTGGTAGTAATACCGGGTGTTTGCATTCGAAGGGTAAGTCGGACTTTGACAGTCGACCTTCAATTCTAAGAATCCCTTCCTCATCAATAAAAGGACAGAGGTGTCTTAACTGCTTAGACGGTAAATCATTTTTCTTCAATCGGTCAATTTCAGTTTCGAAATGCACTATCTGAACTGAGCGAAGGATAGTCCTTTCAGCGACATTTAAGTCAGAAGCTGTAATAGCTCTGGAAAGCGGTAATTTTTTAATGAAGCGTAAGACGTATACTATAACGCGGAGTAATTTATTCCAAGATGAAACGCATTTAGAACGTTCATAAAGAATTGGTGTATTTTGAACGGTAGTTGCCAGTGAATTAGATTTAAATTCTGGAAGTTGTTCGCATTTTGTGGATGAAAAGGATTGAATTGGCCACTTATCAGGTGGAGAACGCACCCAGGTAGGACCATTCCACCAGAGGTCATGGTCGATAAACTGAGAAGGTAACAAGCCACTAGAAAGACAATCGCTGGGATTTTCGACTCCTGCAACGTGATAAATATTCTGAGGATTCAAGTTTTCTTGAAACTGAGCTACGCGGTTGCTGACAAAAATAGACCACTTATGTGGTGAAGAGTGAATCCACGAAAGGGCTATAGTTGAATCAGAAAAGGTATAAACACCTGAAATAGTAATGCGAGCGCTGTATGTCTCAATTACAGTCTTTACTAGACGGGACATCAAAACTGCGGCACATAACTCCAAACGAGCGAGCGTAGAAATCTTGACAGGAGAAACTTTAGATTTAGAACATAAAAGTCGCACAACGATATTTCCTGTCTCATCGGTTATGTGTAAGTAAATGACACAACCATAAGCTTTAAGGCTTGCGTCACAAAAAGCAACTAAATTTACGGTGCAATTGTTATGAACACCGATATGGCGAGGTATTTTTATCTTAGATAGCAACGGCAGTTCTCTGACAAGCAATAAAAAACATTTAATTATATTTTCTGGAGGCGTGTCGTCCCAATCCACTTTACTAATCCAAAGATCTTTAATAAGCAACTTCGCGTATACTACGACCGGTGACACGAGACCCAGAACATCAAATAGACGCGCGACGAAAGACAGTATAGTGCGTTTTGTACATTTATTATCTACACAAGAAGTAGTCAAGAGAAAAACGTCTTCGTCGTGAATCCAAGAGAGACCTAAAACCTTTAAGTTGTTGCTGGCATCGTCAGAGAAATTGACTGGTGCGAGATGAGAATGCGGCAGGCTATCAAGAAGCGCGGGAGAGTTGCTAGCCCATTTAACTAGATCAAAACAACCACTTTTAAATAAAGCTATAAGCTCTTTAGAGAGGCGTATAGCGCTATCCTTGTCAGAAACAGAGGTTACTAGATCATCCATATACAGTTTGGATTGAGCAATAGAAGCTGCATCAGGAAAGCGGTTTCCTTCATCTGACGCTAGCTGATGAACAGTGCGCATGGCGACAAAGGGACTAGACTTAAGACCAAAAGGTACGCGGTTAAATTGGAAAGTGCGTAGTTTCTCATTTTCATTAAAACGAAACAATATTTTTACGTATTTTCGTTGCGATTCTGGTACGCACACTTGTAAGTACATCTGTTTAATGTCTGCGGTTAATGCTATAGGATATAAACGGAAATCAAGTAAAAGAAGAAAAAGATCAGCTTGTAGGTTAGGCCCTGAGTGCAAAATATCATTAAGTGACAACCCTGTGTGAGTTTTGGCACTTGCGTCAAGAACAATTCTCAATTTAGTTGTGGATTTATCCTGCCTAATTACAGCATGATGTGGTATATAATAACCATCATTTTCGTTATCTACGGAAGATACCTCTGACAGGTAACCATTATTTAAGTAGTCGGCAATGACTTTATTATAATCATCACGAAGTGTGGGCGTATGTTTCAATTTGCGTTCTAATGCTAGAAAACGACGGTGTGCAACTGCGCGAGAATTTCCTAAATCCGCGGGATTCCTACAGAACGGAAGGGATACGGTATATCGGCCATCCATATCGCGAACCACAGAATCTGTGAACAAATTTTCACATTCCGTTTCATCAGGTGAAAAAAAACGTTTATTAGGAATTTCCTCTAATTCCCAAAATTTATGGAGACAGGACTCCATATCACTTAATGTGATTGCGGCTAAAGATACAGGATGATCAGTGTCAACAAACGACGAGGGAAAGTCTCCCATTAAAATATAACCAAGAGTGGTCAAAAAAGCGGGCGGAGCGGAATTGTTTGATTTACACCGATCACCTAGATAAATGTAAGGGAATAATTGGGCACCAATCACCATATCAATGTTTCCCGGAATATGCCAAGTAAGGTCGGCTAGAGGTACCTTGTTAAGACTATCTAATTCGCTAGTGTCGATCTCAAAGGCGGGCAATTTCTCAGTTATACAATCAACAACTAAAGCGTGGATATAATATTTATGCGATGAAACGCGAGACTCGATTGTTAAATAAACATAACCATGAATAGGTCGAGACGATAAACCTACGCCCCTAAGAGAGGAATTATAAAGTGGTATTACAGGTAAGTTAAGTAATTTACAACATCCCAGGGTAATTAAATTATTTTGTGAACCATTGTCCAATAATAAACGAATAATCCTTTTGTTATTATTATATTTACTGTAGGCATAAACTTGCGCGGTTGATAAAAGTATCGTGGTACGAGGAAGTTTATTGGAATCGTTATTTCGAGATATCATGGTAGCGGGTGAAACACTATCGCTAACGTTCGCGTTCGCGTTCGGACTACCACCGGCGCCGGCGACGGACTGCACGGACGATGCGTTCATTTGGAAAGCGACCGTAGGCTCATTGACATAAGGTTGGGCAGTCGAATGTAAGTTCGCAATCCCGTCAGGTGTAAGATTTTGTTTATTGTTTTGACGAGTAAACGTATGAAGTTGTACCGTCGAATTATTATTTGGTAAATTATTTTTACCGAAATGCAAAAGAGTATGGTGTTTCTTTTGGCAATGATTGCAAACATGACGTGAATTGCAATTTGTAACTGAATGAGAAGAGCTTAAACAATTAACACAACCATTTTTAGATTTAATAAAATCATATCGCTCTTGAGGAGAGGATAAATTCTTAAATTGAATGCAATTAAAAAGTAAATGTTCAGTACTGTTACACATTACGCAAGGAGCGGTTTTTGTTATTTGAGTATTTTGACTAATTAATGCACGTGAACTTCGAGTATTTGAATCGAACTTATTCTTGTTATAATTTGACGCAGAATTACGAATTTGAGAAACGTTGTTGTTGTTACCCGAGCGTTCTAATATTTTTACTTGATCTTGAACGAACGAAATAAGTAATTCACAAGTAGGTATTTCGGTATTACGAACGGATAACTCGAAGGATTGTACTGTTTGAATGTCTAACTTCTTTAATGCAAAATGCAATATTATGAAATCTGTTAGATCGGGAATATCCAATTGCTTAATAGCGGCAATTGACGCAGAATATTTCTCAATAAAGGAGTTCAATGAATTGGCGGAATGTGAGCAATTTTTTAACTCGAAAATATTATTTAAATAAAAGGTACCTAAGGAACGTTTGTCCTGGTATTTTTTTACTAGGCTATTCCAAATAATAGAATAAGTTTCACCCGTTGGTACAATACCAGCGACTATTTGTAATGCATTATGCGTCAATTTACCTATTAGGTATTGAACCCGCTGCGAATCAGATAGCTGTGGGTTTTTATGTATATTTGCCTTAAAGGATTCATAAAACATAGGCCAATTTTCAGGATTTCCATCGAAAGAAGGAATAACTATAGGCGGCAATTTAACGATATTTTTTACTGGTTGTGACGATGTGGTAGGTATAAGTTGTTGTTTAGTGGAATTAATATTATTACGAACACGTTTTATACGACTATAAACATCGTCAAAGGAAACTAAATTATCGAGATCAGGTTCAAATTCTGGGTTAGTTGCAATATGTATTTCGTTCATATTGTCGACAATTGACATGAACTCATGGCGCATTTCGTCAATAATTTCAGAGTCTGCCATGAAGTTTTCGGTCGACCGCGTATTTGCGGTACTAATGACTTTTTTGGATTGATCGTGTAGTTTGGTAAGCCTTTGGTAAATGATTTCCGATTTCCTTTGCAACAATTTTAATTTAGCGTCCATATTTGAATAGGGAACGAAACCGAGGTAGGTACTTCCAAGAATCTACTACAATATGGCGGGTGCGGGAATACGTAAACTTCAATTAGTAATTACGCAAGAGATATTATGCTGGTAAATCCGGCTCGATAGGACCAAAATTATATATGGTGGAGCGTGTAAATAGCTCCAGCCTAAGGAGGGGTTTGAAACTGAGAAAGAACAGTAGTTGGTGGAGCGGTGCGGTGCGGCAATGTATAGATTAAATATTAAAATTACGTCAACACAACACTGAACTCACCAGTCTCAGGAAAGCTGCACTCCTGGGTGTCCGCTGTAAGCACTTTCACAGGTTTTCACACAAATTAAGTTTTTCCAAGAGAGCAGTCACGCGGCGTTATTGCGGAGAGTCTTCAAAAAACTTTTTTCAACTATATTGTTGTACCGACTAGATGTTCAAGCAGTAAAAGTGGCGCCTGTTCAGCCAATCACAAGGCGCTTGGTAGGTAAAACAGTTGAATGGATTGATTTAGCGCCATCTATTGGCATTTTATTGAAGCAGCATTTCTCCAATATTTGGGTTGTGACACAGTGTGCGCCGTCGCCGGCAGATGACGTAATTATAAAATTAAAACTAAACATTGCGCGCAACCACATACTTAAAAACAACTTTAAGAAGAGAAAAAAAAAATCGAGTAAAGTGATAACAACAACATATAACTTATTTACCTAACAAACATAACTTTCACAAAACATAAGATAATTTGACATTATCACCCTGTGTCATTAAAAATGTCACATTCCGGGACACGGTATAAGCAGGCACTTGCGCAATAAAACTTGCTAGTAAATTTGACACTTTGAACTAACATTCAATATCTGATCCAATATCAAAACATATTAACACTTTACACCAATTTGAGAATGACGTACTATTTTGTTTGTACCATAATACCCAAAACTGTCAAGGCGGGTTATACATGGTGTAAATGGAATCATGTAATTCCTTCAAACCTCGTGATGTTCTGCTGACATAGATTAACCCTGCACGGGATACATTTGGATTTAATAAAAAAAAAAACAATAATTAAACATGTGTTCTTAACATGGCGCTAAAATGCCTCACGTTAAGAACACATGTTTACTTCTTGTAATTTTCTTTTTATTTTTTCACTATTTTTCCCGTGCAGGGTTAATCTATGTCGGCAGTATATCACGAAGTTTAAGGAACTACATTATTTCGTTTACACCCTGTATAAATATGATTCTTGTTATGTTCTAAATCAGAAAGGTGTTTAGAGTGTATTCTATTCATTAATATAAATAAATAGACACGCTTATTCTAATATAATTTGAGCCGTGTGCGGTATTCTGTTAATTAATTACCAACCACATTTCAATAATTTCGATGTTATCATAATTATGACTACCTATGAACAATTTTGATGTGGTAATTGAAATTTGTACTAAATGGAAATAAATAAATTAGAAAATCGACCCGCCATCCTCATTCATCATTCACTTTGTCCTGTAAAAGATAATTAGGAATCTATGAACATTAATTTCTTCAGACTACTGATCGTGAGGTCCTGGGTTCGATCCCCAGGTCGGGCAAAAGTGTTATTGGGTTTTTCCGTGTGAAATTCCTCAGTAGCCTGAAGTTTGGAATTGTGCCCGGTTAATGGCAATGGGCTCGCCCCCTATTACATGGGACTTAAACATAACGGCGAAATGAGGGTGTTACTATACACCTCTGTCCAACCCTTTGAGAATACAGGCGTGATGTTATGTTATGAATTATCGCCAAATAATGCATAAAATACAGTCATTTACGCGTGCCATTGACACCGCGATTGATGTGGTCACCTACTGAGCCAAAACAATACCAGGTATCGGGGACGGTGTACCGAAGACTGAAAAGAGAATTCAAGCCATTATTATGAATAGAATATTCCCGGAATTTTCCGCATTCATTGAAAATACCTACCTGAATTGCCTATATTTTAATTCAATAAATTTTTTAAAGGTAAAATATTCAGCTTATATAGAACAGTTTAAAGAAAATTTAAATACTGAATTCCGGCCATTTTTGATTATTTATTTTTACGTCTAGGTATTTTCCTCCCTGATCTGATTATAATGAAACGAAGAGTATCTTACTGTTGCAAGACAAAGTAAAAAGACAAAATATACACTTCTCACGTCTGTCTTTTTTTTCTAAGAAAGTAGATAAATAATTAAAGGGAAGAGAAAATAATCAGTTTTTGTAAGGTAATGCATAATGAAAGAGCAGTGATAGCCTAGTGGTTGCATGCTTGACTTCTATGTCGGAGGGTTGGAGATCGAACCCAGCTCGCATCTCTGACATTTCAAATTAATGTGAGGATCACATTTTTTTTTTAAAACGTTATTTCACACTAGGATTTCTCCTGTATCGTAGGTGCGTTTACAGACACAAATATTCACATGCACAAACGCCCAGACCCGGAACAACTATTTGTAGGCCATACAAATATTTGATCCATGCGGGAATCAAACCCACGACCCGTAGCGCAGAAGCCAATCGCTCAGCCACTGCACCAAACGAGAACGTGTTAGATTACCTCTTGCGTTAACGGTGAAGGAAAACATCGTAAAAAATTGCAGATCTATGAGGGCTTCAAAAAAAAGCTCTCGATGCTGTATGTAGTCCGCCAACCCGCACCGGATAGTGTGGCGGACTAAGGCCTAAACCCTTCTCATTCTGAGAAGAGAGTCCGTGCTCACCAATGGGACAGTAATGGGCTTAAAATGAATGCATAATATAGCAAACTAATGTAACGCTAGGAAAATCAAATCGAAGCAACACATAATTATATTGAAATAACTGACATACCCTTACACACACATAAAAACATGAAAAATGATACAACAGACAGTTAAACATTACTTTTACCTTTGGTGTCACTCCCATGTCCTTGGAGTTATGATAAATTGTTTCGCAGACACGCTATTGAATAACAAATCAAAGGACGTTCTTGACAAACATCCTAAAGTTAAGAATGTCACAAAGAGACTTAAGGTCATAACTCATTAGAGCCACCCGGCACCCGACCAGCACCGCCTCGCCTTGTGCGATTAGTATTCTTTATATGGACTTCTATGGATAAAGGTCAAAACACACATATCAACTCGGAAAGGGATCGTCACCGTATCGCCTTTCGCCTCGCCGTCAAACAGGCGTCAACCTAACGTAAGCAGGTAACCAAAGCGGATCAGCAGCTCCGATACGTTGACTCGGCTACGGCTAGGCGACGCGATGCCGCGCTTACGGCTCGCAGTAACAGTAGTGTGCTGCAGGCAGGCCGCGGGAGGGGTGAGAGGGGCAAGGGTGTACGAAGAGACATAAGCTCGGGTACGGAGAGACGTAAGCGCGGGGACGACAAACCGTAAGCGCGGGAACCAAGTTGACCACGCACCGCACTGCGGTTCGTGAGCTTGTCTCCCGAGGCGAGGCGATTACGGTATGATTCCGATTAATGTGCGTTGCAGTAGGGAGTTTCATACAAAGAATACTGAATGGGACGACTTGATACGGTGACGATCACTTTCCAAGTTGATACGTGTGCTTTGACCTTTAATGCCCACTACATCAACTCCGTAGCGTCATCGGATCGCCTCGCTCGCAAGGTGTCCACGCGCGAACGGTGAATGGACCACGCGGCATCCACTCGTTGAGCAGTCCAGTATTCACCGTCTTTTTTTCTAACATTTCGTGCACCCAATAACCTTTCTTCTGGTTGACAACGTGGCGACCATCCGTGGACCACCTGTCGACAACGGGTGGACGCCAAATGACGAGGCAGTGCTGATCGGGTGTCAGGTGGCTCTAATGAGCTGACCTGACCTGACCTTTAAGGCTCATTTACACGGAGATAGTTTCTCGAAGCAAGTCTCATGCTATCTCTGTTTTCATCGTAGAGAAAAACAAAGACAGAACGAGTCTCGCTTCGAGAAACTATTCTCGGGTAACAGATGCCTCTCAATAAACAGTCAACGGAGGATTTGTGAATATCACCACAAGTGGCAGATGAAGTGAGTGTAGTGTTATAAGCCGACTGAAGGACGCTGCCACCCATCACGCCCATCATCTTGAATGGAGCGTGTAACATAATTCTCTTTCTAAACTTATAAAGATTCTAAATTTAAACATCTTGATAGATATTACCTATCATAATAATTATGAGTTTCATTGATAATATATAAAAACATAACATCACGCTTGTATTCCCCGACGGATTGGGCATAGGTGTATAGTAACACCCTCATTTCGCCGTTATGTTTAAGTTCCATGTAATAGAGGGCAAGCCTATTGCCATCAACCGGGCACAAATTCAAACTCCGGGCTGCTACTGATAAATTCCACACGGAAAAACCCAATAAAACTTTGCCCGACCTGGGGATCGAACCCCGGACCTCACGATCAGCAGTCGCGCTCGCTACCACTAGACAAACGAGGCAAATAATGGTAATATTTATATTTCTATTTTAAAGAGTTGCATCCATTATCAGATTTGGTATTCAATTCATCATGTCATAAAAGATGATATACATCTTAATGGCGAGGGCACAGCTGCGTACCCGGAACTCTTGCGCTGATTAATCACATAAGCAATTTCTTAAACATATCCGTAATAGCAAGAGAATAACGTTCCAACATGTAGAACAAATACAGAGTATTTATTTCAATACGGGTAAATATATAGGACGATATATAGTACGGTACAGAAGGAGTACAGTAACGAAGATAATAGAATGAATGAATGAATGAAAAATATTTATTTGGGCACAACACAAATAAGACACAGACAAGACAATTAGGTACAGCAAAACAGAACACAAAAAACAATACAAAATAATTGAAAAATACTAACATAAACAAAAGTAGGTAGGTATGTGTCTCACAGCTGGACCAAATAGGCACAAACAATGATAACACTTTGATAAATAATTATATTTACAGGATATTAGTGACGGCCAAAAGGTACATGACAAGGAGCTGACGTATATCTTCTGTACCGTACTATTATACTGTCCTGTACTGGTGACCCCGACGTGATCAGTGGTCTGCAGATCCTTAAAAACAAAAATGCTCATCTTGTTGTGTTGTTGTGTAAGTTTATAACATGAATAAATAAATGGTATGGTGTAAGTATGAACCCCACAAATATTTTAAAACAGTATATTGAAAAACAGATTCGTGACGTCAACTATCAATTTATTGTTCAAACTCGATACTCTCTCCACTGTTCGTTATCTGTTTCAAGTACAAAAACCTGGCTAATAGCAAAACGGCTAGTATTGCCGGGTATTACTCCATTCCATGCTGGGAAAGATCCATCTGAAAAGTTAATTGCTCAGCTCGCAATACCTGTCTGCGGCTTTTCAGGGTTCCCACCCAAAATAATATTTGCATTGCAAAACAGTATCCTTGATTTTTATAAAATATGTATAAATTGGATGCTATGAATGTATGCTTTTATTTCGCATATTTTTCGAATCGTTTTTAATTATAGTCCAAGTTACATCAGTTTTATTTATTTAAGGCCTCTGGTATACGGATATGAGCCTTAAATAAATAAACAAAACTGATGTAACTTGGACACAGTTCAAAATTACACTTGGATACAATACTCAAATACGTATTTCAGTATTGTGTCCAAGTTTAAATCTGAATTTATTTTTGGGAAAAATTATAACATAACATCACGCCTTACATTCCCCGAAGGGTTCGGCAGAGGTGTTTTTAAAACACCCTCGTTTCACCAGTTATGTTTAAGTCCCCTGTAATAGGGGGCGAGCTTATTGCCATTAACTGGGCACAAATCCAGACTCCAGGCTGCTACTGAGAAATTCCTAATGGAAAAACCCAATAACACTTTGCCTGACCTGGGGATCGAACCCAGGACCCCATGCTCAGCAGTCGCGCTTGCAACCACCAGACCAACAAGGCAGTCAAAAATTATAACGAGGTATAAAAACCTTGTAGCAATCAATTCGAACAATGTAGTTTTAGGTTAAGTGTATACTACAAAATATGGCGTACCTATAATTTAGATACTGTAGAGACACTGAAGACAATGAGTAGGTACTATCAATAAAATCAATCCATTTACTGTACTAAGGCCTTCCCCAAATTTCGCCTTTAGACTCAGTCCTCTGCCTTCCGCATCTAACGCCCTTCAGGTCGTCACTCCATCTGGCTGGGAGTCATACTATACTACGTCTGACGATTCATAGTCTTCGTTCAATACTATCAAACTCTCAAAATTGCGTTAGTAGTGGTACCTTCTATGTTCGATTAGTCAAATATGCACTGGACAAGATTAAAATTTACTGCTAGTACTGCGCTGAAAACTGAATATAGCCCTCTGGGCAAAAAGTGACCTAAAAAGATCGACGTCGACTTTTGATTGACGGCCATTGATTGTTCATTTCAATGTTTTAGTTTAGTCTGTAAGGGCTGCTGAAATACGTTTTTGTGGTGTTAAGAAATTATTGCAAAAATATTTTTTAAGAATTCGTATATTTTTTTTTTTCGTGATTACCAATGCAATATTCTAATATCTAGTAGTGGCAAGCGCGACTGCTGACCGTGAGGTCCTGGGTTCAATCCCCAGGTCGGGCAAAGTGTTATTGGGTTTTTCCGTGTGGAATTCCTCATAGCAGCCCGGAGTTTGGATTTGTGCCCGGTTGATGGCAATAGGCTCATCCCCTATTACATGAGACAAACATAACGGTGACATGAGGGTGTTACTATACACCTCTGCCCAACCCTTCGAGGAATACAGGCGTGATGTTATGTTATTTGTAATTTCATTCACATGCTCTTGCTTTGAGAAGAAAAACGTTGCAGTTTCATTTTCTTTCACTTCACTCACACATTTGTAGGAAACGAAGAAAGAAAATCGTAACTTTTATATTTAATATTACTACTTTATAAACAAGGACAACATTTGCAGTTATGGAATGACTGTGAAACCGATAAAAACCACTCTTTTTGTGACCCGCTAACATGTCAAACACCCATCCAGATATCATATACTTTGATATAACCAACTGTCTTTATGACGATTCCATGACGATTTTCCTTATTTTCCGTATTTGGTGTAGACACGTAAATATAATACATATGGATAGATTTCTGGAACATTGTGTTTGATGAACGCTATCAATACAGTCATGGTTTGCTTTTTTTGTAGAATCAATTCAATTACTTTTAATGTGCTTAAGTACGTAATATTTTTAAACGTCGCCCGTTCAGAATAAGAAGTTCAACAAAAAAATTACTAATATTTTACACAGTAATTTATCAAAATAAATCTTTACATAGTATAAAACGAAGTCACTCCCGCTGCCTGTACGCTTAGATCTTTTAAACTACGCAACGGTTTTTAATATAGTTTTTAGCAATAGATAGAGTGATTAAAGAGAAAGGTTCATATGCCCCACATTAGTATCTACATTGCACCCGTACGAAGCCGGGGCGGGACGCTAGTAATTTATAAATGGATGAATTTATTACAATAAAAATCACTTTGAGTGTCTGAAGATTTTTGTTATTTTACTAACTCGTTATATAAACATTTTGACAACCCTAACAGTCCAAGCGCAGTACAATTCAGCGCATGAAAATGTCGATGCAATGATATTGAGAATTTTCTGTTTCCAATACTTCGTTTTGAAGAGAGAACTGAATTGTTAAGATAGGTATACAAATGGAAACAGTCATCAAAACACACGAAACTCACGGGAATAAAGCAACTGATGCCCTAAAGCTAGTTTACATACATAAAATGTGTCTATTATGCTGCTGATATACAGATAAGGTTAGTTAAGGCTAAGGAAATTAGCACACAATACTACTACTACTTTTCGTGTGGTTAGTGACTAACCTGGTGTCAGAGTTTATGCCACCCATGGGCCTCCGACGTGGCTTCACATACCGTCGAGAAATATCTCTCAGGCATGCCGGTTTCCTCACGATGTTTTCCTTCACAAGTGATAATTATACAATACGCACATGAATTCGAAAAGTCAGAGGTGCGTGCCTTGGGTTCGAACTCGAGACCTATGACTTGGTAGTCGAACGGTCACACCACTAGGCTATCACTGCTAACAGCAGTGATACACAGACAAAATACTAAAAGTTCCGTTAACGTTTCTTAAATTTATTTAACATAAAAAATAACTGCACAACATTATGAAAAACTGCTTCGTTGGTTTAGTGGTGGCAAGCGCGACTGCTGATCGTGAGTTCTTCGGTTCGCACCCCAGGTCAGGCAGTGTTATTAGGTTTTTCCGTGTGGAATTCCTCAGTAGTAGTTCGGTGTTTGGATTTATGCCCGGTTAATGGCAATAGGCTCGCCCCCTATTACATGAGACTTTAACGGCGAAATGAGGGTGTTTCTATACACCTCTGTCCAACCCTTCGGGGCATACATGCGTGATGTTATTTGAAATTCAATTACAGTTATTAATAATAATAAACCCCTGGAACTTTATTTGACTTTCGAAACGACATGAAACATCACTACAAGACATAAAATTTAACTATGTTAATTATTATATATTATAATAAATTTGAATCCAGAACTAAGGAAAAATAAGAGTGATTGAGTAGGTAATTAAGAATTACTTAGCAATTTCACAATCCTCATTGTAAGAAAATCAGCACGAATGAGGATAATATTTTAAATTAATTCGCGCTCATTTCTCGAAAAGATACCTAATGTTCTGCACTGCGATGATATCCTGGTAAAATATTTTACTGTTGCAAACTATGCTACTTACTTTGAAATAAAAACTTTTTCTTCCTGATATTTCAGTACAGCTGTTCACTTTAATACGTTGTGAAAATATAGTGAAATAAAAATGAGTCGGTAAAGTTTTACTTAGATGTAAATTATGTAGGGTTTAACAACTTTAAGAGTGTTTTTTGTTAATATTTAATGGTAAAATAAGCAAAATTGTTCAAATAGAAAAACACTACATTTGACAGGCAGGTAGCCTAGTGATAGCCTAGTGGAGTGACCGTCGGACTGCCAAGTCATAGGTCTCGAGTTCGAACCCAAGGCACGCACCTCTGACTTTTCGAATTCATGTGCGTATTGTATAATTATCACTTGCTTAAAAACAGTGAAGAAAAACATCGTGCGGAAACCGGCATGCCCGAGAGATATTTCTCGACGGCATGTGAAGCCAAGTCAGAGGCCGATGGGCGGCATAAACTCTGACACCAGGTTAGTCACTAATCACACGAAAAGAAAGAAGAAGGCAGGCAGGTTACGGTCTTCTTCTTCTCTCGTGTCGGCACGAGTTATACGAAAATAGCTCATAACATAACATCACGCCTGTATTCCCCGAAGGGTTGGGCAGAGGTGTAAAGCAACACCCACATTTCGCCGTTATATTTTAAGTCCCATGTAATAGGGGAAGAGCCGATTGCCATTAACTGGACACAAATCCAAACTCTGGGCTGCTACTGAGGAATCCCACAAGGAAAACATCTACTTTGATGTTTGTCCTCATTTTCTTCTCTCTGTCTTTACACTTTGCTCGACCTCAGGATCTCACGATTAGCAGTCATAGTTTATATATGTGAAAAGATATTAACCAATCAGCAAGGTTGGTAGTAATCCAGCCTGCCTGCCTGCCTACCCAGGGTACGCCGGATGTAGTTGATTATCATCACTCCTGGATACTCTTTTAATGCACCCCACACAGTCTTCTTACTTTTTCGTGTGGTTAGTGACTATCCTGGTGTCAGAATTTATGCCGCTCATGGGCCTCTGACTTGGTTTCACATGCCATCGAGAAATATCTCTCAGGCATGCCGGTTTCCTCACGATGTTTTCCTTCACCGTTTTTAAGCAAGTGACAATTATACAATTTGCACATGAATCCGAAAAGTCAGAGGTGCGTGCCTTGGGTTCGAACTCGAGACCTATGACTTGGCAGTCCGACGGTCACACCACTAGGCTCTCACTGCTGTTAACCCACACAGTGAGGTTACAGTATAATGTTGCTAGTCATGGTTTTGATATCATTTCCTAACCTTTTATGAAATTCATTGGAAATACAAGTTGCCTTTACTTCTTACTATGCCAAGACAATAATGTTTACAAGTTGGCAAAGATAAAGCTGTTTGTTAACCCAGATAATACGTGACAAGGCTCACATGTGTATTTTGCCTAATTTATTATTGCTGTTAATTTAAAGTTCCCGCAATAATACTGTCCACTCTGCATTCGGATTTAAATTATGCAAAACACAGCGACATAGAATAATATACGTTGTGTCATTGTTGTATGTTACTTTCTTGTTCAGAGGAAACATTTTATTTTTTAATGTGAAACAAATAATGCGGCGGTACGGATTTGAGAGCGGCTGTTGCGTGGCGACGCTCACGATGGCAGACACATGACAGCAGACCTTCGTAACTCGGCGGCTCTCTTCGGTTTGATAAGATTAGCTTTTTTTTACAAAATAAGTTTCGATGTTTCTCAACTGCTAGGCGACCCGCACCACCCGACCAGTAACAGGCCAGAGAAGGCGGTGCGCTGTGTTCCGTGCGCGCTTCTCAGGAGGATGTGGATCACCGCCCCACAGAGAAGAGGTCCACTGAGGCTTGGCGGACCAGGACCTGCCGGGGTTGCGGTGCATGCTTTTGCGAATCCCGCGACCCCAGCCGAACGGTCAGGAGGAGAAACACCGTTGGTTTTTAGCCGGTAAGAGTCCGGCAGATCCCTTCACCTTCCCTGGGCGAGGGACATCCATGAGGATTTTCCAAAAATAAAAAAAAAGTCGTCCCGCGACGGCTTCATTTTTTTCTAGTATACTTCTTGTAGATGGTCCTTGCGGACCGT
Organism: Amphipyra berbera; assembly: GCA_910594945.2. Taxonomy (NCBI): domain Eukaryota; kingdom Metazoa; phylum Arthropoda; class Insecta; order Lepidoptera; family Noctuidae; genus Amphipyra; species Amphipyra berbera. Next base: position 9,923,051 of record OU343136.1, on the reverse strand, counting down.
TTCTACGTAACCGGGCAGTTATTGATGTGACCTGAAGGATCTCCAGCCAATGGGGACGAAGTAAAATACTTAACCTAAGCTAACTACTACTGTATCATCATGTCTACTAGCAACAACAGCGCTAAGGGCGACCCCTAATGGGACTCGAACCTCGGCTAAGGGCGTTGCTGGCAGGAGGACTGGGAGGGAGACAGCTTGATGAGGGCTGAATTAACGATTTGGAGGTAACAGGAGCTACTTTTGTGACTTATGTAGAAATGTCCCTACCCATGTTTTTTGCAAATAAATAAATCTCTCTAACAATATTTGAAAAGAATTATCTTTTTGTATTAGAAATAACATAACATCACATCACGCATGTATTCCCCGAAGGGTTGGGCAGAGGTGTTTAGTAATACGCTCATTTTGCCGTGAGCATATTGCCATCATCAAATCACAAATCAAAACTCCGGGATGCTACTGAGTAATTCCAAACGAAAAAACCTAATAACACTGCCCGACCTGGGGATCGAGCCCAGGACCTCACTATCAGCAGTCGCGCTTGCCACCACTAGGGTAACGAAGCATTAATTGTGTGTTAGAAATACTTACACAAATACACAGTACATAATCTCACGTATCAAAGCTTTGTATGGTCAACCTCATATAACAGATAGATCATTTTGTACCACAGCGCAAATTTAAAATAAACACAACATAAATATCGTCATCCATTAATTTAATTTTTGCTTAATCTCCAAATAAATACAAACATGAATATAATACAACAACTTTATTGACAGTTTTGATTAGTAATCCTTTTAAATTAAAACTAAATATAATATCTATGTACAAATATTAATTTGATGAGAGAACTGAAAGATTTTGTATTGGTGAAAATTTTATGAAAAATATCGATATTTTTGTTGAAAGAAGTTTAAATATTGAAACGAGGCTCCGCCGTTGGGTGCAACAGCAATAAATCATTGTGTGAACACACTTTTTAGGGCCCAATAGCCACTGTATAATTATGTTACATTATCTATATTTAAACGAGTATGGATCATTAAGGTTAGGAAGAATCCTTGAAGAAGTTTTTTTAAAATTATTGTAGAATTAATAATACATACATACATACATAAACTCACGCCTTTTTCCCATGGGGGTAGGCAGAAACTATAGAACGCCACATGCTACGACCCTTACATACCCCTTTCGCTTCATCCACATTCATACATCTTGCCATACACGCACGCCGGTTGAGAGTAGGGTAGACTGGGTACGGTTGTGCCAGGGTACGGTTGTGACAGTCGTCATATTAGCGAAACTATAAGGAATACCAGGGAGGGTGCAAGGGGAGAAAGGAGCGGCATGCGAGTCTGAACGTGTTTCACAGTATCGCGTCAGCTATCGCGCGGCATTAACGCTAGCAGAGGCCTACATTTCTTTTTATCAGTCAAAAGTAAGTATTTTTATTCGAATTCTTTTAATAATTGTTCTTATATGTGTACAGATAGAGTAATGGGTGTTTTTCGTAGTTATAAGTTAAACATTAGTAGTTAAATAGCAGTGATTACTTTGTATGTAGATTATTTTATATTGTCATGGCGATGGTTTTTTCTGCGAAGGAGTGTGTTGGGTACGGTTGTGACATTTTTACTGGGTACGGTTGTGACACAAGTAATAATTTATTTTTTGCTTTTAGATACCAAGAAAACGCTTGAGGAAGACCGAAAGAGGGCAGTGTGACACAAAAAAATATGAAGACGCTTATAAAGAAGCGAAACGCGGGAAATGCACGAAATTAATGTTTTTTTTCTCTATATTTATTTAGGAGGATTTGGTCATGCATGATCATGCCACCCTCATAGGTCTCACAATCTTTAAATAAATACTATCTACGCTTAATTGCTAATTTAACTAACTTATATAACATTTTGGCTTCTTCTGATTGAGGGTAAGCCAGGACGATATTACATTTTCCAGTTTCCCGCAAATTTAAAACTAAATAAATTAAAAATTAATTAAATTATAAATTAAATTAATGTTGTATTTTGTGTTAGTTGTTAATTTTGTATTTTATCACAGTTACCGTTATGTATAATTAGAAATGTTTAGTTAACATTTTTGACTGATTGTAATATTACGAAGACTGGTATAATAACTATAGATGCTACAGTGCCTTATTAGTTATAAGCGATTAGTGTTCCCAGATTTTATTTGTTTTGTTATGTAAATATATTTTTTTTCTAGAAGAAGACTATGTTGCATTATGTTAGATGTTAGTTGCAATAAAAGTGATTTTAGACCATTTTTGTGTATTTTTGAACTTGTCACTACCGACCCCAAGCTGTGTCACAACCGCCCCTGGGGTGTGGTCGGTTGTGACATTTTTTCCATCTCTTCTAGTTTGCTCCTATGAGTTAACCATTCTGCTTAGGCACAACATTTTAGTATTTATATGTACACGAATGTACACTTTACTATAAAAAATACCTTTCTTGCGTCTAACTGGCGTACTAACAAAATTATGGGTGATCAAATGAAATTTGTCACAACCGTACCCAGTTTACCTACGCACCTGACCTTTGTGAAGAACATCGATGTATGTCCTTCTAGGACGTCCTCTACCGGCGTTCCCATTAACATCCGCCTTATAAATTCCTAAGAATTAATAATATTTACTATATTATGCCCAATGCGTAGTATATTAAGCCTGGAACACCCATATGCTGATTTTGCTAAATATTTATACATAAAAAATATAAATGTATAAATATTTTTCTCTCTTCACCGCTGTAACGGTAGGCCAGCTTTCTTGTCCTTACTACTATTATAAACGTGAAAGTTTGTATGTATGGATGTATGGATGTTTGTTACTCTTTCACGCAAAAACGGCTGAACGGATTTGGGTGAGATTTACACACAGACACAGATAGACTATGCCCTGAATTAACACATAGGATACTTTTTATCCGGGTACATCAAGTAGTTTCCCTAGGACGCGGGTGAAACCGCGGGTAATAGTCTAGTAAAAAATATATAAATTGAAAGAGGTGCCTTGTGATTAGACTATGACATAGAATGTATAGTACAGTACCCACACCTCAGCAATCTTCGTGTTTCTGTGATTTGTATGAAATATGCGACCAATTATTTTTTATATTTTTTCTATTTGATTGCTTGTAGATGGTCTTGCCGACCGTTTCAATGTAACCGGGCAGTTATTGGCGACACCTGAAGAGTCTCCAACCAATGGAGACGAAGAACTACTAATACTCTAACACCATGACTACTAGCAACAACAGCACTAAGGGCGACCTCTAATGGGGCGATCAATTAAATTACCTATCCGGAATTGGTACAAAGAGAACTAAGCCGGAGTTATATAATACAAATTATAAAGACACACAAAAAAACATTGACCGGGTGGTATAATTCGTAAAAGTTCGTAAATACGAAGATTGTCGAGGCGAAATAATTTTAAATGTTGTAGTACTGTACATTCCTTGCCCTATTGTAACTCAGCTGGGTCAGTTATATTGTCCTATTGTGTTTATTTGTGGCTACGTGTTTATTGTACAAGTCAGTGGCAGGTGTATTGTTACCGAAATTGAATTAGGTGTGCAATATCTGTAATTCAAGATGAGTAGTGTTAGGTCCACGATTGAAACGATCATGATAGTATCATTTCGGGTATACGATAACTTCTTGGAGAATATAGATATGAATGTAACAAGAGAGTAAGCCGAGGTAATAATAATCTATACTAATATTATGAAACTGAAGAGTTGGTTTGTTTGTTTGTTTGTTTGAATGCGCTAATCTCAGGAACTACTGGTTGGAATTAAAAAAATATTTTTGTGTTGGATAGTTCATTTATCGAGGAAGGTTATAGGTTATATAACATCACGCTACGACCAATTGGAGCGGAGCATAAATGAAAAATGTTGCAAAAACAGAAAAATTTCCACCCGTGCGAAGCCGCGACGGGCCGCTAGTATAATCTAAATACATAACATAATCAGCCCATTACTGTCCCACTGCTGGGCACGGGCCTCTTCTCAGAATGAGAAGGGTTTAAGCCTTAGTACACCACGTTGGCCTGATGCAAGTTGGCGGACTATACACACCATCGAGAACTTTTTGACGCCGTCTCAGGTGTGCAGGTTTACTCACGGTGTTTTCCTTCACTGTTAACGCAAGTGATAATCAAAATTCTGATCAACACATGAATTCGAAAAGTTAGAGGTGCGAGCCGACATCGAACTCCGACCCTTCAGCATGGAAGGCAATCATTTAACATAAATAGGCTATCACTGCTTATAATATACAGTGCAATCCGTTTATTACGACTTCGCTTATAAAGATCAGCCGCTTATAGCGACTTAAGAACACCCTTTGGTTAGGTTTTCCTGTCTGGTATTTACTGACGCTACAACAAATTCCGTTTAATACGACCAAATATTGCCGTCCCGTTGTTGTCGTTATAAGGGAACTCCATTGTATCTATTTATAATAATAATTTATTGAATTAAGTTCAAAATTTTATTTATTTTCTAACAGCACCTGGAAGCCATTTTAACTTTAAGCCACATAATAAAACAGGAACATTTTCATCTCAGTATATGGTCTAGTTTTCTAATCCATTCATATTTTCCGTGTGGCTTTATACACATTGACTTGAAGTAGATTTTTATTAATCGTATAATTATGTCTCAAAAGTTTAAGCCGTATTTGCGTGATTAGTTTCCAATTAATTCATAAAGCTATCCAATTGAGCTAACTCTGAAAACTAGAAAAATATCAAATTGAAACTGAAACTGTGAAATATCTTCTTTCAAGAAACTTCGAGAATTATGAATTCATATTCAAAGAAACAACTGGGGGAGTTGAATACCTCATATTTGAGACTGTTGTTATCATTAGTTTGTTGTAGTATACTTGCTTATAAAGAAAACACAAGAGAAACAATGAGTTCGTGACAAGGGATCATTATCTTCAAAATGGACGGGTCTGAGCACGAACCGGTTGAAACCTCAACACACATCCAAAGATCTAATGTTGCATGAAAAAATTGTAATAATTCCAAACAAACAAAAAACTGCCTCGTTGATCTAGTAGTGGCAAGCGCAACTGCTGATCGTGAGGTCCTGGGTTCGATCCCCAGGTCGGGCAAAGTGTTATTTTGTTTTTCCATGTGAAATTCTACAGTAGCAGTCTAGATTTTGGATTTGTGCCCGATTAATGGTAATGGGCTCACCCCCTATTACATGGGACTTAAACATAACGGTGAAACGAGGGTGTACTAAAAACACCTTTGCCGAACTCTTTGGGGAATACAAGGCGTGATGTTATGTAAGTTTCGATCTTTCTTTACTGCCAAGCGTCCCGAGAACGCTTCATTTTTTCTACTATACTTCTTGTAAATGGTTGGTGGATGTGGTTGTGGTGAATGGATGGTGGTTACTATACACCATTGCCCAATTCTTTTGGGATATACAGGCATTTTTGTTTTTTTTTAAGTTATGCAGTTCCAAATAATACCTACCCAGATCGTTAGCGTACGCAGTAAACAGTACGAAGTCACATAAACTGCATTGCGGCTTGCGAGTGCATATTTGTGGGAGAACGCGCCGACACGGCCATTAGGGTACGCGTCATTCCCTGCCACTGTTTGTTCTCTCATTGAGTTACCGTTTATATCCTGTTAAGCATAATGTAGGTTTAACTTGGTTTAGTAATGTCGTCTTTGCCATAGTAGTAGATGTACCACCATATCCATTTGAAGGTTCGAAAGGTATGTGTGCCGGTGAAATTACAAAGCACATGAGACCTTTCAACGTTGCATCTAAGGTTGGCAACGCATCAGCAATTCTCTTGGGGTTGAAGGCGTTTATAGGCGCAGGTAACCACTTTCCATCAGATGACCCGTCGGCCTGACTGTGCCAACGTATTATATAATAAAACTGCTACGATTTTATTGAAGCAGCATAAAACACCTCTTCAATGCTTCGAAAGCAGTAACAGCTCAACAACATCAAGATTCGAAGTCTTGGTAAATGTCAGATTATAGACTTGAAATGACGACATATTGAACATGCTGACACTGGTAGTTTTGTTTAAAATATCACGCCCGTATTCCCTGAAAGGTTGGGCAGAGGTGTATAGTAACATCCTCATTTCGCCGTTATGTTTAAGTCCCATGTAATAGGGGGCGAGCCTATTGCCATCAACCGGGCACAAATCCAAACTCCAGGCTGCTACTGACGAATTTCACACGGAAAAACCCAATAATACTTTGTCCGACCCGGGGATCGAGCCCAGGACCTCACGATCAGCAGTCGCGTTGGCCACCACTAGTCCAACGAGGCAGGTTTTATACAGTTGCCCAAAATAATGATGGTATGGAAACAGTTGACCAAAGAGCTTATCTTATTTCCATGACGTTGTCTTACTTTTTTGGAGGATCATCTCAATGTCACAACAAGATAATAGATGAAGTTGGTACAAAACCGAAGAACGTAGTATTATGACGAAAACGTGGCTCAATGGGTAAATCACTAACCCCGATTAACCTCAGTAACCCGGTTCTGAAAGCCTAATCAAATATGTGATCAGTGAATCTGTTGTCAAATGTCATGTCAACTGATGTGATTGGTTGTCAGTATTTTGGTTAACCAATCACATTAATTGACATAAGATTCGACAGCCGTAGACCAAACATAAATGCTGTCGACTTACAAACGTAATATTAATGTGAGTGAATTGGAAATACTCGTATCGCCCATACTATTTAATTAAATTGAAATCTTTATTAATATACAGTGTGGCCCTGGACAGTGCATAAAAATGAAAACGACTGAACTAGACCACAATTTATCGACAAAAAAGAAATTGAAAAAAAGACATTCAGTTCTTTATTTTTGTACAAATCATATTAAAAAAATCACAAGAAAAATAAAATTTCTTCTAAGTAACGCGTTTTTTAACTTGATGGTTGGTTTTTAAGAGTTGATTTTTATTTACTATACTATACTATTTACGAAATACATATCTATATAAATAAAAATGAATCGCCAAATGTGTTGCTAAGCGCAAAACTTGAGAACGGCTCGACCAATTCGGCAATTTTTTTTTATATTCCTCAAGGCACAAGGAAGGTTCTTATGGAGAGAAAAAACATAAAAATTGCGTGGAAAATAGTAAAAACAACACTTTTCTTTTCCCACTACAGGCCATTAATTTTTGACAGAACGAAGCGTTTTAACGTTTTTAAATCTAAGGTAACTGCACTACTTTTAGGCAAATGTTACTACTCAGTGAAAGACTTTTTAAATGATATGAATTTAGCCAGATTATGATTTTTTTCCCAGAGGACGTCCTAGAAGGACATACATCGATGTTATTGGTGATGTTCTTCACAAAGGTCAGGTGCGTAGTACTCTCAACCGGCGTGCGTGTATGACAAGATGTATGAATGTGGATGAAGCGAAAGGGGTATGTAAGAGTCGTAGCATGTGGCGTTCTATAGTTTCTGCCTACCCCCATGGGAAAAAGGCGTGAGTTTATGTTTATGTTTTATGATTTTTTTAAATTGCAAATTTGACCATGTAAGACCTATGTACCTGACTATAATATTATTAATTGACTTCACTTTAATTTCTGTTTTGTTTTGTTGACATTGTTTTGATTTTATTAATATTTTAATCGATGTAATAATTTGCACGCCGTAAGGTAGACTGTAGCTGATCTCATTAATTTATGTACAAAATCATATACCTGTAGGTACCTACATTCAAAGCAAATAAAGATCTGATTCTGAAGTCTGTCCGGGCAGCTAGTAATTAATAAAAGTTATTCATTTTTATTAATTAAAAAACTAAAACATCAATATAATATATTTTCCATTTTTTTGTCGATAAATTGCGGTCTAGTATCACCTATTTTCATTTGGGCATATTATTCAGGAACACACTATAAATATGTATGACTCAAAATGTACACGTCACAAAAAAATAATGTTAAGAACAGTGTGTTTCGATTCGAAATACACTTAAATTAACGATACATTTACATTTAGTTGATTAGACTTTCAGAAAACGTATATAGTTACATGAAATACAGGATAAATTAATGAACGTAAAAACAACTGACGACTCTACTAGGCAAGCATCGTTACTATTAAGCCCAATAATGTGTACGTACTAAAGCCCTAATAACTATCAAACGCAAGCAAAAGATGTTCACCGTCGTATAAAATAATTAGTAAAAGGATATAAATCATGTTATCTCCGTGTGGCCTACGACAGCCAATAAGCGTTTTACGCGAATTACGCCAAGATAAATTGCTTGGGCTGACATTAACGCGAAGTTTCTTACGAAAATAAATTACCTACCTGTATCAGTCCTTCGATGAGACGTCGTGTCCGCAATAGGTTTTTTAGGTGCAAAAGACAACTTTGTCACTGTCTTGTTCACGAGACACTTAGACACAAGGTAAAATATTGGTTTCACAACGCAAAATAAACTGGTAAACTAGAATGTTGGACTGTTTGACGGCTTTTACTAGAATTGGAAAATGGACTTCTGTTCTAGCAATAACAGCACTTTAACTTACATACGAATATTACAAAATAATTCTGAATATTAAGGGAATAGAACTGCCACGGTGGTCTAGTGGTGGCAAGCGCGACTGCTGATAGTGAGGTCCTGGGTTCGATCTCCAGGTCGGGTAAAGTTTTATTGGGTTTTTCTGTGTGGAATTCCTCAGTAGCAGCCCGGAGTTTGGATATGTGCCCGGTTGATGGCAATAGGCTCACCTTCTATTACATGGGACTTAAACATGACGGCGAAATGAGGGTGTTACTATACATCTCTGCCCAAACCTTTGAGGAATACAGCCGTGATGTTATGTTGGATTTTGAAAATGAAACAAGATGCTTAAGTAGTACTTTCCAAGAGGGTGTTCCAACTTAATTAATTTGCTTTCTTTATATCGTACTTTGGATAATGAACTGTTTATAATGTTTTTCTATTTTATCATAGATTTTTCTGCCAGGTAATATAATCATATAATTTTCTCTTAAATATTGACAGCGTAAAAAAATCATAGAATACTTATTGAGAGTGACAGGATAGGGTAAAAATACATGTTGCAGCAAGGAGGATGTAGATTAAGAAACTCCTTACATTTGTTGTAAGATGCCGGTTGTGAGGTCATTCCATTTGTCTGTCAGTTGTTACTGTCGGGTAGTCGGGTACGTCGGGTAATATCATTTTTGAACAAAGAGGCGACTGTTTGATAAGTGTCATTCAATGCTCTGCGGAAAACGTGTGCTAGTAATCGAAAGACCTCACGACCTCCATCCATCATTTTCCACCGCGAATACTGATGTACGAGGAGGAACGCGTGCCTGGAAGTAGCCCTCATGCTTCCGCGCCGTCATACATAGTATTTTGTCCAAAAGTTTCCTTATTAAAAGAGCATTGTAGTGGAAAAAAACTCGTATGCGGAAATGAATTCCACGCTCGTTGTCAAATTCAACTAAGGGAAGATATATTACTTTTACGATTCAGTAGAAAGGTCGGCTTGTAACTTGATAGTATGTAGTAAGCAACTAATAAATATGAAAAAATAAATGATAACATAAACATAACATCGCGCCTGTATATCCCGAAGGGTTGGGCAGAGGTGTATCGTAACACCCTCATTTCACCGTTATGTTTAAGTCTCATGTAATAGGGGCGGCCTATTGCCATCAACTGGGTACAAATCCAAACTCCGGACTGACTGACAGAAATTCCACACGGAAAAACCTAATAACACATTGGCCGACCTGGGGATCGAACCCAGGACTTCACGATCAGCAGTCGCGCATGCCACCACTAGATCAACGAAGCAGTAATAAGATAATTTTGATTATCGTATCTCAGCTAAATGTGATTTGGCATTCGCTTTAACTTTGTTATTAGGGGAAAGTGCATAAAAACCAGCATCTCCAAACGTCTTTTATTTTGCACACGGTGCTTATTGAAGCTTTTGGGTGGCATTAGGAGTCAATCCTCGACTAGCATGCGCACATAAAATTTAGCAAGCGTGTACTTACGGGAAGATAAAGAATAACACTTGTAACCGTATACTATATATATTTAATTATGAATTTACAAAGAGAACAACAGGGCGTGATTCATACAATGCGAGGAGTCTAAGGTCTTCTTGAACAGGAGCACACTTAGCTTGGCAACTGCAGCGGCGCGAGAGGGCGATTTGCTGTGTGCCTGACCTTGTATAGGCCCGGTCTCTCGCCAGTCAGCCACCACCCGTCACAAGTGACAAGTCGAAGCTCAAACAATTGAAGGAGATGGAGAGAACTGAAACCTCAGGCTGTTGAAAACCAGCAGCGTAACCGGTGCAAGAGCAACTGGCTTTAGACGGTATCTAACCTCTAAAATGAAATGTAATACCTATAGACACGGTGCACGTGTACAGGCATTATATTCCCTATAATAAGCGCCAATTTATATACGTATATTATTATAATCGTCAATAAATTCACATATGTACAGAACTCTTCAGAATTGAATATGGGGGTATTGAAAGTGGTAAAAAGGACTAGCTAGTGTCAATCGATGATCATAATGGGGCAGTTAGGAGCATAGCTGAAGTACCAGAATATCGTCTGTGGAACTATGATAGCTTTCTCGATGTATTCTCGCCAGTTGTTGAGAATTGTAGATGTTTGTCAATATTTCCTGATATCATTAGTGACACAAATGTCTCGCCATCACACCTATGGGCTTCAAAGTTGTAGGCAAAGGTGGGTATATTGTCATTCGGCAACATTTTACCGATCTGGTTGCCGTTAATTGTCGTGCTGTCACTGGTACTTTAAGGTGAAGTGACAGTGACAGCACGAGAATTAACGGCAACTTAAAATTGAGTAGCGTTTGAGTATTTGTCCTTGGGGCTATTAAATTGTAAGTTTTTGCTCCACTGTTTCCAATTTATATGGACCAGCTGGCCATTTAATAGGAAGGTATCAATCAATCATATTAGTCTAACACAGTTTGCTGCCGAACATATAGGTCTCTTCCAATCTACATCAGTACACCTGGCTCACCTACCGTATCCAATCGTTCCCAGATAACATACCTACTCGTAATTATAATATCAATTTCAGGAACGAAATATCTCGGGATTTTCTAATGAACTTCCGACAACGGGTATTTGAAGTAAAAAGAAGCGATTACAATAATCGAGGTCCCCAAATCTAAAGGCCATCACATCAAAGTCCTTTCAAGACTTCTTATCGCTCGTTGACTCACTCGTTACGAAAATGTGAGTTTTCCTGGTACCGATGCAAAAGTCGTTTAAATGCGCGAATAGCGTATATCAGCCCGATATCGTTGTTCCCTTTCTTCTATTGGATATAAACAGGAATTATCATCAATACCCTTTGAGACAACACCGAACGACTCTTTATGGGTGGCTCAAATGCTGCGTTCAGAATCCAATTTCTTAGAAAAGGGCAATGTCTATTTTGTTTATATGGATTTGGTATGCAGTCTTACATTGTGCGCTGTCAATTATTTATACTTTTATGTCGGTACAATGTTGGCAGTTTTGTTGAAATTGTAGATTTTCTCTTACTAAAAAAAATAATCATTTTTAGAAATATTTTTTGTGATCCCTTCTTATAGAAACTTTAAATTGAGAGTCACGATCCTCAGCATGGAGGTATACAACTGAGAAACACGAGGAATGGTAAAGATCTAACGTCTGAATCACGGTAAGAAAAATGTATTGAAAATATTAAATTCAATTTTCAAACTTATATCTAACGATTTTAATTAGCTTCATTTTAGCACACTACTTCTGCCTAACCGGCTGTCCTGAATCTTTGCACACAAATTAAATTCCCATGACAATACAACATTATAATAATTTCAATCTTTAATCCTCAAATCATGATCCTGCAGGTACTACTAGGGGTAAAAAAAACCGTTCACCTTAAAAGTATTTTTTACCTATATTATTTTTATTTAAATATTAAGTTACACGAAGTGATGACGTAGATAAACACGTTGTGTAGTATACTTCAAAATGAGCCAAAACCTGTCAATAAGAAAACTCCAATAGAACCACCTGTCATGTTTGGCTCGAGTACACAAACTGCATACTTATCGAGACGCCTAGATCCATCGCAGATACTGATAATATTTATTTTAGCTAAAACGATTTCAGAGAATTTTCCATTGCCTACTACTCATCCTATCGAAGTTGAATACTGGATAAAAGCTTCTTCAAAAGGAATAGTAGTGGACTAGTGGCTCTATAGTAATCGCTAGGTCAGTGGGTAGCCAAGAAACAAGCAACGACTCCTTTATCAATTAACTTCACTATACATGAAGCGCTTTCTGGAGTGTTTTTCTTATCTCGTATCGGCACGAGCTATACGAGAATTGGAAAGATTAGCCTGTCAGCATGATTGGTGCTGTCGGCATGGTGTCAATATGACCACTAGCAATTTAACTGCTTGTAAGTGGTCGCAAGCGCAGCTGCTGAGCAGAATGTGACATTTTTGTAACTAAATTCTCAGTAACAAGTAAGAGTTTTGTGCCTCATAATGGCAATAGGCTCACAGAAGCATATGACAAGGACTGACTATTGTCATCGGCAAAAAGTCGACAAAGTTATGACGTAAGCAGAAAACGATGACGAGTATTGTGAGAGAACTGCTATTGACACAAATATTACTTGAAAACAGGCATATAGTAGAAAAAATATTCTGCTGCTTGATTAAATTTCTAGCAAGGTATCTAATTCTTATAGTGGTATTATTGATTTGTCTGTTTGAGAAAGATGTGGGTCAACGGAAACGGCGGAGTTGCGTTTGTCAGGACCGATGTATTGAGAGTCGCAATACGCTACTCGATCCCGGCAGGTCACTCGTGCGTTGTAAAATACATTACGAAAATATCTCACATACTTCTAAAATTTATTTTATTGAATATTAGAAAATAGATGTTACTTCCATTTTTAAAATGCACTGTATTATTGTTTCGCTTAATTTTAGATGAGATGAGCAGTAATCTAACCCCGGTCACATTCGCACGAATACGTGAAACCACAATTATGGGACTGACATTCACAATGACTATGCGAACATTTTCCATACAAAACAAAAAACATTCGTACAATATAGAAATGTTTGCGCGCATGTGAGTGACCCGGGTTATATTATCCTGCATTTCGGCGCTCTAATGAATGGGAATATTACCCATCCGCGATGAAAGCCTCTTATTAATAATCGCACGGATCGTACGATCTGCGAGGTTAAGCTGCGCTTGCAACGGTCGATCCATAGATAGGTGACATTTCGTGACACATCGATACCACTCCGAGTCTGGAAGTGTCTGTCTGTCGCAGGTGTCATACGAATACTATGAAAGTCATTACAGGTAGGCGGAAAGACTTATAATCTTAAGATATCAACATTACCCAGTTAGTGGGTTGCGGTGGTCTGATGGTAGTCGCTCCGTATAAAATACTGGTATTCAGCCACATCTAGTTAGACTGGAAACCGACCGCAAGGTCTCAAACTCCTGTTTAATTTCGTTTTAGCAATCATAACGTATAACACAACCGGACCACCTCCAATAACATCCTGAGAGTATTTGCGAACAGGCTTGAGTGTCAGTAGGTATGTACATTAACTATTGTTATATGATTAACGTAATGACAAACAAACAAATGACTCAGAGGCAGGCGTATTATTAATTATTTTAATTTTATTTTGATTTTGATTTTATTTCAAATGTACAACACAATATGATATTAAATGGATTGAAATAAATGATTTTTGAATTTGAATTTTTATAACCTCACGTTCCCCGAAGGATTAGGCAGAGGTGTATAGTAACACTAATTTCGCCGTCATGTTTAAGACCCATGTTATAGGGGGCGAGCCTATTGCCATTAACCGGGCACAAATCCAAACTCCGGGTTGCTACTGAGGAATTCCTCTCGGAAAAACCCAATGACACTTTACCCGACCTGAAAATCGAACCTAGGACCTCACGATCAGCAGTCACGCTTGCAACGAGGCAGTTCATAACGTATATTCATACCAAAACGTGTCTTCACAAAATTAAAGCGTTTCAAGCCGTTATAGTGAAAACGATGTAGTTTCCTATGCATGACTGCTACACGTGTAACATTTCAGTTGTCCCTTATGAGCACACTGCACGTGTAAGAAAGTCAATACTAATGCAATGTTTAGGTAAACCTGAATTAAACAGCTTTGAGTCTGTGGTTTCGCTCGTGTTTTACAAGGAATTCTCAAAATAAATAACAAAATTCTCCCCGTACGAAAAAACACGATAGCGATGCGGTTTAACTCACGTGCATATTTCTGAAAGTTCCGAATAATTTCGGACTCAACTGGAGCCTTTATTTATGAGCTCCATTTGAGTCCAAACAAGTCAGGCCTTACCGATATACAAGGTGTAAATGCAAAAACTGAAAACCTCTTAAGGGCTCATTGTACAGTAGGGGAATGAAAAGGTTCGTCGGGTTTCAATTTTATTCCTTTCCCACATCGCGGGCACATGTTACCTTTTCAAACTGTTGAAGGAAACAGGCCAATGCATGGAAAATTATGTTTAATTATTTGGTAGCAAAGATTAAAATTGCCTTTTGCCTCCTTATGACGTAGTCATCATCAACATCATCAACCTACATCAGTCCACTGCTGGACATAGGCCTCTCCCAAAGCACACCACTGAGTCCGATCTTCGGCTCTCCTTCTCCAGTCGCTGCCAGCTACCCCACGTATATCGTCGCTCCACATAGTCGCAGGACGTCCTACACTACGTTTGCCGATTCGCGGTCTCCACTATAGAATTCATCTACCCCAACGGTTATTGGTTCTGCGGCAAATATGATCAGCCCACTGTCACTTCAGTTTGCTAATCCGCTGAGCTATGTCGGTAACTTTCGTTCTCTGGCGAATGACTTCGTTCCAGATTCGATCCCTCAGAGAAATACCAAGCATAGCTGTTTCCATAGCTCGCTGTTCGACTTTCATTTTGTGGACTAGTCGTACCGTAAGTGTCCACGTCTCGGCTCCGTATGTCATGACTGGTAGAACGCACTGATTGTAGACTTTCGTCTTAAGGCACTGAGTATACCTCAATCATATAGTATTTATCATATAGTAGTTTTCTCGTCGCCTATAGGCGACGAGAAAACTCGACGAAGTTTTCCAAATGCTGCCCAGTCAAGCTGAATCCTTCTGTTGACGTAGTAGTGCTATGCAATGTCTTTGATTTGAATTAAGGAGTTTTGTTGTAAAATCCACGACATCAATCAAATCGATGATTAAATAAATTGACATAACTTGTGTCTGTCACAATGTCACCATAATATCCTGTCAAAAGATACTTGTATTTTTATTTCTATAATGTTGGCAATACGTAGTTGGTATAATAGTTCGTTTCTTGCACTGCAAAATAGACCTAAGGATGCAAAAAAAATCATTCCCCTACTGTACATATCATTATGAACAAATCTTACTATGGGAGAAATTAAGAAATCGCGAAAAAAAAAACAGCTGTTCCCTACATTTTGTCACAACATAAATGACAACATAAATGTATGGAGCAGACTGCTGCTCCATACATTTATGTTCGCATAACTTGACATATAAAATAACTGTATTTTTTTGGTGATTTCAGGGTTGGTCCCTAGTAGAAGTTGTTCATAATGATGAGTAAAATGAGCCCTTATGAGGTTTTCAGTGTTTACATTTACACCTTGTATATGCACGCTCGCAAAAATTCGTTCTGCTTACCTTTTCCCAACTACGTTGGGGTCAGCTTCCAGTTTGACCAGATGCGGTTGAATATCAGTATTCTTCACGGAGCGACAGCCATCGGATCTCCGCAACGCATTTACTGGGTAATGTCGATATCCTAAGGTTAGACCGGTTGCTAGACTTTCGGGCTTCTGACTACTCGTAACAAATGTCATAGGTATTAAGTTATCGCTATAAATCCTGTTAAATTCTAAATGTTTGCTGTGTATAACATCTATTCTTTATCGCATAGTTCTTTCCATCTTTTAAAAGGTTACCAAAGAAGTTACTTCCATGATTAGATGGATAGTAAAGGGTGATTATTTGCGTACTAAGTATTGTTATTTACACCCATATTCACAAAGTCCTCAAAACCTGTGGTATTAGGAAGACCAAATATTTGGGGGGAACGATCATTTGGGTGGAATGACCATTGTGGAGATCGAAAATTTGTCGTATGGTTTAGCTCACGTATAACATTTGCTGATTTATGTTTCTCTAGACTAGCACAACAAAGAGATTTCACAATAAAACGCGCTTTTAACACTGATTGCTAGGAATACCTAATGGTGTGAGAATTACATTGAACAATGCCTAAGTGGGCAGAACAACCATTAGTTCGCTATTCTGTGGTAATGCTATAATGTTTCAGATTATGATGATAACTGTCTCTAAAGTTCTAGAGACTACAGAAATATTAAACGTCCAATTTCACCCTTTAGTTTTAAGTATTCTTTAAACATAAATAATGGTTATTACGCTCCTAGATTTGAAAGCAAATGTACGCGCTATCTGTTTTAATAAGCATTATTTTAAAGTGGCTTATCTTAATGAATAACTGAGTTTATCGGCTAATTCGAATCACGCGCAAGTAATAGGTAAATAAAAGCATTAGTCAGTCTGGGCAGTTATTTGCGTTGAACAATCCGATGGCTGGTTACGTTAGCCAATTAGACGTTCCTTCGGTATGTGCTACTGGCTGTAGCAGCAATCAGTCAGCCTCGTATGTTTCCTATCTTGAGAGTTAATTGAACAGGCTCTTGTAGAGCTCGTTAGCAAAGATCTAACAAACCACCAACAACAATGCTCTGTCTTGTAATTTATAACAGTCTTCGATTATTTTCAAGTGCATTTTATCGAGGTTACGCGGCTTGTTTTGGCATCACCCAGTACCCTTAATCATGAGCTCCTGACAGGGAGAGGTATCGAAAAAATGCGCGCGAGTAAAGCCTACTTTTTAACATGAATATCGATCACGAAGGTCAACCATTACCAACATAATATGAGTTTCTGTAGCGTAAAGTTTGATTTTTTTAATAATATTTAACATAAAAAACGGGTCCTTTGATACGGAGATCTTGTCAACATCAATTCATGTTGACACAAAACACCACTGTATTTCGCAGTACAAAACGGCATTGTTGAAGCAAAAAAAAAGCCAGGAACGAAGTCGTGGCGGTAAAAGTAACATAATAGTTCCAATTAGTATTCTGTGCCTGTATAGAACCTTTTTCCATAGCTAAGGAAGTAGGAGCTTAGCTCGCTAAGCTGTTGAGTCTTCAACGGTCGAGGAGGTGTATTAAAGTTCTGAGAATGGAAGTTATGAAAAGTTGCTTAAGGATGGTACGATGATATAATTTAATTTATTCGTAACCTTAAGGGATATAGCGTTGTAATATCTACATCATTAAATTTATTCGTCATCTGATTTGTGGTGTGGTCACTGGATTTGTGGGGAAAAAACTGTCACAACTTGACTCTCATGGCCAAATTAACGGTAACTTTAAATTGAGTATCGGTTGAGCATTTGGTCATGAAAGAAGTACCTAAGCATGCCAATCAAGCATACCTGTCAAATCTATTTGACGTAAGTTTATGTGACGACACGATTGGCACAGTGGCTAAGCGCTAAGCTGTTGTTCATTAGATCGCGGGTTCATTTGCCGCACGGAACAATTATTTGTATGGCCTACAGAATAATGGTTTCGGGTCTGAGTGTTTGTACATGGAAAGATTTGTATCTATAGGTATAAACACAGGAGTATTCCATATTTTAAAACAAGAGAAACCAAACATTTGACATTCAAAGTTGATAGCAGAGGCAGGAAATCAAATATTTTTTAAACAGTCATAACCTTTTCCTTGCACTTATATTCTATGTCTAATATACTCCAAAGTTGGGTTTAGACCAAACTAATATAGAGCTAGAGCTAGAACAAGAGATTATGATGTAAACGATAATTAGTTTTCATCATTTAAACCAAAAGAATAGGAACGAGCAATAACTGAAATTCTTGCACATGCTTGCATGATGTTTAGATCAGACAAATACAAGAACGCTTTGAAGAGATCCGAACACGAAAGAACGCTCTAAGCAACTGTTTGCATGCTCGTGTGCTGTTTACAACAAGCGGGCGAGCATTTTTTTAAAAAAAATCCATGGAATCTCCGCAAACAAGATAGAACAACGAAAGATTGCTCAAAGAATTTGATGGAGTGGGGATAGAATGAGCATTCGCTTGCTTGGTCTAAATCCACCTTAAGATATTCTATTCTTAATGATGTAAACTATTGAACTAAATAGGAAAGCTATGATTTTTTTAGACACTTAATTCCTAAGTTATACAGTAATAATCGTTGTTAGCCCTGTGGTTCTTACAATTTTATGAGTTTTCAAGTGCCATAACTCAACAAGTTAACTTTACAAACTATTGGTAATCGGAAAGCGATTAATATTCCACGGATGAGTCTTCTGTCGTTCGAAACTAATTTCGAAACGGATTTATTACAGTTTTCAACTGTTTTCCCGACCATTCGGCATGTTGTTCAATTGTAAATTTTTAGTGTTACTTTTTTTCTGATTTATGCAATTTCCATGCAATTTTGTCATTGTTTTAATTCTGCCTTTGTTCTGCTAGCTTTTCCCCAACTTTGTTGGGGGGTCAGCATTCAGTCTAACCCAATGCGGTTGAATACCAGTATTTTTCACCGAGCGACTGCATCACACCTCCGCAACCCAGTTACAGGGCAATGCTGATATCCACAAGTTAAACCGGTTATCAGACTTTCGGACTTCTGATTTCCCAAAACGATTGTCATAGGTAATCGTATGACACCCGGGACCGTATTTAACATGTTTTCCGAGGCCCGGAGGGGTCTCGATGTGTAACGAACGGTCACCCATCCACAGACTGACCGCGGCAAGCGCAGCTTAACCTCGCTAATCTTAATTAGCCACGAGGTCCTCATTAATTAGTTTTAATTCTACGTTTATTAAACATTTATGGTGAGTTTTCATTACCACTGAATTTTGGTTACATTAACATATTTTACGTGTAAAACCAACGTTTTTTAAATTTAGTAGGTAACCGGGTATATTGGATATTACAGAATTCATTGTGAATTGATGTTTGTTTAAAAACGTACAGGACTTTTATTGCAATTTGTGTGTTGTGTACTGTGGAAATATCGCATTGTAAAAACAGTAAATTGTTATAAATAATTTCGATTTCATTCTTTTTTCTAGTAATCTAGGGATAGTGATGGCTGTTCAGTTAGCTCACACAGTAAATATTTTTATTATATTATTATAATAAGCCTATACTGTCCCACTGCTGGGCAAAAACTTCCCACCGTTCCATCCATCCATCGCAATTCTGTACAGTTTCATGCCAACTGTCAAGGAAGGCATCCAACTCATCCCGCCATCTGCTCCGCGGAGAAGAAGTTTTCAAATATAATCCAATTAAATTGATAATATTATTACAAGATTTCATTTCCAGCAAGACTTCCACTGATTTCAAATTAACAAACATCACAAACGAAACAAACAAAAATGATCTATGGCATCTGAAATTTTATTATAAAATCACAAAATTTTATAATTATAATAATGCAAAGTTACGTCACTGGCTTTCATTCCCTTGTCAGTTGTAATTAAAACGATCACAACGGAAAATAGATTAACAACAAACATTGCTTAATAGCGACAAAATGGGATTCGATTTATTCACAATTTACTGAATGATGTGTGCAGCATTTATTTCATTACCTACTTGTCATTAAGTAAGCTGTATGCAAATTGCGATAATGCGGTAAAGGTAAGGTCTCATTGTTTTTGGTCGCCGTTGTTCGGTAATTCAATCTCGTAACAAAAGCGTACTAAATGTAGGGTAATATTGTATTACCTGTTAAAGTACTGTCATGAGGTTAGTGAGTACGAAGCTTTAAGTTTTAATGCTTTCATAACATAACATCACGCCTTATATTCCCTGAAGTGTTAAGCAGAAGTGTTTTAGTAACACCCTCGTTTCGCCAGTTATGTTTAAATCCCATGTAATAGGGGGCGAGCCTATTGCCATTAACCGGGCACAAATCCAGACTCTGGGCTGCTACTGAGAAATTCCTAATGGAAAAACCCAATATCACTTTGCCCGACCTGGGGATCGAACCCAGGACGAGGATGCTCAGCAGTCACGTTTGCGCCCACTAGACCAACAAGGCAGTTAAAGTTGCTTTCCTGAGAGGATTATGGATTCTTATCAGAATTTCCTAATTCAAGTTTTCAATTAAAGTAGTTCAATTTAAGTCCTCATGGAGTTTCTTGCCGGCTCTTCTCCATAGGAAACGACTAATTGGAACCGTGCATCTAAATTCGACTTTTCATAAGCACCTGTATTGGTTTATGTGAAATAAAAACTTTTGATTTGATTTGAATTAATGTTGCTAAAAATTATAAATGTTCATTTTATTTCTATTTTTTGTATTTTTATAAACTAACTAGTGACCTGCCTCGGCTTCGCATGGATGCAATGTAGATACTAATGTGGGACATATAAACCTTCCTCTTGAATCACTCTATCTATTGCTGAAAGTTACATTAAAATCCGTTGCGTAGTTTAACAGATCTAAGCGTACAGACAGCGGGAGCGACTTTGTTTTATACTATGTAAAGATGTTATTTAGTGTGAGGGGCTCGTAGGTAATTAACAACCGCGTGGATGATATGATTTGCAATGTTAAGCTGCGCTTGCCGCGGTTAGTCCGTGCACGGGTGTCCATCCGTTACACTTCGAGACCTCTTCGTTCCTCGGACATCACGTTAAACAGTCAGTCCCGGGTGTCATACGAATACCTATGACAGTTGTTATGAGTAGTCAGAAGCTCAAAAGTCTGACAAACGGTCTAACCTTAGTATATCGTCATTGCCCAGTATCTGGGTTGCGGAGATCTGATGGCGGTCGCCCCGTATAAAATACTGGTATTCAGTCGCATCTGGTTAGACTGGACCCCAACATAGTGGGGAAAATGCTTTGCAGAACGAGTGTTATTTAGTGTAATTGGTTGTAGGTTCAGTACTAAATAAATATAAGTGTGTTTGCCAATACTTACGTAATTTTTTTCTTCTTATCACCATGTAAATGAATTATTTAAATAAAAATCTATACCTTCAAAATATAAATTACATAACCTAAAGATATTATTCGTTAGGTGTGGACAGATACGATATGGATTTCACGACTTGATTTTCAATAGAGGAAACTAGGTCATCTCATCTGTTCTGTTCAAGTACTACGCTGAACTGAGAATTAGTCTTCCTATGAAAACTCTTTGAATACCCTTAAAACAATCCCAGTACTAAACACAGAGCATTCGTACAGTCAGCATCAAAAGTAGATAAGTGATAATGGTTAAAAGTTTGTAGATTAAAACTTAATAATTATTAATTTTTATGTAAAAAAATATGATAGAGAACACATTACTTTAAGATTAATATCTACTTATTATTATAATTTTAGAAAAAAGAATACTTTTACGATACCTAATTTAAAAATACCAAAAAAGTTATCGACTTTTGCTGTTGGATGTATACTTCCTATCATTATAAGAGATAAAATAAATAGTCTCGTAAACATTGACTCATTAGCAAATCCTACCTAATTATTTCCAGTGTTAGTTCTAGATTATTCCACATTTGATGTAGGTATCTAATTAGATTGGCAACGTTACTCTTAGTCCAATTAATGTCATTCACCTTAAGTAAGGCCCTATTTGGGCCTATTGTTTAATTTCGAGTACCTAACTCAAATCCTTACAACTTGATTAATATAGGAAATATATTAATATTCCCAATGAACTGTTACATTTTATTTCATTTGATTAAAAAAAAGTGAGATAATTGTTGAGGGTGTCAAATAGTTCACTAGCAGCCCGTATTGCAATTATTTTATTTAAATAAAGCAATGTTATCCAAATTTGACTATCACTTGCGTTAACGGTGAAGGAAAAACATCGTGAGGAAACCTGTACACCTGAGAGGGCTCTATAAAGTTCTCGATGGTGTGTGTAGTCTGCCAACTCGCACCAGGTCAGCGTGGTGGACTAAGGTCTAAACCATTCTCATTCTGAGAAGAGGCCCGTGCCTAGCAGTAAGAGAGTAATGCACTAATTATGTAATGTTATTCAATTAAATAAAAGAAAATCTTGACCTGTGTCTAATTGAAGAGCTAGCGTATTTTATAATGAGATGGATGAAGATCAATTTTCTCCAACATTTTGCCTCTTTATGTTATTTCAAGGATAGAACGGTTATCAAATTATCAGGCTTCTGGCTACCTGTAATCACTGTCACTAATACGTTCGTGTGATAACCGAGACCAACACCATAACATGCCTTCTGGGTCATGGTTCGCTGGATAGATGAGACTGTATTGTTCTGCCTATCCTCTTAGTTCTCAACAATGTTGGAGTTGGCTTCGAGTCTAACCAGATGCGGCTGAATACCAGTATTTTACACAGAGCGATCGGACCTCTGCAACCCAGTTACTGAGCAATGCCGATATCTTAAAGTTAGACTGGTAGTCAGACTTTCGGGCTTCTAACTAACCTGTAACGACTGTCATAGGTGTTCATATGATACATAGCACCGACGGTTTAACGTGCTCTTCGAGGTTCGGAGGGGTCTTGTTGAGTAAAGGACGGTCACCCATTTACGAAATGACCATGGTAAACCTCGCAGATAGTACGATCGATACAGTTGTCTCGAGCCCCGAGATAGATAAGGCTATTATTATTATTTATTAAGATCCTGGTGTCCGCTAATTAGGATCGTACCTATTTTTCATGTTAGCATTTTCCCAGTCTATTGCCTAAGACCTCGCTATACGCTCATTAGGAGCACGACTGAATTGAGGAATTCAGCCTTAATTTATCCACAATTTTGTGAATTTCTGGGTGAGCTTGAATTTTATGGATAAAAAATGTTTATAGCGAAAAGACTATTTAGACATCTACTTATTTTATTTACTAGCTGTGCCCGTGACTTCGTCTGTGTACAAGTCGGGTGGGTTTTAATTTATTTGAGTGGAACTCTATTCTTTTTATTTTTCTAAAATAAAAGTAGCCTTTGTTACTCTATATAGTTACTCTATAACATCAGCTATATGCTAGTGAAAGTCCCATCAAAATCGGCTTAGCCGTTTTAGGAGATTAGCCGAAACAAACAGATAGCCAGACAACAAAAATTTAAAAAATTGTTTATTTATTATAAGTACCTTATAATTATACTTTCATATGCATTTAGTAAAAATCTGTTATTTTGATATTACAAACAGACACTTCACCTTTATTTATTTTATATACAAGGTTAGTCGGAAAGGGGTACCTACTAAGCCGCGGGCCACTTAATGTATCACTGATGACTATTTTAAAGGTATTAAAATTTAAAAATTCGATATATTTTTTTCATGGAAAATTATTTTTAATTTGGTTTTTTCAAAAATTCTTCGTGCCTGCTTTTGTTACGAATTCAGAAAATGGAGCTTCTAATCTGTGACCCCAAATATGACCTAAAATGTAAACACAACTGATCATAGCTGAGGATAGATAGAATATAGCATATTTTTTATGCAATCTTTGAACAGCTATTTCTTTTTAACTTATGACTTTTGGGGAAAGTTGTTGAACAAAAGTTATCCATTATTATAGGTTCTCTAACACCCTTTCGCCTTAGTACCCCCTTTCCGACTAACCTTGTAGATAAATCCTTCTCAACTTTTAAGAAAGTAGTTAGTTGTGTTCTATTCGTAATTCCAAGGGTCAGAAAACTTAATTTTATAGTAGATTTTGTACAACAATTTTAATTTGTTTAAACTTTGTCGTCTGAACGAATTAAAATCTTATCTCATAGTTGTAGAATTTATAGTTATAGAGGTTTAAATTAATGAATTCTTCAATAGTAACATACCTCTATAATATAGTTATGTACCCTAACGTTTAAAACAAAACGGTGTTATTTTTAAGCGATTTGAATTAGCTTCACTTCGTATATTTGTTTATTTGATTGATTCAAATCTTGCGACAGACTTTTCAACTACTTCTGCTTAACCGATTCTTTTGAAACTTCGCACACAAATTCAATTCCCATGACAATAAACATTTTAATAATTTCAACCTACTATTCTAAAATCCTGATGTAATGGAGTGTATGTGTATGTGGCAGAGATACTGCAAGATAAACCTGTTTAACTTTAAAAATGTTTTAATACATAAGAACAGTCCCTATTAGAATAAAAAAATATACGAGTCTACTTGGGAATCTACCCAAACTAGTCTCTCTAACATAAGCGTAAAAACTCATCTAAACTAGTACGGAATGGTCAGAAGTTTTTACGTGTCACTATAAAGACTGTAAATGAGTGTAAACAAAAATAAGGATAGCAGAAAAATACGAATTATTTAGTTTTATTTATTTTGGTAAGTCTTCATTTGAATTTGTTTTTAGGCCCTTATTAAATGACTCTCATTTCAAAGTTTTCTCCGTCATTCCGATATGAATAATCGAGAGACATATTTAAAAAAAAGTTGTCAAATGTTTGAAGTTCTACTTTATGGCAGCGCCTCTTGGGAGCAAGATCACAAGCCGCCATTATTAATAATAATTGTTTATTAATACAGACCTTTGTTTTTCCGAACTTTTTTATCTTATTTTGCATTGCTTAAAATAAATAATGATCACTAATCTTATTTAAGAATTTTTCTTTTTTTTTTCAAAATTATTTCGAGGCATTAGTTCGCTTTTCCGCGACTATGCAAGCCTCATTATGTACGTTCTATTTTATTAGGTACTTAAGAATAACATTAAATATAAAGAAAACGGTATATATAAAAAAAAAACGACATGAAGGGACCGCTAAACAATTGCACACGCACGGATTCCCACAACAGAGGAATCAGTGACACTCCCAATCAACCCCCTCCAAAGAGAGCAAGAGCTGCTAATAAACCCACTGATTATGCGTGTCTAAGAATATTTAGCTTTTATTAACATCGTAGAAAGGATAATGACAAGATTTTTGATTCGGGCGGTGTGGCAGCTATCCAACTGTTAGCCAAGCATATACGGGGCTGAAGGCCATGCTGGCAACACAGTTTAGTCACAGGTCACAGTTTTACAATCCATACACTTGGGCAACGCCTACACGGGCGGTGACATATCCCGGCATCAAAGGCGTTGCCCAAGTCTATGCATTGTGAAACTGCAATTGAACTGTGTTGCCTGCGCAACCTGAGCCTCCGTATACACCTAGACTTAAAGCTGTTTTTATGCAGGTATATTATAAACATTGTGATGTACATATCGTCGCTTAAGTTCTAACACCGCGTAACTCAAAATAGTTATAGTAGTCAGGAGAGCAAAAAATAGAAATTTTTCTACTTATCTTAATAATTGTTTTTAATTTACAATATTCGATTTTATTTTGGTTTTTTCGACGGAGCACTTTCGCGACACGATCCAGTATGGAACTCACCTGACGTACACGCTGTTTAAGCTGTTTACATAGCTTGATGGAAAAAATATTACACACGCTGTGGATTTAACCATTGATTGTGATTGGTCAAACGATGCGTTTTTGGATTCCCTATCGAAGGACCTGCATAACTCAAAACTACTATTTTTCGAGTTACACGGTGTTAGAACTTAAAAGCGACGATATGGCTTTGAACGAAATTTCAGGTTGATTCAAGAACGTCGATTTCACGTTCACGCATAGGTATAATGTAAGTGACGTGCTTAAACCTCAAAGTAATATCAGTTGCCACAACATCGCACTGATCATCACAATAAAATTTCGAACCCACTCATACTCACCAAAAACCTGTTGAATTAATGTGCTTAACTTCTCAATCTCATTAACGCATAATGGTACGCGTAATGAAGCTCTAATGTAATTATCAAGAGCCGTGGAGTTATTATTAAGTTTCGTTTATTACACACCTTAATGGATGCGATGAGAATACCTAAGCGCGTTAAACATGTAGGCGTAGAATGTGGTATAACACTCATTAAGATATATTACAGCAGTGATATGATAGCCCAATGATGTGATCGTCGGACGGCCAAGTCATAGATCTCGAGTTCGAACCCAAGGCACACACCTCTGACTTTTCGGATTCATGAGCGTATTGTATAATTATCACTTGCTTAAAAACGGTGAAGGAAAATATAGTGAGGAAACCGGTATGCCTGAGAGATATTTCTCGATGACATGTGAAGCCAGAGGCCCATGGGCGGTATAAACTCTGACACCAGGTTAGTCACTAACCACATGAAAATAAGAAGAAGATGTAGTAGGCATTTGTCTGCCTACTGATAAAGATTATACTAATTGTTATTATTACAAGAATTATTTAAATGTATGACAATAATAGTGTGAAGGTAAAGAAAGAAACAGTTTTGTCCCGCCAACGGTTCAATTACTGATTCTGCTCTGAGAGCGGTTCTACCTACGTTTAAATATTTCATGCTACTGCTCGGCCACTCATGCTCTAAAGGCTTACCAAACAAACAGACAAACTGAGTGATCATAATCGTCAACCATCACGCAAGTAGATACTAGATGTAGCCGTGCTATGCCGCGCTATCATATAGGGGTAATAACATAACATTTGGTAAATCATATTTCGTTCTTCTATACTGTGTCGGAACCAAATTCTAACGTAACGTCATTAGCTCCCTCCCTGAACCTTAACTTAGCTTAGGGTTAGCCAGAAATCTACATTTTGCCAATGAAAACATAAATTAAGCAACATCAACAATTTTATGAATGTTTCCATTATCACAATACCGTTATTTCATAATCGAGTTATTTAATATTTAATTTGTGAAAACATTGTCAATGTCAAATGTTGTTGAGTTAAGCTTTTCCAAATTGTACAAATACAGATTAACGTTCCAATAACGTTACGTATTTAACGTCAACCTATTTTGTTTACAGTAATTTGCATCTTTGGGCATTTTATTTTTTTTATTTACTATTATAGTCAGGATCGGATGATTGGCCGTTTTAAATTCAGAACTATTCACGTTTTATTCATATATTCAATTTATCAGCATTGCACTGGCAATTGTTTTATTTTTTATTTATTTTTATTCCGTTAGTTGATTGGCTGATGGATATAAAGCCAGTAATTTCACGGTTAACGTCATACGAGACAGTAGTGTGCGGGCAGTTAGGTTAAAAATATTTGGTCCTAATGCACCACTAACAATATCAAGGCTACTACCACCTCAAGTTGTATTTGCTACCAATAAACTCATGTGCAAATCTTAGCCTACCTCTTCTTAATCCGTGAGTGTTGTATAGGGCGACGAAGAGATGACTTCAAGAGAATGGGCAATATTATCCTGTATGCGCACAGCGTGATAAGGGAACGTTGTGAAGTGAAAGAAGATGTAGTGAGAAGGATTGAGAAAGGTGTGTTAAGATGGTTTGGTCATGTAGAAAGGATGGACGAAAGGACATTAGCGAAATAAGTGTACCGTGCGAGTGTGGATGGAACAGTTGGAATTGGCAGACCTTGGCGAACGTACCACGAACAAATCGCGGACGTTCTCAAAAAAGGCCAGGTTGGTAGCACCCTAAACCGACGAGCATGCATGAGAAGGTTAATGAATGTAGATGAAGCGAAAAGGCGGGTGTGTCACGATCGATGCAGGTGGAAATCTGTAGTCTCTACTTACCCCAATCACAGGAATCCTCAATCATAGGAAACAGGCGTGATTGTATGTATGTTTGTGTGTGCTAAAAACAACATAGGTACTAAAGATCCATTTGCCAAGAGTCGAGATTATGGAATATTTCCCTCAAGACTGTTTGTTATTCGTAATGAAGCAGTCTCATGGTAAACAGTAGAATAATATTTAAAAAAAATCTCGGCTGCACGGTGCAGTTACCAATTTATTACCACCAAAGCTATGTGGTACGATTTTAATTCCAAAATCAAATAATCAATATACAGATTGAAAATCATACCGCTGATATGTGTACAGACAAAACAAAATTCTGACGATGAAACCAACAATTTCGTTAAAACAATAAATGTAAAAATAAACAGTATTAACATTTAACAATGAGTGTAACTGTACACAATTCTCCACGGGCGGATAATAAAAGCAGAACACGTTTTCGTACTAATTTAACTTGGTCTGAAATTGTTTTCGACGAAGATGTATTATATGATGTGCCGATGACTAGATGTGGTTACGTCTTACTAATGAGACATGAAACTTAATTCAGATATATTTAGATCTAGTCTACGCGCGAGCTATAGTCACCGCCTGCGGTATGCGAGCGGCGAGAGGGGGGAGTGAAACAATAGACGCGCTCTGTCAGTTTGCGTTGTCTTGTCTACCGCGCGCACCCCCCTCCTGCCGCTCCCATACCTCAAGAGAGGACTAGCACTTGCGCGCGGACTTTAGTTAGTATTCGTTACGTTTGGGAGACATTAATTTTGTTAGTAAGTGTAGTTTAAGCTTTTTGGGTTGTGAAGGTCCGACGGCAGTTGGTTCGTGTAAAATACTGATGTTTTGACGCATCTGGTTATACGGGATCCCAACCCTAATGTTTTGAAAAGGATAGGTTGATAAACATTGTGAAATTGTTTTGAGTAAAGGCAGCAGTAGCAGTTAAGGGTTGCCTTCCATGGAGAAGGGCCTTAGTTCGATTCCGGCTGGTACCTCTGACTTTTCGAATTCATGTACAGATTAGAATAACATCGTGAGGAAATCTGCACACTCTGAGGGGGCTCCATAAAGTTCTCGCTGGTGTGTGTAGTCTGCCAACCCGCGCCAGGTCAGCATGGTGGACTAAGGCCTAAACCCTTCTCATTTTGAGAAGAAGCCCTGCCCAGCAGTGGGACAGTTATGGACTGATTATATTATGTTAAAGGCTACACTATGCCTCTAATTATGGCCGTTCTATAAATATACATCACTGTCTCACCATATTTAAATGAAATATGACGTCATAAAACACCTCGTAAATATATAGTGCTGGAGTCATCAATTGTGTGAAACGTCAAATACCTTCAAGGCATAATATCGCGGCCTCTGGTCTACCATAGTTCTGAACTATGTACAATAAAGCGAACTACGAAGTGGGCTACCAATTTGTCTGGAGCACGTCAAACCCAAGCGGTTATACTGCAGATTTTCAACTCCATACATCTTCTATGATCTATTGTTGTTTTACAACTGTTTGTTTGTATAGTATGGAGTAAACATGGTTACATCATACATTTAGCAGTGATAACCTAGTGGTGTGACCGTCGAACCGCTAAGTCATAGGTCTCGAGTTCGAACCCAAGACACGCACCTTTGACTTTTTGGATTCATGAGCGTATTGTATAATTATCACTTGCTTAAAAACAGTGAAGGAAAACATCGTGAGGAAACCGGCATGCCTGAGAGATATTTCTCGACGGCATGTGAAGCCAAGTCAGAGGCCTATGGGCGGCATAAACTCTGACACCAGGTACTAACTACACGAAAGTGACTACACTAACCACACGAAAAGAAGAAAATCATACATTTGCACTATAGGTACATTCTAAATAACCAGTCCATTACTGTCCCACTGCTGAGCACGGGCCTCTTCTCAGACTGAGAAGAGTTTAGGCCTTAGTCCACTACGCTGATTTGGTGCGGGTTAGCAAACAACACACACCATCGAGAACATTATGGAGCTCTCTCAGGTGCAGATTTCCTCAGAATGTTCTTCCTTCACCGTTAACATCAGTGATAATCAAATCTGATCCGCACATGAATTCGAAAAGTCAGAGGTACAGGCCGGAATCGAACTTTGACCCTCCTGCATGGAAGGCAAGCGTTCTTGCTAGGCTATCACTGCTTATCCTCTACAAGATCTATAAGGTATGATATTTGTCCTCCTAACATGTCAAGTATTGTCTGTGATAGAGCGAAAAAAAAACGGAAGTATTGTCAGAATTCTATACGTCTGCTTTTGACAACTTTAAAACCAATGAATAATATTATAAAAAGGCATCGGTCTTGCGATCGAGAGGTCGTGTGTTAACCCCACTGGCTGCACTATTTATATTAATGGAACCACAAGTCCTAGCAACAATGTATTTAGGTAGACCTGTTTTACAAGCACGTGGAATACGGATCAATGCTGCAGTTGGCTGAAAATAGCTGGTTTTGTTAAAAAAAAAGTCAGCCACGAAAAAATCGCGGACGTTTTCAAAAAAGGCCAGGTTGGTAGCACCCTTCTTTTTTTTTGTTCTTTCTCGTTGGAAAATCCTCATGGATGTTCCTCGCCCGGGGAAGGCAAGGGGGTCTGCCAGACTCTGACCGGCTAAAAACCAAAGGTGTTCCTTCTCCTGACCGTACGGCCGGGGTCGCTTGATTCGCAAAAGCATGCATCGCAACCCCAGCAGGTCCCGGTCCGCCAACCCATGGCGGACCTCTCCTCTGTTGGGCCTTGCCCCACGTCCTCCTAAGAAGCGCGCACGGAACACAGCGCGCCGCCTTCTCGGGCCTGTTACTGGTCAAGATCGTAGTAGGTGGAAATCTATTGTCTCTGCCTACCCCAATGAGAAACAGGAATGATTGTATATATGTATGTAAAAAAAAAGTGAAGCTCCTAGGAAGTTTACAGCAAGACCTATGTCCATTAGTAGTAATACGTAAAGAAACCTTCCTAACCAACTAATGGCTTCCTAACTTAACTTGCTAACTAATGCGCCAAATACCTAGAAAAATTTGGTCCGTACAAGCGAAATTGAGCTTTAAGGTGACACGAGAGGGTTCCTATTCCACCGTGCGTTCATGCTCTTATTATATTTCGGTTCCGTCACTCACTAATATTCGGTTCGGTTTTCTTTTGAGATTCATTCTCGAACTACAGCGGTACGTTATGTTTGCGTACGTAAACTGTGAAGTAACACAGGTCTACTATTATACACCCAACTGTACAAGGTTAATCGGAAAAGGGGTACTAAGCCGCGGGCCACCTAAAGTATCACTGATGACTATTTTAAAGCAAGCGATAAAATTTCAAAATTCGACAATTTTTATTTGCATGCAAAATTATTTTTATATTAGTTTTTTTTTTAAAATATACCTGCTTTAGTTATGAATTCAGAAAATTAATTGTCTAATCCGTGACCCCAGTTATGACCTAAATTGTAAAAACAGCTGATCATACCTATGGACGGATAGATTTTAGCATATTTTTTACGAAATCTTTGAAAAAGCTATTTCTCTTAAACTATCGAGTTTTGGGGAAAGTTGTGGAACAAAAGTTATCCCTTATTATGGGTACTTTAACACCCTTTCGGCTTAGTACCCCCTTTCCGACTAACCTTGTAATATGTGAGTGATTGTACTCCACTCGGGAGCAATGAATCCTAGTCACCAATACCTTTTATATTTCGGAAAACATTGTTAAACATTGTTTAACACTTTGACATTGTTCTGTTTATGTTGGTGACCCGGATTCATAGCTCCCGAGTGTAGATACCGCGATCTGATTGTCACGTAAATGTAATTTATCGCACCATAGCTTTTGAGCGATGCCATTTAGGTAGTAACAATGTTCCGCGGGATTTAATAATTATACATAAGAGCACTTTACATGATTATACGCGTAACTGGTAGATATATGCTAATGCCACCATCGTAGGCGCTATATGATTAATATGTGTTAATGCGATTATTCCCAGTAATTATTGTCACTGTGTTTACATAATAACAATTTGGGTAATGTTATCTGCGACGCCTTTCATAAATATTTACGCACATAAATATATTTGTAGCAGCTGTGCTTAGAATTAATTTTCGATTAAAATTTTGTGTAGTTGATAAATGAATCGGCTTTTAGTAAATATGAATTTATTTCAGACTAGCTTTACCCGACCCCTTCGCACGGGTAGCACTAAGTATCTACGGCGCACCTACGTACCTACCTATTGTTTTGTGTGACATTTAATGTTTGACAGGTAAGAACAGTTTGTATGGGAAAAGAAAAGTGTTGTTTTTACTATTTTCCACGCAATTTTTATATTTTTTCTCTCCGTAAGAACCTTCCTTGTGCCTTAAGGAATATATAAAAAAAATGCCGAATTGGTCGAGCCGTTCTCAAGTTTTGCGCTTAGCAACACATTTGGCGATTCGTTTTTATTTATAGGTATAGATAGATATTGAGTAAGTACATGTTAACTCTTGCGGAGTACAAATGAATAACTGTATTTGTGCAAACATAAACCACAATTGTAATTACTATGATAGGTAAATTATTGAATACCTCTATTTCATTTAAAATAATAAAGTATTACATAATAATAACATAGCATAACATATTCACAGGGATTACAAATTCGACTGCCTTGTTGGTTTAGTGGTCGCAAGCGCGAGTGCTGAGCATGGAGTCCTGGGTTCGATCCCCAGGTTCGGCAAAGTGTTATTGGGTTTTTCCATTAGGAATGTCTCAGTAGTAGCCCGGAGTCTGGATTTGGGCCCGGGTAATGGCAATAGGCTCGCCCTTTATTACATGGGACTTAAACATAACAGACGAAACGAGGACGTACTAAAACACCTCTGCCGAACCCTTCGGGGAATACAAGACGTGATGTTATGTATGTATGTATGTATGTATGAATTACAAATTTACCTATATAGCGAAATTCAGTAGCTATTATTTCTTCTAAAATAATTATATATTTTAGAATATAAATACATATTTTCATTGCGAACGCATTCCCATAATGGTTGGAATATTTCTTCATTTCAATTGACAGGTACTTAGAAGAAAATCGGTTTTGAATTTCGTTTGAGTAGACATATTATTACACATGGTTACACGTAGTGAACGACCGATGCGCGACATCTAGGTACCTACTGCATATTTGTTACCACAAATTTTATTTGCTATAGTGGTGGAAAGCGCACCTGCTGTATAATTTAAATAAACATAATATCACGCCTGTATTCCCCGAAGGGTTGGGTGTACAGTAACACCCTCATTTCGCTGTTATGTTTAAGACCCATGGAGGCGAGCCTATCGCCATCAATCTGGCACAAATCCAAAGTCCTGGCTGCTACTGAGGAATTCCACACGGAAAATCCCAATAACACTTTGCCCGACCTGGGGATCGAACCCAGGGCCTCACGATCAGCAGTCGCACTTGCCACCACTAGACCAACGAGGCAGTTAATTTAAATAAAAAACTGGCCAAGTGCGAGTCGGACTCGCGCACGAAGGGTTCTGTACCATTATCTATAAAAACAGCAAAAAAAATCATGTCTGTTGTATGGGAGCCCCCTTAAATATTTATTTAATTCTGTTTTTTAGTATTTGTTGTTATAGCGGCAACAGAAATACATCATCTGTGAAAATTTCAACTGTCTAACTATCACGGTTCATGAGATACAGCCTAGTGACAGACGGACGGACAGCGGAGTCTTAGTAATAGGGTCCCGTTTTACTTTTTGGGTACGGAACCCTAAAAAACTAGAAAACAACAAAAATTTTTTTTGTTTTCTTGTTTTTTTAATCTTCGCATTTAAGATTGTTTACGATTTAATCGCGTGCATTTTTTGCGTTTGCCCGACAAGTTTCAGACCCAAACGGAGCTGAAAACGCTCACGATTAAGGTTGATTAATCCGTTTAGATCCGAAATTGGTCGGGCAATCCCGAAAAATGCACGCGAGTAAACCGTACCTAAACAATAATAAACATGAATGTATTGTTTTAAATTTCCATAGTTATTGACGTTAGTAGAATAAACTATGTCGGGATTGAGGATGGGTTTAAATTGTCGAGTGTCTGGAACCCAGTAGTCCGGTTGTGTAACAAAAATCAAAAAAGTGCCGTTTCGCGTACAGATACAGTGAGTGTCGTGTGTCGAGAACAGATTCGAGTGAATAGTGAGTTCGCAGACGGTGGTTCTGGTATCGAGTGTAATAAACGAACTAGACGGAGGGTAGACCGTTTCGTCTGCCAATAACATCTACCCGCACGTAACAATCGACAGTTCTTCCGTGATCATGGCGCATGCAACTGCGCTGAAATATCGGAGTCTCAAAAATAAACAGGTACATGGTGTAAATCCCGACATAGTTTATTCTACAAACATGAATGTGTTTCACGAAAATACAAAAACCTTCACACCAACACCGTCCTGTAAACAGAGCTTCCTGAAAATTTATAACAAGCCAACGTCGCTAAATCAGAGATATGATAGATTTTTTCCCAACACCGTCCATCGACGTTTATCCTAGTAAAAGTTGGATTCGTTCCAGAGTGTGGAGTGCGGTCTGGGAGTCACCGCTGATTTCATGTTTGAATTGTCGCCACAATTTATATAACGGGCTTGGACTTTTACATTTACATACGGTATGTAATAGACAGTGGACGTTTTATTTATTTGGATGACCAACTGCATTCACTGTTTATGAGAATAAGCATTTTTATGTAAGTTGAGTAGCGGTAAGAATTTACTATTACGTGGACAGCAATCTTCTTCGTCGTTTCTTGTGGTTAGTGACTAACCTGGTGTCAGAGTTTATGCCGCTCATAGGCCTTTGACTTGGCTACACATGCCGTCGAGAAATTTCTCTCAGGCATACCGGTTTCCTCGCGATATTTTCCTTCACCGTTTTTAAGCAAGTGATAATTATACAATACGCACATGTATCCGAAAAGTCAGAGATGCGTGCCTTGGGTTCGAACTCGAGACCAATGACTTGGTAGTTCGACGGTCACACTACTAGGCTATCACTGCTTATAAACACACAATAATTACCTGAGATGATGGTCAGTAGTCAGTCGGATACTGCTTATGGAGTACAATGATATCATACTACGTAGTTACTTAGGTACTTAATAAAACCTTGTCAAATTCATGCCATGATTATTATCCTTTTTTTCCTTTTTTTAAAAAAAAACGTTGCCACACACTTGGATGTCTCCCGTATCGTGGGCGCTCAGACCCGGAAGAACTATCTGTAGGCCATACAAATATTTGTTCCGTGTGGGAGACCCGTAGCGCAGAGGCCAATCGATCAGCCACTGCACCAAACGTGTAGTCACTGATTGTAGTATTCTTAAATGGGTCTCCATTATCATAAATATAAAAAAAATACCCTTCTGAACAAAAATATATGTTTATATCTTATCTAAACTGCCTCGTTGGTTTAGTGGTGGCAAGGGCGACTGCTGATGGTGAGGTCCTGGGTTCTCGATCACCAGGTCGGGCAAAGTATTATTGGGCTTTATCCGTGTGGAATTCCTCAGTAGCAGCCCGGAGTTTGAATTTGTGCCCGGTTGATGACAATGTGCTCGCCCTCTATTACATGGGACTTAAACATAACGGAGAAATGAGGGTGTTACTATACACCTCTGCCCAACCCTTAGAATACAGGTGTGATGTTATGTTGTATCGTATCTAAACATGCAACTATCCAACAATTCAGTAATACGGCCTTATTTTTAACTCCAGCATCGATACTTAAAAGCTAATGTAAAAACATTTTCATTTTCAAATAGCAGAGAATGCTTTGATCGAGCGTCCGCCGTTATGGATGTTTGGCGATGTGCACAATACGCTGTAGTTCCGCCAAGATGGATGGGTAGCCGCTTTCCAAGAATTAAACACTTAATTTATTACTGAAATCAACATATTTTAACATTTTCAACGCTATTTTATAAAATGTCATGAATATTAACTAGTTAGTTTATTAAGAAATTCATAAAAATGATGGATGAAAGTAGTTAATCACTTCCAGAAAAAACGAAGTAATATAATTATAATGTAGTAATATTTATACTAGAGCAAGAATGATTTATCATTTACATGTTTTTTGATTTATCTTTTAAATTAGCTTCACTTCGTATACCTATTGTTTTATTTGATTCAATTGTTGCGACAGATTTTTCAACTACTTCTGCTTAACTAATTTACTTGAAACTTCGCATACGAATTCAACTCCCACGATAATACATAAACATAATTAGTCCATTACTGTCCCACTGCTGGGCACGGAACACTTCTCAGAATGATGTTTTTCCTTCACCGTTAACGCAAGTGATAATCAAATTCTGATCCGCACATGAATTTGAAAAGTCAGTGGTACGGGCCGGGATAGAACTCAGACCCTTCTGCATGGAAGGCAAGTGTTCAACCGCTAGGCTATCACTGCTCACTGCTACGAAAATACAACATTATAATAATTTTAACCTTCAATCCTCAAATCCTGAAGTTGTAGGGTACTGCAAGATAAAACCCCCCTTAGCCTTCCCCTTAGCCATCAGACTTCCGCAACCCAATTCTTGGGTAATGCCGATATCCTAAGGTTAGACCGCTTGTCAGACTTTCGGGCTTCTGACTACGACAGACTTCTGTAACGACAGTCATAGGTATTCGTATGACACCCGGGACCGACGGTTTAACGTGCTCTCCGAGGCACGGGAGGGTCTCGATGTGTAACAAATGGTCACCTATCCACGGACTGACCGCGGCAAGCTCAGCTTAATCTCGTGAATCGTATGATCGGAGCGGTTGTAATTTAGCCACGAGCCCCTCAAGATAAAACCGTTTAACTTAAAAGCTTTTTTAAGTTATTGTTATAGTAATATCTTTAATAGGTATACAAGTGATAAGCTATCATTATGGGCACCACAACGGTATTGTATTTACTTTTAACTCATCTCTCTGCCTCGTTGGTCTAGTTGTGACAAGTGCGACTGCTGTTTGTGAGCTCCTGGGTTCGATCCCCAGGTCGAGCAAAGTGTTATTAGGTTTTCCCGTGTGGAATTCCTCAGTAGCAGCCCGGAGTTTGGATTTGTGCCGGGTTAATGGCAATAGGCTCACCCTTTATTACATGGAACTTAAACATGACGGCGAAATGAGGGTGTTACTTTGCACCTCAGCTCAACCCTTCGGGGAATACAGGCGTGATGTTATGTTATGATTTAACTCATCATGAACCTTCCATAGCTTTGACACTCACGCGAAATATATTTTATTTTAAATACTGAAATAAAAATATAGAATGAGTCATCTGTTTATTTTCGAATTGTTAAATCTGAAGCGTGTGTTATTTATTATTAAGTTAGTCGAGGCGGATGGTTTGCAACTTATCACTGCATGAAGCTTTCAATATAGAACTTCTATTTGGCGCGCAGCTTTAAAATATGCTTCGATACTGCTTGATATTTATATCAGCATAGGGAAATGTGAACGGATACACATTTTCAATGTAATATTATGCTTATCTATATTAATATTATAAAGAGAAAAGATTTGTATTTTTGTATGTAACGAATAAACATAAAAACTAATTGACCGATTTCAAAAATTCTTTTGCCGTTAGAAAGCTACATTATCACTAAGTAACATAGGCTGCGGGTGCGGCGGAGCCGTGAGGACACAGCTAGTATTTTCTAAAGAAGTAAGTATAATAGTATTGCAACGTTTAAAAAAAAAAAAAAACACAAAACAAAACCTTGCAAATCAGTTCGCTAATGGTGGTAACTAGGTATTAAGTTCTTTGCTTCAGACTGACAACCATGCTGCTATTAATTGGGCACAATTTCAAACTCGGGGCTGCAAGGTAGGTACTGAGAATTACTTACTATACGATTAGACGGAAAAAGAGTACTTATCCGAAAGGGTATTTAAAAAAGTACACATAATAATGAATAACTTATGTTCTACAACTTTGAGAAAAATCTGTTTAAAGATTTCATAAAAATAAATAACCCAATCATCAGCTGTGTTACCACTATAAGCCATTTTCTGAATTCGTAATTAAATCAGGGTTGTCATTATTATAAATAAATAACAACTTTATTTTTGGATGGAGATAAAAGT
The DNA here is from genome assembly GCA_910594945.2 of Amphipyra berbera. Taxonomy (NCBI): domain Eukaryota; kingdom Metazoa; phylum Arthropoda; class Insecta; order Lepidoptera; family Noctuidae; genus Amphipyra; species Amphipyra berbera. The sequence goes on along the minus strand of OU343136.1, from coordinate 9,885,035 downwards.
ATTTTTTGTTTCGAATTTAAACACTAGCTGTAAAATGATCATCAGTGATACTTTAAATTGCCTGGGGCTTAGTACTCATTTTTCACTTAATTTGACTACTATTTGATATTCACAACCTCACAGCGAAATGTGGACAAACACATAATAATATTAAATTATAGTGCTTCAATGTATTTCTTCATCGTGACTTATCTTCGTAACAAATTCACGAAATTTCATTTCAAAGTCATAGTTATTTTAGGATCTCTGAATACGTGTGAAAAGGTTTATCTTGTCAGCTGGCCCAAAAAATACTTCAGTTGAGGAGACGTCTCCTGATTAATGGTTCACGTTTATAACAAAAGGTTGACCGACTGACCGGCGTAAGGCTGACTTGAGGGGTTCCTAAGCCCATGAAACGGTAGAGAAATTCTAATTTATCTCACGTATTATCACTGTAATTTATTACTGTCCACGCTTCAAATAACGCCTTTGTACTTTTTGGTAGACTTGATATAATTGAGTTACTACCTTTCTGCTTGGCAGCAGTTTTAGTTTCTGATTTTCTTTTCATTCACAATTATATTTTGATTTCACGATAGATAGAACCTCCTTGAACTGCTTCGTTGGTCTAGTGGTGGGAAGCGCGACTGCTGATTGTGAGGTCCTGGGTTCAATATCCAGGTCGGACAAAGTGTTATTAGGTTTTTCCGTGTGGAGCTTTTCAGTAGCAGCCCGGAGTTTGGATTTGTGCCCGGTTGATAGCAATACCTCGCCTCCTATTACATGGGACTTAAACATAACGGCGAAATCAGTGTGTTGCTTTACACCTCTGCTCAACCCTTCGGGGAATACAGGCGTGATGTTATAGAACCCTCTTTGTTCTGTGTGGTTTCCGACAAAGATTAGGCTACCCTTTCCCCACCTGTGGGTATCGTCAAAGGCGGCTCAGAATAATCCCGAATGACGTAATCGTCAAAAGGATAAACAGAAGCGTTCTCTCGTCTGCTAATAACAGCAAACTGTAACCACTAATCTGACTACCAAGCATGGCGATTATGGCGATTTCCTCTAGGACTGTTCATTTTTGTGGTCATCAAGAGGCCCATTATAAAAGACAGGCAACAGAATCTTGTAAGGGTGAATCTATCATTACAGTTATAGCTAATATCGGTATATCAGGATTGCGAGCATGGTAAATAAAGTAAATGAAACCAACATAGACTCTCCTTAAGAGTACTTTTAATTGGGTTATTGATTAGTTACAGAAACTAGTTCACAATATAACACAACATAATAATTTACACAAGATCAGAAAATAAGGACAAGCTAATCAGATATAAAAGGTCAGACTTCTTCGGCTGTTCGACATGGAACCCTCTGCTTCGTCGAATGACCACTGTTTTTATAACTTCGGGTATGTTGATTCATCTTGACGGTTACCCACCTATGTCAACATTGTCCAGTGTTACCTATAACACCATGTTCAGAGTGGACGTTTACGGGCTGGTATGATAATGATGAAGACACCTACTTTGCTTACCAAAATATCGAACACTTATTTTAAATTTAATAAGTAGGTATGTCTTCTTCATATCTTATGTGGTATTGTTTATTGAGAAAAGTCTTATTTACTTGTACTTACTCGTGTTTGTAGTTTGTAAAATTCTATTTGACAAGATTGGAAATAATTTCTTACTGATAAAAATATATCCCTGAGTCATGATGATACAATATCTTACATCTTACACGTATTCAACGCTAACTAAACAAAAACGTACGAAACCAAAATCTTATAATACAATATGTTATTCGGTACAAATATTGAAAACGAAACTCGTTCTAGCAACTTGTAAACAAACGCTCTTTTTCTCATAGCCGCTTCTGATTCAATCTCCCAAAAAAGCTTAAGAACAAATTGAAAATCAGTAAACGAAAATAAGTTTTCAAGACACGTCGAGGATATTCGCAACCACTGAATAGTGTACAAATAGAATAAAATTTCGAGTTAAGGAGTACATACCTTATTGCTTTCTATCAAATTAAGGCAGTGATCACTCTTAATAAAAGTAAGGGATGTATTTAAAAGCACTTTAAAATGAATAAAACTTACAAAAAAAAATTGTTTTATGCTCACTTTAAAAATAATGCAACAAAATAATAGTTGCACTTTAATTTTAATTCTTCTAACTTTAAAAATAATGGTTCGCACTATAATCAGTCAAAAACCACTTGTTTCTGGATGTACCCATTAAAGGAATGGTGGAAAGTGATTGGCAAATCGTTTCTGACCATTTCTGGCACTCGCCGGCTGCTGCCGCGGCACCACTCGCTTCGCTCGCTCGGCTCGTGCGTTGAGTGGTCACAATTCTAACATAACCTAACCTACCTTTCAGCTATCTGTTTGTCATTTTATTTCTTATTGCGGGGGACTTTGAAGTTAGAAGCATTAAAACTTAATTATGTGGTATAAGATTACTTTAGCTGCTCATAGATATTAAAAAAATTCAATAGATGACCTTCTTTACACAAAGTTTTTGATTATTTTCTGAGTGAATAGGTACTATGAATGCGGCTTATTAAAATATAAAAGAACATTTTCATTACGTGGAATAATCGTTTTTATAATTTAATAGCATACAAAGAATAAGCACAAGGGTCAATTACGATTTTTAATAATTAATTACGGTTTGAGTGAGATACTTAAGTACCTACATATTATTAAGTTTTCTATTAATAGTACCTACAGGGTTATATTCGATACTTGAAAATACTTGAAGTGGAATTACATCAGTCCATCTCCCAATCAATTAGGTAAACAACGAGAACCCTCCATCAAATTTTACGACTTTATTGGCTAAATACTCAAACGCTACTCAATTTTAAGTTGCCGTTAAATCTCGTGCTGTCACTGTCACTTCGCCTTATAATGACAGTGACAGCACGACATTAACGACAGCTTAAAAATTAAGTAGCGTTTGAGTACCTATTTGGCCATATAAGTACCTACACAGTACACTGGTGTATATTGTTGGAATATATTTAAATTTGACACCTTGTCAACCTTTTGTCACAAAATAGATAGGTACAGAAGTCAATCAACATACAAGTGCGCTCGAGCAACGCACACATTGATAGACACTGCTCACGGACACGACATCTTGGACCGTTTGGGACCAGAGAGCGAGTGAGTGCGAGCGCGAGTACCAGCGCTTGAGAGAGATAGATATATAAATAGAGCAACCGCCGAGCGAAGGTATGAAACGTGAATTACATACATGTGATTGACTTCTGTACCTATCTGTTCTGTGCTTTTGTTCTGTAAAGCGCCCTCTAACTTACTCTCTTGCTCGCCGCCGCCGTTTATTGTTTTGTCAGTGTATTTTAATTATTATTTTATATTACATATACAAATAACCATAATCTCGTTTAATTTCAACATAAATATCCTCTGTGTGCGTTTGTAAATTATTTTCTAAGCGATATCAACACGAGATTTGTGAGTACCTCTTCAGACAGAAACAGCAATAACATAAGGCCTAGAGATCGTAATACTAAGTAAAGGGCGACAAGCTTCTAGCTCAAGCCAAGCACCAATAAGTTACCTGATCTTTCCAATTATCTCCTACAGCTTGCGTGGGACGTCGTCGATACGATTCGCTTTCATTCCCATATTGCTCTTGAAATATCTAAAAGTATAGGCAATATTAGTTCTTATTAGGACGCACAATATACCTATAGTTAAATGGACGCACAGGTAAAGATAAATTCTACTTAAGTACCTATTTGTTGTTTCAAAGACTTTTTAGAGGACTATAGTTTTTTACGGACCGTTGATAATGAGCATTGTAAATTGAAATAAACCGTCAATTATGACGGGCTTTTTTTCAGAATGAGAAGAGTTAAGGTCTTAGTCCACCTCGATGGCCTGGTGCGGGTAGGCGAGCAACGAGTGACTAAATATAGCATTCAAATATTATACAGATTGCAACGTCCTCCTATCAGCTATTGCGATTATTGATTAGTCAACCAATCTTGGTGATTATGATAATGGGGGAATCGCCATTATCACGCTTAGTTGTGTAAGTATAACAGACTAGCTGTGTCCTCACGGCTCCGCCCGTAGCCTATGTTACTCAGTGACAATGTAGTTTACTAACGGCAAAAGAATATTTGAAATCGGTGCAGTAGTTTTTAAGTTTATTCGTTATATACAAAAATTCAAAAATACAAATCTTTCCTCTTTATAATATTAGTATAGATTACTGGTCTTTTGGAGGCTAATGTTTAGTAGTGAATGCATGTTACGATGAGAATTCCAATGTTCAGGTTCGTTCTGCCTAGCTTTTACCCAAATGTGTTGGGGACAGCTTCCAGTCTAACCAGATGCCGCTGAGTACCAGTATTTTACACAAACCGGCTGCCATCAGACCTCCGCAACCCATTTACTGGGCAATGCCGATATCCTAAAGTTAGATCAGTTTTCAGACTTTCGGGCTTCAGACTACTCGTAACGACTGTCTGTGATAGGTATTCGATGACACCCAGGACCGACCGTTTAACGTGCTCTCCGAGGCACGGAGGGGTTTCGATGTGTAACGAATGGTCACCCATCTACGGGCTGACCGCGGCAAGTGTTGCTTAACCTCGCAAATCGCATGATCCGCGCGGTCATTAATAAGCCACAAGTCCCTCCCAATGAGCCCAATGTTCAATTAGTATAATATAATAATTATCGAAAAATATAAGAAAAAAAAGGAAAGATAAGTATGTTCTCTGGAAAGGTGTACCTATATACATAACAAAGTATATTCATCAAAAATTCCACAACACGTGTAAACAACTTTATCCATCTAAAAGATCCCTTTGTAAAATATATCAGAGATTTAACATCCAATTTTTCGAAAAGCCGCAGGATTATGCAGGAAATAGATTATAAGGGTGCCGACCCACTTTGCCCGAGCTGTTGATCAAGTATCAAACGTTGGCCGCACTGACCCTAACAATAGACTTAGTTCCAAAGCTTTATTGGTCTAGCCGCCAACAAATTCGCTGACCCTCCGATTTATTGGGGAATTTTTAGGACTGAGATGGATAGCTTGAGCTCCCAAAAGTCTCTAAGCGTTAAGGAAATTTGCCAAAAAAGGCTGGTAATGTTGTATGATAGAAAATCAGATTTGTATTTTATCAGCTTGATAAACTTAAAATCACTGAATCAATGTTTTATTTTTTGTTATTCTTCATAGTTGCACATAAAGCCAAGAAGCAAAGGCAATAAAGGGACTCCCCTGTACCTCTCTTGCTCTCCCTTACACATGACGTAACACGATAATCTGCTTGGCTTGCTTGACTGTAATCTGTGGGTTATAACTAGCTATTCGGACCGCAAAGATCCTACCACCAACCAAAATTATATTTTTTTAATTATTTATTTTTATTTGTTACTTCCTTCTTGAGTTTTAATTATAACTTTGTAAGCATCAGATAGATATCATGCATGTTACCCTACACTATGGCACTTATTTTGGTACGTTTTCTTTGTTCGTTCTCATTGTTATAAAAACAATAATTAAGAACGACCGTTCGCTTTATCGATACTTACCATAAAAATGATATCAACAAGAACGTATCAAGAACATTGCCGTATCGTTACCCATCTTGACAATGTGCCCGTTATCATGCACGAAATACTCCCAAACTCCCATAATTACTCGAAAACCCAAGTTAATACGTATAAGTTCTCCTAATTATTCCCTTCACGCATCATAATAATACTTACACCATTAAATTTGTTTGATCACATAAACACAACGGCATTATCTGCCTTAATAAGACGCTGGGATTATTTCACGGGTACTTCCGTTGTCTATAACAATTGGAACCGTTTCAGAGCTTTGTGGGGCGTTTGAGGGGTGAAGAGGGGTGGGGTTCCCGGTTGAGGGGAAAGAGCATTCAAGCCAAGCCTTGGAATTTCAGAGGGGCTGGGACACCACGTCAGCTTCTGTGCCGGTGTCCATTGAAAGTACGTTCCACTTGGGCTTTGATTTGTTTGAGGTCGTTCGCGCGACGGTATTATAAGTTGGGTTCAGTTTGATATTGATGTGTTGCTATTTATATGTAGAAACATTTATGTTGACAAAAATTTGGAATGATTAAATTTTGAAACGAATTTATGGTCGAATTAACTACAACTTTATTTTGTTTGTTTGTTTGAAACTGTTTGATACGTGCAAAATGTTTAGTATTATAAAATTAAACACCACAATAAATAAACTCAAAAATGTTTGATAGCACATTAAATTCCAAAAATATTATTCCTGTCCAGCCAAATACATATTATTTTAAAATCAAATATTCCCTCCGAAATAACTAAAATAATTTCCAAGCACAATTCGTTCTCCATTGCATTGAATTCCAAAGTCAACATAGAAATTGGATTCATAATGTCATCGAATATTGAATTCAATTTTCTTATCCAAGTATTAATGACGTTAGCAAGTGGAACAGTTCAGCTCGACGTCTTATTAAACTTACTTATTGAAGTGATTATGAAGAAGCTGTCTAGCCAGGCACAGATTGTCAGAGGTATTACTGTAGACTGACTGTTTGTGTTCCATCAACCAGTAGACAATTTGAATAGCAGAAGTGAAGACGTCAGAACTGGTTTGGTCATTTCGAAAATGCACCTATAAGATCTTTTTTACCAGACTCTTTGAATTGTAGGACGATTATTTAACTGAAAATATTGCGCTCAAGGGACGTATTGGGGTATTTTAAGAAGGCAAAAAACGAAAAATAAAGTACTTACATTTAGGTTAGATCTTTTAGGTCAGGGCTGTCCAAACCCCGGTCCACGACACATGTTAAAATCTTTAGTGTTGCAGATTAAGAATCTTTTTAAACAGTTTCCCTTTAATTGAAAACTGATAATATTTACTCTCCACGACCCACCAGGCCATGTCGCACTTTGTAGTGTCCCGTAAACATTATCTGCCCAGACAGCCTTGCTTTAGGATCATCGATCGCGGTAATAAGCGATAGCCAATATTCAGCGACTATTTAGGTACCTTCATTAGATAAATCATCACCACGTTCAGGAACTAATTACACTTGTATAATCAATTTGGATTTCACTCATAGAAAATAAGCTGACGCATACTTTCGCAGCTAACAGCACACGATTTCACAGGAGATGTTGCTAACGGGGTGTCCTGCGTAAGCGACAAACGCGAAAAACGCGATCAAGACAACGGTATTCCCTACTAGCGGCCTATACAGCGAGACGCGACGTATCGCGTATTTGTTCCACGTCGTGTCGCGTCGCATCGCACCGCGTCGCGTTTGTCGCTTACGCAGGACACCCCGTACAATCCAGTTTTTTGTAAATTAATGCTAATGAATGTAATAAGTACTTTATAGGAAAACGTTTACCAGTTACTGAATATTGCTAATAAACTTTTATCTCTAGCAGAAAAATATACTGCTTCTAACAAAAAAATTACACGAAAATGAGTCTGAATTCTACAAAAATAAACTTCATAGTGACTGATTGCTCTTCCTTGGCCTAAACAAGAACATGACTTTATTCTACCAAAATTCCAGAGCCAAGTATTTGAAAGGTAATTTATTTTGCTTTAGGCCAGCTTTTCCCCCGAGGGTAATAGATTATACTTATGGTGCTAGTCTTGTTATAACGTTATGTGAGTATAAAGTATCTGTTGTAAGGAAAAATAAATATTGTTGGCGCAAAATGAAATTAATACCTATTACCTTACTAGCCTACTAACGGTTACTGTTTCTTCGTTAGTTAGTACAAGGACATCGTATTTTAGTTACAATACGAGGGTTATTTTCCTATTCGGTGTAAAATAACGTTTGACCCACAAATGAGACAGTGTTACATTACTGTTAGTCGACCCTCTGGAAGATTTCTCAAACATCTCCAATTATCTAACTGTTTAGGGTTCCGCAATAAGAATGTGAATTTCAATAGACCAGTGTTTAATTGTAGGCACTTTATCACGGATAAATTAAATAACATCTTGTTCCACGTCAAAAATAGTAGGCAAGAGTTGACAATATGCTTTCGTAAAAAAAAAACCAAAAACTATTTTTTTTCTTAAAAATACTTTGCCCCACATTAGGATTTCTCCTGTGTCGTGGATGCGTTTACAGACACAAATCTTCACATGCACAAACACCCAGACCCAGAATAACTATCTGTAGTCTATACAAATATTTGTTCCGTGCAAACGTGTCGTCAAACAACTCAACAACTTCGTCAACTTAACTCTATAGAAAAACACCAGCTGCTCATTCTGCACATAATATTAACAGCGTTAAGAACTGTAAACACTACTGACGTTTCATACGATACAAACATCTTTATCGATAAGTTCACGATGTCACTGTCTTCCATTGGGAACTGCCAACGTTTAGTACTATAACACAACAATATAACTGTGCTGGACGTCCCTGAAGAGATAAATTCAGCAAGTTCAGTATGTCACCGGCACTATATTGTCAACTTCTAACATTTAGAAACATCACAGCGCTAAGGTATCTAAGTTTCCATTCGAAGTCATAAGGTAAGTTGTCCAATAGCTACAGAACTGCGAATTTTATGCGTCGTTTTATGTTAACGGTCTGTTTTATACCATAATACCTCGTAATGTTCACTGAATACAGGTATAAAAGTGTACACACAACACTATAATCAATGTTCGGGGAATCGCAGGAAAATGTCATGATTACCACGCTTATGTTGACAATCCCTTCGTCATCAACCCATAGCAGTCTACTACTGGACATAGGCCTCAATAGCACGCCACTAAATTCAATCCTCGGCCTCTCTGAACCAGTTCTTACCAGTCACCTTACGAAGATCGTCACTTCAACTAGCCCGAGGGTGCCAAAACCACCTTTACCGAATCGCGGTCTCCACTCGAGAATACTTCTTCCCCAAGGGTCATCGATTCTGCGGTTGATATGGTCGGCCCAGTTGGCACTTCAGCTTGCTTATCCTAAGGGCTATGTTGACTACTTTGACAATTTGGATATTCTAATTTTGTTTTATGTCACTGGAGAGACGAGATGGCTTGAGAAGAGGGTGTTTAGTACTTCGCCCATCTTCTCTCATGTCGGCACAAGCTAAATGACAATTGCTCATGCTGTATTGAAGAGATTAGTTAGCCAGTAAGGTTGGTAGCGGGGCTGACTGCCCAGGGTGCGCTCGATGTGTACGTGGAAGGTATTTTAATGCACCGCATACAAATTACACGAGTGGCTCCTAACTAATTACCAAGCGAGTATAACCTTAGGATTTCGGCATTGCCCAGTAACTGGGTTACGGAGGTCTGATGGCAGTCGCTCCGTGTAAAATACTGGTATTCAGCCGCATCTAATTGGACTGGAAGCTGACCCCAACATAGTTGGGAAAAAGCTAGGCAGAAATCTCGTAAATACAAATTACATACATACTGTAGTGGAACGAGGTATGGTGTTCCTCCTACGAAAAGGGAAAATCCTCCTACTAGGTGGGTCTTGTGCATGGCGGGCCACTGCCCAACGGTTAATGTTGGGAAGTTGTATATACACTAACTCCGTGTCAAATCTTGATACTGCGATGCAGGATTTGTGACATTCCATCTGACAGCTGTCATTGCTGTCGCTGTAGTCTGCTAGACATTTATCGTGCTGCGTATTTCGCATGTGGCGTATAGATGCCGCCACAACAAAATGTATTGAAATAAAATATTTTCTCAAAGTTAAAAGGTGTTTGTTTAATAATGATTGGTTATTATTAGAATAATATCAATAATCTCCCAACTATAAAACCTAATGAGCCAAGTTATTGTTTCTACAAATTATTGGAAGTATTATTTCGACAGCAAATGTCTCTCTCTGTTTTTAACCTTTCAAATAATACGGTAACAAATGGTAGTAATTTAGTAGTTACTACTAAAATAATTACGCGCAGAAATTCTAGAAATTCTAATTCTAACTAAAAATAGCTTGTAAGTCTAGTTACAACACGAAATTACTCTCTATTTAGGAAAATGACTTGCTAAAATATTAGCAAAACTGTTTGCTTATTTCATATTCATAGTCATGGTTACACGACTAGAGGTAGTATTTTACTACCTAAGGGCAAATTAATATATTTGTAACCATAATTCTTGAACACAAGATTCTGTTGGCACATGAAGGTATAGGTAAAAATGGAGACCACAATAAGAACACCTACTGAAAGTCGAAACATTGATTGAATATTTACTTTGGTCTCTTTCTAAATAGGGTATTTAGAAAGTGATAGATTTTCCAACTAAATATTCTATCTTTTTCTAAGTACAGTATTTAGGAGATTATTTTTCAAGGTTAAAGTTTTCTACTTCAGTTACGGCTAGTTCACACAGAAACTGTTTACAAGACCCGTACGGATCCGTTTTTATTTTAGTGATGGCGCCTGTAGTTGTATGAGCGAGTTCACATACACGACAGTATTCCAAATCCAGTAAAAAATACTGGATCCGTTATTTTTATCGTGTCCTGCATGTCAGATGTGACACAGCTGTCATTTTTGTAACTGATCCGTCGGTACAGATGTGAACAACACATCCAGTACCGACGGATCCGGTAAAATCGGATCCGATAAAACGGACCTGCTGTGTGAACGGGCACTTGGGTGTTCATAGTGTACTCTCCATTATGACGTATACTTTCATAGGTTAGCATTATTTTTTTTCGGAAGTCGGTTTGATGTGAATCAAAATTCCATTCGTTATATTATAATAATATTATGTAAAAAAATAGACATGTTTTTGATATTAAACACATATTTAATATAATTAATATAATTTAATACAATGAAACGCTTGCAAAAAATCAATCCTACCCACCAACCAGTCCATTTATTTTTATTTTCTTCCACTCACAACTGTCACTGATTTTTTTGTGCATCAAATTCGCTTCTCGCCGTTGCTCGCGTCGCGGCAGCCAAGATCGCTGCATCGTCTCCGCGGATTGTGATGACGTGGAAAGTGTATCAAAACCGCCCGAAATTTTCCTAACCGTGAACATTTAGTGACAAAAAACTGAATATTGCTCGTAATAGTGCCGTGACGTTAGCTGCCTCGTTGGTCTAGTTGTGACAAGCGCGACTGCTGATCGTGAGGTCCTGGGTTCGATCCCCAGGTCGAGCAAAGTATTATTGGATTTTTTTAAAGTATTTTTGGAGTTTCGATTTGTGCTCGGTTGATGGCAATAGGCTCGCTCCCTATTACATGGGACTTAAATATAACGGCGAAATGAGGGTGTTACTATATACCTCTGCCCGGACCTTCGGAGAGTGCAGGCGTGATGTTGTGATAGTGCCGTGAAGTAGTGATCTACGAACGTGAGGACGCAGTTCTGCTGCTCAACGTGGACGCCACGTGCCGATAATATGACTTGCAGGTGAGTCCTACCCTCAATACGGCTGATATTGAATGAATTAATAATGACTGTTAAACATGCTACCCTTGACAGATTGTACGTGTTTGGGTAAACAATAGATCCCTAATTAAAATACAGTCCACTTCAATTTGAAGTTTCCACGCCACGTAAGGATATATCAATCCATAACATTGAAATTAGGCGATGTAAAAAAAATGAAATGAAAACGTATATATTCAAAGTTATGTTTTTTTTTTACAAATTATTACCTCCGCCAAACTGTAATGCAGTTAGTTGGCAGACGTAGCTCCCTTATATTATTTTATCGTCTAACATTACTCTTACTATAATAATACTCTTTTTTATTCAGTATTTCGTCAATCATATAAACTTAAACGTTAGCAAAAATAACCTTAATGTCGAATCAAAATGTTTTACTGCAACACATTTTAAATTTCGTAACACCAACTGCGGAACCTTACCTTTACGATAATCCTTGGCTTATTTTCGTTATCATCGAGCAAATGTTGGCTCCACATCCCTTGTAATTTCGTTAAGGCTTGCCCCCTCACGTGCACAGATGTACTTAAGTTGGCACTTTGTGACGACCGTGCCTACGGTCACCAGATGCCCAAATTGATGTACCTACCCTTATTATTATTGGCGCGGCGTATTGTTAGCCCTTTGTTTGTGTAATTGGTTTATTCTAATTGGAGTTTCGCTTGATCGATTTGGAGATGGCAGGTCAAAACTATAATGTGAAGGGGTTGGGTGAATTCTGCTGTTTGTTTGAATACTATTTTGTAGATCATGTCAGATATATAAATATAGTACTTTAAATTTTTAATTGACTGTCTCGTTGGGCTATTGGTGGCAAACGCGACTGCTGAGCATGGGGTCCTGGATTCGATTCCTAGGTCGGGCATAGTGTTATTAAGTTTTCCATCAGAAATTTCTCAGTAGGTAGTAGCCCGGAGACTGGATTTGTTCCCGGTTAATGGCAATAGAATATATAGGTATATATAAATAAATATAGATAAATATATAGAATAAATGTCCCCTATTATATGGGACTTTAACATAACGGCGAAATGAGGGTGTTACCTCTGTCCTACCCTTCGGGGAATACAAGGCGTGATGTTATGTTTATGTTATTTGTAACTGCCGATAAAAACAAATGCATTGCGGATTAAAGTTCATACAATTGGAGACCTCTTGGTTGCTGACTAAAAAGAAAACTGTAGATAATAGATGCGTATGGAACGTACAATCGATTAAAGACGTAGATACATGGAGTGCACCTAAAAATATACACCTCCTTTTTACAATTTATTTGATTATTTAAAATCCTCCTGAAATGGAAATACTTATAAAACACAATACAAAATCGTGTAAAAAGAAGTCATTACATGGTTCGCACTTATTTCACGCTTCACCTACGACACGTCGAGAATTGATCGTCTTCGGCTGGAACATATTTTACATCAATGAATAGAACTCTAGAATAGAACGATTTCTTTTTTTCTGAAAGGATTTGGGCGTGTCTTCGAAAAGTTTTTTGTAATATTTGCAGAAATCCCGGTAATTGTGTCTCGAAAGAGGGGCATTGATCATTGTCTAGTCGTATGAAGTAATACGTATTATAATGTCTGTCTATTTTCAAGTTCAAGTTCTTTATTGCGTTCATGTGTTACATAAGTTAATATAGTAAGGTTCAACATGAAGCCCGGTAAGGGCACACCAACATAATAAGAAGTCAGATATATATCATCAGACTAAAAATACTATTAGGTAGGTACTTAAAATTATATTTAACAATACATTTTGTAGTTTTGTTTATCATAATCTATGTAAACATAAACACATAGGTACATTACTTAAAATCATATTACAGAAATTTTACTTGTGATCTTTAAATATTGCACATTTCTTTACTAACTTATTATTAGGTATTAGATTATTAAAGTAAATTGCTAGGATTAGACTAGATATTTTGTTACTTTGGTGATATTGTATTTTTTTAATTTTTAAATGAATTTTATTTACATTTTGAGATAGTTTATTCAATTGAGTTGACTACCTATTATTATTAATACCTATGATATACCTATTAATTATTAATTAATTGTGCTGTAAATATTATTTTACATAACATCACGCCTGTATTCTCCGAAGGGATGGGCAAAGGTGTATAAAACCCTTATTTCACTGTTATGTTTAAGTCCCATGTAATAGGGGGCGAGCCTATTGCCATCAACCGGGCACAAATCCAAACACTGGGCTGCTTCAGTTACATTATCGTTACGTTTAGGTAAGTAACTCGATAGAATTCGTGCAAGGCCATCTGTTTTACATCCAAATAATTTATAATAGTTGAAGTACGGCATACATACAAGGTGTAAAAAGACCCTTCACGAAGGCGTCAACCATGCATTCAGTACATCAAACTAAGTAACCCTACGCAAAAATTGTCGCTGGGAAACGACTTTTTTTTGGGTGAAAAATTTCATTTTACTGTAAAGCTCAATGTAACGCACTCAAAACACTTTTGATAGATGCAATGAGTAGTAAACAGTTAATGGAGGTATTTCAAGTACATTAGCAACCTTCGAAATGAAAGTTGGAACTTTGGCCTCCAATATCTCCGTAACTAGAAGATTCCCAGGCATAGTCCAGAACAAAAAAAATATCGCAATGACGTGGAGAATAAGTGCCTTTCGGCTTCGTTAAGGGTCTTTTTACACCGTTTATGAATGTTTAGTTGGCCGAAACAGTGACATCCGTCATTTAAGACATAGTTTACGAGCGCGGTGACTGTCTGATTCTATTAACCAAGTTTTACAACATGTACGAAAGCAGCTAACACGCTATTCCATTTTAATTTCCACATCAGCTTTTACAGACTATTACAATTACAACTCTCTGGTTCAGTCATAAAATCACGATCTTGGGTGTTCTGACTTCTGAACACTTTGGCACAGTAAACGACCAAATAACATGTAGGCTTAGCACGTAGGTAAATTCAGAAGTAATTTCTTATTTTTTGTTGAGTTAATGGGTGAACGGCGATTAACATAAAAACTTTTTTACAAAAAAATTAAACCGACTTCAAAAAAGAATAAAATAATTACCATATAATATTAACAGTTTCAGAAGTCGGTGCCTTCAATTTGGTTCAGCGTGGATCAGCACCAACTTCTGAAACTGTTAATTTTATATGGTAGGTAATTATTTTATTCTTTTTTGAAGTCGGTTTAATTTTTTTGTAAAAAGTTTTTATTTTTTTCGTTTTAGTGGCCTTAATTAAAACTTGGTTGGACCTACTAAAGACGCTGCTCGTAACATAGTCACATCATCACAATATGCGTACTGTTCGTCATTGAGGAGTTCCATTGTCTATCTCCGAAGTTCTTCATCAGATCTTCACCAAATTTAAATGGGACCAACTTCAAAGTATACCCTATCCATTAAAAAAAGAATCATTAAAATCGGTTCACAATTGGCGAAAATATCGATGAACATACACAAAAAAAAAAAAAAAACATACATACAGACGAACATAGTAACCTCCTCCTTTTTGGAAGTCGGTTAAAAAGGAATTTATAAGGTGGATGTCAGTGGAAACGCTGGTAGAGGACGCCCTAGAAGGACATACATCGATGTTATTGATGATGTTCATTACAACGGACAGGTGCGTAGTGCCTACTCTCAACCGGCGTGCGTGCCATGGGAAAGAGGCGTGGGTTTATATATGTATGTATGCTTTTTTGTGGTCGAAAATATTCGCAATTTTAATTACTTACTTTACTTTAGTATTTAATTAGTGCCGAAAAGTGATTCATCAACTATGTAGCCATGCTTTCTCTTTTTATAATTGTATCATAGTGACAAGCAACTGAAGTCTCCATTGGTGTAACAATAATATCATACCCCCGCACTCAAAGACGTTAACGAAACATTAACTAATGTTTGCTTAAGAGTTCCCAATATTAATATTATACTGGCCACGCTTAATTAATCGTTATTTAATGACCTATTAACATTCATGAGTGTGGCTTATAGCGTGAAAACATAAAATCACGCCTTGTATTCCCTGAAGGGTTCGGCAGAGGTGTTTTTAATACACCCTCGTATCACCAGTTATGTTTAAGTCCCATGTAATAGGGGGCGAGTCTATTGCAATTAACCGGGCACAAATCCAGACTCCGGGCTGTTACTGAGAAACTCCTAATGGAAAAACCGAATAACTCTTTGCCCTACCTGGGGATCGAACCCAGGAACCCGTGCTCAGCAGTTGCGCTTGCGGCCACTAGACCAACAAGGCAGTCAACCAATAGGTATTTACTTGTTAAACGTGGGGTTCATGCTATATGTATTATTTAGATGGGTTATAAAAAACACCTACATTGTATGCATTAATGACCGGTTCCTATAGCCAAAAACGAAACGTTTTGCTTACCAATGGTAGGATTTTTTATTGCTAATCTAGGCATGGGACTATGGCTAGGGAGTATGGGAATGGAAGGATGTGGGGCAAGGCTCCACAGGGGAGAGGTCCGCCGAGGGTTGGTGGACCGGGACCTGCCGGGGTTGCGGTGCATGCTTTTGCGAATCCCGCGACCCCGGCCGAACGGTCAGGAGAAGGAACACCGTTGGTTTTTAGTCGATAAGAGTCCGGCAGACCCCCGCGCTTTCCCCGGGCGAGGGACATCCATGAGGATTTTCCAACGAGAAAAAAAAGGGGAGTATGGGAAGGTCTACTATGCAAAGCCACGGAGTTTTTGCTTCATTGTTGGTAAAGATAAAAGTGTCTTAATTTTAACCAATAACGCTCGGTAAATTATAGGAATTGGCCATAAGCGGCTGATTTAAATTAGTTTTCGAAAATGTAAACACTTATGTTTAGTCTGGATACAGAAAATATTTGTGTAACAGCCCACTACTTAGATACTATTTATTTAAAGGCACAATATTCGAGATGTGAGTTTGTTGAAATAACAGTGAACTTTACCATCAACAAGCGCTTTGACACTATGTTAGAGCTCCTAAAGATACACACTAACTTTATACTCTAGCCTCTCCCTACCTTTTGCATCAGAAGCACTTACGTGTTCGTGTATTAATGTTTCAATGCGACTGAAACATGAACTATCAATCAAAGGGTTTAATCATGTAATTTCAACATTAACGAGAATCAGTTTCGTTTGACATTTTCACTGTAAATATCAAATGAAATCGGTTCCAGTCATCGGGGTAAAATAATTAGGCTATGCCTGTATCGAGTCATGTAATATGTAGGTTTCAATGTTGGAGAACTCTGTTGAGTATACTCGGAATATTATGTAGTAGCTTTTACCCACACCTTCGATTGCGTGATTTTTTTATCAATTTCTTTTTTCTTTCTCTTTTTAAAAAAATACATTGCCCCACACTAGGATTTCTCCTGTGCCGTGGGTGCGTTTACAGACACAAATCTTCATATGCATAAAAATCCAGACCCGGAACAACTATCTGTAGGCCATAAAAATATTTGTTCCGTGCGGGAATCGAACCCACGACCCGTAGCGCCGAAACCGATCGTTCAGCCACTGCATCAAACGTGTTTCTTTAAGGGAAGAGTTTTGAAAAATCCTTTCTTTGTGGATGCCTACGTTATAAAAGGTACCTATTATCAAAATTTCAAGTTTCTACACCCAGTGGTGTAGGCTGTGCGTTGATAGATCAGTCAGTCAGTCAGTTACTCCTTTTATATTAACAAAAGTAGCACTCTGCCCGCGACCTCATCCGCGTGAATTTCCATACAAACATCCATCCCCTATTTTACCCCCTTAGGGGTATAACTTCCAAAAATCCTTTCTTAGTATCCACCTACATCACAAAAGGAACCTACTGTCCACATTTCATGTTTCCAGCTTCAGTGGTTTAGGCTCGGTGCGTTCATGAATCTGTCTGTCAGTCAGTCAGGACAATTCTCTTTATAAGTATAGATATTCAATTTACTTGAATTCTATACAATGGTAAGCAAAACGTTTCATTTTTGTTGCATATATTAACTGAGAAATAACTGCCTTGTTGGTCTAGTGGTGGCAAGCGCAGCAGCTGATCGTGAGGGCCTGGTTTTGATCTTCAGGTCGGGCAAAGTGTTATTGGGGTTTTTTGTGTGGAATTCCACAGTAGTAGCCCGGAGTTTGAATTTGTGTATAGGCTTACCCCCTATTACATGGGACTTAAACATAAAGATGAAATGAAGTTGTCACCTCTGCCCAACCTTTCGGGGAATACAGGCGTGATGTTATGTTAAAATAACGGCTAACTTCAAGAGGTTAAGATTATACTGCTTCAATACCGCATATTAAATAAGCGGTTTGAAGATAAAGAGGCTAATCGCACCCTTCATAAAATTAAATAGTCGCTCCGAGCTCAGCTCAGAAAATGAAATAAAAACGCGACTATAAATGAACCGTCAATTACCGCCTGAATTCACAATAGGATTCAACGTTGGCTAAATTTAATCATGAATAGTTACGCTATTGTCTAACTTTGACTGTGTAAACCCATCGGTTCAGTTTCTACAGTTTAACTTTGTGACATCGTAATATTCTGCTGACTTATGTTAGACTTAAACTCATGTTATACAAAAGTTCTGCTTTACTTTTTGATGTTAAGTAGTGTATATTTGTCCATTGAAATTTGAAGTGAAATATTTAACGCGGTGGTACGGCTGTGAGAGTGACTGTTGCGTGGCGACGCTCGCGATGGCAGACACACGACAGCAGACCTTCGTAACTCGACGGCTCTCTTCGGTTTGTTTCGGCCAGTTTTTTTTTACAAAACTAGTTTCGATGTTTCACATAATTATGCCTGGCGACCCGCGACAGCTTAATTTTTTTTTTCAAATCGTTACATCAATCAAGATTTTGGATGGAGACCGGTTATTGGTTTTGCCTTAATATTTAAGTTTCTGTGTGTAGGTACATTTGATTTATATTACATAAATCTTTCTATAAATTTAAATTAATTATCAAAATTATAAAATGTTGCCTAGCAATGATAGCCTAGTGGTGTGACCGTCGGTTTGCCAAGACATATTATAGTTCTGTTGTGTGAACCCAAGGCACGCACCTATGACTTTTCGGATTTATGTATGTTTTGTATAATTATAACTTGCTTAAAAACGATGAAGGAAAATATTGTAAGGAAGACGGCATGCCTGAAAGATATATCTGGACGGTATGTGAAGCCAAGTCAGAGGCCCATGGGCGACATAAACTATGACACCAGGTTAGTCAGTAACTACCAAAAAGTAACAAATAAAATATTTGTTGGGCGTTACTTAATTCTTAACCGAATGTTGGTAATCCACTTAAAACAAACGCACCTCAATCAACTTTTTGACTGAAAATTATACCTTACACACCTAAATAACCTTCCCAGATCTACTTAATACATTTTCGTATATAAATATGTTATGTACCTTCCTACATAGTATGTAGCATACAACCGTTGTTTGGCCATTGTCGTGTTTGCGCACAAACACAGTCAGCTTTGCTTGTTTAGACCTTCCTCTGGAATCGAAGCTACAGACCACAGATAGATTCGGACGCGATATAACAGGGAAACTGTACTACGGGTAATCGATAATGCGTGCACAGATAATATCTGTATCTGTGAAATCCGTGGAATCTGGTGTGTTAGCTGAACAAGGATGATTTTGGGATTCAAAGTCGTGCGGCTTGCCTGCCCTGGTTCAAGGAAATAGGTCGTTCTACCTAGCCTTTTCCCAACTATGTTGGGGTCAGCTTCCAGTGTAATCGGATGCGGCTGAATACCAGTATTTTACACGGAGCGACTGCCATCAGACCTCCGCAACCCAGTTACTGGGCAATGCCGATATCCTAAGGTTAGACCGGGTGTCACGAGGCACGGAGGGGTCTCGATGTGTAATTAATGGTTACCCATCCAGGTACTGATCGCGACGATTGCAGTTTAATCCTGCAAATCATACGATCTGCGTGGTTGTTAATTAGCCGCGAGCCTCTCGTTCAATGAAATAGTAGGTACCTACTGAATCTATACATAGTATAAAACAAAGTCGCTCCCGCTGTCTGTACGCTTAGATCTTTTAAACTACGCAACGGGTTTTAATGCAGTTTTCAGCAATAGATAGAGTGATTCAAGAGGAAGGTTTATATGCTCCACATTAGTATCTACGTTGCACCCGTGCAAATCCGGGGTGGGTTGCTAGTTTTATTATAAAAACTAGAAATTAAAAATACAGCTGGTTCGGTGGCTGAGCGGTTGGCTTCTGCGCTACGGGTCGTGGGTTCGATTCCCGCATGGAACAAGAATTTGTATGGCGTACAGATAGTTGTTCCGGGCCTGGGTGTTTGTGCATGTGAAGATTTGTGTCTGTAAACGCTCCTACTATACGGGAGAATTCATAGCGTGAGATAACATTTTCTTTAAAAAAAAACAAAATACATCAACCTTGTCTTTTTCAATTCTCTTCCGTACAGTTTTTGAGTTTTCATATTATTATAAGAAGTAGGTAAGCAATTTAAAAAACCCTATTAATTATCAGCCTTACCTTTACCTAATTAATTGTATTGGGATTGGCTTTCAAACTAACCAGATACGACTGAATGTCAGTATTTTACGGAGACTATCACAATCCAATTATGTAGGTACCTACTGGGTGAAACCGAATTCCTAAAATTAGTTCCCATCTACAGGTCTGTTATTTCAATAAAATGTAGAGGTTGTTATTTCAACAATAGAGTTTACACGTATATTTGTATTTATTAGGGTAAAACGGGACCCTATTACTTAGACTCCGCTGTCCGTTCGTCCGTCCGTCTGTCACCAGGCTGTATCTCATGAACCGTGATAGTTAGACAGTTGAATTTTTTACAGATTTATGTATTTATGTTGCCGCTATAACAACAAATAGTAAAAAACAGAATAAAATAAATATTTAAGGGGGCTCCCATACAAAAAACGTGTTTTTTTTTTCCCGCTTTTATAATGTTACGGAACCCTTCGTGCGCGAGTCCGACTCGCACTTGGCCGGTTTTTAAGATACATCTCAATGACTAACATCTGTCCGACTAAAGATTTTTTGTAGATTGACTCTATATTTATTTTCACGTAAAAATAATAAATGACCTTTTCTTTCTCCGAGGCCAATTTTGACATAATCAATCATGGAATAAATAGGGTTGGTGTACCACGATGTGACTTTTTTATATGGACATTAAATAAGGAAATAATAATATAAATATCAGCTAGTCTTCTTCTTCTTCTCTCTGCCCTTATCCCACACTAGGTGGGGTAGGTACAACATGTATTTCGTAAATCCATGTTGTTAGAGGTTTTGGCTTATTGTTTTATGACCCGCCTCCTGCCTGACATCAACCCTCCTTGGGAATACTAGTTGCGCCGTCGCGCGGGTGACTCAATGTGCTTGCTGATATTATTCACTGGGTCTCAAAATGATATTATGCTTGTCAATCTTATTGCCGACAACAAAGCAGACTATGTTCTTCTTGGTGGAGTATAGGTACTTGAAGTTCCTCGACCCACTCATATTATATTATGTGAATATCAGCTAATATAAAATTATTAGTTACCATATCAAATAGTAATATAAAATAATCGTCGAAATTTCAACTGAAAAAACACTTGTTTAATTTCAAGTAGACAAACATACCCGTTTTTAAAGTTCCATTTTATTTACAAACTCCAACACAACTTAGACATTTACGATAACGTATTTGAAGGGTAAACTTGTTTCCCGTAAATGACTGCTCCTGTTTTATTCATGAATACCGATAAAAAACATTGGTTGAGCAAATTTGATCCTACTTCCATAATACATCACGCGGCCGGCAAATACGGTCGGTCAATTCCTTTGAACGGGAGTAATGATAGTAAAGTCAAAGTCAAAGTCAAAGTCAAAGTATTTATTTCAATTAGGCACATAAAAGGCACTTTTGAACGTTAAAGTTACAAAGAAAATAGAATTGATTCTAGTTGCCCCTTCCAAAAGGTAGTTTCGTATGGAGAAGAATGGGCAAGAAACTCCACCGTTACTCTTTTAAAATGTCTTACAATATTTTGTATAGGTACATTAATTATACAATTATATGTGAAAACGATGCACCTAGAATAAAATTACTATACCACAAAAGGTAAAAAAAAAATAAAAAATGAAACAACGACATATTAATTGTGATAGGTACATGGTGCTCACATATTTACAAACATTGCAAAAGTATACGTTTTCACAAAAAAATAAAAGTAATAAGTCAGTGTATGAGTTTAGATACTTACTCATATAATCTAAAATAAACGGCTTTAAAAAAATAAATTATACAATTAAAATAGCAACCAGTTTGATTTTGTCTAGACTCTACATTGTCCTATGGAGCTGGACCAGCATGTTTCCAAGCGTTCTTATCCTGGATATAATCGTCTAATTTGTAATATGCTTGTTTACAAAGTGTACTTTTAATATGACTTTTAAATTTTCTTTCATTTAATTGCAATATATCACAAGGTATTTTGTTGTAACATTTAACACAGTACCCCATAAAAGATGTCTGTACTTTAGATAATCTGAAAAATGGTCGATCAAGTTTATCTTTATTTCTAGTATTAGAGTTATGTCTATCGCTTATTTTATTAAAAAGATGTAGATTTTTTCTTACATACATAATATTTTCATAAATGAATTGGCAAGGTACCGTCATAATATTAATCCCTTTAAATAGTTCCCTAAGAGATTCGCGGTGACGTAGATTATAAATGGCTCTGACAGCTCTCTTTTGCAAAATAAAGATGGATTCAATATCAGCAGCCCGACCCCACAGTAAAATGCCATATGACATAATGCTGTGAAAGTAGCTAAAATAGACCAAACGCGCGGTTTCTACATCTGTTAACTGTCTTATCTTTCTAACAGCATAAGCAGCCGAGCTTAGCCGCCCCGCTAGAGATGTTATATGTGGTCCCCATTGTAATTTCTCGTCTAAAGTGATTCCTAGGAAAACCGTTTGACTAATAAATTCCAGTTTTTCTCCATTCAATATAATATCACATTCGCTACTTCTAACATTGGGTAATTTAAATCTAATGCATTTGGTTTTAGTTTTATTTAGTACCAAATTATTTACCGTAAACCAATCTTGGACCTGAATTATAGAGTTATTCACGTCGTCAAGATTTTGTGACCGTCGGTCTATTTTAAATATCAAAGATGTGTCATCTGCAAATAACACCATTTTCGGTTGATTTTGAAATAATTGGGGTAAATCATTAATGTAAACTAAAAAGAGGAATGGACCCAATATCGAACCTTGAGGAACGCCCATTGCCATTTCAGACCCCAATGAGTTAACGCCGTTTACTTGAACTTTAACCTTTTAAGTAAGATAAATAACTACAATTATTTGTCTTTTATTCGTACTTTATATCTTTTCAATGAAAGTGTTTATATTGATGACGTTTTATATAAGTGCCTACAGTTATTGGATGATATTTCGTGTGAAACATACTTATTTTTTTTTTTTATTATTAGGTGCATGCTACACGCTCAATATTTATCGGGATATTTGAATCGTGATATTTATTGACCACTAGCTGCCCGGAGAACTTCGTATTATCTAAATTAGTTATTTTAATTTTGTTTTGTCATACGCCATCCCAGAAAAGAGACGAACAAAACAAAAAAAAAATATCAATTCGGTCGAGTTTTCGCGAGGCTAATGCACGACAATTGATTTTTATATACCTATAGATTTAGATCAGTGTACATATTGATTGTTTAAACGCTCAATAAACATCATGATCTAGGATCGCAATCCAAATATCGTGGTTGAGCGTGTAGCATGCGCCTTGAGACACAAACTCGGCCCAGCTAAGACTGACAAAAGAATAAAAATATTGAACTAACATTGTAAATTGAATAATCTACAAAGCTTTGGCGGTATATGGGTGTAAGCTATCACAACCAATTACTACATCTTTTTTCTTTAAATTAAAATATTTCTTTAATTTTATAGCCTTCATTACAATGATAACCTAACGGTTGAAAGCTTACCTTCTATGCAGGAGAGTCTGAGTACGATCCAGCCCCGTGCCTCTGACTTTTCGAATTCATGTGCGGATCAGAATTTGATTATCACTTGCGTTAAAGGTGAAAGAAAAACATCGTGAGGAAATCTGCATACCTGAAAGGGCTCCATAAAGTTCTCGACGGTGTGTGTAGTCTGCTAACCCGCACCAGGCCAGCGTGGTGGACGACGGCCTAAACTCTTCTCATTCTGAGAAGAGCCCCGTGCCCATTAGTGGGACCGTAACGGACTAGCTATGTAGCCTTGTTTGGTCTGGTAGGCGTATTAAAGCACAACATTAAACAAGTCCGATTTCAACAGACAACTTAAGCCAAAATCCGAACCCAGTTGCTCAATTTCGCCGTTCAGAAGTAGTGATAGTGTGACAAATAGTCCACAAGTGTCCTTTTATGTAGTGTTACGGGACACCAGTGTAGTGGCACTCGATCAAGCCATTTCTCATTTGTCTGCTCAGCGTTCGATCCATTTGGAATATGTGCGGTCTGAATACCTTCGCTGCTCGTTGATTGAGCATTATTGCTTTTGATGTATCGCTCTCCAAGTAGCTGTTTTACGGAAGGGTTTATTATTACAAGTATGGTAAAATTATGTAAGATAACTCGTTTTTGCTTTGAAGTAAAAAAAAAACATAAGAAAAATAACATCACGCCTGTTTTCCCCCAACGGTTGGGCAAATGTGTATAGTAATAGGGGGCGAGCTTATTGCCATCAACCGGGCAAAAATCCAAACTCCGGGCTGCCGCTGAGAAGTTCCACACGGAAAAACCAAATAAAACTTTGCTCGATATGGGGATCGAACCCAGGACCTCATGATCAGTAGTCGCGATTGCCACCACTAGGCAGGCAGTTAAGAAAAGTAAGTTATTTAACGGAAGATAATCACGAACGTAAAAGCCCAATAGACTCAGACGCTTCTAAAAATGGTTAACGCATAGAAAAGTTAATTAAATCTATACTTCTATACTAATCTATACTAATATTATAAAGAGGAAAGATTTGTATTTTTGTATGTAACGAATAAACTTAAAAACTACTAGACCGATTTCAAAAAATCTTTTGCCGTTAGGAAGCTACATTATCACTGAGTAACAAAGGCTACGGGCGGAGACGGACACGGCTAGTATTATATAAGATTGACTAACAATATTAATGCTAGTTAATGCTATACATTTCATAGGTTTAATAACTATGGGGGCAGATTTATTACAAAGTTAAAATTTAATTTAATTTTCATTGACTGCATTCGTTAAGTCAGAGTTGAGACAATATGGAGCCACCTTTAGACTCTAAGATAAAAATAATAATTTCTAAACGTAAGAACATTATCTTAGTCGTATTCAATTAGAAAATTATATATTATTAGTAGGCATAATCTCCAATCTTGAGTATTTTCGACAAGTCTCTCGTAATTATAGCCACATTTAGAATATTCAACAATCCCTTAAGATGGTAAAGATTTTAATTAAAGAAAGACTAAAACGGTGTTAAGGTGAAACGTGAATTTTCATGAGAATTTCATTGTTTTAATAGCGTGAGTATAAAATTTAATAGCTCAAGTATAAAACGTACGCTTCGTACAAGGTGCATAAGATGTTAAAGAAAACGTCAGATGGTAATGAAAAGTTGCAAATACTAAAATGATTTAGATTTGAATTTAAAGTGTTAAAAGTATCTTAAAATGAACTCAGACAAATAAGTTAGTTGTCTTTTAAGTTATGACGTCTAGAGATTTGAAGCGTGACATTGAACAATAAAATGTTTCTGAAGAATTTGAATTATTTTTGACGAATATTTATTTGCAGATAAGATTTGGACAGATAACAATGAAATTAATGGAAGTAATGATATTTTTAAGGAATACTCATCTATTTAGAACAGTTTGTGTCGTAAGTTTTAAATACAATGAATATGCAACTACAATAAAGCATACCAATGTAAAAATATAATTTAAATCTAAACTGCCTCGTTGGTCTAGTGGTGGCAAGCGCGACTGCTGATCTTGAGGTCCTGGGTTTGATCCCAAAGTGTTATTGGGTTTTTTCGTTTGGAATTCCTCAGTAGCAGAACGGGGTTTGGATTTGTGCCCGGTTGATGGCAAACGGCTCGCCACTATTACATGGGACTTAGACATAACGGCGAAATGAGGGTGTTACTAAAGCACCTCTGCTCAACCCTTTGGGAATACAGGCGTGATGTTATGTTATGTATGTGTTAAATCTAAAGGATTAGAATTCAAACTTAAGGTTAAGATTTCAAATATTGTAGCTCCTAACAGAAGCAAAGAGGTTAAAAAGAATACTCGAAATGCTTTTAGAATTCAATTTCACGACAAAAATACTGACACGAAACTTCATAAGTGGTACACTACATATTCCTAACAAAGTTACCCATAATTCCGGAATGTCGAGAGGGAGATAGTTTTGGGGTAATTCAATTAGCCATTATGTGGCCCTCCGAGGGAATCGAACAAGTTTGTTGTGGCCTCTGTTCATGTAAAGAATAATTAGTTCGTATCACGCAAACAACACTTATCAGGCTGCTCCAAAAAATGTGCTACATTTCCAAGATTGAGGAGAATTTCGTCCCTTTAGCCTTTTAGTGGAATGTGAGAATTAGCAGTGTTCACATGTACCTAACTTAAAAAATATGTTTTCGTCGATTTCTGGTATTTTATTATCGAAATAAACGGGTAAAATTGGTATTCTATAATTTCAAAAAACAATTCCAAGGATAATAAATACGTCATCTCACTTAAGTCATAATAAATTTAAGTCCTATGTAAAGCAGAAACTATGTAAAAAGGGTTTCTATAACGTTAAATATTATTTATGGACGATAAAAATGCTTGGAATTGAGCCTTTCGCTGTTATCACAGACACATCATTGTAATTATTAAAATAATTTTTATTATGAAGGCGGCCGGCATAAAACAATAAGCTAAAACCTCTAACAACATGGATTTATGAAATACATGTTGTGCCGATCCCACCTAGTGTGGGATAAGGGCAGGAAGAAGAAGAATGACATTATTTTATTTTTTATCTTTTTGACATCTTATTGAATTTTTTTTTCAATAATTAATATTTCCATTATTATGTCATGTCCTTATTTTTATTATCAAATTGTGAATGTGAGTACCATGTAGGCTAGCTTTATACACTAATTTTGTAACTGTTTGGCGGTTTTGAGTTTTTTTTGTGACCCACGCAAATGCCGACTGCCGCATGATGCTACTAATCAGCCGGAGCTGATTGGTAGCGTCGTGTGTGAAAACTCTCTACAAGGGTACTGGGTCGGGAATGACTTTAGGCAATTTTCATTAAGGAATGGGGTTTTAATCACCTTATTACAGTTTTGGTAATTATAAAAACTAACTTGGAAAAACCTTCGTAACAAGCAATCTTTCAAAATCTGTCTAGTTTTAGCGGGCTTGACCACAGATAATATATTCGTAAAAATGTTTCGTTCAGTAATTATTATCAATACAAAGTATCATTTTAGAAACTATTTTATAAGAATACTACCATTGTTAAATTGTCATTTGCTTACATTCGGCCATTCTGACCATGCACGCGTCCCCGCGTGTGGAGATTATATAATATGAAGGTATGAATGGATTCATAAGTTTAACATTATCTACTCATTAAAGTTATAATATGCATAACAATGTTTGTTTTAAAAAAAAATAAAAAAGACGCCACTACTGAAGGTGGACTTATATAAATCAACTCAAAATTATAATTATATAGACAAACTAATACGTATAATTATGCATCTAAACTCACACACTAATGAGTACTAATTAATTGTCATTTGCTAACACCAAATGTGCTTGGAATATCACGCACATTATTGGTACCAACAACCGCCCGAGGCTTATTGCGCCCACGAAGGGCTAGTATCATCACAAGAGCTTGTAACTTGTAACGCTATTGCCGCAAAGCGCTAGTAACGCCACAAAAGGCTGGTATCGCCACAACGGCTGGTATCCCCAGAAAGGGCTGGCATCGCCACAAAGGGCTGGTATCGCCACAAAGGGCTAGTATTGCCACAACGGGCTGCTATCGCCGCAAAGTCCTAGTATCGCCACAACAGGCTGGTATCGCCACAACGGGCTGGTATCGCCACAAATGGCTGGTAAAGCTACAAAGGGCTAATATCGCTACAACAGTCTAGTATCGCCCAAATGGCTGGTAACGCCACAAAGGGCTAATATCGCCACAACAGTATAGTATCGCCACAACAGGCTGGTATCGCCACAAATGGCTGGTAACGCCACAAATGGCTGATAACGCCACAAACGGCTGGTAACGCCACAAATGGCTGGTAACGCCACAAATGGCTGGTAACGCCACATATGGCTGGTAACGCCACAAATGGCTGGTAACGCCACAAATGGCTGGTAACGCCACATATGGCTGGTAACGCCACAAAGGGCTAGTATCACTTTACATAGAACTCTTTAATCATTTACAGCACGGACATTATAAGGAATTACTTGTACTGATTTACTAATTAGAACCATCGGAATCACTATCCACGGGGTCATTGATGAACACCAACCAAGGGTGTATCTTATCAACCGCAAAGACTGCTTTATATACCGGTTTACCAGGTTTTTTTGTTATGGGAGTGTCCTCAATCTCGTATCTGTCGTTTTCAAGTATTTTGATAATTCTGTAGGGCCCACTACATTTAGGAAGCAATTTCTTTGATTGTCCTGGTAGAGTATTAGTTAACTCTCTCTCAACACGTACAAGATCTCCTATATTATACTTATGAGCTACCTTCCGTCTTTTATCAAAATTCCCTTTCTGTTTTTCTTGTTCTTTTATCATACGTTCACTGACTTCTGTCCTGATATCTTCGCGATCTCCACATTCGTGAAGTTCCGACACTACTGAATTCATCGTACCATCCGAGGTTCCAGTAGGTGCAACTCCAAACAACACCTCAGCGGGCGTTTTACCAGTAGCCTTGTTTATAGTATTGTTTAAGCCCCATTGAACTTGTGGAATCATAGCGTCCCATTCATTATCAGGTCGATCATGATTAATTGCTGTTAGAGCATCTACAATTGACCGATTGTAACGCTCGATCTGTCCATTGGCTCGAGGAGTTGCAACAGCATTTAATATGTGACAGATGCCTCTTTCTTTAACGAAATTGGTAAATTCACGGCTCGTAAAACTGGAGCCTCTATCTGTTATTAGTCTGCGTGGCACACCGAAAAGAGAAAAGTACTCTTCAAAAATATTAACTGTTGTTTTGCTTTTACAGTTCTTTACCGGTTTGATGTAAATGTATTTTGTAAACGAGTCAATAATGGCCAGAATGTAACAATTTCGCTTTTTACTTTGGGGAAACGGCCCACAGTGGTCGGCGTGCAACACCTCAAATGGCTTATTAGGTTTCGGTATGGGATGTAACATACCTTCCTTTGGTCCGCCAGGCACTTTATTGTGAGCGCACTGCAAGCACGACTTACAGTATTTTTTTATAAAACGACGCATGCCTTTGAACCAGTAAACTTTTCGGATTCTATCGTACGTTTTATCATAGCTAAAGTGTCCAACATCGTCGTGATTGCTTTTAACGATTTGCCATCTCACAGATTTTGGTACCACCCACAGCAGCCGGACACTGTTATCTTTTTTTTGTATTCGATACAATTTATTGTTTTTAATTGTGAAATTAGCCTTCACTTCGACTATATTAGTACACTCAGGATCTTTTAAAATTGCCACAATCCGCTGAAGTTCAGTGTCCGCTTGCTGTACGGTCTGAAGCCATCTCTCATCTCCTACGTCAACATTGGCTATATCCAGGTTGATACTAAAAACGTGATTATCATCATCACGAGATGGTGGGCTCTCCGCGTTAATCGGATTCCTGCTAAGGGCATCTACATGTGTCATTTTTGAACCTGCACGATATTCTATAGCAAAGTCAAATTCCTGCATTGCAATCCACCATCTCGCAACTCGTGGAATCAAATCTTTCTTCGTCATTGTAAGTTTAATTGCATTGCAATCCGTTACCACTTTAAATGTAGTTCCTAATAAATACACCCGGAATCTGTTTAAAGCCGTAATGACGGCAAGAGTCTCCAATTCATATGAGTGGAATTTTTGTTCTTCTGGCGAAGTTTGCCTGCTGTAGTAGGCGATGGGTTGGAGACCCTTGCCGCTATCTTGTAGAAGAATTGTACCTATTCCTAACTTACTTGCATCAGTATGAACTTCAAGTCGGGCCTGGGGATCATACAATGCAAGAACTGGCCGACCTACTAACTTATTTTTGAGGATGTTGTAAGCCGCTATTTGCTCGGGTCCAAATCGCCAAGGTTCATTCTTCTTTGTAAGCGTAGTGAGGGGTCGTGCAATTACCGAAAAATTATGAACAAATTTGCGAAAATAGCTCGCCAGTCCAACAAACTGGCGAACTTCATGCACATTTTTCGGTATAGGAAATAGCTTCACCGCTTCTGTTTTGTAAACACCGGGTCTAACACCGTCACTACAGATTTCGTACCCTAAATAATCAATTTTCTCTTGAAAGAATACACATTTTTTGGGGTTTAGCGTCAATTTCGCGCCTCTTAACAGTAGGAAAACTTTTTCGAGTTTATCTAAACCTTCTTGTATTGTTCTAGAAGGCACCAGCAAGTCATCCATGTAGGCCAGTACTAACTTTTGCCCAACACCATTCAACATGGAATTAATTGCCCTCTGAAAAACACTCGGAGCATTTGCCAGTCCAAATGGCATACGGTTATACTCGTAAAGGCCATCCGGAGTGACGAATGCTGTGAGGTGTTTACTCTCTTCCGCTACGGGTACTTGATAGTACCCTGAAGCAAGGTCGAGACTTGTAAAGAAGCTGTTGCCACCTAAACAGTCTAATTTATCCTCTATGCGAGGCAGAGGATATTTGTCCTTCAACGTTTTTCTATTTAAGGCGCGATAGTCCACACATAGCCGTTTTTGGCCATTTTTCTTATTCACGAGTAAGACGGGACTTGCGTATGACGATGAACTTTCCCTAATTATGCCATTCTTAAGAAGATCTTCTATAATTTCAGACAACTGTTCTTTTTCCCTCAGTGACATCCGATATGGGTTATACACCACCGGTGTATCATCTTTCAACTTAATAACCATTTCGGTTAAGTTCGTCCTCCCAAGCTCGGATAAATCTAACGCGAAACAGTCTCTATACTTCTTCAACAAATGATTAAAATTTTGGATTTCTAACTCTGATAGCTGTGTACCAATATTAATAGCCTCCAAGGGCAAATTATTTTCCTGTTGACTTGTAGCCGTAGTAGATCCAATATATGCTTCGTCAATTTCGTCGTACTCTACGCCTCTTGCTAGAGTCTGGCCCTTTTTAATAGTTAAATTAGTATTTCTTAGATTCGATACCATTATATATCCTTTATTTTTATCGAAGTTATATATTCCTGGCAGAATTAAATAATTTTTATCAATACAGTTACAAAATCCAGTAGGAACGTACAGAGAACCAGAAAACTGGGCAAAGGTCACTACTTCCACTGGTGAAGTAGTACAAGATTCAATAGCGACATTTTCCAGGGAATCGAGCTTAACTTTAGTACTCGTTTTATCAGAACCCATGTTGGGTGCTTCATAAAAAATTAAGTCGTTCGATGTTTTGTATATAATAACATGTGGTAACTCAGTAAAAGTCTGTCCAATTATTAGATCACATGGCATATAATGATCTAATATTACCACTAAGTCAACTTCAGCTGAAACGTCATCGACCGTTATGGCACCCCTGACGGTCCCTAATGGCTTTACACTTGCGTTTCCAAACCCTCGAAGATTTGGGAGGTTATCGCCACTTTTGTAACTTTTGTAAATTTCATTCGCTAAGCTTTGTTTTATCAAAGTACAATTACTACCTAAATCGACAAATGCCCTCTTGACGTAACCATTTATTGTGACATTTTTGTAATATTTGTCACAGTCTACTTTATTTGATTGAATCCGCATCACGTTCTTATCAGTCGGTGGGGCGGTAATTTGTAATAAATTATTTGAATCTCTACCGTTATTTGAAAAATTATTAGCCGCCATATTTTTACTACGACACTCTTTAGCGAAATGTCCAACTCTGTGACAAATATTGCATCTTTTCATCGTTTTAGTACATCTTGTTCGAATATGTCCTTTTTCGCCACAGTTATAACAAACAATGCCAGGTTTCGAGGTCTCAGCGCCACTGTTAGATGACTCTTGCAAAGGTCCTGCTTCTTTACTAAAAGTAATTTTACGCTTATTAATTGAGTAGTTATCATTTAATGCCAACGTTTTTAAATAGGAAAATAATTGCTCTGGTTCCTCGAAACGGCATGAATTTGTACTCATCCTAACAAATTTGTCGTCGATACCGTGCACTAGACACCCTACAGCCTTACGACCGGAAATTTCACACCTATTAATCAATATCATTTTTTCATAATAATATACATCCAACGCCTGACCTATTTTACATCGCAACTGCAACATTTTCTGAAGTAGGTCGCCGTAGTTCTCCGTGGAAGGAAAAGCAGACTTTAATTTATCCATCCATTGGTTCCATGTAAACAACAATGATGGCAATCCTTGGTACCAACGTTTAGCAAGGCCCGTTAATTTAGCCAATGCGTAATGGCAAATCTGGACATCATTCCACGAATATATTTGAGCGCATTCATTAACTTTGTGTATCCAGGATTCAATATTTTGAGAGCCATCACTGGGGTCAAACTCTGGTATTGCATTAAAACGGGTCATGAATGCTTGCGCCGATACCGGGAAAGTATTCACACTATGAACAGAACTGCCATTGCCTACTGTCGGCAAAGAATTTGCTGAAGCTTGATTTAAATTTGTGTAAGTATTCGAATTAAGAGGTTGAGAAACCTCAGGTATTGGGGGAGTCTGTGTTCTTGACATATTGATGCTGTGAGCATTACTAACCTTAGACAAATAAGGATGCTTGTCTTTCTTGGAATAATGATGACGACGCCCTTTATCCTTCCTAGAATAGCGTTTTGCTTTCCGATGTTGTTTACGTTCATAACTTGATACTGATGAAGAAGTTGAACTTGTGCTACTTGCATAACGGTGATGGTGACGTTTTGATACATGTCGTTCGCGGGGCCTACTATGCCTATCAGACCCCATAGCTAGCAATTCCGAATATATTATTAATTAACAATTGGTTAAAACACTTAAATCAAGTCACACTTATGTCACTTTCAAATACTTATACATAAACAACAGAATAATATACAAATACCTGCTGTATTTTTTTTTTTTTTTTTTGGTATAATCAGCTTTCTAATTATTATATTTAGCTGCTAAATTGTTAAGGTAGTAAGGTACAAGGTACCAACATTCAAATAAAATAAAAATAACAATCCTTAGGTTTGTGTAAACCACACCGCAATTTGCAAACAGTTTCACACTATTTAAACAAAATAGCAAACTAACAAAATGTGTAATTATTAAATTAATTAATTCAACTAATATTAAGTTAAGCAATATAATGGTTCATAAGTCAACTCATAATATAGTTCCAATCACTTTGAAGCCACTGATTTCAGATGAAATAGTTATTATTATCCACACATATTATTATTATTTATTTTCTGGTTTCATGTAGGTACTTATTGTGCAGTATCCAACTCGTGGAGATCAATTAAATTAGGGAAAGGATCAACTGAATTCACTTGGCTTGACTAGTATAACCACCACCAAAATAAAATAGTTTGTCGAAATAGTTTGAAAAGCTCACGGTTTTGCAGTCAGCCAGCGCATGCCTCTTCATGTATTGTATGCAATATTCTCGTAATAATGGAATCAAGTCATTTTACTTGCCTCGATTGGTATAACAACCACCAAAACAATATAGTTTGTCAAAAGATCAAGATAATTTGAACAGCTCACGACTTTTGCAATTAGCCAATGCGTGCCTCTTTTGCCACTTCTGATTGAAAACTCTCTACAAGGGTACTGGGTCGGGAATGACTTTAGGCAATTTTCATTAAGGAATGGGGTTTTAATCACCTTATTACAGTTTTGGTAATTATAAAAACTAACTTGGAAAAACCTTCGTAACAAGCAATCTTTCAAAATCTGTCTAGTTTTAGCGGGCTTGACCACAGATAATATATTCGTAAAAATGTTTCGTTCAGTAATTATTATCAATACAAAGTATCATTTTAGAAACTATTTTATAAGAATACTACCATTGTTAAATTGTCATTTGCTTACATGTGGCAGTCAGGTTGTTGAGCTCCCTAAAATAAGGTTTGAGCTACGCGATGACTTAGGCATGCGTGCCGTCAGTTAGGACAGGTCAACTCAAACCTGCTATGGCACTTTCCTAAAAAGGCCATTCCAGACGTTACCCTACATTGTTACACTCACATAGTTTTTATACCACAATGTCTGGAGTTTGAAAGAGGCCTTGATCTCTTAGTTTGTTTCGGCTTTTCTTCTCAGAGCTAGTCAGATAGGAAATGCCAGCGCCATCTAGTCTTAAAAAAAACATTCATACATACATTGACTTGTAAAAGTGTCTGTAACAGATTTATTTACAGAAATAAAAATCATTTATCTCTATGGCTAGTTCCAAAAATATCACTTCGCTGCTTTACCGCAACACATTGGCGGTCGAGGAATCATTACCCCCAAACCAAACCCAAACCGTACACGTCAAATTGACAAACCTCCTAAAAAGATAATTTACAAAAAAAAAAACTGTGTAATAAATTCTAATGAGCTCAACTTATTTTACTGTTAATATGACCCCCCCCCTCCCCCCCAAAGTCTTGGCTGAGACTGCGCCTGCCGCAATAGCTGTTAAAACACGATTAACTTAAGATTGAAGTATTCCATGATTAGAATCACTACTAACCTATGTTATCTTTGCCAACGACAAGAGTGCTTATAGTTAAGAGTTGATGACTTTCCCTGTACCGAATGCACCATCTTACTAATTAGCTAGCCTAATCTTATTTCAAATGTCAAAGGAAAATACCAATTATTACTAGTACTAAATACTGATAAACCAAACCAAGTACTCGTCTATTATATGACTTCTTACTTCTTTATTCACATTGTGGCTTTCAACTAAGTATCCCAAAAACCCGACACACACAAAATATTCTTCAATTCCTCAAACAACATGTTTACTTCTATTTATAAGACGTGACAGTGGTAATTTAAAAGATGACGTATGTACGTCAAATAACAATTTTGTGAAAGCTCCTTTTAATGTGTGAGTGAGTGCGATACAAATAACTCCAAATTTATCAACCCCAAGCAAAATCCTTCCCCGCTTGCGTATCCATAAAAGAATATCTCGAATTCTGCTTGAAAAGGGACTGTAATTTGCCAAATTGAGCCGTGTCGTCTCACAATTCTGGAAATCACAACCTGTTTTTGTGATATTATAGCGTATGAAAATTAGCCGCATTATAGACCTTGTGTCCATTTCTAGAATTTTTGTTTAAAATAAAAACGTAAGACCTTTTGCGCTTTGCCATTTTACCTTTTATAATATAAAATATTCTTTTTGCATGATAATGGTGAAAATGTTATTTTCAACATGAAATATTTTCGTGTCCTTAATAAAACTTTCTCAAATGTTGTACAATCACTTTTATACTTAATCTTCTTGTGTATGTTAACTTCAAATAATATACAAATAGGTTTTATGTGTTAAGTAATAGCTGATGCACTTTACTGTGGACACTTAATCGGATCATTAAGGTCAATTTACTCGATTTGGTTACTATTCACATTCATTTTTATTGGTTGAATATATAAACTAATATGACCTCTCTATTGTACTGGAACACTATTGCGAGGAATAGTGTTTTATTTAAATTTTACTGTCGGATGCGTCGCTCCTTTTATTGTTTCCTGTCTGTAACTGTCGCCTTGTGTGAAATTTCACTACTTACGTATTCTCTTATTGCGTATCCAAAATGTTTTATAATATCATTTGAATATTAAATTATCCTCAGTCTAACGAAAACTAACGTTTAGAGTTGATAATGTGGGACACTAAACTTGAAAACTGCAAGTACCTATTGGCAAGTAGGTAAGTAAAAGTTGTTAAATAAAATTATTGAACGTGAGTTATTGACACATGAGAGCCAAAAAACAAAATGTTAAATTAATTTCATTAAAGAACAGAAACAAAAAGTTACCGAGAACTAAGGTTACAAACATTGAACAAAATGCACTGCGCTACATGTGTACTGCTACCACGTATTTTTAATTCCAAGAACAAACGAAGCGAAAAATTGTTAGTTTGCAACGTCACCTGAAAAAACCTTGTGAAATACCCAAGTTCTGTCAACAGACAATGCTTTGTGAGAGTTACGGTTACATCAGATTAGTGGGCTCCATTCAGGTCTCACAATGGGCGTACGATGTCAAGATGATAATTGGTTGTCAAAGCCAAACAATTGTGAAGTAGCATGCAGAGTTGAAAATTACAGTGGAAGCATTTGAATTTTTACGGACGTTCTGGGACTGTTGTCTCAGGTAAATTGAAAGAGCCAACTGAAAGACTTTTTGTGGGAGTTCTTAGGCCTTTAACTAGCAACCTACCTTTGCTTTGATGATAACATCGTCTAGTTTGTATCTTTTTACTTTTGTCTCTGTGACACTGCTGGCGAAGCGTAATGATAATGATATTGTAGAACCATTGTACGCAGAACTATTACTGAAGCACTTCCTCCTCCTAGCCTCTTCCCAACTATATTGGGGTCAGTTTCCAGTCTAACCAGGTGCGGCTAAATACCAGTATTTTACACGGAGCGATCACCATTTGACCTTCGCAACCCAATTACTGGGCAATTCCGATATCCTAAGGTTAGACCTATTACTGAAGCACTATCTATCATAAATTTTACAATAATTATAAGGACTTCAAAGTAAGCAATTTACTTCCTCGTGTAGCTAATGAATATTTTTAATAATATTGCTGCGCCAGAAGTATTTTTCTGCAACATTCTAAGAATCTTAACATCAACGTCGTTGGCGTAAAATTTATTATAAATAATTAAGTAGATAAGAAAAAACTACAAAAATCTTTTCTCAAAACCGAAACACGATTCTTTAACGAGCGTGCTTCATACATTTTATATATTGGTATATTATTCCAATCTTTCGGTTTATCATCGCCAGAGATGTTTTGACGGGATCACAATGGATGCGATGTTAATTGCCTGTCAAAAGCAACGGTCACCAGAGACATTTGTAGGTGCGTGCTTGACGCCTTATACCTAACATTTTGAGTTATAAATAATTGTCAGTAGTTAGCTTCTAGACTTTTTAAGTTTACTGTGATCTCGGCTAGATATAGACTTTGACTGTGATAGTCTGTTGCGGTTTTTACCTGTTTATTATTATAACATTTGATATTTAATTAAAATTATCCATTACATTTAAATATTTCTAATGAAATTGAATTTTTATTTATGAGCATTTGCGCGAAAATCACATCACATAACATCACGCCTATATTCCCCAAAGGGTTGGGCAGTGGTGGATAGTAATACCCACATTTCGCCGTTATGTTTTGATGGAGGTGGAATACCAACATAGAAAGTGTGACAGTGTTTTAGTATTCAAAATAAGAATCTGTCACTAAAAATCTGTTCCTTCAACTCAGAACGTCGGTGTATGTTATTATTGCTATTGTGTATAAATAAACGTGTTCTAACCAAAATAGCCTCTTGATTTCAACAGGTTATGGGCCCAGCTCACGGCTCCTAAAAAGTCTAGAAGCTAGAACACAATACATACGAGTGTCATAAAAAAGTGTCAGTTGTAAAATTCTCGTTATGGTAGAAGAACATTCAGGTTCAATTTGTGGGATAAGAAAATTGAATGGTGCTGAGGACTTCGCCAATTGGAAATTTGTGGTAAGGAATTACTTGGAGTCCAAAAACTGGTTCGAGGTAATTGAAGCTACAGAGGTAACAGCTGAATTGAAAGATACTGACAGGAAGGCACGAACGACGTTATGTCTGCTACTTGAGCCTGCATGTTTCGCACATGTGTATAGTGCAAAGACAGCACGTGAAGTTTGGGTGAGTCTCAGCGAGGCTTACGAAGATAAGGGCTGGGGCAGACGAATTAAATTGCAACGAGAGTTATGGCAATGCCGACTAGAAAATTGTGACACCATGGAAAAATATATTTCCAAATTTGTTTGGCGCAACAACTTGCAGACATTGATGCAAAAATCTCTGACGAGTGGATAATTTCGATTTTGTTAAGCGGTTTATCGTCAGATTACAACCCATTTATAATGGCGATAGACAATGGTGGAAAAGAAATTAAACTGGAGCAGTTAAAATCAAAGTTGATGCAAGAAGCAAGCCGACAGATTGAAAATGGTCAGAATAGAGAGCAAGCCCTAGTTACAATGCCGCTAAATAAGAAGAAGTTTAACAAGAAAAAGGCATTGATATTCAAGTGCTTCAAATGTCATAAAGAAGGGCATAAAGCATCTGAATGCAAAGTCACTATGAGAGCGAATCCATGCTTGAGTATGACGAACACGGTGAAAAAGGACCGATGGTATTTGGACAGTGGCTGCTCCAATCACATGACGAACGATGCCGGAAAATTGTTGAATTACAAAAGGCAACAGAATGACCTGAAGATAAAAGTTGCAAGCGGGGAAGAAATGAAAGTTAAAGGAAGAGGGAATGCCATCCCGAAAATAAATAATAACTATGAACACCTATTAACGAATGTTTATCATGTTCCCGGACTTTCTATGAATTTAATCTCAGTTAGCGATCTTGTAAAGAAGGATTTTGCTGTGAACTTTGACAAAAGAGGTTGCTCTATTAAAAATAAAACGGACCAAATAGTAGCAACGTGCAAAGAGGTTGATGGAATTTTCGAGTTAATTGAAAAAGAAAATTGTGTTGTCAACTTGACTTTGTCAAATGAAATTTTGTCAAATATTTGGCATAGAAGATTAGCACATTTGGGACAAAAATATATGAATTCATTGAAAAATATGGTGACTGGATTGAATTTTAAATCAAGTGATAAAATTGAACCATGTGTTCCGTGCATAAATGGAAAAACTTGTAAGAGCTCCACCAAAAATCAAGGTACACGAGCGAAAGAGTTTTTGGAAATTATACATAGTGATTTATGCGGACCAATGGAAGAACCGTCATTCAGTGGATCTTGGTATATGTTGTTGTTTATCGACGATTATACGCGTAAGACGCATGTTTACTTCTTGAGAAATAAGAGTGAAACACTCGAGAGATTTCATGAATATAAGATGGAAGTGGAGAAGCAAACAGGAAAGTCAATAAAGTGTCTTAGATCTGACAATGGTAAAGAATTCTGTAATCAAGCCTTCGATAAGATTTTAAGGTCAGCTGGTATAAAACATCAGAAGACGATTCCTTATACGCCTGAGCAAAATGGTGTGGCTGAGAGGGTGAACAGAACAATCATTGAGAAAGCAAGAACGTTGCTCTATGAGGCCAAACTTAGTAAAAAGTATTGGGCCGAAGCGGTATCTACAGTGGTATATTTAAAGAATAGAAGCCCGACAAAGGCTGTCATGAATAAAGTACCTGAAGAACTTTGGTCCGATAAGAAAGTGGACTTGAGTCATTTGAAAATTTTCGGTTGTCGAGCATATGCATTGAAACCTAAACAGAGACTGCAAAAGCTTGATATGAAGACTGAAGAATTGATTTTCATCGGCTACAGTGAAATCACTAAAGGTTATCGACTGATGAACCCAAAAACAGGTCTGATAACATTCTCGAGAAATGTAAAATTCTTGGAAAATGTTTTTCCTGGAGATGGTACCGACATGACGAAGAACACAGTCGTTCCTATTGATATAGAGGAGGAACGAATAGAATCTGTGATTGAAAGTGGTGCGTCTAACGATAATATACAAGATGAAGAAGAGTTTCATGAAGCGGAGTGTGTTGACACTGAGGCGGTTGTGGCGCCTGATGAAACGTTTTCTACCATGAGCAGTACAGCGGAACCAGAACGAAGATACAATCTACGTGAGCGCAAGCCTGTAATTTATAATGCGATTGCGCAAATTGATGGTGATCCATTAACAGTGGAAGAAGCATTGGCAAGACCTGATTCTAATTTATGGAAAAAAGCTATGGATGATGAACTAAAATCATTGAAAGAGAATCAGACGTGGTCATTGGTAGACTTACCACGTGATAAAAAACCAATACATTGCAAATGGGTCTTCAAAATTAAGCGGGACAGTGACGGTAAAGTGTCGAAATATAAGGCTAGGCTGGTAGCTAAAGGATTTACGCAGGTACGTGGAATAGACTACAATGAAACGTATTCTCCGGTCGTAAGAAGCTCAACCTTACGATTACTATTCTCATTAGCTGTAGAGAATGACTGGCTCATTGACCTATGGGATGTAACAACTGCTTTCCTGTACGGGAAGCTAAAAGAGGATATTTATATGCTTCAACCCAAGGGGGCGATTGTTAAAGGTCAAGAGGCAAAGGTATGTAAATTGCAAAGATCGTTGTATGGACTCAAACAAGCGTCAAACGCTTGGTTTCATGAGCTAGATCAGGAGATGCACAATTTAGGTTTCGTACAGTCGAAAATAGAACCATGTCTTTATCAAAAGGTGTTTAGCGATGGAAATAGAATAGTAGCCGTCATATACGTAGATGACATTTTTATATTCTATTCCAAAAATTATGAAACCGAGAAGCAAAAATTAAAAAATGGCTTGCTTAAAAGGTTTAAAGTTAAGGATTTAGGTCCTGCTAGACACGTGTTAGGCATGAGACTTAGGAGAGATAAAAATGCAATTTATCTTGATCAAGAACAGTACGTTCTTAATGTTTTGAAGGATTTTGAAATGACTGATTGTAAACCAGTCATAACCCCGATGGAAGTAGGTCTCAGATTAGAGAAAGCTTCAGATTCCGGTTGTAAGTTGCCATATCAAATTATCATAGGTTGTCTTAATTATTTAGCTCAAAGTACTAGGCCCGATATCGCGCACGCTGTTAGTGTTTTGTCACAATCTAATTCATGTTACGATGAATTACATCTTAAATGTGCTAAACGGGTGCTTAGATATTTAAAGGGGACGTCGAACTTTGGACTAACGTTTAAGAAGACTGGTAACTTAGAATTAAATGGCTACGTAGACGCGGATTGGGGTGGGTCATATGATAGGAAATCCTGTACAGGTTTAATTTTTAGACTAGGAGATAATGTAGTATCTTGGGAAAGTCGAAAGCAAGGGTGTGTGGCGCTATCCTCCACAGAGGCAGAATATATAGGCCTCAGTCAAGCATCGAAAGAAGCTATTTATTTAAGAAATTTGTTAATAAGTTTAACAAAGGGGACTAGTGTCAAACCGGTAGTCATTTACAATGACAACCAATCAGCACATAAAATAGCGAAAAATAAAATGAACCATAACAGGACTAAACACATTGATATTAGGTTTCATTACGTTCGCGAAGCTATAGTGAATGAGGCGGTTGAGGTAAAATATATGCCTTCACAAGATATGGTGGCAGATATGTTAACAAAATCCTTACCAGGCCCAAAACTAAAGCAATTTTTAGAAAAATTATATATTAAGGGGGCGAGCAATGTATGATGTAATGTGTTAACTAATATTGTTTTTGATGTGATTTTATTTTGAGTTATGATTTGTAATAGATAATTTTATTTTGTTTATGTTTAGTATTTTTGTTATTGAGCTGTGTAAAAAATTGTATATCAGTGAACGATAGCTCCTGCTGAATATACTGTGTACTTAGAGTGTGTGCACACTGAGTAGTGTAAGGGTGCGTGCACATGTAGGTGATATGTTAGGTAGATACTTGTAATGAGAGAGTATATAATATAATCTTGCGCATGCATGATACTACAGATTAAGGGTGCGTGATGGAGGTGGAATACCAACATAGAAAGTGTGACAGTGTTTTAGTATTCAAAATAAGAATCTGTCACTAAAAATCTGTTCCTTCAACTCAGAACGTCGGTGTATGTTATTATTGCTTTTGTGTATAAATAAACGTGTTCTAACCAAAATAGCCTCTTGATTTCAACATGTTTAAGGCCTTTGTACCTAATAGGGGGTGAGCCTATTGCCATAAACCGGGCACAAATCCAAACTCCGGGCTGCTACTGAGGAATTCCACACGAAACCAAAAAAAAGAGGAAAACCCAATAACACTTTACCTGATCTGAGGATCGAATCCAAGACCTCACGATCAACAGTTGCGTTTGCCATTACTAGACCAACGAGGTAGTTAACGAAAATAATGGTCTACATTTTCTTTTTTTTTCTTTTTGTTTTTAGCTTATTATAAAACTTAATTTATTGTAGTAATATGGTACGAGTATATGCAAAGAAATCGTCGCCTTAGATACAGTATTAATAACTAACAAGTTAGAAGCTTTATCGCTGCCGCTTCATTGATATTCAACTCTGAATACAAACGGCGGAAACACAAAATAAATTTAGAACATACCAAGCATAAATCTCTGTAAAAACATTTAGAACATCCTTTTCCATCCATCCTTGCGTCAGGGTTTTTTCGGTCTACACAGAAAGGATCGAGAAAATAAGAAAAAATTGGGATACGAATATTAAATTGATAATAAAACTATATTTTCTTAGCCGAAGGGGAATATAAAGGAAGTGGGTATACATGCAGATAAATAATCAGTTATCAATTCATGTTATTTGCTAAATGACAACGGCAATGGGTATAATAATTAAAATCTATCATTGCCAAGCACCACTAAGCTTCTGTCTAATAATGGCGTTATTAATGCATTTGCTAATCAGATATTAAAATATGAATAAACGAATACAAAAAAAGCTATAATATTTTCTATTCGATTTGACATCAGTTTATTTATCTATCATTGTAACCTCAGATCACAGAAATAAGGTTTGTTACCGTAGCACATACTCTTTGATACTAATTTTGTTAATATGAATTTGTAGAACCGATACAAACCAAAACAAGTAAGAATATAGGTACCAAATCTGATTCTAAAAAAATAATTCCTATTTTGCTTTAAGAGTACATAATAAGCAAATTAAAGTAATCACAAAAAAACGTTTTTGACACATGCGACCTTGCGAACAATAAGAGTTACCAGATCATTCAACCTAGATTGGGCAAACTCCTATTTTTACGTCTTTCAAATTCATATTCCAAATCTGTCTGGCCCAGTCCTTTCTAAGATAGTCCCTTTTGTAATCCGGTTAAACAGAATAAATCTAATAACTCCAAACTAACTCAACCTGATGTTTGCGGTAGTTTTAAGATAGTTTAAAGTTCAATATACGAAGTAATCTTACCATTTGCATAGAAATGTGCCCTGGAGATATTCTCTGCTCTTTGATTGCGATTCTTTTGCAAACTACAATCACTCGTGGGCATTCTGCCGTGAAATGCAGTGCCAATTACGTAGATGCACTTATTTTAACGAGACTGCACTTGCAAAGCGTTTTTAGCAAAGGAATGGACGTTACAGATTTGAAAAGCACTCTAACTTCAGTGTCATTTGAGTGAGTAAGCTCTTATAAGAAACTTTGTAGGTATACATTTTTATGTTTGTGATGAAATAAAGAAAGAAAAAATATTATTTCACATTCTAAGGTTGGTATTAAAGGCAACTTAAAATTGAGTAGCGTTTGAGTATTTGGCTATTGAGCGATACGGTTCTAAGTTTCTTTTACTATATTAAGGTAAGATTATATTTAAAAAAAATACAATACCTACACTAGGTACTCATATACAAGGTAAGTCGGAAAGGGGGTACTAAGCCGAAATTGTGTTAAAGTACCCATAATAATAGATAACTTTTGTTCTACAACTTTCCCCAAAAGTCAATAGTTCAAGAGAAATAACTGTTCAAAGATTTCATAAAAAATACACTAAATTCTATCTATCCTCAGCTATGATCAGCTGTGTTTACATTTTAGGCCATATTTGGGATCACGGATTAGAAGCTCCATTTTCTGAATTCGTAACTAAAGCAGGGACGAAGAATTTTCGAAAAAACTAAAATAATTATTGTTTCTCATGGAAAAAAAAAATCGAATTTTGAAATTTTAACAA
This sequence comes from Amphipyra berbera, assembly GCA_910594945.2. Classification (NCBI taxonomy): domain Eukaryota; kingdom Metazoa; phylum Arthropoda; class Insecta; order Lepidoptera; family Noctuidae; genus Amphipyra; species Amphipyra berbera. The sequence goes on along the minus strand of OU343136.1, from coordinate 9,841,307 downwards.
TTTCTTTAAAACAATCATCAGAGATACATTAAGTAGCCCGCGGCCTAGTACCCCCTTTCCGACTAACCTTGTATTTATTGCGATTAGAAATCAAGTGACTTTCAATAACTTATACAAAATTCAGATTATGCAACTCGGGCGAACATTTCGTTCTTATTCCAGATGCAGTTGCTTACGAATGAACAAATTTCCAAAAGGTGTCTCCGGCCCAAAGGACGTGAGATATAATATATACTCCGATGCTTGAATATTGAAGCTGTTACTGACTTTGAACTGTCAAAAACTTCAGGCAAAATTGAGTTCTAGCACTGGTTTATAACCAGCCCAAGTGAAACGTTTTCAATTGGGAAATATATTTGATGCTTGCCATTTCGAATTTCAGTACGAGAATTCAGTAGACCGTTGTGTTTGTGGTTTCTAGCTAAGCACAGGACAACCCTTCCCTACAATACAATACAAATACAAATACAAAGAGTATTGTACACAAAAAACAAGTAAGGCACGTTATTAAATAAATTATAATATAATTATGTACAATGGGTGGTCTTATCGCTAACTTGGCGATTTTGGTTAGACAACTTTGGCATGGACAATTTTTGCAAGTAAAAAGAAAAAGAGATATCCCCACCCGTGGATGACGAAAAAGGTTCTAGAGGATAACTGCAAAAAGAAGGGCAGTATCCTGTCCGATCTTCTTTCGTGTCGGCACGAGCTACGTGAGAATAGCTCATACCGTGGTGAGAAGATTAGCCAGTCAGCAAGGTTGGTGGCAGGGCTGACTGCCCAGAATGCGCCGGATGTATTTATTTTATTTTTCCTAACATAACATCACGCCTGTATTCCCTGAAGTATTGGGCAGAGGTATACACCCTCATTTCGCCATTACGTTTAAGTCCTGTGTAATGAGAAGCGAGCCTATTGACATCAACCGGGGTCAAATCAAAACTCCGGGCTGTTACTAAGGAATTCCACACGAAAAAACCCAATAACGCTGCCCGACCTGGGGATCGAACCCAGGCTCCCACGATCAGCTGCCGCGCTTGCCAAAACTAGACCAACGAGGCAGTTTTCCTGTCTGATAATAATACCAAACTGCGATCACCAATATGTGTGTTAAGCTAGGTGATTATGTGTTTAATACAATTTCCCCTTTGGCTGTCCATTGGAGTCCCATTACCAGAACATACATCGTTTGACTTGCATAGTTTTTATACTACAATGTCTGGACTTTAAAGGAGACCTTAATCTCTGAGTTTGTTTCGGCTTTTCTTCTCAGAGCTAGTCAGATTTACTAACAGAAATAAAAATCATTTATCAGTTATCAGGAGAGTAGAAGTTTAAAAAAAAATGATTTCCATAACAGTCATCATCCTCCTGCCCTTATCCCACTTATTTGGGGTCGGCACAGTATGTCTTCTTCTTCCATACGTCTCTATTAGCCGTCATCTCAGTAGTCACCCCCTTTCTAGTCATATCATCGTTTCTTTGATCTTCCTCTACTCTTAAACCATCGTAAACAAAAAATAATCCGTAAACAGTCGTATAAATAAACTGCTACTTTGAAAGCTCCCAAAGACGTAACAGTAAAAAGTTGTCATTACCTTTACATTTACCTGGAGTAATGAGGGTTTAAATTCAATTTACTTATTTTACTTTTTTTCAATTTGTTTTGCTTATACCAATTATATTTAAGGTCACTTCTGAAAGAACAAACGAATGTGGTTTAGTGGGTAGACCGCGGGAAATTGCAAATTCAATTTGGTACGTACCTAACCAGGCAAAATGAATACGTATTACAAATATTCAAATACAATATTTCAATTTGTTCTTCACAAAGTCAGGTGCGTAGTACTCTCAACCGTCGTGCCTGTATGACAAGATGTAAGGGTCGTAGCGTGTGGCGTTCTATAGTTTCTGCCTACTCCCATGGGGAAAAGGCGTGAATTTATGTATGTATGTATATTTCAATTTATATCGGCGTGTTTTATGTCGTCCAGTATGAGATTATTTCTATTAGAATTTTATTTTATTTATGCCGCCACGCTGTTTTACCAAGTAGTAAATTGCGAAAGCTGATTGTCCTTGGTTATTTATAAATATTACAGAGCATCCACAAGTGACCATACTGACTTCCGTATGGTAACTCGTGAACACTCTGTAATATTAATACAGAAGATTAAATGTTGAAGAATTAATAAGTGCTATTCAAGCACGATCTGCACTGTGGATGTCGAAACATCGTTTTTTAGTAAGAATTTTCCAGTAAAAATAAGTCTTCTTCATCCATATGATATTTTGACAAACACTGGACGCGATAACGCTCAGAACGAAGCCACGCTCCACTGCGGACAGGTAAATGGCGCGCGTTCCCGCACCCGCGCCGCTCCCCGCACCGCGCTGCCAGTCTGGCCGAACACTTTGTTTTTTCTTGTAACTGGCTTAATATCCGCACGTCATTTAAGTGATCACTGAAAATCAGCGCTGTGTTTGTGGTCCATGCCATAGCACAGCATTATGCTGAGTGGTCACCTTTTTGTCACAGTTGACATTTTTTTATTTTTATACAATAATGTTTTGTGTCTCTGTGACGAATAAGTGTTTTTTCTTTGTTTCTTTCTTTACGCTCGAGAGCAATGAATCCGGGTCACCAACATAAACCTTAATATCTCGGAAAACATTTTTAAATATTTTAACATTATTTTGTTTATGTTGGTGACCCGGATTCATTGCTCTCGAGTGTATTTGGTCGAGATTTGCCGGCACCAAACTGGACGCGTAATTATTAATTTCCTCTTGTTTAAGAATATTTATTACTCAAAAGAATACATTTGCTTATATCAGAAACTTTCTGCACTTTAGTTTTGTTACACACAATGGCAATAGCTTTCTCCTTTGCGATTGTAAGTATTCATATTGTATACATAGTATTGTTGTAATACAACAAGATTAAGTATACAATAATTCGTAATGCATAGTTGTCGAGAAGATTAACAATGGTGTATACAGTGCAATGGACACTTGATTCCTTGAACAGTCAAAACAAAAACTAGTGCGATTGCGATTGTGTTTCCCAATTAAGGGGCAGCTTCTAACTTTGACGGCAGACGAATGCATGCTGTAGTAAATCGAAAGCAACACGCAGTAATTACCGACATTTCGACTGTCTTAATAATTAAAAAAACTTGACTAAAATGAGTTCTAAACATTAATTATGATGATTAATGGCCAATCCCTATAATTTACGGAGCGTTATTGGTTAAAATTGAGACTCTTGTATCTTTACCAATAATGAAGCAAAGACCACATGGCTTTGCATAGTAGTCCCTCCTATATGAAAGTAGCTATCACAGGTAAAATTTGCCTATTTACATGGCCAGTTTGGCAATGAAAATAACTACCATTGGTAAGCAAAACGATTCGTTTTAGTTTATAGGAACCGGGCATAAGCCAGCTAAGTAGTTCAGTTCATTACATATGCACTCATTACCCTTGGTTCCTGCCGCATTATTAACTTTCTTATTAACTTTAGAACTAAGTTAGATAGCTAGGAGTTAGTTCACTATTATTATGGGGTTTCGTTCCTGCCTATTAACTTTCAAGCTAGACTGAGCTGGTTGGCTCAAAATATGTTACAAGTATGCAGCAATCTTCCAACAAGAATATTCTGAAGTTACCGATATGTGTCCTTTGAACGAGAATCCAAACCATGACGGGTAGTATGGGTAATCGATACGTTTCAAATATTGTATCGAATGAAAGTATTGTAGCATAAACGTTACAAAAGCAATCGAAATAAGCTGTGTATAATGTAAACTAATACTAAAACTGAATTTACAATGAATTTAACTACAATTGACGTCTTTTTTTTTTTTCCTATTCGACTATTGTAGATGGTCTTGCGGACCTTTTCTACGTAACCTGACTATTATTGGCGAGACCAGAAGGGTCTCCGAACCAATACCTACTATTCTAACTACCTAGCTAACTACGCAAAGCTAACTACTGTAACATCATGGCTATGACTATAGCAGCGACACCTCTGAGAGTGTCCCCAAGGGGGGACTCGAACTCTTAGGGTGTCGAATGCAAGAGGACTGGGAGGGATACGACAGCTTGATGAGGGCTGTATTCTCGCGTCATGGTGACTGCGCGGAGTCAGAAGGGACGACCGGCTCCGCGGCTGCGGCGGGTGAGCACGGTGGATCGGGGGCGGCGGCGGTGGGACGTCGCGAGGGGCCTCGTCGGCGAGGGCGATACGCCGGACGGCGGCGGCGGTGTATGTGTATAGTACTAGTCGATTTATTCGCCTCCTGGAGGAGGGTGATCTCATCATCGGGCTCTAGTAGCGCATGCCGGGGACGGCGGACTATGCTAATCTGGGAGGGTTTATAATCGGACGCGGCGGTCACGAGGGGGTTCCGATGCCTCGGGGCATGGTCGAAGTAACGCTTAGACGTGCGTTTGAGATATTGCCTTACCGTTGGCATTTTTAGGTCTAAGTGAAGCTGAACGTTGCGCATATACCACGGAGCGCCCGCGGCTCTGCGCAATACGCGGTTTTGCAGAATTTGAAATGCTTTAAAGCGACATGGCCTAACGTGTGCGAACACGACGCTGGCGTAGGTTAGTATGGGGCGAATGCACGTCAGGTAAAGTCTCAACTTATTTCTAAGCGAGAGCTTACTGCGCGCCCTAATCATAGGATGTAACCGGCCCACAACAAAAGCGGCGCGAGCGTGCACCTTTTTGATGTGTTGCCGGAACGTGAGGTGGTGGTCTAGGATAACCCCCAGGTACCTGACGCTCAGTTCCCAAGGGATCTCTTTTCCAAACATGACTACTGGGGGACAACGCGAGTGGTTATCGCCGTGCCTCTCGAAAAAAACTGCTGCGCTCTTTTCGGGATTCACCTCTATACGCCACTTCCGAAACCAAGCGCCGAGGCGGTTGGCTGCGGTCTGTAAGATGCGAGAGATCGATTTTAAGTCACTACCCGTGTAGTAAATAGCCGTGTCGTCGGCGAAAAGTGCCAACTGGGCCTTGCCTTGAGTGGGAATGTCGCTGGTGTACAACGTGAACAGAAGGGGGGCTAGGACGGAGCCCTGAGGGACTCCGGCTCGGATCGGATGTGTACAATTGACGTCGTCTATCTCAGAGTATTTCTAGCAAAACCAGTTCTTCTTCTCTCATGTTCACACGAGTTATACGAGAATACCTCATTCCGTGGGGAAAAGATTAGCCAATCAGCAAGGTTGGTAGCAGGGCTGACTACCCATGGTGCGTCGGACATACTTAAGTATCGTCACTCGTGGCGACCAAAGCCTCACACCATCAATTCAGCTTTTTTTTCAAGCTGTCTCCCTCCCAGTCCTGTCGCAAGCAACGCCCTAAGCCAAGGTTCGAGTCCCCACTAGGGGACGCCCTTAGTGGTGTTGTTACTATCTAGTCATGATGTTAATAGAGATGTTGTAATAGTAGTTAGCTTAGGTTAAGTATTTTACTCTCGTCGTGATTCGTTGGAGACCCTTCAGGTCTCACAAATAACTGCCCGGTTACGTAGAAACGGTCCGCAAGACCATCTCAACAAGCAGTCGAATAGGAAAACAAATAAATAAAAAAAAAACGGCTAATACCAGTGACGCTAGTTCACACAAACTGTTTACAGGACCTGTTTTAGCTGATCCGTTTTTATTTTGGTGATGGCGCCTGTAGCTGTATGAACGAGTTCGGATACACGACAGTATTCTGAATCCAGTAAAAAATACTGGGTCCGGTATTTTTATCGTATTGCTTGCCAGATGCGACGCATCTGCCATTTGTTTAACTCTGATCCGTCAGTACAGATCTGAACCACATATCCAGTACCGACGGATCCGGTAAAACGGATCCGCTGTATTAACGACTCTGAAGATTCAAACGCTCCACAGTAAAAAGCGTATGGAATCAAAATGAAAGGACAATAAAAAATCTCGTCGAATTAAAAACGGTTTTGAAACGAATCTCATCAATACTACGTTAGGCACAAAACGAGCAGAAACAGTTGTCCAGGATTAGTAATATTGAGAGCCATTAAAAATGTTTTGGGTTTTCCGCTTTCAAAGCCAGTAACTGTTATTTACGGAAATATTACGGTTAATTTTAAATTGGCATGAGGTCGCAATCAATGATGATTAAGATTATTAGATATTTTATGGTTTTTGTCGATGTCTGTATATTTATGCCATTTATTTAAGTACCTACACGGCGATTGAAATGTTTTCGTTCATCATTATAATCGCGACATATTGCAAATTGCAACTGCCTCGACGATCTAGGGGTGGCCAGCGCTACTGCTAATCGTGAGGTCCTGGGTTCGATCCCCAGGTCGGGGAAAGTGTTATTGGGTTTTTCCGTGTAGAATTCCTCGGTAGCAGCCCGGAGTTTTGATTTGTACCCGGTTGATGGCAATAGGTTCGCCCCCCATTACATGGGACTTTAACATGGTGAAATGAGGGTGTTACGATACACCTCTGCCCAACCCTTCGGGTAATATAGGCGTGATGTTATTATATATGATGTTATATTGTATTTTTTTATTATTGATATAATTTTAACCTTTACCGTTGACAACATTCTGAAATTTGTATTAATAGACTTTAAGGCCGACTTCCGTAACATTGACGCATTAGTTAGCTTGGGCTAGTAAAGTTTGTAAGGCAGCAGCAGCTGATAAGGACTTATTTGGTAACGCCCTTTGTTATAACTTTGGCTGTATCAATTTCTAACCTGAAACTAATTTAATTTTCATAAATATTTTAACCACCCCAGATTTTAGCATATTATAGTATACTAGCGACCCACCCCGGCTTCGCACGGGTGCAATGTAGATACTAATGTGGCGCATATAAACCTTCCTCTTGAATCATTATATCTATTGCTGAAAACTACATTAAAATCCGTTGCGTAGTTTAAAAGATCTAAGCGTACAGACAGCGGGAGCAACTTTGTTTTATACTATGTAAAGAAGAAGCGAGTTTTTTTTACCGAAAAAGTACATTTTTCATCTGTTAGGTATCTAATGTAAGCTCTCTGTTTTCGGTATTTTTCTAATACACCTATAGTTCTAATTTATTATGTAATATTTACATAACCACTGGTAAAATATGGCTGAACCTGTTTTTTCTTTTTATTTAATCATGTACCCGTATTTGCAAAATAAAATATCTTTAAACTGTAACTGACTTTTCCAAGCTTAATAAAGATTTAATTTAAAAAAAAACATGAATTGTCTACCCTTGCAGCTTTATGCGCGCCCCATGCTATATTTGCTAAAATAAATTTTATTACAATATTGCCTTCACTACAAAATCATGATAAAATATTAATTAAATTCTTCCACGCGCAGCGTTCAATATCCATCAAATAGTTTTTGATACTAAGCAATTTATACAAAGAGGGATTTTGATTAAATTCGCAAAGTCATCTATTTACTTGGATTCTTAAACACACGTTGATCTTTATTTATTTTAGGTCTAAACTAATCCCAGATTTAAGTTTTAAGCTGACTTGATATAAAATATAAATAATATCTGTATGTAACCGTCCAAAGTCACTATTACAAAGGTATACCAACAAAAGATGTATCAAACAGCCGTACAAAAGCTAAGCAATTTTTGTAATAAGACACCAAAGTTGAATTTTACAGGTTCGTCATTTTTCTCATTATTTTCACATTTTCTAAAATAACACAAAAACTACAGGGAGGTAACACGTGTCATTTATGTTTTTATTATTAACTTTTCGAATTCATATTTATGCGGTTCAGAATTTGATTATAATTTGCATTAGTAAAAACATAGAAAACCTACACACCCAAGAGGGCTTCAAATAATTCTCGACAGCGTGTGTAGTCTTCCAACCCGCATCAGGCCAGCGTGGTGGACCAAGAGCTAAACTCTTTTCATTCTGAGAAGAGGCCTTTTCTGAGCAGTGTGACAGTTATAATGGGCTGATTATGAGTTATTCAGTGACGGTTTCATAAGCCTATGCCACGTGGTTAGCGTAATCTGCAAGCTAGATTTTCTTATACAAAGATCCGATTAAAAAATTGTCTGAATTAAACATTGTAAAATGACTATGAGATTAGTTGAGGCGATAAACCTGGTGTCTTTATTGTCACTAGAAAAAAGAAGCAATATATAAACCTTTTAAGCGCGTAGCACAATCATTCAATTGTCAAATTCAATTCAATTGTCGTGCCTCTAGCGCGCGACTACGAATCGATAAAATAATACCTACAATAAATATGTATATTAAGCTTTTTCAATACTTAGAGCTATGAAACAATTTTAAGTAAGTAATTGTTGCAAATCATATCTCTATTGAATAATCGTTTTAGTTGTACCACGCAGTTCATAGGACAAAAATAGAACAAAAAACCATGCATGTTCTCTGTCGCAGAAATACGACACGCGCGGTAGGGACACTGAAATATTTGTCGCAGAAATGCGACTCAAGCGGTTAAAAGGTTAATATTTTATCGTATTCAATTTTTTATACGAACCAGTCACCGCTCACGCTACAGATATAGTCTGTCTCTGTATTGATATCTGGTGTCCAATAAAGTATGTGTGAATCGGAACGTAAGAGTGAATTAAAGGTATGAATGCATAGGAGAGAAAGGGATGGAAGTAGATATGAGATGGAGATTGATATATTTTAAATAAGGAAAGACTACGATATTCTTTTAGTTGGTTTTTGTTTTAGAAAATAAATGGTGTTGGTTGGTTATGATTTTTATTGCTTTTTATTTCAATCTAAGTCTTCCCAATATAAATAAATAAATATTACAGCCGTAAATGGGTTTCTAAAATACTTTATATTTCAATCATCAATTTTATAGCCCTATATCCGTATTAAGTGCCATGTGCATTGGAGTTAAACGATTATTTGTTGGGAAACCACGGCGACTGTTCCGGTTTTTATTTACGAGCATGGCAATAAAGTGGACATGGGGAAATCCGTATAGTCATTTGGGATCGGGGGTGCTTAGCATCGAATATGCAAATGGGCGGTATTCTCGTTGTGTTATGTCATTATTGGCAGTAGGTAATGTCTATTGATATAAAATTTTCAGGTTCTCATGGCTTATTAATGGCCGCGCGGATCATACTTGACGCGGTCAGTCCGTGGAAGGATAACCTTTCCTCGAGATCCCTCCGTGCCCCGGAGAGCACGTTAAACAATCGGTATTGGATGTTATACGAATAACTATGACAGTCGTTACGGAAAATCAGAAGCCCGAAAGTCTAACAACCGGTCTAACCTTAGGATATCGGTATTGCTCTGTAACTGGGTCGCGGAAATCTGATTACAGTCGCTACGTGTAAAATACTGGTATTCAGCCGCATCTGGTTAGACTGGAAGCTGACCCTAAGGGAACGTACCCATACTACGTGACCCATTTTTTACAACTTTTTACCCCCCTCCCGCCCCTCGGTGACCATCCGTAGTATATGTCAATATCCCTCCCCCTCTAGTTTTCACGTAGTAATTCATAAATATGGTTTAAATAATTTTTTTGCAAAAAGTAAAATATTTCGCTCAATGTGCGTCAACGTTGCCACCTGTGAGTTTAAAAAGCGCTAAACGCTGCGCGCCATATTTGAATATAGCTCGAAAAAGCGCGAGATTTCCCTAGAGGATATTGACCATGTGACGAAAACCTAAGCCCCCCCCCCGCCTGTGACCAAGCGTGGTATTTTGAAGACCGACTCCCCCTCCTAAACGGGTCACGTAGTATGGGTACGTTCCCTAACATAGTTGGGAAAAGGCTAGACAGAACAGAACATAATGTCTTCATTGATTTAATGCCAGTATCTTTTCTAAAATAATAATAGACGTGCCCAACCGTGTGGAAAAGTATGAAACAAAACACCAATATTGCTATTTTCTCGGTTGAATAATCTGCTCTGACGATAAAAGGTAGGTTTCGACATAAAGACATCGATAATATTAATAAAACTCGTGAACTTGATTCGGAACAAGAGCTCAGCAATAATGTCGATGGCTATTAGATATAATGATTTTCATAATGATCTTAATAAAAGTTGAAAATTTGATTTAATTATCGTACCCTAAAATTAAGGATAGGAGGGTTCGATTACGATAATAACAAGATTGGATAGCGGCGTAGGATCGAAGAACCATCTAAGATAATGTGATAGGGAATTATTAGAATAGATATAGGTGATTTTACGTTACTAGTCAACTGCAGCAATGCGGAGGAATATTTTGATGCCCTCTGTTGTGGACCTGCATCTATAAATTTGTAAATTACTGTTATTCATATAGTTTTTATTTTATTTTTGTTTGTTAATTTTTTTACTACATTAATCATTGGTCTGTGGTCGGGAATCCATTGTTCTCTCACTATCCTAAATCATTGTATTGTATCCACTGAAATTGTTAAAGATATTATTTTTAAAAGAGTAACCATGGAGTTGCCTGGCGGCTCTTCTCCATAGGAAACGATTATTTGGAACCGTGCATCTAAATTCGAGTTTTCATAAGCACCTGTATTGGTTTATGTGAAATAAAAAAATTTGATTTGATTTTGATTTGAGTTGTTTTATACTAGGATATATTTTTCTTTATTTGTATATTTTTATTTTTAAGTAAGTATGTGTAGCGGCATCTATCACGCCACATGCGAAATACGCAGCACGACGATTGTCTAGCAAACTACAGTAACAATAATGACAGTTCTCAAAAGATGACGTCACAGAATCCTGCATCGTGCTATCAAGATTTGACACGCAGATACTATACAACTTCCCAACATCAACCGTTGGGCCCATTGGGTGGAGAGCCGATGAAAAAATCGATGAAAAATTCGAAACTTACTTGAATAAAAAGTGTTTCAAATAGATTAACATCACACAATTTCTTGTTGTTATAAGTAAAATTAATGTTTTGAAATATTTTACAAAAAACCGGCCAAGTGCGAGTCGGACTCGCGCACGAAGGGTTCCGACCATTACCTATAAAAACGGTAAAAAAATCATGTCTGTTGTCTCGTCGGGATTGGTTGGAGACCCTTCAGGTCTCGCTAATAACCGCTCAGTTTCGTAGAAACGGTCCGCAAGACCAACTACAAGCAAACGAATAGAAAAAAAACAATCGATGGGCAGTAGCCCGCCAGGCATAAGATTCGCCTTGTTGGAGGATCCCTCTTTTTCGTTGGAGGAACACTATACTTCGTTCCTCCAATATATTATTATACTAGCTGTGTCCTCCGGCTCCGCCCGCGTAAGAAGTTTTACAAATCTTTCCTCTTTATATTAGTATAGATTATATTTCACGTTATAGGTATTTAGAAATAAAAAAGCACTTACTAAAATAATCTAGGTACTTACAAATAATACCTACGAATTATTACGTAGGTACATTCAATACCTTACACGTGTAAATCATTACATACAGGAAATTATCTCGGAAATCGAAGGGATTTCAATTAAAATCACCAGTTATAGTACTTCGTAGAAAGTCCTTTTCGTCAAACCATCGCCGGCGGGAGGGCTCGAGATCCTGTCACGAAGTTATTTGGTACTATTTATAAAGTTTATGGTATAAAGGGCTGGTGTCCAGAACTCCACGTCTGAGCGTGTATTTTGCATCACGGGTGGTAAGTGTAGTCACTCGATCCACCCTAACTCCTCCAAAAAGACCAGCACACCCTTTATGTTGCTGACGATCTCTCGGAGAGTACCTGGGTTTCCGAAGTACTTGGCCCTGTATGTGGCGACCTCAGGGTATTTTTTTTTTTTTTTTTTTAGGAAAAACATTACCCCACACTAGGATTTCTCCTGTATCGTGGGTGCGTTTACAGACACAAATCTTCACATGCACAAACATCCAGACCCGGAACAACTATCTGTAGGCCATACAAATATTTGTTCCGTGCGGGAATCGAACCCACGACCCGTAGCGCACAAGCCGATCGCTCAGCCACTGCACCAAACGTGTCGTCTAAGTAAGTTTAGTAGCACGTGGGCTGCCGTCTCGTCCTCCTCCATGCATGCTCTGCACAGTGGGCTGTCTGTAACTCCAATGACAAAGAGGTGTTTGTTAAACGAACCATGGCCAGTGATGGCTGCCGTGACTGTACGCAGTTATTGCTTTGACAGTCGGAGAGCTTTCTTAGGCGGCCGTCGATTGCGGGAAGCAACTATTTATGATTTATTGAAATATTTTCCCTTTGCCTCCTGTACGGTGCACGTACATGGTTTTTAAAATATTTTTATTACAATAAGTTAGCCAGTAGGCTCGCGTATTTGCACTTTGGACGCGACCTAGATTTGGCAATGCATTGACACTGGCACATTGCATTATTCTATGCATTTTATGTACATTTTAGTGTTCAATTAGACGTGGTTTGAGTCGGACAACTTGCATTTTTATTTAGATTCATCCCGTTGAGCATTCATTGACATTTTCTGCATTTTAGTTTAAATTTGACATTCTGCATTACATTGACATTTTACATTTGCATTGACATTACTTATGTTAGGGATGCACCCTACACCTCCAATTCAAAAGATTTCACCGCCTTCAAGTTGGCATAAACTTACTTTAAAGTATGAAAAAGTAGTCTTCATATTAGGTACCTATTTTCATTTCCGAAAAGCAATATCCTGTACCACCGGATGTTTGGCTTAGCTTTTCCAATTTCCTTCGGAATAGGCATTGAAAGTTTCGAATTTTTCGCGGCACACTGCTTAGCTCCTATATCCGAAAATTGGACGCTGCGTTGAATCGGATTGAGGCATTCAAAAAAAATCCTTTTTGAAAAATAATCGAATGACGAGCTAACACATTGTCATTTTATCGTTTGTTTTGAAAAGTAGAATTCCACAAACATAACATCACGCCTGTATTTCCCGAAGGGTTGGGCAGAGGTGTATAGTAACACCCTAATTTCGACGTTATGTTTAAGTACCATGTAATAGGAGGCGAGCCTATTGCCCTCAACCGGACACAAATCCAAACTCCGGGCTACTACTGAGGAATTCCACACGGAAAAACCCAATAACACTTTGTCCAACCTGGGGATCGAACCCAGGACCTAATGATCAGCAATCGCGATTGCCACCACTAGACCAACGAGGCAGTTACACTAAAATTTAGTTAAAATCTGTTATGACAGTGGAATTCTAAAGAGGGCTCTGAATATTAGAGTAAGAAACAGTTACCTACTTCTTCTTCTCTCGTGACGGCGTGAGCTATAAGAGAATAGCTCATGCCACGCTGAAAAGATTAGGCAGTCAGCAAGGTTGGCAGCGGGACTGACTGCCCAGAGTGCGCTGGACGTATTTAGGTGTAATCACTCGTAGATGCTCTTTTCATGCACCCCAATAACTGTTTATTTTTTATTTTTTTATCGTGCGAAAACCCTCATGGATGTCCCTCGCCCGGGGTAGGCGAGGGGGGTCTGTCGGATTCTTACCGGCTCAAAACCAACGGTGTTCCTCCTTCTAACCGTCGGCCGGGGTCGCGGGATTCGCCTAAGCATGCACCGCAACCCCGGCAGGTCTTGGTCCACCAACTGCTGGAGGACCTCTCCACTGTGGGGCCCCACCCCACGACCTCCTGAGAGGCGCGATGCACCCCAATACCTACTAAAATGTACTTATTGCAGTTGAATCGTTAGAACCATAAAATGATATTGTTATAAACTAAAATACATTTAAAATTAAATTCACAAATGTAATTTTTCGTGCAATAAAAATTGTGAGCTGCAAAATCCATTTATCTTTTTGACAGCCAAATCCCTATCTACTATCAATTTTAGACGTTCCAAGTAATATTGCCAATTATTAAAAGATAAAACATTGACTGCAAATCCTAAGGGTTGTAAATAAATACTAATAAAAAGCCGGCCAAGGGCGAGTCTCGCACACTAAGGGTTCCGCACCACCACACATGTCTCTGAAATAACTGTTTTTATTATTTGTTGTTTAAATATAGAATATGCGTTACAATCATACTAAGTTTTACGCTTGTATGTATTACCCATTTTAAGATAGAGCAAGAACAAAAAACGTTGAGAAGATGCATTTTTTTTTCGAGATTTCTTGTATCCTCTTTAGGTTTAGCTTTTTTATTTTTATTTAGCTGTGCCTGTGACTTCGTCTGCGTAGGTCGGATAGGCTTAGTTTTTTTGCGCGGAATCCTAATTCTTTCTCAAGATAAAAGTAGCCTTAGTTACTCCTTACAACATCAGCTATCTGCCAGTGAAAGAGCAGCCGTAACAGACAGACAAAAAATTAAAAATTGTTTTTTTTTTTGTTATAAGTACCGTATATACTTTCATATGCATTTAGTAAAAAGCTGTTATTTTGACATTAGAAAGAGATACTTCAATTTTATTTATTTGTATAGATATTGGCCGTGATGACCGTCATAGTAACACATATTCTATAAAAAATAACTGACTACCTGTTACAATTACAAAGATTTAGCCCTGTGACCGCCAGACGGACGACAGATGGCGTAGGTGTAGTAATAGTATCCCGTTTGGCTCCTTTTGGCTACGGAACCCTAAAAACAGTATCGTATAGTAATAATACCTTTTATAACTGTCTTACAAACGGTGTAATATATTAGAATGGAAAGAAATACCCCGCCGTGGCTTCACGTAATACCCTATAAAATCTAACGATTCTCTGATAATATAGAAACAGTAAGTTTAATATAAGCTGGCCGCTTTTCAGAGCTATTTATATGAATAGCGTGAATACTGTTTTATGAAGCTTTAACAGATCTATTCTCTTTTTAATAGAAGTCAAGATTATGTCAGCTTATTAGCGTTATAATAAACAACGTAGAAAGAATACGTAGAAGTTAAATATTAATTCACATGCTAGATATAACTTTTTTTAAGTCCACTTAATATTGAAAAGAAAACAAGGCCAGCTGTTAAAAACATTCAATCTCGATATGAATTTCCTTTTTTGTATATATAATCCCTAAGTGCTTGGCCAGACTGGCAGCGCGGTGCGGGGAGCAGCGCGGGTGCGGGAACGCGCACGATTTTGCCTGTCCGCAGTCGAGCCAAAGAGTATAAGAACTTATAGGGAAAGTCGAGCGCGGCTTCGTTCCGCGCGTTGTCGTGTCCAGTGTTTTTCAAAGTATAATATGGATGAAGAAGACTTATTTTTACTGGAAAATTCTTACCTTAAATGGCAAAATATCCTAAAAGTGAAAAATGGAATTAATACAATTAATTTAACCAGAGAAAATGAATGAGAATTTCATACCCTGTATGAAAAATTGCGAGAGCAACCGCAAAAGTTTTTTGAATATACAAGAATGTCAATGGATACGTTTGACTACATAGAAAATTGTTTTATAAAAAAAAAACGATGTTTCGACATCCACAGTGCAGATTGTGCTTGAATAGCACTTATTAATTCTTCAAAATTTATATTTTGTAGACGCCGTTACAACAACGCGCGTGGTCAGCTTGAACTAGTTTGAGATCCCCCGCTTCCGCGCGGGTTGTCAATTGCCGCCCGCGCACTCACTGCGGCCACTTGTATGAACGAGTTATGGCGTGAATTAGTGTTTGGCCAGACTGGCAGCGTGGTGCGGGGAGCGGCGCAGGTGCGGGAACGCACGCGATTTACCTGTCCGCAGTTGAGCGCGGCTTCGTTCTGAGCATTGTCGTGTCCAGTGTTTGTCAAAATATAATATGGATGCAGAAGACTTATTTTTACTGGAAAATTCTTACTAAAAAACGATGTTTCGACATCCACAGTGCAGAACGTGCTTGAATAGCACTTATTAATTCTTCAACATTTAATTTTGAAGACGCCATCATAACAACGCGCGTGGTCAGCTCGAACTAGTTTTAGATCCCCCGCACCTGCGCGGGTTGACGCTTGCCGCCCGCGCAATCACTGCGGTCACTTGTATGAACGAGCTATGGTGTGCGTTACCCACGCGCTCCCCTGCGCCAAGTGGACCGCGCCGCTTTCCGCGCCCGCGTGTCCACTACGGACGCTCAAATGACGTTCTTCTGTTTGAATACGCCGCACCGCGCCTGCGTTTGCCGTCTGGCCAAGCACTAGTTGAGCGTAGCTATATTAATGGAAACATATGTACGACTACAGTGCAGTGCTGATGAATTGCTTTATTGATAGCTATGCTCGACCGACGTCAGAGCTCACCGTCGGTCGAGCATTGAATTCAGCCTTAAAAAAGTTTAAGTTAAACGGTTTTATTGTCTAGTACTCCTGCCGTACGGGATCAAGATTTGAGGATTGAAGGCTGAAATTATTATATAGGTAATGTTGTATTGTCACGGGAATTGAATTTGTGTGCAAGGTTTCAGGAGAATCGGTTAAGTAGAAGTAGTTGAAAAATCTGTCGCAAGATTTGAATCAAACAAACAAACATACATATAAACGACGACACGTTTGGTACAATGGCTGAGCGACTGGCTTATACTGTGGGTCGTGGGTTCGGTCCCGCACGGATCAAATATTTGAATAGCCTAATAGTTGTTTCACGTCTAGGCGTTTGTGTGTGTGAAGTGACTGTAAACGCACCCACGATACAGGAGAAATCCTAGTGTGGCGCAACGATTTTCATAAGAAAAGAAATAAATTAAAAAACAAACAAATATAAGAGTGAAGGTAATTAAAACCGTTTAAAAATACGCAGAGTAATCACTGACAAATTACGAGACGAATCTGTTAGTCCCAACAAATGGCTAAGTATAAATAGGCCTAGAAAACATAAACGGAATTAACAACAGCCTACGCAGTAGTCTTATCTATTGAAAGTTTATCCATTAAAATCCCATTTCCCAAGTTTACCCAATTTAATCAAGGGGTTAAGTACCATTAAAGCAGTTTAAATATTTGATAATGGATAATTATCTACTAAGCAAAAATAATTATTGAATAGCTGACTACAAAATGACGTAATTGCTGACGTAAGATTAAAAATATGCAAATTCACTTTATGAGGCTAGTTCGTTCCATTATCATAATTTCTTGAAATAAATTGAGTGCCTAGCAATTTTATATCAATATTGACTGAACTAGAAGCACAAATTATGTGAGTCGCTGCCGGAGGATCCAAAAAAAACCAAAACTATTTTAAAGATAAACTTTAATTACTTAGTAACAATAGTAAATTAATCCTAAGTACAATGATATCTGTTCGATGCTAGAATCAGAATGATTTCATTTATTACAATTTTATAAAATAGTTATTTTACGGTAAACAAGTGTATCAAGTAACGAACAATTCCAGGAGGTGTCGTAATACATTCACACGTGTAAGGCTGTCGCTACGCCGTGGCATCGAGGTCGGTGCATACTTGCAGTTTCCATATTGCTAAATATTATAACACCTCCACCCTCAGATCAGCAATTATTTTCGAGTCATGAATTGAGAAAAAATTCCTGGATGTGGTTTTTGCGTCTCTGACGTTCCAGGTTCTGCGTATGTTCCATCTTGAGAAGATTGAGTTTGAAGTTTTCCGTCTTGAGTTGTCTTAAAGCGCCGCACGATTATTAGTATAATGAGTGCAAGTGCACTAAACAGTAGCATAGTATAAAGTGGAATCGTTGTATGGTATAGAGATTCATTTGAGGTTTCTTCTAATTTTACAGCGGGCTGTGTCATCACTTTATACTGAACATCATGTAATCTCGAAAGATCAATTGAGTTAAGCTTCACATGAGTCATCTTGTCGAATTGCATCTCTGTGTTATAGGAGATGTTCATAATCTTCAATGGGCGTCCCTCCACATGATCATTGGTATTGGTAATAGTAAATTCAGAAGTGTACAGGAAGCAATTTACAGGAACCGTAGCCAAATAACTGCCATCTAATATTAAATAATCTTCTTTTCCGCATATAGTGTGTATTCTCGTTGAATTAGGGAAAGATATGACGTAGTGTCTTTCGTCTAACTCTTCCATAGATACTTTTGATAGTGTTAATTTTATGACGTCACACTTCTCGTCGATAAATTGATTCATGATGAGATTCTGCATACAATCCGGTAGTTGTCGAAGCTGGTGATCCATCTTGTCCCCGCAGAGATACCAGTTGTTAAACTTCGGGCATTCTGCCTCTATGTACACATAACCTTTCCTGTTGGTTGCTATCAATGGGAAAGGAGGGATAAGGGCCTGCTTAAATTTATTAGGAGCTACTGATAACCTATAAAGATCATAACTATCTATTGCAAATATAGGCAACTTGAAAACTATAACTATCTGACTTCCTGAGTAGTAATAACCAGGTTTTATTAAGTCATAATATTCTCTAAGCTCTAAATCTATTACTTGATCCTTACTGTAAATATTAACTAATCTCTGAATCATATGACCTAATACTTTTATGCTTAACATTGAATGATGTGAACTGGATGCATGTATAAAGGCTAAAATGTTTTCTATTCTAACTAACTCATTTAGTACTTCATCAATATTTTCGGTTATAATAGTCAAGTATTGAGCAAATTTAGCATATTTAATAAGATTAGAATCTCTGTAAGCTTCGTTATCTAATATTAACTTTAAAGTTTCATTTATCTTAATCTGATTTTCTACTAATTTTGTAATTATGTTAGAATGCTGAGCCATCCACTCTTTACTGAGACTTATGTGACTATTAAATTCTTCAGCTATCTCATAGTTATTGTTCTTAAGAGTTTTAATAGCACTATTATATCTAACGGCGTCTGAGTGATCTAAGTTTCCGGTTATACTTTTAATAATCGATCCTAGACCATCTATGAGACCTCTCTTTACACGACCTGGCTTTAATGTTTCTAAATGATTGGTAATTCTTAGCAATTTACTTGAAAGATAATCTATCTGAAGTTCGTATAACATGTATGTATTATTACTCAAGCTGTATTTGTAATTAGATAATTGACTTTGTAATAGATTAATTTTCTCATCAATATCTTTAAGTTCTATATATTGCAGGAATGAATGGTAATGTGTTACGAGTTTTGTAGCTCCCAGTCGGAATGGTAATAATCCCGGACCATCTCCGAGGCTCTCAAGTGTTATCTCCTGATTTATCTCCCGGGCTGTTATCAAAGGAGCAGTCAGGACCAATAGCACCCTGTAACAATTGGGCACTTTTAGGTACTCTTTTAAGTCTACTTTTAGCGACAGGGCCGCGTTTCTTAGATGTATAAATATGTATAGGTAGATCTGCTAAGACAGTATCATGACTATATCTCGGAGCTAATTTTTGACGTTCGGCTAACGGATTTTTTACGAATATACGCTGTTGGGGTTGATATTCAACTTCTGGTTCGCGATTTTTATTACGATTTTCTATGATATTAGTACGTGTCGCAAGAGCAGAGTCGTTTATTAGCTCGTACACCATTTTCATTTGGTCCCTATGATTCTGTGTGTATTGTTGCAACAAATGTTTAGTTAAATCTACGTCAAAAGGATCGCGAGGGTCAAAGTGACCTGTTATAATGTCGTACGGTCTACATTTTGTGAAACTGTGCACTGAACTGTTATATGCTAAGATTGCATATGGAATAAGATTGATAACGTCATCTTCCTTATGACTTAATTTAAGTAAACGCAAGTGCTCCAATAAAGTGGAATGGAACCTTTCTACGATGCCATTATCATTAGGTGTATGAGGCAAAATCCTATGGTGATTTATTTTGTGTAAATTAACGAATTCATTGAACAATTGATTTGTGAATTCTGTACCGTTATCTGAGACTATAGCCAGAGGTAAACCATGATGTGTACAAAATTTTAACAATGCTTGTAATATGCTAATAGCTGTGCCGTCACGAATGTGGTATGCCTGTGCGTATTTTGA
Source organism: Amphipyra berbera (assembly GCA_910594945.2). Taxonomy (NCBI): domain Eukaryota; kingdom Metazoa; phylum Arthropoda; class Insecta; order Lepidoptera; family Noctuidae; genus Amphipyra; species Amphipyra berbera. Next base: position 9,821,437 of record OU343136.1, on the reverse strand, counting down.
GAAAACATCTACGATGGTTAAATATTTTTCGTTCTGAACTGTTAATAAATCGATATGTACGGTTTCAAAGGGCTTTGTAGCCGGAGGAACTATATGAAATTGCTGTTTAATAGGATTGCGATCGTATTTCCCTTGACCACAGATAGTACAATCATTAATAAACTTTATTATATGGTCTTTCATTTTAGGCCAGTAGTAACGTCGGGATAATGCTAAATAACACTCGTTTATGCCGCGGTGATTAGTTTTTCCTTCGTGGTAATGCTTGATTACCTCTTGCTGCCTAAGATATTCCTTGACGTTTTCAACTTCACTTTTAGCTAATACTAAATTCATAGCAGAGCTCCTAAACTTTTCTTGAATAATGGGTATGATGTCATACATAGCTAAAGGGGGGTTTATAAGTAACGCGGTCTTGACTTTAGGATTTACATATTCTTTAATAAGGCTAACTATATCGTTTTCTAGAGTAGACTGAGATACTTGTACAGCTGTTCTAGTGTGCGTGTCAAAAGGTTTGGATGCTGTAGGACGTTTTTTAATATCACCTACTACAGTTATACATATCTGTCTGTGAAATTTATTTAACGGATCATCGACAATCGGGATTTCAAGAATAGGGTTTTCTCTACTAGTGTGAGCAGATGCTGTGGACGAGTTATCCACAGATGGTGGACGCTCAGATGCGTTTACAATCATGGAACTTGTTTCCTCGTTATGGATAGCTATACGAGAAAGTGCGTCAGCATTAGTGTTAGATAAACCCTTTTTATAAACTACAGTAAATTCATACTCGGATAGTTTTAGTTTCCATCTGGTTAGCCGGGAATTGGGTTCTTTAAGGTTCATAACCCACTGAAGTGGCTTATGATCGGTAACTATTTTAAATTTTCTACCAAATAGATAGGGCCTGAAATATTTAGTTGCCCAAACTATCGCAAGAAGTTCTTTTTCGATAGTACTATAGTTGATTTCACTTTCATTGAGAGTCCTAGATGCGTAGCAAACCGGTTTATCTGATCCTATTGTGCCCTGAGATAGAATAGCGCCTAATGCGACATTTGAGGCATCAGTTGTTAATACGAAATCTTTTGTGAAGTCGGGATACTGTAGTATCGGATCATTGGTTAAAAGACCTTTACAGTGTTCAAAGCAATTTTGATATTCGGCATTAATTATAATTTTTCTACCTTTTTTCAGGCACTGCGTGAGTGGCTTTGTTACTCGCGCAAAGTCCGGAATGAATTTTCGATAGTAGCCAATAAGACCAAGGAATTGTTTAATTTCTTTCGGGGTGGTTGGTATAGGGTAGTTCTGAATAGCCGATATCTTATCTGGATTAGGTTTTATACCGTTTTTAGTAATAATGTGACCTAAGTAAGCGGTTTCCAATTTAAGAAATTCCGACTTGTCCATTTGTATTTTAAAATTTGATTCGCGTAATTTTTGAAAGACTTTCTCTAAATTAATAATGTGTTCCTGAAGGGATGTGCTGAAAACTACTATGTCATCTAAATATACTAGACAGACTACGTTTTGAAGGTCTTTTAGGACATTGTCCATTACGCGCTGGAAAGTGGACGGAGAATTTTTCAATCCCATGGGCATACGCAAAAATTCATAATGCCCATTTTCTACATTAAATGCGGTTTTTGGGATGTCAACAGGGTCCATTTCGACCTGGTAAAAACCACTAGCCAAATCTAATGTCGAAAAATATTGGCAGTTACCTAATTTATCTAGTACGTCGTTTATATTAGGGATGGGATACTTATCGTCGTGAGTTTTCTCATTTACTTTACGGAAATCGACTACTAGGCGCCATTTAGTTTTGCCTGAGGCATCAGACTTCTTAGGGACAACCCATATGGGTGAACTCCAAGCAGATTCGGATGGTCTGATAATGCCTTGACTTAACATTTTGCCTATCTGATCTTTAACCTCTTCCCTATGTACGTATGGATAACGATAACTTTTGGTGTATACTGGCAATTCATCTATTGTACGTATGCGGTGCTTAATTTTGTTAGTAAAGGTTAAAGCCTCCCCTTCTATGTAAAAAACATCTGCATATTTTGCGCATAACGTCTCTAAATTAATTCGCTCCTCTTCGTTTAAATGATTAGTGCGCAAACGCGATAAGACTTCTTTAGCGCGGCCGTGTTCATGCTCGGTGCGCTTGCACTGAATATTATAAACTTCCGCCTGAATGGCACGGTCCATTGAAAATACTAAGTCATGTGAAGTAGGGTTCGTTATCTCCAAATATCCGCGATTGTCCTTAACAGTAGTGAGACATTCTCCGATTACACAATTTGAAATTATCTGCTTATTAATAAAAGCTTCTCCGTCATGTAAATTAATAGGTACTTTAACTATTTTAGATGAATTTGCCGGGATAACGTCCTCATATAGATTTAAATTTCGCGAATTATACATGCTAATAGGGTTGCTTGAATTTCGAGTTAATAATACTTTATCTTTAAGATCAATTTTAGCTTCCCATCTCTCCAATAGTTCGAGTCCTATCAACCCATCAAAATAATCATGAAATCTATAAATATATAGTTTCATATTTTCCGGATCCTGAAATTCTGCGAAGCTAGGAATAGTTATTGAATAATTATTACGAGAGGTAGCATGGACATTAGTTACTTCAAAAGGAGTATAATCTAAGGGTATATTACTGAAAAATTTGTTTACAGCTTCTGGACTTATAAAAGATTGATTAGCCCCGGTATCAATTAAAAACTTTAAAGGTGGATTTGAGATTTGTAAGTATGGAAGCTGGCGTTGAGTCTGCAAATTTAATTCTATTTTGACCTGTTTGACCTCGCACCTATCTGAAAATCCTGCTCTTCTGCAGAGCTGGTAGACGGCTGAGGTTCTTCGTCATAACCTGAAGGGTATTCAATTGACGAATTATAATTTGGCTCATTAATTTCGTAATAAGGTTGGTATGGTTCGTTATTATAATATTCAACGTTACTAGCACAATAATACGCATCAGGTTCGCTATGGCTATAATCCGGATAGTAATAGTACTCATCGTAATTCGCACAATCATTCATATTAACTTCTTTAGATTTAAAATAGTTAGACGGCGGTGGGTTACCCTGCTTACGCCAATCATGACCCGTTATCTGGCCAGGTTGCGGTCTTTCCCTAGTGACGTAGTGGCTTACTCCACTCATAGGCTTAGGGCCTAAATTTTGGTTAAAATTCCTCTGAGGCATATTAAAATTCCTATGAGGCTGCTGGAAGTTATTAAAAGCATTATTATTATAATTAGGCGGTGGCGCACGGAACATTTGCTGCGTTCGCGTCGGCATGCCTGCTGCAGACCTATATTGTACACCTTGATTAACGTTAGGCTGAAAATTAGGTTTCCATGCGGTTTGAGGTGGCTGTAAATTATGCATAGGCGCTGGTCGAGCAGGGAAATTGAATGGCTTTGACATAGAAGTAGCTAATGGAATCATTGGCAATGGTTTAGGTAATTGAATATGTGACTTTCTATCATTAACTGGATCATGACGATTCTGCAGATACATAACGTTCAATTCCTCTTGCACGAACTCGAGCGCTTTCTCAACACTATCAGGACGCATGCATCGTATGCGAGCGCTCCTTTAATCCGCGAACAAATGCCTGCATAGTTAATTTTTTATACAATGCTCGTTTAGCTTCAACTGTAGTTTCAATATTCTCGTGCAGAGTGACATATGTCATGATAGTGCTGAATAAATTAACACAACGATCGTAAAACTCCTGTGGGGTATTATTATTCTGTGTAGCTAACATAAGATCATTATAAAGAGTGGTTTCATCTCTCTGGTCTGCAAAGTTATTTATTAAAGCAGCTTTAATATCACTCCAATTCTCAGATATACCGTTAGAGTTAATAATGAGTGCGGCCGGTCCTTTAATCTTATTTAAAATGCCATTTATCAGACAAAGCTTAACTAATGCGTTTCCTGGATTCGCATTTATATACTCTATAACTAACTTATCGCAAAGATGAATAAAACGCGTTAACACGTTCGCATTACCATCAAACTCGGGTAATAGGCGTAATGCCTTATAAATGCTATCTGCGGGGTCAACCATTGTGTTGGTTTCGGGCTTTACTGAACTAACAGAATTTCCTAAACTAGCACTTGAATCTACACTAATCTCTCTAGCACTATCTAAATCTAATCTACGAGCTTCCCTAGCGCGCGCAGGCCCACTAGGGGTATTTTTCCTAGGATGGAAAATGTTTGCGACTAAAACTAATTAAAGGAAAATTAATAGCAACACACAGAAACGATTCTAGTGTACTTACATAAACTGCATTCTGGTTTCTCTGGAATCGATGTCTGGATTTCTCCTCCGATCAGGATCTCAGGTTCTTTCAGGATACTCGGACGCCCGATTCGCTCGCGACGACGTTAGCGATAATAGCGGTACGGATCTTCGATATGAGAATCACCTAGCTAATATTATTTCGAGACGCCTCGAGTATCCTACCGACTGCGCCAATTATGTGAGTCGCTGCCGGAGGATCCAAAAAAAACCAAAACTATTTTAAAGATAAACTTTAATTACTTAGTAACAATAGTAAATTAATCCTAAGTACAATGATATCTGTTCGATGCTAGAATCAGAATGATTTCATTTATTACAATTTTATAAAATAGTTATTTTACGGTAAACAAGTGTATCAAGTAACGAACAATTCCAGGAGGTGTCGTAATACATTCACACGTGTAAGGCTGTCGCTACGCCGTGGCATCGAGGTCGGTGCATACTTGCAGTTTCCATATTGCTAAATATTATAACACACAGAATAATAAACAATACTATTTACAGAAACCTCACTCCCGAACTGCGTCAAATACCTGGAAAAATCCTTTGTGCTCCGTGCATGCGAAATCAAATTTTAATTTGAGGCGAGAAGGATCTCTTTCCGCTGTATATTCGTGCTCTTATTAAATTTCGTTTCAATCACTCACTAATGGATTCGGTTTATTTTTTGAGTGCGTCTCCGAAGGATGTTTTCAAGCCTAAACCACGGAGTGAAACATACCTGCTAGAAGTCTCTCTTCCTCCTAGCCTTTTCCCAAACTATGTTGGGGTCAGCTTCCAGTTTAACCAGATGCGGCTGGATACCAGTATTATACACTGAGCGACTGCCATCAGACCTCTGCAACCTGATTACCGGGCAACGTCGATATCCTACGGTTAGCCGGTTGTCAGACTTTCGGGCTTCTGACTACCCGTAACGACTGTCATAGGTATTCGTATGACACCCAGGACTGACGTTTTAACGTGCTCTCCGAGGCACGGTGGGGACATGCCTGCTAGAAGTCTCGGGTTTATTTTATTAAAATACTAACATTACTAAGTGGGTAGCTTGATCGGAGATTATTCAATAGGTACACATCGACACATTTCGCGAGTACCTTGAAGTGGTCTCACCGCTATTATATAATAATGAGTACGACAGTCGTTACGAGCAATGCGAAGCCTGACAATTTGATAACTTAAGCTATATTCTACATCGAATTGTTCAAATAATTGGACTTAGAGATGTTAGATGCAGTATCTCTTATGAAGTACTGATATTTAGCGGCATCTGCCTTCCGATTCAGAACCGTATCTCGTTGTTATCTCGTTTTATGTACGAGAAAAACGAGAAAAGAAACTGAATCGATCGACAACTAACTTATCGTAAAGTTCTGAATCGAGGGGCTGGTTAGACCAGAAGCTAACCAACCAATTTAACTGATGATTAATTTTTACACCTATAAATATTATATTTATATATAACAGGGGCTCGTGGCTAATTACCAACCGCGCGGATCATACCATTTGCGAGGTTAAGCTGCGGTTGCCGCGGTTAGTCTGTGGACGGGTGACCGTCCGTTAACATCGAGACAACTCCGTGCCTCGGAGAGCACGTTAAACAGTCGGTCCCGGGTGTTATATGAATACCTATGATAGTCATTGCGGGAAGTCAAAGGTCCGAAAGTCTGACAACCGGTCTAACCTTAGGATATCGGCATAGCCCAGTCACTGGGTTACAGAGGTCTGATGGCAGTCGCTCCGTGTAAAATACTGGTATTCAGCCGCATCTGGTTAGACTGGAAGCTGACCCTTACATACTTGGGAAAAAGCTAGATAGAACACCTGTATATATATTCTGGCTTAGTTGAACCGTACAAAACAAACAATAAATATTGACACTATTGATACTACAACGATATTGATACAATGTTCTAGTGTGACATATTGAGAGTGGACAAGTATCGCATTACAGTGTAAATTAGCACTTAGACTCCATTATCAAGGATTATGTGTGTGAGACATGTCATGTCGACACTATATCTATAAAATACGGGCAACAGAATCTTGCAGGGGTGAATCTATCATTGCAGTAACAGGTAATATCGGTATGTCAGAATTGCGAGCATGGTAAATAAAGTAAATGAAACCAACATAGACTCTCCACCACTGAGAGTACTTTTAATTAGGTTTGTGATAAGTTACAGAAGCTAGTTCACAATATTTCACAATATAATAATTAACACAAGATTAAAAAATGAGGACAAGCAAATCAGATATAAAAGGTCAGACTTCGTCTGCTGTTCGACATGGAATCCTTAGCTCCGTCGAATGACCAGTGTTTTTATAACTTCGGGTACGTTGATTAATCTTGACAATTACCCTCCTTTGTCAACATTGTCCAGTATTACCAGCTACCGATAACAGATCTAGAAATGTCATTACAGATCAGTAGGCCTAGCACGAATGACGTCACGTTACAGCTAGTTCATACAGAAACTGTTTACAAGATCCGTTTTAGCGGATCCGTTTTTATTTTGGTGATGGCGCCTGTAGTTGAATGAGCGGGTTCACATACACGACAGTATTCCGAATCCAGTAAAATAATACTGGATCCGTTATTTTTATCGTATCCTGTCTGCCAGTTGCAACGCAACTGCGATGTATTTAACTGATCCGTCGGCACAGATGTGAACAACACATCCAGTAGGTACTGACGGATCCGTTAAAACGGATCCGCTGTGTGAACAGGCGGTTAGTAATGTAAACGTAACGTGAATGTAAGTGAATTTTGAATTGGAAATACTCGTTTAGCACAACTATTTAATTAAATTGAAAACTTTGTTCCTCGTTTAAAACAAATCATGTAAGTAGCAAAAAAAAAAATTTTCTAGAACAGATGTATTTTCGATTCAAAATTCGCTTACATTAAGCGATAGCTCTCAACCGGCGTGCTTGTATGACAAGGTGTATGTATGTGGACGAAGCGATAGGAGTATTTAAGGATTTTAGCATGTGGCGTTCTATAGTTTCCATGGGAAAAAAGCGTGACTTTATGTATGTACGTCAAATGATTGTGCTAAGCCTAGGTGCATAATTCACCGTATGTAATCTAGGATGTAGGTAACGTTAATAAAAACAAGGCATAATAAACATAGCTATCCAAATTAGAGTGAATAAACGAGATCATACGACTTTTAGTCATTTTACATGCATTCTTACTCAAATCTGCAAACGAATTTTCATCCGGTTGAGTAGCACGAGTAAAACTCCAATATCCAGTGGAAAGTCATACGATGAACGTCGCATTTGGCTAGGATTTCCTTTGAGTACGCTCGAATTGCCCGCATATTCGGTCCTAGCTAGCTCAGTAACGTGGTCAAAGTCAGTATAACCATTGTTGTCGTTACAATGTTTAGTTCACACGGTAGTTAAATTTTCACCCAGGAGCTCGTGACTATATCTATACTAATATTATAAAGCTGAAGAGTTTGTTTGTTTGTTTGAACGCGCTAATCTCAGGAACTACTGGCTGGAATTGAAAAAAATATTTTTGTGTTGGATAGTCCACTTATTGAGGAAGGTTATAAGCTATATAACATCACGTTATGACCAATAGGAGCGGAGCATAAATGAAAAATGTTGCAAAAACGGGAAAAATATTATGTCCACCCATACGAAGCTGGGACGGGCCGCTATTTACTATAAAATTATACAGGGTTAATTTCAAAAGACCAGCAAAATATTAAAATAATGATTTAGAGATTAAACCAAAAATAAAATAAGGTTGACAGCATATCATTTTGGGACACAGTGCATAATATCAGCAAGCACATTGGATCACCCGCACGAACGCTCAACGAGTATTCCCAAGGAGGGTTGATGTCAGGCCAGCGGCCGGTCATTCAACAATAAGCCAGAACCTCTAACAACATGGATTTATGAAATGTGTTATGTGTCACCTAGTGTGAGATAAAGGCAGGAAGAAGAAGATTAAACCAAAACTTGCTCTCCGCTTGTGGACCAAGCGAAAGGTGTATATAAGGATCGTAGCATGTGGCGTTCTATAGTTTCTGCCTAACCCACATGGAAAAAAGGTGTGAGTTTGTGTACGTATATCAAACCAAAGGTGCGTTTTTTTGTTTCTTGTTTTGGTCGGTTTTGACTCCTTTCACGTGCGTTGCCAAATGTATGTTTGTGTGCTTTCTAGGTTTAGAATTGGATTGTGTTCTTATAATTATCCACACTTTCTGCTTTACGTTCAACTTTTTAGTGTAATACAGGAATAAAACAAACCAAAAAAAAAACTAATCTGAACCTTCTCTGGAAATTTGCCCGGTCACTGAAAACTAACCCTGTATATAATACAGTACACTTAATTGTACACTATATATAACGAATACACAATACCGTACCAAATAATATTAGCATACTAACTTTGCCGTCACTTTACATCTTTCAAAATATATTGTATGTTAGAAAAAATTTGCATTTGTTTAATGTCAGGAGCGATTTTCATGATAAAAACACACGGCATAAACATAAAATTGTGGTACCTAAATTTAGATTAAGTAAAACTAGTAAGTCATTTTTAGGAAATGGCTTACGTTTTTATAATAAGCTGCCGAAATCTGTAACTGATCTTACCGAGGGAAAATTCAAAACCTATATTAAACGTGTCCTCACTCAAAAAGCATATTACAAGACTAAGGACTACGTTGACGACAGGGATGTTTGGCATTAGTTCTTGCACATGTGGCTTCCCTGGAACCTCATTAAAAACATATGTGTACGTCTACTAACTATCCTCAATTAAGATTATATATTTTTTATTTTTTTTTATTGCTATCATTACTCTCAAGATATCTTTATCTTATTTTACAATGATTTTTCAGCTAAGTTTTGATGACATTTAATTATGTCAATTGTTTTATATAGTTTAGCTTCCTTTTCACTTTTGTAAATGTGAGAACTTTGTGGACCTGCATCTATAAATTTGTAAATTACTACAATATTATTCATATTACTTTTTTTTAAATTTTATTTTTGTTTGTTAGTTTTTGTACTCAAGTCTTTTAGTACTATATTACTCATTGGTCTGTGGTCAGGACCTCATTGTTCTCTCACTATCCTAAATCATTGTACTGTATCCACTGAAATTGTTAAAGGTATTATTTTTAAAAGAGTAAAAGAGTAAGAAAGAGTTTCTTGCCGGCTCTTCTCCATAGGAAACAACTAATTGGAACCGTGCACCTAAATTCGACGTTTCATAAGCACCTGTATTGGTTTATTTGAAATAAAAAAAATTGATTTTGATTTTGATATAAATAACCGGTCGTATCAATTAATCTACGAGGTTAAGCTGCACTTGCCGCTGTCAGCCCGTGGATGAGTGGCCATTCTTTACAATTCGAGACCTTTCTGGGCCTCAGAGTCACAACCTCCTATTGCTGTCATATCGATATTTGCGAAAAGCTTTATTAAATCACCGGAACAATACATCACATATTCGTCTCCTTTTTTTTATTGAAAACACGGCGTAATTAGCGTATGACTTCACAAACAATAAGCATTTTAATTATCCTTTGTGTTTCATTGATTCAACGAATCGGTAAAATGATTCCAATTGGGATTTCACTCTACCTGCCTTAATACGAGCGGAAAAATAAAAAATATAACGTTCATAAATGTTTTCGTGTACGTATGTTTTATTGCACGTGAGGATGTTGCACGTAGTAGAGAAAGAAAAAGAACTATATCCCGTAAAGCCTGTGGTCTCTTTAGACTCTGCAGTCACACCGTTAATTCAGCTCTCATCAAGCTGTTTCCCTCCCAGTCCTCCCAACCACCAACGCCCTAAGCCGAGGTCTGAGTCCCATTAGAGGTCGCCTTTAGTGCTGTTGTTGCTAGTAGTCATGATGTTAGAGTAGTAGTTCATCATCATCTTCCTGCCCTGATCCCAAGTTACTCGGGGTCGGTGCAATACGTTTTCCTCTTCCATTCTTCCCTGTCAGCCGTCTCTTTATCATTTACTCCTTTATCTTTCATATCCTCCCATACACAAGTAGAGTAGTTAGTTTAGGTTAAGTATTTCATTTCATCCCCATTGGCTGGAGATCCTTTAGGTCTTGCAAGACCATCTACAAGCAAAACATTAAAAAAAACCGTATAGTTGTTCGTATCAACATTCAATTATTCTCGGCTCGATTCAACGCAGTCTACTATGAAAAGAAAGAATTTTTTTTTTAAGTAGTTTGTTATTTTAATGGGGGTACAGAATAGATGGAGCAACTGAATGAAAACAAAATAAAAATAATAGTTTGTTATCTTTATCATAACAAAGGGACTCGTGACTCATTAACAACCGCGCAGATTATACAATTTGCGAGATTAAGCAACACTTGTCCCGATCAGTGCATGGATGGGTGACCATTCGTTACACATCGAGATCCCTCCGTGCCTCGGAGAGCACGATAAACCGTCGGTCCCGGGTGTCATGCGCACACCTATGATAGTCGTTACGGGTAATCAGAAGCCCGAAAGTCTGACAGCTGGTCTATCTTTAGGATATCGAATTAGGAAACACTACTTGAAGTCGCTGCACTCCTAATCATCTAATTTAGTCTTCGTCATAATTGCATTAAGATTTTCATAACGTTTTGTAATTGATATATATATTGTAATATCTATATATTTTATTATTTGTATATATGTATTTGATGTAATTTATATTTAACTTTTGAATTCCTAATATATTCAGTCCAAAATTGTCAAGTCATCTTTTTCCTGTACCTACGTATTTTGATGCTTTTCTTTTTAACCCTAAGGGTGACTGGCAGAGAATGCCTTATGGCATTAAGTCCGCCTTATGTACCACAATAGTGCATAGAAGTATAAATAAATAAATATCGGCATTGCCCAGTAATTGGGTTGCAGAGGTCTGATGGTAGACTCTCCATGTAAAATACTTCGGGGAATATAAGGCGTGATGTTATGTTATATTTATGATAATGAAAGTAGTAAAAAAACACGCTCACGTTGGAGGCATCAATACTCAAAATGTATTCGCTAGAAGTAAACCAATATATTCGTATCAGTTTCTTTTTCAATGAATAATTATCATGCAAAAACCACTTCACATTTTATATTTGAATGCTTAAAAAGTAGGTCTGAATGGAATACAATCCGTTTTTCGAACATTCTGCCTGTCGGATTAGTACCCACATGTGGTATGCATACCATAGTTTTGAAACGCCGGGTTGATGATATTGTTGATATTTGTTAGGAATATTTCGCCGAAGTGCCGAATTAACAGGGAATAACTATCCGGAAATTTCTGCATTCTGCATGCAGACCATGCCACAAGGAATTCCGAATCTCTCTCGATCATCGTTTATGTGTTCAAATTATGTGAAAACTGTTTATATTGTATTATGTTCAGTAGGCTTCGTCCAACAATAATAATAACTTAATAATACCATCTTATTACTGTCCCACTGTTGGGCAAACAGCCTTTGCTCAAAGAAAAATAAAAGTCTATGATTTGCATTTCCCTATTCATAAAATAAACAAGTTAGTGTGAATATTTTTTTCTGACTCCTATGCTTATTATCATAGCACAATATAGAACCAATTTTTATTTTAAACTAAATGGCCCGGTGAACTTCGTACCAAATTATTTTTTATTTTTTTCTAATTTCTTTTTTCCTTAACCACCCCCGTTTTGAGACGAATAAAACAAAAAATAATATTCAAATCGGTCGAGCCATTTTCGAGTTTTTGCGAGACTAATGCACGGCAATTGATTTTGATATAGATATGAGTATATATAGGTAGACTAGGAGGTGCGTACTAGAACAATTATTTTTCCTTACACAAAACACTAAAAAAAACGTAACATTATTTTAATATGTTAAAAAAATATACGCATTAAAGCGAAGTGTATCAATATTTTAGATTTATAAATTTAAAGTACTTAATGCAGGAATAATTTAGTAGATATTACTTAAAATAAGAGCTCAGTAAAACTCAATTCTTCAATGATGTCAAATAAATAACATCTTAAAGAGTAACTTTTAAAGTAAAATAACTTTTAATAACAACAAATTAGATTAAAATTTTAGCAAAATTTAATTAATCATACTTGTTAATTTTATCGCATTGGAATTTTATAGAGATTTGTGCATATTTTGAATTTTACAAATTTTGGTAACTAAGAACTTATTTGGCTAAAACAATAGTTAACTTACAAATAACCCACGTGAAATATTTAAACATTGTAAAATTATCAGTATATTAATCCATAAAAAAAAATAAACACGTTAAACGGTTTTATCTTGCAGTACCCCTGCAGCATCTGGATTTGAGGATTTAAGGTTGAAATTATTAAATGTTGTATTGTCATGGGAATTAAATTTGTGGGTGAATTTTCAGGAGAATCGGTTAAGCAGAAATAGATGAAAAATCTATCGCAAGATTTGAATCAAACAAAGAAATATACGAAGTAAAGCTAATTAAAACCGTTCAATAAAAAAACTTAATGTAACTACGCAGACAAAATTACATTCTAGGAATTTCTTCTTTTGCATAATTTATTATGTATGCATTAGACTCACAATATTACCCACTTTAAAAACGGTATGTTCAAAGGTTTAGCTATCAAACCTATGAGAAGAAAATGTATAATAAGCTCTCGGCACCTTGTAACTAGAAATTGATACCTACCTATTGAATTCCTGATGAGAGACAAGACACACCTCTGCACTGATATCGTAACAACACTTATTATCAGCCTTCATACTACTTAGGTAGGTAGTAGCAGTGATAGCCTAGAGCTGTGAGCGTCGGACTGCCAAGTCATAGGTCTCGAGATCGAACCCAAGACACCTTTGACTTTTCGGATTCATGTGCGTATTGTACAATTATCACTTGCTTAAAAACGGTGAAGGAAAACATAGTGAGGAAACCAGCATTCCTGAGAGAAATTTCTCGACGGCATGTAAAGCCAAGACAGAGGCCCATGGGCGGCATAAACTCTGAGACCAGGTTAGTAACAAGAAAAGAAGAAGAATACTTAGGTATATGTGAGCAGAATAAAAAACCTAACACCTAAATAAGAAGTATGACGACTTAATTTAATATCAATAAGCAAACATCAAATTGAAATCCGTTCTAGTAACACGTCGGTAAAAAAGTATCTATCATGCGTATTTGCGTATGAAAATGAAATCACACAGATTGATATCATGACTGAAATAACAGAGTGTATGAAGCCTCATCAAAAACTGTTTGAATAATTTATATTATATGTCAAAGCTGAATCATCAGGCGTAAAACGTATTTAAATGTATGCAGGGACAACGTACAGATTATCCGGGTTTATAACGATGTTAGTCTAGGAAAAGATGTAATTTGTACAAATGTTAGGTCTGAATTATTTTTGAATTATATAAAACGAACGGGCTCGCAATTATCAAAGTTTCAGTGGAATTTGGAAAGTTTGGTGTAAAATTCAAATCTTTGCTTTGAAAGGATTGCTATTAGTTTAATGGCTAACGGTTTATTAAAATGGAAGTTATGTTTTAACATTTTGGAGCCATATTTATATTAGTCAACCTTGACACGACCAGTTTCATAAATAAAATCAAAACCTAGAACGATTCAAAGAAGAAAGGTACCAATAAATAAATGCAAGTAATGATTATGTACACTCAGGAGCAATGTATCCACCACAATCACTAACATAAACAAAACAATGTTGAAATGATGAACAATGTTTTTCGAGATATTAAGATTTATTTGGTGACCCGGATTCATAGCTCCCGAGTATATTTGAGGATTATAATACCACTAATACTTTCTGTAATCCAGCAAAGAAAACTGTTGTAACAACTTGGGACAAAATCCTACTTAGTTATTTTAACCTTGACCAAAATGGCTCAAGACGCGCCCACACCGTACTTCATATAAAGCCTTCTTTAATCGTATTAAGGGAGAATGTTTTAAGGAAATACTTCAGTAATGACCCCCATAATCTTTACAAGTTTTTGCCATTAAGTGTTTCATAATTTAGTATGCCATATAAGTTCCTTGAAATATTAATGAAGAATTGATCAAAGTTCAAGATTACTAGCTGTATAAAAATAGTAGATTTTGCTTCAGCACGACAAATAGTATGCGACATTTGCTAAGAGGAAACAAAGTGTACCTTTGCCTTTTATCCATGGTGAACTGTTTAGATTCGACAAAATCACCGGGTTACTAGTTTAACATAACATCACGCCATACATTCCCCGAAGGGTTCTGCAGAGGTGTTTTTAAGTACACCCTCGTTTCGCCAGTTATGTTTTAAGTCCCATGTAAAAGGGGGCGAGCCTATTGCCATTAACCGGGCACAAATTCAAACTCCAGTCTGCTACTGAGAAATTCCTAATGGAAAAACCTAATAACACTTTACCCGACCTGGGGATCGAACCCAGGATCCCATGCTCAGCAGTCGCGCTTGCGACCACTAGACCAACAAGGCAGTCAAAAAGGTTACTAGTTTACTAGTTTATATTTACGTTTGTCCACACGATGGAACCACGCCCGCGAAAAAATCTTTATCTCACGTGGATCTGTCGTCTGGACAAAGGTTACATACTCTAGTACACCACCGTAGTTCTTTTGTAGGCCCAGTGGTTTCGCCGGACCTGAACAAGTCAGCGTGGACAAAAGGCCTAAAGCTAGACTTTGTTTTTTTCGGACAAATGTCGCATACTGTTGTCGCGATCATACATACCCTACTTTATTTATTCAGCTAGTAAGCTTGAACTTTGATCGATTCTTCATTGAAAAAAATCCATAAGTCTTATCATGTTTTCAAGGAATTTGTACAGCATACTATGTTGTGATGGCATATACTTGTAAAGATTATGGGATCATTACTGAAGTATTTCCTTAAAGCATTCCCCCTTGATAAGGCCGGTGATTTTGCCGGATCTAAATACGTCACCGTGGACAAGAGGAATTAGAGTTTCAAACCCATAGGTATCAAACGCAACATTATGATAGTAATAATAGGGCTCCTTAGGAAATAGATCGTCTAGGGAAGTACTACCGCCATCCGTAATTCTTCAGTCAAGCAGCATTGCTGTGTTCTGGTTTGATGGGTATAGGAGCCGGCAAAGTTACAGGACTACATATAGGTACTTACATAGACGATGAAAAATAACCCTTTTGGTTTCGCAACTTTCGAGTAAGAACAACTGCTAATAATATATTTTCCAAGGGTTGAATTTCAATTTGTTGATAGGCGTAACACTCATTGGAATTGAAACTTGAACCGTGAAGATTGAACTTTATTAATTACATTACGGAGGGGAACTTAGTTTTGAAAGTGGGACCTGGTACTAGGCTGGATAACTCCAGTAGAGGGGAAATAAACGTCGCCACGAACGTGCTTAATTCAGAAGATAGTATAAATGAAGGAAACTTTACACATACGCAGAGAAAGTTAAATGAATTCGTTTTCATAATATCATACTCTTTAATGTAGGTATACTAATTTGTAAACACGGAATTTTTCAAAAGCCTGTTAATTTATGAATGTTGTTTCGATCACCAACATCTGATGAGGCTCTCGTTGGGCGGCTGGATCAAGGGCCTGATACAGAAAGCGGTACTTTCTGGACATGGCGCGTACTGTTAGGAAGTTCTTCTCTCTGAGGCCATGACCACCGGTAGCTTGTATACTGTTCCCAATGCCCGTGGACTACCTTTTTTTAATTTGTTATTTTTTTTTTTTTATATTGAAATATTTAAAAATGTAATTTTTAATTATGTATATTTAATGAATAAAAATATAACATAACACAACATCACGCCTGTGTTCCCCGAAGGGTTAGGCAGAGGTGTATATTAACGCCCTCATTTCGCCATTATGTTTCAGTCCCATGTAATAGGGGGCGAGCCTATTCCAATTAACCGGGCTCAAATCCTAACTCCGGGCTGCTACTGAGGAATTCCACACGGAAAACCCAATAACAACTTTACCCGACGTGGGGATCGAACCTAGGACCTCATGATCAGCAGTCGCGCTTGCCACCATTAGACCAATGAAACAGTTAATGAATAAAGGATGATAATTTAAAATAGCCTCGATGAGTGACGATATATCATCAACCTTACTGACTGGCTAATCTTTTCACCACGGCATGAGCTATTCTCAAATAGCTGGTGTCGATATGAGAGAAAAAGTTGAGAATAGAATACAATAGATTTATTTGCAAAAAAACATGGATAAGGACAGTTCTACATAAGTCACAAAAGTAGCTGCATATTTAACCATACAATGGTGAGTAAATTAAAGTTGCCAAGCGATACTTACGGAAAGAGTAGTATTAGTAGTATTTTTAAACGACTTCGATACGGAGGTTATCAATTCGATGTGTATTTTTTTTACCCGGAATCTACGCAGTAAACAGCAGATTATATTTAAAACATTTTAAATGTTCTGCCTAGCCTTTTCCCAACTTTTTTGAGGTCAGCTTCCAGTCTAACCAGATGCGGCTGAATACCAGTATTTTACACGGAGCGACTGCAATCAGACCTCCGCAACCCAGTTACTGGGCAATGCCGATATCCTTGAGGTTAGACCGACTGTCAGACTTTCGGGTTACTGACTACCCGTAACGACTGTCATAGGTATTCATATGGCACCCTTTTTTTTTTATCGTGGAGAAATGCACTCGCATACTGCACTACCACGGGGAGATAGTGCAGTTATGTGGGACTCAAACCCACTAAAACTCCACGGTGTCCTCCTCTGCCTCTTATGGCGGGAACACGGACACGCGTAAGCACTCAACCGCGAACCCGCCGCGGTTCTCCGTCACCGGACCCTCCTCTCGGGTACTCCCCCCATCACCGGCGCACCAGAACACATGGTATGCCGTGACCACCCCGGGAACCAAACGAGCACATGGGCGCCAGAATACCCCGTGTCTGGGCATCCTTGGTCCCCCTGCGACGGGTCAGGTTAGTGGCCCCGCCGCCTACCACTTTTCGGCTGCATAGGATAGGGAGAGCGGCTAACGACATACCGACACTCCTCTCCCCCTGCGGCCCCACCGCGTCCGCCATCTGACGTTGGCGACCCCGTCAAGGCCGCGGAAGGTAGGGAGAACGGCGCGGTTGCGGTGTCGCCCAGGCGACACCGCAACCTACTTGGCCGTTACATCGAGGGCTTCCAGGCCCAAGCCCCGACGAGCAGCCCCTCCTCGGGTTCCTCTTCGCTTCACCGTGGGGATCTATGCCACGGCTACTGAGCCCCCCCGCAACGACAATGCGGGAACCCATCGGGGGGGTTCATATGGCACCCTGGACCGACTGTTTAGCGTGCTCTCCGAGGCACGGAGGGGTCTTGATGTGTAACGAACGGTCACCAATCTACAGACTGACCGCGGCAAGCGCAGCTTAACCTCTTAAATCGTATGATCCGCGCAGTTGCTAATTAGCCACGAGCCCCTCGATTTTTAACTGTTATTTAAAACATTTTAAATAATAGTTAAAAACAATTCCGCCATTTAAAATATCCTCACGTATTATTTTAATAATCAACATTCAAACTGTTAATTAAAACAAGTTTTGGGTTCGTTATTAATTTGTCAATAGAGAAACCTGATTTAATGAAATGCAACGTACAAACTTAAATGTTTTAACTCAGCGGCAACTTATTTTAAATTGACATTAACTGAAGCTGTTCTATGAATTTGTTTTCCGCGCTATATTAATTTTGAATGAAGGGTAAATTATTCAAAACGCTAACAATATTGAAATTGGAATAATGTCTGTTATACTATTGTTTTAGATTTAGGTCACTGGGTATAAGGTTTTCGTGCTTGACGAGATTGGTTACGCGTTTACGGTAAAGTAATTGTTATTGTAATTATGATAAGATAAGTAAGAGGAAATGGTAGGTAACGTTATTTGATTTAAAATAATAAGTTAATATTACCTCATGAGGTTAAAATAATCTTCATTCGTACCTACTACAGTTCTTCTTCCTGCCCTTATCCCACACTAGGTGGGGTCGGCACAACATGTATTTCATAAATCCATGTTGTTAGAGGTTTTGGCTTATTGTTTTATGACCGGCCGCCAGCCTGACATCAACCCTCCTTGGGAATATATTATGCACTGGGTCCCATAATGATATGCTTGTCAATCTTATTGCCGACAACTAAGTAGACTATGTTCTTCTTGGTGGGATATACTTGAAGCTCCTGGACCCACTCATTCAGTTTTACCTGGGACTTTGGTTCTGACACATCGTAAACTAACATAGCACCGTGAATGTCTCTGTAAAAACTTGAAACTTCTCGTACTCTGTATTCGACATCGTCAACAATAGAAATAAACGGCGATTTATAAAAACAAATCTAAAAAAAAACTCGAAAAATTAATTTGATAAAATACTAGCTTTTGCCCGCAGCTTCGCTTGCGTGAAGTTTGGAATCCTCGTTAAGCCCATTTTAAAGTGACATTTTAAAATTCAAAACGTCCCCCAGCCGTTTAGGCTGTGCGTTGCTAGATTAGTCAGCCAGTCGGTCAGTTTCTCCCCATGCTTCTTACTTCAAAAGTACCAGATTTCTCATACAAACTTTCAACACTAAACTTATTTAACCCCCTTAGAGGTTGAATTTCCAAATATGTGTACATTTATTCCTAACCTAACCTTTCGGAGAGAGATGCATTCTGGGATAGTATAAGAGGTATTGTGAATGAGTGTAGAATAAATGAGAAGATTGTTATGCTTGGTGATTTCAATGGTTGGGTAGGTGTGAAGAGTAAAGGATATGAAAGTACACTAGGTGCGTTTGGGGATAAAAGGGTGAATGAGAATGGAATGAGTTTGTTAGAAATATGGGTGGAGAAGAATCTTTCTATAATGAACGCTATGTTTAATCATAGAGATTCACATGTATACGTGGGAAAGGCAAGATAGTAGAAGCATGATTGACTTTGTGGTTGTTGATGAAAGACTGAAGAGTAAGGTCACAGATACAAGAGTGTATCGGGGTGCCAATGTGGGGACCGACCATTATCTTGTCATGTGCCGGATACATGGTCTGTTTAAACGTTGGTGCCGTCGGGTTCGGGTTCCTGTGACTGCACTTGAGAGAATAAAAGTAGAAAGGTTGCAAGAATAAAAAGTGAAAGAGGAATATAAGAGGGAAGTAAAAGAGAAGACGAATGAGATTTTAGAAGGAATGAATGATTATAGTTTAGAAGAAGCATAGAATGTTATAAAAAACAGCATGGTGCAAGTGGCCACAAAAATATGCGGTGTGGCGAAG
The DNA here is from genome assembly GCA_910594945.2 of Amphipyra berbera. NCBI lineage: Eukaryota > Metazoa > Arthropoda > Insecta > Lepidoptera > Noctuidae > Amphipyra > Amphipyra berbera. Next base: position 9,801,770 of record OU343136.1, on the reverse strand, counting down.
AGGAAAAATAACAGGAGAACGAATGATTGTTGGATTATTTATTTATTTATTATATTTTTTAAGAGGTACATGATAAGCCTTAAGATCTAATAAAGTGTCCCACAAAACTGTATAAACAGTTTGACTGTGGAATCAAGTAATCTTGTATCATAATATTATTACATTAAAATATATAGATAGATGATGAAGTTAAAGAGGTCGTACGGAAGAAAAAAGAAGCTTGGCTTAATTTATTAGCCTTTAAAGCTAGAATAAGGATGAATCAGGCAACGAGTATGATTGACGATTTGGAAAGAGTGAAGAAAAGATACACCGAAATAAAGGCGGAAGTAAAAGAGATCGTAAAGATGAAGAAGAATGAAATGGAAGATAAGTATAATAGGAAGTTCTCCGACAACTTCAGGGTCAATGTTAAGCTGTTCTGGCAACAAGTAAGATTGGGTAGTGGAGTTTCGGGGACATTAAATATGAATACAGTTAGAGGAGGAGATGAATGCTTGTTAAGTGAAGAACGCAAGGTGTTGGAACGCTGGAAGGTATTTTTTGAAAGTTTATTTAGTTGGCAGGATAGTGTGCAAAGAGTGGGTAACTGGGCGGAAGCGAGTGAGTCAGACATTGACTTGGATGAAATCGTGAAAGCGCTGAAATGTATGAAAGTTGGAAAAGCTGCTGGGTGTGACAGAGTGTCTGTCGAAATGCTTAAGGGCGGTGACGGGGTGGTAGCAAGCCTGCTGTACTGGATCTTTAATATGTGTTGGAGATTCGGCCAAGTGCCGGGCGACTGGTGCAAAGCTGTAATCGTACCACTATATAAGGGAAAAGGTTCACAGCAGGAGTGTAAAAACTACCGCGGCATTCGTCTTTTGAGTGTGGTCGGCAAACTATATGCGAAAGTTTTAATTAACAGAGTGATAAGAATAACAGATGAGAAATTATGGGATGTTCAGGCAGGGTTCAGAGAGGGGATGTGCTGTATGGATCAGATCTTCTCCTTGAGGTGCATAGCCGAAAAACATTTGGCAAAGCACAAGAAAGTGTACTGCGCTTTCATTGATTTGGAGAAGGCCTATGATAGTGTGTGGAGGGAAGAATTGTGGTCGACACTATCTTTGTACGGGGTGGACTGGCGCTTGATACGGGCACTGAAATCGCTGTACAGGGATTCCAGTGCTTGTATTAGGATAAATGGGGCGTTCACAGACTGGTTTGGCATCTCCAGAGGTGTTAGACAGGGTTGTGTAGCGTCTCCATGGCTGTTCAACCTATACATGGATAGTTGTTTGACAGATTTAAAAGGGAGTGAGTGTGGATTTGAAATGAATGAGTTGCCTGTCAAATGTCTTCTCTACGCAGATGATCAAGTTTTGCTTGCATCGTCGGCGGAAGAGTTGCAAGACATGGTAACTATGATGAATGGAGCATATAATATGAAAGGGATGAAAATTAATGTAAGCAAGACGAAAGTAATGGTTTTTGAAAAAGATGCAGATGTATCTGAGTGTAAAGTAAAGATAGGAGATGAAAGTATTGAACAGGTGAATGAGTTTGTTTATTTGGGAAGTATGTTTACAAGAGATGGTAAGATTGACGAAGATGTGGAAAGAAGAGCAAATGCGGGAAATAAAGTAAATGGTGCTATGCATGCGGTTGTGGCTAGCCAGTCGATGTCCAAAAAGGCACGACTGGCTGTCCATAATGGTGTGCTGGTACCTACGCTTATGTATGGAAGTGAATGTTGGTCGTGGCAGAAGAGGCATGAAAGTAGAATAAATGCCGTGGAAATGCGTTCCTTGCGAAGTATGTGCGGTGTAACTTTGAATGATAGATTGAGAAATGAAGAGATTAGACAAAGTTACGGTTTAAAAGATGATGTAGTGACAAAAATTGAAAGGAGTATGCTTAGGTGGTTTGGTCATGTTGAGAGAAAGAGTGAACGGCGATTAACAAAAGGAATTTATAAGGCTGATGTCAATGGGAACGCCGGTAGAGGACGTCCTAGAAGGACATACATCGATGTTATTGGTGATGTTCTTCACAAAGGTCAGGTGCGTAATACTCTCAACCGGCGTGCGTGTATGACAAGATGTATGAATGTGGATGAAGCGAAAGGGGTATGTAAGGGTCGTAGCATGTGGCGTTCTATAGCTTCTGCCTACCCCCGTGGGAAAAAGGCGTGAGTTTATGTATGTATGTATGTATGTTTATTCCTAACCAGAAACCTTAATATTTAATTTCATCTTTCTTACTTCAAAAACGACGGACTTACATACAAACTTCAACCCCCCATTTCACCCTCTTAGGGGTAGAATCTCCAAAAACCCTCAAACACCTATACGTTTATTTCTTTCCAAAAGCCTAATATTTAATTCCATGTTTCTCACTTCAAACATACCAGATTTCTCATACAAACTTTCAACACTTATTTCACCCCTTTAAGGGTTGAATTTCCAAAAATGCTCAAACATGTGTACGTTTATTTATAACAAGCTTCTTACTTCAAAAATGACGGACTAACATACAAACTTAAAAACCCTATTTCACCCCCTTAAGGGTTGAATTTCGAGAAATCCGTTCTTAGTGGATGTTTACGTCACAAAATGAACCTACTGTCAAAATTTCAAGTTTCTAACCCCAGCCGTTTAGGCTGTGCGTTGATAGATCAGTCAGTCAGTCAGTCAGCTTCTCCTTTTATAAGTATATAAAAAAGAAAAAAAGATAGATTGATATTTGGTTGCCACGGCGATGACATAACATACCTGCACCGTATCGTACCTACTATTTGTAGTTATCCTAATAAAACCAAACATAAAAAATAACAAATACCTAATAAACACCCTCTATCAGTAACCGACAGGGATAATCCCCTCTTTGTTAAAGTAAAATTCACATAAAAATGTAATACAGTATAACGGTATTTCACGATTTCAAAAACTACTTCCTCTTGTCAACTGGAAATTTACTTGCAAACCCTTAGTAATCTCTACGGTATTAAAACGGAGTTAAAGTGTTCAAAATGCCTTGACATAAATTCATGTGAGCGAATCTGGAAAACGCGTTAGTATTGCAAATGTATAAAAATACGTTACCGCAAACGTATTTTTAGAATAATAATAAAACCCTTTTAAGCAACTTTTTTTTGTTTTCTTTTCACGCTTTTAAAGTTCCTGGTGTTTCATTTGAAACGTATGAAGCGGACCCTTGACCTTTCTTTGTTTCGCATTCCGAGTTCTCTTTGAAAAAATGCTTTTCAGTTTTAAATATCTCTTCTGGCGTTAATTTTTACTCTTGTCTTTCACTCGGAAACACCTTTGAACTAGGTAAATTAATGTATGTAAATTTAATGTTATTTAACTCAAAAATATTTTTACTGGGATTTCAGTAAGAATAAACTGATCTTTACGCACGTGATAAGCGATTTACTAAGCGACTGAGTCAGGGAATGTAAGCATTATTGGTTCATTGTAATGTAATATTTTTTTTAAATAACGCTCATCAATTCGCAAGCGATGCATTAGCTGACAAATGATAAAAGGATGCCAATAGTCATATTGGTCATCCTTATATCATTTGTTAATCTTGCATATCATTTTGGGACCCAGTGCATAATATCAGCAAGCACAATGAGTATTCCCAAGGAGAGTTGATGTCAGGCAGGCGGCCGGTCATAAAACAATAAGCCAAAACCTCTAACAACATGGATTACGAAATACATGTTGTGCCGACCCCACGTAGCGTGGGATAAGGGCAGGAAGTAGAAGATATCATTTGTTAATCTCATAGCCAAATACTCAAACGCTACTCAATTTTAAGTTGCCGTTAATTTCGTGCTGTCACTGTCACTCTAAGGCGAAGTGACAGTGACACAACGAGATTTAATAGCAATTTTAAATTGAGTAGCGTTTGAGTATATCACCGTATTACACGCGATGATCAATAAAATGTCTGGTGTATCAACTTTTGTGATAACAATTCTATAAAGCATGACAAAAGGTTCTCAAATTAGGGTGTAGGCGTTTATGTAATAGTATCAACAAGTAACTTTGCAAACTATCGTAGACACGTGGGCGGAATATTGTATGTGTAGTATATTTCTAGTCAAATGAGAAGACACGTACATACCTATATATAGGTTTCAGAAGTATTTATTTTTGAATTGCGCACATATTGTAATAAGTCTATTTTATTTATAGAAAACATGTTACTGAAATCCAACACACAAGGAAATAAAAAAAAGTAAAGTAAAGCCAGTACCTAAAAAAAATTTAAAAAAAATAGAATTCAAGATTATTAGTGGTAATAATATATATTAGCGACCATATGTAGATACTAATGTGGGGCATATAAACCTTCCTTTTGAATCTCTCTATCTATTGCTGAAAATTGCATTAAAATCTGTTACATAGTTTAAAAGATCTAAGCGTACAGACAGCGGGAGCGACTTTGTTTTATACTATGTAGGTAAAGATTATGCACAGGAATCCGTAGAAATACATAGAAATAGGTATATGGGTAGGAAAAATTCTCTTACATTCATAGTGGAGGACTATGTAGTGGATTCATTCAATCGGAAAATCTAGCTAGGAATCGTTTTATGCCATACCAATCTTTTCTGCTCGCTTGATAACCAAGCGAGAGATGTGGCTAACCGGGCTTGGGGTAGGTAGCTTTGATTATTGAATTCATTTCGGGGCCCCGGGTTCCCATCACATTGTTTCTATTCAAAGAAAGAATATTTCTTTTTCCCTAATCTATATATATAAAAATGAATCCCTATTTGCCTTGGTCACGCCATAACTTGAGAACAACTATACCGATTGAGGTCATATTTACACAATATATTTGTTTTGTCGTAGCTATGCTGAGATCTGATAGGTGGCGCTGTAGTCAAATTATTTAGGCGGGCACAGCCGCGGGACAACAGCTTGTACCTTATGAAGATATACCTAGACGAAGATCAAGATTAATAACCAAGAATCTTGGAAAAGGTGTTCTTTGACAACCGTGGCTGCATCTGTTACTGCCTTGTCTCTCAAACAATACCACTGAGTCAACTTACTTATTCCTTTCATGTCCAATACTTAGGAAGTCCAATACAATGAAATAATTGAATTTAAATAAATGGAAAAAGAGTGGAAACGTTCTAAGCCGACCTTACCGCAAGCATTAATAGACTTTTTTTCAAATATTTGTTTAGGACAAAACGAGAAATCCTCCTTGTAAGAGGATTCAAACCTTTAACCTTCTGAATGAATATTTTATCGTCACGTTCAATACTGTGCTTACCCTAGCCTAGCTAAAAATAGACCGATCCTTCATCTTTCCGTAGGTGTTATTTAGGGTTGCCTACTGTAGGTACTCTAAAATAGAATATATATCCGCCTAGCCTTTCCCCAATCGTGTTGGGGTCAGCTCCCAGTCTAACCAGTTGCGGCTGACTATCAGTATTTTACACTGAGAGAATGCCATCAGATCTCCGCAATCCAGTTATTGGATAATATCGATACTCTAAGTTTAGACCGTTTGTCAGACTTTCGGGCTTCTGACTACCCGTAAAGACCGTCATAGGTATTTGTATGACACCCGGGACCGACTATTTAACGTACTCTCCGAGGCACGGTAGGGTCTCTCGATGTATAATGAACGATCACCCATCCACGGACTGACCGCGACAAGCGCAGCTTAATCTCGCAAATCGTATGATCCGCGCGGTTACCTAGTAATTAACCACGAGCCCCTAAAATAGAATATTGTTCGTTATTTCCTAGCAGCGTACTTTACTATCCAAGACCCCGTTCACACATCTGTACCGACAGATCTGTTAAACAAATGGCAATTGCGTCGCATCTGGCAGGCAAGATACGATAAAAATTACGGATTCAGTATTTTTACTGGATTCAGAATACTGTCGTGTATGTGAACTTGCTCAAAGAACTACAGGCGTCATCACCAAAATAAAAACGGTTCTACTAAAACGGGTCCTGTAAACAGTTTCTGTGTGAACTAGTTTTACAGACACACTATCTCACTGTCTGAACTTTTATTTTAAGACATTCTTTTTTGCTTTATGTAGCTTCAAGTGTAGGTACTTTAATTCCAAACTTCATAATTTGTAAAATGGTCTTTAAGTTTAAATTCTAGACCATCTTACAAGTTAAGAATTAGGTATTGAAGTTGGCAATACGGCACGTATATTAGTCTTAGCAGACCAAGTATTTCATTCAGAACTTCTTAATGTATTTTACTGAGATGTAATGAACTGGCTAAGTTTAACCACATTTGCTGAAATAGTAATAGAACCATCTGTATTGAAAATTCTTCAGCAACAGTTGAAATTTACGTTACTGATTTTAAACACGCTGTATTTTTTTATATTTGCCTGGCAATTTACAATCTGAATTAATTTCTGTCGGCAAGTTTTTCCTTAAAATACTTTTATCCGTTAGCTATTGGTTTCTAAGAATTTAATACATATATGAAAACTTATTTCGAAAAATATATTACGCATATTACATACAATTCTTAATAACCCCTATTCTCTGTAATTATACATTTTAGTACGGTGGTAAACTGGTGCATTTGCATAACTAGAATAATGAAATAAACTCTCACTAAAATACTGTTAGTAGTGGTTAATACCAAAGCAAAATGCACTCAGTAATTAACAAGATTAGCCGCAACATAAATATAGATTCGGTCATTTAATTATAAGCAAGAATAAGCCTAAACTGTCATGAAAATATATACAACTTACGGCCAAATACTCAAATGCTGCTACTCAAATGCACTCGTCGCTATCACTCCGCCTAACGGAGTGTCCTGCATAAGCGACAAACGCGACGCGGTGCGACGCAACGCGACACGACGTGGAACATATACGCACTACGTCGCGTCTCGCTACATAGACCGCTAGTAGGAAATGCCGTTGTTTTGATCGCGTTTGTCGCGTTCGTCGCTTACGCAGGACATCCCATTAGGGCGACTTGCAGCAAAGTGATACAAATCTCAGTTTAGTTAAATCTCGATTTTGCTCTAAACTCGACTTAACTTAAATCTTAATCTATTAAGCATGTCTTGCACAGTCAGTGAGATTAAATCAATAATTAATTCTTGGCGTTCCGTTTTCAAATAAAATGCGATGGCAACTCAGTTCTGCGTATAGAGAAAAAATAATTTGATGTGTCATTAACGTCAATGTAAGTCAGTCTATAAAATCGAGATTTAAAAACTTTAAACCGATCTAGATACCGGTTTAAGTTTGACGATTATTTAATTCGAGATTTAAGCTAAGTCGATGTTACACACGTCGTTAAACTAAATTTAAACCTAAGTCGAGTTTAAATCGAGATTTAAGTAAAAGCGGCAAGTCTAAACTTAAACTGAGCGACATCACGAGATTTAACGGCAACTTAAAATTGAGTAACGTTTGAGTATTTGGCCATTAGTAACCTCGTAAACTATACATACGTCAAACTTTATCGTTAGCCTTCGTTGGGCATCATGAAGAAAATATGAAACTTTATTCCACCTACTTACAGCTAAACTACTTGAAGATGTACTTTGTGATCTAAATAATAACTTTTCTTAGTAAACAACGCTTCTTTATGTAAAAATAAAAGTACAATAAAAAGGGACGAAAGAAAATTTAAAAGGCCTATAGAGCGTTGACGCAGTTACTGTAAGTACTAGGGTTTGGTTTCCTAATACGAAGAAAGAGAGGCTCTAAGAGAAGTCTAGACGAAATTGCGACTTACCATCGAGGTTTTTTTCCTTATTTTATCTTGGTTGTTGAAGAAAAGCCGGTAATTTGTGTCGGTGCCCGGCGCCAGCATCGTAAATACTAGCCTTCATAGATGAAGCTTAACAATAATGTTAGAGAAAATAAAGTTTTAGACTCAAGGAAAATTAATAGAGATACTAATAATAGATTTTTATAGAAATATTTAATAATACAATATAGGTCTGTAATGGAGAAGGAGGGAGGAGGAGGAGCGGGGGAGGGGAGCTCGTGGGTAAGTGACAACCGCGTTAATCATATGATTTGCAAGCTTAAGCTGCGCTTGCCGCGGTCAGTCCGTGGATGGGTGCCCATTCGTTACACATCGAGACCCCTTCATGCCTCAGAGAGCACGTTTAACTGTCGGTCCCGGGTGTCAAACGAATACCTATGACAGTTGTTACGGGTAGTCAGAAGCCCGAAAGTCTGACAACCGAACTAACTTTACGTTATCGGCATTGCCCAGTAACTGGGTTGCGAATCTCTGATGGAAGTAGTTCCGTGTAAAATATTCAGCGGCATTGGTTAGACAGGAAGCTGACCCCAACATATTTTGGGAAAAGACTAGGCACAACGAACAATATAAGTGTGTAAGATGAATAAAACAGAATAAATATTATGGTGTGAGCACAATTACTTACAGAAGATTGATTATTATGTTAATAGTAGTATATTGATAGTAATTAAAAGCTTGACTAAAAAAGCTGTCATTTAGTTCAGTTGACAGGTTCTTGATCAATGATTTTTGTGCAGGGACTCTCAAGTTTACGTGTCTGTTAAATACTTTGGAGCAATTAAGTTACTTCCAGTATACATAATAAGGGCCAAGCCACATCTGACGGAAGATACGTCGCCGTTCTTCCGCCAGTACATATAATTCCATATAAACATCTCACACCGCACACATTTTACCAAAGATGGGTTACTAAAATTCCTCGAGTAAATGACGCAACGGAAGATCGGCGACGTATCGCCTCTTCACATGAAAAGTGTATAATCTCGAAAATAATGCAAAATCGAGTTAAGTATACAGAAACGACCAGTATCAGAACGACATTTAATGTTATTAATTTCAATATCAATTCCTAACGTTTATAGTTTTCACAATGTAATTCCTTCGACCACAGACTAACTGAAAAAAGGATCGTTTCTGTAGGTATACTTAACTCGATTTTGCAAAATTTTCGAGATTATACACTTTTCATGCGAAGAGGCGGTATCTTCCTTCAGATGTGGTTTGGCCCTAACTGTTACATAATATTTTAAATTTATTTTTATCATACTTGTGTTGACATTTCAAATCAACTTAAATGGCATAGCGGAATGCTACTGGTGTATAAATACTAAATATATTTATTAATTTAAGCATGAACTTCATCTACATTCTTCTGAACCTAAAATATAAAGTTGCTATATCATATAAAATATTTATTCAAAGGCAAAGTTGTTGAACACGAACGAATGTTTACAATTGGTTTAACACCGATTGAGTGGCACAATCGAATGAGCACGAAAAATGGACAGTTTTCAAGTTCTTTACCAGTCCGTCGGCTCATACAGTGAATTGTTCCGCGCTAACTACTAAAGTTCGGAGGCTTTGATTAATTGCTCCCTCTCACAAAGATACGCTTCTGTGTTATAAGTTCCTTCGTGATTTAAATTGTAATTATCTTTGATTGGTTCCAGCTACCAGCTACGAACCGATTGTGAATCGCAGACGGTACTTTGTGTTCCTTACAATGCCCCAATTTAAAATGGAATAATCCTTTTCTGTTGCGGAGATTTCTCTGGGCGCATTTCAGAAAAATATTATAATAGGAGAAATGTGAGATTTACAGAAATGAGTTTGCATCGAAGAACCAAATAGACAAGAAATATTCTTCTTGAGATATTTTAAAAGAAAAAGATAAGGTTCTATTCGGAGAAACTAACTACGGGAAAAGGCTGGATCTTGTAATGGCTTTTGTTTACCATTAATTGAAAAAAAAACAAGTTATAAAAATATAGAATTAGATATCATAGATAAAGAAGATAAACATGAAATTGCCAACCAAACTCGTAAATTTAATAAAGTGTACTAGAATACTTATTGGATAAAACAATTCTCTTTAATTAATGTTTACAATTAAATATTGAAGACCCGTTTTAATCAATTAAGTACCTAGGGTTTAGTTTTTTAATTTTATATTGTGAAAAACATAAAACTTTGTTCACTCTGTATTAGAAAATAAGATACATTTTCACAAAATTCCAAGGAGTTGTCAGGAAAATAATTTTATTAATTTATAGCGGCCCGTCCCGGCTTCGCACGGGTGGACATTTTTCCCGTTTTTGCAACATTTTTCATTGATGCTCCGCTCCTATTGGTCGTAGCGTGATGTTATATAGCCTATAACCTTCCTCGATAAATGGACTATCCAACACAAAAATAATTCCAACCAGCATTTCCTGAGATTAGCGCGTCCAAACAAACAAACAAACTTCAGCTTTCTAATATTAAGTATGGATAAGGCCTTTTTGCAGTGAAGAAACGAAGGAGATTTTTGTCTAAGTTTGTGTCCTAAACTAAATTTAACATGCAACTAACACATTTCAAGTAATATCTCAGTCTACGAACATGAATAGTCCGTATTTACCTCAAAGCATCAAAATCTAAAATCCAATCAGTACATTGTATAGTGGCCGTTCCTAGCTCAATGCAAGGGATCTCGATACAGCAATGAATCAAAGTACTGTAATAGGACTGCAGAACACTACAGTTTCCGAGTAGATACTATGACTGAACATCGCATGGGAGTTCCATTCAAGTCGGCTCCTATTATCGGACCCGTATCTAGGTCTCTGCAGATTTATTCAATTATTATTGCTACTGGCTATACGGGAGGAACATCATAGTTTCAAGAGAATGAATATAGAAAATTTAAAGGGCTGTTAAGTTTTAGTGCGTTGGGCATATTGCCAAATTGATGTGCTGTGCTTGTATTTTCAAATGTTACTCAAAATATTATGTTTTAGTTAAGCTTATATCTACAATAATTTATTATTTCGATTTGCTTATAATACTTCGAACTGCCTCGTTGGTCTAGTGGTGGCAAGGGTGACTGCTGATCGTGAGGTCCTGGGTTCGATCGCCAGGTCGGGCAAAGTTTTATTGAGTTTTTCCGAGTAGAATTTCTCAGGAGTTTGAATTTGTGCCCGGTTGATGGCAAATGCCTCGCCCCCTATTACATGGGACCTAAATATAACGGCGAAATGCGAGTGCTACTATACACCTCTGCCCAACCCTTTGGGAAATACAAGCGTTATGTTGTTTGCTTATAATAGTATGTAGACATACCTACTGTTTTTAGTAACATAATAAGTTCATTAACAGAACCTCCATGAGTACTTAACGGCCGGCTCGCCCTGGGACTGCCCAAAGTTCGTCGGCCGTACTTACCTACTGTATCCCGTTACCAACTTTGCTGGTTGGTTGACCTTTTCAACACGGCATGTGTTATTCTCGTATAGCTGAGAGAAGACTACGTAACACATTCGTTAGTTACATTACGAAGTTTTTGAAAATTGCCAATAAACTAAATGTGCATTCTTATTCTTATTCTTTATTGTACACAAAAAAATATATTTATTTATTTATTTATTTATACTTTCGCACAAAAAAAAAAAATTATACAGAGTCGGACTTAATGCCTTAGACATTTTCTACCAGTCGACCTTAGGGTGATGCAGAGAAAACATGGTAGATGCGCTAAAAAGAGCTGTGTCATGTGATACAATATTAAAAATAAACACAAAGATAAGTGAACATTAACAATAATATTACCTACATACATATTACATATATATATATTTATATATACATATAAACTTATAAATAATAGATATTATATACATATGCATACATTCATATATATTAATTAATATAATATATTATACAATACCTACAAATATATATACAAAGATAAATCAGTGCTGAGATTCTGCCAGTTCCTTATGAAGATACTCACGCACTTTAATTTTAAAGGAGTAGCGACTGGTAGCCATCCTGATTTCCAATTTATAATACAGTTTTGTTGGTAAATTCATGTACAAAGGCGAGCTTTACTCAAAAATTAGTTTTCTAGCATCAAACCTTAGTGCGATAGAGAGATTTGATGTTGAGGGAAACAATTACCTAAGGTTACAAATTCGATAAAATTACATAATAAATATACGCATCTACATAAACTAAACAAATATGTGTATAGCACACACATAAACGTAATACATACAATAAAATATATAAAATACTACATACATACATACATACAGGTCATGTGGACAGGAAATGTTCCCTAATTCTTTTCTTAAAAACATCTAACGACGGGCTATCACGTAAGGAGTGAGGAAGAATAAGAGTGCATCTTATGAAACATTCTCTTACTAAAATTGTTTGAATCAGTGTTAGTGGTCTGGTTCAACTGGTTTTATGTCTTCTTAGTACTGAAATGGGACAAATTCTAAACTTTGTTGGCTAATATAGGACCATAATATCGTGTCTTCACGTACTTTTGTACCAATCCCAATACGTGACCAGACTTCCAATGTGTTCCGTATAAAATCTATCAACGGAATGACTCTTTAGGGAAACGAGATAATAATATATCATCTGTTCGTGTGAGAGTATGAACATGGTAGAATTTTACAGCGGAGAAATATTATGGGGGCGGAAAATTGTAACTATATGTTGGCAGTTATTTATCTATACAAGGTTAGTCGGAAAAGGGGTACTAAGCCGCGGGCCAGTTACTGATGATTGTTTTAGAAAGTTTTAAAATTTAGAAATGCAATAAAAAAAACCATGAAATATTATTTCTATACCTATTAGTTTTTTCAAAAAAATTTCATCCCTGCTTCAGTTATGAATTCAGAAAATGGAGTTTCTAATCCGTGACCCCAAATATAGCGGTCAAGCTGCTGTGCGCGGCTTGGTAATATAGACTTTAAATACTGTGCATACGATTTAATAGCGTTTAAACATTGTAAAATTCGTTCCGATCTGATACGATGTGAGCCATTTGGTGGAAATCGTCCTTAATACGTCGTAGAGTCGGTGATTCTTTTCTCTCCTGATGATTCTGAACAAAGTAGTTTTAGGCTTAGTCTACTTATACTAAAACTAACAGGTAACATAGGAGTCGAATAGAATCAAAACCGGTAATCTGCACTTTGAATGAATTGTGGCAATTAAATAAAAACGTTTTTTTCATGTTGTCTGGGCAATAGCAGATTGCCGGATTTGTTATTGAACTCCTATTTTACACTGTATTTTAACGCCATATTGCCGACTTTGACACCGAAAGACGAAATGTAGTAACGTTATTTTAAATTTCCTGTGTGACCATATCAAAGTCTCATTTTTGTCAAATTTGACAGATTGCCGTCTTTGATTATATACGACTCATTATTAGGTAAAACAAAACTTCATGCATCAATAGATGTGAAAAAAAAACAGCTAAGTACCTATATTAGTAAAAGCTACCTCTACTGGATTTTGGAAAAGCCTGGTAGAACTGAAGCGAACATCGCGGGCCGCCTGAAGAGTTTCGTGGTTGCAAGTTAGTTCCAACTTTCTTCAATAGATGGCACTATCGTCGACATGAAAATAGGCGACTGTAAACCCATCTATAGTAAATCATAAAAACTTCAGAGAATGAAAAATTTGGAAAATTTGCTTTGCGATATCTGATAGTCTATGTTCGGTACGAAAGCGTATAGCGTTAGTTCTAGCTTTTCCCACAAGATGTCGTTGCTTTAATGTTTATAAAATTAGTAAAATTCTAAACTTGACTAAATGGATTTCTTACCCCTCGTTTACACCTAAAAACAAGTTGTGATACAAGTTCTAAACAAATTGCTTAAAAGGACTTTTTGAAAGTAGTTGTTTTTAACACGCAGCTAAAGAACATGTAGGTACGTATAGAATATTTAAAACAAGTATTTTAAAGATCTACAGAAGCACTTTGCCACTTAAAGTAAGAAATAGCAATTATTTTTTCGAAAAAAATACCAGATATACCTACGTAGAAAACATGTTTTAAACCTAAGTGTGAACGAGAGGTTAGATCACTTTCATCATCATTATCATCATCAGCATATAATGTTCCTACTGCTGGGACACAGGCCTCCTCTCTGTGGGAGGGAATGGGCCGTAATCCACCACGCGGGCCCAGTGCGGGTTGGTAGATGTCACATGTCTTCGAATTTTTGGTTCTAGGACATGCCGGTTTCCTCACGATGTTTTCCTTCACCTTTTTGAGAGCAATGGTGATGAAATAAATTACACAAAGTACTGCGCCTGGCTGGGTTCGAAGTTCGAACACACGACATACAACTCATAAGTCGGGGCCGTTACCACTGGGCCACCACAGCTCTCGAATCACTTTACATCTGTCTATTTCCGCAGTAAGTACCTACAATATTTTGTACTTACACAGAATGTTTGAGATTGAGATTTTTTCAGAGGATCACATTTAATAACTTCGCAGGATCTATTTAGATGGCGCTGACTAAAGATACAACAACATCCTCTAACAACAACTCTTCCTTTCAGTCGAAGATCTTGACGAAAGAGTTATTTTTGTAGGTACTACCAAAGTCCTTTCCTCAGTTGACTTTGTTATTTGTGTGAGATTGTTAGGCTCTGATGCTGTTATCTTTTTGTTTAGGTAATTCTACGTATTCTAATGATATTTCTGAAACATGAACACAAACTTCGTCTCGTTTATTGTCTTTACAAACAAAAGTTATAGGTACTACACGTTAGACATTTAAATATGTAAATTGTTAATTTACTCGCTTGAGTTCGTGGTTACTTGTCAAACGCGAGTCGATCGATTTGGGTCGCAAAGCCATGCTTGTATTGCATGGTTGACAGTTTTTTTACAAAAACCTTTCTTTCCACATTTTTTTTCTTTCTTTAAAAAAAAACTTTGCCACACACTAGGAATTCTCCAGTATCGTGGGTGCATTTACAGACACAAATATTCACATGCACAAACACCTAGACCCGATACAACTATCGGTAGGACATACAAATATTTTTTCCGTGCGGGAATTGAACCTACGACCTGTAGCACAGACAGCCAATCACTAAACCACTACGCCAAACCACAGCATAATCTGTTCTCGTACACGGGAGAAGAAGAAAACCCTATTTTTGTCTCGCTTTTTTCACCATTAGTACGGGTACATAACTTAAACTTTCCTACTTGACGACGTGGCAGTTTTTCCAAACTTTCTACTTCAACAGATAATTTATAAAGTTAGTCGTAGCGCAAAACATTGAGAAATACCCGATTACTTACGAACCATTAAGCAATTCCCGGCTCTGCATAGATTTATGGGACTAAATAATCTAACATAATACCTATATAATGATAGTCACAGAAACCTAAATTAGATTTCTGTGATGATAGCCTAGAAGTGAAACGCTTACTTCTTCTTTTCGTGTGGTTAGTGACTAACCTGGTGTCAGAGTTTATGCTGCCCACGGGCCTCTGACTTGGTTTCACACGCCGTCGAGAAATATCTCTCAGGCATGCGTGGCGTGCTTATAGGGCAAGCCCGATATTTTTTTGGTACTTATTTTGATGTGAAGGTAAATAATGACAATATATTTTATGCTTATCATTAGTAAACCATAACTCGATCTTAAGATCTCCAACTATTTGTTATCAGACGAATTATAAATATCAAAATAAGTAACAAAAAAATATCGGGCTTGCTCTATAGGCACGCCACTGCAGGCATGCCGGTTTCCTCACGATGTTTTCCTTCGCCGTTTTAAAGAAAGTGATAATTATACAATCTGAAGAGTCAGAGGTGCGTGCTTTGGGTTCGAACTCGAAAGCTATGACTTGGCAGTCCAACGGTCACACCACTAGGCTATCACTGCTGAAAAATGAAACGCTTGCTTTCTATGCAGGAGGGTCTAAAATGATGGGGTGAAAATTCTTCACTGGAAAGTGTCAAATTTTCAAATGATTAATACTATCCACATTTGCATACCTACATAGATAAACTCACGCCTTTTTCCATGGGAGTAGGCAGAAACTATAGAACGCCACATGCTACGATCCTAACATACTCCTTTCGCTTCGTCCAGTTTCATACATCTTGTCATACATGCACGCCGGTTAAGAGTACTACGCATCTGTCCTTTGTGAAGAACACCAATAATATCGATTTAACTATGTCTTTCTAGGGCGTCTTCTGACGGCTTTTCTACTGACATCTGCTCTAATATTTTTATACTTTTTTGGACTGTAATAGACAATAAAGTAGACGTTAAAGTCATTCAAATTTTATTAGCCTGCAGTGAGATAATTAAAGTACACTCGGGAGCAATGAATCCGGGTCACCAACATAAAAAACCTTACTATCTCGGAAACATTGTGTAACATTGTTTTGTTTATGTTGGTGTTCCGGATTTATTGCTCCAACAAAAGTATTCAACTTACTAGTAATAAACACTCAAGATATTAAAAAACACGGATTTCATATATCACGCACTAATAAACTCACATTTCAACATGTGAGTTATATATGGAAGCACGCCCACTCTGCGCCTGAATAATACCGATAAATGATTAAAAAACCGGGCACCAGTCCGTAATTATAAGTTCTCCCCAAAAATATGGTAAAGAGTTGTTACGTTGACAAAATACCTCCATCGTTTAGGAGCTTACCATCCATAATCCACTTTGCTGATGGGGAAGCGGATTTGTGGGCCTTACATTCATTCCAAAGATTAACTGGAGTAGTACGTAAATGAATGATAATATTGTTAGTGGCGTTCTGTGCGTGTTTTTCGTTTTCTGAGACGGAATAGTTTACTGTATTTTAGATGTACTATTTGGACGTGGACGTAAGGGGCTCGTGGCTAATTACTAAATGCGCGGATCATACGATTAGTGACGTTAAGCTGCGCTTGCCGCCGTCTGTCTCTGGATGGGTGACCGTTCATTACACATCGAGACCCCTCCGTGCCTCGGAGAGTACTTAAACAGTCGGTCCCGGATGTCATACGAATACCTATGATAGTCGTTACGGGAAGACGGACAGGCGTCCGTCTATATCCTAAGGTATATCGATATCCTAAGGTTAGACCGGTTGTCAGATTATCAGGCGATAATCTGACAACCGGTCTAACCTTAGGATATCGGCATTGCCCAGTAACTGGGTTGCGGAGGTCTGATGGCAGTCGCTCCGTGTATGTACTGGTATACAGCCGCATCTGGTTAGACTGGAAGCTGCCCTCAACATAATTGCGAAAAGGCTAGGCAGAACATTTGGACGTGCAAAAAAATGCTTCAAGAAAGACAATTTCCTACGGAGAAGCTTTTATAAATATAATTTACTTTTAACGAATACCTCATTATAGATTAGTGACATTGTATATAATGTTCTTTGTGAAAGAATGATGTTCCAACAATGAAGGTGTCTTAATTTTCTGCATAGCCTTTACTGGGCAATGCAGATATCTTAAGATTGGACCAGTTTGTCAGACTTTTGGACTTCTGAGTTCCCGTAAAGACTGTAATAGGTATTCGTATGACACTCGGGATCGACTGTTTAACGTGCCTTCCGAGGCACGGAGGGGTCTCGATGTGTAACGAACGTTCATCCATCCACGGACTGACCGCGGCAAGCGCAGCTTAACCTCGCTAATCGTATGATCCGCGCGGTTGGTCATTAGCATAAATAAAGGCGTCTTCATACTACATATATTTCATCGAATTCAAAAGTTATTGTTATTTATCTAGGGCTGAAACCACAAAATCTCTGAATTGATGGGATTTATCAGAAATTCAATAACAATAAATAATGTCTACCCAATGATTTTGGATTGAGATTGATTATTATAATAGTCTTGCTACAGTATGACACAACTAAGAAATCTCATCAGCAAACTTCGTCAAACCGATCTCTTCTGAACTGAGTGCGACTTCAAGACCACTATTTTTAGGGTTCCATACCCAAAGGGTAAAACGGGACCCTATTACTAAGACTCCGCTGTCCGTCCATCCGTCTGTCACCAGGCTGTATCTCATGAACCGTGATAGTTAGGCAGTTGAAATTTTCACAGATGATGTATTTCTGTTGCCGCTATAATAACAAATACTAAAAAAACAGAATAAAATAAATATTTAAGGGGGCTCCCATAAAACAGACATTATTTTTTTGCCGTTTTTTTATAGATAATAGTACGGAACCCTTCGTGCGCGAGTCCGACTCGCACTTGGCCGGTTTTTTTATTAGTACTGCATTAAAAAAAACCTTTACGCTCACGTAATAAGTGAGAGGCGCGGAAATAAGCGACTGCCATTGGTTGTTTATTCATGTTTGCCGATGCGACTTCTTAGTTGTGTCGTCCTCGTACTATACATACATGTATTACGTCGTAAATATGAAAATTGTCACCTTCATAAAGTAAAAAACTATATCGGTAAAAGGCAATCTAACTAAGATGGAACTATTCCACCTACACTTATTGATATTTTCATATAATAAGTATTTTTATCTAGCAATTCCATCAAGTAACGGGTTT
Source organism: Amphipyra berbera (assembly GCA_910594945.2). NCBI lineage: Eukaryota > Metazoa > Arthropoda > Insecta > Lepidoptera > Noctuidae > Amphipyra > Amphipyra berbera. Next base: position 9,783,405 of record OU343136.1, on the reverse strand, counting down.
CTCGTTTTTACGAGTGTTGACGGACTGGAAATGTATTTATTATAGAATAGATACCTTAAGTTTAGATCGAGTAATAGTATCCATACCTACGCTTTCCACTTGAAATAACCCTTATATTTTTTTAAGGTAAACCGTTTTTATGGTGCAGTACCACTTTTTTTTATCGTTGGAAAATCGGGGTTGGCGAGGGGGTCTGCCGGACTCTTACCGGCTAAAACCAACGGTGTCCCTCCTTCTAACCTAATATCGGGGCCACGGCATTCGTTATTGCATGCACCACAACTCCGGCAGGTTTTGGTCCGCCAGCTTCTTCTGGTGGACCTCTCCAGTTGTAGGGGCAATTTTTCCCCTGCCCCTCTACCTTCTGAGAGGCGCGCCATCCTCCCGGACCTGCTACTGGTCGGGCGACGGGTCCCCTAACCCGCCGCCCCTAGGCCACTCACTAGGGAAGCCGGAGATCGTCACGCGCCCTCCGGCGTCCGGTGCGTCTAGCGCGAGAAAGGAGGGAGGAAGGCGCCTCCCTGTCCCTCTCTGCCACCTCCTTAGTAACCATCACCTTCTCGCAAAAGGGAGCGACGTCCTTCCACGTACTCTCGCTTCCCACCATGGACAGAACCACAGCCGAAAGCGAGTGTTCACCACCCACAGCTGCCGCAACCAGGTCACGGCGTTATGGTGCAGTGCAGAAGATAAAAATTATTATAATGTTGAATTATCATGGGAATTGAAAAATCTGTCACAAGATATGAATCAAACAAACAAATTTATGAAGTTAAGCTAATTAATACCGTTTAATAAAAATGGTTTCGACCAATACGTAAATTTTACTAGTTAGGTAGCTACATAATAACATTTTTATTTAAAACTAGCGGCCCGTCCCGGCTTCGCACGGGTGGACATTTTTCCCGTTTTTGCAACATTTTTCATTTATGCACCGCTCCTATTGGTTTGTAGCGTGATGTTATATAACGTTCCTCGATAAATGGACTATCCAACACAAAAATATTTTTTCAATTCCAACCAGTAGTTCCTGAAAATAAATATTCAATAAAATATTTAGTGTTAATTCCGCGAAAAACAGTTGATCAAGCCTGGATGCAGTATGCAGCACCGCCCTCCCACCCGCAAATATATGCAAATGCAGAAGGTGCGATTAATAACATGCAACACAAGCAAAACAAACCGATACGACACGTGTTTCGCCCCTCCACGGGGCATCCTCAGGAGATGTTGACTCGTCGACCGCTTGGACGCGAATCAAAGTAGTTCCTGAGATTAGCGCGTTCAAACAAACAAACAAACTCTTCAGCTTTATAATATTAGTACAGATATATTTTATAAAAGTTACTAGCATTTCAACAGTAATCTAAGTAAATCATTTTTATTATTTTCATTTATCTTATATAATATAAATCTTTACATAGTGTAAAACAAAGTTGCTCCTGCTTAGGCGTGAATTATACAGAAACGGCGTAAGGTGAAGGCGTGGCGCAGGCGCAGCGCAGGCGTGGAATGGATAAGGCACGGACGCGATTAAAATTATATAAAAGAGGCGAAGAGATGTTACGATGCGTCATTATACAGCTGACTTCGTTGCGATAGCAGTCTTCCTCTTCAGAAGACAAAGATGCGCTTGCTTTGCTGTAATTCATTAATATGCAGAGGCACAGAAGATATTGGATGCACCCTGTGTGGAAATTACAATTGAAATTGTGGACTTTTAATCCTATTTCTCTCCATATTTTTTCCTGTGCAGTTCCATTACTATACTCCGGCTTGGTATAGTCGTAAAGAATTGGATATTGTTCAACGGTTTGTACGGTCTGCGTTTTTGAGAAGGTCGGCCCTTCTTTGACACGCATAATCTGTGTATTTTTAACTTCAAATGCTTTCTTTGGAAGGGGTTGATTGGGAGTGTCACTGATTCCTGTGTTGTGGGAGTCCGTGTCGGTGAAATTGTGTTCCCTGATGTCGATTTTCTTGTTTTTTTATGTATGTGATTTTTTAGATTTAAATTTTTTCATTAGTATCTAATAATATAAGACGTACATAATGAGGCTTGCATAGCCGCTGAAGGGTGAACTAATGTCTCGAAAAAATTTTTGTAAAAAAATAAAAAAGAACTATCTCGCAGAACTGTACATAATATTCAATATCGTTACGCATTTTTTGTGCTGATAAATACTGCTCATACCGTAGTATAACAAGCGACGTGCTCCTTGCGCGGCGTTCCAGTCGCGACTGCTAGCGACGCGGCACAGGTGGCAAAGTGGTGTGCTAAGCCGCGGCGCTTGAGTGTAATTCACCACACGTCGCCTTCGTACATTTTGTATGAAAACTTTTTTAAGCGGCATCATGGCTGCACAGCGCCAGCACCGCGCCGCACCTTCACCTTACGCCGTTTCTGTATAATTCACGCCTTAGATTTTTTAAACTACGCAACGGATTTTAATGCAGTTTTCAGCAATAGATACGAGTGATTCAAGAGGAAGGTTTACATGCCCCACATTAGTATCAACATTGCACCCGTGCGAAGCCGGGGCGAGTCGCTAGTATAATATAAAAATCAATTGCTGTGCATTAGTTTCGCAAAAACTCGAAAATGGCTCGATCGATTAGATGTTTTTTGTAGTTCCGCCTCAATACTGGGGTTGTTTAGGAAAAAGAAAATTAGGGAAAATTAAAAAATTATTGGTGTTACGTAGCTCAGCGGGTCATCTAGTTTAGATTAAAAAAATGTTCAACATTATGCTATGATACTTAATAAGCATTGGGGTCGGAAAAAAATAATTCACACTCACTTGTTTATTTTATAAATATGGAAATACAGGAATAAACCCGTTTCAGTTCGTAAATAGATATAAATTATTATAGAAGATTCCAATGGCAACGTCCTGAGCACGTTCCCTGTTTATAAGAGATGAAGAAAAACTATTCTATTCACTTGAGGGAAATGTACTGGCGGAGAAGTACCTACAAAGACAGGCAGCTATGAAATAAAAGAGTAATGGGAAAACCAAAATGAAACAGGAATATTGCAGCGCAAAGGAAAAGTGGTACGAACTATGTTACTGAAGTAATTCTTTGTGGGAAACATGCTGAAATTCTCGTTTCACGTTATTCTTCGTATCTACACAGAAAAAGAAATGTTGATAATCTTTTGCATGTTTGGTGGGAGTTGAGTTAATTAATGCAAATTGGAGTTCGTAAGTTAAGTAACTGCCTCATTGGTCTATTGGTGGCAAGCGCGGCTGCTGATCGTGAGCTGAGCTCCTGGGTACGATTGGATCCGTTTCGATTCCCAGGTTTGGCAAAGTGTTATTGGGTTTTTCCGTACGGAATTCCTCAGTAGCAGCCCGGAGGTTGGATTTGTGCGTGGTTGATGACAATAGGCACGCCCCCTGTTACGGCGAAATGAGGATGTTACAATACACCTCTGCCTAATTCTTCGGGCAATAGTGGCGTGATGTTATGTTGTAGGCTAAGTATAACCTGTCACCACTTGTGTAGCAGTAGGCTAATTGAGGTTTTTTTTAAAAGCAGGGAACTTTCTCTTATAGCACAGTTTTCGTGTAATAAAACTGTCAAAATATTTGTCAAATTTATTAAATACTAGCTGTGTCCTCACGGCTTCGCCCGTAGCCTATGTTACTCAGTGATAATGTAGCTTTCTAACGGCAAAAGAATTTTTGAAATCGGTCCAGTAGTTTTTAAGTTTATTCGTTACATACAAAAATACAAATCTTTCTTCTTTATAATATTAGTTTGACGACACGTTTGGTGCAGTGGCTGAGCGATCGGCTTGGGCGCTACGGGTCGTGGGTTCGATTCCAGCACGGAACAAATATTTGTATGGCCTACAGATAGTTGTTCCGGGTCTGGATGTTGGTGCATGTGAAGATTTGTGTCTGTAAACGCACCCACGATACAGAAGAAATCCTAGTGTGGGGGCAATGTTTTTTAAAAAAAAAAGAAAAAAAGTATACATTGTTCTGAATTTGCCTACTGGTCATAGTTTTCTTATGAACGTGACTAATCATTTGATCCTCCATACGTACAGCCATTATGCACTGTCGACTTGATCGTTGGTGTGGCGCTACACTAATTTAATAACACTTGAAAACCAATATCAACTTTCAACACTTTCCGGTTCCACATAATATTGCCATATTATATTAATATTTTTATCTGCTCTGAATTCAAATTACCTGACGCTCCGCAAACATGAGGTGCACATACATGGGCAACTGTTGAGCAATTAATTGCCGGTAACAATCGCCGAACACAGTGGCGTAACTAGTTGCCGTAAGTTGCTCCGAATCACCAAATACAATTATAGCAACAATTTACATTGAAACAGAAAACAATATAATATCACGCCTGTGTTCCTCGAAGGGTTGGGCAGAGGTATATATTAACACCCTCATTTCACCGTTATGTTTAAGTCCCATGTAACAGGGAGCGAGCCTATTGCCATCAGCCGGGCACAAATCCAAACACCGGGCTGCTACTGAGGAATTCCAAAAGGAAAAACCCAATATCACTTTACCCGACCTGGGGATCGAACCTAGGACCTCACGATCAGCAGTCGCCCTTACCACCACTAGACCAACGAAGAAGTTCGATATTGACTGTTGCTATAAATGTTGCTTCATGTGGTCTTCACATCAAAATTGCCGGGTGTTGTCTATGATATGGCAATTTTAATCACCCGCTATCCGGGCAACTTTTATAGCATTTATTCCGGTGACAATGGCTTGACTCATGCCCGGTTCCTATAAAAGAAAACGAATAATTTTGCTTACCAATGGTAGCATTTTTTATTGGGAGCATATAAATAGCATATAAATAGACTGAGCATATAAATAGACTCGTAAGCTAATTTTATGTACGATAGCTACTATGGTTGCGAGAGCCTACTATGCAAAGCTATGAATGCTATTTTCTTAATTTTATTGTTGGCAAAGATACAAGAGTCTCAATTTCAATTAATAACGCTCCGTAAATTATAGGAATTGGCCATGAGTGGCGTAACTTGTTACCGCAAGTTGCTCCATATAGCTCAATACGATAGCAGCAACTGTGCCTGATACTGACTGTTGTTCTATATTGCTTCATGTTGTTGTGACGTCAAAATTATCGAGTGTCGCCCACAATTCGGCAACTTTAATCGCTCGTGTGTTTTAACACAGGTAAGTAATGTTGCCGTTCATATTTCATATTGATGTTCTTTGTCTTCTGTTAGTAATCTCCTGTGTTTGATGCCGTCTCAAGAATGATATTAATCCCTTCTTTTGTCTGCTTATAATGGAACAAACCGTCTTATTGTCTATCTGTGTATTTGCTTTCGACCTCGTTTCACAGATTTATTAAAGGGATGGTTTCATTCTATTAAAATTGTAGGTCATACGGGAATCGCGTGGATAATAACAACGTAAAACATTATTTGTTGATGCTTAGATCTTTTAAACTACGCAACGGATTTAAATGCAGTTTTCAGCAATAGATAGAGTGATTCAAGAAGAAGGGTTATATGCCCCACATTAGTATCTACATTGCACCCGTGCGAAGCCGGGGCGGATTACTAGTTATTGAAATAAAATTCTAGAAATTGTTAGCCGCCCCAATGGAGAATAACAAATACTGCTGATAGAACCTCCTTTTAACAAATTAGGGTCAAGGAAGCCGGCCTAAAAAATTGATGTAAACCGGTACTTTGTACATCCTTTGCTCCACTAACAAGCATTGTTGTCGCTCATAGCTGGCGAGAAAGCGTTACCTTAATAGATCAATCAATCACATTATGAAAGAAACCCTTAGGCATCGTCCTCATTGGCGGATGCCTCACTTAGCACCCAATATCTAGCGAGACGCCTAGAGAATATAAATAAATCATACGTGAAACTGCCACGTTGGTCTAGTGGTGACCAGCGTGACTGCTGATCATGAGATTCTGGGTTCGATCCATGGGACGGGCAAAGTGTTATTGGATGTTTTGGCTATAGGTTCGCCCCCTATTATATGGGACTTAAATATAACGGCGAAATGAAGGTGTTACTGTACACCTCTGACCAACCCTTCAGGGAAAACAGACGCGATGTTATGTTTATAATGTACCTATGTTATGTAAATATGCGGGACCGGCCGCACTGCACGCTTGGTACCTTCGCTACCATGCAATGCAATACAATACTCTTTATTGTACACAAAACAAATAAGAAACATTACTATAAAAATAGAGATGTACAATGGGCGGTCTTATCGCACTAGGCGATTTCTTCCAGACAACCTTTGGATGGACATGAAGTGTAAGAAAAAAAAAGAGAGAGGTAGTTCTCAGTGTAACAATTAATGAGGAGACATTAAATTATGTACTTTAAATAAACCTCAAAACACAAATAAATAAATATTATATACAATAAATATGAAATAAATACATAGTGTAATGTGTATGTAACAAGCATGTGTGTGTAGTGTGTATGTATATGCTGCGGTAACAAGGCAGCAGGCTGAAGCCGCTAGAAACTATGCGCTAAGCTAGGCGCCTGCAGTGCATAGAAGGCCTTAGAAATCACTAAAGCGGATATTACCGATATTCACCTGCGTTAGCAAATTTCTTAAGTTCAAATCTGGGTAATCGTGACTATATAGGTATAGGTACATTTTCATCTAAAGCTACGTTACGGCTCGTTGGTTTTTTGTTAAATGAGACTACTTGAAGAATTTGGCTTTTCAGACCACAACGGCACAATACTTTGAAGAATTTGGCTTTTCAGACCACAACGGCACAATACTACATGTGAAATTACCTCAAAAAATAAAACAAACTAGATGGCATGTAGAGAAAAGAATAGATATACCTATAATGATAAAAATATACAACAATTTAAAAACAATTTACAATCACAAAATTGGCAAAATATAATAAAAATTGATAAAAATATAAATGAGAACTACAATGCATTCAATAATACTCTAATAAACATACTGGATAAATTCATACCTAATCGAAAAATAAAAATTAAAAACAATTATAAAAAACACTGGCTAACAAAAGGCATAAAAATTTCTTGTAAAAATAAAAGATTGCTAAAAATATTGACATTAAAAATAAAAAGCCCTATTCTTACAAAATATTATAAAAACTATGAAAAAACTCTAAAAAAACTCGTTATAAAGTCTAAAAAAATACAATATATAAATAAAATGAAAAATTCTGACAATAAGATAAAAACGATGTGGAGCATAATAAATGAGCGTACAAATAAAAAACTCAAAAGTGAAAAGTACAATATAGAACTAAAAATAAACAATAGGTACTGACATATCAGATCCAAAACAAATTGCAAACACCTTCAACACTTTCTTTGCGAATGTAGGCCAAAATCACGAATCACGAGAAAGATTACGCAATAGCGCTTGTGTTCTCCAATCCACTGAAAATACAATTTATCTTCAACCAGTAGAACCTCAAGAAGTATATAACTTAATAAGAAACCTAAAAAGTAAAAAGAGCTACGGTATTGATGAACTACCACCATTCCTAATTAAACAGTGTGCAAAAGAACTTACCCTGCCATTCTACCTTCTAATAAACCAATCTTTTGAGAACGGAACTTTCCCTGACATGCTAAAAAAAGCAATTATAAAACCAATATATAAAAAGAATTTAAAAACAGATCCCAACAACTATCGACCAATAGCCCTATTACCGACAGCATACAAAATATTTGAGAAAGCAATGTGCAATAGAGTTTACTCCTTCTGTGAAAAATACAAAATATTTCATGAATCACAAAATGGTTTTAGAAAAAACAGATCTACTACTTTGGCTGTATATAAATATATACAAGAGGTACTTAACATCATAAATAACAAAGAATATGCAATCGGCATATTGTTAGATATGACGAAAGCCTACGATAAAGTGCAGTACAATATATTATTAGATAAATTACATAGAATAGGGATACGAGGAAAAGCGCATGAGTGGTTTACTTCATATTTAAAAAATAGGGAACACCAAGTTGAAATTGATTTTTTTAATAATAACAGCAAGGAAATACAAAATATTCGTTCTGATGTAGAAATTATCAATGCATCAATACCACAGGGTAGTGTCATAGGGTGGCTACTATTTCTCGTTTATATAAACGACCTCCCTAAAAATATCCAGAAACCTTGTGTATTGTTTGCAGATGACATTTCCCTCTTAGTTACCTGTAAAAATAACATTAACTTAAATAAAAAATTAGAAAACTTATTAGATAAAACAATAGCCTGGATGAATGAACATAACTTAGAAATAAACTACACAAAAACTAAATTAATGACATTTCACCCACCACAAAAATCACCACTCACTTTAAACTTCGTATATAAAAATAAAACAATAGAAAGGGTTCAAGAGTTCACTCTGCTCGGCCTAAATATAGATACCCATGTCAACTGGAAAACCCACATACAAAAAATTAAAACTAAATTATCAATATTCTCATATGCCCTCCGAGAAATAATAAAGACCACTAATTTACAAACCGCGCTTACAACATATTACGCTTACGCCTCCGCGTGGCTAAATTATGGTGTCATCCTATGGGGAAACAGCACAGACGCACCGACTCTGTTTACTCTGCAAAAAAAGTTGATAAGAATTTTAGTTAATATAGAAAATACTGAAACATGCAAGCCCCATTTCCAAAAGCTAAAAATATTAACCCTCCCTAGTATATACATCCTAGAAACTTGTAAATTTGTAAGAAAACATAAAGATTTTTACACAACAAGAGAAGAAATACAAACTAACTACAGTCTAAGACATAAAAACAGATTAAACCTACCTAGCTCAAAAATAAAAATGCATTCATCTAGTCCTTATGTTATGTCAATAAAAATATATAATAAGCTACCAAAAAAAATTAAAAATGAAGACAAAGATAATATATTCATAAACAAATTAAAGAAATTATTATTACAAAAAAGCTATTACCACATAAAAGAATACTTAAATGATAAGTTTTACTATTCCTAATATAACATTATGATAATAATAAATAACGATAACATAAATAAGTAATATATTTTAAATGCTTAGTAAATTCAATACCTTAATATAATAAAAAAGTAAATTAATATCCACAATGTAAGACAACATTAATAAAGCTTGCAAATATCACTATGTTATCTATGCTACATTTGTATCTATAATAATAATAAACACTTACATAACTAGATAGGTACCCACATAAACTTGTATGTAAAAACTAAAACTACAGATAAGTACATTATAATTATAGGTAATTAAAAACTAATAAATATAAATAGTCAAAACAATACTTACTATCAATATTGAATTAGGAATACGAAAATCTACCTAGATATTTCAATAAATAAATAAAAATATATACGGTCGAATTGAGAAACCTCCTTCTTTTTTGAATTCGGTTAAAAATTACTTACCAATTCCTTCCTCTCTCCTAATATTTTTGCGTGCCCAACAGGGTCCACGATGTACCTACTATATATATTTACTCACCATCTATTAATACCATTGTGGAAAGCAAATAAAAGTTTGAGTTTTTGAGTTTTTACTTTATAATCTATTGTAAATAAATTACAGCCTAGCAATAAATCTTGTATTTTAATATGAAGAAAATTAGAGAACCTTTTACCTAATAACATTTCTTTACTAGACCTTAGAAAATATAATACAATTTCGGAAGATAAATTACTTAAAGATTTCAATTTCAATGTATTTAAAAGATGTTTTAGACGTTATAAATAAATTTTTGTCTTTGTTAAGTTGACTCTTTAGTGATTGGTCCCTAGTAAATGAAAGACGTGCTACTTGGATTAACTTTAATTTTATAATGACAATCTGATGATGGATCCAAAACAATGAGTATGGGTCCGTACACAAAACTGCGTTGCGACGTCGCATCGTAGAAACACACGAGCTCGCACGACGCATCGCAAGAACTTACGAATTGATTCGCGTAATTGATTTTTCTTATATCTTTTTATCAGTAACAGTAGTGCGCAAATCTTAGGGTCTAATCTCAATAGGGTTCACTTTCGTCGAGGGATTGGTCACCCGAACCTTGGAAGGAAGACGCCTTGCCACACGAAATCGCATCGCAGCAATTTGCGTCGCATTTTTCTGCGTTGCGAATTCGCATCGCACCGAATCGCAGTTTTGTGTACAAGCCCTATGACAGAATTCCTAAAGTTTGTAAATTTAAATTTCAGATGAAACAATTTAGATGGCCAACCAGTGATAAAACTAATTCATGAAGGTTGTAATTCATTGTACGCTACAACTCTACACTCAAATTGTCCGCTAGGCTACACACAATTTTCGCGGTGCATGCAATAGCGAATCCCGCGACCCCGGCCTTAGGTCAGAAGGAGGGACACCGTGGTGGTTTTAGCCGGTAAAAGTCCGGCACACCCCCCCGTCTTCCCCAGATGGGGGAATAGTCCATGAGGATTTCCACACGTAAAAAAAAAAAAAACACACAACTTGTAACAGTTTACTTCATAATATTATACGCCCATTGTCATTTTCAAGCAGTTTATGTTATAAGCTGCCTGAAAATGGCAACTTAGCTACTACCCGGTTTCTGAGGTACTCTTAACCGTAGTTTATAAATTCGATAGTGATATTACACTCGGGAGCAATGGACCCAGGTCCCTTTATATGTTCCGCCTAGCCTTTTTTCCCAACTATGTTTGAGGTCAGCTTCCAGTCTAACCAGATGCGGCTGAATACCAGTATTTTACACTGAGCGACTGCCATCAGACCTCCGCAACCCAGTTACTAGACAATGCCAATATCCTAAGGTTAGACCGGTTGTCAGAATTTCGGGCTTCTGACTACCCGTAACAACTGTCCTAGGTATTCGTATGACACCCGGGACCGACAGTTTAATGTGCTCTCCGAAGCACGAAGGGGTCTCGATATGTAATGAACGGTCACCCATCCACGGACTGACCGCGGCAAGCGCAGTTCTACCTCACAAATCTGATGATCCGCACGGTTGTTAATTAGCCATGAGTCCCTCTGTTTCATTTTCCATAATGTACTGTAATTGTAGGTGGAACTGAAGAACAGCGTCGGTGAGTTATTAAACGGTTACTCTTTGTAGACATGGATCGGATTAGGTAAAAACGATACCTAATCCACGTAATCCTAGTATTTAAAAATATCTAATCCGAATATCCCCGAAATTTATCGCTTCTTTTTGATTCATTCCCAAGTGATAATTGGACGACCTTTTTTTTTTCTTTTTTTTAGTCATTCCCCTCAGTCGTGAACGTTCTCGCAGGCTTAGGACTATCATCTTGTAGGTACCACATTTTAAGGTACGGAATATCTTCTGTGTAGACTGTGTACTAATATTTTGTGCCATACCTAATCCTCGACGCTTTGGATTAGGTACGGACTCGCATCGAAAAATACCTAATCTAATATTTACGCCTCACGTCTAACTCTTTGAAATGTTTGAAAGTGAACACGATTTAATTATCTTACAATCTCTTCTTTGCAATTTCGGAGTCACTCGGGGAGGTTTTTGTTTGTTCTTCAGGCATCAGCTGATCAAGCGTATCTAAAAAGATAAGCATTGAAAATAAACTCGAACTACTAACCTGCGTTATCAAAATCCTAACATAAACCTTAATATCTCGGAAAAAATTGTTAAACATTATTTAACATTGTTTTGTTTATGTTGGTGACGCAGACTACTTTCTCGTCAGACGCAACAACCTCAAGCACGTCAAAGACTGCAAAGTGATACCGGGAGAAGACTTGGTCTCACAGCACAGAATTATTATTATGGAAGTAGTCGTTAAAATTAAAATAAAAGTCGATAAAAACAAAAATAAACTGCCCCCAAAAATAAAATGGCATATGATAGAGAAGGAAGATTGTGCGAAGAAATTTAGAGAGCGATTGGTGGATAAAATGATAGAAATGGGAGACATGGATGATCGAAGCGTGAATGAATGTTGGAGTGAGATGGCAAGGTATATCAGGAGTACAGCGAAAGATATTTTGGGAGAGTCAAAAGGGAAAGGCACGATAGATAGGGATACATGGTGGTGGTCGACAGAAGTACAAAAGGTGTTGAAGGAAAAGAAGATTAAGTTCAAAGAATGGCAGTGTGTGGAAGAGGAGAATGCAGTTTTAAAAGCAGCAAAGAAGACTGAATACGATGCATGGAAGAGAAAAGCCAAGAAAGCCGTTGCTTCAGAAAGAGCAAAGGCGCAGGAAAAATTATATGACACACTGGATAGCCCAACAGGCCAACGAAACCTATACCAGCTCGCTAAGGCTAGAGAGAGAAAGACGAGGGATGTATGTCAGATAAAGTGTATAAGGGATGAAGCTGGAACAATTCTTTCCGATGCTGAGAAAATTAAGGACAGATGGAAGGGCTATTTTGAAATGCTAATGAATGAAGAGAATGACTGGAGTGGTGTGCTTGAGGATAAATCTGTGAATGAAGGACTTGTGAGAAAGGTTAGTATGGATGAAGTGAGAATAGCAGTAAATGGGATGAAGAATGGGAAAGCAATAGGACCAGACGGAATACCAGTTGAAGTGTGGAAGTTACTGCGTGTGGATGGCTGGAAGTGGTTAGCTTTATTCTTCAATAAGTTGTTGCAGGAAGAAGCCATCCCTGACGAATGGTGTAACAGCTCGCTGGTGCCCATCTTTAAAAACAAAGGTGATGTGCTGGAGTGCAACAACTATAGAGGAATAAAGCTAATGTCACATAGTATGAAAGTTTGGGAGAAAGTTATTGAGCGACGACTGAGAGAGGAGAGTGAAATTTCACAAAACCAGTTCGGTTTCATGCCTGGTCGAGGAACAACGGATGCCATTTTTGCTATTCGCCAACTTTGTGAAAAATACAGAGGTGCTCACAAAAATCTGCACATGGTTTTCGTTGATCTTGAGAAGGCATACGACCGGGTACCCCGTGAGGTTTTGTGGTGGGCCCTTAAGAAGAAAGGTATGCCTGGAAAGTATGTGCAGTTGATCCGAGCGATGTACGGTAGATGCCGTACTCAAGTCCGGTCCGCAGTGGGCACGACTGCCAGTTTCAATGTGGCTGTAGGCTTGCACCAAGGGTCAACTCTCAGCCCTTACCTCTTTCTGGTGATAATAGACGCTCTTACGTCGGAAATCCAAGAAGAGGCTCCTTGGTGTATGCTGTATGCCGATGACATTGTGCTGGTTGCCGAGAGTGGCCTAGAGGTCCAGAGAAAATTGGGGGAATGGTGGCAAAGACTGGAGAGTGTTGGCTTGAAAATGAGCAGAAGCAAAACGCAGTATATGTTTTGCGATTTCGGCGGTCTCTCCAGTCCTATGCCTATTACTCTCGCTGGTATATCCTTACCAGTCTGCTCCGACTTCCGGTACCTTGGGTCACTCGTCCAAGGGGATGGTGAAATTGACCGAGACGTTACGCATCGGATCAACTCAGGTTAGATGAAATGGCGACAGGTCACAGGGACAACTTGTGACCAACGGATGCCCCTCAAGCTGAAGGGCAAAATCTACAAATCCATTATAAGACCTGTCGTGCTGTACGGATCAGAGTGTTGGGCCGTGAAGAAGACGGATGAAAGAAGATTACACGTAGCGGAGATGAGAATGTTGAGATGGATGTGTGGAGTGACGCGAATGGATAAAGTAAGAAATAAGTATATTAGAGGAAGTTTGAAAGTGGCACCAGTGACAGAAAAGTTGAAAGGAAAGCGTTTGTCTTGGTATGGGCATGTGCTGAGGAGGGATGAAACACATGTGACTAAGAGAGTGATGAATATGAATGTTGATGGATGGAGGGGGAGAGGGAGACCTAAGAAAAGATGGATGGATTGTGTGAGGGAGGATATGAAAGATAAGGGAGTAAATGATAATGAGACGGCTGACAGGGAAGAGTGGAAGAGAAAAACATATTGCGCCGACCCCAAGTAACTTGGGACCAGGGCAGGAAGATGATGGTGACGCAGATTCATTGCTCCCGAGTGTAATTCGTTAAACTGATACATTAAGTTTCTGAAAATTCAGTCTTTTACATGTACGAGTAAATATTTATGCTTTTATCTCAAGATAAAATAAGCGTGAAGCGGTCTTGTAATAAGTGCGTTTAATTCAAATATAATTTATGCATTACACTGTCAGCCTGTGGAAAAAATCATTTCACAGGATAATGACTTGGTATATTTAGGCTTTTACCTTACCATTTGTAAGCGGCGTTATCTAAAGAACACAATAAAACAACGATCTTTATTTACCAAGATAATAGAACAAAAGCAAACGTTGAATTTTATTCTTGATTGATAAAATTTTGCCCTTTGTCCACATTTCTTAATCGGTACATGAAAAAACCATTAAATAGTCTTCCTCTTAGCCTTTTCCCAATTATCTTGAGGTCAGCTTCCAGTCTAACCAGATGCGGCTGAATACCAGTATTTTACACGGAGCGACTACCATCAGACCTCCGCAACCCAGTAACTGGGCAATGCCGGTATCCTAAGGTTAAACCGTTTGTCAGACTTTCGGGCTTCTGCCTACCCGTAACGACTGTCATAGGTATTCGTATGACACCCGGGACCGACGGCTTAACGTGCTCTCCGAGGCACGGAGGGGTCTCGATGTATAACAAATGGTCACCCATCCACGGACTGACCGCGGCAAGCGCAGCTTAACCTTGCAAATCGTACGATCGGCGCGGTTGTTATTTAGCCACGAGCCCCTCAAAAAAAAAACATTAAATAGTATTACAAAAAAAATTTAGACTTTGTTTTTGATGAAGTAATGATAGGGAAATAACAATACTGTGCTTTATATCAATAAAACTTTGTACCTATAAAGTACATCCCATAAATGAACAGTACGGCCAATTTATCTTAACCGTTCTGAACGTTGTGCAGGTGGTTGCGGAATAGATTTTTTTGCCACAAAATAGTTTTTATTTAACATTTAATTACTACGATCTTAGGATTGGCCATTAGATAATTAAAGTTTATTTAATCGTTTTTACACTAACCGTTTTATTCACGAGTGTACATGCGCGAAAGTTCGCAAAGCTTATGTTCAGAGTGGTCACGACTCGTTGCCCGAACTGTAGGTAATATTTTAGTATTTAGATACATAACATAACATCACGCCTTATATTCCTCGAAGGGTTCGGCAGAGGTGTTTTTTTAGTATCTACACCCTCGTTTCGCCAGTTATGTTTAGGTCCCATGTAAAAGGGGGCGAGCCTATTGCCATTATCCGGGTACAAAATTAAACTTACTTAGGTATTTAGATATAATATTAAACAATATTCAAAACATGGCACAATATTACTTCTTAGGTAATATATAACTAACTACGAACTAAATACATCGTGAATTAATTGGTTGTATTATTAAATACATGAACTAGTCTGTTTTCCTCTCCCTTGACATGATAAGACAAGTTATTTCATTCATTTTCCTAAGCTTTTTGGGACATGCAATATAGCGTTCACGAAACTTCCTGAGCCGTATATTTTGTACACGTTCATTATCGCGTAGATCTTGGCTCGCAGCAGTAATTATTAAGAAAGGACGTCTTAGTCCCAAAATTTACGAAGCTGAGTCGATACTATACTTGGGCTGTATAAGTTTTACAAGTAAAAGGTTTGTCCCTAATCTGCACTAAAATTCAGGTCATTGAACTTCTCTATGTAGTATATTATAGTACAGGGGTCGGCAAATGGCGGACCGCGGTCCGCATCCGGATCGCCGACCCATTTTGTGCGGACCGCGAGAACACAGCAACTTGCACTACAGAGTACGTAATTTAATAAAAATGTATACCCCGCATTATTTTTGCTGAAGTCAATTTGAAAAAAAAACCGTTAAAATGTTGTGCGGACCGCGATGGACATTTCATTTCTTAAAACGGACCCCGAGCGAAACTAATTGGTGTCCCCTGTTATTGTATATGCTTTTGACCCAAACAGTCTAATCGTGATAAGACATAACATAACATCACGCCTATATTCCCTGAAGAGATGGGCAGAGGAGTATAGTAACACCCTCATTTCGCCGTTATGTTCAAGTCCCTTGTAATATGGGACGAGCCTATTGCTATCAACCGGGCACAAATTCAAACTTCGGGCTCCTACTAAAGAATTCCAGACGGAAAAACCCAATAACACTTTGCCCGACCTGGGGATCGAACCCAGGACCTCACGATCAGCAGTTGCGCTTGCCGCCACTAGACCAGAAGAGTTCACTATAAAAAAGTATCTTAGATCATTGCTTTATAGATTGTCGTTTAAAATATAGTCAAGGGTCAGTTATGATGATATGAAGCGGTTAAGAGACTAGATACAATTCGATTCTCATTTTACTAATATTGAAAATTAGCGATCCGCCCCGGCTTCACACGGATGCAATGTAGATACTAATATGGGGCATATAAACCTCCTCCTTTTGAATCACTCTATCTATTGCTGAAAACTGCATTAAAATCCGTTGCGTAGTTTAAAAGATCTAAGCGTACAGACAGCGGGAGCGACTTTGTTTTATACTATGTAAAGAATACTATGTAAAGAAGATGGTTATTTTGTATGAAGATGCGTACGCATGCATATATTTCGCATCAAACTGAGGTATAGGCACGTAACTTGGCAAGGTTTTGACGTAGTGGGAGTAAGTTTGCGCATGTACAGTCCCGTGTAATAATATGTATACACATAGCGAACTTAAAAAACGAATTTCTTTTAGAGAATAGTTTGTATTTAAGACATATTCGATACCATGATTTGTGTGTATTTGTAGAAGCTAATTGTGTAATATTTCATAATTCTAATAGATATTTTAGAAGAAAATCGCCTTTGAATATCGCTATGTGTATACATATTAGTACACGTGACTGTACACACTTAGTGCAAAAAAAATGGTATCTTTTATTGCTTGTCACTATTCTATGGTTATTGCCATAATTTGATTTTAAACACGCCTGTTTAGAAGAAAGAAAGAAAGGACAGGAATTCTCTTCTCTACTCTTGCCAAGTTATGGTGCGTCGAAACCTGACGAACGCGCCGCGAGTGCGCCGCTCGCGAACTGCGCGCGTGCATTTTATGTTCGTACGAAGCTCCCGCGCCGTCCGCGCGCCACTCGCGCGCAAGCTACGTGCCGTACTCGAGCGGCGCAGGTGGTGCGCGCGTGCCGCTCGTGGAACCTGCCACTAACGTCTTCTGTTTTTCCTTTTAGTTTTTGTCAGTAATAAAATAGCCGATGCTGCAGCGATTATGCTAACGGCAGTCGTATGGTCCGTCATCCTCGGAAGCAAATTCACAACTGAGGCTCATAGTTCAAACGCGAAAGAAGGTATGTCGCCCCACTCGAGCCTTGCCGGAGTTGCACTAGAGCGGCGCACCAAACGTACGCTGTAACTGCACGCGAGCAGCACGCGCGCAGTTCGCAAGCGGCTCGCGAGCGGCGCATTTGTCAGGTTACGCACCGTTACGTGCCGGCGACTATAATGTGCGTACAAAGGTAGCTAATGATTCCAGGCGCTGACACATGCTTATAGTACATAGCTATGTAATTAAATAATCAGCCCATTACTGTCCCATTGCTGGGCTCAGGCTCAGGCTGAGTAGGGTTTAATCCTTAGTCCACCATGCTGGCCTGGCGGGTTGGCGGACTAAACGCACCATCGCGAACTTTTTTTAAAGTTCTCTCTTTTATTGTGTTCTGGTTTCCTTACAATGTTTTCCTTCACCGTTACTGCAAGTAATAATCCGCACGTGGTTTCGAAAAATCAGACGTGCGGGTCAGGGTCGATCTCAGATACTTCTATATAGAAAGTGACCGTTCAACCGCTTACTTACGAACTTTAAATTCTCACAAGAATGTTTCTTTTACCTATCTGTTATATCTTAACCTTTTTAAATTACATTTTCTTTGGCCCCTATTCTTGTCTATTAGTCTTGCATTCTTTTAAGACATGCTCCATTAATAGCGTCTAGACCGACATGTTACGACAAGTCTAGTGACAGTCCACTCTGGGCAGGAAATAGCTGTCATTCACAGTGCATTAGTGTGTTAGCTTTGGCCTTGCATTAAAAGTGTTTTAGTTCTATTAAACAGGATTCTATAAATAAGTATTTAATTGATGTTAGTCAGCCACTAACAACCACGTGGATCAATAATTTGCAAGGTTAAGCTGCACTTGACGCGGTTAGTCCGTGGATGGGTGACCATTGGTAACACATCGAGACCCCCCTCTGTGCCTCAGAGAGTTCGTTAAATCGTCGGTCCCGAGTGTCATACGAATACCCATAACAGTCGTTATGGGTAGTCAGATGCCTGAAAGTCTGACAACTGGTCTAACCTTCGAGTATCGGCATTGCCCAGTAACTGGGTTGCGGTGGTCTGATTGCAGTCGGCCCGTGAAATAGTGGTATTCAGCCGCATCTGGTTAGAGTGGAAGCTGAGCCCAACATATTTGGGAAAAGGCTAGGCAGAACACACAATACATGTTAGTCAGCCATTATAATTCTAAACTTGTTAAGAAAAAGCCACATTTCTCTTAAAGAGACTATCAAAAAATGGGCAGAAGAACCCTTTTCTACTTTGTGTCTACTCTTGGGAACGAAATTTTATTCCGAAATTTGTCAAATCCCACAAAATTACCAAACCAAATTACTACATGATATTTAATTGGCTAGTCCAATTTAGTATTTACCCTCGTCTGGAATTTCAAATTCAAATTATCACTAAGATAGAGACTAGAGCTAGAGTAGTCGGGATACATTCTACTTATAGAATCGTACATTCAAACATAATATCTTCATCAATTTGTCTGACGAGAAACTCGATAAACTTGAGATTATGTTATGAGATATTTGCTTCACCAAAATAACATAACATGATTAACCCATTACTATCCCAATGCTGGGGATGGGCCTCTTCTCAGAATGAGAACGGTTTAGGCCTTAGTCCACCACGCAGGCCTGGTGCGGGTTGGCAGGCCACACACATCATCGAGAACTTTATGGAGCCCTCTCAGGTGCGCAGGTTTCCTCACGATGTTTTAAAGCAAGTGATGGTCAATGTCTGATCCGCACATGAATTCGAATAGTCAAAAGTATGGGCTGAGATCGAACTTAGACTCTCCTGCATGGAAGGCTAGCATTCAACCAATGTTGCTGACTAAAATTTCAAAGCTACTGAAAGAAAGAGGCCTAATCTTGTATATAACTGAAATAACGAAAGTGATGTTTCATGTAACCAAAAAATTTTATTAAACGAAAACTAAATAAAGAACGAAAGTATTTGTAAAAGCCAAACCTTGTTCGTAATAACATTTCATCGCACGCGGATTTAGAAGAAAATTGTTATCTACCTATCTATTCAGCTTAAATTATCTTCTAAGCAAGGCAAACGGAGCAGTCTGCCATCTTATTCGGCGCTAAGTCGATCCATAAACTGCGAGTGTTTCTACGTGTCGTAAATTAAAAAATTATGCTAGTACCATTATAAGTTCTTAACTATTCTTCTTGCCCGCTAGACTTTTCAAAGACTGGAATATCTCTCTTTTTTTTTTTTTTTTTTTCCTATTCGACTATTGTAGATGGTCTTGCGGACCTTTTCTACGTAACCTGACTATTATTGGCGAGACCAGAAGGGTCTCCGAACCAATACCTACTATTCTAACTACCTAGCTAACTACGCAAAGCTAACTACGCAAAGCTAACTACTGTAACATCATGGCTATGACTATAGCAGCGACACCTCTGAGAGTGTCCCCAAGGGGGGACTCGAACTCTTAGGGTGTCGAATGCAAGAGGACTGGGAGGGATACGACAGCTTGATGAGGGCTGTATTCTCGCGTCATGGTGACTGCGCGGAGTCAGAAGGGACGACCGGCTCCGGAATATCTCTCAGTATGTTTATAACATTTATAGGCTTTGTAGCAAGGCCGGCTTTACACCTGTAAGTTTTCCTCATGTAAGTCACTTACGTAATTAACTTACGATAAATTTGCATAAAGTCAACTTATCGACTGATTTGTAAAGTCGAAATAATTGTCAAAAGTCACTTACATAAATTTTACGGAAGCAACTTACAAGTGTATTGGCGGCCAAAGAAACAATTGAGCATCTACTATATTTTTGTTTTACCTAATATAATCGTTCTAACAATATCTTATTTCTTAGTTCAACTGTGGTATAACATAAACATGAATTTACTTTTTATTCATGGTCACTTTTACGTTTTTCATTTGCAATAGCATTGTAATGCTCTGTTCTATTAAGCACGAGGTTGGTTAACAAGGGTTGGGCTGATAATGTCACCTACAAGCTATCCTGTCGTTTTATCTAAAAGGAATTTGACAAACGTCTACCTGAAACAATCATCTTCAATACTTGCTTTACGAAGACAGTAGGTTGTTATACAAAGTGCTCAGATAACAGTTTTATAAATAACTTCCTTTATTGAATCTGAATGATACGGAACTTTCTTAGTTCAAAGTCTTCAGTAACACGATTCTACTTTTAAAATTACATTCCTTTTTATATTTGCATAATCATAATGATACATGAGTGCCTTTTTGGTCTAGTTTTCACAAGCACGAATGTTGAGCAGGAAGTCCTGGGTTTGATCCCCAGGTCGGGCAGTATTATCGGGTTTTATCATTAGGAATTTCTCAGTAGCAACCCGGAGTCTGGATTAGTGCCCGGTTAAAGGATGACTCACGCTAGACCGTGTCGGGTCCAAGCCGAGTGTCGGCCGTAGCATGGTCAACTAATATTACAACATATATTTTGTATGTACACACTTACCTACGCTATACCGAGCGGCAACCGAGACAAATTATATGTAATACAAGCTTTTGCCCGCAGCTTCGCTTGCATGATATTTTTTCACCCCCTTAGGGGTTGAATTTCGAGAAATCCCTTCTTAGTGGATGTTTACGTCACAAAATGAACCTACTGTCAAAATTTCAAGTTTCTAACCCCAGCCGTTTAGGCTGTGCGTTGATAGATCAGTCAGTCAGACAGCTTCTCCTTTTATATATATAGATTACTTGCCCGTGCTACGGCCGACACTCGGCTCGGATCCGACACGGTCTAGTGTGAGTCATCCTTAATGGCAATAGGCTCGCCCCCTATTACATGGGACTTAACGAGGGAGTACTAAAAAAAACACCTCTGCCGTACTCTTCGGGGACAACAAGGCGTGATGTATAGTTATGTAATGATACATAATCTAAATTACCTACCTTTAGATGTTGTCATTTTAGTCAATCTACTTCTGAAATTATATTATTTGATAATTGTTGTTTAGAGAAATTCTTAAATGATACATGAGGCTAGTGTAGGAATCTCCACTGCAGTAACTCAAGAACGTGAAGTTACACCAAATCTCACTTCAGGTAAAATAACATCACTTCGCCATGTAGTTTGCTTCTGTATGTCTGATAATATCATTGACAAAAGTTCTTCAAAGTCGCTCGCTGAGCAGCGAAAAACTCTTTTCCATCCGAATCGACCTTCCACTTGCAACTCATCATAAATATTAAAAGAACGTCGCTGTAGATGGTTTAAGGGGCAAGCCACATCTGACGGAAGATACGTCGCCGTACTTCCGTTGCGTAAGTTACTCTAATAATTTAAGTAACGCATCTTCGGCCAAATGTGTACGGTGTGATGTGAGACGTTTATGTAGAATTATGTGTACCGGCGGAAGATCGGCTTCCGTCAGATGTGGCTTGGCCCTAACGCAAAAATGGTTTCTTTTTCTTGAATGTAAAATAACTTCAAGAACATCGAGTAAGTCTTCCTCGTCTGAATTCATTTTACTTACAATGAAAAGTTATCTAACATTGTTAGTCGACTTTTTGCTTATAAAATTGAAGCAGACCACAATTTTTCTTACTAAACATGTTATGTTAGATTTTTGGCCCAGTAGACT
Organism: Amphipyra berbera; assembly: GCA_910594945.2. Lineage (NCBI taxonomy): Eukaryota > Metazoa > Arthropoda > Insecta > Lepidoptera > Noctuidae > Amphipyra > Amphipyra berbera. The sequence goes on along the minus strand of OU343136.1, from coordinate 9,761,426 downwards.
CAGTTTAGTTGTTACTAATAACTAGTGTGGCGGCATCTATCATGCCACTAGAAAAACTACGCAGTACGACGATTCTCTAGCAGACTACAGCGACAACAATGACAGCTGTCAAATTAAACGTCACAAATCCTTCATCGCGGTATCAAGATTTGACGCACAGAATATAAACAACTTCCCAACATCAACCGTTGGGCAGTAGCCCGCCAGGCACAAGACCCGCCTAGTAGGAGGAGTCTCCCTTTTCGTCGGTGGAACGAGGTGTGGTACCTCGTTCCTCCACACTAGTATAAAAATACCACAAATAATAATTGCCGTTTTTTACTTAAGTTAATGGAAAATTAAACTAAGATCGTACTCTTTGACCAAAAAAACTGTGCAAAACCGATCGATTATCCTGCACCATCACAGAAGACGTTAACCTTTCATTTCCTGTGCAAGCCCCTAATGGGGGGAGCAATTAATTAACTTTAAAGCTGTACTGAGTGTAATTACTGAAGCAGAATTGAAGAACATTATTTGGTTAAATTGCTTGTCTGTTGAACTTCAGTTCATTGGTCGGTTGATTAACAGTCCGTATTTCCATAGTTATAAAAGCTGATCACCAATCAACCGGTCATTATAGTGGTCTGGGATGTCCATGATAAGACATGGACATTTATGGACTGTTACACGTTCTATTTTACGGGTATATTATGGAAATGTTTTATGCAGCCCCCCACTTATTGTTTCAACTAGAAATACACTATGTGACGTAAACTCTTTGGAGTCAACTCCTGCAATCTGCCAACCTGACTGAGCAAGTGTCGCAGACATAGGAATGACGTTGTGTTTTTATCCTCTAGTAATTTATATTTTGTCTCTATTTTTGTTTCGCATATTTTATTAATGGTATAATTATAGAATACTAGCTGTGTCCTCACGGCTCCGCCCGTAGCCTATGTTACTCAGTGATAATGTAGCTTTCTAACAGCAAAAGAATTTTTGAAATCGGTCCAGTAGTTTTTAAGTTTATTCGTTACATACAAAAATCCAAAAATACAAATCTTTCCTCTTTATAATATTAGTATACCTATAGAATATTACCGTCACTTTGAGGTGTTTCTTTACAACTATTATTATGACCATTTACAACGACTGCCTCGTTGGTTTACTGGTGGCAATCGCATATTCTGATCGTGACGTCCTGGGTTCGATGCCCAGGTCGGGCAGTGTTATTGGGTTTTTTCGTGTGGAATTCCTCAATAGCAGCCCGGAGTTTGGATTTGTGCCCGGTTGACTCTACTCTTCGGGGAATAAAGGCGTGAAGTTATGTTATCAACATTTACAGTTCATGTCTAGCTACTGCTAGGAATTTATAAGCTTATGCAGTGTACTCCACACTGCGTTAATAGCATTCCATTGTTCTACGCTTTTCATTAATTTATTGACCCATCGCGCCATCGGACGGCCCACGCTCATTACTCGAAATACACACGAATTGTAAATTAATTCATTGTTAAGTGGGCACAACAATCAATTTGCTCTAGAAGTGGTTTTTAAAAGCTGATCAATTTAATCTCATGACAACGAATGAAATTGTTCGACCCAAAAATTTGCTACTAGTAGGTATAGGATCCCAGTATAGAACGACCTTCACCGAGCTGGTTAATGGATGAAAAGTATATTATATCAAATTTAATATGTCAATAAATATATTGCAAATGAGTTGACTAAAAAGTTTCAGTCCAGAATATGATTAATTAAAAAAATTAAAACAATTCTCTGATTTGGTTAATAGACAAATTCCATACCAATCGAAAGTATGAAGCCTATAGAATATGCAAACGTTAGGTTGACTATTGAAATGCTGTGTTTATACCTGCCTACCCAAAAGTTGTGACGAGAAAAAAATAATCAACCTAACGTTTGCATATTCTACCTATATTTATTGACATATTTAATTTGATGTAAAATACTTTTTATCCATTAACCAGCTCGGTGAAGGTCGTTCTATATTGGGATCTTAGACTGTACCAATCAGTAATTGACATCAGATTTGACAGGTGATAAGTAAATTTTTGCGCTGTATGGACTAGCGCGCACTGCCTTGCGTTTTTCTAACGTATAATCATTGAGATATAAGTACTTTAGTACATTATATCTCAATGCGTATAATCTGTGAAGTATGGAAAGGCATAGAAGAGCGCGCTCTGTGAATTATTCACCGCATACTGATTTAATTGTATTTATTTTATTCCTTGCGGTGAAAAAATACGCACCACCGCTGTGCTCGCGCGTGCTAAGCCTTTCCGAAATCTGTGGTAAGCAACGTTTCGTGAACTTCCCGGAAAATCTTTTACCTTCCTGCCCGTGGACACTCACGCGTGGGAAAGGTAAATGGTGTTTTTTCCTTACATGTGATTAAACGATTACGTCAAGAGGATGGTCATCTACCTGTCTGCTAGTAACATCAAACTGCGATCACCAATCCGCATGTCAAGCGTGGTGATTATGGCAATTTACCATTGCCGTAATAGGGGGCAAGCCCATTGGCATTAACTGGGCACAAATCTATACTCCGGACTTCTACTGAGGAATTCCACACGGAAAGACCCAATAACACTTTGCCCGACTTGGGAATCGAACCCAAGACCTCACGATCAGCAGTCGCGCTTGCCACCACTAGACCAACGAGGTAGCATGATGATCCTACCGAAATATCAGCTAAAGGCCTTTGTAATTCTGAGATTTCGGTATGAAACATGCCACACGTCGCTTCACCTCCAAGGTGAACAAGAACTGTACACTGAAGCCTAATTTCGTATGCGCGGAGTACATTATTCTAGGTATTTGACGCATCCATTCCGGAGTGAGGTTCCTGTACTACTTATTATTCTGTGCTTAAACCTCCAGATTACAATACACCAACTAAGTTTTAAACCGGTGCGTTGTACTATTTCACCTGTGACCGCGTTTAAAGGAGGAAGTTTGGTCTTTATACGCGACCTAATAAAAGTGAGACAAAAGGTTCTATTGTCTAACTAGGAAGACAATGGTGTTGTGATAAATTAATACATATACTCTTGTTTAGTAAAGGCTTTGGGAAAAGCAAAAACGTTTTTTTATAAGCATTTTTAAATTTTACTTGATACTTGCTGCACCCGCAGCTTTGCCTACGGAAACAAGGTTACTGCTCATCACCCACGCTTAATAGCGTGATAATTTGCACCCTAAAACCTGCCTCACTCTTTAACGGATGTGGCTGCCTCAACTGGATAAAAGTTCTGCACTGGTGTGAAGCTCAAAAATAAAAACAGACAAGAATTCTAAGAACGACATTTTTGGTATCAGTGTCGTTCCTAAGATGCGTTACACTTACTTTTTTTCAAAAATATTTAATAATACAGTTTTAGCATTCTTATAATTTTATTATAATAATAATATGTTATGTCGGTCAACTGATCATTTAGAAGATAAAGGAGGGTAGTCGTCAAGATGTATCAACGCACCCGACGCGACGTTATAAAAACAGTTGTCATTCGACGGAGCGAGGATCTTATGTCGAACCGCTGTAGAAGTCTGACCTTTATTATCTGTCTAGCTTGTCCTTTTCATATTCTGATCTTGTGGAAATTGTTATATTGTGATATATTGTGAACTAGCTTCTATAACTAATCACTAACCCAAATACAAGTACTCTCAGTGGTGGAGAGTCCATGTTGGTTTTATTTAAGAAATACCCGCTTTACCTTCTGATAAGCAGACACTGGTTTAAACTGTAATTCTATCAAACTATAAACGGTGTGTCTGCGACATAGATATAATAACCGAGTTTTATACTCAGTGTATAAATCCTTTGTTAAAAATACATCTTTGCATTAAAGAATGTGTGCAGAAACTATAAACACTAAGGCGTTGCTTTGAGCCTTACAGTCTTTAGTGTAGTTTGTTATTCACTCAGATCTTAGCGTTGGCAGCCATGATCCTCGGGCAAACATAGGAAAATTATCTTTCCATTTAAGAAATTGCTTTTAAACTGCTTTACTTAGTTTCAACAAGCTGTCTAAGAGATTGTACATTTGTTTGAATAAAGATCGTAACTTAAGGAAAAGAAGAAAATGAGATGAAAAATGGCCTGTGATGTGATTCTGCTATATGATCAAAGGTCTGGTTAGATAGAGAGCGTGGCTGGGTGTCATATTCACGTTGCGTGTTGATCACGTGCTCTTGGCGTGCGAATTACTATGACAATGTATGTGTTCGAGCGTTTTCGCGGATCTTCAGCTGATGACGAGGCGGCGGCGGGAGGCGGCAAGAGGCGTGGGCGCGCGAGGCGTGGGGCCAAGGGGCGCACCACTTCGCTACCGATTTCCAACGAAGACACGCGCGCACATTCACAGTTTCACTCAATATTGTACCTATTTTACTTATTATAAGTCATTATTATACAGTCCACTGCTTTAATTTAAAGTCCTTAGATAGGTCCCTAACAGTATGAAAAACGCCATACAGAGACTGCCACGCGAAGCTTGGCGTGGTATGGCATGGCAGTCTCTATGTGGTAGTGATTCGCACGCCAAGAGCAGGCGATTAACACGCGACGTGAATATCACACCTAGTCACGCTCTCTGTCTGACCAGGCCTTAAGGCTACATGTGAAAAACAAAGCAGTGATAGCTTAGCGGTTGAAGGCTTGCCATACACACAGGAGGCTCTGAGTTCTATTCCGGCCAACCTCCGTCTTTTTGAATACTCTGTGATCAGAATTTGATTATTGTGTTACAAACTCCGGATCCAGCCAACCAAGTGGCTACGTCACAAGAGCGTAAGCATTGAACAGTGCCTATTCCACATTTTCATGTTTCTTTGTTATTTAATTATATTAATATTTAATTATCCTAAATTTATATAATTTATAGCTTAATTACAAGAAAACCTAATAATGTATCGAGTTGAGCAGTAATATCGAGTAGTAATAGTTTTTGTTGGTAACACTGATTTCTGTAGTCTATAAAATACACTGTAACGGTTACTTTAGCTCTCTTTTTCAACTGTGAACCATTGAATAAACAACATCTCTTGGCGCCCGTATTTCTTCATCAACTCCACCTACCCACATCCAGCTCCAAGACACCTTCACGTATCCATTCGTCACAATTGCTTGCGGTAACGGTGAAGGAAGACATCGCAAAAAAACCTACACATCTGAAAAGGCTCCAAATAGTTCTCGATGGTGTGTGTAGTCCACTAACACGCACCAGGTCAGCGTGGTGGATTAAGGCCTAAATTCTTCTCATTCTGCGAAGAGGCCCGTTCCCAGCAGTGGTACAAATGGGCTGATTATGCTATTATGCTAAGGCTAAAATGTACAAAGTCACAACTTGCGATATGTATAATTCACAAACGAAACAGTTTGAAACGAAACTGCCTCGTTAGTCTAATGGTGGCAAGCGCGACTGTTGATTGTGAGATCCTGGGTTTGATCCCCAGGTCAAACCCAGGATCAGGTTTCTCAGTAGCAGCCCGGAGTTTAGATTTGTGCCCGGTAAATGGCAATACGCTTACCCCCTTTTACATGGAACTTAAACATAACAGCGAAATGAGGGAGTTACTATACACCAGCTCTGCCCAACCCTTTGGGGAATACAAGCGTAATGTTATGTTATGTATGAAACAAAGTCTGCAGCTCGCAGGTCTTATTACCTTTTATGTAAATAGCTTTCATTTAAACCCCAATGCAGCTATTACGAACCCATTAAATGAATTATCCTAAGTATACTGAGTGAATATAATTTTAAAGCAATTCATGTTTCACAGAGTTAATTATAACAACAGAGTTAAATATTACCGAGATTCTGCTTTAACGAAAGGTAATCTGCTTGACACCCGTGGCTTCCGTTTTATATTTACATAAACTGGAGCGATTACCGATATAAAACGTGGACGTGTTAGGCTGAGCATCTACCAGAGCTGTGCTAAGCTGCGTAGTGAGGAATGTATTTTGTAAGCACCGATAGAATCACTTCATTTACCTAGCTTCGCTCTGCGCAGCTCTGGTGGATATGAGCTTAGCGGAGCGAGGTTTTTGTTCATACAAAACAAGCGAGAAGTGCGAACGAGGGATGTGTTGCGAGGAATGTGTTGAGAGGAATGTTTTGCGAGGAATTTGTTGCGAGGAATGTGTTGCTAGGAATGTGTTACGACGAATGTGTACCACTCCCGCCACACCACCCTCATATTCGAAAAAAGTCCGCTACCTATCCTCGTACCGCTCATTTGTACACATTAACACATTACGCATTACACATTACGTATTCCTCGCACAGCCCTGGTGGATGTCCAGCCTTATAAGAGTAAATAATGTGGAAGACATGGGACCGAAGGCTTTGTAAAAGAATTCGTGGGAGGAAGTTCTATAGTATACCTATTTCCGCCAAGTAACACTGCTGTATTTCAGTTTGAAGGGTGTGGGTGCTGGCGAAATTACACAATATTGTCTCTGTGGGTGACAATAGCAATGGGGTTTGCAATTCGCTTGGATTTGTAGATTGTAGGTTCAAATAAGCGGCGGTAACCCATTACCATTGACAACCTATTAGGTACATAAATAACTTGCAAGAGGTATATGTATGTTCAACAGTGGTTGCTGGGTTTAGTTGATTAAGTCATTGAGGAAATGAGTATCCCATCAAAAACATAAATGTGAAAACGGGAGCCGAGTTCAATAATAAGAATATGCGTGGTTGTCGACTTCGCCGACAAAAGAATTGAGATCTAAATGGGAGCCAAGTTCTGTAGATAATCCTGAAATTTATTTACACAAAGCAGATATCTTTGGATAAATTAAAGATAGAAAGAAAGAAAAACCGTTTATTTACGTGAAAGTGACGCACATAACATAGTTTTTTTTTACATAAGCCCAAAAAATCAAAAACACAAAAGTATATAAAAATAAAATAAATGGCACGGAAATATATATTATGCGCCACTACTGCGCGAAACGGCCGACGCTCAGCATAATGCCAATATAATGTCAAATTTGACTTGGCTAGTTTTAACCAGCAAACGAAATTTTTAGAAAAGTAAGATGTTGACCTTACAATAGGTATAAAAACATTAACTTGCGTATAACATAAAGAAGATAAGTTTATATTAGATAGATTAGATATTATTTTAGATATCTGCTTTGTGTAAATAAATTTCAGGATTATCTACAGAACTTGGCACCCGTTTAGATCTCAATTCTTTTGTCGGCGAAGTCGACAGCCACGCATATTCTTATTATTGAACTTGGCTCCCGTTTTCACATTTATGTTTTTCATGGGATATCATTACTTTTTGTATATAAATTATTATTATTCATCATCATTCCCAAGGAGGGTTGATGTCAGGCAGGCGGCCGGTCATACAACAATAAGCCAAAGCCTCTAACAACATGGATTTATGAAATACATGTTGTGCCGACCCCACCTAGTGTGGGATAAGGGCAGGAAGAAGAAGAAGAAATTATTCATCATTCAAAAGTGATCTGTAAAACGTTTACGCTGTAGTTTTCTTTTTTGTGCTATTTTCTACATTTTCTTGAACGTTAGAAATACATGGAAAGTCCTCCCTTTAACTTTTTTATCATTTGCCTGTTAGTTATATTTTTATTTCCCACTTGAATCAAATAATCTGGTATACAAAACGATAAAAGCGACCTTTCATCATGGAATCATGGAACCTATTCACATGCGAAAGAAAAAGTTTGTTGCTATTATAATTTCGAAAGGCGCTAAGTAATAAAAATCGATTGTTTGAGAAATATTTCAAATCGTAAAAATTCACTGTTTTCTGACTGTTTCCTTTGTATGCATACAAGTACCCAACTGGACGCCAAATTTCAACTTTCTAGATCATCTAGAAGTGGGTTAGGTTTTTGATCTATATGTCAGTCAGTGTTAAAAATGACGATTTTCAGACGTTAATATCTCAATAACCGTTTGAGCTGTACTTATGAAATTTGGGATTATAAATAGTTAATCTCCAGGATTTCAATAAATAAACCAAATTTCGTAAGTATATGTTGAATAGATTTTAAGTTATTTAGGGCTCAAAAGTGGCTTCAAATGGTTCGTGTAATACAACATACGGCTGCTGCGTCGTCAGTTCCTTTTTCTTTGAACTTGGCTTGACACGCTACCGCGTGTCTAGATATGATAAACACAACATAACATCACGCCTGTATTCCCCGAAGGACGGGGCACAGTTGTATATTAACACCCTCATTTCGCCGTTATAATTAAGTCCCATGTAATAAGATCGGAAAAATCCAAACTTCGGGCTGCTACTGGGAAATTCCACACGGAAAAACCGAATAACACTTTGTCCGACCTGGGGATCGAACCCAGGACCTCACGATCAGCAGTCGCCTTGCCACCATTAGACGAACGAGGCAGTTACGATACACACGAAATGTGAATAAATAAAAACATTACAAATGTAACAACAATGACTGTTATTATTTAGACATTTTGAAAATGATATACATTATGAGCCCCCTTGATTACAGGATTAGGCTTTTGTATTATACCTACCTGTTACACTGGAAAAAATAAAAAAATATATAAATCCCAACTCATTTTTTTTGCGCTAATCACTCACTTTAAGCTTTAAAGCTTATGTAAACGAAGTTCGTGCAGAATGAACGTAATCAATTTAATTTACTAATGAGCGTACCTCTATTTTGGCCAAAAATAAAATCCTTACATCCACATAAAACATACATAATTAGCCCATTACTGTCTCACGGCTGGGCACGTGCTTCTTCTCAGAATAAGAAAGGTTTAGGCCTTAGTTCACCACGCTCTGGCCTGGTGCGGGTTGGCAGACTACACACACCATCGAGAACTTTATGGAGCCGTCTCAGATGTGCAGGTTTCCTCACGATGTTATTTCTTCCCCGGTAACGCAAGTGCAAATGAAACTTACAAACAAAACAATGCGTGAATCCAAAAAAATTAGATTGGCGACGAATAAGCACTTTTTATAGGAATTAATTTAAATCGAAAGCACTTTTCGGTTTATTTGATTGAAAAAAACGTTTTTTAGGAAAGAGAGAATTCCGTAACTTCAATTAATTTTAAGAATCGAAACCAATGTAACTTGGTATTTACATTGGTTTCGATTTCATTTCTAAAGTTGTGAGACATTTAACTGGGCAGTGTTATGCAATAATGTGTCAATCCACAAAAATATGAATTTTGTGTCAACGTCATCTAGTTCTTGTTGTAGGTCTATACAACGCTTGAAAAAATGCCCAGAATTGTAGTAAATTTAATCGAGAGTCTATCAAAAAACTCTTAATGCAGTTTGCATTTTTTTCAAGCGTTGAGTAGACCTACCGCAATAACTAGACGGCGTTAACACAGAATACATATTTTTGCGGGTTGACACATTATTGCATAATACAGCTCAACTATATTAAACACTAGCTGTGTCCTCACGGCTCCGCCCGTAGCCTATGTTACTCAGTGATAATGTAGCTTTCTAACGGCAAAATATTTTTTGAAATCGGTCCAGTAGTTTTTAAGTTTATTCGTTACATACAAAAATACAAATCTTTCCTCTTTATAATATTAGTATAGATGTCCTCACGGCTCCGCCCGTAGCCTATGTTACTCAGTGATAATGTAGCTTTCTTACGGCAAAAGAATTTTTGAAATCGGTCCAGTAGTTTTTAAGTTTATTCGTTACATACAAAAATACAAAAACACAAATCTTTCCTCTTTATAATATTAGTATAGAAGTATAGGTTACAAAGGAGTTTTATATCTTGACAAGATTGCTATTTAAAAAAGATTGTTTGAATTAAACTTTTAGGATAAACTTTTCGTTTATAGTTTTAGTTTGTCGTTTCGTCTTTAGACCTTTCCAGTGAATCAGATAGCGGCAAAACTAGGTCATCTGCAAATTCTTCAGCAACTGTAAATTGGTTTCCATTCCATGTCTTTAGAACTGTTCGCATCTTTTCACACGGAATATTAATTTAATTTAAGTATATACTAGCTTTTACCCGCGTCTGCGTTCGCGTGGATTTTGGATACGCGCAACAAATACGATTTTCCATACAAATGCGTAGGTATATCCCATTTCACACCCTTATCTAATACCTTTAAACGAGCAATTCTTGTATATATATATATATAATCTGAATCTCGGAAACAGCTCCAACGATTTTCATGAAATTTAGTATGCAGGGGGTTTCGGGGGCGATAAATCGATCTAGCTAAGTTACATTTTCAGAAAACGTCAATTTACCAAAAAAAAAAAATCGAGCAAAGCTCGGTCATCCAGGTACTATGTACTGTGGCCTGGTGCTAATAGGGTCAATATCAATAATCCTTATTTTCAGTAATGAGCGTTATAACAATGAATCAGCATTAATAGGTTATTATTAGGTGTTACATTGTAGTACGGCAAAAATATTTTACTGTTATTTGATTTATGTTTTTAAGTAGATTTATGAATTAAATTCTAATTTAAGAAAGTGAAAAATAATAATTTCTTATCGGCATAAGTATACTGCAGCCATTTTATAATTTTTTTTTTACTTGACTTTATGAAAGCGCACACTACATTGGCCTTTTTTACATAGTAACTTTTGAAAGATTGTTAATACACTAACGCCCATTTAGCACAAAAAAATATCATACTTTCACAATAAACTGGCATTACAATCTCGTTTCATACAAAAACGTACTTTGGCCCTTTTAGCACCAGGCCACAGATATATATATGTATATATATATATATATAATCTGAATCTCAGAAACGGCTCCAACGATTTTCATGAAATTTAGTATGCAGGGGGTTTCGGGGGCGATAAATCGATCTAGCTAGGTTTCATTTTTAGAAAACTTCGTTTCATCCGTGTTTTCAGGCAATGAAAAACTGCTACAATATCATTAGAATACGAAGGTAAATTTCGCCACCATCTTCAAGGTTATAATAGCTCAGGTGGGAAATAGGGTGGTCCCGAAACCAGAAAACCCCGGTTCGAGTCCAGATGATTATTTTTTCCCTTTTTATTTTCAAGTTCCTTCTTTTTCTTTTCCCCTTTTTTTTCTTTCCAAAATACACAATTTACAAAAATAAAACCGAGCAAGGCTCGGTCATCCAGGTACTATAATATAAGGAATAAATCATTCAACACATTATTATTTTGCTTCATTTTTGGTTATTATCTTATTACCTTAGCTTTCCTTTATTTACTTACTGTGCCGATTACTTCAGGCGTACCTACATAGAAATATAAGGATTCCAGAGAAACTAATTTGTTTAAATTAAAAATAGCCTAGGCTCTCCTTATTCTGATATTCTTTGTCCTAAATTCCACTGCCTCATTGAGTCGAGACTAGATTAAAAAATACAACGGACCTTTGTATAACTATAGCTATGTGTATTGTTTAATGTGGGTGATCTAACACCCTCATAAATCACTCTCATCTGAATGCTCCCTCTTAAGTGACGTTTTGATAATTCTTGAGATACCCATTTGATTAATGAACGTTTATAATATTATCTCGTTATTCAAATTCATGAAATTAAAATCAAGGATTAGCATTTTATAGCTGCTGTTAGGATACTGCTGTCATGTGTCATTGTGAGAGTGGTTTATTAATATGAGCCGAGGCGTAGGCTGCCTTTCAACTAGATATGTGCGAGGTAGCTTTGCGGTGAGCGAGGTTAAAGCTAAGCTACGAAATAATGTGACTATTTCCACCAAAGTTAAGTTGTGTAGTGGAGCGGGTAAGATTCGCGAGGAAGATGGGTGACGAGAGCTAAGCGATGCATTGTTAGTAGTAGGGTAGCAGGGAGCGGCGCGGGGAAAGAAAGGACGCTCATTCGTAGCTCGCATTCTTAACCCCTATCCCTCGCTTCAACTAGTATGTAAAAAACTTAGCTTCGTTAAATCCCTTTCCACCAGAGCTAAGCTAAGCTATGAAAATCAAATTTTCCTATTGGTGGGTTTAACACACATCCGCAGCTTAGCAACGCAGCATATCTCTGGCGGAAAGGCAGCCTTATCGGTGGATTAATTTAAAATGAATAGATAGAAAAGGCTTGTTAAAAGATTGAGTTTATGTTTAAAGAATTTCCTGTATTTCAGTATGTGTACACCTTGTTATACAGAACATAACATCACGCCTGTATTCCTCGAAGGGTTGGGAAGAGGTGTATAGTAACACCCTTATTTCGCCGCTATGTTTAAGGCCAATGTAATAGGGGGCGAGCCTATTACCATCAGCCGGACACAAATACAAAAACCTGGCTGTTACTGAGGAATTCCACACGGAAAAACCCGATAACGCTTTGCCTGACTCGGGGTTCGAACCCAGGACCTCACAATCAGCAGTCACGCATTCCACCACTAGAACAACGAGGCAGTTATACAGTCTCCTTGAAATTCCAGTTATAGCCATCGAACGTTGGTCTCACCGAGAACTCTTGAAGAACATAAAGCCAAATTAAGCAAAGTGACTTCCGTGCCTGATTGCTAACTTTAACGGTGTTTCGAAAAGTTTTTGCAAAGTAACCCAATTTCGACTTTTGTAATTTGATTTTTAAATGCCAGAATTGATTTTGTCCCTTTTGTTACATAATTGAATTTTAGCCAGTTCTTATTAAATTCGACTTTTATAGGTATAACAAACTTGCACGTTCGTATTGAGTATTAGGTTGGTACGGTCAGCAACAAAAGTCGGTTAACACCGTTACTTTTACATAGGTAACATTTAAAAGACACAAAAGTATTCGATACACTGCTTTTCAGCATTTCATATATATACTGGCCTGCAAAAATAAGTACTACACTTTTAATGATATTTACTTTTAAAGTGTGATACTTATTTTTGCAGGCCAGTGTATGTAGTCAAGAGTTTGTGTTATTTTATTGTTACATGTGTTCCGATTAAATTTGAATATTATTGTGTTCAGTTATGATTTAAAAACTGAAGTGTTAACAAACTTTGGTTGCTGAGTGTACGATATGTTTTAAAATTTTAGCTAAGCGCCCGTTCACACAGCCGATCCGTTTTAACAGATCTGTCGGTACTGGATGTGTTGTTTACATCTGTACCGACGGATCAGTTAAACAAATGGCAGCTACGTCGCGTCGCATCTGGCAAACAGGATACGATAAAAATATCCGATTCAGATTTTTTTACTGGATTCGGAATACTGTCGTGTATGTGTACTCAGTCATTCAACTACAGGCGCCATCACCAAAATAAAAACGGATCCTGCAAACAGTGTCTGTGTGAGCTAGCTGTAAAACGGTGTTTCTTGATGCTTTTGGTAGAATCTAGAATAGGTATATATTTATTTGGTCACATTTTCAACTAGCACTTTGCCTGCGACTTTATTCGGGTGAATTTCGTAACCAACTTCTTTCCTCTATTTTACCCCCTTAGGGGTAGAATTTGCAAAAGTCCTTTCTTAGTAGATAACTACGTCACAAGAGGAACGTACTGTTTAAATTTCACGTTTCCAGCTTCAGTGGTTTCGGCTCTGCGTTGACGAATCAGTCTGTCAGTCAGTCAGTTTGGACATTTCTCTTTATAAGTATAGATAATTGCCTTTTACTTTTTGATGACTTGAATAGGATAGGCAAGCAGGTAGATACATTTTTGTAAAAGTATGTTTCTGGATAGTTGTCCTCAAAAGCCCTTCGATAGATTTTGTAAGCCTCTGATAGACCTGCATATACTAGGTCACTTCGAATTAACTGACAAGACTTTACATGGTATCATTAATAGAACACATTCAAAATATTTAAAAAAACCTTAATTTGTGTTAATTTGACAATAATATCGGTAACTGGTAACACTGGACAATGTGGACATAGGAGGGTAGCCGTCAAGATTAATCAACGTACCCGAAGTTATAAAAACAGTGGTCATTCGACGAAACAGAGGATTCCATATCGAACAGCTGAAGAAGTCTGACCTTTTATATCTGGTTTGCTTGTCCTCATTTTCTGATCTTGTGTTAATTATTATATTGTGATATATTGTCAACTAGCTTCTGTAAGTAATCACTAACGTAATTAAAAGTACTCTCAGTGGTGGAGAGTCTATGTTGGTTTAATTTACTTTATTTACCATGCTCCCAATCCTGACATACTGATATTAACTATAACTGTAATGATAGATTCACCCCTACAAGAATCTGTTGTATGTCTTTTATATGTAGTATACCTACTTAATTAATATACCTAGTACCGAAGAGCACACAGTTAGTAGGTATATTATGATGTAATTAGCTAAAGTTTAAGTACTTTATTATTTGAATGTGGCCTATTTATTGATACCTTGGGCCGTATTATGACGTGTCAAAACCATCACTGTTCCGGTGAGAGAAAGTGACGCGGCTATGCAGGTCGTAAAGCGCCGTCACATTCTCACAACGGAACAATTATGATTTTAACACGTCATTATACGCTACTTGGTAACCCTGTAAAGTTTTGCCACTTAGAAGCAACCCTATACATACAGGGTGTAAATGAAATCATGTAATTCCTTCAAACCTCGTGATGTACCGCTGACATAGATTAACCCAGAAATACATATGGATTCAGTAAAAAAAAAGTACGTTTTGTAAACATGTGTTCTTAACTTGAGGCATTTTAGCGCCCCGAGTGCATTGCGCGACTACCGCTCGCCGTGCCGTCATTTAACTCGGGGCGCTAAAATGCCTCACGTTAAGAACACATGTTTACGATTTGTAATTTTTTTTATTGATTCCAAAGTATCCGTTGCAGGGTCAATCTATGTCAGCAGTACATCATGAGGTTTGAAAGAATTACATGATTTCGTTTACACCCTGTATACACTAACCGTTGAAGTGCACTCAAAATTGTCCCTTATGTAGAATTATATACAACAAAGTGTTTGTCCTGTAACGAACACTCAACTTGTTCCACTTCCGCTATTGATTTTGCAAGAAAGCTATAAATAAAAGTTAGCCGTAACAAAACAACACGTTCCGACCCATAAATTCTGACTAATTAGCTGTCCTTTATAGCCTTATTTATATTTTTTCGCCACCATACGGACAATAAGAAACGCTTAACTTTGTCTACGTGACCAGTAGTGATCCTACATATTATCTATACAGGGTATAAACAAAGTCATGTAATTCCTTCAAACCTCGTGATGTACTGCTGACATAGATTAACCCTGCACGGGATACATTTGTATAAAATAAAATAAAATACAAGACGTAAAAATGTGCTCTTAACGTGTGGCATTTTAGCGGCTCGAGTTAAATGACCGCGCGGCAAGCGATGGCTGCGTAATGGAGTAGCACACTGGGGAACTAATGGCGCCACTATCGACGGTACCAACGCAATTTCATTGGTTAAAGTTTGTTTGACATTATTGCTATTGTTAATTTAATAATTTAAGCCGTTCTGGTTGGTCGTAATTGATACAAACAGAGCTGCTGCCATCTGCTTTCGTTTTGCGTGTGCCTCCCCATTCGCTCGGGGCGCTAAAATGTCTCACGTTAAGATCACATATTTAATTCTTGTAATTTTTTTTTATTGAATTCTAAATTATCTCATGCAGGGTTAATCTATGTCAGCAGTATATCACGAGGTTTGAAGGAATTACATGTTTTCGTTTACATCCTGTATAAATATAAAAATGAATCCCTATTTCCCTTGGTCACGCCATAACCTGAGAACAACTTTACCGATTGAGATGATATTTACACCATATATTTGATTTGTTAAGACAATGATTCGTAGCTATGCTGGGATCCGATGGGTGGCGCTTTAGTCAAATTATTTACGCGGGCACAGCCGCGGGAGAACAACTAGTACTCTATAATAATCTCGCGATTGGTGTGAGTTTCTTACCTAATACTTACTTATGCAGAACACGATTTCCAATAATCCGGCTTTTATGAGTGATACTGTATCTTCTTGTTCACCTGAATCTTGCTAGTAAATAACATCACGCCTGTATTCCCCGAAGGGTTGGGCAGAGCTGTATAGTAACACCATCATTTCGCGGCTATGTTTAAGTCCCATGTAATAGGGGGCGAACCTATTGGCATCAACCGGGCAAAAATAAAAACTCCGGTCTGCTACTAAGGAATTCCACACGGAAAAATCCAACAACATTTTGCCCGACCTGGGGATCGAACCCAGGACCTCACGATCTGCAGTCACGGTTGCCACTACTAGACCAACGAGGCAGTTTTGCTAGTGCTTAAGTTATAAAGTTCTTAGCATAAATGGAAACTCTTGCGCTTGTTTTGAAAATATCCACCATGGGTCTAAGGTACCCGAAAGATTATAACCATCGATTCCTGTTTGGAGCAGAAAACGTAGTAATATAATGTGTTGCATAAAGCTTAATTTTCAAGATATTCATTATTTATGGAACTTTACACGTCGAAAAATCTCCATGATCCATGAGGACTATCCAACGATAAAAAAAAAGTGTAACAGACACTATGAACGTGACGTTGCGACTTATATGCAAAAGCGGAAACTACAAGCTTACCGGCCAGTAAGTTCCTTGTCATCTTTTCTTCCTTGAAGTGAGTAGTTTTCTTATCCACTACTTACCCACGATAATTTAAACGTTGCCAGCTCGACCTAAGGTATTGTTTACAAAGAAGTATTGAAGTTAATTGATTTATTTTGTTCCGAAAATAAAAATAGTTAGGTATATTGACTGAATTGAACTTATGTTGCTATAACATTATTGACTCATAATACTATCAGAAAGGCGTGAACAAAATCTTTCGGTTACGTCGGGCCCACGGTGTATATTTATGTATATTAGTTACCTTTGAAACTGAGGGGGTTAAGCTGCGCTTGCCGCGCTCAGTCCGTGGATGGATGACCGATCGTTACACATTGAGACCCCCTCCGTGCCTCGGAGAGCATGTTAAACAGTCGGTCCCAGTTGTCATACGAATACATAGAACAGTCGTTACGGGAAGTAAGAAACCGTAAAGTCTGACAACTGGTCTAACCTTAGGATATCGGCATTGCCCAGTAACTGGGTTGCGGGGGTCTGATGGCAGTCACTTTGTGTAAAATATTGGTATTCAGTCGCATCTGGTTAGACTGAAAGCTGATCCCAACATAGTTGGGAAAAAGCTAGGCAGAACAGAACAGTTACCATTGAAACGCAGTCATTAATACACTAAGAGACATGTATACGTTTTTACATTGATAATTATAACCTATTCTGGTTTTCTCATTAACTGTGTCTTAGCATTGAACAATTTAATTTAGGGAACTTCTAACATTTATAGGATGTGTCAGCATATTGTGTCTCAGTAATATCAAACAAATGAGATAAGTTTCTTCATTTAGGTGTTTATGTGGAATTTCTAAAGACTTTCGCCTTCCTGAGACCGCAATTTATGAAGGCTACGCATTTGATTTGAATTTCTTGAGAAATGTGAATATCGACACAGTCTTTGTTGTAAGGATAAAATGAAAATTCAACACAAAAGCTTTACTTACTTGCTTTAATAATTCTACTAATCTCAGATCACGACATCGAATGGCATCAGGGTATGTACACATCTACGAACACGCGCTAAAGGCCGTGTACGTATGACCCGCTACCGCGCCGCACAAGGTTCGGCACACTTCCGAGTGTGCCGGGTCTTGTGCGGTGCGGTAGCGGGTCATACGCAACTGCGCACGACACTGGCCGAAGCGCGGGCGCAACGAGTGGTCGCGGAGCGAGCCCGTTGGTGGTATGAAGCGGATGCGAGGTGGACGCGGTTACATCGACAAAATATAATTCGCGATTTATTAGGTAACACACAGACTCAAATTATAAGCAATGCATTTCAAGGCGACTAAGATGCAGATGCAGACCCAAGTGGCGGGCGCTGAGCGCGCACACGTCTACAGATGTGTACCCACCCTTACATTATAAAACACTAATTTACATTAGGTAATCAAAAATATTTACATTATTTACACGATTATTATAATTATATAAAAGTAGAAGTAGGTTAGTTAGTTAGAAATCGGTATAATTAAAACGATTTCTCATTCTTTGTCTTTCAATACACACTACACAAGTGATTTGTCTGCTTGAGTCCATATGATGCACTGTCTCTTCGGGTATAGTTATTGCCCGACTGTTCATAGTTTTACGCAATGGTTATAATAAACTGACATTATGACCGTTGGAGTATTTGGCTGAGGACCTCATCGACCGATTGTTCATGGTCAGTCGGATTGAAGAGGTGTTGTTGTCGCCGCGACGAAGAAGCGAAGCGTGGTGGCCTCCGGACTCCCTGTAAAGGAATTGTATGTTAAAAAGTTGCTTAACTTTGTACTGATCCGGGTTTGGACCAAAATTATACAGGGTGTAAACGAAATCATGTAATTCCTTCAAACCTCGTGATGTACTGCTGACATAGACCCAGCAATACATATATTCGGATTCAATAAAAAAAAACTACAAGAAGTAAACATGTGCTCTTAATGTGAGGCATTTTAGCGTCCCGAGTTAAATGACCGCGCGGCGAGCGATAGCTGTGCAATTCGCTCGGGGCGTTAAATGCCTCACGTTAAGAATACATCTTTACTTGTTGTAATTTGTTATTTATTTATTGAATCCAAAAGTATCAAGTGCAGGGTTCATCTATGTCAGCAGTACATCACGAGGTTTGATATGATTTCGTTTACACCCTGTAGATGGATACTGGATCACTTAAAACTTGGTCACCTAACGGCGATTGTTTCAAGTTGCGCAGACATAAAAACTGTTTTTATAAATTAGTTATTTCAGTATTTTACTTTAATTAAACAAAAATAAAAATAAATAAGCTCGTGGCTAATTAACAACGCACGAATACTAGATTTGTGAGGTTAAGCTGTTCTTACCGCGGTCGGGCCGTGGCTGGGTGACCGTTCGTTGTAACGAGATCGCTCCATGTCTTGCAGAGCATGTTAAACACCCGTTACGGGTAGTCAGAAGTCCGAAACTCTGACAACCGGTCTAACCTTAGGATATCGGCATTGCCCAATTACGAGATTACAGAGCACAAGCTAAATGACAATTGCTCATGCTGTATTGAAGAGATTAGTTAGCCAGTAAGGTTGGTAGCGGGGCTGACTGCCCAGGGTGCGCTCGATGTGCACGTGGAAGGTATTTTAATGCACCGCATAAAAATTACATGAGTGGCTCCTAACTAATTACCAAGCGAGTATAACCTTAGGACTTCGGCATTGCCCAGTAACTAGGTTGCGGAGGTCTGATGGCAGTTGCTCCGTGTAAAATACTGGATTTCAGCCGCATCTGGTTAGACTGGAAGCTGACCCCAAACATACTTGGGAAAAGGCTGGGAGCAAGAACAATAAATAGAAAATATATTTTAGGTTACTAGAGTGTCTGTTGAGAGTATGGACGCCTGCGCTAATTATAATAGCAATATGTGATGCGCATGTCTGCTATATATTATCTATGGTCGCTCTCTTGTCCATATTATAACGATCCGTGTAACTTGTCATTTACTTTTAATTGTAATAAATAGTTCTAATAACAGTCAATTGCCTTTGTTCTTATTTCATCAGGTTATGGGCCGCCCCAAGCCTGCCGTTTCAAGTTATCTTTGTATTTTAAACAGTATTTATAACAGTAAAACCACGAGTATAACTTCACTTTTGGTTACCGCGCTCGCGAGTGTTTTTTCTTTTTCAGCTATTTACAGATTGAATATTTATTATATAAATATGGCGAAAAGTAATTCAATAATATCAATTGAAAAGTTAACTGGTCGTGAGAATTGGGCAAGTTGGAGCTTTGCGGTCAAGGCATACCTACAACATGAATTATGTATAAATGCGTTTTAAAAGAACCAGTGGCTACTGATCCTGACTCTGTGAAACAAGATACCAAAGCCAAGGCAAAGTTAAACTATTAGTTGACCCAATTTTATACGTACATATTCAAGAAGCCCTAAATGCAAAACAGGTATGGGAAAATCTGGCAAGGGCATTTGAAGACAGCGGATTGACGCGTAAAGTAGGCTTATTAAAAGAACTCATTAATACCAATTTGGCAAACAATTCATCAGTCGAAGACTAAGTAAACAAAGTAATGACAGCCGCGCACAAGCTAAGGAATATAAAATTTAATGTGGACGATGAGTGGTTGGGCACACTAATGCTGGCAGGGTTGCCAGAAATGTACAAGGCCATGATCTTAGGCTTAGAAAGTTCCAGTATGAAGATTAATGCTGATTTAGTGAAAAATAAATGACTACAAGAACTAAACACGTCAGACACTACCGTACTTTATACAAACACAAAAAATCTGCCCAAAAGTGATCAATTCAAAAATAAGAAAGGCCCAAGGTGTTTTTATTGTAATAAGTATGGACATCTTAGCAAAAATTGTTGGCATAAGAAGACAAGTAATAATAAAAAAAACATATAAAGAAACAGGATATGTTGCTGCTTTTTCAGCATCCACAGCAAATGACTTAAATTCTTGGTATGTTGATTCAGGGGTATCTATGCATATGACACGGCACAGAGACTGGCTCACTGATATTACTCCTTCATCTGTACGGAGCATAAAAAATAATAACAACAAAGAATTAAAAGTTGAATGCTGCGGTAATGTATGTATCAAGGTAAATGCAAAAGATGGCAGCACCGATTTAATACAGAATACAGGTGAGGAATGTTTTATACGTACCAGAAATAAAAACAAATTTGTTATCAGTCAGCAAAATAATTTTATTAAAAATAAAAGTGAAGTATCACAAAAATTTGTGGAATTTAAAAATAGAACAGAAAATGAGTTAAGTATAAAAATAAAAATTCTGCGAAGCGGTAATGGAACAGAATACAAAAATAATAATTTTGAGGCCTACTTGAAGACACATGGAATATTGCACCAGACATCTAATCCATATACTCCTGAGCAGAACGGTCTCAGCGAGAGAATGAATAGAACTTTGATAGAGCGCGCTAAATGCATGATATTAAATGCTGTATTGCAGGTCACATTCTGGGTAGAAGTGGTTACTAGAGCTGCATAAATTGTGAACCGATCTCCCACCTGCACCTTATATGATGCGACGCCTTATGAAGTATGGACTGGAAAGAAGCCAAATCTGAGTCACATGAGAATTTTTGGATGTCTTGCAATGGTGCTGATTCCGAAGGAAATCAGGACTAAGTTTGATGTATAAAGTCACGTAAGTTAATATTTGTTGGATACAGTGACAGTACAAAAGGCTACCAATTCATAGATCCAGAAACAAAAAAAGGAGTCATAAGTAGGGATGTTGTATTTCTAGAAGCTTCAATTAAAACAAATAAAGTGGATGATTTACCTGAAAAAGAAAAGAAAATTAGTAAAAATGACATACAGATAGAGGAAAATAAAAATGAAAACACAAAGGAAAGTTGTAAAGAAGTAAAAGAAAAGAAAACTGTTTACTTACCTGATGATGAACCAGAAGAATCTGTCGAGAGAGACATTGATGATGAAATTCAAAGTATTCCTACTTCAGATGATTCTGATCAATTTGAAGATGTTAATGATGAGACATACTTACCTGATAGGACACTTGATTCTCCACCGGAATCTAAGATAACTTTGAGACCGCTGCAGTGGAGAATGAGAAGTCACAATAATGATGATCAAAGTCTCTCATCACTAATGTGTCTTAACGTTGAATCAACAATGAATTTACTAAACAGTGATCCACAAAGTCTTCAAGAAGCTCTAAACAGTGAAAAGGCTGATAAATGGAAAAGGGCTATGGATGAAGGATGTCGGTCATTGATTAAGAATAATACGTGGACACCAGTTAACTTACCGGAAGGAAAATCAGTATTTCCCAGCAGATGGGTTTATAAAACTAAGATGGATGGCAATGGATCTGTTACCCGCTATAAAGCTAGACTGGTAATTAAAGGTTATAAACAAGTCAAGGGCATTGATTACAATGAGGTATACGCTCCAGTGTACCGTTATACATCCATAAGATACGTCATTGGTCTTGCTACTTAATATAGACTTAAAATACAACAAATGGACGCAGTGACAGCATTCTTACAGGGTGATATCGATGAAGAAATTTACATGTCCTTACCACCTGGCTACGAAGATGAAAATAAAGCATGTAGACTATATGATGGAATCAGGCGTTACTTTGCGGAAATCCATGATCTATAAATATACAATAAAATATTTAGTGTTAATTCCGCGAAAAAACAATTGATCAAGCCTGAATGCAGTATGCAGCACCGCCCTCCCGCCCGCAAATATATGCAAATGCAGAAGGTGCGATTAATAACATGCAACACACAAGCAAAACAAACCGATACGACACGTGTTTTGCCCCTCCACGGGGCATCCTCAGGTGATGTTGACTCGTCGACCGCTTGGACGCGAATGGCACGACTGTTTTTTTTTTTTTTTTTTTTTTTTTTTTTTTTTTTTTTTTTTTTTTCCTAATCGACTCTTGTAGATGGTCTTGCGGACCTTTTCTACGTAACCTGGCTATTATTGGCGAGACCAGAAGGGTCTCCGAACCAATACCTACTAATCTAACTACCTAGCTAACTACGCAAAGCTAACTACTGTAACATCATGGCTATGACTATAGCAGCGACACCTCTGAGAGCGTCCCCAAGGGGGGACTCGAACTCTTAGGGTGTCGAATGCAAGAGGACTGGGAGGGATACGACAGCTTGATGAGGGCTGTATTCTCGCGTCATGGTGACTGCGCGGAGTCAGAAGGGACGACCGGCTCCGCGGCTGCGGCGGGTGAGCACGGTGGATCGGGGGCGGCGGCGGTGGGACGTCGCGAGGGGCCTCGTCGGCGAGGGCGATACGCCGGTCGGCGGCGGCGGTGTATGTGTATAGTGCTAGTCGATTTATTCGCCTCCTGGAGGAGGGTGATCTCATCATCGGGCTCTAGTAGCGCATGCCGGGGACGGCGGACTATGCTAATCTGGGAGGGTTTATAATCGGACGCGGCGGTCACGAGGGGGTTCCGATGCCTCGGGGCATGGTCGAAGTAACGCTTAGACGTGCGTTTGAGATATTGCCTTACCGTTGGCATTTTTAAATCTAAATGAAGCTGAACGTTGCGCATATACCACGGAGCGCCCGTGGCTCTGCGCAATACGCGGTTTTGCAAGATCTGGAATGCTTTAAAGCGACATGGCCTAACGTGTGCGAACACGACGCTGGCGTAGGTTAATATGGGGCGAATGCACGTCAGGTAAAGTCTCAACTTATTTCTAAGCGAGAGCTTACTGCGCGCCCTAATCATGGGGTGTAACCGGCCCACAACAAAAGAGGCGCGAGCGTGCACCTTTTTGATGTGTTGCCGGAACGAGAGGTGGTGGTCTAGGATAACCCCCAGGTACTTGACGCTCAGTTCCCAAGGGATCTCTTTTCCAAACATGACTACTGGGGGACAACGCGAGTGGTTATCGCCGTGCCTCTCGAAAAGAACTGCTGCGCTCTTTTCGGGATTCACCTCGATACGCCACTTCCGAAACCAAGCGCCGAGGCGGTTGGCTGCGGTCTGTAAGATGCGAGAGATCGATTTTAAGTCACTACCCGTGTAGTAAATAGCCGTGTCGTCGGCGAAAAGTGCCAACTGGGCCTTGCCTTGAGTGGGAATGTCGCTGGTGTACAGCGTGAACAGAAGGGGGGCTAGCACGGAGCCCTGAGGGACTCCGGCTCGGATCGGATGTGGAGACGAAAGCGTGCCGTCTATTCGGTAGCGAAAGGTGCGATCCGACAGAAAGTCTCGAATGATGAGCACGAGACGGTCTGGCACGTTGAATTGGTACAGTTTATATAATAAACCGTTGTGCCAGACCTTGTCGAAGGCTTTCGCTACGTCGAAGAACAGCATGCCTGTCTTGTATGAAAACATGAAGCCGGAGCTTATGTGTTCGACAATACGGTGAAGTTGCCTAGTGCAGCAGTGGGTGGGACGAAAACCAAACTGCTGGTCGGGAATGAGGTTATGGGAATATGCGAATCCCTTTAAACGCGAATAAATGATACGCTCATAAATCTTCCCAAACGAATTGAGAAGGCTTATGGGGCGATAACTGGACGGCTCACACTTGGGTTTGCCGGGTTTGGGGATGCCTATAACTGTGGCTTGTTTCCAAGCTTGCGGAAAGAGGTTATTGCTAAGAGCGCCATTGAAGATGGCGGTCATTAGTACTATGAGCTGGGCGGAAAAGAGTTTAATCACCTTGTTCGTGATGCCATCGAGACCGGGGGCTTTCCTGGGCTTAAGATTCTTGATTATCGCCTGCACCTCATCCGCGGTGACAGGGGGCAGGGGATCATCAGGATCTTCTACGGGGGGGAGAGCGGCTTTACGTTCGACTTCGGTATCCACCTGGGACAGATGGACCGGGTCTACTGGTAATGCGCTGGGCGTACACTGGGCTTCTAGACTGTCGGCTAGGCATTCGGACTTTTCGTCGTCTTCAAAGGCCGGCCTTTGATTCGGACGATTGAGAGGGGGAGTAGAGGCTACACATTCATTTTTGAGGGCGCGTTGCAAACGCCAGAAAGCGAGATGGGATGGCTCTAATTCGCCTAACATCTTGTCCCAGCGGGACTCCCTAACCTCCCGTATGCGTTTCTTTACAGCACGCTGCATAGAACGCATATGGAGGCGGTTGCCTTCGCAGGGAAAAGTGTCATACGCGCGTACGGACGCATTCTTCTCCGTCAACAGTTCACGCACATCGTCAGGCAGTTTCCAGCGGTGATCTTCCACCGCTGGAATCTGTCGTGAACACTCGTTCACCGCGGACTGTACGTGACCCGTGAGGGAGTCGATAGCGCCCAACGTGTCGGCGATTGTCACTATGTTGTCGGGGATTGAATCTAAATGAGCGGACGACGGAGACTTGAGACGCTCCTCTAGCTTCCGCCAGTCCGTGATAGTTTTAGTAGGCGCGGGTAGACCGGGATCCGGGGGACCGCCCCGGGGACCCAGGTCTAGGACAACGGGTCGGTGGTCAGAGTCTAACTCTTCATGCGTTTCTATCGAGCGTATGGCGAGGCCTACGTTCTTTAGGAGCGCAATGTCGAGTATGTCGGGTCTGTCATCAACGTTGGCGGGATAGTGAGTGGGGGACATGGGGGCTATCACATCGAAGTCGAGCAGAGGGCTCAGTGCTTCGAGTGTCCGGCCGGCCGGGTTATTGGAGTGACAGCTCCA
Organism: Amphipyra berbera; assembly: GCA_910594945.2. Lineage (NCBI taxonomy): Eukaryota > Metazoa > Arthropoda > Insecta > Lepidoptera > Noctuidae > Amphipyra > Amphipyra berbera. The sequence goes on along the minus strand of OU343136.1, from coordinate 9,736,187 downwards.
AGTGATGTGTTTGGCGTTGAGGTCGCCCGCTATGATAACGGAGCCTCCGCCGAGATCGAATAGAGCTCTAAGGTCGCTCTCGAGAGGAAGTCTCAGACTAGACGGGGGGTTGTAGACCGACACGATAGTGATCGGCTGATGTCCAGTCATGCCTAACCGACAGATAGAGGTTTCCAGATACTGGAGATCGGGAGGGGGGTAATGGCACGACTGCGTAGCGCGCGCCCCTTTATACATCGCCTCGACCTGTTGTTTGTGTCGAACTACCCACACAAATACGTAATAATGGGGATGAAACTAAATTAGTTTGGTCATTCAACAGTGTATATCTATCTGTATTATGTTTTAATATTTCCAACTGTTCCAACACACACAACCGGAAACTTTTATCACATAAATGCAAAATAATATAACTATTATTGTCGCTTAAGGAATGGCCGGTGTCAAGTAAATGTTTGGCAAAATGAGATCTTTCTGGATGGCCATTCCTATATGCGGCAATATGTTCCTTATGTCTAACATCGAAATTACGGCCCGTCTGACCTACATAGACTCCGTTACAGTCGTTACAAACTAATTTATATACACCGGATTTTTTTGAATTTTCTAAATGATCTTTAACATTACAAAGATGACGCAAATTTTGATCTGTCCTAAAAGCAACGTTAACGTTGTGTTTTCTAAGGGTATGGGCAATTCTATCTGATAATGGGCCCATGTAAGCCAGACTACCAACATACTTATTAATACGTTCGGGGGGACATGCGTAAAGTAGTGAACGAACCCTTTCATTCTGCTTATTTTTAATTAAACTATCAATTATTTGTTTCGAATAACCGTTTGTAACCGCGATCTGATAAAGGATTTTAAGTTCTTTGACGTAATTTTCCGTGGACAGTGGTAGTGACATTAAACGATGAACATAGCTGCGGAAGGCAGCTAGTTTATGTTGTAAAGGGTGACAAGATGAAGCGGGAATAGTGGTGTCGGTATGTGTGGGTTTACGGTAAATTTGGAAGTCGAGTTTGTTATTTATATAAAAGAGCACTCTTCATTATTTACTAATGTACCTTATGAAGAGTGCCTCAGTATTTTGGGTAACCACTTTGAGAGACAGCGTTTGCACCCTGGAGAAGTATATGACCTGCTTAACCTCACTCGTATATGCATGAAACAAAATTATTTCAGGTTTAATGACCAATATTTCCACCAAAAGGAAGGTTTGGCAATGGGATCACCTTTAAGTCCATTAATGGCGGAAATATTCATGGATAATTTTGAGCGTAAATATGTAGTGAGCGAACGCAACATTCTGTTCTATTATAGATATGTTGATGACGTAATAATCTGTTGGACAGGTACCATCCGTCAAATTGATACTTTTGTTAATAAACTTAACGCTGTCCATCCTAAAATTAAATTCAAGCTAGAATTAGAGTCCAATCAGTCCCTTAATTTTTTAGATTTAACTATAACTAAAGTAAATAACAAACTCGACTTCCAAATTTACCGTAAACCCACACATACCGACACCACTATTCCCGCTTCATCTTGTCACCCTTTACAACATAAACTAGCTGCCTTCCGCAGCTATGTTCATCGTTTAATGTCACTACCACTGTCCACGGAAAATTACGTCAAAGAACTTAAAATCCTTTATCAGATCGCGGTTACAAACGGTTATTCGAAACAAATAATTGATAGTTTAATTAAAAATAAGCAGAATGAAAGGGTTCGTTCACTACTTTACGCATGTCCCCCCGAACGTATTAATAAGTATGTTGGTAGTCTGGCTTACATGGGCCCATTATCAGATAGAATTGCCAATACCCTTAGAAAACACAACGTTAACGTTGCTTTTAGGACAGATCAAAATTTGCGTCATCTTTGTAATGTTAAAGATCATTTAGAAAATTCAAAAAAATCCGGTGTATATAAGTTAGTTTGTAACGACTGTAACGGAGCCTATGTAGGTCAGACGGGCCGTAATTTCAATGTTAGACATAAGGAACATATTGCCGCATATAGGAATGGCCATCCAGAAAGATCTCATTTTGCCAAACATTTACTTGACACCGGCCATTCCTTAAGCGACAATAATAGTTATATTATTTTGCATTTATGTGATAAAAGTTTCCGGTTGTGTGTGTTGGAACAGTTGGAAATATTAAAACATAATACAGATAGATATACACTGTTGAATGACCAAACTAATTTAGTTTCATCCCCATTATTACGTATTTGTGTGGGTAGTTCGACACAAACAACAGGTCGAGGCGATGTGTAAAGGGGCGCGCGCTACGCAGTCGTGCCATTCGCGTCCAAGCGGTCGACGAGTCAACATCATCTGAGGATGCCCCGTGGAGGGGCGAAACACGTGTCGTATCGGTTTGTTTTGCTTGTGTGTTGCATGTTATTAATCGCACCTTCTGCATTTGCATATATTTGCGGGAGGGAGGGCGGTGCTGCATACTGCATTCAGGCTTGATCAACTGTTTTTTCGCGGAATTAACACTAAATATTTTATTGTATATTTATAGAGCATGTAGACTAAACAAGTCAATATACGGACTTAAACAAGCCAGTAGGCAATGGAACAAAAAATTAAATACTGCTTTATTAGAAATTGGAGTGACTCATTCAAACATAGATCCCTGCGTTTATTACCGAATTTTAAATGAAAATGATATGCTTTTTATAGCAGTATATGTAGACGATATACTTTATTTCTTTAATAATGAAGAAATCTCACAATTCATAAAAGGGAAATTAAAGCACAAATTCTATATGAAGGATTTAGGAACAGCCAAACATTGCATTGGTTTTAGAATTTCACAAGATGAAAATGTAGATGAGATTTCTATCGATCAATCTATTTACATAAAAATGATACTTACTCGGTTTAGAATGAACAATTGTAAGCAGATATGGACACCTGCTGATGCTAATGTCAAACTGAAGAAGGGTGAAGGTAAACAGAAATTTTAAAGAATATTCCATATCAAGAAATAATTGGCTGCTTACTGTATTTATCACAGGGGACTCGACCAGACATTACTTATGTAGTAAATTCTCTGAGTAGGTACAATAGGTGGCTCTGAAACGGGTCTTGAGGTATCTGAAAGCTACAATGCATATGAAACTGGTTTATAAAAGAAATGTTGATGAAAAAATTTCAGGTTATTGCGATTCAGACTAGGCAAATGATATTGAGGATAGAAGATCTTGCACAGGCTACATATTTTTATTCTAGGGTGCCGCAATAAGCTGGAATTCTAAGAAACAGCAGACCATAGCTCTTTCTACAACTTAGGCTGAATATATGGCTCTAGCATCTGCCATTCAGGAAGCTCTTTGGTTAAAACAGCTGGCAGACGAGTTTGAACCAGAACTTAAAGGTACACCTATAACCCTTTACTGCGATAATCAGAGTGCGATTAGTCTTTCCGGAAATTATATCTACCACGCACGCAGTAAACACATAGACGCCCGTTACCACTTTGTTCGAGAGAAGATTGCTGGCAAACAAGTCATGGTTCAATATAGATGCACTAGAGACATGGTCGCCAATATTTTGACAAAAGGACTCCATCGACCGTTGCATGAAAACTTCACCTCATCAATGGGTTTAACTTTAAAGCATCTGCGTCCAGGAGAGGATGTTGAGAGTATGGGCGCCTGCGCTAATTATAATAGCAATATGTGATGCGCATGTCTGCTATATATTATCTATGGTCGCTCTCTTGTCCATATTATAACGATCCGTGTAACTTGTCATTTACTTTTAATTGTAATAAATAGTTCTAATAACAGTCAATTGCCTTTGTTCTTATTTCATCAGTGTCGGTGTATGTATGTATTATAAAATTCGATTAGGTTTTGATCAGGAATTTATACGGAATGTTGTCTAGATAAAAATCCATGAAGAGGGTTAATAGCCCTTCAGAATTGTCTATTACGACAAGTAAATGAAGCATTTTAGTAAACCAATTCGTTGCCAATATCTAGGACACCCTTTACTAAATAATTGGATGGTTTCATGAAGGTTAATTACGACCTTAATAAAAGACGGAATTGACAACCGATTTTAGGAATTAAATATTTTTGGAAATTTAAATTTTGCTCAAACATTTATTAACAGTAATTTTATATTTTATTGACATCATTCAATTTATTGCTTACTTATTAGAAAATCAGATATATTCCTACAAAAGCTTCCTAACTAACAAACGATGTTATTGGCTAGAATAATAAGATGATTTTATAAAAGAAATGTGGTATGCTAACGATACGTTACGACATCTATATGTCATGTTATGATTTCCTCTACTTCGGTAATAAGCTTTGAACTTACGCAGTATAACAAGAGGTAGTAAACTGTTGTTAATACCGCCACGTAGACAAACACTTAGGCTTATCTTTGGGCACCAACGTGTTTTTAATTAAGTAGAACGTGATAAAAATATTTTAATTATGGAAGGAATTATTTTAATTATATTTCATAATATAATTTTCTAGGAGGGGCTCGTGGCTAATTAACAACCGCGCGGATGGTGCACTTGCTGTGGTTGGTCCATGGATGGGTGACAGTTCGTTACACATCGAGAACACCCCGTGCCTCAGAGAGCATATTAAACCGTCGGTCCCGGGGGTTATACCTTTATTATAGTAGTCGTTACAGGTAGTCAGAGAAAATCTGACAACCGTTTCAATCTTAAGATATCAGCGTTGCCCAGTAACTGGCTTGCGGAGGTCTGATGGCAGTCGCTTCGTATAAAATACTGGTATTCAGCTGCATCTGGCTAGTTTTGGAAATCCATCCCAACACAGGAAAAAGGCTACGCAGAATATTATAATTTCCTACAGCTCGATAAATCCCTCAGGGTTTGTTATTTGATACTGTAAACAATTTGTCAGAACAATTTTGTTTTGACACAAGCGACGCGACCTAAAAAAAATGTCACGTAAAGGAGGGTACCTTAAGATATTAAGTTATTTTGACAAATCTTTTCACGGATAATAATCCTGTCATATTACCTACATTGCTTTTATATATGAGTATTTTTAATGGTTTTCCGTATTCGGGAATAAGGAAGGAAAATAAAAATATAGGTAATCTTTTCATCTAATAATTTCTGAAACTTATTTTCTTTTAATAAATAAGGCATTACTATAGAATAGTACTGAATTTTAGGAATTTGGGATACAGAATGATCTAAGATAATTTTGATAATTTGATAATTTTTATAAGTTTAGGCGTTAGGATACGTAAATTATTGGTCTCATGATCAAATCCATTATAATCTTGGACACCAACAAAAACAATGTTATAATGTTAAACAATGTTTTCCGAGACATGGTTAATGTTGGTGACCCGGATTCATTGCCCCCGAGTGTAGATATATGTAGACATTTGAACTAAAAATATTAAATTCAAAACCTTTAAATATCTTAAATTTTTTTTATTTTTTTTGATATGGACCACTCGCAATTAAAGCTCCGAGAGCTTTGTTTATGCTTAACCGGACTATTCCTGTGGGTGGCCAAATTAAGGCCCCCAGCCAGGGCTTAAAAACTACAGTGAGAATATCAACCGAACACTAAGGGCACCCCCTGTGGGGTTAGAACCTCGGCTTAGTGCGTCGATATGAGAATATAACAAGGGTCGGGCTGGGTAGATTAATTAGGGACTGTTTTATAACTAGTAGCTCAGCACGCGGGCTGGCTCGTTAAACAAGGGTCGGGGTTGATTTTACATGAATTCGCGGGGGCCTCGGCGGCGGGGCCGGGTGCGCGTCGGTATGTATCTGTAAATTACGACACTGGGCCCTAATCTACGCATTATGGGGCAAGTTCCTAAGAGCTTGGGTAATGTCCGGGTATGACGCGTATACCCGGGCAAGTGAACTGTAATCGCCTTTGCAGGCTATAATGTCCCTAGACATTTGAATCCCTCGGGGGCTATGGAAGACCTCGAAGGTGCTCGTGATGACCCAGAAGGGCTCATAAGGATCAAACGCCGGTCTCGGCGGAAGAGGTCGGGTCGCGGGGCGAAGAGGGGGGGCCACGGCTGGGGTGGGTGCTCCAGGAGGAGCTCCAACGGTGGGAGGGGCCGCGAGAGGCGCGGCCGTCTTAGTAATGGGCCTAACAGAGGGCGCGGGGGCCTCCGACGCCGGAGGCGGCGGGGGAGGTTTGAATGGACCTAGGGCCGGGAAATGGGCCTGATGGTTCAGCGCGCTCCAGGGGCTGGGGCGCTGAGGACTAAGAGAGACAGGGGGTGGCTGCGAGAGGCTAGGTGCCTCTCGTTGCCACCTCATCTGATTACGGTAGGCCAACTTAGGGGCCGAGGACTTGGGTGCCTTGGGGCATCCGCGGTAATTAGCTGGATGGCCTGACTCGCCGCAGAGAACACAGCTAGGTGGTTCCGTGCATTGGGTCCGGTCTTTAGGGCGGTAGCAGTCGGCTGTTCCATGGTCGCCAAGACACTTTACGTATCTAGGCTTCCCGTAACAGTTCCTCTGTGCATGGCCATATAGCTGACAATTGTGGCATTGGTTTACGATGCCACTCGCATGGGGTTTCTCGATCCGAAGGCCATAGAGGCCACCTTGATGACCTTCTGTGCGATCGCATACGACGAGAATCATATCGTATGATTCGCCGCTCTTGAGGTGCATGCGATGCACATGTTGGACTGGGACATTCTGCGACTCGAGGTCGCTTTTGATGCGGTCAGTGGGGATAATAACGGGTACGCCTTTGATGACGACCCTGACGGGGCGCTCCTCTTTGAGCGAGTAGGTGTGGTAGGGCACCTTCATGTCGCGGAGGAGATGGGCCATGTCGCGATAACCTTTATCGGTCGTAATCGTGACCTTAATGCCCAGCTGTACAGCTCGGGCATTGGTGTAGTGGATGTTGCGATCGTTCATCGCTTTAGACACATCCAGCCACATCCCTTTATCGTGAATGAAAAAGGGTGGTAGGGGTCGGGACTTAGCGGGGGTGGCCGAGGTGGCCGGGGCGGTCGTAGCCGGGGTGGCTTTAGATGCCACAGCCGGGGTGGCTGTGGCCATGGGGCTTGGCGGGCGCCCCGCCAGGAAGGCGCTCACTGAGGGGGGAGGGGAGGCTTTTGAGGCCACCACCTTTTTGGGTGCGGAAGCGTTAGAGGGTGCCTTGCCCTTCTTCCTCTTCCCCTTTCCGACGACCGTGTAGTCGTCTTCGGAGGAAGTGGCTTCAGAGGCCGAGGTGTAGGACTCCTCTGACTCAGTCTCAAATTCCTCATCGCCGTCGTCCTCCATCATCTCGTCCTCCATCACCTCCTCCACGGTCGGGGCGGCCGATGACGCTCGAGCGGGAGGAGGGGAGGAGGGGGCCTCGAGCACGTCGCTAAAAGCGGCGATGTTCGAGCCAGAGGGGGTGGATGAGGGCGGCGCGGAGGGCGAGACGGTAGGCGCGAGGGGCGCGGGGGGGGCGCGGGGTGCGCGGGTGGACGGCGCGGGGTGCGCGGGGGCCTTGACGGTGCAGCGTAAGGCAGCAGTGACTCCGGTGGGGAGTTGGTCAATATATTTGGCCATGAGGTGGGGTTGACTTTGAAAGATGTCCTTGAGGACATTATAAAACAGATCGCTGAGAGCGTCCGCCATGGTGGCGGTGAAAAATAAAAAATTAAAAGAAAGAGAGGGGGGGGGTGGGGGGGAGACTAAACTCCTAACCAGCCCCGAGGAGACACGTACGTGTCGCCCCGGGCGAACAACTCCCGCAAAAAGCCCTCCCTTACGATTTTCCTAGTGGTAAACTACCGAGAAGAAAATCGCAAACAAACTGGGTAGCTGCACTATGTTGTTGTTCGGATGCCTGAAGGGCCTATGTCCTAACTCCCCGGGCGGGATAACCCGGGGATGTGTAACCCTCCCAGTTGGGTATAAACAGGGAGGTTGTGTGCTACGGTGTGCCCTAAGCTTGAATACCTGCCGCCAATCTTATTGTGCGGACAGGTTCCCTGAGTCCCTTAGTAACTGGGCGTCAACCCTAGTTACCTTGGGAATGCTGTGAAGAGAACGGGTTATAGGTCGGGGTCGACTAGGAGATCCCCCAAGGCCGATGATCCCTTCCCCTACCGGCTGACAAAGGACTGGTGTGTCGTCCGCTGTCTTGACGAAAATTCTGTTTTTTCGTAAGAGTATTCGTGAAACTTTGGCCCCTTAAGGGAAAGTCCACTGTTTTTGTGGCCCTTGGTGGAAACCTCACGGTGTCAACGAAACCAAGTGTGGTGGGGATCTTAAAGATACATGTTAATCTTATATTTAAACCCGATTATGAGGATCAAATTCGGTTTCAAATAAAATTACGTATGTAAATCTTGCTTAGATAGCCTTTTCATCAACATTCGACGGTGATGTGTCCCTACATCAAAGATTGAAACATGAACATCGTCGCAGCTTCTTTTGATCAATTACTCAAGTGCCCTTGCGTATTTTGAAACTCTTAATTCATAAATGCTCAACGACTTTCGTAGCTGAAATACATGTAATATATTCGGTTTAGCCAATTTGGAATAATATTAGGTAAACAATTCTAGAATTTCATGTCTATATTTTTTATTCAATAAGTATTCAAAATAAGTATCGAATAAATGTAGGTAATTATATTATAATGTGATTTATATACAGGATGTAAAAATAGCCTTAACGAAGCCGAAGTCTACGCATACTGTACATAAAACTAAGTAACATACAGCAAAAATAATTGCTGGGAAACGACTTTTATTTTTGGTTTTAATAAACACCTTTTAATTGTAGCGCGCAATGGAAGCGTGCGCGCAGCAGACTGTGCCTACATTTAAAAAATGTCGATAATATTTACATAGAAGAATGTTTAGTAATAACATTTAAACTTAGTTTTTGTGAAAAACGTGTAAAAATATGATGACGTTCACCTTCAATATATCCATAACTAGTCGGTTCCCAGGTATGGCCCAATACCAAAAAATCTTCGTAATGATGGTAAGAATACGTGGCTCTCTGCTTCGTTTACACCCGATATAGTACGAATTGTCATACTGTTCATACATAGTATTTACAGTCGTAATTTTATGCTCGCCACTTGGGCCAGATAGGTATTGGTGCTGATTCTGTTGTGCATAAATTAAACTTAATTTAGGCTAATGCCCTCTTTTTTACCCTGATAAAATAAGAAAGAGACGGACGTACACAAGAGCTGTCAAATTTACTTCAGATACTTCAGACACGTCAGACCGTGTCGACTTAAAACACGATGAAGATCAAGGCGTAAACTAATTTGACATCTCTAACTTAGTTCTTGTCTATCACCGTCCTTTTCTCGCACTATATGTTAGTTAAAGATATCATATCTCTAATTTTAGTTTAGTTGGTGAACAAGAGAATAGGCACCATTGGATGTCTTAAGTCCTATGATATTCATATTATTGCTACTGACTGTTATACAAGGTTAGTCGGAAAGGGGGTACTAAGCCGAAAGGGTGTTAAAGTACCCATAATAATGGATAACTTTTGTTCTACAACTTTCCCCAAAAGTCATTGGTCTAAGAGAAATAGCTGTTCAAAGATTTCTTGAGAAATACGCTAAATTCTATCTTTCCTCAGCTATGATCAGTTGTGTTTACATTTTAGGTCATATTTAGGGTCACGGACTAGAAGCTCCAACTAAACTATGGATGAAGAATTTTTGAAAAAACTAAAATAAAAATCATTATGCATGGAATTTTTATTTATCGAATGTGGAAATTTTAACACTTTCTTTAAAACAATCATCAGTTATACATTAAGTGGGCCTCGGCTTAGTACCCCCTTTCCGACAAACCTTGTATAAAAAAAAACTTGAATACTTTCGAAGCTAAATAACTACTTAATCCAAATTAGTTAAATCGAGCAACAGGAAATTGGGTTTCCGAATTTAATGGGTAGCTAATTCTTGTTACATTTCGAATACACAGTACTTAACTATCACAGGCCATTACTCTAAACTAATGTTGCACACGCAAGCCGTTAGAACTTTTAAATAAACCTGATCTGGACCTAAGGGTCGTACTAAATAGATAGGTGGAAATGTAGACGCCACTGGGTAAGTATTATAAGTACCTATAAAAAATGTACAACAGATTCTTGTAGGGGTGAATCTATGATGACAGTTATAGCTAATATCAGTATGTCACTATTGGGAGCATGGTAAATAAAGTAAATTAAACCAACATAGGTCAGGTGCGTAGTACTCTCAACCGGCGTGCGTGTATGACAAGATGTATGAATGTGGATCAAGCGAAAGGGGTATGTAAGAGTCGTAGCACGTGGCGTTCTATAGTTTCTGCCTACCCCCATGGGAAAAAGGCGTGAGTTTATGTATGTATGTATGTAAACCAACATAGACTCTCCACTATTGAGAGTACTTTTAATTGGGTTAGTGATTAGTTATAGAAGCTAATTCACAATATAGCACAACATAATAATTTACACAAGATCAGAAAATAAGGACAAGCTAATCTATACTTTTATACTAATATAATAAAGAGAAAATATTTGTATTTTTGTATGTAACGAATAAACTTAAAAACTTCTGGACCGATTTCAAAAATTCTTTTGCCATTAGAAAGCTAATTATCACTGAGTAACATAGGCTACGGACGGAGCCGTGAGGACACAGCTAGTCAGATATAAAAGGTCAGACTTCTTCAGCTGTTCGACATGGAATCCTTTGCTCCGTCGAAATACCACTGTTTTTATAACTTCGGGTATGTTGATTAATCTTGATGGTCACCCTCCTATGTCAACATTGTCCAGTGATACCAGCTACCGATAACATAAGTCTTCAAAACTCAGACGGTCTCAGAAGTTTGCAAAAAGAAATAAAGATAGTTGCATATAAACAGTTTGCCGCAGCAAACACAGGGCGCGCGGGGCGTGTCGTTTGTGGGCCCGCGTGAGTTGTATTCAACGCGTTCCTATGGCGCCCCGTACACAGTCAATCTCGATCGCGATCCGCAATCAAAATCAATGATCGCGATCCAGATTGATAATGTACGAATTAGATTGACGGATTGATGCATCTGATCACAAAACAATCTGGATCACGATCATTGATTTTGATTGCGGATCGCGATCGAGATCGACTGTGTACGGGGCCGCCTATGAAGCATGTCAAACTAAACGCGAGCGCAGGCCCGCCTTCAACACGACCCGCTCGCGCCACGCGTTTGGTGTGGCGAACGCTTTAATGCTTTAACGCCCTTTACGTTTGTAGGTTTGTTTATGAGTAGGGTAACCAATTAGTGCAACTGTCTGTACCAAACCAAAGCCTTTCTAAACATTAAACAGATTACACGGAGCTAAATTTAAGTGATTTTCTTTTATGATATCACATAATTATGAAATATTTTATACTAGTAGGTACCTAGGTAGGTGCCTTGTTGGTCTAGTGGACGCAAACGCGACTGTTGAGCATGGGGTCCTGGGTTCGATCACCAGGTTGGGCAAAGTTTTATTGGGTTTCTCCATTAGGAATGTCTCAGTAGCAGCCCGTCGTCTAAATTTGTGCCCGGTTGATGGCAACAGGCTTGCCCCCTACCTATTACATGGGACTTAAACATAATTGGCAAAACGAGGGTGTACTAAAAACACCTCTGCTGAACCCTTCGGGGAATACAAGCCGTGATGTTATGTTACGTGTTATGTAGTAGGTACTTACTTATTAGTATGTACTTGCAGATATTAAGTACGAATAAGTACTATTGTTACCAATATTAAATTTTCATCGTAATTATAAATATCTAGCTGTGTCCTCATGGCTCCGCCCGTAGCCTATGTTACTCAGTGATAATGTAGCTTTCTAACGGCAAAAGAATTTTTGAAATCGGTCCAGTAGTTTTTAAGTTTATTCGTTACATACAAAAATAGAAAAATCCAAAAATACAAATGTTTCCTCTTTATAATATTAGTATAGATTTTTGAAGAATTCTTTTTGATTTCTATGTACACGTAATTTTATAAAACCAGAAATTTGTTTGACAAGGAAACATAATTCTTGCAAGTCACCATTATACCTACTAGAACTTAATAACATACCCCGTTAATGAACTTTCAGAATCTTGTAATATTAAAACGTTAATTAACATAACACTATATTGCCTCAACAGAGTGATTAATCATCAAGTAATTAAACAGTGCCAAGTTAATTGAGTACCTACAATGTGTTTATTTTAGGCGTCTTGTACTTAATGGGAAAGGCGAAATTATTATTATTAGGAAAAGTAGGACTTTAATAATAGACTAATGCTTAGTTCCTATGGCCAAAAACGAATGGACTTTCTTACCTATGGTAGCATTTATTATTGCAAAAAATTGACTCATAAGTTAAATTTTCCTATGATAGCTACTGACATAAGGGATGGTCTAATACTAAGTACTTTGCTTTACAGGAGTCTAAATTTTAACCATTAACGCCCAGCAAATCATAGAAAACAGCCTTATATCGTTAACTCAACATCTTTTTTTCTAAATAAAAGCTTCCTAGACGAACGCCTAAAGGAAAAATAAAAAAAAATTGCCTTGTCGTCGCCTTAAAGTAAAAGTGACAGCACGAGAATTAACTACAACTCAAAATTGAGTAGCGTTTGGTCATTCGTTTTTTTTAATTGTAATCTCAATCAATGTTAGAATACGGCAGTAAATCTTGGGTAATAAAAAACCAGTGTATACAACATAAGTATAATTTAAAATCAGAATAGCAACAACAACAGTCACTTTATTGTCACTTTTCTTTAAAAATAACAAACACCTTCCAAAGCAAACATCTGCTTCAGCCAACTATATAATATGCACTTTCAATGTCGTTGGCTTCAGCTCTTTATTTTCCGAGTTCACAAATGCTCCCAAGTTTTAAGTTTAACGACAGTTTTAAAGAGAAGATATCTACAAAACAAAGCAGCACTTAAATTGTAGTTTGCCAAGTAAATTTTATGATCGAAGCATAGAGAGATTCAAAAAAGAAGGAATAATGAGAAGAATACCTAGGTATTATAAAGAAAAATGTCCATAGATTTAGAAAATAGTAATATAGATATGGACTCAGCTTGTAGCCTACATGTGTCTATATTGTATTTGAATCATAAACGACCCAATTCAGGCCACTTTTTGAACAAAATTATTTGACACAAGTAAATACCAAGGACATGATAAGAACACACGGTCATGCAAATAATATTACCTACATTGTCCTGTATATTTTGTAAAGAAAAATGATCGATAAGCAAAACTCTGTTGGGAATCCTCGGAGTGGAACGGATAAAATAGTCATACTTACATGATCAAGTCAAAAGATGTAAAAACAATTAACGTTATAAAAGAAAGTCGTAAAAGAAAAGAAGTCTATATTCAAGATGCTATCTTTAGATTCAATATCTCTCTAATATACAGTACGACACAACTAAAGTCACATCGGCAAACTTCGTAAAACCGATCACTCCCGAACTGAGTGCGACTTCAAGACCACGAATGTTCATTAGTGTTGCAGTAAACAAATGATCTTTACGCTAACGCAATAAGTCTAAGTGGCGCGAAAACGAGCGTCGGCCATTGGTTGTTCGATCAGGTTTGCCGATGCAATTTCATAGTTGTGTCATACAGTAAGTTACGTCAAATTATAGAATAAATACGCTTTTATTCTATGCGTCAAATATTTACCAACCAATTTTTCTTTACCAACGCGTGAAATTCTATTTGTTTACCCCTAAAGGCGTAAAACGTGACTGATGTAGGAACTAAAAGGTACCAGATTTTGCCCTTAACCCTAGTATATTGTGCTAACTCAAAACGAGGTCAACGTTGACAAAATTGCTGGTTAGTATAAGCCATCGTTTGTCATACTTAATCTTAGGCACATGTTATGTGAACAACAGACCCAATTATGTATTACTTGGACGATGGTAATAACTTTATCTGTACTACACGTTATAACGACAAATAAACAAACAACTTATTCAAAATATAAACTATACATTTTAAGTACCTATAACTATAGTTAACAATTCAATCCAATTTAAGTTTGAATTTATTACTTACAACATAATAACAATTTAAATTAGTTTATTACAGGAGATTAATGAAACAAGTGTACAAGGCGAGTGTGGATGGAACAGTAGCACGAGGCTGACCTCGGCGAACGAACTACGAACAAATCGCGGACGTTCTCAAAAAAGGCCAGGTTGGTAGCACCCTAAACCAACGAGCATGCATGAGAAGGTAAATGAATTTGGATGAAGCGAAAAGAGTGTGTCAGGATCGTAGCACGTGAAAATCTCTGCCTACCCCAATGGGAAACAGTGGTGATTGTATGTATTATTACAATATCTGTGAGCTCCTCTATTATAAAAACTGTTTGTATGAAAATCAGTAAACTTAATAGGTTCTCTTCTCTAAATCGACGAGAAATAGATTCAGTTTTCAAGTCTTGGATATACGAGTACTCCTAAATTACGGAACTAACAGTTGAGAAATAAACAATGATATTAAATCATGCACTTCACTTGCACGAGTGTTTAATTATAGCCTCTCAATATGACTGATACGAGACAAGGGGCACTCTGCCAAAAATCATGATTTAATTAATTTGATGCAACTCCACTGACGTCAAAATTATTTTTATCGTAAACCCTGCGTGCTTTACTGGAGATACGCGCCTACGTAATTTTGTGAAGTATTTCGTTAAATGAGCATGCAAGCATACATTGTAAGTAGTTACTGCTATCAAATCTCAATTCGATATTACCTACTTAGTTATATCAAAATTATTAATTTTCAAGAAACTTTGGAAATATTTTCGCACTGTCACACTTTTTGAACTAAGGCTTAGGCCCGGACTCCACCATTCGTTATGAAAAACATTGAGACGTGTGAATAACGAAATACTATTGGTTGTTTAAAAAACATCTCCTCTCCGCTCGTCTCGTCTCCGTTTTGGTGGAGACCGGGTCTTAATGTTGATAATATTGATTTATTGTATTCGCATAATTTTATCTTTAGACCTATTCCTGTAGACCTACCACGAATGCTGTTGAGTTATTAGCATAAACGTAACGTTGATTTAAGCGAATTTTGAATCATATCTATGTATGATACAAATTGTGCATGTCGCAAATAAATTAACCAACATGTTATAGAACAGTTGTATTTTCGATTCAAACTTCGCTTAAATTAGCGATACGTTTAAGATACCTACTATACACCAAACGTTCGCGGTTGGCCTACACTGTATTCCAATGAAGTGTTTTAACGTGAACACATAGGTAGCCGATATCAAGCAAAAATGTTTTTTTTAAAGTATAAAATACTCAGCCTAATTGTATTAATTAAGCGTTGCTATTGTACCCATGTATTACTCTAGTATAAATCCAACTCTTATCCACTTCTTTCAACCATTACTTACAGTATTAGGTTTACGTAAGTTTTCCTTTTGAAATTAAGTTTTTTCTCATTTGAAAGACTCAAGTGAATTACTCTATATATAAGGCGAGTCATCAATCAAAGTAATATTGAAGAAACGTTTTTCTAAAGGTTGGGCAATGTAAGTGCCAGCTATTGTATCTCCGAAGTTCTTCATCAGATCTTCACCAAATTTAAATGGGACCATTTCGAAAGAATACTCTTTCAAATAAAAAAAGAATAATTAAAATCGGTTCACAATTAACAAAAATATCGAGGAACAAACATACAAAAAAATAAAAAATAACATACAGTCGAATTGAGAACCTCCTCCTTTTTTGGAAGTCGGTTAAAAAACTAGGTAAGTACAGCAAATACATGTACATTTATATCGAACCTGAAAACTATAAGGAGTACTAATAATTTGGTATTTTTAAATTAATAAATCTTAGAAACAATTCATTTTTTAAATTAAAAATAGTAGTAGTACGTATACAGGATTACTGGTAACTCGACGTATTTCTTACAGGACATTATAGTAGGGTTGAAATGCAACAATTTAAGCCACCAAATGTTCTACCGAGATTCAGTAGGTTTAGTGATATTAATTTTTTAGATTTTTGTTGAAGAATCCCAGTTTCAACCATATTTGCAAAATTGTTTGGTATTTTTGAACTTTTAATTATTCACAGAGACCTGCTATGGCATCAGCTATGATAAAAACTTAAATTTTAATAGATTCGCGCCTTACATTATTTTTAAATAGGTTTCAAATGGTTGAATCGGGGATTTTTCACCAACAATAACAAATAATGAATTTCAGAAATTATTGAATCTCGGTAGAACATTTGGTGGCTTAATTTGTTGCATTTCAGCCCTTCTATAATGTCCTGCATGGAATACGTAGAGTTACCAGTAACTCTGTATACAATATTATTTACTCTATCATTATTTCTACAATAAAATAAATATAAAAAGATTTCATTCATAACACCTTTGAATTTTTTTACAATCATCATTTACTCTTGATGTTAACTGTTCCTGAATTAACGCGGAAAACAAAAGGGTTAATTTATGTAATTTAATACATACTGTCTTCGTGAATAACTGATTTGTTTTGTCATCATTTTATACAAAAACTTTTTTTTTGTTGTCACCCCTTTTGTTAATAAGTGTTGTTTGTGTAGATAATTGAATCAGGATCCGTGAATAACACCGTCATGTTAAGTTATAATAAATTATGACGGTAATAAATTACATACGTTTATACACAGCGACAAACCTTTCTTTATTATAAAGCCTGAACAGGTGTAAAAAAAACACATTTATTTTAGTAAATAAATCCGAATACAAAATTGTTTAACGAAAGAAATGAATGATAACGCCCTATTTTTGTCGCCCTCTTTTTGTCATTAGTCCATAACGTAAAAGGAATAATGAGTCATTAATTTCATCGAATCCGATAAAACCCAATGAGCATGCCAACTGCCAAAAAGCTTTCACATCGACTATTCACTCAGATATGGTGGAAGATTGAATGATTTTACGAGAAAGGCGACTCTATAACGATCATAAACATACTCGTGAATGCTGAATGAATAAAAGGCTTATACGTGGTTCCAACGTTTGAAAACTCTCTCCCACTCTGTCGCTTTTTATCACAGGCATAAAAGACGATTTATACATTTTGTTAGGAGAATAGAAAGCATCGTCCTTTCGCAAACTAATAACGCCATATTGAAAACTGTCCCCCCGAAAACACGGTTATTATGTATACAACCCCTTTCATGGGATATTCAGGGGACTATGTTTGACAGCGGTCAATTTTTCTTCGTATTTTCTTTCTTGAAAACCTACCGCTCTCTAGCATAGTGTGAATTGACGTTGAAAGTACCTAACATAAACATTTTTAAATATAATATCAATGTGTTGTTCACATTATACTTATATTAAACGCTTTTAATTAGTTAGGTTGTTTTTACAGTGCCGCTTACGCCTGGAGGGCCCTTGACGATCTCCGGCCACCCTAGTGAGTGGCCTGCGGGCGGTGGGTTAGGGGACCAGCCGTCCGACCAGTAACAGGCCCGGGAGGATGGCGCGCCGTGTTCCGCGCGCGCCTCTCAGAAGGAAGTGGGGCAGGGGAACAATTGCCCCACCACTGGAGAGGTCCACCAGAAGAAGCTGGTGGACCGAGACCTACCGGGGTTTGCGGTGCATGCAATGGCGAATCCCGTGACTCCAGCCTTAGGTCAGAAGGAGGGACACCGTTGGTTTTTAGCCGGTAAGAGTCCGGCAGACCCCCTCGCGAGGGACATCCATGACGATATTCCAACGCAAAAAAAAAGCGCGGTTAGTAAGCGTCGCGGGCCACGAGCTTAGAGTGTCTTGAAGCGTTTTAGAATAATCCGCGCGTGCGGTGGTCAGCGCTGACAGGGAAGTCAGACGTTTCGGCTGTCAGCACGGATGGTCAGCGTGACTCTAAAATCAGCCTTAGGTTAAAACGACGGACCTGCCGGGGTCGCGGTGCATGCAACAGCGAATCCCGTGACCCCGGCCGTAGGTCAGAAGGAGGGACACCGTGGTGGTTTTAGCCAGTAAGAGTCCGGCACACCCCCCCGTCTTCCCCAGACGGGGAATAGTCCATGAGGATTTCCCCACGTAAAAAAAAAAAGGTTAAAACGACGGACGGAAAAGATCGTACTTGTATAATTTATTTTATATGTGCAATATTCATACGTGCAATAAAAATATAGTCCTCTAGAGAGGGGCTCGTAGCTTATTAATGACCGCGTAGATCATACGATCTGCAAGGTTAAGCAACGCTTGCCGCGGTACGTCCGTGGATGGGTGACCATTTGTTACACATCGAGACCTCTCCGCGCCTCGGAGAGCACGTTAAACCGTCAGTCCCGGGTGTCATACGAATACCTATGACAGTCGTTACGGGTAGTCAGAAGCCCGAAAGTCTGACAACTAGTTTAACTTTAGGATATCAGCATTGCCCAGTAAATGGATTGCGGAGGTCTGATGGTAGTCACTTCGTGTAAAATATTGGTATTCAGCTGTATCTGGTTAGACTGGAAGCTGACCCCAACACAATTGGGAAAAAGGTAGACAGAACGAATACGGATATAGTCCTCTTCAGCGTATCCGGCGACAGCGACCAAGACTAATGCCCATAAGTTGTTACATTATATGATGCAGCAATTAGTATGTAGTGTCATCTTATTACCAATCAAATAAAAAAAAATACCATACCTGTCACTGTGTCTGTGAGATCGATTCTTCTTGGGCCACAGATGAAAGGCCCCGTATATGACAGGATTGACTAGACTGTTTGACATGCCGAAGAAGAAGATCCCGCTCAGGAGTTCTTCGCTTTGCTGTAAAAAATAAAGAGAATTAATAAAAGATCGTTTTTCAACAATAAATGGGTATTTTTTCTTTGCATAGGTGTTGATAAGGCCACTAGCGGATCATGTCAAGTTGGTGGGTAGCAGACAATAACATAATATCGTTCACCAGTACATTTATCAATCATGGTGATTATCGATATATTGGCGTTTTGTTCAAGTAAACAATTTAATTAAACAACATAAAAATAACATCACACTTTGTACTCCCCGAAGGGTTCAGCAGAGGTGTTTTAGTACACCCTCGTTTCGCCAGTTATTTTTAAGTCCCATGTAATGATGGGTGGCGAGCCTATTGCCATCAACCAAGCACAAATCCAAACTCCGGGCGTCTACTGAGGAAATCCACACGGAAAAACAAATTAACACTGCTCGACCTGGGGATCAAACCTAGGACCTTACGATCAGCAGTCGCGCTTGCCACCACCAGACCAACCAGGAAACACAAATATATTAACAAATATTCTGCTATTCGTGCTACAGTAACAATATATTATTATATTCGTGTAGATTGTTTCTAATCCTTGTGGTTGATCTCAGGCAGGCGGCCGGTCATAAAACAATAAGCCAAAACCTCTAACAACATGGATTTATGAAATACATGTTATGCCGACCCCACCTAGTGTGGGATAAGGGCAGGAAGATTTGTTTCTAATCCTTGTATAAGGAGACAATCTCCTTCAGCGAATGTAACTTATACGCGTATAGTTATATTTCCAAAATGTTATCTAACTCTGTGTTCATGTGATCGTCTCCGTGATCCGAGGATTAGTTGCGATTTATACGAAAGTAATATATTGTTACAGTAGCGCGTATCGCAGAATATTTGTTTAGGACCAAATGGTTATCTTGGTATAAACATTGTACTATTGTGGATACATAAGCATGGGTAGTAAATAAATAGGATTGTATGTTTACTATGATCCTACGTACAATTATAATTTGTAGATATTGTAAAATTGTTTTTTATTCCTTAGAAAATATTATTGCCGCATAAATTTCGAGCTATCTAGTATGCTCACGTTCAACGAAGTTGTATGAACAGAAGATAACGCCTCTTTAAGGATCAGAATTGGGATATTTGAGGTTTTTATAAACTACTAGCTGTGTCCTCACGGCTCCGCTCGTAGCCTATGTTACTCAGTGATAATGTAGCTTTCTAACGGCAAAAGAATTTTTGAAATCGGTCCAGTAGTTTTTAAGTTTATTCGTTACATACAAAAATACAAATCTTTCCTTTTTATAATATTAGTATAGATACTCGGGAGCAATGAATCCGGGTCACCAATATAAACAAAACATTGTTAAAATGTTATTAAACACTGTTTTCCGAGATATTAAGATTTATGTTGCTGACCCGGATTCATTGCTCCCGAGTGTATATAATTTGGTGATATTTCCAGGAGTTAGCAACACTTCCGTGAATTTCTATTCCATGGACAAAATTACCCCACTATTTATTGGGAAATCAGTTCCCATTTCCATATAAATACGAAAAATGGTATAACGTCACATTACCGATTAAACTTCCACTAAGGAAATCAATTTCCGGTGAGTGTGAACGGACGCCACACATTTGTTAACAGAACGGAAACCAATGAGTATAATAGATTACACCTCAAATAGTAAATGATGATCGAATGGAATTACTTCCTTTTCAATGCCTTTGAAATAATGTTACTATGGTAATCTTCTCTTGTTACCAACTAGAAAAAAACAGGAACTCCTATTTTGTAGTTCTGTGGAAAATTTTAAGACTAATGATCGAACTCCTAACAAATTTTCTTAACAGTTTCCAATTAATCACTGAGGACTTTCTAACGACTGTAATTATGAAATCGCAAACTTTTGCAACAATAATTTTTAGTCGGATATTATTTTAGAAATTTTTTAATAAAGTTTGCATTTCACAAAATTAATTAAATTAATGAAAAATATTATTACTACTTTCCTCGACAATTCAGAATTTGCTAAGTTACTTTAAGTTAGACATTTAAACAGGCCCAACTTTTCAAATTGAAACAGTCCCATTAAATCGTTTTAATTCATTTCAAAAACTTCACCATTAAGATCTTTTATGAGCCTAATAAAGTTTCAAATTGTGTCAATATTAATTAAGATAATAGTTTCTAAACGTGTTATTCCAATGACCTCTTTCATTAATACAATTGATTTTGTTTCAGTTATCTTGAAAACTTTGATTGTTTCTGTCGTTATTAAAATGAGACATTAGTGCTTTAGGGTAATTCAAACATGTTGGCGGACCGGGACCTGCCGGGGTTGCGGTGCATGCTTTTGTGAATCCCGCGACCCTGGCCGTACGGTCAGGAGAAGGAACACCGTTGGTTTTTAGCCGGTAAGAGTCCGGCAGACCCCCTCGCCTTCCACGGGCGAGGGACATCCATGAGGATTTTCCAACGAGAAAAAAAAAAAAAAAAAGGGTAATTCAAACATGGGATTATTCCGAAAATTACGAATTTCTACTAAACCAGGCAATATTTTTTGTTCTGGCAACGTAATAATGCTAGAATGTGTGCAATGTAATGTTATGTTGCCAGAGCAAAAAATATTGTCTGGTTCAGTAGTAATTCATAAAGCACTAAAGCACTATAAATACGTTTCATAAGAAAGGGTTAAGTGGGTCACGTGATTTTAATAGTTATTAATAACCGATGGTTTCAACGGTGAGTTCTTCAACAACACTATAAAACTACTATCAGATGATATTCTATTACGCGACCTCGATTCAATTTTTGTGATTGATGATCGCTTACGATCTTTCATGTTTATCAAACTGTTAACATATTTAACTGGTTGTCATGCAAATTATATTTACTGTCTGCTTCAGTGTTAAAAATGTTACCAGCAGTAATATAATACATTTTGCATTTCGAATATTTTTGAAGTCACCTTTAAACGTAGTCAACCGTCCGTTCTGCCTAGCCTTTTCTCAATTATGTTGTCAGCTTCCAGTCTAACCAGATGCGGCTGAATACCAGTATTTTACACGGAGCGACTGCCATCAGACCTCCGCAACCCAGTTACTGGGCAATGCCGATATCCTAAGGTTCTGACTACCCGTAACGATTGTCGAAGGTATTGGTATGACACCCGGGACCGACTGTTTAACATGCTCTCTGAGGCAGCAGTTTCAATGTGTAACGAACCGTCACCCATCCACGGACTGACCGCTGCAAGCGCAGCTTAACCTCGCAAATCAGATGGTCCGCATGGTTGATAATTAGCCACGAGCACCTCCGTGCTAAGTGTGGTCAACCAATGTATCGTATTTTTGCTGGTTATTCCTTTTCTCATATACTTCGATGGTTGATATATTATTAATTTAGAATATATTTTAACACGCTCAGTTAATCCAAGATTAACAAGAAATTTCTTTTAATTTAGTACCTGTACTTCATAATTGAAAAACTTTCTGGCATTCCCCTCCATTAATCTTGGTCGCATTCTTTTATAGGTACGCTATCCGCAATATTTCTCGAATATGTGAGGGAATCCGGAGATTTTTCACCACTTTTTGCTAATGCAATCTCATGCAGATTAATATCAAACTTCAAAGCCAGCTGCCTTCGCCTCACAGCCTACTTTAAAAGTATGAAATCTCTCCAAACTTTTAATGCATTCTATCGAATTTTCTTTTGAATTATCAACTGGTTATACTTTTTAACCGACTTCCAAAAAAGGAGGAGGTTCTCAATTCGTCTGTTTTTTTTTTTTAATGTTTCTTACCTCATAACTCCGCCATTAATACACCGATTTAGATAAAAAAAAAATTGCAAGGATATACTTTCAGATTGGTCCCATTTAAATTTGGTGAAGATCTGATGAAGAACTTCGGAGATAGACAATAGAACTCCTCAACGACGGACAGTACGCATAATGTGATGATGTGATTATGTTACGAGCAGCGTCTTTAGTAGGTCCAACCATATTTTAATTAAGGCCACTAAAACGAAAAAAAAAAAATACCGTATTCAAAAAAACGATGAAAAGAATAAAATAATTACCATATTATAAAATTAACAGTTTTAGAAGTCGGTGCTAATCCACGCTGAACCAAATTGAAGGCACCTACTTCTGAAACTGTTAATTTTTTAATATGGTAATTATTTTATTCCTTTCATCGTTTTTTTGAAGTCGGTTTATTTTTTATTTAATATTGTTTATCTTTACATCTATACAAATAAATAAAATTGAAGTGTCTGTTTGTAATTTCAAAATAACAGCTTTTTACTATATGCATTATGAAAGTACACACGGCATTAAAAAAACCATTTTTAATTGTGTTTGTCTGTCTGTTTGGCAAATCTCCGAAACGACTGGATCGATTTTGACGGAACTTTCACTGATAAATAGCTGATGTTATAAGGAGTAACTTAGGGATGATTCGCATCAAACGGCTCGCATCACATCGGATCGGAAAGGATACGAACGGATGCGGTGACAGCCGATCGGGTCCGGCAGGATGTCGACGCATATGATCGGCTCCGTACTTTTACTTGTGAACATATCCGTTTCTGCGCCTAGTCAAATAGTTTCATTCCTATCTCGTTGACAGCCGAAAGGATCCGATCGGATACGACGACAGGCACGGAGTCGTACGCGCGTCGCAGCATTCTTTCGGCTACGATTGCGTATCGCGGAAGACGCCCGCTGTCAAGCTGCTGTGCGCGTCTTGGTAATATGGACTTTAAATACTGTGTACACGATTTAATATCGTTTAAAGATTGTAAAATCCGTTCTGATCCGATGCGATGCGAGCCGTTTGGTGGAAATCATTCTTAAGGCTACTTTTATTTTAAGAAAAAGAATTATATTTCCGCGCATACAAATTAAAACCCATCGACTTCTACGCAGACGAAGTCGCGAACACATCTAGTACCAAATAAAGATAATGGAAAATAAAACTAAAAGTAACACAAAATTGTAGAATTTTAACAGATATTATCATAGCTGCAGCAATTAAAATAAAGGATTGGGCTAAACTGTGGGCTATTTTGGCGTAAATAATAACCAACGAGAAACATTAGTTTTAAATGGTTATACACAGTACTCATACAGTTAATATTTGCAAAATATTTTATGTTAACTACGAACTAGCTTTTAATTTCAACTTTGCTATAGCGAATAATTAGGACGAAAATAATAAAGGCAAAGCGTACACCTACTTAGCTCAAATTGATTCTAGTTTTTTATCTATCGTCTGACTGTCTCGTTAGTTTAGTGGTGGCAAGCGCGACTGCTGATTATCGTGATGTCCTGGGTTTTATCCTCATGTCGGGCTAAGTGTTATTGGATTTTTCCGTGTGGAATTCCTCAGTAGCAGTCCAGAATTTTGACTTGTGCACGGTTGATGGTAATAGGCTCGCCCCCTATTACAAGGGACTTAAACATAACGGCGAAATGAGGGTGTTACTATACATCTCTGCCGAACCCTTCGAGGTATACAGGCGTGATGTTATGTTATCTATACTAATATTATAAAGAGGAAAGATTTGTATTTTTGTATGTAACGAATAAACTTTAAAACTACTGGACCGATTTCAAAAATTCTTTTGCCGTTAGAAAGCTACATTATCACTGAATAACATAGGCTACGGGCGGAGCAGTGAGGACACAGCTAGTAATATTAGAAAGAGCAAAGGTTTGTATTTTTGTATGTAACGAATAAACTTAAAAAATACTGAACCGATTTCAAAAATTCTTTTGCCGTTAGAAAGCTACATTATCACTGAGTAACATAGGCTATATTTATTACTGGAATAAAACTCCTTAACACAGACACAGCTAGTGTTATAATAATCTCTTCTCTGTAATACCTTAAATTATCTTCATTCAAATATACTCGAGTGTTTAAAATCGCCTGCTCACTGTCATAATTCATAAGACTGTCTAATGTAATATTATTCCTGGCAAAAAACCTATTCCATATTTCTAGCTGAGGGAGCACACGATCTAAAGGATTATTAAAATCATACTTCAAGCGAGGGCAATTTATGAACGACCTTAAGGACGCGATCTACACTGTATTTATTTCTTATAAACTGAAATTGAAATGTCTATTGTCTACTTAACTATTATGTTATGCTCAGTCAATGGTTTTGCTGAACTTGTATTCCATTCTTTATTGCATTTTTCCGAAGTAGCAATATTATGTTTTGATGTATGAATTGGAATCAGCAATTTTTCTTTTAATGGCTGCGTTCGCTGTTTTATACACAATAGATGATTATAGTGTGTAGTCAGATTAATTTTAGAGAATTCACGTAATTTCAACTACCTTCAAAAAGTTATGAGCATAAATTAAGACTATTTGTGACGTTGGCGTATAGGGTTAACTTTCGTTTGTCACATATATGTGACAATGGCGTCGAAAAGGTTGCACATTATTTTATTGAATAAAATATTGTGTTAAGTTATTATTTTAATAATAAACTGTATTGGAGGGTAAAGAGTAAATAGAGAGGCGTATTGGAAAACATAAACAAATAACTAGCTATAAACATACAAAATATTTCAACTGTATTTTCAACCCGGTAAAATATAGAGATGCTATTAACATACCAAGGTTACATAATAATATTTTATGTATATAGGGCGTTTACAAAACAAACAAAATATAATATTATAAAGGGTGTTTTGCTACGTTTTACAGGTTTATTATTTCTTTGCTCTCTTTTGTACATCCTACGTACAAATTCATTCATGTGATATATACTACCTTTTGAATATACAATACAAAAAGGTAAAAGAGTTTGTTTGTTTGTACATTTAATACAAACGGTATTAAGGACGTATTTGCGAATCTGCTATAAATACGTTGGTTTTGGTATATTTTCTGATCAAGACATGATATTTAGCCGGATGTTATGGTTAGGCTACGGAAATATTACATCTTAGCCTGTAAAAGGTAGAAAAGTATTATTATATTTGACAATTTATAATTTAATTAGTAACCCGCCCCGGCTTCCCACGTGTGCAATGGAGATACTAATGTGAGGCATTTAAACCTTCCTCTTGAATGTTCTAAACACGCTCTGGACACCGTTGGAGGTTAAAATAAAGTGGATTAACGGGAGAATTGGAAACTGAGACACGATTGTGTTGGTGGCTTTCCAAACAACTCGGTACAGATAACGCAAGATCTGGATCTTAAACTTGTTTTGCGCTTCTATCTACTACTATCTCTACTATCTATTGCTGACAACTGCATTAAAATCCGTTGCGTAGTTTAAAAGATCTAAGCGTACAGACAGCGGGAGCGACTTTGTTTTATACTATGTAAAGGTAATATTCTGCAGGCTTCTACGGTCACCTGCCGGGGTTGCGGTGCACGCTTTTGCGAATCCCGCGACCCCGGCCGAACGGTCAGGAGGAGGAACACCGTTGGTTTTTAGCCGGTAAGAATACAGCAGACCCCCTCGCCTTCCCCGGGCGAGGGACATCCATGAGGATCTTCCAACGACACCAAACTTGAACTACGTGTCTATGTGGGCCGTGTCCGCGTGTAATGATATAACTTATTATCTATGCATTTTGAGCGTCTCGTGGCTAATTACCAACCGCGCGGATCGTACAATTTGTGAGATTAAGTTGCGCTCTAAGTGGTCAGCCTATGGATGGGTGACCATTCGTTACACATTGAGACCCCTCAGTGCCTCGGAGAGCAGGTTAAACAGTCGGTCCCGAGTGTCATATGAATACCTATGACAGTCGTTACGGGTAGTTAGAAGCCCGAAAGTCTGACAACCGATCTATCCATAGGATATCGGCATTGCCCTGTAACTGGATTGCGGAGGTCTTTTGGCAGTCGCTCTGTTTAAAATACTGGTATTCTGGTTAGACTGGAAGCTGATCCCAACAAAGGTGGGAAAAGGCTAGGCAGAACTTCATTATCTATACATTTTGCAAATTCATCTTTATACCTATATAAGTAGGATAAGCAAACCGCTAATCGAACTTACTTTGATACAACTTCGAAAGGTAATTAGGTACTTATCCTTTGCCGAGGAGATTTTTTTTAACACACTGTGTACTTTTAACAATATAGTACATACATACATAAATCACGCCTTTTCCCCATGGGGGTAGGCAGAAACTACAGAACGCCACATGCTACGACCCTTACATACTCCTTTCGCTTGATCCACATTTATACATCTTGTCATACACGCACACAGGTTGAGAGTTATAAACAATGTCCCTTTATTAAAATAGTAAAATCCTTGAATATAGATTTTAATTTTATGAAAAAACAGCGAAATTCACTTTGGTGGTTCAAAAAGTTTTGGTTGAATAAGTTCAAACTTCAGAACTCGTTTCGCGCACAATTGACAGTTTTGATTGAGACCTTGCACCGAATCTGTTAGTCCCGTGTATGGAAAATATTGAATATTAGATTTATGTTTTTCTTCTCAGAAAAATGTTTTTTAGTTATTATGGAAATCTAAATACACATTTCTATTCGATTTTCAGTAAATACATTGGGGAACGCTCGTAATATTGAAAAAAAAAACGAAAATAATTCATGTTTCTTTCTAATGTAGATAAGAACATAACATAACATCACGCCTGTATTCCCCGAAGGGTTGTGCAGAGGTGTATAGTAACACCCTGATTTCGCCGTTATGTTTAAGTCCCATGTAATAGGGGGCGAGCCTTCAACCGAGCACAAATCCAGACATCGGACTGTTACTGAGGAATTCCACACGGAAAAACCCAATAATACTTTGCCCGATCGAACCCAAGACCTCAATATCAGTAGTCGCGCTTGCCACCACTAGACCAACGAGGCAGATAGATAAGAAGTCCTTAAAAATACGACAAGATACAGATCTTGTTAGTGTTCCTATTATTAAGTATTTCTATACTTGACTGTCAAGTGAAATTAACCGTAGTAGGCTACGCGGTCACATTATCTTGACGCATCTCTGGAATGCGAGGCCCCGCCCGCTTCCCTCCTCCTTCTTTCCTTGATATAGATAATAATACGTAAATGTATTGCAAGATTGGCTAATAAAATCCATGCCCCAAAATCAAATCGGTAGTTTAATTGTTGATGCTTTTTTGTCACACCGTACCTGAGAGCCAAAATTACGTCATCAACGGCAAGCGTCAAGTTAATGTGACCGAGTTGTACATGTGAATTCTAAAAAAAATGTTTTATGACGTACCTATGATCTGAGGAATATTTCCAATCTAAGAGAGAGTTATTATTTGTTCAAATAAATAAGTGAATATGGTAATAACATTATTTACCCTCACACCCTTCTTGAAACAAGTGTCGTACTAGAGTCTGGCAAACGAAAGTAGAGACTCGAATTATTTGCAAACTTTTTACATGGCAACTATTTTTCAACAAAAACAAATAATTCTAAAGTATCAAATTAGGTTATCCTTTGTTTTGGTGTTGGTATGCTGATATATTTTTTAATTTGCCTCTCTTTTTCAGTCTCTACTTTTGTTTGCCAGACTCTACCTAATTGAATTGTCTGGAAGGGACGATATCAACATAACATCACGCCTGTATTCCTCAAAGGGTTGGGCTGAAGTGTATAGTAACACCCTAATTTCGCCGTTATGTTTAAGTCCCATGTAATAGATGTCGAGGCTATTGCCATAAACCGTGCACAAATCCAGACTCCGGGCTGCTACTGAGGAATTCCACACGTAAAAACCCAATAACACATTTTCCGACCCGGGGATTGAACCCAGGACCTCAAGAACAGCAGTCGCGCTTGCCACCACTACACCAACGAGGCAGATAGATAAGAAGTCCTTAAAAATACGACAAGATACAGATCTTGATAATGTTCCTATTATTAAGTACTTCTATATTTGACTGTCAAGTGAAACTGTACCTACATGTGGATTCACGACCAAATATTTTAAGACGTACAGCCTATGCTCTGAGAAACTTTTTTAATCTCAGAGAGAATTATCATTAAACTTCTTCAAATAAGTGTATATGGCAATAACATTATTTACCCGCACACTCGTGGCTCGTTGCTTTACCAACCGCGCGGATCATACGATTTACGAGGTTAAGCTACGCTTGCCGCGGTCAGTCTGTAGATGGGTGACCGTTCATTACATATCGAAACCCTCCGTGCCTTGGAGAGCACGTTGAATAGTCGGTCCCGGGTGTCATACGAATACCTATTCCAATCGTTACGGGAAGTCAGAAGCCCGAAAGTCTGACAACCGGTCTAACTTTAGGATCATGGCATTGCTCAGTAACTGGGTTGCGGAGGTCTAATGGCAGTCGCTCCGTGTAAAACACTGGTATTCAGCCGCATCTGGTTAGACTGGAAGCTGACCCTAATATAGTTGGGAAAAGGCTAGGCAGTACCTGAACCTGCAAACCCTTCTTAAAACAAGTGTCGTACTACCTAATTGAAATGTCTGATAGGGATGATATCATAATGTCCATAAAGACTTTCAGAATCTTCAAGTAATTTGTATGTTGTCCAATTTCCTACTCACTTCAAGGACCACTTGAGGTCTACTCACCCCAACATATCCCCCACACCATAGTTGAGGCAAATCTTTCGAATACAGTACGGACAAACTACATTAAACATGTATTGCTAAATAATGGATTCTGACAGAACTTACGACGTACTACTCCCAAATTGTATAGTACGATACAACTTACACCCATATTCTAAGATGTTCCTCCAAAACTTACTAGACTCGTACTCGACTCAGGACGGCCTCGAAAACACAGTCAAAATTGTATTCTTAGTCGCAATTTCGAGTGAACTTTGAGGTTCCTCGACCGAGGGGTCCTCATATGAGTAGAGGTAGAGTGGAGTCATTAAGTCATAATTTGAATTATCTGCATCGCGAAAATAACGCCGCGATAAATAGTTGTAAGGATTATTGTAAGCATATTCGATAAAGTCTTCAAAATTCATTTTTGTTACATACGAACTTTGACACTTCCTTCCTTAAGGTATGTTCCGAGGTACTTTGAGTTTGACAGATGATTCCTTGCCTCGACTGAGGAAAAATTTCGAGTCGAGGACGTTTATGTCAACTATAACTACCGATGGTTGTGAGAAAGGCTGAGTCGAGGTGGAGCCGACTCGAGTAAGTTTTGGAGGAACGTCTTAGAATATGGGTGTTAGAAGTCGCCTTGGCAAACTTGATCGAACAACCAATGGCAGGCGCTCATTATCGCGCCATTCAAGCTTATTGCGTCAGCGTAAAGATCACTTTTCACTGCAGTACTAATAAACATTCGAGGTTTTGAAGTGGCACTCATCAAGGAAATGATTGGTTTTAGGAAATTTTGCCGCTGCGACGTTTTAAAGTAGGGCCATTTTAATAGGCCACATTTGACATAAATTGAAGTCTGTTGTTTGTTTGTCAAAGTAAATCGTAAAATTGTTTTCTTTTTCATTATTAAAATAAATATATATTTAGTAGCTGAAAAATGTTGTACAATTGTGCCTTCTAACTTTGAAAAAAAAATATCGTGTGGCGGCAAATAAGTATTTTGATGAAGTGTCAAATGTGTCCTATTAAAATGGCCCTACTTTAGTTGTGTCGTTACTGTAGATACGTACTTATTTCTGTACCAAAACAATAAATAAACTTTTCTGTACAATACTCACGTCTTTGTCAGGATTGAGGAATGTGAAGATAATCATCATAACGTAATACGGTGTCCACCAGATGAGGAAAGCCGCTACTATCACCACCGACATCCTCAAAGACTTCATTTTCGCTCTATCAATTAGCCTTCTCCGATTCATATCAGGAGTAAAGTACTTCTCTTGCCTCCTCACTTCTGGCTTGAATACCTTTTCGCTCTCTGAAAAAGAATTTGTATTAGAAATATTTACATTAAAAGTTTTTAATACCAGTCAATAATAACTTCGGAATTTTGGGGCGGAACGGCAAACATTCTTACCCTCGTTTTAAAATACTTTTCGATTTCATAACTCGAAACTTATTGCAAGATACTGCGAATCGAAAGGAATGATCGGATTTCCGATGCGAATACGATATTTTGAAAACGTGATAAATAAAATCGGGAAATGTCTTTTTTTTCATGCAATCTTTCTAATCATCCGTAAAAGCTTCACCGTCACGTTTCATTTCACGTGATAAAGGTCTATATTGAAAAAAACGGCCGAATGCAAGTCGGACTCGCGCATCGAGGGTTTCCGTACAATATTTTTTTGTGATGTAACTACAAATTTACGGTTTTCGGATTTTTTCTTTTACTTGTACTATAAGACATTGCTTCTTGACAAATTTCATGATTCTAGTAAGGAAGGAAGTACCCTATAGTTTTGATTCCGTTGCGATTGTCAAAATATGCGGCATAAACGGCCGTATCATTTGATTGTGTGGACTTAGGAGCTTGATTTTTTCACAGCTCCAAGGGATTGCAGACTTGAATATTTGATATTAATTTAAACTCTATACCTCCGCACATTCCTTAGAAAAAGGGTCCCGACAGACAGACGGACAAAGAAGTGATCCTATAAAGGTTATTTTTTCCGTTTGCGGTATGGAACACTAAAAAATTGTTGTTAGTATAATGAAATAATGCTTTCTAGTAGAAATTCATCGAATAAAAGTGTCTCGCCAACCCATATAACTAAAAGAGAATTGATCATATCAATAGCTAGCCGTAATACTGTTACCAGTCGACATAAATCCATTACAATTTCTTTTTATCGCAGACATGAAATTTCGTTATGAATATAAATTTTTCGACATTTTTTTTTCTAACAAAGAAAAATGTTTTCGTGATCTTATGCCATGATTTATGAAAATAACTCGCTTAGCAATCTTTTAAGTTTGTTTATTATATGAAAAATATAATAAATAGTATGAATAAATGTTGACAAGACTATATAAAATGCAACGATAGAAAACAAAACGGTAAACACATAAGATACATTTCTCTCATGTTTTTATTTCTTTCATACATAATATCACGCCTGTATTCCCCGAAGGGTTGGTCAGAGGTGTATAGTAACACTCATTTCATCTTTATGTTTAAGTTCCATGTAATAGGGGGCAAGTCTATTGCCATCAACCGGACACAAATCCAAAATCCGGGGTGCTACTAAGGAAGTCCACACAGAAAAACCCAATAACGTTTCGCCCGACCTGGGGGTCGAACCGAGGACCTCACGATTAGCAGTCGCACTTGCCACCAGTAGACCAACGAGGCCGTTAAAAATAAAGTTATTTATTTCACTCTATGCGTATCGCGATACTGAAGCCAAGTAGGTACATACTTTGTTACTTAAGAACCTTTTTGGAACTTTGCTACCCTTTGCTTTGTTTTATATTTTATTTGTTGTTTTATTTTATTTTATTTCTATACTAATATTATAAAGAGGAAAGATTTGTATTTTTGTATGTAACGAATAAACTTAAAAACTACTGGACCGATTTAAAAATTCTTTTGCCGTTAGAAAGCTACATAATCACCGAGTAACATAGGCTACGGGCGGAGCCGTGAGGACACAGCTAGTGTATTATAATTTGTTTTGTTTTATTTACATAAGTTATCTTTGTGTTAATGTTTTTTCTTGTAACTGGCTTAATATCCGCACGTCATTTAGGTGATCACTGAAAATCAGCGCTGTGTTCCACACCATAGCATAGCATTATGCTGAGTGGTCACCTTTTTGTCACAGTTGACTTTTTTGTCACAGTTGACTTTTTTGTCACAGTTGACTTTTTGTCACAATTGACTTTTTGTCACAGTTGACTTTTTTGTCACAGTTGACTTTTTTGTCACAGTTGACTTTTTTGTCACAGTTGACTTTTTTACTTATTTTTTTATTTTACACTCATGTTTTGTGTCTCTGTGACGAAAAAATGTTTTTTCTATTCT
Organism: Amphipyra berbera; assembly: GCA_910594945.2. Classification (NCBI taxonomy): domain Eukaryota; kingdom Metazoa; phylum Arthropoda; class Insecta; order Lepidoptera; family Noctuidae; genus Amphipyra; species Amphipyra berbera. The sequence goes on along the minus strand of OU343136.1, from coordinate 9,703,434 downwards.
TTTCTTTTCAAATCAGACAGCAATGTTCTATAGGTATTTTCATAATTTATGAACCTCAATGTTATTATTAATGGCTTCCCAAAGTTCGTAACGATGTTACAATTTTACCGCAGGAAGTTCGTTATTATATTCGTTTACAGTTTTGTAATTGTTTTAAAGTCGAATTACGTTTGAGGCTCGCTTTTTTACTCTATTAATATTTCAATGGTGCTATTTAATATTTATTTTTTACGGGAAATTCAAAATAAAAGCTAGCGAAATTTTTCAGCTAAAACATGACATAAATTGAGTTCATTTTTCAGCGAAGTGGTAAGAAACCGGAGCCCTTAATTGGAATGGGTGTCATTACGTTTTACTTCTAAATTGGTGTTTCTTGTGAACTTGTTTACTAAGCAACGTCTAATTATTCTTGAGAATAGTCACCCCTTACTGACATTCATTTCGTGAACATCTAAGTCGCGTTGCTTAAGATGACATGCCCAATGGTGCGTCAATCAAACTACAAAAGCAAGGGAACCATTTCTTACAAATTAGGCAGGTATCTATTTTATCTATCTTTACTAAAATAAAAAGGCCTGGTCAGACAGTGAGCGTGGCAGTCTCTTTGTGGCGTCTTCCATGCATTGTCATAGTAATTCGCGCGGTCAAGAGCACGCGATCAACACGTGACGTGAATATCATACCCAACCACGCTCTCCGTCTGACCAGGCCTTTAGATTAAGATTTTGCGTCATATTAAAATATATTTGTAAAAAAACCATTACCTACTATAACTAGAACTTCATGGATGAATAATAAGCATATCTGTTTCACTGAATTAATGAGACCATAGTAAATAAATCATTCAAATTAGGAACACGAAACCGAATTTAAATTAAATAAAGTGTGCTGAAGGGCACGGAAACATTGTTCGAAGTATTTAAAGGTATTCTTTGCTCTGTAGAAAAATATTCTTAATACTCAGTGACGCTTACTCATTTGACTACTTTCACATTAGATGTCTAAAAGAATTTCTTTATTCAGTTTGAACCTCAATTTGATTCTCATAATACAAACATTTTGAAGGGAATTTAGTTGTTTGTAATAGAATCTAAACATAATTATTTTGAAGGAGCAAATATAAATTACAAATATTAGTTTTCATAATGAGCTATCTCGTTGAACGTAAGTAGGTATATTTAACTTATAAGTTAAACGACAGTTTATTACCAAAATTGTAAGTAGTACCATCTGTTGCCGTTCTCAAGGTGTCTAATTGTCTAACTTCTTTGAAACTATCAGACAGAAAAGTTAATACCCTGCTGCACAGACTGAACAAAAGCTGTTTATTAAACCTTGATGCAAACAATGGGACGAAGTTTGTACCCTTTGTCTATCTCGACGGTCCCTATGTATACTAGTATCGAAACTACAAATTTTCAGTTTTTATTTTATTATTTATGTACACCGATTACGCTGAGATTTATGATCCGATTTACGTGATTCTTCTTTAGTTTGATGCGGAATAGTTGCTATTTGGTCCCATAAAAAAATATTATTTTATAACCTTTAAGATAACATAATATCACATATTTTAGGCAGATAAAATGAGATTTTGTAGTTTCGATAGTATACGTAGGGACCGTCGATCTGTGTGTTTCACAGAAGCTCCTAAAGGGATGAACTGATTTCAATGCGTTTTTTTTTGTTTATATACATAACATAATATTACGCCTGTATTCCCCAAAGGGTTGGGCAGAGGTGTATAGTGACACCCTAATTTCGGTGTTATTTTTAAGTCCCATGTAATAGTGGGCGAGCCTATTGCCATCAACCGGGCACAAATCCAAACTCCAAATTCCAATGGAGAAACCCAATAACACTTTGCCTGACCTGAGGATTGAACTGAGGACCTCACGACCAGCAGTTGCACTTGCCTCCACTAGACAAACGAGGTAGATTAAAAACATCTTCAAAAAAAACAAATAAAATCGGTTGATGGCAATAGACTCGCCCCCTATTACACGGACTGTAAACATAACGGCGAAATGAGTGTGTTACTATACACCTCTGCCCAACCCTTCGGGAAATATAGGCGTAATGTTATGTTGAAACTGTGAGTAGGTACTTACTAGCAATAGTTCTAACAGTGGACACATATGTCGAAACCAGTATGATTAGTGGTAGTATAAACATGAACACCAGTGACAACGTGGTGTACGCCTGCTCCTGCCACCGCTGTGTGTAAAAACCATGGGTCACACACTGGTGGAACTCTTCGATGAACGGCCCTTGAGCCACTCTGAACACCACTGCCTATAACAAGAGAAAGAGATATTTAATTACCATGAAGAATATTCTTCAAAACCCTAAGCTTTAGGTACAGTCACAACATTTAACCCTTACTTGGGCATAAGGTTTAATGAATAGCACCTACCTAAATAACAAACGATTTGGCAATTTTTCTTAAATAATAAAAAAAAAAAATGAGGTATTAGGTACTGGGTTTAAAAATAAAAATATAACAAGGAGGCTTTCGCGACATCTTCCAAAAAAGTTGGTAGTAAATATGTTCCTTTTGCCTTATTAAGGGTATCGATTGAGTCACTCGCGACTATCGTCGATATATGGCCAAAGACGAATCGTTTTGTTTTTGCTTACCAATGGTAGCATTTGTTACTTGCCAAACTGGGCGTGTTTAGACTAGTAGGCTAATTTTACCTGCAATAGCTACTATCGTGCGCGAGGGCCTAACTATGCAAAGCTAGAGGGTAATTGCTTCATTGTTGGTAAAGATGCAAGGGTCTTAACCCTCGGTCCGTCGCGTGGGGTCTTTGAACGCCCGGGTGTTAGAAATATGTAAAATTAATACATTTAAAACTATCCGCGAGCTTTAGTACTTTAGGTACCCTCCGAAATTGGATTATAGTTTATTTTATTTTATTTATTTGGGACAAAAAACAGTTATACATTACAGCATTTACAAAAAGTAGTTAAATTACAGTCGAAAAAACGTATAACCCACACTATTGTCCACGAAATGACATCTGAGTACGATAGCGAACGCATGTCAAACGAAAGAGAGAAAAAAAAGAAAAGCTAATCGGTATATACCGACGAATCGAAGGAAGCGGACGACTAGAGCATCCGTCTCATGGACGACCCGCAAGAGATTCTGAAACCATTCTTTTAAATTTAGATTGCGACAGCGCGAGAATATCCAAATCATTAAATTGTGAGTTATAGGTTTCTAAAAGTCGGCGGAGAGGGGCACGCACATTTACACATTTACGCATAGTTACCGCGTATCGCCGCTAACTTCAGTTCGCGCGCCCGCGCCCGCGCCCGCGCCCTTAGATACAGATGTGTTTTGTGCGCTCGGGCCTTCAAAGACCCCACGCGACGAACCGCGTAACTAATTTTTTTTGAAAATGTAAGGCAAAGCAACAAAATTATTGAGAACACTGGCGTTTGAATTGTGTCGTCATCAATTGCAATCGCGGGCCACCATTTCAACTTTGCCTCGTGAATTGAAGCAGATCATAAGGCGATTCATACCTTCAGAATATTCAACCTGATGGAAACGAGATTGTTCCTATGAGGAAGCGTTGCGTTCATTGTCGAAGACGAACAGATAGAAAATTCAAATCTATCTACCACTTTTGCAAGGATAACATATGCCCTACACATACTAAACTGGCCTATGCACAGACTGTGTCCAAACGAAAAAGTAGTCTGATTTTGTTTGATAAAAGTATTTTTTTTTGTTGTTGAAGTTCAAATTGTATGTTACATTGTTAATTGTTGTAATTTGATCTCATATAGATATAATATAAATTAAAGTTAATTGATTTAGACACAGTTGTTTATTTTTTGTGATATGATTTCAAAGAGAGAAATTTATGTTTCTAATTTTAAATTGTAAGTTTAAACAGTAAATAAATGAATAATTTGATTTAATTGTTGTAATTTTACTGTCGTTAAATAAATAAATAAGAAACTGCTAAAATACTTAAAAAGATACAAGTAATAAGGGGTTTTATAGGCTGTTGATTCTTGGGGTCTTCAAGGACCCCACGCGACGAACCGCGTTATTAAAAAGTGCGCGACGGACCTAGGATTAATAGCAAGTTTAAAGATTTTTTAAGGGATTATAAATTTTCACTTAACATCGGGTATCCCTGTATCTGTATCTGGGTATCTACAAATCCATTATAAGACCTGTCGTGCTGTACGGATCATAGTGTTGGGCCGTGAAGAAGACGGATTAAAGAAGATTACACGTAGCGGAGTTGAGAATGTTGAGATGGATGTGTGGAGTGACGCGAATGGATAAAGTAAGAAATAATAATATTAGAGGAAGTTTGAAAGTGGCACCAGTGACAGAAAAGTTGAAAGGAAAGCGTTTGTCTTGGTATGGGCATGTGCTGAGGAGGGATGAAACACATGTGACTAAGAGAGTGATGAATATGAATTTTGATGGATGGAGGGGGAGAGGGAGACCTAAGGAAAGATGGATGGATTGTGTGAGGGAGGATATGAAAGATAAGGGAGTAAATGATAATGAGACGGCTGACAGGGAAGAGTGGAAGAGAAAAATATATTGCGCCGACCCCAAGTAAATTGGGACCAGGGCAGGAAGATGATGATCGGGTATCCCTGCTAAAATGCACCTAATTCTTGCGTATTAGAATAATTTATTAATAACTACCGACCCGCCCCGGCTTCGCACGGGTGCAATGTAGATACTAATGTGGGGCATATAAACATCACTATATCTATTGCTGAAAACCGCATTAAAATCCGTTGCGTAGTTTAAAAGATCTAAGCGTACAGACAGCGGGAGCAACTTTGTTTTATACTATTTAAAGATTATTACTGTGTTGACACTGCATAGAGTATTTTGATAAGCATCAAATCCAACCTGCGATAACTGTATAGTCGCCGTCAGATATATTGTAGCAGACAAGGTGACCAAATACTTCTGAACAATTTTAAATGTCAATAAGTTCCATACACTACAAGTTCCCATTAATATCTGAACATTCATTACTTCATTAATATCTGAGCAGATGCTTGTCAATAATTTCTATACACACAACTAACCAAAAATATCTGAACACTTACAACTTCAAGTGTATCTACGCAGACAAACACTGAGCTTGCATAATTCGTTACTGCGTGATATAAAGGACGAACCAAAAACGACTATGCTATGCTACAATAAGTCTGACGGTGACTGTACAAGTAAGAAACAAGTCTACCGTAAAAACAATGCCAAAAATACCCTAATTCAAATTGAGATCTTTTGATAGAAATATTGCTATTTATTTGCCCTGTTTGTTAACTCAACAATCGGTTCTACACGCACCACCGGAAATTAACTTCTAAGTTAATATCGAGATTCAAGATACAGTCAAACCTTACCTATAGACTGTTGACTTAGAAGTTACTTTATTTATTTTTATTTAGTTACGGGCGCGGTCGCCAAACTAACATGTGTGGAGATTTTTAATGAGTTTGTCTACGATATCTTGAAGACGTTTGAAGTTTCCGTAAAATTTACAATTGTCATAGCATTCTGGTATTAACAATACGTGAATCTAAGACAATCTTTAGACAACATTTTTTTTTAAATATTATGCTCTCCGATTGTATATAAACGGTGTAAATAGACCCTTAACGAAGTCGAAAGGCACTTATTCTCCACGTCATTGCGATATTTTTTTTGTTCTGGACTATGCCTGGGAACCTTCTAGTTACGGAGATACTGGAGGTCAAAGTTCCATCTTTTTCACAACTTTTTAAAAAAAATACTAATTATGAAGGTTGCAAATGTGCTTGAAATACCTCCATTACCCGTTTACTATTCATTGCATCCATCAGCACAATGTTTTGTGTGCGTTTCATTGAGCTTTACCGTAAAACGATATTTTTCACCCAAAAAAGAAAGTCGTTTCCCAGCGACAATTTTTGCGTAGGGTTACTCAGTTTGATGTACTGAAAGCATGGTTGACTGCTTCGTGATGGGTCTTTTTACACCTTGTATACCTGATTTTTCGAAGGGCATGAGCGCATACAATCCGAATAACTACGACACAAACAAAAATAAACAGAAAATATGTACAAAAAGAAAACAACGGGAATGTGTTTCGAAACGAAAAATAGTTCATGTTGGTAAAAACCAAGTATTGCTAGCGCACCGCAGATTAATTAACGTGCCAGAGATACCCGCTTTCAAAGGGTCACGGGCCTACTCCGTAAATCGAACTAAGAAGATTCGCATATTTTCGAACCACAAAAATGTTTCGGATCCGACAATCGATTCCACTTTCACGATTTGACAATTTGTCTTCCGTTCACCCTACTCCTAAATGTTAACTGACATCTAGTAGTTCGTTGTTTGACAATAATTTGATCGTATATTGATAAGTTTCATTTTCGTCGTTGCTTTTATCGATCTGAAACATCGACGTTCGAAGTAGGCCCCCAGGGTCGGTTCGCGATGTTTTTGCACAGTTTGTAGTTAAAGTACCATGATGTAGATATATTTTCTGACTTTTGTATAGTACATAATAATAATTATGTCATAGTTCAAGCTGATTGGGAAAGAAAAATCTATAAATGTCTTATTTCATGTCTCATTCATTTCTTTTATGTTGGAAAAAGATAAAAAATACCGCTTTGTATATGTAGTTGCAGTTATGACAACGAAGAGGGCTCTTGGTTTAGTATGCTTCATATGGACAATATTATTATATACTTCAAAATATTTCAGCAGTATCAAAACACTTGTCTGAGTATAAGATAACAAACCCTGGCTGAGGACATTGCTTGTTCAATGACACAAAACCAACATTAGCCAATATGAAATTCTTGCGTAAATGTGTGGGAGAGTCACATTCAGGAAATCTTTAGTTAGTTTATAATAAATTTTGATATTTGGGTGCTTTCTTTCGATTATTCAACGTTCTTGAATTTTAAGCAAGTATATTCCATCTTATAAAGGTTCGTTGTGTTTTTTTAATTGACTCCTATCCTATGAGTGGCCAGTAAAGAATCCGTCATACGTGAGGCTCGTATTTCGTTTCTTACGGGGTGTTTTATTAAGGGAGGGAGGAGAGGTAGGAAGAGGGGCTCGTGGCTTATTAACAGCCATGCAGATCATAAGATTCGCTAGGTGAAGGTGTGCTTGCCGCGGTCAGTCCATGGATGGGTGACCGTTCGTTACACATCGAGACTCCTCCGTACCTTGAAGAGCACGTTAAACTGTCGGTACCGGAATACCTATGACAGTCGTTATAAGTAGTCAGAAATCCGAAAGTCTGACAACCGGTCTATCCTTAGAATATCGGCATTGCTCAGTAACTGGGTTACGGAGGTCTGATGGCAGTCGCTCCGTGTAAAATACTGATATTCATCCGGATCTGGTTAGGCTGGAAGCTGACTCCAATATAGCTGGGAAAAGGCTAGGAGGAAGAGACGAATAGTTTTATTAAATAAATCGCTACCAAATATTTAATCAATAAAATTAGTGTTACTCACTCACGATTGATGTTAGAGACAAAAGCAAGTCATAAATTAATACCAGAACAAAGACGAACACCTTACTATAATATACAGAATTTGTAAATAGATTCTTAGTATACTGCGTAGTATGAATGAAATTACGTAGACGGTACACGATTTTCAGTATTACAGGCACATAACTCAAACAACAACACATTGTTGGAATTACTGAACTTTAGTATTCAACTAGTTGGTGTACGCCGCTCTGCTTGTAACAAAATAGTTATTTTTGGGAAAAAGGAGATTGGATATTTTTGTATGGGCCTTGGGCCAAATGGCGTCGGAAAATGATACGGTCTAAATACAGGGTGTATACGAAATAATGTAATTCCTTCAAACCTCGTGATGTACTGCTGACATAGATTAACCCTGAAAGGGATACTTTTGGATTCAATAAAAAAAAGACTATAAATAAACATGTGTTCTTAACGTAAGACATTTTAGCACCCCAAGCGAATTGCGCGGCTATAGCTCGCCGCGAGGTCATTTAACTCGGGGCGCTACAATGCCTCACGTTAAGAACACAAAAAAAATTACAACAAGTAAACACTTGTAATTTTTTTTTATTTTATCCAACATTATCCCGAGCCCTGTTAATCTATATCAGCAGTACATCACGAGGTCTGAAGGAATTACATGATTTCGTTTACACTCTGTATAAAGTATCCAGTACTTAATTAGAATCTTATTTGTTGAAGCCCATGAAAATCGCAACATGGAAGAAAAAGTTATCGTAGTATTTACAAAGGCTATTCCCTAAATCTTACTTTTAACAAAATTCTAAACCAAACTAGTTTTTACAGAACCTAGTTAGTATGGACAACGAGTGTCTATTAATATATACCATAATTATAAACGCAAGAGCAGCTAATAATGCAAAAATAAAATATATAATGGGACGTAGGTAAGCGAAACGGATCCAACCCACAAAATTATCGAAAATGAGTTATTTATACCAAAATACTCCTTAAATTTCTAAAGCCAAACTACACATAATAATATTTTAACAATAAAATATTATACACTTGTCCCTTAATTACAATAAAACCAAGAAATTTAAACCAAAGAATCAATGAAGAAATACAGTCTAAACTTAAAAATGGAATATCTCATAACTGTGTGGGTTGGATCCTTTTTGCTAAACTACATCCAATTACTTGTGAAGGAACGAGGTATTAATCTCTAGTTTTTTTCTCGAGTTCCTAAACGAAGATAATGCCAATGAAATCCGTGCGGAAGTTGTTACGTTAACTGCTTATATTGGGTGTAAGGAACGGTATATCGAAGACAAAAGCAGCGAATTCATCCCACTATTTTGAATTGAAAACCAGTAGAAATTCTCGGAATTTTCTGAATGTAATGAAAGTATAATTTGCCTGTATTTTACCTATTGTATTTCAATTAATGTTTCAAAAGGTAAATAATCTGCGTGTAAAGGACAGGTTACCGCAAATTGAACCATTGAATTCAGCTCATTATTTTGATTTGAAAATCAGTAGAAAATATTCCCAACGCTAACCGAATCTTCTAAATTAAAAACAACATTTCATTTTTTCAAAATGTGGTGAATACATCATCATCCTCCTGCCCTTATTTATTTGGGGTCGGCGCAGTATGTCTTTTTCTTCCATACATCTCTATTAGCCGTCATCGCAGTAGTCAGCCCCTTTCTAGCCATATCATCTTTCACACTATCCATCCATCGTTTCTTGGGTGTTCCTCTACTCTTATAACCATCAACATTCATACTCAAAACTTTCGTCACGACATGTTCCTCGTTCCTCCGCATTACATGCCCATACTATGACAATCGGTTTCCAGACAACTTCTGAGTCACCAGCGCCACTTTCAGTTGAATACATTAGATAAATATATTATAATGTTTTTTCAAAAATTCTAATATCTACCTACTTTTATTTAATCTTTGTCTTTTGTGCAGGGACGAACATTTTTCGTGTAAGTATATGCATAGAGAACCCTTTTTACAGTATTTGTAGAATGTGTAGAAGACAATTACTTTAAGCTGAAATACTAGGAATTCTAAAAATTTCACAGTAAAATGTTCTCGTGTGATACGATCTCTAAAGTCTGCAATACACCGTACGATTTATCGTAACAATGTCGTGTAGGTATTTTAAAGTGTTCTAAAAAATGATAGTGCTCTCCCGTCGTGTCCTAGTTTGCAGTCGGTCGCGCGATCGTGCGGTTTGATGCTGCGAATTGTCCATCAAATATCTTAATGTGTGAGATAAAATGGTGTTTTTACGATTTTGAATAGGACAATTTGGTCTTAACAAGCCATCGTAAAAGTTAAATTAGAAAATGTTACAATAAGGTATTTCTTTTCTTTCTTTTTAATAAAACTTGCTCCACTCTAGGATTTCTCTTGTATCGTGGGTGCGTTTACAGACGCAAAATCTTCACATGCAGAAACGCCCAGACCCAGAACAACTATTTGTAGGACAAACAAATATTTGATCCGTGCGGGAATCGAACACACGAACCGTAGCGTAAAAGCCAATCACTCAGCCACTGCACCAAACGTGTCGTCAAATGAATGAGTCGTATTTGAATGAGTATTTATACGATCGCATCGCATGGTCGTGCGACCACTTACCAGTTAGGAGGAAGCCTTATGTTGGTGTTCACCAACAGTAATTCTCTAATCAAAAAACCGTAGACTCGAAAAATGCACAAGTATTTTAGGTAAATGGTTGTTTAACCAGTAGTTAATGTTGATGCAGCCCTAGTAGATTACCAATATTACAGTTTAAGATTTTCTGATTTCTCGTCTGATTTATATTATCTACAATATTGCTGACGATAAATTATGAGGTGTTTATAAGATTTTAGGAGAGAAAATATACTATCGATTTGAAACTAGAGCAAGCGAGAAGCGAATTCATTCATGATTTGTTTTTATTGCCATAAATTAAGCTTTACTTTGTAGTTTATTTTCGTTTCTTATTGTCTCTGGTCAATAAAAGGCATTAGAGGCGATTTTATGTATTTCCGCCGATAAATAATTTTATTTCTCTTGGATTTTATTATCAATCACCCTTTCCTTTCCTTTTGAATCTATTCTTTGATTTTGCGACGTCTTGTCTAATATTTTTTTATTGTTGTAGATGTTTTATTCTTTGATCATTTGTTTTTTATTGTATGATCTACTACTACTAACTTACTATTGAGCAATACGCGTATATTTTTATATTTATTTTTACTACTAGTAACTGTCGGCAGCAATTTTTATAGTTTTTTATTGGATTTATTTCTGTTTCATATACTTTTGATTGAATACATACCCGTAGGCAAATAAGGGATTAAATCTGATGACACAACTAAATTATAGATGCTCGGATTCATGGTTCCACTGTGGTTTCCGGATCCAATGTTCTATTCGAGACTATAATCTATAACATACGGGTTGCGAGCATTACCTTATTTGCTCCGTTTATCTTATTTTCGTGCGTAATCTCACGAAAATAAAACATATTTGGATACACACATACATTAAAAGCCAATAATCAAAGAATAAAGCATCTACAACAATAAAAAAACATGTTTGCCGAGACATCGCCAAATAAAAAATAATTTCAAACTATTGGAAAGGGTGATAATAAAATCCGAGAGAAATCAAATTATTTATTGCCGAAAATACATAAAGTCTCCTCTAATGCCTTTTATTGACGAGAGACAATAAGTAACCGATGATTTATTTTCAGAATGAAATATTGATACTATACCCTTCTCTTCATCTTACAAGAAATACTAAGCGGCAATCTCCTCCAAGTCTATAAAGTAATTAATTATTCATAGCTTTAATAAACGTCTTCAATCGTTATGAAAATTAATTATTTAGTATTACTAAATGGGACATTTATTTAATAGATTAAACAGGATTTAGATATACTTTCTTATAATTATAATGTTACGTACAGAATTCGTTTATATTTTATCAATATTGCCTTATACAGAGTACATAATCTTTAGTTACAATCGAGCAATCATAATTATCTCAGTCTCTCAAGAGCCTATGCACACGACGTCTTTTCTACACGCAGACGACGCGCGTTTATTTTAAACTCCGTATATAAACAAATTTACACTTGTTTTTTAAGTGTGAAGTTTGACGTTAACGCCCGTCGTTTGCGCGTAGGAAAAACGTCGTGAGCATATATGCACATGACGTGTTTTCTACGCGCAGACGACGCGCGTTAACGCAACTGAGATGAGTTGAAAACGCGATGAAGCTTGTATAGTTTAATATTGCTTTTTTAATGAAACGCGCATCATCTGCACATAGAAAAGACGTCGTGTGCTTAAGCCCTAAGCAGCGTCATGTTAAAGGGCTGATATTAATTAGAAAGCACTCGGATATCGTGTGGTGACACGCTTATTAAATAGGCATGGGTGGAGTTCCTTCAATAATAATACAGTATTATAATAGTTAACGAGTTTTGGTTCAATAAATTACAATAGAGTTCTTGGAAGGGTTTTGCTTTTGCCTGCTCTTAATATCGGCTATTAATTTGATGTTCAACTAGATACATGAACGTTATTACAAAATTAAATCATTTGAACTGTCTCGTTGTTCTAGTAGTAGCAAGCGTGACTGCTGATCGTGAGGTCCTGGGTTCGATCCCCAGGTTGGGCAAAGTGTTATTGGGTTTTTCGTGTGGAACTCCACAGTAGCAGCCCGGGGTTTGGATTTTTGGGCAGTTGATGGCAATAGGCTCGCCCCCTATTCCATGGAACTTAAACATACCAGCGAAATGATGGTGTTACTATAATACACATCTGCCTAATCCGTCGGGGAATACAGGCGTGAGTGATGTTATGTAAACAATTTAAAGATGATTTAGATTAAAAAAAATATATGTTCCCAGATTGCCTAGGCAGGTTAGTGAATCCCTACTACTGCTGGATATAAGATGTTTATGAAATACCAGAGCAACGAACGGTTGCAAGATTTGGTTAGGTGTAGTAATATTGAATATTTCAATCTTGTAAAAACGGATTATTAATCTATCATATTTTTTTTTTATTTGTTACTAGGCCTGCGTTTGGCCGCCATCCCGCCTGATGTTAAGCGATGATGCGGTCTACGATGGAGCACGCTTGCCCAGAAGAAACCGATTCACTCTACTTGAAGACACCCAGATTGTAACTGTCGGGGAACACCCACGCAGGCAGCGCATTCCACTGTTTGGCGGTTTTCACAATGAAAGTGGAATCAAAACGTTTCGTTCGGGTTTTTGGTATATCAACCATGAACCGATGGCGCTTTATCGTGCTTCTGGCCGTCCGATAGAAAAAAGGGCAGGGGGGTATTAGATCATGCAGATCTGAAGCACACTCTCCGAAATGTGTCCGATAAAAAACCGATAGACTAGCAACTTTGCGCCGATGCTCAAGACTTTGGAGCTTGGTCTGAACAAGGGAGTCGTTGCTGATGAGCTTCTTGGCACGCTTTTCAATGGACTCCAATGCCTCAAGCTGGTATTTGGCTGAGCCATCCCAAAGGTGCGAGCAGTACTCCATGCACGAACGAACCTGTGCTTTATATAGTTGAAGCAACTGTTCCGATGTGAAGTACCGCCGCACTTTTGAGAGGACACCCAGTTTTTTAGCAGCTTTGGACTCAATATAGGAGCCAAAGTTGAGGGTTGATGTCAGAGTAACGCCCAAGAGCTCAAGATGGTCAGTTATCGGTATAGACACATCTCGAAAAGTAGGAGCCAGCTGGAATGGCCTTCTTTTGACCTCTGCCACAAGCAAGTGTCTCAACAGACACACCTGGGTCTTTGATGCATTGAACTTGACCAGGTTGGCATTGCCCCAATCGGAGACTGCCTTAAGGGACAAATTCAAGCACTCGACCATGGCCTCTCTCAGAGACTGGATTTGTGGTCCACTGGTCTGTGTATTGGCTACGTAGCTCTCTACCACAGTGCTGTCGTCTGCATACCCAAAGGTTCCGGGCTTAAGCAGGTCGTTGATATGCAGCAGGAAGAGCGTCGCAGAGAACATTGACCCCTGGGGGACACCGGCATTAATAGCCATTCGATCTGATGAGCAGCCATCAATGACCACTCGAATCGTACGATCCCTCAGGAAGTCCGATATCCACGCAACGAAACCGGTGGACAAGCCAAATGAAGAAAGCTTACGAATAAGGCCGTCATGCCAAACCCTGTCGAAAGCCTTCGAGATGTCCAGCGAAACGGCGAGCGTTTCCCCATGTTTCTCGATGGTCTCACTCCATATGTAAGTGGCGTACGCTAGAAGATCTCCAGTAGACCGGTTTCGGCGGAATCCGTATTGCTGGTCACTGAGGAGGTCATTAGCTTCTAGGTACGTTAGGAGCCTACTATTAAGTATACGTTCCATAGTCTTGCAGAGTACGGACGTAACTGAGATGGGCCTATAGTTGGCAGGGTCAGCACTGCTACCTAAATTGTACTATCCTGGGATGTTTGTCAATGTTGTTTTTTAATTTTCAATTCAATATTACTTGAGTAGTGAAGAATACAAACAAAGTATAATGCAGAGTAGCAGACATCTCTATGAGCTAATATCTTTTTCTTCTTCCTGCTCTTATCCCACGCTAGGTGGGGTCGGTGGGGTCGGCACAACATGTATTTATAAATCCATGATGTTAGATGTTTTGGCTTATTGTTTTATGACCGGCCGCCTGCCTGACATCAACCCTCCTTGGGAATACCCGTTGCGCCGTCGCGCAGATGAACCAATGTGCTTGCTGATATTATGCACTGGGTCCCAAAATTATATGCTTGTCAATCGTATTACCGACAATTAAGTAGACTATACAGGGTGTAAACGAAATGGGCTAATATACATAACATAATGAGCCCATTATTGTCCCACTGCTGATTTAGGCCTTTAGCCTTTAGTTAATGGTTGGGATAGTGAGAAATAATGAAAAAAATATTGTAGAGATTGTAGATGAAACTACTGCTATTTTAAGATTAGTAATGAGTGCTAAACGTGGCCTTGAGCTATTAATAGAAATAATATACCTAAAAGAGATTTGCCAATCTTCGGGGGAACAGACGCGTGTTGTAACCAAAGCCCAGCACGCTTGATGGTAGGATCTATACGGCCCACCTGGCTAGCTACCACCTCTCATTAAAGTCAAGCCAAGCAGTTTACTGTGTTCCGTCGTGTTTATGTAGGTATGTGAGAGCCCGAGAGGTATAGGGAAATTCCTCTATATCTCTGTTCCTTGGATTCGTGTGCTCCATCTTAGAGTCTGTCTGCGCTTATCATCAGCTGAGACTTGGATCAAACGCGAACAAGTTAAGAATAAAAAAATAAAGAAATTATATTTTCCAAGCCAAGGTCAAACATGACCATTCTATAACGCGTGTTGAATCCGTAGTGTTGACAACGTAGCACGTTCAAAACGCGTGAAATTTTACCAAATTCTGTGTAACGTACAAAAACAATGTCCTAATTGTATATAAATATTCCATAGTTGGAACAGGTGTTTTTAAGGTCACTTTAATGCCCTTCGCAGTTAATGAGTAATTGCACCGTAGAGTTTGAAATAACAAGTGTAGGTATATTGTAAAAAAATATTTATATTTACATTTTCATTCATGAATAGAACTCACACTAAAGGCTGGTTTGTGAACACTTGAATAAAACCATCGCTAAAAGAGCATAACGAAATATTTATTTTAATAATGGTGATGAACCCACTCAATTACAGTTTTATTATGTATGGAAGAGATAGCTTACGTTGTATTAAAATAACTGTGGTTACGATAATACGGACTGTTCGTTCTGCCTAGCCTTTTCCTAACTATGTTGGGGTCAGCTTCCGCTCTAACCAGATGCGGCTGAACACCAGCATTTTACAAGGAGCGACTGCCATCAGACCTACGCAACCCAGTTACAGGACAATGCTGATATCCTAAGGTTAGACCGGTTGTCAGATTTTCGAGGCTTCTGATTGCCCGTAACGATGACACTCGGGCTCGACAGTTTAACATTCTCTCCAAGGCACTCGCAAATCGTGTGATAATACGGACTCTACTCGATAAATCATATCGATAACAAATTCAGACTCTAATTATTTGAACAATAACTACCAATTACCTGATTTTGTATTAAACACGTCTGCAATATATTATTCCGTGATTTATTTGGGCAGATAATAATAATAAATTGTTCTCGTAGTTGTCACTTTAATCTCACCCGTTACGCATGAATTATGTGTCAGACCTAAGTTTTAATTGCTCTGGAACAGCAAGGTAAAGTAAAGCAGCCTCTTACCTAACATTTATCTCAGTATCTTTACACTTTAGCCATGTTACTTAACTGTTCAGTATATAAATGGAAATGAAAAAGTATCTGTAGAAACTTCGCAAAAGCTATTAATGATCACTGACCTGTGGAACACTCAGTACGACGCTCAACACCCACGCGATAATTACAAGCCTTCCACTCCTCGTTGCTGTCGCCATACTTCGCATCGGATACTTCACAGCGAGCCATCTGTCCACTCCGATAAGCACGAGAATAAAAGTGCTGAGATACAAAGCGAACATCTGCAGGAACTTAAACAATTTGCATCCTATATTCCCGGCGTACCACTCCACTGTAAAGGACCACGCCGCTTCACCAGCTATGCAAAACACTGTCACCAACAAATCAGCTATACTCAGCTGGAATATTAAACTATATATCGCTGTCCATGACGGTCTGGCTCTTCCACGACCTCTTTTACCTCTTTGTATACTAATAATCGTTGCCAAATTACCGAAGAATGATAACACTGCCATAGCAGACAGCACACTTGCTCTGATTAAAGTGCTTTTAGTCAAAACTGGGGCGTGATCCAGACACATGACTTGAGTGCCATTGTAAACGAAAATGTTGTTGGTGACGTCATCGGCTTGTGTGCCATTGAAAAGGAATGTTTCTAGACATTTTTCTGATGGCCATATGGTGTAGCTGTTCAGAACATTATTGGCTGAACTGAATTCTCTATGGAGCGCCAGTTCGCTTGGGTATAACGCGTCATTGTCATATAATGTGGTATTGTTGCCTGCGCTGTCCATGTTTCGTCATGCGTGTTTAATCACTGCTTTAGTTATCTGAAACAAAGAAATTATGTAATGAATTTTTGTCCATGTAATTTTCTTCGACGGTGCATGCTATAGTACATCGATCTCGTAACACAATAAGACGTTCAAGGTTAATGCCTTTAACGTAATTGTTACACGTGCTAAAAAAATCATTATGAAGAATAATATAGTTCACGTGGTTCTGTTTTTGTAGGTAACTATAATCTAATTCATAATTATTATTGTTAATAAAAAAAACAATTTAGCAACTTAAATTATCTTAAACAATACTTAAAATTGAGACCGCTTAACGTGTGCTCCTAGCCGTGGTAAATGACGTAAGGACGTCTCTGCGTCCCGATTTATTGCGAAGCTGCTGAAGTGGCCATTTAATGCCTCAGTTAACGGCAGCCTCAGGGTGAGAGTACTTGCCTCGAGGCAGCTCAAATTGGGTTCCAGCTCAATACTGCGATTATATATATTGTGATAGACGGTTGAACATAATTCCGTTGAAAGATAAAATGACCTTCGGTCTTTTATCAAACGAAAATTTCAAAATTCAAAAAAACATTATTATCCGTAATGTTATTCCATAAAACCATTATCACATAGAGAAAATATAATGGGGATAGGATATCTATTGCCATGCGTGCCGTATTGAAAATCTCGGACTCTGAACAGTAATCATTAGATCATACAAATATTATAGATCAAACAAAGTTTTTTTTGTATAACTTCTATTCTGCGATCAGTTCGGCGACCATAAGTAGATGATTTGCTTGGTTAAGATTTGTTAAGGCTCATTTATGAAGACACATGGTGCGTCACGCGATTCTCCGTTCATGGAGATCCGCGTCGGTGCCCGCGGCGTCACACGCGTAAATACAAACATATTGCGATATGTGGTCTCGTTTACGGTCACCTTTCCTTGCGAAGCCGCGTGCGCCACCGCGACACGCCGCGTGTGCCACGGTGATGCCCGCCGCATGTTCCACTGCGAGCAACACTACATGCCAAGCCAACGCTTCTGCATTAACGCCCTCATACACAGCCATGTGTTCGAGTTGACAGCGTAACGCGATGCGTCGCATCGCCATAAACGAGCCCTTAAGCATACCCATTCAATTGAATGTCAGAGTGCCTTCATTAGTTTTTCTGTGGTTGTTTATTCAACGGGTTCTGTAGGATCTAATCAAACGCTCTACTTTATCTTTCACAGAGAGTATTTCTAGATACTTGCGTAGTGAAGCTTAAGCGAAGTGAAGATCAAACACGTGACTTTTACCGCGAAACAAGACTCTGACGTTCTACCGTAGCATATGTGACCGTTTACAGATAGTTCAATCTACGAAGACGCGCTACACTCTTTATCTCATCAATGCGCTATAGTGTAAAAATGTGCATTATAAATTGTTATTGTGTTAGTTCTATCGCCACTGCCCATTGGGACCCCTCAGGTCTCGCCAATAACTGCCTGGTTGCGTAGAAACGGTTCGCAAGACCATCTACAAGCACTCTAATAGAAAAAAAAAACTGTCGCCACACAATAGTTAAATGTGTGCATACGCACACTAATATAAGATATTGTGTGCATACGCACCACACGGCTACCTCTCACAAAAAGGAGTGGGGCGTTTCTTCGTGGATTGAACGCAATGTAGATCCCCTTAACTACGATCTTCAAAATGTTAAAAGGTAAGCCACATTTGCATTCCTGTTTGTCACAGAACAAGTTAAACAATACGTGGAAGCAGCGCTTTACCTAACAATATTCATATGTTATATAGTTCCCATGTTTGTTTTCCGGCCCTTTAAACATCGCCATAATAGTCCCAAATAAGTGGAATAATATAATTGAATACAACTTGAGATAACAACCTCTTTGTTGCATATTCATGAATGTAGATAAACTTCATGTTTATAGAAACTCGGTTCGGTAGGTTTCGGTTCAACTTGACAGTCTACAATCATGCATTTTCACAATACTCGTACTTGTTGATACAATACGACACAACTAACTACTTCGTAAAACCAATCACTTCCGAGCTGATTGCAACTTCAAGATCCTTCTTCTTCTTCTTCCTGTTCTTATCCCACACTAGGTGGGGTCGGCACATGTATTCATAAATCCATGTTGTTAGAGGTTTTGGCTTATTGTTTTATGACCGGCCGCCTGCCTGATATCAACCCTCCTTGGGAATACATTATGCACTGGATCCCAAAATCATATGCTTCTTAATCTTATTGCCAAAAACTAAGTAGACTATGTTCTTCTTGGTGGAGTGTACTTGAAGTTCCTCGACCCACTCATTCAGTTTTGCTAGGGACTGGTTCTGACACATCATAAACTAATGAGTGCGACTTCAAGTTCTCGAATGTTTATTAGTACTGCAGTAAAAAAAAGTACGCTGACGCAATAAATTTGAATGGCGCGATAATGAGCGCCTACTATTGTTTGTTCGATTAAATTTGCCATTGCAACTTCTACGTTATGTCGTACTATACTCGTTGTTTTAATACGTTTTGTTCACCACATCTCGTACTGCATTAAAATTTTATGATAAATTGACTCTCTATTCCTCTTATTTGATTCACTTGGGTTTTTCTATTCGGATATTCTCATTAGCATCCCGGAGTGATTAATTGTGCTTTGAATGACAATAACTATGCCCATTAGTATGCCCTATTTGATACGCATGCATGATAGTACCGATAGCGTTTGTCTATTACTTCTGGGAAAGCATGTACCTACCTAATACCGAAAATTATTAAAGAAAAACTACTATTAAACGCGGAATTCGTTCTGCTTAGCCTTTTCCGAACTAGGAGTCAGCTTTCAGTCTAACCAGATGTGGCTGAATACCAGTATTTTACATGGAGGGACTGCTATTAGACCTCCACAACCCAGTTACTGGACAATGCCGATACTCTAAGATTAGACCGGTGGTCAGACTTCTGACTACCCGTAACGACTGTCACAGGTATTTGCATGACACCCGGGACCGACAGTTTAACATGTTCTCCGAGGCACGTAGGGGTCTCGATGTGTGAAGCACGGTCACCCATCCACGGATTGACCGTAGCAAACGCAGCTTAACCTTGCAAATCGTATGTTCCGCGCGGTTGTTAATTAACCACGAGCACCTCGCCTATTAAACACGGAGTTACAATACGATACAACTAAGAAGTCGCATCGGCAAGCTTGATCGAACAACCAATGGTAGCCGTACATTTTCGCGACATTCACATTTATTGCGTCAGTGTAAAGATCATTCTTTACTACAGTACTAATAAACATTCGTAGTCCTCTTTCTAAGTCAGTTCGGAAGTGATCGGTTTTACGAAGTTTGCCGATACGACGTCTTAGTTGTGTTCTCCTATCATTATTATTATTATTCAGCCATGATGATCCCACTGCAGGGCAAAGGCCTCCCTACCCTTCTTCAACTCCTTTCGGTTTAAGGTTCTCTGCTCTGTTCTGTGTTCTACTATAGTACTATAAAGTTTCAATCTCTAAAACTATTCTTGCCATTGTCAAAGCATTGTTTTTGTTGGACATCGATGCCCATCCTTTGCAATTATTGCTAAAAGGTTTTATGACAGCAGCAAAAATGTATATCGGCACGTTATAGATTTTGCGCACAGATATTTACTAGTTCACGTCATAAACCTAGTATGGATAGACGACCAAAGAGCTGTATTGGCTATACCTACTGTGGCTGTATATAGGTAGATTAGAATAGAATATACTTTATTGTACACCAAAATTGTAACACAGCTCTTATACAATATCAAACATTAAAGGGTACAATGGCGGTCTTATCGCTGATAGCGATATCTACCAGATAACCTTTGGATGAACAGGAAGTCAATAAGATAGCGGGTGTAGCCCGTGGTGTACTGCTGTAAAATAAATACTACACAAAATACATAGACATAATACTTACACATATATAAATATAAAAATTGTGCTATATGTGTGACAACTTTTGATTTGTCAATGTGTGAGTGAATTAGTGACGCATTATGTTGTGTGTGCCACTGCCTCGTTGGCCTGGCGGTGGTAACTGCGACTGCTGATCATAAGGTCCTAAGTTCGATCCTCAGGTCGGGCAAAGTGTTATTTGGTTTTTCCGGTGGAATTCCTCAGTAGCAGTCCGTAGTTTGGATTTGTGCCCGGTTAATGGCAATAGACTCGCCCTCTATTACATGGGACTTAAACATAACAGCGAAATGAGGGTGCTAGTATACACTTCTGCCCTACCCTTCGGGGGATACATGCGTGATGTTATGTTATGTTGTGTTTATTAACTAATATCGAATATCGAAACAAAACATTTCAAAACTATTGAATATTATGTAGGATGTTTTGTTCATCTATGCGGTAGTTTTTTTTTCTAATCTGTCGTTCACGTATACAATGCAGTTCAGGGTTAGTGCAACCCTTTCCTAGACCAAAAATAGAGCACTCTGTTTACACAGATATTTGATTCACGTTTGGATGTATGTTAAAATAAAAAATAAATAAAAAAAAACATTCAAGGCACTACTTGGAATCATAATCTGTGAAGCGTTTTCGGTTTAGTTCTAGGTATAAAATATTCGTTGTGACTAAATTGGTTATGGTCGAAGAACAGCTTCACAGGTGTTTGTTCCCAAGACCGGAAGAAAGCTTGAAGGACCCAGGGCCTCTTGGCTGGTCCGGGGTTGCGGTTCATGCAATAGCGAATCTCGTGACCCTGGCCTTACGTCAGAAGGAGGAACACTGTTGTGTTTTAGCCGGTAAGAGTCCGGCAGACCCCCTCGCCTTCCCCAGGCGAGGGACATACATGAGGATTTTCCAACGATTAAAAAAAGGGCCTCTTGGCTGTTTTTTTGGAAGATCAAATATATGTATAATAGATGTCGTGAAATAATAATAATGCATGCATTACACTTTGCACTTAATTTTAATAGGTTATCCAACATCGTATGGAGGCATCAAGCAAAACGAATACCGGCAGACTACCAACATAGGCGAGCAAATAAATTCACTATTCTTTGATTGTGTTTTGAAATGAAAAGCATTCCCTACAAATATATGGAACAAAAAAATCGGCTGTTATCCGGTATTACAGATTTTTTAATACTTTTGTCCGAAACTGGTAGATAAAAGGATTATGGATAAAAGCCATTTGGCAGTCTCGTATTTACTAGTAAAACCTTTTAAAGGGCAAAATTTGGTTTCGGAAACCAACGGGATATTCAGTCTACCACCCAACTTTGTGACGCATTTAATACAACTAATATTTAAAGGTAAAACGAAATTAAATTTAACGGTTTAATCTACCCTTAGTAGAACCCCTGCAGCATCAGGATTTGAGGATTGAAGGTTGAAATTATTATAATGTTGTATTGTCATGGGAATTGAATTTGTGTGCGTAGTTTCAGGAGAATGCGTAAAGCAGAAGTAGTTGAAATATTATGTGTCGCAAGATTTGCAACAAACAAATTTACGAAGTAAAGGTAATAAAAGATAAAGATGAGATAATTAAAACTTTTAAAAAAGAAAGACCGCTTGGCAGTATTTTGAAAATCCTCGTAGTACTAACCAGGACCAACATGGTTTTAAAAGTTTTCCACGGTATAAAATGGTCTCATTTATAATAAGAAATGGGTTAAAATGGACTTCCAAGATTTTATTAGGTATATTGTTTGTTTGTTAGTTAGTTACAAGTGAAGCTAATATAAAACGTTTTAAAAAAATACATACCGATCCATATTTGACCGCGGCCACTTAGGTATCGAACAGTACTAGTTACTGGCTAATTTAGTCAAGTAAATCAAACCTAGATGGGTCGACGTGCCCAACAAGCATGCCAGATGTTCCGTAGTTACTGTAGACAATCTGTGCCACAAGTCCCAGACTTCCCCTAACTATACTTTGCATAATGATGAACTTGAACCGAAGTGACTGCAACGTGTGACTCTGAGTGATGGTAAACCAATTAGTAACCGGAGCCTAGAACGTGTTATTGTCTAACGTCAGTTAATCCGACTGGGAGGTGATATGGTCGGATATCAGATTATGTATACATTACGGCTAAAAGCCGAATTGCGGTTACACCTATGTTTAGCCGGCTACAACTAGATGCGGCCAGTTGCAGGTGGTTGCTGTATTAATTGGGTACCTCCTGGTAGCTTTGGAGACTCTTATAATGTACCCGTACTCTTATAATGTAAAAGTAGGTAACCAACAAGAAGAATTTTCACTCAGTAATAGAAGGCAGAATACATGGAAGGACTTGGGGGAAGGCTTTTGCCCAGCACTGGGACAGTATAGGCTGACAAAAAACATAGGACCACGGGAAAGAATGGTACCGTACTACGACACAAGTTATGCGAGTCGGCAATCTTCGTGTTACCGAATTTGTACGAATCATGCGACCAATTAAGTGACCTATCCGGATTTGATCCAAAGAGGAAGGGGCCACAGTTATATAATATGTAGTATTATAAAGATACACAAAGACAGATTGAGGGGCTCGTGGCTAAGTGGATCATACGATTTGTGAGGTTAAGCTGCGCTTGCCGCGGTCAGTTTATGGATGGGTGACCGTTCGTTACACATTGAGACTCCTCCGTGTCTCGGAAAGCACGTTAAGCCCTCGGCCTCGGGTGTCATACGAATACCTATGACAGTCGTTACGGGTAGTCAGAAACCTGAAAATCTGACTACCGATCTAACCATACGATATCGGCATTGCCCTGTAACTGGGTTGCGAAAGTCTGATGGCAGTCGCTCAGAGTAAAATACTAGTATTCAGCCTCATCTAATTAGACTGGAAGCTTACACCAACATAGTAGGGAAAAGGCTAACCAGAACAACAAAGAAAGATTGAACGGGTCGCATAATTCGGACAAATTCTGGAACACGAAGATTACTGGAGTGTATAACTTGTGTCGTAGTAGTTAGAAGGAAAGCAATTAGCATTGTGATTGCTTAAAATGAAGCTCGACCCTCAACTCATTTCATGTTATAAACGCCAAAACTTTTAGAATGTCGATACTACTTGAAATTCTACCCCTGTCAGGTTCACTTCACAAACGCCTTCAGCTGTGATATAACAGCGTAGATGAATTAACGTATTGAACAAGGGTATATTTCTTAAGGCTATTTACCCAAACATTTAACAGAACCCGGATAAGTGATAGCTTAGCGGTTGAACGGTTGCCTTCCATATAGAAAGGTCTGGTTTCGATCCCGGCCCGCAACTTTAACATTTCGAATCTATACCTACTAATATTATAAAGCTGAAGAGTTTGTTTGTTTGTTTGAACGCGCTAATCTCAGGAACTACTGGTTGGAATTGAAAAATTATTGTTGCGTTGGATAGTCCATTTATTGAGGAAGGTTATAGGCTTATAACATCACGCTACAACAAATAGGAGCGGAGCATAAATGAAAAATGTTACAAAAACGGGAAAAATGTCCACCCGTGCGAAGCCGGGACGGGCCGCTAGTTTCGAATAAAAGTGCCGATCAGAAATTGATTATCATTTGCGTTGCCGGTGAAGGAAAAACATTGTAAGGAAACCAAAACTCCTGAGAGCTCCAAAAAAAAAGTTCTCGATGTTGTGTGTAGTCCGCCAATCTGCCAAGCCAGTGGTGTGGACTAAGGCCCAACCCTTCTTATTCAGAAACGAGGTCCGTGCTCAGCAGTGGGACAGTAATCGGCCAATTATGTTAACAGAACCCTACTTCGATAATTAGATTTTAATTTGAAGTTCGCTCCTAAAAATATCTCGGTTACCTCAGCTTACTAAACTTAGGGGCGGGGGCGGTTTGGGCGTCTGTCTTTTGAAACATTGATGTTGAAAAACAATTAACCCCAGTCTATTTTAAATAAATGAATTTTGAAGTTGAAACCTTACTTAAAAATAAGTTCTTCTTTTGAAAATAAATAGGTATACAAAATGCAGTAAAAAGAAACCTATGAATCATTAAACCAGACGATATAATTAAAACGTAAGCCGTATTTCAGAGTGGAGGCGGGCGCGGGTGCTAGCGCGGGCGCGTGTAATTCAAAATGTATGTAGACGCCAGTTGCATCCACAGTGCTCCCGCGAGCCGTGCGTCTGCATGAAGCGGGTGCGGGCGCGGGTGGCGCGGGTGTTTGTAATGGCTCAGTCCGCTCGTATCGTTCACAGTAATATAGCGTCTGTTAGGTGACTTCGCGTGTGGTTCTAAACCATTTTGATACACCCGCCGCGTCGTCATGGATATCAATACGGAAGAATTTATATCTTTGAGTTAATTTAGAATGTATTTAAATCGTGTGTACCAAACTTCATATATTGCAATTTCCATTTCAAGTACGAATTTTCCATTAATAAAATCAAATCGTCATCCATGTCTTCTAACTACGCGGCAAAGCTTGAGAACGACCAAACACATGCACGTTATGATAGCCCGTTCGGCACTACTGTGAGACGCCAAAACCCGAGCGGCCGCGCCCGTCCCCGCACCCGCTAGTGCACTCTGATTGACCACTTAAAACTACGACTTGTGTATCTTTTAACGATGGACTTCATAGCGTGGCGTAGTAGACCATCTATCCCTTAATTATAGCAACCGCAGATAAAATAGGTTTCTAGAACAGTTCAACATAACGGTTGATTGCAAATAGGTATCGCTATGTACTAGTAAGCAAAGCGATTCGTCTTTGGATTACCTATAGATAATACATAGGTACCGATTATTGAGAAGCTAATAAGTAATAACTAAATCTAGTTTATGGTTTTAATCATAAACTGTGAATTACGGATGTGTTTTCAGTTTTGGCAACATCAAGTGTAATTTAATACTACAGTACGCCAACATATCTTGGCCGCTCTGAACTTCGTGCGGATGGATGCGCTATAGATTTTAAGGAACAAACTGGCTTGCAATTGAGATTTAATTAACACCATCTTAGGATCGACCACTACTTAAGCAAAGATTATTTAATTAACATACTAATCCACATAAGATCACGCCTGTATTCCCCGAAGGGTTGGATAGAGGTGTATAGTAACACCCTCATTTCACCGTTATGCTTAAACCCCCTGTAACAGAGAGCAAGCTTATTGTCATCAACAGAGCACAAATCCAAACTCCAGGCTGCTACTGAGGAATCCCACACGGAAAAACCCAATATCACTTTGCCCGACCTGGGCATCGAATCCAGGACCCCACGATCAGCAGTCACGCTTGCCACCACTAGACCAAAGAGGCAGTTATTTACTTGTTTTTACAGTTTTTATTTCCTTCCAGAGTATACATGCGCAAAATTTCGGAGAACCTATGTTCAGAGAGTTCAAGATAAATCGGTCGTACAGTACCTGTTTATACAACAGCTTTATTACAAGATTTGTGTTTACTCGAGTTTTCGCTATATACAAGATTGGTAACTTGGCTCGTATTTGAAGAACCTATATTTATATGACTTTTATTGACTATTACTATTCAAAGACGTCGTTTATTGGCGTTTGATTTGGATTCCTTTGTCTTTGGTTGCGAGAGTTTCCATTGTTTTGTGATTCTATTGGTAAGCTTGTGTGATGTTATCTTTATCGACATGTAAAGCTTAGGCACATTCTGTAAGCGTTCGGGGAAGAGTTTACAGAGTCATAAAAAATGGTGAAATCGGTTTCGAAATTAAACCAGCTGTTGTTTTAGCTACAAACAACAGTCGTGCCAGATGGAGGGATGAAGAGAGATGAAACGATTGTGACTATTAGAGTGATGAATATGAATGTTGATGGATGGAGGGGTAGAGGGCGACTGAAGAAAATACGGATGGATTGTATGAGGGAGGATATGAAGGAAAAGGGAGTAAATGATGAGGTGACGGCGGACAGGGAAGAATGGAAGAGGAGAACATAATGCGCCGTCCCCAAGTAACTTGGGAACAGGGCAGAAAGATGATGATGATCATGATGAATAGACGTGCCATATAAAATAATTAAGAACAACATTTGATTTGATTACTACATGAGTAGTTTTATGATAACAACTGTCTACAGGCCCTCGTAAAATCAAATTTCTTGTAGACAGTACTGATTAATCCAATAAAGCTATAAAATTTAATCTACTAGAGCCTAATTTTATTCTAGAATCTTTTTTGATCACGAATCAGACTAAAGTTTATAAATTAAATCACGTCCGGTAACACAAAAATTCTTTTATCGTATAAATTTAAAATGACCTTTCGTTGGCTCGATTACATTACGTATTTGCGTACATTTTGAATGAAAAGTAAAAACCTTTTTGGTTTAATGAAATTTACACAATAGGTGTAATACAATTATAACCTACTTACCATAAAATGATTTGGTTTACCTATAATTCTCATGAGTTTACACCCTTCTTCTTCTTTTCGTGTGGTTAGTGACTAACCTAGTGTCAGAGTTTATGCCGCCAAAATATCTCTCAGGCATGCCGATTTCCTCACGAGGTTTTCCTTCACCGTTTTTAAGCAAGTCAGAGGTGCGTGCCTTGGGTTCAAAACCTATGGGCTTGGCAGTCCGACGGTTACACCACTAGGCTATCACTGCTATACATAATAGTTTATACCCTGAATTAGAAATAAGGAAGAGATTTTTGAAAATCATAGCATCATTTATTTCAAGAATGTGACGTGTTTATTACAAGGGTTTTGTATAGATACAGTAACATGGTAGTTACTGGTGTAGACGCCCATTATCGATCTTAAGTGTTCTCCTGAACCGCTACATGAACTGTAAGGGGATAACGCCATAATCTCTACCCGACATTAACTTGGCTTTTAGGTCATTCATGTACCTATACTATTTAATGTTGTAAGTTCATCTATTTTATTATCCTTGATGGGTTTGTCAGAGTCTTAAATAGTGCTGATCATTTTAGAAGCTTCGGCTAGCTTATATACCATTAAAGTAAACCGCCTCGTTGGTCTAGTTGTGGCAAGCGCGACTGCTGATCGTGAGGTCCTGAGTTCGATCCCCAGGTCGGGTAAAGTGTTATTGTGCTTTTCCTTGTGGAATTCACCAGTAGCAGCCCGGAGTTTGGATTTGTGCCCGATTGATGGTAATAGGCTCACCCCCTATTACATAGGACTTAAACATAACGATGAAATGAGGGTGTTACTATACACCTCTGCCTAACTCTTCGGGGAATACGTGATGTTATGTTAAGTTACATGTGTCTTCAAAAATGAGACATTCAACAGTATGCACTTGCCAACCCATCACCTGTTGTTTGCATTAAGGAAACCTTTTCCCTCTATCGACTTTTGAGACTTGCCCGAATCTTCAAAATCTACTTACGCATCATAGCAGATACTTCTTATTTATGTTGTACTAATAGGTACTACACAAAGATATTTTTATAGCAATTTTATTGCCAACAACCGATTAATATTTCCTCCAGAACATGCGGAAGAGTCAATTCAGATTACAAAATCAAAATCAAAATCAAAATTTTTTATTTCACATAAACCAATACAGGTGCTTATGAAACGTCGAATTTAGGTGCACGGTTCCAATTAGTTGTTTCCTATGGAGAAGAGCCGGCAAGAAACTCCATGGTTACTCTTTTAAAAATAATACCTTTAACAATTTCAGTAGATTACACGAATGTAGTACAAATATCAGTTATTGAAATGTATGTTGATCGTTGCAATAAAATGGATTATTTAAACTGCTCTTGTTTAAAATTCAAACATCCTGCGCTATGAAATGAAATGGAAGAATATAGAAAATAAATTCTAGTTCTTTCAGAAATAAAAAAGTCATTGGATTTGCATATCGTTGGAGCAGTTCTATCATGGGTTGGACGAACTCAATAAAAATAGTAAAAGTATCCTTGTGTAATCTAACGCTATGCATAGTAATGATATCACTAGCACTCTCCCTGCCATGAGAACCGCCGCACAGTGGCCCGGATTTTCAAAAAGGTGGACATAGGATCAAAAATGCATGTTTCACTTAACAAAAAATTGTTTTGTATAGGAAATTTAACGCTGATTTAATACTTATTACTACAACTTTACAAAAAAACGCTCCTTCACGTCAAAAAAAAAATATTGAAAAAAAAATGTATGGGAGAAAATCTATTTTATTTTTTTTCTCCGTTATATTCTGGTAAGTACCTGTTGTTCTTAATACGACGACATATAAATGGCTTGCGTATCCCTGCGGCCTTGGCGCCTACGATGCTTCAAAGTTTAAAATTTTAATGTTGAATTATCCTAATATTAATAACGAGTTTTTCAATTATTAGTTAATATTAGTATCAGTGGCGGATCCCACGGCGTCCAGAAAGATGTTTTTTTGTATCCCACGGCCTCTTGTAATAATTTTGACTGTTGACACACGGCGTCCACAAGCAGAATCTGGTGGGACCCGCCGGCGGCCTCCTGAACGTAAAATGTATTATATTTTGTTGGCAGGGAGAGTGCTAGAGGATATAGAAATTAAGTATCAAGACTTGGCACACGAGGTTGTCGACCTGTAGGAGGTTGACTCAGCAGTTGTTGTGCCTATAGTCGTTACGGCTAATGGCTTAATAACCAAGAGCCTTGACCAACATCTGATGAGGCTCTCGTTAGGCGGCTGGGTCAAGGGCCTGATACAGAAAACGTTACTTCTAGACGGCGACTTCTTACACGGCGCGTATTGTTAGGAAGTTTCACCAATAGCTTAGACCCTGTTCACGATGCCAGTGGGCTACTATTTATTATATTATTAAATGTTTTATTTTTATTTTTCATAGTTATCTATACTAATATTATAAAGAGGAAAGATTTGTATTTTTGTATATAATGAATAAACTTAAAAACTACTGGACCGATTTAAAAAAATATTTTGCCTATAAATATACAATAAAATATTTAGTGTTAATTCCGCGAAAAAAAAACAGTTGATCAAGCCTGAATGCAGCATGTAGCACTGCCCTCCCGCCCGCAAATATATGCAAATGCAGAAGGTGCAATTAATAACATGCAACACACAAGCAAAACAAACCGATACGACACGTGTTTCGCCCCTCCACGGGGCATCCTCAGGTGATGTTGACTCGTCGACCGGTTGGACGCGAATGGCACGACTGCGTATGCACTGACTGGTGCTGCATGCTGCATTCAGGCTTGATCAACTGTTTTTTTCGCGGAATTAACACCAAATATTTTATTGTATATTTATAGATCATGGATTTCCGCAAAGTAACGCCTGATTCCATCATTTAATTCTTTTGCCGTTAAAAAGCTACAGTATCACCGTAGTGATCTCATATCACGAGAGTTTTTATAGCACAGAAAAAATGTATCCGTGCATTATTTGGCATGAAATGGTCTGAGTCGTGCAAACCAGTATTCAAATCAGAAAATCTTCTAACTGTACATTGCATCTACATTTATGAAGTTGCAAAATTCGTGAAATATCACAATTATCTGTTTGAGAACAACGACAATACCAATAAGCGAAAAGTCACCCATTTGCCTTTAAAAATGCCAGTGCCAAAGTTGGACATATTTAAAAGAAGTTGTGCATATATGGCACCACTCATTTTCAACTGCTTGCCTAAGGGGATGGCGGAATTGCCGTACATAAAATTCTGTGGTGCATTGCGAAAATGGCTAATACAAGAAAGCTTTTACTCCACCCAAGACTTCTTGAAAAATAGCTCATATCGATTATGCGCTTATTGAAACATTGTAGCATACGTAATGTCCTCATTTATCCTATTCCTTAATCTAACGTTTCTTTGTTTATTTTCTTTATTTATCCAACAATTGTAAATTATATTTCTTTAATTACAATTTAACTGTATTTGACATTTGGAATTTATATAATTTGTGAATTTTATCAAGATTTTAACCAATGTAATAATAATATATAATGTAATAATTTAATTTAATATTTGAATTGCATAACTTCATAGACATGTTAATGATACCTAGATTATCTAATTTATAATTTCTATTTTATAATTTTGCATAGGTACCTAATATTATGGTGAAATATGTATTGGTCTATCTTTTATGTAACAACTCTTGTACCATATTTCAAGCAAATGAATGAAACTGAACTGAGTAACATAGGCTATATTTATTACTGGAATTAAAATTCTTACGCGGGCAGAGCCGTGAGGACACAGCTGTATTTAATAATATTGTTTATATATGTATACTCAATGAATAAAGAAAATATCACTAGTATAGTCGCTGGCACGTATCTTGGCAAAGATTTGGAGTAGTGGGAGTAAGTTTGTGCATGTACACTTTGTGCAACAAAAAAATGGTCAGTTTTATTGCTTGTCACTATTCTATGGTTAATGCCGTAATTCATTTTTAAACATGTCTGTTTAGAAGAGAGGAGAAGAATTCTCGTCTCTACTCTTGCCAAGTTACGTGCTGGTGACTATACTCCGGGTTAAACTACTTCTTGATTCTAAAACATAGGGTCTAGACTAGTCTGGATGCAAATAAACTGTGGTTACAACCTAAAACTAAGAAAATCATAATTACTGTTGAAATATTAGTCACGATCGTACTAAAATTTTAAAAGAGATAATAGAAAACGGAATACAACGATTAGGACAAAAAAATATGAGTAATGAAAAATATGGTAATATCTAAAATGAGAATCACGAACTTGAAAAAGCTCTGTTCAAATATTTTTTAATCAAAGTTTTGTAATCATAAAAATAAGACATTCTGAAGGAAATATAAAAGCAGTCAAAATTAAAACACCCATATTTTAAATTCACTCGAGTCTCGGAATGCTTTAGAACCCAAAAAAAGGAACACAAAAAGAAATGAAAAATCAGGAAATGAAATTGAGAACAATTTTCGTGATCTCAATTGCACAAAGGATATTTAAACCTTGCCACGCGGAAGTCATCTCTGCTATACAAAGATCAACTTAAGTGTTCGTAGAGAGATGAAAAAAATAAGATGACAGAAAAAAAAAGAATTAACCCCCTGTAATAAAAAAAGGAAAAAAAAATCTAGTGCTTGTTTTGACTTAGATAATGACTCTCATCAATATCTTAACTTTTAGAACTCAAAATATTTGAATTACCCAAACTGATTAGGCCTAGCACAAATGTTTGACGTACCTATCGTAAACATATCGCTAATGTAAGCGAATTTTGCATCGAAAATACAACTGTCCCATAACATTTTGGTTTATTTTTTTGCGACACGCACAATTATCTATACTAATAGGTATTATAAAGCTGAAGAGTTTGTTTGTTTGAACGTGCTACTCTCAGAAACTACTGGTTGGAATTGAAAAAATCTTTTTGTGTTGGATAGTCCATTTATCGAGGAAGGTATATAACATCACGCTATGACCAATAGGAGCGGAGCATAAATGAAAAATGTTACAAAAACGGGAAAAATGTCCACCCGTGAAAATGTCAAGCCGGGATGGGCCGCTAGTCATACATAAATAGTATGTGCGAAATGAGTATTTCCAATTTAAAAGTCACTCGCATTAACGTTACTTTTGTGATAACATTCGTGCCTGGCCTAATAAAAGTCAATACTGATTCTCCAATGCCCAGTTCCTATAAACAAAAACGAATCGTTTTGCTTACCAATTATAGCATTTTTTATTGCCAAACATATAAATACACTCATAAGCAAATTTTACCTGTGATAGCTCTTTCATATGGGAATATAGGAGACTCTGCTATGCAAAGCCATGAGGTCTTTGCTTCATTATTGGTAAAGATACAAGAGTTAATTTTAGACAATAACGCTCCATCTCCATAAATTATAGGAATCGGCTATAAGTTCACAAAACTATAGCTAAAAACAAGTTGATACATAGACATTGTGTCAAACCTGCAATAGAGAGACCATAAATCAATCCATCTCTCATAGCCTTAAGCAGGATAGAAGATACACCTAAAAGATACTCGCCTCCACGTGTTGGTAATATTTCAGAATACACACAGTTTCGGCCGAAACGGCGCTAGCAAGAACATATTGCCTCATCAGTCAAGCTTGGACTAAGAGATAAATGTGAGAAGGAAACTTGGGGTGCCAAATGTTTAACACTTCGTCCGATTTCTACAATACGTAGGAAGAAAACTGATAATTTTTTTTTTTTTTTTTTTTTTTTTTTTTAGATAAAACTTTGCCCCACACTAGGATTTCTCCTGTATAGTGGGTGCGTTTACAGACACAAATCTTTACACGCACAAACATCCAGACCCGGAACAACTATCTGTAGGCCATACAAATATTTGTTCCGTGCGGGAATCGAACCCACGACCCGTAGCGCAGAAGCCGATCGCTCAGCCACTGCACCAAACGTGTCGTCAATTAAAGGATTAAAGGCTAATCATTAAATTACCGAATCACGTACCAGCAGTGATAGCTTAGTGGTGTGACCCAAGGCACGCACCTCTGACTTTACGGATTCGTGTGCGTATGGTATATTTATCTTTATAAAAGATATTTCTCGACAGCGTGTGAAGCCAAGTCAGAGGTCCATAGGCGGCACAAACTCTACACCAGGTTAGTCACTAACCACATAATAAAGAAGAAGACCAAACCACGTTTTTTTCATTTTTTCAATCACTTATATGTAGCAGTTCATGTCACTGCTAAGTGTAGCATCAGGATTAGAAATACGACGATATTTCTTGTAAATAAAAAAATTGCGTACTCAAAATTAAAGTTTTTACTGTTGTCACACATTTTGGGCCGTATAAATTCTGGGAATTATCCTTTGTTTAGTTTAACCGTCATACAAAAAGCCTGTTAACAGGCGGTCGTACGTTACAAAGCCATTGAATCCTTCAAGTGGGCAAAAAGGGGTTTGAGAGCAAATAATAGCGCGTAGCACTATAGTTAAAGCTCGTTATTAATTAGTCACGTTATAAATTTATAAATTACTAGCTGTGTGCGCTCGTAGCCTATGTTACTCAGTGATAATGTAGCTTTCTAACGGCAAAAGAATTTTTGAAATCGGATTAGTAGTTTTTAAGTTTATTCGTTACATACAAAAATACAAATCTTTCCTCTTTATAATATTAGTATAGAAGGGTGTAGTTAACAATTCCTAACAAACAAACTATCTGCCAATAATACACTCGGGAGCAATGAATCCGGTTCACCAACATAAACAAGATAATGTTTAAATGTTAAACAATATTTTCCGAGACAAGGATTTATGTTGGTGATCCGATTTCATTGCTCTCGAGTGTATTATTGCCAGGTAGTTCGTTTGTAAGGAATTTTTAATCTACTAATTATACTAGAGTATACTAAAAATAGTAATTCTCTTTTTTTATTTTAGACCTATGGTTTTTACGCATCACTTTTCCACTTTTAAGTCGCAACCTTCACTTTATCTCGTTCATCTGTGTGAATTCATCTTCAAAGTCTGCAATTAATATGGTATAGTAGAGCTTCTTTTCATCGGACTGAAATCTAAAAACTTCCGCCAGGAACTTGCTTAGATCACAAATTGGACTGAGTGGCTAATGTTAAGATCATGATACATGTAGAAATACCAGGGACCTATAATTATTCTCTATCAAACAAACTGGACAGTAAACCTGTTCAATAGCAGAAAATCGTCCACTTGTTACTTCGCAGTCATATTTTTGCTACTGACTAAAAATTCTTCCACATCAAAAACAAAAACAGAAAAAATCCACTCCACTCCATTGCGTATGAGATGTAGTGGACGTATAAAATACGTTTCGGCTATTTCTCCCTTTTTCTGATTTCGGATGGATGGACGTCGATGATTGCCTGTTATCAAAAACGAGCCCGCATGTTTTGACAACTATGAATATTAGTGGGCATTTGTCAGTCACGACTGATACGCCCTTATGATGTAACTCACATACTTAGAATGAATGACTTCGTTGTCGTTAGAAAGGTTTAAATATTGGACTCACTACATTCCCAATACCTCATTTTGTTCCGCAACTTGGAAGAGTAAGACATTCAACTGTCAGCTACGATGGGTTAAAAGTATTTTTGTTTTTAAAAAACTAGATTAATTTGCTTATGTAAAGTCTAGTCTAGATGTATGTGACTGATTTGATTAAATAAACATATTGCTTCCAATTCAATTCAATCCATGTAGGAGGGTCGGACTTTGATCCCAGCCCGCATCTCTGACTTCAATTCATGAGCGGATTAGAATTTGATTATCAAAACATTGTGAAGGATCCGGCACACTCGAGAGCACTCCAAAAAGTTCTCGATGTACAATCCGCCATACCGCACCAGGCCAGCGTGGTAGGCTAAACAATTATCATTCTAAGAAGAGACTCATTTTCAGCAGTGAAACATTACATACTGAGTTGCAAAAATACAATAACAATATTTAGTGTTAAACCGCCAAACAAAATGGCGGAAATAAAAACGTGTTTGGCGAAACTAACACTAAATATTATTATTATTGTATATTTGTATGACATGGATTTCCACTATTTATCTGACATAATTCCATCATTTATCTTTTAGTACTGAATACATTATAATTCTTTCACATTGATGTTCAGATCGATAACCGATGTCCGGCTGATAGGTAGCGTCGTGCGGCAGTCGGGTTGTTGAGCTCCCTAAAATAAGGTTTGAGCTACGCGATGACTGTTGCATGCGTGCCGTCAGTTAGGACAGGTCAACTCAAACTTGCTATGGCACTTTCCTAAAAAGGCCATTCCAGGCGTTACCCTACATTGTTACACTCGCATAGTTTTTATACCACAATATCTGGACTTTAAAAGAGACGTTGATCTCTGAGTTTGTTTCGGCTTTTCTTCTCAGAGCTAGTCAGATAGGAAATGCCGGCGCCATCTAGTATTAAAAAAAAAACATTACATTGACTTGTAAAAGTGTCTGTAACAGATTTATTTACAGAAATAAAAATCATTTATCATTTATCATAACCGAAAATAATTATGACCAGATTATTAAATATATTTTTATCCAAAACAGTAAAATTACAATAAAACGCTTGCAAAAAAGTGGAAAACAAAGCTGATTTTATTATCACTCAGTGGTAGTATTTCACGGCACAAAACATCCTATGACCGCGAACGCAATAAAAAGCTTGGAACAATGTGAAATATGCACGACTCATGCGATAAATGCGACATAATGTTACAAAAAGTTTTTGTACTATGAAATTTTTTATCATTTTTCTGAAACTTTTATGAAACTGTAAACCTATTGTTTTGGCTACGTACAGCTAAAGTTGACCACTTTTGATTACATATATATAGTACGACACAACTAAGATGTCACATCGGTAAACTTCGTAAAACCAATTACTTCCGAGCTCAGTGCGACTTCAAGACCTCGAATGTTTATTAGTACTGCAGTAAAAATGATCTTTACGATGACATAATCAGTTTGAATAGCGCGAAAATGAGCGCCTGCCTTTGGTTGTTCGATCAAGTTTGCCAATACGACTTCTAAGTTGTGTCTTACTATACCTATGTTATAAATATTTAACATAATATTATTAATTTGACAGGTCGTCATAATTTTTGGATGGATTTGAAAGAAAAAAATATTTCATCTCAGAAATATTTTACCAAAATTGCTAGCACATTTTTTGACTAAACGGTTGCTTAGCCAGATGATTAATGTTAATGAACACCAGCCTGAGTCTGTTCGAAAAAAAAAACAATTTACCAACTTTATTCATAAAACAAAAACTGTAATCTGATATTAATCCTCTTTAAAGTTCAAAGTTTACTAAGAATTATATTTCTTATATAAATATTTGCATCGCAACGAAAGCTTGCCAGTCCGTTGAACACGTGGCAGGCTTTTTATAATATTACGCTTGTGTAACTTAAGGGCCAAGCCACATCTGACGGGATAAACGTCTCGCCGATCTTCCGTCGCGTAATTTACTCGAGGAATTTTACACCCATATTCTAAGACGTTCCTCCAAAACTTACTCGACTCAGAACGGCCTCGAAAACACCTTCAAAATTGTATTCTTACACCCATATTCTAAGAAGTTCCTCCAAAACTTATTCGACTCAGAACGGCCTCGAAAACACCTTCAAAGTTGTATTCTTACACCCATATTCTAAGACGTTCCTCCAAAACTTACTAGACTCGACTCCACCTCGACTCAGCCTATAGTTGACATAATCGTCCTCGACTCGAGATGTTTCCTCAGTCGAGGAAAGGCATCATCTGTCAAACTCAATGTAACTCGGAACCTACCTTAAGGAAGGAAGTGTCAAAGTTCGTATGTAACAAAAATGAATTTTGAAGACTTTATCGAATATGCTTACGATAATCCTTACAAGTATTTATCGCGGCGTTATTTTCGCGATGCAGATAATTCAAATTCTGACGTAATGACTCCGTCGAAAAACCTCAAAGTTCACTCGAAATTGCGACTAAGAATACAATTTTGAAGGTGATTTCGAGGCCGTCCTGAGTCGAGTATGAGTCGAGTAAGTTTTGGAGGAACGTCTTAGAATATGGGTGTTAGTAACGCATCTTCGGTCAAATGTTTACGGTATGAGATATTTGTATGGAATTATGTGTACCGGCGGAAGATCGGCGATGAATGTTCCGTCAGATGTGACTTGGCCCTAAGTAGTGTTTCGTACCCATGTCTTGAATTCAAACATATTTTATGATGACGGCTCTAGCGTTTAAGGCAGTGAGCGGCGAAGGGTGTGGTGGACCCTTGTCTCCATAAAAGAGGCATTACAGTTCTGATAGTAAACATTGGTTTTCGAATTTTCTTGTTTTTATTGCACACATTTATATTACCAGCGATATGTATTTTTAACCCGTCAGATAACGTGACGTAAAATCACGCCTGTGTTATCCGGAAAGTTGGGCAGAGGTGTAGGTATAGTAACACCTTTCTTTCGCCGTTATGTTTAAGTCCCATGTAATAGGGGGCGAGCCTATTGCCATCAACTGGACACAAATCCAAACTCCAGGCTGCTACTGAGGAATTCCACACGGAAAAACCCAATAACACTTTGGAATCGAACTCAGGACCTCAAGACCAGCAGTCGTCCTTGCCACCACTAAACCAACGAGGCATTTATTTACATTTAAGTTATTTAGATTTAAATTATTTTTATTGCATAGTATATTAACACACGTGGCGCCTTACCTAATGGTCTCGCGAACAGTCCTCATTGTCTACAAGTGTGGACTTCAAACAAAACTGTTATCACTGCTCTAAAACCAGAAAAGGTTTTGCGTAGAGTTTTCCAGTTGAACAAATGTGGGATTGGAGTGGGGATTATATCCCTTGGCGCTGCGTCGGACTTGAGTGCCGTTAACGCCTTTGTTTATCCATCGAATCTCGCTAACAGCTAACGGTCTGTGAATAGTGTGAACACTACTGAAAATGTTTGTCAATATGTATTTATGAGCGACTTTTGATAAACTTAATAGAATAGGTACTATTAACGACTTACACGTGTTTGTTTATTGTTTTAAGTCTACTGTGATATTTATTTAAGACTAGCTGTGTCCTCACGGACCGCCCGCGTAAGAAGTTTTATTCCAGTAATAAATATAGCCTATGTTACTCAGTAATAATGTAGCTTCTTAACGGCAAAAGAATTTTTGAAATCGGTCCAATAGTTTTTAGGTTTATTCGTTACATACAAAAATACAAATATTTCCTCTTTATAATATTAAGTATAGATTTATTATAAAGAGATATAAGAAAAACCGCCCCCTACTACATGGTACTTTAAACATAACGGCGAAATGTGGGTGTTACTATACATTTCTGCCCAACCCTTTGGGGAATACAGGCGTAATGTTATGTTAATATAAGAAAAAAAAATATTCAAAGTCTGTCGAATAAAAGTTAGAAACCTACATAAAAATGAATATGGTTGTTGGGTTGCATCAATATACATCTTATTATATTTTTCTTATTAACTTTTGTCTATCAATGGAAATGGATCAATTAGATCAATGCTCGGTCCTTCTCTGAATGAGAAGAGTCTCTGCTGAATTCTCCCATTGGATAATTACTGTCTGGTATTAACATTATTAGCTTTTAGGTACGTAGTACTCTCAACCGGCTTGCGTGTATGACAAGACGTATGAATGTGGATGAAGCGAAAGGGGTATGTAAGCTTGTGGCGTTCGATAGTTTCTGCCTACCCCTATGGGAAAAAGGCGTGAGTTTATGTGTGTAACTTTTATCATTAGGCCTAGCACAATGTCGTCGAGTTACTAACGTAAACGTTACGTTAATGTAAGTGAAATTTGAACCAGAAATACTCGTTTCGCACATACTATTTAGTTAAATTGAAAACTTTATTCATATTTATGCAAGATACAAACTGTGCTTGTCGTTAAAAAAAATACCAAAATGTTTTACGACAGTTGTATTTATTTTGAACCGACTTCCAAAAAAGGAGGAGGTTTTCAATTCGGTTGTATTTTTTTAATGTTTGTTACCTCGTAACTCCGTCGTTTATAAACCGATTTAGATATTTTTATTTGAAAGGATACACTTCCAGATTGATCCCATTTAAATTTGGTGAAGATCTGATGAAGAACTTTGGAGATAGACAATGGAACTCCTCAATGATGAACAATACGCATAATGTGATTATGTTACGAGCAGCGTCTTTAGTAGGTCCAACCATGTTTTATAGGCCACTAAAACGAAAAAAATAAAACATTTTAATAAAAATGAAACCGACTTCAAAAAAACGATGAAAAGAATAAAATAATTACCTTATTATAAAAATTACAGTTTCAGAAGTTGGTGCTAATCCACGCTGAACCAAATTGAAGGCACCGACTTCTGAAACTGTTAATTTTATAATATGGTAATTATTTTATTCTTTTCATCGTTTTTTTGAAGTCGGTTTTATTTTTATTAAAATGTTTTTCGATTTAAAATTCGTTTACATTATTAAGCGTTACCATACGTCAAACGTACGTGCTAGGCGTTCGGCCTTATAAAAAACATAACGTACTGAGTACATACTTAGATTTACACGTGTAATATAACAAAAGCCTCCAAAATTGTGTTTCAACGCCATTCGCCAAGGACAATTGGCAACAATCGTATTTGTTATAGCAAATTCGAATTCAATTGAACATAAAAGAAATTGTTACATCATTTATTTGCATAAACGCTGAACGATTCCGATGTCTGCTAAACAATATTTGACGTTAATACCGTTTCTAATTACTGTTGTACAGTTATATTGTTGTCGTAAGTTTCTGTGACGGGCAGAAGCGTCATCGACATCGGTGCAAAGAGTTTATGGCTGCCTGTTAACGGCACAGAACATAATACTCAAGAGGTTAACGGAGATGAGCGGTGCGGTGCTAACCAATAGAATTGCATAAAAATCACGTCTCCGCTCTGCTCTGTGAATATTGTGCATTTCTATTGGTTAGTTCCGCATCGCTCTGCTCCTCTCCACTCCAGTGGACAGGCAGCCATAAGTCGGGGTTCACCAACTTATTTCTCAAGCGTGGTGTTAAGGGGCCATTCAAGTGTTACG
Source organism: Amphipyra berbera (assembly GCA_910594945.2). NCBI lineage: Eukaryota > Metazoa > Arthropoda > Insecta > Lepidoptera > Noctuidae > Amphipyra > Amphipyra berbera. The sequence goes on along the minus strand of OU343136.1, from coordinate 9,663,273 downwards.
TAAGCAGAATTTTAGTAATTTTTGACCCACCCCTCCCCCTTGTCAGCAAAAGTAAGCAAAGCTTTTATCCACCCCTCCTATATATGCTTACGTTAACATTGGTATATTTTTTTTTTAAACTGATTAGGTTGCTTTATTGTTATTCATGAGCAGCAGTTTTGTCTAGAAAAATAAGTAAAAAAATACAATCGCTGACGTAATCATCATCTAGATACCCCTGTCCCCCATGTCATCAAAAATAAGCTAAGCAAAGACCCCCTCACCTCCCTTTCGTGCTTACGTAATACTTGAACTACCCCTAAGATAAGTATGGCTATTATCTACTTCTCTCTTCTTCGACAGTAATAATAATTGTGAAAGGGTGAGTAGAGACTGAGGCGGCTATTCTCTTCTCAGAATGAGAAGGTTTTAGTTGGCAAAATATACACACCATCAATAGCTATTTGGGGCCCTCTCAGGTGTGTAGTTTTCCTCACAATGTTTTTCCTTCACCGTTGACGTAAGAGATAATCAAATTCTGATCCGTACATGAATTAGACAAGTCAGAGGCGCGGGCGGGCATCGAATGCAGACTAAGAGAGTCTGCATTGAACACGGGCGCTCAACAGCTAGGCTAATACTACCTGCTCTAAAAAAATCAACCATGATATATTTTTAAGTCGATGTCTATGCCATACATTGTTTAGCATTGGTTTGGCTACGTTGTACCTTTTCTTCACGGATCATACTATTTATTAAACGACGTTATTATGTTGTAAAATGTTTACTACCGATGTTTGTATGTTTTACGTAAAAGTTGAGGATTTTATTTGATATAGGATACAATAAACCTAATAAAAAACTGCCCCGTTGGTCTGGTAGTGGCAATTGCTACTGCTGATCTTGAGGTTCTGGGTTCGATGCCTAGGTCAAGCAAAGTGTTTTTGGGTTTTTCCTAGTGGAATTCCTCAGTAGCAGCCCGGAGTTTGGATTTGTGCCCAGTTGATGGCAATAGGCTCGCCCCCTATTACATGGGACTTAAACAGGCGACTAAATGGGGGTGTTACTATACACCCCTGCCCAACCCTTCAGGGAACAGAGGCGTGATGTTATGTTTAAGAATAAAAAAAAATCTGTTCCCTAACAAATAGATTACATAATATTTTATTGCCAAAATAATTTAATTATAATATCATTATCATATTTCACTGTCATTTCATTCTAATTATACATTTATCTTAGCTCGGAGTAACGTTGGAGATGCATCGTCATAATTAAATTTTCTTGATGAATTTTGCAAGTGTATTTACCGCTTTGATACAAAATATTTACGCATTTCCAAGATTTAATAAGCCCAGTTTATTAATCCCAACTCATGCCCGAGTTTGTGTGGATTTATTGAGGATAAGTTCGTGAGTAGCAAAAGTAGTTGTTCCCAGAGAACGTTACGTTGGTGGCCATATATTTACGACCAAAGGACTCAATACAAAAATTCCAAGTTTGTGTGGAGAGTTTTTTATTGCGGCTTCTGGATAAGATGTTAAACTACTATTTTTTTCCATACAAACTCACAGAATAGAACAAAAAAGCATGTTGCATTTTTTTGGATGCGTTCGTTCTGTCTAGCCTTTTCCCAACTATGTTGGGGACAGCTTCCAGTCTAACCAGATGCGGGTGAATACCAGTATTTTACACGGAGCGACTGCCATCAGACCTCCGCAACCCAGATACAGGGCAATACCACTAAGGTTAGAACCGTGACACAGACTTTCGGGCTTCTAACTTCCCGTAACGACTGCCATAGGTGTTCGTATGACACCCGGGACCGACTGCTTAACGTGCTTTCCGAGGCACGTAGGGGTCTTGATGTGTAACGACTGGTCACCCATCCACGGACTGACAGCGACAAGCGCAGCTTAACCTTGAAATCATATAATCCGCGAGGTTGTTAATTAGCCATGAGCCCTTCCAATTTTTCCCCAGCAAGTCTTTGGCTGCATGTGATATCATATCAATGCGTGGATTTCCAAGCAATGCTGAATGCTATTCTTCTATACTAATATTATAAAGAGGAAAGATTTGTGTTTTTGTATGTAACGAATAAACTTAAAAACTACTGGACCGATTTCAAAAATTCTTTTGTCGTTAGACAGCTACAGTATCATTGAGTAATATAGGCTATATTTATTACTGGAATAAAACTTCTTACGCGGGCGGAGCCGTGAGGACACAGCTAGTAGAAAATAAAATAGACAGTCACGATTTTCTAGCTTTTCACCGTTTACTTTTCGATTGTATTCCGATCCACGTAGTAATAAAGCCCATTTCTAGGAATCGATACTCGGCTTTATAAAGTTATTTGTTTCGTTTATCATTGAATCAAGTTTTGGAATACCTAATGTTTTGATTTCATTGATAACACTCTGTTTATTCAAATAAATTGGAGGATGATTCAATCAATTTATGATAAATTGACTATGACCCCGATTCTATTGAACACCGACTAAACTAACACTATTGTTATCCTTTATTTGCACACAAAACATGAAAGAGATGGAAGAATAGGGCTGTTAAATTAGGTTGAACTAAACTTTCCAAACAGTTTCGACACCTCAGCATATATAGCCTAAAGACGTGATGTTCAACAAGTAAACTAATTTGAAATGTTTCGTCCCTTTCTTGTTTTGAAGTTAGAAATATTTTTGGTTACAGATAGAGATAGATAGATAGAGTTATTTTTAGTTTATAGTTAGTTGGTGTGCGACAGAACCAGCACCATTATCAGACTAACCTGCGATTTCTGAAATGCTATTTTAATCTGTTGTTAAATCTCAACGAATGTGGATTGGTCGACAAAAATACTCTAGTCCGCGCGTGAGGGCTAGTCACCGCCTGCGGTATATGAGCGGTAGGAGGGGTGTGCGCGCGATTTACAAGACAAAGCAAACTGACAGAGTGCGTCTATTGGTTGGAGACCCTTCAGGTCTCGCCAATAACTGCCCGGTTACGTAGAAACGGTCCGTAACACAATCTACAAGCAGTCGAATAGAAAAACAAAAACCAGAGCGAGTCTATTGTTTCTCGCCGCTCATAGGGTCCGTACACAAAACTGTGATCCGACGCGATGCGAATTCGCAATGCAGAAAACTGCGACGTAAATTGCTGCGATGCGATTTCGTGCTGTAAGGCGTCTTCCTTCCAAGGTTCGGGTGACCAATCCCTCGACGATCGTCAACCATATTGAACGTATTTTATACTAGGTAGAATAAATTTGCGTAAAAAGATTTGCGCACTGCTGTTGCTGATAAGAAAATATAGGAAAAATCAATAACGCGAATCAATTCGTAAGTTCTTGCGATGCGTCGTGCGAGCTTGTATATTTCTACGATTCGACGTCGCATCGCAGTTTTGTATACGGACCCATATACCGCAGACGGTGACTAGCCCTCGGGCGCGGACTATAACAACAAATCACATCACGTGAAATTTTACAGCTGATTAAATTGATCACCCTTTTAGCTGGATGTTCATCAACATTAATTATCTGGCTAAACAACCGTTTACTCAAAAAATGTGCTAAAATAGGTAAAAAAAATAATCAGCTAAAGAGTGTTGGTGAACGCCAGCCTTAGGATTAGGAACCGGAGGTAAAGTTCTTTTCAAGATAAAGCCGGCTTTTCACTATGAGCTATAATATATTATATCACAAGATATAAATGACATCCCATGACTGGAATATAATATATATTATATCTAAGTGTAAAGGGTTCTATTAAAAATGATGGTGAGCGATATTAATATATCCCATAATAGTGAAAAACCGACTTAATTCTGTTAGAGGTCCATGAATATTATTTCCGCTTGTAAACTGAATTTTTTGGCTTTGGCGAGGGGCTCGTAGCTACCAACCTACGGATCATACGATTTACGAAGTTAAGCTGCGCTTGCCGCGGTCAGTCTGTGGATAGGTGACCGTTCTTTATACATCAAGAACCATCCGTGCCTCGGAAAGCACGTTAAACAGTCGGTCTCTGGTGTCATACGAATACCTATGACTGTCGTTACGGGAAGTCAGAAGCCCGAAAGACCGGTATTCCTTATGATATTGGCTGGGTAACTGGTAACTGGGTTGCGGAGGTCTGATGGCAGTCGCTCCGTGTAAAATACTGGTATTCAGCCGCATCTAGTTAGACTAGAAGCTAACCCCAAAACAGTTGGGAAAAGGCCAGACAGAACATGAAACAGAATTTTTTGCACTATTCAGTAACGACATTAAGGCAAGAACAACGCTTAAGCTGACTGGGAATAAAAAGTTCTCTTAATAGCGTTATTTGGTATCCGAGACTTCTTGAAGTTTCTGTGGTTAAATTTAACCATCGTGGCAAATAAGGACCTACTACAAGTAGTTAAAATAGGCAGTTCGGATGTTACTGACGTGAATGTAAATTCCATGATGCAGTAATCCCTTACAAAATCTTTTAATCGGTTTTATCTTGCAGTACTTCTGCAGTATCAGGATTTGAAATTATTACAATTTTGTATTTTCACGGGAATTGAATGTGTGTGCGAAGTTTCAGGAGAAATTGAAAAATCTGTCGCAAGATTTGAATCAAACAAATATAGCTACTTAAAACAGTTTAAAATAACACGTGACTACAAAAAGTTTAAAAACTTAATCAAGGTCACAACTAATATCCAAGTCTATAATAATCTTTATTTTTATTAATCTCAACGATAACGACATATAAATCTACTACGAACTCTGCTAAATCCTAATAAATAAGGAAGCGTGAACGTAACTAATTGTGTATTTTAATTAATTAAGCTTCGACTGGTTTGACAGTCTCTCCGGTTCACATTGTCTTGCATGTGACAGGAACCTTCGTTCCTCTAGATTATTGTCAAGGTAAGTACCTATTATACTATTAGCAATTCATTATTATCATAGGTACTGAAAATTAATGTAGCTTTATGAAAATATTTGCAATAATATTCTCAATTAGATCTTCTTAGTTATAACTTGATAGCGATAGGCTGAATAAAAGAAGAAGTAGGTTTTTTCATGTGATTGGTTGGCAAACAAGGCTACCGACCACGTGATGGAAAGTGGTGGTTACCTAGACACCTATAACATAACATCACGCCTTGTATTCCCCGAAGGGTTCGGCAGAGGTGTTTTAGTACACCCTCGTTTCGCCAGTTATGTGTACCATGTAATATGGGGCGAGCCTATTGCCACTAACCGGGCACAAATCCAGACTCCGGACTGCTACTGAGAAATTCCTGATGGAAAAATCCTTTAACACTTTGCCCGACCTGGGGATCGAACCCAGGACCTCATGTTCAGAAGTCACGCTTGCGACCACTAGACTAACAAGGTAGTCACCTATAACACAACGAGCATAACTGATGCGTTGCCAACTTTATCCATGTATAGACGGGCTAAAATATAAAACTTCCTCACGACACGCTAGGAATTGATGCGAGTGTAAAGGCCTGGTCAGAAAGCATGCCTATTCACGTCGCGTGTTGATGGCGTGCTCTTGGCGTGCGAATTACTATGACAATGTATGAAAGATGCCACACAGAGACTGTCACGAGAAGCTTGGCGTCGTGTCCTCTGCCCAACCCCTTAGGCAGGCGTGATGTTATGCTTTTATCACGATATTTACCGTTTTGGTATACATTGATCTAAACGCTCAATAAATATCACGATCCAGGATCGCTATCCAAATATCGAGATAAATACTTATTATGCGTGTAGCAAGCGCCAGTAACATCTAGCCACGAGGTGACGAGGCTATATTGGGTATGTACCCGATACAGCCTCGTGGAGACTGCATTCTATAGTGCAAACCTACAGTACCCTATCTACATACAGCTTTGTAATCAGTTGACGTCCATATTTGTATTCAGATTAATTTCCGTGCTCTGTTTTGTGAATATGAAGGCACAGTTATTCGTTTCAGACTCCACGTGGCAACGAATAAACTGGAAAACAATTTAGAGCCATTTTTAACTGTTGGAGGGGCTCATGGCTCGAGGTTAAGCTGCGCTTGCCGCGGTCAGTCTGTGGATGGGTAACCATTCGTTACACCACGAGACCCCTCCGTACCTTGGAGAGCACGTTAAATAGTAGGTCCCGGGTGTCATACGAATATTTATGACAGTCGTTACGGGAAGTCAGAAGGCCGAAAGTCTGACAACCGGTCTAATCTTAGGATATCGGCATTGCCCAATAACTGGGTTGCGGAGGTCTGATGGCGGTCGCTCAGTGTTAAACACTGGTATTCAGCCGCATCTGGTGAGACTGGAAGCTGACCCCAACATAGCTAGGAAAAGGCTAGGCAGAACATTTTAACTCGTTTATTCAATTAAACAGAGCAGTGGTGGCCCAGTGGTAACGGCCCCGACTTACGAGTTGTATGTCGTAGGTTCGAACCCAGCCAGGCGCATTACTTTGTGTAATTTATTTCATCACCACTGCTCTCAAAACGGTGAAGGAAAACATCGTGAGGAAACCGGCATGTCCTAGAACCAAAAGTTCGAAGACATGTGACATCTACCAACCCGCACTGGGCCCGCGTGGTGGATTACGGCCCATTCCCTCTCTAAGGGAGGAGGCCTGTGCCACAGCAGTGGGAACATTATAGGCTGATGATAATGATGATTCAATTAAACCCTTATTTTATGCATCGTGAAAAATTGAGAAACTTTTCATTAGGAATTAAATTCATACGAGCACGCCTTTAACATGGAACAAAACCAGTAAGGCCGTTTCCAACAAATTAAATTGGAAAACGAAATGAAACTTAAAAATAGGTTACAAGCCCCTTTTTTGTCGGTTCCAATACCTTCTCGGCCATTAAGCAATCAAAAATGCCTCAAAGTTAATTGAAAATCATGTTCTTATTTTAAATGGAAACTGTAGGTACCGCTGTGCGCGTGCGGGCTGATAAAATTCATTATATATGTCAAATATATGAGGGTATTAGAGATAATGTAAATATTTTAAATTTCAAAACATTTTTATGAGTTAACAAGTGAGTGTGATTATGTTGTAAAGGTTTTTTAAAAAAGAAAGTAGAAAATAATTGTGGTGAGGATTCGTTCGTGTGTTTTTTTTTAAACTTTGCCCCACGCTAGTGTTTCTCCTGTATCGTGAGTGCGTGTACAGACATAAATCTTCACATACACAATCACCCACACCCGCATCAACTATCTGTAAGCCATACAAATATTTGGTCCGTGTGGGAATCGAACCCACGACTCGAAGCGCAGCAGCCAATCGCTCAGCCACTGCACCAAACATGTTGTCAATTCTGGAAAAGCAATACCTATCGGCAACAAGCAGTCATGAACTATTTTAATTTTGGTCTGAGTGATATCACACTGTTGACCAAATACCAACAACTCAGTTTTAGGGCCGGATGCCACTGACGTCTGTTGGGCGTGCGTGCTGAACGCCGCGCTCACGTCGCGGAGACGCGGCAAGACCTCTTGAGTAGACAAAAAACGCCGCGTTCACGCCTCGTCTCCACGACAGCAGTCACGTGATGCGAGCGCCGTGTGCGCGCAACGTCGGCGCTGGATAGACGTTAGAGGAACGCGTGCGCCCGACACGCGTCAGTGGGATTGGGCCCTAAGTCTCGTCACTGTCACTTCGCCTTAAAATGACAATGACAGCACGAAATTAGCGGCAACTTAAAATTGAGTAGCGTTTGGGTTTTTAGCCATGTCTCAGGTTAAACTGGCTGGAATGGCGCATGTTCTACATTTTAAGGTTTTAGCTAGGTATACAATAAAAATAAATGGTTAACACGGAAACGAAGCCAATTATTATCAAACAACGAATGAACCTCCTAATTTAAGTTATATAAATTATGGTTTTAATATTTAAATGACCTCAATTAACAATATTTAAAGCACAATACTTTCAATTCGACGACACATTTGGTGCAGTGGCTGAGCGAACGGCTTCTGCGCTACGGGTCGTGGGTTCGATTCCCGCGTGGAATAAATATTTGTATGACCTAGAGATGGTTGTTCCGGGTCTGGATGTTTGTGCATGTGAAGATTTGTGTCTGTAAACGCATCCACGATACAGGAGACATCGTAGAGTGGGGCAATTGTGTTAAAATAAAAATAATGGACCATGATAACAACACCTTGAAACGAAATCTGAAAAATAAACCTAAAGTAATTAGATCGTCAAGTAATTCACTGAAACTTAGTTCACCTACAAAGTTTATCTAGACTTCGCGTGCCGGCTTAATTCTGATCTAATTAAATAATCTAACATTTAAAAAAAACTAAAGTAATAAAAATGAATCACGCCATGCTTCTACTGGAACAAGTTGATTAATTTAATTACTTAGGTTTATTTATTATTCAGATAACTCGATTGTTTTGTAATCAAAATAGTAGGAATCACGGAATAAAACATAACATCACGCCTGTATTCCCCGAAAGGTTGGGCAGAGGTGAATAGTAACACTCATTTCGCTGTAATGTTTAAGCTCCATGTAATAGGGGGCAAGCTCATTACCATCAACCGGGCACAAATCCAAACTCCAGGTTTACTACTGAGGAATTCCACACGGAAATACCCAATAACACTTTTCCCTGGCGATCGTACGCAGGATCTCACGATCAGCAGTCGCGCTTGCCACTAGATCAACGAGACAGTTATAATTTATACGAGGAACAGTAGGAACAGTTTAACGAGGAATAATTTCAAGACTACGCCATACAGAAAGCGGCGAAAAGCTACCGACATGTGTTCCATAATCTCTTCTAAGTCCGACCTTGACATGTATGCTTATGTCAAGCTCTGGACTACGATGGATTAATAATATACAATATAAAACGTGACTTAAAGTTACGTAATCTCCAATAATGTCTATTCATCTTAAATCTGATAGTGGTACTTACAAGACAGCTTAATAAATACATACTCACAAAGTTCTGCCTAGCCTTTTTCCCATTATGTATACAGTTTATTTATACATAGTATGAAAGACAATTTTACCAGGAAAAATATCTTTCAAATAACTCTAAAAAAGATGAGTTATCATATACGTTTCCGTTCCAAATACAATTAATATCAGTGTATTTCTGTTCTTTCTAGCCTTTTTCCAACTATGTTGGGGTCAGCTTCCAGTGAAACAAGAAGCGGCTGAATATCAGTATTTTACACGGAGCGCCTGCCATCAGACCTCCGCAACCCAGTTACAGGGCAATGCCGATATCCTTTCCGTTAGACCGGTTGGCAGACTTTCGGGCTTCGATTACCCGTAACGACTGTCATAGGTATTCGTATCACACCCGGGACCAACTATTTAAAGTGTTCTCCGTGGCACGGAGGGGTCTCGATGTGTAACAAACGGTCACCCTGACCGAAGCAAGCGCAGCTTAACCTCGAAAATCGTATAATTCGCGCGGTTGGTATTAGCCACGAGCCCCTCTATGCATGCTCACGTATATCTGCAAATATATACCTAAATGCAAAACATGTAGCTACTTACAAAATTGGTCATAGTTATTATAAGTACTGTTCTGATATTTCAATCAAGAAAGTTTTTTGTATTCCAATCCAGCATGTAGGCACCTAAGTAGACACTTTTATTGCCCACTTAAGTCTGGGAGTAATAAATAAAAATAATGGAACACATACTAGTATGTGGGTAGTTCGAGAAAGAATTTCTTTAACGTTCGAGTGAAAATAAAATTATGACGAAGGATTACGTGAACTACATATTCAATGACGTTTTACTTACTATAAAAGAAGTTCTGTACTGCAAACTGTTAGGCAGAGCGAGGAAGCGGAGCGCAGAAGCGGAGTAATATTAACCAATACAATCCAAACTTCGCTCTGCTTCAGTGGACATGAATTTGCGAACTAGATTCAAAATTCATACATTTTAACGCGGAGCGGGAGCTGAGCGGAGAAAGGAAGCGGGGATGTCGTTATTTCTCGTGATGTCACTGTCACTTTGCCTTAAAGTGACAGTGACAGCACGAGACTTAACGGCAACTTAAAACTGAGTAGCATTTGAGTATTTGGCTATTAGAGCTACATACTATGCAAATACTTGTACTATGCTGATCTAGGAGTTAATTTTAAACACTTATGGTGAATAATCAATTGCTAATAGTTAAGTTTTAGATTGTTCTTGTACAAACATTAACAAATAGGCTTCCGGTCGGATCTTATTACATAGAGAAGATGCAGTTGTATTAATCTGTAAAAATAACAGAACAAGGCACCAACCATCAAGTGGAATTTTACATTCTCAACGAGGATTATTTCTGCGAAATACTATACAAGGTGTAAATGCAAAAACTGAAAATCTCTTAAGGGCTCATTGTACTCATCATTATGAACACCTTCTACAGGGACCTAATCTCAAATCGCGAAAAAAAATACTGCTGTTCCATACATAATTTATGTTCGCATAACTCTACAAAATGTAGCGAACAGCTGATTTTTATTTCGCGATTTCTTGATTGGTCGCATATTAAAAGTTGTTCATAATTATAATATACCTACACTGAGCTTTTAAGAGGTTTTCAGTTTTTGCATATAGGTACACTTTGTATTGTGGCTAGCTTGAAGGTAGGTGCGACGATCAGGACACGGGCAAATGATAAGACTGACAATACGTTGGACACTTTTATATTGAGCAACACAGAGTAGATGACATTATTATAAACTAATTAACACAACGAAAATTAAGGAATGACTATGTACACGTAATATTATAGCGGTGCGCGGGAGTGAAATTTAGCATGCATTCGCCGTCAGTGCAGGTTCCGGACTGGCGCGTGCGACCGAGCGCAAGCGGCTCGCTACCGCGCAACGTTCCCCTCTGCGGGGGCGCGGAGGAATATACATGACGCGCTCGACCAGTGTGCATCCCTTCATACGCACAATATAGGTGCATCCTTTACTGGCTGTTGCCACAGTATAATCAAAGTGCGTATAAAAAGTCTAACAGACATTTAAAATGTCGCAGTCAGGTACTAGGTACCTACTATAAATATTTCGTACCTCAATAGTAAAAGTCAAGCAACAACAAAGTTTCGAGCCACGTCTCAAGTTTTTTATTAAAACGAGACCTTTCATCGGGGTTTGTCTCGAAACAAGAAGTCTGGGAGTTCACAAAACAACTAAATTTCTGACACTCACTTTCACTTGTAGAAGTACAAAGTAACAAAAGGAAGTCTGGCTATGAGTACACACGTCTTTTAATAAATATACTTTCTAAGAGTGAAACCTTAAAGTTTGAAGCACCGTTATCGATTTAGGTGTAGAACAGGTTTTCAGCAGCTCCTATACAATTAAAAAGATTTTATGACACGAGCAAGTGAAAATGTTACTAAATAAAAATTAAATAAAAAAGTTTAAAAACCCCCGACCCAAAAGGAACCCCTAAAAAGTAAAAAATAAAATGGGTTTATTGGCCATTTAACTTTATTAAAAGTACCTAGTAATATTTTGATCCAAGCGTCGTCACGTCGAGGGACCGCTAAGTAAATTATCATTACCAAGCTTCTTTTTTGTATTGTTTTTTTTATTTATTTAGTTAGCCGTCCCCTTTTTTTTTTTTTTTTTTTTTTCTCACGTGGGGAAATCCTCATGGACTATCCCCCGTCTGGGGAAGACGGGGGGGTGTGCCAGACTCTTACTGGCTAAAACCCCACGGTGTCCCTCCTTCTGACCTAAGGCCGGGGTCACGGGATTCGCTGTTGCATGCACCGCGACCCAGACAGGTCTCGGTCCACCAGCTTCTTCTGGTGGACCCCTCCTGTGGTGGGGCAGTTGCTCCCCTGCCCCACATCCGTCCGAGAGGCGCGCGCAGGACAAGACGCGCCATCCTCCCTGGGAGTTAGCGGTCCCCTGCCGTCACGACGCTTTTAATCAAAATATTATTAGGTACTTTTAATAAAGTTAAATGGCCAATAAACACATTTAATTTTTTTCTTTTTAGGGATTCTTTTTTGAGTCGGGGGTTTTTTTAATTTGATTTTTATTTAATACTTTTTAAATAACTAGTAGACACCGTCATCTATCTAACATCTACTCATTGAGACCATTCTTATGAGCCCAAACATGCTATATCTGTTATAAGTTGCTGAGGGGTTGGGTATCCTGCAGACTACTTGATAGTGCAGCATCAGCTCAAGGTTCCCATGTCTTGGAAATACCACCAAAGTAACAGTACACCAAATTTCAAATCAATCGGACCAGTGAAAGTTGATAAGACCCTTTTGTCAAGTAGGAAATGAGCTGATGATCTTCAAACGCCTGAACAGATCTTCATAAATTATAGCTAAGAACCATCTCGATTACATCAGCTTACAGGAGAAAAAGCCGCATCAAAATCGGTCCATTCGTTTGGGAGCTACGATGCCACAGACAGACACACACACAGACACGTCAAACTTATAACGCCCTGTCGTTTTTGCGTCGGGGGTTAAAAACGAAACAAAATTCATGTATTGATACTGTTATTGCTTGCACGAAACACTTAAACTAAGTTAATGATATCTAATTACCAGCCTTAAGACCAATTATGGCTCATAATTACCACTGACAATAAAATTACCATTGCTGCAGTGAGCTGTTAGGGCCAAGCCACATCTAACGGAAGGTACGTCGCCGATCTTCCGTTAGTAATTTACTCGAGGTATTTTAGTAACGCATTTTCGGTCAAATGTGTACGTGTGAGATGTTTATATGGAATTATGTGTACCGACGGAAGATCGGCGACGTATCTTCCATCAGATGTGGCTTGGCTCTAAGCGTGAAAATTCTTAATATCGTTTAATCACTCAATGATGATCATGTAAATAAGTTTAAAATTGTTTTTAAATGCTAAATCATACAAATATTTGCTCCAAAATCATTAAGAATGAATAGAAGTTACATAACTTCGTTCATTAGTCAAATTAACTTTTTGAAAAAGTTAGACACAGAACCGGTGAATTAATCAACCTGTTCACCACTAACGACGTGATATGACGTCGTAAAATAATGAATTTTATAATTAAAAGTGTATAACAAAGGATTTTTTTATACACTTTTAATTATAAAATTCATTATTTATTATTTCACCTGTCGTGCTGTACGGATCAGTGTTGGGCCGTGAAGAAGACGGATGAAAGAAGATTACACGTAGCGGAGATGAGAATGTTGAGATGGATGTGTGGAGTGACGCGAATGGATAAAGTAAGAAATAAGTATATTAGAGGAAGTTTGAAAGTGGCACCAGTGACAGAAAAGTTGAAAGGAAAGCGTTTGTCTTGGTATGGGCATGTACTGAGGAGGGATGAAACACATGTGACTAAGAGGAATATGAATTTTGATGGATGGAGGGGGAGAGGGAGACCTAAGAAAAGATGGATGGATTGTGTGAGGGAGGATATGAAAGATAAGGGAGTAAATGATAATGAGACGGCTGACAGGGAAGAGTGGAAGAGAAAAACATATTGCGCCGACCCCAAGTAACTTGGGACCAGGGCAGGAAGATATATATAACAAAGGATTTTTTTTAAGTAGGTACTCGTATCTTAAATATTGTTTTAATAACGGCTGAGCAGATTTCTCACTTCTTAAATTATTCGGTCAGGCTATCATTACATTTTTGTTCAAGAACACTTCTTATGTTTTAATTAAAGATAGAAGAATACATTTTAATTTTGAAATACCAAGAAAGATGACTAATTATTTAAGTGTTTTGAATTTTATAAAACCTTCGCTGAAAATTAATTCTGTGAGGTACGATTATATTGATTAATGAGATGGGACGAGTTAAAAATGTTATTACCTAAAAATATGATGTCTGAAACGTCGCTTTAATAAGTCCTGATAGAGTCAACATTTTGTAAGCTAAGAACCTTTTTACAATTTATGAAGCAAAGATAAAAAGCAATTTGTGTCACACATATGAACGTCGAATGAATCGTAAAAAGTAAACGTAAACATAAAATTCAGACTGAAATAAAAAATATCAAATTAACTGTGTCGTCTTTTTTGATGGAGATTTTAAATCTGTAGGTATGTGTAATGTAGATAATTATTGAGTAGCTTAGAATCATGTTAACCTCAGTAATTCGTCTTGAAAACATCATAAATCTTGCTATCTCTCTCTCTCTCGTGTCGTGTGGTGAAAAGATTAGCCAGTCAGCGCGGTCGCGAGGCCGACTGCTCAGAGTACGCAGGACGTACTAAAGTATCGTTACTCATGGAGGCCCTTTTTGTCCGGTTAAGTAGTAACAAAGCCCTCGCGTGCTTTAAAGGCCCTTTTTGAGGCCCTTTTCATGCAACCTAGCTATTATAGATATACAATAGAACATGTCCTAATTATAAGGACATTGGGCCACCCACGCGACATCGCATCGAGTATTCCCAATGATGGTTGATGTCAGGCAGGCGGCCGGTCATAAAACAATAAGCCAAACCCTCTAACAACGTGGATTTACGAAATACATATTGTGCCGATCCTACCTAGTGTGGGATAGGGGCAGGAAGAAGATGTCTTGACTATAAGACTTTACCACAACCTAAACCGCTAAGGTTAGGAACTTGGAATTTGGTTAGTTTGTAACGTAACCGCATACTAAGAATAACTAAATTCACATAACTAAATTCAGTACCTATACCTAAACTTTCGTGACTCATAACCAACTGCGCAGATTATAGGATTCGCGAGTTGTAAGTCCGTGGATGGGTGACCATTCGTTAACACATCGAAACCTCTTTGTGCTTCGTAGAGCTCGTTTAATAGTCGGTCCCGGGTGTCATATGAATACCTATAACAGTCGTTACGGGAGGACAGAAGCCCGAAAGTCTGACAACCGGTCTAACCTTAGGCGGAGGTCTGATGACAGTCGCTCAATGTAAAATACTGGTATTCAGCTGCATCTGGTTAGATTGGAAGCTGACCCCAAGATAATTGGGAAAAGCCTAGGAGGAAGAAGACCTACCTATAACTCTCTAAAAATCTCATCAAAGTACTTTCCACTGCAATACAGTCCATGGAAACTTACTAACATTAAATTATTGCATCATTAAATACTGTGTTGTTTTAGTTAAAATGTGTTTCTCTCATAAACACTCAATTTGGCACAGCATTAACACTAAAATATTAACAGACATCTGACTATAATTATTTTGAACATATACGTCTTCAGATCCTGAAATAACACACAAGGCTCTTATAGTGTTTGCCCTGGAAGGCATAGTAAGAAATTATTTTAATAAGTAGACAGGCAACAATGCCTCTAGAGTGATAACATCATAATATTGTGAAGCCTTTGTATTCCTAAGCGAAACGGTAATTACCTAGTTGGTCGGCCCTCCTCGTAAATCCGAATAATGAATGAATACATTCGTTAATTACTTGGCGAGTCATAACCAAGAGCGCACGCGCGTTTATTAACAGAATAAGGAATATGTTTTGCTTGACAAACTGATTACCCAGAATATTGCGAGAAATGTTACGTTTCGATAATGAAAAAAAATAGGAGATTGAACCGAAACCGTATTATTATTTCTTTACCAACATATTGTAATGAATACAATACAATAATTTGAGTAACAAGTATGCTGAGGTGGTTTGGTTACGTTGAGAGAATGAGTGAACGGCGACTAACAAAAGGAATTTATAACGCGGATGTCAGTAGAAACGCCGATACAGGACGCCCTAGAAGAACATACATTGATGTTATTGGTGATATTCTTCACAAAAGACAGGTGCGTAGTACTCTCAACCGGCGTGCGTGTATGACAAGATGTATGAATGTGGATGAAGCGAAAGGAGCATATAAGGAGCGTAGCAGGTGGCGTTCTATAGTTTCTGCCTATCCCCATGGGAAAAAGGCGCGAGTTTATGTATGTATTTATAATAATTTCTCTATTGTTCCGTTAGTAAATATCTAAAGAGCCAAGTTTATTGACATCTGCAATGTATCGCTTTACTTTTCAAAGGTTAGTACGGATCAGGAGTACCTTTAATTAACAAATCCGTCTTCTGTTGTCACTAATTAAATCGAACCGATGGGTAAATTGAATAATGTATAAACTTCGGAGATCACAAAGGACGTAACCCTATTCGCGGAACGAAAAAATAAAATGTAAACACTATTTGACTGTTCTTATTAGAGATATTTTCTGTAAAATATTCCATAACATTAATTTCTATCAAAAATAAATTGTGTAATGTTAATCTATTTGAAACACTTTTCATTCAAGTAAGATTCGAATTTTTCATCGATTTTATAGAAAACTAGCGACCCACCTCGGATTCGCACGGGTGCAATGTAGATACTAATGTGGGGCTTATAACATTTCTCTTGAATCACTTTATCTATTAAAAAAAATCGCATCAAAATCCGTTGCGTAGTTTTAAAGATCTAAGCATACAGCGGGGGCGGGCGACTTTGTTTTATACTATGTAAAGAAGATATCTCTATTAGGGGCCATTCAAGTATTATGTAAATAGAATTTTAGTAATTGCAAAGCTTTTACCCCCCCCCCCCCCCCCCTACCATGCTTAAGTAAACGTTGGTATTTTTTTAAACTGATCTGGTTTCTTTATTGTTATTCATGAGCAGCAGTTTTTAAGTTTTTAAGTCTAGAAAAATAAGTAAATAAATAAAAATTGCTGACGTCATCATCACCTAGAAACCCCCGTCCCCCATGTCATGAAAAATAAGCTAAGCAAAGACCCCCTCACCCCCTTTCGTGCTTACGTAATACTTGAACCTTACGAGTAGTCAAATGTTGTTTACATTTTATCTTTTCGTTCCATGAATAGGGTATAGAAACTCGTACTTTTTTGTTGTTTGTCTAATAAACGTTGCCTCACACTAGGATTGTGCTGTATCTTTCGACACAAATTTTCACATGCACAAACATCTCAGACTATCTGTAGGCCGTAAAAATCATCTTTGCGGAAATCGAAATTGCGACCGACCGGCACTGTACCGTGACTACCAACTTTTCTTTTCCTGGGTGTCGTAGAAGGTAAAAAAAGAACAAAGGTCAAGATCAGGATGATGGATAGAGGCATTATCCTACGTCCTAAGAACACCATAACCTGATGAGCGCGAGTGGGTTGCGTCGCCGCGCCGGCGTGTCCTTGCTCGCATTTTGTGTGACATGCTCCATAGTAACGCTCTGAATACAACACACGCGGGCCCACCGACGACGCGACCCGCGTTTTGTGTGGCGAATAAGACAATATCCAAGCGAAATGATTACGGCATCGGCAATCGTTTATCGCGGGTCTATGAAGAGACCTAACCACCAACGAAGGATTCTGAACTTATATGAAAAATAAAACGTGTTCAAAATACAACATCGGTTTGCTCGCACAGAATTAATTACTAGAAAAAATATTCGGCTAGCAACAACCCTTTTGTAATCAACCAATTAATTCCACCAATTGTGGTTTCAAACAATACATTCGCAGTAAATCAATTCCTATCAATCCTTTTGGGATTATAAGTGTAATATCGTTCATATCACACACAATTGTGTTTTGTTCTCAATTGGACAGATTTCTTATAAGGGTAACGTTTCCAATTTGGCTACTTTCGTAACCCAGTCACGTAACTTCATTTATTTTATCTATTTCTCGCAACACTACACTTTCTTATTATCTCTTGGTTTTCGTTTATTTAATTATCTTTGAGGAGTGACAGGCACGTAGTGTTTAAAGGAGTGTACTACACACCAAGACAACGAACGGGTCACGATACCGTCCGAAGGGAACCAGATTCGTTCTGTACAAAGTTTGGACGAATTGGTCCATTGGTCTTTGTTGGCTTGGTGTGGACGCTCCATCAGACTCCTCCATCTGTTCTCGAGGTAATCACTGTCATGGGAATTTGAAATATCTAACAACATTATAATAACATCACGTCGTATTCCCCGAAGGGTTGGACAGAGGTGTATAGTAACACCCTCATTTCACCGTTATATGTCCCATATAATAGGGGTCGAGCCATCAACAGGGCACAAATCCAAAACTCCGGGCTGTTACTGAGGAATTCCACCTGGAAAAACTCAATAACATTTTGCCCAACCTGGGGATCAGATCAATAGTCGCGCTTGGCAGGCAGGCAAGCAATATCTAACAAATAGTTGTTTAAACCACTCATTGCAAAAAGTAAAGAGTTGACTCCGACCATGCTCGCTGAATTTACATTTAAGTAATAATACCACCATGTTAACATAACCAATCCATTTTGTAGGTGTGGTTGGGTGAATATTAACCTTAACATTTCATAAATCATTACCATTCTGGGTTGTTTACATTATAGTTAGTATCCGATTGTAGTTAATCTCGTCTCATTGTTTGATGGCAGTGAAATTATTTGTGTTTTGAAATCATAATTTATTTTATTTTATACGTATTTTGTATATATAGGTATAGTTAGTTTTTATCTTAGATTTGTATTATTTTAGTCTAGATTTATACTGTTATTAGGATTTTTTTTGTTCTATACCGGATGTCCAGTAATTAATGGATAACCCTGAAATAGCGTACAGCAGAACTAAAGAACTTAAAAAAATACAAAAAAGACCCAAGATCTGTTAAAATTTATTTTTGAAATTTTTTCATTAAAAAAGTAATTAAAGCATTTTTTTTTAATGTGCATTATTTTGTCATGCTATTTACTGTTTATCTATCGGCACAGTTAATGGAAATTATTATAAAAACATAAAACTGATGAAATACATACATTAATGATCGTGGCGTACAAGAACTTAAAATTGGATAAAAAAAAACAGATCTTGGGATCATTTTTTTTGTATTTTTTTTTAAAGTTCATTAGTTCTGGCATATAGCAATACGCCATTTCAAGGTTATCCATTAATAACAGGACACCCTGTATATTAAATATCGTAATTTAAGTATAAAACATCAGCTGTATTTTGACCTTTGGGATAAAGGTAATAGATTTCTTAATTTTTGTTAAGATTTTCCGGATAGTAATTTTAAGATAATATTCCGACATCACGTCAATAGGATACCCATAAAAAATGAAGACGAATTTACGTTTATTTCAGTTAATAAAAAGGCTAAACATTTTCAGTTTAGACTGGATACACGCGTAATGCCTATCAATAAAAAGTAGCTAACAAACAGGTTCTAACTTAGTTATTCTCGAGAGAAATCAGATCGTGTAACTTGAAATAGATTTAATCAAAACCGAATGAAATAAATCTATACAAACAATAATGGGAGTTTAGAAAATCGTACCTATTACGTAGAAGTGGTGACGTCATTACGTGTTATGGACAGATTTTGGTAATTCACTTGGCTTCGAATAATGGGAATCAATTTATTGTATTATGCAGAGAACACACCTAGCCAACGAACGCCAATAGCTTGATATCGTTTTTGATGAGTTCTATACAAAGTTAGATCACATTCAACAAATGACGAACGTTCGCTGGCGTTCGTTGACCTTCGTTGGCTAGGTATGCACGTTGCACTTATCAAATATAAAAGCAATATTCTTGGGGTATGACAGTAACTATTAAGTAATCTGTGGTATGACATAATTGACTCCAGATTCCATCCGTATAATCTAGCTTGTCTTAATAGGCTGCATGTTGTCGTGAAAATTCATAGAAGTTATCGTCAATATTAGATACCTATCTGTCTTTTTTCAACGTCAATTATTTTTCGCGTTATCGTCATAAAATAAAATATTCGCCAAGACCCAATCGCTTCAGCATTGTAGGATATTGACGTCAGTTTTCGTAATGAAGCGTTATCTTGAGTCATTGACTTATTACTTTATTAATAACACATTATTTCTGCAGTAAATAATGACTGCCTTGTTGGTCTAGTGGCCACAAGCGCGACTGCTTATCGTGAGTTCCTGGGATCGATCCCCAGATCGGGCAGTGTTGTTGGGTTTTCCGTGTGAAATTCCTCAGTAGCAGCCCGGAGTCTGGATATTTGCCCGGTCAATGGCAATAGGCTTGCCACCCATGGGACTTAAACATAACTGGCGAAACGAGGGTGTACTAACACCTCTGCCGAACCCTTCCGGGAAGACAAGGCGTGATATTATGTTATGTTAAATAATCTGTTCTAAATATAATCTGATGAATTAATCAGACATTTAGCATAATGCTAAGAAAAAAAAAAGTTTTGAAACTAAAGCCGGCTTTTCACAATGGAATATACATTACATCCCGGGATATAAATTAATATCGCTCACCGTAATTTTTAATAGAACCCTTTACACTTAGTTAGAATATATATTATATTCCAGTCGTGGGATTTCATTTATATCTCGTGATTTAATATATATTATATTTCATAGTGAAAAGCTGGCTTTATTGGTTCATCAGTAGTTGTGATTTAGTATAGGTCAAATATGATAAATGATTAATAAATGATACGTGATCTAGCTGTCACGGGTAGTGACTATCTGTATTGTTTTATCATGGTACTACCTACCTTTAGAATTTTGATAGTCATCTATCTAATTTAAACTCAGCACCTTTTAATGGCACTCCCAGATTCTCTCAAAGAGATGGGTGTTCTATTTTTAAACGCGCACGGAGGAAAAATATCCTTCTCTGAGGCGGGTGTTCACCGACATTAATCCTCCGGTTAAACAACCGTTTACTCGAAAAATTTACCAGATTTTTTAGTTATAGTAGAGCTCCTTGTAACTTAGTTCATACGGGGACGTATTATCACCATACCTATTTCTGCAAGCAGTGATAGCCTAGTGGTGTGACCGTCGGACTGCCAACTCATAGGTCTCGAGTTCGAACCCAAGGCACGCACCTCTGACTTTTCGGATTCATGTGCGTAAGCCTAGTGGTGTGACCGTCGGACTGCCAACTCATAGGTCTCGAGTTCGAACCCAAGGCACGCACCTCTGACTTTTCGGATTCATGTGCGTATTGTATAATTATCACTTGCTTAAAATTGATGAAGGAAAACATCGTGAGGAAACCGGCATGCCTGAGTGATATTTCTCGACGGCATGTGAAGCCAAGTCAGAGGCCCATGGGCGACATAAACTCTGACAAAAGGTTAGTCACTAATCACACGAAAAGAAAGAAGACCTATTTCTGCTACCAAGCAGCATTGATATGTTCCGAGTGTAAGATATGGGTGCTAGTAAAATTACAGGCACATAAGACTTTCCAACTTTGTCTTTAAGGTTGGTAACGCATCAGCAATCCTCTAGATGGTGTATAGGTTAGGCAGCTGTAACCTCTTTCCATCAGGTATATCGCCAACTTGTTCGCCAACTTAGTACATAAAAAATAACGTAAACGCTTGTTTAACCAGATAATTAATGTTGGTGAACACCAGCCTAAATTAAGCAAATATCGGATTCGTTTTCCTTTCAAATTAAATTCCGATGAGTCTGATAGTTCTAATGAACTAGAAAAAATGGCGTTTATTGAATTGGACATTGGATATTATACCTGAAAACGTCTCGTTGATAAGTATCTAAAAATATCGAATTATTGGATAGAATATTTCTTCATAGGTAACGAAATCTGATAAAATCAAAATACAAAGAGATATTTTCAGATAAGGATTACGTACCTTTCATCCGAAATCGGTACGCATGAATAGTTAGAGGAAGCGAAGAAAATGTATGAGGGTCGAATTTGTTGTTCTTTGATTACCTATTTGTTTGGGAATGGATTTTTCGAAGAATTGAGTGTATGATAATATTAATTTCAGTAGGTAGGTACTTCGCTAGAAAAAACACCTACTTTTTTTAGAAATTTTCAATGTAAATCTCTAATAATATATAATGTCTTCTCTATAATGTCTTTCAATGTAAATTAACCGAACCTACCAAAGTTTTGATAGCATTAAATAGATTAGCCTAGATAACACAGCTGCTTTTTGCTTTGAGAATTAGTGTCGTCTTCGATTTTAATTATTTTGAGATTTTTGAGTAAATATTGAATTTATACGCACCCTAGCGGCCCGTCCCGGCTTCGCACGGGTGGACATTTTTTCCGTTTTTGCAACATTTTTCATTTATGCTCCGCTCCTATTGGTCGTAGCGTGATGTTATATAGCTTATAACTTTCCTCGATAAATGGACTATCCAACACGAAAATATTTTTTCAATTCCAACCAGTAGTTTCTGAGATTAGTGCGTTCAAACAAACAAATTCTTCAGCTTTATAATATTAGTATAGATTATTCGTATTGGTACGTACCACGATATAACATCGATAGGTAGTTAATCAAGAAGCTAGGTACAAGAGAAATGAACAAATAAATAAACGTACAACATTTGTTACTTACTAAAAATATAAATCAACATCCAGATATTCAGCTGTAATAAACAACATGTGCACAAGGTTCTCTCAAGAAACACAACACTAAAACGAATAACACAGAACAACAGTTGCGAGATATTTCCCATTTACTTACAAGTACCTACTGGTCGTCCGGAAATTTGAGACAATTTCTCCGACAATATAAAGACTCCGTACAACTTTATTGGCGATAAAATAGAGACGACAATAAAGGCTGTCGCTCACGCTGCAGATACTATAAAATGTCTATATCTGAGCGCATATTTTACAATAGGTATCGCTTTTCATAGAAATCAATGAACTAACACACACACAGATAATATACAGTTCGTTAACTAACGAAGGGCGTTCCCGGTAACGCGCAATAGTATAGCGTTCATATATGCAAAAAAAAATGCCATTGAAAAACAAAATGTTTTTATTTTTTTAAATAATAAAATATTCACAAAAATATTAAATTGATACGTAAAAGAAACATTGTACACGCGCACTTGTTTTTCAACGTGGAAGTACGGCAATGTCGCAATTAGAGATTAACGAGTTTAAAGGAACGCCCTGTGTTATTTAACATACTGTATATATTATAGTTAAGTATCTGGTACCGATATCAACAGATTCTGTCAGATACAAAATGTACATGAAGATAATATCTACACATACAAATTGACAGAATGTATCTATTTTCATATGTTATTGTATCTTTTCTGTGTGTGATACCTTCAGATACTATAACATTTAATGCGGCAGATAAAGTGTTATAGTATCGGGACCGTATATGACAGTCTTTATACTTATTGACAGACGAACTGATTGACGTGGAATCGAAAAATCACAGGTCTAAGCCAGTAATAGATCGCGAGAAGTCTTCAGATAGATAACCTTCAGTTTGTTTACTTAAAGACTTGGTTGGTTCGGTAAATAAACGTTTTCAACAAAATACTGTCAATAAGTAGGTAAGAGATTACCGGTAACTTAAATTTAAAGAATACCTTAATTAGAATAACGTTGCGACCTGAGTCGCGGTGACCGACGACTCGGAGCGACGCCGTCGGTGGCCTCGTTGCTTTGAGGCCACAACAGACTTGAATTACAACAAACGGTGCACTGAAGTATTCTCTTTCAATTTAAATAATATTCAGGGCACTACGGGGCAATTTATTGAAGCGGGCCAGAGGGTAAGCCTTTGATAAAAATAATGCTGACACACTGCGAATATGGTTTTCCGCATACGAGTGCAAGCGAGAGAATGTTCTTACAAAAAAGAGACGTAATTATCCTCCCGTAGCCTTCATATTTGTACGGCCTTGTGAACACGACTCTTACGGCAAAGGAGAAAAACATTAATTTATCATTCGAGATTTTCACATATCATTGTCTGCAGTTCATAATAAAAATTTTGATGTATCGTGGTAAATAAGAAATTACCTAGAGTTTCGCTGATTGACACCGATTCATGACAAAAGGAGTGTAGGGGAATCCGTTAATAACTATGTCCCTTGGATTCCTGTGAACCCTATCTGCGCTTACCATCAGATGAGAATAGGGACAAATGCGACCAAGTCAAGAATAAAAAAAAAATACGGAGTTTCCATTGCATCTCTCCACTGCTTTTATTATTTCGACAAGCATACTAGAGATACACAACAATAATTAACAAAATAATTAATAAAACTTTTTAACAAAAATAAAACTGACTTCAAATTATCTATCTCCGAGGTTCTTCATCAGGTATTCACCAAATTTAAATGGGACCGCTTCAAAAGCATACTCTTTCAAACAAAAAAAGAATCATTAAAATCGGTTCACAATTAGCAAAGATATCGCGGAACAAACATTAAAAAAAAAACATGTGGTCTAATTGAGAACCTCCTCCTTTTTTGGAAGTCGGTTAAAAAAAGATCTAAGACAATTCTCGGCCGATTTAAAGCACATACAGCAATCATGATGGCACGTTCCAAAACAAAGACTGAAGTTTCCAGAAATGTTAAATTAGTAGAGGAAAATAATGTTGAAATGTTACAATTTGTTGAGCATTGCATTGCTCTGTTGCAGCGCCACGCCATATCAATCTGCCCAATAGTCACAAGGACTACGTCTGTGTAAGTTTTATGCAATTACCTAGAGCTTGTAACAGAAGGATGTTCGTTACAGTCCTTGTCCTTCATACGTGCCTAGTGCGGGGACTACAGCAAATAAACTCTGTTTATGTGAGTTCTGTACAGATTTTGATTTGATCTATTTATGCCCGGTTCGTGTAGCCAGAAACGAAATGTTTTGCTTACCAATGGTAGCATTTTTGATTGCCAAGCTAAAAATTTAAATAGACTCGTAAGCAAATTTTACCTGTAATAGCTACTAGAGTACGGGAAGGTCAACTATGCAAAGCTACGGAGTTTTTGCTTCATTGTTGATAAAAATAAAAGTCTTAATTGTAACCGATAACGTTCGGTAAATGATAGGGATCGACCATTAATGATGATGTTTTTCATCATTCAGCCTGTAAACGTCCACTGTTGTACAAAGGACTACCAAATACCGCTACAATGAATTGTCACAGGTAGGATGGTTAACAGTTCTGTATTTTACAGGACGTCCCGTTTTTCAGCCATTATTTTGGCTGTGTACTGTATTTTAACAAGAAAAAAACGAGACATGGTTTTAAGGATATTTAATTATTTTCAATAATAAACGCAGTGTCCCGTATTTTTACCCTGAAGCCTGTAATTTTACCCTCTCATAGGCGAAGTTGCTATAATCACCATGCTTGGCAGTTTACACTGCTGCACATCCTCCCATCTTTGAATATAAAGTTTTGTTTCGTCATAATCAAGTTACCACTTGAAGTTTTTTAAGATTAAAAAAGAATCATTCCATCATAAGTCTCATTGTTAATTCAATCATCTTTTACTCTTCAAAACATTTTTATTTTTCGAAATGAGTTTTATACATTTTGCGTAGGAGAATCTTCGGATAAACGATGTTCATCTTTCGTTCATAAATCGGCGTTGAATGAATAAATAAACAATTAAAAAGATCTTTTTTCCATTTTTGAACACCGCCTTTGTTTTTTAAAAATTAAGTATGTAAATCTTACAAAAGTGTTTCCCAGGTCTGCTGGAAGAGATTACTATAAGAAATAAGCAATTCCTTTGTACTTTATATTCCTAAATAACTGTCAGTCTGTTGTGTTGAGTATGTACAGTAGGGGACTGAAAATGTTCGTCAGTTTTCAAATTCATTCCTTTCCCACATTGCGGGCATATATTACCTTTTCACACTATTGTTTTTAACACTATTGAACGGAACAGACCAATGCATGGAAAATTATGTTTAAATATTTGATAACTAAGATCAAAATTTCCTTTTTTACTCCACATGATGTAGAAGTGCCATGTAATGTCTTTGATTTGATTTAAGGAGTTTTGTTGTAAAATTCATGACATCAATCAAGTCGATGATTAAATAAATTTACATTACTTGTATCTGTCACCATGTCACCATAATGACCATAATATACTGTCAAAAAATATTTGTATTTTCATTTCTATAATGTTGGCAATACGTAGTCGGTATAATAGTTCATTTCTTGCTCTGTGCAAGTAAAAATTGACCTTAAGGTGCATAACATTTTCAATCCCCTACTGTACATAAATAAGAAATAAAACAAGTTAATAAGTATACCCAAAATAAGTTCAAAAGAAAACTGAATAATAACGTTACTCCGGTAAGTATATAAAAGTGTTCATTTTTGCGAGTTATTGAAATAACATCATTATAACAAAAGTTACGTCTTTATAAAAGCCCCTTTTATTTCCACTCGGGAGCAATGAATCCGGGTCACCAACATAAACAAAACAATGTTAAACTGAGATATCAAGGTATATGTTGGTGACCAGGATTCATTGCTCCCGTGTGTAGAAGAAACCCCAATAAGCTTTTTACACGATAATAACACCATTTAAGTTGATTGAACTTTGTGGTTTTTATAAATAAATAGAAGATTGTGCGTTTGATTTGAGTCAATTAGAAAACAGACCAAAGCTTTCCTAGGAGGTAAGATGACAATATTTACTTTACGATATTCTTTATTTTTTCAGAAGTTTTGAATACTTTGTAGGTTTTATTTATTTTGTTTTTCCAGGAAGGTTTTTATGGACACTATATTAAGCCAAAGGTAAGTTAAAGTGGTTTTCGTTTTTTTTAAAGTAAGTATTAAACCATTGCCTACGCATTTCTCTCAGAGGTGACAGTTGAACGTTTACCTCTTTATAGTTCGCTCGGCTTAAGTAAATCGAAGTACACAGCTCAAACATTGTTTTTAATTTTTCGAATTTAAAACTGACTCTGATGAGTGATGCAAAGGATATTTTGTAAAGATATTCTAAATAAGAAAAGAGATCAATGTGCAATATTATTTTGCTTGCAATTGCTAATCAAATTTTAACACTGTGAAAAGTGCGATCTTTTGTCAACGCGGGCCCTACGTATTTTGTATCGAATAACCCTGGAGTTGATCAAGATGACGTCATTTGTCTTGTCATAAACATGTTTTTTCAGCGTACATCACGTCATGTGTGATGTAGAAAATTAGAAAAACAGGAAATTAAAGATTGCGTATTTACCACCAAAATATATTGGTTTAGTATTTAATAAATAAATAGATCATTAATATTCTATTTTTTTTATATGTTTGGACGAGAATAGAATACTTAATATCCTCCTTCAATATGTCACTCGTATATAATCAGTCATGCTGTATGCTTGCCGACAGTAGAGCCTGCCTTCAGGTACCAGCTACGCTGCTCCCCGTCATCGGCTAGGATATGTACTGTTTCGGCTCTCAATTTGTACGGTTATCCTGCTAACTGCTGGTTGTCAGAACCTCAGAATCTGGGTGCAGAGTCAACAGAAAAACTCGATATATATTTTGGAATTTTAAAATTAGTTACTTTAGGAGTTAATTGTTTATCTTTTATCACTAACTATTCTTTAAAGAAGTCTTTACTACATTTTTTTGTTCACAGTTGGCACGTTTTATTAATAGAACACTTTTGAAACTTTAAGCAATCATAATATGTTTTGACTGTACTATGTACTGTAATGTTCACGTTTGGGAAAGCCTGAGGCTACAAATTAGAAACATGTAAATTTGCTCGTAAGCATCAAGAGTTTTATACAAAACGCGAAGAAATACAATCACGTTACACACTCAGACAAATCAAGATTAAATATACCAACTTTACGGTTAAAAATACACTCTACAAGCCCCTAAATAATGTCAATAAAAATATATAATAAGTTACCTGCATTAATAAAAAAAGAAGAAAAAATAATTTATTTATAAGAAAACTTAAACAATTATTATAAAAAAAATGCTATTATACTATAAATGAATATTTAAATGACAAATTTTAGCAGCAACATTATTTAACAATAATACTAAGAAAATAAATTATATTTATTTAAAAATTAGAAAATTACGTTAACACTAGAAATAGGTATAGACTGATAAGCTAAAGCTTCCTCTCTCCTAATATTTCGCTATTTTGCTGTGCCCGACAGGGTCCATAATGATCTCATTTTCTTTAAGTTACCACCTAAGTACACATTGTGAAATGCAATAAATGATTGAGTATTGAGTACATGCACTTGTTGATCATTTATTTTTTTATTACAATACAATAAGTTTATTATACAATGAATTGTGTTTGGAGCCTCCTTTTAGGCAAACAATGCCTGTGTTAGGAGACTCCGCTCTTCTATATCATATTATTATACTATACTAGTAGGTATACAAAAGTTGCTATTTGTAGGTACATGTGTATATAATGTATGTAGATCATATTGTATTATAAAATATGAGATGTGAGAACATGCATATATGTTTAATATAATTAGGTGTGGTGTGTATGATTTAGTTTGGTATGATGTTGATGATCATAAAAATCTACTTTAAAAGAAACCCAGTAAGGATAATCAGCCTTACACGTGGTCTTATTTATATCAGTAATATTATTATAATAGGTACTGACGTAAATAATAGTAATTGCGCTAGTTGCGAACTCAATTATGTTGTACTCCTTTTCATGTAACTGTAACCACAATTATTAAGGAAACTACAGAAATGTATTTCTATTCACAGGCAGAAAGAAGTTTTCTTTACACGTGTTCCGATATACGTGAACCAAAATCTCGAAGTAATGAATAACACTTTCCTTTGTAGACTTTCGGGTATATTGTATGGCTACGTTACAGGAATCTGTATAAAAAAGTCTACTAAAATCGTTTGTGTTAGCAACGTGAAAAATACTTATAGTAAAAATGGAAAATACGAAAGTTGAAAGGCCACTACAAAAAAAAATTGGTAACAACATATATAAATACACAGACAGACAGACAGACGGACAACGCAGTGATCATATAAGCGTTCCTTTTTTTCCTTTTGAGGAACGGAACCCTAAAAAATAAAACATTACAAAATGTGGATCATAGGACAATCTAGAGTCTAGACAAAATCAAAGTGGACGCTATTTTAATTGTATAATTTATTATTTTAATGCCATTTATTTTAGATTCTGTGAGTAGGTACCTTAACTCACACACTGACCTATTACTTTAAAATGTTTGGGAAAACGTATACTTTTACAATGTTTGTAAATAGTAAGTCATTTCGCTTTAATCCACCCATTCATATACCACATTCAACCTCGAATTATAGGCAGAATAGTTATATTGTGCGTGCAGGCAGAAATTTTAATAAGATATGTAAACAGCATGATTTGGATCTTTTTTTTTTTTTTTTTTTGCCTGGGGAAATCCTCTTGGACTGTCCCCCATCTAGGGAAGACGGGGGGGGGTGTGCCGGACTTTTGCCGGCTAAAACCCCACGCTGATTCGCTGTTGCATGCACCGCGACCCCGGCAGGTCTCGGTCCACCTCGGGCGACGGGTTCCCCAACCCGCCGCCCGCAGGCCACTCACTAGGGTGGCCGGAGATCGTCACGCGCCCTCCGGCGCCCGGTGCGTCTAGCGCGAGAAGGGAGAGAAGAAGCGGCCTCCCTCTCCCTCTCCGCCACCTTCTTGGTCGCCATCACCTCCTCGCAAAAGGAGGCGATGGCTTCCCACGCAGTCTCGCCCCCGACCATGGACAGAACCACGGCCGGAAGCGAGAGGTCACCGCCGATCGCCGCGACTAGTACGCGGCGCTGCGACCCCCATGCTGGACACGCCTGCAAAGTGTGCAGCGCCGTGTCCTCGGGGCAGTCGCAGTTGTGACAACCGGGCGTCTGCTCCCGGCCTATATGACACAGGTACTCCCCGAAACAGCCGTGTCTCGAGAGTACCTGCGTCAGCCGGAAGCTGAGGGCGCCGTGACGCCTCTCCAGCCACTCCTCCATCACGGGTCTTACCGCCGCTATCGCGGCGTGCTCCATGATTTGGATCCTTTTACTACTAGTACTAACTCAGCTAGAAGGTGCTTAAGCCTTAAATTTTTCACATAAGCAGTCTAAGATTGTGCATTTTTTATTTTTATATAGGTATATGTATATTTTGTTATTTCTAACCTCTCTGTATACATAATATAAGTTGCAAACCTCTAATTTTAGCAATGTGTTCTTGTTTGCTCACATTAAAAGTTATACCTAGTCTATGTCTAAACGTGAAGACTTGTTATTGGCTTTCCGTGTTTACTATATACTTTTGTTAATTCAGTTTTTTCTGTAGCTGTAAGTCTTCCATGTTTTAAATAAATAAATAAAAATATGTGAGCATCATCTATCACATAATTAATTTGTCATTGCTTCATTTTGAATTCTTTTTACCTATTGTGGTATAGTAATTTTATTCTAGGTGCATCGTCTTCACATAATTAATTATATAATTAATGTACCTATACCAAATATTGTAAGACATTTTAAAATAGTAATACGGTGGAGTTTCTTCTCCATACGAAACTACCTTTTGGAAAGGGCGACCAGAATCAATTCAATTTTTTTTCTAAATTTAGACGTTCAAAAGTGCCTTTTATGTGCCTAATTAAAATAAATACTTTGACTTTGACTTAGTGCAGTCTGGCAAAAGATGACAAGCAGAATAGCCTAGAGTTTGAAAGCTTGTCTTCTCTGCAGGAAGGTCTGAGTTCGATCCCGGCATGCATCTCTGATACTTCAAATTCATGTGCCGATCAGAAGTTTGATTATCTCTTGCGCTAACAGTGAAGGAAAGCGTCGTGAGGAAACCTGCAGTCTTGAGACAACTCCAATCCTCACAGTGTATGCAGTCCGCCAACCTGCAGCAGGCCAGCGTTGTAGATTAAGGCCAATAGGATTTCCTCACAATATTTTCCTTCACCGTTAACGCAAGTGGTAATCAAATTCTAATTCACACATGAATTTGAAAAGTCTCAGGTTACGGGCCGGGGTCAAACTCAGACCCTTTTACATGAAAGGCAAGCGTTCAACTGCCGGGCTGTATGGTATGATGTTAAAAAACATTAAAGTCTAGAACTAGTAAACATTAACATTAGGTCTTATCACCTAGTGCGATAAGACCGCCCATTCTACATCTCTATTTTTATAGTAATGTTTCTTGTTTGTTTTGTGTACAATAAAGAGTATTGTATTGTAAAGTTTCATTAAGTTTGAGATAAAGTACTAACGTACTAGAGAAGCTATCTAAAGCAAAAGCCTTGTTCTATTTTTGATAAGTTTAAGCTAAAGTTCGCTGCAGCGCTAAAATAACCATTAAGTCGTCTAACCGAACGATTCAAAGCTAGATTGTATTTAGGGTGTAGTTTTCTGGTGACCAAAAGGTCGAAAGCGCCATGAATTTCACGGCATTTACGTGTTTTGTTCAACGTAGTGCAGCAATATATCAAAAAATCGGGGGGCACGGCAGTGCCCCCGCCAAGTCGAGCGCGAAGCAAACACTGCCGTACCATCCTTTACTGAAACCATTTCGCCACATTTTCAGGCCCCTATTTGAGAACCTCTGGATAAGACCAGAACGCAGAAATTTTCGTCATCCAGTAAGCTATAATCACATACTTAAAATACAAAATTTCAAGTCTGTAGGTCATTTAGTTCCGAAGTTAAGGGAAAGCAAAGTTTCGCATTTATGACACTCACTCACTCACTCATGATCATCAGAATAGAACTAGTACTTCCCATAAACTCAGAGAGCTGAAATTTGGTACAGGGTTAGGGTTTAATGGCCACATAAAGGGAAACTATAAAAACTAGGATAATCGAAGATCTGGAGTACCTGGTGACCCTGATTAGAAAACACAAGAGCCCAACCAAACTATTAGAGATCGACATACCGCCTTTACAAAAAATATTCAACTTGGAAGGCCGCTTCATTTGACGTCAAAAAAAAAAAAGTCGTGCCCAGTCTAAGGTTCCTTACTGCGATTTCTTTATTATTATAGTTAATGTTGTGTGACTTGGCCGTTGAACATTCTTTATACGTTAGTGGGTACAAGTCAACGGGACAGGTACAGACGGACTTCTATCAATGAATAGAAGTCCGTCTGTACTGGTTTTTTTTTATACTGTTTATTTTAGGCTCGCCTATACATAAGTATTATTGAAATACGCAGCTTTATCAAGCCTACAATTGACTGGTTATTGAATCAATGTTTTCCGAGTGGCAATTTTCCAACGTCAATGGGTAGCGGTTCTGGCGACAGATTGGTGCAATGGTGTCATGGAGCACCTGGTTTTGTACCCTTGTGTACCCTTCAACGGCCAAGTCACACAACATTAACTATAATAATAAAGAAATCGCAGTAAGGAACCTTAGACTGGGCACGACCTTGTCTAGATTTCATTACTTTTTAGAGATAAACAAGCAGCTCCATAGAGACTTGGCTAGTTTTTTACAGAATGTTTTTGGTGGGATAGATTATACAGTTTCAGCAATACAGAACGGACATAGCTTTTGTACCTATCAATTTCATAAGAATTCACTCTGTTTCATAATTTATTATTAGTTAAATTAAAAATACATTATATCTCAATGTAAAGTTTACGAACATTGCCCAACTCCTTCATAATACCGTTACTGTTATGTAATAGGTAGCTATTTTAGCAAAGGTCAATTAGTGGTTCCGGAAACTTCTGAAACATTTCAGAAAGATATCGCCTTTGAAGAATTGTTTAACAAAAATAATTAATATACTGAACCTTCAAAATGCGCTGATTTTCCTACGCAAATATTGGCAGAGGTTATTGAAGAAACCTTTCTTATACCTGGTTCCTATACAGAAAAACGAATCGTTTTGCTTACCGATGGTAGCATTTTTTATTGCCAAACTGTGCATATAAATAGATTCGTCTTTCTTTTCGTGTGGTTAGTGACTAACCTGGTGTCAGAGTTTATGCCGCCCGTGGGCCTCTGACTTGGCTTCACATGCCGTCGAGAAATATCTTTCAAGCATGCCGGTTTCCTCACGATGTTTTCCTTCACCGTTTCTAAGCAAGTGATAATCATACAATACGCACATTAATCAGAAAAGTCAGAGGTGCGTGCCCTAGCTTCGAACTCGAGACCAATGACTTGGCAGTCAGACGGTCACACCACTAGGCTATCACTGCTAAAAATAATAGACTCCGCTTAATAGACTCGTAAGCTAATTCCACCTGCGATAGCTACTTCCATATTCAGGAAGGTCTACTATGGAAAGCTATGAGATCTTTATTTCATTATTGGTAAAGATACAAGAGTCTCAATTTTAACCAATGACGCTCCGTAAATTATAGGAATCGGCCATTAAAGGTTGTATTATTCCGTATTTGCTATTTGTTCAATGACTGAAGTACCATAAAAAATTGTTGTTAACTTTTATTCACTCGAACATCGGTTAATTTAACTGTAGCAAAACTCAAGCAAGTTATGGTTTTACTTATTTTTAATCTTCTTATCCAATTTTGGATAGTGGTATTCTTGTTCACCAATTAAACTAAAATTAGAGAATTGTTATCTTTTACACTTTTTCTTTTTTAACACATAGCGCGAGAAAAAGACGGCGATAGATAAGAACTACGTTAGACATGTCAAACTAGTTTACGCCTTGAACTTCACCGTGTTTTTAGTCGACATGTTCAGACGTGTCACGTGTTCAAATTTATATGGAAATTTTAGTTAACTAAATTTGACAGCTCTTATTTACATCCATCTCTTTCTTATGTTATCAGAGTTAAAAAGATGGCAATAGCCCAAATTAAGTTTATTTTGTGCCCAACTGAATCGGCGCCATTTAACGGCGAACGAATTGTCTTAGCCGCAGGCCAGACACCACGGACGTAAGACTCAGACAAAGCGGATTTGTATGAAATATCATGTCCAATACTTGTCTTTTTATACAAATGTGCATCCCGTCCGCGTTTCGTCCTCTCTGTGTGCATAGCGCCTAAGCCTTCGTCAGACCAAACGCGGCGTGAACGTCGCGTCGGTGGGCTTGCGTGAGTTGTATGCAATATGCTATTTGGAGTAAGACACACCAAATGACAGCGCGAGTCTACATTGGTATGTTTCGTGAGCGGGCCATTTCATGTGCCGCTTTTGGTGTGCCAAAGGTTTTAACTCTTATAATAGTTACTGCTTCAGGATTATATTATCTTCCATCACACAACCTATCACAGTCCACTTTTGGATATAAAATGACATAATTAATTGTATCTCCTCGTGTAGTGGCGCGGATGTTAGGTACATAAATAACTTTGCAGGTTCAAAACCAATGTGACTTTTGCAATGTAATGTGTACTTTCTAAGTGAATCTTTCTAAGTGACCCCACTGACTAGGGAACGTACCCATATTACGTGACCCGTTCAGGGGGGAGGGGGCTTCAAAATACCACGCTTGGTCACAGGGGTACTTGGTCATATATGGTGGTCACCGAGGGGGGGAGGCGGGTAAAAAAAAAAAAAAAATGGGTCACGTAGTATGGGTATGTTCCCCTTCCGGTGAAGGAAATCATCATGAAGAAACCTGGACTTAATGATCTGAAGAGCATGTGTTTGTTCCTTATCTGCATGAGAAGAGGCCTTTGCTCGGCAGTGGGACGATCACAGGCTGGTATTATTATTATAAGTGTACCTCCGAAGGGTTTAGCAATTAACAATCATAGTTCGTCAATACTAATATTGGGTCCCGATATGATAGGATTCAGCCCGAAGCCATTATTGGATGGAAATCCAATCCCAAGCTATAATGAGATTTTTTTCTAATAACCCGATCCAATTACCTACCCTATTATGAGATCTGGTATTCAAACCCAGGTCATCGAGAGCTTATGTGATTTGCATTGAGATTTATTAATAGTCCGTTATCTATAGCTCACTCACGTTTAAATAAACTCTAACGCAAATCGCATGTTTCAGAACTGAATATCATAACTATTTTTCAGATTTAACAAGCATAGATACTTATACAAATTCTTTCCATAGACGTTATTGTATTCTTATGCAAATCTAAACTTGCGCAAATAAATGGTTACATGTGTGACCGCCAGAAACGATGGATGGATAGTGTGAAAGATGATATGACTAGAAAAGGGGTGACTACTGAGATATAATAGAGATGTATGGAAGAAGAAGACATACTACGCCGACCCCAAATAAGTTGGGATAAGGGCAGGAGGATGATGGTGATGATGATGATGTGTGACCGCCATTAATTTACATTTGGTGCCCTGCTGGGCGAGGCCTTCTGCTCAAAATGAGAAGGGTTTACGTTTTAATCCACCACGCTGGCCTAGTGCGGGTTGGCGGATTACATAAACCATCGAGAGCTTTTTGGAGCCCACACAAGTGTGCTATTCTGACCTGCGCAGCTTTGTTCAGCCCAGGGCTAAAGGAATAGCCGAAGACTAAGTAAGTTAATCCTTGTCAGTGACCATATAAACTTCACTAGCCGAAGCTAAATAAACAAATACGTCAATGCAAGTAGGCCTAAATATACTAATTATTAAGTAGAAAATCACAACATTTTGCTCACTAGCCATGTGGGCAAATTTTTTGTGATTTTCTTTTATTTTATTAATTTCTATTATAAATTATCTTGTCACATTGTTAGGATGAGAAAATATTCAATTACTTTCAACGCACCTGAAGCTTGCCTTCGTGTCACTTCTTAATTACAAATTTTCTAAGCCGATTCCAATAAAATTCGTAATTACGATATCACAAAAGGCACCTGGGTACAGACTTTTGGACAAAGCAAAAGATTCAAAAGAACGAAATCGTGTGTCGATTTCCAATATCGGGTTTTCCTCCTTTTAGTATTTTGGTCAGACATTTAAAACTGTAACCCACGGTTTTAAACCCATGTAAAACGCGTTTAAATACGATAGGAGACAGATTGGTAGGTATATTATTAGGTAGGTACATATTTGTACGATATAAACGAACTGAAAAAAAAAGTATTGCTTGTTTTCGCGTGGGGTTCACCTATGTGATTTACACGAAAACTTTATTTACGGATATAGGCGGGCACCATAATATCCACGGAAAGACAATCCCAAGAGGATTGTTGTTCTAGTATAGTTTCTTACACAAGAAATTGTTCCGTAGATACAAGAGCGTAATTCAATAAATATTTAGTTATATTTTCAAAGTAGACAAAAAGGTTTAATAGTCAGTTTCAAGGATCACTACAAATGTTTTGTAAATAAAGAAAATATTTTTCACTGGCATTGACTGAAAGCATTTTCACTGCCTGCTAATGATAACCTACATAAAATCCACATGCACGAGATATACGGGCGTCCACGCCTATAGGCGTATTAAAAAACCTGACATTGATGAAAGAACATGAAATGTATCGATTCAGTAAAATATTGTTTTATTTTTTACCACCTTCCGAAAACGACAGCAAAATTGAAGCGTATCCCGAAATTAATGTAGATATATTTTTTATACCGCCTGCTGCCGGTTTAAATGATTCGCACAATACGACTCATTTATCACAAGCAGTGTAGGATTAGAAACAAAATTACGAAATTCCACTTCCTTTCTACAGTCGAGGCAAAAATACGCTTTTTACAAATATTTTTATTTAGTTACATTTTGATTTATACTAGCTTAGACGGAGATCTGCTATAAGACGCTGTTTGTTTTATCTCCATAACAGATGTTTGTTTGCAGAACTACATAAAAGTTAATATTATTGCAGGTGCTTGTCTTTGAATTTTAAAGAAATGAATGTAAAACTATGAATTCGTCTTTCAAAGTAATATAAAAGAAAATAACGTGAAACAGTCTGTTAAAGTCCAATTTTGATACCCGTGGCTGAAGACAGACTCTCAGACTTCAATGGTGAACTATTCGCTACTACATATGCATCCAATCGCAGTTCTAAAAGAAGTTTAGTTTTACAGACGCCTCGAGGCATGATAAAAGTCGTAACTCTTCGTTCCAGTTTCAATATTTTTGCATAAAATGTGCATTCGTTTTATGAAACGATCGAGACTTTCATTCATCTGCTGGAATTGAAAACTTGAATGAACAACTCAAGAAAAATATCCCATTACCGTCTAATAAATGTATTGTAGTATACATTCTCCTTTGTTTAATAGCTGAAATAGTTACTATCTTCGTCTCATGGAAAGTGTGTAAATTTTATTTCCGTGGTTAGTTTAATTCTGTAATTTAGGTTATAGGTACTTTTATACTACTAGGATATGATTTTTATTATTTTTTTCGTATGTTTGTATCTACCTAAACATTTATGTGCAAATATTAATTTTTATTATTCAAATAAATTACCTCTCACGAAATAATGTATTTCCAAGAAGATGTAGGTACCTACACCTAAATCTATACTAATATTATAAAGCTGAAGATTTTGTTTGTTTGAACGCGCTAATCTCAGGAACTACTGGTTGGAATTGATAAATTATTTTTGTGTTGGATAGTCCATTTATCGAGAAAGGTTATAGGCTATATAACATCACGCTACAACTAATAGGAGCGGAGCATAATTGAAAAAATGTTGCAAAAACGGAAAAAATGTCCACCTGTGCGAAGCCGAGACGGGCCGCTAGTTTATTTATAAAATGAGAAAAGAAGAACAAAATAAGTTTTTTCAGACTGTAATATAATAGGTACTCGTCCCATGCCATAACTCGTAAACGTACCTACGTTTACTAAACGTTTACTTATTAGTTTATTTAAATTACACCGGTATGGTAGGTGTGTATATTATAAGATGAAGCGGTATAGAATTGCCTCGTTGGTCTAGTAGTGGTAAGCGCGACTGCTGATCGTGAGGTCCTGGGTTTGATCCCCAAGTAGGGCGAAGTGTTATTGGTTTTCCGTGTGGAATTCCTCCAGAGTTTAGATTTATGCCTGGTTATTGGCAATAGACTTGCCCCCCATTACATGGGACTTAAATATAAGCGGCGAAACGAGGGTGTATTAAAAACACCTCTGCCCAACCCTTCGGGGAATACAGGCGTGATGTTATGTTTAGCAGTACATTTATTTATTTATACTTTATACACAATCATGGTACATAAGGTGGACCTAATGCCATAAGGATTATATACCAGCCACAACACAATATGCCCGCAGTGTCAAATCCCTCAGCTCACACTTGATCTAATTGATTAACCAGTACCTACTGCGAAACAAGCTACAATAGATAGTAGTACGTCGCCGTAGTATTCCATTCTAGTGTAACTAATAGGATATAAACTGTTAGGCAGGAACAAAGGTCGGATTGGATGTTAAACAATTACTGAAGTTGTAAAGTCAAACACGCGAACAGTTACAAGTTGTGGTATTAACCACGGCGACCGTAATCCTGGTATGATCAAAACTTAGGCTGGTGTTTACCAACAATAATTCTTTAGCTAAGCAACTTACTCGATAAATGCACCATTTTTTTATAAATAAACTAGCGGCCCGTCCCGGCTTCGCACGGGTGGACAATTTTCCCGTTTTTGCAACATTTTTCATTCATGCTCCGCCCCTATTGGTCGTAGCGTGATGATATATAGCCTATAACCTTCCTCGATAAATGGACTATCCATAACAAAAATAATTTTTCAATTCCAACTAGTAGTTCCTGAGATTAGCGCGTTCAAACAATCAACCAAACTCTTCAGCTTTAAAATATTAGTATGGATGATGAATGATTTTTATTTCTGTAAATAAATCTGTTACAGACACTTTTACAAGTTCATGTAATGTTTTTTTTAAGGCTAGATGGCGCCGGCATTTCCTATCTGACTAGCTCTGAGAAGAAAAGCCAAAACAAGCTCAGAGGTCAAGGTCTCTTTTAAGGTCCAGAAATTGTGGTATAAAAACTAAGCGAGTGTAACAATGTAGCGCAACGTGTGAAATGGCCTTTTAAGGAAAGTGCCATAGCAGGTTTGAGTTGACCTTTCCTAACCGATGGCACGCATGCATCAGCCATCGTGTAGCTTTTGGTAAACGATTGTTTAATTCAACAATTATTATTACAATAGGCT
This sequence comes from Amphipyra berbera, assembly GCA_910594945.2. Lineage (NCBI taxonomy): Eukaryota > Metazoa > Arthropoda > Insecta > Lepidoptera > Noctuidae > Amphipyra > Amphipyra berbera. The sequence goes on along the minus strand of OU343136.1, from coordinate 9,624,478 downwards.
CGCCCCCTATTACATGGGACTTAAACATAACGGCAAAATGAGGGTGTTACTACACCTCTGCCCAACCCTTCGGGGAATACAGGCGTGATGTTATGGTATTATTGATGAATACCAGTCTTAGGAAGTGGTGCGAATTCCGACTATGAAATAAAAAAAAGTTAGGCCTCGCAATAATTGCTATAATTAACTATCAGATCATAATCACAACGTTACGGAGACAGATTAGTGATTGCTTTATGTCATAAGTATGTTAATTGTTAGAAAAGCGGCGTCCTAATTGGTTATCGCATCGCATTGATCGTACGAACGTGCGATCAAACATACAAATCACAGGCGAGTGTCACATTTGAATTTTTGGTCATGCGAACGGATCGCGTCAAACGTTATTTGAAGCCGAGAATTTTTCATCTGAAAGCTTCTGCCTAATTTCCGAATTACGGGGATTCCGAAACTGTTATGCCTAGCCTTTTCCCAAATAATTATGTTAAGGTCAGGTTCCAGTCTAACCAGATGCGGCTGAATTAAATTACATTAGTTGCAGTATTTTACACGGAGCGACAACCATCAGACCTCCGCAACCCAGTTATTGGACAATGCCGATATCCTAAGGTTAGACCGGTGCAGTTGTCAGATTTTTAGGTTTCTGACTTCCCGTAACGACTGTTATAGGTATTCGTATGACACCCGGAACCGACTATTTAACGTGCTCTCCGAGTCACGGAGGGGTCTGGATGTGTAACAATCGGTCATTCATCCGCGGACTGACCGCGGCAAGCGCTGCTTAACCTCGCAAATCGTATGTTCCACGCGGTTGGTAATTATAGGTATATCACGAGCTCTCGGGGATTCCGAAACCTAGAACGATATTCAGCAACAACAACAACATCAGAATTCGAAACCTTGAAGTGCAGCTTTGATTTTCTTATGCAATATTTTATCTTTGAAGACATAAAATCACTGAACATACCTAGGTAAACCTATATCCAGGAAAATCATAACATAAGCACTATGGAGCGGGACAAGATACACATTGCACCATTAGCTTCGTCGCACTTCGTTAGCAAATAGCGTTTGCCTTTGACATTTTATTACTAAGGGCCTCTAGCGAAGCGGAACTGAGCAGAGCGCGCAGGAGATGTCTGAACATACACTATCAAAGACCCTAGCTAAAATGGCGGCCGCCGCTGATACCATGAGAGCCTGCATTTCATTTAACGTTAAATCCTATTGATTGTTTACGAGATACCTATCTTATCTTCGGTGCTCTGCGATTATTTACATAGAGTGTAAAAAGGTAGGTGCATCTAGTCTTTTATTTTTAAGTTTAATAACCCCTCGTTTACATCTAAAAACAAATTGTGATACGAGTTTTAAACAAATTGTTTAAAAGTATTTTTAAAATTAGTTACTTGTTTCTAACACGTAGGGGCTCGTGGGTAATTACGAACCGCGCGGATCATACGATTTGCGAGGTTCAGTTGCGCTTGTCGCGGTCAGTCCGTGGATGGGTGACCATTCGTTATAGATCGAGACCCCTCCGTGCCTCGGAGAGCACGTTAAATAATCGGTCCCGGGTGTCATACGAATACCTATGACGGTCGTTACGGGAAGTCAGAAGCCCGAAAAGTCTGACAACTGGTCTAACCTTAGGATATCGGCATTGCCTAGTAACTAGCTTCTATTCAGTTTGTTACTTTTATTTTATTTTGTGCGTCATGTTGGCGCGAATAAATAACTTTTCTTTCTTTCTAACTGGGTTTTTTTTTTTATTTTTTTAAATGAGTTTATTCACCGCAGACATTTCGTCCGCGCTCTTTTTTGCTGTTATTTAATTGTTTACTTTTTATTTTATTTTACTTATTTGATACTCCTGTATCGGAAATACAACATGTATTATTTATATTACTATAAATATTACTTATTCTACTTAAGCTATGCGAGTCCATCACATTATATATAGGTATGTTTACTTATTTAATATTATTATTATTGTTTTTTTTTTTTCTTATAATATACACATTTACATTATTTCGTTGATACTGGTGGTACATGCATTGACTCAATAAAGTCGATGCATGTACCGGCAGGCATCATTTTGACATGCAGGTATAACTTAGCTATGCGCTGATGCATGCGCCGACTCAATAGAGTCGATGCCTGCATCAGCACACACACTTAAGACTATATTACTACTATAAATATTATTTAATGATTTTAATTTTACATGCTATAGTTGATAACGCAGAATGCATCATCAACATAATTATGTTATGGTTTGTTTGATTTCTTGGTATCTCTCATGGAGATACCGGGATGCTGAGGGCGTTATTACATTTATTACAATTTTTATTTTTATTTTATTTTTACACATTTAGGTTTTTGGAGTTGGTATTTAGGCATTTTTATTACAAGGTGTTGGTTAGGGATTTTTGGATTTGCCAGCCAGGGATTTCGCGGCTTTGAGCAGAGCTTCCACGACTGCTGCGTCTCGGTGCTGCATGGCCGTCTTTAGATTGTAGTCGACGACCGTTTTGGTTGGTGCACCCATTGCTCGTTTTGCGAAGCGGCCTGTGGCGTCATCGGCGTCGTCGGTGTAATAGACGCAGCTGACTGTGTGTCTCGATATCGCCACTACCGCATGGGAAACGCTGTCGTGGATCTTGAGCCTCTTTGTCTTGGTGTTTATGACAATGACATGGTCGTATCTCAGTCCCTGAGCTTCGTGTATGGTTAAGACGCGCGACCCTTCGCCGGTGCCGTATCCCTGGTTTACAAGAGAAGACTTCTCCTCTTGTGTGTGAACCAGGAATAGGGTGTTTTGGGCGATATGCGGTATTTGCGCACCTGTGAACCTTTCCACCTTCAGGGAGTGAGCGTACGACAGTGTCGACTTGGAGGAGTATATACCGGAGTATATCTCGCTCAGAGCAAAAGCCACGTCCATCGGGCAGCTGTGTGTACAAGGCAACTGTTGCGTGATGGTGGCTACCAAATTTGGGCGGGTATACCTTAACTTGAAGAGGTTCTCTCTGTCCAAAAATGGTAGTTGGTTTACGTCTCCGATGAGGACAATCTCGCTTGCACCAGACAACTTTGCCGCCATGACTATAGCCCCAAAGTGGTTCATAAGAGCCTCGTCTACCGTGAGGCGGTATTCTAACTGGGTTGCGGAGGTCTGATGGCAGTCGCTCCGTATAAAATACTGGTATTCAGCCGCATCTGGTTAGACCGGAAGCTGACCTCAACATACATAGTTGGGAAAAGGCTTGGCAGAACTGAACTTGTTTTTAACACGTAATTAATATGAATAAAATACCTATTTAAAACAAGTGTTTTAAAGATCTACTAAAAGTACTGTGTTTGCTACTAAAAGTTTGTATTTATAATTATTTTTTCGAAAAATTTTGTTGTTACATGTAGATTACATGTTTTAAATCTAGATGTTAATAAGGGGTTTGAAAACAATGCTTACCCAACATTCATGAATTCTGAAAATTTAAATGCTAAAATAGTTTATTGAGAGTATTTAGTATGGAGATAAGGTTCAAAGATAACTAAGTCTTATACACAGATGCAAAGGTGACAAATTATAAATGCATAAAACATAATAAATAAAATATTGATATTATATAAATACGAATTAAGATAGAAGTCAACACTAAATGCCCTTGTCCTCTCTCCCATTGAGACACCATACACAGTTAGTCGTATAGATACATTCATATATACATGGATAAATATTATAATATGATATATGTTTAATTGACTCACCAAAAATAAAAATATATAAATAAATAAAGAGCCCTGACCTAATAATGAAATAAATTGGCAATAATAATAAATTAAATAATTAAATAATATAGCAATAATATTACTGTTCATTATCTCCTAAAACAGGGCTTCCTCTCTCCTACCCTTTTGCTGTGCCCTACAGGGTCCATAATGATCTCAATTATATAGTTACCACCTAAGTACAAATTATGGTAAAGCAATAAAGATATTGAGTATTGAGGTAATATTTTTTGCAACAGCTGTGACTTTCCAATTTCAGGAAATGAATAGGAAGGGTGAATCCGACTTCGCCTCATTAAAATTTTGTTGTTCAATTACAAAAACTTTCCGATTATTTATGTATAAAGAAATATAATAGCAATACCTCAATTTAACTCTCTAAAAGTTTATAATCCAGTTTGTTTGAGTTCAAGCAATTCAATAGACAAAGTCGCGGTTGAATGTTGGCAGTGAATTTCGATTTATTATTTGAGTTCTAAACTAATTAGTTTACATTTTGAGACATTTTCTTGATTGATGGTGGTATCTGATCGCTTAGCCAAGCATAATTTGATGGCTACACATAGAATACGACATGGAATCAGTTGTTCGATAAATATATTTTTAGTTGCAGTCTGTAAATAATAATAATAAACCTTTATTTGCAGACCTTGAAGTCCATAGTGTTAGTATTGGCATGAAATATACTTAATTAACTAATATTAGTAACACATATACTGGCCTGCAAAAATAAGTATCACACTTTTAAAATTGCAATAACTTTTTAAGTACACAAGATATATTTTCGTAACAAAAAGGACTCAAAAAAGAGTTTAACTTTGTTACTATAGTTTCAAAGAAAGCTGATAAAAATTGCTATAAAACGTTTTTTTATTTTAAATCTCTAACTTCTATAGTTTAGAAAAAAATGTAATTTTAAAAGTGTGATACTTATTTTTGCAGGCCAGTGTATAATCACAGATAGAAATGATCTTAATAATATAATAGGTAGATATAAAATAAAATAAACTAGATGCTCGTATAACTATTAGGGCTGAACTCTGTGTACAGTCTCACCCAACGGCCAAGCATCGGGCAGTCCCACCTGTCACTCAATGCCCTCAACATGCTGTGGGAGCTGACGTATGTTCTGTGCCGGAGAGAAGCGCGGTGTTGCGTGCGGTGTAAAGCAATTGTGTTTTTATTTTTATGCCCTCAAGAATACTGACGACACTTTTGGTGTAGTGGCTGAGTGATTGGCGTCTACGCTGCGGGTCGTGGGTTCGATTCCTGCACGGGTCAAATATTTGTATGACCTAAAAATAGTTGTTCCGGGTCTGGGCGTTTGTGCATGTAAAGATTTGTGTCTGTAAACGCACCCACGATACAGGAGAAAGCCTTGGGTAACATTTTTTTTTTTTTAAACTAATGTATGAATTTATTCTGATATAACTATTCGGGATAAAAGCGACATTCCCTATAGAAAATAAATCTAAAAGACAAATTATTATTACCCAAAATAACTTCCTTATAGAATTAATTGACCATAAAGAAAGAATTCCATGCAAACCTTTGCGAAAGAGCCATTATTGTTTACTTTGAACAAATAAATATTATTAGGTATCTCAAGGACTCACTTGAACAATATTTTGCATATTTTTTTTCTATTTATAGTTACTTTTTACCGGATATCCACAAAATCAAACTATTAATACTAAATCAATTCGATGTATGATGATAGGATATTTAAATAGACCATAGATTTTAATACTTTTCAAATTCACGTGTGGATCATAATTTGATTACCACTTGCGTTAACGGTGAAGGTAAAACATCGTAAGGCAACCTGCTCACCTGTAAGCTCCTGAAAGTTACCGATGGTGTGTGTAGTCCGCCAACCCACACCAGGCCACCGTGGTGGACTAAGGCTTAAACTTTCATATATTAAAAAGTACTCTGTGGCTTAAACCACTCTAATTCTGAGAAGAGGCCTGCGCACAAACATAGGATAGTCAGTGGCGAAGGCTCCATACAACTCGATTCCTATCGGCTTCCCTTTCGAAATATGGCAAATACTAGTATCTATTATTTTCAATTATCATTTAAACAAATAATTAGGTATTTACGAAGTTACATTGCATTGCATTTGCTTATGAAAGTAACAATCAAAGAAATAAATAAACGCCTACATTTTTTTCGGAGCAAAATGTTGTAATGACGCAAAAGAAAAGCCGGTCAGGCGCGGCAGGAATCCAGTACATTTAATTCATAGTTTCACTTGTAGCGATCGTGACCTTGAGGCAACATAACACCGCTAGATCTACGGACGATAGCAAGCCGCGATCCATCGAGTTATTACGATAAGGACAGAGATAGGAAATGCGCACGCCAGAACGAGATGGAAATAATGCTACTGAAGTTCGTAATTTGTTCAGATAGTAATATTTGGATGACAGATTCACAACAGATTTTTTTCGCGCTTGTTTATATTATTGTTTTCACTTGTTCATTTGCATTTGATTTGATATATTCGTATCATAATTTAGAATCTTATAGCATTATTCATGTATTATTGTTGAAATTGATTTATTTGTGTAAACTAGTGATAGTTTTCCGAAGTGATAGTGCAGTAAAAACAAGGTTAGTGGCGTTGTATTATTTGGTGATCGTCTATTTAAATAGGTACTTAGGTAAGTAAGGATTACTAAGATATTTTTTTTAGTTTGTAGTTTTATTAGAAAGTAGTTATTTAAGTAGTGATTTTGTTATTATTGAGTAAATTAGATACCATGGCGGCATTAGTGAACGTAGAATGCTGTCTGACAGATTATTTGTTGACTGAGGAAACATCCTTTTCAAAGTTGAGTTTTGAAACTGTAATTCAGTTAGACCGTGGTCGCCTTGACATGATTATAAATTACAAACGACGCGATGGTTTTTTCAAACATTTTAACAGTTAAAGGTTTAAGAACTTTATTTTCTCATAAGAATTACATAAATTCACTTATTGAGAAAACTATTTACAAACTAAAAATAAAGGTTAACTACGAGCGTACAAAACGTAAATAAAGTAAGACAAAAAATTATAATTATAAAAACTGAGTGGGTAAGCTTAAAAATTATCAACGACAAAGTGTCGATGCTAAGTAGCTAGTAACCGGCGACATCCACAGATGCATAGTAAGTACTAAATGGTAATACTACTGGATGTGGCATTGGCGAAAACATTGGTAAGTAGTTTTTTTTTTTTTTGTTTTAATTATGTCTATTCTTATATAACTAACGTTTATAATATATGTATGTTTATTTATATATTTTATCTTGTATTTTTTTTTTTTTTTTTTTTATATGGATTTCATATATGTTGTGTATGCATTTACTTTTTATTTAGTGAGTTTTATTTAAATTTAAATCACTCAATTATTTCCTGTAAGTGGCGCTTTAGACGTTTTTTAAAGCTGAGTATAGTTTTTGCATCCTTAACATAAGCAGGTAATTTGTTATATATATTAATGCCCTCATATTCAATGTTCTTTTTACCGTAGTTTGTTCTAGGTGCCCGCATGACTAGATAATTGGCATTTCTCAATTTAATTTTTTGGACTTGGCTTTTTTTAGTAAAAGTTAAATCTGTATGAATTTCTTTTTTTAAAATTTTACGTATTAATATGCACGTGTAATACCTATAGGTTTGAGCGACATTCATTATTTTCGTAACTTCGTATATTTTTTTCGTGGGTGTTCTAAATTTGTAGTTGAATAATATTTTTATCAGTTTATTTTGTTTAATTTGATTTTTTTTGCAAATTGGATTTAGCTGTGGTGCCCCAGTTTTTAACAGTTCACAGTTCACATTACATTTTAACAGTTCTTTGTAAGTACCTACGACAAATACCCTTGGCTTACGGGAAGTTGTAAATTATATAAAATGTTTTGTTTTCTTTGCATATTATTCTCAGATTCTAATAGCTTATGGAGCCACACGGGATTTAAAGATATTAATAATCTTTCAATTTCGTCCAAAAAACATGGTCAGACCGAAAAACATATCCGAAGTTGTTTATCTTTGCATGATTTTGGAAATCGTAGGATAGAAACATTTTTTACTAATACGTATGAAGTTCATAATAGAAAAAAAGTAGATCGGAATAGAAGTTTAATGAAACGGTTCATCGACACAGTAATTTTGCTAGGTAAAAAATAATTAGCTTTTCGCGGCCACCACGAAAATCCGGCATCCGATAACCGCGGTAACTATATCGAAACGTTGTTATATTTAAGCAAGTATGATACCGTAATCGATTCGCATTTGGAACAATGTTCCTCAACACAGAATCCCACATTCTCTGGCCTTTCGAGTGATATACAAAATGATTTAATACAAAGTATCGCATTCGTTTTAAATTAAAGTTGGAAATAAATAAGGCTCAGTTTGTATCGGTCATGATTGACGAAACGCCCGATGTTAGTCATAGGGAGCAACTAACGGTAATATTTAGGTATTTATCTGAAACTGGAATCGAAGAACGTTTTCTTGGTTTCTATGACGTTAGCGTCAGTCGGACTGCTGATGTTCTTCTCATATCCATCCCCAAACGGCTTTTCTCAAAGCCACTTTTATTATACTTGCAAGACACTGTTTCTATGTATCAGTGCTTACATGTATAGTGAAAGTGAGCTAAAGCCAATTCATCTGTACAAGATTTCGAAGTCAGCCACAGGGCCACAGCTATACGAGTAGTTACTGGAATTCACGCATCACACTTGAGCAAGGTAAGCATTTTTTGGTTCGGCTTCCCTTTTAAGAAAATTCACCCTTCGCCACTGTAGGATAGTAATGGGTTGAAATATTGTTATGATATTTTGATACCTCATCGTATTTGAGCCTTACTGGATCCACCGGACTGCCAAGTCATAGGTCTCGAGTTTGAACCCTAGGCGCGCACCTCTGACTTTTCGGATTCATGTGTGTATTGTATAATTGTCACTTGTTTAAAAACGGTGAAGGAAAACATCGTGAGGAAACCGGCATGTCTGAGAGATATTTCTCGACGACATGTGAAGCCAAGCCAGAGGCCCATGGGCGGCATAAACTCTGACACCAGGTTAGTCACTAACCACACGAAATAAGAGGAAGAAGAGAAGCCTTACTGGATTAACGGTCTGTTCAAAAACTTAAGTCTAATTTCATTACATTGAGCCATTTCGGTTTCACTGTAGCTTCGTGATTCTACATAAAAGAAAGTACTTAGTTACTTTGTGACTTCGGATTACAAAGCCGCTGCAAGTGTTCGAAAGTGAGTATGTTCAGTTTAATACTAAATCTAGTGTTCAGACTTCAGTTTCGGTCATGCGAGAAACTGCAGCTTTGTGCAGGGAGTTCAGGTCTTTACGAGTGACAGGTTGTTACGAGAGACTAATTTTGTCATCGATGTCTTCCTGCTATAATAACCACATGATCTAATTATTGGTATAGATTAACAATGCATGGGATTCCGCTTGACTACAAAAAAAAATTGTCTTGCGATTGTGATAAGTGATTGTATCTAAACATTCTAAACCACCTGATAATGTGTAATAAAAAAGAAAACTATTTTTTTGCAAAAGAAAAATAAACACTTTTAAAGAATATTTTGATACTACGCATAAATGAATGGAAACCTGGCGATACAATTGATGGGCACAACTAGCGCGATATCGCATCGCGCAGTCAGTTTAATCGGAACGCTAAACTGACGTTAATGACATTTTTTTTAACCTGTATTAATCCTATGCAGGGACCATTTTTGACAGCAGTAGACTACGAGGTTTGAACAAATTACACGAATTTACAGCCTGTATAATATTATAAAGTTTGGTTGTTTGTGAGTTTGTAAATTTGGATGTTTGTTAATCAATCACGCCTTAACGTCTGGACGGATTTGGACGAAGACACACAGGTAGACTATATCCTGAATTAATAAAACAAAAGATATTTTTATCCGAGTACGTAAAGTAGTTCTCCTAGGACCCAAGTGATACCGCGAGCATCAGCTAGCTTACTATAGTATCTATGCCTTATATTTCGCTTAAAAAAACCAGAGTTTTTTTTTTAAAAAACGTTGCCCAGTGGCAACTGGTTTCTCCTGTATCGTGGGTGCGTTTACAGACAAAATCTTCACATGCACAAACGCCCAGACCCGGAACAACTATCTGTAGGCCATACAAATATTTGTTCCGTGTGGGAATCGAACCCACGACCTGTAGCGCAGAAGCCAATCGCTTAGCCACTGCACCAAACGTGTCGTCAAATTAGTTAGTCGTTAGATTAGATTTGCAAAACAGTTTTTTTTTGAGTGAATATATTTTTGTGTATCTATGATTTTTTTCATATTTTATTGCGTTCAAAATACGGCAAATGGTCTATCCAAGATTTCGTAAATGTGTTACTAAGTGTGGTAACGAGAATAAAATCGTTGATATTCCTTTCTTTACTGCAAATTGCCTGGTAGGTAATCATTTTTATTTCCACCATATGTTTTCGATAGCAGTTTTTTATATTTTACGACCTATGTACGAGTATGTAAACAAGATTACGATACCATTTGTAAACAAATGACGGTCGTGTTTAGCACAATAACAACAGTTTCGTGTTCCGTAGCCTAAACAAACACCACCATTGAAGTTCCATTAACTAGGCATATAGGAAAAAATAGGGGCTCGTGGCTAAATAACAACCGCGCCGATCGTACGATTTGCGAGGTTAAGCTGCGCTTTCCGCGGTCAGTCCGTGGATGGGTGACCATTTGTTACACATCGAGACCCCTCCGTGCCTCGGAGAGCACGTTAAGCCGTCGGTCCCGGGTGTCATACGAATACCTATGACAGTCGTTACGGGTAGTCAGAAGCCCGAAAGTCTGACAAACGGTTTAACCTTAGGATATCGGCATTGCCCAGTTACTGGGTTGCGGAGGTCTGATGGCAGTCGCTCCGTGTAAAATACTGGTATTCAGCCGCATCTGGTTAGACTGGAAGCTGACCCCAAGATAATTGGGAAAAGGCTAAGAGGAAGAAGATAGGAAAATATAGGAGTAATAACTCCTAATAGTTGGTCTGTTTGCGTTATGGCAAAATCTGTTCGTTCATGTGAAGAAAATTCAAACACAATTTCTACCTATTTTAGTTAGAATGGGGCTAATTGAGATCCTCGGGGCTAATTGGAATTCAGTTAAGACACGTGCTTCTTAACCCGGCGTCATGGGGGTTGGGTCAAAATGACCCGAGACGTTTTGGTTAGCTTACAGATTTGTAACTATGCAAGCGACATTACCGCTTCTCTCAGTAGCTGGAGTTTATGAGTTGCGCTAAGCGTTGTTGACAAAGAAAATGTTATGTAATACAAATTCTTGTTTCATTTACTAAACCATAAAACAATAAAACCATTACCTTAATATAATTACCAATTTGTTTTACAAAAAATTAAATATCTATCTTAAGTTAAAATATCGGGTGATAGTGACCCACCCCGCCCGCGTAACATTTTCCACCTCCATGACGCCGGGTTAAACGATTACGCCACGTGAGCTTTTACAATTTCAATTTCGCTGTATATTTCAATAATACTTGAAATTGTAGACAGTTTAAAAATACGCAACCTCGTTATACTGCCACGTTGGTCTAGTAGGAGCAAACGCGACTGCTGATCGTGAGATCCTGGTTTCGATCCCCAGGTCGGGCAGTGTTACTGGGTATTTTCTGTGTCAAATTCCTAAGTAGCAGCTCGGAGTTTGGAATTGAGCCCGGTTGATAGCAATAAGCTCGAAATGACGAAATGAAGGTGTTAAGACACCTCTGCCCAACCCTTCTGTGAATACAGGCGTGATGTTATGTTGTGTGTAAAAATATGTCTATTCTATTCCATGTTCATACCAATTACCACGTGGTTCTCAAATAACCCAATATTACCGAAACTCTTTTAACCTTATCAAGTCTCTGTTAGCAAGTCATGTTTATTAATATGTACGTTAATCATAGAGTGACAAAAATAATGGGTTAAGCGAAAGTGGTTTCAGTGGTACATACAATACAGGGTGTAAACAAAATCATGTAATTCCTTCAAACCTTGTAATATACTGCTGACATATATTAACCCTGCACGGGATGCTTTTGGATTCAATAAAAAAAAATTACAAGAAGTAAACATTATGTTCTTAATGTGAGGCATTTTAGCACCCCGAGCAAATCGCGCAGCTATCGCTCGCCGCGCGGTCATTTAACTCGGGGCGCTAAAATGCCTTACGTTATGAACACATGTTTACTTTTTGTATTTTATTTTTATTGAATCCAAAAGTATCCCATGCAGGGTCAATCTATGTCAGCAGTACATCACGAAGCTTGAAGGAATTACATGATTTCGTTTACACCCTGTATATATTTAGTTTATCTACGTTCGTCCTCTATAGTTTTTTGTCAATATCTACTCGTATAGGTACGTTTCATATATAAACATAAGTATTTGAAACGTTCGAATATGAGAAAGTGGATTCTTTCAAAGGAATGACGATTTGTGATGAAAAGAGCATGTAGCTACAAAATGTTTTGAATATATTTTGAAATTTAAAGGAAAGTGAACAAAAATTCAACAACGATATAATTTCTCTACTGTAAGACGTCAAGCGAGTAGAATATCAAATTTTTGTAACTTTGTAGACGATCCAACGTAGCAACATGATTGCATTCTCCTTCTTTCATATTTTTCTGGTTAAAGAGTTATACAGGGCGTCCTACTCCTATGGGACATGGACGTAAAGTACTTTAAATATTGTAGATATGATTTTCGCTATTTTTTTTTTAAAGTTGCTTGTCTCTTCTGGGAATCCAACCGACAAAATGTCAAAAAAATACTCCCAGTATTTTTATGATGACGATCGAAAGGGTTAATCGTAAGGATTAATTTCTTCTGACTAATATAGTATCTTTAATTAAAGGAACACTGTGAAATTTTACATTTAAGTTTAATTAATTATAAAGTAAATTAGTAAGATGAATTTATAATGAGTTGTACTGTCATGTTTGGTACTTCTAAAAATATCGGCATTAATTTTCATAGATAGCTTTGAATATTTACTTAAAATTTCATATCGGTCCGATTCCCAAAGGAGGCAAGCTACTTTTAAAAAATCATTGAATGTATATTAAACATGTACTTTAAAAAATAAAATAATGTTTCCATAAAGCAAAATATCCTATCAACTATACAGGGTTATTTGTAAAACACTGACAACCTCTCAGGACTATGTTAATAACATCATAATCAACAACTTTTGTTCTATGAATTTTAAAAATTCATCATATTTTAGTTCATCGGATTTTCATACAAAAATAAAAATATTTAAATTGAACGGTCTAAATGTTACAAAGTGTATGCGAAGCCAAAGAAAGCGATAGTAAAATAGCGAGGGGAGCGGGGTTAGGGCGGCGGGGGCGCTTTAGAACGTTCAATTTAAATATTTTTATTTTGGATTGAAAATTTGATGAACTAAAATATGATGATTTTTTAAAAGATACAGACCAAAAGTTTTTGGGTTAGGCGATATGTCGCCCTCTTGAAATCTCGCCTTCCGGCGAGTTATATATACCCTTTGGTCAGATGCCGAGGCCGCACTCGTCCGAATGTATTTTTATGACTGGGCCAGTTATACCCCTGAAAACCAACTAGGAGTCAAGTGGCCCACTGAGGTAGATTCTTATATCGATCTGGTAATTGCGAAATTATTCATTGCTCAAAATCGTCAGGAGTCAAAATAACTTACATTTTTTCACAACTCCCAAAAAAATATGAATAAAATACTATCTCTACTATACTAGACTCCTAGTATGTATATAAATTTGGTTTCTATGTGGAACTTAAGAATAATATGAAGGATTATTAATGATACGAGTATGTATAATGTACATTTAATAAACAAACTTGAAGTAGAGCGAGACAAACCTGAAGTATCTTCCAAAATTACAGAACCCACTTAAAAAAGTGCTGCGAATAGCTAAAAAAAAAGAAAGCATACCCAACCAACGTACCTAAGTCCAAAATCACAAATCAAACGTAAATATATATTTGTTATATTATTATTTTATTTAATATATCAAATATTTTATATAATATAACTTATATTATAGAAGAAGCCAGATATTTGCCAATTTTGTACTCCTGACGTAGATTAACCCTGAATGGGATAATTTTGAGTTCAATAAAAAAAACAAGAAGTAAACAATGTTTACTTGTATTTTTGTTCTCAACGTGAGGCATTTTAGCAACCCTAGTTAAATGACCGCGCGGCGACTGATAGCCGCTTCATTCGCTCGGAGCGCTAAAATGCCTCACGTCAAGAACACAAATGTTCACTTCGTGTAATTTTTTTTTTATTAGATCTAATTTTATCCTTTGCAGGGTTAATCTATGTCAGCAGTGCATGACGAGATTTGAAGAAATTACATGATTTCGTTTACACCCTGTATTTAAAGTATTTTCCCTACGTGTCCCATGGCCGTAGGACGCCCTGTATACTAGGTAACTCACAAAATTTACAGATAACGTAAAATTTACAGAAGAATACTTTATAATTTCACATATTTTCAAATAATTGTACGTTATTTATAATTTTGTGAAAAAGCATAATTCATTGTACGAAAAACAATACATAGGTAAATGATGCGGAATTTAATTACACCAATCAAAATAAAAGTTTATATAATTTAATGCTAATTGGATGTAAAGTGATGGAATATAATGGCACATTCAAACCACACTATTTTATTTTGTTAATATATTTATAATAACGCAACAGCGGAAGCTGGCAATTAATTTCTTAAATGTAACTAATTTACTTGAAAACGTAAGTTCTAGGACATACATCGATGTTATTCGTGATGTTCTTCACAAAGGACAGGCGCGTAGTACTCTCAACCGGCGTGCGTGTATGCAAGATCTATGAATGTGGATGAAGCGAAAGGAGTCTGTAAGTGTCGTAGCATGTGGCAGTCTATAGTTTCTGTCTACCCCCAAGGCAAAAAGGGTGTGAGTTTATGTATGTATGTAATTTCTAGGTATGTTGGACTAAGGGCCGATTTTCCAACCGTCAAATAACTTTTATCTGAAGAATAAACATGGCGGTTTCACATCATATTTTCTATATAAACGCTGTCAAAGTGCCATCTTTGTTTCTCAGGTAAAAATGTCTCAAAATAGCAAAATCAGCCCTAAAAAAGAACAACAAATAATCTATCCGTTACGTATGGCGAATCGTTCATACATAATATTTTAAATGATTTTACTCCAGACATGTCAAAGGCAATTTTTTTCTTAAAATATATAGAAGAAAATAAATTGAAGAACTTTGTAAGTTATTTCAAAATCGCTTTATATCGTACAGTAATTGTTAGATTTACTGTTAACGTATTTCCAATATTGCAAAAACTAGTAAAGTTCGTTTATGTTAACATTTTAAACGCATTTTTTCTATCGTTCCATTGTGTTAAGAATTATTTTAATATAAGAATATTCATGTATAATAATAGAAAGCAATTGATTCTAAAATTAAAAGCTCATATTTTACTTAAATTAATCGTCCATAATAAAATAATAATTGCTTAATCGACACCAACTTTGAATCAATTATGAGCTATAAATATTTCCAATTATATTTGAGTGTCTGGCCCTTAAATTCAAAACTTTGTTTAATAACTATTACTAGTATATTAACAATACACTATTACCTTCCAGCAGTATTATTCCACTTTCATTGTGAAAACCGCCAAACAGTGGAATGCGCTGCCCGAGTGGGTGTTCCCCGACAGTTACAATCTGGGTGTCTTCAAGTCACGAGTGAATCCGTTTCTTCTGGGCAAGCGTGCTCCATCGTAGACCGCATCATCGCTTAACATCAGGCGAGATGGCGGCCAAACGCAGGCCAAGTAATAAATAAAAATAAAATAAAAAAAAAACTTTGATTAGACGGGTGCAAATAATTATTTTCATCAATTAGGTAATTAAAATATTCTTGAAATTAATTGTTATTGAAGTTTGTGTCTAGTTTTATACTAACAAGTTTTGTGGAGTACCTCTTGAAATATCTTAATAGCACTAGAAAATTCCAACCCTATATTGAATTCAAAACTTTTGTTTATCGAATCTAGAGGTTCGGAGAAATGTTGAAGTATTCCGATTTTGTGTTCCCATGGGTATTATGGAATACCTGTTTTTTTTTTTTATGTTGGTAAATAAGCCGATGGTTCACCTGATAGAATGTGGGTACCGCCGCCTACATACACCTATAACACTAAGAGGATTGCTGATGCATTGCCAACCTTCGAAACAAGGTTGTTTGTTTTGTTTATTTTAAAACGTTGCCCCACACTATGATTACTCCTGTATTGTGGGTGCGTTTACATACACCTACAAATCTCATATGCACAAACACCCAGACCCGGAGCAATTATCTATAGGCCCTATAAATACTTGTTCCGTGCGGAAATCGGACCCATAACTCGCGGCGCAGAAGCCAAGCGCGCCCACTGCGCCAACCGTGTTGGGATCTCATAGGTGGGTGTAGTTTCACCGGCATCCATTTCACCCATTCACAGCGGTACACAGCAATGCTGCTTGGCGGCAGACATAGTTATGATAGTAGTACTTCCTAGAACGAGCTCTTTCACAGAGAGCTCTACAACTCCTTGTCTTATAATTTACTCCAAAAACTTTATCGCATATTTGTATCATACTTCAGCCTAACTTGATGGGGAATTTATTTTAACAGACTATGTTTTTTGAAATGTTTTTACAGGTGAAAGGGATTAAAATTATTAAAATTACGAGGGAAGCATATATAGCAGTGATAGCCTAGGTGGTGTGACCGTCAGACTGCCAAGTCATAGGTCTCGAGTTCGATCCCAAGGCATGCACCTCTGACTTTTCGGATTCATGTGCGTATTGTATAATTATCGCTTGCTTAAAAACGGTGAAGGAAAACATCGTGAGGAAACGCACGGCATGCCTGAGAGATATTTCTCGACGGCATGTGAAGCCAAGCCAGAGGCCCATGGGCGACATAAACTCACCAGGTTAGTCACTAACACGTCCGCACGGAACAAATATTTGTATAGCCTACAGATAGTTGTTCCGGGTCTGGATGTTTGTACGTGTGAAGATTTGTGTTTGTAAACGCACCTACGAAACAGGAGAAATACTAGTGTGGGGCAACGTTTTTTTTTAAGTAAAAGAAGTCGCATCGACAAACTTGATCGAACAACTAATGACAGTCGCTCATTTTCGCTACACGCACACTTATTGCATCAGCGTAAAGATATTTTTTACTGCAGTACTATTAAACATATTCCCTCTTATTACGAGAGATGGACTAAGAAAAACTTTGGTTTTAAAATAGCTCCATCTCTTTTTGTTATATGACGTTAGCAAGTGATGGGTATATTATAAATCTGGGTTTATCTTAGTCTTGGTTTAAACCACTTTTTGTAATAAGCGCCTCGTAGTCTTAAAGTCGCACTCAGTTCGGAAATGATCGGTTTTACGAAGTTTGCCGATGGGACTTTTTAGTTGTGTCGTACTATACCAAATTGAAAATCTGTTCAAAAATCTACTTTCATCAATTATTTTTGATAACATCAAGTTGTATGGACGGTTTGTTTACAGAAATTCCATTTTAAGTTTGGCTGTAGTGTAACATACTCCTATTTCATTTTGAAGGATCAGCTTTAAGCTGTTCGTTTTTCGCATGACATGACATGAAAGTTATTTGGGTTTACACGTGTTTTGAACCCGCAGTTAGTTTGTTAATCCAATCTAAACTGTTCTTAACTATGGTCGTTATTTTGTTAACGTGAACACCTGTTTTTGTTTGTTAAAATAACAGTTTAGTAATGCTGTTATTGCAGTTTTCATACATTATTACGTCATAGATATATAAATATTTACTTAAAATACTTTCCGTGTCAAATACTGGTATTCAGCCGCATCTGGTTAAACTGGAACATCGACCCCAAATTAGTTGAGAAAAGGCTAGGTAGAATGTAACAGAAAAAACACTTTCCCAATATAGGAACTGTTTGTAACGTTAGTAAAGATTGTAAGTTAAACAATATAAATGGAAATTCGTTCTTGTGTGATCGGGATTCCTAAAATTCTTAGAAAGGACACACCCAAATACTTTTACTCGTAAAAGAAAATGTTTTGAGTAAATACCTATCCACGTAGGCTTTCTTCCAAACTATTTCTTCCTGGATAGAAAAATACTTCTATAAGGAAGAGGACTTCTGGGTATTGGCTTAGGGAATACTACTTACAATAAATAGTAGCACGTTTCTCGGTATTTTTTCTATTCGACTGCTTGTAGATGATTTTGCGGACCATTTCTACGTAAGAGAGCAGTTAATGGCGAGACTTGAAAGTCTCCAACCAATGGGGACGAGAGTAAAATACTTAACCTAAGCTAACTACTACTACTAACATCATGACTACTAGCAACAACAGCACTAAGGGCGACCCCTAATGGGACTCGGACCTCGGCTTAGGACATTGCTGGCAACAGGACTGGGAGCGAGACAACTTGATACAGGCTGAATTAACGGTGTGACTGCGGAATCAGGAAGGACGACCGGTTCTGCGGCAGCGACGGGTGAGCACGATGGATCATTGATGTTTCTCGGTAGTAAGCGGGAAGTTAAATACTTCGTCTGTTCGGGCGATAACGTTCTGTCTAGCCCTTTTTATGTTGGGGTCAGCTTCCAGTATAACCAGATGCGGCTGAATATCAGTATTTTACACGGAGCGACTGCCATCAGACCTCCGCAACCCAGATACTGGGCAATGCCGAGATACTAAGGTTAGACCGTTTGTCAGACTTTTGGGCTTCTGACTACATGTAACGACTGTCATAGGTATCGATGAGGTAGGTCAGTTCGAGCGATAATAGTAGATATTTGATATTAATCCAACGTTTTCAAATGATGGAAATAAATATGAAGTGACGGATATAGTGTAACTAAATCAGATCTACCAACCATATTTAAGCTAACGTGTTCAAGAAATGTTTCGTCACTCTGGAACTTTGATTAACTCTGGATCATTAGCGTGATTAATGTTTGTCATTAAGTACGAGATGTTATTGCCCTTCCTACTCGTACACCTGGTCCTATCAAAATCAGAACTCATATATTCAAAGCCTGAAATCAGTAAGTACTTACTTATAGACAACCCCTAAATGAGCTCACACACTTCACTGTGTTTAAGAAGAAGCAGCGTTGCAATATACTCTCAAGTGGCATATTTCTGACTGTTAGATTACGAATTATACAAGACCGAAAAAAGCAAATTATTGTAAATACTATAATAAAATGTTGTTACAACATTTATAGCTCCGATTACACAATACTACCAAAATTTATTAAATTTTAAATGTGTGAATTATGTACAGTCATGAACACTAACATGTATACATGTATAAAACATCAAGTGATATTCTCCCTAAATAATACCGATAAAATTTGTGAAATATTTTACATACCAAGTATTTGGTATGTGGTTCCAGATACTACATTAACAGTATTTTAAGTTCTCCGTTACAACTTCTTCGTTAATATCGCTACGTGCATGTTAGTGCTCATGACTGTACACTGCGTTGCCAAACAATGGAGCATTATAAATGATTTTTCGCTGACAGGTTTCTTTTTCGCAGTAAGTCTGGCACATATTACTCAAATGTATATTTTTTTATTTAAAACGAATTTAACATGTAAGTCTTATGACAAAGTGTCAAAAACCATTTGTTATTTCCTTCTCTGACATGTCAAATTGTCTCGCTGATGGATACATTATTTTTAATAGGTAACGAGATAAATGTATGTTGTTATTATTTTGAAAGAGTTGGGCCTCGTTTAGTTAGTTCGATAAGATAAATATTTGTATAGCTTAAAAAACCTTGTTTTACATCATACGACAATATAGCATATCGATTTACTAATTGCTTGATAACAAGATACCTACCTTTATTTATATCGACATCCAACAAAAGTGTGTAAAAAATATTGGCTATCATAGTGATGAACATGAACAGAAACAATGTATACATAATATTTATAACCCCAGGCCGCACTTACACGGTTCCTTAAAGCCTTGTACGTGTGCCCCAGCCGCCGCGGGGTAACAAGAAATTTCACAGATAGTTGACAAAATTTTACACTCCATAAGTAGGTAGTATTTATATTTTTATTTTTTTCTCATTATGACATTTTATAAAATTTATTTTTCGCTTTTTTACATTGATATAATTTGTAAATTATTTTATCGGTGAGTGCGGTGTGGGTAAATCCTAGCGTTCACAACGGGAGACTATAATCCATCATTCTCAGCTACAATCGGAGTTGACTACAAATGTAAAGTCATGGACGTGAAACTGCAAGTATTCTCCACTGAGAAGAACACAGCCTGCTTAGTTGTCGGCAATAAGACTGACAAGCATAATTATCATTTTGGGACCCAGTGCATAATATCAGCAAGCACATTGGATCACCCGCGCGACGGCGCAACGAGTATTCCCAAGGAGGGTTGACGTCAGGCAGGCGGCCGGTCATAAAACAATAAGCCAAAACCACTAACAACATGGATTTATGAAATACATGTTGTGCCGACCCCACCTAGTGTAGGATAAGGGTATATTTATGGCGAGTGATACAAAAAGTAGTAGGTATATAAAACAAATACATTTTCATTTTGGGACTGAGTAAAACGCACTAAACGCACGACTGAGTAATAATGATGTGACGACGGATAAACGTATCTGCGTCAAAATTCTTTAGTCAAAGCAAAGAAAATAATTTTACAAGTGTATCATTTTACACTCTAATGTCTTGAACAAATACAATTATGTCACTTTAGAAAAATATTTTGCACTTCGTTCCCAATCTATTCTTCACAGTAGGTTAACATAACATGTTGGTATTTTTATTTTTAAATGCACTTAAATTTAATGTTGAAATCGTGACGTTCTAGATTAGGTACCTATAATTTGCATGGGGAATGGAGTACATATTTCTCCTTTGTCACTAGCTTACTTTTATTTAATTATTGCTTTATACAGGGTTACTGGTAACTTGACGTATTCCTTGCAGGATGTTATAGTAGGATTGAAATGCCACAAATCAAGCCACCAAATGTTCTACCAAAATTCAGTAGTTTAAGGGATATCTTTTTTTAGATTTTTGTTGAAGAATCCCAGATTCAACCATAATTTAAAAATAGTTTGGTATTTTTGAACTTTTAATTATTCACAGAGACCTGCTATGGCACCAGTGCTGATAAAAACATAAATTTCAATACATTCGCGCCGTACATTATTTTAAAATAGGTTTCAAATGGTTGAATCTGGGATTTTTCAACAATAATAAAATATAATGAATCTCAGAAACTACTGAATTTCGGTAGAACATTAATTTGGTGGCTTCATTTGTTGCATTTCAGCCCTTCTATAATGTCCTACAAGGAATACGTCGAGTTACCAGTAACCCTGTATAATGTTTTTTTTTTGTATTGCATTATGAATCTACTACTCTTTTAATTAAAAGTATATCTACAATACAAAAAAATATCTGCCTTCTATAAAAATATTTGCCTTCTACAATTTATTTTTATTTAACAAATTCATTTTAAGAGTGCGAAACATGTCCGGAGGAATCTAAAATTTGAAAAGCATTTTCTTAATTTAAAATTCTCGCTAGTGTAACAGAGTTAGAGGCTAACATAAAAGAAAAAAATAATCGAACATTTCTAACTGCCACTGAAACATTTAGCCGGTAAGTTTTCGTGTTCAGTCATTCCATAAAATGAGTGTTTTAGAATCACTTAAACAATCATTATCCCAACCTAGATATAGGTATTATTAATTATCAATCGTACTTTTACCATTTTGTTATCATAGATCCTTGTTAAGCTGCAATAATTATGTATACAATTTATTTATACATAGAAGAGGTAAAGACAATTCTATTAGGGAAAATAAATTTCACAATGACTCAAGTTGAGTTACCGTAAACGTTTCTGTTTCAAATATGTATAATTAATATCAGTGCAGTATTCAGGTGAAAAAAATATCAAAAGATTGTTGAATTTTTGATTTAAATATACACAAAGGTATGTAAATCATTGAGGTTGGTAGCGGTGAAGAGTTCTATTGATAGACTTTTATAGGGTTCAGTGTTCTTATAAAATCGAAACTTCACAGCGACTGTAAACGATTTTATTTTATCTGTAACCAACCAATCAGAATGTTGTTGCAAAGTTCCGGTAAATTTATATCTTATAACGCGAACTAAAGGTCTATTTTGCGATGCTAGCTCCATCTGCAGTTCGGTTAGGGCTTATAATATCTAGTGTGCAATAATTGCGACATAAATGCGACTGCCTTGTAGGTCTAGTTTGGATACGATCCCCAGATCGGGCAGTGTTATTGGTTTTTCCATTAGGAATTTCTCAGTAGCAGTCCGGAGTCTGAATTCACGCCCGGTTAGTGGCAATAAGCTCGCCTCCTATTACTATTACTTGATACTCAAACATAACTGGCGAAACAAGGGTGTACCAAAAACATCTCTGCCGAACCCTTCGGGGAATACAAGACGTGATTTTATGTATGTTATATTACAGCTAGTTCACACAAAAACTGTTTACAGGACCCGTTTTAGCGGATCCGTTTTTATTTTGGTGATGGCGCCTGTAGTTGTATGAGCGAGTTCACATACACGATAGTATTCCGAATCCAGTAAAAAATACTGGATCCTTTATATTTATCGTACCCTGCCTACCAGATGTGACGCAACTGCCATTTGTTTAACTGATCCGTCGGTACAGATATGAACAACACAACCAGTACCGACAGGCTCTTATGTGGAACAATTTCAGTAAGATTTTTTATAGAAAAAGTATTCAAGGCTTGGTCGTGAACCCTGATATTGAAATATTATTTTTGCGAAGTTATTAATATTAAAACACTCTTAAAATTTATTACTAACGTCACAATTTATTGCTGTGCTACGATCTTATTGTAACAGCATTAAACGAATTCCAATGATTCATTACATTTGACAGAGTTTAGGGTTCCCTTAACTGTTTAAAAATCGTTTATCATCTTCGTCGAGTTTTAAAACATTAACGATTACTTGGAAATCCTTCCTTAATTTAAAAGTTCCATTTCGTTTTTCCTGGTAAATGACTAAGGACATTATATCATCGTTAAATAATTTTACCCGCTTATACATACCGATTGAATCGATTCATTTATTTGACTTTGCTGACGAATCTGCCTCATTACTCAGTTTGCTTAGTTGATTGATTGATGCCTGACTTATCAAACGGTACCTATAATTTATCAACGAGATTTATTAACGGATTGCTTTAGGTCTTTGAACTATAAAAAGTACTGAAATGTATCTAGAAAATTCAGTTTTTATTTGGCTACGATATATTTAATATCTGTAATAACTATCATTATCTGCCTAGCCTTTTTCTTGTCTGTTATAGCTAGGTTCCAGTCTAATCAGATGGGACTATTTATCAGTATTTTACAGGAAGCAGGCAACTATTTTGGAATACCCAAATCAGTGTACAAAATTATAATTAAGAGTTCGCTTTCCATCAGGTGAGATCAAAGTCAAGCCCGGGCCGAACCAAACATAATAAAAAAATAAACTAAGAACTACACTTACGTTATCGCTGCATGTTGCTTTGAACCATGGCGACGCAATTATATAGGACTCCAGTTCAGCAAAACCATTTCAAAGTTCGCAAATTCCTGTAATAGAGAATAAGTTTATTATTTTGTTTTTTGTAAAGATTTTCAAAATCACCTCAGAGATCTAGTAATAATGCAGCACCAGATAATTCTGGATTCACTACCCAAGGCTGAACAAAGTGTTACAGAGTTATTCCTGAGGGACCTAACCAGCTTAATATTTTGATATGCGAAGCTGTGCAAACTTCATATCCGCATAAAACCATCTATTTTTTTAATGTCATCGTTTTTATTTTATCACTTGTACAAGCGAAAACACAGAGTGTCACGTAAACAAATAAAATTCCCAGTAATCCAATAAAAAAAAAACGAATTCCAGATACGGAACCCATTGCGCAAAACTCTCCGGACCGATTTTTCTAGGAAGCAATAACGATTAATTTTCAGCGGCTGACTAGTTGACTGCCCGTGGGTTTTACGACTTTATTTACGAGTGCTTGCTCTGCATTTTTGTTTATTTGTGTGTTTATATAAATTTGCATGTTTAGTAATTTAATCATACTTCGGCAATACTAAAGATTATTCAAATTATTAAATAATTGTTAAAACCCTTGCGTACCTAAAAGTTTGACATCTATTAAATCTGTATAAAATTACTTTACTCGTTATTAATTATGACTTTCTTTTCGAAAAATTAATGAGATGAAATTTAATTAAACAGTATTTTAACCATATTTTTTGTTGCTAAAGACGTATTTTAAACATGGAGCTCACTCACTTTTTATTAAGTTTAGAACCATTTTATTGTCTGTTGACAGAAATATCCAATTTTTATTTATTTATTATTGCTTTAGACAAGAATATTTGAATAAAGGCCTAATTGTTTATGCGGTATTGGTGTCGATTCTAACTAAAGGAGTTTGTCAATTTCTGTTTCAATAGAAAAAGAAAGTCACAGCTGCGTTTAGTCTAGTTTAGTACTTTCAAAATGTGCTACAGAATCGACACCATTGACGATTTAGTCCAAAATCAAAGTTATTGGGTTATTGCCTTCATTTTATTGTTAACAAACATACATATCGTCACCGGAAAGCCAATATTTCTTAAGCGCCATTTTGGCTAAAATGAGTTGTATAGGTATTTGGATTGGATTTTTTTTCTGCGTTGATTGTTTGGCATTTCGTATTTTATTCTATTATATTACTAAATCCCAACTAATCGACGCAGAAAAAAATCCAATCCAAAGAACTCATTTTAGTCAAAATGGCGCTTAAGTAGTATTGGCTTTCCGGTGACGATATACTCACGCCTGTAACCCACAAAGGGGTTAGCAGAGGTGATATCCTATTACGACAGTTTGTACTCCCACGTTTGGCCTTAAGTCCCATGTAATAGGTGGTGAGCCTTATGCAATTTTCCGGGCACAATAATGGTGCTAGGCCTGTTACTTCTTACGCCTCGCTTGCCCGGCGACAGAGAGAATTGTATTCTAAAACCAGGGATTCACTAGAGGACTAAATGTTTCCCAACATGACGCGCAACATTGAGTCTACGTGACGCTGCAGCGTTACACACAACTTTGTGTGACATTTTTACATGAAGCAGGACACGTTGCAAGCCGCCACTTCGAGAGCGGGTGCAAGTGTGTGCGAGCAAATTGTTCCGCGACATTGTCCCCAGGACATTCACGTAGATGTCCCGCGTCAAGTCTTGCGGCATGTTGCTCCATTTCGTCGGTTGGCAGTGAAAACCACGTATGTCTAAAATACATTTTTTTAAAAGAGATAGATATAACTGTCTCCTGCAAAAAATGGCCGATCAAATGTTAAGACAAGTTTGTCATCGTACGTCATAGATAGCTTAGAAGTATTTGAATTGAAAGTTTGTTGAATTAGTACCTATGTGTATGACGAGTTTATCAATCTAAATAACAAATAAAACGCTTTTGCAGAAAATTTAATTTACGAGGTTTTCACTGCCGAGCGTCGATTTGTGCCTTAGTGAATCCAGGGCCCCCCCTTCTTCGGCGCGGAGAAGGCTCGCTGTGGAATGAGTAAGTTTTAAATGTACGGTTATTTTATCCGTATTGTATCAACGACCAGTCGGTACAGTAAGGTCGTCGTTATGGTGAAACATTACTCTTTAAGAAACTTTTCATATCAAACTTATGGAAATCATAAACTGATTTCCATAACTTTGAAATGAAATACGCAGAAATATTATCTCTGTTTACTCCAGTTTGGTTATAAAGGACTTATGGGAGTTTTGTTATAATAATATGCGATCTGTGTTGTGTAGTTACAAACTTTTGACCTTTGTATTTCGTGAATATTTAATATTATTGTTTTGACTGCCTTGTTGGTGTAGTGATAGCAAACGCGTCTGCTGAGTATGGGGTCCTGGGTTCGATCCCCGGGTCGGGCAAAGTGTTATTGGGTTTTTCCATTAGGAATTACTCAGTAGCAGCCCGGAGTCTGGATTTGTGCCCGTTTAATGGCAACAGGCTCGGCCCCTATTCTTTTTGCTTTTTTTTCTTTTTTTTTTAAAAACGTTGCCCCACACTAGGATTTCTCCTGTATCGTGGGTGCGTTTACAAACACAAATCTTCACACGCACAAACATCCAGACCCGGAACAACTATCTGTAGGCCATACAAATATTTGTTCCGTGCGGGAATCGAACCCACGACCCGTAGCGCATAAGCCGATCGCTCAGCCACTGCACCAAACGTGTCGTCAAACGTGTCGTATTACATGGGACTTCTGCCGAACCCTTTGGGGAATATAAAGCGTGATGTTATGTTATGTATTTATTGTTTAGATTTCTATAATAATCTATATATTTGAACAAAACCAATATTTCTGCAACGATCTATCATCTTGTCTTAGACAGCAATCATTACTAATGACTGATTCCTTTAATTTACCGAGCGTTTTTAGTTATAATTAAGACTCTCGTATATTTACCAATAATGAAGCAAAGACCTTACGGCTTTGCATAGTAGATCCTTCCATACGGAAGTAGCTATCATAGGTAAAATGAATAAACTAAATTAGCTTACGAGTATATTTATATGCCAAGTTTGTAGGTAAAAAATGTTACTTACCATTAATAACTACAACCATTTGTTTTTGGCCATAGGAATAAGTCGATAAATTCATACATTTATGTAAATTTAAACGCGATCATATAGTTTAGGAAAATTATAGTTAAAATTTTCGATTCAACATAAAGTTCCGGCTACGTGCAGCGACTTGCATGCGCAACGTTTGCGCAAATGGTATTATCGCAATTAATGGCACTATTGCACGATATACAATCGTTTTGCCGCACATGCTTACTTGTGCAAATTCGAGTTTGTGCAAATAATTAAGCCTACGCGTGTAGCCGGGTTAACTCTGAAACGTTTCGAAAAGCAAAATATCCTCAGGTCGTTGAAAATGCTTCTGTTTTATTATAAAACTTTCACAAGTCAAACAACGGTAATTTTATGATGACAATGATCTTCAACCTAATAAAAATCGAGAAACTCACGACCGTGATAAATGAAATATTATAGAAATGTTCACCGAAAAGTTTTTTTTAAATTTATTCTATTTACAAACGTTATAGCATTGTGAAAACGATCACCTGCGCGTGAGAGATGCTAACAATTCTTAGACTATCTTGTAGGAAACACGCAATGAAGTCATTATTAGTGAACGTAATTGTTTGAAATAGTGAGTTAAACGAACCTTTTGTCGTATCTTATCTTCCAAACTAGCGGCCCGTCCCGGCTTCCCACGGGTGGACATTTTTCCCGCTTTTGCAACATTTTTCATTTATGCTCCGCTCCTATTGGTCGTAGCGTAATGTTATATAGCCTATAACCTTCCTCGATAAATGGACTATCCAACACAAAAATATTTTTTCAATTCCAACCAGTAGTTCCTGAGATTAGCGCGTTCAAACAAACAAACTCTTCAACTTTATAATATTAGTATAGATACACAAACTCACGGAACGAAAAAATAAAATGTAACCAACATTTGACTACTCTTATTAAAGATACTTTTTGTAAAATATTTCAAAACATTAATTTTATTTATAACAAGAAATTGTGTGATGTTAATCTATTTGAAACACTTCTTATTCAAGTAAGTTTCGAATTTTTCATCGATTTTACAGAAAATATCTCTATTGAGAGTAGTTAAATGTTGTTTACATTTTATTTTTCGTTCCGTGAACCTATATCTATACTTCTATACTTATATTATAAAGAGGAAAGATTTGTATTTTTGTATGTAACGGGCAAACTTAAAAACTACTGGACCGATTTCAAAAATTCTTTTGCCGTTAGAAATATACATTATCATTGAGTAACATAGGCTATAATTATCTTTATTTATTCCAAAATGTTAAAAAAATATGTCCACCGGTGCGAAGCCGAGACGGGCCGCTAGTAGTGTACGTAATTATGTTATATCACTTTATGTTGCCCCTCAATCGTCTATTCTAAACAAAATAATCTTTGAACAGATTCAGTTTCATATTTTTTTAACAACACAGTATGATTTTATTTTAATGTACTATGTACTCTCATTATGTCTACAGCGTATTTCAAGGATTTTTCTATAGATAGGTATACTATCATTATGGTTAAAGTGGATGATATTCGCTTGTTTTCAGCATGACCGAAATCTCTATAGTATAATTTTAAATAATTTTGGATACAAATTATGACAATAAATCTTAGTGATTTCCAAAACGGCATAGTTGTACTTACAACACGCCCAAAGTTTACCAATTAGAATTTCAGGTTTCACTGTAATAGAGGGTAAACTTAGTACTTTACTAAGGCTAACGTTAATTAACTCAATCTTGAGTCAGACTAGGTGCTAGGTCTAAAGATTTAACCGTCAGGAAAATAATTGCAAACTATGCCTAATTGCCTGTACAATGAATAATTCATTTCCATCCGTTTCAGCGAATATCTTCTTTAAGCGTACCTAAATATTGTGTAACTTATGATTTATACTGTTTTACACAATATTTTCAACAAATCGATGAATATTATTCATAATATCACGCTTGTATTCTCGAAAACTTGGGCAGAGGCGTATAGTAACACCCTCATTTCGCCGTTATGTTTAAGTTCCATGTAATAGGGGCAAGCCTATTACTATCAAACAGGCACAAATCCAAACTTCAGGCTGCTACTAAGAAAAACCCAATAACACTTTGCACGACCTGAGGATCGAACCCGGGACCTCACGATCAGCAGTCGCGCTTGCTGCCACTACACCAACGAGGCAGTTATAGCCATATTATCTTAGCAGCCCGTAAACTTCTACTACTAAACAGAGGCCTTCTAATGACCGCTACTGCAATGAACGGTCAAAGGTGAAACTGGCGTACGTAATCCCGTAGTGACGTTAACCATGGATAAGATGGACTAGGTACTCTTTCAAAATGTTTTAAAATATACTATACTGTGTTTAAAAAAATTAATGTACTTCATTGTTTCAATTGCCTATATTAATAGCTTGTAGGCCTAAAAGAAGATGGCGGGACGAGTTAGACACTAAAGGCTGATTTACACAAGAATAGTTTCTCGAAGCGAGACTCGTTCTGTCATTGTCTTCTTCTACGACGAAAACAGACAGCATGAGATCCACTTCGAGAAACGCTCCGTGTAAATGAGCGTTAAAGGCCGATTTACACGAAGATAGTTTCTTTAAGCGAGACCCGTTCTGTCTTTGTCTTTCTCTATAATGGAAACAGAGATAGCATGAGACTCGCTTCGAGAAACTCTCCGTGTAAATAAGCGTTAAAGGCCGATTTACACGAGAATAGTTTATCGAAGCGAGACTCGTTCTGTCTTTGTCTTTCTTTACGATGAAAACGAAGATGGCATAAGACTCGCTTCGAGAAACTATCTCCATGTAAATGTGCCTTTATTGGAAGAATTGGCAGCAGAGATCCTTAAACCTAGAGGAGAGGAAGGAGGGTAGGGAGGCCTTTGCCCTGAAGTGGAACGATCATGTCTGAATAATAATTATAATAGCTTGTTAAAACGTAATCAAATGAATACATCATTGAAAGTAATTTATCATCGTTTGATAAGATCTTGATGTATGAAAATAGCTATAAACCATTTGAATATGTGCTGTTAATATGATTCTGGTTAATGGCATACGCATTTGGCAAATTAAGGGATGGAAAAATAAAAATTGGCTTCTATAAATTAGATTTGTCGTTTATTTGTGTTAATTTGATGAAAATGGTTATAAATGGCAACAGTCAAGTTAGGTAAATGAACATTATAAGCCTTAAAAAATAATTATAATTAAAAAAATATTATAATATAATTATAATAAACATGTTCTAGGTCTAACACGAACATTTGACGTATAGTATCGCAAACCTATCGCTAATGTAAGTAAATTTTTAATTAAAAATACTACGGTCCTATACTTTTTTTTGACATTAAAAATTTGTATGAATAAAGGTTTCAAATTAATTCAATAGTAGATATGTTCGAAACGAGTAATTTTCTATTTCTAAATTCTGTTATCGATAGCTGGTAACATTGGAAAATATTGACATAGGAGGGTAAAGATTAATCAACATACCCGAAGTTATAAAAACAGTGGTCATTCGACGGAGCAGAGGATTCCATGTCGAACAGCCGAAGAAGTCTGACGTTTTATATCTGGTTTGCTTGTCCTCATTTTTTGATCTTGTGTTAATTATTATATTGTGATATATTGTGAACTAGCTTGTGTAACTAATCACTAACCCAATTAAAAGTACTCTCAATGGTGGAGAGTCTATGTTGGTTTAATTTACTTAATTTACCATGCTCCCAATCCTGACATAATGATATTAGCTATAACTGTAATGATAGATTCACGCCTAAAAGATTATGTTGTATGTATT
Source organism: Amphipyra berbera (assembly GCA_910594945.2). Lineage (NCBI taxonomy): Eukaryota > Metazoa > Arthropoda > Insecta > Lepidoptera > Noctuidae > Amphipyra > Amphipyra berbera. The sequence continues at coordinate 9,594,017 of OU343136.1, read as the reverse complement.
TTATAATTCACTCACATTAACGTTAGATACGTTTTCGTTAGTAATATTCGTGTCATGCCTAGATCTCCGTATGGAGATTTAATGTATCTGTAATGTAATGTATCTCCATACTTTATTACTACACAAAGTTAGTCAGAAAACAACTACTAATTCGAAAGTGTATAAGACATGTATTCATACTAATGCATAACTTTTGTTCTACAACATTCCCCAAACGTGAATAGTTTAAGATAAATAGCTGTTCAAAGTTTTCATAAGTAAACGCTAAAATGTACCTATCATCAGCTGTGTTTACATTTTAAGTCATATTACTATTTGGGGCAAAAATTAGAGGCTCCATTTTATGAATTCGTAACCGAACCAGGGTTATCGATTTTTTGAAATAAATAAAAATAATCGAATTTTAAAATTTTACCACTTCAGTAATCAAACGTCACTGTCACTTCGCCTTAAAATGACAGTGACAGCAAGAGACTTAACGGCAACTTAAAACTGAGTAGCGTTTGAGAATTTGGCCATTAGTGGCCCGCGGATTAGTTCCCCCTTCCGACTAACCTTGTAGATACAATAGGAAAAGCGACATAGGTAGTAATACTTCAATGGATATAATAGACCTACATTATTTTTACATTATTTTAATTACTGTACGCATAAAGATAAGCTTGCAATATTATTATTAACGCTGTAGTAAATATTACTCAATTATTTTTACACTGCATTAAAAAAAACATAATAATTTGAAACGGCTTGTGGTTAATAACCAACCGTGCGGAAAATCTGCGCTTGCCGCGGTCAGTCCGTGGATGGGTGACCGTTCGTTACACATCAAGATCCCTCCGTGCCTCGGAAAGTACATTTACAGTCGGTCCCGCCCCCGGTCACTCAGAAGCCCGAAAGTCTGACAACTGGTCTAACATTAGGATATCTGCATTGCCCAGTAACTGGGTTGCGGAGGTCTGATGGCAGTCACTCTAGATAAAATACTGATATTCCGCATCTGGTTAGACTGGAAGCGGACCCCAATATAGTTGGGAAAATAAAAAAACATTTTAACAAAAATAAAACCTACTTCAAAAAAAACGAAAAAAGGAATAAAATAATGACCATATTATAAAATCAACAGTTTCAGAAGTCGGTGCCTTCAATTTGGTTCAGCATCGATCGGCACCGACTTCTGAAACTGTAAATTTTATAATATGGTCATTTTTTTTCGTATTTTTTAAGTCGATTTTATTTTTGTTAAAATGTTTTTAATTTTTTTCATTTTAGTGGCCTTAATTAATACTTGGTTGGACCAACTAAACATGCCGCTCTTAACATAATCATATCATCACATTATGCGTACTGTTCATCATTTAGGATTTCCATTGTATATCTCCGAAGTTCTTCATCAGATCTTCACCAAATTTAAATGGGACCATTTCGAAAGAATACTCTTTTATATACAAGGTTAGTCGGAAAGGGGGTACTAAGCCGCGGACCACGTAAAGTATCAGTGATGACTATTTTAAATCAAGTGTTAAAATTTCAAAATTCGATAATTTTTATTTGCATGCAAAAATATTTTTATTTTGGTTTTTTTAAAAAAAATCATACCTGCTTTTGTTATGAATTCAGAAAATTTATTTTCTAATCCGTGACCCCAAATATGCACTAAATTGTAAAAACAGCTGATCATAGCTATGGACAGTTAGATTTTAGCATATTGTTTACGAAATCTTTGAAAAGCTATTTCTCTTAAACTATCGAGTTTTGGGGAAAGTTGTAGAACAAAAGTTATCCCTTATTATGGGTACTTTAACACCCTTTCGGCTTAGTACCCCCTTTCCGACTAACCTTGTATATAAAAAAATCCAAATCGGTTTATAAATGACGGTGCAGTGAGGTAACAAATATTAAAAAAACAGCCGTATTAATACCCTCCTCCTTTTTTGGAAGTCTGTTAAAAATAGGCAGAACAATAATTTGAAATCTAACAAAATTTAGCGAAGTCTATTCTTGAAAAGTCGACAAAGGAGACTGTCGACGGGTCCTACGTATACTAGTACAACCCGCAAAAATGCGAAATCCACTTTTCGACATCAATCGCCTTCAAATCACCGATAGGTAGTTTATTAATTTTTTTTAAAATAATTATTTAAGTTTCGTGGTTACAAATTTGTAAACGAATGGAAATAACAGTATTATTTTATACGGGATATAATAAATATTTAAGATCTTTAAACCGCTCTTCTATAAAGTTGTATTTTTACACTTGCACCATTATACGTAGGACCCGTCGGTTTAATGAGTTTAGTTACTTTTCAACTTTGTTCGAGCATTCATGTAATAAAGTTACAATGTTTATTAACTAATTACCTAAATAGTGTACAAATAACGGCACTAGCGAATCAAAAGAATAGTAATAGTAGAATAGCTTTTCAAACAAAATATTGACTTTAGTGAATAGCCTTGATTCTTTTGAAAAAAAAAAAACGCAATCGTTAGTTTTTAGGGTTCCGTACCGAAAGGGTAAAACGGGACCCTATTACTAAAACTCCGCTGTCTGTCCGTCCGTCCGTCTGTTCGTCTGTCACCAGGCTGTATCTCATGAACCGTGATAGTTAGACAGTTGAAATTTTCACAGATGATGTCATTGTATTTCTATTGCCGCTATAACAACAAATACTAAAAAACAGAATAAAATAAATATTTAAGGGAGCCCCCTTAAAAAAAATCACGTTTGTTGTAGGTATGGGAGCCCCAATACAATAAACGTGTTTTTTTTGCCGCTTTTATAGATAATGGTACGGAACCCTTCGTGCGCGAGTCCGACTCGTACTTGGCCGGTTTTTTTTGTACTGTTAACATTTAACATCCACGGTTTGACTGTCTTCAACTTTTCAACTTTCTTATCTTATTTCTTTACTTTGTCTTTTACATCGTTCTTGGATTCTGTGAAAGGTGAGCCAAGTTTTCCGTAACCTATTTTCACGTTGGTTGTAAATTAAATTCCTAGAACGCATCTGTTGACTGCTGTCTTAAGAATATAATGTATACTTGTAATCTGTAATATTCTTCCAAATATAAAATTTTACTATTGATTTTATTTCGCGCGACTGCTGGTCCTGGGTTCGATCCCCAGGTCGGGCAAAGTTTTATTGATGTTTTCCGTGCGGAATTCCTCAGTAGCATCCCAGACTTTGGATTTATGCCCGGTTGATGCCAATAGGCTCGCCCCCTATTACATTGGACTTAAACATAACGGCGAAATGAGGGTGTTACTAAACACCTCTGCCTAACCCTTCGAGGAATACAGGCGTGATGTCATGTTATGTATCTATTCTATCGATCATCGATTGTCATGTTGTCTACAGGCCCAGGTCCAGTCCTTAGGAACCATTCGGCATGTATCGGACACTATTATCTCTACAAAATAAATCCTACGCAACTTTCAGTTTCCCTTGATATAGAATTCGAGATGAGGGCTTTACAGACGTTCCAGAGTAATGATTCCACATTTAAACTAAGCAACGAGGATGCATTACCTATTAGCCGTGTTAATAAATAATGGATATAGAAATGGCGCCTTGTACAGTCAGCAACAAAGGTATGTTAACACTTCAGTTTTTTAAATCATAACTAAACACAATAATATAGGTACCTATACAAATTTGATCGGAACACGTGTAACAATAATATAACACAAACTCTTGACTATTATATGAAATTCTGAAAAGCAGTGTATCGAATAATTTTGTGTTTTTTAGATGTTTTGTAAAAGTAACAGTGTTAATCAATTTTCGTTGTTGACAGTACTTATGAAATGCCCAGTATGGTTAGAAAAAGCAATAAAAAACATAATTGTACTTTACATCTCGTTTTTATGTAAGTTGTATAAAATAAATATGAACTGGATTAAAAGTAAAGATTATTTAATATTTATTGGTTAATTTAATCTTTATAATGTATAAGTCTTCTTATTTTAAATTTAATTACATTCGAATGAATTATTTTAGTCATATTTTTTATTCACATCGTGCTAGGCGAAACCTAGATAGAAATACAATATGAGTGAGATGGCATGACCTGCCATTTAATCAATTCTTTACTGAACCAGGTTATACCCAATGATATTATTATAAAAAGCGCCAATTATCGCCTGTGGTCTCAGTTGCTCTCGAACAAGTGAATGCGTATAAAATATGTATGCGCGCCGCTTTTGCGTATAAATAGCCCGGTTACGTAGAAAACGTCCGCAAGACCATCTACAAGAGTCGATTAGGAAAAAAAAAAAAGCTTTCGCGTACAGAGTACTTCCTTCGTTTGTTTTGTGAGCATATAACGTATCTGTTAATCTATGGTGTTTATACCTACATATTAGTATAGGTACATATAGCTGTAGCTGCATCGTGGATACCCATAAATATTTTGTATTCAGCAGTTACCAGTGTAACGTTTATTCCCTATGATTTCGATTAGCGACCCGAGTAATGTTTAAGGGAGGGTCCTAATGATGACGATCCCTAATGTCAACATTTTAACGAATCATGGGATTTAATTATAACTGCTAAGCTAAAATACCGCCTGTCATTTACGCTTGTCATGGGAAGAAAATGGGAAAGATTAGATGATATTTTTCGCTAAAATAGGTGACTGTCTTTGCATGAGTATGAGAATAAAAAAATTTATAAAATTAGAATAATAGGTAACTAAATAGTAATTGTTAAAATTAAATATAAATTAAATGCCTAGTCCTAAGTTTTAGTAATTAATAATAGCAGTAGTAGATAAGTAATATACTATTTATTAATCTGTATTAATAAGTTTTATTTATTTGCGGCGTGCGTGTATGACAAGATGAATGAATGTGGATAAACCGAAAGGAGTGTGTAAGGATCGCAGCACGTGGCGTTCTCCAGTTTCTGCCTACCCCCATGGGAAAAAAGGCGTGAGTTTATGTTTGTATGTATTTATTTGCGACAACCTAACAGGGTTATGTACTCATAAGTATAGTCTAAGATGAGGTTGTAACTATACTGCAACAAACGGATTAGTGTGTAGTTAGTAGTAGTCAAGAAAATGGATGAGTAGTTGCAGTACACGTTAAGTGATTTACGACCTAACCCCCGCCCTAACTATTTAACAAATCACCAAGACCAAAGTCGGCAGGGACCCGGCATGGATAGTTAATGCAGTATGTATAGGTACCTAAAATTTCACAACCAAATTGTCATAGCTACATTTATTCTTGACCTGGAAACATTATTCTGGAAACCGTCGGATTGCACCTGCATTTTCACAATATCTGTTGTAACACCTACCAAAATGAAATTAAACATCGACTTATTCCTTGAAAGTGTAGAATCATTGTAAAAGCTATCTCTTTACTCAGATTTTCCATCATATTTTTAGGGTTCCGTGCCTCAAAAGGAAAATAGAAACCCTTATAGGATCACTTCGTTGTCCATCTGTCTGTCTTTCAAGACCCGATTTCTTAAGAACGCGTGGAGTTAGAAATTAATACCAAATAGGTACTCAAGTTTGCAGTCCCTTAGAGCGGTAAAAAAATAAAACTTCTAAATCAACGCAATCAAAAGATAGGGCCGTTTAGGCCGATATTTTGACACTTACAAAGGAATCAAAACCTATACATATATACTTCCCGTTGACTTAGGCAAGAAGCAATGTCTTATAGCACAAGTAAAGGGCAAAATCCGAAAACCGTAAATTTCTAGTTACATCACAGATAAAATATCTTTTTACGACGAACTATTTACATATATACAAGTTTGTACGGGACCCTCGGTACGCGAGACGGACTCGTTTTTTACAAGAACGCTTTAGTTTCATTAAATTATCTCCCGCAAAACGCCCAACGGGGAAACTTCTCTTTTAGCAAAATCTTGCAATTTAAAAGCAAAATGCGCTTCTGGATTACACTTTCTGCATTAGAAAAGCATTCTTGCCAACAGATACGCTGGGTAGCCACTTTTAAAGTACCCATTCATATTTAACGTTCATGCAAGATAACAAAGCATCCATATTTCAGCCATTAAAATCCTGTATAGTCGGCACGTAAGTTGGCAAAGTTTTGGCGTAGTGGGGTAGTACGCATGTACACTTAGTGCAACAAAAAATGGTCACTTTTACTACTTGTTAATATTCTATGGTTATTGCCACAATTATTTTTGAACATGTCTGTTTAGAAAAAAGAAAGAAGAGGAATTCTCTTTTCTACTCTTACCAAGTTACGTGCCGGCGACTATATAAAAGGTGATCGAACTTTTAGTCATGAAACATTAATTTGGTTTTAGTAAGGCATTAAATATACACATTAGAAAACCCTTAATAATTAATTATTCTTTAATTACTTTTTTCCAAAAATGTTTATTTTATTGGACTCATGAATGTTTCACGATCAAAGGTTTGTACACATTTATACAAAATTTAAATGGTCAGACTACATGAATGTTATTAATTATTATTGGTTTTTTTTCGTCTACTATACTCGCAAATGAGAAGAATGCTAGTGTGTACGTTTGGGAGGGGCCAATGTCCAGCAGGGGACTGCGATACGTTGAGTTAAGGGACATTTCCAAAGAGCTACATACATTTCACCGTCATCAAGTTAAGATACCAAAAGTTGATGAGATCAAGTTATCTTATTGACGGATTATTTGTTATCGGTAGCTGGTAACACTGGACAATGTTGATAAAGGAGGGTAGTCGTCAAGATGAATAAACGTACCCGACGTTATAAAAACAGTGTTCATTCGACGGAGCAGAGGATTCCACGCATAGAGTATAATATTACATTGGGATTTTATATCAAACAGCCGAAGAAGTCTGACCTTTTATATCTAATTTGCTTGTCCTTATTTTCTGATCTTGTGTAAATTATTATATCGTGAACTAGCTTCTGTAACTAACCACTAACCCAAATATAAGTACTCTCAGTGGTGGAGAGTCTATGTTGGTTTCATTTACTTTATTTACCGTGTTCGCAATACTGACATACCGATATTAGATATAACTGTAATGATAGATGCACCCCTACACGGTTCTGTTCATAAGTTTTTCACATACTTAAATTAAGCTGTTTGAGAATATTCAGGAAGACATCTACTATCCAACAACAAATACTTACACCAACTAAACGTCACTTACAAACCCTACCTCTTGTTAATATCAATCAGCTGCAGTCTTGTTCTGCGTCTGGCTTTGCGTGGTTCGAACACGTTTCGTTACTGTCGGAACGTCTGGCAAATAGCCCATTTAGTGTGTTGTTGTTCCAAAGAGAATTATAGCCGGGAACTTCATACAAATCATCAGGTTTTCGTGATCAATGGTCGAGACAGATTAGATGAACGATGTTTCAGAAGCAAACTCGTGTTCTGCAGTTCCGCAAAAATGAACCGATTTTTCGTATTCGTCGTTTTCAAGTGAATGTTTCCAGCCTAATCGAATGAAATTCCCAGATATCAAAGTCAACATTTCTTCTCGAGAGGTCATTAATTTTGTCAGCTTTTTCGAACATTATCAGCGTTTTCCTATCGGGACAGATTGACACGTCAGATGATTTAAGACGACCGACCCATGTCATCACGTTTCCTGTCCGCGTGTTTGAACTATGGATAGTCGACGTAACATGTTCGATGCCACTGAAGTCAAACATAACATAACATCACGCCATATATCCCCCGAAGGGTTCGGCAGAGGTGTTTTTAGTACACCCTCGTTTTCCCAGTTATGTTTAAGTCTCATGTAATAGGAGGTGAGCCTATTGCCATTACCCGGGCACAAGTCAAAACTCCGGGCTGCTACTGCGAAATTCCTAATTGGATAACCCAATAACACTTTGCCCGACCTGAAAATCGAACCCAGGACCCCATGCTCAGCAGTCGCGCTTGCGATCACTAGATCAATAAAGCAGTCTAGAGTCGAATATGTAGTAAATCTCCAAAAGCATACTCAGGTTTGCGATATACATCATTTGTGAAACTATATCAACACATTGCACGTGACTATGCATATGAGCAAATCTAAATATTAACAATAGCTTTGCATATTGGTAATAACGTTCACAAAACACTAATAATGCAGATGGTTAGATACGATATCTGTCTAGCCAATATTTATTGGATTGCAATTATCGCGGTTGCCTGATCGTGTGATAAGCTAAAAGCAACTAATGAAATGTCAACAAAACCATGTGTTTTTATCCCATGTCACCCATGGGAAAATACAAAGATAGGATAAGATCTATAGGTAATATATGAAAAAACTCGTTTCGCACATACTATTTAATTAAATAGATAACTTTATTCATGTCTATGTACGATACAAATATTCGCATGTCGCCAAAAAATAAACCAAAATATTATAGGACAGTTGCATTTTCTATTCACAATTCGCTTACATTAGCCGTATACGTCAAACGTACGGTACTATACGTCAAACGTTCGTTCTAGGCATACTGATACAATAAATTAGAAAATCAACGTATTTAAAGCTTAGGTAATACATTTTAGGGCATCAGTAATTTATCTGTTATTTTACAAATAATTAATAAACCACTACTTAATAAAATGATAGCCGATATACACTCGGGAGCAATGATTCCGGGTCACCAACATAAACGTAAATATCTCTGAAAACATTGTTAAACATAGTTTAACAGGAATTTATTTATTTATTTACAGAAATAATATTTATCATTGACATTTTAACATTATTTTATTTATAATGTTAGTGACCCGGATTCATTGCTCATCGTTTAAAGCGTAAACTCATCCTTCATACTAGAAACGACAACGTGGCTAACATCTTTATGCACTAATATCAATTTGCTAATCGATCTGAGCCTTAAATTTTAGATGGATGGTCAATTTAGATAGGTAATTATCTAAGTTGCTCTAACAACTTTACTAAATGAGAAACTATGAGATACCATGGAACCGCATTATCCAGTTCATGTAGATACTCAAGTTATCGTAAGTGCTTGATTTTCTGAAGTTCAGAACAAAGTTCTGTATTCATGAACGGATCTATTCTAGTCGTAATTCGAGGAGGTTTATATTGCAGAAAGCGTAGGAGCATTATAAACAAGAAGTTTAACACAAAAAAGTTTCGTTAGGCCGAAGTTAGGAAAAAGTTTCTTTGCCCAAAAGAAATGCTTATGCATAATACCTATATAACATCCGACCACGAGAAAGCTGTAAACCCCATTTCATTAAAGAGAAAATTCTTACCCTACCATCTATATACATCTTAGAAATAGCCATATTCGTCAAGAAAAACATTAAAGAGTTCAATTTTGTCAGTAACAAGCGTCACCAAAATAAATTAACCCTCCCAGTACCCAGAATAGAAATGTTTAGAAATAGCCCGCAGTATCGATCCATCCTAATTTTTAATAAATTACCTGATTATATAAAGAACACAAAAACAACAAACATATTTAAAGCAAAGCTAAAGCTCATGTTGTTAGAGAAATGTTATTATACTGTCAAAGAATTTATGGAAGATACATTTAAAAAAATACCTACTTACCTACTAGTTACCTACGTCAAATAAATTAAAATGTCCCTAAGCATAAAATATGTAATTTACCTAATAAATATGATGTTACCTTTCTAGTTTATAACATGTAGTTTATAACTATTATTATTTGCATTGCAATACCCTTACAGGGTCTATGTATGTTTAGGATAACTATTTTATAAGTTCTCTGTAAGTACATTGTGCAATAAATAAATAAATAAATAGGATTTGAATTTTGGATTTTCATAGGTTTTCTTATCACACGGTAATCAGATAATTATTATTACAATTAAAGAAAATGTTTCATGTATGTATTAACTTCATATGTATGTCATTAGTATACTCATAAAACACGCTTGCTTATTATCTTCTGTATAATATAAAAGGAGAAACTGACTGACTGACTGACTGATATATCAACGCACAGCTTACACCGCTGGGGTTAGAAACTTGAAATTTTGACAGTAGGTACCTTTTATAACGTAGGCATCCAGGAAGAATTTTTCAAAATTCCTCCCCTAAGGATGTGAAAAAAAATCACGCAAGCGAAATTGCGGGCAAAAGCTAGTAATATTATATAGTAGGAAGACATCGATAACAAAATTAGTCTCTCGTAAAGACTTGCACAAAGCTATAGATCCTCGCATGACCGAAACTGAAGTCGGAACATTAGATTCAGTATTGAGAATACTCATTTTCGAACACTTACAGTGGCTCTGGAATCAGAAGTTATAAAGTAACTACTTTCTTCTATGTAAAATAAAAACACGCAAGCGAAGCTGCGGCAAATAACTAGTAAGTACTAAAACTCTAAATCCCATGAAACAGGGGACCGCGTTGAACGCAGATAAGGGATAAGTATAATAATTATATTCATAAAGGGGATAATAGAAATAATTCTTATCTATATATATAGCAGTATTTTCCATTAAATTTCACCCGTTCAACTGTTAACCTTGAGAAAACATATTTTGTTAGAGTATGTTACTGCTAAAGTCAGAAACCTTGAATAATAGAAACTGACTGGTAAGTTATTTTGAACACAGCTGCAGCATGAAAAAGTTTATATTTCCATGAATGTAGAAATATACGACGAAGACAAATACAATGTTAATCAATCGGCCAAAATATAATAACTTTATTAGTTACTAGAGGTCGCCCGGAGGTTTCACTCGCGTGGATGTCATTTATCGCGTATTTCGCGCTTTTCGGGATAAAAGTACCATATGGCTTTTTCCGGGTTCCAGACTATCTCTGTACCAAGTTTCGTCAAAACCGGTTTAGTAGTTTAATCGTGATGTGGTAACAAACAGACAGACAGGCAGTTAGTTTCGCATTTATAATAGTAAGCCCTTTGGAGAAAAGCATACACTAACGCCTTTGAAGACGAAACACTTGGATCATGGAGTCCAAGTATACTATATAGGTATACTGCAGGGATATTGCAAGGTTGACACTTCACGTGACCCGAAGGCTGGATTTAACTTTGACCAAAGGATTAGCATTGCCATACAACGTGTCAATACTGCCAGTCTCTTGGACACGTAATCGATCGACTGCGATGCGGAGGAATATTTCGATGCCCTCTTTTAGTTTAGGTATATTTTTTTTTTTTTTTTTTTTAATAAAAACTTTGCCCCACACTAGGATTTCTCCTGTATCGTGGGTGCGTTTACAGACACAAATCTTCACATGCACAAACATCCAGACCCGGAACAACTATCTGTAGGCCATACAAATATTTGTTCCGTGTGGGAATCGAACCCACGACCCGCAGCGCAGAAGCCAATCGCTTAGCCACTGCACCAAACGTGTCGTCAAATTTATATTTATAATTATTATGTTTTTTTAGTAGCCCTCTTGTCCGTTTTGTCCCGCTACTGAACAAAGGTCTTCCCTTTTACCTTCTAAACTTATCTATTTTGTGCCGTTTTTAACGTAAAAATATAATTTAATATAATTTTGTAGTACATTTGTATTTAAAATAATCAACTTTAACATTAAATCTTCTTATTGCATCTGTTAATTTTAGTTGTACTACATATACTATACTAGCTGAGTTTCCTACTTTGCTAGCAACATAGTATGCTCATACCTCTTCATGATAATAATACTATATTGACAGTGTTTTTGTTTTCAACATATTTACTTAACTGTGTAATGCGTATGAAGGTTAAAATTATAGTAATACGTGATTTATAACGACAATCCGATGGGTATATTTAGTCGTAGTCGAAACCAGATGCAAAACAGCTATTATGAACATGAGATAAACAAACCATTCAACATTGGTTAATCTGTTTGGCACAGGTAATTTTAGATGCTTTCTACTAAACAATTTGACCGGTAGATGGACTTTACCTTGCGTAAGATCAAGGATGGACGCATTTTTGGTTTTAGATTAGTGAATTCATGTGCACTTGCTTAAAATTATTTAAATTCAATGATACGAGCCAAAGTTACGCCATACTCTGTCAGTGTTTTTTAGTAAACTATAAAATAAAAAATAATTTACATCTAGTGGTTGCAAGCGCGACTGCTGAGCATGGGGTCCTGGGCTCGATCCCCAGGTCGGGTAAAGTGTTATTGGGTTTTTCCATTAGGAATTTCTCAGTAGCAGCCTGGAGTCTGGATTTGTGCCCGGTTAGTGGCAATAGGCTCGCTCCCTATTATATGACAAACATAACTGGCGAAACGAGGGTGTACTAAAAAACACCTCTGCCGGACCCTCCGGGGAATGTAAGGCGTGATGTTATGTCATAAAATAAACTCTCATACGTTTATTAAGAGGCTCATAATAGGATGCCGTGCATCATGAACGCCATAATCAACGACAACTTGGCCAAACATAGAAAATATTATACAGCCACCGGGTGTCCCAGAACACGTGGTCACGGAGGGAAAGTACTTTATATTTTTAAAAAAACACAAATTTTACTTAAAAGAGGAAAAAGGAATTTTATTTTATTTCTAAAAGTAACAAATACTGCTTTTAAAATTGTTTTGCCTGAGCCGGGAATTGAACTGACAAAACTGCGAAACAGTACCATCCCGTATTTTATGACTTCTGTTTATGGAATTTAGGTATGTGTGCTTGCTACTTTGGGTCTCAAAAACGTCTGTCTTGGTGACAATTCAATCGTCTAACAATTAAAAAAAATATTTTTAGATACTTATAAACATAAAATAAAATGAAAGAAATATTGATATGATTCTTAGGATAGCTGCGTAGTACCTACTCTTAAACGGCGTGCCTGTACGACGAGATGTATGAATCTGGACGAAGAATGAGTTTATGTATGTACTGATTCTTATTATGATTTCCAAGTTTTATTTATCTTAATATAATAATTTGGATCACTATTAGCTTGGTGATTAAAGATGATGTAGTGACACAAATTGAAAGGAGTATGGTAAGGTGGTTTGGTCATGTTGAGAATTGAGTGAACTGCGATTAACAAAAGGAATTTATAAGGCGGATGTCAGTGGAAATGCCGGTAGAGGACGCCCTAGAAGGATGTTCTTCACAAAGGACAGGACGGTGCGTAGTACCTACTCTAAACCGGCATGCGTGTATGACAAGATGTATTAATGTGGATGAAGCGAATGGAGTGTGTAAGGATCGTAGCATGTGGCATTCTATAGTTTCTACCTACCCCTATGGGAGAAAGGCGTGGGTTTATGTATGTATAGAATAGAATAGAATATACTTTATTGTACACCAAAATTGTAACACAGCTCTTATACAATAACAAACATTAAAGGGTACAATGGCCGTCTTATCGCTGATAGCGATATCTACCAGACAACCTTTGGATGAACAAGAAGTCAATGAATAAGATAGAGGGGGTAGTCCATGGTGTACTGCTGCAAAATATATACTACACACCACATACATAGACATAATACTTACATATATATATATAAATATTGTAATATATATATATGATATATAATTATGTGATAGGGAAAACAAGGTAGATTGATGATGAGGTACTGATTTATGAGGAATTAGAAACGTGTTGACAGAAGAAATGATCTTTAACTATTTTTTTAAAAAGAATCCAGTGACTGAGCTTGTCTTACTGACATCGGCAACGCATTCCACAAGCGTACAGCTTGGACTGTGAACGATTTGTCATAGAATTTGGTAGAATGCGAGGGCATCGAAAGTCTCAAATTTAGCTGTATGTATTAGCTTGGTAGTTAGTAAGTCAAATGTCATCGCTACTTATGTTTTAAAGCCACAAAGTTCAGACGTATCTTAACAAGTAATTAAGACAGTAACGAGATACACCATGTTGGTAGTTCTTGGAGTTTTCTAAAACTGATTAAACTTAGACAGGTGAAGCGCGGGTACTCAAGAAAACTATGTGAGGGAAGGCGACGTAAATTCTTTGATAAACTTGCCGAGTGAGGAATAAATAACACAGCACCGCATTCTCAACACACTTTTTTGTTATATACGATTTTAAACGTAACATCACGCCTGTATTCCCCGAAGGGTTGAGCAGAGGTGTATAGTAACATCCTCATTTCGCCGTTATGTTTAAGTCCCATGTAAGAGGGGGCGAACCTATTGCCATCAACCGGGCACTAATCCAGACTCCGGGCTGCTACTGCAAAATTTCTAATGGAAAAACCCAATAACACTGCCCGATCTGGGGATCGAACCCAAGACCCTATGCTCAGCAGTCGCGCTTGCCACCACTAGACCAACGAGGCAGTCAACATGTATATACGATTTTATGCGTTTGTTATCCATATAAAATGCTACATTTCAGAAAAACACCAAGAAGTAAGTATTTACGTGTACTTTAGGTTTTAGCTTTTTTAAGCATTTTATAATTAGCTTCACTTCGTACAGTTGTTTACTTGTTTGATTAAAATTTTGCGACAGATTTTTCAACTACTTCTGCTTGACCGATTCTCCTGAAACTTCGCACGCAAATTCAATTCTCATGACAATACAACATTATAAATTTTAACCTTCAATCTTCAAATCCTGATGCTTCAGGGAAATTGCAAGATAAAACCGTTTAACTTAATAGGATTTTTAAGGGATTATTTCTTATAAACTTATTACTGACTGAAACTAATAGCTGTATTGTTTTGCACCATGAGACGAAGATAAGTGCATCTCCCATCTTTGAAGAAATCGAGAGAATTGACTCTATCATCTGAGTCAATCCTCCTGATTTCTCCGAAAATGACTCCGTCAATAAAAAGCTATAGTTTGCCGTCATTTGAATGTCTAATCAATAATTCACTACGTATTTAATTATGATACAAACTCATTTCTTTTGTATTTTAAAAGACTAACACTCTGATCATTTATGAATCTGACGATTATAAGTATACAGCATTGTAACACAAAGCACAACTGATAATTTGAGATAGGTTTCGTTTGCGCAGGATCTAGGCTATTTTTGGACATTCACATTTTAAATTTTATCGGTTTGCAAACATAGTTTTTATTTAAGGAAAACGTCATTTTACTACCGCGGTCGAAATATGCTCAAAATTGAGCCTACGCATGTCAACACCAATAAAACGAACGTCCAAGACTAATCAAATAGAAAGCATCATCGCAATGATGAGTAAGCATTGGCTAGCTACATAATCAACTAGAAAACCCAAACCATACCATATCCATTAAATTTTGGCTGACTAATCTAAGTGGAATGACACGCTTCTGAAACACTGTAGTTTTATTTTTGGATTTAGATCGTAGGGCAATAAAACCCCAGTTATATAATCAATAAAAGAGATATCCTAATAAAATTGCAATGTGTGCCATACAGCTGGTGTTATATTGCGTCATTTCAACATTTCATCAAAATTTCATTGTAATATGTAATAATATCGCAACAGTATGCAACTATTTGATCGGTTTTGATGTCTTAGTTTCTATCTACAATAAAATCGGACCAAACGAAATCAGTTAAAAGCAGTGATGGGCCGAATAAGGGT
This sequence comes from Amphipyra berbera, assembly GCA_910594945.2. Taxonomy (NCBI): domain Eukaryota; kingdom Metazoa; phylum Arthropoda; class Insecta; order Lepidoptera; family Noctuidae; genus Amphipyra; species Amphipyra berbera. The sequence goes on along the minus strand of OU343136.1, from coordinate 9,578,519 downwards.
TTTACCGAATACGAATATTCGGCCGAATGTTCGGTTAAAAGTTTACCGAACCGAACATTCGGCCGAATATTCGGCAGGATATGGTGCGCTTTATCGTGCATTGCAAAAATTCAAGTTTATACATGTCGGCAGTCGGACTGTTATTGCATCATCTAGTTAGCGACAAAACATTGGGACATGCATTTGTTTTTCTGTACAAAATCGTTTTACCTCAGTAAATTTCCAAAAAAACAATGAAATAAGTGGAAGCAAGAGGTCGAACATTTGGACATTTTTCTGTGAAACTGACGATAAATGTTAAGACACACTTCATATGGATACAATTATTTAATTATACTACTTCATACAAGCATAGAGGCAACTTTTTAACGGAAGATTATTCGGTATTTTTGAATGTTCGGCATTTTTGCCGAATAAGAATGTTCGGTAAACCTGCCGAATATGCCGAATTCCGAACATAAAACGAATATTCGGCCCATCCCTAGTTAAAAGGTGAATATAAGGTCAAATTAATGCTGCCGTGTAGGTAGCTGTGGTAGCTTGTGGTAGCATATTGTGCAGCTAATATCCACCAAAATAAAAATATCTAGTACCAACGTTGTACACAATATTTGTTTGTTGTTGTTTATTACAATGAATACCCGTTGTTAAGAGATGGTGATATAATTAAATGTAAAATGAAGCTGAAAAGAGTTATTAAGGAGTTGATGACCTCTTAATTACTTTTTTCAGATTATTAAAATAATATAGATGTAATTAAGGTGATGATGTAAAAATAAGATGATGTGTTGATTAGGTAGTATAAGTTTAAAAGTGTAAAGGAGCAGAACGCTTACAAACTGCTTAGCAGTTTGGCGATAAAAAGTTGTGTTGAATATGTATTACTTACATAATGATAAAATAAAAACAAATAAAAAAAAGAGGAAAGGCTAAAATATAATTTCTAAAATAAATATATTCGATTTTTGCACATACATAAATTGTACGCAGATTCTATCATGTAGATTCAGACAATGAATTGGACATCTTATGACGCCATGCTGTAAAGGTCATTCCACATCCACACTAACATTTCCCCATTCCCTATAATATATGATGCGATGTGGCTTCAGTGTAAAATCAGCTTTAGTATTTCATCCCTTACCCTTTTATTTATACGTTTAATATCGGAGAACAGTAACTTACTCAAAATTATTCTTTCAATATCAGATTCAAAGATTTATATCCACAGATAAAAAGAGCTAAGATAATGCCCGCACAGAAAAGAAAATAAACTGTAAAACGAATGTCACCGCAACTGATTCATTTCAGGTCTGTTCCAATAAATACATATTGAAATAGGATCGTTTTATTAAAACAAAGACGGGGAAGTCAATTTGACTAATGGAACCCAAGTTTCGAAAATTATAGTGAAAATCATGATTTACTGAAGTAATTAGGCTGTCAGCTCATGTTTATTAATCGTTAAATATTTTAAATCCCTTCATTTAATACGAAAAATATTTAAAAAAAGCTAATGTTATCGGTAGCTGGTAACACTGGACAATGTTGATAAAGGAGGGTAATCGTCAAGATGAATCAAAGTACCCGACGTTATAAAAAACAGTAATGATCCGACGGAGCAGAGGATTCTACGTCGAACCGCCGAAGAAGTCTGATTTTTTATATCTGATTTGCTAGTCCTTATTTTCTGATCTTGTGTAAATTATTATATTGTGAACTAGCTTCTGTAACTAACCACTAACCCAATTAAAACTACTCTTAGTGGTGGAGAGTCTATGTTGGTTACATTTACTTTATTTACCATGCTCCCAATCCTGACATACCGATATTAGCTATAACTGTAACGATAGATTCACCCCTACACGATTCTGTTGTATGTATTTTACACTAAAGAAAGCCACATTCTTCATACGTAATCATCGTAGTGAATATTCGGATATTGTGTTTATTTTTATGTTTGGAAATTTTGTAACTATGTTTTCAGCCAATCTTTGGCGTCACTCATCCCAATAATTAGACTCGGTTAGAAAATGGCCGCGGGCGCAATCTATTTCTCGTAAATTATGAAAATGGAAAATGTTTAGCATGAATAAACAACAATTGTTTTGGCAAATTCTGTTGATGAGTTCCGCAAGTTACAATAATGAAATATTGTAAAGTTAGATGTTCGCATTTCACGACCACTAAAGACGGTCGAATTGTATTATAAAGGAGTAATCTTCAGTATCATCTATATACTCAATTATAGAGCTCAAAGCTATTAGACTGAGAAAAAATATTAAAATGTTCTGCCTTGTCTTTTCCCAACTATGTTGGGGTCAGCTTCCAGTCTAGCCAGATGCCGCTGAACACAAGTACGACAAGTAAGAACACACGGAGCGACTGCCATCAGACCTCCGCAACCCAGTTACTAGGCAATGCCAATATCCTAAGTTTAGACCGGTTGTCAGACTTTCGGGCTTCTAACTTCCCGCAACGATTGTCACAGGTATTCGTTAAATAGTCGGTTAAGACTGTTTAACGTGCTTTCCGAGGTACGGAGGAGTCTCAATGTATAAAGAACGGGCACCCATTCACAGACTGACCGCGGCAAACGCAGATTAACCTCGCAAATCGTATGATCCACGTGGGTGGTAATTAGACACGAGCCCCTCTGGAAAATATATTAAAATGCTGCATGAAATATTTAATCATTGATCGGAAACTAAGTTAAGAGCTGTAAGGCGCCATCTTCACGAGTCAGTATCAGCGATAGTCTCGCCATGCCATCAACTTCAATAGTAACTATACGAATCAATCTTCACACAGTATTTTGTGCTGAACGCACATACCTAGTAGGCGTATCCACGTATAGAGTGGAGGGAACTATTGGTCCCGGGGTTCATAAGAAAATCTATGACAGTCGATGGGTATTCCCCACATACGAGAAATGTTTTGGTGGTCTCTTTGTAAAAAATACTCCTAATAAACTAACTGAAAACCAGGCCTTTCACTGAGCCAATACGCCTGTCCGACTCCCGTTCGTAAATGCACTTGCACCTTTATAAGCTAATTCCAAACGAAATCAATTTCTTCTCATTTGGTTGTAGTAAGTACAGAGAAACAATTTATACATATATACTAAAAATAAAGCTTAAGCAGCGATGAACACTATGCCATTCACTCCGAGTTAATTAATGCTATTATCTCTTACGTAGAAAACTTCCTTAATTAGAACTTGGACAAGGAGATAACCTTTCGGCATGTACACGACATACTTAAAAGTTGGTTGTATCATATAGGTATAAAACTTACTTTTCTCAGGATTCCGCAGCAAAGATGAAAAACAATAATATTTTTTTAATAGTATATTATACATATTATCTATTCAAAGTATTCATAATTATGTTCAAATCCTTACGTATGACGTTATCAGTTCTCATAGAGGACAACACTTTGCCTTTCATCCCCTTTATATCAATACCTAGGTACCTACTGCTTCCCAAAAAAAACTTATAATATTATTTGCCTGGACTTGGGAATAGGCCAATGCGAAATCTCGACCAGTTTTTCTGTTATGATAATATTATCAAAAAATTATAAACTATGCTTTTCGAGATATTACCTGAAATCTATGGAATGGTGTATACTCGACAAGTATATACTCGGGAGCAATAATTCCGGGTCACCAATATAAAACTTTATATCTCGGAAAACATTGTTTAACATTTAAACATAATTTTGTTTATGTTGGTGAACCGGGTTCATTGCTCCCGAGTGTAATTTTGAAACAAAGCCTTTAGATGAGAAGTGCAGACTAATAATTAAGATTACATAATCGGCAATTAATGTAAAAATCCGATGTTGTTTTGTCAATTCTTATAGTTCGTTAATAAGCGTATAAAATTTTATACTCTTGCACCGTGTAAAATTTTAAATTGTCGTGACCTTAGGTATGTGTTGTGGCAGATTAAGACGACTTAACCTAATGCGATCAAACTGTCGGTTATCATCAATACATCAATAAAGATGAACATAATGTAATTATATTACGAATATTTTTATATTTGTAAAGTTCGTTGTTGTTGTTGTAGTGGTTCGTAACAAATTAATAACCTGATAAGTATGTCCTCTGACCTGTAATATTTACAAAAACCAGTTTTGAAATCCAATGAGAAGCGCACGATGGTGTCGATTCTCTGTTCACCAACTAAACTAAAATAAGAGAAATGCTATCTTTTACTAACAGACTGCGCGAGAAAAGGACGGTGATGGATAAGAACTAAATTAGAGATGTCAAACTAATTTACGCCTTGAACTTCACCGTATTTTTAATTGACACGTTCTATACTGTCATTATGGAAATTTTAGTTCAACTAAATTTGACAGCTCTTATTTACGGCCGTCTCTTTTTTTATTTTATCATAGTGATAAAGATAGTAATACCCTAAATTATGTTACGTTTGTGCACTACAGAATCGGTACCGATGTCTTACTTCCGCAAATGTCATATTATTATTCACTTGCAAACTGTGTCTAAGGTAGACAAGCGAATAAACACTCGATAAACAATAAAAAGTTTGTAGGTAAATACTAGTTTTTTACTCTATCGTGTTTATTAGTATTTTTGGACCTGGAGTATTTATCCGACCAAGAAGCCATCTGTAGCTGTGTGCATTAGGGCGAGTTCCCACTATGTCGTGACGATTAATTTATAGTTGGCTGACTGTCGTCTCTAGCTGTTCCCATTATAACTACTGTTTGTCGTCAACATTTTTTATCGTTTTATGACTGTCGTGTTAGCCGTTCCCATTGACTTGACAATCTGTCGTCAATGCAAAAACAAGTCGTGAACGACAGTTAATCGTGTCGTCTTATATGTGAACACCTCCATTTAAATATATGAGCCGCGACACTTAAAACTACACGACTATCTGTTGTCACGACAAAGTGGGAACGCGGCCTTACTCGTAACCATAGAAACCACTGAAGACCGATGACAGACGGATTGACAACCCAATGCTCTAGCAAAAACTCACAGCGTGAACAGATAAATTCTAAGCTAGTTTATAATAGGTACTATCAAGGTATTATACACTACGTATTATAAATGTAAAATGTTAGTGAAGATGTTTGTTGATGTTTAAACGTATTTAGATGAACTTTGGTACACAGATAGACTATGTCCTGGATGAACATATAGGATACATTTTATGTGGGTACATAAAGTAGTTCTTTTAGAATAAGAGGCGGGCAACAGCTAGTCTAATATAATTCCTCTATATCTTTTACGCCATATACTATTAAAATAATCCCACCAAAAACATTCTGTAAAAAACTAGCCAAGTCTCTATGGAGCTGCTTGCTTATCTCTAAAAAGTAATGAAATCTAGACAAAGTCGTGCCCAGTCTAAGGTTCCTTACTGCGATTTTTTTATTATTATAGTTAATGTTGTGTGACTGAGAATTTGTGTTCCGACGCACTTGTCTAGACAAGTGCATCGGAACACAAATAAATACACTCCATAAACAGTGATGTAGTCATTCGTTTTCAGTGTTCTATTATTCTTAAATCTTCCATATTATTCTAATTTTAGATTCGGGCTTTTACTTCTACGTCAAGCTTTGATGTGACAATATCGTGACCTCATTAATTCCAAGAGAGGATCTTTTTAGCGGATTTGTTTTCTTGGGACATTAGGCAACTACGAATCCGACTTAAGATTTTAAATATTCTTTGAGGGATAAGCTTAGTCTTTCGTAGCTCAGAATTTGTTATGAGGTTTATTTTTCTACTTGAATATTTCATTTGGACATGGTATATGGAGTGGATCTACTTGATAAATCTCTAACTATCGAAGTTACGGACAACGCACACCGTAAGTCGGTGGGTCTGGAAGCATAAAAATTGGCACTGAGAAAAGATTTTTGAAAATTCATCCCTTAAGCGGGTTAAATAGGAGATGAAAGTTTATATGGGAATTTGTCATTTTTGAAGTTAGAAGCATGATATTTTGCAAAGTAGTTCCTTATATAGGGTTATTTGTAAAACACTGACAACCTCTCAGGACTATGTTAATAACATCATAATCAAAAACTTTTGTTCTATGAATTTTAAATATTCATCATATTTTAATTCATCAGATTTTCATACAAAAATAAAAACATTTAAATTGAACGGTCTAAACGTTACGAAGTGTATGCGAAACAAAAGAAAGCGATAATAAAATAGCGAGCGGGGTTAGGGCAGCGGGGGCGATTTGAGCGTTCAAATTAAATATATTTATTTTTGTATGAAAATCTGATGAACTAAAATATGATGAATTTTTAAAAGTCATAGAACAAAAGTTGTTGATTATGATGTTAGTAACATATTCCTGAGAGGTTGTCGGTGTTTTACAAATAACCCTGTATAACGTAGGTGAGCACTAAAAAAGGATTTAAAAAATTCATCCCCTAAGGGAGTGAAATAGGGGGATCTTATGAGAAATCCCATCGGGCACACGGCTAGTTACATAATAACATCGCAATGTCAGAAACACATACATACATAAAATTATTCCTACATAGGAACATAAAACATATCTACTGACAGAAAAAATATTGTATGCCAATACCTTCAAATCTTTTGGTATGAATAAGAGATGATTTATATTGACAACTTGTGTCGTATGTGCTTGAATCAAAATAACCAATTCCCTGAGTCAACTTTTATGATGAGCGTTGGATCATAACGATGGTACTCTGTATTCGAGTATTTTGTGGAAGATCTCTTAGTATCTGTTCCACGAATCTTGTAGTAGTACCCTAAAGAATTGTCTTCACGTCAGCCTTCCCCCAGAGTCAGGTGGTGTTCAGGGGTCAGATAAAATACCGATAGTCCGACATCCTCCTGAGGTTAAGCTAGTTTCTAAGTACCCTTTACAACTGTCACAGTTAAATTGTATGACAATTAGTGTGACCGACAGCTTTGAAGACCCGTCAATAAGCTGAAACATGACCGTGGCAAATGTGGTTTAACCTTTGTGGTATAAGTTACGTTTCCCTTATATACCCCTCTAAGAAAGTTGAACTGAAAGCGAAAATATATAAAGCAGCTATCATTAATGCAAACATAGTAGGAACTACCTGTTACATACAGGATGGTCCAAATAGCGACGGGCAAACGAAAAATCTGAATTCCTCATACCCAGGAGTATTCGAAAATACCTCATGTATGGCACGAGACTTTTTGTAGTTATCGAGTCAATCTTATTTTCATACGTAAAAATAATAATCTTCCTAACATTCCTGCTACTTACTTAAAAGTATGGATGGTAAGAATTTAAGTTTTTAGAGGGATATTAAAAAAAATCGCGGCACATACATGGGGTATTTTTGAATATTTTCTTTTGAACGTCACTATTTGGACTATACTATAAAAATAACCCAAATAGTGACGGTTGGCAGCTTTTAAAAATACAAATAGCAACCATTTTTTCGTTTGTGTGATTTGTAATAATACTTCACATTCGATACGTTTCACACCATCCTCTTCAAAACGAATGAGTGCGGGGCAGCTAAAAGTTATCGAATCGGATATTCAAAGTGAATGGATACATATTATACAGTAAATACAATTTTTGACAACCCTATACACAAACGTCGAGTAACTTTTCGTTTCAATAAAACTAGCGGAATAGGCTGCCGGTTCCTCGGGATTTATTCCATTGTTCTGTATTCATGAATTGCAGCTGAAGCCTACGATCAATATTATTTCGGACACAACTCTGGCGATGATTACAACCGTATAGATTTTCTACACCACACATGATTGGATCGGCGTCCTTTAACCTATTAACGGGAGCTTTTTTATTTATTATTTTTGACTTGGCCGCGTTTGGCCCTAGTCTCACCTGATGGTAACCACAGACAGAGACTAAGATGAAGCACACGAATCCAATTAACAGAGATATAGAGGGATTCCCCTATACCCCTCTGGCTCTCACGTACACACGATAGAACACAGTAAACTGCTTGGCGCCGGACTTTGATTTTAGGGTGGTAGCTAGTCAGGTGGACCGTACGTTCCTACCACCAAGCGTGCTGGGTTTTGTTGAATCTTACAACACGCGTCTATTCCCATCGTGCGGTGAGGAAGTTTTATGTTCTTACCCGTCCCCACACGGGGTAAAATGCTTGTTGATTTACGACTCGAGTCTTTCTTCAAGCTTCACTTGATGAAAGCATCTAATTAGAATAAAGACCGCACTCAATAAACTTAAATAAAGGCTAAATGATAACGAAGCACATTAAAACGTGATTTACAACTTTGTCGTAAATCGACTATAGATCTTCTTAGCACGTCGATGGCAACCTAAATTGAGTCCGCTCAGAACTTAGCTACGAGTTTAACGTTATCAGTAGCGTCCATTAGTTCCTGTAACGTGCAGGTAAAAGGCACGCAAAATGTGATGTCACGTGTCCCATCGTTTGTGGAACAGCACCACAATTACACTCCAGGCTGGAATCGTCTATGAATCTTCACCTGAGCACGTTTTCCTTGCTTCGACCAACCTGGGTCCGGAGTCTGCTTAAAGACTTCCAGGTTAGACTACGCTACTCACGTTCAGCTGGGAGATATTTTTTTTTTTTGATATTTAGATTTTAACGAGTAAAATTTTTTTTTTTTAATTCAACTTCCAGTGCTGGCGTAACTTTAACTCAACTCTATTATGAATTATTAATAAGCTGCAAGTATTTATAGTCTTACCCCGGTCACTCACATTCGCATGAATACGCGAACCCACAAATTTGTGTGGGACTAATATTCGCAGTGACTATGTGCAAAATTTCCATACAAAACGGAAAACATTCGTACAATGTACGAATGTTTACGTGCATGTGATTGGCTGGGGTTTCAAACAAATAAATTAGTAAGGATACTTGATATTGATACCTAAATAACTATTAAACGTACCAGCGCAAGTGAACTGTAATAAGCGCTTAATCTTAAGCGCTTAGTGAAGGGTAAGTTTAATCTTTTTAAGTACCTAGTTAATGAAATTGAAACTTTACTTACTATAGACAAAGGTAGTGAAAGTTTCAGTTACGTTCGCGGAATTAGACTTGAATTTATCGAACGGTCACGTGATTCGTAATTTTGTTCTCTAAAACTACACAACCAATTTCTGACGATAATCTAACAACTAAAAATCTATTCAGCCTAAACTGTTGGCAAAAACATAAGGCACCCGAAGCTATGGGAGGTTTCGTTAAAAGTAAATGATAATACATATTTCACAGTTTTTAATGCATTTTTCACTGTTGTTAGAATAAAGAAAGATTTAAAAAATACCCACCTAATTTCAGTTACGTACCTAAGTAATTTTGTTCTCCGACTTCTACGCAGACGAAGTAGTGGACATAACTAGTATTTTAATAAAATGACGATGATTTACTGGTTCTTGAAAAAATCTCCCTAAAGTATATCATGATATTATTGATAAGAACTCTAAATTACTATAATATTACTCTCCGGAAGATGATATTTATTGAGTACTAGGTGCCCGGACAAACTTCGTTCTGTCAAAAGTTATTGGCCTGTTGTGAGATAAGAAAAGTGTTGTTTTTACTATTTTTCACGCAATTTTTATGTTTTTTTCTCTGCATAAGAACCTTCCTTGTGCCTTAAGGTTTATTATATTTAAAAAAAATTGCCGTATTCGTCGAGCCGTTCTCAAGTTTTGCGGTTAGCAACACATTTGGCGATTAATTTTTATTTATATAGATTAAAAAAATAGCTTAAAAGAAATGACGTCATGATGATAATTAATATTGCGGTGAAGAAGATTACATGTTACCTAATAGTTATTATATAAATATAATTTATTCTTTTATTGATATTAGAATACAAATGATTCTCGAATAATGCACCGTAAAATTGATTGTAGTTATGCAAAAAAAAAACAATTTGCAAAGATTACATACCAGACAAAAAATATAATTCACCAGAACGAATATTTTTGACAAGGAATTATGTGCTAATGCGAATATTTTGTACGGTTCGTTGAATGTCACAAATTCTTATAAATAGCGTATAATGTTTCCAATTAAAAAACCAATCAGTCATTAATGTCATTATACACAAAATTGACTTTAATGAAAAAAATACGATTTCTAAGGTAGTTTATGGAATCTACAACATAACATCACGCCTGTATTCCCCAATGCGTTGGGCAGAGATGTATAATTTCCATAATAGAAATAAGACAAGAATACACGTGCTGATTGCGAGTATTTTCATGAACCCCAAAGGGAGACATAAATAGTGTTGCATGCTACATCGAAGCGAAATCTTTTTTACACCGTATAGTTCAAAATGCAATTAGTTTGTTATAGACAGCTTTTTTATTTTTGAGTTCTATGTGCTGCGTTCAATTGCTAGCATATTTGTTTTCCACCCACGAAGTATATTAAAATGTCTAAAGTTATTCATGTAGACACATACTGAAAATACTTAATCACATTTACAGTCGCAGTCATGAAGGTTAATGAGTCATTAACTAACGATTACTTAACAGTGGCCAGTACAATATCTATACTGGGAACTCTTAAGCAAACGTTAGTTAATGTTTTATTAACATCTTTGAGTGCGGACGTTAGATTAGCGCCTTAGAATATCGGCATTGCCCAGTAACTGGGTTGTAGAGGTCTGATGACAGTCACTCCGTATAAAATACTGGTTTTCAGCCGCATCTGGTTAGACTGGAAGCTGAAAAGGCTAGGCAGAAAGAAAAGAGTGTGGAAGTCAGAGGGTTAGCCATTACGTTTCAAAATTAATCTTTCATCTGACGATCAGCACACGCCAACCAACGTAGTTCTAAATAAGATGAATATATTCCAACCACGTCTTGCGACTTTATTTCCCATAAAAGAGCGGGACCTAATCCACTCAATAGGGTACGTAAAACCCACCTACGTTGATCTAAAGAAATACCAGTAAATATCGTCGGAAATATACCTAGGTATTAGTATTATTTGCCCTATAATTCACATAGTGTATGTATTGTATAATTTTTAAGGAAATTAATTTATAATAATACTAACTCCTCACGGCTCCGCCCGTAGCCTATGTTACTCAGTGATAATGTAGCTTTCTAATGGCAAAATATTTTTTTAAATCGGTCCAGTAGTTTTTAAGTTTATTCGTTACATACAAAAATACAAATCTTTCCTCTTTATAATATTAGTATAGATAAATATAGATTCCATCAGCTTCTTTGGTCTAGTGACCCCACCCCTAGACCAAACTTAAAAACTACTGGACCGATTTAAAAAATATTTTGCCATTAGAAAGCTACATTATCACTGAGTAACATAGGCTACGGGCGGAGCCGTGAGGAGCTAGTATTATTATAAATTAATTTCCTTAAAAATTATACAATACATACACTATGTGAATTATAGGGCAAATAATACTAATACCTAGGTACATTTCCGACGATATTTACTGGTATTTCTTTAGATCAACGTAGGTGGGTTTTACGTACCCTATTGAGTGGATTAGGTCCCGCTCTTTTATGGGAAATAAAGTCGCAAGACGTGGTTGGAATATATTCATCTTATTTAGAACTACGTTGGTTGGCGTGTGCTGATCGTCAGATGAAAGATTAATTTTGAAACGTAATGGCTAACCCTCTGACTTCCACACTCTTTTCTTTCTGCCTAGCCTTTTCAGCTTCCAGTCTAACCAGATGCGACTGAAAATCAGTATTTTATACGGAGCGACTGTCATCAGACCTCTACAACCCAGTTACTGGGCAATGCCGATATTCTAAGGCGCTAATCTAACGTCCGCACTCAAAGATGTTAATAAAACATTAACTAACGTTTGCTTAAGAGTTCCCAGTATAGATATTGTACTGGCCACTGTTAAGTAATCGTTAGTTAATGACTCATTAACCTTCATGACTGCGGCTGTAAATGTGATTAAGTATTTTCAGTATGTGTCTACATGAATAACTTTAGACATTTTAATATACTTCGTGGGTGGAAAACAAATATGCTAGCAATTGAACGCAGCACATAGAACTCGAAAATAAAAAAGCTGTCTATAACAAACTAATTGCATTTTGAACTATACGGTGTAAAAAAGTTTTCTCTTCGATGTAGCATGCAACACTATTTATGTCTCCCTTTGGGGTTCATGAAAATACTCGCAATCAGCACGTGTATTCTTGTCTTGTTTCTATTATGGAAGTATTTACAAATTTGTTACAAGATATGGAGGTATAGGTAAAAATGGAGAACACACTAAGAACATCTACTGAAAGTCAAAACATTTGGCCTTGACTTAAGTGGTCTATCTCTTTCTAAATAGGGTATTTAGAAAAAGATAGAATGTTTAGTTTGGAAGTCGATCTGTATTAACCATCAAAGCAAATAATTATTCAAAGCCAAAATTTCGACTTTCAGTACACGTTCGTAGTGTGGTCTCCATTTTACCTATACCTTCATGTTACAAGAGCACTTAAGGATGATTTCCACCAAACGGCTCACATCGCATGGGATCGGAACGGATTTTACAATCTTTCAACGATATTAAATCGTGTACACAGTATTTAAAGTCTATATTACCAAGCCGCGCACAGCATCGTAGCCAAAAGTATGCTGCGACGCGCGAACGGCTCTGTACGCATGTTGTCGTATCCGATCGGATCCTTTCGGGTGTCGTCGCGTGTGCTCAAAGCCGTGGCCGGTTTTCTTTTCCTCTTCTGTGTTTTATAATTATTTTCTTCTTCTTCTAATGCAATAGCCATCAATACTATGTCAACTTCAACCATTTTCCAAAAATTAGAACATGTCAATACGGTAGGAATGAAACTATTTGACTAGGCGCAGAAACGGATTCGTTCGCAAGCGACGGTACGGAACCGATCGTATGCGTCGACATTCTGCCGAACGTGATCGGCTGTCGCCGCTTCCGTTCGTATCCTTTCCGATCCGATGCGATGTGAGCCGTTTGGTGGAAATCATTCCTTATACATTAGGTACAAGTGATCCGATTCCCAGAAAATACGATCCGACGCAACTCGGCTGCAAATCTATCAAATTCGGATTGGATGTACCGTGCACAACCGTTCATACAAATAGCACTGCAGCTTGTTCGGACGTAACGACTAGGTACTCTGAATAAAGTTCAAGCGGACGTATTTTGGCTGCACACTGATAAGCCAATAAACTGTTCCTACAAAATCAAAATCAAAAATTTTTATTTCACATAAACCAATACAGGAGCTTATGAAACGTCGAATTTAGGTGCACGGTTCCAATTAGTTGTTTCCTATGGAGAAGAGCCGGCAAGAAACTCCATGGTTACTCTTTTAAAAATAATACCTTTAACAATTTCAGTGGATACAGTACAATGATTTAGGATAGTGAGAGAACAATGAGGTCCTGACCACAGACCAATGAGTAATTATAGTACTAAAAGACTTGAGTACAAAAACTAACAAACAAAAATAAAATTTAAAAAAAAGTAATATGAATAATATTGTAGTAATTTACAAATTTATAGATGCAGGTCCACAAAGTTCTCACATTTACAAAAGTGAAAAGGAAGCTAAACTATATAAAACAATTGACATAATTAAATGTCATCAAAACTTAGCTAAAAAATCATTGTAAAATAAGATAAAGATATCTTGAGAGTAATGATAGCAATAAAAAAAATAAAAAATATATCACTATAACTACAAACTACAACAAGGGTTTTTTAAGTTCAACCTGGCTTTTTCCCACTTCAGCAATAAAAAAGAGACGAAAGAAAAATATTATTCAAACAATTTCCCTTCCTTGTTATGCGTTGTTCAATCCGTTTTGCATTATAGGCTCTACTTTAATATAAAGAAATGTGTTCTCGACCGCGACCCCAAACCCCATACTTTTGATATCAAAGTACCTGAAAGGCTTCAACTAACAAACGACGTGTGCTCATAGAATTTATAAATAAAAGATTTACCCTTTTTCCATTAATGTTCAGTGGAATATGACGAACTGACATTGACGGGGAGTAGAGTAGTTTTTATGAGGACCGGAACTCCCGGAAGCTGGTCTGTAATCTCAAGGATATGCCGAGGCGGTGGATAAAGGCAGAGAGAAGTCGTGTAAAGAGGCTTTTGAGGCACACCGTAGGTTGATATATTTTTAATGCTTTTTTTTTTCGGTTATGTAAAGAAGTTTTTTGCGATAGTGAAAGCACTGAAGAGGGCAAGCTTGAAGGAAACCAGGTATAGCGAACGTTTGTATGAAAATTCTCTTTATACATAAATTTTTATTAACACATACGTACATAAACTCCCGCCTTTTTCCCATAATGGAAGGCAGAAACTATAGAACGCCACATGCTACGATCCTTACATACTTCTTTCGCTTCATCCACATTCATAAATCTTGCCATACACGCACGCCGGTTGAGAGTACTACGCACCTGTCTTTTGTTAAGAACATCACCAATAACATCAACGTATGTCCTTTTAGGGCGTCCTCCACCGGCATTTCCACTGACATCCGCCTTATAAATTCATTTTGTTAATCGTCGTTCATTAATTCTCTCCACATGACCAAACCACCTAAGCATACTCCTTTCAATTTTTGTCACTACATCATCTTTTAAACCGTAACTTTGTATAATCACATCATCAAAATATTATTTTGAAATACATAATCTTTTAAAAAAACGTCCAATTAAATAAATAGTTCCCACCGGTATTCGAAACAAGGCCCAAGCCTCCGATTGTCCGGACCCCAGAGACGGACAGGCAAACCTCCAATTAATATACGCAGTGTCCAGAAGTATCACTTTCTGCATCAAGCAACCTAGCTGCCTAGCGAGTCTCTTTAGGTGTTCGTCGAAGCCCTTGGCTATTAGACCATTGATTGTAATAATCATTGGCATCATGATCACTGAATCATTGGCATCATGCCACATGTCGACAACCTAATTGGAAAAGTTAAAAAATATATTAACCCGAATCAAATTGTTTGTGCTCTTGAAGAAAAACGCGCCATTCATAAGTATATGAATCATAGCAACTACACAATTACATTTTTACACAATTAAACATAAGCAATCAATAATGAATGTTAATAACCGTCTGTCCTTAACAAGTATGTGTCATCCTTATTTACACGCTTACAATTGTTTCAACGTATTAGTAAACTATGTATACAAGGGTATTTTATTTTATAATTAAGATTGTATACTCTAGTTCAGCCATATTAAACCTTTTTTTATAGGGGCCACAAACACGTTTCAGTCATAGTGTCGAGGGCCGCAAGCAAAAATTATTTAGGTTTTAATTAAAACGTAATTCCAAGTTAACGATGTAGTTACTTTATTAATGAAAAATCAGATTAGATGGGCCAATAACAAAGGCTCGGCGGGCCGCAGGTTGAGTATAGCTGCTCTAGTTGATGACTGTGTTCGGCTTTTCTTCCATTCATCATTCATAAACAGAGATACGCAACGAGAAGTTCTCATTAAAAGCGGATTAAAGGCTTCAGTTGAGTCCGAAACAAGTCGGAAGTCCGAAACATACGCGTGCCTGTAGCTTATACAGGGTGTATTCAAATTCGTGTAATTCTTTTATACATCGTTGTTTACTGGTTTATGTCCAATACTACCTGTAAGAAGTGTTTTTGTACAACTTTTCTGAAAAATAAATTTATTATTACTGGTGACAGATTGACCCTACATGGAATTAGTTCACATTCAACAAAAAACATATATTAGCAGTGATAGCCTAGTGGTGTGACCTTCGGACTGCCAAGTCATAGCTCTCGAGTTCGAACCCAAGGCACGCACCTCTGACTTTTCGGATTCATATGCATATTGTTTAATTATTACTTGCTTAAAAACGGTGAAGGAAAACATCATGAGGAAACCGGCATGCCTGAGAGATATTTCTCGACGGCATGTGAAGCCAAGTCAGAGGCCCATGGGCAGCATAAACACTGAAACCAGTTTATTCACTAACCACACGAAAAGAAGAAGAACAAACAAAAAACATGTTGTTCTTAACGTGAGTCGGTTTAGCGCTCCGAGTAAACCGACTGCGCGGAGCTATATCGCGTTAGTCGTGCCCGCCAGCTGTGTCGCCGTGTAATTCATTTATGCGTAGCATCGAAATGTTCTATCACACATTTTTTCCTATTACAATTTTTTTTCATTATCTTTTGTTCTTATCAGGTGGTTTATATACGAATATTATAATTCAACATAATTCATTCATCTAATTTAGTCTTCGTCATAATTGCTTTAAGATTTTCATAACGTTTTGTAATTGATATATATATATATATATATGGTAATATCTATATATTTTATTATTTGTATATATGTATTTTATGTAATTTATATTTAACTTTTGAATTCCTAATATATTCAGTCCAAAATTGTCAACTCATCTTTTTCCTGTACCTACGTATTTTGATGCTTTTCTTTTTAACCCTAAGGGTGACTGGTAGAGAATGCCTTATGGCATTAAGTCCGCCTTATGGTGCGTCCAGACCTGACGAACGCGCCGCGAATGCGCCGCTCGCGCGACGCTCGCGCGCAGCGCGCGAGCCGTTCGCGAGCAGCGCGCGAGAGGCGCGCGAAGCTTTGTACGAACATGAAATGCACGCGCGCAGCTCGCGAACAGCTCGCGAACGGCTCGCGCGCTGCGCGCGAGCGGCGCATTCGCGACGCGTTCGTCAGGTCTGGACGCACCATTATGTACCACAATAGTGCATAGAAGTATAAATAAATAAATATTACCAGAATAGCAAGACGAAAAGGAAAAATATATTTTTTAATCAAACAATACTCAGCAGGGTCTACATATATGTATACCGAATTGTTATTACCGGATTTACACGAATTCGTTCACAG
The DNA here is from genome assembly GCA_910594945.2 of Amphipyra berbera. Taxonomy (NCBI): domain Eukaryota; kingdom Metazoa; phylum Arthropoda; class Insecta; order Lepidoptera; family Noctuidae; genus Amphipyra; species Amphipyra berbera. The sequence continues at coordinate 9,561,622 of OU343136.1, read as the reverse complement.
TCTGTAGTTTTTTCGTGTATTTTTCGGCAAAGAATAAGCCTCACTTTCGCCGCCAGCGAGTGTCATAAAAAGCGGATTACGTCAAGAGAATAAGCAGGAGCGTCCTTCTTTCTGGTAATAACTCCAAACTGCGATCACCAATCTGATCAAGTGTGGTAATTATGGCAATTTCCCATTTAACCGGTCATTTTTCCGGTCATTAGCAGGCCCATGCTCAACGGTGGACGTTTAGGGGCTGACACTAACAAAACATATAATAAAAGAAGCACAAGATATAGAAGCAAAAATGTACTATTCCTAATTAGCTGTTGCCTACAGCTTCGCTTGCGTGATTTTTTTGTTACCCCTTTAGGGAAAGAATTTTGAAAAATCCTTCCTTTGTAGATGCCTACGTTATAAAAGATACCTACTATGAAGAATTTTAAGTTTAACCCTGGCGGTTTAGGCTGTGCGTTGATAGATCAGTCAGTCAGTTTTTCGTTTTATACAGACTAACTGTGCCCACGACTTCGTCTGCATAGAAGTCAGATGGGTTTTTTTTTGCGCAGAAAGCTAATTTTTTATTTTTTTATATAAAAGTAGCCTTACTTACTCATTATAACATTAGCTATCTGCCAGTGAAAGTCCCGTCAATTAGCCGGAACAAATAGACAGACGGACAAAAATAAAATATATTTTTTTTGTTATATGTACCTTATATAGGTACTTTCATAATATGCATTTAGTAAAAAGCTGTTATTATGACATTACAAACAGACACTTCAATTTTATTTATTTGTAGGTATAGATAACCCTTTACACAACAATACATTGCACTCGCCCACGCAAATGAATAAATTAATCTCTTTTGCTGAGCTAAATTTCATTAGGGGAAACTGCAGCTTAGCTAATCTACACAGACGAAACCTTATGCATTTGTAACAATTATCCTAACTGTTGTTCCATTAACTGATTGTGTCAGGTCTGTCGCTGTCTGTCTGTTTCAAGAAATTGCAATGAACTCGGAACAAAATTACGTCTGCAGAGACCCCAGTCACCAGTGCTACTTCCTCAAAAGAATTTTATACGTAGGTATGTGTAACTCTCGTAGAATTTTCATGAATGCTATGCAACGTATCTCAGTTAATTCTCCTCTTTTCCTCATAAAATGAAAATAAAACATTTAAATGTAGACCGTAATTACTTCTGCACTAATGCGTTTTTTGCTCGAAATGTGAAATTACTACGATAGAAGCTTTTAGTTAGTAAATTATCGCGAATAACCTTTAATCAACCGAGGCAAATTTGATCCAAGTTAAACTTTCCGGTTCACAGTAGTCACATTTGTTTTTTTATTATATAGTCATTAGCCTTTCCGAGAAGGTCCTGAACACACGTGTCACGAGTTTTGCGGTAAGTCGGGAGTATCATTCTGGAGCGGTCACGTTGCGCAGTTGAGGTCAGCTTGACCCCAGCGTTTATGAACTACGAGTACCTACTTTAATTAGCATGTTTAAGGTAGAAACTGTCGTGATATTTAATTGATATATATTAATATAACATAACATCACGCCTATATTCCCTGAAGGGTTGAGTAGTGTATAGTAACACCCTCATTTCGCCATTATGTTTAAGTCCCATGTGATAGGGGGCGAGCCTATGGCCATCAACTGGGTACAAATCCAAACTCCAGGCTGCTACTGAGGAATTCCACACGGAAAAACCCAATAACAATTTGCCCGACCTGGAGATCGAATCCAGGACAGGACCTCAAGATCAGCAGCAAAATAGTTATATTTTGATTTAAATGTGTAAGTAAATTTAAAAATTATAATTTACTAGCGGCCGGTCCCGGCTTCGCATGGGTGGACATTTCCCGTTTTTGCAACATTTTTCATGAATGCTCCGCTCCTATCGGTTGTAGCGTGATGTTATATAGCCTATAACCTTCCTCAATAAATGGACTATCCAACACAAAAATAATTATTCAATTCCAACCAGTAGTTCCCAAGATTAGCGCGTTCAAACAAACAAACTCTTCAGCTTTATAATATTAGTATAGATTATAATTACCTACATATTGATTGATATAATTAAGAGGTTGCTAATAATAAACTTCACTTTGGTTTAAAAATAACCTATCTATTATTTATTTGTCTTGGCAAGAGCATTAACTGCTAATGATATACGATATCCAAACCACTGTTATCTTGTGATAATGAAATATACTCCAAGTTTATTCATTAGAAGTAGATCCATTTCCAGCATTGATCATTTAATGTGAAAATATTTCAATGGCCATATTTTAATAAAATGTGGGTCTGTATTTTTTGATACGCTATTTATTTTTGTATATGAGGATGTCTATTTAAAGTGTAAATACAATGTACAATGTATACATACGCTTTGACGCAAATGTTTTCAAGGACAATTTTGCCGATTTTCAGAAATACGACACGAAATTCGACTAACATAAAGGTAACGTTTTGATCAAATAAAGTTGTTTAATTAAAACAAGTTACCAGTTATTGGGCCGAGAAAAGAAATAATTGATCAGTGACAGTGTCTGGAGTGATTTTAAAAGCTTTCATAGTTGTCTTAATAAGTTTGAGAATACTTTTCTTTTGAGGAAGCGAATTTGTTATAATTGGATGCATTTGTATAAAATAATTGCTAGAACTTCAGCCTTATCATAGCATTTCTTTTGTTTTTATGCTCTTATAATAATAGGCTTTAAAAAGTTATATCGAGGTAAGGATGACTGGACCAAATAAGGACTGGAAAAATAATTATGCTCATTATTTATTATAGATTTGCTACTGATAACGAAGGATATTCTACCTAAACTACTGACGAATAGGTACCATGACAACCCGACCCTGACAATCCAACCCGTCAACTCAACCCAATGACAACTCGACCCCGATAACTCAATCCCGACAACTCGACTCTGACAACTCAACCTCGAAAACTCGACCCCGATCACTCAACCCATGATAACTCAAATAAGTATTGCTGAATTTCCATTGGTAGATATGAAATTAATGCGAAATTGTACAGGTTATGTCGGATATTACTTGTTACTTTCCACAATAACACCTACAGAAAAATACGTAGGTACTATTCTTGGATAGGAAAAAAATATCAAGGTCATTATGAATGTATACTAACAAGGCAGTAGGTAGTTAACAGTGCCTCTACCTTTATAAAACTACTACGGTAGTATTTACTCTGAAACCCAATCGTCGCGCAGGGTAAAAATATCAAGTTGGACTAGAAATTATTTCTCGAAATTAAAAAATAACTGGCATTCTTGAGAACTGCAATATAGTAAAACAAACAACCTATAATGAACTGTTAGTTGGTATTATTTCCCGAAGAAACCCACTGTTAGAGCGCTCAAAACATCTGACGAAGGAAACCATAAAAATACGAGTGCAAGTATAAAGTTAAGTCCCAACACTTCTGGCATTTAGTGACCCAGGAAAGTACGAGATTTTTCCAGTAAAAATTTTTGCAGTTCTAGAAATTGAATTAAATTTTATAGACATAAATGAATTTATTGCAGTTTCTAAGTTGTTTTAACGCGAAGGCATTTTACTTTTGGTAACCAACTGGTGAACCGACTCATAGTTCCAATGCATTGAAATGTGCAATTTTTCGTTTTAGTTTTGTCTAAAGTTGCCTAGTATGTTGGAACGTTAAAATTTTTTGGATATCTAATAAACTCAGCATAAATAAAAACCTATTCTGAGAATACGAATTCGATAATGAAAAAAAGTAAAACGTAAAAATCATTAAACTTTCACGTTTAAGGGCATTTTTCCATTTCAACGAATTCCTATCACTTCCATGTAAAATAAATATAGGTACCCAAAATATAAATGAAAAATAACACGTAGACCTCAATAAAAATACAACATTAGATTTTGGTGCAAACAGATTGCCATAATATGAAAAATGATAGGCCTCCTTTGCTGATGTTACCATCTCTCAATCTCTTCACGTCAAAAAGTGGCAGTTCTCGATAAATAGAAAATCGATGCCCGATATTGGACACTGTATTCGACATTTTCGTTACAAAAGGGGTGCTGGCATTCAAGACACAATATATTTTCTTCAAGATAAGTGACGAAATAAGACTCTTCAGCATGTTCGGAGTGAACATGATGAAGATAACAAGAGTAGGTGCCTACCGGGAAATCTATAGAAGAACCATACAGGGTGTAAACGAAATCATGTAGGTAATTCCTTCAAACCTCGTGATGTACTGCTGACATAGATTAAAACTGCATGGGATACTTTTGGATTCAATAAAAAAAATATTACAAAAAGTAAACGTGTTCTTAACTTGAGGCGTTTTAGCGCTCCGAGTTAAATGACCACGCGGCGAGCGGTAGCCGCGCAATTCGCACGGGGTGCTAAATTGCCTCACGTTAAGAACACACGTTTACTTTTTGTAAAAAAATAATAATATCCCGTCTAGGTTTAATCTATGTCAGCAGTACATCACGAGGTTTGAAGGAATTACATAATTTCGTATGCACCCCGTATAGTTATCATCCGGGAAAGTATACCTACAACGGATAAACCTCAAAAATTGCACAGATTTAAGCTTAAATTATCACTCAATACCTAAGTTTTTGTGTTTCCAGAGAGAGGGGCTCGTGGCTAATCACCAACCGCACGGATCATACGAATTGCTAGGTTGAGCTGCAATTGCCACCGTCAGTCTGTGGATGTGTAACCGTTCGTTACGAGACTCGTCCGTGCCTCGGAAAGGACGTTTAACAGTCGGTCCCGGGTGTCATACGAATACCTATGGCAGTCGTTACGGGAAGTCAGTCTAACCTTAGGATATCGGCATTGCCCTGTAACTGGGTTGCGGAGGTGTGATGGCAGTCGCTCATTGTAAAATACTGGTATTCAGCTGCATCTGAAGCTGACCACAACATAGTCGGGATACAGGAAGTACGGGATACACGACTGGAAGCTGACCACAACATAGTCGGGATAAAGGCTAGGCAGAACAGAACCTAAGTTTAAATCAGAATTGTAAGCAATTTTATTTCGTTTTAGTTAGGCTTAAATACAATCTCTATGATCATAAACAATTTTTTTAACTATCTTAAATCTGTAAGCACTCACAAACTGAAAGTAAATTCTCGGATGCCTCTTGAATGAAATGAATGAAACAAGTAGCGCCATCTCTTATGTGAGCCAAAAAATTCCGGGTAATACAACATTTTAGGGCCAAGCCACATCTGACGGAAGATATGTCGCCGAACTTCCATCGCGTAATTTACTCGAGGAATTTTAGTAAACTCATCTTCGGTCAAATATGTACGATATGAGATGCTTGTATGAAATTATGTGTACCAGCGGAAGATCGACGACTTATCTTCCGTCGCTTGGCCCTTAGAATCTATTGAAAAACTCGAAATATTTATTATTTAAGTATACATTCAGGTAGTTAATTATAATATACGAATACCTATGACCGTCGTTACGGGTAGTCAGAAGCCCGAAAGTCTGAAAAACGGTTTAACCTTAGGATATCGGCATTGCCCAGTTACTGGGTTGCGGAGGTCTGATGGCAGTCGCTCCGTGTAAAGTACTGGTATTCAGCCGCATCTGGTTAGACTTCAGCTTCCAGCTGATCCCAAGATAATTGGTAAAAGGCTAAGAGGAAGACATTCATGTAGTTAATTAAAAGGACCGATGCAGCGATGGCCATTGGAGCAGACAAGTCTTTAAATGAAGACCGCGAATTGACAAACGCAGCATAGGATGCCCCCTAGCCAGATGAATAGACGACTTGAAGAAGGTAGCTGGGGTGGACTGGCTGTGGAAGGTAGAATACCGGTAGACCTAATACAAATGCTGTCGAGTTACTAACTTAATTGTAACGTTAGCCTTTGGCCAGACTGCAAACGCGGGTGCGGGGCGGGCGCGGTGTGGCGAGTTCAATCAGAAGAACTTCATTTGAGTGTCCATAGTGGGCACGCGGGCGCGGGAAGCGGCGCAGGCTACTTGGCGCGGGGAGCGCGCGGGTAGCTCATGCCATAGTTCGTACATACAAGTGGCCGCAGTGAGAGCGCGGGCGGCAAGCGACAACCCGCGTGGGAGCGGGGGATCTCAAACTAGATCGAGCTGATCACGCGCGTTGTTGTGATGGCGTCTTCAAAATTAAATGTTGAAGAATTAATAAGTGCAATTCAAGCACGATCTGCATTGTAGATGTCAAAACATCGTTTTTTAGTAAGAATTTTCCAGTAAAAATAAGTCTTCTTCATCCATATTATTATATTTTGACAAACACTGGACACGACAACGCTTAGAATGAAGCCGCGCTCCACTGCGGACAGGCAAATCTCGCGCGTTCCCGCACCCGCGCCGCTCCCCGCACTGCGCTGCCAGTCTGGCCAAGCACTTAGTGTTAGTGAATTTTGAATCGGAAATACTCGTTTCGCAAATACTATTTAATTAAATTGAAAACTTAATAGCTTGTCGCCACAAAAAGAAATCAAAATGGTATAGGACAGTTGTGTTTTCTATTCAAAATTCAGTTATATTAGCGATAAGTTTACGATACTATAGTCAAACGTTCGTGCTATGCATATTGGTGTTGTGATGAAAATTGGGAGAGGCCTATGTCCAACTGCAGTGGACTGCAATAAACCAGAGTAGATAGTAACATTAAGAGCCTGTTTCGAAGCAATTTACAACGGGTTTAATTATTTTTAAACATGAAACAATGTTTAGCCTCCCTGGTTTTCCCATACAAATCATCAAACAATACTCAATAAACGTTATAAACCTCTTTTGTTTCATGTTATCTCGGCTTTTTAAACAGAAAATTCTTAAATAAAATCTCTGTCTTGCACTTCAGGGTTGTAGTTCAGGTATAGTTTTTTAAGCACAGTTTACTTGTAAATCATTTATCGAGGTCAGGCAAGAGAAAAAGAATTAAGAATACAGATATATATATATATATATATTAATATTTCTGTCCAGGTTTCATTGTTTCCACTTTGTATACTTAAACATAAAAAAGGTGTTATTGAGAGTGATGGTTCTATCAAAGTTTTATTCCGAGAGAACTGGCGGACTTTCCGTTTAAAAGAACATCGATTAATCTTCAAAGTAGGTCCAGACTTCCGTGTGAAAGCAAACTGACTTTACACAATAGCTTGGTTTAGTTATGTAGACTTGCCCTTTTACGACCTTACCTGTCAACCTTTTGTTTCCTATCTTTAATTAATTAACTTTACCGCTTCTTCCTCCTAGTTTTTTCCCAATTATCTTGAGGTCAGCTTTCAGTCTAACTGGATGCGGCTGAATACCAGTATTTTACATAGAGCGACTGCCATCAGACCTCCGCAACCCAGTAATTGGGCAATGGCGATGTTTCTAACTACCCGTAACAACTGTCATAGGTATTCTTATGATACCCCGAGCCTACGGTTTAACGTGCTCTCCAAGGCACGTTTATTAATTAACTTTACTATCATATATTATAACTGGAAACGTATTGAACGTTTTTTTTGGACGACACGTTTGGTGCAGTGGCTGAGCGATCGGCTTCTGCGCTACGGGTTGTGGGTTCGATTACCGCACGGAACAAATATTTGTATGGCCTACAGATAGTTGTTCCGGGTCTGGGTGTTTGTGCGTGTGAAGATTTGTGTCTGTAAACGCACCCACGATACAGGAGAAATCCAAGTGTGGGGCAAGGTTTTTTTTTAAAAAAAATCCTTTCTCATTTTCCCAACTACTGCAATTTCTGTAAACCAGGATCTACAATGGTAACCAACCAGAAAAAAACGTCAAAACAAAAGCTACGCTGTACGAAATATTGTCATAATTTCGACGACGGACAATTGGGTTTTACATTACATTGAAGTGTCTAATCCACAAACTATCAAACTACCTGAATTTCTATATCAGGCTACTTTTAATAGAATGGATCACCAGTTTGTGTGGGTGTAGAAGTGGCTATTCAGGAATATCTATTAATCTACTATTCAAATTTCATATTATGGGCAATGCGTAGTTCAAACGCCCCGTGGAAAAAGGAAAATTTCGGACTCACAATAACGTGAATAAAAAAAAAGTAAGGATGAAGGAAAAATATACTCCAGAATAATATGAAAACTTTAATTTCAATATCCTCACCAAAGTTTGAGTTGACGTCACTCACAGAACAAAAAAAAATACTATTCTACATATTACGCGAATTTTTAAATTGAATTATGTGGTAAGTTGACCTATGACAGTCGTTACAAGTAGTCGACGACTGAAAATCTGAAAACAAGTCTGACCTTAAGATATCGGCATTACCCAGTAACTGGGTCCGGGAGGTCTGATGCGAGTCGCTCCGTGTAAAATACTGTTATTGAGCTGTATGTAGTTAAACTGGCAGTTGACCCCAATATAGCTGGGAAAAGGCTAGGAGGAAGGAATATGTAGTCAGTAAGTTTAATCATATTTGTGATACGGGCCTGAAGTTTAAAACTAACTGTGACAGGTGGGTCACCACACCTAAAACTTAGTATGGGTCATGAAGAAATTCAATTTACAGTACTAAGTAATATTTAACCCTTTCTAACACAGACAAATTATTTGCAACTAGCTGTTGTAACTGCCTCGTTGGTCTAGTGGTGGCAAGCGCGACTTCTGCTCTTGAGGTCCTGGGTTCGATCCCCAGGTCGAGCAAAGTGATATTGGGTTTTCCGTGTGGAATTCCTCAGTAGCAGCTCGGAGTTCGGATTTGTGTCTGGCTGAAGGCAATAGGCTCGCCCCCATAACATGAGACTTAAACATAACGGCGAAATGAGGGTGTTACTAAACACATCTGCCGAACTCTTCGGCCAATACAGGCGTGATATTATGTATGTTTATGTATGTTGCCCGAGGTTTCACTCACATACTAGGAAAGAAAAGAAAGAAAGAAAGAAATTTATTTGGCACGAAAGCAGTCAGACACACAGACAAAAAATTCATAAGAGACAAAACAAAAGAAAAATAAACAAAAAATAAAGTATCTGTGTGTCTAGCGGCTGCGCCAAATAGGTTCAGTTCAGCATAAATGTCAGACTACTAGTGCCTGACGCTGGTTTTCAACTGAACCCATTGTGACGTTACTGATGTAAACCAGTTCCAAATAGATAAATAAATAAATAGCGTGCTTAAATAAATAAAAAAAAATACTATTGAACTACCACTACTATTGAACTACTACTAGGGAAACTACCTCATCTGACCCGATAAAAAGTATCCTATGTCGTAATCCAGGTCATGCTCTACCTTTGTGCCAAGTTCTATCCAAATCCTTTTAGCCGTTAAGGCGTGATTGATTAACAAACAGTTAGGACGGGTCAACTCAAACCGGCTACGGCACTTTCCTCAAAAGGCCATTCCAAACGTTGCCCTACATTGTTACACTCGCATAGTTCTTATACCACAATGTCTGGACTTTAAAAGAAACTTTGATCTCATTTGTTTCGGATTTTCTTCTCAGAGCTAGTCAGATAGGAAATACCGGCGCCGTCTAGTCTTAAAAAAAACATTTCATTAACTTGTATAAGTGTCTGTAACAGATTTATTTACAGAAATAAAAATTATTTATCATCTCACATCCAAATTCACAAACTCACAAATATTAGTTGGATTACTTACTTGGTCATCCAATGAAATACAAAAGTAAAGTCTTGAACAATCATCAGAATATATTTCACTTACGTCACTACAAATAGATACGCGACTGATTGAGACCTAGGTCATAAGCCCTTAGATCTTATATTAAAAAAAACATTTTTTACAAAAAAATTAAACCGACTTCAAAAAATAATAAAATAATTTCCATATAAAATTAACAGTTTCAGAAGTCGGTGCTGATCCACGCTGAACCAAATTGAAGGCACCGACTTCTGAAACTGTTAATTTTATATGGTAATTATTTTATTCTTTTTTGAAGTCGGTTTAAATTTTTTGTAAAAAATGTTTTTATTTTTTCATTTTAGTGGCCTCAATTAAAACTTGGTTGGACCTACTAAAGACGCTGCTCGTAACATAATCACATCATCACAATATGCGTACTGTTCGTCATTGAGGAGTTCCATAGTCTATCTCCAAAGTTCTTCATCAGATCTTCACCAAATTTAAATGGAACCAACTTGGAAGTATACCCTATCTATTAAAAAAAGAATCATCAAAATCGGTTCACAACTGGCAAAAATATCGATGAACATACACAAAAAAAAAAAAAAACATACAGACGAACATAGTAACCTCCTCCTTTTTGGAAGTCGGTTAATAATGCAATTCCAGTCCAAATTTAAATATACACACAACGATTACCTATTCGGAAATAGAAAATTGAAGGTACATATCCGAAACTATTTCCTTTTTTTAATGTTGGCAAACAAACCTACGGGCCACCTATGGTAAGTGGGTACCACCGCCTATAAACACTTACAACACCTATAAATTGCTGATGTGTTGCTATTCTTAGATGGAAGTTTCATGTAATTTTACCAGCTACCACACCCTTCTAACCGAAACACAGCAATGCTGCTTTGTGGCAGAGATATGTATGGTAGCTTAGTACTTTCCATGAAGATCAACTACACAAGGAGATCTACTATTTCCAAAAAATATTTTTAGGAATATTTTTTGCTACAGACAATTTAAACCACGAACAGCTAGAGAGGCATTCCATTTAGCGCATCAATTTGAATAGCACCATTTCGAATCACAACAATAGGCTCACTATTGTTGAACGAAGGTTGTTGCTGAAAATCAGCGCTGTTAGCATTAGGTTCGTCAGAAGTCACAGCATAATGCTGAACAACGATCTACATTTTTACGCACCATGCGACGCGCAAATTCAACATGTTTAAATGTTTGTATTGTTAGTAGATTTAGGATGCCTAGGTAACCCGTGCACCATAGAGTCTACAGTAAAATGGTAGTATGTGCGATAGATTATAGGTAATGGATTGTTGTATTTTTTTTTTTTTTTTTTTTTACTTTTTTATTTTTGGGTTACCAGGTAATTTTATATGTTTAAATTTAAGTCCAAATTTTTTTTGTAGTTTTAAGTATTTAATTTTAAGAATTATTATATTTTTAATTTTAAGTATGTGTGTGCGTCCGCTTGGGCGAAAAAATAAATACTTTTTCTTTCTTTTCTTTTCTATTCGCCATAACCAACCGACATTACTTGATAAAGGTATTTTGTTCCAAAAACTGTTAAAGAATGACATGAAAAATTAGAGACACAAGTTCTAACTCAAACTTAATTGCCGCTCAGTAACTACGATAATCATAACATAACATCACGCCTTGTATTCCCTGAAGGGTACGTCAGAGGTGTTTCAGTAACACCCTCGTTTCGCCAGTTATGTTTAAGTCCCATGTAATAGAGGCGAGCCTATTGAGTCTATCAAGCGTTAACCGGGCATAAATACAGATTCCAGGCTGTTACTGAGAAATTCCTAATGGAAAAACCCAATATCAACGATAATCATCATTGAAATTATCATATCAGCACAAAGGAATTACTATTGGTGTGGTTCGAATAGCTGCTATTCAAACTGGTGTACTAAATGGAATGCCTCCAACTAGTTTCTCGTGTCGATTGTAGGATGCGGGTCGAAATAAACAAACGCCCACAAGTGGGCCCCAGCTAATAATGTTACAGAAATCATCCTATAGTGGTTTCGTAACAACTATTGTAAACGAGTTCTCATAAAGTTCCATGTAGAGCAGTCGTTTTATAGCCACCATTGTTAACTAATATGTTAAAAGTCCGTAACCAATTGATATCCGGAGTTCAGTCTATTCAAATAAATGTCTGATTTCATCAAAATTCCTGTAATAATAACGTAGGTAATATTTCTTAAACAAAGTGGAACATAAAAGTTTAAATTAAAGGTAAACCCAAGTTTACCATCATTAATAGATAAATATTTGAATTCGATGAGTTTCCTCATGGGAAAATCTTTGTAATTAAAAGTATCATCGGTTTCTGAGGGTTCATTAAAGTGTTTGAGAAATAATTTTATAATAAAATTAAATTAAGTAAATAAAATTTCTGTTAATTGGGGTTTCAATTCTAATTATTTATTTCGCATAGTGTTAAGAATAGTAGCTAACTATTATTAATTTTATTGTTATCAGCATTTTTATTAATTGGGTTAAATGAGTTTGATTTTTTTTTTTTACATTCCACACAAGTAATTGTATAGGTACTAATTATAAACAATATTTCAAAATTGATACAGCTAAATATTTTGCAACATTTAAACAAAGTTATAAATTACCGTAAAAATTTTTTTTTCTTTAAAAACTGTTGTCAAAAAGTTTAAAACTTCACAAATAGAAATAGTGACTCAAAAAAAAACTTACGTAATTGTTTCCAAACTTTCGTAAACCTTTCAATAAAAAAACTAAAACATTTTTCGTGTTCAGTATTTTTGTCCACTTATTAAAGCACAACTGTTGTAATTATTTAGCACAAAACAATAATAACGAAAACTTTTCTGCGCGGTCCGATCACGCGTTTTCGTGTCCGCACGACGGCCCGCCACGGTTACTCGAAAAGGACTGCCTGAAGCACGTCATTTTACGCGTAACACTGAATATGTTTACTCGTCTTTCACACTGGCTATAACAACATACTGTTTTTTCAGCTGTCAGCAGAAGTTCTAGTTGTGTATACTTTCATTTATCAAGTATTTGTTACCAAAATGTGTGAATAAAAACAGTTATGACTATGCTATGTATTTCGATGAATCATTTAAATCTATATTTTATAACATTCTAAGAGGTTTCGTAAACCGCCAATATTTTTATGATAATTAATAATAATACCTAAGAGCGCTTATGCACTGAGTCTGATCAGAATTCTAGAGAATGCGATCCGATCAAGCTGCAGAATTATTTGTCTGAATGGTTGTGCACTAGATCCGATCCGAATTTCATAGATTTATGCCGTTTCCTCCGATTGTATCGGACGCAGGTGTACAAGCGCTTTACGACATTTTAAAACCTCATTATTAATTACTCAAAAAAATCTAAAGGCATTTAAAACATATATTCCGTCATTTTACAACCGTAATCAAGCCTAATTAAATCAAAATTATACGTAGTTCAACAAAAGGTGTTTTAAGTCAATAAAATAATATTTTTTCAGAAGTAAATTTCATACATCGATAACAGATTTTAGGTACGATACGAAATAAATTACTCTACATACATATAAAATACGGATGTACGGGTTATGACCTACACAACCTGTTTTATGTCTATTTCAACATGAAGGTTGATTATTATCTTTGTCAAACCTTCAGCCGCTACAAAAAAAATCAATTGTCGGATAAATATCAAAGATACAGGCGTTAATAGATGATGAACGTGAGATAACAAATGAGACGAGGTATTCTAAATATATGCTTTCCTGGTACCCCACCGGTGTTTCGGTGCAGGAAAACGGACACCTTGAAAATAGTTGCGTTTGAAAATAATTTCGCTGATAGATTTATAAAGTTTCTCTGCTAACCCGAGTCTATTTTTCGCTTGAATTTATACGACTATAATTGATGTAGACAGTTCTTTTAAAAGATTGACATCGCGCTTCTTATTTTGTCTTTGAGTGTTATCTTTTTTTAATAATAAATAGGATGTCGGGAATGTTTTATAATTATCGTTAGAAAAAAGAGATGAAGTTATATAGTGAGTGTGACTAATTAACACGCAAAACTAATTATAATGTTTTATTACTTTAAGGAAATCTTCTTCTTACCGTGTGATTAGTGACTAACCTGGTGTCAGAGTTTATGCCGCCCATGGGCCTCTGACTTGGCTTCCCATACCGTCGAAAAATATCTTTCAGGCATGCCGGTTTCCTCACGATGTTTTTCTTAACCCTTATAAAGCAAGTGATAATTATACAATACGCATATGAATTCGAAAAGTCAGAGGTGCGTGCCTTGGGTTCGAACTCGAGGCCTATGACTTTGCAGTCCGATGGTCACACCACTAGGCTATCATTGCTGTTAAGGAAATAAAAAGTTAGGTCAAACGCATGTTGTTAAATAAAAACCGGCCAAGTGCGAGTCGGACTCGCGCACGAAGGGTCCCGTACTACAAAAACGTATCTATAAAAATGGCAAAAAAATCATGTCTGTTGTATGGGAGCCCCCCTTAAATATTATTTTTATTTTATTATTTATTTTTAAAGTTAATAATTATACAACTCGATATTCTGTGAATATTTCAAGCGTCTACCTGTTGCCGTTATCAATATCGAGCAAAAACGAGCAAAAAAATCAGGTTTGTTGTATGGGATCCCCCTTAAATATTTATTTTATTCTATTTTTTAGTATTTGTTGTTATAGCGGCAACAGAAATACATCATCTGTGAAAATTTCACTTGTCTAACAATCACGGTTCATGAGATACAGCCTGGTGACAGAGAGATAGACGGACGGACGGATAACGGAGTCTTAGTAATAGGGTCCCGTTTTACCCTTTGGGTACGGAACCCTAAAAATAGGTTTCGAATAAAGATGGCGAAACTATTTCTTTCTGTATTCATAATTATGTCATCATAGAATTTTATCCCCGGATAACATTGGCTTCCTTTATAATATTAGATAGGAATACTTTTCTATTTACCCAAACATTTTTGCTCAGATTTCCACAATATCATCGGTCAGTCAATATCACGGGTCGCCGGTTATGTTCTTTTATGGATCATAATAATCTATGTATTTTCAACCGATATGTTGTGCTGGGGCGGGACTGATAAGCTTTATTACGTTGATACCATATTTATTTATTTTATTTTGTTCGGCCTAACCTTTTTCCCCACTATGTTGGGGTCAGCTTCTAGTCTAACCAGATGCGGCTGAGTACCAGTATTTTATAAGGAGCGACTGCCATCAGATCTCCACAATCCAATTACTGGGCAATGCCGATATCCTAAAGTTAGGCTGGTTGTCAGGCTTTCGGGCTTTTGAGTACCCGTAACGGCTGTCATAGGTATTCGATGACACCTGGGATCGACGGTTTAAAGTGCTCTTTGAGACACGGAGGGGTCTCGATATGTAACAAACGATCACCCATCCACGGACTGACCCTGACAGGCGCATCCGTGCGGATGTTATTTAGCCACGAGCTCCTCAGTAATAACGATATTTATTTTATGTAAGGCGTAGAATTTTATTAAAATGTCGCAGGCTTGTGTTATGAAAACACGTCTCCGCGCTTCTCGTCCAGAGTAAAAAACTGAAAAAGCACAGAAAAGATAGCAAGTGACCGAAGCATAATCTAATAAGTGCTCTCGCCTAATACTAAAACTCAATTTTGCATGCGCGGGGCGAATTTTCTAGGAATCTGATGCATTCATTCGGGAATGAAGTTCCTACGTGGTACTTTTTTTGTACTGTACATTTGTGGGTTTCGGAAATCCGCCAACCGCTTTCCTTACGTGATTGTTGTACAGGCTGAGTAAAGGCTCGTTTACACGGTGCAAGTTTCTTGAAGCAAGTCTCATGCTATCTTTGTCTTTCTCTCCGACAAAAACAGAGATAGCATGAGTCTTGCTTGAAGAAACTTGCACCGTGTAAATGAGCCTTGAGGGGATAACGTCAAGAGGATCTTTTTTTTGTTTTTCGTGTGGTTAGTAACTGACCTGGTGTCAGAGTTTACGCCGCCCATGGGCCTCTGACTTGGCTTCACATGTCGTCGACAAATATCTCTACGGCATGCCGGTTACCACACGATGTTTTCCATCACCGTTTTTAAGCAAGTGATAATTATTATACAATACGCACATGAATCGACGACAGTGGCGACACGTTTAGTGCAGTGGCTGAGCGATCGGCTTCTGCGCTACGGGTTGTGGGTTCGATTCCCGCACGGAACAAATATTTGTATGGCCTACAGATAGTTGTTCCGGGTCTGGATGTCTGTGCGTGTGAAGATTTGTGTTTGTAAACGCACCCACGACACAGGAAAAATCCTTGTGTGGGGCAAGGTTTTTTTTAAACAAAAAAAAACCGAAACGGCAGAGGTGCGTGCCTTGAGTTAGAACTCGAGACTTGTAAATTGGCAGTCCGATGGTCACACCACTAGGCTCTCACTGCTGTTCCAACCTTTACTAATTACTATTTTTCTTATCGATAAACTCAACGAGTCAAAAGTCAAGAGGATAAGCAGCGGTATCCATATCTGCTGATGGTAATAAATTGCGATCCTTCCGCCAAACGGATAATGGCATTTCCTATTTGAACGTTCACGCCGTGGCTACCAAAATATCAATATGATATTTTATAAAATTCCCTTATCGAGCATTTTTTGAAATTTAATGGTTTAACGAAATACATGTTGTACCGACCCCACCTAGTGTGGGATAAAGGCAGGAAGAACAAGAAGGGATTTGAACGTTCACAATGTCGTTGGCGAATGCTTTTGATACTCCTGTGCCTATACCGGAAGGGTCTCCACTCGTCCGGTATCGCCAAAAATTTATGATCGGTTATATAGGAGGAGTTCCAAAATAACTAAATACAGAGCGCCCTGTAGATAAAAAATGACCTATGTTTTCCAGTGGGCGTTTACGAGTTTATACTATGATAGTATAAAATTACACAACATAACATCACACCTGTATTCCCCGAAGGGTTGAGCAGAGGTGTATAGTGACACAATTTCGCCATTAAGTCCCATGTAGTAGAGGCCGAGCCTATTGCCATCAACCGGGCACATATCCAAACTCCGGGCTGCTACTAAGGAATTCGAACCCAGGACCTCACGATCAGCGGTCGCGTTTGCCACCATTAGGCCAATGAGGCAGTTAGACTATGATAGTATCTTTTAAATATTCGTAATTTGTTGTAGACTTTACTATTTTTTATTTTATTTATTTATTTCTCACAAACATAAAACTATTATTACAGGTACTTACTACCTAATGCAATAGTCTATGTACATAAATATTAGAAAACAAAAAAAAATTATAACTTAAATAATAAACTAAATTAAACAAATTGCACAATAATTACTAAATCCCTATTGAAGCTAAATGTGGTGAGGTAAGAGTGAGGTCACCATAATAGTCACCTCGCAATCAAGAGCCTCTCGATAGCCAGTTAACCGCGGTCTCAACCTAAGTTTAAACTGTTTTGTAGACCATCGAAATGTTAATCAAATAGGTGTTTGAAAATCAATTTGTCGACGCGATTTTTTATCGTTTTGTCAAAAACCCACTTCGATCAACAATAGTACTATAGATTTCCAATGAGCGCATCAAAAATGGCCGGAAAAATATTAGACCACAAAGAGGTCTTATTTTGCAACATAGTTTCTTCAACCTAATTGCTTAGAAATTATTTTTTATTTGCCATCAATATTTTTGTTCTTATTTAAAAAAAAATACGTTTACTTTTCAATGGAAGTAGTAAATACCTATATATTGCAAATGATAATAAACTTTATGTTGGAGTGTTAAGACTTATAATCAACTTATATGCAATCGCAGCCTCTTGAGCGATGTGTTTTTTAACCGACTTCAAATAGGAGGAGGTTCTATATTCGATTGGTATTTGTTTTTTATGTATGTACCCTGATTACGCTGTGATTTATGATCCGATTTACGTGATTCTTCTTTAGTTTGATGCGGAATAGTTTCCATTTGGTCCCATAAAAATTTAACATTGTTTAGCCCAGTAGTTTTCATTTTATGAACATTTTTGTTTACGTGGTCGATGTAATTATTCTACCTTATGTAATCTAGAAAAATCCTACTGTAGTTTATAGAACAACCTATTACAGACCCTAAAAAGTAAAAAATAAAAAAATACGTTGAAAAAAACCGACTTCAAAAACTAAAAAGTATAAAATAACTTAATAAAGATTTAATTAAATACACCTCTTATGCAAACTAATACATTTACAGTTTCAGAAGTCGGTGCCTTCAATACGGTTCAGCGTGGATTAGCACCGACTTCTGAAACTATTAATTTTATATTATGGTAAAGGTATTAGGTTTGCATAAGAGGTGTATTAAATTAAATCTTTATTAAGTTATTTTATACTTTTTAGTTTTTGAAGTCGGTTTTTTAAACGCAGTTTTTTTGTTCCTAATCCTTAATCTAGTGCTATTGTTGATCGAAGAAAAACCACGCATTTGAAGAACTTTGGAGTAAATTATTTAGTAGATTTGTTGTTCATGCTTGTTGTTCAACTGATGTGATCATAAATCATTTATTTGCTGGTCAAGGGTATACAGTGGTGTTAAAATTACATTCAAAATCGTTCTCCTTGATCTACCTTACTGGCATGCAAATTTTACACAATATGTTATAGTTAATATTTGAGAACAAATTTGGGCTTAGTAGATTTAAATAGGTACATGCATCAACATAAAATTAGTATAGATTAACATTCATAACAAATACATAGGTACAGTAAAATAAATAGTTTCTATGATAAAATGTTTTGACGACACGTTTTGTGCAGTGGCTAAGCGATTGACTTCTGCGCTGCGGGTCGTGGGTTCGATTCCCTCACGGAACAAATATTTGTATGGCCTACAGATAGTTGTTCCGGGTCTGGGTGTTTGTGCATGTGAAGATTTGTGTCTGTAAATGCACCCACGATACAGGAGAAATCCTAGTATGGGGCAACGTTGTTATAAAAAAAAACTAATAATAAAGAATAACAAACAAAACAATCAGATAATTAAGTATTTCAGAATATAAGTTAAATAATTGAATTCATTTCATCAGGGCCATTTCAGTACAGAAATAAAAACGTCAATAGGTATAATAATCATGAGTAAAATAATAAAAATGACAATCTTGTTTACAATAATAAATCATATTGATCAATATGGTTTTTCAGTAACAACGTTAACCTTATGAACCTGATTACAATTGCTGGTAGACCTTTCTAGATTTATTGAATTGATACTGTTAATTAAATTTACCTTTATCCGCGACTTCGTCCGCGCGGATTTGGGATATAAACTTTGGTTGACTTCAAACGGAGAGAGGAAAGTTTCAGCGAATTTAATCATTTCATTTGAAGAGTATTTTATACTAACTTTCAAGTCGATAAATGGAATCTGATTTTCCCATACAAACGTAAATACCTCGTGGCACCCCTTAGTAGGGGTTGTTTAAAAAAAATCCTTTATTCATTAGGATTTATTATTTGCAAGAAAAGCAGTGACAGCCAATGATATTATAAGTAAAAAGGTGTAGATAGGTTATAAGCGCTCAGCAAGCGACACGTCAAAATGTGGCTAATTAGCCAGACTTGACCTCAGTGTTGCGTTTCTACTACACTGGACGACCCACTGTCGCAAATTACATTTGTCTGTTTTTCGGCGCGATAATCGAATCATGCCATCCTATTTTGACGTCTAATCGTAATGTAGTGTGCTATTTCAATATTTAGTTTTTTATGTGTGCGTTAGTGTGCCGTTCTATCTACACCTTTTTACTTATAATATCATTGGTGACAGCCTAGTGACTGAACGCTTGCTTTCCACACATGAGGTTTTGGGGTTCACACTTCTGAGGCCCGCACTACTGAATTAGAATCCATGTGCGGATCAGAATATGATTATCACTTGCGTGAACGGAAAACATCGTGAGGAAACATGCACATCTGAGAGGGCTCCAAAAAGTGTCGAGGTGTGTAGTCCGCCAACCCTCTTCAGGCCAGTGTTGGACTAATAATAATCGACTAAAATTATTTATTGTCACACGGGACCTCAAACCATCATTGTGAAGTCTAGACTTAAGTACACTGCAGTGTTTACACCTCAACATCGAAGATGCGACATTAATATCAGTTTACATTTACTACAATACGACACAAGTAAAAAGTCGCATCGGCAATCTTGATCAAACAACCAATGGCAGTCGCTCGTTTACGGGCAGCTCGCGCTTTTTGCGCCAGCGTAAAAATCATCTTAACTTCTTAATTATATCAATTAACAAACATTCATTAATTTTTGACTGTCTTGTTGGTTTAGTAGTCGCAAGCGTGACTGCTGAGCATGGGGTCCTGGGTTCGATCCCCAGGTCGAGCAAAGTGTTTTTGGGATTTTCCATTAAGAATTACTCAGTAGCAGCCCGGAGTCTGGATTTGTGCTCGGTTAATGGCAACAGGCTCGCCTCCTATTACATGGGACTTAAATAAAACTGGCGAAACGAGGGTGTACTAAAAACAACTCTGCTGAACGCTTTGGGGAATACAAGGCGCGATGTTATAATTATGTTAATAAACATTCGTGGTCTTGAACATTCACTTCGGAAGTGATCGGTTTTACGAAGTATAGTCGATGCGACTTCTTAGTTGTATCTTACTATACCAACAATTTAACAACAATCCAGTACACCGATGGAACTATCCCAACAGCAACCTGTTATCGAAGCATGAAAATCTGCTATGTATAATAAGCCATGCGTTACTAATTTTGTTTGACAGGCCCTCCAATACAACATATCAAAGTACGTACCTACCTATATGGCATGCAAAAATAATATCGCGATAAAATTGTGGCGTGAGATGATAACTTTACAGTTAATATATATAGGATAGTCTATATAACATCCTACCAAAATATCTGCCCAGACTTTAAGAGTACAGAATGTGTAACTAATGTATGTAAAAAAAAACATTACTATAAACTTACTTATAAACAGTGATAACCTAGCGGTTGAACGCTTGCCTTCCATACAGGAGGGTCTGAGTTTGAGCCCGGCCCGTATCTCTGACATTTCATTCATGTATGGATTCAATATCGATAGAAGATAAATATTGAAGTTTAAAACTCGATAATACACAGCAACAGGTGACTGATGTAGAAGGCAAAAGGCTCAGAAATATTCTAGAAACATTTACGTGATGTTTCAGAAACTGCTGGTAACTTGTTCTGCAACATTGTTTATAACTGACTATCTGCTCCGCCCATAACCTATGTTACTCGGTGATAATATAACTTTGTAACGGCAAAAGAATTTTTGAAATCGGTCCAGTACCTAGTTTTTAAGTTTATTCGTTACATAAAAAAATACAAATCTTTCATCTTTATAGTATTAGTATAGATTTGAATACTAGTCTAAATAATCTAAAGGAGTAATTGTCGGTTGCTCAGGAAAACAAGTTAAACTTACGATTAAATAAGCATGTTTCTCCCGCTACTATATAACATAATTCGGTACTTTGTCACAACCTTTTCAAGTTGCTATAACTTGGAAATTTAATGTTCTTAGTTTCTTATTGTTTCGTTTACACCGAAGAAGTAATATAATCGTTCCGCTTACCAACAATAAAATTTACTAACGCTTTAGCAATACTTTGAAATGATTACTTACTACTATTGTTCAACTTTGACACGCGATGTGTATATCAGTGACAATTTTATTCGAATTAGAAATGTTATCTACTGTTTAGGCAATAATGGTATGAAATTTCTCGTAATTTTGCCTTAATCATCGTCACCCTGCCCTTATCCCAAACTAGGTGGGGTCGGCACAACATGCATTTCTCTTTATTTCTCCTCTATCATCTCAGTACTGGATATTAAGTCAAAATAAGGTGAAAAAATAAATATTTTATATCAAAAAAAAAAAATGTGTTTACACTGTATGTTTTTTGATTTAAAATATTTATTTTTTCACCTTAATATCGAAAAAGCACCCTAATTTTCAATCGAAAATTCTCGCGTCAAAAAAAAAAGTTAAAAAGTCAGTGGGCTTTTTGTTCGTAGAAATCACTACTTTCAGATGATGTAAAAAAAATATACATTAGTATGGTAAATGTTTTCAGAAAATGTAAAGAAATAAGGAATATAACAATAAAAAATTAGGTGAAAATATACCTAAATATTTTAAACCAAAAAAATTACATTGTGTTTGGGACATAAAAAGGTGTTTTCACCAAATTTCGTGAAAAAAAAAATTGTAAAAAATTAAAATAAAAACCCAAAAACTTGGTTATTTGAATTTTTCGCATAAATTTTGAGGTTATGTGAAAAAAGTGTATATATAAAAGTTGTAGATCTTTTTATTACCTACAACTTTTTTCTATAGGACTTGTAGTTTTGCCGGAAATCGAGATAAACCGTTTTTGACCCTTAAAAACTCACCCATATCCACTTCCCGACCTCAGATGGCCCGTAAATTATTTTTCCTTTCTTTTTTGTTGTATTCTCTTCCTTTTCCAATGGGTTTCATCCTACTATTTTTTTTCACTTTATACCATTTTCAAAGGCTTCAGCCCTGGTCTATTATTGGTATAAAATTGTTTGCCACGTTGGCTTCGTCGTAATACCAGCAAGAACCTGTTCTTGCTGGTATTACGACGCACTAACCTTTATTATGTGCACTAACCTTATTTTGTATGCTAATTAGAACGTAGAATACCTACTACGACCACCAATCAGGAGGCTTACACCCGACAGCATCAAGTTCTGAGTCAATCGAGTTTGATTCGAATTAATTAGTTTCAATTCGAATTGAAATTAACTAATATCGATTACAGTCGTTAGTTTAAATTCGATCGTCCGCATGATAATACATTTTAATTAGGTATAAATTAAGTACGTACAACCGTACGTGAAAATAACGATATTTACTAAAGTCTGTTTTTAGAGCTACTTAATTAATTAACTAATTTAAAAGCAAAATACATGGGACGGCCATTAAAAGAACGCGCCTTAACTACCCGAGGGTGTACTATAATCATTGAAGTTAAACTATGTTACTTGAAGGGATACAAATTACGATCATGAAAAATCCTAAATTAAACAATTAAAATACGTATGTAGGTTAATAACCCTTTCGTACCTAATCGAGTTGTCTCTACCATTAATAACAGTCTGAAAATACCTAATAAATTAACGCTTTATTATTTCCAGGCTGTTAACCCATATATTCTGAACATACTGTATAATAGCCCGCAATTATATTGATAAGACTTGTTGTATCAGTAATTAAAGGCTCTATATTAATACACTAGCTGTATCCTCACGGCTCCGCCCGTAGCCTATGTTATTCAGTGATACAGTAGCTTTCTATGCAATTCTAGTTACATATTTAATAACAATATTTGTATTATATTTGGCACAACACACTACACAGTATTTTAACTTGATTTTATACATCGTTCAGTAGGTACCTAATTTAAGATAGTAAAATACTCACGTTACGACTGGTTCTATCTGGTGCTTTCATTACGTCACTCGAACGAAGGTTGTTGCTGAAAATCAGCGCTGATAGCATTAGGTTCGTCCGAAGCCTCAGCATAATGCTGAGCAATGACCTAAATTTTCACGCACCATGCGACGCACAAATTCAACATGTTTAAATTAATGTTTGTATTGTTTGTTATTGTCACTTAGATTTATGATGCATGAGGATTTATGGTAGCCCGTGCACCATAGACTAAATAGTAACCATAGATTATTTTATTTTTGTGTGTTTGGGTTACCATGTTGTTATAATATATTATGTTTAAATTTAAGTAAGTTTTAGTTTAAGTAAATCTTAAGAAACATTATATTTTTAATTTTAAGTACCTATCCGTATGCGTCCGCGTGGGCGGAAAATAAATACATTTTCTTTCTTCCTTTCTTCTTTCTAACAGCAAAATATTTTTTGAAATCGGTCCAGTAGTTTTTAAGTTTATTCGTTACATACAAAAATACAAATCTTTTCTCTTTATAATATTAGTAAAGATGACCTCGCATTATTAACAGCAACACAGATTTTATGATTAGTAGGTACGTATTAAAAATTAATAAAATAAAATTCTATCACCATTTGATTGAAAATCGTTATTTATACTGCGACTATTTTTCTGTCTAGCCTTTTCCCAACTATGTTGGGGTCAGCTTTCAATCTAATCAGATGCGGCTGAATACCAGTATCTTACACGGAGCGACTGCAATTAGACCTCCGCAACCCAGTTATTGGGCAATGCCGATATCCTAAGATTAAACCAGTTGTCAGACTTTCGGACTTCTGGCTTCCCGTAACGACTGTCATACATAAGTATTCGTATGACCTATACTGCAACTATTATGTTTATTTATTATTTAGAAGATAGCAAGAATCATAATAGGTGTACCCAGACAAACACCGGGATTATTGAAGAGAGAACACTTAAAAGTCATATAAGACATCTCAGTCCCCTAATTCAAAACCTTTAAAACGCTTCAGTTGTCGAACGATTCGATTCGATCTGCTTACAAGAATTGTAGACAAAACGATATAACAAACCGTATCGATCAACAATTGACTTATTGAAACGTTCTGAATCAGGGGACAGGTCGGACTGAGCAGCATTCGGCTGCCTTCACGGAGACTAGATCGGTATAGCTTAAGATTCCAAGTAATCGACATAGCCTAGCAGAATCAGTAAACCGAAATGCAGGATGACAAATGGTACAGTCAACCAGAGATAAGTATACAGGTAACTAATTACATAAACATCACGCCTGCGTTCCCCGAAGGGTTCGACAGAGATGTATAGTAACAACCTCATTTCGTCGTTATGTTTAAATCATATGTAATAAGGGGCGAGCCTATTGCCATCAACCGAATTCCATACGGAAAAACCCAACAACACTTTGCCTGACCTGGGGATCGAACCCAGGCCCTCATGATCAGCAGTCGCGCTTGCTACCGCTAGACCAAGGAGGCAGTTGCAACTAATTACATTAGTAGTTAAACAGAGATATGCTCGAGTAGAGTGACCAATTTTTTGCCATCGTTTATCTAAGCGAATCTTGCGTATAAAAATGAAATAATGCACACGATTACAATGACCCCCCGATCCACCGTGCTCACCCGTCGCAGCCGCGGAGCCGGTCGTCCCTTCTGACTCCGCGCAGTCACCATGACGCGAGAATACAGCCCTCATCAAGCTGTCGTATCCCTCCCAGTCCTCTTGCATTCGACACCCTAAGAGTTCGAGTCCCCCCTTGGGGACACTCTTAGAGGTGTCGCTGCTATAGTCATAGCCATGATGTTACAGTAGTTAGCTTTGCGTAGTTAGCTAGGTAGTTAGAATAGTAGGTATTGGTTCGGAGACCCTTCTGGTCTCGCCAATAATAGTCAGGTTACGTAGAAGAGGTCCGAAAGACCGTCTACAATAGACGAATAGGAAAAAAAAAAAAACGATTACAATACGCCTTCGTAGTGTCTTGTGATTCAATGTTAACCTGTATACCTAACTCTTTTGTTGTCGTCGCTGCGCCTAAAAAATCCGCTGTGTTTTTTTTTATTTCGGTTTTTGATGCTATTTTATACCTATAGTACTTCTCAAGCCACATAGGCTTGTGAAATCTGTTTTCTAATAATTTATTTGGTTAAGGAGATAGCAAAATCAGCTATGTAATTTTGGCCAAAAACGGCTTCAAAAATCCGTTATGTGTGATTGTGTGCAAAGAAACACTTAACGTATTGTTATTTCGATGCGCGCCTCTTAGAATTGCGCTTCAATATGACACATAGTGGATAATCCGCTAAGTGTTCTAGGCAGACCAACAATAAAAATGATCGCCGTATTTATGACCCAAAAAAAAAATACGCTATGTGACCAAATTCACTTTAAAAAAATCCTAGCACCTGTTATATCGTAGAAAAAAGCAAATAATAATATTTTATGATGTCTCGACATAAAGTCTAATTTTCTGCATACTAAGTTTTTAAATGTTGTTATCAGTTAGGGAAAAAAACAGTTTCTTGCTTCTTCTGTAAAGTTGGGTTTTTTCCCATAGCGGATTTTGCAAGCGCAGCGACGGTATGCAGCGTTGATCTACTTATTTGATTGATGTTATTGATAACAAGATGTAAACATCGTTTGATATTCGTCCAAATATTTGTTACAGAAATAATTCATAAAATTATACATGAAAAGTTGATGAATGATTCCTTCAACTGAAATCACTTGTATTCAATATTCAACCGATTCAAACGAAGGACATTTTCATTTATTCAATGCTAGGGATGTAATTAACCCCAACGTCTACGTCATCAATTTAAATTTTAAATTTCCGGAATAAATCCTAGTCTCGGTGTAGAAAAGAATTCTTATTCCTTTGGCTTGTATAACCTATTGTAGGATAAGCACACAATTCCAGATTCGTTGACTATTTTCTTATGCTAACATTTTTCTTTTCCTCGGGGATAAACATTGAAATGGCGTCCTTAGATTTAAGAGATTGAATCATAAAATGCTTTTTTTGTCCTTGGTTTATTCAAGTTAAACTGTCTAGAAAAACAGTGGCGCTACTTCTTAAATAAAAAAAGTCCCGTTCTATTTGCCTTATGGTGAAATACTCAAACGCTACTCAATTTTAGGTTGTCGTTAATTCTCGTGCTGTCACTGTCAGTCTCAGGCAAAGTGACAGTGATAGCATGAAATTAACGGCAATTTAAAATTGAGTGGCGATTGAGTACTAGTATTTCCAAAGTGAACGTTATCTAAATAGGAACGCAGTCGCAGTTTGAATCCTAATTTAGAATTCAACGACTAAAAACATTACCGTCTTACAGTCGAGTAGAAAGACAACCTCATTGCTAGTGGTAAAAAAAAACTATTGCCTTCTAGGCCACTCATGAACTTACCAGCCAGCCGGATTCTATCGCTCTTTTGCATGGACCCTTGGGGTATGTAGAATAATCATTACTCTTTGCAAAATAGATAATAAGTACCCAATTATAATAAGTAAATAAGGTAATTCCTTCTTGTTTACAGGTTGGAAAATGAATACCATATTTTTGTAATAGAGAAATAGATTGAAAGATATTCTAGAAGTTATTCCTACTAGTCACCAAGCTGGAGTCGAGTGTTATTCATCTCCTAAAACTCCTATCACTGTGGCCAAGACACCTTTAGCCATCATCGGTCCTGTGAGTCTGTGGGATCGGCAGTGAGAAAACCATTTCCTGTATACATTGCACGACTTACACAAAATCCCTATTCCTACCCAATTTCCGTCTGTTACCGTAGGTCTCCTTGTAACAGACTTCCCGCACGTAAAACTAACGTAATTTACGTTTGGTCTGGTTTGTATGGTAGGTTAGGGCATTAGGAGTACTAGGATGCTAAGTAGTTGTTATAGGGCTACGTTTGTAGTCAGTGGGCTTGGATAGTTAATAGGTACCAGGTTCAGCTGTTTTAAGCATAGCCACACTGTACGCATTTGGAATAAGGTCGTAATAAGCTGGAAGTCCCGGTGCGTACACCTACTTGTAAGTTGTTACAAACAAGAAAGTTTACATTCAAAATCATACTTACGTTGACATCACAATTCGTATCTGTATTTGCATATTAGGCGAGGAAATTGCTTACAATAGTAAAGTGAAATGTTCGCGCGAATGGGTTTTAGGTTTGCTAATAGTATTCAAGTAGTGGATGAACTATTTCCTTTATTGAATACTTAAATTAGTAACTGGGTTATAATAGTGTAGAATTAATATTATTGCTTAAATAAGCACTATTAGTTTTAAATGAGGCTTTCAGCTTGAGTTTAGAATTCATAGATGGAACGATCCATGAATTTTAAACTAGCTCTGATTTTCCATTATAATTTTAGTATAGTCTATATATAAACCAATTATCCCGTAAAATTAATATTGTGATACCAGGTTTTCTGGATCGGGGTTCCCGTTCAATACTGTAGTAACAACGCGACGCTTACCTAGCCTTTAGACAAGACTCATTCATCTCCTAGTTCATAGATGGAATTATCTATACTAATATTATAAGGCTGAAGATTTTGTTTGTTTGAACGCGCTAATCTCAGGAGCTACTGGTTGGAATTGATAAATTATTTTTGTGTTGGATACAACTAATAGGAGCGGAGCATAAATGAAAAATGTTGCAATAACGGGGAAAATTTCCACCCGTGCGCAGCGTGCGGGCCGCTAGTTTAATATAAAACGCACATTTTGTATTCCTACATCATCATTGTTACAATATCTGATCTTCTTTCTTCTCTTTCGCTAAATTTATGTCTCCTTTTACCCTAGTATCACCTAATGGTAAACGCAGACAAGGTCTAAGATAGAGCACACGAATCTAAGGAACAAAGATATAGAGGGATTCCCCTATACCCCTCTGGCTCTCACATACACACGACGGAACATAGTAAACTTAAATGTGAGGGTGGTAACTAGCCAGGCGGACCGTATAGATGCTACCACCAAGGATGCTGGGTTTTGTTGAATCTTACAACACGCCTCAATTCCCAGGGTGCAGTGAAGAAGTTTTATATTCTAGCCGGTCCCCACACGGCTTTAAAACATCTCTCTACTCTTTCTCATAATTTGACATTATATTTTTTGGCATATTGTTGAGATAGGGATAACTATCATTTGGCTATATTTTTTCGGTGTAATTTTGTGACGCATAAAGTTATAAAGAACTAGCTGTGTCCTCACGGCTCCGCCCGTAGCCTTTGTTACTCAATGATAACGTAGCTTTATAACGGCAAAATAATTTTTGAAATCGGTTCAGTAGTTTTTAAGTTTATTCGTTACATACAAAAATACATAAATACAAATCTTTCCTCTTTATAATATTAGTATAGATAGTATAGATATTATTTATTCGTATAACATTATCCAATATAAGTTGGGTACTACACTGTGACAGTAGATGAAGGTGCGGCGGGGATGGCCCTTGGGCCACCCCGAAGCCGCGAACATATTTATTTACATACGAAACTTATTTCACCCAGCACTAATATGCCGATGAACATTATGCTTCAATATTGTTATGCGTTTATAATATTATGCTTTAGATTGATATGCTTCTAAATCTTTATGCTAAAAGTAATTATGATTATAAAAATTATGCCTATACATTTGTGCCGAATTAATATTATTAACTGCCTCGTTGGTCAAGTGGTGGCAAGCGCGACTGCTGATCGTGAGGTCTTGGTTTCGATCCCGAGGTTGGGCAAATTGTTATTGGGTTTTCCGTGTGGATTTCTCAGTAGAAGCCACCCTATTACATGGGACATAAACATAACAACGAAATGAGGGTGTTACTATACATTCCTGCCCCTCCCTCCGGGGAATACAGGCGTGATGTTGTTATGTAATATTATGCGTAACGGTCATTAGGATAAGTGAAAGTACGCTATGATAAATTATGACATTAAATGTCATGCCAATCAATTGTGAACCGTATGACACACGTGTTTCTATACACTTTTACACGACGCCATTTTGAGCTGATATATTCCTAATCCACAACAAGGACATTGCAATTAAGATACGGCTGTCAAGTTCATTTAATCCATTCAGCTTTAGACTAGATTCAAACAAATAGTTTCGTATACCTACGTATATCTATGAGAGGGGGAAGGCAATGCCAGTGCACTCTGTAGGTCACCCGCATAAAGCTATAGGCGACAAACAAGGTCCTATTCTGAATGATGTTCCATGAAATGGTTCAACTGAGTATATTCAGGCTGAGTTAGAATTCTTG
This sequence comes from Amphipyra berbera, assembly GCA_910594945.2. NCBI lineage: Eukaryota > Metazoa > Arthropoda > Insecta > Lepidoptera > Noctuidae > Amphipyra > Amphipyra berbera. The sequence continues at coordinate 9,532,111 of OU343136.1, read as the reverse complement.
GTATTACTATGGATAGCCGTGCACGTGCAATGCACATTTTGCGACCAGAATATTAAAGATTCCGACAGGATTTTGCTTTGTTTTCTAAAAATATAACTAGCTGCCCGAACAGACTTCGTTCTGTCAAAAGTTATTGGCCCGTAGTGGGAAAAGAAAAGTGTTGTTTTACTATTTTCCACGCCATTTTTATGTTTTTTTTCTCCATAAGAACGTTCCTTGGAGGGGCTCGTGGCTAAATAACAACAGCGCCGATCGTAAGATTTGCGAGGTTAAGCTGCGCTTGCCGCGGTCAGTCCGTGGATGGGTGACCATTTGTTACACATCGAGACCCCTCCGTGCCTCGAAGAGCACGTTAAGCCGTCGGTCCCGGGTGTCATACGAATACCTATGACAGTCGTTACGGGTAGTCAGAAGCCCGAAAGTCTGACAAACGGTTTAACCTTAGGATATCGGCATTGCCCAGTTACTGGGTTGCGGAGGTCTGATGGTAGTCGCTCCGTGTAAAATACTGGTATTCAGCCGCATCTGGTTAGACTGGAAGCTGACCCCAAGATAATTGGGAAAAAGGCTAAGAGGAAGAACGTTCCTTGTGCCTTAAATAATATATAAAAAAAATTGCCGAATTGGTCGAGCCGTTCTCAAGTCTTGCGCTTAGCAACACATTTGGCGATTCGTTTTTATTTATATTACTATGGATATCCGTGCACGTGCAGTGCACGTTTTGCGACTAGAATATTAAAGATTTCGACAGGATTTTGCTTTGTTTCCTAAAAATATTAATAACTAGCTGCCCGAACAGAATTCGTTCTGTCAAAAGTGATTGGCCTGTAGTGGGAAAAGAAAAGTGTTGTTTTTACTATTTTCCACGCAATTTTTATGTTTTTTCTCTCCATAAGAACCTTCCTTGTGCCTTAAGGAATATATAAAAAAATAGCCGCATTGGTCGAGCCGTTCTCAAGTTTTGCGTTTAGCAACACATTTGGCGATTCATTTTTATTTATATAGATAGATTACAAAGGCGATAAATCAATCCAACCGTAGCCGTTTCAGGTGGAGATTCATAGAAGATTCCTGCTTGGAGTGTAAATGTGGTGTTCCACAAACGATGGGACACCTGACATCATGCCCTGCTTGCCGTGATACCTGCACGTTACAGGAACTAATGGGCGCTACTGATAACGCTAAACTCGTAGCTAAGTTCTGGGCCGACTCAATTTAGATTGCTATCGACAGAAGAAGAATCAGAATCCAGCGGTAGTTTTCAGTAGATAGTAGATTCAAGAAATAACATATCCATCTGTAAAAACACTAGTCAAACAGTTCCTTTATTAACAACGAAGAACCTAATGCACCCGAAGTTTTGAACAGTTAGATCAAGTTTCGGGAAATCGGGAACTCGATAATTGAAACAAGATAGGGAATGTACTGAAAACAGTATAACGAGTACGTAACGGAAAACTGTTTCCAAATTTAATGGAAAAATATCATTTAATGCAATAAATTGTGCCTTCATTGGATGTATGTAAGGAAAACTTTCTAAAATATTGACTTGATCGATAAAGATTATTCTAATAAAAGGTCGATTATAAACTGAAAACAATATCATTATTACTTAACCTGTAATTACTAAATAGGGTAGTCGACAATTTTTTTTCGTAACTTGTACAAAAAATATCGGCAACAGTGAAAAAACCAATGAAATATATATTAAAATGCCCAAGTTATAAACAATTTAAAATTGTTAATATACAGAGTCAACACTATTGCACGATGACGTCATTATTAAAAAACTTCATAGTAACTTGACATTACTCCGTACTCCGTTTCGTGCGACAAAGACGGAAAATGCGCCATTTAAAATCTTTAAAAAATGTATCTCCTCCATTTTTAGATTGTCTTTTTTTTAACGATCGTTTTCTTTTTATATGTACTTTTTTAGATGTAATAAAAATTCAATTAAACTCTTCTTATTTTTTCTAAGTAGTCAACTATCGAATTAAATGATACTCATCAGGTGACCAGAGAAGCAGAAAAACTAATCTTAAATGTTAAATTTTGTAAATGCAGTGTTGTAGCTTGTGGAGCTTAGAGTTAATCGGATTTTGCACGCCAACTGACGTGTCGCTAACTAGAACTGACGAATGAACAGAACAAACATCACAAATTTACTAAAAGCATTGCTGATTTCAGTTGAAAACACTCTGTCCTTTGTTTTATCGGTACTGAATACAACAAAAATTACTGATTCCATTTTTTTATAAAGGTCACTGTGTTAGGTTTTAGTGAATGGGATAAATATAATATATGCAAACACAATAAATATAGGTATGCATATCAATGAATTTCATTCGATTTTATAGTAAAAAATATTGACAGTTTTATCAAAATTATAATCGACTTTTCAGAGATTAAAGTTTGTATACGTCTGATAAATGTATATTACGAAGATATGTCTTGCTTGATTTATTTGAAAAGGTAAGAAGTTAAAGCAAACTTATAAAAATAATGCTATCCAGATAAAACTTATGAAACGACGAAGTTAAATTGAATAAATTTATTCGCATATCTCTGTATCTTGTTAAAAATCTACATTGAAATGCATAAGACTGAAAGTTTACTGGCGAGACCTCTTTCTTTCGTACAAGACCAATCTAATCTGCAACAGAATAAGTAACCAAATGGGTCTACATAATGACGTAGTTAAAAGCCATCAAGGCTGATAAATATTTATAGCGAGTTTTTATCATAACAATGTATGCAGTAATGATCGTTTCTAATTATATGGCCACCACTGTATATAAAAATCAATTGCTGTGAGTTAGTCTCGCAATAACTCGAAAATGGGTCGACCGAATTGTTATTTTTTTTAACCGACTTCAAAAAGGAGGAGGTTCTATATTCGATTGGTTTTTTTATGTATGTACACTGATTACGTTGAGATTTATGATCCGATTTACGTGATACTTGTTTAAGTTTTGTTCGTCTTATTACTGGATTGGTTTAGGAAAAAAGAAAATAAAAAAAGTTTTTTATGTGGTACATAGTTCACCGGGCAGCTAGTGTATGCATAAAAATTCAATAACACGAAAAAATACCTTTTTTTTTACTATACTATGGTATGTCCCACTACTAAACAAAGGCCTCCCCTTTTGCCTTCCAAACCTCTCTATTTCGTACCGTTTCTAACCATGCCAGCCATGTGAACACGTCTAGATCGTTACGCCACCTACGCCTACATTAAGTTCAATCCAGTCTAATAAATCTGGATGAACGTAGAAGAATTTAAAAAAGTTGTACCTACCAAAAAAAAATTCACATTAAAAGGCCATTTTTACGTCCCATTAGAGTGCACTGGCTTCTCTTGTAATTGAGAGGTTTCGGGCGTTGATCACCGCAGGGGGAACACACTTGGTGGTTTTATAAACTCTAGTAGGTATACAATTCTTCGAAATGAAATTAGAATGATAACTAAACGATATAATATAATATAATGATATAAGTACTCATATGAATATTTCAATGTTATGTCAATGATTATTTCTTTAATTATTATCTCCTTTATTCTTTCAAATATACATACATGATGTAATGTACTTTCTGGTTAACTTAGCTTTATCAATGCCGTGAAACTCTAATAATGGCATAAGTGATAATTGTCATCATATCGCTATCACTGAGCAGTGTATAGCTCAAATTCAAAGCATTTATTTCAATTGAAGTCTGCACAGGCGCTTTTGAATTGTCAAAATTAAATAGTCAGTCAGTTGCTGTAACTTCGACGCAACTGCATTGAGCTGTTCATGATGGTAGGGTGAACATACATAACTCATGTAAATTAATTATAAGCTGTTGAGTTTCCAAATAAATAAATAAGTAACGAAAAAAAAAACATTTAAAAAAATATAAAAAATAGTAGCCAGCTGACACCGGGAACATAATCCAAGTTGCGGTGGTCAGGACCTCAGAGAGAGGAACTTCCTAACAATTCGCGCCGTGTCCATAAGTAGGTACCGCTTTCTGTATCAGGCCCTTCATCCAGCCACATTAAATTATTATTATTGTTGCTACTATACAGATAATTCAGATTGGTATCTAATGTTATTAAACAAATCAATATACATACAAAAAAAATCTGCTTTGTCGATATAATTCAAATAAATAGCACCGAATAAATGATAAAGCCAACTTCCAACATGAAGGTCATATTGCTTAAAACTCGCCCAATACTTACTTATTACTGTCAAACGAATATCGATAAAACAGCAGACTTCAATCGGCCATTATTGTCTATCTTTATTTAGGACCTCCCGTTGTTTTCGTATTCAATTTAATAGTACAATGTGGTATGACGTCATTATACTGACGCCGAATATTGGAATATATATGGAATAGATAAAATGTGATATCGCACTAACATTATGCCGTTATCGTTGGATCTAATGTGAAAGTTACGGGTGAGCTACAAGGCGACGACGACGCTTTATTAAAATCACTTATTTCATAAGGGTCTTGTCGTAAATCATACTATTCTGCGTAGCTTTTTCCGAACTACCTATATGTTGGTGTCAGCTTCCAGTCTAACCAGATGCGGCTGAATACCAGTATTTTACACAGGGTTACTGCCAACAGACCTCCGAAACCCAGTTAGTGGGCAATGCCGATATCCTAAGGTTAGAACGGTTGTCAGACTTTCGGGCTTCTGACTTCCCGTAACGACTGTCATAGGTATTCGTATGAGTTCCAGTACCGACTGTTTAACGTGCTCTCCGAGGCACGAAGGGGTCTCGATGCGGAACGAATGGTCACCCATATACTGATCGCGGCTAGCGCAGCTTAATCTCGCAAATCGTATGATCCACGCGGTTGGTAATTAGCCACGAGTCCCTCTTTCATCACAAATCATACTCATATATATATATATATATATATATATATCTATACTAATACTAACATACTAATATACTAATCTATACTAATATTATAAAGAGGAAAGATTTGTATTTTTGTATGTAACGAATAAACTTAAAAACTACTGGACCGATTTCAAAAATGCTTTTGCCGTTAGAAAGCTACATTATCACTGAGTAACATAGGCTATGGGCGGAGCCGTGAAAACACGGCTAGTCATTTATAAGTCCGTCGGAAGACGGATTAAGAACACAATTTCCTTCTGTCGCCGGGCAAGCGAGCCGTAAAGGACGACGGCGACGAACTTTACACCACAATCGTGCCCGAAAAATGGCAATAGGCTCGCCATCTATTACTTTGGACTTAATACAAGAGGCGAAACGTGGGTGTACAGACTACTGTAGTGTATTTACATGTTTTTACGTTATTTTGTTCATATATGGACGTGAAGTAGGGATCACGTATAGACTGACCGTGGGTTGAATAAATTTTATAAGTATTTTTTATCGCAGAATGTTATTCCAACATCTGAAAGTGTTTGAAAACTTCACATAATTGATCATAGACGTCATACGATCATAGTCATACGTCATACGATCATAGATACGTCACCCCTTAATAGGATGACTCCTGTATCGTTTTCGGACTTACATAACATAATATAACATCACGCCTGTATTCCCCGAAGGGTAGGGCAGAGGTATAGTATAGTATAGTACCACCCTTATTTCGCCGTTATGTTTAAGTCCCATATAATAGAAGGCGAGCCTATTGCCATCAACCGGGCACAAATCGAAACTTCGGGCTGCAACTGAGGTTTCCGCACGAAAAAACCCTATACCACTACCCAACCTGGAGATCGAACCCAATATCTCACAATCAGTAGTCGCGCTTGTCACCACTAGAACAACGAGGCCGTTGGTCTAGTGCTTTCTGACTTAGACTTGGAATTTCTAACTATTCCAAATACTTGTTCTCGACCTAATCCACAACTCGCAGCGCGGAAAGCCATGCCCTTGACCAGTGCGTCAATCCAGTCTATGTTACACATTCCACTTGTAAGATATAAATTCGTCGGAATGTTTTCACTAGTTATTATTACTCGGGTCGGCTTGCTACAAATTTATTTACGCATAAGTAAATTGTATGGAAACCTAGGGGAAGAAGAATCGTATCTCTTAATTATGCAACTGAACAGTCTAAAGAAACAAACTCTGCTTTACTGCCAATGTTAATTAAAGACGAGTATTCTCGTGAACACTAAAGATAATTTTAGAATTGAAACAATATTACATCAGCAGGCTATAAAACAGATTGTCCGTGTTAATCTTGTAGAAAAACAAACATAGGAATATTAACTGTCTATCCCACGTAAAATCCTACAGTAAAGTATAGAAATAATATTGGAACACGATACATGGAGTTAGCGCAATAGTTAAGCAGTTAATTATTATGTGGTAGTTTTAATATGAAACCCACAATTTTTATTTTTAACTGGTTATTTTATGCTCTCTTTTTCTATGCGTTGATGTGCTCTGTCTAGCCTTTTCCCAGCTATTAAGAGGTCAGCTTCCAGTGTAACCAGTTGCAGCTGAATACCAGTATTGACTGCCATCAAATCTCCGCAACCCAATTACTGGGCAATGCCGATATCCTAAGGTTAGACCGGATGTTAGACTTTCGGGCTTCCGACTACCCGTAACGACTGTCATAGGTATTCGTATGACGCTCGGGTCCGACGGTTTAACGTGCTCTCTGAGGCATAGAGGGGTCGCGATGTGTAACGTTACATTACACATTGAGACGTTCTATGCGTTGATATAACCAGTTTAATTGTTTGCTGTTATTTTTTCACTAAAATTGAATTTTATCAATTTAATATATTACTCTATTTGTGCGCAATGGACTGACATACACTCATTGCATTAGTTATAAGTGTTAGCATCATAATCAGTTCTGGACTGAATACGTCTACAACTGGACTAGAACTTAATTATGTTGTTATTTTATTATTTTCAAACCTAGTGCACAATGGGCCCGAGGCATCCGAAAGATTTTAACCACGGCTTTCTGATGGTATTATGAGTCAATAATGTTATAGCAACGTAAGTCCAATGCAGACAATTAAACTATTTTTATTTTCGGAACAAAATAAATCAACTAACTTTAGTACCTACTTCCTGGTAAACAATACCTTAGGTCGAGCTGGCAACGTTTAAATTGTCGTGTGACTGGATGAGAAAACTTCTCACTTCAAGGAAGAAAAGATGGCAAGGAACTAACTGGCCGGTAAGCTTGTAGTTTCCGCTTTCAAGTATAAGTCGCAACATCGTGTTCATAGGATTTGTTACCCTAGAGATTTTTCTACTTGTGAATTTCCTTAAATAATGAACATCTCGAAAATTAAGCTTTATTCGACAAACTAACATAACATAACATCACGCCTGTATTCCCCGAAGGGTTGGGCAGAGGTGTATTGTAACACCCTCATTTTGCCGTTATGTTTAAGTCCCATGTAATTGAGCATGAACCAGGCACAAATCAAAACTCCGGGCTGCTTTTGAGGAATTCCACACGGAAAACCCCAATAACACTTAGCCCGACCTGGGGATCGAATCTAGGACCTCCTGATCAGCAGTTGAGCTTACCAAAGCCCTTTTTTAACTTTGGAAAATCCTCATGGATGTCCCTCGCCCGGGAAAGATGAGGGGGTCTGCCGGACTCTTACCGGCTAAAAATCAACGGCGTCTCTCCTTCTGACTTAAGGCCGGGGTCACGGGATTCGCTATTGCATGCACCGCAACCCCGGCAGGTCTTGGCCCACCTGCTTCTTCTGGTGTACCTCTCCAGTGGTGGGGCAATTTTTCCCCTGCCCCACTTCCTTCTGAGAGGCGCGCGCGGAACACGGCGCGCCATCCTCTCGGGCCTGTTACTGGTCGGGCGACGGGTGCGCTTACCACCCCTAGACCAACGAGGCAGTTGGTTCGACAAACTATATACTACTTTTTCTTCTCCAATTACACATCGGAAACGATGGTTAAAATCTCTCGGGTATCTCGGACTCAAAGTGTATAGATATATCTATTTCCCGAAAAATTCTTACAGAATCATATAACAACAAATAATGTAAATCCAAACAATGCGAGGTTACGATTTACAGTGATTTCCCCATAAACACGCCCATTTAATTGTGTGGGACTATAACAAAGCTAAAGCGACCCTATCGGATTCTGAAACCAAGCGGCATTTTCTAAGCAATTAACAATGATTCAGAAATTTTAACAACAATGTGTGTTCTACCCAAAACGATTTATCAGATTAACCCCCTAAATATTTCCACTTATAAAACTTTCAACTCAACCTTATTGTTTCGGGAACTAATGAGAAAATTATCGTGAAATAGTGTTGTTTTGAGAGTTTGTTATAGATTGTCATTTTAGTGTTTGTTGTGAAAAGGTTCATCGCTTTTATATTCAGACACATATTTGCCAAAAAGTTCAAATTCCTACTACAATTATTATCAGTCACTAAATACAATGAGTGCTAAAATGTTTAAAAAAATCCATTGTATTGCTGCCAATTGTTTGAAGTTAAAATAAAACAATAAATAAAATAAAAGTGCCTCTTTATACTATCATAAATGAACTAAACAGTAATTAGTAGCATAATTAGTTATCTATAGGTATAATAGATTTATAATTAAATTTGAATTCATTTTATTAACCGACTTCCAAAAAGGAGGAGGTTACTATGTTCGTCTGTATGTATGTTTTTTTTTCTTCTTTTTTTTAATCGACTTCCAAAAAGGAGGAGGTTACTATGTTCGTCTGTATGTATGTTTTTTTTTCTTTTTTTTTTGTATATGTTCATTGATATTTTCGCCAATTGTGAACCGATTTTAATGATTCTTTGTTTAATGGATAGGGTATACTGCAAAGTTGGTCCCATTTAAATTTGGTGAAGATCTGATGAAGAACTTCGGAGTTAGACAATGAAACTCCTCAATGACGAACAGTACGCATATTGTGATGATGTGATTATGTTACGAGCAGCGTCTTTAGTAGGTCCAACCAAGTTTTAATTAAGGCCACTAAAATGAAAAAAATAAAAACATTTTTTACAAAAACATTAAACCGACTTCAAAAAAGAATAAAATAATTACCATATAAAATTAACAGTTTTAGAAGTCGGTGCCTTCAATTTGGTTCAGCGTGGATCAGCACCGACTTCTAAAACTGTTAATTTTATATGGTAATTATTTTATTATTTTTTGAAGTCGGTTTAATGTTTTTGTAAAAAATGTTTTTATTTTTGTTTGAAGTTCATTGAAATATTTTAGTAATGTATAGCGCTAATTGTATTTAGTGAGTTATCGTGCAAGCGGGCCTAAAACTATTTAGACCCGAAACCTCAGCTCATTAAAGTTCTAAACAGTTTAGGGATATTTTATTAATGTTTTTGGAACTACACAGCTTTATTATTCTACGCGGGGCTGACCCCGCGTAGAATAATAAAGCTAAACCCAAAAGACTTTCAAGAAATAGACCTCTGAAGGTCTATTTCTTGAAAGTCTTTTGGGTTTACTAGTTTTTTGTGTCAAAATTGTAAACAAAGCAAAGCAAAGTTGGGACACCACCGTTATCCGATGGTGGTATTAGGTACATACGTAACTAACATATTATTTCATCTAGGTAGTTAGGTAGGTACCTATATTAAAAACCAATTGCCGTGCGTTAGCCTCGCAAAAAAACTAAACTCGAACTGACTTGACCTATTTGTTTTTTTTTTGTTTTGTTCGCCTCAATACTGTGGTGGTTTAGGAAAAAAAGTAAATAAGGAAAAGTTTAAAAAAAAAATACGTGGAACGAAGTTCACCAGGTAGCTAATTTTAAATAAGTATGTCAAGCATGACAAAATTAATTGAAACAATAAACACCTACTTTCTTAAAAATATTTAATTGATCACTTATAATTTCAATTTTGATAATACAATTAATTATTTACCTCAGGATTTATTATTTAATGTCGATAACTACGGATTATGTCAAACCACTGCACGTAATTATTGACCTATACAGAAAAACATGCTATTAATGTTTTAGATACACGTCGTAACGGCGATTTCTTTAGAAGTGATCGCCATAGTAATTCTAATGTGGTTAAGGAATTTAAAAAACGCTTATAACGCGTTTATAAGAATAAGAAGAATAGTGGTTAAATGTGGCATTCAAACACGTTTTATGATTGGATAGGTATCATATTAACTGGGTCGTCGGTCTAGTGGTGGCAAGCGCGACTGCTGATCGTGAGGTTCTGTATTCGATCCCCAGGTCGGGCAAAGGTGTTATTGGGTTTTCCCGTGTGGAATTCCCCAGTAGCAGCCCGAAGTTTGGTGTTGTGCTCTGTTGATGGCAGTATGCTCGCTCCCTAATACATGGGACTTTAACATAACGGCGAAATGAGGGTGTTACTATACATCTCTGCCTAACCCTTCGGGTAATACGGGCGTGATGTTATGTAGGTATCATATCGTCAGTGGAAAGGTAAAAAGACTAAAGCGCCAATATACCTAGTTTACAGTAGAGAGATTCAAAGTATTTTTTTAAGAAAATAAACATATTTATTTTTCTTACAGTATAGATATTAAATAGATAGTTAAATTATCTATTTAATGTGTATACTCTAAGAAAAAGAACTATGTTTATTTTCTTAAAAAAAATCCTTTGCTTTGATACTGTAAAGTAAAGTAGGTACTATGCGTGCCAAATAAGAATAATACTGTCAAGACGCCATTTTGTTCCGCAATACTCGTGAACTTCATTAGCAAAATGTAAGGTGTGCAAAAAAATAAATTAAGAAATTATACTCAGTTTAATTATTTTTAGTTCACTTTTTTGGTATTTCTAATCAATTAACGCCAAATTAATTACAAAGTAATTATATTCCGTTTATTCATTTATAATCATAGGTACTGAATTATATTTTAAATATTCCAAAACACAAATAAAAACATAATTTAAAAAAAATAATTACACAGTAATTTTATTATTATTATGGCGACATATTACGGTGACCAGTAGCATTTCGTGAAGTTAACTATGTTATATTGGTTCATTTCTTTAATGAATACTGTTTTCAAATTTATCCAAAATTATCTATTTACGCAATTCAATAAATAACATTTTATAAAAAATGAATGTAAATAATAATGAAATCTATGAATAAAAAAACATAACATTTTTTTTCATAGTATTTTTTGCTGGCAGTACCAATTTAACAGCTATCGTGTGAAGTTGTAGCAGGCGCGATCCTATTCTTATTTGGCACACATAGTAGGTATATTGGCGCTTTAGTCTTTTTACCTTTCCACTGACGATATTATTTTTTATTATGAACAACAAACCACCACATAAGAATTACAAACTATAACAATTAATAACTACAACTTATACACATTGACAAACACCTACACCCGAAAAAAATATTTACAGACCATATAAAAAAAACGATCGAGGATCAACCCTTACGACCCTAGGCGCAAAAAGACTCCGCCACTGCATAATTTGAATTTCCAAAGAAGTCGTCAAATTATTTGATTTGAGAATGTCTTTCGCCGAAGGAACTTGCACATCTAACAGCATAATCAGCCCATTCCAGTCCCACTCCTGGATTCGGCGTTCTACTTAGAATTACGCTTGCCTGGTGCAGTTTGGCGGCCTAACACACACGCATGAACTTTCTTGGAACTTCTTCAGGTGTGCAGGTTTCCTCATGATGTTTTTCCTTCACATTTAACACAATTGATAATCAAATTTTGAGCCGGAATTGCTAGATTTGCTCAATATTCCAAAAAAAAACTTTTATTAATAACATCGTATTAATAGGGCTATAACACAAGCATTAGGCAAGAAATGCTGCGATAAAGAACACAAAAACACACTTGTTTACAAAAAAATATACTAGACGAAAAGCTATAAACTGTAGTTGTTCTATGAAATATCTAAAAAAAACGCTTTGCAAAGAAAAATAACTTTTTTCATTGAAATAGTACCTGTAAAAACAACAGACTTGATATGAATAATATACAATTTTGGCGACAAATCTAGCTTTTGTACCATAAAAAATAATAAAAAGATATTAAACACAAGTTAAAGGATAGAAGATATATAAAAAAGACGTAAAATTACAACTTTTTATTATAATATTACAAGTGTCTTCAAAACTAGTAAAGACTAACACCCATATTCTAAGACGTTCCTCCAAAACATACTCGACTCGACTCCACCTCGACTTGACATAAGCGTCCTCGACTCGAGATTTTTCCTCAGTCGAGGTAAGGAATCATCTGTCAAACTCAAGGTACCTCGGAACCTACCTTAAGGAAGGAGGTGTCAAAGTTCGTATCTAATAAAAATGAATTTTGAAGACTTTATCGACTATGTTTACGATAATCCTTACAATTATTTATCGCGGCGTTATTTGCGCGATGCAGATAATTCAAATTATGACGTAATGACTCCGTCGAGAAACCTCAAAGTTCACTCGAAATTGCGACTAAGAATACAATTTCGAAGGTGTTTTCGAGGCCGTTCTAAGTCGAGTATGAGTTGAGTAAGTTTTGGAGGAACGTCTTAGAATATGGGTGTAAAGAGGAAACATTTCTTGGAACCTTTTTAATTTAAAAACATGTTTACTTTAAAAATAGAACTATGATGTTGAAATATACCTTAGAAGCACGGGTTAACAACCCTTTGAACAAAGGCGATGTCAATGTAACCTCGCTATTTACAAAATACAAACATTGATACTTTTAAAAATGGAGTCGCTATGATCCGGAATAAGGCGTGGTATCCTGATTAAAGTGATTTCACTTTCAACCCTTCTTTCGCCAATTTTTATGTTCCAACCCGCCCAATATATGTTCAATGAAGCGACAGAAATATTCATCACGTATCTTCAGTCAACAGCAAAAATCTATGAATATTTTGGTTAGTATTTTAAAATTAATTATCGTAGAAACCAATCATCACGCTCATTCTATCGGCCAGTAAAGGACAACTGCTGATCATAGGCTCCCAATGACCGCAACAATGACCGGTCAAAGAGGACTATAATCACCACGATTGACAGAATAGGAGGTACCTATGAGGATTCCATATTCACACAAGGGAACTAACGTCTCGAAAAAAAATAGAATAAAAAAATGTATTGATAGGTCGCAGTATGTGGTTGTTGAATCCCCCGTAAAATGAGAATCGCACCACATTCTTGATCAAGTGATGGTGTCAAGTCGTTAACATTGTTGTCAAGTCAGCCTAGCACAAAAGTTAAACTTAAAGTATCGTAAACGTATCGCTAATGTAAGCGACTTTTGAATCTATACTAATATTATAAAGCTGAAGAGTTTGTTTGTTTGTTTGAACGCGATAATCTCAGGAACTACTGGTTGGAATTGAAAAAATATTTTTTGTGTTAGATAGTCCATTTATCGAGAAAGGTATATAATATCACGCTACGACCAATAGGAGCGGGGCATAAATGAAAAATGTTGCAAAAACGGGAAAAATGTCCACCCGTACGAAGCCGGGACGGGCCGCTAGTCGAAAATACAACTGTCCTATAACATTTTGGTTTATTTTTTTGCGACGTTCAATTTATATCATACATACACAATTAGCCCATTACTGTCCCATTGCTGGATACAGGCTTCTTCTCAGATTGAAAAGGGCCTTAGTCCTAACTTCCTTTAGATATAAATAAAGTTAAAATTAAATAGTATGTGTAAAACGAGTGTTTCCGATTCAAAATTCACTTACATTAGTTACGTTTACGTTATAAGCTGGACAGCATTCGTGCTATAGGCCTAAGAACTCAACCAAATTGCTTTTAAAGAATTTTGAATGGAAAAAGCAAATGCATTCCAAAAATCCCCCAGCTTTTTATATTGGAGTTCTAATAGGAAGTTTTATTCATTCCTATAGAACAAACTGCTTTTGAAAGCGTAGTACAAAACATAACATACCATTACGCCCGTATTCCCCGAAGGGTTGGACAGAGGTGTATAGTAACACCCTCATTTCGCCGTTATGTTTAAGTCCCATGTAATAAGGGGTGAACTTATCGCCATCAACCGGGCACAAATCGAAACTCCGGGCTGCTAGTGAGGCTTAGTAGAAGTCTGTTAACTTGTTACTTGTGTATCTAAGACTTAGCAATAAAGAGTAATGCCATTAACCTATGAACTTGTGACACAGTTTGTCTTGTATGAACTTTAGTTTCTTGATTCATTTCTTATTAACACTAAGATTATAATACTTAGGATTTATTTGCTAAGATAGAGTTCAATGAAAGGCTACAGGGTGTCTGTCTGTGGACTATAATATTTATCGGCCATTTAACTTTTTGTATTAAAGGTAAATAAACGGTGTAAATAAATGAGGGGCTCGTGGCTAACTAACAACCGCACCTGGTTAAGTTAAGCTGTGCTTGCCACGGTCAGTCCGTGGATAGGTGACCGTTCGTTACACATCGATACCCCTCCGTGCCTCGGAGAGCACGTTAAACCGTCGGTCCCGGGTGTCACAAAAATACCTATGAGTCGTTACGGGTAGTCAGAAGCCCGAATGTCTGACAACTAGTGTAACTCAAGTCTAAATAAATAAAACTTTGATTGTGAAACGTTAATTTTGCTTTAAGAATCCACTAAACATAAACATATTTTAGAAAAACGTAGCACTTATTCTTCAATGGTTAAAAAATGTGTATTTTTGTTTCGATTCTTCGAGCAAAATGAACCTTTTACGACAAAAGGTTTGTTTACCTTTTATACAATAATTCAATGTATCATCGCGGACATTTGCTGTGAACCACTTTTCGACCTTATTACTAAGGCAATAAGGTTGAAAAGTGATTCACCGCAAATATCCGCGGTGGTGCATGTACTCATGTTTGTACTCCACGAAGTTTGTACTGTCCTATGTAATAGGCCAGCCTATTGCCAGCAAAATTGGGTACTTGACAACTTTTGTTTTTATTAATTGTCTCAAAACTTTTACAGAAAACATAGGTAATAATGAAAGAAACTTATGAAATATACATAATATAATAAAAAGCCCAAGTTATAAACGATTTAAAATTGTTAATAGACAGAGACCGCAGTTGCACGATAACGTCATTGTTCAAAAACTTTTTAATACAATATCCGTTTCGTGCGACAAGGACAGAAAATTAAAGCCGGTAGCTCTTCCATTTTTAGATTGATTTTGTTTATTTTTCAACGATCGTGTTTTTTCTATACATTTTTTGATATAATAAATAATCAACATAACTAACAATAACTAATAATCATAACTTCACTTAATTGTAGTTTTATTCCTGTAATTACAATAAAGAATAAGAATAAGAATCAATTAAATTCTTCCTAATTGTTTAAAGAAGATAACTACGGTATTATGTTCCCAGGTTTGTTGCCTCATACGACTTGCTTGAACGGCAACGGAGGGAGCTATATTCTTAGCTACGATTTACACCGAACGGCGCGCGTCGGGAGTTGATTATACAAGGTGTAAAAAGACCCTTCACGAAGCCGTCAACCATGCATTCAGTACATCAAACTAAGTAACCCTACGCAAAAATTGTCGCTGGGAAACGACTTTATCTTTTGGGTGAAAAATATATTTTTACGGTAAAGCTCAATGAAACGCACACAAAACATTGTGCCGATGGATGTAATGAATAGTAAACGGGTAATGGCGGTATTTCAAGTACATTTGCATAATTCAAAATTAGTATTTAAAAAAAAGTGATAAAGATGGAACTTTGACCTCCAATATCTCCATAACTAGAAGGTTCCCAGGCATAGTCCAGAACAAAAAAATTATGGCAATGACGTGGAGAATAAGTGCCTTTCGGCTTCGTTAAGGGTCTATTTACACCGTTTATAATGTGCAAAGGAAATTAAAGCGTCTATACAGTAGTTTTATTCGCGCGTCCGACGAGCTATGCAAATATGCAACTTAACTAATGTATAGACGCTTTAATTTCCTTTACACATTGTAAAATCCGCTCCGACGCCCGCTGTTTGGTGTAAATCGTACCTTAACCTGTCTCCTCACAGACTCAGTCGGACTATACACAAATAAATGTTTGTTTTATCGATTTGTATGTCGAAAAAGTAGTTCGAGACTTTTCTTAATGGCTTATTTGTAGGCGAGATCTCTATTCTTGTCACGTTTTGTACTAAGAAAATGTTTCAAATAAAGTGCTCAACGCAAATGATCTAATTCCAGAAAGCTCGACTTCTTATTGAAGGATAACCAAACAAACAATATTGTTGTTGGCTGACTTAATAATAATAATACAGTTGTATAAAATAAATTTGTGTAATGTACAGTCGTGTCTGCTAAGAACTAACAGACACGACTGTACATTAAGGATGGTTTCGCGAATTGACTGGTTACCACTTCCACAGGTTTTCTTTGGAGGTATTTATTTATTTAAGGAAAAACAAACAGTACACAATAAGAATCAGCATGGCAACAATATTTTAAATATTACATTTTAGAACAATTGTGCAACCCACTACGTTTTCCACAGATTAAAAATAAAAGTATTTATAAAAACTAGCTAGTAACAACACTCAAATCGACGGTTAAAAGGAAAAAGGGCATAACCGACATTTTGGTCAAAAATGAGTTATATATGCCATTGGACTTGAAATTTTCTTCTCTTTCGAATGCGCTTACTCCCATGGCTCTACGATGATTTTATAACTGTTTCACTTTTCACAATATCTTAATAAATGACAAAAATACGTCAGTTTTTCTAAAATTTAAAACTTTGAACGGCTCTCCTGAACATTTCATCTTTTGTCGCTTATTTCCTTTTTTTATTTCCTTTTAACCGTCGAAATACAATACATATACAACGGTCATTGTCCTGGACCTAATATCTAGATTTAAAATGTATGTAATTATATAAAAGAAAAAGTAAATTTGTGTGCGTATAACATTATGTTATTATAATATTAAATCTAATTATACAGTATTTTGCTAGTCCTTAAGGGTTGCTTGGATTTGCTTCCTTCCTTCCTTCCTTATATTCAGGTTCCTTTCAGCGAAAAAGTAAAAAACTTGGGGATCTTCATGGACGAGAACTTTTCATGGGATCCACAACTGCAAGAGACCGGCCGTAGGATGTATGCGTCATCAGGTTCCTTGAGAAGACTTCGTAACTTTTTACCCACTGCCACTAAAACAATCTCTTCTTCTTCCCATCCTTGACTATGCCCATGCCAGCTATCTCGATCTCACCGAGGACCAGTTTAACAAACTTGAGCGACTTCAAAATTTTTGTATTTAATTCATATTTGGTTTACGCAAATATGATCATGTGTCACAATTTCGTACTAAACTCAAGCGGCTTCCAATACGCCTTCGTCGGACTGCTCATATTCTTTCCCTACTATACAGTATTCTGTTCAATCCCACTACCCCCCCTTATCTTAAAGAACGTTTTGAGTTCGTGCGTGATTCACATTCACGATACTTGAGATCATCGGAGAACTTGAAACTGAAGATGCCTATGCATTCCACAAGATTCTTTGACCATTCCTTCACTGTCCAGGCCATACGCTTGTGGAATGCACTACCTGTATCTGTAAGGCGTGCTCAGTCATTGGTTTCTTTCAAAAGAACGGTTAAAGAATATTATCTTGCTCTATAGTCGTTCATAAATTATCTGTATGTATAATTAATAAGAATAAAGAATAAGAATAAAAATTTATTTAAAAATCTTTTACAAAAATGAGTGTACAAAATCCATAAAAGTATTAACAGTAAAGTCTTAAATTATGGTTAGTTAGTGCCTAAGTAAAAAAACTGGTATATAACTAAAATAAATTAATAACAAATGCAAAAATTGATTATTCGACATGGATGTTTAATTTAGCGACCTGCCCGATCTAGGTTTATTCAAACCTGTGTTTCAGGCCATCACTTCACAATATAATTTAAATAGAACAGTAATAAAGTTCATGTTGAGTAAAACTAGAAAAATACATCTCCACTGACTATGAAATAAGCAAACTTCAGGTAATATACTTAAGAACTATTTTATAGGTACTATACAAGTATACAAAAATAAACACTTACGAAGTAATATTAACTTCATACTAATATTTCTAGTATTTTCTCTGTGTCTGTGTAATTAAGTTTCGCTAAGTATTCCGATAAAATTAAACTACATTCTTTATAGCTCACACTATATATGTTTATTAACTTGTTGAGCTTGTTGTACAAAAAAGGTCCTAAAAATACATAAAATCTATTAGCAAAAGCATGCCTAGTTTGAGGCTTTATGCAAACCAAAACTCTCCTCCTCTTGTCTGATGGTACTGGTAATTAATTATGTATTTGAGTATATATATATATATTTAAAATATGTATTGTAATTATATCATTATTTGTGTTATTATATGTATTTATACTTATTATTTAGTTGTTTCCCGGTTTTTAGTAGGTTACATATTTGTACGCTGCAAACTGCCCTTTATATTTTCTTAACAATTCTTTCCATCCAATGGTTGCCTGGAAGAAATTGCTTTAAGCGATAAGACCGCCATTTGTACTGTTCCTAATTATGTGTATTCCTTCTGTTTTATTTCTTTTAGTGTGCAATAAAGTATATCTATCTATCTATCTATTAAGGTTGATATTTACCAACATTAATTCTCTAGTTAAACAACCGTTTACCTGAAAATAAAGCCTTAAAGTAGAATTCCGTAACCGACTGCAGGCAGCAGCAGCAAGCGACGTGTCGTGAAACCAGTAGTATCGCGGCGACACGTCTCCTGCTAATGCCGCCTGCAGTCAGCTTCGAAATTCTACCTCTAAACTGGCGTTCACCAACATCAACTCTAATTAAACAACCGTTGTGCTAAAATTCTGATAAAGTTTTCGAGTAAATGGTTGTTTAACGAAAGAATTAATGTTGAACACCAATCTTAGAGTCGTTTCAGCAAATAACTTATGTCTATTCTTTTATTAAGCGCCTTGTTTTCTATTAAGTGTTTGTTGTTTACCATCTTACGTAAAAAGGAATAGTCAAGATGTAGCCTATAAAAATAGCTCGTAAAATTCATCCATCATGACCTCAATGGTCTTCATAAAACAAAGTACACATTTCCCTTGGTGCATTTCTCCGATTAAATTTTTATGTCAGTCGGAGGGCAAGGCAATAATAATAATGTATTTTACTATCTTTTTCTATTTCGGATATAAATAAAATCAAATTGAAGTGGTTGTCAGAGCGTCTTGGTGTGGTACGTCTAAATGTGTATTTACATTATGAGTTTTCCACGAAATGAAACTCTTTTCGACTTTGTCTTTCTCGGTAGGCAAAACAGAGATAGCACGAGACACGCGCTGAAAAACTCTCCGTGCGTAAATCAGGGTTTACGGAAAATGGCTTGTTTTGCACAGAACCAAATCTGAAACCTTCAGTAAATACGATAATTCTCCGTACTGTTAGTACAGAACCTTTAACACAAACATATATCATCACTACATTATCATCATCATCATCTTCCTTTTTTTTATCGTTGGAAAATACTCATGGATGCCCCTCGCCCGGGGAAGCCGAGGGGTTTTGCCGGACTCTTACCGGCTAAAAACCAACGGTGTTCCTCCTCCTGACCGTTCGGCCGGGGTCGCGAGATTCGCAAAAGTATGCACCGCAACCCCGGCAATCATCATCTTCCTGCCCTGGACACAAGCTACTTGGGTCGGCGGAATATGTTTTCCTCTTCCATTTATCCCTGTCAGTCGTCACATTATCATTTCCTCCCTTATCTTTCATATCCTCCCTCAACCCTTGTCCATTTCCGACAGGAGCTGGGTGCTGCCCCTGCGCGTCGCCTGTGGGCTACGCCCTAGCCCTATCGCACGTCCGATCATCTTTACTATTCATATTGGTAAGGTTTTGGCAAGAAGTTTTACAGTCGGCCGCCTGCCTGACACCAACCCTCCTTGGTTATGCTAGTGTTGGTGGTTTACCCGTCACCTGAGGATAACTAAAAGAGCTTTATGGTACGCACCGGGTTCCAAGTATCATCACTACGTGTTATAAAACAAAGTCCGCCGCCGCGTCTGTCTGTCTTTCTGTGCGCGATTTTCTCCGTAACTACTTAACAGATTTTGTTCTAGTTTTCACGATGAGATAGATTGATTTTCAAGAAAGGTTTATGTGTTTAATGTATAAACGTATTATTTATATTGGCTGAGCTATTAAGATTGTTATAAACAAATTTGGAAAAAATCTAATGTTAGATAAAAACTGATGAAAAAAAGCTCTAGTAACTGTATGGTACCCGTAGAAAGTCGCGGCGGCTCGCTAGCTTGTACATTTATACTTTGTTCTGTCAAAAGTTATTGGCCTGTAGTGGGAAAAGAAGTGTTGTTTTTACAATTTTCCACGCAATTTATGTTTTTTCTCTCCATAAGAACCTTCCTTGTGCCTTAAGGAATATATTTTAAAAAAATAGCCGAAATGGTCGAGTCGTTCTCAAGGTATGCACTTAGCAACACATGTGGCGATTCATTTTTATTTATATAGATAGATATCTGTTCGAGTCTAGTTTAGTACAGGAACTGAGAACATGAAACCGCGGGGGAGCAATCTTTCGTTCCGCCTGTCATACCCAATTATCTGCAAGCTTATCTGTAAGCCAATTTATTATTCTTATGTTATAATATTTTGTTTTTTTGTTGCTAACCGCAGCCTTCACTTGACAAATGCCTCTACAAAAAAGAAGATAAATAATGTGAAATGGAGACCATAGAGCAATCTTACTTAGGTAATGGATCTGTCCGTCACTATTTTGGGCAATTTTGTCTTAAGTTGTTAATGAACAACTTAGAATGAGCTACTGAGAATTGAGACCCTTTTCATTAAAACTTAACTCATATTGTCCACTAAATCTAATTACATGAATAATTCGCCGTCTATAAGGCATTGTGGTTTGCTAAAAAAGAAAGTCAATAGGATTGTCATCTTTCTCAGTTACCTATAATAATCCCTTAAAAAAACTTTTGAGTTAAAAGATTTTATCGTGCAGTACCTCTGAATAATCAGAATTTGAGGATTGAAGGTTGACATTATTATAATATTGTATCGTTATGGAAATTGTGTGCGAAGTTTCAGGGGAATTGGTTAAGCAGAAGTAGTTGAAAAATCTGTTATAAGATTTGAATCAAACAAACAAATAAGATTTCAACATAACTTTGCTCAAGGCTTCCCCAAGGTGTTCACACTTATAAATAAGGATGTCCCCACTTAAAAAAAAGTATAATAAATATTTACATACATAAATTCATAAAGTCTAGTTTTTATTAACTGCTATCATGATTCCAAAGTAACACAAAGTATTTATACATGCCCATATTAATTTGGTACTTAAGTAAACGGCTGAATTTTTCATCCGGTCCTTGAAGTGAATCAAGAACATTCCATGTGTTATTTAGAATTCATAGGTAAACCAACTGTACCTCTTTATAGAAAGAAAGAAAGAAAGAAAAGTTATTTATTCGCGCCAACATGACGCACAAAATAAAATAAAAGTAACAAAACTGAATACAAGCTTGGGGAAAAATATGCGTCACATCCGCGCAAAACGGCCATCGCTCAGCATAATGCTGTGTCTCACGTGCGAGACAGAGCCACAGCGCTGGTTTTCAGCGACAGCCGGCGTTGACATGATGACGTCCACCGGTGCAGCAAGTAAAAAGATATAAATAAACTCAATATATGAAAATAAAATACGCATTAAATAGAATCATGTGAAAGTGTATGATATATAATATTTAAATATAGCAACATTTCGTGGCGTCAACATCGTCGCTCACGCAGACTTTCGTTATCTGTGCATGCAGCTGTCAATTATGGACAAATTATTTTATTTGCTAAAATTACGCAATAAATGGGAATGTATGTATGAATTATGTAGGACTTAATGGTGTCACGCCACATAATTTGCGTTAATAGTTACCTAACTCTCTGATTTATTTATGACCTCAGGGAAATTAAGAAATTAACAACTAGTGCCTGTATACACCACGCCTACGCTTTTAGGCCAAGCAATTTAACCTAGCGTCAGTATACATAAGCAGTCTAGACTCCTAGCGTCCTATTACGAGAGCTGATTTAAACCAAGTCGTTAAGATAAACCCAGATTTATAATAGGCCTATGATATTTAACGTAATTTTACAAAAAAAGAGCATGGTTACTTTAAAACCTGGGTTTACTTACGGCCGAAACCAAAAATCTGCATATTGACGGTTTGCCTTAATAGAAAAAAAAATTGACATTACTTCTATTGAGCTTATATGATTTTTTTTATCTCTAACAGCTAGTTCACACAGAAACTGTTTACAGGATCCGTTTTTATTTTGGTGATGGCTCCTGTGTTTGAATAAGCGAGTTCACATACACGACAGTATTCCGAATCCACAAAAAAATACTGGATCCGTTATTTTTATCGTATTCTGAACGAAGCTGCCTTTTATTTAACTGATCCGTTGGCACAGACGTGTCCGAAATATCCATTAAAACGGATCCGCTGTGTGAACGGGCGGTAATAGGGAAATCTGCCGGTAGATAGGTTATTGGTTTCGGCTGTAAGGCCATCTCACGTAATAAGAGAGATAACGTCAGTATCACGAATATAAACAAAGTTGCGTGTATTCACCAGGAAAACTACCGCACGGTCTTCTTCTTTTCGTGTGATTAGTGACTAACCTGGTGTCAGAGTTTAGGCCGCCGAAATATCTCTCAGGCATGTCGGTTTCCTCACGATGTTTTCCTTCACCGTTTTTTAGCAGTCATAATTATACAATACGCACACGAATCCGAAAACTCAGAGATACGTGCCTTAGGTTCGAACTCGAGACATATGACTTGGCAGTCCGACGGTCATACTAGGTTATCACTGCTGCCGCATGGTAACAGCGCGCGGTGGTGGCGCGGAGGCAATATTCAAATTTTAATGTTGATGACTAAATAATAAAGTTCAGATTGTTAAAAGACGAACATGATGGCTTGAAAGCGGTGCGGTAACGGTGCACGCACGAGAACTTTCGTATCGTTTACCCGCGACCTTGGTGTAGAAGTATTCAGATTCCATAATAATGACTTCGGCAATGAAGATGTTGGTCAGATCATACGCTCTACTGATATCTGAAAAAGTAAGTAAGTACTTACACATGGACTTACACGTGTACTGAGGATTTTCTACCAGGAATATTTATCTTCATAATAAGCTCGAGATTTACGCGTATCCAACTGCTATGGTTGTAATGCTTGCAAGAGGAGTTTGTGGATTTATGTAGATTAGAGGTTCAAGGAAAACGGAAAGAGTGTTAATATACTAAATGATTTTTCTTAAGCTTTTGCGCAGACATAATTATTTTATCAGTGGTTTTACATTTATATCGTGAAAATTGTGTTTCCGAATTTCTAAGAGCTATACGACGCAGCGTGAGCAATCTTTGTTTGTGTCTTTATAATATTAGTACCTGGATGACCGAGCTTTGCTCGGTTTTTATTTTTGGTAAACCGAAGTTTTCTAAAAATTAAACTTAGCTAGATCGATTAATCGCCCCCGAAACTCCCTGCATACAAAATTTCATGAAAATCGTTGGAGCCGTTTCCGAGATTCAGATTATATTTTACATACAAGAATTGCTCGTTTAAAGGTATTAGATATACGTAACTAAGACTTCGCCCTCTTTGGATCATTTCTGATTAAATACACATAACATCACGCCTTGTACTCCCCGAACGGTTCGGCAGAGGTTTTTTTAGTACACCCTCAATTCGCAAGTTATATTTAAGTCCCATGTAATAGGGGTGGGCCTATTGCTATTAACCAGGCACAAACCTAGACTAAGATTTCCGAGGCGCATCACTTATGTCGTGATTCTTTTACAGGTGTAGACGAATTCATCGTAATTCCTTAAAATCACATGATCTATTACCAGTATAGGTAGATTCATCCTTCATGGGATATACCTTGATTAAATCAAAATAATATTTATCTTTTTCGTCCTGTGATAGTGGTAAGTGGTCGTATAAGGGAGAGCGCACATCGAAAGAGTTGCGGTGAATCGAATGATTAAGTAACAAGTGGAATTCAACTTAATTTGCTTTAACATACGACTGGAATTGGAATAGGGAAACACAAGCGGCCAAAAGATTCGGCGGCTATATGCACGCGGCGCCGTGCACCGCTCGCTGTGTCTTGCGACCAGTGAACTGCTCTTCGCCGCCTTTTAGTCGGTGTGCACTAACCCTTAGCCACCTAATATAGTTTAAATAAAAGCTAAACAAAAATACGTTGGTATACGTAGATAAAATTAATGTTATAGTGTCTGCATCGTGTGTAACAGCCTTAATTACTTTGTTTTGTTCTACGTAATGCACGGAATATGGGAAATACCTAGGTGAACGCAAGATGTGTTTAATATTTAATAGTTTAGGTAGCACGTTTTGGTAGTTATGATAATGACCAAGTCACTAGTAATCTGTTTACGGATACGCGAATGTGATAATTTCTGCATTAAAATCCAGTCCAGGATACACAAACCCGGATGCGACCGCGAATTTCAATTTAAAATACATTCTTGTTTCAATAAATTTAATTGGCGTAAACAGCAGCTATTAAAAGTTTATTTGCAAATAATTACTGTATACTTATGCAATACTGTTGTTGCAAAAACTCCTGATGTCTGTTAAGACTTATGCAATACCAGAACAATACCTACACTAAATAAAATATTCGTTCGTATTCACATAACATGACTTCACATCTGTATTCCGCGAAGGATCGGACAGAGGTGTATAGTAACACCCTCATTTCGCCGTTTTGTTTAAGTCCCATGTAATAGGCGGCGAGCTTATTGCCATCAACCGGGTACAAATCCAAACTCCGGGCTGCTACTGAAGAATTCCACACGGAAAAATCCAATAACACTTTGCCCGACCTGGGGATCGAACCTAGGACCTCATGATAAGCAGTCGAAATATTGAATAATGTTGTCAATTTTCACAATATTTATCTAATACCTGTTCAATAACCAAATAGCTATGTCTAGGCATTTTGACATGATGGATCGCCTATCTTTTTGCCGATCGGTCTTGAGAGTACCTGTCACTACACACAGTTAATATACCAATTTCAACTTTATACTTTACATGTTACTGCTCCATTTGGCTTATAACTTCAGTTTATTCTCCACTATTGAGGTGTCAATATGGTGATAGACTATGCCAAAGTGTATATTTCTGGACGCAAAGTGATAAGGCAGCATATGCTTGCTATTGATGGAGGTGAGCGGAATATAAATCGTTTACCGATACCGAATGATTGTAGTAAGTTACCATAAAGTTTATTAAAAAAAATCCTCTTCAAGATTTTGTCCTCCTTATAACTTTTACTTGGTATTGTGATATTTTCTTCTATAAGATGATAAGAAAACGTTGGGAAAATAACATTATATTATGCCTTAATTTTATGCTCTGGCACGTGATTTGTATGAAAAATCTTGTACGAAAAGTTAAAAATATTGGTTAAATTAACTCATAATGTTATCGGTACACGATTTAATAATTTATGTTTTACGTAAAAATGTTATAGAATATTGAGTGATCTAATTGGACTAATGATCGCAAGTGCAGCCATCGACCGGTTAAGGTTTAGAGTTCAAATCCCAGTTGAGAGAAATTCTCTACGACCTTGAAATTATCCTTTGTGTCTTAATACTGTCATAAGTGACGTGTGTGTGTACAATCAACAGCAAAAGTCAATGAATACTTTTGTATTTTTAAATTAAATATCGAAAGAATCAATCGATAATAATTTCTTACAATACATACATACATAAACTCACGCCTTTTTCCCATGGGGGTAGGCAGAAACTATAGAACGCCACATGCTACGACCCTTACATACCCATTTCGCTTCATCCACATTCATACATCTTGTCATACACGCACGCCGGTTGAGAGTACTACGCACCTGACCTTTGTCTTACAATAAGATTTTGATGTCGACTGTACCTAAGTACAATGTACCTACGTGTAATAGCAAACTTCAGACCTATTACCGACTAAAAAATGTATGAGAATATGTAAAGTAGATCTTGGGCCAAAATTGTCGGTGGTATGGTAAAAGCGATGAGCATATAATCCCCTAACACATTAGGGGTATCTTCAACCCTATAAATCTTTTGAATATTTATTGAGGTTCTTACGTTTATTGTGTTGGTTTTATAAAACGTTTATACTGAAGTGAGAACAGTCCCACAAAGCCCTTTATGGACTAAATTGCCCAAGTGATTCAGATAAAAAATATATGAACGTTTTGCCATCATTGCTGCCAAGGAATATGTTTGGTTTGGAAAAAACATATCAACCCACTACGTAACGAAGAGATCATAAGTTTCAAGTTCAAAACCAAGGCACGCACCTCAGACTTTTCGGATTCATGTGCGTATTGTATAATTATCACTTGCTTAAAAACAGTGAAGGAAAACATCGTGAGGAAACCGGCATGCCTGAGAGATATTTCTTGATGGAATGTGAAGCCAAGTCAGAGGCCCATGGGCGGCATAAACTCCGATACCAGGTAAGTCGCTAACCACACGAAAAGAAAAAGAACCGAAGAGGTTTCGGAATACCATTTGGATATGACATGTTTAAGAAGATTGGATTGGCTAATTTTATTGAACTAATTAAGTAATAAATTTTATAGAATTACAATTTGTTTATTATCTTTATAACCGGATCTTTCCATAAAGGTCTGAAAAAATTTAGATCAAATGGCAACGACTGGATTCTTAGTATTCCAAATTTCACTTAAAAACCATTTGCATATCTATAGCTTCCTTAATTAAATTACCTACGACTTACTTTCAAAACTCGAAGAAAATAAATGAATAGGAACGTCTCGTTTGAGGAAAACCGGAACAGTCGTGAACTTCAATGGCAATAAAAAAAAAAGGAAATAGGGGACACAATATTAGAAAAACTAGACCCTTCTCAAGAGTTAATAAACGCTTGGAGGATGATTAATTACGATACAAGCCAATTACTGGGCGTATCTTGGGACGTCGCTTGTTTACTTGAAGTATATCTGGCATTAATTAATATATAGGATAAGACATAAATCTAAGGGTGTTTACAAGATTACAAGCTCACGCTGAATATGCACATAATGCTTTTTTTTTAAATAACGTATACTAGGATTTCTCCTCTATCGTGGGTGCATTTACGGACACAAATCTTCACATACACAAACACCCAGACCTGGAACAATTATCTGTAGGCCATACAAATATTTGTTCCGTGCGGGAATCGAACCCACGACCCGTAGCGCAGAAGCCAATCGTTCAGTCACTGCACCAAACGTGTCGTCAAATTATTATTTATGAAGAATGAATATGAATATATTATATGAAGATCTGAAGAATCCATCGCCTGACTGCGCTGTGCGGTTAGCATATAAAGACTCTGCGTGTTAACTAAGTTCCAAGACGGGTAGTGTGTGCACACCCTTGATAGACTGTCATACCTATCATCGTTAGGACCTAATTTAATTGCCTGGTTGCTCTAGTGGTGGCAAGAGCGACTGCTGATCGTGAGGTCCTGAGTTCGATCCCCAGGTCTGGCAGAGTGTTATTGGGATTTTCCGTATAGGATTCTTCGGTTGATAGTAATAGGTTCGCCCCCTATGACATAGAACTTAAACATATCTAGCGAAACGAGGGTGTCCTAATAACACCTCTGCCAAACCCTTCGGGGAATACAAAGCGTGATGTTATTTAATGTCAAAAAACAATTGTTATAAACCTAACAAGTTAATCATACTTTTACTATAAAATTGTCAAACAAACAAACATTTTTCTTTATTACCCTATTCCGGCAAGGGCGTATGAGTTTATTTTTATCTAGTGTTCTTTTTTATCAAAGTTTTGCACTAAAATCTGAGTAAATACTTACTTGAAACTTTCACTTGTACCCAATTTATCTGCTCACAAAGTTTTATCACTCTATTTACGTTGTAATAGGCTCCTATTACAAAATAGGGACAGCCAGTAAAGTACATACATTTAAGACCTAATTCTAGTATATACAGCAGTGATAGCCTAGTGATGTGACCGTTGGACTGCCAAGTCATAGATCTAGAGTTCGAATCCAAGGCACGCACCTCTGACTATTCGGATTCATGTGCGTATCGTATAATTATCACTTGCTTAAAAATGGTGAAGGAAAACATCGTGAGGAAACCGGCATGCCTGAGAGATATTTCTCGACAGCATGTGAAGTCTTGTCAGAGGCCCATGGGTGGCATAAACTCGACAGCAGGTTACTCACTAACCACACGAAAAGAAGAAGATTAGGTGTATGATAAACAAAAAAATCCCTTGTTGGTACAGACAAATATTGTCCTTGCCAGCCTTATTTTTTTGTACTGTGACCTTAAGAGCTGTCTACGTATGTAGACAAAATTGTTTTTTTTATCACTAGATCCCTCAATTTATTCCGCCTGTAGCTTTCAAGTGTTGGCAGTAAATTATGTGCACAGACAACTTTATATTGAATAGACTTTTGTACAATACGCTGAAAGGATTCCACAGAGTTACACATATGACTCATAATATATCGCACTGCTAGATTAATATATATCAACTCAAAATTTGATCAATTTGAGATAGCTCTTTTCTTTTTTTAAACGTTTCCCCATACTAGTATTTCTCCTGTATCGTCAGTGCGTTTACAAACAAAAATCTTCACACGTAATTCATTTCATTTTTAATCTATAACAGGAAGTAATTAATCAGTTTTCTGTCTTTTCTGAAAAAAGCTTCATTTTGAGTTGATACACTATTAATCCAGCAGTGCGATATAGTATACTAGTGGCCCGTCCCGGCTTCGCACGGGTGGACATTTTTCCCGTTTTTGCAACATTTTTCATTTATGCTCCGCTCCTATTGGTCGTAGCGTGATATAAGGTCCAACCAAAATACCTGGACAAAATTTTACACAGTGTTCGATACGTTTAACTAATCACATCTATGTAAAAAAAACGAGATCCAAGAGTTATTACTCTAACCAAAAAATAATAACGTTTTAAATTGCCTGTACTCACCAAGAATAAACTTATCCATTTCTTATGCATCCACCGCCATCGGGGCGCGCGCTAATTCCGTGCCGTGTTTTACCTAAACAGCGAAGTAAAAAAGGAAAAAAATAAATTAAAAGTAAAATTAGAGTTGAAAAAAAATATTGGATAGAAAAAAAACCACTTAGATTTAGTTTTTTGTTGCATAGATATGTTCAGTTACACTTACTGAACACTGTGTGAAAGTTTCTCCAGGTATTTTGGTTGGACCTTATACCTATAGACCTTCCTCGATAAATGGACTATCCAACACAAAAATATTTTTTCAATTCCAACCAGTAGTTCCTGAGGTTAGCGCGTTCAAACAAACTCTTCAGCTTTATAATATTAGTATAGATTTGGAGAGAGTACTTAGTTCTGAAAGAAGAGATAAAATGTATGGCTATTTGTATCTTTAAGGGCTGATTTTACTAACTTCGCACAATTTTTATCTGAGGAATAAATGTGACGTAGCTTTTGTATAAAAATTCTGTCAAAACAACTAAAGCCCGTCACATACGTAGCTATAATATATATTAATATAAGTAATAGCAAGACACATTACGATATATTTACTATAATAATCTTTAAATGACCACACACGCAGCTATAATATGTTATATTTTGGCATACCTATTAATATATTTATAGCTACGTGCGTGACGGGCTTAATTGGGCGCTCTTAAGCCAGTTTTTCACTATGAGATATAAAATATATTACCTATATCACGAGATATAAATGAAATCCCACAACTGGAATATAATATATTAATATCTAAGTGTAAAGGGTTCTATTAAAAATTATGGTCAGCGATATTCATTTATATCCCGGGATGTAATATATATCCCATAGTGAAAAGCCGGCTTTAAGGTCATAATGGAAATCGCAGCGAAAACAATCATGTTTATAATAATCTTAAAAATAAATAAAAGGTAGATACATTATTGAATTTATCCTTTCCAATTTCTTTAAGCAAAATTGTTTATAAGATTTTAAGTACGTCACTGTTGCTGGAACTACAGTGATGTATCTTAATTAAAAAACAAAGGTCTATTACGACTTCTTTGTAGCCTTGACAGTTCCAAACTAGGAGCGTATTAACTCCATAATCCAGTCATCTAAAATGGTGGGCAATTAGCCATTGTCTTACTTAATGTCTCCTCCTACATACGAAAACAGTTTAAAATATTGAACGTTTCTTAGAAAGGAAGTTATTAGTAGACCATCAAATAAAAATAAAATTGAAAAAAAACTATTTTACCAGCCATAATATAATATTAATATGTGAATGTAAGTACCATGTACAGTCACGTGTAATACTATGTATACACATGGCGAAACTAAAAAGCGATTTCCTTCTAAAATATATATTAGAATTATGATATATTCCGCACATAGTTTCTATAATTACATACGAATTACCGTTTCAAATATTTCTAAATTAAACTTTGTTCTCTAAAAGAAATTCGCTTTTTAAGTTCGCTATGTGTATACATCTTATTACACGTGACTGTATGTAGGTTAGCTTTAAACACAGATTTTGTAACTGTTTGGCGGTTTTGAGTTTTTTTTATGACGTAGCGTCGTGCGTCGGGTTGTTGAGCTCGCGATAATGAGGTTGACCTACACGTTGGCTGAAGCATGAATGCCGTCAATTGGAAAGAAAGAAAGAAAATTATTTATTCTGGACTCACACAGGCAGTTACAGAAACAAAAACAATATTAAAAAAAAGAAAGGATAAGAATTTAAACTACCTGCACGAGGCCAAAAAGGGCTCCTATTTCAGCATAATGCTGCGACATTTAAAAAAAAACAAAATTCCGCAACGCTAGTTTTCAGATAGGACCATAGTGATGCCACGGGCAATAACGACACAAATTAATAAATAAACATGTTACGTACAATATTAAATTTGAATGGTGACCAATCAATTCACCAAACATTAATTCAAAAAATTTTACTTGTCAAGCAACGATTGGCAAATACATTATTTGTCATTTCATCATTCTACAATAACAAGTTTACCAAATATTTCACTTAACAAAATAATTTATCCGATAAACTTTTATTTAATAACGTATTATTTGACAAACAATTTATTATTTTTTCATTTTATTTCATAAATGACGTTTGGAATAAAGACATTACACAAATTGAGTTAATATAAAGTAATTAAAAAAAAACTCACATTAACATAATTGCAAGTGGCTTGCTAAAGATTATAATAATTTAATTTCCGAATAATTTTCTTTATACATCAATATTCTTGCGATGCGTTTATCTTTCGAGATGAAATAGACAATAAACAGTTTCTCAAATTCGTAACGTCTAGGTTAGGTTAG
This sequence comes from Amphipyra berbera, assembly GCA_910594945.2. Classification (NCBI taxonomy): domain Eukaryota; kingdom Metazoa; phylum Arthropoda; class Insecta; order Lepidoptera; family Noctuidae; genus Amphipyra; species Amphipyra berbera. The sequence goes on along the minus strand of OU343136.1, from coordinate 9,500,644 downwards.
GTTAGAACTGTGACCACTGCCGGGGTCGCGGTGCATGCAACAGCGAATCCCGTGACCCCGGCCTTAGGTCAGAAGGAGGGACACCGTGGGGTTTTAGCCGGTAAAAGTCAGGCACACGCCCCCGTCTTCCCCAGACGGGGGACAGTCCATGAGGATTTCCCCACGTAAAAAAGAACTGTGACCACACAACGCGCGAAGGCGAGCGAGCGAAGCGAGCGTGCCGCGGCAGCGGCTGCCGAGCGTCAGATAACCTCTTTTTTAAAGCAAACATGCATGGTAGATTAGGTTTATTTTTGACTTTCCTTGATGAATATTACGGTGAATAAATATTATGGAAAAAGACATTATTGAAAATTAAAAATATAGCAAATAAATTTATGGATTAAAATTATTATGACACTTGATCGATTATGACCAATGAAATTAGTGAAAATGATTTCATGTAATTTCACGATTATGGCAACTGAAGCGTTATTTCTAATGCAATTATGACAAATACAAGTATGGTATATAAAATTATTGCATTTTAAATTATGGGAAACATTAGTAAACCTCAGCATTTGTAATGCATTTTCCTTGTTTATAAATTACCGAATATTCAAACTCACTCAACTTTAGTCGCCATCGAGTAAGACGCGAGTTGGGCTCTTTTATATTCATGATCCATTGTAAGGGTCTATGATCTGTAAAGATTTTAAACTATCACCCGAATTGATATTTAGTAGACACGTGAATTATCCTAATGAATCTAAATGAGAAATGAAAAATGTGTAAATGATTAAATATCATCTGATGCATTTGTTAAATGAATTGTTTGCCAAATGAATGTTTGTAAAACGAGTGTTTATAAAATAAAACATTTGCGGAATAAGTTGTTTTTGAAATAAATAGTATACGGAACGTTGGTTGTAAAATGAAAATTTGTCAAAGGAGTTTTGGTGAAACTTTAGTGAACCAATTTAAATACTACTAAACAAAAACAATAAATAGTTTATTATAAACTTATGAGTTACGTATGTGTGTGTAATAGTCAATAAAATTATATACATAGTTACCTATTAAATAAATTAATGCCAAACCAGAAAAAAATAATATAAAATAAACTTAACTTAGTTGAGACTACTTTTTGTACAGACCTTACAAGAAGTTCATAATTAATTATGTTTATTTAAAATGATCATTTTAATGAAACCTGATCAAATAAACTGTAATAAGTACAAGTAAATAAAAAATACACATGTTTCCCATAATTCATATAGAAATGCAATCTTTGAATCATAGGCCAACGAACTTTTAAGTACACATGAACAAATGTTTTGATAACAAAATACAAAAAAAAAACCTATAATAATCAGTAGTGACATAGGTACCTAGTATATGCGTATCATATATGTATGCCCTTTATACGAATTGAATAGAAATAAACATGAAGAAAAAATAAATGTTTTTATGCATTCAATAATAAAATTTAATTAATGTTTTCAATAAAGACACCGACTGGTACTCAACGTCGCAACCGAGTCATTGATTTCTTTAAATGACTGGAAACTATCACATTAAAACGGTAGATTCATTTTGCATTACATTATCACATAGTTACTGTCTATGTAAAACAATTATTACTTAAGAGTACCTATTTATCAACACTATTTGAAACATAATCATTCTTATTTGGGTATTTCTCGTAATTTCCCATCGTGGGATTTACTTTTCTTCTACATCTCAACGTTGCTGGAATTATCGTAACAATGTAATAATAAATGAATAATAAATCAAATGAAAAACGTTCATTAAAATTCAGTTTGTCAGATCATTTTCTAAACTGAATACCTACCAATTCTCTTTTAAAAATATCCACCCACGATGTGCCTAAAGGTCATAGCTCATTAGAGCCACCCGGCACCCGACCAGCACTGCGTCGTCACTCGGCGTCCACCCGTTATCGACAGGTGGTCCACGAGTGTACGCCGCGTTGTCAACCAGAAGAAAGCTTATTAGGTGCACGAAATGTTAGAAAAAAAAAGAGGGTGAATATTGGATCGGTCATCTAAAGTCCATAGAAGTATTCCATAAGGTCCATAGGTCAAAGATCCATAGAAGGTCAAAGGTTCAAAGGTCCATAGAAGTCCATATAAAGAATACTAGCCGCACAAGGACTGTAGTCCTGGGTCCATTGGACCCATGTTCGATCTTTGAACGTGTATAAAAATATCCGTAGACGCCGCAGCGCCTCCCGCTTCTAGGTACCTTCCTGTAGGAAGCCAAAGCACACGCAGTGGGAAGGACGTGTTTCGCTCGCTACTCCTAAGGTCACTATCGTCATACACGTGGGTCCAATGGACCCACAACTATAGATACGTTACTTTTTTATTTTATTAATTATTTAGTATTTCAGTTTTATTGCAGGTATTTGAGATGGCAAACCATAGCAGAGGTTCTAGGAACCAAGAGGAATTGTTGGAGTAATAGTTGAATGCGGAACTAAGTAGTGATGTGAAGACAAGGACCAAAATTTGCCACGGTTCTTAAAGTACCACCAGCGTTAGCACCAGACAGTTACGAAACCCTGAAACTTGAGTGCAATAAAAGAAAAATATGCTCATTATGCTTGCCTAACAAGAGAGCAAAAACTGTGCACTTATGCGCTAAGTGGAAGTTATCTATTTGCATGGGTTGCTCTAAACATGTGTGTAATTCGTGGCTCATTTTGACCAGGATATATTATTTTTTTAGACGTAGTTTTCATTTTCTTTTTGCTATACTTTTAGTAAGCACACCTTTATATTTAAGAAAAAATGATTATTAAATTATTTGGTACCTTTTTAATATTTTTTTATAATTTTTGTTCAATGCCATATTTTAAGATTCATAAAAAAATTCTGATTTGTATAAGGTAAAATAAAAATAAGAAATATAAGTACCTACCGTTGATTTTGCATGTAAAAACGTTTATGAATGTTTGATTTCAAAGTTAATTAAAAGAAATATAAAAAATATATCATTCTTTCATTTTTACCATCATTTTAATATAGGTGGGTCCACGGGACCCACCACTATAGAAGCGTTACTATTTTTCACCATTACAGTTAAGGGTTAACTCGGAAATATTATAATAACGCTAAAAATATAGTATTCTCTTGAAGATAATTTATTAACATTGGAAGACAAAAATTAATTAGTCTTAGTAAAAAATTTACGTGAAATTATAAATCCGACAAAATATCGGGGTATGAAAAAGTAATAATTTTAGATTACACTGTGCGTGATTCGAAAAATAAAACGCTTCATTGAAAGAAACCAAGTTTATTACAACTTCAGCGAAAGCAATTGATATGACAAGTACGTATTTTACGAGCTCACAGAAGAATCTCACAATAAATAAAACAATAATTATAATCACTGTGACATGATAATAGGTTCCTCCTCATTCAATGTAAATGTACAGTCACCTGTAACGATGTTGAAAATAATACGTACTGACTTCACTAAGTACTAATGTTAATTGTGTAGTAGTACCTAGTATAAAAATAGTTGATGTCGACACGTGATGAGAATGATGCTATCTTTAATGACGTTTACGGCAAATTGTTTATGGCTCAACTCTCTTTAGCAGAAGATAGTAGACAAAATTGTTTGTATTGCTTATAAACACACTATGCACCTTTCGCAAAACGTACACACAAACCACCAACGCACACACCAGTAATCGGAATGTCTGTAATAGAAAGGTAAATATATTTCTTAATTTAACTTCAAAACTTGCAACCAATTTCAGACAAAACTTATTAAAATAGTTTCACTAAAGAGTAAAGAAACAAGCACAAAATACAGCTCCTTTACTGCGACTTGCAAAATAATAAGAGTGCAGCGTTGCAGAATGGACCAATGCTAGCGTACGCTAGATTTGTCTCAACAAGCAATGTTGTTTTAATAAATTATTATGTTGGTTCTAATAAACGTTTATTTTTATTGATATTTATTTATTGTTGCTCTCCTTAGATTAAAAGTACGCTCAAACCAACGCATTCAGCTTGCGATCAGAGTGGCGTGCACAGTAAGGGTCACTTTCAACCAAACGTAATAACCCTCGCGCATTTTTTTATGTTACTGAATAAATAACAGTATTAGTATTGCCTTTATGTATAAAATCTGACGCAGACATCAAGCGTTTCCTCGCGCATAACCGAGCATACCCGAGCATCAGATTTTATACTTAAAGCCAGTTACAGCGGATACAGTTCTTTATTCAGTGACGTCGAAAAAGTGCGCGAGGATGTTTCCGTTTGGTGGAAACTGACCTGAACTGGTCGCAAACATGCACGCCACTGCGGTCGCAAGCTGAACGCGTTGATTTGAGCGTACCTTAATTAATTTCTTAAGTAACTTTCCGTAATATATACATATTAAAATATTTATGTAATTTATGACCATGAATCATGTGGTTGAGTACGTCTATTCAAGAACCCGTATGTACTTTTATTATCTGAAAGCATATAAAACAGATCGAGCAGTGACATCAGAATTTAAAAAGACAGGCTTTCAATCGTTAGGTACTTCAACCTAACAAGCTACTTCGAGTGTCAAATATCAAACTTCCTTTAATAATTTTGTATTTGATACATTCATAAATATTAAAAAAACACTGATGAAAGTGATAAAACAGCGACGTGAGTTTAATATTTATAAAAAAACTAGCGGCCCGAGCCGGCTTCGCACGGGTGGACATTTTTCCCGCTTTTGCAACATTTTTCATTTATGCTCCGCTCCTATTCGTCGTAGCGTGATGTTATATAGCCTATAACCTTCCTCGATGAATGGACTATCCAACACAAAAATTATTTTTCAATTCCAACTAGCAGTTCCTGAGATAAGCGCGTTCAAACAAACAAACAAACTCTTCAGCCTTATAATATTAGTTTAGATATCAACAAAATAGCCGTGTAAAACTGCTATTTTAAGTAGTGAAGTGAACCTACCTAGGATGTAAGCATTTGGGTAGGCCTCAGATTGTTACCTACTTACAATGTAATTTATGTGATAAATATCAAAAGTTTTTCAATGTCAAAGCCATGTATTAATTAGGCAACAATTGACGCGCAACACGTGACAGCTAGATTACAGGACCTGTTTTAGCGATCCGTTTTTATTTTGGTGATGGCGCCTGTAGTTGTATGAGTGATACATGACAGTATTCCAAATCCAGTAAAAAATACTGGATCCGTTATTTTTATCGTATCCTGCCTGCCAGATGCGACGCAGCTGCCATTTGTTTAACTGATCCATCGGTATAGATGTGAACAACACATCCAGACCCGACGGTTCCGTTATAACGGATCCGTTAAAATGGATCCGCTGTGTGAACGAGCTCTGACGCTCGACATGGTTTGGGAATGTTGCACAACAGTGGGCGACACCGCGACGTGACGTTGGCAGAATTAGTACGCACCATTTTATTGCACGTTGTCGCTCATCATGTTGCTACACGTAGAGTAACATGTTGCGCGTCAATTGTTGCCTAATGAATACAAGGTATAATAATAAAAAGATATAATATCAAAAAAGTCTACCTTTAAAAGTTTCATTATTCATCGGCATGGATAAGTGGAATCACCCACACGTTTCTACTGTAATAACAGCAGCCCGAATAGGTGTGTAATTTGCTCTGTGGGTTTTTAATATGTATTTTTTGAATATAATTTGGTTACACCTTAAATTAAGCTTTGCAAAACTATGCTTATAAAGGCGGCAACCATATATTTCTAGGCAAAGAACATCAAACCTTATTCCGTAAGCAATACAGTCGCAATCAGAGTAGCTTTCATTTTGACAATATAATAATATTCATTTTGTAGTGCACACTTATGGATAAGGGGCTCGTGGCTAATTACCAACCGCGCGGATCATACAATTTGTGCGGTTAAGCTGCGATTGCCGCAGTCAATCTGTGGATTGGCGACCGTTCGTGCCATCAGTGCCCCTCCATGCCTCGGAGAGCACATTAAACAGTTGGTCCCGGGTGTCATACGAATACCAATGACAGTCGTTACGGGAAGTCAGAAGTCCGAGTATCTGACAACCGGCCTAACCTAAGGATATCGGTATTGTCCAGTTACTGGGTTATGGAGGTCTGATGCCAGTCGCTCCGTGTAAAATACTGGTATTCAGCCACATCTGGTTAGACTGGAAGCTGATCCCAATATAGTTGGGATAAGGCTAGGCACGGAAGTGCACACTTGTGAATGAATCGGATTGTCAATACATTCGTTGCATTGGAAATAATGGACTGGTCAAGATCAAAACTATTGTGATTAGTGTGTTATGGTTTGGCTTAATTAGGGTGGTCATGCATGGGTTGCGGTGCATGCTCTTGCGCATCCCGCGACCCCTGCCGATCGGTTAGGAGAAGGAACACCGTTGGTTTTTAGCCGGTAAGAGTCCGGCAGACCCCCTCGCCTGCCCGAGGCGAGGGACATCCATGAGGATTTTCCAACGAGAAAAAAAAAGGGTGGTCATGCATTCCCCACTTGTTGATATCAAGGAGTTAAATAGAATCCGCTTCTTTGCTAATAACAATAAACTTTGATTAGCAATCTGTCTGCAAACCGTGGTAATTATGACAATTTCCCCTTTGACTGCCTAGTTGGTCTAATGTGGCAAGCGCGATTGCTGATCGTGAGGTCCTGGGTTCGATACCCAGGTCGGACAAAATGTTATTTGGTTTTCCGTGTGGAGTTTCTCAGTAGCAGTCCGGTTAAATATAAATAGGCTCGCCCCCTATTACATGGGACTTAAACATAACGGCGAATAGAGTGTTACTATACACGTTATGTTTCCCCTTTGACTGTTCATTGTAGCGGTAATTAAGAGGTTCATGCTCAGCAGGGGACGTTTACGGTTTGATATCAACGATTCCCTAATATCACCAATTTACTATACCTACTTTCCAAAAAGACTAACTGATTTCTCATGTAGTCTGTTGTACAGTCAGAAACAAAAACATGCCTACCGCCAGATTTCAAACCTCCAATAAGAGCTACCTGACTATGGTTAAAACAGTTATGTATGTGCCTGTGTATTGAATGGATAGTCGTACTATCAATAGTTACATATTGATTCTTGTGGCTTGGCTTGTGTCGGATAGCTAGCTATTCTATGCGGTTTACAACCCGTTTGTAGGCGTATATTGTTGCTTGTGACTGTACTGAGAATTAAGGATGATCTCCACCAAACAACTCACATCGCAACGGATCGGAACGGATTTTACAATCTTTAAACGATATTAAATCGTGTACACAGTATTTAAAGTATATATTACCAAGCCGCGCACGCGATTGGCTCCATTCTCCTGTCGTCGTATCCGACCAGATCTTTTCAAAAATTAGAACACATGAACACGGTGGGAGTGAAACTATTTGACTAGGCGCAAAAACGGATACGTTTGCAAGCGATGGTACGGAGTCGATCGTATGGATCGACATCCTGCCGGACGCGATCGGCTGTCACCGCATCCATTCGTATCCTTTCCGATCCGATGCGGTGCGAGCTGTTTGGTGGAAATCATCCTTTATTTTTAACTTCCGCTGGATTATTTTGACAAAGTTATTACTCCACTGAGACATGATTGATCACAAAGATAAAGAGATATTCTTAAATACCTCAGGAGAGTTATAGTGGAGATCGTATCTAATTACCAACCGCACTGATCATGCGATTTGTGCGGTTAAGCTGCGCTTGACGCGGTCAATCTGTGGATGGGTGACCGTTCGTTACACATCAAGGCCCCACCGTGCTTTGGGGAGCACGGTAAATTGTCGATCTCGAATGTCATACGAATACCTATGACAGTCGTTACGGGAAGTCAGAAGCCCGAAAGTCTGACAACCAGTCTAACCTTAGGATATCCGCATTGCCCTGTAATCGGGTTGCGGAGGTCTGATGGCAGTCGCTCCGTGTAAAATACTGGTATCCATTCGCATCTGACTAGACTGGAAGCTGACCCCAACATAGTTGGGAAAAGGCTAAGCAGAACGAACCTCAGGAGAGTTATTCATTCATTAGTGATAAAATGCACACAGGAGTAAGAGAGTAGGTCTCCTTTTAGAAGAGTTTCATCATAGCTCATCCTTCCTCAAATTGCTTACTGGCCGATTTCTTTTATTTACCAAGCGTTATTGGTTAAAGTTACAATTCTTGAATCTTTACCAATAATGAAGCAAAGAGCTCATGGCTTTGCATAATAGACCATTCGTTAGTACCTATCACAGGTAAAATTAGCTTACGAGTCCATTTAGTTTGGCAATAAAAAATGCTACCATTGGTTAGCAAAATGATTCGCTTTTGGCCTGACACTAAACTGGTTTCCTAGTTTAGTATTTTTATATCGATTTGGGCTAACGTTATCCATAGCTTCTTCTTACGCGTCGACACGGGCTTACCTGGCCTACAGACAGTTCTTCCGTATCTGGGTGGGTGTTTGTGCATGTGAAGAAATGTTTGTAAATTGTAGTGTTTGTAAATGCACCATAGCCCAAAACACAGGAAAGCTCCTAGTGTGAAGTAAATATTTTAAATAAACTAACTTCGTTTTCTACTTCTTTCTTTAACTTTCAGGAGTTTGAACACAGAATAAAGAAAAGCGCTGAACGGCCGATTTTAAGTTTCCTCATTATAAATGGGATTAAGCTGTGTTAAATCACTGTTTGTAACCCTGTGACGTCATTATGTAAATGTGTCTTACACCATCAACTAACAAAACCTCAAAGGTCAAAACAAAATTATTCAGAAATACGATATACAACCAGGAAAAAGAAAAAGAGAACTATTTTTTAGCCTTTAATCTAATGCCGATCTAATAAACCACAATGTGATTGATACGCCGACGGGACACGAAGTAATACGAGATTGTCGGTATTAACTACGACTTACGATTAGTTACACGTAACTTGGCTAACAAAGGAATTGTTCGGGTTCAGACACACCTTGGGGAATTATTCGTGAATTTATATGAACACGTTAAGAGAAAGGTAGCGTTAATTTCTATTGACGAGTCCGTAAATAAATAAAATCGTTTGTTGATCTTGTAGTACAGTCAGCGACGATAATCAATGAACACTTCTGTTTTGTAAAACATAACTGAACACTATAATATTTTAAAAAAACGGAACAGATAATAACACATAACATCACGCCTGTATTCCTCGCAGGGTTGGGCAGAGGTGTATAGTAACGTAGTAGTTAGTTCTAAAATAACACAAACTCTTGACTAATGAAACAGTGTACCGAATAATTTTATATCAGTTTAGATGTTATGTAAAAGTAACATTGTAAACAGACTTTTGTCTCTGTACAATCGCATATAGTATATACAACTCAAGGTCAAGTCTACTAATTTTTAGAATACTTTTAGACAATAGACAATTGGTATTCTGCTAGTTATTTTAGACTAGTAGCTTTCCACTGACTTTCCATTGAACTATTACTTCTATCTTCCTCCTTGCCTTTTTCCCAATATCTGCGGGTCATTTCAGTCTAACCAGATATGCCTGAATACCAGTATGTTACACGGAGCGACCGCCATCAGACCATCGCAACCCAGTAAGCAATGCCGATATCTTAAGGTTAGACCGGTTGTCAGACTTTCGAGTACTTACTGACTACCCGTAACGATTGTCATAGGTATTCTTATAACACCCGGGATCAACAGTTTAACGTGCTCTCCAAGGTACGGAGTGGACTCGATGTGTAACAAACGGTCACCCATCCACGGACTGACCACGGTAAGCGCAGCTTAATCTCGCAAATCGTATGATCGGCGCGGTTGTTAATTAGCCACTAGCCCCACTACTACTCCGAACTATTATTTCAATAGAAAACATTGTTTTAGCAGAATATCTACCTAATCTGTCACAGTTATAATGGAATCTCAATAGGGATGTAATTGTAAATGTCATTTTATTTACATTAGCAGTCTTGTCCCCTTGGAATATCGTTGCAGATTCTAGAGCAAGCGTTATCTAGTTTTCTGTTTAAAAATTCTCAGTTACAACCGTTGGTCGTCCCCGTCAAAGTGAATAGTGGCGAGTGCTATAATGTGGGATCTACGTCACCACATCGTGCGTGAAATGTAAACAGGAGTGCTCTTATGTCTTACCTTTTGTTGATTGATTAAATAAAAATGTGTCTGTAATAATGTTTATTTTTTGTCATAATAGAAACTTACACATAAATGCGTCGTAAAGAGTTCAAAAGTTAACTTAGTGCCTCACAGGATTGTTGTGTTAGTAAGACATGATTCTGCATTAAAAATATCATCATCATCAGCTTCCTGCTCTGTTCCCAAGTTGCGTTTGGTCGGCGCAATATTTCCTCTACAATTCTTCCCTCTTACTTTTCATATCCTCCCTTACACCATCCATTCATATTTTCTTTGGTCTCTCTCTCCTGCTCCATCCATCAACATTCATATTCATCACCCTTTTAGTCACATGTGTTTCATCCCTCCTTATCACATGCCCTTACCAAGACAAACGAATTCCTTTCAACTTTTCTGTCACTGGTGCCACTTTCATACTCCCTATAATATACTTATTTCTTACTTTCTGCATTCGCGTCACTCTACACATTCATCTTAACATTCTCATCTCCGCTACGTGCAATCTTCTTTCATCTGTCTTCTTCATGACCCAACATTCCAATCGGTACAGAATGACTAGTCTTATATTTTTTTTATTTCGCATTAAATATAATCCCTTAAAAAACTTTTAAATTAAACGATTTTTTCTTGCAATACCCCTGCAGCATCAAGATTTGAGATTTGCCGGTTGAAACTTTTAGATTTGAATGAAACAAACAAACAAATAAACCGAAAAAATATATATAAACAAAAACTAAATAAACAAATATACGAAGTGAAGCTAATTAAAATCGTTTAAACAACAAGTCTTATTAGTTCCATAGAATAGAATAGAATATACTTTATTGTACACCAAAATCCATCATACATTGTAGGTATATTATTCTCACGTGTCGCGATTACTATATTTCTTGCAACACCAAACTTACGCCGCATTGCAATGCCGCTGCAGCACAAAATGTGCATTCGGCCTATATTTGTCTTTGAAGTTCGTTACCTTATTTCTTCAACATAATTATCATTAACTCTATGTAGGAGAGGTTTTCATAATTTTCAGTTCATCGTACCTTTATCGGTACCGTAATCGTATCTTTCATAACTTTTCGAGGGTTATAAAATGTTCTAATGACTTCACTAATTGATCCCTAACCTTGCTGTACCATTTCGAGTAATGAGGAGGAGTATTCTTATAATAACGTTCACCTATCCAACTAATAGGTAAACCTACACCTATGATGCTTATAATTAGAACTTTATCGTCGTAGGTTTTAGTGTCCAGCGTCATTGAGGGAATTGGGACCACATTAATAGAACACGTAATCATTAACACCGAGCCGAACCTTAAAAAAACCCACTTAAATTTCCAAGAAAGGATGGCAAACTTTTCAACATTAAAATTACAATTTAAATAAAATAATGTAATGAAAGGTTGAGCAGTCGTGTATAGTAGCACCCTCATTTCGCCATTATGTTTAAATCCCATGTAATAGGGGCGAGCCTATAGCAATCAACCGGGCACAAATCCAAACTCCGCCCTGCTACTGAGGAATTCCACACGGAAAAACCCAATAACACTTTGCCCGACTTGGGGATCGAACCCAATGACAATTTAAACTATAGTTTAAAAGAAAACGTTGCCTGACACAATGACTTCTACTGCATCGTGGGTACGTTTACAGACTCAAATCTTCACATGCACAAACACCCAGACCCGGAACAACTATCTGTAGACCATACAAATATTTGTTCCGTGCGGGACCGAACCCACGACCCGTAGCACAGAAGCCAATCGCTCAGCCACTGCACTGAACGTATCGTCAATAATAATAAAGTTTATTCGACTTGCTAATAAAAACAATAATTTGTAACAAGAGTGTGATAGTACGTTTAATATTCTGTAGACAATATTCACAAAAATTTGGAAAAAAAACATTCGGATTTATGGATTGTACCTACTAATTGTAGTATGTCGGGCGGCGGCGGCGACCGCGACCTCTCTGAATGAATTAACTAAAACCACACTATATGTATTATGTTATTATGAATTATGATGTTTTTAATATAAAGTTTTTTATTTATAGTTAAATAAAGTAAAATGTGTTTTCGTTTTGTTAATTATTCTAATTTTTTGTATAATGTGAGTATACGCTTGTAAAGACCTCACTACCGCATTGGGATATGATCCTGTAATGATAGCTGTGATTGTGTTAAAATAAATAAATACTTACCTACTAGTAATAATTATATGGAGCTACGTAAAAATAAAAACAATGATACCGTGTGAGTGAATCTAAGTAGTAATTATACTAAAGAACATAGTCCAATTATACAAACATTATATGTATAGATAAGCACTTAATGTGGAATCTGGTACCGTCTGTTTTGAATACAAAACCTGCTTTAGCTGCATTTTAACCTCAATTATAGTATCAAAATCATATAATTAATCTTATTAAAACAGTATTTAAAACGAATAATGGTCTCAAAAATGTCCGTCAATCTTGTCCATTAAAGTTTGTATATCCGCCTTTTCAAGCGATCATTGTACTCGATAGCAAAAAATAAACATAATTCGTTATTATAGGATAATTATTGGCTTGGTATGTTATAAGTGACTGTTGATTATAACACTCGATAGCCTTAGGCCGGGGCCGCACTGGTACGGCGACAGCGACGCGACGGCGATTTCGTGAAAACAAACTCATATAAATTGTTCGTGGCCGCACTGCAGAAGCGACAAGCGAAATTTTGTTGTTCACGAAATCGCCGTCGCGTCGCTGTCGCCGTACCAGTGCGGCCACGGCCTTAGTGCCAATGCACACTGAGAGGACGAGACGCAGACGGGACGCACATTTTAATAAAATATCATGTTTTTTCTTCTATTGGACTGCTTGTAGATGGTATTGTGGACCATTTCTACGTAACCGGGCAGTTATTGGCGAGACCTGAAGGATCTCTAACCAATGGGGACGAGTAAAAAACTTAACCTAGGCTAACTACTACTACTAACATCATGACTACTAGCAACAACTAAGGGCAACCCCTTATGGGACTCGGATCTTGGCTTAGGGCGTTGCTGGCGGGAGGGCTGGGAGACAGGCAGCCCTCCCAGCCCTCCCGCCAGCAACGCCCTAAGCCAAGGTCCGAGTCCATAAGGGGTCGCCCTTAGGGACTCGGACCTTGATGCAGGTTCTCCGGGCAGCTTGATGAGGGCTGAATTATTGGTGAGACTGGGGAGTCAGAAGGGATGACCTGCTTCCCTGAAATATCATATCTAATGAAAAGGAAAACCTTTTCATACAAATATGCGTCCCGTCCACGTCTCGTCCTCTCTATGTGCATTGCGCCTTAGGCCTTTTTGTCCGGCGGACTGCCACGGTCAAGCATGAACTATTTGGCAGTTGTTGCCCGTGGCGACACTCGCCTCGTGGTTGATGATTAATTTTTATCCGCGGCAGTCTACCTGAAAAAAAGTTCGTCTGCGCAGGGTCTAAAGGAGGAAAATATGTCACTTAACGTTTTCCTCAACAATTATTTCTTTATTGTTTTAAGATTTCTTCATTGTAGGTTTTTTAGTGATTCCGCTTGCGAGAGAGTTTACATAACTTCCTTGGAAATAGTTTCGTTGATTTTGAGTTTTAATGGTGCACACACACGAGTTCGGTCTGTATCTTAACATAGTATAAAACAAAGTCGCTCCCGCTGTCTCTACACTTAGATCTTTTAAACTACGCAACGGATTTTAATGCAGTTTTCAGCAATAGATAGAGTGATTCAAGAGAAAGGTTTATATGCTCCACATTAGTATCTACATTGCACCCGTGCGACGCCCGGGCGGGTCGCTAGTAATTATATAAAAGGAGAAACTGACTGACTGATCTATCAACGCATAGTCTAAGCTGCTGGGGTTAGAAATTTGAAATTTTGACCGTAACTTTTATAACGTAGGCATCCACTAAGGACTTATCAAAATTCCTCCCTAACGGGGTGAAAAAAAAATCACGCAAGCGAAGCTGCGGGCAAAACGCCAGTATTTTTTTCATTTATGCTAATAAACTGACTGAATCTCAACTCAATCAATTAAAATAATTGTAGGAAGCCTGCGGGAGACAGAAGTTGAGCCAGCATCCCGCATTTCGTGTTTGTATTGGCTTCTGTGGCGCAGCGACCCAATCGCCACACGAAACGTAGAACACAGAACGCTTGCACACAATTTGTGTTGACAAACTTTAATTCACGAGACAATTCCAAGCTCTCTAAATCAAGTTGAGCTCCACGGTTACTGATGCATGCGTACCTACCATCAGTTTGGTGCTACTACTCAAAGCTACTATGGCTCTTTCCTTAAAAGCCCATTCCAGACGTTGCCCTACATTGTTACACTCACATAATTTTTACATCATTTTAGATCATTTCTTCTCTCAACACGTTTCTAATTCCTCAGTAATCATCATCAATCTACCTTGTTTTCCCTATCACATAATTATATATCATATATATATATTTATTACAATATTTATATATATAGATGTGTAAGTATTATGTCTATGTATGGTGTGTAGTATATATTTTGCAGCAGTACACCATGGACTACCCCCTCTATCTTATTCATTGACTTCCTGTTCATCCAAAGGTTGTCTGGTAGATATCGCTATCAGCGATAAGACCGCCATTGTACCCTTTAATGTTTGTTATTGTATAAGAGCTGTGTTACAATTTTGGTGTACAATAAAGTATATTCTATTCTATTCTATGTAACACCACAATGGACTTTAAAACAAATCTTGGCCTCTGAGTTTGTTTCAGCATTTCTTCTCAGAGAAAAGCTAGATCCATATAGTCTTAAGACAATTATAAAAAAAAAATACTTATAAAAGTTTCTGTAACAGCAGATTTATTTGCACACTTCTTCGCAATCCAAATGAGTTGTCATGACAGGCCTAGCACGAATGTTCTGAAGTTAGTAACGTAAACGTAACTTTAATGTGAGTGACTTTAGAATTAGAAATACTCGCACATACTATTTAATTAAATTGAAAATTTTATTCATATCTATGCACGATACAAATTGAGCATGTCGCAAAAAATAAACCAAAATGTCATAGAACAGTTCGATGCCTCAGTACCAAAGTGTAATAATTCAGAAACAGGTTCTTTAAAATAATTTGAAAACTAATAAGTACTTTGACCACTGTATTTTTTAAATACTATTTAATTAATCTGAAATGCCATTCGTAATAATATTAAATTTCAGATAAATTAAATAATGATTAAAAAATACACGGGTAACTCACTAGTCATTTAATTTTTAAATTATCTTAATAAAAACCTGTTTCTGAATTATTACACTTTGGAATTATTATTTAATCCAAAATACAACTCGATAAGTTGTATTTTCGATTAAATATTCGCTTACATTAGCGATACGTTTACGATACTATACGTCCAAAGTTCGTGGCAGGCCTAACCATCAGTTAGCACGTTATGGAAAGTTAAAATGACAGTTAGTGTAAGTTTTGATGGACCTTGATGGCTTATACAACATGGTCCCTTGCATAATATGCAAAGTAGTTTACACTATTATAATAACATGAAACTTATTTTACTGTATTGTGATGACAAACTACGACTGAAACCCACGGGGTTAGTAAAATTATGTGTCTGAGTTTGGGTCAGTTTTCTCATTTTGTGGAAAGTTAATAATGAATGAATAATAATGCTTTCCACACAATCCATTGTAAATAACAATAGATAATGTGGAAAGCATCATTATTCGTTAATTTATAAATAATTATGAATTAAGTGCTAAATAATTCATAAACATACAATGAATATTTACTATGGCTGGCACTACTTGCACTATACAAGAATTAATTAACAAGAAATTTGAATTAATCAACTTTTTGTAGGTGTTTACGTCTATACAATGGTCCGGCTGCATGCGCAATATTATTTGCGCAAATTCAAAATTGCATAAGCACCTAAGCATATAACCTAGGACGGCAAAAAATTGCGCAAACGATATTGTTATTACCGACAAACAAACGTTTGGGCGTACAAGTCGCTGCGTGTAGCAAGACCATAAGCTGAGATAGAAAACTTGACGATATGAATCGACAACGTTTATACACCAATTTATCACTTTGTGTTAACATTGTATTTTATTAAGAAAAAGATATATTAATATGTGCAATTACTTCACAGGATCAATTTTATAATGACCGTTTTTCTTTGAGTTTCTTGTTTAGAATACAAATTTATTCTGGTTGGCTCTCGGGGTTTTACCTTTTAGAAGATTTGTTTTAATTGTTTTGAATTATTGTTATTATTTTTTATATAATTACATAGATAATGTTCTGCCAGCTCCAAGTCTAACCAGATGCGGCTGAATACTAGTATCTTACACGGAGCGACTGACATCCGACCTCCGCAACCCAGTTACTGAGCATTACCGGTATCCTACGGTTAGACCGGTTATCAGACTTTCAGGCTTCCGAGTACCCTTAACGACTATCATAGATATTAGTATGTCACCTGGGACAAACGGTTTAACGTGCTCTCCGAGGCACGGAGTCTCTCGATGTGTAACGAACGGTCACTCATCCACGGAGGGACCGCGGCAAGCGCAGCTTAACCTCGCTAACCGAATGGTCCGCGTGGTTGTTAATTAGTCACGAGAGTTGTTATTATTACATAGGTAATGTATAATTTTATATTCTTACCTTGATTGTTATATTTTCACTTATTCCATGGAGTTACACTGTTTTTTTTTATGTATCACTGTACTGTCATCAAATATTTAAACTAACAAGTTTTCTTATTCCAAAAATATAAACACACGTAAGTCAATGATATACCACAAGAAACTAAGGTAGTTATAATACTTCATTTACATAATAAAAATATTATTGTACTCATAAATATAAACCAGTTTCCTACTACACTTCTGTAGCCTTATAACTATAAAACTATACTGAATGGCCGCTGTCTTTACAAGTCTGAGTGACGTCTAAAAAAGTATGCATTGTGTATTTAAAATTCGCTGTTTTATATTCAAAAAAAGAACTGCGATCAATTAACCTGTTCAGGTTGAAATTATAATTTATTATGAGTGGAGTAAAACATTTGGTGGTTTTCCCTCAAAAAACAACATCAAAGAAACTTTTAATTATTTTTTCTTTGTAGTCTGTTATAATGAATTGTTTTCCAAATATTTGTGTATTCATATTTTTTCGTAAGATTTAATTAATAAAACTTAAACTTAAATTACCCCCGACATTGAAATGTCTCATGATTATGTAAGTACTGTTTGCGCAAATTTCTGTACAATCTATTTGCGCATGCAGGTCACTTTAACATGGACCTTAACCTACTTTTACTTGAGTTATTTATTTTTGTGCTATAAAACACTAACAACAGCTTCAACACTAAAATTTCCAACGTTTTTTGCGACAAGTCAATGCAAAAGACAGTAATAGGTCGATATCTTTCAACTTTTTGAGAGTTTAAAGATCTGAAACACGTGTAAAGGTCACTAAAGCAGGCTGTATACATTGTTTTAAATTTTCATATTTCATTAACATAACAAATATCTATACTATGAGGTTAAGTTCGTCACACTGTTCACATACGGAACCAATTTGTTTAGATAGGCTATTTCTTTTTTTTTTTGGAACATTCGAGTGTTTTGTCACAATTTTAATATTTTTGTGCGTCTCATAATATCGGATATCGTCTTTTATTTCAGCTAAGGACTACAAAACTGAGAAAACTGCACTGTTGCAATTGCACTGTCGAACTATTGAACTGTACCTACGGTATCTAACCGCATCGGTCAACAACTGAGTTATCGTGTGGTGTTGAATCGGCCTGAAGGCATTGATGTTCCAGTATACCCGACCGATAATAAAAGTAAAATCGAAAACAAAAACTCAATATTTTAGGGCTGTTGAGCGAAATAAAAATAAGGCTTGAGTTTACGGTCATCATCCTCCTGCCCTTATCCCAACTTATTTGGGGTCGGCGCAGTATGTCTCATATCATACTGCACAAATGTTTCGGTTATATTTTATGACCGGCCGCCTGCCTGACGTCAACCCTCCTTAGGAATGCTTTTGTTGGTGGCAAGCACCACCTACGATCTTATTCCATCTCGGGCTTGCGGGTGCTGCATGCTTGAGTTTACGGTACAGAATAAAATACACTGGCCTGCAAAAATAAGTATCACACTTTAAAAGTAAATATCATTAAAAGTGTAGTACTTATTTTTGCAGGCCAGTATATTTGGTACTACCAAACATGAGACTTACGTGTCGCGTCCTACGCACGCTACGTCAGAATAGTGTGCAAGCCTTCATAAAAAATATAGGTATGAATCCGATAGCGTCAGATGCACCTACTGATGCGTCACGATAAGCCCCTCAGATAAAAGTGTTTTGATTTCAATGAATTTTATTCTACATGACATCACACCTGTATTCCCCGAAGGGTAAGGCAGATATGTATAGTAATTAGTAACATCTTCATTTTGCCGTTATGTTTAAGTACCATGTAATGGGGGGCAAGCCAATTGCCATCCACAGGGCACTAATCAAAACTCCAGGCTGCTACTAAGGAATTCCACAAGGAAAATCTCAATAACACTTTGCTCAGCCTGGGGATCGAACCTAAGACCTCACGATCAGCAGTCGCCCTTGCCACCACTAGAGGAACGAGGCAATTCGAATTTCATTCTTTCTATATAAAATCCGTATTTAATTCCGATATTGAAAATGTTTTTGTAGTGTTCGTTGAAAGGGAAGCGTTAAAGTGAATTCTAGGGAAACTCAAGGATTTTATATATTGACACTGCTATTTAATTGCGCTTGATTCTCGTAACGCGTAAGTGGAATTTCCATTTCTACGATTTCCGTATTAAGGATGTTGGTCCAAGTCTGGATGTATGCGTTTGATTTCTGCATGAGTTGGTAATACAATTCGAAATTTAAAGAATCTTCACTGAATTTAAAGCTTTCTTAAATTCTATGATTAAGATCAGAGCGACAATCAGTGTTTCAAACCAAGGTTACCAACAATTAAAATGGATTGATATTGAAAAAACATAGCATAAGTATTCAGACTTGAAAATATAGGGCTTATCAGAGTCCGAAAGACATCTGACCGATTTTGAATTAAAAAAGAAACTACAGCTGGTTGAACGAACCGGAATCAGCGCTGACTTTATTAACTGAATGGATTCTAGACCGTAGAGCCTTAACGAACAGTTTCTTACCAGCAAAAAATATTTCGAAAAAAATGTGCGGTACTCTATTCCTGCAACAATATAGTTATTGTAAATTCACAAAACATTTTTTATGGTGTTTGCAGTTCTTCTTTTTAAATGACTGTTTCTCTGTTTGGCAAAAGTAGGCTCAATGTTAAAACAACGAATAAAGTCGTTCACTCAATAAACAAGAACAGTAATTGTAAGAAACACGAAATAACCGGGCAAAGTTAAATTGTCTTCCACCCACAATAGATTAAGTCCGATAAAGAGAAATGGAATCCAAGGAAATACATTTCGTAACTTCGAAAAATAAATTACAAATGTGTAGAAGTTACTACGGAAAATAATGAGAATGTTACACGTAATTTAAAAATTATTGGATATCAAAGATTTCAGTACATGTTCTCAATTCAGTTGCTATGTCCGACTAGGTATCTACTAATGGTTCATGTTCAGTTAAACATACCAAAACGATCGCTTTGTTTAATGTATTAAAACCAATTTAAACGTCCAGATATATATATAAGGTTAGTCGGAAAAGGAGTGCTAAGCCGCGGGCCACCTAAAGTATCACTGATGACTATTTTAAAGCAAGTGTTAAAATTTCAAAATTCGATATTTTTTATTTGCATGTAAAATGATTTTCATTTTAGTTTTTTCAAAAAAGAAACATACCTGCTTTAGTTCTGAATTCAGAAAATTAATTTCCTAATCCGTGACCCCACATATGACCTAAATTGTAAAAACAGCTAATCATAGCTATGGATAATTAGATTTTAGCATATTTTTTACGAAATCTTTGAAAAGCTATTTCACTTAATCTATCGAGTTTTGGAGAAAGTTGTAGAACAAAAGTTTTCCCTTATTATGGGTAATTTAACACCCTTTCGGCTTAGTACCCCTTTCCGACTAACCTAATAAGCGATGGAAAATTTTACTATATTTTCATACAAGTTCGACTTCTCTTAATATCAGAACTAAACGCAAAACTATCTGGAATTAAAAAATACTCAGATATGTATGCTCATCATCTTCCTGCCCTGTTCTCAAGTTGCTTGGGGTCGGCGCAATATGTTTTCCTCTTCCATTCTTCCCTGTTAGCCATCACTTCATCATTTACTGCCTTTTCCTTCATACCCTCCTTCACACAATCCATTCATCTTCTCTTTGGTCTTCCTCTCCTCTTCCATTCATCAACATTAATATTCATCGCTCTCATAGTCACATGCGTTTAATTCCTGCTCATCACATGCCCATACCATGACAAACAATTTCCTTTCAACTTTTCTGTCACTGGTGCCACTTTCAAATTCCCTATAATATACTTATTTCGTACATTATCCTTTCGCGTCACTCCACAGATCCATCTCAACACTCTCATCTATAGAATATGCTCATGTATTTTCACATAAAACTAAAGAAAAAAAAACACTGCACATAAAACGTTTACACGTACCTAGGTACCTACTTCAAATATAAAAAAGCCGTTTCAGAATCTAGTAAACAGAAGCTTGTTTTGATATCCAAGTCTGGCCAATGGCCATGTCAATGAATAAGTAAACGTATTCAATTTTACATCCAACCGAGGCAATCATGAAATATGAATGTAACATTGTTTCTTCTCCATGATCTACGTCATTAGCATTCGTGTACTGGAAGGACTGTTAGGCTGAGGTTACACTTAGCAGCGATGCGAACTGCGACACATAAGCGATGAAAACAAATGTATAAACCTTTTGATCACCCCGCTAATAAACGTATGAGCATTTATTTCACTTCACGCCACGCTATAAATTCATCATATTTTTTTGACGGCTACTGACGTCATTAGTGGCCCGAGCACAATACATTTTCATTCGTCATGATGTCTATAGCCGTCGATGGTGTTTAAAAGGTTAAGGTTGTTTTTAGAGTCGTACGTATTTCTTAACGCACATGGGTTCGATCCGCATGCGTGGCGTCTATATTTCACCTTTTCATACATAATTATTATGTTTATTATGATGCATGCGTGTATTCATATATATGTATGGCTACACTATACATGACAGCGATTTTTGGTGTATAGTGTATCCACAGACAAGAATGGATACATTTGTTTCAATCGCTTATGTGTCGCAGTTCGCAGCGCTTCTAAGTGTGGCCTCAGCCTTGGTCTCCTTCTATTGAATGCAGACAGATCGCGATGAAACGCGTTGAACATTTCCATTCTTACGGGATCTACAATTTATGCAAATTTTAAGAACGTGAAACTATTGTATTACTTAGAGCCAGGTTCACCAACAAGAATACAGTGTAGGTAAATTAAAAACAGCCGTTTAACCTGAATTTTCTTATTAACCTACGCGATATGAGCCAAATGTAAAAATAATGGTATAATTTGACTTTAAATTTTGGAACAGTTATTAAATAAATAATAGTAATAGCAAATTCTTTGTTAAGTATTGCATATCCGACATGGGTAGACTGTTGATACAAAAATCTGCTATATTATAAGATCTAATTGTACACAATTACGCAATAAATAATTCTTATTCTTAAAAATGGCTTAATAGCCAAGAGCCTCGACCAACAGGTGATGAGACGCTCGTTGGGCGGCTGGATCAAGCTTGATGCAGAAAGCGGTACTTATGGACACAGCTCATATTGTAAGGAGATTCCTCCCTCTGGGGCCCTGACCACCGGTAGCTTGGACCCTGTTCCCGATCCCGTTGGGCTAGTATTTTTAATATTTTTAAATGTTTTTAGATTTCGTATAGAAATATTTAAAAATGTAACGTATACAGGGTGGAAACGAAACCATATAATTCCTTCAAACCTTATGATGTACTGCTGACATAGAATAACCCTGAACGGGATACTTCTGGATTCAATAAAAAAATAATATTATTTGTGTTCTTAACGTGAGGGATTTTAGTGCTCCGAATTAAACGACAGTGCGGCCAGTGACAGCCGCGCAATTCGCTCGGGGCGCTAAAATGCCTCACGTTAAGAACACATGTTTACTTCTTGTATTTTTTTGTTTTTGAATTCAAAACTATCCCATGCAGGGTTAACCTATGTCTGCAGTACATCACGAATTTTGAAGGAATTACATGATTTCCTTTACACCCTGTATGATAGAAATGAATAAAGGTATAGGTCTACCAGAATCTGATGGCAAATAGGGATATTACATTTTTTTGTGGGTAACACAAGGGTAATTTGAATAAAAAGTCTTGATACTTGTAATTCTTTTTCTTTAATTTCTTCTTCATCTTCTTCCTGCCTTTATCCCACACTAGATGTGGTCGGCGCAACATGTATTTCATAAATCCATGTTGTTAGAGGTTTTGGCTTATTGTTTTATGTGACCCAATGTGCTTGCTGATATTATGCACTGTGTCCCAAAATGATATGCTGACATATGGTTTTTTGCAATTTTATTGTAATGGAAAAGGAAACCTTGTTAAAATAAGTATGTTTATTAAAAATGTTTGAACATGAAAACATTAATCAGAACTGGAAAATGTATCAACTACAGTCATACTGGTTTTGACAAGTGACATGTTGACATTGCCATATGAAAACCACTATTAGTTATTAATTTTTAATGCCACGAGATTCTGGTTGGCCTATAGTAATAGTATTTTAAACTGTCGTTCTTTTATGGTTTGTTAGTTATTTAGTTAACATCGCATTCGTTCTTTCATTTCTAAAATGCACGATTGCGAAATCGATGCCAGATAGAGCTGTGATCACTAAAATTCCAGCCTCATGTTTAATTAAACATTGGTTTGTGGATAACAGGCCGATTACAAAAACAATGGTTATTTGAACGTTCGTGAACTTGGGCCTAAATGTACTGAAAGACACGGACAATCAAGACAAATGCTACCTAAACTGTACTTATTTTGTATTCCTTGAACCAAATGAGAGAGAGATGGTAATAGGTAGGTACTTACTGTTTTTAAACCTGTTTCGAACTAATCTGCCTTACTTCCAAGGAAGTTAAATGTTGAGCGTGTAGCATTCGCCTTAAGGCTTAACACATTAATTTATTGGAAGCATAAGTCTAAGATAGCAAGCATGATAATCGAAGATTGTATGGTACGATGTAGGTACCTATAATTTTTTATTCCGTGCAAAAAGTATCCCGACCATTTTTTCTTGTATCGTGTGTGCAGTGATAGCCTAGCGGTTAAACGCTTGCCTTCCATGCAGGAAGATCTGAATTCAATCCCGGCCCGTACTTCTGACTATTCGAATTCATGTGCGGGTCAAAATTTGATTATCACTTGCGTTAACGGCGAAGGAAAAACATCATGAGGAAACCTGCACACTTGAGAGGGTGTTATAAAGTTCTCGATGGTGTGTGTAGTCTGCCAACCCGCACCAGGCCAGCGTGGGGGACTAAGGCCTAAACCCTTCTCATTCTGAGAAGAAGGCCGAGCCCAACAGTGGGACAGTATAGGGCTCATTATGTTATGTATCGTGTGCATAGTCATAGACAAATCCTAGACGCATAAAATTTTTGTGCCAGAACATACGGAGGGACACTTTAGTAACCATGACAGATCTGATATTATTATAACTTTTTTTGCACTATCAAAGCATCTGTCCGTCTAATGGATAGCGAAACGCCTTGCTTTTTTAAAAGACGCTGTTATAAATATAAAAATATAGAAAAAAAAATAGAAATATAATAAAAACTCTCTGGCTATCTGTGTACGTTTATTTAGGTATAATAAATTACCAAATAAATTTAAACCATTAAATTACAAAAAAAATAAAATTCAATTATATAAGAGGAAGTGGCTCAATAATAATAATGTCTATAATATTAAGGATTTTTTAATTTGACATTCAATGTAATATAATTATTTCAATGTCCTAATGTATTTTAGTAAGTTTTTAGCTTTAAGCAAAACATGTTCGGTCTAATATTTATAATAACACCTTGTATACCATGTTTTATGCAAATAAAATATATCTTATCTTATACGGTTAACGAGCAACATTATGAACTAATTAATTCCTTCATAATGCGCACTGCAAAAGAGTGGAACTCACTACCTGCGTCTGTGTTCCCGAACGCATTCAACCTGAATCTCTTCAAAGTTAGAGTTAACAGGCTTTTTTTGGGTAAGCTCACTCAATCGTTGACTTTATGTCTGTCTCCTCTGACCTAGACTAGAGTCAAGAGCAAACCCATTTCAAATAAAATAAAATAAAATAATAAACGATTTGACATCCTCATTGATCTAGTGGTCGCAAGCGCGGCTGCTGACCACGGGGTCCTGGGTTCGATCCCCAGGTCGGGCAAAGTGTTATTGGGTTTTTCCATTAGGAATTTCTCAGTAGCAGCCCGGAGTCTGGATTTGTGGCCGGCTAATGGCAATCGGCTCACCCCCTATTACGTGGGACTTAAACGTAACTAGCGAAACGAGGTTGTACTAAAAATACCACTGCCGAATCCTTCTGGGAATATAAGGTGTGATGTTACGTTATGTAATACGACTTTTCGCTAAGACTCGTGACTTGAATATAAAACTAATTTATTTCATACATATTCCCTCCTTGGCCTTCTTTACATTTATATAATAATTTTGCCTTAATTACTTCAGGGAATTGATTAATCAAGTGAAAAGTACGCTCCGTTTATTTGTACTCAAGACCTTTGTAAGATCCTCGAGTGAAACAACGTAACAAAACAGAACAAAGGTTGTTGTATTGTAATATTATTGATACAATAAAAGTAGACAGATTGTATTTATTGATTGAGTACTCATATTTTATAGACACACCCGATATAACAAAGCATGAAGCACAATAGCTTTGTATTCTATACTAATATTATAAAGAGGAAAGGTTTGTATTTTTGTATGTAACGAATAAACTTAAAAACTACTGGACCGATTTCAAAAATTCTTTTGCCGTTGTAAAGCTACATTATCACTGAGTAACATAGTCTACGGGCGGAGCCGTGAGGACACAGCTAGTGTTGAATATACTGCGAATCCTGTAACCCAGACTGTAATTATTTGATATTAAATCTTAAAGACTATTGGCTCTTGGCTAATTACCAACCGCGCAGATCATATGCTTAGCGAGGTTAAGCTGCGCTTGCCGCGGTCAATCCGTGGATGAGTGACTGTTCGTTACACATCGAGACCCGTTCATGCCTCAGAGTGTTATCTGTAGCTGGTAACACTGGACAATGTTGACATAGGAGGGTAACCGTCAGGATTAATCAACGTACCCGAAGTTATAAAAATAGTGGCCATTCGACGGAACAAAGGATTCTATGTCGAACAGCTGAAGAAGTCTGACTTTTTATATCTCGTTTGCTTGTCCTTATTTCCTGATCTTGTGTTAATTATTATATTGTGATATATTGTGAACTAGCTTCTGTAACTAATCACTAACCTAATTAATAGTACTCTTAGTGGTGGAGAGTCTATGTTGGTTTAATTTACTTTATTTACCATGCTCCCAATCCTGACATACTGATATTAGCTATAACTGTAATGATAGATTCACCCTTACAAGATTCTGTTGTATGTCTTTTATAGGAGAGCATGTTAAACGATCGGTATCGGGTATCATACCAATGACAGTCGTTACGGGCAGTCAGAAGCCCGAAAGTCTGACAACCGGTCTAACTTTAGGATATCGGCATTTCCCTGTAACTGGGTCGCAGAGGTCTGGTGGTAGTCGCTCCTTGTAAAATACTGGTATTCAGCCGCATCTGGTTAGACTGGAAGCTGATCTCAACATAGTTGGGAAAAAGATAGAACATTAGATCCCAACTGCGTGCAAGCGTAACACTAGTTCATGTGAGTTCGTTGCAGTTCATTTCATTGGTATGAAATCGTCCAGAGGGATAATTCTACTAACATAAACGTTAATCAATCGGAATCGAAGCCGTACCGTTCATACTGACAGTTTTCATTTACAAAAATCCGTCAAATTGTTTGACAACAAAAACAAAAATATTTTTGTTGGTAACTGACGTTTGTAGTTCGTTTGGGGTTAGACAAAAAAATTGTTGTCGGAATTAGCCCGCTAGCTGGGATAGTGTAAATCACGTTTCTACGTCAAAAGAGTTTGAATGAGTTAGCGAACTAACTGAAATTGATCATTCACACAGCACGCAGTGTAGGTACGTGCAGCAAACAATATTTCAGAATCTTTCATTTTTAATTAAAAAATATATTTATAATTATAATAAAATTAGCGACCCGCCTCGGCATCGCACGGGTGAAATATAGGTACTAATGTGGAGCATATAAACCTTCCTCTTGAATCACTCTATCTATTGCTGAAAACTGCATCAAAATCCGTTGCGTAGTTTAAAAGATCTACAGACAGCGGGAGCGACTTTGTTTTATACTTACTATGTAAAGAGATAAAGATAAAAATGTCATAGACAGATTATAGAAGTAAGTTACTACTAGTAACTGCCTCGTTAGTCTAGTGATGGCAAGCGGAACTGCTGATCGTGAGGTCCTGGTTTCGATTCCGAGGTCGGCAAACAGATATTGGGTTTTGCCGTGTGGAATTCCTCAGTAGCAGCCCGGCACTTGGATATGTGGCAATTTGGTTGATGGCAATAGGCTCACCCCCTATGACATGGGACTATAAACATAACGGTGAAATGAGACTGTTACTATACACCTCCGCCGAATAAAGGCGTGATGTTTGTGTTTGTATGTAGAAGTGAGTTAGGATCACAGTTACAGCTAATATCTGTCTGTCAGGTATATTGCTGGTATGGTAAATAAGGTCTGGAAAATGGAAATATTACAAAATAAATAGCGAAGGTGTTAAGGATAACTAATAGAATCCATTATCTGTTTATATGTTTATCGGTGTGTTTGTGCACACCGCACGTAAAAAGTACTCACTCAATGCAGTTGACTTTTATAAATAAACTAGCAACCCACCCCGGCTTGGCACGGATGCAATGTAGAATATACTAATGTGGGACATTTATACGTTCCTCTTGAATCACTGTATCTATTAAAAAAATCCGCATCAAAATCCGTTGCGTAGTTTTAAAGATCTAAGCATACATAGGGACAGACAGACAGCGGGAGCGACTTTGTTTTATATTATGTAAAGATTCAAATGGCCATGCAGACTATACACATTATAACAAAGTTGCAAAGTAACCATGTCCTGTAACTCAGCGGCACCCTTTCAAACTGAAAACTCAACAACGCTGCTTGACTGCAGTAATAGTGGTGGTAGTATTTTCTCGGACGAACTTTTCACAAGGAGATAAAGATAAAAGATAAAGATAAAGGATAAAGATAAGAGATAAAGACAAAAGATAAAGGTAAAAGATAAAGATGAAATATAAAGACGAAAGATAAAGGTAAAAGACAAAGGTAAAAGATAAAGATAAAGGTAAAAGATCTAGATAAAAGATAAAGACAAAAGATAAGGATATTTTTTTTGTAAATATGGGTGGTACAAATCAATGTGGTGACATAAAAGAGGATACATGATCAGCCATATTAACCATAGCGGCCCGTCCGAGCTTCGCACGGGTGGACATTTTTCCCGTTTTTGCAACATTTTTCATTTATGCTCAGCTCCTATTGGTCGTAGCGTGATATTATATAGCATATAACCATCCTCGATAAATGGACTATCCAACACAAAAAAAATAATTTCAATTCCAACCAGTAGTTCCTGAGATTAGCGCGTTCAAACAAACAAACAAACTCTTCAGCTTTATATATTATTAGTATTAGTATTGATATAAATATTGTGCATATCTCGGAGTAAAATTTAGTTTTTGTTTCATCGTAATCGGTTCGCTCAAACAAAATATATTAGAATTTAAATACTTCTATGCAGACGAAGTTGCGGGCACAGGTAGTTGTTAATTGACTTTCCACTACTGAAAGTACTTATGTTTTAGTTAGTCATGAGCTAGGGCACAATATAATAATTTACACACGATCATCAGAAAATAAAAAGGACAAGCTAGGTCAGATAATAAAGGTCAGACTTCTTCGGCTGATAGTCACAGGGAGAAAGCTTTTCTTTTTTTTTATGTAGGACCACTCGCAGCGTTTAAACTCACTAAGGTTTTTATCTGCTTAACCGGACTATC
Source organism: Amphipyra berbera (assembly GCA_910594945.2). Classification (NCBI taxonomy): domain Eukaryota; kingdom Metazoa; phylum Arthropoda; class Insecta; order Lepidoptera; family Noctuidae; genus Amphipyra; species Amphipyra berbera. Next base: position 9,472,138 of record OU343136.1, on the reverse strand, counting down.
CTGTGGTGGCCAAAAATTACTTTAAGGCCCCCAGCCAGGGCTTACAAACTAGATACAAGTTAGCATGACCATGGAGAAAGCTTTCGAATGACAATGGTTTTATAACGTCGGGTGCATTGACCTATGACGATAACTACCCTCTTTTATCTTTTTTATTTTATTTGAAATGGGTTTGCTCTTGACTTTAGGCTAGGTCAGAGGAGACAGAGACAAAGTCTACGATGGAGTGACCTTACCCAGAAGAAGCCTGTTAACTCTAACTTTGAAGAGATTCAGGTTGAATGCGTTCGGGAACACAGACGCAGGTAGTGAGTTCCACTCTTTTGCAGTGCGCATTATGAAGGATGTTTGGAAGCGCTTAGTGCGAATTGATGGAATGGCAACTAAGTATGGATGGTAACTTGCAGTGCGTCTAGATGTCCGATGGTAGAAGGGGTCGGTGGGATGAGGTTGTGGAGTACTTGAGCACACTCTCCGAAGTACAGTCTGTAGAAGACCGACAAGCAGGCAACCTTGTGGCGATGAGCCAAGCTGTGTAGCTTGGCATCCACCAGTTTTTCGTCGTCAATGAGCCTCTTAGCTCTGCGTTCCACTGAGTCAAGCGCGGCAAGTTGTTATTTTGCTGAGCCATCCCAAAGGTGGCTGCAATTACTCCATGCAGGAATTCTAAAAGTGTTTCAGAGGTCTGGTACCGACAGCTCCTCAATTGCCCATTGGGTACAGCCACAGAAATTTAAATAATATGGTTTAGATTTCTATGGGTACAGTTTAGATATTTACCTAATCGCTTCAGCCATAACACTGAGATGTAGATACTGATCTGGAAATAGTTGTAATCAACCATATCTGGAACGATGTTCAAGTGCCTTACGTGTGCATTATCGATGCATAAAACACCTGAGTTATTAAAAACTTGTTAAAAAACTAGATTATATCGCTTCGCTTAGTATAGCTTTTTATTATTATGACGTAAGAAGGTCATTCAGTTTGTGGTATTTGATAAAAAATGGAAGATCGTGGCGATAGCTTACATGCAATTGTGGTCTTTAACCCTCAGTTACCTTGTAAAATGCATTTATACAGGGTGTATTCGAATTCATGTAATTCCTTTAAACTGCATGTTCTACTGATGACACAGATTAACCCTGCATATGATTTTTTTAGATTCAACCATTTTTTTTTTTCAAAAATAATACATCTTTTTCTGTTTCCGGTTCAATTTAACGCCGCGAGTTAACTAAATGCGCGGAGTGATATTGTGCTAGTCGTGCACGCCAGCTATGTCACCATAGATGTATATTATGTGTCACAGTACTGTGCTTTCATTAATGCATGCGTGGTAGCATCGTTTTTTTTTGTAGCCTATTGAATGTACCACTGCTGAGCAAAGGCCTCCCCTTTTGCCTTCCAAATATCTCTATTTTGTGCCGTTTCTAACCATGTGAGCCCCGCAAAAGCGTCGAGATCATCCCGTCACCTATGCCGCGGCCGAACTTGACGACGGTGTCCTCCTTCGGGCGTCCATGTCCCATGTCCATGTCCATGTCGTAATGTTCTATCACATAAAATATTTTTATGCAAATTTTTTTTTGCATTTTTTTTGAAGCCTTTATGTGGTTTAGACAAGATCATTGACCACTTCCGCAAGAAAAAAAAATGTTCTATTTTTAATTAGCCTAAATCTCGTGCAGAATTAATCTATACCAGTAATAGAACAAGTGCGGTTTTAAGGAATTACACGAATTCGTTTACAACGACTGAACGATACTGATTTTTGAATGCAAAAAAGGACATTCATATTACATTCTTCTTGTTCCGATAAGGCTGCGAGAATTTTAGGAGAGCCATTTTCCATAATGGCGTGTTACCGTTCTTGAAGAAAATTATCTAGCTACGTAAGAAAGATACTGATTTTTCAAGGCAAAAACGGAGACCCTTTTTATCCCGGTTAAGTCTGCTAGAACTTTAGAAAACCATTTGCCATTACATTAGAATTGACAGAATTTAGCCGAATTTAGCCTGTTACTGTACTTACAAGAAATTTGTAATAAGAAATGCCTTTGAAAGTACCACTTTCATCGAAACGATATCTAACAATGATTAGTAACATTGGAGACCATTCACAAATCGATCTAATGATCATTTATAAATCGAAGCTAACCTTGATAAGATAATCTATGGAATGAAAAATGTAAAACTTTTATTAAAAAATTCTCTCAAAGTGATTTTATTCAAAAATTCTCTCAAGCTGATCGTGAGGTCCTGGTTTCGATCGCCAGGTCAGGCAAAGTCCTATTTGGTTTTCTCGTGTGGAATTCCTCAGTAGCAGTCTGGAGTTTGGATTTGTGCCCGTTTTATGGCAATAGGCTCGCCCCGTATTACATGGGACTTAAACATAACGGCGAAATGAGGGTTTTACTATACATCTCTGCCCAACCCTTCGGAGAATATAGGCGTGATGTTATGTTATGTTATATGACATTATAATCCTGGCTACATTTATATACCTATATATCTATAATAAGTTTCTGAAATTGTTTTTCTTTCAGGACAATAAACCTATTATAATTTTATTCAGCTCTTAAAGAACTCTCTCTCTAATTTGGAATTATTGAACGTTCCAGCATTAAGAGGATTCAGTTCATCTAAGCTCTAAGCTTAAACTAAAGATCACAAAAATATTTCTGACTTCTAAAAATTATTCTTATCCAGTACAAGACATACATTAATGCCAATCTTATCCAGTACATTAATGCCACGTGCTTCAAGTAGATGTTTATGTCTAAAACGTGATAGGTAACCTGTCAACTACGGACGGTTAAACGTGTTAGCTGAAAGTTTTAAACCCTCGTCCCTTAGAGAATAGAAAACCACCAATATCAGTGCGAAGAGACTCGGAGTCTGGGGTCACTAATCCACTTCTTCAAGGGTGGAGGATAATGTCGAGATTATCCAGCTGGGTACTGCAATTATTTCTATCGATCCAGTTAATTTAAGTATTTACAGTAAGTTTTTGAGGGGCTCGTCGCTAAATAACAACCGCGCCGATCGTACGATTTGCGAGGTTAAGCTGCGCTTGCCGCGGTCAGTCCGTGGATGGGTGACCATTTGTTACACATCGAGACCCCTCCGTGCCTCGGAGAGCACGTTAAGCTGTCGGTTCCGGGTGTCATACGAATACCTATGACAGTCGTTACGGGTAGTCAGAAGCCCGAAAGTCTGACAAACGGTTTAACCTTAGGATATCGGCATTGCCCAGTTACTGGGTTGCGGAAGTCTGATGGCAGTCGCTCCGTGTAAAATACTGGTATTCAGCCGCATCTGGTTAGACTGGAAGCTGACCCCAAGATAATTGGGAAAAGGCTAAGAGGAAGACAGTAACCAACTGTTGTTGTTCTTCGAAAATACGTAGTAAAAAGTAAAAATAAATTAAAATTGTAGAAGCTATTACCGCATCATCATTTTTGTTCTCTGTAAGCAAAATAAACGTTTTTCCGTCATTTTCTCTTGAAGTTTTTATAGGTGGCTTGTTCTTATAATTATTTCGGGATTAGTTACTTACTTGCAGATTGTTTTGTCTAGTTATCAAATTCTAGATGAGACAAAGGCTAATAATGAGTGCGCCTCATAAGATAAAAGTTTTGATTGATAGAAACGAATCACGCGCGTTGTTTAAAAGACTTTAAACTATAAGTATTTACAGCGCTGTGTTTTATTTTTTTAATATAATGTAACGATATCGGATCTATGAGGGGCTTGTGGCTAATTACCAACCGCGCGGATCATACGATTTGCGGGGTTAAGCTGCGCTTGCCGCGGTCAGTCCGTGGATGGGTGACCGTACGTTACACATCGAGACCCCTCCGTGCCTCGGAGAGCATGTTAAACAGTCGTTCCCGGGTGTCTTACGAATACCTATGATAGTCGTTACGAGAAGTCAGAAGCCCGAAATGCCTGACAACTGGTCTAACCTTAGGATATCGGCATTGCCCAGTAACTGGGTTGCGGAGGTCTGATGGCAGTCGCTCCGTGTAAAATACTGGTATTCAACCGCATCTGGTTAGACTGGAAGCTGACCCCAACATAGTTGGGAAAAGGCTAGGCAAATTGATTGTAACGATATCGGATCAAAATAAAAGTTTGAAAAAAGCAAATAAAAGTTTGAGTTTGAGTTTGAGTTTGAGTTTGCTTATTGCAAAATACTCAAATGCTACTCAACTTTAAGTTGCCGTTAACTTCGTGCTGTCATTATCACTAAACAACTTAAAATTGAGTAGGGTTTGAGTATTTGGCCATTACTGTATTAATGTACAAAAAATGCAATTTTATCCTTCATAAACTTCCTTGACTATGCCGATGCCAGCTATCTCGATCTCACCGAGGACCAGTTTAACAAACTTGAGCGACTTCAAAACTTTTGTATTAGGTTCATATTTGGTTTACGCAAATATGATCATGTGTCACAATTTCGTGCTAAACTCAAGTGGTTTCCAATACGTCTTCGTCGGAATGCTCTGATTCTTTCCCTACTATACAGTATTCTGTTCAATCCCGCTACCCCTTCTTATCTTAAAGAGCGTTTTGAGTTCATGCGTGATTCACATTCACAATCCTTGAGATCATCGGAGAACTTGAAACTGAAGATGCCCATGCATTCCACAAGATTCTTTGACCATTCCTTCACTGTTCAGGCCATACGCTTGTGGAATGCACTACCTGTACCTGTAAGGCGTGCTCAGTCGTTGGTTTCTTTCAAAAGAATGGTTAAAGAACATTATCTTGCTCTATAGTGGTTTTTATATTTTTTCTTAACTATTCTTTCCATCCAATGGTTGTCTGGAAGAAATTGCTTTAAGCGATAAGACCGCCATTTGTACTGTTAATTATGTGTATTCCTTGTTTTATTTCTTTTAGTGTGCAATAAAGTATATCTATTTATCTAACTTTTGCAGCGACCTCTGTCGCTGATTATAGGTAAGTCAGAATATACCCATCTACGTTTTTGTATAGTAACTGTCCATCAGATGGCGCTTTTTGCAAATATAAAAGGAATATCTGGCATGAAGGATAATGATTTAATAATAGTATTAATATGAGCTCTTATAAGACTTAATAGTGTAATTTGTACTTAGGATTTGAAGATCAGAATATAGAATAACAAGTCAACAAGTCATACTAGCATCTGAATTATTTTCAAAGTTAACAATTAGAAGCAGGCAAAAACAAAATTTAAGTAGGTATAGGGATATTTGGTATTTGCTTTTGTGGTATTTTGATAACAGCTTAGGGACTTTATTGGGAATTGGAAAATAAGTTAGCACACCAGATTATTTAATAAATTTATTTTCAACTTTAGGCATAGGGTGTAAATAAAAATCAATTTAAAAAATACTACAGCTCATATAATCGAAGTTACACTTTCATTTCATCAACAATGATCACAAAAGTTTCATTTCTTTTGTTTACGCACCGCATAGAACATTCCGTTGGCATACAACTTAAAATTTCATTATACAATTGAACGTATTATTTAAAAATAATTTTACTGGAACCGTATTTTTATATTTTTTTACTTTATTTACATTAAAATTCGCAAATACAACTGGTATTTACATTATTACTTTATACATAATGTCTTACTGATTTTTCGCTTATTATTTACAAATTCTACGTTTCTTAAACAACATTTTGGTCAATTCTTATTTATAAATATAGTTTTTTTTATTTTTACTTTGAATTTTAGCTAAAATTGGGACTCACTCGCAAAAGTGTTCGATAGGTATAATTATACTTTTAAATATCATTGAAAGTATAAATTATATTCTAGTCGGTAGGAATAAGAGTTAAATTGATAAAATATAAGTAGGTAGTACGAGTACAAACACTTTTGTGAACAACTGTCCTAGATAAAACAGACTATAAAGCAATTAATCTTAGTGACTAGACTCTTTAAAATTCTTCATAATGGGGACAATTTATTAGGCTACTGTTAGGTAAAGACCGAAAATGTAAATACCTAGTTTTACTAAAATGCCACTTTTAATATTATTAATATTGTGCGTTTTGGATTTCGAAATTGCCTAATAAGTAAATAAAATAGGTATGTGGCAAAAAGAGATGAATAACATAAGTCTGATTTATTTTTAATCCATTGGATAGTTGGAAGGACAAAAGATAAAAATATTTTTTCTTCAAAGCAAAACACCTAAAGTGGCAGTTACTAGTTAAACTGTAATTAATTATGACGTGTAAAAATGTCGAGGTAGTTACAAACACTAGGGAATATAGAAAGTATTTTTAAAACACGGTTTATGAAAAATTTTAGGAAAAGTTTTAATAAGATGGGTAAGATATTATTAATAATAAATATAATGCAGGAAATATTTAATTTCTACACTAAATCTGTCGTATGTCTAATTATACTAGTTGGTGTTTTTTTGTATAATATTACGAACGATTAAGTTATAGGATTATTCATTACCATACCTAATTATAGCTATTGTAAAAAAACTGAAAATACAGAATGTTCATGGTTCTGATTTTAAATCACTCAGATATCCACAATAAAGAAAACGTTGTGCATTTTCAATGAATTACACTCGGGAGCAATGAATCCGGGTCACCGACATAAACCTCTCTATATCTCGGAAAATATTGTAAAACATTGTTCAACATTTTAACATGGTTTTGTTTATATTGGTGACCCGGATTCGTTGCTCCCGAATGTATTTTGCTATTATGTTTTATTCACTTGATGTATTAAAAAATTACTGTAATAGCAAGATAGAAGCGTTTCCTCCAAAATTATCTCTGTAAATTTATTGAAAACTTGTAGCAAACATAGAAGAAAATCGTAATATCTGAACGGTATGCAATGGCAATTCCCATCCAAGGGAAGTACAATCAGAACCAGAATATAACACAATATACACTTAACAAAATACTATTTCTGTATGGTGGTTTTTTCTGGTGATATTCTCTTTTAATAAAGTTATACCTTATTTACATTGGTTGATATATTTCAGTCATTACAGCATGCGAATTGAAGTACCTAACTCTTAGGTTGCTTAATGCAAGAATATTTTGATTTACTCTGGTTGTGTTCATGTTATGTTCGTTGCTTTCAATGGTTTAATCTTCAAATACATTTGAAATATTTTGTTGGATTTTTGTTTTTCTTTATGAAGAATGATGCGTTTTTTTGTGTATTTCTTCATCATTGGTTTAAATGTTTCTAATCTCCAATTGCTTTTGAAATATTTTTTGGTTTTTTGTTTTTCATTATCATGAATGATGCGTTTTTTTTGTGTATCTCTTCATCATTCATAATTTAAACATTAAGTTTGTTTTATGTTTTAAATGTTGTGCCATATATTGAAAGATTATAATTTTATACCAACTAGAGTGACTAGATAAAATGCTGGTTTTATAAGGGTCTCACTGCATGGCGTTATAAAATTCTGACGCATACCGCAATCGATTCATATCGGCTAATGTAAACAGGCCATTAAGTCTATTTGGTTTCGATCTATTTCTATTTTAATACAATATTGGTCTATTCTATGTAAGTATGTTTAACATGCGTGCTGATTTACCTATTTTAAATTAACTTAAATTGGATTATGAAAAATCAGAGCTGATTTGTTTGAGCAAAGTCCATGACAAGTTTTGATACTTATGTCCAATGCAAAATCCGATTTTTCATTAGTCTTTCAATAAAATGTAACCAAACGATTCGTTTATAAAGAAGGGAACTTTTAAAACTAAAATGTACAAACAAATTGATCCCATCATACGACTCGTACAGCTACAAAATTCAGATATTTACTAAATATTATGCTCTCAAATTTTAGATTACTTATTTACATTCATAAGTTATTAAGATAATAAAACTGAATTATCGAAATTTCGTAGTGTTTTAGGCACTATTTAGACAGCCATCAATCTTATGTCTTATACAAAGCTTTACTTAATCTAATTCTTAGAAAAAATTGTTTACAATCTACATGTCAATAGGCAGGTAGTAACAATTCAATTTACCTAATCATATATCTAAAAGTGTGTATACAGGGTTCCTCTTAGAATATGTGTAATTGTCTTCATTCGATATTTTTTGAACAAATAAAAGGAAACACACTTAGCTTATGTTCAACCATGTAATACGTAACCATAATCTGACCTCAAAATTGGTCGTCTCAATAAAACATACTTAGTACATTATTATTTACCTCGATAGAACTTCGTTTTATAGAGTCTTTATGTATTTAAAATATATTCCAAATATTGTTGTCAGATCATCGTATTTATAGGTTTAAGTATAAAATATACATGTTTCATATTTTCATTCAAAATACTATCGAATATGACATTTACAATTCTAAAGTAGATGGAGTATTGTATAGATTTTATTTCATAGCTAAATCTGGCATTGTGATATAATTATTCCAAATCGTGTTACTGTCCATATACTGGTAAATACTTACACAAGGAACCGAAACCAATATATAGTGACCACTATGTGTACTTTACAGTAAATGCCTATGCAGTCAGGTTACTTATTGACTGCATAATATAAATGCAAATCTATGTGTTAACTATTATTTCTTTAGTCACTATATTTATTTTTACTGCACTATGTGTTTATACATTAAGAAATCTATGAAAGTGACTACTCTTAAATTCGTTTCCAAAGACTTCTCAATGTCATAATATCGGTGGCATTCACAAAAAACCTTAGTAAAAACACACTCAGCTTATAAAACAGTGTTATTGGTTCCTCGAACATCAGATAAAACGTGAACAGACGTGTAGGTAATAACTACCTATACTAATGCTGATAATGTATTCAAAATATCGTCTAACGTAATTAGCTAAAGCGTCTATCGATAAAGCATTTGTATAATCACAACAGCAAGTCCGTACCGCCTCATTTCATTTCACTATCTAAACAATATCACTAGAAAACAGTCTGGCACATCCGAAACTTTGGGGAACAGCGAAGAAAACTACGGCTGACCTTGTCTCGCACCGCGGCGTGGTCCATTGGTATGCCGAGAAAATCGTTTCACTTTATTCCGTTCATAACCCAACGTAAGATAAAGATGTCGAAAATAGTTCCAATAAACGAATATTATAAAAAATACAAATCTTTACATTATAATTGCTGGTATAGATTTGTAATTTTATGAAAAGAGTGCTTGAATGATGAATTATTAAATGAAAAATATAGTTTTTTCTGTTTTTGTGTCGCGTGCTGTGAGCTTTATTGTATAAAACAATAGCAAACATGCGTTCTGTGGCTTGATAACTTTCAAAAAGAACTCAATATTTTTCATGCAAAGCGTTCATTGAACTAGTATCTTCAAATCTCTGTCTTCCGTAGTAAAACAACTTCCCCGACCACCTCTTTGGGGCGTAGTTGTGAAGGGGGGGTCAGAGGACGGGCGCCGAGTTTCGTCGAGTTCAGCACAGGAGTTCGGAGTTGGAAGGCGGTACTCAGCTGGGTAGAGGGGGCCGAGACGCATGTGGGGCGGGGCTAGAAGGCTGCGGCTGCGCAGGCGATGGCGTATGCGTTGTGGTGCTCTCAGGAGCTGAATGCGTTCGCCCCGCTGGCTGCAGCACTGGACTTGGTGGCCACGGGTGTGTCGCTGTTGCCAGCGTTCTGAAAAATAATGTTGAAAATATGAGCAACGGATAGCGGCAACCAACCACCATCGAGAACACTTTATTTTTTATTTCTAGAAATTTTAAATTAAGACTAACTCAAAACATAAATACCATTGATAATACAAAAAGAACTAAAATTTTCTTTTTGTTATTTTTGGTGTTAGGATGCGCCATCTATTGGGCGCTCTCTGAGCTAGTGCAGAAATGATTTAATTTATTGACCTTGGATTTCAAACCTGAGAAATTTAAAAGAGTGTAATGATCAGTGAATTATTGAATGTTGCGGAGTTGTTCCAACAATATCTACTAACATATAATTGGTCAAAGATAACATGAAACAGGGTCAAGCTGTCCCAATATTTTGGATCATTGATAGACAAATAAACTTACCTGGTATAAGGCGTAATAGTAGATGACGGCGGAGTAGGTACTGCAGCAGTGTCGGGATGCAGGAAGTTTCTTCGCTGCTCCGCCCGTTCCCAACACTGCTGCAGACACCGAGCCATAACGTCTGGTAAATTATTTACTTGTTCCTGGAACACGAATAAAGTTCATATCAGTATAATGAAATGACTATGAAGTAAAGTTTACTACAAACCACTACACGGGACGGTCGTTAGCATTGTTTTCTTTATTTAATGCACAGAGTGGTCAGGATTGGCCGTTGCCTAATACCCACCAGTTATTCATTTAAACCCAGCAATGGGCACGTAGGGCACTGCCAGGTAAAAACTTAAAACTAAATACTTTACTACAAACTAAGTCCCGATTGCACAACTATTCTCTAAATAGATTTAGTGCTAAACATTTAAAATATCATTCTGTCTCCATCAACTTCAACAATTGACTGAAATACAACGACATTTTAAATATGTTGAGCATTAAATGTATTTAGCGTGTCGTCGTGCAAGCGGGCCTTACTATCTTTAACAGGTTGCTATATTAACATTTAGCATTCGGATATTAGTGATCACTGTACTCATGATAAAAGTATACAATATAGAAGAGCTACGCTTTATTAAACTGGTGAATGATCTTTATCGCTACGAATTTTCAAGACAGGATCAGTATCACTCGAAGCTAAAAGTATTGCTGTAATTATGACAGAATCCAGGAACGAAAAACTACGGAAAGAGACACCATTGGTGGATGGGAAACTGCTAGCTCTTGTAACTACGGCAGCAATTTAGGAACATAATCTGAAATAGCCCAAAATACTCACTATTCACCCTCTAATAGAAATCTACACACCCAAAAAAACTTTCCGTTTGAATGTCTACAAAATTAAAGTGGCAATCAGTAGGTACCTCATCTTAAAACCTTTATCAGGTAAATGTACTCTAGTTTCACCTTCCCTAAAATCAATCAAGTCTACGTTACCTGTAATGAAGTAAGTTTTTCTTCTAAACTAGTCAGCCTCTCTTCTATGGTGTCTTGCCTCGTACTCATGTCCGAAACAATCTCGTAGACTGTGTTCTGGGTCTGTAAAAGAAAGGGGTCCTAATATCAATCGCTTTGTAGTTCATTTTTAACTGTAGTTGCTACTCACTAGTTCGTGTTAGTGTATTGGATAGGAGTTACTGTATTCTTGTCTGATTTATGTGTGTCATGTAGTTTAAAACGAGTGTCGATATTATGTTTGTCCTCAAAATATCCTCTTGAGAATACTGTGATTTCTAATTCTAAATCATGCGTCTTTAGCGGGATTGATTTAGTCTATATGAGCAATATTTTTGGGTCTAATAAATGCATGCGCAAAGCGAGTGGCCGAATGGGGTTGAAAAAAATTTTTGTAGCATGCTTTGATTTCATTTCCAATGTAATTTTGAACTCAAAAACTATACCTACGTGTATATAAAAGTCTAGCTTGATATTTTATGAGGACATTGTTTTGATAAAAGGGGTGTTTGAAAAAATCAGGAATAAATCATAATGGACTTCTACCGCTAAATCTATCGATTGCATTCCTAATGTGCTAACTAGGGTTCTACCTCTAAATGAGTGTATGAGTGTAGCAATAGCGGTAAATATATTTAGTGGAAATCAACGTACCTTTGCCATATCTGTTATTGTGTTGGCATTGTCCATCAGTTTTCTTTGATCCATCTTCACTTTCCGCAACCTAAAAATGCAACAGTACCTTTTTTATCAATTTTCCATTACTTTTTATAAAATACTGGACAATTGCTTTTGTTTTGTCCAATACTGGTAAAGGATTGTTATATTGATTCTATGTCACCAATATAATCAGTAAGTAACTATAAAGATATTGCTGCAAGTGTTTAATTTTGTTTATCTACAAGCCGAAGAACACTGTTTTTAGTTAGTGTTACCAATTAAAAATACACTTACGCATAAATAGCTAACAAAAACTTTCTTTGATGCGTTCTCACTCTTCCAGGATGGACTCGTTTGACAAGCCGCGTGTGTTTGTATATTAACCACGTCTCCCGAAGCACGTTGGCAGCTGCATTTTTCAGCTGTAAGTATCCATACAATCAGACAATCCATTTCATTGAACTCGAAGTAACCGAACACATGACAACACATGGTGTTCAATGTTTTTCTAAGCTTTTTGTGGCTCAAGCTATTTATTTGCTCAAATTTTGTTTAATATTATTAGTTTTATTTAGTCTTTATTTTTATTTAATTTCTAGCGAAGTGTCGCTACTGTTGTGTAAGTTTGCAATACCTTTACTTTCATCTAATGTGTGTTACTCAATGTGTCAAGCATAATCAATTTCAAGCTCATTTTTATTATCTTTATCGTTTAATTTATTAACTTTTTCTTTAGCATAACCTAGCTGATAAGTCTTACCTTCATAGTGTCCTTTAACTGTTACTCGTGTAACAGTCACCTTACCTTTTTCGTTAGCTGGGTTTCCATCATGAAGTTATGGACATGTTTCTCCGCTCTAGTTAACTCTAATTTTCTCGAAGCAACGGTCACTAATAATGCTGTACATCCCGCCCCCTGTTAATTAGATTAACAATAATTGTGATGAACTTATATCACAGCAATACTTACTCTTTTAGTAAGTTGTGTGTCCATCATGAAGTTATGAACGTGCTTCTCGGCTCTAGTTAATTCTAATTTTCTTGAAACAACCGCGACTAATAACGCTGTGCATCCAGCTCCCTGTTAAGTGAATACCTTAATGTAAAATGCAAGCGAACGTGTAGAAGCATTCAAGATTTTGTCATTCCAATAACGCAAGTTTGAAGGCTAAAAATCAAAAATAAACTATATTTTTTCAGCTATGTGCTATCGTTTTAATTATTGAATATTAATATTTTAAATTAAATTTTATTGAGGATAAAAGACACAATAACATCAAGTCATGTCAAATAGCGATTTAATAAAATCATATCTTTGGTTATTGTCTCAGTTTCCCTCTTTGATAGCTTGTTTTTATATTTACTATTTAGACCTTGAATAATATTAGTTATTTTGCTTAATATTAATTTCAAACCTCTTGTGCTAAAATGCAGATCACTATGCAAATAGAATAAAAGAAGGAAATGTCTTACCCATCAAAATGGTTTACCCGAAAATTTCTTAAAGGCACCGGTTTCCTTCTTTTATTATTATTTTATGTTATTGTAATAATTAACAAGTTTCATCAAAACGACAATTATTTCATTTTAGTGCATTTCCATCTAATAGGTGCACAAGACTGAATCAATTCAACGTTTACTTCCATTTTAACATTAAGAACAACTAATATCTCATTTAACTTTATCAACATTTACACAAACACTATTTTAGGTGCAATAAAATTTATTGTACACTTCTGTATTAAAATAATTTTAGGAAAAGTGAGCCATTTTAAAAACAAACGTATTGTGCAATCCAGTGAAATATTTAAGTGAAGAGAGAGCTAGAAATAGTTAGGAGAAATGAAGCATTCCATACTACAAATTATATAATTTCTAATAGCTGGCTTTAACAGGGAAATGGACGTAAGTTTATTTAAAAAAATATTGAAACCGTACTTATATTATTGATAAAGGTATTCCAAATAATGCTGTTGCCTGCAAGAACTACGAATAAAATATTACGGTAGTATAACCCTATATTCAAAATATTGTGTATACTGAGTGTGAGGTACAGAAGTGGTGACATCATAAAAGTGTGTATACATATATATAATACTGCATTCACAATATTTTAACATAAACATTTTCGTGTTACAGGTATTTGTGAACATCAATATACTTTATAAATATTTATAACATCGAATACACCGACAAAGATTTGTGATTTAGCGTAAGTTTTCGAGAGTGTGAAGCATTTTAGTGTGGTGTGTGAATTGTTTGGTACATTGAAACATTAGTGTTGACTGACTTCCACATCGAAAAAATTTAAAGCATCACATAAAGGCGAAAGCATACCAACGTTATTATGTTGGTGTGTTTTTGCGCACATCGATATTTTAATACGACAAGGAATATTTTTATTGATAAGTGCTTAATTGAATTGTGTCAGTCAACACGTACAGTCATAAAGTTTGTTTGTAAGGAACTTACCATAATGCCGGTGCTAACAGCGATACCTCTGCCGCAATATGTGTTTGGCACTATGTCACCAAAACCGACGGAGAGAAACGTAATCGCAATAAGCCACATCGCATTCAGTAGGTTAGCGTGTTCTTCGTCGTGAAACCTGAATGGTTAATAAATTTCAACGCTTTACTCATTGACCTGTCTACCCTAAAGTTCGAAGCGACCGATAAATGAGTGTTCATTCATAAATCCTACCTACTGACTCGTCGCACGCAAGCCAATCCCTACACGCGTAGTGGATTAAATGTAAAAAGAGATGAAACAAAAGAAAATAGAGAGGGTATCCGTGTGGAATTGAAGAGTTTGACTTTGATTAAAATTAAACTGTGAAATTGCTTCAAACACTTTGTGACGTTATTAACAACACATAAAATGGCTCACCTTTACCGACCTATTATAGTGTCACCTAGACAAAGCAAGTTTTTGTAATTTAACCAATATTAAAACTATCGCAAATCTTGCGATGCCTAGTACAGTTCACTCCTAGCCACACAAAACGTATGAAAGATGTATACATTTCAAACCAACCCAAATTATCCTACTATATATTCATACATACCACCATACCGCAGGTGAGGGTAATGCCACGGCCGCAGTAAGTGTTGGGAACTATATCACCGTAGCCAACACAGAGGAAGGTTATAGCTGTCAGCCACATTGAGTTTAGCAAATTGGCATGGTCTTCATCGTGGAACCTGAGAGCCAAAATGCCCGACAAGAACCACAGATAACCGGTTGTTTCTACTAATGTCAACATAAGTTCAACTTCAAAGTTACATAAAAATGTACATTTTAAACAGGGACCTCTAAGCAAAAATTTTTGTGGCAAAATTTGTTGAAGTGACAACTATTTTAATTTAAGGAATAAATTTTAAATTGTATAAACATTAATGTGAAACAGAACTCCTACACACAAAAGAAAATTTTGTCATGCCTAATGGAAAAACAAAACTTTCTTACTACACAGATATTGTACGTACTAATACCGAATATAAAGATTCTTAAATACAACGTGCATTCTAAACATTAATCTGGGTTGAATACCAAATAACTATACTTGTAGCCATGCGTGAATTAAATTTTAAACCTTAGGTGAAGGTTATGATAACACAGATAAACATTTAGTAGATAGATTGGCGAGAAGAGAGAAGGAAAAACACGTAAAGGTGATAGAGTTACAAGCAACTTGCTTTGAACTGGAAGAAGAGGTAACTTGTTTTGATGCATGATTATGATAAGGTGCAATGGTTCTGTGCATGTTGATGGTAAGTCAGAAGCTTTATCTAACATTTAATGTGTTGTATCCTAGAGCCATTTTGTGCGTGATTAAAACCTTGTAATTTGTTTAATTTATATTTGTGTACGATATATGCCATATCATTTATTGTGGTAAGCCGTGCTGTGATTTTGTTGCTGCTTTATAATATAAATGATATAGATCCACGGCATCTATATCAACAATCTCAATGTGCAGTTATAGTGATAATATGTTTTTAATTATAATTAAATCTACTATATCACAACAAGCATCCTCTTTCTTTACAACGATTTGTTTTATCCGCTACATCTAACACATAAACTATTAAATTAAAAATTACAGCACTTGTGTTCTGAATACATCTTACAAAAGCTACATATTGCGAAAATAGTCAAAGTCAAACTCTTGTATCTTATTGTGATGATTATGAACCTAGCGTCGCTACATAAATTCTCCGTAAATCTTTTAACGTAGACATTGAAAACAAAAAACACAGTGGATTTGAAAAAGCAAAAACAAACATATTTACAACGCCACAGTACAAAAGCAATAGCATGCCCACATAGGCAATACACCGGTGATCTTCAAAACTTGATAATTGAGTGTCAAACATAGAATGTGGACATCAAACTAAAACGATGGAAGCGAAGATACTGACAGAGAATTAGGAACAACTTTTGATGAGGAAGTATAATATCTGAACAAATCGAATGAGCAAAACAACTTCCCAAATACTGTTACAGGTTTTGAATACCCCACCCAAGATTTTGAACACATAATACGCAAATAAAGAATTATATCACCAACAACACATAGGTAACAACTGTACCAACCTTTCGCACTGCCGAAGAGTCCAGCTTGCGATTATCCATAGAGATACCATAAAAACTAGTAACACGGTGCCTGGGCAAATTGTCATAAGTGTCTTCAAGACAAATCTGGAACAGGTAATTTAAAAATAATTGATTACTGTAAATTATTTTCTGTAAAATAGGATAATAGAGAAGGGAAGCCAATAGTTGAAAAGAGTTACGGATCTTTGCTCAACAATGGGACGATAAGGGCTGAAAATAATAATATAGGTAATAAAAATCAAAACCTTTTGAAACAAATGTCACCAGTTAGCTAGATTTTCGAAAACTGATGATAAATAATATTCATTAATTAATTTAAGTGAAACCAGTTACATATTAAAATAATATTTTATACTTATTTGTTATAAATTTGAAAGTGAATTACCTAGTGTTAAAATTAATTCTGTTTAAAGCTCCTATACTTCTTGACGAAGCATCCGTGAATAATTTACTGTGAAGCAACATGACCCTGCATATTAAATAGAGTCGAAAGAACATCGGCAGAGACAGCGTGACATCGTAAGGAACCTGGAATGAGAAAAGCAATCACTTTGTTAAGAATACATGTTGTAGAAAGTATTTGAAATTCTCGAAACGGCAACCTTAAGGCACGCGACATTGTATCCAACGTAGAAGTTACGGTTCCAAAACATTTCAAGTGATGTCAGTCATAATTTTGTGAGTTAAATATAAGTAATGTGCTTCGTGCTTAATGTGATTTTAAAATTCGAATCATACGGCCAAATATGTCTTTTGAATTATGCAAATTCCAACAAACAATTATTTTTTTAATCAAAATGTGTAGCAAATAAAACGTAGCAAGATAGATATAATTACATTTTTTTATATTTATTCTTTAAAATAACTAATTTAAAATGTATTATTTGTTTTAGTTTAACTTAAAAGCATGTCGTAAATATTAAACTCAACATATCGTATTATAACCACAAGTATCGTGTAGTTTTGGTAAAATACAACATCACTCAAAAATATCCACTATCGTATTATCTAACAATTCCTACATGCATACAATTATAACAATACCGAACAAGTATTAATACTAAAAGAAAAAACATCAGTGACAAACATCATGACTATACCACTTTATCAAATTCACATACACAAAACAAGATATAAATTTTTCGAACATAGATCGGATACATGCTCAAGACGAGGACACTAACATCACTTAAAACTCCGTAACACTTCAACTCAATGAATACAGACCTGGATTTGCTTATACATCGTGCCCTAAGGAGAAAATTGAAAATGTATGTCAGTTAGCAAATAAAGTACAAGAATGAGTAGATAATAGAAAGAAAATAGCAATAATAGTAAACGAATACCTAAGAGTAACTACACTAACAATTCTAAGAATAATGAAGAATGTAATTGGTAGCAGGTGAATGGTGATAGGTCTTGGGTGGTGGTAATGAAACTGTTAGATGGTGTATTGTGGTGATGAGATAAGGATGGTAGGAATTTGGGGCACGCCGCGATAGCGGCGGTAAGACCCGTGATGGAGGTGTGGCTGGAGAGGCGTCACGGCGCCCTCAGCTTCCGGCTGACGCAGGTACTCTCGGGACATGGCTGTTTCGGGAAGTACCTGTGTCGTATAGGCCGGGAGCAGACGCCCGGTTGTCACCACTGCGACTGCCCCGAGGACACGGCGCTGCACTTTGCAGGCGTGTCCAGCATGGGGGTCGCAGCGCCGCGAACTAGTCGCGGCGATCGGCGGTGACCTCTCGCTTCCGGCCGTGGTTCTGTCTATGGTCGGGAGCGAGACTGCGTGGGAAGCCATCGCCTCCTTTTGCGAGGAGGTGATAGCGACCAAGGAGGTAGCGGAGAGGGAGAGGGAGGCCGCTTCTTCTCTCCCTTCTCGCGCTAGAAGCACCGGGCGCCAGAAGGCGCGCGACGATCTCCGGCCACCCTAGTGAGTGGCCTGCGGGCGGCGGGTTGGGATCCCGTCGCCCGACCAGTAACGGGCCCAGGGAGGATGTCGCGCCGTGCTCCGCGCGCGCCTCTCGGAAGGATGTGGGGCAGGGGAGCAACTGCCCCACCACAGGAGAGGTCTACCAGAAGAAGCTGGTGAACCGAGACCTGCCGGGGTCGCAGTGCATGCAACAGTGAATCCCGTGACCCCGGCCTTAGGTCAGAAGGAGGGACACCGTGGTGGTTTTAGCCGGTAAGAATCCGGCACAGCCCCCGTCTTCCCCAGACGGGTCCATGAGGATTTCCCCACGATAAAAAAAAAAGATAAAGGATGGTAGGAATTGATTATGGGTGGTGGTGATTGCTAATGTGTGGCGATGATTCTTTATTGGTACTTAATCGGCGATTAGTGACAGGAGATTGATCATTGGATATTAGTAGAAGATGATTGGTTTTAGGGGTTATATAATGTGGAAGATGCAAAATGGCTATGACTATAGAAGGATTTTAGGACGCGGCAGTCTGTAGTTTCTGCCTAGCTAGTGTTTAACATACATATTTTTAAAGTTGACATCGATACAGTAACGATAACTATGATGTCAAATAGATAAATAAAGAGAAAAAAAATAACTTAATTTATACTTCCAGCAGTAAACTTTCATCAAATATAAGTTGACAGACGACTTAGAAGGCCAAAATGCTTGAGTGACAGTGATATCTACGATATGAAAAAATACATAAATTAAACGAGTTTAAACTTACTACTTCAACACCAATAACGCCTCCTTTGTTTGCGAGTTTGGTCGTCCAAGTAAATGTATACTGCCCAGGGATAGGATGCACGGCGCAAATAGCAAGCTCGAGGCCTATTTGAGCTATCCGCTGCCACGTCATTGCTATCCGCCAGTCGTCAGCGCAGTTGTCTATCATAAATAACTGAAAACCAATAAAATGCTTTAAATAAACAAAACACCAGTATACGATTATAATAAACAAGATGCTTAAATATAATCAAACTTAAAACTTGTGTAAGCACGTGATCAAAGTTTATAACTTTCTTAATAAAAATAGAAAACTTTTTTGTGATACAGAGTACCGTAAAATTGTTATATTGATCCACTGCATTAAGGAGATGGAAATTAATTAAGAAAGTTTATCGTCTCGCAATTTTGAAGAGGCGAAGTTTATGAAGTTCAATTTCTTACCTGTACTTCTAAAGCGTGATACGCGACGATTAGGCCAAGTAAAATCACAGTCGACATTGATATAAGCGTCTTCAACGCCTGCGAATATATTGACGCCTGAAATGAAGTAGCAAATTATCGTCAATATATTTCTAAAGAATCATTAAATTTATGAACTGAAGTGTTACATTTACCTTAGTATATACACCAGCACTTGAAAGTTCATTTTCTATAACCATAATTATTATACCAAACATTCCCATCACTAAAGCGTAATCACTTATTCGTTTCCTTTTTTCGAATAACGCCTTTCTTCTACCTAATCTGAAAAATGGGAAAACAATTTATTTAGTAGGTATTATAAAGTGGATTGATTCTCTACAGAGTTTAATTTCAAATTCCAGAGGGGCTTCAAAATTTACGAGGGAGCTAAAACTAGGACTCGTTCGGCTCAGATCAAAGTTTTCGTGCCGACGTCCAGTATCACGGGATTAACCTTTATTGATGAAGGCCCATGGTCATTGATTGGTAACTCGCAATCTTCCCGATTGATTTATCAGTAAATTGGTCTTTGAAAGGATTAACTTCGGGCTTTGAACGGAGTGTTTAGATTTTAACAAATAAATTTCGGTATTTTTAAGTTTCAAGTGTCTCTGCTTCTCTACTGCTTAATTTAGTTAAATTCTGATATTGCAAACAAGATATTCAAATAGTCAACGAGCTAAATTGTACCAACTCTGTCTTAATCAAACTATTGTTACAATTTGTGAACTATGGCGACCTTTAAACCAAGCACGTTATTGCGGTACGTGTTTCAACAACGTCGATGCAACTCACGTTGCCACCGCTTTGCGTTCTGATTACTTCATAATAGGAAAGATCATGAAGATACACATTTATATTGGTGTTTAGATGCCACATTTTATTTAATAAGTCCTTTTGAAATTTGTATTATAGCAGTTCTAAAAAACCTTGAAAGTTTCTCAGAAAAAACAAACATTGACGTGAATGGTCCTAACTAATAAAATATGGGTAAATTAATGGTGATAAGTTATATAGGTACTGCACTTAAATAATTCCGAAGACGAATAAAATCGATGCGACCCTGATGCAAGTTTATTTCCGTTCGTTCAAGGCTGTATAAGCATTATTAAAACGCTTAGGCTGCGTTCGCTATATGTAGCAAGTTTCGTGTGATTTATTTAGTGGCTCTTTCCAAAGATATATATATGACAAGTAAGTTGTTTTGAATGTTATCACAGTTGTTTCTACATCACTGCTTGTTACACCTAGTAGTGTATGACAATTGACTGGAAATTGTTTTGGAATTTACCTGAAGACACACGGGAAAACCGATGATCATTCAATCTCAAGATACAAACGAATCGAGCTAAAAACTTACTTACATATACATATAGGTCCTTATTTGTTTGTATGTTTATTAGAAAAGGTTTTCAAAAGGCGTGTTTGGTTGTACAGTGCTGATGTGAGTACGCTTGGAACCCATAAATTATCCATAATGTCCAAGAAAAGATTTTGAATAGCGCACAACAGTGGTTTTACTTTTGTGGGAACATGATTGACATTTAAATAACCACAGTACATATTATATTTGTGTTGTTTGACTTTTTATGGGCCTTCAACCTTCATCTTTAAATAATGATGAGGATGTGTTTTGATAAAGAAAATATGGTTAGGTATCAAGTCTATAATACCTAAATTGAAATATTTATGAATCATAAATATATCATCTGTCATAAATTATAACCGTGATAATCAGGACTAAACGAAATGATAAATGTTAATTATGACTTTGGTATTATTGTGTAAGTATAATATTTAAATTATTTTTGATGATGGATGTTAAATTTATACAAGTATGTTATTATTAATAATAATGAAATAAACAGTTAACTGTTTACTGTGTACGTTGGGAATTAACGCGTGTTGTAAGATTCAACATAACCCAGCACGCTTGGTGGTAGGATCTTTACGATCCGCCTAGCTAGCTGCCACCCTCATATTAAAGTCCAGCAGTTTACTGTGTTTCGTTGTCATGGATTTCCGCAAAGTAACTCCTGATTCCATTATTTATTTTAACATGTTATCTTCTACTACAGAAGGGTTCTGAAAGCAAGCTTCATATATAATTTAAAAACACATACCACCGGCTCTCACGGAATGGTTTATCCATATTAATAACACAGCATCTGTCAAAGAAATTTTTTACGAGCAATATAAACAGAATCTTTCCTCCATTCGTAAAAGGCGATCAATAAAAACGTGGCAAGTACAAAAGATCATTATTATGGCGTACTTCATTGTTTTGCCGATATCGGTTCCTATTATTTTCATTATGTCTCGTGGGTTATATAAAACTAATAAGCCGTGTAATAAAGCTGGGGTCAATCCTTGGCCAAAAGCCGACGAGTTTATTCTCCCGAGACTAGAATACATAAACGATGTATCATCCTACGTGAACGCTGCCCCTACATATCTAAGTACATTGTAGACTTGACAAATACATGGTCTTCTCCATAACAATGGACGTGAACGTCATTCTATTCAGCGCAACTAAGACATAACTGTGTTATAATGATAATTTCGACCGCTACACTTTAAGGCTTTAAAATTGTGCATCGATGCAAACTATTTTCCTTCTCTGCATTATGTATAACTGTCTTAATAGCGCCATTTTCACTTATAATTTCAAAATCAGTTACAACTTTGTGAATAGTTCTTGAACAAAAAAAAAAACTTCGACAAAATCCATCAGCAATTTTTGAGTGGTACCACGATCGGAACAAACGAGATAAAAATTCAATAAAATGGAAATCTCCAAATAACTGCTTTCAATCCAGTTTTGCAAATATTTTCATTGTACCCATTCATAATATTCTTATTCTCATTTCAATTATGTGATTGCTTCTTCAGAATAATAAGAAACTCAATCAGTTGTTAAGTTATTTCAATCTGCAGTATTATTTATCATGTATGTTATTATTAATACATACATACATACATACATACATAAACTCACGCCTTTTTCCCATGGGGGTAGGCAGAAACTATAGAACGCCACATGCTACGACTCTTATTAATAATAATGAATGCTATTATTAATAATAATGAAATAAACAGTTAACTGTTTAACTGTAGTAGAAGATAACATGTTAAAATAAATAATGGAATCAGGAGTTACTTTGCGGAAATCCATGACAACGAAACACAGTAAACTGCTGGACTTTAATATGAGGGTGGCAGCTAGCTAGGCGGACCGTAAAGATCCTACCACCAAGCGTGCTGGGTTATGTTGAATCTTACAACACGCGTTAATTCCCAACGTGCGGTGAGGAAGTTTTATAATTATTCTAACCCGTCCCCACACGAGATAAAGTTGGCAACGCATCAGTAATACTCTTGGTGTTAAATAATGGTATCAGGCATTACTTTGCGGAAATAGATGACATCAAATATACAATAACAATATTTAGGGTTAATTCCGCGAATCAGATGATCAACCTTGGATGTAGTTTGCAGCACCGCCCCCCACCCGCAAATATATGCAAATGAAGAAGGTGCGATTAATAAAATGTTACAAACAACCCAAACCGATAGCGATAAAAAAAGGAATGGTGAGACTGAAAATCTAAGGAATAAAGTAATATTTATCTAAAAAAAAACTAAATTCGTTAGTATTACATATACAAGGTTAGTCGGAAAGGGGGTACTAAGCCGCGGGCCACTTAAAGTATCACTGATGACTATTTTAAAGCAAGTGGTAAAATTTCAAAATTCGATAATTTTTATTTGCATGCAAAAAGATTTTTATTTTAGTTTTTTCAAAAAAAAAACATACCTGCTTTAGTTATGAATTCAGAAAATTAAGTTTTTAATCCATGACCCCAAATATGACCTAAATAGTAAACACAGCTGATCATAGCTATGGACAGATAGATTTTAGCATATTTTTTACGAAATCTTTGAAAAGCTATTTCTCTTAATCTATCGAGTTTTGGGGAAAGTTGTAGAACAAAAGTTTTCCCTTATTATGGGTACTTTAACACCCTTTCGGCTTAGTACCCCCTTTCCGACTAACCTTGTATATATTCTCTTGCGATTATTTTATCTAACACGATGGTCTGAAATCACGCGTAAAAAAGCTTCAAAGCCACATGAAACTTTTGAAGTGCAGTCCATTTTGTTTGACTTTAAATATTTATTCCCATCCGTATTTACTTTACTCTCAAGTTGCGTTTACACACAGTGTATCAAAGCGAACGCACGGCCACTGCAAAATGGAAATTTCATATTGGAATCGGACCAAAATGTTGGGTTTATAAATCTTTCCTGGGTTTGTGGTTTGGAATCGTGGTTGATCAGATAGTGGATGATGGTGTGCTCTATTTGCATTGTAAAATAAAACCGAGCACTGGGACTTTTCGAGTGAAAAATTATTATCATACGCGCTTTTGTGTCATGTTCCATACATGTTCGTTCTAACGCAAAAGTAAACGTTATTTTAAAACTGGAAGCTTTCTCGTCTGCTGCTTCATACGGTTTTGTACTAAAATGAACAAAAAATGATGTACGAAGAAACGTGACTCTAACTCTGTAGTTATTTTGTCAAAGGCTTGGGAAACTTTGTAAATTGGATTTTTAAATCATGTCTATTGTTTCTTGAAGTTTATTTTCGATTGGAAAACTACATGATGGCAATGTTTGTATCAAACTCGACTAGTTTATTCGGATTGCCAATTAATCAATTTTCATAAAAGTAATGAAAAATTTAATCAAAATGGAACAATAAAACATTCGATGAACTGTAAACAATCCATTTTTGTTGTCAGTTCTCAAGGCAAACACGAATCCACATAATGGAAAGTAAAGCTCAGCATTGTGTGACCAAAGACGCTCTCCAATTATGCTGAAGTGCCAACTTTGTCTGCTTCATTATCATTTCATTGATCGAGTTTCGAAAAACTCTTACTGTGTTCAAAACTTCTCGATTTAAAACTTGCTTCTTTGAATTCTTTGAACGTCGTGACATTGGCAATAAAAGGTCTTGTTGAACACAATTGTTCATTTATGAAGTGATTTCAAGTTTAGTTTGCAAAGGACCTATCATTTTAAAATTACGGGTAGTCTGAACTTCGTATTGAGATACATGAAATTGAAATGAAGATGTTATCATTAGTTTTAAGGACAAAACACATTCATTACGTATGTGTTAGAGAGTACAGAAGATATAGGTGAATGGTGTGAATTTGTAAGCAAATTTTAATTGAGTTAATATTTTGAAATTATCCTTAATAAAGGATAACTCAATTATAGGTATAATACACTCGCGACAATTACAGGTCTATCCTATCACATTGATACATCTGATTCCAGGTAGGTACAATTTAACTCAACAGAAAAACATCACGCACATCCACTCCAATTACAGCTAGAGCATTGGACACTAACCTATATCCTATATTGGGTTTGTGCTTAGCTGTCCCCCCGCCCTTGTACGTGCCGCCGCCAAGCGCTCGTTCTTCGCCAAAGCGCGGGTACTCGCTGTGCACGCCGACTAGTGCGACGCCCGCTTCCTCGCCTCCCGCGTCCCTCCCTCCCCCCGAGTACGCCTTCATCGCGCCCGGGATCGAGAGCGTCGACACCGGCTTCCGCAGCTGAAATACACCGAAATATACTGTCAGCAAATTGAGAGCCCGAAAATTGAGATTTCAAATCCAAACACTGTCGTATGTTTCATTGAAATTATATGACTGCTGCGATTCGTGTTGGATTCTAAAATCAGTTTCGCGATATTCATAATATCTATAATTAACAGTGTTATATTTATCTTCAATGTCGAATCGGACATAAATAAATGTAAAGTTTATAAAAATTGCGGAATAAAATATTCAACACACAGACCATCCATCCGCATACGATTACGAAGTAGGTATGAAACCTTAGGGCTCCTCGTAAAACTTAAGATACAAGAGTTGTCTTATATTTTTGAACTCATAACCGTTTACCCTTCTTAACATAACAATGTCCGTTATCCTCTTAAACGTAAGATGGCTGCCCTCGAGGAAATACCATCATATTCTTGACCCAAGATTAATAAAATGGCGCTTTATGGAAATGTCGAAGGTACACAATGTAAATGACTACTCCACTGGGGAGCACATTCTTGTTATTTTGTAGTATTATAATCCAAGCATGTTACGCATTTAGAAGATGCATTTGGAAAGCTGACCAAGGTTAAATGCGTACTATATTTAAGCGTCGCAATTACGTTGTGACTAATGAGAAATACTTACCTAAACTGTCGGAGCTCCTAATTGGGAGGCCAAAAGCATTTCTGATATATTTCCTACGCAAATAAAATTGCGTGCCCAGCTCAGCTCTTAGATGGTAAGACTTGTTTGTACCTAATTAAAATTTTCTGGATACTTGAGTGTACCTAAGGCAACGGTGGGTGAAGCAAGGACGGAAATGTGACGTACTACAATTAGCCAAACAGCTCTTTTGACCAGCGCGTTTCTGCCGCTAACTAATTAGATTTATTATCTACGTGTGTGCATTCTGGTTACGGCTTTCGGTTCAGTAATGTTTTCCTGGTTTCCATTAGCTTAACATAATTAACGAGGTACTTCCTCTGCATATCTTTAAAAGCTTTTGTTTATTCATCTATTTGTTTCCGAATACGATTTGTTCTTAATTGGTTCATTAGATTAGAAAGAATACATTTAATCTATATATATAAAAGGAGAAGCTGACTGACTGACTGATCTATCAACGCACAGCCTAAACGGCTGGGGTTAGAAACTTGACATTTTGACAGTAGGTACCTTTTATAACGTAGGCAGTGGATACTAAGAAAGGATTTTTCAAAATTCCTCCCCTAAGGGAGTGAAATAAATCACGCAAGCGAAGCTGCGGGAAAAAGCTAGTAATCTATATATATAAAAGGAGAAGCTGACTGACTGACTGATCTATCAACGCACAGCCTAAACGGCTGGGGTTAGAAACTTGAAATTTTGACAGTAGGTTCATTTTGTGACGTAAACATCCACTAAGAAGGGATTTCTCGAAATTCAACCCCTAAGGGGGTGAAAAAAAATCACGCAAGCGAAGCTGCGGGCAAAAGCTAGTAGCTTATACAACAATGGAAAAAGACTGTTTAACTCCTTCAAAGTCGTCGTCTTTATCGGTCACGTCGCCCGTCAGGTTTATATTCACTGAAGCGTCTATTTCCGACAGGTTAGTCCGAAGAATACAAAGGTAAGGGTGACAAGATCCTTATATTAGCCAATTGCTCATGCGTCTAGACAGCCAAATAGACCAAGCGTGACGCCGATGTGCAGTAGCCTTAAACTAATCTCGTCTTATCACGATAAACCTGAATGATTGCGTGTAAACCATGCTTAATTAAACTTTATGAACCTGTATGATGTTTTCAAAATAACATCTAACAACGTCTGCTATGAAAATTTTAATTAAAACAGAGTCCCGTGAACTGTGGAGCTTATAATGCATGCAACATCAGCCTGTAAGTAACATTACCTAAGTGAAAACCTTGAAAGCGAAACTCATGAACGTATTAGCTTTGAGCTGAGTTTTTATTATTTTACTAAAAGTACGTATAATGAAAATGTTTTGTGCATATTACAGCTGGGTGATTCTGTTAGCAAAGCTTATTTTCTTCAGAATTTTATAATATCGCGTGGGACCTTTTTAATTATATGAATTTTGTATGAGATTTAAAGCTCAATTAAGAGTTATATGTTTAGATGTTTTTCTTATTAAAATTATTTTGTTTCATTATTTTCATGGACGGGCTGTATATAACATTTATAGAAAATCAATTTCTTTGCAGTAATGGTTTATTTTTGCCACGTCATACTTGAGCGCTCATGTGTAGGTCGATTACTACGAGTAATTAGCATTCTGGAAAATATAGAGCACGCAATTACATGTTTAATGATTTATTTACATCTAGCTAATTGCAGACCAAAGGAAATTATTACCTCCTTGAACTCAGCAGTTGCTTGACTAGCGTTTTCTCTGTTTATGTAGACACGCGTTCTTAGGGGCTCCACAGTAATATCGAATAGATCTGCGGTATCACGTCGCCAATTCGGTTAAACTTGGGTGATCCGATCGTAATAGCACCATTCGTATAAACTGTCCTCGCTGAAACTACCCGTTTACTCTTTCCCACATGAAATATCGGAGAAAATGAAGATAGTAGAGGAGGTAGGAATGGTAGGATACTCTTAGTATCATCATGATTAAGGAAAGATAGTAATGATTGAGGAAGAAAAAAATTTAAACATATATAAGAGTATACACTTGGAAATACTTTAGCAGTAATAGCCTAGCGCTTGTACGCTTGCTTTCCAAGCAATATGGTTTGAGTTCGATCCCAGCCCGTACCACTGACTTTTCGAATTCTATGCATATTATCAGAATTTGATTATCACTTGCGTTAACGGTGAAGGAAAATATTGTGAGGAAACCTGCACACCTGAGAGGGCTCCATAAAGTGTTCGATGGTGTGTGTAGTCTGTTAACCCGCACCAGGCCAGCATGGTGGACTAAGGTCTAAACCTTTCTCATTCTGGGAAGTGGCCCGCGCTCAACAGTGGGACAGTAATGAGCCAATTATGTTTATGTGGAAATACTTATAGGTTAGTGTACGCTAAACATAAGAAAATTCATAGTGATAAATATTTTTATACTCTAGTATAAATAAAACTCTAATAGCCAAAAATATAACAATTGTAACAAAGCAATTCTATTCTTACCTACACTTGTTTGGTAAAAACAACAATTTCCCCAAAGCAACTACACTAGCAACCAACTTTAGATGAATTTTCAAAAACAAACAAAACGAAATTAGAAACGTAGAAGCAGAAACGGACGACGAATATTTTTGTATTTATTTTTAGAGTAAGCACAATCGTTCATTCATTCATTCATTCAACATTCATAACACGTAACAAAACTTTTTCGTTTCCCGTCAAAACTTCTGAACACTTTTTTGCTATTACACATATAAAAAATTAACATTTACGCGTGTTTCCATGTTTTGGAGAGTCGTAGTGAATTATATAATGGGTTGTGTGAACTGAAACTGAGTATTTTTTTTATTTTTTATTTCAAAAAAGTGTGATACAGTCTTGTTACAAAAATATATTTTGACAAATTAGGGATAGTAGTAAAACTAGAGGGATAACAATTATAAAGCCGTTCTGGCGTCCTAGCTAGGTTACATAATAACCTGTGTTAAGGTAAGAAAGAAAGATAAGAAAGATAAGAAAGTATTGGAAGATGGTGAGATCAAGACAATAAAAATTGTGGCTCTTTGATCGTGCTGTCATATTTATTTGTTACGCCTTGGAATTTATGACCTATTTTCAATCTTCTTTAGAATTCTAGACTTTCTTCATGGGTTAAACTTTGTATTAATATAATAAAAGTATCATGAATCGTGATTTTTTTTATTTTATTTCAATTTAATTTTGTTTCTATAATTCATTTTAATACACAGTTGAACAATGCTGCCAACTTTAGAATATCACGTCAAAGCACGTATCGTATTTTACGACGACCGTAAAATAAGTCGAAATACTATAAGTTGAAATACATTGTTTCTGAACTCGACGCGGACATAAATTTTGCCCAGATATATATATTTTCGCTGCTTCGAAATAGGGTTGAGTTGGTCGTCTAGTCAGGTGGGTGACGACATACGGGATTGAAGCACGACTTGAATACAAATGGGTCGGATAGAAAATGCTGACGTGAGGCGATGAGTGTTGGCAAACACCCATGAGTTTGATCCTTAAGTGAGTTAATTTGTATGTATGAAGTCGATAATTTTGCGTATGTTTGTGTATGTATACGTGTAAGGGCGTGCTTTGTGCGAGTTCTTGATCGAACAATTTAAATAAGGCAAAAGATGTTTGTTCTGTTCTGTAGCGTCCGATATGAGAGAGTTTATAAGGCCTGAAATACATTTCAAACTACTAGTTTTATTCAAATAGCTTTATTATTTTTGTGTCCTTTTTTTGCGACAAGTGGCCATTTTTCAACGCTCACAGTTGGGTTAAACCTGGTGTTAGAAATATTATTGTCCAATGGTTTTTATTATCAAAATTTTGGGAAGAGCAAATATTTAAACAGCTAATTGAACTTGTAATTTTGTAGCGAACAAGCTGTGATTAATTACAGCTATAATTTTTGGTTGTTATAAACGTTGTAGGTAATAATTTTAGCATGCATAATGTTCACGTTGTACAAGGAAAATACATAAATTGTATGGTAATGTGGTACACCGAGGAATGAACATTTTGCGATCTTGTAAAAATTCTCAATGTTGCCTGCTATATTCAGCTTTTGGTATTTCGTTAGATTTTTGATTTTATACTAATCTGGTCTCGAAATTATAAAGCAGGTATTGAGGTGTAGAGTTAAGGTGTCAAGTCTTAACAATGTCACCCGATCCACCTGTGTCTAAACATGTTAAAAAGTGCATTAAACCTTACAGCTAGTTCACACAGAATCTGTTTACGGGATCTGTTTTAGCAGATTCGTTTTTATCGTGATAGCGCCTGTAGTTGAATGAGTGAATTCACGTATGTGAAATATACTGGATCCGTTATTTTTATCGTATCCTGTCTGCCAGATGCAACGCAACTGCCATTTGTTTAACTGATCCGTCGGCACACATGTGAACAACACATCCAGTACCGACGGATCCATTAAAACGGATCCGCTGTGTGAGATTTTAAAGTTTAATTAGTTTAATTCTTATACATATTATTTTCGTTCATTATCATACATAATCCGTTTCATTACAATAGATCAGTGTTTTTACAATTGATAATTAAAATCTATATACCTATTATTTGCTCGACAAATCCTCGAGCAGTTTGACAAAGCACAAATTGAGGATATTCTTCCGATGGGGAAAAGCAAAATAATTTATATCTTATTGGCCAAATATAATATATTATTATAGGAAAATAAATGAAAGAACCGCTGGCCGTTCGATGATATTAAGATAAACTACCCATGGATTTCGGAAAAGATTAACAGGGATTGTTGCACTATTGGAAAAAGATTAAGACTCAAGCCACAATGATCAAGGCCGATGATTAAACTGAGTTTAACTTTTCTTAATATTTCTAGAACTTTTTACGAACTGATAGGATCTTTTTCTGCCTGGAATTGTTAAGCCTGGCTTTTGCCAGGGTTTGTCAAATTGATAGAGTCAGTTATATCAGAATACTCATTTTGAGTTTGCTTTTCATGTCTTGATTGTCAGCTACGAGTACCTACGTACAAATGTTATTTATTATGAAGAAAGTACTTAAGTGTCGTAAGGGAATTACTAGAATAGACAGAAGTAACCATCTGTAAATATCAATAATATTATTTTTATATTTTACTAGCGGCCCGTCTCGGCTTCGCACGGGTGGTCATTTTCCCGTTATTGCAACATTTTTTATTTACACTCCGCTCCTATTAGTCGTAGCGTGATGTTAAATAGCCTATAATAACCTTCCTCGATAAATGGACTATCTAACACAAAATACACTTTTCAATTCCAACCAGTAGTTCCTGAGATTAGCGCTTTCAAACAAACAAACAAACTCTTCAGCTTTATAATATTACTATAGATTATTAGATGGAGAAATTAATGACTTGCAAATCCAAGGAAGCCTTGGCAACCGTAATACAATGAACAAGCTGCAGGAGTGCCGTCTGAGGTGTTTCGATCTTGCGCTGCATTTGGCGGACCCTCCAATAATAGTCTTTAGTATCTGTGGACGTCGGAGTATGCCAGATGCTAATATTTCATCACAACCTTGTATCATGTACGTCAATAAAATCAATGTAGTCGTCTACGTTAAACCTACATTTTTCGATTCCAAACAGTAGTTCCTGAGATTAGCACGTTCAAACAAACAAACTCTTCAGCTTTATAATATTAGTATAGATTTAGGATCTGCCGGATTTGCTTGATAACAAGAAAGCTTTACTAACTTATGGCCAAATACTCAAACGCTACTCAATTTTAAGTTGCTGCTGACGTGCTGTCGCTGTCACTTCGCCATAAAGTGACAGTGACAGTTCGAGACTTAAGGCCCATTTACACGGTGCCAGTTTCTTGAAGCAAGTCTCATGCTATCTTTGTCTTTCTCTCCGACAAAAACAGAGATAGCATGAGGCTTGCTTCAAAAAATTTGCACCGTGTAAATGAGCCTTTAACGACGACTTAAAATTAAGTAGCGTTTGAGTATTTGGCCATTGAACTATTTAAGAGTATTAACGTTCTTGGCTAAAAATAATGACGATTTAAATTATTGATAACATCAGTTACCTACACGTAATTCCAAGTCCACCATCATGTCCCTCAATAACTATGTAAATTATGTAACTATAGGCACTCGAACTATTCTAAAACAACCAGTAATTTCTACGAAAAATAAACATTGAGAATCCGAGTTCGATATCGATTTCTACTTACATCATATATGCATGCTTTAATCTAATGCCCGCATCATAATGCCCGTTCAATTTTTAGACATGATAACCTTTGACAACCTTGTACATATGTGTACACAATATATCGTAATGATGCACACCTAACGACTGGAATAACCGAGTTTCCCCTCACTTCTGTCCAAAAGAATCAGCAGTGGATTGTGTGCGCGAATGTACGTAGTATCGTCACCATTTTCCTTAATTTCTTTAAGAGGATTGCCAGAAATTGAAACGCAAGAAAAACCGTTTGGCTGGCGGTCTTACTAGATTTCATTGTATCTTACTTATACTGCAATAAAGCGTTTAGTGGCGACAGGTAGTTGGCTCAATGCCCAGGAGCACTTTTAAGCCAGTTTTTAACAGTAATTATTATGCTTTATTAAATACAAGTAGGTAACGACACTACAATTCTGAAATCGTTGACAAAGAGTGTGAATCAATTTTTAGCAATATGATTTATAGGCAAAATGTTATGTTCACAAAAAAAATAAGTTTTTCGTCGAAATAGTAGCTATCTAACTCTTTTGAATTGATGAGTAGATACAGCCTCTCCAAGTAGATCATCTACCTAAGTAACACAAATGATTGATGGGCTACGACCCATACCCAGATTAATACATCCATTCTATATTTCCATAATTTTAAACATAACATCACGCCTGTATTCCCCGAAGAGTTGGGCAGAGGTGTAAAGTAACACTCTCATTTCGCAGTTATGTTTAAGTACCACGTAATAGGGGGCGAGCCTATTGCCATAACTGCTATCTATATCTATACTAATATTATAAAGAGAAAAGATTTGTATTTTTGGATTTTTGTATGTAACGAATAAACTAAAAACTACTGGACCGATTTCAAAAAATCTTTTGCCGTTAGAAAGCTACATTATCACTGAGTAATATAGGCTACGGGCGGAGCCGTGAGGACACAGCTAGTATTGCATAATGCTATTTCCATACTTTTATTTTTCCGATTTTCCATAAACCGCAAGCTATTAATATCGTAGTACACTGTTAATACCTTGAAACTGTCAACAACATGGTGTGGTTACATATTCACCACGCAAACCCCACAGTGGATTGAACCTGATAATCTAATTTTAGAATACTTTATGTGAATTTTATTTATCACATACCGTATAAACACGGCCTCCGGATACGGAACGTGTTCACTTCAGTATTTCAAATGTAGCAAATATTTTATGTTGCATTGACAAGTTGTTCACATTCTAAGAATACATTGTTTGTTATTCAGTAAACTGTACTTTGAACAGAAATTTATAAACTGGTACACATCGCGTATATCGATTCTAGGACAGCTTACAGATAGTTCACGCAGAAACTGTTTACAGGATCCGTTTTTATTTTGGTGATGGCGCCGGCGCCTGTATTTGTATGAGCGAGTTCACATACACGACATTATTCTGTTGGCAGTAAAACATACTGGTTCGACAAAACGGATCCATACATGAAGATGTATACAGAAGTATGCGTGCCTTCACACACAATCCGTTATTTTTATCGTATTCTGCCTGCCAGATTGCAGCTGCAGCTGCCATTTGTTTAACTGATCCGTCGGTACAGATGTGAACAACACATCCAGTACCGACAGATCCGTTAAAAACGGATACTCTGTGTGTACGGGCTTTTAGTTTTGACCCTTACTAACATATTGTTTACTCCAATATTTCAAAGGCAGTGCAGTATTTCATACTGCAGTGACAACTTGTTCAAATTCTATCCGAAAATTCCTAGGATTTCTAGAAATTGTACACTACGTTTTGCTTTAGGAAATTCTAAAATGAAAATTGCTTTAATATATTGCTTATTTAGTTTCTAGTTTAGTACAAAAATAACTTTACATAATATCCCACATAAATGACTTGATAACTGTGGAACTAATTTTGGTGCTGCATTGTTTGGTCATGTAATCAGCTTTTGTTTCATTAAAATTGGTTTAATAATGTTATGTCATGTAAATCGAGTTGTTCTGACACATGATTAAAGTCTGCTTTGAAAAGTTTTATCATCCATGATTATCGTAGATACTACCATTGTAATTGGAGCGACTACAGTTGGATCACATCACAATACTTTATTGCAATCTAAGAATTAAATCAGAGGGTAGATCCTGCTGGTTGCTGGTTGAAAGCTCGTGGCTAATTAACAACCGCACAGATCATACGCTTTGCAAGGTTAAGCTGCGTTTGCCGCGGTCAGTTCATGGATGGGTGACCATTCGTTACACATCGAGACCCCTCTGTGCCTCGGAGAGTACGATAAACCGACGATCATACGAATACCTATGACAGTCGTTTCGAGTAATCAGAAGCCAAGAAGTCTAACCACTGGTCTAACCTTAGGGTATCGGCATTGCCCAGTAACTGGGTTGTAGAGGTCTGATCAGCGTCAATCAGCCGCATCTGGTTAGACTGGAAGCTGGCCCTAACATAGTTGGGAGAAGGCCCGGCAGAACGAACGAGATGCTGCTGGTTACCAATTAAATGTCAAAAACTATAGAGCCTACGTCCTAAAAATAAGAAATGAACAGCAAATGTTTTTCTCCACAAGAAAATCAATAGGTACAAGAAATCGCCTACTTCCCTTTTCACCACAAAATGGATGGGGGTCCAAGTGATATCAATGCAAGATACGTAGCATCGTTCGAAGCTATTTCTGCAGTAATACATTACTGATTAGGATCACAACTAGTGGGTCCGTGCTATCTATGTTAATACGTGTACTGTATGTAAATGGATCAATGATTTATATAGTCTAATTATAAATGGTCATTTAAATGCTCAAAGGCCTCTACATAACATATTGTTTCATGTTAACAATAAGCCCTACCGTCTCACTGTTGTCATTTTTAATAGGCATTTAGAATTCATAATAATATGTGCTTCAGTATTCACCTGTTCAAGTATGATTTTCCGAAATAATAAAGGGGATTGTCCATTTAATATGGGACTTTGGCCTGGCATGAACAAACATTGACAAATATATTTTTACAATAATGAATTAGTTAGCAGTCATAAGAAAAATAATATGAATATGATTTAGTATCAAAAGAGTTTAAATAGAATCTATTACATGTGACAAATAAGGTTACAAATGTGAAATAAAAGACATTTTTATGAATTATTTTTATTTTATTCTGATTCATAAGTTAACAATATGTTATCTAGAAACTGGGCAGGTAGAGATACATATGTTCATAAAAATGGCCAATTTCCTTTGTTTCATAGACGACCGGTATTATAATCATAAAAATCAAATAAAATACTGGTAAAATTCATATTTATAAAAGTGTTGATTGATACAAAGATATAATCAGAAAGACTTGAAAAAGGAATGAAATTATTATTGTTCAAATTATTAATTTTGTAGCATTATGTTCACGCGTAGCCTAAAATGGACATGGCCCTTGAAGGCCTGTATTACAATAGTCGGTTAACTCTTAATTCAGTGCCCGTTCACACAGTGAAGTTTAATGGATCCGTATTTAACGGATCCGTTGGTACTGGATGTGTTGTTCACATCTGTATCGACGGATCCGTTAAAAACGGATCCTCTAAAACAGATCGATAGTTTTCCCGGGTATTCCCGGGTTCGGGAACGTTGGAAAAAACCCTAGAAGGCATCCATACTTCTCCATACATCTTCATGTACGGATTCGTTTTTATACTGTTCCAGCATCCAGTTTTTGTGTGTATAAATGTCGGACCAGTATTTTTTACTGGATTCGGAATACTGTCGTGTATGTGAATCCGCTCTAAGAGATAAATATGGCTGTTTGACAGTTTCTTTATAAAAAATCTGCCAAACCACCATATTTATCTCCCAGATAGGAGTTATCTGACGATTATGAAACAGGCCTTTAAAAAACTTGCTAGATGGTAATGACGTTATCCTTATGCACATAAATTATTAGATATTTCATTCCAGCAGTCTTAAGACGAAATATTTAGCGATAGACATTTATGGCCTTTGTATTCACGGCAAATGCTGATGAAATAATTAGAAACCGAAATGGCAGAAAACCCGAACAGTATTTTTAGCGACAACAAAAGAACGAAATGTAGGTCCCACCAACAATTCACGTGGTAACTGAACGACTAATTGAAGGAACGGCCACAATAAATACGTTTCAAACACAAATGCCAAAGGAAACAAGTAATTACGTATAATTTTTTTATGAAGCTTGCCTCGAGTTCGTTTGTAGATCGTTATTGACGAAATAATGGTAGTACAACTGAAATGGGGAAGGCAACGCAAAATGAAAGCAGATGGCAGAGTTATATCAACCAATCAGAACCATCAGGGTGATTTTAACAATAATGTCAAACATATTGCAACCAATAAGATTACATTGGTACAATCGAAAGTGGCGCCATTAGTTCCACAGTTGCCTGCCCCATTGGATTGCAAAATGGCAGATATTTTGCCATATTTTGTTGATTGCACGTGGCACGCGGCACGTGACCTCTGGGCCTTTGAAAATGCGTTGCATTCCTGTCCGTAATTCGGTTCTATTTAGGCTGGGCCAGCACAGGTATGTATGCGGGTGGGCTCTGAAATGATTAGTGTCGGGTATGTGGTCGGACAGTTATACGATAGTGATGTGACACAAGGCCTCGACACATGTCTAGTGGTGTTATCACACCGGGTCTCAGACGTATCCGTCTGAGACCCGAGTGATGTGAGTGGGAGTGGTCGAACGTCACCTGCATACAGATTTACTGCTGATCCGGTTAGTTATAAACAGTAAAAATATAATACTGTTAATATAGCGGTGATAGCCAGTTCAACCCAAGGCACGCACCTCTGACTTTTCGGATTTTATGTGCGTATTGTATAATTATCACTTGCTTAAAAAACGGTGAAGGAAAACATCGTGAGGAAATCTGCATGGTTGAGAGATATTTCTCGACGGCATGCGAAGCCAAGTCAGAAGCCCATGAGTGGCATAAACTCTGACACCAGGTTTGTCACTAACCACATGAAAAAAAGAAGAAGAATCGCATCTTTTGAATTTTCATATGTATATTTGCAGGACCCGGGCGGTGCTACATACTGCATCCAAGCTTGGTCAACTATTTGGCGGAAATAACAGTAAATATTGTTATTGTATCTTTGAATTTCATCAAAGTTTTACTGTAGAGGAAATGTCGCTCGTAAACCGTTGCCTTTTGTTCAAAGTCACAAAACTATCATAAAATATAACCATCTGCATGTGAGATAATATTAAAACATTCAGCGAACACGATAAATATTTATGAATCACAAGTGATTACTTTAAGTGGCTTCAGAAAGTACCAGAACGACGTATACATTATGAAACCGCCCAATACTTATATAACTATATCAACCAATTACTTATTGAAAGAAATATTATTAACAATACCCGTTCTTATAATTGGAATAGGGTAATTGACTAGGTACGCAAACTTTTAGGTCCGTTAGGAGTTTCAATACAAAAAGTTACAACGAAAAGTGGTTGTTTACGCAACCTTAATTATGGTTGATACCATCCATCCTTGTCTGGTGTGAGGCAACATTGATCATGCCTACTTGGAGTCCCGGGTGTATGATGGATGAGTATATTTGGTACTATCACATTGTGTGTGAGTCTAAAACGTGAAAGGTCGGGAGCACATCCGAAGTACGTAAGAAAAAGTTATTTTATGACGGTCCCATTCATATTATGATTTTGAGAGTGGGTGGAGAAACCTCGCGTGTTTTTTATTAGAACTTTTAGAAAGCAAATAATTCCATAGGAAAGAACAATTTAAAGCCACATAACATCACGCCTGTATTCCCCAAAGAGTTGGGCAGAAATGTATAGTAACACTCTCATTTCGCTGTTATGTTTAAGTCCCATGTAATTGAGGCCGGACCTATTGCCATCAACCGGGCACAAATTCAAACTTCGGGCTGCTACTGAGGAATTCCTCACGGAAAAACCTAATAATACTTTACCAGATCTGGGGATCGAACCCAGGACCTCACGATCAGCACTCGCGCTTGCCACCACTAGACTAACAAGAAGCCACGTGTAAAATTAAATTAAAGATTCAAGTGGAAAAGTGTATTTAAAGATCGAACATCGTTAATAATGTATGCGCTCGCGACACCTCTCGTGCTGGTTGATTGTTAAATCGTTTAGTCTAAATATTTCAATGCAATCGATACGACGGTCACGGCCGACATAAGTCAAGGTCAATTTAACTCCCGATAGACATATCTGATGGAAAAATATGGAGCATATATAAGTATCAAATTTCAATGACTAAAATATTTGTAAAAACTAGTTGTTCTCCCGCGGCTGTACCCGCGTAGATAATTTGACTACAGCGCCACCTATCGGATCCCAGCATACGAACTAGTATCGACAAAAAAAATGTAAATATGACCTCAATCGGTAAAGTTATTCTCAAGTTATGGCGTGACTAACGGAAATAGGGATTCATTTTTATATATAATTAGATGAGTCACTGAACTTCGTACCACCAATTTTTTTTCTTTTTTTTAATACCACCCCAGTGCTGAAGCGAACCAAACAAAAAAAAATCGGTCCAGCTGTTCTCGAGTTTTAGCGAGACTAACGAACAGCAATTCATTTTTATATATAAGAAGATTATAGATTAAATAAATCATTTTAATATTGTTAGTGAAATAGGTTATACTCATGTGGAAGAGATGTAATAAATGCCAATGAAACAATATTGCCATCATTCCATCGACGAAGTACTTGAGGTAACAAGGATAGCAATAAGGTACCTACTAGAAAATTTGCCAAATGGAGACAAAGTCGAAGAAATGTAAGCAAAATATTGGAAACCTTGCGAATTATAATTAATTTTAGAAAAACAAATGAATGGGAAATAACAAATTAGATACTTGACAGTTTTATTGGTTTGTTTACAAGGATTTTGACCTATCCTCTACGTTGTTATTGATTTCTTCACACATAATGAGAACATAATTTCTTGGTTCTGGTTAGATGTTATTTCTTCGAATAATTTATTATTTTCGACGACTTCAAGATAGGATTAGATTCATGCTGTCATGTGTTTTCTTGCCTAAGAATATCCAGTACATTGTCATGGGAAATACTACAAAATTTTAGATGCATTTCGGTCACACCTCTTTGAGGCCAATGCCAAACAATAAATTCACAAATTACGATTCATGAAATTGTTACGACCACGAAATTAATAATTTCATGTCGTTCTAGTTTTAGGTGTCAACTAGATTGCAAATACACAGAAAATTTCTGTGTCATGAACAAGACACAAACATGTGCTTGAATCACTGACCCATTTGGACAGGAAATCTTCATACGAATTTATGACCCTGTAGAAATAAATTAGTCTTATTACTTGCACAAGAATGACTATTGTGGCCGTAACAGCTAGTTCACACAGAAACTATTTACAGGATCCGTTTTTATTTCGGTGATGGCGCCTGTAGTTAAATGAGCGAATTCACATATACGACAGAATATTCTGAATCCAGTAAAATGTACTGAATCCGTTATGTTTGTCGTATCCTCTCTGCCAGATGCAACGCAGCTGCCATTTTGTTTAACTGATTCGTCAGTACATATGTGAACAACACATCCAGTACCGACGGATCCGTTAAACCGGATCAGCTGTGTGAACGGGCGTAACGTGTTTTTTTACTATCTTCTTTTATGTCCCACTGCTGAGCAAAGGATTTCTCTTCCAATCCTCTCTATTTTGTGCCGCTTCTAACCATGCCAGTCACACCACCTAAGTCACGGCCAGCTTCGAAGACGATGTCCTTTTTCGGGCGTCCAATGAGTGACGATTTTTGCTCATCTATCCAGGTGCATTCAAGCGAAATGCTAATCTTGTTAATCTTGCAACTTTATTATGCGATGATCGATCCAGATTTTGCATGTGTTTCAGCCGTTAGGTCTGTTCACAACGTTTTAGGCCTTTTGGTTGGTATTTTGCGAAATCGCGACAAATTATAGGTAAATACAATGCAAACGTTTTGTGCATTGAAATTGGTCGCTTAATGATAGTTTTAACTTGTTTACAACGATTTTACTACTTTTGATGTCAATTTCCAGTCAAGCTTTTTCATTGTAGGTATTTTTATTACATACACATTAAGTACCTACTATTTTGTCTTCTACATGAAAAAAAAAACTATTTGCAGTTGTCCGCGATTTTCTTCATATTCATTACTTACGTCACGAATTAGGGGATATTATTAGCACAACAGTTCAATATAACCAATGAATGATTTACATTGTCAGTCCCCTCTTTGAGAACAATTCGTCAATGTCACGCCTACGATCGGACCTAAGCTAATGAATGGAAATGAGAATTTTATTCGATTTTATTATTAGAGTACAGCAAGCCCAACGGTTATTTCGGCTGAGTAGAATAATAAAATAACAGCACCGGAATATCATTGTTAGTATTGATGTCAACTATGGCCATTCTAGGTTAGAACAAAACCTCGACAATGATCTGAAATGGCCAACACACAATGAGTAAGCATGGTGATAAATACGCGTTCCTTCTCTGTATAAGAAGATACTTTTGCCCTATAGTGGGACGATTACAGGTTACATGACATCACGCCTGTATTCACTGAAGGGTTCGGCATAGGTGTTTATTACACCTCCATTTCGCCAGATATGTTTAAGTCCCATGTAATAGGGGGCGAACCTATTGCCATTACCAAGTACAAATCCAGACTCCGGACTGCTACTGAAAAATGCCTAATGGAAAAACCTAATAACACTTTGCCCGACCTGGGGATTGAGCCCAAGACCCCATGCTCAGCAGTCGCACTTGCGACCACTAGACCAACAAGGCAGTTAAGCTTTAGTCCACTACGGTAGTCTGGTGCGGGTTGGCGGACTACACACACCATCGAGAATTTTTGGAACCTTCTCAGGTGTGCCGGTTACCTCATGATGTGATACTGTGATACTTTACCGTTAAAGCAAGTGATAGTCAAATTCTAATCCCCACATGATTTCAAAAAATCAAGAGGGGCGTGCTGTGTTCCAACCTTCCTGCACTGAAGTCAAATGTTCAACCGCTAGGCTATCACAGTGATCGCCTTGCCGATCGATAGGCGAATATCGATAGCAGTACGATAGTCTATCGATAGTTCAACGATAGCATGACTATCGATTATAGGTACTATCAATACTATCGGTAGTATCGATACTATCGATAGCTAAGAAGGTGGCAATAGTACTGTCATAGTGCAATACTATCTATAGTATTGAAGTTCTGAAAAGCAATACTATCGATATTATCGATATTATTGAAGCTTCCAAAAAACAATACTATCGATAGTATCAATACGATTGATAGTATTATCTTTAGGAGCTTCCATAGTATCGATATTATTGATGCATGTCAATAGTATTGACGTGAACCATACTATCGATAGTCCTATCGATGGAGTAGCTGATTTTCAATTTAAACTATCGATAGTCAAACTATCGATTGTTCGGCAACACTAAGTATCATTGCTTTATTTACTATTTATATAAATATATATCAAAATCATTTGACATTACCTACACTTGAATCTAATTATCAATTTTAACTGTATTGTTTTGTAAATATTCCACGCTCATAATTTCTGTACTTACACCAATTATTATTAATATTATACTGCAACGAGTTATAGGAGACTGTAACAATTTCACATATATACCTACCTTACCCCGAAATTTCCAGAATTTACACTAAATCACAAAAAATACTGTAAATCAAATGGTTTTATATGACAAGGAGAGGAAACCTTATCCTAACTCATTCCCAAATAGACACCGGAAACCATTTTAAATCTGCAAATACGAAACCCATAAAACACCTTGATCCCAACCTTATTATTTATCAACAAAGGTTCGTTGTATAGGTGTATCAATACAGGGCACAGCGGTAAATATCATAAATCAGCCAACAAATAACGTCCGATAGCGTCCGTCCAACGGCCAGACTCGTAAACTAGGATACAACCGCAAAATATGTTGGGATCTGACCATTTACTTGGAGATGTGCCGTTTCTACTCTGAAATAAACGAAAGAGGATAAGGTGGATATTACAACATAAATTTTGTTTTTACATCACCTGGGAGACGCGTTGTGATACCGTATTGAGTAAAAGTACTGATAATATGGAATATTAGGTTGGAATGTAGCGAAGAAGGATTTGACAAAACAGATACAATTTCGTAAGATAAAGATAACCCAATTATAGCTGGAATCAATTGATTACAATAAAAGTCAGTTGAGTGTCTGAGGTTTTACGTTAATTCATTCATTGACATAATGAAAGTCAAAAACACTGCAGTTTGTAGCACCAAATTTCTTGAAACGAGTATCTTTTAAAACGCAATCATCAATTTCATCAGTTTAGTTTCTGCACCATTTAATATACCCAACAGGATCTCTTCTGTATAAGTGAAGATTTTTGAAGTAAACAAAGTTATAAATCACGTTTACGACGCCAAGAATCTGGTGCAATACTACCAAAAAAAGCTAGTGAACCGTTAGATTACTTTCTTGTTAGCAATGATTGTCGATAGAAGATAAACGATCAAGACAATCTCAGCAATGGGTTGGAAAAATCTTGTAAAGATCAGATTCAATTTAGCGTATTTCCGAACGCGATCATTTGTCAAGCAAGGACCATTTGTCACGGATGGAACAAAATTATAGAAACTTCAGTAAATTAACTAATTTACTGACTGTAATGTTTCATATTATTATCAAACATTAAATAGTAAATTAATTTATGAACCCGAAGTACTCCACAAAATAGTCATACAAGAATACCAACTGACCAGGATTGTAAGAATACTCAAGAACAAAAATTTTTTTCGAGTCTACATAGTGTCACTAGTACAGTATCATCATTTATTTAAATAACTTTTTTTAATAAATGGCAAATTATCACCATTTATTTAAATAACTTTTTTTAACAAATGGCAATATTTTGAATTGGTGCCAATTTGAAGTAATGGTGAAAAATTGTCCAAGTCCAATTTGCTACGCGGAGGAAATATATTGTATGATTCATTGAGGCGAAGAAATATTCACGGCATATAAAACGTTTCAATACTATAAATTATTATTTTAATAGAACATTTTGGGTGATCAGTCTAGACGGATTTCCAAATATACCGACACTTTATTTATAGCCTCTATTTTAAATTATTACTTTGAATCATATTTTTCAACTGAGATGACACAAAGATGGCATTGTATAGTTATTTATACTAGGTTTACCATAGCTTTTACCTTTAAAATCTTATC
The DNA here is from genome assembly GCA_910594945.2 of Amphipyra berbera. NCBI lineage: Eukaryota > Metazoa > Arthropoda > Insecta > Lepidoptera > Noctuidae > Amphipyra > Amphipyra berbera. Next base: position 9,428,803 of record OU343136.1, on the reverse strand, counting down.
TTATATATGTATATATATATAAGATAAGATTTTATATATATATTTATATCTTTTTTAGTGTCTTCTTTGTCATCCTCACCTTTATGATAAATATACTTAGATTTAATATAACTTTAATCATTTAGTTCTTAAAATACACCAATAGTTGAAGTACAATTTTATTATCGCAGCTGCCTCTACCACGAACCTGGGCCATCTATTTGATATGTATCTTCCCGAACTTTGATTTATGTCTTTGGAAGTTCATCCACATATTTCTTATCAGATGGATACCTATGTTTAATTTTAAGTTTGACCTACCACTGGCGGCTTAAAATACCTAAAAGCAATCAAGGTTTCTTGGCCAGGAATAAGTTATTGCAAAACTTTATCTTTTCTTTTTTATAGTATTACTATCTGAGGTTACATTTATTTCCATTCAGAGGAATATAAGTTCCTATTTGGATCTGTTACTGGCAGTACCTAGGATTCTATATGAAAATTTAAATCATCATCACCATTATCAGCCGGTTAAACTTCGATGCTGATAGGTGTCAGTGATTTGATTATTTTAAAATAATTTACATTACCTACAAGCAATAAATTTTAGACTATAAAAGTGACATAAATTATTAGAATTAAGTTTAACAGTAACTAAACCGATCTACAGAAAGTACTAAACATTTATTATTTCAAGTGACTTTATCGGCTTACACGAAATTAATAATGACTCGACTATTAAGAATGAATAATTATTATACAAAAGACGTGCTTTAGTTTTTAACTTATCAGTTTTTAAAATATTTTTATGATGATTTTTCGTAGACATATTGAACACATTTTAAAGTTTAAATTCAAAAGGATAGCACGTATTTTATGCTCTTTTAGCTCCATTTTTGTGTAAAAAAAACAATTCTTAAACATAACGATATAGTTTCTTACTAATGTTGAACTTTAACAATGCATCTCGTTTTGTATCTCTCGGGTTTCAAAGCAAAGCAAAGTTGAAATAAAAATAGCAGACTTGGCATGAATTGTTAAAAACCTTGTCGGTCCAAATTTTCACAAAAGCTTTGAAAGGTTTAATCAAACTGCATTAAAGCTTTGAGCACTAAGTTTTTCTGCCAACACTGTTTGTCTGGTTTAACGAAGCGTGATAGTAGCCGTACCAATGTAAGGCATTATCTCTTCAACAACTTCTCGATCTTTTATTTTAATAGTCTGTATTTAGTTAAATAACATGATAAACAGCTAATATTATTTTGTTGCTATTTTTTTTTCTAACGACATGATTTTATGATACATCATATGAGATATTCCACTTCGAAACGAGTAGAGTTCCACTCAGAAAGGATGAGTCGCGTCGCAGTTCCGTCTTTCGGCGTATTATCCGTCGAATTTCAGTACACTCGAAATTTGCAGCGAAAGACAACTTGAATGTTGCAATGGTTTACTGTTTCTAACAAGTCTCAATAGCGCGGATCAGATAAACTGACATATCAATCGATTGCTAGCTCGGAGCCTAAATCCAACACGTTAGTAGATACTACTGCATGTCATCGAGCGGTTTCTATTTTTGGTAGCTCGCCAAGACTGTTCATTTTTTTGGCAAGTTTCTTGTTACCGTTTCCCTAGCTACAAAAAATATTTGAAGCTATCATAATATATTCGTTACTCCACTTATGCCAAGTTCCTTCATGCAAAAACACTTTTTTTAATGTCATAATGCCATTTTAGTTCCTTCTTTATCGTCTTCTCTCGCGTAGGCACGAGCTATACCAAAAACAACTCAACTCATTATGTGGTCGTAAATAGATTAGCTAGTCAGCAAGGTTGGTAACAGAGCGGACTACCCTAGCTGCTCCGTACGTACATAGAAATCATCACACGTGTAGGTTTAGTGCTATGGTTCCCAAATATTTGATAACTTATTTAACAGTTAAGGATACTGAAGGAGGAGAGGGCTATGCTAGGCTGCAAAGTATAAGGACTAAGCTTCACCATTATCTATTTAACCCAATAAGTAGCAAAGATGCATAAAAGACATACATATATGTTATAAAATTTATTTTTCGCTTTTTTAAATTGATATAATTTGTGAATTATTTTATCGGTGAGTGCGGTGTGGGTAAATCCTGGGTTGTGGAACTGCAAGTATACTCCACCAAGAAGAACACAGCCAGCTTAATTGTCGGCAATAAGACTGACAAGCATATCATTTTGGGACCCAGTGCATAATATCAGCAAGCACATTGGATCACCCGCGCGACGGCGCAACGAGTACTCCCAAGGAGGGTTGACGTCAGGCAGGCGGCCGGTCATAAAACAATAAGCCAAAACCTCTAACAACATGGATTTATGGAATAAATGTTGTGCCGACCCCACCTAGTGTGGGATAAGGGCAGGAAGAAGAAGAAGTAGCAAAGATGCAAGATTCATATTTTAACCAATAACGATCGATAATGTACATTAATTGGGCATGAAAGGTGGTTGGGCTTCAACATTGTTTCTAAAAACAATTCATTTAAACGTTACCAGCTTAATTTTGCTCCGAACATTAGACAATGAATATGTTAATTAGGTCCTGCACTCGAACCGATTTGACCTAATTTTATTGCTGTCATTTTCAACGACGAAATGGTGATTTAGATTTCTGGAGCAAAAGTCAAATTATCTTCCATTAGCAAATTGTCTAGGTAAGCGGTTTATTTTTTTATATCGTTTACTTTCTAAGGCAGGTGGGATAAATAAAAGAGCTTCTTCGGTTATAATATCTTTAACCACGTCTTCGTATTAGTTTTTATCGGCCTTAGATTTATTTACGTTAACGTGTTAGCAAAGCTGTGTTTTCTTCTATGCTATATTCGATTATCTTCTTTAGTTTCTAGGGCTTAACCAAATTCATAAACTCAAACCGTAACATACCTACATAAACTCACGCTTTTTTCCCATGGGGGGGTAGGCAGAAACTATATAACGCCACATGCTACGATCCTTAAACACTCCTTTCGCTTCATCCACATTCATACATCTTGTCATCCACGCACGCCGGTTGAGAGTATAACGCACCTGTCCTTTGTGAAGAATATCAAAATTTAACTCACATCTATACTAATATTATAAAGCTGAAGAGTTTGTTTGTTTGTTTGAACGCGCTAATCTCAGGAAATACTGATTGGAATTGAAAAAATATTTTTGTGTTGGATAGTCCATTTATTGAGGAAGGTTATAGGCTATATAACATCACTCTACGACAAATAGGAGCGGAGCATAAATGGAAAATATTGCAAAAACGGGAAAAATGTCCACCCGTGCGAAGCCGGGACGGGCCGCTAGTTAAAAATATTGTTTCGAAATTATTTCTAAAATATCTTATACCTATCTATTTAGGCCAAAACAGCTGTGAAATAGGTTCATTAAAGGGATAAATTATTCCAGCCGAGACATAGCAACTTTTAATAAAGTTACGCCTGACATTCTATGCGAACGAGATTAAAATCCAATTTAATGTTTCATTTCAACCGTTATCCTTGCTTATCTCTGTGGCAAACGTATTACTTTGAGTCTGCATTGCAATGATTAAAAAGCATTATTTTTCTATAAATTAGACTTCACAGTTTTAAATTAAATTCTGTTAAACTGACGTCGAGACATTAATGATATTCGGCAAATGCATGTTTGTAGATATGTATTAACATATTACGTCCAGTGTCTCCGATGCTTATCATTCTGTGAAATATGGTTGAGTACGTTTAGGGAAATTTTGGACGACATTATGATATAAAGCTTGTACCCGAAGAGCGGACAAACCAAATGTATCAGCGGTGGAGTGTTTCCTGCTTCCTGTTTAGGTTATTTAAGGTTGCAAATCGCGATGATGATCATTTGAATTGCTTACTATTAAATAGTCTTGTCGGGAATTAGGATACCTACCTTGTAAGTGATAATCAACAACAACAACATAACATCACGCCTGTATTCCCCGAAGGGTTGGGCAGAGGTGTATAGTAACACCCTCATTTCGCCGTTATGTTAAAGTCCCGTGTAATAGGGGGCGAAGCAAATGTCAACAACAGGGCACAAATCCGAACTCCAGGCTGCTACTGAGAAATTTCGTACGGAAAAACCCAATATCACTTTGCCCAACCTGGGGATCAAACTCAGGACCTCACCATCAGCAGTCGCACTTGTCAGTACTGGACCAACGAGGCAGTTATAATTGTATGTACAAAATGTACCCGTAGACAGATTCACATGACTTACTTACTAAATTTTCACGTATCATTGATTTTCTTTATGAAGGTACTTACCTACTTACCTCTAGATAATTTTGGTCACGCGATTATTTCGTGCTCCGTTTTTGAAGTTCGGACAATGTCATTTTTTCCATTCGGAATGGAAGTTTTATAAAACTGAAAATGGTATTTTTCTATTATAACAAACATAAAACATTGAAGTTAATAGGGTTTTATGAGAATTTAAATAATATTTTATGGTTTAAATGAAAAGTTTTACCATTATTTACATCAAATTATTTTTAATTCACCAAACTTTCACGTAAAGGGGGTTTAACATAGACACCTATTAATGAAATTACAACTGCGTTAAATCACAATTTATTTTAGCCTGTTATCTTCGTCAGTAATTACTGCAGCGAGGTCGTTGGCTTAGAAAAACGTCTGTACAAAAATAGCTTTTATTTTGCAAGGCATATGGTTTAATTTTGTTATTATGTTTTCCGTTGTGCGTGACCAGAAAACGCCCATGTCATTTTTGTCATGGGTGCGGACCACTCCAACGATGAGTCCTAAATACAATGGAGATTTTGAATTTTAACACTGAAAATGGACATTTATGTTTTATTATTATGTAGGTAAAAATATGACGATAATAACGTTAATTGGAAGGCATTTAATTATCAAAGGGCAAATAAACGAACAGTTCCGTTAAAAATTGTATCGGGTGGTACTGTACAAGTATTTTTTAATTAATGAGTTGACGTATTTCAGAATATCATTGTAACTATAATACTGTACTTAATGTATGTAACAAACTTACATCGGTCTATAGGGAACTATATTTTATTTAGTTGTTTTATTTTTTCAAATTTTCTTTTATAATTAGTACCTGGTTATGTGTTACAATTTTGGTGTACAATAAAGTATATTCTATTCTATTCTGGATGACCGAGCTTTGCTCGTTTTTTTTTTTTGGTAAATCGACGTTTTCTTTAAATTAAATCTAGCTAGATCGATTTATCGCCCCCGAAACTCCCTGCATACTAAATTTCATGACAATCGTTGGAGCCGTTTCCGAGATTCAGATTGTATATATTATATACATACCTACCGCATCAGGGATGCTATTCGTGTCCGCATAAGAGCGTATATACAAGAATTGCGCATTTAAAGGTATATTACATTAAGATTAAAACTACACTGACAGATTACTACTACGCAGAAAGTTGATAAAATTCATGGAATTCATTCTTCCTCTTTTCGTGTGCTTAGTGACTTACCCGGTGTCAGAGTTCATGCCGCCCATGAGCTTATGAGTTGACTTCACATGCCGTCGAGAAATATCTCTCAGGCATGCCGGTTTCCTCACGATGTTTTAATTCACTGTTTTTAGGCAAGTGATAATTATATCATACGCACATGAATCCGAAAAGTCAGTGGTGCGTGCCTTGGGTTCGAACTCGAGACCTATGTCTTGGCAGTCCGACGGTCACACCTAGACTATTTATTCATTCATGGACATGCATAGCATAAAAATCTGTGTTTGCTAAGTCTATAGATATTATTTTCTAGATTAAATATTGTTTGAGGTCCAGAGTCTTACTTCCCACGTGGATTTCCAACTCAAGAGTTATAAACCCCCTGGAAACTGGAGCTCTTAAATTGCATTCATCGAGCTGAATGCAATTCCTTAGCCGCCTTATAAGACCCTCAAGGGAAATTGATGAACTCCGCTCCGAAGAACCCATGCATAGCTAGACTACATGGTAACTGGGAGAACATCTTAGTAGCAGTGAACATACAAAGTTAATTTTGGATTACAAGATCACTGTATCTTGTATACAGAGGTTAATTGAAAAATATCTATGTTTTTTATTGTATATCGATCTCAGTTATGATCAGCCCATTACTGTCCCACAGCTGGGCATGGGCCTAATTTCAGATTAAGAAAGGTTTAGTCTTTAATCCACCGCGCTGGCCTGGTACGGGTTGGCGAACTACAACATCGATAACTATATGAAGCCCTCTCAGATGTGCAGGTTCAGGCCTCTTCTCAGATTAAGAAAAGTTTAGACCTTAGTCCACCCCACTGGCCTGGTGCGGGTTGGTGGAATAAATACACAATCGAGAACTATAGGAAGCTCTTTCAGGTGTGCAGGTTTCCTCACGATGTTTTCCTTCACCGTTAACGCAAGTGATAATAAATTCTGACCCGCACATGAATTTGAAAAGTCAGAGATGCGGGCCACCTTCGATCTCAGATCTCCTAGTCTTGTTCTCAATACCTGATACTAAATCCTTCAATATCACCATTGATATAGTATGTACGTACTAGATGCGCTGTTTAGAAGAACAACATGATATCAACAAGTTATGGTTCCGGAACCACAGTGCCATAGAACTTAACAGCTGTCTAGCGGTAGTTTGAACCTTGTTGCGTCAATGCATATGGCGCATGTTGTCTATACGAGATAGCGGGCCTATTCATTTCAACATCGTTGAATACCTAAGTGTAAACGAAATCATGTAATTCCTTCAAACCTCGTGATGTACTGCTGACATAGATTAACCCTGAAAAAGATACTTTTGGATTCAATAAAATAAAAATTGCAAGATGTTAAGATGTGTTCTTGACGTGAGGCATTTTAGCGCACCGAGGTATACGACCGCGCGGCGAGCGATAGCCGCGCAATTTGCTCGGGGCGCTAAAATGCCTCACGTTAAGAACACAACATGTTTACTTATTGCATTTTTTAAATTGAATCCAATATATCCCGTTCAGGGTTAATCTATGTCAGCAGTACATCACGAGGTTTGAAGGAATTACATGTTTCGTTTACACCCTGTATAGTGCTTTAGGGTAATTACGAACATGGGAATATTCCGATAATTACGAATTACTACTAAACCAGGCAATATTTTTTGGCAACATTACATTACACATTCTAGCATTATTACGTTGCAAGAGCAAAAAATATTGCCCGGTTTAGTAGAAATTCGTAATTTTCGGAATATTCCCATGTTCGTAATTTCCCTAAAGCACTATAACAGTATTCAAAACAAAACTAAACGACTGTATACCGAGAACATGACCCTATTACACCTAAACTGAAAACTATCGGACAAAAACCAACTAAAACAATTACATAACCTGAGCTGACCCACATTAATCCGTCTAAAACACTTGTCTATGGCAGCCCATGCATATTTGATTACTAAGCGCCTTTTGAAATATGTATCTGTGCATGAAATAACTACGAGTAAATCAATACTTCCTTTAGGATTGTCGCCTATTCAACGTCACGACATGTGACATGGAAGTGACGTCATACTATTGACTTATTAATGTTATAATGAAGATAATGACGTGTACACGGTCTTGATGTTGTGACTATTCAGTAGTATAAATAGGTGAAGCTTTGACGATTATATTTAGTTTGGCAAGAGACCCTTTAGGTCTCGCCAATTACTGTCCGGTTACGTAGAAACGATCCGCAAGGACCATCTACAAGAAGTCCAATAGAAAAAAAAGAAGACAAAAAGGTCTATTATCGGTAGCTGGTAATACTGGACAATGTTGACATAGGAGGGTAACCAATCAAACCAATGTACCCGAAGTTATAAAAACACTGGTCTTTCGACGGAGTAGAGGATTCCATGTCGAACCGCCGAAGAAGTCTGATCTTTTATATCTGATTTGCTTGTCCTTTTTTCTGATCTTGTGTAAATTATTATATTGTGAACTAGCTTCTGTAACTAATCACTAACCCAATTAAAAGTATTCTCAGTGGTGGAGAGTCTATGTTGGTTTAATTGACTTTATTTACCATGCTCCCAATCCTGACATACTGATATTAGCTATAACTGTAATGGTAGATTCACCCCTACAAGATTCTGTTGTATGTCTTTTATAGGTCATATTTTGTGTAAGTTCATTCGCCGTGCATACAAGGTACAACTTTATTTGAGGACTGAATACATTCATTGAGTGAAAAATCAACCACGCCGTGTTTTTAATTCATGTCAACTCTAGAAAAGCTTAAATGGCAAAAAAAAGTTTGAGCTACACGATGACTGATGCATGCGTACCGTCAGTTGGGACAGATCAACTCAAATCTGCTACTACACTTTCCTCAAAAGGCCATTCCAGACGTCGCCCTACATTGTTACACTCGCATAGTTCTTATACCACAATGTCTGGACTTTAAAATAGACTTTGATCTCTGAGTTTCTTTCGGCTTTTTTTCTAAGAGCTAGTGAGATAGGAAATGCCAGCGCCATCTAGTCTTAAAAAAACATTACAGTGACTTTTAAAAGTGTCTGTAACAGATTTAATTATAGAAATAAAAATCTGTTATTAACCGACTTCAAAAAGGAGGAGGTTCTATATTCGAAAGGTTTTTTTTTTAACCGACTTACAAAAAGGAGGAGGTTCTATATTCGAAAGTTTTTTTTTTATATATGTACACCGATTACGCTGAGATTTATGATCCGATTTACTTGATTCTTCTTTAGTTTGATGCGGAATAGTTGCCATTTGGTCCCATAAAAATTTAACATAGCTTGGCCCAGTACTTATAATTTCATGAACATTTTAATTTTTTTATGAACATTTTAGTTTACGTGGACGATGTAATTATCATTATCATTTACAGCATTCAAAAATTTACACAACACTTATAGCTCTATTAACTGATCAAAACTAAAAACATGTTTTATGTTATATAGTAAATATTCGCTTCTGGTTCGCATCCTTACATAACTTACATGCCCGTAACATACATACTTTCATAACGCCGCAATAATTTGGTTCCCTAAAGCTTGCGAATACTTATTGCGTCAAGCCAAAAAGTGAAAAAGATAAAGGAGTTGGTCCTTTCTTTTGAGTGAGGGCAGAATGAGGATAAAAAAGGATGCAATAATAATAAATAAATATTTTTTTTATAAACACCAAGGAATTAAAAACGACTGCCTGCCTTGTTGGTCTAGTGGTCGCAGACGCGACTGCTTAGCGTCCTAGGTTGGATCCCCAGGTCGGGAAAAGTGTTATTGGGTGTTTCCATTAGGAATTTCTCAGTAGCAGCCCGGAGTCTGGATTTCTGCCCAATTGATGACAATAGGCTCGGCCCCGAGTATATGGGTCTTTAACATAGCTGGCGAAATGACGGTGTATTACAAAACACCTCTGCCGAACCATTCGGGGAATACAAGGCGTGATGTTATACGTACATAAACTCACGCCTTTTTCCCATAGGGGTAGGCAGAAACTATAGAACGCCACATGCTACGCCTTGCATACCCCTTTCGCTTCATCCACATTCATAGATCTTGTCATACACGCACGCCGGTTGAGAGTGCTACGCACCTGACTTTTGTGAAGAACATCACCAATAACATCGATGTATGTCCTTCTATGACGTCCTCTACCGGCGTTTCCATTGACTTATAAATTCCTTTTGTTAATCGCCGTTCACTCATTCTCTCAACATGACCAAACCACCTAAGCATACTTATGTTATGTTATGAATAAAAAAAGAACACCGTTTAAAAACTGCAAAATTTACAGAATTAACTAATCAAGGAAAGTAGGTCAAACACTCTTACATTATTATGCAAGGGCTGGACTTCAACAATATTCCGGGTCCCACTATAATATTCTAATTATGTCATCAAGTTAATTTTCATTTTTCTTAATAGGAAAATAGATAGTTATTACTGTATGTTTCAGACATTATGTACGCCAGCGAATGAACCAAAGTGAAGCCTGCCAATTCACTAGCCTACTTTGAAGCTGAAGTATCGAGTTCCATACATGGAATGTACCTAAATACAAGAGTTTGTTATACGATAAGTGATTCAGCTAATATTTACTTACTAAGTAAATAAAAGCTGGATAGAATAACTGTTACTACTAGGGCTATTAGATCTATATTTACTTATAAAACAAAAAAAATGTTACATAACATAACATCACGCCTGTATTCCCCGAAGGATTGGGCAGAGGTGTCTAGTAACACCCTCATTTCGCCGTTATGTTTAAGTCCCATGTAATGGGGGGCGAGCCTATCGCCATCAACCGGGCACAAATCCAAACTCCGTGCGGCTACTGAGGAATTCCACACGGAAAAACTCATTAACGCTTTGCCCGACCTGAGTATCGAACCCAGAATACTAAAGTATTACATAAGTAAACAAACATCCAAAAGTGTCATTAAAATCCAAAGCCGCTTCAATACTTCAAATGTTCGATAGGTAAGTGATTCCAAGAACTACTAACTTTATTAACTGTGAAACTATCTTCAGTAGCTGCATAAAGAAGTTACCTGAAGTATTCAAATACGTCAGACCCTTCTATTAACACTTAGCATTTAATGTTTCCACTCACTCTTCGCCGGTTTATATTGCAATATCACAAAGATTTATTACTAGTATTGTTTATGGTTGCACGATCCTCCTCTCTAGAGGAGAATATTAACTTCAAGTGATACCAACAGTAATTGTGTTAACACCACATAAAATCACGTTAGTTGTAATTATATTTCATACTAGCTGTGTCCTCACGGCTCCGCCCGTAGCTTATGTTATTCAGTGATAATGTAGCTTTATAACGGCAAAAGAATTTTTGAAATCGGTCCAGTAGTTTTTAAGTTTATTCGTTACATACAAAAATACAAATCTTACCTCTTTATAATATTAGTATAGATTGCTCACAACATTAGCTGGGTTCCTATATTTTTCAAACCCAGGAAAACCTCACAAAAAATGTTACCATAAAGATTTCAGCTAATAATGAGCCTGAAACCTAAAATAAATCAGCGTTTAGCATACAACATTATTAGTTTAGGTAGTACATTAAAATTATTTCAATCGAACAATTAAACAGTTCAATGTCTATGCAATGATTTCACTTGATTTCTTTTTTTTACATTATATACCTACTATTTCTTTTATGTTGTTCTATCTAGCTTTTTCCCGACTATGTTGGGATCAGCTTCCAGTTTAACCAGATGAGGCTGAATACCAGTATTTTATACGGAGCGACTGCAATCAGACCTCCACAACCCAGTTACTGGGCAATGCCGATATCCTAAATTCAGACCAGTTGTCAGACTTTCAGGATTCTGACTACCCGTAAAGACTGTCATAGGTATGACACCCGGGACAGACGTCCGAGGAGGCGTCTCGATGTGTAACGAATGGTCACCTGTCCACGGACTGACTTCGGCAAGCGTTGCTTAACCTCGCAAATCGTATGATCCGCACGGTCTTTAATAAGCCGCGCGTCAATTTTATGTACTTCTTCAATACAAATAATTAAAACAAAACAAAGCATTAGTTTCCTAAAACAAACGACCTCATTTATAGTTCCCTAATTGTACAAACATTTTGCAGTTAGTATAAATCTGAACTAAGCCTTCTTCCCCGTTTTTGCTGTTGAACTAAAATGGGACAAGCCCCTTTGGGTAACCCTAATTACTATGAAATTATACCAATCAGTTGATACTCACTAAAAACTGTAATTTGTAAAACAAATATAATTATACTTATAAAGAACAATAAAAGAATATTACCCAGTGATGGACAAAACCATTTTATAAGGATAAGGAAGGATCTTGTCAAATTTCTTCAAATTGGACGGCTTTTAATTAAGGATAATTAAAATTTGACTTAAGCACAGTAGATTGTGAATTAAATTGGATCTTATCAATACTTAGATAATATAATATAATATTTATCCGAGATTAATGATGAAATGTATGTTACGACTGACAAATAAGGTGTAAGCAGTGATGTTTATTTTTTGTCAAAACGTGCCAACTCTTAGAAAACACCTCATTTTATATGAGGACTATGGGAAACGCCACTTACGAATAATAAGGGAAATCGAGTTTGTTTTCAATCAACGGGTGTACAAAATGGTTTGACTAAATTACCTTTCAGTTCACGAGAATAAACTTCTTCGATACTGATTAAAATATCGAACTCTTTCACATCAATAAATAAAATTATTAATAATATGTATGATTTTTTAAGGGTTGAGGGGCTCGTGGCTTATTAGCCACCGTGCGGATCATACGATTTACGAAGTTAAGCAACGCTTGCCGCGGTCAGTCCGTGGATGGGTGACAATTCGTTACACATCGAGGCCACTCTGTGCTTCGGAAAGCACATTTAACTGTTGGTCCCGGGTGTCATACGAATACCTATGACAGTCGTTACGTGTAAGCAGAAGCCCGAAAGTCTAACAACTGGTCTAACTTTAGGATATGCGCATTGCCCAGTAACTGGGTTGCGGAGGTCTGGTGGCAGTCATTCCGTGTAATATACTGGTATTCAGTCGCATCTGAATAAACTAAGCATCAAAAGTTAGGCAGAACGAGTACAAAATATTCACATACAACATGAGTGTAAGGCACGTTTATAAGAAACATTGAAATTCTCAATAATACATCAATTTAAAGCAAAGTATAAAAGTATTGCAATATATGGAAATATTTTTAGTGCTGGATGCAGCTATATTGTTTCTGTAGCTGCAATTCAGCTCAAAATTTCTCAACAGTTCAATGGAATTAAATCTTGAAATTAAACCATTTGTTCCTCGACACCTATTTTTAGAACCAATACAATATCATTCAGTACGACAGCTCCATCTCGATCCGTATTTGCAATCGATATCCATTTGTCTGCGAGCCTAGTAACAAGATTCATGAAATATGGCTAAAAGTATTGAAACCATTAATCATTGACTACTTCCAGACAAAATTTATTCCATGGCGTGCTAAATTCACTGTGACAAGCTTATTTGGGTTGGCGTGAGTGACAGTCAGCCACCCTGAAATTATCTCCCCTCATATTGTTGTTGTTAAACAATTTAATATGTATATTGACTGCGGCTGATGATAAGTTACTGTGTGAATTGATTATTGTATTTTCAATAATCAACAGTGATTTAACGTTGGTTTACAGAAATTCCGTTTAAATAGAAAATGTAAATCGATTAACTGTCAAAAAAAAATTATAGTTCTACTGCCTCGTTGGTCTAGTGGTGGCAAGCGCGACTACTGATCATGAGTTCCTGGGTTCAATCCCCAGATCGGGCAAAGTGTTATTGGGTTTTTCCGTGTGGAATTCCTCAGTAGCAGCCCGGAGTCTGGATTTGTGCCCGGTTAGTGGCAATAGGTTCGCCCCCTATTACATGGGACTTAAACATAACTGGCGAAACAAGGGTGCAGCAAGCCGCAATACAACCTGTGATTTTATGTTATGTTATTATTTATGTAGGTTATGTTGACATTATCTTCATTTATTTAATAATTCGAGGTGATAGTAATAAGTGATTTTTTGGGAGTCTATCATGGAGCAGCAAACAAACTGGTTCGAGCAAAAATAGGTTAGTTGAAGCTATCCTAACATTCTCAATATATTTCGCCTCTAGGTTTTAATAAAATGTTATTTTAAGTAAGAAATTTATTAAATATAAAACATTCTAATTAATATTTCAGTATGCACTAACATGCAGCCTTAAGAATTCAAACGTCCACCGTTATTGAGACTGTTATTTCCTATGTTACCGTTAAAAACAATATAAACTATATAGGTATTTAATAAAAAAGTACTAGGTTTGCAAGTTCCTAATCTTATTTCAATGAACCTATTTCAATACAACACCTTGTTATAATATTTTCTTGAGCACTGAACGACTTTTTCATTTTACTATTCGTTTTCGCTTTGGAGAATTGAAAGCTCAAAATTCAACGAATAAGAAAAATACTCGAACTCAATATTCAATTTAGAAGTAATATCCAAGTAGTATTTTTCAGTCAAGTAAAGCATATACAAGAAAATTTAAATTTGGAATTGCACTAATCCAACGTTTAATTGCAACTCGAGAGCGAAGTCCAGTTTACGCCAGAAGAGACTGCAAACAGATTTTCACTTTTTCACTTAAGATCAAGTTGATAACAGGCCGTTTAATAAAACCGCCTCAGTGGCTCTCCACACTGAAAAGTTTTGACTAGACAAAGTAGGTTACAGAAGTAGCGCTCGTCGGGAATGCTAAGTGGGAATTTTCCCACTGAACCCACTCACTTGTTCACTTAGTAAAACACTGTTCTATTCTATTGCTAGAATGTAAAATTCTGCTTATCTCCAAAAAGATTTGTCTTTCTTTTCAATTTTGCTCGCACCATTTCCAGAGATAAGATTCCGCTGACGAGCAATGGAATTAATTCTCTTGTCAGATTTAAAAAGGTATTTACATGGATTAAGCTTTGTTTTAAAAGATGACATTGAAAAAGGTTCGTTGGATCAAGGTTAAGTCCTTGCTGTCATAGAACACGCACTGCTATGATTTAACTGCAACAAATCATAAAGATATTAGGCACTAAGAATTTACCTCAATCGATTGTGGATTTTAATACGATAACCCGAAACCTATTTTTTTTGAAACAAGACGCGCAAAGTTTGACAAAGTTATTCTACAATAACTTACAGTTAATCTAGACGTCCACTGGATTCTTAGGTGAACATTGAACAATTTGTAGGTGTTAAGAAAAGTTTATTAAATCGTTGGTTCCAGCTGTTCTCACTTAAGGTTATTGATCGCTTAAACAAGGTAAAGGTCTACAGGTGGCGTTTTAACTCTAGCTCAGGTAAGCAAAGTTCAATTCAGAAATTAGGGGCGTTGGGGTTTTTTGGAGCTGAAACATTGATTTCAACTTACTCACTTCTAGGTTTTAAATAACTTTCGTTTTAAACTCTTAGTATTGATATTGCGATGATTATGTTGCTATCCATCCAGTATTGACTGATATTTGATCCCTAGATAATAGTTTCTAACTGTATTCCATCACAGCCAAAGCTTCAAAAAGTAAGCGAATCCCCGCTTTGTTCCTTACTCCTTTTCTCGTGTAAGTTATTCGAGACTTCATTATTCATGCTTATATTCTCACTTTATTAGAACAAAGGAATACCGTTTTATTTTTCCTTAACACCGTGAATTGCAGAATATTTTACTCATGTTTAATAACGTCCCTATAGTTGTTGCAAACATTGACATAAGAGACAACGATTTCGCTATCTAGAATTCACTACAACGGACAAAGAGACCGTTTATTTGAAAAGAGGATTTATTTGAGAAGAGTATTCAACAATAGGATCAAATAACCCACAACAGAAAATCGTTCTAGTGTACTGTAGCATAATGATTACCTTGGATTGAAAATAAGAACTTATATTGAATAAAATACCTTGCAGGACACTGAACTTGATCGCCAATATTACGTCACGCGGTCAGCAATAAAGAAAATGAACTATCGCCTAATAAATTAAATGTTTTCTTAGTAGTAGTTACAGAAAGCAATAACAATAAATACGTAGTAATGCTCGTAGGCTGTTTACGAAGAACAATTTATACGCAAACGTAACAAAGACAAAAGTTACATTTGTTCATGTCTATCTAAATACATCAGCATAACTCGTACAACTCCGACATATCGCACCACAGAGGAAACTTATACAATAGGTAAACATATAGATAACATCAAAGCAGTTTAATAAAGCAGGGATCTTACTTTAGCGAAGTTTTGAACTCTGTCCAAGTTTAGTGCCGCGGTTTCGATCCACGATGCATTGCTAAGCCAAAGAACGTAATAGTTGTGCGAACCTCATTATGCAAAAGTCCATAATCTAGATAACTTTGGAGATGTGGGAAAATCTAAGATGACTTTGTTTGAACTATAGATAGTTTATTCTTTCACTACAAGAATTAAATAGATTGTAAAATAATTTATTTTATTATCTATGTAGCTGAATGAAGACATAAAGTTGGAGTTGTTTTTAGTAGTAAATGTTAAGTAGGATATTATAAAGTTAATGACAAATGAAAAGAATACTGCTCATACCTAGAAGAAAATATGGTGTTGATACCACGGTTCCATGGAAACAACATATTAGCAATGCTCATATTTTATTGAAAGTCTATTAAAAGCATATTTTCCCGTAAAACCGTTTATCTTGCTACCATTCACTTGAACGATTTTGTAAGAAGGATTTATTTCTGTATTACCAAACACCGTAATATTGTCTTTAAAGTACTACTTTATGTTATTCATGATAAAATGAAAACGGTATTTAAAAATGATATTGTACACAATATTGCAGCTAGCAAGTTTTTAACTTGGCACTGCATTCTAATCGTTATTATTCAACCAAGTTAATGGGGCCATGTCGAAAATAATGCAAATAAGATAGTTTACAGGTTGAAGCTATGCCAATAATTTTTGATTACACCAGTTAAGAACAAGTGAGAAAAGATTGCTAGACTATAAAAAGTTACAAAGTTCATAACGGAAGAATGTAAAGTGTAGCTAAGAAAGAGAACAATGTTTAAACAAAATGTAGATTGTTGAAAATCGCTTCCAATTCGATTGCACTTTATAAAAGTGCAATTTAACTCACTATCTGACTTCCTATTTCTCTACGTGTAGAATGACTACGTGTAGAAAGGATTTTATCTTCTGCACCACACAAAAGTGGTTAAGATTTGCGGAATTAGAACGTTAACCTGAATTCAACTTCAATATTGGATTCAAACTATTTTGGAGTGTCCCTGACATTTTAGAAAGAAAGAAAGAAAGAAAGAAAGAAAATTATTTATTTTGGACTCACACAGGCAGTTACAGAAACAAATACAATATTAAAAAAAAGAAAGAATAAGAATTTATAGTACCTGCACGAGGCCAAAAAGGGCTCCTTTAAGAGATATTTTGGTATCAATATAGCTGTTTAAAGGAGAAATCCCAACGGTCTAAATATCGCACTATGCACAGATATTGATACGTTGTCCATGCGTTTAATTCGTATAGATTTACTAATGCTAACTAGTGCCATATTGTGATAGTCCAAAACAGTAGTTATTTTTAGGTCACTCAATGCAAAATGTATCTGCAAGTGAATCATCGTTGGTCTCAAAACCTTAAAGTGACTTAAAGTGTAAACGACACGATAGACGCAGTGGCTGGGCGCTTGGCTGCTGTGTAAAGTGTCGTGGTTCAAATCCCGCATCGAATAAGTATTTGTAGTTCCTACAGATAATTATTCGGTGTGGGAATCAAACTTGTGTTACATCATATATAGAGATTTGTGTCTGTAAACGCACTCCTGATACAGGAGTATTTCTAGTATGAGGTACCATTTTTCAAAAGCTTAAAGAAAAAGACGTAAGAATATTGAAGATTTCTATATTTAATGTAACAACTATTCTCATATCCTTTGCTGTATTCTTATCTGATTTATACAATGCAATTTTCTCTGCTTCTTAACTTTCTACACAAAAAGTACCGTATGTCAAATGCGATTTGTCCAGCTTGAATTTAATTTTATTAAACTTTTATCCCGACCCGCTCCCTGTGTGATGCCCGCTTAGTACATTCACATATACCTATAACTGCAGGTGTATATGTACCATGATCAGAACAATTTTCATAGTCGATTGACTAATCACATGAAAACGATATAATCATCGACGATTGGAACAAAGGCCACTGTGGCATGGATTGATGTCTCTAATTATGTAATATTAAAGAAATGGGTTATGACTTTTGCATGAATAAGGGGAAAAGCTTTTTTTATGATAAATCTTAACTTTCCTGGTTTTGAAATAAAAGTACAAAAAATGGTTCAAAGGCACTTGATGTTGGTAAAGTAATTTGAACAAAAACTTGAGGATGAATCTACAGGAAGATGTTATTTGTATAATAAAAAAACTTAGAAATTAAAAAATGCTGCTCTTATAAATAAGCTGGCGTAACTGCTAGGTAGGAAAAAACGCAGAGCACGCTTTTGTGAAATGAGCGTAATTTAATTATATGCCTCTCGCAGCGATCAGGCAGCTGTTTAAAATTGTTTTGATATACCTATTTTATCCATTTACTGATTTAAATAGGTTTGTAGGAACGATTTTTAGTTTAGGTTGCAAATAGCATTAGGCTGGACATCCACTGTTAAGGCTGTGTAGGCTTCGATAAATGATGGACTGAATGCTGGTATAAAACTGTGTAATCAAATCAACTTAATTTAAACAATAAGGTCTGAAATTTTCTGGCATAGGGCGGGGCAAGACGCGATGAATAAAGCGCGCGCGCGTCCTCTGGCGAGATGTATGACGCCGGAACATCCACAGAGCTGTGCGAGGAAAACGTGCGGTGCTAAAATGTGTAGTGAGGATGTGAACGATGTGACCCTTTCCACCAGGGCTGTGCGAGGAATGCATAATGTGAAATGCGTAATGTGTTAATGTGTACAAATGAGCGGTGCGAGGATAGGTAGCGGACTCTTTTCGAATATGAAAGTGGTGTGGCGGGAGTGGTACACATTCCTCGTAACACATTTCTCGCAACACATTCCTCGCAACACATTCCTCGCAACACAATCCTCGCAACACATTCCTCGCAACACATTCCTCGCAACACATCCCTCGGTCGCATTTGTCGCTTGTTTTGTATGAACAAAAACCTCGCACCGCTAAGCCCATATCCACCAGAGCTGCGCAGAGCGAGGCTAGGTAAATGCAGTGATTCTATTGGTGCTTACAAAACACATTCCTCGCTACGCAGCTTAGCACAGCTTTGGTGGATGCTCGGCCTTATAGTGGGTTGGATAATCACAATATTTTGATTTTTACCCTCTAACGGAAACCAACATTCGTATCTTCGTAGTCTTTGATATTTTTCTTGTAGTAGTATCATTGAATATGTTTACTTACCAAGTTCTGTCAGTTTAGGGTCAAGCCACATCTGACGGAAGATAAGTCGCCGATCTTCCGCCGGTACTCATAATTCCATATAAACATCTCACACCGTACACATTTGACCAAAGATGCGTTACTAAAATACCTCGAGTAAAATACGCGACGGAAGATCGGCGACGTATCTTCCATCAGATGTGGCTTGGCACTTGATCGTACATTTTGTATGTAGAAAAGCGATTTGAGCACTGAAAAACTGAAGTAGGTCGTTAGGAAGTAAGCTTCCATTTGAACTTAATCCTTACTTCCTTATCCTTACTAATATTATAAACGCGAAAGTTTGTATGTATGGATGGATGTATGGATGTTTGTTACTCTTTCACGCAAAAACGGCTGAACGGTTTTGGATGAGATTTGGGACACAGATAGACTATGCCCTGGATTAACACATAAGATACTTTTTATCCGGGTACATCAAATAGTTCCCCTAGGATGCGGGTGAAACCGCGGGTAATAGTCTAGTAGTTCCATATTTTCATTAAACTAATCATAACTCTTGAAGTACTCATTAGTGTCAAGATATCGCAACAATATTTGAAACCGGTATAGTTGATTCATGTTCATGAAAATTGTCTATATCATGGAATATAATAATATGTCACCATGTTGTCATGTTGTCATGTTTCCCTTTTGTTGTTACGATGGTACCCTTCTTCCTATGTCTACTTAAAAGACTTGCAAGGGACAACAATCAGCTGACTCAATCTGTTTAAGTTTTACTCCGAGGTCAAAGGAAAGTAAAGAACTCTAAACATGTAAACAACATGTGAAAACAGACACGATATTAGGTCAGATAATCAGGCAGATTTTTCAACCGTTAAATAACTTCTATCTTAAGAATATGTTTCACATTTTAAGAGCTTTTGTATAGTAAATATGTTATAACTTCGAATTTATTTCTAGGATAAAAGCACAAAACAGATAGGTACAGAAGTCAATCACATGTATGTACTTCATTTTTCATACCTACGCTCGGCGGTCGCTCTATCTATATGTCTATCTCTCTCAAGCGCATGGAACTCGCGCTCGCACTCACTCGCACTCTAGTCCCAAACAGTCCGAGATATCGTGCCCGTGAGCAGTTTCTATGAGTGCGTTGCTCGAGCGCACTTGTATGTAGATTGACTTCTGTACCTATCTACCTATTTGTGATAAAAGTATCTGCCTCGTTGGTGTAATGGTGACAAGTGTGAGATCCTGGTTTCGATCCCCAGGTTGGGCAAAGTGTTATTGGGTTTTCCGAGTGGAGTTCCTCAGTAGCAGCCCGGTGTTTAGATTTGTGCCCAGTTTTATAGTAACAGGCTCGCCCCCTATTACATGGGACTTAAAAAGAGGATGTGTGTGACTATACACCTCTGCCCAACCCTTCAGGGATTACAGGCGTGATGTTATGGTTTATGTTATGATAGAAGTATCTGGAGATTGATAAATCGACCCTTAATAATGTAACCTAACTTCATAACAGAATGCACACCATAAACATATAGCTATTGAATCATAATACTAAAGTTATAAACACGTGGACGTCCAGTTCATCAGATGCGGGTAAATGGTGAAGAAAGTCGGCTTTCATCCTTAGAAAACGTGTCCCGGGTAACAAACTGCATGGAGTATATGATTTTCTATTACTCAACCCCAAAAGCCGCCGCCGTCCAACTTTGTCTTTTGAAACGGCCAACTTCCATTGTGCCGGCAAACGAGCTTAATGACCTATTTCGAATCGTGTATTGTGAGTTAAATGATAGACCGTTGATGGGTTTTGTTACAGAAAATATGAAAACAAAACTGCTTGATGGTACCTATCAATAAAACGGTATCAACGTTTTTATTTACAGGTACGTACGGTGAGATCGTTAGTCATATATCGGCTGAAGTACAATCAGTTAAACAAGAAGAAATCTCCAAGGTAAATAAAACATTTATTTAAAAACAAGTTACATCTCCTATCATTCAACTTTATGGGAGAAAAGAAAATATTTATCGCTTCATTCAAGTTTTAAATGTCCACTAACAAAAGTACCTATATTCTGCCTAGCTTTTTCCCAACCATGTTGGGATCAGCTTCCAGTCTAACCAAATGCGGCTGAATACCAGTATTTTACACGGAGCGACTGCCATCAAACCTCCGCAACCCAGTTACTCGGCAATGCCGATATTCTAAGGTTAGACCAGTTGTCAGACTTTCGGGCTTCTGACTAACCGTAACGACTGTCATAGGTATTCGGATGACACTCGGGACCGACTGTTTAACGTGCTCTCCGAGGCACGGAGGGGTCTCGATGTGTAACGAACGTTCACAAATCCACGGAATGACCGCGCCAAGTGCAGCTTAACCTCACCAATCGTATGATACGCGCGGTGGGTAATTAGCCACGAGCCCCTCTACTAACAAAAGTACCTGTAGGTACTATTTTTTTTATACTATTACGTTATTGCATGCCGTCACCACTAGTAAGAAACGCTACGATTGGTTTGCCAAAGTGTAAGCGATTAACAGAATAAACAAAGTACTCGTACGTATATTTATCGCTCCTTCATTGCTTCAGTTGATTTCAATGGCCACAAAGGTAACGAAAGCCCATGGTCAATTGTACACAATAGCATCAAAGGTTTAGTCACCATTGCATGTAGAAACATCACAAAGATTTCTTGATTACGACTTAAGTGAACGCCAATTTTCCATAGAACCATGCAACAAAGAATGTGAGTTATCAGTTGTTGAATTTTACAGCGATTATGCTCGAACACGCAGGTCTCACGACGATCAATCATATGACCATTTTTGTGCATTAACCATTCTTATAAGATTCCTAGAATTCATTGCTTTGCGCGAAAATCGAAAAAGTAATCGGTTTCATCGTTTCCGATTCGTTTGATAATGTTACATTGCAACAATGCAATTTGATAATGTTACATTGCAACTTTTTCTGTAAGCGGATGGATAGAATTAGAAATGAGTATGTAGGAGGAAGTCTGAAAGCGGCGCCGGTGACTGAGAAGTTGTGTGGAAACCGGTTGTCATGGTATGGGCATGTGATGCGGCGGAATAAGGAACATGTTGTGAGGAAAGTTTTGAGTATGAATGTGGATAGTTATAAGAGTAGAGGAAGACAAAAGAAACGATCAATGGATAGTGTGAAAGATGATATGGCTAGAAAGGGGGTGACTACTGAGATGACGGCTAATAGAAATGTATGGAAGAAGAAGACATACTGCGCCGACCCCAAATTAGTTGGAATAAGGGTACGAGGATAATACTGATGGGAAATATTTCTGTAGTGACTTTTCTATTTATTCTAGAATAAAGTGACGTGTTAGCTGCAGTAAGAATACTCGATGCTAGTTACATTTCGTAGTGTATATTGATGAATTTTATACTACTTTTATAAATATTTATCCATGAACGAAGTGATGGGTGTTGAACATGAAGTGTGCTCAACTTAGGCGCTTGTATTAAAGCGGTCGTACAAAGTAAAAACAAACATGTTTATCTTTTGTTAGAACAGCAAGTTGTTTGCTTCATAATAAACCACCCCATTTCCTTAATGATCAGATAACGTAATAGCGCGATTATGCTGACTCCTACCTATGCAAATTAAATTAAATTACCTAGAGCAGCCTAAAGTACGGCCAAGTTCCGCGTTCGTACCTCAGCACTATTCAGGCGCGGTGCCAAGCTATACTTTTTAGACAAGTAAATGTCATGAACCTGTTAAGTTCCTTCATTCTTTTATATGCTTTCTTCTAAACTTAGTTAGCAACTTCTACGTGTGCAGTTGAACTTAAAAGTTAATTTCGTCTCCCTCGGAATATTTTTAAAAGTCTGAAAGCTTTATTACTGTGCTAGTGACTACTCCTTGAAACTTTGTTCGTGTTTCTTCATTTGCGGAATTACTCGACTTTGTTAGCAAGGCGAAAACTGGAGTAGGACCCCTTAGAATGTTTCAGAAGCGTTAGATTAGACTTGTGAAAGGTAACGTGAAAGTTAAGGATCTAGCTGGTGAGGATAGAGCAAAGTTGAAAAAAGACTGAATCGAGGACAGAGCCTCAAACGGGTAGGATGACGGAAGAAATCGACCATGTTTTAAATAGTAGATACAGTTTTAGACTAAATTCCTCAAAACAGAATATATTCACTTACAATAAGGAACACTAGTTTCTAGTAAAAGTTCGAACGAATATTGAAACGGTATATTTAAAATGATAAAATATACAAAATTGACAGTTATTGACTTATCATTATGTTAGTAAAACAAACTATTCTAGAAAACATCTAGTACCTATTATTATGTAGTTTTTTTTATGTATTATGTAATCTGCAAAAAGCATTTGCGAGCCGGTTGCGAGTATAGAGGCCATATTACGTATCGAAACACAGTTCCTATCAAAGTTGCTATTGAAGGCTTTGACTGAGTTATAATTTTCTTATTTATACTTATTTTTATTTTGCATTATTTTTTCATTTTATTTATTTGTTGTGCAAATATGTAGTTTTAGTTTTTTTTATACGTACTTAGACTAATTTAATTCAAAACTATACATTATGTGGAATTTTAATTTATTTTTTAATGAGGCAGATAAGTGCGTAAATCTATAAAGTTATCAGACTTAATGAAATTAGTTAGCTTATTTATCTGCGACATATGTACTCTATGTCCTACAAAAATGTTACTACGCTATCCAATAACAAAAGGCGCAAGCCTTCTTTATGTCGAACCCAAATATAAAAACAAAGAAAGCTCTTTCTTATAAAAGTAATATTAGAATATAACTTTCTAACTATAGGTACTACAACTGTACAAATGTATCCAAGTACAAAAGTCTGTAATTGTACTTTCATAAGTATAAGGTGCTGCAAGTACTTGTACAAGGAAATTACAGTCTAAGTGCAAATTAAACATTCAGACAGGAAACCATTGCAACAAGTAATTACTAGAATAACACTCCAGACATTCGTGTTCACATCGTTTCACGTCAAAAACTTTTAAAACTTCCTCAAAACGTAAGTAAACATTTCGTAGAAAATTGCATTCTTAGTAAAAGCGGCCGGAATACAACAAAAGTGTTCCCATTTTATGCGCTAACAACTAAACAGGGTTGCTCATTAAAAACTCTAGCTTCGATAAACACAAACGTACGCGTTTAAGTTTACTCATAAATAAAATCGTGTGTTACCACGAGACTATTAACACATTACCAAGAGCTTAGTCTGAAGGTGTGTAAAGACCTGACGTACAAATCCTTTGTTCGATCGATGTTTGCGTTTGTTCGCTTCAATCGAGTTTCAAGTTTTGACAGCGCTGTCGATTGGTTGAGACTTGACAAAGAGAAGTGGTATTCCATTCTGTATCGCAGAACAAACTGACATCGCAATCGGATTACATCAGGTCATCCGTTATCCGAACTTTGTGCCAACTTCTGTTGAGATATCGACTCTCTTGATGTAGTTAATAAATTAAATAGCACGATAGTAATAAAATTGGTTAGTGATAGCAAGCGCGACTGCTGATCGTGTGGTCCTAGGTTCCATCCCCAGGTCGGGCAAAGTTTTATTGGGTTTTTCTGTCTTGAATTCCTCAGTAGCAGCTCGGAGTTTAGTTTTGTGCCCGGTTGATGGCAATACGCTTGCCCCCTATTACATGGGACTTAAACATAACGGCGAACTGAGGGTGTTACTATACACCTCTGTCTAATACTTTGGGGAATACGAACGTGATGATATGTTATGTTAGTATTAAAATTTCATCAGAATTATTTTGTACAGCTATTGTCTGTCTACTTCTTTCTGTATTTAAACCTAAAGCAATATTCCTTTGCTATTTGATTTGAGCAACCGGCATGAAAATATTATAAACAAGCCGAATCGACACGTATATGTTACGTTCTACACACAAAAGTTGGACAACATAACTACGCTTCTTCAATTTATATTTATAACTACCTACCTACTATATATTATATTACTAGCGGCCCGTCTCGGCTTCGCACGAATGGTAATTTTTCCCGTTTTTGCAACATTTATCATTTACACTTCGCTCCTATTGGTCGTAGCGTGATGTTATATAGCCTATAACCTTCCTCGATAAACGGACTATCCAACACAAAAATAATTTTTCGATTCCAACCAGTAGTTTCTGAGATTAACGTGTTCAAACAAACAAACTCTTCAGCTTTATAATATTAGTATAGATAATAATATTATAAGTATGTGTTTGTATTTGACAACACGTTTGGTGCACTGGCTGAGCGATTGGCTTCTGCATTTCGGATCGATTCCCGTACGGAAAAAATATATGTACGGCTTACAGATAGTAGTTCCGGGGCTGGGTGTTTGTGCATGTGAAGATTTGTATCTGTAAACGCACTCACGATACAGGAGAAATCCTAGTGTGGTGCAAAGATTTCTTGGAAAATAAATAAATCTAGAGCACTTACTCACCGACCCACACCGCTTCGTAAAGCATGCAGCTGATTTACGTTTAACTACTCGTAACTCGAGACTGGACATTTTGGGTGCTAAGTTCTAAGACTTCTAAGTATTGTAAGTGACGTGAGCTACAATTCCACTTACAGTACTTACCAACTTCTTCAGAGTTCAAGCTAATTTGTAGCGGTGTTTTATGGAATTAAAATAAAAAGAGAACACAGCAGGATTTTTGTTTTTAATTCTGTTAATGATTTATGTAATAATTAAAGACATAATAAATAAATAAAAATACAATCAACATCAAAAACAGGTGATAATTTTACAAAGATTGAACTGTGTTTTATGAATAAAAACGTTAAACATAAAATTAAAGTAAATGTTAGAATCAAGGAAAGAATTTAGATAAAATCTAGAGCAATTCCTTTCCATCATTGTAATGAAACGATAAAATAAATTATTCCAACTTAAAGTCATAACCTAAGTTTTATTAGACTGGGCGCTTACTGATGAAACTTATATTTCATACCACAAAGAGTGATCGCGCAATTTTTTTCTTCAAAATGTCAATCGTCGGTTATAAGTAGGTAAAATATACTGCTGCAGTGTAAAAAGTTTCATCAAAAAAGCAATGTATTGCTTTTTAACACATATCACGATGACGGGCAAGGAACACATCGTAAGCAAACCTGCACACCTGTTGTGTGTAGTGCGCCAACATGCACCAGGTCAGCAAGTGGACTAAAGCCTTAACACTTCTCATTATGAGAAGAAGCCCGTGCCCAGCAGTAGGACAGTCGTGGGCTAATTATGTTATGTTACGATAATGGCCTAAATGTTTTCAGAAAACAGGAAAATAATAAAGACGAGACTGAGCGAGATTTATGTCCAGCAGTGGACTGCGATAGATTGAATTGATTCGTTGACACTCAAAAACACTGGATGAGGAGAAATTTGAATGAAATCGAAGCTTAGTCCCGAAGTTATCACTTAAGACCAGAACTGCTATACCCTAAAACGATTTGAATTCAAATTGAGCTGAAGTACCTACTGCAATAGTATCAGTACTATTGCAATCGGTACAAGGTCAATTCAATCAGTCTGAATAATACCATATTAATCTCCTTCAATATTCCCCGACGAATATTCATAGAAATTTACAAGGTGGACATCTTTAGTACTAGACGCTTACTGGTTGATATATATCTAACTCTCACTTGCTTAATAAATCTAAAAGTAGGTATGATAAAGGTCTTACCAAAAAAAAACTCCAGCAATCGTTTCTAATGCAAAAGTTTTGACATCACAACGTGACCCAAGGGACAAACACTGTTCCAAGTTTAATTAGGAATTTAAAGTATAAGGAGAAGAACCAACCGATTTTGAAACAATAGAGGGATAATAAATGAATCCGTCTGTATGTGGAGCGAAAAAAAAACTAAAACTGGTCACGGCAAAACTGTCTTTGTTCCGTTGATTGAATGGAAACCTTTGAGTTGGGAAAAACGGTCGTACTAAATGAGAGAGGTACTTACTGACTGTCATAACATTTTTCTATTTGTCTATGTGGGATGGAATAACAAATTGTGGAGAAAATATGTGTTCGCGACGCTTATCCATTTGTTTATCGTAGAATTAACGTGGAGGGCTGTTTTGAATGACAATTTTGTTGTTACCGCTGAAAACATTTTAGTTTTTTTTTTATGTTGTTCAAGTAAGAAGTGAAATAAGCAAAATAGGTAATTATGCGTCGTAGTAGCGCGAAGTATTGTTTGTTTTTGCGTAAGAATGGGACTACAGTATTCTATTTATTTTGGTTTAAGTTGCGATTGACTCCATCTTGCTTTATAGTAAGTCAGTGAAAACAGCTTTGAATGAAGTTCAATTACCTAAAAAGGGGCTTATTGTATTTTATTTTTTTCAACTCAGCCGGTCTAATTCAGGATCTAAGGTCTTTCGCGTCAATCAAATAATGCTAAAAACATCATTACCAACCAAATGTAACCCAAATCACTCTAAGTTACCTATATTTTACTTAAACCTTATTGTGATTGCCTGACCAAAATTGGAAACGAAAAAGCTGTCCGCAATATAAAAGCAAATTAGCTTTATTTTGGGTACTTCAAATGCGTATTGGATATAACCAGTGAACTGGCCGAATCCCGGATCCCATTGATGCTAATTTCAAACATGAACGGTTGGAGGAAGTGAGATGGAAAAGGTCCTATCGATTTTCTCACTCTAGAACGTTGCATTGGAAAATTAAAATTGACGTCTTAATACCAAGACGAGTCGATTGTGACTTGAATAATTCATCGTTCTGGCCTAGATTTGGTGCACGCTAAAGTATTGACGAGTTAAGGACGGTTACTTTTGAAACTTGGCAAACCGTTGTTTAAATTTCTATCGTTTGGATCGTATAATACTTTATACATAGGTAAAGGATTCAGCTTAGTAGAAAACTTAGGCGAACTTGTGCGACATCGTTTAGCCCAAGGCTAATAATCAAATAAATGCCTGTCACGTCCATACAAAATTCACGTTCTACCCTAGGAAAGGCGGAGGGTTATGCCGGGCTCTTACGCCTAAAATCACCACGGTATTCCTCCAAGGACCTATGATCGGGGTCGCATGTTTTTGCTAGCGCATTCACCGTAACCCTTACAAGTTTTGGTCCACCCCTTGGCATCTCCTTTCGTGGGACCATATTAAACAGGTACCTACTCCTATTTATCTCGTACTGCCTAGTCTTTTCCCAACTACGTTGGGGTCAGCTTCCAGTCTAACCAGATGCGACTGAATACCAGTACTTTACACGGAGCGACTGCCATCAGATCTCTGCAACCCAATTACTAGGCAATGCCGATATCTTAAGGTTAGACCGGTTGTCAGACTTTCGGGCTTCTGATCACCCGTAACGACTGTCATAGGTATTCCTATGACACCCGAGACCGACCGTGCTTTTCGAGGCACAGAGGGTTTTCGACGTGTAACGAATGGTCACCCAACTACGGACTTACCGCGGCAAGCGCAGCTTAACCTTCGCGCGGTTATTAATTAGCCACGAGCCCCTCAAGTACTCCTATTTTAAACAAAACTTCAGATGTATTGTTTGGTTTGAATCAATTGTTTTGTAGATTGTATATATTAGGTTTACAACTGCACAATGAAATTAACCCTTCATTACTACAACAGCAAACGTTCTATACAAAAATAGACGAAACCACAAAAACGTATATCTCAAAGCCCTGCACTGTCAACCATATAAAACCTTTTTACGCTTTTCCGAACGTCCCACATGTCATGTTAGGAAACAACAAAAAACATTCCCATAAGACCGGTCCCGAAACAGATGTGAAACATGGAATATGGCGTCGTAACGCACTCTTCAACTTTTCATATAGACACCTATCCATATATTGTAAATGCGAAAGTGAGATTGGCTGTCTGCTTGTTACTTCTCCACGACTAAACTACACATTTTAATGTTAGTTGGCATATAGCCCTCAACCAAGAGAAGGACATAGGATTGAATCGAAGACACAAGCGAAGCCACGGGCATCTCCTAGTTAATGTTTTATTTATTTGCAAATTGGTCGAAGAATTAAAGATAAAGTAGGTACGTAGCCTAAGCGTACGGGGTCGCAAGCCGCGCAGACAACACAGTTCAGTGACAGTTTTATAATCCATACAGTCGGGCAACGCCTTTTGGCCTCTGGCTAGCAGCTAAAAACAAAACGGCGATCAACTGTATCTCAAGCAACCTAGTCGCTCATGTACGGCCAGCCTAAAAATGAATCGAAATATGGTGTATATAAATAACATCATAATATCACTGCATTGCTAGTTAATGCGTTATGTAATAGGCTTCGGCTATGGGATTATATTAAGAGGGATTTCACTGTCGATTGGCAGTAGCTTCTGACTGTATAATGGCATTATACTGCAATTACCAACATGCCTGCCAAGCGTAATGATTCCAGATAAGCTTAGTATGAATATAGTATATATATATATTTAATAATAGCATTCACAGGATGACATGAACCGAATAAGATTGTTTATTGCGGTGATATACCGGAACATTTGAATTTTTATTCATAATAATATTTTTATAATGCCATGGCTCCTACCGTGCTCCTCTCTTTACCCAAAGAAGATGCTAGTCGACATAATATGTCATAAGTCTAACCAGATGCTGCTGAATATTAGTATTCTACACGGAACGACTGTCATCAGACCTCCGCAACCCAATTACAGGGCACTACCAATTGTAAATCAACTGTAATCTGTATCTTCTTTACATAGTATAAAACAAAGTCACTCCTGCTGTCTGTCTGTCCATATGTATGCTTAGATCTTATTAACTACGCAACGGATTTTGATGCGGTTTTTTTAATAGATAGAGTGATTCAATAGGAAGGTTTATATGCCCCACATTAGTATCTACATTGCACCCGTGCGAACCCGGAGCGGGTCGCTAGTAATCTTCTATATATATAATAGGAGAAGCTGACTGACTGACTGATCTATCAACGCACAGCCGAAACGGCTGGGGTTAGTAACTTGAAATTTTGACAGTAGGTTCATTTTGTGACGTAAATATCCACTAAGAAGGGATTTTTCGAAATTCAACCCCTAAGGGGGTGAAAAAAAATCACGCAAGCGAAGCTGCGGGCAAAAGCTAGTTAGGTATATAAAAGGAGAAACTGTCTGACTGACTGACTGATATATCAACGCACGGCCTAAACCATTGGGGTTAGAAACTTGAAATTTTGATAGTATGTACCTTTTATAACGTAGGCATCCACTAAGGAAGGATTTTCCAAAAATTCCTCCCTTAAGGGGGTGAAAAAAAATCACGCAACTGAAGCTATGGGCAAAAGCTAGTTTCTTATAAAGAAGCCAATACCTGCAAATACTATTAAATGATGAAATAGATCCAACACGGTTCAGACTACTCTAAATATTATTGGCAATAAATGTACAATTGCACATTGCACAATCCGTAGATTTAACTAACAACGGCCAGTAAAATATAGGAACCCAGCTAGTGTTGTGAGCAATATGAAATACAATTACAACTAACGTGATTTTGTGCGGTGGTAACGCAATTACTGTTGGTATCGCTTGAAGTTAATATTCTCCTCTAGAGAGGAGGATCGTGCAACCATAAACAATACTAGTAATAAATCTTGGTGATATTGCAATATAAACCGGCGAAGAGTGAGTGGAAACATTAAATGCTAAGTGTTAATAGAAGGGTCTGACGTATTTGAATACTTCAGGTAACTTCTTTATGCAGCTACTGAAGATAGTTTCACAGTTAATAAAGTTAGTTGATCTTGGAATCACTTACCTATCGAACATTTGAAGTATTGAAACGGCTTTGGATTTTAATGACACGTTTAGGTGTTTGTTAACTTATGTAATAGTTTAGGGTTCTGGGTTCGATACCCAGGTCGGGCAAAGTGTTATTGGGTTTTTCCGGGTGGAATTCCTCAGTAGCAACCTGGAGTTGGGATTTGTGCCCGGTTGATGGCAATATGCTCGCCCCCTATAACATGGGACTTAATCATAACGGCGAAATGAGGGTAAGTATTACTATATAACTCTGCCTAACTCTTTGGGAAATACATGCGTGATGTTATGTTATTTATGGTAATGACTTTCTGAAGTAACATTTTTTTTTCTAATGAGAGAGTTATAGAAACTGGTTGTTTTAGTGTTGAATCAGTCGCCCAGCATATTCATCAACTACCTAAAGCTGTCGATATACTAATCCATACCTATTTGAATATATTTTTTGTAGGTACCAACTCATAATAATATGACTGTCTTATCTGGCTGAATTTACGAAGAAAATAAAATATGATCAATACGAAACTCCTTTATCAAAGCATTTGGCCTCTTGCCAGGATATGCTTTGATAAAAGAAACGATTTGTGCGCTCATTAGCAAGCAGAGTGCCAGTTACTTCATCTTTATAAAGGGGACTTTTTGTTTTTGCGTAGAATTTCTATTATTTGACCTTTAGAACAACCGAAGATCTAGGTTTTCGTAGTACAAAGAGGATAACTTAGCTTTTAGGTAGATGTTACTGACTCTTAATAATAAAGAATGTAAGCAATGCCTTAAAGGACCTCAGCATGCTGGAACAATGTCTCCACGAAGGCCTAACAAAAGACCAGTTTCCTCTTTGCTAAGAATTAAAACCCGTGGAAAGCAACTCTCAAATTGGACGTAGTTAAGCAGAAAGGACCCACACAGAGTCACTTTTGAGTTATTGACGTTTTAAGTTCAGAGTGGTTTTTTTCAGTGATGCTGTCAGATTTTGTTACGTATTTACACATCCTTGGAAAAATCGGTGGTTGATGGTTATATTGTTTATTTCTGGACTTATTTAGGAACATATAGAGTTGGATGATTTAAGCAGGTTGGGTCTTTATAAGTAACTAGCTGTGTCTTCACGGCTCCGCCCGTAGCCTATGTTACTCAGTGATAATGTAGCTTTCTAAAGGCAAAAGAATTTTTGAAATCGGTCCAGTAGTTTTTAAGTTTATTCGTTACATACAGAAATACAAAAATCCAAAAATACAAATCTTTCCTCTTTATAATACACTGGCCTGCAAAAATAAGTATCACACTTTTAAAATCGCAATAACTTTTTAAGTACACAAGATATACTTTCGAAACAAAAAGGACTCAAAAAAAGAGTTTAATTTTGTACATAAAAACTTCATAGTCGGTAACCTTCTTTTGAGAAATGGCTGAAAAAAACTTTAAAATCAAAAATAATCCTTTTTCGAGTTACAATTATACCATTAATTTTTTGTTTCTATTTTTGTTTTAAAAATTTTTCTTGATCGATGATTCTTGTTACAAAAGCTAAGTTAGACAACAGCACATAAACTTATTTATCATGCCTCTTTCACCTGAAGAATGTACTAGGATCATGACTTTTCTGGAACTAGGCATCAGTATGCGTCGTACTGCAAGAATGGTGGGTCTGACGTTACGAACGGTCCAGAAGGTGAAGCGAAGGTACGAAGAGACTGGAAACCATTTGAGGAGACCTGGTAATGGCAGACCCAGGTGTACTAGTGCCCGAGAAGACCGTTATATTGTTTCCACTGTGTTGAGAAATCGCCACTTAAATGCAGTTGAAGTCCAGCAACAGCTTCTTCAGACCCGAAGGGACTACATAAGTGACAGTATAGTGAGAAGAAGACTGGCTGAAGCAAACCTGAAACCCCGAAGACCAGCGAGTGGCCCCAAACTCGAGAGAGAGCATCGAGTAGCGAGACTACGATACGCCCGTGAACACATACAGTGGGATCAAGAAGAATGGGCAAGAATTTTGTTTACAGATGAGTCTAGATTCTCACTTTACACTTCTGATGGAAGGCGAAGTGTCTACAGGCGACCTGGTGAGCGATACCTGCAAGCCTGCTTCTCAGAAAGAGTCCAGTACGGTGGAGGCAGTGTACATGTATGGGCTGGCATATCTTCAGAAGGTCGCACGGAGTTAGTGGCCATAGAAAATGGCACTCTGACTGGGGAAAGATATGTCCAGGAGATTCTCAATGAGTATTCAGGGCCGTATTTAGTAAATATGGGTGAAGGATCGATGCTGATGCATGATAATGCCCGGCCACACACGGCTCGGGTCGTGCAAGAGTATATTCAGGAGGTTGGTATCAGCGTGATGGCTTGGCCATCAAGCAGTCCTGATCTCAACCCGATTGAGCACACCTGGGATGAGCTAGGGAGGCTAATCAGAAGCCGCAGACCACCACCTACCACCCTCAGGGCACTAAAACAGGCCCTGATAGAAGAATGGGAGAATATTCTCCAACATCGGCTCCGAAACCTCGTGTTCAGTATCGTAATCGACTTGAAGCTGTAAGCAGAGCCCGAGGAGGCAATACCAGTTATTAAAAAATAAATGACATGTAAAACATACTTGTAAATGTTAATTGAGTTTTATGACACTAAGCTAAAAGTGGCTATTTTTATTGTTTTATCTTTTTTTAGACTTAAAAATGTTACTAATGTATAAATTACTATAGTTTCAAAGAAAGCTGATAAAAATTGCTATAAAACGTTTTTTATATTAAATCTCTAACTTCTATAGTTTAGAAATAATTCAAATTTTAAAAGTGTAGTACTTAGTTTTGCAGGCCAGTGTATAAGTATAGACTAGTATAGACAAAAATAAAATACCTGCCTAATATGTGGTTTGGTTCCCTATCACAAAAGACGTATTTCCTTTGTTTATTTCTTGTATCTTTTTTGTTGAATAAAAAATAATAATAATCCTTTTTTTTTTGGCCCTACCTTATAGACCATTTTGGAACCAATAACTCATTCTTGACATTTTTGTGGATTGAGTCCTTTCTGCTAAACTACGTCCAATTATAAATCAGTACATAAACAATACAAAAACTAAATCCCTACTTTTCTAATTCTCTTTTAACAAAATCAAAGACATTTATTTACCAATCCGTGCAAGCTCACGTCAGTGTGTTAACAGCATCCCAAATCTTTTTGGCTTTTGAATATTTTATTTCATACTTTCACGATTAGATATTCAGAGGTTTAACTTATTTGAAGGACAAAAAGATGTCAACAACTCTACCCGCGAAAAGGGTGAATCTGTAATGAGATAAATCCCGCCGGACTTAGCGACACGAAACATTTTGTCAGAGAAAAGAGCCATGGACTTAGAGCCCACCGGGTTGTGGACGTTTAATCTTCTGAGATTATATTTACAAATTAATCTTGGTATCGACCATTCCAAAGGCCAAAAAGTGAATAAAATTTTTCAAAGACAAAAGGCTTCGTCATTCCACCCTCACCTTTCCAGGTTATTATTAAAGAATCCTAATTGCCTCCTGATCGTTAAGTAACAAGATTTGCTTTCGATTAGATAAAGATTCCGCAAAGGATTATTGCGGCTACAATTTCTTAGCACGTGATTGGAACTCTCTGATATAGCGTTAAGTTTACCTCCTTCTCATTGAGAACTAACAACATCGAAAACAGTATCGAATGATCTATCCCTTTGGGAATAACGGATGTGAATACGAAAGTTAGTATTCAGGTGTATAGATGTCTCGGTTTCAAACTTAATCTGTAAATAGATGTGGCAATCGAACTGACATGGTATGATTTTATAATAATCGAGTTTTACATTCAGCTAACCTAAGGATTGTTTGATTTCCTAAAGTACTTGGTAGTTCTGAAAATTTTACAAGAATCACATAACATAACATCACGCCTGTATTCTCTGAAGGGTTAAGCAGAGGTGTATAGTAGCACCCTCATTTCGCTGTAATGTTTAAGTCCTATGTGATAGGGGGTGAGCCTATTACCATCAACTGGACACAATTCCAAACTCCGAGCTCCTACTGAGGAATTCCACACGGAAAAACCTAATAACACTTTTGCCCGACCTGGGGATCGAACTCAGGACCTCACGATTAGCAGTCGCACTTGCCACCACTAAACCAACGAGGCAGTTAAAGTTTACAAGAATCATTTGTCATTTAACTCCGAAGCTCTCATAACTTCAAAATAATTTCAAGTCCGCTTAAGGTTTACATTTTCTTCACAATTCTAATAAATAACCCAATGAAAAGATTCAAAAATATCATTCATAATATCAAATCAATTTGACCAGCAAATTCAGACATATAATTATATTCACTTGGTTTAATCTTGTTCGACTTGGTCATATATTGGATGCTAATAGGAATATCAATGTCTCCCACATTAATCTAATAACAATCTCGACAATGTCTTAGTTCACTAAGACACTGATTTGATTGATGACCTTCAGGTCATCAATCAAATTACTGCATCAATACCACGTAATGTCATCAAAATCTATTAACTGGTAATGTAGACATCGTTGGTCGTCACTCATCAAAGGTTAATCCAATTCAATGGCTGATTTCATTTGGCATATACAATATCTTCACACTGGTTTAAAAGGGTTGGCAGTGATACAGACGTTTTAATAGAAAGTAGTGATAGAGCTGTATGTTTCCATTCAAACAAACAAAATGTACCTACTTTTCATAAACATAACATACATAACATCACGCATCTATTCCCCGAAGGGTTAAGCAGAGGTGTATAGTAACACCCCCATTTCGCTGTTATGTTTAAGTCCCATGTAATAGGGGGGCGAGCCTATAGCCATTACCTGGGCACAACTCCACGAGTAAAAGTTCAATAACACTTTGTCCGACCCGAGGATTGAACCCAGGACCTCACAATCAGCAGTCGCGCTTACCATCACTAGACCAACGAGGAAGATTCATAAACATAATTACATAAGGTCACTGAAAGCAGGCCTTGGAACTAATGAATAAGCCAAAGAAAATAATTTAACAAGAGGTGTGATTTGGGGGGATATCTGCCCAGTAGCCAGTAGTGAATCAGTACCTGCCTCGTTGGACTAGTGGTGGCGAGCGCGACTGCTGATCGTGAGGTCCTGAATCGGGCAAAGTGTTATTGAGTTTTTCCTTGTGAAATTCTTTGGTAGCAGTTCAGATTTGTGCCCGGTTAATGGCAATAGACTCGCTCCCTATTACATAGGACTGAAACATAACAGCGAAATGAGGGTGTTACTATACATCTTTGCTTAACCCTACGGAGAATATAGGCGTGGTGCTATGTTATGTTAGTCAGTAAATAACGTTTACTTAAAAAGATAAAGTGCTCATAAAAGTTGCAATTTCTGCACTAATTAAAACAGGTCTTGGTTATTCGGGTTAAAAGTTGATAAAACCAAGTACTAGCAGTAAGCTCTAAATCCTTCTAGTCACAGTTGACTTATAAGAGTTACACAGGATGAAGAATACTTAAGTTTACTCCCAGATGGCCATGTTGGTAGAAGTTTTTAAATTAACACTTAAATCCAAGTTAATTTGTTGGGAAAACACGTACGTACAATAAATTTAAAGTTTATTAAATTCTGGGCTCTAAACGGTAGTTATCGCAAGCTGCCGTATTTGGTGTGAAGTATGTGCTAAAGATATATCCAGTGCCGACATTTGGCAGAGTCTATAAAATATCGCAGCTTATCCTGTTAGGTAGACTAGTGCAGCTACAAGGCGGGTATTTCGGTGAACATTCGGAAATGTACGTTTTTTAACGGAGAAGATAATAGGAGTCTTAAAGGTGTGGAACGATTGTGATCGAGATCTTAGCGCGAGTGAGACAGTAAAAAGGTGTTTTTTTGTGTTAATTTTTTGCCATTAACATAACATAACACCTTGTGTTCTCCGAAGGGGTCGGCACAGGTGATTTTTTAGTACGCTCCCGTTTTGCCAGTTATGTTTATGTCCCATGTAATAGGGGGCGAGCCTATTGCCAGTAACCGGACACAAATCCAGACTCCGGGCTGCTATTGAGAGGCGTTAATGACAGATGAAATTCTTGTTGATTTTATAATATAAACAAAATGAAATTAAAAAACCCAATAACACTTTGCCCGACTTGGGGATCGAACCCGGGACCCCATGCTCAGCAGTCACGCTTACTACCACTAAACCGACAAGGCAGTCATGTTTATGGTATTATTGTTCTTTTTAAACGGTTTTAATTAGCTTGACTCCGTATTGTTTGATTCAAATCGTGTGACAGATTTTTCAACTACTTCTGCTTAACCGATTCTCCTGAAACTTTAAACACATATTCAATTCCTATGACAATAGAATATCATAATAATTTCAACCTTCAATTCTCAAATTGTAATGCTGGTACTACAAGATAAAACCGCTTAACTTAAAAGCCTTATAAAGGGATTATTTATTGAATTAATAGAAAACTGTTTAACGTGTGACAAGAGCAAGCAATCAAAAAGATCGCCAATAAATTTCTGCTACACCAGCTATTTTCATTTTTAAATGTTCATAAAATTTTACACAACAATGACATGTGAATCTGAAATGGACGGTAAATCCCATCAGGCTTTACAACAGAATATGAACAAAAGAAAAATATGTGATGCCGCGGTATTAAGCCTTTAATATATAAAGATTACTTTTTTAAAATGAGGCTTCCAAACCAACGTTTGATTTACAGGTCGGCAAAATTGGGATTTAGTTACTAATTAGAAATTCAAATTGTACTAGTTAAATGGCCCTAGTCTAGTCCTGTATTACTTCACATGAAACCTTTTTAACAGACTTCCAAAAAAAGGAGGTTCTCAATTCGACTGTGTTTTTTTTTTGTATGTTTGTTCCACGATATCTTTGCTAATTGTGAACCGATTTTAATGAACCTTTTTTCGTTTGAAAGAATACTCTTTCGAAATGGTCTCATTTAAATTTAGTGAAGATCTGATGAAGAACTTCGGAGATAGACAATTTGAAGTCGGTTTTAATTTTTGTTAAAAAGTTTTTTCTTATATCCAAACCCGATCAAGTTTACCGCGAACTGGATGATTTTTGAGCATGCTTATAAGCATGCTACCAATGAGCATGTGTAACTGCACCTTTAGAATTTTAGACAGTACATACCTTTTTTAAATGTGTGAAATCTTCGTCTTTAATTTCGTGGATGTGAAAATTTTAATAACTAACCTTGAGACTAGTGTAAAATTTTGAAACGTCTTTGTACCACATGTTTGCAATTAATATAAAGAATAAAAACTCTTACAACACCTAACTAAGCGTGACTACCCTTATGGATTCATGGATGGGCGTGGCAGTTGATGTGTTCAAAACATATTACCAAAATAATATTCCAAAGCTATGTAATCATGTATTAAGTGACAAAACGTTTAGCCTAGTTCTGTAACATATTGGGGAAGTAATTTGGTAATGCCAAGGCGGTGTTACACCCAAAAGAATAATCGTGATTTGCAAGGCCACACTCTTTGAGGCTTTCGCGTTATTAGATGTCCTTTTTGTGGCTTGACTTTAAGTGAATAAGTTAATAATATAAGGCTTTTATTAAGCGAGATAAAATAGGGCAAACATTTTTGTAGTAGGTACTTGTTTCCCGGAGTTAAAATCAAAATGGTCACCATTGCAAGTTACTAATGTAATGACAAAATAATCTTAAACTGCTAAAAAAGTGACATAATTATAATATGCGTGTATGACAAGATGTATGAATGTGGATGAAGCGAAAGGGGTATGTAAGAGTCGTATCATGTGGCGTTCTATAGTTTCTGCCTACCCCCATGGGAAAAAGGCGTGAGTTTATGTATGTACGTAATTATAATATTATTTTTATCAACGACAAATTTCATATTTTTAAACTGTTTAAAAAATTTGCTTCACTTCGCATTTATTCGAGTCAAATCTTACGACAGATTTTTGAACAACTTCTGCTTAACCAATTCTCCTGAAACTTACATCACACGTTCAATACCCATTACAATACAACATTATAGTAATTTAAACCTTCAATCCTCAAATACTGACTTGATGCTGCAGTGGTACTACAAGATCAAACCGTTTATCTTAAAAAAAGTTTAAGAGATTATTTATTCTTGAATTTATTGCTCAAGTCCAATACAAGTAAGAAATACTAGCAACAGTCTCAAACAGTACTATGTAGAAGATAATTACAAACTAAAATTGTTTCTTTGTACAACATAATTTACCCCTAACGCCTTTTTACCCAAACGATTAAGATAAATAAGTTGACGTTGGCAGTCGTGCCAATATTTGCCTACTTACGTTCCCTTCCGATTGTGGGTCGTCATTTCCCGTCGTAAGTGAGCTCTTGGGAAGGACAGACGTAAAAGGTGAAAGGTCCCATGACTTAATGTAACTGTAATTACGATCTGGGGAGAAAATGGAGCTAGTCGAGGAATAAAGGAACGTTTTTTGTAGCACTGTTTTTCTAATTATGGGATGTTTTCTTGGAACGTCACAACACAACTCAACCTGTTGGTATTTCAATTAAAAACTGATATGTAGACTCTTATAAAATAACAAAGTATCTGTAATTTGACAATACTACGTAGTGAGTTATGTCCTTCCCACAGCATTGATAGCCTAGTGGTGTGACCGTCGGACTGCCAAGTCATAGGTCTGGAGTTCAAACCCAAGGCACGTACCTATGACTTTTCGGATTCAAATGCGTATTGTATAATTATCACTTGCTTAAAAACGGTGAAGGAAAACATCGTGAGGAAACCGACATGCCTGAGAGATATTTCTCGACGGCATGTGAAGCCAAGTCAGAGGCCCAAGGGCGGCATAAACTCTGACACCAGGTTAGTCGCTAACCACACGAAAAGAAGAAGAAGTATGTAGCTCCTTGGAATTTTATAATTGTCTGTATAATTGACATCTAACCGGTTTTATTCTCGTTAGACTGAACTGATGCCAAAACGACCATGAAACCCACGGCGATAATATAATAAACGTGTAACACCGCTACACATACTGAAATAAAAGCCTTCTAAAAGCCCGTCCTACGCGTAGTTACGTTCAAACAATTAACCTCTACCACACACCACGAACCCAACAAAACCATACACGTGTCGATTAAAATATGAAAACAGGTTTCGTTGGAATAGGTATAAACATATTATTTTATACTGTCAATAAAAACATTTTTATATTTGGAAACAGTAAAACGAAAAAACTGCCTCGTTGGTCTAGTGGTGGCAAGCGCGACTGCTGATCGTGAGGTCCTGGAATATACAAGGTTAGTCGGAAAGGGGGTACTAAGCCGAAAGGGTGTTAATGTACCTACCAATTAATAAGGGATAACTTTTGTTCTAAAACTTTCCCCAAAACTCGATAGTTTAAGAGAAATAGCTTTTCAAAGATTTCGTAAAAAATTTGCTAAAATCTATCTGTCCATAGCTATGATCAGCTGTATTTACTATTTAGGTCATATTTGGGGTCACGGATTAGAAACTTAATATTCTGAATTCATAACTAAATCAGGAATGTTGTTTTTTTGAAAAAACAAATAAAAATAATTTCGCATGCAATTTTTTTTTATCGAATTTTGAAATTTTAACACTTGCTTTAAAATCGTCATCAGTGATACTTTAAGTGGCCCGCGGCTTAGTACCCCCTTTCCGACTAACCTTGTATAGAACGAAGATAGTTTTTTGATTGTGAACAAACCTTGTCGTAATTTTTGTTATAGAGAATAGTGTGGGTGAATGTTTCACTTGGGTGGGGCTTTTGTGTAATAAAACAAATGCTTTCCTGTGCCTGGACGTCGATAGCTATGCGTGCTGTGAAATTTTGGTGGTGGTACCTTAAGAGGAATTCTGTTGGGAATTTTTGTTGTTCGTATACCTTTCCTAATATGTTTATGCTAATATACTGTAAATAAAGCGTGTATCTGTCTCGTTGGTCTAGTGGTGGCCAGCGCGACAGCTGATTGTGAGGTCCCGGGTTCGATCCCCAGGTCGCGTAAAGTGTTATTTGATTTTTCCGTGTGAAATTTCTCAGTAGCTGCCTGGAGCTTGGATTTGTGCCCGATTAATGGCAATATGCTCGCCACCTATTATATGGGACTTAAACATAACGGCGTAATGAGGGTGTTACTATACACCTCTGCCTAACCCTTCGGGTTATTCAAGCATGATAAACATATTTTTTGCCTGTCTACAGTGAAACAAAAATGAAGTTATGGCTGTAAATGTGGATATTTGGATGTTCTGTCGTTACAAACATTTTTTTGTGCCATTTTTGTGTTTATTTCGGAATATTGGATTTTCACTCATTTATTTCTAACTGGTACGTACCGAAATAACTTCCGGCGCCACCAAAATGCGTCTGAAAGAGGATTTGATATCTGATTACAAGAATCAACCGTAAGATGGCCTCAATCCGCCCTTAATATAGTCTGACACAATTGCCGAGTATATTGGACAAAAATAAAACGCTTTACGGAAGTCCGCTTGAGTCGCTTCATGTCTCAAAAACAGACTTCCCTAATGGCCGGTGAAATTAGGATTCTAGTATCTTTGCCAATAATGAAGCAAATACCTCATAGCTTTGCACAATATACCCTTCCATACGGAAGTACCTATAACAGGTAAACTTAGCTTACTAGTGGCAATAAAAAGTGCTACC
Organism: Amphipyra berbera; assembly: GCA_910594945.2. Taxonomy (NCBI): domain Eukaryota; kingdom Metazoa; phylum Arthropoda; class Insecta; order Lepidoptera; family Noctuidae; genus Amphipyra; species Amphipyra berbera. The sequence goes on along the minus strand of OU343136.1, from coordinate 9,387,280 downwards.
ATTGGTAAGCAAAACGATTCGTTTTTATTTATAGGAACTGGGCATAATCCCGCATTATCCCTGTTGGAACAGTTAAGCCATCAAAAGAGGTTCTAAATCTTAACACTAAACGAAGAGCTATAATTCATTTTGACTTATATACCAGACGTAAAACTTATTCAGAGCCACATATTTCTTCCAAACTCCTTCCAGCAATGTTTTGAAATCGGAATCAAATAACCCGCAATCTCATCATTAAAAGTTCTCTGGGTTCCTACCACTGGTATAGATTTTACCACAAAGGTAACGTAAGCATGGCCAGTCTATTAGTGCGGCATCAGGTGGATTATAGGCGCGTTGCCACGGATTACGGCGAAGTGTCAAATTGTATCTTCGTTCATTATCCTTATCCTTTTAGAGGGCCCCAAATGTATTTGTGAGATTCTGACTTACTTTTATTTTAAACTTTAATGTTTAGGGTGGTAAGAGGATAAGGGTTGTTTAACCCTTGTCTGGTGGCAACAAATAATTCAGATTTTATATTCAATCGACCCACCCCGGCTTCGCACGGGTGCAATGTAGATACTAATGTGGGGCATATAAACCTTTCTCTTGAATTACTCTATCTATTGCTGAAAACTGCATCAAAATCCGTTGCGTAGTTTAAAAGATCTAAGCGTACAGACAACGGAAGTGACTTTGTTTTATACTATGTAAAGATAAAGATACTAGCGACCCGCCCCGACTTCGCACGGGTGCAATGTAGATACTAATGTGGGGCATATAAACCTTTATCTTGAATCACTCTATCTATTGCTGAAAACTGCATTAAAATCCGTTGCGTAGTTTAAAAGATCTAAACGTACAGACAGTGGGAGCGACTTTGTTTTATACTATGTAAAGATAAATATACTAGCGACCTGCCCCGGCTTCGCACGGGTGCAATGTAGATACTAATGTGGAATATATAAACCTTTCTCTTGAATGACTCTATCTATTGCTGAAAAATGCATTAAAATCCGTTGCGTAGTTTAAAAGATTTAAGCAGACACAGACAGCGGAGCGACTTTCTTTTATCTATATCTATACTATAATCTATACTAATATTATAAACAGGAAAGATTTGTATTTTTGTATGTAACGAATAAACTTAAAAACTACTGAACCGATTTCAAAAATTCTTTTGCCGTTAGAAAGCTACATTATCACTGAGTAACATAGGCTACGGGCGGAGCCGTGAGGACACAGCTAGTAATATTATAAAGAGGAAAGATTCATATTTTTGTATGTAACGAATAAACTTAAAAACAATATAACATATATACCTACCTACATATTTTTCAAAGCATACCGGGTCCCGGGTGTTATACGAATACCTATAACAGTCGTTACGGGTAGTCAGAAGCCCGAAAGATGGACAACTGGGCTAACCTTAGGATATTGGCATTGCCCATTAAATGGGTTGCGGAGGTCTGGTGGCAGTCGCTCCGTGTAAAATACTGGTATTCAGCCGCATCTGGTTAGACGGAAGCTGACCAAAACATAGTTGGGAAAAGACAAACGCACTTCAAGCTTGAAATAAATTGTTGTATGATTATTAAACATGATTCATCTTATTACGAAAAATGGTTTATAACTAGTCTAAGTAAATCCAGATTTAAAATATGCCCATCATATTTTACCGTCATTTCACAAAACGAGACGCGGCTATTTACATAAAATAAACACAAGGGCAAAGTTGAACGAACTCAAGGATTAAGACGAAAGAAATTGTCGTTCATCCACAAATGTCTTATTAATGTGACATTAATACCAACCGTAACATGACCTAGATAAGTCTTAATATTCAGTATCCATTAGTACTGCCCCTAAATCTCCTCAGACTTGTCAAGCTTCCTACAAACTTTGGTATCGCGCGACCTAAGATACTTTGGTATACCTATACTGTAGGTATATCTAGTACACCAGTAATCTGTCTCATTAGTCTAGTGTTGTATCAAGCGGCTACCCAGTCTTCTTCCTTCTAGCCGTTTCGGCTTCGGCTCCCAGTCAAACCAGATGCGGCTGATTACCAGTTTTTTTAAGATTAGATTAGTTGTCAAACTTTCGGGCTTCTAACTACTGGTCACGATGGTCATAGGTATTCGTACGACAACCGAGACTGATGGTTTGATGTGCTCCTCGATGCATGTAGGGGTCTCGATGTGTAACGAACATTAAACCAACCACGGAATAACTGCCGCAAGCGCATATCACACAATGCATGGGGTTTGTAGTGAGCCATGAGCCTCTGATGTCCGTTGTAGTGTAAAATGAAATTTTCTTTTAGAGATTTTGGTAGCAGTTCCGAGTTTTGAATACTACCTGATAAATAGGTATAGGCTGGGCTCCGATACGTAGGACTTAATATGATAATATGACTTGTGATGGTTTAAGACTGTTTATAATTCACTTTTCCAAAGGGAAGACCACATGACAATACAGCAGACAGTACCTTCTTTGCGACGACTAAGTGTGGCCAGCACATTCGTCAAAAATTGCTGAAATTTCTTATATTCGGCCTATAGCGACAACACTCACGTTCGCCAAAGCCCTGCAAGTATGGCCCCAGCATAAGGCAAGTTCAGGAAGAATTTTGGAGACCTCATAATATCACAATGCTAGATATTTAATCAAACATACGTCTTTTGCACTTAGAGTATAAAACCTCGCATGTACCCAAGTGTGCAGAGATGATACCAAACTAAAATCGAGTTGGTAGTATTTGCATACTATTTTCATGTGAGCACTGGATCTGATATTATCATAAAACTATATACGACGCGCAGGGATTTCATCCAACGTCTCGGAAGTTTTATTTATTGTTTTACGTCGTATCTGGCTTTATGTCTTCTAGAATCAGTGTTCTGCATCGAAAGACTTATCTCCTCGCTCGTTTTGGCTTTTAGCTTATGCAATACTCCAAGGAGTTGGTGTATACGGGGTATACTTAATGCAGTGCACCAAGTGACATATGGCTTGAAGGCGTTACGTTAAATATTACGTTTGGGAATAAACCGACACAGGTTGCTTGTAGACCGCCTACTTATATTATTTGCTCTGGAACTCGTAATGTAAGAGACGAGGTTACGTACGAGATTATACTGCAGCCTCTATGTTGAGGAATTGCGATATCTCCACTAGTTTAAAAGTTCCTAATTGAAGTTTTATTTTTATTTGAAGATTTATCGCAGTGATAGCCTAGTTGTGTGACCGTCGGACTACCAAGTCATAGGTCTCGAGTTCGAACACAAGTCACGCATGTATTGTATAATTATCACTTGCTTAAAAACGGTGAAGAAAACCATCGTGAGGAAACCGGCATGCCTGAGAGATATTTTTCGACGGCATGAGAAGCCAAGTCAGAGGCCCATGGGCGGCATTAACTCTGACAACAGGTTAGTCACTAACCACACGAAAAGAAGAAGAATTGAAGTTTTATATCGTGGTCCCGGAAATGTGACCAAGAGCATGTTTAAAACGCTAGATAAGATTAGGCATAGATTATTGTCCGGTACCTATGGCGAAAAATGAATCGTTTAACTTACCATTGGTATTTTTTTTATTATTATCATAGATCATAATTGTTGGTCCTTATGATTAACCGAGCGTTATTGGTTAAAATTAAGACTCTTGTGTCTTTACTAATAGTGAAGCAAAGACCAATAGCTTTGCATAGCAGACCCTCATGCTAGCAGCTATCACGGGTAAAATGAACTTACGAGTCTATTTATATACCCAGTTTGACTTCGTTGGTCTAGTGGTGGCATCCGTGACTGCTGATCGTGAGGTCCTGGGTTCGATCCCCACGTTGGGCAGTGTTATTGGGTTTTTCTGTGTGGAAATCATCAGTAGCAGCCCGGAGGTTGATTTGTGCCCGGTTGTTGGCAATAAGCTCGCCCCCAATTACATGGGACTTAAACATAATGGTGAAATGAGGGTGTTCCTATACACTTCTGCCCAAACCTTCGGAAAATACAGGCATGATGTTATGTACACACATCAAAAAAAGTTTGCGATCACTAGCATAAGCGAATATAATTTTTTAAATTGAACTTTATCAGGAAAAATTCTTTGTTGTGTGTTTTCTTTAAATAGAAATACCCAGTTTGAAATTAAAAAATAAAACTATATCTTAATTTTTATAAAAAAAATTGAGTAATTAATCATAATGTAATTGTAACAGAAATTTGATAGAAAGAAAAAGACTGTTTAACCAAACTTAAACAACAATTTATTAATAAAAGGTTTATATTCAATATAATATAACTCCTCCCCTGGCTCGAACAATGCGAAGATCCTCCTGGGCATGCTGAGAATCAAGTTATCCAGCATTTCTTGGGGTAACCTGTTCCATTCTTGAATAGCGGCTTCCCTGAGCTCTGGCACTGTCTGGGGACGTGGCTGACGGTTCCAAAGAGCTCGCTTAAGAGCATCCCACGCGTGCTCTATTGGGTTTAAGTCAGGCGAGCCAGCAGGCCAGTCTAACCTTGTGATGTCGTATTCTCGGAGAGCAGCATTGACTCGTTGAGCTCGATGGGCGGGCACATTATCATCGACCAGTACAAATTGGTGCCCATGGTTTACTCGGAATGGTCTGACAATTCCATCAATAGCAACTGCTCTGTACATGTCTGCTGTCATGAAGCCTCAATACGGGATCAAAGGCGTTCTAGCTCCAATCATAATACCACCCCAAAAGGACACCGATTTCCCGCCTTGCTGAACTGTTCCAGTGGCAGTTCTTTGCCTTCCACGGTCTCCTGGTCTTCTCCAAACACGGACACGTCGGTTATCTGGATGAGTACTGATTCGCGATTTGTCAACGAAGAGACAGTTTTGCCAAATGTTTCTTCTTCATTTTGCCGAAGCCTAGCCCACTGTAATCTCCGTCGTTGACGTTGCCGGGAATTCAGAGGAACTCGCCAAGACCTCCGTGCTCGTAATCCAGCCTGGTGCAAGCAATTCCGAATGGTCTAAGTGCTAACTTCAAGCCCAGAGGCGGCCCGAACTTCTGCTTTTATTTTAGTGGCGTTGATTGTTGGGTCACGGGCTGCCAGCAATCTAATATAGCGTTTTTGGGCAGCAGTCAAAACAGTTGGGCGACCACTGCGGGGTCGGTCAGCTAAATTACCCATCCCGTGGTACCTCTGCAACGAGGTCACGACACAGGATTAGGATATAGCAACCCTGCGTGCTATTTCTCTCGTGGTGTATCTTTCTTACCTCAAAGTTACTATTCTTGCTCGTAAAACTTCGGATAATCCTCTTGGCATTTTTCAATCACAACTTTCCGCGAAATCTAAGTATTTTAAATCCGTTAAAATTGACTAAATGAGATTTCTGAATGAGCGTAAGCTAGGACTGAAAGCCTTTTTATATGGAAAAACAATTGAACTGTTTTGTCGTTTTATATTCTAAATCTATATTTTTAAATAAAAAATCTAAAAAGAAGAAGAAATCATAATATAATCTACCGTAACAAAAAAAAACGATTTTTCAAAGTGATCGCAAACTTTTTTTGATGTGTGTATGTGATAATAAAAATCTACCATAGGTAAGTAAAGAAAGAAAAAGAGAAAGAAAAAGTATTTATTTACCGCCCACGCGGACGCACACGCATACTTAAAATTAAAACTATAATATTTCTTAAAATTAACTTACACTTAAATCTATATATATAAAAGGAGAAGCTGACTGACTGACTGATCTATCAACGCACAGCCTAAACGGCTGGGGTTAGAAACTTGAAATTTTGACAGTAGGTTCATTTTGTGACGTAAACATCCACTAAGAAGGGATTTCTTGAAATTCAACACCTAAGGGGGTGAAAAAAAATCACGCAAGCGAAGCTGCGGGCAAAAGCTAGTTTAAACATATAACAACGTGGTAACCCAAACAAAAAAATAAAATAATCTATGGTTACTATTTAGTCTATGGTGCACGGGCTACCATAAATCCTCATGCATCATAAATCTAGGTAAAACGATTCATTGTAAATTCTCAAGTATTATTTCATTCCTAGTTACTTTTTGTACACCCACGCAACGATACGTTTTCTAGTTCACTTCTACGTTATTTTAAAACCTTTTCTAAAGATAAAAGAAACATACACGCACTCTCGCCATCTCTCGCCATATTTATTACCCTACAGTAGGCAAGGCGTGGCGAAGCACGCATAACGCCTTGATAGATGCACGATATATTGTAACCTTTACCAAAATGGCTTCCATTACTCATCTTTTTCATATCATACAAGGCATTACATCGGTTTAAATTGACACAGTCTCTATAACTATCAGGCAATACTGACAAATGTTGTGTCATGGAAAAAGTCGATAGAAAGTAGCACAAGTACCTATGGTAATGTTCTTCTTCTTTTCGTGTGGTTAGTGACTAACCTGGCGTCAGAGTTCATGCCGCTCATGGGCCTCTAACTTCGCTTCACATGTCGTCGAGAAATATCTCTCAGGCATGCCGGTTTCCTCACGATGTTTTCCTTCACCGTTTTTAATCAAGTGATAATTATACAATACGCTCATGAATCCGAAGTCAGAGGTACGTGCCTTGAGTTCGAACTCGAGACCTATGACTTGGCAGTCCGATTGTCACACCACTAGGCTATCACGGAACTTCTGATAATGTTGTTTAGATCTATTTCAATCTGAATAAAAAATCCTTGAAGTGTTTTATCAAAGTGGTATGTAATGTTCTACCTGAGCACGAACTTAAGAAATTTATTTATAGGACACTGAAAAAAATTATAACCGCTCTTGATAAAAGATGATTTATTTGTAATCGGTAATCCAAGAAAATAAAGTAAAGAATAAAACTACTAAAGACTACCACCTACTATTAAGACTTATTGGTCTAGTGGTCGCAAGCGTGACTGCTGAGCATGGTGTCCTGGGTTCGATCCCCAGGTCGGGCAGAGTGTTATTGGGTTTTTCCATTACGATTTTTTTAGTAGCAGCCCGAAGTCTGGATTTGTGCCCGTTTAATTGCAATAGGTTTACCTCCTATTACATGGGACTTAAACATAAAAGAAGGTGTACTAAAAACACCTCTGCCGGACCCTTCGGGGAATTCAAGGCGTGATGTTATGTATGTGTTAAAGCAAAGAAAATTCAAACCTGAAAAAGGAGTAGAGAATTAATCTTCGAAAAATACTGGTTGGTTTTAATTAAAGTGCACGCTAGATTCCGCCTAAACCCGCATAGTTTCCAATTTGTCAGAGTAAACGCAACGAATTGGATCTTTGCTTTTAAGATCTCAGGCTTCCAAGCTAGACACTAGTGTCTATTTATAGTACTATCTGTTAGTGCCGGTTTCAATCCGCTTTTGGGAGAAGTGAAATCGATAGTGTCAACGACTAAGGATTTAAATCGGTGTCACAAAGTATCGATTCCCATACGATAGAGTAACTTTTAAACCCGAAACGATTACGTTATTTCACGTGTGTAGCTTTATTTTGCCGAATATCGATACCATTGGGAGTTCACCTGTACAATACCGTGTGAAAAGATTAGGATTTTCGATTTAAGCTACAGCTTGTAGCGAGCTGTATATGAACCTATGTTACGTTGTATGTACCTAAAGGAAAAATTATTACATTTTTATAAATCTGTCCAAGGTTAAAAAGTGCCTTTTGCAAAGTGTTAACGAACTTCTCCCGAGGGATATTATAATTATACATAGATACATAAACTCGCACCTTTTTCCCATGGGGGTAGGCAGAAACTATAGAACGCCACATGCTACGACCTTTACATACCCCTTTCGCTTCATCCACATGCATACATCTTGTCATACACGCACGCCTGTTGGGAGTACTACGCATCCGACCTTTGTGAAGAACATCACCAATAACATCGATGCATGTCCTTCTAGGACGTCCTCTACCGGCGTTTCCATTGACATCCGCTTTATAAATTCCTTTTGTTAATCGCCGTTCACTCATTCTCTCAACATGACCAAACCACCTAAGCATACTCCTTTCAATTTTTGTCACTACATCATCTTTTAAACTGCAACTTTGTCTAATCTCATCATTTCTCAATCTATCATTCAAATTTACACCGCACATACTTCGCAATCATAATTATCTGAATAGATATTTTATTACTATGAAGGGAAGGGATATCTTCTATAAACAATGTACTTAGGGTGTGACTTGATTCTTGCAGTGATCATCCTCCTGCCCTTATCTCAACTTATTTGGGGTCGGCGCACTATGTCTTCTTCTTCCATACATCTCTATTAGCCGTCATCTCAGTAGTCATCCCCTTTCTAGCCATATCATCTTTCACACAATCGAACCATCGTTTTTGTGGTCTTCCTCTAGTCTTATAACCATCCACATTCATACTCAAAACTTTCCTCAAGACTTGTTCCTCATTCCTCCGCATTACTTTAACTTCTTACTCTTCTTCTTTCTCTTCTTCAGCATCAACTTTAAGTCGTTTGTGGTACTGGTTCCAACCCACCTGCTACAGACCTTCTTAAAAGAGGACTTTTGGCCGAAGGGTGTCGTATATCTACGTTTCCGAGGTCGGTTACGCGACACCATGCAGCGAAACACGACGCCGACCGTGTTTAGTTAATAAGGTTTTGTTTTAAATATGTATTAGTTTATTATTGTATAAGATTATTTTATATATTTTTTCTATGGGCCTCAGTTGCCTGATAATAAAATGATTATTATTATATTATATTACAAGCCTATACCAGTACTTACCAGTACCATGACTTGTTTCTTGCAGTATGGCAAATAGAATTAGATATTTCAATTAACTTGCACACACAGGGAACCTCGAGAATATTCCTCATGAGATTACGAACCTTCAAAAGCAATTTTAATTTCGTGTACTCCACGTAAATGCGGAGTATGCACTTAAGTATGCATCGCTTCCTCATATTCTCCACTTAAAGCCGCTTCAAGCTGCTTCAAGCCGTATGTTAAAAACGTTGTAAAATTAAAGATTTAATACTTGCAATTTAGCTTCTGGCTTCCTACAACACACAATTTCCTAAAGTTCAATTTACAATGTGTGTGGTAAGATAAGCGACATTACTACCTATATATTAGGTCCCCACTAAGAAATTGGCGTTTTTTTCTCACAAATAGAGAACCTCGTCACTGCTATGATTTAAAATATTCATCAATTGCTTGATATTATATCGAATAATGACCATCATAGCCAACTACCAATAGTAAAAAAACCTTATTAGTTATAGTTTTCTCAACATAAAAAATACCTTAAAAATTACTCCTCTTTTTGTTGGCAGAAATGACCACTATTTTTGTTTTAACTTAGTCAAAACTTATTTTTGTCGCATAATCTAAGTGGCATACGTTGTCTTAGTTTTTAAACATTAGTGCATAAAAGTTTTAAAACATTAGTGTTCATAGTTGTTAAATAAATTAAGAAAATGTTAGTATGAAAAATGCAACTTCTTTAAAATTCTCCATACAAAACGCTGATTTCATAGGTGGGGACCTAATATTTAATGTCATCCTACCTCATATCCGCAGAGGAGCCTCGGCTACTTTGGGTGACAGTACCTAATCAGAAAGGGTTAAAGGGGATTAGGGGAATACAGCATAAAGCACGTGTACTAATAATGTAACCAGAATTCCAGTAATAATTCTAGGTAACCCACTGTTATGACATAGATACCATAGACAGCCATAGACTATAAATTAGTAGTTCATTTTTTTATTTTTTTTACTTTTTTGTGTTTGGGTTACCAGTTTAAACCAAGTCCAAATTTTTGTTGTAGTTTTAAGTTTTTAATTTTAAGTATTTTTAATTTTAAGTATACGTGGGCGTCCCCTTGGGTGAAAAAATAAATACATTTTCTTTCTTTCTTTCAATATACAATACGGCAACTAACTATAACATAGTCTTCATAAGAACGTATATATGTTGCGCATTGCATATAGGCAATTAAGCTGTGCCTACCTCATAAAATTGTATTAACTACTCCATCTTTAACTATTACTATAAATAAAATAAGCGTTTATGGCTATGATTTCTTTTGGTCGGAATCGTATTTAAATGGGCTTAAGCGTACAATTGAAAGACGAAATTTCCTACGTAGATCGAAAACCAATGCACGCCTCACAAGAAAGGCCATTTTGGTGTACAGTAGGGGAATAAAAATGTTACACACCTTAAGGTCGATTTTTGCTTGCACAGTGCAAGAAACGAACTATTATACCGACTACGTATTGCCAACATTATATAAATGAAAATACAGTATCTTTGACAGGATATTATGGTGGCAGACACAAGTAATGACGATTTATTTAATCATCGATTTCATTGATGTCATGTTTTTTACAACAAAACTCTTTAAATGAAATCAAAGACATTAAATGCCATAACTACGTCATATGGAGACAAAAGGCAATATTGATCTTTGCTACCAAATAATTAAACGTAATTTTCCATGCATTGGTTTGTTCCGGTCAACAGTTTGAAAAAGTAACATGTGCCCGCGATGTGGGAAAGGAATGAATTTCTAAACTGACGAACCTTATCCTTCCCCGACTGTACATGCTAGAGGAACAAAAAAGGACAGACGAAAAAAAAATATAGCACCAGTGACGTAAGAGTCTAAAGTTTACGTTTCTGATGAAGTCTATGAATTGTTATTCAATGCAGACGTGGTTGTAAACAAGTTAATGATATTTACTTTAAATCAAGGTGAAAGATTGAAAGTTCATTGACACCTTTGAACGTACTTGTTTTTAACAAGGACAAAGGAATTTCAATTTCAAGTGTATTGCCACCGTCGATTTTTCAGTCACTTAACATTTGGGATGTGGGATGTTCAGTTTGCATGGATTCCTAATTATTATCAAAAGTAAGTTGTCTTTATTCTAACAGTATTCTTTATTACATTAATAATATCACGCCTGTATTCCCCGAAGGGTTGGGCAGAGTTTTTTAGTAACACCCTCGTTTCACCATTATGTTTAAATCCCATGTAATAGGGGGCGAGCCTATTGTCATCAACCGGGCACAAATCCAAACCCCGGGCTGCTACTGAGGAAATGCACATGGAAAAACCCAATAACACTTTGGCCGACCTGGGGATCGAACCCAGGACCTCACGATTAGCAGTCACGCTTGTCACCACTAGACTAACGAGGCAGTCATATTCTTTATTAATACAATACAATCAGTAATATAAAACAATTAGCGGCCCATCCCGGGTTCGCACAGGTAGACCTTTTCCCCGTTTTCGTAACATTTTTAATTTATGCTCCGCTCTTTATGGTCGTAGCGTGATGTTGTATAGCCTATAACCATCCTTGATAAATGGACTATCCAATACAAAAAGAATTTTTCAATTCCAACCAGTAGTTCCTGAGATTAGCACGTTCAAACAAACAAACAAACTCTTCAGCTTTATATACCTATAGATATTAGATATACCTATAGATATATTAGATAGATATTAGATATAATAATAATCCTTTTCAATATTATTGAATCCAACAACTACGTCTAAAGGATAGTAGAAATAATTGGAAAATGTAAGCTTCACGAAGAGCTTAAAATTTTCATTGATATAATTGAAATTGATATAAGAGTACTGCTTGCTACTTATCCGTCGCAGGTGGCTTTTATTTTTCTTTCATAATTTCTGAAAAACATTTCAAAACTATTATACTGAACAAGCCTCAGTTACTTTTATTTTAAATGAAGTTGCTCTTGTGTTTCCACAGTTCACGAAAGTAGAGGCAAGCGAAACAACAGGTTGCTTCACAATGAATTACTAATATTTAGTACGGCAACGTAAGTGTTAAAGCTGTGCAATATAAATAAGGTAATCCTCTAGGCTCATCACTCAGGACTGGCTTGATAAATTATTTACAATACAATAGAAATCGATTGCTATGTCTTTCGAAGGGCCGATGCCTGTTGAAGCAGATAACTTTTTGCGTGGAGACTGCGAATAGACAAAACTTTGTGACGACACTATAGGTCACCTCGCCAGCCTTGAATTGATGGCATGAAGAATCCACAAAGGCCGACTGTATACAAGAGGCAGAGATTCAGGTTTAGCGCAACTTTGGAGAAGCATATATTATGGCTAGTAACGTAATCTGTCGATATATTTATATATATAAATCAACTGTCGTGCTTTATTTACGCAAAAACTCAAAAACGGCTCGACCGATTTGCTTTTCTTTTTGTTTTGTTCGTTTTATTATGAATAAAGAAAAAAATACAAAAAAGAAATTTGGTGTGCGTTGTTCTCCAGGTCATCTAGTAGAAAATAAAAATCATTTGATAACATTACGCACAATTAAACTTTTTTCGTGCAAACCTGGCACAATTCTCATCTCATTTGTAGAATCTTGTGTTGTAAATCTGCTGGGGAGAAATCGACCGCCAACGAACAGAGTAATGGCTTTATTTGAACAAATTCTTTTTTTTTCTATTTATTCGGTAAAGTAGACTCTTATCTGATCAAATTATTAGCAAAGTAACAAATTACAAATCAGATTTACGAGAAGGTAAATGTTGACAAATTAAAATTGGAAAAGTTTTTTTAGAGAAAAGTTTGCGCTAACGCCTTCAAGTATAATATTAATATAATAATTAAAGTGTAGATAAAATTAGGGTACAACGAAACTGACATACCTTTGTAAGCTAAAAGCCTCAAAACTAAAGGAGAATAAAAACATTTGAAGATAAATTCAAATATTATGACTTTCATACATAATTTCAACAACGCTACAAATTTTGGGGTTAGATCCATATAGAGACTATAATTATATTAAAAGACTGGCATAAAACACGAAAAATGCTAAAAACTTCTAAAAAGTGTAACTCGACACTCGCTGGGGATTCAGCTAAAAGAAATAAAGCAAATACAATTCGGGCAAAAAGTGATACAACACTGGTCCCGTCCGTATGTACATAAAAGTATCTTGTTTAACCTAAAAGGTAAACTATTGCCATTTCACACAGTACCAGCAATACTACAAATACTTCTGAATGTGCATCCAAACTACGAGCATTTGTTAGCGAGCATTTGAAAGCGAGCGTTCACGTGATTTTGAAAATTCCATTATGAGACGAGCATTGTTTTGCGAGCAAAAGTTCGACAATTCGTGATTATGTGCATAACATGAGCATTCTTTAGCGTGCATTTGTTAGCGAGCATTTGAAAGCGAGCGTTCACGTGGTTATGATAATTCAATTGCGAGCCAAGCATTCGTTTGCAATCAAAAGTTTTGATTCCGACCAAATATTCGCAAGCCTGGACGGTGTTCATTGGAACGTACCTACTCACTAAAAAAACTTCGTGTTCGCATGCGTGTTTGTCATGCTCGGTTCAACCTAACCACTGATGCTCGTAGGTGAATGTTTGCGGTGTAGAAGCACCTTTATACAATATTTTTTAAAGAGATTACGTTTTCGAATATTCTATTAATATTTACCACGAAAATTTAAACTGATTCAACTCGAAATACCAAGTTATACGACGATATAATGTTATCATACCACTTGATTGCTGTATGTATACCTATTGCAATCCGGTTAAAGCGAAATTGGTTAAAATTAGCTCCAATAATATCATGCTGATACTCCACAATGTTCATTCACAAATTAATAGCTGATAATCCAAACTTTAATATTGTTTGGTTTATTCCCTTGACTATAATTGTGATCCCACAACGTTTCATTATTTAATTTATTCATTGTATCTCGCAAGTATTGCGTTAACAAATTAAATCGTTTTAATAGCCATACTCTAGTAATGTTGTTATACCTACGGTAAAAATGTTGGCTCACTTGCGAAGATTCGCTCTCGCTGATTTATTTAAGAGCTCCCTAATAATTTTGCTCGTGTATCATAAACGAAATTTGTACGCGTTGCTTTAAAAATGGCGTACGTGACAGACGACTTATTGCAAACAATATTTTGTACTTTACTTGAACTCCAACTTTTATTTAATACAATAAATCAAAGAGAAATGTTGAAACAAAGACATCAAGAAACCTAAAAACGTTTCGTCTCAATTCTTCTGTTCATCTAGCACTTGTGACAATATCAAATTGCTCGACGAAGTTCGGAGAATATCACTCGCATGGCACACGGCTTTTTCAACGAAAGGCGGTCCAAAGAATCAGTTGAACCTTAACAAATGGGTGGCCATAAAAATAAATAAAACTTTGGGCGTGCGTCGATTTTTATCTGGCCCTTTGAAGGCGGCAAGAGGGAAATACCCCGGGTCAATTCGCTCACAAACTCTTCCAGTTACATTTTCACCCGATAATAGATCTTGCGTGAAATAAGGATTGTGCGAAATTAGGATATTAAGTGCCTTATTTTCGCTCTAAGACCAGGCTCAGACAGTGCCTATTTTCGGCCTAATAAATCGAGATAAGAACCACATTTTATTTTTCGCTTCATTGGCTACAGTATTTGAGAGAGACACGTGATTAATTTGGTACAGTTTATCATTTAATGGACATTTTCAGCTTGTGTATAATAAAGTATGATTAAAATGTTGTATGCAGTAGCTAAATGTAAATTAAATTTTAATTATTCTATCAGCTTTGCATTTATTACACTGTTTTTAAGTGGGAAGCTAAAATAAACAGCTGTTTGCGTTTTCTTATCCTGCTCATTAACTACGCTTATTTTAAGAACATCCCTACAAAAAAGCCTCGTTTTACGGCTAATTGCTTTAATTAACGAAGTTACTGTATCGAAATTTCTCTTCAAAATTCCTAAATTTAGTTACTAAGTTTGGAAAAGCAAGTCAATATAAAATTAAAATAGGTTTTCGTGGACAATTATGACTCCAAATAAACAGTACCAAGTCCAACGAGTGTAGATTTGAATATTCAAAAGCAGGCCTCGAGCCATTTACAAGAAGAAGGAATTTGAATTCGACAGTGAAGTCTCGTTGGAATTGCCTTCAATTAATCTGAACGGGTGTAGCTTCTAATTTTCTCACTGAGTTAGAGAAACGGTATGCCACTGAAACTTCTTTTAATGACACCGTAAAGACAAGCGAAATCAATTTTATAAGTGAATTATATTCAGACGGCTTCAGGCACAGTTTCCTTTAGTAGATATTCAATTACGTACGTTGCTACGTATTTGGTTATAAGATAATTTGAATTCGTACGTTGTATAATTAGAATCAGTAAAATAGGGCTTCTTTATTTCAAACACATTATAATCAACCTTATATTATACTATAATTATCATCATCATCAACATCACGCCTGTATTCCCTGAAGGGTTGGGCAGAAGAAGTCTATAGTAACACCCTCATTTCGCCGTTATTTTTAAGTCCCGTGTAGTAGAGGGCGAGCCTATTGCCATCAACCGGGCACAAATCCAAACTTCGGGCTGCTACTGAGGAATTCCACACGGAAAAACCCAATAACACATTGCCCGACCTGTGGAACGAACCCAGGACCACACGATCATTTTCATTTATTAAAATTCAATATAAATTGCCGTTTGATTAAATGAAAGTAATCTTAATTAATAAGGTTGATTGCATTATAACTTAAACAATAAAAAAGAAAAAATAAGCAAAAGAAAAAGAGAACATATTCAAAATTGAAAAAATGTTTTTAAAATAATGAATAAGAGTATCAAATTTAGCAGCAAAATGTCTTAGAATGGTAGATTACGATAATAAAATGAAAGAAATCAAAATAAATTAAATGAAAAAAGGAAAAAATACTGTCACCTAATTTAGACTTAACGATCGTAAACAACGTGGCTTGGGCCTAGTGGTTGAATCAATCAGCGGTTAATAGGAAAATGGAGACAAAACTCTGATTAGCCCAACCTTTGGAAGGGCTTTAGTACTATTTACTTAACTAATAGTACCTGGATGACCGAGCTTTGCTTAGTTTTTTTTGGTAAATCGACATTTTCCAAAAATGAAACCTACCTAGATCGATTTAACGCCCCCGAAATCCCCTGCATACTAAATTTCATGAAAATCGTTGGAGCCGTTACCGAGATTCAGATTATATATATATACATATATACAAGAATTGCCCGTTTAAAGGTATTAGATTAGATACGAGCTTCGTTTATTTGTTTATATAAAGACGTCAATTTTATTTATATTTCCGATATACAACATTGTGTAAACGGTGAAATAACTTTTGCTGATACACTTTGAAGTGATTATTTACGAATTAAGTAAAATAATAATATTAATAGAGCTTCCACGAGTGACGATACTTAAGTAAGTCCAGCGCACCCTGGACAAACAGCCTCACTACCAACCTTGCTGACTGGCTACTCTGTTCCAAGATGAAACTTGATATTTCAATTGATTTTAATCGACCATGTAAGCTAAAATCGAATATTTCCCATAGACGTTTTACGTTAAACCAACGACTGTGCCCCGACAGCCCCGCCCGATATTTTTTGTTTAGCTGTAAGTACCAACACAGATTTAACAATTTATATGGTCATCATGCGACGTGCGATTATTTTTAAATAATTGTAGAACCACATGTAAAACAATAAATGAATACTTTAATTATGTCTGCTCAATTAAAAATATCGATATGAAGTCAGTCATCAGATACAAATTATGAGACTTATTCACAAATATTTTTTCTTTACATTTGTCCGTTATCATACACATTATCAATTTTCATCAAAATCTGAAGCTATTTTATAAATTATTATTTGGCTAGAGATGAAAGCCGTGGATGATGGTGAAATAGAAAGCTTACCTGCGTAAAGTATCATAAATTACAATAAATTCAACTCTATTATTGCTACTTTCTTCAAAGGCTGAATATATACCTTTGAAATCTCATCGTTCAATACTTAACGTGTTTCTCATATTCAAATTGTTTCTTTCAAAAATATTTTGATACAACAACTTATTTAATCTCACGTAGCAAACGAAAGTTTGTAATTGAAATACTTCGGTATTAACCTCATACCCAACGTTTGGCTCAATACTGGCCACAGGAACTAACTGGTTCTGAACTATTTGCTTCTGTTTAATTACACATTTCAATATAAGTTTTTAACATTCAAAATTCAAAATATTTATTTGCTTTTAAATATGGTTACAATTGGTGTTATATATAATAATAATATTCAGTAGTTCAGCATATTTCGTCATAACATAATAACATGCAAATATATTATAAATTTCACAATAGTATTATGATAGTCAGTGTTACTATGTGAGAATTACTAATACACCCATATTACAGTTACTTCTTGTGTAATATTAATATTAATGTTTACCTCCCAGAAGTCTGACGCATTGATCATGTTTGTATTCAAAATCAGTGAATACATCAACAAAATTTATCAAATATGTAGTTTCTAAAGACCACAGAGATGTAATATTGATGGAGCAGACTAAGCTGCAATTGCACCAATTAACTATAACCGTAACCGTAACAAAATTTCTACCAAGTCAGTACAAATCTTTTTTTTTATTCTTGACTTGGTCGCGTTTGGCCCTAGTCTCACCTGATGGTAAGCGCAAACAGGGTCTTAGCTAGAGCACAAGAATCCAAGGAACAGAGATATAGAGGGATTCCTCTATACCCCTCAGGCTCTCACATGTACACCACAGAACACAATAAACTACTTAACAGAGCCAAGATTTTTCTGAATAAAAATATTAGTAACAATAACGTAAGCTAGACAAATATTACTCATTAAATGAGTTCTGTCTAGAAATCTCTCAACGATTAGTGTTCCATGAATATCGCATCACTTATCATTTTTCTGCATCATGAATGAATAATTACCAAAAAGTTATTTCTCTAAAATTATTTATTGGAAGGATTAACCATCCTTTACAAAGATAAATGTTAGTCGAAAAGTTTTGTATTTATGCGCAATTAAGCGTTGAAGTTTGCTAAAAAGTGTCGTAAAGATTTACCTTGTAGGCTGTAAAAACAAGAGTTCCGAACAAGTTCAACGCGGTTTTCACTTAGGATAAGTAGTGCCCAAGTTGGAAAAGATTTAGATTTTCTCATATAAATATACTGAGAAATGAAATAGGTTGAAATCTGTAGGAACAATAGCAAAATAAAATATTAACGAATGCTGTCAGAATTAAAACCATAATTTTGAATATCACAAAGCCAAAGTGAATACGTAATAACTTCCTTGAGATGTTAGAAATGCGATCTCGGATATCTCGATAGACACTTTAGTAAAACGAAGGAGGCCGTTAATTTTGACAGCGGAACCAGCACAATGACTGGCGGCATTCAGACGAAAACAAAGCAATAATTTCATAGCGAAGACATATTTGGGGGGAAAGGTCTTGCGTTGTTTATCCAAAATAAGATTGGTAGGTAGTGACGCAAATAAGGTCCGGGATATCCATCTAGAGGAAATTTGCTCGTGCCCTGATATGTAGATATGGTCTATCTTGCCTATATCGCCGCCAGTTGTGAGAGGGTAGAAATTGTTTACATGTACCCGTTTTGTACAAAGATCCTCTGATATAGGTTAATGTGATTTAAACGTGTTACTATGGCACTATCTTTGTTGCTTTTGTCTGAAAAAATATGCAAAAAGGATGTAGGAAACATATTCGTATTTATATTTCTCGGTCCAAAATCTAAATCTGTATAATATAAAAGGAGAAACTGACTGCCTGACTGATCTAAAAAAATATGCAAAAAGGATGTAGGAAACAAATTCGTATTTATATTTCTCGGTCCAAAATCTAAATCTGTATAATATAAAAGGAGAAACTGACTGCCTGACTGATCTACCAACGCACAGCCTAAATTGCTGGGGTTAGAAACTTGAAATTTTGACAGTAGTACCTTTTATAACGTAGGCTTCCACTAAGGACGGACGTTTCAAAATTCCTCCCCTAAGTGGGTGAAAAAAAATCAATCATGCGAAGATGTAGGCAGAAGCTATTTACTATAAAGTGGTAAAACCAACTACATAATTATAACATAACATCACGCCTGTATTTCTCAAAGAGTAGGGCAGAGGTGTATAGTAACACACTCTCCGGTATGTTTTAAGTCCCATGTAATAAGGGGCGAGCCTATTGCCATTAACCGGGCACAACTCCATACTCCGGGTTGTTACTGAGAAATTCCTATTGGAAAAACACAATAAGCCCGACCTGGGAATTGAATCCAGGACCCCATGCTCAGCAGTCGCGCTTGCAACTAATAGACAAACAAGGCATTTAAAAAAAATATCAACTATAAACTAGATCCGTATTGAATTAAACTTACAGTTTCCACCATCTTTTCAACGTTTATCTGTTGCAAATCCATTACATTGCGAAAAGCTTCTAAAGGCTAGCTATCACTATCGCCTTAGTGTTCATGTACTTCGACAAGCTCTTGCGTTGTCTCATTGTTGTTATCTTATTTCCTTAGTCTGTTTATTTTCTTCTCCCTTCAGCAGGTGGAAATATTTATATTTATCTTTGTTTCAAAATATATTTTCACCAATTCGTCTTTTATGGGTGTGGTTTGATTTATTTTTAAACGGTCTTAATTAGCTTCACTTCGTATTTATTTGTTTGTTTGATTCAAATTTTGCGACAGATTTTTCAACTACTTTTGCTTAACCGATTCTCCTGATACTTCGCACACAAATTCAATTCCCATGACAATACAACAATATAATAATTTCAACCTTCAATCCTCAAATCCTGATGCTTTAAGGGTACTGCAAGATAAAACCGTTTTACATAAAAGTTTTTTTAAGGGATTATTGTGAACTGAATTGTATAATCAAAGCCATCGCAGTTAGAACAGTTTAATTTTTCTTTTTAACGACTATCTTTCTCGGCCTACTGAAAATTTAAACTTGATTACGACTTCGGCAATATTGACCAACTGTGACGAAACGTTTCATGACTAGGCACTTCGCGTTTAACTGCATTCTAAATTCCACTTTACTCATTCCCTGAACATCTTATTGCTTTTAATTTAATTTAAAAGGAACGCTTCATAATTTATAACATGCACGAAATTAATTGCAAATAAGAATCTCCATCATTTTTATAGCGCATGAAACTTCAATTTTACGTCTTGAAGCAGGGTGCTTCAGTTTAAAATATTAGCTAGGAAGATAAAAATATATGCTCGCACAGTCGTTACAACACAGGGTAAGCGATTTGCCAAAAACTGGCGCCAACCCACACGGTCTGTGATAAAGGATGCTAGTAAATAACACTTTTCAGCCTGTCTGAACAAATAAACATCAAGGAAAATATTCCTTCTGTGTTGATCACCCAAAAAAAGAAAACAACACGATGCTTATAAAATTTTCTTGTTTTTGTACTGTTTGTTTATTCTTTGATCTTAATTTTTGTATTCCTTTCTTTAGAAACTTTATACAAAATTCTAACTTCCAACTAAATATGAATACATCACCTGTCATGTTTGCTGTTCACTTAACTTCAACACAAAGTAAACAAACCGGATATCCCCTTTCACCTTTTCACGTGGAAATATTGTGGTTTGTTTGCGCACATTTGCATTATGCTGAGCCAAACGTTCATTCAATATGACAGCCATAATTACTATATGAGATCAACATTGTCTTCTCTTCGTGTAGATAAACAAGCATTTGTCAAGTTATCTATTTATGGACCTCGTAAAATGAAAACAGCTTACGACAAAGTTTGAACGGACCCCAAACAGAATTTGGATTTGCGTGCAAACATTACTACAATTTAATAACAGAACGAAGGCTTTCGACTCTCGATATAATGTTACCCTCTCAAAACACCGACGTATAAAAGAATAGCTATTATTTATTAGCTTATTCGTCTGAAGTTTGACAACACAGCGCGTTTACTAATAGTATTGGAGTTGCTGAACCAATCTAATAGAAACTTATCGCGGGAATCTAGTAACTTTTCAAATTCACAGATCTCTTTGGAGTAGTGGCTTGAAAGGATGCTTCTACAATTGTTCTAGATACAAGTTTTATTGAAGCTGCAGATGCATTACAGATTACAGAAAAGGAAGGAAATGAATTCAGTAACAGAGTTATTACGTTTAGTATTGATGATACAAGCGTCCCTATCAAAATAAATTTAGACGACACGTTTGGTGCAGTGGCTGAGCAAATGACTTCTGAGGTACGGGTCGTGGGTTCGATTCCCGCACGGATCAAATATTTGTATGGCGTACAAATACTTGTTCTGGATCTGGGCGTTTGTGAAATTTTGTGTCTGTAAACGCACCCACGATACAGGAAAAATCCAAGTATGGGACAACGTTTTTTGAAAACAAACAAAAAATAGGAGTGTTGAGCCTCGTCGTAAACGACTTGTAATGAACTTCACAGCATGGTTCTCCATTTACATAAATCGGTTGAAAGGTTAAACATAGTATAACAACGGACTTGGCATCATTTCATGCAAATGACTATTTAAAAGACGCGAAGAGAAGTTTGTCTCAACAATTTATGGGCACAACAATTTGTGGTTTCATTTGCAAATTATCAAGGCCACTGGTAGACGTACCTAATGATCGAGTATTTATTTAAAAACGACCTACTAAAGATGTTTGCAATTTTGTAGTGCCAAATACAGGATATTTACATTTCAGTGTAATGAAACCCCGAAGAAAAATTAAAAAGAAAGAGACACATAAAAGAAAAGAACATTGCAAATTGTTTTCTTTGTTCTAGTAAATTCGTGGGCGAACACTAAGAATTAAATGAATGTTGTCTTACAAATTGCATAGAATATTACAACCAGAATCAGCAAAGGTTTTTTCAACATTAGTGTTAAATGACAGGTCGTTACGAATGACATCGAATTTCCTAAAATCTCTTGAACTAATTCTATTACAACATTTAAGAGACAATTAAAATCAGTTTTCATAAAAAAGAATTGTTCCAAAAGCAAATTACTGCAAAACCGGCAAGAAATCAAAAGCTTGAACAATATACTTCAATTGTTTATTAATAAACAACGCGAGGAGTCACAAGCGGTACTCAAAACTCTTACATCTACCCTCCAAGCGAACGCCTCCTTGGAAAAGACGGTTACCGCTTTTTCAAGAGTACACTTGCTTTAATGAAGCAGGTAATGAGTCTCCGAGAGTCAACAGCAAACAAGTTGAGGGCGAGTACAGCTAAATGGAATCTCTCAAAGAGCTGGAAAGATTTTTTCATCACGCATCGTTTGAGAGCAGTAATAACTGTTCGAAATGTGGAGGTAAGGCGGATAATGATTACATCTATCATCGTCTGTTTACACGCCTGATTGCTTTAGAAGGTAAGCAAACTGAGATTCAAATCTTCTGAATCTGATCTACCTTTGAGATTCACATTTACAAGTTTATTTTCTCTTGTGAAGGAATTATAAATACTATTAGAAGGGAGAGCCAATTAAGCTTGTTTTTTATTACGTTGCTTGACCCAATAAGTCAAGAGATTGCATTCTTTAACCTGTCTTTTAATGAAGTCCATCCATCTGGTCTCCATTTTCGTTCATAACGTTGGAATTCACGGTGAATAATTTTAAATTGCTGCAGGATACTCGGAAACAAATTAACGCTGGAAATTCCTCTAAGTGTAAAATAACTTTCCGTTTTTAATAAATTAGTCTGAGCGAAATGAACTAGAAAAATGATGTCACCGTGGAGTGTTAGCATCGCAATTTTAAGCTCTCCTCGTTTTGGACGCGACAGCAATTTATCATTTCTTAACAAA
The DNA here is from genome assembly GCA_910594945.2 of Amphipyra berbera. Classification (NCBI taxonomy): domain Eukaryota; kingdom Metazoa; phylum Arthropoda; class Insecta; order Lepidoptera; family Noctuidae; genus Amphipyra; species Amphipyra berbera. The sequence continues at coordinate 9,364,555 of OU343136.1, read as the reverse complement.
ATGGATGACGTGTTGCTTATGCTTCGCACTAAAGTATCTCAAGCACTCGGAATTTCGGGTCCAAGCAAAACCTGAATGAAGATCGCATAATTATATTTCACTTCAGAGTAAACTGTTAATAAATCCTTTGACTTTTTAATAAAGTCGTTCAGAATGAACCCTTTATTGGACAAGAATTCTCTTTTCAGTTATGCCAATGGAATTAATGACGTCATTACAAGAATGTTAGAATTTTTTTAAATTCTCCACATTCAGGCACGCGATACAGCTGTTTGTCACTGGCCTTTACACGGGGAAACACAAGGGATTTCGTCGTCAAAAACAAACTGCGGAACGGGTGTCCTCGGAACTTCCTGCTTAATTAAATGGATGTTTGTACAGGCGGACAGACGTTTTGTGTGTTGCGAAGTCTTATTACGCAAAATTAGTCTAACTTTATAATGCATTGTTTGCTAAAACATTGCGAGGACATGTACGTGTTTGGTTGAAATCGTAAAATAATACGTCAAACCAAAATTAAGCTTTCAACATACGAGAATTTTAGTAGCGGTAGTCGAACCAAATATATATTCAAATGTGTTGAAATCGCTATTGATCAACCTTAGAACGTTCTATTCAAATAAAGCCTCAGTTTACTATGCTCGTATACTGAGTTACTCGTAAAGTTTTTATGTAGTAATTTACTCCAATCCTCTTGAAGAAAAATAAGTCTAGGACCGTTTAAGTGAGGGCAAGTTAAAGCAAAACCCAGCATCGTTAGGTTGTTTCCGAGGAGTCGTGAATCCCTTTTCATGATATTCTCGAGTTTTCCCTTCGAGGCGCTTCAAAAGCAATGAAGCGGTAAGGACAAACCTAGATAGAACAAAATATCTGGAAAATTTCAAGTAACCTATAGAAGCTTTATTGCAAGCTGGCGGAAATGAAAAAAGATTTTGAGTGGATCAGATTTTTTTTACGGTTTAAAGGGAACTCTTATTAAATCCTTCTATAACCTCGTTACTTGAAGAACATCATGCCTTAGTTTAGTGTTAGTATGACTAAGGGCCAAGTCACACTTGACCGAAGATACGTCGCCGATCTTCCGCCGGTACACATAATTCCATATATAGGTACAGTCACGAGTAATAATATGTATACACATAGCGAAATTAAAAAGCGATTGTCTTCTAAAATATCTGTTAGAATTATGAAATATTTAACACATCATTTTTACAATTACATACGAATTACTGTTTCGAATATTTCTTAATTACACTTTATTCTCTAAAACAAATTCGCTTTTTAAGTTAGCAATGTGTATACATATTATTACACGTGACTGTACATCTCACACCGTACACATTTGACGGAAGATGCGTTACTAAAATTCCTTGAGTAAATTACGCGACGGAACATCGGCGACGTGTCTTCCGTCAGATGTGGCTCGGCCCTTAAAATGCTGCTTATATTGTAAGGTTAAATAAACGTGTTTCTACGTCCATAGCCTCGGTAAAAACTTGTCATGGCCTGAGTCTAAACATAGTGTTTGTCTTCAAATATTCAAGATGGGGTAGCTACACGCATGTCGACCAGTAATTTGGAAATGGGTTGGACGTGAACAACACGCGATGATGCCCAAATATAAATGTTCCTTGTTTTTTACAACTAGTGTTGTTAACATCAAATATTTACTCTATGTTGCAGTAGCCAGTTGAAGGTTGAAAACATCAATGTTGGTTTTCTTTGTTGTATTTTTGAATGCGAAATATTTTACTCGAAAAATATACAACGCCTGTAGGGTTTTTATGTTTTTAAGGAGTTGTAGCGAACGCGTTTGGTTTTTATACCGTACATTGATACGCTTTTAGAATTTCGATGATTGTATTGAAAATGGAGTTCTTTATTAACGATGCGAGTTATGTGGTTATAGTGCTGGTTTTGTTATGACAGAACCAGCACTTACAGCACAGTTACTTATCCCATAAATCAATTCAATAACGACAGGAAAGTATTGTTACTAAAACAAATGAATATTTTTATAAAAAGTGTCACTTCGACAAATTGGAAATTGAAATATGAATAATGAAATATTTTTCCGATACCGATTTCATGACAGGTTTATATTAATATTAAAAGACAAAAGAATATTGATGTCGTACTCCGGACGTTGAGATATTTTTTTTACAATGTTGGAAACTTTTTTCTTAGATCATAGATCTAATAAATTGTTCACCTTGGGCAAACATCCATTTATCACGCTGTCACGACTGTATGGGGTATCTTTATTCTGTGGGTGAGAAATGTTCCCCAGAATCAAGTATATTGCCGTAAGAAATCCATTCTGAATTAACCTTTTATCTCTGTTTCCCTTTGCCAATTTAACTGTTTTTCTCTTCGTTTGTTTATTCCTTCGGGAAGGAAGAAGCTTATTTCTTGATAAGCATTGTTTGGATAAAGATCTTAATAAGATTGGTATGATGTGTTTTATACTTTTGTTTTGCCGATTTCTAATCGAGGATCGAACCTTTATTGTTAGTCAGTAATGTGCAATATCAGCATCATTTTACACAAAATTCTTGGGTACGCATCAAAGCGGGAAGCTTCCAGGAAGAAGGTTCGTTTACGATACTGATACCTGAATATTTGTGTAGACATCCCATATTAGAAAGTATCGGGACTACAATGGCCGATCCCACAAGGTTACACACACTTTCAATGAAGATATTTATAGACTTGAAGCCAATACATCACATTACGAAGGATACAAAAATATTTTTAAATCTAATGACAAGGTAAGAAAGTATTATTTTTGTAAAGAATCGTTGTGTGTACGTAGGATAGGTATGTGCATACATAATGTATGAGGTAATGTCAGAAACCGATACGTCAACTTACCAAAGAAAAAATCAGTGTCCAGGCTATATTTCACGCCTACACACAGAGACCTAAATTTTTATGTCCATAAATTCAAACGGCAAGAAACTTTCCCCTTTCCGAAGTTGCGTAAGAAAAGGCATATAAATTACGACGCAAATACTCTCCTCTCAGGGTTTCCCTTACTAATGAAAAACAACATCGTCACAATTCGGAAAAGTAAAGTACTAAAACGAAAAAGTTTTGACGGTTCGAGTAATAAACACATACGTAATGAAAGAGCGACGGCCTGGACGAATTTAATTTGAATTTATCAATTAAACAATTTTCTCCATGACGTCACTTTTGGCCAAAAGAATAATTTCACGAACGCCATTTTTGAGCCGGATTTTTAAGTAGAACAGGGGTTATTTTTACAGGTTAGACAAACGGTGCTATATCAGCATTTTCGCAGTAACACCACAAACGCTTACTTTTACTCTTATCTTCCGAATAAAACTCAGACGCCAGAGGTGAAACGACCTACCTATTATTTTGATGATGCGACAAAGCTTTGAATATGACTCGACTCTTTTATAAGACTTTTTCAGTGTTATACGGTCTCATCGCTTTGGCTTTTGTTGCAATTGTTCCTGTTAAACTTTCATTAGTCAAGGCGAAGTCACTTTTGGCGTCATTGTATCGGAGGCTTCCATTTTTTCCGAGTGCCTGTCTAAACAGATTTATCCCTACGAGACGAGACAAACTTAATTGAAGAAATAATTTATTTTTCCTTCACGCGTTCAATGAGATCATTTAGTTTTTTTTTATTATAAACGGAATGTAGAGAAGGGTGGAACAAAAAGTAAGTACCTAGCTCTAATATTGTCGTAAATGTATTGAAGAATGTGACAACATTTATTCATGACTGTCAAAAAGGACAGTATCTGTGTATCGCATTATGATTAACAAAGAAATAGATAAACTAGAACGTACCTGAAACGACGAGAGTTCAGCGACAAAGCAGACTATCATCGACAGTGATATATCGCTGCATCAGCTAGAGATATAAATAAGTCGGCGATGGCGTCGACAGGGCATGTTCCGGCTGTGTTGAGACAAGTGTTGCATTGATCTTGGACCCCTTCACCTCGCTCGCGTCATTATTCTCGTTTATCGATAACCGTATCGTCAGCATTCGATTGTACATAGTCTTTGTGCACTTCACTATTGAGCACTTTTTATTTATGTCACTGTTTTATTAGCTACGGGGTTTATTTTAAATCATAATTCCATTTTTTTACGTTTTATTTATTTAACTATATTAACTGTATGTATGCAGCAAATAAAAATAATTTAGTAGGTAATTATTATTTCACTCACGTAAGCATTGGTATGTGGAGAATTACTCATTTAAATTACGAGAAAGCAAAAGGTTATTTTCGAATTTTTTGAACACTTTCATAATACAGCAGAGTAAAAGTCTGTATAGCACAAACTGTACATAACTTCTCGAAACGGTTTGGCGGGCCAGATGTTTGCAATGAAAACCGAGTTTTTATTAAAAGCCTAGAACACATTGCAGCGTAGTTTGGGTAAACGTTTAGTTATCAGGGCTCTATCGGCCAAGCCACTGTCGACAGCTGGTGTACAAATAGCATCGATCAACTTGGTAGCTAGACTACGCTACGTGGCTACGAGACAATATAATATTATGTCTTAAACACACAGTGCTACGCCGTAGCGACTGACCGTTTTCCGAAAGTTACAACTGCGTCCGAGTTCGAAACTAGGGTATAAGTGTAGTAAATTAATCATTATTTCTTGATTGAACAACTTTTTGGCATCGTCTTTTGGGAATTCTGGAATAGTTATACAATAAAAACTCCAAGTTTATCTACCAAACAATATGTAAAAAACAAAATTATACTGAACGTTAAATAATTATAATTACTTGTCTTAACTGACTGATTCATCAAAGCAGAGCCTAAACCACTGAAGCTGGAAACATGAAATTTGGACATTAGGTTCCTTTTGTGATGTAGGCATCCACTAAGAAAGGATATTTGGAAATTCTACCCCTAAGAGGGTAAAATAGAGGGTGGAAGTTTGTATGAAAATTCACGCAGACGAAGTCGCGGGCTAAGTGCTAGTCATACATATATAACGGGCCTTTTATAAGTTGATATATATAGCATCATAACTGAGCAATTTCGGAACACGGTACTTACTACAATTAATATAAGAAATATTACGTATAACGGCTATTTTAAATTTAATTGGATCCCGTAACACAGGCTTGCCCTAATTTGGGTCAAGGGCACTCCTAAACTTCTCTTACTTTTGATATTGAAGAAATATATATAAAATTATAAATCCAACTTTATACTGTTACTACTACGTAACAGTATAAAGTTGGACAGGACTTTTGCTACCTGTGAAATCAGGCACATCTACAAGACTGTAGATTTGTCTTTTCCTACGATTGTTTGCCTCTAAATAACACAAGTTGATGACTTTCATTCCTCCAATATCAAGTGGGTCTGTACCAATTGCGAAATGTGTTTTCATTGTCAGGTGTGGGTTTAGTGATGTCTACGTCCTAAGTAATATTACCTAAGTGAGAGATTGTTTGTTCTTCTCACTTAGATTTGGCTATACCTTTACTATCTAGCTTTGTTGATAGAACGTCAGAGAAACAAAGTTTATTTACTTTTCGTCATCATCATTATTGGTCTGGCATTTTCCAAACTGTATTGTCAAAATGTAAGTTAATTTTTGTTTTTACGTTTTGATTACTATTCACATTATTTAAATACCACTAAGTTTTACTTATTGAAATTATGTTTAAGAAAAAGGTACAGACAGCTACATTAATTGGGTATCAGCCTGGTAACTTGTGGAAGGTCTGTTAATGCACCCTAGTACTTCTTATAGGTACAACTTTTGTGTAGGTATTCATTAATTTCTATTATCTATCTAATACCTTTAAACGAGCAATTTTTGTATATATATATATATAATCTGAATCTCGGAAACGGCTCCAACGATTTTCATGATATTTAGAATGCAGGGGGTTTCGGGGGCGATAAATCGATCTAACTAGGTTTCATTTTTAGAAAACGTCGATTTACCAAAACAAAAAACCGGGCAAAGCTCGGTCATCCAGGTACTATTCATAAAACTACAAGTGCCAGGCTACATTATAAGAGCCTCCAAACTTACCAGGGAGTACCCAATTAATGCAGCCATATGTACTTATGCTAATGATTATAATTAAAACTGAATACTATTTTAACGAATATCTTCTTAACGATTTGTATACGTATTTGTAGATCATGAAATCACCTGTACAAATTCTCAAGAATTTATTTAACATTTTGTCTTAAGCTCTAATTTAGATCAATCTATCAGTTCCTTAATTTCCACTACCATTAATTAAACCTACGATCGACTGTAGGAACCGATTCTATAGGTAAAAAGCGAATTTGTCTAACCAAGCTTTAATTTTAATCTTTGAACGTCGCTTTCTAATTACGTACCTTCTGTAGGTTCATTAATTGAGTTTCGGAAAATGTTAACATCAATAAAACAATTTTTGCTTATAATACCTCGACATTATTTGGTGGTATTTGCATGTATATTATATTATAAATTGTGTTCTCTGCGACTTTGTTATTTTGATCACGGTTTGTTAGATTTTTGATATTTCTATTCTGTAATATAATAAATCCATTGAAGATCTTGAAATGCTATGAAGCTGAAAGTTTAAAGAAACAATATTTCTGCTTCTTGTTTTCGTATCGACGATACCTCATTATCTATGAATTATAATGCTTGCGCAAAGTAGGTGGCCACATTAATTGCAGCTTCGATATTGCTGTTTAGATCATCGAAGGTGCCGGTGGACGGGCATTTGGGACACTCCAGCAAATGGGACATGGTCTGGACAGGAGCACCGCACGCGTACTGGGTGTTGGAATTTGGAGAAACCAAATATTTCGTTGATACTAGAGGTACCTATATCAAGAAATTGTGTTATTTAAAGAGAAACGAATAATTATTTGACCTTTCCTAAAACCTTTGGGCTCAACCTAGTCCCGTAGAGGTTTCAGGCTCCGACTAGTGTTGCAAACCTGAGTTTCATCGTATTCTACTGGTTTTTGAAAACTGATATTTTGAACAAATTATTGTTTGATACTTGGAAGATATGAAGACATACTGCGCCGACCCTAAATAAGTTGGGATAAGGGCAGGAGGATGATGACTAGAAAGATACGAAGATATAAGATGAAATACGAGTTGGATGCCTTTCTTGACAGTTGGCATGAAGCTGGAAAGAATTATGACAGATGGAAGGAGTGCAGGGAGGCCTTTGCCCAGCGGTGAGTATAATAACTAGGAAGAAAGTTCAACTTGATTTATTGAAAGGAGGAAAAGTATCAGTAATATTGCTAATATGGTTTGTAGCTTCATAATAATATTTTTTGCCAAGCTGCTTTATTTACGCCTGTTAACCAGTTTGTTTTACACAAGCTTTTAACTATACAACCGATAACAGTAATTACTCAATTACTTCACTGATGGACTATCCCCTAAGTAATATATGTTTTAATAGTGTATCATTATCAGTAATGGATGCGCGGTATTTAAATGAGATCACTTATTTTTTTACTACATTTTTTATCTGTGCATCGCCAATAAATGTCCGCGCGAACATTTAAAACAACCTAGTATTTTTACCGTACCCTTTTAATTAAGAACGAATGAACAGCGAAATATACCTGTTAATTTTGATTACTTACAAAACTCCGTTCATAAACTGAGCAAGTTTAATTTTGCCTTCAAAAGGCCTAGAATTTTGAATGTTGATTCTGCTGGTCGAAGTTTGGTTCATGTTACCGGTAAGGCTTGGCTCGAACAAAGGTATTGTGCAATATATTGTAGTCAATTGTTTCAGCACTGTTGGACTTTCAGTACCTACCTGAATGTTGTTGAGTCTGTTGATTGAATTCGGAGTGCAGCATTTTAACAAGATTTATAACTCACGGCGTTTTTGGTATTAATAGTGAATTTAATAGTGAGTTTTATAGCAAGCTATTGAACTCAGATAAATTTAGATTGAATAATAAATTTTCAATTTTATTGTACCTAACTAAATAAATATTGAGATGAAATATAAAAAATACAAATAAGAAAAAATATTTTCATCAGCTATCTAAAGAAATATCTTAACCGTTAGCTTAACAAAACACAATTTCTATAAATCTCCTTTGAGAACATAATTTTATTTTTGAAAGTGAGACATTTGGAGTTCAGTGGCTTTTAACAAGAAAGGAGATGGAAATCGATATTACTGTCTCCCCAAAAATACACAATATAATACTTTTACAAGATAAACTTTATTAGGTGAAAACATCAAATAAAAACTTTGAGAGATTTTTATTCGTTAGACTTTTTTATAGCATCCGGGAGCCAGTCTTCGCTACAACGCACAGAGCCTTAAAAGCAAAGTGTGATTTAATTTAAGTTTGGACCGAATTTGGATCTTTGCGCTCAATCAGGACATCTTTAGCACAAAGTTAGGAGAAGTTCATATCGTTTGAACGTAAACAGATAAGACCACAGCTTCAACAACGCTGTTTTTTGGAACGATTTAAACATGTTTGAGAAAATATACCTAGAATCAACGTTGAGGTATATTGGTTGTTGAGATTAGGAGGGGCTCGTGGCTAATTACCAGCCGCGCGGGTCATATGATTTGCGAGGTTAAGCTTGCCGTGGTCAGTCTGTAGATGGGTGGCCATTCGTTACACATCGAAACCCCTTCGTGCCTCGGAGAGCACGTTAACGGTCGATCCCGGATGTCATACGAATACCTATGACAGTCATTACGGGAAGTTAGAAGCCCGAAACCGGTCTGACAACCGGTCTAACCTTAGGATATCAGCATTGCCCTGTAATACTGGTTCAGCCGCATCAAGTTAGACTGAAACCTGAGCCTAATATAGTTGGGAAAAGGCTAGACGGAACAGAACAGCGTTGAGGTATATTTTCACGAAGTATATTGTGGCAGTAAACTGACAAGAAGTCTTATTTTGTTTTTGTCTCTCAGAGTTCTTTAATTGACTTACATAATTCTTTGTTTACTTGTAGACGAAATAAAACTAAATTGCTACAAGTACCATAAATTGTGACTCAACAACACTCTTAAAAAATATTGTATGTCTAGAAAACAAAAATACGCCCAAGTAGCGGCGTGTGTGAGAAAATAACGTTTTCTCGTAGTACATACACGTACTTTTGCAACTTGCAAAAAAGTGTGGAAGAATTAAGAAAAGAATAGACGCTACAATACAGTAAGATTGATAATCGCATGAAAGGAGAGTAAGGGCGAAAGTTAATACATTTCGCAGCCATGTCATTGCTGCAAAGGAAGACATTTGCAGCAGGATATGAAGTGGAAATAAAATTGCGATTACAATCGTATAAAACCCATCGCACTTTAGGCCTATGAACTTTTTACGTAGGTCGAGCAAAAATACAAAAGTAAAAACGCGATACAGCTCTTAATACCGGGCCAATTTAATGTCAGTACGGGACGTGCTAGCACGTAGCCGTTACCAAACAAATTTATCTGTGCCCTCACTCAATTTGCTTACTCGTACTCCGATGGCGCCAACCTTTTATTATCCTCATAGAATAAACACACACAGACGGTTGTTCGAATCAAATTATCCAAATAAATGTATCGGCAATTTGGAATGAACTTTTTTCGATTTTATGTTTATTCATTGTAAAACATTGAGGTTTAAACAAGTTAAGTTTATGAATAAAATATTTGCATATAAACTTCTTAGTGATACCGTAAGGAGCATTGGAATTATAAGTATTAACATAAAAGTTTCGTTCAACATGAACAACAGACTATTTACGATACAAAATGAATACAGAAAAAGTATATCTGTTGAAAACGAAAAATATTTCCCTAAATATAAAATTTCAATAACAATATTAACCAAAAAAAAATACACCATAAAAATAGGCCTGCAGTTGTTAACGTCACCATCTTTCATAAGAGACCAATGAACATAAAAAGGAATTGCATGTCTGTTAGAGTCTGTAATCTATGTATTTACTGTAGCAATCCAAGATTGCGGGAGACTCGACGGCGTCGGTCGGGCGGTCGATGCACGCGTCACAATAAAACCTTTAGCGACGTTCGCCACATTTCCACGACCTCAATGCCTTCGAGATATTCTTCTGAAGTATAATTATGGAACTTGTATTTTTATTTTAGCTCTAGTTTAGTAATCAAGTTTGTTTTTCTTAATTTAAACGCGAATTTTTGTTGGTAATTTCTCCTACTTATACGAAGAATTTTTTTGTTTCTTGTTCTAAGATTTCTCTAATAATAGATCTGTTTTATCTAGAAAGAATCAAAATTAATAGAATAAGCTATTTTAAAGTCTATTTTTTATTGAATATCGATGTTTTATTCAACATATTGTTAGGGTTGTTGGTGTTATTATCGAGTGGTAAAGACAATTTATCATACCTCCGTTTGTAAGGAATGATTGATTCGCTCCTTTCATATTCAACATTGTATAATAAAATCTAGGTCACTGTTTTCCATCTTAGAGCCAAGTTTTACAATATCTAAGAACATTTATTACTCTAAGATATATTCCCAAGAATTTAACCTGTCTTTCCGATCCCATATATCAATAGGGGAATAATTTTCGCACGGAGGTATCTTTATCCAAAAAAAATCAGGAAATGGTCATTGCTGGCCACGATAAATGGGCAATTTCCTACAAAAAAGGTCGCAATGATTTTCGAGTAAAGTGGACTAACGTTTATGGTACCTATTATACCATTTGTACGGCATAAAGATTTACAGATAGTACCTAGGTACTATTTGGACGGTTCGCTCTATCTGACCTTTAAAGTTTTAGGTACAACAGTAATAGAAATTGAAAAGATCTATGGTGATGTTTGATAAAATCTCTATTTTAGTTTTAATGTTTAATTTACGTTTTAAAATGGAATATCTTTTGGTTTACAACGACCGGTTTGACCCTAGCCCTACATTGTAAAAGTCTTATTTTTATATGCATCTTTATTTGTTCCAAAGAAATCTTATTCGTCAAAAGCCAACACTAACATACTCTTCCTATATATAAACGTGTCTTAATATCAATCAGAGAGCCAAGTGAACCCAGCATAATTATAGCAATATACCTATTGTAATTATAATAAGTGATAAAAATCATCTTGATAAACAAAATTATTCACTGTGAAGTTATAAATTATACCAAACACTTGTTTTAAGATATTCTGAGGTACCAATTCATTAGTTACCACGTAAATATTTGAATAAAACATAAAGCATTTTATATAAAAATAAATTTAGGTATTGTTTGCAGCAACCAGACCTATGAATTATGTCTGGCCTAGTTTGGAATATTATAACTAATTTATTTAAGGGTTATCGACTCACGAAAACTTTACCCAGATATTACCATGTTTTGCATAATACGTTCGCATTATTCTCTTGAGATTACCAGATAATATTATCATTAAGTGCCGTTTCTTTAAAGTACGCAATTTTTGGCACCTTAACATTATCTTTTTTTGTTGTTTTAATAATTTTTTATCAGCGTAATGGTTTCCACGAGGGCCGACTGCTAAATTAGGTCACAGTAAAAAAATAATTTGGGTATGCCCGGATTGTTTGTCCTGTTTAAAAAATATCTCTGCTCATAGTTTTGAAAAATTTTTTGTGTACCTTTTGTACCGTTTGTAAAATTATTTTTTTGCGTTTTAGGCATCCCTTTGTATGTTTATTTTATGCTTTACCATTGTATAGCAATTTAGTACAACAATTTAAAGGAAATTCCTGACCGGTAGGAAAAAAAAATTGCGTATGACGATACGTATTTTGGTTCCATTTTTAAATACGAAACGTTCGTTTTTGTGCAGTTTTATAACTGGAAATATTGAAAGGAAATTGGAAAATGAGATAGGGAGAGATCTTTGTTCGAATAAATTACTTTCGTCCTGAACTGTTAGGTACAATAAAGACAAGGAAATTAGTTCTTTGTGTAAACTATACTGTACCAAGGCAAAGGTGATTTTCCTATATAACTCCTAGGTTTAGTAAAAATATATCAAAATAATAGGTAAGTATATATTTCGTAATTCCTTCTCCATGTAGGTTAGAGCTATAAAAATGTAGGACACGGGCCATAAGTGTGTGAATCTACTTTTATGATCAGTAAAGTGAACAGAACACTAATTGGTAGGTGATGATCCTATAAAATACGATGACGTATAAAATTATACAGTCGCCTTGGTGCTACGTACCGCGAGCCACAGGAAATGTCACTTAAACCAACCCTTTTTTAATTTACTTTTAATATTTATTTAATATTTTTACTATTATGCAAAAAACAACTAGATACTTTTCAAACGCTTCGTTCGCCACGTTAACGTACTTCTATTCTGTGCAAAGTAAATTTGATTAACAATTTAATTATATTAATGGAACTATTTGCATTTAAAATTGCATAAAAAGTGGGCTTGTTAAAAAAATACTGTACATGTGTTTTATATTCAAAATGTAATTATAAATGGGTGTGAACTTCAGTATTCAAAGTTAAGAATTGCTTTTAGGTTATATTTAGTGGGTATAAAATTGTGTTCGTAAAAAAGATTGTATTAAGAGGAAAATGTTGATGTAACAAAACACAAAACAAAGAAATAAGCCGATTTTCGCCAATCTTGTCTACAAAAGCCTTAAAGCAAAACAAAGTATTTTTTCAGGAAAACAAATATTATACCCAGTGGCGAAAGTTTATATCACAGCCATTACAGATGCACTTCGGCATTAGGTATATCCATATAATGTTATTGTTGTTAACCGATTCACTTATAAAAAACCTAATTTTATTTTTAATTTAACTTTTTTAGAACCGCCAGCACTTCAAAATTAGAACGAAAAAAGAACACTAACAAATCAGTCTGCTTTTTTAAATGTATTATTATTAAATTTCAACAACAACGTGTAGACGAACGACACGTATTTGATTTCAAAGATTCTGACAGCCGGCGTCCGGAACAATTAAACCGAGAATATTCTATTTTAAATGTTTTTTTAAATATAAATGGCACTGACATTCTAAACAACTGTCCCCTTGGATGGATTGAGAGGTGTCATCTCGGAAGGTTTTGATCACTGATTATGTATCGAGCGGGGCGCGAGCGCGATACTACCCCTTATACGGCGAGTTTCCAACTGAATCACCCCCGATTCGATGCCTCCGCCCAACATAGAGCGCTTGCTCACCGCGCCGCTGGATCAATTTTCAACCTCCAACTCCTTAGTATAAAGTCGAAATTAGCTCGTCACACCGTTTGTGGTGAAGAAGATTCGTGCTTCGGTTCGTATAAGCGGCCAATACGCATGTCCACGACAATGTATATAAATTCATATAGAGGTCATAGTTTCCTTATACATTTGGATTTTCTCGAGTTCAAGGACTTTGCGTTATCTGTTTGAGTTTTTGGAATCTCTATTATCGAGTTACATTGGGATATTGATATGACAATTGACGATTTCAATTTCAACGTAAACAATTTTGTTTATACTTTTAGTTGAATGAAAAGCTTGATTAATGTTAATGACCTAAAAGAAAATACTCTCTACCAAACATAATATTATTCTGTTTGTTTGTAAATAAAACGTTTCCTTTAGGAATACTATTATTATACTCTATTTCATATAATATCAGACAAAAGTGGCCCACCAAGCCAAGAATTTCTTTTGAACCATTTCTTTAAGTAGAGTTTCAGCTTATCTGGATTGACCGTTAAGGTTCTTATAAGCCATAATACTGTCTTAAATCCCTGCTAGAAGCCAACATGTTATTCTGCCGTTTGGTTTCTAAACGATCTTTAAGTAAGTAAACATAATTACATACATACATAAACTCACGCCTTTTTCCCATGGGGGTAGGCAGAAACTATAGAACGCCACATGCTACGACTCTTACATACCCCTTTCGCTTCATCCACATTCATACATCTTGTCATACACGCACGCCGGTTGAGAGTACTACGCACCTGACCTTTGTGAAGAACATCACCAATAACATCGATGTATGTCCTTCTAGGACGTCCTTTACCGGCGTTCCCATTAACATCCGCCTTATAAATTTCTTTTGTTAATCGCCGTTCACTCATTCTCTCAACATGGTCAAACCACCTAAGCATACTCCTTTCAATGTTTGTCACTACATCATCTTTTAAACCGCAACTTTGTCTAATCTCTTCATTTCTCAATCTATCATTCAAAGTTACACCGCACATACTTCGCAAGGAACGCATTTCCACGGCATTTATTCTACTTTCATGCCTCTTCTGCCACGACCAACATTCACTTCCATACATAAGCGTAGGTACCAACACACCATTATGGACAGCCAGTCGTGCCTTTTTGGACATCGACCGGCTAGCCACAACCGCATGCAAAACACCATTTACTTTATTTCCCGCATTTGCTCTCCTTTCCACATCTTCGTCAATCTTACCATCTCTTGTAAACGTGCTTCCCAAATAAACAAACTCATTCACCTGTTCAATACTTTCATCCCCTATCTTTACTTTGAATATTAAAAAACGTGTATCTCGTAACTGAAAAGGGATAGAAAAATATGAACCAGACTGATAGATAGAGAAAAAGTTGCGCTTTTGCGTAGTGTATAAAACACAAATTTGATAAAATATGACTAAAAGGTCTTTTAGAAATTGGACGACAGTACTTATTTATACAAGGTTAGTCGGAAAGGGGATACTAAGCCGAAAGGGTGTTAAAGTACCTATAAGGAGGGATAACTTTTGTTCTAGAACTTTTCTCAAAACTCGATAGTTTAAGAGAAATAGATTAAAAGATTTCGTAAAAAATATGCTAAAATCTATCTATCCATAGCAATGATCAGCTGTGTTTACTATTTAGGTAATATTTGGGATCACGGATTAGAAAATTAATTTTCTGCATTCATAACTAAAGCAGATATGACTTTAAAAAAAAAAAAAAAAAAACATTTTGCATGCAAATAAAAATTATCGAATTTTGAAATTTTAACACTTGCTTTAAAATAGTCATCAGTGATACTTTAAGTGGCCCGCGGCTTAGTACCCCCTTTCCGACTAACCATGTATACATTTCCGTGCCAGAATGGGTCTTACTTGTCTAATGTTATATAAATAGAGTATAAGATTTACCAGGTTAGTTACCTGTAGTTAATTCCTGGTATTCGCTTTGATTTAAATTGTCGTCGATGTCTAATTGACAATCAAGTGACAGAATTATTTACTAAAGCTCGTATATCCGTGTACAGAACTTCGTGCCTATTATTATCATAAACATAATTGTAGCAAGCACCGACTTCAATGAAAGCGGTAATTGCGTTAATTTAACAAAAACACTCGTACTCGTAAAACGTGGAAAATATTAATTAACATTTGCTTCCGCGCTCGAGGAAATAAAGGAAGGTATAAAAAGGAAAAAAATATGGCAAGGTCAATTCCAAGGGTTTTTACATCTGTGAATATTGCTGTACAAGGCCGAAACGTGATTCAGTTGATCAATATTAATGCATAGCACCCCCTGAATAAGCATTATAATGGTGGGAACCTTTCACCGTAATGAATATTTCCTCGCTATGTGAGAAGTTACTTAGTTCTTTTATTTTTATTCGCACGCTGAATTACATTCGTATATATTGTATGGGTGAAATACGGCCCGGCTTTCTAAGCCTCCATCTGAGGTCTTAAGCAGAGGATATGGTTGTCACATTGGTACCGAAAGAAAATTATTGCGTTAGCCTCAGTCTTGTTGAATAATTTTGTTCTTTTCTTAACGAATTCATGTTCTGATTCGTTAAGAAAATAAAACTGGCTAGTATTTTGCAAAAACATGTTATTTAGGTTGCTGGTAGAATTTTATAATAATTTGTGGATTTTTATTCGAAATATATACTCATTCATATTTTATTTATAACATAACATCACGCCTGTATTCCCCGAAAAGTTGTGCAGAAGTGTATAGTAACACCCTCATTTCGTAACCATCATAAGTCCCATGTAATAGGGGGCGAGACTATTGCCATCAACCGGGCACAAATCCAAACTCCGGGCTGCTATTGAGGAATTGCACACGAAAAACCCAATAGCACTTTGCCCGACCTGGGGAACGAACCCAGGACCTCACGATCAGCAATCGCGCTTGCCACCACTAAACCAACGCAGTCTATATTTTATAATAAGATGTCTCAAAGGTATCGTCAGAGTGCTTAGTTTCTAAATTCAAGTTTAAACCTAAATGCGTTTTCAAATATGTAAATGTGAAAATATTTATTATTTTCAGTCCCCAACCTTTCAGGCTAGAATTCAACTTTAAAAGCGTAAATAAAATTCAACTTTATTTTTGAAAATAAAAATATACAATGAAAAATGCATCATAAAACTATACGAGAATATTTTACTGAATTTTGTATTCGTAAAAGTAAAAAGAAAGTTATTTTATTAGGTTTGGGTGAACTATAATATATGAAGGTTTTTTTATTGCACCTTGTATTAAGTGTCACCATATCTTATGGAACTTAAGTGTACTTTTTTTTAGGGTTTCTTACCTCGAAATGAAATAACGGAACCCTTATAAGATCACTCTGTTTGTCAAGAGCTTTTTTCTCAGGAACTGTTTCTAACTCAATGCAATAAAAGCAGTGATAGCCTAGTGGTATGACCGTCGGACTGCTAAGTCATAGGGCTCGACTTTGAACCCAAGGCACGCACCTCTGACTTTTCAAATTTATGTGCGTATTGTATAATTATCAGTGGCTTAAAAATGGTGAAGAGAAACATTATGAGGAAACCGGCATGCCTGAGAGATATTTCTCGACGGCTTGTGAAGCCAAGTCAGAGGCCCATGGGTGGCATAAACTCTGACATCAGGTTAGTCACTAACCACACGAAAAGAAGAAGAATACAATAAAAAGATACGGGCATTCAAATTGTATTTTCTTAGTGATAGACTAACTCACTGACTGACTGACAAATCAAAACCTATAGAGTACTTCCCGTTGACCTAGAATCTGGCACAAATGGAGGGAAATATCCGAAAATCATTATATTTCTAATCTATGTGGATGATTACTTGACAATCTTAAATCAGCGGCCAAATCTAGGCATATTAATTCTGTGCTAAATTGAGGAGTGCGTTTACAAAAGGGGATATCTACATCTTATCATTTTTTTCAGAAAATTAAGAAAACCGACAAGGTCAAGACACTGTAGCTATGTTTTATGGATCAAAATATGGGTTTTATGGGTTGAAACAAAAACTCATTTTTGAAGCTATTTTACTTGGAGAATGTAGCGTTTTGATTAGGATCTAAGTGACGAAATTGTTTTTTAGCACTAAGAACAAGACTGTATACTCAGTTAAAAAATATATACCTATTATATAAATAATTATAAACAATAATTGTCCCCTTTTGTACAGATACTCCTCAATTGAATGAGATTTTGTTTTGGCCAAAACGAATGAAGCGAATTACCTTCAAACTATGTTAAAGTTGGGGAAGGTTGGCACAGGGCATCAATTTTCTGAAACAGTTTCGAACCCAGCCTAATATGATGATTGGGGTAATGTGATGTGTTCCACACCCTTTTCACATTTAACCCTTTTGTTTCGTTTTACAACTTGCATATTTTGCGTAATAATATGTTTTTCATTTGACGTGGGTAAATGCTGACTATAAACAAATTTCTGTGTTATAAAATAGGTGACGTAATGTTTTCGGTTGTTTTCAAGGATAAGGAAGGGTCCTAGAATTAATAATAGTGATAATTTAAATGTTTTCAAACCTTCGCGATTTGTACACATTATAAAAATACTAAATCGGGTCTAATCGCGTAGAAAATTTTATAAGGCAGAAAAATACCTTATTTATCCCGACGTTTCGACCGAATTTCACCGGCCGTGGTCACGGATAGACTGAAGTGGTGGAGCAGTTGTCATCTTCGTGAAGCAAGGGTATTTTCATCTACCCTGACTTGATCTTGATTTTTAAGAATATTATTATCGTCGGTACTTCGACACACCACACTAACGACGTCTTGCGGTAGTTCCTATATCGGGCAGACCAAAAGAACAATAGCAGAACGGGTCAAGGAACATATCGCTGCAGTCAAGAACCGCCAGATCAACAAGTCCGCAATAGCCGAGCATCTTCTGGAGTCCGGTTCCAATCACTGGATAGAATTACATAGTCCAAAAATCCTCTCCACCGATCGTCACTATTATCCCAGAATAGTACGTGAAGCGATTGAAATTAAGAAGTACAAGTATTTCAATCGGGAAGATGGATACAAACTATCAACATCATGGAATCCGGTCATCAGCAAGTGTTATCGTCGACGGGACGTTTTAGGCGAGTGTAAAGACGTCGTTAATGTGGTGTGTCGAAGTACCGACGATAATAATATTCTTAAAAATCAAGATCAAGTCAGGGTAGATGAAAATACCCTTGCTTCACGAAGATGACAACTGTTCCACCACTTCAGTCTACCCGTGACCACGGCCGGTGAAATTTGGTCGAAACGTCGGGATAATTATGGTATTTTTCTGCCTTATAAAATTTTCTACGCGATTAGACCCGATTTAGTATTTTTATAGTGATAATTTAATCGTTTTTATATTGTTTAGATCGTCATTATAGCGAAATTGTTCAGAAATACAAAATTTTCATCATTCTTATCTCAATTTATATTAATATTTTTTCCAATAAATTTCCCAAACAAACAATTAATATCAAAGCATCTCGGGGGCCATGAAACCAATTTTCGCCTCTTTTTTTTCACTCATAAACACGATCCATCAATATCAATTCGGCGTCTTGATTTTATTTTCTCCAATGAACACTTTATTATATTCAACAATATTTATTTTCGTTACAAGTAACAGTGTTATAATATGAGATGGGTATATAAATTGCTTTAAAATATGAAATGTTTAAAGTGACGGGTTTAATTCCCCAAAGCGCACGTGCTTCGTAGTTACACAAGGCTTGCCGTCTTGTGCGACGGACAGACGTTGGGGAGAACATTCCTATGAAGAGCTCATACGGGTTGCGTTAATGAATATTATGAGTGTAATTATGTACCACTCACGGCTTTATATTTCGGTACGTAAGTAGAAAAGAGTATGAGATGAATTAATAATGACGGTATGATTAAGAAAATACTTAAAATTCGTTTCCGAGTTCCAGATAAACTTGCTGTGAAAATATTTCTAGACTGTATTAATTGCTATGTTAATACAATTGAAGTATCTGTGGCCACTCTCAGCTTGTGAAGTAAATTAAAACAGAACTTTTCCTTCTCTTGTATTCAGCTCAATGTAAATTTTATTCTCAATGTGAAGTAAAAATGCAAAGAGCGGTTACACTCTATTATTCTTTATATCCCAGAGCGGAATGAAAATTAATACGAATAAACAGATAGGGCTAGAGGGATACGTAAGAAATAAAATAGCAATCCAATCTCAGCCCAACTCGCAGAGGTAATTTTCACAAGAGATGATGCAGAAAACACAATAGCTGACGTCACTGCATTTGATAGTATTGAAGCCATCTCATTACTCTACAGCTGATTGCGAAACACCGCACGCATTATGTATCAGGCCTTTGTTCAAAGCCTAGGTCCATTTCCAGTTTTATGACAAGCTCGTTTTATGAAATTCTTTAACCAACAGGAACGATAAAAGGCTGTTATTTATTGAGTTATAAAATTTTATTGCTAACAATCAACCAGAAATGTTCATTTGCAAATCGCTCAAGACAGTTTCATTACTTCCATTCATCAGTAATGTGATTAGACTTTTCAAAAGTGTGTCTAACTGTATTGATTGATTGGATTATTTTGATGGGATACGATCCGAAATCTTAAATTCAACCCACTGATTTTATTACAGCGGTTAAGTGCGTTAAGTGGCTTTTCTGTTTCCGTACTAACCGTTTCCATCGTAATAAGTTTTAATAATTTTAAGATGTTCCAAATTCATCTTGCCATAAGTGGCCATTGTAATAGCAATTTGCATAATGAAATTACTCATTTTATTTAATTAGATTTTCTTATTTAATATCTAATAAATTATAACAGTGAGCAGATACTTCAGTATCGAGGTTTAAATTATCTTTTATTTTATGTAAAATCGTTTTCTTTTATAATTTCATTTTACAATTCTGAACTTTATGGATTTGAAAAGAATGGTCAGAAAAAAATACACCTCAAAAATGAAACTCAACCGAGCAGTAGACGTGTATAAAAAGTTTCAATTTGAATGTCCTAAACAACTTTTGTTGTCCCATTTAATTTTTTTAAAAGCTTCAAACCTCAATTTAAATTTTTCCTCTAATACTGGACGTATAAAACGAAAAAGGTCGTTAATCTCGCAAAGTGTATTTGCGTACTGGGAAAAAATTAAAATACGAAATTTGTCAGGTCTCGTTGTGGTGTGCCAACTGGCTTTACCGCAAAAAACTCGCTTAAATTCGGGACTATCCTGATTTCGGAGCCAGTCCGGCTTGTGGTTGCTCTGGTAGGACTCGAGCAGCCTAGATTTCAATCCGAGAAAGTAATTTCCATTTTATTCTATTTCTTATTTGGTTACACGGTGAAAAATGTTCAGATTAAAATTGGGAATCTAGGTGATTTTAGGTAAAGGTTTTAGAGGTGGTCAACTTTAGAAATATTATTAGTTAAAATTAGGTATTTTGAAATCGGGTGAGTCTGGACTCAACATAACATAACATCACGCCTATATTCTCCGAAGGGTAGGGCAGAGATGTATAATAACACCTTCATTTCGGCGTTATATTTAAGGCCTATGTAACAGAGGGCGAGCCTATTGCCACCAACCGGGCACAATTTCAAATTCCGGGCTGCTACTGGGGAATTCCACACGGAAAAACCTAATAACGCTTAGCCCGAACTGAGAATCAAACCCAGGACCACACGATTAGCAGTCGCACTTGCCACCATTAGATTAACGAGGCAGTTCTGTATACAAAAGTCACATGAGTAATATCTGTTATTTTATTATATTGACAGTCACAAACTTTAGGAACGGCCCTCGAAATCCGTAGGACTTTAACTAAAACCCTTCGCTCCCTCCCATATGCATGAGCATACATGAGTATTTATATGTTTCCTCCTTCCCCTCACATTGGCAATCCTGTCAATGACATTTTATTTAACCTTCTTTCATCGGATATATTATGGGAAATATACAGCTTTTATATCCCGGAATTGCTATAAAAAGATATTTTGTAGTCTCCTCGTTGGACACATTGTCCAATCGTTCCAGTACAGACCAGCCGTTTATTCACATTTCTATGAATGAGAAGCGACATAAAGTCAATAACAAAATCCAATCGCCACTTTTTTCGCCTCCGCAGAAATGGAAGCGCGCTCGTTACTGTTTGTCATTTTTTCATTTGCACAAACCGTTTTCGCAGTAGTTTTTTATATACCACATACGAATGCACCCACACGATTTAGTTTGTGTTGATATTTCGTGTTTCTGATATTTATAGGATTATTTTAGCCATCATTTTTGGAAGACTTTTCTTCACAAGACATGGGGAACGACTTTAAAATGCATTAGTAATCCAAATTGGAAAAATAAATAAAAAATATTTATAATTTGTAAGTCCGTGTTCCAAACTGCCTCGTTGGTAGTGGTGGCAAGCGCGACTGCTGATCGTGAGGTCCTGGGTTCGATCCCCAAGTCGGGCAATGTGTTATTCGTTTTTTTCGTGTGAAATTCTTCAGTAGCAGACCGGAGTTTGGATTTGTGCCCGTTTGATGGCAACAGGCTCGCCCCTATTACATGGGACTAAAACATAACGGCGAAATGAGAGTGTCACTATACACCTCTGCCCATCCCTTCGGGGAATACAGGCGTGATGTTATGTTTATGTTCAATCCATGTTTTAGTAATCAAGCGAACTGTCAACTTCTATTTAACAAAATGGCTACATTAAAAATGGTTCATTCCATGAGCATTAGTGATTTCACTTGAAAATTGCATAAAAAAACACAATTTTAAACATCTGACTTTTCCGGAACACTCGTAGACAGGTAAAATGGGCTTATCTGCTATTTCAGTAAAGCTTTTAGTCTGGAATATTTATAGATGTTCCCCTCGACACCCAAAATAAAGTCGAAAATATGAAAATCGTTTTCAGATTCAATAGTGACCATTTCTATGGATTTATTTTAGATCAATAGTATTTTATACTGCAACTAGACGATATAAATTAATTTGTAGATATATTAAAGCGGGTACGTTTTAAAACTCACTCAAATAACAATATTTTTAAGGTTATTTTTACGTTTTTTTGATATTTTCATTTATAGACGTGTTGTGAAAAGTACGACGACAGTATTTTTTTAATGTAGGTGTGTTTTAACACACTACATGAAAGAAACACAAAAATAATATTCAATAAACTTCATGACCACTATATACCTATACAAACACGTTTTAATATAACATAGCATCACACCCGCATTCCCTGAAAGGTTGGGCAGAGGTCTATAGTAACGCCCAACAAGGTGGCAAGACTATTGCCATCAACCGGGTACAGATCCAAACTTCGGGCTGTTACTGAGGAATTCCACACAGAAAAACCCAATAAGACTTTTTCCGACCTGGGGATCGAACCCAGGACCTCACGATCAGCAGTCGCGCCCGCCACCGATAAACGAGACAGTTACCTGCACGCTTTATTTGCAGTATAGTAGCATATACATATTAGGAAAATATATACGGACAACGAAAATTCCCAACAGAATTCCTCTCAAGGTACCACCACCAAAATTTCACAGCACGCATAGCTATCGACGTCCAGACACAGGAAAGCATTCGTTTTATTACACAAAAGCCCCACCCAAGTGAAACATTCACCCACTCTATTCTCTATAACAAAAATTACGACAAGGTTTGTTCACAATCAAAAAAACTATCTTCGCACTGAAACTTAAGGTTCATTTTACGTTGTGAAGGAAGTGTAGTTATGACATTTCGTTAGGCGATAAAGCTACTCAGCAACAAAATGATAATAAAATGGCATGCATTAATTGTTTGGTTTTCACAGTTCGTTTATCGGCAAGAATTTTCTTTTTTTTTGTTAATGAATCCGTCGTCGTTATAATGGAATCAGTGAGCCAATTAGATACTTTTCAGTAAGTTTTATTGGAATATGTAAATGTGATTATCTGTTCCAAATGTTATATCCACATCTATTTTAGTTCGATTTTTTAATGATAAGTGATAAATGTTTTCTATTTCTGTAAATAAATCTGTTACAGACACTTTTACAAGTCAATGTAATATTTATTTTTTAAGACTAGATGGCGCCGGCATTTCCTATCTGACTAGCTCTGAGAAGAAAAGCCGAAACAAAGTCAGAGATCAAGTTCTCTTTTAAAGTCCTGACATTGTGGTATAAAAACTATGCGAGTGTAACAATGTTGAGCAATGTCTGGAATGGCCTTTTGAGGAAGGTGCCATAGCAGGTTTGAGTTCACCTGTCCTAACTGACGGCACGCATGCATCAGCCATGGTGTAGCTTAAACCTTATTTTAGGAGGCTTAATAACACGATGCACGACGTTACCTGGTGAATCTTCGAAAATTTTTAACATTATTTTAACAAATCATTCTTCTCCCGGGTTGTTAACGTTATAGTATTATCAGATTATTTTTATTCTTGTCTTATTGCTTGACGGCAGCGGTATAGTTTCAGTTTTCATTATCATAATTATAGTATTAAACATCTGCATTCTTAACTTTGGGATGATGCTAATGACGTTCTCAACTTTTGTTAATATTTTTCGAAGAATGCCCCTACCAATCGGCCGGACTTTAATGTCTATTAGATTGAATTTTTTTATTTTGTTGTTGTAAAGATTATGTTAATTTGGAGTTCAAACTTGTAAGCTCATCCTTATTCCTTATCATTACTTCCTTACTAATATTATAAACGCGAAAGTTTATAAGTATGGATGGATGTATGGATGTTTGTTACTCTTTCATGCGAAAACGGCTGAACGGATTTGGATGACATTTGGCACACAGATAGACTGTCTTTTTTTGTTTTTTTTTTTTACTTGGGGAAATCCTCATGGGCTATCCCCCGTCTGCGGCTCTCCACTGTAGGGCCCCACCCCACGACCTCCTGAGAGGCGCGGTGGGCACCCCACATCACCGGCGCACCAGAACACATGGTACGCCGTGACCACCCCGGGGACCAAACAAGTACATGGGTGCCAGACTACCCCGTGTCTGGGCACCCCTGGTCCCCCTGCGACGGGTCAGATTAGTGGCCCCGCCGCCTACCACTTTTCGGCCGCAGAGGATAGAAAGGGCGGCCAGGTACACACCGCCACTCCTCTTCCCCTGCGGCCCCACCGCGTCCGCCATCTGAGGGTGGCGGCCCCGGCAAGGCCGTGGAAGGTAGGGAGAACGGCGCACCGTAATACCGGCACTCCTCTCCCGCCGCGGCCTCCCGCACGCAGCTGCGATGCGTTCCAAACGACATCGCGGCCCGAGATAGACTATGTCCTGGATTAACACATAGAATACTTTTTATCCGGGTATATCAAGTAGTTCCCCTAGGATGCGGGTGAAACTGCGGGTAATAGTCAAGTTCAACATAAACAAATTAAACACATTTTTTTTTTTTCAATTTCATCGCTTTGGGCTACGTGTTGCTAAATACGTTCAGTGCTAAACATATTTAAAATTTTATTCTATTTAAGTCAATTATTTAGAGTTGTTAGAGACAAAATTATGTTTTAATTATGTTATCGCGCAGTGGACCTTTTCTTTTTTTTTTTTTTTTTTTCGTTGAAAAACCTCATGGATGTCTCTCGCCCGGTGAAGGCGAGGGAGTCTGCCGGACTCTTACCGGCTAAAAACCAACGGTGCTCCTTCTCCTGACCTTTCGGCCAGGGTCGCGGGATTCGCAAAGCATGCACCGCAACCCCGGCAGTTCCCGGTCCGCCAATCCTCGGCGGACCTCTCCTCCTGAGAAGCGCGCACGGAACACAGCGCGCCGCCTTCTCGGGCCTGTTACTAGTCGGGCGGCGGGTCCCCTAACCCACCGCCCGCAGGCCACACACTAGGGTGGCTGGAGATCGTCGCGTACGCGCGCCCTCCGGCGCCCGTTGCGTCTGGCGCGGGAAGGGAGGAGAGCACACCGCTCCCTCTCCCTCTCCGCTTCCTTCTTAGTCGCCATTACCCCCTCGTAAAAGGAGGCGATGGCTTCCCACGCACTCTCGCTCCCGACCATGGACACAACCACGGCCGGAAGCGAGAGGTCACCGCCGACCACCGCGACTAATTCGCGGCGCTGCGATCCCCAAGCTGGACACGCCTGCAGCGTGTGCAGTGCCGTGTCCTCGGGGCAGTCGCAGTGGTGATATCCGGGCGTCTGCTCCCGGCCTATACGACACAGGTACTTCCCGAAACAACCGTGTCCCGAGAGTACCTGCGTCAGCCGGAAGCTGAGGGCGCCATGCCGCCTCTCCAGCCACTCTTCCATGACGGGTCTTACCGCCGCTATTGTGGCGTGCCCTGCGCTGGGTTGCGCAAGTCGTTCCCCCCACTTAGTCACTAGGATCTGGCGGAGCTCGCTCCGCTCAAGCGTCTCCTCGCGCTGACGATATCTCAGCGCGAGGGCTCTTGCCTCCAGATCCCAGGGTACGGATCCGGCTAAGAGGCTCGCCGCCTCGAAGGAGATCGTACGGTATCCCCTTATCACCCTGACGGCCATCGCCCGTTGCGGTCTCCGCAGGATAGCGGCGTTACGGGCCGTCAAGGTGTCCGCCCAAATTGGCGACCCGTAAAGGGCCATGGACCGTACGATCCCCGCGTAGAGCCTCCGGCAGGAGGTGTTGGATCCTCCTAGATTGGGCAGCAGCCGTGACAGAGCAGCCGCGGCGCCCATCAGTTTCGGCATAAGCTGCCGAAAATGGGGCCCAAAGTTCCACCGGCTATCGAGGACGAGTCCTAAATACTTCATCGTCGACTGGATACCGATGCGAACCCCTCCTACCACGATGTGGGATCCCGAGGGTGGTCCCCTCCGGGGCCCGTGAAAATACAGGGCCTCGGACTTCTGCGGGGCCACCTCGAGACCCAGCCGCCGGATCCTCGCAACGACTTGCGCAACCCCAGCTGTGGCCAGTATGGCCGCCTGTCGGTGCGTATCGCGCAGTGGACCTAACTTTCTTAATATTAATCTTAAAGCATCGGACTTCTAATGGTTGTTAAAATTTTGACGACACGTTTGATGCAGTGGCTGAGCGATCGGCTTCTGCGCTACGGGTCGTGAGTTCGATTCCCGCACGGAACAAATATTTTTATGGCCTACAGATAGTTGTTCCGGGTCTGGATGTTTGTGCGTGTGAAGATTTGTGTTTGTAAACGCACCCACGATACAGGAGAAATCCTAGTGTGAGGCAATGTTTTTTTTTAAAAAAAGAAAAAGAAAATCCAGAATTGTTTAAGAAACCTGGCTTCTTTTGTTAAGTGTATATTGTTTCATTTATGCCTAAAATGGCATTAACTAGGTACCTATGTTTAACTTAACATGACATCACGCCTGTAGTTATTCCTCGTAGGGTTGGGCAGAGGTGTATAGTAACACCTTCATTTCACCGTTATATTTAAGTCTCATATAATACGGGGCGAGCCTATTGTCACCAATCGGGCATAAATCCAAACTCCGGGCTGCTACTGAGGAATCCCACATGGAAAAATCCAATAACACTTTGTACAACCTGGGGATCGAACCCAGGACAACTAGACCAACGAGGCAGTTAAACAACCGTTTATTTCAAATTCTAGTACATTTTCTGTCTCACTAATCACATTTAACTTTTACGCTGGACAAAAAATACACAGACAGAAGGATATTATGTATATATATATATATATATATATATCTACAGCATTTCGTCCCGTTGGTATTGTTCAAACGGGATAATAACCCAGACTGAAATTTTAAAAGCTTGTTGTCTACGTCCCTTTGTTTCTATCAGACAAGACTTTATCGGATTTCTGTGCTGATCTTATTGTATCGTTTTAATGCAATATTCATAGACTAACATGTATATAGAAATTCCTTGTTTCTAGCGAAAGTATTAAGATATTAAAATTTATATTAGAGCACATTGTCTCAGAAACATTGTTGCAATTTATAGAATTTATACTTTACAAGATTCATATATTGGGATTAAGTAAGAAAAACATCAATATGTACCTTTATAAGTGTAAGCAGTGATAGCTTAGTGGTGCGACCATCGGACTGCCAAGTCATAGGTCCCGAGTTCGAACTCAAGGCACGCACCTTTGACTTTTCGGATTCAACAGCGTATTGTATAATTATCACTTGCTTAAAAACGGTGATGGAAACCATGTATGCCTGAGAGATATTTCTCAATGGCATGTGAAGCCAAGTCAGAGGCCCATGGGCGGCATAAACTCTGACACCAGGTTAGTCACTAACTACACGAAAGAAGAGTACGTATGTTGTAAATATAGCCAATATAATCCAAGATTATTATGCATGCTTGCATGCTTCTGAAGAAAAACATGATCACTTATTTTTAAATTTAATATTACCGTAGCTAGAGCTGGTATTAATGAGGCTACGCAAATAATCTCGATAAAATTACAAGTATAGCTTGGTATAGCTATTACAAACTGTATCTAAGACCCCAGACGCTAAGATAGGAAGCTTGAAACACATTTTTAGAAGTGAGTATATGAGACCCGACTGGAATTTAAATTACGTAGAATATGAGATTTTGTACGGAAGCAGAAGTTTTTTTTTTATATTATCGTGAACACGAACAAATTTTATATGATTATTATTTATTTGATAGTATGCGTTCGTGGTATGTCGTAAATTCCAATATAATTATTATAGTTTAAGGTGTTTTTATGTCATGGGTTTAAGAAATTAATAAATATTACTCTGAAAGCAGTTGTTTTAATTTGTTTAAATTTTAAGTTATATTCTAATGTCACTAGAAAAGGCTTTACTGGAATTTTCTCATTATTGTCGTTTTATCGTATATCTAATTTTTTTCTTCCTGTATTATTTATTTATCTATCTATACATATATAATTACTTGTCCTGACTGACTGACTGATTCATCAACGCAGAGCCTAAACCACTGTAACTGGAAATGTGAAATTTGGACAGTAGGTTCCTTTTAGTAAAATAGGGGATGGAAGTTTGTATGAAAATTCACGCAGAAGAAGTCGCGGGCTAAGTGCTAGTCTTTTATGTACGTATAAAAGAAGAAACTGATTGATGGACTGACTGATCTATCAACGCACAGCCTAAACCACTTGGGTTAGAAACTTGGAATTTTGACAGTAGGTACCTTTTATAACGTAAGCATCAACTAAGGAAGGATTTTTCAGAATTCTTCCCCTAAGGGGGTAAAAAAAATCACGTAAGCGAAGCTGTAGGCAAAAGCTAGTCTATATCTATACTTCTATACTAATATTATAAAGAGGAAAGATTTGTATTTTTGTATGTAACGAATAAACTTAAAAACTACTGGACCGATTTCAAAAATTCTTTTACCGTTAGAAAGTTACATTATCACTGAGTAACATAGGTTACGAGCGGAGTCGTGAGGATACAGCTAGTATATTGTAAGATCGTCCTTTTAGGCACCATAATAATACCGTAACCCGTAACACAGGCTTTTCATGCCTTCTTCGGGCACCAGTCTTTCACAAATGTTTAAATTTTTTTCTATATTCGATTAAGCACTTTACTGTACTTTAATTCAACATTTGTGATGAGAAAATAAATTATTAATTATTATATACTTCAGCTTACGGATGGATTGTGTGAGGGAGGATATGAAAGATAAGGGAGTAAATGATAATGAGACGGCTGACAGGGAAGAGTGGAAGAGAAAAACATATTGCGCCGACCCCAAGTAACTTGGGACCAGGGCAGGAAGATGATGATATACTTCAGCTTACTTCCATAACTCCTTCAAGATATACACCTAACTCACACTATTTTTTCTTCCTATCTACATTAGGATAGAAATTGGAGTTATACGTACAATATACATGTAAATTGCCCTTTCATTTCAAGTGCAAACCCTTATTTATGGGGTAGGTGTAAGCGTGCGATGAAACAAGGTATTTCATAATACGTAGTTTTATACCCAACGTAACCCCGTTTATGACGTTCACGCTACGTTCGTCATGTTTCAATTAATCATTAGAGAGTATTTTTAGTTTTGTCGCCATATTTTTCTTCAGTACCTACTTTGAGTAACAATCTTATAATTAAGATAGAAAGTAATGAGATGTGAACAATACAAAACAATAGTAATTAAGTACTGCATCGTTGGTCTAGTGGTGGCAAGCGTGACTGCTAATCGTGAGGTGCTAGGTTCGATCCCCAGGTCGGGCAAATTTTTATTGGGTTTTCCGTATGGAATTCCTTAGTAGCAGCCCGGAGTTTGGATTTATGCCCAGTTAATGGCAATAGGCTCGCCCCCTATTACATGGGACTTAACCATAACGGCGAAATAAAAGTGGTACTTTCTATACACCTCTGCCCAACCTTTCGGGGAATACAGGCGTGATGTTATGTTATGTTGGTTATTAAAAATCTGTCTATTCTCGTACGATTATGTGAGAAGTAAAAAATATCTTCTTTACGAACATAATCTATTAATGGTCGATTCCTATAATTTACAGAACGTTATTGGTTAAAATAGAGACTCTTTTATCTTTACCAATAATGAAGCAAAGTCCTCATAGCTTTGCATAGTAGACCCTCCCATATGAAAGTAGCTATCACAGGTAAAATTAACTTATCTATCTATTTATATGCCCAGTTTGCCAATAAAAAATGCTACCATTGGTAAGCAAAACTATTCGTTTTTGTTTATAGGAACCGGGCATAAGAGGCGATTTTACCAACGTCAGATAATTTTAATCCAAAGATTAAGTTTGAGGTTTCGACAGCTTGTATATAGTATAAATCTATCAAAACGTTATTACTCAGGTAAAAGTTATTTAACGTTGATAAAATCGGTCCTAAGTTCATATTAAAGTTACAGTTCTAACTTCACAAAAAATCTAATGTTGGATATAATTCACATTCTTTCTCGGGATTATACATACTTACTAGTTACCTACTAACTGCCTCGTTGATCTAGTGGTGGCAAACGCGACTGCTTATCTTGAGGTCCTAGGTTCAGTCCCCAGGTCGGGCGAAATGTTATTGGGTTTTTCCGTGTGGAATTCTTCAGTAGCAGCCCGGAGTTTGGATTTGTGCTCGGTTGATGGCAATAGGCTCACTCCCTATCACATGGGACTTAAATATAATGGCGAAATGGGTGTGTTACTATACACCTCTGCCCAACCCTTTGGGAAATACAGGCGTGGTGTTATATTACTAGCTATTTCTATCGATAGATTCGAATGTCTATGTATACATAAAGGTTATGGTCTTCGAGAAACTTACAAAATGGATAATATATTCAATGGTGTAATCCTCAGAATAGTGGCAGACATTCAATTCATTTCATTGGATGCGATTTTCTCATCGACCACGAGAATTTCAGGATTCTTGCTGAGTCCGTCTTTGTCTGAAGCCCGTTTTAGTTACATAACTTTAGGAATTAAATTTTTAATGGAATTGCATTTACGAGTAGGTATATTTGGTTCAGTGATATTTTTATTATTGCCTAATTTTTCAGTAGGTTTTAAATTAATTGTTCGTATTGTGATATTCAAAATCACATTACAATAATGAAGAGACAATTAAAAAAAGAAGATGTATTTTGTAGTTTTATATCATAAACCTAGCGTCGCGTCGTTAGCTATTATTAAATTATAAGAAGTGAAAAAAAGGTTTACGAGTATATGTCTATTTATGTTATTCAAATAAAAAATAAAAGTAAAATTAACCGAATAATCAAAAACTCGAGCCTCGAGGGTTCGGCAGAGGTGTTTTAGGACACCTTCGTTTCACCAGTTATGTTTAAAGTCCCATGTAATAGGGGGCAAGCCTATTGCCATAAATAAATCATTTTCTTTCTTTCTTTCGCCATTAACCAAGCACAAATCCAGAAAGAGGCTGCTACTGCAAAATTCCTAATGGAAAAACGCAATAACAATTTGCTCAACCTGGGGATCGAACCCAGGACCCCATGCTCAGCAATCACGCTTGCGACCACTAGACCAACAAGGTAGTTGTAATTTAGAGGTTTTAAAACTCATAGCAGACATTTATGTAGGTACCTACCTACATTATTTTTCACAAATTCCTTCCCAATACTTATTATGCACTTCACCTTGGAAATTATCAGAATAATCTGTTCTAAATGTTCATATTTATTCGAAATGTAACACAGGACCATAACCATATAATTCCCCTTTTATCAAATTTTACCAAGCTAAGCATGTAAATATACACAAAAATAATTAAGCTAATTATCACAAAGTAACCCTTGGACGTGCAATTTAGGAAGTTAACTCCTTCCGTGACGTAATCACGTACTAAGAAGGGATTTCTCGCACCGCTAACTAGGCGAAAAGGTTCTGTTTGTATAAACCCAGTGTAACAAGTACACACATAAATAAGCTTAAGCAATTACACAAAGAAACGTGCAAATTGCAACGATATTTCCTGGTAGAAACTGCAAATCTGAATTTATGTTGGCTATAAGCCGAATTGCGGTTACACCTAAGTTTAGCCGGCTATAACTAGACGCGGCTAGTTGCAGTTGGTTAGAATTAGGTGTTACTTATTTATTTACGGCAAAAACTAGGTCTAGCCTCTTGAGATTAGCCTGCAGTCTTAGCACTTTGATTCATTAGGTTAGGTTAGAGGTGAAATACTTCATGGTTATTAAAAATTCTTTCAACAAAAGCTTATTGTCGATAATTGACAGAATCGTTAAAACTTAACTCTCTTTTACATAATAAGTAAGTTACAACTAATTCTAACCACCTGCCTAGTTGCATTTCTAGTTGTAGCCGGCCAAACCTATGTGTCACCGCACTACGACTTTTAGCCTTAACATAATTATGTAGAATAATCTCCGAACTCCATCCATAGGTCGCTTGTTCATATCCGGCTCGAAGGACCACTAGCTTGTTAAGTAACAATAACACGCTTTGATTATAATATATACTTTTATTGAGGCCTGTATTTATTTGAAAACTTATTACAAAGATTATAATGGCGGAGCAGCCGTACATTTGGTTGGAAAAATCAAGAAGAGAGAGAGAGAGAGTGTTGCCATACATATACAAAAATAGTTCTAAAAAAATGTTGCTAGTTTTAGGCAAAATGTTGCAATATCAAATACAGAATTACATGTTTAATCATGAATGTATTAAACTCTTTTTCAAGTCAAAATCTTATTGGAGAAATACAAGTATGGATGCTCTAGGAACCCCGTATATAGAAAGTTGGAAACCAGATGTTGCTACCTAAGTAAATTGTATTCCAATCCTCCACAAGGAACAAAAATTTAAAAATAATAGTTATGGCTCTTGGATATTGTGCAGTAAAAGGATGAAAGTTTTCCTAGACTTTTCTATTGTTACAGCTCAGCACAGCTCAAGAGGTAGCGTAGTAAAAATTTGCTTCTGTGAAAAAATAAATAAGATTCGCTTGAGTTCCCGTCTACAGCTATTAAGGTAATTGAAATAATTCTATGGAAGCATTGCCATGGAAACAAACTGAACCTAAGTTGACTATAAGAAGGTACTGTTCTACAAACGATGGGACACCTGACATCATGCCCTGCGTGCCCTGATACGTGCACGTTACAGGAACTAATGGACGCTACTGATAACGCTAAACTCGTAGCTAAGTTCTGGGCCGACTCAATTTAGAATGCCATCGATACGCTAAGAAAAAGATAAGAAGAAACATTCATTGAAAAAACATAACATAAATATAACATCACGCTTGTGTTCCCCGAAGGGTTGGTCAGTTCCGTATAGTAGCACCCTCATTTCGCCATTATGTTTAAGTCCTATGTAATAGGGGGCGAGCCTATTGCCACCAACCGGGCACAAATCCTAACTCCGGGCTGCTACTAAGGAATTCCACACGGAATAACCCAATAACACTTTGCTCGCCCTAGGGATCAAACCCACCGGGGTTGCGGTGCATGCTTTTGCGAATCCCGCGACCCCGGCCTTACGGTCAGGAGAAGGAGCACCGTTGGTTTTTAGCCGTTAAAAGTCCGGCAGACCCCCGCGCCTTCCCCGGGCGAGGGACATCCATGAAGATATTCCAAAGAGAAAAAAAAAGGGATTGAACCCAGAACCTCACGAAATTATATATTTAATTCACGAAATGTATATTATATTAATTGAAATAATATCTTTTTTTGATGAGGAATGAGGAGTTCTCTGTTATTTTATTCATTTAAATATTTTATGTGACCAAATAGCCTTGACTATATACGATTGAAGCGGTCTTAGCTCGTCATACATTTTAAATGAGACATACTTTTTTTGAGTATTTATAAACTGGATCTAAAACTATAGACTGCGCGAGCAAACGGTCCTTTGCAAACGGTTGATCGTAGGTTGATATTATTGGAACAGGCTTTACCTCAATGTTTTCCTGACCTTGCAAAGATAGAAGTATTTACTGAGCTCGTCTCCTAAATAGTTTTTGTGAAAATCCATCACGTTTAAAAAGTTAAATACAGTGGTAGTTTTTTTTTTGATATCTTTTAATAATGACAACGTTATACGCATTCAAAGTGCGCACTTTTTAAACGTACTACTGCCTGCGATTTATTATCACGTGACGTCATCTGACATAAAAGTATTATAATGGAGATGTTGTGTCGCGTGACGTATGCGCTAGATACGGCATTTCCAAAATATATTTGCTTATAACTTCATTAAAAATAGGAATTTAAAAAAAATCAAAAAGTGTTGCGGTCTGTATAAACCACTTAACCAGTAACTATGGAAAGTAAATTGATATTTTACTATTGGAGTCGAGCTCATTCTAAGTAAGTTACTCAACTTGATAATACGATCTTACAGTTACGAATATAAGGCATTCTTCAATTAAGTCGTTAACAGTTATAGGGGCTTGGATTAACTACGATAGTATCGTGACAACACTCATTTACTATGACGTTATGACATTAACCCTTCGCTATCAGATGGTCGCAATATATACCATAGAACATGTCCTTTAAACCCGCTTCAACGTTCTTGCCGTCAATTAAATATTGCACCACTTTGTAAATGAATAGGTATGAATGTCATCAAATTTCAGGGTACGTTTTGTAAATTGATATTCTGTAGTATAATACTCGTGCAGGTATTAACAACATTTAAAAAGTAATTTTAAAAATGTGCATTTCTTTGAACAGGACACGTAATTAATGTTTGCTTAAGTGCAACCAATTATGTCAGGCAATACACGTTTTTCATTAAAAAGCACAGATATTAAAGATAGATAAATATCAAGATTTTTATAAATGTGTATATTAATAAATAGATTAATATAGCTATAGCAAAATATTAGGTCCCCACCTATGAAATTGGCGTTTTTTTCTCACAAATAGAGAACCTTGTCACTGCTATGATTTAAAATATTCATCAATTGCTTGATGTTATATCGAATAATGACCATCATAGCCAACTACCAATAGTAAAAAAACCTTATTAGTTATAGTTTTCTCAACATAAAAAATACCTTAAAAATGACTCCTCTTTTTGCTAGCAGATATGACCACTATTTTTGTTTTAACTTAGTCAAAACTTATTTTTGTCGCATAATCTAAGTGGCATACGTTGTCTTAGTTTTTAAACATTAGTGCATAAAAGTTTTAAAACATTAGTGTTCCTAGTTGTTAAATAAATTAAGAAAATGTTAGTATGAAAAATGCAACTTCTTTAAAATTCTCCATACAAAACGCTGATTTCATAGGTGGGGACCTAATATATGTTTCACGAGCAAAGGTTTGTTTAACTGTTATAAAACACTAGCTGTGTCCTCACGGCTCCGCCCGCGTAAGAAGTTTTATTCCAATAATAAATATAGCCTATGTTACTCAGTGATAATGTAGCTTTCTATTGGCAAAATAATTTTTGAAATCGGTCCAGTAGTTTTTAAGTTTATTCGTTACATACAAAAATACAAATCTTTCCTCTTTATAATATTAGTATAGATTAAAATGGCTGGACTATGCACACAAATACTAAATGCAAGAAGCAAACATTGAAATAGAAAACATAAAAACTTCGCTCTTAATTTTTGCAGCACAAATATTTACTTTCTTATAAAAGTCGTTGACTCCAAAAACTCCACTATTCAATAGTCTAGTATGGGAGTCCCACACTATCGGCAATCGATGACGCCGGCGTGCCTTGGTCTCAACGATAGTCGTAGCTTCGATAGCAAACGAATAATTAATCGGTCTCGCCCCATTTTCTGTTAAATTGGGCTACGTTTTTTTATTCTCTTTGTATTTGTGTTGGTTCAAAGATGAATTATTAGCAAGATATACACTAGGAATGGCATCGGTTTCCTCGGAAACAGACTTGAATATTTTAAGAATTCCGACCAGTTTAGTGGACGTTATTGATGAACGAACATGTACACTCGCGTTCGCTACTGTTAAGGTTTGACCACACCCACACGATCGACGTTGATCAATGTCATCAATCGACGTGGTTCGATAGCTGTGGAAGCTTTGGTTGGTACGGATCGATAAAACAATCGATTGATTAATCGGAACGATGGCGACCGGGCACGGCACGTGGCGTTAGCGGCATATGGGCCACGCAAGAGACGTTTGTCGTTTCAAATCTCGGTCGATGACGGATTCATAGAAATCGTATAATCTGGTAGATCGATTAGTTGTAATAAACTGACGCTCAGCGTTGGCAGATCTCGATAAATTTTCTATCGATTGATGATATTCATCGACGTCGGTCGCGTGGGTGTGGTAACACCCTTAAAGAGTAAATGCAGCTATTAGCACTTACACAACTCGAGTTCAAATTTTAAAGCGACACAAACATACGAGTAGTGTTTGGTGCTAGTAAACAAAAATTGTTGCCAGGTCGTCGCCTATGAATACTGCACGCATAGAAACTGATACTGCTCGGTTGACTTTTAAAACTTGCACGAGCTAGTAAGCAACTTTTGTTTCTTAAGATGAAAGAGGAAGCAAGAACGTGAACTTTCTAAGTTATCTTACAATATCCACACACGGTTTTCTTATCTCCTAGGTTAAGTAATATTGTTCACAGGTGAAACTTATATTGTACTTCAATACCTATATATTGTTGTAAAATTTTTAGAACAACATTCTAATTTAGAAAACCTTTGTAATTATATAAAAAGGAACGATTCTGCGAAGTCTTTTCCCAACTATGTTGGGGTCAGCATCCAGTCTAATCAAACGCAGCTGAATACCAGTACTTTACACGGAGTGACTGCTATGAGACCTCCGCAACCCAGTTACTGGGTAATGCCGATATCCTAAGGTCTGACTGGTTGTCAGACTTTCGGGCTTCTAACTACCCGTAACGACTGTCATAGGTATTCGTATGACGCATGGGACCGACTCTTCGAGGCACGGAGGGGTTTCGATGTGTAAAGAATGGTCACCCATCCACTAATTGACCGCGTCAAGCGCAGCTTAACCTTGCAAATCATAGGATCTGCGCGATTTTATCCCTTGTATATAAAAAAAAGAATATCATATGGAATTAATACATGGTACGAGCGATTACTATTTCCTTATTTTTCTAT
This sequence comes from Amphipyra berbera, assembly GCA_910594945.2. Taxonomy (NCBI): domain Eukaryota; kingdom Metazoa; phylum Arthropoda; class Insecta; order Lepidoptera; family Noctuidae; genus Amphipyra; species Amphipyra berbera. Next base: position 9,327,780 of record OU343136.1, on the reverse strand, counting down.
TTTGTCTGTCTCTCAGCGTCATTTTATCAGAAGTCTCTCAAACTTTTGTCTCTTACCCAGAAAACCTTTGTATGTAAAAAATTACGGAATTTATACACACGCATATAAACATTCTTCTGTTTACCATTGCGTATTTTTCCGCGTATAAACTGTCTCTTAGAGCAATTGTTCTAGAAGTTTCTAGCTTTTTGCCTTCAGTATTTGACGTGATAACACGTAAATGTTGACTTACCTGTTTTGATACCAAGCGAAATTTTACCAGCAAAGCAATAGCGCTACATTGTTGTTTGTTGAAATCCAACGAGAGAAATTCGCTATTGAGTGCATTGTCATTGCTGCCAATGCCAATTGAGGCTGCTGTATCACCGTTTCGGATTTCTATTTGTATTGTCCAAATTGAGTTGCTTTTCTGGTATTAAAGTTGTTAAACATTTGGTCTAAAACCCCTATGTGGACAATTCAAGAATAGCATCGTCATATTTTATAACAACTCTATTTTAGAGATTTCTTAAATTGTAGTTTATTAAGTTTGCAACTTTGTAAATTTTCTTAGCTTTTTAACGACTATTAAAAATGAAAACTAAACTTAATAAGAGATAAAGAATGAAAAAGAAGTACCTAATTAATAATAAATATAGGTACACACAGTATCAAAAAAATCTCTCTTTTAAACTAAAACCTTAATTATCATCGACCGTTAATACTTCAATAATGATACCCATTATTGTATAATAACATAGTAACAGTTGGAAACCTTTGTTTCCATTAACTATGATTACTCGGCAATCAAATGATTCATAGTCAGTATTATAGCAATCATCTTGATTGCCCTTATTTGCGGACAAGATAATAAGTTTGTTTTCCCTTCAAACTGATAGCTTTTGCATAAGCTAGCATTTACTAGAATTCGTTGGCGCGTTTTATTAAGCACTAAACCAAAGCCTATTCTAAGAATGTCTGGCCAGTTATCCTAAAATAACCCTTACTTTGGCCCGAGAGTATACCTACCTATTCATTATGTAACCTGAATCCAGGCTATGTATTTTGGCTACTTCGAACTTTGCTACTGTTGGCTGCCTGAAATGTGAATCGTTTCTAAGACCAGCAAAATGTTCACGTATAGAACAAGTCTTCTTACAAATAAAGCAGTTTTAATGTTTATTTGACGGCTTGTTGAATCGATAAAAAAAATTTAAACCGGAAATTCTATTTGAACACATCAAATATTGGCGAAGATTAACAATCATATAAGAATTATAATTGAAGGGTTCGTACATTGGGTTTGTAACACCAAATAATAAAACTTCATCTCTGAAAAGCAACACACCTAATAATAATGCACATGCTTTTAATCTAAAGAATATTTTGCTTCATTTCCCGATTACACATATTTTTTTAATCTACACTAATCCGGTTACTACCTTATTAGGAGCACTGCCACATGCGAAGCCTGATAAATATAAGTACAAGATGTCGTTAACGTAATGCCTTCTATTCGTTTCCGTTCAATCGACCTACATTTGTAAAAACGCTCAGCTGCCTATCCTAGAAAAATAACCTTGAAGGTATACAACGGAGAATATCTGCGGGATTTTTCATGCTTGCCTTACAATATTATGATCTTCACGATCATTGGAATCATCAAGGCTACACGCAAAACAAATAGGATTTGGTCTAAGATTCAAAATTGTGCAAGGGACCTACAAGCAAATCACAAATTTATTAAAATTGCCTTCTACCGTTCATACAGACAGAGAATCACCTAATTTCAATAATTCCTTTTGTTTCAGAACATTCATAGAAACACCAACATCTCTCACGCATAATTTATTCAAATTCTACTCACATTCCATCCAAAGCGATATCAAAAGCAGTATTTAGCACTAAATAATTTTCCAAAAGCTCCAAAGACTAAAGTAAATATAGATCTCATCTAGTTACCTGTGTCATCTGATCCCGAGGTCCTGAACAGGCCTAAAACAGAATTTAATGATACTTTGTATAATTTGATTGCGATCGATATTAAATTTCGTTTCCGCTTGAAGCATCAATATTAGTATCAGGCTTAGGATGAACCCTAATATTGAAAAAGGTTAAGTACACTTCATAACAAATATTGATATTCAAAATGGAATCGCAAACAACTATTTTGCCAGTAATCAACATCCGATACGAAAATTAAAGCCATTGTGTTTCACAGTTGAACTAAAAGCGGAATTAAATTATTTCATCGAACGGTTGGAGCATTTATCAAATGCAAATATTCGTGTTCATTGAAGGGGAAATTGAAATCTTCATTGAACTCGCTCAATTGTGTAAGTTAAACTGGCGTGTTCTTTAATTGTGTGGCAACATTAACTTATATGTTTATCCACCACCTTTACACAATATTTTGAATTAGTTTTAGACCCATGATTAATGAAATGGACATTTTGTTCAGGAACCGGATAGGGATGTTATCGCAACGATGGATCTAGTAATCAAGTTTCAAACTGTCGTTAAACCATTTGATTACGTTTTGGAAAAGGGAAAGATCTAAAAGTAGCTAGAAGCAAGATGAATAGATGAAGGAAAATAAAATGTGAGATGAACAAACACCACTATTAACAATCAACTAAAACCAAGAAGAAAATATAAAAAATAAAATAAGTTCTATATACAAAGCTGTTTGAAATCGAAATAGTTATTCTGTATAGTTAGTCACCGTAGTTTTGGTACAGATAGTCAGATACTGCCGCTATAAAATTTTATTACTTTGGAAAGCTAAAAGTATAAAAACACCGAATAACATAATATAAACTACCCATATCCTAACTATAAAAATATATTGGTACTATACTAGTCTATTATCCTTTTACACTTCGGTAATTTTATTGCAACAATAAATAATTATAGATAATTTGATAAAACTACGTAGAGTTATGATACTAAATAAAGTAAAGGTATATATTTTACACCTTGTAAACGAGCTGAAGAAATTTCTGATATATTTCTTAACATGCCTTTAAGTTTCATCGTAAAGTTGTCAGCGCCTTCACTTGAAAGTCGTTGAACTTTTGAATGAACAGAATTTGCCATACGTTATGTTATGGAGCAAGTTACCATTTCAATGAAGATCATAAATAATGCACAATTTTAAAGTAGGAGCTTAAGTTCCACAATAAACTTATTCCAGCTCCCTAGCTTCTCTAAATATGAGTACAAGAATATATACCACAGGATAATTGGTTTTGAAAAGTTCATAGTCGCGAACAATCCAGACGCTATCTAGAACAATATGAAAAGTCGAACTTTTAACGTTTGACGCTAAGTGTTTCTGCTCTAATGCACCTTTTGGCGGATCGCCAAGTTTGCACACAATGGGCGCAGATTTCTGTTATGTCCTAACTCGTGTAGCTTGTACTGGATTTATTGCATATGTTGGCTGGGCGAGCCTGTATGTAGTGTACATCGACAATATACCCGTTGACCGTCCATCACTTTCTCACCACCTGTGTTCAATAATGTTCCCTACATCGACTGGTTTTCATTGTTACCAGATTTGATTGTTGTTTAGTGTGAAGTACTGACATATGGTCTGCATGAAGCCCTTGGTTTTCTGTGTTAATATATTCCACATTTTACGAGCGAAAACATCATATTCATTTATATTAGGTATTTATACTAGGAGATTTTAAAATATTTTAATACTAAATACTTAAAACAAATTGTTTTCCAAAAACACGTGAAATATTATTTTATCTGTTAATTAACACAGTACTTAATACATAGTTTTGATTTTTTTAGAAAAATAGCACGCAACTTTGACTATCTTATTTTATTATAGTTTATAATGGGGATTTAAAGACCAGCAACTATTTGCAACACTTATCTAAAGAACGTTATTTCTATTCGTTCTAGAAATTCATTTTTCATAAACTAACGGCACTAGTAATTGTATCGTTCATTCCACGTTTAATAAAATGTTTAATAAATTCCATTTTCCTTGTCATAAACCATCATTAAAAATAGTATTCACTGCACAAGTGAATATCTGTGCCATTATGCATTTTGTAACAATTTTTTTAAACACCTGTTTATTGTCTTTTCGTAATATCTTTTTTGCTACCAAAATTCTTTTCAAAACTAACATGAAACGAAAATATTTTGACCTGGCAATTCATATTCGAAATTCGCCATTACCTCGCTTCGAGTGTCACAACAATCAACACTCAATGGTGACAAAATTCTAGTGTACCAACATATTTCAAGTACATTCCTGAAGGCATAAAACGTATAACACCATTTATTAGAACCACATATATACGTCATAACTCCACCAGTGTGTTGTTGTAATAAATATATTTATTGCCCTTTGTCTCAGTGACTGCCTCTTTCAGTACCTATTTATTAGATCTATACTTTTATGTTCTATAAATTATATATGAAACACTTGAAAAACGACACATAAAACGTGTTTTGAAACTTGAAACTTAACCGTATATACCCGTTACGTCATATGAAAAATCAAATCGTATAAGCTAACATACGCAATTTTTTTTTTCTGCCTAATATTTTCCCAACTATGTTAAGGTCAACTTCCAATCTAACTAGATGCAGCTGACTAACTGACTGCCATCAGATCTCCGCAATCCAGTTACAGGACAATGCCGATATCCTAAGGTTAGACCGGTTGTCAGACTTTCGGGCTTCTGACTTCCCGTAACGACTGTCATAGATATTCGTATGACACCTGTTTAACGTGTTCTCTGAGGCACAGAGGGGTCGCAATGTGTATCAAACAGTCACTCATCCACAGACTGACCGCAGCAAGCGCAGCTTAACTTCGCAAATTTTCAATATTACAGATTCAAATAAAAAAAAACACGACTACTTTTCAGTATCAGCGTTTGAAAATCTTTTTCTTCGCTATCTCCGTGATCGAATGAACGGTCTTCTCGATTCTGAATGCATATTTGTGAGAGATCGAATAAATCGACCGTTTTACTCGTGCTTGTTATTAGAGGCAACTGAGAAGATAATTGCTATAGTCGACGCTGAACTAACGAGGTTGCTTCGTGTTATAAGGAACACTTCATAGTTGTATGTGAAGGTTCAATCTGACAGCTAGTTCACACAGAAACTGTTTACAGAACCCGTATTCGCGGATCCGTTTTTTTTGGTGATGGCGCCTGTAGTTGTATGTATGAGCGAGTTCACATACACGACAGTATTCCGAATCCAGTAAAAAATACTGGATTCGTTATTTTTATCATATCCTGCCTGCCAGGTGCGACGCAGCTGCTATTAAATTTGTTTAACTGATCCGTCGGTACAGATGTGAACAACACATCCAATACTGACGGATCCGTTAAGACGGATCCGTTAAAACGGATCCGCTGTGTGAACGGGCTCTGACAGTTACGAAACCAATTTTGAGTATCCACATTGTCAGGTGGTACCTAATACACCTATCATTCATAACAATGTTGCAGGGAGTCATTAAATCAGATTGATTGGTTCCCAATATGGCGCTGGACGTTGCAGGAATTCTCTTGTTACTGAAATCCATGCTTGTAACCATCTATGTATCCAATATGGCACTGTGCGATAGCATGTTGGTAAAGACATTTTTGTTTTTTTTTAAATGAAGCCGTCGCTGATCGCCTGGCAGATGTGAAACATCGAAACTCATTTTGTAAAAACAAATAACTGGTCAAATTAAACCAAAGCGAGCTGACCAGTTACGAAGATCTGTCGTCGTGTGTTTGCCATCGCGAGCGTCGCCACGCACAGCCGCTCTCGCACCCGTACCGCCGCATTAGATGTTTCACATCAAAAAGTCAGAGAAGAGAACGTGATTTACTTTAATATTGTCATAGAAACATTCCCCTTAAAAAGAAAAATGAACACAACAACCAGATCCCAACAATTAAAACGGTTTGTCGCAAAAACGAAGTTACATAACTACGGAAAATTGTTTAATTGTTTCGCAATCACTGTCTCGTGCAAATGACAACCGCAACAATCCTACAGGACAACTTAATGAAATTAATCATCACTTTGTAAAACTTAACAAGAGTAAAATGAAGCGCTGTAAGCGCGGCGTGGGGCGTTGTGGACAAGGTGAACGTTTTTAAAGCTAAAAACTGGTTTGTGGATTTTAATATGTTTACCGCAAAAACCACATGTTGTGCTGTAAATTTTGGACAAATAGAAATATTAATAACATGATATTCAATTTTGTAATCTCTGAAGGATTAAACAGATGTGTAGGTTCTATTCTGGTACTGTTCTCGCAAAGTTGGCCAATGATAAATTTAAGGTATCTAGTGTCATGAATAAAAGTTCAAGCTTATTTTATATATGTTAAGTAATACAAACTATATACAAATACTAGAATTTTAGTTGAAATTCATATCACAATAGCTTTAAAAATATTCATATTTCTAAAGCACAGATTAAGTAAAATAACAGACGTGAGAAGCATAGCATTCTAAGCATTTAGTTCTCATTAAATCATTTTTAAAATATTCAGTACAACTGAAGAATGTATGGCTTACCGCTAGTTCACACAGAAACTTTTTACAGGTGCGTTTTTAGCGGATCTGTTTTTTTTTTGGTGATGGCGCCTGTAGTTGTATGAGCGAGTTCACATACCTACACGACGGTATTCCGAATCCAGTAAAAAAACTGGTCCGACATTTTTACACATTCCGTTTTATTATCAAAAACTTGATGCCGGAACAGTATAAAAAACGGATTCGTGCATGAAGATGTATGGACAAGTATGGGTGCGTTCACACACGATCCGTTATTTTTATCGTATCCTGCCTGCCAGATGCGAGTGGTGCGCGGGCGTGGCGCAGCTGCCATTTGTTTAACCACAAAACAGATAGGTACAGAAGTCAATCACATGTACGTACTTCACTTTTCATACCTACGCTCGGCGGTCGCTCTATCTATATATCTATCTCTCTCAAGCGCATGACACTCGCGCTCGCACTCACTCGCACTCTAGTCCCAAACAGTCCGAGATATCGTGTCCGTGAACAGTGTTTATCTGTGCGTTGCTCGAGCGCACTTGTATGTAGATTGACTTCTGTACCTATCTATTTTGTGGTTTAACTGATCCGACAGTACAGATGTGAACAACACATCCAGTACCGATGGATCCATTAAAAACGGTCCTACGAAAACGAATCCGCTGTGTGGACAGGCTCTTAACAATGTTCAAATACCACATTAAAAAAAAACTAAAGTTATTCTAATTTCAAAAACAGTTTTGATCCTCAGGATTTGCAAACTTGATGAGAATGATAATGCTATTTAACTTTTTAATTCAAGCACTGTTTCACTGGGATTCTGCAACGGGAAAACATTTATGCAATTTCTAAAGTATAATATGCAACTATTTGTTCCGTGTAATAGCTTTGTGTAAGGATTTTAGCGCTCATTTTTATGCTCGAGGTTATTCATACCATAACACAAGTACAATTGTTGAATCTTTTAGTTTTACAGATAGTTCCTGTAGCCTGGAAGAAATCGCCGGGTGCAATAAGGCCGCCCATGATTGTAACAATTTTATTAAGACTCCTGCTGTACTTGCATTTTTATTTTAGTGTACAGTAGAGTATAATAACATAACATAACATCACGCCTGTATTCCCCGTAGGGTTGGGCAGAGGTGTATACTAACACCCCCATTTCGCCGATATGTTTAAGTGCCATGTATTAGGGGGCGAGCCTATTGCCATCAACCGGACACAAATCCAAACTCCGGACTTCTACTCAGGAATTCCTCACGGAAAACTGCAATAACACTTTGCCCGACCTGGAGATCGAGCCCAGGACCTCACGATCAGCAGTCGCGCTTACCACCACTAGACCAATGAGGGAGTATAATAAATAAATAAATAATAATAGTTCGTTACTGGCCATGATGTATGAATAAACAAGTCCGCCTATTACGCTGGACCTGAGCTTAACATGTTCGCTACATGCTTTCCGCTTTAATCTAAGTTTAATCTTGAGTAAACAAAAATAATATTTTGTTACGTATATTACAGGGCAGGAAGATATATACATATATACTAAGGCTCTTTCCCGTGGCTATCATAATAGCTAGTAAGGAAGATAATAAGATAAGATAATTGAAATTAAAGTTTAATAAATCCCGGACTTTGAACTGTATGAAGTGATTTTAAACATAGCTAAGAACCATTTCGATTAATTCAACTTTCAAACAAAAAAACAGCATTCAAATCTGTTCATCCGTTTAGGAGCTATGCCACTGACAGACAGACAAAAAGATCAAACACATACCACCTCGCTTTTTGCGTCGGGTATTAAAAAAGACAGCATCATTTAAACACTAATATCAAACTATGATTAGGTACAATCCGTTTACAAAGTTGTTGATAATATTGGCGATAGAATCCCTTTGTTTTAAAGTTCTAAAATAATTCACATACAGAACGAGGTTTTTTTTTTTATTCGAGGCTTTGGTGCACTTTTCTTACCTATGGACGCCGAATAGGTACCTCCTTTTTATAATGTTATGTAAAAATAATTCTATTTATTTAAACCAAATTATACTATAATCATTAAATAATAGGTCCATACGTGTATTCTAAAAATCGTGAAAGCCACCTGCCGCTTCTAGTTCATAACGATGAAACGATTATGATCACCCCGGTGACTGACAGTCGATTAATCTCGAGGCAAATCGAGCTAAAGTACTCGAATATCGATCAGGCGTAAATGTCCACCTAACCCTTAAATTGATTTAGAAAAACAAAAATGTGGATGAGTTTTTCCGGTTATAAATCCAGGTTAAAGATGTCGTGCCTTGTTGCGAGAAATGGCAATGTTCTCCCAATCTTTAATGTTTTATTTATTTTTATTCTTTAGTTTTGTTGTCCAAGGAAAGAGATGTATTATTTTGTGTTCTATACTTTATACAATACTGGCGACACGCTCCGGCTTCGCACGGGTGCAATGTAGATACTAATGTGGGGCATATAAACCTTCCTCTTGAATTACTATATCTATTGCTGAAAACTGCATTAAAATCCGTTACGTAGTTTAAAAAATCTAAGCGTACAGACAGCGAGAGCGACTTTATTTTATACTATGTAAAGAAGATGTAATAAAAACCCTGTCCGATCCGAAAGGGGCAAAAAGATACCGCAATAACATTACTAAAAATAAATAAAAAGAAAAACATATTATTAATGAATATCAAAATATTATTAGGTATTAGTTAAACTGGCATTTTTAGTACCCAAATTACCCCAATTTCTATTTTTTTTTTTTCAAATTCTTAAAATGTTACATCACCTAGTCGACTACGGTACCTTTGAACGTGTGTTTAAGGAAATTGGGATAATTTTGTAAATAAAAATAACATTTTTTTAATTTCAGTAATAATGTTTCTTTAATTTTAATTTTTGTAATGTTATTGCGATACTTTTGTGTCCCTTTCGGATCGAAAAGGTTTTTATTTACATATTGTATCTATAGACAGACTACGTACCAACACAGAATACCACCCTTCTTATTATCCGCATGAAATAATAACTCACAGCCTTTTAAGACAAGGAGACTGCGAACGAAATTTTCTATTAAGCGGTATTTTTTAATCGTCTATTCTCGGGTTCTAAGACAGTATTAATATGAGAGCTATTTTCTTCACTGCTTGGGGCTTTAATATATTGAAGTTCCTGTTTCTCTCAAAGTACTTTATGCAGCCTGTATTAGACTTGAAAGGTTTACGTTCTAACTTGACTGCACTTCATTTTACGTTAGTCTAAAACATACTTCATTTTGCCAATTTATAATTAAACTCACAAATTTTATTTATAAAAATTAGATAGCAGGCGAAACTGCAGGCTACTCTCAAAACAGTTAATTATAGTTTCATATAGTTAGCTTATTTGGTGGTAAAGCAAATAGTTTGCCGTTTTATTTTGGTAATTAACTAAAATAATTAAGCTTTGCAACGATTTTCCCTATAAATTTGTAGATAGTTTACTGACTGGAATTATGCATAATCATAATAATTGTAAGCGTCGACACCATCAGATGAGGCTCTCGTTGGATGGCTGGGTCAAGGGCCTGATACAGAAAGCAGTACTTCTGGATACGGCGCGTATGTTGGGAGGTTCCTCTCTCTGAAACACTGACCACCCGTAGCTTGGACTCTATTCCCGATTTAGTAGGTTACTATTATTTTTATATTTTTTATAGAAATATATAGGTATATGATATTCTTATATTCGATGAATACAAGCGTCGAAATTATTATTTTTGCTGACGCTGTCAAAGAATTACCTTCCGAATTTTTTAAGCCTGAATCAAATACTTTAACACAAGAGTCTTCAGTTCACAAGAACCTTATAAAACTCCTTTGATCATGAATGCTTAATTAGTTAGGAAACTCTTACAAATTGTAACTTTCATCGGTCGGGTTAGACAAGTTGCAGTAACCGAACATATTTATGCAAATATTATTCAAGACGAGTCCTCTCAGCAAATGTCAAGAGAGACTTATAAAAAAAAGGTTATTTTGCGTGTAAAATACTGCACACGATTTATCGATATTCTCTTGTAATATTTTTAAAGAGGTATATCGAAAAATCATTCGGATTTCGTAAAGCTTGGATTACATCAAATTACCAACATTAAAAAACCCATTTGTCGTGCTATACGTGGCTTAAGTCGAACCGAGGCATCACATATTAGCATTACAGATACCCTTTTTAACAAAAAAACTTGGACCGTAAATACATTTTGAAAATATTTTTTTCTGACTCCGTTGACTTTTTTATTATTGTGAAATGTAACTTCACACGAATCTATGCTTTGATGCCAATTTTATTTGCATAGAATGTCAACAAGAGATAAACTATAAGGATTTCTTCGTCTTTTACTGTCAAAAAACACGTAACTTCAAAGAACTTAACAGTATGTTTACTATAGTAACAAAAACTTTGTTTGAAAAAAAAAATACAGATAGCAGTTTTTAATTTGAAACAATGTTTATCAGTCAAATACGAGTTCCAACACGTTCAATAAACGCTTGCTATTTTTATGGGCGTTTTATTACAAAGATTAAATATAAAAATATTTTAATATATACTGGGTGTAAAAATAGCCTTAACGAAGACGAAGTCTACGCACACTGTATATCAAACTAAGTAACTTATAGAAAAATAATAGGGTATGTGACTATAATTTTTTTACTAGAAATTTCGAAACTATTACAAAAATGATAGGCAACAGTGAAAAAGCTACTGAAATATTTAATAAAATGCCCAAGTTATAAACGATTGAAAATTGCTCACTAGACAGAGACAACATGACGCCACAATGACGTCATACCTTGCAAACTTCATAATTATAGGTCACCACTCCGTACAATATCCGTTTCGCGCGACAAGGACAGAAAATGCCCCCTCCACAAACTTCGCAAGCGTGTAGCTCCTCTATTTTTCATCGATTTTATTTATTTTTTCACATCTCAATTTGTATCTATACTTTCTTTAAAATAATACGAAATTATTGTACGTTTTTAATAGTAGTCAACTACCCTATTGCTGGGAAACAACTTTTATTTTTTGGTATTTAAAAACAGCTTTTAATTGTAGCGCGCAATTTAAGCGCGCGCGCAGCAGACTGTGCCTATATTTAGAAAATGTTGATATTGTTTGTATAGAAGAATGCTCAGTAATTACATTAAAACTTAGTTTTCGTGAAAAACGTTCAAAAACATGGTGACTTTGACCTTCAATATCTCCATAACCAGTCAGTTCCCAGGTAGGCCCCAAAACCAAAAAATCTTTGTAATGATGGCAAGAGTACGTGGCTCTTGGCTACGTTAAGGGTATTGTTACACCCGATATAATAAAAATATTTTTTAAATTGCAGCAATTTTCGTTTACTCTTCACAGTTTCAGAGGCTACTTATCTGCTAAGCCTTCTTAATGTTACTACACTAAGTCTGAGTTACACCAACTAACTATAACCGTTACCATACCGAAATGTCTGTCAAATCAGTACAAATTTGACGTAAATATGGCTAGTTAACTGTTATAGTTAGTTGGTGCAACTGAGCCTTAATTCTTAAATAAGTATATTCTGCCTAGCTTTTTCCCAACTATGTTGAGGTCAGCCAGTACCAGTATTTTACACGGGGCGTCAGACAGCTACCATCAGGCCTCAGCAACCCAGTTAATAGTCAATGCCGATAACCGAAGGTTACACCAGCTGTCAGCTTTTCGGGCTTCCGACTACCTGTAACGACTGGCATAGGTATGACACCCGGGACACACATTCGTATGACACTCGGGACCGACTGTTTAGCGTGCTTTCTGAGGCACGAAGGGGTCTCTATGTATGACGAACTGCCACCCATCCACTGACCGACCGCGACAAGTGCAGCTTAACCTCGCAAATCGTATGATCCGCGCGGTTGGTAATAAGCCACGAGCCTCTATTTAATTCTTAAATAAGTAACTTGTTTCATTGTCTATAACGGAACATTATATTAAAAAACATAACTACTATCTTATTTAACACGAGTTATGAGTATGTTGTGTATACTTAATGTATGTCCGTATTTTTAACCGACTTCCAAAAAGGAGGAGGTATGTAGGATGTATTTTTTTTTTTTGTGTATGTTCATCGATATTTTCGCCAATTGTGAACCGATTTTGATGATTCTTTTTTTAATGAATGGGGTTTACTTCGAAGTTGGTCCCATTTAAATTTGGTGAAGATCTGATGAAGAACTTCGGAGATAGATAATGGAATTCCTCAATGACGAACAGTACGCATATTGTGATGATGTGATTATGTTACGAGCAGCGTCTTTAGTAGGTCCAACCAAGTTTTAATTAAGGCCACTAAAAAGAAAAAAATAAAAACTTTTTTACAAAAAATTTAAACCGACTTCAAAAAGAATAAAATAATTACCATATAAAATTAACAGTTTCAGAAGTCGGTGCCTTCAATTTGGTTCAGCGTGGATCAGCACCGACTTCTGAAACTGTTAATTTTATATGGTAATTATTTTATTCTTTTTGAAGTCGGTTTAAATTTTTTGTAAAAACGTTTTTATTGTGTGTCCCAAATTAATTAATTTCTTTCTTTCTTTCTAGTTAACATTTAGCAATGATAGCCTAGTGGTGTGACCGTTGGACTGCCAAGTCATAGGTCTCGGGTTCGAACCCAAGGCACGCACCTCTGACTTTTCGGATTCATGTGCGTATTGTATAATTGAGGCGTGGAATTCACAAATGGGCTAAGTGCCCAAAAAAACGAAGTCAATATTTTTAATGTCAAAGGAGCTACATTGGGCAGCCAATCCATTTTTATTAAAAATGTTGATTCCTTTTTTTGGCACTTACCTCATTTGTGAATTCCACGCCTCAATTATCACTTGCTTAAAAACGGTGAAGGAAAACATCGTGAGGAAACCGGCATGCCTGAGAGATATTTCTCAACGGCATGTGAAGCTAAGTCAGAGGCCCATGGGCGGCATAAACACTGACACCAGGTTAGTCACTAACCACACGAAAAGAAGAAGAAAAAGAACATTTTTCGAGTGATAAATTAACGAGAAACATTAGATAATTAATATCATATTATTGTTCTGTAATAAACTATTACTATGCCATCTGGGAATGTAAGTTACCATTCATTTGTAAGTTACAAAAGTTATTCAAGTTTCTGTTTACAGTATTGTGTCGACAATTATAGCTTTCCTATTAATAAACTTCGTGTTATCACCATGTATTTTGTCCTGAAAGTTTTTGAAACAGATTATGTAATAGGTCAAAGTACCCATTAAATGACTTGTTTCAAAAATAGTACCTAGTATTTTTTTTATTTAAAGAATAAGACATATTTCGAATGCTGTGACCGTGACCGTTTATTATAGCGGTCATTTGGAAGCCCATGTTCAGCAGTGGACTTTTAAGAACTGTTATGATGACACCTGTGCCCGAAAATTGGCAATAGGTTCGCCATATTGAACTTAATACAAGAAGCGAAACATTATGCAGTCTCCTTTAATAGGAGAACGCCTCGGCTTACCCCTTAGGGGATCACAGGCGTGAGTATATGTATGATGCACATTTATATCATCCAGACAAAAACCACAAAATCTAATCACTGCTCATACAAGCTAATCGAATCTAACACACATTAATAACAAAACTCGATCACTAACAACTCATACATTATATCAATCCGTCTACCATGTCACCCAGTTCTCAAACCATATAAACTCAACTTTAAAACTAGAACGTTGTCATCTCTTGGAAACTATTAATCATGTCGTGTGTATCGCCGACGTCAATAGCCAAGACTTGATTACGTAAAGGTACTGCTTCCACTCAGTTACCAATTAATAGCTATGTACCTCGTTAACGACAAGCGCTTTAAACATCGCTTTATGCAGCGCTGAAATGTTCTGAAAACGAGAGAACGGAATATTTTGTTTGTGAATTCCGTTCCTTGTTTTGTTGGTCTTAAATTGATGAATTTATTTGCAGATGTAAAATCTGCAGTCATCTCTAATAATAGTTTGTTTTACTTGTATTTCTACTTCTTCTTCTTCTTTTTGTGTCATCAGTGCACACGACGACATATCAAGCTATACAAATCGTCGCTTAGGTAACAATACCGCCTAAGTCGAAAATTGGTCATTTGACGTTTTACACGTTATTGGATAGATATTTTCGGCGCGCAGCGAATGATGTTAGAAAAAAAATATAATTATCCAATCACAGCGAGTTATTCAAACAGTTCTGGCACCGCGCAGGTCGTTTGTTGTGTCATTTTAAAGATAATAATCAGTTTTTTGTTTCTCCTGAAAACTTGTCAAATTTAACTTGAACGGTATTGTTACCTAAGCGACAAAATCCAGTATAAGCTGACCTCTCATTGTATAGAATTTCCGTGCAATAAGTGGTCAACTTATACTGGAAACTTATAGGTTGATTTGTCTTCGTGCGTACATACTGATATTTTTTGCATTTATTTTGATCACTGCATCAATGGCGTTTTTGGAGTCATCAAAGGTGCAGGTGTACGGACATTTGGGACACTAGCAGATGAGACATTGTATGCTTTGGACAGGAACACTGCACTCGCACTGGATATGGGTCGGGAGTTCGGGACTATGATGCCTCATTTAGCCAAATTATGTTTGCAGCAGTTTACCAAATTATGTTTGCAGCAGTTTACTAAATTATTTTTCAACAATTCAAATTGTTTGGAGATAACTTATGATTGTTTTTTTTAATAGTTTTTTAACTGATAAGGAATCTACTTCTTCTTCTTCCTGCCCTTATCCCACACTAGGTGGGGTCGGCACAACATGTATTTTATAAATCCGTGTTGTTAGAGGTTTTGGCTTATTGTTTTATGACCGGCCGCCTGCCTGACATCAACCCTCAACCCTGACCCAATGTGCTTGCTGATATTGTGCACTGGGACCCAAAATGATATGCTTGTCTTGAAAACTTGAAAGTTCTGGTACTCGACACTATTCGACATCGTTTACAATAGAAATAAACGGCGATTTATAATAAGACAAAAAAAATAAACAATACTAAACTTTTTTTATAAAAGTGATAAGGAATGTTAGCACATAATAAGTACAATATGTAAGATTATTTCTATTCCTAAAATACGTCCTCAGTTTAGTTATTTTTATATAATTTCATATTAATTGATGTTCGCTATTAACAAAACTCACAGCAGTCTAAATCCAACCATTAATGGACGCGTAATGAAAAGAGAATTTAATATGAGATTTTGATAATAATACCTAGACCAGTTCACACACTGCCTAGCTATTACTAGTTTACTGTTACTAAATGCAAAATTGCGTGATTTATGATTGCAACGCGCATGTTGTGTCCGGTATCTCTGAATTATATCTCTTCATGCTCACAATTAACGAGATTAGTTTTTAACAACTGCTTTATGACAACGTTAACCATACAAGTATTAATTTAAAAAAGTAGTATGTAGTAGAATGTAACATTGCGTCTGTATTCTCCGAAAGGTTGCGCAGAGGTGTATAGTAACACCCTCAATTTCACCCATGTAATAGGGGGCGAGCCTATTGTCATCAACCGGGCGCAAATCCAAACTCCGGGCTGCTACTGAAGAATTCCACACGGAAAATCCAATAACACTTTGCCCAACCTGGGGATCAAACCCTGGACCTCACTATCAGCAGTCGCGCTTGCCACCACTAGACCAACAAGATAGTTATGTAGTAGAATTTATTTAAAAATATTTGGTTGAAAAAAAAACCTCGATTTTCAGCGCCGTGTTTTGCTCTGGCGTTTGCATAAAATCAGTTCACTGCGGGTTACATCGATTTTTACTTTGCAGCTTAAATATAGTGCTCCAATAGTTAATAAAATCGCAATAAGTGCGTAGTGACTGATTGACTGCCCACTGCCCGTCGCTTATGCCCTAGTACATGCAAAAGGTTTCTGGACAAAACATTTACTAGGCCGTTGAACTCCAATACTGAACTCAATCCTCCTAATGGATGCTGCGTGAACAATCGTAAGAGTTCTTTGCTATAATCATCACGCTTTATAAAAAGATTGCTGATAGCAGTGTGCTGTGAATACCCAAGAGGTTTCTGCTACCCGGCGGTCTTGTCATTTGCTTAGTCACTTGTCCTCGACACGATGTTATGTCGATGGAGTCCTGACGTGTCGGGCTCCTATTTCAGAGTGGGATGGTCACAAGAAAAACAACTCCAAGGCCATGTCAGGGGCTTAGAGAGTCAAACTATGTCAGAGTCTAACCAAGCCCCAAGCTCTCATCACTCGCTCTTCATAAAATGGCCAGGCACATCATGGCGAGGCTCCGTCGTGTCGTGTCGAGAATAAGTCCTGTCGGAGATGAGTCTTATCGAAGTTCTGTCCTGTTGAAGTTTTCGCAATTCCGTCATTCGACGTAGTGTCTTAACTTCGAAGTTCAACGGACACTACGCCGGGTTGATAGTTCTCTTCATTATGAACAACTTTTACTATGGGGCCAACCATGAAATCGCGAAAAAAAACATATGTTCGCATAACTCGACAAAATGTATGGAATTTAATTTCGCGATTTTTGGGTTGGTCCCATAGTAAAAGTTGATAATAATGATGAGTACAGTGACCCCTTTTCGAGTTTAGGGTATACAAAAACTAAGGTTGTATACCTTCTTTAAGATAATATTAAAACCTCGTACATTTTAAAAGTAGCCTTCGTCTTCTTTTCGTGTGGTTAGTGACTAACCTGGTGTCAGAGTTTAAGCCGCCCATGGGCCTCTGACTTGGCTTCACATACCGTCGAAAAATATCTCTCAGGCATGCCGGTTTCCTCACGATGTTTTCCTTCACCGTTTTTAAGCAAGTGATAATTATACAATACGCACATGAATCCGAAAAGTCAGAGGTGCGTGCCTTGGGTTTGAACTCGAGACCTATGACTTGGCAGTCCAACGGTCACACCACTAGGCTATCACTGCTGTTAAAAAAGTAGCCAAACATCTTATTGTTCACGTCAAAGAAAGCCAACCCATCGTTCATCTCTTAGTACAAACTTATACGAACGAAACATTTCCTTGATCACAATTTAATCACGTTCCTCATTGCATTCTCTTGGCAGCTGCATCCGATGTTAAGCAGCGTTATAGTACAGAGCATTAGTCCACTTAGCTATAATCCGTCACAAGTTGTTAGCTACCCATCGTACAACAACTGCTGTTGAAAGAGCATTTTGAAAAGCGACGAAAGAACGCTGTTTGGAATTAAATAAAGCTGGTTACATTCTAGTTGATTATAATGTACTATCTGTGTCCTCACGGCTCCGCCCGTAGCCTATGTTACTCAGTGATAATGTAGCTTTCTAACGGCAAAAGATTTTTTGAAATCGGTCAGTAGTTTTTAAGTTTATTCGTTACATACAAAAATACAAATCTTTCCTCTTTATAATATTAGTATAGATATAGATTAGTATAGACTACAACTGCCTCGTTGGCCTAGTAATGGCAGGCTCGACTGCTGATTGTGAGATCTTGGGTTCGATCCCCAGGTCGAGCAAAATGTTATTGGGTTTTTCCGTGTAGAATTCCTCAGTAGCAGCCTGGATTTTGGATTTGTGCCCGGTTGATGGCAATAGGCTTCCCTCTATTACATGGGACTTAAACATAACGGCGAAATGAGGATGATAATAGACCTCTGCCCAACTCTTCGCGGAACACAGGCGTGATGTAATATTATAATATACTACTAATATAGCTTTGCGTAATACGTCTACGTATTTTAGGTAGATTAGGTGATAAAATAAATTTGAAAATTATTCCAAGGATAGTACTGAAGGCTTAGGCTCGATTTAACCAACGTCGGATAGCGTTTATCCAAGGAATAAGACTGACGTTTTGACAGAATTTCTATGCAAAAGCTGTCAAAACGTCAAATTTATTCCTCGATTAAAGTTATCCGACGTTGGTGAAATCGGCACTTATTCGATTTATTGGACATTATTTGGCCTAGAAAAATATAACCAGATGTGGAAAACAACTTTGAATGCGATACGATGAAATTACAGTGCCGAAATTGACCTTCTTTTGAAAATAATTAAGTGAGGATTTTATATTTTTATAACTAACTTGAAATATAATGTTCTATTTATAACTTTTATCTGTAGTACAATTATAATGGCCTGTATAATAACAATACCATACATCATTTGAATATAACTACGCGGTTTGCTACGACGTAGCTGTAGCCGCTACGCCAGAAAAGCGTAGCAGGTAACCAAACAGCTACGCGAGGACTCTATATTCTATTTGTCTCACTGCTAGCGTCTTGTTACGAGTACAGTCACGTATTATAAATATGTATACACATAGTGAAATTCAAAAACAATTTTCTTCAAAAATATCTATTAGAATTGTGAAATATTACATACACAGTTTAGTTTCAGAATTATGAAATGTAATATATTTGAATTACAAAATTATTTTTAAAAGAAATTTGCTTTATGTTCGTTATGTGTATACACATTATTACACATGACTGTACATCTTAAAAGCGTGGTTTACGCGAACAATCCGGTCTTCTAATAAAACATCTAATTTTGCAAATAAAATAAATATTTTTCAAATATATTTCTTTTCCAAACTGGCAATACACATCACTACATAAATACGTCACCTTTGTCAAATTACCATAAATATTCGCTGTGGCATACCGACAAGCAATCGAACGCTTCCGATGATAGTCGTCACGCGTAACATTAGCATTGCTAATGCACATCCAGCACGGAATTAATTACAATATCAGAAGCCTTATAACAGCCTTCTATATTATGTCCCGCAGTTGGGGAATAGTAAATAAATTAATACTGATTTTGGAATAAGGACGTAAAACAAAATGGGAAAGAAATTTAACAAAAATAAAACTGATTAAAAAGAAACTAAATCGTCGGTTTTATTTTCGTTAAAATCTTTTTTTCTTTTTAGTGACCTTAATTTAAGACGTGGTTGGACCTACCAAAGACGCTGCTTGTAACCCAATCACAATATGTTTACTGTTCGTAATTGAGGAGGTGCATTGACTATCTCCGAAATTCTTCATCAGATCTTCACCAAATTTAAATGGGACCACTTCGAAAGAATACTCGATAACACAAAAAAAAATCCAAATCGGTTTATAAATGACGCAGTTGTGAGGTAATAAAATTTAAAAAAAAACTGCTGAATTGAGAACCCCTCCTTTATTTGGAAGTCGATTAAAAATTTCATTCATTTATGAGAATTAAGGAGTTAAAAATTATATCTGTATCTGAGGGGGCTCCAAAAAGTTCACGATAGTGTGTAGACCGCCAACCCGTACCAGGCCAGCGTGGTCGACGTAGGCCCAGTATCCACCAAAGCGGAGAGGAGAGGAGATGTCTCGTAAACAACCAATAGGATTATGTATGTGTTCAAACTAAGCGGAGAGATGTGTAAATAACGCAATTCTATTGGTTGTTAGAGACGTCTCCTCTCCTCTCCGCTTTAGTGGATACCGGCCCTAAGGCCCTTTTGATTCTGAGAAGAGGCTGGTACTCAGTAATGTGACAGCAGTGGGCTGATTATGCTTATAATGCTTATATGCTATTATTTTATATTCTCCGTGTTTGTTGGTTTTGTTCAAATAACTTTTGCCCGACCGATCCCCAGGTCTGGCAAAGTGTTTTTGCGTTTGTCCGTGTGGAAATTCTCAGTAGCAGCCCGGAGTTTGGTTTGCTGCCGGGTTGATGGCAATAGGCGCGCCCCACATTACGCCCCACCGTTACATGGGACTTAAACATAACGGCAAAATGAGAGTGTCACTACACATCTCTGCCCAAACCTTAGGGGAATACAGGCGTGATGTTATGTTATATAACAAGAGTCACAAATAAATTAAAACATAAAAAATAGGTTAATGTTACATAAACGCACCGAGGGTATCCTGGTGGTGATCCTATTTATAAAATGACGCATTCCAAGTGTATTAAAATTATCTTACTACATTGCATAAAAATAATTCGAGATAGGTAGTAAAGTGTACTCAAGGTATTCCATACCTAGATTACCTAAGACCTATTTCATTATATTTCTGGCCGAAAGAAAAATAACATATAAGTAAGTACGCAATTTTTTTCCTACATTATTATACAGTTGTTTATACCAATATTATTATGTGCTGAACCCATAAATCTGTCAATTATGTTTTCCGCAGAAAAAGTAAAAGCACTTTTTTTACAAGGATATGTAGCTGTTATCAATAATCTATTTGCGAAAAACTCTAGCCAATAAAGTACTACGGATAAGAAGTTTCGAAGGCTCATGAAAGGTCTTCCGGGAGATTGTAACGTTATCCGAAGTGAGTTTTTATGGAATAAATACCTAAAGACCTATACATCAAATTTGCTAGGTCTATAAACTTAAACGTTACTGCGTATTAAGCTTACGTACCTTTTTTATTTATTTTTTCTTGGGAAAATCACTATGGATGTCCCTCGCCCGCTGAAGGCGAGGGGTTCTGCCGGAGTTTTACGGGCTAAAAACCCACGGTGTTCCTCCTTCTGACCATCAGCCGGGGTCGCGGGATTTGCATAAAAATGTACCGCAACCCCGGCAGGTCCCTGGAGAGGTCCACTGGGGGCTGGCGGACCTCCCCTAAGCTTACGGACTAAAGAGCCTTCTGGGTTTCTCTATAAAAAAATTACCAAACTGGCCATTTTATTTACCAGATAACAGTTAACCGACGACTGCGAAATTCAATTTTGATATTGAAAGTGACGCTCAATATAACTTCATATTATTTTAATTCTAATTAGTTCTCTGTTCGTAAACTTCTTCTTTTACAACTAAGTCTGAGTCTAAAAATAACATTATGTGTGTACTTAAAGTTTTGAACACAAAACCACAGTTCCTAGTATTATCAAAATGGCGGAACATATTTCCTTCAGCCGGACTAAAATAGAAAATCTGATAAAGAAAAATGAGATGGGATGTATCCATCCCTGATCGCAAACATGGGACGAACAGAATTGCGAATATCGTGCATCCAACTTTAAACTGAAGTTATACATTTGACACTTTATCGAAATTGTGGAGGATTGATTAAACAAACATATTAGTACAGTACCCGGTAGTAGATATTGCACATCGAGCTTTAGAAAGAGACATTGGCTAGCTTCGGATTTATAGAGCGTCATTTCTGTCGCACGAAGCGACAAAACGTCACCTAGACATGTGACAGAAACGACGCTCTACGAAGCCGAAGCTAGCCGATTATCTCTTTCTAAAGCTCGATGTGTAATATTTAATGCTGGGTACTGTATAGGAATTTTAAAGTGTCACAATATTGGCCAAATACTCAAACGTTAATTTCGTTCTGTCACTGTCACGTCGCCTTAGAGTGACAGTGAAAGCACGAGACTTACTGACTTAATGTCAGGAAATCATAAATTCGAAAACTACTACCTGCTTTTTAAAGTTCAATAATAAAAAGATTTTTGTGAATTCTTTTATTCATTTCAAAATTTACCTGCTTGCGGGCAAATTGTTTCTTTTTTTTATTATTATATAACATTTTCCCTACACTAGGATCTAGACTACACAAATATTCACATTCACAAACACCCAGACCCGGAACAACTATCAGTAGGTCATATTAATATTTGTTCCGTGAGGGAATCGAACCCTCGACCCGTAGCGCAGAAGCCAATCGCTCAGCCACTGCACCAAACGTGTCGTCAAACGATTTTAAACACTATTTTTCATGATGGAAAGATTAGCTAGCCAGTAATGTTGATAAACGGGTTGGGGCTGACTGCCTTAGCTGTACCGGTAGAAGTTTAGTATCTCCACACGCGGAAGCCTCTACTCTTTTAATGCACCCCAATTCACACAGATACAGCAACAAGAAAACAATGTGGCTATAACCGTATAATAACAGTAAATATTTCGACCCAATGGGGAACAAACAAAATTAATAATTAAGCCTTTAATATCTGAAATGGGAAAACACTCACAAATGTACCAATAGTACCATTTCTGTCGATTGTTTATTTTTTTTACTCAAATGTACTAAGAAAATGTAAGTAGGTACACTTTTTTCAGTACATTTGTAAACGAAAGATTCAATTACTATTTTCTAGTCGCTGTTTATTTTGCAGAATTTGATTTCTTATCAGGTTTCAATTGTCTTATTGGGTTTCATTTATAATGTCACTCTCTGGAATTGTCAAGTACTCGTATTTTATAAAGGTTACGTAAACTAAATTGGGTGTTCAGCTCACCTTTTTTCGAAGGTGATCTGAAATGTAATTAGTATACGACAGGGGCGGCCAACTTGATTCGACCCAAGATCTACTGTTTACTGAGTAGACTCTGCGCGATCTACCAATTACATAATCAGTACCTCTTCATTCGACTTATATTTTTCTTTGCCTTGCCATGATCGACTGGATTAAGAGCCGCGATCGACTGGTTGGCCACCTCTGGTATAGGAGGTAGGTGTGGTGTTAAAACCTGACAGCATTATTTTGTGCAAAATATACTTTTATTCATATTATTTTTAGTATCAAAAGCTCCTCACATACAAAGTCACAGAATGCAAACTTTATACGGGAATTTTAAAAATATTAGGTCCTAAAATACAAAACTGACGGTTCAACAAAAATGTGAAACAGTACAATGTTGATTACATGATTACATTTCCATTTAAATGTATGTATCAAAATAATTTAGTATTCAAAACGGATTAATATTTCTAGTGAAACAAATCGAACAAAAGCTGCGATCAATTTCCAACTGTAACGAGAAAATATGCATACAAACCACTTCTATTAAAAAAACGTTTTTATTTCGATCATTGTATATGGATATCTGTCATATTACGCGACGACTCGGAAAATTGAACCTGACATATTCAAATATATCTACCATGTATAATATTCGCTCATCATCGATGTACTTCCTAGGTAGGTAAGCAATATATTTATTCGCGTGACAAGTTCACCACATTCTAAGAATTTTAAATCTGTTTTGTATTCCGAAGCACAAAAAGGCGAGCTTCTTCATATATTCTGATCATGCACGTTTTGCGGGGTTCGTAACTGAGCTGCCAGGAAAATTTGGCAGCAATTCTGAAAGCAATGCTTATGCCATCGCAAATA
Organism: Amphipyra berbera; assembly: GCA_910594945.2. Lineage (NCBI taxonomy): Eukaryota > Metazoa > Arthropoda > Insecta > Lepidoptera > Noctuidae > Amphipyra > Amphipyra berbera. Next base: position 9,304,059 of record OU343136.1, on the reverse strand, counting down.
ACATTATAAACTTCCAGTAATACTGACGTGTCAATCGGCAGCGTGTGCTCTGTACACAATTTATGGAATATAATCTGGAATAATCTGGAAGGCTATTTAGGCGAGTTGATCATAGGCAGTTATCTATGGGATTGAAACTGTAACGTGCACTAAATCCGACGAATAACAGACGAGCTGCATGGCTTAATCGGCGGTGTTACGTCATAATACACTAGATATGCCGCGCACAATATGCCCATAACATCGATCGTACATTCAACTGAACTAAAAAATTCAAGAATTTTAATATGTCAGCACAAAAGGGAGAATAGCTACCCTCGGAAGTACTGCACTATAATCATCAAAGTTAATAATGGAAGTACAAATAAAACCTTTAGCTTCCAGTCCGTTTAATATTTGTTTTGAACGTTGAGAGCGCTGCAACTTTATACGTAATTTATGTTATGCCGTGTTTAATTTTATTCTTGGAATTTTAATGAAGGGAAATTAAATTTTATAATGTATTAATATGGTTTCCAGTTATGACGTCTCTAACATAATTATGCTGTAAAACAAATATGTAATTACATACATTTGGAAGGGTGAAGAATTGTTTTGTAACAATAATTAGGAAATTCTTTTTGTTTCAATTAATTTTCTGAGTAAGATGATTTGTGATAAAAATTAACTGAAACAAGAGAATGGCGGAATAAAGTAAATTACAGAGTAATAGATTGTTAAAGACTTTTACAAATCACAAAGAGGACAAAACTAATTGCCACGGAATAGGGTTGACAAAGGTGGTAGGGACGGACCCTCAGAGCATTGAATTCGCAGAAACAAGAATTACGATTGGTAAAACTTTTTTTACTTTTTCTTTTAAGAATTTTTGTCTACTTACACCCGAAGAAATGTAAGTAACTTTCAAAGTTAAACGGGCAATTGCAGTTGTTAAGGAGAACAATGATCTGATTAATTCACGCTTTTGTCAAAATGAACGAATTCCCTTTGAAAGAACTCTTCAACGAATAATAATTGAGAATTTTATGCTCAATGCATAAGCAAAAAATAATCTTTGGAAAAAATTTCGATGGGTTTCTGTGCATTTTATATTCGTAATATCTAAAAAAATCCATTCACTTTCTTTTATGTTTGCATGAATAATTATTTATTTAGCTCATGGCTAATTACAAACCGCACGGATCATACGATTTGCGGGGTTAAGCTGCGCTTGCCGCGGTCAGTCTGTCGATGGGTAACCGTTCGTTACACATCGAGACCCGTCCGTGCCTCGAAGAGCACGTTAAACAGTCGGTTCCGGGTGTCATGCGAATACCTATGACAGTCGTTACGGGAAGTCAGAAGCCCGAAAGTCTGACAACTAATCTAATCTTAGGATATCAGCATTGCCCAATAACTGGGTTGTGGAGGTCTGATGGCAGTTGCGCCGTTTAAAAAACTGGTATTCAGCCGCATCTGGTTAGACTGGAAGCTGACCCCAACGTGGTGGGAAATAAAATGTCTTTATTATGGCTGAAGAACGTTTCAGTTAGAATTACTTTAATCTTCAAGCACTAGAACCTAGAAATAAGATTCTATCTAAGGGGAAGTTTAATGGGATTTAACTGAAACTAATGTAGGCCATTAGAATAGTACGTGCTGACGCTCGTCTGGTTTGCGGGAATAAAATATAACGTAAAGTGAATTTATTTAACACACTTATCTTTTTGCTTTTAGTTACTAATATTATTAATCCTGGTACACATGTTATTTTTATCTTCATTGATAAATAGTGATGCGTAGCTTTCAAAAAAATAAAATTCACAATTATTGGCTGATTTGGATCACCATGATGCGTCTAATGCCCGACACCTATAATTTACGAAGCGATATTGGTTACAATTAAGACTTTTGTATCTTTAGCAATAATAAAGCAAAGACCTCATAGCATTGCATAGCAAAACATATGGAAGTAGCTATTACAGGTAAAGTAAGCTTACAACACCATTGGTAAGCTATACGATTCATTTTTGACTATAGAAACCGGGGCGTACGTCAACTTGAATACAACGAACGTACCTACGTCTTTCATTGCAAAAGTTCTGTATTTCTAAATTTAATAAATCAGGAGGGAGGAAGACAACGCAAGAAATCCCACGCATTGCGCTAAAACATCACCTGTCGCATTGGACATGAATTACTGTCGCGAGATAAGTTTATAGGTACACGTTAGAAATGTTTCTACTAAAAGCTTAGCAGGCTGCTTGCTTGCTTGCAAAAATGTCACTTTCTTTTTTTTTTTAATCTTTATTTTTATTAGGGCTTTTTAAACATAGTTCATGCAAGCCCCATCATAAACTAATCTTAATCTAACTTACAAAGAAAAACAAACAAAAACAATGCTTTAAATATTAACTAAAGTATAAATCATTTTAGCCTTACGGGGACATAGGCCGAGCCAGTAAATTATGAAATATGCCTAATTCTAACCTATTTATATTTAATTCTCTAATTATTCTATTTCTCTCAAAAAAAATGTCTCTCTATAACGATACTCGCGCGACTTTTAGTTTAAAAGTCGATGACTAGCTGGATGGCTTTTACTTTTTTTTTTTTGGAGAGACCTGGTCCAGTCATCGGTTGCAGTGGGCTGTTGGTGTCGAGAAATGTATTATTCTTCTTCTTTTCGTGTGTTTAGTGACTAACCTGGTGTCAGAGTTTATGCCGTTCACGGGCCTCTGACTTGGCTTCACATGCCGTCGTGAAATATCTCTTAGGCGTGCCGGATTCCTCACTATGTTTTTCTTCACTTTTTTTAAGCAGTGATAATTATACTATACGCTCATGAATCCGAAAAGTCAGAGTTAAGTGCCTTGGGTACTCGAGACCTATGACTTGGCAGTCTGACGATCACACCACTAGGCTATCACTGCTTAATTTATTATTTATTAAAATGAACAAATATACAAGGTTAGTCGGAAAGGGGGTACTACGCCGCGGGCCACGTAAAGTATCACTGATGACTATTTTAAAGCAAGTGTTAATATTTCAAAATTCGATAATTTTTATTTGCATGCAAAAACATTTTTATTTTAGTTTTTTCAAAAAATAATCATACCTGCGTTAGTTATGAAATCAGAAAATTAATTTTCTAATCCGTAACCCCAAATATGACCTTAATTGTAAAAACATCTGATCATACCTACGGACAGTTAGATTTTAGCATTTTTTTACGAAATCTTTGAAAAGTTATTTCTCTTAAACTATCGAGTTTTGGGGAAAGTTATAGAACAAAAGTTATCCCTTATTATGGGTACTTTAACACCCTTTGGGCTTAGTACCCCTTTCCGACTAACCTTGTATTAGGTACGTATATAAAATTTGTTTATTTGTAAAACAAGGTTTTATAATTTTAATGTTTAATATCCAATTAGCTAGAGTTCTACCTTCCTGGTCATCAAAAGATTCCCAAAAGTTGTAAATTTCGTCATCTATTTTATTCTCATATGCAATATATCAATTTGATTAGTTAGTTAGAAGTTGAATAAATATAAATTACAGATTTTGACGAAATGATAAACTGTGTACAAACATTGCAGTTGAAAAAACCTTTTAGGTACTAGTTAGATTATAGTTTGTTTTATACTTTTTCCAGTTCAATGACGAAGTACTGAATAAATGATTGAGTAAGGTGTATTGTGTCTAGAACGGAGTGACGTCATTATAAGGACATATGGTACTATTAAAACTTGGCCATTACCGTCTTCAGTAGCCCATTTTCCTTCTAACGACATAATTGCTGTAAACATCGTTTCCTTAAGTTTTTTATTATTCCGGAATAGTTTTTGTTCGCAAGTTTAAACGAGTCGCTTTTTTAATTTGTTACAAGGTATTACGTTGTGTTTTATGGCATAACTAGGGACATGCCTAAGACAAACTTTTGCGCTTGCAGAGAATAAAAAATAAATTTTAAACTTGAAATACTATACTATAATATTATAACGAGGAAAGATTTGTATTTTTGGATTTTTGTATGTAACGAATAAATTTAAAAACTACTGGACCGATTTCAAAAATTCTTTTGCATTTAGAAAGCTACATTATCACTGAGTAACATAGGCCACGGGCGGAGCCGTGAGGACACAGCTAGTATGTAATAAAATAAAAGATTCTTTTCCCAACTATGTTAGGGTCAGCTTCCAGTCTAACCAGATGCGGCTGAATAACAGTATTACACGGAGTAACTGCCATCAGACTTTTGCAACTCAGTAACTGGGCAATGCCGATATCCTAAGGTTAGACCGGTTGACAGACTTTCGGGGTTCGGACTATCCGTAACAACTGTCCTAGGTATTCGTATAACACCCGGGACCTATTGCATAACGTGCTTTCCGAGCCACGGAGGAGTCTCGATTGACGGTCAGCCATCCATAAACTGACCGTGGCAAGCGCAGCTTAACCTAGCAAATCACGCACGGTTATAAATTAGCCACGAGCCCCTCATAAATTAAGTTGAAAATTAGAATGTACATAATAAACGATGAAATAAAAGAAAAGGTTTTGCAGTTATAGTATTCAGTTTTATTTTAGGTGAACACAACTATGTATCAAAAAAAAAATCTATCTCCAGACCCACCTCCTATTCATATCTATTCCTGAAACTATACTATCAAAGTAAAATATATTCAAAGGGCCCCCATAAATAACTTCAAGATGCACGCAGCGGCACTATCGAACGTCGTCGTTCAAATACGCGCCCTATCTCATTGACAAAATAGCTTGACAGCCTTGGTTTATATTACGCACAAACTTACGTTAGCGACCTTGGGCTTAAAGCTTTAGCCTTGACTCACTTACCTACACTGTTTATGTGACTTTGTTGACTTTTCACACTAAATTAAGCTTTTAGAGTTTAAATTGGGTAGTGGACATGGATGAAAGTGTTCACAGTTGAGGAATTTGTCAGTGTTACGTTGAAGGACAACATGTTATTTATAGCGACAAATTTAATTATAGAGAATAACATATACTGACAATACATAACATCACGCCTTGTGCTCCCCAAAGGGTTCGGCAGAAGTGTTTTAGTACACCCTGGTTTCGCCAGTTTTGTTTAAGTCCCATGTAATAGGGGGTGAGCGTATTGCTATTAACCGGGCACAAATCCAGACTCCGGGCTGCTACTGAGAAAACCCTAATGGAAAAACCCAGTAACACTTGGTCCAACCTGGGTATCGAACCCAGGACCTCACGATCAGCACTCGCACTTGCCACCACTAGACAATACGTTACCACAAAATTAAATAAAGTGCCCCCAGAATACTTAAAAAAATTAACAATTAAGTACTTTAAGATACGCGTGATTATTGCAGAACCAGAATAAGCTAAAAATTTAAAATAAACATTTGGAATAAAATGATGAATGAATCCAAGAAAATATATCCACTTCTTACAATGAAGCGAAAACCACACAGTAAGATCGGAAATGGTAATTTTACCCATATACCCCAAGAACTTGTCCTTGACAGAACCCAAACCAAATTAGTTCCATATTGGGACCCACTGAACTAATTGAGGCAATAGCCCTGCAGTGATCTCGTTATAAATGTGATAACAAACGCCAATCACTTAGATCGTTAGTGACCGCAACGGCCCTACGATGCTGCCTTGTGACACTCCTATACTAGCCACATTCAATCTTAAACACGACGAAATTGAGTTCAGTTTTGCAAACCAAAATCGACACGTTATTGCCTCACTGTGGATTCATTTCAATTCTCCCATCAGATCTGATATGATAAATTGTTGGTACAGTTGAAATGTGCGTGTTTATTATGATTTTAGTAACAGAATTATTAGAATATCAAACAAACCGCATAATTATAACAATAACAAATGCATTCATACTAATAGTGCAAAACATTAATTCAGAGCTTAATTTCTTTGCTTCTCAATGCATAATAAATGTAAACTGCATATTACAGCTGCATTGCGTTGCAAATTGTCTAAATTAATACTTTGTAAAAGATCAGATTAAATGCTATTTCTTGCGTTCGGGTCATAATTTATTTTACTTTGTTCAGATAGAAGATTAGTTCCAATATGTTCACTACATAGATCTATCTCGACGATTATATCATTAAAAAAATTGTTTTGCAATATGAGACTTGTGTCGTTTATATAGTGAATATAATTTTTTTTATCATTCTCATAAGTATATGTGAATCAGTAAAATATGATTTGTGTAATCCTTCGAATAATAAAGAGCCGAAAACTTTGGTTTGCAGATGGCTTAACAAGAAACACGCAGAAAATAACATTGTGTAATGTCGGACTCTGATTCTCAGTAACGATGCGGCTAGCAGTCCCGTAGCAGAGGTAAGCATTTTGCACAATCCGCCAGAACAGAGCCCTGCGTATTATACTAAACCGGTTAAGCATTTTGCATACCAAATACTTTTTCATGTAAATTACATGTAAGATTGCCTCCACAGCGTATGTGAAACAATAACCGTAATATGACGAAACATATTTTAAGGTTTTTTTCTGAAAGTCAGCCTTTTGGAAGGATTATAGGTAAAAACAAGGAGTTAGCTGCGGCTGTAAAATTTTACGGTGTATTAAATTTAATCTAAATGGATGGACTCTATTATGTGGCTGTCTTAACGTTATGGCCAGCCATGTGTTAAGGTGAGTGCTCCACTCAGATAATTATAATAAAAATGAGGTCACTCCACAGTCTCATGAACAGAAATTAGCGGAAGACATAAAAAGTGAATAAATTTTGCCACTCAAGAACATAAATTTCATGACAGATAAGAGAAGGACGGAGTCCAAGGCACAAATAAGACATTAAGAGACCAAATAATATCAGCAATAAAAGATGCTTAAAAAGATTTATTTGATCAAAACATCTCGATGAACAAGAATCTTAAGTGTACATGATATTGGGAAGTAACAAGATAAAACTTTGTAATGGAACTTGATATAATAATCAATAAAACCAGCACTTACGTAACCGGTTATTGTATCATAAATCAATAGCTTAGTTACACTGTAAACAAACACAAGGGTATCGCGTGTAACGCTTCATCATCACTTCATAATACATTACCGTTATTATTTTTCAAGAGCGATTTTAGTTGTTGTGAAATGTGCTTTGTGAGGCCACTTCTCAATTCTGAAAATACAAGCACTAAGTACGATCGTTTATTGAACCATGCACTCTTATGATATAGGAAAAGTTTTAACTTAGACAAAATTTTAATGTATGCTGAACCATAATTGATGTGTTTATTAGTCCAACAACTGCTACCATCGTAATATTTCAAATCATACATTGAATTGTTAATTTTACTGCTAAATAATTAAAATGATTAATAAATCATTTGATTTATTCGTACTAGAAATGCAAATTAATCAAACATTTCACTGATCTTAACACAAACATACATAGAATCGATTTACCAACAATAAATTAACTCCCATGTTAACATTACTAAAACGGATCTTCTAAACACAATCCCAAAGCAGTGTTTGACAAAACAAAACAACCACGAACTGTTGTGTTAACAGATTTGAATTGTTTATATGTTTGTTTGTTAAAACACTTCTCACCCGTTAAATCGATCATATCGCATCCCGATCAGAGCACATTAGTTCAATGTAATGGAACGTATTGTGTGACCGCATCCAAAGCATAATTTATATGACAAGCCTCTGTTATGGGGGCCTATTGTGGCGATTTGGAACCATGCCATAGTCATCGCGGATGACCACCGATATTTGGATGCTGAAATAGCATCTGGTACAGACGGCATAGAATGCTAAATAAGCATTTAAATTGAACGGAAAATAATAGAAAATTTATTTTATGTTCAAATTAGTTTGCGCACTATAGAAAAAGATTCAGCTTATTAGTATTCAAGTCTGGATATTATTCGGTCTGATTGCACTCCGGGGTACAATATTTGGCGAGAGGTTCTCTTAACCATTTTGGTAAATTAATGTGAACGAGACATTACTGAGACCACTGCACTGTCTAAGACAGTGGCTTGCATAATGGTCTCAGCTCTAATGATTTTTGGATAAGATTCAAGATCAGAGCCAAATGGTGAGTATGTGCTATTATCATAAAGATGTCTGTTCGTATATCCCAATCGCCTAGAAACAATTGCATCGATAAGATAAAATCCTTTCTTTTCCTCTTCTATATTCGTTTATTTATTTTCTCTACATATTGTAAGCAGGGTGCTTGGTAGGAAATAAACTTATTAGCACCCGGAAATGCGTGGAGACCTTTTATTTTTCGATAAAAACTACTTCGATTCAAAATGTTCGATCGTAACACATTTTCGATCGTATCGACTAACGAATTGTTTGTTTTTTCTTTTTGCTACATGTTTCGTATATCGGCTGTAACCGAAGTCTCGCAGGAACTAAATGTATAAGAGGTCTTGGCTTATAGAATCTATTCTTTTCATTTCTGCCACATTAATTAGATTATTTTATACAAAAATATTTCATTTTTTTGTTTCTTTTTTGATTCATACCTTTTTCAGTTAATCAGTAGTACTCGTATATAAAAAAGAAGTTAATTAATTCTTAAGAGAAAAACAAAAATATTTAGGAGGGTTCGCCAGCTTCTCTGTGTAAATATCATAAACGAAAGGAGGATTGCTGTCTCAGGTGCGACGTGATAACAGTATTTGCTAACAATATTACCATAATACCTCGAAATAAACCAAACAAAATACCATACCATGATCAGCCTAAAATAACATAATTCGCAGAATTTTACACTGAATCCCTGATCTAATTATCTACTTGAACCAGCCTAAATAAGCATATAACGTGGAATTTCACGTGTCAAATAAAACCACTTTGGTGCTGACTCAAATTTAATATGAACATCGCTATTCTGTGGCATAGTGTAATTATCTTCATATTGACCACGATACCGCATCGGATGGACCCAAATTTAATCAGCATACAATCGGTTGCATGCAAAACACATTTCGAGCAATAACCGATGGGTGAATGGTTTTAATTCGATTTTCCATCCTAACGCCATTTTGGTGTAACTAAAATTGCTATTAATGAGAACAAATTAATGAAAGCATTATTTTTATGTTTATTAGGTTCGTACAACATTGATTTAATATGTATGTGTTTACCAATATTATTATCAGAATTTATATTAATCTGAAGACGGAAGAAGTTAGTAAAAGCCCGATCAACTAAGACATAGATAGAGACTGCAGGGATAGCCTAGTGGTGTGACCGTCGGACTGCTAAGACATCGGTCTCGAGTTTGTACCTAAGGCACGCACCTCTGACTTTTCCGATTCATGTGCGTATTGTATAATTTATCACTTGCTTAAAAACAGTGAAGGAAAATATCGTGAGGAAACCGGAATGTTTGAGAGATATTTGTCGTCGGCATTTGAAGCCAAATCACAGGCCCATGGACGGTATAAACTCTGTCATCAGGTTAGTTAGTAACCACACGAAAAGAAGAAGAAGATAGAGACAATCTTTATATAATACTAGCTGTGTCCTCACGGCTCGACCCGTAGCTTATGTTATTCAGTAATAATCTAGCTTTCTAACGGCAAAAGAATTTTTGAAATCGGTCCAGTAGTTTTTAAGTTTATTCGTTAATTACAAAAATACAAATCTTTCCTCTTTATTATAATATAGTATTAGTATAGATTGTTCATAATACATTCTTGTACTCCTACTAATTATATGTATGGGATTCTAAGTTGGAATCGAATAATCTGATGTATGTATGCAGCATAAAGTGATGAAGAAGAATTGAATGGTAAAATAAATGTGGTACTAAATCAGCGTTTCTTAGCGTTGATTTATAGCAGGTATTTGATTAAGTTTAAGAAGGTTGAAAAAAATAGAAAGTATCCAATCCATTGTGGAGATTTTCAAATAGATACTTGCACCAAAGTAGCGTTGTGGACTAAGGCCTAAATCCTTCTTATACTGAGAAGAGGACAATGCCCAGCAGTGAAACAGTAATGGGCCGAATTCTTATGATGGACACATTTTTAAAAAGTGCGGATTATATCCATACTGGTACATTATCAGTAACCACATTGTTAAAATTCACTTTAAAATAATAAAAAAATTACTTTGTATGGGAGACTCAGAAAATTATGTAGCGGACACCATATAAAGGTTTTTTCTTTCAAGTGATTTTTAACCATGTGGATGCAATAAGCAACAGATACTGAACCACTATGCAAATTATCCGCACTCCTTAAAAAAATATCCTGTATTCCTTAGACGCAACTCCTTTTTTTTGAAGTCATTGCTGAAGTTTAATTTCTGAAAATATATTTCCTTATAGGTACCAAAGTCTGTGCTGGAGTAATATGAAACATTACCTGTAATAATAGTGACTTTAGAACTTTTCAATTCAAAATTTTCATAGTAAAAAACACGGTTATGAATACTACAAGAACTGAACTAATGATCAAATCTGAAATCCTACTGCGACGTTTATCAACAGTAGGTACTTTTAATTCTGCAATTACATAACAACTAAAGATTTCCCTTAAAAAGATTCTCTTAAATTCTTAAACCAACCCAGAAACATTAATCCGACTTTAAATTCCTCCTGAGACCAACTCATAAAGAAGTCCAAACAAATTCGAAATTCTATAAGGTCTGTTACCTCCGCAAGTACATCAATTGTGCAAAAGCGGAAAATGGCATTAAGGCATGGATAATGCAGAGCAGAAGAAAAATTGGTTTATAATTCAAACGTAATGGTAGCCACAGATGGTTTTAGAATTTGAAGATTATTATTTAATAAAGCCTATCTCAATTCGCATGCCTGTGAATGAAAAATCAGATTGCGACGTTTATTTTTCTTGGGACCCGAAACGCTTCGTGGTTTGGGAAATTATGGTAATGATGTTGTTTCTTGGTCCAGAAATTCAATATTTTCAGCGCAAGAGATTATTTTTGCTGTAAAAAGTAACAATTTCAGTATTAAACATGATTTGAAATCTTGATTAAACTTTTTGTGCTGACCATAAAAATAAAGCGGTTGATACATGACAGATAAAATTTCGACTGAAAAATCCTCTGAAGCTAGATAGGGGTAGTGCAGAATATATTGCCCTGTTGGGGTTTACAGATAGAACACGGATCCCAGACGGCCGTTTCAATGGAGACGGGCAGAATTCCAAGAGCTGATTAGATATATAACTTATTTTTGGATATGTTCCCAGATCATGGAAAATATTAGGTACCAGTCAAAATATGATTGTCATCTTCATCGTGAAGATACCTACGTTTACAATATTTTTATCTTGTACAGAAAAACTGACGCCAGCTAAAATAACAACATTATGTAAACAAACGATATGTTTAAAGATGTGAAATCAGGTTTCCGTTTCAAACTGAATTGGAGTAAGTAAAATTCAATTGAGTGTAACAATTGAGCACATAAAATTACTTCCATGTGAACTACCAATGTTCACTGGCAGATATAACCTGACTCACGTAATTTATTTCATTACTGTTGTAGGGCGTAATCCTCTACAACTCAGTCTTAGCAACACGTTGTAAAGTCATTGACCGTACCCGACCTTTCCATCAATTCAATAAAAGACAAAAAAATAGTACTACACCCTTTGGAAAAACCGTTGTGGAAACGATAAATTATTTTCACAATACCTATTTGGCAAGATATCGTACGACTGGTGCCAATTACTGAAACTTGGCAGTTATAATGGAAGATGGTAGCTATACAACGACCAAAAACTGCCTTGGTTCACACCAGCCACCAATTCAAACATACACTGGAAGCATTAAAATTAATTATACACTGCTCCGACACTTGGGAAATAGAGCACTAACAGTAGGCGTGTTCTTGGACTGAAATAGTTGGAGTTCTAGCTTTAAATCGCTTAACGAGCAAATATTTAAATTAAAACGAAATAAAAATAGCAGTCATTTACTGGAAGTTGAAGCTATTTGACCAAATGTTTTAAGTAAAAAGCTGATATTGTTCTGCCTAGCGTTTACCAAACTATGTTGGGTCAGCTTCCAGTCTAACCAGATGCGGCTGAATACTAGTATTTTACACGGAGCGACTGCCATCAGACCTCCGCAACCCAGTTACTGGGTAATGCCGATATCCTAAGTTTAGACCGCTTGTCAGACTTTCGGGTTTCTGACTACCCGTAACGACTGTCATAGGTATTCGTATGACACCCGGGACCGACTGTTTGACGTGCTCTCAATGTGTAACGAACAGTCACCCATCTACAGACTGACCGCGGCAAGTGCAGCTTAACCTCGCAAATCGTATGATCCGCGCGGTTGGTAATTAGCCACGAGCCCCTCTGATAATGCTACGAAAATATTTCCTCAACATTTGTCCATAAGACATGTATTATTTCTAAATTAAACGTGTATATATACGAGTACCACCAAACACTTTTACTGTCAAAGTGCGTGGGTCGAAAGCGTATAAAACGGCACCTAATGATTGCTGAAAAATAAAAAAGTCATAACCTTAGTTATCTTTTATATCGCTGCCAGTTATATGCCTACGCACAGTAAGAATTGTAATTGAAGCTCGAACCAATCCACTTGTTAGTCAGTACTTCCACAATAATAGCATCCATTAGGGGAAATGTTAGCATTTTCGTATTTCGATATTACATGCAGAAACTTGTTGAAACCATTTACTAGTGAACGAAACTTACTTCGATCACTTAATTAACGATAAAGATTTGAATATAACTTAACTTGATTAAACTTTTTTTGTCAAAACCTAGGTCATCACGCGTAATAGCTTGTGAAATATTATTCAATTACATATAGAAACTTAATCATTGAAAATAAATTCGTTTAGGCCTGAGATAAAGCAGTGCCTAATAGAAACAGGAACAGACAATAATAGTAATCAGATTTCATCCAATAAAATTGTCAGTGTCAGATGGACGAGTTCACCTAGTCAGACAACACATTTTCTGTCCAATTTACTTCACTTAAGTAATTATATGTATAAAGTTAGACAAAATGTCTGGTCTACTGCCAAATTGTATCGCAACGGACTAATATTAAGTACATTAAGGCATGTTCAACTTAATCCACTTAGTAAATCTAGTAACGAGTGTCATGAACCTTGAACTTTGTTGATGGTGTAATAAGAATTCTAAAATTATTATGCGGGCTCGAGGTACGAAAACGAAGTCCCCGCAGCCGTCAGGTGGGAACGCTTTATCGTGTGACAATAAAATTGATGGTGCCTTGATGCGGGATAATCTCCAATATCACGGTTTCTTACTTCACATATTTTTACTTCGTCGTGCCAAAATTTTTATGGCTCCTTTATTCTAGAGGAAGATTAAAATAAATCTTTCACATCTACGGGTATCAATATCAGTTAATATATTAAGGTTACCTGGTTGATTTAAAATCTCTTTGTAAAAGTTTGTTATCAAGAAATTTTGGCGATGGTTTGGAGTGATGTTTAATAAATTTAGAATTCCTAGGAAAACAGAGTGGATGTCGAAAGCCATAAATTAAAAAAATACTTTCGGTTACTTTTTTGCTTTTTCTAGATCAGTATTTTTGTGTCTAGTTATGTCGAGTTTACCTAGTATTTGAATACATTCATTGTTTCCAATAAAATGAATCTTTAAACCTCACTCGAAATAATAACGACATAATCTGATACCTAATTTATTCTAATACTCAATAGCAACATAAAAGAAAACTTCGTCTAAATATCGAAAAGCGACGATTCTGTGCAATCTAATCATCGATCTAAAGTGCATAGCGCTACCTATATCCATCGAAACAATGCGAATGAATGGATAGCTAATGATTGTGTAGGTGCTGTGTATTTTGCTTGAGTAATGGGTTCCCAAAGCGACAACAAAACGTTTTCGTTTAAACTTTGGAATTCCAAAATGAGTCCACGGAACAGCAAATCATGATTGAGGTGAAAAAACATAATGATGTTATGGAAGTACCTGCCTTTATGCTCTCCAAGACTCTCAACAGTCTAAGCCAATTTGTCAAGTTTCGAATAAATGTGCTCGATGATACGATGACATTTTTGCTTGAACAAAGTGATGAACAGAAAACGATTTGTTCGTGACAAGCAATTTTGGTGCCAGGGTAAGATGTCAGGGGCGTGGGGGGAATGGCTAACGGTGGTCATTAGACGAAGCTATAGGGACGACACATTCGCCAACTAACAAATTACTTTGGTGATAAATCCACAGATACCTGCTTTTCGACTGTACAACCTGATGTGGGTCGTGACTTGTGGTGGTGTGAGATAATTCTAAAACTAATGTAAATTTTCTGCTTAAATGTTTAGTTTCTTATCCAATTCGTGTCGTGGCTTATTTTCTAACATGCTATACTGCTAATTTTGTATTGCAATCTAATGTAAAAATCTAAATGCATAGTGGTGTGCTTTTTAATTTTAAAAACTTTCTGTGTTATCTAATTGTATGGGTACTTGGTTAAACTTTAATTTACTGCTATTTTCCTCAATATAGGTCGATGGAATATTTGATAAATGAGAGATTGTACAGTCGATAGCGGTTTTCGACGGTGCATAATCCAATAGGTTGAAGCCCACCGTTTTAACGTAGTTAACAGTATCCCCCGTGGCTTCAGTGAATGCACGTCTCAGCCGGGCTCGGCGCGTCTGCGACAGGGTTTGTGGACAGAGGAGCAGCCCCTGCAGGTTAAAAACAGAAATCAAATCAAAGGACAAATTTGATTTGATTTGATTAGAAGGGAAAACCCGTCTCAAGACCCTTACACAGCACTTACACGCCAACTGCATCGCGTTTTATAATGAGCCAGGATAAGACTGTCAAGGAATTTTCTGTCTATGGAAGTAGGTGATTTGGTATGATCCGTCAAAATACTCATATTCACACTAAAATGGTATACCTAGATGCACACAATTACTTCATCTTACTACAACACCGAATACTGTGAACCTAACATAAAAACATTCTGATTTGTATTCTCCTTGCGAGGCTTTTTGCTAATTCTAATCTCGGAATTGCCTCTAGAGCACAAAAGAGTGTTACAACGTTTCTAAGTGTCGTAAGAGCAAGTTAAATGGCCGTGAGTTGCAAAGGCAGACATTAAGAAAAGGCTCATCTCGTTGAAACAGCTGGCAAAGACGCCTTCACAACGGGACATTCTGTCAACGTCTGATTGCTTGACAAAGTAACGACTTCTACGTTTTACCTTTTCTCGTATCTTTTTACATTCTATTGTTTGCGTCGAGCATTACAGCTTTACATCAAATAGCATTATTTTTTTGAAAAGCATTTCTACATTATTGTGACTATTTACAGGATATGACATAATGTCTTTTAGTTTTAAGTTTTGGAAGTTGAATATCCTTACCTAGGGGTGTGCCTATTCTTACTGAATAATGTCGGTCAAACTTTCCCTCGTATTTAGTTGGCCACTTCGGCAATTATGCAGCTATTTTCTTCCAGCAATTTACTTAGCAGTCTAATTAAATAGCCTTTCCCTAAGTGCTGGTTTGTTGTTTACAGCGTTTCTTTTTTGCAGAAACTCATTTACTGTTACAATACTGCCTGTTGCTTGATTTAGCAAATCATCGAAGAAAATTGCTGTTTCAAGTATTAAATGAACAAGGAAAACAAGAACACTGCCTATTTTCTATTTTTTAACAACACGCCGCGTGTTTATTTTATTTGGGTTAATAAAACCGTTGTTTTAAAAGCGCCTATCTATGAGTAATTTGAACGTACCTAATTGCCTTAAAACTAAAGAACGAAAAATTCTACAATGTATGATATAAAACAGTGGCGCCACCTACCCATTGTGGAACCTACCTGTTTGAAAGGGCGCATGCCGCCGTTGATCCTTAGAGAGTCCGCGGCGATGCCAGCTATTCCGTCACCTGGTTCACGTAGCTGTCGTAGCGAGGCGCTGGGGTGGTGGTGGGCGTGATGAGGGCACTGCGCCGCGCATGCGCTAGATTCGGGCTGCGAACTCTGGCGGATAATCCTCGTACTAGTTGTAGGCAATAGTAAAGCCGGGGGCTGTATGACTGGACATGTACTGACGGCGTGGAGTGAACTACAACCGCAAGGGTAGAGCAATGCCGAGCGAACGCTCTCCCGCGACACAGAGCGCGCTAGTTGTAGCGTCGATATTGGCGCCGTAGACTGCCGCCTCTCGCACACGCGACATCTCGAGTACGTTTGTGGAACTAACTGACACGTGGTCACTGACCCTCTGTGCGAGCATGTCGCTACGGGAGAGACAAGTGTCTGAGGTCGGTCTGCCGACTCGCGACATTGCAACTCGATGTCAGGGACACTTCTCGCTGTTCCCTCTTCCATTCTGATGGACGTCGCACTTTCCTCGCTACCTGGTCCGCCTGACAGTTGTGGTCGCAGGTGTGTTGTGCAGTCTTGTCTTTGCAGAACTGGTTTGACTGTTCGGTTTTCTGTTGGGACTATAACTGTGACTGAAGGCCCGGTGACGAGTAGACTTGCAGTCTCGTCGCTGCTGCCGTAGCCAGAGTTGGTGATTGCTTCTGTGCTGTCCGTTGTAGGCGCCGACATTTTTATCTGTAACAACGAAACGGGTAATTAACACCTGCTTAATAGAAATTAATTATGGAATCTTATTGAGTATAAATATCCCGCTGCGAAAGTATCATTAATCGCTGAAAATAATACCTGACAAGCAAGGATTTTTGGAGTATTATTTATGAACAATATTTGACGGCAATTAATACACGAGAGGATTACGTCTTGACGGCCTACGTACCAATAACTCGCCAGTCGTAAACAATTTATCGTTTTCGTATTAACCTAAATGAGGTTAATAAAATACTTTAACTATCAAGCGAAATTACAACATTAAACATTGATTTTGCCTTTGATACTAACATCTGGTTTGTTAAGAGTAAACAAGCAATGCAATGTTGTTGGACAAATAATTAAATAATGCATAGTATTAGGTATATAGGACGCAAAGTACATCAACACTGTCTATATTTCATTTAATTTAACAATCGATGAACATGGCAATAACAGCCTCGTTGGTCTAGTGAGGTCCTCGGATCGATTCCTAGGTTGGGGAAAGTTTATTGGGTTTTTCCGTGTGGAATTCCTCAGTAGCAGCCCGAAGTTTGGATTTATGCTCAGTTGATGGGAATAGGATCGGCCCGGCGAAATGAGGATGTTACTATACACCTATGCCCAACCCTTCGGGGAATATAGGTGTGATTTGATGTTATGAACACGGCAATTATGACATCGTTATACGCCAGCAGATATTTAAAATAATCACAGAATATTTTCTTAAAAATAATACATTAACATTTAAGTAGACGCTAAAGCTAAAATGTTTACAACGCAACGCGCGTTTATAGTAAGTTTTTTTTCTGAAAGTCAACGACATTTCCTCCACGTATACAATTTCCACATTTCTCAATTTACCAACATCAATCAAAATAATCAGATTTACAAACGTCACTCATACGGAACCCTTGAAATAACATCGAACAAAGGTGTAATCTCCCACTATAGTGACTTGTCACCATGCGTTTTACTCAGGACCGCTCCGAGTCCAAACTTAGTCGTAACTTGGATAAAGAAACTTTTCACTAAGATTACTTGAGTAGTTGTGTTACCTACAACATTGTCGTATTTGTATAGGTTTATTTATGTCATACCCAAAAACAGGCCATCCCATTTTCGTCTCTTGGGTGTCACAAAATGCAACTAAGATGCAGTACCTACTTAGGTGACATGAGCAAACATGAGACGATGACATGGGTTTCCCTAGGGAGATTTATTCTTTACAACCCCAAAAAATTGTCTCATTGGTCTGGAGGTAGCAAGCGCGACTGCTGATCGTGAAGTCCTGGGTTCAATCCCCAGGTCGGGTAAAGTATTATTGGGTTTTTCCGTGTGGAATTCTTCAGTAGCAGCTCGGAGTTTGGATTTGTGCCCGGTTGATGGCAATAGACTCGCCCCCTATTACATGGGACTTAAACATAACGGTGAACTGAGGGTGTTACTATACTCCTCTGCCCAACCCTTCGGGAATACAGGCGTGATGTTATGTAAAAAACAAACGAAACGGGGTTACCTATTAGAGAACCACGCGGCTGATAGGAATTCAATTAAGGAACGTACTTCTTAAACCATTAAGGCCACAAATGATGCGTATTTACGATTTCAATGTTATTGCATACTAGCTGTTATCCCACGGTTGTGCCCGCGTAAATAATTTGACTACAGCGCCACCTATTGCATCCCAGCATAGCTATGAACCATCGTCTCGACAAAACAAATATATTGTGTTAATATGACCTCAATCAGTAAAGTCGTTCTCAAGTTATGGCGTGCCCAAGGGAAATAAGGATTCATTTTTATATACCTTTATATAGATTTAATTGAAATTGTAGATTATTTAAAAAATATATCAATAAATCTCTAATGTTCGTGACTTTTAGTCCCGTGATTATTTAATTATCTCATTTTACCCGGTAGTTAACTTCGAATACACAGTTTAATATTTCACCTCGCTGACCCATTTTCATGAATTACCCTACATAATTTTAACTTCCTCGTATGTTAGATATGCACTAAGTGTGAAACTTTTCACTAAAGTTGCTCTAGTAGTGTGTTGGCTACAACATTATTGGTATAGGTATAAAGTATATGTTGTGTGAGACCCATATAACCAGGCTATGCTATTTTGTCCCGCGTGTGTGAGCAAATAAGGTGCTATGCCCAATTAAATAACATGACAGGTAATAGTACTGTGACAATATGATTCGCAACTTGCTATGCACTTGGATGGGCTTAGCACCTTGCTAATTTAGTTAATGAGAAAAATTATAATTTATTATAATATGATATACAAGGTTAGTCGGAAAGGGGGTACTAAGCCGAAAGGGTGTTAAAGTACCCATAATAATGGATAACTTTTGTTCTACAACTTTCCCCAAAACTTGATAGTTTAAGAGAAATAGCTGTTCAAAGATTTCATAAAAAATACGCTAAATTCTATTTATCCTCAGCTATGATCAGACGTGTTTACATTTTACGTCATATTTGGGGTCACGGATTAGAAACCCCATTTTCTGAATTCATAACTAATGCAGGTATGAAGAATTTTCGAAAAAACTAAAATAAAAACTATTTTTCATGGAAAAAAAATTAATCGAATTTTGAAATTTTAACACTTGCTTTAAAATAGTCATCAGTGATACTTTGAGTGGCCCGCGGCTTAGTACCCCCTTTCCGACTAACCTTGTATATAAGGTATATATGATATAGTACTCTCAACCGGCGTGCGTGTTTGACAAGATGTATGAATGCGGATGAAGCGAAAGGGGTATGTAAGGGTCATAGCATGTGACTTACTATAGTTCCTGCCTACCCCCATAGGAAAAAGGTGAGTTTATGTATGTATGATATAGTGGTTTATAGAATTCGTTCTGCCTAGCCTTTTTCTAGCTATGTTGGGGTAAGCTTTCAGTCTAACCAGATACGGCTGAATACCAGTATTTTACACGGAGCGACTGCTATCACACCTTCGCAACCCAGCTACTGGGCAATACCTATATCCTAAGGTTAGATCGGTTGCCAGACTTTCGGGCTTCTGACTATCCGCAACAACTGTCATAGGTATTCGTATGACACCCGGGACCGACGGCTTAACGTGCTCTCCGAGGCACGGAGGGTCTCAATGTGTAACGAATAGTCACCCCATTATATATTTATAATTAATAGTTGTTTATAGAATTAAATGTGGAAACAAATCGATTATAAGCTAAAAACCCTGCGACCACAATTCTTAAACTAAAAAGCCACAACCTTTTAACACGCATAATTATAAAGGCACAATCTACCATATTCCTGATTTATAAGGAAGAAGAAGGCACCTGTAAGTACTCACTAAACTTCCATGTACTACTGATGGAACGTGAGTACGTTGAGTATCAAGCATTTACGCTCGACTGAATACGTCTGCTTGCCATGAAAGGGAATTTAAACATGAAAATGCTCATAGATATAAACTGCTTCGTTGGTCTGCATGCTTCACATGTAATATGAACGCAATACCAGAATGGGCTTAGCTTGAAGGTCTGAGTTTGAGTCCCAGGAAATGCTAAATGTATTTAGATTTTAATTTAAGAAAAGCTCTTAGTTATCATTAGAATACATGTAGTATAATTATCACTTGCTTAAAAAAGGTGAAGGAAAACATCGTGAGGAAATCGGCATGCCTGAGAGATATTTCTCGACGGCATGTGAAGCCAAGTCAGAGGCCCATGTGCGGCATAAACTTTGACACCAGGTTAGTCACTAACCACACGAAAAGAAGAAGATTAAAGTTAGTAAGTTACTCTGTAATTGGCAGTAGTCCCGATCCTCATCACACAATACCTAATTTTGTAAATAATAAATACATACACGGGTTACCCTTTGGGGATCAAATGTCGTGCCGAACCTGTAACTTTTATCACCTTGTGTTCAGGTTTGGGCTTCGTAGCAGCAATTGTTTTTAGTATGATATTTATATAAGTATTACTGAAAGATACCAGGGCTCGTAGTTACGGGGTCTTGGATGCTAAAGGTGGGGTCTTGAGGCGTTATCAAGCGATCTTGGGGAGGACAGCAGCACGTAGTGATCATGTCCTGCTGTGCATCGCGAGGGTGTTGGGAAAAACGTTGTTTCCCCAGAAAGTACCGCGTAGTACGGGAACTGCACCGGTGCTTTCTACCGGAGATCCCGGAACCCCCCTCTATTGTTCTGATGGCGACCACCAGCTGGTTTGAGTTAATAGGAGTCCAAACATACCCAAGTGAAAATCAACTCGTTCTTTTTTAAAAGTGCTTATTCCCAGTTAACAAATGCGCAGATTAGTAAGATATGGGGCTGTTCTTGTTGCCTTCAGTCTTTGCATGGTTCTTTACATGGTTTTTCAGTGAAGCTATCATAGTTTTTTATGATTAATAATCAGTAATATTTGTATCACAAAAGTATACGTAAAGAGTTTTATTATTCATAAGTTTCCGCAGAGCCCAGAGCATTAATACGAAACATTAATTCATGATCCAGTTGATGTTTATCGAATTACGAATACATTTTTCTAGCTGTCCTTTGGGAGGTACCACGAGGATTATTGTAGCATTTGCTGTGGCCCATAAGCATTTCCGAAGTTAGATGGGATCTGGGATCGAAGTGCCTGTAAAAGTAAATTTATAGCACCCACACGAGTCCGGTAGGTTAAGAACGGAATGAAAGTAAACAAGGTTTTAACAACATTATTTGGACGAGAAAATTATGTGGCAAAGAGGGTAATGCCGGCTCTAGTTGCGCGGTATATGTGAGGCTCGCATCGTTTTGATACATTATTTAGTCTGTAGCACCATTTTTACAGATCCATAAGTGTGAAATAAAAGTCTATTGTTTTTTCTTATTTGTAAAGAAAAGCAGTTTTTGTAAGTAAGGTATGTATTTATGCTTTTGTTACGACTTCACGTTCAACGCAATAATTCAATCATAAAACCCCTTTCCCTTTGAGAAGCCCACTTAAATATAGAAGAAGAAAACATGAGAAGAACAGCTCTACACAGAGTAACCAACCTATTCAATTTTAAACCGCGACCGAAGTAGTCACTATCACGTTTCTATTAGATTCCAATAACATAAAAGTCTCACCGCACGCTGGGAATTGACGCATGTTGTAAGATTCAACAAAACCCAGCACGCTTGGTGGTAGGATCTATACGGTCCACCTGGCTAACTACCACCCTCACAGTAAAGTCGCGCCAAGCAGTTTACTGTGTTCCGTCATGTGTAAGAGACAGCCAGAGTGTATAAGAGAATCCCTCTTTATTTCTGTTCCTTGGATTCGTGTACACCTTAGACCCTGTCTGCGTTTACCATCAGGTGAAACTAGGGCCAAATGCGACCAATACAAGAAAAAAGAAATTAAAAAAGACAACGAGACAATATCTTTTTATGTTGCAGAAAAATAAATTGTCTAGATAATCTCTGAAGGCACGCTTTCAAGGGATTATCCTAGAAGACATCATATTTCATTTTCCTACAGCGTAGGGTAAGATCTAGTACCAGCATTAGCCTTTTAGTTCACATCGAGGATTTAAAGTGCATTTGTATTCAGAGCATGAGGGAGTTAGGAGTCTTGGTGTTAACGAAATTCAAGTAGAAAAGTGGTAAATGGATCTTGTAGATTTTAAACTTACAAAAGCTACGTGTAAACAAGTGCACTGGGATAAAGGAAAGAAGGAAGGAATTTTTGAAGTTGTTTAGAAATAGATTTGAAAGAGATTCTCGATACGAATCGATTTATTGCTTTAAGATTTGAGTTTTTATCGGCAGTCTTTGTGTAGACAGTGAATGATTTTGAATAAGGTTTAGCTTTCATTAAAGATCCAAATTTCCAAAGTATAACTGAGCTGTGTTATGCAATAATGTGTCAACCCACAAAAATATTAGTTCTGTGTTAACGCCATCTAGTTACAGTGGTAGGTCTACCCAACGCTTGAAAAAAAGCAAACTGCATTTTTGTTTGATAGACGCTCTATCAAATTTACTACAGTTTTGGGTATTTTTCAAGCGTTGAGTATAGACCTACAACAAGAACAAATGACGTTAACACAAGATTCATATTTTTGTGGGTTGACACATTATTGCATAACACGGCCCAACTTTTATCCGAGGAAAAGATTTGACGTTTTGACAGGCTGTCAAAACTTCAAACATTTCTTGGATAAAAGCTTAGATTAAATACCTCTAGATGTAGCCATGATGACAGTAGGAAGTGTGGAAGTGAGAAGCATAATACAAAATTATTAAGAAAACTGACACAAAGCATAATTATCTTCTGATTCATATGACGTGTCCCTTTTTAGCTCGGCGAACTTTTTATTTTTAGCCAGCTCACTGTCACCGGACGTCGGTTTCCCCGTATTCTTGTATTTATGAGAAATAGACTCCATTAGTTAAGTGCTTAGTGGATATTGTATGCTCCACGATGGGAGGATGCAGCAATTTAGCCTTATATTGCTGTCTCATGAGCGGCCACGCGGTGGCTCTATCGAGAAGTGTATAATCTAAGGTATAAAAAACATTTTTTACAAAAAATTTAAACCGACTTCAAAAAAGAATAAAATGTTAACCATATTAAATTAACAGTTTCAGAAGTCGGTGCTAATCCACGCTGAACCAAATTGAAGGCACCGACTTCTGAAACTGTTAATTTTATATTATGGTAATTATTTTATTCTTTTTTGAAGTCGGTTTAAATTTTTTGTAAAAAATGTTTTTATTTTTTTCATTTTAGTGGCCTTAATTAAAACTTGGTTGGACCTACTAAAGACGCTGCTCGTAACATAATCACAACATCACAATATGCGTACTGTTCGTCATTGAGGAGTTCCATTGTCTACCTCCGAAGTTCTTCATCAGATCTTCACCAAATTTAAATGGGACCAACTTCAAAGTATACCCTATTCATTAAAAAAAGAATAATTAAAATCGGTTCACAATTGGCGAAAATATCGATGAACATACACCAAAAAAAAAACACAGACGAACATAGTAACCTCCTCCTTTTTGGAAGTTGGTTAAAAAAAAACATACAGACGAACATAGTAACCTCCTCCTTTTTGGAAGTCGGTTAAAAAGTTACCCATCGTTGGTAAAATCAGCCTTCAATTATCTTACTCGGTTAAGTAACTGTCACAACTTGCCATTACGTTGAGAGTGTTCGCAATAAATATGGCCAACTAGGATTATAACTAAAAAAGTTTGTTATTTACGCTTCACCGCAAGGATCTTCTTTCTATTTTGTTGTAAACTATTTTTATGTCGGTACAATTTAGCAAAATCCTACTCGTCCATAGGGATATTGTCTTTGTATCCAATATGTATTATCTACTTCTCTTTACTTATCGTGTCAAAGATCTTTTTGTAACAAAGAATATATGGATTGTTTAGGTATTTGGACCCTAGAGATTTTATTAACGACCACGCGGATCATACGACTTGCAAGGTTAAGCAATGCTTGCTGCACTCAGTCCATGGATGGGTGACCATTCGTTACACATAGCGACCCCTTCGAGCCTCGGAGAGCACAATAAACCATCGGACCCGGATGTCATACGCATACCTATGGCAGTCGTTACGGGTAGTCAGAAACCCGAAAATCTCACAACTGGTCAAACTTTAGGATATCGGCATTACCCAGTAACTGGCTTGTAGAAGTCTAATGGCAGTCGGTCCGTGTAAAATACTGATATTCAGCCGCATCTGGTTAGATTGTAAGCTGACCCCAACATAATTGGAAAAACTAGGCAGAAAGAAGGGACCCATAAGATTTTGTTAAACTTGAAATTAATCACTGGCCCATCAATCAAAATTGGAATTCAATTAACTAAGTTTAAAAGAGAATTAGTTTCTCTTAAGTGGGGTTTGATGAGTTCTGCCATCTGAGTCCAAATTGCTTCTTATTAGTAATTGATAAAAAATCGAAACCTTTTGCCTGGAATAGGAGCTATTCAGGAGCTAAGATAGGTGCCTAATTAATTGTAAGACGTTTACCATTATTGATGGAATGTATTCGGAACGCAGCCGAAAGAAGTTCATTATTGTTAGTCATTCGACCTTAAAAAATGTAATGCTATACTTTCGTCCCTTCTTTCAAAGGATTCCAGACTATTGTACAAAGTGGTAAAAAAGGACTTAGATCTTAAGCTAATGTTTGTACCGATGAGGGTAGCGTAATCAGTGTATAATTAAAACCTCTAAAAATAATAACTGTATTAAAAAAAAATTCATTGTGTCTCCTTAATAGATTATGTATAACATTTGCAAATAAGCCAACATTGACAAAAAGTTATAACTTTTATATGATGTTTGTGAAAAGTATAAAAATAATCAGTTACCTTAAATTGAACACGAAAAGTTAAATTTCCATGAGTTTGGAGTTAATGTAAAACCGGAGTTTTACTAAATCGAACTTTGAGCACGAGTTTTTGCGAAATCATGTTGTTATCGAATTTATATGGGAATTTTAATAGCACCAAGTGTGAGTATTTGGAACTAAACAATGCTACTGTTTGATTAGATTTGAAAAACATTCATATTTTAATATTATACAAGGTGTAAAAAGACCCTTCACCACGCCGTCAACCATGCATTCAGTACATCAAACTAAGTAACCCTACGCAAAAATTGTCGCTGGTAAAACGACTTTTTTTGGGTGTAAAATTTCGTTTTACTGTAAAGCTAATTGTAACGCACTCAAAACACTGTGCTGATAGATGCAATGAGTAGTAAACGGGTAATGGAGGTATTTCAAGTACATTTGCAACCTTCAAAACTAGTATTTAAAAAAAAAGTTGTGTAAAAGTTGGAACTTTGACCTCCAATATCTCCGTAACTAGAAGGTTCCCAGGCATAGTCCAGAACAAAACAATGATCGCAATGACGTGGAGAATAAGTGCCTTTCGGCTTCGTTAAGGATCTTTTTACACCGTTTATACCTATTATTTGAGTACCTTGATGGTCTACTGGTCGCAAGCGCGACTGCTGAACATGGGGTCCTTGTTTCGATCCCCAGGGCTGGCAAAGTATTATTGGATTTTTTCGTTAGGAATTTCTCAATAGCACCCCAGAGTCTGGATTTGTGCCCAGTTAAGGACAATAGGCTCGCCCCCTATTACATGGGACTTAACTGGCGAAACGAGGGTGTACTAAAATCACCTCTGCCGAATCCTTCGGGGAATACAAGGCGTGATGTTATGTTGAGTTTTCATATTCTTGAAAATATTTTAGATACCTGCCTAGATTAGAAATTGAATAGATAATCTATATTCTTATACCCATACCCCACACATAGTACCTAAAAGTGTTTATGAAAAATATCCATGTCCGATTTCATAGGTAATAACATAAAAATATTTTAACACCATTCATAAAAGCCCGCTGTGTGAAAATAAAATGCAGTTAACGAGTTATGTCACGTACAGGTCATTCATAAATATTTCAGTTGTAAACCACTTATGAAGAAAATAGTGCCGTAACATTTATATGCCTATAAAAATGAAAATAACGCAGGAAAAGAATCATAAAAGATCACATTTGATGTATTTATTATACCTAGAATTACGAGGATATAAACAGATATTAAAATTCAAGTCGTTCATATATTCAACCAACACCACAAAAATGATTCAATGATTTCAGATGTCCCAAAATTATCCTTGGGGTTATAATTTCAAAGTAAGAAGCTTCATCGTCAAGTAATGACAGACATCCCCTGATGGACATATGTTACGCCCATAGACAAACAATTGAAAAACACTAACTTCACTGTCCCATTCCTAATGCGTTTAACAACGGAGGTAATGTTTCATAAGCTAGTAATATACAATATGTAAAAAAACCTGTCCGACACGAAAGCGGAACAAAGGTACCGGCAATAACATTACTAAAAATAAATAAAAAACAAATATGAATATTAAAAATATTATTGTTATTTAAAATGCACGTTTTGAGTACCCAAATTTCCCCAATTTCCTTAAAACACACGTTCAAAGGCACCGTCGCCGACTAGGTGTTGTCAAATTTTGAGAATTTGCAAACTTTTATGGAAATTGGGGTAATATGTGTCCTAAAAATGTGCATTTTAAATAACAATAACATTTTTATATTCATTAATAATGTTTTTTTTATTTAGTTTTTATAATATTATTGGGGTACCTTTGTGCCCCTTTCGGATCGGACAGAATTTTTTACATATTGTATATTACTAGCTTATTAAACATTACCCTTGTCTAAAACCACACTCAAACGAATACCAATAAAAAATCACTACTGTATTGCCAAAGAAAATAAAAGTTAGTATTTTATTTTACATAACTACGTAACATAAAATGAATAGGTACTTTGCGTGATGACAATCCTCGCTTTGAGAACAGTGCAATAAACTGCCAACGCTCGTGTTTCAGAACGATATTAATCTATTCAAATCCTCACTCAAATACCGTTTGAGCCATGTATTTACCAAATAAACCTTTTTTGTTAGATGATTATATTCTTTAAGAGCACGTTCTGCCTTTATAGGCTCTTTCATTATTCATTTTATAAGCCCGAAAAACTATAGTCGTTCTTATGTGCATTAAAAAACAAAAATGTGTAGTTCAACTAATGCATTTTTTCTTTATATTGAGAATTGGACTTTACTACACTACTAGCTTTTGCCCACAGCTTCGTTTGCGTAATTTTTTTCACCTATTTAGGGGTGGTATTTTGATGGATGCCTACGTTATAAAAAGTACCTACTGTCAAAATTTCAAGGTTCTAACTCCAGAGATTTAGGCTTTGCGTAGATAGATCAGTCTGTTTTATATATTGATATTTAATATACTGTAGTGTATAACCATGTCACATAACCTGATTTTTTATTTTATCTGTGAACATCGTAATATTTTTTTCTTTCTGTCTTCCCCCAAACATTACAGCTCATGTAAACTTGATAAAATCATCATAAATGTTATTTTCATATAAATTTCCACGAGAACAAAGTTATTCCAAAATCTGTATCTGCTCGTTTTCTTTAACATCCGTAGGATAATGCCCAAACACCGTTATATTTGCTTTCGCATAATTTAAGAATAACAGTCAGTACAAAGTATTTTGAAGGTTCTACGTAAAACTTTATTGAAGATCTTCAACATACGCACAATACATGTGGGAAACGGAACGCAAGGTGGAACGAGGCAGCGTGCGATATGAAAAGGGAGAGAGACAGACATGGCGTGAGTGGAGATTTTTAAATTTAGAATTTGGTCGCCATGATTACAAAAGATAGAAGAGTCGGAGAAATAAAATAAAATTTAAAAGAAGAGTTTTTAATTTTCTTGCTGAAGACCCGATCCTACATATTATGTGACTATTTTTCAACAATAGTCAAGTTTGTCTTAATCCTTATGATTAAGTAGGAATTTAATTTAAGTGGAGACTTAACTTAAATCGCACTTAATCATTATCTCTTCGTTAGTTAAACACTGCGAGAGTGAGACGGGATATTTAAGCTAATCTTCCAATTAAACTAGGGATTAATGTAATTACGCGAGGATTAGAGAGTTTGCTGATAACAAATTTTAATTTAAGTTGGGCAATCCCAATTTTATTTTCCAATTAAGTCTTATGTCAATCTTTACTAGTTTATTGTGTAAAAAAACCATAGTCGATAAACGAAAACATTTTTGGTTTAAATATTAAATAATTGTTATTTATTTCTTTTTTAAACCTAGACTTATTAGACTTAAAGAATAAGATCTGTATTTTATACGAAGTATTTCGCCAAAATATTCCAGTGTCGAAAAAACAATTTCGCGCACTTCACACACCAAAAGATAATCCATCAATTTGGCGCCTCCATTTTATTTTTCCCCAATAAACACTTTATGCCACAAGGTTCCGTTGTCTCTTAATTTTGCGAAATAAGCAGAATCCCAAGAGGGTGGATGAGCACTCGATTAATATACAATGGGATATTATGCAAAGTTGCTGTCCCACCCTGAACATCATAATAAATACCTTACCTTGGTGGCTTATGATCCGAAGGTTAAACCAACGATGTTACCATATACATAAGCTGCCGATGAAGTACTTGGGGAGTCCTTTGGTTTTACCTTATCCTACTCCTTTGGCGATTACTCATCCATCGTAGCATATTTATGTATAGTCTGGCCATAAAAAAATGTATAAAAGGTAAACAAACCTCTGATCCTGAAACATTAATTTTGCTTTAAGCATCCAACATAAACATTTTTAGAAAATCTTAATATTAATTTTTCAGAAAAATAATGGAATCGGTTTTAAATGGATGTATCGGTTTGGGTTGTTTGTTTCTTGCATTTTATTAACCCCATCTTCTGCATTAGGGCGGTACTGCATACTGCATCCAAGCTTGATCAACCGTTTGGTGAAATTAACATTAAATATTGTTATTGTATATTTGTACTTAGGCCGGGGCCGCACTGATACGGCGACAGCGACGCGACGGCGATTTCGTGAAAACAAACTCATATAAACATTATGTCCGTGGTCGCACTGGAGAAACGACAAGCGAAATTTATTTGTTCATATCGTAAAGAAATTTCAAATGTTCTACAATAAACGAGAGTGTCCGCATTAAATAAAATTATTCAGCGACCCGCGACGACACTTGAATTTCGTACGACAAGCAGCGGTGCGACGGCGATTTGTCACGATTTGCAACAAAATATGCAGTGATGTACCTGAGCGGCCGCACTGCTTCGCGGCGTTCGTGCGAAAGTGCGCGACATATTCGAGCGAAGAGGTGCGGCCACCCATTAAACGACGTAGCGGCTTTTCGCTGGTTTCTCGCTTTTGCAATGCGGCCACCTATTTTTTCGCGTCGCCGCTGCGTTGCTGTCGCCGTACCAGTGCGGCCCCGGCCATATACTTCACTCGTTTAAAAACGCGTATTTGCTATCAAGCAAAATTAATGTTTCACAAGCAAAGGTTTCTTTACCTTGTATACAACATTTTAATGGCCAAACTATACGGGCTGTACCCCACGCTATGAAAAGCTCGAACGCCACCGCCACAATGTCAGCGTACTACAAAAAACGAATGCAAAAACCCTCCAAAGCTGTAACAAAAACTAAAAACTAAAATCCTGGGTTTTACGAAGACAACCTTTTGTGGAAAAAAGTTGATATTGGCGAAGACAAAGAACTTAGATATCTTTGAAGGTACTAACAGCTATGGGTATGGGTTACGTCATATAACAAAAAGAGACGCATTTTTTTTTTTTTAAGGACGTTGCCCCACACTAGGATTTCTCCTGTATCGTGAGGCGTTTACAAACACATATCTTCACACGCACAAACATCCAGACCCGGAACAACTATCTGTAGGCCATACAAATATTTGTTCCGTGCGGGAATCGAACCCACGACCCGTAGCGCAAAAGCCGATCGCTCAGCCACTGCACCAAACGTGTCGTCAAAATATTATGTCGACCATCTTTTGTTAAAAAGAACTTAGATATCGCTGAAGGTACCTCCAGCTAGTTAAACACTTCCATAAGCATAAGCCTTCTGTATAAACAAATGCGGTCCCACAGCTTCCGACCTGCTTTAAATATTCCCAAATACCTCTATCCATTCTACTCGGCGTTTATTATATTTTAATCACAAGCCAGCAGTTTCCCAAAAGGCGAGGAACAATACAATCTCCCAGTTACAGCGACAATGTACTGAAGCACTATCTCCACTCTAGTACCCAGTAGTTTTCACTAACAAAACAATACACAGACTTGGCCTTTCCTGTTTATCGCACTGTTGACATTAATGCACTCCCAGATTACTAAATAGGGTTGTGACGTTAAAAGATAATTGTTACAATACTATATTTTTTCTTGGTGATGTTTTCGAATTAGTGAATTCAAAATTCAGTATTCAAAACAAATATACAAAAGTTATTGAAGCAGTATTAAGAGTTCGTTATTATTTTATGAGTTAATTCCGTTAGTATTATCACCTGATGGTAAGCGCAGGCAGGGTCTAAGATCAAACACACGTATCCAAGGAATGGAGGGATTCCCCTATACCCCTGTGGCTTTCACATATACATGATGGAACACAGTAAACTGCAGCTTGGCGCCGGACTTGTGGTTCACGGAATATTGTAGGTAAAACGCTTTGTCCGTGAGTGTCAAAAAATAGAACTAACTCTGTCAGAAGGATGACATGATCATGAAGTAATAAGCCATGAAGGGAAGTAGCATCGTCCTATAAGCTATTGACAACATAATTATTATGACACCAACGAGGTATGAAAAAAAGTGACAACCTTAATAACGCTTGCCTTCCATGCAGAAGGGTCTGAGTTCGATCCCGGCCCGTACCTCAGACTTTTCGAATTCATGTGCGGATCAGAATTTGACTATCACTCGTTTTAACGGTGAAGGAACAACATCGCGAAGAAACCTGCACACCTGACAGGGCTCCATAAAGTTCTCGATGATAAGTGTAGTCTACCAACCCGCACGAGGCCAGCGTGGTGGACTAAGGCCTAAACCCTTCTCATTCTGAGAAGGGGCTCGTGCCCTGCAGTGGGACAGTAATGACCTAATTATGTTATGTTATGTTTTAATAATATACCTTTAAATTTGATTTTAAGGTACATTTCTTCTCTCAAAAGTTTCGAGTAAATAATAAAAACGAAAATAATTTTCATTTTCGCTATAACAACGAATATAATAATAATTCTTTGTACAAAATATAATTATCATAAAACACGGCTAGTTGATGACCCTAGAGGGAGGGGACTAAAAGGAGGGAAGTGTCGTGTTGCAGGGCTATTATCTGATACACCTTACAACGTTGTTAAAGCGGAGACACGTAATGGGAATTCCTTTTTTCCCATTTCTACGAGTCATTTTTGTTTCACACTTTAGAAGCGTACCTTGTTATGAACGAATGGAAAATGATGTTTCTACTCCTAATAAAGTTGTTTGCAATAGTGTTGTGTATCGTAACTGTTATAATATGGACTCTTCTTCTTCTTTTCGTATCGACAGTACTTCATTTTGTAGAAATTATAGTGCATGTGCCTAGTAGGTGGCCACGGTGGCTTCGGTAGCGCTCATTAGATCATAAAGGGTGCAGGTAGACGGACATTTGGGACACTCCAGCAAGTGGGACATAGTCTGGACAGGAGCACCGCATTCGCACTGGTTGTTGGATTGATCAATGAACCCCCACTTCACCAAATTGTGTTTGCAGCGGCCTACTTCGACACGCAATCATAAATAATATGGACTGGTTTATCATCATACCAGCATGTAAACGCCACTGCTTAACATGGGCTTCTGGGCCTCTCGATTGGCCACAGTCATGAGGAAATTTAATAACGTCATACATTTACCTTGTAGTCCGCAGCGGGCCCATAAATGTCCCACATTACAACTACCGTAAGCTTAGTTTGGACCCATTTATGGGTTTGTATAGAATACGATCATGTAGGTTTGGTTTCTTTTTTCGAAAATTATTTTCACATACATACATGAACTCACACCTTTTTCCCATGGGGGTCGGCAGAAACTATATAATACCACATGCTACGACCCTTACTAACCCTTTTCGCTTCATCCACATTCATACACCTTGTCATATATTTCCACCTCTCTATACGATAATAAAAGAGAGTACAACACGATGAAGACTGCTCTAAAATTAGGAGGCAAGCTTAAGACTTAAGCCTATATTAATTTTATGATGAGGAAGCAAGTATGTACCGACATTATGGAATGGCTTATTATTTAAAATGCCACTCACCTTTCATTTTCTTAACATGAATCTTTTTTCACGAAGAAAAACTGGAAATAACAACATTTCTAAGAAAATAATATAAAATTCAACATAATGTTAGTTCCCTTGTCGCTTCTTTGAGCACTAATGTTCCTACTTTATTATTAACCAATCGATTTACACGTTTCCCATAAATGCAAGTACATAAAGTTAGAGTGGGACCTATTTAATAGTTAAGGAGGCTAAGAGCGTCATTCAAGCTGAACTCCGACTGCCGGAACGCTCTCTCGTCTTCAATGAAAGAAATCCAATTTTCTGAACTCACACTTTTTATTGTCATAATCTTAAGTAGGTACCTAACGACAGAAATTAAAATGTGTTTTTATTGAAATTTGATGTTGAGACTGATTTTGATTAAGATTTTTTTATTTGCTAACTGTCTCGTTTGTGTAGTGGCAAGCGCGACTGTTGATTGTGAGGTCCTGGGTTGTGTTTTTCAGTTTGAAAATTGTTCAGTAGCAGTCCAGAGTTTCGATTTGTGCCCGGTTGATGGCAACAGGCTCGCTTATTACATGGGACTTAAACATAACGGCGAAATGAGGGTGTTACTAAACACGTCTGCCCAACCCTTCGGGGAATACAGGCGTCATATTATGCTATGTTTTTTTTATTTGCAATAAGTCTCTTTTTCGTATTTCTATAGTATTATCCCTAAAAATAATGCTGGAAATGGAAATATAGAATTAAATGGAGTTCAATCTTAATAAAGAAAAACAATAACAATAATATTGTTTTTTCACACGTAAAAGATATGAATTAATGTTCACCACACACTACACTTATTTACCACTGTAAGCCACTACACAACAATTAGGGTTTCGAAATAAAACAACTAAATGGTAAGACGAGCACTGTATTTTGTTCCAATTATAATATTTAAACGTGCATAACATCACGCCTATATTCCTCGAAGGGTTGGGCAGAGGTGTATAGTAACACCTTCATTTTTGCCAGTTATGTTTAAGTCCCATGTAATAGGGGGCGAGCCTGTTGCCATTAACCGGGCACAAATCCAGACTCTGAGCTGTTACTGAGAAATTCCTAATGGAAAAACTCAATAACACTTTACTCGACCTGGGGATCGGACCCAGGACCTCATGTCCAGCGGTCACCACTTCATTTCACTTCACTACTTATGTTATCCCGTGTAACGTAACCATACCGCGATCTAACTTGATCCTAACAGCATCTATCGAGGTAAGGGTCAAACCTTTGTAATATATCTATCATAAATTATTTATATGGTTTACGTTTTAACAATTAATTCATAAAGAAACACTGGGTGCCGAAAATTGCATACTAAGTTCATTATAAATTATTAGTGCGGTCCTCGCAAAACTCTCATAGCTCGTAACTCGCTTCAGCAGCAGGAATTTCACTCAAAAGGAGATTAATTGTCCGCTAGTGCCAACATGCCCGGTCCACATAAAGGCACCTTACCACTTAACCGGCCCCGTCAAGCTGACGAATGTGTCCAATAAAGCCTGCTTGGTGGTCATTTTTCATGTTACACTGTGCAGCTGGGTTCTGGTTCATTTTCCATACATATTTTGCCTCTTCCCGCTAACAATGAGGACTCTATTTCAATTTATTCATCACTAGCTGTGTTCTCACAGCTCCGCCCGCGTAAGAAGTTTTATTCCAGTTATAAATATAGCCTATGTTACTCAGTGATAATGTAGCTTTCTAACGGCAAAAGAATTTTTGAAATCGGTCCAGTAGTTTTTAAGTTTATTCGTTACATACAAAAATACAAATCTTTCCTCTTTATAATATTAGTATAGATTGTTCTTATATCCCTATCGACGAACATTTGCGATTTATTATTACACAGGTAGATATCGATATTGGTAATCGAATCCATCATAAAAATAGGTATAGTACGACACAACTTAGAAGTGGCATTGGCAAACTTGATCGAACAACCAATGGTAAGCGCTCATTATCGCGCCATACAAACTTATTGCGTCAGCGTAAAGTTTTTTTTTTCTGCAGTACTAATAAACATTCGAGGTCTTGAAGTCGTACTCAGCTCGGAAGTGATTGGTTTTACGAGGTTTGCCGATGCGACATCTTAGTTGTGTCGAACTATACCTACTTTGACGATTGATATTTTTTCTCGTAACATATTCCATTTTCTGGACAATAAGGTCTATTCCGCAAAGGTTGCCATCGTAGCAAGTAAATTAGAAAAAGCTAATCCCGTCTTATCTTCCTGTTGCCATGAAAAAAATTGCGAACAAGCAACAAAGCTATTATGGTCGACGATTGTTAACATTGCGAGAAATTAAATGTTTTCTTCAAGCTCCTAACATAATTATTATCAAGCACGCAACGCGCTTTGACGATTAGCACTAAAATATTCCCGTTATCAAAACTTTAAATAGTTTTTCTGTGAAATTGGGATGTTAACACAAATAATTTCGCAAAAGACGTCACGACATTATCGTCCTGAAATACATTTCATAAGGTTCAAAATTGCTTGGAATTCCGGCAGTTGAAATTGGGCAAGTTTCGCCATGGCTGTTTACCATGCTCTGTTAAAACTTTTAAACAGCGTAGAAAAGTAAGTAGGATTCCGATTGCACGACCGGAAACTTTTGTCGGAAATGTATTGTAAAATTGATCCACATTCATTCAAAACAAATGAGAAAAGTTTGCGTGAGAAAGTTGAATGACACGCGGGACCCATTTGTTGGTTTAATTTATTTTTCCCTTTGCGAATATAAAAGTGGACGAAATTCACACGCCAAATAATAATAATAACTTTATTGTTAAGAAGTACCTCTCTCTGAGGCCCTGACCACCGGTACCTTGGACCTTGTTCCCGATGCCGTACAGTGGGCTTGATTTTGAGTTTCATAGTTCGACTTTTTTTTCCTAAATCGAGTTTTTTGTTTAAAAATGTATTCATTGACTATTATTATGCTTTACTATGATATGATATTCATATGATAATATTAGATGATAAGTAAAAAGAAATGTATGAAGCTAGCGTGATAACATCAAATATCTCCGGAACGGTAATAATAACCGTAATATCCTTACACACGGTGGTTCCTCTATTTATTTTTATACCCTATTAATGTTGTGACAAAAAACTCGATTAAAAAAAGAACGAACTTCTATGAAACTCAAAATCCGGCCTACTGTGGGGGTCTACTATTGGGTGGGCTACTATTTTTTTATATTTGTAAATGCTTTTAGTTTTTTTTAATAATTATTTAAAAATGTAACTTATATGTATGAAAATGAATATTATAATAACTTCATACAAATTTCTAAATACAACTTGCATTCAAGCATATTTAAAGTAGGCCATCATTTAAATGATTAGGTAAATATTGAGGTTTTGGTCAACGAACATTGTAATTGATCCAGCGATGCACGATCAGCGGAAAAAAATATGTCGGATTGTTTTTCGGGCGGAGTTCCTCATGGATAACCTTCGTCTGATAAAGGAGGGGTATGTCGGTCTCTTATCGACTAAAATCACACCCATGTGAACATCCTCAGTACGATAGATGGTGGTCTCCGATGGAACGCACCGGTGCTCTCGTGCTTCGCCTTTGGCACATCCCGGGGATACAACGTTTTCTCCCCAACACCCTCGCGGTATACAGTAGCCGGTGACGACTACGTGCTACTATGTAGGTACCTACCTATTCAAAATATTAAAATAAAATACTGTAGTGAGTATCGTCAAGGTTAAGTTATACTTCAAGGTTTTTTATGGTTGCGCTCGAATAAGGGTTGCCATATTGTTTTGAGATGCTTGACTAAAATATTCCTTGATGGCTCTCTGTAGAAAGGTAAAGAAGAGCCATTAAAATTTCCTTTTTTCTGTCAAAATATAACACTTGTAAAATCTACACATAATGTGTACGAGTAAAAGCCTGTTCACACAGCGGATCCGTTGTAACAGATCTGTCGGTACTGGATGTGTTGTTCACATCTGTACCGACGGATCAGTTAAACAAATGGCAGTTGCGCCGCATCTGGCGGGCAGGATACGATAAAAACGTCCATCACCAAAAAAAGACGAATCCGCTGAAACGGGTCCTGTAAACATTTTTATTTTATTTGTTACTAGGCCTGCTTTTGGCCGCCATCTCGCCTGATGTTAAGCGATGATGCAGTCTACGATGGAGCACGCTTGCCCAGAAGAGACCAATTCACTCGTGACTTGAAGACACCCACATTGTAACTGTCGAGGAACACCCACTCGGGTAGCGCATTCCACTGTTTGGCGGTTTTCACAATGAAAGTGGAATCAAAACGCTTCGTTCGGGTTTTTGGTATATCAACCATTAACCGATGGCGCTGTTTCGTGCTTCTGGCCGTCCGATAGAAAAAAAGGCAGGGGGTATAAGATCATGCAGATCTGAAGCACACTCACAATTTCTGTGTGAACTAGCTGTTAGGTACTAAATTTTATCATTAACATCGAATAAATTCCGTCGTTGCTTCTAAAAAGGCGTAAATTATAAAACATTTAACAATATCACGTACAAAAATTGATTAATATTGTTATTTCGTGTACGTTCCAACTTGATTTCCTTATTGTATTAACCTTTTTATAGGAGTGTGGTTGAGTTTCCTGAAATAAAGTGGTTTTGACACGTGAAATTATCATTACATCTGCTTAAGTAGTTGCTAAATATATAAGGTTTTTATTGTTTAACAACCTTAGTTATACGTTGAAATTGAGTTATGGAATAGATTGAATATTTTCTGTATAAAGAGTGTAATGAAATCATGTAATTTCTTCAAACCTCATGATGTACTGCTGACACATTAATCCTGCACGGGATACTTTTGGATTCAATAAAAAAATAATTACAAGAAGTTGACATGTGTTCTTAACGTGAGGCATTTTAGCGCCTCGAATTAAATGACCGCGCGGCGAGCGATACCGCGCAATTCGCTCGAGGTGCTAAAATGGCTCACGTTAAGAACATCGTGTTTACTTCTCGTATTTTTTATTTTATTAATTCCCTTGCAGGCTTAATCTATGTCAGCAGTACATCACGAGGTTTACAGGAATTACATAATTTCGTTTACACCCTGTATAAAAGGAGAAACGGACTGACTGACTGATCTATCAACTCACAGCCTAAACCGCTGGGGTTAGTAACTTGAAATGTTGACAGTAAGTACCTTTTATAACGTAGATATCCAATAAGGAAGGATTTGTCAAAATTATTACCATGAGTGTTTCAAAAAAATCACGCAAGCAAAGCTACGGGCAGAAACTAGTTAGTTAATTCCACACCTCGTATTACCTACACAACAAACTTTTGAATTAACGCAGCGTCGTCGATTAGTAAAAGCTCGAACTCAACTTATTATTTTCCCATCTAAAAGTTTATCCATCGATAAATCCGAAGATAAAGATAAATCATAGTATTGCCCTGCATTTTCAGTATCACCGTTGTTATACGATATTGATATTTATTAAGGCCAAGCATATTCCAAAAACATAACATGTAGGTAGGTAACTGACATATTATTATTTTTCTTGTTAGATATCGAAAAATCTAGGCGTGCATCTGTATTCGATCTAATCCTAGAACTAAACCGTAGCTCTTTTAATAAGAGTAATTAAACAAACAAAACGCAGACGATTGCTATTCTCCATTAAGTTCTAACTAGAGATATTATGCTAACTACTCGAAGGAGTTTGCAATAGAATGTAAGACAATAGATGTCAAACATGTCACTGTCATGAAGGGTAAATACATTGCGACAATATTATTACATTTAGTTGTTAGGCTGGACTCACACATTCTGAATTCCTCTCTGAATTCAGAGTCGGTATTCATATTATTAATTAGAAATGCATACAATTTAATAATCTGCAAAATCAGAATGTGTGTGGGGCATACTGAAATAGTATGCATTTCCGGGCTTTCTTAATTAATAATATGAATTCAGACTCTGAATTCAGAGAGGAATTCAGAATGTGTGAGCCCAGGCTTAGACTCGAACAGAATTGACAACTTTATTGAAACTATTAACATGTATTAAAACCGACCAAGTGTGAGATGTACTCACGCATCGGTGGTTCCGTACCATTGGAGGAAATATTTTTTTACATTCTCAAAATTAAATTCTCATTTTTTAGAGCCGCACAACTAAGTTTGTGTGTAAAATATTTTTTGCTGATTTCTAAAACACTGTGCTAGTTATAGACACTGATTTATTTTTCCTATAATATTTACATAAATCTCCATCAACTCTATGTATTCCAGATTTCTCACTTTGTAAAGTTCGGATATAAGGGGGGTGGATTGGTATTTCTTCAGACGTCTTTCCTTATAACTCAAAAACTACGCGGCATAAATAAAAATAAAAATATGTTTTATAATGTGCAAATGCAGCCTTTTCTTATGATATCCCACTTGACTTAATAACCTCACATTAAAATTACAACCCCCCACTTCGGCCCCTATTACATTGAAAATAAAAACATTGTTTCAATTCTTTCAGTTGCAATATAGATGGGTAAGCATTATTTAAAACTATTCTAAATTCCAAGTCCGTAGCATTAGTAGTTTCTGTAATAAGCAGCTGTGACAGACAGACAGAC
This sequence comes from Amphipyra berbera, assembly GCA_910594945.2. Taxonomy (NCBI): domain Eukaryota; kingdom Metazoa; phylum Arthropoda; class Insecta; order Lepidoptera; family Noctuidae; genus Amphipyra; species Amphipyra berbera. Next base: position 9,265,026 of record OU343136.1, on the reverse strand, counting down.
AAAGTTGCACCATAAGGGTTCCTTTTTTACCATTTTGGTACGGAACCCTAAAAAAGAAGGAAAATGTATTTATTGGCACACAATACAATCACTAGGTACACATGAGAAAGACAAAAAATAAGCATAATGTCAGGTGGCAGTACTAGATACCACCTAACGCTGATTTTCAGCTGCAACCCACGAGTGCCATACTCTCGAAACTAGGTAAGGAACTAGGTGTATGTATTTATTTCGTACTAGCTGTGTCCACACGGCTTCGCCCGCGTTAGAAATTTTATTCCAGTAATAAATATAGTCTATGTTACTCAGTGATAATGTAGCTTTCTAACGGCAAAAGATTTTTTGAAATCGGTCCAGTAGTTTTTAAGTTTATTCGTTACATACAAAAATATAAATCTTTCCTCTTTATAATATTAGTATAGACATATTCTGCGGGGGGACGGATTAAAGATACACTCCTCCATCGCCAAGCAAGAGGCGACGAATCTGGCACCGTAATTGTGCCCGGAAAATGGTAATAGGCTCACCACCACATGTGACTTAATACCGGAGGAAAGTAATACGGTAGGAATCCACGAATACACTTAATAACTGGCACCCTTGTTGCTTGCTTGTCATCCGTGATTTATGTTTACCATCTGTCACGATGTTACAGCTACAGAATGAGTGTTATTTTCACAATGCGACACGTTTGGTGCAGTGGCTGAGCGATTGGCTTCTACGCTAAGGGTCGTGGGTTCGATTCCCGCACGGATCAAATATTTGTATGACCTACAAATAGTTGTTCCGGTTCTGGGTGTTTATGCATGTGAAGGTTTATGTCTGTAAACGCAACCACGATACAGGAGAAATCATAGTGTGGGGCAACGTTTTTTTTATAAAAGAAAGAAAAGTAATTCCCGATAATTAAATCTTCAATTAACGGTTTCAGCACGTTTTCACTACAGTTTTGATCATTGTCGATGTTTTAATTAGTCAACTCAAAAACTATCGTGCTAATTGACTCAAAATAAAAGAATTTTTAAAATTGCAATATGCAGTTAGAAACAGAATTTGAGTGCCAATGATCAAAATAATTTTCTCTATTATAACCTTCGATCAGCAATACAACCTAGACTTACGATACTAAGGTCCGTATTACAGAACGAAACTCAAGCATTAATCTCTGTTTAAGACTAGTTTTGAGTCGATTTTTAATTTTAGAACGTTCCTCAAGCATAGATTCATTGATCATAGCTCAGCTAAGTATGGCTTTATTCTAGATCGTTATTCAGTTCATAGATTCGACGCCAAGCAATGATTTGATTTGTAATCAACCAATCGATCGGCTCGATTTGAATCTCGTTTCATCTGAGTATAGATTGATTACCGTTCTGGAATAAGACCGTTCCTCAAGTACTGATTCTATACTTAAACAGTGATCAACTGATTACAGATCAAACTGGACTTGAGGAATGTTCTGTAATACGGAATCGAAGATTATAAGTAGCCTAGCGGATGAGCGCTTGCTTTCTATACAAGAGGCTCTGAGTACGACCCTGGCCCACGACTCGTGACTTTTCAAATTCATGTGCGGATCAGAATTTGATTATCACTTGCGTTAATGGTGAAAGAAAACATCGTGAGGAAACCTGTACCACTTGACTAAGAGGGCTCCAAAAAGTTGTGCAGTCTGCCAACCCGCAATAGGCCGCCATGGTAGACTAAGGCCTAAACCAGGGGTCGCCAAATGGCGGACCGTGGCGGACCGCCGACCCATTTTGTGCGGACCGTGAGAACACAGCAACTTGCACTACGGAGTACGTAATTTAATAAAAATGTATCCCCCGCACAGCGCTGCCAATAAGCTCCAAATTTTGTGCGTTTGCAAATGTGCACACAAGAGACAGGAGAAATGGAAAAAGTGAGGGGAGCGTCTAAAAAAAAAGGTCGTCCAAGTATCGCTTGGGAATTAATAAAAAAAAAGAAGCGGGGAATTGACAACACTAACGCGGGGAATCGAGAATTTTTTTGTGCGGACCGCGATGGTAATTTCATTTCTTAAAACGGACCCCGAGCGAAACTAATTGGTGACCCCTGGCCTAAACTCTTCTCATTCTAAGAAGAGGTCCGATCCCTGCAGTGAGTCAGTAATGAGTTGACTATATGCTAATAACATTTGAAACAACTCTAACTCAATAGCAAAGTGATAACGCAAATGCTTTGCTTGCCAAAACCAAAACAGAAATTGAATCAGCAAACTAGTTTGAACTTCTTGTTAGGTACACTTTACACTTACAACCTTAGAACGACTGTATACAGTTCAGCATTAACATACAAAGCGTCTAAGCTAACACACTATCACGCTTTATTTAGCGCCTTTATACAAGATCGTTTGTATTCAAACAATTCTGCTTTAGATTGTAAACTGTTCGAGATCATTTGTTTTGCTTACATTAGTCTTTGTGGGAAGTTATTGGAGCGACAATATTATTCATAGATGTTTATGAGTTTAGTTCAGAGAACCTGATGTAACCTATCGTTTCCCTATACTTACTTATCTAAGTTTTGAGTAGAGCATGACAAGACCTTCCTCGAATGACGTTACTTAATAGGCCGTTCCAGTTTCACAGCCGCAGCCGTTTCACGCTAACGTAAGGTCTTTAATAAAGATTTAAAGAGATTTTAGACGATATTGATAAATTTATTCTATAAAAATCCTTCAAGATAACATAAATATTTGAAACATAGTTTCGTCTTGATTTGTTGCCTAGAAAGAGGAGGAGAAAGAAAATGTATGTCTTTTGTTTTTTTCTATATAAATCATGGTATGGAAATAAAACTATCGTTCAAATATTTGTGATGACACTCAGAAGGTCACAATAAATTTCTACAGATTATACAAGGTTAGTCAGAAAGTGGGTACTAAGCCGAAAGGGTGTTAAATTACCCATAATAATGTAAACTTTTGTTCTACAATTTTCCACAAAAGTCAATAGTTCAAGAGAAATAGCTGTTTAAAGATTTCAGAGAGAGATTTCAAGAGTCGCCGTCGGACTGCCAAGTCATAGGTCTTGAGTTCATACCCAAAACAGGCACCTCTGACTTTTCGGATTCATGTGCGTATTGTATAATTATCACTTGCTTAAAAACGGTAAAGGAAAACATCGTGAGGAAACCGACATGCCTGAGATATATTTCTCAACGGCATGTGAAGCCAAGTCAGAAGCCCATGGGCGGCATTAACTCTGACACCAGGTTAGTCACTAACCACACGAAGAGAGAGGAGACTGGTTCATTCTCTTCACATTGTAGTACCTTCACATTGTAGTAGTGTAGACCTCAAGAATCAGTTGTGAGGTAAATTCGCAGTACCCACACTCAGTACGCTGGGCAAATGAACTGGTGATGTCACTATGTCGTAGGAGGCTGTTGCCCAACTTATTAACATAGTCCCCTGATATCCCTTTACAATAACCCCGGGAAGGGATGGGAAAATATCTTTTACGGGTATCATAGATTAGGGCAGAGGCATATGTCCTAAATCCTTATTAATCTCGCCACAGATAAAATGTGCGTGTACTCCCGCCTACATAAACATAACATCAACCCTGTATTAACCGAAGGGTTGGGCAGAGGTGTATAGTAACAACCTCATTTCGCCGTTATGTTAAGGTCCCATGTAATAGGGTGCGAGCCTATTGCCATCAACCAGGCACGAATCTAAACTCCGGGCTACTACTGAGGAATCCCACACGGAAAAAACCTAATAACACTTTGCCCGACCTGGGGATCGAACTCAGGACCTCACGGTCAGCAGCTGTGCTGACCACCACTAGACTAACGTGGCAATTGCTGCCAATATTAGAGTTAGAATTATGGATTTTTCATATTTTTTTCCCAGGTAAGTATGGAAATATCCTCTGCACATACTTTTCCAGATTTATCTATAGGAATTAGCCTTTATACTTGGTCCCACTACAGCAAGAGGGTCATCGAGCGGTTAATCCGCTTAGCTCACAACAAAACCAGTCCACCGACACAATACACGAACATAATCACGAAATGTACGTGCATCGAACTGCGGATGATACCGCATGTTCCACTTAGATTAGTAGAAAGCTAAATGATTTTGCTGGAATAATCCACCATTAAGTTGGATAGATTAATTTACTTAAACTACTTATCTTCTAAAGTCTACTTTATTTAGATGGTATGATTTGGTATGGCTCGAGACGTTCATTCTGCCTAGCCGATTCCCAACTTTGACGACACGTTTGGTGCAGTGGCTAAGCGATTGGCTTCTGCGCTGCGGGTCGTGGGTTCGATTCCCGCACGGAACAAATATTTGTATGGCCTACAGATAGTTGTTCCGGGTCTGGGTGTTTGTACGTGTGAAGATTTGTGTCTGTAAACGCACCCACGATACAGGAGAAATACTAGTGTGGGGCAACGTTTTTTTAACCTGAATAAAAAAAAAAAAACTATGTTGGGATCAGCTTCCAGTCTAACCAGATGCGGCTGAATACCTAGCTAATTACCAACCGCGCGGATCATACTATTTGAGAGGTTAAGCTGCGCTTACCGCGGTCAGTCTGTGGATGGGTGACCGTTCGTTACACATGGAGACCCCCCCCGTACCTGGAGAGCACGTTAAATAGTCCGTCTCGGTTGTCTTACGAATACCTATGACAGTCGTTACGGGAAGACAGAAGCCCGAAAGTCTGACAATCGGTTTAAACTTGGAATATCGGCATTGCCCACTAACTTTGTTGCGGAGGTCTGATGGCAGTCACTCCGTGTAAAATACTAGTATTCAGCCGCATCTGGTTAAACTGGAAGCTGACCCCAACATAGTTGGGGAAAAGGCTAGGCAGAACTTTAAACAAAGCTTTATTCAACTGTGGACTACACGTACGTTGGGATTGGGTAAATCCAAGGGATGACATGACCACACGTTTGTCTTTAATTAACCTGATATACCAATACCCTAGAAAGGCCCACGAGGTCGTCATCGAGCGAATAATCCGCTTAATCAGACAAAACCACTGCACCTCTAGCAGTGCCTTACTCACAGTGGAAACACGTGCTCTGTGCAATTAAACTATGCATAATATTATGCATATACCTGGGCTTTTGGGACGTGGTATCTTTATGAACAATTAATTGTGCAGAATAAACAGTTCAGTACAGTAGCACAACAGCACAGTAATTAACGATGACTAGACGGCAATCTCGTTATCAAATTCCTCTCTGAGTTATTTCTAGTGTTTGTACCTGTACTAAGAATAAAACATAACATTACATCACACCTGTGTTGCCCGAAGGGTTGGGCAGAGGTGTATAGTAACACCCTCATTTCGCCGTTATGTTTAAGTCCCATGTAATAGGGGGCGAGCCTATTGCCATTAACCGGGGACAAATCCAGACACCGGGCTCCTACTGAGAAGTTTTTAATGGAAAAACCTAATAACATTTTACCTAACCTGAGGACCTCATGATCAGCAGTCGCACTTGGTACGACTAGACTAAAACTACTAAATTCTTCATCCCTGCTTTAGATACGAATTAAGAAAATGAAGCTTCTAATCCGTGACCCCAAACATGACCTAAAATGTAAACACTACTTACGATAACTGATGAAAGATTTTAGCGTATATTTTATGAAATTTTTGAACAACTATTTAGCTTAATCTATTGACTTTTGAGGAAAGTGGTAGAACAAAAATTATTCATTATTATAGGTAAGTACTTTAACACCCTAGCGGATTAGTACCTCCTCTCCGACTAACATTGCATAGACAGCCTATGTTTGTCGTATATTTATGATATCGTCACCGACATGACATGTGATTCATGCCAAGTCTTTTGATTTATGCCGAAGTATCTCCCTCTATTAACATCTGTAAATACTAAAAAGGCCGCATTATAAATGAGCAAATTCGTCTTCATGTGACATATAAAATATTTTATACAAATCTAAAAATCATATATTTTACAATAATACTTCGCAACCTCTGAAATATAATTCGTTTGTAACAAAAATGTACGTATTCAAATGTCAGCAGCAGAAATATTGTAGACGACGTTTTAATATTATCATGTGGAGATCTTTACCGATTCGTTGTGGAGTGAAATTCTTAAAATTATGTTTGAATCTTCTTCTTTCGTGTCCGTACGAGTTATAGGAGAATAGCTTATGCTGTGGTGAAAAGATTTATTAGTCAGCAAGGGTGGTAGCTAGGCTTACTGCTCAGAGTGCGCTGGACGTACTTAAGTATCGTCACTTGTGAAGGCCCTTTTAATGCACCCCCATAGGTATAATTGAATGAAAATTTTATGTGTATCAATTATTATTTCATACTTTTCGTTCGTTCTGCCTAAGCTCTTCCCAACTGTGACGGGGTCAACTTCCAGTCTAACCAGATGCGGCTCAATACCAGTATTTTACACGGAGCGACTGCCATCAGACCTCCGCAACCCAGTTACGGGACAATGCCGACATCCTAAGGTTAGACCGGTTGACGGACTTTCGAGCTTCTGATTTCCCGTCATGACTGTTATAGGTATTCGTATGACATCCGGGACCGACTGTTTAACGTGCTCTCCAAGGTGTGGAGAGGTCTCGATGTGTAACGAATGGTCACCCATCTACATACCGACCGTGGCTTAACCTCGCAAATCGTATGATACGCGTGGTTGGTAATTAGCCACGAGCCCCTCCTAGTATTTAATACTTTTATCTTACAGTAATGTCTAGGTAGTTTAACATTTGATCACCATTTTATTTGCAAAATATTATTTTATTTGTTAACAAAACAACATCTTTTTAACACCAAAAGACAACGACTGAAAATGCACAATGAATAATAAATATTCCAATAAAATAATCGCTAAGCGTTATTTTACTAGGGCACACAACATTTCAACTGTAAATAATATAAAATATGTAGCAGAACGTTAAATAGTGAATAGACTTAATACTTTAATCAATAAACCACTCATCATTGTATCAAAAATGTTGGCTCTGAGGCTTGAACGTTGAAAACTGTGCCGAGGACAGTCACGCGACGCAGCTATTAATTTGTCATGAAGTATCCTAATGATAAATAAACTTTTCGTAATACATATATGCGGCAAAAGCCTTTACAGTATTGAACTTCTTAGCTAACTTCAGTACTATAAAAAACAAAATAGAATCGGAGAAAACTAAAAACACAACAGTAGACAAATGGCAAATACTCAAACGATACTCAATTTAAAGTTGCCGTTAAGTTCGTGTCGTCACTGTCACTTCGCCTTAAAGTGAGTGTGACAGCACGAGATTTAACGGCAACTTTAAATTGAGCAGCGTTTGAGTATTTGGTCATAAAGGGGATAAAATATTAAAGAAAGAAAGAAAAAGATTTTTTATACAAATTCAAAGCAGGCTGAGTTCATACCTTCATCCGCGGTTAAAATTTAGAATTTTCGAAAAGTAACCTTATTGGTTCTCCATGCACCTAAATATCATAGAAATCTGTTCTATTTTCTATTAACTTGCAGGACGACTCGAAAGAACTTCAACTTCACTCCGTCACATAACCCGAGGAAAACGGGAATGCTTGCCGCGGTTACACTTAGATACCTATATGTTTCAATTAAAATTGTAAAGGCACATTATAATTATAATAAGTTACATACCAGGTGTAATTGTACTCATCATTGTGAACAACTTTTACTAGGGACTAACCCTGAAATCGCGAAAAAAAACAGCTGTTTCCTACATTTTGTCGAGTTATGCGAACATAAATGTATGGAGCAGCAGTTTTTTTTCGCGATTTCAGTGTTGGTCCTTAGTAAAAGTTGATTATAATGATGAGTACAATGAGCCCTTAAGAGGTTTTGCGTAACTTCAATAACACCTTGTATAAACTTTGACACTAAAAGAAAGATTGACCGGGTCGCAAAATTCTTACATAATAATACAGTACCTGGATGACCGAGCTTAGCTCGGGTTTTTTTTGGTAAATCGTGTTTTATGGAAAGAAAAAAAGGGAAAAAGAAGGAACTTGAAAAAAAAAGGAAAAATATAACCACCTGAACTCGAACCGAGTCTTCTGATTTCGGGAGCGCCCGATTTCCCACCTGAGCTATTTTAGCCCTGCCGATCTCGGCGAAATTTACCTGCATATTCTAATATTATTGTAGCAGTTTTTCATTACCTGAAATCACGGATAAAATGACGTTTTCTAAAAATGAAACCTAGCTAGATCGATTTATCGCCCCCGAAACCCCCTGCATACTAAATTTCATGAAAATCGTTGGAGCCGTTTCCGAGATTCAGATTATATATATATATATATATATACAAGAATTGCTCATTTAAAGGTATTAGATAGATGCGTACGTAGTAGGTACTGTACCTAAATCAGTATTTTGCACTCACAGTACATTTCAAAAATACACTTCAGTCTCAACCATGTTGCAAGCTTACATTAGCCTCATTTGCTATACATACCACAGACATCAAAACTAATCTCAGCGTGCTGGTTAGTTTTCTAATCAACAAAAGCTCTTTGTGCTGAACCCAGTTCCGACTCGCATTTGGTTGCAGACGAAAACTCGTATACTAAGCAGATGTGTGTTGGAACTGCGGGTATGCAAATGAGTTTTGAAACAAAACTAGAAAATGAGAATGTTTTAGAAATAGACAGGTATGTCGCCCGGTTTCACTGCATAAGAACTGGAGTGGTAACCTTGAGCTGTGACCGTCGGACTGCCAAGTCATAGGCCTCGAATTCGAACCGAAGGGACGTACCTCTAACGTGCGTATTGTATAATTATCGCTTGCTTAAAAACGGTGAAGGAAAACATCGAGGGGAAACCGGCATGCCTGAGAGATATTTCCCGACGGCATGTGAAGCCAAGTAAGAGGCCTATGGGCGGCATAAACTCTGACACCAGGTTAGTCACTAACCACACGATAAAAAAAGAATGCATAAGCAAGTCTTTTGGTACGAAAAATCATCCAACGACAACGAACGTACGTCATTTATTAATTTTCCCAAAATGTGTTTACAATGAATCCGATTTCATTCGAATGTAAGTGATAACGAACCCCATTCGTTGGCTCCGTTGGCGTTCGTTGGCTTGTTTTCGCACGTACCATTACAATGTACGTATCAAAATTTTGCTTTTGATGTAATAAAAATCAGACCAGAGAAGTATTACTTCGAATATTTTACTTCTTATATTTATTGATATTTCCTTTGTCGTTATGATAACAACTTTATCAAAAGAAGATACGATACTTTCAATATGTCCTCTCTATAACCTAAAAACTTATGCGTAGACATATTTCATTTAACTCTATCGAAAAAATATGTAATAAATGAAATTCAAATCGAAAGAAAACCAACTCTTCGCATTAAGATTATTATATTTTTAGTTTGGATTTGTGCCCGGTTGATGGCAATAGGCTCGCCCCCTATTAGATGGGACTTAAACACAATGGCGAAATGAGCGTGTTACTATACACCTCTGCCCAACCCTTCGAGAAATACAGGCGTGATGTTATGTTATATTCTAAGGTAAAATCATATTATATCTCGTCTTCTATAATTATATAAAAGAAGAAACTGACTGACTGATCTATTAACGCACAGCCTAAACCGCTGGGGTTAAAAAATTGAAATTTTGACATAGGTACCTTTTATACAGCAGGCACCCCCTAAAAAAGGATTTCTCAAAATTCCTCTCCTAAGAGAAAATAAGTAAAGATCATAAACATGATATTTTCGCATGCCAAAAAAGCAAAATGTGTAGGAAATATAATATTGACTCTGTTTACATCTGTCTGTATCCATGTTTTAAGCGAAATAAACGATTTGATTTGATTCTGAGGGTGAATAAAAATCACACAAGCGATGCTGCGAGAAAAACTAGTTAATCATATTTTCGGATTAACAGATTGGAAACATTTCGGTAACCATTGCTGTTTACATTTGCAAACACACACCGCAAACTTTTATTAATATCAACCTCTATCAATTCTGTTTATTTGGAATCTGTTCTATCATCAGTTCATCACCAATCTAGTCACCATACCATTTGATTCATATACAAATTAATATATTAAATTAACGTTTTTTAACTTTTTGGTAAGCCTCGGAAAGTGTAATGAAAAAACATTTTGTAGTCATTTCCAGAGGCCAAAAATAACATCCACAAATATTCAAATACAAAAAATCACAACTTTACAACAATCTTAATAGCATTTTCCGTGGTAGTAACAAATAAATATCTTACATATAACTGTTATTGCAATAATAAAACACAACTGATACTTATAATACTGGCGTCTTAATACATTATCCGTTACATTGAGCTATAAAAAGCGAGTGTACAGTCATAAACTGCACTCAGTTTACGAGATCCCGACAAAATAATAGTATCAATCGTAAAACATGTCCAGATAGAAAATTGTTCCGAGAATTTTATGTTCTTCTGGCCGCGACTGTACGAAGTAGGCAACCATTTCTCTGAATTGTTTTCCACATTATTAATCTTCATGGTTGAGAGATAATAGGAGTTTAACAATCAAAACGAGATTTATTAGGAGTACTCAGAATAGTATTATTGTGGCAGCTGGCTTGAATGTCGCAAGTTGTACATAAAATAAAACCAGCCAAAACCATTTGACGACGTCAAAAACATAAGAAGCAACTTTAAAGTAGAGATTATACTAGTCATAATCGTGTGAATCTTAAAAACCTAGTTTCGGGGAAGTTCCAGAAACTTATTGTATAATTGATGGAAGAACTGTTCATGCTTACAGATACTTTTAAACTACAAAAAGTGGAGACTTCATTTTCAAAAAAACCTCAGTCCAGAATCAACTTCATTTAAATTTCTCAGAAACTGTTTAATTAAAAAAGAGTATTGAAATTATAGTTTTATCTTATCGCAAAATGGTTTTATCTTTAACCAATATAAAACGAGAAACTAAACCATTTTCTCGCTTTGAAGATATTTCCTGAATCACTTTTTAATTTCACTCGGTAGCGAATTCCTTTGCCGAGTGATCTTGGAAAGACTTCAATGAAACCGAGTAACCTTCAAACTGTAAACACCAAACGTTTTACGAAATTGAAAGCTTTCTGGGTCTTGAGAGAGTTACTGTGATTGATGTTATAAACAGAATTGAGTAGATTATCGGTTTTTATACGCTTTAGTTATGGACTAGAAATCCTCCATTAATAAAGATGGACGCACACCTGTCCGCACGGTATACGCCGCAGTCTCCGCAGTCTGCGCTTTTGTTGATGGTAGGTACTGTGACGAGTGCGGCTCGAATGGGTGTGCGAGGTTGCATATAACTTTATACAAATAATTCAAATGCGGCGACTTTGGCATGCACGGTGCGGAGAGGTGTGCGTCCATCTTATGTATTGCTTATAGTAAGAGCACTATACAATGATCTGCTCTTTTGGCAAGATAAAGAAAGACAATCTTAAATTAAGGAATTTAGCTCAGTACTTATTGAGCGAAAATATCGAATTCTCAAAATTAAATTAATACGATTGTTGTGCAATTTAAATTCTACAGGCCTTTCACTATTATACTATAGCCCGTCTAGTACATAAAAGGAGAACGTAACGATCGAAACTGCAAAGAAATAGTCAGAAATATTACCCGTAGTATACCAGTATACCAATGTGTTTTCGAATTCAAAACCTAACCTCCGTTTTATCGTAAAAAAATAGGCCACGGCATACAAAATCCCTTATCTTTATTCTCATTGACCCTTCGTGTATTGTGTATGAATCCACTCATTAATGTCTAATAATGGGTTCCGTACCCGTGTACGGAATAAGGAAACAAGCCCTTTCAGTAATTCTTAAAAAAAATATTCCCTGTTGATTTTTAATAACAAAAGAAGAATACCGGTACGATTGTTTGAACTTGCATTGTTTATGGAACAATCAAAGCGGAATGTCATAAAGCAGGTGGATGATGATTTTCGTTATAATACGTACAATGAGCGATGTTGGCAGTAGCAGATCTTGACAACAAAACGCTTTGAGCAGCTCTCGATACGCTAGCCCCGCCGACTTTTCACTTCCAATTAAAAACAATTATTTCTAAGATGTGAGAAGTGTTTCGTGTCATTCCCAGCAAAGTATAGGCTACAAGTGGGATCACAATATAGGTACTGTTGCACAAATCTAGTTTCAAGGCCCGCCCCCTACTACTATCATCGTATGCCGTGTGCAAGCGATTTAACCATCATCGGTGGTCGACTGCCAAGTTTGCTGATATTCTCCGTATATGGCTATAGCAATTTGCTTACATACAAACAAAACAAAAGCATTGACGCCGGCTTCGGACAGACTGCAGAATATTTGCATACTGCTCGCAATATACGTCCCGGGGAGAATATTTGGCTGAATTTAATTACGTCAAGTTGACAGGAATATGTAAGCAGAAAAAAATATTATGTTACAATACAGTTGAATAGAGGTCGAATATGAAAAATAAAATACTATCGCGGGCTTAGTAGTTTGTTAGTATGTTACTGATTAAAAAATGAGGTAACGTTCCCTACGTTTTTTCTTAGATATACGTATTATCATGTCAAGGAGATGAAGGTATAGGTAAAAATAGACTTCGAACATCTATTGAAAGTCAAAACATTTGGCCTTGAATATTTAGTTTAGAATTCTGTCTCTTTCTAAATACTCTACTTAGGGCCTGTGCACACCACGTTTTTTTAATGCGCCACTGACGCGCGTTAATGTGAAACTCCATACTTCAAAAATGTGTGTACCGTTTTTTATGTATGGAGTTTGACGTAAACGCGCGTCGTCGGCGCGTTTAATAAACGTGGTGTGCACAGGCCTTTAGAAAAAGTTACAATATTTAGTTTGGAAATCTCTTTCTAAGTAGGGTATTTAAAAAGAGACAGAATTTCCAAGTAAATAGTCAAGTAGGCGTTCGTAGTGTGATCTCCGCCTTTACCTATACTTTCATGATCAAAGATACATTTTATGTGGTCGCGTCAGTTTTTAATTTATTTTCTTTTTCTGTTATGCGCTGATTATCTAATTATTTAAAATCAAAAAGTAATTAGTAACTATTTTGATATGGTAGTATTGTTTGGATGACAATGAAATAAAAATCGAAATTTAGAGCATACGCCAAGACTAAAGCTGTTAGCAGAACAGAGTAATCATGTATGCTAATAGTAAGATACTATAACTTTTATCTAAATTACAGTCAGAACCAGCTAAAATATTTATAGTCCCATTCCATTTTCATCTAACATCGCTCAAGCATATCAAATGTGCACACAACCTAACAAACTCAGCCAGACATTCTGCACTATACTTGATTACTCTCAGAGTATTAGATTTGCATTTGAAACGGTCGGTTGCAAGCAATGAGAGGGTAATACCGCCATAATGTCCACGCAATCACACGACACACGAGACTGCTTCTAATGCAATTACTTCAGTAATTTATGTAGATTATACTTTAGAGGATTAAACTTTATGATTAAAGAGGTTAGCTCTCTATAGTTAAGGAGTTTATGGTTTCTTAATTAATGCGTGACATGCCTTTTTGTAGGCATAGAGTCACCTTGCCTTCAAAACTTTAACTGATTAGTTTGCCCGAAACAGAGTGAGGTACGATTTTCAGTAAGAGTAACACAGCAATTATTGCTCTGCCCAGCTTTTTCCCAACTATGTTGGGATCAGCTTCCACTCTAATCGGATGAAGAAGAAAGAAAAACCGTTTATTCACGTGAAAGTGACGCACATAACATAGTTTTTTTTTACAAAAGCCCAAAAAAACAAAAACGAAATAGTATATAAAAATAAAATTAATGGCACGGAAATATATATTATGCGCCACTACCGCGCGAAAGGGCCGACGCTCAGCATAATGCCGTGCAGCTGCAGATTCAGATGCAGCTGAATACCAGTATCTCCACGGAGCGACTGCCATCAGACCTCCGCAAACTAGTAATTGGGCAGTGCCGATATCCTAAGGTTAGACCGGTTGTCAGACTTTCGAGCTTCTGACTAACCGTAACGACTGTCATAGGTATTCGTATGACACACGAGACCGACTGTTTAACGTACTCTCCAAGGCACGGAGGGATCTCGATGGATAACAAACGGTCACCCATCCACAAACTGACCGCGGCAAGCGCTGCTTAACCTTGCAAATCGTATGACCGGTGCGGATGTTCATTAGCAACGAGCTCTTCTAAGAGTAACATAGCATTTAAATCATATTATTATACAGTACGTAACACAACGAAGACCAAACCTTGTTATTGATTGATGGGTAGGTTAAGTAGGTATAGCACAATCATACACTTTTTGTTACCATCCACCCTATTCACCAATTTTTATTTTTATTATTTTTCATAACCTCGTTCCGTTTTGTAGTTGATTATCATAACTAACAGCATCCTACAAGATCAGCTGAGCAATGTAAGTAATCAACAATTTCTTAAAATCCTGAATATCATAGCTTGAACTATGCCCGCGTTTTCAGACTGTGTGATAAGTGGATAGTGACCAACCACCAAGTAACCTACCCATTAACCAGTTACAAGGTTTGCTCATCGTTGTGTTACGTACTGTATCTTATAGAACACTAGCGACCCGCCCCAGCTTCGCACGGGTGCAATGTAGATACTAATGTGGGGAATATAAACCTTCCTCTTGAATCACTCTATCTATTGCTGAAAACTGCATTAAAATCCATTGCGTAGTTTTAAAGATCTAAGCGTACAGACAGCGGGAGCCACTTTGTTTTATACTATGTAAAGATAATGTATATTTAGGTTATATGTATATGTATATTAATGTAATTCTTACGTACAAAGGAGATAATTATCGTAATATAATCGTTTTGAAGCTACACCCGCTCATCAATCTATGGTAAATGTGTTCTGCACTGCTTACCCCCAGGAAAAAGGCTTGATGTTATCTTAAAGAAGTTTAAATTGTCAATCTTTTATATTTTAAACTCACACGAACTTTTTCAATATGGCATGTTAACTATACAACCTTATACATAAGTATATAATCAGCCCATGCCTGCTCTAACGGGCCTTTTCTCAGAATGAGAAGAGTTTTACCTGTTGTGGGTTGGCAGAGTATACACACCATTGAAAACTTTATGGAGCCCTCTCAGATGTGGAGGTTTCCTCACAATGTTTTTCCTTCACAGTTAACGCAAATGGTAATCAAATTCTGATCCGCACATGAATTCAAAAAGTCAGAGGTACGGGCCGGGATCGAACTCAAACCCACAGCAGTGACAGACTAGCGGTTAAACGCTTGCTCCTTACAACTTTATGATATCAAAAAAATCAATACGCAAACCAATAGATTATAAATATTGTAGACACATATTTTCAACCATTCTATTAAGTGGAGTGAGCAAATAAAAAAGATGAAAGATATCGCTGTAAACATGAATATGACAAAAATGAAAAACCTTATGAACACAAAGTACTGTGATAACAATCTATTATGATTTTCATATCATTTTACGACATGATAAAGCCTTTCTCTCGTGGAAAACCAAAATCTGATTTTACATTTAGTATTTATTATGTAATATCGTCTACTTTAGTAATATAGGAGGCCTGAACGATATTGTGACGCAAATCATATCCCGGAACGCTATTAGCATTTTAATAACAATCTAGTTTGATACGATAGGTGTGGGAGCTTTCAAAGGGTTAAATGGATATGGATAATATGCTGCCTCGTTGGTCTAGTGGTCGCAAGCGCGACTGCTGCTCCTGAGGTCTTGGGCTCGATCCCCAGCTCGAGCAAAGTGTTATTGGGTTTTTGCGTGTGGAATTTCTTAGTAGCAGAACGGAGTTTGGATTCGTGCTCGGTTGATGGTAATAGGCTCGCCCCTATTCCATGAGACTTAAAAATAGCGGCGAAATTAGGGTGTACTAAAACACCTCTGCCAAATCCTTCGGTGAATACAAGGCGTGATGTTATATTCGTCAACTTTATGATTGTATCACCGATTTTGTCTCATCTCATTTATCATACCGGTGCATTAAATAAACCATTTTTAAGATTAATCAATCCGTAAATACCAGTTCCGTTCAACAAATAACCAAATCTATACTAATATTATAAAGCTGAAGTGTTTGTTTGTTTGAACGCGCTAATCTCAGGAAATACTTGTTGGAATTGAAAAAATATTTTTGTGTTAGATAGTCCATTTATTGAGGAAGGTTATAGGCTATATAACATCACGCTACAACTAATAGGAGCGGAGCATAAATTAAAAATGTTGCAAAAACGGGAAAAATGTCCAGTTGTGCGAAGTCGGGTCGGGCCGCTAGTCCTTAATAAATTACATTAAGCTTAACTAAATCTTTACAAAGTTCTAATGATTAATGTTTAGCTTATTGGACTTTTAATACCAAAATAGTTCTTACAGATTAATTTAATGTTTCATCCAATCTAATATTAAAATCAATTTAGCAGACTTTGTCTTTCAAAAGTCCTATATCAGTTGGTAAACAATATCCCATCAAAAACATACATGTGAAAATGGGAGCCAAGTTCAATAATAAGAATATGCGTAGTTGTCGACTTCGCCGACAAAAGAATTGAGATCTAAATGGGTGCCAAGTTCTGTAGATAATCCTGAAATGTATTTACACAAAGCAGATAACTTAGGATAAATTGAAGCTCAAGTTTGACTTGGCTAGTTTTTACCAGCAAACCGATTTTTTAGAAGAGTAAGATAATTATGTTGACCTTAAAACAGTAACTTGCGTATACGCTATTGTATGTTATAACATAACGAAGATAAGTTGATTAGCCAAATATAAGATAACTTGTATGTGAAAACTAGCCAAGTCAAATCTTGAGCTTCAATTTATCCTAAGTTATCTCCTTTGTGTAAATAAATTTCAGGATTATCTACAGAACTTGGCACCCATTTAGATCTCAATTCTTTTGTCGGCGAAGTCGACAACCACGCATATTCTTATTATTGAACTTGGCTCCCATTTTCACATTTATGTTTTTGATGGGATATCATTACTTTTTGTAAAGAAATTATTATTATTCATCATTCAAAAGTAATCTGTAAAATGTTTATGCTGTATAGTTTTCTTTTTTGTGTTATTTTCTACATTTTCTTAAACGTTAGAAATACAAAGTCCCCCCTTTATTTTTTTTATCATTTGCCTGTTAAGTATATTTTTATTTCCCACTTGAATCAAATAATCTGGCATACAAAACGATAAAAGCGACCTTTCATATTGGAATTATGGAACCCATTCTCCTACGGAAGAAAAAGATTGTTGCTATTATAATTTCGCAAGGCGGTAGGTAATAAAAATCGATTTTTGAAAAATATTTCAAATCGTATTAATTCACTGTTTTCGGATTTTTTCCTTTGTATACACACAATTACCCAGGTGGACACCAAATTTCAACTTTCTAGGTCATCTGGAAGTGGGTTAGGTTTTTGATCTATATGTCAGTCAGTGTTAAAAATGCCGATTTTTAGACGTTAATATCTCGATAACCGTTTGAGCTGTATTTATGAAATTTGGGATTATAGTTAATCTTAGGAGTTTTAATAAATGAACCAAATTTCATGTGTTAATGTTGAATACATACATGAGTTATTGAGGGCTCAAAAGTGGCTTCAAATGGTTCGTGTAATATAACACACGGCTGCTGCGTCGCCAGTTCCTTTTTCTTTGAACTTGGCTTGACACGCTGCCCCGTGTCTAGATTATTTCACTTGTTGTAAATGTTGATTTAATATATAGAACTAATTTAACATAATATTACCAGAACTTTGTAGTATCAACAGTAATTTCAATTAACATTATGATTGCTTTTTGTTTTATGAAATGTAAGTCGTTTTCATCTGAATATGCGTCTTGTTAATTGCTTTAATCCAGCAGTTGCTGATTTTAGTATGGCATTGGAAAGAAATAAAGAAAAACGAAAGATAAATTACTTATTCTTCTTATTTTCGTGTGGTTAGTAACACACCTGGTGTCAAAGTTTATGCCGCCCATGGGCTTCTGACTTGGCTTCACATACCGTCGAGAAATATCTCTCAGAATTATTTATTGACGCACAGATACATTATTTAGGTGACATTATTATATGTATTCAGATGGTTGCTAATCTATAATTATGAAATGCAAGGATGATATGAAATTAGAGTTCCCGGGAATCTGTTCTCGGGTGTGGTAACATGCGATGATTATGGTGATCACAACTAAATTATAAACTGTGTTGTAATGAGAATATTCTGGATTGTTGGTCTAGTGGTCGCAAGCGCGACTGCTGAGCATGGGATCCTGGGTTCGATCCCCAGATCGGGCAAAGTGTTATTGGGTTTTACCATTAAGCATTTCTCAGTAGGAGCCCGGCGTCTGGATTTGTACCCGGTTACTCGCCCCCTATTATAATTATGGGACTTAAAAATAACTGGCGAAACGGGTGTACTAAACACACCTCTGCCGAATTATATGTGAATAAAGGTGTTCATAGACTACAACATTAATTGCGAGACAAATGTCTGACACTAATCTCTGTCCTGTTCACACGACTTGGACACTACGGCACACACCGCTCGGCGCTACACTGCGTGATGTCGCAATAAATGTCGCAGATGTGTTCACACACAGGCAATCGATATATACATTAGTTGTACAGTGTCATAATCTGAACTAACATTGGAGGTTCACACGACAGGCAGATAGATCAAACATTATTATTATGTCAATCATAAATAACTTTCTAACTCGACTAAATGAATGGCGACTTGCCAACTTCATAATTGACTTATACATAGATATGTTTCGAAGCACTTCATCATTCTCAATCTTACTGGAAACTTTCATGATATCAGTTTGACATTATACCGTACTTTAATTGATATGGCTACATACATAGGTATTATCTATACTAATATTATAAAGCTGAAGAATTTGTTGGTTTATTTGAACGCGCTAATCTCAGGAACTACTAGTTAGAATTGAAAAAATCTTTTTGTGTTGGATAGTCCATTTGGAAGGTTATAGGCTATATAACATCACGCTACAACCAATAGGAGCGGAGCATAAATGAAAAATGTAGCAAAAACGGGAAAAATGTCCACCCGTGCGAAGCCGGGACGGGCCGCTAGTTTTATTATGTTTGCTGTGAGTGGAGATTTCTAATTTGTTTTTTTTTAGAATAGTACCTATTATGTAAATTTATCAAAGCTTGACTTAATCATAGTAACTAAATTAGTTTAATATCAAACAGATAAACATTATTACCTACAACTGCTTGACATTGTGGTATTTGCATAGTTTAGTAAAGTTAATAATACTTGTCCAGGCATATATAATTAATGAATTAATGTGATATTACATAAAATAACATGACGCCTTGTATTCCCCGAAGGGTTCGGCAGAGGTGTTTTTAGTACACCCTCAGTTCGCCAGATATGTTTAAGTCCCATGTAATAGGTAGACTCCAGGCTACTACTGAGAAATTCCTAATGGAAAAATCCAATAACACTGCCCGACCTGGGCATCCAACCCAGGACCCCATGCTCAGCAGTCGCGCTTGCGACCACTAGACCAACATGGTAGTGAAATTACTAATGTTTAATATAAAACTACACTGGCCTGCAAAAATAAGTATCACACTTTTAAAATTTCAATTTTTTCTAAACTATAGAAGTTAGAGATTTAAAATAAAAAACGTTTTATAGCAATTTTTATCAGCTTTCTTTGAAACTATAGTAACAAAGTTAAACTCTTTTTTGAGTCCTTTTTGCTTCGAAAATATATCTTGTGTACTTAAAAAGTTATTGCAATTTTAAAAGTGTGATACTTATTTTTGCAGGCCAGTATATTATTCCAGGAAATTATAAATATAAAACAGATTTAGAATTCACATGCCTAAACGAAAAACAGAAACGTTCGTACAATCTGCTTAGCTATTTCTCAATTATATTGGAGTCAGCTTCCAGTCTAACCAGATGCGGCTGAATAACAGTGTTTTACACGGAGTGAATGACATCAGACCTCCGCAACCCAGTTACTGGGCAACGCCGATGCTCTAAGATTAGACCGGTTGACTTTCGGGCTTCTGACTACCCGTAACTACTGTCATAGTTATGTCATCCAAGACCGACTGCTTAACGTGCTCTGAGGCACAGAGGTGCCCCGATGTGTAACGAACGATCACCCATCCACAGACTGATCGCGGCAAGCGCAACTTAACCTCGCAAATCGTATGGTCCACGCGATTTGTAATTAGCCATGAGCCCCTATGATATTACTAATGTCTAATTTAAAAATACGTTATAAATATAACAGTTATTAGAATTCATATGCCCAAACGAAAACACAAACAAATATTTAAATAGAGTCTATAAAAAGAAATGTAAACGTTTCATTCTTAAAACCTTATTTAAAATCAGCCATCATCAAGTAGACCAGTCGTGATAAAATGTTTCAATTTGCATAAAACTCGAATCTGATTTATTTTCCACGCCACAGTACCGCCACATAATAAATAGATGTAGAAGACCCACGCGGTGATTTTCTAGTGATCTCTCAAATTGTATAACTGTATACTTATGAATGTATGTACCTATACTCTGTTTATAATCGATAATAATTAATTAATAGTAGGTACCAAATATCGCGATATTTGGATCAGAATCCAGAAAATCTTCGCTGGTGTGAAAATCATCACAATACTGACATTACATATTTCGCACTGCCAGATTAATAGTGTATCAACTCAAAATGCAGCTTTTTTCAGAATCTACAGAAAACTAATTACTTACTTCCTGTTATAGATTACAAATGAAGCGAATGAAATGAATTACGTGTTAAGATTTGTGTTTGGAAACGCACTCACGATACAGGAGAAATCCAAGTGTGGGGGCAACGTTTAAAAAAAAAGACGAAAATTGTCTCAAATTGATCAAATTTTGAGTTGATACAGTATTGATCTAGCAGTGCGATTTGTCTTATCGAGCATGATCCATCAGTATAGATCGGGATACAGTTTGGATTTAGATCACGATGCCTATTCAACGTGTTAGTTTTTTTATTTTGCTTTCATTCTGGAATCTTTAACACAGTTTACTATGTATTAATCTAGCTAAGGTGCCAGTTGCGATCAGTATTCTGGCTATAAAATCAAAATGTATAGGTATATGTATGTAACCAATGTAGACTGTATTTTTTGGAATCTTAAAGTTTTATACTGTGAGTACTAATAAATTAATTATTATCTCCGTTATTCTTTTTAAATATTTCTATAAAAATACAATAAAAAAAAAGTAGCCCACCGGCATCGGGAACAGAATTATTAATTATTATTATTCATGAACTTTCTCATCACACTTTGTACGAAGTTGGTATTCTGATTATCTTTAAAATATAGCGTCGCAGTGTCAATCTACAGTTTATTTCTGTTGAGCGACACTTTGGAACGGGAACCTATTTCCAATGCAAGTGCGATGCACTTTAAATAAAGGCACGAAACGTTGACTGGCAACGTTAAAAATATCTGTAATGGTACCGCGGAAGTTATTTCTATTTCAGAATTAGTTGACTCGTTGATATACTTAGCTGCGATGGAATGCGTGTCAGCTGATTGATTCAGAGTGAGAATCAGTTGAGTGGCTAGAAAGTACTAATATTGAAGCATGTGTACAGCTGTATAATTAACGATGGTGGATACCTGCCCGAACTGTGAAAAAATCTGTATACAAGGTTAGTCGGAAAGGGAGCACTAAGCCGAAAGGATGTTAAAGTACCCATAATAAGGGATAACTTTTGCTCTATAACTATCCCCAAAACTCGATAGTTTAAGAGAAATAGCGTTTCAAAGATTTCGTAAAAAATATGCTAAAATCTATCTGTCCATAGCTATGATCAGCTGTGTTTACAATTTAGGTCATATTTGGGGTCATGGATTAGAAACTTAAGTTTCTAAATTCATAACTAAAGCAGGTATGTTTTTTTTTGAAAAAACTAAAATAAAAATCTATTTGCATGCAAATAAAAAATTATCGAATTTTGAAAATTTTAACACTTGCTTTAAAACAGTCATCAGTGATACTTTAAGTGGCCCGCGGCTTAGTACCCCCTTTCCGACTAACCTTGTATATACACGGTAATTTTTAATTCACTGTTAACCTTTCAGGACATGAAAGTACTCATGATTATGAGCAACTTTCACTATGAGACCAACTCTGAAATATGTATTATGAAAAAATATCAGCTGTTTCATACAAAAATACAATATTTACCCGATGAAAATGTACCATATAACGGGGTGAACAGGAATGCAGGGGTGAATCGGGACAAAACTTTAAAATGGATTTTAACGTTCAAATAATATAGATCGTTGCCAACAACGACACTTAATCGTTAATTATAATACAGTAAATACATTATAGTCCTTTTTGGCAACAAACTATTTTATTTCAATGTAAAAATCCCTTTTAAAGTTTCGTCCCGATTCACCCCTGTATCCTTATTCACCCCATTTTACGGTATGTAACAGATGTTTTTCTTTTGCTATTTTGTAGTTGGTCCCATAGTGAAACTTATTTATTCTTAATCATGAGTACTTTCACCTCCTTAAAAGTTTAACAGTGAATTAATAAAAATCACCGTGTATAGAAGGGGAAACTGACTGACTGATCTATCGACGCACACCCTAAACCGCTGGGGTTAGAAACTTGAAATTTTGACAGTAGGTTCCTTTTTTAACGTAGGCAACCCCTAAGGAAGGCATTTATGAATTCCTCCTCTAAGGGGGTGAAAAAAATCACGCAAGCGAAGCTGCGGGCAAAAGCTAGTTACTTATAATCTAATTAATACTAATTCTAATTAAATGCTCATACTCTCTCTCTGTGTGTTATCCATTGAGATATAATGTACTACGTTAGTACATTATATTTCATATTGGTAACAAGTGTTATGGTGCGTCCAGACCTGACGAACGCGCCGCGAATGCGCCGCTCGCGAGCTGCGCGCGAGCGGCTCGCAAGCGGCGCATTCGCGGCGCGTTCGTCAGGTCTGGACGCACTATAAGGCCCAGCGTTGTTAGGGTGTCTGCCATATTCCTTTAGGACTTATCCGTTTGCCCGATTCTAAGCCTAGGCGTATACGGAGGCGCAAGCCGTGCAGGCAACACAGTTCAGTCACAGTTTTACAATCCATACAGTTGGGCAACGCACGTTAAACCGACAGTCCCGAGTGTCATACGAATACCTATGGCAGTCGCTACGGCTACTCAGAAGCCTGGAAGTCTGACCACTGGTCTAACTTTAGGATATCGGCATTGCCCAGTAACTGAGTTGCCGAGGTTGATGGCAGTCGCTCCGTGTAAAATACTGGCATCCAGCCGCATCTGGTTAGACTGGTAGCTGACCCCAACATAGTTGGGAAAAGGCTACGTAGAACGAATAGTTGGGAAACGCCTTAGATGTCGGGCGATGACACCACCTGTATAGGCGTTGTCCAACTGTATGGATTGTAAATCTGTGACTGAGCTGTGTTGCCTGCGCGACCTGCGCCTCCGCACTACATAGACTTATTGTACTACATACATAGATAACTAGTCTAGTGGTGGCAAGCGCGACTGCTGATCGTGAGGTCCTGGGTTCGGTCCCTGGGTCGGACAAAGTAATATGGGGTTTTTCCGTGTGGAATTTCTCAGTAGCAGCCCGGAGTTCGCATTTGAGCCCGGTTGATGGCAATAGGCTCGCCCCCTATTACGTGGGACTTAAACATAACGGCAAAATGAGGGTGTTACTATGCACCTCTGCCCAATACATCGGGGAATATAGGCGTGACGTTATGTTATCTATACTAATATTATAAAGCTGAAGAGTTTGTTTGTTTGTTTGAACGCGCTAATCTCAGGAACTCTGGTTGGAATTGAAAAAATATTTTTGTGTTGGATAGTCCATTTATCGAGGAAGGTTATAGGTTATATAACATCACGCTACGACCAATAGGAGCGGAGCCTAAATGGAAAATGTTGCAAAAACGGGGAAAATGTCCACCCGTGCGAAGCTGGGCCGGGCCGCTAGTGTTAGAAACAAGCATAATATACAGATTAATGGACTGTAAAATACTAAATCTATCTTCTTCTCCACGATTTGTTGCGACAGCTGTCATGCCATGACGTATTACTTTTAGCTATAAACTGCTACAATAATGTAAAACACGTGAAGTTATTATCTTTAGAGATCGTAAAAATTGTTTATATGAGTTTGGAAGACTCGCACACTTGAGCCTGTCGACTTGCGTGGAACCATTTTGACGATGATAGTCCAAATTACATTGAGAAAGACCACAATACCCAATAATCATAATCTGAATTTTCAAATCGTTCTTATTTCGTAAATATAGATTAGATTCGGTAACATTGTCTTTAGAGGATTTAAAAAAAAATGTCATAGTTTTGTAACAGGCGTACCAACTAGATATTTTAAATAGAAAATCCTCATCATTTCCTATAGATGGAGTATCAAGTAGCTAGATAGATGATGATAGATGGAGTATCAAGTAGTATGGAGTATCAAGCAAGTGAACAACAAACTTCACTTAAGAACTAGTAAACTGATTACATTATATTGCGATAAAACCGCTTGCAAAACGTGACAATTATGATAAGATCGTGGTAGCAATTGCATTAGGTATACAAATCGATTTAAAATAATTTACACAATCACCAAGTAGTTTTTGGTTGGATATCTCAGCTGGAGTATTAATTTGTGGTGGGGTTTTGATACCAAACGACTCATATCTGTTCTTTGTATGCAAAATGTTAGGTGAAGCTAGCAAAAATAATCCCCTGGTTTAGACAGTCTTGTTGGTCTATTGCTCGCAAGTGCGACTGCTGAGCATGGGGTCCAGGGTTCGATCCCCAGGTCGGGCAAAGTGTTATTGGGTTTCCATTAGGAATTTTTCAGTAGCAGCCCGGAGTCTGGATTTGTGCCCTGTTAATGGCAATAGACTCGCCCCCTATTACATGGGACTTAAACATAACTGGCGAAACAAGGGTGTATTAAAACACTTCTGCCGAACCCTTCGGGGAATGTAAGGCATGATGTTATGTTATGTTATGGTTTAGATTTACCTGGAGGACTACTGACGTCACTTCTGATGAATCGTTTTCGTCATTGTAACTGCAAATGGTACACATCCAGTCGCACCTGCAAACTATGCAACTGCTGAATGCAGCTTGATGCCAGTTAAGGTGCAGTCAGTATACCTGCATGACAACTGCCGACTGGGTTTGTAGACCATTTGCAGTTATGATTACGATTATGGTCTAGTGGTGGCAACCGCGACTGCTGACCGTGAGGTCCTGCTCTCAATTCCCAGGTCGGGCAGTGTTATTGGGTTTTTCCGTGTGGAATTCGTTAGTAGCAGCCCGGAGTTTGGTTTTGTGCCCGGTTGATGGCAATAGGCTCGCCCCCTATTACATGGGACTTAAACATAACGGCGAAATGAGGGTGTTACTATACACCTCTGCCTAACCCTTCGGGGAATACAGGCGTGATGTTATGTTATTAAGATTCACCAAATGTGACGTCATAAGTCCCTCCCGATCTCTCATAAAAATGGAGGTAATGCCTTTAGTTCTCTCTACGGCCAACTAGATTGCTTGTGGTCATTGCAAACCTTGATCATAATTTTGTACTACACAATAATATTGCACATTGTGTATGCATGATATTACAACCGCAACCCCAAATGGGATGAGGTAATCACGTAGTACAGTCACAGGTAGGTAGAATATTCAGGTCCATTATGTTACATACTCAATGTACTATGCAAACAGTTGTAATAAGCGCCATGAATAAACCAACGTGAGCTTGTGATAAAGAAAGGCGACTATTTATTAAAGAAGACATTTTGTTAAACTTGCTCAGTTTTGAGAACTTAAGGTGGACGCGCACCTGTCCGCACCGTATGCGCCGCAGTCGCCGCAGTCCTCGCTTTTGTTGACGGTACTGCGGCGAGCGCGGCGAAGTTGCAGAGAACTTCATACAAATAATTCAAATGCGTTGACTGCGGCACGCCCCTCGCGACGTCCCACCGCCGCCGCCCCCGATCCACCGTGCTCACCCGCCGCAGCCACGGAGCCGGTCGTCCCTTCTGACTCCGCGCAGTCACACCGCGATTAATACAGCCCTCATCAAGCTGTCGTATCCCTCCCAGTCCCCTCGCATTCAACACCCTAAGAGGTTCGAGTCCCCCCTTGGGGACACCCTTAGAGGTGTTGCTGCTATAATAGTCATGATGTTACAGTAGTTAGCGTAGTTAGCTAGGTAGTTAGTTTAGATATTGGTTCGGAGACCCTTCTGGTCTCGCCAATAATAGCCCGGTTACGTAGAAAAGGTCCGCAAGCCCATCTACAAGAGTCGATTATGAAAAAAAAGAAAAAACAAAAAGACTGCGGCGCGTACGGTGCGGATAGGTACGCGTCCACATTAAATCGGACCCTGGCGTCGCTTAATTCATGAACATGCCGCATAATTTGGCGATTTCTGTTTTCGTTCCAATAGTATAGTGCGTCGTCTTGAATAATCTTAAATAAATAATTTTGCATAGAAATAAAAACTATCGTATTTTGAAATTTTAACACATGCTTTAAAACAGTCATCCATTTCATTTTGGGACCCAGTGCATAATATTAGCAAGCACATTGGGTCATCCGCGCGACGGCGCAACGAGTATTCCCAAGGAGGGTTGATGTCAGGCAGGCGGCCGGTCATAAAACAATAAGCCAAAACCTCTAACAACATGGATTTATGAAATACATGTTGTGCCGACCCCACCTAGTGTGGGATAAGGGCAGGGAAAAGAAGTATAGTGCGTCGCCACGTCGTTTTATCCCTCACTTTAGTCCACATAGTAATATGTTTACAATAGGCAAATTCATTTGAACAAACATTTACCGCCCCATGTTTGGACTCACCTCAACTCAACGCACTTTATAATTTTTTTTAAATACTTAAACGATGTTGCTAGTTTCTTTAAGCGTAGGTTTCTGTGTGATGCAAGAATAGGCCACCCCGTCACTAATATTGCTGGGTTTCATAAGTATGAGGCGAATGGATTCTCAGCAGCGTTGCACTTCTAACATAAACTAACCGACCGAATCGGCTCCCGATTTTTGTCGCTGACCAAATATTGATTCCGCTGTGCAAATATTAATTTTGGGGACTAAATTTTAATTCCGTTGATCAAATTTTAATTTCGTTGATCAAATTTTAATTTCGCTGGCCAAATTTTAATTTCGTTGATCAAATTTTAATTTCGTTGACCAAATTTTAATTTCGCTGACCAAATTTTAATTTCGCTTACCAAATATTAATTTCACTGATCAATTAATTAGTTCCCTTAAGTGGCTCGTGGATTAGTAACCTCTTTTCGAGTAACCTTGTATATAAAGTAAAGCAGAAAATATATCTAACCAAATATCATAATGAACACGTGTCTAGTTCTCGTATAATTAAAGGCATAATGAGCAGCTGCCACGTTATGTGTTACTTCCACTCCTATTCAGACAGTTATAATGTGGTTACAGGCAGAAATAAGTGAAAGTGGTTAATTAGTATGTGCATTAATTACTTACTTATTCCTATGAAACCTGTATAGGTTTGGTTTGGAAAATAAAAGCGAATGGTGAAAGAAAAATTGATCATCATAACATATTAGCTCTCGTCACAAAACAGATAGGTACAGAAGTCAATCACATGTATGTACTTCACTTTTCATATCTACGGTCGGCAGTCGCTCTATCTATACAAGGTTAGTCGGAAAGGGGGTACTAAGCCGAAAGGGTGTTAAAGTACCCATAATAAGGGATAACTTTTGTTCTACAACTTTCCCCAAAAGTCAATAAATTTAGAGATATAGCTGTTCAAAGATTTCATTAAAAATACGCTACGCCAACCCTATCATCAGCTGTGTTTACATTTGAGGTCATATTTTAAATACAAAAAGGCCGACTTTTCCCCTCGCATTTTCGAAGCATTTCTCAGAATTATAGGTAATCGTGACTAAATAAAGCGCAGACACGACGATTCGCAATCGCGTATTATAATAGGTAGGTTCCTAAAAATCTTTTGCACCTCAAAGTATTTTGCATTTCTCTGTTAGACTAATTTTATCGGCATATTTTTGTGTAAAACGAATTGACCTGATATTTTAGTTCCCTATACCTACCTACCTGCCTAGAATATTCATAATAACAGGCAATAAAAAACTTTCAACTTGGATATCAAAGGTTTTGATCACTAAAGCACGTAATTCCATATGATCTATCCTACACTGAAAACTATCCCGATTAATTACGGCCTTGCAGTACAATAAGTAAGTTATTATCTATCACAAACAAACCGTCAAAAATAAACTTACAGCACGATGTCGCTTCTGCAATAAATAATCATATGACGTCACAATTCCCCGAAATGTAGTGAAAACATTGTCAAAGAGATGCCGCCGAGACAGCGCGGCACGCGGCGCGCTTTTGCCTAGACTCTTTTGTATTTCGGCTGTTTGCCGCTTTAGAGGTGGGTTCAGTACATTGTTTTTTTGGAAATACGTGAATATTGTAAGTTTATTGTAAAATGTATGTCAGTCATTTAGTTAGACTAACAAGTTAATGATTATTAAAGTACGTACTAGGCTTGTCTGTTGTATTTCGTCTGCTTGCCGCTTTAGAGGTGGGTTCAATACATTGTTTTTTTTGGAAATGCGTGAATATTGTAAGTTTATTGTAACATGTATGTCAGTCATTTAGTTAGACTATGGAAGATAGAGGTGATAGATGCCGCCACAAGACTAACAAGTTAATGATTATTAACGTACGTACTTAGTTTGTGTGTAGGTACTAAGAAATGTATGCACTAAGTTTTGAAAACACATGAACTTAACGAGATAGATTTATTAATTTGTGGTATCGTATTTCATAACTTTGTTTACATTTTGACATGTAAGATGCTGCTTACAATTATGGAGTACTACAAAAGAAAAACATTGCGACCATTTGAGGTTTCATCCTCTCAAACTTAAAGTAAACCAGTTTCATCAGCTTCCTATTGCTAACCCAAGACCCAACGCTTATGTGTGTTCGAATCCCGTATGACGTAGGGGTAGATCCCAAAAAGTTACTAAATTCAAATCAGTTGTTAAATTCTCCGGGATTTAATTTAGGGGATTAACATTGCGCATCTCTAAAATGCAATGTTAGCCTAAACATTTTATTTCCGTTATTTATTATTCTAAGATTTTTTAGTCGCTTGCAACGCTTCCCGGGAAACAGTCGATGTTTTGATTGTTTACGCGAGTCGTGGTATTATTTCTTGTTGTTTCTAAAATATCGACTGAGTACGTATAGGGATAGGTACGAAGTATTACGACATGGTGATGTTTATTGGTTGTTGTGATGGTGTGCTCTTGGCGGGCCGTGATTTGTACCGTGATGATTGTAACCGTCCTCCCTTTGATCGAGTTCGAGGACTGTGTTCCAGTACGACGGGCCGCGTGGCGCTCCGGCTCATTATGCTCGCAGCAGCAGCTGCAGAGCGTACTGGGATGAGCGATTCCCCGTGTGGATCGGTCGTGGCGATCCTGTAGCCAGACCTCGCTCACCGGACTTGACTCCGCTGGACTTTTGCTTGTGGAGTCACGTTAAGGATAATTATTATGGTTTACGCTGACGAACAACGAAGACTAGATGCGGCTAAGAGTAGCATCTCCGTTTGAGAGCATCATGAGCAATCCGTAGATGTTATGGTAGATAACGCGATCGCATTCGTAGGTACATCGGCGCGCGACCTTGTAAATCGAGCGATAAGTGTGGCAGATTGAACCTTTTTTGTAGCGGTGGAGATCCATTTGTGGTGGCTATGCCTTGAAACAGTGATATCAAGTGCTTCTTGTGTTTCAATTCGAAATTAACCTTTCTTGCAGTGTCCGTGGTGATAGATTAATTTATGGTTAATTGAACTTACCTGTAAGTGAATTTCAACCGAAATTATATGAGATGTTACATCCGAAGAGATTTAACCAACCATGTAGTCCGTTCTCCAACGTACTGCATCATCACACTCTTTAAAGTTTAGAAACAATTATAAAAAATATCGATTCCGTAGTCGATTGCGATTACACCTCTCTACTATTCCCTGCTGTCGGCGCTCACCTCTATAAACGTCATTTAGTTTGGAGTCATCAGGTACACATTCTGCAATCAAAAGGGTAGACAGAACGCGGCGCATGGCTGCGCTAACGCGGTCTGTCCATTGGGTGGGTGGGATGTTAAATCTCTTCGGATGTAACATCTCATATAATTTCGGTTGAAATTCACTTACAGGTAAGTTCAATTAACCATAAATTATATTTCGATGTTACATCCTCGAGATTTAACCAACCATGTAGATGTTTAGCGATTTAGATATGTTGCGGAATGGGAAAAGTATTATATAGGTATTACTACTATTATTATATATATACTATATAATATATTTTATCAAAATACTATAATTTATGCTTTGGTGCTTACAAAGCTTCATAAAATCAACACAGTACAGCTTAATCAATTAAAGTGACACACATTGAACACAGCTTCAGCTAAAGATCTGTCTTCTTCAGGATTGACAAGGAGTTGGTTGTAAAACTTTGCAAAATATAAGGGATTTTCAGACCAACCAGCTGTTTTCTTAATCAAGTTGATGGACACATCAGCTCTGTTTGCTGCAGATGTGGAGGTATGGCGCATGTTATGCGCTGTAAACGTTGTTACGTCCACATCGCTACTGTGTAGCGTCTGTTTGATCCATCGGCTGATACTCTGGGAAGTGGCATTATGAACAGGTCTATTCATAGTTAAGAAAAGCTCGTTTGTATTAGGAGATTTTCTGAATTGAGCTGTTTTTTCCATGTAAGAAGACAGAGCTTTTGCTGGATAAATAACATCACATTCTGAAAACAATGGAACAATCAGTTTTGGGTTGCACCTATTCGGTGCAGAACTTTTAATAATATTATTAATTGGTATTATTATGCAAGATTCTTGGATTCTAATACCCCTATGATTAATGAATGATAACGTCTGCACAGGCTGTCCTGTCGACAACGCGAGGAGAGTTACTACTTCTTTCGTTAAAATCTCCATCGACAAATTTTCATTAGGGTAATGATTAGCTAGATAAGTTAAAACTAAATTTGGATCCCAGGTCGAATGGTATTTTGGTAAACTAGGTTTCCTTTTAAAAAACGCCTTTGACTAATCTTGCAATACAATTATCATTACAAATGTTTTTACTAATAATTACTGGTAGGGCAGATCGGAATGAGTTAAGAGTACCGTAACTTGAACCTCTTTTTAATTGTTCAATTAGGAACTTTAAAATATTTGGAACAGAACTATTTTAGTAATCGGTACTATTCCTTTGACAAAATGTAAACCGCAATTTTAATGCTACATTGTACCGATTAAAAGTGTTTTTAGATAAGAAATTTAACATTAGGTCAATTGAATCATCAGGGATGCCCTTAATTAAAAAACGCTTGCCTGATAATATTGCGCACGCCAGGGTAAGGCTGTGCCATAGCAGGTGTTGTTCCCTGGAAGGTGACGATAAAAGGTCTATATTAAGTTTGAAATAGATAATATCTGAATTTACTAGTGACAGAAATAAAGGGAACCATGATTGACTTGGCCAGTATGGAACAGCAAGGATACCCGTGGTTTAATCATTGTGTATCTTACGAAGACATTTTAATACAAGCGCAAGTGGGGGGAATGCATAAACAAAAGAATTTATCCCATTTGAGAGTAAATTCATCGATGTCATATGCTTCTGGATCTCGTTTCCAAGCAATATATTTATTGCATTTTGTATTGAATCTGGATGCGAACAAGTCCATGTCTGGTTGACCAGACTTGTTGACAATTTGCAATTTGACAAGCGCACCGGGTTTAGGTTCCAT
Organism: Amphipyra berbera; assembly: GCA_910594945.2. Classification (NCBI taxonomy): domain Eukaryota; kingdom Metazoa; phylum Arthropoda; class Insecta; order Lepidoptera; family Noctuidae; genus Amphipyra; species Amphipyra berbera. The sequence goes on along the minus strand of OU343136.1, from coordinate 9,232,997 downwards.
TCAGCGTCGATGTTTGTGTGTCTAGAGGCTCAGTCTGCATCAGTATTATCACGAAACTTAATATAAGAAGCAAAAATGTAAATGTTCCTTTGTTCGCGCCACTGCCGTATTTTTCTACTAATTTTATTAAGGTGAGGGAATTGTATTCCACCCATTCTATTTATGTACGAGATGGCAGTGGTGTTGTCAATTCTAACTGTAAATTCTATATTTCTGTAAATTTGGCAAAAGGATTTTAAAACCAAGAATTGCGGCTAGTAATTCAAGGTAATTTATGTGATATTCAATTTCTTTGTCTGACCAGTGGCCTCTTGCTACTTCACCATCGCACACTGCTCCTCATCCGATAAGAGATGTATCTGTCTATATTTCTAGTTGAAATTGATTTCTTCGTATTTTATTCTTAGCTTTATTGGCGATGTCTGTCCACCAAGTAGAATCCTGTAGTAGATAACTATTTAAGGACATCCTAGATTTTTTTTTTTTTTTTTTTTTTTTTTTTTTTTTTTTTTTTTTTTTTTTTTTACGTGGGGAAATCCTCATGAACTATCCGAGGGACACCGTGGGGTTTTACTGGCTAAAACCCCACGGTGTCCCTCCTTCTGACCTAAGGCCGGGGTCACGGGATTCGCTGTTGCATCCACCGCGACCATACAGCCAACCCTAGGCAACGGCAGGGCATGCGGTAGTAAGCGTACCTATGAATTTTGCATAATCTCGTATCCTAATCGATTTCTTATACATTAATTTTCTAACCATTTTTAATATTTTCACAATTTTTTCAGGAGGTAGTTGAAGGCACATTTCATGTGTGTTGAGGTCCACACCGAGAAATCTACATTTTCGATTTGGTGTCATGTTACTTTTTTCAATATGTATTATGAATCCTAATTTATCTAGATTTTGTTTTAAAATATTAATGATATTTTTACAGGTGTTATAACTCTTTCCTCTATATAAAATGTCATCGAGATACGCTATTACTGTGTGCCCTTTACTTCTAAGATATGACAGTAATGATTTAATAAGTTTTGTGAAAACGTAGGCGGCTGAACTAAGGCCATAGGGTAAACAATTAAATTCAAACAATTGAACAAATCTAAATCTTAGATATTTTCTATATGAACCATAAATAGGGACTAAGAAATGTGCCTCTTTGAGGTCTATTGTTGCCATATAAGAGCCTTCAGATACTAGCTTTGTAGCAGTGCATATATCCTTCATTTTGAAGTGGTGGGTATATATCTATTTAATTTCTTTAAGTTTATACTTTATATTTATACTAATAAATCTAAAAGCACCGGTACTTTTGGGTGTTAAGAATACTGGCGATACATATTGACCAAGTTCATCAACACATTCAGAAATAGCTCCCAATTCTTTTAACTTTGTTATAGCATTTTCCCTTTCTACTATTGGAAATGGGGGATTATTTGGTTCGGTGTATTGGGTAAAACTATGCATAAAAGGGATTTTGTATCCTTTAGGTACATAAGACAGAATAACAGGGTCATCAGTAGTTGATAACCAATTGTTAAAATATAGTTGTATGTGACTAGCATGTGGTACCTCTACTTGTGCCTCCGGTCGGTATGACGGTGGCAGGGGGCTGGCGCGGCTCGGCCTCGCGGCTGCGTAGTACCTCCTCGCTGTGGCTGACGGTTGTGCCTCGTAGTGCCGACCCGCTGCTGTTGGTAGCATCTTTGTATTTTGCTGAAGACGAGGAAAGCGTGTGTTTCCCGACATTGGACGCTTCCTTTGAAAATGAGGCTTCTTTATTTACTGGTTGGATCTTTCAATGTCCTTTGAATTTTTTATGTTTTCCCCAAATAGGAATGTCTGTCTTTTAACACTGAATGGTGTTGTAGGTCAATCAGAAGTTGACTTAGTTCGGAGAGTCTCTTGATAATTATAATTTTATCAATATCAGGTTTTATCAATATCAGATTTTATCAATATCAGATTTAATTACATCTATAGTGACTAGGCCTGGTATGCCCTAAGCCCAGTTGACTTGAGATTCCTCTACTCCCGGCAGCGTCAGACAGGACCGCTGCCACTTCCGCTTTGCTTGCCCCATCCAGGAGGGCTCCACCCCAACGTTCAGAGATTTTCTGGGGAATTTTCTCACCCAACTCCTGCTCAGCAAACTTGGTCTCGCCAAGTATTTTTAAATTTTCTCGGGAACCGTAGAAGTGGACAGCAAAATTGGATCCGTGATACCCAAGGGCCGGAGCAGGGCCCGATTGCATGTCCCATTCATGCACTTGCGATGGGCCCGCAACCATAGACAAATCGTCTTCATCGAACATGTATCTATCCAGTTTAGACTGTTCGGGAAACGAGCAGGGCGATTGTTTCAGCGGAAAACAGGTATGGTATGTTACTTTCTGGATGGCATCGCGTACCACCACGCTAAGAAAGTACAACAAATTTGTTCCTGGATAATATCACGTATTACCACTTTAGGGAACAAAAAACGATTACCTTCAGTACAACATCACGTGTTGTATGTTACTTTCTGGATGGCATCCCGTAGCACCACGCTAAGAAAGTACAACAAATTTGTTCCTGGATAATATCGCGTATTACCACTTTAGGGAACAAAAAACGATTATCTTCAGTATAACATGACGTGTTGTATGTTACTTTCTGGATGGCATCGCGTACCACCACGCTAAGAAAGTACAACAAATTTGTTCCTGGATAATATCGCGTATTACCACTTTAGGGAACAAAAAACAATTACCTTCAGGATAACATCACGTGTTATCACGTCAAGAAGGCAAGAATATTTGAATATAAGCATGATTATTTCCTAAGTTAACAAAGTTGAACACTTTTTCTAATATGGAGGGTCAAGTCGAAACTTGCTTTTTTGCTAACCTTGATATCTGGGTTGAAGTTTAGCTTCCAGGCAGCGTATCTTTTTACGAATATCTTGTTAGCTTTTTACTTTTCGTTTTCTTCCCATTTTAGGCTATTTTTGAGCACTTTTCCACAAGTTTTTCCACAAGTTTTATTTTTTGGTGGTAATGATGCAGCACACAAAAAACGAATGACGTTTATAGAGGTGAGCGCCGACAGCAGGGAATAGTAGAGAGGTGTAATCGCAATCGACTACGGAATCGATATTTTTTATAATTGTTTCTAAACTTTAAAGAGTGTGATGATGCAGTACGTTGGAGAACGGACTACATGGTTGGTTAAATCTCGAGGATGTAACATCGAAATATAATTAAGTGTTAACATAAGTACATAAAACTGGTGATTGTTTCATTCGTAGGTAGGTTACCTACGTACATACAGTAGTAGTTAATAAACAAAAGTGCTTCTTGTGTTTTTAAGTACCTATTTGATATTAAGACGACACGTGTGTGACGTTTTCGTTGGCCGAGAACAGCGTCAACATCAGAAATGGTAAGTTCCTAGATGATAATGATATGTTCCGACACACGACACACACATGCACACACCCTCATACACAGTACCATAGTAACCTACGATTTCGGCGCCGGCGCGGCGGCGCAGCGTTCGTAGGCACCTACCGGTGCTTTGTGTTTTACCGCCGAGCGGCTAGGCACCGACGACCACGTGCGCGGCCATTTTTGAATAGATAAAAAAGTCAGGGTTGTGGAGTTTTTGAAATAAATAATATTTATTTACTTTTGTATGGAAATAAAAATATGCGTATTTAGAAATTTTAACACCTGCAATAAAACAGTCATCAGTGATACTATAAGTGGCTTTCGGGTTAGTACCCCCTTTCCGACTAACCTTGTATATCTACCTCTCTCAAGCGCATGGCACTCGCGCTCGCACTCACCCGCACTCTAGTCCCAAACAGTCCGAGATATCGTGTCCGAGAGCAGTGTCTATGTGTGCGTTGCCCGAGCGCACTTGTATGTAGATTGACTTCTGTACCTATCTGTTTTGTGCTCTCGTTCATGCTTAATAAACAGTTGACTATCCATATTTTCTATAGTCTCCTAATATTTTTAAACGGTGTTAATTATCTTCACTTCGTATATTTGTTTGTTTGATTCTAATCTTGCGATAGACTTTTAAACTACTTCTGCTTAACCGATTCCCTGAAACTTCGCACTTAAATTCCCATGACAATACAAAATCTTGATGCTGCAGGGGTACTGCAAGATAGTTTAACTTAAAAGTTTTTTTATGAGATTATTATACAGCAGTGATAGCCTAGTGATGTGACTCGAGTTCGAATCCAAGGCACGCAACTCTGACTTCGCATTCATGTACATACCTATTGTATAATTATCACTTGCTTAACGGTAAAGGAAAACATCGTGAGAAAACGGCATGCCTGAGAAATATTTCTCGACGACATCTGAAGCCAAGTCGGAGGCCCATGGACGGCATAAACTCTGATATCAGGTTAGTCACTAACCATACGAAAAGAAGAAGATGAGATTAATTTTACTGGCTTCTGAAGAACTGATCGTGCGGTCACGCAATAAGAAAACAGAGCGTCACTCTTTATTCAAAACACTCAAATTCTTATACGGCCTATGATGTCAGTTGGCTGGATAATAAAAGGTATAACATCTGACATCATCGGCCAGCATCTCCAACAGAACAAAACATAAGGCCGGGTACTTCGTCAGTTTACAACTTAAGACATATGTACCTACTACCTACATTATGCAGAGAACTTTCGTTTTACGATATTCCACACGAGAAAGCTATTTGACCTCCGAAAAATCTTTTGTACTTGGAAAATGACCAGTATTTTCCGAAGAGGAATATCCTTCTGAATTCGAGGGGTTGATTAGATGAGAAAGGGTACTCCAGGGTTCCAGTACTTCGATAAAATGATTTTGTTTTTATGACGTCTTTAAAACGCGGCTGAATATTTCAATCGGAAGGCGATAATAAAATCGAAGCTATGAGTTAATTAAATCTTTGAGGGTATAAGGAATAATAATAAATGAGCGACTGCTGAAATAGGTGGTATAATAATTAATGGCCGATTCCTATAATTTACGGAGCGTTATTGGTTAAAGTTGAGACTATTGTCTTTTTAAATAACTAGCTGTGTCCTCACGGCTCCGCCCGTAGCCTATGTTACTCAGTGATAATGTAACTTTCTAACGGCAAAAGTTTTTATGAAATCGGTCCAGTAGTTTTTAAGTTTATTCGTTACTAGCTGTGTCCTCACGGCTCCGCCCGTAGCCTATGTTACTCAGTGATAATGTAACTTTCTAATGGCAAAAGAATTTATGAAATCGGTCCAGTAGATTTTAAGTTTAAGTTTATTCGTTACATACAAAACTACAAAAATCCAAAAATACAAATCTTTCCTCTTTATAATATTAGTATAGATGAACCAAAGACCTCATAGCTTTGCATAGTAGACCCTCCCATATGGAAGTAACTGTCATAGGTAAAATTAGCTTACGAGTCTATTTATTTAAAATGCTACCATTGGTAAGCAAAACGATTCGTTTTTTTTTATAGGAGCCAGGCATAATTCAACCATGTTTTCAAACCATTCATTTTAAAAATTCACCATAACGGGCTCAATCCAAACAAAATGGAAATTTGAACAATTTTAATTTTTTCATGGAAAAATATTGCATGGTAGCAACTCATCAATAAAAACTAGCATGGAAACTTATTAGAATTTCAAATTGAAGTAAACCTTTGCTTATGAATGAATAATTTTGTTTAGTTTTGCAATGGAATTTATAACTGCTAGCGGTGTTATCATAGAAACTAAATGGAATAATAATTGATTTCTGATGATACCTTCGACTAATAACTCCCTGCTCTAAAACTGTTAAAAGCCATTTGCTATTTCTAAAATAATAAAGGAATTAGGTACTCATTTAATTTACAACAAAGGCAACAAGTCGGTCGAGTACTATATATACATATATAGTACTTAATAAATAAGCAGTACGGTACTTGAATTAAATACATAGTATGTAGGCTCCAGTTAGTGTACTGCTTCTTTCTCATGGGTGGTTTAAGTTGCAGAAGGTAAGTTATTCGGTAGAAAAATAAACACCATTAACTGAAACCAGGCATGTGAGATAGTATACGTTGGGTCAATATCACAAGACCGAATTAAATCCTATTCACGGAACGAAAAAATCTCTCCCTGCCGACAATATATAATACATTTTACATTCAGGAGGCTATGGAGGCCGCCGCGGTTCCCACCAGATTCTGCTTCTGAACGCCGTGAGTCAACAGTCAAAATTAATACAAGAGGCCGTGGGATATAGAAAAAATCTTTCTGGACGCCGTGGGATCCGCCCTGACCCCAAATTCAAATAGTTTTTACAACTACTGGCGTGCTGTTATGGAAAATGTGATAAAAGTATTAAAAAATATGCTTTGGCCTGCTGAACAAAATTTTTTGGGGGTCGCCGGCGGTTTCCATGGCAGGGAGAGTGTTAAAAGAGATATTTTCTGTAAAATATTTCATAACATTAATTTCTAACAAAAATAAATTGTGTGATGTTAATCTATTAGTTGAAATACTTCTTATTCAAGTAAGTTTCGAATTTTTTATCGATTTTACAGAAAATATCTCTATTAAGAGTACCTAGTCAAATATTTTTTACATTTCATTTTTTGTTCCGTGAATAGGGTATAAGTCAAATAATTTCCATATAAATGGTTTTGACGCGGAAAGTACCTTAGTGGAGCTTCATTTTTTATATAACTACAAAATAATTCACTTAATTTTCTCTATTTTTTTTAACTCAGCCTTTTGCATGCTACATGTCTAGCACATAGCTGCTCTTTCCAATTGAAAAATATCAGTTCTAAATATAACAGGAGAGTACACCTCAAAAACTTTTGGTTGGAGACCGAATAATAATATATAACTGCCCGGTTACGTAGAAACGGTCCGCAAGACCATCTACGAGCAGTAGAAAGAAAAAAAACTCAAAAACGTACATTATCAAGCGTATTACACTTCACCTCAAGAAGATACCAAAAAATCACGAACCGCATGTAAAGTTTCTCATTCCAGGTTACACTGAGAGAGTTGGCTCACCTTAGCCAACTTAATACCCTAACTTTGCGACTCATTGTCAGACTTGTCGTGTCACACACATCAAACTTCATAATACGAGAACTTTGTCACACTGTTTCTTACTGTCATCAAGTAATTTTTGGGGCAATATTAATACGGGCTATATTTGTAAGTATAATAAGTTGTTTGGAAACTTTTGTTATTTCTAGACAATGATCGATGGATCAATTCTTTGTGAAGTTATCACATGGGACGTATTTAAAAGCGTTTTAAAATGAATGAAAATAACAACAAAAAATTCTTTTTTTTCGTGTGGTTAGTGAGTAAACTTGTATTCGTATGACACCCGGGACCGACTGTTTAACGTGCTCTCCGAGACACGGAGAGGTCATGTGTAGCGAACTGTCACCCATCCATGGACTGTCCGCAGCAAGCGCAGCTTAACCTCGTAAATCGTATGATCGGCGTGGTTGGTAATTAGCCACGAGCCTCTCTCATAGTGTAAACTATTAATTTTAAAGCTTGACCCTTTTAAAGTGGGAACTATCCTTTTTGAAGTTCATGTAATTATATAATATATCCCATATCATATTAGCGTTTTGCCGATCCATTTTTATAGTGTCTGCTTTACATTATAAGATGCATTTTCGTTGAAACCATCAAAAAAATAAATCAAAAATGTAAAAGTTAATAAAAACTGTTATTAGTTTTTATTAATCCTATTGTTAACATAATTATAACACTCAAACCAACACCAATAGGTAACAGATTAATTCTCGCAATATCTGCAGAATCAGTATTCATTGTCTGTTCGTAGCTAGGCAACAACAGTCGGAAATCACGAGTTGTTCCCTACCGATGTACTAATTGTCATTCGAGACACGACGGTAGACAAGCAGAACTTGTTATGTTCCTGCGTTTTATCTACCAGTTTGTTCTGACTGTTTTAGAGATTAGGTACTTTGCGTAAGATAGTGCAGTAGCCTGAAATTATTTGACTCGAGCATAATCAGAAGGAATTAAAATTTCTGCGGCTAATAAGGCTATTCTTCGGTTATATGTTCCTTATTAACCGACTTCATAATGGAGGAGGTTCTCAATTCGATTGGTATTTTTTTATGTATGTACACCGATTACGCTAAGATTTATGATCCGATTTACGTGATTCTTCTTTTGTTTGATGCGGAATAGTTGCCATTTGGTCCCATAAAAAATATACATAGTTTGGCCTAGTAGTTTTAATTTTATGATTTTTTTGTTTACGTGGTCTGTGTAATTAGTCTACCTGATGTAATCTAGAAAAATCCTACTGTAATTTACAGAACAACCTATAACAGACACTAAAAAGTATAAAAAAACTACGTTTAAAAAAACTGACTTCGAAAACTAAAAAGTATAAAATAACTTAAAAAAGATTTAATTTAATACACCTCTTATGCAAACCTAATACCTTTACCATAATATAAAATTAACAGTTTCAGAAGTCGGTGCCTTCAATTTGTTTTAGCGTGAATTAGCACCGACTTCTGAAACTGTTAATTTTATATTATGGTAAAAGGTATTAGGTTTGCATAAGAGGTGTATTAAATTAAATCTTTATTAAAATATTTTATACTTTTTAGTTCTTGAAGTCGGAAAAACGTAATTTTTTTGATTAAAATTCAACACATTGTATTTGACGTAATTACCAACTAAAAGTAACGATTGTAAACGCCGAATTACAAAAGGAATTTATAAGGCGGATGTCAATGGAAACGCCGGTAGAGGACGTCCTAGAAGGACATAAATCGATGTTATTGGTGATATTCTTCACAATGGACAGGTGCGTAGTACTCTCAACCGGCATGCGTGTGTGACAAGATGTATGAATGTGGATGAAGCGAAAAGAGTAGAGAGAGTCGTAGCATGTGGTGTTCTATAGTTTCTGCATACCCCCTTGGGAAAAAGGCGTGAGTTTATGTATGTATATATGGACCAACTAAAAATAAATCAAATAAGCTACAATTTCACCAAAAACTGTCGATGAAAAAGTGCAGTCCCATTATCAAACAAAAACTAAGTTAAATCGAAGGCTAAGTTAGTTTTTGTTGTCAAACGATTTGACGATTTTTCTAAACGAAAACTGTTTGAATGAACAGCTTCGGTTTAATTGCGATTGATCAATGTTTCTGTTAGTAGAATTGGCCCCTAGAACACAAAAATTAATAGATAACACATAACATCACGCCTGTATTCCCCGAAGGGTTGAGCAGAGTTGTATAGTAACACCCTTCTTTCAATGTCCCAAGTAATAGGGGGCGAGTCTATTGCCTTCAACCAGGCATAAATTCAAACTCCAGGCTGCTACCGAGGAGTTCCACACGGAAAAACCCAATAACACTTTACCAGACCTGAAGATCGAATCCAGAAGCTCGCAATCAGCAGTCGTACTTGCCACCATTAGACCAACGAGGCAGGTCAAATCACACTTGTTTGTACTATTTGACATTCACAGCACGAATCTGAGTAAACTGCTCGTCTCACCGACTAGGTTCACTGATGGTGCCATCCATTTAAATCCCGGATTCATTCTGAATTCGGGCCCAGCCGTTTCCATAGTGGCCTGTGTAACTTCGGAATTTAATTAACGAAGTTCCTATGCAAAAATGATTTATTATTCTTTTATTTAGCGGAATATTTTGTATTTTTCTAGTGTTTAGCTACTGTTGAAGTTTTATTGTTGTTTTGTTCTACTTTTGCGTGCACTATTTAGGACAAAATAAATATATACCTAATTTTCCAGTAACAAGGCATTTTGTAGATAGATTGTAGGTTTACTATTCAGCTGGACTAGACCAAATAACAGTAAATTCAATAATATTTTTATTGGTCTAGTGGTAGCAAGTGCGACTGCTAATCGTGAGGTCTTGAGTGCGATCCCCAGGTCAGGCAAAGTGTTATTGGGTTTTTCCGGGTGGAATTTCTCAGTAGCGGCCCGGCATTTGGATTTGTGCCCTGTCGGTGGTAATAGGCTCAACCCTATTACATGGGACTTAAACATAACGGCAAAATGAGGGTGTTATTATACACCTGTGTCAAACCCTTCGAGGAATATAGGCGTGATGATAAGTTATGTTAACTTTATTAATTCCAGAACAATCTTGAATTAATTTATCCCAATAATCAAAAACAGACAACAAAGAAGAGTATCCAAATTTACAGCTATTTGATAATTTTAGCAACAAAAACTAAATATCTAGCAAAAAAAGAGAATAAGATCTCTTCACATACCTATACCTTGGAAATCTTAAGCATACAAAGGCGATAAAAAGAGCAAACAGTTGTCCAATTACTAGCGCAAACATCAGATAATCCTCAATCGACATCAGAGTCCACGCATCTTCGGTTACGTACAAACCTCGCAATGAGGCGTGAGTATTGCATGAGACATGTCGTGTGTGCATTTGTGTTCTACCAGGTTCACACGATTCGATTCTATTTGATCAACTGCCAAATCGCATGCGATTTGAACCGTTTGAACAGACTTTCAATCAAATTGAATGAATTTGAAGGAACAAAACGTTTTAACTTTTGTTGATCAATAAATGTGGATCAACTAAAATCGAACCGTGTGAACCCGCTATTCTATAGTGTGTGTGTTGAGTTTTGCACAACAATAATACTAGTTCCTTCTTCTCTTAAAAACTGGTTGGACACAATTAGCAGCACTTTCATAATATTGCATGATATGAAATTCTCTTTTTAGTTATTTTATGTTATAAAATAATTATAATTGTACGTGATCTGTTTGCGGATGAATGGAAGAATAAATTGTCAGGTGCATTGTGAGGGCTGTGTGAAAGAGGTGTCTCATATTGTTATATATATATATATATATTTTATTTTTTTTAATCATTATTTTTCGTTCCATTGTTTTGTATGTATCTTCTTCCATTCCTGTTCATTTTTCTATCTTTAATTATTGTAATTAGTTTAGACTAATTACAATAATTAAAGATAGAAAAATGTCTTAGGACCGTTTTAATTAAAGTAAAAATAAATAAATAAATAAATAAATGATGGACTACAGATTTTAAACGGAGCAAAATCTCTCTGGCCATCGTATATCTGTTTTGAAACCTTTGTTAATTAGACCATTAATTTGTCACAAAACTTTTACTATATTATAATTTTTAACCGACTTTCAAAAAAAGGAGGAGGTTCTCAATTCGACTGTATGTTTTTTTTTTTTGTATGTTTATTCCGCGACGTCTTTGCTAATTGTAAACCGATTTTAATGATTATTTTATTGTTTGAATAAGTGTTCTTTCGAAATGGTCCCGTTTAAATTTGGTGAAGATCTGATGAAGAACTTCGGAGATAGACAATTTGAAGTCGGTTTTATTTTTGTTAAAAAGTTTAATTATCGTAAGTGATATTCATATTTATGGATGTATACGGTTTAAGTCGTGTATTTAGTATGAGACAAATGTCTCGCTACACAAGTCGCCAGCGATGACCAGTGACATCGCTAGCAGACATCTTTTTCCACGACATTTTAGTACTATGTATGTTAGCAAGACATGTCACGCTATGTTCGGTAATGTCGCGCGATGTCGCTGGACTTCGCTGGCGACACGTGTAGCGGGACATTTCGATGGTCCCTATGTATACTATCGAAACTACAAAATCACGGTTTTTATTTTATTTGCTTAAAATGTGTGAAATTATGTTATCTTACAAGTTATAAAACAAAAAAGATAAAATATCATATTATTTTGTGTTTATCAAAACGTAAAGTTAAAAATATTCAAAGAACAAACTTCTAAACGCTTTCCTCAAAAGTAGTCATTTTCGACTTTCAGTAGTGTACGTAGGGACCGTCGATTTGTTCCCTGTTGAAAACGCAGCTTTACTCACGTGATTTCCACTATAGTCCGCGAGTAAGTGCTAGTCACGTCCTGAGATATGGGAGCGACAGGAGGGGGGTGCGAAACAATAGACGCGCTATGTCAGTTTGCTTTGTCTTGTCTACCGTGCACACCCCCCTCCTGCCGCTCCCGTACTTTAGGAGGTGTTGGCACTTGCGCGCGGACTACTTTGACATACACAAAATATACACGCGGGTAAAACAGTATAAATCCATAATCACAAAATTTTATTGTTCACTGAAATGTGACTCTTTATTTTGCTCTATTCTTTACAATTCTTGTGAAAAATGTGTGTAAATATTTACAATGAAATGAAAGCGTTCCATTTACATACCAAACATAAACAGAATTTCTCGGAATTTACCTTGAAAAGAAAACTGTGTATAAAGAGAAATAATGTATGACAGCGTTGAGTAACAGCAAAAAGTACTTAAAGAATTTTGTATGGCTTACGTAAATTTTAAGTGGCTTTACCAAGTTTTTCAAGCCGCTACACAACTTAACGATATTAATCCTAGAAAGCAATTTAATTGCAACAAGTTGGTTTGCTACCGACATTTACTTAGCAAGCCCACACGTTGAAATTACCTCTATATTTTAAACTCTTTTAGCTCAAAGTGAGCTCCCACTAAGTCCACAACGTTAGAGCGCAGTATATTTTGTAAAGGTTGCACTCATTTATGGAAAGGGTATGAGCCACAGATGAGAGTTTAAGATAGATTATATAATTAGAACAAAAACATTATGAAACACTGTAAACTTGTATATTAGGTATAAGATCATTTTGATATTTTTTAGTCTACTGATTTATATTACTGACTCAATATCAACGAATTAATAAACTGCCTCGTTGGTCTAATGCTGGCAAGCACGACTGCTGATAATGAGGTTCTGGATTCGATTCCCAGGTCGGGCAAAGTGTAATTGGGTTTTTCCGTGTGGAATTCCTCAGTAGCAGCCCGGAGTTTGGACTTGTGCCCGGTTGATGGCAACAGGCTCCCCCCTATTACATGGGACTTAAACATAACAGCGAAATGGGGGTGTTATTATACACATCTGCCCAACCCTCCGGGGAATACAGGCGTAATGTAATGTTAATAAAGTAAATTTATACATTTTCAAACTGATAAAAGAGTCATAAGATAAAATATGAAACTTTTATTGAATCACACGATTCATCCGAGCCAAATTCGGTAATATTCATTAAGCAACTACAAATTAATGGGAATCCTTTAATAATTATTTAGTCCCAACCCAACGCGGGTTTAACTAATTATTTTAGATCAACTTATTATTTAATATCTCACTTCATTGGAATAACTTTATCATAACATAGGTTCATATGTACTAAATTAGAAATAGAGCTATTCCGTAGACAACATTTCTGGAATTTTCTGTTCATAAATTGTATCCGTTAAAATATCGCAAGAAGGATTCTTACAAGTCTTATTTTTTTATGGAATGCGAATCTTTAGTACTTTACTAAGATTAAGTTGAGCCGTGGAACTAAACTGTGTACACAACTCAAGGAACATTTTTTCTTTTATTTAAACTCTAACTTTTTTAAAGTTGTGCTGGCTCAGAAACGTAAAACTTAGCTTACCTTGGCTTACCACAGTATTGGAAGAAATAAAGTATCAATTTTTTTTTAATTTGTGCAGTATTAATGGACCTTTTCCCGTGCTAGGACGTGCTAGAATATAAAACTTCCTCACCGCATGCTGGGAATTGAGGAGTGTTGTAAGATTCAACAAAACCAAGCACGCTTGGTAGTAGGATCTATTTGGTCCGCCTGGCTAACTACCACCCTCACAGTAGAGTCCGGTGCCAAGAAATTTACTGCATTCCATCGTGCGTATGTAAAAGCCAGAGGGGTTTAGGGGAAACCCTCTATATCTTTGTTCCTTGGATTCTTGTGCTCCATCTTAGACTCTGTCTGCACTCACCAAGACAAGAATATAAAATATATATTATATAGGTATAGTAACCACTGACAGTTCTACTCATCTTGCGGCAAAAAAGGGTAGGAAGAAGATTAAATTACATTGTTCATCCTAAATTCCATTTTGATTTTGACAATACAGAAATGTCATATATACAGTGGTTTAAACTTTTCCCTCGATTTCAATTTCCCTTACCAACTGGAGATAAGGGATCTTCGGAAATACGCTATCAGGGGAAAATTGCGCTTCATTGAAAATCTGATGGACAGGTAATTGAGCATTTCGAAGCTCCAAATTGGTTATTTTTATCTCATTGCTTCATTTACGATTGGGGTTTCTTTTAGTTGGGTGCGTTAGTCTAGATTTGAAGATCTGTGTGATCTTACTATGCCCTTTATTTTCTTTTACCAAGTGAGTTTTAAATCAAAAGTGATTTGTTAAGCAGATGGTTTATTTTTTTTATTCCGAAATTTTGTTAGTATAATTATGTCAGACTAGCTGTGTCCTCACGGCTCCGTCCACAGCCAATGTTACTCAGTGATAATATAGCTTTCTAACGGCAAAATATTTTTTGTAATCGGTCCAGTAGTTTTTAAGTTTATTCGTTACATACAAAAATACAAATCATTCCTCTTTATAATATTAGTGTAGATATAGATGGGAGGAAAAAATAATAACCCACTATTATGCCTATTTAAATAAAAAATACTTTCTACAGTCAAAACAAAGGTGAATTCGTGCCAAGAAGCATTTGCATGTTACAGGGGTGTTCCAAAAAATGAACCTTTTGTTTTTATTGTAGCACAGCACTATACCGCCTCGAAACGACGTCACAGCCTCGTCAATATAAAATAAGCAATGACATGCAAATAACGACATTGCAATTTTATTTGTGATGTGTTGCTCACAAAATGCACGCTGTATAGTGAAATACATAACATAATACCACGCCTGTATTCCCCGAAGGGTTGGGCAGAGGTGTAGGCAGCTTTTTTTTTTTTTTGGATTTTAATGATCTGGTCATTTGGACCTTTAAGTCAAGTCTTATTTTATTTTTCTAAACGCTGCACTGTGTATCACTTCTTTTTATATTGATTCAATCGTGTTTTTAATATATTTATATAGCGGTTTGAAAGTGTTTTTATCCTTTAATAGTTGATTAAGTGGCGGCGGGCGGGATGAAGAATCGTACTTAATGTTCACATCACTGAGTTCACTAGCCAACACTAATCTGTCCAGTAGGAACTTTTGACAGTCAAAGATAAGATGCTCCATGGTTCCTTCTTGGGATTCACAATGTGGGCATGTATTACTTGTAGTAATACCAAGTCTAGCAAGGTGTGACGGTGCAGTATTATGGCCAAAGCGCAATCTATTTATCGTAGTGATAAAGTCTCGGCTGGCTTCCTTAAATTTATTGTACCAGGGCTTAACAGGTAATCTTTCTTGAATAATGTAGGCAGCGAAATCTTTACACAGTATAAAACAAAGTCGCTCCCGCTGTCTGTCTGTCCCTATGTATGCTTAGATCTTTAAAATTACGCAACGAATTTTGATGCGGTTTTTTTTAATAGATAGAATGAGTCAAGAGGAAGGTTTATATGCCCCATATTAGTATCTACATTGCACCCGTACGAAACCGGGGCGGGTCGCTAGTAAGTTTGTAAAATAATCCTCTCTGTATAATTTGATTGTCGTTCCTCATATAAGGGGAACCGGAATCGGAATACCAGCCTTTGCATTATTATGATTTCTTGAATCAACAGATTTACTTTTACTTTATTGCACACACACATACATAACATCACGCCTGTATTCCCCAAAGGGTTGGGCAGAGGTGTATAGTAACACCCTCATTTCAAAGTTATGTTTAAGTCCCATGTAATAAGTGTCGAGCCTATTGTCGTCAACTGTACACAAATCCAAACTCCGAGCTGATACCGGAATTCCACTTGGAAAAACCTAATAATCCTGTGCCCGACCTGGGGAATGAACCCAGGACCTCACGATCAGCAGTCGCGCTTGCCACTACTAGACCAACGAGGCAGTTACTTAATTGCATGTAGTTTTAAACAATGGCATTCAAATAAGATCTATGTAATAACATCTGCGTTACACGCTGTATAGTGTATAATGAATTCGCTAAGGGAGGATCCCTGTATAATTTGATCGTCTTGCTCAACCTGCATAAGGAAAAGAGTGCTATTTGCCTGCCAATGTGTTCCTTATTATGATTTCTGTAGCCCAACACCTTTATTGTTAGTTTTGTGTTGCATATTATGTACAAACATTTTGGTATGTGCAACAGAAGGTCATATAATATAAGCATTATGTTTGTGTTCTTAATGTTTAGTAACGCAATAAGTAGTCTATACTCATATTATAAAGAGGAACGATTTGTATTTTTGTATGTAACGAATAAACTTAGAAACTACTGGACCGATTTCAAAAATTCTTTTGCCGTTAGAAAGCTGCATTATCACTGAGTAACATAGGCTACGGGCGGAGCCGTGAGAACACAGCTAGTATTTAATAATTTCCTAATTTACTTCAATAAGAAGAAATCTTGCACAAACAAAGATTAACAATACCTGTCCGTTTTTATTTATCGTCATAATTGTGCCAGTTAATTCTTCCATTATTCAGAGGCTCATCCGGTAATGTTGGTATGCCTTTTTTTTCGACTGGAAGTCCTCATGGATACCGTCCGGTTGGGAAAGGCGGAGAGACATGTCTCTTACCGACTAAAACCACCCGGTGGATGTCCTCAGCACAATAGATGGGGGCTCCGGGAACTCCGGTGGATCGCACCTGTACCCCCTTGCTTGTGCTACGCCTTTGGCTCGTCCCGGGGCAGCAGTGGAGTCCTACGGACTGAATATGAGGATACCATTTTAATTGTCATAATGTAGTGTCAATAATTTGGTTAAGTAAACCTTTTTAACCGACTTCCAAAAAGGAGGAGGTTACTATGTTCTGTATGTATTTTTTTTTTGTGTATGTGCATCGATATTTTCGCCAATTGTGAACCGATTTTGATGATTCTTTTTTTAATGGATAGGGTATACTTCGAAGTTGGTTCCATTTAAATTTGGTGAAGATCTGATGAAGAAATTCGGAGATAGATAATGGAACTCCTCAATGACGAACAGTACGCATATTATGATGATGTGATTATGTTACGAGCAGCTCCTTAGTAGGTCCAACCAAGTTAAGGCCACTAAAATGAAAAAAATAAAAACATTTTTTAGAAAAAATTTAAACCGACTTCAAAAAAGAATAAAATAATTACCATATAAAATTAACAGTTTCAGAAGTCGGTGCCTTCAATTTGGTTCAGCGTGGATCAGCACCGACTTCTGAAACTGTTAATTTTATATGGTAGTTATTTTATTCTTTTTTGAAGTCGGTTTAATTTTTTTCTAAAAAATGTTTTTTAGTTAAATTTATCCAAACTGTTATTTAAATACCTCGAGTTCGAATCCAAGGCACACACCCCTGACTATTCGGGTTCTTTAACGTAATGTATAATAATCACTTGGTTTAAAACGGTGACGGAAAACATCGTGTGGAAACCGGCATGCCTGCGAGATATTTCTCGACGGCATGTGATGCCAAGTCAGAGGTTCATGGGCGACATAAACTCTGGCACCAGGTTAGTCACTAACCACACGAAAAGAAGAAGAAGAAGGGGAACTACTCCAAATACCCGAATAAAAAGTATTCTATACAAGGTTAGTCGGAAAGGGGGAACTAAGCCAAAAGGGTGTTAAAGTACCCATAATAATGGATAACTTTTGTTCTACAACTTTCCCCAAAAGTCAATAGTTCAAGAGAAATAGCTATTCAAAGATTTCATAAAAAATACGCAAAATTCTAGGTATCTATCCTCAGTTATGATCAGACGTGTTTACATTTTATATCATATTTGGGGTCACGGATTAGAAACTCCATTATCTGAATTTATAACTAAAGCAGGGATGAAGAATTTTTGAAAAAATTAAAACCAAATTATTTTTCATGGAAAAAATAATTAATCGATTATTAAATGTTAACACTTTCTTTAAAACAATCATCAGTGATACATTAAGTGGCCCGCGGCTTAGTACCCCCGTTCCGACTAACCTTGTATATTAATTCAAGGCATGGTCTATCTGTGTACCAAATTTCATCCAAATCTGTCTAGCCGTTTATGCGTGATCCGGTAACAAACGTGCATCCATCTTCACAAACTTGCACATTTAATAATATTAGCGTGAAAGTGTGATTCTAAAAGGAAAAAGAAAAATATTTCAATCACATCTAATGAAGTTTACTTATCACTTTAGTCAGCTCCAATCAGTGCACAGCGGGCGGTAGATACATCTAATTGAATTAGACTAAGGGATATATGGCGAAGTAATAAAACAGAGTGAAAGCAAAGAAAATAAGTCCAATATGGACATACTAATCCGTTTAAGTGATCTAGATGTGGGATCGCTTTTTTATTATCATTCACGAAGGTTCGTAGCTCATACATAGACTGTTATAGTGGAATTTTCACCTTGTACTCGTAAGCAAGGGGAACATTTATTTGCTAAAGTAGAATTTATGTAAGTCGTATTCCTGTGGGAATAATATTTGATAGGTGACGTGAGTGACAGCTAAGTGATGTGATGGGGAGTACCTACCTACTACTTGGTACCCGATACCTTAACTTACAAGATAGGCGAAGTACATACGTTTATCATTTTTATTTTATCATCCATTATAGTGAACTTATCTTATCTTATATCTTATCTTATATCTTATTCTTATATTCTTTCTTATATACTTATAAAAGGAGAAGCTGACTGACTGACTGACTGATCTATCAACGCACAGCCTAAACGGCTGGGGTTAGAAACTTGAAATTTTGACAGTAGGTTGATTTAGTGACGTAAACATCCACTAAGAAGGGATTTCTCGAAATTCAACCCCTAAGGGGGTGAAATAGGGTTCCGTCATTTTTGAAGTAAGAAGCTTGAAATTAAATAGTAAGGTTTTTGGTTACAAATAAACGTACACCTATTTGAGCATTTTTGGAAATTCAACCCTTAAAGGGGTGAAATAAGTGTTGAAAGTTTGTATGAGAAATCTGGTATTTTTGAAGTGAGAAACATGGAATTAAATATTTAGGCTTTTGGTAAGAAATAAACGTATAGGTGTTTGAGGGTTTTTGGAAATTCCACCCCTAAGAGGGTGAAATGGGGGGTTGAAGTTTGTATGTAAGTCCGTCGTTTTTGAAGTAAGAAAGATGAAATTAAATATTAAGGTTTCTGGTTAGGAATAAATGTACACATATTTGGAAATTCAACCTCTAAGGGGGTGAAATAAGTGTTGAAAGTTTGTATGAGAAATCTGGTACTTTTGAAGTAAGAAGCATGGGGAGAAACTGACCGACTGGCTGACTAATCTAGCAACGCACAGCCTAAACCGCTGGGAGTGATAAAA
The DNA here is from genome assembly GCA_910594945.2 of Amphipyra berbera. Classification (NCBI taxonomy): domain Eukaryota; kingdom Metazoa; phylum Arthropoda; class Insecta; order Lepidoptera; family Noctuidae; genus Amphipyra; species Amphipyra berbera. Next base: position 9,213,654 of record OU343136.1, on the reverse strand, counting down.
GACGGACGTTTTGGATTTGAAAATGTCACTTTAAAATGGGCTTAACGAGGATTTCAAACTTCATGCAAGCGAAGCTGCGGGCAAAAGCTAGTTTATAATAATAATCAATGTATATTCTTTTAACTAAAAATCAATAGAAAATCTATAGCTACTACTATCGCTATCAGTAGGCTTACCATGAATGATGTCGCGTTAGTGACGTAAACGTGACGTTAATGTGAGTGAATTTTGAATTGAAAATACTCGTTTCGCACATACTATTTAATTAAATTGAAAACTTTATTCATATCTATGTATGATAAAAATTGTGCATGTCGCAAAAAATAAACCAAAATGCTATAGAACAGTTGTATTTTGGATTCAAAATTCGCTTCCATTAGCGAAACGTTTACCTACGTCAAACGTTCGTCTTAAGCCTATTGAACAAAAAATATGGGTCCAAACACAAACCAACAAACGTTCGCAAAGATAAACAAAATATAAAGAACATTTTCACCCACAATAAACATCAAATAGGTTCCTACCACTACTCACCTTTCAACTATCTATCTTTCTTCCACTTTGATCGTCCCTCTCTCAAATTCTGTGATCTGAGGTACCTCTGAATATGTAAATTTACATTTCTCCCTCCATTTCAAGGTTATATTCAAAAAGTCCATTGTGGCCGTAAATGTATGCTAATAGCTTGAACCAGTTGAATCACTTGATAATCGATTCGAAGACAGCTTGGACGGACAGTGATAAAAGAATTAAAGACCTTTATGAATAATGTAAAATGGAAATTCAGAAAGATGTTGGGAAAAAATGTTAAAGTCCTGACTTCATTAGTTTTTTTGTCAAAGGATCATCTGATTGGCTTCTTTGTTAACTGCAAAGAACTTTCATAGTAATTGTTTAAACATAGTTTTAATCACACTGCTTTTATCAAATCATAAAGCTAAGAAATAAGATGGCACGTAGCGGAGATAAGAATGTTGAATTGGATGTGTGGAGTGATGCTAATGGATAAAGTGAGAAATGAGTATATTAGAGGAAGTTTGAAAGTGGCACCAGTGACAGAAAAGTTGAAAGGAAATCATTTTTCTCGTTATGGGCAAGTGATGAGAAGGAATGAAATGCATGTGACTAAGAGACTGATGAATATGAATGTTGATGGATGGAGGGGGAGAGTGAGACCAATGGAAAGATGGGTGGATTGTGTGAGGAAGGATATGACGTAAAAGGGAGTAAATGATGAGGTGATAGCTGACAGGGAAGAAAGGACATATTGTGCCGACCCCAAATAAACTTGGGAACAGGGCAGGAAGATGAATTTTATTATAAAACTAAACTATTATCTTCCAAACTACTATCTTGTATCTACTTATCAACTAACTTCTAATGATCTTGATGAATCTTAATTAAACATTTTAGAAAACTGAATTTTCAAGCTTCTTTTGTCAAGGCAATACTCATCATATTCGCAATAGCGAAAAAAACTCATTAAATAAAGGTTTAAAAAAAGGCAATACTGAATTTTAAATATCTCTTCTCCGCTTCTCCTTAATTTCATTAATACAATTTTATGAAGTGTTTACAACCATTAACAGCATTATAGGCGGAACAGCAACTCAAAATTCATTTATGAATTATTATTTTAAAATCTTTTGATTTGCAGACATTAAATAATTTTGAGATTATCTAACAGACCTAAAATTATCTCGATTAGTCTAGAGAATCAAATCATTCAAAAACAATTTCAAAGTTTTTTGAAAATATTATACAGTGACGAAAAACCTAAAAGTTTACATAAAAGGAATACTATAATGACTTTTAATATAAAATCCTAATCTTATCACAAAATCATAATACCCTATTGAGAAAATCATGTCGCCAAATAATTTTTGTAAAAATTTTATTAGAAGGTAATCTCATCTTGATGAATTAGCAATAAGTCAATGTCTGGACCCAATAAAATAAAAAGCAACTACATAAAAATCGTACCCAATTCAATTACGGAATGTACTCAACACTAGATTATCTCGATATTTTCACGTCTCAACGATCCGTCTAGTCGTGTAGCCTGTTTTCTGAGAATAGCTATCTAATAATCAAGGTTCTTAGAATAAACTTGAAGATTTTTGTTTGTATACACAGAAAAATATTATTTTAGTCCGGTTTCCTTTATTTATTTATATACATATAGCTTACATTTTTAAATATTTTCATATAAAAAATTAAAAACATTTAAAAATATAAAAAATAGTAGCCCACCGGCATCGGGAACAGGGTCCAAGCTACCGGTGGTCAGGGCCTCAGAGAGAGGAACTTCCTGACAATACGTGCCGTGTCCAGAAGTACCGCTTTCTGTATCAGGTCTTTGACCCAGCTGCCCAACGAGAGCCTCATCAGGTGTTGGTCGAAGCTCTTGGCTATTAAGGCATTGGCCGTAACGACTATCGGCACAACAACTGCTGAGTCAACCTCCCACATGTCGACAACCTCGTGTGCCAAGTCTTGATACTTAATCTCTGTATCATTCTCGGCTTTCACAAGGTTCTCGTCATGTGGGACAGTGATATCAATAATCATTGTGAGACGCTCTGATCGATCTATCACCACTATGTCAGGCTTATTGGCAACAATAGTCCTGTCGGTGATGATAGATCGATCCCAGTACAATGTGATATGACCATTCTCGAGAACTGGGTCGGGCACATACTTGTAGTATGGTACTTCTGCGTCCACAAGGTTGTATTTCAGAGCAAGTTGCTGGTGGATAATCCTAGCCACTAGGTTATTATTAAAATCAACAAAAAGAAAATTATGTTTACCTAAATACGTAGAAGATATTTTAATATTATAATTGTGTATTGTTATTAAAAAAAAACATGGTTCTCCAAGGAAATTTCAGGAAACTGTGAGTTTTTCTTATGTGACATTTTAATTCTATTTTCATTACGTCGCCTTAACGTCATGTGACAATGTTTTGTGTTGTTATAGTACACGACAAAACAAAACTTAAACAATTTTATTGGTCTACAACTTACGTAGAAAGTGGAAATGACAGATCCATGACATTATTGAGTGGGGTTGAACGGTTGAAATCAAAGCTGCTTCACGAATATAATAATAATAGAATTCGCCAACATTTCCCAGAAGCAAACTTTTTAAAACTTCGCCATGCATTTTCCCATGTTCGGGTCAGCTTGCAGTCTTACCAGATGTAGCTGAATACCAGTATTTTACACGGAGCGACTACCATCAGGCTTCTGCAACCCTGGGCAATGCCGATACTCTAAGGTTACACCGATTATCAGACATTCGGGCTTCTGACTACCCGTAACGACTGTCATAGGTATTCGTACGATACCCGTGACCGACTGTTTAACATGCTCTCTGAAGCACGAGGGGGTCTCGATGTGTAACGAACGGTTACCCATTCACGGACTGACCGCGGCAAGCGGAAAATGCGAAATTCGCAATTCGCACTAAGCGTTTCCAAACATCCTTCATAATGCGCACTGCAAAAGAGTGGAACTCACTACCTGCGTCTGTGTTCCCGAACGCATTCAACCTGAATCTCTTCAAAGTTAGAGTTAACAGGCTTCTTCTGGGTAAGCTCACTCCATCGTAGACTTTATCTCTGTCTCCTCTGACCTAGACTAGAGTCAAGAGCAAAGACAAATTTAAAAAAAAATTGCAATGTGCCCTTTTAAAATGTCGTATACAATACCGAAAAGTGATATTATCCTCCGGAGTTATATTATTTAAATGAAACGAAACCGGAATTTCAAATACAGTGATGATTGTTCTCCAAAGCCACATTGTGGGAATCAAAATGTATTCAAATGTTCAATAATACACCCGTGAGAATTTTATAAGATTACATTTTGTAAAAAGAGAGCGTTGCTTTTGCTTTAAACACAACTTAAACAGCAATCTCACGGTGATTCAAGAAAAATAAACGGTTAGTAAACAAGTTGCTATTTGCTTTTATACCGAAAAATTAATACTGTATTGCTTTATTATTTATTTATTTAGAACTGTCTCGTTGGTCTAATGGTGGCAAGCGCGACTGCTGATGGTGAGGTCCTGGGTTCGATCCCCAGGTTGGGCAAAGTGATATTAGGTTTTGCCCGTTTGATGGCAATAGACTCGGCCCCTAATACATGGGACTTAAACGTAACGGCCAAATGAGGGTGTTACTATACACTTCTGCCCAACCCTTCGAGTAATACAGGCATGATGTTATATTATTTTAAGTTTTCTTATTATTATTAATCAATTTTGATAAAAATCTTGAAAAAAATAAACATGCTTACTTTCAAAAAAAGAACTATGAGCATAAATTGTTTTTCAGTTGTTTTTTTTAACACGGCCATTAGTAAAAATATTTTAAACCATAAAAAACCTGTTTCAAAGAACGATGTGACCTATTTGTCAACTAATAACTTGTGTGATACGAACTTGACATTTACAACTTAGTTGTTCAAGGACCGATAGTTCTGTAGAAATTTAATATTGAATCAAGTTTAATTAATACTCAAGTAACTACATATTTCAATTGAAATCAATATCTTTATTGTATTAAGGAGAAGTTCTCAAGAACTGTGTATTTAGCGAACATGTAAGTATCAAAATTAGGGTTTTAGAAGATAATCATGTTCATCTGTGATATTTGGTAAGACTGGAAGCATAATATACTAACATATTTAGAAAGAGGCTAGGTTAATAACGCATAGCATATCATAACCAGCCCATTACTGTCCCATTGCTGGTATGAGCCTCTTCTTGATAACGACTTTCATTTAATTCTAAACTTTAATACGAATGCTGTATTGCAAAATGTGTTTATTTTATCTTTTACGGATCTTCCAAGTTTTTTGCTTAGTGTTGTTTCATGCGCTATTTATACTAGCAACAGCTCCTTATTTTACTAAAGTTCATGATCCAGTAATCGTTTAATAGTCTTCATAAGAGTGTATTTAATAATTAATAGTTAGAGTGTATTTGTAATCTTTATTACCGTCGCGTCGGTCACAGATGTGAGACAAATACCTATGACAGTCGTTACGGGTAGTCACTAGTCCGAAAGTCTGACAACTGGTCTAATTTTAGGATGTCAGAATTGCCCAGTAACTGGGTTGCGGAGGTCTGATGGCAGTCACTTCATGTAAAATACGGGTATTCAGCCGCATCTGGTTAGACTGAAAGCTGACCCCAACGCAATTAGGAAAAAGCTGGGCAAAACGGAACGACACCAATATGAGCACCAAATTGTCAAAATTTATTACTTTATCAATCTACAACGAAAAGGAACAGATTCTCAAAACATCACACGTCCTTTGAGTGAGATAAGTCGGTGTCCTGTTCAATTTTCCGTCCCGCTGGACTGAAAACAGGGTTACACATATTCCTTCATTTTACGATAGTATCGACCGCCCGCAGCGGTTTATACAAATTTCTTTATCACCGTCATTCTTTGGTGTTCCCACTGTGTCTTGCCATTATCGCCTATATTTCGCAATGCGCAATACATAGTTCATTGCATTAAAATAGTAAAAAAATCCATTTGAATATGAGATAGGTTCTTACTCGGATAAATACAGTACGAATAAAATAACTACCCCTCTGAAGTGAGGAACAGGACGCCTAAAACCTGGTTTCGGAGCGGCAAAGTTATTTTACACGTACCAAATAACTTTGCACCTCTCAAGTGAGGAACAGAACGCTGAAAGCCTGTTTCAGAGCGGCAATGTTATTTTATGCTTACTATACTGGAGGTCGAGTCTTCATCTTTTCGTGTGGTTAGTGACTAACCTGGTGTCAGAGTTTATGCCGCCCATGGGTCTTTGACTTGGCTTCACATGCCGTCTAGAAATATCTCTCAGACATGCCGGTTTCCTCACGATGTTTTCCTTCGCCGTTTTTAAACAAGTCATAATTATACAATACGCACATGAATCCGAAAAGTCAGAGATGCGTGCCTTGGGTTCGATTTCGAGACCGACGGTCACACCACTTATGCTATCACTGCTACAAATTAATTCATAATAAAATAGTCCAAATCACTAACTGCGAGTATCATCTCAGTGTTACGTTAAACTCTTCTAGAATATACCACCGTATCGCACATTACTTTTGAAGTCGTGATAAAAATATGGAATCTTCGATATTCGCTTTTGGTATGAAAATTCCTGCTCTGAGCGTGTGAGCGTGAAAGTTTTTGAATTCAGATACGGAAAAGTAAGCTTACATACGTATTTGCTTGCAAAGTGAAACTCTATATAACAGAATTTTCAGTAAATATAATCTACATAACGCTTCGTTGTGTAGCTCAGTGCGCAAAGCTTAACCGACATTTATTGATAAATCGGAACATTTTCCTTTGTAAAATACGAATTCAATTGAAAGTCAAGTACAAACTGGGAAAGTCGTTGATAAAGGCATTGAATAGAATTTACTGCCTCGTTGATCTAGTGGTGGCCAGCGCGACTACTGATCATGAGGTCCTGGGTTCGATCCCCCAGGTCGAGCACTGTTATTGGGTTTTTCCGTGTGGAATTCCCAAGTAGCAGCCCGGAGTTTGGACTTGTGCTCGGTTGATCGCAATAGGCTCGCCCCTTATTACATGGGACTTAAAACATAACTGCGAAATGAGGTTGTTACTATACACCTCTGCTGTAAAAAATATTTCTTCGTTTTTATATTACCATAATTAAATGACTCGCGAAACACATATTTGGTCAGCAAAAAAATCTGCTATTAAATAGTCTTGGCCCTCGACTAGATTAGGTTAGGTTAGAAGTGTGGTTATTTTATTTTTAACAACTCGGATAACCTTATGTTTGAATATCTGACACAGTTTTCTCCGCTGATCGTGCATGGCTGATTAATTATATTAATTAATTATTTAGCTGACTAAAACCTCGATATTCAGCTAACTGTTCAAATGATAGCCAATTATATATATTAAAAAGTCGCCCGTCCCGGCTTCGCACGGGTGGACATTTTTCCCGTTGTTGCAACATTTTTCATTTATGCTCCGCTCCTATTGGTCGTAGCGTGATGTTATATAGCCTATAACCTTCCTCGATAAATGGACTATCCAACACAAAAAATATTTTTCAATTCCAACCAGTAAGTAGTTCCTGAGATTAGCGCGTTCAAACAAACGAAGTCTTCAGCATTATAATATTAGTATAGATATGGCTACCAACCTGATCACTGCGTATATTTATGTAATTATACACCAATGACGTCAAGTTATAATTGCGATACCGCAAAAATAATTGGATTGCGGGAAATTCCCTTCTCCAACCACGTCATACGCCGTGGTACCGGTATAGAAACGGAGTATCAATCAAAATAAATCGAACGTGATATTGAATTACGAAATTATAACCTCCAGATGTTTTATTTATCCTCCTGTGGGAAGCGGATACATTTATTTCATTATGAGACGCCATTCATTCCCATATTCACAGCAGGGTTGTCCAAACCACGGCCCGCGGACCACATGCAGCCCGCGTTTCAATCTTGTGCGGCCTACGACCCAATTTTTTTGTGTTTTAGACTAGGCTCCTATCTTTATAAGTATTTTTGAAACTTTTATTTATTTTATTTAGACTGATATTTAATTTTTATGGTCCGCCACAGTCCATGTCGTAATTTGTATTGGCCCGTAAACGTCTCCGGCTTGGCCAGCCCTGGTCTACAGGATAGAATATAGTTTTCAAAGATGAAAAGTAGACTGTAAGATATATATACATATATTATAGATAAGAATAGTGTAGAGATAGAATGTACGTATATGTATTGTACAAAAGTAGGATGATAAACATTTGAGTGCGTCTGAAAAATATAAAAAAAAGATTTTATTTACCTAATTAAAATCTGAGCAGGGAGAGTAAGTTATTGTAGTCATCATTTCCAAATACCGCGATTTATCAAAGTCTTTTTTATATAGGATGATAAACATTCGTGTGCGTCCGAAAAATACAAAAAAAAACTTTCATTTAATTTCAATCTTAACAGGGAGGATAAGCTATTATTGTAGTCATCAATTCCTAACACCGCGTTTTATCAAAATCTTTTTTTTAATTTTATTTATAAACCATTGCAGGCGCTTATGAAAAGTTGAATCTATGTGAATTTAGATGGTGTATCTAGAATATAACAATATTTACGAGTACGTTACAAAACAGAAACATGCAGGCGTTGCCGGTGTGAAGTACATATATTATTTAAAACAGGGACAGGGACGCTCAACCCTTTTTAGTCCGCCTTACCATAAAGCTTAGTAAAGACCCAATATTTCTTTGAACCAAGTGAGTGCCAGTCGCAATTTGGTACACTTTCTGTTACATTTTTTCCGTTACATTTTTCCATATCCGTAAATCACCTGACATTTATTTAAAGAATTTTTATACAAGTAATTATTCTGACTGCCTCTTTGGTCTAGGGGTGGCAAGCGCAACTGCTAATCGTGAGGTCCCGGGTTCGATCCCCACGTCGGGCAAATTGTTATTGGGTTTTTCTATGTGAAATTCCTCACTAGTTTGGATTTGTGCCCGGTTGATAGCAATATGCTCGCTCCTTATTACATGGGACTTAAACGTAACGGCGAAATGAGAGTGTTACTATACACCTCTGCCCAACTCTTCCGGGAATACAGGCGTGATGTTATGTTTATGATAATTATTCTCAATCAATCCATAAAGTAATTAACTGTATTTATTCAAAGGCCCTTTTTTGTTTCTTAGGAAAAATAAATCAATTTGATATTTTAAAGTAAATTATTTTGCCTACTAATATTACCTGCTACCGTCCCATTAACTTGACAGGACAATTTAGTAAATCGTTTGCGTGAAAACGACACCTATTAAAATTAATTTGTATTCTCGCCTCGTTAAAACATTCATGTTTACAAAAATAAAGTCTTTAAACGAAAATGATGATAGTAATTTTATTCTCGACTGCTAAATTTCCACATGAGCATTCCAATAAACAACAGTCCGAAGATAATATTAGTATGATCACATTTGGCAGGCTGTCTTGTGTTCGTAATATATGCTATTTATATTTTAATACTTGTTTATTTATTTATAGCTTTATGTCCTTACACAATGTTTTTTTCTTGTATTGTTAGTTATTGATGTAAGGACCGCCTTTAAGTGTTTGGCCAGACTGGCCGCGCGGTGCGGGGAGCGGCGCGGGTGCGGGAACGCGCGCGATTTACCTGTCCGCAGTGGAGCGTGGCTTCGTTCTGAGCGTTGTCGTGTCCAGTGTTTGTCAAAACATCATATGGATGAAGAATACTTATTTTTACTGGAAAATTCTTACTAAAAAACGATGTTTCGACATCCACAGTGCAGATCGTGCTTGAATAGCACTTATTAATTCTTCAACATTTAATTTTGAAGACGCCATCACAACAACGCGCGTGGTCAGCTCGAACTAGTTTGAGACCCCCGTTCCCGCGCGGGTTGTCACTTGCCGCCCGCGCTCTCACTGCGGCCACTTGTATGAACGAGCTATGGCGTGAGCTACCCGCGCGCTCCCCGCGCCAAGTAGCCCGCGCCGCTTCCCGCGCCCGCGTGCCCACTATGGACACTCAAATGAAGTTCTTCTGTTTGAACTCGCCGCACCGCGCCCGCCCCGCGCCCGCGTTTGCAGTCTGGCCAAAGCCTAACGGTGAAAGTCTCCGCCATTTGTTTCCATTCTTTCCTGTCTATAGCAACTCTACTCCACAATCTCCATCTCTTGTGTGACCTGCCTGGTCTACGTTATTTTATATTTTAATATAGTGTGCATTAAAAAAGCCTTCATGAGTGACGATACTCAAGTACCTACGTCCAGTGCACCCTAGGCAAACAGTATTTCTGTTAAGTTTTCTGATTCGCAATGTCTGTAATAAGTTGTTCTGTAAACTACAGTAGGATTTTTCTAGATTAAATCAGATAGAATAATTACATCATCCACGTAAACTAAATTGTTCATAAAGAAAGAAAGAAAGAAAGAAAATTATTTATTTTGGACTCACACAGGCAGTTACAGAAACAAAAACAATATTAAAAAAAAGAAAGAATAAGAATTTAGACTACCTGCACGAGGCCAAAAAGGGCTCCTATCTCAGCATAATGTTGCGACATTTAGAAAAAAAACAAAATGTCGCAACGCTGGTTTTCAGATAGGACCATAGTGATGCCACGGGCAATAACGACACAAATAAATAAATAAACATGTTACGTACATACAATATTAAATTTGAATACTACCAAACAAAAGCAATAAATAGATTGAAAAATAGAAATGTTCATAAAATTAAAACTACTGGGCCAAAGTATGTTAAATTTTTATAGGACCAAATGACAACTATTCCGCATCAAACTAAAGAAGAATCACGTAAATCGGATCATACATCTCAGCGTAATCGGTGTACATACATAAAAAACTTATCGAATATAGAACCTCCTCCTTTTTGAAGTCGGTTAAAAAAGGAGACAAAACAGCAATTTTCAAACGTTAAATAATGAAACACCACTCAATTAAAAGCTGTTTCACGTAGCTTGAATTACTTGTGTAATGAAATCAGTCACGATTAACGCTTTAGATCAAACGAAACAAACGGTACATCTTAATACATTGTTTAAACCGGGATCAGCGTAACAATAAAGTTTTAACGCGAAAACAAACTACTTGGCATTATGTTTATTGCCGACAAAGACGTAAATTAGGAGAGAATTACTACCGGCGTTGATCCTTACAGTGATTTAAATTATTCAATTCCTGAACTTCAGAACGTCTCGTGTTCACTCGGTGTTTCTTCTCAGAGGTAATCAGATAAGAAACGCCAGCGCCAACTAGTTCATAAAGTAACATTTAAAAGACTTAAGGCCAAATATTCAAACGCTGCTCAATTTTAAGTTGCCGTTATATCTCGTGCTGTCACTATCACTCTAGGCCAAGTGACAGTGATAGCACGAACTTAACGGCAACTTACAATATTGAATAGCGTTTGAGTTACAGAATAAACAATTTCATTTCATTTCTCATATTTTTATATGAATATAAGTGAAAATTAAAATGAACGAAAATGAGAAGGAACGAAATAAAGAAAATAACCGCATTTTAATTAACTTCTTGAAAGATAACGCCAAGAGAATAGTTATTATTAAAATGAAATATAACACTTGTATGTGGTATGTCGTGGGAGTATGAAAGTGGCACCAGTGACAGAAAAGTTAAAAGGAAATCGTCTGTATTGGTATAGGCATATGATGAGGAGAGATGAAACACATTTGACTAAGAGAGTGATGAATATGAATGTTGATGGATGGAGAGGGAGATGGAAACCATAGGAAAAATGGATGGATTGAGTGAGGGAGGAGTGAGGATATAAAGGAAAAGGGCGTAAATGATGAGGTGACGGTTGACATGAAAGAATGGAAGAGTTACATATTGCGTCGATCTCAAGAAACTTGGGAACGCGGCAGGAAGGTGATGATGACTTGTATTAGTATTCTTACATGATATTCTGTGAACATTACGCTCGTTTGTACGCAATTTTAATCGTAAATTATTCCTTCGAATTTTTTATTTTTTTCTAGTAGCCTATAGAATGTTCCACTGGTGAGCAAAGGCCTCCCCTTTTGCCTTCAACACCTCCCTATTTTGTGCCGTTTCTATCCATTTATTCAATTCAATATAGATAACAAGGAAATTTAGAAGCTATAATTATATTCGACCTGTAAATCAAATACATGCTCACAAAACCTAACTCATGACTAGAGCTGTCAGGTGGCTTAAATTAATTAACTTTATTAATTAATGTGGATCTGAAAATACACTAACGAGAATCAAATTAATGTTGAAATGTAAAACATTTGTATTACTCAGATTGCTAGATAATCTAAAACCTAATATATTACTTTTAGCTGGCGTTAATACAGACACCTAATCTCTTTTATAAACTAAATGAAAATTGTAATATGGCTTCGTTAAAAAATCTTTAAAGGTTTATTTAACACGGTTCAAAACACTCTTTGACATTGATATGTTCTGCCTAACCTTTTCCCAACTATGCTGAGGTCAGCTTCCAGTCTAACCAGATGTGGCTGAATGTATGTATTTTACACGGAGCGACTAACATCGGACTTCCGTAACCCAATTACAGGGCACTGTCGATATCCTAAGGTTAGACCTTTTGTCAGACTTTCGGGCTTCTGACTTCCCGTAACAAGTGTCATAGGTATTCGTATGACACCCAGGACAGACTGTTTAATGTGCTCTCCGAGGCACGGACGGGTCTCGATGTGTAACGAACTGCCACCCATCCACAGATTGACCGCAGAAAGCACAGCTTAACTTGCAAGTCGTATGATCCGCGTGGTTGGCAATTAGCCACGGGACTTTGACATTGTGATATAAATTATGTAAACTTGATGCGACTAATAATAATTTGGGATGTTGATTTAGCAGTCATTGTGCTGATAGTAGTTACGGCCAATGGTTTAATAGCCAAGTCTCGACAAACATCTGATGAGGCTCTCGTTGGGTAGCTGGATCAAGGGCCTGATACATAAAGCGGTACTTCTGGACACAGCGCGTATTGTTAGGAAGTTCCTCTCTCTGAGGCCCTGACTATCGGTAGCTTGGACTCTGTTCCCGATGTCGGTGGACTACTATTTTATAGTATTTTTAAATGTGTATTGTTTTTCTTATTTTTAACATTGTATTTAAAAATATAATAAGTATGTAAGGATAATGAATAAACTAAATAAGAATTAAAAAAATATATTTTAGATGTATTTATTAGGTATTTCAGACTGATACAATATAACATAACATCGCGTCTTGTACTCCGCGAAGGGTTCGGCAAAGGTATACTCTCCTTTCGCCAGTTATGTTTTAAGTCCCATGTAATAGGTGGCGAGCCTATTGCCATTAACAGGGCACAAATCCAGACTGCGGGCTGCTACTGGGAAACTCCTAGTGAAAAAACCCAGTAACACTTTGCCCGACCTGGGGATTGAACCCAGGACCCCATGCTCAGCAGTCGCGCTTGCAACCACTAGACCAACAAGGCAGTCAATCTATATATATAAAAGGAGAAGCTGACTGACTGACTGATCTATCAACGCATAGCCTAAACGGCTGGGGTTAGAAACTTAAAATTTTGACAGTAGGTTCGTTTTGTGACGTAAACATCCACTAAGAAGGGATTTCTCGAAATTCAACCCCTAAGGGGGTAAAAAAAAATCACGCAAGCGAAGCTGCGGGCAAAAGCTAGTACAATATACACATGATATTTTCGTCCAACTCATAATAATTATAGGCAGGTATTTGTATGGCGGATATTTTTGTACGAGCAAATACTCGTGTAAAATAAAACGTACCGACCACGTTCAAATATTAAAGTCCTATAACAAAAGTTAACCTAACTCCGAGGTTTCATAAAATAATGATGTGAAAACTCTACCACGTCCATTATTAGAACATTGGAACTGAATCTATTTTTTAAATTTGTTCTTAACTTTCTTACTGATCTATTCAGTGGAGGAACTTTGAAAGCGAGTTTTGTAATAAGTGAACTTTGTGAATGAACTTTAGAAATTGTTAATAAATTCGCAATTCATTGAGCATTTGAGTTCATTTTGAATCAGATTCCATTGTATTGTACTGTTTATTGATTTTGTTATAAAAAAATGTTCAAGAGATTTGATATTTGCTGAAGAACGGCTTCTTCTAGACGTCTATGTAATACCTGTACTCTCACTATACCTACTCTAATTTCGTCTCTGACAGTATTAGGTCGGATTTATTAGTGAGCCTACTCTCATTTACCGAGCTAAAGAAAAAATCCTGACTGATACTGAACTTTCAGTTCAGCCAAGGCAAGCATACTCGACAGTCGCGTTTGAAACTAAAAGGTCAATGGCAATGACGTAGATGCTGATAGCCTAGTGGTGTGGCCGTCATTCTGCCAAGTCATAGGTCTCGAGTTCAAACCCAAGGCACGCACCTTTGACTTTTCAGATTCATGTGCGTAATGTATAATTATCACTTGCTTAAAAACGGTGAAGGAAGACATCGTGAGGAAACCAGCATGCCTAAGAAATATTTCTTGACGGCATGTAAAGCCAAATCAGAGACCAATGGGTGGCATAAACTCTGACACCAGGTTAGTCACTAACCACACGAAAAGAAAAAGAAGATAGTATAAACAGCCCATTACTACCTACACTACTGTTAGACCCTCTTCTCAGAATGAGAAGGGTTAAGGCCCTTATTCACCATGCTAGCCTGTTGCGGATTGGCGGACTACCCACGCCTTCTAGAACTCTATCGAGCCCTCTCAGGTGTGCAAGTTTCTTCACGATGTTTTCCTTCACCGTTAACGCAAGTGATAATGAAATTTGAAACCGCACATGAATTTTAAAAATCAGAGACGCAACCTATTTTCCAACTCAGATCCTCCTGCATCTAAGGCAAGTATTCAACCGCTAGGCTATCATTGTTATTTTAAAGAACCAAAGAATATAGCAATTAAGTTTAATTCAAATAAGATCAATTTAAACCGTAACCCTCTTCAAGTCATAAAATTTCTCCAATCACTTATAAAACTTCAGCAGACTGTATTGAATTTAGAATCGTACCATAAACTTTCAGTAACAATTTGAGAAACATTTCAGACGAATTTATGAGACGCTCTTAACTTTACAATGTTATAGTCAAAAGTTAAAATTACTTTAATACAAAATAAAATATTCTTAAATCACTTCAATTCAAAGTAAATTATGTTATTAACTTTTTTTAATATCATTATTAAAGTTATTATTATAAAATTTTCAGTTTGACAAACATTTTTACTTAAAAAAGTCCCTTTACTCAAATTAATTAAATTACAAATACAAAATCATGTTTCATTAAAATAATATGTACATAATTATATACAAATAAAGAAAAATATATTCTAATATAAAACTATGATCTAAAAGACATCAAGACATTTTTTTAACTTTTTTTTTGCTGTCTTTCAATAAAGTTACTATAATATGTACCTACAATACATTCTCGGTTTATTTGAACTTTCAACTGAATTGTTAACATAATTCTCAAGTTCTAAGAATTAAAATGAATTTCAAGTGAAAGTTTTCTTTTAGCTCAATTTTTATTAATTAATTACTTTGTCGTCTTTGGTGGAGAATATAAAAGATGATTGAAAAAAAACTTGCATTTCACCGTCGGCTAAATTCGAATTTAGTTACGTAGGTCAGATGGTAATTTCTATGCAATGAACCAAAAATTCGAAGAAATATAAAGATAGCTAATTTTCTAACAATTTCTGAATTCAAAACTATACTCCAGAAATAAAAAAATTGAGTAAATCCTAATAGCGGTTGGTAATAAAAAAAAGAAAAATAAAATTGTTCTCTCAAACGTTCTACTTCATACTTTTTTAAGTTTCTTAAAGTATTGTGAAGATCCCTAACACCCATCATACAGGAATAACTAGTTTAGCCAGTACTCAAATAAAAATTTGACAACCTACTTTTTCAAATAAAATTATTTAACACTAGCTGTGTCCTCACGGCTCCGCTCGTAGCCTATGTTACTCAGTGATAATGTAACTTTCTAACGGCAAAAGAATTTTTGAAATCGGTCCAGTAATTTTTAAGTTTATTCGTTACATACAAAAATCCAAAAATACAAACATACAAATCATTCCTCTTTATAATATTAGTATAGATATAGAAAACATAACATCACTCCTTGTATTCCCCGAAGGGTTCGGCAGAGGTGTTTTTAGTACACCCTCGTTTTGCCTGTTATGTTTAAGTCCCATGTAATAGGGAGCGAGCCTCTTGCCATTAACCGGGCACAAATCCAGACCCCGGGTTGCTACTGCGAAATTCCTAATGGAAAAACCCAATAACACTTTGCCCGAACTGGGGATCGGAGCCAGGACCCTATGCTCAGCAGTCGCGCTCTCGATCACTAGACCAACAAGGCAATAAAATTATTACAACTCTGATATTACTATTCCGACATTTTGATTGAGCCATTGAACGTCTAGAAAACGTGTTTGACGTCTCACACAAGGAGCAATATATTTCCATTTGTCGTAGGATATTAGTTCGTCGCATTCATATACCGAGAACTTCCCTTTTGTGTGATTCATCCGTTATTTCTTAAGATTACATCCAGGCGTAGATACAAGTACTTTTTCTTCTTTAAGGCGCCATTTTCACGAGCGAGTGTATCGCAGCGATTTGCTCGCCGTGCCATCTAATTCAATAGTAACTTTACGAGTCAATCTCCACACGGCAATATCAGCACGGCTATAGTTCGTATTAGACTTGATGGCACGGCGAGACTATCGCCGCGATATAATCGCTCGTGGAGATGATGCCTAAGGTGGAGTGCCATCTGTCCGGGTTACCCCGCGTTTGTACTGGTTTTGGAGGGCGTCCGGGGGTGTCCGGGGGGGTATTCGAAAAATGACCGGGTCATACCCGGACGTCCAGCGTTGGCAGTTTCGTTCGTTTTCTATTCCAGCAATTAATTCACATTTTTTTAATATTTACAAGGGCGTCTGGGAAAAATCCCAATTTCGACCAAATGTCCGGAGTTTTTTAAATCTTTGTCCAGTGTCGGTAGTTTAGGTTATGGCAGCCCTACCTAAAGTCTGCGCTGTAAATGTAATATCAGCTCTAAGTTATATAAATAAACTATTAATTATAATTCAATATATATCTTCCTGCCCTGGTCCCAAGTTACTTGGGGTCGGCGCAATATGTTTTTCTCTTCCACTCTTCCCTGTCAGCCGTCTCATTATCATTTACTCCCTTATCTTTCATATCCTCCCTCACACAATCCATCCATCTTTTCTTAGGTCTCCCTCTCCCCCTCCATCCATCAACATTCATATTCATCACTCTCTTAGTCACATGTGTTTCATCCCTCCTCAGCACATGCCCATACCAAGACAAACGCTTTCCTTTCAACTTTTCCGTCACTGGTGCCACTTTCAAACTTCCTCTAATATACTTATTTCTTACTTTATCCATTCGCGTCACTCCACACATCCATCTCAACATTCTCATCTCCGCTACGTGTAATCTTCTTTCATCCGTCTTCTTCACGGCCCAACACTCTGATCCGTACAGCACGGCAGGTCTTATAATGGATTTGTAGATTTTGCCCTTCAGCTTGAGGGGCATCCGTTGGTCACAAGTTGTCCCTGTGACCTGTCGCCATTTCATCCAACCTGAGTTGATCCGATGCGTAACGTCTCGGTCAATTTCACCATCCCCTTGGACGAGTGACCCAAGGTACCGCAATTCGGATTAATTATAATTCAATAATATACTTTATTTCTAAATATAATTTCTAAGCACATTTCATTATTTATCAATAGATCACTGAATCTAACAGCTAATACTCAAAAATATAGAGGATAATCAGTGTTAATAATTGTACACTTCGGAAACATCAATCACAATCGTCTTGTAAATAGACGTGTCTTGTGGCTGCCTAATTGCTCATTCAAAGTGTTTGAACGTAACTCAAATATTTACAAGGAAATGATTTCACATCTGCATTTATATTAAAAAAGGTGAAATTGTTTCTGTTCTTCGACTTCTGCAACCTGAATATTCGTTCGGGTGATTTACTTATAAATAAAGTGTTAATATATTTGATAAATCTTTCTTCCCCAGCCACAAACCTGCTTCTTTTTTTATTTTGAAACGGTTTTTAGCTTTACTTCGTATATTTGTTTGTTTGATTCAAATCTTGCGACAAATATTTCAACTACCTACTTTTGCTTAACCGATTCTTCTGAAACTTCGCACACGAATTCAATTCTCACAACATTGTAATAATTTCAACCTTCAATCCTTAATTCCTAATGCTGCAGGGGTACCACAAAATAAAACCGTTTAAATTAAAAGTTTTCGATGTAAAACATCTAATGCGGCGGTACGAGTGTGTCAGCGGCTGTTGCGTGGCGAACTCGCGATGGCAGACCTCCGTAACTCGTCGGCTCTCTTCGGTTTGATTCAGCCAGCATTTTGTCTACAAAATGAGTTTGATGTTTCACATCTGCCAGGCGTCCCACGACGGCTTCATATTTTTTTAAGGGATTATTTAACGGTATGTTTATTAATTTGTAAAGGGGAATGCCAAGGTCCGGTCTAGTATCAAATAGTTCCGCCAGACATACGGTAATTTGGACAATTTGAGTTTATGTTTTGTAAGATTTAAGCAATATAAATAAAATCTGGAGAAGTACCCCGGCGAGTTGTCATTTTAAATAGTATAAGTATAATATTTATAATATCGTAGTAAGTTTCAACCATTAATATCAAAATGTTTCCATCACTTTTTGTTACTATTAAATTACGTAGTAATGAATTATTTAGTTTGAGGTATCGGGGTTTTAAGTAACAGAGTGATAAGAATAACAGATGAGAAAGTATGGGATGTTCAGGCAGGGTTCAGAGAGGGGATGGGCTGTATGGATCAGATCTTCTCCTTGAGGTGCATAGCCGAAAAACATCTGGCAAAGCTCAAGAAAGTGTACTGCGCTTTCATTGATTTGGAGAAGGCCTATGATAGTGTGTGGAGGGAAGAATTGTGGTCGACACTATCTTTGTACGGGGTGGACTGGCGCTTGATACGGGCACTGAAATCGCTGTACAGGGATTCCAGTGCTTGTATTAGGATAAATGGGGCGTTCACAGACTGGTTTGGCATCTCCAGAGGTGTGAGATAGGGTTGTGTAGCGTCTCCATGGCTGTTCAACCTATACATGGATAGTTGTTTGACAGATTTAAAAGGGAGTGAGTGTGGATTGAAAATGAATGAGTTGCCTGTCAAATGTCTTCTCTACGTAGATGATCAAGTTTTGCTTGCATCGTCGGCGGAAGAGTTGCAAGACATGGTAACTATGATGAATGGAGCATATAATATGAAAGGGGTGAGAATTAATGTAAGCAAGACGAAAGTAATGGTTTTTGAAAGAGATGCAGATGTATCTGAGTGTAATGTAAAGATAGGAGATGAAAGTATTGAACAGGTGAATGAGTTTGTTTATTTGGGAAGTATGTTTACAAGAGATGGTAAGATTGACGAAGATGTGGAAAGGAGAGCAAATGCGGGAAATAAAGTAAATGGTGCTATGCATGCGGTTGTGGCTAGCCAGTCGATGTCCAAAAAGGCACGACTGGCTGTCCATAATGGTGTGCTGGTATCTACGCTTATGTATGGAAATGAATGTTGGTCGTGGCAGAAGAGGCATGAAAGTAGAATAAATGCCGTGGAAATGCGTTCCTTGCGAAGTATGTGCGGTGTAACTTTGAATGATAGATTAAGAAATGAAGAGATTAGACAAAGTTGCGGTTTAAAAGATGATGTAGTGACAAAAATTGAAAGGAGTATGCTTAGGTGGTTTGGTCATATTGAGAGAATGAGTGAACGGCGATTAACAAAAGGAATTTATAAGGCGGATGTCAATGGGAACGCCGGTAGAGGACGTCCTAGAAGGACATACATCGATGTTATTGGTGATGTTCTTCACAAAGGTCAGGTGCGTAGTACTCTCAACCGGCGTGCGTGTATGACAAGATTTTCATATATCTTGTCATACACGCACGCCGTTACATACCCCTTTCGCTTCATCCACATTCATATGTGGATGAAGCGAAAGGGGTATGTAAGGGTCGTAGCATGTGGCGTTCTATAGTTTCTGCCTGCCCCCATGGGAAAAAGGCGTGAGTTTATGTATGTATGTGTGTCGGGGTCGTGTTGTCGGAGTCAAGTTGTTGGGGTCGAGTTGTTTCGGGATCGAGTTGTCAAACAAGTACCGTGACACCGTCACGGAAGTTCCAATGCAACAGAACGTTATACATTCTTTGTTTTATAGGTAATAGGTAGATGTACATTTTGCTTTTATGGTTATTTATAAGTTTGAAAAAGAAAAGGGTTTAATCAAATATATAGTAATAATGATAGTCTAACCCAGTGATACCCAAAGTGGTCTATAGATATAGACCCCCCGGGATCGACGATGAACTACAAGGTGTCCATGTGACTGAGTAAAGTAATTGGGGGTCCCTAAGATGTAAACGGGGATCCACGATAGTGGATCTCATTTAAGCAGGTCGTGACTTTAATTTTGACTTTCCATTAATGGAATAACGGAATAACCTACATATATAGGTGATTTGTTGCTTAGTTTTTACCTGAAAACGTAACAAACAGACCGATGACGAAAGTACTATTGTACTTAGGTACTGTCGTAGGTTTAATAAATGTATGAAACTTGTGTTTTTATTACTGTTTTTTCTCTCTAAACTTCACTACAGTTAGAAATCAGTCAAAAACACAATAATAATTGCAAAAATGCAATATTAACTAAGCGGGGGTCTACCAAAATGTGAAAAACCTGCCAAGTCGTCTACGAGACAAAAAAGTTTGGGGACCACTGGTCTAACCCATATATTATGGTAATATTAAGAATTTTACATAATCACTTTTTAACAAAAATAAAACCGACTTCAAATTGTCTATCTCCGAAGTTCTTCATCAGATCTTCACCAAATTTAAATGGGACCATTGCGAAAGAATACTCTTTCAAACAAAAAAATAATCATTAAAATCGGTTCACAATTAGCAAAGATATCGCGGAACAAACATACAAAAAAAAACATACAATCGAATTGAGAACCTCCTCCTTTTTTGAAAGTCGGTTAAAAAATATTAAGGTTGGATACAGTAGTTCTGTTGTCATCGCTTCTTCTCTCCCTTCTCGCGCTAGACGCACCGGGCGCCGGAGGGCGCGTGATGATCTCCGGCCACCCTAGTGAGTGGCCTGCGGGCGGCGGGTTGGGGAACCCGTCGCCCGACCAGTAACGGGCCCAGGGAGGATGGAGCGTCTTGTCCTGCGTGCGCCTCTCGGATGGATGTGGGGCAGGGGAGCAAATGCCCCACCACAGGAGGGGTCCACCAGAAGAAGCTGGTGGACCGAGACCTGTCGGGGTCGCGGTGCATGCAACAGCGAATCCCGTGACCCCGGCCTTAGGTCAGAGGGAGGGACACCGTGGGGTTTTAGCCAGTAAGACTCTGGCACACCCCCCCGTCTTCCCCAGACGGGGGATAGTCCATGAGGATGTCCCCACGCGAGAGAAAAAAAAAAAAAAAAAATGTTCTGTTGTCATCAAATACGATGAGGATTAAAAAAGAATACATAAAAATGTAGACAGTATAAAGAAAATCTAAAAAAATAATAATTATAACGTCTAAATTCGATTTCCAATTACTTTTACTTTTCTAGGTTAACAATGTACTATTATGGTCATCTTTATCGACCTATAACTATTTTTCGTGTACTTCCAGCGGAAATGTTGTTATTGTAATGAATTCTATAATATTAGCATTTTTTAATAATATATATTTCATCTTTGTTGGTTCTGGCCAAGTCATAAAGGAAATCTTGGCATTCCTCTTTACTCTGTATTTATCGTATAAAAACATACAGGAAACGCAGAAAATATAGTTTTAGACAAGCTGAATGTTGCTGTGTGATTCAAACCAGTTGAGTTTGGCACAATTTGGCCTCAGGTCTAATTCGTCGGATATTGTGTGAACGGAATTGAATAGTGTATTTATAGTTCAATCGGCTTCGGGGCAGGAAGTTATGATAATGAATCGTGATTGTTATAGGCTTGTAAGTAAAGCAAAATTGGTCTAATTTTGTTCGTGATGGATTACTGTATGTAAACATGATATTTTAATGCAGTTAAAATATGAAATTATTGTTTAATTTACGTTGAGCAGTATTTATAGTATTTACATAAATTATTTTATTATTAACTAAACATAACGGAACACGCCTGTATTCCCTGAACGGTTGGACAGAGGTGTATTAGTAACACCTTCATTTCACCGTTATTTCTATGGAGTAGAAGGCGAGCATATTACCATCAACCGGGCACAAATCCGCACTCGGGGCTGCTGCTGAGGAATTCCACACGGAAAAACCCGATAATAATTTGCCCGACCTGGGGATCGAACCGAGGACCTCACGATCAGCAGTCGCGCTTGCCACCACTAAACACACGAAGCAGTTAGTTCTTATTAACTAGTACAAACAAATAGTTACACGATTTATACCCTATTATAAATTTTAATTATATACAATAAAGAATATTTATTGTATTGCCTTGTAAGATAAATAACACGAGCAAAATCATTTTAATAACAACGTGTGTACAAAAATAAAGAAATATGCTTCAAGGTGTTTATGACACAAATTCTCTCTATAGCACTCATAAAAACGCACGTATGTATGTACGTTGGAAAAAAATATAATAAATTACAATAATAAACCGTTAGTACACGAGATACAGTAAATAAAACAAATCATAACATCACGCCTGTATTCCCCGATGGATTGGGCAGAGGTAACACCCTCATTTCGCCGTTGTTTAAGTCTCATATAATAGGGGGCGAGCTTATTGCCATTAACCGGGCACAAATCTGAACTCCGGGCTGCTACTGAGGAATTCCACACGGAAAAACCCAATAACACTTTGCCCGACCTGGGGATCGACCCCAGGACCTCAAGATCAGTAGGACTACTGATTGCGACCACTAGAACGATAAGGCAGTTATACGGAATTAGTGTCTAAATAGATAATACTAGTTTATCTTTTGTATCTTCAATAAAGGAAACCACTCAAGTAGAGGAAGCCACATAAGTGCTTCGGCATTGGCGCCCCTTGAAGCCATTAGCTCTCAACTCTATCTTTTCCTTGGCCAGTAAAAGAAAGCACTGCAGGAGGTAAAACTTTAAATAGATTCTCGTAATAAGAGGCTGCAATTTCCCGCAACGAATATATCCTTTCTTTATAGAAAAGCGTCGCAAAAGCGACTGTATTAAAAATATATGTTGGAATAATCTATTGAGCGATTATATTTTTTTTTTATGAATTTGGCCTGACCTATTGACCGCCCCAGTCGGATTTATACGACAAATAAAAATATTTTCGAGCCCGTGTCTTATAAATACGACTGAGGCGACACAGACACGTAAATATTTGTCGTATAAATCCGACTGCGGCGGTCTATAGGTTAATCGGCGGCACACCGTAGGCCTAGCACGAATGCTGTCGAATTACTAACGTAAACGTAACGTTAGTATAAGTGAAGTTTCAATCGGAATTACTCGTTTCGCTCATAATATTTAATTAAATTGAAAACTTTATTCATACCTATGAAAGATACAAATTGTGCACGTCGAAAAAATAACCAAAATGTTACAGGACAGTTCTATTTTTGAATAAAATTTCGCTTACCTACATTAGCGATACGTTTACGATACTAGACGTCAACCTTCGCACTATAGTGGCTAAAATTTAATAGGGCCGTTTTGACAGCTGTCAGATTAGAACATGTTATGTCAATTTCGACATAAAATGTACTGATCTGACAGCTGTCAAAACGGGCCTATTATATTGTAGACACTACCAGGTCTACTAAATACAAAAAAAAAATATAGATGCAAGTAACTTTACGCAAGCATGAGTGATTATAGTAGGTGTAATCATTATAATTACAGTAATTCCCATATGGATACGGAGCGGACTTCACATGATTGCATAAGTATCAAGACTACACCAGTAGCTGATTGCACATTACCCTCTAAGTATTAAGCTTCGTAACTTGCTAAAAAATACTCCACACAATGTTTGTTTTTCACAAATCTGCAGAATCTTTTAACAAAAAACATTTTCCACTAAAACATAATTTAACTACCTCGTTGGTCTAATGGTGGCAAACGCGACTGCTGATCGCGAGGTCCTGGGTTCGATCCCCAGGGCAGGCAGTGTTACTGGGTTTTTACGTGTGGAATTCCTCAGAAGCAGCCCGTCGTTTGGATTCGTGCCCGGTTGATGGCAATAGGCTCGCCCCTATTACATGGGACTTAAACATAACTGGCGAAACGAGGGTGTAATAAAAACACCTCTGCCTAACCCTTTGGGGAATACAAGGCGTGATGTTATGTTATGTTTAACAATAAAGTTTAATGTTATAATGATAATTTATGTTAGGTACATAAAGATAATGGTGGAATGTGCCGTAAAAACATGTTCCAACGTTATTAAACAAGAAAATAATCGTCTTTTCAATGGTTGGCCTAATTTTCAAGCATTCATTTAATATCGTCGTCTTCACAACCATTTAGAATTTCATGCGGAATGGTTTAAGACGTTGCGTCGATTATTAATATCGCAGGCACAACGTACATTTTGGAGTTCATGATTTATTGAAAATGGAATTTAGGAGCAAGTTTAGAACAAATACGAAACGACAATTACACAACTTCGTCAAATAAACGCTCAAATATAAAGATAATGGTGCCGATTCTTGTGCACAAAATAAACTTAATTTAGACTATTGCCATCTTTTTCACTCTGACAAAATAAGAAAGAGACAGACGTAGTTATGGTTAAAGAAATTTATTTTCTCAAAAGAATTACAAATTCACTTACTGAGAAAAAATATAAACTAATTAACAATGTTTGCTATCAAGCGTGGCTTAGTGGAAGAACTGAACTTTACATAACAATTGCTTTAAATAAATCACAAACAATGTTTTACCAACTTATTATCTATAAACAAAATAAAGAAGGTAGTTGACGTAAATAAGATATATTAGAACGTGTCGATTAAAAACACAGTGAAGTTCAAGGAGTAAACTAATTTGACATCTCTAACTTAGTTCTTGTCTATCACCGTCCTTTTCTCGCGCTGTCTGTAATAAAAGATAGCTGTTTTCTAATTTTAGTTTAATTGGTGAACACGAGAAGCGGCACCTACATTGTATTAAATCAAGAAAACTTAGCGCAGCAGCCGGTTCTCGGTTTGATTTCCAACTCTAGCGAAGTATTATAAAGTTTTCGGTTGAGTAATAAAAAATTGCCATTTAGTTCGCGTCCTATCACATGGAACTTCAAACTGTTAAACTGAGTTTAGCGATATAATGTACTCCGATGAGTCTCAAAACTGTAGAGTCACACCACAGAGTATGCCTGACCCCCTGTTACTTGCGCTATGAAAGAGGAAACTCTAGAATTGTCGATACGAATAAAAAACATTTAAAAAAAAAACCGACTTCAAAAAAACGATGAAAAGAATAAAATAATTACCATATTATAAAATTAACAGTTTCAGAAGTCGGTGCCTTCAATTTGGTTCAACGTGGATTAGCACCGACTTCGGAAACTGTTAATTTTATAATATGGTAATTATTTTATTCTTTTCATCATTTCTTTGTAGTCGGTTTTTTTTTTTTCGTTTTAGTGGCCTTAATTAAAACATGGTTGGACCTACTAAAGACGCTGCTCGTAACAAAATCACACCATCACATAATGCGTACTGTTCGTCATTGAGGAGTTCCATTGTCTATCTCCGAAGTTCTTCATCAGATCTTCACCAAATTGGGATCAATCTGGAAGTATATCCTTTCAAATAAAATAAAAAAAATCTAAATCGGTTTATAAATGACGGAGTTATGAGGTAACAAACATTGAAAAAAAATGAATAAAAAAAAATACAACCGAATTGAGAACCTCCTTCTTTTTTGGAAGTCGGTTAAAAATAAGAAACTGTGTTGTGTTAACCTTTTGAACACCATCGACGGCTATTGACGTCAAACGAAATTGTGCTCGGGTTGCCAACGACGTCAATAGCCGTCAAATAAGTACGATGAATTGGCGTGAAGTGGTAAGTGCTCATACGTCCATAGAAAGGTTAATTAAATTTAATCTAATCCTAAATCTTTTTGAGACAATACCATTCTCACAATGTAATTTTCTATTATTATCTACTCCTCCGTTTCGTGTGGTTAGTGACTAACCTGGTGTAAGAGTTTATGCTGCCCGTGGGCCTCTGACTTGGCTTCACATGCCGTTGAGAAACATCTCTCAGGCATGCCGGTTTCCTCACGATGTTTTCCTTCACCGTTTTTAAGCAAGTGATAATTATACCATACGCACATGAATCCGAAAAGTCAGAGGTGCGTGCTTTGGGTTCGAACTCGAGACCTATGACTTGGTAGTCCGACGGTCACACCACCAGGCTATCACTGCTTTTTTTGCTTTATCTACTGATATTATTGAACATTTTTAATCTGTGCAAGATCAAAATACATCATATCCTTTTTTTATTTCTAACTATTGATACACACCTGTTTACCTTTTCCAAAACGACTTCTTAACCTAAACAAGTACTCCATTTGACTGTCATTCAAAAGGGCTCAATTCATTTGAAAGCTAACCAATTCATACTATTTGTACCCTATGCGGCCTTTTAGATCCTTTTCAAGCTGAAGTGAACCAACAGCTACCCCTATAAATTCATCCCATGTCGGTCACAGTCAGTTAAATCTATTGAAATTCTGTTGGTAGGGACTTTATAGCGTTGTATAAAGGGAGTAGGTACTTTAATTTGCTATTATCTACGTTATTGACTCCAAGTAGATACAACGTGAAATCTCTTCTGCCACATTCCTATATCTTAGGAACCGTTATGGGTTAAAACTAGCCTTTTCCCAACTATAATGGGGTTAGCTTCCAGTCTAACCAGATGCGGCTGAATACCAGTATTTTACACGGAGCGACTGCCATCAGACCTCTGCAACCTAGTAACTGGGCAATGCCACTGTCCTAAGGTTAGACCGGTTGTCAAACTTTCTATGCATCTGACTTCCCGTAGCCACTGTCGTAAGAATTCGTATGATACCCGTGACCGACTCTTTAACGTGTTCTCCGAGACACGGAGTGGTCTCGATGTGTAACGAACGGTTACCCATCCACAGACTGACCGCGACAAGTGCAGCTTAACTTCGTAAATCGTATTATCCGCGCGGTTGTTAATTAGCCGCGAGATTAAGCCAGACGATTAGGGTTTATACATCTAATATCAATAATATTTTGTAACGAATATCATCCGCCAATTTCGCAAAAGGAAATATCGAAATTCTTTTCATACTAATTAATAAAACAATGTTATACCTAGTCCTAATTCCTTTTTTGCTCCATCATATATAAACTCACACCTTTTTCCCGTGGGGGTAGGCAGGAACGCCACATGCTACGATCCTTACGTATACTCCTTTCGCTTCATTCCAATCATACATCTTGTCATACACGCACACCGGTTGAGAGTATTACGCATCTGTCAATAATATAGTAATGTCCAAAAAAAATTCTTACACAATCTTTTAGACTATCAAAATAATATTGAAAGTCAAATATCCAAGACCTATTTACTAAAAGCTTGGGTACCAAGCCCGTTTATTTTAATTAAGAACAAACTTACTTGTATTTCTGTAATAGGGCGAAACCTTCTGGGTTTTATGTTTATATCAATTATTATAAAAGGCGCCTAAAAAAATATTTGAATAGCAAATAATGTAATGTAGCTATTTATAAAAAATAAACATTATTTATAAGCTTTGAGGACTTCCATCTTAAGAGCTTATAAAGGTATCTATTATGTGCATGACAAATTATGTAGATAAATTAGATATTCATAGGTTTATATTTTTTTTCTATAAAAGTTATTTGTGGTTTAACTGCGTCGTTGGTCTAGTGGCGGCAAGCGCGACTGCTGATCATGAGGTCGTGGGTTCGATCTCCAGGTCTGGTAAAGTGTTATTGGGTTTTTCCGTGTGGGATTCCTCAGTAGCTGCCCGGAGTTGGATTTGTGCCCGGTTAATGGCAATAAGCTCGCCCCCTATTACATGGAGCTTAAACATAACTGGCTAAAAACACCTCTGCTAAACCCTTCGGGGAATACAAGGCGTGATGTTATGTTATGTTGTATCCTTAATTCATATTATGAACATATTAAGTTGCATTTTTAAATCAATATCTTCTTAAGAAATATATACAATGTTACTCGGAAAGGGGGTACTAAGCCGCGGGCCACGTAAAGTATCACTGATGACTATTTTAAAGCAAGTGTTTAAATTTCAAAATTCGATCATTTTTATTTGCATGAAAACATATTTTTATTACAGTTTTTTAAAAAAAATAACATACCTGCTTTAGTTATGAATTCAGAAAATTAATTTTCTAGTCAGTGACTCCAAATATGACCTAAATTGTAAAAACAGCTGATCATAGCAATCGACAGATAGATTTTAGCATGTTTTTTACGAAATCTTTGAAAAGCAATTTCTCTTAAACTATTGAGATTTGGGGAAAGTTGTAGAACAAAAGTTATCCCTTATTATGGGTACTTTAACTACCTTTCGGCTTAGTACCCCCTTTCCGACTAACCTTGTATAAGGTCCAACCAAAATACCTGGACAAACTTTTACACAGTGTTCAGTAAGTGTAACTGAATATATCTATGCAAAAAAAAACGAGATCCAAGTGTTTTTTTTTCTACCCAAATTTTTTTTTTCAACTTTTTTTATTTTTTTTTATTTACTTTTTCACTTCGCTGTTTAGGTAGAACACGGCACGGAATTAGCACGCACCCCAATGGCGGTCGATGCATAAGAAATGGATGAGTTTATCCTTAGAGAGTACAGGCAATTTAAAACATTATTATTTTTTTGTTAGAAAAAAACACTTGATTTCGTTTTTTTTTACATACATGTGATTAGTTAAACGTATTGAACACTGTGTAAAAGTTTGTCCAGGTATTTTGGTTAGACCTTATATATTGCAAACCCTGAATAAAGATATGTCATGAATAACGTCAGTATAAGCTTGTCATTACTTTATTCACCGTTTATTAATAAGGGGGTAAAAAAATTAAAAATAATAGCTCAATAGCTTCGGAGCTTCGGCTTCGGAGAGAGGTAAAACGTTATATAATAATTATTATTTATTGTTTCATGAATGTAATAAACATTTTTACTGAACGTTGTGTGTGAAGTACTATAGTCCACGCGCGAGGCTAGTCACCGCCTGCGGTATGTGAGCGGCTAGAGGGGGGTGAGAAACAATAGACGCGCTCTGTCAGTTTGCTTTGTCTTGTAGGGACACATGTAAGTACGTATGGCAGAGTGCAAGGGAAGCAAAAACGTATGTGAGCGTGATGTTACTCCGCACTGGTCCGAGCGAACGGTTCTCATTAGGTTCGCGTGAAATATATTCGGTTATCTGACCTCCGACTGTCAATTACCCCGAGATATCTACCAGATGAAGCAGAACTCAAAATAGGGACTATCAACACAAACTGAGCGTTGTACCCTAGTCCCTAAAGTCTTGTTTACCGCGCGCACTCCCCTCCTGCCGCTCGTATACCGCTGGCGTTGACTAGCCTTCGCGCGCGGACTACAAGTACGTATGCAAGTTACGCATAATGTTTACCGCGTTACCTAATACACCATTAGTCAAAGTCATAAGTCAACATAGTAGCATAATTTATACGTCATAATGGCTACATTCCACACATGGTTCCTATAATTTACCGTTGCCTGCAACTAATTAGTTTCAGCACGAAATGATTTACTCTGAAGCCATACTTTCCAAACTACCTTCCGATTTACGATGTTACTTAACGGCACCTACGCCACCTGTTTGGTTCCACCACTAACTTTGACTACGTTTTGCAAATATTTCCGAGGGAAAATGGCAAACAATGTCAGCTCTAAATAAGCCGTAAAATTAAATATAACACCTGCCAGTTTAATTTTGCTGCAAACATTACCAATGTGTTCATTTATTGTTCAAACTGGTAACTTTAAACTGAAGTTAGGAACTCAACATTAAATGAAATCAGAGAAAATTATAACATAACATCACGCCTTTTATTTCCCGAAGGGTTCGGTAGAGGTGTTTTAGTACACCCTCGTTTTGCCAGTTATATTTAAGTCCCACGTAATAGGGGGCGAGCTTATTGTCTTTAACCGGGCACACATCCAGACTCCGGGCTGCTACTGAGAAATTTCTAATGGAAAATTCCAATAACACTTTGCCCGACCTGGGGATAGAACCCAAGACCCCATACTCAGCAGTCGCGCTTATGACCTCTAGACCAACAGTGCAGTAGGTACAGTAAATTATAAGCGAATGAATTATTCACATTCACGGTCAACTTGTATGATTCGTCACAGCCTTTATCTGTCCACTGCTGGGCCTAGGCTCCCCGTATAAATTTTCACTTCAAACGGTTTTAAGTCGGGTCCATCCAGCGGGTCCCCTGGGCCTTCAACGGACCGTCTTTCCATCTTGTATGATATATGAATATTAAAGAGATTTAAAAAATAATAAAATCTAGGTCAATCGTGAATTTTCCTTATAAAGTTCCTATGACCTCAATAGAATGATTGCACCAAACACATTTTTTATACTGAAGACTATTTTTAATCGTTCTGCCTAGCCTTTTACCCAATTATATTGGGGTCAGCTTCCAGTCTAACAACTATTTTACACGGAGCGACTGCCATCAGACCTCCGCAACCCATTTACTAGGCAATGCCGATATCCTAAGGTTAGACCGGTTATCAGACTTTCGGGCTACCCGTAACGACTGTCGTAGATATTCGTATGACTCCAGGAACCGACAGTTTAACATGCTCTCCGAGGCACGGAGGATTCTCGATGTGTAATGAACTGTCACCACATCCAAGGACTGACCGCGACAAGCGCTGCTTAACCTTACAAATCACATGATCTGCGCGGTTTTTAACTAGCCACGAGCCCCTCCAAAGACTATTTTCAATCTATCATAACATCACGCCTAATCCCCGAAGGGTTGGGCAGAGGTGTATAGTAACACCCTCATTTCGCCGTTATTTTTAAGTCCCATGTTATAGGGGGCGAGCTTATTGCCATCAACCGTGCACGAATCCAAACTCCGAGCTGGTTCTGAGGAATTCCATACGGGAAAACCCAATAACACTGCCCGATCTGGGGATCAAAACCAGGACCTCACGATCAGCAGTCGCGCTCGCCACCACTAGACCAACGAAGCAGAGCCTCGTTTCAAATTAAAAAAAAAACAAAGAAGAAACCTCGGGTCAAGCAATGAATAAAACTTATTTGCACTCCAAAAACACAGACTCGCAGACAGATAGTCGTTACTTCTTTATTATCTCTTAACCAGTTTAAATCCTATATAGTGCCGCTATCTAGATCTACATGACTCTGTACAAATTGGTTCAGAAGTGTATTTACCAGCTTTGCGGTTGAAGGACATTGTGAAACCGCTGGTTTACAAAGCTTAGGGTTAGTGTTAAATACAGAGCTAGGCTCAATACTTACTCTACAATAGAGGGTCAATAACTTCACTAAGTAATCAGAATAGGGTTATGTTTAAACACGTAGTGGCCTTATTTGTAGATATTAAACAATAAACATACTACGATGAATAAGATCACTGGTGTACAGTCACGAGTAATAATATGTATACACATAGCGAAATTAAAAAGCAATTGTCTTCTAAAATATCTGTTAGAAATATGAAATATTTAACACATAATTTTTACAATTACATACGAATTACTGTTTCGAATATTTCTTAATTACACTTTATTCTCTAAAACAAATTCGCTTTTTAAGTTAGCAATGTGTATACATATTATTACACGTGACTCTACTTTCAAAAGTTACATTTATTTTCAAACTAATCTCGGATTGTTTTAGAATCGATCAGTAGATATAGGTGCTGATTCTTTTGCTCACCAATTAAATTAAAATTAGAAAATCGCTGTCTTTTACTAGAAGATAGCGGGAGAAAAGGACGGTGATAGATATAACAACTAAGTTAGAGATGTCGGCCTAGATGACGCCTTGAACTGCACCGTTTTTAGTTGACACATTCTGACGTGTTGTCTAAATTTGTGTGGAAATTTTAATTGTCAGCTGTTATTTACGTCCACCTCTTTCCTAATTTATCAGAATAAAAATAAATTACAATAGTCTAAATTAAATTTAGTTGATGCACAACAGAATCGGCACCATTGATCCCCCAAAAATTGTTAAGGAGCCTAAAAGAATCCCAGTTTGAAATCAAGAGCAAATCTTGTGGAAAATTGGTCCCAAATCTCCTAATATAGATTGGGCATAAAAGAGAAGCTGTGCCTGATCTCAACTAGATAAAATTTTATTAAGCATATAAATAAATAAGTAATAACTGCCTCGTTGATCTAGTGGTAGCAAACGCGACTGCTGACCGTGAGTTCCTGGGTTCGATTCCTAGGTCGGGCGAAGTGTTATTGGGTTTTTTCGTGTGGAATTCCTTAATAGCAGCCCGGAGTTTGGATTTGTACCCGGTTGGTGGCAACAGGTTCGCCTCCTATTACATGGGACGGCGAAATGAGCGGGTGTTACTATACACCGCTGCCCAACCCTTCGGGGAACACAGGCGTGATGTTATATTAAATAAATAAATGAGAAATAAATAAAAATGTTAATAATAGTTAGTATAAAATATTATTTCATGAGAAATGCAATTCTGTATCGCGCAAAGCTTGTAAGACAATGTAATTAAAGTTTGAAGAGAAAATCCAAACCAAACTTCACAACAATTTGTACGTAGGTACGTGTGAAAGAAATGTATGAAATATAGCTTTAAGCTTTATAAAATGTAGTGAAAAGCTTATAACAACTTATGTGTGGTTTCCAAAACCAAAAAGGCTTCAAAATATGTAGATGATAAAAATTGTTTTTAAATCTGAAAGGAGATTGGGTTTTTTTGTCTATCCCTCCTCTAACAATGAATGATATATCATTAGAAAGGTTATTTTAAGCAGAACATATTTTCGTAATACAGCTACTGTCAATTATTAGTATTTATGGAGTTAAAGCTCATTAAATATAACCATTTAAAAACTATGTTAACGCTCAAATATTGCTATTTATTATTATTTTTACACGTTTTGCCACAGGAGCGTTGTCATAATAATTATTTAAAATACCTACCTAAGTAACACACATAACATGACGCCTGAGTATTTCGAAGGGGTAGGCAGAGGTGTATAATGCACCCAAGTTTCGCCAGTTATATTTAAAAGTCCTTTCTTTTGTTCACACTATAACTATTATATGCAAATAATATGATAAGAACGTAGCGATACTTTAGTCATCACTGCCCACTCACCCTGTCCTTATCCCACACTAGGTGGAGTCGGCACAACATGTAATTCGTAAATTCATGTTGTTAGAGGTTTTGGCTTATTGTTTTATGACCGGCCGCCTGCCTGACATCAACCCTTCTTTGGAATACGATACTTTAGTATAAGTAACAAAAAAGAAGAATTTGTGATAGTATGGATGTAAACGATTTTTCACTTTAGTGGTGTTATACCTTCGAAAATACTTTCAATTAACTTTACTTGTATTAGTATCAAATATTTTACTTTAAAAGACCTTTCTAATGACATATAAATCATTACTAGTAGAGGAGTAGACCAACTTCTAAACATTTGGCCCATTCTCGTTTGAGATATATTTTTAAATGTAACTTATAGTACAGTTCTATTTAAAAGAGTTCTTTCATGGAATTGTAGTCTGTGCGCAAGTGCTAGTCACCGCCTGAGGTATGAGAGCGGCAGGAGGGGGGTGCGAAACAACAGACGCGCTCTGTCAGTTTGCTTTGTCTTGTTTACCGCGCGTACGCCCCTCCTGCCGCTCACATACGTCAGGAGGTGACTAGCACTTGCGCGTGGACTGTACCATACCTATTTTGCCGCTAAGCATCATTGTTATATTCCAGTTTGAAGGATTTACCATAATTACGGGCACATGGGACTTTTTAATTTTGTCTCTAAGGTTGGCAACGCATCAGCAATAAAGGTTGAATAAGCTTATGACAAACTTATACGTCGAAAAATGTATGGTAATACTGACTTTATTGATGACATAACTTTATTCAGCGTTTATTAATAAGGGGGTTGGTGTTTTAGGTTTACATAGACGGTACCCACTTCTCATCAAATGGGCCGTCGGCCTGTCTGCCAACCTATTATATAAAAGACTAGCTGTGTCCTCACGGCTCCGCCCGTAGCCCGTACTCAGTGATAATGTAGCTTTCTAACGGCAAATGAATTTTTGAAATCGGTCCAGTAGTTTTTAAGTTTATTCATTACATACAGAAATACAAATCTTTTCTCTTTATAATATTAGTATAGAAAGAAAGACACTTTACACTTTGAAACTGCCTCGTCGGTTTAGTGGTAGCAAGCGCGACTGCTGATCGTGTGGGGATATTGGGTTATTCTTTGTGGAATTCCTCAGTAGTAGCCCGAAGTTTGGATTCGTGCCCGGTTGATGGCCATAAGCTCACCCCCTATCACATGGGACTTAAACATAACAGTGAAATGAGGGTGTTACTATACACCTCTGTCCAACCCTTCGGGAAATACAGGCGTGATGTTATGTTATGTCAAAAAACATACAAAACTAACGAAAAATAAACTACAAACTCACCTTATTTAACTCAGAACTAGCGCTCACGTCTCTTAATTCTTCGGAGCGAACTGGAAATAGAAAAAGAGCATGAAAATAGATGTATTATGTTTGATAAAATAAATAAGATACGATATACAAAGGGCCTACTTCTGTAAAGAAAGACACATCACTTTCACGCGAAATAAATGTCGACACTGAATCGAATACTGTGAAAAACTGTATTTTTACTTATCAGGAGTGACTCTTTGTGTATCTATTCAGTGTTTATGTCATTATTCTTTTTTACTCTTAAATTCGCAGTGTATTTTCACAACAAAAAGCCATTCCAGATCATTTCACGTTTGTGCAAGTACAACACTAGTAATCCAGAGAGCTCAGTGTTGCTATCGATAAAAAAAAACAGAAATTATATTCGTTATTTTTTTCCTGAAATCATTTTCGTTTCATAATAATATTTTTCATGATGTTAATTGAGGTCAGATAACATTGGCAGATAAATGAGTAGGTACGTATCAATTTTCAACTGTAATATGAATCGAGAAAGTTGAATCGCACAGATAAAATAATAAATGGGATTCATCAATCAAAAATATATAATATCTGCATCAACATCTTTGATTAATTATTCAAGTCTTATTAACCGTTGTAATTGATGTGAAATCAAAAAATATTTGAGTAAATAACTGCATTAACTCAACAAAAATATAGTCTGTCTTCATTTGAATATATATTTGAATATTCGAGTTGAAAATAGATACTTTTGTGTTGCTAATGGAAAATGTTTATTTTGCTTTCGTTATTTTTATAAAAAACTGAGTTCTGCCTAGCTTTTTCCCAATTGTGTTGGTGTCAGCTTTCAGTCTAACCAGATGCGGCTGAATACCAGTATTTTACACGCAGCGACTGCTATCCCACCTTCGCAACCTAATAACTGGACAAGCCGATATCCTAAGGTTAGACCGGTTGTCAGACTTTCGGGCTACTGTCTTCCCATAACGACTGTTTAATATGCTCTCCGAGGCACGGAGGGGTCTGGATATGTAACAAATGGTCACCCATCCACGAACTGACCGCACAAGCGCAGCTTAACCTAGCAAATCGTATGATCCGCGCGGTTGGTAATTAGCCATAAACCCTTCAAGTTCAAAAACTCGGTTATAAAAGTGTGTCAGTGGTTTTCTCACTTATAAATACTAAGTAAACCACTTATATATTTTTAATTGCAGAATGAATACAAATAAACTGGAAATTGAGGCTGGTAATTAGATTAATACTGAATAAACTCACAGCGGACATTACATTTCACTATATAATTAACTATGACTTTTTTATCATTCAGATAAATACACTGTATACATATTTCATGGCGTTGAATAATTATTAATTAATATTAATGACAAAATTAACATTATATATGACCTATTGGTTATAAAGACCGCCTACAAATTAATGTGTCAGATTCTGCGTAAATGATTATTTACTAGCTGTATCCTCACGGCTCCGCCCGTAGCCTATGTTACTCAGTGATAATGTAGCTTTCTAACGGCAAAAGAATTTTTGAAATCGGTCCAGTAGTTTTTAAGTTTATTTGTTACATAAAAAAATACAAAACTTCAAAAATACAAATCTTTCCTCTTTATAATATTAGTATAAATATAGATTATTAACCTAGCCTAGCCTAGATAGATAGCATAGTAGTCGAACGTTTGCCTTCCATGCAGAAGAGATGAATGCCTGAACTCTTCTAATTCTGAGAAGAGGCCCCTGCCCTGCAGTAGGACAGTGATCGTCTAATTATGTTGTGTTTAAATGTTATTATTTATTGTATTATGAGACAGATAACAACAACTAAAATGGATACATCCAACTATTAATATGATATAGCTACGTAGGTGATGCATATGAAATAAAATAAAATTCGTTAAATCGGATCCTGTAAACTAGCTTTAACATCTTAGGACACGTTCAGACGGGTCAAATCGCTTTCAACAAATGACTTGATGAAAAAATTTTTAAAGGTATCAAACTTTTATTGAATCGATTTTTGTTGCTTCAATTTGATTGAAAGTATGTTCAGACGGTTCAAATCGCATGCGATTTAGCAGTTGATCAACCAGAATCGAATCGTGTGAACCTGCTATTACTGGGACACTCAAATGATAAATTCAATCTGTCTGGTTACGAAGACAACGAAGCATCATTTATCTTATTTATCTCATAGTACGTCTCTTAAATTCAGAAATACGTTAGAGAAACGCCTGAGTTTATTCCCGAAACAGTTATTATTTTAAGACTATAAAAGTTTATTTAGTATATAAATAGAGTAGGTAATAGATGTTTTGTAAATCTCAAGCGATTTTTTACCGAAGTAATATTAAACATAACATCACGCCTTGTACTCCCCGAAGAGTCCGGCAGAGGTGTCTTTTAGTATACATTAATTGTGCCAGTTATGTGTAAGTCCCATGTAATAGGGGGCGAGCCTAATGCCATTAATCGGGCACAAATCCGGACTCCGGGCTGCTACTGAGAAATTCCTAATGGATAAACCCAATTACATTTTACCCGACCCCATGCTCAGCAGTCGCACTTGCGACCACTAGACCAACACGGTAATATTAATTGATTAATATTTAATGAGAATTAATCATATGAGAAGAGGCATGAAAGTAGAATAAATGCCGTGGAAATGCGTTCCTTGCGAAGTATGTGCGGTGTAACTTTGAATGATAGACTGAGAAATGAAGAGATTAGACAAAGTTGCGGTTTAAAAGATGATGTAGTGACAAAAATTGAAAGGAGTATGCTTAGGTGGTTTGGTCATGTTGAGAGAATGAGTGAACGGCGATTAACAAAAGGAATTTATAAGGCGGATGTCAATGGAAACGCCGGTAGAGGACGTCCTAGAAGGACATACATCGATGTTATTGGTGATGTTCTTCACAAAAGTCAGGTGCGTAGTACTCTCAACCGGCGTGCGTGTATGATAAGATGTATGAATGTGGATGAAGCGAAAGGGGTATGTAAGGGTCGTAGCATATGGCGTTCTATAGTTTCTGCCTACCCACATGGGAAAAATGCGTGAGTTTATGTATGTATGTATGTATGTAATCATATGATTCGCGATTTACATGTTTGGTCAGCAAAAAAATCTGCTATGAAATAGTCTGAGCACGTCGATTAGATTAGGTTAGGTTAGAAGTGTGGTTATTTATTTTTAACAATTCAGAAAAGCTTATTGTTACCGCTGAATAATTATACATTTTCGCTGACGAAAACCTCAACATTTAACTAATCGTTTAAATGACAGTCTTATTGAATGTAACTGGTGCATGTAAGTTTTTGTGAATATAACTACATATTATTAATTATCAATAAACTACACAATTAGCTATAATCTATTTTACAGATAGGTAATGGTGTAGGTAAAACATCGTGATGAAACCTGCACACATGAGAGGACTCCATAAAGTTCTCGATGGAGCGCGTAGTCTGCCAATCCGCACCAGGCCAGCGTGGCGGACTAAGGCCTAAACTCTTCACATTCTAAGAAGAGGCCCGTGCCCAGCAGTGGGACAATAATGGGCTAATTATGTATTATGTTTTTTACAGATAGGTAAGGATTGTTAAAGGTAACAATGGGAAATTACTAAAAGTTAATCGAACACTGAAAATACAAAACAGCTTTATACGAAATTTTATCATCTTGTTGTTAATTTTGATTACCTTAATTGTGGAGGAAGAAATAAAACGATTTGCAAATTCAAAACAGGTAATTTATTTTAATTTGGAAGCGTAAACCTCCTACAAAACAACATAAGGATGTAATAAAATGTTTTATAATTGTTCTGCCTACCCTTTTCCCAACTATGTTGGGGTTAGCTTCCAGTCTAACCAGATGCGGCTGAATACCAGTATTTTACACAGAGTGACTACCGTCAGACCTCCGTAACCCAGTTACTGGGCAATGCCGATATCCTAAGGTTAGACAGGTTGTCAGACTTTCGGGCTTCTGACTTCCCAACGACTGTCGTAGGAATTCGTGCTCTCCAAGGCACTTAAGGGTCTCGCTGTGTAACGAATAGTCACCCATCCACAGACTGACCGCGCCTAGCGCAGCTTAACCTCTCAAATCGTATGATTCGCCTAGTTGGTAATTAACCACGAGCCCCTAAAAACTTTTTATAATTAAATTAGGTACATATTACACACCCCTGTAAAACTAATTAAATGTTATGGTAGTAATACCATATAGCTCAAAAATGTCGACAGAAGCCACAAAATGAATAGCAAAAAACGAAAAAAAAGTATCAGAAACTATTTTTGGAATTTTATATGCCTGCAAAAGTACCACATGTCCACATATAAAAACACGGTAGTTGTTTTATAGCATATAAAATAAAAATAAATATATAACAAGTTTAATTACGAACTGGCGATGCTAAAATTAATTGGAGTTTATAGTCAACGCTGATTGCGAACGAAGCGATGTTCCTGGTTTGTTTACAACTTTTTTTTTCAAACCTGGTATAGACAGATTGAAAAGCTGTTCGTTAAGGGAAAGTCTGAACATAATATCTGGCTTGCAAATTGCAGTGAATAAATTATGAAGTGAAAGAATAACTAGAGTGTAAAAGCACTAAAGTAAGCTGGCGCTTAATAAGTACAAGATACTAAATACCTGTAGTCTAACTTCCCCTACTTATCTAACTTCTCACTTTCAGTATTTATGCTCCAATCACGAACTAAATCTTCGCTCCTCACACAACCGTCTCTTACAATGTCCTTCTCACCGTTATGACTTTATGCACTCTTCTTTCTTTGTCCAGTATATTCTTCTGTGGAATGCGCTTCCCTCGGAAATCAGAATGGCCACTGTCGGTACTCTTTTAAAATTAAAGTTCGTGAGCCCCTTCGCAATAAATTGGCAGAATCATCTCAACGCTGATTTTTCCTATTATTTATTGTTATATATTTATGTATTTATAGGTTTTATATTCTACGAATATATTTATATGTATTCCTATTATTAATGCAAATATAATGTATCTATATATTTGAAATTTGTGTATTTTTAATGTAGTATATTAGTAATTCTAGAAAGTTTATAAATATACATAAGCTTATTTTTGATATCATATTATTCTATATTAATAAAGTGTGCACCAAAACATGGTGTTTTGTCTCTGCATCACCCTAAGGTCGACTGGTAGAAAATGCCTAAAGGCATTAAGTCCGCCTCTGTACTAATTTTGTGCATAAAGAATTAAATAAATAACTTTAGTGGTTTAAAAAAGTAATATTAAGGAAAAGCGATTATATTTATAACAAGGTGTTGAAAAGTTTATGAATAAAATAATCTCTCAAAAAACCTTTTAAGTTAAACGGTTTTATCTTGCAGTAACCTCCCTGCAGCATCAGGATTTTAGGATTATTATAATTATTATAATGTTGTGTTGTCATGAGAATTTAATTTGTGTGCGTAGTTTCAGGAGAATCGCTTAAAAATCTGTCGCAAAATTTGAATCAAACAAACAAATAAACGAAGTGAAGCTAATGATAGCCGTTTAAAAATGGATTAAACACATGAAAGTCATTTTTTCATAAAAATAGAAATAACAAAAACAACACAATATAAAAATAAATACGTAAATAAATATGTATAATACGTTGGTCTAGTGGTGGCAAGCGCAACTGCTGATCGTGAGGTTCAATCACCAGGTCGGGCAAAGTGATATTGGGTTTTTCTCTGGGAAATTTCTCAGTAGCAGTCCGGAGTTTGGATTTGTGCCCAGTTGGTGGCAATAGTCTCGCCCCCTATTACATGGGACTTAAACATAACGGCGAAATGAGGGTGTTACTATACACCTCTGCCCAACCCTTCGGGGAATACAGGCGTGACATTACGTTATAAAAATGCTTCATTTGGTGTAAATTATAATTAAATCATCCTCACTTAAATTAAATCTACGTTCTCGTAGCCGTTACCGTAGTATAAGAAAAGCGGCCGCGCCAAGCCATTACTATCTATACTAATATTATAAAGCTGAAGAGTTTGTTTGTTTGTTTGAACGCGCTAATCTCAGGAACTACTGGTTGGAATTGAAAAAAAAAATTGTGTTGGATAGTTCATTTATCGAGGAAGGTTATAGGTTATATAACATCACGCTACGACCAATAGGAGCGGAGCATAAATGAAAAATGTTGCAAAAACGGGAAAAATGTCGACCCGTGCGAAGCCAGGACGGGCCGCTAGTGCAATATAAAGTTACGTGTGTAATGAATCTCTTTTCCCGGAAACATCCCGGGATCCACTCCAGTTGTTCATTAGACGCATCATGCGCCAATGCGTTGTGTATGTGGTTCAAGTGAGTGGGGAGATGCAATGTTTTCATCCTTGGAAAAATACTCGTTTGCGTGTTTTTCATCATTAATAGCCTAGTTTCCAGTAATTAAAGCCTGTACTGCTGATATGAGTTGTAATTGCCAGTGAGTTTTATTTATACTGTCGACAATAAAGTTGTTACAACCATGTCTGTTCTTAATTTAATCCTAATCCATTTAATCAACTGTGTAACAAACATTCACCTGAACATTCCATCTTAGCACAAAGAAAACTCATGATCACAGTTGAGAACAACACAGTGGCAAAAACGTCTTATTTTTTGGAATAAGAAATGTCTACTATGTACTGAAGTTACATTCTGCACCTAAATTTTGTGCAAACCAATAAAATTAATTCCGACGTCACAGCGTTATTGGATAAAAATAATTTAAGGAAAGATTCAAACTTTCACCTTAAAATATAATGTGCGAAAGAGAAAATAATAACGCTGTTTATGTCAATTTGAAAATTCAACAGATTTTTTTTCATAAATGAAAACTTGAAGTTGGCCGTCTACTATTATTTTATTGGTATACTAACTCTACTAGCACTAAGTTTGTTTTAAATAATAAAATAAATAAATTATAATTTCATTTTGTAGACTACCTGGTTTTTTCGCCATGCAGCCATATGGCACCAGCTTAGCATAGGCCTCTAATTTCTAGATAAACTTATCTTCTGACCCAGCCAACTGTAAGCTGATAACATTAAATCACATTATTCTAGTTTAACTAAACGTTTGGTTAGGTCTCGAGATTGGATTATGTCGAGTGAAATCTCTGGCAAGATATAATGTCTATTCATTCCTAAGAATAATGATCCCACTGATATTAACATCAAAAATAAAGTATACGTATTTCTCGAATAATGGCGATACAAATAAAGATCCTTCACCTAAGGATCTGCTTGACGAAAAAGTTAAGGGTGTACTTTAGTAAAAATCTGAATTTGTGAGTTGGTATTCAAATCAAGTGGCTTTCTGAATATATTCGAGTCCTTGTACCTGTTACTGTTAACAGTTATACAAGTTCAGTGGTATTAAAGAATATATAAATAAACCGACTTCAAAAAAGAATAAAATAATTAACATATAAAATTAACAGTTTCAGAAGTCGGTGCTGATACACACTGAACCAAATTGAAGGCACCGACTTCTGAAACTGTTAATTTTATATGGATTACCATATAATTATATTTTATTCTTTTTTGAAGTCGGTTTAAATTTTTTGTATTTTTTTTTTATTTTTATTTTAGTGGCCTTAATTAAAACTTGGTTGGACCTACTAAAGACGCTGCTCGTAACATAATCACATCATCACAATATGCGTACTGTTCGTCATTGAAGAGTTCCATTGTCTATCTCCGAAGTTCTTCATCAGATCTTCACCAAATTTAAATGGAACCAACGTCGAAGTATACCATATCCAATAAAAAAAAAATATTAAAATCGGTTCACAATTGGCGAAAATATCGATGAAAAAACACAAAAAGAAAAAAAAAACAGGTACATATAGACGAACATAGGAACCTCCTCCTTTTTGGAAGTCGGTTAAAAATAATATTGGGTATTTCCGTGTGGAATTTCTCAGTAGCAGCCCATAGTTTGAATTTGTATCCGGTTGATGGCAATAGGCTCGCCGCTACTACATGGGACTTAAACATAACGGCGAAATGAGGTTGTTACAATACACCTCTGCTCAACCGTTCGGGGAATACAGGCGTGATGTTATGTTATGTCTATAAAAAAATAATAAATTATATAAATAATATTTTAAGTGGAAATTCATAGGTTTGATGAAAGAATAAATATACAATGTTAGTCGGAAAGGGGGTACTAAGCCGCGGGCCACTTAAAGTATCACTGATGACTATTTTAAAGCAAGTGTTAAAATTTCCAAATTCGGTCATTTTTATTTGCATGGAAAAAGATTTTTATTTTAGTTTTTTCCAAAAAAAATCATACCTGCTGTAGTTATGAATTCAGAAAATTAAGTTTTTAATCCGTAACCCCAAATATGACCTAAATAGTAAACACAACTGATAATAATAGCTATGGACAGATAGATTTTAGCACATTTTTTACGAAATCTTTGAAAAGCTATTTCTCTTAAACTATTGAGTTTTAGGGAAAGTTGTAGAACAAAAGTTATCTTTTATTATAGGTACTTTAACACCCTTTTGGCTTAGTACCCCCTTTCCGACTAACCTTGTATATTATTATAAAAAATAAACAGACCTTTTTATTTAATTATCTAAAAGTAATACCAGCGAATATTGTCTTCCTCAAACAAAAGAGAGAACACTT
Organism: Amphipyra berbera; assembly: GCA_910594945.2. Classification (NCBI taxonomy): domain Eukaryota; kingdom Metazoa; phylum Arthropoda; class Insecta; order Lepidoptera; family Noctuidae; genus Amphipyra; species Amphipyra berbera. The sequence goes on along the minus strand of OU343136.1, from coordinate 9,170,537 downwards.
ACTCGTTATGTCAACGCGCGAAGATTGACCCATCTTTGCGTTAGGGTCAGGTTATCAGGTCAACAACTGTTTTTATAATAAGTAACTCACAAGTTTTACCAGTAGAACATTATGCAATAAGAATAAGAATATTTATTTGCAAAAATACTGTGTCAAATGTGTTACAAAGAAATATAAGATACAAGTCGACACTGTATGTCGACACGTTTGGGGCAGTGGCTGAGCGATCGGTTCCTGCGCTACGAGTCGTGGGTTCGATTCCCGCACGGAACAAATATTTGTATGGCCTACAGATAGTTGTTCCGGGTCTGGATGTTTGTGCATGTGAAGATTTGTGTCTGTAAACGCACCCACGATACAGGAGAAATCCTAGTGTGGGGCAACGTGTATTAAAAAAAAAAAAAAGTATTTTGACCATAATATAGCGGCATGCAAACATCAATCACATAAATCGTAATAAATAGTTAAGTAACAAAATCAAATATACAGACAATTGTTACAATAGATGTCATAATAGAGAAAATCATAACAATTCAAGCATATCCATATTAGTATAAAAAGTTTAAAATTAAATTATCGATGATCGATCGACGATCAATGCCGTCGTATTTTTTATATACCTACATAACATAATATAATCAGCCCATTACTGTCCTACTGCAGGGTGCGGGCCTCTTCTCAGACTAAGAAGAGTTTAGGACTTAGTTCACCATGCTGGCCTGGACAACACCAGTGTGCAGTTTTCCTCACGATATTTTTCCTTCATCATTTTTTTATATATTTCTACAGATTATAATACCTATTATAAAATATATAGATATTATACTGTCGTGAATTGGCTTGAACTTTTTATAGCAGTATATTTTTTAAATCCTTGAAAGACAATGATTGGACCCTTCGAGCTTTTAACTTACCTCACATGCGAGTTTAAACGAAGGGAATATATAACCATAGCGCGCAGGCTGTGGACTACAGAGTCTGGTTGCCTACACACAATCACTTTGCTTTGTTGCTTGGTGGTAGAATCTATACGGTCCGCCTGGCTAACTTTTTTCTTTTTCTTTTCTTTTTTTCTTTTTTAAAAAACGTTGCCCCACACTAGGTATTGCGTTTACAGACACAAATATTCACATGCACAAACACCCAGACCCGGAACAACTATCTGTAGGTCATACAAATATTTGTTCCGTGCGGGAATCAAACCCACGACCCGCAGCGCAGAAGTCAATCGCTTAGCCACTGCACCAAACGTGTCGTCGAAAGTACCTCACATTAAAGTCCAGCGCCAAGCTGTTTACTGTGTTCCGTCGTGTGTATGTGAGAGCCAGAAGGGTATAGGGGAATCTCTCTATATTTTTGTTCCTTGGATTCTTCTGCTCCATCTTAGACCCTGTCTGCGCTTACCATCAGGTGAAACTAGGGTCAACGCGACCAAGTCAAGATGAAAAAAAAAGCCTGGTATAGGGGTACTTAACCCTTTCTGTGCAATAGTATTTAGATACGCGAAAAATATAAGCAGTCAGCTTTTCATCCCAGATCGACAAGTACCCATATAAAACAGAAAAATAAAACGAGAAATAACATTTATCGTTACGTAGACCACAGACACCGACAATCTAGAGGGATAGCGGATGTTCTAAGAGCCCCATAAAAGGAGGCTCTTGCGTGTTTCCGAAACGCTTCGACCCGTGCTCGATATAGTGTTTCTGTATATGAGAAAAATATTAGCAACGGGTTAATCGGTTTTATATTCTTCAGTCTTTCCTATATTAAAAGATAAGATGATATTTAAGGACATACATCGATGTTATTGGTGAAGTTCTTTACAAAGGTCAGGTGCACTCTCAACCGGCGTGCGTGTATGACAAGATGTATGAATGTGGATGAAGCGAAAGGGGTATGTAAGAGTCGTAGCATGTGGCGTTCTATAGTTTCTGCCTACCCCTATGGGAAAAAGGCGTGAGTTTATGTATGTATGTATGTATGATATTTAAGTGGTCATCAAGAACACATGCGTGGACATTGAGCGTTATAAGTAAGTTGGGTTCTGATATAAAAGACTTTTGTGCTAAGCTCTAGTTACGATTGCTTAAGTCTCTTTAACTGTCTTATCATCAATTGAAAGGCTATAGTCACTACTTCGATTCTTGACTCTTCCAGTCTCATTGTTGGTTATATCCCAAGTCATTTTAATTTTGTTATTACTAAGATGAGCGAGTTCACAAATAATGCATTGTTTGTAATAAGTTACATAGTTAATTTTTAATTATAAGTTAAGATACATTTATTCATGTACACTATCGCAATAGGTTACCCTGTAATGATAGATGTAAGTTGGAAAAATAAATAAATAAATAAAGATATATGTAGATAGGTTGGTAAATAAAAGTTGCCTTGTCGCCAGCTTAGAATAAGCCAGAGTAATTTTTCAGTAGGGAGTGAGTCGGCTTTAGGGATTACAACAGATATTATAGGTAATATTTTTAGATCGACATGCTAAGGTGACGAAGATTTCTACCATATGAAATTATTATTGAACATATGATTAGAAGTACTTGTAACATGTTAGTTTAGTTATTACTTTGGGGCTATTCAAGTATTACGTAAGCAGAATTTTAGTCATTTTTGCCCCACCCCTCCCCCTTGTCAGCAAAAAAAAGCAAAGCTTTTTCCCCCCCTCCTATGCTTTCGTAAACATTTGTATATATTTTTTTAAACTGATCAGGTTTCTTTATTGTTATTCATGAGCAGCAGTTTTTAAGTCTAGAAAAATAAGTAAATAAATAAAAATTGCTGACGTAATCATCATCTAGACACCCCTGTCCCCATGTCATCAAAAATAAGCTAAGCAAAGACCCCCTCACCCTCTTTCGTGCTTACGTAGGTAATATTTGAATGGCCCCTTTCATGAAAAAAAACATTCTGTTTGTAAAAATAATAATAAAACCTTTTCTTTGTTTATCATTAAAACGAAACTACAATTATCTAATGTTAGCTCTCAATAGCAAAATAAATACACAGTACGGTCCTTTTCGCTTTGTAATACATCGTCAGTAATTAATATTTTCCACACGACTTCAATTTGCACCTGACAGATTTGGGGTAGGTCGGCTACGAAGGTCGTTCGAGGTAGACGACACTTAGTTTGTCAACCGTCTAGCTTCATATAAACATTTGGTTGGCTTGGAAATGCTGCGAAAGTATTATACATTAGTTAAATGAATGAATGAACTAAATACATATTATAACATAATCGGCCCATTGCTGTTCCACTGCTGGGAACGGGCCTCTTCTCAGAATGAGGAGGGTTCTGGCCTTAGTCCACCACGCTATCCTGGTGCAGGTCGGCGGACAACACACACCATCAAGAACTTTATGGAGCCCTATCAGTTGTACAGGTTTCCTCACGATGTTTTCCTTCACCGTTATCGGAAGTGATAATCAAATCTGATCCACACTTGAATTCGAAAATTCAGAGATGTGGGCCGGGATTGAACTCAGACCCTCCAAACTAAATAGACATAACGTAATAACATAACATCACGCCTTGTACTCCCCGAAGGGGTTGACAGGGGTGTTTTCAGTATACCCTCGTTTCGCCAGTTATGTTTAAGTCCCATGTATTAGGGGGCGAGCCTATTGCCACTAACCGGACACAAATCCAGACTCCGGTCTGCTACTGAGAAATTCCTAATGAAAAAACCCAATTACACTTTGCTCGTACTGGAGATCGACCCCAAGGATCCTACATATATATAGGCTCAGCAGTCGCTCTTGTAACCACTAGACCAACAAAGCAGTTTTATTTCCTAAATAGAATAGATTGTTTTCTCGCCTCTTAATTCGCTACTCCTTTCAAAGATAGTTAGATACCGACAAAGATAGGTAGCTACCTGTCTAACATTAACGGGAGAGCAGCTGCTCTCTCGTCAGGTCACGATAGACACGCTAGAGACAACGAAATCCCGACGTATATGAATAACGCACTCAGTTTCTTTAATAGATGATAATTAACCCCCCGAACATAAACTTAGATGTAACATGGACGTTTGGTACATTCCTCATGGGATCCAACTCGTGGCTCAGTTCTACTAATTAGGCACAGAGAAACGATGCCAGTTAGAGATTATATACATACCTAATTGTATGGTGATCCTTAGGGAGATTCCGTGGATGGACGGTGAAAGGGTTGATGGGATGTTTACACGCAATGGACAAATAAAAGTGTATAAATTGTACTTGTTATTCATGACTGCTGAGAGAAATTGGCTTTTGTAGACTAACATTCTTTTGCGACCATAGTATTCCCGTATGTAATAAACCTGTAATTGTATTGTATTCATTACTGAACAAAGACCCGGGCACCAAAATGTAAAAAATAATACTTCTAATACTAATCACAGTGCAAAGCTTGTTAAATTTAGAGGAGTGGGTGACCTGTACTAAGGGTATTGCGATGCAGTACATATTTTAGGCACCAGTCTCTTACAGTTTCAATTGATCTGAAGCATTCTACCACAGGAAATTTGTGGAGAAAAAATAAATTGATTTTATTATTATTATAGACCACTTTCATTTTGCTATTCCGTTTGACATATTAAGTTCTTCTTCTCTCGTGTCGGTACAAGCTATACGAGAATAGCCGATACAGTGGATAAAAAATTGGCCAGCCAGCAAATCAATCGATTGTCTATTTTAATGCACCTCCATTGTTTGTATAATAAGAGTTCATATTATACAAACAAAAATAAGGTAGGGCCTAAAATAGTACCATGGGGAACACTTTACTCATTAGGAAGCTTATTGTTATTGCTATTATAGCTATTGTCAATCAAGTTCCAAAAAAACGTGGTCAGTTGCTGGGTTAAGCAGTAAAACTATGATGTTATTGGTTAAAGCTTGAAAATTAATAACTTCTTTTAAAAATGAAAAAGATGTGAGATATCAGCAGCGACTCAATTTCTCTCGGGAAAAAGTAGAGCTAAATGAAGGAAGTAGGCTAATACGACACTTGAGCGATGGACTTCTAATTTGATGCAGTCTGCAACTTCAGTAAAATGCCTTTGTTTAACGTTGCTTTAAGAGCGCTTTAGTAAGACATTAGAATATAAAAATGTAATCAATTATTTTAATGATTGTTAAAAATATAATTAGTTATGTATTTGAACTGCCTCATTGGTCTAGTGGTGACAAGTAGGATTGCTCATCGTGAGATCCCGGGGTCGATCCCCAGGTCGGCCAAAGTGTTATTGGATGTTTCCATGTGGAATTCCTCAGTTGTAGCCCGGAGTTTGTATTTGTGCCCGGTTGATGGCAATAGGCTCGCCGCCTATTACATGGGACTTAAACATAACGGCGAAATGAGGGTGTCACTATACACCACTGCCTAACCCTTCGGGAATACAGGCGTGATGTTATGTTATGTTTTATGTGCTGAAGTCAATCTCGATCAATAAATAAAACTTGTAGTTCTTTCTCAATGATGACGAATTTTCAAGCCGATTTCGGCCCCAGAGGCCGACGGCACCCGGTAGTACTCTGGTTTACGTCAGGTCAAGAGTATGCTTGCTAGAGACTGGTGTATCCAATCTTGGACAAAAAGGACATGGGCACGGCTTATATGTAATGACTGCTAGTGAGTTGACCTTAAAGTAGGTCATTACGCTTTGTGTTTAGCTCAACCTTTCTTTGCTCTCTGAAGTCCTTAACTATTTTCTGAACGAGATGTCTTCATTCAGAGCGTCTGGATGCCAGGACATTCTATTGGGACGGTTCATTTCTTACTATTTATGCCTATTTTGGTTAGATTTGGAGTCGACCCCAAAATAAAAAACACGAAAGAAAAAAGACGACACGTTTGGTGCAGTGCCTGGACGATCGGCTTCTGCGCTACAGGTCGTAGGTTCGATTCCCGCACGGAATCAATATTTGTATGGCCTACAGATAGTTTTTCCGGGTCTGGATGTTTGTGCGTGTGAAGATTTGTGTTTGTAAACGCACCCACGATACAGGAGAAATACTAGTGTGGGGCAACGTTTTTTTTTTATTTTTAAAAGAAGTACACTTCGAGCACATTTTACGCGTACAGTTTACTTTTCTGTTTTTGTCCCTATGTTTCTTAGAAGTTAACGCCTACATGCTTCTACGTGGGTATGTAAAAACAGCAGGCAGTGAAAAAGAGTTCTATTTTTATTTTACTCAACTGTTAACTTTTTTATTTTTCCTTTCAATGTGGGTTGTACTAAGATAAGCAGTAAGCGAGGTCACGCTCCTATTTATATTCCTGCAACCGTAGTAATGTTGAAAGCCTTCTTTCTTGTAACGCCCTCGATAAAAATATAGTCAGCGTTCTTTTATATATAGAACCTATCAATGGCTTTATTGTCGTACTTTATTAGAAAATCGAAAAATGCATAACGTATGATACTTGAAACATCCATATTGAATTTACTAATTTAGACAACATTTGGCATAAATAGCACAGTAGATTCAATATTGTCAAAATTGTATTAGTTGCATAACATAACATCTCGCCTGTATTCCCCGAAGGGCTGGGCAGAGGTGTATAGTAACGCCCTCATTTTGCCGTTATGTTTAAGTTCCATGTAATAGTGGTCGAGCCTATAGCCATCAACCGGGCACAAATCCGAACTCTGGGCTGCTACTGAGGAATTCCACACGGTAAAAACCAATAACACTTTACCCGACCTAAGGATCGAACCCAGGACCTTACGATCAGCAGTTTACTACATACCGCCTATGTTCGTATAATGTTTAAAAAAAAATACTGTCAGTATTATTGGAAACATAGCAGCTAGCGTTCTACCAAAAGGAGGTCCATCCATAGAAATAAAATATTTTTTTAAAGAAATGATAGATCGATTTTATAATGAGAGATAATCGATTTTCTTGCCTGTTATTCAGTCAAGAATTACTTGTAAATTCTTTGTGATTTCCATCAAATTCTAATCTACGGTTTCATTCTCTACTCGATAACACTTATTACTATCGCGTTACGGTCAAGTGGAAGGGAGATCGATCACTGTTTAGGGGCTAATAACAGATGTCAAAGTTCATGTTAATTTGATTCGTTTGAGAATGGAATAGAGTTGAAATTGGCATGATAATGTTAGCAGTACGAAGTATGGTTGTGACGTGCCAGAGAGCTAGATCTAATAGACAGGTCCATAATTTTACATATTTAATTTGTATAATTCCAAACGCAACCAGTCCGGAGAATCTAATGTATTTCAGCACAATTTGAGAGGACTATATATAACTGGTTTTAAATAAATAATGAACACTATATAGAAGTGTCTAATTAAGGAGACTCGGGGCTAATTAACATCTGCACCGATTATACGATTTGCAAGGTTAAGCTGCGCTTGCCGCGGTCAGTCCGTGTATGGGTGACGGTTCGTTACACATCGAGACCCCTCCATGCCTCGGAGATCACGTCTAACCGCCGGTCCCGGGCGTCATAAGAATGCCAACAGTCGTTACTGATAGTCAGAAGACTGAAAGTCTGACTGGTCTAACCTTAGGATATCGGTATTGCCTAGGAATTGGGTTGCGGAGGTCTGATGGCAGTTGCTCCGTGTAAAATATTGATATTCAGCCGTATCTGGTTAGACTGGAAGCTGACCTCAACATAGTTGGAAAAAGGCTAGGATGAAGAGAAGTGCGTAATTATTATTGTAATCTTTGCTGATAGCTGGTGCTCTGCATGGGAATATTATGTATTAAAGTGCCAAAGCATCATTATCTTTGCACTGTCCCAAATATTTTAGTGTCAGCTTCCATTTCAACCAGAGGTAATTGAATGTACGTATGTATTTTTACATAACTTGCATCATCACTAATGTATTAAAAAATGTTTTATTCAACCGCACAATGATTGCATGTTGATGGTAACCAACTATGAATTCATCGATTGTTAGGAAACCACTCGAATTCTAAATATATCGATACCCGTGTTCGTTTTGTATTTCATCCGAATTTGATTTTATGCGTCCTAAATATGGATCGTAATGTTACCGAAATAATTCGGATTAATGCCAATGAAATAACCTTCTGTTGGAAAAGGATTCCGGATTCTCGCCTAACCATTCATACATAAATGAGTTTTTCATTAAGCGTAGGTACGTAAATAATTATATTTTGATCAGTCGATTGTTCCTCACACTATGTTATTACCATTCAGTCTATTAATAACTAAACAATCATTAGCCTTAATTTATGTATGGATCAGAATTTAATTATGACTTATGTTAACGGTGAAGGAAAACATAGTGAGGAGACATGCACAGCTGAAAAAGCTCCAAAATGTTCACGAAGGTATGTTTTCATTCTGAGAAGAGGCCCATGCTCAGCAGTGGGAAAGTAAAGGGGTGATTATGTAATCATTCATTTAAATTAAAGTCATGTTTTCAATGGTAGTAAACAAGTGTTTAGTCATCAAGGTGATGTGTTATTTACTAATTAATAGAAAATTGGTGTAGAAAAGTTTAAATAATTTTAACTTTGAAGAGAAAATCCTATGATTATTATTCGTCAAACTTACAAAAATACTACAACAAAATTACTACAACAAAAAATGTAGTTCAAATTACATGAAATAAATATTACTACGCTATAGCCCTCTAGCAGTACTTATCCAACATTTAATAAAAACGTTGTAAACATCTGGTACGGCATACATAAATCATACTGTTCTTCTATTAAAATATTCCAGTTTGTTTTTATAAACTAAGTTCCCTTTGTACGACATACAACGTTCTTTGTTTGTATTGTCGAAGAAAACAAACCTATGGATTGTACATAAGAATATTCTTATGTACAATCCATAGGTTTGTTTAATATATATTAGCTGCTTATTGTACTTTCTAGAAATAATTAATTTAACGTAATGTTTGAATAATCTAATTATCTAAGAGCTTGGGTAGGTATATTAGAAACATTTAGTGATATTTCTATTACATACATACATACATAAACTCACGCCTTTTTCGCATGGGGGTAGGCAGAAACTATAGAACACCACATGCTACGACCCTTACATACCCCTTTCGCTTCATCCACACTCATAGGTACATCTTGTCATACACGCACACCGGTTGAGAGTGCTAACACCTGACCTTTGTGAAGAACATCACCAATAACATCGATGTATGTCCTTCTAGGACGTCCTCTCTTTTTCTAGTAATAGTAATTAATAGCTTCTAAATTAGTTAACAATTATTAAGGCATTTTTCATTAACTAATCTGGCTAATCGTAACGTTACAATAAAAATTATAATAGAAATTAAAATTGTTATTACGAGAAAATTAGCTAAGAATCATAATGTTATCTAGATAAAGTTGGAAGAAAATTAAAACATTTTCTTCTCCAATTTAAAAAAAATAAATAGGTTGATAACATTGTTCATAACCTCATCATCTATTCACAACGTCCACTCCTAGACATGCTCTTCCTCATAGAACACTACAGTGAAAAGTTGTGAGGAAATACAGCTTTCATCATAGAAATATTGGATTATCCTTATTATTGGATCTTGGGCAGCTGTCCGCCAAAATCTTATTACTTAATATATTTTCTATTGAGAACTGATTAGTTTATTAACGTATGTTGTGACGTCATCCTGATCAGGCTGACATCATATTGGGTACAATCGCGCCATACGGTACGTTGACATAACCAATTTATCTTAGCCGCCATGAAAATAGGCTCTCCGAACCTTCGCGCATGTGTACTCAGAAAGGAATCGGTTCCTGTAAAAACTATTAAATAAACTGGGTAGGAAGGAGGTATGGTGTTCCTCCAACGAAAAGGAGGGATCCACCAACCAGGTGGGGCTTAATGCCTGGCGAGCTACTGCCCAACGGTTGATGTTGGTAAGTTGTAATATACATTCTGCGTGTCATATCTTGATAGCGCGATGCAGGATTCTATGACGTCATCTTTGAGAGTTGTCATTATTGTCAGTGCAGTCTGTTAGAAAGTCGTCGTGCTGCGTAGTTCACAAGTGGCGTGGTAGATGTCGCCACAAAACTATGATTAACTAATGGCCGATCCTAAGACGGTGTTAATTAAAAGGCATTTTGTTCCTAAAAATCAATTGCGTAATTACCTGCTTGAAGTTCAGGGTGGTATTTTTATTTTCTTGGCTTGGTTCACTTCGGGTGGCTACGATAAATTGGCCGTTTTATTTGTTTATTTTTTAGATTGGTTTGCTCTTGACTCTAGTCTAGGTCAGAAGCGACAGAGACAAAGTCTACGATGGAGTGAGCTTACCCAGAAGAAGCCTGTTCACTTTAGAGAGTCTCGGGTTGTATGCGTTCAGGAACACAGACGCAGGTAGTGACTTCCACTCTTTTGCCGTGCGCATTATTATTATCATTATTTACTGTAGGCAAGATACGGCTAATTATCCGTATTCTAACAAGGAGTGTGTGGTACACAGGCTTCCGGCGGCTGTCATACAATTACCTATAACATTTGACTATAGCGCCAATATTGTTCTATTATTCAAACGTTCTCCTTCCAATAAAATATTAACCAAGAAGAACAACGAAGGCGTCAATCGATACAATTCTAATTTTGTTCTGAGAGAATAATATTATGTTCTTTTACTCCTAATGTTTATTTCATAATATAAGAACTGTTTTGCCACCTTTGATGAAGAATAAATGAATTTGTATTTGTTTTTACCATAATCGATTTAGAACAAGTTGACGCGTGCCACAAAATATATATGCTCCAAAGTTATTATCTTCCAATTCAAACTTCAGGACACTGCAAACAATGTTGATGAAATTACTAACAATGTTTGCAAATGTAATTCAATGCTTATAAAAGTACGTGTTCGCAGTTTATTTACGTAAAACAAAAACAATACATTATACCAATCAATGTAACTGCCTTGTTGGTCTAGTGGTGGCAAGTGCGATTGCTGATAGTGAGGACCTGGGTTCAATCCCCAGGTCGGGCAAAGTGTTATTGGGTTTTTTCGTGTGGAATTCCTCAATAGCAGCCCGGAATTTGGATTTGTTCCCGATTGATGACAATAGGCTCGCCCCCTATTACATGGGACTTTAAACTGACGGAGAAATGAGGGTGTTACTATACACCTCTGCCCAAACCTTCGGGGATTATAGGCGCAATGTTATGTTATGTTTCAATGTGATTGTCTACTTACGAGAATAGGTACCTACGTAATAAATAGTTAAAAAAACATTTTTAAAAACAAGCTTTTATTTAATGGCCTAAAAAGAAGAACATAAACTTTAAATTAAATCAAACCCATCAATTTATTACATTATACAATTAATTTATTTATATGATATAAAAGCTTGTCGCGAGATTTTCAATTTTGGTTGATTTAAAATAATTATGAAATATATACATTTTTCCTTAGAATTACTTGTGTCAAGATCAAGTTACATAATCGTATTCTTGTTTAGTTTACTTATAAGAGGACGTGGTTCAAAGTTCAGTTGCAAGATTTCAACCGAACATACATACATATATACTTACATACAAACATTGCAAGTTAAATAAAAGCTTGTAAAAAAGAAAGCTGAAAGGTTAGTTATAACAGTTCAGTAGAAACACAGAATACCTTTTATTAAGTTACAAAACTATGAATTAGTAGTCAAGTCACAAGGGATTTTAGGGGACAAGTCCATTAGTAAGAATATTCTAACAAAAATTTTCTACTGAATTTTAAATAAAATAGTTTTCGAAACCCAAAAATTGGGGATTAAATTTAAAGTGATCAGAGTCCCCTTTCAAAAACTTTCCCGGGCGTTTTTGATAAGGATAAATACGTGGTCAAACTAGCGGGTCACCTTCTTGACGTTGCAAATTGGGGCCCAGACTGAATTTTAATTAGGTTTAAGTGATATACAATATTAACACATTAGGACTAACTTTTAAGAAATTTTACTACAAAGTTGTTACCACATAACATAACCTCACGCCTATATTCCCCGAAGGATTGGGCAGAGGTGTATAGTAACACCCTCATTTCGCCGTTATGTTTAAGTCCCATGTAATAGGGGACGAGCCTATTGCCGTAAACCGGGCACAAATCCAAACTCCAGGCTGCTACTGAAAAATTCCACACAGAAAAACCCAATAACACTTTGCCCGACCTAGGGATCGAACCCAGGACCTTACGATCAGCAGTCGCGCTTACCACCACTAGTCCAACGAGGCAGTTAAAGTAGGTAACTAAAGTTGTTACCAACTTAGATTAAATTGGTTTTAACATACAAACAGATGGAATTGTATTATTATTTTGTTTTTCCCAATGAAAGAAACAACACAAAGTAGGTAAAACAATTTCTACCTCAAAGAGTGACAACGTAATCCAAAACAAGAGCGATAAAATTCCAATAATCTCCCAATTGAATTCTGACTCAGACAAGGGAAGTTCAGATACGAAGGCTACCTATAGCAATGCTCAGACAATCAACGTAAACAGAGTGCCTAAGGTTTAGTCATTGGGCCAAACGTACAGTCAATAGCAAAAGTCTAATGATATTTTGAAATTCCAAAATGATTTATCTCAGTACTATTCTTTAAAGAATTCACTTCTCTATCGTTTTTGTTAACAAAAATAATAATTGACAAGTTTTCATTTACTTTTGATGTTGACTGTACGTTTGCTAAGCTGGACGTACTAACCGTTGTAAAATACCTTGGTGAACTAAAATTGATAACCAAACACGGCGAGAATAGGTAGGTAACCAAGATTCAGATGTAACCAGAATTACAATATAAGGAACCTAATAAAGAACCTACTAAGAAACTTTCTCAAGTATTTAAAGAATGGTGAAGAAGTTAAATAATTCTTATGGTGATGTTCTTCACAAAGGACAGGTGCGTAGTACACTCAACCGGCGTACGTGTATGACAAGATGTATGATTGTGGATGAAACGGAAGGAGTATGTAAGGGTCGTAGCATTTGGCGTTCTATAGTTTTTGCCTACCCCCATGGGAAAAAAGCGTGAGTTTATGTATGTATGTATTTAAAGAATTTCCATAGCGTACAAGTATTTAGATTTCATATCCTCAGCAAGTGGATTCTTTTCGTAACTGTTTTGTAATGCAATCAAAGCCTATAAAACTGTATTATACCTACGACTTCGACCATACAATTGACCTTCATTCAATTACTACGAATCAGGTTTCACCGTGTACCGAACCCAAAAAAACAGTCCCTCTAATTGAAGAGGTGGAGCGCGTGTCTGAACGTCGTGCAAACATTATTGATCAAACGGCGTGTATCGATTGCTTGCTTTGCAGGCACATTTGCCTAAATTATGTTGTTCTGTTACCGTGACACCATGAATTATAATGCCGTGAAAGAAATGTTATATATGGAAATTGCCATGATTTCGACAAAGATATGTCAAGGAAATTCGGAATAAGGAAACACTTTCACGGTTTCTATGTGGGCAATATATTCGTGATGTCCTTATGAGAAGCTGCAATATTATATCATATCCTCATTTTTATTGTGTTTTATAAATTAAAAAACATAGCAGTGATAGCCTAGTGGTGTGACCGTCGGACTGCCAAGTCATAGGTCTCGAGTTCGAACCCAAGACGCGCACCTCTGACTTTTCGGATTATGTGCGTATTGTATAATTATTATTTGCTTAAAAAAGGTGAAGGAAAACATCGAAAGGAAACCGGCATACCTGAGAGATATTTCTCGACGGCATGTGAAGCCAAGTCAGAGGCCCATGGGCGGCATAAACTCTGACACCAGGTTAGTCACTAACCACATGTAAAGAAGAAGAATGAAAAAATATGTTGTAATATATGCCTGTTTCCTTTTTAGGTATTTTTGCGAAGTATACTTTTTACCTTTTACCAAAATTCCGAAATTATAAGTATAAACTAAAAAAAATAGTGTTGACTGTCATTAACCTCTTATAACAAGCTCCAATAAAATGTAATCACGCTATGTTTGAATCCAACGAACCTTTTTCAGAAAACAATAAACACAATGTTTTCCTCCAATCCCACCCAGGCCACCCAGTCCATAAAATTGCCATAAAAAGAGTATAAATAGCATTTTTACAACTTAAGGATTATGAAATAATATGATTTAGCATGAGTAGGTCATTATTTGTACGTCTCTTGGGGACCATGCGTCTGTAAGGAAAGAGAACGCTATGGGTACCTATAATTAATTTTTTCGGCGTTAATTTGTTTATCACTTGCGTTAATGGTGAAGGAAAACATCGTGAGGAGACCTGCATGCCTGAGAGGGATCCTAGATCCTAGTAGTTCTCAATGGTGTGTGTAGTCCGCCAAACCACGCCAAGCCAGCGTGGTGGACTTAGGCCGAAACCCTTCTCATTCTGAGAAGAGACCATTATGTTGTATCTTCTGCGTCATGGTATTTCTTCAAGCAACTTAAATTTTCTAATACAAAACCCAACTTGGTAAAGTAAATAAGTCAGATAATTAGTTAACGAAGACAATATCAAGTGGCATCCGAACGAACCCTTTTCTATGTTTATGTCCTTGCTACGTTCGTAACTGCGTGGGGTAAAATTAATTGCAGGAAGGTCCACTGTTAATGAATCCATGAAATTTATTTTCTTTCACTTATTTGGAGCTATATTTTAGTTGGGAAGTATTTGGAAGAGTGGCATTCAGTGATAAGTTAGGGTTTAAAATAAATCCACAATTAATGTAATTAAATGCGGAAGTATCTGTCTACGCTTTCACGGCTAAAGTACCTACCAAATCCATTTAATGATTAGGTAGAAAGATAATTTGGAACTTGGAAAAGGACATAGAATACTATTATCATGGAATATCATAAACATTACATGCAGTCAAAACCGCGGCTTCATATAAAATACGATCAGTTTCTATTTTCAAATTTTAGAACATGGCGACTGGACTCAAAGTTAAAAGGCAAAAGGCGTAATCAAAGTACGATCTAGTATTTTCTTTGGCAATATCATTATCCAATATGGTATACGTGAACAACAGAAATATCAGACACTACGCACCGATTGTTTACTATTTTGCTTAGAAAATATATTAGGTAGGTGTTCCGTAAGTATTACACACCACATTGTCCGTTACAAATTAAAATAGCTGCCCAACATTGAGGCCCGGTATCCACCAAAGCGGAGAGGAGAAGAGACGAGACGAGATGTGTTTGAATAAACCAATCCGATTTCGTTATTTCCTCATCTCTTCTCCGCTTAGCTTGGGTGGAAATGGATCAAGCGGAGAGGAGAGGAGATGTCTCATTTTTCTATAGAATTTTGTGCAGCGAGCGAGCAAGCGGCGCGGCAGAGTGGAGAGGTGTCTAGTCCGGCGGCCGTCTTCCTTTCGTAGACAGAACATGACTAGTTTCGATCTCTCACAGCTCACATCTCCTCTCCGCTACACTTCTCCTCTCCGCTTTGGTGGAAATAACCTGCCAGCTTCGCAGCACATCTCCTCTCGTCTTCTCTCCTCTCCGCTTTGGTGGATACCGGGCCTGACCTTTGACCAAATACCGTGATTGCTCCAAAATGTCAGACGGTGGTACTTATGAAAATATGCGACGTGAACGAATCAACTGTCTGTCACTTCAAGCGAAAAACAAACAGTCGATAAAGATACCTAGTAAAATCAACGTAAGATTCATTTTTCTAGCCTCATAAAATAAGTAATTCCTATTAAATTTACTAAAATAAGATAAAGATTCTAATAAAAGTTAAAGAATTTTCACTCTTATGCGCGCTACCCTAAAAAGAGAAGAACGAGCAAAGAAAAATTGCCAAATTGTATTAACCTTTTCAACACCACTTAAAAACCCAAAGATGTTACTTAGAGACGTGATCACGATGTTAATTTTGTTAATGTACCCTCTCGAGAATGTAAACGACGACCCCTAAGATTATGCAAATTGTAATTATGGCCATGCAATAATCTTAAAATTAGCACTAATCAACATTAATAGAATTAGGGTTTCTTGACAAGTAGGTAGTAACATTGTCATAAGACTAAGTTAATGCTCTGTGATCTGGTAATCTCCGTGAATTGGACGGAAAAGGAGGAGAAAAGTCCTAAGAAAGGCTGGCTGGATTTAAAAGAAAACTGATAAGAGACCAATTATCTAATTATCAACAATGCTTAACAATAAGGACAAAACATGAGAAGAAGGCCCCGAGACTCATAAGAAAAGGAAGAAGAAAGACGAAACCGCTCCTTACTATTAAATAAGCAGGAAAATCATGAAACAAAAGTACTTATTGAACAATGTTTCCACACAATTTAATAACTGCCACACAATTCGTTAAAACAGTTAAAACAAATTACTCTAGCTATTGTTCTTGTTAATGACCGGCTTCTTCACAATAATATCCATAAAGTAAAACCCAATAATCCCTTTAGAAATTTTGCTCAAACTGAAAATTAAAACTTAGTTCCAAGTAATTTTAGGAGCCCTGACTTGTTGCTTTCTAGTACGTGGCCTCAATAGCTGGCCAAATAATAATACCAAGTTGAGAAGCAAATACCCTTCGCATTTGTTACAAGCTCATGGTCTAATAAACTCAAGGCAAATATTAAACACTGGCTACTGTTAAGAATTTCATACATAAAATTATGTTTATGGTACAATCAGTGCTGTGGCGTGTTGTTTTCATAAAAGAAAACATTGGCGAGTCCTTTCCCGTGCATATTCTTAAAAGTGACTGCAATTATTTTCTGGACGATCTAAAGGAAATATTAAATCTTCGAGAGGATTAGAGGCAGCATCCTCTTTTGCATTAATAATAACATTAAACACCAATCCTGTTGCCAAGCCTGGTGATAATACTTCCTCGTGATCGTCGTTTGTAGTAGTTAATTAGGATGGTTGTTCAGCAGTGGGATTTTATGGATTGAATTGATCCAAATGACTTGTAGTGGCATTTTCGTTCTTTTGATTAACTTTGATGACTTCCATAAGATGATGACCAGCTACCATAATCTGTACTTTTATTACCCCTAAAACTCAAAGGTATGGCAGAAAAAATGTAAAATAGTATCGTGATTCATAAAGACCCTACTTTTAACAGTGCTAACAATATAACAAACGGGCAAGTAAGAGTTAGATTTTCCTCCACAATAAAAGACAGGCTTTATCCTTAAGGGACACTTGCAAGAATGCGAGATATTTCACCCTGACACGAAATTGGACAGATAAAAGCACATAACAATATTTTAGGTCGCTGCTCTTTGCTTTGAGTGGTATTGTTAGATATATGGCTTAGGTGTTCATGGTGATGGCTGGATAAGAACTTTTGTCATTTATGATTTCTGCCAATTTGAGAGAAGCCAACAATATCAACAATGTCGAAATAAATTGGTATAGGCTAGGTTGACTATCATTTTGATATAGATTTGTACACTTTATAAAGTATTTTTAATTGCAAACGCCGTATTATGGAACTGCGGGGTTTGAAAAATTCTGCAAATAGGTACTGTCAGTTTTGCGGGTCACTCTTGGGGAATATAGTTATAAGGAAGGACGGCCATGATTACAGAACAATCGATCATAATGACGTGCCTGAATGACGTCAGTATACTTACACCCTCCCTTGACCTCAAAAACACACCCTTACAGTGTACCTTACTAATATAACCGGGTTAAACCGATACAAACGAAGGAGATAAACAACCTTTTTTTTATAAAAGCCGCAACGGCGAGCATCAAGGAAATCTAAATAATAATTCAGATCGCTGTGGTGAGCATGTTTCATCCTGTTAACTGCTGTGGTGAACCGGATCTTGGGAAATTAAAGCTAGCTAACGAGATTAAAAATGCTTGTATTTTAGCTTTATTGTTTACTTCTGTCTACATATTTTTAAACTGCCTTGTTGGTCTAGTGGTGCCAAGCGCGACTGCTAATCATGAAATCCTGGGTTCCATCCCCACGTCGGGCAAAGTGTTATTGGGTTTTCCGTGTGGAATTCCTCAATAACAGCCCGTAATTTGGATTTGTGCCCGGTTGGTGGCAATAGGCTTGCCCCCTATTAAACTTGCATTTTATGAGAACCATGTTATTGGGCTTGTGGTCGAGCCAAGAGTGATATAAAATGGATAGATGTCAACGCCTCATCTTAACAGGAAGTGCGTACCGCGCCGCCTGCTATTTCAATTGACATTGCCATATTATGTTGATAAGCTGTCATAAATTAAAAGTAGTTTTTATCTTTTATTTTTGTTATAATTTTGTAGTTTATCTCAATATCTGCCTAGTATATGCATTGTTTATTGACACATTATAAAACACTTTTATCCACTCAAATATAATAGAATATATATTTAAAATTAACTACCTCCATCCATGTGTCACTGCGGGGGTACCAGCTGAAAATCAGCGCTGGGTGTTTGACGCCTAGCATATGCTGAGTTGGTGACCTTTTCGGCATGGACATGCTCGACAGCATAAAATGTGTATGTTTAATTATTTTTATATTGTTCTGTCTTTCTTTATTTTTATTTTATTTATGCTGTCATTGTGTTCTTGGCTGAATAAATTAATTTTCTTTTCTTTTTTTTTCTATTAGATGAGCTTAAACGTGACGGCGGAATGAAAATGTTACTATACACCTCTGCCTAATCCTTCGGGGCTTACAGGCGTGATGTTCTGTTATATTTTAATGGATTTTTTCAATAAGCGATCGTAGCTGGCGTACGCAAGATGGCATTAAATTCAAAGCAGTAAAAGCAACCCTACAGCCATTTTTCGGGCACATCTAATTCCAATCTGACCTAGAACTTTTCCAATGTATAAATTCAATCACAATTTGGTTCATCTGGGATTCCAACCGACATCAAAGGTGCTACCGGTTTGTATCTTCATTTATTACCAATTTTCTAATATAATATTGAATACAATAATTTAATATTGTTTATGAAAATTGGATACGTCAACATAAATTCGTTTGATGCGTAAAGCGGTCAGATTTATTAAATGATAATAGAGAATTATTCTTTCAACACAAATAGATTATTGCAAATACTTGGTCTGTTAATGCTTTGAATAAATGAAACAGATGAATGACCTAAAAACAACTGATTGAAATAATACACATCTATACTAATATTATAACACTGAAGAGTTTGTTTGTTTGAACGCGCTAATCTCAGGAACTACTGGTTGGAATTGAAAAAATATATTTAGGTTGGATAGTCCATTTATCGAGGAAGGTTATAGGCTATATAACATCACGCTACGACCAATAGGAGCGGAGCATAAATGAAAAATGTTGCAAAAAAGGATAAAATGTCCACCCGTGCGAAGCCGATATGAGCCGCTAGTAGAATAATATACTGATTGAATAATAAACATACATAACATCACGCCTGTATTCCCCGAAGGGTTGGGCAGTGGTGTATAGTAACACCCTCATTTCGCGGTTATGTTTAAGTCCCATGTGATAGGGGGCGAGCCTATTGCCATCAACCGGGCATAGCTCCAGACAGATAATGAAATAAGTATTCTTTTACGTAATACTTATTAAAAACCTCGGGGAGCTTGTGGCTAATTAGCAACCGCAAGGATCATACTATTAGGAGAGCTAAGCTGCACTTACCGCGGTCAGTCTGTGGATGAGTGACCGTTCGTTATCATCGAGACCCCTCCGTGTCTCGGGAGCACGCTAAACAGTCGGTGCCGGGTGTCATACGCATACCTATGACGGTCGTTACGGGAAGTCAGAAGTCCGAATGTCTGACAACTTGTCTAAAAATCGTGTCAAAAAATGGTACTCAGCCGCATCTGGTGTGACTGGAAGCTGACCCCAACATAGTTGGGAAAAGGCTAGGCAGAACGAACTTACCTACCTATTAAAAACCTGTTATCTAAGCGGTTAAACTGATTAAACATCTCGTTCCAAAACTTTTTAACAACAAACTTCTATGAGATAACAAGAAATTCAAATAATTTTTGCCTGCTAAATAAAATTTGACGACACGTTTGGAGCAGTGGCTGAACGATTGACCTCTGCGCTACGGGCCGTGGGTTCGATTCCCACACGGTACCTACAAAAATTTGTATGGCCTACAAATAGTTGTTCCGGGTCTGGGCGTTTGTGCATGTGAAGATTTGTGTCTGTAAATGCACACACAATAAGAGGGAAAATCCTAGTGTAGGGCAACGTTTTTAAAAAAACAAACATGTAAGAAGCTAATAATGTAACGCCTCTTTAAACCAACACAAAACAATGACGTCATAAAACAATAATTGTGAACTTCACATTTATTGCAGTGACGTAACAGAGGTGTTCATAACTCAACAACGCGGTCAAGTGTCTGACCAACCCTTGTTATAATTCTGGCAGACACTGAAATATCTCAAGTATGCCCAAGAGTTACTAGTGAACCCAACCGAGCGTTTTATCTTAAGAAAAATTGTCGGATTAACTTGTAATTTTGGAGGCACGTGAGCGTTCAAATTGTGAAATAGTGAGTGTAGTTTGGTACTTTTATAAAACCTTTCCCCACCCATATTTTCGGCTAAACATAACATATAAACATAAGATCACGCCTGTATTCCCCGAAGGATTGGGTAGCGGTGTAACCCCTCATTTCTCCGTTATGTTTAAGTCCCATGTAATAGAGGGCGAGCCTATTGCCATCAACCGGACACAAACCCAAACCACGGGCTGCTACTGAGGAATTCCACACGGAAAAACCCAATAACACTTTGCCCGACCTGGGGATCGAACCCAAGACAACGCGATCAGCAGTCACGCTTACCACCAGTAGACCAACGAGGCAGTTGGACTTTCGAGTTGAATTTCGACTAAAGGATTATAACAAGAGCATAGGTAGCAGCTTACTTGTTATACATACATACATAAACTCACGCCTTTCTGCCATGGGGAAAGGCAGAAACTATAGAACGCCACATGCTACAATCTTTACGTACTCCTTTCGCTTCTTCTTGTCTGCTAACAAAAATAAACTGTGATAACCAATGCGTCTACCAAGCGTTGATTATGGAAATTTCACGTGGAACTGTGCGACTGGGAGACACAGTCAACAGTGGTCATTTCCAGGCTGATATAATGATGATGATGAAATTGTCTTCAATAAGCATGATGTTGACAAGTACACATCACGCCCATAAAGGTCTAGGACCTAGCCCACACTATAAACACCTACCGAAGGTCAAAACATTTGGCTGGTGGTGATCTATCTCTTTCTAAATACCGTATTTAGAAAAAGATAGAATATTTAGTTTGATAATAACATAACATCACGCTTTGTATTCCCCGAAGGGTTCGGCAGAGGTATTTTAGTACACCCGCGTTTCGCCATTTATGTTTAAGTTCCATGTAATAAGCCTATTGCCACTAACCGGGCACTAATCCAGACTCCGAGCTGCTACTGAGAAATTCCTAATGGGAAAGCTGCCCAACCTGGGGATTGAGCCCAGGACCCCATGTCCAGCAGTCGCGCTTGTGACCTAGATCAACAAGGCAGTCAATAAAGCAGGCAGTAGTTTGGTAATCTCTTTCTAAATAGGGTTTTTAGTAAGAGATAGACCGCCAAAGTAAATATTCAAGGCAAAATGTATCATTTTTCAGTGAGTGTTGTTAGTGTGGTGTCCGTCTTTACCTATACCTTCACGATTACGCCTATACTTCCTGAAAGGGAAGACAGTGATGTACTGTTATAATTATAGCATGCGAGCTTGTTGTCATTTTTCGAAAACAATACGAACGTAGGCTACGACTGAAAAAATATTAACTTTGCCCGATGGATATCGAATACAAGCATTTGCAGTCAGGCAATTAAGCATGAATAAAACTACTTTCAACTAATTAATGACTGTCATATTCGTTATCGATAGCACTAAACATACCTACGTCAGGTATATTTGCAGATAATTATATCCTTGTGACGCGTGACTTATCAGTAGTTAAACGTCACGATAGTGTCAGATAGCTTTATTTTCTGTTTGATATTTAACCCGGAAACCGAAAATAATAAATAATAAATCCAGTATAAAATTGGGTTTTTTGAAGCTTGTAAAAGCCTGCCTTGCCTTTGTGAAGCTTTTACCAGTGAATATGGTATGATTAAATATAAAAGCTCGTGAATTTATTTTGTTACTGGATGTTGAACAATTTTTTTGTTCAACTGGGGTAGTTGAACAAAGAGTTTGTTCAGTTGCCACTGTTATGTAGAAACCGAATTTAAATTTTTTCAACTGCATATTTTTGGAAAAATATCGTTACAGGTGGTATCAAATGCATGTCGTGCCAGCGGCCAGGACCAACCTTCTCGCCAACACACCATTGACCCGCGCAATTCGGGTTATTAACGATCTTCACGTGAAGATCGATGTATTTACATGCCCTTTGAGTGAATTCGCAAAAATACTGTTGTTTTTGTTATGCTACAGTGTAGATTAGTGTAGGATATAATTAGTTTGTTGTTTTTATTTTATTTTTATATGTATAGATATTTTTTAATTGTATGGTAATTTTAAGACCACACTATCGCATTAGGTATACACCTGTAATGATAGTTGTAAGGGAGATTATAATAAATAAATAAATAATAAATAAAAATGTTTTTTTTAGTATTATACAACTTTGCAACTGTAAAAATCCAACTAAGTTAAAAGCAAAATAATGAAATTGCATTCCCTATCCCTAAGGAAATGTCCGGCAGGAGCTAAAAAGTCTATAGACTTTCCCTGACGTAAAGTTTTTCCGAGCAAAAGTTTCAACATTCTGTGCTGTCCCACTGAGACGTGAATAACAAACAAGTCGACTTTACTAAGTTTACAACATTAGTTAGAGGAGATTTTCTTGGAAAAGTATAAACAGAAGATTTTTCTTGTAATTTCATTATACAGGTAAAATAAAGGTTAAGGTCAACTTGTATGAGTGCAATCATACCATTAATATGTAGCACCAAATAACGGGTTAAAGAAATGATCCGAACTGAAAATGTAAAGAAAGATGCCACAACTTTGCAAATTGAAAATAACAACATAATCCATCTCGCCTTTATTCCCCGAAAGGTTAGCAAAGGTGTATAGTAAAACCCTCATTTCGTCGTTATGTTTAAGTCCCATGTAATAGGGGGCGAGCCTATTGCTATTAGTAATTCATATAAAATCACAAAGTGTGAAATCACAGAGTGTAAAATCACAGAGTGTAAATGTGAAAGTTTGTGAGGATGGATGTTTGCTACTCAATCAGGCATATACAGCCGAACAGATTTGGCTGAAAATTTGCACAAAAATAGACCATATCCTGAATTAACATATGTGTTACTTTTATCCAGGTACATGAAGTAGTTTCCCTAAGATACGAGCCTTGCCTTCGTTTGATCATTTAGTAAAAGATTAGACGATATTTAACATAACATCACACCTTATATTCCCCGAAGGGTACGGCAGAGGTGTTTTTAGTACACCCTCGTTTCGCCAGTTATGTTTAAATCCTATGTAATAGAGGGCGAGCGTATTGCCATTAACCGGGCACAAATACAGACTCCGGGCTGCTATTGAGAATGTTTTAATGGAAAAGCCAATAAAACTTTGCCCGACCTGAAGATCGAACCCAGGACCCCATGCTCAAAAGTCGCGTTTGCGAACAATAGACCAACAAGGCAATCAAGGATATTTAACAATAAATGAAATTATGCACATATGTATATTATTTGCGTTCACTAATAGGTTCATCGCATATTATGAGTATCAAAAATACAATATTGTAAAAACCCTTACTTTAATATTCTTTGAGAAAGTCTACCAATTGTGCGAAAGGTCGACCGAAGAAGTTTCCAAGAAATTCTAATAATAAAGAGCGTTCTTACGATGTAAGCATGAAATACCACTATTTGTAAATCGGAAACCAATGTGTGTACAATGTTCTATGAGAGAAGGGATTAGAAGATTATGTTTGTGCTTTCAAAATTATAAACAGATTATTACGCGATCCTTGTATTACTACTTAAAATTATTGTTATACTTAGGTATCGTTTCGTTCATAACTAGCTGTACACGCGTAGGGTTGCCAGTAGTCCGGCTTTTTACAGTCGTGTCCGGCCAAATATACAAGGTGTAAAAAGACCCTTCACAAAGCCGTCAACCATACATTCAGTACCTACATCAAACCTTACGCAAAAATTGTCGCTGGGAAACGACTTTTTTTTTGGGTGTAAAATTTCGTTTTACTGTAAAGCTAATTGAAACGCACTCAAAACACTGTGCTGATAGGTGCAATGAGTAGTAAACGGGTAATGGAGGTATTTCAAGTACATTTGCAACCTTCAAAACTAGTATTTAAAAAAAAGTTGTGAAAAAGTTGGAACTTTGACCTCCAATATCTCCGTAACTAGAAGGTTCCCAGGCATAGTCCAGAACAAAAAAATGATCGCAATGACGTGGAGAATAAGTGCCTTTCGGCTTCGTTAAGGGTCTTTTTACACCGTTTATACATGTCCGGCCTGTCTGGCTTTGTTTGGCTTTTGGTCAAGCCCGCCCCGCTAAAAGATACAAAAGTGACTCACGCGAGCACGCAAAACTCACGCATAATTTTTTTCTTTTAAAAAAGCAGTTTTTTTGGCTTTCAGGGCAAAATGTCCGGCTAAATATGAATCTGTGTCCGGCTTTTCTATTTTTGGGGCTGGCAACCCTATGCTCGCAGCATTGTTCGCTAGAAAATCTTACCCCTCGTTTACCCCTAAAAATAAGTTATAAGCATAATTTGTGTTAAGGTCTTTTTAAAAGAAATTACTTGGTCTTAACACTTAATGATCACGTGTAAAATATTTCAAACAAGTGTTTTAAAGATCTACACAACATGTTTGCTACTAGCAGTATGCATTAGATGTAATATTTTTTTAGAAAAATAAAATCTGGTACGTGTAGAATACTTTTATACATAGGTGTAAACGAGGGATTACAATGTAACTTGATCAAAAAAAGTGTGCTTTGTATTGCAAATGATTTCATTAATTCTGTTTTTAGATTATAACATTGATAATTGAAAATCCAATGACAATGTTTGATTCATTTGCGAAATGACACAGCTTTTGTCGTTGACCTATGAAAAAGTTGTAGATAATCATACCACCGATAAGATTTTAAATGTCATTGTGTATTGCATATTTTTATCAGTTGATGGTTTATCAGTTGGCTTTATCCCAGGTGCTCCAAATGTATTGTTCTCTGGAAAAATCTTTCCATACGTTAAATCCCAAGAGCTCTAAGGTTTTGTAGTGAAAAAGATTAAATATTAATAACCTAGCTTTTGCGTTTCAGACGGCTCCAAAATCATTATCGAGATGAGTGCTTGTTTTGTATTATAGGCCATTTTATTTATCTAAAGCGAGCCTACACAATTTTCGTTTTGCAACGTTAATTAGTAACCCGTAGTCATCATATGAATATTCTTCTTTTTATTTTTTGTGTTTCCTTTTTTTAACCACTAATTACAAATCCATCGCACATTTTTTTAAATGTTTTTTTATTATTAGTTATCACAAGTTTCTTCTCAATAAACTTCGTATAATTACATTTATATAAAAAAAAATTGCAGCAAGATCCAAGTAATGGAAAACAGTCAACCTCTTAATATAGTTTCTTATTATCATACAAGGTTGGGTATAATAGTAAATAAGCGACATCTGCACGGAAAATGAAGTTCAGGAAACATAAACATTCTTATGTAATTTCACTTTGCTGTCGTAATACGAGGAAAATACCACAAAATTACATCTGAAAGTAGAAACAGTTTTCAAAGTAATATTGTTTGGTTTAAAAGCTAGTAATTGTATTATGGCAAGTTAACTGTGACTGATATATATATAACCTTTAATATTATTGACGTTTATCGCTTGAAAATTGTATTCCAGACAGTTGTGGACTATGAAATTTTGAACGAACTTACTGTCCATAACTGATATTTCAAAGTTAGAGCTGTATGAATTATAAACAAACTAGCAACCCGCCCCGGCTTCGCACGGGTAGAATGTAGATACTAATGTGGGGCATATAACCCTTTCTTTTGAATCACTCTATCTATTGCTGAAAACTGCATTAAAATCCATTGCGTAGTTTAAAAGATCTAAGTGTACAGACAGCGGGAGCGACTTTGTTTTATACTATGTAAAGAAGATGTTATGCTTTATAAGAGCCTCGTTGGTCTGAAGATGGCAAGCGCGACTGCTGATCGTGAGGTCCTGGGTTCAATCCCCAGGTCGGGCAAAGTATTATTGGGTATTTCCGTGTGGAATTCTTCAGTAGCAGCCCGGAGTTTGCAGTTGCACCCGGTTGACGGCAATAGGCTCGCCCCCTAATACATACATAAACTCACGCCTTTTTCCCATGGAGGTAGGCAGAAACTATAGAACGCCAGATGCTACGACCCTTATATACTCCGTTCGCTATCACCTGACCTTTGTGAAGGACATTACCAATAATATCGATGTATTTCCTTCTAATACGTCTTCTACCGGAGTTTCCATTGACATACACCTTATAAATTCCTTTTGTTAATCGCCGTTCACTCATTCTCTCAACATGGCCAATCCACCTAAGCATACACCTTTAAATTTTTGTCACTATATCACCTTTTAAACCGCAACTTTGTCTAATCTCATCATTCCTCAATCTATCATTCAAAGTTACACCGCATATACTCCACAAGGAACACATTTCCACGGCATTTATTCTACTTTCATGCCTCTTCTGCCACGACCAACATTCACTTCCATACATAAGCATAGGTACCAGCACACCATTATGGACAGCCAGCCCTGCCTTTTTGGACATCGACTGGTTATAGCCACAACCACATCCATAGTACCATTTACTTTATTTCCCGCATTTGCTCTCCTTTCCACATCTTCGTCAATCTCACCATCTCTTGTAAACATACTTCCCAAATAAACAAACTCATTCACCTGTTCAATAATTTCATCTCCTATCTTTACTTTACACTCAGATACATCTTCATCTCTTTCAAAAACCATTACTTTCGTTTTGCTTACATTAATTTTCATCCCTTTCATCTTAGATCTTTCTGCGTAGAGAAGACATTTGACAGGCAACTCATTCATTTTCAATCCACACTCACTCCCTTTTAAATCTGTCAAACAACTATCCATGTAAGGGTTGAACAGCCATAGTGACGCTACACAACCCTGTCTAACACCCCTGGAGATGCCAAACCAGTCTGTGAACGCCCCATTTATCCTAACACAAGCAATAGAATCCCTGTACAGTGATTTCAGTGCCCGCACAAAGAGCCAGTCCACCCCTTACATAGATAGTGTCGACCACAATTCTTCCCTCCACACACTATCGTAGGCCTTCTCCAAATCAATGAAAGCGCTATAGACTTTCTTGTGTTTTGCCAGATGTTTTTCGGCTATGCACCTCAAGGAGAAGATCTGATCCATACAGCCCATCCCCTCTCTGAACCCTGCCTGTACATCCCATACTTTCTCATCTGTTATTCTTATCACTCTATTAATTAAAACTTTCACGTATAGTTTGCCGACCACATTCAAAAGACTAATGCCGCGGAAGTTTTTACACTCCTGCTGTGAACCTTTTCCCTTATATAGTAGTACGATTACAGTTTTGCACCAGTAGCCCGGCACTTGGCCGAATCTCCAACACATATTAAAGATCCGGTACAGCAGGCTTGCTACCACCCCGTCACGTTAAGAATTTTGACAGACACTGTCACACCTAGCAGCTTTTCCAACTTTCATACATTTCAGCACTTTCACGATTTCATCCATCTCAATCAAATTTTTCTCATCTTCATCCAAGTCAATGACTGACTCACTCGCTTCCGCCCAGTTACCCACTCTTTGCACACTGTCCTTACAACTTAATAAACTTTCAAAATATACCTTCCAGCGTTCCAAAACCTTGTATTCTTCACTTAACAAGCATCCATCTCCTCCTCTAACTACCTATATATTCATACTTGATGTCCCCGAATCCACAGCCAAATACAATACATCCCCTAATACATGGGTCTTTAACATAACGGCGAAATGAGGGTGTTATTATACACCTCTACCCTACCCTTCGGGGAATACTGGCATGGTTTATTTTTCTTAGACAAGTATTCCAGTGGTTTCCTATGCCAATTTTTACAAAATAAGAATTTGAAAGAATTTGAAGAAAAGAATTTGCTCATTTTTGTTGTTCTGTTTTCAGTGGTCTTTATATGCTACAAAAATTATATCTTAATTATATTTTTAATCCGGGGTACTGCCTTGTTATATTTTATTTCGGGGCTAACGTGAGGTCACAGCTGTGAGTCCTGGATTACACGAATTACGATGATGGCGGAAGCGGAGAGCTAAGTCCTTTTATCGTCTCGTTATGGCATCTTTTGGCGCAATGGTGGCTCTTGGAGAAATACTATCTGAGTAAGTGACCTACTAAAATCTTTTTAGCCTTCAGCTTTGGATAGATTTACAGTATAAATTGAGATGTTAAGTCCACATAATTGCTTGCAAGGAATGGATCAATGCGGTTGGAAAATCTATCAATAGCATTCACGTATTTTTTTATAGGTTGCCCCACATTAGTATTTTTCCCAGACCCGGAACAAATATCTATAGACTATACAAGTAATTTTTCTAAGCGGGAATCGAACCCACGACTTGTAGCGCAGAAGCCAATCGCTCAACCACTGCACCAACCGTGTCATCAAATTGTAGATATAATGTCTATTATATTGAGTTGTGATTATCTATATCTATACTAATATTATAAACAGGAAAGATTTGTATTTTTGTATGTAACGAATAAACTTAAAAACTACTGGACTGATTTCAAAAATTATTTTGCCGTTAGAAAGCTACATTATCACTGAGTAACATAGGCTACGGACGGAGCCGTGAGGACACAGCTAGTTATCAATAAACTATATCCATTAAATTCTCCACCGCCTTTGAATTTTATAACTTCTAAAATGCTACTACACTGAAGATGTTATGGATTTCATTGGTTTTACTGTTATTGTTTTCCAATATATATACAAAGGAAAAATGAAATTTTCTTTCGTCTTGAAATGATGTCTAGCTAGAAATCTTTCAGTCATCAAATTATTTTCGAAATGGCTTTCGTGCCTCTTGAGGATACCTTTAATAAAAACTTAGTCTATCACTCAGAACTTTTACTGTTCTGAGGTTTCGCTTGTACTGATCAATAAACATTGAGTTCTTGTCTTTTTTGCTATATGTTTAACCCAATGAAATTCCGTGTCTTTTTACTGAGTACCTACTGATTCCATAAGTAGAATTGTGTTTCAATATAGAGCAGTTTTATTTTTTAAATTTAAGTGTTCCGTTTTTTAAATGATATTATTTCTTTTCGTTTATTGACTGCCTTGTTGGTCTAGTGATCGCAAGCGCGACTGCTGAGCATAGGGTCTTGGGTTCGATTCCTAGGTCGGGCAAAGTGTTATTGAGTTTTTCCATTAAGAATTTCTCGGTAGCAGGTTAATGGCAATAGGCTCGCCCCCTATTACATGGGACTTAAACATACCTGGCGAAACGAGGGTGCACTATAAACACCTCTGCCGAACCCTTCGTAGAATACAAAGCGTGATGTTATGTTATTATTTGATATCTGTGAATTTCGACGGTAAATATTTTTCGTGTGACAGTTTATTTGTTTTGTTGGTCTGTGTCCGCGTTCTTTGATATTTCAACACATTTCAAAAGTTTCCGCATGCCTTTGTAAACTTATGAGATTTTGGTTGAAAGAAAATACTGTAATAAAATGAAAAGTTTAACACGTTTCGATAACTCCAATAACGCCTTAAATTCTCCTTTCTTTCACTGTAGGAGAAAACCAAAATTTTGAAAGCTTTATTTGTCTACTTAACGACAGTACTAAGCCAGTGAAGCGAAACTTTTTGATATAAATTGGTAACTCTTGATAACTAATTATTAGCCGTTCTAATTACTACCTTTGACATCAGTCACCAGAAAATACACGGTTTCGGTCTCAGAGCTATTCATCGGTTTCCATTTGCAGTAATTTCGATTCGATCCTTAGTAGCAAACGGCTCGAAATCGACCATTAGGGTTGAGCAGCCGGCGACCAAATCATGCGGCTCACCTCTAATCAATCTGTCAAACCACAGCCATCTCTAATACACTGTGACTGGTCTAAATGGGTAGATGTACAGTTCTGTAGAAATGCATTGTTAGCATGTTAATACATAATGCCTAATGGCAGTCGATAATTTTGCTAATAGTGACTGTTTCAGAAGTGACTGAGATAATCTTGAAGTAAAAATTGATACGATTGTGTAGTTTTGAATCTGGCTTCAAAATGAACGGGTTAAAAGGTACCGGGAAAAGGTCATATATATTTGAAAAAAAAAAAGTTCTTGTATTCAATTATAGGACAATGATCGGCTCCGACCTACGTACATTATACAGGACTTCCTACGTAATATTTCCCGGTGTTCCTTTAATTTAAAATACTATGTTACTTAGGAGGAATTAATCCTTATAATTAGCCCTTTCGATCGGCATCATAAACATACAGAATGTTTTTTTTGACATTTGATTGGGTCGGACCAAAATGAGGCAAGCGACTTTTTAAAAATCTTTGAATGCTTCATAAAGCAAAATATCCTATCTAAAATATTTAAAGTATTTTCTCTCCGTGTCCCATAGCCGTGGGACGTGCTGTATACAATCCTTTTTAGGCTAGCCAGTATTTTGTTAATATTAATACGTTATTTATTATGTATACAGGGTTATTTGTAAAACACCGACAACCTCTCAGGACTATGTTAATAACATCATAATCAACAACTTTTGCTCTATGACTTTTAAAAATTCATCATATTTAAGTTCATCAGATTTTCATACAAAAATAAAAATATTTAAATTGAACGGTCTAAATGTTACGAAGCGTATGCGAAGCAAAAGAAAGCTATAGTAAAATAGCGAGAGGAGCGGGGTTAGGGTGGCGGGGGCGCTTTAGAGCGTTCAATTTAAATATTTTTATTTTTGTATGAAAATCTGATGAACTAAAATATGATGAATTTTTAAAAGTCATAGAGCAAAAGTTGTTGATTATGATGTTAGTAACATATTCCTGAGAGGTTGTCGGTGTTTTACAAATAACCCTGTGTACAGTTCCAGTTATATTAAACAGTTTTAAAGTTTTTTACCCAAAGCTTCACAATAAAATCCTCTGTAGAGAAACCAACTTATGAATTTTTAAATATGTTTAACCTTTACCGATTCTTTACGTCAAACTTTCAATTCACTGTTGGTTTCTTTGATTTATTGTGTCTTTGAACTGTTGAGCAAAGTTTTCAAAGCTTTTAGTCACGTTATCAAACATTCGTCTGTATTGACGAATTGTCTGAACTTTACTTTTAAGTGCTGAAGCGGAAAGTTGTGAAAAGCTTGTAGTAGACATGTAAAATACTTTCAGAGACAAAGAAGTTATATGAGAAAGTTTTCTTATGTACCTAAGTAATTCATTGTTAGTCGCATTGAAGAAAAAAAAAGACAAAATCGATTATATAACATAACATAGCGTCACGCCTGTATTTCCCGAAGAGTTGCGCAGAGGTGTATAGTAAAACCCTCATTTCGCCGTTATGTTTAAGACTCATGTACCTAATACGGGGCGAGCATATTGCCAAAAACCGGGCACAAAATCCAGACTCCGGGCTGCTACTAATGAATTCCACACGGAAAACCCCAATAACACTTTCCCCAACCTAGGGATCGAACCCAAGACCTCACGATCAGCAGTCGCTGTTGCCACCACTAGACCAACGAGGCAGTTAATTTGATATATCATTATATTGAACATAAACAATTTAATATCCTGAGAATTAAGACTCTTATAACCCACGAAATTTCAGATTACGATTGCTATCGGTAGCTGGTAACACTGGACAAAGGAGGATAATCGTCAAGATGAATCAACGTAGCCGAAGTTATAAAAACACTGGTCATTCGACGGAGCAGACCGCAGAGGATTCCATGTCGAACAGCTGAAGAAGTCTGACCTTTTATATCTGATTAGCTTGTCCTTATTTTCTGATCTTGTGTAAATTATGTTAATTATTGTATTGTGAACTAGTGTCTGTAACTCACCACTGACCCAAATATAAGTACTCTCAGTGGCGGAGAGTCTATGTTGGTTTCATTTACTTTATTTACCATGCTCGCAATCCTGACATACCGATATTAGCTATAACTGTAATGGTAGATTCACCCCTACAAGATTATTTTGTATGTATTTTGCACGATATCATTATAATAATTGAACACTAAATAATTTTGAGTCCTAAGAACTGAGACTCTTAGACCCACAAAATGTCAGGTTATGACAATCCTCTTTTAAAATATTTAATGACATGCAAGTAGACCTAAAGTACTAAGCACTTGACCTTTTAAAATCACCAAAAGCGCTCTTTATCCTCCAAAACGAGAACGTACCTACCTCAAAGCTGGTTCAACACAACAAAGTTTACAAACAAGGCAAAAAAATTGCTCTACGTAGCGATAAAACTGCGGCTGCACTGAGATAGTTTGCAGACTTCTATTATATACAATTACTAATGAATATGATAATATATTTATGCAAGTGTGACTGAAATTGTAAATTATGACGTGTTGACACGTGTAGTGGGGATTGGTACAACGCGTACCATACTGCGGTATGCGAAAACATTGAATGAAAATTATGCGGCGTATTTTTAAAAAAAATTTGGTTATTAAAATATAATTTGCTTACATCTTTACAACAACAAACATGGTGTTTACATTTTTGTAACAAAAACAGTAGTTTCAGATATTTTTGTGTAGTTTTTATGTCAAATTCCTGTGTATTTCTGGGGAAGATTTACGTACTTATTTTCCTCAAAAGATTTATTTCACAACATACAATTGTCATTACATCAGATCTTAAAGAAACTAAGAACTTCCCACAGTTATGAGCAGCTGCAGCTAACTGTGTAGATTCATGGATAAGGTGAAAATCACAATATATATAGGTATGAACAATTATAATTTTTAACTGTACGATACTTAACGCTTCATTAAGCCTAGACTCCGGAATAAGTTTTAAGATTTGGTTCGAAACTTACTAAAATCACACAACATAACATCACGTCTGTATTCCCCGAAGGGTTGGGTAGAGGTGTTTAGTAGCACCCTGATTCCGCCGTTGTATTTAAGTCCCATGTAATTAGGGGTGAGCTTATTGCCATCAACCAGGAACAAATCCTAACTCCAAGCTGCTACTGAAAAGCCCAATAACAGTGTGCCCGATCTGGGGATGAACCCAGGACCTCACAATCAGCAGTCGCGCTTGCCACCACTAAACCAATGATACTAAAATATTTCAAGATAAAATCGAGTTTAGATTGTAATGTTACTCTTGCAAGCAGGCATAAAAATGGCGTACCAATATGTCTTCTTAAATTATGCAAATAAAAAACCGAACCCCAAATCTCAACGATCAACGCTACGCTTAATATTCAAGCATACGATTAAACGCACTGATACGACTCGGAATTCCGTTCACGACTTACATAATACACATACCTACATAGATTAGGTATACGACATCAATCTTGCTCGTCACGATTAATCTTAGTAACACGTCCTCATTTTGGGGATGTACCTAAACAAACCAATATTGGGTGTAAGGAACGGTGTACCGAAAATGAAACAGTGAATAGGCTGACCACTATTCTGAATTGAAAATAGGTCGTTTGTGTCAGAAAATTCTAGCATTTCCGTATTTATTTTTAATTATGTTTAATTTTTCCGATGTAAAATAAATTAGGCTGATAAGATAACACCGCATTTTGCAAAAATTAAACGTGTTTTTTATCGGAAAATTCGAAAAACTTTGAGGATACTATCCACTGATTTCTAATTAAAAATAATGGGCTGAATTCACTGTTTAATTTTTCGGTAACATTTCCTTTATACGTAGTTTATTTACCTTTTATTAAAACATTAATTGAAAATAATACTTCCAATAAAGTATGAACAATCTAGATATTTCCAGCGAAATCGAAAAATTCCGAGAAATAAACACCACTTATTTTCAATTCCGTAATAATGGGCTGAATTTGCCGTTTCACCGTCCCTAAACCCAGTATAACTATTCCTAGTCTAATAATACCTAATTTATGTCCCATCAAATATTCAGTGTGTTTAGTTAAATATAGACGCAGATACAATAGTTCGTGAGCTGACGTCAAAGGCCTCGTAAAGTGGGTATAGTTAGGGCCGTTGCTATTTGACCTGGTCTAAGTATAACTTGGTAACCATGGCGTATGCTGGCTTGAATGTACGTCGAACGTAGGATGATCAACAATTCTCGATACACATACACACCTCATAGGATACAATTCGAGCAATTAATTGCAATCCTAATGTTCAGCATGAATGAGTTTCATTCAAAGAGAATTTATGTCGTTCATAATTATCTGTAGACTTAGCATGAATGTTGTGATGTTACGTAAATAACGTCAATGTGAGTAAATTATGAATTGAAAATACTCGTTTCGCACATACTATTTTATTAAATTGAAAACTTTATTCATATCTATGTATGATACAAATTGTGCACGTCGCAAAAAAAATGTAGGGCAGTTGTATTTTCGATTCAAAATTTGCTTAAATAATACATAAGCGATGAGTTTACAATACTATACGTCAAATGTTCGAGCTAGGCCTACTGAGCTTTATTGAATGTTTACACCGCATAGTGATGCCGACATAATAATGTCTTTGATCTCGATTTTTACTAAAAAAATTTTGTACGACTTTAATATTAAACTTTACACGGTGCAATGTGCCGAAATGTGACCTTTTAATGCACACCTTGTCAATCATGGATAATGAATTGGATTAAACCAAATTCCACAAATCTTCAAATATGTCCGACATCGGCTAATGACTAACTCTACAGCCTCGTTCTTGGGAAAGTGCAGCTTAGCCCGCGCTTGATGCGGGGCGTGATACGGACAATTCTAACTTACAGAATAATTGTATAATCACCATAAAAAAAAAACCTAATACGTAGAAAAAAATGGATAGTGATAAAAAAATCAGCAACGCGTTTTTCCGCGCGTATTATTTCAGTTGTAGTTACAGTACATACGCGGCGGAATGCGCAGCGGATCCCACGTCATTATAACAAACTAGCTTTTGCCCGCAGCTTCGCTTGCGTGATTTTTTTTCACCCCCTGTTAAAACGTAAACCATAATATTGTAAATAATATGAGATGTATTTGACCCTTGCCTCGATAGATGGTGTTGAGATCAAATTGAATCGCGCTATGGTTACGTTACACGTAATAACGTAAATAGTGAACGCCCTAATTTTGATATTGGAACAAATTACAGTACTAGTCTTGCCATCTAGTGGTTTTATTTTCAAACCTTAATTGTTGTGTAGTGGTATACAAGTGTAGTGCGTGGTGAACATTGGTCCTTCGAGCCGGATAGTGGTTCTGGTCCGGTAGAAGGCGTACCGCGTTGGTTCCCGAGAACCGTGGCGCACCTATGGGCAGTGGATCGCTGTTCGGGGCGCACCTTCCAGCATGAGCTGCTGATGCTGATCTGCTGACGAGGAGTCTGGAGACCAGCGGAGAGCACGAGACCGGGAAGGAGCGAGCCAGTGGAGTAAGCTGGCAGCAGGGAGCGCCGACGGTGACAGAGTGTGACGTCATAAATTACGCATGAGGTGAAGTGTTTGGACATAAGCTGTGAGTAATTTGAACCTTATTGCTAAGAAGAAATTAACTTAGAAATTCGAGTGATAGTACATGAACTTGTAAAATTTATTGAAAGATTTTAGACTTAGAATAATTTGCGAAAAAGTGAAGTGACGGGGAATCCATGCCCAAATTTTTAGAAGTGTTGATAAATGTTTAAAGACTTAGAAGATTTTGAGAACTTTACTTTAAATTTATTTTTGAAATATTGTGTTTGATAATTGGTATTTATCGGTCAAACCTCATTCGCGTCAAAATGGATGCGTTTAACAAAATTCAACTTGACGCGAATAAGGCTATACTACGGGCCAGATCTAATTTTAAAAAGTCGCCTAAAGACCGTATTACTAAGGCCTACCTTGAAGTACGATTAGAGAGTTTAGAAAAGCAGTGGGAATCGTTTACAGACATTCATCAGCAAATATTATCTAATATTAAAGATGCTGAATATAATAAATCGCAATACTGCGCAGACGAAGTTTTTGAGACAACTGAAGATGTGTATTTAGACCTTAAAACGGAATTAAAAGAAATGTTGATGAAACTTGATAAAAAGGTTGCTTCTCTGTCTGTGTCAAAAGAGAATGAAAAGTCATGTAACATTAAACTGCCCAAAATTACGTTACCTAATTTTTCAGGCCAATATACAGAGTGGGTCAGTTTTAGGGACCTATTTATGTCTTTAATTCACAATAATAAACAGTTAGACGATGTGCAACGGCTACAATATTTAAAAAGTCGCTTATCGGGAGAAGCGGAACATCTTTTGCGTAATGTTCCAATTACCAGTGGTAATTATATAACTTGTTGGGAGCAATTGAACAGTCGTTATAATAATAAAAAATATATGGCTAACTGTATTCTAAAACGTTTTCTTAGCCAGAAAAATGTAACTGTCGAGTCAGCAACAGCTCTTAAGGACTTATTAGATACAAGTAACGATTGTTTAAATGCACTTAAGAATTTGGGAATTAATGTCGAGTCTTGGGACATCATTGTCATACACATTTTAAGTTTAAAATTAGATCAGGATTCTCGAAAGTTATGGGAAGCTAAAATTTGTGAAATTTCAGAAGAGTTGCCCACATTAGATCAGTTTAACAAGTTTTTAGAACAAAGATTTCACTCATTAGAATTTCTAGATAATAAAGGTTCTCGAAACAATGTAATTAAAAATACTCCAGCAAGAACACTACATGTTGCAAATGTAACGTCAACATGTAAATTTTGTAATGATGACCATAAACTTGGTAGTTGTAAAAAGTTTAGCAATGAAGATGTCACCTCACGGCGTAGTTTCGTCCAATCGAATGGATTGTGTTTTAATTGTCTCGGTTCAGGTCACGCGGTTTATGCCTGTCGCTTACCGACCAGATGTCGAATATGTAGAAGAAAGCATCACTCTTTACTACACTTTATGGATATATCAAAAGTATCGGCTGACCCTAATGTAGAATTCAAGCAATCAGCTGATACCAAACATGACGAAGTCACTAGTACGGTAGCAACTGTGGCTGCTACTTCGGGTGGTTGTGATTTGTTGCCCACGGCCTTAGTGAAAATTAGAACCGGTACAGGTACAGCGGTAACTCTGCGCTCTTTACTCGATCAATGCTCCCAGGCTTCGTACATCACGGAGTCAGCGGTTCAGCTTCTAGGGTTAAAGAAATATACCTGCTACAACTCCGCACTAAGGCTAGGAGAAGAAAGTGAAGGTTCTGCATTGACCTCTAAATATATTGTTTTTCTTCGATTGCAATCAATGCATAACCCTAACTTTACTTTGTCAGTCAAGGCTCACATTCAAAAGAAGTTAACTTCAGTTTTGCCTTCTCAGAAAATAGAATTTCCGTTATGGGCTGAACTGAAGCAATATAATCTAGCAGACCCTACTTGGGGTACGCCGGGGAAAATAGATATATTGTTGAGTTCCTCAGTGTACAGCAAAGTCCTCAAACAGGGACTTAGCAAGGGTCCTCCTGGATCTATAATAGCACAGGATACAGAATTAGGTTGGATCCTGTCAGGAGCGGTTCCGGGAAAGAAAAATTTAGAGAGTAGAAGTTTAAACTATTTAACATTAGAATGTGATCAAAATTATCTTATAAAAAGGTTTTGGGAACTAGAAGAAATACAAATGCCCAAAAAGCATTTTACTGAAGAAGAACAAGAATGTGAAACATTCTATAAGCAAACAACCCAAAGAGACTCTGCGGGTCGTTATATTGTCAGATTGCCCTTTAAAACAGCTATACCTCACTGCGTTAATGGTCAAACAAAAGATATCGCATTACGTAGATTTTTGAATTTGGAAAAAAGGTTAGCTAAGGATTCGGGGTTAAAGAAGCAATACATAGATGTAATTAACGAATACATCGAGTTAGGACATATGGAAATTATCCCACCAGAACAACGTGATAGGTCAGATGTGGTATACTTGCCACACCACGCAGTGGTGAAGGAAGATAGGATCACCACTAAAGTTAGGGTTGTTTTTGACGCCTCTTGCTTGGGTAAAAACGGTGTATCGTTAAATAGTGAGCTAATGGTCGGTCCAACTCTTCAAGCAGATCTCCGACACATAGTGATGAGGTGGCGAATGCATCCTATTTGTATCGTATCAGATATTGTTAAGATGTATAGGCAGGTGATAGTCGCTGATGAAGATGTTGATTATCAAAGATTATTGTGGCGACAAGATCCTAAAGACAACATACAGCATTTGCGGCTGTTAAGAGTGACTTTTGGTACGGCATCGGCGCCATATTTAGCCGTTAGGACATTACACCAAATTGCACATGATGAAGGAAAACATTTTCCTATTGCACGTGATAAAGTCCTGCAGGATTTTTATATGGATGACCTGATGACCGGCAGTCAAACCGTAGCTGAAGGTAAAGAAATCTGTAATGAAACAAAGCAACTATTAGCAAGGGGAGGTTTTCAGCTACAGAAGTGGGAGACAGCAACAGCGAAGAACTATTAAAACATATAAGAAAGGATAATGAAGAAGAAGAAATTCTGGAATTGAAAATGAACAAAATAACGAAAATATTAGGACTTACCTGGTGTAGAGAATCTGATGAATTTATGTACACGGTGAATCTGCCTCCGCTTAAGATACCTGTAACTAAAAGAAGTGTTATTTCTCACATCTCAATGTTGTTCGACCCGTTAGGTTGGCTGGCACCTGCTATTATAAAGGCAAAAATATCAATACAAAAGATATGGTTAGCAGGAATTGATTGGGATGAAGAGTTACCAGTTGTTTTATTAAACGAATGGTGTACTTACCGCAATGAGCTCGAACATTTGGTCCGGTTTCGAATACCTAGATGGATGCATGCTTACCACGGTGATCTTCTGGAGCTCCACGGGTTTAGCGACGCTTCAAATCAGGCTTACGCTGCAGTAGTTTATATCCGTATAGTTGATAAACAAGGCGTTATTCATGCTCGATTGGTAACTGCAAAAACAAAAGTAGCGCCGATTAAACAAGTCTCCATACCTCGCCTGGAGCTCTGTGGAGCAGTGTTAGTATCCAAATTTTTATCGAAGTTGCCGAAATATTGAAAATTGAAAAGCAGCAAATTCGTGCGTGGACCGATTCAACGGTAGTATTGGCTTGGCTGAGTAAACACCCATCCAATTGGCAAACCTTTGTTGCCAATAGAGTATCTGACATATTGTCAAGAGTAGACAGAAGCCAGTGGTCTCACGTGAAATCTGCCGACAACCCGGCCGACTGCGCTTCTCGTGGCTTAAAAGCAGCAGATTTAGTCTCAAATCAATTGTGGTTGGAAGGGCCGTCGTGGCTAAAACATAAAGATATTGATTATGTAATGAAGAAAGAATGCACAACAAATTTAGAAGAAAAAACAAAGAAAGCTAGTTTTGTAACAATAAATGATGAAGAACTTGCAGTGTGGACGAAATTTTCGTCACTAAGAAAATTGGTCAGAGTAATCGCTTATTGTAGAAGATTTATTTATTTGAAGAGATCACCTAGCAACTCTGACAAATTTCCTGTGTGGCTAACAGCTAAAGAGTTAAATGAAGCACTAATGGTGGGTATTAAACAGTGTCAGAAGCGATATTTTAAAAGGGAGATAGAAAGCTTACTTGGGTCAGGAAAAGTAGAAAAGAAAAGTGTACTTACCTCACTTAGTCCATTCGTCGATCACGATGGCACACTCAGAGTCGGTGGCTTTACGGTATTATCGAGCAAAAACATCCTGGGTTGGACGGAATTCCACGAGTTGTAACAATAAAATATAAAGGGTCTCTCATTAAAAGACCTGTTTCTAAATTATGTATTCTACCAATTAATAAGTAAATAGTTTTGGTAGCGGCTGCGCCCGCATAATTATTTTGTGTGTTCTTAAATAATACTTGTTGTGAATTTTTTGTTTATTGTTTTAGATATATTGACACGGATAGAAATATTTTTTTTGTTAATTGTTTAACTTAACCTAACCTAACGTATAGCTTCAGTGTATTAGTTTATATGTTCATTTTTTTGAATACCTCTTGTTATGGACAAAATGTTCAGCCATGGTGGGCGGTTAAAACCTATTCATATTTTGTCCATGGTGGGCGGAATGTTAAAACGTAAACCATAATATTGTAAATAATATGAGATGTATTTGACCCTTGCCTCGATAGATGGTGTTGAGATCAAATTGAATCGCGCTATGGTTACGTTACACGTAATAACGTAAATAGTGAACGCCCTAATTTTGATATTGGAACAAATTACAGTACTAGTCTTGCCATCTAGTGGTTTTATTTTCAAACCTTAATTGTTGTGTAGTGGTATACAAGTGTAGTGCGTGGTGAACACCCCCTTAGGGGTTGAATTTCGAGAAATTCCTTCTTAGTGGATGTTTACGTCACAAAATGAACCTACTGTCAAAATATCAATTTTCTAACCCCAGCCGTTTAGGCTGTGCGTTGATAGATCAGTCAGTCAGTCAGCTTCTCCTTTTATATATATAGATTGATGAACCAACATTTCACTTTATAATATTGCCACCAAAAGCTCCTTACATCACAATAAGTTCACTCTAAATCTATTACCACTTCTGCCTGAATATAATTCCAAGAAACAATAGGCATGTGATTACATTGTTATTAGCGGACAGGTGTGCCCGTAGCCCTGTGTAATCGCTTAGTTGATGCTTACGACAGCCATGGGAAGGGATGGGAGGCAAGGAGATCCTGCTCGTTATTACGCGCCAATAATTGAAAGAGGAAACATGTAAATGAGGTGTTGTAAGGACTGTTATTTATATATTTTACTTCATTTGCTTCTTCGTTCCAATTTGGAATCCCCATGTTCTATAGGTAGATTTGATCTGTGACGGCCAAATGTCGGAACAGCTATTAATTTATTACGATGTTTTATTTTATTATGAAATGCGAAAAGTTAGTGTGGACATAAATCCCATATTTTTTAGATTATTTTTAGTAAAACTTTCTAAAGCTAAACAGGTAATTCTGAAAACATTGAATAGTTATGGATAAGTTACTACAACGCATTTTCTTGATAACGTAAGGTAAAATGCTTTTATTTTCAATATCGCAGTATCACGTCTATAAGTAGGTATACTAAATGAGCAAGAGGTAACAATTTGCCTGACCTGCCCCTGATTTAGAACGATTCGATTAATCAGTGGTCGAACGATTCCGTTTGCTATCTCTTTTTCTCTCGTTAAGAGAATCGTAAACGATTAATAAACCGAATAGGTAAACAACTGCTTATCGAAAAGGTTCTAACTCGTGGGGCTGACACGGGATCTCACGTTTAACAGGCATTCCCGAAACCAATGTATAAAGCGGTCAATAAAGGTATATTTCGCTTGTGATACTTTCAATGGGTTTCACTTGGGGTACTTACCGGTCTAACCTTAGGGTACTTACCGGTCTAACCTTAGCATTGCCCAGTGATTGTGTTGCAAAGGTCTGATGGCAGTTGCTCCGTGTAAAACACTGGTATTCAGCCGCACCTGGTTAGACTGGAAGCTGACCCCAACATAGTTGGGAAAAGACTAGGTAGAACAAACTTTAAACTATGGAAAAAGTCCGTGTGCTGGATAATTTCCATAATTTCATGTTTACAAGTCGTCAATCCATAGTTTCAAGAAACTAGTTTTGTTTTTTTTCCTATTCGACTGCTTGTAGATGGTCTTGCGGACCGTTTCTACGTAAACGGGCCTATTATTGGTGAGACCTGAAGGGTCTCCAACCAATCCCGACGAGAGTAAAATACTTAACCTAAGCTAACTACTATTACTACGTCTACTATACTAACATCATGACTAGATAGCAACAACACCACTAAGGGCCTCCCCTAGGAGGGGCTCGAACCTTGACTTAGGGCGTTGCTTGCGAGAGGACTGGGAGGGAGACAGCTTGATTAGGGCTGAATTAACGGTGTAACTGCGGAGTCAGAAAGGACGCCCGGCTCCGCGGCTGCGGCGGGTGAGCACGGTGGATCAGGGAAAACTAGTTTTGTAATTCGCTTTAGGCTTATCAGTAGTCACAGCTTGTTTTAAGCATAATACGTGTACGCCAATAAAAGACAACATAAATCGACAGCGTGATCCGAGTAAAACACAAAGCGATCGTCTCTTATTTCATGTAATCTATTGCGCTGTTCCAACAATGTTATTTAAGGATGGCCTCAAAATACTGCGATAAAAACACAATGGAATCCGTATGTATGTATCGTACATTTTTTTCTTTTCCAGTGAGATGAATTCCACGCGTATGTCGATTCAATGATTCTAATCGATTTATAACACTGTTCTTGGCTAAGAATAGACAAGATAAGTCTATATCTTCCGGTGTCGTAAGAGATTAGTCATTACTATTTAAATGGTTTTGGGCTTGAACAGCAGCATTTGGAATTTGAAGTCTTCTGTCGTATCGGCACGAGATAGATGAGAACAGCTCATG
This sequence comes from Amphipyra berbera, assembly GCA_910594945.2. Taxonomy (NCBI): domain Eukaryota; kingdom Metazoa; phylum Arthropoda; class Insecta; order Lepidoptera; family Noctuidae; genus Amphipyra; species Amphipyra berbera. The sequence continues at coordinate 9,127,779 of OU343136.1, read as the reverse complement.
CCATTGTGAAAAGATTAGCTAGTCAGCAAGGTCGGTAGCGGGACTGACCGTCCAGGGTAAGCTGGTCACTCAAGGAGGGTCATTTAGTGCATTCAAAGAAAAATAATTTGAAGTAAATCAGAATAAGACCAGTTTCTTGAAGTAGAATTCTATCTAAGGTTCAATAAGGGGTAAGGAGGAAAACAAGAACTGAGAGTTCGTTGACTCATGCCCAGTTCCAATGACCAAAAACGAATCGTTTTGCTTATCAACAATAGCATTTTTTTATTACCAAAGTAGGTATGCATATAAAATTAAATGGACTCGTAAGCCAATTTTGTCTGTGATAGGTAACTATCGTATGAGAAGGTCAACTATAGAGTCTGCTTGATTTTTGGTTAAGATACAAAAGTCTTCGATTAATCATAGGAATCGGTCATTAACGAACTGACGTCAAGAGTATCACCGAAAGTGGTGGATTACTCAACTTTGGTGGTAAATACTGGCATTCAGCCGCATCTGGTTAGACTGGAAGCTGACCTTAACATAGTTGGGAAAAGGTTAGGCAGAACAGTCAACTTTGTCGGTACAGACATCTATATTTTGTACGAGATTCATAGTACCTTTTTGCCGAAGAATATGGATAATACACCTGCCCAGTATAAGCTGACCTCTCATTGTACAGAAATTCCGTACATTGAGCGGTCAACTTATATGGTACTAGCTGTGTCTTTACGGCTCCGCCCGTAGCCTATGTTACTCAGTGATAATGTAGCTTTCTAACGGCAAAAGAATTTTTGAAATCGGTCCAGTAGTTTTTAAGTTTATTCGTTAGATACAAAAATCCAAAAATACAAATCTTTCCTCTTAAGTATAGATTGTAGTGTGTACCTACAGATAAAACTATTCCTCTATTGCCTCTTTAACAAACTTACGTGGGAAAGGAACAGATGATAAATTGTCCATTCTTTTTACTTTGTGTCTCAAATACTTGTAAAAGAAAATTCAAAGTTTTGGGTGGAAACCCCTACTGTGTCAGATTTTATATTTTGTATGAAGTTCGTAGCTTCGTTGCTTTTTGCTTAACTCTCAAGGGAACTTATATAAAATATGAGTATTCCTTATTCACCTTTTCTACTAAGATTTAGTACAAAAAACTATATCATTCTTCATTCTATATCCGGCACTGTTAAAACCTACGCAAGAAAACACAGCCAAGTAAAGGTCACTTACATAAAATATTAAAATACAATACATACATAATAAACATACATAGTTTTCCTACTGATTGCCTAATGTATTGAAAAGCATTAAATATATACGCTTCTTGAATAATATAAAGGAACTTAAATAAAAAAAGTTTGGGAACTCAATGGTTACTTTATTCGAAATTGTAATTACAGAATGATTAAACAAGCATACAAGCAAAAGCGGCATCGAATTCCACATTTTGGTTACACATCATTGCAAAGTTTTCGTACAAAGTCTTCTGCTTCACTAAGGCCCTGAGCAGACGACGAACTTTTTGTCCTGTGGACTGTCGTGGACAAAGATGACAGTGGTTGGTAGTTGTTGCCCGTCGCGACATTCGGCACATGGTGGTGGTGGTTGGTTTATGTCCAGTCTGCCGGACAAAAAGTCCGTCGTCTGCTCAGGGCCTTAAATTGAAATGTGGAAACAAATTGCTGTCAACTTCTTTGTAAAGCGTTTTAGTATAAAATGTGTAACCAATACCAGTAATTGTATATCTATTGAAACATAATTTAAACTTTACTGTGCTCATGCAGTTAGAAATGACTATACATAAGTACACCCGGTGCATTCTGGGCAGTCATTCTCGCTACAAACCTTACTAACGGGCTAATCAATTCACCACGGCATGAACTATTCTAGAATAGCTCGTACTGATAAGAACACTATGCACTTAATCTATACATCTAATAAAACCGAAACGATACTAAAGGCCTAGTCAGACAGAGAGCGTGGCTGGGTGTGATATTCACGTCACGTGTTGATATCGTGCTCTTGGCGTTCGAATTACTATGACAATGTATGGAAGACGCCACACAGACAGCGTGAAAGTCTGTGTGGTGGATAAAATGTAAGTACAACACATCCTGGGAACGATGCAGATGCCAAAAATGTTGTTTTTAGAATTTTTGTCTGTTTGTATGTTTGAGCTTCACGCCAGTTCTACTGGACAGATCCAGTTTAAATTTGGCAGCTACATCCGTTAAAGAGCGGGTCAGGTTATACGGTACAAATTATCACGCTATTGAGTGTGGGTGATAAGCAGTAACCTTGTTTCTGTAGGCAAAGCCCGGGTAACCCAGCGCGGGGCACGCCGCAATTGCGGCGGTAAGACCCGTGATGGAGGAGTGACTGGAGAGACGGCATGGCGCCCTCAGCTTCCGGCTGACGCAGGTGCTCTCGGAACATGGTTGTTTCGGGAAGTACCTGTGTCGCATAGGCCGGGAGCAGATGCCCGGTTGTCACCACTGCGACTGCCCCGAGGACACGGCGCTGCACACTTTGAAGGCGTTTCCAGCTTGGGGGTCACAGCGCCGCGAATTAGTCGCGGCGGTCGGCGGTGACCTCTCGCTTCCGGCCGTGGTTCTGTCCATGGTCGGGAGCGAGACTGCGTGGGAAGCCATCGCCTCCTTTTGTGAGGGGGTGATGGTGACCAAAGAGGAAGCGGATAGGGAGAGGGAGCGGTGTGCTCTTCTCCCTTCCCGCGCCAGACGCACCGGGCGCCGGAGGGCGCGTGTACGCGATGACCTCCAGCCACCCTAGTGTGTGGCCTACAGGCGGCGGGTTTGGGGACTCGCCGCCCGACCAGTAACAGGCCTGAGAAGGCGGCGCGCCGTGTTCCGTGCGCGCTTCTCAGGAGGACGTGGGGCAAGGCCCCACAGAGGAGAGGTCCGCCATGGGTTGGCGGACCGGGACCTGCCGGGGTTGCGGTGCATGCTTTTGCGAATCCCGCGACCCCGGCCGTACGGTCAGGAGAAGGAACACCGTTGGTTTTTAGCCGGTAAGAGTCCGGCAGACCCCCTCGCCTTCCCCGGGCGAGAGACATCCATGAGGATTTTCCAACGAGAAAAAAAAAAGGCAAAGCCCGGGTGCAGTTAGTACAGGATAAATTTCACTTCCATATCACATCCAAATCTAGTTACTACATGATTGAACAAACACATTTGAACATACCAACTTTCACTCTTATTGTATTAACTAAAGTTAAGATAGATTACGATGTATCCAGAATTCGTAACTGTATCCCATACATTAGATGACTAGGAATTGCGAGAATCTGGTTTCTCATAATTGTTTGTGGAAGACTGGCGGATCAACTTAAACTTGATTACTTACCGAGAATCTCCTTTCTCTATCCTAAGCTGGGTAATGACTTCATGATGGAATGCAGCAATAGTAGTATGTTGGGGTTGGCTTCCAGTATTTTGAGAATAGACGCGTGTTGTAAGATTCAAAACCCAGCACGCTTGGTGGTAGGAGCTATACAGTCCCCCTGGCTAGCTACCACCCTCACATTAAAGTCCGGCGCCAAGTAGTATACCATGTTCCGTCGTGTATATGTGAAAGCCAGAGGGCTATAGGAGAATCCTTCTACATCTCTGTTCCTTGGGTTCGTGTGCTCCGTTTTAGACCATGTCTGCGCTTACCATCAGGTGAGACTCGGTCAAAAGCGAACAAGAATTTTTTTTAAATAAAAAACATTTTAACAAAATAAAACCGACTTAAATAAAACGAATAAAGGAATAAAATAATTGTTAATCCACGCTGAACCAAACTGAAGGCATCGACTTCTGAAACTGTTAGTTTTTTATTATGGTAATTATTTTATTCTTTTTTTGTGGTAAATTTTATTTTGTTAAAATGGTTTTTTTCTTTTTAGTGATCTTAATTAAAACATGGTTGGACCTACTAAAGGCGCTGGTCGTAACCCAATCACATTATGTGTACTGTTCGTCATTGAGGAGTTCCATTGTCTATCTCCGAAGTTCTTCATCAGACCTTCACCAAATTAAATGGGACCACTTCGAAAGAATACTCTTTGGTAACGTGTTTGATAATAGCAATATTGTAAGAAAAACGATAGAGGAACATTAATAGATTATTTTCCGATACTTCAGTGGGATAATATCAACGCCTTCTGGCTATCATACCTTATTTAAAGCCATCTTGTTGAATAACACTTATGTCGTTAATAGCTGTAGACATTTATTTGTAGATCAACGAAGATTTATAGTTAACTATTCGTTCGGCATTATTTGAGGGTAAACAGTAACAGAACTGTTTAAATATAAAACGCCCACTACTATGGTTTTTACGACTATTTATTTATATTATATATATAGATGCACCTATATGTTTGAGTACCGAATTAGATTGCGGATATGCGCTGTTGTTAAGGTATTTCTTCTCAATCTAGGTTTTATAAGTGTGATAAAATGAAAAAACTTTTTTTGCTTTGAAGAAAACTTTCTCTATGAATATTCCTGGTACCGTGGGTGCGTTTACAGGCACAAATTCATGTACAAACACTTAGATACGGAACAACTAACTGTTCTTCCTCCTAGCCCTTTCCTATGTTGGAGTCAGCTTCCAGTCTAACCAGATGCGGCTGAATACTATACTGGCCTGCAAAAATAAGTATCACACAACTTTTTAAGTACACAAGATATATTTTCGAAGCAAAAAGGACTCAAAAAAGAGTTTAACATTGTTACTATAGTTTCAAAGAAAGCTGATAAAAATTGCTATAAAACGTTTTTTATTTTAAATCTCTAACTTCTATAGTTTAGAAAAAAATTGAAATTTTAAAAGTGTGATACTTATTTTTGCAGGCCAGTGTAGTATTTTACACGGAGCGACTGCCATCAGACCTCCGCAACCCAGTTACAGGGCAAGGCCGATATTCTAAGGTTAGATCCGTTGTCAGACTTTCAGGCTTCTGACTACCCGTAAGAACTGTCATAGGTATTCTTATGCCACACAAATACTTGTTCCGCGCGGAAATCCAACCCGCGATCCGTTGCGTGGCAGCCAAGCGCTCAGCCATTAGGCCAATCTCATCGTCATTAGAACATAAATCATAAAATAATGTAAGTAGGTACTTAAAATAACTAGTAAAATTTTGAAATTAAAAAAATTATAACGTCATATTACAAATATTATAAAAACATGGTAATTAAATATTTATTCACAAGATACGTACACCTCAGCGACTCCGTTATTTTTCCAGCATTTTTTTTCTTTATGAAAGAACAGTGAAAGTTTGAAGAGCAATATACGCTGAATGTTTCGTGATAGGTATTCGCAAAAGAAATATTTTTGTAACATCAAGGAATCACAATATAAATTCTAAGTGACCGTTCACACAGCGGATCCGTTTTAACGGATTCGTTGAAAACGGTTCCGTTTTTTTAACGGTTTTTACTGGATATGTTGTTCACATCTGTACCGATGGATCCGTTAAAAACGCTCCAATGAAAATAGATCCGCGTTCACACAGCGGATCCGTTTTAACGGATAGATAGTTTCGTTTACTTGTCCTGACTGACTGATTCACCAACGCAGAGCCTAAACCACTGACGCTGAAAACTTGAAATTTGGACAGTAGGTTCCTTTTGTGACTTAAGCATCTACTAACAAAGGATTTTTGGAAATTCTACCCCTAAGGGGGTAAAATAGGGATGGAAGTTTGTATGAAAATTTCATGGGGACGAAGTCGCCAGCTAAGTGCTAGTAATTTATATAAAGCCAAGGTAACTTATGGTTATTACCTCTTAGTGTTTAGAAAATTGAAAAAAATGTTTTTAAGTTTAAGCAATTTTTTCTGGTACTTTTGATTATTAAACCACCGAAAGAAATAGTTATTCTTACGTGAATATATAATATGGCCACATTTAAGGCCAATTATAAGAAGTCCCAGCCGGGTAGGATGAATAATTAAGGCGCAAAACATGGTACATGGCGAGATCATTAGAAAGATCATATACAACGGTAGATGGTTATTAGAGACTGAAGAAAACATCAAAGATAATTGCTCTACGTGAATTTTTTTATCCAAGCTTGCACTGGCCTCATAATCATCTCATTACTATCCCACTGTTGGGCACGGGCCTCTTCTCAGAATACTCAATACTCAACACTTTATTGCATTCCATAATGTGTACATATAATAGTAACAGTTGGTATGTTAAAACATCGAATCAATTATGGACTCTGTCGGGCACAGCAAAGTTATTTTTTTAATAGAAGAGAGAATGAAGGCGCTTTTTGTTAAGAAAAAGTTAAATATTGAATTAAAATAGTATCATTTGCTTTTATGGTATTTATATTTCATATAAGTATTTATGTATTTAGTTTCAAGTTATTGCACGATTTACATTATTAACACTATAAATTATAATAAATTAAATATTTACAATTTATTGAGTCTTAGGCCTTTGTCCACCACGCTAGCCTGGTGCGGGTTAACGGACTACACACATTAAGTAGGTACTTTTTAGAGCCCTCGCAGGTGTGCAGGTTGCCTTACGATATTTTCCTTCACCGTTAACACAAGTGATAATCAATTCTGATCCCCACATGAACTCGAAAAGTCAGAGGTGCGTTCCGGACCGAACTCAGACCCTCCTCATTCAGATGCCTATCCGGAATAAATTGTTGACGTCATATATGTGGCTGTATTGCTAGTATGTAACACGTAAGCGATAGATGATGCATAACTTGTATCTACCGATGCAATAACCATACGCGAAGTTGCATGAAGTTGCGAAGTTCTAATATTAATCGAGCGAGGATATGCGAAAGCTATCCAATTTTCTATCATGCTGTAAAATTAGTTTGTACAACAATAATAATTATGTTACCAATAAAAACCGAGGGTAATGTAATTCTCTGTTGATAACTTTACAGATTTTGTTAGATTTAAAATTGACTTCAACAATATTGGAAAGGATGACGATGACCTCTAAGCCCGGGCCATTTAAATCTTGTATAAAAAATAAGCACACCTTTGATCGTAAAATATTTCTTTTGCTATTTTTTTACATTACATCACGCCTGTTTTCCCCGAAGGGCTGGGCACAAATCCAAACGCCGGGCTGTTACTGAGGAATTCCATACGGAAAAACCCAATAACTTTTTGCCCGATCTGGGGATTGAACCCAGGCCCTCACGATCAGCAATCGCACTTGCCACCACTAGACCAACGAGGCAGTAATATTATTATGTTACCAACAAAAACTGAGGGTAATGTAATTCTCTATTGATAACTTAACACATTTTGTTAGACTGAAAATTGATCCCAACAGTGCTGGCAAGGGTGATCATGACCACTGTGCTACTATAGTTCGGTCATCAAATTTTGTATCAAAGGTAAACAAAATTTTGATCGTGAAATATTTATTTTGATATAAGAATAATTTGGAAATACATATTTAAAAATTTTACTAAAAATCTTTAATGAATTTTTAAAGCAAAATGAATGTTTCATGAGTAAAGGTTTGTTTACCTTTTATACAAAATGAAAAAGGCCGGACTATACTCATCAATCAACTCACCCTATCGTACTCCACTGCTGTCATCAGTTCATCTGGCTAGGAGACTTGCCAATTTACGTTCTCTACTCTTTTTGACATAATTATGACTTCTAATACACTGATAAATCTTAGTTACCATAAAGTTCTTATTACACAAACAATATTATGGGTTTTTGTCTCATATATTGGTCAAGGTCTTTAGCTGCTCTTATATTTGAACAAGCTATCATGAAACGTGTCAACAGCCTCTTAATTTTAACTGACGTGTTCGATGAGCCGGTTAGAAAGCGTAGTGAAGGGACTATTTTGTATTGTTTTAAGTTCTTGTGTCATTTTTGTCTTATTTTTGTCTTTGTTGAGTTTGTTGCTAGTCTCACCTTATGATAAAAGCAGACAGGGAAAGATAATTATAATCTATCTTATTTTTATTTTCTTTTTGTTAATAACGTTGCCTCACACTAGGATTTCTCCTGTATCGTGGGTGCGTTTACAAACACAAATCTTCACACGCACAAACATCTAGACCCGGAACAACTATCTGTAGGCCATCCAAATATTTGTACCGTGCGGGAATCGAACCCACGACCCGTAGCGCAGAAGCCGATCACTCAGCCATTGCACCAAACGTGTCGTCAATCATTATAGATTTGGTCGCGTTTGGCTCTAGTCTCATCTGAAGAACCGCGCAGACAGGGTCTAAGATGGAGCACATAAATCCAAGGAACAGAGATATAGAGGGATTCTGCTATACCCCTCTGGCTCTCACATACACACGACGGAACACAGTAAACTGCTTGGCGCCGGACTTTAATGTGAGGGTGGTAGCTAGCCAGGCGAACCGTATAGATCTTACCACCAAGCGTGCTGGGTTTTGTTGAAGCTTACAACACGCGTCCATCCCCAGCGTGCGTAGAGGAAGTTTTATAATTCTAATCCATCCCCACACGGGGTAAAAACTATCAATCTCCTATCTCGCTTGTTTGTATTCCAATACACATTCCTATTTACTATACCTTTCAATGAGTCTATTCAACATTACTTAGACACATTTTAAGCAGTAAGTACACAATCGATCGAACAGCTGTGACCTTTCAACAAATGCTACCGATTGTACTGACTGTCATTTATTTATCGACAGCTATAAAGTTCAGTGGAACACTGACTGGTATACTCATTGTATGTTAACGACTTCTATGACCCAAGGGCAAACGTCTATCGATGTAAATAGAAAATACTTCAGCGGTTACCATTCGTGTCTTATAAAAGAGAGAATTTATTTCACCGTTTTCAAAAGAAATAGCTGGTAATATTACTATTGAAGGATCAAAGTGTTTATTATACATAGCATCGAAATCATTTGAATATATTTTGCATGTTATTATTATAGTAAGAAGCAGAACATTTCGTACGTTTCATCTACTTCAAAGTTATATTCTTTGGGAGATCTTGTTCAACTGCCTCGTTTGTCTAGTGGTAGCAAGCGCAACTATTGATCGTGAGGTCCTGGCTTCGATCCCCAGGTCGGGAAAAGTGTTATTGGGTTTTTCCGTGTGGAATTCCTCAGTAGCAGCCCGGAGTTTGGATTTGTCCCCGGTTGATGGCAATAGGCTCGCCCCCTACTACATGGGACTAAAACATAACGGCGGAACAAGGGTGTTGTTATACACCTCTGCCAACCCTTCGGGGAATATAGGCGTGATATTATCTTGTTGTTCAAAAGCAGTTATTTACTGTCCGATTCATAAAAATATTCAGTAACATTTATACTGAAATATTTGAGCAATGACGACACAAGCTAACATTTTAAAGGTTGCTAGGTCAGCATACAATACCCAGTTAGATAATAATATGTATTGTATCTTTTTCCGTGCATCATAGGGTGACTATGCCTTATTGTCCTTAGTTGACCTTTCGAGTTCCACGAAAAGATAAGTAATTCTGTAAAAAGGTCTTCAAAGGTAAATAATTATGTTGTAGACAAAGGTTTTATGGTATATATCTTCAATACTTCAAATACTATCTCGATAGCACGCCTAGAAAGGTTTCAAGATGACCCTAACACACCCATAGAAATGACCAACATATTGATATAATTTTGAAAAATATTATCACTTCTTAACTGCATCGTTTGGTCAAGTGATGGCAAGCGCGGCTGCTGATCGTGAGGTCCTGGGTTCGATCCCCAGGTCGGCCAAAGTGTTATTGGGTTTTTTCGTGTGGTATTCCTCAATAGCACCTCGGAGTTTGGATTTATACCCGGTTGATGGCAATAGACTGGCCCCTATTGCATGGGACTTAAACATAACGGTGAAATGAGGGTGTTACTATACACCTCTGTCCTTCGAGGAATACGGGCGTGATGTCATGTTATTATCACTTCAGTAAAAAGACAATATCTTCCTTTAGATCTATTATTTCATACATGTTTTAATTATATATATTGCAAAAGGTTGTTAATTAAAATTGTCTCTCGAGGGCAATAATTATGAATGGCCGTTTACATTTTTTGCCATGCAAATTCCTACCGAGGTCTAAAAGCAACGACGCTGACATGCTTTCAATTTTATGAGCTAATTAATGAAACAAACCGCGGATGTTTAGTGTATAAATATTTTATTATATTAGTAAAAATAAAAGCCACATCATAGTTTCTTACGATAGAAAACGTCCTGAGTTTTATGTATGGCAGTCTGCCATAGTTGCATCGTTGACTGACAAATCGGTGATCAAAGTATGATGTCAACGCTGCGACGTATTGCTTATTAGCAGACGAACGGCCCTATATCCAGCAGTACACTACTATCGGATAAATGCCAAGTCTTTTCAATGTAGCTCACTCTTATGGCACATTTTCGAAGCTTGCATTGAATACGCAGTACCACTGTGGACGCGTCATCCGTTAGCACATGTGAACGATCTCAACATCCGCAAACTGAACACTGAAAATACTGTTGACACATTTGCGAGGAGTTCGCGTTTTGTTCACGAATTAGTCGCTAGCTGCTCGCGAACCGTTCACAAACGCTTAAATGCTCGTGCACTTTATGCGCAGAACGCACAGGGTACATTATCGTAGTGAGCACGCTAACTGATCGCGAAGAATTAGTGTTTCGTGCTTGTAGGATGCACGGTTCACACACGTGCACTGCACGTGCGCAAGTGTGGACACAGCTTAACAAATACCTAATAAACCTAGTTATATATTTTTTTTACTTAAACCGTGAGAGCAATCAGTTTTAGTGATTAGTATTTAGTTGAGTGGTGACTTACGCGTTCGAAGTTATTTAGTTTTAGTCACTAAAGAGTCACACTCTGCTAAAAGCTGGCTGGACTTCAGAAGAAGGATAAGAAAAATAAGAACTTTTAGTATCTAATAAAAATAAAGAGCCTAAAGCTTTATTATGTAGGTAGTATAATGTTCAGGATTTTCTTTTTTCACACGACGCCTACAGTGATTAAATGAATTACGTCTCATTTGTGATAATTTCGAAGGTAGAGGTTTTTACAGAACACTAATATTCGGCTGTTACGGTAATAGCTGTTATTATCATTTACGTTTCGCGAGAAACATGATGTATAATATTAGGCTTGACACGATAAGTTCGAAAATAAAAGGTAGCGACAAAATATTTAATCAGTTATTTCAAGAACTTTAACTCGTTGGTCTAGTGGTGGCAAGCGCAACTGCTGATCGTGAGGTCTTGGGTTCGATCCCCAGGTCAGGTAAAGTGTTATTGGGTTTTTCCGTGTGGAGTTCCTCAGTAGCTGCCTGGGGTTTGGATTTGTTCCCAGTTGCTGGCAATAGGCTCGCCGTCTATTACATGCGACTTGAAATATAACGGCGAAATGAGGGTGTTACTATACACCTCTGCCCAACCTTTCGGGAATACAGAAGTGATATTATGTTCTTTCAATATTCAAGGAAACAATACAAATAGGGATATTTTCTTTTAAATGTAAGCAATACTTATAAAGCATTTTGACTAATATTCGTCGAATCATCACTAAAATGTTGTGATGGTTTTCCAATCTAACCAGAAACAACTGCATATCAGTATTTTACACGGAGCGACTAACATCGACAACCCAAGTATATTAAGTCGAATAGAGAGTAAAGCTTACCCTCTGTCTGTCTACCTAGCCTTTTTCTCAACTATGTTGGGGTCAGCTTCCAGTCTAACCAGATGTGGCCTATACCAGTATTTTACACGGAGCGACTGCCATCAGACCTCCGCAACCCAGTGGTCATAGGTATACGTATGACACCCAGGACCGACTGTTTAAAGTGCTCTCCGAGGTACGGAGGGGTCTCGATGTGTAACGAATGGTCCACAGACTAACCGCGACAAGTGCAGTATAACCTCGAAAACCGTATGATCCGCACGGTTTGTAAAGCTTACCCCCTCTGTAGATATATTTGTTTTACCTTTTGTTCTTTTTGCCCTCTGCCCTTGTCTTTTGCAGAGATTTACTCGATATCGTCTGTAAGCTGTCAGTCTGAAAGTAATTTAATTTCTTCAAGACGTGAACGATAAGCCGGGGTTAAAATGTCGAAGTAAAGACTTGTATTAAATTAAACCTATTCTCAAAATAGAACATCATTACGATCAAACTTCTTATACATCCACAATTCACAGATGACGGTATTATGTCCCAGTTAATAAAAGAGAACCTATTACCACTTACCATACAACAACAAACAAAAGAAACTCTGAGTTGCTAATGAGAATTTCTTGACAGAAAAACCAATTAAAGGACTTTACAATCTGAGACAAGTTCCCACAATACAACAATACCTCAATATCAGGTTTATACCATGGAGGTATAGGTAAAATGGAGACCACATTAAGAGCACATACTGATAGTCAAAACATTTGCCCTTGAATATTTACTTTGGTGGTCTATCTCTTTCTAAGGGATAGATTTCCAAACTAAATATTCTATAAACATAACATCACGCCTATATTCCTCGAAGGGTTGGGCAAAGGTGTATAGTAACACCCTCATTTCGCTGTTATGTTTAAGTCCCATGTTAGGGCGAGCCTATTGCCATACACCGGGTACAAATCCAAACTCCGGGCTGCTACCGAGGAATTCCACACGGAAAAACTCAATAACACTTTGCCCGACCTGGGGATCGACCCAGGACCGATCAGCAGTCGCGCTTGCCACCACTAGACCAACGAGGCAGTCCAATCTAAATATTCTATCTTTTTCTAGATAAGGTACCTACCTATGTAGAAATAGATAGACCACCAAAGTAAATATTCAGTACCAAATGTTTCGACAGACCTATATCTTCATATAAATAATATACTCATTTAAATTCTTAACACTGTAAAGGCCAAATACTCAAATGCTACTCAATTTTAAGTTGCCGTTAATTTCGTGCTGTCACTGTCATTTTAAGGTGAAATGACAGTGACAGCACGAGACTTTCCGACCCGTATTAATAAATAGATCTCATTTGAGCTGTAGATTAATAAAAAAAATATTAGCAAATGTATGAAAGTCGCCCCCTATTACATAGAACTTAAAAATAACGGCGAAATTAAGGGTGTTACTACACAACCCTTCGTGGAATGGTGCATATGATACAGGCGTGATGCTATTTTATGTATGAAAATTAGATGATGTTTATATTTTTGACAGCCCCACTTAGGATGCTGTTTCTAAGCCGCCATGTTAAGAGCGGTTTATTAAAACGGGCTCCAGATTCATCTTATAGTGGGTGTAAGTACACACACACATATCCTGTTTCGGAACAAATATTTTATCGTTATACCAATATTATGTGTAGCGAAGCGCGAATCGAAGTCGAACACACGGCTTTGTGCACAGAAGGCAAACATGCATGTGATTTGTGCATCTTTTGTGCAGACAACTTGAGCGCCGACTGTACTTGCAGGTTACGCAATTCATGTATCATCATGAATCATTAATTAAATCGTGTAACACTTAAGAGGTAAAGGGTGGCTTTAAGAGACAACCCTCCACAAGCATGTGCACATAAATATAAGCAGGCATGTACTTACGGGAGGATAAAGAATAACACTTGTAACCGTACACTATATATATTTTAATAATAATTCAAATAGATCAACAGGGCGTGGTTCGTAGCAATGCGAGGAGTCCAGGGTCTTCCTATGCAGGTGTAGCACTTAACTTGGCAACTGCAGCGGCGCGAGAGGGCCGATCTGCAGCGTGCCCGACATTTTATAGGCCCGGGCCCCCGGCAATCCGCCACCACCCGTCACAATCGTTTTCTCTCATGCAAGCAATGAGATCAGCTTATGCTGTGGTGAAAAGATCAGCCAGTCAGCAAGGTTGGTAGCAGGACTGACTGCCCAGAGTGCGCCGAACGTACGCAAGCATCGTTACTCGTGGAGGCTCTTTTAATGTAGCCCTTGTTAATTAATTGATTACAATCCATTAAACTAATGAGAAGTAGAACTACCAAAACAATTCCAAATATTGTTTTTTGCTTATCGACGCTCGGCAGTGAAAACCTCGTTAATAAAATTTTCTTCAAAAGCGTTTTATTTGTTCTTTAGATTGATAAATTCATCATACACGTACTAGTTCAACAAACTTTCAATTCCAATACTTCTAAACTATCTATGACGTACGATGACAAACTTGTATTAACATTAGATCGGCCAATTTTTTGCAGGAGACAGTTATTTCTACCTCTTTTAAAAATGTGTATTTTTCACTTATGTGGTTTTCACTACCGACCGATGTTATGAAATAAATCCACATTTTATTTTATTTAAAGGAAATACCTTGATGAGATAGGAATCTGGAGCGACGGGAATGAAATTGACGACACGTTTGGTGCAGTGGCTGAGCGATCGGCTTGTGCGCTACAGGTCGTGGGTTCGATTCCCGCACGGAACAAATATTTGTATGACCTACAGATAGTTGTTCCGGGTCTGTATGTTTGTGCATGTGAAGATTTGTGTCTGTAAACGCACCCACGATACAGGAGAAATCCTAATGTGGGGCAATGTTTTTTATTAAAAAAATAATAATAATAATCTTCCCACGCGCAACAAATAGAGCTCCTGTACTGAGGCACCTCATGCGGAATCATAGTCCGCATGAAATGCCTCGTAAGTACATGACTCACTAACTTTTTGATATTTTTGTTACTAACCCTTTTTTTTTTTTTTTTTTTTTCTCACGTGGGGAAATCCTCATGGACTATCCCCCGTCTGGGGAAGACGGGGGGGTGTGCCAGACTCTTACTGGCTAAAACCCCACGGTGTCCCTCCTTCTGACCTAAGGCCGGGGTCACGGGATTCGCTGTTGCATGCACCGCGACCCCGACATTGTTACTAACCCTAGTGTATATTGTAGTATCTAAGGTGTTTACTAACAAAATGGTTCCTATGTTGTCCCTAATAAAAACAATTTATTTATTTATTTTTAAATACCGCTTCGCGCATCTAGTAAAAAAAGGACGATAAAAGCCTTCATCCACGCTAGGATATTGTCTCCTGCATCAGGGATGCGTTTACAGACACAAACCTCAGGAACCAATTTGGTATCAAAACCACGAATTACCCAGCCAATGCAGAATTAGAGCCGCCTAAAGGATGACTCACGCTAGACCGTGTCGAGTCCGAGCCGAGTGTCAGCCGTAGCGCGGTCAACTAATATTACATAAACGGTGTAAAAAGACCCTTAACGAAGCCGAAAGGCACTTATTCTCCAAGTCATTGCAAACATTTTTTTGTTCTGGACTATGCCTGGGAACCTTCTAGTTATGGAGATATTGGAGGTCAAAGTTTCAACTTTTTCACAACTTTTTTTAAAATACTAGTTTTGAAGGTTGCAAATGTACTTGAAATACCTCCATTACCCGTTTACTACTCATTGCATCTATCAGCACAGTGTTTTGAGTGCGTTACAATTAGCTTTACAGTAAAACGAAATTATACACCCAAAAAAAAAAGTCGTTTCCCAGTGATAATTTTTGCGTAGGGTTACTTAGTTTGATGTACTGAATGCATGGTTGACGGCTTGGTGAAGGGTCTTTTTACACCTTGTATATTTTGTATGGACACACTCACGTTATACCGAGCGGCAACCGAGACAAAATATATGTAATATTAGTTGACCGTGCTACGGCCGACACTCGGCTCGGACCCGTTACGGTCTAGCGTGAGTCATCCTTAATAGCCCTCTACTGTGTCCGATCCAAATCAGAGAAAATACGATCCGAGAAAACTCTAATGTCTTGTTGGCCTAATGGTGGCAAACGCGACTGCTGATCGTGAGGTCCTGGATTCGATCCCCAGGTCGGGCAAAGTGTTATTGGGTTTTTCCGTGTGGAATTCCTCAGTAGCAGCCCGCGAGTTTTGATTTGTGCCCGGTTGATGGCAATAGGCTCGCCCTCTATTACTGAGACCTAAACATAACGGCGAAAGGAGGGTGTTACTATACACCTCTGCCCAACCCTTCGGGGAATGCAGGCGTGATGTTATTAAAACTCTACTGCATAACCGTTCATACAAATCGTACTGCAGCTTAGTAGGAACGTATGCTCTCGGCTTCATACACAACAGCTCTTAGTATAACTTTAAATCAAACCACTGTAACCACCTAATGCTTCCACTACTAACCTACATTTCATTTCAAGAAACTGTAACAAATGATGTGGAATAATTCACAGCTTTCAGACCCAATTTATCTTCATCTTCGTGAAACGATTTTGCACTGGAATGTGAAGCTACTTATTAGGCTGACCACACATGAGCCACTTAGTTACTCGAGACACAGTTGATCGCTATTTGTAGCAGCAGTTACCATTTAGTGTTGGGTCTGCAGCTAAGAATAAATTAAATCGATAGTCCCTACGTATACTATCGAAACTACAAAATCAGTTTTTATTTTATTTGCTTAAAATATGTGAAATTATGTTATCTTTAAAATATCATATTATTTAGTGTTTTTTAAAACGTAAAGTTGAAAATATTCAAAGAACAAATTTCAAAACGCTTTCCTCATAAGTAGTCATTTTCGAGTTTCGGTAGTTTACGTAGGGACCGTCGAAATGGCGATGAACTGTGTCTCAAGCAACTTATTGGCCCATATGTGTTCAGCCTTAGCTTTATTAGTTTTCATGCCCATCTGGTAGTAAGAGAAGAACAGATTATGTGTGCCGCTTATCATCAGAGTCTTGTCAAATACAAGTATATGTATTGTATATACCCACTTAGACTATAAACCTTGACAGGAATGCACAAAGCATATTTTAGATAAGCGATATTCCATTACACCTGGTGCAGGATAATCCGAGCCAAGTCCCAACACTGGGCAATGTTGACATAGGAGGGTAACCGACAACATGAATCAACGTACACGAAGTTATAAACACAGTGGTCATTCGACGAAGTAGAGGATTCCATGCCGAACCCCCGAAGAAGTCTGACCTTTTATATCTGATTTGCTTGTCCTTATTTTCTTTTAAATTATAATATATTTTATATATTATTTTTAAATTATATTGTGATATATTGTGAACTAGCTTCTGAAACTAATCACTAACCCAATTAAAAGTACTCTCAGTGGTGGAGAATCTATGTTGGTGTAATTTACTTTATTTGCCATGCTCCCAATCCTGACATACCGATATTAGCTATAACTGTAATGCTAGATTCACCCCATACAAGATTATGTTACATGTATTTTATACAATCCTCATACAAATAGGGCAGTAGTACTCCTTTATAGCCCAATGTGATTCTATAAATATTAAGCAATTATTTTTACTCCGAACAAAAACGAAAACTTTATGGGTATATAAAAAAACTAAATTTGACGATAAATTACGTCATGCATGGTGTCAAGCGATAACAATGTATAGTATTAATACTTGGAGTTTTACCTTAAGTAATGAACAAAAAATAATACACAAAAATAACTCCACCTATCACGCAAACAATAACCGTTAACAGCTGTGTGTAGTGGGAATACGTCAGGTAAACACATTAATTTTCTTCCATTTCTTTTATTTAATTAAGTAGTTTGAATATTAAAATAGATTGAGTAATTTTTTTGTGACCTACGCAAATGTCCGGCTGATTGGTACCATCGTGTATCGAGTTGTTGAGCTCCCTAAAATAAGGTTTGAGCTACACGATGGCTGATGCATGCGTGTCGTCAGTTAGGACAGGTCAACTCAAACCTGCTAGGCACTTTCCTCAAAACGCCATTCCAGACGTTGCCCTACATTGTTACACTCGCATATTTTTTTATACCACAATGTCTGGACTTTAATAGAGACCTTGATCTCTGAGTTTATTTCGCCTTTTCTTATCAGAGTTAGTCAGATAAGAAAGCTAGTCTTATAAAACATTATATTGACTTGTAAAAGTGTCTGTACCAGATTTATTTACAGAAATAAACATAATTATGATGAATCAATAATGTAACTCTGATTACCTTATTAAAGTCAACGGCTGAACTTAAATTGTCTAATAAAAAACCAATATAAACTGTAATAAATGAGGAAGATATAAAAATAATCACTACGATCGCACGTGGCCATTGATAATTTGATTTAGACGATTGCTGTCGAGATACTAACGTAAACATAACGTTTAATATAAGTTAATTTTGAATCGTAAATCGTCGTTTCGCACATACTATTTAATTCAATTGAAAACTTTATTCATAACTATGTATGATACAAATTGTGCATGTCGCAAAAAATAAACCAAAATGTCATAGGACAGTTGTATTTTCGATTCAAAATTCGCTTACATTAGCGATACGTTTCATTCTTAAATCAGTTCTTAAGATATTAAGGAAAGCGCTGAAGTGATCCTTATACCTAAAATCACACGGCTCAATATCCCACGTCCATATATTACATCCACGCAAAATTTTATTTCGAACAAAATATCAACAACCTTATAATATCACATCAAGAAATGTAAGCGTAGAACTGACAGTTAACGTATAGCTAGTTCCAGAAACTTCGTGTTCTAAACGACTGTATGTAACCGACCTAAAATTGAATAGAAAAGGTTAGGTAAATGCTAACTCCCTTTCAAGCCTTTGAAGCACTTGGCATTCTGGTATAACATCGCCTAAAGTAACCTTCGCGATATTTTCAACAGGCTCGCAAAATGGACGCGAAGGCATGGCGTAATATTTGCATAATGGGTATAGAAATTCAAGGTCATGGTATTTTGTGGTGATATAATCTTGAACATCACTTTTTGGTGTCAACATGATCGAAATTGAAGACGGTAGCACAACGCCTAATGGGTTGAACTGGCGATTAAAAGTTCGTGTGTTTGAAACCCATCTGTTTATGGTGAACCGATTTCTTTTTGTCAGCCCGTAAGGATCCGCCATTGATCATAATGGTCGCTTCAATGAACGACCTACTCAAGCACCACCATATTTTAGCACAGCATTACAATAATAAAGCAATATTTCAAATAATAGCCAAGACCCTCAACCAAAATCTGATGAGGCTCTCGTTGGGTGGCTGAATCAAGGGCCTGATACCGAAAGCGGTACTTC
The DNA here is from genome assembly GCA_910594945.2 of Amphipyra berbera. NCBI lineage: Eukaryota > Metazoa > Arthropoda > Insecta > Lepidoptera > Noctuidae > Amphipyra > Amphipyra berbera. The sequence goes on along the minus strand of OU343136.1, from coordinate 9,108,691 downwards.
TGGACACGGCGCGTATTGTTAGGTTTCTCTCTCTGAGGCCTTGACCACTAGTACCTTGGAACCACCCGATGCCGGTAGGTTACTATTTTTATAGAAATATTTCAAAATGTAAATGTGAATGCATAAACGAATTTTTTTTTTCTGCGTGCATTGACTTCTGTGCAGTCCGCCAACGCGCACCAGGCCAGCGTAATAGTCTAAGGCCCTAACCCTTCTCATTAAGAGAATAGGCCCGTGCCCAGCAATGTGACAATAACGAACTGACTATGTTATATGGAGGAGGATTAAAGATAGTACTTACGTTTCTAATATAATATTATGAATAAGCTCACTTATAATCTCTAATAATCCGTGATAAGCGCTTTTGCGGTCTATTGCAAGATCAATGGCCGGACATAGCCTTTATTTAATTGGAGACCACAGAAGATATATATCTATAACTATAAATAGACATGAATACTTTTAACAACTGAAGTAAATTTTCTTACAAAACATACTTGGTAAAGTCCAGTACCAAAGAATTAATTACAAAGTAACTGTTTTAACTTTTCTCAGCTTTTAATTCCTGAACAAAACGTATTTCGCGCTGAAATAGAATAATTGTTTTAGTTCAATCTGTTGATAATAGTACAACGCATTTTTAAATGTTTGTATTGTTAGTAGATTTAGGATGCCTGGGTAACCCATACACCATAGACTATAAATTAGTAGCTAGTATTTTTTTAACTATACTGGCCTGCAAAAATAAGTATCACACTTTTAAAATTGCAATAACTTTTAAGGTACACAAGATATATTTTCGAAACAAAAAGGACTCAATAAAGAGTTTAACTTTGTTACTATAGTTTCAAAGAAAGCTGATAAAAATTGCTATAAAACGTTTTTTATTTTAAATCTCTAACTTCTATAGTTTAGAAAAAATTGAAATTTTAAAAGTGTGATACTTATTTTTGCAGGCCAGTGTATTTTGTGTTTGGGTTACCAGGTAATTATAATAATGTTTAAATTTAAGTACACATTTTTGTTGTAGTTTTAAGTTTTTAATTTGAAGAATTTTAAATTTTTAAGCATATGTGTGCGTCCGCTTGGGCGTAAAAGTAAATACTTTTTCTTTCTTTCTTTCAACGTGTCTGTCAAAGAACTTAGTTAACCTTTAAAGTGAACCGCTGAATAATTTAAATTAACACAAACTGTCAGTTTTCATTAGTTGTAACATTAAACTTATCGCCTGAAATATACCTGTGGGTGTAATAGGTTCCGAGAATAGGTCATCGAATATATTTAGTTAATTTTATCTGTTTATTGTAAACATGGGAAGCCGTAGTATAATTTAAATGTATAACTAGACTTACCTTGTATTGGTATGTGAAAAATCAATATCAATTAGTCTTCGTTGTAGTTTTATTTAACAGGAGTGCAGACTCACTGTTTAGATATGTTCGTTTTACGAATGTATTATTTACACAAAGCACTACACATAAGCTTTAAGTACATCATACAGAAAATTGGTCCTCGAACCAGATACACAATATTCTTATAAAATATATTTACAATAAGTTTAGGATATGAAGGATTGATATCAGCAGTTGCTAATAAGTCACTTGTTTGGACCAAAGGGTAGAGTCTAGTGCGAAAACTAAGCGTGGTTTACTCTAATATTTGGCTATGTTTGGAATTATGAATACACATACACGGTTCAGGCGACGAAAATAAACTTTGTACATCGAATAAATCACAAACGCATTCACTTACGATCGAGCGATCGGCATATAAGTTTAATTCTAAAACAGTAACAAAAGTTGGGTGCCGTCACCAGCAATAATACGGTAATATTTAAATATACACTCGCAACTTCAACTCGGCAAGCAAAATAAAACGTCCGTACGAATGCGGTTCAAATATCGCGGCAAGTAGCTGGGCGGCGTGGCCTTACGTCCGCGCGCCCTGCCGCTCAAACGCGGACTGAAAGCTTTCCTGACGTTCCTGAAGCCAGTGCACGATTGAAAAAGCTCACCATATTTTCAATATTCCCATACGTGTGACAGAGATGAAGGAATATTTCTCAGTTTGATGTCAAACGCCATGCTCGAGAAGCGTCTATCAAAAGGAAATGTGAAGGTGTTCGTATCAAAATAAACATGCAACGACTGTCTGGTTTTGGTAGGTCAGACGTGCAGGAAATGCGTTTGAAGACAATGCTTACGAAACTAAGGTAATTATGTAACTTTCAGCCATTTTAACGTTGATTTCACGTTGGCATACCTTTGTTTTAATATTTAAGTTTTGTAAGTACAAATAATATTCATCAATTTAAAGACAAAACGAAATTGAAGTAAATATTAATCATTATACAGGATGTTAAAAATAATTTTATTTAATTGTATGGAAAGTAATAAAAATAATACGTGAATTTCGAAAAGTTGTTCTACGAAAGTTGTTCAATTTCTGATACCGTGTAACCCCACAAAATTCTTAGAGTTAATTTTTTAACAGCCTGTATAAAACCTAGTAAGGCATACATACAAAATTCCTCAATAAATTGTTATTGTTCGAGCCAGTAAGCGCGGAAGTATTAAAGATAAAGACAACTAATAGTATTAGTTGATTAATCTTACCTATCGCATTAAGTACACGCTAGCCTCAATTTGAAGCGAGTAAACCAATTATAATAAGTAGGCCATTGGTTACATGTAAACGAAAACTATAAATGGATTAAAATGCTTTTGAACATAAATTTGGGCAGTGAAGGCTTTTCAATATCACGGAAAAGCTACTTTTTTGGCGTAGACATTTCTAAGATCTTACGTAGAGCCAAGTCTTACATTTTATTAATAAAGATATTTTTCGGACTTGCGATCATGCAGCATGTTGATATGCCCGTGATAGACTCCTTGTTTGCCATAGTACAGATTTGTTTAAAAATGAAATAAGGTATTTTAAAATACAATTCAGTACTCTCACATCATAATATATCCTGTCACATAATTTTCAGGCTTTCGCTCTCATCTGTAACAAAGATATAGATGATTTAAAGGTGCATTGAGTTCCTTCGAGAAAATGTACGGACTTTGGTGGGGGCACTGCCGTGATTACAATTTATGACCATAGAAGAAATTGAATTATGTCGTCATCAAGCTCGGTTGGCGATTTTGTGATCGCAGTAACGTGCAAAGTAAGATTAGATGATGTTAATTACTAAAATATTGTCTTTGCAACTCTTCATTGTCATTGCTATGGATAATGCTATAAATACGACGTATTATAAAAAAAAAATCCTTTATTATTTCCTAAATCGCTGATGGTGTTGTTACAAGCCCTTAATAAATCCAACACTATTCAGTAACTCATATGAAAAACCATGGAAAATCCTCCCATGAAAAACAGCATGCTTCGCGGAAATCTATTATGTAATTTGTTATGGTTATGATAAATTCAACATTTTTTATACTGCTTGTTAGAGCGACAGCTGACTGTAACATTTCGGGGTGAAAAACTTGAATGTTTTTTTGTGAGTAAACGCGAAATGGCGCTCGAAGTCGTCACAACATTTCGTTCTGTCATTTCATGAGCCGTGGAAAACCAACCCTATCCTTATTCAAGGAAGCAAATAATTAAATATAAACATACAACTACCCACTTTTCCAATAATTCCTTTGTTAGGAGGTGTCAATTGCGAGAAACACAATAGCGATAATTGTAAAGTGGGTAGTATTTATTTACATTAAATGTTTTGCTTCCCTGAATACGGTATAGGTATCACACATTAACGTGAATTTGTTCATCATCCTCCTGCCCTTATCCCAACTTATTTGGGATCGGCGCAGTATGTCTTCTTCTTCCATACATCTCTATTAGCCGTCATTTCAGTAGTCACCCCCTTTCTAGCCATATTATCTTTCACACTATCCATCCATCGCTTCTTTGGTCTTCCTCTACTCTTATAACCATCCACATTCATACTCAATACTTTTCTCACGACATGTTCCTCGTTCCTCCGCATTACATGCCCATACTATGACAACCGGTTGCCACACAATTTCTCAGTCAGCCACTTTCAGGCTTCCTCTTACATACTCATTTCTAATTCTATCCATTCGCGTAATACCACACATCCCTCTTAGCATTCTCATCTCAGCAGCATGCAATTGCCTTTCATTTATCCTTTTTGTGGCCCAACATTCCGATTCATACAAGACAGCAGGTATAACCATGGTTTTATAGATCTTCCCCTTAAGTTTAAGGGGAATACGCGAGTCGCAGGTTGTTCCCGTGACCTGCCGCCATTTCATCCACCCTGTGTTAATTCTGTGCTTGACAGCCCAATCAATTTCGCCATCGCTTTACACGAGTGAACCGAGATACCGAAAATCGGAGCAGATCGGAAGAAGCGAGCCATCTAGCGCTATGGCTCCAGAACTAGAGAGACCGCCGAAATCGCAGAACATATATTCTGTTAACGTGAATTTGTTCGTCTGAAAAAAATTAAATAAAGAAACAGCTGTTTAAATAACTCCAGGCTTCGCCGCAAAATCACGTGCTGGCTCTACGGGGAGCCTTACTAATCATCCTAATGTATATTATTGTGATTAAAAGCTTTCAGTAGAACTCTATCTAGATTTAACCCCCAAAGAGATTTAGATCTGCTCATTATCAGTTTCTACTTCATAATTTATGTTAAAATTAGTTTAATTTGTTAATTAAAATATTTGAACTTCGCTGAGAAGGATATTCCTAGCCTTTAGTACATAATATGATGCGGTGTCTAATCCGCGGGTGAGTTTGTGTGTGTAGTGTGTATTGAGCTTAATCTTATGGTGCGTCCAGACCTGCCGAATGCGCCGCGAATGCGCCGCTCGCGAACCTCTTACGAGCCGCTTGCAAACTACGCGCGTGCTGCTCGCGTGCGGTTACACTATGTTTGGTGTGCCGCTCTAGTGCAACTCCGACAAGGCTCACGTGGGGCGCGAGTGCAGCTCCTGCGCACATAGCTTCGCTCGCATTTGAACTATGAGCCTCAGTTGTGAATTTGCTTCCGAAGATGTCGGACCATACGACTGCCGTTAGCATAATTGCTGCAGCAGCGGCTATTTTATTACTGACAAAAACTAAAAGGAAAAACAGAAGACGTTGGTGGCGAGTTCCACGAGCGGCACGCGCGCACCTCCTGCGGCGCTCGAATACGGCGCGTAGCTTGAGCGCGAGCGGCGCGTGGACTGTGCGGGAGCTTTGTACGAACATGAAATGCACGCGCGCAGTTCGCAAGCGGCTCGCGAGCGGCGCATTCACGGCGCGTTCGTCAGGTTTGGACGCACCATAAGTTTTTCTTTTATATTTTACTTATATAAGGCATTCAAATCATCAAGTTCAATTGTCAATCAATAATATAATATTATTCTTATCCACATAAGATAAAGTGTGATGATATTTTTCTCGTCTATATTCACCATTATTGACAGACAATATGATTGATGTAAATCAATTACAGTATATTGTGAGAACGTACATCAGGTGCACTTCGCTCATCAATCAATTCTTCCAGCTTTTCAGACTATGAAATTTTATTTTATTTAAAGCCAAAGCCTTTTTCTCCTTTAATTGGAAATATTGCATCGTAAAAAATGGGAAATATTGAATTAATTTCCAAATTACAAACAAAAAAACTGAAGTAAAATTTTATATGGGTTACAGGTGCCAGTCAGAAATTTTGTAATTTTATTATTATCACAGAACAAAAACAATAAAAGTCACAAACTTCTCGTAATAAGCAAGAAATCTGTACTTGGGATCAACTTTTTTCATTTACGTAATAGCAACCATTTAAAACAAGTTCACGCAATTTGAGTTTTATAATGATATGAATAAAGTTTAATTTTGTTGATTAATCTGGTACGGACTAAACATTGTATAATGCAACCCTGGGCTCTCGAGGGTTAACTTTGTTACGTTTTATCCCAGTGAGGACAGAACAGATTGACATGACAAAGTGGCTCCCATTTTTGGGACCTTTATAAATAATTAGGCAGTTTTTAGGGTTCCGTACCCAAAGGGTAAAACGGGACCCTATTACTAAGACTCCGCTGTCCGTCCGTCTGTCTCATGAACCGTGATAGTTAGACAGTTGAAATTTTCACAGATCATGTATTTCTGTTGCCGCTATAACAACAAATACTAAAAAACAGAATAAAATAAATATTTAAGGGGGCTCCCATACCACAAACGTGATGTTTTTGCTCGTTTTTGCTCGATATTGATGACGGCAACAGGTAAACGCTTGAAATATTCACAGAATATTTAGTTATATATTCAGTTTAAAAATAAATAATTAAATTAAAATAAAACAAATATTTAAGGGGGGCTCCCATACAACAAACGTGTTTTTTTGCCGTTTATATAGATTATGGTATGGAACCCTTCGTGTGCGAGTCCGACTCGCACTTGGCCGGTTTTTATGAACTCGGTGTGTTACGACGGCGTTAAAACATGAAAAAGCGATTTTACTACCACCGAGATTCTCTGGTTTTTTCACTTTGGAATCATATTTTGAGGAGAAGCTCAAAGATTTAAGTATTCTTGGACTTAGTAAGGAAATTCGGTGAAGGTCGACGACATTGAATATCTTTGAGTTTAATGTAAAAGAAGTTAAGTAAAGTAAGTATGTTGTTAAGTGAAAAGTAAACACTGAACTGGCTTATCGAGTCAGAATACTGAATATCTAATACCTTGCATCTCTTGTTCCTAATGAAAGAGTTTAAACAAGAATTCCGGCTAACTATTACATTATTAAGTAGTTAAAAGTTAAATACTAACATTTTAAGAGTAGTATTCAGTAGAAAATCAACCCCTAAAGGGGTTATCAATAAATGATGATATGACTTTATGACTTTACTTTTATGTTTATGACTTTGAGGACCAGCGAAGGAGAGATCTCGACGGCAGGCGAGATCAGCTCAGGAGTAAACCACCCTCCAACATACAATATAATTACCACAATGGCATTCTAACGTGTCCGCTCTGTGCGCGTACCTTTTCAGCTAATATAGGTTATATTAGCCACATCAGAGCACGCGCCCGTTACCTATAAATTGTCGGAAAGGAAGAAAACAAAAACAGTCACCGTAGCCGAAATCGGCACGGGATCATGGGTTCAATAAATCTTATTTCCTTGTGTCTATAAACTTAAAACTTAGCACAAATACTTTTCTAAGTAAATAATGGAATATTTATTCATCGATTTTCCAAAACTTTCCATAAAAGGGGGTGCAACGTAGCCGGTTGTCCAAGGTGGTTTTACCAAACATCAGATAGCTCCATAATTAAGGTAAGTAGCCTGCGGGTTGCGCTATATGCTATAGGGAATCTCGCTACCCTGGCCATGTGTCCTCGGGGGAAAACCATGGTGTTTTAGCCGGTAAGAGTCATAACTGCCTCGTTAATCTAGCGGTGGCAAGCGCGACTGCTGATCGTGAGGTCCTGGGTTCAATCCCCAAGTCAGACAAAGTGCTATTGAATTTTCCGTGTTGAATTCCTCAGTAGCAGCCCGGAGTTTGGATTTGTGCCCGGTTGATGACAATAGGCTCGCCCCCTATTACATGGCACTTAAACATAACGGAAAAATGAGGATGTAACTTTACACCTCTTCCCAACCCTTCGGGGAATACAGGCGCGATGTTATGTTTATATTTAGGAGTCATAACGCTCCGCCTTCATCAGGACGGATGCTTGAGGATTTCGCTAAAAAAATAAAAAATTGCTACTATTATATGAGCATCAACTAGCCAGATTTAAATCTTTAAATTGGTGACTATAGTCTGCGTGCAAGTGCTAGTCACCTCCTGATGTATGTGAGCGGCAGGAGAGGGGTGCGCGCGGTAGACAAGACAAGGCAAACTAATAGAGCGCGTGTATTGTTTCGCACCCCCCTCCTGCCGCTGTCATACCTCAGGAGGTGACTAGCACTTACGCGCAGACTATAACATCACCCTGTGATAGCAAGCTTTTTAGATGACTTGTCTATCTAAATTCCACGGTATACTGCAACTGTGAGTGTACAGGATGTAAACGAAATCATGCAATTCCTTCAAACATCGTGATGTACTACTGACATAGTTTAACGTTGCACGGGATACTTTTGTATTCTTATATTATTACTAGCGGCCCGTCTCGGCTTCACACGGGTGGACATATTTCCCGTTTTTGCAACATTTTTCGTTTATGCTCCGCTCCTATTGGTTATAGCGTGATGTTATATAGCCAATAACCTTCCTCAGTAAATGGACTATCCAACACAAAAATATTTTTTCAATTCCAACCAGTAGTTCCTGAGATTAGCGCGTTCAAACAAACAAACTCTTCAGCTTTATAATATTAGTATAGTCTTCTTTTTTAATAATTTATTATTATTTTATTGAATCCAAAAGTATCCCGTGCAGAGTTAATTGATGTCAGCAGTACATCACAAAGTTTGAAGGAATTACAAGATTTCGTTTAAAGCCTGTATAAAAGCGTTTATTTTATTCAGTAACCACACTAAGGCTACATTTCAATGAGATACGATCACCACCAGTTGCACCACCAAATAAAATACAGGCAATTTAAAACTGTTGGTACACGTAACGTCCCCTTTGGTGCGGAACGTTTTGGCTCCGCTGCCAACATTAAAAGTGTCACCTGCGGTACTAGAAACAAATTTACAAACATGGCCTCATAAATAGTACGTGTTGCGGTAGATTTAAAAAAGTCCTTGAATATATATTATATTAAGGCACTTGAAAGCGAAGAAAATGAAATGGTAGTGTGGCGGCATCTATCACGCCACATGCGAACTATCCTGCATCGCGATATCAGAGTTTGACACGCAGATAGTATATATACAAGTTTCCAACATCAACCGTTGAGCAGTGGCCCACCAGGGACAAGACTCCGCCTGGTAGGAGGATCCTCCTTTTCGTAGGCGGAACACAATATCTCGTTCCCCTACATTGGTGACCCCGACGTGATCGTCACAGACAATGTTTCCACATCGGTGACGATTACTAACGCAACCTTCGCAGCCTATAAACATCGGCAGCAACATCATCACTCCCCTCTGCTCAACATTCAAGCAAGCAGCAAGTCACACAGCTAGCCAGCATCCTCGGCTTCATCATGTCACCACTAGCTTGCAGCGAACGCGCAAGCCTGGTCACACCTTCAGCCCTCTTCAGCAACATGGCACAGCACGCTGTAAATTCGACCGGTCAACTAGCAGAGGCACATCTCTCCGGGTCGACGCCAGCAGCCAGCCACTTCTCACCGCTCTCAGTTCCGACTCACCGTGAACGACGCGGCATCCAGTTCCGACTCACTGGAACCTTCACCTGGCCCTGGCAAGCATCTCAACATGCAAAAGTGGTAAAGTAGAATGTTTATCTTTAAGTGTAAGTATTAAATAAATTAATTGTTTCTAGATTTCCAACAAATGAGTTCAAGGTGCATCCAGTGGGTGGATATAGTCCGCAAACAGAGAAATGAAGAATTTTGGCAACCGAATAAATCGAATAAAATATGCTCCATTCATTTTAAAGTCGAAGACAAGTACATGTCTGGCAAGGGATACACTTTATTAAAAAATCTGCGTTTCCTGTTTTGGATGTAATTTGTTTACGGTTTTGTTAATGTTGCATTTTTATAGCGACTTCGTCTACTTGAATATTATTATTACTTATTAACTCATCAGTGAATCGCATTTTAGGCATAAATCACGGTGTAAATTAAAATGTCATATCTGATTAATTTATTCTACATCGTTTCTACTACGCTAGACGACACACTCACGCAATTACATTTGTCTCTTTTTCGTTCGCGATAATCGAATCGTGCCATCCTGTCTTGACGTCTAATCGTAATGAAGTGTGCTATTGCAATATTTAGTTATTTATGTGTGTGTTAGTGTGCCGTTTTTGAAGATCGAATGTTGTGTAGGTAACCTATCTACACCTTTTTACTTATAATATCATTGCCATCAACAGCTAGAAATTGAATAAACCGTCTGACATTCAATAATAATGAGGGATTTCGATACTTTTTCTGCCACCAGACGGCGCTTCGTATGCATCAGGTCCAAACATCTGCCAGATAGCACAGATTCTTACCAAACGTAGGTATATTTTTTTAGTAAAATTCTAGGTATTTGGAAGTGTTACCTATTGATTTTATTGTGGATTACGGCCACAGAAAGGTTGCTGAACTGAAGATTGAGTTCAAAAAGAGAGGCGCAAAAGTCACCCTCCTGTTTTACTTGCACACATAGGCATTGCACAATACTGTGGCATTTTAGAAAACAATATTCCTTTTGTAAGTTTTTAAGAATAAATAAATCAATAGAATGATCGTAAAATACAAATCGTGTATGTGTTTTGACAGGTGCTGCTATCTCAAGTAGAACATTTTTCAGAAAACCTTCATTGGTAATTCTTCCGAGAATCCAGCTCTGGTAACGTAGACCAGTTGTAGACCGATTAAATAAAAAGATGCCAGTGAAATGTGATACCTAACGTGGTTTGCTATTCAAAACCGGAACGATAATTCACTTTGTAATACAAGAGAGTTCACGATGAAACTGACAAAACTGATAATAACCCAATATTGGAAGAAGAATTTCTCGTTGGTCGCATTGTTTTCGAGGAAAATAAAATGGAAATATGGCTGCCAAATCAAATTGCCCATTTAAAAATCTGCCTATAATTCGTATTGGAGAATCTGAAATATTAAATGTCAGATCACGGAAAAATCTCAGAATTTGAAACTGAGACAAATTACATAAAGATCTCATTAATAAAAAGCCCAGTTCAATTTATGTAACTCATCTTTTATTCCAATTTCCAAGATATTAAAAAGTTACCTGTGGATATTGTATCAATCGCGCTGAAGGAAATTTGGAAAAGTATTTTTATCTTATTGATTTATTAAACTCTAGCGGTGTCCTCACGGCTCCGCCCGCGTAAGAAGTTTTATTACAGTAATAAATATAGCCTATGTTACTCAGTGATAATGAAGTTCTAACGGTAAAAGAATTTTTGAAATCGGTCCAGTAGTTTTTAAGTTTATTTGTTACATACTCATATACAAAAATACAAAACCTTCCTCTTTATAATATTAGTATAGCTGTAATTTGAATAGGCACTAGGTTATATTACATAACATCATTCCTTGTATCCCCCGAAGGGTTCAGCAGAGGTGTTTAGTACATACTCGTTTCGCCAGTTATGTTTAAGTCCCTAATAGTGGGCGAGCCTATTGCCATTAACTGGGCACATATCCAGACTCCGGGCTCCTACTGAGTAATTCCTATTGGAAAAACCCAACAACACTTTACCCGACCTGGGGATCGAACCCAGGACCCTATGCTCAGAGGTCGCACTTGCGACCACTAAACCAACAAAGCAGTCTAGGTGTATACTGGAGCAAGTATATCCTAAAAACAACGTTTTTATTCTTAAACTAGACTATTACCCGCGGTTTCACCCGCATCCTAGAAAAATTTCTTGATGTGCCCGGATAAAAAGTATCCTATGTGTTAATTTAGGGCATAGTCTATCTGTTTGCCAAATCTCATCCAAATCCGTTCAGCCGTTTTTGCGTGAAAGAGTAACAAACATCCATACATACAAACTTTCGCGTTTATAATAAGTAAAGATAAATCTATTTCTCGACCTAGCTAAAGATTAATTAAGTTTTTAATTAAAAATACCTCAAAGCCGAATAGGAACTGCACAGGGATGGATGCCTCTTACTAACATCCGTTACCGTCAAACTCGCGTCGTCCATGCCGATACGTCAAAGTCACGTCGTGCACGATACGTCAATCTCCATGCCAATAACCATCGATGCTCCACTATCACTTATTTTTTTAACGTTCGGCGACGGATAGGATTTATGCCTGATAAAATATAAACCACTTCTAGTTAACGCTAAACCAAAACAAGGTTAGAACTAAAATGTATGGTTTAATTATTGACGTGGTTTTCGTCATATTTATATTCTGCGTTCATTAGTAAGAGTGTCCTACTATATCATATACAGGATAATTGAAAATCATCCGACTCGATGATTGACGACACGTTTGGTGCAGTGGCTGAGCGATCGGCTTCTGCGCTCCGGGTCGTGGGTTCGATTCCCACACGGAACAAATATTTGTATGGCCTTCAGACGTTGTTCCGAGTCTGGATGTTTGTGCATGTGAAGATTTTTGTCTGTAAACGTACCCACGATACAGGAGAAATCTTGGGGCAATGTTTCTATACAGACTAAGACTAAACTAGACTTAGCACTAACTTTGTATATGACCCTAAACAAAGTTTGTTCCATAACTTTTCATAATTCGAAACCTTTTTTTTAATACAAACTTATGAAGATTCTCTGTTGTTTGCATATTCTGAGACGGCCGATGAGAGGCCGAGGCTAGTACAACCGGCGCACGCGGCAAAATTTGCGCAAGTAGGAACCTATGCGCAAATATTTAGGACTTCAAGAAAAAGGTTTCTTTTTTTAAATTTTGGTCTAAGTTGTAGAACAAACGTTGTTCAGGATCATGATACGAAGTTAGTACTAAGAGATTTCGGTTATTTTTTCAATTGCCCGGTATAATGATATTAGAACCGAAAAATATCTTCCATGTATCATCAACAACGGCCAGTTATGACACTACACCTCTTTTTTCTCTTTGCTAAGTTTTTCGAGTAATAAATGTGAAGAATGAATTGATGTAAATTTTTAAACATGTCACCAAAAGCGCCACCTAAAAATTTTAAAGGAGTTAATTAGTTACCGTAAAGCATTCTACACGTTAATTAGCGCTTCAATGTTGTAGGTGTGTTAATTATAACCATTTAGTTTTAGCTAAGATATTTTTAAAGGTTTCAATGTTTGTTTTTTGTGCTCGATATTAGATTAAGTTATTTACATACATACATAAACTCACGCCTTTTTCCCATGGGGGTAGGCAGAAACTATAGATCGCCACATGCTACGACTCTTACATACCCCTTTCGCTTCATCCACATTCATACATCTTGTCATACACGCACACTGGTTGAGAGTACTACGCACCTGACCTTTGTGAAGAACATCACCAATAACATCGATGTATGTCCTTCTAGGACGTCCTCTACCGGCGTTCCCATTAACATCCGCCTTATAAATTCCTTTTGTTAATCGCCGTTCACTCATTCTCTCAACATGGCCAAACCACCTAAGCATACTCCTTTCAATTTTTGTCACTATATCATCTTTTAAACCGCAACTTTGTCTAATCTCTTCATTTCTCAATCTATCATTCAAAGTTACACCGCACATACTTCGCAAGGAACGCATTTCCACGGCATTTATTCTACTTTCATGCCTCTTCTACCACGACCAACATTAAGTTATTTCTGACACATTATTGACGTAATAGAGTTTATTTTATAAACAGTTTATTGTTCCATGACATAGGCAAGGAGCTAGTAAGAAAAGAGCTATATCTATCTCGTAATATACGTGATTAGGTACAAATTAATTAAAACCTACTTAACATAACATCACGCCTGTATTCCTCGAACGGGTGGACAGAGGTGTATAATAACACCCTCATCTCGCCGTTATGTTTTAATCCCTTGTAATAGGAGGCGAGACTATTGACATCAACCGGGCACAAACCCAAACTCCGGGCTGCTACTGAGGTTTTTCACACGGAATAACCCAATAACACTTTGCCCTGTCTGGGGATTGAACCAGGACCTCACGATTAGCAGTCGCGCTTGCCACCACTAGACCAACGAGGCAGTTTAAAAACTATTTTTTTTCAAATTGATATCGTCTCGTCGATCCAATGATAAGAAATACGACTGTAACCCTTTGACTGTACATTCTATTTAAATCAAGTTAGAAGCAAACATCTTCCTAGCAAATTTTAAATCACAAGAACGGTAGTTATGCGATATACTCGACGGAACTTTTCAAGCTGTCGACCTGAATTTAATACACAAATTACAAAATTAATTATGTCACAACAGTTTACGTAGGTAATTAAAAATAAAAAAGTTTTAAACACATCGGAGCGTGTTCTGTTCTCGTCACGCAACGTCAGCGACGAAACAGGATGGCGTTAATAAAATTATAAATCCGATGGAGACAGACCGTAAAATCGAGACTGAAGTAAGAATTAACAAAATTAAAATACGCCGACGTACTTCATTTATCATCTTTCTTAAGGAGCATCAGCCTAAGTTTCAGATGATAAATATCACTTGTTACTTATAGAAAAGATATTAAGTAATGGCAAAATAATTAGTAATTTATTAAAGCCAAAGTAAAGGCAGCTAGTGGCTATTAGCACAGTATAAAGAAGTACAGTAGTGCGACGCCTTTGATCTCGTAGTAAAAGCCGAAAACGTCTAGACAATGTCGCTGAAGGGTATACAGGCTAAGGTTGTCACAAGTCAATAATAGTCAATAATATAGTAATAATCATTTACTTAAGTATGTTAGATCAATTTTGAACTCTCGTTCTTGTCTACTCTCCCATAAAAATCAGACGCCGTCTAAGAAGTTTCACTTCAAAAAGAATGCCCGCCATCTTGGGTTTCAATACCAACACTCCAACAGTCCACTTGTCTATAATCACGCGTTGCAGATTCACCAGGACTATTTTCGTAAACTAAAAGTAAAGCAATTGACATCGAGGTCATTTTATGGATGGGTGACCAAGGGATCAGCTTAGGGAGCCCATGTCGGGAGTCTCTTAAAGGGGACCCAAAATTTTGGTTATTTTTGATATATGACTCACCGTTTCAAAGATATTATTAACAATTCATACATTATTAATTAAATTATTGCATGAAATAAAATTACACTTCCATAGAGTAATACCTCTCTTAAATTCTTACTAGGCCTATATCTTACGCCCGCCATTTTGTTTACCTTGGTTATTTTTGCCTACTCGAATAATATCAGTTCTTTCTTTCATAATACAAAATGTTCACAGTACACTTTAAAATAATATTAATAATAGGTATTTAGTATTTACCTTTCTTTGGTGTGCGGGAATTGATGAAAACGCAGATCCTGTTAACACGAGAAGATGATTTGCAATCTCTCACAGAACAAGTCGTATGTACCATTTCTACAACTTAATTACCTATCACTTTCAATCATATACCTACATAATTATAATATAAAATAACTACAAACATTAAAACATGCGCGCGATAACCCCTAAAAACATGTCCCGAGCTACTAACAAGATGGCGTGTGTAACTCGGGCTCGCTCTTCCCGCGTCTCGCCCCTTGCCCCCCGCACGATTGACCTGTCTAGACGTCTTCGTCGAACGACTGTATAGATTATTAGACTGTGCTATTAGTAACCGCGCCGATGAAACGATTTGCGAGGTTAAGCTGCGGTTGCCGCGATCAGTCCGTGGATGGGCGACCGTTCGTTACACATCGAGAACCCTCCATGCCTCGAAGAGCACGTTAAACCGTCAGTCTCGAGTGTCATAAGAATGCCTATGACAGTCGTTACGGATAGTCAGAAGCCCAAAAGTCTGACAACCGGTCTAACCTTAGATTGGCATTGCCCAATAATTGGGTTGCGGAGGTCTGATGGCAGTCGCTTCGTGTAAACGCCAGTACACTGGTATTCAGCCGCATCTGGTTAGACTGGCAGCTGACCCCACCATAGTTGGGAAAAGGCTACGAGGGAGATTAAAGTCAAAGTAATTAATAATTAATGAGCAAAGTAAAATTATATTTAAAGCCATCCTTCACAATGGCGTAAATATTAATTTCCACTGTGAATTTAAAAGTAACTGTTCTTGTCTTATTTAAAAGGACGAGGGATAAAGATCAGATGGTTTACAGATGTTCATGCGAGGTTAGCACCTTCAATCATATTTTCGCTAAAGCTTTAAATAACGAAGTCTGTTACTGACTTAACTTAACCTTTCTAAACCCCGCGTACATCATCATTTCTACCTCCTACATACTTGTGGGGTTCACCTGCAGACAAAATATTTACACGTTTGTCTGACAGCTCTATATAAATATCACTTTTTGTACAGAATAAAAGGAAATGCCGTCCCTCTGATCCTCTTCCTTTATTTATTACATACAACTGGCTGGAAGGAGTACACTACCTGCAACCTGTCGTAACTTATTGAATCTATACGAGTAGCTACATTCAACTTTATGGAGAGCTAAAGTTTCATACCGCTCTTAGAGTACTTTTGAAATATTATATTAGGAAGTTGTGGCGTTACCTTAATGGCATCAGGTAAAAGTGTCTAGTTTCCATATTCAATATATTAGTATCGCAGATCTGGATATCCTTGTTAATTGGAACTCACTAACAAAGAGGTATGAGGCTTCCATGGTCGGGTAAAGGGCACGACTAAAAATTTAATTAAAAATCGGGACAATACCTACCTTTCTACATCGTTATTTGTTGGTATTTTGTTTGACTCTATGGTATCAGTATATGAACCTTACTGGTACCTACTTTGTTTTATGTTTATGTGGATTATGTTTAATAATTTTAATGTAGGTATGTTCAGTCGATCTGCCTAGCCTTTTCCCAACTATATTGGGGTCAGCTTCCAGTCTAACCAGATGCGGCTGAATACCAGTATTTTACGTGAAGCGACTACCATCAGACCTCCGCAACCCAGTTACAGGGCAATGCCGATATCCTAAGGTTAGACCAGTTGTCAGACTTTCGGGATTCTGGCTTACCGTAACGACTGTCATAGGTATTTGCAGGACACACGGGACTGACTGTTTAACTGTTTTTGCTCTCCGTGTCATTAGACCATAATCAATATGGAGGGGGAGAGGGAGACCAAAGAAAAGATGGATGGATTGTGTGAGGGAGGATATGAAGGAAAAGGGTGTAAATGATGAGGTGACGGCTGACAGGGAAGAATGGAAGAGAAGGACATATTGCACCGACCCCAAGTTACTTGGAAGATGATGATGATTAATATAATAATCAGGGTCAGCAAATGAGGATTGGTGATGAAATATATTGTTATAAGTCCTGCCTGTAATGCCGATATCCTAAGGTTAGACCAGTTGTCAGACTTTCGAGCTTCTGACTACCCGCAACAACTGTCACAGGTATTCGTGAGATACCCGGGACCGACTGTTTAACGTGCTCTCCGAGGCACGGGTAGGTATGTTCAGTATGCTTACTATATTTTAATGTCAATAAGTGAATTTTTGTAAATTCTTGTGAGAAATAAAGTTCTTAAATCACACTTTACTGGTTTTTGGTACTGCTTAGGAAGGTGAGTTGGATCCGTTAATCTATTAATAGCTAAGGGTGGTTTTCAAATTGTTATGGTTGTCTTATATTAGATTCACACTAGACTTTATCTGTTGTGTCGTGATGCAAAGTCTAAGTCTAGTGTGAATCCAGCATTAAACTTTGGTTGATTTTTGATTATTAATTATGTTAATTAACAAGAGATAAAATATCGTATAAAAGATTGTAATTTATATTTGAATCCAAGAACCATCTTGACCACCTAGGACTAAAAATAATTACTTTTTCTTCTCATAACATAATTATAATTTAATTTGTTAGTAAAGTTACAATTGAATAACTAAGTCGCACTTCACTCTGTGTGCAAACCCAAATGAAAGTTCTGTCACATAATTAAATATTTGGCATAGAGTTTGGATTAAATTTGTCTGAATATTTAAATAGCCCACGTTTGACCTTGGAAAAGGCAGTTTGTACACTTACGATACAAAGTCCCTTGAACTTGTGTTAACCGAATAAAACACGTATCCCACAGAGCAAGACAATTTAATCCAACGCTTTCAGTTTGGGTAGTCAAATTGATGTAACGAAACCATATCGTGATGTAAATCGATCCCAGCACCATCTAGTTACAAAAAATTAACTAAAATATATAAACACTAAACACAGTTAAAGGACGAAATAATGTTTAAATAAACCATTGATAAAAATTTAGAACTGAATCGTAATTGCAAAATAATATGACATTCTGTACGATATCAGCGTAGTGTTTATTTTAACAATTTTGCGAATTAAACTGGATATAATTTCGTATTTATGTTTTTTTAATGCTGACCCATTTGGGATCTATTTAGGTACCTACGGTTTTTTTATCCTATTGATATGTCATGTCTATCTGTTATAAAGTGTACGCCACACTATCGCCCGCGTGAGTTATATTCAAAGGGCACATCAAATGCGAGCATAACCTGCGTCGACACGATACGTTACCGCCCCGCACTGCTATTTGGTGTGACTTACTTCATATAGTAATCCCCTGAACACAACTCACGCGGGCCCGTCGTCGACTCTGCTCGCACCCCGCGTTTCGTGTGGCGAACATTTTACATCAAGTGAACCTACTTGTACACTAAACCTGTACACCTATTATACATGTACATGATTATTGCGTTTACATGTTCACGAAAAGCTCCCACTAACCGACGGATTAATGCAAATACGCTGAAATTCGTTCGTTACAGTTTCATAAGAAATAAGTATAAACTTCCATTTTAGGCAAGAATATTCATATTAACCCCCTAAAATATCATTACGGTACGTACTGAAACTTCTCGACTCTGAATATAAAACTTGTGACGTGTGCTCCCTTCGTTAGGAAGTTTGAGTTCCGTCGTTGAAGTTAACAAGTTTCGCAGCCTGCATTTTAAGTAGAACAGCTTACCTTGATTGGTACGACAGACATTTTTGTTAAAGTTTAGCATGAAGTTTGTACGTTCAATACTAAGTTAGGCTGCTGATAATATTGTGCGATTTTATTCTTGTGATATAAACATACATAACTAGCTCATTACTGTCCCACTACTGAGCACGGGCCTCTTCTCAGAATAAGAAGGATGCCTTAGTCCACCGTGCCGGCCTGGTGCGAGTTGGCAGTCTACACACACCATCAAGAACTTTATGGAGCCCTCTCAGGTGTGCAGGTTTCCTCACGATGTTTTCCTTCACCGACATATATGTATAACGCAAGTGATAATCAAATTCTGATCCGCACGTGAATTTGAAAAGTCAGAGGTACGGGCCGGGAGTGAACTCAAACCCTCCTGCACTAAAGGCAAGCGTTCAACCGCTAGGCTATCACTGCTATTACTACTACTTGTTACATACGAGTGTAAAAACATAACCTCATCTTGGGGTCACCTTCCATAATCTTCCTCCTAGCCTTTTACCAAGTATGTTGGAGTCGGCTTCCAATCTAACAAGACGCAGCTGAATACCAGTATTTTACACGGAGTGACTGCCATCAGACCTCCGCAACCCAGTTACGGGGCAATGTCGATAACCAGCCTAATAATGAACACTGATAATGCGTAACCTTCCATAATGAAACTCATAATTTAGTAGTGCCGGTGCTTTACCGTAGAGGTCAATATAATAATCGGCATACTCGATAAGTAGGTCTGTTTTTATTGGGAAGCAGGAGGATGCTGGTGCCTTTCCTCCTAAAATTAATTCTCTAGTTTCCAGAAATTACTTTTATACAAAAATTTACGAAATCCACGACATGATAACACGTCTTCTATATATGTCGCAGCGATATTTTAAAACCTGCTATATTGTAATATCTCTAGCAAAATTATAATTAAAACCAAATTTTATCATGTTATCAAACCCGCCTTTGTCCTTAACCACAGAAATCTAAATAAATGTGATTCTAAATATTTATTCAGGGCATAAGCAGGTTTGCTTTGAGACCCTAAAATAATGAAAACAATAATAAAAAATAATGATACACGATATGTTTTACGATTTAATGTTGTTAATACATAAGTACCTAACATACACATAACATAATTAGCCCATTACTGTCCCACTGCTGGGTACGGGCCTTTTCTCAGAATAAGAAGGCCTTAGTCCACTACACTGGCCTGGTGCGAGAACACAACACAACAACAAGAACTTTATGGAGCCGTCTCAGGTTTCCTCACGATGTTTTACCTTCACCATTAACGCACGTGATAATCAAATTCTGATCCGCACGTGAATTCGAAAAGTCAGAGGTACGGATTGGTATCGAACTTAGACCTACTGCATGGAAGGCAAGCGTTCAACCACTAGGCTATCTCTGCTTGTCATTGTATTAACACATATAAATCATAAAACACATTATCTATTACTATTTTAGGTTTAGTTTCAAAAACCACTCATTTAGTATTTTTACAAGCTGTTTGCTACGTCACTCAGAACATTTTCCTCGAAAGGCCTGTGCATTTTACTTTTACGCGAAGCCTAAGTGACTGGCAGGTCATTAGTTACCAATACAAAATGTCAAATGAAGTAACAAAGTCGCGGTTTCACAGTTTAAAAGCAATTTACCTTTCGGAATTTTAAACTTAAAAATTGTTAGAAAAGAACATCGTGTCTAGTAGAGAAATTAGAATTCTTGCTAAAGTAACATTTTTTGCGCCAATAAAAACGTGCTGCTGCATTGGAAAAGCAATAAAAGTGGCGAAAAACCCGTTTTGCTAGCTTACACACGATATCTCCTGTTTTTTTTTTTCAGTCTTTGCAACACGTTTTGTTCGCCTATGTAAGCTTTAGGCTATCGGCATCCATTTTATTTTGTCTATGAAATTCGTGCTCGGCTATTATGCTATCCATATTTGCCTTGCATTGTCACTTGACATAATATGCACGTATAAAATAGAAAAAATCACGCGAGTTTTTTTTTTTTTTTTTTTTTTTCCTATTCGACTATTGTAGATGGTCTTGCGGACCTTTTCTACGTAACCTGACTATTATTGGCGAGACCAGAAGGGTCTCCGAACCAATACCTACTATTCTAACTACCTAGCTAACTACGCAAAGCTAACTACTGTAACATCATGGCTATGACTATAGCAGCGACACCTCTGAGAGTGTCCCCAAGGGGGGACTCGAACTCTTAGGGTGTCGAGTGCAAGAGGACTGGGAGGGATACGACAGCTTGATGAGGGCTGTATTCTCGCGTCATGGTGACTGCGCGGAGTCAGAAGGGACGACCGGCTCCGCGGCTGCGGCGGGTGAGCACGGTGGATCGGGGAAAAAAATCACGCGAGTACCTAAATTATTGTATTTGTAGGCAATTACAAAAAAAAAACCAATTCGACAAAAAGTTTTTAAAATTAAGTCCAAAGTAAAAACCCATGCATTGTCGCACAACTTAGGATAAACCTATGTTCAGCATTAGATGGGTTAAGTTTATTGATTGTTTGAATTAACCTATTTATTTATTCTAGAATTCAAGAAACATGAAGCATATAGGCATTGGTATCTCCTACTAAATAGCTGTAATACGTAATCATAATAATATTATCTAATCATCATAATACATAACTAATTAACGAGGGAGGGGCTCATAGCTAATTAACAACCGCGCAGATCATACGAATTACGAAGTTAAGCTGCACTTGCCGCTGTCAGTCTGTGGATGGGTGACCGTTTGTTACATATCGAGACCCCTCCATGCCTCGGAGTGCATGTTAAACAGTCCGTCCCGTGTGTCAATCAAATACCTACGACAGTCGTTACGGGAAATCTGAAGCTCGAAAGTCTGACAACGAGTTTAACCGTAGGATATCGGCATTGCTCTGTAAATGGGTTGTGGAGGTCGATGGCAGTCGCTCCGTGTAAAATACTGGTATTCAGCCACATCTGGTTAAACTGGAAGCTGACCCCAATATAGTTAGGAAAAAGCTAGGCAGAACAAACGAACATACATAAAATATACACCTGTTTAGGCTTCTAGAGTAAATGCCGTGTGAAAAATGACTTTACCTACAAATTAGTCAAATTACTCAAATAACGTTTAAGCTCCCTCAGTGACAATTAAGCGCGTAGAATAGAATTACATACAGATATTTAGGCAGCAATAACTTTTCATTGCATTCAAAACCTTAAGTTAAAGCATTTTGACACAAATTCCTTTGAAATTTATGAGAAGGGTAGCAAATCAAGAAATTCCAGGAGTTTAGAACATTTGTCAAAATATGAATAATGATTATTTCAAGGGATATTAATTTTGAAACAGTATGTACTTACAGCGGTACCTATGCTTAGTTATTTTCGCCTATCTTTTGAAGACATGTAACAATATAATAGTGTTTTCCTTGCAGGCGAGGAAAGGTAACTTCGTTTTAAAGTGCACTATCGCAGACTATGTTCCTTATTTGAAGAAGATTTTATATGTGGTGAAGTGTGACGTAATAAAAAACTCAAGTTTCCTGGATATGGTCAGAAGGTTTTATATAGAATAACAGTAATAAATTCTCTTCTTAATCATAGAAGATCCAACTGATGAAAAAACAAAAGTAGGTACTTTGAGTTCATGGATCTATGTACCACAAAAATTCAAAAATAAAATAACGAAATAATTGTCATTTTATTACAAGATACTATTATTATAAATAATCAAGAATAAAATATGTAAATTGATCTTGACACGAGTAATTCTAAGAAAAAATGTATGTATTTCATAAATTTGTAAATCTCGCGACAAGCTTTTATATCATAAAATAAATTAATTGTATAATGTAATAAATTGATGGGTGTGATTTAATTTAAAGTTTTTTTTTTGCTTTTTAGAGCATTTAAATAAAAGCTTGTTTTTGAAAAAAGGTTTTTTACTGTTAATTTTAATGCAAAAACGTTACAAGCATAAATTAACCTTCTTTATATTCAAACAATTCTGAATAAACTTTTAATTGCTTTAGAGACTATTCGAGAATCAGATTGTAATGTAAACGGACAGATTCGTGTCACAAGGTTTAATTTAGGAACACTTGAGTGCAGTTCAAAGACGGTCAGAGACCTTTAACATTTTGCGATATTTTGGTATTTTCAGCTAGTTTGAATTTTTGTGTTTTTAGAATTTTATGTTAGATGAACTTGTATTCACGCCTTTTTTCTTTATCGTAAAGTGTGCAGAGAAACTGGAACACTATAAAAAAGTGTTTCAATATTTGCAGCTTGTTTTAAAATATTTATGATCACATTTTTTTTTTTTTTTTTTTTTTTTTCCTAATCGACTATTGTAGATGGTCTTGCGGACCTTTTCTACGTAACCTGGCTATTATTGGCGAGACCAGAAGGGTCTCTGAACCAATACCTACTAATCTAACTACCTAGCTAACTACGCAAAGCTAACTACTGTAACATCATGGCTATGACTATAGCAGCGACACCTCTGAGAGCGTCCCCAAGGGGGGACTCGAACTCTTAGGGTGCCGAATGCAAGAGGACTGGGAGGGATACGACAGCTTGATGAGGGCTGTATTCTCGCGTCATGGTGACTGCGCGGAGTCAGAAGGGACGACCGGCTCCGCGGTTTTATGATCACATCACGTTGATCAACTAAATATTCAAGCTTTTACTTACCACTAAAATTCTCTATATCTAAGATGCTACTTTTACAAATAAATGCAATAAAAACAACAGAAAACTTATTATTTATAACTCTTGAAATATCCTTTTCCTGCATAATTCTAACTTAAAAACAATTCATTTTCATCGAAGAATATCTTCAATGCAACAACAACAAAATACAGCAAAATACATTTAGCCATAATGGCGCAGCGTTCCGTAAAACCCCAACATCAAAGACAGCCGTACAAATCTCCAGTTGCGGGTGTAAAGTTGGCTTTTAACCCTGCTTTAGGAAAATGTATTTCCTACGCCTTCCGCATTAAATTGTGGCTATAAGACAAGTTACTGTAACCCTGAGATGTTGTTTACGCATGTAGTTGCAGGTTTAATTTAATATGATAAGAGAGGCTCCTTCATCTGCGAGAATAAGCTGCGCTGGCCGCGGTCAGTTTGTGGATGGGTGACCGTTCGTTGCACATCAAGACCCCTCCATGGCTCGGACAGCACGTTAAACTGTCAGTCACATATGAATACCTCAGACAGCCGTTACGGGTATTCAGAAGCCCGAAAGTTTAACAACCGGTCTAACCTTAGGATATAGGCATTGTTCAGTAACTAGGTTGTGGAGGTCTGATGGCAGTCGCTCCTAGTAAAATACAGGTATTTAGCCTCATCTGGTTAGACTGGTATCAGACTCCAGCATAGTTGGGGCTAGGCAAAACAGAACAAAATGGTGCTTCCATTAAAAAGTGAGTTGCCTGCGTACAGATAGCTAAGATATGGTTCTATGTCTAGACACAAAGAATTTTATAGCTTAAAACTAACTCAGTATCGGCTCCTTACCTCCTCAGATCTTCTATTTGAATATTCGTCCGACGAGTTAGACGGGCTGTTACTACACACGTTTACCAGTTATCTCCATGTGGGACAATCACTATCAACACTGACTTTACTATCTTACACTGACTTATCGGTTTTCCTCATTGATGAAAAACTGGCAAGCATCTTTACATAGTATAAAACAAAGTCGCTCCCGCTGTCTGTACGCTTAGATCTTTTAAACTACGCAACGGATGTTAATCCAGTTTTCAGCAATAGATAGAGTGATTCAAGAGGAAGGTATATATGCCCCACATTAGTATCTTTATTGCAACTGTGCGAAGCCGTGTCGGGTCGCTAGTAAAAAATATTAGCAACATCTGGGTAAGAATGAAAAAAAACTGACATTGTTGTTAAAGCCGTCACTCACAGGAATATAACAAACTGGAAAAGCCACAGCATTCATACAACTCAGTCTTCAAAAATCTTGACGTTCTGAGATCCTTCAAACACTTCAGCAAGAAAGCAAGGAAATATCTGAAAACATTATAAATGTGGCCTCTTGTTAAAAACTAAGGGCCGAATTAAGCCCAATTATTGCCATTTCTTGCTACTCAAACAAAATGGCGTTCCCTTCGTCAAGAAATTCAGAGAGTATAATTTGTAGGCACTCAGCTGTTCAAATTTAAAGAATAATGTCAGGCCGTATAACCTACTTAAAACAATTACATATACAAAGGTTTACGTCTAAGTACCCTCTAGTATTAAGTTAGACTGATTCGCAAACGTGAACAGCGTCTACAAACACAAAGTGAGAAAGCAATATTATAAACATTGTTTGACTTTACGTGATATTGTGTGTAAATAAATAATAAACAAAAAGCAGTCTTGAAACAAATTATATTTTCGTTGTTCAGTATGCAAAGACTCACTTATGCTTATTTCTGAGATATTACATTAGTTTCGATGAAAAAAATACAAAGGAACTAGTTGAATTTCGAAGTAAATACGAAAAAAAATTGAAATGATTTTTATTAATAGGTAACTTTATTATTGCTCATACCATGATCTTTCTATGTAAAAACTTACATCACTCCTTTTTATTAAAGATAAACAGAACCTAGCGTAATAAGCGTAGTAAACGTAATAAGCAAGGCTTAGTCGGCAAGAGTGCGACATACCCCTGTACGTTGCACTCTTGCCGACTAAAACCACCCGGTAGCCGTCCTCTAAGCAGCCGGTGGCCGTTCTTAGAAGGCTCCGGGATCTCCAGTAAAACGCCCTGGTAACCCACATACTCATTTTACTTCTTTCACGTTCATGAATCTTCCTATGCATGTAGTCATGGTGCACCGGTTGCGAATGTTACCAAACCTTTATGTTCTTTAAAACAATTTCTACTTACATCCACGATATAAATCCATTTAATCAATCGATTAATACTTTATCGTGCATAAAAGCCTTCACAATGCTTTCAGTACTGAAACACAATATTATAATGAAGTCTGAAGCTCCTGAGTACCGCCAAGCGTCCACCAGATCGATAGTACACGTGGTTATGTAAACAAATACGCAATCACGCACTTATCAGTCAATTAATAATATTAAAGTCTATGGCTTCGTGGAGAGAACTAATACGGCTTAAATTTTTAAGCCCCGTTAGCAATAAACGGTTAGAAAAAAAGATTGTCAAAGTTCAACGAAATTCAAACAGAAAAAAATCAATCTCCTGTTAGTAGTGATTCGTGTTCTGAAAAAATTTGAACAAGAGAGTTCGATAGTGATTGAACGGTGCCAACCCGTGGTCGAATTTTTTTGTTACATGCCGTTGCCAATGGATTGAGTTTCATAGCTTTTGCGATACGTAAAGTGGATAGAAGTTACTAAGTTCAAATTTTAAAGTGAATATATTTCATATCGAATTAACTAACAATTTTTAACAAAGATAATTGTAGTAGTATGTAGTGTAGGGTAATTACGAACACAGGAATTTTCCGAAAATTACGAATTTCTACTGAACAAGGCATTATTTTTTTCTCTGGCAACGTAATAATGCCAGAATGTGTAATGCAATATAATGTTACCAGACGAAAAAATATTGCCTAGTTCAGTAGTAATTCGTAATTTCCGCAATATTCCCATGTTCGTAATTACTCTAAAGCACCTTATGCCAGTTCACATTTAGGCCTGTAAAATACATACAACATAATCTTACAGGGGTGAATCTATCATTACAGTTATAGCTAATATCGGTATGTCAAGATTGGGAGCATGGTAAATACAGTAAATTAAACCAACATAGACTCTCCACCACTGAGGGTACTTTTAATTGGGATAGTGATTAGTTACAGAAGCTAGTTCATAATATAACACAACATAATAATTTACACAAGGTCAGAAAATAAGGACAAGCTAATGAGATATAAAAGATCAGACTTCTTGGGCTGTTCAACATAGAATCCTTTGCTCCGTCGAATGACCCGTGTTTTTATAACTTCGGGTACGTTGATTCATCTTGACGATTACCCTCCTTTATCAACATTGTCCAGTGTTACCAGCTACCAATAACAGGCCAGTATCAATAAACAACCTTTGTTTGAGAGATCTTCCATCAGCAACTACCATAATGTAGAATTCCATCTATTTGACATCTGATTTTTTTAATACCTTAATTTTATTAATTACGCTTAACTTACACTATCTATCAAATGAGAGCTATTTATTAATACGGGACTTAAAGTTTGAGCTATTGTCAGATTTTTTAATTCTTGAGATAGATAGGTACTTAGCCAGGGTTGTCCCAACAGACACGGCCACTCGAGCCAGCATTCGAATGTATTGTGTGCACCACTGTACTACTTCACTGCAGAGCTCGTATGTATCCGATATATTCGTGTAACAATGCAATCAGAAAGTTAAAATGTAACCAAATACATAATAGTATCCCTAATATGGAATAACACAACAACAACATCACGCCTGTATTCCCTGAAGGGTTGGGCAGAGGTGTATAGTAACACCCTCATTTCGCCGCTATGTTTAAGTTCCATGTAAGAGGGGGCGAGCCTATTGCCATCAACCGGGCACAAATCCAAACTCCGGGCTGCTATTGAGGAAAAACCTAATAACACTTTGTCTGACCTGAGGATCGAATCCAGGACTTCACAATCGGCAGTCGCGATTGCCACCACTAGATCAACGAGGCAATATGGAATAAAAATTAATTAATATCGTTCTTCCATATTAGGGTACTCCATATTTGTTTACTTTCCCTCTACTGAATACTTGTTATTTATTCGAACAAGCCGGCCTATAAATAATCTCATCCGATTATTATATACCAACTACATGTACCTACTCTGTAACTTTCCAAATCTGAAATCTATAATTTCTATCACCTTGATTACAAACTTTGATTTTCTGCGACAAATTAGTAAAACATCAATTTGACGCGACTCCTTCAACGACCTTTAAATAAATAATATGGTAATTTCAGTTTTCGGTTCATCGTCGCCTTGTCAAGTCAAGTGAAAACATACAGAATGTGGGAGTTCGATGCGTAGGCGATCTTGTTGAAATGGCAATCCAGTATATACTTACTTTATTGTCATGTTTCGGTTTCGATAAATTTATCCAATTTGACTATAATATTATTACAACAACAATATAACACTACGCCTGTATTCCCCGAACAGTTAAGCAGAGGTGAATAGGAACACCCTCATTTCGCCTTTATGTTTAAGTTCCATGTAATAGAGGGCGAGCCTATTGCCAACAACCAGGCACAAATCCAAAATACGGCCCGCTGCTGACGAATTCCACACGGAAAAACTCAATAA
Source organism: Amphipyra berbera (assembly GCA_910594945.2). NCBI lineage: Eukaryota > Metazoa > Arthropoda > Insecta > Lepidoptera > Noctuidae > Amphipyra > Amphipyra berbera. Next base: position 9,080,635 of record OU343136.1, on the reverse strand, counting down.
CACTTTATCCGATCTGGGGATCCAACCAAGGACCTCACGATCAGCTGTCGCGCTTGCCACCACAAGACCAACAAGGCAGTTATAATAATATTATTGTTAAATTGATTTGTGGTTTCTTAGACGATAATAACTTTTTCCACGGTTTAATTAACTAGTGCTGTTCGAAGTGATAAAAGCGTCTTTTCACAATCCAGCAATTTTTGAAGGAATGCCCACTACACTGTTACATTTCCATAAGAATTAGAAGTAGAGAAATTGTATTTTGCGTAGACCACCAACCCAATGATCCTATTTAATAAAGATCTCGAACAACAGCAGATCCGATTGGCTCAGGACTAACAGCGCTTTTCTCGCACTAGACGCACCGGACGCCGGAGAGCGCGTGACGATCTCCGGCCACCCTAGTGAGTGGCCTGCGGGCGGCGGGTTAGGGGAGCCGTCACCCGACCAGTACCTAATAGGCCCGGGAGGATGGAGCGCCGTGTTCCACGCGCGCCTCTCAGAACGAAGTGGGGCAGGGGACAAATTGCCCCACCACTGGAGAGGTCCACCAGAAGAAGCTGGTGGGCCACGACTTGCCGGGGTTGCGGTGCATGCAATAGCGAATCCCGTGACCCCGTCCTTAGATCAGAAGGAGGACACCGTTGGTTTTTAGTCGGTAAGAGTCCGGCAGACCGCCTCGCCTTCCCCTGGCGAGGGGCATCCATGAAGATTTTCCAACGATAAAAAGGACTAATAAATAGCTAGGTAACCTTAATTAAAATCCACAATAATTTGTTAAGATTGGCAGGAACCCTTATCGCTTACTTTGTCAGGACTTTTCAAGAAGATTCTGGAAGAGTTTAATCAACTGCCAAAATTCTGTATATTTTCATACTAAAAGCTCCTCGTGAATGGGCCGACAAGTTTGCATCAAGTCGCCTCGGAGAATTCTCGCCAATTTCTCATAATTTATTGCCCTTCCAACGTGCCCCTTTTAATTTATAACTTAATAACAGTGTGCGATATTGGAAACGCTATATTGCGTATTTATACGCTCATAGGAGAAGAAAAAGAAAGAAGAAGGGGCTTGTGGCTAATTAACAACAGCGCCGATCATAGGATTAGTGAGGTTAAGCTGCGCTTGCCGCGGTCAGTTCGTGGATTGGTCAGTTCCAGTCATATCATACGAATATCGATGACAGTCGTTACGGGTAGTCTGAAGCCCTAAAGTCTGACAACCGGTCTAAGGCCCGGTTTCCACCAAAGCGGAGACGAGACGAGCGGAGAGGAGATGTTTTTTAAACAACCCATAGAATTAATTTCGTTATTCACACTTTAATGCATCTAATGCGTCTCCGCTTTGGACTTCTCCGTACATCTCCGCTTTGGTGGACTCCGGACCTAACCTTAGGATATCGGCAATTCCCAGTAAATGGGTTGCGGAAATCTGATGGCACTCGCTCCGTGTAAAATACTGGTATTCAGCCGCATCTGGTTAGACTGGAAGCTGATCCCAACATAGTTGGGAAAAGGCTAGGCAGAGCAAGAAAAAGAAAATAGTTACATGAGAAGTATAAAAGCAAGTAGGTTGGTAAAGTTTATCATGTACAAAAACCATTTATTGTTCTAAACAGACAACAATATTTCGGTCTCAACACAAAAAAATTAAATCATCAAGAAAACAATTTTAGATCAAGTGAGATTACTCAGCAGATGTAAAAATGAAGCATCTCAAAAAATGCGTCGTGTCAGACAGACCTTACTTAAGATTTCAATCACCGATAACTTAAATGTGAAAGTTTAAACGTAATATCTTCTTTACTCTAGCAATTTAGCGGTCTCGAAAAGCTAAGATGCTTTGATATAAGTAATGGCAAAATTAACACACGTGAACTTTCCGAAAAATATTAATGACATAACATCACGCCTTGTATTCCCCGAAGGGTTGTCAGAGGTGTATAGTAACACCCTCATTCTGCCGTTATGATTAAGACCCATGTAATAGGGGGCGAGCCTATTGCCATCAACCGGGCACAAATCCAAACTCTGGGCTGCTACTGAGGAATTTCACACGGAAAAACCCAATAACACTTTGCCCGACCTGGGGATCAAACCCAGGAGTTTACGATCAGCATTCGCGCTTGCCACCACACGACCAACAAGGCAGTCAAATATTAATGAATAACGGGTAAATCATTTATTATCAATACTAATATTATAACGCTGAAGAGTTTGTTTGTTTGTTTGAACGCGCTAATCTCAGGAACTACTACTCGAAATTGAAAAAATATTTTTGTATTCAATAGTCCATTTATCGAGAAAGATTATAAGCTATATAACATTACGCTACGACCAATAGGAGCGGAGCATAAATGAAAAATGTTGCAAAAACGGGAAAAATGTCCACCCGTGCGAAGCCGGGACGGGCCGCTATGAATTAAATATTTTACAAACACTTTACATCACCATCTATTTCATATAAAATAATCTACTCCGTTTTCAGCGAGTAAAGTTAATTACAAGAGAAAATTATGAAACCTAACTTTTACAGCGCAGGTAGGCGCTAAACTTTACAAGCTGCAAAAGTGTTAAATAATTAAGCAGATAAATCTTTCATCACTCAGTGACTATAAAATGACATCGTAATAAGAAAATTAAGAATTCAGATACAGCAGTAGCAAAACTCTTCGTAAATCTTAGAGATTCGAGTTAGCCCGAAGTGACTTCACTTTATGAACTGAGTAAGATTGAAGAACATGAATTTACAATTGGACGGAGTTCACGTAACCGGGCAAAGAGCGGCCGAGTTTATATATTTTTCATTATGTAACACGAAATATTTTGCTGCCTATGTGAATTTGTTGAAACATATGCAAGGTGAAAACTTCAAACGTTGACATTTGCGAGAAATCTTATTTCGCTAATGTATGTAGGCGTAAAGGTACTAAATAATTGTAAGGACGTATAATCATAAGTTTTGCTCTGCAGTGGGACAGAACACACTCGTAAGTAACATAACAAAACGTAAGATAATTAGCCCATTACTATCCCACTGCTGGGCACGGGCTTCTTCTCAGAATGAGGAGGGTTTAGGCTGGCCTGGTGCGGGTTGGCAGAACAAACACCATCGAGAACTTTATGGAGCCCTCCGGTGTGCAGGTTTCCTCACGATGTTTTTCCTTCACCGTTAAAGCAAGTGATAATCAAATTCTGATCCGCAAATGAATTTGAAAAGTCAGAGGTAAGGGCCGGGGTCGAACTCAGATCCTCATGCATGGAAGGCAAGCGTTCAACCGCTAGGCTATTACTACTTAAGTCAGTAAGTATAATCATGTAGATTCTTTTCAACATGGAAATAAAAATTCTGATGGCAAAAATGGTCAAAAGATCAAATCAAATGACAAAAGATAGATAAGTAGTATGATTGCAGATTTTATTATTATGTTATTATTTTACAGGAAGATGTTGCTTCCATCCTCATATCACTACCCATTATCTTGTTACAACACCCACGGGGAGTGATAATGACGTTCATTTCCTGCCAAATTACTATACAGGGTGTAAACGAAATCATGTAATTCCTTCAAACCTCGTGATGTACTGCTGACATAAATTAACCCTGCAAGGGATACATTTGGATTCAATAAACAAAAAAAATACAAGAAGTAAGCATGTGATCTTAACGTGAGGCATTTTAGCGCGCCGAGTTAAATGACCGCGCGCCGAGCGATAGCCGCGAAATTCCCTTGGGGCGCTAAAATGCCTTACGTTAAGAACACATGTTTACATGTAATTATTTTTTTTGTTGAATTTAAAAGTATCCCGTTCCGGGTTAATCTATGTCAGCATAACATCACGAGGTTTGAAGGAATTACATGATTTCGTTTACATCCTGTATATGGTTACTTTAAATTAACTGGAGGAACTTCACAGAGCTAAAGATTAGTTTTTTTAAGTGAAACATTTAATGCGGCGGTAAAGGTGTGAGAGCGGCTGTTGCGTGGCGACGCTCGCAATGACAGACCTTCGTAACTCGTCGGCTCTCTTCGGTTTGATTCGGCCAATTTTCTTTTTTACAAAATGTTTTTCGATATTTTACATCTGCTAGGCTTCCCACAACGGCTTCATTTACTCGAATGTGATCTATTTCTGATACCTGGTAAACCTGTAAAGTTTTGCAAGTTAAATGGACGTCACTCTGTATACAGAAAATTAATAAGACTTTAGATTAATCGAAAACCTAAAATCAGTTAGCAATTACACTACCTATATTGAAATACTCACATCACAGAAAACTAAACCTAACTTCGAGAACTACGATGTGAATCAATTTGGTTCTACTCCAATGGTTCGGGTGGCACCGAGAACGCTCGAAGCTCGCACTAATTTATCAGATATCGATAAGCATTATTGATACTAACTGCTCCATCTGTAATAATCTTAGCAAGTTCAGTCACGATCTAAGGCACTTTCTAGACGCTATAACATAAATCTAATTCAATGCAATTAGATTGTAACGACTCAATTATTGTCATCTATTCTATTATCGCTTATTTAATTAATTCTAGTCTGTATATAACTTGATTCTGAAAGTGAGAAAATAATAAGATTACAAGATGTTATTAAAATTTCCAATATTTCGTCAATGAACCGGTATTTGAAAAGGTTCGGAAAAAAGTAATAAATTCGTTCTGACTATACTTTTCCCAACTTTGTTGGGGTCAGCTTCCAGTCTAACCAGATGCGGCTGAATACCAGTATTTTACACTGCGACTGCCATCAGATCTCTGCAACCCAGTTATTGGGCGCAATGCCGATATCCTAAGGTTAGACCGGTCGTCAGACTTTCGGGCTTCTGACTACCCGTAACGACTGTCATAGGTATTCGTATGATATCCGGGACCGACGGTCCGAGGCACGGAAGGGTCTCGATGTGAAACGAATGTCATTCACCCACGGGCTGACCGCGGCAAACGCAGCTTAACCTTGCAAATCATATAATCCGCGCGGTTATGAATCGGACACAAACTCCTCTAAAAAAGTAATAAATTGTAACAGTTTTTAATTTTTAATCACTGTCGATGTGTGTCGACTAAATTAAAAATCTCTAGTATCCACAAAATCTCTGAAAATGAGATTTTCTCTGAAAAGTTAACACAGGCATCTTGCCCTAAAAAACTGAAGTCTCCAACCGGCCATTGGACCAGACATCAGCGAAATACGGCTATAACACATACAATTTACACGTAAAAGTGAGGCAAATACAGTGTATGCAATTACCCTAAATAATTACTTGGACCACGAACCAGACTGGCCCTCAGGGAAATTACAGACAGACCGCCGAGTTGGAGTCTTTACTGACTCAATTGATTCTGTTATGAAGATACTGCGTTCAAGGAAGTCATTATACTAAAAAGAATATTTCGACGGGTCCTACGTATAATGGTGCAAGTGTAAAAACACAACTTTATAGAAGAGCGGTTTAAAGATCTTTAATATTTATTATATCCCGTATAAAATAATACTGTTATTTCCATTCGTTTGCAAATTTGTGTAACCACGAAACCACGTACATTTAAAAAAAATTGAGTAAAATATCGGTGATTTGAAGGTGATTGATGTAGAAAAATGGATTTCGCATTTTTGCGGGTTGTACCAGTATACGTAGGACCCGTCGATTTGATCAGACTTGGCCTTTGTTCTATGATTTTTACGTGAGTTGATGTGACTCGTACAATTTGAATGAAATTACTTTTTGTGGTTTTTGATACCTAGATGCTAGCGAGGTCTATCTTATAGTATATCCTTTTGAAATATCGGTCTATATTCCAGTATTTAGTTTATTATTTAGTCCGTTTTATCATGAATCTGATTTCTATATAAAATCAGGGTGTCGGATGACAATTTCCTTTTATAACATTGGCTATTTGGTTAACATTGATTCTATAATTCAGATTTTTAAGGAAAAAAATTTGATTTATTAATAATTCAATAGTTGAATGAATAAAAGAGGCTCATTTTCTATTGTTCATCTGTTTTCTTTTACAAAAACAAAATAACCGTTATGGAATAATTTGAACAAACCTTGCAAAAAAAGTTTTAGCAAAATTGATTCTTTGAAATCTAACCACGTGTCGGTGTGTCTTTACGGTGTAATAAAAGGCTAACTACATTAGTCCATTACTTAATGCTCAGCGACAACTTAACGACACGTTACAGGCCCTTGACATAGAATTTCTAAAACATTCACAGAATAATGAACTTAATGTAGATGCAAAATAAAGGCAAAAATGGCTTGAAAAATTGTAGTGTTCAAACCCGGTTTGTGTACACTGGCAATGCTCAGCCCGGAATTCACAGTCGGCTTGGCACGGCAATTTTTCCAAATTGTTTGAGCGAAACTATGCACAGTTTGTCGAGTGAAAATTTAACCGGATTTTTATTTTATTTTATGCTATATTTTCAGTTGAAACTGAAGTTAAACGATGCTCTTGTTAATAAAATTTACTTATAGTTTAAACATTTTTTGTGACATAATTGATAGACGTCATGCACGAAGATACATCAGATTTGTTATTATTTGAAACATGATTTATTTTCCATACTTGAATTATGAAAATATTTATTTTTAAAGTACTTGAATAAAATTCCAATGACACTCACTCATGTTTAACTCAAATTGATATTCTGTTTCAAGTTTAAATAAATTGACGAATTTTAGTAAAATTAATAATTTAATTGAATATGTTATTCACGTTGGGATTTTTTCATCATTCTGCGAATTCATTTTAGGTTATTTAAATAATACCTATAGTATATTGCAGCACTTGTATTACTATTAAAACTTATTCAGTGGGTTATTAGTAATTATTTTAAGGGTCTTTATTTTCCATTCAAGCTTTTTTAATAATACTAGAGCACCGGGTAAATGACGAAGCATCCTCCTCCTCTTAGCCTTTTCCCAATTATTATCTTGGGGTCAGCTTCCAGTCTAACCAGACGCGGCTGAATACCAGTATTTTACACGGAGCGACTGCCATCAGACCTCCACAACCCAGTAACTGGGCAATGCCAATATCCTAAGGTTAAACCATTTGTCAGACTTTCGGGCTTCTGACTACCTGTAACGACTGTCATAGGTATTCGTATGACACCCGGGGCCGACGGCTTAACGTGCTCTCCGAGGCACGGAGGGGTCTCAATGTGTAACAAATGGTCACCGATCCACGGACTGACCGCGGCAAGCGCAGCTTAACCTCGCAAATCGTACGATCGGCGCAGTTGTTATTTAGCCACGGGCCCATAAATATTTACCCATTTTGGGTAAATGACGAAGCATATAGACCATGAAATTTTCGTCATGTTACAAAGCTAGGAAACGATGAATTTCAAACTTTATTGGGTTACCAAAGCATTAAGCTTGTGACAGAAGTGACTTTGAAACTGATCCGACCGTGCCGGGATTAAGCTGGCTCAACTATTTAGTTTTGGAATAATAATATATGTTCTTCGTGGTTCCGTCTTGAAACGCGACCAGGTATGACTTACATAGATACCGGTGTACACAATATAAAAATCAACTTTACACAGGTGGTTACCAAACGTCTTTACTTAAAAACAATATTTTAACCATGGGTCCTATTATATATAATAAACTACCGATACATTTAAAAGAATTACCCATCAATGTTTTTAAAAAAAAATTAACAAAATTGTTACTAGACAAGTGTTACTACGCAATTAAAGATTTTGTTAATGTCAAATCTTTCTGTTAATGAAGTGTATGCTGCTTCCTGTGCTTTAATTTAGTGACATTTCTATCTTTAGTTTTTATTGTAATTCCGAGTTTAATTTATTGAGATTTTAGTGATATATTTTTAATTTAATTAATTAACATTTTGTAGTTTAAGTTATTGATATAAATATAGGTATATATTTTGTTAATTAAAATCATTACCATTGTACCTAATTCCGAATGTTTTGAATAATATGAGTATTTTTAATAATGATAGTAATGTTGCTTAGTAAATAGAATGCTTTATTTATGTGTTTTTTTTTACTGTGTAGTAAAATATAAATGTTTTATGTTAAATAATTTTGCATGCCGTAAGGCAAAATGTATCCGGGACGCTCATCAAAACAACCATCATTTATCTGTATACCTACATTATTGGCAAATAAATGATTTCTATTTCTGTAACTTAATATGTTATGATATTTTTTATGTGGACTTCACATAAAATCTTTTAATGTGCCATTGTATAAACTGTTTTGTAAGCGAAGGATAAGGAAAACAGCAGGATGCAATGAATGGTAGAAAATATGAGAGAAAAGAAAATGTGCGTGCAAAATAAAAGTGACAGTGAAAAAATATGACAGTACAAAATGTGACAGCAATGCCGCGGGGTGGCCTAAGTAACCTAAATAACCCTACGTAACCTCCCTGGTCACCCATAGTCACACATTAAACAAATAATTTTATGCGTCGCCTACAAGTTTCTTCAAAAAACTTTATTGAATATGTAGGCAAACAATGAGGGGCTCGTGGTTATTTAACAACCGCGCCAATCATACGATATGTAAGGTCAGTCCGTGGATGGGTGACCGCCTGTTACACATCGAGATCCTTCCGTGCCTCGGAAAACACGTTAAAACGTCGGTCTCGAATGTCATACGAATATCTATGATAGACGTTATGGAAGTCAGAAGCCCGAAACTTTGACAACCGGTCTGACCTTAGGATATCAGCATTGCCAAGTAGCTGGGTTGGGGAGGTCTGATGGCAGTCGCTCCGTGTAAAATACTGATATTCAGCCGCATCTGGATAGCTTGGAAGCTGACCCCAACATAGTTTGGGAAAAAGCCAGGAGGAAGTTAGAGAAGTAGACGAACAATGATCAGTCGACAATGAACTAATAACATTGGTTTTTTGGAGTTTTTTATATTCAGTTTTCGTATAAAAAAACCTCTTTTCCCAAATTATACTATGGCGAAGCATTCCTCCGCCGTAAATCTCGGCAGCTCAACTGCATACGAAAAAAATAATAATTTTCAATAATATTATTCGCCACCACAATTATTGCCATAGCAACACAATCAACAATATCACACTCGACTTGCGTCTCGCAATTAGTAATGGTTCACTGAACGTTAATTAAACGTAATGGCATGATATTTAATCTGTGGAACCGAAATTGCTCGCTTTATCGAAGATAAACACTGTTTAGGCAGTCAAGGGCGATCGATTTGTCGGCAATACGTATTTGAATATTTGTTATACATTTTTGTATCGACAATGTTTTTATCAACCGACGAATTCCCATATCTTACTGACTACCAGTAATAGCCTAGTGGTGCGATCGTCGGACTGTCAAGTCATAGGTTTTGAATTCCAACCCAAGGCACGCACCTCTGACTTTTCGGATTCATGTGCGTATTGTATAATTATCACTTGCTTAAAAACGGGGAAGGAAAACATCGTGAGGAAACGCATGCCTGAGAGATATTTCTCAACGGCATGTGAAGCCATTTCAGAGGCCCATGGGTGGCATAAACTCTGACATCAGGCCAGACACTAAAAATACGAAAAAAAAAATTAAGAAGAAGAAGTCTGCCCGTTATTGGTTTAAACTGCGACTCGTGCACTAATGAAGCAAGGTTTCTGTAACGTATCGTAGCAATCACTTCCATTCGTTAGTAGCGTCTGCAGATAAAATTTTTTTCTTTATATCAACAGTTTGACATTACAGTTAGAATTATTATTATAATTAGAATTAACATTTGTCCAAAAAATATTCGTTTTGGGATATCTGGTTACAAATTTAATGCATAAGGAATTAAGGACAGATTCTTTTTTTTGTGTGGTTAGTGACTAACCTGGTGTCAGAGTTTATGCCACCCATGGGCCCCTGACTTGGCTTCACATGCCGTCGAGAAACATCTCTCAGGCATGCCGGCTTCCTCACAATGTTTTCCTTCACCGTTTTTTAAGCAAGTGATAATTATACAATAAGCACATGAATCCGAAAATTCAGAGGTACGTGCCTTGGGTTCCAACTCGAGACTTATGATTTGGCAGTCCGACGGACACACCACTAGGCTATCACTGTTGTTCAAGGACCGCTACACACGTGACTTTCTCTACGTTAAATTATATGGAACAACCAACTAACCAAACAAAGCTATAACTTACACTATGTTATGCTTTTAATCGATATTGTATTGAGAATGTTCTCGTTTTAGCCATTCGAGTTTCACTTCGCTGCCAAATCACGATCCGATATGTTGGCATAACCAAAGTGGACGAGTGCCACAAACACATACTGTCATCTTCGATTCCTACTAGTTTTCGATTAAAACCGAACTTGTATGCCTCTGCCCTTATAAGTACTTTGTATGGTAAAGTCATTGTTTTCATAATTATATTGAAAACAAAGAGCTTCAGCAAAGTAAACTCCTTCAATGTTTGATATCTTAGTAAAAAGGTCGTGGACATTCATCAGTTATTGAAGTACCTACGGTTGTTTTTTCACGGCTCACGACACGTCAAGACAAAACCTGGTAACGATATCAAGCGCCACTATATTTTGTCGTGTCGGGTCGAAGACGTGTCGTCAGCCATGGTGAAAGAGCCTAAATAGGCTTGCAGCAAAATTTAAGATACATCATTTTTAACCCATAAACATATAAGATACCTGCGGTAAATAAGGGCCGGCGCCTATTAAGGGCCATCAGAGAAACAACACACATTCAATAATTTTATAGGTTGGATTTCACGCATATACCTAGTCTTGCCATAAATATTGTCACGAAGAATTTTTTTAATTTTATTACAAATAATATTTATTTATTTTACAGTGTGTTAGTTTAATACATAAATATAAAACAATTTAAAATATAAAAAGCTTATTTGAAGTGGTCTTCATTGGCTGCAATACAGTCCTTTAAACTTTGAGGCCAGTTATCAATAGAAGCACGCACTCTTTCCGTGGGAAAATTCTTCACTGCCAATCGTATGGATTGTTTTAGGGACTCCAAATTATCATGGCGTTTAGAGCAAGCCGTATTCTCTAAAACTGACCATAAATCATAAATAATCCAGCGGATTAAGATCGAGACTAGACGACGGACAGTCTTCAGCTCTGATGAAGTCCGAAACGTTCACTTCCAACCAAGACTACGTGGACCGAGCTTTATGACCCGGCGCAGAGTCTTGTTGGAAGGACCATACTTGGTTATTGAACATGGTGTTGTTAAGGGGCTTAACTACTTTCTCAAGAATGGTATCTTCATACACTTGTGCCGATGTTTTGATACCTTTTTCACAAAAATATGGCTCAGTCACTCCTTCATAGCTAACACCCCACCAAACCATCACTGAAGTCAGATAATGCCCACGTTGCACTCTGTCGACTAATTGGGAAGCTTCCTTAGAGCTTTGAGCATAAATACGGTCATTTTGTTTGTTAAAATGTTGCTCAATTGTAAAGATTTTCTCATCCGTAAACAATTTTTTTCTGTGACCTCCCTTTGCGTACCGCTTCAGTAGTTGTTTCGATTTTACCAACCTATTCTTTTTTAAATCATCGGTTAAAAAATGACCAGTGCATCTCTTATAGGCTGCAAGTCCTAAGTCATCTTTTAAAATACGTGACATGGTTCTGGGTGCTATCTTCATCTCCCATGATAAAATCTTTTGCTTTCGGACAGGATTTCTTTGAATTTTTTCCCTTACTGCTTTGACCACCTTTTTCGTACGAACACTACGTGGACGGCCAGATCTTTTTCTGTCACAAACAGAGGAGGTCTCATTGTACCTATTAATAGCCCGGTATACAAACATTTGACTAATACCAAGCGTATGGAGAGTTTTAAAAATTGCATTTGGCTCCATACCAACTTTGTGTAATGCAATCACAGCGATTCGGTTCTCTTTATTACCCCCGTCCATTTTAATATCGCAAAATATTGTACAATGTATTGGCGCCAAAATTAGAAAACTCAATGAACAATCGTATGAAAATGACAGATTCCAAATTCAAATGTAATATCTTTCTTATTTTTAATTGTAACAGTATTTATGGCCAGACTAGGTACACAAAAAGGACCAATAGTACTGCTATTTCTGGCGCACGCGTTGCCGTGTGTGCCGCCATTTTGTCAGTAGCCTTGAGTTACTCACTGGAGACGATCGATGTCACAATTTAAATAAAATGTCGATGCTATTACGTTCATCATAAAGAAAATAGTATATTTTACAATAATCGAACACTTAATTACTGTAAAGTGGACATTAGAGCTGTCCAATAAAGATAAGTTCCTTTATTTTGTTGATATTTGCCTAGTACTATTTGTCAGCACGACTGCACGAGATATACGAGAATAGCTCATACCGTAACCAGTCAGCAAGATTGGTAGCGAGGTTGATTGTCCAGGGTGCGCCGGACGTACTTAAGTATCGTCACTCGTGTAGGCTCTTTTAATCCACCCCAACATATACTACTCATAATAGGCCTCAAACCATTATTATCGTCACCATGCTACGCAAAAGGCATGGTAATTGAAATAATAGTGTATTTTGTAGTTTTTTTTTAATGAATTGGATGAGCAAACAAGCCAGCGCCGCACCTGGTAGAGAGTGGTTCCCGCCACCTATAACACCAAAAGAATAGCTGATGCGTTGACAATCTTAGAGACGAAGTGGAAAAGTCTCATGTGCCTGTAATTTCACCGACACCTATAACCTTCAAACTGGAACATAGCAATGTTGTTTGGCGACAGAAATGGTGGTAGTACTTCCCCGGACAAACTCTTTCAAAAGGACCTCTACTACTTCTACACATGACTTCTTCGAAACTTAACAGGGTTACTAGGTATTAATAAAGAAATACCTAAACTTTAGTTGATGAGATGAAGAAGAAGATACAAGAAAATACATTTATTTAGCACAGACTAAAAGGCACACAAAACATTAAGTTAAATTGATGACATTTAATTATGTCAATTGTTTTATATAGTTTAGCTTCCTTTTCACATTTGTAAATGTGAAAACTTTGTGGACCTGCATCTATAAATTTGTAAATTACTACAATATTATTCATATTACTTTTTTTTAATTTTATTTTTGTTTGTTAGTTGTTGTACTCAAGTCTTTTAGTACTATATTACTCATTGGTCTGTGGTCAGGACCTCATTGTTCTCTCACTATCCTAAATCATTGTACTGTATCCACTGAAATTGTTAAAAGTATTATTTTTAAAAGAGTAACCATGGAGTTTCTTGCCGGCTCTTCTCCATAGGAAACAACTAATTGGAACCGTGCACCTAAATTCGACGTTTCATAAGCACCTGTATTGGTTTATGTGAAATAAAAAAATTTTGATTTTGATTTTGAAGCAGAAAAAAAAGGACGAAAGTGTGCCTCATGGCTGCGCCAAAAAGGCCCAGTTCAGCAAAAATGCCAGACAACTAGTGTCGTAGTGAGATAACGAGATACTTAGGGCTGATTTCACCAGCGACGTACAACTTTTATCTTAGGAATAAATTTGACGTTTTGATAGCTTTTGTACAGAAATTCTGTCAAAACAACTAACTCATTCTTCAGATAAAAGTTATCCGACGTTGTTAAAATTGGCTCTTATAAAGTAGCGAAGAGCCTTGACAAGTTTCTCCAGTAAATTTGTATAGTAACCTTACAAACTATAGTTTGTTTAGCTCATAGGAGCACGTTGTTGCATATCTTCCTGATATAGTTCCTCGAGACAATACCTGCTCCATCCTGAAATTAATATTTCAGGGGAGAAATTAAACCCATTTCGGTTCCCATAGAGACTTCCACGCTGGAATTTCCTTCAGAGCATAATTCTTGTTTGCTCTTGAATTTGCCTAATTTAATAGCCAGTCTATGCAAATTTAGTTCCTTCCTACCATCCTTTCCTTACTACCATCCAAATATTAACTCCAATGTAATCTATTACATTACTGTTTCTGGAATATCTTATGCAAATCTGTTATCTTGAATCTCAGTCCCCTATTCTGTTACCTACTAACTTACTACTTTATTAACTACTAGCGGTGTCTTCACGGCTCCACCCGCAGCCTATGTTACTCAGTGATAATGTAGCTTTCTAACGACAAAAGAATTTTTGAAATCGGTCCAGTAGTTTTTAAGTTTATTCGTTACATACAAAAATCCAAAAATACAAACACAAAAATACAAATCTTTCCTCTATAGAATATTAGTATAGATATAGATGTCATTCTAATCATTAACATAGTTGGGGTATGAGATAAAGTAAGTTATTATACTTGCGTAGTGACAACATGTATTATGACCTCGACGGTTAAAAGGAAATAGGGCATAAGCGACATTTTGGTCAAAAATGAGTTATATATGCCATTGGACTTGAAATTTTCTGCTCTTTCGAATGCGCTTACTCCCATGGCTCTACGATTATTATATAACTGTTTCACTTTTCATAATATCTTAATAAATGACAAAAAAACGTCAGTTTTTCTAAAATTTAAAACTTTGAACGGCTCTCCTGAACATTTCATCTTTTGTCGCTTATCCCCTATTTCCTTTTAACCGTCGACCTCATTTTTTGAACAACTCTATGCCTAGCTGTAGGTGAAAAAGGCAGAATTAATTGATTGACTGATGTTCATTGTTTACATACCCATATGACTAAGTGAGCTTTCAATTTATACGGTTGGTGTCGTACTGCAGTCGTGCCGCAGCAGTGAGGATGTCAAGCGTGCTGCCGCCGTGCGTGCGCGGTATAGGCGATACACTGCTCTCTCGTCGTGGCAACTGTATGAAAAAACATAACCGCCCTTTAGCCCCCCGTTTAGAGCATTACGCCAACCGACTAAATTACATAAGATAACATCACGCCCTGTATTCCCCGAAGGGTTGGGCAGACGTGTATAGTAACACCCTCGCTTCGCCAGTTATGTTTAAGTTCTATGTAATAGGGGGCCAGCCTATTGCCATTAAACGGGCACAAATCCAGACTAAGCTGCTACTGAGAAGTTCCCAATGGAAAAACCTAATAACACTTTGCCCGACCTGGGGATCGAACCCAGGGCCCCATGCTCAGCAGTCGCGCTTACGAACACTAGCCCAACAAGGCAGTCAAACCGACTAAATTAAAAGCGCCCTAAAGTAAAAACTGAAGTTCAATTCATAATAGTATAGTCCCATCATCTATTGTATATTTAAAGAAGTTCTGTAACATTTAATTTAAATGCTTTAATTTAACAATACTGAGCGGACTGTGGCAAACCTATGAGCCCTTAATTATCTTATACTAGTACTAGCGACCCGCCTCGGCTTCGCACGAGTGCAACGTAGATACTAATGTGGGGCATATAAACCTTCCTCTTGAATCACTCTATCTATTGCTGAAAATTGCATTAAAATCCGTTGCGTAGTTTAAAAGATCTAAGCGTACAGACAGCGGGAGCGACTTTGTTTTATACTATGTAAAGATAATAATTTATACCCCAAACGTTACTGCGATACGCAATTTTCAACGACATCATTATTACGTGTCGATTACACTTCGAGCTTTGGATATCCTGGAACAGAATGTACGTGGGCTACACTTATACTTACTATGTAAGTTATATATAATACTTTTACGTTATTTTTTCCCAGTGAAAAGATGGAGACTTCTTCGAATATAAGTAGCAAGTATAAATAATTAATTACTGCTAAATGTATGTATTAACTGTGTTCTAAGTGCCAATTAAATAATGTACATAACATACCTAATAAGCCCATTACTGTCCCACTGCTGGGCACGGGCCTCTTCTCAGAATAAGAACGGTTTAAGCTTTAGTCCACCACGCTGGCCTGGTGCCGGTTGGCAGACTACACGCACCATCGTGAACTTTATGGAGCCCTCTCAGGTGTGCAGGTTTCCTCACGATGTTTTCCTTCACAGTTAACGCAAGTGATAATCAAATTGTGATCCGCACATGAATCTGAAGAGTCAGATATACGGGCGGATTTCGAACTCAAACCCTCTTGCATGAAAGGCTAGCGTTCAACCGCTAGCCTATCACTGCTATTATACAAAATGAAAAATAAAATAAAGTAACAACAGCCAAAAATCTATAACTGCATTAACTTGCATTTAAAAGAGCAGATAAAACCACCAAAATATTATTTATTGTAAAAAAATTCAACGCGTCTATTACTGTTCTGCCTAGCTTTTTCCCTACTATGTTGGGGTCAGCTTAACCAGATGCGGCTGAATACCAGTATTTTACACGGAATGACCGCCATCAGACATCCACAACCCAGTTACAGGGCAATGCCGATATCTTTAGGTTAGACTGGTTGTCAGACTTTCGGGTTTCTGACTTCCCGTAACGACTGTCATAGGTATTCGAATGACACCCGGAACCGACCGCTTAACGTGCTCTCCGAGACACGAGGGGGTCTGAATGTGTAACGAACGGTCACCCATCCATGGACTGACCGCGGCAAGCGAAGCTTAACCTCGCAAATAAACCACGAGCCCCTCACAACGCGTCAACTAATTAATAAAAAACGTTTAATAAACTGTGACGTAAGTCAAAGAATCCAGTTAAAGAAAGATCCAGACCTAATCAGTCTTGAAAAATATGCACACAGCAAGTCAATGAAAAAAAATGGTACCACACAAAAAATGGCAACATGATAAAATATTCCGAGTCTGTAGCTCCGTATAATATAAACCATTGACGCCAAAGGATGAGACCACAGGGACCTACTACTTCTGTCCCGACGAGTTCTCATGTGACCACCGGACCTTTAATAATGTAGTACGCTAACCAAAATGAAGTGGGTAAATTTTTCAGTGACCTCTGCCGAAACTAGAAGTTTAATGCGAAGTGATTATACTATGTGAGAGGTCATCTATACATAAATAATTACTTGTTCTGACTGACTGACTGACTAATTCATCAACGCAGAGCCTGAACCACTGAAACTAGAATCATGAAATTTGGACTGTCGGTTCCTTTTGTGACATACCTATATGCATCTACTAATAAAGGATTTTTGGAAAATTTACCCCAAAGGGGGTATAATAGGGGATAGAAGTTTATATGAAAATTCGTCGCGGGCATGAAATGCTATATGTATTATAATAGGAGAAACTGACTAACTGACTGATCTATCAACGCACAGCGTAAACCGCTGGGGTTAGAAACTTGAAAATTTGACAGTAGGTACTTTTTATAACGTAGACATCCAATAAGGAAAGATCTTTCAAAATTCCTCTTTAAGGAGTAAAAAAATCACGCAAGCGAAGCTGCGGGCAAAGATAGTTGTTTATAATTTTGCAGGTCACGGCCCAATGTTGTAACTGAGCTGATCACCCCATAGACCTAGCAAGAACAATTTTAGGGGAAGAATGTGTTATATGGCTGATTCCTTTAATTTACTGAGCGTTATTGGTTAAAATTATGGCTCTTGTATATTTAACAATAATGAAGCAACCACCCCGTAACTTTGCATAGTAGACTTTCCATATGTTAGTAGCTGTCACAGGTAATACCTACTAGCGTACAAGTTTACTTATTTCCTTAGTTTGGCAATAAAAAAATACATCCATCGGGAAGCAAAAAGAGTCGTTTTTGACCCTAGAAACCGAGCAATATTCACCTAGCTTCACATCTAGAGACTTACAATAATTTTGATGTTATGACTTTCTTATCCAATGCTATACCGCAGAATGGTCATCAGTTATAGCTGTCGTATATAGCGGTATATACATTATTCAGATTCCAGGTATTGCAATACTCTATCACAATACCATCGTTCAATATCGTCTCTAAAGTAACGTTATTGGGTTGACATGGATGGATGGGTTCCTGTAATGGTAAATAATGGTGAAATGGATCCGAATACCAATGCTTTTAGCAAATATATTGTAACGTTAAACTACCAAAAAAAACTGTCTTTTTGTTCAATGTGAATGTCTATTATACAAGGTGTAAAAAGACCCTTCACGAAGCCGTCAACCATGGATTCAGTACATCAAACTAAATAACCCTATGCAAAAAATGTCGCTGGGAAACGACTTTTTTTTTTGGTGAAAAATTTCGTTTTACTGTAAAGCTCAATGTAACTCACTCAAAACACTGTGCTGATAGGTGCAATGAGTAGTAAACGGATATTGGAGGTATTTCAAGTACATTTGCAACCTTCAAAACTAGTAGGTATTTAAAAAATAAGTTGTGAAAAAGTTGGAACTTTGACCTCCAATATCTCCGTAACTAGAAGGTTCCCAGGCATAGTCCAGAACAATAAAATTATCGCAATGACATGGAGAATAAGTGCCTTTCGGCTTCGTTAAGGGTCTATTTGCACCGTTTATACTAATAATAATAAATGTACATTTCTTGGCAGGCCTGCGGGAAGAGATTTAAAAAAGCAGTATCTTTGTACAGTCAGCATCAAAAGTGAGTGATGAATAATCAAAGTTTCAAAATTATTTGATGAATGAAAACTTACAAATCAATTTTTTTGTCAACAAGTAACGATAGAGGAGGGAATTCTTCAAATAATAATATTATGATAATAAAGACAAGCAATTAGTTCCTAAGTTAATTAATATCGGAATTCCAAAACATTCATCGACTTTTGCTGTTGACTGTACTCTTCATTCCTATGTTATCCTTTTTATTGTATATCTGGGTGAACATAAAGTAAATAAAAATAAAAAAAAATTATTAATAAAGTTTATTTCCATAAAATTAAATTCATTTAGATCATTTGACATTTATTTTAATTCAATATTCATTTATTTTATTCCTCATTTAATTCCATATAAAAATTCAGTTCTCATCAATATACATAGATAGTTTAATACTATATCTGGGTACATGAATATATTTACTAAAGTTTTAAAGTCAGTTTTGCATTTAAAATACATGAAAGCAGATTACAACTTAAGCTGTTTAAACACAACCGTCTAAAATGACATTTAAATTTTTCTCTCCCACACAAAAACAGATTCACATTTGCACAATATTAATGAGCAACTTTATGTTAGTCTTATCTTCATAAATATAAACTTTAGTATTATCAGCTCGTAAATATATAAAACACTTGTTTTGACTCGACTGTATTAAATTTTACGCTTCAGACATAAACAATGGGAGCTGAGTGCGCTGAAATTGAATAAATAATTAAAGTTTTTCACGAAAATAACCAAATTAAAGTCTGATCCAGACACTTCTCAATATATTTTATTAAAATTTTGAAGTTCGTATTTTTATCAAAAATAAAGTCGACGTTTATCGGTACCCAATTTTTAAGAAAGTAGGTTTGAGGATCTTAAACTCCACGTGCAAGTAAAAAAGTAACAAGTTTAGTAATAGTAGAGGCCAAATTGCCTCCGGGGAAGTACCGTACTACCATCATTCCTATTTTTGCCGACAAAAATATCTACTACGGATTCGTAGTAGATATTTTCGTCGGCAGTTATTTTCTATGACCCCGTACCCCGTAAATGAAACCTGAGATATTGACCAGTTCGTTCTACCTAGCCTTTTCCCAACTATATTGGGGTCAGCTTCGAGTCTAACCAGATGCGGCTGAATACCAGTATTTTACACGGAGCGACTATCATCAGACGTTCGCAACCCAGATACTGGGCAATGTCGATATATTAAGGTTAGACCGTTTGTTGGTTAGATATCAATCAGTATTAACAAAATATATGTAAAAAACAAATAAATTAAATTCATTCTAACTACACATACCTATCTATCCAGAGACAAGTTCATATTCACACAATAAATAAAGAGGTCACACGCGTATCCGTGTTATATCATCCGTATTACCGGTTTTTCGGTTTCCAATACTTACGTTCGGTTTTATGAATTATTCATGTACGGTTCGGGTGTCGCTTATCGGTGTCGGGTCGAATGTAAATTGATTTATGGAAGTGCAAAGATTCGTCATCGCGTTTCAGATTTTCGAAGATGTGGTTTTACGGTTATGTATAATCATATTTCCTTAGAGATTTTGAGGGTATCAGTTATATGCTTCTTTCTTATATAAATAATGTGTGAAGGGCAAGAAATAATTTGCTTAGTATGCGTGCAAGTGCTAGTCCCCGCCTGAGGTATGTGAGCGGCAGGAGGGGGGTGCGAAACAATAGACGCGCTATGTCAGTTTGCTTTGTCTTGTCTAATGGTGCGTCCAGACCTGACTAACGCGCCGCGAATGCGCCGCTCGCGAGCCGCTCGCGAGCTGCGCGCGTGCATTTCATGTTCGTACAAAAGCTCGCGCGCCGTCCGCGAGCGGCTCGCGAGCGGCGCATTCGCGGCGCGTTCGTCAAGTCTGGACGCACCATAACGCGCGCACTCCCCTCCTACCGCTCCTATACCTCAGGAGGCGACTAGCACTTGCGCGCGGAGTATACACAGTGTTTCACTAAAAATTATGCAGAAAAGTCCTAGGCTGAGAATCGATTAACCTGTGTTCCAGCACCTAGTTATGACACTGGTATTAGGTTAATAATATCAGCTTTAGAATATACGCTTCGATAATATCAAAGACTGTAACGAGACATTTGTATTTATATCGATTACATACATAAACTCACGCCTTTATCCCATGGGGGTAGGCACAGAAACTACAAAACGCCACATGTTACGATCCTTACATACTCCTTTCGCTTCATCCACATTCATACATCTTGTCATACGCATACGCCGGTTGAGAGCATTTCACACCTGTCCTTTGTGAAGAAAATTATCAATAACATCGACGAATGTCCTTCTAGGGCGTCCTTCTAGGGCGTCCTTTACCGGCGTTTTCACTGACATGCCCCTTATAAATTCCTTTTTTATGAATATTTGTTTTGTTAATTAGACTGATTAAAACCAATTATTGTGGAAAGCCTGCTGTGGCGCTATAAAATGTCTCCATTAAATCTTGAGTATCGAACTTTAATCTTTGTAATAACGCAATTTTTATAAAACACTAACGGCCCGTCCCGGCTTCGCACGGGTGGACATTTTTCCCGTATGTGCAACATTTTTCATTTATACTCCGTTCCTATTGGTCGTAGCGTGATGTTATATAGCTTATAATCTTTCTCGATAAATGGACTATCCAATACAAAAATATTTTTTCAATTCCAGTAGTTCCTGAGATTAGCGCGTTCAAACAAACTAACAAACAAACTCTTCGGCTTTATAGTATTAGTATAGATTTTATCTATCCGTAACAAAATCATATAATAACAAAATTCATTGTTAGGTCGAATCCTAAATAATAGATGAGAGTGCATCGCGTGTTTCCGTTGCAATGCGGTCCAGATTTGCGGGAAATATTTCAGGAAATATCTCGTGATCTAGGCTCGTTGGTTATGTTGGTTAGGCTTTACTCAGTTTCAGCTGAAAATGGGAGTTCATTTTCATCGCATGTTATATGAAACTCAAATTAATGATACTGCAATTTCAAGAGTGTAACTTTTTAATATAATATAGGATTAAGAAGTTTTTTCGCAGGTATAATGAACGTTGTTCTTAAAAATATATTATATCTTGCTATCTATACTATATTACTATATTTACTATATATAATATTATAAAGAGGAAAGATTTTTATTTTTGTATGTTACGAATAAACTTAAAAACTACTAGACCGATTTCAAAAATTCTTTTGCGGTTAAAAAGCTACATTATCACTGAGCAACATAGGCTATATTTATTACTGGAATAAAACTTCTTACGCGGGCGGAGCCGTGAGAACACAGCTAGTTGTAAATAAAGTACTACCAAAATCAGCTGAATAAAAATAATTGGTACCTACTTATAAAATTTACCTATACTAATTTTAATATAACATTCGACAAATAAGACCCATTATAGCAAGGAAATGTAGATAGTGTATTAAAATAAGCAACATGTTTGCTTCTAGCAGAGATTCAACACAGTAATATGCTTTTATGAACCTTAACGGTCAATCAAGATAAGCAGAAACTCTCTTCAAAGAAATGGTTCAAAAGATACTCGTGCCTTGGTGTGTCACTTTTGTCTTATCTTTACATAGTATATAAAACAAAGTCGCACCCGCTGTCTGTACGCTTAGATCTTTTAAATTACGCAACGAATTTAAATGCAGTATTCAACAATAGATAGAGTGATTCAAGAAGAAGGTTTATATGCTCCACATTAGTATCTACATTGCACCCGTGCGAAACCGGGGCGGGTCGCTAGTGTTATATAAAATGAAGTACAGGTAATATTATTATAAACATAGCTGGCAAGATGAGAGGACTTGATTTAATGAAGTCAAACATTAACAGCAAACTTTATTTTTCGTATAGATAAAATGCTAAATATAAACATGTCACTAGGATCCTTAAATGTTCAATAACCTCAATTATAAAAGACCATTTTGATTTCTATAATTTATCGAGCGTTCTTGGTTAAAATTGAGATTCTTCTATAAACATAACATAACATCACGCTTTGTATTCCCCGGAGGGATCGGCAGAGGTGTTTTAGTAACACCCTCGTTTCGCCAATTATGTTTAAGTCCCACTTTGCCCGACCTGGAGATCGAACTCAGGACCCTATGCACCGCAGTCGCATTTGCGACTATTAGACCAACAAGGCAGCACTCTTCTATCTTTACCAATAATGAAGTCTTTCTTTCTTTTTCGTATGGTTAGTGACTAACCTGGTGTCAGAGTTTATGCCGCCCATAGACCTCTGACTTAGGTTCACATACCGTCGAGAAATATCTCTCAGACACGGTTTCCTCACGATGTTTTCCTTCACCGTTTTTAAGCAAGTGATAATTATACAATACGCACATGAATCCGAAAAGTCAGAGGTGCGTGCTTTGGGTTTGAACTCAAGACCTCCTATGACTTGGCAGTCCGATGGTCATACCACTAGGCTATCACTGCTACATACATGCATACATAAACTCACGCCTTTTTCCCATGGGGGTAGGCAGAAACTATAGAACGCCACATGCTACGACCCTTACATACCCCTTTCGCTTCATCCACATTCATACATCTTGTCATACACGCACGCCGGTTGAGAGTACTACGCACCTGACCTTTGTGAAGAACATCACCAATAACATCGATGTATGTCCTTCTAGGACGTCCTCTACCGGCGTTTCCATTGACATCCGCCTTATAAATTCCTTTTGTTAATCGCCGTTCACTCATTCTCTCAACATGACCAAACCACCTAAGCGTACTCCGTTCAATTTTGCTATCACTGCTATAATATAATAATGAAGTAAAGACCTCATAGCTTTGCATAGTAAGACTCTCCCATATGGAAGTAGCTATCACGGGTCAGATTAACTTACAATTCTATTTATACGCCCAATTTGGCAATAAAAATGCTACAACTTGTTACCTGAATAAAAACGTTCTCACTTTGTCTCCATCGTTTCATAATTATGAATGTAACTTTATTACGAACCAAAGTATTATGTTCCTAAGTAAAGCCCGAACGAATAATGGGAGTGTAAAGAAAACACGAATCACGGTGCTATTAAATGAACAATTCGTTTAGTCATTTTCCTATAATTAATTTTAAGGGAATTGTAGGCTATTGAAAATTATGTCACCATGATTTTTAACCAACTTCCAAAAAGGAGGAGGTTACTATGTTCGTCTGTATGTATATTTTTTTCTTTTTTTTTTGTGTATGTTCATCGATATTTTCGCCAATTGTGAACCGATTTTGATGATTATTTTTTTAATGGATAGCGTATACTTCGAAATTGGTCTTATTTAAATTTGGTGAAGATCTGATGAAGAACTTCGGAGATAGACAATGGAACTCCTCAATGATGAACAGTACGCATATTGTGACGATGTGATTATGTTACGAGCAGCGTCTTTAGTAGGTCCAACCAAGTTTTAATTAAGGCCACTAAAATGAAAAAAATAAAAACATTATTTACAAAAAATTCAAACCGACTTCAAAAAAGAATAAAATAATTACCATATAAAATGAACAGTTTCAGAAGTCGGTGCCTTCAATTTGGTTCAGCGTGGATCAGCACCGACTTCTGAAACTGTTAATTTTATATGGTAATTATTTTATTCTTTTTTTGAAGTCGGTTTAAATTTTTTGTAAAAAATGTTTTTTTAACATTTTTTTGTGAATTTTTTCATCGTGAATCACTGATAGCCTAGCGGTTTCGATTTCGGCCCGTACCTTTGACTTTTCGAATTCTTGTGCCGATCAGAATTTGATTATCACTTGCGTTAACGGTGAAGGAAAAACATAGAGAGGAAACTTGCACACCTGAGAGGGCTCCTTCAGGTTCTCGATGGTGTGTGTAGTCTGCCAATCCGCACCAAGCCAGCATAGTGGACTAAGGCCTAAACCCTTCTCATTATGAGAAGAGGCCCGTGCCAAGTTCATTATGTTTTTATTCGTGAATCAACCCGCATTGTTATATTTAATACCCTTGTACTTAGTACATTAATAGGATATTCAAGTTCCTCCTAGCAATAAAAAGCACTTTCAGGCTTTGAAAAAAGGCTCCATAGTCAATAGAGAACACAATATCGCTACACGCGTCAGATAGCGGTCATTGTAAACATTGGAGTGACATAGGTCAGTCTAATCCAATCGATGCACGATGCCGACATTGCTAGGGGAATGTCGACATATTAAGTCCCTATCGACGTATGTGTGTGATAAGGTGATGTGTGTTTGTTCATTGAACTCATATACTATACCTAACTACTTTTTTAGAGTTATGACTCCCTGGTACTTTATCGAGGACATTACAGTATCATAGTTAAGTAATTAGTTTACAGATGGTTAATTATTATTAATGAAACAGTCATTATGGGTATATTTTAATTGTTTCTAATTACAATATTTTCATTGTTGTTATTTAATTGTAACTATACTTAATAGACACTCGCGACGCTCGAGAGGGGCTCATGGCTAATTAACAACCGTGCGAATCATATGATTTGCAAAGTTAAGCTGCGCTTGCCGCGGTCAGTCCGTGGATGGGTGATCATTCGTTACACATCGAGACCCCTCCTCGCCTCGGACAGCTCGTTGAACCGTCGGTCCTGGGTGACATTCCTACGAATACCTATGATAGTTACGGGTAGTCAGATGCCCGAAAGTCTGACAACCGGTCTAATCTGATATCGGCATTGCCCAGTTACTTGGTTGCGCAGGTCTGATGGCAGTCGCTCTGTGAAAAATACTGGTATTCAGCCGCATCGGGTTAGACTGGAAGCTGACCCCAACATATTTGGGAAAAAGGCTAGACAGAACAACTTAATAATAATGGGGACGCTTGTATGACCCTTTGAGATAGATAGAGATGTAGAACACATTTTGGCCCTGACGGTTAATTAGTATAATTATTGTTATTATAATCATGAAAATGCTATTGTTCCTATTCCTACAAACACGTAATGTGTATTGTCGCCGAAATAGGTACTTAAAAGCTCGTTAATTCTAGCTAATAAAGTATAGTGTAATATATTTTAGTGCACAAAACATTAATATTATCATAAAACACTTTATAGGATATTTTATCGTGAAACTTTTTAATATCACTAATACTACCAACGCATAATAATATTCTCTATACCATATATTCTACGTATTACATTATTAACTAGCGACCCGCCCGGCTTCGCACGGGTGCAATGTAGATGCTAATGTGGGGTATATAAACCTTCCTCTTGAATCACTCTATCTATTGCTGAAAACTGCATTAAAACCCGTCGCGTAGTTTAAAAGATCTAAGAGTACAGAAAACGGGAGCGACTTTGTTTTGTACTATGTAAAATAAAAAAATGACGACACGTTTGGTGTAGTGGCTGAGCGATCGGCTTCTGCGCTACGGGTCGTGGGTACGATTCCCTCACGGAACAAATATTTGTGTGGCCTACAGATAGTTTTTCCGGGTCTGGATGTTTGTGTGTGTGAAGATTTATGTCTGCAAATGACCCCACGATACAGGAGAAATCCTTAGTGTGCGGCAATATTTTTTTATAACAAAAAACAGGTAACTTCTATACGAATTGAATTTTAGTCAAAAATACTTTATTTTATTTGTCGTTCGCGCTTATTTCATGGACTTCTTTTAGCTTCAGACACTTTATGTGACAGATTTAATCCATATCATTGACCCTATCTACAGGTGCAATACTGTGAAAAAGTATGTACCATTTATATAGTATATAAATATAAATGGTACATTTTCGCAGTAATTTCAGTTTGATACACGGCTTACGAAAAATTGTATGCAGTTTATTTGCTTTTAATTAAAATAAAGTTTCTCTTCAATGTTTAAGGCAATTTCCCTTCAGGTGATGTTCGTTCTTTCCACCCTATAAATCGATATCTGATTCTCCCAGGTTGTGGACGTCAGATGGCAATCGCAGAGAACTTATGACGACAATAGCAAAGTAAAATCAACTATTTTACAGCAGAAAGTAAACGAGTCCAAATAGTTTCAGAGAACCGCTGTTTCTGTAACTGCGGTGAGAAAATAAGGTGCTATTTCCACGTGGCTGGACGGAGTCGCAGACAAAGGATAGTGCAGTATATAAAGCAGTGTAATAAGCGTTCAATTTTATATGAAACGTGCCTCTACGTATCACGATCGCACGAAATAGTTTGCGAATGCAATTTTTATCAAATTGCTTTTCAGTCTAACTACTAGACGGTTCAGCGATTTAGTATCGAATTAAATAGAATGTGGCTAGAACTGACGCATCTATTTTATGTTTATCGTTTTCTATCAGTAAATGCGATTTAAAACGATTGAGCTCTCGAAATAGGTATGAACTTAAAAATGTAAGCCTTTTATTTTAGTAATAAATTATGTAGGTACGGTCGGCATCATAAATGTGTATACAGCACGTAGCAAAATTCAAACAAATGTGAAATGCATTGCATATTGCATGAGACTGACCAGGTTTATATTGCAAAAAAATCGACCACGGCGTGCAAAGAAATATTGGCTGGAAAAATAAAAACATCTATCTCAAAAATTTCAGTTCAAATAAATACAAATATTGCAGCCAGTGTTGTTGAAAAAATATTAATAATGCAGTTTCAGCTTTGGTATTTTTTTGTGGTGATACATGAAACATGCCAATAAATGCTTTAGTTACACTGAGGGTCGGGAACATTGTGTGATAGCATTTTTATTTCAACAAATACCTAAATACAAAATATAACATCATCATCAGCCTATAATGTTCCCACTGGCTATAATGTTCTAATGCTGGGACACAGGCCACCTTTCTGTGAGAGGGAATGGGCCGAAATCTACCACGCGGGCCCAGTGCGGGTTGGTAGATGTCACATGTCTTCGAATTTTTTGGTTCTAGGACATGTCGGTTTCCTTACGATGTTTTCCTTCACCGTTTTGAGAGCAGTGGTAATGAAATAAATTACACAAAGTAATGCGCCTGGCTGGGTTCGAACCCACAAATAATAAATATAACATAATTGTTACGAATAAAAAATATTGCATCAAAATACTACCAACGATATGATATCTTTTCATGAATTTGGAGTGCATTAAAAGAGCCTCCACGAGTGACGATACTTACTTAAGTAAAAAGATTAGCCAATCAGCAAGGTTGGTAGCGACGATTCTGCCGGGGTTGCGGTTCATGCAATAGCGAAGGCCGGGGGGCCTTAGATCAGAAAGAGGGACACCGTTGGTTTTTAGCCGGTAAGAGTCCGGCAGACGCCCTCGCCTTCTCCGGGCGAGGAACATCCATGAGGATTTTCCAACGATAAAAAAAAGGTTGCTAGTGACGATGACTGCCCTGGGTATGCCGGACGTACCGCTACCAACCTTGGTGACTGGCTAATCTTTTCACCACGTCATAAGCTATACTCGTATAGCTCGAGCCGACACGACAGAAGAAGACGAAAATATTGGTAAAACGAGAAATATCCTCTCCGCACTTTCAACCTTATAGCTAGTGACACGGACCTATTATATTTTTCCTCTGAGCGAGTTCACAAAGAATGCATTGTTTGTAATAAATTAATTAGTTAAATTTTAATAATAAGTTAAGATAACTTTACACATGTACACTATCGCAATAGGTTACCCTGTAATGAAAAAAAAAATCTAACGTAATCTTCAGAATTACTACAATTTACACTTTTTAGTGGTTCATCTTTTGTGATATTCACAACATTTTTTAATATTTCATAGATTCGTAATAAAAAAAAAGCAAACGTACAATATTTTTTTCCAAGAAAGCAGAGCCTTTTTTCTTATCCAGTTAGGATATCATTAAGTAGAGTTATTACGTACTTAGGTATAAACGTGGGACGATTTTATATAATAATAACACTAACATTAATCCGCCTTACTGTCTTCAGTGTCATATATAATTATGCCATCGTACAACCCCTGAAATAAAATGATAAGTACCCTGTTATTAATAACTGTTACGTGATATTGGGTGATATTATTTCTGTCTCATTGATTAACGTCTAGACCGGTATTTATAACAATGATAATATTACGGTTGTGCCTCGAAATAAGAGAGAGGTATCAATTTTTTTATCAAACAAATGTTTTTTGTCGCTATTCCTCAATTCTATGAGGCCCTAGTTTTAATTAATAATTATCAAAATCAGATCTGAATTAAAAAAACAAACAAAAAAATCAAAATTTGTATCGATTGAGGATTTTTCTAGTTATGATTTTTATCATACAACTCGTAAGGAGCTTGAAAGCCACTGACCTCATATTTTTCTTATATCAATGCCTCAGAGATAGAACGTATACAAGAACATAAAACCTGAGCCTTAATAACGTAGCAGTAGTTAGTACTGTTTCAATATACCAGCGCGGCACAAAAGCCTGTGTGGCCTGCAGATATTTATTTCAGACTAGCTTTACCCGTGACTTCGTCTGCGTAGACGTCGGATGGGTTTTAAATTTTTTTGCGCGGAATCCTAATTATTTTTCTTTTTCCATAATAAAAGCAGCCTAAGTTACCTACTTATAAAATCAGCTAAGTATCTGCCAGTGAATGTCCTGTCAAAATCGGTCCAGCCGTTTTGGAGATTAGCCAGAACAAACATAAAGACAGACAGACAAAAGTTTAAAAAATTGTTTTTTTTTTTTGTTATAATTTCTGTATTTATTTTCATATGCATTTATTAATAAGCTGTTATTTTGACATTACAAACAGACACTTCAATTTTATTTTTTTGTATAGTTCTGGATGATAGTGCCTGTAATTTGTATTTCAAATGGCACAGAAAACCTTAATGCGAGGTTGTGCCGGTGTGTGAGGGGTTAATTTACTCACACGAGTTAAATTTATTGAATTGTACAGAAATAATCTCAGTTAAGTAAAGCTATTTGTAGGCTTAGCGTACGGCCGGCCATTCACCGTCTGCTGTAATTAATAAAATCGATTGACTGCAGCTACGGTCGAGTAGCATCGAGATTGCAGCGATTCCATAGATTTATCGGATTATTGGCCCTACAGATTGTTGGCTTGGAACTACGACGTAATTAAGAAGTTCGATGAGATGATGCTTGTCTTTTATTTGAGATACGTTTCATTAGATTTAAGAGGTCGTTCCCGTATCATAGCCGTCTCGCTCTAACCTTAGCCTTTTTTTAAAGATTTAAAGAGATTTTAGGCGATATTGAAAAATGTAGTTTAACTGCTTCGTTGGTCTAGTGGTGGCAAGCGCGACTGGTGATCATGAGGTCCTGGGTTCGATCCCCGGGTCAGGTAAAGTGTTATTAGGTTTTTCCATCTGGAATTCCTCAGTAACAGTCCGGAGTTTGGATTTGTGCCCGGTTGATGGCAATAGGCTCGCCCCCTATTACATGGGACTTAAACATAACGGCGAAATGAGGGTGTTACTATACACCTCTGACCAACCCTTCGGGGAATATAGACGTGATGTTATGTATGAAAAATGTAATCTAAGGTAGTTCTTCTGAGTATCAGACGGCTGTGAAACGAGAACGGCCTCTTAAGTCAATATTTGAGGTCATTTGGTGTTGTATTTCGACACCTCCCGCGCATTAGGTCGTATGTCCAAATTTGTGATTTTTCAGGAGAGAGATTCTTAACTTCATCTTTGTCTTGATCAGCCGCAAACGATAATGTGGGATTAATTTTAGAATATAGCAATGATTGAAGGTTAAAGGGGATAATGAGGCCTTTTGATTGAATTAAAAACTCATATTTTCGTAAAAATAGGCAAAAATAAAAACTTACGACCTTATTCTTGTTTTCGCAAAGTCTACTTGTTACGACCTTATACTATTAAAATACACAACGAATACAGCACGAATAAGGTCGTATATCAGACATAAGACTTTATGCTGCGTACAGATTTTTTAAATACGATAATATAGACCGCGCATAAAATCGCAACTTTCATGTTTCGACGTTTTGCGTCGGACGTATTTCAAATTATTAACTTACGAAAATAGTGATGAATATCATTATATACTTAAAACCAATTTACTAACACGATTAGGATAAACATGCAAATCATGATAGTAAATTAAAGTAAGAAATAAACTTACCATTTTGTCAACATTCATTAGCCGTTATTTTCACGTTCGAATCATTTTGGTTATTTAAAGCTAATTTTAAATCTTTGATGACCGTACATTACTCATAGTACTAGTATCTAATAAAAACAAAACAGTAAAGTATAAAACAAACACAGTTTCTTGTTTTTTTAGATTTTCAAACTCCAAAGTAATATTTTGTACTGTTTACATCTTACGACGTCGGTAGTGTGCCGTGATTAGCCGGTGCGCGGTCCAATAGTTCAACGTAAATCGTCGCAACTGTTGGCACGACCATATGCGCGGGAATTTAAACATGATAAGACTATTAGCGGGTAAGAATCTTGGTATTTAATGTAAATATGAAAATATTGTTTTCAAGGATGTGTAGTATTTCTATAATAATGAACTGTAGTACTAAAATCTCATTTTACCAAAAAAACGTGTTACGACTTTTGGCGTGGGAGGTATCGATTTAGAAGTATATTAAGAGGTTTCTAGAAACGTATTACTTAAGGTATATAACTTAGTAAGTTTCGATGAAGATTAGCTAGTTGACATCGACATATTTGTCAATAAAATATCCTATTGGAATTCAGTCAAAGTCTTAATAGCTAAACCAGGTAAGAAGCTTTCTATCAGACTCTTTGAAACTACGAAAATCTCTGAGTAAAACCTCAAAAAGTGTGCCAGTCTTCGACTGTGACCCATTTTCCAATTGACCTACATTACTGCTTCTAATCCTTAACTATGCTGTCAAATAATTAAAATGACTAATAAACCAACTTGTACCTACTTAACATAATATCACGCCTGTATTCCCCGGGGGTTCGGCAGAGGTGTTTTAGTACACCCTCGCTTCGCCAGTTATGTTTAAGTCCCATGTAATAGGAGGCGAGCCTATTGCTAGTAACCGGGCATAAATCCAGACTCCGGGCTGCTACTGATAAATTCCTAATGGAAAAACTCAATAACAATTTGGCCAACCGGGGGATGGAACCCAGGACCCCATTCTCAGCAGTCGCGCTTCTACTGGACCAACAAAGGCAGATAAAGTCAAGGTACCTACTTATTAAGTAAATAACCAATGAAGATATATACCTAGTTAACTTCATAAAAATCCAGTGTCTGTCCCACGTTCATAGTTTGCCCATATTTGCACCTTTAGAGAGCACTTATATTTACATAATCGCTTGCTCGAGCGCGCTATAAATATTTGAATGTCATGCAAATAGGAAAATTTCAGTTCTTGGCCCAACAAAAAGAAGTTCTGTTGTGGAGATCGTCTACGACACTTGTCCCCGTTGTTGGACGGCCCACTTCAACCCTCAAGTGGTAGCAGAACTCGATGTTAAAAATAAAAGAGAGAAATAATATTTGGAGAAGATATTTCTTTTCACTTTTACAAGAGTTTCTTATGATAATTTTAATGATGGCGACATTGATATGATAGCTTGTCATCAAATACAAATTTAGAAACTCCTTAAGTAAATAACGGTAAAAAATGCAAAAGTTTGTGGAATAATGTTTCTTTAAAAAGTTCCGTAGCATTCAGATTGTATAAAAGATGAATTTGAACCCTGTTTCAACCTCTTAACGCTGAATTAAATTCGAATTGTCTCTATGTTTTAAAAACATATACTCGTACGTAAAAACCATTACCAAACATGTTTTTCTTGTTCTCGGTCCGTTTTAAATTGGATCTATCGTAAAAGAAAAATGTAAAAGATACGTAAATGGTATCTGTCAGTTCATTTAAAAGTTTTTATGTTCTCGTACACGTATGTTTTATTGCACATCGGTATTTAAAATAAAGAAAGAGAACGCGATATAATTGGTAAAGTTTACATCGTACTATTCCATAAAATTAAAATACGTATACCTATGACAGTCGTTACGGGTGGTCAGAAGCCCGAAAGTATGACACCTTTTTTTTGCGTTGGAAAATCCTCATGGATGTCCCTCGCCTGGGGAAGGCGACGAGGTCTGCCGGACTCTTACCGGCTAAAAACCAACGGTGTCCCTCCTTCTGACCTAAGGCCGGGGTCACGGGATTCGCTATTGCATGCACCGCGAGAAAGTCTGACACCTGGTCTAACTTTAGGATATCGGCATTGCCCAATAAGTAGGTTGCTCCGTGTAAAATACTGGTATTCAACCACATCTGATTAGACTGGAAACTAACCCCAACACAATTGAGAAGAAGTTAAGCAAAGCATTCCAAAATCAAAAAATATTTTCGTATGTTCAGATTCGAAAGTTGTCTTGTTAACCGAAAGCTGACGTCACCTCGCAAAATCGTCGATGATGGTACATCGAAATTATAATGTTTGCTAGGCGTGTTTGTTTTGCAAAGGCTTTGTGTCAACAAAGATGATTCATTATGTACGCGCACGCTCATTAACGAGGTGACGTTTCAAGCGATGCCAACATTTCGTAGTCAGACCGATAATGATGATTGATTTTATGCTGCGCAAGCAAAAACTGCGGCAAATATTGATATTTGTGAAATAGTTTCAGAGGTAAATAACGTGAAGTTTGTTTTGATCGATGAGTCGGTAAACGTAATTAAATTTTCCAATTGTTTGCATTTTGCTACAACAACAGCGCCGTCTATGAACAATTTAGTAACAAGTATGCACATAGATTTCATTGTAGATACCTACAGATTATAATTTGATGTTCTATAGAATGAAAAATCTCATTGATACTACATTTTTAAAGCTACCCTTCATATTCTTCTTATTATCGTGTGTTTAGTGACTAAAACTGGTGTCAAAGTTTATGACGCCCATGGGCCTTTGATTTGGCTTCACATGCCGTCGAGAAATACGAGTATCTCTCAGGCATGCCGATTTTCTCACGATGTTTCCCTTCACCGTTTTTAAGCAAGTGATAACTATACAATACGCACATTAATCCGAAAAGTCAAACCGATTTTTACCATGAAGGGTAAAAATCGGTTTGAATTTACCGAATTTTTGACAGTTTTTTTTATTTTCATACAAATTAAAACTTATCACCTATAACTTTTTACGTCTTTTTTTAGAAGAGGGCTGATATGTGGTGTGGACTGTAATCAATGCATAAATACTAAAATGATAGATGTATAACTATTTAAACACACAAAATTTAATTCAAACAATATTTGCCTAGAAAATACAAATCTTAAAAGTACTAAACGTCCTTTAAAGATTTATACAGACACAGACAAAATGATTTGTCGTAAAACTTTAACGGGATCATCAAACTCTTATGCCAATAACTTAAGAAGAAACGGTCAATAAAACGAGATTGGTTGGCAAGATTGTAAGTATGAATCCGAATACGGATGAAGTTAATTATTTCTTTTTTTATACCATCTTTCTTGCAAAGAACTGGCCACTCATTGCTTTTTATTAGAAAATTCTCGTTCATTAAGATTGGAATTGTGTCCGATTTAAAGCGACAACCTCTCTGATGACCACTTGAGACATTAATTAATATAGTGAACAGCAAACGGTGTAAGTTTTGATGATGAAATTCAAGCCCGTTTTTGGCCATAGCGACGGCTTTCGGCAGGACTCAGGTTTACAATAGTACGTCAATAAAAACGAAAAAATAAACAAAAATATAGCTACCTATGCCTTTTTTTTCATGGAGAAATGCTCACTCATACTGCACTACCACGGGGAGATAGTGCAGTTATGTGAGACTTCAATCCTCTAAAACTTCACGGTGTCCTCCTCTGCCGCTTATGGCGGGAACACGGGCACGCGTTAGCACTCATCCGCTAACCCGCCGCGGCTGTCCATCCCCGGACTCTCCTCTGGGGAGCACCCCCCATCACCGGCGCACCAGAACACATGGCACGCCGTGTCTACCCCGAGGACCAAACCAGCACATGGGCGTCAGATGACCCCGTATCTGGGCACCCTTGGTCCCCCTGCAACGGGTCAGGTTAGTGGACCCGCCGCCTACCACTTTTCGGCCACAGAGGATAGGGAGAGCGGCCAATAAGTATGCCTGAACCTTTGTAGATCAAGCATCATTTATGTCACGTTATGTGAATAAATAATATTGTGAGTACTTTCAAAGGCATTGTTAGTAATACGAATAGAAATAATATTGTCGAGCCGCGACACGTGTTCTATAAAAGCTCGATATCCTCGTTCTACTTTTTCTTATCCATACATTTTCCTGCTGACGATTTTCTTTACAATAATGGGTGCTCCTTTGTCAACAATTTTCCACTGCATTTCCAATTTTAATGAAAGAAATGACGAGTTATTGTAGCATTAGTAACAAGATTTACTTTCAAGTTTTCTAGAAGTCATTTTTAGTAGCCCAGTGGCCGGGTAATTTTACCTTGCAAAAGGTCCGTCAGTTCTGATTTTTGGGTATGTGTTATATTCAGGTGTTTTTGTGAAAATTTTAATATTTCGACCTAGAGAGACGTCCGCGCCCTCCGCCATCTCGAAAATTTAAATTTTCATAATAAGAACATCCAAAAATCAGAACTGACGGTCCTTTTGCAAGGTAAACCCGTTTTTTGCAATCTGGACAGGGCTATAGGCCTGTAAAGTACAATTATACGTTCTGAACACCAAACGTGGGGCACAAGCGTGACATGCCGTCGGCGGGCCCGCGTTAGTTGTATTCTAGGGATTACTATGAAGCAAGTCACACCAAATACAAGCGAGGCAGCGTGCTCTCGCGTTTGGTGCGACGATCGCTTTAGAAGTTCCATTTATTCATAAATGCTTTCGTACTGCTACCACATTCTTGTTAATGGAAAAGGGCTTGTTAACAAGCTAGCTAATAAGCTTCCACTAATTAAGTACAGTCGTTACCTCATATGGTGTGACAAAGTAATTTCATACATGTAACTTAAATATAATTAAATCTATTACTATGACAACTGAATACACAGGCTGTTAATGAAATTACTTTTAGCTCTGAATAATTAAAAGTGGTCTGTGTTTTACCACTTTCAATTAATTAAATTAAGTATGTTGTAGCGATTAAGTCTGGAAATAAATTGTTTGTTTTGTTATTTGTTTTATAGGAAACTACTGAATAAGTATTGTCTCGGCATGTATGCTAAAGTATGTATTTTTTTATAAAAAGGCTTTTATGCGATGGAAACTTGACGTCATTTTCGCTTGTTGGAAATATATGAGTAGATAAGTCACATAGGGACTAATGCATATAAACCTTCATTATTTGTTACAAATATAATTTAAATAACATGGTGTAAAATTAAAAATAATTTCGCTCAGTATATGTCGTAGGATAATCGGCAAAATCGGATCTTTGCGATAATCCTAGGATGATTGCAAAGGAACGGATATTTTGAATCCAAGACAGATTTTTGTAAGTATTTGCGTTATTTTCAGGATCATTGCAAAAATCCCAGTTTGTTTAGGAGGACACTGGAAAAAAAACGGACACGTGCTTCTTAAACCATTATGACATTGGGGCTATGGTGTTACGTTTTCAATATAATTGTATATTTCAATATTTAAAATTACCTACAGATAGTTAAAAAAATATTTCGACAAATCTCCTACGCTATATTCATGCCAATTAGCCCCCTACATCCCAAAATCCCTATTTTACGGTACACCAAAAAATCTGACTCGGATACAAAATGCCGTATTCAATCCGCTTCATTCATCCATGTGCTCACAACGATGGCTGACGACCGTCAATTTTTAATTGGAGACATTTCCTTTCAGTCGGTTTTTAGGTCACGTGCTCGTATCATGGAAGCCCCTAAAATATGTATCGGGGAACTTTAACACGACCTCCCATATTGTGAAAGACGTTACTATTGGATACTGTTATGAAAACTTTGTACAGCTCTGAAGTTGTAAGGTTTTTTTGAATGCATTGGTATAATATGTACTTACGGACTAGATTTGCTATTTAGAAGAATAACATGGTT
Organism: Amphipyra berbera; assembly: GCA_910594945.2. Classification (NCBI taxonomy): domain Eukaryota; kingdom Metazoa; phylum Arthropoda; class Insecta; order Lepidoptera; family Noctuidae; genus Amphipyra; species Amphipyra berbera. The sequence goes on along the minus strand of OU343136.1, from coordinate 9,044,162 downwards.
ATCAACGAGTTGCGGTTCCGGAACCACAGTGCCATAGAACTTGATAGCTGTTTAGCGGTAGTTTGAACCTTATTGCATCAATGCATTTGGCACATATTGTCTATACGTCTATTCATTTAAAGTTGTTATTTGAATTAACTTTTTTTAACTCGTGCAGCTGTTATAATTTAATATTATTTTGTTTGTGTGTACCTATACTTGAAAAAGTCTCATCAAATATTGATTTCAGAACTAAGCAACGTTCCCCGCGACGGTGGTGCGTGTCCAGCTTTTTTTATTTTTTAGTCTTAACTTCTTCGCGTTTGACCTTAGTCTCACACAAGTCAAATCAAATCAAATCATTTATTCATTTGCGAATATGGGTACAAAAGTTCTTATACAAACAATAGTGACCATTAGCCATATCCTACCATGAGGCATGCAAAATTACAAAATAGGTACCTATGAAACTATGCACGTATGTACCAATGATAAAAGAAAAGACAGTAAAAGAAGAATTACAAAAGTTTATCCTGTAAATATTCAGTAACAGAATAATATGCTTTTTTTACTAACAATGTTTTAATACTGTTTTTAAATATGTTTATATCAATAATGGAGAGGACCGAGTTTGGTAAATGATTATAAATACGTGGAGCCATGCATAATATACTTTTGTTTAATAACGCTGTCTTGTTTTCTGGTAAACATATATTGAACTTATGTCTCCTGCTGTTTAGCTTTTTGAAGTAGCTTGCATTTTTTCTAACAAATAATACAACCTCTGATATATATATGCATGGTAATGTTAAAATGTTTAATTTTAAAAAGAATGGAAGTCTCACAAAGACAGGGTCTAAGATGGAGCTCACGATTACGGGCTCGGTGTGGGTACAAAATTAGTCGCGCTATCCCGAAAAATGCATGTGAGTGAACTGTAAACAAAATTAATATAAGCAATGCTCGGCTGATCATTGTATCATTAAAGTAATTAGATTCTTCTATGAAAAGACATTGATAGCAAGCTTTTTATTGCAATATTGCTCGATGTTATTAAATTCCTAGAATTTTCATTAGATGCTTTTAATTATATTTCATTGATATGTAGCAACTGTTTGCAATCAAACATATAAAATGAGACTTAAAAACTATTCACAAAATATACTGAATACTTATCATAGATATAAAGTAATTCCATTATAATGCTCTTTGCATTTTAAACCCAAAAAACAACTTTAAACGAAACATAAAGCAAACTTCAAACAAGCACATTATGCAGAACATAAATAAAATTACATGCACATAAAGTACTTATTTGGCAACAATAAAACGGCATACCACAACCAGTGGAAAGACTAAATTCTTTATTTTTTTTCTTTTTTATTGCAATGAGAGAGAATTAAATGCGAATACCACAAAAAGAATTGGGTCAGCTGTACGTTCAAATGCAAATATATTTTATTTGTTGAATAATTTCATATTCTTAAGACACGCTATGTATTTGAGGGTATTTTGTTTTGGTATTTACTGTCGGCCTTTGAGTAAAAAAATAAATTATTCGATTATAGCACAAAAACTGAACGACCTCTGTGTATATTTTTTTTTTATATATTGCAAACCTAGATCTAACCTAAGACAACTAAAAAAAGGTCATTTTTCAGGGGGCGAAACAAACGTATATCTGCATATTTTGTATACAATTTAATTTGATTCTAGATTTTTGAGTTGTCTCATTTTAGATCTAGGTGTGCGATATCTATAATATAAAAGGAGAAACTGACTTACTGACTGACTGATCTATCAACGTACAGCTTAAACCGCGGGGGTTAGAGATACTTGAAATTTTGACAGTAGGTACCGTTTTTTTTCTCTTTATTTTAAGGGTTTTGTCGCTTAGCGACGATGTATAACGTGGACATCCACTAATGAAGGATTTTCAAAAATTCCTCCCTTAAGAGGGTGAAAAAAATTACTCAAGCGAAGCTGCAAGCAAAATCTAGTTAATTAATATGATCAAGGACGCCAATTATAATCCAGTAGATAGATAAGGATATATGTCTACAAACACTAAAGACTAATCAAACGATAACCCACGAAATATTGACGATGTAGTAGAAAAAGTAAGAAATAATATTTATGATTAAAGAAATTTATTTCTCAATAAGAAATTACAAAGATTTCACTTACTTGAGAACATTTTTAGTACTTAAATATTATATTATAAAAGCTTTGACATACAAACTATTGTTTTTGTTGTCTAATAATTAATTTATACAATTACCTGACATTTCATTTCGTATACTAATGAGATCCACAAACACATAACATATATAAACGAACTTACCTGTACATGAAGTTCAATCATGTAGCTACGCATATGAGACCAAGGAGGTAGCGGAGCGGAAGAAGGAGGCCGCTTCTTCTCTCCCTTCTCGAACTAGACGCACCGGGCGCCGGGGGGCGCGTGACGAGCTCCGGCCACCCTAGTGAGTGGTCTGCGGGCGGCGGGTTAGGGGACCCGTCGGCCGACCAGTAACAGGCCCAGGGAGGATGGCGCGCCGTGTTCCGCGCGTGCGTGTCGAAGGAAGTGGGGCAGGGGAACAATTGCCCCACCACAGGAGAGGTCCACCAGAAGAAGCTGGTAGACCGAGACCTGCCGGGGTCGCGGTGCATGCAATAGCGAATCCCGTGACCCCGGCCTTAGGTCAGAAGGAGGGACACCGTTGGTTTTTAGCCGGTAAGAGTCCGGCAGACCCCCTCGCCTTCCCCGGACGAGGGACATCCATGAGGATTTTCCAAAGCAAAAAAAAAAAAAGGTACGCATCTGAGGAGCTCAGGAATAAAAAGTGGCATGTAGGTACACTTCATTTTCGTACAATAATCGAGTTTATTTTTGTTCACGATTATGTCGTTTGCCTTGCAAATATCACTTTTTGATCAGAATTTTTTCTCTTCAATATGGCACTTTTTGAATAAAATTTTATCAGAAATCGATAACATCCAAGGTTTTGAGACCAATGGGAAAAAAAGAAACTTCGAGCCAAAAGTGTAAATGACACTTTTTGTTCCTGAGCTCCTCATACACATTACCAATTTTGCGATACACGTGTAAATAAATTTCTTTAGTAAAATAATAAACTCGAGGACAAGGCGAGAAACGTACTTACCTGTACGCAAAGTTCTATCATTATTATATTATTATACTCGCGCCTCCTCCTCTACACCGCGGATATTTATCTACACAATATGTACGAGTAGTTGACATGTGTACACACATGACATGTGTACTCATCCCTGCAAAACATGTGTAAATAAATATCATCAGTACTCATCTTTTTGAAATCGCTTCTCGTATAATAATTAAGAGCAGTACTCATGACAACGCTATTTTAATTAACACTGTAGCAATTAAAATATACTGAACTTCAGCGTATATTTTCGAAAATACTTTATTTAAACATAAACATAACATCATACCTGTATTTCCCGAAAGGTGGGGCAGAACTGTACAGTAACTATCTCATTTCGTCGTTATGTTTAAGTCCCATCTATGTAATAGGGGGCGACCCTATTGCCACCAACCGGGTACAAATCGAAACTCCGGGCTGCTACTAAGGAATTCTACACGGAAAAACCTAATAAAAGTTTGTTCGACCTGGGGATCGTACCCAAGACCTCATGATCAGCAGTCGCGTTTGCCACCACTAGACCAACGAGAGAGTTATTTTAGCATTTATTTATTTATAAGGAATATATTTACTAATAATAATTAAATAATATACCCCTTGTACCTGGCCTGTCTCGAAGATTCTTGGCATATAAATAACAGAAATTAAAGATTCAAATATAAATTCAGTTCATTTCTGAAAGAATAGCAACAGTTTTACAGAATAATATTCCACTGGAGCTAAAATTTTCTCGAAGATTCTGGTCGCATATTTCAACGGTAATTCTAAAATCATATTGTTAGCTGTGAATTCCAATTTGCTGGAACATATCGTATGCATTATAAAGCCCAAATACAATGCAATTGTAACGTATAGCACTGCAGTTTGCAATCAAATATTCTATACAGTCGACTTGTGGGTACAATTCATTATTACAACTACAGGTCTTATATTTTATTCGCGGAATGGGGAAATTGCAGTATATTAGATGTTATAGCATGCAAATTGCTATAAGATTAACTCGTTTTATGTTTGTTGCCACACTGTACCGCGTAAAGTCGCCACCGCTGCAATTGGTCGTGCGCTGCGATGACGCGACGCGGGCACATAGTAAAAAAACCAATCACTAGTGCGCGAAGTGATGTTAGCAAATTGTCTACACGAATCCATGCGCCAATTTTTTTTTAACTAACTCATATAGTCTCACGCCTTTTTCCCATGGAGGTAGGTAGAAACTATAGAACGCCACATGCTACAATCCTTACATACTCTTTTCTCTTCATCCACATTCATACATCTTGTCATACACGCACGCCGGTTGAGTGCTACGCACCTGTTCTTTGTGAAGAACATCGTCAATAACATCAATGTATGTCCTTCTAGGGCGTCCTCTACCGGTGTTTTCACTGACATCCGCCTTATAAATTCCCTTTGTTAATCGCCGTTGACTCATTCAATTTATTTTTTAACTAATTTCACTGCAATACAATATTATTCAAAATTTAAGCGTTCCAGTTTTATCATTGGCCTCAATCCATAATAGCAGATACGCGCGGCTACAATGCTTTATGATCGTGCAATTGGTTTGGCATTTTTAGCCGTATTTGAGATAGGGATTCCTAAATTTTACGTCACTCTTATAAAGCACTTATAGTCCTGTAAAGATAAAACAGCTTTCAAGAATCTTTAACATCATAAACGTTTACGTGAAGAATTTAAATAAGCAAATTAATGTGTCGTGCGTGTCGTAGCACTATCGTAGCGCTACGCCGTAGCGCATGATAACATTCACTGACATAAATCGTAGCACTTATAAACACGCACTGAAATCACTTCGGATGAGTTATAGGGACACTTTATTCTGCAACGAGTAGAAGTCTTTTATGCTAACAGCTATAGGATTTCAAGAGTAGAAATTCACTCTAATTCAAATCAATATCGATGGATTTGGAACGGGAAGCTCTCGGGAGTAAACCCCCAGAGCTTTGCTTCTGCGTTAGAGTCCATTCCATTCTGAGAATCTTGTACAAATCTATTTAATCAACGCGTTCGTACGTGCACTCACATTATTCGAAGCTTACGTCTTGCGAGAACTGCACACAACTAACAAAGCAATGGGTTGCTAATGTTGCAACTTGTTTACTACAGAATTGTGGTATTATTAATTAATTACGAATCCACCACATGGGTTCCAGTCTATCGATACTATTAAATTTTCTTATGAGACTAAACAGCAATTAGCATTTCACTCATAGAAAGTGGGCATTTTTTATGAACATGCATACGCATGCTTTCATATTTTGACATCGATAACGCTTACGCATGCTATAGAATACGTGAGCTGATAGCATACGATTTCATAGGTGATGTGAATTGTATCTAACACCATCCAGCTATTAGAGTAATTTTTTTTTTTTAAACATTTCCCATTAAGAATTACTTCTGTATCGTGGATGCGTTAACAGACATAAATCTTCCATGCGCAAACACACAGACTCGGAACAATTATCTGTAGTCCATACAAATACGCGGCGCAGAAGCCACGCACTCAGCCACTGCGCCAACCGTGTCGTCAATGATGAATTGATAAATTGATACTAATTAATATGATAATTCCCTAATTCATTAGTGATAGTAGTGTAGTGTATTGCTGTATATTCTTACGTTTTAACTTTTCCAAAAATGCTTCTGCATTACAATAATCAATTATATTATTGGGTTTACCCTGTTACCTTATTCTCAGACATACACGTCTAAGAATATCTCCTAAAATATTTCAAAGAGTAACTCATTTATTAGACACTTTTTCTCCACCTCCAAATCACTACAATATTATTTAATCCAATCTTCAAAAGGTCCAAATATAAAGGCTGATGTTAATAATAGAAAGTTTATGAGTCTTTCTGTGAAATTTCTTCAGTGTAACAGTGAAGCCTATTTGTGCACGTTCCATTTTGTATACAATACTATTTTCGTACGTGAAAAGCTTTCTTGGGCCCAAGTTTCTTTCTATCCGGTTACATCTAGTTTGATTAAGGTCTTTTGTGACCGTGCTCTCATTTACGTTGTGAAGTTTGTTCAAAAAAAGAGGTAAACGTAGTTGTAAGGTTTTAATTTGAAAAAGCTTTTTACTTTGTAGAGACCGCTAAACTTTAATTAAATCTTGCTAAGTGAATAAATTAAGTTATACAGCGATGGATAGTTGTACTTGGTTTCAAAAATATACCTACTGCCGAGGTGCTTGGTTCGATCTCCAGGTCGGGCAAAGTGTTATTGGGTTTTTCCGTGTGGAATTCTTCGGTGGCAGCCCGGAGTTTGGACTTGTGCCCGGTTAATAGCAATCTTCTTCTATTCGTGTGGTCAGTGACTAACCTGCTGTCAGAACTTATGCCGCCCACGGACCTCTGACTTGGCTTCACATGCCGTCGAGAAATATCTCTCAGGCAGGCTGGTTTCCTCACGATGTTTTTCCTTCACCGTTTTTAGCAAGTGATAATTATATAATCATACAATACGCACATGAATCCGAAAAGTCAGAGGTGCGTGCCTTGGGTTTGAACTCGAGACCTATGACTTGGCAGTCCGGCGGTCACATCACTAGGCTACCACTGCATTTTATTATTTATATTGCATTTTATTTTTATTTATTATTTGATAGCAATAGGCTCGCCCCATATTACATTGGACTTAAACATAACGGCGAAATGAGGGTGTTACTTACACCTCTGCCCAACCCTTCGGGGAATACAGGCGTGATGTTATGTACATGTCATAGAAAGCTTTTTAATAAGAAATTCCACAAATTGAATGCAGGATATGGCTGCATCTAGCAGAGAAGTAATTCTATAAGTGCCTTGTCGTTTCACGTGTCTGTCTTTGTCGTATGAAATCAACCTTACTCTAGAAAGTATAAGGTTCAAAACACGTAGCCATGCTTAAAATGACGTGCAAAATTTCCGACATGGATGTCGATGACAGAGGAAAGTGCAGACTAAAATGAAAAAGGCTAGTTGCACAACCGTGTAGGATTTAAAGGCAGGAAGAAAAAGCATTGTCACATGATCGATATTATTGCGTCGTAAAAATTTCAGGCACCTACAATTATCGTGTATGAAGGTTGAACGCGGAAGTCTCAAGCGCCGTTCAAACTACGCTATACTATTTCGCTATAGAGTATAGCATATTGCGTCATAAGCTATAACTATATAGCATGACGTTAACACTATACGCTATAATTATAGCATAGCGTTGTGTGAACGTGTCCATATAAAATATATGCTGTGCGATATCGTCGTGCTATATATAGGTAGTTATAGCTTAGGACGCAATATACTATATAGCGAAATAGTATAGCGTAGCTTGAACGGCGATTTATACTTTTTAAAAATTATGTGATAAAATTGTTAACCGGTTCTATAGCAAGTTATATAGCCGGGTATAGCAGTGATATCCTAGTGGTGTGATCGTTGGACTGCCAAGTCATAGGTCTTGAGTTCGAACCCAAGGCTTTGACTTTTCGGATTCATGTGCGTATTGTATAATTATCACTTGCTTAAAAACGGCGAAGGAAAACATCGTGAGGAAACCGGCATTCTTGAGAGATATTTCTCGACTGCATGTGAAGCCAAGTCAGAGGCCCATACGCGGCATAAACTCTAACACCAGGTTAGACACTAACCACACGAAAAGAAGAAAGAAGTTTTGAGGGATTTTTCTTTCTAATGTTCCACCTGACTTTGCCTACCACCATCAACTATCGGTCAGTCACCCGACATGTCACCGATTTCTCGTAAGACCTTCTTTTTGTGGTTCATTGAAGTACAAAATAGTCTATTTATCGCCGACAATATCAGCCGCCGAAATCGATCGTCTGTGTGTGAATACATTCATTCAGTTCTATTTGGTTCATTAACTCGATCCAGTGACCGATTTAATTCCCAAGTTTACCTTGAATCTGTGTCAAGCTGTAGAGTAAATGGTAATTTTGACCTTTAATATTTGATTACCGACAGCTACGTACAGAGCATTACTGAATAGAACGAAGATTATCAATTAAATATGAATACATGAGAGATTTGAATAAGTACTGCACGTTATTGTTCTGCATTTTGTATTATACCGGATGTTTTTGTTTAATATTTTTAGAACAAAGTAAAAAAAAAGAATCAAAGACTCATCAAGATCAATCATTGTTTAATTTGTCTCGATAATTCTATCATCCACATTGTTTGTGTTTGGAGAGGCTCGTGGCCAGTTAACCATCGCGCGGATTATATGATTTGCAAGGTTAAGCTGCGCTTGCTTCGGTCAGTCCGTGGATGGGTGACCATTCGTTACACATTGAAACCCCTCTGTGCCTTGAAGAGTACATTAAACCATCGGTCCCGGGTGTCATACTATGACAGTCGTTACGGGTAGTCAGAAGCCCGAAAGTCTAACGACCAGTCTAACCTTATGATATCGCCATTACCCAGTAACTGGATTGCTGAGGTCTGATGGCAGTCGCTCCGTGTAAAATACTGGTATTCAGCCGCATCTGGTTAGGCTGGAAGCTGACGGGGCACGCCGCAATTGTGGCGGTAAGACCCGTGATGGAGGAGTGGCTGGAGAGGCGGCAAGGCGCCCTCAGCTTCCGGCTGACGCAGGTGCTCTCGGAACATGGTTGTTTCGGGAAGTACCTGTGTCGCATAGGCCGGGAGCAGACGCCCGGTTGTCACCACTGCGACTGCCCCGAGGACACGGCGCTGCACACTTTGCAGGCGTGTCCAGCTTGGGGGTCGCAGCGCCGCGAATTAGTCTCGGCGGTCGGCGGTGACCTCTCGCTTCCGGCTGTGGTTCTGTCCATGGTCGGGAGCGAGACTGCGTGGGAAGCCATCGCCTCCTTTTGTGAGGGGGTGATGGCAACCAAAGAGGAAGCGGAGAGGGAGAGGGAGCGGTGTGCTCTTCTCCCTTCCCGCGCCAGACGCACCGGGCGCCGGAGGGCGCGTGTACGCGATGATCTCCAGCCACCCCAGTGTGTGGCCTGCGGGCGGCGGGTTTGGGGACTCGCCGCCCGACCAGTAACAGGCCCGAGAAGGCGGCGCGCCGTGTTCCGTGCGCGCTTCTCAGGAGGACGTGGGGCAAGGCCCCACAGAGGACAGGTCCGCCATGGATTGGCGGACCGGGACCTGCCGGGGTTGCGGTGCATGCTTTTGCGAATCCCGCGACCCTGGCCGTACGGTCAGGAGAAGGAACACCGTTGGTTTTTAGCCGGTAAGAGTCCGGCAGACCCCCTCGCCTTCCCCGGGCGAGGGACATCCATGAGGATTTTCCAACGAGAAAAAAAAAAAAAAAAAGCCTGGAAGCTGACCCCAGCATAGTTGGGAAAAGACTCGGCAGATTTTTTTTGTTTTTGTAAGCGTTTGTTATTTAGTTATATGTAGGTATGGCGTAAATAGGTATAGCATAATCAGCCCATTATTGTGCAAATACTGGGCACTGGCCTCTTCTCAAAATAAGAAGTGTTAGTAGAATGTAGTATTTGTACATATTTTTACAGTTTTTCTAATAACTCACGTATTTCAAGTACCAGTTCCATAAATAGATCCCGCTTATTTCCTTAGCTAATTAACAATACCTGTGTTTCTTGTCTCAACATCCTTAAAATACACGCTTTGGAAATAAAATCGTACAACACAAGGAAAATCGTCACCCACTTGAAAACATAGGTCTGGAAAGGCAATTTTGCAGAACTGTGTTACACATCAAGGCTTCTAACGAGCTTTAAATGTCAAGAGTCGTATTTGACACTCGAAGACAGAAGGCACTTGTCGTTCGTGCTGGTTCATCTATTTTTCATATGTCACAGCTATTGCTGAAACGTTCTGCGAATCAATTGTTGTAGTTGGAATATAAAGCCTGACTATTTCTGCCTCGTTGGTGTAGTGGTGACAAGCGCGACTACTGATCGTGAGGTCCTGGGTTCGATCTCCAGGTTGGGTAGTGTTTTTGGATTTTTCCGTGTAGCATTCCTCAGTAGTAGTGGAGATTGGATTTGTGCCCGGTCGCCCCTTATTACATGAGACTTAAACATAACGGCGAAATGAGGGTGTTACTATACACATCTGCCCATCCCTTCAGAGAATACAGGCGTAATGTTATGTTTATAATGTTATGAAACATAAAGCGTGAAATTACAGGCACATGAGACTTTTGACATCTGTCTCGTAGATTGGCAATGCATCAGTAAATTTTTTTTCTAATCTGCTGCTTGTAGATCGTCTTGCAGGCCGTTTCTACGTAACCGGGCAGTTATTGGCGAGACCTGATGGGTCTCCAAATAATGGGGACGAGAGTAAAATACTTAACCTAAGCTAACTACTACTACTACTACTACTACTAACATCATGACTACTAGCAACAACAGCACTAAGGGCGACCCCTAATCAGACTCGGACTTCGGCTTAGGGCGTTGCTGGTGAGAGGATTAGGAGGGAGACAGTTTGATGAGGGCAGAATTAACGGTGTGAACCACATAATTAATCATCTTGGTGTTGTACAGATAGTTCTAACGGCAAAGACGCGCCCCACTCCTCGCCCAAATCACGTGTTCTCTCTCACTCTTCATCTTACGCGCGATTTTGGTGAAGAGTGGAGCGCGTCTTCGTGGATGGCACTATCTGTAGATGTATATTAAGTGGCTAGACACTGCCATCAAATAGCACCCACGTGAAGAATGAATGATCTATTATTTTCCAGGAACCATACTATTTTTTTTATTATTCTATCTGTTACAGCCACGTGAGTTATTAACGATAATGTGATCCAAAAGTCAAAGTCAAAGTTTTTTATTTCAAATAGACCAGATTTCAGGCACTTTTAAAACGTCAAAACTAGGTGCACGGTTCCAAAAGGTAGGTTCTATGGAGAAGAAAATATAAATATGAAAAAAAATCTTGTACAATATTTAATCATTTTAAGTGCCCAGTGGCCCATTAACCGTGTTTTACGGATCAAAGCCGTTTTGTTATTAAGGTATCTTCATTAACTTCACCGCAATAGTTTTCATGAAATAAATCTGTTGATGGATTCGTTAAGGCTCTCAGGTTCATTATTTTATCATAATAAATAACGATGAACCGCGAAATCTAAAACTTATAACTTTGTTTCATTAAACTTTACTAAATGAGGGTTAAGTCCGGGGTTAATATAGCTAACCGCCTGTTCACACAACGGATCCGTTGGTACTGGATGTGTTGTTCACATTTGTGCCGAAGGATCAGTTAACCCAGTGATACTCTAAGTAGTCTATATCGACCCCCAGGGGTCGACGACGACTAACAAGGGGTCCATGCGGGCGAAAAAATAATTGGGGGTCCGGAAGATGTAAACGGGGGTCCACGATAGTGGATCACATTTAAGTAGATCGTGACTTTAATTTTGACTTTCCATTAATGGAATAACCCACATACACAGATGATTTATTGCATAGTTTTTACCTGAAAACGTAACAACCACACCGACGATGATAGTACTATTGTAGGTATTGAGTAGGTTTGATAAATGTATAAAACTTAACGAGTGTTTTTTTATTGTTTTTTCGCTCTACACCTCACTACAGTTAGAAATCAGTCGACGCACTGCGGGCGCGCGCAGACATCCTCGCGCTCGACGTGGCCAGCGTCGAGCTGCAGTGGCCGAGCACGGCGAGCTGGGCCCATAACCACTTATTAATTTATATTTATTTGAGGACAAATAAAACAACGTGCTTATTTTCACTGAATGGAAGAAGAGAGTGAATTTTATTCGTAACTATCACACAGAGTTTGTTTTCTATGTAAGTACATAGATGGCGTCACTAGTACCCAAACAAATGTTATTTTGAGTAATATAAGAATTATAACAAAAAACACATTTGAAGTCAGTCAGTGAAACAGATTTGCAAAATACAATATTAGCTAAGCAGGCCCAAAACTGAAAAGCATGGCAAGTGGTCTATGAGACAAAAATGTTTGGGGACCTCTGAGTTAAACAAATGGCAGCTGCGTCGCATCTGGCAGACAGGATACGATGAAAATAACGGATCCCGTATTTTTTACTGGATTTTATTCCGAAATACTGTCGTATATGTGAACTCGCTCATTAAACTACAGGCGCCATCACCAAAATAAAAACGGATCCGCTATAACAGATCCTGTAAACAGTTTCTGTGTGAACTAACTGTAAAATAAACGTTAGAATAACTAAAATGTGCATCCAATTATAGTAACTCCGTGCGTGTCTAAAACTAATCACAAGTTACGTCAACAGTATTCAACTGCAAGTGGGGTAATGCCAAATGGAATAAAAAATTGCGTTGATAAGAATGAATAACGCTTTGGAAACTCAATTAAAACAATATTACAGGATTTATATATAGAATCACTTATAAAAGTAACTAATGTCAGAACATGCTCGTACTTAAGGGTGAATGCACACAGGTCACTAAGTGGCGAAACACACTTTAGCAACACGAGACACAATTTCATGTCTCGAGACACTAAACTGTGTCCACAGCGACTTACGTTTTTTTTTTATTATTATTATTATATACGTTGCCCCACACTAGGATTTCTCCTGTATCGTGGGTGCGTTTACAGACAAATCTTCACACGTACAAACATCTGGATGTTACCAGGATGTGTGACCAGGAACAACTATCTGTAGGCCATACAAATATTTGTTCCGTGCGGGAATCGAACCCACGACCCGTAGCGCAGAAGCCTATCGCTCAGCCACTGCACCAAACATACATGTTATCGGACATGACATCATCACGCCTGTTCTCCCTGAAAGGTTAGGCAGAGTTGTATAGGAACACCCTTATTTCGCCGTTATGTTTAAGTCCCATATAATAAGAAGTGAGCCTATTGCCATCAACCGGGCACAAACCCGACCTCCGGGCTGCTACTAAAGAATTCCATACGGAAAACCCCAGTAACACTTTTTCCGACTTGGGGATCGAATCCAAGATCTCACGATCAGCAGTCGAATTTGCCACCACTAGACCAACGAGGCAGTTGATGTGTCCAATCCTTAAGACAAAAGCGATCACACGAGCTGTGAAGACGGTGTACCAAGCCACAGGAAGGTCGCTCGAGTAATCAATCCAGTGGCTGCAAACACCAAACGTTCACTACGGTTAAAAACAAAGAGCGATCATTTGTGTCTGAAGCAACTTACTGTCTCAACTGTGGTCAGCCTAACTTGGCAAACATTTTTATTCACGGTATTATACGAAACAAGTGGCGAACGTAACAGCACGAGGCTTACGTGCGTACATTTACGTGTACGTACTACGTACATTTGAACCTAAAGCATTTGTAGTAAGAAAACAACGTGGCAGTGTCGAGACTGTAAATTAGTCGGCTAGACACCACTATCTTGCGGATATCCGTTGTCTATAAATTAAGGAACGCTTGTATAAAGTTTGTACGAAGCTACGAATTTAGGTGTGCACGGTTTATTTATGTTCACAATTACAAACAGTTTAATCTAAATAAAAAACAACGTTCTGCCTAGCCTTTTTCCAATTATGTTGGGGTCAGCTTCCAGTCTAACCAGACGCGGCTGAATACTAGTATTTTACACGGAGCGACTGCCATCAGACCTCCGCAACCCAGTTACTGGGCAATGCCTACATCCTAAGGTTAGACCGACTGTCAGAATTTCGGGCTACTGACTACCCGTAACGACTGTCATAAGTATTCGTATGACACCCGGGACCGACGGTTTAACGTACTGTCCGAGGCACGTTTTTTATTAATATTGTTCCTTCTAAATAAGCATCTCTATACAAGGTTAGTCGGAAAGGGGGTACTAAGCCGAAAGTATGTTAAGGTACCCATAATAAGGGATAACTTTTGATCTACAACTTTCCCCAAAACTCGATAGTTTAAGAGAAATAGCTTTTCAAAGATTTCGTAAAAAATATGCTAAAATCTATCTGTACATTGCTATGATAAGCTATGTTTACTATTTAGGTCATATTTGGGGCCACGGATTAGAAACTTAATTTTCTGAATTCATAACTAAAGCAGGTATGTTATTTTTTTGAAAAAACTAAAATAAATATCTTTTTGCATGCAAATAAAAATTATCGAATTTTTAAATTTTAACACTTGCTTTAAAATAGTCATCAGTGATACTTTAAGTGGCCCGCAGCTTAGTACCCCCTTTCCGACTAACCTTGTACAGGTATATATATAGACTTATTAAAAATTGAAATCAAACACCCCTAAATATGTAGTGTATGAGGTTACGTATGTCAATCTCTTAAATATATAAAAATAAAAATTTGTCGTACTTTCATTTTATCTAAATACATAAGCAAAATACTAAAAAACATATTACATAAATTATAGGATTGGTAAAGGTTTAAAAAAGGTTTCATTGTGTAAGCATAAAAAAGTTATTATAAAGGCAATATCTAAAAAAAAAAAAAATTGAAGACGTCCCTGTTTGTCTCTCTACTTATGCCGCAAGGTTGTTATAAATCAAATATTTTTTCCACAAATATTCTTTACCAATATTGATATAATTTTACGTTTCAGCAAATTTACGAAAACTTCGAAAACATGAAATATGTGGGGCATGAAAATATAAATTTCTCTTCTTTTCAGTATTCGGCACAATAGACGATCAGGATTGACCAAATCTCGGTATTGTCAAGTGGATGTAAGTGACACACGTCGGTAAGGATAACGAAGGGCCTAGAAGCTTTTTCGTTATAATTGCTAAGAAAAATATTCGGATGAATTAACAAACATCTTTAGAGAAATAAAAAATAGGTAGGTATCTTAGATTATTTTGTCATACAAAGTTATTACATTGGCACAACAGAGCCTGCAGCGCGTGCTGCGTGCTGCCCGCATGGCATAGCCTTGTATACAAGAGATGTGTGAGCGTTAAGGTTATCACGAGTTAATTAGTTATTATCTTCTTTTGTATGTGCGTCCCAAGTCCTATGTGATAGGAGGCTAGACGTCATTAGTTGAGCCCGAGTTAAAATTGACTTCTAGAAAAACCCAATGACATTTTGCTCGACCTAAAGATCTAAAATACGCTTCACACAGTAAAAAACCTACGTATAAAAAAACCGACTTCAAAAACTAAAAAGTATAAAATAACTTAATAAAGATTTAATTTAATACACCTCTTATGGTAAAGGTATAGGTTTGCGTAAGAGGTGTATTAAATTAAATCTTTATTAAGATAATTTATACTTTTTAGTGTCTGTAATAGGTTGTTCTCTAAACTACAGTAGGACTTTTGTAGATTACATCAGGTACAATAATTACATCAACCACCTAAACTAAAAATGTTCATAAAATGAAAACTACTAGGCCAAACTATGTTAAATTTTTATGGGACCAAATGGAAACTATTCCGCATCAAACTAAAGAAGAATCACGTAAATCGGATCATAAATCTCAGCGTAACCGATGTACATACAGAAAAAAAATACCAATCGAATATAGAACCTCCTCCTTTTTGAAGTCGATTAATAAAATAAAGGAAGAAACTGACTGACTGACCTATCAACGCACAGCCTAAACCACTGGGATTAGAAACTTGAAATTTTGTCAGTAGGTACCTTTTATAACGTAGTCATCCACTAAGGAAGAATTTTTCGAAATTCCTCCCCTATGGAGGTGAAAAAAAATCCCGCAAGCGGGCAAAAGTTAGTTATGTTATCATCTAATCTCCTGATATTTTTTTATCTAGGCAACATATAATTCTGGAACTAGACTTCTTATTAGGTATTCTTATGTCGGCTAAGTAACAGTAGTGAGGTACCATTTACGTGATTCGTGGCACGTACAGAGGAGATCGTAACTCGGATCCACGTAAATAGTTAGGTCAGAGCTAATCAGCGTTCATTAGACGGTAGGCTGTTTGTATCCCAAGGTGTACATACTATTCTAACTCTAATTCTACCTACTATTTAACAAGCCCTCTCCCTTCTTTTTTTTTTTTTTTTCTTTTTTTTTTTTTTTTTTATATGCCCACTCGTAGTTTAAAGCTCGCGAGGGCTTTGTAACTACTTAACCGGACTATCCTGTAGTGGCCAAAAATTACTTTAAGGCCCCCAGCCAGGGCTTACAAACTATGGATTTAAGTTAAGTGACGCGGCACTAAGGGCAGCCCCTGTGGGGTACGGGCCTCGGCTTAGTGGGTCACTGAGGGGTGGGCAATCAATATCGGGCTGGGTTAAATTATTTGGGGGCTGGTTTATTACAGTTACAGGCTCAGCTTCGCGGACTGGCGTGGCGAGCAAGGGTCGGTCGGTGATGTTACTAGGGGGTCGCGGAGGGCCTCGACGGCGAGGCCGGAAACGCGGTTTGTATTTGTGTCTGTACTTACGACGTGTACTGGTTTCCCTACTACTCTCTTGAAGGAGGGTGATGGGGTCATCGGGTTGGAGGAGGGTATGCCTACGGCGCCTAATTTTAGAGATTCTAGAGGGGGTGTATCGGGCGGCCGATACTACGAGGGGGTTGGGGTGAGTTTCGGCTGAGTCTAAGAAACGCTTGGTAAGGCGTTTAATGATCTGTTTGACTGTGGGGATCTTAAGGTCGACATGGAGTCGTTCATTCGTGAAGCACCACGGTGCACCCGTGGCGCCTCTCAGAAATCGGTTTTGAAGGGTCTGCATCCTATGGAGGCGGTGGGGCTTAGTATGCGCGAACACGGGGCATGCGTATGTCATAATAGGCCGAATGCACGCGATGTAGATACGCAATTTGCACCGAAGTGACAATTTGCTGCGGGCATTCAGCACGGAATGAAGCCTACCGAGAGCGAAGGCGGTGCGCGAGCGCACCGACCTTATGTGCTCAGCGAAAGATAGACGACGATCGAGAGTGACCCAGAGTGTGTAGATATTTGGCTTGCTCCTCCCAGGGGATCGGCTTGTCAAACATCATGATCGGGGCGGGGTTGGGTGGGCTAATTTTACGCGGTCTGATAAATAGAACCGCCTGGCTCTTATCGGGGTTGACCTCGATCCTTCATCTCCGGAACCAATTGCCTAGGCTCTTGGCGGAGTTTTGGAGGGTGCGAGAGATGTACGCGGGGCTAGATCCCGAATAGTAGATGGCGGTGTCGTCAGCGAACAAGGCTAACTGCGCCTTTTTACTCTTCGGGATGTCGCTCGTATAAAGGGTAAACATGAAGGGGGACACCACAGAGCCCTGAGGGACGCCTGCGCGTATCGGGTGGGGAGCGGAAAGCGCACCTTCAATGCGGTATTGGAAGGTGCCTACATGAATTACAAATATATATGTCGCTTCCTTAAAAAAAACATAACATAATGTGGCGGCATCTATCACACCACGTGCGAACTACGCAGCACGACGAATGTCTAGCAGACTACAGCGTTAACAATGACAGCTGTCAGATGAAATGTCACAAATCCTGCATCGCTATATCAAGATCTGACACGGAGTTAGTATATATGGTACACAACTTCCCAACATCAACCGTTGGGCAGTTGCCCGCCAAGCATTAGACCCGCCTGGTAGGAGGATCCTTCCTTTTCGTAGGAGGAACACCATACCTCGTTCCCCTTCAATAATAAGCCCATTACTGTCCAACTGCTGGGCACGGGACTCTGCTCAGAATGAAAAGGGTTTAGGCCTTAGTCCACCATACTAGCTTGTTGCTGGCTGGCAGACTACACACACCATCGAGAACTTTGTGGAGACCACTCAGGCGTGCAGGTTTCCTCACCATGTTTTTCCTTCCTCGTTAACGCAAGTGAATGTACATGAATTCTAAAAATCAGAGGTACGGGCCGGGATCGAACCCAGACCCTCCTGCATAAATAGCAAGCATTCAAAAGCTAGCCAGTCACTAATTAATAAAGGTTTTTTATTTTTAATAATATGCCTTCTTCACTAGTTACCGCCACACATACTTCGCACATCCACGTCATTGCAGTCTAGAGCGCAATACAGTCGATCACGCAAGAGTTCATTCAACTCTGACCCGACAAACAAATCCAATCTAAGTCATTATACTGTACCCCATTTTAGTAGGCAGTAGGTAGGCTTTAGTTGAATGCACTATGCGCCATATTACCGGCTTGCATGCCATTCAGTTAACTTTAAGTTTTATAGACTAAACAAATTCTTCAAGCAGTTTTTTTTTGTGATTTATGTGTGTTTCATTATATGAAATGTTTGGAATAGTTTATTTTTTCCTTGAGGTTCAGGCAGTGGCCGTATAATACCTTTTATAATAATTGTTTTTCAGCGTATATTTTTTGTATGTGTGTGTGCTTTTGTTTACCATTAGTATAACACCATTAACGTAAGTTAAATTCTGCTCACACTGTCTTTATTGGTACTTCATTATTGATATAATTGAGTCACTTAGAGGGGCTTATGGGTAATTACCAACCGCGCAGATCATACGATTTACGAGGTTATGCTGCGCTTGTCGCGGTCAGTCTGTGGATGGGTAACCGTTCGTTACACATCGAGAGCCCTCCACGCCTCGGAGAGCACGTTAAACAGTTGGTCCCGGGTGTCATATGAATACCTACGACAGTCGTTACGGGAACTCAGAATCCTGAAAATCTGATTACCGGTCTAACCTTAGAATATAGGCATTGCCCAATAACTGGGTTGCGGAGGTCTAATAACAGTCGCTCCGTGTAAAATACTGGTATTCAGCCACATCTAGTTAGACTGGAAGCTGACCCCAATATAGTTGGGAAAAGGTTAAACAGAACGAACGAACAGTATTGATATAATTCTTTAAATCACGTATTATTTTAGCCATAAAATTGAAGAGAAAGAAAGTAGACACCTTCAAACCATGTGTATTGATAGCGCAGCGACAGTGGTATTTACTGTATTTCATATGCGCAACCAATTTTTAACCCTGTTTTTTTTTTACGACAAAATCACGTTTAACAGTTGTTTAGACTAAACAGGGCTTTGATACCTCTTTAACACACTTATTTAGCTTCACCTGAACTAACTAGCTAATTTGTAAACAAATCTTGGAAATCGATTTTCACCCACTTCTAACTATCTCATCGATGTGAAACTTTGCGAATATGTGTATTCTGATGACAATACAATTATCTAGTACCATCGAGCTGACGTCATGATGGAGCTGGAAGGTCGGTACTGGAACCCCTCAAGGTTACTAGTAGACATATCTAGTTTGGACTCGTTTTCTATGTATTGATTAGACATGGTTTTTTAACAAGAGTTTAAAATTCTTTAATTTTATAACATAACATCACGGCTGTATTCCCCGAAGGGTTAGGCAGAGGTGTATAGTAACACCCTCATTTCGCCCTTATGTTTAAGTCCCATGTGGAGGCGCGCCTATTGCCACCAACCGAGCACAAATCCAAACTCCAGGCTGCTACTAAGGAATCCCACATGGAAAAACCCAATAACACTTTGCCCAACTTGGGGATCGAACCCAGGACCTCACGATCAGCAATCGCACTTGCCACCACTAGTCCAATGAAGAAGTTTAATTTATTTTGCTCATAATGTTTTTTGAAAAATAATTATCGAGCTACACGTTATAATAAAGACCTTCATAAACTACCCTACGTTTAAGTAACACGACACACTTCCTACATTTGTAATTATCGCTGAACGTGACGATAATGACGTCACAGTTATTAACTTGATTAAATCTAACAAGGCGGGCTCTACCCACTAACGTGGCCTTTTCAAACCAATTTACCTACGGAAACCTTAGGCCAGAGGGATACTTATTTGCTTCCTTAGTGATAAATGATTTTTATTACTGTAAATAAATCTGTTACAGACACTTTTAAAAGTCAATATAATGTTTTTTTTTAAGACTAGATGGCGCCGGCATTTCCTATCTGACTAGCTCTGAGAAGAAAAGCCGAAACAAACTCAGAGGTCAAAGTCTCTTTTAAAGTCCAGACATTGTAGTATACAAACTATGTGAGTGAAACGATGTAGGGCAACGTCTGGAATGGCCTTTTGAGGAAAGTGCCATAGCAGGTTCGAGTTGACCTGTCCTAACTGACGGCACATCTGCATCAATCATCGCGGAGCTCAAACCTTATTTTAGGGAGCTCAACAACCCGACCGCTGCACGACGCTATCAATCAGCTGGACATTTGTGTGGGTCACAAAAAAAAACTCAAGAACCGCCAAACGTTTACAAAATTCGTGTATAAAGCTACCCTACATGGTACTCACATTCACAATTTATTAAAAAAGTAAAAAGTAAAATAATAATAATCATTGAAAAAATAATTCAATTATAAATGTCAAAAGGATAAAATAAAAAATAATTATGTTATGAAATAATTTCAATAATTACAATGATGTGTCTGTGATAACAGCGAGCGGCTCAATTCCAAGCATTTTTATCGTCCATATAATCTTTAACGTTATAGAAACCCTTTTTGTATAGTTTCTGTTTTACATAGGACTTAAATTTATTAAGACTTAATTCTAGTAGGTACTTACTCCTATTTTTATGTTGAGGATTCGAAGAAAGCAAATCGGAAATTCCTCGGATCATACGAAAGCCACAAAGGTACAAGCAGACCTTTCCTAGGCTTGTAAAAAAAACTTGCCGCTACACAGGTATAAACATAACATAACAACATCACGCCTGTATTCCCGGAAGGGTTGGGCAGAGTTGTATAGTAACACCCTCATTTCGCCGTTATGTTTTAAGTTCCATGTAATAGGGGGCGAGCCTATTGCCATCAACCGGGCACAAATCCAAACTCCGGGCTGCTACTGAGGAATTCCAAACGGAAAAACCCAATAACACTTTGCCCGACCTGGGGATCGAACCCAGGACCTCACGATCAGCTACACAAGTATATGTTTTTTAAACGAAGCAACCACAGTCTCTACGAGCTCTTTCCATCCAAAGCTTCTTTTGTCGTGTCGGCATGAACTCTTACATGTGAAATGCTCATATTGTGGTAGAAAGATCAGCTAATCAGCAAGGTTCTTTATGGGGCTGACTACCCAGGGTACGCCGGACGTATTTCGGTACAGCATACAAAAAAAGGAAATAAATTCAAAAAACAACGTAATTATCTACCTTCGTACAAAACAAAAAAAAAAAACAAAACTAATTAAACTTCATACTAAACTTTCTATTTCTTTTTTAAATGTTGACTAATAATGATCCTCCTCTCTCCTACTTTGCTTTACCCAACAGGGTCCATAATTGTAACACAATACATAATTTTCTATTACCTCCACTTAAGTAACATTGTGGAATATGCAAATAAATATTGAGTATTGGGTATCGTCACTCTGGGACGCTTTTTCCAACGCTTAACCGCAGCAACTTTGCTTTACTTTTAGGATCAATCGATCTGCACTATAGCCATATTAGCAAATAGCCTTTGTTACCCACTGACTACGCACCAAGTAGTGTGGTCGCAGTCTTAAATCGAAGCGACTTCAACCGACCTTTAGTTTGTACACCAATTTCCCTACGTTTGTCATGTGAAGTTTCACCTTTGAAGTTTGGGACACTGTTATTGTAAGGAGCTATAATTTATTCCAAGTCCACAAGTAATTTTCGATATCCCTGAGTAATGACTAAGATGACTTGCAAATTAAATTGGTTTTCGATATGAAACTTTGACGGAGAACGTTAAACTGTCATAGCCAAATTGTGTATACATCATGTTTTATTGATATGAATTGAAAATCGATAAATCAAATAAACACTAACCATCTTACTATAATGTGTAAAGTTATAATCCTATTTAAAATCAGTGGAACCATACATTTTTTGATGTATAAGCTTGTTACAACTTTACACATGCTTTTATTTTTTTATTATTGGCTTGGTCGCGATGGGCCCTAGTCTAACCTGGTGGTACATACAGCCAGGGTGCACACGATGGAGCACACGAATCCAAGGAACAGAGATATAGAAGGATACCCTTATATCCCTCTGTCTCTCACATACACACGACGGAACACAGTGTCGGACTTTAATTTGAGGGTGGTAGCTAGCCAGGCGGACCGTATAGATCCTAACACCAAGCGTGCTGGGTTTTGTTGAATCTTACAACACGCGTCTATTCCCAGCATGCGGTTAGGTAGTTTTATATTCTAACCCGTCCCCAGATGAGATGAATGATGACTATTGGTAAGGGAGAAAGTATACTTTTGCTGAATGGTTGGATCGTAAAGTTGCAAAAACCTAGGCCTAGGCTTTTCCTATTTTTGGTGAACTAAAGGCCTTAAGACTTCTCATTCTATGAAGAGACTCGTGCCCACCAGTGGAACACTAATGAACTGATTATGTAAAGGTACAAAGGCAGTCTCTCCATTGAAAATAATAAAGTATCAGCGGCACCTAGTTATACTGGAAGCTAACCCTAACCTACTGAGGTAAAACTCAAAAAAAAGCTAGGAAGGGTTGATAAATGTTGCATAATATATTTCCGTATCGATCCACATCCAAACTATAAACTACTGATGACCGACTGCGCCACAAACGCTGCTATGAAACTTATCAGCAAGCGTTCATTGTTTTGTTTAATAATCCTGGCCGGGACGTGTCTTTGAGAACTTGTTCAATTGCCTCGCTTAACTTTCGAGTTCGCCTATTGTCTGAGACATTGAAACTTGTGTCAACTTTGCCTTTATCTAAATGCAGTACAACTTCAACTCGATATAATCAATGTCTAATTCTAATGCTAACAAAACTTGGAGGAAGTTCAGATCAGCAGTTAGGTTTGTTTTCTCTTTGCTAGTTCATTAACTAAATTTGAACTGAATCCAATTATGATGTGGACATAAGAAATTCTGGATACTGATAGTAATTTCTGTTTTGGTTTAATTTGGTAGTTAACTACCCTGGAGACAGTTATTAAATTCTACAAAATTATGCCTCAAAATAAACTATACATACATACATACATACATGCATACATAACATCACACCTGTATTCCCCGACGGGTTGGGCAGAGATGGTATATAGTAACACCCTCATTTCATCGCTATGTTTAAGTCCCATGTAATAGGGGCGAGCCTATTGCCATCAACCGGGCACAATTCCGAACTCCGGGCTGCTACTGAGGAGTTCCACACGGAAAACCTCAACAACACATTGCCCGATCTGGGGATCGAACCTGGGACCTCACGATCAGTACTTGCGTTTGCTACCACTAGACCAACGAGGTTGTTAACTCTGAACTATTAGGTACTAATTGTTTGCCTCTTATGTGTAAAGTAAATTTTATGTATAGGAATGGTTAGCGATGCAACAGTTCTATTAAAAGAAAGCTAATAAATATTATACCTTTTTTTTATCGTTGGAAAATCCTCATCGATGTCCCCCGCCCGGGAAAGGCGAGGGGGTATGCCGGACTCTTACCGGCTAAAAACCAACGGTGTTCCTCCTCCTGACCGTTGGGCCAGGGTCGCGGGATTTGCAAAACCATGCACCGCAATCCCGGCAATAAATATTATATTTAAGTATTTCAGCTCCATGTTCATTGAACTCATCTTCACATGATACAAACTGAAATCTCAAGAAAGAAAAAAAGATTATACATAGATTGTTCTCAACATGGAATTTTTGTTATTCAGTAATATCAACCCAACCCTCATCTGAGCAAGCGCAACACGTGGTATTAAACGTCATAACGACGCATGACGTCATAAATTATACTTAACCCTCCATACGCCCTGATTTCTTTGGTAAATAAAATTCGCTTTCATATAAGGCGTGTTGCGACGGCAAACAGGTTGAGCTGAAGATGTGTTATTAAATCTGACACAATGTATGTTTCTATAACACTGAGCCACAGAATATTAGAGCCGTGGAAAGAGCAAAATAAATTGTCGACTAATACCCGGTTCCTATTAACAAAAACGAATCGTTTTGCTTACTGATGGTAGCATTTTTTACTATTAAACTTGGTACCTATGCACTGATAGCCTAGCGGCTGAACGCTTGCCTTCCATACAGGAGGGTCTGAGTTTGATCCTGGCCCGTACCTCTAACTTTTCGATTTCATGTGCAGATCAGAATTTGGTTATCACTTGCGTTAACGGTGAAGGAAAAACATCTGCACACCTGAGAGGGCTACATAAAGTTCTCGATGGTGTGTGTAGTCTGCCAACCCGCACCAGGTTAGCGTGGTGGATTAAGGCCTAAACCCTTCTCATTCTGAGAAGAGGCCCGCGCCCAACAGTGGGACAGTAATGGGCTAGTACCTAATGTTTTATGATTTTTTTAAACTTGGTATATAAATAGACTCGTAAGCTAATTTTACCTGTGATAGCTACTAACGCATAGGAGGTTCTACAAAGCTATGAGTTCTTTGCTTCATTAATGGTTAAGATACAATTCAATTTTAACCAATAACGCTCCGTAAATTATAGGAATCGGCTATTAATTATGATTTTATTTGTTTCAGGTACAATAATTATTGCCCAGTTACTGGGTTGCGGAGGTCTGACGGCAGTCGCTCCGTGTAAAATACTGGTATTCAGCCACATCTAGTTAGACTGGAAACTGACCCCAATATACACTGGCCTGCAAAAATAAGTATCACACTTTTAAAATTTCAATTTTTTCTAAACTATATAAGTTAGAGATTTAAAATAAAAAACGTTTTATAGCAATTTTTATCAGCTTTCTTTGAAACTATAGTAACAAAGTTAAACTCTTTTTTGAGTCCTTTTTTTTCGAAAATATATCTTGTGTACCTAAAAAGTTATTGCAATTTTAAAAGTGTGATACTTATTTTTGTAGGCCAGTATAGTTGGGAAAAAACTAGGGAGAAAAAAAACAATTACTTAAATTCGTTTTGTTTTTCTTCTGCACTATTTTAGATCTTTTACCAAGTATTATGTTCCCATAATAATCAGTACCTGGATGACCGAAACCCCTTGCATACTAAATTTCATGAAAATCGTTGGAGCCGTTTCCTTTTCTTTTTTTTTTTTTGATATGACCACTCGCAACTTTGAACTCGCTAGGGTTTAATTTGCTGCTTAACCGGACTATCCTGTGGTGGCCAAAAATTACTTTAAGGCCCCCAGCCAGGGCTTACTAACTAAGGATGTAAATTAAATGACGCGGCACTAAGGGCACCCCCTGTGGGGTTCGGGTCTCGGCTTAGGCTCGGCCCGTCATCAGGCCGTGCTGATAGCTTTCGCTGATATGCTCGACTATACGGTGCACCTGTTGGACACAAGAGTGACGGGCTCGGAAACCAAATTGTGGAGCCGTTTCCGAGATTTAGATTATATATATACAAGAATTGCTCGTTTAATTGGGGTGCATGAAAAGAGCCTCCTTTTTTTTTCTTTTTTTTTTTGTGACGGACCACTCGCAATTAAAGCTCCGAGAGCTTTGTTTATGCTTAACCGGACTATTCCTGTGCGTGGCCAAAATTAAGGCCCCCAGCCAGGGCTTAAAAACTACTAGTGTGAATATCGACCGGTCACTAAGGGCACCCCCTGCGGGGTTCGAACCTCGGCTTAGTGCGTCGATATGAGAATTAACAAGGGTCGGGCTGGGTTAGATTAATTAGGGACTGTGAAAAGAGCCTCCACGAGTGACGGTGCTTAAGTACGTCCGACGTAGCCAAGGCAGTAAGCCCCGTGACCAACATTGCTGCTAATCTTTTCACCATGGCATGAGCTATCCTTACAAAGCAGACACGAGAGAAGAAGACTATAGTAGCCTACTTTTATATATAAACAAGCAAGATTGAATTCAAAATGATCCCGTTTTAACTTTTCCCTTATAACTCATACCACACGTATGAATAGAATTAACAATATCTTAATTCCCTTCACTGAATAAAGG
Organism: Amphipyra berbera; assembly: GCA_910594945.2. Classification (NCBI taxonomy): domain Eukaryota; kingdom Metazoa; phylum Arthropoda; class Insecta; order Lepidoptera; family Noctuidae; genus Amphipyra; species Amphipyra berbera. Next base: position 9,018,173 of record OU343136.1, on the reverse strand, counting down.
AGGAACTGATTACACATGATTTAAATATTCCAATTTAATTTCCTAGTGAAACAAAAGCAGGGATACGGAAACACGATTTACCTCCGTTATATAAACCGACAGATTATGATGTCATTACTTGGTTCGAATTAATTTAATTAATCTTGCGTGGGTGGAGCTTTTAAGACCTTTGTATTACGTTTATTGCGTTTGTGATAATATAATGTACCTAAACCCTTTTTAGGCTGCAATAATTTTTGTTGAAGCTGTAGGGTTGATTTTCTGGTTGCCTCATTTTGACCAATAGCTGACGTAAGAGTGTTAGAGTTATTTTCTATACTAATATTATACAGAAGAAAGATTTGTATTTTTGTATGTAACGAATAAACTAAAAAACTACTGGACCGATTTCAAAAATCCTTTTGCCGTTAGTAAGCTATATTATCACTAAGTAACATAGGCTACGGGCGGAGCCGTGAGGACACAGCTAGTAAGTTATATAGAAGATTCCAATTATTAATCTAGCGTTGTTGGTAAAAATCAAGACTTGCATCTTTACCAATAACAAAGCAAAGGTCCTATAACTTTGTATAGTAGAACCTCCCATACGTTAGTAGCTATCGCACGTAAGATTAGCTTATGAGTCTAATATGCTAAGTTTGACAATGAAAAATGCTACTATTGTTAAGCAAAATGATTTGATTTTGTCGTAGGAACAGGGCATAACGTCGCTTAGGTAACAATACCGCTCAAGTTAAATTTGACAAGTTTTCAGGAGAGACAAAAACCTGATTAATGCTGATTTACACGGTGCAAGTTTCTTGAAGCAAGTATCATGCTATCTCTGTTTTTATCGGAGAGAAAGACAAAGATAGCATGAGGCTTGCTTCAAGAAACTTGCACCGTGTAAATGAGCCTTTATTATCTTTAAAATGACACAACAAATGACTTGCGCGGTGCCACAACTCTTTGAATAACTCGCTGTGATTGGATAATTTTAATTTTTTTCTAACATCATTCGATGCGCGCCGAAAATATCCATCCAATGACGTATAAAGCGTCAAATGACCAATTTTCGACTTAGGCGGTATTGTTACCAAAGCGACGATAAATCGCTTTGTATAAAACAAAACTCGCTATGAGTCTAGCAACACGTAATGTTAGCTATTAATAATTCTATATTGCATCATTAGGCTTTTACGAGTTGGTTGTTTTTTATAGGCAAGTAAACATAGACCACTAACGATGTTGCACTTTGATTGTCTAATAACTTCAGTATAAAACTGCTGATCGTGAGGTCCTGGGTTCGATCCCCAGGTCGGGCAAAGTGTTATTGGGTGTTTCCGTGTGGAATTCCTCAGTAGAAACCCGTTGTTTGGATTTGTGCCCGGTTGATGGCAATAGGCTCGCCCCTTTTAGATGGGACTTAACCATAAAACGAGGGTGTTATTAAACACCTCTGCTTCCCTCGGGGGATGCTATCCCTTCGGGGAATACAGGCGTGATGTTATGTTTATGTTTATATAACTGTGTTAAAACCTTTTTAAATTCCCATGACAATAAACAGGGACACTCGGGATCAATGAATCCAGGTCACCAACATGAACAAAACCATGTTAAAATGTAAATCAATGTTCCTAGGCATTAAGGTTTATGTTGGTGACGCGGATTCTTTGCTCCCGAGTGTAAAAGAAAATCAAAAAAGAAAAAAAAAACATACAAAACGCGCTGTCAAATTATCATTTTCAACTTTTTTGTTGACATATTTGACATTCTATTTTACCATTATTAGATTTCTTATAGGCTTTAATATATCTGATGACAAGGAGTAAGGCCGGTTCCATGTCAGCACCGGCTTACGTAGTAGCAACGAACCTCCTATTATCTTCTAATAAATTACTCCAAAAGAAAGCCCCATAATTTCAAAAATGACAACATAAACCGCCCATAAATACTTGAAATAATCTCGCCTTGTCTCTGACAAGATAATCCACTTAATATTTTTACGTGGAGATTAAAATGAAAATTATATTTTCTGCAAGTATGCAAAATTATGCGGTGTCGCGTGAGGCTGATCCGAGCGTGTCTTTCCGACGGCTTCGGGGATCGACTACATTGAACTATGTATATGCTTCGTCAAAGGTATGAGGTTATAATACAGTGTGTATAGATCCTATGTGTTGGTATTGAACTTGTTCAAACTTAGTTTTGTTGATGTACTGATCTGTCGAATATTAATTAGAATTTTGTATATTGGAAATGACAATGTATGTATTATGTATGGAAGTGAATGTTGGTCGTGGCAGAAGAGGCATGAAAGTAGAATAAATGCCGTGGAAATGCGTTCCTTGCGAAGTATGTGCGGTGTAACTTTAAATGATAGATTGAGAAATGATGAGATTAGACAAAGTTGCGGTTTAAAAGATGATGTGAAACGCCGGTAGAGGACGTCCTAGAAGGACACATCGATGTTATTGGTTATGTTCTTCACAAAGGTCAAGTGTATTCTCAACCGGCGTGCGTGTATGACAAGATGTATGAATGTAGATGAAGCGAAATGGGTATGTAAGGGTCGTAGCATGTGGCGTTCTATAGTTTCTGCCTACTCCCATGGGAAAAAGGCGTGAGTTTATGTATGTTTGTATGTAAAAGACAAACAACAGAATCTTATAGGGGTGAATCTATCATTACAGTTATAGCTAAATCGATCTGTCAGGATTGCGAGCATGGTAAATAAAGTAAATGAAACCAACATAGTCACCACCGCTTAGAGTAGGTACTTATATTTGGGTTAGCGGTTAGTTACAGAAGTCAGTTCACAATATAATAATTTACACAAGATCAGAAAATAAGGACACGATAATCAAATACAAAAGGTCAGACTTATTCGGCTGATCGACACAGAAAAAGCTCTGCTTCGTCGAATACCGACTTGATGACTACCCTCCTTTATCAACATTGTCCAGTGTTACCAGCTACCGATAACAATGTTATTATCTTAACTGCCTCGTTAGTCTAGTGGTGGCAAGCACGACTACTGACCGTGAGTTCTTGGGTCCGATCTCCAGGTCGGGCAAAGTGTCATTGGGTTTTTCCGTGTGAAATTCTTCAGTAACAGCCAGGAGTTTAGATGTCCGATTGATTGCAATGGGCTCGCACCCTGTTACATAGGACTTAAACATAACAGCGAAATGAGGGTGTTACTATACACCTCTGCCCAACCCTTCGAGGAAAACAGGCGTGATGTGATGATTTGTTCAAAAACGACATATTAGTCCGTAAACATATATTGCCGACCCATTCTCATAATCGACCGCTACAATCAACGGACCAGAACATACCTAATATTGCCATAATCACGACGCGTAGTAACGGATTGGTGATTACAATGTGAAGGATACTGCAGCCCATCCTCTTGTATTCGCCTTCTACGAGACTCATGAAAAAAGACAAAAAAATATATTGAAATTGGCCTCATTATGAAGCAACCAATACTCCATTTCATATAGCATAACATAACATCACGCCTTGTACGCCTCCAAGGGTTAGGCAGAGGTGTTTTTAGTACACCCTGGTCTCGCCAGTTATGTTTTAAGACCCATGTAATAGGGCGTGAGCCTATTGCCATTAACCGGGCACAAAACCAGACCCCGGGCTGCTACTGAGAAATTCCTAATGGAATAACCCAATAACACTCATGCTCAGTAGTCGCGCTTGCGACCACTAGACCAACAGAAGGTTCATATAGCATTACACAATAGTGACCTACCAAGGCACCTCAAATCTTCAGGTCACACCTATAAAAGGTCGGGTACACTGCAGATCGGCCCTCTCGTGCCGCTGCAGTTGCCAAGATAAGTGTTCACCTGTTCAAGAAGACCCTGAACTCCTCGCACTGTTCGAACCACGCCGTGTTGTTCTCTTTGTAATTTTTAATTAAATATTTAGAGTGTACGGTTACAAGTGTTATTTTTTTTATTTATTTTTTTTTTTTTTTTATGTAGGACCACTCGCAATTAAAGCTCCGAGAGCTTTGTTTATGCTTAACCGGACTATTCCTGTGGGTGGCCAAATTAAGGCCCCCAGCCAGGGCTTAAAAACTAGAGAGAGAATATCAACCGAACACTAAGGGCACCCCCTGTGGGGTTAGAACCTCGGCTTAGTGGGTCGATATGAGAATATAACAAGGGTCGGGCTGGGTAGATTATTTAGGGGCTGTTTTATAACTAGTGGCTCAGCGCGCGGGCTGGCTCGTCAAACAAGGGTCGGGGTTGATTTTACATGAATTCGCGGGGGCCTCGGCGGCGGGGCCGGGTGCGCGTCGGTATGTTTCTGTAAATTACGACACTGGGCCCTAATCTACGCGTTGTGGGGCAAGTTCCTAAGAGCTTGTGTGATGTCCGGGTAAGACGCGTATACCCGGGCAAGTGAACAGTAATCGCCTCTGCAGGCTATAATGTCTCTAGACATTTGAATCCCTCGGGGGCTATGGAAGACCCCGAAGGTGCTCGTGATGACCCAGAAGGGGTCATATGGATCAAACGCCGGTTTTGGCGGAAGAGGTCGGGTCGCGGGGCGAAGAGGGGGGGCCACGGCTGGGGTGGGTGCTCCAGGAGGAGCTCCAACGGTGGGTGGGGCCGCGAGAGGCGCGGCCGTTTTAGTGATCGGCCTAACTGGGGGCGCGGGGGCCTCCGGCGCCGGAGGCGGCGGGGGAGGTTTGAATGGACCTAGGGCCGGGAAATGGGCCTGATGGTTCAGCGCGCTCCAGGGGCTGGGGCGCTGAGGACTAAGAGAGACCGGGGGCGGCTGCGAGAGGCTAGGTGCCTCTCGTTGCCGCCTCATCTGGTTGCGGTAGGCCAGTTTAGGGGCCGAGGACTTGGGTGCCTTGGGGCATCCGCGGTAGTTCGCGGGATGGCCTGACTCGCCGCAGAGAACACAGCTAGGTGGTTCCGTGCATTGGGTCCGGTCTTTAGGGCGGGAGCAGTCGGCTGTTCCGTGGTCGCCAAGACACTTTACGCATCTAGGCTTCCCGTAACAGTTCCTCTGTGCATGGCCGTAGAGCTGACACTTGTGGCATTGGGTTACAATGCCACTCGCGTGTGGTTTCTCGATCCGTATGCCATAGAGGCCACAGATCGTCGCGATATTGAAAATCGGATGGTGACCTTCAGTGCGATCGCATACGACTAGAATCATATCGTATGATTCTCCGCTCTTGCGGTGCATGCGATGCACATGTTGGACAGGGACATCCTGCGACTCGAGGTCGCTTTTAATGCGGTCAGTGGGGATGATTACGGGTACGCCTTTAATGACGACCCTGACGGGGCGCTCCTCTTTGAGCGAGTAGGTGTGGTAAGGCACCTTCATGTCGCGGAGGAGATGGGCCATGTCACGATAACCCTTTTCGGATGTGATCGTGATCTTAATGCCCAGCTGTACAGCTCGGGCATTGGTGTAGTGGATGTGGCGATCGTTCATCGCTTTAGACACATCCAGCCACATCCCTTTATCATGAATGAAAAAGGGTGGCAGGGGTCGGGACTTAGCGGGGGTGGCCGAGGTGGCCGGGGCGGTCTTAGCCGGGGTGGCTTTAGGTGCCGCAGCCGGGGTGGCTGTGGCCATGGGGCTTGGCGGGCGCCCCGCCAGGAAGGCGCTCACTGAGGGGGGAGGGGAGGCTTTTGAGGCCACCACCTTTTTTGGTGCGGATGCGTTAGAGGGTGCCTTGCCCTTCTTCCTCTTCCCCTTTCCGACGACTGTGTAGTCGTCTTCGGAGGAAGTGGCTTCGGAGGCCGAGGTGTACGACTCTTCCGACTCGGTCTCAAATTCCTCATCGCCGTCGTCCTCCATCATCTCGTCCTCCATCACCTCCTCCACGGTCGGGGCGGCCCAAGACGCTCGAGCGGGAGGAGGGGAGGAGGGGGCCTCGAGCACGCCGCTAAAAGCGGCGATGTTCGAGCCAGAGGGGGTGGATGAGGGCGGCGCGGAGGGCGAGACGGTAGGCGCGAGGGGCGCGGGGCGGGCGCGGGGTGCGCCGGTGGACGGCGCGGGGTGCGCGGGGGCCTTGACGGTGCAGCGTAAGGCAGCAGTGACGCCAGTGGGAAGTTGGTCCTTATATTGGGCCATAAGATGGGGCTGTTTCTGGAATATGTCCTTAAGGACATTATAAAAAAGGTCGCTAAGTACGTCCGCCATAGTGTTATTCTTTATCCTCCCGTAAGTACACGCCTGCTAAATTTTATGTGCACATGTTAGTTGAGGGTTGACTCCTAAAGCCACCCTAAAGTGTTACACCGTTTCTTCAAGTACAGTTTCAGATCATCTTGATTGACCGTTAAGGTTCGTACAAGCATAATACTATGTTAGATCCCTGATGGAAACAAATATGTTGCTTATTTCTGAACATTTCCTTGCTAAAATGGCTCTTATTTGTCTAATGTTATATTAATTAGAGTATGAAAATAAACAAACTCAAAATTCAAAATTAATCAACGTGTACTTAACGCACTCATCTATGATGAAATTATTCCTGTGTTCTGTGTAAACAAAATCTCATGACCGTGAGAATATCTCTCATGTTTTCATAAAACAATATGTTTGTTATCACACTTGCGCGTCTCGGTGATAAATCCTTTCCTCGCAGTATTTCACGTCAAATATTCAGAACAATATGTTGCTAATCCCCGGCTTTTCTGTAAAAACCGGCCAGATAGATTATTTATTCATGTTTCTGTCCGTGTTTACGTATTATTTTATTGTTAAATTTGTTGGTAAAGTATGGTCGATTTACAATTTTTTGCCGCCCTGAACATAGACATTCCGAAATTTCGCGCATGTCTAATTAGGAAGTAATCAGTTACTGTAATAACTATCAAATAAAAACACTATGTGACCGTAACGTGTCAGCAGATATAAAAAGGACCAGAATTAAAAAAAAAGCTAGGCAGGCTTCAGGCGTGACCTGGCCTAACGACGCCAGACAGAAAAGGGAGATGTATCTTAGATTCTAGTAACAAATTGACCGTTAATCACCTTTACTTGAAAGTGGCGGAAGATACACCAATCAAAGTTTAATGTTTTTCAGGAATAAGATAAATAGCTGCCTCGTTGGTCTAGTGAGGTTCTAGGTTCGATCCCCAGGTCGGGGAAAGTGTTATTGGGTTTTTGCGTGTGGAATTCCTCAGTAGCAGCCTGGAGTTTGTATTTTTGCTCGGTTGATGGCATTAGGCTCGCCCCCTATTACATGAGACTTAAACATAACAATGAAATGAGGGTGTTACTATACATCTCTGCCCAACTCTTTGGGGAATACAGGCGTTATGTTGTTATTATAAATAAATTCATATTAAAAAAAAAACTGGTGGACTTAAGTAGGCCTAAACTCTTCTCAATCTGTGAAGAGGCCCGTTTCCAACTTTGGGAAGGTAATAATCTAATTGTTATGCTATATACATTTTCGCGAAAACGTAAATTAAAAAAAAAACATTTTAATAACAATAAAACCGACTTCAAAACAAAAAAACGAAAAAAAGCATAAAATAATGACCATATTATAACAGTAACAGATTCAGAAGTCGGTGCCTTCAATTTGGTTCAGCGTGGATTAGCACCGACTTCTAAATATGTTACTTTTATAATATAGTAATTATTTTACGCTTTTTTTCGTTTTTTTGAAGTTGGTTTTATTTTTATTAAAATGTTTTTTATTTTGTTCATCTTAGTGACCTTCATTAAAACATGGTTGGACCTACTAAAGATGCTGCTCGTAACATAATCACATCATCACATTATGCGTACTGTTCGTCATTGAGGAGTTCCATTGTCTATCTCCGAAGTTCTTCATCAGATCTTCACTAAATTTAAATGGGACCATTTTGAAAGAATACTCTTTCAAACAAAAAATAACTTTTCAAATCGGTTCATAAATGAGGGTGTAGTGAGGTATAAACATTAAAATAAAAATATACAGTCGAATTGAGAACCTCCTCCTTTTTTTGGAAGTCGGTTAAAAAGTTTTTAGTCTGTTTAAAGATTAAGTAAATAAAGTTTCAAGGCTAAAGCCTCGTAATCGTTGCGCTTTTACACTCTTAAAATTCTTTCATAAGAGGAATGCACTTACTTAGCCGCACTTGTTCTGAAACTAGTTTTACGTAATATTTTAACTTTATTTAACTTTTTATGATTTTCTGACGTGTCTAGCACATTTCTACGCTTACAGTAGTACGGTCGTACCTTTATTTAAAAATACACGCTTTGTTGACCCAATCTAAGTTAATTCCGCTTTTCCATGGAATTTCTAGAACTTCTTTACAAAAAATAACTTATTCAACTTCGTAATTAAGCAGGTATTTTTTTAAACTATGAAGGACGAAGTAGTTTTGAGCACTTAAGTTTTGAGTACTTAATTGCCGTCTACTATCGCCCAGCGGCAGCCATACTCGGCAACACAATACCATCAATTTTGAGACAATATTGTCAGGCAACTTGTCAATGTTGACCTAATATTGAGAAGTAATGCCCGGTCCCTATAAACAAAAACGTGTCGTTTTACTTACGAATGGTAGCATTTTTGATTGTCAAACTGAGCATGTAAATAGACTTGTAAGATAATTTTATCTGTGATAGCTACTAACGCATGGGAGGGTCTACTATGCAAAGCTAGGCATAGGTTTTTACTTCATTATTGGTAAAAATACTAGTCTCAATTTTAACTAGTAATGCTCCGTAAATTATAGTAATCGGCCATAATAAGACCACATTGCCGTAACATTGCCGGCCACACATTGCCGTATAATGTGGATCGTTTACCAGCCCCTGTACGTATGTTAGTACGGTAAATATTTCTTACATTCTTCCCCGTAAATCCAATCTGAAAATAGACGGACGTTTTTTGCCCCGGTTTTCGCGGTTCGTCGCGTTTTTCAGCCACTTCGAGCTGCCAGGTGATAACGTATGTGGTACGCTTGAAATTCCGCTTGTCAGCGACACACAACACATGACAAATATACGAGTAGGTGTACTATTTTCGCAATGTATTTTACCTTTGTTTGTAAGTATAATTGCGATAATTTTAAATACTTGCTTATTTACTTAATTTTTTAATGAAAGACTCTTTTCATGTTCTGCCTAGTCTTTTCCCAACTATGTTGGGGTCAGCTTCCATCAGACTGACTGCCATCAGACCTCCGCAACCTAGTTACAGGTCAATACCGAAATCCTAAAGTCAGGCCGAAAGACTTATTTCATATTCAGCAAAATCCGTTTTTTTTACACGTGTCTTAACCTCCTGGATTCCAGAATAAAATTATTCGGTATTATTTGAAACTAAGGTTTTATGGTATATCACGGGTCTGTACCTACACATACAAAAAAATGCAAAAAAAAAATTTGTTTTTTATATATAGATTTTACTTACTAAGGTTACACAACTACCATAAAATGATTAGTTCCGAACACAATTATCAGATGACTTTAGAACGAATTTTTAATTCTTTATGTAATATAGGTATGACGCTGGCATCCAGGAGGTTAAATACCATAATTAACTGTCTATTAAAGTGCATTACTAGACAGCCCTATCCATGAGGAACACGGATTGGCGATCTTATAGCCGGCCTTTATCAGTATGACTCATCAAAACGTAACACAAAAATAACACTTCGTTACCATCCGGATATACAATCGGAAAAATAAGGTATGAATTTTGAACGTACGACGTAATTATTTTAATGTCAAATGGTTTTTACAAGCAGCACCACTATTAACAGCAACAACATAATGGTAAAGCGGTCATGTTATTTACGTGTTTTTCTTAAATGCCAAGGACTACGACGAACGTTCGACGTATTGTATTGTAAGCGAATTTGGAATCGAAAATACAACTTTTTGGTATTTTTTTTTCGACAAGCACAATTTGTATCATACATAGATATGAATGAAGTTTTTAATTTAATTGAATAGTATGTGCGAAACGAGAATTTCCAATTTGAAATTAGCTCACGTTAATGTTAGGGATGATTTCCACCAAACGGCTCGCATCGCATCGGATCGGAAAAGATACGAACGGATGCGGCGATAGCCGATCGCGTCCGGTAGGATGTCGAGGCATGCGATCGGCTTCGTACCGTCGCTTGCGAACGTCGTTTCGCCGTTTCTGCGCCTAGTCAAATAGTTTCATTCCTACCGTATTGACATGTTCTAATTTTTGAAAATGGTTGAAGTTGACGTAGTATTGTTGACTATTGCATTAGAAGAAGAAGAAAATAATCATAAAACACAGAAGACGAAAAGAAAAACCGGATACGGCTTTGAGCGCACGCGACGACAGCCGAAAGGATCCGATCGGATACGACGACAGGCGTACGACGCCGATCACGCGTCGCAGCATACTTTCGGCTACAATCGCGTGTCACGGAAGACGCCCGCGGTCAAACTGCTGTGTGCGTCTTGGTAATATAGACTTTAAATACTGTATACACGACTTAATATCGTCTAAAGATTGTAAAATCCGTTCCGATCCGATGCGATGCGGGCCGTTTGGTGGAAATCATCCTTTACGCTTACGTTACTAACGTGACATCCTTCGTGCTAGGTCTACAGAGCCCTCACCCTCCAATAAAAGATGGCTATACTGCATTGTTTTAATTTATCCTACACGTAAAAATATAAGTCAGATAACTTTCGTCATCAACATGTTTAAATACAAAAAATAAAAGATACATCTACCCTACCCTAACTTATCTCTAAACAAAACTGTTTCATCCATCTGTTGTATTTCTAAGTGCGTTATAAAAATGAAACGTGTCCCGGCTCCGTAGGCACTTCCTTCGTTGACATGTTATGTTTACCGGAGGAGAATATCCGCTCTGCATAATATATATTTGTCTGCACATCTGTTATATGAAGTGAAAATGTTGTAATATGTTATGATGCTCTTATCTTTATTGCTTCTTCGTAAAGGAAAATAAAGCGATGTAAAATTAAATATATTATGTATCTATTTTTTAAAGCGTTTTTTACTGGTTATGTATGGCCCTTATTGGGACAGTGTGTCCCGTAGAACAAGCCAAGTGGACAAAATTCATTATCAATTTCCTGGAATTTAAGTACAGTCAGTAAACAACACCCCCCCACCCCCGATTCCAGGAATTGTTTACATACCACATTCCAGATCGATGAATCATAGGGTCTCAATGGTAGGTAATAAGTTAATTGCAATTTAAAAAATAGGTCAGTTGCATTTTTGTGACAAATACGAGCAAATCTCCTGTGATTGTTTATTTTAAAGTGAAAAGTTTTAGTGATGCATTTTATTAACGAAAGTATGTATTTCATTTTTATAAAACTATAAACTTTCTGCACCGTTTTATAATTAATATATATTTGTTTGAAAACATGCATAATTTTTTTGCATATTTTTGTATCTTTTACGTTTTCGAAAGCTTGAAAAAGTAATGTAGACTCATGTACCCCCAATGTACTTTCTATATATTGTAGATACACCTTCTCTTATTAGAATCATACTAAGTATTCTCAGCAGAGTCGAGTCGAACACTGATTTTTTTTTATTCTTTCAGATATCGTGAACTCTATTACAAAAATGGAGTTATTTGGCTTAAACACCACAAAGTTGTAAGGAACAATCGTCTTTTTGACTTCATTTCTTCTAAATTTAATTTTGGTGATATAACTGAAGAATCTAGAAGAGGAATTAAAATGACAATAGCGACCTTTTCCTCAAAAGTTGCCTCAAAATGGGCTACGTCAGGAAAATCAAAGGAGGACTTTTTGAAAAGGAATAAGACGTGGATTGAGGGCACGGACGTTGAGTTTCACGTTACTCGCGTTCAATATGCTGAATTTAATGTATTATAATAAAAAAAAAATGTTATAATAAACACTAACTGTTATCATATAAGCACTATATTTATACATACAATTACGAAAATCAGGAAAAATAATTTTGTCCACCTAGCTTGTTCTACGGGACACACTGTGGGACGGTACATTGTATAATAATATAATAATTATATAATAATTTATTCAAATAAAAACGTTCATAAAAAGTGTACATTTAGCCAACAGTAAAAGATTTTCCATACAATTATAATGCCTAAAAAATAAACTAAAACTAAGATATTATTATTATAGGTGGAAGTAATGGTGGTTCGGAATTGCAACGTTAGATAGCGACCAGCCCGATCTAGGTTAATTTAAACCTGTGTTTCAGGCCATCACTTTATACTGCAATTACTTTGGGACAGTAAAATTTAAGGTTAAACTATAACTACGAGAAAAAGCTTAATGGTACATTAATACCTAAAACTAAGCCTATGTAATTATACAAAAGTAAACACTTACGAGGGGATTAAATATCATCACGCCAAAATTTCTAGAAGTTGTTCTGTGTCTGTGTAATCGAGTATCGCTAAATATTCTGATAACATTTTGCTACATTTTTTAAACCTTACACTATAGAAGCTTAGTACCTTGTTGAGCCTATTATATAGAAAAGGTCCTAAGAACACATGAAAACGTTTAGCAAACGCATGTCTAGTTTGAGGCGTTGTGCAAACCAAGTCCTTCCTTCTCTTGTCAGGAGGTACCAGGTCAAAAGGAAGTGTAGTGTGCTGGTGTAGTACTATGTTTAAAATAAATAATTGTCGCACTGTAAGCACATTACATGCTAGGTAGAGCTGATGCGTAGGAAATCTAAAAGGGCGAAAGGTAGCAACCTTTAGAATTGCTCTTTGAGCACGCTCTAACGGGAGTAAAATTGTTTTTGGAGCACCACCCCAGGAAGTTATGCAATATGTAAGAATGGATTGACACAAAGCTAAATAGACCTGTTTAATTAATTTATAGTCGGCTATGTTCCGTAAATTCTTAAAAACATATATTAATTTGCGCACTCTCGTACACAGTAAATCAATATGTTTACGGAAATTTAGATTTGAGTCAATGGTGACACCTAGATATTTTACATGGTCAGCTTTAACTAAAGTGGGACAAGAACATGCAGTGTCAGCATACGTGCAACAATTATGTGCGTGAATGTTTAGATTAGTAAGCGGTATGTTAGTATTTCTCATTCTAAATAAAATGTAATTTGTTTTATCTGCATTTAATGTTAGGAGATTATTACGGAGCCAATTAGACACAATGTTAAAACCATTTTGAGCATATTCATAGACCTCAGTTCTTGATTTGGCTGAAAACAATAGGGCGGTGTCATCCGCATATGACATTATAACACCATTTTGGAGTGGCAGCCTGCATAGTTCATTTATATAGATTAAAAATAAAGTAGGGCCCAAAATGCTACCTTGTGGAATACCAAAACAACTATTTTTAAGTTCAGAGCTCATATACTGACCAATTTTTACACATTGATGACGATCGCTGAGATAATCAGAAAAAAGTAGAAGTTGTTCTCCTCTTATCCCAAGTGTTTCAAGCTTGTGCAAAAGTAAAGTACAAGAAATAGTGTCAAAGGCCTTGGCAAGGTCTAGAAAGATCCCAATTGTATGCATACCATTATCTAGGTTGGTAGTTATATAGTTAGTCAATTCGTGGACTGCTTGGCTAGTTGATCTTTTGGCCCTAAAACCAAATTGACTATCTGATAATATTCTGTTATCCTCTAGATATTTTATCAATCTACTGTTAATTATTTTTTCTAAAATTTTTGAGAGGCCTGTTAACACTGAAATGGGTCTGTAGTTATTCACACAGTTTTTGTCTCCAGATTTGAATACAGGTGTGACTACAGCCTTTTTAAGTAATTTTGGGAATATTCCTTTAGATAAGCATAGTTGAAAAATGTGAGTTATAGGAGGGGCAAGTAGGTATTTAAATCTTTTCAGTATATTATTAGGTATGTCATCCCACCCAGTGGCACAAACATCCTTTAACCCGATTATAATTCTGACGACTTCGTTAACGTCGGTATCTAATAAAACAAAAGAATTTAGTGTTGAGGATGTCATGGTTTGGTTTTGCTGGGAAATAATACTTGAGTTTAATGATTTTTCAGCCAAGTTTTTTCCAACGTTAACAAAAAATTTGTTTGCTTTATTGATTGCTTCGGATGGATTTATCTCTGTTGATAGTATATCAAGCGGAGGTTCGGAATTTTTCGATCTAAGTGTATAAGTTTTTACAAATTTCCACACAAGTTTACTATTTTTCCCCGCCTTCTGTAATTCATTTTTATCATACTGATTTTTTAGTTTTCTCAAAAGATTATTACAGAAGTTCCGATACCTTTTATAAGTTACAGAAAGTACTTCGTTATTAGGAGCGAGTCTCAATTTTTGGTGAAGTTTGTCTCTATGCCTAATACAACGAACGAGACCGGGTGTGATCCAGGGTTTAATGCAACTATACTTTCTAGGCATTGTCTTAGTGAACGTGTTTTTCGTTATTGCAGATTGTAGCGAATTTATGAAATACTTTAAAGAACTATTTGCATCGTCTGAATTATAAACAGGGTCAAAATTAATACCGCGTATGTCATTTCCAAGATTTGTCATATTGACTTTAGTGTAGCTACGCATGCAGTTTTTTCTAGGTGAACTTATTTGTAATGTTAGTAAAACAGCTTGATGATCTGTAACAGTAGAATTAGTAACCAATGTTTTGGATGGATTTTTTGATTTTAGAACGATATGGTCTAAGCATGAGCCGCTCTGTTGCGTGGGGTGATAGTGAGCTGGTAGAAGTCCATGAAATGAGCAAATATTCAGATAATTATGTGCATGGGTATCTGTTTTCCCGGAAGCAATGTTAATGTTAATGTCACCCAAAAGTATTATGTTTTTAAAAGATGTTATGTTTTTTAAGTTTGTGTCGAGTGAGTCCAAAAATCTGTCCATATTTTGAGAAGGAGGCCTATAAATAGCCATAATTACCGTGTCGGGAATAATTTTAATTATTAAGCAATTACTATCCAGGGATACAGGTTCTTCTTTTATTGTTCTTAAATTATTTTTGATATAAACTACTAATCCATCGTTCTGGTTTATGTTTCTGTCAGTTCTGTAAGAATAATAACCGTCAAGAGATGGTAAGTTGACCGTCTGATTTGACAACCAACATTCTGTTAAGACAATAATATCACAGCTTACGTCAAGATTGTGTAACAACACTTCAAAACCGTTCATGTTTCGATTTATGCTGCGAATATTCTGTGTGAGCAGGGTTAACGTTTTGCCATCAGAAAAAAGAAGATGTTTACAGTCCTCAACATTACAGATTTTAGACTCCGACACAGAAAAACTATCTAGATCGCAAATTAGCTGATTTGTCATGACAGTTACAAAGAAAAGGAAATAAATACGAGCTGCCTGTTGATCTGCTAACTAAATAAAGTGTTAGGTGGCGCTCTTAGGCGCCTTCATAGTCAATTGAGTTGATGTAATTCATTTCGGCATGTTTGCGGGCCGGGCAACCTACATCACCAGTTGGATGGTCACATTTCCTCTTGAAACGTTTGCACGTCGCGCATTGAGGGGGAGAAGATTTATTACTGCATTCCTTGAAGGAGTGTCCACTCTCTCCACAGTGGTTGCAAGTAGGACTAGATTCCCGGCAAAACTTGGCTGCGTGTCCGAACTGCTGGCAATTGAAGCACCTGGTGACTATCGTGAAATCTCTCACAGGGCATGATGTCCAATTTATAAAAATTCGGCTTTGATTAATTATAATCTTTCTTATGCTAGCGGGTAGTTCCAAGATGTAGTTGCAAGTAGGAAGGTCTTTCTTACCCGATTTATGGCTTAATTTGATGCACTCAAGAAAGGACTCACGAGTTATATTCGGCAACTTGTCTGATAGGTTCTGCTCGTAAATACAGTCAAATACCTCCTTTTCAGTAAGTGCTACGGGGACACCAATGACAGCGACCCTAGGGCGGCGTTTAGAAGGTTCTTCTATTGTAAGGCCCGATGATACCAGTTTTCCTAAATTCTTGAGCTTATCAATATCGCCGTTATTTTCGGTGCTAATCAGGACGCCCCCGTTTTTCACTTTTTTCAGGCCACGGACATGGAGCTTAAGCTGTTCCGGGGAGATGATCCTTTGGACAAGTGTCTTGGTATCGTCACTTGTTTGGGACTTATCGGTGGGATAGATGGCGATTGATCTCAAATTTGCAGGGCGGACGAAGTTATCGTTACCTTTCTTCACCATGCTAGCATAAGAAGTATTTTCCGATGGATTTAATTTAGTTTCTACGATCTCTCTGATCTGCTGGAGAGAGTTCACAACATTTTGGTGACCCTGAAGGTGCTGGATTGTGTTATGGGCCAGGATCGTTTTTGACTTCAATGATTGGTATAAGACGGCCATTTGAGAAGTTCCACTAGAGACCTTCCGGCAAAGAGTGGAGACACGAAGCTTCTGGTCCGAGTTCATTTTCCCATCACCGACAATAGTGCAAACTTCGTTCAGAATGGCATCTATAGATCCTATCCATTTCTGGATCTCCGGCGTACTGATGACTTCAGTCGGCATTTCATTCTCCGCGGGTGCTGGTGAGTTTGGGTCGCTCGGGGTTAATGGTTCGGTAGGCGTCGGTGGAGGACTTCGCCGTAGTAATTGGCTACGTCCAAACGGGCTCGATCCTGGGTTGGACATTCTACCAGAAACACTTTATTTATTGTTTATAAAAACTATTTAGTTCATCTTGCTTATGTAAAACGGTAAAAATCTACAAGACACACACGCGACACACTTTAATTTTATACTGACGGAGCAATATTTATATTTATTTTTCGTAATTGTTTATTTCATTATAATCAAATACAGAACACACGTCCGCTTAGTCTCGCGATTGGCGGAATTCCCTTTTTTGAATTCCCTATTGTGTGCTTAATAAGCGTCGTAATGGCGTCGTTCACAATATGGCGAGTTTTTAGTATATTTTTCTAACATTTAAGAATTCCGCACACATCACATATACAAAGTTTAGTCGGTAAGGGGTACTAAGCAGAAAGGGTGTTAAAGTACCCATAATAATGGATAACTTTTGTTCTACAACTTTCCCCAAGAGTCAATAGTTCAAGAAAAATAGCTGTTCAAAGATTTCATAAAACGTACGCTAAATTCTATCTATCCTCAGCTATGATCAGACGTTTTTACATTTTACGTCATATTTGGGGTCACGGATTAGAAACTCCATTTTCTGAATTAATAACTAAAGCAGGGATGAAGATTTTTGAAAAAACTAAATTTATAATAATTTTTCATGAACATTTTTTTATCGATTTTTTATATTTAACACTTTCATTTAAAACAATCATCAATGAAGTGGCCCGCAGCTTAATACCCCCTTTTCGACTAACTTTGTATACAAGGTTAGTCAGAAAGGGGGTACTAAGCCGAAAGGGTGTTAAAGTACCCATGATAAGGGATAACTTTTGTTCTACAAGTTTCCCCAAAACTCGATACTTTCAGAGAAATAGCTTTTCAAAGATTTCGTAAAAAATATGCTAAAATCTAGCTGTCCATAGCTATGATCAGCTGTTTTTGCAATTTAGGTCATATTTGGGGTCACAGATTAGAAACTTAATATTCTGAATTCATAACTAAACCAGGTATGATATTTTTTTGAAATATCTAAAATAAAAATCATTGCGCATGCAAATAAAAACTATCAAATTTTGAAATTTTAACACTTGCTTTAAAATAGTCATCAGTGATACTTTAAGTGACCCGCGGCTTAGTACGGGGGTACTAAGCCGCGGGTCACTATATGTCTGAAAGGTATATATTATATTATTATTATATTATTATTATACAAGGTTAGTCGGAAAGGGGTTTCCGACTAACCTTGTATATTTAAGAGCAATAAAAATTTACGTTCTTTTTTTCTTTTCGACTTCTTGTTGATGGTCTTGCAGACCGTTTCTACGTAACCGGACGTAATTGGCGAGACCTGAACTATCTCCAATGGGGAATTCACAGCGAACATTTTTAGGGTGGTATATCAAGGAGTCGTTACAAAACTTCTTCTGTATGACTATCGTGACAAATTCTTGGTAAAATTAACCGGTGAAACTGTACAATAATTCGTTTATTACCATTGCAGTTATTTCTTATAATTGGATAAAAATGTATTCACTAGGGAAAATTAACTTTATTTTTTTACTGCAAAAAAAGCGCTGATTGTATCATAATCCTGGTTTTTCTCGTTTAAACAAAACCTTTCAGTGTAAACACCATGATTTAGGGAGAACAAGTGGCAAAGAGCTCCCATTCATCCTTCTTAGAAAAACAAAAATAAATGTCGGAATAGGTCACTTGAACCTCGCAAAGGCCGAAAGGCTTTAAGATAACGAACCTGACGGAGTTCTAAAGGAACGCCTGAGGCACACCGGTGTCAGAACTTGAGGGCCGATTCATATAAGCCTGACGAAACACCGACTTCCAAAATAAATAGTCTGATGTATTTTTGTTTTGTGTTTGTTACGTCATGTTTTTGATCATCATTGTGCTGCAGAATGAATTTTACTATAACATCATAACATCACGCCTTGTATTCCCCGAAGAGTTCGGCAGAGGTGTTTTAGGACACCCTCGTTTCACCAGCTATGTTTTAATTTCCATGTAATAGGGGGCGAGCCTATTGCCATTAACCGGGCACAAATCCAGACTCCAGGCTGCTACTGAGAAATTCCTAATGGAAAAACCTAATAATACTTTGCCTGATCTGGGGATCGAACCAAGGACCCTTGCTCAGCAGTCACACTTGCAACCACTCGACCAAGAAGGGAAATCTTCTTTTTCCATACTAATATTATAAAGAGGAAACATTTGTATTTTTGTATGTAACGAATAAACTTAAAAACTACTGGACCGATTTCAAAAATTATTTTGTCGTTGAAAGCTACATTATCACTGAGTAACAGGCTATATTATTTTATTACTGGAATAAAACTTCTTATGCGACCGGAGCCGTGAGGACACAGCTAGTCTATTATAAATTGTATTAAATGTCACTTCCCGATGCTTTGAAGTCAAGCGGAAGTAAGATTTTTAACTTCATGAAGGTCTAAAGGGTACACTGGTAGCGCAAATTGAAGACTGATTCTGATGATTCACCTGATGTATGCTTGGTGGTAGGATCTACAAGGTCTGCCCGGCTAGTTAAGACTCTCACATTACAGTCCGGCGCCAAGCAGTTTACTGTGTTCTGTCATGTGTATGTGAGAGCCAGAGGGGTACAGGGGAATCTCTGTATATCTCTGTTTCCTGGGTATATGTGCTCCATCTTAGACCCCGTCTGCGCTTACTATCAGGTGAGACTTGCGTCAAATAGTTTTTATCACAATGTCTGGACTTTAAAAGAGACCTTGATGTCTGAGTTCGTTTCAGCTTTTTTTCTCAGAGCTAGTCAGATAGGAAACGCTTATCTAAATATGTCTTAAAAAAACATTACATGTACTTTATTTACAGAAATAAAAATCATTTATCATAAACACGACCAAGTTAAGAGTAAATAAAAAAACATGATCCAGTGCAAATAGGACAAGTCGCTATCTTCATATATGGAAATAGCTTCTATCTGGAATTGACCGTTACAACATTAATTGATCCTCTCCGATTAATCGATTTACGCAGTGGACCCTTATGCTAAACAAATACAAAATTAACCTGGTTTTATCTAAGGCCCCAACAAAGAGTGTGGAACAAATAGCACGTGAACAAAGGCCCACCGCCAGTATTGTTTGAAGATGAATGAGGTTCGCGAGATATGCACTACTTTCAGTTTGATGTTTTTGATTGTTTGGATAATTTTGTTTGTTTTAATTGAATATATTATCTATACTAATATTATAAAGAGGAAAGATTTGTATTTTTTAATTTTTGTATGTAACGAATAAACTTAAAAACTACTGGACCGATTTCAAAAATTCTTTTGCCGTTAGTTAGCTACATTATCATTGAGTAACATAGACTACGGGCGGAGCCGTGATGACCCAGCTAGTTAATAATATTTAACTGTTTCGTTGGTTTAGTGGTGGCAAGCGCGAGTGCTGATCGTTGAGGTCCTGGGTTCGATCCCCAGGTCGGGCAAAGTGTTATTGGGTTTTTCTGTGTGGAATTCCTCAGTAGCAACCCGGAGTTTGGATTTATGCCCCCTATTACATGGAACTTAAACATAACGGCAAAATAAGGGTGTTACTATACATCTCTGCTCAACCCTTCGGGAAATACAGGCTTTTAAAGTGGGTTACATCATCTCTATTATTATATAAAGATAAAGATATTATTTCTCTCGTGCAATTCCTTCGATTGAAGCCTTGCGGATCGCGGTGTGGCCCATTTTTGTTTAATTATTTTTAAGTCATGGGATTAAGGGATATATTATATATATATTATAGATAATTAAGGGATGGTCAATTCTTAGCCGGGAATTAAATGTAATTATAATAAAGATTATAACATAACATCACGCCTTTATTTCCCAAAGGGTTGGGCAGAGGTGTATAGTAACATACCCTCTTTTCGCCGTTACGTTGTTAACTTCCATGTTATAGGGGGCGAGACGGAACCCAGGACCTCACGATTAGCAATCGCGCTTGCTACCACTAGACCAACGAGGCAATTACTTTAACAATGTCTTTAAATTAAACTCTGTCCTTACAAACAATTTCAATTTTCATAATAGGATTATCAAGACTGTAACTCTTTCTTCCCACAGGAAATCTTATCCATTCCCAGCGCTAGCGTTAATTCCATTCTCCACTGAACTTAAGTAAGTTTCATCGCTAACTTACCAAGAGCATATTATTAAGGAAACTTTAAATTTTCTCGCTATAAAACTAGTTAGGTTTTAATTATTCTAGGGAGCTGTGTAAGACGAGTGCAACAAAGAAATTAATTGCTTACAAGATGTATAAATTACTATACATAAACTTAATTTGTCTACTTCTGTAGAACCTAAACTTCAACCATCTTATTACAAAATATGGTCTAAATTAAACCCAGGTTTAAAAATAGCGCCGTCTCTTTTTTATATATGACCTGGGTGTTTTACTGGTTATTCTTATGGTTTTGGTTTATTTTGCTGTAGCCTAAAATGGGTGCTCGATTTATAACGGTAGATGCCACCATCATGTTAAGACTAAGCGTGTTTATAATAATTTATTAACATAGTGTATCGGGCGATGAGAAAATCGCCCGCAAGTCTGACAACCGGTCTAACCTTAGGATATCGGCATTGCCCAGTAACTGGGTTGCGGAGGTCTGATGGCAGTCACTCCGTGTAAAATAGTGGTATCCAGCCGCATCTGGTTGGACTGGAATCTGACCCCAACTTAGTTGGGAAAAGGCTAGGCAGAACAGAACAGTATATCGGGCAATATACTTGCCTAGGAGCTAATGTTAATCCCTAGCTAATCAAGCTTAAGTTCCAGCATGATCACAACTAGCGTGGGAGTATAATTAACCTATATACCGTACCTATAATTTATTATTTCCGAAGTACATCTTTATATAGATCGATAATATAACATAACATCACGCCTTGTAATCCCCGAAGAGTTCGGCAGAGGTGTTTTTAGTACACCCTCGTTTCGCCAGTTATGTTTAAGTCCCATGTAATAGGGGGAGAGCCACACAAATCCAGACTCCGGGCTGCTAATGAGAAATTCCTAATGAAACAACCCAGTAACACTTTGCCCGACCTGGGGACTGAACTCAGTATCCTATGCTCAGCAGTCGCACTTGCGACCACTAGACCAACAAGGCAGTCTTGATATAATAATGAGGCCATGAGAAGCTGAGTGGCCTAATGGATTTTGTCTATTAGCGCAAACGATGAAAGTAAGTTCAAGTTCAAGTTCTTTATTGCATTCATGTGTTACATTGGTGTTACAGTAATAGAGTAAAAATGGCCTAAACGTGATTCTATAATTTTTCAATAGATGTCACCACTCTCACGCACACTTAAGCCATGTTGGGTCTATTACTTTCATCATTTACGACAGTAAAAAATTATCAACTACAATTTTAAAAAATCCGTTATGCCACTCTGAACCTCATGGCTTCATATATCATGGGCAATTCCTCGAGGAGACATAATAATCTACACTCGGCAGTGAGTGAAACTGGATGCGTCGTTATACACTCGGGAGCAACAAATCCGGGTCACCAACGTAAACCTTAATATGTCGGAAAACATTGTTAAACTTTGTTTAATATTTTAACATTGTTTTGTTTATGTTGGTGACCCGGATTTATTGCTCCCGAGTGTACACAGTATTTTATTATCTAAATTAAATTGTTAGGTATTACGTAAACATGTTAAAAGAAAATAAGCTTTTGCAGAATTGTTAAATCATTTCTTTAGCTCCTCTACGGACTGACCAAAATAGTTTTGGGCTATACTCCCAAGTGTTTTAGATATGAAACAGAAAAACCTATTTCAATACAAATTGAAGTTGGTACGTGATTCTTGTTTCAGACCTTTAATATCGTTCCCGGGTTTTTTTATACATATCAAAAAATACGTAAATATTTTCATACCTTTTGGGAAAAAAGAAAATTTCAACTAGGTGTCTCCTACGTAAATTGCACACAAGTCAACATTGTGAAACGGGTGAGCGCTTCCAGGAATTGGATTAGCAAATACTTCACTTTTCGCACTATTGGTTGGAAGTGATCATCGTGGCTCTGTTTCTGTAAAGTCATATTGGTTAATATTCTGTTGTTCACAAACTAAACTTAATTAAGGATATTGCCATCTATTTCACTATGAGAAAAGAAAAAAAACGGATGTAAATAATATTGTCAAATTTATTTGAACTACGTCAGAACGTGTCGACTAAAAACACGGTGAAGCTTAAGGCGTAAACTGGTTGACATCTCTATCTTAGTTCTTATCTATCGCCATCCTTTTCTCGCGCTGTCTGTTAGTAAAAGGTTCTATAATCTCTAATTTTAGTTTAGTTGATATAAAAGAGAATCGGCATCATTGTGTGGTTTTCAGCAACAAATAGGCTTCATCCTTTCTTCGGGTAGGCCCGGCTAAGATTAGGTATGCCAAAATTATGGGTTTTGTATAGTGGACTTATAACAATATAATTCATCACCAATCCTTATTTGCTGACCCTGATTATTATATTAATCATCATCATCTTCCAAGTAACTTGGGGTTGGTGCAATATGTCCTTCTCTTCCATTCTTCCCTGTCAGCCGTCACCTCATCATTTACACCCTTTTCCTTCATTATCCTACCTCACACAATCCATTCATCTTTTCTTTGGTCTCCCTCTCCCCCTCCATCTTGATTATTGTCTAATGACACGGAGAGCAAAAACAGTTAAACAGTCAGTCCCGGGTGTCCTGCAAATACCTATGACAGTCGTTACGGTAAGCCAGAATCCCGAAAGTGTGACAACCAGTCTAACCTTAGAGTATCGGCATTGCTCAGTAACTGGGTTGCGGAGGTCTGACGGCAGTCGCTTCGTGTAAAATACTGGTTTTCAGCTGCATCTAGTTAGACTGGAAGCTGAGGCCAACATGGAGAAAAGCTAGGCTGAACATTAGACATAAAACAACCTACCATTTCAAACCGTTCATAAGTCACAGGCGGCTATCAAGTAAATCTTCAGCATTTCTGTTTGTATAGGCTTAATTTCCGTAACGTCTAGGCGCAGGCCGTTTCGGTCGTGTCTTCATTAAGGCCTCCCAGCGTCCCGGATTCCGGCCATTGTGGCTGCCTAGATTTAATATTTACCTTACCTTCAACTTCACCTTGGAAAATTAATATGGTGACAGTAGATATATATTTTATAATACAGGGATTATCATGACTTTGTAGGGAATTAATGCATTAAAATTTATCTAACGTGAACTACGTGCAAGGAATATAGTAATAGCAACAATAGTCATAACACGATTTAACGACATGTTTGGTGCAGTGGCTAAGCGATTAGATTCTGCGCTACTGGTCGTGGGTTCGATTTCCACATGAAAAGAATATTTGTGTGACCTTTTTTTTCTTTTTATCGTTGGAAAAGCCTCATGGATGTCCCTCGCCCGGGGAAGGCGAGGGGGTCTGCCGGACTCTTACCGGCTAAAAACCAACGGTGTCCCTCCTTCTGACCTAAGGCCGGGGTCACGGGATTGGCTATTGCATGCACCGCAACCCCGGCAGGTCTCGGTCCACCAACTTCTTCTGGTGGACCTCTCCAGTGGTGGGGCAATTGTTCCCCTGCCCCACTTCCTTCTGAGAGGCGTGCGCGGAACACGGCGCGCCATCATTCCGAATATTTGTGTGGCTTACAGATAGTTGTTTCGGGTCTGGGTGTTTGTGCATGTGAAGATTTGTATCTGTAAACGCACCCACAGTACAGGAGAAATTCCAGGATGAAGAAAGGTTTAAAAAAAACCTTAGCTGGCCGTAACCACTTTTAAATGAAGACTTGCTTTCTAAGCTTATTTCAAACACAGAAAAACATGTTACTTCAATTGGCAGTACTGCTGTACATTCACAATATAATTGCCTTTACGACACCGATAAGAAGAGTCTACATACCATCCCAAGTTGCAATTACCGGATAGATACATTTCAAAACATTATTATGAAGTCAGAAGGAAAGCTACAATCCACATTCTATTTCCATTCTCTCGAGACTCGGAGTCTCGCATTCACTCTGTTGTTGCACAAATTGGACTCTAATTAATGTAATTGAGATCTCGGCAACGAGCGTCTAACCTCGGCCGATACTTGAAACTGGCAGCGTTCCCCAGAGCAGAGGAACCGTATGTAGGGAAATATGTGTACAATTTCACTATATTGTTTGGGTTATTTTTCCTGGTAAAACAAATAGAAATTCTATTGTTTAGATTTCATATAGGTGTATTTTATACTTGTATTCTAACAAGCTTTAACAAGGTGAATGTATCGATCTTATACTGAAACAATACGAAAGAGTAGGTAGGATTTAATCAACTATGTTTTCTAGAGATAGGAATCTAGAAAAAATCTTGATTTACAGTCTGGTTTGGCTAAAAGTTGAATTATATTTTTGTTCTACCGGGATTGCGGTGCATGCTTATGCGAATCCCGCGACCTCGGCCGACGGTCAGGAACACCGTGGTTTTTTAGCCGGTATGAGTCCGGCAGACCCCTCACCTTCCCCAGGCGAAGAACGCCCATGAGGATATTTCCACGAAAAAAAATGGATATTATTGTTAATACTGCTAAAAAGATTAATTAAATTTTAATCCAGGCGGCAGGTTTTTGTCTGACGCTAAAGGTTACTGACGGTTTGACAAAATACCGTCTACCTGTAATCAAAGTCAAAGTAACATTTTTTTCTTTTTTTTAAGTAGACCATAATATTACAGGTCCTTATCAAACATCTATAAAGAATTCTGCCTATCGTAGTCCAATGCTGGAAATAAGCCTGACTAAAGAAGTGCCATAATACTTTGTCTTCCACCTCTCACATCCGTGTAGAAACTTCCCAAAAAGAACACACAACTAGTTGAAACATTGACCCATTTTAACACCCTTTTTCCGCCATCACTGAAACGTACTAAGTGAAAATCACATCGCTAAGTACCGTAAAACCGTTTAAACGGTACGAGTATTATCTGACAAGCTACGTCACGAACGTGTTGAATCATTATAGAACATTACAAGCAAATGCTGGAAATACATTTGAATATCTGAACAATAGTGTAATCTACGCACTGTATAATTTACGTCATATCGTCGTCTATACCTACAGGGTGTAAACGAAATCATGTAATTCCTTCAAAAATCGTGATATAGGTACTGCTGACAGATTAACCCGGAACGTGACAATTTTGGATTCAATAAAAAATAATTACAAGAAGTAA
This sequence comes from Amphipyra berbera, assembly GCA_910594945.2. Classification (NCBI taxonomy): domain Eukaryota; kingdom Metazoa; phylum Arthropoda; class Insecta; order Lepidoptera; family Noctuidae; genus Amphipyra; species Amphipyra berbera. The sequence continues at coordinate 8,992,334 of OU343136.1, read as the reverse complement.
ACATATACAAGCATAATATCAGCAAGCACATTGGGTCACCCGCGGGACAGCGCAACGAGCATTCCCAAAGAGGGTTGATGTCAGGCAGGCGGCCGGTCATAAAACAATAAGCCAAAACCTCTTACAACATGGATTTATGAAATACATGTTGTGCCGACCTCACCTAGTGTGGGATAAGGGCAGGAAGAAGAAGAAGACAAGAAGTAAACATGTGTCCTTAACGTGGGGCTTAACGTCTTATCACAAAGGTAAAATAATCTATTGGTCTTAAATATCTAATCTTTCTCCTAACCTTTACCCAACTATGTTGGGGTTGGCTTCCAGTCTAACCAGATGCAGCTGTATACCAGTATTTTACACGGAGCGCCTGCCATCACACCTCCGCAACCCAGTTACTGGGCAATGCCGATATCCTAAGGTTAAACCGGTTATCAGACTTTAGGGCTTCTAACTATGTGACGACTGTCATAGATATTCTTATGGCACCCGGGACCGACGGTTTAACGTGCAAAGAGGTCTCGATGTTTAAAGAACAGTCACCTATCCACGGACTGGCCACGGTAAGCGCAGTTTAACCTCGCAAATTGTATGATTGGCACGGTCGTTAAACTCGATAATGGCTCGACCGATATGTTATTATTTATTTTTTATTTTTTCACCTCAATACTGGTGGGTGGCTTAGACAAAAGAAAAATAGGAAAAATAAAAAAAAAACGAGTCTGGTACGAAGTTCATCGGGTCATCTAGTAGGGAATAAATAAAAGCCTTAAAAGATTTGTGTACTCTGCTACATACAACATATTTATATCGGGGGCACGGCAGTGCCCCCGCCAAGTCGAGCGCGAAGCAAACACTGCCGTACCATCCTTTACTGGAACCATTTCGCCGCATTTTCAGGCCCCTATTTGAGAACCTCTGGATAAGACCAGAACGCAGAAATTTTCGTCATCCAGTAAGCTATAATCACATACCTAAAATACAAAATTTCAAGTCTGTAGGTCATTTAGTTCCGAAGTTAAGGGAAAGCAAAGTTTCGCATTTATAACACTCGCTCACTCACTCACTCTCTCACTCACTCACTCACTCACTCATGATCATCAAAATAGAACTATTACTTCCCATAAACTCAGAGAGATGAAATTTGGTACAGAGTTAGGGTTTAATGGCCACATAAAGGGAAAACTATAAAAACTAGGATAATCGAAGATCTGGAGTACCTGGTGACCCTGATTAGAAAACACAAGAGCCCAACCAAACTATTAGAGATCGACATACCGCCTTTACAAAAAATATTCAACTTGGTAGGCCGATTCAATTGATGTCAAAAAAAAAAAATTAATAAAATATATCAATATATATACGTTTCTACAAAAAGAAGTGAAATCCCACCAAAAACATTCTGTAAAAAACTAGCCAAGTCTCGATGGAGCTTCTTGTTTATTTCTAAAAAGTAATGAAATCTAAACGAAGTCGTGCCAAGTCTAAGGTTCCTTACTGCGATTTCTTTATTATTATAGTTAATGTTGTGTGACTTGGCCGTTGAAGGGTACACAAGGGTACAAAACCAGGTGCTCCATGACACCATTGCACCAATCTGTCACCAGAACCGCTACCCATTGACGATGGAAAATTGCCACTTAGAAAACGTTGATTCAATAACCAGTCAATTGTAGGCTTGATAAAGCTGCGTATTTCAATAATACTTATGTATAGGCGAACCTAAAACAAATAGTATAATTTTTTTTCCAGTACAGACGGACTTCTAATCATTGATAGAAGTCCGTCTGTACCTGTCCCGTTGACTTGTACCCACTAACGTATAAAGAATGTTCAACGGCCAAGTCACACAACATTAACTATGTATAATAATAAAGAAATCCCAGTAAGGAACCTTAGACTTGGCACGACTTTGTTAAGATTTCATTACTTTTTAGAGATAAACAAGCAGCTCCATCGAGACTTGGCTAGTTTTTTACAGAATGTTTTTGGTGGGATCTAAGTTATTTAAATGTTAATGGCACATAAAATGAGTTCTACGAAGGTTTATTTCGTAAAAAATTATTATTCTTATCAAATATACTGTACAACATCTAGCGGTTATATTAAAATCAGACTAATGACATCATACCAGAAATTCTAATACCCTTAACAAAGTTATCTCAGCTTCGGAAATCCATTAAACATTTTAAAATGCCGTGTCACATCAAATTCATCGAATAAAAACCTAGAGGTAAAAGGAGATTCAACCCTTTACCGAAAAGAAAACCATCTTCCCACACGCCAATCGTAAACCAATAAATTGAGATTTTACCTCCAGTTGATATATCAGATTTTTTATAGACATGTTGACTTACGACATTTGGAAGTGTTATCCGATATTTAGGACCGTTTCACGACTATATAAAGGAATTTATAAGAACTAAAGAAAAGTTCTAGAGACTACTTAATAGAACCTTTTGCTAGACTGAAACTAAAACTTTGAATATAGACAGAAAGTTTTTTTTAAAAGGGTCAGAAAAATGGAAAAGCTATAAGTTCGACACTAACTTTCATATGGACATAGTCCTAAAGTTCGATAAGTTATTACAGAATCAATTTAGGAATGAATAAAATATGTAGGTACCTGTGAAATATGTAACTGCCTTATTGGTGGCAAGCGCGACTGCTGATCGTGAGGTCCTAGGTTCGATCCCCAGGTCGGGCAAAGTGTTATTGGGGTTTTCCGTGTGGAATTCTTCAGTAGCAGCCCGGAGCTTGGATTTGTGCCCGGCAATAGGCTCGCCCCCTATTACATAAAACTTAAAAACATAACGGCGAAATGAGGGTGTTACTATATACCTCTGCCCAACCCTTAGGGGAATACAGGCGTGATGTTATGTTATGTGAAATATGTATGTTCAGACCACTAAATAGAGTTAAATAGATAACGCAAGTTAATCTACTTTGCGTGCCATTAGGAGCAATCCTCCTTCATGCTACGCTGCTAAGTCAGTTCCCTCTTGACGTTTCCGTCTCTGCACGTACGAATAGTTGCACGTTCACTGTGAAAATGCGCGCGAGGCTGGTGCAATGTTTATTTCCCAGTACTAAATTTTCTTCGGCAGTGTAGGAAATTTTCGTAAAATTTAACAAACTTGCGATATTTATTAAATTTAATTAATGCTCATCAAGTAATTGCTCCACCGCGCACCGGTGTGAATTTCTCAATCAGCTTAATGACCCCGTACTTGTTTGGGAAAAGTCAATAGCTGGCTACAGACGAAGATAATACAATATAACAATGTATTTTAAAAAATCCCTTAATCATAAAAGTTCAAAAATACATAAGTGACCGGCGCAACGTCTCACGAAATAGTCCAACTTGAGATAGTTAATTTTCACGACAAATTAGTTCTAAATTTGTTCACGACTGATAAAGTATTCAAAAACCTAACAAGCTTTTTGTCCTCTCTTTCAGTAAAGAACATAATTGACTTTATTACCATTTCAAAAGATTCTGAAATCCTTTTAATTGCTGTTTGAAAAAATACGAAAGGTTCCACAAAGCCTTTTCATAATAAGGGGAAAACGTCGTCTTTAGAATAAAATGGGAAATTGAAATCTTTCAATAACAGGAACCACGTTAGGCAATATCACAATAGGATCAATCACGTACCATAATATAATATTTCTTGAAAAAAAAAATTTAATACATCTATATGGCATAATAATTCTCGATAATAATATCAACTGAATAGGATAAATCATAAATTCAACCTTATGTTCTGTCTGTCCTTCTGTCTCTAACTATGATAGGTATTTGGTGTAAGTATGATCAAGGGAACGAATTGTTTAGCAAATAAGACACTACGTAAGTTTGCCGTATTTATACCCATTGCATGCGACTGATAACGAGAGGACTAATTACCAAAGGTTAAGCCATCCTTGCCGCGGTCAGTCCCTGGATGAGTGACCACTCGTTGCATATCGAGACTCCTCCGTGCTCCGAGAGTACGTTAAACAGTCGGTTCCGGGTGTCATACGGATACCTATGCAGTCGTTACGGGTAGTCAGAAGCCCGAAAGTCTAACATCAAGTCTAACCTTATGATATTAGCATTGCCCTGTATCTGGGTTACGGAGGTCTGATGGCAGTTGCTCCGTGTAAAACACTGGTATTCAGCCACATCTGGTTAGACTGGAAGGTGACCCCAACACAACTGGGAAAAAACTAGGCAGAGCGCACCATGCGACTGATAATGAATGACAATTGTGATTTTAATATAGGTAAATTTAAGTTACCGGTCAATTTACTAAACAATCCCGTGACTGTACAATAAAGCTTATAGGGTGTAAACAAAATCATGTAATTCCTTCAAACCTCGTGATGCACAGCTGACATAGATGAAATCTGAATGGGATACTTTTAGATTCAATTAAAAAAACGTCAGAAGTAAACATTCTGTTCTTAACGTGAGGCATTTTAGCGACCCAAGCGAATTGCGCGGTATTGCCCGCCGCGCGGTAATTTAACTCGGGGCGCTAAAATGTCTCACGTTAAGAACACATGTTTAGGTACTTCTTGTAATTTGTTTTTTAATTGGATCCAAAAGTATCCCGTGCAGGGTTAATTTATGTCAGCAGTACGTCATGAGGTTTGAAGGAATTACATGATTTCGTTCACACTCTGTATACGCACAATTTAAGTTGGCGGTCGATATACTAAACAATCGCTTTCTATGACTGTACAATAAAGCATATTATGAATAAATAAATCCTACGTCATACTTTTTCAAACCAAACTAGATAACATATTCATGATCGATATGATATAATAATTCTCGATATAAAACCAGAATTGTACCAACAATGTACGTAAGCGTAAACACAGATGTCCCTAAACAATTCATAATTCGACGTCACAATACATTTTCGGCGCACAATAGAGCCAACACAATGGTAATTGGAAAACAGTTAACATTCCCAATGGGCTGGTAGACAATTCAACATTTATATGGAAACTTAGCATATTAACTGATCGATGAGGTCCTGGGTTCGATCCCCAGGTCGGGCAAAGTGTTATTGGATTTTTCTGTGTGGAATTCTGGCAGCCCGGTGTTTGGATTTGTGTCTGGTTGATGGCAATAGGCTTGCCCTCTATTACATGGGACAGAGGAAATGCGGTCAGCCTTTAGTCCATACAAACATATTGCTCGGTTTCCTCCTTGGATAATGTCACTAGAGCAAATATTTTTTTCCATATGATATATATCTACCACCACTATGTCCCTATGTTTTGTTTAAGTCAATAAATTAATTTTGAAAGAACTAGAAACGTTTAAACTTTAGAAAAATCTATCGGTTATACCACGGTTTTCACACATCTGCCAAAAAAATTTGACGAATATAAAAAATGAAAGAAAAACATACGGACATAACCAAAGTCTTTCTTAAATTATTAGGTACAGAAAAAATATTAAAATCGGTCCAGATTTGAAGAAAGAAACAGGGAAATACGTAAGTACGATTTCGCTAATATTGCACCGGAGAAATCAGTCCGAGATACAGTTGTGTCTTTCGCGCTCAATCGGGAAGGTTTGCGGGAGGGGTGGGACGGAAATAGACCGCAAAAACCTATTCAAATTATTAATATTTTACTGCACGCGTTTCCTCTTAAACATAACGGCGAAATGAGGGTGTTACATCTACAGCTGCCTAACCCTTCGGGGAATACAGGCGTGATGTTATCTTAGCTCATATTACAAATTGGAAGAAGATTCTAACTTACATTTTGCGATAGAAAGTGTTTGAAAGCCCACCTTTCTTCCTTCAATATTGTCTCATTAGAATTCAAATCTCGCGCTCACTGGAATGGCGTGTCAGGTAATTTACTAACTTTCCTAAAATATGTAAGTGGGTCTTAGAAAGTGAAAAGAGTTTTGTTCTAGGTAAATGTTTGTTTATTGTCTAAGGTGAAACTTCAACGACTGTTTTCATAATTAATATTAATTTGATCATAATAGGTATATACTTCATAATCAATCGCTTCTTCAATTAAAGTAAATAAACACACACACAAACATAACATCATACCTGTATTCCCCAAAGGGTTGGGGAGAGGCGTACAGTAACACCCTCATTTCGCCTTTATGTTTAAGTCCCATGTAATAGGGGATGAGCTTATTGCCATCAACCGGGCACAAATCCATACTCCGGGCTGCTACTGAGGAATTATTTTTTTTAAAAACGCCCCACACTAGGTTTTCTCCTGTATCGTGGGTGCTTTTACAGACACAAATCTACACATGCACAAACATCCACACCCGGAACAACTATCTGTAGGCCATACAAATATTTGTTCCGCGCGGGAATCGAACCCACGACTCGTAGCGCAGAAACCGATCACTCAGCCACTGCACCAAACGGGTCGTCGTGTCGTGTTGAAGTAAATATTATTGCAAAATATGTTGATAGAGTACCTTTTAACTTGCCCATAATATAATATTAAATATATTACATTATTCTTGCATTCTGTAGAATGCTAGGTTGATAAATAAATTTAATTATAGATTTAATTACAGATAAAGTCTTATCATATCAATTTATTTTACGAAATTTCGTCTTTTTTTTTTCGTAAAATCAAAAACATTCTTAGCAAAAAGTAAACAAAAGGTTCCTTTTTCTTGAAGGAATTTGTCCATAAAAATAAGTCCTGTAATTGGCTAAGTTCCGGAGATCCTCGGAATACCATTAGATTCACATTTTAATCAAAAATATTTCTCTAATTAAATACTTTTGTGTTTCGTTTCGACCCCAATAAAAAGGAAATTACAGTTTTGTTCAATAATATAGGTACTTAAGAAATAATAGCTTACTATTATATATTATTTAATATAAATTAATTTCTAGATTTTGTGAATGTTTTTTTGTGGATTCTGTATTGACATAGATAGAAAAGTTTCATATGTGCTTAAAGGCCAGTTTCAAAATCGTCGGTTAGCTCTTAACTTAAAAGTGTTGGGGTGACAGTTTTTTATAGAAAATCTTGGCTAACTAACAACCGCGTGGATCATACGATTAACGAGATTAAGCTGCGTTTGCCGCGGTCAGTCCGTTATGGGTGATCATTCGTTACTCATCGAAAGACCGCTCCGTGCGTCGACGTGCACGTCCGTTGGTCCCGGATGTCATACGAATAACAATGACAGTCGTTCCATGTAGTCAGAAGCCCGAAAGTCTGACAACTGGTCTAACTTTAGGATATCGGCATTGCCCAGTAACTGGATTGCGGAGGTCTGATGGCAGTCGCTCCGTGTAAAAGACAGGTATTCAGCCGCATCCGGTTAGACTGGAAGCTGACCCCAACATAGTTGGGAAAAGGCTAGGTAGAGCTTATAATCGATCCAATAATTACTAACAAAGGCAATAAAGTAGGAAATTCAAGTTTTCTTTCTTCGTAACATAACATCACGCCTGTATTCCCCGGAGAGTTAGGCAGAGGTGTATAATAACACCATCATTTCGCCGTTATGTTTAAATTCCATGTAATAAGCGGCGAGCCTATTGCCATCAACTGGGCATAAATCCAAACTCCGTGCTGCTACTGAGGAAGTCCTCACGGAAAAACCCAATAACACTTTGCCCGACCTGGGGATCGAACCCAGGACCTCACGATCAGCAGTCGCGCTTGCCAACGCTAAACCAACGAGGCAGTTCTTACTTCTTATGCTTCAGTATCTGGTTACTTAAAGTAAAAATAAATATTGTCTAATCTTAAATGGCATAACGTAAAAATCTAACTTCCTAATTCTCTTCCAAAACCAGACATTGACAGACACCTAAAACGTTAACGTCCAATCAACGTCAAATAAGGACGTGCCTAAAATAGCCACAATTAACCTGACCTAGTTACATTCTTATCTGATCGATATTTAAGCATTTTCGGTCAAACAATGCCGTTTATGTATTAATCCACTTTGTTCTACTTCCTGTTGCTTCATAGACAAACGTAACAAGACATGTGTCATAAGTTTTGTGTAATCTTGAAATAAATTATGAGAAATAATTTCACCGATTCTGTTAGGTATGCCTAACAGAATCTTAACTAAAAAATATTGCTTTCTTTTTTTGACGAGTAATGCTAGAAAGAGACGTAATACTCAGTTGACAGCACAGTTAGTATTATTTTTAATATTAAACTTTAACGGCCTCGTTAGTCTAGTGGTGGCAAGCGCGACTGCTGATCGGTGAGGTCCTAGGTTCGATCCCCAGGTCGGGCAAAGGGTTATTGGCTTTTCCGTGTGGACTTCCTCAGTGGCAGCCCCGAGTTTGGATTTGTGCCCGGTTGATGTCAATAGGTTCGCCCCCTATTACATGGGGCTTAGATATAACGGCGAAATGAGGGTGTTACTATACACCTCTGCCTAACCCTTCGGGGAATACAAAGTGTAATGTATGTTAGGTACAAAGTAAAATAATTTGAAATAATCAAGTTAATTAAGAGAAACACACGACTTATGCCTTTATGACTAAACTAAATAAGTTGCACAAATAGCAATATTTTTAGTCAAGTAATTCGAGAGTCACCAAAATGCACAACACATATTTTGTCACGTTGGTGCGTGCCAAGCCCACTGCTATTGAAATTGATTGGCTATCGAATGAGAACCTGAGTTTGAATGGAAATCTGTTTTCAATGGAACAGGCGGCAACGTGTGGTGATTTAAGAGGAAACGTTATTGTTATCCCTAAATGGGAATTTAATTTACCAAATCTATGAAAATGGTGTCGGAGCTGCTGCCTTTTGTTCCGATTTATTGAAATTGAAAAGAGTTAAAGCAAAAATGGTGCAGATACTATAAAATATCTTTATGACTGAGCTGTAATATCATACGATATCGCTCTTCGACGAATCGACATCAACGGATTCTGTCTACTACAAAATATATGCAAAGAAAATATCTGCAGATACAAATTTTATTTACTGAATGCACTTTTCATATATTATCGTTTTTGCACCGTTTGTGTCTTTAGAATGAATCATGTCTGTGTATACGGACTTTACTATCATCTTTAACATAAAAATATAAGATTTGAGACCTAAAATTATAAGTATCATACAAGTTTTTCATTCAAGTCAGAAGCCCGAAAGGCTGACAACTAGTCTGACCTTAAGATAACGGCATTGGATGTAACTGGGTTGCGGAGGTTTGATGGCAGTCGCTCCGTGTAAAATACTGGTATTCAATCGCATCTGGATAAACTGGAAACTGACGCCAACATAGTTGGGTTTTTTTTTTTTTCCTATTCGACTCTTGTAGATGGTCTTGCGAACCTTTTCTACGTAACCGGGCTATTATTGGCGAGACCAGAAGAGTCTCCGAACCAATATCTACACTAACTACCTAGCTAACTACGCTAACTACTGTAACATCATGACTGACTATTATAGCAGCAACACCTCTAAGGGTGTCCCCAAGGGGGGACTCGAACCTCTTAGGGTGTTGAATGCGAGAGGACTGGGAGAGATACGACAGCTTGATGAGGGCTGTATTAATCGCGGTGTGACTGCGCGGAGTCAGAAGGGACGACCGGCTCCGCGGCTGCGGCGGGTGAGCACGGTGGATCGGGGGCGGCGGCGGTGGGACGTCGCGAGGGGCCTCGTCGGCGAGGGCGATACGCCGGTCGGCGCGGGCGGCGGCGGTGTATATGTATTGTGCTAGTCGATTTATTCGCCTCCTGGAGGAGGGTGATGTCGTCATCGGGCTCTAGTAGCGCATGCCTGGGACGGCGTACTATACTGGTTTGGGAGGGTTTATAATCGGACGCGGCGGTAACATAGTTGGGAAAAAGGCTAGGCAAAAAGAAAGAAAGAATTCCCCTGAATTTGCACTAGGGGTTATTACGGAAATTGATTATGACGTCCAGACTCCAACTAAGTTTATTTAACCATTTTATTTGTCGTTCCTCACAATAATGAGGTAAATATTTATGTTCAAGCCAAAAACCAACATTACAATCATGAGATGGTTTATTTTATTTTGTATATTTATTGGAAAGGTTCACTTATTTTTACATTGGGCCTGGTAATATAACCAGGAAGAGGGGCTCGTGGCTAATTAACAACCACGCAGATCATACGATTTGCGAGGTTAAGTTACGCTTGCCGCGGTCAGTCCCTGGATGAGTGACCGTTTGTTATCGAGACCCGCACGTTACAGCACGTTAAACCTTCGGTCCCGTGTCAAGAATACCTATGACAGCCGTTACGGGTAGTCTGATAACCGGTCTAATCTTAGAATATCGGCATAGCCCAGTTACTGGGTTGCGAAAATCTGATGGCAGTCGCTCCGTGTAAAATACTGGTATTCATCCGAATCTAGTCAGACTGAAAGCTAACCCCAACATAATTGGGAAAATGCTAGGAGAAAAAAAAGAGCTGGTAAGCTAACTTAACTCACGATCTGTGATATGACGATTCCTAAAATGTTTAGGGTTACGGTAGAAGAGTCCCATCACGTAATGTTTGTAGATATTAGGCTGCATTTCGTTAATATTAAAAGGTCAACTGAAACAGTGAACCTAATCCGGGGTGACAGCTAAAAATTTTTCATTTTTCGCAACTAATCTGTATATCGACGGTTAACCATCAAGACCTCCTAACTGACATTTTTGGACAAACTAGTTCTTTTACTAATACTCAACATAAACCATTCTATCTCACACAATAGAAAAATCTCCTACATAGAATTCGCAATATTTTGGATACTTCTACTAACGTGGAAATACTTACTAAATATACGAGCGCAAACATTGACGGCAATTGGTGGCGAATTAGTAGAAAAAGCAGTTTCTAAAATGTTCAGTTAGGAGGTCTTTGTAGTTAACCGTCGATATTGGATTTCAAGATTCTTCAAACTTAAGAAACAAAAGAAATAAAAAGTATCCTACTATATTCCACACTCATAGAGGCGAGAAAATATTCGCAGATGTCACATAATAACACGGATTTGTTCACCTCTGCGACGCTACGGTAACTGAATATCCAACTGAATATTACGAAAGTTCCAACATTTTCCTCTTTCCAGTTTTCTTAAATATTAAGCCCGAACTAGACAGTTTGGAATCCATTGCAAGTTATCTCAAATATAAAGTAGAAGCAACCTTCTCAGTATAAAATCTATACACTTATATTTTGTTGTATTATTATTCAGTGCGTATAATACAAGGTGTAATTGCAATAACTGAAAACCTCTTAAGGGGTCCTTGTACTCATCATTATGAACAACTTCTACTAGTGACAAACCTGAGAGAGTGTGCTTCAGATCTGCGTGATCTAATACCCCCCTGCCCTTTTTTCTATCGGACGGCCAGAAGCACGAAAAAGCGCCTTCGGTTCATGGTTGATATACCAAAAACCCGAACGAAGCGTTTTGATTCTACTTTCATTGTGAAAACCGCCAAACAGTGGAATGCGCTGCCTGAGTGGGTGTTCCCCGACAGTTACAATCTGGGTGTCTTCAAGTCACGAGTGAATCGGTTTCTTCTGGGCAAGCATGCTCCATCGTAGACCGCATCATCGCTTAACATCAGGCGGAATGGCGGCCAAACGCAGGCCTAGTAACAAAATAATCACTTTTTAACAAAAATAAAACCGACTTCAAATGGTCTATATCTGAAGTTCTTCATCAAATCTTCACCAAATTTAAATGGGACCATTTCGAAAGAATACCCTTTCAAACAAAAAAAATCATTAAAATCGGTTCACAATTAGCAAAGATATGGCGGAACAAACATACAAAAAAAAAACATACAATCGAATTGAGAACTTCCTCCGTTTTGGAAGTCGGTTAAAAAAAAAAGCTGCTGTTTCATACATTTATGTTCGCATAACTCGACAAAATGTAGTTATCAGCAGATTTTTTTTTGCGATTTCTTGATTGGTCCCATAGTAAAAGTTGTTCATAATGATATGTACAATGAACCTTTAAGTGGTTTTCAGTTATTGCCATTACACCTTGTATACGTTTTTATTTATCCTGTAGCTTCGTCATGGTGAAATAGCTGTTTAGAGGATAATATTTAAAAGTGCATCCGTGGTTCATAAATATAATCCACTTAGGTGGATAACAGGTTCTCCATGTGAAACTAAAATTTATTACTTAGTGGTAACACCAGATATCATGTGGAGGTCATGGTCTCTCGCCACCCTGTATAATTAATAATCACCCTAAGGGTTCCGTTTCGACCTTTTAGTTGAGGAACCCTGCAAAGCGGTTGCTAATAAGAGCAGGGTTTTTACGCAAAATTATCCCTTGCTGTGTACAATAGGTAGAAAGAGAAAAAATATGAAATATTATTTAGAAATAGGTATTAACTCACGACATTACGTATAACCGCCCCCCATACCCTGTATAAATAAATACAGATTTATGAAAGCACTGCATGCAACAGCGAATACCCTCATTTGTTATATCGAAATATTTATGGGCTCTCCTGTGAGTCCGTATCAAACTTCGATAACCCATACTCTCGCGGGAGCCATTTCTGTAAATAATTCTCATGTAAGTTTTTAAAGTTTTTCAAGAAAAGTTCGTCTCGATTTGTACCAATTCCACAATTTACGACTCTAGGGATTCTTGTGTAACGCTAAAACTATTGTGAAGTATACTTTGTAAATTGAAAATCTTTTTTTAATCAGGCAAACTACTCAAGAACTTTTCGAATAATTATATAGTTACAAAGTATAATTAATAAAAATTATATGATGACTGCCTCGTTGGTCTAGTGGTGGCAAGCGCGACTGCTGATCGTGTGGTCCTGGGTTCGATCCCCAGATCAGGAAAAATGTTATTGGGTTTTTCCATTAGGAATTTCTCAGTAGCAGCCCGGAGTCTGGAGTCTGGAGTTGTGCCCGGTTAATGGCAATAGGGCAAAATGAGAGTGTTACTATACACCTCTGCCCAACCCTTCGGGGATACAGGCGTGATTTTATGATATATTATGGACACCCACAATTAATAAGCTGATACCTATCACACAGCGTGAGTTAGACGATCACTTGATAAGTACCTTTAGGTAATGAGAATAGGGATTAACATTGTTATACATGAAATTTTAATGCTATTTACCTTTTCCGCATTGAAATTAATTTCTCTATACCTGTGTTTTAATATGAACAGATTAGTATCAAATACCGGGCACAAATCCAAACTCCGAGCTGCTACTGAAGAATTTCACAAGGAAAACCCAATAACAATTTGTGCCCGACCTGAGGATCGAACCCAGGACCTCACGATCAGCAGTCGCGCTTGCCACTACTAGACCAACGAGGCAGTTGCACTGAATAAAAACTCATCATAAAACCTGGGTCCTCAAATCGACTGAAGTTAATGTTCTAATGAAATTCAACACAGCATTGTTACAATAACCCGTGACCTAGTTATCGACGGTGAAGTGCCAATACCTCCTAACTGACAAAGTCAAAAATTTACACAAACTGAAAAAACGAAAATTTGTTAATATATTTATTAATTCAGAATATTAATAATGTATGCTTTTTATATTATGCTGAATTCGTATATTTTATGATAGTGTAGTAGGTATTCGGTTAGACACGGGGTAATGCCATAAAATAGACACATTGGTTTATTTGGGAGATATTTCCATATTTTAATTCAAGCTGTTGTTACAAAAATTAAACTTCGGAGATTTCATTAAAACATGCGAATGACGTCTTTAAATTCAAAACGATAAAAAAGTGAATTTCTTGAAAAATGTCAGTTCGGAGGTAAGGGTTCAGACGCACAACTTTCAAAGCCGCAAACGATCAACAGTGGTTGGACAGTGGTACGTTTGTTTGGAACCAAATCAGAAGAGTTTCTCTATAGCTGTAATTAGATTTGGTAGCGTTAATTATTACCACAATAGGGTGGTTTCATTGTCACAATTGTGATAGCCTAGTGGTGTGACCGTCGGACTGCCAAGTCATAGGTCTCGAGTTCGAACCCAAGGTGCTCACCTCTGACTTTTCGGATTCATCTGCGTCTTGTATAATTATCACTTGCTTAAAAACGGTGAAGGAAAACATCGTGAGGCAACCGGCATGCCTGAGCGATATTTCTCGACGGCATGTGTCGCCAAGACCTCTGACTTGGCGTCACATGCCGTCGAGAAATAGTGGCTCTGCCCACGGGCGGCATAAACTCTGACACCAGGCTAGTCACTAACCACACGAAAAGAAGAAGATTGTCACAAAACAGCTTCAGATGACCTAGGATGCCGGAGCTGGTGGTTGTTTTATGTGAGCTATTAAAGTGAAAATCAATAGCCTAGCGAAGCAGTAATGGTCTAGCAGTTGTACGCTTGCCTTCCATGTAGAAGGATCTGACTTCAATCCCCTACCTCTGACTTTTCGAATTCATGTTCGGATCAAAAATTGATTATCACTCGCATTAACGGCGAAAGAAAAACATCGTGAGGAAACCTGCACACCTGAGAGGGCTCCATAAAGTTCTCGATTGTATGTGTAGTCTGCCAATCCGCACCAGATCATCGTGGTCGACTAAGGCCAGAACTCTTCTCATTCTGAGAACAGGCTTGTGCCCAGCAGTGGGACTGGAATAAGCTAATTATGTTTTATTAAAGTGAAGCTGTGACAGGATAAGGTAGGGTTGCGATGCATGCTTATGCGAATCCCGCGACTCCGGCCGACTGTCAGGAGGAACACCATGGGTTTTCAGCCGGTAAGAGTCCGGTCAATCCCTCGCCGTCCCCGGACGAGAGACATCAATGAGGAGTTTCACACGAAAACGAAAACAAAAAAAAAACAAAAGGGCTCGAATACGCTAGATATGGACGCTGGTAGTAAGGGGTCAATATTGACCACCATTGTCGGCACATTTCAATAACGAACTATAAAATACTTTACAAAATATAGTCTGTGTAAATATGGTTTTGGTTTTACATAAAAATAAAAGTTTGCCCATTTTTGTGTGGCTGTGGTAAATTTTCAAAGTAGTATTTCTGAACAGATCCATAGGGTAATACATTATTCATTTTTACCCGTGTGGGGTCGGACTAGAATATAAAACTACCACACCGCATGCTGAGAAAAGACGCGGGTTGTAAGATTCATCAAAACTCAGCACGCTTGGTGGCAGGATCTATACAGTCCGCCTGGCTAGCTACCACATTCACATTAAAGTTACTGCCATGCAGTTTACTGTGTTCCGTCGTGGGTATATGAGAGCGAGAGGGGTATAGGGGAATCCCTGTATATCTATGTTCCTTGGATTCGTGTGGTCCATACTAGATCCAGTCTGCGCTTACCATCAGGTGACATTAGGGTCAAAAGCGAACAAGCAAAGAATAAAAAAAGCACCGCTTGCTACTAGACAATTGTCGGTAAAAAAATCCAAATTACTAAGAAAGTCGATATAGACGAATTTATCTTTTGTTTAAATTATTTATTTCACTGAAGAATTTGATGGTAGAGATTGTACAAACGAAAATAACGAGCCCCTCCATCGATTTTTCATAGGATAACTAAGGAAATTCGTTTTTTATTTAGTCAAGCCTAATTATTTCGTTTATAAATAAGTACGTAGTATAAGTAGTAAATATTAACATAATGTGGTCACCGTAATTTAATATACCTACTAGCAATTTCTCTCATAAAATTGTGAAGAACTTTTGCGTTCTAAAGAATTTTTCAGACTGTATTTCGATTCGTTTTGTCATGTTGATTTCTAGAACATACGAGTTCAGAGCTCTAACATATGTAGTTTTCGCTTCAACGAATAAAATGTTTTGAAATACGGCCGGAGTATATGCGATAGATTTCACCCGCGGGTGCAACTGTCGCCATATTTTAGCTGCAACGCTGTATAGTTCGAAATGCAGGTCAAAAACTGAATAAACCATAAGAAACTGTTTAAAAACATAACTTCTAGCAGGTCATTCAACAACATATTGCTTTTCGAAAGTTAAATTCCGAATAGTTCAGAATGATAATTGCGAAACATTTAATTAAGAACACCCATATTTGGAATGGAAATGGTGGCAGACCAGTAGTTAGATGGGTGGACGACGTACAATAGATCTGGCTGCAATTAACACAGACCAGGGAAGCCTGGCATAAAAGCGACGTGGTCTTTACTCAACAATGGGTCAGAGTTGTCAATGAATGAATGAATGAATGAATATTTGGAACATTTTCAATTATGATTGCTTAATTAAATTGAGACTATTATTTTCAAATGTTACTTTATTTACAAAATAGGCATGAAACATTTACAAAAAAAAACTGCTTGTACCAGTGGCGAAGGGTGAATTTTCTTAAAAGGGAAGCCGGACCAAACTCAAAATATATTATAACTTATTTCTTTGATTGTTACCTTCATAAGCAAATGTTATACCTGCAATGTAACTTCACTGAAAATAACAGATATTAGTATTTGCCATATTTCGAAAGGGAAGCCGATAGGAATCGAGTTGTATGGAGCCTTCGCCACTGGCTTGTACATCCATTACACATATTTAATAAACCAAAACATGTCACATAATTATACGTACGAGACATTTTTTTAAATAAATTCTGACGCGAATAATCCATTTTATAAAAGACTAGCTGTGTCCTCATGGCTCCGCCCGCGTAAGAAGTTTTTTTTATTCCAGTAATAAATATAGCCTATGTTACTCAGTGATAATGTAGCTAGTATAGATAGTATAGATAGACGGCAATAATTATTATGGATCAACAATTATACTAATGATTTTATTATTGTTGAGACATTGTTATTGAATCAATGATATTGTTTTAATGCTAATGCAAATGATGTTTGCATTACATTAATACTCATCAAATATTAACCAAAATGTGTTATTAACATCAAACAATAGCTTATTGAATAACAGTGAATCCTAATATTATTTTAATCAGACAGTATTGTAGTCTGGGGAATCAATGAAGCTGTATCTGTCTGATATACACTGCCCGCCCGCTAACAAGACAGGTAACATTATAAGCTAATATCTGCTATAATTAAACCGATATGAAATGAAATTATCCGGCGCCGGCGCGCGGTTCATTTTGAGCTTTTGTTTAGAAATTGACGTCGGAATTGACAGTAAAGCATTTTGAAAAAAAGGCAATGGTATAAGATTTAATATTGCTTTATACCGAAAATAGGCAAAAATACGGTTATTGAGCTACGAATAATGGAGACGTCTTAAATCGTTGTTAAACAAAAATATATCTTAGTCCTATGGTTTAAGAATAAGTCATCTTATTATTCTCATCTTCTTCTTAGCGTGTCGATGTTAATCCGAATTGAATCGGCCCAGAACTTAGCTACGAGTTTAGCGTTATCAGTAGCGTCCATTAGTTCCTGTAACGTGCAGGTATCAGGGCACGCAGGGCATGATGTCAGGTGTCCCATCGTGTGTGGGACATTCTCTGGAGCAACATTTATATCAGTTAAAATGGACTGCTGCAATCATTATCAAGAATCTCATTCCTATAACAGCAATCGAAAATGACGCTATGTATGACCAGAACTTCATCTTATCATGATTATTTTTTCTTTTTTTCTCATGTTGTCAAGCAAACTGACGGTTCACCTGATAGTAAGTAGTTACCGCCGCCTATATACATCTACAACCCCAAGAGGATGGCTGTTGCGTTGCCAACCCTGAGACAAAGTTGAAAAATCTCATGTGTCTGTAATTTCCCTTAAAATTTGAACACAGTAATACTGCTTGGCTGTAGAAATATGTATGGTGGTAGCACTTTCCCAGAAAAACTCATTCTCAAGAAGCTCTACTAGTAGACTACTACTACCTAGGTACTACAAAATTTGATCCTGTATCGTGGGTGCGTTTACAGGCACTTAGCTTCACATGCACAAACGCCCAGACCCGGAACAAGTATTTGTAGAAATAGAACTCACAATCAGTACCTACATAGCGCAGAAAAATAAAAGTTTATAAAAAAAAGGTTTATAAAAGTACCGAGTGAAACCATACTACCTGTCTAGCGTAGTCTGGTCAAGGACCTTTCAAGAAGATTGATAGAATAAGTATCCATCGTATTTTATGTCGGAGGCGTTAACCTGCGGAGTAAATGTCAAGTTGCTGTTATCAGTGACCGTAACATTCGTCTTGTATCAATTTGTAGGTGTGAGGTGTCAAGGACGGAGTGTGCATCTGGATTGAGGGCCCATTTTTTAAATCCTCGCGAAACGAAATAAGACTTATAGGGGATTTAGTAAAAAATTGTAAAAACTTAAAGCATAGGGCCGTGAATTTCTTAAACGTGAATTAAAACTGTTACGATTAGATAACTTGGGCCCTCAATCCAGACGCGTGCATAAAGTGGCATAGCCTAAATCTTAGAAAGTACTATCTCTGGGTTAATCATTTTTATTTAAGAATTTAGTTAAGATTTTCTTAAATATTTTAAGATTTTCCCAAATCCGTAGAATATGACATTACAGATTTATGGCGCGATATCTAGGTCCCTCAATTCATCAATGTCTTGACTGAGGAATCTGCAAAACATGAATTAATCTGAAGAAATACATAAATACGACTTTAATATATTTTACTTAGGTACTTCTGTGAATTAGTTAAAAAGAAATAATGATACAAAAGTTAATTGTTAAAAAGTAAATGAAAGTTGGATTTTACTAAAACGTCTGAACTGTGAGCCCAATATTTTGGGCTTTATTGACTAGACTCAACCTCATAGATTAACGCAAATTAGAATAAGTTTTTTACTATTTTTTTATTAAAATGTAACATATCGTCCGTTCTTCTAAATGCCATACGTTAAGAGAAAATTCATTTTCAATTTTTTATAGGAGAAAATTTTGTAGGGTAGATATGATTTTGTTACTTTTTTGGGACTGATCAGTATATACCCTCATACAAGCTATTTTTTAAACGACTAAGTAAATATTAACAGTTTTAATTCACGTTTAAGAAATTCACGGCCCTATGCTTTAAGTTTTTACTATTTTTTACTAAATCCCCTATAAGTCTTATTTCGTTTCGCAAGGATTTAAAAAATGGGCCCTCAATCCAGATGCACACAAGGACGGATGATACATAGACTAAAGTTACTATAGTTTGACTTTTAGAAGTGTTCATAATTATGATCATTCCATCACTGTTCCAATGCTGGGCATGGGCCCCTTCTCAGAATGAGAATTATGGTTATACTTTTATTATTATTCAGCCATGATCATTCCACTGTAGGGCAAAGTGCTCCCTAGCCCTACCCTCCTTCCACTCCTCTCGGTATAAGGTTTTCTGCGGCCAATCCTTCCAATAAGTGTCCAGTTCGTCCGTTTAATTATGCTTATACTTCCATTTCAATATTAATCTGTAATAAACATTTATACAACTCTACTGAATTGATCTTGATGTAAACAACTTAATTCTCAGAAACATACTTCAGCGTATTACTACCGCAAACATATTTCACTACACATTATGTTTAATAATAATTGGCAAAGTTTTCATTTTCTGAACAAAATCTCAAAGAGAAAAGCAAACTAATTAATAACTAATTATTACTAACGCCTAATAAGCGTTATGACTAAAACGAAACAGTTTAACATTTTTTTCTTTTAATTATATTATATTTTACCCTTATTATAAATATTAGAACTGAATAAGAGTGTATAGGAAATAGAACAGGTTTATTTTATCAGAGCTGTAAGTTATTATTAGTAGTTTTAGAAACATACATTTACGGTTAAGAGCTTATAATAAATATCCACGCAGTATGGCAATTAGTGCGTAAAATGTGTAATTTATTATTTGAATTTACTTTATTGCTTACTTATCGTCACTTAATTCACTTTCCCTTATGGAATAAGTGAAGCTTTTAGCAATATTAATATTTTGCCTCATTGGTCTAGTGGTGGCAAACGCGACTAATGAGGTCCTGGGTTCGATCCCCAGGTCGGGCAGTGTTATTGTGTTTTTCCGTGTGAAATCCCTCAGTAAGAGCCCGGTGTCTGGTTTATGCCCGGTTGATGGCAATAGGCTCGCCCTCTATTACATGGGACTTAAACATTACGGCGAAATGAGGGTGTTACTATACACCTCTGCCCAACTCTTCGGGGAATACAGGCGTGATGTTATGTAATATTTTGGACTTAGGCTGGTGTTCACCAACATTAATACTCTGGTTAAAAAACTAATTACTCAAAAAAATTACGGCCGATATCATGCGAGTCGTCTGATCATAAATATTTTATTAATCTGTCTCGCTCGCACTCATTAGGCTTAGGGAGCGCCATAGTTTTGTCCGTTTGCACGTTTATGACGGGACGACTCATACGAGGATCTATTTTAGGTAAACAGTTGTTTAACAAGATAATTTATGTTGGTGAATACCCCAGGCTTAGACAGGATCAACTTTTAATCAACAGTTTGGTTGATACAACACAAGTGCTAAAGTATCACCTTTCCAATTAAACTATGTAGAAAGTATTAATTCGAAGTACGTCCTAAACAATGCTAAACAGGGACCTTGAAATCCTAGATTTAGTACTCGGGTCGGGTCGATTTCCAGTTCGTGAAATCATTAAAGACCACCTATAAAGGTTCCAGGGATAAGATAGAAGATACCTACTCGTATAGCTCTCTCATTATTTATAATTATTATTCAGAGAATTCATGTTTTTTTAAAACTATAATTTTTCTCATGATTATAATATTTTTTTCTATTAATAACAAAATAGGGCGTACAAATAAAGCTGAAATAATTTGTATAAGATTTTTCTCAGAAATCAAAATGAGTATTTAATACACAATGCATGTTAATTTTAAAGGGTTTTAAAAATAAAAAGTTAGTTGATTCGTTTTGTATTGAAAGTAATAAAATAAATGCGAGTTTCGAAAAGTTGTTCCATGGAAGTTGTTCAAATTCGGATATTGAGAAAAGTTATTTTTTTAACAACCTGTTTAAAAAGCGAAGTTTGATAAAAAAAGTCACTGCCGTAGTAAAAGAGTTCGAAACACAAAGGTCCGCTCTTAAGATTCTACATAACATATTATCTATACTAATATTATAAAGAGGAAAGATTTGTATTTTTGAATGTAACGAATAAACTTAAAAATTACTGGACCGATTTCATAAATTCTTTTGCCGTTAGAAAGCTACATTAACACTGAGTAACATAGGCTATATTTATTACTGGAATAAAACTTCTTACGCGGGCGGAGCCGTGAGGACACAGCTAGTATTTCATAACTTAGATCCGAAAGTGGTAAAAAAGTGTTAAATACAGTCGGACAAAAATCGATATAAATATTATAACAGTCAATGTACCTACCTGCATTTCGATAACCATTAACATAATGCATGGAACAGCTTTGAATAAAGACCAGCACCAGCAAACACAAATAGGCCGCAGCATTATCCGTTCAAGAGAGCGGATATTCAGCCCGGGGGTTCAAATATCACTGGGGTAACTCTACACTCTTGAATGGGATCTATTTACCGAGGTGCTTGGAAAACCTCTCGTGGCGAGGGGTACTTGTGTAAGAAAATATGAACTTTTCATTTTCTATGGCAAGGTATTTGATTGGAGTGCTTACAGTGTGGTTGAAAGATGTAGCCATTTGGGGAATGAACGTAAATAGTAACAAGAACGATGAACGAACAAGCAAACCGGTTGGATGTGTTTTATAAGTGCGAGCGCGCTTTGCGGTGCGGTGACTTGCGGTGTGGTTACTTGCGGTGCGGTTACTTGCGGTGCGTTTTTTTCACCGCAACGAAAAAAATAAATACAAGTAAATTTGTATGCGGTGAATAATTCGCAGTGCGCCTTCTTCTATGAAACTCCATACTTCACAAATTACACGTAAAAAAACGCAAGGTAGTGGGCGCCCTGCCAGGATTGCGGTGCATGAACCGCAACCCCGGCCGAACGGTCAGGAGGAGGAACACTGTTGGTTTTTAGCCGGTAAGAGACCGGCAGACGCCCTCGCTTTCCCCGGGCGAGGGACATCCTTGAGGCTTTTCCAACGACAAAAAAATAAAATGGTAGCGCGCGCTAGCACTAAGCTGTACGTCTCTACATGCGGTCCCCGGCGTTGTCTACATAATACTTACATAGGTACCGACTACACATCGGATACAAATAGTGATACGACAGTGATGGATTGGAAATTATTGGCCAGAATACAGTTTATCAATTTTTGTATTCTGCTTCATGTTCACTTTGTAACATGTGCTATACAGGGGCTTGTGGCTTACCAACCAAGCGAATCATATGATTTGTAAGGTTAAGCTGCGCTTACCGCAGTCCGTGGATGGGTGACCGTTTCGGTACACATCGAGACCCCTCCGTGCCTCGGAGAGCATGTTAAACTGTCGGTCCCGGGTGTTATATGAATACCTATGACAGTCGTTATGGGTAGTCAGAAACCCGAAAGTCTGACAACCGGTCTAACTTTAGGATAGCCGCATCTGGTTAGACCAGAAGCTGACCCCAACATAGTTGGGAAAAGGCTAGGCAGAACGCTACTGAACAATGATTATTCTCTTAAGATTGTAACTGCAGATAATTATGTTAAGTTATAATTAATGGTCTAGGAGAATGGATCAATCAGACATAATTATTCACAAGATAATGCAACATACTTGTTGCATTATCTTGTGAATAATTATGTCTTAAATCACCCTTGAAGTATTATCATAGAATCTCCAAGTCTAAAATTGGAGCAGAAAAAACGCTTGGCTGTCTGCACTAAGGGTCTAGAATTCGATCCCTGGCGTGACGGATATTTGTATGGTTTTTTATTAGTTACTAGCTGTGTCCTCACGTCTCCGCCCGTAGCCTATGTTACTCAGTGATAATGTAGCTTTCTAACGGCAAAATAATTTTTGAAATCGGTCCAGTAGTTTTTAAGTTTATTCATTACATACAAAAATACAAATCTTTCCTCTTTATAATATTAGTATAGATTTGAGTACCCGTCTATAATAATACGTTAGATGAATTTTAGATATTATATATTATAGCACAGGAATTACTCCTAGTTGCACTTTTTCTTGTAGGTCCTGTATCTTGCCGCTTGCATTATCTAAACTTTGTTTTTAAATTTGTAAAATATTATTTGTACACACGGTGAATGAATTAAGTATGCAGGCAACAGTCAGCCGCTTAAAGCACATCGTTATGTTATATGTACTTTTGTGAGTATTATTTAGTTTGAAATTATTTTCAAGAGAAAAACAAATCAAACGTAATCGTTCTACTAAAAATGGCCTATTCCAAATAAGGCCACTATAAAGAAAAGTAAGTGCCGATCAATTCGTATAATCCCCAACTGTGATTTCTAAGCAAAAACAAATATTAAACTTCGAATTTGTTACTCTGCGTTTCGATGTTCTCTAAATAAACGATAATAAACAAAGTCTACTTAATAATATTTGGAAAAGGGTAATTCCTACGGGTATTGAATATTACGAAAGTGCTTATGCCACGCACAAACTTCATCCCGCAGGCTGGTAACAGAAACTTCGGATAGTTTAGAAGGCCAGGTGAACTTCGCTGAACTTTCATTTTAAGAAGCCCGGGTACTTGCTAAGCTAGTAACTTTCCTAATCTCGGCTTGAGATTAGTTACTAATTGGCATGGGTTGCCAAGAAAGATTGGACTTAAGACTTCGATTTGACTATTGAAGTTTGATATGCCAGTTGTTTTAATAATTAAAATCCTTAATTAATACAATTATCTTGTCTCTATAATTGTTACATATTTAATTAATTAATTCTTAGAATCGTGAACATTGAAACACATACAATGGTTATCTCGTTTCATTTGTATATGCTCAAAAATATGGTCTGGGCACAAAAAAAATAGCAAGCGAAAATGGAGGATCAAAAAATTTGAGGACCTTCGATCCCTGACATGTAAAACGTTTGGGAAAGAGCCTTTATCCACACAAAAGCTTTGTCAACAGTCCGTGACGATGTGATATTTGTCTGTCCGGGCAAATTTGTACAGAGCACTTAATAAGGCCCGGCCTCGTATGGAAAAATAATTTGCTGGAAAAATCTCAAAATGCCCAGTTTGTTTACATAGCGAAGGGGAGTTTATGAAAAGGTATTTTCAAAAACGGCTCGTGTTTTTATCGTTATCTCATTATTCTGTCAATTGTGAAGACACATTTTTATTTATATAAGTGATTTAGCATAAATCTGGGAATGAAAGAAAACCAGTAGGAATTTTCAAAGAAAATATTTCTGACACATTTTGGTTGACTAATTACGAAAATGCAGACATACAGACAGAATAAATTAATTCATTTCTTCGCAGTAACCATCTAAATGAATCACTTCTATGTTCTGAAAACAAGGATATTCAAAAATCTTTGACATAAAACCTGAAAGGAATACTGACATCGATGTCTCATAATTTTTTATCACCTATGACCTCCACATAAAATATTTACTTTTGAGAGAAGTGCGAAATACTTCACTCATTTTGGCGTCAATTGATTAATATCCGACTCCAATTTCCAAAAACATTCGAAATTGCCAATGGATGTATTTGCAATGACCGCTAAGCCGAACCTTTTACACAAAGTAGGTAGTGAATTTTTCACGAGCAAACAATTGGAAGTAGTAGTCTTGTACTATACACTATAAAGAGTACGTTTTATTTATCTTAATCTTTTTGATAAAGATGCGCAAAATTTAATTTTAACGAAGAGCAGTCAGTAATCTATATCTATACTAATTGTCTGGTAGATATCGCTATCACCGATAAGACCGCCATTGTACCCTTTAATGTTTGTTATTGTATAAGAGCTGTGTTACAATGTTGGTGTACAATAAAGTATATTCTATTCTAATATTATAAAGCGGAAAGATTTTTATTTTTGTATGTAACGAATAAACTAAAAAACTACTGGACCGATTTCAAAAAGTCTTTTACCGTTAGAAAGCTACATTATCACTGAGTAACATAAGCTATATTTATTACTGGAATAAACCTTCTTACGCGGGTGGAGCCGTGAGGAAACAGCTAGTATAGGTAGTATATTATTGTAGGAATTGAGAATTATATAATTAATCGTCACGAACGTAACCAAATACATGATAACAATGAGATTATAACTGCCTCGTTGGTCTAGTGGTGGCAAGCGCGACTGCTGACCGTGAAGTCCTGGGTTCGATCCCCAGGTCGGGCAAAGTGATATTTGGTTTTTCCGTGTGGAATTCCTCAGTAGAATAGCCCAGAGTTTGGATTTGTGCCCGGTTGATGACATTAGGCTCGCCCCCTATTCCATGGGATTTAAACATAAAGGCGAAATTAGGGTGTTACTATGCACCTCTGCCCAACCCTTCGAGGAATACAGGCGTGATGTTATGTTATGCATAATAATATTACTTTTAAAATTAATCTCTTCTGTAACGTTAATAAACTTGTAGGGACTGTGTAAATATTGCGGCGTTTTTATTCAGATTAATGAACGATGTGATGTATCAAATTTTCCTTAATTATACTGTCAGCTGCGTTTAAACGATGATGTGAAATTGCAACAGCATTTTAAATAAAGTGTTTTGTTGTCTTCATCAAAATATCAGTGTTTTATCTTACATTACACCTGCCAAACAGAAAAACAGTTTGTCGCCAGTGCAGTGTTGATATTGTAACTTATAATTTACTTATTTAAATTCATTACTATCCCAAATGATAGAAGTGTAAGAGACAAGCTTACTGTAACATGCATGATGTGGGTATGTTTAATATATTGTCGACACTTAATTCTGAAGCTGCCTATAATGTATTGAAGTTTATAACATTACATTTTAGTTAATTATAAGTTGTTATAAGGTACGATGGGACGGGTATGTACTTTTGTATAAAAGTCCATAATAATAAAAAAAAGCTCACTATACTAAACTTGGCTAAACATCCATCCTTTCCGCACCTATGCGATACATCCTGGGGTCCTTTCCGGCCGCCTAACAATAAAGCTCTGACGGCTTACAGAACACGTAACCATCCAACTCGCAAGCCTAAAAAGGTGCAAATGGGGTTAGCTCAATAGTTAACAGTCACTCTCTTGCCAGAGAGGTGACTACATGCAATAGCTTTTCAGAAGACCTGTGGTACCTACAAGATGATAGTTCTAAGCCTGAAAGAACGTCCACGATTGAAGGGAACGTCTAAAAAAAAAACAGTCGTTAGACTATCGCTTGAAAAAGAATGTACACACCCAAGATACGGGAGAAATCAGAAGAAAAGACTGAGACGTCTAAAAAAAAAGCACGTCCGGAATGAATAAAAATCAAGCGGGGAATCGAGAAATATTCGGATTACATATTTTTGAATACTAGGATTACGTGGATTACGTATCGATACCTAATCCACCCCATATCTAATAAATGTTAGGATTAGGTAAATGGATTAGGTATTTTTAAATTCTAGGATTAGGTGGATTAGGTATCGTTTTTACCTAATCCGACCGATGTCTAATAACGATGAGTGCAATAGATAGGTTCTGATCAGCATTTTCTGCCCATCTATTCTCATAACCTGATGATGAACTAAAACCAGAACGTCTTGTGAAAACTATTGTTGTATTTACTGAGTTTAATATAAGTGATGCATGGGCATTGAACGACATGGGTGCCCAAAACGGTTTGATTAGCGCGCTGTGCCAATTGTAACTGTGCTTCTAATGACCAAATACTCAAACGCTACTCAGTTTGAAGTTGCCGTTAATTTCGTGCTGTCACTGTCACTCTACCTTGGAGTGACAGTGACAGCACGAGACTTAACGGCAACTTAAAATTAACCTTTTAAGCGCGTGGCTAAAAATATCAATTGCCGTGCCCCTAGCGCGCGACTACGAATCGATAAAATAATACCTACAATAAATATATTTAGCTTTTTCAATACTTAAAGCTATAAAACTATTTTAAGTAATTGTTGTAAATCATATCCCTATTGAATAATCGTTTTAGTTGTACCACGCAGTTCATAGGACGAAAAAAGAACAAAAACACCATGCATGTTCTCTGTCGCAGAAATACGACACGCGCGATAGGGGCACGGAAATATTTGTCACATAAATGCGACATACGTGCTTGAAAGGTTAAGTACCGTTTGAGTATTTGGACAAAAGTATCATAATTGATAAGATATTCTGTACCTGTGTTTCGAGAATTCGGTTAGATATTTTATATCTTTAACAAGACATCATTTATTTCTCATATCGATACATTTAACCCTTCCCAAAGCCATCCTTTCACTTGTAATATAATTTGTTTTCTCAGGGAACGATTTGTCATAAAAGTTAAGGTGAATCATGACTGAATGAAAATGCCATTTAATAAATGATGCGACCTTTTATAAAAACACTTAGAGGGCTTAATGGCTTTCGGGTGAAAAACTGACGGAAGCCTCCCGAAAGGGTCAAAGGGTTGTTTCATTAATTTTATTTTTCTCTGCGAATACTATGTGCCGAAGTTTCTATTACACGTTAGGTAGGTAGGTACTACACACATTACTTTAAACATAATAATTTTACTTTCAACAATCTAATCGTAATTATGTTGGATAGATTAAATAATTTCGTTTTTTTTTTAATTCCTTGTTATATTAACGATTAGAGAAAGTTACATATTTGGCCAGGGGAGCTCATGTAGGTAGTTAGCTTTTTGGGCGCAGTTGATACAAAACAACCACAAATTAGCTTCAACGTCATCGTCGATTTCATCGCTGAAAACTGTTAAGACAGTTTCTGTCAAGACAAAAACATTAATTTATATCTACAAGTGAACAACAGTTCACTTCACTCACTACTACTGCTGCAGCACACGCGATCGTTAGTAAGGTTGATAATATGCGATAATGAAACTACAATATATGTGGGACCATGTAGGTATAATATTGAGTTTGAGTTCACTTTAAACACAAACTTCCTTAGCCTAGTTAAGTCTGGGAAAATGTTAACACCGCCATTCAGAAAACATCGTAAATGTAACACCGCCATCTATCGGCATAAAAGTAAACCACGTTTCAAACATGCAGCCCCAAAACCAGGGACTAGTTTGGACACCTAGAATTGCTTTGATCTCGGCTTTGACTTATGATTTGGTCCTAATTGAGACCCTTAAATATTTTTTTTCAGCAACATTATGTTATAGCTATATAAAAAACTGCACAGAAATTATTATTTTGTTGAATGACATCTGTGTATTTTTATTCAAACTTATCTCATACACTCTCCCTACTGTTTGATACCACTGCATCAAATAGTACTCAAACCAAACTCTAGATGGCGTCGATAAAACTGAACAACATTTTGAATAAAGCGACATCTAGTTTTAAAAATAAACTGTATCTTCTTCACTAGAGATTACTAATGTGGCATAGTAGATGGCGCTAACATAAAAATGACTGGACCTGACTATTTTTATTGCATATATTTTAAAGTTGAGGAACCTTAAACTTCAGAACATCTAACCTGATTTACTATTAAACACCAGTTATGTTTGATAGTTCATATTAAGACAGACTGATTCGTCGAGCCTCCGAGTGTAATGCTGCGTCCAGACCTGCCGAATGCGCCGCGAATGCGTCACTCGCGCGCCGTCCGCGCGCCTCTCGAGCGCAAGCTACGCAGCCTCGCGAGCGGCGCAGGTGGTGCGCGTGTGCCGCTCGTGGAACCTGCCACCCATAGCTGCCACCAACGTCTTCTGTTTTTCCTTTTAGTTTTTGTCAGTCATAAAATAGCCGATGCTGCAATAATTATGCTAACGGCAGTCGTATGGTCCGACATCTTTGGAAGCAAATTCACAACTGAGGCTCATAGTTCAAACGCGAAAGAAGCTATGTACGCACGAACGGCGTGCGAGCCGCGCGCGCGCTGCACGCGCGCCCCACTCGAGCCTTGCCAGAGTTGCACTAGAGCGGCGCACCAAACGTACGCTATAACTGCACGCGAGCAGCACGCGCGCAGTTCGCAAGCGGCTCGCGAGCGGCGCATTCACGGCGCGTTCGTCAGGTCTGGACGCACCATTAGATTTTTTCTATAGTCGTTTCAAGTGAGATAAAAAATAAGAATATGTCAGTATCCATCAAATCTGCTGCACTCATATTATCTGCATTTATCGTACGGGTGGCAAAAGATACAAGTAGCAAGCAGATAACTACATCTCTTTTTTTGCTCTATTGCATCTGTATCTACAGAGCGACTGCCATTAAGATAAGACCTCCGCAACACAGTTACTGGGTAATGCCGATATCCTAAGACTATCAGACTATCAGGCTTCTAACTTCCCGTAACGACTGCCATATTATGTCTGTATGTTGTAATATAAAATACATTATAAAAAGTTATTACTATGCGTGCCAAATAAGAATAGTACTGTCAAGACGCCATTTTGTTCCACAATACTCGTGAACTTCATTACCAAAGCGTAAGGTGTGCAAAAAAATAAATAAAGAAATTATACTCAGTTTAATTATTTTTAGTTCACTTTTTTGGTATTTCTAATCAATTTACGCCAAATTAATTACACAGCAATCATATTATTATTTTGGTGACATATTAGGGTGTCCAGTAGCATTTCGTGAAGTTAACTATATATTTTGGTTCATTTCTTTAATGAATACTGTTTTCAAATATTATTAATTTAACCAAAATTATCTATTTATGGAATTCAAGAAATAACATTTTATAAAAATGAATATAAATAATAATTAAATCTATGAATAAAAAAATATATAATTTCATTTTCACAGTTTTTTATGCTGGCTGTACTAATTTGACAGCTATCGTGTGAAGTTGTAGCAAGCGCGATCCTATTCTTAGTTGGCACGCATAGTACACACAATTTTCGTGTCAGTTGTCTGCACACCTAACTCTTATCACAAGATTATTGGATTTTCGTCTTTTGTCTGATTATCACAATATTTAATTCAGGGTTTGGTAAATACTGTGTACAGCCATTGGGATTTCTATAGGAGGGATTGAGGTGACAAAGTAAATAGTAATAAAAGCAGTATTTTATTTTTATGGAATTTATTTCTTCTTCAATTTCAAACTACACCTTCAAAATTACAGTTGATTATAACTACTATAAGCTATAATTTTTACCTAACTCCGTATCGGGACCTACTTCGCTCATGAAAAAATTTTTGACACGTTTTCAAAACTTCCAAATATAAGAATTTCATCCGTTATCTTTAGCCTACCTTCCATTACGCGTTTACTACATAATCATACTTCGTACAGAGTACATGAGACGGATGATTAAGAAATTATCTTTTCTACAAAATGTAGATGTTAAAAATCGTCAGTGACGATGATTCTGGACCCAAAATGATTCCCCTTCTCATGTAATAAGTACCACTGCTTAATAATAAAACGGTATAATTAACTTCTATATTAAAATTAGTTGCATGCTTGCAAAAGCTGCTTTGCGGTGGTTAAGTAATTACATAATATAATAATAAATGTTACATACATTCGAAAAATTCGTTCATTCTCATACATATCTACGTTATTATTATTCTAATGATCACTAAATTAATTAACAAAATAAATCTGTTAAAACGTAATTTACTTTTAAGTCTCAAACAACGTTTCTTTCAAAAAATCAGGTACAAATCAATCAAAATTAACACTAGGGTAACTAAATCATCCAGAGGAAGTATTTCATGAGATCTTGTTGTACATTATTAGACAAATGTGAACGTAATTAAGCATGAATTATATGCGTTATACAATAAATACGATGAACTTAATTTATAATACACAACATTTTTTTGGCTTTTATTGTATTAAACACAAAATCACAGAAGAATCTATTAAATATAGCTGCTACACTTTTCATTGAGTATATCACTGGCCGTCAATCAATATCGTTGTAAAAGTACCAAGTGATATAAAACTATGAAGAGAAACTAAAACTATCCATTATTGAGGGCCCCATAATCCATCCCGTTATTCTACTTAATTTCTAATATAACAAAAAATATAAATAAGTCATCATGTGAAAGTTACATAACATGTGCAATCTCCATCTATGATCTTATATTATTCTGTTATGTGCCATTATTATCATGATCAGCTTAAGACTTCACTATAGTATGAAAGCTATATCAAAATTTATTTCTATTTATTTTATTTTTCATGTTGGCCAATTGTTTATGCCTTAAGTGTATTTGCTTCTTTTAAA
Organism: Amphipyra berbera; assembly: GCA_910594945.2. Classification (NCBI taxonomy): domain Eukaryota; kingdom Metazoa; phylum Arthropoda; class Insecta; order Lepidoptera; family Noctuidae; genus Amphipyra; species Amphipyra berbera. The sequence continues at coordinate 8,961,128 of OU343136.1, read as the reverse complement.
TCTACTAGTTGAATAGTCTGACGACTATTATTCATAAACTTCACAGTACAAGCAAGAAATTCCGACAATTTTCCAAAGAATTTTAATTTAAAATTAGCATATACACTTGAGGTTTTGATATAAATAGAAGTACTATATCTACTATGTTTGACATACAGTGTATAAAAGTTCCAACTGACATCAAGTCTACTCCGTACAATTTTGTACTAAATCGATATTATTTTCGTGTCTCTTCGACCCACATGCTTATGACTCATGCTATTATATATTCTACTAAACTCAACCTTGTATCTACAGAATCAAGGTTCTATTTAATACGTACTCGTCAATGTGACAACTATATCCATCTATTTTATGTTTGCTACATAAATATTCCGCCGTTTGCAATCTGATTTGTTTTTAACCTTGCTGAATACATTTTATAGTTTGCGTAAGCAGTTTACGCGCTTTTAATATAAAGTAAAATGTTTTCACGGTGAGTCACTTATTGTTAAAACAAATTTATATTCAGACTTGATTCTTCACACCTGTATCTACGTGATTTGTGAATCATGGCAATATGGATCTAAATAATGACTGCATTGAAGCGTTTTTCTATTACAATAATAAAATTAAGTATCTTTATGATAAGACAGTCATTGTGTTCGAAAATAGAGGATTTTTCCTATATATTCGAACTTACGTAATTAGATAGTTTGCATAATTCTAGACTTTACGGTCCAAGACAAGAATAATATTTAGTTTAAAGTCTACTGTGAATATGACGTCTTTAACCATGACAAGACCAATAGCAAATAGATATTATTAAGTTACTAGTCTATTGCTTAGGCCATGTTATTGCAAATGAATACAGAGGTCAGATGTATATTTTGATGATTCATCGCAAATTGTTTGCAAAACGAATTATCACACAATAATATAACTACCTAATATCATCGTTTGCGTCAATACCAAACAAACGTACAATATACATAGTAACACTGATTAATAAAAGATATATGGTATCAATGCATAAGATAAAGAATGAATGAGTAATACGAAGCAAGACAACATAAGTACCTATTTCGTTACACACAGTATACATTAAGTAATGAGAAAATGATTATATGCGAATAAATAATATATTATAATATATGTGGCTGCGATATTCTGGACTAGCATAATTACACTGCTACCTGAGCGAATACAAAAAAAATATAAGCCAGTTTTTTTTAGCAAAAATCATTGAATCCTAACTCTTTGGTATTATTCACTGGGTTTCTAAAGCTATACAAATACAATAAGTAACTCCATCTCTTGTGCTTTCTTCAGCAATCTAAACAAAAAAATAATCACACCTTGGATTTCCGATCGCTGCTTATGTACACCTTTCCAAACTTCGAACCGACCAAGTTCATTTGATCGAGGTTCACTCAAATTAAATCCCGTTTTTCCTGTTGGGATGTTCATAGAAGGACGGCTGGCAACGGTGTGGACAGTGCCATGTGTTCCGCACCTCGTACTGGAAGCCTCTGGGCAGTGACGTAGTGTCGCATCAGGGCTGGCACTGTGGGGAATGCTGTCGCCGCACCGCCCAAAGTGTAGCCGTCCGTACTACGGCAAATACGCATATGCATAAAACCACGTGTTGACCTGTAAAAATAAGGAAAAACACAAGATTAGTAAAGTTGTGGTAAAAGTATTCGAACGACGTACGTCAGAAGGTGATAACGAACAAGATGACTCAAGCTCTATGCAAATACAACGCTCTAAGAAAACACAAGAAACTTGTTTAGATAATACTCACTTCAAACTTAGCGAGTAGTCGTGTTTGGCTGATTCGCTGTTTCGAACCAAAAAAGCGCCCTCATCCGCATCCCTTAGCAGACTCTCAGCTTCAACGCGCGATAAGGTCCCGTGGTACCACCTGTAATTAAAGATTATTTAATTAATTTAGATTAATTGATTTGTCATTGTTTAAGAGGGATGTCTAATAATTTGGGCTGATATCTATTAAATTAGGAAGAGGTGAACTTACCCTTGTCGGTCAAGTGGGAGCGAAGCGTCAACCAAATCTCGAGGCGGAGCTATAGGTCCCAAATTCAAACGCAATCCCTTAGAACTACCAGAACCACCGCTGCCGCTGTCAAAATTCAACTTCAAATTCGGTTTGTGTTTGTTTCCTGAAAACAAAAAAATTGATATAATAAAAAATCTATTAAATCCCTATCTGTTTGTTTTAGCATTGATTGAATGTAAAATGCCACGACTTATTTACGTCAAACCACACGCAATTCTCAGCGATACGAACTCCTAACTCAACTGAACGGTTACAAATTGCTTCCAACGTGTACAGGAAAAAGTTCCCTCAAAAAGCACTCAAGCAAATTAAATATTGGATGGGCGTTGGACCAAAGCATTTCGTGTGGAGCAATCCGGAGTCATACGTCTTAATCGGCATAATGCGCTGGCGGTCGCTTCGAGTTAGAAGGATCCAACAATTTGAGTCGACAGACCCTTGGAGTATACTTCTTTCTCGTAAGATTGACATGTAAATCCTTCTGACGTAACGGAATTATTAAAAAGCCCTGAAGGAAAGTTCTTAAGTGACTCGATATTTTCATTTATTAGCTAATGTAATGGGAACATTAATTTATAATAAATATAAACAAATACCAACCTTGATTTAAATCTTGCACGCTTTGGCTGGAAGAGGCGTTTGAGATAGCCCCTCCAAAATCGTTATTCAGTTGTAATGATTGCCCGCGTAATTTGCGACGCAATTTGGGCATGTCAAATGGCAAGGATCGTAAGTCGGCTTCGGCTTCAGCCCGTCGTCTCCTCAACTTGGGCATGTCAAAAGGAAGATCAGATAAATCAACATCTTCATCTTTAGGTTCCTCTTCAGTGTTACTGTTTTTGAAATTGATAAAAGCGTTTCGAGAGTCTACGCCTTCTCTCGAGTGAATCGATATTCCACTGTCGGAGCCTTGAATTTCTGAATCGCCAGTTGTTGAGTGTCTAAATGTAAGATTCAAAAGATTCCTGTTTTGTAACGCACGTCGTTTAGGTTTGGCAACAATTTCAACAGTTGTTTGCATCGTTGTATTTCCAGTTTCACAGTCTTCGGGAGATACTTTTTGGGAGTTGTTATTTTTATTGTTGTCAGATGTTTCGGACGCCGGTTCTTGTGAGGATTTATCAGAAATGGGGCTTAAAATATGCAACTTAGCTGGATGGTGCCCAAACCCCGACAACTGCATGTGATGTGACTTTGTAAATGGCACATTTCCTGAATCGGAGCTGTGTGAACTTAGTGAAGACGAATGACGACTTTCTGAACTACTACTACTCCTGTCTCCTTCACTATTACTACTTCGCAGTGACTCCATGCTGCCTCCGCTGCTGCTTGTGGCCATACTTTCCGTACTAGAGTACTTGCGACGCGGACGCATTACCCCAGGCCTTCCCTTAAACTCCATTATAGGGCCGACCCCCTTTGGCCCCGTGTACCGATTCAATTCAGGTGTGTCAGAATCGGAAGTGGGCCGGCCCTTAATCTCTAAAAAAATACCGTCTTTTGATTGCCCTCCCTCATCATCACCATCACGAGATTCGCGACTGGAATCCCTGAGACGTTGTCCAAGATCCAATTCAGTAGAACCTTTAGCATCAGCCATGCTAGCGTCACTACTCGTGGGTGTATCCCGAGCACGCAATGACTTCACAGGCAACCTTAAGTCTTTGAGACGAGGGTGCGCAGGTTGTGTCTGAGGCAAATTCGGAGCGCTCTTAATACTATTCATTGCGGAACCGTCTTTCTGTTGAAATTTTGTTGGCAAAGGTGCTGTAGATGGCGGCGACGGGGTGTAACCGCGGAGTGGAAGTTGAGACGTTGAGGCCGTTCGACCATCTTCCTCAATGTGAACTTTTTCCAATTCTTCCGACAAGGCACATGCGTTGTTCTCATTCTCCCTTTTTTGACGAATCGTTGGGATTTTGGAACGTCGGACACTGTCTGTCTTCATTGTCACCTTGCGACGACCTTTGTAGTCTGGTTCACTACGCTCAACAGCCTCGAAAGCGGATGACGCGGAAGAAATAACTTTTCGGTCCTCGGCTTGCAGAAGAGCAGGGTGGTTGCTGACCCTATCAAAGTCATCCAAGTCATCATCCGAACGTGCAATTTTGCAGTCGAAGGCTGTTTCGTAGATCTGTCTGGTGGTCATCTCTTGCGGCCAGCGGGGCAGTGGCGCCGGCACGTAAAAGACGCTGCGAGAAGGCCGATGCTCCTCTACATCTTCGGGCGCGGCGCACACGCAGCCGGCCGCGTCGCGCCCGCGACGCCTTGGCGGCATCCACGCGCTCTCACCAGACGAAGACGATGATCGCTCTAGCTCACGGAAACCATCTTCAGCAACTGAGAATCTTTTGGGGAGATTCGGTCTGGGAGCAACGTGAGGTGCGTCTAGGCTGGCTGATTTTCTATATCGTGGGCCACGCGAAGAGGATGTTGTAGAAATAGTAGGAGCAGACGGTGCTTGCGGTTGCTGGGGTGTTTTGAACAAATCACCGTAGTAGTAAGGACTTGGGTTTCTTCGTGGCGCGTTAGCGTATCGCGGATCTGAGCGCCCACTGTCTGGGGAATGTAAAGAAGGTGCTGTAGCGAATGGATCAAATTCGCCAAATTCGTCTTCTTCTTCTTCTGAAGATGATGAGCGATCCTCTGATGATGATTCTAAAACAAAACAAAAACATAACATTAATATTTTCTTAACTTTAAAACTTAAGAAAACACATAAAAAATACGCGGAGGCATTCAAGTGACATTGAAGTAGCTTTAGAAGATAAATTATTAAGGTCGGTAACGAGCCAGACACGGATTTACAATTTTTCTCCTATTTCTGATGTGGCTGAGCTTGTCTCAAGTGACGTCGTTTAAACCCCAGCGTCCGGATTGAGAATCCACATCCCCTCAAGAATGCAACCAATTGTTAAGAATTGAAAAGCATTTTTTCAAGAACGTGAATAAGTTTATAAAATCTTTTTTTTGAATCGGGAAGCATGTTCATAAATTCATTGATGCTGGTATGCCGGCTTCGTAAAGCATTCTATTGTCGAATTTCTATGGTTATAAATTAGACATCGTTTCCAGTAGTTGTTATTTGCCCTCGAAGGGGTGAGTTGAAGGGACAAAGGGCACTCTTGATAAACGTCCTGTTTCGGAGGTATTCAAAATATTCATTAAACTGTTTTGCCTCGTCGTTATTTATAGTTAAAGCAATCACTGAGAAATTTGATCATTTATCTGCTTGAAGATAATATTATAATAAGATGTCATATTTTGTCTCCTTGATTATTTTGTTTTCCGTTAACGCTACTATGTATTAGTACTTATGATTATTTACATTTTGCAAGAACTGTTTCATTATTAGCTAAACGTTATACGTATACGTATTACGTATATATTTACGAGGTAGTTGAAACAACGCTCGTTCATATTACTTCCTGGTTGTTAAACTTATTCATTTCCATTTCAATCGAATCTGGAGGATTTTTACCTTAGTTAATGACTACGTTAAACCCCTCATACACGTGCCTACACGCGAAGCTAATGTTATTTCAAAGGCACGACGAAATACCCTAACGAGAATTCCTTGCTTCGTGTAACAAAGGACTCCTTCTGAATGCATCATGAACATAAAAGTCTGGATTTAAAAGCCATGACGATAGGAAAGAACTAACGAATCGTAGGTCGCCGTAGTATGCCATTTTATAATAAACTTTTTTTAATGCGCTCCCTAGAACAAGGTCTCTGCCTCTTTTGTTTTAATACCGTATTTTCCGTTGCCTCATTTAGATTATTCTGTAGAGCATTGTTCTTTGTACTTCGTAAAACTTTTATTATTATAGTTTTATTTTTATATTTTTTAAAACATGCTGTCGTCAAATTGTACTTTAGGCCATTTACCGTTTTTGAAATGGGTCCTAAATAAAATAAAACTTAATCCCTATTATTTTTTATGCTATACGCTTTTTATTGAAACACATTGTCATAAACACAATTGCGAGCAAAATTGGTGTCGTCAAATATAAGAGAAGTCCCAATACGTTCAACACGTTGCGTCGATTGAACAAAACGACGGCAAAAACTGTGCAAATTGTCTATTAGCGACGTGGAGAGTGCAGATGGGAGGGTAAGTGACGTCATTAGGTGACGTAATTACTTTTCCGCGTGGATGACCTGGCCGCGCAACTCGAAATTTGTTAAATTGCCGCGATTAACGTGTTAAATGTCTTTCTGAAGTGTGTTGGCAGTGAAAGGTTAAAGGTAATCGACTTGTACGTATCGTACTTAAAGATTTTCATTCGATTTTAACTTTATGTACCTACATCGAACCTTTTGGGATCAAAGAGAATCCTTTGAATTTAGGTTATCAAGCCAAAACCATTCAAAAATCCACAGTAACTACTACTATCACAGTAGCTGCCATGGAAAAAAAACTAATCCCGCAACAGACAGACCAACTTACAATAAAAGCCTCTGTTATTATAAAATCCCGGACATTTTTTCAGCCTTGTCTAGACAGACGGACAAACGACAAAAGGGCTGATTAAAACTTGCTATTGTTGCTTCAATACTAGCTGGTATTAGCGAATGAAAGTCCCTGGATGATAAAAAAACTGCAATCGTGTAATTAATACTTGGTACTTGTATTTTCCGATAACGAAGATTTACTTCGAAGCGAAGGCTTAGTAGCACGCAAAGGTATTGTATTTTATGAAGATAAAATGGTTTGTTACGTAAGTAGAGAGAAAAAGAGAAACAAGTACGATTTATGATGCTATTTTAACATTTTTAACTATTACGGAACATTTAATTGATAGAATTTAATTATTTGAATGTTATGACATGTTTAATTGTATAACATTCTGACATAAATTCTCATTAACCGAAATAATTTTAGCTATTATTACAATAACGATTACTGCGGTAGTATACCTATAAATTCTGGAAAGTCTCCAACAAGTCGGTTACTTACTATACACCAGAATCACATACCAATATTTTGTACGAGATTAAACTGACCTAATTACTAAGATTGTGGAACAAAGATGCCATCTTTTAAATCCGAGGAGACTGTTTTTCTTTTTAATAAAGGCAGGACTGTATATCTCTAACCACAGAGGAAACAATGGCCTAACTATGCTCTACCACGATTGTTGCACTGGAAGAATGGACCCTTTGTCCCGACCGTCCTAGACGAGGATGTTCTTAAAAAAGTAAGAGCTTGCATGTAAACCGAGAAAATGAAGCGCGAAATTTTGTTGTTTTAGGAAGCTATTCAGCAATTTAACGACATTTTTCTTTAGCAAGTTTTCTTTTCTGAGTAGCTTCTTTTTGTTGTCCAAGTTTATTTTTACCTTCGAAAAATACATTCTTGAAGCTACAGTTTTAACTTTAGCAAGAATCTCACCTTGAATTGGAAACATTGTAGCCTACCAAAAATGTGTATTCTTAAATCAGTTTATTCGACTGCAAAAAAGTATGTAGAAAGCAAACATGATATTTGTAATCTGAATTGTGTTGTGTTATTTCAAGGATGTTTTGCCAATCAATCGGTTACTTTGTAAGCCAATTTGTTTCATATACATTGTTAAGTGTTGCGATATTTCGAATAACGGAAGTAGAGCTTCATATTTCATTGAATTAATGAATACTAGGAGTTTATAAGCTTGAGTTATGTTTAGAATTAGCATACCTCAAACATATCATGGTATATTATGTCATATTACAAAGTATAACATACTTTGTAATATGACATGATAGTTTTGCATTAATGCTATTTTTATCGAAACTCGATGCTTCGAGGAATCCTTGTAATCTATTCGAGCTAATCTCATTAACAGCCTATAATTTTTTGATCGATCGGGAATTAGCACAATTAATCAAAAATTACTAATGACATTCTTATGATTCAGTTACTTTGCTTTCTTTTGAGTTACCCATTGTTTCATGTTTATTTTTTTTTATATTATCCCGGTTTATTTAGTTATTCAACTTACCAGATTCGTAGTATGGTTGAGATCTGTGTCTGGACTGTCTGTCGTGCCTCAACGGCGCTGACGGTGCTGGCTCTGGTGGAGACTCCACTGAACCTTCAGGGGCACTCTCAGGACTGCGCCTCGACACACTAGGAGCCGACAAGTCAAAGTCGGTCCTCCTCGCGGACTCGTAATCCGCACGACGTCTTGCTGACCCCGCGTCAAACTCCGCTCGTCTCCCTGAGTCTCCGTCAAACTCCCGTCCGTAATATCTCCGACTCTCGTATTCGTACGGTCGCCGACACGAGTCAAAATCGTAGTTTGTTCGGCGGGAGTCGTGACGCCATCTGGTGGCTTCGGGGGAACGGCGCTGCTCTCGAGAGCGCCGGCTGCGTTGTGGGGAGCGACGGGCTGTGTCACGAGGTGTGCAGTATGCTTCTATGAATTCAACCTGGAACAATGAAAAATAGCAAATTAATAAAATTGTTCTTTACGTTTTCAATTTTCGTGATGTAAGGGTTGGAACCGTTAGCTGTGGAATTTGTTGAAATTGACCCATTAATAAGTAAACGGGAATTTATCGAACAATTAACCCTATAAAAGACGACATCGAATATGTAGGACAGGGGGCATCGCATACCAACCGACTATTAGTCGGAAAGAAGCCCTTCATCATGAAGGTCGATTATGTGGCAGAGTAAAGTGGTAATAAAATGCAGCGGTCACATATTCAGCGACCGTAACGGCCGGTTAGATGTCCTCTCTCCCCTCGACGGGGCGTCATTACCACGACCCGTTTCTGTTTATGGGGACGGATATAAAGAACATTATGAGATATTGTGTGCATCGACGATACTATGAGGTGATAACATTTCAGGGGACGCTGCCAAATTTAGTTCGTGCGAAGACAAATTTTTATAGCGCATTGCTGGGATGTTTGTTGCTTTTATTTGATCCAGCCATGTCCAAAAGGGCGACAAAAACAGCGTTTAATGTATGAAATGAATATGGCAAACCGTTTTAAACATAACATTCTAATGATAGATCTTTTAATAATGAAACGTATTTATAATGTTGCATAAGTTTCATAAATTGATAGGATAATCGGCAACCTCATAACAAAACTTGCAATTAAAAATTTCACGTCACTAAAAAATAATGAGAGAACAATCCAGACGGGACCGCATGTTTTTATTTTTCGAATCTGTTTATAAGATGATATCTGTTTAACCCAGGGGTGGTTTCGGGCCATTAGAGACAGTGATGAGTTCCCGCTTCCGCGCCTCCGGACACGAAGGGGTCTCTCGTACTAAGTTCTCATTAAGGGTTAAATTAGTAGCAGCTCAGATGGATTCTGACTCGAGAGTTGTTTACGTAAACAGTACACCGTACGCACTCGTACTTTACGTAATCGATGTTTACGCAACAGTTTTATGGCAAAATTTGAAACGCTTTACAACACGCAACCGTATAACGCAATACTGTACTAGTAATACATGTTTATTAAATGGAGTTTTGTCCGAAAGTTGGACGTAAGTACGTCAAAAAGAAGAAAAGGGTGATCCGTTTTTGCCCGAGGGGCAGTTCTCTTTTGAACTTTGGCAATAGAAGGGTAGACCCGGTTCATCTGGCGCATTGTTTAACGATTCCTTGCTATGCATGAAAATTTATTTACATAATTAAACGACGGCCGTGCCACCCTCCAGTTTTGATTTGCGATGTCTACAGAGATTTCTACGCTCTTTATTTGCATATTTTGATGCTTAATTAAAATCTACCGTAAATTAGATAATAATATAGATTGGTACCTATTATGTACTTTGTAGCAATATAAGCTAAGCTTTTCCTTAATGATGTGATATTATTTACTGTTGCTAAAATACATCTTATCATATCTAATCTCTACAACATTTGCGAAGATAAAATGAGATAAATAAGATCAAAACTACTACACTTGGAAATGTAAATCCAGAATTATAACCTACATACATATTCGCAACGAATCCAAAACATTTTTGAACAAAACTAGCACGTCCACTCAACATTTTATTTACAGATTCAAATCAATACCGCTATTCGAGCGTAAGGGTTAACTCTGAAAGGGATCAAATTGAATTCTGCTCAAGCACACATGCTCGCGTCTGGCCATTCATCAATTGTATCGTATAATGGGGGTAGAGTAGTCAACAGCTCACTTCCTGCACTCGTATATACGTACAACGGTAGGACTGACTGTACTATTACCATTGTAATTACCTTCCTGCTATATTGTAGGACAGATTCTGTAAGTAATAGCCTATTAACACACCAAAGTGACAAAGAAGCTTGTGTTATTACTAGTACAATGGCGTATACTAACAAAACAACAAAGTAAAGAGTTTGAGCGTTTGTTAAAAATTCGGATGAAATATCTAAATATCTGCACAGTCAAAACAGCGAAATAGCATGAAGTTTCTCATTCCACCGCATAATAAAAACAAATCGTACATTTTGAATTAAATAAAACAGGCAACAGGTTTAGCCAATCCCGACTCAAAGAGCAAATGCAAATTAGGGAACGGCAATGTCTCTTACTCAAAGCTAATAGTAATCTAAGGAAGGAAGTCGAAATAAGATAAACAATATTGGCCTTGATTGAGATCAAGTCGCGACTCGGACAAAGAGCAAACAAGGAAATAAATGAACATTTAATGTTTAACACCATCGATCACTGAGAAGACTATCATTAACATTTTATGACTAGAAATAAATTTATTTCTAAGAAACATTGGGTAAGCCTTTTGGAATTCAGGATCTAAAATAAATGCGTATAAATTTTCAAAGCACGTGTGACTGACGTCCTTAGTTGTGACTCATTGCGACCTTAAAAGTTCTTTAGCCATGTGATAAAATCTCTTACAGACTTTTTTATATCTGACCGAGATGTTTTAGAATGTGTTGGCAACGACGGGGATTCCTTCTTGTTTGGATTTGCCCACGTAATGGTACCATTTGTCTTGGACAATCGCGTTAATAATAAACAAGCTCTAGATACCGGCGAAGTCGTCCATATAAACGATTCCGGGTTCACCCAGTATGAGTAATACAAACAGTATGAAGGATGTGGGACAAGACGGAGCTTTCAGACAGCCAGATGACTCACCGGCCCGGCCCGATGTATTAATACCGGAGACACGCCTCCTGGGATCCCGAACTAAAATAGCGCGGTGTCGCGTGACTTCAATATGGTAATTCGTGTTCATAGCTATACATTTTTTGTGAAACTTTTCCGCACCTACCAATATTTTTAGATGGTGAATCAATCGATATTCAAATAAGTATAGTATAATAAAAACAATGAATTTATGAACTTTTTACGGGTGACAAATTATAAAAATAGGAGTATGCTTCTTAGATGCATTATTTAGTGTTATACAATTAAAGATACTAAAAAAAACTTTGCATGACTTGTAGAAATACTGGCAAAGATTCACGAAGTCAAAATAATTTCAAGACAAAAACAATTGGTCGTTTTTCCCACATCCTTGCAGGCAAGGATTATGGAGATAGTGACTAATTAGCGAAGCTTTTAGCAACTGCGTCTGAAGACAAACGTGAGTCACTGTCGCAATTGCCAGTTTTGTTTACAATAACAAATGATGACGACAAACAACTTACTATCGGAGGAATCTCAAACATACATAATAATTTTAATACATTATCTTCTTGTTATGATGAAACGTGCTGATATGAAATTGAGGACTTATCTAAAAGTTCCTGGTTTTGCTTTGCACAGATGTGCAAACAGAACAGATTGCAGTGCAATATAAAACAGAACAACATAAGAATTCGTTAGGTGGAATTGCATTTTGTCGGTTGGCAATTGGCACGGTCATGCCTAGGCCGCCGCCAGCTACTGTCTGGTCACGTTCAGCAAACCAGAAACCTCAAACAGGTCCCATACAACTGAATTAAACAGATTGCCTTTTATTCTTTTCACTTTCATGGGCTTTGACGACGCATTTCATTTCAATTTGATATTGGCGCAAAGCCCTGCGTCTGTGACATGTCTAGTCAACGAGTCATAATATTAATGTTTACTTTGGCACCAATGAAAAATTGAGTAATATATAAAGAAATCTCTAAATTGGATTCCTAAAAGTGTCGTTCAAATCTGTTTTTATTATTTGCTTTTCTGTTTTTGAATGTTCTAAATTGTGTCGCGTATTTTGGACGCATGTTTGAGTAGACTAAGCACACAATTGTTGCAAACGACAAAACAAGCGGAGGAAATAAGCTTAATTACTAAGTTGCGAGTCCGAGTCACCCAAAGGGCCGGGGGTCTCCTTAAGTAGACCCTTACGAATGCTTCAAGGAAGGGAGCAATTATGGAAGAAATTTTCAACACCTTGAAAAGGTCATCGCACTCTGAGAACCTACTTGTGAAAATCAGTTGTGCAAATAAGTGATAACGAATTAAAGCTGATTAATTTGTAAATCTAGTTAGCTTGAATGAATGCTCAAGTATTCATTTGTCACTGCTTCAATTGCTTTGCAAGAACAAACACAATGAGCGTGACAAGTTTTTGTAGAACTAAAAAAGTTCGTTGAATGGTCCTTTATGGTCGTCAATGTGACTACAAAAAAGGGACACAAATCAGATTTGCTTCTTTTGTGAGCGTTGTTCATCTGTCACAGCTTAAGCTTTTGTAAGGCGAGAAAATTTTAATATGCCCCTAACAAAGTTCTAACCAACCGGATGGAGCGGCGATTTGGTGATAAATCTTTTGTAATTGACAATGCTGCTCATTGACAACAATAGGACTCGGCTAAAACATAGCTATGATAAATGAAGTTTGGGTACTATTTACTTATGTGCTAGATTCGTTACTTGTCAACAATGCAGAACAATTATCCTTTGTGTATTGTCCGTTCCTTTTAATTTTATCCTGACTCAATGTCCGAGTTTGTAAAAGTTATATGGTATTTTATAAGGATTCTCGTATTTGAAAATAGAAAAGATTGCGCTTCTCGTATCGAGGACCAAACTTTGCTCTCTGAACTTGTAACTGAGTTAAGTCAACCCTCGGGATTGCCCGGAGGCTTCTAATCAATATTTACTTGCTACTGTCTCGATTTTAGTTTATTCTTCAGCTCTTGAACACTTGAGTAAATTACATGTTTACATTCGAATCATCCTATTATTAAGTTTGTTGGAACTATGAAATCTCATGCGAACATCATTAGCATATTATGCGTGGGGTAGCTTCTGCTATTTACTTCAAATCTTGGTTTTGTAACAATCAAATATGCAAACATAATGATATCTAGTTCATCTAACTCCAAACATTAGATAACGTGATAAAAAATAATGAATTAAATTATCAACTCACCACATGCACCACCAAGATCCACTGTGCGATCTGGCGCATTTTTGAAATCAGCTTCTTATTCGACGGCATTGTCAAATCATAAATCCAACTTATCACAATCAAATCCAATAGTAAGTATATAAGGAATCCACAAATAGCACAGAACGATCACCAACTTTATCGACCGTTTCACTACCGACACGCACACACACACACAAGTTACAAAACTAGACCTACACTTTCACACAAACTTGTTCTTGTTCAATGTACACGAAATGTTTGTTACAACAGTAGCTTATCTGGCCAATTATGAGTAAAGTCTAGGCGCTTGGCAGTAAACCCTGCGATATAAACGCCTAGGACGGTTCGGTTACTTGACAAGTCCAACTGTAGACTGACAACACTACTCAAACGCTATACGCGAATGTGTAAAACGGTGACTCATCGCCCCGCATACTGTTTACCGAGGCTTGAGTCATCGCTGTCCAAAACGCAACGGCAGCGATGAAGCGCTGTGGCAAAAGAACGATAGCAAACACGCTAGTAAACCGACCGGAATTGTAAAGCGCTGGTATGCTTTGTTGTAGATAGCTGACTCCATTAATACCTCCATTCCGCACGTGTCCCTGATTATTGAATACAATAATGAACTTTAACATTTAGAACATAAAGCACAAATTATTTTTGAAGGCGGTTGGGTAACGAAACGTAAACTTTCGCGTTTAGATTTCGATCCGACTTGAGTTATGTTAGATTACGCTCGACTAGGTCGAATGCCGTTTTGAGGTCGTGTACGCGATAGACATGTTGAACTGCCTATGTAACAATGACAATAGAGAACAGTATAGTCATCAATTTTGTCTTTGGAATGCCGGCTCTGGTACCCAGTACGTAATTAAAATAGATACGAACTAGATTAGAAATAGTTGCAAGCGCTTTCGAAACAAACGTACCTACTGCGGTACCGCTAATACAACCAGCGATGCCAACAATAAATCAAGTTTAGTGACCAATGGTTCTTTACGCCTGGCTGTTAAAAGTCAGTGTAGTAGTTAGCGAGCAAGTGATAATAAAACTTGAAGAAAAATAGATACAGTTAGAAACCTCTCGGGCTAAGTTTGGCCGTTTGGCATTTACGTGGCGACCTTTTATGGACATCATGTTTTTGCGTAACTTGATGTGAAACGATAATTATAAACAAATATGCCAAGCTGACCTATGCTTTTAAAATTTGAATACATTGAAATGGTAATTTTTGACCAAGAAGATTTAAATCAACTTAATACACCATAGCCGTACCAAACAGTAAGACAATAGAGTACTATTTGTTGATTCTCACATTGTTACTAAAGCCAAGGATATATCATTGTTTCTGGTTTACACCTTTCACAAAATTCTTTATCTCTGTTATCCGACCTTAGAGTGCCTTTGTGTTTCTAACAATAATATGGGCTATAGAGTTTCCTTTATGATTCCAAACCAGAATTTCCTGTTAACATGAGTGGGCAAGACACAAAGAGGACATAATTAAATGAACGAAATATATCATTTTGGATACGGCTGTCCTAGAACATTATAATAATTCTGTAGCGTTAGTTGAGTTGGACCGTAAGACGAGTACTATTATACTCCGTTAGATTTCTTCTTTGCAACACGTAAAAAAGAAAATCATCTAATTATACTGACGAAATGTTCTCGAAAAGATTCCTAATTTATTATTGACATTTTAGACTTAAATGGGTACATTAATTGCTTCTTTGTCAACGAATATTAGATTTTGGCAGACCCTATTTTTAACTTAGTTACATTACGTTTCATCTACATTACTGTTTTACTAAGAACTCTGATTTCCCATAAGCTTACAGGTATAGCAATGGATATAACGTTTGATTGGTCGACGTAGGCGAGCCAACCGGATACAGCAGTACCTACTACTTTAACCATACATTATAGTTTCTATAAGGAAAATAGAATTTGTATCAGTGATCTTCTATTCCAAGATTCATAGATCCATTCATTTGTTTATAAAAAGCTTAGGTACCTACATTTAATTACTCTTCGATTTACAATATGTGTTATATCTAATAGTTCTATAATATTATGTCATGGCCATAATATTTGTTATCGACAGACAATTTTTTATCTTCCACTCTATTTGTCATGATGTTTATAAGTAACACGTCCATTAACAAATGGTAATATCTTATTTAATTAAAATTCCATAGTTCTGCCAAAAAAATATTCTTTAATTACAAATAACTTAATACATCCATCTTCAAATTCTTGAGAATATAGTATTAGATACTGATTGTGTGTTTGTTTATTGCTAAATAGTAGTTGAACCTCCATAATAATAGTTCCTTGATCAGTTTTAGGACAACTGAGACCATGTAAATGTCTTTTATTAAGATCTCACTGTCATGTCACACGTATAGGTACAGTCTTATTGATTTTATAAGTGTAATGCTCTACCTTGTTTTCACCATTTCTTGTCTTGGCTCCAACTTTTTTCGTCAAGAGATTCTTACCAGATTTCTCAAACGCTTGATGAGCAGAAATTTCTTCACGGGAACTTTTAACGTATAAACCTCTCAACACATTTGAAAAAGCTTTATAATATCCCTAAAGTGAAAACGTGTCTTGTTGATGAATTCGAATATTTCTCTTTTCTCGGCTTTGTGTAAAACACCTTCTAATCTATCCAGATGCTACAAACATTACAAAGAACGTCGTACTCAATAAACAAGAATTAATTAAGTTTACGTCACTATCACTATAAAAACTTACAAACATGGCATTACCCCTGACATCACATTAGTTTACGTATTTGCCCACACAAACAATAACATGCTAAACATTATGTAATAATAATGATATCCAATAGAGTCATCATCTTGATGTTCAATGAAATTTGTTGAACCGTTAGGGATGACCAACAGCGATGCGTGGGCGTCGGAAATAAATGGTAACGCAATTTATATCAGTGTTCCTATTTCTATATAAATGTTATGTGGGTATATAATTAGGTTGGCATAGTCGTATACGTTATTAATTGTATCTCTGTCTAAATTCGCGTCATGATTCATCGTCATTGTCGACATACAGTCTGGAGATACGGTTGAATCAGTATGTATGATTTTCGTCATCACTATACTTTATTCTAACTACAAATTGTTATAAACTAAATCAACTACTTAACCCATTTTTGAATATTTTTTTATCGATAGCAATCATATTTTGTATTTTTAAATGCTTTTTGTTTTTATAGAAATATATTTAAAAATGTAATTAGTAATAATAAATAATAAATCTGTAATAAATATAATAAAAAAATTAACAGTACTTAGTTATTACTAAGTAAGTATATACGTTGTAAGAACTTCGTAAGACCGTTTACAAGCTTATATAAACATGGATGGTACAACGTTAGCGCTTATAAGCATTGTATGAGGGTTGACAGGCCACTGCTTGAGTATGTTAACGAATACATTCCGATCGTTGTCGCTATCGAAAACAGCTTTTATTATTTTTAATATTTGACACTTAATAGTAGACAGCCCTAATTGTCAAGAGTCCACCCACTCGCTTACAATTCAGTAAGTGTGAACAAAAATAAAAAATAGCAAACAACAGAATGTGACTAACATTGGTATAAAGGAAAAGAGAGCTCTGTCTTTTTGTTTTAATCAGGTATTTTTTTCTTCTGTATAACAATTGTTACAGACTGGGATTGGAGATTTGCACGTATTATAGTCATTATTACAATTAAACGACCTTTTGATAATTTGATATCTCAATATTTTATAAATTATTCTTTTTATTAATATCCAGCAATACATTTCCAGTACAGGCTGACCTCTCAATGTATGGAATTTACATACAATCACAGGTCAGCATAAACTTGCGAATCCCGCGACCCCGGCCGTACAGTCAGGAGGAGGATCACCGTTGGTTTTTTCCAACGAGAAAAAAAAACTGGTCAGCATAAACCAGATATATACAGGGTGTAAACGAAATCATGTAATTTCTTCAAACCTCGTGATGTACTGCTGACATAGATTAACCCGGCACGGGCAACTTTCAGATTCAATAAAAAAAAATACACCAAAGTAAACACGTGTTCTTAACGTGAGGCATTTTATCGTCCCGAGCGAATTGAGTGGCTATCGCTTGCCGCGTGGTTATTTAACTCGGGGCGCTAAAACGCCTTACGTTAAGAACACATGTTTATTTCTTGTAATTTTTTTTATTGAATCCAATAGTTTTCATTTACGATTAATCTATGTCAGCAGTACATCACGAGGTTTGTAGTAATTACATGATTTCATTTATACTCAGTATATAGCTTGATTTGTCGTCGTATGTGTACCTCCGCCCCCGATCCACCGTGCTTACCCGCCGCAGCCGCGGACCCGGTCGTCCCTTCTGACTCCGCGCAGTCACCATGACGCGAGAATACAGCCCTCATCAAGCTGTCGTATCCCTCCGAGTCCTCTTGCATTCGACACCCTAAGAGTTCGAGTCCCCCCTTGGGGACACTCTCAGAGGTGTCGCTGCTATAGTCATAGCCATGATGTTACAGTAGTTAGCTTTGCGTAGTTAGCTAGGTAGTTAGAATAGTAGGTATTGGTTCGGAGACCCTTCTGGTCTCGCCAATAATAGTCAGGTTACGTAGAAAAGGTCCGCCAGACCATCTACAATAGTCGAATAGGAAAAAAAAAAAAGTATGTGTAGGTACCTGAAGTGACGTGACAAAAATGTATATAAATTTTTTATGAAGTAATTAACAAAATAATCCCGTCTGCATTATCGGAACAAAGTGTACTTTGGCTTCCCTAAACAAAATGTACGACTGTAGTTACAAAGTCTATTTCACGAAACACTTGTCTTGTCTTACCGCACTATTTGTAACAATCAAGTGAAGAAATTGGTTTCTATTGTTACATTAACTAACTAATCTTTTCTTCGTTGCGGTTTCGTGTGATGTAAGCTTCTACCAAGAGGTACAAGGCCTTTAGTGCCATGCTATGTAGCAGGATGTCAAGTTATTGATCATAATACTTAATTTTCTGGACCATAACAACAGGTTCTACCCGTAAAGTCATAAATTGGCCATTATTACTTGTCTGATTTCCCTAAGATTTTGTGTAAGTCAGACAACAGAAGCTTTGCATGAAAAACGGACCACTTACTATATCTTGGAGAAAGCTACTTACACAAGAGAAGGTTCTTTAAGGATTACGGACATCAGCAATAGAGTGGAACAAAAGTCAAAGAAAAATATAGAATTGATATAACGACGGTGAAGTGCCAATACCTCCTAACTGACATTTTTCGAGAAATTCACTTTTTTATAGTTTTGAATTTAAAGGCGTTATTCGCATGTTTTAATGAAATCCCCGAAGTGTAATTTTTGTTACAACAGCTTGAATTAAAATATGAAAAATTCTCCCAACTAAACCATTGTGTCTATTTTATGGCATTAACTCCTGTCTAACCGAATACCTACTACACTATCATAAAATATACGAATTCAGCATAATATATAACGCATACATTATTAATATTCTGAATTAATAAATATATTAACAAATTTTTAACTTATCAAGAAATTAAACGTTTTTGCAGTTTGTGTAAATGTTTGATTTTGTCAGTTAGGAGGTATTGGCACTTCACCGTCGATAAGTACCTACTATACTAATACTGACTGAACTGAATATAAACTGCCTTGTTGGTCTAGTGGTCGCAAGCACGACTGCTGAGCATGGGATCCTGAGATGGATCCCCAGGTCGGGCAAAGTGTTCAGGAGGATGTGGGGCAAGGCCCCACAGAGGAGAGGTCCGCCGATGCGGTACATGCTTCTGCGAATCCCGCGACCCCAGCAGGAGGAACACCGTTGGTTTTTAGCCGGTAAGAGCCCGGCAGATACCCTCGCCTTCCCCGGGCGAGCATATTCCAACGATAAAAAAAAAGATCGGGCAAAGTGTTATTGGGTTTTTCCATTAGGAATTTCTCAGTAGCAGCTCGGAGTCTGCATTTGTGCCCAGTTAATGTCAATAGGCTCGCCCCCCATTACATGGGACTTAAACATAACTGCGAAATGAGGGTGTTACTGTATACCTCTGCTCAACCCTTCGGGGAATAGAAGGCGTGATGTTATATAAAAATATAAAAAGAAACTGAATAAAATCGTAAAGGCAATAAATTGACAATCGACGCCGGGCGCCTGCACAAGTGAGCGGCGATGATCTAAGCCTGAATAAGGTGAATGCACTCATTTATACGATGCCAAGCGACCTCTTATCGATGACTTCACCACTCACAACAGTAACTGAATGACAGAGGTTAAGTAACAAACGTATTTTGTTCGTGAGTTCTGTTCGTAGTCTAAACTATTTTTATGGTAATCTGAGCTTATACGTAGTTTAACTGCTGTTTGTCATGCATGTTCCAAGACTGAAGTAAATAGGTATCTATGTGAAGGATTTTTGATGAGTTATGTGATTTACAATTTCATTTGGGTGATTCATATTTACTATAAATAGCCTCTGTATACATAAATGGCTAGTAAAGATGGAAGAAAGCATCCAGAATGAGGATTTTTAAAAGCAGGTGTGCGCCATTCCCGGTGTTGCGGTGCATGCTTTTGCGAATCCCGCGACCCCGGCCAACGCTAAAAGAGGAACACCGTGGGTTTTTAGAGAGAGTCCCGAATAAACCTTCGCCGTTCCCGGGTGAAGGGTGTGCAAGAGGATTTTCCCATGACAAAAAAAAAGATTTGTTCCATTGCGATAATTCGACCCCGTACCTTAATTCAAGACATGCCTGCTTCTAATACAAAAAAAACATTCCCATAAGTGCTAGTACTACGTTCATATATCCGTTTGCCAAGCATGCCGTTATTTGGATCGGGCCCATGTTCAGCAGTACCTAGACGTCTACGGAATGATAAGATGACTCATAAAATAATCTGTGCCTTGGATGTCATTGAATGTACGAAACACATGAACAAACAACCGACCTGGAACAAAATGTATGTAGGCCATACAAATATTTATCCTCTTGTGAAAATCCATCTCGTGACCCTGAGTTCAGGCAGACGAATCGACAATGTATCATTTAGGTTATCGACGAAAAGTAAATAATTGTTTTTCTTTCAATTCAAATTACATGCACATACATAAATACTCGGAACAAACATCTGAAACCCATACAAATGTTTTGTCCGATATGAAAATCCAACTCACGATACTGAGTATAGTTTTGTTCCAGTTTCATTTACATCGTCAGCGAAATGAATACAACATAAAATCTCGCCTTTTATTCCCCGAAGGGTTCGGCAGAGGTGTATTAAGTACACCTTCGTTTCGCTAGTCCCATTTAATAGGAGGCGAACTTATTGCCATTAACTGGGCACAATCCAGACTCCGGGCTGCTACTGAGAAATTCCATATGGAAAAGCAAAAACCCAATAACACTTTGCCCAACCTGAAGATCAAACCCAGGACCTCACGATCAGCAGTCGTGCTTGCTTGAGTTTACAACAACACTTATCAAATTATGGATGCAACAAATATCCTAACTCGGAACTGCAAATGTTTAACCGATACGGAAATTGAATCCACAACCCTGAGTTCCAAACGAGGCGACGCATCACCATCGTGTGTCAGCAAAAATCTCGATTGCTACCTTTCAAATTTCGGCTGATACGAAAATTCTTTTTCTAAATGTTCAATTGTTCTTGGTTTAACATTATATGGGCAACAGAAGACTCTAAGGCCCGTATTATTAAACTGCTTTCATTTGAAAGATCTTCCAACAGTAACTACAATGAATTAGAATTCCATCAAAAAGATTAAAATATGACTACTACTGAATGTCTTTGAATTCTAGTTGCCGTTCCACCAATTCGCACTAAGCGCTTCCAAACATCCTTCATAATGCGCACTGCAAAAGATTAGAACTTAATACCTGCGTCTATGTTCCCGAACGCATACAACCCGAATCTCTTCAAAGTTAGAGTGAACAGGGTTCTTTCAAATGAGAGCTATTTATTCTTCTTCTTCTTTTCGTGTGGTTAGTGACTAACCTGGTATCAGAGTTTATGCCACCCATGGGCCTCTGACATGGCTTCACATGCCGTCGATAAATATTTATTTTTATTTTATTTTATTTAAAAAAAAAAACCGTTGCCCCACACTAGGATTTCTCCTGTATCGTGGGTGCGTTTACACACACAAACTCCCAGACCCGGAACAACTATCTGTAGGCCATACAAATATTTGTTCCGTGTGGGAATCGAACTCACGACCCGTAGCGCAGAAGCCAATCGCTCAGCCACTGCACCAAACGTGTAGTCAAAAAAAAAATATCTCTCAGGCATGCCAGTTTCCTCACGATGTTTTCCTTCACCGTTTTTAAGCAAGTGATAATTATACAATACGCACATGAATCTGAAAAGTCAGAGGTGCATGCCTTAGGTTCGAACTCAAGACTTGGCAGTCCGACGGTCACACCACTAGGCCATTACTGTTAACACGCAATAATAACGTGCAGTAGGTGCGCAGGTGCAGATGCTTCGAAATCTTAATACCTATTTTGGTAATCTTGCTCTACATACCAACATTAGTCATGCATTACATTAGACTTTATTTACTGGTGTTATCAGTGAGTCACGGCGGTGGTTCCCAACCTTTCGCCAGGTCACATATGGCACAGCAACTCACATGGACGTAATGAGTCATTTTGCCGCAGGTGTTCTGTTTGACGGTGTTGAAGTCGCGTACGATGAGTGACAAGCGAATTTTAATACATGTATATTTTTGTATAGAACGTTGAAAGTCTGTGTCGAATTCTTTATATTCAGCTGGTATTTTTGGAATTTTCTGTTTTTGCTTTTGGCTGTTTTAATTTTAGAATGAATTATGAGAGTTATTCATTAATGCTTCTTTCTTTTCATTGATACATTGTCTATAATCATGTTGATCCTTACTTGCGACAGATTTTTGTCAAAGATGTTAATGAATCAGTGGACATCAAACTAACTATTTTGTGTCAGTTTAGTCTTTGTATAACGGATTTTGAATTTGACGTGGGTGTCTTTTGCTTGTAGTTTTTTTATATTTCTTTCGGACCCTTTGAGTTCAAATACAAAATCTTAAAACGAAACACGTTATTAAAAATTAAGTACTTTTATTTTACCTCATTACATAGTAACAAATAACAAGCCATTGTTTTGAAAAACAATCATCATTTGCATGTGCGTCATTAATACTCATTTAACTTGGGACACAACAAAAATAGTCAGTGATGCAGAACTGTGACGTTCGTTAGGGGTAATGTACCATATTATGCACCTAAATTTGAATTAAATATAAATTTTTAATTTCAACTTCCTGCGTGGGAAGGCAACGTAGGTATAAGTTGGCTTAACAACATACAATATGTAAATGAAAAATCTCCTTCGTTTATTCGAGAACATTCGTCAGATGAGATTACCAAAGAAACAAAAGAAAGGCTTAAATTCAGGCTGTGAAGGATGATAATAATGGCACTTAGTATAGTGTCAGAGCATTAGTAAAATCACACAATTCTATACTAGTAAAGTGAAATTTTACATAGTGAATTGGTCAGAACCAAGACAGAGAATATTATAAACGACATTAAAAAAAACACCTTTTCACCGCCCATAGCTTAAAGCTTAGGACACATCAGGATGCAATGTCCCAACCATGCCCAACTGCGGCGACATGCGTTAGGGGCAGCGTGACTGTGCCCTTAAATTACCAGAACGCAGCTTTCTGTGAAATTATTGCGTCAATCGGAACAGATGGACTTATATGCCAATGACTAATAAAAGAACCATTACAAAGTGGGATAGGATGACTCAAATCATGAGTTATAGTCATCATTAATCAACATCATTAACAACAATGCCTAGAGCTTTCCATGAAATGTTGTGGTTTTGTGAAATTGTTGTTTTATTTGCAATCACCGTGTTTGTTTACGTAAACCCAAAGCGTTCAAACACTTTAGAAAATAAATAGGTACCTACTAAGTAGTATCATATCAATTTAGTAGTTATCGAGATAAGACCGAAGAATCAGACAGTCAGTTAGACAAGTCCGTGAAGTTGGTGATTCATTAATATAATCAGTACCTAACTAAATAGTAGGTTTCAACTACATCGACCGAAAACAATATTGCAACTCTTGTTTGTAGTTTAATTAATTACAGACAACGTTTATGATGCTAAAAAATAAACAATTCTCTAACGAAACTGTACCTATTGTCTAAGGGATGATTTCCACCAAAGGGCTCGCATCGCATCGGATCGGAAAGGATACGAGCGGATGCGAAGACAGCTGATCGCGTCCGGCAGAATGGCGACGCATACGATCGGCTCCGTACCGTCACTTGCGAAATAGTTTCATTCCTACCGTGTTGACAGCCGAAAGGATCCGATCGGATACGACGACAGGCGAACGGAGCCGTACGGAGCCGTACGCGCGTCACAGCATACTTTCGAAGGAAGGCGCCCGTGGTCAAGCTGCTGTGCGCGGCTTGGTAATATAATATAAACTTTAAATACTATGTACACGATTTAATATCGTTTAAAGACTGTAAAATCCGTTCCGATCCGATGCGATGCTAGCATCGTTTGGTGGAAATCATAATTAAGGTATCTGATTTGCTAAGCAACAACTGGATGCGTTTATTCCATTCCGTTATTTCAAAGTTTCAAACAAGTCAAATTCAAAAATGGAACACAGTTTTTTTGATGCGTGTATTTTCATTATCTAATAGAGGGGCTCATGATTAATTACCAACCGCGTCGATCATACGGTTTATACGCTGCGCTTGCCGCGGTCTGTCCGTGGATGGGCGACCGTTCGTTACACATCGAGATCCCTCCGTGCCTCGGAGAGCATTTTAAACAGTCGGTGCCGGTTGTCATACGAATACCTATGACAGTCGTTACGGAAAGTCAGAAGCCCGAAAATCTGACAACTGGTCTAACCTTAGGATATCGGCATTGCCCTGTAACTGGGTTGCGGAGGTCTGATGGCAGTCGCTCCGTGTTAAATACTGGTATTCTGCCGCATCTGGTTAGAGTGGAAACTGACCCCAACATAGTTGAGAAAAAGCTAGGCTGAATGAATGAATTTTCATTCTCTAATAGCCGTGCGCCGTAAAGCAGAGACGAATTCGGGTTTAAGGACTGTTTAGATAAAATAATTTTAAGGTGACATTTCCCGTTGTACGTGTAGGTATCTACATGTTTTTGCGTGGGTGAGAAAGTTGACATTGTAGAAACGAAAAACAGAGGCCCAAAAGGTTTGCACAGCAGAACGGCTTACGCTGAAAACCAGCGCCGTGGTTCCGTGCCTTCGTGCACGGGCCATTTTATGCTGAGCGTCAGCCGTTTCGCGCGGTAGTGGCGCATAATATGTATTTCCGTGCTATTAATTTTATTTTTATTAACTTTTTTGTTATTGTTTTTTTATTAAAACTATGTAATGTGCGTCACTTTCACGTGAATAAACGGTTTTTCTTTCTTTCTTTCAGAGGAACAAACATAAACACTATTGTGTAGACTCAACCAGTAATTCCCATTTTCCTTATGAAATAATACCTACTAATACGACCCAAATATATTGAATTAAACATAATATTACTCATTTAACGAACAGCAGGACTACAAAGTACACCGACGCAAATTTCTTCTTACTCATGTAAACATCATTTTATAGTATTACATTGTTTTAATAGAATCCCTGTTACTCATGATAGCAAATTATTACGCCAGAGTGATTCAGTTTAAATCGCGGTGAAGCACTAATATCTGACGTAGGTACACGTCATAGTGACGTCAGGTGCATCGGGGAAGCTCATAAGATAGATATTTCCGCCTTATATGGTAAAAAATTGTTACGAGAATGGTTTATTTATATAACATAACATCACGACTTTATTCCCCGTAGGGTTGGACGGAGGTATAGTAACACCCTCATTTCGCTGTTATGTGTAAGTCTCATGTAATAGGGGGTGAGCCTATTGCCATCAACCGGGCACAAATCAAAACTCTGGGCTGCTACAGAGGAATTCCACACGAAAAAACCCAATAACACTTTGCCCGACCTGGGGATCGAACCCAAGACCTCACGATCAGCAGTCGCGCTTGGCACCACTAGACCAACGAGGCAGTTTATTTATATATTACTAGCTGTGTCCTCACGGCTCCGCCCGTAGCCTATGTTACTCAGTGATAATGTAGCTTTCAAACGGCAAAAGAATTTTTGAAATCGGTCTAGTAGTTTTTAAGTTTATTCGTTACATACAAAAATACAAATCTTTCCTCTTTATAATATGAGTATAGATTATGTATTATTTTTCCTCTTTATAATATGAGTATAGATTATGTATATAGAAATTACATTACACACGACTGGATTAGAAAGACGGACACACGTATGAATTAACCCTATTTTTTCTCGTGGTAAAGTCCTTATGGATGTCCATCTCCCGGGGAAGGCGAAGAGTCTCCTGGACTCTTACCGACTTAAACCCCACGGTGTTTCTCCTTCTAACCTATGGCCGGGGTCACGGGATTCTCTATTGCATGCACCGCAACCCCGGCAGTACAGAGCGATTTATCAAATAAAAACAGAATGTTCGGAAGACTCAGTGTTATTTCTGAACTTTTGAGACGTGGTCTACGATAGGCTGGGTAGATTGATTGTTACTGATAAATAACTATCATTAACAATTCATATACCTACTACACTTAACTTACATAATATATGTTGCAACAATTTGCCGGATTGCATGAGGAAAACGGGCGTTGATGAAGATTCATAAAACATATTCAAAGCTCCCGTAACACGCCATAATTGTGATAGTCAGTTCCATGTAACAGATCTGTTTAGCGTTCCAGGAATACATATGTAATTCCCCCAGTTCCGATAACACTGGTAAATATTGCAACAGTATTGATTGTGGCGTTTTTACGTAATGCAATGGAATATTCCCCTAGGATAATTCTGGGTAACGATCTATAAAGCCTCCTTCATAGACCGCTACACAGAACAGTACTATCTTCCGCACATTTTTTTTTTATATTTGCTCCACACTGCGTTTACTCCTGTATCGTGGGTGAGTTTATAGACACAAATCTTCACATGTACTAACATCCAGAAGACCCGGAACAATATTTGTAGGTATTCCGTGCGAGAATCAAACCGATGCCTAGCAGCCAAGTCCTCGGTCACTGCGACAAATTGTTTCGATTATTTAGCCCATATAGACTATTATGGATAAGTACTTGTAGCATCGGACCTGTTTCCCTATGGGTGTCCTAAAAGGCGACTAACTAGACACTTAGGACGCCATCAATTTACATTTCCCTTGTAGAAAATGGGCATTTTGTATTCGCATCAGTTCAGTTTTTGTATCCTTCAACACGTTTACGCGTGCCTGTGCATTTTAAAGAATGCTTTCGCAGCCGAAAGCACACGATTTCACAGGTGATACGAATAAGTGTGTGACCACTACGAATTGATGACTATTAATATGATTAATCCCTAAGGAATTGTGTCACTAGATAATCCAGCAACATTCTTCTGTGTGCCATCAAACCGCGTTTTTTTTACTGCTTTCTCTCTTGGTCTTGGTCTCGTCAGATGGAAAGCGATGGATGAGGTCTACGATAGAATGAGCGTACCCAGAAGATGCCCATTCACTGTTACTTTGAATGTTAAGGATTATAGTTAGTGGAGACCACAGACGCAAGCAAGGAGTTCCACATTTAGGCGATCACCAATAAATTTTGTAAAATGACGGCTTGACCTGTTAAATGACCGCTAATGGAACCTGAAAAACATTAGTGGTTATTCAACAGGCTTATGTTCAGCACTAAACGTGTACGGGCTGATAATGATGATGATGATGACTCATTAAGCGGTGATTATTAGCAAACTTAGCGTACAACTTTATCTTGTCACTCTTTATTTATAAAACAATATCTTAACAAAGATTGATGGGGTGTTCATTTTGATAAGACAACAAGAGATGTTGGAAGAGAAACAATTGAATTAACGTCACTTGTTTAAATGAATAAGATGGTTGATGGATCGAATTGTAATATTGAGATTTAAGCCGCGTATTCATTAGTCAACAAACGTCCCGCGAGACGTGTTGCCAGCGTAGTCCGGTGAAATCGTGCGACATTGCCGGACGTCGTTTGACATGTCTAGCAACATCACCTGACTATTTAGCAAGAAAATATACGCGGAAACAAATGTCTAGCGACGTTGAGCGATTTCTTTCGACGTCTCATGATGTCGCAGGCGACAAATGTCCCCTAGTGAAGAATACACTGCTTTAATAAATACAAAATTTCCACTGCCTTATTGTTCTGGAATTGCGCAGATACCAAACGTGAGGTTCCGGATTCCATTCCCTGGTCGGGCAAAATGTTATATTTCCATTTATCGGGCACAATTCTGTTACAGACTTGTGCCCGATAGATGGCCGTGGGTTGCAACTGTGCCTAATAATTAATAGCAATAAACAGTTACGTCCCTTATGACAGAACAGTACACCTTTACCTAGGTGTGACGAAAGATATAAAATAATAATATAAATAAAAGATGATGCACGCGTCTTAAAATATCTACATCAGCGCCAATAATAAAAAATAAAAAAATCTATTAAAACGGAACGCGGCACGTCATGGGTTTTGAATTAAAGTAAAGGAAGGTGATCTCATGCAAAGCTTCAATAACAATGACCTTACTTCAGGTCATGGAAATAACCAGCACTACCTACCTTATCATCTTGAGTTAGCAAACGATGTAAACTAATTAATTAGACTATCAGTTTCGCTAATTAAACTTTACTGGTAAATTAATCTTCAATCAAATTAAAACATCGTTTAATTGATAGTTATGATAAAAATAAATTGCTTCGAATTAAAAATAGTTCAAAACACTTTAACTATGTACTGACTAATACGTAGTATATTCTTAGTACTGCCTTGTCGGTCTAGTCGTTGCAAGCGCGACTGCTGAACATGGGGTTCGATACCCAGGTCGGTTGAAGTGTTATTGGGTTTTTCTATCAAGAATTTCTCAGTAGCAGCCCGGAGGTTATTGGCAATAGGCTCGCCCCCTATTACATGGGACTTAAACATAACTGGCGAAACGAGGATCTACTAAAAACACCTCTGCCGAACCCTTCGGGGAATACAAGGCGTGATGTTATGTCATGTTATTCTTAGTAAAAGTAAAATGATAGTTGTTAAACGAAAGTCGTGCAAAGCTTAAACTGAACTACCCAAACATTGTTTGTGACTTCTAGGTCGTTACTATTAAAAACTAGAGCAAACTTGATACAGCCTGTGGTGTATGAATGCACGAAAACAGCTCATGGGGGCTCGGCTTTATACGGAAGAATATCAAGACAACATACTGGTATGTGACGACGGACGAGTACGACATACACACAGAATGCATAGCTGTGTTACTCACTGCGCCGCAATAATTGCAGGCCAAAGACACTTAGTCATCTTCCAACCAGACGAGTTTAGAAATCAATGCATGTTATGAAATATAAATATTAATTTGTATAAGCACTCTGATATAACAATAGGTAAGTAGTCAAAACAATGACACACCCCCGGTACAAACGGTTGCACATTGCAATGACGTGTACTGTACGGGGATGGGAAGATTGACTCATTATCCTGGCCAGTATACAGGTCAAATGCCGAAGTACTAACGTGTTTTGTATTTTAAATGGCACACAACCTTGATAGGTACAAAGTATTTAAATGCGTATTATTAATAAGTAGTTAACACAGTGACCTCCACTTTATTGGATTATAATTGTATAATTTACTTATACGGAAATCGATGAAATCCGAAATAGTTCCTCATTCCGATGTATTTTAAAGAAATGTATGTCACTGTGTCTTCTAAATTGTTAGACAATTTGAAACTATACTGGCCTGCAAAAATAAGTATCACACTTTTAAAATTGCAATAACTTTTTAGGTACACAAGATATATTTTCGAAACAAAAAGGACTCAAAAAAGAGTTTAACTTTGTTACTATAGTTTCAAAGAAAGCTGATAAAAATTGCTATAAAAAGTTTTTTATTTTAAATCTCTAACTTCTATAGTTTAGAAAAAATTGAAATTTTAAAAGTGTGATACTTATTTTTGCAGGCCAGTGTAGAACAGTTCTAGTCACAGAATTATAAATAAACGACAATTATTTTGATTTTTGTGGTTCTTGGTTCGAGATTTTGTTTATCAGTGAACTTTTGCTAGCTCATGATAAGCAATTAAGCATCTTGGAAGTCTAGTTGCAATATATCAGCCACTGCAGTCTCATAGTCCGGTTGCTTAGTGTTAAGCCGCGTGTTCATTAGAGGACAAATGTCCTGCGACACGTGTCGCCAGCTTTATCCGGCAACATCGTGCGACATTGCCGGACACCGCGTGACATGTCTGGCAACTAATCATAACACGAAAAAGTCGCGGAAACAGATGTCTGGCAACACCGATCGACGTATCTCGACGTCTCAAGATGTCCGCGACAAATGTCCCGCGACATTTGTAATCTAGTGAATAAAGATATGGTAGGGTCACTTGTAGTACTTAATTATATTGTAAACGACAACATTTTTACAAATTATAGTATGACGATCGTTCTTTAAATTGAAGAAAATACCTAACTTAACTACTGTCTTACTCGACCTTCTTAGGGATGTTAATGACTGACTCACGAGTTCACGTCCTGACTCATCAAGGAATCGACAGCCGGCAAATCAATAGCATGTTTTATTAATTGGTCATCTGAATCACTTGCCCATATCGTTTGTAACTTGCATGTAATTATGAATGAGTGAGTGCGTGCCTGACATTCTATAGGGATAATTATCATGACTTGTGACTCAAAGAAAAAGACTAACATACTAATGAAGGATATTAGAATAGAATACTGCGTAGGAATTAGACACTATATTGTAATTAATTGTTGTATGGTATTAATTACAAATCAAGCCACTCGTTATTGCTTGTAAGTATTGCTAAAAGGAAATCGACGGTCGGCAGTGAAAACCACGTATGTGTAAAATACAATTTTTTTACACGAGATAGAAAAAACTCTCTTAAAAAAAATACGGCCGATCAAATGTTTATACAAGTTTGTCATCGTACGTCATAGATTGCTTAGAAGTATTTAAATTGAAAGTTTTTTTAACTAACACGTGTATGACGAATTTATCGATCTAAAGAAAAAATAGAACGCTTTTGAAGAAAATTGGATTTACGAGGTTTTCACTGCCTAGCGTCGAAATATGGGATTATTTCACGAAGATGGCCAGTAGTATCGATGTTTAGGACGATATTGGAAACATAATTCTGCGATGCCCAATTCTCCAGCCAAGCGTAATAATTATAGCAACATCCTCCAAGATATCAGTAGGTATATATGAGTATAACCCCGTGTTTAGCAAAGAATAGGTATACGAATATCTATGATAATCGTTTTGGGTAGTTAGAAGCCCGACAACCCGGTCTAACCGTAGGATATCGGCATTGCCCTGTAAGAGGGTTGCTGAGGTCTGATGGCAGTCGCTCCGTGTAAAATATTGGTATTCAGCCGCATATAGTTAGACTGGACGCTGACCTCAACATAGCTGAGAAAAGGCTAGGCAGAACATTTACATATATAGGTATGAATTAAAACTGTAAACCAAAGTAAAAAGCACAGTTTACAATTAATTACTAAAGCAAATTAAACACCGCACCTCGAAACAGCATTCTACGTAATTACCTTCCAATTTGATAAAGCATGTAATCAAACATGGTTGACTAATACGAGGTAATTTATTCAAATTTGAACATACAAATTACGGTCACTTGTCACACATACCTACCTCATTACTTAAATAAACATTCCTCGTTCTTAACTTAAACTGTTGACTCATCAGCTTCAAAAGGATAACTACGTTTAAGTCGAGTGAGCAAGTAGACTGACCGACTAACACTTCAAGACTTCTACCCCCAAAACTTGAAACGTTAAGTTTCAGTTACAGAGTTTTTATTCCATTGCCTCTTTACTGTAACATTTTTGGGGATATAGATAGAAGATTATCAACGAATAAAGCAACGGATTGTAAAGAAGAATTCGACTCGTTTTATACGCTCGTAGTGGAAATACAACGGAGAGTTGAATGACTGAATGAGTCATTCTTTCTCAACGCTACGTTCTTGAAAAGGTCATCGCGAAGTTGGTTCATTGATTTTTTATTTCTCATGATTGTGTGGGTGTCCATGTCACTTGTGCACTTGTGGGTGAAATTTATTTAAAGCGCATGACTAATACACACTTTCGTTTGATATTAAGTTACGTTTTTTGCCTTTAGGCTGTGGCCAGATGTGGCACACAACTGTAAGCTTTTTTAAATATGTTATTGCTCGTTTTCACTATGCGTAACTTTGATGTTTTTAGCAAATAGTGGTAAATCGTTGTTGGACGACCACTCAGTGAGCAGATAATAGGCTATTTAGGTACTGCTGAAAACTGAAAAACAACTTAAGATACGAGATCTCACCTGTATTTTCCATTAGCCTTAGTTAGCTAAGCCTAATGTCGATTTCTTTATCGGCAGGCTTTATTATGTGTACCATATCTGACCACAGATTTATGTTACCTTGGTGCCTTGGCAATGTGATTAATAGTACTTCATAGTTGAAGTATTTCGATATTCCAAATCATTTCTTAAGAAAGAAGTCGACTAGCGGACTTTTTGCTAGAATTTTGAGATTTCCTCAAGCTGTGCGGTTGAGTCAGTTAGAAATATTTACTGAAGTTTTTTTTTTACCTTTTATATATTAAGGGCAATGACCCAAATGACGACATAAATACACTGTCATGACCACCTACGGCCTTTTAATAAGGAAGACAGGTACCTACTGGTGCCATACTTGTAATCGGTATTAAGTATAATGTTTGAATCATTGCATTCTTATTCATAAGCAATTTTTATGAGATTTTCGTATCGAAGTGAATAAAGGTAAAATTTTAAGCCTAAAGGTATTGTTAGTCACTGTGTTATTGTTCCTGGCGTTTTAAGCAGATAGGTAGATATATCAACATTAACTTATAACGCTTAAAATAAAAAGAGATCCGCCAAGTTCAATGTCAACGAGAAACAACGCTTATTTTCGTCGGATGATATAAATAGCAGAAGAAAATATGAGTTTTTGTAAGATTTTTACGTCGGCCATTAATGTTTTATGATCATACCCCACTCGATGAGATCACTGAAGTGGGGTTAGATTTGGTACATACTCGAACGTACCTTTACTGCGCATTAAACTGAAGTAGATTATGCAATAGGGACTTAAACGTTTTACGATGATATCTTTGCTCTTTTATTATTATGGATTGTCTTACAAAATTACAACCAAAGTATTTCTAGAAAGGTACCTTATAATAGGTACAGAAACTGCCTCGTTGGTCTAGTGGTAGCAAGCGCGACTGCTGATCGTGAGGTCCCGGGTTCGATCCCCAAGTCGGGCAAAGTATTATTGGGGTATTCCGTGTGGAATTCCTCAGTAGCAGCTCGGAGTTTGGATTCGTGCCCAGTTGATGGCAATAGGCTCGCCCCCTATTACATGGGACTTAAACATAACGACGAAATGAGGGTGTTACTAAACACCTCTGCCTAACCCTTCGGGGAATACAGGCGTGATGTTATGTTACAGAAAGTTGCATTAATTGGGCTCTTGTATGAAATGTACCCTAGCACTTATAGTTTTATGTATATAATAGGGAAATTCGTGTAGGGATCTATAATTATAAATACCTTCACGGCAATTGTATGTCCTAGAAGTACTAGAATAAATTAAAAAAGCTTCTACAAGTTACCAGGGGGTACCCAATTGATGCAGCCGTTTGTACCTATGTTTATATTGTTATCGGTAGCTGGTAACACTTGATAAAGGAGGGTAGTCGTCAAGATGAATCAACGTAGGTACCCGACGATATAAAAACTGTGGTAATTCGACGGAGCGGAAGATACTACGTCGAACCGCCGAAGAAATCTGACTTTTTATATCTGATTTGCTTGTCCTTATTTTCTGATCTTGTGTAAATTATTATAATTATTTATTACTTTTGTAACTTACCACTAAACCAAATATAAGCAGTCTCAGTGGTGAAGAGTCTATATTGGTTTTATTTACTCTATTTACCATGCTCGCAACCCTGACATACTGATATTATCTATAACTGTAATGATAGATTCACCCCCACAGGTTTCTGTTGTATGTCTTTTACAATATGTTTTGAAAGAACCTTATAATATGGCCACGTTTGGTCAACAATACGTCGTTTTGTGAATAATTTATCAGAGCCAAATGTGCCGTAACATTAATAACTTGGCTAAATCTAAACTACTCTACGGCAATCTATGCTTTTACTTTATCCATTAACTAGCGGCCCGTCCCGGCTTCGCAGGGTTGGACATTTTTCCCGTTTTTGCAACATTTTTCATTTATGATCCGCTCCTATCGGCCGTAGCGTGATGTTATAGCCTATAACCTTCCTCGATGAATGGACTATCCAACATAAAAATAATTTTTCAATTCCAACCAGTAGTTCCTGAGATTGGCGCGTTCAAACAAACAAACTCTTCAGCTTTATAATATTAGTAAAGATTAGTATAGATAAACTTTTATTAGGTACCAACTGACGGACATGCGATATGTTTGCAAACACCTAGGTAACCCAGATAGGTAAACGTAATAATGAAACGGATTGCGATAGAAAGTAAACAGCTTGAACATTTCCCATCGGTGCTATTTCTAGATAATTTACTAAGATAGTACTACATAGTTGATATTAGGTCTATTGATACTGATTAGAAATACTGTTGACGATTAAAGTCACGCGCCACGGAGTTATCATTAAAAGATATTGCATAACCTTCAAATAAAGACTTGGGGAGTCCTAGGGACTACGTGATTAAGTATAAAAATAGTAATAATTCATTATTATTATCGTATCAGACAGCTACAGAATAAAAGTAGGTACACTGCCACTCTGATAAGCTGATAAATAAATAAGAATGATTCAAGAGAACTGATAAAGGTGTCCCACATAGAGATATGCGTCATGCGACTTTCATTATCTGCAATATACAGGGTGTAAACGAAAAAATGTAATAATTCCTTTAAATTTCGTGATGTACTGCTGACATAGATTAACATTGCACGGGATAATCTTGAATTCATTAAAAAAAATACCAGAAGTAAACATGTGTTCTTAACGTGAGGCATTTTAGCGCTCCGAGCGAATTGCGCGGTATCGCTCGTCACGCGGTCGTTTAACTCGGAGCGCTAAAATGCCTCACTTAAGAGCACATGTTTACTTACTACTTGGTTTTTTTTTATTGAATCCACTTGGATTCAATAAAAAACACTTGACACTTGTATCCCTTGCAGCTTGCAGGGTTAATCTATATCAGCAGTACATCACGACGTTTGAAGAAATTACATGGTTTCGTTTACACCTGTATAAAAATACAAGGTTAGTCGGAAAGGGGGTACTAAGCCGAGAGGGTGTTAAAGTACCCATAATAATGGATAACTATTGTTCTACAACTTTCCCCAAAAGTCAATAGTTTAAGAGAAATAGCTGTTCAAAGATTTCATAAAAAATACGCTAAATTCTATCTATCCTCAGCTATGATCAGACGTGCTTACATTTTACCTCATATTTGGGGTCATGGATTAGAAACTCCATTTTCTGAATTCATAACTAAAGCAGGGATGAAGAATTTATGAAAAAACTAAAATAAAAATAGATAATCATAGAAAAAAAATTAATCGAATTTTTAAATTTTAACACTTTCTTTAAAACAATCATCAGTGATACTTTAAGTGGCCCGCTGCTTAGTACCTACCCCCTCTCCGACTAACCTTGTATATATAGGCTGTATCCGAATTCATGTAGGTAATTCATCTCATCATTGATCTACTTGTGACACAGATTGACCTGCATGGGAATATATCAGAATTAACAAAGAAAAAATTCAAAAAAATACATGGCGTGATTAATTTTAGCGACCCCAGTTAACTGACTGCGCGAATTGATATTGCACTAGTCGTGCGCGCCAGCTGTGTCACCATGCTTCCATTCATTTATGCGTGGTAGATATCGCAACATCTATCACAAAAAAAAACGTTTTTTTTTGTTTTATTTTGTTTAAAACTTAGGTGGTTAAGAGATACTAATCACTTACCACTATTGCAAGACAAAAAAGTATTTATATTTTTATTCTTCATCAAGCTATATTCCGTGCAGGGTTAATCTATATCAGTCAGATCATGTGAACATTCATTTTTATCGGTGATTGGCTTGCTATCTATAAATTTTGCACAGGAGATAAGATATGATTTGCGAGTGCGTTCAGTACATGCGAACCAGAATAAAAAGCATGTCATTGCGAAACCAAGATAATGTAAAATAATATTCAGTGGCGAGAACGTATATCTAAAGCACATGTTTTATAAAATTTGTCTAATAACGCCTCGTAAAATTAAAAAATTAAAACACTATTTTTCGACTTAGTAAAGTTGTAATATTTTTCAAGCTCCATACTTGTTTACGCGTTTGAATACATCGCTCGGCGTGTTCCTCTGAAACACGTACCTAATAGGTAGTGGCGTGCATTGGTTTTCGGACTAGATAGACAAACACTAGCGATGTCGCCTTTCAATTGTATGCTTAAGACCATTTCAATACGATTCTGACCGAAAGAAATCATAGCCTTACACACTTATTGTATTTATAGTAATAGTTAAAGATGGAGTAGTTAATTAAATCTTATTGAAAGAACCTTGAGAACCTTGAGATTAACGGCAGCTAAGCGCGTACTGACGGCTAGATACATGACGCGAGTGCTTTAGCCTCAGCGGCGTGCAGGCACATCTTGGATTACAGGCTATGAGAATAACTCTATGAGACGTCGTCATGAGCGACGGACACACAATAGTAGCTTCCCCCAGGCAATATTGTGCTTCAAGGTGGGGCGGATTTACACCCATATTCTAAGACGTTCCTCCAAAACTTACTCGACTCGACTCCACCTCGAGTTGACATAAACGTCCTCGACTCGAGATTTTTCCTCAGTCGAGGTAAGGAATCATCTGTCAAACTCAAGGTTCCTCGGAACCTACCTTAAGGAAGGAAGTTGTCAAAGTTCGTATGTAACAAAAATGAATTTTGAAGACTTTATTGAATATGCTTACGATAATCCTTACAACTATTTGTCGCGGCGTTATTTGCGCAATGCAGATAATTCAAATTATGACGTAATGACTCCGTCGAGGAACCTCAAAGTTCACTCGAAATTGCGACTAAGAATACAATTTTGAAGGTGTTTTCGAGGCCGTTCTAAGTCGAGTATGAGTCGAGTAAGTTTTGGAGGAACGTCTTAGAATATGGGTGTTAGAGTAGCTTCACCCCATGGTACTACTTTACTGCATAGAAACGGACTACTTATGAGGTAGGCACTGCTTAATTGGCTATATGCAATGCACGCCTCTGCTAATAGGTAGCCGTAACATATCTAGAGTTCACCAATGACAATATAAGGTTCTACTAGGTACTAAAACACTTATCAGCAGTAATTCGCTTGAGTACCTAGTTAAAAGTCGCATATTAAGAGTTTTATTGATAACACTTGTAACACTATTGCCCTGGAGAGTGATAAAGTTAAGTAATACTTATCTTCACGTGTTCACTTAAAAGTTGTGATTTTATCAAATATTAGTCATCATTAGCACTTGTCTCTTGATGTCTTTATTGAAGAGTATAAATACTTCGTACAATTTCGGAAACACGAAGATCGCCGAAGCGCATAACGTATGTCGTAGTACTGTAGGAACCTGTATGTAGGTACACGTCTTCATAATCATTATTTTATTTTACAAACAAATACTGCCTCTTACAAAAGGTGATACATTTAGCTTTTAAGCTGAATTAACTTACTTTGGGTGCGGATATCTCGTGGAAGGAACTGGGACGAGGTGCCGGCCCTGCTGCTACACAATCCACTGGCACACTGTAGTCAGCGCAGAGAGCAGCCTGAAACAAAAGAAGTTCAATTTTAGAGTACTTACAATAGAATCTGTTTTTAAATGGAGAATATTTTTCAGTAGTTCGTAAGAGAAATACTGGGACAAATAAGATTTGTAGTCTAATGGTTACGCCTATAATGCCGGAAAGTAGCTAGGGGTAGTAGCAGTATCTTATATTAATGTTCGGTCGTAATGTTACTAAGAGAAAACCTGTCATTTTGATTGTCTTCCACAGGCTGATGTGAACCCAGGAGTTCAGATAAATCTTCTAATCTCTAAGTAGAAAGGGCACTTATTTTCAGTCTGTTAAATATTTTAATCTTTTGTAATTCGAAAAAGTTTTTTTAAAATGGTGAAGGGAAACATCGTGAAGAAATCGACATGCCTGATATTTTTCGACGGCATGTAAAGCCAAGTCATGGGCCTATGGACGGCATAAACACTGACACTAGGTGAGTCACTAACCACACGAAAAGAAAAAGAAGAATAAAGGTCAAAATAATAAGCTGAGAAGCATATTTTTTTTATATCTTTGGAACACGAGGTTGCCGACATGTGAGATGTTGACTCAGCAGTCATTGTGCCGATAGTTGTTACCGCCAATGGTTTAATACATAAGCCTCGACCAACATCTGAAGAGGCTCTCGTTAGGCAGCTGGATCAAAGGCATGATTCAGAAGGCGATACTCCTGAACACGGCTCGTATAGTTTGTAGGTTTTTGCCCAGGCTGCACTGGACATACTTAAATATCACCACTCGTGGAAGTTCTTTTCACGTACGCTAGCTTGACGATTGTGGGAATATCAGCAAAGTACCTATTGTATAATTGTCCATGGGTAGCCTGATAGACAGCAGAAGACAGAAACTGATACGATAATAGGATTAACTTATCAGATAAATAATGATGTAATAATGGTTGATTTGAGGAACTCGAGGCTAAACAACAACCGCACGGATCATACGATTTCCGAGGTTAGGTTGCACTTGCCGAGGTCAGTCCATGGATGGGTGACCGTCCGTCACACATCGAGACCCCTTCGTGCCTCGGAGAACACGTTAAATCGCCATACGAATACCTATGACAGTCGTTACGAGTAATCAGATGACCTAGTCTGACAACTGGTCTAACTTTAGGATATCGGCATTGCCCAGTTACTGGGTTGCCGAGGTCTGTTGGCAGTCGCCCCATGTAAAGTACTGGTATTCAGCCGCATCTGGTTAGACTGGAACATAGTTGGGGAAAAGGCTAGGCCGAACATGGTAGGCCTCAAGGAAATTGTTAACTGTTTTATTGTTTAATTTCCATAAGCAGGCTTTGATATGCAAAAGTGATTATTATCTCTTCATATAATTTTTCTGACAGTATCAAATGAGCTGTGTTATGCAATATAGTGTCAACCCACAAAATAATATTAATTCTGTGTTAATGCCATCTAGTTATTGTTGTAATGTGTACTCAACTTGAAAAAATGCAAACTGCGTTAAGAACTTTTTGATAGACGGCGCTCTATTAAATTCAGTACCTACAGTTCTTAGCATTTTTTCAAGCGTTCAGTAGAGCTCCCACAAGAACTAGATGACGTTAACACAAAATTAATATTTTTGTGGGTTGACATATTATTGCATAACACGGCCCAATTACGATCCCATTGTTCTCGAATTTTCTGATGGAAAATTTTCAATGCAGTATTAAAATATGATTTCGCATGGGTATTGCAGTAAACGAGTGTCATTCGGTTATATGAAAATTTCAAAATTGGTTCTGTTGTAATATTTTATTGACATCTGGCATGGCGGTCTTCTGTAAGGTCCACTAGAAATGGCGAATACGAAAAATGAATTTAATTTTATTATTATAAGTAAGTAGACGACACGTTTGGTGCAGTGGCTGAGCGACCGACTTCTGCGCTACGGGTCGTGGGTTCGATTCCCGTACGGAACAAATATTTGTAAGGCCTACAGATAGTTTATCCCGGTCTGGATGTTTGTGCGTGTGAAGATTTGTGTTTGTAAACGCACCCACGATACAGGAGAAATCATAGTGTGGGACAACGTATTTTTTTTAAAGAAGAAAGAAAAAGAATGTTGTAATTTTACGGTTAATCTATTTTGTTTTATAAATGCTTAATTGCTAATCAATGGAACACCAATCTTTGTCGCGTCGGTCTTGCCAAATCATCTTAATTAATGATAGGATATTTAATATTTGTTTTTATTGTTTATCTGAACAAAAAAGTTCCACTTTAACAAATCGTTTAGTCTCGTCCGATAGTCCATGACATCAGACATGTTTCCTATACTTTATATGACCTCTGCAAACTAAATTAATTGTGCAATAGATAAGAATTATCAGTATTAAAGTAACACCTTATCTTTATTAGTTTGGCCATGATCATAAGACAAAATATTTCCCCGCGGAAATGTTATCACATCACCGTTCAGTATTACAAAGTTATCTAATGAGATTATAAATATTTGCACAATATTTCTGATTGATGATCAACTATAATGTGTATTATTATTATATATACGATACATTATGAGTAAATCTGACCAAGGAGAAAGACCACAACACCAGTTTACCCAAGCGTCAATCTCAACGGTATAATGGACCCTGCATCTGAACTATACGACGGCAACGTTCTGACAAAAAAAAACACATACAGTTGATTATAAAACCTCCTAATTTTTTGAAGTCGGTTTACAAAGTATGGCGGGCTATTTATCTAATTTACAAATCTAAATACTGCAGGCTACAAACACGCAGTAGCGGCAGCGTTACCGGTGCACGCGGTCCATGAGGTCACCAGTCAGAGCTGGATTCTGACTGGTGACTGCCATCACGACCCACTACAAAGGAAGGTACCATTTGTGGGAAAGTCCTATGTCTACAACAGTGTAGAGGAAACAATTTTGCCATAACAAATATGATTCATTTTATTCGATTTAGCCCGCGTCCCACGAGACCATTAATTGGCTCCCAAATATAATACCCAGCTTAAACAAAAGAATTCCACATGTAAACGTATAATAGGATCCTTAAATTTGTTAAAACGTCCATTAAGATTAATGTCCATTGTAACGGCCGGCCAGAGACCGTCTGCTAAAGAAAATTCATTACAGACTGAAAACGTAAAACAAACAAATCGGCCAAACTAAATATCGCCTGGAACCAATAAAAGCGTAGAGGGGACATGAAGGACCTCACCCTCATTTGCAAAGGAGTCGAAATTAATTGGGCGCAATTATCTTTTTGTTTTGCACTGAAATGAAACCGTCGGTGGCGATTAATTATAACGTTGCGAAACGTTGCTAACTTTAGCAGTTAAAGTATTTCTTCATAATATAATACATTCGTTAAGCGTTCCGCTTGAAGTTTTATTAAACAAGACCGATTTAATGCTTTCCTGAATTTCTTCGAATAGTTCGGAGTGTGGAAAGTTGGTTTGTTATTTAATTTACCGCACAAAGTGAAATTGAATTGTAAATTAAGAATAATAGAACTGAATTTCCGTTAATTTACTTAAGAGACCGCTCTCGTTTCATAGGCTGCGTCTCGCTCTAACTTTAAGCCTTTTTTAAAGAGATTTTAGGCGATATTGAAAAATCTAATCAATCAGCACCCTTCAGGATAACATTATAACTATATTTGAAACATATTTTCGTCTTGATTTGTTGCCTAGAAAGAGGATGAGAAAGAAAATTTATATCTTTTTTTTCTATACAAATCATGTATGGAAATAAAACTATTGTTTAAATATTTGTGATGACACTTTTATTGATTACATTTTTCAATATCACCTAAAACCTCTTTAAATCTTTAAAATAAGCTTAAAGTTGAGAAAGTAAGACTGAGAATTAGCTTTAAATTCTCTGCTTAATAATTTAAGATCTTATGTAAATATAAACTTATAGATTCTACTAAAACTTCTTTAAGTATTTCAATCTATAAATTGTTTTTAAAATATTCGAGAGATAATGACATATAATTAGGGTGCGTACACATCTACAAATGCGGTCGTATTCTGTATGAAGACCGCGCGACGCGCAATTCGAGCGTTCGCTGTTCAGTCTCAATCGTCTTTGGGTGGAGAGGTTCGCGAGCAGCGCATACGTAAATGTGTACACACCCTTAGATTGTTGACGACATTATGGTGAAGCGCATAGTTGTGTTATTGAGTTATGCAGACTGGATGACGGAGTTATTGAACGTCTGGCTATTCCACGCGATATGTCGATACTTTGGGAATACATGTCAAGAGACATTTATTTATTAGTTGGGAATTTAATAAGGACGGCGTGGAATTTTAATAAAGAAAGGAAATTATCATGTTTGAAAATAAAGACAGTCAAAAATGAGCTATTAGTAGAGTTGAGTACTGCTCAGGACGCAAATAATTCTAATAAAAATATGTTTTGAAATCGCAATTAAACCGCAGCTCAACCACGGCTTTTTGACACTTTTTTATAGAAACCGTCAAAAGGGGTTGAAAAGCAGTCATAGCATTGCGATTTAAACAGGTTTGTTAGTAAAACTGGGCTCCAGGACATCATCAAAGATGCTAATTATGAGGAAAACTTTGAGTAATATTGTCATTGTCTATTAATTAGCTCATTGTTCAAGAATTTTGAGCTCCATCCCAGTTTTTCTTAAACTCCATTATTTTTTGTAATATTTTGTTATTAAAATACCATACTGCCTCGTTACCTCGTATACCACACTGTACATCTGCCGCGTTGGTCTAGTGGTGGCAAGCGCGACTGCTGATTCGTGAGGTCATGGGCTCGATTCCCAGGTCGGGCAAACTGTTATTGGGTTTTTGTAGAATTCCTCAGTAGCAACTCGAAGTTTGAATGTGTGCCCGGTTGATGGCAATTGGCTCGCCCCCTATAACATGGGACTTAAACATAACGGCGAAATGAGGGTGTTACTATACACCTCTGCCCTACCCTTCGGGGTATACAGGCGTGATATTATAATAAATAGGTACCACAAAATAATGCAATATTATTCTGTATCATCAAGGTAAACAACAAAATGCTGTTTCTTTCCTATCTTAAGTTAAAATGTGAGTAATCAACCCAATTTTCATTCGTATTTTCCTTAAAACTTGAAGGGTAACTTAGAAAGTTGAAGTTGAGGCAAAAATCAGTGAGAGGTCCCCCTCAAATCAGATTATTATGAGTCACAGCCCAGTAGACCGGATAGATAAAATTATCAACGACAAAGGGAGGAACATTGCCCCTGCTAATAGCTAATTATTTTATCAACTGTCCACAGTGCCGTGACGCGTTCAATTGAAAGGGAAGTTACTTTTAACTGGATAGGAAATTAAATTTAACTGTATCTTAATATTGAACAAGTATGATTTACGTACATTTTACTATTATTTCCTACTTTTATATAAAATTTGTTTGGTATAAACATTTCAAATGGCGTCATGGTTAATAGCATATACTTATTTGGTAACATTAGTATACTTGCCAATTGAAAAAAAATCACATACATCAATTTACCCGTATATCCTACTGACAGAATAAATCCTTTTACGCTAAGCTGTAGAGAAAACGCTTTAGTATTGGTAAGCTACCGATTCCATGACGTACTTTTAACCAATAACGATCAGTAAAATATAGGAACCGTACATAAAATTGTTCTATTCATCACATCCCGTAGGTCCCATAATTGTTAAGCTGTAGAAAAAACGCTTTAGTATCAGTAAGTTACGGATGCACATAACGTAGTTTTAACCAATAACGGTCGGTTAAATATAGGAACCGAACATAAAACATTTTATTTCATCACATCCGGTAGGTCCTATAATTGGTTATTACAGGATTACATCAGGCCAATGGGCAGAATCTACCTGTGCACGAATGCACTAATAATATCTAACTACGGAGATTGGTTAGACAGTCTGTCGCTGGTCGCCATAATCGTGTAGGGACTGGTCGTGCGTTTGACAGCGCACGACCAATGTCGACGTATCTGGCAATACGCCGGGAAACCGGTAAGTAGGATGAAAAAACACTATACCTATAGTCTGTCATTGTATATGGCTTACAGCTAGTTCACACACAAACTGTTTACAGGACCCGTTTTAGCGGATCCATTTTTATTTTGGTGATGGCGCCTCTAGTTGTATGAGCGTGTTCAAATACACGACAGTATTCCGAATGCAGTAAAAAATACTGGTCCGACATTTTTACATGTTCCGTTTCCTCATCAAAAACTGGATGACGGAACAGTATAAAAAACGGATCTGTACATGAAGATGTATGGAGAAGAATAGGTGTTCAATCTGTTATTTTTATCGTATCCTGCCTGCCAGATACGACGCAGCTGCCATTTGTTTAACTGATCCGTCAGTACAGATGTGAACAACACATCTAGTACCGACGGATCCGTTAAATACGGATCCGCTGTGTGAACGGGCAGTTAGGTAGGCTCTTACTGCGATGGTCTCTCCAAAGCCCTTTGACACGCTTTAACAATAATTGGATAAAGCTGCTACAATTTTTTACATAACGGTATTATAAAGATACAAAATGAAAGCCTAAATCAAAATGTACCGTACATTATATTTCCCTGTACCTAATCCCATATATCAGGGAGGGCTGGTCGATGTTAGCGGTTTCAAAACCTGTGGTTAGGGGTGTCTGACTAAAACGAGATTTCTAACCCCGATCTGTTTTTGAAACATGTGCGTTTATACGTATACATAATATGAAACCAAATATCGTACTGCATGTGTAATGTCTTAAGAATGTACGCTTTGTACACGAATTTCTTATAGCAATAAATATTGTAAAGCGTTGAAGGCTGTTTTACTCGGTGAAAGTCCTCAAAACCTGTTCACCAACCTTTAATAATGGAAAGGCATTCGAAATTGTGGAAAGAGTACATAAACTGAATCAATAATGAAAAGTATAAAAAACTTGGTAGATAAGTACTCAATGTCTTTTTGTGGCTAAACAGGTCTTTCATGAAGACTGGATTTCATTCATCCGTAATATCTAAAATTACTGAGAAAACTGAAATGTACAATAATATCATTAGGCTCCAACGACTTGTCTCTGATTCGG
Source organism: Amphipyra berbera (assembly GCA_910594945.2). Lineage (NCBI taxonomy): Eukaryota > Metazoa > Arthropoda > Insecta > Lepidoptera > Noctuidae > Amphipyra > Amphipyra berbera. The sequence continues at coordinate 8,916,503 of OU343136.1, read as the reverse complement.
TGTAGTCATGCACTCAACTAACACATACATACTCACTTACAACTACAGGACACGCTCACGAGCTTTACCCCATTATCATAATATAACGAACAATAGACCTTCAATCTCCTCAATCGCCTGAACCATCCCAATCATAAGCACCATGATTTATTAACCTTCGAATTCGTAGGTTTAATGGTGCGAAATGAACGATAAAGATTAGCCCTCATGAATATTAACAGCGTCAAGTTTCTGATCCGAACCGAATCTACATGGATAATGGAGGGTCATCGGATAAACTTGAAACAGTTGAATTCAAATTCATGATGAAATTCTGTGATAAAGTCTGTGTAGTAGTTGAACAAACTAAGCGAAGCAGATTAAGTTATTTCTACGAACAATTGAGTTATGATTTGAAGAAGTTCAGTTTGACGGAAACCATCAAATTAAATAAGACTGCGTCAACTTGATAATTTACCATACTGAAGATCTAGTTGTCTAGAGTGATAGCATCAGAAAATAATAGGAAGCTAAAAGTCGAAACTTGGAAACAGCCAGTCTGAATCATAACAAACAGATGAATATCCCTTCAACAAAATATTTTTAAATTAAACTTTAACATCAACAAAAGTAATTTCCGAACTGAGGGATGTTTCGAATGCAATATCATAAATACACAATCATAAATAGTTCGCCAGGTGCATAATGAACGTAACTGCTTATTTCATGCATAAACCTAGCCACTGTAATCCGAGATACGCCGTAAGTCATGCTCACGGCACCCGTAACAAAGGATTTGTCTCCGTGACCAACACGCCACCTGTGCTAGATAATGATCTGTACTTAGGTACATCAAATAGATGGGATCTATCACCCCGACGGATCCTATTGTATCCATCAATAGGCGTCAATCAGATTGGGACAGGTCATTCAATTATTATCATCGAGTTGCTAATCAACGTATTGGAAGTTTAATATTAATGATGTAGTAAGTACGCAAAATTTAAACATAACTTTACTACGTTCAATACTTAACTAAATCCTTGCAGCTAATAAAAAGAAACGAGCAAAGTATACTCAATTCTACGGTAAAATATTTTAAACCGGTACGGTAAAACATTAACACACGCCTGTTGATAAAACATTTTATGTAATGGTCTAGATTCTAGAAGAAAGAAAACATGAAGAATTTATATTTATACTCAAACAACAACTTAAAACACTTATTGATAGAACAAAACAAGCTAATAATAGCATTTCATGACAAAATATTCCATCAAAAACATTAGGTATAAAGTGAAGGCTAAGAACATGTTTCAGGTAACACCTAAATAAACACACTCGACACCGCAACCACAACTATACCTAGAATCTCATACCTGCTCGGACATTGCTGAAATACTAGACGGTCTGAAATTTAATTAACTACCCCCAGCAGTGAAACCCTCCTGGTTGACTGTGATGGGTTAGATAACAATAGAGATGGATTTTAACCACACGAGGATGATCACAATTTCATCAATCGACCCTTTGATGTTGACGGACCTAGACATCCGGTGTTTACCACATAAAAAAGACTGGCATACCTCGCGTTTTCACAACAATAATATTAATATTAGGCGTATTGTTCTTGCAAAAAATGTTGTCAAAGCCTTGCTCCAAACCACGTTTAAATTAAATAATTTTGGTGAACCGCCTCGTTGGTCTAGTGGTGGCAAGCGCAACTGCTGATCCTGAGATCTTGGTTTCGATTCCCAGGTCGGGCAAAGTGTTTCTGGGTTTTTCCGTGTGGAATTCCTCAGTAGCAGCCCGGAGTTTGGATTTGTGTCCGGTTGATGGCAATAGGCTCGCCCCCTGGGATTACATGGGATTTAAACTTAACGGCGAAATGAGGATGTTATTATACACCTCTGCCCAACCCTTCGGGGAATACAGGCGTGATAATATGATGTTATGTAATTTTGATGAATTAAAAATCGATCGATACTAAACAGGTTTTACAACACAGTTTCTTGTCAGTCTTTAACTATTCTTTAGTAATAAGTAATCAATTAATTGTCTTTCTTCGTATTCATTAAATCTCCTCCTCTCTTGAATACAATATGAACTAACGTGGAACACAGGCTTAATATGAAAGTTTAACTAGCACGGCAGGAAGTCGATTTACTATACCTATCCATGTATTGGATACTGTGAATCGATTAATACCACATGTTACGTGCAGTCTGTAGGTAGTTAGTAGGAACTCTGAAAGGGAGGTTCCGCAAGGAGTTATATTAGCTCCAGCCTCTAGACTATATTATGGAGAAATGTTCGGTTAACTTGTTAGTGGACCGATTTGCAATGTTTATATTTTGGTTTAGATATTTTAACAGAAAAATTGCAAAAATATTTTTGTTTTCTGTTATTAATGCAATTTAAAATATTTTAGAAAAATTGGATAGCAAAGAATTCACTAAACACTTTCAATAAGCTACACATAAATTCATTTTGCACAAATAAGTTTTCTAGAAGCACTTTCTACAATAATATTATACTATATAACTTTAGCAAAGCTGTAATGTTTGTTTTAAAGTTTATACCATATAAGATTATTTTTAAAATCACACACGTATCAAAAAGAAGATTGGAAACAGAATTGTATTTTAACCGAGCAAGTCGGTATAATATTTTATGTCCATTATTAAACGAAATGGTCTGTAATAAAATGTTTGGTCAATTATTCGAAGTATACAAATCAAGGCCCTAATATAGGCCCTTGCAGAATTCAACGTTTTATGTCATATCCATAGAGATACGAATCATAATTTTATCATCATATGACCAAAAACTTCTAACAAGTATGATGGACTTGTACCAATGGAACTTACTACTGCTATAGTAATAACATTAGTTGGGACAGGTAATGTGGAAAATCCGAGGCCTAATCTAAGATCGGACTTATGTAATTTGGTATTTCTGTGTACGTATCTTGATAAGCAATCGCCGATAAATGGCCATAGTGACAGGTTCGTTTACTTACATTGAAATGCAATTTCATTGACGATTAAGAAATATCAGAGAATGATTCGGCTCTATTTACGGCTTACTAAAAATATTTATCATATATAGGTATAAAACATTGTTTACTAGGAACATTTATAGGCAGGTGTATTTAGAATTGCTTTAGTATTCTTACTATCATACATTACCTTGTCTCTATAATTAATTTTATCCTCATTTGATGTTTCAGCTGCTTATTTTAAGCAGATGTTGTGAGACAACAGAGGGAAACAAGTTATTAATATAATTCACTATATTGCTATTTACGGTCTATCTTTGAACCTATATTATTTATAGTTTGTAGTACAACCTTCAATAATAAAAATTGACTATTGCGTTTCTAACAAGCTATCATTAGCCACACACCTATAAAATAGCCGAAAGTATATTAGATGAATAAAACTAAACCAAGACCGCTCCATTTAAAAAAATGTTATTAAAATTAAACTGTGCCTGTGCATAGCTATGCATAATTCCATATGCAATTGAAAGGCTAATTACATGCAAGTACATAATACACTGTCTAAACTAAATCACCTAACAATACAGTTTACAACCATTGTGAATTACTCAAGTGATAAGATAATGGCTGACACATTCACTATCAAACCATGGGTCACACCAATTGGATTATTGATGAATAACACCATATCTACTGATAATAATAGATTATACTTGTTGTAATTTATGTGCGCTTACAATTTGGTCATAATGAGTTTCATATTTAGGATTAGTCACTTAGGTGAGTACATTTTGATTTCGTAACATTATTTTATCCATAATCAGTAACTGGAAAAACACCAAGTTTAGAAGAATTGAACGCAGAATTAAAACACTTTTGTTAATGTAGACAAAAAATTATGAATCAGTGATGACCACGCCGATTTATACCTATACATACTTCCCGATTGTCAATTGTTTCACATAATATTAATTAAATCATCATGTGAATTGAAAAATAAACTACGAAATATTATTATTTAAATAACTGTTTTAACCAGACATTCGCTGTCATGAAAACCACTATCCCTTCGGCGACACCCAACAAATTCATCCCCTAGCCGTACAAGTATTAAATCCCACACAACTGGACCTAAATTATCTACGAGTGCACTATCTGAAACCACACCACCGCATAACAAGGATACCTCATTTAATTACGTGTTTTGTGCTACAAATACCTTTACAATCATGATTTAATAATGACACAAATGGATTAAACTGGTATACCGTGCGACCTCCGTACCAGACGAGTATTAATATTGAAATTGTCCTATCGATCTGCGATTTGTTTGTCTGTAAATAATCGTTAGTGTAAGCATTGGTGTAATTGCTAGTTAGATGATATTAATTTTGTATGATGTCATAATAGGACTGTGCAATGCGCTGCAACATGATTTTAATTATTGAACAGAATATGAATCGAAAATACGATGTGGATGAAATTTATTGTAAGAATCTGCTGCATGTCTATAATTGTGTCCATCAAAAACGAAAAGGATGCTGCGAAGTGAATTAAATACTTCATTAATGACCGATACCTATAATTTACGAAGCGTTATTAGTTAAAATTGAGACTCTTACATCTTTACCAATAATGCATCAAAGACCTCATTCATGGATTTGCATAGTAGACCTTACCATAATCGATGTAGCTATCACAGGTAAAATTAGCTTGCAAGTCTATTTATATGACCAGTTTGGCAATAAAAAATAGCACCATTGGTAAGCAAAACTATTCGTTTATAGAAACCCGAAATTAGGCGTTAAATCAAATTATTCTATAACATCATTATCCAATGCTATCATTTTTCATCGAAAATCAACATCCTTAAGTAACTCCAAAAGTTTAATCGACTGGAAAAGAGCGGACGTAGCATAAATACTTTTGAACAAAGGAAATGCTATCGGATTAATATATGCTTGTTTGTTATTGCATGATTACACATAATTAATATGGAAATCGTAATTTTGATAGTAACTCTAATGACGTAAAATTACTGATTAGAAATCACGCTATGTTACAAAAGTTCAAGGATATACTTAAATGATTTGTGATTTATAACAACGGAAATACAAATATGTGAGATTGTTGTGCCTAGCCTTTTCCTAACTATATTGTGGTCAACTTCCAGTCTAACCAGATGTGGCTGAATACCAGTATTTTACACAGTGACTGCTATCAGACCTTCGCAACCCAGTTACAAGGCAATGCCGATATCCTAGGGTTAGACTGGGTGTCAGATTTTCGGGCTTCTGACTTCCCGTAACGAATGTCATAGATATTCGTATGACAACCGGAACCGACTGTTTAACGTGCTCTCCGAGGCACGGAGGGGTCACGATGTGTAACGAACGGTCACCCATCCACGGACTGACCGCGGCAAGTGCAGCTTAACCTCGCAAATCGTAATTAGCCACGAGTGAGGTAACGAGGTATATGCGTACAGAAATCATGATCATACACACTACAAATACATACTTCATCATATATTTTTTATCTCTAACGGAGAAAACTTGAAAGAATGCCATGAACAGCATGAAACCACGTTATGATTCGTTATTTTTGTTTTCGGTCCAACGTGAAAGCAATCACGGTCTCAGCTTTAGCATATAATCCCAAAATCAAATATGTATCTGAATCTATCGAAGCAATGGCGATCTTAATCCCCGAATTCTAATATCGAATAATACACTTTTTTCAACTCCTTCTGAGTAAGTAAATAGAAACCCTGGGAGTAATCGAATAACCCAAAGTTTCGATTCAAAATGAAACGATACCTTATCTGTTGAAAACGAGTAAACAAGTATTACTAATACAAATAGGCATGAATAACAAATTATCTTTGTTTAGTCAACATACGATAATAATAAAAACAGCAACAATAAAAACGAACTTACTCATATTCAACCAAATCTTGAAATCATGTCCGGAAAAAACAGAATCGTATGGGAAAAAAGCACATGTTTTATTCATGATCATACTCACACAAATATAGCTAAAAGAGTCAAGTCCAAAGGGTAACAAGTTGAAACAACTTTAATTTCCGGTAAATTAACATTTCGACAGTGTTCGGAGACAGGAAGCGAGACGTGCCCTTTGAATTAATGCGAGCCCTTTTGCAATGGAATGTTTAAAACCTTTTTTGGTTGTTGCAGATTTAGCATGTTATATGATAGCTTCTGTTTCTTTGATGTTAACTGGGTAAGGGACAGTTGACAACCTTTTGTTTATATACGTACCATGTTGTATTACTAATACTCCTTCTCTTCTGACAGCACGTGGTTTACTAGAATAGCTCATGCTGTGGTAAAAATATTGACCAGTAAGCAAACTGACTGCCCAGGGTGCGCCGAACGCACTTATGTAACAAGTATGGTTACCCGTGGAGGCTGTTTAAAGGCCCGTTGACAACAAACTTTAGTATTAAAACAAGCAGTGTAAAGTTTTCTACTTCTTTCTTTCTTTGATGAATATCCATTATAAAATCCTTAACTTTGTAAATTAAAATTATAGTAATCATGTGTTTAGAATAGGCTAATGGTTCTGAATTTGAATTGTTATTTCCCATTCTGCATAACTATACTATTATCTTATCATTCTTATACACAGTACATAATCCAACAAATTTTATAGTACCTACAAAGTCGGCACTAAGTGACATTTCTGACAATTTCAACAATAAAATATAATTATATCATTCTTTGGGATAACATTTATGTTCTATTTTTATGAAATTAGCTGGTTGTGATTATACAGCATTCAATATGTCAAGTCAACACTGAAGTGAAAACTGATAGTACCTATATACCGTGTATCAACCAAAATCTTGTACATAATCTTAATAAATACTGATATGATGTTACTCAAAACACTAACTGTAAAATTCTTTGATCATTAATATTCCTGTTGTATGACCGTTTTAATTAACCATTGTTTATATAATTCTAACCAAAACATTAAAACAAGATTGAAACACCTAACGAATGGAACTGATACTCCAATCCTTTAATTAATCCACAGCCAGAAGACTATTCCGAATCATTCCATTGTACTTCTAAAACAATAGAAAGGATTCCTGCGAACAACTATCAATCAACATCAGTCTTTTCATTTGCAGGATATCTAAACACAGTCGTAGTTAATCGTACCGCAGCGAAGCATTCTCAACTGGCGATGTCCAGCCCCCTTCGCCGCATTGACCACATTCAATCGCTTGCGCCCTTCGCCCCGACCTCAGACATCGAGAACCCTTAGGGAATTCCGAACATCCAAGGATGGTTTTTTAATTCCGCTTGTGTATTGCAGATGCACAATGTAGTGAGGAGATAAGAATGAACTCTTTTGTTGCATTCCCTTGCTAGTTGATGGATCTGTGCTTATGTTGCGCGTCTATTGTTGAGAGGGAGTAATCTGTCAATACGTGTTAGTATTTTGTAAGTACTTTTAAAGCATCTACGGAGTAATGTTCGCTGTTGTCGGTGTATAAACATATCCATGAAGCCGAGTGTTATTGATACCCAATCACGTATTTTTTCCTTAAGGAACACATCCAAACGAAGGTCAGTAAACGCAATTCATATCGGAATAAACTTTATTATTGGCGCCGATATTTTCTCCCTCGAAATATGATTGGATTGATGGAGGTCAAAAGCAAAATTTCCAATAAAATAATCTTCGATCATTGTTCAGAAGTCTGTACCTAACTTTTGGAGCCAAACTCCGCGAATTTCAAGTTAATTCCGGATGGAAATCTTGGACCTTGCCGGACGAATACTTTGAATTCCCTCAAGACTTGCATCGGGATTGAGCGGAATATTGGAATGAATACTGAATAACGAGTATTTTCGATAAGGTTTGTATACCCTATAAATAGATTTTGAGTATAAGAAGCTTTTGATGTAATAACCTTATTATAAGAAAAGTTGTATTACATTTTTTAAGGGAAATATGAATAGGCTTTTGACCTAATTATTTTTTGATAACGGATCCTCTGACGGTCGCATTTTTTTATCAAATTAAATTACCTACATGTTGGAAGGTTAATGTATGAAGATAATCAAAATAGTACGATTAATAATCGGGTAATTTATATTATCAGAAATTGTTAACGGAAATAAAACATTATTAATTGATTGCGTATGAATCGCGACTATCTCCAAAGATATTTTAAAAAGTTGGGACTCAATATTGGCAGGATGTGATTAGATTAATAGCCCCGTATTCATTGGGTGAATACGGAATTATTAATCTAATCACATCCTGTCAATGTTGTTTTTTCATTAACAAAGCTAAATTTAGAAGAGTTCTTAACACACGTTTTGGTTGCCCATTTTAGGTATGAAACAGCCTTTAGGTTACAGATTTTTGCATCCACAAACACGCGAAAATCTCTTTACACTTTGCAAAAGCGATACACTTTAAACTTGGACCATTTTCGATTTTAAAATTCACTGCAAATAAAATATTACACTTCGAATCTGTCACCACCGGCGGAAGGCCACACTTCCACAATGCTGCAGCTTTTCTCATTATCATTCAAATGGGGCGATTCAATGTAAATAATAAGTCTGATTTCGACCGTGCAGTTGATTTTATTTCCGTTATGTCTTTTCAATCACGGGGCTCATACATAAACCATAAGAAAATGCTACGTTTATTTGGGATAGAGCCAATCACGTCACAGTGTGATATGAAATTTCGAAGGCAATCGTTTTGATGCGTTTAAATAACTATAACATTATTATAAACAAAATTTTAGTTTACCTGTTTAAATTGCAAACTGATGTTTAATAATGGTGAAATTGTATTGACAATGATATCATTATTAAGGTAGGCAAAACATGTGACAATATTTTTTTTTGTTTTTTGTATTATCAGTTGCGATCTACGCCGGAATTATATGCAAGGAAAGTAATTTTCTACTTCGTAATTTTAAAGACCAATATGCATCCTTCCCCTTTGCTTTCTTTCCATCCTTGCTACCTACCATCAACATAAAGAACTATAAGTCGCATCAAGACATAATATATCACCACCACTTACTCCCGTTTACCCCAACACTTAGTCGAAAAGAAAAAAATCGCAAGATAAAACTGTGATAAATTATCTCTATGATAGCTTCGACTTAAAGTATGGTGGCTTTATATTTCCCATAAACATCGTTTGTGAGGGTTGCCATAAGTGTGTATGAATAGTGTTTTCTGTAGTTGGTAAAGAAAATACTATTATACATAGGCTCCAAATAATGACAAAAAATATCCTGAAGATTTCAAAATGGCTTTGGTATGTTATGAGATAGATATCTCCAGGCATAGATCAGTAGGCCTAGCACGAACGTTTGACGTATAGTATCGCTAATGTAAGCGAATTTTGAATCGAAAATACCACTGTCCTATAACATTTTAGTTTATTTTTTTGCGACATGCACAATTAGTATATTACATAGATGTGAATAAATTTTTCAATTTATTTAAATAGTGCGGCGACATCTATCACGCCACATGAAAACTACGCAGCACGACGGTTGTCTAACAGACTACACAACAACAATGACAGCTGTCAAATGAAATGTCACAAATCCTGCATCGCGATACCAAGATCTGACACGGATTTAGTATACATACAACTTCCGTTGGGCAGTAGCCCGCCAGGCATAAGACTCGTCTGGTTGGAGGATCCTCCCTTTTCGTTGGAGGAACACCATGCCTCGTTTCTCCACAATAATATGTGCGATACAAGTACTTCTAATTCAAAATTCACTCACATTAATGTTACGTTTACGTTACTAACGTGACAACATTCGTACTTATTCTATTCTATTCTATTCTAGGCCTACTGAAGAAGACCGCTAAGGTAGATTGTACAGAGAATGTAGAGAACGATGTAAACAACAGTAAACTGAAATGGGCTGATTGGGTAAAATAAGAAAAAAAACTGTAAACAAAAATTGTTAATGAACTGATGAGATCGTAAGTAGCTAACAGAGAGAATGACTAATCATAACAAAACATAATCACGCCTTACATTTCCGCAAGGGTTCGGCAAAGGAAAACACCCTCGTTCCGCCAGTTATGTTTAAGTCACATGTAATAGAAGGCGAGCCTATTGCCATTAACCGGGCACAAATCCAGACTCCAGGCTGCTGCTGAGAAATTCCTAATGGAATAACCCAGTAACACTGCCTGACCTGGAGATCGAACCCAGGACCCCAGCAGTCGCGCTTGCGACCACTAGACCAACAAGGCAGTCGTAACAAAAGTTATTACATTATCGAAATTCATAAAGTAATCCTGATATTCTACGACAAAATAACTTTTAAAATAGATAAAAATTACTTGACTTATAATCTCTTTCTTTGTCCCAGTATTTTATTGGCTTCCCGCCAGAGTTCACTTTACATAATGGATCTGGTCGCGCGTTAATTAGTAAGTGCACAATCAGCTTCTCCATCCACAACATGGCGAGTTGCTACTTAAAAGGATAAACTGAGTAGTTCTTTTTGTTCTGTTTATTTTTTCCTCAAATTTTCATCAATGGCGCTTACGAACTATTGGAAGACTTTGGATAGGCTACATTTGATTAGGATATTTGACAACGAAAGTAGAAACATGAGTAAGCAAAAAAAAACAAATATTTGTCGACGTCAGAGAATACGTTCTTCTAAAAAATAAAATCTATCTCTCATAACTCCTAACGCGTTTTGACAACATCAAATAAAGTATCATCCTAATGGCCAAATATTCAAACGCTACTCAATGTTAAGTTCCCATTAAATTGGTACTGTCACTGTCACTTCATGTTAAAGTAATAGTGACAGAACTAGACTTAACGGCAACTTACAATGGGGAAGGCAACGCAAAACTAAAGCAGATGGCAGCACCTCCATACTTAGTTGTTTCCACCAATCAGAACCATCAGGTTGATAATAACAATAATGTCAAACACATTGCAACCAATAAGATTGCAGTGGAACAATCGAAAGTGGCGCCATTAGTTCCACAGTTGCCTACCCCATTGAGTAGTGTTTGAGAATTTGGCCATTAGAGTTACTACTACTCCAAACATAGACACTAACTCTATACAATCTAACCAATACCTACACCCAAACTTTCATCTACCTGTTTCTAACTACACGGCGCCCCTGCCAACCCAGCACTCATGTTGCATGCATTTATCAACTTGTAGGGCTATCGGCGCAGGCACTGATTTATATACGCGTCAGAAAAACCCTGTCGTCCATTTGTATGAAGTTATAAATAGAGGTAAATAACGCCCTGTTATGATAGATGCGGTCAGCGTGTGGGGTAGATAGAAGATAAATTTGGTTGGGCGGTAGGTAGGTGATGAATATAAGGATGTGGTTATTATGATACGGGTATTTGACGTCACGGTTGCTGCAGTGGCTGAGCGATTGGCATCTGCGCTACAGGAGGCCGTGGGTTCGATTCTTACACGTAGTTGATCCAGGTTTGGACGTTTATGCATGTGAAGATTTGTGTCTGTAAGCGCACCCAGGCTACAGGAGAAAACAAGATGAGGGGCAAAGTCAAAGAAAAAATATAACCGTGATAACAGCGCTCGTAATGTCAGGTTTTAGTATTTTACAGCTTCTTAAAATTATCTTAAATCTGTTATAGTTGACTAAAAATGTCTAAAGAGTTATATATATAAACTAGCGGCCCGTCCCGGCTTCGCACGGGTGGACATTTTTCCCATTTTTGCAACAATTTTCATTTTGCTCCGCTCCTATTGATTGTAGCGTAATGTTAAATAGCCTATAACCTTCCTCGATAAATGGACTATCCAACACAAAAATAATTTTTCAATTCCAATCAGTAGTTCCTGAGATTAGAGCGTTCAAACAAACAAACAAACTCTTCAGCTTTATAATATTAGTATAGATGACTAAAGAATTGACTAAATATAAATATCGGCTTATTATGTAACTGAAGTTAGAATATTTCATGATTGTAAACTAAATTATATTCAAGTTTTATCGTTAATTGAAACACGAAATACACAAATTACGAACTGATGCTGCAAGGGACTTACATTGTCACAGTCATTGAGACTGCCTGTTTCTGCCTTAGCAGACAGGCTTTCGAGATGTACAGTACAATCAGAAATACAACACGCTTTTGTGTCAGGAATTAAGTACATTAGTATAAAATCAAATCATGCATTAAATGGGTCCCCTTAGTGCTGTTGTTGCTAATAGTCATGATGTTAGTGGTAGTAGTTAGCTTAGGTTAAGTATTTTACTCGTCCCCATTGGTTGGAGACCCTTCAGGTCTCGCCAATAACTTCCCGGTTACGTAGAAACGGACCACGAGACCATCTACAAGCAGTCGAATAGAAAAATAATAATATACTAGGTGTAAAAATAACCTTAACGAAACCGAAGTCTACGCATACTGTACATCAAACTAAGTAGCATACAGCAAAAATAATTGCTGGGAAACGACTTTTATTTTTTGGTATTAAAAACAGCTTTTAATTGTAGCGCGCAAAGGAAGCGCGCGCGCTGCAGCCTGTGCCTACATTTCAAAAATGATGATAATGTTTGTATAGAATAATGTTTAGTAATAACGTTTAAACTTGGTTTTCGTGAAAAACGTACAAAAATATGGTGACTATGACCTTCAATATTTCCATAACCAGTCGGTTCCCAGGTATGGCCCTTTATCAAAAAATCTTCGTAATGATCGGAAGAATACATCATGGCTCTCGGCTACGTTAACGGTATTTTTACACCCGATATACAGTATTTTGAACCTTTTTTGTACGAGTGACGGCTTTAGATCCTTTTAGACGCATTCCATTTACAGCACCAATTCGAATCACACCAATAGTAACAGGACCACTAATTGGTGTGATTCCAAGTAGTGCTATTAAAATTGATGCGCTAAATGGAATACCTTGTTCTAAATACACAATCAGACTTTGTTCAAGATAATAACATCTCATAAATAAAATCATGATAAATCATCATAAAGAGGGGATCGTGGCTAAATAACAACCGCGCCGATCGTAGGATTTGCGAGGTTAAGCTGCGCTTGCCGCGGTCAGTCCGTGGATGGGTGACCATTTGTTACACATCGAGACCCCTCCGTGCCTCGGAGAGCACGTTAAGCCGTCGGTCCCGGGTGTCATACGAATACCTATGACAGTCGTTACGGGTAGTCAGAAGCCCGAAAGTCTGACAAACGGTTTAACCTTAAGATATCGGCATTGCCCAGTTACTGTGTTGCGGAGGTCTGATGGCAGTCGCTCCGTGTAAAATATTGGTATTCAGCCGCATCTGGTTTGACTGGAAGCTGACCCCAAGATAATTGGGAAAAGGCTAAGAGGATAAATAAAATCATATTTATACCTAAACAGAATTCAATAAAACAACTTTACGCCCAAGCTTTTATTCAATACGTATTAAAGGAGCGAGTAACAAAAAGAAAAAATCCCTTTTCGCTTTAGAAAACATCACCTGCGTTCGCTTACGTTTTTTATTAACCCTGCATATGATGTACCTTTTGCGAACACCCTCTGTTACGCAGCAGACTGTTAACCCTTCGGTGTTTGTCAGCAAACGAGTGTGTAGCGTCGGTGCTTAAAATTAGGGATGTTCAAGGGTTTTATTGTAAACATGAACTAAAACATGTTTTCAATGAAGAGTTTCACGGAGTATGTATAAGTATTGTTTATTGATTTCGGAGGGGTAAATATTTATGACTAGAGGTCGCTCGCGGTTTCGCCCGCGTGAATGTCGTTTATCGCGTATTTCGGGGTAAAAGTAGCCTATGTTCTTCTCCAGGTTCCAGACTATCTCTGTACTAAGTTTCATCAAAACCGGTTCAGTAGTTTAGTCTTGATGAGGTAACAGACAGACAGAGTTACTTTCGCAATTATAATAATAAGGATAACGAAAGTGTGGGGGTCGAGGCTTTTTAAATGCTAAGACCCTCCACAACCGCGAGGTGTGCAGCCTCAGGGAGTACTTCCTCCATGCCGACGTGGGGATGCATCGAGATGTAGTCGCAGTGGACAAAGGGTTCACCCCGCTCTCCTTGGCTAAAGAGAACTGGCGCAAGCCTGTAGTACTGGATACTAATGGTCGCAGGGAGGTATGGCAGAGCAAGGAGCTTCACGGACGCTTTTACCGGGCCCTTCATGGGCCCGATGTAGATTTCCTAGCGTCCGTAGCCTGGCTACGTTTCGGTGACCTATTTGGGGAAACCGAAGGTTTTGTCTGTGCGATTATGGACGAAGTTATCTTGACGAACAACTACCGGAAATATATTGTGAAGGACGGCACGGTTGACATCTGTCGGGCATGCCACTGTCCCGGCGAATCCATTCGACATATTATTTCTGGTTGTTCTCGTCTTGCTAACGGCGAGTATTTACACAGACACAACCTAGTGGCTAGGATTATCCACCAGCAACTTGCTCTGAAATACAACCTTGTGGACGCAGAAGTACCATACTACAAGTATGTGCCCGACCCAGTTCTCGAGAATGGTCATATCATATTGTACTGGGATCGATCTATCATCACCGACAGGACTATTGTTGCCAATAAGCCTGACATAGTGGTGATAGATCGATCAGAGCGTCTCACAATTATTGTTGATGTCACTGTCCCACATGACGAGAACCTTGTGAAAGCCGAGAAAGATAAAGAAATTAAGTATCAAGACTTGGCACACGAGGTTGTCGACATGTGGGAGGTTGACTCAGCAGTCATTGTGCCGATAGTCGTTACGGCCAATGGCTTAATAGCCAAGAGCCTCGACCAACACCTGATGAGGCTCTCGTTGGGCAGCTGGGTCAAGGGCCTGATACAGAAAGCGGTACTTCTGGACACGGCACGTATTGTCAGGAGGTTCCTCTCTCTGAGGCCCTGACCATCGGTAGCTTGGACCCTGTTCCCGATGCCGGTGGGCTACTATTTTTTATATTTTTAAATGTTTTTATTATAATTTTTATAGAAATATTTAAAAATGTAATTAGTATGTAAGTTAATGAATAAAGGAAAGGATAACGATACCATTTTGGGGTTGGAAATGTTTCCGAGAATATTTCAATCGCGAATTGCTGTAAACAATTGTGCGATATATATAATATAATGTGCGAATCAGAATTTGATTATCACTTGGTTAACGGTGAAGGAAAAACATTGAGAGGAAACCTGCACGCCTGAGAGGGCTCCATAGAGTTCATGGTGTGTGTAGTCTGCCAACCCGCACTAGGCCAGTGTGGTGGACTAAGTCCAAGATTCTTCTCATTCTGAAAAGAGGCCCGTGCCCAGCAGTGGGACAGTAATGGGCTAATTATGTATCTATGTTATTTAATTCCGACACAATAAAAAATAATTATTATAGTTGTGTAATGTTCATGTTATTGCCAAAGCATACCTACATCACTACCACATTAGTTATTTGGCACGAAGCTTTCTACTGCATAATCTTTAACCAAATTAATCCCCGTCAAATATTAAAGCAGGCTCTACCTAAATGTTCAATGCCCGAGGCCGTTGTACAGGTACAATTAATTTGCATGATTTACGATCTCCGTGGCCGAATTTCGCTTTACTTGTTTTCTATCACAAAAAATGGTTCCGGATTCCTACTTGAAAATAAGAACTTTGATATTTGTATTTGTGACTGCTATTTTTTTCACTTATTGACTGTAACTGTCATACTTAAGGACAAATACTCAGACGCTACTCAATTTTTAATAACTTCGCCTTAAAGTGACAGAGACAGCACAAGACTTAACGGCAACTTAATTTTTTTTTTACAAAAAAATTAAACCGAGTTCAAAAAATAATAAAATAATTACCATAAAAATTAACAGTTTCAGAAGTCGGTGCTGATCCACGCTGAACCAAATTGAAGGCACCGACTTCTGAAACTGTTAATTTTTATGGTAACTATTTTATTTATTTTTTTGAAGTCGGTTTAATTTTTGTGTAAAAAATGTTTTTTATTTTTTTCATTTTAGTGGCCTTAATTAAAACTTGGTTAGACCTACGAAAGACGCTGCTCGTAACGTAATCACATCATCACAATATGCGTACTGTTCGTCATTGAGGAGTTCTATTGTCTATCTCCGAAGTTTTTCAATAGATCTTCACCAAATTTAAATGGGACCAATTTCGGAGTATATTCTATCCATTAAAAAAGAATCATCAAAATCGGTTCACAATTGGCGAAAATATCGATGAACATACACAAAAAAAAATACATACAGACGAACATAGTAACCTCCTCCTTTTTGGAAGTCGGTTAAAAATTGAGTAGCGTTTGAGGATTTGGCCATTAAGCCCAATATTAATAAACCATTTTCAATATGGCGGCCTGAGAGCAGTATTCCAAGTGGAACTATTAAAATGTAAACTTCATTGAAATTTCATACATTGCCCAGTAATTGGGTTGTGGAGGTCTGATGGTAGTCGCTCCATGTAAAATCTAGTCATTTTAGCATAAGTACAGCCGCATCTGGTTAGACTGAAAGCTGACCCCAACATAGATGGGAAAAGGCTAGGCAGAACATCGGAATTCCATACATTTGACAACATGTTTTTTTATTATCAAATCAACCTCTAAAACCGACAATTAAGAGACAGCTCTCAGATAAAAGCTATTTATTAATACAGGCCTTTATACTAAACTGATTGACATTCAAAGAGCAAATAAACAACATGACAACAGTAAGTCAACATCACAATCAGAGCAAAGTATATTGTGCCAAGTTTGTAGAGTCGTAGATTATTGCAGCGCAAAAACAACGTGTCTGCCAACAAAGAAGCGGGGTGTTTGAGCACACTTTGACAAACGCCGCGTCATCACGAACAGTCGCATCTGTGGTACTTACTCTTTGACAACGTTTTCTGATGAATGTGACTCGAGTGTTTTGTGTCATATTCACGGATTCCGTTTCGAAAACTCATTTCGAAAAGTTTTCGAAACGCTAAGTAGCTCAAACTTTCGATTGTTCGAATCGAGTGTTCCGAATTTTGATTTCAATGCGAACAATGCTCGTTGATGTTTGGAGTTATTCCTTTCAAAATCACTTGAAAATCTGAACGTTTAGTTAGTTAGGGAAAATATAATAAATTCTATACCCAATCTTAATTTTTGCGTATGGTAAACTGTTTGGTTTTTCAATAATTAAAAGGTATAAAAATAATAGAACAAATTCATATTCTTAATTATATTCTTTGCTGTGCGAGTGTACAATACATTTTCTTCGCAGCTGTACACTCAGGTATTGTGTAACTATTGAATTAAAAGAAGTCACAATAATATTTCCTTTATAACAATTTTATTATAACAGAAGGTAGGTTCACTCATTCGGCGTGTACCGGCGTGCGTGTATGACAAGATGTATGAATGTGGATGAAGCGAAAGGGGCATGTAAGAGTCGTAGCATGTGGCGTTCTATAGTTTCTACCTACCGCCATGGGAAAAGGGCGTGAGTTTATGTATGTATGTATGTAAGGTAGGTATTTATCTTTAGTATAAATTTTTATTACATAACAATAGTATTTGAGAACTAACTTAAGGTTTTTTTTACAGATATAAAACTTTTCATATTACACGCTTCTATACAATTCAGTTAAAGTGTAACTAAACTTGAATCGTTGTCAATGAAATTATCTCGAACAAAATAACAGTTCACCCACAATAGCAGTTCCTCAAAATAACAGTTCCGGACTACCAACAAGAAGGAATATTGAGACAACCTGTTCTACTGAATTAAGTTTCCGTCTTTCAAATGTTCCTTGTGAGCTCCTGACTGAGTTACATAATAGCCTAGTTACTAATTGCGTCTGTCTAGACGCTACTCAACTGTTAATCGCATTACATCTAACTGTCAGTGCTGCAGTGTTGTTTTGATTAATGCAATAATCAACGTGAGTTTGTACTGTTGATCTTGGATTCACTTTCACATTAGCATAATGTATGAATAAGTCAATTCGTAAAACTGTAATTTGGTTTTTAAACATAGTTTAAACACTGCTATGGTTTTCTTTGGATATAACTAAAACGTTATACTGAAAGCTAAAATTCGAATCGTAAAAATTATTTTAGTTTTATACCAGATGTATAAGCGACATAAAACAAAAGAAATACACGTCATGACATATAGGTAATATTATTATTTATTATAGTTCTTACAATTTACGAGCGGGCGTGGCGTGACTTTTATTTATACTATCATAGAGTTCAAATTCAACTGTTTCACGAGCGCTCGTGAACTGTCAGAATCTTCGGGAAAACGCCATAACAAACTCCAGTTTGAAACAGTACTTCATTCTAAAACACGGTTTCGTTTCAGATAATAAATAGATCCTCTCATAGTCATCAAGTGAATTAGCGTATCCTCTTACATACAGAATCAACGATAGCTCGGCAATGTCCATTACCGAACGGGAGCCTCCCTAATATACTTACCAGTTTAAAGGGGATGTTGCAGTACACACACTCGCAGTACCTATCTCTGTAATAATAGCGCCAATACTATTGGGCACCGATTAAACATATCGCCATCCTTTATTTACGGGCAAAACAAGAAGGAGACGGAAGAAGTTTAGAGGTGTCAAACTTGTTTACATGTTAAACGTAAGTACGTTTTTAGGTGGCAAAGGCATATTCAGAGGTTTTGTGTCGTCTTTTGTTCGGTAAATCTAATTGACAGCTCTACATAACATAACAACACGCCTGTAGGTATCCCTCGAAGGGTTAGGCAGAGATGTATAGTAACACCTTCATTTCGCTGTTATGTTGAAGTCCCATGTTCTAGGGGGCGAGGCTATTGCCATCAACCGGGCACAAATCCGAGCTGCTACTGAGGAATTCCACACGGAAAAACCCAATAACACTTTGCCCGACTCAGCAGTCACGTTTGCCACCAATAGAACAACAAGGCAGTCGTCTAAGTTTAATTCCTTGTTTAATTTGCAAGTAACAAACTACGACAGAATCAGGGCCATTATTATATGTTAAGTTAGCATTCATTTTTGCTACTTAATAACGCCATAACAGGTTAACGAATTTAAAAGTTTGCTACCCAGTTACCCGGGTAGTAGGGAAAATACTTTTCTCCTGGAAAACGAAGAACTCCCACGCAGGAATCCTAATTTCACGAATGAAATACTGTCATTCATACAAGTAATAAGTAAATAAATATTAAAGAAATATAAAACTTCAGACTTTTGACACCCTCACGATGAAAATTCTGAATTCTAAAATATGATTTTATATCAAGATTTATAGACACGACTCAGTCTGGGCGCAGCTCTCTCGAATCACACAAGAAAGTTTGTGGACATGGATGGATGTTTGTCACTCAATCACTCATAAACAGCTGAACAGGTTTGGACAAAATTTAGCGCCCATATAGACCATGTCTTGGATAACACATAAGATAGTTTAATCAGGGCAACTGCATAAAGAAGTTCCCCTAGGTTTTAAATGAAACCGTGACGCATGATATTGGTTATCAACACTCACTATTTTCATACCAGGGACAACTCTGAGATGGCAAGAGGTAGGTGCGTAGTATCTCCTTACGTACTGCTATCTACGATCTGTTTGACAAGCGTTATGGCTATAATAATGTTCCATCCGACCGTGTATTGTTGTGGTCAATTAGTTCACAAACTATGTTTAGCACTGGCTATCTATGGACTGTTAAATTATGATATAGGTAAGCTATTTGCCTAAAAGTAAGGGGAGTTAAGTAAGTTGTCTGCGTCTCACACACCCTAAAAATCTGTGTAATATATCTCTATCTGTGAGTCTGGCTGTCTCGATATAGTTTTATCCTACTATTCTGCACAAAACATCAACCTATCATAATATTGATCATGTCTGAAACACCCCACGCTATGTAAAATTTTAGCGTATTAATTTATATATTAAGAAAGTTTCTTAAAGTCCTGTTAAAGCTCGCACAAGTACGGTTAACTCATCTCAGAATTATTCGAGTGAATGATTTTATTAGTGCTAATAAAACAGGCGGACTCGAGTACACTGTTGGGCTTACAAGTATGGGGAGGATACATCGTGTAGGTACCTACATGTGTACAGATTTACAGAATGATATTTTCATGGTTTTATTTAGGTACATACAAACATACATACTCAACCAGTGTGTGTTGCCAGTGATGACATATGGATCTGAGACGTGGTCCTTGACTGCTGGCCTTTTGGAGAAACTCAGAGTCACCCAGCGGGCAATGGAGAGAGCTATGCTCGGAGTTTCTTTGCGCGATAAAATCCGGAACGAGGATAGTCGCCGAAGAACCAAAGTCGGCGACATAGCTGTCAGGGTTTGCAAGCTGAAGTGGCAATGGGCACGCCACATCGCTCGAGGGACCGAGAACCGATGGGGAAGAAAGGTTCTTGAGTGGCGACCACGAATCGGAAAGCGCAGCGTAGTTAGACCTCCCACTAGGTGGACTGACGACATTGTGAAAGTCGCGGGCAACCGATGGATGCAAATGGCGGATTGTCGTTCGATGTGGCGGTCTAAGGGGGAGGCCTTTGTTCAGCAGTGGACGTCTTCAGGCTGATGATGAAACATACATAAACTTATGCCTTTTTCCCATGAGGGTAGGCAGAAACTATAAAACGCCACATGCCACGATCCTTACATACTCCTTTCGCTTCATCCACATTCATACATCTTGTCATACACGCACGACGGTTGAGACTACTACGCACCTGTCCTTTGTGAAGAACATCATCAATAACATTATTTAGGTACATTATTACTATTTCATCGTGCAATATCAGCATTGCCTTGTAACTGGGTTGGGGAGGTCTGATGGCAGTCGCTCCGTGTCAAATACTGGTATTCAGCCGCATCTGGTTAGAATGGAAGCTGACCTCAACATAGGTGGGAAAAAGGCTAGGCAGAAAGAAAATAAAGAAGGTCAGTGTAATCATCGACTTTAAAAAGAAAACTGTATATTGTCATTTCTAATATCGAATTGTACTTAGGTAGTTGTTACCTGACTAACTTCTTCTTCCTGCCCTTATCCCACACTAAGTGGGGTCGGCACAACATGTATTTATGAAATACATGTTGTTAGAGGTTTTGGCTTATTGTTTTATGACCGGCCGCCTGCCTGACATCAACCCTTCTTGGGAATACTCGTTGCGCGGGTGACCCAATGTGCTTGCTGATATTATGCACTGGGTCCCAAAATGATATGCTTGTCAATCCTATTGCCGACAATTAACAAACTATGTTCTTTTTGGTCGTTTGACCCACTCATTCAGTTTTGCTAGGGACTTCGGTTCTGACACATCGTAAACTAATATAGCACCGTGAGCGTCTCTGTAAGAACTTGATGTCAATTTTGTTACCTGACTATATTGATGCCTTTATTAGTAATGTAAAATTATGCAATTTGTTTGGTAAACACAGCAACTGATTGCTTATAGAAAATATCAAATCATTGATAGTATATTGTTGAATGTTTTCAGATTGGTTACACAATTGGTACTATTATTATGATAGTTGATTGAACAGTACCGTGCGCTAACAAAACAACGAATTTTCGTTTATAAAATACTCGTCAATGTAATGTAATAACATAAATAAATATGATTTGTGTTTTATATGGCTATTCGTAAACTATAACTCCAATTTCGTCATGACTGCGCAACTGCTGATCTTGAGATCCTGGGTTCGATCCCTAGGTCGGGCAAGGTGTTATTGGGATTTTCCGTATGAAATTCCTCAGTAGCGTTTGGATTTGTGCCCGGTTGGTGGCATTGGCAATAGGCTCATTCCCTATTACATGGGACTTAAACATAACGGCGAAATGAGGGTGTTAATATACACATCTGCCCAGCCCTTCGTGAAATACAGGCGTGATGTTAAGTTATGTTCGTCATGAAACATGTATACGTCACAGAAATCTAAATAACAAGTCGTATACAACCAGTAACATGAATTTCCAAATGCGTGAAATCATAACCACGACGCGACGTACAAAACAATTAATCATTTAGTTCCCACAACTATAGTTTAATTTAACTTCAAACAAGAAATCCCGAAAAGTAAATATTATACGAGTCAACATCACAAAGTAAATAATCGATAGAATTCAATTACTACCTCGCACTATATATTAAGATCTGCCGAATCGATTAATCGAACAGAGTCGGATTCGGTGGGAAAAATTCCATTTTCAATTAACGCTTGCTTGTTACTCAGGGTTAACATAGAAGCGAATTGGCGAAATTGCCCAGCACACGGCTGCGACACGACTGCTAAATTGCTGGAAACTGTTTGCACGAAAATATATTTTATTTTCGTGTTGTAATCCGGCCCCGTCGTGTTAACTAGTGCAGACACTGCCTTTTTGCAACATGGCGTCTGGTTGCCTTAATTCCAGGCTTTTTGCCCAGCAATTGATTGTTTGGTTTTTGAGGGGTTAAGGTTTTATTTTTTGTCGGCAAAAAGGGTAAATTTTACCTTCAATGTTTATTATTTTTCCGCTGTTTTAATCCTTGGCGGCAGACGTTGTTCTAACATGTAAGTTGAAGTTAAGTATAACACACAACATTTTTGTAGTTTCTAAAGTTAAGCTTACTTTGAAACCGAAGAAAACTTCCAAGTTTACAAACTCATAATTACTTTTCATTGCCTTTACGTGAAGTTGACGTTCCGTAAACAACGGTGAAGCAAAAATAAAAATACTTTACTTGTAACTTTTACTGCTTTGAAAAACCATAGTGAAAAGAAAAAAACGTGGAAAAGAACTATTGCTCACCACTTCGGTCCCAAAAATAATCACTCAACTTCAGAGTGTAAAAAGGACATAGAAAGAGCATTATCTCCATACGAGCTAAGTAAAAAGCTCGTATCGAAATCGTCCGGGAACCGCCACGTGGAGGATTGGCACTATGAGTATGTTCCCCTCGGTATAAAGCTAGGGTTGTCAAAAAAAGTTTTCAAATGTCGATGACGTTCACTGCCAGAGCCCTGGATAAAGGACTTTTTGCAATCGGCATAGAGGCTGTGTTATGCGATTGACGTAAGCCGCTAAAATTAAAAGTCACGTGATCCAACCTTGTCCAAAGATTTTGTTATGGAAACGGTTTTTTTTACTGACTTATAACGGTCCTAAAGGTCTGTCTCGATATAATCTACGCTTAGTAATTTTTTGGAGTATAGAGCTGTGATAACCTAGAGGTTGAAAACTTGCTTTCTATGCAAGATTATCCGAGTTCGACACCGGCCCACATCTCTGACTTTTCGAATTCATGTGCGGATCATAACTTGATTATCACTTGCGTTAACGGTGAAGGAAAACATAGTGAGGAAACCCTACATACCTGAGAGGACTCCATAAAGTTCTAGATGGGTATGTAGTCCACTAATCCGCACCACTCCAGCGTGGTGGACTAAAGCCTTAACCCTTCTCATTCTGAGAAAAGGCCCGTGCCCAGAATGGAACAATAATGGGCTGATTATGTATTAAACTTTTACTAATAACGAAGCGATGGGAAGTTTACTATTACCAAAACCACAAAACACCTATTTAGTCATCTGAATGACATCATATTAGTTATTTAGTGTCTGTCATAATGTTCTAAGAATTTGCATGGTGTTAACCAAATGACTGACTAAATTATGTCGGATATGTTTAGTGAGTTCTAAGAACCCAAACCAGCGTATTTAAAGCTTAAAGTCCAATTCAATATGTCATCGACTAGTTAAGTATTTGGGGCGGAACTGTTGAGTTAGTGAATACAATCAATCACTTCTCCTTTTCATGTGGTTAGTGACTAACCTGGTGTCAGAATTTATGCCGCCCATGGGCCTCTGATTTGGCTTCACATGCCGTCAAGAAATATCTCTCAGGCATGCCGGTTTCCTCACGATGTTTTCCTTCACCGTTTTTTAAGCAAGTGATAATTATACAATACGCACATGAATCCGAAAAGTCAGAGGTGCGTGCCTTGGGTTCGAACTCGAGACTTATGACTTGGCAATCCGACGGCCACACAGTTAGGTTATCACTGCTGAAAATCAACCACTTATCATTTAACAGACCTGTCTTTAAGTTTATGTCGTACAATGTAAGCCCTCATTTATGGAGATACGGAGCTTAGCACGGAGCGTAGTGTGAAACGTAAAGCTAACAATTCAGGCAAACGGCGATGTATAAAGACGCATTTTTCCGCGCGTATTATTTGATTGATATAAGAAGTGATAGCCGGTTGAACGCTTACCTTCAATGCAGGAGGGTCTAAGTTCCACCCGGCTCGCACTGCTTTTCGAATTCATGTGCGAATCATAGTTTGATTATCACTTGCGTTAAAAGTGAAGGAAAACATCGTGAGGAAACCGGCACACCTGAGAGAACTCCATGAAGTTCTCGATAGTGTATGTAGTCCGTCAGCCCGCACAAGGCCAGTGTGGTGGACTAAGACCTAAAACTCTTCTCATTCTGAGAAGAGGGTCGTGCCCAGCAGTGAGACGGTAATAGTCTGATTATGTATTATGTGTATGTAACTGCCTCGTTGGTCTAGTGGTGGCAAGCGCGATTGCTGATCGTGAATTCCTGAGTCCGATCCCCAGGTCGGACAACGTGTTATTGGATTTTTCCGTGTGGAATTCCTCAGTAGCAGCCCGGAGTTTGGATGTGCTCAGCTGATGTCAATAGGCTCGCCCACTATTACATGTGACTTAAATATAACGGCGAAATTAAGGTGTTACTATACACCTCTGCCCAACTCTTCGGGGAATACAGGCGTGATGTTATGCTTTGAATTGTTTGATTTGTAGTTGTAGGTATCTATGACAGTAGGTATATGACAGAAAACGCGGCTAAGCGCGCGGCGAATCCCGCGTCTCTATAAGCAAGGCCTAAGACAGAACTGTTAATGTATAATGTTCTATTCTCATTGAACATATAATTCTCCAGGCAATAACTTTACTCCTGTCGGACAACCAATTTTCGAACTGGAAAACGAAAAACCTAAAGCCGAACATCTAGCAACCCTAAAGGAAGGTAGTATAATCGTTTTCCTGGATACCTCTTTTGTACACGGTACTTTTAAATATGGCTGCAGTAGACGCAAAAAGTTTCAATTGCTTTAACGGCCACTTGCGTATAATTGTAGCTGGAACGACACTATACAACAGTGAAGCACGAATCTATTGTAAACATAGGAGTCTTTATATTGTTTAATTCAAGCAATTTTTTAATGGCACTGAAATTCGTGACATGGTGTTTTTATCTTCTTGTTTTCGTATGGTTAGTGACTAACCTGGCGTCAGAGTTTATGCCGCCCATGGACCTCTGACTTGGCATCACATGTCGTCGAGAAATATCTCTCAGACATGCCTCTCCTCACGATGTTTTCCCTCACCGTTTTAAGCAAGTGATAATTATACAATACGCACTTGAATCCGAATAGTCCGAGGTGTGTGCCTTGGGTTCGAGCTCGAGACCTATGACTTGGCAGTCCGACGGTCACACCACTAGGCTATCACTGCTATCATATGCATCTATGGTGTTTTAATGACAACAACAAATACTTATTGCTTACTTGTTAACTTGTTTATTATACAATGGGTGGTCTTATCGCTGTAGACGATTATTGCACGAAAACCGTAATAGTTTCAATTACATATTATTTTCAGATTTACTCTTGAAATACCTATATAATATCTGAAAACTTTCTAATAGTTAACCACAATATTTTGTCTACAACTGCATGTGTCCCGGCCCAACGTCAATCGTCTATTGTTCAATTTGTATATGCGATGTCTATCTAACTTCAATCAACAATATACAACCCGTCAAAATACGAATAGGAAAAAACGTGGAAGCGTCGCCAATATCCGTCATTGTACACAGCAGCCATGAAGGATTTCAAAACTTTACTACTATAACCACAAAAAAACGTGCTTGCTTGTTATAAAAAAGCATGCTTGTTTGAATTTGTTTGTTTTTGCTTTTCTTATACATCTATACTAATATTATAAAGAGGAGAGATTTGTATTTTTGTATGTAACGAATAAACTTAAAAACTACTGGACCGATTTCAAAAATTATTTTGCCGTTAGAAAGCTACGTTATCACTGAGTAATATAGGCTATATTTAATACTGGAATAAAACTTCTTACGCGGGCGGAGCCGTGAGGACACAGCTAGTTTGCTAATAATATGCTAGCATAACTATTGCTTGAAAGTCACTGGCTTTTGTACTACCAAGTTGCATACCAAAAAGGGCTCGTGGCTAAATAACAACCGCGCCGATCGTACGATTTGCGAGGTTAAGCTGCGCTTGCCGCGGTTAGTCCGTGGATGGGTGACCATTTGTTACACATCGAGACCCCTCCGTGCCTCGGAGAGCACGTTAAGCTGTCGGTCCCGGGTGTCATACGAATACCTATGACAGTCGTTACGGGTAGTCAGAAGCCCGAAAGTCTGACAAACGGTTTAACCTTAGGATATCGGCATTGCCCAGTTACTGGGTTGCGGAGGTCTGATGGCAGTCGCTCCGTGTAAAATACTGGTATTCAGCCGCATCTGATTAGACTGGAAGCTGACCCCAAGATAATTGGGAAAAGGCTAAGAGGAAGAAGTTGCATACCAAATATAATGCCAAGCCTAAAAATGAAATATTTTCGAAAAATATCAAGAGATTTTCACCTTTTACTTTTTCTAGGGAACCCCACAAGTTAATAATAGTTTAGATGCGCCGCAACGTTGATAGTAGCTAAATGACGAGTATTTAAACTGCTTTAGCAACGTTTTACTTAACAGGTACTGATGACACACATTATGTACGATAAAATGCATTTCTAAAATGTGTTGTTGGCCTTAACCGTGTTTATTTCGAGGGGCAAACATTTTTATGGGTTTTATGGTGGTTTTATGGCATCACGGTATTCAGAGCAATTATTAAAGCCATGGATGTTCTTATAGGTTATTTATGTGATAAAATAAAAACAGTATAAGTAAAGGTGTACAATAAAACCGCTATAGTATAGTAGACTATCCTCTTCAGGTTTCCATTTGATGAGTATCTTAATTATCTTACACCCATATTCTAAGACGTTCCTTCAAAACTTACTCGATTCATACTCGACTCAGAACGGCCTCGAAAACACCTTCAAAATTGTATTCTTAGTCGCAATTTCGAGTGAACTTTGAGGTTCCTCGACGTAGTCACAGATTATCGTAAGCATATTCGATAAAGTCTTCAAAATTCATTTTTGTTACATACGAACTTTGACACTTCCTTCCTTAAGGTAGTTTCCGAGGTACCTTGAGTTTGACAGATGATTCCTTACCTCGACTGAGGAAAAATCTCGAATCGAGGACGGTTATGTCAACTATAACTACCGAAAGGCTGAGTCGAGGAGCAGTGGAGTCGAGTAAATTTTGGAGGAACGTCTTAGAATATGGGTGTTAGCCAAGCCGTTGAACACTTGCCTTACAAGCAGGTGGGACTGAGTTCGATCCCGGCCCGTACCTCTGACTTTTCGAAATCATGTGCTGATCAGAAATTGATTATCACTTGCGTTAACGGTGAAGGAAAAACATCGTGAGGAAACCTGCACACATGAGAGGGCTCCATAAAGTTATCGATGATGAGTGTAATCTGCCAACCCGCACCAGGCCAGCGTGGTGGACTAGGACCTAAGCCCTAGAACCTTCTATTTTGAGAAGAGGCCCGTGTCCAGCAGTGGGATAGTAATGGGCTTATGTTATGAGTATCTTACATAATTTATAATTTGACACTCTTTTAATCCTTATCGACATTTAATTCCAACCTATAATTAAACAAATCGTAGCGTAGTAACTATTCTTGTTACTATTCGATGCAAATATCGGTATTATTTGCTAATTTGACGAATATTTTAATTACACTTACGTCACTAAGCACGCGGGAGCTTAGTGCGAGCAATCATTAACAGTAATTTATGTATAGAGAATACACTTGATTGGTTTGAATGTGACATTGAAATTAAGTGAATGTATATTTTCTAAAAAGGCGAATGAACTTGCAATTCTCTTAAACAAATTTTTTTTTAGATATTACTCAGTATTATGTTATTTTTACACACATTTATATTTGTACCAGCTGTTGCCCGCGGTTATATCGGCATCCTTAGGGAACTACTTCATGTACCCGGATAAAAAATATTCTATGTAGTAATCCAAGACATGGTCTATGTGTGTGCCAAATTTAATCCAAATCCGTTCAGCCGTTTATACGTGATTGAGTAACAAACATCCAAGCTCACAAACTGTCACAATCTTTCACCATTTTTAATTATTTTCCGACAAAAAACAAAAGAGAAATGAAAAACAAAGAAACTGTTTTCTTTATCACTTAATAAGGACCGAAACTCATCAATTATAATATCCCAATAATAATAACAGTTACGTAAGTCTTTATTAAAATGCGGCCTCACGAACCCGAAGCAAAAGGCTTGTTGACACAACTAACATGAAAAAAATCCACCAAGGTTTTCATCCTAACTCGGTTCGTCCCCAATCAAGGACATCTTGTTTGTCAGAGCAAAAAAATATCCCATTGGACGAAAAATAGGACCTTCGTTGCTATGGTATCTATTTTCTAGAAGTATGACGTCATAATATGAGTATTGTCGTTAAATTCTACGGCATATTATATGCTGGGTGTAGGTATTTAGGTACTTACTTTAATGTCTTTGTTTACCTACATGCCTACCTATATGGCTCTTAGTATTAATGTATTATGTAAATAAGACAGTAAAAAATACTTTTTACAAAGTTTTTTTTTATTCTAGAGCTGTTTCAGCTCAGGTCTGAATTTTTTTGTAAAAACCTATTACTGAATATACTTACTTCTTATAAGAAAGAAACGCCAATATCTTAAGAAATATCGTTACATCATAATATAATAATTATTTATTGGTTTTATCTTTTTTATACCTACTTACCTCTTACGTAATCCCATAAATAAACAAAAGAAAGCTTTCTCTGTAAATATAATAAGAAATGCCTGTTTACAAGGCGCTTGCCAAAACTGTTTACTTAGCAAATTGGTTTATGTATTACACCGAATCCAATCAATGTGAACAAAGTCATAACCGAATATTATACCTACATATCTATGTATAATACAATGCTACGTATAATACGAATCTACGTAGGATACGAATCTACGTATAGTCGTAAACTGATCTTAGTGAGTACAAATGAATGAAAAAACACGGCGAACAAATACTGGGTAAACGTACAAACAATTCATTAAAATGACTCATTCACTGTTATTTATTTGAGTATATCTACTTATCATATAAGGGATTTTATCTCTTTGTTTTATCTTTCTTTTATGTCATGTTTTATACACGCAAGTAAACGTATTTTTAAATAAGCTTCTATTCAAACCTCATTCAGAACGTTGATTTGTCTGCGAAGCGTTAATAAAACGACCATAAAAGTATAAAACCACAAACGCAAATAAAAATATTTTTCACTTCAGCGTCTCTACTGTGAACCTTATATTTTATTTTAATTTACCTCCTCAAAGTGTACTGGAAGGAATAAAACTGTTTTATTCTAAAAAGAACATAAAGGCTCACATCCACGGTTAAGTGTTTTCCACCATCCAGACGCACTCGGTAGAAAATTGATATAAACTTGTTGTGGGGCCCCGCTACGTTTGCTCAGGTGACGACGGTGACTTATTTGTTTTATCGTGTTCAAACGAAATTCATCCCAAAACATTAAACATTAAAGTCTATATTGCATTGTGTTGATGAATAATAGAAGCCAGAAAAATGCACCCTGCACACGGTTCGTATAAGTCTTGAGTATAAATGTTGTTCGCGAGAAAACAGGTACCTAGTGTGAAATAACCCGCGCGCGAAGAGGACGGCGTACCTACATGCTTTAAATATTTGAGTACCTATGTTATGCTTTGGGAATATTTATTCACTATGATGCCACTATAACTATACCCACTTGGCGTATAAAAAGGATTTACACAGGCTGAACTGACCAATATACGTAACTGAAAAGGAGAATGAGACAATAAGATTACGAATGCATAGTATGAAATTATTTTATCTACATCATATCTTTTCCTACATCACAAACGATTGAAGCAACATGTTTTTTTCTATTCATATCATTGATGTACAACACGTACGTCATATGTATTTCATTGCTTTAGATGCAACAAGTGCAGAAAGTGCCAATTTCCCGTCGTACTTTCCCCGAGCACTTGTAAATACCCAATTTCCCCCGGCCGTTTCTAACAACTGACGTACGGAAACTAGCCTGTGAATCACTCGATAGTCCTCGTAATATAAAAGAATTAATGACAAGAGCCTACGACAAATAGTTCCCATTCAATTACTGAATGAAACCGTACAATATTTACTATTATAAATGCGAAAGTGATTCTGTCTGTCTGTCTGTTTGATTGTTAACTCACCACGACTAAACTGCTGAACCGATTTTGATGAAACTTGGTACAGAGATAGTCTGGAAAACGGAAAAGTATATAGACACTTTTTATCCCAAAAACGCGATAAACGACATCAACGCGGGCGAAGCCGCAGGCGACCACTATATTCAATAAGGAGTTCAAAATTCTGTACGCACCAACAGATATGTCGAAATAATGGAGACAAATCAAAGTTTCGCTGACCTGACGCCTGGCTGGGATGGACACCCTTCTAAAACATAAGACAGAAAGCCATTAAGTCGAGATAGTGGTATTTATCTTTTCTGTCCCCCGTCTACCTTCCGAAGTGACGTGGACACTTCGATTAAGGCTACTGTAAATAAATTTTGTTTGTAACCTGACGAAAATTAAAAGGAAAACTGGTGGAAGCCTTTACAATAGGTGAAATTGAAAGTGTTTGGAAGAAAAAAAGCGCGAATGGTGCACCGTCGACGGCGAAAAGGATTGTATGTTAACAACAGTTGAGTAAATACAGTCTGTGTTGATTTTACTTCGTTTTTATTTACTTTTCATTCTTTGAAAAGCAGTTTTGATGTGAAAATTCAATTAATATTAACATTATTTAGTGTGGATTAATAATAGCTATCCCCAGACAAAGAACTCGATTTATAATCGCCCAATAACGACGCTGATTGGATACTGTAAGTGATGATAAATTATAAGTGCCAACGATCTTATCATGGAGGACGTAAAAGACTGGCCTATATTAATAAAACATATTTATTTATTTATTGTACACCAAAATAAAAATGCAGGTACGGTAGCAGTCTTAAAGGTAGATACAATGGGCGGTCTTATCACACCTGACGATTTGTTCCAAGCAACATAACATAACATCACGCCTTACATTCCCCGAAGGGTTCGGCAGAGGTGTTTTAGTACACCCTCGTTTCGTCAGTTATGTTTAGGTTCCATGCAATAGGGGGCGAGCCTATTGCCATTAACTAGGCACAAATCCAGACTTCAGGCTACTACTGAGAAATTCCTAATGAAAAACCCAATAACAACAATTCCAAGCAACCTTAGGGTGGAATAGAGTGAATTGGAAAAGATATAGGGCAGTTGATGGCGTACAAAAACACATACATATACTAATAAAAAATAAAATAAAATGACTGGATGGTAAACCCTAAGAGAAGCAGGAATAGTAGGAGAAAAAGATTTAGTGGATATTAATGTTGCATAAAAGAAAAAGAGTCAGTTTAACTCTCTAAAACTAAACATTCTCGCATGCGTTACTGAAACACGCGAGTTGCAAAAACTTTTTTTTTTAAATAATGCTAAGTACATTGCAAATTTCGTACTATACGTTTTGTCCACATAGCTGTGCGGAACATTAACATGCAAATTATTCAAAGTCTATGCACGCAATGAATAAACCTTTCCTGTTTCAAATATAAAGAAATAGTACGTTAAAAAAAATAGTTAGTATTAAACATAGTCCGGACATGTCTAGCGGTGTATAATTATTACAACTAAAATTGTCGACGTTTTTAAATTACCTTGTTCATAAAATAACAGGTTATATTAGTGACAGTGACACCGACATGAATCAAATGATTTCATAATATTTATGAGACTTTCACGTCACTTGACGAACATAGCTGTAGCTGACTGGATGCGGCAGAATGATAACCTGATATTGAGGCGTACAAAGTATTTAAAAATTGAAAATCAAACGAGATTAGTTTTATGAATTTCCAAACAATGACAGTGTGATTATGTTACTATGAGCTTTATCGTAATTATTATCATGCAATTTATCTACATTTCAAATAAAGTTCAACCATTTTGGAGATAGCATTTTCTATGCAATCATGATCCTATATTTTTTGTATAATTTATCCTTAATTAACTGTTGCTCGCGGTTTGACTCGCATCCTAGAGGAACTAATTGATGTACCCGGGTAAAAAGTATTTTATATGTTAATCCAGAACATGATCTGTCAGTGTACCAAATTTCATCCAAATCTGTATAGCTGTTTATGCGTGATTGACTAACAAACATCCTTCCATCTTCATAAAGTTTAACATTTATAATATAAGTGTGATTTTTGAGAGATGAAATACGTTGGGTAGGTATAGATCAGGGATGCACAGACTTATTAGGACTAGGGGCCACTCGGGTAGACTATGAGGTAAAAGCGAGCCAACATAAAAACAACCAAAAAAGTGAAATAAAGTTTAATGAAAAAAAAGGTAGACCGTGCATTTAAAAAACAACATTTATTCAGTGATATTAAATTGGCCCCTATTGTTAAAATATTGCAGTATTTTCATACGAACGCATAAGAGTTAAATTCGCGGGCGGGCCGCACGTATATTGACAAAGGGCCGCATGCGGCCCGCGGGCCGTGGTCTGCTTTTTTTTTCTTTGGAAAATCCTTCTGGATGTCCCTCGCCCGGGGAAGGCGAGGGTGTCTGCCACATTCTTACCGGCTAAAAGCCAACGTTGTCCCTCCTTCTAACCTATGGCCTGGGTCACGGGATTCGTGATTGCATACACCGCAACCCTGGCAGGTTGTCTGTACATGCCTGGTATAGATGTTAGTAGTAGAATTTTGGACATTGACAAGAATGTAAAGTTCCAAAATTTCATACCGTCTTGATATATTAATCTCGTTAATTGGACATTAATAATTATAAGATGATGATCAACATTATTGCGTCGCCTTTTCGTGAAACTGAAGAGTACATACAGCTTTATTGCTGAACATCGTTTATTTCAGCCGTGCGTGTCTTAGTTGCGTGCCTTTGGTTGCGAGCCTCTTAATATATGTAAATAGCTTGGCTATTTATTGAAGTATACGTCAGTTTTATATATAAAGGCGAAATTGCAGTAAATGGTACTTTTATGAATATGTAATTTTTGTTTGGCGCCGTTGTTGCCTAATTATTATTGTAAAAACTAATTTGGCATGTTTAGATTATATGTAATGAACTTTTTTGTTATTTATTTATTTAAATGCTTTCTTCCTACGTTATTTAGAAAATGTAGTTACTTACATGTAGTGAAAAACACCAACGTATACACTGCTGATCCCATACAAGTCGTATTAATGTAATGAAATAATGAAGTAAGGTAGTCAATAATTAGCAACCTTTTTTATTTATTTTTTCGTTGGAAAATCCTCACGTATGTCCCTCGCCCGGGGAAGGCGAGGGGGTCTGCCGGACTCTTACCGGCTAAAAACCAACGGTGTTCCTTCTCCTGACCGTACGGCCGGAGTCGCGGGATTCGCAAAAGCATGCACCGCAACCCCGGCAGATAATTAGCAACCTATCTCATAAATACAAGCTTAGTTTTGGTATACCCTAAACCCTAAAAGGGGTCATAGTACCTACTCATCATTATGAACAATTTTTATTATGGGATCAACCCTGAAATCGCGAGAAAAAAATAAACTGTTGCATACATTCGACAAAATGTTGTACAGTTGATTATCAGGGCATCTTTGCATTGCCCACAGATAATATCAATATCAGTGTCTAGCCTTAAAAAAATTCAAAAGCTATTCTCACAAGTATATTATTTTGCCTTTAGTAAAATCTGACTCACCACAATAAACACCATTTTTGCGCCGATTTTATTTAAACCAAGTTAACTTAAAAATAAAATAGTAGGCGAACATAAATCAAGTGAAGAGTCATAAAACTCGAGCCATATAATTTTTATATCCACGATGCGGAAGTAGACGTACTATACATACATACGTGGATATGCTTGTATTTATTTTGGCTCCCATCGATTACCTGTATGAGGTCAGTACGGAATATGACCTACATTTCCCTGGTTTTAAATATTTATTTCAAGTACAATAATAACTACCCTTTGTTTTTGGGAATAAAATATGTTTATACAGGTTGTAAACGAAATCATGTAATTCCTTCAAACCTCGTGAAGTGCTGCTGACATAGATTAAATATGCAAGGGATTAATTCGGATTCAATAAAAAAAATATTGCAAAAAGTAACCATGTGTTCTTAACGTGAGGCATTTTAGCGCCCCGAGCGAATTGCGCGGCTATCGCTCGCCGCGCGGTCATTTAACTCTGCGCGCTAAAATGCTTTACGTTACGAACACACGGTTTACTTATTGTAATATTTTTTTATTGATTCCAAATGTATCCCATGCAGGGTTAATCTATGTCAGCAGTACATCACGTGGTTTGAAGGAATTACATGATTTCGTTTACACCCTGTATGATTCCATGTTGGTAATATAATTAGTAGTCGATATTTGAAAATTTGTATCCAGAGTAAAAAAATAACAGTCCGGCTTTGTCGGATAAGTAGGTCATGCCACGCGGGCAGGCTACAGCAATACTTTATTTCCTACAACATTAGATAAATAAAACCCATTTTAGCAAGGAAATGTATAGAAATAAACAACGTGTTTGCTTCAAGCAGAAATTCAACACAGTATAATGTTATTATGAATCTTAATGGTCAATCAAGGTGAGCTGAAAGTCTACTTAAAGAAATGGTTCAAAAAATATTCGTGCCTTGGTGGGGCACTTTCGTCTAAAGTTATATGAAATATAACTACCTCGTAGGTTTAGTGGTGGCCAGCGCGACTGCTGATCGTGAGGTCCTGGGTTCGATCCCCAGGTCGGGCAAAATTTTTTTGGGGTTTTCCGTGTGGAATTCCGCAGTAGCAACCCGGAGTTTGGATTTCCCCTGTAATACATGGGATTAAAGATAATAGCGAAATGAGGTTTTTACTATACACCACTGCCCAACACTTCGGAGAATACAGGTGTGGTGTTATGTTATGTTATATGAAATGGTGTGTAGAACAAAAATGATTGATAGGTACCTATAAATAAGTACTATGAATCAATCACCGCTTTATAAGTCGAAATCGAAGATACTGATGACAACCACAAATCTTTAGTCATATAATGAAGTGACTATAAAAGTAGCTATTTCCTGACGTGACTAATCTCGTCAAGTCCTACCCCAACCGAATCACGAAGGATATAAATACTTTATTTGGTAATTTAACTGTAACAATCTAAACCTTCCATCTATGACTCATGAGAAAAGTTCGAGGTTGTATACAAAGTAATAATTTCACGGCTAAAAGAATAAAGGTTATTTAAACGATTAGCTAAACTCAAGCAGTGATAGCCTAATGGTGTGACCTCCGGACTGCCAAGCCATAGGTCTCGAGTTCGAACCCAAGGCACGCAACTCTGACTTTTCGGATTCATGTGCGTATTGTATAATTATCACTTGCTTAAAAACGGTGAAGGAAAACATCGTGAGGAAACCGGCATGCCTTAGAGATATTTCTCGACGGCATGTGAAGCCAAATCAGAGGCCCATGGGCGGCAAAAACTCTGACACCAGGTTAATCGCTAACCACTCGAAAAGAAGAAGAAGCTAAACTCTTTCACAAGAAAAAATCACCTATTCTTGGCCGGAAACAATATAAAAAATATTGTCGAATCTAAAGACCAATAAAACATTGATTCAAACGTATGACGTATGAAGATCAATCAACTAAGGCTTAGTACAGATATTCACAACAAACCAGTAATTGTTATTAAAATAACAATTTTTGGGGGTCTACCATAAACATACCTACTAAAACAAAAAAAAACAATGTACATTATTATTTAACTGCCTCGTCAGTCAACTGGTGGCAAGCGCGACTGCTGATTATCGTAAGGTTTTAGGTTCGATCCTCAGGCCGGGCAATGTGTTACTGGGTTTTTCCGTGTGGAATTCCTCAGTAGCAGGTCGGAGTTTGGATTTGTGCTCGGTTGATGGCAATAGGCTCGCCCCCTATTACATGAGACGTAAACATAACGGCGAAATGAGGTGTGCGTCAAGATGACTGGACCAAGAGAGATTTTGAAAGTTTGAGCAATACCAAGTTTTAGTACCTATTTGGTACTATATTGTACCAGACATCAAATAATTGGTACCTCGCTAAAGAGGGAAAACTATTACGAGGAAAGTGGCCAGCCATTCTGACTTCAGAATGGCTGGTAGGCGCAGCGACTATATATAATAATGTATAATTATATGCAAAACTTCTTGTAGGTGTAACTTTTTTTTGGCTTATCGAAAAAATATAACAGAAACATATGTTGAGGTACTAAATTTTAACGAAAAGATGAACTAGTTATAACACCTACAACTAGGTGAAACCGGCTTGGTCCAGCCATTCTGAAGTCAGAATGGCTGGCCACTTTCCTCGTAATAGTTTTCCCTCTTTAGCGAGGTACCAATTATTTGATGTCTGGTACCAAATAGTACCAAATAGGTACTAAAACTTGGTATTGCTCAAACCTCTAAAATCTCTCTTGGTCCAGTCATCCTGACGCACACCGAAATGAGGGTGTTACTATACACCTCTGCCCAACCCTTCGGGGAATACAGGTGTGATGTTATTTATGTATTATTATAAAATAGAGATGTATGGGCAGTCTTATCGCACTAGGCAAAACCTTTTAAAATATGATATGACTAATCCCTTTAAACCTACCCCAACCAAATCAAGCAATTTATAAATAAATACTTTTTATACTATAACTGTAACAATCTAAAACTTACATCTATGACTCATACAAAAAGTTCAAGGTACGCAAAAACTACTACAATAGCTGTAAAATTAGTACATTTTCTAATATTAGTCACAAGCAATTACCCCGCCTAGGTATACGTGAACCGTACGAACGAAATGCCCCAATTCCAGCATGAGTCACTACACGAACGGCCTTCGTTCGATATAAACGATGCCTTATGTTTTGCATAATATTGATCGTTCCAGGAAAGTGTTATTAATAATTTTATTGCTGTTATTTTTATACGATTGTTTGATTTGTTTTCCTTAATCTAAATGAGGGGCTCGTGGCTAACTACCAACCACGCGGATCATACGAAGTTAAGCTGCACCTGCCGCGGTCAGTCCGTGGATGGGTGACCGTTCGATACACATCGAGACCCCTCCGTGCCTCAGAGAGCACGTTAAACAGTCGGTCCCGGGTATCATATGAATATATGACAGTCGTTACGGGAAGTCAGAAGCCCGAAAGTCTGACAACCGGTTATTGGCATTGCCGAGTAACTGGGTTGCAGAGGACTGATGACAGTCGCTCCGTGTAAAATACTGATATTCAGCCGCATCTGGTTAGATTGGAAACTGAACCCAACATAGTTGAGAAAAGACTAGGCAGAACAGAAGTTTTCCTTAACCTAGATACGACGTAATGTCTTGAATAGATGCTAGAGGTAATTGACATAGGTATGGGTTTGTTGTGAAGGCAAAATGAAAGGGAAATTACAACTGGGTTCGTGCCAGTATTGTTCCGCATTACACACACAGACACATCGTCTTTAAGTGTTAGTCATACTATCTTTTATAATAGGCTCTACTACACACTGACCCAGAATTCCTCGTAATCTATGCTGACTTCACTAGATCTATAGGTATGTGCACGACCTAACCTGGTAGCGGTACTATGGCTCAAATGTATGTTACCTCTGGGCTATAGCACAAAAATGTATGTTACCTCTGTCACCAAATAAATAGCGTGGTAGCCACTTACCAGCCACCCACCTACCCACTTAACTTCGCGGTAAAATAGAAAGCTTGAAATGCTCGATTCAAAAGGGTGTTTATGCATATGAAAATTTGTGTCTGTAAGCGCACCCACGATACAGGAGAAATCCTAGTGTGGGGCAACGTTTTTATTAAATAAAAAATAAACTACAGAAATAAATCTTACGCAGTGCTCGTTCACACAGCGGATCCGTCGATACTGGATGTGTTGTTCACATCTGTACCGACGAATCAGTTAAACAAATGGCAGCTGCGTCGTATCTGGCAGGCAGCATATAATAATAATAACGGATTCGGTATTTTTTACTGGATTCTGAATACTGTTGTGTATGTGAACTCGCTCATGTAACTACAGGCGCCATCAGCAAAATAAAAACGGTTCCGCTAAAACTGGTCCTGTAAACAGTTTTTGTGTGACTAGCTGTCACTTAGGGCCTGTTTCAAAGTAACGGATTACTCTTGTCTGGAAAATAAAAATGGCGGTTCGACAGATTTTCTTTAGAGAAACGGCCATGTTTATCTCTCAGATAAGAGTTATCCGACGATTAGCCCGGCCTTTAGGCATCTAACGTAAAATTATGAAAGTTATTGCTAAATACATTATTACATAACATTATCACGTCTTGTATTTCACAAAGGGTTCGGCAGAGGTGTTTTAGTACACCCTCGTTTCGCCAGTTATGTTCAAGTCCCATGTACCTAATAGGGGGCGAGCCTATTGCCATTTACCGGGCACAAATCCAGACTCCGGGCTGCTACTGAGAAATTCCTAATGGAAAATACCTATAATACCTTTGCCTGACCTGGGGATCGAACCCAGGACCCCATGCTCAGCATTCGCGATTGCGACCACTAGACCAACAAGACAGTCTAAATATATTATCTAGGTAGGTATATAATAATTAATTCATCATCGTTGAAAAACCTTTGTCTCGATTTGCCCCAGGAACAATAGCAACGTCATGTGAACGGGTAAATATCCATCTGCGTTCGCGGTTGCAGGTCAATTATATCAGATAATACGATCTTGGGAAATATCGCCTTGGCAGTTAGTCATCATAGTATGATTCTTTTATCCCTTAGATTATTTTGCTTTAGTTGATATTGAACGATAAGATCAAGACAAGTAAAGGTATTTTCGCAAACCATATAATTATTTACAAAAGAAGTTTTTATCCTAACTTTTCCAGTTAACTGCCTTATTGGTTTAGTGGAGCATAGGGTCCTGGGTTCGATTCCCAGGTTGGGTAAAGTGTTATTGGGTTTTTCAATTAGGAATTTCTCAATAGCAGCCCGGAGTCTGGATATGTGCCCGGTTAATGGCAATAGGCTTGCCTCCTATTACATGGGACTTTAACATAACTGGCGAAACGAGGGTGTACTAAAAACACCTCTGCCGAACCCTTCGGGGAATACAAGTCGTGATGTTATGTCTAGATATGTATGTTATGTTTTCCAGTTAAAAGGTATAATTATATTTTTACACCTGGCTGACTGAGGTCCACGAGTCAAAGTTTTAATAATGGAACTAAAATAGACACCTCATCATATTTCTTGCAGAAACCACGAGTACTCCTGCCTTTCCGGCAAAGTTATAAATAATCAAACTCAGCGCTTCTTAAAACTAATTTTAATCATCAAGTTTTCTTAGCAAACTTTTCTTAGAAGCCCTTTGATTTTGCGAGCTTCTACGTACGAGTATGGTTAGCAGCAACAAATTGAATAATAATTATACAATTTCCATACATTTACATTGTTAAATTAGTCGACGTAATAACACGCGATAATTATTTAAATTTAAAACTATGTAGTTATTTAAGTAAAGGTCTTTGATATTTCTCGTCATTTGCGTAACCGGTTAAAACCTTAAATGAATATTAGATTTCTTACATCCATTTTGGAACCTCGTAAGATAACACTTAACGTAAACAAATAAAGAGGAATATACTTAGATATCTAAAATGTTATTTATCATCCACGCAAGGATTTAAGAAAATGTGAAATACGTTTATGCTTACTGACGTTTTGTCGTGATCATAAATTTCCTAAAGGCGCACTAATATCAACAATGTCAGGAAATCTAGAAATTTTACTTTTGTACTTTCACTGATAGGAATCCTGGTAACCATGTTAGGAAACATAAAAATGATGCCATTAATGTCTCATTATTTATTATTAGTCAGGTTCAATAATTATAAATTGCCGACATATTTCTCCGCTGACCATACATCATGCAATCCCCTACAAAATTCCCACAATGATAGTTATGATTCAAAAATTTACATATAACGAGAATCATTGCAGAAAAATCTGTGTTCGTCCGTTTTAATGCGTCATTATGATTCCTGGTACAAATGGTACTTTGAAATGGTCTTTGAACACGTGACTATGTTCTAAGTATGATTAATGTTTACCGTGTTTTTTTTTAAAGTTCACATTGTAACGTCCGTCAGTCCTATGTTTTACTTAATAGGATTGACAATGTCACAAAAGATCAATTACAAAAAACATTAGTCATTGCATTAAGTCAACTTTTTTTGGATTTGCATCATATTTTTTGTGACAATTCATCAAACATGAATCAATTTTACTTAATCATTTATTTTTCATAGTCATTGATATAGATTATATTAAACACTAGCTGTGTCCTCACGGCTCCGCCCGTAGCCTATGTTACTCAGTGATAATGTAGCTTTATAACTGTAAATTATTTTTTTAAATCGGTCCAGTAATTTTTAAGTTTATGCGTTATACATATAAAAATACAAATCTTTCCTCTTTATACTATTAGTATAAACTAAGTACGTATAACCGTATAATGTTTTAATATTCTAAGTACTTCCTGGACATAGAACATATTATATTATTGCGGATCAGAATTTGATTATCACTTAACGGTGAAGGAAAAAAATAATGAGGAAACCTGCGCACATGAGAGGGCTCCATAATGTTCTCAAAGGTATGTGTAGTCCGCCAACACGCACCAGGCCAGTGTGGTAGACTAAGGCCTAAACTCTTCTCATTCTGAGAAGGGACCCGTGTCAAGCAGTGAGACAGTAATGGGCTGATTATGTAAGCATAATAAAATTTTCACGAATTTAGTAAGTTAAGTTTAGTAGGTAATATAAGTATTACCTTCATAAATTCGTGTAAATCTTATTATGTAGCATACTGTACGTTGTGCCCTTTACTTAAGACGTAAGTAGTAAGACGTAGCAAGCCATCCGGCGTATCCCTTACGGGGAGAAAAAAAACAATCCTTATAGATTACCGTAATATGAAAAATAGAAAATACACTCGAGTATGATACGCAGATTCTGCATGCTACGTATTCTCCCGAGCTGAAATAAATTTGGTAAAAAATATACATTCATCATCCGCAGTATATAGGGTTGATCTCTTGCACGGATCAGCGAGATTTATGACGAGAAATGACGTTCTTGATAGGAGGATATGTTTACGTTCCCTTTTGTCTAGGTAAATTTTTGTGTCTATTATAGAAGACAACGAGTATGTATAATAAATGTCATAGTAAATTGTAGAGGATTCGCAGATAAGAACATTCGATTTATGATTTTACATGCAATAATAATAGTATGTGCGGTGTAACTTTGAATGATAGATTGAGAAATGAAGAGATTAGACAAAGTTGCGGTTTAAAAGATGATGTAGTGACAAAAATTGAAAGGAGTATGCTTAGGTGGTTTGGCCATGTTGAGAGAATGAGTGAACGGCGATTAACGAAAGGAATTTATAAGGCGGATGTTAATGGGAACGCCGGTAGAGGACGTCCTAGAAGGACATACATCGATGTTATTGGTGATGTTCTTCACAAAGGTCAGGTGCGTAGTACTCTCAACCGGCGTGCGTGTATGACAAGATGTATGAATGTGGATGAAGCGAAAGGGGTATGTAAGAGTCGTAGCATGTGGCGATCTATAGTTTCTGCCTACCCCCATGGGAAAAAGGCGTGAGTTTATGTATGTATGTATGTATGTATGTAATAATATTGCCTATTAATTCGTTCTGCCTAGCTTTTTCCCAATTGTATTGGGGGCAGCTTTCAGTCTAACTAGACCCGGCTGAATACCAGTATTTTATACAGAGAGACTACCATCAGACCTCTACAACCCAGTTACTGGGCAACGCCGATAACCTAAAGTTAGACCAGTTGTCAGACTTTCGGGCTTCTGACTATCCGTAACGACTGTCATAGATATTCGTATGACACCCGGCACCGACGGTTTAACAATAATAAATAATGCCAGTTTAATATTGGTGTCGATTCTGTTGCGCACTTTGACAGGGCTAAACTAAACTAAGGGTGTTTGTCTCTTTCTGTTTCAATAGAAAAAGAAAGTGACAGTTGCGTTTAGTCTAGTTTAGTAGTGTCAAAATGTGCAACAGAATCGACACCAATGCCTATTAATATGTTTTGTTAATAGGCGTTTTAGAATTATTATAACTGACCGTTGCACAAGGATTCTTAATGAGTTATAGAGTTATACTTAGGTGACTATAATTCTAATCCATTTAAGATTAAAATTATTCTTTTATTTTTCCATTCCTGCAGCCAGATACGGTTTAAGGTATTGTATGCTAATTGGATCTGATAATATTAAAAGGTCTCTTCGTCATCAGGTTTACTTTTTCTAATTTCTGGTTTATTTCTGTCTAGTGACCTCCAAATTGTCCTGCAACCTACTAAGGTGACACCTACCTGAGATCTACTAAGCATTTTAATATTTTATGTTCCATGACAATCAAAAGTATTAAATGTATGGGATATTATTTATTAACATAACATCACGCCTGTATTCCCCGAAGGTTTGGGCAGAGCTGTAAAGTAACACCCTCATTTCGCCGTTTTTTAAGTTTCATGTAATAGGGGACGAGCTTATTGCCAAACTCCGGGCTGCTACTGGGGAGTTTCACACAGAAAAACCCAATAACACTTTGCTCGACCTGGGCATCGAATCTAGGACCTCACGATCAGCAGTCGCGCTTACCACCACTAGACCAACGAGGGAGTTGATGTTTCATTACAATCAAAAGTATTAAACTAATGGGGTATTATTTAAAAAATTAACAAGAAATAATCATGGTTTGATGCAAAAAATGTACCTACATGTGGACTCTCCATAAGATTTATCTGATCCCTTTTGTGATCCACTTGTTTTACAAGATCACCGTTTATAAATAGCCAGTGGCAGTCACGAGTTACGTCTGACCCTCGAACACGACAATCTTGTTCCACACGAGTAAGGCTTCGTATGCGTGTTCCTCCATTGTTTCAGCACGTGTCGCTGAGAGCCTTGCATGCAAAGATTAACAGTTGTCAATACATGGGAATTCGAATGCCTTGAGATCGATTTATGGATTTTTGAAGTTGTAATAAAATGTATGACTGTATTACATGCAATGTTTTGATAGTTGATATAAATTTTACAGCAGTGAAAGCCCAGTGGTGTGACGGTCGGACTGCCAAGTGGAACCCAAGGCACGCACCTCTTAGTTTTCGGATTTATGTGCATATTGTATAATTATAACTTGCTTAAAATAGGTGAAGGAAAACATCGTGAGAAAACCGGCATGACTAAGAGATATTTCTCGACGGCATGTGAAGCCTAGTCAGAGGCCCATGGGCGGCAAAAACTCTGACACCAGGTTAGTCACTAACCACACGAGGGAGAAGAATTAATTTACATTGGTATTGAATCTATACTAATATTATAAAGCTGAAGAGTTTGTTTGTTTGACCGCGCTAATCTCAGGAACTACTGGTTGGAATTGAAAAAATCTTTTTGTGTTGGATATTCCATTTATCGAGGAAGGTTATAGGCTATATAACATCACGCTACGACCAATAGGAGCGGAGCATAAATGAAAAATTTTGCAAAAACGGGAAATATATCCACCCGTGCGAAGCCGGGACGGGCCGCTAGTGCATTATACAATGCTTGTGCACAATTCATTCAAGTTTATCTTTTACTACTGAATTAAGCAAAGCAATCTGCAATCTTTATTGCCTTATTCGTTACTTTCGCTCGAGACCTGTATATCTTTTAAGTTATCATCCCTGACTTGCTTTAGATTTTTATTATTTTAACAAACATTAAAACAATTTTATTGCTGTACTGGCGTCAGAGAAACTTCGTAAAAGTACTGACTGGGAACTTGTTGTGCTAAAAATATGCAAATCACGAACGTAAAGTTAGTCAAGTATGCCTTTTAGGTCACAAAACCCAGGAGATTTGGTAAACTTTATCTTTCGAGATATTCAGACAAATGTCACGGCTCATTGGTCATCTAGGCAGACATAATTTGAAGTCTGGGTAGGATTTGCATAATGGTGCCCGGTGAACCAGTAAAAAACATCTGTCATAATTCGGATAATAAGTAGGTAAGGAAAAAAAGAATTTGCACAAAGTAATTAGTTTGAAAGTTTCTCATCAACTGGGACCCTACCAGATAATGTGAATAAAAAAATGGATAGATGCAGAAAATAGT
This sequence comes from Amphipyra berbera, assembly GCA_910594945.2. Classification (NCBI taxonomy): domain Eukaryota; kingdom Metazoa; phylum Arthropoda; class Insecta; order Lepidoptera; family Noctuidae; genus Amphipyra; species Amphipyra berbera. The sequence goes on along the minus strand of OU343136.1, from coordinate 8,871,886 downwards.
TCAAACTCATCGTTTCCTCCACACTTTTCATATAGCTCATGCGCCATGCTATCATACATTTTACTTGTGAACCCGCTTACGGGTTCCTCGGCTTCATACAGACAGTATTGAACCCACGATGCGGGTCCGTCTACTGAATCTCTTAAAATAATGCAGTCAAACATTTGGTAGAAATAATCATCCACCTGATAAGTAAACTCTTCGATAAAGACCTATTCTTATAAAGAACCAACACACTCATAACTACACATACACTAACTGCGAGTAGATTTTAAAGTTGGACTGATTAATTAATTTGCCCTGTCTATGGAGAAAAGATGAGACATCTTTTTGTTCTTTTTTTTCAGAATATGCTGTCCCTCTGGTGGGCAAAGGCCTCCCCCAAGTTCTTCCATGTACTCTTTTACTGCACCATCTCTTTCTGGGCAGACCTCGGCGGCGCCGTCCATCTTCAGGCACCCATTGTATGGAGACTCTTGCCCAGCGGTCGTTTTAATTTTTTTCTTTATCCTTATTAATTTAATACCTTCTTTAAAACTTACAATCCGTAGTATCACCACCCTTTTTGCATTAATTTTTAAAAGAAAAATTGACACAAACCCCACCCACTTTAAAAATACAACCCATTAAAGGCACCTAACTGCTTATTTTTCACCGAGCTACCCCACGCTACTCCCTCAGGGAGCCTTTCACCTTAATGACCGCCCCGGATCAATCTGCTCCCATCTGGCACACGAGAGCTTGCGTGTTTCGACGCAGCTCATCCAAGAAGCTAGCCCATCTGAATAATGGCCTCGGAGACAGACACGCAACGTTAAAGTGGAATCAGTTAAGTGAAACTGATTTTGATTAAGGTTATGTAGGTATCCATTAAAAATCTTAAGAAAAATGTTTTTAATTGTATTTTTTTTTGTGATTACGTACTTTTTCGTGTCGTGGGTGCGTTTTCAAACACAAATCTCATAAGCACGAACACCGCAGACCCGGAACTGTTCTAATCTTAGGACATACCAATATTTGTTCTTTGTGAGAATCAAACAAAGCTATTCATTCCAACACTTCGCCAATCGATTTGATAGTATCCAAAATGGCTACCTGAACTGCACCCGAGATACCTGACTATTGATGATGTACTCCTGACTATTGATGATGGTAAAAACCGTTCTACTTGCATAATAACCCAGGTTGACCATGTAACCCATAATAACCCAGGAACCCAAGTCAGTAATGGACAGCAGCAACATAAAAACGGCTGGTGGTGCCAGAAGGCCGGTATAGCCGCTACTACGTTACGTCATCTAAGGGACCTTTTTTTTTTCTCGTTGGAAAATCCTCATGGATGTCCCTCGCCTGGGGAGGGCGAGGGGGTCTGCCGGACTCTTACCGGCTAAAAACCAACGGTGTTCCTCCTCCTGACCGTTCGGCCGGGGTCGCGGGATTCGCAAAAGCATGCACCGCAACCAAATCTAAGGGACCTAGGAGATGCCAATGCCCAGCTGTGGACTAGTCAGTATGAATATTATTAATTCTTAAAATAAACAATTGCATCAAACCGCATGTATTGGTATTTTTCAGCATTATGTAAAGCAATAGGAATTTTTCCTCAATGAATTCCCATTGTGGAAGATAATGTACCTAGACCTAACTCATTTGGTACGTTTTCCTCTTAATTCAGAAACGCAGAAATAACTCAAGCTTTTATGAATAGATGAATGATGTTTTTTTTTCTGCGCATTAGGCGTAGCATGACTACCATAGACAAGGGTTTTATCGACGAAAGAATAGACAACATGACATATTGCCATTGTGTATACCTTTGGTATACCTACGTCATTTTATCTATTCTTCCATGGACAAAACCCTTGTCTATGGATCATGCTACGCCTGCTGGTGTTGACTTTCCCTACCTAACTATGGAACTTCTACAGCAACTGTGAACAAGTAAACAACAAGTATGGTAGGGTTTATGGACCTACCTTAATACTGTTGTAGTTATTAATTGTTAGAAACTTGCCATGTGAGTAAACACATAGGGTACTATTATTCAAGGGTAATAATAGTGGTATGACGTCAATGATATTATTTTATATGCCTTTGTTTTTGTCTAGCCCTTGTGTCAAATAGTTTTAAAACAATGAAACTAGGTAGCAATTAATTTTCACTTATTGTTTCTATAAAAACAAAAGATTGTTATTAATATACAAAAGTGATACCAAATTCTACACGATGTTTAACCAACACACAAATAATAATTATTCATGACAAAAATATATTTTTAAAATACGAACATTCGCGCTTTCAATTTTTATGTGTTCAGCCAGTCATTTGTTATCTTTTATTCGTAACTTATTCCGTTTCATTTTTGAACGCGTTCCACGTTCGAATTGCATACAAATAGCGCATCGGCTCAGTAATCACAATTAAAATGGCGACCAAGATGAGAATGCTACGTGGAACATTACCATCAGGAACGTTAAGTACCGGCTGAATTGAAACCGTTTATGGGTGGAAAAATTAAAACGAGATTTGAATTTCGTATTCTGTGTACGCATGTCTGGGTCATAAATGTTAATGTCTTTTGCTAGACCAGTGTTGTAGGTATGATCATAAAATATAGCAGAGCTAAGCACGTGTAAAGATAAATAAATTAGTTAAGTGCACTGCGAACGACGTCATAGAAATATGCTTAGATATCTCAAATTAACCAATTTCTGTTCGTGGATCCTTAACGTGAATGGGTTTAATTTTTTTTTTACTCTAAATATATGAGTTTCATGGTAATAATTCAATACAGCCCACACTCTTACTTCACCTGAACAAGCTAACTAAAACCCAAAAACATTCACAAGTGGTTCAGCCATAACGAACGTTTTAAATTAAATTCTAACCCTCTATAGTCTATACCAAAAAAAAGTAATTTCAATACACAGCCTAGGAAAAAAGTCAAGAGGTTTTTTTCGCTCCATTACAGCTGGTTCGGATTACAACCGACGACGTGGAAAATCTCTATATCGTTAATTGAAAACGAACCGTTCTGTGTACAGGGACAATAGACAGAAGAAAAAACGCATAAGCTTATTGGTACCTATACTGAAACGTAATTAAACTACCTGCACTATGGTTCATGATGTATTTTAATATATCTTTATGAATTTATATCAAGTTTAATAGATTTTTTGTTTCAATTGAAAACTTTCTATAAATAGTGGAGCGCCGTAAGATTTATACCTCGGAATCCAGGGCCAGTCAATGAATCTTTATATAAACTTTGGAAATGTGTTTTTAACAGTATACAGAAAAATGTTAAAAAAAAAATTTGTGCGATCTCAATTTTTAAATTATTATTATAAATAATTATAATTTTTTCGGAAATTTCCTTTATTTATATTAGTTTAAAGTTATGTTTTAAAAAGGAGAACTATTACAAACTTGATATTGGGTCTCAAGGGACTGCAAGTATAAAGATGAGGGGTGGGGAGGGGACTAGAGGGTACGACAGCAGCAGTTCGGTGTTGTTAACGCGAGCCCTAAAGCGGCCAGATACAGCTTGAAACATTTGAACACTGCTTTGATTGTTATGTGTGGCACGGGACTTTGAATATGTGTTCAAAGTTTGAAGAAAGATTTTTTTTATTAATGATTTTTTTTTTCGCTCCATTACAGCAGGTTCGGATTACAACCGACGACGTGGAAAATCTCTATATCGTTAATTGAAAATGAACCGATCTGTGTACAGGGACAATAGACAAGAAAAACGCATAAGCTTAATTATAACGCAGCTGTAATTGGGTATTGTTCGGTTATGTCCACGTGTATTGGTATACTGAAACGTAATTAAACTACCTGCACTATGGTTTATGATGTATTTCAATATTTATCTTTATGAATTTATATCAAGTTTAATAGATTTTTTGTTTCAATTGAAAACTTTCTATAAAGGTATTGGGTCGGGAATACTTTACTCAATGTACGTTAAGGTATGGCGCTTTAATGACCTTCTTATTACAGTTTTGGAAATTATAAACTACAATAGAAAACTTTCGTAACAAGCAATCTTTCAAAATCGGTCGGCTTGACCACAGATAATATATTCGTAAAAATGTTTCGTTCAGTAATTATTATCAATACAAAGTATCACTTCAGAAACTATTTTATAAGAATACTACCATTGTTAAATTGTCATTTGCTTACACAATGGACCGATGTTAGTGTGAACAACGTTACTTGTACTATTATTTATTCTATGCGAACATGTGAGAATTCCTAATATTCAAAGATGAAAATAGTTTTCAATGTATAATTCTACGTATTTTATTTACATACTTTTGAATAGAGCTGTAAAAATAAATATTGACTTAATAAATACACAAGTAGCAAATACGTTTAAATAAAAACTACAGACAAAGAATTTTAAACATTCGGTAGTTTTATTTTTCAGAGTCAAATAATTGAGTCATCGTGTTTGGCTTGTCTGAATTCCAATATTTATTTTGATCACAACGTCTGAATTAGCGCGGAAAACTCACCCGCCTACTTATTCGCATACCACTTCTTATTGAAAACACGTGTGTACCTACTATTTTTAAAATATCAACACATTTTTATTTACTCGCCAAATTATTAAAATCTTTCTTTTTAAAAAATACGTTGCCCTTTCCTAGAATTTCTCCTGTATCGTGGGTGAGTTTATAGAAACAAATCTTCACATGTACAAACACGCAGACTTGGAACTCCTGGGGCAAGGACCCTCATAAAGAGTGGTCCGCCAGGGGCTAGCGGACCAAGACCTGCGAGGGATGCTGTGCATGCAATAGTAAATACCGCGATCCTTGTCATAGGTCCATGGAGGAACATCCTGGTGTTATAGCCGGTAACAGTCTGGGGTAACCCCCCGCCTTCCCCATGACAGAGGGTATCCATGAAGATATCATCAAGTAAACATAAAAATGACTTGGAATTCCAGATCTATAGGTACATACATTTCGGACTACGAATATTAAAAAAATATCCTTAGTACGTAACTATTTAATTATATTAAAACACTAATTCATACACCATGAACCGCATTTCGTTCACCCTAAACACTACATCACCGTTGTAACCACAAGAATTACAAGAAATCTATCACCAAAGCTCTGACCACTTAATCCTCCTTCTAAAATACGATCGCGTGAGAAACCAACATTCGTTCTCCACAATATCCTTGCACTTGCACTGTAAGGGGCCGGTCAGAAACTGCAAGTTAATCGCCATATATTACAGCAATACGTCATTAGGACGACCCCTAAGTAAGTTGTAAGAGGGAATAAATAAAGTAGCCTGTCGGTAAATTAGACGCAATATTGCTTCGGAGTCTGTCGGCGTTAATCATTTTTGGCAGAAACAAATATAATGGGTTTGTTTTATTTTAGTGTACAGGCAAAGGTAAGTCTGTTTGAATAATATTGAAATGTAATGTAATCTACTTCTTTTCATGTGATTAGTGACTAACCTGGTATCAGAGTTTATGCCGCCAATGGGCCTCTGACTTGGCTTCATATGCCGTCGAAAAATATCTCACAGGAATGCCGGTTTCCTCCTTCACCGTTTTATTTAAGCAAGTGATAATTATACAATACACACATGAATCCGAAAAGTCAGAGGTGCGTGCCTTGGATTGAACTTGAGACCTTGGCTTGGCAGTCCGACGGTCACACCACTAGGTTATCACTGCCATATGTAATGTAATGTAATGAAATTAATTATTTCTGTAATAGGATTTTTAACCACTTTTATCGGTCAGTGATTAATAATAAATATGTATCCTATCTACTATCTCTGAAAACAAATACCGAATCTATATTGGCACCACTTTTGAATTCAGCTGACAAAGATTGTTATGGAAATGGATATCAAAAATAGCACACAATTTAACATAATGTAGTATACCTATTCGAGTATTTTTCCCAAGAAAAAATCTATTAAAATACACAATACCACGTCATCGCAATTTTCCACGAAAAAGCAGTAAGTTATTTTTACCATTTCTCCATTTAATCTACATACAATGATGTCCATTGGAATTGACTACTACAGCATTTACATAATTAATATTGCGCATAACTACACCGAGTTCGCACGATGCGCGCATGCTTACGTCATGAGGGTATCACGTGACCGCCTGAAGAGTTTTCCAGGCGACCGGTGAGTCATACTAGTCATAGACTATGGTACAAGTTAAAAGAGGAACATCCAAAATTCGTATTGGAAGGAGATGGTAACTAAAGTTGATTTTGAGACACAAAACATATTTTATAAACTCGTTTATTCTGGTGAAATCATATTAAACTCAAAATTGAATATAACTAAAATATTGAATAATAAGATGAGGATATGGAATAATCATAAAAAAATAATATTTTCACATTGACAGAGAAATCATTTTGTGCCTATAAGTTTGTTTCTTTCTTTTTTATCTAGATTTGGGTTCAGTTCTTAAATCTATCTATGAACGTGCAAGAATCCAAGAAAGACAATTCATACAATTATTTAGATTTAATATCTTTTGAATTTTCTTTGATTCCGCTGTCGCTTATCAACGACACCTCATTTCAGCCTTGAACTCTCTGTATGGAAATTTTATACGTCGCTCGTACTCCGTCGCACCCAAAGGCATTGTAGTCCAAAATAGACACAACACTAGCCATTTGACAAATATGTACCTACTACAATGGTATTACTCTTGTTATTTTTTATTTTAGACCACGACTTTTGTTAACGTTAGTATAATATATAATGTATTTGACTCCTTTGTGTATTTGGTAAGTCGAAATAATTAATTTAGCAGTTTTTGTGGGCTTTTTTTTGTCGTTGAAAAATCCTCATTGATGTCCCTCGCCCCGGGAAGGCGAAGGGGTCTGCCGGACTCTTACTGGCTAAAAACCAAAGGTGTTCCTCCTCCTGACCGTTCTTTGTGGCCTGTAATACTTCAAAAACTATTTAATTTCAAACCTTGAAGGCTCCGTATAAATTAGATCCGTCATAGTAGGTGGCAAACTCTTCGCCAATTCCAAGCTTCGGGCTACTTTTGAGAAATCACATAACATTTAGCATACCTATGCCTCGGAATTGCACCTAGAACCTCTGAACCTATTACAACCTCGGTTTGCACCTATTCGACTTTTAACACACATTTCAGTTGTATTGTTATAATAACTGCCTCGTTGGTCTAGTGGTGGCAAGCGCGACTGCTGATCGTGAGGTCCTGGGTTTGATCCTTAGATCGGGCAAAGTGTTATTGGGTTTTTCCGTGTGGAATTCCTCAGTTGCAACCCAGAGTTTGAGGGTGTTACTATACACCTCTGCCCAACCCTTCGGAAAATACAGGCGTGATGTTATGTTGTTATAATAATGGACTAGATCGAATGTTTCTATAGCCAAGGTTTCTTACAACTTAAATTAAGTATATTCAACTAGGAAGTCAAATATTAAACTACAGCGCAAAGAAATGATAGTTGTTAGGAAATGACTCATTAAACAAACTGGTAACAGTAGGCACAACTAGTTTTATACTTTAATTAACTATACTAATCTAATCACAAGTAATAAAGATACAAAAATATTGCACATGTATCTCATAAACTGTAATAACACAGACATGTCACACAAACATAATGTAATAACTATAATTAACAGCAATGTCGTTAATATTCGAATGACGTCATATTCACACCGCATTGTTCTACTGAGGTAAAGGACATAATTCATTGCCACGACAAGGATACGACACCACAAAAGGATCCACGATCCGACGAACATTTTAATCTATCCGCTACGCACAGCCCGTAATGTCTATATGTACTTAACTAAATTACTTGCATAAATCATATTTAAACGTGACGAACGCCGGCGCCTACAAACCCCACAATCCAAAACACAAGCAATTACTAACTTTAACACCGAAGGGATTAGACCCGAATTCGGTCGGCAGCACAAAAATCTGCCGGAAAATTCGCAGCGATATTAAAAAATGTTATTTATGACTTGTGATATAAAGATCAATTTCGTATTTTCGGTTTAGGTGCTTTAGGAAAACGTTATCTACCCGAGGATTTTTTTTTTGCGAGAAGTATTTCGTTCTCGTGACCGCGCCACCCGTGACCGTTCTAAGTGAAATTCGTTTTTTACAGTTGTTAGTATCCAACTGCTGGATTACAATGATAAGTAGAATATAATATTTACATACTTTTCGGTAATTAACATGCAATATTTGAAAGCAGTTTAAAATGTTTGCACTTTCGTTGAGAATTTATTGAACAAATATTTAAATTTCCTCAAAGTTTACTCTCGAGTCTCGAGTGAGGTGACATTTAGAATTTGGCAAAAATTATCTTGTATTCTTCAGCGATTATACCAAGCTCTAGGTGTAATATTATATCGAACGCATAATGGTATTTAAACACGTGTTCTGCTTAGCAAAGAAAGTTAAAATCTTTCGTCATTGTAAGATTTACACACCTATTTGTTTTGGTTTCTAGCCAATCCTGTACAAAAGCAATGTAGTCGTACATTTCCAGGCCATGAATCTTTTGTTTTAATTTATATGGATTTATACCAATGGTACTTAGGCAGTAACACCCATATTCTAAGACGTTCCACCAAAACTAACTCGACTCGACTCTACCTCGGCTCACTACCATCGGTAGTTATAGTTGACATAAACGTCCTCGACTCGAGATTTTTCCTCAGTCGAGGTAAGGAATTATCTGTCAAACTCAAGGTACCTCGAAACCTACCTTAAGGAAGAAAGTGTCAAAGTTCGTATGTAATAAAAATGAATTTTGAAGACTTTATCGAATGTACTTACGATAATCCTTACAATTATTTATCGCGGTGTTATTTGCGCGATGCAGATAATTCAAATTATGACGTAATGAATCCGTCGAGGAACCTCAAAATTCACTCGAAATTGCGACTAAGAATACAATTTTGAAGGTGTTTTCGAGGCCGTTCTGAGTCAAGTATGAGTCGAGCAAGTTTTGGAGGAACGTCTTAGAATATGGGTGTAAGCGTCGCTATCAACCTTGTTGACTGACTAATCTTCTTACCAAAGCATGACCTATTCTCATAAAGCTCGTGCTCACATGAGAGAAGAAAAATAATAATGCCTTATCTCGAACAGATTTTTACATTTGCACGCATTTTATAATAGTAGTAGCACTTAGCCCGCGACTTCATCCGCGTGAATTTTGATACAAACTTCCATCCCCTATTTTACCCTCTTAGGGGTAGAATTTCCAAAAATCCTTTCTTAGTGGATGCCTACGTCACAAAAGGAACCAACTGTCCAAATTTCATGTTTCCAGCTTCAATGGTTTAGGCTCTGCGTTGATGAACTAGTCAGTCAGTCAGGACAGGTAATTATAATGTATATAGGTAGATAGATTAACTTGAGGGAATCAATTAGCACTCAGCCTCGAGGTCAAGCTTCAAAAAGTTATCGACGTATCAATAAACCATTTCGAAGAAACTTTCAAAATGAATTTTTATATATATTCACCAAAACGGTCTTTATGGTTACTTCTAATTCGCCATTTAACATTTATGACAACTCGAACATTTAAGTCCCCATGAAATCGCGATAAAACAGTTTTATTCTTCCGAGAGCTTGTACAATCTGTTTCTTCCCACAGGGAACTTGGTAAAACATTCAGTCGATGATTTATTCCGTCCCTTATCTGTAGTACATGTACATACTCCATTAAGATTAGGTATTCATGTTGCACACCTGATACTTTGAAAGCGTTTGACAATGTGGTTACGTTAGATCTTTGTGTGCGTGTTTTCGTACACGGAAGATAGAATTTCATCGTTTCTTCACGAGTTTGTCGATAAAGTTATATCGGGTAATAAAACAGTGTAGGACTACTTAGAGCGACCGAGAAATTGTATGTGTTTTTACTTATCCTTTTTTATGAACAGTGACTCATAGAGAGTCTTTACAGGATTACGTTATCTATATTATATATTTATCTTAATATATATAAGCCTTCTGTACGTGTATTTGTTACCTAACTCCTTCTAAACGGCTGGATCGATTTGGATGAAATTTTGTGTGTAGGTATATTTCAATGGGTTCCTGAATGGTCTGAAAATACAATTGGATCCGGTAGGTGGCGCTGCTTTTCCGGGTAGGACGACGCCTGGCGGGTCCGCTAGTTATATATAAAAATCAATTGCCGTACGTTAGTATCGCAAAATCTTTTTTTTTCTCCGCTCAATACTGGGCTGGTTAGACAAAAAGAAAAAAAAGGAAAAAAGAAATTGTTGTTACGAAGTTCACCAGGTCATCTAGTCTATATCTATACTAATATTATAAAGAGGAAAGATTTGTATTTTTGTATGTAACGAATAAACTTAAGAACTACTGGACCGATTTCAAAAATTCTTTTGCCGTTAGAAAGCTACATTATCGCTGATTAACATAGGCTACGGGCGGAGCCGTGAGGACACAGCTAGTAATTAATAAAATAGATCGATACTCTTCCTCATTCTCATTCCGAACCAGATAAACTTTATATCAAGATACAAAGCGTATAGAACTTCAATTCCTAAATCTAATACAAACAGTCCCAGACACAAAACAAATGAGCTGAATATCCGGATTTGTGTGATAAAACTTCTATGCAACACATCTGTCTCTCGTATTCGATACTGCAGAATAATTAACACATATTTGCACGAAACTTTAGCAACTCCTCGTCGAGGGGGACACAAGACGAGATATCGACAGGTGCCTTCTAAGTGATTACCGACTATGCAGTTCGAGCCCTATGAGTTTTATTATTATAAAGATGGGGTTCTTGGTAATAGATAGTCGATTAGTAAAAATGGCGTGCTTGGTAAAGTTATTTATATTATTTTTTAATTCTTCTTCTTTTCGTGTGGTTAATCCACCTGGTGTCAGAGTTTATGACGCCCATGGGCCTCTAATTTGGCTTCACATGCCGTAGAGAAATATCTCTCAGGCATGTCGGTTTCCTCAATATGTTTTCCCAACCGTTTTTAAGCAAGTGATATACAATACGCACATGAACCCGAAAAGTCAGAAGTGCGTGCTTTGGGTTCGAACTCGAGACCTATGACTTGGCAGTCTGACAGTCGCACCACCAGGCTATCACGGCTGTATTTTTTCATTAATTGTAACTTTATACCTATATAGGCATATCCTACTTGAATTTCGTAGATGGTGTTTACATTATAGCCAAATTAATGATACATTCTTGATGTACAGCGTATTAGCTAAAAATACATGTTTGTGTCATTTTGCTCTTAAGGTTCAGTTGCACTAAATAGCTATAACCATACCATATTTACGTCATATTTGCATTGGTTCATACATTTTGTAATGGTTGTGGTTATAGTTAGTTAATGCAACTGAGTCTTAGTTTTGATATTAGTTAAAAGTATACAATATTTGTAAATTTTAGAATTTATCGCCTGTTGACAATTAACGTTTCATAACATTACATCACGCCTGTATTCCCCGAAGGGTTGGGCAGAGGTGTATATAGGTAGTAACACTTATTTCGCCGTTATGTTTAAGTCTCATGTAATAGGGGGCGAGTCTATTGCCATCAACCGGCCACAAATCCAAACTCCGGGCTACTGCTGAGGAATTCCACACGAAAAAACCCAATAACACTTTGCCCGACCTGGGGATCTAATCCAACACGTCACGATCAGCAGTCACGCTTGCCACTACTAGACCAACGACGCAGTTAATTAACGTTTCCAATCTGTACATTAATTATTTAAATAACTACTAGATACATAATAAATAAAAATGTTTGTGATTATTTTTGCAAAAAAATTATATGAAAATACAAACATCCATATGTTAGACATATTATAATGTTTTACTCTATCAACCTCATTTGCAGCAGTACGATTTTAATATCGGCTTTCACCACAACCCTTGGACTGTGTCCAAGAGCTTACTATTATGAGTGCAGCCCCACAATTTAATAATTGATACACTAATTAAACACACATAATCTATACTTATAATAAAGAGAAATGTCCTAACTGACTAACAGACTGATTCATCACCGCAGATCCTAAAACACTGAAGCTGGAAACATGAAATTTAGACAGTAGGTTCCTTTTATGACGTAGGCATCCAGTTAGACAAAATTTTTGGAAATTCTGCCTCTAAGGTGGTGAAATAGGGGATGGAAGTTTGTTACGAAATTCACGCGGACGAGGTCGCGGGCGAAGTGCCTAGTTTCTTTTTTAAAAGATGTGATTATCAAGTCTCTTTTGTATTTTAACTTCATCTTTCCAAATGCTGAGAAAAAGTCTATGATTATTTATATTAGTATGTTTTTTTTATGCAATATTATCACCACCACTCGATGTCATAGTCACCACTCGATGTCATGTCACCACTCGATGTCATACCACTCGATGTCATAGGTAGTTGTTTATTTTATCTATATTTTTATTTTGCCCGCTTTGTTGGTCTAGTGGTCGCCCAGTTTGGGCAAAGTGTTATTCGGTTGTTCCATTAGGAATTTCTCAGTTGTAGCCCGGTGTCTGGATTTGTGCCCTGATGATGGAGAGATGGCAAATGGCAATTAAACATAACTGGCGAAACGAGATTGTACTAAAATCACCTCTGTCGATCCCTTCGGGAAATACAAGGCGTGATGTTATGTTATTTTTATTTCAATTCTGTTATCGAACACTTGAAAATCAAAGCATAATAAATAGAGAGACAGGAGCATGTCAATTTTAAGTACAGAGTTTCTTTATCTCAATCCAATAGTAAACTTCGCAAAGTTTCAACGAAACCTATCCGTTTCTAAGTTCCTCCCTAAATAAGGGTCTATCCGGACTCCCTACCTCGCGTGACATCTGTAAAGGGTTTTCAATGTCGACGAAGTTGAACAGCCCTCAGTATAAATAACTAGTTGTAGGTAATAGACAGATTTTATCTGCCTATTCGTAATTTGTTTTATGTTGTGACAATTTTTTTATTGCATGGGAAATGTTCTGATAATTTGATGCTGTTATAGCTTTTATATATATTTTTTATCGTTCTTCATTTCTTTTGACAGAACAACACATCGAAGCTGTCAACCACCATGACAGTAAGTCATAGAATGGTGTGGTTATAGCTGAAATCGGCTAGATGGCATCATCATCATTTTTTGACTCAAAACGTTCGTACTGCTGAATATGGGTTTCTTTATAGACTTCTATAATTAAAGGTTGTTTTAAATAAAGAGATGAAGTCCTAATAACCTCTAAGCAAACAGTAGTGTTGTTATTATCAAAGGGGTAAACACATGACAAGAAGTCATAGAGAATACTGTCGCTATAGCCGAAATCAGCTAGATGACATCATTATCCTTTTTTGACCGAAAACGTTCGTACTGCCGAATATGTGTTTCTTTATAGACTTCTTCAATGAAAGGTCGTATTTAAGGAGATGAATGCTTAATCACTTCGAACCAAACATAAATGTTGTTATTATCAAAGGGATACACAGATAGAACTAATTAAATAGTTTTAATCAGTTTCACTGCGTATACTTACTTGTTTGATTCAAATCCTGCGACAGATTTTTCAATTACTTCTGCTTAACCGATTCTCCTGAAACTTCGCACAAAAATTCGATTGCCATGACATAACATCACGCCTGTGTTCCCCGAAGCAGGTTGGGCTGAGGTGTATAGTAACACCCTCATTTCGTCGTTATGTTTAAGTCCCATGTAATAGGGGCCGAACTTATTCCCATGAAAATACAACATTATAATAATTTCAACCTTCAATCTTGATGCTGCAGTGCAGGGGTACAACAAGATAAAACCGATTAAACTTAAAAGATTTTTATTTTATTAGTGCACTCTGAAAATAGCTCAAGAGCGAAGTTACGAATGATTTATATTAAGAAATCAATTGCATGCTTACATGCAATAACAAAATAATCTCGCTGAACAGCTACAGATTTATGAAGTACGTAGCAGCTACGTGCTACGAGCGCTACGAGCGGCCGACGTGCTCTGCGGTGTGACGTCACGCGCTGATTTACAGCCTACGACGCTACGTGAGTTTATCGACCTTGTGTTTATTATGAAATATTTACTAGTAACAAAATAAATCTCGTGTTTTACGTTGAGGTATTTAAAGACTTACGCTAAGTGGGCTTAGGCCGTATTCGTATTAAAAACCTATAATTTTTTCCATGGTGGGTGGTTACATCTATGCCACAATTGAATAGTCTCCTTTAAAGAGTTTTTTACTATTAACTTCGAAATAGAAATTAAACCCAATATCTAAAACATTACGCACAATTTGAAACTTCTTTACCCTTCAAAGCTTATTTTATTAAGCTAGATTTTATATACCTCTATTTAAAATTTATCATTTTAATTACACCCAAAACAATGATCTGAATAGTTCTCCCCTAATAGTTTATCCACGTCCGTCACATGCTATACCTATAAACCTGCCTATACCACAGTACGTATCAACATCGCATGAAGCCTGTCATTAACACGATGAAACATGTGCAAACAAACGTGAACAGCTTATTGATATATTATTAGTAATTGAGTGAAAATCATTCAATTGATTGTTATTATGTCATTCAATTCATTGTTGTTACGTCATTCTTGGGATTTGTTCTATGGGCGTGAGAAAACCTCTTGTTGGGGATCTTTTTGGTGAAAAATTTGGCCTACTCGCATAGAATAAGCTTATAAATTTTTCGCGTAAGCACGGGCCTATTCTCAGAATAAGAAGTGTTTAAGCCTTAGTTCTACGCGCTGACCTGGGGCTGGTTGGCAGACTACATACACCATCGAGATCTTTTTTAAGCTCTCTCAGGAGCGCAAGTTTCCTTACGATGTCTTTAAGGCAAGTGATAATCAAATTCTGATCCGCATTTCAATTTGAAATGTTAGAAGTGCAGGTTGGGTAAAAATTACCTATAAAACTTTAATTTTAAAGTCGAAAAGGTTCTTTTTCCTCTGCATTATTTTGGTCTTTATTTTCGAAATCACAAGTATTCTTTCCAAATGCCACTTATTGTCGTCTTGCTCTTACACCGGTCACTCACATGCGCGCAAACATTCGTACATTGCACGAATGTTTTCCGTTTTGTATGTAAAATGTTCGCATAGTCATTGCGAATGTCAGTCCCACACTTGTGGGTTCGCGTATTCGTGCGAATGTGAGTGACAAGCATTACAATTGAAATTATTAGCAGGACACAAAACAAAGCTGAACTTACAAGGTCTTCTTCTTTTCGTGTGGTTAGTGACTAACCTGGTGTCAGAGTTTATACCGCCCATGGGCCTCTGACTTGGCTTCACATGCCGTCGAGAAATATCTCTCAGGCATGCCGGTTTCCTCACGATGTTTTCCTTCACCGTTTTTAAGTAAGTGATAATTATACAATACGCACATGAATCCAAAAAGTCAGAGATGCGTGCCTTGGGTTCGAACTCGAGACCTATGACTTAGCAGTCCGACGGTCACACTACTAGGCTATCACTGCAATAATACTTACAAGGTAGGCCTAGTATTGTACGATATTAACATACGAGCATGACTTCCTTGACACCATTATACTTTTAATATTCCTGATATACGGACACGATAGAATTTTTATGTGTATACAAATTGGGCTCTAAAAATATAACCCAAAACCATAAAACCAGCCAAAAAGCGCTGCACAACACCGTTTAAAACTTTCCATTGTAATACGTTATAAAAAATTTCATACATTTCACCAACATCGAAATTACCACAACGTTATTAGTCTAATAAATTTTATTTATGACCGAACAACAGAATATTAGGGCATTATCCACCACATGGACATTTTGGTAGAATAAAGTACACGCGACAGTTTGACCTCACGTGTCCCTACCAATAAATATATCGTTACACGTTTGAACGCAGCCTAACAAAAAATTACTTGACATTTTTTTGTGTTGAACGAACCGAAAAACTTTCGCAATCAAGGGTGAAAAAACAAGCGCTGTCGATGGATATTTTTGGGTCTTAAAAGTTAACGATGAACAAGTGTTGAACCGTTTTATTTTTGGTAGGTATTCGTGACGTCATTGTACTTGGGTTTGGGCACGTAATTAATACAGGTAGAGAATGATGCAAAATACCTACCCTTTACGCCTAAACAATTATTTTTCAACAGACCTATTTTTTGCTTGCTGTAAAAATACAAGCATGTGTGACATTTAACAAAGAAAGATAGAAAATATTGTTTACTTTAGCTCAAAAACAAGCGACACAATATAAAAAAAATACAATTTAACATTTTACGTATTGATAATCTAATGTTAACTCGCACTGGACTCACTATTGCTATCACTTTGTAAAAATTTAAGTTTGAACAAGACTTGACAGGCCCAGACGAAAATCACAAGATATGAAAAAATAACTTTCTTATTCGAACTTTATATTTAAATTAATTTTACGAAAATAACCGTCATTATAATTACTAATTTTACCTGGTTTTTTTTTCTGTACAATCTTAATTATTTCAATTATCAATTAATGATTTGGACATATTACTAATGTGATATTTAATTGTAATTATTTTTTGTACTGGACTTGGACAGAGTATTGTATAAAATAACAATTTTTTTCTCGTCGTGACTTTGTACCTGTAAACTTGCATACCGTAAGGTTGAATATGGTGATACTAAATATATTTTTTAAATTTAAATTTAATTTTGCTCATATTTCGCAAATAAATTGGTTTTAATTTGAATGTCGTGCATGCCTATAAGTGACTTATTTACACAGGACGTTCTTGTAAACGGTTACATCTGTGTATTAACTTGTAAACGAGTTGATGGTGTGCCTTACTTATGTATAAATAAATATCAAAATTTTAAATCAACCTTGATCCATTAGTCCACTGCATCCATCAATGAAAATAAAACGCTATTTACCTAACAGCAGCAACACTAACTTAAAAATACAGGTACGAAGAAAAATCACAGCCTCATCGACAAAGGCCGTCCATCTTAAGGAGGCATTAAACAAAGAGTAGGGGCCATAATGTGATTTAGGCCCGAGGACAGACGCGCCACGTTAATCTTTACGTCCACTCCCTAGGGTGTCATTCCTGCAGCCACGGACAGGACGTGACTTCTTCACGTCTTAAAATATTGGCGAATTGATTTCCGAATAGTTCTTGTGGACGTCAACCGATCTTGACTTTAGGTATACTTTTTTTAGTAAAGCTGAGACTTTCGCTGCAATAGTACAAGTATCTATCAAAAAATATAAAACCAAAGATTTCTACTTTGCTTGTTTTTTGATTGGCATGAACTATCAAATAAAACCAACCTATTCTGCGGGATTCGGATAGGTTCTATTTTTAGACAGGCAGTTTGCTAAAATAAAGAAAATCTGTCTAAATAGACATACATACATACATAAACTCACGCCTTTTTCCCATGGGGGAAGGCAGAAACTATAGAACGCCACATGCTACGACCCTTACATACTCCTTTCGCTTCATCCACATTCATACATCTTGTCATACACGCACGCCGGTTGAGAGTACTACGCACCTGACCTTTGTGAAGAACATCACCAATAACATCGATGTATGTCCTTCTAGGACGTCCTCTACCGGCGTTCCCATTAACATCCGCCTTATAAAATAGAGCCCCATAAAAATATGTTAATATTGTAGAAACTAAAGTTTTAGTAAATATTTAAGCGTTGATAGTTTAGTAGTGTGACCGTCGGACTGTAGGTCTCGAGTTCGAACCCAAGCCAAGCACCTCTGACATTTCGGAATCATGTGCGTATTGTATAATTATCACTTGCTTAAAAACGGTGAAGGAAAACTCGTGAGGAAACCGGCACGCCTGAGAGGTAATTCTCGACGCCATGAGAAACCAAGTCAGAGGCCCTAAACGGGCGGCATAAACTCTGACACCAGGTTAGTCACTAACCACACGAAAAGAAGAAGTAACTATTGACCACTATATAGCGCTTTAACACATATTGTATGTACAAACTTCAGTATTTAAACTTATTAGATACTATTTAACGCACCTAAAACTATTCTCTCCCATCCATTACGATAAACCTTATGACCTCGCACACATTATTGAAGAACTGAAAGAGAATCTGTACCTAACGACTTAGGCCCGAATCTCTAATGTCGCATTTATAATTTAAACCCGTCCCTTCTAAATTAATTACTGCGACAAGAGTTATCGATAGCCGTCCTTCTCTGTCGCCCTCGTATTACAGATTAAAATGTATATTTAATAAAATATACCTCCGTAATAAGGTCACAGGTTAATAGGGTAGAGGCCTTCCAAGCAATATTCACATACATCACAAACTCGAAAGTCGGTTACACTGAGCTACACTATGTCCCAAAATTATTTGCTCCATTCAAAATTATGTAACAATGTCGTCACAGTGCCTCAGCTGGAAAACGTCTACTTTGTAGTAAATAATTTATGACTCCTTCTAAAGTTTCGCTCGCTTTGTCCAATAAGAGAGGTTTATATGATTAAGCTACGGTCATGGTACTGTTGTAAGCGGATCACTGTCATTTATTAACCCTGATGGGTGATGTTCACTGGTTATTTGATACTAAAATTAATTGTATAAGACTAACCGTTACTAATTCTTGGTGTCTAGGAAAACAGGTGTTCTATGTTGTAATACGATTATGACAGTCAGAATCTCAAAAGTCTAACTAACCTTTTCAGAAAATCGGTATCGCCCTCGCCCGGTAATTGGGTTGCGGTCAGATGGCAGTCGCTCCACGTAAAATATAATTATGTACGCGGATTTGGTTCGTCTGGAAGCCTACCTGAATTAACTTGGGTAAAGGGCTAGAACAACGATGATAGACAATTGCTTATTTATGTAAAGTAAAACCTTCGTACAAATTCCGAGTCTTTGCCGACAAAATTTATGAATTCTTAGGGCCAAGCTACATCTGACGGAAGATAGTCGCCGATCCTCCGTCGCGTAATTTACTCAAAGAATTTTAGTAACGCATCTTCGGCCAAATGTCTACGGTATGAGATGTTTATATGGAAGTATATGTACCGGCGGAAGATCGGCGACGCCGCGACGTATCTTCCAGATGTGGCTTGGCCCTTAATAGGTATAACTACGATTATTAAAGTTCATAATTACATTATTACACCAATCTACTAAGACTAAAACAGACTGCAACAGAATTAAAAATTCAATTAACAATTGCAGCCGTTTCAATGAAAACTAAACGAACTGCAAGTTCACAACTTCTATCTTAACTAAGTTTCACCTGGGTGACGCCGACGCTGAAAAAACGAATAATTACTTACCGCAGAGAGCCAATTGAATACACCCACCTGAAAAGAACAGACATCTTCATGAATATTCTGAAAAGCTCTTAGTAGAAGTTTATTGAAAAGAAACGGGGGAGACCTTAAATGATTGTAAAGGCTGTGCTACATTTTCGGCTTCGTAAAAGGTTCGGACTTTTGTGGTCAAAGATTGATAGTGAAATGTGGGAGAATATATTGTGAAAGATGGGAAGTTACCCTTCTAAGTATTTAGGGCATTTCATTTTGGGTTAATATTATAGTTAAAGTATCCGGCGCTCGTGGGTAATTACCAACCGCGCGGACATATGATTTGCGAGTTTAAGCTGCGCTTGTCGCGGTCTGTCCAAGGATGGGTGAACGTTCGTTACACATCAAGACCCCTGCGTGCCTCGGAGAGCACGTTAAACAGTCGGTCCCGGGTGTCATACGAATACCTATGACAGTCGTTACGAAAATCAGACGACAGGTCTAACCTTAGGATAGCGCCATTGCCCGTGGGTTGCGGAGTTCTGATGGCAGTCGCTTCTCGTAAAATACTGGTATTAAGCCGCATCTAGTTAAACTGGAAGCCGATCCCAATATAACTGGAAAAAGGCTAGGAAAATTATGATTATGTTTAAAGTATTAGATAATTATATTTTAATCATTTATTTATTTCTGTAATTTGATCTTTTTACAAAATGTTTTTCGTGCCAAATAATGCAGGTCTTTGCATGTATGTTATTATGTAATTTTGTAATATAAAACAAATATGATTATTTATTTCTATTTATTCGAGTTAAAGCTTATGCGATATTAGTATTTTTAACGTAGGAAGAATCCTGTGACAGGAACTCATTTCGTGGGTCGTAGTAACGGCACTACTGAATTCAACGTAAACACGATTATCGATAGACGTGAAACAGGTGACATTTTTTTACTCTTAAATCTTTCAAATTTTTTGTATAATTACATAACATCACGCCTGTAGTCTCCGAAGGGTTAGTCAGAGGTGTAAAGTAACCCCCTGATTTCGCCGCTATGTTTAAGTCCCATGTAATAGGGGGCGAACCTATTGTCATCAACCGGGCACAAATCCAAACTCCGGGCTGCTACTGAGGAATCCTACACGGAAGAACCCAATAACACTTTGCTCGACCTGAGGATTGAACCCAGGATCTCACGATCAGCAGTCGCGCTAGCCACCACTAGACCAACGAGGCAGTTATACATAGTTACGGTCTTTGTAAAATTCTCAAGACACATCCCGCGACAAAAATGCTTAAACTAATATTGAATCAATTTATACAAAAAGTTTACTAACACAACTAAAATATAAATTATCTTTATCTTTTGTCGAACATTGTAAACGACCCCTAACTTTAATGAAAGTCTTACCTATCGGAACTGGTGTCTCGAAAGAAAGAAGGCTGCTATTAAATAAATATCGAGTTAAGTACATGCAAATGCAGGGAAAGTAATTTAAAAGTATTTTAAATGGGCATCTGTATTGTTTCTATAGGAAAGTTATAAAGCTGATAAAACCACCTCAATTTTTTTCTCACATTTTTAAAGTGCTGTGTCTTCTACGGCTAAGGCCTGTCATAATAAACCGTTCTCAACATGGCGCTTGGGAGAGAAATCCCAGGAGTCGATGTCAAACCAGAAACGGTATCTCGATTTTATACATGTTTCCATTTAACATACAATAAAACAACAACTTTTGTGTTGTCAAAAGTCACACGTGAGTTTTTTTTTTGGAATTAGTTGCATTTGTTAATTGACTAGCCTACTACTTTGAGAAAGTGTACTCTTGAAATATTCTGTGAAAATGCTACCATAAATTCTTTCTTTAGATAATAAATTATGATCTTCTTAAATGAAAGAAGACGTCCTAGGGTGTTTTCATAGAAAAAATCAAATATTGAAGAAGGATGAAACGCAAAAGAGCTATTGATAACTAGATATAAGGTCAATGTGGGCAAATCTGTCTGCGGAGCAATTCCATACACATGCATTTTTATTAGTTCAGACTCCAGCTCTTACAAAGGATTCTAGCATAAGGTAAAATGTTACAAATAAATTGTAACAATGTACCTTTACGAGAGAAATAAACTATATTATTATTATTATTATTTCTTAGGTATTTATTTTTCTTCTCTTTTTGAGAGAGTTTAAGAAACTTATTATTAATTCCAGAATAGTTAGTGAATATTTTAGTTTAGTTAATAACTAAAAATTGATCATGTTGTATCGTCCGAGTCGACAACAGCGTAACTATCTCTGGAATGAATACAAATGCATGTGTATGGAATTGCCCCGCTGACGGAATTGCCCACATTGACCTTAGCTATTTCACGTTTATCGATAATCGTGTTAACGTGTATTCATTATTAAGGTGAACGCACACGTATCAGAGCCGAAGGAAGCGAAGGAGCCGAAAGAATCGAATATTAGAATTACTTGTATGAAATAATTTGATATAATCACTTATCCGCGCCAAATCGGACGAATCGTTTCGACGTTTCGTTTAAACTTAGTTTCGTTCGACGCGGACATGTATCTGATCACTATTAAACGGCGACGACAAAAGTTCCAAAACATAATTTCTAATAACATTTACGTGGTTATTCAGAAACCGCTGGCAACTCGTATTCGAAACATGATTTACTAGAGAATACATGGCTTTATTTCGAACTAGCTAGTTTCCTCACGGCTCCGCCCGCGTAAGAAGTTTTATTCCAGTAATAAATATAGCCTATGTTACTCAGTGATAATGTAGCTTTCTAACGGCAAACGAATTTCTGTAATCGGTCCAGTAGTTTTTAAGTTTATTCGTTACATACAAAAATACAAATCTTTCCTCTTTGTACATTAGCCACTACGATTTACGAAATGACTAGTGTCCCAGGACTAATTAAGTGAAAATCTATAGTATAATTTTATAGTAACTGCCCCGTTGGTCTAGTGGTGGCAAGCGCGACTGCTGATCGTGAGGTCCTAGGTTCGATCCCCAGGTCGGGCAAAGTGTACGGGGCAGTGGTGGCAAGCGCGACTGCTGATCGTGAGGTCCTAGGTTCGATCCCTAGGTCAGGCAAAGTGTTATTGGATTTTTAAGTTTTTCCATGTAAAATACCTCAGTAGCAGCCCGTAGTTTGGATTTGTGCCCGGTTGATGGCAATAGGCTCGCCCCCTATTACTTGTAACGGCAAATTGAGGGCGTTACTATACACTTCTGCCCATCTCTTCGGGGAATACCAGCGTGATGTTATGTTAATGTATAGTAACTAATGTTAGAACATCACAAACTAAATTACCCATTTCAATTGACTTTTCTATCTTCAATTATGACTTACTTTCGCAAAACCAACTTCTTTTTGCGGCCACGGCACTACACGACTTGCTCTGTGGTCACCTCACTAGCTTCAACCATCTTCTTATTAGGAGAGTCTAGTCTTCTTATGACTATAGTCAGCAGTTGACTGTGATAGGCTGTTGATTCATTCACCTACATAGTCAACAGCTGTTCACAGGCCTCACCTCAAACTGTGCCTTGATACTATAGATAGTCGGTGTTCCGCTCCGCTACCAATCTTCAGATCTTCGATCCAACCGACTGGGAGATCCATTTACTAATCAAGTTTCCTCAACTTATATTCTCTTGCACGTATTGTTGGATTGTTCTAGAGAACCCGTGTGATGAATATAAATGAGTTATATGAGTTGCCTTAGCTAATCTGGAAGTCTTTAAACAGACTCCGGACACAGGTAAGTCGAAGTGTAGGGGAACGAGGTATGGTGTTCCTCCTACGAAAAGGGAGGATCCTCCTACCAGGCGGGTCTTATGCCTGGCGGGCCACTGCCCAACGGTTGATGTTGGGAAGTTGTACATGTACTAACTCCGTGTCAGATCTTGATACCGCGATGCAGGATTTGTGACATTTCATCTGACAGCTGTCATTGTTGTCGCTGTAGTCTGCTAGAAATTCGTCGTGCTATGTAGTTCGCATGTGGCGTGATAGATGCCGCCATAGAAGCAAGGAAAACCTGCTCAAGTAGAGATTCATAGATGATTCCAGCTTGAAGTGTAAATGTGGTGCTATTCCATAATCGATGGGATACCTGACATTATGCCCTGCGTGCCCTAATACCTGCACGGTGTAGGAATAATGGACGCTACTGATAACGCTAAACTCGTAACTAAGTTCTGGGCCAACTCAATTTAGATTGCCATCGACACGCTAAGAAGAAGAAGAATTTAAATGATTCGCGATATACAAGGTTAGTCGGAAAGGGGGTACTAAGCCGCGGGCCACTTAATGTATCCCTGATGATTGTTTTAAAGAAAGTGTTAAAATTTAAAAATTCGATTAATGTTTTTCCATGCAAAATTATTTTTATTTTAGTTTTTTCAAAAATTCTTCATCCCTGCTTTAGTTATGAATTCGATTGTTTTATACTATGTAAAGAGAAGAAAAAGAAAAAAAACCTCAGTATTTAGCTAACCGTTTAAATGACAGTCAATTTAAATGATTAAAGAAGAACAAAATGCGAGATATTAACCATTTTACGTTTTCGATTGCCACGTGAAATATACTATTTAAGACTGCATTATTTTCAGTTCTTAGAATAATGTCGCAGACATAGAAACAACAAATATAAATCCCTCTCTCATCATTCATAACAAAAAGGACGCATGGACGCATTTATTAATTAACGTTCTCAGAAGAGATTATCACCACAATTAATACATACACATAACAGTATCTGCCGGATTACGTAGCTATGTATAGCTCCATCCACTTTATCTTTCCACGTCGCCGCCTATTTGTACTGCTTGGCCAATATTTGGGGATCTAATGACGTCATAATAGAATTTGGCGATTAATTATTTTTGTACCCTAACACCGAAGACAGAATGACTCGGAAGATTAGGAGTTGAGATTTCTTGCAACCTTGAAGGATGCTGTCATAGTTAGGTGAAGACGAATAGTTTGTCTTATCTGGTTGGGGTTCAAAGTAACAATGTTTCGAAAGTTTTCGGTACATCTAAGACTGTTGGTAAGTATGTTTTGCTACGGTTACATTTTCAAGTGTAGGTACCTACGTATGAAGTACACTCGGGTGCAATGAATCCGGGTCACCAACGACAAACAATGTTACACAAAACAATGTTAAAATGTGATATTAAGGTTTATGTTGACAGCCCGGATTCAGTGCTACCGAGTGTATTATTGTAACCTTAATCATAGTTACAAGGCACTTAAATCAACTAACTTTCTTTCTTTTCTTTTTTCATATAATTAACACCGAATTAACATTACATAATTGTGTAGTTAAAAACGTGCGATTATAGATAATGCTTTATACCATAACTTAACAATATAACATCACGCCCTGTATTCAAAGAAGGGTTGGGCAGAGGTGTATAGTAACACCCTCGTTTCGCCAGTTATGTTTAAGTCCCATGTAATAAATAGGGAGCGAGCCTGTTGCCATTAAACGGGCACAAATCCAGACTCCGGGCTGCTACTGAGAAATTCCTTATGGAAAAACCTAATAACACTGCCCGACCTGGGAATCGAACCCAGGACCCCATGCTCAGCAGTCGCACTTGCGACGACTAGACCAACAAGGCAGTCAAAGGCTTCATACCATAAGTAGTAATAATAACCTATACTTTGGTATCTATTCTGAGTATTTATGTACCTACTATAACGTATGAACACGCGGTCCCAAAGTAGAGAAAAGACCCTTTTTCTTAACAGCAAAAAACCTTGACCCAACACTAAACTTTTCGCGATCATGTACAATTCACATAGGTAGTTACACAAAATATCTAAAAGGAAAACTTCGTTCTCTTGTAAGGGATCATTCACATCTGTTGCTAAGGGCTTCATACAAATGTCTGTTGAATCCCAAAGTATTTTCTGATGTATGTTGCAAGTTATTGATACGTGTAAAGATTAAAATTTCTGACAGTCATGGTTGTTGGCAAGTTTTGAAGTATTTGGGCAGTTTGTAGTATGAGATTGATAGCGCTTGAGATAATGTTTGTCTGGATAGGTATTTGTTGTTAAGAGATTTTAGGCGAAATATGAAGTAGAAAAAAAATTGTTTCTGAAGATGAATCATATAATAAAATTATAGACATAAACATAACATCACGGCTGTACTCCCCGAAGGGTTATGCAGAGGTGTACTTATATAGTAACACCCTCAATTCGCCGTTATTTTTAAGTCCCATGTAATAGGGGGCGAGCCTATTGCCATCAACCGGGCACAAATCCAAACTCCGGGCTGTTACTGAGGATTTCCACACGGAAAACCCAATAACACATTGCCCGACCTAGGGATTAAACCCTCATGATCAGCAGTCGCGCTTGCCACCACTGGACCAACGAGGCGGCAGTTATAGCTATCATAATATTATTTATGTCTTTAAACTTCTAAAAGGCCATTTACAATTTATTAGTAGAACAATGAATACCACGGTAAATTGATGGATAAAATTATATTTAGTTTTATAAAGAATGTGTACGAATACAAAAAATTCTAGTTATAAGTAAAATTTGCATAGTGTTGATGATGGCTAAATGGGCTTAAACAAATCTTTACCATGTAGCACCATCCTATGTACCCTACTTATTGCAAATAAAGAGTTTGACTTTGAACTTGAAGAACTTGTAGTTAAAAGTGAATACATTAACTTTAAGATTACATCAAATAGACTTGCTTTGCTTTATTGTAATAAAACATCAACCTATAGTTTATCCGTCTTATTACAAGATGATCTAAGCAAACCCCGCAGGTTTTAAAATACGAGACGTTACAAAGTGTTGTTTATATTTTAAAGCTGACCTTATCTTAGTCTTGGTTTAAACCATCTCTAGTAATAAAAGGGTTTGCGTTTACTTGTTAGTTTGAAAATAGAAAATGTAAATGTTTATTTCTAAGAAACATAATTATATAGGTAGGATGTTACAGTATCAGAGGTACATCATGTTTCGCCCATTATGGGCATGCAACAGTTTCGTTCTTTTTAAATATTCTATGGTAACTAGCTTGTTGGTCTGGTAGTGGCAAGCGCGACTGCTGATCGTGAGGTCCCGGGTTCGTTCCCCAGATCGGGTAAAGTGTTATTTGATTTTTCCGTGTAAAATTCCTCAGCAGCCCGGAATTTGGATTTGTGCCCGGTTAATGGCAAAATACTCACCCCCTCTTACATGAGCTTAAACATAACGGCAAAATGAGGGTGTTAATATACACCTCTGCCGAACTCTTCGGGGAGTACAGGCGTGATGTTATGTTATCTATATATATAAAAGGAGAAGCTGACTGACTGACTGATCTATCAACGCACAGCCTAAACGGCTGGGGTTAGAAACTTGAAATTTTGACAGTAGGTTCATTTTGTGACGTAAACATCCACTAAGAATGGATTTCTCGAAATTCAACCCCTAAGGGGGTGAAAAAAAACCACGCAAGCGAACCTGCGGGCAAAAACTAGTCCTATGATATACATACTATGCTTATCTTTGAAAAGTTATAGTTTGTATCAGACCAACGACGACATACTAGAAGTTTTATAAAACCAAAAATTAATAGCAAGTGCACCACAAAATTAACAGTTTTCCGTGCATGAATGACAAATACCTTCCCTCCCTAACGAGCGGCGCCATCTGCCGGTAATTACGCTATACGTGCTTTGAGAAAAAAATTACTCGTCTAATTGTTTTTATAGCAATTCCGCGTCCAAGGGGACCCACCATCAAAACACGAGGTTACGGTGTAACATACGAGTAATGATAATTTAATAGGCGGTTTCACACAACATGTATGTTTGGAAAATCCAAATCACGAACCTTTTTCGTTGTATATAAATGAGGTTTGATTTTTGTGAAAATACATACATTACATAATTGTGCGTCCAGACCTGACGAACGAGCCGCGAATGCGCCGCTCGCGCGCAGCTCGCGAGCTGCGCGCGTGCATTTCATGTTCGTACAAAGCTCTGCGCGCCGCACGCGCGCAGTTCGCGAACGGCACGCGAGCGGCGCGCGAGCTGCGCGCGAGTGTCGCGCGAGCGGCGCATTCGCGGCGCGTTCGTCAGGTCTGGACGCACCATAACATCCACATTCATACATCTTGTCATACATGCACGCCGGTTGAGAGTACTACGCACCTGACCTTTGTGAAGAACATCACCAATAACATCGATGTATGTCCTTCTAGGACGTCCTCTACCGGCGTTCCCATTGACATCCGCCTTATAAATTCATTTTGTTAATCGCCGTTCACTCATTCTTTCAACATGACCAAACCACCTAAGAATACTCCTTTAAATTTTTGTCACTACATCATCTTTTAAACCGCAACTTTGTCTAATCTCGCGAAAGGTGTATGTAAGGGTCGTAGCATGTGGCGTTCTATAGTTTCTGCCTACCCCCATGGGAAAAAGGCGTGAGTTTATGTATGTATGTACATAACATCACGCTATGTATTCCCCGAAAAGTTCGACAGAGATTCCGGGCTGTTGCTGAGAAATTCTTAATGGAAAAACCCAATAACACTTTGCCCGACCTGGGGATTGAACCCAGGACCCCTTGTTCAGCAGTCGGGTTTGCGACTACTAGATTAACAAGGCAATCAAGTTTTTTTTATTTGTGAAAATAATTAAGAAATGAGAGCATTAGATTAGGCTGTGGGTTATATAAATACGCAAAGCTTTCGATTCTTTGTGACAATATCGTGTTTCTATTGCTATAGAAGCTTTTAGTTTTTTTTTTATCTAGATGAATACATGTACCTACAGCTATAGTCAAATAAAAAATAATGAAGTACTATAGTCCGCGCGCAAGTGCTAGTCACCTCTTGAGGTATGGGAATTGCAGGAGGGGGGTGCACACGGTATACAAGACAAAGCAAACTGACAGAGCGCATCTATTATTTCGCACCCCCCTCCTGCCGCTCTCATACCTCAGACGGTGACTAGCACTTGCGCGCGGACTATAGTACTTCATTATTTTTTATTTGATTTATGTACCTACACACTGCGATATGAAATGAAGAAATGTAGGTACAAAAACACAGCTTATTTTTAAAGAAATCTGTGAGAGGAGAATAATATAATTTCTTCCTTTCGTATTAAAAGTGCACAAAGCAAAACATTCAGTAATCCCACACATTATCAAAGGAGAATAATCCAGCAGTATTCACGCAACAATTTTATCCTTATGACGCCATCCACAAAGGATGACGTCACCGGCAACAAAGAGCGAGATTTACCCAAAACTGTCCTTTTCTCCGTCGTATAATATGCGCATTATTATAAGCAATGCTAGTGCTGTGCGGTTACACTAACAGCGGTAAAAGGCAGCATAGTTTGCGGGGTAAAAGTAGAATATCTTTATGTGAGAGTAAAAAAGAAATAAAAGTTAAAATTCTATAGCGCACTATCTACTACTGCGGCGTCTTTATACGCTTTTTAAAATTCTTCATGATACCCAGGTCTTACGAAACATTATAACAGAATACTTCGTATATTTTTTTGTTATAGGTACATATGCACCTCTTTATAAAATGACTAGCTGTGTAAAGAAAGAAAGAAAGAAATTTATTTGGCACGAAAGCAGTCAGACACACAGACAAAAAAAAATCATAAGAGACAAAACAAAATAAAAAATAAACAAAAAAAATAAAGTATCTGTGTGTCTAGCGGCTGAGCCAAATAGGTTCAGTTCAGCATAAATGTCAGACTACTAGAGCCTGACGCTGGTTTTCAACTGAACCCACTGTGACGTAACCGATGTAAACCAGTTCCAAATAGATAAATAAATAAACAGCGTGCTTAAATAAACAAAAAAATAAATACTATTGAACTTTAATTACGGATACTCACGGCTCCGCCCGCGTAAGAAGTTTTATTCCAGTAATAAATATAGCCTATGTTACCTACTCAGTGATAATGTAGCTTTCTAACCAGTCCAGTAGTTTTTAATTTTATTCGTTACATACAAAAATACAAATCTTTCCTCTTTATAATATTAGTATAGATAATATCTCACAGATCTAACATAAGTTTAATAAGGAATTTTTAAGACCTAGATATCCAGACTTTTCGAAATTAAAAGTCTACCAATGCTGATGCAGACCGTTCCAATATTCCTAGCGTACCTACTTACTTTTCTTTTTCTTCTTATATGAAGTAATATTCGAATTTCGAACCGATAAACGCAGAATCCTCGGCTCTCATTCACTACCCTACTTTATCCAACGTCGGCTGACGAAAACGGTTTTTTTCTAAATCCGGATTATATTCTCATCTCGAGCGAAATGTATTCTATATTTATCGTTGCTGACCGGACGTTTTTAACAATGACCGCTGCATACTTTATTCAACGAGGGAGATTGGTCGGAATGGATTTCGGAATGCCTCCATATAATGAGCTTAGGTCTGTAATTTTTCAGGTGGATGACCGAGATAAGGTAAATTAAAATCTACATTATGTACGTCAAAGGAAGGTCGAGTAAGTAATTTATTTGGTTGAATACAAAGGTCACCTTTACATTTTGTTTCGTCGGGAGCTTCTCTGGAGTTTAATACTTAAATAGACTTTACTAATACAGACTAATTTCTTGTTATTAAATTACAATTTAAGCTGATTATTTTCTGTGCTTTGTTTTCAACGTTAGGTATTTTTTCTTTGTTTACATTAAGACTTTAGCAAAAGATTAAAGCAGAAACAGTCTTTTTTATTAATTACCGTCCATCTACTAAGATAAGAAGTTAGTTGTTTAATTTTTATTATTCCCAAAGTTCTAAGAGGTAAGAAAAGTGAGTCATCAAAAAAACAAAGCAACCAGACTGTGTCTCTACATTAAATTAAATATTTGTACGCATAATATATAAAGCCACATACCTACTACCCTTACTCAAATAATCACATCGAGTGGTTTACCTACTATTTCATTCTTCACAACAACAGCAAACAAACCATTCACATGTAAGCAAAGGCGAATCAAATTTTTAGTGAACAAACAAAATAACGTTTGATTACAAATTAAATAAACAATGGGAAGCAAACGAATCGTGCGCCGCCGGAAACGCACAGCGCCACCGGAAGCGGTGGCCGTCGCGCTATCAGGTGTCGTTCACGCGGCTTTATATTTCCGGTCGACCGTCGCACGAGCCGGCCTTCGGGAATGTTGTAATGAATCAATAGTTTCCACCAGATTAACTAATGGGGACTGTGAGGTTACAAATACATTTGTTTATAAATATTTAATTGCTTAAAAATATTTTTAAAAAAATGGTTGTCTGTAAAATCGGTTTACGGACGATAGTTTAACGTGTCATAACAAAACATCGTGCCTCTCTATCGCTTGTTCCGTGCTCTCGCTCGCACGCTCGCCTCAGACGGAACGTGACAATGAGTCACGCTTTTATCGTGCATGTTGCCGGCGTTCATCGTTTTATTAGACGTTGTCACGTCAAAACCATACCATACCATACCAACACCATACCATCATATCCACAACAATATTAATAAACGACCGCTACAAAGAACAGTTGTGAGAGAATACTGACATAAGCACCAAGCTTGGTTAAAACTATGTCCACACCTGCGCACATGCAGCGCACGCTCGTGAACCGCGCATTCTATTGCGTCCTACGAGCAAGTGTGGACGCGTTCGCGAACTGTTCCCGAATGTGTTATATCCGGGCAAATGTAGAAACGCTATAATGGATTAGTGATCGCTATCATGCGGTGTTATTTTAAAAGTAGTTTTTTTTTTAAACTTATTGTTATTATTCCTTAGTCACCTTTAACGACATCCACATGAAGGGTGCGAGTGACCTATTCTTTGCAGGGAACACCGCGAGTTATTATGAACACTACATACGAAAAATAGTGAGAAATGAAATATTTTAAAAAACCTTACATCTTTGCCACAGAATAAAAATAATTTCACTAAAATCGTTAACATTTGCAGCTAGTAAATGAAATGCCCAATATAAGAACAAAGGCTACACGATATACGAAGAAACTTTAGATAAGACAAGAGCTAGAAAGGCAAGAGACCACCAAACAGCAGGGAATATAATAAATAAAAAATAATAAGAAAACTTTCCCCATCATAGCAGTGAATTCACGTTGAGAGATGGCAATTCACCAATTTCATGCAATCTTCAATCACAAAGTAAATTCAACCTTGATCGTTGAGACAAAGAGTTTATTTTCAGGTGCATGATGGCGGTAATATTGTCGCCCCGTACGTAAATCATTGAATGCATTAGTGATGCGGCTGTATTCGCCCAACCGATCGAGGTACTTTGGGACTGTTTTATTATGTGACTTCAGGTGGTTCAAATAAATTGAATGTAATAGATTCTACACATACAACTTTTGGTTATCGTATTCAAATAAATGCTTCATAATCATTGATTTTCAGGATGTCTTTTCATCCATAGTATAACATAAAAATAACTAGATTATGAATCAACAGATAAACTAAGTATACTATACATTGAAACATTCACAAGCAGTGATAGTCTAACGGTTGAACACATGCTTTCCATGAAAGAGGGTCTAAGTTCTATCCCGGCCCGTACCTCTGATATTTCAAATTCATGTGCGGATCAGAATTTGATTATCACTTGCGTTAACGGTGAAGGAAAAACATTGTGAAGAAACCTGCACACCTGAGAGGGCTCCATAAAATTCTCGATGGTGTGCGTAGTCCGTCAACCCACACAAGATCAGCATGGTGGACTAAGGCCTAAACCCTTCTCATTCTGAGAAGAGGCCCGTGTCCAGCAGTGGCACAGTAATGGGCTGATTATATTAAGTTATATATTGAAACAGACTCAATATTGCCACGTACCCACTTTTTTTAATACTAGTCTACTACACAAGCAGTCTTCTAGATAAAATAATGTTTCAACACAAAATAAAGGAGAAATGCAGACACCTGCATAATTCGACTATCATCGTAAAGTGTCGAGTTACCTGAGTGCCGGTGTCACCTCACTAAGACGCCTTCAACATTCACTTGCAGAGAACATTGCCGCAAGAGTTTAGGAACAGCAATCACTCAGTACGTAATCTCTCAGGATTTTCTCCACGCCCTTGCGATAGTGTGAGCTGCCCTTTTTTTGTTTTTTTTTAAAAGTCTGCATCTTTAAGATAAGGGCGCTCCCCTTTCTGACGTCATCCGCATTAAAATCTATCAATGGTGACGCGATATCTAAAACAAACAGCGAAACGGTATTCATTTTGAACTAAGTTGATGGATATATTTGACAGGCACAAGCTAGGAGATTTTTGATATTCAATTTGAAGCAGTGACAGTTTAATAAGAACTTTTTATATAATGTATGAGACAAGAGATCATTTTGCCGGGTCCAACACTAAAGCCCATATTAATAAATAGCTCTCTATTGAGAGATGTTCCAACAACAGCTACCAAAAAGTAGAATTCCATACATTTGACAACGTATTTTTTTTAAATACCTTTCTACTCATTTTAGAAATACACTTAAGAAATATCTCTCAGATGAGAGTTATTTATTAAGTAAGGGTTTTACAGCCTTATTTTAACGGACATTAAACAAATAGCTACCTACGAATCAAATAATAAAAAGCATTGACAACTTCAACAATAAAAAGCATTGTCAAACTTCTGTCAACCCTTGCGATTATGTCAAAGGTACATTAGATAACCTATAATTTGAGGCATACTCCATAGCGTATTAGACTATTACAGTGAATATTGTCTAACAAGCATATTAGCTTAATTAGGAGGGTTAGCACAAACATCACTAATGTGCATCAAATTGGACATGAATCAGGTATATGAACCATTTACCGTGATAATTACTGAGTCAGATAATGATTTAGGTACTCCACGACCTTCGACTACGCATTTACCATGTTTGTAATTACAACAAACCAAAAACCAAATAGAAAGAAGTAATTATAAAACGAAAAAGTATTTACACGAGACCAAAACAATTAGTGCGTACATTAAAAACTGTAGCCACAAAAGAAAAAAAAACAAATGACATCATAGAGAAACGGCGACAAACAAACATCTCCCGCCAAAATTAAGTACGATTACTTCACAGAGGGAAACTAAAATGTGGCAAAACAACTACGCAGAAACAAAGAAAATTATAGTCTTCAACGTTTACTATCGACGCCCCGTCAAAGCCATAATATTCCCCACTTTTCAAGGAGTAAAAATACTCCTCTCCTCAACCCCCACAGTCGCGTTGGCATTTTGTTTTTGACACTTCACTTTAATCACTGTGTGAAAACATAAACAGTGGTTCTCATTTCGAAAAGAGCAGTGTTCCCCACGCAACCGAAGTGCGTAGAATATGGGAAAATGCAAGCCTTTGTGAGTATGAACTGGGAAAATTGCTTTTCTTGCTTTTGAAGATCTTATCGTGTTGTAGAAAAACAATGCGTTATTCTTCGTGAAATATTACTATGTTTTACGAAACTATTGTTAGGATGTTAGACGACGTATTTCCGTCTCTAATGCAGAAGCGACTGAAATATTCAGAATGCACTTTTCGGTAGTGCTGTTCCATTCAAAAGACAAATAAAAATGTGTGCTTTCTATAAATGTACCAAACGGACCGCTGAACAGCCGATTGCTTTAAAAATCCATTAAGGATATTACACCAAATATGTAACGTGACTACGTTAGATGAAGTAAAGTAAGGAAGACTTTCCGTACCAAAATTAAATTTTAATAATAGAAATTACTGTAAAAATTAAGAGGAACTTAAAAAATATAACAACAATATCTTATTCTTTAATTAACAAACTACGGTAATAGAAAATAACACTCAATTTGTATATAATAGTTTAGATCGATCAACAATATATTGCTAAGCTATTAGTAAAAATGTAGAGGATGGCTTTGATAGTGTCGCTCACACAAAGAATATTTTCATTTCGCATACCAGTCACAGTTACGCCATTAACTCAGATCAGTAATCGATAAATAAAACAAACTTCAACCGACCGGATAGCATATTTTATACAGTTGACAGAAACAAATGGGTCCGTTACTCATCCCACATACATACTGTTGATACGGGACACCTATTCGATTACGTTTCACAAAACAATCGCACGCATTCAGTATTCACTTCCATAGACGATATAAATCATCAAAAATGACAACGCAGCATCGATTTATTAGCGATTTCCGAATATCAAGAGCAAGCATTAAAGCGGATGCATTCGATTATCAGTTTTCGAATGAAATAGTCGTTGTCGTGATTCAATAACGCAAATGAGTGAAATGAATACGTTCGGCGAGCCTTTGTTGAGCTCACGTACACTGTGATTGTGTTGTTTTACGATTTCCGTGCGCGTCATGGGCGCTGATTGGCGCTTTAACGAGGTGCATATATTTAACGCGTAACTGCGTCAAATTTGCTACATTTGTAATAGGGGAGTTATTTGACGAGCCCCCTGACATCCTAAACAAGAATCGCTTTATTAGTTTCACAGTTATAATATTTCCTGTATCAATTCAAGCTAGGTATAATAAACGTAAGCTCAAAGCTGTTTTCTTAGGTAACGTCTAACATCAATCCATATTCTTTTCAACCCTTGTCAGGTTAAGGAAGCGTGAACAAAAAGTTGACGGTAACAAATAACTGCAAAAAGTCCCAAGTTGAAACTTGGTTATCGATAAAATCGACTTACAGGCAATCTAACTTGCCTTTCTAGTCTTGGAGAAAATTCAATCTTTTTGTGCTTGGTATTACGTACAATGAAGAAAGCTACTTTGAGTACCTTATGTGTTCTACCATCATTGCATGTATTAATATTTTTTACCTACTTCAATTTAGGCTATAGGCTTCCTTGACTCGGATATTTCCACTTCTTCTTCTTTTCGTGTGGTTAGTGACTAACCTGGTGTCACAATTTATGCCGCCCATGGGCCTCTAACTTGGCTTCACATGCCGTCGAAAAATATCTCTCAGGCATACCGGTTTCCTCACGGTGTTTGTATTTCACTGATAATCTATAGTTACCCCGCCATTATCGATCTTCAGAGCCACATCAACGCCACCAATAGGATGCACCACGTGCAGGTTAGGTTGATGTTTTTGGGAATCCATGAAAAACAATAAAAGCAGAAGAACTTTGTGTTTGTTCAATATTCAAAAGATAACCTGTAATACTTTACTTTCAATAGTCGTTCCACTCCCAGCATATTAACGAGGTTTACAATATCTGATAAAACACGCAAGAGTAATGTGAATGAACGAAATGTTCTTTCAAAATGGTCGCATACTTGCTTAGAACACACTATCTTCAAATACTTAAGACGGGCACAGGTTGCTGTAATACGTTGTCTGTCTACTAGCCCATACTTAAGGCTGCTCATTTACGAGCCGACCCGACTTACGCAAAGTAAAGTCATCTTAAAACGTTCAAATTAATAATTCCAACACATCCTTCAGAGGGCTCTTACACGGGGGATCTTTACAAGATAAACAGGCATTAGTTAATCCGGGGGCGGTCCCGCAGTAACTCAGCCGGGCAATATTGCTTATAGACCAACCGCTTTAATGAAATAAAATTTGCATATTATCAAGATTTATGTTGGCCGAAGCAGGAGGCCATCGAAAAACAATGATGCTTTGGATAATATTCAATGAGAGTTGTTTGTTACTTCCACGGATAAATTATTAGCTGCCAGAGTCTCGCTTCTTTTAATACTTGCTTTAAACTTTTTTCATTATGTTGAGTAGACACGCTTGAGAAGAATTGTGTGTGGATGTAAAAAGGCAGGTGCATATGTAAGGGGGCTTGAGAAAATGATATAATTAACGTACCTTATGACACTCACTTTTATTCTGACTTCTCGTTTCGTCTGAGTACAGTCTTAAATGCAAATGTTGCAGACCTCTCTGTGTAGTAATCTAATTTTTAAAGCTATACGCAAAGCAATTATATTTCTTTTTGCAGAAAAGTTTAAATCTACTCGACTATCCTTTTACAAAGCCATTTTAGTGCAATCATCTTACAACCCCGGTGAGGATAAAAAGTGGACAAAGAATGTCCAGCAAAGACTCTTTCTGCACTCCCTGCTTAAGTAAATTTCATCTCACAATAAAATGAACCAATTTAGCTCGCAGATAACGAAAAGGATTAAGAATTTAAATCTTGGAAGCGGACTTTCTAAACAAATGGACAAAACAAGGGAATGAGACTTGGCGGTATTCATTACGCGTAGAGTCTTCATTACAGATGGGTATTTCCACTAACTAGTTTAAAATGTTAGTGATGTGCAAAGCTAAAAAGGTACTTCATTACGGCAGAAGTAAACAATTATGTACGGAAAGAAGAAGAAAGCAAAAAGAAATCAGCTGTTCCATATATTTTGTCGAGTT
Organism: Amphipyra berbera; assembly: GCA_910594945.2. Classification (NCBI taxonomy): domain Eukaryota; kingdom Metazoa; phylum Arthropoda; class Insecta; order Lepidoptera; family Noctuidae; genus Amphipyra; species Amphipyra berbera. Next base: position 8,835,106 of record OU343136.1, on the reverse strand, counting down.
AAGTGAACATAAATGTATGGAATAGCTGATTTTTTTTCGTGATTTCGGTGTTGGTCCCATAATAAAAGTTGTTCATAATGATGAGTACAATGACCCCTTTTCGGGTTTATTGTATATAAAAAATAAGGTTGTAGAATGGCTATTTGGAAGAATATTTTCCCCAATTGAAGAATAATAATAAAAACGTTTATTTACCAACAATCATACATAGATACAATGTAGAAAAAAATTACTCTAAAAAGCATAAATCTATGCACCAATATTATAAACCCTGCCTCTTAAACTAGGAGGACCTGTATAGTGTACGTAGTTTCAAATAATGGGACTTACACCCAGAACTTTTCATAAGATTCCACAAGTCAAGATAACTTAAAATGAATAAGTCGTAGTGGCACAATCTAAAATCGTGAAGTTTCTTGAATAGGAGAAAATCTAGCGCCAATGATAGCGATCTATATGAAGTGGCACAAACTTTCTTCATTTTTATAATCTTCATTTTAGGTCACCAGCTTTCAATTCTAAAATCTATTTGAATCAAATTTTCTTTCGAGATTTTATTCGAGACTGAATTGTAACCTATTTGCAGTATACTTTTAGTGTTAGAAACATTTCGTAAATTAGCAGTCCTTACAATTTCATGGAAGGTGACTTCAACCAAAGTGCTTGAAACTAAATCAATTTGCATTCTATGCAACTTGTAAGTCTATTACCGCCGATCTCATTTGCCCATCTCTAGTCCTCGCGGAATGGAATTGAGCCAATCTTAATCTTAGGGTTAGCTCCTTAGAACAGCGGGGGACGATCCGGGTTTAAAATCTGAAGGGCGCTAATGTCACATGAAAGATAGGAGCATTGCAATTATGTTGAGACCCTTTTGTGCGTAGAAAGCTATAAATTATTTAGATTTAGTTTATTTTTGATATTATGGAATATAATCATTGTATCCTAGATTAAAGTAGGCAGTAGGCACAAAAACTTTTAGTATATCGTCGGTCGGCAGTGAAAACCACGTATGTGTAAAATAGATATTTTTAAAAGAGAGAAATAACTGTCTCCTGCAAAAAAATGGCCGATCAAATGTTAATAAAGTTTGTCATCGTACGTCATAGATAGCTTAGAAGTATTTGAATTGAAAGTTTCTTGAACTTGTACGTGTATGACGAGTTTATCAATCTAAAGAAAAAATAAAATGCTTTTCAAGAAATTTTTATTTACGAGGTTTTCGCTGCCGAGCGTCGATATAATATTTTCGCTAGTATGGCTAAAACAATTAACTTATTAAATACCTTTTATGTAACTGATTAACAAAAAATAAGGAAAAAAAGTAATGTATGCGACTACACTAAGCTTATTAAGCAATCATTTTCTATCAGTTCATGGTTAAAGTATTGCTGATCGAGAGGTCCTGGGTTCGATCTCCAGGTCGGGCAGTGTTATTGGATTTTTCTGTGTTGAATTCCTCAGTAACAGCCCAGAGTTTGGATTTATGCCCGGTTGATGGCAATAGACTTGCCCCCTATTACATGGGATTTCAACATAACGGCGAAACGAGGGTATTACTATACACCTCTGTCCAACCCTTCGAGGAATACAGGCGTGATTTTATATTTATGTTATGTTATGTACTCTAATAATAAACCGATGGAAAATTATTTCGTTATTAAATCTCTGTTAGTTAGAACTTACAATAAAATTAGTGTTCCAAACTTTTCTTTGTGCATAATATGATCGTGAGAGAAGACAATTTTCTCTGGATCTAATCAAAAACATTTACCTATCTACGCTTTAAACATTGTTCTCTTTGTATCCTTTAAGATCAGATCTTAAATCCTTATTCTTATTACCTAAACTTTAACCTTTTTAAACCATTACCTTTTCTTAATACATTTGCTTAATTTTTAGCTACATCATTTAAAGGCTTTATAACACTTTGTACTTTGTAGCGGAATATTAATTTCTTCGAGGTTAAGGGCCTTCATAACTCATTAACCTAAATGGTTCTAACCTGGGTAAGTGGGAACAAAGCCTAATCGTATTAAAGTGCGTGGCCTGCAGAAATTCAAATATATAGAGACAGGGTAAGTTTGTACAATTTATTACTTTAAACTTGGCCTTTGAAATTTATTATTGTTTAATCTACCTGTATTAGTATCTTCTGTAGGATTTACGGCTTTTGTTTTGTGAATTATTATTGTTTTATTTTTTTATTAAATTATTGTTTTATTGACAATACAAGTAAGCTTTATTAAAATGATTTATATTAACTCCCTCGTTAGTCTAGTGGTGGCAAGTGCGACTGCTGATCATGAGGTTCTAGATTCGATCCGGGCCAGTGTTATTTGGTTTTTCTTGTGAAATTCCTCAGTAGCAGCCCGGAGTTTGCATTTGTGCCCGGTTGATGGCAATTGGCTCGCCGCCTATTACATGGGACTTAAATATAACGACGAAATTAAAGTGTTACTAAACACCTTTGCCAACCCTTCGGGGAATTCAGGCGTGATGTTATGTACGTTTTATTAACTAAATAATCAAATTAAAACTGTAATTTGAGTTGATTTTCTCCAGTTTGTAAAACTTATAGATCTTTTCTTATAGCATCTGGATAAATGCTGACTTCATTGGGACATTATTAATTAGCTTATTGTAGCATATACTCAATTCACGGAACAATATTTGTATGGCCAACAGATAGTTGTTCCGGGTCTGGGCGTTTGTGCATGTGAAGATTTGTGTCTGTAAACGCACCCACATACAGGAGAAATCCTAGTGCGGGGCAAAGTATACAAAAAAAATTTGTTAATGATGTAATTCCCATCAACATCAAATATGACAAGAAAAAGACATAAAATATTTATTAATTTATTCTATTATGACAACTCTTCATTTATATTGTATTCATTAGGAAACATTGGTTGCAGATAACTTATACCTTATTGTAAAATAAAAACTGACTATGTATTTATGCAGACTGAACCCTCAGACGACATCAACATTCAATACAGGCTACAATTATAAACCCCTAAAGCAACGGTGCCAACATTGCCTGAAAGGTGCCGATCTAGTTCAATTGCGCGGAAAATCGAAAATTATGAGCGATTCGGAGCGGGGAGTGTCCGAAACAGAGCTGCAGCGAATTTACGGCTGTACGCTCCCAGCCAGATATGAATATGAATGACAGTTAGACGTTTAATTCATCGAATTGGTCGCAATTTGAATGAATTTAATGTTATGGTGTAAAAATTTGCTTAGATTTTGTGTTGTAAAGAACTTTAGTCATGTTTTGACATTTAATTTGTGGTGAATGAAACAATATTTTTGCGAAATGTTATGTTTCTTGAATACAATATTTTATTAGGAATAGAGAAGGTTTAAATGGACGGTTAAACATATTCTTGGTTTTAATTACGATACGATCAATTCTTTCACGCTATATGGCCGATTCCTGTAATATACGGAACGTTATTGGTTAACATTGAGATTTGTATCTTTAGCAATAATGAAGCAAAGACCTCATAGCTTTGCGTAGTAGTCCCATAAGGAAGTATCTATCACAGGTAAAATTAGCTTACGTGTCTATTTATATGCCCATATAGGTAATAAAAAATTCTACCATTGGAAAGCAAAACGATCCGTTTTTGTTTACAGGAACTGGGCAATAGTTCAGGAACGTGAAACTGATAAAAATATATCTTATATCAATAGTTTACTCTTTTGATTAAGAAGTAGCTACGGATCGTAATCGTTACAACATCCTATTCAATTTACATAAAATTCAGTTAAACTACCCAATATTCATCATCATTATTGCACCCTTGATTATACACATTTAGGGAATCTGCACACCAAACCGTAACGTAAAGACAACACATTTTAGCGCGTCGCGAATTTCTCAGATCCACATTCTCAGCTTAGACGCTTTGAACTCATACAAACACTTAATTGGACGATTACACTATTGTTCTACCGACCCTCTCGTCTTCAAGGGGATATAATTCATAGAAGATCCCCCCTTTATCTCACGGAGAGATCGGCTTTCATTGAGAATTTAATTTCATTTTCACCCTCTCCGTAGGTACCGGTCTTTAAGAAAAGAATGACCGGCTGACGTAAGTCTTCAAGGGGCTGATGTGATATTCAAGAGGGTTAGTGACGTCTTTTTTGGATTTTTTGATGTCAGATTTTCTTGCGGATCACGATAATTTCAAAATAAAGGAGATGGGAACTCATTTTAATGGGCGCACCCTTTTAATACCATTTATGGTGCTACCACACTGAGGTCATAAAATGTTATATTTATCATTTGTCATAAGAATTTAACAAAAATCCTAAACAAAATTTAAAATTTACAGATATTATTATGTTATACTGTTCTATAACATTTTATAACCTCAGTGTAGGAGCACAATTTTAGATCAAATTAAGTGTAACAAATATATGTCTCTATTGAAGAAAAAAATTGTACTCATAATCTAGTCGATCCAGCAATTCCTATTATGCTTGAAACAATGTATTTTACATGATGTAATTATGTTATTGCCGGGCCTCATTATATTCCGTTTTCATTGCAAAAATAATGTATTTCACAAAGTGTATATTTAATTATAATTTCCTTATCAAAAACAGAAATAACCTGTTTATCCAGTTGTGTATATATTTATCCAACTATACAAACGCTTTATATATAATAAAACGCATCGCTGAAATTTTCAAGATCGCAGATACCTAGACTAAAACTCTTATACAACGCGCTGGACAAAATAAACACCTCAACAAATATTATTAGCTATACTCTCGTACGAATATACGTATATTTTATTTACCGTATATGGGCGATTCCTAAAGCACTTTAACCAGTATTCTTCGTATGTTTTTTAGAAAAATATATCGGGCTTTAGTGTGCGCTTGACAGCACATCGCTTAACTATTTTATACCTTTTGCCAAGTTGCAGTCTGTTCGGAATAACTTAAAAAGCAACTTAGATACAATTATAGTTCATCGGTGTCTAGAATGCCTTCGTTTTGATCTTAAATTGAATGACAATGACTTTTCCAACTTACGTTATACATAATTTATTACTAATAGATCTTGGGGAGCCTTAGCAATCCTTGCCATACCCACAGCACTGGTTGGCAACGATAATATTTATTCAACTACATACCGGTCAAAAAACATTTAGTTTTATTTATCTTATGAAAAAGAACTCTCCACCTTTTTTAACTTTCATCTGCACAAAGCAAAAAAAAAAAGTCGTAATAAGAAGCCACAAAGTAAAAAAAAAACAAATTATCCACGAAAAGCTTACGTAAGCCAACCTAATTACGAATTAGGTGAGTAATTAAAATTGTTTCCTAAACGCGTCTATCCTCAGTTTAAGTACCTCAGAATATTAAATTTAAAGAGGTAGACTCCTGACTTTCATGGTCTCATGCTTTATGTATGAAAACGTCGGTGGGGTAAATTGAACTCACTTCATGCTAAATTCATCTGGAATTCATACCTTTCGGGAGCATAATACCATCTACGGTAAAAGGTTTATTCTGAATGACGTTGTAGCATTGTTTGGAACATTACGCCTCTTAACGTTTTTGGGTGGGCAGTGGAGTTTGTTGTTGGTCTTTTATTCTTTGTTTTATGATATGAGGTATGCAATTTTAATTTTTAAGTTTATTGTGTCTGCATGATGCACAAACAATATTTACAAAATTTTACAGTTTTTTTTTTTGTTAAATACCATTTCTTATCTTGGTTGTTATATATAAGTACTCAATTTGTCTTATTACATTCTAGAAAAACGTAAACATGAACTCCGAAATGGTGAAAAATAAACCACTTGTTGATACTAAAATAAAATCTTGAGGCTCCTAACTCTATTCGTTCAGAGCTCACTTTCATAAATTTCTTATCTAGATCTACGAACACGTCGCAAATAAAAATGAATCAGTGTTAACTCATAATTCTCAAGGAAACAGAGTTCATATATTCTTACACCCTTAAAGATTCTTCATCTTAAATATATTCCGCAACTCCAGCAGAAGTACCTAAGATTTCAACTTTAAAAGAAGAAAATGATCTTTATTTAAATTTTATCGTCGAATCTTCCATTTTTGCGGTTGAAATGAAAGAGGGAAGACAATAGTAATGGTCCTTACGGCCTTATTGAGCAACCGTGGTTCCTTTATTAAACGTCATGTGCTTACTCCGGGAAATTTCAGAACGTAAAAATATAATGAGCCTATTTTATTTTCTTTAATTTTCATAACAATTGCCTTCTTTCATGAAGTGGTAATGAAAGAAAAAAAGTGTTTCAACCTTTTTAGAGATGAAACTTTTTTTGCTTTTTATTCGTAACAAGGGTCAGCACTTCAACAGTTTCGTCTATTAGGTCTATTGCTATATTTGCATATATGTAGGTTTTTGTTGTATTCGGTTCTCGGCTTATGGGTGGGAAAAATCTAGAACCTTTTATCCGATCGACCTTTTCGATATACCCTTTTCAGCCCTAAGTTTTAACTAATCCCTTTTTATGAAATGATTTACATAAGTATGATAGATACTGAAATAACGAAGTATTTTGAGTAAGAAAAATATTCCACGGAATTGATGTTTTTTTGGTTCACTGGGTAAGAGATAGGTAATTTAGCATTCCTTTCTACGATTTTATAAAGAAACAAACAATTTCTTCAGTGAATTTGTATACTCAATTGATAAACGAAAGTAGTAGCGATTTGTGGCTATCGAATATACCCAGCAAAAACTTTTTTAAGACCCTTATTCTTTGTTATTCTTAAAAACATGTAACCTGCACCTCAACTTTTCTCAAAATCTAAGCAGTGCCCAACAATGTAAGGACAAGTTGTTCCAACCTAATCCGTGGTATCAACTCTGAAAGTCAATTACTTAGGCGCAGTCCTAGGCAAATTCAGTCGGTGCGTGACTTGCATCCCTGTGTTTATCCTTATTAGATTTGGGATCACCCTTGCAAATGGTCTCCGGGATACGAATACGTAGTTTGAAATTCGAATGTTTTATTTTTTTGTAAAGTTTTATTTTTAAAGCTTTGTTCTATTTTCGAATTTGAAAAGTAGTAAAGGGTTTGTCCAATATAATCGATGCTATCAAAGACAAATGTCAACAATATGTCAAATTCATTACATCTATTTACTAGCTGCCCGGACAGACTTCGTTCTGTCAAAAGTTATTGGCCTGTAGTGGGAAAAGAAAAGTGTTGTTTTTACAATTTTCCACGCAATTTTTATGTTTTTTCTCTCCATAAGAACCTTCCTTGTGCCTTAAGGAATATATAAAAAAGTAGCCGAATTGGTCGAGCCGTTCTCAAATTTTGCGCTTAGCAACACATTTGGCGATTCGTTTTTATTTATATAGAAGATTTATATAGATTTCACCGCCATAGATTTTAGAATTGAGAGTCATAATTTCTTTACTATTATTTTACACGTATTTAGTAAGCTTGATATTATAATATGCTTAACAAATAACATAATTGTGATCATGTACGTGCTTTTTCCTACCCGACTATTGTTCAAAAACACTTACTTAAAACTTACTATTGTTCCTACTGTTCCTCTATTATATTTTCACTTTAAAATACCAGTTTTACGATGGAAAATATTTCAACGGTGGCTTCTGTAGGTGACAAATAGCGTTATGCAAAAACGAAACAGCTGACTGCGCGCCATTTTTCATAGCCTAAAAGTCTATAAAGAGTGCATGTTGCTCTCACAAACAAAAATAAAGACCAGCCCTATAATCGTTATAATTATCATAATCATTCTATAGAATATGCTCTGCCTACATAAATTGTTTACCAAACGTGGTTTTAAGAAATTTTTCGGCACTACTTTGAACTGAGCTGAACACACATTTTTACAAAAAAAAACGAATGTGTTCACTACCAACCCTACTAGATATGTTCAATGGAAAAGTATTTTTTTGAAATAGTTGTCAAATTACATTCATTGTGAGAATCTCTGACTCCGAAGTCACAAAACGTAAGTGTCGTTTTGGAATCAGAGGTTAAAAAAATATCGCATTTGTACACTAAAATTAAGTCTAAGTATGAGTCCTTCTTAAAAAAAACATAACATCACGCCTTGTATTCCCCTAAGGGTTAGGCAGAGGTGATTTAGTGCACCCTCGTTTGGCCAGTTATGTTTAAGTCCCATGTAATAAGGGGCGAGCCTATTGCCATTAACCGGGCACAAATCCAGACTCCGGGCTGCTACTGAGAAATTTCTAATGGAAAAACCCAATATCACTTTGCCCGACATGGGGATCAAACCCAGGACCCTATGCTCAGCAGTCACGCTTGCGACCACTAGACCAACAAGGCTGTCAAAAACAGTCAAAAGTCAGTCTTAAAAAAAACAGACAAAAAAATATCTTTCAGAGAATTTACCGTCGATTCTCGATACTCGTAAAAGACCAGTCCACGTTAGCAAGAACCCTGATTGATACAAACACTTTATTGGAGCAATATATCCTGAACATAGATCAACACGCCACACTGTATCGTTGATTACATCGAGTCCCAATACCCGAGTGAGCTTCACCAATCTTCGCGATACTAATCCGATCGAACGAACAATGAGATCGTATTGCTTGAAGCGAACATCGCACGTTATTGCCTCTAAATCTTTCAGTCAACGGAATACATAGGGCCTGAGGACCCGCTAGTGCTGAGAAAAGTTGGTTTCGGCAGAGACTAAGGTCGCGGTCAAGGCCGAAACTAGATGTAACTAATTGGTAGAAATCTGTGGTGCTAAAAATAAAGTAATAGTATATAAGTACTAGCTGCCCGGACAGACTTCGTTCTGTTAAAAGTTATTAGGAAAAGAAAAGTATTGTTTTTACTATTTTCCACGCAATTTTTGTTTTTTCTCTCCATAAGAACCTTCCTTGTGCCTTAAGGAATACATAAAAAAAATTGCCGAATTGGTCGAGCCGTTGTCAAGTTTTGCGCTTAGCAACACATTTGTCGATTCATTTTTATTTATATAGATAAGTAGTAAAAGTAGCGTTTATATAATTTATTATTTTGACTTTACGTGATGTTTTAATGTTACGAGACTAAAAACATTCGAATACTGTGTATTGGTACAAAATTTCAGTAGCAAACCTCGTACTTAAAAATATAACAGTTTTCCCCCTTAAAACACCAAATCTAATAATGCCGAAATTGGTTTCGGCTTCCAAATTCTTAGCCGAAACCAACCCTCAGCCTCGGCCTCTATTCAAGGTGTTTGCAAACCCCCCGTAGCCCGCGGCTATTGCACTAGGCCTTTAGTGTTACTTTAGCAATCGATGGGGGTTACCTTTTCTGGTTGTTCGGTTCGCTTGGTTCTGTAAATATTTACCGTATCCGAGCTTTAGCGGATACTTTTATTGCGTGTTAACAAATAGTGGATTGTTTGTTTTATATATACGTGCTTTAATGTATCGGTTCGTTGCTGTTTGATAAAACATTTTTCGTTTTACGATACATATTTATTTTTGGCTATATTTTTATTTATCTGCCTCATTGGTCTAGTGGTGGCAATCGTGACTGCTGATCGTGAGGGTTCGATCCCCGGGTCGGGCAGTGTTATTGGGTTTTTCCGTGTGGAATTCCTCAGTTGCAGCCCAGAGTTTGGTTTAGTGCCCGGTTGATGAGAATAGGCTTGCTTCAATACATTGGACTTAAACATAACGGCGAAATGAGGGTGTTACTATATACCTCTGCCTAACCCTTCGGGGAATACAGGCGTGATATTATGTTATGTTATATTTATTTTTAATTTAGATCGCGAATAGTGTTTTCTTTTATTCAAAAGCAATTTCTATAACAACTTTCATTGAAATTCAATTTGTAAAAATAACAACGACTAGAATTGCTTCGCAAACAATAAACTTGTTAAAATCTCAATCAAATACTTTACTAACTTCATAACAGAATCAATTAAAGATTTTACTCAACCTTAACTTTCCTTACTTCAGAATACTAGCAAAAAATATTCCTTCGAAATTACTTTTACATTTTTCTTCCATTCCTAATGGTCTGTCTGTACCGATAGATAAAAAACCTCTTTTCAATAAAGAAACCCTATTCTCTAAATAAAAAAAATGTAGAAAATACAAGTCATTCCACACGGCTTTCGTAGGGGCTCGTAAAATCGCATTCGTATTGATGTACGATATACGCAGTTAAGGCGCATGCACACGCAATATATTTTGCATTCATACAATTGCCAGCCCCGTTCGGTTTTTAACTGAGGAGAGTACTTTATTGTTTTTTTTTTTATTTAGGTTTTTTTCGATAAAAGCCTGCGTTGTGCATGAGTTGTGTTTGTTTTGTGTAAAAAGTGTAGTTAGGGCCGAAATCCGAAACTGACTAATGAATAAAATTGATGAAATTATAATTATATAATTATTGATAATTTTAATGAATGAAAATTGATTAGGCTTGCTCTGTAAACAAAGTTGAATGATAGAATATTCTGCCTAGCTTTTTCTCAGTTATGTTTGGGTCAGCTTCCAGTCTAACCAGATCCGGCTTAATACCAGTATTTTACAGGGAGCGACTGCCGGCAGACCTCCGCAACCCAATTACTGGGCAATGCCGATATCCTAAGGTTAGACCGGTTGTCTGCTTCGGGCTTCTGACTTTCCCGTAACGACTGTAATAGGTATTTGTATGACACCCGGGACCGACTGTTTAACGTGCTCTCCGGTGCACGGAGGGGTCTCGATGTGTAACGAATGGTCACCCATTCACAGACTGACCGCGGATAGCACAGCATAATGATAATGAAAGAATAAAGTTCTATATTTGTATGGTTACAAAGTACAAAGGTCTTTGTAGAAAAGAATACAAGTAAACGTTACTCGTAGATATAAAAGAAAATTTGTTTCCTTAAGTGCTACAAATAAATTTCGCTAGTTAGTATTGTTTACACGCGGCTCTTATTTTCACGTACTCTGTACATTCCAAGTACATTACCGTAAGTATTCAACTGGGAAAAGGAAAGTTTATACAGCAGCAAAATAGGTCAACAAGACGACGTGTTCAAGACTTAGTTTTTGTAGTTCTTGTTCCCTATTCAATAACTCGAGTTAGAAATAACCAAACTTCCGTAACATAATTCAGCAATTGACTTATTCCCTCAGATGGGACATTAACTTCCTATTTGTAGCTGCAGCAACCGGTTTGTTTAATACCAGGTTCACCCGATTCGATTCTAGTTGATCAACTGCCAAATCGCATGCGATTTAAACCGTCTGAACAGGCTTTCAATCAAATTGAATCAATTTGAAGGAACAAAACGTTTCAACTTTTGTTGATCAACTAAAATCGAACCATGTGAACCCGCTATAAGCAGCCACCGTCTAGATTCTCGAGCGACCATCCTGTGGTTTGGTACACCATCTTGATCGCTCGACCAACTACTTTTCCTTCGAGATCGGAAACATCAGTCACTTTAGAGACAATTTAGTGTCACGAGACACTAAACTGTATCTAGAGTTACTAAATTGTGTCTCTACTCATACATACATACATATACATAAACTCACGCCTTTTTCCCGTGGGGGTAGGCAGAAACTATAGAACGCCACATGCTACGACTCTTACATACCCCTTTCGCTTCATCCACATTCATACATCTTGTCATACACGCACGCCGGTTGAGAGTACTACGCACCTGACCTTTGTGAAGAACATCACCAATAACATCGATGTATGTCCTTCTAGGACGTCCTCTACCGGCGTTCCCATTAACATCCGCCTTATAAATTCCTTTTGTTAATCGCCGTTCACTCATTCTCTCAACATGGCCAAACCACCTAAGCATACTCCTTTCAATTTTTGTCACTACATCATCTTTTAAACCGCAACTTTGTCTAATCTCTTCATTTCTCAATCTATCATTCAAAGTTACACCGCACATACTTCGCAAGGAACGCATGTCTCTACTCTTGACGTACAAAACTGTGTCCCCAGACACAAAGTGTCCCAGCCACTCAACGGCCTGTGAACGGTCAGCCTAACCACATTTCTACTGTGGCCATTATTTACAGATACTCTCAAACGTACATTTGGACGTAGTTATGCGAAAAGGATCCAACCCACAAAATTATCGAAAGTGAGTTATTTATATCAAAATACTCGCTTAAACTTCTTAAGCCAAACTACACATAATAACGCTTTAACAAGTTAAATATTATACATTTGTCCTTTAATTACAATAAAATCAAGATATTTAAATCAAAGAACCAATGAAGAAATACAGTCTAAACTTAAGAATTGAATATTTCATAACTGTGTGGGTTGGATCCTTTTCGCATAACTACGTCCATTTACTAGTTTGAATACCAAATATTGACCACCGATATTAGTTCGTATTCAGTCAATGAAAATTGTATTAACAGGTAGCATAGATAGAACCTCTACCTTTGACCTACTTTACTCTATGACCTATTCTAGTAGGCCAGATGTAACATTATTGAATTATTTCCTTCAATCAACTTGCTCTGAATTTCATAGACTCGTTAATTTAGGTATTGATTTTAGATTATAAAATTTAAAGTTGAAAGATAGATGATTAGACTTATCCATTGTTTGATATACAAAATTTAAGAGTTCATAAATTGTAAGTAATCGGCGCCTGTAGACAAATCGAGTAAACGTGATCTTTATAACATTTAATTTTGAACTTCCAATACCTATTTACATAACATCACGCCTGTATTCCCCGAAGGGTTGGCCAGAGATGTATAATAACACCCTGTTTAAGTCCCATATAATAAATAGGGGGCGAGCCTATTGCCATCAACCGGGCACGAATCCAAACTCCGGGTTGCTACTGAGGAATTTGACACGGAAAAACCCAATAACACTTTGCCCGATCTGGGGATCGAACCCTAAACCTCACGATCAGCAGTCGCGCTTGCCACGACTAGACCAACGAGGCACCTATTTATTTGGAAACAAGTACCTAATATCTTGAAATTCCTAAAAAAACATTCCTACCACTACAGTTACATCATCTTATAAAAGAAATACATTAATACGAATACCCCCTCAATTATTTTATATATATCAATGCTATACAATATTACATCCTACCATCGATCGAGCACTCCCCTTGATTTCATTCTAATATATTCTCAATTTTTATAATTCTCATCAGAAAGTCATCGGTTCGTCCAACCGTAGTTACGACACAGGTGTCCCGGAAGCCGTCGATGCGGGGCAAAAATAAAATTCTCTACCCGCACTCATTCCAATCACGTACTTCCGAATTTGTCATATTGGATTTTGGAGGCGGTCTCCCGTCATACGTCTCCCCTTGCTGTCACGACACGAAAATGAAAACATGTATCATTTTTACAATATTTCAACCAAATCCGACCTTAATAGCATGCGGACAGAGATTAAATTACAGTTGTCACAGAAATGGAAACAGAGAATTGTTAAAAATTTCTTTAAAAAAATTGTTTCCGAATAAAAGTTTCTGGTAATACGATTCACAAACTTGGTGGGTTTTTTTTTTGGTTTTCTGTATCGAATAAACTTTATCATTTCTGATTAGCAAAGAGAGAATCTTGTATTTCATTTCGACAAATAAAATACAATGCTGACTATTGCTACCACGTTCCCCTATATAGGTATAGATTCAATCTTTGTAGGGTGACACTCGGTGACACACATTCCCCACACATTGCCTCAAGAGTGTTTTTGTAGAAACAAATACAAGCAATGCCTTCTGCTGCTACGAATATTCCACGAAACAGGTGGCTTATAATTATCCATGCAAACTATGCTGTTCATTAATGGCCGATAAATATAATTTACGAAGCGTTATTCGTTAAAATTGAGACTCTTGTATCTTTGCTAATAATGAAGCAAAGGCCTCATAGCTTTGCATAGTAGACCTCACATGGAAGTAGCTATCACAGGTAAAATTAACTTACGAATCTATTAAATCAATAAAAAATGCTACCATTGGTAAGCAAAAAGATTCGTTTTTGTTTATAGGAACCGGCCATAAATGTAACGACGACAACGATGGAGCGACACGTAGTAGTCATTTCGATAGGACAGGCTTTGAACTCCTGGCCTATCAATCGCCTTACCCCCTGCCTATTTATAGTTGCAAGAAGCGTCGGTGTCAAATTAAGCACGTGGCACAACCCTAAAGCTGACGTAAGCAACATGCCACAAAGCCTACAGAACGATGACACCAACGAATTCACCCTAAATAAAACACCATGTTTTATTTTTCTTTTTTGTAGAAATTCGACCTTCAAAGTTTTGGAAAAGGGAAAGGTTTTGTGAGCTTTAAAAGCGTATGAAGTAATGGTTACGGATTAAAATTTTTAACGTAGTTTTTATTGTGATTAAGCAAGGATTTTGTAAACTTTTAAAACGATATATAGGTACATTTTTAACCGACTTCCAAAAAGGAGGAGGTTCTCAATTCGACTGTATGTTCTTTTTTTTTTGGATATTTGTTCCGCGATATCTTTGCTAATTGTGAACCGATTTTAATGATTCTTTTTTTGTCTGAAAGAGTATTCTTTCGAAGTGGTCCCATTTAAATTTGGTGAAGATCTGATAAAGAACTTCGGAGATAGACAATTTGAAGTCGGTTTTTTTTTTTGTTAAAAGTTAATTATAATGAAATACGTTCGATAATTATATTGGACTTACGAGTCAAATAAGATCAAAAAACCAATATTGGTTTCACAAAAAAAATATGATATTATTGTCCCTTCGCAGACATAAATAGTATTTATAAATTCGCATCAAACAAAATAGGGATCTCATTTCTTCTCTCATACATTTAGCCTATTCTAAAAAGACTGTCTATTTGTAACATTTAGGAGCTGTTTCACAATCATCAGATAACTCTTGTCTGGGAAATAAATAGGTATGTTTTTTGATAGATTTCCTACAATGTGTCCTAGTAAGTAGTCATAAAACTTTAAGGGCGGTATACACTCTTAATTTTATCAACAAAAGCACCTCACACGTGGGATCAAAAACCCACTTACAAATGAAACCTCCCCCCCTCCCGCAGCCGCCGCCGCCCCCCCCAAAATAAGAAATAAAGTTTTATTACTACATACTGGGACAAATCCTATAGAGAAACTGTCCGATCATTGTGAGACAGGCCCTTACACAGTATGTAGGCTTACAGTAAACCTCAGAATGTATTCCTGTTACAAATTCTGAGACCACATCAAACAGTAATATACAGGACCATTTCATATCTATTTTTAGCGTGAATCCTCTCAAAGGCGCTTTCATAAAGGTAACACCCACATAAGCTCAGTTACATCACAGCCGATTTATTATTCCTACGCCGTCATCAACAAATGTTGCTGAAACGGCCACAGTAAAAACGCGATGGACTGTAAAAATAAAATAAGGATTTTATACTTTTTATCTTAACCACGATTTTATACGCTTAATACTTTGTAGCCTTTTGTTTGACGTAGGCATAATATTACTACAGTTTATATAGGATGAAATACATTGCTACTTTAGTAAAACCACGAAACCACGCAAGTTCCAGTCAGATATGAGTCACAGTTAGTGGTTAACTCTTCACTAGCGATAGTTAGGGATATCAATCTATAAAACATAGGTAGAGTAAAAATTGCAAATAGTAGCAAACAGTCGGTCGCAAACGTATTTCTAGAAACTTTTCATTGGCTTTGTTTTGACTCAGACAACCCAAATAACGCAGCTTCTTCTTCTTCTTTTCGTGTGGTTAGTGACTAACCTGGTGTCAGAGATTATGCCGCTCATGAGTCTCTGACTTGGCTTCACTTATCGTAGAGAAAAGGATTAATACATCTCTCAGGCATGCCGGTTTCCTCACGATATTTTTATTTACCGTTTTTAAGCAAGTGATAATAATATACAATACGCACATGAATCCGAAACGTCAGAGGTGCATGCCTTGGGTTCGAACTCGAGACCTGTAACTTGGCAGTCCGACGACACCACTAGGTTATCACTGCTGTTATAACGCACGCTGATTTGAACAGATAGATACGTACGGTTGGATTACTCGAAGCTAAGCTCAGAGTCGGTCACCTAACAATGAGCTCTTAGAAAACGAGCTCTGAGCAAAATCTTCTTCTTGAATATTCTTTGATGTATAGTCGCTTTCATAGCACTTTCTCTTTTACACACTCTTGTATTTCATATCGTCACTAATTCTACTTAAACGCCACTTTAGCTAAATTGAGTTATATATTATATCTTTGGATTGGATTTTTTTTCTGCGTCGATTAGTTGGAATTTCGTATTTTATTCTATTATATTAACGAAATCCCAACTAATCGACGCAGAAAAAAAATCCAATCCAAAGATATAATATATAACTCATTTTAGCCAAAATGGCGCTTAAGTAGCTGGTTTTCCGGTGATGGTATTGTGTTGCTTTGTTTTTCTTAAGTTTTGAATATTTTCTTTAAGCTGTCAACTTGAAAATTTATCCATCATCCATCTACTACTATATTTAATTGTGGACGCACTGTGCCAGTTATAAGTTTTCTTTAAAGAATAAAATAGCTGTATCCATGCTAAGGCTTACGTAACAAGACAAGGTTTAATATAATGCAGTGACAAGTTCCTGCACATTGCTCTAAATAATTAATTTTCCTCCAGACTTGCTTGTAACCTACGAGACAAGATTATGCAACAAAATAGGTACCTATGTTTTTCTTGTAAGTAGGTCAGGACGGAAATGAAACTTTTTTTGGATAATAAGAACTCGCGGATATAAACCGAAAAGATTGCTTTGTAAAAAATTAAGTAGGTACAGGAAACCATAATATAAACTTTAATTTTAATAAAAGTTCTGTGTGAAGCATTGTTTTAATGCAACTACATAAATGTTCTATTAAAGCGATGACGTCATAAACGGAGTAGTTCACAACAATATTATTATCTACTAATGTAAATTAGGTTAGTAATGATATTTGAACTGCCTGGTCGGTCTAGTGGTGGCAAGCGCGTCTGCTGATCGTAAGGTCCTGAGTTCGATCCCTAGGTCGGGCAAAGTGATATTGGGTTTTTCCGTGTGGAATTCCTTAGTAGCAGTCCGGAGTTTAGATTTGTGCCCGGTTGATGGCAATAGGCTCGCCCCCTGTTACAAGGGATTTAAACATAACAGCGAAATGAGGGTGTTACTATACACCTCTGCCTACCCTTCGGGGAATATAGGCGTGATGTTATGTTATGGTAATGGTATTTTCAGTATCAAATCCAAATTGGCCTTTACAGAACCATATCCCAATGGCTTCCAATCTGATGTAATTTGACATTCCTGCAACGGTTTAACTGGATAACAATAAGAGTTTACATAAGGCTGATCACACATGGGCCGTTAAGTTGCTCAAGACACAGTTCAATATGCTATTTGTTTGTAGCTGCAGTTACCGTTTGGTGTATGGTCTACTAGTAACTTAGTGACCGATAAGCGATCAGCCTAAGCCTCCTCAGAGAAGATCGAGAGGAGACCCAGCAGATTTGCTTGGTGGTAGGATCTATATGGTCAGCTTAGCTAGCCATCACCCTCACATTAAAATCAATCAGTTTACTGTGTTCCGTCGTATGTATATGAGAGCCAGAGGGGTATAGGGGAATATCTCTATATCAGTCTCTGTTCCTTGGATTCGGATGCTATCTTAGACCCTGCCTGCGCTTACCATCAGGTGAGACTAGGGACAAACACGAATGAGTCCAGAATAAAAATAAATTAATAAAGATGTCTTGGTGCAACAGATTTTAAAATATCTTCGCTAATATCATTACATATTTTTTGCACACTGAATATTAAAAACCATAAAGCTAATATAAATAAATCAAAGATGAAAACCCTCCCTAATAAACGGTACAAAATTGATACTTACTGCTATTAATATAGTTTCACGCATTGAAAGGGTCCGAATGATCCAACATTTTGTTGTGGGCTTTATCAAAATAGCGGGAGGGCATTTTAAACCCAATCAACGGAAAATCAAAATGCGGAAAATGGGAGGGGACTCTAACGGAGGGTTAAATTCGTGTTATCGATTTGTTTATATGACTTTTGCTGACATTCCGATTCTATAATCGAGAAACCGATGATTCAGTTTAACTGTTGAGAAAACGTTATACTGCTATATGGGCGAACACAGCAATAAGGAGCTTAACTGCTTTCCACAATGATTACGTGAAAATAAAGTTGTATTTTGTAAAACATTTTTATTTTATTTCTAGCGACATTACATTTAAAACAAGACTTACACAAAGATGGTAAGAATGTTAAAGTCTCTGCGTAGTAAAATACATTGTATATTTTTACTAACAAAGAAGAAAACTCTATTTTCTTTGGCTTAGTACATTCAAGCTTATTTAAGTAATATTTACACAGCAAATTGTTGTTAATAATTTTATATATGAGACAGGCATTGTAGTTGCAATTCTAGGCTCTCAAAACTTTGCCAATTAAATGCAGATTCCGGGTAGTCGCCACTAGCTTTATCCCCATAAAGCGTCCTATACACGGTCCTTATCCGTAAGCGGGTAAGTAAGTGCAGTTGCCAGTCGTCAAAACAAGTTAAGGAACACTGTCCCCAATACTCATTATTACGGTATTTTTTCGCATGCTCACCCCAGATAAATTCCTGGAGGGAGGGAAGATATAAGAGATAACAGGAGCATTATCGAAATACCAATGTCCTCGTATTAAAGCGGGAAAACTGAGAGTTAAATAGCGATTTATTATCCTAAGGGTAAGAGTAAAGAGGAATGTTTGGAATATTTTCAATATATTGAAGACGCCGTGCGATGTAAAAAAATCGGATAAGATTAAACTAGGACGCGATGTGTTGATTAAAATAAATCTGAAGATGGAATGGAAGTAATTTAAGGGTTGTCTCTATATCTCCTTCAATTAAAAAAAAGTTTCGGAACATAAAGTTATTAACCAAATTGTGTCCTTTACTAAAAAATAAATCCTAAATCTATCGTCAGTTCAGTACAGAATATTTAGTTTTTTTAAATATATATTTCCCCACTCTAAGAATTCTCCTGTATCGTGGGTGCGTTTATAGACTCAAATCTACGCATGCAGATACGCCCGGACTAGGAGCAACTATTGGTAGGCCATACAAATATTTGTTCCATGCGGGAATCAAACCCATGACCCGTAGCGCAGAAAGCCAATCACTTAACCACTGCGCCAAATTAAAGTGATATTGAAATTACATCTAAAACACAAATAATTTTCTATAGGCTTCCACATTCCATAGTTACAGAACATCACTTACTACAAGATAGCAAGCACACTATATTTGCGCGTCAGTCGGTTTCTGCTTAGAGAATCTAAGTGGGACACACTAATGATATTTCGAGAGACGTGCAGCCCTCATCTTCGCAGTAAAGCATAAGTAGCGACAGATATTACTTACTGAGATGATACGCTTGCATCCATCAAGACTAAAAAGTTGATGTTAGTCTATCAGGTAATGTCATGACGGAGCTTATGGTGTGACCGTCGGACTGCCAAGTCATAGCTCTTGAGTTCGAACCCAAAGCATTTACCTGTGACTTTTCAAATTCGTGAGCGTATTGTATGATTATCACTTGCTTAAAAGCGGTGAAAGAAAACATCGTGAGGAAACCGGTATGCCTGAGAAATATTTCTCGACGGCATGTGAAGCCAAGTCAGAGGCCTATGGGCGGCATAAACTCTGGCACCAAGTTAGTCACCAACCACACGAAAATAAGAAGAAGATGACGGAGAAAAAGACTTCCAGTCTAGTCAAAGCATTTATTTCAGTAAGACCATTTACAGACACTTTTGAATTGGAGAGAAGTAGGTAGTTACTGCCACGTTCCAAAGTGTAGATTTTTATGGAGAAGAATAAGCAATAAACTCCATAGTTATGCCCTTTCAACAAACTGTTATAATAGTATTGGTTAGATTGCTTTATGACAAAAAAAAAGATGTGAGGAGAATGTGAGATAATTTCGATAATAAAACAGTTTTAGGTACAATTAAAAATTTACCATGCCAGATTAGAAATGCCTTCATAAGAAAGCCATTGACATAGAAAGTACTTACTTTTGTTTAGACAATAACTGAAGTATTATTTTATAAACCTCAGAAGACATTGAAGCTGCTGCGTATAATATAGAACATAATTAGAATAATAACAACTGCCTCGTTGGTCTAGTGGTCGCAAGTGCGACTGCTGATCGTGAGGTCTTGGGTTCGATCCCCAGGTCGGGCAAAGTGTTATTGGGTTTTTCCGTATGGAATTCTTCAGTAGCTGCCCGGAGTTTGGATTTGTGCGCGACTGATGGTAATAGGCTCACCCCTTATTACATGGAACTTAAACATAACGGCGAAATAAGGGTGTTATGTACCTCTGCACAACCCTTCCGGAAATACAAGACGTGATGTTATGTATGTTAACAATAATTCATAAAACGATAATGGTAGTAAGATATCTTAGCAATTCAATCACTACCAATCAATTTCCCTGCCATAAACTCATAAACATCACAGCAATTTTATAATGCCGCAAATTACCCTACAACTTGGCTAACTACCTCGTTACAATTACAGCAGTTAATTACATTTATACAGTTCATTCCTTCATTAAAACTTCATAATACGCTAATAACTAACTATTTAATCACAAAGAGTGGGTCGTTACTCCAAAATCACGTTCCGAGAAGTTATGGGAACGTTAAATAAAGATTTTGCGAATTCCTCATAAAAACCGAGGTATTGGTTATTGGTGTTTAGTCTCGTACGGGCGGCCATTACAGGCGTGTAGCCCGCCCTTACGACGATATTTCTTCTCGTTTCTTTATTGAAATTCTGCAGGGTCGCGAAGTTTCCGATCAAACAAGAGAAGGAGTTGCAAGGGTAACATTTGCAGTTGGCTTCAACTTTATTACGTTCAAGTTAGGGTTGTTTATGCTTTGGCTGGGTGTGAAGGTTGTCTTGACAAGATGTAATGTTGAGACGTGTGTCTTTTGTTTTATCTAAAGATTGATCTTTTAATAGCAATTGGGTTTATTAGCTAATAAACGCATTTTGCCTTATTTTACTTAAAATCAATGTAATTATAAAAAATGTATAATTGTATATTAAGAAAAATATTTAGAGACCTCTTTCTTTACATAAACCAACATTTATGTACTAAACAAAATAATTGTTTGCGACAGAATTAAATCACGGGCTTTATTTTGTAGGTACTGTAATTTTATTGACCTTCTAGAAAATTTAGGTTTTAGTTTTAATGTTACAAACAACACTAAAACAGGCATAAACGTCAGACGACAATGAGCGTAATTCCACCAACATCTAGCGAATATCTAACAAAAGCTGACAAATAACATAGTAAAATTTCAAGGAATTCCCTAGAGCTTGTATGCAACACTCCACCCTCTACGACCCGATATTGAAATTCTGTGGCAAGATGTGACTTACATCGTCACTGAGGCGCCATGAGAAAGGGCCTGTTCCACTATAACAGGAAAATGAAAAGTGTAAAAGGTTACGAAGTTAAAATATAGGGAGTTCGTGGAAGAGCTGTTTTTAGTTAAGTGGTGTTCCTGCAAATCTGAGGTAATTCCATTTACTCGGAAATAGTAGAATTTACTACTTTTCGTGTGAATCCCGGCAAGGACTAAACTGTAGCCCTCTCCACCCGTAATTGTCATAAAAGACTACTCAGAGGTACAAAGGGATACGAGGACAACTTAAACATGTTGGAATAGTCATAAAATAAATATAGGAACTCCTTCGTTGGTCTAGTGGTGGCAAACGCGACTGCTGACCGTGAGTCGGGCAAAGTGTTATTAGGTTTTTCCGTGTGAAATTCCTCAGTAGCAACCCAGAGTTTAGATTTCTCCCCTGTTGATGGTAATAGGCTCGCCCCCTATTACATGAGACTTAAACGTAACGGCGAAATGGGGATGTTTCTATACACCTCTGCCTAACCCTTCGGGGAATACAGGCGTGATGTTATGTTATGTAAATATAGGAAATAGACTTTATGAAATTCCCAGCTAATAAGTCACAAACTCCACTAAAGCTTGGAGTCGTTCTTTAAGAAAATCATCAGCTGAATATTGAAAGTCGATGTCATACAGTAGCTTCCGAGAATTCTATCGAAGGATAAAGTATTTCATTGGAAAACTTTAAGGAAATGCCAACCGAAGTCATTTGCGACAACAAAGTGTAGTCAAACGAAAATGATCCTTATGGTTTTGACATAAATACCAATTGGGGCAGGAAATTGCTTTTTTGGTTATTTTTATAGGCTATCATTTAGCTTACTTATGTTGTAAGTTATTAAGTACTTTCTATGGTTTTCTTTTCTAAGCCATAGGTGGTCGCTAGCCGTCGAGCGTGTCTCATTTCTATCTTTTTTCTTTTTAACTAAAATAATTTTCCAAATTTTATAAATCTGCCTTTAGTAATTTAGGTCTCATTTTATATATTCCCTCAAGAAACAAACTCAACAGCAAAGTGTAAGCGGAATATTTACGGTATTTCCTCCGTTCTTCGGACTTTAAGCAATTCACGTAAAGGGATTTACGAGAAATATTCCCTAGAGCAATTATGCTAGAATTGTTGTCAGATAAAATTAATTATTCTGTAATGTTTTGCATATAAAAGAAGCACTTGATTCTGTTAAATACAGATTTGAGATTAAAGTTTAAACAAGTTTAGATAAAACTAACATAATCCTGCACTCTCCACCGCTTTTCCACGTATTTAAACAGTTTTAATTAGCTTCACTTCATATATTTGTTTGTTTGATTCAAAACTTGCGACAGATATTTCAACTACTTCTTTTTTTTTCTCTTTTACTTCTGCTGAAGAGATTTTTCTGAAACGTGGCACGCGAATTCAATTCCCATGACAATACAACATTATAATAATTTCAACCTTCAATCCTCAATTTCTGATGCTGCAGAGTTACTAGGAGATAAAACCGTTTAACTTAAAAGTTTTTTAAGGGATTATTTCATATTGCATCTAAGCGCAAAAGCAAAAATCACGATCCTCTACCAGTTCGTGAAATTGACCGTCTACAATCAATCAAACATAAAAAAATATGATTCACAAGAAATTCTTATGTATGTGTACTGACTTCCAAACATGTTAAGACAAGCACACTAATACGATGATTATCCTATTAAACATCAAATATTCAACTAAATTACATACAAAGCCGTACATTACCAATTCAGTATTAAATTCGCTTAACATGAAAGCGATCGTGAATTATATCGATAAGGTTCGTTGACCTATCAAGAATCGCTTTGAGGTGAAAAGGTGCGGTGACTAGGCATTGTCAAGGACCTACCTAGACGCAGAGGTGAGGTACCCGTAAGTGTCCTAGACTCTGGCCCTGTCATGCAAGTTCAAACGATTGACTGCGTCATTATTATGTTAATGTTAACGCTAAGGCTATGTTTGGCCGAGGACCAAAAGAATATTTATAATTTTTGGTCTTTTGATCACTACAGGCGTAAATCTATACTAATATTATAAAGCTGAAGAGTTTGTTTGTTTGTTTGAACGCGCTAATCTCGGGAACTACTGGTTGGAATTGAAAAAATATTTTTGGGTTGGATAGTCCATTTATCGTGGAAGGTTATAGGCTATATAACATCACGCTAAGACCAATAGGAGCGGAGCTAAAATGAAAAATGTTGCAAAAACGGGAGAAATGTCCACCCGTGCGAATCCGGGACGGGCCGCTAGTGGTATAAAACTCTGGCCTAATTCCTAAAGCTTTGATTAGGCTTTCAAATGGAGATATTAAACTATGCATACAAAGAGTATAAGACCCGAGCTAATGAATTACAGATAGGGACATTGCATTCAGGCTGGCACATTCGCGAATACAGTGACTGTTAAACATATTTTAGGTCGTTTTAATTTAGATACGTCAAAAATAACTATCAATATCACAGGAAAACTGTATAGGTAGTTACACAATAGTAACATCATGTCTCCAAGCATACCATTACACCCCATAGGGAAGGAAACCCACATTATACACGCACTCGTTTCTATACTTAACATATTTCCCCATAGAAATCTTAGATTTGTCACCCTTTATTTTTACTCTGCACGTTTGCAATACACTCTTCTGAGCTTATTTGGGAACGGAAGGAAAAAATAAAATGTATCAGTTGTAATATGCGTGGTGTGGACTGAAATATTGTAGTAAAAGAAAGCGTTGTAAGAGGCATAACTGAACGAAATAATGACGCTGGGGTTAAAATGGGAAAAAAATCTAGCTAATACTTTTTTTGATAAATATGGTATTTTATTGCAATGACCGAGAGATGGTCTTTGGAGTCACTGGTTTTGTAGAAGGCGACTAATGTCAAGAGAGTGGGTAGCAACTTCTTCTTGTGTGCAAATAACACCAAACTGTTATCATTAATTCGTTCGCAAAACATGGTGATTATGGCAAAATATCCTTACGACCTTTCTATGGATGGGTTGATCAGGAGAGTGGTGTGTAACAGGCTAATATTTAATTATTGTTTTTTCAATTAGATTTAATATACAAACAGCAAAGTATAAGTCACTTATGAAATAAGACTATAAGTCTATTTGTTGAACCGGTCTAACATTAAGATATTGGCATTGCCCTGTAACTGGGTTGTGGAGGTATGGCAGTCGCTCTGTGTAAAATACTGGTGTTCAGCCTATCTGGTTGGACTGGAAGCTGACCCCAACATAGTTGGGAAAAGGCTAGGCAGAATAAGTCTAATTGTTTTCCTTGCACGTATAGTTAAGCCATTATAATTTTGTATAAAAAGTAAACAAACCTTTGATCTTGAAGCATTAATTTTACATAAAGAATCCATTAAACTAATTCGTATACATTTTTCAAAAACCTTAACACAATAGGATATTTCATTTTTTTTTGTTTTCTAAAAACATGTTGAAGTTAATTATTATGAATTCTTAAAGCAATAATTATGAATGTTTCTCATTCAAGGGGTGTTTACCTTTTATACAAAATTTTACCGGCCTGAGTATATAAAATTCGAGAACCCTTTCTGTTTTTATCAGCAAAAATATAACTTAACCTTTATAAAATTATGTAACCTTTAATATCAATCAATATTTATAATGTAATGAACTTTATGTACTACCTACATCGCTTATTAAAAGACCTCTGAGAAATGGATGTGCAAAAGCTTTTACCTATCCATTATCATCGACACGATACATTGCGAGAAAATGTGACATAAAATTCTAGTAGAAAGGTTTAATAATATAGCAACTCTTTATTGGCACCCAACCTGGGACATGAATAGGTTTGTGAAAAATCCCAAATCTATTAGGTACCTATATAATATTATTAGACTATCTACCTGAGATTAAATATCAAAATCTTCCATTAAATTCTTTTATAAACTGCAAAGAAACCAACTCTGGAGGAGCTCGTGGCTTATTAAGGACCGCGCGAATCATAGGATTTGCGAGATTAAGCAACAATTGCCGCGGCCAGTCGTTGGATAGGTGACTATTCGTCACACATCAAGACCCTTCCGTGCCTCGGAGAGCACGTTAAACCATCGGTCCCAGGTGTCATACGAATAACTATGACAATTGTTACGGGTAGTCAGAAGCCCGATTGTCTTTGGCATGGCCGAAAGGCATTGCCCAGTAACTAGGTTGTGGAGGTCTGATGACAGTCGCTCAGTGTAAAATACTGGTATTCAGCCGCATCCGGTTAAACTGGAAGCTGACCCCGACAAACCTGAGAAAAAGCTACGCAGAACACAAGTGGTTTTGAAACAAAAATGTGGCTGTATGAATTTGTGTACCAAATCTGTATGATCATCTATTACGGTGGCTACAAATGTGTGCGTCTCAGAGTCTATTTGCGTTATCTTCAGAAAATAAAAAAATGTGTTACGATTATTTCGCACACATTATTTCGCATAATAATTATATTAAGTACTCGGTTATACTCGCCTGTTTTCATGCAATAACGTATTTTCTACGAACATTAATTTTATTAACTACAAGGCTGGTTTAATGAAACTCTGACGAAGTCTTTCATATTCCGAACTTTGGTGATAAATATAACTTTTATGAGTAATAACGTAAAGTAATAAGTTGACGAATATTCTGAAGATGGCTTAAGTAAATAAAGCCACAGGTGTAATACGATAATATAGGTACTTGGTTTTTAAAACGGCAAATAAGTAATTACCTAAGTATTTATTTTTTATCATCCCAAAAAACCCCTTTATTTTTAATTAATCCCTACCATATTTATATTGTTTCATCAAAACGCAGCATAGTGACAATGGACTTATCTTTCCTAGCGGACTACGGACCACGTACTAAACGGACTAAAATACTGAAGTCATGTGTTGAGTTTATATTTCAAAATAAACTCTGTTACTTGTTTCATCTACAATTGAACGTACTATATCAAACGTCACTAACAACAAAGCTCCAAAACAGAAATGGTCCTTCTTTACAGAACAATGAAACCTTTCTATTTTACGAGAATCTCGTAAAAGCTCTCCTTAGCGTTGACATATTTGAAAAAAAAGTTACTAAACTGTGATTGGCGTTACGTCAGTGAAGCGAATTCTATTTTCAAATTGGAACCATTCGTGTACAATAAAGCGTATTATACAACGTATAAGTAGTAAACTAAGGGTAGGGATATACTATTACTATTGATAGTACTAGGTGTAATGTAAATATTAAAGAATAATAAAAGTAAAATGTGGAGGTAGTAATCTAAAAATTAGAGTGCCTGGATGGACGTATAGAGTACCTGCCGACTTGTCCTTTCTCTTGTCAAAATCTCACGGTAATATTGGCGTTTAATTTTCTATAATGTAGTGTAATAACTTTCTTTACCTTCTTCTTCATCATAACAATTAGCCAGCATTTATTATATTTATAACTACACATTAATTTATCGTACCTACTACGCGTGGCTCCCGTGAAAAATATTTTTTCCCAGAATTTAAAGTTGAGCTTTTATATTTCATAAAAATAGCTACGGAAAAACGTTCCATAACAATGTTAACAGTAAAACCCAGCCTTAATAACAGAACTGGTCAGCTAGCTGTTCCAATTTCAAACTAAATTCATTTGCGAACGTCCCAATTTTGTCGTAAAATTTCAAATTAAAACTAACGTTACCCGAAAACGTGCCCGATGGGATTATGTTTGGTTTTATAAATGAATAGAACATGCTTTAATTTTGAATATCGAATTCATCTGCTCAAATTTCAAATTTAGTATTTCTAGACTAAAATTCATCCGTTTCGCTTAGAACTCGTGGGACGTTTTAATTAAAGTGCTAAATGTAGTTCCAAATTAAATGTGTGTACATGAATAATTTAGACGATTCTGCCAAATGTTTACCTGATGCTTAGCTCTTCCTACAAAACTACATTCCATTTAACATGAATTCAGCTTTTAATCCTGTAAAACATTTTGAAATATTCCCATGTAACACGTGTTTGCTTAATTAATGCAATATTTACATTCGGCACATTCGCATAACCCAAATATACTTGTAAAATAAAAAATATGGACTCAAAGCGCTGAATAAAAAAAAAGTACCTATTACTAACTCAAAGCCTCAATATATCGTCGTCCGATAGTCTGTTACACTGTAATCGTACCTTCCATTTTGAAATAAGAATTCTTCTTGGAAAAGATCATAGAGTACTACGATCTTTTTTTGCTAGACTAACTTTATCGAACGAATCGCAGTTTCAATCACTAGTTTTTCGAAAAATGAATTTCGCGGCTTCCTTCGCGATAGATGAAAAGATTAAACTAATAAGAAATACAGACATTAAAATTACGTAAGACTTAAAAAATATTCAAAGTTGTTAAAAAATCCCATTATAACGGTATACAGTTTACTTACTTTGTTTTACAACAAACTCATACTCTAACTACCAATAACTTAAATTTTAATTACAGTTGGCTTTGTTCTTACGTGAACAGGACGAAAATAGCCGTCTAATCTAATATTAAAGGTTTTAATAACTTCGTAGTACTAAAATGTACTGTATAGTTTTACGACGAACAAGAGTAAAGTTTAATTACATGACTATTTTAGTGTTGAGAGAGCAGTTATGAAAATATTTGTCTGGTCTTCAGGGTTTGTAAGGTAACTAAAATATGTATTTACCTTTTTATTAGCTTATCGCAGAAAAAATATACTATTTATTTCTGAATCTTATTAAAACATGCATCATGGATGTTATCTCACAAAATCGTAACTATTCAATGTGTTTCACTGGCTCCAAAAGAAAGTAACTTCCTCACAAAAATCTAATTCCAATTTCACAAAAATACACCCCATCTTTCATGGCCACTTCATCAATAACCCCACTCGTTTCATTTCTCACAAAACAAATCTCAAAGCGGGCCGTATCGTTACCAAACTTTTCGATTCCGAAAAACTGTCTCAAAAATTCATTAGGTATCACTGTCAAGTTAAGTAATTAAAGGGCAATGGAATTCTTAATCCCCCTGTTACCCCGTCCGAGTATTCTCCAAAACTTTTCTAAGTCAGATTTGATTATAAAAGGGAAGTTATTAATCCGAGTTTTAAATGCCTGACGATGATATAAACGGGTCAATGCATTTCACTGTTCAGTGAGTCAAGCCTTCTAACAAATTAATTTGTGAGCTAAATAATATACTGGATTAAGTTCTATAGAGCCATCTCTGATGGGTCTCGTGATATGTATTTTCTAATATTATTTGGTATCGATTTTCAGTAGCATCCCTCTGTACACTGGTAACATCAAAGACACCGTAAGCCATACATGAACCTGTCCTGAAACCCAATATCCTGTGTTTACGAACAGGCCAAACCGTATTGATGTCTTCACATACCTACGAGTACATAGTGGGTATCTACATTGCCTTTTTATTTGTTACTGTAAAATTACGATCAATAGCAAATCCTGAGATATTATGTTTGTTTTTTCTATTTGACTGATTTGAGATAGTCCTTGCGGACCATTTCTACGTAACCGGGCATTTATTGGCGAGACCTAAAGGGTCTCCAGCCAATGAGGACGAAATAAAATACTTAACCTAAGCTAACTACTATTACTAACCTAACATCATGCCTAATACCAACAACAGCAATAAGAGCAAACTCTAATGGGACTCAGACCTCAGCTTAGGGCGTTGCTAGCGGGAGGACTGTGAGGGAGACCGCTTGATGAGAGCTGAATTAACGGTATGACTGCGGGGTCTGAAGGGACGACCTGCTCCGCGGCGGCGGGTGAGCACGTTGAATCATGAAATATTCTGGTAAATTCTATAATCAAACATTGTAGTAGGTAACAATTATAAAAAATCTATATCTACGGCAACAATTGGTTTTTATTAAAAATAATATTAACTGCAACATAGGCCATCACGAAAATTTATTACAAGACAAGTGAGTTTCTTCAAAAAACTTCGTCTTGTAAATTTTGCATACACACAAAAGACGCTGAAAACATGTCGTTTGAAATATGTGAACTTTCCTTACAAAACCTTAACTCCTAACTTCGGCAGCACAAAATACGAAGCAACCATTTTACAGCCTACACAACAACGGACGACTATTCTAACTTGCGGTCCCGGTCATGAGCATGACTCCAACAAACTTGGATCTTCTAAAATTTCCATCGAGACCCGGCAAAGTTCCACGTCCGCTGCATAACGAACCTTCACGGATGAACGTATAGTGAATAACAGAGTAAAACGAAGTTATTGTTTATGTTCATAGTATCAATAATAGAGGAAGATGGAGGCGAGCTATAGTTTGATAAAACTGTTGTTATATGGTTTCTATAAACAAAAGTGAATCGTTTTGCTTACCGATAGTAACATTTTTTACTGCCAAACTGGGCATATAATTAAACTCGTAAGCTAATTTTACCTGTGAAAGCTACTTCCGTATGGGAAGGTCTTCTACGCAGAGCTATGTGTTTTTTGCTTCATTATTGGTAAAGATACAAGAGTGTCAATTTTAACCAATAACGCTCCGTAAATTATAGGAATTGGCAATTAGTAAGTGTATGATTTAGAAATATCTGAAAAATTCAGAAGAGTTACTATTATCTACTATTTATTTAACTAACACAATGACTGTACATATTCAAGTAAGGGCCTGCGCAGGACGGACAGTCCCCAACGGACTTTCAAGTCCGCGAAAATAAAAAGTGGATATGAAAATAGACAGAATTTTTGGCGGAATTTTAGACCTTGTATTGGATTCCATGCTGTCTATTTCGCGGACAACAAAGTTCGCTGCGATTTGTCTGTCGTTTGCTTCGCAAAAAGTACGACGAGGACTGTCCCTCAATTGTAAGACTAAGTATGTAACTATGTTGAAGACACGTTTGTTGCATTGGCTGAGTAATTGACTTATGCGATACAGGTCGCGGGATTGACCCGCCCGGAACAAATATTTGTAAGGCCTACAGATAGTTGCTCCGGGTCTGGGCATTCGTGCATGTGAAGATTTGTGTCTGTAAACGCACCCATGATACAGGAGAAATCCTAGGGCAACGATTTTATAAGAGAGAGAGAAAGTAAGAGTATTTTAGAGTACCATAACAAACTAAATACACAATATAATATATAGGTATAGATAGGATAGCCGTACAAACTATAGTAAAAAGGAAAATACAAGGGAATGGGCCGATCCAAACCAATTCGGAAGTGATAATATAATACCATGATATTTTTAAATAAACACAAACCATATCAACTACACAAATAGTGAGCACGTTATTAATTTATGTCATGGTCATAAAAATGTCAATACAACGCCAACTCGTGCTAACGATCAATTAAAATACATACAAAGTCCACTTACAATAATGATATGTTAGCGACGAGCAAAAAGGACACTGACACTGCACACTCTTTAGAAGACATCAAAGTACTTTTATCCAGCTATTCATTTAACGGACTATCAAAGGGCTAGACCAGTTTAGAACGTTCTTGCTAAAATTACAAATATTTCTAATGACCACGTCCCGTACGTCCTTAACTAAAGCCATAATTACGAGTAGTTCACTAACTGTATAAGTTTAGTTTGTTTATGCAAAATCGGGAACTGTCTGATCTTTGTTACTATAAGTTGGTAAGTAAGGAAAGTTATTCCAATTTGGGGACATAGAAAACAGCTGTTGTTCGTCAACAATTTACTTTAATAGATAGAAGTGCAATTATGTATTGGTATATTTAATTGTTGGAATATCAGTTATTTAGAATACTCTACAAATTGGTAATCTTATACTAAGGTCCGATTTTACCAACATTGGATATCCTTTATCTAGGGAATAAATTTTACGTTTGGACAGAATTTCCATATAAAAGCTGTCAAAACGTCAAGTTTGTAAACGCTATCCGACGTTGGTTAAATCGGGCCTTAGCATCGTCTTACGGAAATTGGCGTTAGATAGAAAGTAACTGTTGACTTTATTAAACTGAAAGTTATTTATAAACATTATATTACTGACATACTGAAACTCTGCTATCATTATTTAAACTTAGTATTTTCTCTTTAACTACATTCTGAGTTAAAATTTATTCTCTACTAAAATTCTAAATACAATTCCAGACTCCTCTCACAATCAGAATGTCTTTGTTCCTTTTTGACCGAAACCAACATGATATAACCGTATTCTGCGGTTTTCACTAAGGAACCAAAACATTCGGTAAACTTTTGCATACAAACCACGCAAACGAGGCGAGTCCTGACTCTATTGAAGTTTATTTCGTACTAAGTTACAATGTTTGTAGAAATAAAATGTTAAACCACATGTTTGTAGCTTGGCTTACCAAAAGTGTTGTAAGTACTTTTAAATTTTACCTGGAACAGAAAGAATTTTTGGTTACAACATGCCGCAAACAAATACATTTTCAAAGGCAGAAATTCAAACGAACGTTATTTTAAAAACATTATATGTATTATAGGTCACCGGTTACCCGTGTTTTTCCTAAAGAATAGGTTCACATAGACGTAAATCAGTTCGGAATAGTAGGTGTAATAGAAAGTAATCGATGTATACCTATATATATATATATATATATATATATATATACGATAATACCCTTAATATAAATAAATAATAACCTTTAAAAAAGACGGTATTATCGTGCAGTACCCCTGCAGCATCAGGATTTGAGGATATAAGGTTGAAATTATTATAATAATGTAAAGTCATGGGAATTCAATTGTGTGCAAAGTTTCACGAAAATCGGTTGAACATAAGTACTTAAAAAATCTGTCGCAAAATTTGAATCTAACAAACAAATATAAGAAGTGAAGCCAATTAAAACCGTTTAATTACTTAATAATAAAAGCATCAAGACTTGGTACACAAGGTTGTCGACATGTGGGAGGTTATATCAGCAGTTGTTTTGCCGATAGTTGTCAAGGCCAATGGCTTAATAGTCAAGAGCCTCGTCCAACATCTGATGAGGCTCTCGTTAGGCGGCTAGATCACGGGCCTGATACAGAAAGCGGTATTTCTGGACACGGCGCGTAAGGAGGTTCCTCTCTCTGAAGCCCTGACAACTGGTAGCTTAGACCCTGTTCCCGATGCCAGTGAGTTACTGTTTTATATATATTGAAAAGTTTTTGTTTTTTTAGAATTATTTGAAATGGTAATTTATATGTATATACAATACGAAACATACAAAATATACAAAACGAAATATACAAAAGCCCCTTAAGGAAAATAATAGCAAGCACTTAACATCAAAGCCACAACTCATTGCGTTTCTAAGATTTCAGGGTCAAAACAATTTAAAACAATAGCAAACAAATGGGAAGACGACCGTCAGAGGAAATTAGAACTGCCTTTCATGGAAACCCTTAAAACGCGATCCGGGATTGTTCCCCAGGGAAATTATGGACTTAGCACCTGACAAGGCTCAAATTTTAATGTTAGCCCCCGTAGTCCCTTGTAGCCGCGAATAAATTAACGAGTTTGTGTTGATTTGCTCTCGTTTTTTGACAGGCGCTTTTGCAAACGACGTGTGACGTAGATTTGGAAGCCATACGCGGATACAGACCCTTTTTTTCTCAGTCAGTAAACATTATTTGACTGTTTTTATTCTGTTTTTTATGAATAACATTTAATAACCTTACGTGAGGCATTTGATGAGATACATTTGTATCCTTACTGACCACATAGAAGTGACACAGTGATACATACAGTCAATTAGTCATCTGCAACGATATAATTAGTAATTTAATATGATTCTTAACTTAAAAAAATTACTAGCATAAAGTGAAACTTGAACTATTTATTATCCAAGCAGATACAGGCCCAAACTGAAACGGTTTAATTTATTCTTACTTGCTCTAAATGATACTTGGAATTCCCAATTCTCCAGAAACCTTGAACGTGATACCGCTTTCTATATGTATGCAAAGTAGGTATACAGGCGAACATGGTTATAAGACCTAAAATCTGCCTCTCGGAGTATATAAACTCCTTAAGTAGACCTCTTACAAGATTTGGTAATGAAAGGCTTATACACGTCCCGACTTAACCTTAGTGGTTTTCTTAAGGAGTGAATGTGGCAATATTAAAGTTTCACCGCAAACGGACCCTTATCTCGTCCGCCGGCGCCTAACGTTGTTACAAATTACGTTTGGACGTGTTGCCAAGACTATCTGGATAAGTGGTTGTTGAGCTTGTTAATATATCGTTTGTACATTCTGGTTTATTATTTAAATGAGATTAATAGATGATAAAAGTTTGCAAGCTGCAGTTTCATCTATTAAAATAACATCACGCCTTATATTCCCCGAAGGGTACCTACGGCAGAGGCGTTTTTTAGTACACCTCGTTTCGTCAGTATGTTTAAATTCCATGGAATTGGGGGCGAACCTATTGCCATTAACTGGGCACAAATGCAGAGTCCGGGATGCTACTGAGAAATTCCCTATGTCAAAACCCAATAACGCTTTGCCCGACCTGGAGATCGAGCCCAGGACCCCATGCTCAGCAGTTGCACTAGACCAATAAGGCAGTATATCAAGACATATATTAAGTAGGAAACGATGTCTTTTACAAATATTAAAAGCACAGTACTTATCCATATAAATAATGCCAAGATGGGTAACCTCATGAATAGAATACGAACCAAAAAGCAAAAAACAAGACGTTAGTAAAACAATAATTGTTTTATTACACTGTCTCGCGTACAAAGAACATAAAACGCTCGTCAAAAGCGCCTGCACACTTATGCGCGGCAATAAAAGCGCATATCTCGTAACGGCCCACATTTTTTCAACAGGCGCTTTGTCACTAAGATGCGTTTAAACATGGTGAGCATACGAACATCGTGTTTACAGAAATATTTTTGCTAACATACCGCTTAGAATGTCTGATTTCACAGACTATTAAATTGATATTTTATCTGTGAATATCTTTGCCTCATGAATACTTTTATCTCATACCTACATAGCAACTACGCAGTATCCAATGTTATTTTATCGTCATCTTCATAATTTTTCACTATCGTACTTATCTCTTTTTACCATTAAAGCTGTAAAGTAGATAATAGACACCAAAGCCGCAATCTTCAGTTTTAAACGCAGTTAAATGCTTCTTACGAAAACGATACTCCCAAAATGTAACTGAAAAACGTGCAAATCTCTCTCACAGCCTCCCACCACATCATTACCCTCAGCTAACCTAACTTCGAACTTTTATCTCGTGGACGTTAACGTTAGTTACAAATGACGTCACGTCCTCGTCCTCAGATACAAGTTGACATAACTATCTGAATATTTACTGAGAAGACTAAAAAGTACATAGGTACATATGCTCGTTAGTTGGGCTTGTAGTATAAAAACCACGTTGAAAACTGTAAGTGACTTCGTTTATTCTGACTTTTTCATTAAATCTGATGCGTTTCGTTTTGCAAAGTTTTGATCATGGTAACGGGATCTGTTTGATAGAGACACTCGCTGTGAGAGGGTGTAGTAGAATCTCTCATGCTTAGCGTTAATACAACGCCTGGTAAACAGGTGTTCTCCTTTTATAATGTAAATTAAATAAATAATAGTCAATTGTATGGAAACATAACTTGCAATTTTTTAACCATATCAGCCCGTAGTTAAACTATCAATACTTAACTTAAGCCTTCTCATAATCTGCTGGAAAGCAATTCAAAAAGAAAGTTTAAAAGCCATAATTACCATTTTCGTTGACAAATTATATTATCTGCTAATGAGAGTGTAAGCAACCACAAGCCATTTGTAAGATTCTTAAACATAGGCAATTGTAAATTATTTAAATCATTTCTCACGCAAGCTCATTTAATTGAATTATCTTGGAAGATACATTGCTTACCAAAAAATGTACTATTGACTTTATATAACACATAAGATTGAAAACTTCTGTAGGTATGTAAATTGGGTCATTAATAGAATTTATAATAAAAAATTGCCAACTACGTTTCCGGCACAAAAAGAAGTGTTCCGTAGAAAATATATCCAAGAAATAGAAAATTCAAATTATTCAGTGTTCAAATATTAAAATGAAACACAAGTTATTTGCGCTTTTTTCAGAGGCATGATTGATATATTTTTCCATTTTGACATCTTCCTAATTGGACGATTGAATTTTTACCTACTTTTAAATAAAGGTAGTTTTAAGTTTACCAATATGGAATTGAATGTATGGAATTAAAACCGCAGTCGATTTTAGAAGTTGTCGAAATAGGACATAGTATGTGACAGACGAACACCGAACCCCAAAAACGGTGTCTGTCGATATTTATTGAAGTAAGTCGTAGGTTGGTCAATATAATTTATTGTAAACTGACAACATTTGCATAAGTGGCCACTATTACGGTCTTGGTACGTTATTCTGTAATTTGTCAAGGAAAGGCATTTTGGAAGTTAGAGGCAGTTTAGGAATGCCAAACTCTTGAATAATTTCGGTGTTATCATTCCGAAGAAGGGAGGGTCTGTGTCCTTGTTTGTTGTAACATACTTAATTACATGACCATGACATAAAAATACCTGATGTCTTAACTTATATGACATTAAATCCACTTTGATCATCAAAAAAGTGCAATGCATTGTTCACATATTATTATAGTTGACGAGACGTTTGGTACAGTGGCTGAGTGATCGGCTTCTGCGCTACGGGTCGTGGATTCGATTCCCGCACGGAACAAATATTTGTGGGGCCTACAGATAGTTGTTCCGGGTCTGGATGTTTGTGCGTGTGAAGATTTGTGTCTGTAAACGCACCCACGATACAGGAGAAATCCTAACGGGGGCAAAGATTTAAAAAAAAAATTGTACTTTCTCGTAAACCCGTCGCATAATCTCATCCTATTCCACGGAAGATCATTATGTCTTGTTAATGCGGCGTAGTCGCTGCGTTATCATCGCGTAGTTTTCGCGTGTACGTCGCGTAGACGTCGCGTTTACATCGCGTAGACGTCGCGTAGAAGTCGCGTAAAAGTCGCGTAGACATCACGTAGACGTTTCGTAGAAATTGCATAGACGTCGCGTAGACGTTTCGTAGCGGTTACGTAAATATCGCAAAGCAGACGAGTTTAACAGAAAATGTGTAAGCAGGACCTCGTTCTATACATCTAACGCTGTACGCTGCACGCAGCACGCACCAAGGCAGATAGCACTTTAGATAGCGGATCCCTAATTTCTCGTGACACACTGGACCGATTTAAACGAAATAATAATGCTTAGAAGCAAAAATCGATATCTTATAGGCAAATAACTTTTGCATTCTAAATACATTAGTTAGGTATGCAAAGTAATAATAACGGATCATCGTGTTTTTTAGAATGGAACACGAAAATGTTAACCGTATTTTATCTTAATCGGCTACCTAATGATTACTATGACAATTTAAGCAATTCAGTGTTGAACCCAGTCGACGTTCAGTAGATTATATTATTTCAATTTGAGAAATAAATAAAACGTGACATCACGCCTGTATTCCCCGAAGGGTTGGGCAGAGGTGTACAGTAACACACAACATTACATTACAGTAACATTTTACCGTTATGTTTTAGTCCCATCTAATAGCAAGCCTATTGCCACCAACCGGGCACAAATCCAAACCCCGGGCTGCTACTGAGGAATTCTACACGGAAAAATCCAGTAACACTTTGCCCGACCTGGGGATCGAACCCAGGGCCTCAAGATCAGCAGTCGCGCTTGCCGCCACTAGACCAACGAGGCAGTTAGGAAATAAGTATTTGACACTAATATCATTTGGCCTTTAATGTGGGCCATCCACGGTCGTCGACCGCCAAGCTTTTTTCGCTTGCTGGCTTCGTATTCGTCTAGCCTGCAGAGCCTGCCTAAACTGTGACAGGCATAGCTGTCAGGTGCAGCATAATATTAATGATAACGATCCTTGAATTATTTTGCCAATGCATTGTTTAGGCAAATTCTTGTTAATATACCTACCGTTTTACCGTTTGGGCAACAAATTGGACTTCACATCTCATTCCCATTGCTAACATAAAAGGCAACCGGACTAACAAAGGAAAGGGAACAAATAAAGAAGAATGAACTGATGTTCACAGTAGCTACTTGTAATTTTGACCAACAGTTACGTGATTACCACTGGGTAAGACAGAGGTCAAGATAAATAAATCCGTTTTTTTTCAGCGTGTTGATTACACCCATTTATTTATTTATGTGGGTAGATTCTTATGAATAGCCTCCACCCTAGCGAAGGCGGAACAACCTCGGTGTTCCTCCGAGGTTCTTTGGCGGTATTCGCCAGTGCATCCACCGGAACCCCGGCAGATCTTCGCCCGCCAGCCTCTGGCGAACCCCTCCTATACTAATCTCTCCTAAGACTAGAAACAAAAAAATCTCCAACACATACAAGACGTACAACCTAATTCAGGCAATGCTCTCTGACCTGAAAAT
Organism: Amphipyra berbera; assembly: GCA_910594945.2. Taxonomy (NCBI): domain Eukaryota; kingdom Metazoa; phylum Arthropoda; class Insecta; order Lepidoptera; family Noctuidae; genus Amphipyra; species Amphipyra berbera. The sequence continues at coordinate 8,797,101 of OU343136.1, read as the reverse complement.
AAAATCAGCTGTAAATTTCAACCCGCAATTGCATTTAACAAAACTAGCATTGTCCTAGTTAACCTAAAAAGAGCTACCGACACAAACATTCCCCAAGAGGATTAAGTACTTTTAAAACTAAGAGTACACTTTAATTTGAGCAATTTCAGTAACTTCAAGCTTACTAAGTAAGTACCGTAGTATCCCTTATCATCGTCCTACTATTGGCTTGTTTATGACAAGTCCTAATGACGTCATAAAGAGTTAAAAGTCGTTAGGTTATGTTTTAATTATATGAAGTCATTAACCTCTCCAGAACATACGAGAAGGTCCGTCCTTGAGTAGGAACTAAAACTGAAATTGCAGACATTAACATTTACTTAGGCTCCAGGTGTGTCACTCTAGGCAGTCTAGGCTAAGAGGCATCGGCATCTTAAACCCAGAATTGGACCACAAAAGTTTTCGTTACAACCCAACCGTTTTGATCTTCTTTCACGTTTAAGCCAAAAGATTTTCGCATGTTTCACAAGTTCGCAGTACGAAAAATTTACGACAGTGTTTGAAAAGGACAATGAACGTAGAAGCGAGAAATATATGTCAGGATCATAGCAAAAATCTTCTTAAAAGAGGACTTTTGGCCGAAGGGTGTCGTATATCGACGTTTCCGAGGTCGGTTACGCGACACCATGCAGCGAAACACGACGCCGCCGACAACGTTACGTGTTTAGTTAATAAGGTTTTTGTTTTTTTAATATGTATTAGTTTATTATTGTATAAGATTATTTTATGTATTTTTTTTCTATGGGCCTCAGTTGCCTGATAATAAAATGATTATTATTATTATAGCAGCTGGCATTCAATGGGGAAGGCAACGCAAAACGAAAGCAGATGGCAGCACCTCCATACTTAGTTATTTGAACCAATCAGAACCATCATATTCATATGAGCAATAACTTCAAATATATTGCAACCAATAAGATCGCACTGGTACAAACGAAAGTGGCGCCATTAGTTCCACAGTTGCCTACCCCATTGTCTCTGCCTACCCTAGCAAGAATCAAGCGTAAGCTATGTATTCACAAGTTTCGATATTATAATACAGTTGCAATGAGTTGGACTTGACGAAAAAAACTACAATTTGAACAGAAACTATAATAATGTTAAAACAAAGCTGATCGGAAAACAACAGATTCTTCATTTTTCAGGTGACGCTAAGAGCGGTACACATTCTAAGTTTAAACTACGCGACGCGCGGAGGGTTATTGTAACATAGAGGTTTATTATAACGTGTGTTACACAGTTGGATGAGGCTGCATATCTGCTTATTACCTCAGAAAAAAATAGCGTAGGCTGTTTTTATCACACAGCAAAACAATCTCTCTATCATCAAAACATTAGTTCTACCCTCAATCACACTTCGAAAAAACATAAAGCTGCATACATACACCGACAGTATCATCGGGCGTTGCACAAAACGCAATCTGCAGTGTCCCTGGATGCATGAATAAAATATACTGACACGTGTCGTGCCGCTAGATTTGTATTATAGAGGCTAGAGGCCCCTGCCAAGAACGAGAATGAATTTTCATAACACGATGTTACTGAAAGGAGTGAGAAATGAGATGGAGATTCAATTTAAATAAATATATGTTTTTAAGTAGAATTTAAAGCTTGTTGAATTTCTGGAGGTATGAGAGCCAATAGTTTATTCGGGTAGGCGAGGTTATAGGGGAATCCCCTCCACGTACTTCTATATTTCTGTCCCTTGGATTCGTGTGCTCCATCTTACACCCTGTCTGCGCTTAACATCAGATGAGATTGAAGCCAAAATCGACCAAGTCAAGAAAAAAAAATATTATAAAATATCAAAAATACTCTCTTAAAGTATGTTGAAGGTCGAACAGAAAAGAGAGAATAGAACCAAATGAACTGGCTAAAGCAATAAAAAATAAAATGATGTTAAAAAAACTGTCTTGTGTTGTGATTCTGAGTAAATGAAAGAGGATCAAATACACCCATAGAGTACCGCGTCCGCCAACCACTAAGAGCGTCGCGTCTGGGTGGACACATTGTGTAAGCCTACATAGAATTTAACACTCACTTTTTTTCTTAAATTGTCAGTCTGCAATCAACAAATCTGTCTGCCAACAATAATGCTGGGATCTTTCACTACTAAACTACCTCGTTAGTCTAGTTGTGGCAAGCATGACTGCTGATCGCGAGGTCCAGGGTTCGATCCCCAGGTTGGGCAAAATGTTATTGGGTTGCTCCGTGTGGAATTCCTCAGTAGCAGCCCGGAGTTTGAATTCGTTTCCGGTTGATGGCAATAGGCTCGCCCCCTATTACATGGGACTTAAACATAACGGCGAAGTTAGGTTGTAACTATACGCCTCTGACCAACCCTTCGGGGAATACAGGTGTGATGTTATGTTATGTCAAGTTCTACTATCATTCATAGATAAACTTGCACTGATTGCAATCAAAACATACTATATTAAACATAACTACGATTGCATGATGACTGACCTAGGAACCGACGCGCAACGGAATCAGCATGCAGATTACAAAAGTAAGCTTTTGCTGGTACAGCCGATATTAATCCATGGATTTCATTTTGCAAAAATCCAAGATTGATTTACAGAACGTTGAACGAATATTTCTACAATGGTGAATATTGCATTGAAATAATCTAGTATTATGCTAGATTTTACTACGGAACTTTAGGAAATGTAGAACAAATTATAAATAGACAACAGTAGAGTACTTTTCCCGATGTGTTTCGAAAAAGAACCATTTGAATTGGAGAGACAGGTCAGCGAGGAGATAGGGTGTAAAAAGAGGTTGAATATATGCCTAAATTCTCGAAAACAAATCCTGATCTAACGCATTCAAAGCAAACAATAGTCGTAAATTGCACCCTCAGGCCATAACAGAAAAGTACTAACGACCCATCCATCCCTCACCCGTTTCACAGCTTAAACGGTCATAAAAACTAAAGCATTGTCCAATGCCGAGTGTAATCCACTTAAAACGATTACCTATTGTACATACAATGCTATGTATGATGTACAGTGCAACGACACTCCAAACAAACAATGTACGATTGCTGGATGGAGGATCCGTCGGAAAATACGGACAAGGACCGTTTCATACTGAATAATGATGAGATGACATCGCGTAGACGTGGCTGTACTCTCATATTGTGCTTTGAAGTATTCATTTAGCTAACAGATGCTAATGACTCTAATGAGTCTTGTAGTGATCCTACAATCACTATCCTACATAATGGTGAGTGGCTTGTGAAGGCACATTCAAGCGCGTGTAGATTAGAAGATTAGTTCCATGACATATCCCACAGAGTGTTAAAAAGACTAAATTTTCACGCGAAGAGATACGAGTGTGCCAAAGTGAACAGTTTCGATTTTTGCAGCTATGTGCCTACGAAAGTTCGTATTTACATGTTTATGATGGCGGAAGTGTGGATCCTCATACAGGATGTCCATACAGGATGTTTCATCACGGCAACTAAATTGTTGGACCAGTTTCAGCAAACTAGGTGACTGTCGATTGCTTTATTAACTTGCATATTGTAGGACACTTTTTAACCGACTTCCAAAAAAGAAGGAGGTTCTCAATTCAACTGTATGTTTTTTTTTATGTATTTTGTTTCGCGATATCTTTGCTAATAAAATTGTGAACAGATTTTAATAAGAATTTTTTGTTTCAAAGAGTATTCTTTCGAGGTGGTCCCATTTAAATTTGGTGAAGATACTAATCTACGCTGAACCAAATTCAAGGCATCGACTTCTGAAACTGTTAATTTTATAATATGGTATTTTGTAGTCGGTTTTATTTTTGTTAAAAAAGGTTTTTATTTTTTCATACATTGGCGGAAGCATTAAAATAAAAAAAAACACCAATAGATTTATAAAAGCTTAAATCCTAGACCGAAATTCCCGAGAACCTCCAAATACAGTTCCAGAAACCTAGTCACGAAACTCCCGTAACTCAATTTACGTACAACTAAATTATTTAATCCAAACTGTTACACAACAAACCTTAACAAAATCAAAGGTTTATTTACTTTTAAATCAGGCGAAGTGTCAATCAATAAATGTAATTACTCGCAGGCAGTAAATAGATACCCCACTAATACTAGTGATGTATTTAGCGTGGTAGATCCCCGTTGGTAGGGGTGCGACTGCATTCCTATTAATATTGCATGCGGGATACGTGTACTGTTTAAACTAGAGAGCCAACATGGGGTCTGCCGTGAAGCGGTCTCGAAGTTGGGAATGTAAAATTATTTTGCTTTGAGAATGAAATATTTCAGTTTAGTTTAAGTTTAAGCTTCGTAGTATTATTATTTATTTTTTTATGAGCTAGACAGTGTTTAAGCTTGTACAATGTACACATTTTTTTCATATTTGTGTGAAGTGGTGCCCATGGTGGTGCCACTGGTGCCCATGCCTTAAAACCGAACTATCATCAGGCATATTTGTCCAACTCAACACCTTAAACTAAGTAAAAAAAAGCACCGGTAGATGTTTTTTCTTAGGAATACTTGATATCTTCATAGTATTACACTGCATCGTGTTTTAGGTTATTGAATCATCCACAAGGTTTGTTATAGAACCAAAGGTAATCTTAAATCAAATTATTATTAGGCTTAACTCAAAAAAAAACGATACCTACATAATAAATTGTTGTTATATGAATATACGGTGTCTACTGTTTTAACACAAATGCTACCTCCTCATTAGAATGTCTGAGAGGTTGGCGTCCGAACTCCGAAAACGTTTCTTTGGCTACCCTCTTTGAGAGTTGTGTTAATGCATAAATATATAAAATGTGTGCTTGCCTGTGAGTGCGACCGCCTCGCGGGAAAACATGTGGCGTGTCTTAGTGTACAAGGAAAATACAGATAATGTACAGTAAACTGTAGTTTTTATTCCTTTTTGAGATAACTTTGAAGATTTACAAAAAAAGTATTTTATACCACATATTTTAAAACTAAGTGATCAAATACTTTCTTATTAACCTTTTCACCGCCAACGTACACAGAACACGACGCCTCGCCAGCGCCAAGCTATAAATGTATAACGAAATATATAGTAAACAGTAGTGATGAGCTGATGACCTGTTAAATACAGTAAACTTATTTTTATAAAATAGTTAAAATGAAGAGCTTCTAATGAAGTTATGGCGCTGGAAGCACGAAAATCTGGAACTTCTATTGAAGTCCGTGGCGGTGAAAAGGTTAACTGGATTTAAAAAAATACAACAAGAACTACTACAAACAAGCGACATACCATAAAATAATTACGCATATTTATTAACTAGTAACGATCATACCTAAAAAATGTAAATGTTTAATAATTCGGTAGCGAGCAATCAAAAGTGGTACTTATTGTATGTACTTCCTTTTTTTTAAAAAAAACGTTACCCTCTCTAGGATTTCTCCTGTATCGTGGGTGCGTGCGTTTACAGACACAAATCTCAAATCACATGCACAAACATCCAGACCCGGAACAACTATCTGTAGGCCATACAAATATTTGTTCCGTGCGGGAATCGATCCCACGACCCGTAGCACCGAAGCCGATCGCTCAGCCACTGCACCAAACGTGTCGTCTAACTTTAGCTTTAAAATAAAATAAAAAATACCTAGACAAACGTCCATATATCACACTAGCTGTGTCCTCACGGCTCCGCTCGTAGCCTATGTTATTCAGTAATAATGCAGCTTTCTAACGGCAAAAGAATTTTTGAAATCGGTCCAGTAGTTTTTAAGTTTATTCGTTGCATACAAAAATACAAATCTTTCCACTTTATAATATTAGTATAGCTTACAGAATTTTAATCATCCACAACCAAAACCCACAAGGCTGGAAATGATTCCCAAATTTAATTATGCAAAGTGGCAAATATTTTTAGGCTGGCTCTCCAAATAACTCACGTCCAGGTGAAAGGGTGGTTCTGTGTACAATAAAAGCAAATCCGTCACGGTATCGCCGTGCAATCGTCCGGCAGTCGTGCGGCAGTTCCCCACAGTTAATCCGATTCCATTCCCGTATATTAGTGCCAAACGCGATGAGTCAGGGTGCCTTCGTACGGTGGAAATCGTGGAAATTATTATATTGACACTGCAAGTTGTGTAGTGTTGTGTAATATTGTTTCAATAAAGAACTCTCTTGAGTAATAAAAATATTTGAAGCCTGATTATGGATTGATTAAGTTATAAATTAAAATTAATTGGGTACTTTACTAGACTTTGTTCAGCTGTGGACTGCGATAGACTAACTTGATTAATTAAATCATTAACTAAACGAGTTTTTTTTTAATTATTATCATCCTGAGTTATCCTTTATTCTTTTTATCACCTCAGACATACTATAATCTATTACTTAGTAACATAACATAACATCACGCCTGTATTCCCCAAAGGGATTTGCAGAGGTGTACAGTAACACCCTCAGTTCACCAGTTATGTTTAAGTCCCATATAATTAGGGGTCGAGCCTATTGCCATTAAGCGGGCACTAATACAGACTCCGGGCTGCTACTGAGAAATTCGTAATGTAAAAACCAAATAATACTTTGCCCGACCTGGGGATCGAACCCAAAACCCATGCTCAGCAGTCCCGCTTGCGATCACTAGACCAACACGGCAGTCACTAATTTAATTATATTCTTTTATTAAACGAGTAAACAATTAAGTTTCCTTAAACACAGTGCATTGCATCACCTGTTACCTTCTCGTATTAACTGTACTGAACTCAGCAAGACAAATTGCAGTACTAATGCACCTTGTGCACTAGTTACCTCTCCTTACTTAGCCTCCTTTCCAGATATAAGCTACCGGTATTTAGATTAAGATACACACTTATTTCTGTGCTATTCACAGGAGCTCAAATGTTTCTGTTCAGACAGACACAGACACTATGTATCTAAGTCTCTTTGAGATTACGCGTGTGTAGTAATCTAATAAATAAGTACATTTTCTGCTAAAAGTTGGTCTCCCTTTTATTAAATTCCCTCACGTTTTCTACTGTACACAATTTGCCACATTTATTTAGTATACTAAACGTTAATAACCGTAGACTAAACGTTGACTAAACGTAAACTAAACGTAGATTCCCACAAACAGACACTTTCCCAAACTACGTCACCATCCGCAGCAATAATCGAAAATAATTTTCACTAACATCAGCCATGACTGTCAATCCCGCATTTCGTACCCTCCCTACATAACTGAGGCACCCCGAGGCGTACTCACCCCGTATCAAGCCTCACAGCCACTACCAAATTACGTAAGGTTACGTCGCTACAATTTTTCAATCGCCTATCGCTCCAAGCGAAACCGTTTCGCTCACTAAATTGAGGATGTTCAGTCATAATTTAGGAGGCGATGAGGTACCTTGTTTATGTATATGAATGAGTTTAAGCGGATGAGTGAGGATATGAATATTGTGTTATAATGAAAGTGCCTTCAGCCCGCCAAATACCTACTAAAGTATATCGTCCGATAAATCGCTGGTAAAAGTCTGACAATGTAAATTTAATACCAATTTATAGAGCAATTTATTTTGTGAGTTGAGAATCGCCACCTTAGCATGACGGTCGACCAAAAGGTCTTTTTTTATTAGGTTGTATTTTACACCGATTGTAATGTTACAAAGAGTATAGTTCTAATTAAAATGAGACGTTTGAATAATTAAATTATTTTCTCTCACATAGGTACTGAATTAAAGAAAACGCAAACAGCAACAATACGATTTTTTACAGTATATTTTTATAATGATTTACCTCGTTTGTTTTATGTAAATACAATAAAGAATACTATATTGTATACTAAATTCAGTGCAAGTACGAGAGAGGCCGAAAAAAAATATATGAAAGGACGCGACAATTTACAAATATTCCCAAGTGTAAAGCCAAACAAATGATTATTACTAAACAACCTAAGTAATTACGGTTATTACCTTTCTTTTAATTCCGCAAAGTGAACATATTTTCATTATTTAAATGCACCGTTTATTTATAAACAAATAATAATTTACATAATGGGCGGCCATTTTTCTCAGTCTTAATTTTCGCGCCCTAATGTCACGCCGTGAGACAAAAGATTGATATATTCTCTTTTTTCATTAAGTTATAAATGATTTATATTTTTAACACCCCTACTCTTTCTAACGTTTACGCGAACGTTTGTGTTTAAGTTCGGTTTGGGAAAACTTTTGAGTTAGCAGTTCATTAAGTGTCGCCCTCAGTTTATCGTCCAGGTCGTCATTATTTTTGAAGAGGAATTTGTTTGATTTGAATTAAGAGGAGAGTTTGATGAGACAGTCTCACTTTCAAAACTCATTTTAATTAGATGCGACAATTCGGTGTGTTGATTATTATTGACGCACGAAATAATTACGTGACTATTAACATCACTCCGAACGCGCCAGATTATACACATAGTTAAATTATGGCAAGTAAATTACTGTCTTCTTTTACATAAAAATATAATTTAAAAATTACTCTACCATCTACATACATACATAAACTCACGCCTTTTTCCCATGGGGGTAGGTAGAAACTATAGAACGCCACATGCTGCAATCCTTACATACTCCTTTCGCTTTATCAACATTCATACATCAAGTCATACACGCACACCGGTTGAGAGTACTACGCACCTGTCCTTTATGAAGACATTGTATTTTTTCATGACATTTTGTACTATATTTAAATTAATTGTATAAGAGCTGTGTTACAATTTTGGTATACAATAAAGTATATTCTATTCTAATTTAATTTTGACAACTGTAATATTGCTGACAATGTATTTTGTGAGATTTCGTAGTTTTATAATTAATTCAACTTTTGATTTTACCAGAGACACTATTTTGTATGCCTTTCGGCGGGACGTAGTATGGACCAACATTTATTTATATAACATCTGATATTTCTTTTACCCTATGTTCACAAAATGAATTTGAAGAACATCACCAATAACATCGATGTATGTCCTTCTAGGGCGTCCTCTACCGGCGTTTCCATATACATCTTTTTTTTAACTATGTTAAAGACCTTTGTCTAACTGTGACTGCAGACGTCTTCTAGCTAGTGATGATAATGATTTATATCCCAAAACAGGTAGGTAAAACTTAAACGATGTGACAAAAATTGCATCTTTCTATTTCCCAACTGTTTATTTTAGGTACCGTTTAATTGGTATCATAATACGGTACAGCGATAAGTGCGGATTGATTACAAACCAGTTATAATTGGTACAATCAGTGCAGTGACAGGTGACATCACTCACGGGACGCCAGCGCCACTGTCCCCTATGTAAATCACAATTATTGTTTGTATAGGGGTACGGGACATCTGATATTAGCTTTATGATGTAGTATGATTTACCTTTGTATCTCATGGGATAATTAAAGGTGAAGCTTTACTAAGACGGTTAATGTTTGATTTTGGTTAAGATAGGATATGATTGTTTATAGCAGTGATAGCCTAGTAGTGTGACCGACGGACTGCCAAGTTTTAGCTCTCGGGTTCGAACCCAAGGCACGCACCTTTGTTTTCGGATTCATGTGCGTATTGTATAATTATCATTTGTCTGAGAGCCGGTTAGAGTCTGGCAGACCCCCTCGCCGTCCCCGGGCGAGGGACATCCACGAAGATTTTCCCGCGATAAAAAAAAGAACTGCAACACCGATGATGATGATGATGATGGGTAAGTCTTCCAATGCCTTCAGATTTTCTCATTAATCAACGAAGTTAATATAATTCATAATGGAACCTACAGTTCTTTAAGCGAATTTATTAAACACACTAGATCACGCAAATAGGTTTGGTGCAAGGTGTGAAGATCAGATTGCAGTTTTCAAAGCTCAACTGTGTAATCGATCTTCATGAAAGTGTGTACACATGTACTAAAACTTATACTATGTATAGATATTTTAGCGATGAACTTGAAATATTTTTAATCCTAGTACATCAAGTATTTGCCCAGGGAAATAGCAAAAAAACTTATTCGCGAAATAAAATTATATTCTACATAACATAAATCACGCCTGTATTCCCCGAAGGGTTAGGCAGAGGTGTATAGTAACACCCTCATTTCGCCGTTATGTTTAGATCCCATGTAATAGAGGACGAACCTATTGCCATCAACCGGGCACAAATCCAAACTCCAGGCTGCTACTGGGAATTCCACACGGAAAAACCCAATAACACTTTGCCCGACCTAGGGATCGAACCTAGGACCTCAAGATCAGCCGCCGCGCTTGCGACCAAACGACCAACAAGGCAGTCAAAAAAAAATATATTCTGTAGCACGCAAAAGCTAGTCAGACTAGATTCGAAACAGCTACCTATCACACCATATAGTAATTAAACATTTTTATTAATCCTATAAACATGACACATAAATATTTCACGACCTGCATGCAAATATGACATTTATAACTTATATTTAGAAATGTCATATTCGCGTGTACAACACTACCGCAGAGAGCTGTTTGTATAATATAGACGCACTGAAATTTACAGTAAGTACGCCTAACCAAATCGATTAACGAAGTCAACACTTGTCAAAAGAACAAGCAGTTAACGAAATGTCAATATTTGATAATGTCTAGTAATTGCTTGTATTTTTTGGAGAAAATAAACTATTAATTTTTATAATTATTTTGGAATATACAACGTTTAAAAACGAGTTTTTAATTGATTTAGAAGCATAATCTATACTAATATTAAAATTAAACCTAGCGGGACAATAGCAGGATATGCTCTCATACTGTGAGAACAGTCATGCGCAAAAGTGTCTTCTGTATGGCTCCTATCATATTTAATAAATTACCTAAAAGTTGGAGAGAACTGCCCTTGTCACTTTTCAAAAATAAGCTGAGATTTTTTTTGTTAGTAAAGTGTATTACAATGTTATAGATTTTTTAAATGAAAAGGACTTTTCTATTCCGACTTCGAATATACATAGTTAAGAATAACAATTGAATAATGTGAATCTTAAATCAATTTTGAATTATTCTATTTGACTACATAATAATGAATATTCTGACATAATTTAATCTATTTTGACTATAATATACCTATAATATCTTGACATCAATTATTATTTATTTGTTTTGTATTTTGTAATGAAATTTAGAATGACTATAATGGTGCATCCAGACCTGACGAACGCGCCGCGAATGCGCCGCTCGCGAGCTGCGCGCGTGCATTTCATGTTCGTACAAAAGCTCGCGCGCAAGCTACGCGCCGTACGCGAGCGGCGCGGGTGCCGCGCGCGTGCCGCTCGTGGAACCTGCCACCAACGTCTTCTGATTTTCCTTTTAGTTTTTGTCAGTAATAAAATAACCGATGCTGCAGCAATTATGCTAACGGCAGTCGTATGGTCTGACATCTTCGGAAGCAAATTCACAACTGAGGCTCATAGTTCAAACGCGAAAGAAGCTGTGCGCACGAGCGGCGCGCGTGCCGCGCGCGCGCTGCACGCGCGCCCCACTCGAGCCTTGCCGGGGTTGCACTAGAGCGGCGCACCAAACGTACGCTGTAACTGCACGCGAGCAGTTCGCAAGCAGCTCGCGAGCAGCACATTCGGCAGGTCTGGACGCAGCATTATATACATGTCGCAAACACACACCGTTTATAGAATTTGATAGAATTGAGTATAGCATTACAGTTTAGACCAGTGTCTGCTTATCAGAAGGTAAAGCGGGTATTTCGTAAATAAAACAAACATAGACTCTCCACCACTGAGAGTACCTACTTGTATTTAGGTTAGTCGTTAGTTACAGAAGCTAATTCACAATATATCACAACATTACAATTTACACAAATTCAGGAAATAAGGATAAGCTAGTCAGATATAAAAGATCAGACTTCTTCGGCTGTTCGATATGGAATGCCCCGCTCCGTTGAATGACAACCGTTTTTATAACGTCGAGTACGTTGATTCATCTTGACGACTACCCTCCATTATTTTCTAAATTATTTATTCTCCGACATACATATTATGTAAAATGCAATTAAATGTAATCTTCTATACCTACAAAATTTGTACGCCGTTATTGACAAAACATGGACGCACACAAAATCTATTAATTCAATACCTTGCATGCCTGATGAGTCAGTTTATGTAAACGCATGTTTGACAAATAAATTATCTTTATCTTTATTATAAAGAGGAAAGATTTGTATTTTTATATTTTTGTATGTAACGAATAAACTTAAAAACTACTGGACCGATTTCAAAATTTCTTTTGCCGTTAGAAAGCTACATTATCACTGAGTAACATAGGCTACGGGCGGAGCCGTGAGGACACAGCTTGTTATATATATATTTTTTTACTTCACCTTACAATCTTCTTTGGTATCAGCACGAGCTAGAGTGATAGCACTTGATAGCAGTGATAGCCTAGTGTGTGTGACCGTCGGACTGCCAAGTCATAGGTCTCGAGTTCGAACCCAAGGCACGCACTGCTGTCTTTTCGGATTCATGTGCGTATTGTATAATTATTACTTGCTTAAAAACGGTGAAGGAAAACATCGTGAGGAAACCGGCATGCCTGAGAGATATTTCTCGACGGCATGTGAAGCCGTCAGAGGCCCATGGGTGGCATAAACTCTTACACCAGGTTAGTCACTAACCACACGAAAAGAAGAAGAAGACGATCCAGAGAATGGCTTATACTTCGGTGAAAAGATTAGGCAATCAGCAAGGTGTACCGAATGTACTTGTGTCGCCACTACCTATTAGGTACTTAACAATAATTGTAAACATAACATAACATCACGCCTGTAATCCCCGAAGGGTTGGGTAGAGGTGTATAGTAACACCCTCATTTCGCCGTTATGTTTAAGTCCCATGTAATAGGGGGCGAACCTATTACCATCAACCAGGCACAAATCCAAGCTCCAGGCTGCTACTGATGAATTCCAGAAGGAAATACCCAATGACACTTTGCCCGACCTGGGTATCGAACCCAGGACCTCACGATCAGCAGTCGCGCTTGCCACCACTAGACCAACGAGGCAGTTAATAATAATAATTGTAATTATTCGAATATTTCAGTAGGTACAACCAGTTTATAAACTGTAATTACTGCCAGGAAATGTTTGTGGACTACCAATATCAGTCAATTAAGAAAATCACTGAAAAGGAAACAATACTGTCTCCCCCTTTAGTTAACATGAAAAACCACTTCCCATGTTTGCCTCGTGATGTTCCGATGCTTAATTTGTTAATAGTATACTCGACTATTCTTGGAGAATCTAAAGGATGATTTACACCAAACGGCTCGCATCGCATCGGATCGGAACGGATTTTACAATCTTTAAACGATATTAAATCGTTTACCTACTCAGTATTTAAAGTCTATGTTACCAAGCCGCGCATAGCAGCTTGACCGCGGGCGTCTTCCACGACACGCGATTGTAGCCGAAAGTATGCTGCGACGCGCGATCAGCTCCGTTCGCCTGTCGTCGTATCCGATCGGATCCTTTCGGCTGTCAACACGGTAGGAATGAAACTATTTGACTAGGCGCGGAAACGGATACGTTCGCAAGCGACGGTACGCAGCCGATCGTATGCGTCGACATCCTGCCGGACGCGACCGGCTGTCGCCGCATCCGTTCGTATCCTTTCCGATCCGATGCGATGCGAGCCGTTTGGTGGAAATCATCCCTAACAGTCTACTAAAAAGGCAATGCTCTCTAAATTTATTTTGTTCTTGTGTAATTTTTATAAGGCTATGTTTAAGTATTAATACATCCTAAAGTCGTTTTTACGATTAATAGCCAAATACTCAAACGCTACTCAATTTTAAGTTGCCGATAAGTCTCGTGCTGTCACTGTTACTTTAAGGCGATGTGACAGTAACAGCACGAGACTTAACGGCAACTTAAAATTAAGTACCTAGCGTTTGAGTATTTCGCTATTAAGGACATAAAAAAATATTGTTTATAATGTAAGGTTTGACGATTGAAATAATGATTTAGTGACAGATGAAAGCCTACACTATAACTAGCGCTATTACTGTTACTCGACGATATTTAAGTACGTCTGGCGCACCCTGGGTAGTCAGCCCCGCTACCAACCTTGCTGACTGGCTTTTTTACCACGGTAGAAGCTATTCTCATAGCTAGTGCAAACATGAGAAAAAGACGTTATTACTGATTATCAAGAAAAGTCGCAGCGAGTGTTTCGTCGATCCAAAAAGAGGAAACTTATTTATTACAAATCACAAAAGGGACTTGTCCTGCTTACATAATTCCCACTTTCAAGCTTTGGAAACCATCTATACATATAAAAAAGGAAGTTTAATGACCACTTAAATGATTATATTAGGCAGCCCTTTGGTCTATCCATTTCGACTTACAGCTTCAAAACAAAGCATTAATAAACTTCATTAATATAATTAATTAAACAATACGGTATATTGATAAATGACTCAATTTAAGTACAATCTTGACCAATATCCGTAGGCTTATTAATTATACTGTCTACGATTAACGGTAAACCGTTAAAGGTTTAACTGGTGGAAGTAATTAAGATGACGAATGCGTAAAATATTTAGACCCGTTACTGACAAAATATTTTGACTATGATATAAAATGTTTGGCCTTAAAAAATATCTGATGGATATTCCGGTAAATTCTTTTGTGCCTTTAATATTTTTTATAGTTAAAGTAGCAGTGTTAACCAAGCGGTTGAACGCTTGCCTTCCATCCACGAGGGTCTGAGTTCGATCCCGACCCGTAGGTACCTTTGACTTTTTGAATTCATGGGCGGATCAGAATTTGACTATCACTTGCGTTAACGTTGAAGGAAAAACATCGTGAAAAAACCTGCACACCTGAGAGGGCTCCATAAAGTTCTCGATTATGCGTGTAAGCTACGAACGCGCACCAGGCCAGCGTGGTGGACTAAGGCCCAAAACCCTTCTCATTCTGAGAAGCGGCCCGTGTGGGACAGCAATGGGCTGATTATGTTACGTTTTATAGATATAAAATATTATATTAAAACCAAAAGGATAAAATGATATTATAACTGATTTCAAACATAAATTGGAAAACTAATATGCTACTCTACACTACAAATGTTAATCTTAAGTATGTATGTTATGACTTATTTGAAATTCCCTGTCCCTTATTGCAATATACGTTTTGATTCCCAGAGGTAATAAGTTAGCCACGATCTTGCGGCGAAAACAATTCCAAGTACTTTCTTAGCTCCATAAACTTGAACAGGTATGGGAGAGACTACCACAACATCTAAACTAAACCAATCGTAAATAGGCCAATCAATATACTAAATTTCCTTTGATGGTCCGTAAAACCCTACAAAGTTGGCGAGTAATAGAGTTTTCACGTCGTTGCCAGCTGCCCGAGTGCCAATCAAATTAGGAGCGATTATCGAACGATGCCGATCAGGACTCGCTTTGAACGATCGCTACTGAAGCTAATCTACGGATTAAATTCTTTTACTCAATCGCTACAGGGATTTTGAGTAATCTCCTTTCATAATTTGAGGAAAAATACCTTTGAATATTATCAGGAAATTGATTTTGCAACCGAGCTTTGTCATGCTTTGAGTGGAAAAATTGGGTCGTTTCGTGGTGTAGAGTTTCTGAGTTTTCCAATAATACGTAATCACTTAGTGATTGCTTCAGCTAATCCGTATTTTCAATTGTTCTTTGTTCGTTTTTACCTCTGCGTTCTCATTTATATTCCTATGTAACTTTATTATCCACATTACCATTAACACAAAGCTTATTCTCTTCCCCAACATTTTGCAAATGAGCTTGTGGTTCTTGAATTAGTTTCTTAAACAAACAAACACGGTCCCCATAGATTATAAAAACCAATGCAAATTATTGTTGATGAAACCCTTCTTATAAATAACGAACAATTATAGTTAGTTCCACAGTAGTAATCTAATAGCTTTTCCGGGTTCGTATCGGTGATTAGTTCCAATTATTGGCATTCAACGCACATGCGGCCAGCCATTTCAGTAATTGCCTTTATTTCTTCAGTGGATCCTACGAAGCGTTCTGCAGAATTGTTTACTTTTTTCGAAGGATTAAAAGCAGAATTGGATTTAGGTCTCTGCACAAATTCGATTTTGAATTAGGTACTATTTTTAATACCTCTTTAGTCGTAGTTAAATAGTTATTTGATGAAACAGTATTGTAAAAATATAAACTGTGTTATAAATTAAGATATCGAATAAAATATATCGATTCTATTAAAAATTTAAGTCTCATCAAGGGACTCTCAAACACAAGCAATCTCAAATAAGAAAAACAATAAAAAGAAAAAAACACTGATACGAAAAGTAAAAGTGAAATAACAAAAACCTTTCGTGAAAGAGTAAGAAAATGCCTTCCACAGCTCGAATCCTAACAAGAACCGAAGTATCAATGAAATAAAAGAAATCTAGTTCTACGAAAACCAACTCTTGTAATAGAACGAAAACTTGTGACGATTCAATTTCACCTCCTCATTTTTGAACTAGCACTAGAAACTTGTAAAATCTTCCAACTAACATTTTACGAAGATAAGCTGTAACGTCTTCGACATCATAAAACGTACACGACGACGAGCAACGAAGATCATTTTCAAGTTTAAATTCAGTCTCTTCCAAGTTTGGTTTTCATATAAAACGTGTTACTGAATGTACAAGTTTGTTTATTCGTGTTAAGTGATGTGCCAACGATATGCTTGGTTTAAATATTGGCTTTCTCATAGGAATTTCTTTGCTGAACATTATAAACTTTCATGATAAGATTTATAGTTATTTTAACTTTGAGAGCTCATTCATACGGTCTTCTAAACTGTTTTATTTTGTTAATAGTGAACTAAAACATTTTTACAAGGCAATTAAAATTAAGCTTAGCTAAGAAATTTTTGATAGCGATTGGTAATATAACAAAAATGTATTAAAATCTCTCTTAGTTGAGACACATTTAATGTTTTATACAAAGCATGATATCGTTTGTGGCAGTCGCTTAAACGACTGCAGATATTTGCCTCTTGAAAAAAGAAACGCATAAGATAGTAAATCAAGATGAGATATATCCGATACAAATAAACAAATCAAATTATAAATTATCTCGACGTGGTGGCCGTGCCAACTAGCGAGAAGTGAGAATAAAGCAACAGAATAGGTCATGGTCGAAGCTTCGGGGTCCTTCCACAATCAGGTCAAGAAAATACTTATTTTGAACGGTGAAAGTTCTTAACACAATCATTAGGAAAGCTTTTTAGGCAATGCTGGAAAATTATAAAAAGAATGCCAATGGGTAGACCATTGGTAATCTACATTTATTAGTAGAACAATAATGTTATTGACAATATATACGAATTTCATTAGCTATAATCTTTCTATCTGTATCAAGTGGATAGATGAGACAGATTTTAGAAACCAATACAAAAACAACTCATTTATGAATATCTCTTTTGACAAAATAGATTTTGGACCAAATTCTGACAACATTTAATTCATTTTTACTTTTCTGGCTATATGTAGTGTTAACATACATAAAACCACAATAACTAAAATTCACAATTAAAAATATCGGAATTCATAATAAAATCCAAAATTTAAAGTGTAGCACCACATAACAAATTAACTTAGGCGGCGTATTATCCCTCCGGACTCAGGGGTTATTTAAATGACATCCCCATTGGAACCAACCGCCATGTCTATCGCAAAAAAAAAACAATTTCGCGACGCAAACTTTACACCGCCCGTTTTGTTCCTTCTAAATATTCAAATAGAATATGAAAGTCCGTAATGGTTGGTTACATCGGAGATACATCCGCTCTTAGGGACATTAATTTATGTAAAGTATTAGATTACTTGGTACCACAGTCTACTCGATATCTAAAACGTGATCCCACTGTTGATTCAAATTGGCAACGACTTGCATGTAATTTGAGTAAATAAACGGCTTTGAACTCGTTATGAATGGAAAACAGACACTGTTGTCTTTTATTTTAATGATAATAAACAATCCTTATACAACTAGGATTTTCAGATTCTGTGTTATTTGAACAAAATAGTGCATCAACTGCTTTCAATTCTTCACCAAAAACAAAACACTGACTTAAATTGGCCCATAATAATCTGAACGTCTGACTCCTTTTCGATATCCTGAGATTATTCAGAGTCATTACTAAGATATGCTATAGGTATTTAAAGATTCTAGTCACGCACAAAATCAATTCCTTCATCTATGATACGGACAATATCTGATCAGTATAAAAAAAGTAAAATATGGAGTGACTGCCTTTAGACCCGCGCAACCCACCGGATACAAGATTATCGATGATATCAGTATACATGTGGAAGCTACTGACCATGTACCTGATAATCCTAAAACACGGAAAGAAATACAACAGCTTATAGTAGATCAGTGTATTGAAGACCACACGCTTAAAATTTTGAATTGGCAATCTGTTACTAATGTAACCACAAATGAAAGAACGATATATGCATTTAATACAGTCGCGTCTCTTGTCTTGTATGAGAAAAGTGCGGTTTCAACTAAACTTGCCACGATAACAATACAGAAGCATCTTAACACAGTAACATACAGTTAAGACGAAAACTTTGTACGAAACGATCTTTTATCTCGACTCAAATAGTTTCCTTGTCTATTCTTATACTATCTCACTTGAAACTTTAGGTATAAGCTTATTTCTTTGTAAAAGACAAATGTTTTGCAAGATAAACAAATAACTGGCTTCATGTGATTTATAGTTTGCAAACATCAAAATCTCATCAGCATAAAAATCTAGCGTCTGAACATTTTTATACAACGTTGCTTTATTCAATGGTCTTCTTGTAAATTCACAAAATATGATAAAACACGTCTCACAAACTCATGCATGAGCTAGCATCATTGAGAACACTGACACGGCCTGAAACTGTAAACAACGTGAGATAACGTTACCTTTTTTAATGAAGAAACAGCTTCTGCAATCAAACAGCTGCCAGGATGTACGCTAACACGTTTACCAATAACACTTGCAACACAATTTAATGTACGATATCACTGTCTCTAACAGATTGTTAATTCACCGATTGTTTTTGTATCACCACTGGGGACACGAGGTGTCCCTGCGATCGCTCGGGGGTGACTGTTAGTGTCACTCAGACCTACGGGTTCACCCCGATGACGTCATCCTAGACCAATAGGGTGAGATTTCTCACGCATGCGCGCCGCACCAGCCGCCGCGGCGCCTCTACCTCATCCGAAAGCGGCACCCGACGCGCAGTCGGTACACATTGTATACATTGCTGCTTTGGTTATTTGCGCTTGTGTGGTTCGTGGAACGTGGCCCTCAGTGGATGTTCGCGCACGCGTTTTTGCCGATTGCGATGTTTACGATCGTAGTGAAGTGTGCTTCTGGGGGTGACAGCTTTGAGAGCACCCCCCGATGGGCTTTTCAAAGGACCAGCGCCACCATTCTTTTTGTAACTGCCTGTGGCATATACCGCGCGTTTGGAATAATTGAGACGCTCGGTGTATGATTTAATTTGCCCTTTCGCGGGGCCAAATGTTTTACCGTAAGGGGAGAAAATATTTTTATACTTGTAAAAAATGTACCTACATGTACACTAAAGGGGTACGACCCTTGGCGGACCGGGAGTCAAATATTAATTAATATATATCATTTTAAATTTGCGTCATTAGTCAGGGATACACATTTCTTAATCAAGAAAGTGGAGAAAATATTGTCATTGTTGTGTATACCAAATATTCATCACTAAAGAATTTAATATTTATAAGTAAATAACCTCACTGTAGTAGGTAAATGAGTACTAAAATTAAATTTACTATATATTTATTAAGTAGCTTTTTGTTGTTATTATTGTCCCCAGTTTAGAATACTAAACTCCATATCTCTACTATAAATCATTCGTAATATAATCAAAGTATAATTATGCATTTAATAACAATGCAAAGTTCAACTTACCTATTAATAGGTTACGCTTAAAAACTTGCTCCTTAAATACAATTAATGATCGCAGAGCTCTATAACGCTGTCAAGGCGAAAGCGAAAAATATTGAGAGGTGGAGGAAAGTGTCGTCACCCCTATTAAAAGTGTTAACATAAAAGAAACGGGTAAAAAAAACAATAATAAAAACGTAATTAAGTGATTAATATTATAGTAGGTATATGTTCCATGCCTTGGAGAGCACATTAAACAGTAGATCCCGGGTGTCATACGAATACCTATGAAAGTCGTTACGGGTGGTCAAAAGCCCGAAAGTCTGAACACCGGTCTAACCTTAGGATATCGGCAGTGCCCAGTAACTGGGTTGCGGAGGTCTGATGGCAGTCGCTCCATGTAAAATACTGGTATTCAGCTGCATCTGGTTAGGCTAGGCAGAACGCAGTAGGTATATGTTAAACTAACACAAAGTCTACCAAATAACAAAAACAAACAACTTTCAATACTCCAATCTTTAACAAAACTATTTCCCAAATCGAATACAAGTTAACACCTAATTTCACAATCTAAATCGCATCGCGTCATACGTTGATCGATAAGTGGCAATCGAATCGCCATCTGTAGTGATTTTTCATACTCGATCACAGTACAGGCCGGTGTTTAATTTGCCATCCGTCTTGCTGCAACAGATTTCCCTTCAAGCCTAGCTGATCTTAATCACATTGTAATTGGCTGGAGTGAGAATTTTGTTGTATTTTTTCTCTTTGTAGCGTTTTTGTTCCGTTTCGATTTCGTTTGTGAAGGCGATTTTCAAATGTTGATGATGGAGATGTAAAAAACATTGGATTAAGGGTTGTTTTTGTTAAGACTGCAAAAAGGAAATATAGGTCCTATCAATGATTCAATGACAATTCACCAAAACCTTTAATTGATTGTCGTCTATAATGTCATCTATACTTCTATACTATAATATTATAAAGAGGAAAGATTTGTATTTTTGTATGTAACGAATAAACTTAAAAACTACTGGACTGATTTCAAAAATCTTTTGCCGTTATAATATCACTGAGTAACATAGGCTATATTTATTACTGGAATAAAACTTCTTACGCGGGTGGAGCCGTGAAGACACAGCTAGGTTTACATAAAATTCTTATTAAAAAAATCTCAATTAACTAGTTGTGTTTAAGCCACCAATGCTTTGTAATAAATTATATCAATCTACCATGTCCAAAATTCATAACTCACATGTTACTGTCAAAATATTAGACACCCACACATATCACAAAGACGGACACAGACACACACGAGATATGTCATATTATAGAGACACACTAATATTCACATGATGTAAGTATCATACATATTGCACACGAGCACCCACACAAAACTTTACACAATGCAACATACACACACAGACATATGAAAGGCAGAATAGTGACAAACGAACCAAAATTTACGTAGAAAACTTTTTTAAACTAACTTCATGCTCGTTGCAAAAGCAAACCCTAGTACAGAAGCTAACTTTTGCGCTTAAACTAGATTACATGTTTATTCAAACACGAATTAGAACTTAGGGCTCGAATGTACTACGTCGCAAAATACATAAATTGTATTTTGTATTCTTTATTTTGTAATTTTAAATTGTTATTGGGTTTTTCCATTAGGAATTTCTCAGTAGCAGCCTAGAGTCTGGATTTGTGCCCGGTTAATAGCAATAGTTACGCCCCCTATTACATGGGACTTAAACGTAACTGGGGAAACGAGGGTGTACTCAAAACACGTCTGCCGTACCCTTCGGGGAATACAAGGCGTGATGCTATGTTCTAAATTCGATTCGTTGGTATATTTAATCTCCTTGTAAAGTAATAACTCTCAAGGAACCTCACTGTTTATCCCGGCGATTTTGGGCCAAGGTGACATTAAGAAAAGGTCGTGCGTTTGAAAAGAGCGTAGTATCTCCATTTGCAATATTACGAGCTTCGTGATGAATTGAATGGTATTTTTAGCCCTCATATCAATCCATTGTTAGGCCTCTCCCAATTTTTTTTTACTTTTTCGCATACGATCTATCCCAGCTCACTTTCTCAGGTCAAGCCGGTTTGATTATTACAGTCACTGCAACGTAATTAGACGTTTCTATAAAACGACAAAAATAAGTAAAAATGTTGCACTCCTTTGATCCTACAAAAAGCTGCCTTTTTTAACCGACTTCCAAAAAGGAGGAGGTTACTATGTTCGTCTGTATGTATGTTTTTTATTTTTTTGTGTATATTCATCGATATTTTTGCCAATTGTGAACCGATTTTAATGATTCTTTTTTTAATGGATAGGGTATACTTCGAAGTTGGTCCCATTTAAATTTGGTGAAGATCTGATGAAGAACTTCAGAGATAGACAATGGAACTCCTCAATGACGAACAGCACGCATATTATGATGATGTGATTATGTTACGAGCAGCGTCTTTAGTAGGTCCAACCAAGTTTTAATTAAGGCCGCTAAAATGAAAAAAATTTAAACCGACTTCAAAAAAGAATAAAATAATTACCATATAAAATTAACAGTTTCAGAAGTCGGTGCCTTCAATTTGGTTCAGCGTGGATCAGCACCGACTTCTGAAACTGTTAATTTTATATGGTAATTATTTTATTCTTTTTTGAAGTCGGTTTAAATTTTTTGTAAAAAAGTTTTTATATTTACCTTAACATCGGGTACCCATGATAAAATGCAACTAGACGGCGCGCATTAGATTTAATAATACTAGTGTTGACACTGCAGACAGTGATTTTGACAGATGTCAAATTCGACCTATTATAGGATTGCGATACCCGTGGCTATACAATTGCGGTGAATATTAATAACCAATCTGAATCCAAAATCTCTGATTGATGTAGGTTTTTGACAGAAATTCGATAGTAGTAATGTCAATACAAAATGTCAATGTGACAAATTGTCAAGCTACTTTCAACGAAATTATTTTTATCCATTTTCAAATGTAAACATTAATTTTAATCATAGGTTTAGTTTACACGTATTTTTCTTTAATTATCAGATCATAATTGCTGTTTTATCGGTGTAAATTATTGGGACAATAGCACATTCCGATAATTTGCACGCAACTGTAATTACATTGACGTTTTAATCTCTTATTATTGTTCAGGTAAACATGATGCGGTGCTGTCTAAATAACTTGCGATTTCTCTCATGAGTATACTTTTGGAATAACTATGAAAGAGATCATTTATGCGTATCTGGTTAAAAAACGAAGTCAAAATGCTTTTATTCAAATAGAACTAGAGTTTAAGTTATTTTTCAACGTCAAAATGTAGTAATACGCCCACCCTTCTCCGCCTTGTCGTGTTACAGCTAGTTCACACAGAAACTGTTTACAGGACCTGTTTTAGCGGATCCGGTTTTATTTTGGTGATGGCGCCTGTAGTTTTATGAGCGGGTTCACATACACGACAGTATTCCGAATCCAGTAAAAAATACTGGGTTCGTTATTTTTACCGTATCCTGCCTGCCAGATGCAACGCAGCTGCCATTTGTTTAACTGATCCGTCGGTACAGATGTGAACAACACATCTCGACGGATCCGTTAAAATGGATTCGCTGTGTGAACGGGCTCTTACATGACTTTAAGATCAAAATCACGAGTTAGCTTTCAACTAATATTACTAGAAATGTCTGCCAGAAAGTATTGTAGTATTGTCCTTTATAAGAAAATTTCAGAGAATAACGATAAGTAGAACATGCCAAACTGAACGAGAAAACACGACGTGTAAACATATTACGAAGCCTTTTCATACAATGAAACATCACAGGAATGTGCTCGATTAAGAAAATCGGTTTATCTAACAAAAGGCTACAATCATGTTTAGTACTTAGATACTTCTTTCACAGCTTACATCTCAGTCTTCAACATCCAAACATAAGAAGCTCGTTACCGGTAATGTTGGTTCCTCCAGATTGCCCGACAAAACCCGAGGATGCCCGAGCTTGATTTATCGTCAAGATAGCTGACGTCGACGTCATAACTCACACGACTCGAGCACTCGAGCACTTGGCAAAAACTCGACGAGACGCGCCGATAAGTGAGACGTAATTGTTGTGACTTTAATATCCTCGTGTTACTTCGTGTTAGCGTTAAAGAAATTAGATTTCGTTGTTAGGTTTTTAGATAAAAATGTTTTGGCTGACCTTTGAATTATTAGTTAGAGAGATGGTTCGTTTTATTTCTCTCTTTTCAAAAGCGATAATTTAATTCATTTACTATCCTCTTCACGTCAGAATATTGTGTACAATTTCATACAAAATCTATGGATCTCATGGCGTCAGTTGCACCTACACGTACACGACACGTACCTAAGTCGTCTGAATCAAGCATAAGTATCGCATCCCATAATTTCTAAGCTGCCACAATGAGAGAATAACATGACATCATCAATAATATAGAGATCTTTGAAAGTTTTTTATGACATGAAGACAAATTGTCATGTAGGGGCATACTATTGCTTCTTGAACCCAAATTGCTACCTTTACCGAAAAGAAGCCAAAAATTGAAAACAGATCTAATTTTAGAATCGTCTTCGGCAATATGTACAACAGCAACTACACCTCTGCTTATCCCTCGGAGACAACATGCGTCTTGTTTATATAAATGCAAAGCACGCACGCGTGAAATACAGTCATTAATACAAAAATACAGACGACCTTTCCACACGACAATACACTGATCGATTAAGCCATTACCGAAGGCTACAATAATCCACCTGTAGCACATACGTGCTATTGTTCCAATACAAATTGATCAACAATCAAATGCAAATAAAAAGGTACAAACGACATCTAGACACTGTAGGGGTGTCGATTGAGTCCGCTCGAGGGTGCTAATCCCGGCCCGACAGGTAAGCTACGCTAATTTATCATCCCTAAACAATAGGGCTGAGCACATACCCCTTATGTAACAAAATAGAGGGTTCAATAAACAACGCGGAAATTATTGCTCTATTACGAATACGAAACTGGAAACCCTACGTTTGTTGCTATTGTAAAAAATACAAAGGAATTATTTTTGAAAATACAAAAATATTTCATACATTTTTTTCGTTTCGGGGAAAAGATGTATACAGGATTGAAAATGTGTAATATTTCTAGGGAACAGAACACACGTGTATCGGAAAAAGCTTTTACCTTAATGGATAAATAGTTTTTCGATAACTATATTACCTACTCTTTTTGATGTATTGTAAGATTCAGAGTAGGTAACCTACCTAAGTTTGAAGTTCTTGACATTCCGCACAAGTAACTCTATTGAATTGAAGGAAACGGATTACTGTTACTTCGGTCACTACATCGACCTTCATGGTCGATAGAACATTAAAATCAATTTCCAAGTAGTTTTCTTAGATTTTCCTCAATTACTTATAAAAAAATCTGGCTTCTTCAGGGAATTGTCGGTACCTTTATTAAACCACCAAACAAGACTGATGTTATCAGCGTGGTACTTCAAAATCTGCCTCATGTCGCTAGCGCGGCTACCGAGCGTCTTCACGCTCTGTTCTGGGTTCCATTCTCAGGTCGGGCAACGTTTAATTGAGCTTTGTATAAGGAAATTTGCATTGGCCCAGAATTTGGAATAGCCAATAAATAGCAATTGGTCGCCCCTCTTACATTGAACTAAATACCGCCATCGTCGGCGAAATTTGGTCAACTGGAGGATAGTTCTGCGAAATATAGTATTATATTTACTTCTCTCGGGCGAATGTAGGTATTATACAATGTTAGTCGGAAAGGGGGTACTAAGCCGAAAGGGTGTTAGAGTGCCTATAATAATGAATAACTTTTGTTCTAAAACTTTCCCCAAAAGTCATTCGTTTCAAAGAAATAGATGTTCAAAGATTGCATAAAAAATACGCTAAATTCTATCTATCCTCAGCTATGATCAGCTGTGTTTACATTTTAGGTCATATTTGGGGTCACGGATTAGAAACTCCATTTTCTGAATTCGTAACTAAAGCAGGGATGAAGAATTTTTGAAAAAACTAAAATAATAACCATTTTGCACGAAAAAATAATTATAGTTTTTTTTTAATTTTAACACTTTCTTTAAAACAGTCATCAGTGATACATTAAGTGGCCTGCGGCTTAGTACCCCCTTTCCGACTAACCTTGTATATGTACCCAATACTTGAAAACGATGCATATTTATTTATTTTATTAATTCTCGTTTTATTTTCAGTTGCACGCACACAACTATGAAAATATTGAGTTCGTGTTTCAATTAGGAGATGCTGCATATGACGAGTAATCTCCCTTTTCATAGCGGATTTCAGCTTTTCACAGCTCCGAACAACAAAAGGCTTTTCATCATTTTCCAATATGTCTATATTGGTAATCCATTGATTATGTTATAATTACCCGTACATCAAATTTAATTAATTTTAAACATTTGGGTAAAATTTATCGAAATATGATATTAATTAAAAGGTATTATATATTATATCGATAGGTACTACTCGATTAATTAAACATTGCCAATTAACAGTTTTATTTATTCACCGGAACGAATACAATACTATGGTTTGAATTGATCCTAATCTGATGAACAGCAGTTGATTTTCATACACAAACTCTGTTGGTACTTATGCAAATTCCATAACATCATCATCATCCCCCTACATCCCAATTTATTTGACATTTGCACAGCATGTCTTTTCTTCGAAACATCTCTATCAGCCGTCACCTCAGTTTCTACGTCATCAACAATAACCTCCCCCATAGATTTCCACAACGGCCGGTTACATACCAGTTGCAAACAACGTCTCCCAGCAACCTTTACCAGGTCATCTGTCCATCGACGAGTAGGTAGGTGTAGACCGTCCTACGCTGCATAATCCAGTGCGTGGTCTTAATTCTAGCACCTTTCTGCCCCGATGACTATCAGATCTACGAGCTATGTCCACTTCAAATAATATCTGCTTTCAAAACCATGTATCTAAGAAGACAGTGCACAAATCAAAACTCAGTTTTTGTTACGTTCATATATAAAATTCATCACACAACACAACTTATTTGACTTATCTGATTGTTAATTTAGGAACATAACATATTACTTAAGTCTGCTTCATAAAATCATCTTTGCCTAACAGATTTAAGTATTTTATGCTTGGCCTACCCAAAAATCTCCTGAGAATACCGCATTTACAATCTTGATTTCATTCCTTTTTATGAACCCTATATTAGACAGCCAACGAGGACCAAAATCCAGGAACTAGTTTCCATCTCTCCACTCATATACAAAAGATGTATACAAGTTAATATCAATGGAGCAATGGATATCGCTTCTTGGCGTTGGCCCACCAATATAAAACGGGATCGTGGTAACCCTTTCCCAAATATTTCAAACTGGTTTGAACGTCCGGGAACAAGTATTCGTGGGCATTTTGCGGTTTTATTAAAAGTAATAAAAGTCATGCAATAAAGTTGAAAATAATGCGTAATGCGCCATTCGACATGCCGATTGAATTCTGGTATATAGCTCTGGTTAAGTAATAACAAGGGCTTCTTTTAGCATTTGGGAGTCGATCCGTATAAAATACTGACACAGACGCATCACTCAGATCACATTTGGTATGACTGAAAGAAAGCCGACCTCAACTAAGCTGGGAAAAGGCAAAACTAATGATAAGAATTAATAATTATAAGAAGAATTTCAGGCAGTTTAATTTAAAACGAACAATTTGCATAATATCATATATCTTTAGAATTTTTCATCAGCATTTACAATCGCAACAAAACTTTAAACCTTCGTGATACGTGCTATAACTTACTACACAATTTATATATTAACTAAATCTTAATCCACAATGAAAATTATATCCAAAAGTTTATCTAAAACCCTACAATTCATTGATATTGAACAAATAAAGTAATCGAATATGAATCCAACTCGATACCTTTTGTTAATTGATTACCACACAAAATGTACGTTTGCCGCATCACTATTCAGGTGAATTCAATCATCGCACAGAATTTACTCGCATCGCAATAACAAAAGAACCAATTGATTGCCAAAAGAAAATAACAAATGAAGCTGAAAGCATTCTTTATTGTTGCAAGGTCACTGATCAATAATAATAGTAGCAGTCATTTTATGAAATCTGACATTTTGAATAAATTCTGGTTTTCCTTGCATGATATTTTATATAAGAAATAATAATAAAGTTTGTTTGTTTAAGATTTAATGTCCTACAAGAAGAGCCTATGTATGACAGAAAATGTTCACTTGATTCGTCATTTACGGAGTATTTTATATGCTGCAGCTCTTAAAGAACGAATAAACAAATAATGAATTATTCTACCGAACCACGGCTGACAATTCGTCTCTGTAAACTCTATTACGTACAATAATAACTTACCTGCAATAAAAAATCCTTGGTATTTTCTTATTCCTAGAAATAAAATACACTTCAGATAATTTCTGTCCAATTTATCTTAAATCTTATAGCTACAGCGAACAATTTTCCATTACTTCGTCATGATATCTCATTAACTGTGTCCCATAGCCAGGAAGGTTTCCGTTTCAAACGGAAATAATTAGGATCAAGAAATAAGAAAAAGAGTTACGATACAGTCTTTCATCCTGTCGTGCCACACATCTCGGCAGTACGGAAAATCAGATGTTTTACATTTAAGTTTTATGATTAATTTGAGATTTTGTACAGAATTAGATTATTTCGAGATTTCATAATAAGAAAAATTAATCATAACATATTAAAAGATAATATTTCAGTTATTATTATTTCATTTCAATTAAAAACTTTGTATATTTGAAGGTTAACTTATCACGTTTTAGGTTTCAATTAGTATAAGTCTTCAACGCTAATTTGTAAACACATAAGATTATAAAATATATAATAACTTGTTAAGTGCCGGATTTCCGACATCGACTACAACATAAAAACCGGTTGATAATACCTACCATAATGTTACGAATTACTCACTTGTCGGTTATATTGAAAACAGAAGTAAAGGAATAGGCATTTTTACCTGTCAATGACAGACTGATCGTCTATATAGGCCTAGAACTGTCATTTCCAGTGATTTTCATGTTTTTTTATAAGTCGATCAGAAACTTCATGAGATACCTATTACTACCGGACGAAAGTGTAGGGAAAAATAATCTTTAATGGGTCTTCTGATAGACCGCTTCAACGACAGCTCGTAACAGAATATAATTTCCAAAATGACGGCGCTTTTCAAAGAAAGAGGCGATCGCAGAACACGTCTTCAGTGCTGTTCTTGGTCTTGAAATAATTCTTTAGACGACCGCCACGGGCAGAGTGTTTGGCCTGAATTCCAACTGAATCAAAATCCATTCTATTCTTTCCAAACAAAAAAATGTTTACGATAAAGTCGGAAATTCTTTTTATAAAATAAGAAAAGATATATAAATATTTATATCAATGTTTATTTAAGAGTAAAAGCAGCCTAGAATGTATCAACTGCTTGTTATTCCGCTCAAGTTATGAATGTCAAACAGGGAAATAAATCCAAGCTACTATGTGGAGTTTCGCTATGAATCTCGTAGGCGACATGACTACAAGCAAACAACAATATCCTAGTACAAAATGATAAACACTCGACGAATCAAGCGTAGTAGATCTATACTATAAACACGACATTTCTAGGTTCTTGATAAGTTAAGAAATTAGCAAAGTCAAAAGTAACAATGAATGAAAATCTATACTAATATTATAAAGCTGAAAAGTTTGTTTGTTCGTTTGAACGCGCTAATCTCAGGAACTACTGGTTGGAAGTGAAAAAATCTTTTTGTGTTGGATAGTCCATTTATCAAGGAAGGTTATAGGCTATATAACATCACACTACGACCAATAGGAGCGGAGCATAAATGAAAAATGTTGCAAAAACGGGAAAAATATCCACCCGTGCGAAACCGGGACGGGCCGCTAGTCAAAAATAAAACTACACTTTCAATACCCTTCTAACAGTAAAAGAAAAATATCATGAAGAATTGTTGAAAAACATTGTTTTCGATAGTGTGAGAAGTCTGCCAATCCGCATCATGCTACGCACACCGTCGAGAACATTTTTTTTCGAGTCCGTCATTTGTACATTTTTCTTCATGAACCATGGCGTGCCGTGGCAAACATTTACATCAGTCTTTAAATTTATTACAGACATTTCATTCACACATTCTTATAGGAAGAGAGGAAGTGTAATCCTCATAAATGACTATATTTCCGAATATAGACACTCAGACCATATATCTATAAATAACACCCATTAATTCCCGATTCCTATCAAGAATCTAGCAGAAATGAATAACATTAATTCTTTAAATTTCACCGTTACTCCGTAATTTAAGAATCGTGTTGATTGCTCATGTAGTTAAGACCAGTAAATCAAATAGTCAGCAAGTGTAACACAATACTTTTAAGGTTAAAGAGTAGATCTTATCATTTGTAACCGTTTTAACACTTGAATGATATATTAGGTATTATATTACAACTAAATATATAACTCCAAAAGTACAGTTTTATTGAGATGCACGTCAAAGTAGGTGTCGTTAATTATTTTTATTGCTTATAGATTTAAAAACTGCTAGTCGGAGTATCAAGAGAATCATTTTATGGACTACATATGCGGTTAATAGAAACGCCATTATTGTCAACGTTATATGGAATCGATACAACAGATTCACGCTCTAAGATATTTTTAACAAACAAATTAAGAATACTGTACTATGTACCTGATATTATTAAATACAGTCCCTTAAATTAAGAAACAACAGTTTCAACAACTTAGTTACATCCACTTGGCAAATTCTACTTCTTAATGTTGAAGTCAAATTTCTAATCTTAAATAATTACGACTAGCACTTCACAAATAATTTGAATCAAACTGTGTAGCTGCCTTCTGTATAAATTACAGTAAAAGCTCCCATAACTAGAATACTCTAGAACGATATCAAAGACGAACTCTCCACCAATTCGCAAAGAACTCAACTTACGTTTTGTGGAAAAAGAAAACTGAAAATTGCTATTACAGAATTCTACTAAGCACGTACCTAACCCAATGAAAACCCTTATAAATATTCATCGAAAACCTATAATAAGTTAAATTAACAACTGACGTAAGAGAACGTTCTCAGAGAACAATAAAATAAACAATGCCAGAAATATCCGAGTATATTTAGATGTTTGAAATCCTTTCCGAGATGTAAATCCAATCACAGTATCTTTGACGGGAGAATTGTACAAATAAAACGTAAGCTCGAACAAGTGAGTGATAACGATCGATAAAATCTACAACGTCATGCAAATGTGAATAAAAAACATTTTGCGGTCCTAAAGACTTGAAAAGGCACTATACGTGACAATACACTGACTAAACATAATATTATCTTTAGACATAAAGCTGAAAATAAGTCATATTGGCTACAAATAAAATAACAAATGGAGAAAAGAATACAAAAGATAAGAATATAGACTTTCTTAATAAACTGTCTAGGATCATATTCTTTTATATTTTGCCTCATAAATAAGTTCCAAAAGTTGTGTCACAAGGTCACATGGTCAATAGAAAAAACCTGTTCAATAAAAAACGGTATCGCCATACCGATATTGGGAATATATGACTTTGTTATATCAATTGTATAGAAACTTTTATCAATACATTCAGTGAAACGATAACATATTGAAATTTAAAACTATAACATTCATGTTTACGTAAAATCCTTTCTCCCATTCAAAACAAGTACTAAAAATATTTTTATTTAAAAAAATCTTATTAAAGAATCTGCTCACTATAGAATAAAATAAGAAGTGAATTTACTTATGTAAGAAAAATGCTTTCAAAACTCTAGTCACCTTGCATACCTTTTTCGCTGGCCCTTGCATTAAATCCACATAATATAAGCGGAATTTTATGCACCACGTAAAGTACTTTCAAGGAAATACTAAGCACTAAAAAAGTTTGTATGGATGAAATGAACTTACGGAATACCGTAAGTTCATTTCATCCATACAAACTTTTTTTCATTTAATATGACAGGTAAAGTAGTTCTTAAGTCTAGGGCAATATCAATGCAGCTATCGATGATCTGAGCACGGGTCATTGGCAATGGCACCGACATCATTACGCGGCATTGTGTGGATACAAGGTCATGCCTCTTAGAAATCATGAACCTGAGCCTTATAGGAGTAAGAAATGTACAAAAACAATCTTAATGTATAATGGACTTGAATGTATAAACACAGCTTAAAATTGTACCGCTGAAACTGCAGGAACGTTTACAGTTTGTGATGAATGTAATATTGATCTCAAAGGGATTAGGGATGTTATGCAAAATAAATAAAATTTACATAATCATCCTTAATTTTAAATCAAAATAACAGTACTTCAATGATGAAGCAGGTACAAAAAGACATCTCAATACAAATGCTAACACAAAGGACCTTGAACACGATTCAAATATGCATGACCGTTCAAAATTTAATTCAACGATAAAATTTGGTGCAGATGTTTCAAGCCGTCATACTTCGTGTTAGCTTATAAAAACTGTATTACACGGAGACAAGTGTCAAGAGGGGCATAACGTGGCATAACGCTGTGCCAACGCCAACGTTAACGCTTAACATACCTTGAAGTTTTGCCAATTCAGAAATGTTCAAATGGTTGGTTTTGGGAGAGACATGTTTGCTAACAAATTGCTGCTTACTGTAACTTATGTGGAGTATGTGACCTACTTCTATTTGTTAACTAACGTTTCTCGAAAACTTCAAAAGAAAAGTATTCTATTTTATATCAAGAAGACATCGTATAAGTATGATAGCAGAAATAGCTTACGTACAGGCAAGATGCCATGTGGAGCCGACTTGGAGTAAATCACTAACAAATCTGTTTCCATAGGTGCCGTAAAAGTTTAAGCCAGGTGCATATATCAAGATCATATGTGATCGCCAATCCGGCTGCCAAGCCTAGTAATATTAAGCATCATCCCGCCAAGACCGTTTCACACATGGGTAATACCGAGAAACACATATCAGAAAGATGAAGTTAGCCATTTAAGTCGCACAAAAAATTGCTACTGCATCATTTTTACGAAATCGTACATTCTATACATGTCGAGAGACCATATAATGGGAGCGTCGGAAATCCTCAAGGGCATCTATTATCCTGCAGAAGCCCACGCAAAGGTTTTTGACATACAAGCACAACGCCGATGACAATCTAGTCGAGTTCTTACGTGTCTAGAAATATTAAGAAAGTGAGATAGGTACGATGGTGGCGATGGTAATCTCGTCACGTCAGCATGAAGCGTTTTAATCTGGTATTTTGATCCTGGGACAAAGTAAATTGCTTTTGGGTCGATAATTACGACGGAGATTATATTCATGTCATCGACGGAGTCATTTACATAATCGATACACAAGCGAGCAGAATTTTAAGGGTACACAACAATCGTTTGCTTCCTTCGTTGGTTTTGCCATTTATTTCTTCTTCAATGTCAATGCCGATTCTGATTTTAAAATTAATGAACTTTTAAGCTTTAATAAAACATGCGGTGAATAAATTATTGTTATTTAAGACCTTGAATGTATAGAATATCCTTATTCGTCACTGAGGAATACATAAATTCAATCTAATTGAGGAAGTCCTTAATTATAAAATTGTATTAAGTACCTTAATTTAGTTCACAAATTGATTCGTCACTACTTATTCTCGGTTAGCTCATTTACTTTTGGCAAATGTGATAAGAGGCAAATCCTGACCCTGAACGACTAAATCTAAATATCATGTCCTTCGGATTAATTGCTTATGCCTCGACGTCCAAGCTCAGCCTAAACAGGCTGATATAAGGCAAATATTTTTTTTTCTTAAAAAATTTAAGTATTAAGAATAGTGCACTAAAACTACATAATATTATTTTCTCTCCAAGCTAACTTTTCATTATTTCTACCGTCCAAAGTTGTCAGTCTAACTTTGTGTCTACCTTTCTTTACCAAAAGTTGAATGAAACCTCTTTCATTTTCTCGTATTACGTTCGCGGTTGTCTATTGTGTGGAAGTACGGATTCATTCAGATTCAGTTCTCTCTTTTCAGAATTCGTATGGTTTAAATTTTTATATCTTGCTTTTTAATGTCTCGGTCGATTGAGAAGTTTACTCAGACATTTTTATCAAGGTTTCTGCATTTCAATTAGTATAGCATAGAATATAGTTCTTTATTATAATTTCCATTTTCACGAGACACAGGTATTTACTTTAGATGTCTCCAATCAAGTCTTTATGGTGCGAATAGTGTTAATTTTTTTTAATAAATTAAAATAGTGTCACTCTGATAAAATTCCTGGTGTAAAGGATTCGCTATTACAGGTGCAAATATCTAAATTCGTAACAAATACCTAATGAAAGCGGACCCACGCAAATGATGAATCAATAAAGGCAAGCAAAAGAAGAAGAAGACCTTCAAACCTTAGAAACAAGCATTGAACTCACAATCCTATGCAAAGTAAGACGCTGCGGCTTTCAACACTACGACATTTAGATCTTTAAAAATCTCAACTATCCGAACTTTATCGCTGAATCATTCCGTTATAATCTGTTTTTGTTTAGCAAACATCATTAAAATTATTATGTTAATCTTTGATATCAAGTAACCTACTAGTACTAATACTAGCAGATTCATGGTTGAAGGAATACGTAACGCTGGCCTACATTTTGTCTATGCAAATGAACAGGAAACCGTCAGGGCTGGAAGCGGTAAACTAAACCGTTACAAAGTAAACCATGTTTTTATAAAACTAACAATGCAGTGGACATAGGACGATAAGTTGAAGACCTCGAGTGACATTATCGTATGAGAAAAAGCTAGAACTTCACGAAGTAAACAATTTCATGACCACGCCAGTTTAGTTGCCTCTTATAAAGAAATTTATCAATAATAATATACCTACGACGTGATGTAGGCACAGATCTGAGGGGAGAGAGAAATCTTAACCATGAAAATATAGATATATCTACGAATTATGAGTCATTAATTTATTAATGCCAAACCGTCAAATTGATTTCGTCAATGCTACGATATCAAATACAAGTAAAACAGAAAAGGCCTTGAAAACTAAATCATCGTCAGTACAAAAAAAAATATTTGCATATTCCCCATTATTATCGAATCAAAATATGAATTGATTAGTTCTAGGCTATATTGGTATCGGTCATTAAATCATCATTCCATTTAAAACTCAATTCGAAGCTTTGGCAAAGCCTAAGCCAGAATTTATTGGTAGAAAAACTACCTACGACCTATCAAATCAAAAATGTAGAACTGTGAAATAGAATTACTACGCACGAAGAAGTATTATAAGGTTACAACAATTTTCCTTCACAAATCATCTTTTCAAAAGAACCGGGTTTCTTTAATAGCACCGTTTTTTCGCAACATTGGTTTTTTTTAAAATAATATCTAACTTAAAATTAGTATGGAAGAGTTAATTAACAACTACTGCTAAACGAATTTCATACCGCGACGATACCGATAGGTACATAATTTAACATGATAAATTAGATATAAAGCGCTTAGGCACGTACATACCTACTAAATGTGGTAGAAACATCAAACGCTTTTTCGGGTAAAGACACGAGAATTAAACTTGGTACTCGATTTTCAATAACTTCAACATGATTAGCATAATGTCAAGTGTTATAAAAGTATGCACTTTTAATATACTCGACACTGAGTTCACTGACTTTAAATGACCTTGGTTGGAATTGGTCAGAATCTTTCGAAAGACCCATCTATACGGCCATTTGCTTTCCTTTTTTATATCATTTTGATACTTTTCCTTTTACTTATATGTATTTGCATTATTTGCGATCATTCCCTTTGCTTTTGGGTTTTTTTCGTATAATTTATCCTTTTCCGTCCGCATAATTAATTGTTTTAATCTGTCTTTCTTTACCTTTTACTTTAATGTAAACGGTGCGGGTGTTACATTACTATTTTTGGCAAAACCTTATTTCATCTCCATGTTTTATTCTAATACCTTTTCCTTGTCTTTATAATGTTCAACTCCTATATTTAGATTGTAATACAATAGACATATT
Organism: Amphipyra berbera; assembly: GCA_910594945.2. Lineage (NCBI taxonomy): Eukaryota > Metazoa > Arthropoda > Insecta > Lepidoptera > Noctuidae > Amphipyra > Amphipyra berbera. The sequence continues at coordinate 8,760,999 of OU343136.1, read as the reverse complement.
ATGTCTATCCTAAATGGAAATTCCATATAAGTGGTTTCAGAACTATTCTAATCAAGCTTCAGCCACGTCTAATTCAAAATACTTGCGCCACATTATTAGGAAGGTTTATTATAAAAAATCGTATCAAATAAATCCAAAACTACAAAGAAAAGGGCCTAATGTTACTGCATTTTTTATTAAATATTTATGTTTAAGGAGGATAAATATAAACTTAGGCGGATGATCATTTTGTATGCAAACCTTATATAAGAAAGTAGTTAGTTCCGGTTGATGGCATTGCCCTTAAGGCAGGTCCAAGTCCTTATAAATGCAACAGAAATAAATAAAGAGTTGAGGAGTGACGTCAGCATGACCGATCTTAGCCCAAACACGCCAAAGTTCTTGCACAAAATATAACATTGGACGCACAAGTAATCTAGCAAAGTTGCAAAAAAGAACCATGTTTGTAAAACATTCAATTTACATTTTTGACTTACAACACCCAAAGTTTAACGAACTTGCATAACTGGAGATTTACCCACTTAACAGTGATATGTAATAACAAATGAAATGGGTGTTATCTTAAAGAAATTAATCAAACGTAATCGCATCTTAACCCTGAATTTGTCGAGGTAAGGTAAACAGTCACTGTGAATCACCACCAGGGGTCACTAACACAAGAAACCAGTTACAAAAATGTCATAACTTTAAAACGTGAGGATGTTGTTTCGGTTGTTAGTCAAAAATATGGCACTATTCCTGGAACCTCCTGCGGGCAAGTTTTAAAATTACATGTTGTGGCAAAAAATAGGTCATCGACTCAATATTTCAAAAGAGGTATGATTCATGCTGTCAGCCCTATGTTATAATATGAGCAAAATATTAACGTAGGAACTCAAACGAGATTGGCGAATATTATCCCGAGCTTAAACTCAACCGTTGAGTTTGTATATGTGAATATTAAGCGATCCAATTTGTATTATTCAAGAAGGGTTATTAAGTACATTATGACAGCCGGTAGCATAAAGAAATGTTACACTAATTGTATCTTTATAAATTGCATATTAAAAGTATGGGCGTAACACGTTGATTTAAAATAATAAATTCCTTGATACAAATGAACGAAGAAGAAACGCTGAAAGATAATTCTCATTTCAGATCGAACTGAACCATAATCTAAACTCAATTAAAAAGGATAAATCAATACAGCCACCTAAGGCTCGCCGCAAACCGCAGACCGAACCTAACAAGCCACAATTAAAAGAAATTATCACCGACGGCAAATATAAATCACGGTGTGATTCGGTCCCCATATTTTTGTTATCGTCGTAGGTTTCGACGTGTTACCGCTTGTTCGTTTGGGAAACTTAATTACGAAATGATCCTTAGGGATTTACGAGGTGCCAGTTCCTGGTACGCCTTAATAATGTAACGCGGAATAGTAGATATTGGATTAATTGAGGGAGTTCTGCACTAGAGTTTTATGGGTTGAGACAATTTTGGTATTTGTTGGGAGGTATTTGCAGATGTAACTGCTTTATTTTTGGTGTAAATGTAAAAGTGGGGTTCATGAAATATGATGGGATTGGATACTCCCATATTTATGAGATTTGTCATCTTAACAATGACAGGGAGTGAATTAAAAAAAAAATCTTTAATAAAAAATTACTGAATGATCTTTATACTAATAAAGTTATTCAGCGCCCTAACTTCAGCCATACGTTGGTAAGAATAAAAACACAGGAACAGGTTGTAACAAACAGGATAATAACAGGAAAAATCAACTAGAAGGCTATGCTAAACATCGCTACTAAATTCGGAAACCTAAACAAATAAAGTCAAGGACAGAAGCTAGTAAACACTCGCATGTAAACACAGGTTTACATAGCAACAGCCAAGCCCAGACAAACTTCAACATACTTGAAGTTGTCTCGATACCACAGTCTATTTAAATAATTTTCTCATCGATATGGGAAGGTGACTTTTTCTAAACCAATATGGAGATTATGATAGCGTCACGCCTTGACTGGGTCAAGAGGTAACGGTGAATGGATGAGAAGAGGTTTTTACGCTACGGTTGCTAGAAATAGGGTAATGTTATCGCAGTAGGAGGTTAATGTTATCAAATTATTTGGTAGAGATATTTTTAGTACAACACGGAAGTAAACAAATATATGGTCTACTGAGGCCGTTGTTTGTACAGGCCGTTGAATGGCTGTAGATGGTGATGATAAGCCATGTTTGAGTCAACTAGATGACTCGGCTTTTGTAGCTTATGTGTATTTATTTTTAGGGCATGTTATTGGTGCTCAGTTAGAGTTCTTGTTTTTCAAAGCAGCCGTACCTAAATAATGCTTACCAGAAACATAGCGTGCGAACTGATTAAAAAAAAACAAAAAAAATTGCATAGGCATTTGACAACGTTTTAACCCTAAAATAAGTAACAATAATGACTACAGAACTAAGAGACAAATTTATATGTAGACCAAACACATCAAACGATGGGAAGAAGCGAACAAGCGATAAATTTAAAGAAAACATTCTTCACAAAGATACTCCTAATTGAATTTTGATTGGACCGGCGACAGGTTTGCGACATGAAAAATTTACGAACTGTTACTCATTTATCTAAGTGAATTCATCATTCACTCTGAGCGATATGCCTAATGAATGTTTTATAAATCATTCAAAGAATGCAAAAAAATATTCTGTCGACAAAATGATTTAATGTTTACTTGATAATATAATTTCTATTCAACTTACACGGTGCAATATTGAATTAAAAAGTCTATTAATTTTAGACGGCTGTCTCGTTATACTTCTTTCTTTCCAAATTTATAGCGACAGTCGTCAAAATGTTGTGGTTTGCCACTGTTGTTTTTTTTTAACAGAAATTACTTAAATTATGTTAATATATACAAGTAAAAACATTCAATAAGAAACTTTTTTGTAGGTTAATTGCAGCTACAAACCCATTACTGCAAACTTTCTTGAAGTTCTAAAACCCCAATTTTTTACAAGAGCTTAGATTTATTTGTTTTCGAAAGGCTTCGAAAGAACTGTTCTACCATATATCAAAACGTTTGCTGACTCTCTTGTTAAAGTTATCTCCGCTTGACCGCAAACGTGGGCGCACTTTATTACATATCTCTAAAGGAAAAGGATTGATTATTTATTGATTTGACGAAAAATTTACACTTTGCATTCCCAGCGGGGCCTGACGTCATTGCTAAGGAATGGAAATTAGTAAGAGACAAGCCTTGGGAGTTCAAGACGAATTTATTTTTGGTTGCAAAAAGGGTCTGGATGTATCTACAGCTTTTGAATACAGTATTGGAACGAAAGGAACGAAAGGTAATTACAGGTATGAGAATCGTCTTATGAATTGAAACTAATCAAATTGGTATAATATATTCGTGACGTCATTTCGGATCGCATCTGGCATAGTAATGGTAACTAAATATTTCGTTACCCTTCTTTTGGTGTAATGCAGATTGACATAAAGGATCCTAATCAGCATAATTCTTGCAACTTTACTCAACTTTATACAGCATTTCTTTAATCCGCTATGTCAATTCCACCTCGTTTTTTAAATAGAAAAAGTAACCAAAAAATCATTAGCCATGCAGTTAACATCAACGACCCGTGACCTTTACCCAAGATTACGGTACTGTAAAAACAAAGAAAACATTATACCCAGAAAGGATTTGTTTGCCAAAAACGGGAGCCCTGTCCGATGGCAAAATATTACGAATTTACGACAAACATACTGAGTGACCAGTATATTTTGACACGCGATAACATAGGGAACTAAATATAAATGTACTAAATTTGACAGTTTGTTGACATTTACCTTTGCAAGCAGCGCTGTCTTGAAGTGCCAATATATACTGGGCACCATGTACGTATGTATTTGGATTTCATACTCGTATGTAAACACCTTTTACACTAAAATATGACTGCTTCATACCGTTATTCGATCGTAATAACTTCTAGTACTTGTTATAAAATACATATGTGACACTTCTTTATTATACAACACTCCCTTTTCCTTTAAGGTGTAAACCGCTATGTTGGATTTTCTTTTTGTGATTGACATTGTTGATAAACAAGCTCTTAGTCTATTTTCTTATATCTTTTCGACTGAAAGTCAGTACCTATTGGTCTTATTATCATTTGCAAGGTCACGACAAGAATCTTCGTCTACGAAATCTTCTCCAGAAGAGCGCAAGCTTTTGGCTTTATGTGGAATGACTTCCCTTTGACCGTCTGTTAAGGAAACCTGATGTTGTTCATGTTCAGGCGGATTTTTATTGCTGGGCCATTCACTTGATGAAGATATTAATTTTTTTAATTCATTATGTCTTCTCTGTATAACTTTCTGAAATAATGCAAAATTTTACTGAGTGGAATCCTTACACATCCCCTCTAATACAAATATTTTCAGCATTATGAAAAATAAAAAATAAAACAAAGAAGTCGTACACAAAAGCAATAAGACAAACAAATCACAAGGACTTGTCTTTATCGGAGCGAAGATTTATGAAACTCAATCATATCTTCGGGATCCCACACGCACATCCTAATAACCCACATGCTTTATTATATTTTGCATTTGATATATCAAATTATGGTTATAGTCATATTAATAAAACCTTTCTGAGATAAATTGAATTGTGTGATAATTCAATAATATCTGAAAGGAGGAATCGTAACATTATGAAGCCTTATCTTAAATTGCTACTCTAAATTGTTCATTGAAGCGGTCATTAGGAGGTCTATTACTAAACATAGCTTGTGGATTACGTAATTATATTCTCCATTGAGGCTCAAAATTAATTTGTTTCTTTGAAGGTTATAGATAAATGTTAATTGTCCTTCAATTGTATCCTTACTCATATAGTAGTGGCAAGCACGCCGAAATCCTTAAGGTGTTGGGTTGGGTAAAGTATTATCATAATTTTTGGACTCAGCCTGAGGTTTGGAATTGTGCTCGGTAAATAGTGATGGACTTACCGCCTATTATTTAGGACAGTACTGTCATTAGCGAAATGTGTCTCTCCCAATCTTTTCGGAAAATTCAGTAATGATGATGTCATAGGACACTACGATACTATTAACGTCATACACAAAGATGTAGGCCATCCATGACACATAAAACGTCGTAACATAATACGGTCAATTACAAAATAAGGATCATAATAAAAACATTTTACTGTCCAACAAAATACCTGAAGAAACCAACTATGTGTCATTTAAACCTTGAAACTTGAATCACGGCATCCGGCGCAGTTAGTACTTAAGTAGAGCATTTCATAAGAACCAAGAACTCATTCAAAATTCCCAACTACAATATTTTAGTTACCTAAAACTACCAGAAAAATGTGCACAAATTACTATTTTCCTCAATTTTTCATAATTATTTATAATGTTCGGTATGTTCTTTTTGTCTTGGAAGATTATTTAATTAAATCATGTGAACTCATCTCTAACAAAAATTAATATATTTTTTTTAGAATTTGATATTTGCCCTTTCGTAACTCAAAACATTCAGATTTTTTGTAACCCAAGAAAACAGATTTCATGAGTTTGAAGTGAAACAGGAAAATGGATAAACAGTGAAATTGAGACAAATCGTTGGTTAACTAAAGCATTATATATTTTTTACTGATTATTCAAATTATTCAATTTGCATTTTAATTATTATTTATTGTATAATACTCTGGCAAAATAGGTTTTTGTCTTATAATTATTATTTTAATAATATAGCTTTACTTCATTCCAAACTGTAAAGTATGAGCATCATGCAGCTATTGATGATACACCTAAATCATATCATATTACTGCCTATTGTCTGGTAGTATGAGTCTGTCATGCTCACTTAAATGTCTTGCTGATGGTGGCGTTGTTTATCCGGTCGTTGGGTTCCCTACAATATGGTTGAGCTGACCGATGCGGATGTGCACGTCATGCTCGTGAACGGGTGCCGTCTGTCGGTACTGGTCAGCCCTTAACTGCTATGGCAATCCTAGAAGGCATATTTTTCTATTTGTTACGCCTAAGTGAGTTTATTTGTTACATTAACCTGCATTATTCTCATTCTATTTCTCACGCTACTGTAATGGAATTGTCCTATATTACTATTTTGAAAAGAGTATTCATGGAGTTTCTTGCCGGCTCTTCTCCATAGAACCTACCTTTTGGAACCGTGCACCTAGTTTTGACGTTTTAAAAGTACCTGAAATCTGGTCTATTTGAAATAAAAAACTTTGACTTTGACTTTAATAATCAATTATTTTAATTACCACCTCGAATATTAAAATCTAAGTGATTCACATTAATTGAGGTTTTGATGACATCAACTACCAACAATTACACAAAAAACTTAATAAAAAATATAACCCAGGGGAGGAAATGGGCAGTCAATAATATGTCAGATGCACTTTGAAAAGATTGATGGATAGAGATCAAAAAATAATTCAGCAATGATGATATCAAAATCAATTATAACCTTAAAACTGAACCAATGGAGGAAGTAGGCATTCAAGAAACACTTAAAGTTTAAATCTTTAACGCAGAAGGTATGACTCATGCTAAAACAGTCGGTGAAAAAACTATCCTACATCTTTATGTGACAGAGGAAGTTCAATAATCTTCTAAATTACAATATTTATTGGATCTGGTGGTCATTCGAATACAAATGTGTCATAACGTCTTATACTTTTATGAAGATATTGTTTGTACAACACTTAATAATAACTATAGTAATGGGATTAAAAATAAAGATGTCGAGGCCTTTACATAACATAAACATAATCAGCCCATTACTGTCACATTGCTGGGCACCGGCTTCTTCTCAGAATGATAAAGGCTTAGGCCTTAGTCCACCACGCTGGCCTGGTGCGGATTGGCAGACTACATACACCATTAGAACTTTATGGAGTCCTCTCAGGTGTGCAGGTTTCCTCACGATGTTTTTCCTTCACCGTTTACGCAAGGGATACTCATATTCTGATCCGCACATGAATTTGAAAAGTCAGAGGTACGGGCTTGGATCGAACTCAGACCATCCTGCATGGAAGGCATGTGTTCAACCGCTAGGCTATCACTGCTTTAATAATTCAAATTTTAAAATGATTTTTGGTGACAACAGCAACGGGAATTAAAAATAATACGAGATATATTTATCATAAGTTATAATCATAGCAATTACAATCACTTTATTAGAACAATTATAAGGTATGCTAAAGAGCCACAACAACAATGAAATCTCTCAAACTAAAACTAAGTGGTATTTCCATTAAAAAATATGATGAAAAAAACCGTCTCTATAATTTATCGAATACAAAAATTACTTTCATGATTTATCTAAGGTTCATTTGTCTTAACTCCATTGTAATTACGATGTATAAATTAAAATTTGAACTCTCATGGTACATTGATATAACTCTTTTCTTCATTACAACAAAGGGTATTAGCAACAATAAATGTATCAGAGTTGATGTATTCATTCTTGATACGAACTCTTGTTTTATTGTCATGATATAAATCCACTTAAGGGGAAGATAAAGACAAAATCGAATTATGTGCTTCATTACTAAGCATTAGTTTGTTATTACCTTCGTCATTTCGAGCTGTGACAATCGATTTTTAACAGGTTATTGGAAAAACACGTCGTAAAGCATTGATCAGTTGTTTTTAAGATTTGGGAGACAAATGCTGGTTTTAGTTTGGACACCTAAATGTAAAAAAGCCATCAACAACACCATAGTCTTTAAGTACAGGTTCCAATGCCAATGCTTTTATTTCACTAATTTGGTGTTGTATTGTGTATACTGGCAGATATCAATATTCCAGTTTTTTTTTAGTAAAAGGGCTACTTTATTTTGGGCCATTTTATTTAGCAAAAGGTTTAGCATTGTCATACCACGTGGCAATGCTGCCTATCTTCTGGGCACGTTACTAGTAACATCTATCTGAGTTTTAACAAATAATTGTATCTTAAGACAAATAAGAATTCCTGTAGCTTTTAAATAATTAGTTTTTGTTCCAATAAAGATTATTACCTACATACACATAAACTCACACCTTTTTCCCATGGAGGTAGGCAGAAACTATAGAACGCCACGTGCTACAATCCTTACATACTCGTTTCACGTCGTCCGCATTCATACATCTTGTCATACACCACAGAGCACTTATAATACTGGTCATACACCTACACCGGGTAAGAGTACTACGCACTTGTCTTTGGTGAAGAACATCACCAATAACATCGAGGCATGTCCTTCTAGGAGGTCTTCTACCGACATTTCCACTGTATTGTTATTATATTTTTAGTTATAGTCGAATCCATTACAAAAAAAAATCTGTCAGTAGATTATGGCTGTAATTGCTTTGACTTTGATTTATTTTAAAAGGACAACAATTCTAAATAATAAATACATTTAATTGCAAGGAAGCTCAATTTATGATCTATAACATTACATGTTTTCAAGGTCAAACGTTTTTGACCAAAATCTTCGTCCTACGTGTTGCATCCGAATGACCAAAATTCAAGTTAAATGCCTTGTTCTTACCGTAGTAGGGCACAATTATCTTAGTAATCGATAATCGATCGAGTAATTACACGCCAATTTTATCGAGAGATCGAAAAAAGGCTTAGGACGTTGGGTCGACGACAAATACGCTAAAATAAGTAATCTTGTTTTTCTTACGGAGCTTTCAAGTTATTTCAAACCCCAACTACGCGCTCCAATGAATTTTCTTAATAAAATATTTTCCCTTACGCTAGTATATCTCTTATGAAAACATACTTTTACGGCTTACGTTCTCGTGTGACGTCATCATCAATAATTTACTTCGCTTCCAAATAACTTAAGTTTCCTATTATCTCACATATCTTCTGTGGGCGACGGATGCCTTTTTATATCGAATAAAATATAGTTAACACAAAAAATATAGTTTATCTACTTTTTAACATTTTTATGTTATAAACAAGTCTCAATTCGTAAACCGTTATTTGACGTTACAAATTGCAATTTAGCACTTAATTTTAGTCAATAACTTCAGTGATATCACCGCTGTTAATATACCGTACACGTGTTTAAACTAAACCAGTTTGGAAACTATTACTTTACTTAGCTTTTTAGTGTTCCCCGGCAATTAGACAAAGACGTGCTAAAAGTCGTGAATACATTAGCAGTGGACGGTATTTAATATCTTGTGGTAGAAACAATTCATAGACGATTCCAGCTTAAAGTGTAAATGCGGTGCTGTTCCACAAACGATGGGACACCTGACATCATGCCCTACGTGCCCTGATACCTGCACGTTACAAGAACTAATAGACGCTACTGATATCGCTAAACTCGTAGCTAGGTTCTGGACCGACTCAATTTAGATTGCCATCGACACGCTAATAAGAAGAAGCGGGCTGCTCTAAGATTTTCTAATAAAAAATCCAATAACCTGAGAATTTTATACGCTTAAGTATAATTTTTGTACGCCATAAATGGCAAAACATGTAGCTCCTTCCTCATATTTAACACACGCACACTTGTACCGTTTATTCATATTTTACAAAATAAATATTTCTTTATCTATCTTTATCTTTTAATTCAAACCAGGGCCGCATTCACAGCAGGAGACTCGGCGAGTAAACACATTAATCAGCAGGAATTCGCAAAAATAATGCAAGGTTTTAGACACATACATTCGCATCAGCTGTGAAATTGTGTGCTTTCAGCTGCGAAAGCAGTCTATAGGATGCGTAAGCATGCTGATGCATGCCAAAGCTGAATCGATGCGAAAAGGTTAAAGAGTGCATAGGTATGTTTATACAAACTCATTTTGTATGCATGTGTGAATTGCGAATCGATGGTGATAACATAACATAACACGTAACATAACATCATGCCTGTATTCCCCAAAGTGTTAGGCAGAGGTATATAATCACACCCTCATTTCGCCGTTATGTTTAAGGTCCTGTCTAAAGGCGAGTCTATTCTACTAAGGAATTCCACACGGAAAAACCCAATAACACCTTGCCCGACCTGACGATCGAACCCAGGACCTCACGATCAGCAGTCGCGCTTACCACCACTAAACCAACGAAGCAGTTCGTGGTCGATGGTGATAAGTGTGTTTAATCTTTAGAAATTTAGATTTGAAAGTGTTTATGATCTTATTCACGTGTTCCTATTTCATTAGGCCTAGCACGGACGTTTGACGTATAGTATCGTAAATTATCTCTAACTAGCTGTGTCCTCACGGCTCCGCCCGTAGCCTATATGACCCAGTGATAATGTAGCTTTCTAACGGCAAAAGAATTTTTGAAATCGGTCCAGTATTTTTTAAGTTTATTCGTTACATACAAAAATCCAAAAATATAAATCTTTCCTTTTTATAATATTAGTATAGAAGTATAGATGTATGCGAATTTTTAATCGAAAATGCAACTGTTTTGTAACATTTTGGTTTATTTTTTTGCGACATGCATAATTTGTATCATACATAGATATTAATATTTTTTTCAATTTAATTAATATTATGTGCAAAACGAGTATTTCTGATTCAAAATTCATTTAACATTACACTTACGTTAGTAACTCGAAAGCATTCGTTCTAGACTACAGATATAATGCGTGCCAAATAAGAATAGCACTGTCAAGACGCCATTTTGTTCCGCAATACTCGTGAACTTCATTACCAAAGTGTAAGGTGTGCAAAAAAGTAAATAAAGAAATTATATTCAGTTTAATTATTTTTGTTCACTTTTTTGGTATTTCTTATCAATTTTACGCCAAATTAATTACACAGTAACTATATTATTATTATGGCGACATATTATGGTGACCAGTAGCATTTCGTGAAGTTAACTATATATATTAGTTCATTTCTTTAATTAATACTGTTTTCAAATATTATTAAATTATCCAAAATTATCTATTTATGGAATTCTAAAATCTAAATCTAAAAAAATAATAATGAAATCTATGAATAAAAAAATATAACATTTTTTTTTTCATAGTATTTTTTTGCTGGCAGTACCAATTTGACAGCTATCGTGTGAAGTTGTAGCAAGCGCGATCCTATTCTTATTTGGCACGCATAGTACATACATATACACGTACTGTACATACCATATTTCTATACACTAGATTGTTTCAGCCTGAATTTTGTCCATGTGATTTCATTTTTGTATCTCCGACACGGTATAAATGTGTTTTTTATATAATCATTCATTAAACCTTTTCCGTCGAAAACTCATCTAAAAACTTAAAAGTTTTGAGAGCTTAAACGTAATACTTGAATTATCTGAATAAATATTTGATAACATTGGCATTTTTAATTGTTAAAAGGAGCCTTCTTTACAAAAACACTTAGCGTCATAATGCTACTGTTTTTACTTCACTCAATGCATTTTATACAATACTAGCAGGGCACGCGGTATCGCCTGCGTTTTGTTTATTTTTTTCTTAATTACTTGATTTACAAGGTTAAGCTGCGCTTCCCACGACCAGTCTGTGGATGGGTGACCGTTCGTTACACATCAATACCCATTCGTTCCTCGGAGAGCACGTTAAATCGACGGTCCCGGGTGTCATACGAATACCTGTGACAGTCGTTACAGGTAAACAGAAGCCCGAAAGTCTGACAACCGGTCTAACCTTAGGATATCGGCATTGCCCAGTTACTGGGTTGGGGAGGTCTGACGGCAGTCGCTCCGTGTAAAATAGGGGTATTTAGTCGTATCTGGTTAGACTGGAAGTTGACCCCAACATAGTTGGGAAAAGGCTAGGCAGAACGAATAAGTAGCAGGTATTGTCCTTCTTCTGGTAGGTATCATGTACCTGTTTGGCCGCGAGAAACGCTAGAAACAAACAGACTCTCACAGTTTATAAAATTATGAATATTTGTTTCACCGTTATAAAAGGTAGGTATTTATGATTCATATTTCTGCGTACCTCCAGACCCTTGTAAGGTGTGGCAAAGTTTTTAAAAACCTACATAACTGTGCCTACATAAAATTTGGTTAGAACATTTTCCGCGATTGAGACTTTCCTTGTCGATTCTACCTGTTTTTTTTTATGTTACTGTAAATCTGGGAATCCCTTTTAACATTTTAAACACCTTTGACAGCTATAGACGTCAAACAAAAATGAGTTCGGACCGCCAACCACGTCAATAGCCGTCAAAAAAGGAGGATGGATTTGTAGCAGGTCTTGGAGGAAAGTGCTCGTACGACTATAGCGGGGTGTTCGAAAGGTTAAAGTAGATCTCCTACTCCCTTCTCTTGGGTCTTGTAGAAGGTGACTAGAATGGAGTCAAGCGAATCGACAACAGCATTCCCCCGTGCTTTATCTTTACACTAGCGGCCCGTCCCGGCTCCGCCCGCGTAAGAATTTTTATTCCAGTTATAAATATAGCCTGTTACTCAGTGATAATGTAGCTTTCTAACGGCAAAAGAATTTTCGAAATCGGTCCAGTAGTTTTAAGTTTATTCGTTACATACAAAAATACAAATATTTCCTCTTTGGCATTCTTTGTCGCTCCCGCTGTCTCTACGCTTATATCTTTTAAACTACGCAACAGATTTTAATGCAGTTTTAAACAATAGATAGAGTGATTCAAGAGGAAGGTTTATGTGCCCCACATTAGTATCTACTTTGCACCCGTGCGAAGACGGGGCGGGTCGCTAGTTGACAATAAGCTGTAATCACCAATCTGATTGGGGTGCATTAAAAGAGCCTCCATGAGTGACTATACTAAAGTACGTCCAGCGCACCCTGGACAGTCAGCCCCACTACCAACCTCGCTGACTGGCTATCTTTTCATCACGGCATGAGCTATTCTCGTTTATCTCGTGCTGACATGAGAAGAAGACCAAGTGTGGTGACTATGGTAATATTTTTTCTCCATCTCTCATCGCAGCATTTGGAAGGTCACGAACCCCCTAGAGGTCGCCCTTAGTGCTGTTCTTGCTAGCTAGTCATGATGTTAGCAGTAGTAATAGTAGTTAGCTTAGGTTAAGTATTTTACTCTCGTCTCCATTGGTTGGAGACCCTTCAGGTCTCGCCAATAACTGCCCGGTTATGTAGAAACGGTCCGCAAGACTATACGTATACAAGCAGTCGAATAGAAAAAAAAACAGAAGGGCACGTTCTGCGTTCATGGGCTGATATCATGTAATCCAATGCCCTCGTGCTTTCCTTATATTGTATTTTTTGGGAATTCCCTCATATCTTTAAAGGCGCTGTTGAATTCTGTGCTTGTACGTATGTCAGCTTAATAAATTGGGATGCTATGTTAATCAAGATTGGCAGTACAAAAACCTGGGTCTTGTGAATTTATTATATTGTGTACTAAATAGGTATCTAACGAAATCACGGACTTTGTCTTGAAGTAAAGAACTACATTGTGAAGTATTAGCTTTTACTTGTTTCATTTAAATTTCTGTTTTGTACTCAATCTTATTAAGTTAAGAACTCTACGACAAATCGTTTAAGGTCGGCAAAGAACTCTCAGTCCTCGCCCGCGACGTTACAGGGACGCGGGGGATGAAGACTAAAAGATGATTTCCAACAAACGGCTCGCATCCGTCCGTATCCTTTCCGATCCGATGCGATGCGAGCCGTTTGTTGGAAATCATCTTTTAGTCGTCATCCCCCGTGTCCCTGTAACGTCGCGGGCGAGGACTGAGTTATCCGGTCGGACTATAACAAAATTGTTTAAAATCGCAATCGAACTGCAGTTGAATCACGGCCGTTCGACGATATCTCTATGAAAGAACAAATGTCATACTGCCATAGTTCGGCTGCAGTTCGATTGCGATATTAAATAATTTTAATAGTAGAATTTTACGACACGTTGCTGCCTGTTTACATAGCGGATTCGTTTTAACGAATCTGTCGGTACTGGATGTGTTGTTCACATCTATACCGACGGATCAGTTAAACAAATGGCAGCTGCGTCGCATCTGACAGGCAGGATACGATAAAAATAACGGACCCAATATTTTTTACTGCATTTTGAATACTGTCGTGTATGTGAACCCGCTCATACAAATACAGGCGCCATCACTAAAATAAAAACGAATCCGCTAAAACGGGTCCTGTAGGCAGTTTCTGTGTGAGTTAATTGTTAGGTGCAGTGGCTGCACGATTGACTTCTGCGCTACGGGTCGTAGGTTCAATTCCCGCACGGTTCAAGTATTTGTATGGTCTACAAATAGTTGATCCGGGTCTGGGTGTTCGTGCATGTGAACATTTGTGTCTGTAAACACATTCAAAATACAGAAGACATCCTAGTGTGGGCCGTTTTGATAAAGAAAAGAAAGAATAAAAAAAGAATTAGCAGAACGTTGACGAACAGTTGAAATAAAATCGTTACTTAAGATCAATACTAAACACTATCAAAACTTCCTCCAAAAAAAAGATCTAAGTAAGTTTTAATGAGATATCGCTTTTTCAAAAGCAAGCATGCGACAAATAATGCATTTCCCGACCATATTTCACAAAAATCAACATTTATTCACTATTACGTATGCTAATGTCAGATTTGCATATTGAATCCCAATAACACAGGGAATTAAAAGGATACGAAATGTTCTGAGTTTTTTACGATTCAGACATTTTCAAATTCTTTATAATGTATGAAGTTATAAACATACGATTATGTATGACATGTATGTAATTTGTATGAGATGGGATTGCTTATATTCTATACACGTACGTTTTACTCTGTATTAAGTCAAAAATGCATAAATGCGATGTAGATTAAGTTTAGTCAGGCACATAAGTCGGTAGCTTTGACGAGTTTAAGTACTTACCCAAACTGTTTGTGTACGTATAACTTTACGTTTTAAGGCGAAATAATTAGGCTCAGCCTACTCAGTTTCTTTATATAAAATAACTAGCGACCCGTCCCGGCTTCGCACGGGTGAACTCTTTTTCCGTTTTTGCAACATTTTTAATTTATGCTCCGCTCCTATTGGTCGTAGCGTGATGTTATATAGCCTATAACCTTCCTCGATAAATGGACTATCCAATACAAAAATATTTTTTCATTTCCAACCAGTTAGTTCCTGAGATTAGCGCGTTCAAACAAACAAACTCTTCAGCTTTATAATATTAGTATAGAATATTACACTTGTTAAAATACACAATCGTCTCGTTAGCCCAGTAGTCGTAAGCTTGACTGAGGACGTTTTGCTTGGTGAAAACGAAGTAATGTAATTCCTTCTAACCTCTTGATGAAAGAAACCTTGTTATATACCTGACATAGATTCACCCTGCACGGGATGCTTTTGAATTCAATAAAAAGAAATACAAGAAATAAACATGGGTTCTTAACGTGAGGCATTTTAGCGCCGCGAGCGTGAGGCATTTGAGCGAGTCATTTTGACTCGGGACGCTAAAATGCCTCACGTTAAGAACACATGTTTACTTCTAGTATTTTTTTTATTGAATTCTAAAATATCCCTTGCAGGGTTATACTACGTCAGCAGTACATCACGAGATTTGAAGGAATGACATGATTTTGTTTATGATTTTTTTTGTATGGTTCGTCTGGCTAGCTATCACCAGAGCCGGACTGGGATCTGAAATCGGCCCGGACATTTGAGAGACGGTCGGCCCAAGCTATTAGACGGACGACGTTTATTTTTTATTTTTTTAGACGCTCCCCTCACTCTTTCTCCTGTATCTTGGGTGCATTTACAAACACAAACAATTTGCGGCTTCTTTTTTAAGCGATAGGCGATAGTTGGACGACCTTTTTTTTGACTTTCCCCTCACTCTTTCGATTTCTCCGACTGTGTCACCGGCCCATCAGGCCACACCGGCCCATCGGGCATTTGCCCGTATGGCCAGTCTGGGCCTTTTTTTTTCGTTGGAAAATCCTCATGGATGTCCCTCGGCCGGGGAAGGCGAGGGGGTCTGCCGGACTCTTACCGGCTAAAAACCAACGGTGCTCCTTCTCCTGACCGTTCGGCCGGAGTCGCGGGATTCGCAAAGCATGCACCGCAACCCCGGCAGGTCCCGGTCCGCCAACCCTCGGCGGACCTCTCCTCTGTGGGGCCTTGCCCCACATCCTCCTGAAAAGCGCGCACGGCCAATCCGGGCCTGGCTATCACCCACACATTAAAGTCCGGCGTCAAGCAGTTTACTATGTTCCGTCATGTGTGTGTGAGAGCCAGAGGGGTATAGGGGAATCCCACTATATCTTTGTTACTTGGATTCGTGTGCTCCATCTTAGACCCTGTCTGCGCGTACCATCAAGTGCCACTAGGGTTAAACTCGACCAAGTTAAGGAATTAAAAATAATTATTGAAAATGTGTTTAATAAATCTGTTGTAGCCTGGTTCTAGAATCATGCCTGGTAATTGGCGATAGGCTCACCCCACGGAGTACAGAAATGAAGATAACCCCCTTTCAAATAAACCTTAATAACGTCATTAGTAAATTGTTGACAGTACACTTCTATTTCTTAGTTTTGGAGAAATAAAGACCTGACAATTATTTTCTTCGCTTTTTGTGTTCGTGGCTAACATAACATAACATCACGCCTGTTTTCCCCGAAGGGTTGGGCAGAGATGTATAGTAACACCCTCATTTCGCCGTTATATGTAAGTCACATGTACCTAATAGGGGGCGAGCTTATTGCCATCAACTGGGCACAAATCCAAACTGCGGGCTGCTACTGAGGAACTCCACACGGAAACCCCCAATAACAATTTTCACGACCTGGGGATCGAACCCAAGACCACAGGATCAGCCGCCGCGTTTGCCACCACTCGACCAACGAGGCAGGCAACGTTCTTATTAACTTTTATTTTTATTTATTTACTGGAAACCAAGATTAATGTTTAATTTAAAGTTATAATATCTACTTACTATATTAGGAATGTGTTGGCTGATGCGCGTTTAACATAACTTAGTTATTTATTTATTAAATGACACCGTAAGAATGATGTCATTTAATAGTGTTAATATTTTACTTAAATATGTAAAGATAGGTAAATACAAAATAAATAACTCATTATACAGTTTTAACACGATTTGTTGTAGTGCAATTTATTAAGATTATATGGAAATCGAATATAATGATTTTATTTCCGTACATTGCATTATGATCGGTTGACAAAATTGCATATCTATCCAATACCTTTAAACGAACAATTCTTGTATATATATATGTATACATATATATAATCTGAATCTCGGAAACGGCTGCAACGATTTTCATGAAATTTAGTATGCAGGGGGTTTCGGGTGCGATAAATCGATCTAGCTAGGTTTCATTTTTAGAAAACGTCGATTTACCAAAAATCAAACCGAGTAAGCTCGGTCATCCAGGTCATTTAAAGCTTTTTCCCAACTATGTTAAGGTCAGCTTCCAGTCTAAGCAGATGCGACTGAATACCAGTATTTTACACGGAGCGACTGCCATCAGACCTCCGCAGCCTAATAACTGGGCAATGCCGATATCCTAAGGTTAGATCTGCTGTCAGACTTTCGGGCTTCTGACTTCCCGTAACCACTGTCATAGGTATTCGTATGATACCCGGGAACGATTTTTTAACGTGCTCCCCGAGGCACGGATTGGTCTCGATGTGTAACGAACGGTCACCCATCCACGGACTGACCGTGGTAAGAGCAGCTTAACCTCGCAAATCGAATGATCCGCGCTGTTGATAATTGATATGTATCTATTTAACTAACGTACTAAATGATAGACCAAGAAATTACAACGACAGCTTTTTTTGCAGCGGCTTAGTGTTAAAATAACCTTGAGTCCTACACAAAAATTACTACAATATTTACTTTCATTACTAAATAACAATGAATCATACAAGTGCAAACCTTAGGAATCAATTAGAACTATTCACATCACCCTGTTTCGGTCACCTGCTAAGTAAATAATTAAACAAACGTAACTTACGCCCACCATTCGTTATGAATGAAGCACTTGCACACCCATTCATTCCTTTAGTTCATTAATAGATTTGAAAGACTATTGGGTTTTCATAAGTCTTTTCTTAGTAATTTAAAAGACAAATATGTTTAATAATAATTTTTCAAAATGTTTGTGTGTTAAGCCTCTTAATATTCGGTATTTGTCCTTGAGTTCATATATAATAAAAATCTCTTTAAACTAAATAACAACGAAAACTAATTGAGTTTATCCATATTTACTGTCTTAGCATACTGAAAAAATGTAATAAAATAACAATAAATCTTATTTTAACCTAAAATCCCATTTATTAATCATGTGTGATCTAAGAGCGAGGTCATTGTGCGCAGGCGCAGAGATGTGCGAACGCATGAGGACGCAGGATATTTTGCTATAAAAATGTTGGGCGACCCCTTGTGGCCACAGTATCGAACGAGGATCGGAAGGACACAGACATGAAGCTGGTGAGTCCTTGGAATTTTTGTATAGTGCCAGTGCGTGCGAAAAAAAATTAAATTAAAATTAAAATCAGTGAAAAAGAAAATTTGAATTACATATTGTGCTTGTCTGTAACTATCAGCAATTTTTTTCAATAAATTACTATTTTGTATAATTCAATTTGAATTCTAAATTCAGTGCATTCAAGTTTAAATAAAACCAGTTCATTCAAATATTATTCTAAAAACTAAATAAGTACGTAAATGCCTTATATTTTTTTGTATTTATGTTAATTAAAAGTAAAATCTGAATTTTCTAAAATAAGTAGTTAATTAATCGACTCTAAATAAAATCTTTACGGATGAAGAAGCGTTTAATTGGGTGACGTTTCTGGTTTATCACTGATTTTAAGTTAATTCTCTCTCGAATCCAATTCTTGTTACGATTAATCTTCATTTAGCTTTCAATTTAGCTTATTCATTTAAAACGAATTAAAATAAAATGTAGCTCAAAGTAATCAACTATTACCGTAATTATGAAAGCCTATTTTAATTTCTAATATTAATTAAGCAAGTAATAAATCTTATCCTTTAATTGCGCTGTCAATAGTTTAAACTCCCAGATTCGGCACACGGATATAAATCAGTTTATAAAAATTTTAACAACCTAAACATTATAATTAGTAATTACTCTTTATCGCGGTCTAAAATCTGAACAAGCGAAATGCGATGTTTCTACCTACAAAAAAATATACATTATTCAAAAAATGACTTGTTTTTTCACGCCATTTACACGTCTAAAATATATAATTATCTGAACATGAAGAGGACAAAGATTTATCAGAAATAGATCTTCAAAAGTTAAACTAAACATAACTTTTCACCCACAGCTACTAATTTTCACCGCCATCTTGGCGTTGTCACTGGCCGAGGAGGAGAAGAAGAAAGAAGAAATCATCGAAGACTCTGAAGCTGAAGCGAGCGCTAGCGTCGAGCTTTTAAAAGAAGGAGCGGACCTTAACACTGCCGCGAGTTCGTACAACACTTACGTGCCACCTAGCCAAAGGCCTCCTCACTGGAACGCACCGAACTACGTCCAGCCTCCGCAAAACACCTGGAATCCCCCTAAGGAGGAGACTGTGAAGCCGATACAGCCGATTCACACGGGTGTTCAAAACGACGTACAGAATGACTACTACCATTGGAGCACCCCTAACTACCACCCACCTACCACCACCACGCCCGTGTCGGTGATCAAGAATGAGCAGTACTACGGAGATAATGGATATTACAAATACGAGTAAGTTGAATATTTTATAGATACATCTAATCATCTGCTTGGACCATTCCGATTCTTGATCCTTTTCCCAACTATGTTGGGGTCGGCTCCCACCTGATGTGGAGTCTAGAGTGCGGTATCTAACCAGATGTGGCTGAATACCAATATTAAATACGGAGCGACTGGCATCAGACCCCCGCAACCTATCTACTGGGCAATACCGACAGCCTAAGGTTAGGTCAGTTGTCAGACATTCAGGCTTCTGACCATCCTCAAGTATCATAGATATTCGTATGACAACCAGGACCGACGGTTTAACGTTTTCTCCGGGTACGGAACGAAGGATTTAAACCAACCCCTTTATACGATACAAAAGACTAGAACGATGACTTTTGAATAGTTAATTCAACAGCCGTAACATATTGAGACCTAACATTCCTTGTACTAAAAAATTACTTTGCAAACAATCTATTTATTATATTACATTAAGTCGTTGAACTTAAAATTCAATACAGATATTTTACACTTTATTTCACGCTTTTACATAAAGTGTACACAATTTCCAAATCCGATAGCGATAATCTCGGCGTAACACTTGTCAAGTACACTGTACAGCAGTATTAAGCTTTACAAACTTAATAAGTTTATACCTTGAGCCTTCGTTCGCGCTCCCTAATTATTCCCTGTCTATTTACGACTATTCCCGACGTCGACTTTAAGAAAATAATCGCGTCTATTTGAGTCTTCCACTTGACAAAAGACTAATTCAATATAAAGATCGTAAAAGTTTTCAAAAACACCAAAAGTATTCTTCAAAGATCCTCACACAAACACAACATATTTAATCTTCAGTAGTGCATTCTTAGAAACACACATTTCTTAACGCACAATCTTGACACGTAAAAATTTGCAAGAAGAACAAAAAATGAGTCCATTGTCCTTGACAATCATAACTCGGGTCGAAATGCAAATATTATGTAAAATTCTCTGTTATGATGACACAGTCCCTAACGGTCATCCAACGGACCATTGTACGGGTTTCACATAAAATCAAGGGTCATCTTACCCATAACTGTGCCGATCATCAGATCCCCAAAAAGGTTCGAACTGTAGGATCCAACTCGGGTCTCCATAATAACTGTTTAATCATCGTCAGTAGCAGGTAAAAGATTTCCGAATATTTTTACAAGTTTACCGTTGCCCCGTTGAGTAGAAATTTATTGGCTCATAATTTTTATGATGTCTCTATAATTTGAATTTATTTTAAATCGCGTTTCCGTATACAGAATGCTTTTCTAATAAACATGAATGCAGAATTAATTGATGAATAAATTAACGGCATAAACTATTGATCTCCAAATATGTTTTCGGTCCATTGTTGTTGAGACAAACTCCATATACGGTGATTTAGGTACTTCTTCAAACGGATGAAATAAGTAGGGATGATAAAAAACTGCTAAGCACATCCCGCCATGATGGCAATCTTTATAGTGTAGCAGGCCTTGAAAAAAACTAGCACATGGAACATAAAGGTACTAAGAACACACATCAACTTCATATGCGTGTTATCCTGAATCAATGTCTTGTAGGAAATCTTCCAAGTTTTTCTGCTCGTTATAATCGTATTATCAGAGAAATTGTTTTCTTTTATTCGTTTTCTTCTACCAAATACATACTTACAAGACCATTTCTCATGACTTTTTCTGGCGAACTTAAATCATTAGCTAGCGATAAGTTGTGGCGAAATTAAGGAAGTATTCTCAGCTTATAGGATAAGTAGAAAATAACACACTCCTATTTTCAGTACCGGGCATGAATGAGCCGGTATTAATAACCATAATTCCGTTTTTAAACGGTTTTATTTAGCTTCAAATCTTGCGACAGATTTTTCAACTACTTCTGCTTAATACATTCTCCTGAAACTTCACACACAAATTAAATTCCCTTGACAGTACAACATTATAATAACTTCAACCGTCATTCCTCAAATCCTGATGCTGCAGGAGTAAAATATAAAACTGTTTAACTTAAAAGCTTTTTTGAGGGATTATTAAGTTTTAAGTCCCTTGTGTAGGCCTTTGATTACGAAACTCCCTTCCTATTCATCGCTAAACCACCGTGTATCCAAATCTGACCACATTTTTTTTCTCCAGGTACCAGATCGCTGATGGCACCCACGTCGGTGAAGAAGGTTACTACACTGACCCTAAGCAAACCGAAGAAAGCCTTGTGAAGAGGGGCTGGTACTCGTACCGTGGAGCTGATGGCAAGGTTTACACCGTCACCTACTGGGCCGATAAGACCGGATACCATGCTTATGGAGACCATCTGCCCACTCCTCCCCCGGCTGTCCAGGCGTGAGTATTTTTGGTTAAATAAAGAAAATATAATATAATCAAAATAGTTATATTTGCGCGTAGGTTCAAATCAAAATCTAATTTCTAATCCAAGCTTTAACTAAATACCAAATCTAATCTCTGATTAGTAATTTAAAGTTTATACAGAACTCTTAGGTAATAAACGCATCCAATATTTAGGTTACATAATTAAAAAATGAAGTTGAAAGGTAACGTATATTCTAGAAAAGTTATTATTATGTACACAAACAGAAACAAGTAAGCTCTTAGGTATCGATAAGTTCATTAATATTAATCAGAAGAAAATAACAACAAATACTAATGAAAGAATAACGTTTACAAACTCCATTATTTTCTAAGAATCAAAATCCTAGAATTACTACGTAGCCTCACGGTGTTGCTTGTCCCTTATTTTCCCAAACTGGAGGGCGTGTTTTCGAGTGAGTTATAGCCTCAAGTTGTTTGTCATAGCCCGCAATAAATGGCGACAAATAACAACAACATAAAACAAACACAAGTTTTAGAAATAATAACGTAAAAACGAGAGTGTTTCTTGATGTTTATAGCCGTTATTATTTCAAGTTTATAAATGTTTATATCAAAAATAAGTAGCGTGTGACTCATATAATAGTTTTAATGTTTACTATGCCAGTTGGTTTTAAAAGTGGATTCTCAAATCTAGTCCACAGAAGTCAGAAACATTCCAAGGAAATAATCATGTTTTCAAGCTAGTTTGCGTACCGTTATTGATTAAGTTTTTTTGTGATTTAGCGTAACAGGTCAGTTTTAAATATATTAAAAGCCACGAAACAATTCTTTGTATCCGTACAGAAGTAAATAATACAATAGAATAGAAAATACTTTAATAACAACATCGCGCCTGTATTCCCCGAAGGGTTGTGTAGAGGTGTATATAACACCATTTCGCCGTTATATTTAAGTCCCATGTAATAGGGGGCAAGCCTATTGCCATCAACCGGGCTCCACTCAATCTTCGGGCTGCTACTGAGGAATTCCACAAGGAAAAACCCAATAACACTATGCCCGACTTGGGGATCGAACTTAGGATCTCACGATCACGACCCACTAAACCAATGAGGAAGTTAGGAAATAAGTATTTGACATTAACATCATTCGGCCTTTAATGTGGGCCATCCATGCTTTTACGCTTGATGGCTCTATTATTTTAGCCTGTAGAGACTGCCTAAGGTGTGACAGGCGATCAGCAGTCACGCTTGCCACGACTAGACTAGTACCTACTAGTTAAATACTTTAATATTCAACATAAATATATTATTGATAAAATTATAATAATGTAAGAACAACGTTCCCACACACGAACAATCTTGCAAACAATGTATATGATATAAAAAAAAATGTAAAGTCATTTAACAATGAACAAGTCAATCATACAATATAAGATACTCCTTCCGAAATAACTCGTCTCAATTACCAAGCGATGTACAACACAATATCAGACAGCTACCATTTTAAATTACAAAATAAAAATGGCGAATATACAGTTACAAGACTGTAATAATAAATGACATGCCATCAAATAGAGTTGGTAATAATATGAACAAGAGCTTGAACTGTCCGCCCGCCTGTCACATCAAATCTAGAATTAGCATTAAACATAATAGATGGTGGGTCAGAGATGTTAGATAGCTGGTTTAAATGTAACATTATTAATGATTAAGAAAAAATTATGTTTATGTCTTTAGCTTTATTTTAGATGGACTTTGTAAACGGACCACTAATAAAGTTCTCGAAAATTCCATCCCTATATTAAAGAAACTCGCTCGTTACTGCTCCGTTGGTCTCGTGGTAGCAAGTGCGACTGCTGATCGTGAGATCCTGGGTTCGATCCCCAGGTCGGGCAAAGTGTTATTCTCGCTCGTAAATGCTTCGTTGGTCTAGTGGTGGCAAGCGCGAAAAATCCTGAGATCATGAATTCGATCCCCAGGTAGGACAAAGTGTTATTGCGGTTTTCCGTGTGGAATTCCTCAGTAGCCCGGAGTTTGGATTTGTGCCCGGTTGATGGCAATAGGCTAGCCCCCAATTACATGGGTCTTAAACATAACAGCGGACTGAAGGGTGTTACTATAGTAGAAGTAATAGTAGTTGGCTAAAAGTGTATACACTTCTAGCCAACCCTTCGGGGAATATAGGCGTGATGTTAATGTTATCGTAAACGGACTACTGAAACAGTTCTCGAAATTTCTGAACCTGTGTTGAAGAAACTAGAGAGAATGAATTGTAGTGCGATCTTCAAGATTGATATGACGTTGATTCTTTTGCTAAATAGAGACAATATACGATTCGAAAACGTCATAAAAACGCGAAATAATTTGATATCTATTTGGCACACTAACATAACTGATATTACGGTACATAAAAATCACGCATACCGTGAATAACTATTGCCAGACAGATTTTTATGGGACATTTGCGTTATCTCGACTATAAAAATGGCGTTTTCATCGTTTTATATCTAAGACACTATGGGGTGACATAATCGTTCGACCTCAAGATCTCCGATTTGGGATTTACTCTTCAAACTTCTGTTAATTTAAAGTTCTAAGACAACTTTAGACACGTGTTTCTGTTCGTTAATTTTGACATGCGACCATGTAAACCGTTAAAGCTAGTCGTCCATTCAAATGCCTCAGCACCAACCAGCACACCATTCAACTAGCAAGAGTGGACAGCGAGCTATCCCCGCGTTGACCACTATTTCCACTTACAAATCTAAAATATAGTGTATGCCACACAGCTTAAACTCCGTTTTTCAGTAACTGAGTTGTGAGGCGAGCCGGTGCTGATCTTGTGCTGAGGCGTGATGAAAATCTGTTTAGTAGTTCCTAGCTCGATTTAACTTTAAATCTATCTCATTGTTACAGTGCCCTCGACAAGGAAAAGGAAGCGGAGAAATACAAGCCTCAACACGACTACCCTGCCCAAACTCCAGCGCCGGTCTACCACCCGACCCCGGCACCTATTTACAATCCCCCTAAGCCAATCTACACGCCTCCCAAGCAACCTACTTACGTGCCTCCTCAACAGCCGACCTACGTGCCTCAACAGCCGGCCTACGATTCTCCCCAGCAGCCGGCCTACGTGCCTCCCCAGCAACCGGCCTACGTGCCTCCCCAGCAACCGGCCTATGTGCCTCCCCAGCAACCAACCTACAAGCCTCCTCAACAACCATCCTACCCTCCTCAACAACCAGCCTACCCTCCCCAACAGACCTACTACCCTCCCCAACAGCCTTACTACCAGTAACTCAACCACGCTTAACTCATAAATAGGTAATCCTAAAGTCTGTGGTATATTTATAAAGTGAACAACGACCATAGAGATTATTTATGTATTAAAAGTGACGATTGTTGTCGTCTGTACATTAAAACGTCTCGTGTTAAATATTAACAGCCATTGGTTGAAAGTACAGATAAGGACACAACTTTCTTGTTAAGGATACTTGAGCTCATAATCGTATTAAAATAATGCTATCATGAGACCAAAACTGTTTGCAGTAAAAAATAATGTCCTTTAAAGTATTTTCTCATTTTACTTCTATATCGATACATTGTTATCTCTAAATAAATCGATGAATTTTAATGTACAGAGACGCTTAGCTCTATAGGTATACGAATAATATTACCTCTGAACGATTTTAGTGATGTAAATCGATTCGATCGATTGGAGTCAGTGATCTTAGTCACGATTATGAATTGTGAATTCGATCACTGATCGAGGTATGACAGGTTTTGTGATAGTATTATATGTTCAAAGCCAGTGATATGTGATGTATTGGTAATCAATAAATAAGTTTTGTATATAATTTGTTTTTTCTTTTTCTTTTTAACTAGTTGCGTTCCAACGTTTTTTATAATTGACATGTGTATAATCCACTAAATTTATACCATAGAGAGACAATGGTGTCGATTCTGTTGCGCACTTTGACAGGACTAAACTGTGTTTGTCTCTTTTTGTTTCAATAGAAAAAGAAAGTGACAGATGCGTGTAGTCTAGTTTAGTACTGTCAAAATGTGCTACAGAATCGACACCATTGTGTACATTTTGAACTTGATCTCTAAGACACCTCTACCGGATTTTTAAGTTCCTATGAATACACTGAGGTACAAAACTCAGTCGACTATGAAGTATTCGATTAACCCCTGACAAAATAATATATTTTGTAAATTTGAAACATACCTACCTAATAATTATAATCATTTATCTAAATCTATGTTCCATATCTATACTAATATTATAAAGAGGAAAGATTTGTATATTTGGATTTTTGTATGTAACGAATAAAGTTAAAAACTACTGGACCGATTTCAAAAATTCTTTTGCCGTTAGAAAGCTACATTATGACTGAGTAACATAGGCTACAGGTGGAGCCGTGAGGACACAGCTAGTGATGTATATTATTGTACAAAGAAACTTCATATATACATACAAAATATACTGCCACGAAGTAAAGATTACATCATGAAAAATTTATATAACCACCTAATTAGGAACTTTGTATCAACAAATAAGATAAAAGGCGAGGTAAAGCAATTTAGATAACGTTTAAATTCCATAAAAAAACTGTTGATGAACGAAAGAAAACAAATAAGCACTTTCAATTCCATTAAAAAATGCTTAAAACAAAAGTCACATGACAATATTAACGAGTTATAAAAAATAACCCAGAATTTTATTAGGTACAGAGGCAGTTTAACCGCGGTAAGTTTTAACCAAAATTCTTCAAAACCGGTTTTTTGGGCCATTGACTCGACTTTGACCATTACCAAACTTGCATCAGTTTACGGCACGCGAATTTGGGATGACCGCATAAAAACCTTCAATTTATCTTGCAATTTATCGAACGCTGCCCCTCCGTATCCGCCTCGGGGGTTTTTGATCCCTTTAATTAATTAAACTCCATGATTCACATCTTGTTCTTTTTGTATTTCTTCCGTTGGAAACACTTTGTGAATCAATCGTATTTCGCGACGGACCGATACCAATTTTGGAAGAGATACACAGTCAGTACCTGTGTTTATGTGTAGATTAGATGTGCATAGCGTAAATCTTTTTTTAAGGTTTATAAACCACTAACTTACAAGTTCCTGACCAAAAGACATCTCATACATCATACATTAACTTTTCACAGAAATTCACATTCCTTTTAGCTTTTTATGCGAACAATCACTCAATTTCTGAGGTAATTGACTCGAACAAGTACAGTTATAAAAACATTGAAGTCACGGGTATCTGGACACACACCCCAATGCTGCTTATGTAAATGATCCTTCGTCAAAACTACCAATCACACGTCGTTCAATGGCGCTTTTACTTTGCAGCCGTAATTACCAACCCAAGTCGACGCAGTATCGGATACGTGATAAAAACAACAACGGAGCAAAAAGCGTGCATCGAAGAAGAGAAACGTTGTCCAAACGATCTCTTTCACGAATGCCTGGACACATCTCGCGTGCGTATAAATATATGCGGAATTCATTTTCATTACCAGTCTATTTTCCACAAGTGCTATAGTGTGACGTGAAAATTGTTATCAAAAACATTCACAGCTTCAAGAAAAATGAAGCTGGTAAGTGGAAAGTGTTTGTGTTGTTACAGTGTAAATGGATTTTTATTTGGATGGTTACAAACCGTAAGTTGGTGCTTATGTTAACATACAACATTTTTTTTCAGATACCACTAATAATTTTGACGATAAGTTTAGCAGTGGACAGTAAAGCTCATGAACATTTTACTTTTCCACCACAATTTCAAACACCTCATTCCGGTATGTTTACATCTGAGAAAAATCCTTACTTGCCACCTGAGGCTCATACTCCTCTCCCATATTTCCAAATGAATAATATGAATAAACTGCCATTCCCATATCTACCCCCGACAGCTACCAAAGCACCATTAGGGTACCCTTCACCTTTTCCTATAATACTATCATCAACTTTAAGACCTCTAAAAGCCGACGATGATGATGACGACGAGGATGACAAACCAACAACACCACTACCACCATACTTACGCAACAAATTTAATCGCACTGAGAGAATGCCTAACCAAAACGCAGAAAGAAGAGAAATGAGACCTATACCAAAGAACTTTCAAAATCCTATAGATAGAATAGATACGAAAATACCATTTCAATTCAACACTAGCCCTGAACCGTCGACACAGAGCGGGATTATGCAAACGATGTCACCTAGGAGTATAATGATATCGGACATTCAGAGAGATCACAGTATGGATCAGATGAAGGCAGCTAGTTTTGCGGGCGCTCAATACGTGCCACAACCTGGCGTTTTCATATCTTCTACAACAGAAACAGCAATACCAATTCTACGTTTATCAAATGAGATGGATTTAGATGGAAGCTTTAGTTACGAGTAAGTAGGATATACAACTTCATTTAAATGTACGATGAACCTTGAACAGTACTAATAATATCCTATATTTTTAGGGCTTTAGGAGCAGATCAGACCCATTACGTGCAACATAGTCGCATGGAGAATGCGGGTACTGGTAAAGACGAGCAGGTTGTAGAAGGATCATATTCTTATGTTGGAGATAACGGAAAGACATACACAGTCCACTATATTGCAGATGCAAATGGTTTTAGAGCGAGCGGCGATCACTTACCTGTTGCTCCACCTATTCCCGAAATTATTCAGAGGTTTGTACAAAATTAATCTTAGTAATATTTTTCTTATTCAGTTATTTGTGTGTAAAAAAAAGTTAAATAAAAACGAAATACTACAACCAGCATTGCAACAGCGGCTCATCTCATGTATAAAGTATTATTTTATTTCTAGAGCAATTCAGTACAACTTGGCCGAAGAGTCTAAAAAACCACCGCACTTAAAATCATGGAATGGGGAACAGCAGGAAAACGAATTAAGTGAAAGCGAAAAACGACATCAGTTTGCCGTCTCACCACCGCGGCTTAGTAGTTTATTTACAGGGAAAACTCCTGAATCATTCTCACATACATTTTCACAACCATCTAACACACAAAATAATTTAGTAGCCGCAAGTAGTTCGAATCCAATTCAAACGTCCATGGACTTCACAGATCAAATGCAAACTAAACAAAACAGTGGAACAATTTCCCCACAAATAACTTTTCTGGCTTCACAGGGTGCTCACGTTCCGTCTGTGAACACACCACAACAAACAATAAGTAGAATATTCACAACTGAGAAATCAACAATGCCTCAGTTAGTAAATTACGAAGCGAACATGAAAGAGTCCGATCAAGAGAGTAATAAAGCATTGTGGAGGTGGCAATATGGCATGAATGTGAATGCCAATCCAAATATGGACAAAAATTCAATTTCAAGATCATTCGGTGCAGATGACATAGTAATTAATTTTAATGATATGACTCCAGAACAGTATACCAAAATGATAACGCAACAACTTGAACCTAATATGAGGCAAAATCTTGAAGCACCGCAGCAAGTTGAAAACTCTTACTCCAAAGAAGAAAAGAGTTATAATAATGATTACAATTCTAATGTTAAGAATAATTATCAGTATAGCAATAACAATTTAAAACCAGAAAACCCTATAAACAGTGAGGAGAACCAATACTCGACGGAAAGAATTATACCTTCAACCAATTCCGCTGACTGGTATAAAAACCAATATGATTCTAACAAGAACTATCTTCAAAACTCTAACGATAATTATAGACAATTACAAAATGAAGGAAGTCAAACTTCTAGGCCAAAACTTATTACTCAACAACAATTTATACCTCAAAGTCAAACAGTAACCCAAACTTACAATTATGATGCGGACAATTTCGAATCTAGAAGAACCAAAGTATTGAACTCAGATACGTCTAATATCTACGATATGAATTTGAACGTTATTCCTTTAAATTACGAAAAAAATCTACATCATAACATTAAACCCAAAATAAATGAAGCCAAGAACGAATCAAAAATATTTGTCACACAAGAACCCACTACTACCATTAAATTGACAGATTTTTCAACAATAAGTAGTAATTTAAAATTCACTGATTTTATTGTGCCTGATAATAAAGATGATTTCAAACCAGTATTTAAATTTACTGAACCTCAGCCTGAAGAAACGACTACTACAACAACGGAAGCAAATATCGAAAATGTATTTGAAGAAAATATTTTCTTAAAAAATATGTTTCGGAACAATAAAAATGATCATGAAGTCAGTTACAAAACAAGAGAAGAAAATAATAACAACATAAATCTTCAGGTTAAGCCGATTGATACCAGAAATGAAAAACATCCCAAATTCATCCAATATCAGTCTAAACCCCACAATGAGATCAAAGTTACAAAGAAGAAGCCGATAGACATAGCTGACATACTCAATTACATATCTAGAAATCAGTTCGAATCAAGCAAATTAAAATTAAAACCCAAACAGGTGCCTAATAACTATAAACAAAAGAACGAAATGAATTACTATACGCCCGAAGAAGATAGAGATATTATAGAAGAGAATAATAATCGTAATTATCGTACACTACAACAACAAGAAGAGTTACGTGGAGTTATAAAAAATTACAAAATTTTACATCGAAACAATAACTATGCAAATGTAGAGCAAGATGATGTTGATGGATTAAGGAGAAATTTAAGTCCACCGCCTTTGAAAACTGTAAATTTACCTCCTTTAGGGCGCGCAGGGCCATCGTCGAAAAGCTACCTACCACCAATTTACGTGTAAATAACAAAATACTGTGATTAATTTAGATGCTTTTTAATTTTAATTTTTGTTTTGTAAATATCGTTTTCATGCATTTATTAGGGTAAGTATCAGAAATAAACGTTACTTTAAATATTATAGTTTATTAATTTATCGTTAAACTACAACATCATAGATGGAACACACCATCTCCGAGAGAACTCGACTTGGAAACCAATTTTCAAAATTCAGCAAAAATATTACCTTTTTACAAAATTAAAATAGAGAATAATAGTTGTATATTAGAAATTAACCAAAGAGCATGGCGCTGAAAGCATAAGTAAAGATCGCGTGCGCGTCTCAGATGCATCATCTCGCCGTCTGTACCGAAAGCGTAACGAGAGAAAACTTTCTAGGAATTATTTGATCTATTATCTCTTAATCGATGCTAAGAATGAGGATAAATCTTTCAATACGACGTAGATGTTGTGTTAAACACTGATGACAATGATTTTCTTATAAATCTTGCGCTATCTTTACGTTATATTTCAAAAACATTAGAGATCGTTAAAAAACATTAGACACAAAATTCTTAGTTTAAATAAAAATGGAAGGAATGTCTTAGTACATTTAAAACAATGCAAATATTTAAACACCACAATCGACTATTAAAACAAACTTTAGCTAATAGCTTTTGAGTTCCATTTTCTTGCATAATTGTTGGTAATTAGCGCATAATTTACTGTTAGGTACTTGATTTTCTACCTACAAAGTTTTTATCGCTATATTTAATACTGAGTTCAACGAAATCTCCCAGGAGTTTATTGACTATACATACATGTCAGACATTTTACGAAACATATACTTAAGTATAGCAAAAAAAAAACATTTTGTTCGCTAACGTCTTAGAATAAAAGAATTCCAATAACGTTACTTTTTGGGTATGTGAATATCTCGTTACCAAATGCGAAGAGAATACAATAAATGTCCAATAACAAACAATAGGATCAATATCTAAGACATTTGTTTGTAAAATGAAATCAAGGAACAAAGAAGTGTTTTCGCAGATCATACCCCATGGCATCCATCACGCCTGTATTCTCCGAAGGGTTGGGCAAAGGTGTATTAGTAACACCATCATTTCGCCGTTATGTTTGTCCCATGTAATAGGGAGCGAGCCTACTGCCATCAACCGGGCAAAAATCCAGACTCCCGGCTGCTACTGAGGAATTCCACACGGAAAAACCCAATAACTTAACCAAAACCAAAATTAAAACATATTTTTAATAGACTTTTGGCTATAATTTTTTTGAAAATATCTATTTAATCTGTACCTAAGTAAAAACAGTCACAAACTCTTTAAATATAAATAAAACATAACGCATGCCTGTCTCAAAAAAAATACAAAAAATAAGTATTAGCGGACTGTATTTAAAAAACAATATTGTTAAATTATAACAAATGAAAGTCCCTGGACAAAAGTAGTCTATATTGTGTGGCAGAAACCTATTAAAAACCCTATTAAGTTGTCTTTCAAACCCATTCTGTTTCATTGTTGTTGAAAGCTTTGAGGGAGCAAAATATACTGTGGCAATCCAATTCGTGTACCTATCTACCGAAGTTTGTATAACGTTATTAATTTATCGTTGGAAGTTAGGTATATATACTCCAGCTCATATTTTATATAGAACCATAATTTGTTTCATTCTTCTTGTCTCGTCTCGGCACGAGGTATACAAGAATAGTTAATGGTGAAAAGATTAACCAGTCAACAAGGTTGGTAGCGGGGAGGACTGCCCAGTGCGCGGCGGACGAACATAAGTATGCACG
This sequence comes from Amphipyra berbera, assembly GCA_910594945.2. Taxonomy (NCBI): domain Eukaryota; kingdom Metazoa; phylum Arthropoda; class Insecta; order Lepidoptera; family Noctuidae; genus Amphipyra; species Amphipyra berbera. The sequence continues at coordinate 8,728,453 of OU343136.1, read as the reverse complement.
TGGAGAGTATACAAGGTTAGTCGGAAAGGGGTACTAAGCCGCGGGCCACTTAATGTATCACTGATGACTGTTTTAAAGAAAGTGTTACAATTTCAAAATTCGATGATTTTTTTATTTTTTTTATTTTAATTATAATTTTTATGATCTACACGGAAGCCTGTTATTTTTTTTTAAATAATGTTTTAGTACATTTCGATGCTACGCATAAATAAATGGAAGCCCGTGACAGCGGGTGGACGTCTAGCACGATATCGCTGCGCGCAGTCAGTTTACTCGGCTAAACTGACTCACGTTAAAAACAAAATGTTTTTTTTGCTGATTCTGAAAAAACCCCTGTAGGGTCAATCTGTGTTACCAGCAGACAAGGTTTGAAAGAATTACACGAATTCGTTTACACCCTATATAACAATACCTATGCAAAAAATATTGTTATTGTCTCACTTTCTTTTCTATTCTTTCCTTAATTATTTGGAAACCTTTTCTTCTACAAGACTGCTTTCTTACTGAGAATACAGATTCTTAACACTCTCCCTGCCATGGGAACCGCCGGCGACCCCCAAAAAAGTTTGTTCAGCAGGCCAAAGCACGTTTTTTAATACTTTTATCACATTTTCCATAACAGCACGCCAGTAGTTGTAAAAACTATTTGAATTCGGGTGGTCAGGGCGGATCCCACGGCGTCCAGAAAGATTTTTTTGTATCCCACGGCCTCTTGTAATAATTTTGACTGTTGACTCACGGCGTTCACAAGCAGTATCTGGTGGGACCCGCCGGCGGCCTCCATAGCCTCCTGAACGTAAAATGTATTATATATTGTCGGCAGGGAGAGTGTTAATCATAATGCAAAAATTGCCTACACAAGAAGGTTAAATAAAACAAAAGACGGTCCCTATTCAGCCGAGCCGAAGACTTGAATTCCGCAAATGACCAAAAGTTCTTATTGTAATTCAAATTACGTGGGTTTGCTTTTATTTCAAACTTAATTAAACAAAAATCTACCTCCTCATTAAACATTCGACTTGGTGTAAAACCTCTCTGCAATGTTTACGTCATTTTGTTTTCATACGCTAATTTGTTGGAGAACGTACTCTATTTTCTGTGTAATAACGTGTATTTTGAAATTGAAGGTTTGTTATATTATTTTTGGGAACATGGTTTTTTTGCTGCAACGCAAAGTAGAGGTCTGGATCATTCGCATCACCTTTAGATTCACTTCAAGTTATTATCTAATGTTCACGAAGAATTAATTTTAATGAGCATTTTTTTCATGTTTTAAAATATATGAAGAGGTGGAAATTGCTTGTTTCAGATCTAGAGATTAAATAAATAACCTTCAATAAATTACAGTCCTTCATAATAAAAATAAAAGAAATGTGTAAACTTGCAGTATCAATAATTCTATATGAACTACAATTTTGTTTATCAAAGTATTTTATTGTCGTCAGAAGTATCCCTGTCCACGTCACATAAATGGTGACGAATCACAAACCCAAGTTCTACCTAACCTTTTCCCAGCTATGTTGGGGTCAGCTTCCAGTCTAACCAGATGCGGCTAAATACCAGTACTTTACACGGAGCGACTGCCATCAGACCTCCGCAACCCAGTTACTGGGCAATACCGATATCCTAAGGTGAGACCGGTTGTCAGACTTTCGGGCTTCTGACTACCCGTAACGACTGTCATAGGTATTATCGGGTGTCGTACGACACCCGGGACCGACGGTTTAACGTGCTCTCCGAAGCAAGGAGAGGTCTCTATGTGTCCCAAACGGTCACCCATCCAGACAGACCACGGCAAGCGCAGCTTAACCCTGCAAATCATATGACCCAAACAGATATTACTTATTTCCAAACTAAAACTTATGACAAACGGAACAGCAAGATACAAAATTTAGGAGACAAACAGACTTTAATAAAGTCGTAGTCCTTATGTTATCTACGTATACTGCCTACCCCTTTTAATAATATCAGTGCATCGGCTGCATCCGCTCAAATGAACCCGCCAGGTGGCGTTACATTAAGCCCCTTGCTGCTACCGTTTCAGTTAGCAGAACGAACCTTTTAGGATTATTACACCATCAATGGATATGAACAGAATAACATGCCTTATAATTTAATCTTTGATAGATTTATAACTATATAAAAGGCACTAAAGAATGACAGACAGCCCTAATTGGTATATTATTCAGGTTTTTTTAATATTATCTTATAACTAACCTTTATAGTAAGCTTATTAACTCTGACGGGACTTAAGATGTAAGCTAATTTAACCTGAGGTAATTTGGCATTTCAAGGAAAGATTTCTCATAATCTATCTATATAAATAAAAATGAATCGCCAAATGTGTTGCTAAGCGCAAAACTCAAGAAAAAGACTTGAGAAAGGCTCGACCAATTCGGCTATTTTTTTAAAATATATTCCTTAAGCCACAAGGAAGGTTCTTATGGAGAGAAAAAACATAAAAATTGCGTGGAAAATAGTAAAAACAACACTTTTCTTTTCCCACTACAGGCCAATAACTTTTGACAGGACGAAGTCTGTCCGGGCCAGCTAGTATAAAATATTTTTAATAACATAACATCACATCACGCCTTACATTCCCCGAAGTATTCGGCAGAGGTGTTTTAAAACACCCTCGTTTCACCAGTTATGTTTAAGTTCCATGTAATAGGGGGCGAGCCTATTGCCATTAACTGGGCAAAAAACCAGACTCCAGGCTGCTACTGAGAAATTCTTAATGGAAAAACCCAATAACACTTTGCCTGACTTGAAGATCGAACCCAGGACCCCATGTTCAGCAGTCGCGCTTGCGACCACTAGACCAACATGGCATTGCATTTATTTTTGTCATTGTATTTTATAAAACACTATTTGCAGGCCTGAGACAAGATTTATACCCAAAAACAACAGCATTCGTGTTAAGATCTTAATGTCTTTATCTATCACATTACATCTCTGTATAGTACGATACAACGAAGATGTCGCATTGGCCATTTTCGTAAAACTAATCACTTCTGAGCTGAATACGACTTGAAGACCTCGAATGTTTATTAGTACTGCAGTAAAAACTGATCTTTGCGCTGAAGCAATAAGTTTGAATGGCGCGATAATGAGCGCCTGCCATTGATTGTTTGATCTACCAATGTGACTTCTAAGTTATGTCGTACTATACCGCTACATTTAAACCTAATACAAATTATTATCTACTGTAAGTATACGATACTACAACTCTAACAATTCCTTCGAGACTTCTCTCCGAACATATAGAACAGACGAGACGGTGATGTTGTTCCTTAAATCAATTTCTATCTACCCAAACCCTTACGACTTTACTGTAGCTGTATCCTTACATAAATAAGGGCTGCAGACATGGGAAAATCTGGCTATATACTTATATAAATAAAAGCTGGGAAACACTGCAGACAATACGCGCGTCTGATTGCGTCGCGCCTGCAGACTACGCAAATTACACCGTATATTGTAGCAAACCTCGTTTGTATGATACCGTCTCCTAATCATAGCAGGCTGGAAGATTTTACAGACTTAACAATAAAGGAGTTTAATTTCAGGGTTAAATTATTGGAAAACTGATTTTATAATGAAATAAAACAATCCTTCTTTTCGTGTGGTTAGGGACTAACCTGGTGTCAGAGTTTATGCCGCCCATGGGCCTCTGACTTGGCCTCACATGCCGTCGAGAAATATCTCTCAGGCATGCCGGTTTCCTCGCGATGTTTTCCTTCACCGTTATTAAGCAAGTGATAATTATACAATACGCACATGAATCCGAAAAGTCAGAGGTTCGAACTCGAGACCTATGACTTGGCAGTCCGACGGTCACACCACTAGGCTATCACTACTACACAAGCAAACGCATATTATATGACACGTTTGGTGCAGTGGCTGAGCGATTGGCTTCTGCGCTACGGGCCGTGCGTTCGATTCCCGCACGGATCAAATATTTGTATGGCCTACAAATAGTTATTCCGGGTCTGGGCGTTTGTGCATGTGAAGATTCTGTAAACGCACCCACAACACAGGAGAACTATAGAGTGGGGCAACGTATTAAAAATATATATAAACATTATAGGGAGCGAGCTATACAGGGTGTATACGAAATCTTGTAATTCCTTAAGCCTCGTGATGTACTGCTGACATAGATTAACACAGCACGGGATACACAACTGGATTCAATAAAAAAGAAATACAAAAAGTAAACATGTATTCTTACTGTGAGGCATTTTAGGGCCCCGAGCGAATTGCGCTGCTATCGCTCGCCACGCGTTTATTTAGCTCGGGGCACTAAAATGCCTCACGTTAAAAACACAATGTTTACTTCTTGTATTTATTTTTTACCCTGTATACAGGGTATCCAGTAAATAATGAATAACCTTCCAAAGGCTTATAGAAGACTTTAGGGCATTTCAGAAAAAACGACCAGGCTTTTCCTTTTATAATGACTCAAAACTGGGCCGTTTCCCAAGCTTGTTTATCCAAAGTTTACCGAAAGTGTTGAAAAGGCAAAATTATGGCGCTTACTTCTCAAAATATCCCCCGACACGACAAAACCACATTACGTAACCTTTGTTGCCCATAACCGTTATAGGCAAAGTTTGATCGTTCCGCTCCTACAGAACCCCTAATGGGTTTAATGATTAACAGTCAATAAACGGGAATAGATTCTTGTTATAACAGATAATGATCCCTGAAACTATTATGCCGTCCGCTTACATAGATAAGGTTTTATGACAACTTAAAGTTGGGATAAGTGTTATTACGATACATTTTAATATGTCGGTTCATGTGTTTTTGGGTGTTTCGCAACCCATTATCTGTTTGGAGTGGATAAAAATATACCTATTGCTAAATATGTGAAAACCATGAAAACCATAAAGGTAAGTTAGATAAGCTCATGGTTACTTATTGTAAAAAAAATTTAATCCAAAAATATCCCTTGTAGAGTTTATCTATGTCAGCAGTAGTACCTACATCACGAGGTTTGAAGGAATTACATGATTTCGTTTACACCCTGTATAATTTTAATAGAATTTGTCAATCAAGTGAATAAGCGTGCAAGCAAACCAAAAATCGCTTACGACGGTATTTAAGTACGTCCGGCGCACCCTGGACAGTCAGCCTTGCGACTAATCTTGCTGACTGGCTAATCTTTCCATCACGGCATGAGCTATTCTCATACAGCTCGTGCAGATACGAGTGAAGAAGAAGTCAAAAATCAGACGAAACTACATCTAAGTGCAAACTTAACCTTATATCGTCGCTGCGCCTGCAATATCCGCTATGGTGTTATTTTTTTTTAAATCTGTCTTTGATGCTATTTTATAATAGTTCTTAAGCCACATGCAACTGTAAAATACGTTTTCTAATCATTTAATTTTATTTTGCTATCTTCTTAACCAAATAAATTATTAAAAAACAGATTTACAGTTGCACGTGGCTTGAGAACTATTATAAAATAGCATCAAAGACATTAAAAAAAACACATAGCGGATTTTGCAGGTGCAGCGACGATACACTGATCCCTAATGCAACGTAGGTACCTATTATCAAAATATTAGGTCCCCATCTATGAAATCAGCGTTTTGTATGGAGAATTTTAAAGAAGTTGCATTTTTCATACTAACATTTTCTTAATTTGTTTAACAACTATGAACACTAATGTTTTAAAACTTTTATGCACTAATGTTTAAAAACTAAGATAACGTATGCCACTTAGATTATGCGACAAAAATAAGTTTTGGCTAAGTTAAAACCAAAATAGTGGTCTATTCTGCTAACAAAAAGAGGAGTGATTTTTAAGGTATTTTTTATGTTTAGAAAACTATAAGTATTAAGGTTTTTTTTACTATTGGTAGTTGTCTATGATGGTCATTATTCGATATAATATCAAGCAATTGATGAATATTTTAAATCATAGAAGTGACGAGGTTCTCTATTTGTGAGAAAAAAACGCCTATTTCATAGGTGGGGACCCAATATATGAAACAATATGTATGTAATAGAATTGTAAACCTTTATTTAAAACTGCATTACAGAACATTTACACACGAAAATGTTAGAGACCACTACATAACAACAGCAGCTACTTTAAAAGCGATGGAAATGAAGAGGGCTTTCACATTTAAAAGAAAAAAAAAACACGAAGAAATACCGATGTTGGGCGAAAATCAGTCGGCTCCTGTGGCTTCCACTTTGATCTGACGTACATGGCATTAAAATTTACATATTTTCTGTGTGTTCTCGTATCTATTTGCGTTAGCACTTTGATGTCCTTTTCAATGTGGTTCGTATTCAGCGTGAATCGATGTGGGTTTGATAAAATGTTGTTTATGACGCGCAATGTTGGGACAACTTAGTTTATGGTGCTTTGTTTTGTTTTTGTGCTTTTATGTGTAAGGTTATTTAAGATGTCTTTATATGGTAGGCTACATCTTTATATGTATACAATTTAAGTACCTAATATTGGTAGAAACTTCTAAATTTAGTCGTGCACAATTAATCAGAAATTACTTATACATTATTTTGGTAACCTACTACTTATTTACAAATTGGCATTCGGTAGACACATTTAAAATTGGGACCTTGAAACATGCAAAAGTTCATGATTTTAAAATTGGACGTACCTATTACTTTAAAAGGATTAGATATTACTTGCATATTTTGTCATTATGAAACAAAAACCTATGATTAGAATTATTTTACTTTGTATTGAAATCGGTCATTATTTTGTCATTATGAAACAAAAACCTATGATTAGAATTATTTTACTTTGTATTGAAATCGGTCATTATTTTGAAAACCTGGTAAGTATCATTTCAAACTGTCTCAGAATATGAAATACACCAACAGTAGACTTAGTTGAATAATGAGCACTTGAGCAGTGTCACACAACAAACACCCAAATTAAATTAACATACAGTTTTCCACCTTACTAAACTAAATTTCACAGCCGGTGTGTTCATAAAACCGTAACCAAATAAGACCAAGGGATTCAACAAGAAAACTGTGACAAAAACATTTCAGTAAAGATGACAAATAAATCCCATTCAATTGCATTTGATTCGAGCACAAAAGGCATAAATAAAAGCCACTCATATACTCCTACTCAAAGGGTTTTTGACGGCAGCTTTACAAAAGCCTCATTTATTGATGATATCATCGTATCATCTCACCCTTTGCAGAACTTACAGTCATCCATTTAGAATAATGCAAAAAGCGTCGAGCAATCCTTGAACCTGTCTCTACAGGACTTACTATTGCTGGGTTCCTACATTTCTAACCAACAGCCATTCTAGTTCAAAATGCATCTATCTGTTACAATACAAATAATCGTAGCATCTTCAATAGTTTGTAATTTCTTTTGTATCGTGGGTGTGTTTATAGACACAAATATCACGTGCACCATCACCCAGACCCGGAACAACTTTCTGTGTGCAATACACAATATATTTGTTCCGTGCGGGAGTCGAATCCGCGACCGTTACAGTAACGCGTAACCCAATCGCTCAGCCACTGCTCCAAACACCGTCAAACACAGTTTTAAGCTGGAAACAAACTATCGGACGCGGTTGATGGACGCGGCCAAATAGGTATCTGGATAATGAATGTACACTAAACTGTACAAACTATCGGACCTAAGTCGCGGACGTAACTTTGGGCGTCCTTAAGCGTTCGGACGTCCGATAGACATCTGGCCAGCCGCGTCCCAAACGACTGTGCACACTTATAAATCGCGTCCGACAGCCAGCGTCCGATAGTTTGTTTTCAGTTTTAAAGACGCAGAAGCCAGTGATGATGAGGTAACATTTTTATTCGTAACCACTTACTAATAAGAATGTGGGCATTACAGTCTTTTCAAATACTACTACATAACATAACATTACGCCTCATATTTCCCGAAGGGTACGGCAGAGGCGAACATAACTGGCGAAATGAGGGTGTACTAAAAACATTTAGTACACCCTCATTTCGCCAGTTATGTTTAAATCCCATGTAATAGGGGGCGAGCCCATTGCCATTAACCGGGCACAAATCCGGACTCCGGGCTGCGACTGAGAAATTCCTAATGGAAAAACCCAATAACACATTGCCCGACCTGGGGATCGAACCCAGAACCCCATGCTCAGCAATCGCGATTGCGACCACTAGACCAACAAGGCAGTCAAATACTACTATTGGTAAGCAAAACGTTACCTATTTGATATAGAAACCGGAAGATTATTAGTAACTTTTTTATCAGGATTTTGACATACCAACTCAACAAAAGTTTTGAACACATTTATTCCCGCTACCAGTTACAAATAGCCGTACAACATTGACAAATACCCAGAGACATGTCGCCCATGTCGTGACTTTTCCCCTTAGCGTCAGCCAGATTTCGGCCTCCCCGGGATTTACTGCGACAAACTTTACCAATATCGCTCGAATCAATTTACACGCGTTGTTTAAACAAATAGGAGTCGATTTTGTTGATGCTACGAAAATCCAGTGGGTTTTGTGACTTCTTGAATGGGTTATATTGAATTCTAGTAGAATCTCTTTGTTTTGTAACAATTTTATTTGTTTACATACATATAAACATAAACTCACACCATTTTCCTATTTTTTTCAGTATAGTAGTAGACGGACATAAATCGATGTTATTGATGATATTCTTCACAAAGGACAGGTGCGTAGTACTTTCAACAGGCGTGCGTGTATGACAAGATGTATGAATGTGGATGAAGCGAAAGGAGTATGTAAGGATCGTAGCATGTGGCGTTCTATATAGGTAGTTTCTGCCTACCCCCATGGGAAAAAGGCGTGTAATTTGTTTACATTTCTGATGTTTTATTGCTGTGGAAAATATTGTGTTTTCTGTACTTAAGTCCAAAAACGAACCCAAAGGAGGAGTATGTAAAACATGCGTATCTTATGTAAAACATATAAGTCAGCCACATATTTCTTATCCAAGCGATCTTCTATTAAGTATCAACCACCCGTATAATTCAATAGTCAATACGTTATTATTACGTCAAGTAGGTATGTATCTCATGCATCTTCAATAAACTAAATTACTTACATGATTTTATGACTAACCCCATGTATTATATCCTGGCCTCGAAACCACAAAAAGCTCGTACAGATGAAACGACTTCATTACACGATAAGCACACAAACATTTTGAATTAAATATGTTGACTAGATACCATTGGTTGGAAATCAACTAACTACCTCACAAACTTGCAGGATAATGCGCTTCTCTAGCCGCTCAACTAAGCGAATCTTTTAATAAACTTTATATACATCAATGTATCTTTTATTGCCACCAAATTGCATCACAAGAACACATAAGTCAAGTAGCAAAACGTTGCGTCTGAAAAAGCTTTAAAATTGCCAATCCATTTTAGCATAAATAGATAACGTGGATCGTGACATGTTAGGCATGAGTCGTTACAGTGACTTCAACAAAAAAAACAACTTAGAAACGATACGAACGAACGATATTATTAGTAGATATTAATTCCTGATTATGATCATGGTCATTGTTAAGAATAATCTATCTGTTTGATCTGTCACACTTGTTTTAACTGTTCTGTGGTCACTCCCGTCCATATCCGCCCATTGCCAGAATAGTCTTCGTCAAGAAAGAATGCAATGATTTGCTTAAATGACAATGCCTTGGTAATACAGGATCCACTTTTATCCTCATCTTTTAATCTCTATGCCATGCCAGTAAACCTAACCCAGCCATAACTAACTGCTACATTTATATACTAAGATATATGTAAGTATATTGGTATCCAAAAAACAAGTCAGTCCGCAAAAACTCAGAGTAAGATAACATCACTGTAGTCAACACCGACAGAGACAAAGTAAATTAGAATAACTTATAATGTGCACGAACTTGAACCTCAAAACCCGGCTTCGTGTGAAAACTCGTGTTTGTACGGTTAAGTGGTTTTTTACATAACCATATATTTTATAAGACAGACATGTATCTAACAATTTCGCAAATTCAAGTGAATTAAATCAAACGATGTAGGTGGATCATTCTACGGAAAACGTTAACAAAATTTAAGAACATCATTACCATTATTTCAAAGTTAATACAGGCTCCAAACTCTAATAATGGTAATGATGATTAACCCAAACTATATCACTGCCAACAAGCAATAAGACAAGAATAAAAACAATCTTAATCTATAATGCTAACAACCCAGAACGGTAATGATTAGTTAAAAATAAGGTTCTTCAAATATTCACCCAGGTACAACGTACGTCCATAACCGATACGCTTGGGAAGCCGGAAGGGTTGGGTTAAGGTAAACTATTCCAAATATTTCCAATCCCACAGTTTCCCAATGACGATATTTCGTCCCATGTGATTAGAGCGAGAATATAGCTATATGATTGCCGATTATTTTGGGTACAATTGCAATCCAAAACATTCATACCAATTACGATTTCTGAACTTAAAAGGCTGTAGTCTATACTAATATTATAAAGAGGAAATATTTGTATTTTTGGATTTTTGTATGTAACTACTGGACCGATTTCAAAAATTCTTTTGCCGTTAGAAAGGTACATTATCACTGAGTAACATAGGCTACGGGCGGAGCCACGAGGACATAGCTAGTAGCTAATACAATAGCTTTAATTATTAAATTTTTAAAAAGCTCTAGATGACATCATTAAATTTAACACCATTTTTATCTTCAGCCAACCGAATATAAATTGTCAAGATCAAGACCGATTACTGCATTCAAAAAGTTATTCTAATTTGGATAATTACTTCCATAGCGCGGTATCGTTTAGCCTAGTGAAGTTCATATAGCTGTGGCAGGAATTTCGATACCCCTGGGCTAAGGATGTTGCGCAAGTCAGCCTAAAATGTTCCCTAATATCACGCCGATGTAACACTAGTCATTATCTAAAATTGCCGATCCACCTAACCGTTAGATGCATATAGGCAACAATGCGTACCTAGGGACAGGGGATGGATGCAATGTCATCACAGCGATTAATTAGTGGAAAATGAACATCGCACGACTCGACATTTTCAATTACAACCCGTATCCGAAACTGAAGTTGATTACACCAGCCGAAGGGAATAGTCGAGCGATTTTAATACGCATTTGTAATCGAGTTAAAAACTACCCAGTCGGATGATTAACGGATTTTAAAGAGGTGCTTATGAAGAATTTTGGACTGTTGAGGACCGTTGAATCGTTGTCGGGTGTTTATTACATTTTGAATTTGATTTATATTCAATTTAAATTTCAAATGGAAGAACTACTGATTAAAAAAATAGAATTTAAGGAAATGGTTTGTTAATAACAAGTTTTCATGACTGCTCAATGTACCTATATAGTATAGTATTTTTTAAGAACCAATACATTAATTGGAGCTAGAGCCGGAAGGGTAAAGAATGAAACGCTGGAAAGGGTAAAGAATGAAACACACCTCACGGAACAAGAACACATAAAGAGCTTTGTATGTATAACATGAAATACAAATAAAAATAATAAATAAACCAGAGCCGTAACCCATGTAGTACGCTTAAGCAAAAGCATAGTTTAATGGATGTGTAAATTGCAATTTTCATCAGCCCACTTTTACTAATACAAAATTCCTTCATGTTCAAAATAATCATATAATATCAGTGTTCCAAAACATTTTGACGTTAAGAATAATATCAAAATCTGATTTACGAAACTTCCACCTGAAACAAACTATGAAAGTGAACCTGTACTTACGAGTATACGTTAAAGCGACTGGCTGTACAGAATGTTCCAAGTTTTCTCATAACGAAAGTGGAGAGCGAGCTTTAAGCTCTCACTGAGTAGTGTTGCTACAGTTTTTGTAGACTTTTCCTTTCTATCTACGGTACTAACGTATGTAAATAGGCTGACTGTTTCCGTTGGTTTGCATAAATTTTTGCTTTAGCATAACTTTTACTAACTAACTTTAACATACTGCGAGATAACTGGATATTGTTAAAGAATCTATGCTAAAAGGACATAAGAATAACAAGTTTAATTATACTATTAATTTTGTTACGCTACCTAGATAAAATAATACTATTACTTACATATTAACTGGTTAAGAAAGCCATGATGATTGAAAACTAAAATTGTATCAATAAAACAAACAGCACTCAAGGAATAACACATCTGAAGGAAAATTTTATGATAAAGAAAATCTTGATCTACCAAGCCGTGCCGTTTATGAAGCCGAATGAATAAACAGCTCATTGCATCCAGCTGAAGTTAGGTGCCATAAAAACACTTAAGCGACACAGCACTTAAGCACGAAATTCACTAGTTTTAAAGATAGAGGGGTTGACAAAGGATAACTAACGACTTTCTCTAAAATATGGTGAAAATGGTCTCGCTTTCATATTTCCTGTGCAGAATATTTAAATAGTCAGAATGGTGTAAAGATATAGGCAATAATTACATTAATTTCCTTAGGTATGAATCCTGCAAAGAGCAATGAGTACCTACTGAATCTTATTTGAATGAACTTAGACTGAATTTTAATTTCTCCTGTTTCGTGTTCATGGATACGTTTCCAGACACAAATCTCACAATACACAAACAACATAATTAAATTACTAACAAGTATCTTAAGAGATACGCAACTTGACATACAAGGTTCCACAGGATCTGCATTTAGAATGGTCATGCAAGCTACACACAATGATCATCTAGCAATATATTTAAAGGTGTTCAAACGCAAAATGTTCAAAATACATTTGAAAAATTACCATTGAAACCATATGAAGCGAACGATAAGCTTAACCCGCAAGCGAGACGTTACACAAGGAAATCTATTTTCCAACATTTTCGAAGTCTAGCAGACTTTTATAAGTCTAGGGGGCACATCTGGCGTCCACATTAGTATGTTGATGAGGCAATCGCGATCACGGCGGGGATAACGTGATTTATATCATGGGTAGGGTTGCTACTCAACATAATGTTATGAGTGGCAATCTAGTTTGTTGGGTGACGGCGAAGATTTTTAAATAAAAGAAGAAAAAGGTATTAGTGAAATTATTTGCTTGGGTGATCTGAATACCCCTTTAACCACTAAGCATTTTCTGTCTCTGGTCTTATCGGACACGGATTCAGTCCGCTTACGGAATTCACATTGTAAAACGCTCTGCATGCGGTCCTACGTTTGACACTAAAATGCACTAGAGAAAAAAAGATTTTCGACCAGCGTGTGCGGATGAAAACCGCAACTGCACTCGCAGTCTCATAATGTACCTAGATTACGCTCTTGCTGTCTTTATGGACGTGTAAGTAAATAAAGGAAAAAGAGAAAAACAAATTACACACAATTAATGCTACATCTAAATAAAGGATTAGGAAATTATTCCTCCGAAGCAAGCCGTTCTCCCAAAATAAAGCAAAAAATTTGTCACAAAGGAACCCGTAATTCGTCAAGGCAGTGCCACAAGGTGCCATGTTTGGGCCGGCAACAATGTGAATAACTTTTTTGAAGTTGTTTAATATGTATTTAGAAGATTCGTAGATGTGATTTGAACATCTGGCGTCGTAGACCATGCTATATGTCTGATTTTCAACATCCGACTAATACAACAGATATAGGTACTAGCGAAATCTGGGATTAATCCCGCCAGGCAGAAGTTGAATTGTATGACGCCCAAGAGAGACAACCAAGGCATAGGTAATATCTCCCTCGGTGTGTTTGTTGAGACGAAAATAAACACCTCATATACGTATCCCATTAAATAACTGAAGAGCCTTTTTACAAAGGATTTCGTTAAAAGTTATCCATGAAAAGCTTGTAGACACAGCCCTACAAGCATATTCTAAGGATAAATTAGGGTCGTGTGTCAAATTTTTCACGTATTTTCCTTCGATAGGCTGTCGGCGCGTCGGTGACCGCGCCGGTGTAATTGATAGGACAGATGATATTAATGTCCCTCCCCTACACAACGTGTGCGCACAATTTATGTTGCAATACCACACAAACTACAACGCACCCCTTGTACACGAATATTCAGACTGTTTTGACGCGAAAACGAAGTTAGCAACAATTTGGATTTCCCGAGTGCCTTGTTAGAGCTAACTCGTACGATTTCATATAACTTATATTAAGCTGTTATTAGTGTAATATCGCCTATATTATTACTATTATATCATCAGTATACTCTAACTTTCTACTCTTTTATTGAGTAATATCTGTTGTCAAGAAACACTGGTTCTAGTACAGAACCTTGTGGGATACCAATACTGCACATACAAAATTATGTTCTATATACCCCCATCTTTCAACAAGCACATTCTTCCTTGCAAATAAAAGTTCGAGACGAAATAAAAATAATGCGGAAGAATTGTTTTGATCGTGTACGAAAAGTCCAATGCGGACTACACCTTGTCGAAAGCCTTTTATACATCTAAGAAAGCTGCTTAACAGATTTTTTTGTATCCTCTACACCTTGTCTGATGATGGCAGTTTAATGGATTTGTTTTAAGGATGCACGCATACTCTTAAGTAAAAATTCGTAATTTTTGATTAGGTAAAGGCAAGACGGTAAAAAAATTGACGGTATTGGAAGTTAGCTTATTAGTCGCTAATCTCTATCTATAAGTAGTACCTATCGATAATATCATAACTATTGTGATCACTTATGCTAATACACAACAAACGGAGAGAATCTCTCCATAAAGAGAGCACAGTTATAGCCCGACTAAGCATGATAACTGATATGGGAAGCTTTAGTGAATTAAGGTTGATCTACTGACTTGGTTTCTTTTAAGTATTATAAAATAATTTTAAGATAAACATCCTACCAAACAGGATCCAAAGAAAAATATGATGCGACATCTATGCCAGTAACTAGAAACTTCTATAAAAGATACGCACAACGCCATCTACCGATACCTGCTCGAAGCGCTCGGCATGACAGTTTCCTACTTGTTCAAGTTCTTGTAGTTTTCGCCAAATTCCAGATGGCGCTTACCCAAAACAATTTGCTTAGTTTTACAGCTGTTATTTTTATTTTAACAACAATAATATTAATTAGTCATCATTCAAGTTGCATCATCACCATTTTTATCCACAGAAATTATAATACGTGCAAAAAGCACAACGCTATTGAATACACCTGATTATTATTTTAAAATAATGCATTTATTTATTAATTAAGTATCTACCTACCTACTATTGTGTAGGTAGCTGATCATATTATTACTTATTTGCTATTATACTTTCCTCATAAAATTGTGAAATAGGTATGCTGTTTGTTGTTGTTTACTACAACATACGTTAACCTGTAATGTATCTTTTCCACCGCATATAAGGAAAACATGTTACTCAAAAGATTTTATAAGTATTTTGACAGACACACTCGAAGATAAAATTCCATACGACGCTAACACAATTTCTGCGAACCACGATGTATTGATGGTGCTGAAGTTCAATAGAGTTCTTTTACGGAAATCCTTTCTGGCAGACTTTGTAAAGTGGACCCTTTGTGGAAAAGATGGCTCATCTAGATAAGTGGGTACGCTTTCATGGTGAGAACGGCGGCGGTATCATACGTGCCTTGACTTGCTTTGACACTCCAGACGACTTTTCTAAGGAACTCGATTTTTCAACGATAGGACGTTGGTACCAAAATTAATTTTGACACCGCTCGAGCACTCCTGTGAACTGTCAAGGTAAAGAGCGTATACTTTTTCAATTTGGTAATGTCTGCCATTCTGAATGAATGCGAATTTGCATTTTATAACAATGGATAGGGTACACACACAAGCAAACAGATATAAAAGTATTTTGACTCTAACAGGATTTTCAGCGTATAGGTACTTAAAGTTTATTACTCTTTCGAACTAATGAATTGTGCATTCATAGATCTCTGTACCTACTTTAACAATCTTATATCTACATTGAAACCTGTCTTTGCATAAACACATATCTAATAGATAGTGTGATTTGCCTAACTTCAAACACTTGCCTAAAAATATTCAATGAACATCTTCATCTTTCATCTACATCGGAATGGTAAATACGCTTACACTCTGACGTTAGCTGACATTGAAGCTCCATTGTTTGGTCTGACGAGAAATGATTCCATTGTCGACAATAATAAATCTTCCTTTCTCTCGAACGCTATTACTAAATATCTTTTCAAAATTCCTGTCTAACCAAATTCGATCACCGACAACAAATCTGAAAATAAATCTGGCCATTTCAAGACATAGTTCTACAGTTCACTTACCTGTGAGCCTGAAGCAAACTCATCAGCTGGTGGTTCCCGGGTGAACCTCTCGAACTTGAAGCTGTTGGAGCGATAGAGCTCGTTGTCCTCGCGGGAACGTCTTCCGCGACAGAAGCGACGAGTTATCGATGTGTGCCTGAAAGGACATTGAAGGGCTGAGTGAAAGAGTCTGAAGTTATTTCTGTGTTCAGTCCGAAACTCTTGTGATCTAAAGTTATAAATAGGGAAATCAAAGTCGTGTATAAAAAATATTGGAAAAAATCTGATAACATTATCTCGATGAAGAGTGGGCTTAATGACAATCAAACCAATTGATTTGCGATGTGATAGCCTAGCGGTGTGACCGTCGTACTGCCAAGTCATAGGTTTCGAGTTCGGATTCACGTGCGTATTATATAATTATCACTTGCTTAAAAACGGTGAAGGAAAACATCGTGAGGAAACCGGTTTGCCTGAGAGATATTTCTCGACGGCATGTGAAGCCAAGTCAAAGGCCCATGGGCGGCATAAACTCTGACACCAGGTTAGTTACTAACCACACGAAAAGAAGAAGAAGATTTGCGATCGAGACCGTTATTTTTATATCCGTGTTTCGGAGACCCCGTCGATCCCGGTAATATTACCATTATTAATATCATGATGACAGTTGCTACGACGTAATACGATTCTTTATTCTGAGGCTAAGACTAATCGGATATTCGAAAATCTGACATCAGGTCTATCATTAGGATATCGATAATCAGGTCCGTTGTGGAGGTCAGATGGCAGCCCTATAAAGATCTTGTGTTCTTACTGTGATAATCCTGTCTCAATAAACCCTTTGAAATCCGTGATAACCAATAACTGGTATATTTTTTGCACATAATAATGACAGGCTTATTTTTTACCTTATCAAGTTATCATAAATCACAACATGTTGATTAAAAACAAAGTAGCATCACCATCAGCAGTGTTTTTTAGCTTAAAATATAAAGAAATTCGGTGTTGGTCCCAGCAAGGAATAGGCGAGGCGACTAAAGGATAATGTCAGGAATGGGCAACAGCATCCTTTTGGGCGATAAGAAACAAAATACTGTTGTGACTATTAGTCACTCTGTTTTCTGAACGTGGTAATTAGGTATCAGCCATATGGAATTACGACCTCTCATTATTTTGGTAAAACGAGAATCATATGGTTAGCGAGGGACGTTTACAGGCTGATATGATGATGATTATGATCAGGAAATTCAAATACATCAATTAAGTTCCTTTACCATACTTTTTTGCACGCTACAGCTTTTTCTCAAAGGTGTAATCTTACCCTACCTTCAATGATAATTACGTCCCTTTGGATAATAGCGTGATGGAACCGATACGTGTTTGTTCATGTCCATCTGTTTTATTACAAAGGATAATGCCCAAAAATGTATGGACCTAAAACCCGGAATCGATTAAAACGATTTATGTTTGGCAAGGCAGAGTAAACATACTATATCCCAAATCCAATATTTGTTTTCGATTAAACAATCGCCAAGTACTAAAAAAAATAGGAACTAATTGACTATAGTTTTATAAATTCATGACATTAAGAGCGGTATTGTGCGTAATATTGAGAGATTTGAGAGTAAAGTATACATGTCTACTGATTATATATATATATTTATATATAATGTATTTCTATGTATTTACGTATGTCTATGTATATACGTATGTTTGTACGTATGTATGTACGTATGTCTATGTATGTTTTATACGTATGTCTGTGTATGTATGTATGTACGTATGTATGTATTCGCCATCTCTTTCACGTTATTCAACTAACTCTGTTATACTTATTGTTATATGCTGCTGACCTGTATGGTTATAGTTTTATGCGAAACGAATTGCATACTTGCGACCTCTTATTTATGGTCTAGGTACTTTGCTGTACATAAATTATTTTAATCGACTCTGGGTTTTTTTTGGGCATCCTCCTTTATTATCTCTATTTATTTTTGCCTGATCGTGAACCACTTAATTCTTATGTCTTATGTCTTGTATCAATGCGAAAGTAAGTTCGTAGGGAATGTTTGACCTCGAATTATGGGACCAATACTATGAAATACCCACGTAAGTAGGGATCTGTGCAATTAAGATCTCATATCCCGAACTTCATTGATATTTTAAAAGTCCTTTACTAAAAACAACAATAAAAAATTTGTTCAAACAAAATGTTTGTATGTGCAATGTTGTTAGTATGTCTCTATTATTAAAGATAGATTATTCTACAGCTTGCATGTAGCTAACCTAATCTCAGCATACGTAAGAAACATAGTTGCGCATCATTGGAGAATTTAATTTATATTTAATAATTCATCATTACCCGTCGTTCATTTTTTTTATGCGTTAACAACAAATTATTTTGCCTCGATACGGACGCTTGTTGCATTGTTGCGTCGGTAGCTGGCTGCAAGTTTACATAAGCTAGACTGTAATCATGTCGTGCAATCTACCGTATTGCAGTATAATGAACCTGGCTGATAAAGTAACCAACATATTTCTAATGCAAATAATTAACAGTTACCTAGAATCGCTGGAATGCAACGGCCATTGTATGCCAAATATCTTCAATCTGGCTGGGGGGCGCCTCTTCTGCTCCGTTCGAGTGTTCTCCTCGACGGGTGGAGTGTGGTGTCTACTCCCGGAAGACGCTCTAGTGCCACTTCTACGACGCCGGCGACGTCTCCTCTCAACCAAAATAAAGTTATCCCCGTTCCTTATAATGTACGATGAGCGTAGAGTCGATTTTTCCTCGCCCTGCCTTTGTCTTATCAAGTCAGCTGTTCTCAATGTATGTATATTCTGGTACTCGGCCTCCTGTGGAGCAGCGGGTGGCGTCACTTCCTTGTTAGTGCTAGTCCCGCTTCCATCCCTCTTCTTGCGGGAGGAATGGAGACCAACCCGACGCCAAACCTTTTCCATCTGTCTTTAATGTCATCCCATTATTATTATCACCAATCGTCGCAATTTTAACGCGAGAAGTCACTTTTCACTTAACGCACAATCACAATGTTTTGGTACTGAGATAAATAATCCTCGAAGATCACAAAATCGTTCACAGGTTTTACCGAAAGATGTCCGAGGTTCCCACATAAATATTAACACAAATGAATCACTGTCCAATCAGCCGTTCCCTGTCATTGTTCGGGCTGATAAATATTTCAAGAGTCCTCGACAGATCCTCGGTTCCCGATCGGGGATTACGTGTCAATGTTCGTATCACAGAAATCAGGGCGTATATCATTAATTTCTCTTATTAAGACGTACTAGGTTAGTAGAATTAGGGGAGAGAATAACGTGTTTTTTGACATCGCACTTGCAGAAGTCCCGGCCCTAACAGGGTGCGGGTGCAAGCTTTGCGCATGCGCGGTCCCCCTTCACCCGTAGCCCCGTCTGACCGAAGCTCCAAAATGGCGGACCTCCGACCCCTTCCCGTTATTGAATATCTAATTTTATCGCTATGCATTTATTGTATTCAGCTGCGATGCACTCACGGCCTACTTTTATTATAATGCAGTTACCTGGCCCGCCTTATATAACCGTATAAATCACAGCGGGCTTCTCTAACTTTAGCCGTAGAGATTGGGAGCTTTCTTTATGTCTCCAAAATATTCTGGGCGATTTTATTTCCGGTTGGAATTCTGGCAAAAATAACGAAAAGAATCAACAAGTAGGTACTTATTTCAGTTTTACCTGTATGTACCTATGTAGTTAGTACTTACAGGTACCTGTACGTATATGTATATTGATCATTAGTTCTACCCGCGCTTATCTCATTTTTACAAGCTTTTATTTCAGCTATTGTTGCAATAGGGAAATCTCTACTGAATACACACAAACTTTAGTAAGTACCTACCTATTCGGTCAAAATCGACTCTACAAGGTTTAGCACTAACGCTATTTTAGCAGTGGTTCCTAGTCTTTATGCCCAATGACCTAAGACGGATGATAGAGTTGAAGGAGAGTTAACATGTTTGTGTCATATTTGATAGCTTTATGGGCCTACCTACCGTAGTGGAACATTCGCCTACTGTACCCACGGACACAAGTTCGACTCTCGGAAATGTAGGCCATTTTTTTTTACATTCGCCTATGGATATAACGTAACGCAGTAAATCCTAGTCAGTAACCCGCCTCTTCTGGCTCATATCCTTGCCGTTGTCTAGGTTCCGGCTTTTAGTTCAATCTCCAGTTTTCCGTTCAATATTCTCATAAGACACTAACCCCCAAACTGAAAGGTTGCTTCAATTTATTCTCTTATCAAATCTCATGTCAACGAATGTGCTTGGTCGACCAAAATACTAACTTGACATGAGATTTGACAGCTGTTGCGTTGATCAGCCTTCCCGAAACCGGGAGTTAGACTGGATTATACGACGCGCTGTAGTCCTGCCTGCGTCGTCCGTGGGTACGGCTCTGGTCCTAAATCAATGAGCTCATGTGCCCAGCCCCATTCGAGGTAGATTCACTCCTACTCTTCAGAATCGAGTTCGAATTGTACTAGAACCAATGCACTACGCCGCCAGTGTTCTAGAATCCAGTTCTCTGGGTACCAGAGCTTTATGCCATTCGTGGTTCATTTGGTTTGGAGAATCAGAACGTTGCGCTCTTGATGTACAATTAAGTTATCGTAATTCCAGCCCAACGTAACAGATGGCGTTGCCTGTCGCTAGAAAATCTAGAGTTGATGTTATTATTATTTTTGCAGTAAACGATAATAGGTATCAATGATTTATGAGTAAAGGTAGCATAGTTATGTCATGTTACATAGTTTAGTTGCTCAACTGTTCTAACGGTAGCTTGTACACGTAGGTACAACTCAGGATTCAGATACCTAGGTACATGATTGAGGTAGGTTGAGCAAAATTTGTTCTGAAATTTATCAGCCCTCAAAACGTCAACATGGAAATCCTAATTACCGCTTCAAAGGGCAAATTGTCTTAATCACCACGCATAACAGATGGTTAAGCGTGGTTTGGTGATCGTAGTTTGTTGTTACATATTAACAGACAGGAAGACGCATCCCAGGCAGCCCATCCTCTCGACGTAATCCCTTAATGGCCAAAGGGCCATCCGTAGGTGTCGTAAAGATGACACCTACGGATGAAGACTATGGCCTATTATTTGCGGAGAACCACGCGGAACTACAACATCTTACTTATCTGTGCTAAACACGGTAACGTGGATTAATAAGTCCTTTAACATTGATTGTAAACTTACTTTACCAGTTATAAATAATAAGCGTGATCGAAGGCGGATTTTATGAGGTCAGATCAGCACTAAACGTCCCTTTTCATTTATAGGGGTGTCCAATATGAGCCTATAGTCCCTCCGTCTGGGCAGTGCTAGTCATCCCAATTGGCCGTTTTACAATAAACGGTTGTTAGTAGAGAAGTATTACTATAATCACATAGCTTAGCAAATAGTTTGGTGACAAGAGATTGGCAGGGTCGTAGCTGTCACCAGGGCAACTGGGGTAATGCCCTGAGCCACCGAGAAAGTAGATAAAGTGCCCATAAAGTGCTCAAACAATTGCTGCCCCGAAGCCCCAGAATCAGAGCTACGGCCATGTACCTTGGTTTTATCAGCAGAGATGTCTGCTGCCCATGCTCTTGGCACACGACATACTTAATAATAAATCGTTACACAGAGCTCTTATTACTACCATACTACTGCGTAGGCTGAGAAATGTTTTCAATAATATATGTGTACGTACATATATTAAATTTATACTTAGATGTTAAACTAAACGATAAGATAATCAGATACTTACAATCTTAATAAATAACCAATAGGTACATACATAAATGTGATAGGTAGTTATTGGTCTTTCATGTAAACACACAATACGCTGGGCAACACAAAATACCTAAGTATATGACCAAATGCTTTTATAAACATATTACAGGTACCTATATAAAATATTTGCATTCTCTATTGTTTCCTTAATACACAAACTCGTGTTGATTGATATAAATTATGATTCCAGTCGGCGCACGCGACATAACACGACATAGTGAATGTACAGAATGTATTCAAATATGAGACGAAATGGCAGCGACCAATAGGAGCTAGGCGTGGCAGTTGCGTCACAGCGACAACGACGCAACACGAACACCGCCATGTTGCGTTGCCGACGTGACGCCATCGCCAGTCCAATTCGAGCACGAGCGCAAACAAGGCGGCGACATTTTTATAAAGATGTGCGACAAAAATATGCAATTAGTAAAAGCAATTGAAAAATCTCCATGTTTGTACAATTATAATTTACCAGAGTACCTGAAAAAGGATATAAGTGACAAAGCATGGCACGAAGTAGCCAGCCAGACTCTATTATCAGGTAAGAAGTTTTTAATATTGGTTAGAGAAGTGTGTTCGAGTGTGTTTGCATTTGTACGCATATGAAATAAATGGGTAGGCAGCCGTCCAAGTTAACTTGCCATTGAATGTGTTGTGTGCGTGTGTTAAGAGCGCGAATGAAAATTTTGTACTCGGATAAAATTTACAAATAATATATAGGTACCTATTTTGGTTTCAGTTGCAGAATGCAAAGAAAAATGGAAAAATCTACGATATGGTCTGTTGCGAAGTTTAAGACTAAACCCAGATGGAACAGTGAAGAGGAAATATTATTTACACGATGAAATGGAGTTTGTATTACCGTACATCAGAACCTCAAAACAACATGAGATTGTATTGCAACAAATAGATGTAGAAACGGACGAAGAAATTAATGTTTATAACGATCAAGATAAAGAAACTTCTCCTCTACAAGTTCAGTATCAAGAAATTGAAATTCCTGAGCCTTCAAGAAAGAAATCTAGGACTTGCGACAACTTCATTAAATATTTGCAACAAAAGCCAATTAATAACGAAGTTTATGATGACTCAAGAAAAATGTTCTTGTTAAGTTTGATGCCAGAAGTCAATGCTTTAACTGAATGTCAAATGAGGGTCTTCAGAAGAAAAATGTTATTACTGTTAGACGAAATCGTAGATAGTCCTAGCCAATACGAATCGTGCTTAATTCAGTGGCAAAAAGATTCTTTAAATCAGGAAGCACAAAGGAGTTCCCAAAATGATGGAATAAAAAAAGAACCAATATAAAAGAATGAAAATAATTATTTCACGTTGTTTGGGACAAAGGCGCCGTCTCATGATCATCCCTAATTATCCAGATGTCGCCCAAGATAACGTTACGGCAGAAGCCAGAAAGTGACCATAGTGTGATTTAATTGTTAAGGAATTAGTCAATAAAACAATACCTATGTAAGAAAAAATAAAATTTTATTATATTGAAATCATCATAAATAATTAGACTGTTTCGTTGGAAGAATATTGATAAATATATTATGCAAAAATGCCACGGTGTTAACAAAGATTAACTGGAAAATAAATATACTAATTAAGCAACCTATTTTATAGGTGCATTCTTCATAGATTTAGTTGTCACAGGATTTCCATTTACTTTGCTTATTAGTTTATTACCCTGCCAAACTGCTAGAAGGTTGTCATTGGTTTTTAGATCAACTTGTAGTTTTTCCCAAACTTTTTTCTTAGGATTCAGAACATCATCAGGTTCTCCTGTTTCATAACCTTCTATTACCACTCTATCACCAGGTTTACTGCCTTCTGGAGCAAATAAGGGCTCAACTTGTTTAGGTTCATCAACAGAAGCACAAAGCACCATACCTTTAGACTCAACACCACGCATTTTAGCAGGTTTCAAGTTACACAGAACCACTACATCTCGGTTCTGCATTTCCTCTATAGGCACAAAGTTTACTAAACCAGAAACAACCGTTCTAGGTTCTTCCTCACCTAGATCAATCTTTTCAACATAGAGAGACTCAGCGTCGGGATGTCTGGAAACTTCTACTATACGTCCAACTCTAATATCCAGTTTTGCAGGTGTTATTTCATCAGCTGCAGGTGCATTACCTTTTGCTTTAGTTGGAGGAGGGTAAGCCTTTTTGACTAACTCTTGAAGTTTGGGTTGTTTAAATATTTCCTGGACTGGACCCAAAAGTTTGTTAATAGCTAGCTCAACACTAGTTTTCAAATCTCCTGGATGAATTTCTTGTTTAGCATATGCACTTTCTAAATCTTCAAAATTAGCATATTCAACATTGCCACCATATTCTGGTGCCCTACAAATTTTAAAAGTTTCATCACCTTTCATTAGTGGAAATACTACAAACTTGGTGAATGATAAAACACCATTTTCTGCAATATTACCAGGTTCACAAAAAGCCCTTTTGAGCTTCTTCTTAACATTTGCTGGGTTGTCTAAAAGATCAATTTTACTGTCTTCTTCAGATGCTGACATTTTTCCTCCTGTAAGGCCAGGTACCATAGGATTCATTAAATGCACTCTCTTAGCATACCCTAGTTGTGGCAAATATTTCTCAGCCATTGTAAATATTTTTCTTTGATCCACCCCACCAAACTGTGCATCTACTTTCAAATATTCTTCATCTAAAGCCTGCAGTCCGGGATACAAAAGACCACTCAATAGTGGATGATCAACTTGTTTTACAACCTCCGCTCCTGCCTTCTTTGCATCATGTTCTGTAATAACAGATGACATGCGGTAGACATCAAGTGAGTACTCCTTACTGAGCTGATATTCAGTACCCTTAACAAATTTTAACTTGTCTAGTGGTACATCAATAGATTGTAGCATAGCTTTAATAGCAGCTTCATAATATTGAGTACGGAGGTTTAATAGTTCCCAAGGTGCTTTCATATTGTCTAAATAAGCATGTAAGTCAGCAAACAGTATAGTCACCTCACAACCGGCCTTTAGAAAGTCGGCTATCTTCGACATAGGGACGAAATAAGCAACATGAGGCCTTCCAGTTGTAGCTGTACCCCAATAGATTTTAAGATCTCTTTGCTTCACGATTTCAGTGAGCTTTTCATCACCTAAAACTTCTTGCAAATTGCGTGTTATAAGTTGTTTCTTCTCTTCCCAAGTAGCCATGGTTGACAGCTGGCCAAATTCTGGAAAAAATAAAATAAAATCTAGGTTAGACGTTTAATAAGTGAAACAGATTGTATATTTTTTTTAAGAACTTATCCACTTTATGGGTATATATAAATTGAGACTCACCGTTTGCGATGAAAATTCTAATGTGTTATCGATAAATAGGCTTATAATCATAAATATTTTGTAAAACTACATGTATTGGACAGATACGAAGAGTAATAACTTAGAAGTGAGGTGTCTTACGAAACTAGATGAAACATAACCTCTAAAATTAAGTGCAGTAAAAAAGTCTTTAAAAGTACAGCATCGCGTTTAAATTGAAGTTAAAAAGACGAAGTAATCAATTTTCATACGTTTTTTATTCGAAAATCACAAACTTGCATTTGTTATTGAGCAAAAATTAAAAAAATATTGTTAATTTTGACATGTCTGAAGTTAGTCACAGTTTAAAATACTTGTTACCAACTGCTAATTGGCGCTAGTGTCGCAGTGAATGCTCGCGTTTCCTGTCAAAAGCGCCATTGCGCATGACAGTCAGTGCGGCCTTGCAGACTGAGAGCGCTGCCAACAAAGGCCGAGTCGATGGGGTTACAAAAAGATTGTTAATTTGGACTTCTAAAACCCTTTTGTTGTTGTAATTATAATTTTATATAGGTTGTGAATTTGTGATTACGGTTAAGAAAATGTGTGAATGATATGAATCGTGACGACTAGCAAAGGAGTCAGCTGGTCCACAGTGCGAATAGTGAATAAGAAATGGCGGCCTTGCCAGCAGGTGTTCAGTATGGGTTATCATCGGAGTCTAGTTATAAAGAAAACAAGGAACTAGTGTTTGTGAAATTAACGGATTCAGCGCTGAAAGCTATTGAAGACTTCCTTAGGAATAATAGGGTAAGTCCAATCGCCATATTGTTAGACCAAAATAAAGATAAGCCAACAATGTCAGGCGCCATACTTATATTACAGTAATTGAAATGAAACTGCAAATTTAGGAGTTTTATTCCAACAAATCAGTTTTCTAATTATGATAATTGGCTTCAAAACAAGTTTATGTAGGTAGCATTGCGATATATACTCCTCTCCAATGTCACGCCACGTCAACATGTAGAAAATTTGCTCTGTTATTTTCACAGATTTACATTTCATACGGCTATAATTAGAGAATTCGGACTTATTGTTACGGAATTCGACGTTTACCGTGGAGTTATGTTACAATTCGTACTTTTTTACTCGCTATCATTTCTCGTAAAGAGAGATTGTATCCCTGCGAGAGATATGAATTGAATTCTGAATAAAAACATTCAAGACGAACAAGTCTTACTTATCTGGTTTACCTACTGGAAAAACACCACGCAATGTTTGTCGCTGTAGTTGATTGTAATAATAATTTGGTATGAAAATTAGTGTATTACAATTTTAAGCAATCAGTTTTGCATTACCATTTCCACTCTAGAACATTGAACAACAACTTGTTTGTAAAGGCATATTTCAGTTTAATCAAGTTGAAGGAAATATAAATTTATTAATAAAAAGAAATATTATATTCAATTTCTCAATAATGAGTTTATGACCTGTAAAATAATGTAGAAGCTATCATATTTCATGCAATTACTTCATTTGAAAAGTGTAATGTATATTGTAATTCTTGCTGATTTTACACTATTCTAAAAGATTGACAACATTTACCTAACTTGAAAGTTTACAGTAATTGTGTAGCCTAGATTTGACAGTTTATATCCAAATGAACTTGAATTAAGTATTATTTAGGCTTAATATAATTATTATTTCAGTCACAAATCTTACATTTATTCAACAATCGGGAATTTACAGTAACCCTATGATGCATTATAAAGAAAATGGAAAATACATTTTCATTGTCAGAATCATGCAACATTTGAGATTGTTGCTTGTTATCTTCTATTGCATCAAGCACTGTAAAATTCAACTTCATCTAAACCTCAGGTTTGTTGCATCACTGTAAAACAATATTCAAAGTACAATAGTTTCTCCTATTGCGACTATATTAGAATTTCAGGATATTGGCATAGACATTGGTAATGGATACCGTAAAATAAGAAACAACCACTATTTGTTAGACATTATTTTCAAGGCAACATTTTTTTTCTTAGCTTAGTATCAGCAATTCTTGACTTAGTACTACATTATCACAAAAGATGGCGCTGTATGTTTGTTAATGATAATGTTACGGTCAAGTAATTATCTATTTCAATTATGAACTAAAGTTCTCAGTTGCTAATAAACAACATAGGTACTAAATATCATATGTTATTTATTTTATAATACAGAATTTATAGAAGTTTGAACTCAATTTGTTATTCAATTAATAACATCCTGTTAGCTAAAGAAGGTATCACAAGGATTATTATTAAACCAGTAATCTCTACTGGCCTTCTTTTAGATTTATTTCAAATTAATATGAAGCTTTTCTCTGTCGAGATTCTATAAAGAAATTTTAATGTCTTATAAACTCTCATTTCCATTTATCCATTTCCCTGCTAATTCTTTTTACAAGTGAGTTACTTACTTGAATTTTATATAATTATCAATTTCATTGCTTGATCTTTAATAATCCACCCAATATATACAAGTTACTTAATCAACAAATATTATTTTAAACAATATTTTTATGAACACATAAAATTATATTTTCTTAGAAGTCAATTCTCATAATAATCTAAAAGATATTCTAATAACTATTGAAAAAGGAAAATACTGACCTACAACGCCTGCGAACCAGAAGACTACAAAACAATTGAGTTAAGTTGTTGCCTTATTATTAGTCAATAGGTATAATTTCAGTCTTATCTATTCTTAGAAAGCAATGTGGATTATCTATACTGAAATCTTACTTCCTACCAATGATGTGAATTTTAAAAGTAAAATGCTAACCTACTTGCATATTATAAAAGACTTGAATCTAGGTCATCGAGTTACAAGTTGATCACCACCTTACAGACTTGTCTACTTGGAAAACATTAATTGGAGTAGGAGAAAGAATATGCTGTCCCGCTCTAGAGTATTCAATTATAAACAAAACCAGGTTGTGCATTTGAATCTTTCATAATGAATATTCAAGTGATGATAAATGCCTTCAACAAGTGTTTTAGCTGCTAAAGGCAATAGCCACTCATGTACACTGTCCCAACCATTTTCGACAAGGTAATATTGCATAGTTTAATGAATGAGTTGTTAGTTGTTGCAATGGTGTTGAGAAATTACCGATAACCTAAGAACATTTTATCCATACTATTAACGGATGTAAATGGGTAGTACTTGAAGTATATGTTATGAATATTGCATTAATAATCAAATGAAAATATTGAAAATGTTTTTTTATTATGTAATATGTGTGTACTTTTGTACATAATATAATTAATTTGCTTTGATAAGGATTTGTTGTTGTGAAAAGTTCCTTACTTATATCTTATTAGCTGATACTTAGGTTTCAGTGATAAGGAAATGGAAAATAATTATTGGGAAATCCATGTATGAAATTTTAGTACTTAATTAAGTATCCTGTTTGCGGTTTTATGTCCATATTTTAAAATAAATAGAGGTATGTTCAATGACTTTGAAAGTATGTATTATATCAATGGGGGTGTTAGATTTTTTTATATTACTCACATGTCAAATGGAATTGTCAATTTTTAAGTTATGCCATGTATTTGACAGTATTCTTTACACAATGATGTATTACTTAGAGCTGTGGGAAAGAAAACAAGGTCCATTTAACTCAAACATATACACAAGGAAGTAAAAATATTTAGAAAAAAGATATACAGCCTACTTAAGTTGCCGGTGAAAGTTATTTACTCAAAACCCAAAAGAACAAACAAACTTCTAATAAATTGCATTCTTGATTATTCTTTTATGTCCACTAAACACTTGTTTTTGAAGCATTGTATAATTTTTAATATGGTACTCTTTTAGATACTGTAGAATTTCTAAAACATAATCTTTAACGGTGGCTGCTGCCTATGCAAATCTAAAAATCTATTGCAAATGGGTTCCTAGACTACATTCATATTCTTAGGCTGGACACCCTATTTACTGAATCAACATCTATAAAGATTGTGTACTTCTGAAATGTAAACTTGGCATGGCACAGCAAATCATTAAAAAGACTGGAATTTATGAAAAAGAAAGTACCTACCTAGTATTAAAGGTACAAGAAGGTTATAGACCTCTTGTCTTCCAAACTAAATAAAACTTGTATAAATTATGAAAACCATAACATTTTTTTCCATACCTAGTAACATAATATTGGCAATCATATAGCTACAATTTGTTCAATTAAAATTCTTAAAGAATATCTGTAAAATTATTAATTAATTAATAAATCATCAAGCAACATAATTAAATACATAGGTACCTTGTTACTCAATTTGCAAAGTAATAAGTTGCCAGTCTTTTGTAATTGAAGCCATTATTCACATTATATAAGTTTTCAAGCTAATTGTCTGCAGTAAACGAACATGATGTTGGTATTACACTGGTCAAGCCAGGTATAATTTAGACACCTTCCAAAGTAAAACTTCACAAAGAAAGAACCTGTTTTCAGCCTGAAACCGCCTAGAGACAATAGTTTTCGCTATAGAGTCAATGCCCATACTAAAATGACGTAGCTTGCTTAACTAAACCAACCAGTTTAGTGTGTTTTATTCAAACAGTGTTTCCTGCTGTTACTTGGCAGAAAAAATATATTATCCTGCACCTTTACCCAAACAAAACATGCGCCCACTGCTACCTTTTGTAATGATCATCCGATTTTTTTTGTCGGTTTAACAAAAAAACCACTTGCGAATTTTATTCAGCTTGGCACATTTTCTAACATTGAATCTCATTTCCTGGTAATTAATTGAAAGCTTACAGTACAGTTTACCATTTCCAATGCTACATCAGATTGCTCCTATTTCTAAATCGTAGGCATTCGGCGCGTGTCTAGCCGTTTGGGCCCAGTTTCGCAAACTTTGTATATTAGGTAAGCGAATCGGGCGCATAGCCGCAATGACAATGTTGGGGCGGCGCCCGCGCAGGTGAAAGTACCAACAGCTGCCGGATTACTTATTCAGTATAAAAAAAAACTTTGCTCTAACTCTAAACCATATGCCACTTGCTCATCAAAATAATTCAAATTAATTTCGAAATTAAACCAGTGTCATAACCAAGGCTTCAATTAAATTATCTTACATAAGTACCTACTACAACATTTACTGCGTCTACTCGTATTAAAATAATTTTCGACATCGTAATGTTTCTCAACTATTAGATGTCTTGTTGACAGTTGTAAAGATTATCTAGTTTTCCCTACATATAATGTGACCTCGTTTATGTGATTTACGACACCTCATTAACGTGCATCTGTTTCATTACCATTGATAGAGCTTCATTATCAAAATCACTACGATTAGCGGAATGAGGACACTGCGATTGAATTTTTTAAATTACGAAAAGGTCTCGCTCACTACACGATTGATTAATGACGTATTACAGGTAAAGTAATTACTACTTTGTTGTTGCCACTTATGGCTTAAGACTTATAATTTTTTTTGTTCATAAATGCCATTGCTATTTTTGATATCCGCTGTGGATGGTTGTTAATGTAATGGGTGTTAATGAATTGATCATGTTAAATTACCAATTAAGGAAAGAAATTTCCGTTCCTGATGCTTCTGTAAAACGTGTTACTTTGTTATGATTATACTTTACGTAGCTTCACTTCCACCGTTCCAAATCATTAAGAATTATGATTAATAATGGCAATAACACCACATTGTATGGATATAACGTTCGAAGTACTATACTATTCCCAATGATAGATAACATATTGCATACATATTCGCTGACATATTGCATAATTGTTGTTTATTTGTGATCATTTTCGTGTTAATCAACATAAAATTAAATTACAAACTCATTAATTACTTACTTATTAAGTAAATAAGTACCTAATGTTTCTAAGATGAACTAAGAATAAAATTAATGTAAACATGTTTATAGTTCGTGGCTTTACTACAGGTGATATTATTGGCCCCTCGTCAAGATATATTGAAGAAATCAATCAAGTCAGCCTGTCACAGTTGACTGTTTGACTAATTCCTGTCCAAGTTTCGACACAACCCTGTTTGCCTCCTTTTGGAACTACCTCGTTGGTTTAGTGGTGGCAAGCGCGGCTGCTGATTGTGAGGTGCTGGGTACAATCCCCAGGTAGGGCACAGTGTTATTGGGTTTTTCCGTGTGGAATTCCTCAGTAGCAGCCTGGAGTCTGGATTTATGCGCGGTTGATGGCAATAGGGTCGCCCCCTATTACATGGGCCTTAAACATAACGGCGCAATGAGGGTGTTACTATACACCTCTGCCCAACCTTTCGGGGAATACAGGCGTGATGTTATGTTATGTTTAAATCAGTCCACTCCAGCAGTCCAGCTGCCCTCTTCAAGTCTATTGTCCAATTAACTACTGATTACTTACTGTCTTATAAGGCTCTCTTTCGTCCTTTTAAACCTATATGTACATAAGTACTTCCTCTAAAACGGTCAAATGTATAAAGCCATAATAAGCCAATTGATTGTGATGTATAAAATTGTACACAACATGATATCGTACCTAATTACCTACAATAGATACCTATATTCATTAACAATCCGCGATAAGTCATCATCACCATATTTGAATCAAATTACAATAATAATTAGATATAACAACACCACTTTTTCTATTTAATAACGTAACTACTCTATACTTATTACTATTTAATAACCGCACATCACCGATACCAATCTACCGGTGATAGTTATTTATAATAAATGTTATAAAATAGTATTACGAGTGAGTGGGAGGGCTATGATATGACACAATCGGACGGCCGGACATAACATCGGAACTGTAGTTGCTATTTCTTATTGGGGTCGATTCTGTTGCACATTTTGACAATACTAAACTAGACTAAACGCAACTGTCACTTTCTTTTTCTATTAAAAGAGAAAGAGACAAACACCTTTAGTTGAGTTTAGACCTGTCAAAGTGTGCAACAGAATCATAACCCATTACCTACCTAATGAACTCGCAAAATGTCCATGACGCACACAGTCATTTTATAACATATTATGAAAGAGTACCTACTTAAATACTTTTAGGACTAGAATAATGACAATAATCATGGAATTATTTTTAAAATTCTGAAAGAACAATTGACTTGATAATGCTGTGTCTATATGTAAAGTTCATAATGAATGTCATTTTATTCGGCGTAGCCTGACCGATAAGTCTACGCAAATAAAACCGTATAACTCGGGAACTAGCACTATGTAGTCTAACAAGCCTGTTTTATTCTCTTTAATACTAGCTGGAGAATCCCAAAATGATAATTTCGAAAACTTGCTAAACACGTTTACAAGTATCGAATCGTTGCTGCAAAAAATAAAAAAAGGATTTCGCCTTGAACAAAAGTTTAAAATAATTTGTAATTTTTTATTGTTGCAGTTTTAGATTTTGCAGTAAATATTTATTCGGTATTTTGCACTTCCTCCTATTCCACTAATTGATGCAAGACGTCTAGAATTAATTCAGCAGAAAGACGAAACATTAATTGCTTTAATTAAATATTAAGTTAACAAAGATTTTATCGTTAAAATAAAATAAGGAGGGAACAATGTACTTTTCCTCAGATTTTTCTGTCGAGTTTAAATAATCAGTGATAATGTCGTATGTACCTAACTTAATTTAACTAATTGTATACTAACTAACCTAAACTTTAATGTACTACTAAAGTTAACTAATCGTTAAGACCTAATTACAATAATGGGACTTAAATGTTGTTGCAAGGCTATAAATACATTTGATTAATTTACAATAATTTTACCAAAAGACGCCAGCCATATTTCCTTATTTAGTTACAGCGAGAAAACTCAATGACATTGTTTTATCCAAACAAATTATATAAAATGTTTCTGAAACTGCAAACGAAACAATAAAAAAAGCGAAAAGATTGAACGTTGCCAATATAAACAATTCTTTAACGTCGCTCAAAGCTGGTCGCCCACCTGATTATGATTCCCCAGTCCATGCACGTGTTTAACAAAGATACGTTTATTTTGTGTCGGCCTAAGATCACGGGCACCTAACTATTATTTAATTTTTGCTAAACGATTATCAACACTCTCTTTATACGGCCAAAACCCAAATTCCCTCACTCTTCATATGCGGCAGGTTTGGTACCCGTTTTTTTGTTGCTGCTTTGTAAGCGTGCCACCTGGTCTTTTTTCCTGGGCATAGAATCCATTGAAAGCCATGAATCACTTTTGTAACGCTCCCGAATGAGTGTCCAGCCTATCACTTTAGAAGGAGGCCCATCGCTTAATTGAATGAATCATAATCGTTTTAAAAGAAATACTTAGTGCTTATTAGTCAATTTTGCAGTTATGCTTCTCAGATCAAATTTCAGTTTTATTAGAATACATGGAAGTGAATAGTCAACGCATGACTCTTTATGAAGTAAACTAAGTACTTATTTTGTCACGTGCGTTTAAAAGTAGGTATGTGTACCGGATATCCACTATGTGCAAAGTATGTCGTATTTGCACTAGCGATAGGAATTGAAAAAATAAAAATTATCAGTTTAATTCATGATAACCACCTTTCTTTTAAACTTTTCTTATAAAAATAAACAGTTATTACTTATAGTAATTTATTATTGAAGCCTTTACAAGGGTTATTATACGAAGTACTTAAAACGGTATGTAACACAATAGAAACTTAATCTATCTTTTATATAAAAATCTGCACATTTTTTACAGTGTACCTATTGGCAACACATAATGTAGATAATTTTATCATCTCGCTTTGACACCAGGGTCATCGGAGTAGTAAAATAAAAATTGCTAGCGGCTGCTATAATGAAAGTAACTACTAGAGAACATCTAGATATAAAATTAATACAAACTTTTAATCTTAAACGTTTCAATATCGCGAGAAAGGATAATTGAAGATTCCTCGCAAATGTTAGAAGTCGTTCGTAAGTTCCAAATTGATCTTTAAATGGATTAGAACAGAGTCAATATTTGTGTGTGATAGATGTTGTGACGTCTGCGTGACGATGAACACGAGCGATAGGGCTCGAGGTCGTCGCACCCTCGGTCCCCCGAGCCTTGGCACCTGGTTGTCCCTTGCTAAGCACTTACTTGCGAACAGATGTTAGACCCGAGAAATCCCTCCGCCCTCCCCTTGATTCTATTTTTGTCCTTAGATTTTTGAGTATTGTTCGCGTTAAGTTTTATAAAACTTCAGGTACCTTATGACGTTTACAAAAAGGTTGTTGTCCTTATGTAGCCAGCGATACGCGATAAATGATAATACAAGTATTTTATAACCCTATGTTTATACGTTAAACCTGACCATAAAATGAATGGAATCCATGACCGTTATTAATTAAATAGATGCCTTTATACCATGAGACTGTTTTAAAACGCCTGAAATAAAAAAAAAACCGTGACATAAAGGCCATTCTTTGATTACAAGTACTACAACGTGAACATTTAACTGCACAGTTATCCTCGGTGTTTTAATTAAATATTGTTTACTTCAATCATTCTACATGTAATATGGCTTTAACATTTTGTTTACTAACGTGTGCAGTCAGAACAAACCAGTTTGCGAAATGTCAGCCAATCCGCGCAGCAAGTGCCGCAAAGCTTAACATGATGCAACCTGATATAAAGGGGATATACTTAATTGTTTGGGCAGGCATAAAGCGTTGATGGACCGTGGTCCCCATAAAGACGTAAAACGGTAGTAAAATGCGAGAAATATATCTACGAATCATGTGATGTTTTTATGAAGGTTGCCACCATTTACGACAGGGTATGCCGCCCTCTGAAAGGCGACGTGCCCTAGAAAAGGACGGACGATTAGAAATGGGGCGGGTAAAGGGACGCCAGCCTTATGGTGGAGTCAACGTACAATAGGTGTGTGCGTAGTTCGTTAATATTGAAATAGAGTGGCTTGCTTGTGAAGTCAGAATGACTGACTACACGTATTAGCCAGTAATCGTTTGTCAAACTTAATGTTACACACGTTGCGGCAACCACTAAGAGCTGTAATTACTTGTTTTCATAATGCCATGCGTCATATCATGTTTATTTATTATTGGGGTTACGTAGCTTTGTTGTTGGTTTTATATTTGAATATAACCGTCAAGCCTTTAATCCCTAAACTTTTAGTTGGCAGAAGTTATGCACATCCACAGTTTACAAACATTTATAGGAATCCTATAACCAGTTCCAGATATAACAAAACAATTACATTATTCTCAAACCTCCAAAAATACTCAAGTACTTACAAAAATCCATTCCTAAATACTTAACATAATATCTTAGAAACATCTTCTGAATATCATAAATATGATAAACCGACGATGATCCATAGAATCTATGATATTAGGGAGATAATTCCGTAATCACATGACAGACGCATTATTGCAGAAAAGTGTTATCAGAAACAGGTAAACCTGAATCCATATCCACATGATAGGAGGTAATAAAAAGGTGACAATGAAATGATCATAACCAGGTGGCTATGATCATTTCATTGTCAAAAGTTATTTCGGTTTTCGTTAGGTCTCTCAGCAGGTGCTGAGAGACCTAACGAAAACAGAAATAACTTTATATAAAAAAACAAGCAAAAAAGATTCAGAAAATCCAAAACGGTCCTTGTTAACTGAGATCGATCTATAAATAACATAAACACAGATGACACTGAACGAGGCCTTCATCTTCACTGCTCATCCTACACAATATATCATAATTAGTATTATTCAAGAAAACTGAATTCTATAGTATAATTGCAATTTTGTATACCGATCTCCTCGTTCTTAATTGCACTTTTATTATCGCGAAAGTCCTTTATAAGGATGTAACATGATAATCAAACAAGAGCAAGTGTATTCTAAACATCTGTAACGAACTTACCATCAATGTGCTTCTCAGTTTAACTTTCTAATTACCTAGCACTAATCAAAATGTAAACAAGCCTTCGGTGAAGTTTATTTCCGTAGAGACCCCGCAAGTGTCAACACTGTATTGGACCACCTGTGGAACTTTGAAATTACATAAGCTTCGATGAATTATGCATGTTTAATTCAAGATAGCGTTAATAATTATTAACTGAAAACTATGTTTGGAGTGGACAGGTTATCAGTCGTGGGTGTTTTTCCAGAGAAATATTAACTGCTTTTTAAGGATTTTGATATCGTGTGCTTAAACAACAATCAAACAAAACAAATAAATTAGATTCCAAGAAATACTTGAACACTAAAAAAGGAAAACGGTAACTACAAGGTCTGGTAATCAAAACTTATAAAAGAAAGCCTTGGGTATCTTACAAAGAAGCCGGATTAGTTTCAATATGGCAATGTTAATTTAAAACGAATTACTTAATTATCTTTCTATGTCTTAAACATAGGACTTTAAGTGGTCTGTATCTATAACTTAAATGCTTTTAAATTACTGTTCCATATTTCAGCATAGATATATATAGACTTTTGAAGAGTGTTTTGATAAACTTTTATATTCTTGAAACAGTGGTATAAATTTCCCTAGTAGAGATTAATTAATTTGTTAGGAGCCATAAAGTACTATAACAAATTCTTTATTTATCATTGAAGGCAGTACTTAATTGTTCATTACGGGTTTCAGGAAAAAAGCGTATTGTAGTACTAGACAACGTAATACAAAACTAGACAAGAACAACTTTCATTTTATAGTTCTTGGATTCCATGGCTCAGGTAGGCGCCCAGACACTGTTGATATAATATTATAAATTCTTTAACCGAAGATCCTTTCACGGTGTATTTGAAGATGGTTTTTATTACACTTCTCCTCTTTGACTGCTGTACGTATTGTATCTTTCCGTTTCTGCAATACCTCATAAAATCATAAAAAATATCTTACTGGTTTGTTTAAAATATTACTAACTCGCAGAAATAAAGGCCTTAACGGCCACTAATAAGGCAGCATTGGAAACCGTGTTGTTATTCAAGTATGTGTGTCGCCAAGTGGGGTCTTGATCGGAATATTTCGTACAACGGTTCCGAACGCCCCGCTTCACGATTTGACGCATTCTTATCTTGTACAAATAAACGAGTATCATGGATTGACCCATCCATAGACAAATAAAAATACGTTAATAATAAACCATTATCAGTTTACGTAATGGCCAAAACTAATTATTGTTTTTTGTATTTACCCATGAAGTTGTGTATAACTAAGATAAATTCTGATGTTTTTCGCTAAATGATTGCATCTACTTATTTAGTTCACAAAACTACTTGTTTCAGATTAATGATAAAGGGTGAATATCTATGCTAATGTTTTATATTATCGTGTATTTTCGAATTTCGCTATCTAAAAACGTAAGCTTGTAAAAGTTTTTACTTAGCAAAAGGTCAACGGCGTATTCCGCTAAGGTCACTTTGTGCAGGTATTTATTGCCTCACTCCGTACAACGCAGCAATTCAACGCAAGGCCAAAATTGCTTTTGTATTTTTTACTCGACAAAATTATACTTATTTACTACATGTAGTTTAGGTATACTTATCTCTTTATCTACTACAAATTGTCTATTCAGTCAGAATCCACTGAACGTAACGCTAGAGGTAACTGTTTTATATCTGCGCAGTTCTGCTGTCGATAAATATTGTTATTTGCTTATCACTACTAGTTATTTCCCAACTCCAATCGCTCAGATTCTAATGTTAATGATAATCATTATCTATTAATGACTCCCAAGGTATACATATTAATACAATAAATAAAATTATGACTTAATGTATTTATCTGAGACTAATGCAAAAACATTTCAACTCCGATCAATAACTACTTAGGAACGTAAGTGTACTACATTTTAGCGTTTTAGTTGTATGGTTGTGTTTTAAGTTTAAATAGAAAAATAAATACAACGTATGACCTTGCCAGTTGAGACTTGTTTGACATTCGCGATCGCGATTGATTTTAATCAAAGTAGACGATTCTCTTATCGCACATTTGTAGCATTCACATGTGTAAATTTTTCAAATACAATTTTAAAGCCATATAAAACGTATAAGAGCAAAAATTGTTCTGGTATTGGCATAGTAATTGGTTGACCCTCGAGAGATCGACAGTCACGGCCATGGATGCTAACCACTGCTAGTTCCGGGTCATCCCTTCCCGCTCCGAGTCTAGACGGCAGTGTAACTATGTATTTGAATTTCACATTGAGTTTTGCGGTTAAGTAAGTAAAGCAATTTTTAAGTTTACATCATCAGCACTGCCGCCCAGCCTAGTTATGTTTCTCGCGTTCGACCATCGTCGGTTGTGCAACGCCACGACTTGCCGACACTTGCTTATTGTGGCCAACCCGACTCGTTGCCCAACTAGTTTGGCTTCTTGTCGTCTAATTACGACGTTTTATTAGGCTATGCCGCGAATTTATGTAGAAATATTTGACTCCCGTTAAGTATTCATATAGAATAAATAAGTGGTTATTGATTTCAATGATTAGACGCTGAATCTACATCTACCACTGAATTTAAAAGATTCTAGAAAACTAGTTGGTCTACTATTTACAGTATTAAAGCTTTAATTGCTCATCTGAATATTCATTAATTTGTTAATTTGTCATCAATAAGCTGACACACGTTAAAAGCAACTATGCAGACACGTAAACATAGATGTGAGATAACAGTTATCACTGTTTTGTTATATGATAAAACTCTTAAATAACCTACCTATTCTGAACTGTGTACGATTTTTTTACAATAGCTAGTAGAACCCAGCATATGCCACGACAAAGTTATTGTGATTCATGGTTCGTCGTACTGTAATGCACGATGAATTGACATTACCTGCTTTGATTTTTACAATTTTGCATTACTACTGTTTTACCTTGTAAACCCCAACAATGATGCGTCATTTTGTATTTTCCTGCATACTTAAATAAGTTTTGTAATATTCCGCACGTCAATGTATTCAGAACATCTGTCTAATATTTTGCAGTAAAGAAACAATTCTAATAACTACCATCTATGCCTCTATTTCAAATCTCGTAATGTCAAGTATTTAATGCTTGCTACTCGCACACCTGTATGGCATTTGAGCATTGTTTAACAGTTTTACATTAAAACGGAAACCACAATTATCATTATCTTACAAGTAACTCTCCACAGAATATTATTACGCAGATTTGTAGAATACAGTCAGGCTGACTTCAATCGTTCAAAATCTTTGTAGGTGACCTGACATTCTCAAATAACAAATTCGCTGGTTGAACTCAGTACACATAAACTGGTGGATTTTTTATTAAATGCCGTAATACTAACCACTGTTTTTTCTTTTTCAGGACAGATTGGCAAAACCTAAAATACAGTTCCTACCCGGAAATGAAGGGGTGAGTTTAGAATTTACATTATTATCGAATTTAAAGTGGACGGTGTAAGGTGTCATTTTAGACGGCAATTTACATTATAGGAATAAGAACTAAGACTTACGTCACTATAAGTTCGTTGAAGACCCAAAATCATAGAAACCTATATTTATCTGATTCCAATAT
The DNA here is from genome assembly GCA_910594945.2 of Amphipyra berbera. NCBI lineage: Eukaryota > Metazoa > Arthropoda > Insecta > Lepidoptera > Noctuidae > Amphipyra > Amphipyra berbera. The sequence continues at coordinate 8,688,583 of OU343136.1, read as the reverse complement.
TCCAAAGTTCGCTTCGCTGCTCTTATCCTTTAGTGAATTGTGCCAATCATTAAAGTTAAACTGATACCCGACCAGTAATTCAGATTTCTATAGGACAAGGTACAATAAACAAAGTATACAGACTCATTAAAAAAAAACAAAAAACATCATGAAGAAGTGTTGCATTGAACGACATCTTCACGGACCTTTGAAAGAGTTTCCCAAACTCTATGAAGCCCTTGCTTTACTTAAAATAACAATCAGCCTCCGAAATTGCCTTAATTCGATCTTAAAATTGTATTTTAGGATAGTATTTCACGAAATGTGACTAACCACCAAAACTATATTTCATAACTGATGAGATCCCACAGGGCAGCATGCTTGGACCGGTTTTACTTAAATTGGCTTCACACTGCTGTTATGTCAAATTCAGCCACCACAGGGACAACTGTGTTAGTATCACACAGTGAACTTTAAAAAGCCTCGGCTATGCTTAGAATTTCACAGGTGATATATCCCTAGCTAAAAAAGTAACGGATAAAAGTAATTGCGTCAATAAATGTTAAGTTTACGTCAGTAAATGTTAGATTATAGAAAAGATAGCAAACGAACATGTCAAATCCTTTTGCTTATATATTTTGATGAATGAATAACTAATATTAATTATTTTTTACGAGGCGAAAACATCTTAGACTGAATTAAAATATACTAGATGATTGACTGAAAACAACTTCACCTGAAAATTCACTTCTACTACTGTTTTCTTGTCACCTTTGGAGCAAATATTGCAGTATTTTTTTGCAATAGCAATAGGCACATTAGGTAAGCAACTGTTAAATTCTTGGATGTAGGCAAGGCACCCAAATTCGAGTTTATCAGCAAATATATTTAACGGTAATTTAGAAATCATAAATACATTTTAAGCATTAATTAGCATACCCTAGTATCGGTATTAGATATTAATTGTTCAAATAAGTGCCGATGTCGTATATGCAATGTTTTATAAACTAAACAACATTAAGTCAGATTGGCAAAATGTTCGTTAGTAAGCCCTGAGAGATACGATTCTTATTCAAAATTGTTTATTTGTTCGTCGAGTTATTTTTTTCCTTTACCAATCGCTTTTTAAAAAAAGGCAAGTTCAGTGTAAGGTTTCAAATTATCCTCTTTGCACTTTATACTTATTTTTTCGCAATAAACGGTACCTGACGTTTATCGCGTTAGTGTAATAATATTTATAAACATTTACTACTTATTTCAATACATCTTTAGTATAATATACATTCGAATCGTTTTACCTTTAGATTTCCTAATATGTGTGATATAACAATTGTCTGCTTTGCACGTACTTCTCTGTACATTTTACATAATTCGATGACCTTATCACTAATGACGTTTCGAATGAACATTAAGAAATATTTTATTAATAACAACGTGCGTATCTCGCTATGGTTGTCACAAGTACCTAAACATACAATTAAAGTGTTTCAAAAACAGTATACATTTTACTAAACACAACTGCAACAGCAAAACATTTATTATTTTCAAGTTACATTCAAACTTATTATGCAACTGCAGACTATAAAAGCAAACGTGTTGCTCTAGTTTAAACATGGAGCTATATTTGTAATTCGATCACTTGTCGAAGTCGAATAAGGATATTGAAGATGCATAGGTACGTTTAATGAAGGAGTACAGCTGTACAGCATCGTCAGGATCTGGGCCTCATCGTAGCACGGGCCTTGACTTGCCTCGGGCGTACCAGTTAACGCTTGCGGCACTCGATACGCTTGCGAAATTATATGATGACCCACTTAGCCGATTTCGATTTGCTGCTTGACGCTGCGGTTGGTGGACTATTAAACTTTTTACCCTAAATTATTTCGAAAAACAAATTGTACACGGATCACACTCCGTCACGTACTCAAAGCGGCCTCGTCATTTAGGATAGTCGAACACGAAGTCTGAGACTTTGAATAAACTGACAGTCAGTGTCATTGTAATAGTACGTCTATGGTTGACACTATTATTATGCCTTCAAGCCTTTTCCTCAAACAGACGGTAGCGCCTTGTTTACTTCTAAATTTTCCGCGTGGGGCTCGTCGATAAATTACGTCACGTATAGCCGTAAAGAGGGGATGGCAAATTTGTGCGAAGCTGTGTGAAATTGAAGTATATAGCGTTGTTAAATATGTTTGGATCGGTTAGATGCAACAAGTATTTTAACCAAACATCGAACTTACTGTTTTACCTGTTCACTCATTGCAAAAAACGTGGCTAATGCAATTTTGTTTACAAGGTGTTAATCCCCGGGTCGATCCCCGCGCCCGACGCCCGGCGCCTTCGACCGGTTTGCTTGTTGCCACCGCTCGACTCGCCTGCCGGTTTGACGTGATCTCTTCTCTTGTTGCTCGTCGAGAGTCACTTGCTTGTATCGTATGTAAACGACCCCGACAACCTTATTCGAAATCTAAAATGTCACGCTTCAATATTTTCTTGCTGTATAACTAAGTTAACTACTTAATGCCAATTAAACGAGTGGATATGTTCTACATGGCAAATATCATAGCCATTTTATGCAAAATAAGATTGAACATTATGTAAATTGTTGCACTGTTAAATCTAAATAGCGGATCAACCTTGGCTTTGTGTTTTTTTTTTGTGTTCCTAAGAATATGTTGGAGATAAGCACTGTTCTCTGAAAACGCTTAGCCATCATTCCTCGAATATCTCTGTATCGGTGTGTTGGGTCCGAGACTCGCTGGCACATATCCAACTTGCACATAATAACCACAATTCAATGAGTCGCAGACCAGAATAGTAAATAAGATAGAGTGGAGTGTGTAAAAATAGCAACAGTTCCAGTCGCTAGTGGGCACATGTGGATTGCACCTCACAGGTGCGACGGCCGTTGTCCCCTTTTGCGATAATGTTTTAAAACGCGTGGGGATCGGGACTTAGGTCTTAGATTAAAATTTTTTAGGGGTAAATTATTGAAATTGCTTCAGAATTATGCAAATACAAGATGTAATCATCAGCTATTTCAATACTATGCGCATCATTTTTTTAATCAAAGAAATAACACAACATATCGTTGCTCTAGTATCGATGTTACCGGTGCATCTAATGAATCATCTTCCTATGTACATTGAACCCAATGTTCTGCATTGTAAAATTGAATGTTCTTCACAATGTAAGTTGGAATACGTCTTGACTCGGTCAGGTCGTTGTCCTCCCAACGCTTTACTACCTTCACCAACGGTTTACGGAACATTATTGCAGTCCTTGAATCAGGATTCGATTTTGTATTAAACGAAAAAATATATTTTGATGCAAAGATAACTCACGTGTCGAATGTAAATTCTTTTCAATATGTACACAAAAATCTTTAAATTGAACTTGTCAGGGCTTGAAAAAATATACCGTTGTTTAACAGTCGTGTATAGTATCAGACCAGGCTCAGGCCACTTACCTCTAGTAGTTATATGGTATTCATATACCTATAGTAAGACCAAATTATAATTTACTAGCAACATAGCAACACGACAACGACATAGCAGCGATATTCTAGGCTCTACTTACTACTCATTAACCTTCATCTCAGCTCTGCTTCCTGGCCACATTTTACTCATCTTGCAATGCCTGACTGATTACTGAAGGTTATTAGCAGCCATTGGCGATTTCTCCGTATTGCTCAGTATAGATTTTGTTCATATAACCTTCCCTAGAACCTTGTTTGGCTTGAAACTTGACACTGGCTTGATTTATTTACATATTTTCAATAATAAACCTTTGAATAACTTTCAATTTTTGTTTTTTTTACTCTATTCGTCAATTTATTTTTGAATTGGCCTCATAGCTTCTAATGCAAATTCAGTAGAATAGGCGTTTCTATGACAGACATTGTTACCAAAGTAGCTATAGAACAAAGGTGTGTTGGCGTGAACCCCTTTATCAGATCATAATGGGTGCAGCCACGTGATCAAACAATAGTGTTTACACTCGCCACAAGGACGACCTGTTGTACCTACGTCCAGTTCATAAAGATCTCGAATACGGGCCTATTGTTTTTAACGTCTTATGTCTTGCGATAATCTTGGCCCACTCTACGGGCCTTGTCCGAAAAAAATGTGCTGAATTGCAAAGTTATAATTACACTTACAAAACATGCAATTTAGATTTCATTTGTCTCGGAGTATTAAAATCATCTGTGCAAACTCATTACTTACAGTAATTTTCATTCGCCTGTGTAAATAATTAATATTCAAAATTTTCTTCAACCGCTTTTCTAAAGAATTTCTAGTAAACTACTTGATTTTAAAGAACAATTTACAATGGTCGAGATTGTCAATTCGTTAATTTTCCATCAATTTCGCAATCACCATCAGTATTTTTTCAATTGTTTGTGTAGCTAAGCTACGTTTCTTCATTTAGACCAACACTTGATTCAGTTTCCATTTAACGCGCTGTTTGCCATGTTTACATAAATGTTACTTGCGTATTGACATTGAAGTCATTTGACTGTTCACTACTCATCGCCTTGTTGTTTTTTTACTGGAAATTATTGAACTATTGGAAATAACGCGTATAAATTTAATCCCATGTTACTTTCCATTTTCTTTGAGACATTCACACGCAACACTGTTAAATACCAATAAAAAAGTTACCATCGAATAGACTAGACAGTGGTCAATGTTTTAACAACGTTACTAATCGTTACGTAACGCTTAAATCTACGATTTATTCCGAACCGGAACCAAATAAATGTAGAAGAGCCTTAGAACCAATAGCTTCTGAGGCCGGTTGGTTGCATGAGTTCGATTCAACCTTGGGGTCAGGGTTGGAAGTACATTCATTTGATATCCCGTGAAGATAATATGGATTATTGTCTAGGTCAACTTGTCTGGGCCGTAGGTCTGTTGTACAAACAAAATCTTACAATAAATTTCACTGTTGTGGGAAAATCGTTGATCGTAGCGTTAGAAATGCAAGAGTTGGTATTATTTTACTTATCGTTTTGCAATAAATATACAATATTACTCATTTATTTCTGTATGGTTGTGCAATTCAATTAATTGTTGTCGTTATTGCACCAAGACAGACGATTAAACGTAATGTTAAGATGCACAAAGAATTATCAAGTACGGTGGTTGGCCTATTCGGCGGCTTCTTTAGCCAGGGTTTTGGGAGCGACTTGGCGGAACGGTGCTGATTTCCTCGTGGTAATTGCTGAAGTATGCGGACGGCGGTGTCGTCTTATTGGGGCTGCGGGCCGACCGTACGTGCGCGCTATTCACTTTCACTTCGCAGCGCGTGCTTTTGCTATTGGACCCGAGCGCACGCCGATGTGGATTTGGGCGTATCTTGGATTATAATTGGGGCCGCCACGATGTAGATCCATAAAAGTCACTTACCACGCAAAAGTGTAAAAAGGCCTGTTGCTCATTTTCCTTCCCCAGGAAAATCCTTTACGTACATTCGACAATTCGTCATACTGACAATGAAACATACCGTAACGTCATTATAATACCTATGTCATAGAATCACGTAACGATGGCAGGTGTAGTACCTACAACAGTTGCAGGTAGAAACGGTTGCTGTACAGTTTTATCTGATACAGTACCTATCTATTTCCTTGAAGCAAATGGGGTGCTTAGTCCTAAAATTAACTAGTATTTTAGATAAAATCGATGGCACAGCTTCGTTTAAGTCATACTCCTTTTAATAACACTTAATTTTTATATTCCATTCGATTAGGCTGTGTCATCAAAATTAATGAATTAGCAGTCTGTATAAGATTCTTCTGGGAATTGTAGTATAATTTACAAGGTGGTCTCAACTATACGACCATTGATAAAAAAATACCACCGGTAATTATTATTGAGCTTCATTCTCAAGCTTTCACTTCTTGGCTTTAATGGTGTCCAATCGTCTTCATAGTTGTTACCGACAGTCATTACTACCTACTTGGCCTATTTTGACATACCCAAATAAAATTAATTGAGGCAATTTTGATTAACGACCTTTGCGCAAACGCAACTCCTCGAGCATTAAGGACACTGCAGGTCTTTATGTAAAACAGCAATGTGCTTAATTCGCTGTCGATCTTCTGTTTTTTTATTTTTTCGAACATCGGTATCCGGCACGCTGTATTTCGTTATCTGAAGCGCTTGATCTTTGCTTTAAGCATTCGATTCGTAGAAACTATTGTCAGGTAAGGCTTAGCGAGATCCGCACCATAGCAATTATGTAAATAAATACGAAACTTGTGATGGATGGTCTGACTTCAATAAGGTCTGTGTTTTAACTACATTGAATGCGTGTGTATACCACCGATAAATGTAAATAAAGAACCCCTGGATACATTAATGAATAAGTGTTGTCTTTTTAAAGATTTCTTAGAAAACGGAGCAGTCCTTGCACACTGACGCCTCAGAATAGAATTTTATTAAACATTGTAAACACCTTGACTAAGTAGAGCTTGTGGTCAAGCCGGTATCCCACGCGTAATGCGCGTGCCTTTCGAGTTTTATCCGTAAGGCTCTCGTTTTAATGTCGTTTTTCCATTAAAGAAGGGAAAGTTGTCGTGTGCGCGGTCGCCGCGTGTCCATCATACATAGCTAATACCGCTTTCGATGCCCAACGAGGAAGTGGACGCAAAATGTACTGACTTGTGTGTCTTGTATGCTAAAGTCAATAAATGCGTAAAATTACATACACAGTTTTATTTATTGCATGCTGTTTAGACCTGAATGGTGAAAATTAACTACTTGTATGTGCAACGGGTGTTTCAGTTTTATGCCTCGGTTAAAAAGCGGTCGTTCCCTCATAAAGTGTCTAGTTTATTTTTAATACTTGTGGCGTTTAGCGACACATCTTTATGCTAAATATTGCTACCGAAGTTACTAATATAGCAGTCGTAAACATTTGACACTGAGAACATCCACATGTCGCTGTGTTTATGACCAGTGATGGGTGGCGCCTCTGTCGCTATACATCCACCACTTATAATACGCGCTGTGAATTTCTCCTCAGAAATGCCGGTTTCCTCGAGATGTTTTCCGTCAACGGCTTGTGATGAATGTGTACATTAAAGAAGTCTGGAAAAATCTATGGAGATTTCAAGTAATGTGATAGGAAATAAATAAAACTAATATTACTAAAGATTGTAGTGTCAACAAGTAAAAGATAGAATTTATCTTTGGTTTACATAGCATAAATTAACTATTATTGCTATGAAACAGATCTAAATCACATAATTTAGCTGTGGAAGAATAGGGAACGATAAAATCGCCTTGTTTTGAAACACTGAGCTAAAAGCGATAAATTCATGGACACGCCCTTTTGGCACAACGTCTTTAACATTTATTTCATTAGTAAGTATACATTTTTAAATTATTAATCAAGTAGATAAATTTTACCTCACAATAAACATTAACTATCAAAAAGTCGTGAAAACGCATTTTTTTATCAAAATTGCTTCGCGGTCTTTACTCAATTTGGCGCCGAATGAGATCACTATATGCAATGATGCGTGCAATGTGACATTGCAGCTAACTTACCGTCGTTTTCTAGTCATTTGCCATTCTCAGCCTTATTCCTAAGTAGTAAGACTCAACGGCAACGAATCTGTTCACGGGCCATTTGTACTTATAACCCACTGATAATGGTTGCAGTGTTATTGTTGAATAACAAATAGGTAATTACGCACATGTCTGATCTTTGTCTTTACAAGAACTTGGTACATTTTGAATTGCCAGTTGGCATTTCCATCAGTATTCAATAATTATAATCTAAGCAATAAGACCATATTTTTATACTTAACACGCTTATAATTAGCTTCAATTTTAACCAAGTTTATAGAAAAATCTTGGAACTCTATTTTCACCCACTTTAACACCAATATTCTAAGACGTTCCTCCAAAACTTACTCGACTCAGGACGGCCTCGAAAACACCTCCTAAATTGTATTCTTAGTCGCAATTTCAAGTGAACTATGAGGTTCCTCGACTGAGGGGTCCTCAAATGAGTCGAGGTAGAGTGGAGTCATTACGTCATAATTTTGTTTAACTGCATCGCGCAAATAACGCCGCGATAAATAGTTGTAAGAATTATCGTAAGCATATTCGATAAAGTCTTCAAAATTCATTTTTGTTACATATGAACTTTGACACCTCCTTCCTTAAGGTAGATTCCAAGGTGCCATGAGTTTGACAGATGATTCCTTACCTCGACTGAGGAAAAATCTCGAGTCGAGGATGCTTAAGTCAAGTCGAGGTGGACTCGAGTCGAGTAAGTTTTGGAGGAACGTCTTAGAATATGGGTGTAACTGTCGCTTCGATGTGAAACTTTGCAAATGTATGTAATTGTGATGACCATACAATAATAAGGTACCATCGAGCTGATGTCATGATAAAGACGGAAGCTGGGTAGGTAGGTACTGGAACCCCTCAGGGTTACTAGTAGACATATCGAATTTGTGCTCACTTGATCCTTTTTAATGAAATCGAGAGGACAAGTGTTTTTTTTTATTTTTTAAACTATATTTTTAGTTACTGTAAGTAGGTACATAGCAGATTCGATTTGAATATTTCCATGTTTTTTAATATTTTCTAGTTTTTATCAAGTATTTTTTCGTAGAATCTATTTACCGTTGATTCTACATTTACTTTCCAATTGTTGAGCTAAAAGGTTAAAAGATCATGCGCTTGTAAGTCTTCGGGCTCAGCCAGTCACATATTACTAACTTCACTTATACATTAGCATTCATTTATTAAATTTTACTGATAGCCCTACACCACATGAAATATTATGTAGCAGCTTGGCGGCTGTCGACATAGCCGCTTTTCAAATATTAAACAATCAAAATCTTTGCAAATAGCTACAATACATTCATTTGCGTAATAAGCTCATTACTTTCATAATGCTGGGCACGGTCCTCTTCTCAGAATGAAAAGGGTTTAGGCCTTAGTCCACACGCTGGCCTGGTGCGGGTTAGCGGACTACACACACACCATCGAGAACTTTTTAGAGCCCTCTCAGGTATGCAGTTTCTCTCACCCCTAATTTAAGAACAAGTGGTTTAAAGACCTAAATAAAAGTATGTAGGTATTTTCAATATTTTTTTAATATTTACTGATATGGTTTTACATTAAATTATAGTAAGCATACTGAACATACACTAAAATGACTAAACATAATCCACAAATATTATAAATTGAAAAGTGGGTAACTATAAAACAAAATGTTAACGTGATTCTTTGCCGTACAACACTGATGACCTAAACATAGATTGCGACTTACTGGATGTGGCATACGTGGTGGTCGTAGGTGTATGGAAGATGATACATGTTTATACCTTAATACATGTTTTAATGTTTATGTTGTAATGTTATATATAATGTTTATGTTGTAAACAAGGTGTCTCGATGTTTTCCTTCACCGTGAACGCAAGTGATATTCAAATTCTGATCTGCACATGAATTCAAAGAGTCAGAGTTGCAGGCCGAGATCGAACTAAGATCTTCCTCCATAGAAAGCAAGCGTTCAACCGCTCGACTAATACCTACATGGTTTACTGTATTTTAAAGTAAACACTAACCATTGCACTAATTTCTTGCTTAAACAGTTGCAAATGCTAAAGAAAGCAAAAGTAACATTACACAACGATCACGAAATGACATAGCCGGCTGTCACACAAAATATCTATTTAGGTAACGCTGAAGTTGACAAGGAAAAAAAAAACAAAACAAGAACACTTCGTTACTTGCAGCTTTCACTTGCCTCGAGTCCGAAACATTGTATAGATATATGTATTTTATTATCACCTACTTCTACTTAGTTTAATTTATTGCGAGCAAAATGATACAACTCGACATGAATTGAACTAAGAGACGTCTACTTAAGATGATTTACAAGGATATAGCTGTTGTTAAACGCGTGCCGTCTAGTCTAACCCAGGCCCAAAACATCCGGGTGTCTATGAAAAGAGGACAAGTAGAAATAAAGTGCATAAGCAGTGCTGGCTTACATTACGAAAGCTCGCAATGGAGCCGATAATAAATTGTGCCTGGCAATCTTACGTAACTAGGTAAAAGTTACCGCTCGATCGCAGCACTATTCTGAACTTCACCTGAGAAGGCAGCAATCACTGGACAATTGGTTTTTTATATGTTACCGTCACGCCCATTATCCGCAAAGGAATAGATGTTACTGTACAACCCATGATACATCCCGCTGATGAGGTTATATATCGGAGCCCAATATGCCGCCGGAACCCGCTTTTGACGTCCAACTGTACTGAAATGTAAATTATTGAATAGACGAACCAACAATAAAAAAAACGAATTTGATCTCAGGGTTTCAGAAGCGTTTGCTTTTACTCGGCCTGTCATTTACGTTAGGAGAAATAATGAAAATAGGTAACAGAGAAAAACTAATTTAGCGTCCTGTAATTAAATGTTTTGTGTTCCAAAAAAGCAGTGTTAGCAAGAACCGTGTGGCCTTCACCTCAAAACCTATTTGTGATGAATGTATGACACGTTGTAACGAAATGTGACAAAACGGCGTTGCTCAAGTCTTCATTAATGATAGCACCTATTTTCGGAACCAATACATTTGACATTTAATACACGTGCTATATCTGCGTAAATAAATCTTGGTACATGTATTTTTATTAAAATTCACAGATAAGCGTTTTTTACATTCAAAACTTTGTATACATACACGGTAGTTAGTATTTATATTCAATTTCAAACAATAAACTAGAACCACAGGAAGTTAAATCAATAGAATTCCATTTTCAATTTACAGAAAATGTTCACCTAAAAGACTATAGACAAGACTCAATCGTCATTCGCTCATACAATCGATTTGAATGTAAAATATGGGGTATTGAACCATATCGGTTCAATACCCCATATTTTACATTCAAAATTTACAATTCGCTATGACGTTCGGAACAAACAGCTGGGACAATTCTACTTCAGAATTGTTTAACTTAAGAAAATATTCCATTCCTATATGTTGTCTAGTAAATATGATGTATAAGTTATATTCCTTTCTTAATTTTGTCTTATTTTGAATTGCTTGTGTATGTTCATTTAATACTATCGTTGGTGCTCCTATCTGACCGAAGAGATTCCTACTTTTCGGCTTCGTCTCTATATTCTCTTGAGTCAACACTGTCGAGATATTGGTTTTCGTCACTTATCTTTCTCAGCTTGAGGTTCCATCTTACTTTCCTTTGCTTATTTCCAGCTTAAAAACTAGAAGGCACTAATGAGTCGAAAACGCAATTAAATGTAGTCTAATTTCATTTTGTCATTGACAAAAAACATTTTGTTCTAGTCTATCCATTTTATTTGCTAAATAATAATAACTTCAACGAAATTAATACTCGCCTTTGCAAAAGACATTTCAAGAGTATCTTAAAATCTGACACGAACACCATACGGCATTAGTGAGAAAACCGGTCTTGGCCACAATTGTTTTCGCCCTGTTGGTCGGTCGAGTCGTAATGCCCGTTATAAAACAAATCTTATTAGTTAAACTAGAGGCCAACAGTTATTCGTGCGTCGTGTACTATTTGCTATTGATCATCTATACGGCGAGTGCCTATTTTTTTCTACACAACGTAATAACAAACCTTGCCTTGTCCAATCGAATTCCTAACTCCCAACCAATTCAGTCAGAAATACATTAAGTTTCGTATCGGTCGATACACAATTTAAATTCTTGGCTATAAATAAAAATAATTAATATATTAAAACTATTTCTGTTCTACAATTCCATTCACTAATTTTCAGTCTCCATTTACCGTGACCATATATTAACACCCAAGTGAACGGTTGTGTTTACTGAGAGTGAAAATTTTACAACTTGACGCAAATTAGGCATACGTGCAAAATTCGCGTTCGTTAATTTGTCACAATTATGTGTATGCCAAATAATATTTCATTAGCACAGAACCTTACTTTGTTCTAATTCGATTTTTGGAGCAGATCGCGATTTTATAAATCCTAAGCCTCCATCTCTATCGCCGTAATGATCTTTATTATTGTTTGCCATCATATCATATGTGTGCACATAATGTTTATTTAGTAACACGACAGATAAAGAAATCAATATTATATAGCAAAAACATTCAATATTAACTTACTTGGCAAAAACACGGACAATATGCAACCTTCCTTTAGGCTTTCTCGATATACCTTTCTTTGTAACTTTTTATTCAAAAATCAATATTGCTATCTTTCAGCTTTGAACAAATCTGAAGTTCAGAAATTGCTTATTTCTAACAACCCAGTATTGTGATAGCTGTACGGCATTTGGCCCTTCGCTCACAAATCTTAGGTAAAATAAATTATAATTTGGTCGTGAGCATATCCGCCTGGAAACAATAAAGCCGCACCTACTCGACTTGGTAGCATATTGAATTTAGCCACCGAGCGTGGTTTCGCAGTCAATTTGTCTGCTTTATTGTGTGTGTTGTGCGCCGTCGCCGTTCGCCTTTCAGACTCGAACTATCATTGACATATGGTTAATTTATTTACGATCTCTTGCTGGAACTATTGACAACGATGGATGGGTGGTTATTGTTCCAGATAGCTTTGATCTTTCACGTAGTTTTCGGATATGAGTCATTTCTACTTTTAATAAATTGTTAATGGAAAGTCTAAAATTCCACAGATTTTCTACAACAAAATTCAATACGACAATGAAAGCCTGCAAACAACAACTTAATTATACTTAAGGCTAAACCGCGTTAATGGCGGAGCCCATTCTTCAAACTTTGTTTCAACAAAGATTATTAATTTCTCATTGCACCTTTGTTTTAGTTCTACTTTGCCAAGTCTCATAATAAACTTACTGGGCTATTACCATTTAGCTCAACCTATTGTTAGGTTCGACACCGGATATAATTTTACAGAACATAATATTATCTGTACATCTATCTGTCTATGGGGCTAAAAATTCCGTGTGATCTCAATGTAATGTAAATGTCAGTGGGGCTTGTATGGATTTTGTGTTCCTTCTACATCAATAATTGCGTCGGTACTCTGTACCAGACGTAATATAAACCCGTAGCGTCGGAGGCGTGGCCGGCGTCACGTCGCGTCGGCGCCGTGTCTGAGCCACTGGATTGTTCTGGATCCAACATTCACACACAAATCATTCTCAGGCGGATTGAACGTTAAAAAACCTTATTTCCGAGTTCCAGTTCTAATATCAACAAGCACTTGTTGACTGCAGAGTTGAGTATTTTACATAAAGTGTCAGACATCTCGAAATCACGAGCACTTTCGCTGATATCTGTTGTACCATTTGTGTTATTGTTGTTACTATCAGCTGTACATTCATTGTCTTATCTTTTATACGCTGACTTTTGATAAGATTCCATTTAATAACTTTGTCCCCCTCATGACCCCCTATCTAAATTCTCCATTTTTAACTCGTCGCGATGCGAATTTCCCTTTTGATTGTATGTGAAATGGTTTTCCGTTTTAATATTCAATTGACTCGTGTGTGGATTTCTTGTTTTATACATTAATTTCTACTGATGTATATTCCGCTTTGGTTTCATAATGAATTTATGCGCTTCAACATGAGCGCGAGCGTGATCTTCAACAAAAATTCCTCGGATCCGATCTCGACTCTCGAACGCGTGTTTCGCACCTTGATCTAAATACTTGCGACATTATCTGGTCTCGTCGTTATATTGTGCGTCAGATACTGCATCGACAGTTTCGACTGCCTTGAAGTACTGTTAACTACTTTAAAATTAAATTAAAAGTAAAAATATCTTATCGGTGTCATGTTCAACAAAGTTTGTCCTCTAAATTAATGACAAAAAAATCACTATAGTGAATGTTATTACTAAAGAAAATCACGATGTATCTATCTCTTATCAGCCAAGATTATTTTCCGGTTAACCTCTTTCTTAGCGTCGAGTCCTGAGGGAAATAACCTCGGTCAATCCCCTTTCGCATCAGTATGCTACATTTTGAAGCGTTGAATCTCATAAATTCGATGCCTTGCCTTTTATTTGTTTTTAATACTTACATCCTTGAATCTGTATTGTTCCTTATAAGTATCGTTGTTTGAATTATACGTCAGGTAACATCCAAAAAGGCTTCTTTTGATTGATTGATTTAATTAATAACGTTATTGGAAATGAAAAATATTAGTACGTCACGCCGCTATTAAGTTATATCGATTTATAATGAAAAGAAACACGCGAAACCATCAGTCATAAGTATATACTATACTGCCCTAAAATTGTGACGTCAGGCGAGATATCTATCAATTGTCAACATGCAATAATATGACATTATATTCCTGTGAAACGGTTTTTTTGCTCAAACTCATTATGTTTCTAACAATGTATTCGGGTTTGGATTTAGTCGCTAATCGCTAATGAGATCTCGAATAGTTCATATAGGCAAGATAGGCAAAAAAATGTAGGGATAAGGAAACTGCATTCGGTTTTCCGACTTCTTGAATGTTCTATTTGTATATCATGTTTTTTATTTATTCAAATACTGTTTACTGGAAATATTATACATTGTTTGTGTTTAAAATATGCGTGACAAAGCATAATGACCCCTTGTCTTCTAATCTAATCGCAGTATGAATATTGTAGACTAAAAGTTATTTAATTCAGATCTGGACAATATTTGAAAAACTAGTCGTGAACTTGTTTTTTGTTTTACGACATTTTCATCATTTTATAGCTAGCCCGTTAAGGAAACCAATGACTACAGAAGTTTTGGCCTATTATATTATCAGTTGGAGACCACACGGCCTAAATGCGTGGGTGAATGTTGGTTAATGTGTTTGTGGAAAATGAAACAATAAGTTGTTATTCTGATGATAGTTAGTAAAAGTAACTCTGCTTTATACAATAGCTCGGTCGTACCTGCAGTGGGAACATCCATTCGCCTTTTACTTACCATTGTTTTTAATGAAGCGATCTCTAGAATCATGTTTTCATTCATAGTACTTAAACATCGTCATACTAATTATCATCGACGCTCTTCTTTTGTTGTTTTGAAACTTCGCAATCAAATATTTTTGGATGTTTTTGTTGTACTGATCTTTTATAATGAAGAGATAAGAACTCAAGCGCATGATGATGTTATTCTGTTTTCGCAACCGTAGTAGTAATGATTTCACCATTATTATGTGTCTCAATAATGAAAGATTTCTATGTATTTCACGTTGTATCAAAAGGTGTGCCGGCAATAATTCGTTACGCAAGGTAAACACGTGATCTGCTGGTGGTTTATACGGCAAGGCAAGTATGTAGGTATGTATCGACGGAACTATCGGGCGTTGAGTAACCGCCGCTGGAAAGAGCTTCGTTACGTAGAGGTTTCGATACAGCCTCGCGACGTAAGGCCGTGGTTGCAGTCACGTCGCCGGTGAGAGGTGCCCCTCCTCTGGCGGAAGGTCGCGAGCGGCCGACGCGATGGAGAACGGCACCAGAATGAATCCTTGCAAAGACCCACCCGTCAACCGCAACGCTCGTGATATTTACAATGCTACTCACATATTTTATACTTCAATGTTTTTATCCAACGTAAAATTGAGCAAACATGTATTTTATTCTGTCACTTGCAAAAAGTAATCTCGATGTTTGACGTAATAAACGGTATCTATAGTATAGGAAGTTGCGATAACAAAATACACGTTCAAGTGGCCTGGGTATACTAATCTAATCATTTACCACGAGCAAATAATTAACATAGTTCATTCACCGCAATAGAAGCTTTACGTAAAGTAGAATTTACCTATTTGTCGACAAGACAAAGTTTGATTAGGTATGACGACCGCAAAATTTTCGCAACCGTATCAGAGCTAGGTGTTTTCTACGAAATAGAAAACTGCAACGCTTGTAATTATTCGATTCGGTGGTGGTGGTAGGCTCCGTGGCTCTATTTCTTGGCTTAAATCGTAATCGATCGAAAAGACTTAAAGACAAGGTAAGGTATTCTAGTTCTCGAACGCGACTTTTTAATAAGTCTCGCCGCGGCCAATGAGCGTGCGCCTAGCGAGCGAAAAAACCCAAGCTAGACTGGCACACACAACAGTGTTCAATGGCAACAATGCGCGAGACTCGAATACTGTTTTTTCAACATAAGTATATAATTAAATGAATCGGTGTTACCTCACCGCTGCCGACGATTGCGACAAGAGCGGCCGCATCGTCCATTAGAAAGTCGGCGAATATGCAAATAGTATCGTAGAAACCTCACGAATAACTGGCCACTCACTTCGCCTTTAAATGTGTCTGCTGCGATGAAAGTGACTATTACCGTTAGTAAATTGTGTTAGAACAATTTCTTCCGCGGAGGCATTGCCAAATTCTCTGCTCTCCATAAAGTGGATTTAAAATTTCCTTTTATTAAAAGACACTGTTCTTGTTGTATCATTAAAACGGAAAACATCTTTTTTAAACACAATATTGTTTATCAACATGTCGACTACTTGAACGCTTACATTCGTTTGTTTATTTATAAATAGCCCTACTGTTTCTCACGGTTCCTTATTTTGTGGATAGACTGACAGAACTAGTTCACGCTTTTAGTTAGACGCTTTTGATCGCCTATCACAGAACACGCGGTCAATTTATATTGAGAATGAAATTATTATTGGTTGCTGTTTAACTGGTCAATTAATTCTTTTATCATTTTTGTCAACTACGTGATAACTTTCAGACTGATTAATTTTAAACATGACAAATACGAGATATCCACAGGAAATTAATTGCAATTAAGTATATTACATGGATTAAAGTGGCTCGATCTGTATCTTATCTAAAATATCGAATTTCTAGTAGTAATTAAATATTATAAGCCTTCTGCTGACACTGTATTGAATTTAAAATTAAAGGCTAAATAGAAATGTAGGCTGTATAGAAAATGATTTAATTTGACTTGTCATCTTTGTTATCTTTAAGTTTGTTATTCCTTTATAATTCCATTCCAATCCAGCATTTTCTTGGTTAAAGGTGGAACTGTAAACAACTTAGCAATAATTATTACCAATACACATTATCATAATATATCACAAAGTAAAGAAAATAACAAGTCGGCAAGCAATTAACACGGTGGCGATCACAAGCCAGTCGCGTGGATTTCCCGCTATACGATTCGTGTTGAAGTGAACCATTTATTATCGTACACCACTGACGTATGCCAACATCGGTAGAACGAATAATATACGAACAGCTTGCTATATTTAAAGTTCAATTTGCATCGCACGCACGGTGCCACCTCCGCGATGTTACGTCAATAAGATACAACACGTTAACTCGAGGCTGGGGCACACGACCGCTGGCTTTGCGTCCGGGTTTGTCCCGTGGAATTGTAAAATACATTATGTATTTTATACCTTACAGTGTTTTCTGGACGATTATTTAGAAACGAAACGGCTTATTATTTCTTTATATGTGTGAACACATAAGCCAATCCAGAGCCGAGAACACTATCTGCGACGTAGTTGTATATCTCTCGGTCGAGCGAGCCGAACGGACCGGTTGTGACGGCCTCTCACTTCGCAAGCCTGTGTACCGCTCGCTGTGAAATTAGGTAACCAACAAAAGCCACAGTCGTTGCGCACGACGGGCAATACACAATAAAGAAATCCCCGACCACGACCGAAAAATTAAAATAATCCAGCTGAAACAGCTGTTTACGCATTTAGAGTGACGTAATTGAAAGATTTACTGGCGCAGCTGACATGTGAAGTCTGATAAGACACCTACAAGTTAATCCACCAGGCGGCATTTCAATAATGCCTTGAAAAGCGGACGACGGATTTCCTCGTGTATACCTATTTTCCGGTCTAAACGAGGCGCACTGTCCGACCTTCGTCAGAAGACACAATGTAACTGAACGACCTTGACATGATACGATTTGCAGATGTTAAGACTATTTACCTATAAACAACTATCTAATCGTGAATGTTATTGTATTAGTGACAATCGCAAAAATCGGTCAATAAAAGCAGCAAGCCAAACAATGCAGGGAACCATGGAACTGATGTAAGGAACGGGCGATGCGGGCGAGACGGCTGTTCACCGAATGCCGAAGTGTTCCATCGCGAGGCGCTCTTTATATCGGTCGGCAGTACCGCAGAGAAAGCCGCGCCCCGCACTCCCCCGCAGTGTCTGCTGCCCGCACCGCTCGTAGCGGGTTTTTTCCTCATTAGCTCCATAATTCCATATTATGCTCTATGCCTTTACCTTGTGTTTATCAGACTTGAATCGCGTGATGGACGACGCCGCTTTGTGCATTATTGACTTAGTTTTTATAGAATACTTGTTAAGATTCTACATCACATTGCGAGGTAAACGATAACTGGCTAAAAATATAACATTTTACAAATATAAAGATACTGTTACATTCTTAAGTACTTTCCATATCAAGAATTAAGCTGAAGTCAGCACTGTTACCAAATTAAGTCTGCCACATTTATCAGTGGATTCAGGGGATAAACCCGAGAAGAAAAGAGGAAGGGTGTAATGAGCAATCTGAGTATCGGTTAACACGTTAGCGGCGGGACTTGCCGGGTTATTGCTCCATCGGTGTCCGCTTCGCGGCGCACTCTTTAATAGGTTAATTGCCTGGCATTGTGGTGCTGGCACACATCGTCAGCCGCGACCTTACAGCGGCTCGCGGCCACGCATGTAGGTGTGCGCGTCACCAAATGAGGCATGCCTGGATACTAGTCTTGCTGTTGTACACTATTTTATAATAGAACACACCGCTGGCAAACACACCGTCTTTGCGCCAAAAAGGGTCATCTTGTAGAACTTGTAGTCAGTTTTCATCAACGAGTATAAAAAGAAACTCATTTCTGTAGTGTCTGTGAAAGGGAAGTGGAAAATCTTGACAAAATAAATTGAGTTCATTTGTTTTTTCTGGCACTGCGTAGCGAACCATGAAGAACTCGTAGCGACCTCAATAAACAGATCCGAAAGTTGGGTGTTGTTTTGATGATATTCTTATACTGATGCAAGTAATAATATTGTTACAAATAATACCATGGATGCAATATTGAATTCTAAAATTTTATTTATTTACAAACATTTATTTATTTAATGGTGTGGTGAAACGGTATGATACGCTCATCGGCCGTGTAGCCGCGACGTTGCCATACCAGACGATGAAAGTCATTACTCACTTGTTGAGTTGTGTACGTCTGTGGACGCATATGTACGTACGCGGTTGCAATTGCGTTAAGCCTACTGGCCCAGGTCAGCCTTATTTGGAAATGTAACAAGAAACGTCGTAGATTTCTCATGGGATTACTTTGCTCTTTTATCAACTGCGTGCAATCGCGTAGCAGGTGGATAAGTGTATGTAATACAATAAACTCTGGTCTCTCATTATGCATGACGCTTGATTACGTCAAACAGCCCCCATAGTAATTTGGCGTTTTATTTGTGTGATTCACACAGTGATCTCGTGCCAGATTTCCCACGTTGAAACTCCTAACATCTTAGACACGCGATAAAACAGATTCTTTTAAAATTATTCACGTGCTGCAGTGTTACTAACTCTTTCCTTCGATTAGAACTACATTATCTGTAACTCAACAGTGTCCCCGAAACTTTTGTTTATCATTTGCTTACGTCATCATGTTACGACTTAACTATTATTCACACATTCCGCGCGCATCCTATTTTTATTCCATAAAAACGAAAACATTAAATAAATATTTATTACTACAGCGTTCCTGAGATAGTGCTCAAGGGCATGATTAACTCAAAAAAATACTCGATCATACAGGTAACTGGTCCAGTAAGATGGTCTTGATAGGAATAATTACATATACTGTATTAATAAATTCAAGGACCGCTTTTGTTGAACCAATTGTTGAATACTATGAACAGAATTCAAATATGTGTTTACAGATATTTTCTTCATAAAGATGTCACGTGCGTAAACTGAATGACACTGTTTATATTTGTTCTGTCGATAAGGACAGAAAACACTTGTGAGTTCATGTTATTCATAAAGAATACTTCAATTTTCTATTGATAATTTCAGAACATTGGCTTTAAACTTTTACCGTATCTATTGTGTCAATCTAAGCAAAGTATGAAAATTGCTTATAGCAAACCAATTTGAGGCAATATCGTATATCCGTAAATCTAGCTTAATTAAATAAATAAATCTTTGACTAACGTAATGTTTCTCCCTTTTTCAGAAAATCTCCATTCCGGCGCCAGCCAGTGGCAATGGCCCATCAGGCGAGGCTACGTTTCACTTCAGCATTAATAGCAATGCAGAGATGGAGGGTCCACAGGTAACCAATCAATTTATATTCTGTACAACTTAGTCTTAAGAAGTTATACAGAGACTTCGAGACCGTCTCTTACTACGAATAACCAGACCTCAGAGCCTTTTGATCTCTAGCAGATAAAGTAGACCCCTTACTCCGAATGATCACTAATAGGTAGTTTAAAATTTCTATCAGGTGCATTGGCAGCAATATATACTTTGCTGATAATATCTGCAATCACCAAGCCGCGTGCCAAGCATGATAACTATGGCATGATTCCCCCAAGATCATTTGTTCTTGTATATGCGGGAGGCCCATATCACGCCCATACTCAGTAGTTGACATCTACGGGCTATTATGTATGTCACATAGAACACAAACCTTTTGACACTCATAGGTGGCCAACATACCAAATGAAAGTGAACCTCAGATTCCAAATCCGAAGCGAGTTGCCGTGCACTTAACCCATTATTGGGTTCACAGATTCTAATACTATACAAGTAGCAACAACTCCTTCATCTATTCAATATATTATCGATATTTATTGAGCTCGTAGACAATATCTTTTGCCAAAAAGATGTCTCCCCAGAGAAATAGACCAAAAATAATTTGTAATTATAAAAAATTGTAATGAGTCTTAACCTATTTGAACACATCCCAGATCACCTTGATAAAAACAGGTTTTCGCGTCATGCGGGCATTATCATACAAGCATAGCCAATACTCTACATTTTACTTAATATTTACGTAGGTATATCAACAATCTTTTTTCACATGATCTAGTTTAACTTAAATTAATTATTATATTCCCTATGTGATGGTAACGAAGAATTAGATAATTATCAAAATCCCCATTACGATGTTCTTCAGAAGTTATTACTGATTGAGATGTTATAATGTTAACAACAGACATTTTAAACAACATAATTTTCCGGCAATGTATTGCCGTTTTTCCTTTACTTTGTATAAACGTGTTTTTCTTTCTTATAAACAAAGTCTATACTTCAATCATCTCAACAAATATCAAGGTTGAACATCAGACGACAAATTATTTATTTAAAACCTGATTATAAATTGCAGTGAACATTTTTATAAGGCCTCTATTTATGGTAATATTTAGAATTTGCCAGAAGTATTTAGTTGGAAATCACTTCGCTATAAGTACTTGTTACTTAATTGTTAAACAAATATTTTGTAACTGCGCTAAAAAGTTTACATCGCGATTTGTCTTTTTCTCAGAAACTAAGTACTTACTACATGTTGTTATCATTATTAATAAGTGGTACTTGATGTTTTATTGACTCCAAGAGATCTATCTATGACAAAAGACGAGGTGGCCTGTTCTTGGTTGAAGTCTCGCCCTATTTATATTAAACGTTAGACATAATTGTCTCTCTTAGCAGTTTGATAATAATATTTATAATTATCTTTGTTCTTCGTATAACGTTACATACTGTTATAAACTCCTATTAGGACTCCCATTCAATGTTAACTTGTATTAATTATAAAATATTGCGCTATATTATCAGACTCTTGACATACATAAATCTATGTTAGGTTAACAAAATGGAGCCCTTGGTAACTAAGTAGTGTGTATGTATTATATATACGATTACGCTTTCGTCTTTCACACATCTCGGTCAATTTTTACGACTTAACCGAGATAAGCAACTTGAGGACATATGTACCTACCTACGTTCAATGTTTCTTACTCTGATCAAATTTGAAGCATATAATTTGCGATGTGGTGATCAGCTGATCAAAATGGCGGTTAATTATTATTCTCCATGCTTCTCCCATGCTGGGACGCGTTCTTGAGTTTGTGGGTCGCGAAACAGTTGCAACCGATAATAAATTGCGTGCCCGACAAATTCGTAAGAGTAAACTTACGTGTGGCGCCTCAGCTATGCCCTGAATATTTTCGTAGGACCATGTCAAAATATTTTATTTTTATTCTGAAATATGAGTAGGTGTGATATTTATAAATTATATAGGTACGCGTGTTGTACAATGTTATGTTCACTTCAAGTTTAAATAAATAAATTTTATGTCAATTTATATTTTAGACAGGTAGGTATATTAATATCTCATTTCCAAAATATATTCATTTTTTTTATTAAAGTAAGTATCTAGAAACTAAAATTAGCCGTGATGACTCTTGTATCAAAAACGCAGAGACCGCTGCACTAAGAATGACGCGGCATCTTTTATACAGTAATTTTAACTTCCGCTCCAATCCTTCATCGCGAATTACAAAGCAGTATTTAGTTCGTCAGTCGTGATTCGCAAAAAATGAAAATTTCACATGGACTCGGAATGCGGTGGTACGGGCCGCACTAAGAACGTTACCCAATAGCCGTGTTGTTAGAAAGTGCGAATTCAGTCGCAGAACGCACACGTTGCATCATGAAGTAGCTACATTTTATTTTATTAACACAAAAACATTAACCTTAGTTTCATTTAACGGATAGAACCAGGTCTTCCAGAAGGGGTTCATCGGGACATCGGCCTAATACGCGGCTCTTTAGAAACTTAATCTAAAATGTAACGGGACACTTGATATTAACCCTTAAGGTGTTGTATAGATTACAACTTGGTTGGTTGGTCTTAGTTGAATAGCCGAAACGATTCATCGCCTCTATAAGCGTTTTACGCGTGGGTGTAGTAATTTCACCCTCCCACGAGTTGCGTTCAATAAAGCTTCGGAAAAGCTTTTACAGAGAGGCAATTCGCCTTTATTTTTTGGTGTACGATCAAATTCCTGTAATACTTAATGATATTAAGGGAAATGGAATGGAATTAATCATTCGTTTCCAGTAAAAGAGTAATAAATATTTATTCAGGGTAAAATTATACTTGCGAGGTTTCTTTTAAACAATGTTGCTTTGTTAATTTAATGAGATTAGGAAGAAACTCAATTTCCGCGCTCAGCAAATCTTTTTAATTAAACAACTTGTCTGTAGAGTTAAACAATATTTTATGAGACTCCAACCACTAATGAGTCTGTTCTGCCGGCAATAACTAACAGAATTTTCCGTTTAAAAGAAGCAATACCCATTGCTACCAAGCTAGGCAAGCAGCTGGTGACACTAGCAAGCGCAACTGATCATATCAATCAATTACGACCTTCTCGAGAAGAAGCTTTTTAGCAATGAAATTATACTGGCTCTTTCTGTATGACGTCACAGATTGTCTTTTTCTTATTCAATGAACAACATTTACACAGGCCGTAGTTTTAAAGCGATCCATTTGTGTTCCAGGGTTCGTTCGAGTGCGTCCGGGGTGGCGGCGCTCGGCGTTTGGAGTCGTGCGGGCCGCTACCACGCAGAATGCGTGTACAGGCTAACGACGACTCGTACGAAGCCACCAAGGACCGTATGGCGAGAACAGTCGCCGCGGAGCAGAGTAAATGGTCAGTACTGGGCGCTACTTGCATCCCAATAACGTATTTGCATGTGTAGAAATTTCTATCTACCAAAAACTTCCTTCGCTTCTTTCAAGAGTTGGGTTAGATCTAAGGACATGAGAAGCCGTGTTCTAAAGCAGAGTTTTATTTAACTTAACTGATTTCCTCTAAATTAGCCTTGGAAAAGGCAAAGTTGTTATAAGTATACTCAAAAAAGTAAGTAAATAAAATGGTATAAGCCTTTGCTACTTGCAGAGTTTATTAAAAGCGGGAGTTTCATAACAGTTTTTCTTGAATCATTCTGTTTTCCTGAAATTCGGATGTTGCAATATTTCCTTGTTTTCAGCTAAATCAATTTAGCTCGCATTTAGGTACTTGTAATTTTACAGGAAACTTAATAAAACTTTTAAAGTTTAATGAAACTAAATATGAATGTAATAGATTATGAATATTTTTATTCCTATATTTTGACAGTCAGCAGTATGAATAATGAATGATTATTTTTTTTTATTTTTATAGGAAATGTTTATTTCCCTCACGTGTAAACTATTTCTTTCGTCGTGCAAAGTCCGCTTTCTTCAACTCACTCGATTGGTCCTATTCCAGCACCCGCGTGATCAAACCTAACCAGACGGACATTGGACGTCGCGTCAAAGTGCGCTCAGCGCACGTTTACTCAGGTGCGGGAGCAACCCAGTTGGCCGAGCGGGCTGAGCGGCCCGAACGACCCGAAAGACCCGAACGGGCCGAGCGGCCCGAGCGGCCTGAGCGACCTGAGCGAGCGGAAAGGCCCGAACGGCCTGAACGGCCCGAGCGACCTGAACGGGTGGAAAGGCCAGAACGGCCTGTACCGCCCGCGCCGCGCCCGCAACCGCCCCCGCCCGCGCCGTCGCACCAGCAGCACCCCCAGCATCAGCAGCACCCGCCCAACCCGCATCTGCCGCAGCGGCTACCCCCTAATCCGGATCTCACTAGGCGGTCCCTGAAGTAAGTTATGCATGACTTGTAAACTAACTAAAAGTTGCACAATACCTAGGTATTGGGTAGTAATTGGAAAAAAGTTTAATTCTCTTAGAAGGAAGACGAAAGTGCAGTTAGACCGACCAATCTAAAACAAGGAAGGGGTCTCTTCACCGCATTTGCGTAATGAAAACAGTAGAGGGGCGCCTACGTGAGACTTGTATGATCTCTCTTTTGCACATTACCATTATAATTTGAACTGTAAGCCATGCAAATGCATACGATAGTTGTTTACGTAATATTACGTAGAAAACATTACCTGGAATTTGCGTGGGTTTAGCCGATCATGACATCATCCTGAAGCTTATTCATTTGCATTTGAATTTTCATAATCTTTTTCAAAATATGTAGCAATTTCAAGTATTGCATTATTTTATTTAAGTCAAATTAAGCAGTGAAATGGCGGATTGTGGTTCGATGTGGCGGTCTAAGGGGGAGGCCTTTGTTCAGCAGTGGACGTCTTCAGGCTGATGATGATGATGATGATGAAGCATTGAAATGAAATTAGGGTGTTATTATACACCTCTGCCCAACCTTTCGGGGAATACAAGCGTGATGTTATGTTATGTTAAATTAAGACTTGAAAATTATTATCTATCTCATAATTATTCTGATTAATCAAATTTCAGAAGTTCTAAACTTCCTCGTAATAAGTAATATATATGACTTATGTTAAGGCCATATTTTATTTCTACTTAATGATACGCAAAATTGTAGCGCGTTTTCGTACGGTCTTATGATAATTTTTTCATATCGTTATCATATTAAAACCTACTTGATAATTTGCGGCTGATATACAAAGGAACAGCGGTTTATGTTACTAAATAATGTTATAGTATACAAATATTTTTTCACACCACGATATGATTTACCGAAAAAAAATTAGTTATGACTACGAAATATTACGACGACCTTGTTTAATCATGATGTTATTTTTAATTACCCATCTTATTAGCTAACAATCAGACTATGCCAGTTTTGTTATGAATATAACTGCGTTCAACGCAAAACAAAAGCTTTTTTTACTAACGAACGATATAGTCTCATTGGAGCTGAAAGAGAACATTTCAAAAGTTTTTTGTGTACATAAAAATGATGGACATATTGACGTATACTTTACTTCATATTATTTCCTTGTAGCTGAACAAAACTGTATTCAATATAATTACAGAGTGACTCAGAGTCAAGGACAACATAAATCGTTACTATTGTGCTATGGAAATAGCTCACAAGGTGATTTCTACAAGTCAATACCTCTTAGAAGAGAAAAATTGGCTCACTTTTTCATTATTTTCTAAACTATAATTATTGCCTAAACTGAACTATTCGTAACGATATAAAAACCCAGAACTTGCATAAAATTCAATCATAAGCGATGGCACTCAAAAATAATGTGTTAGGGTTGATAGAATGAGATGACGCTACATTACAGCCAAGCGAAAAATGGGATGAACAATCTCTCTGTATCTAAAAGGGAGCAGTAATATTCTCGGGTTTTTCCAAATTACCGCGGGATTATACCTTAAAACAATTAGGAAATACCCAAACTCAAATCCATCGAAAAGTAAGATTTCATATCGATTGGATAAGCAATCATTTTCCGACGTCACATCAAAATAAATAATTTCTGTAACATTGACTAACGTATATATTTTCTTCTTTTCCAGAGAAAGACTTATACAGTTATTAGCATTGAAACCCTTCAAGAAGCCCGAATTGTACACGAGGCTTCATAGTGGTAAGTCGAGATTCAAGCACTCTTGTGCAATAGCACAAACTCCACTTAATTAACGCTCGGCATACAATTACAGAGGGTATCAAAGAAAAGGAGCGCAGTTTGGTGAACAAGATTTTGCCTCAAATCAGTACGCTCAAGGATAACTGTTACCACTTACGTAGAAACATTTGGAATGACGTCAACGAGGACTGGCCTTTTTATACAGAGGAGGAGAAACGTATGCTCAAGAGGTATGGTATCACTAACACCTCAATTCTTACTTAGTAATTATGAATGCGACAGATTGGTCGTGAGTTGTGGTGGGTATACTCTGGGCTATCGAAGGTCTGCAAACGTGCGGTAGCCAATGCCTAATCTCGCCGTTCCGAGACAGGTGGCACCGAGTTCGATTGCCCGGTCCGTACCCACCGATATCCAAACCCACTGGACAGCTGAACAAATTCTGATGATAGTTTGTACAGAGGTAGAATGTATCTTAGTACATAGCGTACTTTTTACCCCGAAAAACCAGGTAGTGTACAGCTTAGCTAGTAAGTAATTATGTTTTAAAAAAAAGACGAAACAGCCTTGCTACATTCGTGTAATTTCTTGAATATTCGTAATTATGAACAATAACGAACGTCAATTGTAAATAATGGTATGTATGAATTTTAGTCAGTAACAGTAAAATGTTTGCAAACATTTAAATGTATAGCGATGTTATTATTTAAATGTTTTCTTCGGTCCCAGTATATTACAGAAAGTAATAAAACTATATAATAATATTTCTAAGCTTGATTATACACAGATAACATAATCTTGAATATCTTTAAAATGTCACTATCTACAACACTTCCTGTGGAAACACAACGCTAACATAAACAGCTATTTTAATCTCCAGTTTCAGCCAAGATCACGCCTGCGAATAAACGGAAGCGAGGGCAATGCGAATACAATTTTATAAGCGTTGCATCTTATTGGGTAAAACAACTTCCGAAATATCATTAGCGAAGAGGCGATCCAAGAATTACAACGATACCTTAACACTGTGATCACAAAGTCCAAATTGCGTCGAACATCAATACTGCGTCGCAGAACTTTTATCCAGTGCTGCGCCATGCCAACGTGGACGAGCCTTAACAATACCCTTTCTGTCCAACAGGCGGAAACCTCAAAACCTAACGCCACCGCTAAGCAGCGACTCGGCAAACTCTCTTTCACCGCGGGCATCGCCCAGCGCTAATAAGAGAACGAGCAGTGGTCTCGGTGTGAGCGGGGCTCTCGGTCCCCAAGCTGGCCCCGCCGCTCCGCTGGCTCCCGCGGCTGGCGGCGCGGCGGCGGCGGCCAGCGTGGCGGTGCTGCCGGCGCTGGCGGGCGACGAGGCGCCGGCCGCCAAGAAGCAGCGCATCTCGCACTACCGCCGCCCCTCCCCGCCCTCCTCCGGGTACGCCACCACCTCCTCCGGCGAGCGACAGGCCTCCGACAACGAGGATGAGCGGACCACCGGTCAGTACATCTACATTCGCTACAGCCATCTTTGCGCGACGATATTGTCTATACTAATATTGTAAAGAGGAAACATTTGTATTTTTGTATGTAACGAATAAACTTAAAAACTACTGGACTGATTTCAAAATTTCTTTTGCCGTTAGAAAGCTACATTATAACTGAGTAACATAGGCTATATTTATTACTGGAATAAAACTTCTTACGCGGGCGGAGCCGTGAGGACACAGCTAGTATTAAATAAACGTAAACTTGACATCGATGGTCGGGTTCTGGTTATATTAATATGTCTCTACGCAGGAAGAACACCTTAATCGTTCTTCCAAAGCCTAAGTATGATCTTCTCGCACGCTTACACGGCTGAATATAAACCTCCCCTTAAAACTGGGCTAGTGGTCGTTCATTCGGTAATCGGGTTGTAGACCGCAGAGTCATCCCTTTAATTCTAGTAACGCAACCCGTTATTGGATAGAAATCTGTCTCGTCTCTTCACTCAATCGATGTTAAATATCGAAACAGTCATTAAAGTAATATGTCATTGACCCTTTAATTGCTAGTGAGTGGTATATTTCCAAGGTTCAATCGTAAGTTCATGCCTTTGAGAGCAAGGTCTTTGAAAGGTGAGATAAGGTGGCTGAAGAAAAGTCAACGATTCACGTTACCTCCACGTCAGAATACGAATTTGGATAATCATCTATCATATCATTATAGACATCGAAATAGGAATCATAAATAACTCACTTAATAATAAATTAACAATGAATAATGACCGTCTTGCGAAAACATTGCATCGGTTTACATACGTTAATAGAATCCGCTGTAATTATACTGTAACTTTAAAATGTGAGAATTCTTTACAAACGTAATTAGTCTAATAATTTACTCCTGACGAAGTATATGAAATGATGTTAGGAACACCTAAACTATAATAAAGGAAATAGGCCTTGCCGTAATAACCCGCTTTAGTTGCAGTACTACGAAACTTTATCATAGCATTAAAATGGTTTATTTACTAAACGACACTGAGTCATTAAAAAGCTATTAATTAAATCTGGAACGACTACAAATAACTGATTACTAAATAAAGTAATGCCTTTCACTTATCTAATTAGAAAATAAATAATGATAAAGCAATGTTAAAATGTTGTGTTTTCAATCTTTACAGTGAAAAAGGACAATGGCTATACCCTCAATTATAATACTGTAAAGGATCTCTGTCCCAGTCCTGTGAAGGCGAACGGTTTTAGAAGTAGTCCCCCTGTAGAGCAAACTAATATCACAGGTATGTGTCGTGGTACAAACATAATTATGATCATTAGTGAAATAAAATGAACAGTTAGATTGACCAAGTTTTTGAGCGGAGAGTAGACAACACCCAACAACACTAACGGAAGTCAATGTAATCATAGCCACATTATAATCTGCAGATCATGCCAACGAAAGTGAAACCCATTCGTTGGCGTCCGTTGGCTCGGTATAACCCCATCTTAAAAACTTGGTCAAAGCAAATTATTTCACTAAAAATCATACATATTTTATATGTAACATTCTGTCCTTGTATGTAAGATTATACGCTCGCAAGTTTACAAATATTGCCATTTTTAATTCAAGTATTTTATGCAAACATAATATGGCCATATTGAATGTCAATGGCAGGTGACTGACACCTGATTAAATAACTGTTTTTTTTTTTTTCAAAATCCTCCGAAGCAACGATATTTAGTGTATTTTTATGTAAAAACTGCTTGGTGAATAATGTTATTATTTCTTTCTTACAGAAAAAGACATCACAAATAATGAACCCTTAGAAAATACAGAATTAGCGCCTGTCCCTGATGAGAATATGACTGATTTGGAAGAGATTGAAAGGTAATTGACTTACATACTTACGTAAAATCACTCTTATTATAACCTCAGTATTAGTTCGTAATTATAAAGTTGTACTACCATGTTTGGCGTAGGTAAAGCGTATTATACGTAAATAAAATCACACTAGTTTGCAAACCCATCGCCATCTATTAGAATACACACAGTCAACATTCCCTCATTGGTCTTTAATGTAGTACTCGTATGCATTTGATACATTCTATGTTTTTCTTTATTCCCAGATCATCAAGGATTTCAAGGTAAACATTTTGAAACTAACTCTAAACTTAGTCCGCAATATCTTTCACACGACACGACACGTATCGAGAATTTTAATAAGTTCCGAGATTGATTCTAAACGAGATCGCTACAGTTGAGTGTCGCACTCGACGCAGCATGAAAATTAAACGAAGATGGCGTCAATAATTTACGTGGGAAATGCAAACGTGTGATTACCCAATAACTGTACTGTCGTGCATACTTGTGGCCGTTTTCTTTGAGATTACCATTATGTTAACACCTGGTCAGGAATATCGATAAATCGCAATGCAGTTGACATTTTGATCTTCTGAGACTGTTAATGTCAGAGTTTATTCAAGTACAATGACATCATGTCGTAGTTATTTCACTTGTAAAAGTAGCGTGTTTAGTTATCATCATGATTAGTCTATCGCAAGTTCTCGCTAGTTATTAAGTTTTATATCATAATTAGAAACCCTGAAGACCTTCCTAGTACTCAATCTTCAGGATGAAAATAATCGCATCTAACACCATTGATATCGGAAGTAACTTACCCACCTTTCTTGCGAACAACCCAAATTGCAGGCTCTACATATCCTACAACGACAGGTTCTTAGGCCTACTGTCTACAATAATGAGTGTACTGTAGGCTCAACATATAAGCCTGTAAACGTTCACTGCAGAATATAGGCCTCTTAATGACCGCTCTGTAATAAACGGTCAAAGATAATCCCATAATCACCAAAATTGGCAAATGGGTTAGTGATCGCAGAATATTGTATTAGCAGACAAAAGGACGTTGTTGCTCATACCTGGTTCACACGATTCGATTCTAGTTGATCAACTGCCAAATCTGAACAGACTTTCAATCAAATTGAAGGAACAAACCGTTTCAACTTTTGTTGATCAACTAAAATCGAACCGTGTGAACCCGCTATCATCCTCATGACAAAGTCCCTTTGTCGGCTTTTACGTCGACCACGGTGGAGCTCATAATCTTTGCTAGGAACCATATTGTAGGCTAGGGATCATAGTAATAACCATATGCGTTTTATTTCCAGGCAATATCCGCCTATCACTAGTTCTAACATTCGGCGGGCGTACAAGAACGAGTTCGCGGAGTTGTACACGGAATATCGGTCGCTGTACAATCGTGTGGCGCAAGTGGCGGCGCTGTTTACCCGCTTAGAACTCGAGCTTAAACGTGCGCAACCGCTCTCGCCGCATCATCAGGTATGTTACATTTTT
The DNA here is from genome assembly GCA_910594945.2 of Amphipyra berbera. Classification (NCBI taxonomy): domain Eukaryota; kingdom Metazoa; phylum Arthropoda; class Insecta; order Lepidoptera; family Noctuidae; genus Amphipyra; species Amphipyra berbera. The sequence goes on along the minus strand of OU343136.1, from coordinate 8,657,306 downwards.
AATTTACTTATTGTAACTAAAACCAAGGATATACATTTTTACATAAGATAATGTACAATAGACGGCCTTATTGCGATCTCTTCTAGTCTTTAAGAACATAACTATTTATTTCTGTTCTGTTTCTACCTTGTCTCTTTTTCCTCAATGAGATCTGGTTCACTAATGGTGTTTTACTGGATATTCCCATTAGCAGTTATTTACTGTTTGAGAATTAATGTTCTCAGTAAACACCCACAATAATCATGAGTATTCCCTAAATAAATACAAGTTAAAATGGCACATCTCGGAGCTGGAGCATCTTCATAGTTAACGGTATTAATAGGATCAATTAGATTGTCGTTTATAATTTATTACTCTTTATTTTATGCTTTCCTGATATCCTCCCTTTACTTGAGATTCTTACAGTGAAATACACGCTCAGCCTGTACTTACTGTTATTATGTGCGCACACGCATAACGTTGTAAATTGTAACTGCGTGTTTTTCATAACACGGAAACATTAAACTTTCAATGCGACTGAATACTATCGGTATTCCAGGTGCACTGACATTTCGACAAATTGATATTTCATACCATGATTTATGTTAACAGATACCTACATACACGTTTCATGTATTTCGTGTTTGACTGTATTACATAAATATTCGATTTATGGATAGATTCTTTATGATATTTGTAAGTGCAAATAAAAGTTACAAGACTATCAAATCTATCTTCTTCTTAGCGTGTCAGTGCCAATCTAAATTGAGTCAGCCCAGAACTTAGCTATGAGTTTAGCGTTATCAGTAGCGTCCATTAGTTCCTGTAACGTGCAAGTTTCAGGGCACGCAGGGCATGATATCAGGTGTCCCGTCGTTTGTGGAACAGCACCACATTTACACTCTAAGCTGGAATCGTCTATGAATCTGAGCAAGTTTTCCTTGCTTCGACCAACCTGGGTCGAAGCAAGTCTATCAAATCTATGCAATAATCGAAATATAATTCACAATGACGTGATCCATTCAGAGCTCGATACGTAAAAAATATCTACTATATTTGTATGGATAAGCGATAAACGTATATCATATCTTTTTTCCTAGAAAGATAGAAAACAGATGAGTATGACTTAAAGTAATTTAATTACATGACGTGTTTCTTTTACAATAATTATTGTAAATAATAATGACTATCAAAACACGTGATGAAATAACTGATAATAATAATGAAGAACATTGATAACTGTGTAGATAATCTAAAATGTTCGTAACTCGTCGAATATGTCGTGTATTGAAACTTCTAGAAAGATTTAGAGTCAAGATTCTTTGCGACAATTGTATCTTGTTATTGCGATGATGTTATTTAATTTTAAGCATTTCTGCTTGAAAATTCCTCAAACGGATCCGTCATTAGTTCGTTAATTAGCCGTAAATATCTAATAATGAAGTCTAATTATTGCAGCTATAATATTTTAAATCACACTAGCGTATGTTACTTTCGAAGAAAATAACCATTATTTTAAATAAAATCTTTTTACATGAACTTCTTCCAAGGCTTTCCGGGTTTTTTTATTCATTTTCTTCGTCCTTTATCAGTCGTCTGACTCCTCTAAACCATTGCAAATAGTACTAAGTAATGTTATGTTGTCACACAGAGTATAGAACAACGCATCGTTGACGAATACCGACGCGTAAACAACGACCCCGCGTACAAGCAGGAGAGGCGGCGCGTCAACTACCTGCATCGTAAACTCACTCACATCAAGCGTATGGTTTATCAGTATGATCAACTGGTGAGTACCTTCTTTTTTTGTCTATATATTCGTAGTACTTGCTGCGTCATTAGCGGCTGTGTAAAGGCACAAATCAACTCGCTTCAACGTCCCCATCACATGCATGCAGGGCATCGTACCGCTGATTGGCGATCAGTGAGCAAAATATCTCAGGCTGATACCTGGTCGCGTAATATTGTGTCTATGAACCTCCCTTTTTGGGACAGATCTAGGTCCAATAATGGTCAGTAGACTGCGATGGGTGAGGTCGATTGTTGATAGCTTTTTGGTCTCAAATCAACTAGCATAGCAGCAAGATCGTTTCTGAATGGGCCTTAATTTGAATGGTACTCATAAAATGTTTGTCCCTGCGAGGTTAGGCAAATCTGAGGAAAGTCTAAGCAACCTTAATTTTTCTATTGGGTTATCGATATCCCTTAGTAATTGGGTTGAGAAGGTCGAATCTCGTTACATAGAATGAGACCCAAAGGCCTATCAACGGTGGAAAAAGCTAGACTAAGTCGATGGTTGTCGATGAGTGTCTCTGTCGACCCAAACTTTTATTCTATAATTCTTTAGACCGGCCCTTCAATTTAATTTATTTATTTCAAGTCTGTAACGCATTTAAAGGACTACGGAAACATACCAGTAAGTTATTGTAATGTCACCGTAGATCGATACGTTGTATGTTTAGGAAAATGTGTTGTTCAGTAGATAAAAAATATTATTTATAGATCGATATCTGTGTCTGGTCGTTAGTTGACTGGACTGATATCCGATATCAATAACAATTTAATCGATTGAATCTATGACGAGTTTTAATCATTTTCTGAATAATTAATGACTTTACAACAGTGTTGATAATATGTGGGCCAGATTATACCCCTATGACTTCGAGGTTAAAAAAGCACCCGATATTGTTAATTACAAGCAGCGAGCTTATCATATCACAATCAATTGTTATCGATATCGGACTTACAGAGCGAACGTACGACGTTTTATAGTGAATTAGAGATAAGAGGTGTGAAATGATATGCAAATATTCCGACCTTTAAACATCATGAATGCATTGCATGCAACATCCAAGAACAACGAATTTGTGAACTTTTATTGGGAAAAGAGAAAGATAGTATTATCATTTCTGAGAACATATCAGCATGCCAATATGAAAATCTGGCTGCAAAGATCGTAATTTAAAATTAACGAAGTTTTCATGTCTTGTAGGAGCTGTTGTCAGCCTCTAACAAATCACCCTCTTTATTGTTAGTTATTGATGTGTTGTTAACATGTTATATTTTGTTTACAGCGAAACTTAAAACCAGATCGTGTTTCGACCGCGAGCACAACGCAAGCGTACTGACACTCGAGTTTTTCGCCGCCCGCCGCTCGCTGCCTTTAGTACTGATATATAACTAACACTCCTACACAGAGCATCTCAACAGGTCATAGACATTTGTATTATAAGATCTATAGTTTTTATACGAGTCAGTGTCTCCCGTTTAGTGACAGATTTAAGCTTTTTATATATATAACGTTAGGCCTTCGATGTACTCTTAACGGTCCTGATAAAGCCGCGCTGACTGCAATACGTTTTATCACAAGGATTTTGGATAGCAATGTAGTCTTATGATGTTTGCTAGAGACGATAATCTGTGGTCGATCTTTGGTACCTATATTTTTCTGTGAAATGCAGTTTTGTAAATATCATCAAATATTATAGTGTTTAAAGGAACTGATAGTTCCAACTGCATTGGTTCTATATTTTGATCATGTTTTCCCTTTTGTGAGGGATTTGGTTATCGTCTCTAAATAACTTCTAGGACAATATATCGCAGATTTGTATGATGTTGTTTGTTGTTCTTACCATTTGGCAGGTTTTCATGTGTGAATATTGTATTTGTTAAATTAGAATTCTTTAGATTGTTTTTAATTTTGATAATGGAAGGATGCATGAAGATTCATAAATCGTTTTGAGATCTATTTTCTATTTGTACTGATATAACTTGGATAAATGGATTTTAAAATGTAAAGTGCAATGTTGATCTTCTGTGTAATTCTCCTTAGAGCGTTTATTGAGCGAGGTGTGCGAATCTCGAACAATATTTTCGTTCGACCATTCTGTATACAAGGAAAAAACCTTAATAAATATGCATGATTCATGCCAATCAACAATTTATTGTCATTGGAATACTATACGTACTTACAAATGACCTCTACGCGGGACGAAAATGAAAGTTCGCTATTCGTTCTCTAATTGAATAAGCGCCTGTTAATGAACTTGAATTTTGCGTTATATTTAAAATATGCATCGATGATGCACATATCGGCTGCCTGCCAATTTGGCAAAACGAACACTAGTTGTGACTACACATGGTTAAGGTAATTATTGTTCTGTTTTTAGTCATTCTCATTGTAGTTAATAAATACAAAATATTAAGTTACATAATAGTATATTAAGTTTCATTGTTCTTCCATTAATTTTAACAGAGCGATACCTTGACCATCTGATTAAACAGAGCGATATTCGCTATAACTTTGTGAATTCTCATACTGAATAAATCTTGTTCAATACTTTGTAATACAACATATATATTATCTTATATTCGGACCTAACATTTGTTTCTTGCTTTTGTAACGAAGTGCAAATTATACCAGATTTTAACTTAGTTTTTAACAGAAGAAACAAACAAGGTCTGCTATAACTGTCCTAATTTGCCATTGTCATTGAAACTTTTTGACAATCGCACCTTTACTCCGTCATCAATCGAATGGCGTGAATCTATTCCCCATATCGAAGACTTAAACTGGTTGATTTTTATATTTGTAAATAGCATATTATGTATATTAAAAATTTAAATTATCAAGTATATAATAGTCCAATTAGATATATGTTCGTCCACATTTTATTCCAGTCGAAAATTATTGCCGTCTAATGTTATTGTTGTCCAAATGAATTTTGCTTATACTGTATGCTGAATTATTTTACTATTTCTCTTGTAACAAGGTCAGAGTGTAAATAATTTAATGTCGCAGAAGAATGACACAGTACTGAAAACTTCGACAATTCTTAGAAGTCAATTTGACCGACTATTGGCCTTCAATAACAATTATAATGCCCTTTTTAACTATACTAATTAGCCCAATGTCGTCCCTTTCGCTTCAAACAATCCATCCATATTTTAATGTTGGACGTTCATTTTATTTTATTTGTCTTGCCCGGCTTGCATGTTGTACATAGTAGTATCTTATAAAAGAAATTTATTCACGTTCTTGTTAAATTTTGTTATGACTAGTGTAATAATTCAGGTTTATTTTCAATATTATATATCATATTTATTAAAAATTTGGCTGTGTCGTGTTATTGCCGCGTAAAGATCTTGTAAATAATGTAATGGCTTTAAACTAACTCATCGTATGTCACAAAGTAAACTCTTCCAAGAGTGATGGCTAATGTTGTAGTTTTAGAACGGTTTCGGGGATCACACGACAGAGTTCCAAATGTAAAATGAGGTTTATAGTGTTTGCCAAAATCGCGGAGTAAATGTTTATTTTCTATTGCCAAACATAACGTCTCGAAAGATAGCAACAACCGGCCAGTGTTGGACATCCACTAGAAATAAGAAATTTATCTGGTCCTTTTCGGAAATACCCTCCAGATCACAATAAAATTCTTAGTAAATTTAGTATACATTCGGGCCAGTCGACAGACATCGCCTAAACTTGAGTACTTACATGATCTAAGGGAAACTTATAAGATGTAACTGAACTGGCAACACCTGTGTTCAGTCCCTGGTCCAATGTGTGGAAAGCCGTCTTGCATATTATGTCCTGAAAGTAACGTCCATATTTGAAATGATTTAGCATTAAGTGATTCTGATTTTTATCTTTGAAAGCAAAGTCAGTTGTGCAAGTCCATTACATAATTCCAAATGCAATTTGTTAAAGTCAACTTAAAACGGCATAAGCGTCCTTAAATTTGATGATGTCATTGTAAAGTTAATTTTCACCTAATGTATACTTCTTTGTTGTTATATGCGTATTATATAATATAACTCGAACATTTTGCGTAGGTTTACGAAACCTTGTTAAAGGATAACGTTACTTCTGTTAGTTTTTGTCAATTAAAGTGTCAAAACGGCATTAGGATTTCATTTTCATTATAATCGTCAATTGTTTTATGTATATACAGAAACAGTAGATTTTCATTAGTGATGTGAAGTTATTTGGTCAATTCAAACGTAAGTGCCCTTTTGTTGCTCACGATAATAGTTTGTGGTTTATTATCGCTTTTTACTCATTATAATGCTCAATATTGTGGTCATGATATTAGATGATTAAATTTTGCTTTGGGTTTTAATTTATTTCTGTTATTTATTTATTCAAAAATCACTCGCTCATTAATCTTTTCATTGTAACAGTCACCATAACAGTTTGTTTGTTACGAAACGTTATTACAATAAAATGGCCTTGAATGTATAGTATTTATTAGTATTTACAATTCAATGAATTACGTATATTCAGTTATCAAATTAAACATATTTTATAACGTGTCGAATTGTTAATAGGAATCAGCAACACAATTAATTACACAAAGGAGTTTATTTGTTTTTAAGTGTTTATTGTTGTAATAATAGTTTTCAACACAAACACTGTTCATGACTGTTGGAGGTTTTTGGAAAGATATTATTTGTGCGGGAATTTACTTATCTCCAGTTTATAAACAGTGACCTTTACAACTTGCTGATAACACTTTTCAGACGTCAGCTGAATTCGCTCATAAGTTATAAGTAAATTCTCACATCAGTAAATCCCTAATCTTAAACATTTTGCTTGCCCTTACTTGCATCGCATGGTGTTAAATGTCATTTATTACAAGTATAATAATAAAAAAAAACACTCAATTGAAATCGATAGGAACAAACAGTTAAAAATGTTATTGTTACCACTAGTTTAAGCACTATCGATTGTTTTATTATAATAATTCGTAATAACTATTGAATATAACATGCATTATATTAATTGAATCATTCGTTTATTGATAGTAGATAACTTCTTCTGTTAATATTTTTCGGGAGGTTGTTGATTATTGAAGTGGATATTGTGAAAAATGCATTCCATTTGTCAAAACCGTTGATTTAGCACTGTTCATCGGCGCACGTAGTACATGGATAGCGTTAAAAGAATGTGAATACTATATTTTTACAGGCAATGAAAATGCATAGGAGATACGCGGTCTTAATTCCGTTCTAGATTCAATATGACACTACTAACTAGATACCCTATTACTAAATACCTGTCGTGTCATATTGACGTCTGCGTAACGTAGATTAGACCAATATTTACAAATCCCAGACCATTTAACAATAAGATATCCCTTTCTAACGTAATACAATATAATATCTAATTATACTGTCACAAAGGGAGTAATAAAATGTCAAATGTTGCTCGATTGTTACCGATTAAGTTATTATAAAGTTGGACAGAAATATTTGTATTTTGTCATGTTTATACAAAGGAAAAAAATATCTCAATAAAATATCATAGTCCATTGTACAGAGTAGAAGATATTTAGTATCTAGTGACGTCATCATCTTCTTAAATCCTAGTTAGTGATATATTAGGAGTACTCCCAAATATGTATCATTTTTTGTCGCATGACAAATCCGCCACAATAGTTATCTACTACGTTACTTTCATCATCTTTTGATCGCATCTACCTATGAATCGTCAAATCAGGTTGTGTTAACCCCATATTAGAACCGTTACAATGAATGTGGCCTATTTTATTTAATTCAATTGTTATGTATGTTATCGAGTGGCATTTTTGTCATGTGCAAACTTAATATGTTATATTACTTAACATAGCTGATATTATAGCGGCTTAAGGCGGGCGTTACATACATGATGATCCATACCTTACTTTAATTTTTAGATATAGATTTTTGAGTTTGCGTATTCTGATCAAATGTTATTGTAAATTTGCTGTACAGTAATCGGAGGTCGGCCGCCGCCGCGAGCCCGGGCTCGACATCGATCTCGCAAGACTGTCGATTCACCGAACAATTTGAATATTATGTATTATGTCAAATGTAAATAGAGTACGAATTAGACATTTAGACATGTTAAGGGATGTAATCTTAGTGTTTTATTTTTATTAATTGCTATTAAATGTATATGACGGGGAAATTATATAAATATAGAATGATGGTTATGGTTGGTGCGAACCGACCGCGCGGCGGCGGCCTTAGCGCTCAGCGCGCGATGAAACAATGCTGCGATATTCCTTGTGCCCCTCGAAATATCAGTGCATTATATATGAGTCAAGATGTATAGACGATGCGGTAGTGTTAATGTGTATAGATACGTTTATACAAGCTCGAGTCGGGCGGACGAGAGAAACAGACTTGCCAGCCGGTTCGAGCGAACGACGACTAGCTATGAATCCTGACATCGGCTCACGTTAATTAGCTTATAAATATTTCATCAAAATATAAAATACACAAAAAAAATGGATATAAATTTCTCGACCAAGTACTGGTTGTTTTTAAATTATTAAAATGTAAAAAAAAATTAGAATATAAACAAAGTATAGGTACAATTTATGAATTATACTTTTCTTTTCGGCATGTAACAGTGGAAGAGACCTAGCCTTTTTTGCTACACCGAAATATTTTGTGTAAGTTCGCAACCCATGTTCACTTAGGACATCAAAGCACATTTGTTGAAGCAACCTTACACAATGTCGAATGTTTCTATATATTTTGTGATTTCTTTTGCTCATTGTCCTCTTCCATTGCTTTTTTTTGTTTGTCAACTGTCTAAGTGTATAATATGATTTTGTTAAGGCAGGGTAATGCAGAAATGTGAAGAGGTACTTTTTTAATTTGAATTGATTGAGGATTTGTTTGAATGTTTTAAATTGAGTTACTTTTATCCATTCAATGGAATTTGTATTGTTATGAAAGGAGCCAGAGTTTGTTGTTTTTTTTTAATTAAGTCAATTTGAATTTCGATTTAATGAGGCAGCAGATTAGTTTATTATAACTGTCAAGTTACCACAGAAACAATAGTCAGATGTAGGCTCTCTTTGGCGTTGCCCTTTATAGTTTTGAAAACTTTGGCAGTGCGCGGATGCTAGCCGTCCGCAGTGCTTATATGGAAGTATAATAGGTAGTCAGTATTAGATCATGCAATACATGAGCTGAAGAGAGGTTGTGAAGAGTATCGTTATAAAAGGTACCTATTCAAAATCTGGACAAACAGACTAACTTATCTTATACGACAGAATGATAGTGTTGCTGCAATGTGCATTTATGCCATCTTCACTTTAATTTGAATAATGGGATCAGTGCCAAACTTTCTCCTTCTTATTTAGCTCAAAACGATGCAATTGTTAGCATGCTTGATGAAACAGCTAAGTAATTGTTTAGTTAGTCTGCCATTTTGTGAATATTTTGTTTTGATAGTAATATGTAAATCTTTTATAATATATTTGTTTACAATAAATAAATGACAACATTATAAATAAATGAAATTGTATTTTCCATTTAAACTGATGAAAAAAAATATAAAAAGAATAATATGCAATGATATCTGATGTTTCATTTTAGGCCTTGGCCTAGTAAATGATTTCCTTTGCACATTTTTGATATTTTTATAGCATCGTTTTTTTTTGGTTCTTGTTCTGAGGATTTTTAAACATCTATAATAATGATCCAAAGCCTTGGAATCTTGAGTTGGCTTTTAACAGATTTGATTATAATGTTTCGAGAAAATACCATTGCCTTGAGAAACCAGTCTGTCGCATACTATCGTTAACACCGGAAATTGTGTTGCACAGAGCATACCTGTGTGAACGGCTGAGAGAGAACATATAGTATATCCCTATATAGTTTGTGGAGAACATCAACATACTCTTTGGTGAGAACCTTTGGCCAGAAAAGGAGGGGACAGGATAGAACGTAATTTTTCTTATTAGTGTTGCCAAAGTACATAAAAAGTATTAATTTCAGTACAAAAAAATACCAACACCACAGGTGCCCCGCATTGTCGGTTCATGACTACGCACGCTGCTTGTAATGACAAACAAAATAATGTCAGTTATATTTTTATATTCACATAATAAAATAATTTACTCAAAAATGCTTGTAATGTGGTCATTATTTTGACAACCTTCTTTGAGCAAAGTCGACCTTTCCGCGCTACTTGAATAACTAGGCGCCAGCAAAGTTGTATGGAAATTCATTGCTGGTGAGTTTTAGCCACCAGCAATTTCCTTTGAAAATCCATTATTGTCGAGTTTCGTTTCAAAAATAGTCTGGTGCAAAAAGTTTTTATACAAAATTTGCTTTATAGGTACAGGCAGTACAATCATTAAAGACTAATTAAAATTGGCTTCATATGTACAGGCAGTACAATCATTGAAGACTAATTAAAATTGGCTTCATATGTACAGGCAGTACAATCATTGAAGACTAATTAAAAAAAACTAAGGGCCGGGGAAGAAACTAATCGTTACTTTAAATAAATTGTTACTATACATACTAATCTGGTTTTATTTAAATTACTCGCATTGTTTGAGTAAAGCAGTATACAAGCCTTGGACCGCAATGACTGCGCTGCTGGCCACCCTATGATGGCGTCGAGCATAGTTTAGCTACGCTCTCGGCCTTCAAGCTTGGTCATCATTGCAGCCCTTGCTGTCCGCGCTATAAAGGCCTCGACCTTTGGTCTCGGCCTTTATTCCAGCTTGTCCATCAAGAGCTGCAATGCTGACTGCGCTGTGATGGCCTGGCCCTGCGCTACGCTGCGCTCTCGGCCACCATCTGTGCTGCCAGCAACGCAGTCATTACAGACCGCGGCAGTCATGTAATATTAGGTAAAATTCAGACTACAGTCCCATTGACTTATCTGTACAAAGAGTAGAGACGGGGACGTCACTGTCGCCCAAATATTGCCAGTATACTACGAATACTTTCTTTTGTAGCGAAAATAATTGATTATATAGTACATCATGAATTTATGATTTAAGTGTGCTAAGTTGATCATAACATTCGAGGCGGTGTTAAGCGCGCGAGCCGCAGGCGAGTGCGATAAGGGAAACGAGAGTGTAATAATCAATGCACACGCGTTTCATACGAAGTTTTTCAACACACTTGCGAGGAAAATAACAGACTTCTTTAATTACAAAAGTATTTATGAAAAATGGCGCGTGGATTTCTTTGTAAACATTATACAGAGTGTTTGGTGCATCGTGTGCCAAATTGAAATGGTCGACTGGGGGGGTCATTTGCCATCATTTTAGACCCCTAAACACTTCTCATGCCCTATGGATTTTTTTTCATCGACTTTTTATTATTTTATTAAAAAAATACCCAAATTTTACATTCAAATACAAATTTTTAAAAAAAGTATAAGTCGTAGACTCTGAAATTTAATTTCATTTAGATGTGTATTGTATTAAAGTACTTTTAAATTCAAAATTAGTGAAATTAGCCATCTAGTTTTTTTTAAATTTACTCGCAAAATTTCAGACTTCAATTAAAGCTGTCCATGTTACAGCTATTTACATGGCTATAAAAAAAAAACTAAAAGCGACCGGGATCTTCGAACTGCCTCAAAAATTCTCTAGTCTATCCTCTTGCTAGTGATGTGCCACATGCCATAAAAATCTTTTTACAACTTTGTGAATTCGCTAGAATTGTGAATCGAGTCACAAAATACTACAATTCCAAATTATGATTTAAAAAAATATTCTTGCTTAAATGATACCTGAAATACTTATTAAATCTGTTATCTCACTCTTATACGGTTAAAATCTGTCTCGTATCACCCTTGGGGGGGGGGGGGGGGTAATAGAAATTAAAAAAAAAGCATTGTTAATATTTATTTATTTTTCACATATTCTGCTCAAATTGTTGGCCTCTATTGCGAATGCAGGCCCGACATCTATTTCGTATTTCCACAATTGAAGCATTGGGTGCAACAAGGGCGTTACACAAAAAAGTGAGTTCTGAGATAATTTAAGTTAAAGTTTTTGATGTATTATAACTTTTAAATAGATTAGGATAAATCTCAAGTACTTATAAAATTTATTGGTACCATGATTCAGTTATAAGATTCTAGTATTATTATTATTTTAAGATTGTTAGAAACTTCAAAATAACATATTTTTTGAATACATGTTATCCGCCCTTGTTGCACCCAACCCGTAAATTAATTGGGCTTTCATATTTTTAAAGGATTTCAAGGCATAAATAATGGCTTTGGATACCTAAAAGAATCATTTTTATTTAAAAGTGAATCACAGTATTCATTTGGACTCATTATTAAAAGTAAATCACAGTAATCATTTGGTTTAATAATTAAAATTAAATTACATTTTTTCCGTTTACTTTATATTCTTCAACTTCTTTTTCCTTTATTTTTTGGGAGAACATAATCAGTCTGGTCATTATCTGCACTGAAATCACCGATTTCGGACATGTTTTTACATTTATATAAACTATCGCAACTTTCGGTCGTAATGTGTTTGAAATTCAAATGCATATAATTAATCCATGCACCAACGGCATAGCGAAATCATCTTAATAAATACCTATCACGCCATCTAGAAACAATGAATCGAAATGAGTTTTTGCCATATGAAACTAAATGGGGCAATGCTTAATTTGATGCAATAATATCAAAACGGTCATTGGGTGCCGAACGCCCTTGTTGCTCCCAGTGCTTCAATTGTTGTATAATACGAAGTCGCATTTCTACGCAGTACTTGCAAAATGGTGGTTTGGAGAAAAACGCGGTAAAGTTATTTTTTGATATCTAAACAAGTCTATGTTCTATAACTTTTGAAGTGTACCTAAAAAATAAAAAAAAAACCAAGCTTTCTATTGACATAGATTTTCCTTCACTTTACTGTCTAATTTAGACAAAATGCGCAGTACTGCGGTTTCATCAACCATTTGGGCTTGTGAGCATTTCGGTATCACTAAGTCAAAATGCAGTATTTGTGTTTATTACTGCAAAATCACCTAGCACGTGTTCAATACTGCGTTTGTAGTTAGCAATCATGCCCTATTTTCATGCCTGGTACTAGTTAAAGTGGTAAGCTTATAATTCAGCTATCAGATATACTATGGAGCTAAGAGACGAAATAATTCAGCTCAGGCTCAGATATTTCGACCTCTACATATTCAAACACTCGTCGCACAGAGGTGTGATTCTTTTACAGGTGTGTAGAACAACTTAAACACCAAAAAAGTAACATATAAAATACGCTTGTTATATTCTTCAGTTTATGTATTAATTTAGAAAAAGTGAAAATAATGTGTAAGATTATGTATGAAACGCAGCGGATGGATACAATTTTTTTTCGTTGCGTTCATTCTGGACGAATTTTATCTATTTTTCTCTTGGAATATTGATTAGCGGAAACCTAAAATCACAAATACAAATTTAAACAAAACAATTAAAAATTGCTATACTGATAGCTAAATAAAAATGATTATATTTGCACTCGACTGTTTTCAGTGTTCCTTTATTATTTTCCCCTTTTTTGGTCGATAGTACTAATCGATAGGATACACATCTCTAGGTACCCAAACTGTTCTCGTTTGAAAACAACGACATCTCTTGTTGAATAGTTCATTACAAAATTGACATTTTCCAGAATGTTCAACGTCATATTAATATTTTATTGTAATTATAAACATATTACCTACGAAAAAAAGCTGCAAACACGTTCCGTCGCTAGACTGGTTCGAGATTTACAGTACCTAAGTACGCAAGTCGGCATTTTTTATATAATAAAGGCACAAAAACATTTTTTTTGAGCAATGACAATGCGACCTCTCACGGGGAATTATTGGAAGCTAAACTAGGACCAATTGTCCTATAATTCAAAAAATCAAGGAACACGAATTTTGGCTGATGTCCTGTCTATATAGTATTGAATGTCTTGTTTGGTTAAGCAGTTTCAACCTCAGAGAGTTGTTGGACTGCGAGTGGTCCTACCTAAAAATAAAAAAAACTACGTTTTAAAAAACCGACTTCAAAAACTAAAGAGTATAAAATAACTTAATAAAGATTCAATTTAATACATCTCTTATGCAAACCCACAATCTAATACCTTTACAGTTTCAGAAGTCGGTACTAATCCACGCTGAACCAATTTGAAGGCACCGACTTCTGAAACTGTAAAGGTATTAAATTTGCATAAGAGGTGTATTAAATTAAATCTTTAGGTTATTTTATACTTTTTAGTTTTTGAAGTCTGTTTTTAAACGTAGTTTTTTTATTTTTTACTTTTTAGTGTCTGTAATAGGTTATTCTGTAAACTACAGTAGGATTTTACTAGATTACATCAGGTAGAATAATTACATCGTCCACGTAAACTAAAACGTTGATAAAAAAATAAAAATGTTCAAAAAATGAAAACTACTGGGCCAAACTATGTTAAATTTTTATGGGACCAAATGGCAACTATTCTGCATCAAACTAAAGAAGAATCACGTAAATCGGATCATAAATCTCAGCGTGATCGGTGTACATACATAAAAAAAAAACTTATCGAATATAGAACCTCCTCCTTTTTGAAGTCGTTTAAAAAAAGTCATATAACAATAAGATTGCAACAAACTGTATAAAAATGCCATCATTTTCATACAAATAATAATTATTTCGAATTTATTTTCTAATTAGTATAATATAATTCTGAATGATACTGATTAGTAACTCAGATAGAAATCGATTTTTAACTTTTAACTAAACTTACTTTTTTGAGCTAACTGCTTAGTAAGTACATTCGTCACTATTTGAAGTGTAATGTGAAGTTCGTACAAGTTCGTTTCGTTTACGCGAGTCGAACGAATTGTATATTTTCATAATTTTTTCCAATTTTTCATTCATTGTAGCATGAAATAGCAATGATTCATTTTAAAGATAATAAAAACAAATCGGCCCTAAGTACAAGATGGGCTCAAATGTCGAAACAGGAACAAATTATAGAGAGAAAGAAAATGGAGATACAGGCAAAGTTGGAATCCCAAAAACAGGCTGCAGCACTCGCCGCTCAAGCTAAACTATCTAAGTAAGCTTTAATTATGAAATTCAATTATGTATCAATACTTTATCACGCACTCATAAGGTTATTACCGTCTTGTTCTTGCATAGTGCTGGGCTTTTGTTCAAATCGATAAGATTTAGCAGAATCGTTTATAAAGCACATCATCCCATAACCAAATGCATTCTATATGTTATTCGAATTCATCCATATATCCATTCCATAGTATTTAGAATTCATCTAGTTCCACACCCAAGCTCAAGCACTATAAAAATGCTTATCAATAGCATTAGACCCACAGTTATACTAACAACTTAAAAAAAATCCAATGATGTTTGTATAATTTATCACCCATTTATGAAGTTATTTTTATGTACCATGAGGGTACATACAAATAACATGTATAATAATAATATATTGCAGCAAAGAAAACAAAAAATAGTTGCTCTTTGGTTGGGAGGCATTCAAGCGGTACTAACTCACTGTATTGTGCCTTTGAACAAATTAAAGTAGGCTATATTCATACGGCCTACTTGCTGCATCAATAAAGCATTCTATACACTATTACAATACATAATGTTTTGTTGCATGAAACTAAAATTGTTACCAATGGTCATCACTGTCTGTCACATGTGTGGTATCAAATGTATGATCAAGTAGGAACATCACTTTATATGCTTATTATAAATAAAGACTGTGTATTTAGAGCAATATCAAGTTTTGAACTTAATAACTTTCTCGAGCACAAGCTATACGAGAATAATTCATGCCGTGGTCAGGAGATAAGCCAGTCAGCAATGTTGGTAGCAGGGCTGACCAGGGTAGCCCAGGGTGAGCCAGAAGTATTGTCACTCATGGATGCTTTTTTAATGCACCTCAATATTATTATTAGGGAACGTAGCCATACTACATGACCCATTTTTTAATAAAATGTACCCCCCTCGGTGACCTCCCGTAGTATATGACCAAGTGCCCCTGTGACCAAGCATGGTATTTTGAAGACCTGAACGGGTCACGTAGTATAGGTACATTCCCTTATAGTTATTGTAGCACCAGAAAATGTAAGGAAAGCAAGGGATGTGTAAGAATTTTATTAACTTGATGATTCAAAAGATATTATAAAAAATATATATTTAAGATATTGAATCTATTTAATATGTTTACTTTCAGTCCTAGCCCAAAAGACGATACAGGCTCAGTCAACATATTCTCCAATGATGGCAGTTTCATGAACCAATTCAAAGCTTTGCTAGAAAAACAGAAGCAAGACAAGCATGACAAAGAAGAGCAGGAAAAGCAACAGAGTGATGAAGAAATAAAACCAAATAGGAATGAGATTAATGAACTCCCACCAAATGATGACGAGTTTGAAAGAGAACAGTTTGGTCATGGCAATGATGACAGAAGAAAGTCTGGAGATAGAGGCCAGAGGTATAACTTTGAATATTATTATTTGTATCATGATCTGCACTATAATGATAAATTATTTTTATTTCTGTAAATACGTCTGTTACAGACACTTTTAATATTATGCTGGGTGGCTAGAAGTACGGGTTGGGTTTGGCCCTAAAAATATACCACCATGAATATATGAATATGAATATGCATAAACACTAAAGTTTAACTTTTAATTCAATGCTGTGGTTGGGCTCGAAAAATGACATTTTGACATTACATCAAAGTCAAATCACAGCATAATAGTTGGCCTTTACTATTAATTTATGTATTGGGATTGTGGCAATGTATACAGTTTGTCTTCCCTGGTAGTAAACAACACACTGCACTGAAAACAAATTGACCAACTTATAAAAAAAAATTTAATTGCATAACTGGTCATTATGCAATGAAATTATCAAACTGAATCAAATTAATGACATTTATTTGTGGTCAGTTAGGATTTATTTCCATAATCTTTACATAGTATAAAACAAAGTCACTCCCACTGTGTGTACGCTTAGATCTTTTAAACTACGCAACGGATTTTAATGCAGTTTTCAGCAATAGATAGAGTGGTTCAAGAGGAAGGTTTATATGCCCCACATTCAGGCCCGGACTGGCCATACGGGCATATCGGGCAAATGCCCGATGGGCCGGATGCCTGATGGGCCGGTGTGGCCTGATGGGTCGGTCACACAGTCGGAGAAATCGAAAGTGAGGGGAACGTCAAAAAAAAAGATCGTCCAACTATCGCCTATCGCTTGAAGAAGAAGCTGCAAATTGTTTGTGTTTGTAAATGCACACGATACAGGAGAAAGAGTGAGGGGAGCGCCTAAAAAAAAAGACGTCGTCCGTCTAATCGCATGGGCCGACCGTCTCTCAAATGCCCGGGCCGATTTCAGGTCCCAGTCCGGCCCTGCCCACATTAGTATCTAAATTGCACCCGTGCGAAGCCGGGGCAGGTCGCTAGTTTTTAATTTAAATAAGAATTTGCCTTGAAATCAGGTCATTGACAATTTTATCATATGTTATAGGTGTAAATTTACATTTTATATGCCATGTATGTCGCGCCATGTAACGGCAAAAGGTTTAGGCTACATTATTATGATAACTTGTGTTTTTTTTTACTGAAGATATAATTGCAAATTATTATCATAATTCCTAACACTGCCAGGCATGATGAATATGAAATACAAAGATACATTTTAGCCACTTGTTGTTTGGGATGATTTTAGACTCGAGCAACCATCCTCTTGGCTACTAGCAGTAAAGGCTGATTTACACGGTGCAAGTTTCTTGAAGCAACAGTTGTTCTGCCTTTCTCTACGAAAAAAACAGAGATAGCATGAGACTTGATTCAAGAAACTTGCACCATGTAAATAAGCCTTAAATCTTAGAATTGCATTCAACTGAGTAGACATTGCTTGCAAATAATCTTTATATTTAAAAAATATTTTGTTTTTTCAGAGAAAAACATCGCCGGTGGAGTGAGAGGGCTCGCAATCGACCCCATAGTCCCATGACACCTGTCGTAGAAGACAGAAAGAAACTTGTTGAAATTAAAAATCCTCATAACATCCCAGCACTTATGCAAATCCCTGTGATGCCACCAAATAACCAACCCTCCGATTCTGATCATAACCAATGGCTTCTGGGCTCAAAGTCTGATGAAGATCCCGATTCCAGTGTAGAGTTAGGCAACAATATGGGACCTGGTCCTTTGGGACCTGGACCTTTACCTCCTGGTATTATGGGCCCTAGTTTGATGGGACCCGGACCTAGTATGGGTCCAGAGCCAAATATGGGTCCTGGACCTAAGATTGGATCTGGCCCTAATATGGGGCCTGGTTCTGGAATGGTTCCTGTTTCCAGTATGGGACCTGGGCCTAATATGGGACCTGGATCAAGAATGGGGCTCGGACCTAACATGGGGCCTGGACCTAATATTGGACCTGGGCCCAATATGGGACCTGCACCTAACATGGGTCCTGGTCCCAATATGGGCCCCGGGCAAAATATGGGTCCAGGACCTAACATGGGTCCAGGACCTAACATGGGTCCAGGACCTAACATGGGTCCAGGTCCTAATATGGGCCCAGGACCAGGTATGGGACCAGGACCGATGATGGGTCCAAGAGGGCCTATGCCACCTATGCCTCCTGGTGGCCCAATGCCACCTTTTATGGGCGGGCCCCCTAACTTCCCAATGCCGCCAAATTTCATGGGTCCTAATGGACCAGGTGGCCCCTGTGGTCCAATGCCACCGAACATGTGCGGGCCTAATATGGGCCCCGGTGGGCCGGGACCAAATGGTCCTATGCCTCCATTCTTTGGTCCACCTTTCCCGAATCCTATGATGGGACCAAATGGGCCCCCTAATTCGATGATGCCACCGAATTCGATGAATAATGCTAATATGCCTTTTATGGGCGGTCGTCCGCCATTCGGACCTAATGGTCCTCCGAACTTTGGTAACAACAGTGGTCCTCCTTTACCGCCATTTATGCCTCCTAACTCGATGGGAATGCACCGTCCTGAATCGAAGTCATTAGAAAATCCGTCTATGAAGCCAGAACCAATGTCGCTACCCCCACCAATGCCTATGGCCCTGATGTCAAACCCGAAGGATATGGACAACAATGGGCCGCCTTTCAAATCATCGCAAGGTAAAAATCGTCAATTTCCATCTAACTCTTATGCCTTTATATTATTATTTCCGTTGGCTATAATAATGCAAAGGCAGTAGTACAATGAATATTCTATTAATTTAACTTCAATAGTTTTCTGATACTTAGTATTCCCAAAGCTTTTTTAAAGCAATAAAATGAAGATAGTTTTTGAAAACAGTTGCACTTATGAAAAAACTTTGCAACTTGTTATTTATCACAGTACTGCAAATTGAAAATAAATCTTCTTGAATTAATAAGTCATAACATAATTGTTTCCATTCCTACATTTATTTACATTATGTACAAGTAATGAAGCATTAGTTGCAGCAATAAAAAAATATGTGCGGCTTGCTGTCAAAAGAATGTAAACTTAGTCTAAATATCAGGGAGCTTGCATGCACTATAACTATTATGCAAATTCTGTACAATCGATACGTAGCTTATCGATAACCATCGGTTGTACAAAGACAATTGGTTTAATGCTAGAAGCGTAGTGTAAAGATTGGAAGGCGCAGTCACAATGCCTAACCCGTGACAAAAAAAACTTGACAATTCTGATCTCACTGCCGTGTCTATCTTTCTCTTTCTAATGTGTCACACGAGAGTGAGAAAACTTGTCAAAGAGGTTTTCGCCTTTGTTTAGGTATTGTGACGTTCCATCTTTACCTATAACCTCGGTAGTAAGATTTATTGTCGGCCCGGTTCTTCGTCGACGTGATCGCCAGACAAAATGTTGACTCGTGGTGTGCAGTTCTCTCTGCAGATACGTTGCCGCCGTCAGTCCTGCGTGCTGCCAGCGAAGTCGCCTGCAACGGCGACCACTGGGAAAATGTCCTGAAAGCAATTCACTCACAAGATCAAAATTTGTGGTAATGCCACTGTAGCCACTTTGATCCCCAGCAGGAGGATACGTGCTGTATTCTTTTTTATATTTACATACATTTTTTGTCGCAATGTCTATGATGGAACAGCGAGATTATTGATTTTTATTCAAAGCACCTAATCCAATCGAAGTTGATGAAAATCGAAATACTTTTTATAGAATTTAATGTGTTTAGCACGCCGTTCCATCATGGTATTTTCAGGTTAAATAAAACCTAACACAAAAGCATCCTTTGTTCTTATTTACCCTTAACATAAGATGATTGTATTGAGCGAATCATTGCAGGTTTCTACACACCACTAATTCGAAGGAGTATAAGGCGTTTAGAGATCTGGTTAGTAAGATCAGGGGTGATAAGAAGCCTGAAGTTAAACCAGAGGACAAATATGAACCGGAGTTCAGTTTGGAAGATGATGATAGCAATGATGACTACAAATATAATATGAAAGATGATCGCGACAGGTATGTTATAAATATTATTTCTATTTAATGATGCATTGTATGCAAACTTTTATATCTATATTTTATACTTTTATATCTAATGTAAGTAATGATGGGTATAATAATTGTGATACCTTACAATCACAGGGATCTGTATGGCTATGGCCGGCCATATTCCGTCAAGCGCGAGCAGGCTAGTTCACAAAGCGACGAGGAGTCTGACAGTAAGCGGGAAAGACGCAAAAAGAAGAAGTCGAGATGGAGCGATGATCCGCCAGCAGCTGATATTAAACCGCCGGGAGTGGTGGCCCCTTTGCCTTCTTTGTTACCAGGTACAGTAACCTCTTGCCGGTTTTGATGAGATGGTAACCATTTCCATTATATTAAGAGTCAAAGATTTGTTTGGACTGTTGTGGTTCAAACCACTTTCGGCTAAGTTCTCTAGCTGAATGGCAAAACGGAACCTTTTAGTGTTGTGATAACCATCAGTTTGTTCTTCTATTTGTCACAACAATATTGTCTCAGTCAACTTGGTTTGTCAATTTAAAAAATATTAGAGCTAGCGCGCACTGCCTTGCGTTTTTTTAAAGTATAATCTGTGAAGTATGGAGTGTATAGAAGGGCGCGCACTGCGAGTTATTCACCGCATACTGATTTACTTGTATTTATTTTATTCGTTGCGGTGAAAAGAATGCACCGCAAGTCATCGCACCGCAGTGCGCGCTCCTAGTTTGTCCAAGTTTGGTTAACCTATGGATTTTTACTAGCTTCATCACTAATAAACGCTGAATAAAGTTATAATGCCACGTGTAACGTCAGGGTAACCATTCATTATTCGATGTACAGTCGGGAATGATAAGGTTTGTCAGTTTTCAAATGCATTTCTTTCCCACATCGCGGGCACATGTTACCTTTTCAAACTATTGAACGGAACAGACTAATGCATGGAAAATTGTGTTTCATTATTTGGTAGCAAAGATCAAAATTGCCTTTTGCCTCCATATGACGTAGTAATGCCATATCATGTCTTTGATTTGATTTAAAGAGTTTTGTTGTAAAAATCATGACATTTATGAAACCGATGATTAAATAAATTGTCATTACTTGTGTCTGTCACCATGTCAACATAATATCCTGTCAAAAAAAAGTGCAAGCAATAATTGACCTTTAGATTAAGGTGTATAACATTTTCATTCCCCTACTGTACAAGTTTGCTATAATATTATTTAGCGTTTATTAGTAAGGGGCAAAATTAATAAGATTTTTATTCTTTGGAACTGTCTTCATCGATTTTTTTATACATTCAGATTAAATCATCTCTATATTTTAGTGTTGATACAGTTTCGCTTTTCATAAAACATTTGTTTTATACTATTAATTTTTTTATATAATATTTTTTCTTATTTTATTTTATCTCCTTGGGTTTCAAGTAAACTCTGGAAATGTTAAAAATGTTTTGACAGTTAAGCTACGAAGACGTAACAAAGACTTCGCATTTGTATTTTGTATAAAAAAAGTAAGGATATAGCCTACCTACGAATGGTTCAAGTATTTATTTCGAATTATAGCATATTGGTCAAAGGCTTATAAAATGGCATTGTTATTAATTTCTTTATATTCCATCCGCTGATTCCTAGGCGCTAAGTTGGCTAAGATAGACGAAGAAGGTATGAAGCTGTGTACAGTGAATCGCAGCAACCAGGCGCTGATGCAGTACGCTATGACAAACTACGGCACTACCAACCTCAGTGTTGAAGACTGGAAGAAGTGCGAGGATAACTTTAAACTTAACCTCTTGTATCAGGTATGTATTGTGTTTTATCACAATTTTTCATAATCATTACCCCACTCACACATTAAACCATGTATTCAGTTGTAAACAATGTGTTGAATACAAGTTGCAGATAGTTTCTGAAACATCACATACAGATTACAGATTCCTAGAAACAATGCTCAGAAACATTGTTTTACTTATCATCTACATTACTCAGCTGTTGCTGTGTTTTATAGAGTCCTAAATTTAAAAATCAATTCTTTGTCACACTATCTCAAAGTTTATAAACAAGTGAAACATTCACGTAAACACACTCGTAAACATATTGCGGAACTGACGTTTCTGCTTGCTTCCCAGGAACAAACCGCGCAACAAAATGCAACACATATTGTTTACAGATGTTTTAGAAACACGTAGATTCTTGTTTCTGGTACTGTGTATATACAAATGTTTACAAATAAAATACATGGTTTAACCAATAGTGTCCCAGGGTCGCCTATACAAGTTTTATAGACTATTTTTAATTCTCGTTTTATGTCTACATAGGACATGCTAAAGAAGAGACAAGAGGTGGAACGCCTGGCAGCTGCTGGCAAGTACAAGTATGAATATGACAGTGACGAAGACACGGCAGAAGGCACATGGGAGCACAAGTATGTTTGATTTTTCTCTCAAATCTTGAATTTCTTAAAAGCCATCAGGTTTAACAAACATTATGGTAAAACTGCTCTGAAGGCATAACACGAATTCTGTCCAGTTACTAAGGTAAATGTAACGTTAATATAAGTGAATTTTGAAACGGAAATGTTCGTTTCGCACATCTATTTAATTAAATTGAAAACTTTATTCATATTTATGTATGATACAAATTGTGCGTGTCGGAAAAAATAAACCAAAACGTTATAGGACAGTTGTATTTTCGATTCAAAATTCGCTTACATTAGCGATACACGTCAAACGTTTGTGATAAGCCTACTGATAGCTTGGCGGGTGAACGCTTACCTTCTATGCAGACGGGTTTGAGTCAGATCCCGGCCCGCCCATCTGACATTTCGAATTCATGTGCGGATCAGAATTTGATTATTACTTGCGTTAACAGTGAAGGAAGAACATCGTGAGAAAACATACACACTTGAGAGTACAACCCTGTACAAACCGCACCAGGGTTACGTGGTGGACTAAGGTCTAAAATCTTCTCACTCTGAGAAGAGGCCCGTGCCCAGCTGTGGGACTGTAATGGGCTGATTGTGATGACTATTAAAACACCCAAATCAACAAGGCCTGTCGGGAATATACCAATATACTTGCTTGTGCTTGATTTCCACATTTATTTATAAATAAAATGAGAAATATGCGTCCGCCAATATACCTAAATGCACACAATTAAGAATCACATTGCACTCTTTTCTTCAGATAACTGAATAAGAATGCATACATTTTTGGCACGCAAAACGTTTAGTCTACGCCCCAGTTAAATCTGAAAGCAACAGGTGGCGCCACGTGCATCATGTTTTGACCATCGCAGTCTTTTTATAAACTCTCACCGATGTTTTTCTTCATGTTCGCAAACTGGTGATAAATATGAATGACAACTTTTTATTAATTGTTTGTCTATTTATCAAGGTTGACGGAAAAACAGATAATATTACATTGAAGAAACGAAACCAATTTTTTGTCCCATTATTTAAGTAATCCTGTTGTAAACATTGTTCATCAAACAAAAACAAAAGATCATTGATTTAATTACTAAATTGTTTTATATTTCCAGTACTTTCGAAGACTGGTCACTGGTTTACTGTATTTTTGTTTATCTACCCCATTTCTTATACTTTATTCGCAGTAATAAAAGTTTGTTTCTCTGTTAATAGGTTACGAGCCAAAGAAATGAATGCAACTGAAAAGTGGGCGGATGAATTAACAAAGCAAGCGGCTGGAAAACATCACATTGGCGATTTCTTACCGCCTGAAGAGCTGAGAAAGTAAGTTTATGTTGAAAAACACATTTATTTCGCGTATTTTCTTCGGAGGCAAAATATATACGACGCTTATTTGCGTTTTAGCGTGTAGTCTGTTTGTTTTCAGTTCAAATCAATGTTACTTTCAAACGTGAAATGTTCTAGAATTGCTATTGAAAACTGAATCACTCGGTGTCTTCGATTGTTCAAGGTGTATTTTGATTCTGAATCTTAAAACAAACGAAATAGAACCTCTGACAAAATGAAATTTTTTTAATGAATTTCGGTGAATGTTAAGAAACTTAAAGGGCTTTATTTAATGCAACGCCCTTGCAAATAATAACCCTCAAAAAAAGATTCAAACCCTCGTTTGCCGCAGCAACACCTTAAACCGAGCCCCGCTTGGGCGCCATTAGCTGCTGTTACATATAAATTCCTTAGATTAATTGGTCTAATACGTGTATCGTGTAGTTCTTAAACTCGACTAAGAAATTACTCTGTATGAGAAGAGTCTTGCAGTGGGACAATGAAAGGATGGTATTATTAAGAAATTACAACAAAAAGATGCACTTCAGCATCCTTCTAAGAGTTCATAAAAACATACTGCTATTACCAATCCCTTTGCCAATCATGATGCTTATGGTAATCTTCCTGGAACTGACAACCATTCATTGTTCTCCTCTAGTAGGAAGCCCATGTTCAACAGTAGATATGTACCTCTGCTGAAGATTAATCTACGCTTATCGTTCCTTACCCATTGACCACTTAAAGTTATATGCAGAAAATATTGTGTTTTGGGTTTTCCCGTGTGAAATTCCTCAGTAGCGGCCCGTAGTTTAGATTTATGCTCGGTTGATGGCAATAGGCTCGCCCCCTATTACATGAGACTTAAACATAAAGGCGAAATGAGGGTGTTACTATACAACTCTGCTCAACCGTTCGGGGAATACAGGCGTGATTGTTATCTTATAGTATTATCATTATTAATTTTGCATTCCATTACAGATTCATGGAGAAGTATTCGGCGTTCAAAAGTGGCAAGGAGCCAGACCTGAGTGACTACAAAGAATTCAAGCTGAAGGAAGACAATGTCGGTGAGTGCGCCTGAATATTTTCATACATTCTACTATTATGAGTATTTGTGTGGTATGTCGAATATTTGGCAGCTGTCGTTGTCTCTTGTACTGTTTATATTGTAATGTCAAGTTGTCTCGCATAATTCGCATCAAATATTATTATGCATTTTAAGAGTTTACCGATACCGACGTTTACCGTTTAACAAATGAGGACCGAGAATCGAGTCTACGTACACGTGTGCAACCTTATAAAGAACGAGCAGTCTCGATTTCAATAACCTATCTACTTATAAATCGTCACTGTTCATTATAATTTTCCTATAAGTCCAATTTCCTTAATACTTACCGCAGTATCTTTAATACATATTTATTGACCTTTTATTTTTCCAAAGTTTAAGGTCATTTCCTCTACCAGGTGCATCTTTCCGTATTCTTAACACTGACTTTATCGGAAGGAATGTATAGCGATTCTACGAATTTGTTTCTTGGATGTGGTCCAGAGACTCGAGAACATTGAATGAGTTGAATATTAATCAGTTTCGTTGACACACTTATTTGTAAATTGTTTTCTTAGTATCAGTACATTTAACTGAGAGCACTAGGTAACTGTCACACATTAAAAGTTCTTGTGGATTGTTTTCATGATAGAGATGGGTACTTACTCGGATAATACTCAAAGTCGAGTAAATATATAACGAGATAATATAACGAGAATTTACAAACTTTTTATTGTTTATCGAGTATTTAGTATTCGAGTATATTGTATCTGCTTGCCCATCTCTAATTCATTATCATCAACTTAAACCTCCACATCGGAATGTGGACTGCTACAAAACCGCTACAACGAGCAAAAAACATTGCTTATATTGTACAAAATTGTTCTCCAGAATATATAACGACAAGAGTAACACCACGTGGTCTTCGAGTAGTAATTAAAAGCAACACAGACTTCAATGGGTGTCGTCTTTACGACACCTGATTTTCGCCCCCTCAGAATCTTTTTCAACCTGTAGTTTCCTGAGGGCCTCCTCCGAAAAATGAACGCCAAAGTTTCAACGAAACAGAGAGAGACAAAGATGTCAATTAACATTTGGGAGCAGGGTGAACCAAAGACAAAATGTCAAATCGCGAAAATCGAATCCATTTTCGGATCCGATACACTTTCGTAGTTGGAAAACGTGCGATCCGTCAGCCAAAACTACGTAGTTCAATTTTCGGAGTACGCCCCCTGTAGCCATCATCTTCATCAGGCCTTCGCCATACTACAAGATTTTACCGTTTGCTAATGCTGTCTCTATTCCGTCGTCCGATTAATCTCGGTTTTAAAGCGATTATCTATGCACAAGTACCGTTCATATTAACGAATAAAGCATGATAAAAATATTTGTATTTAGGATTCAAAATGCTACAAAAGCTGGGCTGGACCGAGGGACAAGGCCTAGGTGCCGAAGGTTCAGGCATCGTGGAACCTATAAACAAGTAAGTAACATACATCATATTTGGAGCCATAAATAAATTATATTCTGATTTTCAAAAACCTGCCTAGAGGCCTCATTAATTTTAGTAATAACTAGTTAAACCAGTTTCTTGAATGAGTTCGTTATTATATTTTTGCATGGAATTCCAAGCATTTACTATGAACATGTCGTCAAAATATCTGTTTATTATGTAATAAAAATTCTGCAAAGATTTCGTGAACCTTAATTAGCTACTAAATATTAATTAATTCAGTGTGATCCCGTTATTTTACTCTTCTTTGTTGATCTAGACTTCATATTTATATGGAGAATTTCTCAAACCATTCTCCGTTAATCCTAAGGCGATTCTGGTATGCGAAAATGAATGATTAGAGCGCTAAAATCTTTACATGAAGGCCAGAAATAGAAACTCGCGTGACTGATGGCGTATGTCATGCGACATACATGTCGTTTGCTTCACTTATAACTTTTGATTTTTCGTAACAAGGCGAGGTGATTCTCGCCCTCCTGCATGCGACATCGCATGAGTCGTTTACCCGATAACATTATTTTATACGTTTGAACATCGAAGGCTCGATGTGAATGTAGACAAGATAATTTTTAAACAAGAAAATGTTTGTTAAGTTCATCTAAAGCCACCCGCCTTTATGTTCTATTATAAGGATATGATTTATTTCAATAAATAAATTATATTTTTTGTCGTACAGAGCAAATCAACCAACAGCCAACTTGGGTTTGGGAGCTTCCACATCCGACGTCGTATCGGCTGAAGATGATGAATTCGACGCCTATAGGAAACGGATGATGCTCGCCTACCGCTTTAGACCAAACCCTTTGGTAGGTATCAATTAGCTCTTGAATATGAATAAACACGCTATTCCTTCTCACTCTATGGTAATTGCAAATAATGATAAAATAATATTCATAACTTTAACTTTGTACTATTTAACAATTTATTTATTTGATTAACAATTTAAGATTCAAATCATACAATATAAATTGCAAAATACCTACGTTTTGCTATTCAGCACCTGCATACCTAACCTAGTTTATAATTATCTGTAATAACAAGATGTTCGAATATTCCAGAAAGGATATTGCTGTCCGTCTATGACGTGAAAATGTTTCGAGCTCCAAAAATATGTGAAACTCGGAATCTCATTTAAATAGATTATAAAACTCAATTGAATTGTTATGTAAAATCGTTCTGCTATTTTTAACTAAGTAGACGCTAGATAAAAATAACTTGTAGTTGGAAAATACACCTAGATTGTCACACCTAAATGCATGCAAGCTTATTGTTATGGATATTTCACGTACATTGTATCCCAATTTGTATTCCTCACTCCCACGCAGAAACGTGAGTGACCATACGCAAAAACAAACTGTCAAAAACTATCAAGGATGTTTGCCAAAACGACTATTACAATTTGTACTTTGTACCTATTTGCTAATTAGTTAGTGTCCAGGTTGTTATTATCTACGCTATATTATTAATTCAAAGAGAATGTGTTGTTGTTTAGGGCACTGATCTCGGAAACTACTCGACCGATTCTGAAATTTGTTACATTGTTAGGAAGGTAAACTAATCCAGTCGGACATAGGCTATGTTTCATTCTAATCAAAAAGTTTCTGAGAAGCAAGGGCGGGTCGGTAATTAATTAATCATATGAAAAAATATTTCTTTCTTTTGAAGATTTAGGTTTTATATTTGCTACCTGATAAGCACCACTTTTTAAATGTCAAGTGCGCAAAGGAATTACCTTTTATTTTGTTCTTTTTCAGAATAATCCAAGAAGGCCTTACTATTAAGAAGAATTTATGAAGACAAATTATTCCTGTAGTTAGACAAGTTCTTATCTGAAGGTGTCAAATTGGGTTCTGTGGAGTTTATTTAATATATTATTCCTTTTATGAACGGTTGCTAATAAATTTATTAATTGTGCTGCCAAAATTATTTCTGTATTTGTTATCAAAGGAATAATTTAGTACTTAAGTTCCTTACTTACAGTACAGAACAAATTATGGATCCTTGTATATGTAAACTGACATGCTACTTATAACTGGATTTAGTATATAATCTGGGTAGAACTATTCAGTATTAGTCGGAAGAGGGTACTAAACCGAAAAGGTATTAAAGTACCATGTATGAATAACTTTTGTTCTACAACATTCCCCAAAAGTTTTAGAGAAATAGCTGGACAAGGATTTTATAAAAAAAATACATTTAAACAGCTCTATAATTGGTCGTTTATATTTTAGGTTATATTTAAGGTCACATATTAATAGCTCCATTTTCGGAATTTGGTAACTAAGTCAGAGATATCGATTTTTTGTGTTGTAAATATGGGAAATAAAAATAAAATGAATTTATAATATTTGCTGTTAAACAGTCATCAGCGGTATTGATTGCCCGCGGCTTAGTACCCCTTTTCGGACTAACCTTGTCCTGATAGTCTCAAAAATGTCTGTGTTAAAGTTTATACGTATTTGGAGTCATTATCCAAGCCTTTTTCCCAGTACTTTTATGTCGGCTTCCAGTCTAACTAGATGCCGTTGCATAACAGGAACAGTATTTAAATTGTAGCAATAGTGCATTTTAATATTTTCGATAAATGGACGTAGTTAAGCGAAAAGGATCCAACCCACAAAATTATCGAAAGAGAGTAATTTATATCAAAATACTCGCTTAAACTTCTTAAGCCAAACTACACATAATAACACTTTAACAAGTTAAATATTACACATTTGTCCTTTAATTACAATAAAAACAAGAAATTTAAATCAAAGAACCAATGAAGAAATACAGTCTAAACTTAAGAATTGAATATCTCATAACTGTGTGGGTTGGATCCTTTTCGCATAACTACGTTCAAATAATACACATCAAATTAATGTGTTCCACAAAATTTGTGTACCTAAGTAACTAATAGAAAACCTGTCCTTTGAAAAGATACAGCGATCTATGTTTTAATTATGTGTTTGTTCTTAACTCATAAGTTTGTTCTAGCTAGTTGTCAATAAAGGAGATTATAACGGTTAAGGCATTTTATGTTTCATTGTACTGAACCTTAAGATCCAAGACGAAAAGATCAAAAGAAAAGTCTTACTCACCTTGGACACATCCCAACAGGGTACATCCTGTTTTGATTTGAATAAGATTTTAATCTTCTATTGATCTTTTACTACTATAGTAATCATTGATCATAATTTGATTATCACTTGCGTTAACGGTGAAGGAAAACATTGTGAGGAAACCTGCACATCTGGGAGGGATTCATAAAGGTTTCGATGGTGTGTGTAGTTCGCTAACCCGCACCTGTTCAGCGTGCTGGACTAAGGCCTAAACCCTTCTAATTCTGTGAAGAGGCCCGCGCTGCACTGGGACAATAATGGGCTGATTATGTTATGATCATTAAAGTTACTTTTTTTGGCGGAGAACCAAGAGGTGTGGTGTAACTTGGTAGAGGGCTCTGATAAGCAGTGCAATGCGATAGGCTGGATTATTGATAAATATTTTGATTTCACTTCAACACCCCTAAAAGCTTGATAAATTCCGCTTCTAGAAGAAGAGTTTCTCCCAATTCATCGGATTCCAACTTGGTAGTGATTTGCAACGTTTAGAAAGTGGTCGTAATCATTGGCAGGATTTGTAGCTTGCCATTGTAATACATAAATCGCCACATTCAAACAGTTAATCAGGCTGAACAAAGTCTGTAAGCTGCACAAATATTTGTTCCAAACTCGCAACCTTGAACGCAGATGGTGGACGGTACTGCATTGGGTCGCCACAGCAAAGAAAGAGGTGAGAATTTCTACATCCACAAGATAAGCTTCGCTGTTATCATGTACCTACACTTGAATTGACAAGGACAATAAACTGTCAAATGGCCTCCGATCTCTTTGTAGGTAATCTTTGATCATAGCCGAGAATCTCGTCTTGAAAATTTGTACGAATCTTACGTGTATCTAAATGTTAATGAATGCGAACTATGTGCGGTAGTAAAGACGAATTGGGCGGTTTTCGACTGATCTAATTGTCGATGAGTCAAGTCAGTTCGCAAAAGCGAACGCCGGCGCGTGCGCCGAGCCAGTCTCTACATCTCCGTTTAAATTTAGAAGCGAGTGACAAAATTTTCATGTGCGAGCGTAATCCATTCAGATAGTCAACAAATTCTTAGTTTTGAAACAGACTTCAAAGTGTACGCATAGTGATTATAGTGTTACTGGACGTTTATTACAAAATAGTTTCTATTACGTAGTGTTAAGGTATAGAGTACAATGCCAGGGTCAAGGAAGCCGTTGCGCAAAAGTGCAAGTTGTCAAGTGTATAGCCAAAGCCATCACTTGAACTCGAGTAGTAGTGATACATCTACATCAACTAGTTCGTCATCAGAGAATTCTGATACGCCACTCAAACGGTAAGGACTTTAATTGAATGATATACGTATTTGATTTTAGAACAATTGTTGATTAGTTACCTACCTACAGTTATTAGTCACCTTGTTGAATAAGATTAATTAATTTATTCAAGAATGTCATTAGGTACAGTGACAGGTTGAGATAAGTGGGTGTAAGATTAAGGCGTCGTACACATTTGATAAACATTTTTGCTCGATCTTTCGAGAAGATCTACATAGCAAACTTTTTGAAATGTACGATTTTCTGTATGATTTAAATGCGTAGGTATCATTCGTTACAAATAAGTATTTTTTTTAAAATGGCTTGGTTATTAATTTTCAAGTACCCACTAGTAGACTTAACCGGCTTATCATAAGTAGGTATGAATGTTTTAGGAGTTATGGTTATTGCCACTACAAAGCTATAACATTTGGTATGAAGACCATGAACGTAAATAGGTATTGAATTGACTGCTTACAATAATGTACCTACTCTTGTCGGTTAGTACCGTGAACTTTATTTATCGGAACGAAATGGTCGTTCTTTTATATTAGGTAGGTACAACTTAACTAACAGTTTCCGTGGATTTGCCTGTGTTATTTATTTTGTAAATAAAAATTATTTTAATTAATGCACTAGATGCAAACAGCGTTCTCCTGTTCTTCCCATCCTTCCATCCATCCTATTTACAACTCGGTCACATTAACTTGACGCTTGGCGTTGATGACGTCATTTTGGCTCTCGGGTACGGTGTGACAAAAAAGCATCAACAATTAAACTACCGATTTGATTTTGGGGCATGGATTTTATTAGCCAATCTTGCAATAGGTACGTTTACGTATTATTACCTATATCAAGGAAAGAAGGAGGAGGGAAGCGGGCGGGGCCTCGCATTCCAGAGATGCGTCAAGTTAATGTGACCGCCTAGTAGGTACTTACTTGTTTTGCTTCTTTCCTCTTTGTAAATACCTAGGTATTAAGGGGCCTATTCAAGTTTTACAAGCAGAATTTTAGTAATTTTTGACCCACCCTCCCCCTTGTCAGCAAAAATAAGCAAAGCTTTTACCCCTCCCTCCTATGCTTATGTAAACATTGGTAGGTATATATTTTTTTAAACTGATCAGGTTTCGTTATTGTTATTCATGAGCAGCAGTTTTGAAGTCTAGAAAAATAAGTAAATAAATAAAAATTACTGATGTAATCATCATCTAGACACTCCTGTCCCCCATGTCATCAAAAATAAGCTAAGCAAAGACCCCCTCGCCCCCCTTTCGTGCTTACGTAATACTTGAATGGCCCCTAACTACCTAGTATTAACAGAAACTATTAGGTACTTACCTAGGTAGGTGTAGGAAAGTTTATCTACAGAAATAGTACCAGGGATTAACCTAACCATGTACCTAATAGGTATCTAGATATCTAACTACCTACAGACTACAGTAGAGAAAGAATCGTGGAAATCTAATTGATTTTTGGATTCTGACGAACATACATACAATTTTTAATGTTATAATTATGCTCATCGATCACGAATGAAAATCTTATATGTAGAGACTAGGTATGTAGTTAGTTGCGCTTGTCGCGGTCAATCCGTGGATGGGTGACCGTTCGTTGCAAATCGAGACCCCTCTGTGTTTCGGAGAGCACGTTAAACAGTCAGTCCCGGGTATCATACGAATACCTATGACAGTCGTTATGGTAAGGCAGAAGCCCGAAAGTCTGACAACCGGTCTAACCTTAGGATATCGGCACTGCCTAGTAACTGGATGCGTAGGTCTAATGGCAGTCGCTCCGTGTAAAATACTGGTATTCAACCGCATCTGGTTAGACCGGAAGCTGACCCCAACGTAGTTGGGAAAAAGCTAGGCAGAACGAACTAGGTATGTAGTTACTATTCTTATAGTGCTTATACTTAAGATTTTCTTCATCACCAGTTTCTTCTTAACTTATTCGAGTGCGGCTTCCAATCTAACACGACTAAGTAAACTACTTACCTATAAAATAAATATTAATAAATCTAGGTACCTATCTAATGATGCAGGTAGGTACAAGTGCTGTGGGCAAGGTAGAAAGAGTCTAATAGGGTTAAGGTAAGCGTTAATTGGGTCAGTCAGATAGAAACGACCTTAACTCGAAAGGATAGGATGACCCACAACTCTCTACGAAGGTCGGCTAGGATTAGGATCGATAACAGATTGGAACTACTTAATAATTAATCTGTTATTTAAAAGATTACTTAATGAATACCGCAATTATCAACATTAATTGCTAGAAGCATTTGCATTGCTTCGAAAAATTTTGAAAATCCCCGGGGGCTAGTTGATCTATGGAATTTCCATTGGGCAAGATTCGCAGCAACAAAAGTATATTAACACTTCAGTTTTTATGTCATAACTGAACACAATAATATTAAAATTTAATCGGAACACATACAATAAAATAACACAAACTCTTGGCTATTATATGAAATTCTGAAAAGCAGTGTATCGAATAATTTCGAATAATTTTGTGTCTTTTAGATGTTATGTAAAAATAACAGTGTTAACCAACTTTCGTTGTTGACCGTACCAGTCCGCTAACCTCACTTACATACTAGTGTTTAATATTTATAAAAGAACTATTATTAAAACATATAGAAATGGATTTGGACACATACCTACCACCTGTTCTGCAAGTACCTACCTAGTAAAGTGCTGGGCCCAATTTGGGACAACCACTAGCAATTACAAAAAGGAGTTGGTGAACTTGCACTTGGGCCCCTTTTTGAGCGTGTCAGTTGCCAACTACGCCAACTGAACAAGGCCCTCCCGAGTCCTAATGGGAATACCCATAATCACAACGGTGATGCCAGCACGTTGTTATTCGTGCACAAGATGTTATTGTCCATCTCTAAGCCATAAAACCTTCATCACATATAACATATCCTAGGAAGAGAGGATTATTTGCAGAGAAAAATACAGCTCTGCAAAAAAGAGTAGACATCAACGAAAAATTTCAGTCATTATAAAAAAAATACTTTCAAGAATAACGTCTCTGATAGATATTTCACCATTATTTTATGTATTTTTTCATAGATGTTAGAATAAAGAAAGATTTAAAAATTATCAACCTAATTTCAGTTAAACAAGTACTATGCGTGCCAAATAAGAATAGCACTGTCAAGACGCCATTTTGTTCCGCAATACTCGTGAACTTCATTACCAAAGTGTAAGGTGTGCAAAAAAGTAAATAAAGAAATTATATTCAGTTTAATTATTTTTGGTCACTTTTTTGGTATTTCTTATCAATTTTACGCCAAATTAATTACACAGTAATTATATTATTATTATGGCGACATATTAGGGTGACCAGTAGCATTTCGTGAAGTTAACTATATATATTGGTTCATTTCTTTAATGAATACTGTTTTCAAATATTATTAAATTATCCAAAATTATCTATTTATGGAATTCAATAAATAACATTTTATAAAAATGAATGTAAATAATAATGAAATCTATGAATAAAAAAATATAACTTTTTTTTTCATAGTATTATTTTGCTGGCAGTACCAATTTAATATATAGCTATCGTGTGAAGTTGTAGCAAGCGCGATCCTATTCTTATTTGGCACGCATAGTAATGTTGTTTTCCGAATTCTAGGCAAAGTTGCGGGCACAGCTTGTTTTAAATAAATAGCATCTTAAACACAGTTATCGATACAGTATTGTCAAAGCTTAAAGATAAAATCTTATAATTACATAAACTTTCTGTCAAGCTGTATGGCATCTAATTACACTTCCACTCCATTCGCCCGTCCAGTGGTCTTGATTTTCTGACGTAGCCGAATCTACAGACAAGTCTTTCTAACATGTTATACACATTGGTAACCTAGTTATTGAATAATACACGTTTCACCCAAGGATGTGGCAGTAAAATGTGTTAACGACGGAACGTATGACGTCATGTCTGAATACGATGCGATTCATAGATTAAGGTCGCGGCCGCACTGGTAAAGCGATACTGAAATAAATAAAATATTTTCACACGCCACATTTTTTGTTGCATTTTTTTTCATAGGTAAAATTAGAAGCAGACAGATCAATATCAGGTGCACGGTACAGTAGGGAAACGGGGTAGATATAAAATAATCGAATAGAGATAGGATGAACGATCAAGCTTTCCCTAACTTATGATATGGTTTGAAATCTTGGAGCCATCTGGTGCATTCTATTCTTTTTTGGCGTGTTGATTGGTCCACTAGTTTAGGCCGAGACAACAGTTCAGTCAATAAGGATAGAAGGATAGATTGACTTTTTTTTATTCTTGTCTTGGTCGCCTTTGGCCCTCGTCTCACCTGATGGTAACCGCAGACAGGGTCTAAGATGGAACACACGAATCCAAGGAACAGAGATATAGTGGGATTTACCTATACCCCTCTGGTTCTC
Source organism: Amphipyra berbera (assembly GCA_910594945.2). NCBI lineage: Eukaryota > Metazoa > Arthropoda > Insecta > Lepidoptera > Noctuidae > Amphipyra > Amphipyra berbera. Next base: position 8,621,958 of record OU343136.1, on the reverse strand, counting down.
ACATACACACGACGGAACACAGTAAATTGCTTGGCGCCGGACTTTAATGTGAGGGTAGTAGCTAGCCAGGCGGACCGTATAGATCCTACCACCAAGCGTGCTGAGTTTTGTTGAATCTTATAATACACGGCTATTCCCAGCGTGCGATGAGGAAGTTTTATATTCTAACCCGTCCCCACGTCTTCTGATCTCGGTGCCTTTCCATTAATGAAGGTTGACCCATCCAGTATACTATTGTAGTCTTTGGGTTGACCGTCAACTCCGCATCATTTATTCCGTTTCTCGCCAGACGCAACAGTTCTTCAAAACTGGCGACGCATAGTTTAGCTGGCCACAGAGTAGTGTAGACGGAGCTTCTTCTTGTTCCTGCCCTTATCCCACACTAGGTGGGGTCGGCACAACATGTATTTCATAAATCCATGTTGTTAGAGGTTTTGGCTTATTGTTTTATGACCGGCCGCCTGCCTGACAACAACCCCGCGCGAACGCTCAACGAGTATTCCCAAGGAGGGTCCTTGGGAATACTCGTTGAGCGTTCGCGCGGGTGACTCAATGTGCTTGCTGATATTATGCACTGAGTCCCAAAATGATAATGCTTGTCAATCTTATTGCCGACAACTAAGTAGACTATGTTCTTCTTGGTGGGGTATACTTGAAGCTCCTCGACCCACTCATAGCACCGTGAGCGTCTCTGTAAAACTTGAAACTTTTGGTACTTAGTATTCGCAATCGTTTACAATAGAAATAAACGGCGAGTTATACTCGTACTACAAAATCTAAAAAAATTAAAAACACCCGGAAAATACATTTTATAAAATATCATTGATATTCGCTGGCCACGGGCGATGACATAGTGTAGACGTAGCTTTAGATAAAAAAACATTGCAATAATAGCTTAAACATCATTTAATTTAGTGTTACAATTAGCAACACACTACAGCTACGTAACGTAATTAATATATGTTTTATAGCACCAAGTTCGTTACGTTTTTCTTTTTAACCTTGTGCAATTATATCAGATTGACAGACGAATGATGATTCAGTTTTTTACGATGTTAGGTTTTAGTAGGAGGTAATTTATCTAGTCTTACTTACGCCATTTTTACATGTTCGGTGATAATAATGCGGTAATTGATAGCTTATCGCTAACTCCAAGTATTACTCACACATGTGCCAGATTATACACCTGGGTAGGCTACTTAAGATATAGTAACTACGGGTTTATACAGGGTGTAAACGAAATCATGTATTTCCTTCAAACCTCGTGATGTACTGCTGACATAGATTAACCCCGCAGGGGATAATTTTGGATTCAATAAAAAAAAATTACAAGAAGTAAACATAATTATGTTCTTAATGTGAGGCATTTAAGCGCCCCGAGTTAAATGACCGCGCGGCGAGCGATAGCCGCGTAATTCGCTCGGGGCGCTAAAATTCCTCACGTTAAGAACACATGTTTACTTTTAGTATTTTTTTAAATTTAATCTAAAAGTATCCCCGCACGGTTAATCTATGTCAGCAGTACATCACGAGGATGAAGGATTCAAATGATTTCGTTTACAGCCTGTATAGGAATCATAGTAGACATGTTTATTTACTCTTCTTTTATGTGATTGGTTGTTAAATAAGCCGACACGGCCCATCTGATGGAAATTGGTCACCGCTGCCTATATTCACTTACAGCACCAAGGGGATTGTTGTTGCGTTGCTAAACTTAGAGACAAAGTTGTGAAGTCTCATCTGCCTGTAATTTCACCGACACCAATTCCTTTCAAACTGAAACAGCAATGCTGCTTGGCGGCAGAAATAGGAATGCAACGGTGGCAGTACTTCCCTAGACCAGGGGTCGGCAACCTTTTGAGATGCAAGAGCCAAAAGTTGCAATTTACCAAATTTTTGGTTTAAAGAGCCACAAAAAAAATAATTTCAATATTATAATTATGATTTGCTTATACAGGGTGTCCTGTAATTAATGGATAACCTTGAAATGGCGCTTAGCAGAACTAACTATATTTAAAAAAAAAGAAAAAAAAAAGATTTAGATATAGTTATTATATTTATCGCTCAGTCATAGACGGTATATCTCAGTTATATTATATTATATTACTCAATTATGGATCGATTGCACGATTTTGAAAGTTTTCATAGTAACATAATTATTTTTTGCGGTTAGAACTGGAGAGCCGTACATCGAAAGAGCTGCACGTGGCTCGCAAGCCGCAGGTTGCCGACCCCTGTCCTAGACAAACTCTTTCACAAAGTGCTCTACTACTCTCTCTCTACCAGTCTTAATTATACACACAGGTTCAATCGTATACTACGAACGTCGGTGGCGAGGCACTGGTCCTACTTCAAAAAAGACAGGCCAGGTCTAAGATCGAGAGGACGCTCCGTGTCTGACACTGGACTTTGTGGCATCGTTGACAATGGTAAGTTATAATACACAATGGTGTCCATTCTGTTGCGCACTTTGACAGCACTAAACTAAACTAAGGGGTGCTTATTACAAAAAGTGGTTTAAACCAAGACTAAGATAAACCCAGATTTATAATATACCCATCACTTGCTAACGTCATATAACAAAAAGAGATGGAGCTATTTTAAAACCGAGGTTTTTCTTAGTCCATCTCTCGTAATAAGAGGGAAAGTGTTTATCTCTTTCTGTTTCAATAGAAAAAGAAAGTGACAGTTGCGTTTAGTCTAGTTTCTAGAACTGTCAAAATGTGCTACAGAATTGACACCAAAATCTATATTGTATGAATAGGCACTCATCTATTTTTTGTCTGCATGAAACTGCACAGAATCGTGACAGATGGAAGGAATGGCGGGAGGCCTTTGCCCAGCAGTGGGACAGTACAGGCTAATTATAATAATATAATTTCATCTTCCTGCCCTTATCCCACACTAGGTGGGGTCGGCACAACATGTATTTCATAAATCCTTGTTGTTAAAGGTTTTGGCTTATTGTTTTATGACCGGCCGCCTGCCTGACATCAACCCTCCTTGGGAATACTCGTTGCACCGTCGCGCGGCTGACCCAATGTGCTTGCTGATATTATGCACTGGGGCCCAAAATGATCTATTTTTTGTCTGTACCAGTCGTCAATTGTCGTTATAGCCTTTTCCCAAATGGCCTAAGTAAGGCCTTAGGCCACACTACGTGCTGTGCATGTTACGTAAATAGTAGAGTGAGACTCTTGCCCGCTTTATTTAATTGCTGCTACTGGATAAAAAATATACACACAAAACCTTTTCACGAAAATACTCGTGGAAACTAACACAGGCAACAGCCTGTGTTAGTTTCCACGAGTATTTTCGTGAGTATTTTCGTATTTTCGTGTTTTTGTTCACAAACATTAATTCTCTGGTTAATCAACCGTTTACCTAAAATTCTAGTACATTTTTCGAGTAAACCGTTGTTTAACCAGAGAATTAATGTTCATGAACTTCTAGCCTTAATCGACCTAGTAGATTTCAAAAACAACCAGGAATTTGATAATGCATGGTCAGGAAGTCTGTCTGATAGAACATGTACACTGTTGTAGGTACATGTCTGTGTAATAATGTAAGTATCAAAGTAATTTAACTCCTCTAGTAATTTCTAGTAATTGCCTCGTTGGTCTAGTGGTGGCAAGCGCGACTGCTGATCGTGAGGTCCTGGGTTCGATCCCCAGATCGGACAAAGTGATATTGGGTTTTTCCGTGTGGAATTCCTCAGTAGCAACCCGGAGTTTTGATTTGTGCCCAGTTGATGGCAATAGGCTCGCCATAACGGCGAGATGAGGGTGTTACGATACACCTCTGCCCAACCCTGCGGGGAATACAGGCGTGATGTTATGTTATGTAATTAACCTATAAAACCTATTTGCAAAGTGAAATCCTTCATTCACTATAACTCGTAGTACCTATCTACTATTATGTACCTACGTAGTACATAATGCTTCTATAAATTGCCATAAGCTATCAGTCATTCGGCGGAATAACAATATCTCCTCGTTTGGCAATCGCAGTGCGGTATTGTTGCCATCCATCCCACTACTAGCATCATCCTTTACATGTATCTTACGACACCCGGACCTAGGTTTGTTTTATACAATTCTAGTCTTGAATACGGAATAAAACTATTTTTTAAAATCTATACCTACTAATATTATAAAGAGGAAAGATTTGTATTTTTGTATGTAACGAATAAACTTAAAAACTACCTGACCGATTTCAAAAAATCTTTTGCCGTTAGAAAGCTACATTATCACTGAGTAACATAGGCTACGGGCGGAGCCGTGAGGACACAGCTAGTACCCAATATTTTGGAAAGTATAATTTTGGATTGGCTTTGGCTTGGCTTTTACCACAGTCTAGCCATTCCATACAGTCATTCATCGCGGTGACGTCATCTCCCGAGCTGCCTTCACAACCTGTCACGTCACCTCCCGAACTGCCATTAAAAACTGTCAATGTCCAACTCTCGATGAACCACTGTATGGGGGTAGGTTAGTTACACTGTGCTTTTACTATGTGTATTATTTTGCCCTATCTAAGCATAGCTGCTGAGTTCGATGTTCTGGGTACGTCTGCCAGTATGTTTCTATTGAAAAATTGTATGGGGCATAGGAGATGAGTTCCATTGGAAAGGTGATGGCTACCTCTGCAGTACCCGTGTACTGCAGAGGTAGCCATCACCTTTCCAATAGACCCCGTGGTCTACTACATTCAATTTTATCCAAGAAGACGCGTGATGATTACACATGTAAAGCACTTCTCGAATCGAGTAAATCATAATACCTAATATTACAATAGGCTATGATTCAATTGTTGATAGGAAACAAAGAAGTATTAAAATCACGAAAGTATTAAATAAAATGGAAAGTTAAAGAGATTGATGCAAAAATCACGCAATGCTTGTTAAAATCTCGTGACTAGAAGTAAGGATTGATCGCATGGGAACTAAATTTTAGAATAAAATCACGATAAAACGAAGAAGGTCGCGGTTGTTATTATTAAAATGTGTATGGTAGTTAGTTTTTATATGATAGTTCTAAGAACTCTTAATAAATTTTCATGAATAAGCTTTCATAATAAGTCGAGACATGTTTGTTTACTCTACTCACGACATGGGTTTTTCACATCCGCATCGTCACGTGTTTTCCGATATATCTAATGCAAGCTTTTCTAAAAAAACATTACTCCAAAACTTTCACATATTATAACAACATCACGCCTTGTATTCCCCGAAGGATTCAGCAGAGGTGTTTTAAGTACACTTGTGTCGCCAGATATGTTTTAGTCCCATGTAATAGGGGGCGAGTCTATTGCCATTAACTGGGCACAAATTCAGACTCCGGGCTGCTACTGTGAAATTCTTTATGGAACAATCCAATAACACTTTGTCTGACCTGGGGATCGAACCCAGGACCCTGTGCTCAGCAGTCGCGCTTGCGACCACTAAACCAACAAGACAAGAGATTCATACAAAACCTGCCCTATACGATTGATATGAATCTTTAAGCGTAGTTCTCGGTCCAGAGGACGAAATCGCAAGGGTCGATAGGTTGGCAAACTTGTAACATTCGCTATTACACAACTTTTATCAGACGTACCTACGCCTACGTTTCTGTCATAAAAATGTTTTAACAAAACGTCACGTTTACGTGCTCTATTTACTCTATCAATGACGCAGAATCACAATAGCTACATAATTCATCCTCCCACGGTTGTCCAGATCCAGACTAGGTGTACCTGGACACAGGACATTGAGGCGGTGTCTTCAAATGGTCACTCCAGGGCAAAATATCATTGGATACTATGGACCGCTACTACATATTTCTTTAGTCTGCAGAGTATGGCTCTTGTGATTGATATGCAACCTTTTGGTAGTTCAGACCATTCATCCAGTACCATCAACCGGGCACAAATCCAAACTCAGGGCTGTTACTGAGGAATTCCACAAGAAAAAACCCAATAACACTTTGCCCGACCTGGGGATCTAACCCAGGACCTCACGATCAGTAGTTGCGCTTGCAACCACTAGACCAACGACGGACTTAAAAATTATAGGTCACTATATAGGAACTTTTATCAGACATTTCCATTTTTACGCCTAGGTAGGTACACTTCCAAAACGTCATGTTTTCTGACCTATTTACATTATCAATGGCGCAGAACAGCTACATGATAATAATTCATTTCATCCTCCCACGCCTGTCCAGATCCAGACTTGGCGTACCTGGACATCGAGGCGGTGTCTCCGAGACGGTCGCTGCAGGCGTTTGGCAAGAGATCAAATGGCGTACCTACGCTGTTCATCACGTGAGTCTTTGGTATTTGACAGTTAATGGCTTACTGCGGATTTGCGGTTCTTATTACAATATTTTGCTTTGTTTGTGCTTTTACTGATTTAATTATAAGATACACTGTGATAACGGGATCGCGGGATATTTCCGGCAGCTCTATGTAATGCCACAATGCGGGATGTACTATCGAACTGCCTGTTCACACAGCGGATCCGTTTTAACGGAACCGTTTTTAATGGATCCGTCGGTACTGGATGAGTGGTTCACATCTGTATCGACGGATCAGTTAAACAAATAGCAGCTGCGTCGCATCTGGCAGGCAGGATACGATAAAAATAACGGGTCGTGTGTGAACGCACCCATACTTCTCCATACATCTTCAAGTACGAACCCGTTTTTTATACTGTTCCGTCATTCAGTTTTTGATGTCAAAACGAAACATGTAAAAATGTCGGTACAGTATTTTTTACTGGATTCGGAATACTGTCGAGTATGTGAACTCGCTCATACATAAAATAAAAACGGATCCGGTAAAACGGGTCCTGTAAACAGTTTCTGTGTGAACTAGCTGTAATGCGGGACCATCGGCATCAATCTGGGACTGTCAGAAAATAATGTATGGGATAAACTGGGATTCTAAACATTCTTTCACTGCTTGAAGATAAATTAATGGAGAAAGACTCCCGAAAAAAAACTACGTGAAGCCGAAGTGCGTTTTTATTCCTAGATAAATTATTATACCATGAATATTTTTATTGTTTTGTTTTTATATACGAATTAGTTATGAATAACAATAACAGCTGGTAAACACTTCAGAGCTGTGGCCTCCCACGTAGTCCGTCAAAACAACCGCTCCTGAGGGGAAAACGCCATTATCGCTTTACTTTGTAAACATAGAATTTGTAGTATGATGTTATTCAATGATAATAACGTCAGTGGAAAGGTAAAAAGACTAAAGCGCCAATATAGGTACCTACTTTACAGCAGAGAAATTCAAAGTATTTTTTTAAGAAAATAAACAGTTATTTTTCTTAGAATATACATATTAAATAGATAATTTTGTTATCTATTTACCTGACGATACATTTTTTAGTTGGTAGCTCACGTCAGCTCGAGGGTGAGCTTGTGCCAGCTCGTAACTGATGTATCCGATCTTGGCCAAAAGATGCGATAGCAACGTGGGCATACGTCACTGTATGTACTTACTGGTGGTAGCCATCGGCATCTTAGGATATCGGCATTGCCCAGTAACTGGGTTGCGGAGGTCTGATGGTAGTCACTCCGTGTAAAATACTGGTATTCAGCCGCATCTGGTTAGATTGAAGCTGACCCCAACTTAGTTGCGAAAAGGTTAGGCAGAACGAACGAACTGTGTTGGTGGTTAGGCAGTTTGTTTTGTTTTTGTTATTAAATTTTTTACAGTCGGCAGTGTCACAACTGCAAAAAAATCTGGATCTAAGATCACCCATCCACTTGCCGTGATTAACAGCTGACTGCTCTAGGCTACTGTCTCGTTGCTATAGTGGTGGCAAGCGCGACTGCTGATCGTGAAGTCCTGGGTTCGATCCTCAGGTCGGGCAAAGTGTTATTGGGTTTTTCCGCGTGGAATTCCTTAGTAGCAGCCCGGAGTTTAGATTTGTGCTCGGTTGATGGCAATAGGCTCGCCGTCTATTACGTGGGACTTAAACATAACGACGAAACGAGGGTGTTACTATTCACCTCTGCCCAACCCTTCGGGGAATACAGGAGTGATGTTATGTTTTGCTCTAGGCTAAGATCTGAAAAGATTTGATAGAGATACCTACGACGCCACCGTGAACCAGTCAGCTGTGAACATCGCCCTCTTTTTTTTACTTTTTTTTTTCTTTTGAAAAAAGACGTTGCCCCACGCTAGGATTTTTCCTGTTTTTTGCGTTTACAAACACAAATCTTCACACGCGCAAACATCCAGACCCGGAACAACTATCTGTAGGCCATACAAATATTAGTTCCGTGCGGGAATCGAATCCACGACCCGTAGCGCAGAAGCCGATCGCTCAGCCACTGCACCAAACGTTTCGTGTCGCCCTCTTGAATGGATAGTTTCTACTTGGTTGATTTCTTCCTACTCCAGATTCAAGATAAGTACTTACTTACATAAAGTAGGTAGCTATGTATCATTTGTAAACAATGGCAGCGGTATGCGGTGAATGTGCTATTAGCCAAGATAACTGCCTTCGCCGACATTCACGAATATTTAGTGGACACGGAAAATGGTTTCACGATATTTATTCGAACTGTACAAGACATTTAAACGTAGTTTGGAACTGTAGTTGCCATAAAATTATTGTAGTTGTATGTAGTTGGAATATTAGGTAGGTACTGTATGCGTGTAATGTAATATTTTTCATAATAATTGTAAAAAACTAATTGTTGTTTCCTTTATTCATTTAGTATATAGGTTCTTACATATAAATTACACTAGACTATTACCCGCGGTTTCACCCGCATCCTAGGGGAACTACTTGATGTACCCGGATAAAAAGTATCCTATTTGTTAATGCAGGGCATAGTCTACCTGTGTGCCAAATCTCATCCAAATCCGTTCAGCCGTTTTTGAGTGAAAGAGTAACAAACATCCATACATACAAACTTTCGCGTTTATAATATTATAAATACTTTATAAATTAATTTTTTAAATATTTATATAAAAAATAGTAGCCCACCGGCATCGGGAACAGGGTCCAAGCTATCGGTGGTCAGGGCCTCAGAGAGAGGAACTTCCTAACAATAAGAACTTCCTAATTGTTGTAATTATTATAATATACTGGCCTGCAAAAATAAGTATCACACTTTTAAAATTGCAATAACTTTTTAGGTACACAAGATATATTTTCGAAACAAAAAGGACTCAAAAAAGAGTTTAACTTTGTTACTATAGTTTCAAAGAAAGCTGATAAAAATTGCTATAAAACGTTTTTTATTTTAAATCTCTAACTTCTATAGTTTAGAAAAAATTGAAATTTTAAAAGTGTGATACTTATTTTTGCAGGCCAGTGTATAATTTAATCTTTAGAGGCCATAAATGTTTTCCCCCAGAGTCGTGACGTCAGAAGAAACTCGCCACATCATGGATGTAATTATCTTCATAGATAAAAACATTTTTTAGAGATGGATTTATTCTGACCTTTAGCGTAACTAAACTGAAATCGTCTCCTTAATTTATGTTGTTTCTGGCAAGCAATGGCCTACCCCCTGTCTTCCTGTGGTTATTGTAAAATGCGAATAAGTTATGTACACAATCATACTCCTGTTAGCTAGTAACAACATACCTTAGAAAAAAGGCTTTAGAGAAAATTACGTGCTCTAGCCTCTATACTTAGACGGAGAAACACGAAACTCCACATTCTTACAATTAGTACCTTTACTATAGGCCGGTCATTTAAATTATGTATAAAAGGTAAACAAACCTTGATCGTGTAACATTCGTTTTGATTTAAGAATCCATTAACTTTTTTTTTAAACATGGGATGCCTGTTTCACCGTCTTCGGTTAATTCTTAACTGAGAGATAAATACGACGGTTTCATAATTTCTCTATAGAAAATCTGTTAATCTGCCATATTATTTATTTCCCAGATAAGAGTTATCCGACGATTGTGTAACAGGCTAGTTATTTTATAATCATGAGTATTAAAATGAATGTTCTGCCTAGCCTTTTCCCAACTATGTTGTGGTCAGCTTCCAGTCTAACCAGATGCGGCTGAATGCCAGTATTTTACGCGGAGCGACTGCCGTCAGACCTCCGCAACCCAGTACCAGGACTGGGCAATGCCGATATCCTAAGGTTAGACCGCGGTTGTCAGACTTTCGGGCTTCTGACTTCCCATAACGACAGTAATAGGTATTCGTATGGCACCCGGGACTGACTGTTTAATGTGGTCTCCGAGGCACGGAGACGTCTCGATGTATTATCGAACGGTAAACCCATCCACGGACTGACCGCAGCAAGCGCAGCTTAACCTCACAAATAGTATGATCTGCGCTGCTACGAGCCCTGTATTAACATGAATGTCTGTAGAAATGAATGTTTCACGATCAACGGTTTGTTTACCTTTTATATACAATTTTAATGGCCGGACTATACCTACGTAGTGAATCAATGTGTATCATGTTAAGTACCTACCCACATTTACCTTGACCTTAACTCGAATGTCAGCTGTCGAGATCACGTTGTTTCCATAATTGTACCTACCACATTCATGCTATCGACGACGTGGCGAAGCTTTGATAATATTATAGCATCGATAGACCACACAATATGGTTGTGTTATGTAGCTCCTGGCTACGGCGCGTGTTGTTAGGAGGTTCCACATCATCCCTCTAAAGCTCCGACCACCGCGTTGGCTTGGACCCTGTTCCCTTTGTGGGCTAAAGTTTATTTTATGTTTTTTATAGAATTATTTAAAAATGAATAAACAAGTGTTATCTTCTTCTTAGTGTGTCGATGGCAATCTAAATTGAGTCGGCTCAGAATTTAGCTACGAGTTAGCATTATCAGTAGCGTCCATTATTAAAAGCTGGAGGGGTCCCATTACTAAAAAACCTAAGCTTTTGTGCTTTAGTAGCACAAAGATGATCAGAAAAACTCAATATAATTACACTTAAGTAATCATAATTTAGAGAAAAACAAAGACCGTTACAGATTTTCAATTTGCTTTTATATTGACATCAAATTATTTTTGGCTGTAAAAGAGCGAAGCTTAAAAGCTGCTCTCATAAATTATTTGATTACAGAAAATACATAGCTGAAATCTTAATATTCAGGTTTATCCCATATTGCATAATAAGGTTGCAGACTGGGGCCACGGCAGTGGACCTGTCAAGTGTCTAAGCATGCGAGCTCTGGCGTACTACGCTTTGCAGGAAAAATCCTCCTTGACCTCCTTACTTGAGCCGCACAGACGATTATAATACTGAAATCGACGGAACTGTTGGGCGAACCCTTAATATGCACATATTGACAGTCCGGTCACAAAGAATAAATACTTTGAGAAATAGTGAAGGTAATCCGGAATCTTGTCAGCGTTACATCTAAGTATTATAGTAGCGACTCCTTCGTACTCATCTACTTACAATTCAAGAACCATACGATGCCAAGCAGCTAAGCTTTTGGACAACAGTTCCGGCATTTAGTAGAAACGGATAAGTACATTGCTCTCTATTTCACATTTTCGTGTTTAGTTAAAACTTGTCTCCTTTTTTACAATTCGCGTTTTTGTATTATATCAAAATGACGTTCAATGGAAGCCGAAATAAAATATTTATCTACTTATTTATATAAGCTACGGTTGTAATTTTTTGCAATTTATGCTTACTTTTCTTTAAGAGTGTTTACACAATACTTCAGAGTATTTGCTTTAATTAAACATATTTCGACCGTGTGATGTTTAAAGTTAGCATTCATTGGTGCCTTCTTACCTAAAACGAACAGCTAATTTTGTTATAAACGGAAGCACCCGGTTTTATACGGCCATAACATTCAAGTTATATCCTTGTAAAATGTCAATAAAAACCAAAACGAAATCAAATTTTCCGCCATATTTTCTATCGTACATATGATTGCAATCAATATTGTGCGCAATGCACCACTGCGCATGTTTCCCTAGGACCGGCAGATGATCATGCTAACATACTCTTTAAAGGGATCATGTTAAGGTTGAGGTTTAAATGTCAAAGGGGAAACCCCAGATGACAGTCCGCGGTATGGTTGGAGTGGACAGTGTGCACTGCCTGTATTGTGTAGTCTGTACAAAATACGTAATATTAACATAATATCAGTGATATCTTTTGCAGTGTTATCACAGAAAACTGTGGCTTAACAAATAAACAACGTGTGTTTAAGTGATTCGGTGTTGTGACGTTGTAAATTGAGAAATTCCTTTAAAATTTGTAATTGGATGTTTCTGGGTTTTAACAGTGTTAAGTTATTGATATTAGGCGGTTTCATATTTATTTTAATCCGTGCTAACAATTCTTTGGTCGGCCAATTTTTGGATGGCGGATTCAGGTTTAAAATCAGCTGTTTTTAAGGAAAAAGTATTGTTAATAACAATGCCCCACATTCTACACGTATCGTGTAAGAACCGGTTATTAGAAACGTACTTAATAATTATTCTGAAAATAGTGCTTTTCCTATAATGTTCACTATCCACGTGGTACTTTTTTTGACGGTATATACGTATACCTACTGAAAAACAACAAAGTGTTACGAAATTATGCAAAAAAACAAAACAAAAGACATTTCATAAAATATAATTTGCATTGCTATTTATTCTGGAAATAAGTAATTACTTACACTATTACAAGTAAATAAATAATATCCAACAGAAACACAACACTACATTATTATTTTCTTAATTTCCTCATAGCAACAATACCTAGTAATAATGCAAGAAGAATGTCAGAGATTCTTTACATAACAATATTTTTTACCGCAACAGATTCCATAGAAAAATAATCAACTTTGTTTAAAATTCTAAAGGCTTCAATATGTAACTTCCGTATTCTCCTCGTTACAGAAGTGATACAATAATAAATATCCCACAATAAACACTTCCTATTAATCAATCCACAATTCGCGTATAACCTGAAACTTTTATCAATAAAAAAAAACCTCGATTGAGTGGATATTAAAATGGATTTCCATGATAATGGCATGAACCATATATCCATAAATAAATTACTTTTATGGAATTGAATAAATGTCGAATATGGGTAATAAATAGGTAGAAACAACTCCTGTTTTAAATAAAAAAACGATTCATCATTGACTTGATCAAATATAATTATGTCAAGTAAAAACCCCAGCCAAGTTAAACGCTACGAAAACGAGTTCCAAAATTGAATTATTTTAAAATGAGCTTGCTCACAACCCGTGAATATTGGAATGAAATTTAAATTGAATGTATCGTGTCATTGCATGTAATCCAATGAAGTTGTAAGTCATCGCTGGCTCTTTAACTGTAACTTTATATGTTTGTCTTCCGTTATCTAGTTCGTAAAATAGATGCAACACATTTAGTATTTATTATGGAATTACTTCAGTTTATGTTACTGGAATTATAGAAAATTATTCCATGAGAATTTCCGCAAAGTAATAATTGGCATTGTTGTTTTTAATTATTCCTATTAATGCATAGGTTTCGTATTACCTATGGAACTGAAAACAATGTAATTACATTACTATCATTTAAATGAGGATGAGATCATTAGCACCGCACATATATTTTTATATTTAAATACACACGAGAGCCTACTCCAAAAGGAAGTTACGTCAAGAAACTCATAAAAAAATTGGCAACTTATAGCTCGTTGAGTGATATTTAATTACCGATACGTTATTTTTACTTGCCAAAAATATCAACGTGTGAACTGAATTTGGCACTAAAATATTTTTGGGGCAGTCAATTTGATTACCTAATTTACTTTAAGACAGACGTACCGTTAATAGTTATACAAACGTCATGCCGTTTTTTACACACCTCATAGGTATCTGCTACAGTAAAAATTAATCAGCCTAATGGAAGAGGCTTATTTAAAATAAAAGTGATTTAGACTATGTACCAATGTATTCAAGTGTTTCCATAGCATAGTATTGTGTGACAAACGTGTATATAAAATACCAAGTCATTAGTCGCCTGAAGAGAATATTTCGGTAAGTTGTTAGAGAATTAGTTTTTGCTGGAGCACTTCCGTATTTAGACAGTTTCGAGATGTTCTGACCAAAGGAAGGATTAAGATTAAATTAAATTATTTTTTCATTACAGTGCTTTTGTTTGTGAAGTTAATTGAATTCTAAAATTATATTCCTTAAAGTTAACAATTATTATTAATTTATGTATGTCACAATTAATATTGTAAAATGTAATATTTATTTTATTTCTTTTATACGTATTCAGTTTTTTTTAAGTAAATAAGTAATACAACAAGAAGAGTGATTTTCCCCTTAATATAATATTCAAATCATATTAATTTTGTTTAATTAATATGTAAAGCGTAATTCTTCAAAGCTCGTATTAAAATTTGAATTTAATAAATAATTTTAATGGAATCAACTTGAGGAAAATCGCTCTACCTGGATAAATGGACTGCAGGATTTGTTATTCGTGAAGTAGGTATTTAGTATTCAATAAACATCTAATAAACACCGTACTAGGTATAATTATTATTTATATTACAGTAGCTTTGGGCTGGCCGCAGATATTAATTTCTTTGACGGAAATTTATTTCAATGGTAGGGAACCGTTCACTCTGATTACACGATTTATAAGGAGGGTCCCTATAAATCGTGTCCATAAAAAACAATCAGTTACGCTCACTGATCGTATTTTACTATTCAAAAAGTTACATCAATAGCCCGTGAACACACGACAAACCGTTCCCCCACAATACACAACACAACTTTTTATATCTACCCCGTAGTTTACTACCTTGAAATTAAAATGAGTGGGTAGTATTGTGTATCAGGGGTTCTCTTAGTCTAGAAATAAATTTAAATTTAGAACGTTGATTTACAAAGATCCACAGGTTAAAAAAACTTTGTTCTCAAATAATTTTTTTTAGAAAAACGAAGCGTTTTCTTCCTATTTAAAAGACTTTATTGACCCAATGAATCGTCATGTCTACAGCCAGCCTTACGCCATTCATGCCCTTATTATTTCTAGGTAAACGGCATGGAGTGTGACAAGTATATCCCTAACCATATTACCAAGACTTAGTGCCTGCTTGCGGCTTTTTGAGAGCTTATAATGCCAAGGTACTAAGTAACTGCATGTGCATGAACTATGTGTGTTATTGAGTAGTAAGGCTGTATATAATATGCTGTTTTCCCTATGTATTGAGCTGCACTAACCTACTTTGATAAATACTTGTTTCATTTTATCTAACACGCTTTTAAATTGTACTTTATTTGAACTGATAAACGAAGTGTTTTGAAACAGATCGCAACTCTATTATCTGATCAATTGTTTTTAGCATGACAAACTAAAAGGTTACCGTATTGACATCTGATATCTGAATTGAATTATATTAAACTAAAGATATAAACATTTATAATTATCATATTTTTACATTATTATTTCCTTTCTGGGCTGTTAAAATCAATACAGATCGCTTTTTGTTTCCTTATATCTAAAAAGCGCACGATAGCGAGCAGACTCTTATTAAACTCAATAGAAAAATACCATCTATGAGCCAATTATCCTCCCAATGAAGTCATAGAAATCGGATTGACGGTAGTCTGAAAACATTCTATTTCATCAACTTCCAAGCTGACCGTTCTCTTTAGAACTCGGATGAGAATTCAAATAAATACAATAACGTAAAAATACTTCCAATTTGTAACACTGTCTCCCCGTTCTGACCCATCGTGATGTGTTATAACATGTTGTGTATCGTCTATGTATCTGTTTTGTTGATGTTCACATCGTGTCTTTTGTATTCCATCTCACAAGTAGAGCAGCCCACTTGTCCTCTTAAATCTTGCGTCTTTTGCGACTTTGTTTGATGTTTGCTAGCAGAACGTTCTACTCAACAACCACTTCTTAGTGTTCTCATGAAGTCTTGATGACTGATAAGCCACGTATAGTAATCGACGTAGGTTTTCTATGATAATGGTTGATAGTTCGAAACTATCATATCAAATAAATCAATGTTCAACTGAAAATCACTTTGATTCAGATTTTATCATACAAATTAACTAATTACTGTATTAAAAATATAAAATCGTTTTGTTGTGGTAGTTTGATCAAAGTGATACGTTTCATTGGACAATTATGTTTTGTTTGCTCCGATCTGATAAGAATTAATTCTATTTCTGACGCTTCCGGGTTAGACAAAGCTCCTGGCATCAGACTAAAGCTATTCTCTACCTATTATACATTAATGTACCTATTGATATACCGTGTATTGATATATTTTTATATCTGTATTTATCCAACAAAATATTTAGTCCATTTCTTATTGCTGATCAACACTTCAATAGATCTTAGAATTGTCTGGAAATTCCCGCTATAATTAAGTATGTTTTTTCAATAAAACCTTAAGAAAAATATGTGTATTGTACTAAATACAATATCCCATGAAAATTATTCTATAATTACATCTTGACAGTTCGCTCCTTAGGTCACCTTCAAAGAAGCTAAATGAAGTAAAACTTTTCTTGATTGAGATTTAAGTACGCAGCATTCAACGTTGTATCCCGGCTGACCCTCGTAACAACCTTTGCTGCTTTGGTGCTTCCAAAGCATGGGATCATCCCACCCGATGTAAATAAACTCATGACCCAGAACTTCTCAAAGTATCGGATAGTCTGCACAGTCGTTCAATGTGGCTACCCGTAAAAGTTTTTCTATCAATTGTTTGACCCTTCCGAATAAACGAAATATTCCTCCTTATCATACAGCGTAAGTGGATGACTTACTTCGTACTACATTTACAACTTTTTATATAGGTCGGCGGGCGGGTCGAGCAGCGTCGGTGCAGAGGAGGCGAGTGACGGCAGCGACGCTGAGCGACCCCGCAGAGGACACCATCTACGTGTCCCCACACCGGCCCTTCCGCAGTAAGTCCTTAATAACATAATTTAGGGAACTGCTTAAACAGCAATTACATGTATTTGAAACTCTTGACTCTAGTAACCTCAAGAAGAATATGGAGTCTAGGGCGATTTCAGCTGATGTTATCTATAAGCAGAGTGGGTACCCCATAAGATAAATAGAAAATATGCTTTTATGAGTAGTATAGATAAAATCCAATTGTATAATTAAGAGTACAATAGCGGTCTTATGACTAATAGGGATATCTTCCAAACAACCATTTTTTTCTTTTTCTTTTTATTCAGTCATGATCATCTCGCTGCAGGGCAAAGGCCTTTGTAAACCACCTTTGCATAGGTCATAAGCTAGGATCTGTAAATAGTCATCAAGAAAACACCAAGCAATGATGTTCATCATTTTCCAGGGACATTGAAATTCGCACCAAATTAATTATAAGAGGACAAATGGAATTCTCAGATTCCACTAACTTGGAAAATAAGTCTAAAGCCCAGTTAAGTCAGGAACTTACGTAATTTGCAAACTGGAATAAATCTCGAAGTTGCGTTTGCTATAAAGTTCAGTTGAAATTGACAGAAGAACCAGAGAAAGCAATTCCCGATTAATTAACTTATAAAACCATTAAATAATAAAGTATTTAGGTATCATTCGTGGATCGATCTCGCGGATAATAGATAGCTGTCATCAATGGGTATGGGTACCTGACGCTGACGTACTCGTAGTGTGAAGTGGATACTCGGGACTACGAGTGTTGCAATTACATTTCAAGATCTCCACACGCAAATGCCTTTCGTGGTTATTTCCCTCGTAACAAATCGATTGTAAAATCAATTTGATATACACAAAGATGCTATGCCAAGTTTCTATCGCCAACCTCCATCAAGAATCGTACGTACTTGAGCAAGGGTTTTATAAGTGATCCTTCATTATTGCTATCAATTCCGGAGACCGAAATGGGTTGACGCGGTAATGCGTTTGGGAATTTTCCTCAACGGCCATTTTCTAAAACAATTTGTATAGAGATGCTTAAGACATTGCGAGACGATTTCCTTCTATTTAGCGGTTGAGAAGATTTTATAGACAGTCAGTTAAAAGTTTTCGCAGTAAATTATTCACTTGTTTAACTTCTGAATGTTGTTCAACTGAAAATTGTTGTTCGAAACAACTTTGCAAATCAATACGTTTACCAAACAAACTATTCTTGGTTAGTTCAAGGTTTCATAACGTAAATAAATTAATATTCTACGAAGTCACTGGGTTTGAAGGTCTTGTCTATTCATGAATTCAACAAAATACAAAAACATATTAATAATAACCTGTATTGTCAAAAGCACTACGCGTAAGTAATTACTCGTACTTATCAAATTCCGCGCTTAGCGATAAAAAAATTGAAGTATTTTAAAACTTCAAGTCAACTAACATCAGTCATAATATAATTTAAATAAATACAATACGTATTTACTCATTTTCCACCATATCTTAAAACGTAAATATGAAACAGAAACCGTAGAGATAAGGCTACAGCATTCATTTGGTTTTCAACCTGTTGTTATCGTATTTTGATCGTGTAATGCAATTGTACGCGAAATTCTGCTAATTGTATTATTCAAAACTTAAATAGTTAAATATAATTCTAACAAAAATGTTTTTAAGTAAATGTGGGCGCGTAAAACTCTGAAGTTCCTGTGTTATGTGATAGTGCAAATGGAAAACAAAGAGAAATCTAGTGTTACCCGAACAGTTCGATGGTCTTTGAGAAGGGAGAGCTTGCCGCTAGCTCAGTTCAGGCAGGCTTTCCTGAAAGGCAAACGGAGTATCTCCCCAGATAATTTACTATGGCGTCGCCGGTAAGTTTATTCTAATATTAAATTTAAATTTTAGTTAAACAATTCCGAACGTGGCATGAGAAGAGGGCGTATTCAGCCACATTTATTTTTTAATCGTTATTAAATTTCAATATTTTCTTTTGTACATGCCAATGTCTATTTTATTCAAAAGAAATATAGATAGTTTATATTGTATTTTTGTTTATCATATTTTTCTACGATTCGTGCTGTTTGCAATATTCGTGATTAGTAGCAATCAACTCGTCTCCATTATTTTCAATTGGTTATAAGTAATCTAACGTATAACATCGTATTGTAACTTAGAATGATTACCTTTTAGCGTTAAAGCTTCCAATAAGAATAAACGTTATTAATAATGTTAGACAATTACCATAATTTCAAATTAAATTGACTACAAAATTACTGACATAAAGACTAAAGCAGACAAAATTCTTAATTAAATTAATTGCTCATACTTTGGCAAGACTCTCCAATATTTTTAAGTGTTGCCAATAAATTGGGTCTTCGGCCTTACTAATTGATCATTTCACCTCAATTTCCCCTCTTGGGGGCCTTGAATTTCTTGATACCTACGTGTTATCACGAAAAGGCATCGTGTGAACTACACAATGTAAATTACAATGTAAATTGACATAACTGTTATCAGCGAAGAGGGTATCAAACGACAGAACGGGGATTATCTAACTATCAACATCTATTATTACATTTGACCCTCAGTTATCTGTTACATAATTTTCACAGTTGGTTTGGTGTGGGGTACATTAAACTGATAGTCTGACCTAGTCTTTGGGAGCATCGATGCAGAATGCAAAATCGTTGGGTCATCGGTCTTTGTGGCCGAGACTTCACGAGGGTAGCACGATAGTGTCAGTCTCTCTGTTACAGAAATATACTGACTTTGAGCATGTTAGATTATTACACTGCCTTGTTGGTCTAGTGGTCGCAAGCGCGACTGCTGGCATGAGGTCCTGGGTTAGATCCCCAGGTCGGGCAAGTGTTATTAGGTTTTTCCATTAGGAATTTATCAGTAGCAGCCCGGAGTCTGGATTTGTGCCCGGTTAATGGCAATAGGCTCGCCCCCTATTACATGGGACTTAAATATAACTGGCAAAACGAGGGAATACTAAAAACACCTCTACCGAACCCTTCGGGGAATATAAGGCGTGATGTAATGTTATGTAGATTATTTAAACTATATTTATCAGCATGATGAGGGGCTCGTAGCTAATTAATAACCACGCGGATGATATGATTTGCAAGGTTAAGCTGTGCTTGCCGCAGTCAGACCGTGGATGTGTGACCTTTCGTTACACATCGAGATCCCTCCGTGCCTCTAAGAGCATATTAAACCGTCAGTCCCGGGTGTCATTCAAATACCTATGACTGTCGTTACCTACGTCAGAAGCCCGAAAATGTGATAACCGGTCTAACATTAGAATATCGGCATTGCCCAGTAACTGGGCAAAGCACGCAACTCTGACTTTTCGGATTCATGTGCGTATTGTATAATAATCACTTGCTTAAAACGGTGAAGGAAAATATCGTGAGGAAACCGGCATGCCTGAGAGATATTTCTCGACAGCACGTGAAGCCAAGTCAGAGGCCCATGGGCGGCATAAACTCTGACACCAGGTTAGTCATTAACCACACGAAAAGAAAAAGTAACTGGGTTGCGAAGGTTTTTTATGGCAGTTGCACCATGTAAAATATTGGTATTCAGCCGCATCTGGTTAGACTGGAAGTTGACCTCAATATAGTTGGGAAAAGGCTAGGCAGGTTGATTTATCAGCATGATGTACTTAACGTGTGTGAAAGATACAAGACGAGGTAAGCGTTAATAAATGTAAATAGCGCTTAATTATTCTAGCAGAGACAAAAATAGGTTATTCCCTCCTGCCTCTTGCTGTAGATGTCAAACAGGCGTCTGAGGGCTTTTCTAGAAGAATTAAACTTTCTGGGTCCGTAAACAGTAAAGGGACTTCCAAGTGACTTGTAAAAGAATTCCAAGACTCGATATTGCCGACTTCCAATGCATAGTGCAATTGAATACTGATGTGTAGAGACAGGGAGTAGGTATAGCTATGTTTTGCAGCAGGTGCATCCAAGATCTATGAATAAAAATAACTTCTTAGTTTTCTTACGTTTGTTTCCTCTTATATTAAAATCTTTACATAGTATAAAACAAAGTCGTTCCCGCTGTCTGTCTGTCCCTATGTATGCTTAGATCTTTAAAACTACGCAACGGATTTTGATGCGGTTTTTTTTAATAGATAGAGTGATTCAAGAGGTAGGTTTATATGCCCCACATTAGTATCTACATTGCACTCGTGCGAAGCCGGGGCGGGTCGCTAGTTATATATATACACTGTATTGTTTTTTAGGTTCTCACAATTGAAATGGACACACATGTAAAGTGGCTACATCGCCGTATGTATGTTACGTAACTCTAGTAATAAAGATGTTTAGAATCTATGATGGTTTATCCCTCAAACATGAGCTGAACACGCGACGAGTAATCCCTTAAAAATGTGCGTAAGCAAACCACAAACAATCATAGACAAAAGTAAGAATATAATTTTTCGAATATCTATAAAATCATAATAATCATAATTTGGTTATCACTTGCGTTAACGATGAAGGAAAACATCGTGAGGAAACCTGCACACCTGAGAGGGCTCCATAAAATTCTCGATGTTATGCGTAGTCTACCATCCTGCACCAGGCCAAAGTAGTGAAACTAAGGCTTAAACCCTTCTCATTTTGAGAAGAGGCCCGTTCCCAGAAGTGGGACAGTAATCGGCTGAATATGTTTTATGTTTATCTATATCAGTTTGATGAATGACTAAGATAGGTACAATAAAATGAGCTCGTGCTTGTACAGGTAACTGTTCCTTACGCATTGAGATCCCTACTTGCCTCCGAGACCACATCTCACGGCTGGCATGAGACAGTCAGAAGTCCAAAACATCTGACAAACGGTCTAACCGTGAAGTATCGATATTCCTCAATAATTGGGCTACTGTTGTCAGTTGGCACTCGTTCAGTATGAAAACTGATATTCAACCGGCATCTGGTAAGGCTTGAAGCCGGCCCCAGTAGGCTTATGATGAGACATAATGGAAACAGACCCTGGACAGTCCGCTGGTCTATGAACTACTGGCTCGGCACGGCATAAACTATTTACATAATATAGCTCTTGCCGACAAGAGAGAAGAAGGCTTTAATCTATACTAATATTATAAAGAGGAAAGATTTGTATTTTTGTATGTAATGAATATACTTAAAAACTACTGGACCGATTTCAAAAAATCTTTTGCCGCTAGAAAGCTACATTATCACTGAGTAATAGGCTATATTTATTACTGTAATAAAACTTCTTACGCAAGCGGAGCCGTGAGGACACAGCTAGTGTATTAGATACCTCATCGTTGATAACACGTTGCTGTAAGCTGACTGTAGAAATAATATTATGCCACTTAAGTATACCACACACAGCACAGATTATATTATGTGGGGACTACGTGCCATCAACAAAGTTTACGTTTTTGTGTAGAACAATTTAAATATTTTCATTTCATATCAGCTTAGTTATTAAATCTTTCTGTAAATTCTGAGAAAAGGCAAACAGAAGTTGTTTAAATAGGTACTAACCTACTCTTGTTACAAGATATTGCAATCATAGTATGCAAATTATGTTTGCAAAATTATCAAAAGAACACTTCTTATTTCATGGGGTACCTACTTACGTAATTTTTAGGGTTCTGTACCCAAAGAGTAAAACGGGACCCTATTACTAAGATTCCGCTGTCCATCCGTCCATCTGTCACCAGGCTTTATCTCATGAACCGTGATAGTAAGGCAGTTGAAATTTTCACAGAAGATGTATTTCTGTTGCCGCTATAACAAAAAATACTAAAAAACAGAATAAAATAAATATTTAAGGGGGCTCCCTTACAACAGACATGATTTTTTGCCGTTTTTATAGATAATGGTACGTAACCCTTCGTGCGTGAGTCCGACTCGCATTTGGCCGGTTTTTTCTAAATACTATTAAAACAAAATTAAACATAAAAGGAAAAAATTGTAAACATATCAGACGTTCCTCAATAGAGGTTCGAACTAACTAGCCTGACAATGCTATAATAATCCTTATGAGCACCGTCTACACATACTGACATCGCACTTACCTAATTAATTCAATCTGCATGTCCAGTTCCATATCCAATCAGCCTGTGCAAGTTTGATTGCGCAACCCAAGAACGAAGAGTCCATAAGTAAGGAATAATTGTTGTTATTGGTTTCATCTGATTCATTGCCATGCTAACACTGCAAATAAGATTGAAACTGTATGAGACGGAGAAGAGTCAAATGGAATGCCAATCCCAAAGACCAATCCAAACATGAAATTGATTAAAAAATACACGTGTCTTTGTCATTGATTGAAAAATACTTGTCTCAGCATCTTATTTTTTACAGACTCTGGAGCAATAAACAGAGTGTTGTCTTGTTCTTGGGAAATCTACGCAGCATTTGGAGATAAAAAGGTTGTGCTGATGTGGAGGCTGATGGTGTGTGTGAGGGATTTCATCTCTCCATTTCAAGGAGACATTGCTCAATGCAATAATGAGTTTTTAACCTATGATCAGTGAAATGTTTTCATCACAGTCTTCTCCGAATGGTTCGTAGATTTTCCAAGCACAAGACAATACTCTGACTATAGCTCCAGTGTCTGAAAAAAACTAGATGCTGAGACAAGACGCACTGGAAGCAATTCCATTAAATCCAATTGCGTGAATGTTAGGCAATAAGGGCGTTGATCATGAAACATATCTAATAAATAACAACATTACCTCTAGTCATCGTGCATATAAAATTAGATATCGTATCTATAATGTAAGATGAAATATTTGAGCCATGACTAATCTTAAATCGGTAGAAACACATTTATTTGTATAAATATAGGAACGTTTCCAATCAATTCAACTTTGGCACCAATGACGTTATATCTAAGTTTAGATGCATTCCATAAATTCTGTTGCGATTCTCATATTCTGGTTTTCTTGGTCGGGTCTCAAAATTTCTCGATACTAAAAAGTTTTGTCGTACACCGGCTTTTGAAACACTTCTTTATTTACTTTATTGGGTTTAGGAGTCAAAATTTCAACAATGCCTTATCAATAAACTGAGCCTGGATATGGATATTTGTGCAAAATTACAGCACAGTACCTGGTCTCCACATTTTCATCTAAACATACCTACCAAATAAACACAAAAGAGTATTTTATACAACTCTTTGTTCATTATTCATCATAACACAATCAAAAAGTGATGTCAACGTTAAATCTTCAGCATGTCTATTACTATTAGGTATTTATTCTTTGCCTCAATAGTATACAGAATCATAAGAAATAACATCACGCCTGTATTCCCTGAAGGGTTGGGCAGAGGTGTATAGTAACACTCTCATTTCCCCGTTATGTTTAAGTCCCATGTAACAGGAGACGAGCCTGTTGCCATCAACCGAGCACAAGTCCAAACTCCGGGATGCTTCTGAGGAATTCCAGACGGAAAAACCCAATAACACTTTGCCCGACCTGGGGATCGAACCCAAGACCTCACGATCAGCAGTCACCCTTGCCACCACTAGACCAATGAGGCAGTTCAAGGCAATGAAAAGAAAATTAACAGCATTGTCATAAATTAACACATAACAGCCACTCTTTTAATTTACAATGCCACCATTGTCCTCACGTTCATTCTACCATAAATTGTCCATTCGATCGTTGTTCTATTGGAAAACCCCGTCCTATTTCCAATAGGCACTCGCATTAAGGTGGGAACACGCCTTAACGATAAGATGACCTACTGACTGGAAACGAGGTTAAATTTCCTGTATTATAAAAGGATTGCGTGCCGTAGAATCAAGTTAGCAAAGAAATTCCAACGGAATCTCCTATCGGAAGGAAGATTGCGTCCTTCAAAATGCTTTCATATTTGATTAGGGAAACGTATTAAGTATGGAAATCCAGAGGTTCGCCTTGAACGTCGAGGCTTTGTTTAGCCTAGCTTAGCTTCAACTCGCAATGTTATAAGTAGGTATTACATATATGATGCTTTTTCCTCTTATGTAAGGTTTCTGCTCCGATGCTTCCGTGAAGGTTATTAGATAAGTTACTTAAGTTAGTAATTGTTACATCAACGCTAATTTAGTTTGGTATAGCGGCAGGTCTTAGGTGAGGGGCTCGTGGTTAATTACCAATCGCGCGGATCATACTATTTGCGAGTGATCGATCGTGAGTTTGTGGGTGATCGTTTGTTACACATCGAAACCCCTTCGTACCGCGGAGAGCACATTAAACAGTCGGTCTCGGGTGTCATAAGAATATTTATGACAGTCGTTACGGGAAGTCAGAAGTCTGACAACGAAAGTCTGACAACCGGTCTAACCTTGGGATATCGGCATTGCCCTCATACTGAGTTGCGGAGGTCTGATGGCAGTCGCTCAGTGTATGATAATGGTATTCAACCGTATCTGGTTAGACTGGAAAATGGCTAGGAGGAAGAGATAACAGCTGGTGTAATACAGGCTTCCGATCATGCTTAGTTGATCAAGGCAGCAAAAACTGGTGATTAAGAAGTGCACTATCTATAATATGTTAAGGTGGACATACACGCTCAGGTATGACAGAGCCTGTTAAGGCTACCTTTACTGGCAAATTGAAAGTGTGTCTCCAAAATGCACTTGCACTCTCTAAATAATTCCTTTACAAACGGCTTAAACTGGCTATCCTGTCAGGTATTTTTATTTTATATTTACAGGAGAACTTTGTGGACCTGCATCTATAAATTTGTAAATTACTACAATATTATTCATATTACTTTTTTTTAAATTTTATTTTTGTTTGTTAGTTTTTGTACTCAAGTCTTTTAGTACTATATTACTCATTGGTATGTGGTCAGGACCTCATTGTTCTCTCACTATCCTAAATCATTGTACTGTATCCACTGAAATTGTTAAAGGTATTATTTTTAAAAGAGTAACCATGGAGTTTCTTGCCGGCTCTTCTCCATAGGAAACAACTAATTGGAACCGTGCACCTAAATTCGACGTTTCATAAGCACCTGTATTGGTTTATGTGAAATAAAAAATTTTGATTTTGATTTTGATTTTTGTATACCTTAGCATATATGATCAGCTTAGGTAATGGTTTAATCTCCGCGTGTTACCTCCATTCATATAGAATTCTGTACAAGGTAATTTATTGAACAAACCTGTCGACATGTGGAGACGGCCGCATAATTTTCCATGGATAGCAATTTGCTGACGGAAAATAACATGCTATTCAGAGTAAGGCTGCGTCGCACACTTGACCTAATATGGCGGCGATAAGTGATTGAACTCTGCAGTGCATTCAGCGGTATAAAACTGCAGAATTGCGTCTTTTTACGAGCTCTCCAATTTTGCATTGTTTATAATAAGAGGGGCTCATGGCTAATTAAAAACCGCGAGGTTAAACTGCGCTTGTCGCGGTCAGTCCGTGGATGGGTGACCGTTCGTTACATATCGAAATCCCTCCGTGCCTCGGAGAGCACGTTACACAATTGATCCCGGGTGTCATACGAATAGCTATGACAGTCGTAACGGGAAGTCAGAAGTCCGAAAATTCTGACAACTAGTCTAGCGTTAGGATATCGGCATTGTCCACTAACTGGACTGCGGAGGTCGATGGCAGTCGCTTCGTGTAAAACACTGGTATTCAGCTGCATCTAGTTAGACTGGAAACCGACCCCAACATAGTTGTGAAAACGCTAGGCAGAACTATTATAAAAGTTATGAAGTTATGCTGAAATAACAAACGAGCGGTTAAACGGACGAAACAGAAGTTATTTTAATATCAATGCCAACATAAAAACTATGTTAGCATAAAAATGGAGGAAAACCACGACCTCGCTGCTATGCTTATCCTACCTTCGTAAAAGGTTGATGTATGCAAATGTGAACTACAATTTGCGTAAGTGCCGGCAGTAAGTGTGGGTGACCAATTGACACTGCAGTCTGACCTTTTCGGTCAATAAATCCGAGTCAATTTAGTTAAATATCACCTTTCGTATGCAATTTATACAAGTACTCTGTTTTTAATTAGCTTCACCTCTTATATTTATTTATTTCAAGTCTTGCGACAGATTTTTCAATTACGTCTCCTTAACCGATTCTCCTGAAACTTCGCGAACTAATTCAATTCTCATGATAATACAACATATACCTAATAATTTCAACCTTCACTCCTCGAATCCTGATGCTGCAGGGGTACGTCTACGGGTAGATAAAACCATTTAACTACATTTTTTTCCCAAATAATGTGGGGGTGGAATCAATCCAATCGTATGATTTTAATGGGCATTAGTGTGTACCTACTATCGTTACTTCACCCTTTAATGATTTTCTGCGCTTTCTAGGTACCTACAATGCGGATGATAGTTTGGCAAGTTAAATAAACTTATATCAGTCGATATACGCTTCGCCTATTACTGCATAAAGTATAGACTAAACTAATTCAAACTTAGTTAAAAAATAACTTCGTAGGTAATGTGATCAATTACTCGCCGCCCGACCAGTAACAGGCCCGAGAAGGCGGCGCGCCGTGTTCTGTGCGCGCTTCTCAGGAGGACGTGGGGCAAGGCCCCACAGAGGAGAGGTCCGCCATGGGTTGGCGGACCGGGACCTGCCGGGGTTGCGGTGCATGCTTTTGCGAATCCCGCGACCCCGGCCGTACGGTCAGGAGAAGGAACACCGTTGGTTTTTAGCCGGTAAGAGTCCGGCAGACCCCCTCGCCTTCCCCGGGCGAGGGACATCCATGAGGATTTTCCAACGAGAAAAAAAAAAAAGGTAATGTGATCAATTAATGGCAGTACGGTTGTCCAAATGTCTAGCAATCAATTGGAAGAATCGATATCAGTCATCATTGTCGGTTAAAATGCATTGAAAAGGTGTAAAACTCTACTTTTTAGGAAAGGGCGGGCGTCTGTTTAAAAATAACGACTTTTCTTACTACGAGAAAAAACTATTTAGATTCACGAGCAATGATGCATTCTAATGATGTTGGATAGAAACTAGCGTGGTTGCGACCGAGGTGGTTAGTATACAAATTGCTATGACGTTAGTGTTACTTTACCACGACACCAAGCGGAACTGATGCACTTAGCTCATTACCATTTTAAGTGCCGCTCGCCCCTAGAAAAGATCGCGGCTTACAAACAAAGATAAAATTAATTAACCATATTACTTAACCTAAATTGCACTACCTTCATCCAAGGTAAGCAACGTGCGTTTTGTGTATCCGGCATCGAGGAAGTTCGTGTTTTGAAAGTGCCCAACCTTATAGTGACGTCAACAGACGGTCGCCAGAGTGTTTGTGCCAAGAGTGACGTAGCGACACTCCCATCACGCATGTGCCAAATATTTATGACGTCACATACACCTGCTGTATCGGCATTAATTCCTGAATGGCGCAAACGCATCTAATCTTGTTATGATTATGTGCCCTAGAATTTGCGTTACATCACTAGCTTCTATTTTTTCTCGAGACTATAATAATTGTAGCTGTGATAGCCTAGCGGTTGAACGCTTGCTTTCCATGTAGGAGGGTTTGAGTTCGATCCGGGTCCGTACCTCTGACTTTTAGAATTTATTTATTTATTTATACTTTCGCACAAAATTTGTAGGTACAGAGGCGGACTTAATGCCTTAGGCATTTTCTACCAGTCGACCTTAGGGTGGTGCAGACAAAAAAACAATTTGATTATCACTTACGTTACCGGTGAATAAAAACATCGTGAGGAAACCTGCATACCTGAGAGGGCTCCATAAGGTTCTTGATGGTGTGTGTAGTCTGCCAACCCGCACCAGGCCAGCGTGGTGAACTAAGGCCTAAACCCTTTTGCATTCTGAGAAGAGCCCCGTGCCCAGCAGTGGGACAGTAATAGGCTAATTATGTAATGTTATGTAATTGTCAGGCTTTGTATAATCCTCTACGGTACAGCGCAACATATCGTACAAGTATGTAGAGTGATTTATAGAGGATTATTCATCAAGGCCTGACTTAATTGTAAGTAAATTAAACCTTATTAAATAATAGGCAACAGCGTCCTTGTGCCCTGATAAAATCATATTGCGATTACTATTGTAAAATCTTTTCTGAACACCAAGTTACTGAACCACGCCACACAAAATTATTCACTAAGGCAGGAGGTACATGATTTCATATTTTTTTACTGATATACAAGGTGTAAATGCAAAAACTGAAAACCTCTAGCTTATTGTACTCATCATTATGATCACTACTAGGGAACAACCCTGAATTCGCGAAAATAAAATCCGCTGCTCCATACATTATGTTCGCATAAGTCGACAAAATGTAGGGAACAGCTGTTTTTATTTGCGATTTCTTGATTGGTCCTATAGTAAAAGTTGTTCATAATGATATGTACAATGAGCCTTTAAGAGGTTTTCACTTTTTGCATTTACACCTTGTATAATGGATCTTCTTCAGAACATAGTCTGCTTAGTTGTCGGCAATAAGATTGACAAACATAACATTTTGGGACCGATCAGCAAGCACATTGGGTCACCCGAGCGACGGCGCATCGAGTATTCCCAAGAAGGGTTGATGTCAGGCAGGCGGCCGGTCATAAAACACCTTCTTCATAGACCGTTTAGCACAGATCAATACCATAAACACGATGCTTGGAAGGCTGATAGATTACGGCAATATCAGTATGTAAGGTACCTACTGTGTTGAAAAACATTTCTTCAATACATAGAAATCTTTCTTATTGTAATCTGTTGGCAAACAAGCCGACGCGGCGGCAGCCCATCTGATGGAAAGTGGTACCGCGGCCTTTATACACTAAGAAGGTTACCAACGATGTGTTACCAACCGTAGAGATAAAGTTGGAAAGTCTCATGTGTCTGTAATGCCACCGGCACACACCCTTAACTGGAATACAGTGATGCTGCTTGGCGGCAGAAATAAGTATGGGAGTGGTTCTTTCCCCGACGAACTCTTTCATAAAGAGCTCTAATACCAGGTTCACATGATTCGATTCTAGTTGATCAACTGCCAAATCGCATGCGATTTGAACTGTCTGAACAGACTTTCAATCAAATTGAATCAATTTGAAGGAACAAAACGTTTCAACTTTAGTTGATCAACTAAAATCGAACCGTGTGAACCCGCTATAACATAGCATAACGTCACGCCTTGTATTCCCCGAAGGGTTCGGCAGAGGTGTTTTAATTTTGTTTTTTAACTGGCTCGTTTGTATATTGTTGGCAAACGTGACTGCTGATTGCGAGGTGAGGTCCTGGATTCGGTCCCCAGGTCGGGCAAAGCGTTTTTGGGTATTTCTGGGTGGAATTCCTCAACAGCAGCCCGGAGTTTGAATTTGTGCCCGGTTGATGACAATAGCCTTGCCCCTATTATAAGGGATTTAAACATAACGGCGAAATGAGAGTGTTACAATACACTTCTGCCTAACCCTTTGAGGAATAGAGTCGCAATGTTATGTTATGTATGTGTTTATTATTCAGTTTTTTTCTCTCTACTATTGCTACTAAATCATGCTATTTATTCACTAGCGTAATCTTTTTTCGATCTAAACCCGAGAAGTTATGAGGTTTATCTATCGATTGAGGCAAGAATACACATTACCGAAGAAATATATCGTTTAAAGAAGCAATGATTCACAAAATTTTATGTAATACATAGTTGCATTGAACAAGCCAGGTTTCTCTGTTAATAGGTTTACGGCTGACCCGAATGCGTCAGATTTTGTTACCAAGTATTATAGTATCTTTAAGAATTGTAGACTAACTACTAACATTTCATAGAATAGTATTTACCTAAATTGAGGGGCTCGTCGCTTATTACCAACCGCGCGGATCAAACGATTTGCGAGGTTAAGCTACGCTTGCCGCGGTCAATCTGTGGATGGGTGACCGTGCGTTACACATCCAGACCCCTCCGTGCCTCGGAGAGTACGTTAAATAGTCGGTCCCGTGTGTCATACGAATACCTATGACAGTCGTTACGTGAAGTCAGAAGCCCGAAAGTCTGACAACCGGTCTAACCTTAGGATATCGGCATTGCCCAGTTACTGGGTTGCAGAACATTAGTATTTACCTAAATTCTAATGTCGATGAACAGTTACGCGTTAATTTAAGTATGTGCTCTACATGCAATGGAAGTGGAAACTCGTTTTCATAGATTACGAGTATAATAAAATGCTTACTAATCTACTCTAATTGGTAAAGTAGAGCCACAATGAGTATCAAAGAACTACCTAATATAAATTGAATATGCAGAGTTTAAAACTAGGCTTCGTCGTATCGTCGAGGGGAATCCCTCTTTATCTCTGTTTCTTGGAATCGAGTGCTCCACCTTAGACCCTGTCTGCGCTTACCATCAGGTGAGACTAGGGTCAAACGCGAAGAAGTGAAGAGTAAAAAAATAGAATATTAGAGTACCTACTAACTACTTACACTTAAGAAAGCATTACAATCATACTAAGATTTACGCTTGTATGATTACTCGTTTTAAGATACAGCAGAAACATAAAACGTTGAAGAAATGCATTCTTTTGAGTTTAGATTTTTTTTTTATTATATTTGCCACGATAGCCGCGATAGTAACACATATTCTGTGATTCAACTGGGTATATGTTCCGGTTAAAAAGATACAGCCCTGTGACCGACAGACGGACGGACGGCGCCGTAGGCTTAGAGATAGGGTCCCGTTTGGGGCCGTTAGGACCTTTTGGGTAAGGAACCCAAAAAAATAAGAAAATGTGACCTATATTCTAAGCCGATATAACGACCTTATGTTTACAAATTAGACTGATAATCCCATAGTTTATTGAACTTTATTAGACTGCCAGACGTTTACTTTGAAGAGCTTTTGATCGAACATTGTTTTGAGTTCTCGATATCTGAAGTTCCGTCAACACGCGCTGATTCAATCGATCAAAATAATCGATGATCGCGGATCCTGTTTTTCGCAAGCAATCATAACAAAAGCACGTGTATTACAAAGGTAGGTATATTATTCTCTTGGGAACTATATTTAGCCATGACAGTATTCCATACTTCCTGGAAGAGTGTACTTTGATGTTTTGATCCCCCAGATTAAAATCGTCAGCGCTTCGGTAAATATTGTGCGCCGAGAGTGTTCTCGACTTGTTTACACATTCCTAATGGAAGGAATATCGATTATAACGTATACACGTTAATAAGGAGAACTTATTTTCCTGGAAGATAGTTTAATTACACTTCGATGAACTACATATTGCGTTGATGTATCGGGGTATCATATTGGTAGGATGAAGCACAGCAATGCTTTGTGATATGTTTTTCAAAAGCTTGATAAATAATGGAATCATGAGTTACTTTGCGGGAATCCATGACATACAAATATACAATTACAATATTCAGTTGATCAAACATATTGCGCCGATCCCAAGTTACTTGGGACCAGGGCAGGAATATGATGAATATTCAGTTGATCAAGGTTGGACGCGGTCGACGAGTCAACATCTCCTAAGGATGCCCTGTGGAGAGGCGAACCGCGAAACACGTGTCGTATTCGTTTGATTTGTTCGTTTGTTGCATTTTCTGCATTTGCATAATTATATTTGCGGTTGGGAGGGCGGTGCTACACGTCATCCAAGCTTGATCAACTGTTTGGTGGAATTAACATGAAATATTGTTATTGTATATCAAATGCTTGATTTACGCGTCTAATTAAGAGCAGAAGTGGGTATTTACAAGTAACTATAATAGTCATAGAGACGCACTCTAGTATACCTCGTCCATCATATTATTTTCTCGGTGACAGTTTTCTTAGAACGTAGCTGTTTCGCGTTTCGTAATTATGATAAACGAATTATTTTAGATGAATATTTAACAAATGGAATCATAAGAACAGCCCACCAAGTGGTTGTTGTACCACGACATTGTAAGGTTCCGTAGTATGTACTAAGAAGCAAGTATTTTAATATTTAGTAATGTTCTGCCTAGCTTTTTCCTAACTATATTGGGGTCAGCTTCCAGTCTAACCAGATGCGGCTGAATACCAGTATTTTACACGGAACGACTGCCATCAGACTTCCGCAACCCAGTTACTGGGCAATACAATCCTATTATAATATTTCATAGTGATATTGTGAAACTCAAAGTCATTTTTGCGGTCAATAAAGTCAAAATAGCATTAATCTGAAAATAGCGGATATTTCAAAACAATTTACGTGTAAGTGTTCATTACAACTAGGTGGCATTTGTTATTTCCATTCTATATACTTAGATACCTACTTTTGAAGTTCGAAATAAGGAAAACGTCGTATCAGCCAATAAAAGTCCATTGCTGCAAATGGGCAAATTGCTATGCATAGCCGGACAAACTGGCGACGCCATTATTAGCAGACAGGAGAACGTTGCTGCCCATCCTCTTGTAATCATCCCTCAGTCCCCTTTTACGATACCAAGGGATGAGGACAGGGTGACCTATTTTGTTCTATCATGAGAACATGAGAAAGAAAGAAAGAAAAAGTATTTATTTTTATGCCCAAGCGGACGCACAAGCATACTTAAAATGAAAAAATAAAAAACTTAAAATTAAATACTTAAAACTAAAACAAAACTTTGGACTTTTAAACATATAATTACCTGGTAACCCGAACACAAAAAAGTAAAAAAAAAAATATATATAAAAATACAGCAATCCACAAAATCTATGGCTACTAATTTATAGTCTATGGCATCATAGACTACCATTGTACTGTATTCAACATAACATCATGCCTGTATTCCCCGAAGGGTTGTGCAGAGGTGTATAGTAACACCCTCATTTCGCCGTTATGTTTAAGTCCCATGTAATAGGGGGCGAGCCTATTGCCATCAACCGGGCACAAATCAAAACCCCGGGCTGCTACTGAGGAATTCCACACAGAAATACCCAAAAACACGTTGCCCGACCTGGGGATCCAACCTAGGACCTTACAATCAGCAGTCACGCTTGCCACCACTAGACCAACGAGGCAGTTCATATCATGAGAGTTGACTATCATAAGAACTATCCATAAAATAGTGCCCAATAAGTGCCCATTTGTGGAAAATGTTTAAATGCCCCTCCAGGCTCCGAGACAGCCCGAGACTTACACCCTTATTCTAAGACGTTCCTCCAAAACTTACTCGACTCAGGACGGCCGCGAAAACACCTTCAAAATTTTATTCTTGGTCGCAATTTCGAGTGAACTTTGTGGTTCCTCGACGGATTCATTACGTCATAATTTGAATTATCTGCCGCGATAAATAGTTGTAAGGATTATCGTATAAAGTCTTCAAAATTCATTTTTGTTATCGAACTTTGACACTTCCTTCCTTAAGGTAGGTTCCGAGGTACCTTGAGTTTGACAGATGATTCCTTACCTCGACTGAGGAAATATCTCGGGTCGAGGACGTTTATGTCAACTATAACTACCGATGGTAGTGAGAAAGACTGAGTCGAGGTGGGGTCGAGTCGAGTAAGTTTTGGAGGAACGTCTTAGAATATGGGTGTTAGATACCGTCCTTTTCTATTTGATGTTAAAAGTTAAGGATATAGATACAGTCTCAGGCTGTCTGCGTGAGTGTGTAGCCGGAATATAAATATTTCCAAGAAGCGTTTCCTAGTTCTAAATGGTGGATGAAGCTGATAAAAAAAACATTTATTCATGAATTCAAAATCTTCACAACAATGCGCTTATGTAAGCTAATCTCACACCAACTCGTAGTTATCAGTGCAAGGAAAATATGTCGCTATTAAGCGCCAGTTGTGCCACGACTTCTAATCTTAGGTATTTTATGTAATTAAATAGTACCTACAGTTAGTTTTATACTTAGTTCCTACTTAATACCGTTTATTTTACGTTGTAAGGTGATTGCTTTCATCCTACCCGCCAAATTCTTTTATGTTTTCGAGTTTTTTTATCTTTTACTTAAAATATTTGTTATTGACTGCCTTGTTGGTCACAAGTGCGACTGCTGAGAGTGGAGTCTTGGTTTTCGGTGCCAAGATCGGGCAAAGGGTTTTCCATTAGGAATTTCTTAGTAGCAGCCCTTAGTCTGGATTTGTGCCCGGTTAATGGCAATAAGTTCGCCCCCTATTACGTGGGACTTAAACATAACTGGCAAACGAGGGTGTACTAAAAACGCTTCTGCGGAACCCTTCAGGACATATAAAGCGTGATGTTATATTATTTATGCATACCAAATATTGCCTCAAAACAATATGTCATACATACAATATTTAATAAACATATCTAAGTAATTAATTTAAAAAAAAACGTATTTTATCTAAAATATTGAAAACTTCGCGTAAAATATGTATTATATTCAGCCGCATCTGGTTAGACTGGAATCTGACCTCAATATAGTTTGGACAAAAGGCTTGGAGGAAAAAAATCAGGAAAACGGTTCGTTTCTGGATATAGGAATCTGGTTTAAAAAGGACCGCAACCGCAACATTCGTAGATTAGCACCGAGTTACTGCTAATGTACTAACTTTGTGGTTAAGTAATTACTGCTAATGAATGGCTTATTAAGTACTAGGTTTTAGTTACAATAGTTACCTTAGGGTAGGTACCGTATCAGAAGTAAAGAAGAAAAAAGGGAATGTACCTTTTCAGTCCACAATTGGGCAATTTATTGTGAAATTCATTGTGATCCGATTAACCTGCTGAAAGTATCATCGTTCTACCTAGCCTTTTCCCAACTATATTGGGGTCAGCTTCCAGTCCAACCAGATGCGGCTGAATACCAGTTTTTACATGGAGTGACTGCGATCAGACTTCCGCAATCCAGTTACTGGGCAATGCTTATATCCTAAGGTTAGACCGGTTGTCAGACTTTCGACTTTCTGACTTTCCGTAAAGTCTGTCATAAGTATTCGTATGACACCCGAGACCGTCAGTTTAACGTGCTCTCCGAGGCACGGGGGGATCTCGATGTGTAACGAACGGACACCCATCCACGGACTGACCGCGACAAGCGCAGCTTAACCTCGCAAATCGTATGATCCGCGTAGTTGGTCATTAGCCACGAGCCCCTCCTGCTCCACGAACCTGCTGAAGTTATCAGCAGCTTTATTAGCCATTATTAATTAATTATTATAAATCACGCGTTTGTTTCCTTATTATAATAATATAATAATATATACCTATAGGTAACCCTATCCCGATAGGTACGTCACAAACCCAAGTTTGGATTTCCCGTTACCTAGGAGATTCCTGTAGGTACCGGATTATATCGATCGTTGCTACCCTTGTTTCCGTCCGTGATTAACTTACGGATAATGTAGGCGTCATTTTAATTAAACAATCGTAGTTACTTATGTCGTGTAAGATCATATCAGACCTTGGGAATGAATGACGTAGTCTATCAGAGTATTACGTCATCACTCTCCGTAAGTATCCTAAACAGTAGCAGTGTCCTTCGATGCGATAATAAAAACCAGTCTTCGGAGCAAAACTTTATTGAAATCGGTTTATCCGTTTGCCAGGTACGATACCACAGACTGACAAATTCTTCATTGCAGCGGTCCAATAAGAGGCCTATCTGCAACAGTGTATGTACATCTAGGAGTTAATTATAATAAAGCTGATTATGGCTGTACGCTAACGGGCAAAGCAGTACAAACTGTCCCCCAGAGAGAATCTTATCGATAGGTCGGTTGTTATCGATAAATTCGGTTTCAGGGGGCTGATCTATCCAAGGGCTTCGGAAATCAGACCTTACGCTATATTTAGTTGAAGAAGAAAGATTAAATAAAACTCACCTTTTTATTTCTTCCAGAAACATTTTTATTTAAGTGTCCGAATGACCACAGTAAAAATATTTTTACTGATCTAGAGCTATTTTCTTTTATAAAATAAAATTACTATACAAATGTATGTATACTATAAATGGGTTGGGTTATTTTTTTTTTTTTTCCGATCGTTGAGACTATTGAACGTTCCAATTTAACTTGGTCACAAAAACAATGTAATTTTCTATTGTTTGAGAAAACTAATCGATAACGGCTATTTACCTACTGTCAGTGGAAAACAAGAGGTAATAATTTAGTTGATCTTAAAGCGTGACAAGGGAAATTTAATTCGAGATTTTTGTAGTAGTAGGTACCTACAGCTCCTTGTGACAGAGAGCCTGTTTATTCTTCTATTCCTTATGTAAAGGGTCTGGTAGTATACCGAATATAAAAAGGTCATCCGCTTTCTTCATATGATTGCAAAATACTGTGCATCACAAACGCGTTTTGTAAATCAAGATTGTTATTTCCTAATGGCCGTATTTGTAGTAGCATATTAGGCCTATGTTGAATAGTAGAAGTTTACGGATTGATTGAATGGGGTCTCAGTTATAATAATATTAACCCTTGAAAAATTATGATCACAGCTTGTAATAACTGCTTCAACCTTTAAACAACGTGTTACAAAAATACCCCTAAAGCCAAAAGGGGGTTAAAGGTCCCTTGTAAAGAGTCTATTGGCACCGACCCAAAAAAAAAAATTGGATAAAACATAAATTATCATCATTGAAACGCAAGGTCCCTGAAAACATAAAACTAAAGAGTAGACTACCCAGAATATTATTTACATTCTTACCTAATTTCCTCTGAGAGGTAAATGACAACAACCATAAAAGACTACTTGATTATTTACATTTTTCATGGGGAATTATGTAACACGTTGTAGATAGCGCTCACATTGAGTTATAACAAACAATATTTTATTTTCTTTGAGTGCTATCTACCTACTTACAGCGTTAGGAGTTAGTTGTAGTGGTAGTCAGTCAATTGAGTTCTTCATATACCTATAGTACCAGGGATATCTACCAACTAATAAATCAAGCGAATAACATTAAACCAGCACGTTGTTAGTGAATGTTTCTTTGAGTTTCTCTGACGCATTCGTTGATAGCTTGAGTTAAAGGCGCTTGGAGGTTTGCCTATCATATAGGAAGCCGATCGTGATGAGAATAAATAATTCAAATGATCTAAGATTCCTCTTGTCTTGGTTAACAAATTATATGTACCGCTTGAATATCTATCTGTAAGCTACACAATATTCGTCATGATGAGGGCTTTTGAACTGAGCTTTTGGCTAATTGAACAGAGGGCTGAATTGAGGGGCTCGTGGCTTATTAACGACTGCGCCGATCATACGATTTGCGAGGTTAAGCAACGCTTGTCGTCGTCAGTCCGTAGATGGTTGACCATTCGTTGCACTTCGAGACCCCTCCGTGCAACAGAGAGCACGTTAAACCGTCGGCCCCAGGTGTCATACTAATACTTAAGACAGTCGTTACGGATAGTCAGAAGCCCGAAAGTCTGACAACTTGTCTAACTTTAGGATATCCGCGTTGGCCAGTAACTGGGTTGCGGAGGTCCGTGTAAAATATTGGTATTCAGCCGCATCTGGTTAGACTGGAAGCTGACCCCAACACAATTGGGAATAAACTAGACAGAACGAACGATGAGGGAATTGAACACTGGCACACGTTCATCGTTCACCGCAGACCGTGTGGGTTGCTAAAATATGGCCATATTCTGGCAATAAAGACTGTATAATAGCACAGTTTCAACTTGAAACTCTCAAGTTATCATTGAGCTTTATAAACCTTATACAACGGTGGCGCAATCTAGCGTTAGAAAATGTATGGATTGGGTCGCATGTAGGGTTGCCAGACCCAAAAATAGAAAAGCCGGACACAGATTCATATTTAGCCGGACATTTTGCCCTGAAAGCCTGACACATTGGTTTTTAAAAGAAAAAAAATTCGCTCGCACGCTTTCGTTCGGAATCTTTTGGCAGGGCGGGGTTGAACAAAAGCCTAACAAAAGCCGGACAGGCCGGACTCGTATATATTAAACCGGACACGACTGTAAAAAGCCGGATACCTGGCAACCCTAGTCGCATGTGAAAATGAAAATTGCTCACGCTACTTCTACGATTGCCAATTTCCCATTTAGGTACTATAATCACTACGTGGTTTTGCTTTCCCACAAGCAAGTATAATTTCACTGAGAAAAACGACTTGTGTTCTTTCTAGTTTTTCAAGGACGTCTCAATCAATCAAAAATACGACAGGTTGAATTGTAATCTAACAAGATTTTTATACAAGCAATGCCTACTACAACGACCCTGTGAAGATCATCTCTGCGGTCGTTCACCTCTAAAAATAAAAAACAAAAAATTAAGAATTTTATGGTAGCACTTTGTAGCTAACGAGATTAGTTTTAGGTATATTATATCTACTCTTTTATGGGTTTTTCTCAGCATTATAATAAATTGACGGGTTTACCGAAAATAAATTATTTTGAAATATAAATCAAACCGTGATAAACATAAAACAATAAAGTGTTTTCTATTTCCCATTAGGTACACTTTGAGCATTAAAGTGAGTTTGCTTCCCGGTAACCCTGACGATCCCTCGTATTACTTTGTTTTCCCAGTATCGATCCAAACGAATCGTCACGCAATGGGATATTTTATCATAGCATACACAGCCCATTACTTTTACTGTTGGATACAGACCTTATCTCAGAATAAGAATGGTTTAGGTCTTAGGCCACTACTCTGGCCTGGTGCGTGTTGGGGGACTACACACACCATCGAGAACTTTGGAGCCCTCTAGGTTTCCTCACGATGTTTTTCTTTACCGTTAATGCAAGTGATACTCAATACAATTCTGACCCGCACATGAATTCTTAAGCAGGAGGTGTGGGCCGAGATCGAACTCGAGACTAAATCAGTTCTTAATCTTAGATCAGAAAATAGATTGCATGACAGAATCAGGAAAAAACACATAACACTTGAGATAAATAATGGAATCAAGCATTACTTTGAGGAAATACATGACATACAAATATACAATTACAATATTTAGTGTTAATTCCGCCAAACAATTTTGTTATTGTATATTTGTACATAACACTTGGACGAAAAGTGGTGAAGAAACGGTGGCTAAAAATTCCCCATTCTGTGGGTCACTCAACTCACACACTCTTAAACAATGATTGTCGTAGAAAGCAATGTCAACTAGATGTCCTGCATCTTTTTGCCAAGTCAATAGCAGTATTTCTTAATGTCCCTTCGTGAGAACGGTCTAAGAGGCCCACGGACCATGTTCAGTAGTAGAAGTCTAATCATTGTCTTGAGCTAGTTAACTAGCTCAACACTAATTAGATATCGATTTACGATGATTGTGATGTTGAAAAGAGAGGTAATTGAAAAGAACTAATTACCCTTAGCCCTATTGTGTCCGAAAGCCTTTACCTTATTTTTGCAAGATCAACAATTATTGATCCAATGGACCCAAATGGTACCTACATAAAAAACACCAATTATCGATATAATTATTGACATTGTTCAAACGTTAAAAATTAAATGAATGATGAGATAATGGCACAATCTGAGAGCAATCAGAAACACTTTGTTTCAGATACTTACCTACCTATCGTATTTAGGTCTGGGTTAAATCTATTTACGTGTCTATAAGGTAGGATCTGAATGATAGCCATGTGTGCTGTAATTCTGATTTAATAACACTACGTAACACTTGCCGTGAGAAAAATTGGCACTTGTCAGGTGCCATAGAAAACGACGTCACAATTCACATTCTTCATTCATTGTGGCGCACATTTTGTGAGTCGCCGCGTGGACGCTAGGCCGAGTGGGGGCGGCCAAACCGGTGTCAGTTCGCAAACAGCCGAGGCCGTGCGAGATTGTGTTTCCGAACGCAACACGATTTACGGGCGGTTACTGAACGTGAAAGAAATGTCATTTTACGCCGATATTTTTCGGCGGCCTACATAAATCTTGCGATTTTTCGAACTACAGTGATTTCGTGATATTAAAAGGACACTGAAACTGTAAATTTTAATTGATTAATGCCGAATTCCGTTATGTAGTCCGTGTGACTTACCATTTCGTTGCGAAGTTATCGATGTTCAATGTGTTTTACTTTTAGTAACCCAAATGCGTACACCATAACAAAATAAGTATTAAATCGAAATTCAGAGAAGTCTGTACTGTTTTCGTGTTTGAAAATGTCCGGTGACTCGCTTTCTTAACTAATTAAAGTTGGTGTAACGAATCGCTGACTGCTGTGACCTTATTCAAGTGGATTACGTTTATCGAAAATTTGGAATGACCTTCTAAATGAAGGAGTCGTATCCTGATGAAATTATGCTCTGTTTCGTCCAAGGATTTGGTGAGAGTGAGCGCGGGTTTAATAAGAACCGTGAGTTTGATGGTAATGTGTCAGATTCTACATTAAAGTATAAGAAACGGGGCAAAAGAGTGTCACTGCAGTTGG
This sequence comes from Amphipyra berbera, assembly GCA_910594945.2. NCBI lineage: Eukaryota > Metazoa > Arthropoda > Insecta > Lepidoptera > Noctuidae > Amphipyra > Amphipyra berbera. Next base: position 8,580,819 of record OU343136.1, on the reverse strand, counting down.
AAGGGAGTGAGGTTGCACAGCCTGTAGAGTTAAGGGCCAAGAAGGCGCCGGGGCTTGTGACTGGGAAGTCTTTGAGACTGTCCTCTGGAGGCCGCTTTCCAGAAGTGAAGAGAAGTTTGAGTGACCGGTTCTCAGTCATCACTGATGCAGGAGGGAAGAGGCCAGCGAAAGGTCTCCTGACCATAAGGAAGACTTGGTAATTATATCATCTAATTATGCATAGAGTTAAGTTGTGTGAAAGTGAATAAATATCTCATTTAGGTATGTACAAATTGCTTTCATAATTTTGAATATTAAGTATTATTAAATATTAATTTATTATAAATTTGAATATTCATCATGGAACTGCAGTCATATCATATTATTATCCATGCAAGGCCAACCTCATTAATTAACCACATCCTTTTCAATTATTTTATTATTTAAGTAGTTTGTTTACTTATTTGGGTTTTTTTGCAGCTAAATTCTACTATGTAAAACCATTTTATTTATTTGACAATACATTTTGGAACAAAGGTAATATTCAGTAAGCATATTTAATTGGGAAAAACCCTGACAAAATTCATTTCAAGTATCCTTAATCGACACCAGCAATGAATACTAAGCTAACTTACAGAGAGAGAAAGAGTATACAAATTAAATAGATAATTAAATTATCTATTTAATATGTATACTCTAAGAAAAATAACTATGTTTATTTTCTTAAAAAAATACTTTGAATCTCTCTACTGTAAAGTAGGTATACTGGCGCTTTAGTCTTTTTACCTTTCCACTGACAGTATTATAAACAACATGACATTAAAAACGAAAATTGCCCAAAATTCAAGTTAGCTTAGTATTCATTGCTGGTGTCGCTTTGAACCTAGGTGTGTCCATAAAAGATGTTAATAGGTACCTGATAACTTGACTAATTTAATAGATTAAATCTATTGGATAAGCTATTCTTAAGGCGGTGTTTCATCTCTTCTCTATACTCAATAATATTCTTCAAACTACAACTCACACGCACTTTCTTTTAATGAGAAATTCTATTAAATTCACTATTTTATGAATGAGATGTTGTAAAATTCTTTAATTAAAAGTACATTAACTAGAAATAATTACCAATTTCTAATAATAGAATGGCTATTTTCGTACAAATTCTTATGGTTTGAGTTCCATTAAAAGAATTTTTCAAGTACTTAATTAATTCTTTTGTTTGTTTGGTATGTAATCAAAACTTCTATTGTTCCAATTGAATTCTTATGTAAGCTGAATGCTGTACTACATTGTTAACTAATTGGTGACTTAAATATTACTGTAGTGCTATTATAATAAGAATCCGAATTAGTTCTAATATAAACTCTTTTTAAGAAACACCCCCCCTAGTGTATTCCCAACTATGTTTACTTTACTGTCCCAAGACAGCCCTTATGCACAAAAGTGTCTACTGCATGGCTCCAGTAATATTTAACAAAATACCGAACAGTTGGAAAGAGCTGCCACTCTTATTATTTAAAAAAAAACTTCGAAGCTTTTTAGTGGTTAAAGGTTATTATAATATAAGTGAGTTCCTAAATGAAAAAGATTTTTTAATTTAGTGTAATTTTGTTTATCTTATTGTCTTTTGCATGCCTACATGGTAAAATATGGCTGAACGTGTTACAATTTTTGTCATCCTTTATACCCATATTTGCAAAATAAAATTATCTTTATGTTTGGGATCAGTTTCCAGTCTAACCAGATGCGGCTGAATACCAGTATTTTACACGCATCAACTGCCATCAGACCTCCGCAAACCAGTTCTTGGGCAATGCCAACATCCTAAGGTTAGACTGGCTGTCAAATTTCAGGCTTCTGACTATCCATAATAACTGTCGTAGGTATTTGTATGACACCCGGGACCGACAGACTAACATGATCTTCGAGGCACGGAAACTCCTGTTAAGAAATATACTATAGAAATATCATCATCATATCAGCCCGTAATATCCACTGAATGTGCTTTCAGACTATGCTACTATCCATAGCATATATTTTATAGCACAACGTCAGCATTATTTATTTAATTCTATATGCACAAAATTATAACAGAGGCGGATTTAATGCCTGAGGCATTTTCTACCAGTTGACCTTAAATTTCATATGGACATGTTCATACTTAGCTATATTATATATTATTGTCTTGATATATGGTATGTATGCTTATGACGTAATATGCCATGATATATATAGCAGAATATTATAGCGTAGTCTGAAATGCGCTTAAAAACTAGTCTAGTGCGTTAGAAAATATACCATAAATTATTACATTTAGTTTTAACATTTTGAGTTTTTCAACATCTAAACTTGTTTAAGATGCAGCAAGTATTTTAAATTAAGTATATCATAATATTTAAAAAAAATGGTACTATATTTAATTAAAAAGTTAATTATAATGTGTCTACAAAATCATTTTTCTTTCGGTATGTAAAGGTAATAACCTACATTTATTTTTATTTTTATTTATAAACTACTTATCTTAAGTGTTTATACAAAAACAAACACCACATATTAATATGTACGGTTTTGACCTATATAGCAATAAAATTAGGTATGCCCCTACCAACATTAACAGTCATTATACTTACCTACTTAATTTATTTTAATAATGTTGTCTTGTACTGAAGTTGGCTGTAACATTTGAACCCTTGTTTCCTGACAACATCTGTCACATAGGGTCTGGACGAGCCCTTTACAAAATGTTCATGACTTTCACTTTTCAGTTTGACAGTGTCATTAATTACACCTAGGGTTGCTACCTTTTTTTTGAACAAATATAGTATTTTTCCCAAAAAAGATGCAATATACTAAAACTACATTTGGAAATTTAGGAAAAAAAAGTACACATTTATTTTTTATCATTATGTTATGTATTTTTCCATGTAAATTTGTTATTGCTGTTCGTTTGGCCATCAATGATCCTTTAAAATAATTATAGGAATCTGAGCAATTTATATTTATATTAAAATAAATTAACAATTCATTATTAATTAAATTAATAGATGCTCTATTTCTTTCTTCTTTCCGTTTTTACAGTTAACATAAAAAAGCGCGACAGTTGAATTAGGGATAAAAATATAGTATTTTTCGTACCATAAATTATTTTTATAATACAGTACAGTTCACTGAAATATAGTATGATACTATATATTATAGTACGGGTGGCAACCCTAATTGCACCGTATTTAAGTTAATGTTAAGTTGTTATTTCTATTTATAACCATAATCTGTATGTATGTTATGTATTGGTCTTTGCCCTGCATGTTAATATAAAATTATTTTATAATAATTCTTACTCTTCAATTTAATTGTGCATATTTTGCTTCATGGTTAATAGTTTTAGCTCACGTAAATGTGAACTAGAACTATTAAACCATTTTACGGACAGAAAATTATTTCATCCACTTTCGAATTTCTAAATTATCTTTCTTAATCTAAATGTGTAATGTAAGTCAATATTTAAAAAAATACGTTATATTTATGCAAAAAAATTATACCTAATCAAAACTTGCGACCCGCACCGGCTTCGCACGGGTGCAATATAGATACTAATGTGGGGCACATAAACCTTCCTCTTGAATCACTATCTATTGCTGAAAACTGCATTAAAATCCGTTGCGTAGTTTAAAAGATCTAAGCGTACAGACAGCGGGGAACGACTTTGTTTTATACTATGAAAAGAAGATAAAGATTATGTATGTATGCATCAAATTGCAACCCGATACAAATCTACAGTAATAATAATAAATATGTTCTTATCATTTTCTTGAGAGCTATGCTTTTAAATATTGTATTACGTAATCAATTTTTATACTTGGGATTATAAAAATCAAGGGTAAAAAATCAATGATATAACAGGAGTTTTATTATCACAAATACTGCCAAAAATATCAAGATTACTTTATCTATTTTTTTGTTATGGAAATAAATTTAATGATAGGAGATTAGATAAACATAAGAAAACTGAGTAACATTGTGAACACCTGCAAGATATAATCAGATTATCCTCCTTATAAAAGGCAAAGATAAAGTTACTTTTAGGTAAACAGTAAATTGACTCAGTTTTCCACTTGACTGTGATGATAAAATCAGTATTCATACCTACCATGCAAACATTTTGGTACCACGTATTCAATTTTAAGACAGAATCTGGTGAAATAATAAACGAATTTTCAATTAGAAATGTTATAATATTTGCGAATGAAGTACTCATACATAACATACATAGCGTCACGCCTGTATTCCCCGAAGGGTTGGGTAGAGATGTATAGTAACACCCTTGTTTCGCCGTTAAGTTTAAGTCCCATGTAATAGGGGTCGAGCCTATTGCCATCAACCGGCCACAAATCCAAACTCTGGGCTGCTACTGAGGAATTCCACATGGAAAAACCCAATAACACTGCCCGACATGAGGATCGAGCCCAGGACCTCAAGATCAGTAGTTGCGCTAGCCACCACTAGACCAACGAGTACTTATACCTATATGTATAAACAAAACAAAGAAAAAAGAACACGTCAATAGTTACAAGTGATAACAAACAGGAAACCAGTTAGAATTAAACGATTTTACATTTATGCAAACGTATAGTTTAGTTAAAGAAATTCGTTCATTTCAAGTAGAAAATTCATGAACATTTTCCTTACTTATACGAAAGGAGGTTGAAAGCCCATAAAAGGTGTATTTTGGTATATACATCTAATTACGTGCAAACACCGGTGCAGTGTCGCAACTTTATGATAGATTCTTACCATGTGCTGTCGACCTACTTCGAACGGCGATACCAAAATAACCGGTACGTTAAGGCCAAGACAAATTGTTTTTATAAACGTACGCCTAATGAGATGATCGATGCGATTCTTAATAACTTGACACATCAAAGTAAAAAGGTAATTTATTGTGCTTTCTCAATATCCATGCATTAAATCTATTTTCATATTTCCAGTTCAACATACAATGAACGGTTTAAAGTAACTGAAATAGTTTGAGGTTGACGTAAATGATTGCGACAAGAGTAGAGTTGAACCATGAATTTATTTTTAGTCGCTAAAGAGTTCTAATCGTAACGTAACCCCGTTTTTCGTAAATATTAATAGAAATTATTCACCTAACGTTTTCAGTTGCTTATGTCATTGCGAAAGAGTGCAGTGGAAGGCTTCTGCGGTCATCGTTGGCTAAACTTTCACTACTTACGCGTAAATTACGTTAGATCCTAAGCTATGCCTCAATTTTATCTGGCTGTATATAAAACATTGTTTTGACATATTTAACCCGTTTAATTCTGTAAGTTTGTTATCTGCTTACATTTCAAGACTTTAATAGAACATCAATTATTTCTCCGGACAGCAATGACGAGAAAATACGATCTCAGTTACTGTTGTTACCACCCAAAATATTTGGTTTTGAAATCAAAACATTCCAACAATATAAATCTTCCACGTTTTAGTCTATTTTTATCGTTTACCCAAAATATTCACTTTCTAACTTACCATTTTAGTTCGGGACCAATAAAACTTTCCTTATTCTTTCTTAAAGTTCTTTGCCAAACAGCCTTTGTCAGCAGCGTCTGATATAAATTCATGTCCTATAAGGATGATGTCATAGTACTCGTTGCAGAATAAAAGGAAGCACCTAATTTGCCGTGTGTGGCCTCTTCGTCTAGTAATAATACCGTCTCGATTTTATTGGCTTATTCAGCAATATTTTATATTTTTATGACGGTATATGGCACCATTTTTGCGAGGAAGTGGTCTTTACTTTGCCATATCTAAAGGATATTTCTGAATTTCGTATGTTTGGTTTGGTCGATGACTGTAGAGCTTCTTTCAAAGAACTCATCTGAATTACCCGTTGGCAGAGTGCGAAATGTGAATAAAGGAGGTAAAGTGCGTTTTAAAATTCGCCACCATTTTAGCTCCGGTATTCAATATGTTTGAAACCGAACACGTGCTAGGCTTGCCTTTAAGTGGAGTTAACGTTCGTTCTAAGTGTTGTTACAGCTTGCAGTTCGGACCACCACGCGAGGCAAGGAGCGTGACCATGTGTTCATTGCATATTATAATCATTTGCCATTTAATGAGGAATATTTCGGTAACTTATCTTACACGCATGTGACTGGTGTTACAGGAATTTAAGTCCTCATGCAATAGAAGCAGTTTGCTATTTATCAGGTTAAGAACAGTGGCTGAAACTGGCATGCTCTCTAGCAGGAAAACTCAATTACACTTCTTACTCAATCTAGGAGCTTTAGGTCCGGTTCTTCGCTTATTTACTCGGCGAACATCACTGAGGTGACGAGTAATCTGTTTATCCCCAAATCAATAATGTGGTACAGAAATAAGTTTTGTTTGTGTCTGAAATCTGAATCACAAAGGGAAGTTCCACTAAATATTTTTGTCGAAAATAATTATCGTTTTACAACGAGAGCGACTGTTTCCAAGTTATACTGACGTCATCCGTATTTCTGAATCCTTACAAATAAGTACTGCTATTCAATTGAAATTCTAATTGGGAAATCGAAAATGGGTGCTTGCATAACTTAATTTATTTGATGAAAGGAAGTCTTGAAACAAATTGATAACTTTTCACGGTTCTCGGCCTGAATTTACTTCCACCCTAAGTGATGTAAGCAAGTAATCCTGTTACGGAATATCGATATAAAAACTGAAATAATAAATAAACGTGCTGAACTAAAGTAATTGGATTAAAATTGTAAGGTTTCATATTAACCTTGTTTGGTAAAATATTCTCGAATATTTTTAATGGATAAATTGATCTGTTAAGAAAACCTTAAACCATTTGGTATTAGAGGTTTATTTGCCAGACCGGCTTTATAATTTGCAGTTCTTGTTAGTTGTCCGAGAACGTATGAAGATTAAAGTTACATGGAGTACAATAGTATAACGTTTTTGTTAAAATTTAAAATGGCTGTCTGCATTTACGGCACAGTTGTGTGCGTTTTTCTTTTTGTAATATCTATTTTGTTCATATCTATCCTGTGCTGGAATTAAGCGGGTGTTTTAATGGAATTTTCAATGTTGCTTCTTTTAATGAAAGTCTTTCTTTTCTCAGTAAATATATAAATATTATTGGGACAAAGTCGGTTGATTGTTTACAGTGTTCAATTTAATACAGTTGTTAGATGGACTCAAGCATAACATCTATCGTGCGACGATCGCGCGATGCTTAGTCATCGGCCGTCGCCATATTATGACGTCTCCTCACCAAATTTTATCATACGTGACCATTTTCTTAGAGAATATGAAGCCAGTGAGTGCCAAGGCCATCGTACAAATACACGACTGAATAACCTACTGAATTAAACATGAGCATGTCGCGCCGTAGCTCTTTGATGTGACTGTACTACTCAAATTTGTCGGTTGAGACAATTTTCGTTATGTATCGTTTCCTTTTATAGGGTTTATCTACGTCGAGTATGGAAGTTGGCACGTTTCCAACGGTTGCTCTCTCGATTCGTGATATAAGTATCACACGTGCTTAGAAACTAGCCTATTTACTTGTCTTATTTCCTCGCTATAAATATGGAGTCTCTAAATGTATCCGAGACTGTTTAACGAGTAGCTTTGCCATGAAGGTAATTTTTTTTGGAAAATCCCACATTGCGAACTTTCTGTTATATTGTTTCTATATTCTTAAAACATTTACAGTATTCAACAAATCTGTTTAGTGTTTAAGAATTCGTGTTGATCGCTGTCTAGACGTTAACTATGTAATTTTATGAGCTCACCAGTAGCTAAATTACCGGACGTTAACCACGAGTGCGTAAAACAAGAATTGCGGTCTCGCGTGGTAAACATTAGAAAATCCTTTTGTTTTTAGAAATTTGTTTGGAAAATGATCATTCACTTACGGCAGGATTTATTTGATGGACCGCCCAGATGCCTCATTTAGCAAATGGACCTTTCTCGTATGAACTTTAATGCCAGTTTCGTCCTACAACTGCTTCTAAAAGGTCAATAGTGGGAGGGAGAATATTAATTTTCTCGTCTTTTATATTACGAATTTTTAGAAAGTTTATGAATATCCTAGATATTTTTTTCTTCTTCTCAACAAATGAAATTCTATATGTTTTTAAATCTTAAGTCTACAACACTTGTGGAAGGCTCTATTCTTAGCAATAAACAGCAACATACTGATACAAGTCTTATGCCCCTGAATTGAAACGACATATCTTGAAGGATCTGTAAATATAGATGTTGAAATACGCTATCTGGCAGCTCCATATCATGGTAGATTGAGAAAAAGGCAATATAAATATTTTTCTCAGAAGCGTGAGTCGTTGCTCTTAAACATCCTGTTTGAAGATTAGATTGCATATGTTTAATAAATTCTTGTAACTCTAAAATCTGTAAATGTTCATTGCTGAACCTGGGTCTAAACACTATAACAAAGAGTTTCTGGAAGCATAGGTCAGCACTTTAACCGCTGTGTTAATGGATTACCATCCACCACCTACCGGTGAATTCCACTATTTAACCTGTACATTTAGCCTTAGCACCTGATATGATCTGCTTCGGTTCCTTGACGAGGTCCTCGAAATATTTTCTGTGTATTTATCAAGTAACCCTACCACAGCCAGCCTTTACTTAATGTCCAAAAAATTACACCAAAAGGTGGCTTGACTTTTCCGTGCTTTGAACAGTGATTTTTTGTAAAGGACCGTTACGTTCATCCTTATAAAGCCGGTCTTAATATTGCTTATGGTACTAAAAAAAGCCAGTTGGCAAAGTACGTTTCGGGGTTACTATGTAAACGTTTAAGATAGCGATGAAAACCGTGCCAAAATTCACCTGGTAGCTTTCAAATGTAGTTCCTAAATATAATGACGGATATGTGCAATGACTGTTGTTTACAGTTTAAAGTGATAGTATTGAATGTTTATTGTTTATATTCTCCTCACAGTAAATACCACTGCAGTCAATACGAGATACGAGCACCACTTGAAATTACTAACAGCAATAAAGTATTAGCAATAGAAATGGTGGATGAGTAGTGCTATCTTTTATGGCTGCCATTAGTACACTATTACCTACGATTGTATATTACCACTTGTAATGATGATGGAATGTATACAGCTGGTGTTGATAAAGTCTTTTACAGCGTATACCTAACTATATTGCTACGCTACAGGCTTCGGAATTCATGATCGACTCAATTGACGATTATGGGACTATGATTTTTTACACAGTGCCCATAACAAACAATACTCACTACCTGCGTCTGTGTTCCCGAACGGATTCAACCTGAATCTCTTCAAAGTTAGAGTTAACCGGCTTCTTCTGGGTAAGCTCACTCCATTGTAGACTTTGTCTCTGTCTCCTCTGACCTAGACTAGAGTCAAGAGCAAACCCATTTCAAACAAAAAAAAATACAGCTGGTGGGGCTGTTGCCTATCCATCTGATATTATAATACTTTCATCACCTTCTTCGACTCATGAAATAGATAGAGTGGCATGGCCTTAGCTAGAGACCACGAGGGTTGATCGATCGATCACTCAAACTTATTAAGAGTTTTCTATCTTTTTTTAATAAAGTGCTACTTTTTGCATATCGGTAGTTTTACCTAGGTGCATTACGTATGTGCTCAAATGTGTTTTTCGAAAAACATAGGTATCAAATTAGTATTACCAATATGTTTCAAATACAATTGAAAACTAGTTTCGTTTTCATTTGGATAGAATTGGTATGGTTTATGCGCCTGAGTCGATAAAGCGTCGCAAGATTTACATTTTAATGGTAGCACATACGTCATTACATAGTTTTATTACTGAATTACATGTAAATGTAAGTCAGCGTTTATGTTAAAATAATACGAGTTCCGTCATGCCCTGTTCTGGGGTGAGGACAATACCAGGTTGTTGATGGAAACTTACCACCACCAAAAAGTTGCAATATTTTTGCCCAAAATAGACAGCTCTATCACTTTCATGCGTGTTGTATGAGAAGTTGGAGTCTTGAGGATCGAATAATGATCCCGGAATTAGGGCGAAGAATTAGGGTATTACCAGATGAAAAAATCAAAAGTCCGGAGAAAAGGCCTGATTTCCATTGAAAAATCCTGAGATTTTTTACAGTTTGAGAATTTTCTCTAAAACGTACTTAACAATTTAAAAAAGTCGTAATATTATCGTTTTTATACACTGCGGATATTTACGTATATTTTGTAAGCTGTATTTTATTGAAAATTTAAAAAATCCTGATATTTCATGAGATTTGCAAAATCCAGCCGCAATTCTGAGAAGAGTCCAAAAATCCTGAAATCTCAGGGCAAATCCTGAGACCCCCCCGGTGGGTTCCCGCATTGTCGTTGCGGGGGGGCTTAGTAGCCGTGGCTTCGAGCCCCACGGTGAAGCGAAGAGGAACCCGAGGAGGGGCTGCTCGTCGGGGCTTGGGCCTGGAAGCCCTCGACGTAGCGGCCAAGTAGGTTGCGGTGTCGCCTGGGTGACATCGCAACTGAGGAGGGCCGCGATGTCTTATGGGAGGCATTGCGGCTGAAGGGTGGAGGCCGCGGCGGGAGAGGAGTGCCGGTATTACGGTGCGCCGTTCTCCCTACCTTCCGCGGCCTGACGGGGCCGCCACCGTCAGATGGCGGACGCGGTGGGGCCGCAGGGGGAGAGGAGTGTCGGTGTTTAGTTGGCCGCTCTCCCTATCCTCTGCGGCCGAAAAGTGGTAGGCGGCGGGGCCACTAACCTGACCCGTCGCAGGGGGACCAGGGGTGCCCAGACACGGGGTAGTCTGGCGCCCATTTACTTGTTTGGTCCCCGGGGTGGTCACGGCGTACCATGTGTTCTGGTGCGCCGGTGATGTGGGGCGCCCCCCGCGCCTCTCAGGAGGTCGTGGGGTGGGGCCCTACAGTGGAGAGGTCCACCAGCAATTGGTGGACCAAGACCTGCCGGGGTTGCGGTGCATGCAATAGCGAATCCCGCGACCCCGGCCTTAGGTCAGAAGGAGGGACACCGTGGTGGTTTTAGCCGGTAAGAGTCCGGCACACCCCCCCGTTTTCTCCAGACGGGGGATAGTCCATGAGGATTTCCCCACGATAAAAAAAAGGGCAAATCCTGAGATATGGTAACCCTACCCGGAATCAGCATCCACCTGTTTAGGTACTAATGTTACCATCTGTGTCACTGATGTGCCTGTCAACTTGCCAAGTGCTAAACGAAGTGCTTACAGCAATGCTTCCAAAAACAGTTCCTTCCCGAAATGGTTTTCACCAAAAATGGATTTTCACCAAGAATTTAAGAGTGCGATTCCGGGTGTTGGTTTTGAAACTAGTTTATCTTGCTCGAGCATTGAAGGTAATAACCTGTTGACTTCATTGACACTTTCTACATTTTTTCTGATGAATGATAAGCTGATGTTGATACATTCGTTATTTTTATTTATTAAATAAACATGGAATAAGAAGAACGTACGTCAGAAATAATAGATAGAACCGACAACGAATTTCTGAAATCTATTAATAAGATTAAATGAATTCGAATGAGTAATGTTTTCATTTCAACGATGTTCAAATCAAACAATGTTGAATATAATCTCATAGATCTATTTTTTTTGTTGTATTTTATGTCTCTGTTAAGAAATTGTCTAAACAATATGATGCTATGTTCTACTATCTCATTTTATCTGAAGCCTAAAAAGGAAAGCCCTGATAATACCCAGAGAATAAGTAACGTCAAAATTTTTACATTATATTTCTGATAAAAAAATGTACGAATTTTTCAATCCATTTCGCTATCAATATTTGGATAGCGAGGCCTCTCCTGAATAAGATCACTTAAGGGAAATGATGGCCATTGTCAAGGCTCTGAGCATGTGGTTACACATAACATTTGCCTGCTTCATCATTCTCACCCTTGCCCCAGCCTTCAATATGCTATAGCTATTCTAATTTATAACGCCATAAGACGCATACAGACGTGGGCGTTCCTAAGTGTCAGTCCGGGAGTAAGAACGGGCGTCAAGCCTTACGCCGATAATAGCTATAGGAAATTTATTTGTAGAATATTTTTGATCTTCGCATTTTACCTTGAACTTTCAAAATGCTTAGTGCTCAGTGGAGCATGAACGTTTCTGCCTACAATTTAAAGGTATGTACAGACCAACGAAAACGTTTACTGCGATAACACGTAACGCTTTATAGTTTGTCTAGTATTCCAAACACTTTTGTTCTTTTGTGTCGTGGTACGTTACGCGCTCGTTGATGTGTGCGAACCCTAAGACTACATTAGGAAAGAGGTTAGACAAAACAACTGAGAACAAGTCCATTATCTTCTGTAAATATACCTTTGGCTTTTGAACTTGTTGAAGTTTATACCAACAACAAAATGGAGCTTAAGTGAAAATTAACTTCAGAAGTTGTTAAGGAGTTTCTAACTCTGCAAGTGTATACATAAATTATATTGTTGAATTGACCTAGAACTAATATTAGCCTTGAAGGCTTCTAAAATTGAAATCATGCTAAGTATGTATGTTTTTAATGAATAAACCAAGATATAAAACACTCAGTTTCATGTTTCGCTTAGATAGATCGATAAGTAAAGCAATAGGAGAAACTTCATATTATATTACTTACATATGATATTTATACAATCGATACTTTCTTGTTCCCGTTGTTCCGATACATTAAATCGATTTCTGACGGTATCGATACTTTGAGTGCTCTCATTCGGACCAGTCCCCCGATTCAGAACCTTTTCTATAAACAGTTGTCAACCGATTCGGTTCTTTGTATCGTTTCGTCTTCGATACCCGTAACTAGAGAAAAAAGATACGAATCGTTCGACAACCGACTAATCGAATCGTTCTGGATCAAAGGGCAGATTGATTTATCAAGTCGATAACGTAGCGTTAATTGACACTCAAAGAGAAAAGACATTAAAAAGACGTCAAATAAAACAAAACACTTTTCGGTTGACGTCAGCCGGACACTTCAAATGCCACTTGTTCCCAATCAATGGTTATAGTAGTTGAGAAGTGGCCTAATTTTATAAAATTATTCGACCACTCGTATTTCGCTTCATCTGCGATTCTTATTAGAAAATCTATAAATATTGCAACATAGTGTTTCTTAGGATGAGTTTTTTTATTACGGTTTTCCTACCTAATCAAGGTTGAACAATTTCTACATAAGCTCAGTTCCCACGTATCGTGTTGTTTGCACTGTTCGTCGACGTTGGCGTATGAGACACAACAGATGGTACCCGTGTTCGATGACTTGGCACAAATAGTACTTTATTAAGAAAGGAGTATTATTTTCGTCAAGTCTAGCCCTTCGTAAATAGTTGATTATAGTCAGCAATTAAAACAATAATCGATAAACGAAATGAAACGCTAAGCATTGCAAAGAATTTATTGTGTTACATAAGATTAACATACTCAATATGCAATGAAAGATTTTACCACGAATGAGGAATCGGCGGGACCTCTTTGTAGTACCTGCAATTATAACAGTCTATAAACGTCGGGTCGTTGACGTTTATTAATTAAGTTGTATGTCAAAATATCAGAGCCATATTACCGGAAAAGAAAAAGTAGTATGCTTCTCGTCAGGTTATAATGGATTATCGTACCTTACAAATCCTCCTAAAGGTGAAAAGGCCTTGTCGTTCAAAGGCACAAGGACAGGCGACGACTGCACACCTGGTAACTTAATAAAGTATTTCACGCTGCTCGGAATCAAAACACCTAAAAATAGTGCGAAATTAAGTGAAACCAAACAAAAACTTTAAAACTATGACACCAACAAAATATTCTAAATGCTCTAACCGTTTGCGTCATATCTGTATTTGCGTAACAGTGACTGCGTGTTCGGGTTCTGCATGTTGGACAGTACCACGATGGCACATGGCTGTAAATTAGTCAAGTACGATTATACTATTTGAAAAGAAACATGACTCTTTTTAAATTACGTCACGTCATAGTTTCGTAATATTTTCCAGGACATTCCTTTTCAAGTAACAATTTCAGAAGATGTACCTTGTTGGTTCTTTCATTGCCGTGTTTTTTATCAAAGTCGTAATAGTCGTCGGTTTCCCGTTGTTCATCGTATAATGGTCGCAGTCCAATAACTTTTTTATGCGAGTTCTCGATGCTTTCATCCAAAGGGGGGCCACCAGGAATTGGTGAAGGTTCAGGAAGATTCGGGTTGATGGTCCCATAGTTAATTGGCAGCATTCTCTGTAATCACGAGAAACACTAAAAAAGTTCAGGTTTAAAATATATAAAAAAAGAAACTATATTTTTAGAAACTTACATTTTCAATAAAATTAATTTTTAAAACAATCAATATTGCAATTCCAATAAAATTCATGACAGATGTAGTTGCTTGCTGCCAATGAAGTGATCACGATGGTCGGTCTAGCTTTTCCGTAGTTTATAAACATAGACTCGAGTTTATTTGAATTTGAGAAGTTTTCCTCAAACATCACGTTATGTTTTGAAGTTATGTTTTAAATAAACCAGAAATAACGTTCACACGGACAGTCAATCAGTTGCCAAAGAACTTGCTATGGAACCATGCAGGGTAAGTTTTTTTGAAAAATACGCCCTGTTATTGTTTATCGTACCTAATATAGTTTCAAATTAATGTCTATAACGTAGAAGCATAATAATATGCGCTGCTTCACATGACAAATTCACGAGCGACTGGCTGACAAGTCTTGGAGGACAAAGACTAGTAGTTAATATTTCTTGGAACTCTTTATTGATTAATAGGCATTTGATAGAATTCTGTATCTTTCGTCGTATTTTTTACAATCGTATACTTGTCTTTTACGTAACTCTACTTCCAAATACATTTACAGGCAATTTTATTTCTATAAAAAAATATTGATGTAGTATACAAAGAGATTAACACTCGTCAAATACTTTTATGAAACCTGTGTTGGCAGTTGCTTTCTTTTTATCCCAAAACGAAAAAATAAGGGTTTTATAATTTTGAAGCCTGTTTATCTGGATGTTCTGGGTTCATAAAGATACCTCGTATATTAAGACATGATTATGAAACATCAGTTATTATTCATAGTCCTCTTGTTCTTAAACGGTTTTAATCAGTTTCACTTCATATATATGTTGGTATCAAATCTTGCGACAAATTTTTCAACTACTTAACCGGTGATCCTGAAACTTCGTACACAAATTCAATTCCTATGACAATTCAAGTTAATAATAATTTCAACCTTAAAATATTTAAAAATGTAAATAATATGTACATATAAATGAATAAACGAAAATAATATTTCAACCTTCAATCCTTAAATCCTGATGCTTCAGGGGTACCTACTACTAGGGATAGATAAAACCGTTTAACTTAAAAGTTTACTTACCTTTATTATTATTAACTAGACAGTGAAAATAAAGAGTTGCTAGAATCGTTTTCTAAATTATTTTGTGTTCCAAGGATTATTTAAGTTATTATAATTCACTGGAATGACATTTTGGGGAATGGGTGTAAGCCTCAGATCATTGTGATCTAAAGTATAAGCTATTGGTACTAAGTTTGATTCTATATATCAACCGTATATACTCGTGTTTCGAATAGAACACGTGGAATAATATCGGCAGACTGTCGGGCGCCTGCTTCTCTCAGTTTATTTTCGTTCGGCCAGCGCTCGTTTCTTAATTGCTTTTCCTCTAGTTCAACCCTTATCTTCTAGAAATCTTTTTTTACGTTGTTAGCTTACATTCGATTATAATTATATAAGTTTATTATGGAAAGTGAACCATAACTTATAACATTGCCAAAGGATATAAGAAATCAAAACGAGAAATTGTTTATCAAAATATCTGTCGTAATATCTTAAGATGAGTAATAACATTTGCTATAGCGAGCATCCATTAGATGTTTTTCATTCATCAATGTGAAATTTATTTGTTACTAAACGTTTTATCATCTCTGTCGGTCTATGGCTGTCTTCTCACTAGAGGTCTTTCCAAGGTAAGGAGCAATGATCTTTCCTGTTTTCCTCCTTGGTTAATTTGTGTTTTTTTCCTTACAAGTTTTAAGTACTTCAAGTGACTACGACTCAAAAAATCCCCAATGCCAAAACCAGCAGTTCCGCGCGCATGAAAAAACATTTCATCTTTTAAGATGACTATAACTATTTGTGTAAATTACATTCACGACATCAAATGATTCATACTGCTTTAACTAAATTTATAAGATAAGTTAGTTCGGAGTCAGCGCGTATTTCCTCACTGTCCTTGGCCGAACACGACACAATAAAGAATGATGTCCTTGAATATAAGAGAACATCTTGTTTGCGCGCCCTAGTCCCTTAAGGCGACCTTGCTAGAAAGGTAAATATTAGCATAGAAGATTTGTTCCCCTGAAATGTTTATATGGACATCAACATAATTCTTATTTCTATTTGCTGTTGTGTATTTGAATTTCATTTATTTTGTTCTGTTATGGGTGAGGAAATAGATTTATTCTTTCCTATCGTTTCATCAATCGAATTGATTAGTCTTTATACAAATGTTTGTGCTAAGTTACGCAGTAATTATTACTATTGTTCATAACTCGTCTAGCGGATGTATTTTTATTATTGCGATTATGTTCTTTGTGTCCTTAGATTTCGCGTCACCGGTGTTCATTACATGTATAAATTGGTCAAAAGTATCATCCATAAAATTAGACTATTGCGTTGGTAATTGTTTTTTTCACAATCGTTTGCTGTAATTGCGGACCAGCCGTTCTGGTCATTATATTACAAAAATAGGTATGTAATATAATCAACGGATACACGTTTTTTGCTGTAAGAAATTTTATTGTCCACATAATATACTTTTGTATGTCCAACGTCATTATTTGTACAAATGTACATGTTTTCGTTATTTCATTGTACTTTATGGCACAGTCGGAAAGGTTGTGTGTAGGTTAGAGGCTGGCTTTTATGATATAAAACCTCAATGGTGTAGTAGTTGTTATTAAAGTAAAAGATTTCTGCAAAATATTTGTATGCATTATTAGTACGACCACGTGCGTTATTATTACTCGTATGTTGATAAGTGATTGTTTCAATAATAATAATGTTTGGACTTGCTTTCATTGTTCTCAAATGGCAATAGGTTCATAAGGTGTGGTGCTTTGGAAGTTTCGCCAGTAGTGTTTATACTGTCATCAGTTACTGTGGTGTCTTGTTTAACACGGTAGTAAATCATGGTCAGAAAAAAGGTAACCAAAAAGGTTAGACATCATCCCTCTTATATTGTGGCTACGCAAACAACTACATTAAAACGTAGGAGTTGCAGATATAAAAGGTATGAGTGTAGTCTGTATTTCAGTTTTAGCTTTGATATTATGTAAACTTACAATGACACGTCATTCTAGGTCTCTGTGTCTTCGCTTACCTAGAGTCAAATCAATCGTGGGCGGGCAAAGTTAGTTTTATTAAATGTTATTTCTGTTAAGTATGCAATAACTTCGTCTAGTTTGACATTCAAACATTAGCGACGGTTGTTTTTTTGCATTAGTTTTGGCTGCTGTTGTGTTGTTGAGTATTAATAATCTATCTGTTTTTGGTTATAATTGTTTCATTTCTAAGTATGCTTATAATTTTGCTTAGACTTTGTCATGTTTACTCATGATCTATTTACTTCGTATCCTTTGGTTTATTTTTCTTTCGGTTTCGCGTAATGTTATTACATTTCCTGGTTTCTAGAGGCTGACATTTTGCGAGCATATGGCGCGACTCGCGAGACGCATTTCCAAATGACTAACTTTTATATTCTAACCTAAATGTTGATTTAATCTAGTGAGCGAACAGCGACTCGCCTTTTTGTTAAGCAGGTGGTCCTATTATCGGACTTTATTTTAGGTACATAAATATATACTCAGTATATGGGATCTCGGTTTTTGTAAAGAGTTATATTTAGTGATTTTAATAGTTTTTTTACATTCTATAGAAGAT
Source organism: Amphipyra berbera (assembly GCA_910594945.2). NCBI lineage: Eukaryota > Metazoa > Arthropoda > Insecta > Lepidoptera > Noctuidae > Amphipyra > Amphipyra berbera. The sequence goes on along the minus strand of OU343136.1, from coordinate 8,562,867 downwards.
TTGTCATGACTACCTACACTTGTTTTACCACTTTGCAGTCATTTTGCATGTCTCTATTTCAACAACGGCAGCAGTGAATGTTGCCTAGTAATGGTTCACTAGGACCACTATAGTACTTGAAAACGATAGCTTGGGAACCTGCATTAGCGCTATTGTTATCTGACCTTGATGTTACTGCTACAGATTGACTTTAATTCACGATATTAAGTAGGTAGGTGGGACGTCTCGTTCTCTTGGACCTGAATTCATCATGACCTATACTTATGTTCTGCCTAGCTTTTTCCAACTATCTTGGGGTCAGCTTCCATTCTCACCAGATGCAGCTGAATACCAGTATTTTACATGGAGCGACTGCCATCAGACCTCCACAATCCAGTTCCTGGGTAATACCAATACCCTAAGGTTAGACCAGTTGTCAGACTTTCGGATTTCTGACTTCCCGTAACGACTGCCATAGGTATTTGTATGACACCCGGGACCGACTGTTTAACGTGCTCTCCGAGGCATGGAGGAGTCTCGATGTGTAACAAACGGTCACCCATCCACGGACTGACCGCGGCAAGCGCAGCTTAACCTCGCAAATCGTATGATCCGCGCGGTTGCTAATTAGCACCGAGCCACCATGACCTATTCTTATAAGAGTTTAAATTTCGAGTGTATTGAACAATATCCGTAAACAAGTGATGTTTTAATGTAATCACAAAATCTGCTTCCATCCAGATGATAGAAAAAATTACTGGGACTGTCTTAAACGTTACGGCAAATCAGCCACCTCAGCCTTATACTAAAGAAGAATATCAATTAATGATAGCTCCTGTTCCAAATACCACGTGCAACGTGTCCATTCTTCAAGCTTGAATGACCATTTGTTTTCTTGTTTCAGGTCAACCGGCAATTTCGCGGCAGGCGCGGCGGGTGGCGGGTGCGGGGCCCCGCGCTCCGCTCCCGCCACCCCGCTGCAGCTCGAACCTCACCCCCGCACTACTAAGCATGAGAAGTAAGTACTCTCAGTTCATTAAGCTTTATGTCACATCACAGCTACACTATTCGGAGTACCGCGGTCTACTGCTAAGCATTATCCTAAGCCAATGAGGATGGGATCGACCGTGACGTTACCATACCAAGTGAGGTGAAGAGCAAAGCGCACAACGTCCAGTTTCTCCAGAAGTCAACCTCATCTGAACGCGGTGTGGTCTTGCAAGGACCGACAAGATTTGCCCAGCCTAAATACCCCAGGCGACAAACCGCTGTTTCGTCAGTACGATCAGCTGACTCTACGTTCAGTAACCCACTTACCCACTAGCCTAAACAACGAAAATTTAGAACAATTCAGCAGTATATAATATTTCTTTCTTTATTTCACAACCATGAAAAATGTCTAGATTTTTTTAATGGGACGTTCACATGAAAATCACCTACAATGTAACGTTAAAATATGGAGTAAAGTGTACCTAAGTTACTTTAACTGTTTCTGTAGCAAAGTGAAACACTTGTTTCTAGAAATAATTAAAATTGTATAGCTTTATCCGCTAGGTGCTCTTGCGGAGAAAAAGCTAGTATAAACGGTCTTTGTAACAGCGGATGTGGTTTTAAAACACCACAGATTGCAACACTAATGTGCGCAGCATTTAAACTTGTTTATTTGGCAATATTAGTACTGACTACTGATATAAACAAAATGTTGTAAAGCGAGGATGTCCTATTGAAGATAGCCGTGACCCTGTGTCTTAATACTTCTATCGTAATGAGCAGATATTATTTAAAGTTTACTCTATGTAAAGAAGAGGATACTAGAGTACATAACATCACGCCCGTATTTCCCAAAGGGCTGAGCAGAGGTGTATATTAACACCCTCATTTCGCCGTTATGTTTTAGTCCCATGTAATAAGGGGCGAGCTTATTGCCATCAACCAGGCACAGATCCAAACTCCAGGCTGCTACTGAGGAATTCCACACGGAAAAATCCAATAACGCTGCTCGACCTTTTTTTTTTCGTTGGAAAATCCTCATGTATGTCCCTCGCCCGGGGAAGGCGAGGGGGTCTGCCGGACTCTTACCGGCTAAAAACCAATGGTGTTCCTTCTCCTGACCGTACGGCCAGGGTCGCGGGATTCGCAAAAGCATGCACCGCAACCCCGGCAGGTCCCGGTCCGCCAACCCATGGCGGACCTCTCCTCTGTGGGGCCTTGCCCCACGTCCTCCTGAGAAGCGCGCACGGAACACGGCGCGCCGCCTTCTCGGGCCTGTTACTGGTCGGGCGGCGAGTCCCCAAACCCGCCGCCCGCAGGCCACACACTAGGGTGGCTGGAGATCATCGCGTACACGCGCCCTCCGGCGCCCGGTGCGTCTGGCGCGGGAAGGGAAAAGAGCACACCGCTCCCTCTTCCTCTCCGCTTCCTCTTTGGTTGCCATCACCCCCTCACAAAAGGAGGCGATGGCTTCCCACGCAGTCTCGCTCCCGACCATGGACAGAACCACAGCCGGAAGCGAGAGGTCACCGCCGACCGCCGCGACTAATTCGCGGCGCTGCGACCCCCAAGCTGGACACGCCTGCAAAGTGTGCAGCGCCGTGTCCTCGGGGCAGTCGCAGAACGCTGCTCGACCCGGGGATCGACGTCACGAGGACGACGACGTAACGAGGCAGTTAGATACTAGAGTATTGTTTACAGAAAGCAACTTGTTAGATTCTACCTCATATCCTAACTTTGAAAGAATCTAACTGTAATTGAGTAATCTTGTTACGGAAGGAGCCGACAATGTAATTTGCCTATCTTAAATATGAACCATTTTCAAATCGGCTAAAGTATTAAAAATATAAATTAAAAATCACATTGAAGTGAATCACATTCGTTTATCGTTGCTTAGCAGGCAACATAGACATTGATGTCACGTAGGTTGCCCGCTCTATTATTTTAAGGAGTGATTGCTCTATAAAAATAATTTGGAATTAGCAAACAGCTACAAAGAAATCAATAGGCAATAAATTAATATGTATGATGCCTATTTCGAATAAGGTGTCAAGGGTCCTTAAATACCCAGAACTGTAAGCTCTTTTCAAATTAGGAAAAATCTATATTTTAGCAGGACAATAAAAACTTTTACAAAAATTAGACACTTATCACAACCACCACTCTGGGCAACCAAGTAGGTGACCACCTTCCTTGCTTCTGCTCAAAATTACAACGTTGATTGCGCGTCCGCAATCTGGGCTATTGTCGCTCTCTACTTTATATTAATTAAATCGTGAATAATTAATACCAATGATTCACCCTACAATAAATCAATATAAAAAATACCGCAACACGTTTGACGGTAACTGATCTATAGTATTTATCTATCGCACATTATCTGCGAGATTATTGAGCGATTACGATCGTTCACTACAGGTCACTAATCAGTCGTGTTTACGTCGTCAAATCAACTAAGCGTGTGTTGTAATACGCGTTTATGAAATTTTATTGCTGGCATAGTTCCTAACGTGTCGTTAGAAAATTTGGTCCTTTGCTCCGAAGTTAAAAATGGGTTAAGAAACCAGTGCGTATGTGTTGCGTTACGTGCTGTGAGAGCGTTATGGAAGTTTCAACTTTGTACGGTGAAACCGATGAGCAGTCCGCCTGGAGGATTATCAGAGTTGCTACGTATGTTACTGATGGATTGAGGTAACTATTGACGACATCAAAATTCTAGCCGTTATTCTTCCTAAAATAACAAATGCTTAGCAAATGTAAAGAAATTATATTTAACATGTAGCCCAAAACAATTGTAGACCACATGTAGTTAAAAAAAAATAGTTTGGGCTCCTAAATTGAATGGCAAAGTTCATTATCTCTATGGTCAGAATAGGCGCGTTGTAGTTGCGGTTCTATTATTATATTAACGCTGAAACTGTAAATATATTACTGTAAACTATTATTATTAACATTTTGTTCAAACAATACAAATTACGGCTGAAATATTTTGCAGACTGAATCATACAGAAATAAATATTTGCTTAGGTACGGACAATGGAATATAGAAACGTAATTTTTAATTCTATATTCATAAAATATATTAGCCTGTAGTTTCGGCTACGAAAATACCACTGATAATGATAACTCATTTGTGTGGGTGTTGTGAAGGCCAACTATAGATTGACGCCCACTTACTGAAAGGACCAGATACATAGCAACACCATAAATCATAATAATATGAAGACTTGCCTTAATCAATGTACTGAGCACTACTCAAATTTCAAATATCAATAGCAGTTCTATCTACTAAAATAAAAAAAATAAAAACTTAGACATTTGCCATGATGAAGCCGTCTCCCAGATAGCACTGGGCCTTAAGGATAAGCTATCAAGAGGATAATCCATCTCAAGGATGGATACGAATGCTCAAGGAGCATCCATCTCAATCAAATAATTTCTTTCTGCTATCAATAAATATACTATCAATTGTCCAATCAATAAACTTCTCCATTCTGAGTCTTCTTCGGTCATGGTTCATTTCAGATGGTCCATTTTCAGCAGCAGACATTTTACAAACTATTATCAGAAGTCAAACACACAGTGATGCGTCATTTGCTGATAATACTTATCACTGCCATGCCAATATTATCTATACGTTAGTTGACTCATTTTATTAATTGTAACGATATCTTCAGTATCTAAAAAAAATGTATTTAAATATGGTAAGATCGGTTTGTGTAGTAATGTCATTACATAAATTGGTAGGCTCCATGCGGTTCCACGTCGAATAACAAACTACAATGCATTAGCAATTTTCACGCCATGCGGTTATGATATGGTTTGCATCCAGCTCTATGCAAGAAATAGCAATAACGTTACCAGACGTAATATGGGGGCTGCAGAAGCCACATCTTCACACCCAGTCTTCAAGATGTTTAATTTCGAAGTCTGTCATATCCAACAGACTACCAGGAAATCTACCGGCGACTAGTAGTACACTTCCCGGGGGCTAAAATAGGACGTGTATTGAGTCTAAAATTATGCTGTTTGCTCTTTTAACCTTGACTCTTTGACCGACATTCTTCAATCCCTAACAGACTAGGATTTCTTTGGATTGTCTCGACTTGCTTTAAGTCACCTCGTTTAAGCCTATAATCGTTTTGTAAATGTTTGCTTAGGTTAAAATCTATGTAGGTACACAATGTATACCATTAAACCATTTGCCATGTGTTGCAAGAGACGATCTATGAATAATATCACGAGTATGGCTAGCAACATTTATTTGTGTATTGGTAATATGTACCCGTAACATTACCGATCAGTAATCTGCTTGCGTTAACGTGTTGATTTTGGCTATATTTCTCCAGTACAGACTCATTTGTCATACTCATAACTAGGAATAGGTTAACATGGCGATTTTTCATTTATGGGTAGTTACGTATATGTAAAATTAGTTTTACATCCGATGGGGTTATCAGTAGATATTCTTTATAGTATAATAGTTTGACGTCACTACACCATGTATGAATATTCATAAAGACTCGCTCTGTGACGAGCAAAATACATGTGTATAGAATATCATATCTCTTAACATCAAGTGTATAATTCGTAACGCAGGAGGTTGTATTACTTTTAATGCTGAAATACTATCTGGAACCGTTCCGCATTGATAACTCTATCTATTGCACTCTACTTCAGGTTGGACATAACATGCTTCTCCCAAAACACCGTAACAGCTGTTTCTCTGCCTTTTGCATCTAGACGACAGCTGCCATCTTCTCGTCAGCGGGTCATTCAAATTGGGATTAAAATAAAAACCATAGTCTATCTACAACTACGATCTTTACGTTATTGAACGCAATGTATAAATTATTATTATCAGACAACATGAGTGTTTAACACGTCCTTGACAATGTTTATTAATCAGATATATTTTTAATGATTAGATAGTGTACAACTTCTTAGATATTACAGCATGGGAAGTGTTAATAATATGTGCACAGTATTCATATAGGTATATATAGGCCTTTCATTTGGAACATGGAAATTTTGAACAATTCTGAACAAAGAATTTTGTAAGAAACTAACTATACAAGGTTAGTTGGAAAGGGGGTACTAAGCCGCGGGCCACCTAAAGTATCACTGATGACTATTTTAAAGCAAGTGTTAAAATTTCAAAATTCGATAATTTTTATTTGCACACAAAAAGATTTCTATTTTTTTTTAATCATACCTGCTTTTGTTATGTATTCAGATAATTAATTTTCTAATCCGTGACCCCAAATATGACCTAAATTGTAAAAACAGCTGATCATAGCTATGGACAGATACGATTCTAGCATATTTTTTTACGAAATCTTTGAAAAGCTATTTCTCTTAAACTATCGAGTTTTGGGGAAAGTTGTAGAACAAACGTTATCCCTTATTATGGGTACTTTAACATCCTTTAGGCTTAGTACCCCCTTTCCGACTAACCTTGTATAATAGTTTTATGATTAAGGACCAATTTTACCAGTATGAGATAACTTTTATCTGAGTTTGAAATTCTGTTAAAATGTCTTACTTATTCCTGACATAAAACTTATGTGACGTTGGTAAAATCGACCCTAAAAGTAGATTACTACTCTTACATCAGAACCATGCTCGTTCCGTCCTGTATTTTGGTCAAGGTTATGGGACTCGCATATTCGATGAGTACAATAATCACATTCAAAATTTTCCGGGGTCTAAATTTACTCTCTGCATTACCACATCAAAGATAGTCTATATCTGATAGGTTTGATTTGAGATGACATAGTTTCTAATACACTGGAAACTTTAGCTGTCTAAATTCCGAATATGTTGATTTTGGCATAATGCTGCGGAATTCCTTTACACACCCTTTGATATTTTGTAGTACCATGTTTATCTTGGAACAACATTTCGATGGCAACAGCATAATTCTGAATAACAGTTTCATAAGCATGAATTTTCATGTAAGGGCTACTATTGCAAAAACGTTATTTTCGAATAGATTCCATGGGGTAGGATTAAAAAATCTATTTATTTATAAATTTATGAAATCTTAAGTTAGAAAGAACTGACCTCAACATTTTTTTTATAATTTTCTTTTTCTTTTACACAACATAAGACTCATAGATTTCTCGAAATAATGTACGGTATATGTACCCTTAATCAATGAAAATTAACCTTGCTGGATTAGGATTAAATATAGTATTGTTCGTACAAAGTACGTGTCTCTGTCACGTGTGAACAGCAATACAGTTGTTGAGCCCATTTGTCCAATCAACGCAGATAATATTGATGTTCCCGGCTTGCCCTCGTTTCGCACGAACTGCTGTAGCGATAGCACAACAGTCACTTTATTGTATTATACTATCTTGTGGATTTATCCTCCTTTCTAACCCATATTTATAAATCGTGCAATTTTTCTGTATCGGGATTTAATCTTGGCTCAATAGAAGTTCAGCTGAGTCTTTAGGAAAGGAGCCACTCTCAGTTACTTAAAAAAATGGTTGTGGTATTGGATTAGGTAATTAAGGCTTATTTTATAAATGAAAAGATCTCGTATCGAAGCTTCTGTTGCGTAGTATCATTAAAGACGAAAGTCTCATAGGTTTCCGTACTGCGCTTTTTGTTAACACCGTCCAGGTTAGAACCAGACACCATCGAATCTGTGCACATAGCTTTTATAATCAGAATATCAATGTCAGCACCATCACCTTCATCTTGGTCATCACTTGGATTGATTCACATCTAGTGGTATTTGAAAATTGCAATTGCTGGCGAAAGTTTGTGTTTATTTTCAGTGTGACTTCCATTATATGCGGTCTATCAAAATTGGCAGTTTTACTAACTGTTAGTTTTAGTTGTCCAATGTTATTAAAGAAAGTGCTTATAAAATTTGATTATATTTTTAATATGTTCAGTCTGAGTTTGAATAATTTCTTTTTCTTTTTTCTAAAGTCGCCAGGTTCATGCCAATATCGTGTTGAAGGTCCGTCATTCTTTCATGACTATCCAATTTTCCAGCCACATTTTCTTAAATTAATGTTAGATTTCAGTTTAAGAAGACAGACATCCTTACCCTGCTACAATTACCCACTAGCTTGTAAGTTAACAAGTTCGACTTATAAACAGTTGTGATAAAAAAAAAGAAAATGATACGAGTTAAGCTAACGTAGTTAGCAGTAGGTGTAATGCTATCGAATCAAGTTATTATAGTAAGAACTTATACGTGGAAACTACTATGTTAACATGTTTTAAAATGACGTAATTTACACTCTTAAGTATTGCTATAAACCTAGCATTGCTGTATTTATAGAGTCATACTTTTAAACAATAATGCTATGATTCAATCATGTTTTGTGAGATATCAGCATTTTAATAGAAATTCTTTTAGTTTATAATCTATTGTCTTCTGTCCGTACCTTGCTTGTTTATAAACATTGTCACTTTACTTGCTTGCAAACATTATATCAGTGTATTCCCGCGTAGCAGTCGCACTGTACAGTTCCGTCGTGGACCGAGTAAATGGGAGCTCAGGTGATTCGAGTCTTCCGATCGTACGATTCTAGTGTTACCTTTCTCTCGGCTCTTATGAATGTCAATAACACTCGTTCTCACTACAAGTGGGCACGTCGGCCAAAATATTCGTTATTATACTTGGATTCTGACTCGCAAGGTCGTTGGACTTAAATTCGTGATTAACTTGAACTTCTTTCGCGCAATTTCGTGCGGACATCCCATATCAGTTTTGAAAGATTTTTCATAAAATTCTGTTTGCAACTTTTGGAAAAAATACTCTACAGACGTGTAAAATTATTGTGTTTTGGTTTACTCGTAACCCTCCTATCTTATCGTGGCGATAAATTGGTTCGTACTCGATACACAATCGATATTATAACTAGATACGTTTATGTATAACTGTTTTCAACAGTTATTCTCGCGAGCGCGGACAGGCCGCTACATCGGTGTCTTGTTACGCGGTTTATAATTCTTAATTATTTATTCCACGTTCGTAAAACATTGTGTTAACTCTTTTTGTGTGTCCGGAACCAAAGGGAACAAAAACTGTGTGTGGTGTGTGTAAAGATTCGAGCCGGTTGGTTTTATTATCAGTGATGTGTATAGAAACATGGTAGCAATATCACGATCTTGCGAATTCGTGATCCCACATGTCATTCGCTCATGTTTAGTTGCATTTGTTTATATTGTCTTTAAACCGGATGGTATGCACGTTGAATGTAGTAAATCTGTCGTGTTACTTGTAATGTTTTCTCGACCGGTTTCAACCGTCCTCTTTTGCTCAACTGAACAATTTCCACTGACCCCGCACTGCATGGCAGCGTGATCATTTATGTCATCATTCTATGTTACTATTTTATTTTCGTCGCGCTTTGTAGTGAGTTTAGAATATGTATTATGAAAATCGCGACTTATGTTCATTGCTTTCAGATGGGGCTTTAAAATCTTCGATGTCATCAACATATCCTTATGCTTATCTAATCTTCTAATTGATTACAAGAATGTTTTAAGGCTGTCGGTTTATTCTGCCTCCTAAATCAAAACGTCAGAACTTATCTTGTTGACGAATTTCTTACGAAATCTTTTAACTATATTATGTTAAGACATTCAGTCTAGTGGCTGCCTCGTGTTATTTCAAATAGGTTGCAAAAATACTTCCCTAATCCTTGTATTTATCAGTGCTACATTCTGTTATCGCTAGCTTAATCTGTTTATCTAAGGAACACCTGTGAATTTATCATAATTATACATTTGTTTATTTACTCATAACTAGTCACGTGGTTGATTAAACATATCAATTTTTGAAGTGCTTGCCTTGCTCCAATTGCAGAATAATTGGTGTAATTTTATGGTAAACAGTTTCATGTAATTGGCTAGAAAACCGTGTCTACGATTCAGTAAAGAATAAACCAGATCTAGTTCTTAAATAAATGTGCATACTGTCGATGGATAGGAATTTACAATTGATTTATCGTGCACCAAAAAGTGTTTACTATCCGGTATAAAGAATATCGCAGACCTCAAAATCTAAATATTTCCGTGCATATCGAAAATTTAATAACGTCTACTTCATGTATTTTTTTTTACGTTTACTCGTTTCGCCTCTTTGTATCGTAAAATGATTATACATAGCCATGTTTAAACTATTAATTATAAGATTATGTGACCATCCGTAATATTTATTTTACGACAATCGTGATTTTTCTATCATATAACTTTTATATAATACGTGTAGCTATCGATTCAAGTCATACCTATTTTCATCTTTAATACCTTCTTTATTCCTTTTTTTATTAATGTTCCATTCTTTGATTCTTTGGTGTTTGTTGTTAAAGCACTCGAATTCACTATGAAAGAAGTGAAGTTAATAAGTGTGTGAATTGGAAACATTGAAGAATGGTGGATAACGCTTCGTTTGAATACTCGGATGAATCTAGCGGGGAAAGCTCCTATGTGAACGATCTCAATGGAGGGTAAGATCTTGATCTAATTCAGTGTACTTTTTAATTGTTCAGTTTTCTTTAAAAATTAAATCGTTTTACATACTGCTTTCTGGTTTAAATAATTGGATGGAAAGGTAGGTAATGTTTATGTGACAGCGATTTTGATTGTATAATTATTTGGAAAATCGAATGGAATTATAAAAATTAGTTTGCGAAACTAATATTTAAATCACCTGTATGGAAATATTTAATGCTCTCATCATTTCTATTGACCGTTTGTTTCGTTGTATTATAGAGATTATTTTAAACTTAAGTCAATTTGAATTGTAGAATTAGTTGGGAAGGCGTTTCTATTAACACTTTCTATCACTAATTTCTTAAATATCGTCTCATACATTTTCACTCGTTTTGATAAACATTTGATGTCCCCAGCGCTAAGACATATGATAGTACGCTTTTAATAACTGGAATTTATCATGATAATAAATCCCTGTATTTATAGAAGATTGTTTTTGACATAAAGATTATTTTCTGGAACTTATAGGATAATCAAATAAATTAATATTAGTACAATTCTGCTACAACATTGATCCAGACTTCAGAGTTAAAGCAATAACTTTGTCTTGATCTTGTTTTGATTAGGAATTGATGTAGAGTTCGGAAGTTAATTGCGATTATAAATAACCTCAATTCGTATCATTTACATTTCACATTGAAACTCGAATAACAAACTGCACCGAACCGTTCTCCGTATGCCCTGAATGATAAACACGATATCATATTGGTCCCTGTTATCCGTGGAATATTAAAATTCAATAACTTGCGTAGACTCATGCGTCATATCATGTTTTATGTATTTAGTTCAACATCGATCACCCCTTATATCTCTAAGAATAAGGTACATTTCATCTTGATCGTTCTGATATGTTTTTGCGCCGGGATCCTAAATTTTGTATGGATGCATATAACCTGGGACAAATACGGTTGTTGGTCAGTTGTATGTGTCGACGTTTTGAAGTCAGTGTCCTCCTGTGCTTATTGCGAAAATGGGTGTGTTTTTCTTGAAGAGGTGAGATTTTATTAATCTTTTTGCTCCTTATCAAGCGGTACCTAGCTGCAGCGTCCACCTGCATATAGATAAGATGCCGTTGTTATCACCTTTGTTTTATTTCTGTAAGATTTCCGTTCTAATTGTCTTCGAGGCTCCTTGTCCAGCAGTGGACGTCACTGGGCTTTTATATTCTTTATTTTACTTGGATACTATCTTACCCTTTCTACTTGCTCTATGCGGGTTGATAACGACGTAAGATTTCGCGGCTAAAACAATTGTTTTAAAATGTTTTTGGGCTCTTTTAATTAACCTCAGTCATATAGTAAGAAAATCTAACTACATTTCATTCTTCATTCATTTTATTAATTAACATTAACAATTAAAATCAATAATATATCATTATTGAATAGCATTCGCTAACTTGATTCTAGGTTTACGATAACGGTTTCCGGTTTCATAATAATGTTTAAAGTCAATCGATCATTGTCCGTTTGTCACTAAGCGAGCGTGGTGAACTATAAACTATATTTGTTTACAATCGTAAATGATGTGTCCGTTTGCTAAATTACCTAGCATTGTAATTCATCAGTACATAAAATAATTGTGTAATCAAATTATATGATACATTATTCACATTAAAAACTTTACCCTATCTCTTCTTCCGGCTGTTTTATTTAAAGGCAACCTAAAGCGCCAAATTCATTACCAAGTTTTATCGAGCATGTTATTCCGTTCTTTGGATTCGTGTGCTCCATCTTAGACCACGTCTGCGCTTACCATCAGGTGAGACTAGGGACAAACGCGACCAAGTCAATAATAAAAAAAACCACGCAAGTGCACGCTTAGGTCGTAGAACTTGCAGAAATCGACTTGCGCAGTAGAATTTGGTAGTGGATTTGGCGGTTATGGCTTTATATGCGGTGTGTTTTGCTGGATCCGAGCGGGCTATGTATACTCCGCCCGGCATAACTTGGCACAGAAAGAAGTAGGGAACAAAATTAAAATGTATTGAATGTAACGTATCATCGCATTTTGCCTTCGCAAGCAGCGCCACTTTGGGATGTCAAGTTGTACTGGGTACACTGTATCTATTTAGTCCAGGTCTTCTAAATGCTGAGGTCCATTTTTCATTACACACAATCTTCAGCATACCGAACTTCCCAAGCCACCCAAATAAATTATCGAATAAAAATTGACATATCTTATGATTGACGATAATATCAGACGCGAAAGAATTATCTTACTAAATAAAAAAACTGACAGATTAGAATGGTCACATTCAAGGAGTCTATTTCTGTCGTTCTTATTTTCATATAATTTCCTTTGTTCAGTAATTGATATCAGTTATCGATCTTATAGATCGTATCAGGTATATCATAGTGACCTTTAGTAATGTCTCAAAATGAAATGAATTTCGCAGTCTCTCAGTCCATTCAATGTTTTATAAAAGTTCAGATACAGCTGTTGAAATAACAAAATGTAAATTAGGACCCAAAAGTTTGTTTCGTTAATTTATTAAACTTCTTGATTTTGTAAACCCCCATTATACAAATTGTCTGAAAATCAAATGTGGAAGGATTTTATTTGTACTTCGTACAGAAAGACCAGTATTTCAGTACCTTCCTTTGCCGCTATACCTGTACAATAAACAAAAGAGTTCTCCTCTATCGGTATGACTTTTTAGAACACTGCATTCATAGCCTGGATTGTTCGTAAATGCTTGTCTCGTATCTTGCTCTACAAAGTGAAATGGCTACATGAAGAATTTCTGTTAGTTTTAAAGCTCTCTAGATTTTGTAGTATTGGCTATCGCACTAACATATTGTTAGTAATTGAAAGGATATTGCAGCCCATTCTCCAGATATAACACTTGGTTATTTGCAGCGGGTTCTATTCTTACTCGAAACCTTGGAAGTTTAGCATTAAAATAGCCATTGAGGTCTTTCAACTCGACACGTAAACGGCTTCCTACTGCGATTGCTTGATTTGTGGATATTCACATTAGCCCGTAAACGTGATAAATCTCGTTTAGTAGTGGACTAATACATGAGCCACCTCGTGAAACATGATATTACTTAAATTACTTCACTTGACAAACAAATGTAGCAGTATATTGTTATTAATTCATACGTGGGTGCTACTGGATATCCTCCTGATGAAATCACCTAGTAGCATTTTAAAATGCTTTATGAAACTGATAAAATAGTACTAGAAAGAAAGAAGGAAGGAAGGAAGGTAAGGTATTTATGTTAGAGGAAGTTTGAAAGTAGCGCCAGTGACTGAAACGTTGAAGAGTAATAGGTTAGCGTAGGTGTTACCTACGCTAACCTATTACTCTTCTGTTATGCGGAGGGAAGAAAGTCATGTTACTAGAAGAGTGTTAACTATGAATTTGGATGGATATACAAGTAGAGGTAGGCCAAAGAAAAGATGGATGGATTGTGTGAAGGATATTGGTAAGAAAAGAATGAGTACTGAGTTGACGGTTGATAGAGGAGAATGGGAGAGGAATACGTGTTGTACCGACCCACCTAGTGTGGGATAAGGGCTAGGAGATAATGATGGCGATAAAATAGTACTAGATGTAGATAGGAGATAAAATAAGTCACATCAGCCACCTGGTTTCAGAACGTTTCGATAAGTCAGTTTTCCAATGATTGTTTTGTTATATCTCTTTCTTTATGCGATGCTCGTAACGAGAGAAAACGAGATAACAAACTGAATTGAGGAGGCTGGTCGGCCAAAAACTCGGATCTAACAAACTCTAGAAGTACGAAACACCATAACAAAAAACATGTATTTATTCGAACAAGCCTTAGTCCGTGTGACGTACAGCAACACGCTTATTAAGTGCCGGTCACGTGGATCAGCAGCAATTTGTGGGCCGCGGCGCAGGTCATCACGTGCACCGTAATCATGGCATTATGGAAAACACTGTAACTCCATGTACTTTGTGAATGTACAGCAAGATGATGGTAGTTAGATAACACTGGTGGATTTTAGCACCTAATTTTATAATACGTACTTTTGGAATTGTATGAGGAAAATACTAATGTTCTGCAGTTTATAACTCGAAATTAATACTGCAGCTCGTTGGCGAATTTACATGTATGGTATGGATTTACTGGTATGGAAAATAATATCAGTTCATTATTAGACAATGTTAAATCAACGGTGTTAAATGGTTAAATCAACTCGTTTATGGTACGCGCTAAAATCAACTCCGTATTTCAGTAAATAGGTTGAAAAGTATAACTTAACACACAGGCTAGGTTGAGAATTATATTTTACAGTTGCTACAATACATAGTGATTTTTGAAGAAAGTTTGATTGAGAGAAACGGGTAGATAAAAAAAAATGCAAGATGTAGAGCCAAAGTCAACTTTCTACCCAGAAACAATGCATTTTACAGCAATTTCAAGCTCAATTAAGTACTTTAATTGCACATAATTTAATTAAAATGGTAATAATAAAGTCTGAAGGCAATTACTGTACGTACATAAGGTCCCAACAAAATTAAGAGAATTTGACAGGAGGAAGTCGACCCAAACTTGACCTTTAAATCGACCAAGGAGGAAAGAAACGTGTTTGTTACATAATACATGAATTTATTGTTTACTCAGCATCGAATATTTAGTAGGTATAGCAGATGAAGACACTTAAACCTGAAAGGAATTTGATGAAAGTTTTTGATGGAAGCAAAAAGCTTTTTCTTCTAGAAAATTTCTATTGCATTGTAAAGGCCTATTTTCCTTGTGTTTCCTCACAAAGAAAGCACCGAGCTCAATATACATATAGCAGGTGTTTGCTACAACCAGCTTTGCCCGTGATTTACCAAGTTTTTGGTATTTAACAAAGCCGCCACTGACTTCTGTGTTATCAAGAGAAATCTGGTTATAGAAGTAGATAAGTTATTTGTGAATAAATTAACGGATGTTGCCGTCCTTGACCTGAACCACTTCCTATTTTTTTACAAAATGTACAAGAAATTAAATCGTCCATGTAAGCAAAAAATATTCCTCTTGTATTATAAAAATAATGGCTGATGAAATTATTCTGTTTTCGTAAAACTCGAACGGACTACAAAAATCTCGTAAAAAAAGACCCAGTTCACGCGTAAGGCGTAAATGTTTTACTTTTCACTTAAGTGAACTTTAACTTTGCCTGATGTTTGAAATTATCATTCTAAAAGATAATGTTCTTCCGTGGGTCACTTTCGTTGTATGAAATTTTTAATACGGTATAGGTACTTTCCAACAGAATTCTTACCTTAATTCTCTGAATATTTTATATCACCGTGCGTTCTCGGCTGCGAAAAGACCGCCTTTCTTTACGATAAGATCACAAGTCACATCCAAGGAACTAGTGGGTGAAATGGGCCGCAGCATCCCCTTGTGAGTGAACAAGATGACTTATAAAGTTCATAACGTCATATTGATGTTCTCAATACGCCATAAAGCGTAGTTCTTACCATTAACCCCCTAAGATCGTTAGTTGCAGCATCGAACGGTCTGCCGGTCTCTGCATTAGACATTTACACGCTAAAACGAATGTTAGGGAATGGATTTACGCCCAACACTATTTTGATTACCTACTGACTTAATTCTATTGCCGGAAATTTATAGTAATAGGTTTAGAGGTCGTTTTGTGTATCGTAAAACATCGTAGTAACCGAATTACCCTAATGTTACGTTATTTAGTAGTCGTAAACTTTAAAGCTTTTGGAAATAGTACTGGTGAATTGGGCGAGAGTTGATTTCATTTGAAAAAAAAACCAAGTAAGTCCATCTGGCGCATCCTGGGTAGACAGCCCCGCTACCAACCTCGCTGACTGGCTAATCTTTTTACCACGCCATCTATTCTCATATACTTAGTTCGTGCCGCCACGAGATACGAAGATTTGAAACAAAACATTTCCATGGACTGTCTCTACGGTCATCAACTTGCTTGCCCTGCGTGGTGACTACGGGCATTATTTTGCTCCCTTTTTGATATACGTTATTTTTATGTCCAGTAGTGTGTTGGACTGATCAGAGCAGAAATGAAAATACATTTATGTTTATTTGAATTCTTCTTCTTTTCGTTTGGTTTGTGACTATCCTGGTGTCAGAGTTTAAGTTGTCCATGGGCCTCTGACTTGGCTTCACATACCGTCGAGAAATAAATGTATGAATTGAATGTATGAATTATTGTAGAAGCAATCAGCATTTGCATATTATTGTGATGAGTTAGAAGGTTATGTATGGTCTCTTTGTAAAGTTTACCTTGTTAGTTTCCTCATTTAAAGGAGACTTTATTTTCAAGACAATCGTTTTTATGTCTTATGTTAGCGGAACTGAAATGAGTAAATCTCACCAATTCTCCTAATCGATTTTTCAAGCTCGAAAGAGTTTTATCTACCGTGACTATTAATGAACCTGACGATCTCTTTTGATCGATGTCTTTAGTATTCAAGTAAATACAAAATCATTATCACATTTTCAAAACCGCTTATTTATATAAAATTCTGAAAATATCCGTGACCTTTGCCACGTAGTCATTCATTTGAATTATTTTTATAATAGGTTTACGTCAGTTTTTTTGCAGTAGTTTTGTTTTCTTTGTGAATAAAGCCAAAGCAGGAATTACTTATTCCTGCCAAAATAAATTAATAATTTGTTTTTAGCTAAAATGCTGTAAACAAGAAGGTATTTTCTTTTTCAAATGTGTGTTGGTCATAAGGGGGGATATACAATGCAGGCAGCCCACCTGCAAAGCTAGACCCGTAGCCAATTTGACATCAGCAGCCGGATGTTTGTTACCTTATCTGACATACTTGCAGACCGTTAGAAATGTGTGCATTGGCTGTTTTTACTTAACTTTTTTTATCCTAAGAAATTAACTCGTTTCTTGGGTGTGTTCATGACACCAAACTTAGAAAAAATATCTCTTCAGAAGGCGGACCACTCACCCTCTGCTACTTAGGTGTCGCCTCAAAATAATTGAAGCAAAAAAAAAATACGACGCGCAGTTAACCAAAATTTTGCGAAAAGCAAGTATGCGATGGTTTACACTTTTTACCCTTAAAAAGATGTTTTTAACATTAAACTTTAGGGCCAAGCCACACCTGACCAATATGCGTCGCAGATTTCCGCTGGTACACATAATTCTTTACAAACATCTCATACCCTACACATATTTTGTCCGAAGATGCGTTATTAAAATCCCTCGAGTAAATTACGCGACGGAAAATCGATGACGTGTATCTTCCGTCAGATGTGGCTTGGCCCTTAGAATTGAAGAAAAACGATTCCTCAAAAAAAAAACGAACGTCACATTAAATATAATGTCTTTTTTTCAGACAGGCCATAAAGCCGTTGTCGGGGTCGGCGCCGTCGGTGCGGGTAGCGGCGTTGAGCGCGGCCGGCACGGGCGACACAAGCGATGGCAAGCAGCCCAGCAAGTCACGACAGAAGAAGTTTCAGCGGCACTTCCCACAGGTTGGGCCGGAAGAGAAGGTGCTCAATTGTGAGTACAAATTGTTAATGCTTCGTTTTAAATTGAGGGATTAGAAAAGCGTTTTCCCAGCAGTTACAAAACACGTTTTTGAAAAGAAAGCTGTTTCTGTTGGTGGGCAAGGAAAGTCGTCAGGTAGTTGGATGTTACAGAGCGATAATGGCAGGGACTCGCTCGGTATCGTAATTAAACAGATAGGGAAATAAGTCCTGAGTAAACGTCAAGAATGTAGAGTTTTAACGAAGTAAGTAGGGGTTTTCTTTTAATGGTAGACCTACGGTGGAATGTCAGAATTTGTTGTTATGGGTATTTTATGGGGATACCGGTTTCATAAGAGAAGGTGAGCTGTTAGACTTTTCGACCACTTTCTTTTGACCGTGACTCGAAGTCAATCTAAGAAAAGACGATGCAACAAATTATCATACTTAAATACTAATTTATCAAATTGCCCGGTCGCCGTTGTCATTATTCACAATGACGGGCTCTCATAAACATTGCAGTTAAAATCCAAATCGGTTTTTGCAGTCTGGCGACTTGTAACAAAACAATATTCCAAATTGGCCACCACAGAGTAGGCAAGGAATGGAGTGCTAGTTTAACAGCACACTGGGCGCTCGACTTCTACAAAAACACAATATTATGCCATTATCGCTGCGACACAGTCGCCAGATCTATATACACAACACAGTATGATGCGCCCTCGGCGATCATCCAATGAGACAACTAACTACATACGTTATTCCCGTTGCCTAGCAAATATTGTGCGAGTTTCAGATACGCTGATTAAAAAAAACGATGAAAAGAATAAAATAATTACCATATCATAAAATTAACAGTTTTAGAAGTCGGTGCTAATCCACGCTGAACCAAATTGAAGGCACCGACTTCTGAAACTGTTAATTTTATGATATGGTAATTATTTTATTCTTTTCATCGTTTTTTTGAAGTCGGTTTTATTTTTGTTAAAATGTTTTTTATTTTTTTCGTTTTAGTGACCTTAATTATAAAATATGGTTGGACCTAATAAAGACGCTGCTCGTAACATAATCACATCATCGCATTATGCGTACTGTTCGTCATTGAGGAGTTCTATTGTCTATCTCCGAAGTTCTTCATCAGATCTTCACCAAATTTAAATGGGACCAATCTGGAAGTATATCCTTTCAAATAAACTTTTTTTTATCTAAATCGGTTTATAAATGGCGGAGTTATGAGGTAACAAACATTTAAAAAAAAAGCAAAAAAAAAAACATACCTACAGACGAATTGAGAACCTCCTCCTTTTTTGGAAGTCGGTTAAAAAAAACATAAAGTAAACTATTATTTATCGAAACCTGATTAACGCAAAGTGGGTTGCAAACTACTAAGTTTACTACTCACTTTGCGTTAATCAGGTTTCGAATACTTAATTTATTAAAAGCTTAATTCACATCATAAACGGAGGCAAAACAGATTAGAGCATGTAATCTATGAACATGATTATAATTCCATGTTATCTCTCTTCATTGAAATAGATAAAAAAATATGCGACGTGTCACGAATTTCATCATAATAGTTGTAAAAGTTTTCCGACATATCTACCAGACGTGCCTACGGATATTTTTATCATCTGTGACACATATTTGATATTTCGTTGACAGCTGACTAGTAAAACTGAAGACTTGTTTACCTCAGGAAGGCAAAGATGGAAACCACACTACGAACGCCTACTGAAAATCAACACATTTGGCCTTGAATATTTACTTTGGAATTCTATCTCTTTTTAAAACCCTGTTTAGAAAGAGAAATAGATTTCTAAACTAAATATTCTATCTTTTTCTAAGTAGGGTATTTAGAAAGAGACAGAATGCCAAATATTCTAGGCCAATTGTTTTGACTTTCAGTAGCTGTTCGTTGTATGCTCTCCATTTATACCTTTTTTTTTTTTATCGTGGGGAAATCCTCATGGACTATCCCCCGTCTGGGCAAGACGGGGGGGTGTGCCGGACTCTTACCGGCTAAAACCACCACGGTGTCCCTCCTTCTGACCTAAGGCCGGGGTCGCGGGATTCGCTATTGCATGCACCGCAACCCCGGCAGGTCTTGGTCCACTAATTGCTGGTGGACCTCTCCACTGTAGGGCCCCACCCCACGACCTCCTGAGAGGCGCGGGGGCACCCCACATCACCGGCGCACCAGAACACATGGTACGCCGTGACCACCCCGGGGACCAAACAAGTACATGGGCGCCAGACTACCCCGTGTCTGGACCCCTGGTCCCCCTGCGACGGGTCAGGTTAGTGGCCCCGCCGCCTACCACTTTTCGGCCGCAGAGGATAGGGAGAGCGGCCAACTAAACACCGAAAATCCTCTCCCCCTGCGGCACCACCGCGTCCGCCATCTGACGGTGGCGGCCCCGTCAGGCCGCGGAAGGTAGGGAGAACGGCGCACCGTAATACCGGCATTCCTCTCCCGCCGCGGCCTCCACCCTTCAGCCGCAATGCCTCCCATAAGACATCGCGGCCCTCCTCAGTTGGGATGTCGCCCAGGCGACACCGCAACCTACTTGGCCGCTACGTCGAGGGCTTCCAGGCCCAAGCCCCGACGAGCAGCCCCTCCTCGGGTTCCTCTTCGCTTCACCGTGGGGCTCGAAGCCACGGCTACTAAGCCCCCCCGCAACGACAATGCGGGAACCCACCGGGGGGGCTCCATTTTTACCTATTCCTTCATGGTTTTCGACAATATTATGACCGTTGTTAGCTCCGTAGTAGTATTCTGGAGATATGAAAAGATTCAAGCAACTTTATGGTTATAGCTTCATGTAAAATATTGTCACACTATTTCTCACACTCCTGTCATAATCTGCTATTTTAATTTTTAAATTAAATTAAATTAAATATCATTTATTTCAGGCAATTATAAACCCATGCCATACAGATACATTCTCTTAAATACTATAGGCATCAACATAACATACTTAACATAAACATAACATACTTAACATAAACATAACATACTTAACATAATAACACAGATAGAATATTAAAATACACAATAAAAATAAAAACAAATATATATTAAAAGTCTTTTACCTCTCTTGCAAGATGAGATCAGAAGATTTAGAAGAGTATCCGTGCTTTTTCTTGCCGGCTCTTCTCCATAGGGTCTATCTTTTGAAACCATGCACCTAGTTTAGACGTTATAAAAGTACCAGTGACATGGTCTATTTAAAAAAAAAACTGACTGAATGTAATTTAAATTGGTTGAACAGTTTAACTTCTCATCATCTTCCTGCGCTGGTCCCAAGTTACTTGGGGTCGGCGCAATATGTTTTTCTCTTCCACTCTTCCCTGTCAGCCATCTCATTATCATTTACTCCCTTATCTTTCATATCCTCCTTGAACAGTTTAACTTCTAAAGAAGGAAAATCTTTTCACGTTCCCGGCCCGGTACTGACATAATCAGACTGACAGTGTTGATCATAAGTTTCAAGAGGGAGTTTTAAACCAAAATATTGTATACTACATTGTAAAGACATCGTGCGAAATGATTTTGCTAAATTACCATTGCATTGTTGTCGCAATCCATCGCCTTAGTGCGACCACGGAACTCATTTGATTGCCGTATGCCAAAAGATAATGATATTAAAGTAAGTTATTACAATTCTAAAGCAATTCGGCTTAATAGATGTACTTTCAACATCAACTAACTTTCTAACACTGAATTAGGTAACGATTCATGCGACAATTTTTGAGTCTCATTGTAACTATGTAGCTACAGTAATTCGGCTGCCAATTTCTTTTAAGCTATTAACTTCAGGAGTTCTGTTAGACTGTGCTACTATTGATATTACCGCCAACTATAACGTCAATTTAAAGTTGTAGGTACTGTTTCAAATCTGCAAAAAATAGTCGTCCAACGTCAATGTTGCAATACCGGTATTTCCAGTCCCACTTCCTGAAGCTTTGATAACAATATATCCAGGAAAGGAAGGTTTTCCTGTTAGGTTAAAATAGGTTACGTAAAATATACAATGGTTTAGAAATTTTGAATGTCATTTCAAAGTCAATGCCTCGTCCTAGATTTACGAAATATGAAATTCTGAGTGGGGGTTTCATCATTCTAATGTGTATTCTTAAACCAATAACAAGTCACTGAACCTTGAAGCAAAACGTCTCGTGCCGGTAAATGTTCTCATTTCACATCCTCGTTACATAGTGATTCTACGATTGGACTCAATCTCTTCCCAAGTTACATGATACAGCCCATTTTGCATGGACCTTATATCAAATGGCATTTGTGTGTCCGAACGCCCATAACGTTGATATTCGACTTATCCATCATCATTCTTCACAATTATCTCAGTATATATCCTGTCGCGTGTTGACCAATTCAAATATTCATAAAAGAATCCACTTGCTTCGACAAATACGCCTATATTTTTTTCAACAAATTGCGGCCAATTTGTCGCATGCGACGCGTCTGCGTAGTACTACGCAGAAAAGAGGAACCCGTCCTAGATTGTAGGCAACATTTTAACCCAATCAATTCTTATGCAACTCTAGATACGCCGAGGTCATTTGTCTTAAAATCGTGATATGAATGTTAGTATCTCGTATTTTAAAAGTGAAGTCATCTCTGTTGTCCCGCCTTGTCTAGTATCTGCATAATAAGATTAGATAGGATCCGGGTGGGTGACCCTACCATTACCCTAATCTATCCTTGTTGGGTTTCTGAGGGCAGAAAACATTCTCTCCATGTAAAACACTGATAATAAAGATGTTTTTACATTCGTTATGTATAAACTTTAAACCATCGATATGCTTGAGTATACACATAGGTTAAAATAAAATGTCAATAACTGATGCAATTTGATTGAGCCATGGAGGTCAGTGTTAAAAAGTTATGTAAGTGGGCAAATAGCACGTAGAACAATAATACAAACAACGGTATGGAAAACTTTATGATGTTTATAAGCAAATGTCAAACTGACACAAATAGCACCAAATAACGGAATATTACAAGAAAATAGTATTCCGAGCTAGTATCAGAAAATAAACAATCTTAATCAGGACAAAATTACGCGACTAATTAATGTTGTTGCCTATACACGAACTGGATCCTCGTAAAATAAGGTCAAGATAAATAAATTGTATCTGAGTTACCTAAATATTACAGTGACGTACTGCAAATGTCCGGTTTTTGAATGACCCTACGCGAGGTCCAAAGACGCTTACAGGATGTTTGAAGGTCGTAGAACTATAGGCCGATTGAAGACCAGATAAGACTTATCTTATAAAACAGTTCTTGACATCCAACCGGATTACTAGAAACAAGAAAAAACCAATATCACCTTTTTCAAAAGCAGTTGGGTGGCCTACTCTTGACCGTTGGCTATTTTAAATTATATTAGCTTCTAAATTCAAATTAGATTCATATACTACACCAAATTCTACAACAAGAATCCCCAGTCATTTCTGCACAGCGCATTTCATAGGACGTGTTTTACAATGTCGAATTCTATTTTAATTTAAAGATTTTTATCCGTCTATTTCAGATTATTCATGTGCCCTGGTCGGTGATCTGCTTTTACAAGGTCATCTGTACATCACTAAGAACTACTTCGCTTTCTACTCAAATGTGTTCGGCTATGTGACCAAGGTGAGCAGCTTTATGTATGTCGTTTGGTTCTAGACCTACTTGTTGATTGCTTTTAGCATTGCTAAGCTATCGGGGTTTTAGAGATTAATATATTTGATGTTAATAGATTTGGTAGTGTTCTTATTTAAAATAATATGGTATAATCAGTCGCGAATCAGCCGTCTTTTATGCAGTCAGGATATTCCGAGGAGCAGGTTTTAATATTTTTGTTAACTTATTTTTATTGTATAATCTGGTGTTTCGATCGTTTCATTTTATACCTAATCGATTAGACTGATGGAGAGAACCTGCAAAAAAAATTCTGAATTTTTGAATCAAATTATTGTGGGTTAGATGAGAAATCCTGACTTAAGACTGTCTCTGTACAAATGTAATTTATCAAAAATCTGTAAACCAGGTTCCTAAAGTAAACTAAATTCATATGATTTTCAACGACTTCTAGTTTCAAAGTGAATGTAACCTTGATTTATTTTTTCCAGTTACTAATCCCAATAATATCAGTCCTCCGGATAACGAAAGAGAAGGTGGCCCGGATCATCCCGAACGCAGTAGGTGTGTGCACTCGCGATGAACGACACGTGTTCGGGTCCCTTCTGTCCAGGGACTCCACGTATAAGCTCATGATGCATGTCTGGAAGGCGGCAAGAGCACCGGAACTTGCGGTGCCTAAACCACAGGTACGTTGTTTATACAGTGTGTTTTATTTAACTGGAAGGTATCCTCTTTCGGATCGAAACTAAACCGATGATTTCGGTCTTCTGATCGCGCAAAAAGTGATAGTGGTTTTTCATCCAGCAATATTTATAGTTATAGACCGGTATTTGAACTGTGCCTTAAGAGGGAAAGCGTGTCCAAGCCGTACCTCTCCGAGTCACAGACGATGATAATGTTTCTTTAGCTAGGTATAAAACTTCTCAAAAAGTAACAAATATTTTTTGAAGCAATAGATCAACTTCTTTCTTTTCCGTTGCAGGATCTCCGAACATCAGAAGTGGAATTGGAAGTATCAGAATACTCACCTGAAGACGACAGTAGTTCAGCAGGCGGGGACCAACCCGATGCACCCAGCCCGCCCGTCAGACGAGAGTCGGAAGCCATCATTGCTGCAGGTTTGTTACTTTGTGGAAACACATTCTCCAGCCATATAGACTGATCGCTTGAAAACAGGATGAGGAAGGCCGAATACCAGATATACTGACCCAACTTGGGATATCAATTAATAGTCTTGGCTGTTATTAAAGTCTTGTTTCATTATTTTCCACTTAAGCTAGTCTTTTCTTGTCTCAAAGAGTCCATCGACCCTTGTCATTACTGATATCATGTAGCTTGACTGGACATCAGTGCTGCCAATAAAAAATTCTCGATACCCCGCGTCAGTGTTGTCGATTCCCCGTAATTCCCCGCTTCTTTCCTTTTTTCACCCTTGAGGGATAGTCGGACGACTCCAGCGATAGTGGGCGAGCTTTTTTTTTAGGAGCTCCCCTCGATGTTTCCCTTTATTTGCCGCTTCTTTTGTCCGGCGATGGTTGCAGACGACCTTTTTTTAGGCCTTCCGAAACCGAAAATATTGGAACTGCTCCAAATTCCCCGATTTTGTTCATTCCCCGCACGGACCCCCAATTCCCCGCAAATCGGGGATTTTCCCCGCATTTGGCAGCACTGCTAGACATGGACATTTTGTAACTGTGAACGACTAAGTATACCTAAGTCAAATCGAATTTCCCACTGGGTGTTTTAATCTAGATTCGTTAAACCAAATCACCTATAACATTATAAAGGAAAGTTCTCAATAACGTCAATTCTTGGACGCCGATACTGCCATGCGTCTGTATGGCAGTCATATGTTCATTACCTAGCATGGACAATGATGACGAAATCTAACGATAAACTTACTTACCTAGCAGGAGGAGCTGCAGTAATTCAACCAGCATTACTAACGGGCAGCGGTGGAGTGACGAGAGGAGCGACGCGATGGTGGCGCCCTCTGTTGGTGTTAATGGCCGCGCTACTCGCCTTCACAGCCGCGTTACTAGCGTACAAGTTATACCTCGCCACGTATCATACGCAGGTATGTCATGTGACTATAGATGTAGTTACTAACGATGTTGGCGGCCTCTTTTAGCGCTAGTCGCCGCGCTACTCGCTTTTACAGCCGCGTTACTAGCCGCCTAACAGCCATTTTCAATATCTTATCTATCGACGATTTGCCCTATTAGAGATAGAAAATTGAAATAAGCTCCATAGAAGTAATAACTATTAACGGCTTCGTTGGTTTTGCGGTGGCAAACGCGATTGCTGATCGTGAGGTCCTGGGTTCGATCCCCAGGTCGGGCAAAATGTTATTGGGTTTTTCCATGTGGAATTCCTCAGTAGCAGCCCAGAGTTTGGATTTGGGCCTGGTTGATGGCAATAGGCTCGCCCCCTATTACATGAGACTTAAACATAACGCGAAATGAAGGTGTTACTAAACACCTCTGCCTAACCCATCGGAGAATACAGGCGTGACGTTATGTTAAGTAATGTCAGATTTCTATCTCTAGTAGTGTAAACCGTAGATAGGTTATTGTTTTCGGCTGTTAATCGGTCTGAATGTGCGCTTCACATTAACTCTCCATTTGCAAACTACTCCGTGCCCATAGCGGATGTAAGGGCACGCCCGGACCCCCCAGACAGTCGACACCGACCACACAAAAACACAGATTTCTAATACCTTATGAGGGCTAGTTGCCTGTCTGACTGAGTTCGCGACGAATTACCTTTTTGGTTACAATATTAAATTCTACCTGCCTGAAGGGCCGCTAAGAATATATTTTAAACGCGATCGTAATGCAGAATTACCTACCATGTAAGTTATTTCCTCATACCTGACTAATCATGCCTAAACATGGTATTGTATTATTCAAAAATATTAAATGTATAACCTACTTAAAATGATATGAATTATACATGCCATTGTCATACGTATTGTTCATTCTGAGCAACACGTAATGTATGATGATAATGAAATATAAAGATTTTATATAAATTATCCGCATGCTGTGTTTCAAAATAATAAAGAACTTCGTTATCATAAGCCTTTTCCCAACTATGTTAAGGTCGGCTTCCAGTTTTACCAGTTCCAGTTTTATAGTATGAACATTTTTGAGACATTTTTCTATTATTCGCGATGTCTATAATTAATTGGCAATAAATTAATCCCGTCAACTGTGGGTCGGAAATGAGCGGTTTCCGATTTATCAGGGTTTTAAGATGCAGCGTCATACATTTTTTCGAATAAACATGTCGATTTTCGGAAAATACAAAAAATAGTAACCAACCCGCACTGGGCCCGCGTGGTGGATTACGGTCCATTCCCTCTCACAGAGAGGAGGCCTGTATCCCAGCAGTGGGTACATTATAGGCTGATGATGATGATGATGATGACAAAAAATAGTTAATAGGGTAAATTAGCTGCCAATGATCTCTAGTGCCCTTTCATGGAATAGGTCATATTACCAGTCACCCTGTATATCGACGGCCAGCAGTGAAAACCACGTATGTGTAAAATACAAAATTTTACAGAGATAGAAAAAAAAATCTCAGAAAAAAAAATGGTCGATCAAATATTTATACAAGTTTCTCATCGTACGTCATAGATGGTGTTAGAAGTATTTGAATTGAAAGTTAGTTGATATAATACGTGTATTACGAGTTTATCAATCTAAAGAACAAATAAAACACGTTTGAAGATAACTGGATTTACGAGGTTTTCACTGTTGGACGTCTATATGTTAATTAGTAATTCTCTTCTTCGACTATTGTAAACCAATAGATATTTTAATTTCTCAGGAGGACCTAGTAAAGTTATCTGGCGAAGAATTATACTCTGAGCTAGTAAGATGGCGCGCGCGACTACACGGGCGGGCCGCAAACGAGCTGCACGCATTCCTCACTACCAACCTGTTATTACTAACTAAGGTAATTTATTCAGTACGTATTCCATATCATCTTAGATTTTTAGCTTTTTCTCAAGTATTCATAGGCTTATAAGTTTTTTGCTATCTCTTTCATTAAATACTAGTAAAAATTGCCACGCATCATCAGGTAGGTACCTTTGGACGTGGGTTTCTTCAAAGACAGCTATAATAACCAGTTGCTAGGAATATTAAGAGCAATAAAAATATAACTGTCTCGTTGGTCCAGTGGTGGCAAGCGCGACTGCTGATCGCGTGGTCCTGGGTACGATCCCCAGGTTGGGCAGTGTTATTGGATTTTTCCGTGTGGAATTCCTCAGCAGTAGCCTGGAGTTTAAATTTCTGCCCGGTTGATGGCAATAGGCTCCCCCCCTATTATATGGGAAATGAGGGTGCTATTATACACTTCTGCACAACCTTTCGGGGAATTCAGGCGTGATGTTATGTTCATAGAACATGGCGTTTAAATTTCGATCTTGAATTACTTTCACTAGTTTCTCTAATGAGAAAGACGAAGATACGGAAAAGTGTGAGAGTGAATGAGATAGCTATCTACAAGATCTTCCAATTGGAATTTTTTGAGTCCTCACTTTTGCTCGTCGATAATGGTGTCGATTCTGTTGCGCACTTTGGCAGGACTAAACTAAACTAAGGGTGTTTATCTCTTTCTGTTTCAATAGAAAAAAAAGAGACAGTTGCGTTTAGTCTAGTTTAGTACTGTCAAAATGTACTACAGAATCGACACCAATATCTACTTCTTTTTGTAGGTGTATAATATTATTGGGCTATAAGAAAGATCCTGCAGCCCACTCTCTTGATATAATCCCTTAGGCGGCTTTTAAGACCCTCACGATGTGTATAAAGATGGTCCATTCTATGCCAGTATCCATATTGCAGTCTAAGCGCAAGAAGTCTGATAAAAAAAGAACTTCTCTATCTGGAGATTAGTGGCCAAGTTATTAATCAAACCTTAAGTAAACATAACAACATCAAGCCTTGTACACCCCGAAGGTTTCAAGCACAGGTGTTTTAGTACACCCTCAGTTCGCCAGTTATGTATAAGTCCTATGTAATAGGGGGCGAGCCTATTGCCATTAACCGGGCACAAATCCAGACTCCAAGCTGCTACTGAGAAATTCCTAATGGAAAAACCCAATAAGTGGCCTGACCTGGGGATCGAATCCAAGACCCCATACTCAGCAGTCGCACTTGGGACCACTTGGCCAAGGCAGTCAACCTTGGCCTGCGGGCGGCGGGTTGGGGAACCCGTCGCCCGACCAGTAACGGGCCCAGGGAGGATGGCGCGTCGTGTCCTGCGCGCGCCTCTCGGACGGATGTGGGGCAGGGGAGCAACTGCCCCACCACAGGAGGGGTCCACCAGAAGAAGCTGGTGGACCGAGACCTGTCGGGGTCGCGGTGCATGCAACAGCGAATCCCGTGACCCCGGCCTTAGGTCAGAAGGAGGGACACCGTGGGGTTTTAGCCAGTAAGAGTCTGGCACACCCCCCCGTCTTCCCCAGACGGGGGATAGTCCATGAGGATTTCCCCACGTGAGAAAAAAAAAAAGGCAGTCAACCTTACTATAGTTGGTAGATATCCATTTAATCCAAATAGTTGCTGAATTTTAGACAAATATTAAAACCTCTGCCAATATTAACACGTTTATTTCCCCTTCCAGGTGCGACAATCCCTTGAAGCTTTATCGGGTGTGATACTAACCGACATGGCGCAGACGGGTACACCTTTCAACGTAGACGTGCCCAACGAGACAGTGTTCAGTTAGCGAGCTCATAGTAGCACTGGACGAAGCTCGGACGTCGCACAGCCAACCGGCGACTGGTAACCCTACGTTATTTTTGGAGCAAGGTGTACCTAGGGTTGCCAACGAAATTTTGAAACGTGATTAGGGGCTCAATTTTATACGACGTCTCCGGTTGATTCGCATTTAATGACTCTTGAATGATAAATACGAGGGTTTTCGTTGATTTAAGGCGAAACCGGTCCTTAAAACAGAATGACAATCATGCAACACTCTTTTGCTCACTTATAACTAAAATTTAATTTACAAACTAACTAAAGATACTAAAACTTCTGCTAAAAATGTCCGGTTATCGATAACCGGGTAGTTGACAACCCTAGGATTACCCCGTTATCCGCCTCAAATAGTCTTGGAGGTAACACGCTTGTATAGGGATGTTGCCATGTGGATATCTTTCCGAGGAAAATATAATGTATTTAGTTCGTCAGCTATGCTGTCGCATATATCCGACAAGGAAACGCTTTTCCATGTCTCAGTGAGACGGAAGTGATACTAGTTATTATTTATTTATGCAATTTTTCAGTTTATATCATTGTTTAAAGTGTGTCGGATATGTCCGCCAAGTTTGGTCTCAATTAGCAATGATACCTCAGTGAAGCGGAGGAAATTTTTATTAGTTGAATTTGTTCTCAAGTAAGAGAAACTATGCGTAATGTAGGTGTCCAGAAGATTGAAGAAATAATGTCGTAAATACGACAGTTAATTTAAATATAAAAAGTCTTGGATATTATAGGGTACATTTCTAGTTCCACAAAATGTTAAAAGTTCTTTGCACTTTCAACAATAATTTGATATTTGGAAGAAAGTTGAAAACTATGTTACACTGTATGACAGATTCATTCTGATCCCTGCATTTTTTATTAATTGATGTCATTTATTCTAAAAAATAATTATCTAGGAGATTTAACATTACTTTTAGCTTCATTGAATAAATGTTAAAAGTATTTTATTATAATACCATATAATCATGATGAATATACCAAATAATAATCGCGTCTTCACAAGTATTAATGTCTATAATGAAATATGTTTTAGATATTTTTGTTAAAAATCTTATATTTTATAAAATCAAGTTCTAGACAAAGTCATATAAAACATTTAATTTGCAAAAAAATGCATATTCCTTGCTAAAATACAATGAGTTTAATATGTTCTGAACTATGATTTAGAATCAATCTATCCTATACTGCTGATATGGCGCTAAATTTTATCGGATCTAGAAGTATACTTCTTGCTCCGATGAAATATTATTATAAAGAAACACGAGTACACTATTCAAATTTATTATCGATACCAAAAGATATCGAGAGCGGTAACGGCACTATAGTATGGGTTGACATTTAAAATTTCAATCGTATATCATGTATGTGATTGTATATAAAAGGCAGTAAGCCGCGTAATGTCTATGAGGCATTGCCACGTCATATTAATTTGTGTCAAACACAAACTTTTAGGATAAGATGCGTGTTTGGTCGAGATGAATGAACGATCAAATTGATAATACACAATTTATAAGTACACCGTGAATATATAAGAGATATTGTTTAGTACACAGGACAGAAGGAATAGTATTTTTTCTGTACTGTGTTTTAGTATGCGGTAGTAACAGAAATGGCATTTATACTCTTAAATTTCACTTGCGGTAGAAACTTTATATACCACATATTATACTCTCCACTTATGTGAGGTGCACCTTTCACATTTTGCCCCTAAATCTTATATTCGCGGTATTAAGACGAACTGTGTATGGTTTAAAAGAAATGTAACGTTCTATTTTAAATGTCGCGTTCCGTCGTCTCGGCTTATTGATAGATATTTTCATAATCACAATTCTATAACTTCGGCAATCTTTTGATATATTTGTGTAAAGCATAAAATTGCATAACCTTAGTCTTTGTGGTTAAATACATATGCTTAGTAAATGTTGCTGGTACATTATTCTTGTATTATTGCATATTTTAATGTAAGAAGAGGATTGGCGTCATAGTTAAGTCGGGCGTTATTATTTTTCTCTGAATTTAAAAAATATGTAATTTTTTTAAGTACGTGTTATTTGAGTTATTTTTTTAATACAGTCAAACTAAGAATTGTAGGATGGTTTCACTGGAGACTATACAATTGTGAATGTGATAATTTCAGAAGGCAGGTGCTAGTATTTAGATAAGAGTTATTATAAAACCAACATTCCTCGTTTGAGAAAGTATCCACTAAATGTTTCGAGTGTGAAGTGCGTCTAGTTGGGCCCAATGTTCGCTTAAATAGATCGTTTGCCAAATAGTTTCGTAATATTTCTTGCCAATTTGTAATGACATTGATTATTCAGTACATTCAACATTAATGATTTTGAACCTAATATTTCTGTATCGATTGCAAATAGATTGTTACCTGTTAGATTACATTACTTTACGTTACATACCAGAAAATCAAAAGTTCTAAATAAAAAGTTTGTAAACTGCTATTTTGACAATAATAATCAGTCATTTTGAAATGATGCTGTTTTTTACATTTCTATCGATGCAGAAAGCATTAGGTATAAAAGTTAGTATGATTTATAATAATATCTAGTAAAGCTAAAGTTTTGAAACATAGAAAAATAGTTCTGGATGATGCATATTAAATATGCATGCAGGCGAGCAATTTTGGACAGTTTTTTTAAAATAGTGTCGTCTATAGAAGTAAATGTGTACTTGTAAAGTTTATGTAATTAATAATTTATTATTCTAGTCTTTGGTCAAGCTCAAGGATTTGTTATTCGGTTCTATTGGGGTTAGTATGTACTTAGGATGATTTTAAAACTATTGTAAGTGTGGAATTATGTTACGGGGCACTCGTAAAGTTTGTGCAATCAAAAATTTTACTAAAGAATATTATGTTTTTTCACATTTTCTTATTTATTGTAGATCCATTTACAGATTTGTTAAAAAATATAAGATAATTTTTTAGCACATTACCTACAACAATATTTAGATAATGCTAGAGTATTATTTCCCTTGAAAGATTAACTCGATGTATTATGTAGGTACAAAATATGTTCGTTGTATCACGTAGGTTAATTGGCTGTTGTTAGTATGTTATGTAATAAGGGCCTAATCATGTTCTACTAGGTTACCATCTGTGCCAAAGTGCTCCATCACTGTTTGTATTCCAAATGACAAATTAGGCCTTTGTATGTATCCTTTTAGACGAACCGACTTAGGCTTGACTAACTGAGCAATCGACCAGATAATTGTTGCGAAGTCCAATAACCGCTTAAAATAGTCGTATAGTGTTGAATTGCTCAGTTCTGTTCGTCGGAACAACCTATTCCTTGCTCCATGATTTATATTTCATGTTATTTAAGGCTGTTTACGCTGTACTATACGAGTCATTAACCGGAAATAATTAATATTGCCAAAGACAAAAACACTAGATTAAATGAAATATCAAAAGTAGAGATAGTGAGGTTTGTACAATAGTTAGTTTTAGGTAGGATCGTGCTGTTAATTTTGAATTATTATCAATGTAAATATGATGATTTTACGTAATTTTAATATTTTATTAAATTACATTTTCGGGTGCAATATGGGGGTAACCAGTGAGACGTGAGGACGTGACAGAGTTTAAGTTAATCAAAATGATGTTGACGAACAAGCATACTTATTATTTATTTACAATTTTTTATTTCTCAAGTGTCAAAAAAGATGCATTGAACCTAGTAAAAACTTTTAATATGCACATAATATGAAATATCTATGCTTGTGTGAATTGACCAATGAAAAGAGGAGTCAGCTATTTTATTTAACAATATGATTATACA
This sequence comes from Amphipyra berbera, assembly GCA_910594945.2. NCBI lineage: Eukaryota > Metazoa > Arthropoda > Insecta > Lepidoptera > Noctuidae > Amphipyra > Amphipyra berbera. Next base: position 8,529,692 of record OU343136.1, on the reverse strand, counting down.
GCCCAGAATAATCGGAATAAAACCTTAACCGATATCAAAACATATAGAGCTACTTTTTTGTGTATATGGAAAGTAAAATAGCGTAATTGTATCATTGGGTGATAGAACTGATTTATGATTATTAGTTATTTTAAGTTGTACCACGTAGGAATTGTTATGGACGTGTATGTTGTATGATTTTAAAGTTTGTTTTGTATATTTTTGTTTGAAGTTGTGATTCGTTTGTTGATTTTGTAAATAATAGATAGATGAGTTAATTGAACATGAATAGTTGTTTTTTTTCCTTACCCTTGCGTACCTTACCAACACCATGATGTCGTTTTGACGGGTTGTGCTTCGGCTGACGACCGACCCAAAGCCTACAGTTTTATAGGTATAGTCATATTACATACTGGTACTTAGTACCGACGGGTTGTGCTTCGGCTGACGACCGACCCAAAGCCTACAGTTTTATAGGTATAGTCATATTACATACTGGTACTTAGTACCGACGGGTTGTGCTTCGGCTGACGACCGACCCAAAGCCTACAGTTTTATAGGTATAGTCATATTACATACTGGTACTTAGTACCGACGGGTTGTGCTTCGGCTGACGACCGACCCAAAGCCTACAGTTTTATAGGTATAGTCATATTACATACTGGTACTTAGTACCGACGGGTTGTGCTTCGGCTGACGACCGACCCAAAGCCTACAGTTTTATAGGTATAGTCATATTACATACTGGTACTTAGTACCGACGGGTTGTGCTTCGGCTGACGACCGACCCAAAGCCTACAGTTTTATAGGTATAGTCATATTACATACTGGTACTTAGTACCGACGGGTTGTGCTTCGGCTGACGACCGACCCAAAGCCTACAGTTTTATAGGTATAGTCATATTACATACTGGTACTTAGTACCGACGGGTTGTGCTTCGGCTGACGACCGACCCAAAGCCTACAGTTTTATAGGTATAGTCATATTACATACTGGTACTTAGTACCGACGGGTTGTGCTTCGGCTGACGACCGACCCAAAGCCTACAGTTTTATAGGTATAGTCATATTACATACTGGTACTTAGTACCGACGGGTTGTGCTTCGGCTGACGACCGACCCAAAGCCTACAGTTTTATAGGTATAGTCATATTACATACTGGTACTTAGTACCGACGGGTTGTGCTTCGGCTGACGACCGACCCAAAGCCTACAGTTTTATAGGTATAGTCATATTACATACTGGTACTTAGTACCGACGGGTTGTGCTTCGGCTGACGACCGACCCAAAGCCTACAGTTTTATAGGTATAGTCATATTACATACTGGTACTTAGTACCGACGGGTTGTGCTTCGGCTGACGACCGACCCAAAGCCTACAGTTTTATAGGTATAGTCATATTACATACTGGTACTTAGTACCGACGGGTTGTGCTTCGGCTGACGACCGACCCAAAGCCTACAGTTTTATAGGTATAGTCATATTACATACTGGTACTTAGTACCGACGGGTTGTGCTTCGGCTGACGACCGACCCAAAGCCTACAGTTTTATAGGTATAGTCATATTACATACTGGTACTTAGTACCGACGGGTTGTGCTTCGGCTGACGACCGACCCAAAGCCTACAGTTTTATAGGTATAGTCATATTACATACTGGTACTTAGTACCGACGGGTTGTGCTTCGGCTGACGACCGACCCAAAGCCTACAGTTTTATAGGTATAGTCATATTACATACTGGTACTTAGTACCGACGGGTTGTGCTTCGGCTGACGACCGACCCAAAGCCTACAGTTTTATAGGTATAGTCATATTACATACTGGTACTTAGTACCGACGGGTTGTGCTTCGGCTGACGACCGACCCAAAGCCTACAGTTTTATAGGTATAGTCATATTACATACTGGTACTTAGTACCGACGGGTTGTGCTTCGGCTGACGACCGACCCAAAGCCTACAGTTTTATAGGTATAGTCATATTACATACTGGTACTTAGTACCGACGGGTTGTGCTTCGGCTGACGACCGACCCAAAGCCTACAGTTTTATAGGTATAGTCATATTACATACTGGTACTTAGTACCGACGGGTTGTGCTTCGGCTGACGACCGACCCAAAGCCTACAGTTTTATAGGTATAGTCATATTACATACTGGTACTTAGTACCGACGGGTTGTGCTTCGGCTGACGACCGACCCAAAGCCTACAGTTTTATAGGTATAGTCATATTACATACTGGTACTTAGTACCGACGGGTTGTGCTTCGGCTGACGACCGACCCAAAGCCTACAGTTTTATAGGTATAGTCATATTACATACTGGTACTTAGTACCGACGGGTTGTGCTTCGGCTGACGACCGACCCAAAGCCTACAGTTTTATAGGTATAGTCATATTACACCGGAAGCAGCTTGCAAACTCTTCATCATTAAGCCTCGGTAGGTATGTTGGGGGCGCCTTGCACGGGGAGCACTCTTATGTTCCACTGGAGATCTCAGAGCCTCTTCCTGCATATGTGCTGTAGACGGCTGCTGAGTGGGTTTCAGTGGATAAAAATGTCAATTTCTCAAAAAGGTTACTCGACAAGAGTAGGTAAATTAAGCTAAGGGGTAATAAAAGTACAATCGAGGGAAACAATCTATCGATGTGGTGTGATTAGCTTGATAAACATTGGAGGTAGGCCGTGGCCGCACTGGTACGGCGACAGCGACGCGACGGCGATTTCGTGAACAAATAAATTTCGCTTGTCGCTTCTGCAGTGCGGCCAATAAAAATTATGTTTATATGAGTTTGTTCCTCGCTGAGTTTGTCACTGTCACCGTACCAATGCGGCCCCAGCCGTACAGTTGAAATAGTCATCAACTAACAAATCGTAATTGGAAAAATAAAATAATGTTATATTATAGGAGCTGATGAACGCTAACAAGCGCTGAAAGAGTGAAAAAAGCGTTCAAAAATAATATTACGGCCATCGACGGTAGAAGAATAACGTCGCAAAATGGTTTTAAGTAACAGAGAAGCATATAACTAGCATTTAGTTACGACTCGAATGCTGGGCATGGGGTCCTGGGTTCGATTCCCAGGTCGGGCATAGTATTATTGGGTTTTTTCATTAGGAATTTCTCAGTAGCACCCCGAAGTCTGGATTTGTGCCTGGTTAATGGCAAAAGGCTCGCCCCCTATTACATGGGACTTAAACATAACTGGCGAAACGAGAGTGTACTAAAAAAAAACACCTCTACCGGACCCTTCGGGGAATACAAGGCGTGCTGTTACGAGTTATGATTGCCTGGTACAACTACCATTCAGTGTAATTCATGCTTCCGTTGCGATGTTGATTTGAACCTAGAAACAAATACCTTATGGTATTATGATTGCCTAGTAAATTTCTTAATTGTGTGTACCAGGATCGCATAAAATCTTAACGTGATTTTTAGGCAATATATGGCAATAGGCTCGCCTCCTATTATTACATGGGACTTAAAAATAACTGGCGAAACGAGGGTGTACTAAAAAAAACCTCTGCCGAACCCTTTGGGGAATACAAGGCGTGATGTTATGAGTTATGATTGCCTGGTACAACCACCACTATCAGCGTAATTCATTCTTCCGATGCACATTGTTTTATGAAGCCCGTTTTTCGGACATCCAATTTTTATTGAAAAAGCTGACAGAAATAACCATTTAAATGCACGATTTTGTGTCCCCATTTAGCTACCAAGTCTAGTTTTTGAGTTATATTTTTTTGAAAATCGACTATTTTCTATCTCGATATTTAGAAAAAAATAATTATATTTAAACTAAGCATGATACGAAATAATGATGTTAGGTACATTGATGACATATCTTATGCCGAGTATTTTAGTCCACAATTGAACCTCGCAACTTTTTTAGATTCAGATTTATACGAGTTTTTTGGTTAAAAACCAAAAAACTCGACTTGACTCGTTTTTCTCGAAAATTCCGCCATTTCGGGAAAAGTTATTTATACAGAAATAATTCTATTTACTTCCCCAACACACCACATACATTTCACATCCCAATTCCATGGAACTTAGAAACTACAACGATTTTAAGTTTGATCCGGATTTTAAGTCGTTAGGGTTGTCAAGATCTCTGATAATGATTTATATCCGGATTTTGTACAACTTTATATAACTATAACTTTTAATTTCAGCTTCTTTTAACTTTTACACACAATGTCTACATCTCTTTTCACTCAACTCTCCTTTCGCAGGTATGCTGGAAGAGATTTCTATAGAAATAAGCATCACCTTTGTACCAATTTTTCTGTTTCCTTCTTATCTTCTTATTAAATGTGTGTACATAAATTGTTAAATAAAATAAATAAATAAACAAACAAACAAATGTAGTAGGTAAACCTGAAGGGGACTTGTAACTTGATATTTTTGAAAGGCCTCGGTAGGCTGCCAGTAAACTGGTGTACGCTCTTTTTTCTTCATTGTGACTACGGAACTTATTTTTACGGAAAATTTGACCAACAAAATACGGATAAAAAATTGACATCCTTAACACAAATAGTTAAATTGGAACAACTTCTAAGTTCCATGGAATTGGGATGTGAAATTAATGTGGTGTGTTGGGGAAGTAAATATAATTATTTCTGTATAAATAACTTTTCCCGAAATGGCGGAATTTTCGAGAAAAAAGAGAAAACCTAAAAACCAAAAAAACTCTATAAATCTGGATCTAACAAAGTTGCGAGGTTCATTTGTGGACTAAAATACTCAGCATAAGATACGCCATCAATGTACCTAACATCATTATTTCATGTCATGCTTAGTTTAAGCGTAATTATTTTTTTTCTTAATATCCCGATGGAAAAAGGACGATTTTCAAAAAAATATTACTCAAAAACTACATATGTTAGCTACATGGGGATACGAAATCTTGTATATAAATGATTATTTCTATCAGCTTCTTTAATAAAAATGTGATGTCCGAAAAATGGGCTTCATAAAACACTGTGCGATGCGATGTTGATTTGAATCTAGAAACAAATTTATTATCTAGTAAATTTCTTAGCTGTGTACCAGGATCGCATAAAATCTTAACGTGATTTTTAATTATCTAGTAGGTAGTAAGAGATTTATTTTGATGTACTTACGTCATGACACAAAGTATCAGGATCACATAAATTCGTAACCATATCAAATACCGTAGGGTATTATGATTGCCTAGTAAATTTCTTAGCAGTGTGTACCAGGGTCGCATGAAATCTTAACGTGTTTTTTTATTATCTAGTAAGGTAGTAAGAAAATTTTGATGTACATACGTCATATGACACAAAGCATCAGGATTACATAAATTGTAAGGCTGAGTTGCACTGAGCCTTACAACTTATGTGATCCTGGTATTTTGTGTCATGTGACGTACATCAAAATAAATCTCTTACTACTTACTAGATAATTAAAAATCATGTTAAGGTTTTATGAGGTCCTGGTACACACAGCTTATTATGGCTAGCTATTTATGGTTAAATTGAGCTGTGTTATGCAATAATGTGTCAACCCACAAAAATATGATTTCTGTGTTAACGCCACCTAGTTATCGTGGTAGGTCTACTCGACGCATGTAAAAAATGCAAACTGCATTAAGATTTTTTGATAGACGGCGCTCTATTAAGTTTACTATAGTTCTCGGCATTTTTTCAAGCGTTGAGTACACCTACCACAAGAACTAGATGACGTTAACACAAAATTCGTAATTTTGCGTGTTGACACATTATTGCATAACAGGGCCCAATTACCTGTCGCTCGCTGTATAATGCTAAGGCCTATGATTGCCTAGTACAAAACATTATTTTAGAGTAAGAATACATTGTAACTCACCTAGATTGCTAGCTGCAATAATAAATTTCTCTCTGCGTGTTGGGGTGTTTAGGTTTAGGACATTGTTTTCCTGCACCGTATGTCTATAACATAACATCACGCCTGTATTCCCCAAAGGGTTGGGCAGAGGTGTATAGTAACACAATCATTTTGCCGTTATGTTTAAGTCCCATGTAATTGGGGGCGAGCCTATTGCCATCAACTATCACTGAGGAATTCCACACGGTAAAACCCAATAACACTTTGCCCGACCTGAGGATCGAACCCAGGACCTCACGATCAGTTGTCGCGCTTGCCACCACTATACCAACGATGCAGTTGTTGTAATAATACGTTCAATTTACAATGCTAATAGTCTCACTTACCTACGAGGACTTCTTATGTGCAGATTGCTAGTACTTACCTTTTACGCGTTATCCACTGGCAGGGTGAAGAATGGCTTTAAAGAAGTTTTAATTTTACCAAGACGGGTTAAATTGATCAACACTGTGATCTACCTTCAACCACCTCGTCAGCCGCTCGGGTACGTATGAGGTCTGGTGAGAGGTATAGAGAACCTCTGCGTTAATGTTTTTCTTAGGCGCACGCTCGGATCGACACCCCCGTACATGAAAACTGTCTAAATATGTGGTTTTGGTTGCGATTTGTCAACAATTTGGTTACTTAGTAGAATAGGCCTGCCGGACATAAATATCTTTAAGTAGTCTTCTTCTTCATTTCGTGTGGTTAGTGGCTAACCACCCCAAACGACGAGGTCAGAGTTTATGCCGCCTCCGACTTGACTTCACATGCCGTTTTCCTACACCGTTTTTAAGCAAGTAATAATTATACAACACGCACATGAATCCGAACAGTCAGAGGTGCGTGCCTTGGGTTCGAACTCGAGATCTATGACTGCAGTCGACGATCGAACCACTGCTATCATTGCTATTTTTCAAGTGGTTAGCATATTGTGTATTTAGGTAAAAATAAAATAAAACGTTTTTTCTAACATTATATTAAAAATAGGAGTATGAAAAGTACATCAAATACTTACAATTGTTATACAACTGTTATAATAAATACTATGTATTTATAACCACTACGTACCTACATTATTTCGTTATACACAATATATTTTAATCACAAGTTTGCTATTTATTCTACGATAGCCTAGACTTCATAATTTTTAAGTAGAATTATAAATAACCATTGATTAATCTTTAAATAAGCCAAATATTTAATAAAAAGCTAAGTAGATGTTGATGTAAAGGTAGGTATACATTGATTTAAATTACGCTAAACTTGGTATTAAGTGTTTATTGTTTTGGCACTAACTGTAACGTAGGTACCTAATTGATAAGCGTATTATTAAGTATATATATATACCTATGTATGTTGTTAATTAACGGCAGTTTTCAATAGCTTATTTGTCAGCGGTTTGCTCTACTAGCGATAGAAATGTGACATTACTACTATAGAGCTTAAAGCTTAATAACATAATATGTGAAATTCCTATCTCTAATAGAGCACTAACACAATTTTCTTAGCTTGTAAAGCTGACCACAGATGGGGCACTAAAGCTGGTTTTAGAGTCACGCTGACCGTTGGCGCTGACAGCCAAAACGTATGAACTTCTAGGAAGAGTTTTAGAATAACGTGTAGCTATCAGCACCTGCGGTGGTCAGCGACGGGTCAGCGGCCGTACATATTTTTGTGCGTCTGTACTCCGCAGTGATCAGCACGATACTGAAACGTCTCGCGCTAAACCTCAGCGCTGACAAGCTACGCGATGAACTATCGCAGCACCAATGGTCAGCGTGCGGTCAGCGTGACTCTAAAACCAGCCTAAATGTACACTCAAACCAACGTGTTCAGCTTACGTCCGCAGTGGCGTGCTCGGTTGCGATCAGTTACTGCAACTGTACTTGTAGCGACGTGTTCAAATCAAATGCTTAGCGACGTGTTCAAACCAAACAGGACATGTTTGGCTTGAACACTTCGCTAAAAGTACAGTTGCAGCGACTGATCACAACCATGTAGGTACTCCACCGTGACCGTAAGCTGAACGCGTTGGTTTGACAGTCCCTTATTGCGGGCCAAGTTGCTCGAGACACAGTTGATCGTATTTTGTTTAGTTGCAGTCCATACAACATGTCGTAACTGCAGCTACAAAGAAAAAGCGGTCAACTTAACTCAAGCTGACGGCTGACAGGAAAGAATGGAAGAGAAACATATTGCGCCGAACCCAAGCAACTTGGGACCAGGGCAAGAAGATGATGATGATGTGTCTCAAGCAACTTAGTGGCCAATATCCGATCTGCTTAAATATACACTTCACACACTTCTTCTGCAGCCATTTTATAGTTGGCTAGCAGTTGCAATGCGTTTCGTCTGTAAACACGTTTTTGAGCCCAAATTCTGTAAATAAATACAGTTTGAGATGACCATAAAGTGTCGTGTATCCTGTTCAAATACGACATTCATTTGTGCCGAGTGTGAGTGGGTTTGATTGCCAGGTTGGTTAATTGGGTTTTTCTGTTAAAATCGGAATGGATTGGGCCCGATCAATGCCGAAAAGGCTCACCCTTAACATATATTATGGGGCCTCAAATCATCATTAGCGATTAGTGGCAACAAGAACAGTAAGCGAGAGCCTGTCGTTTCAATCTCTTAAAAAAATCGACAAGACAGTAAATGGTACGATGAATTTTGTCCCGACTCGCGACCTGTGTGGCGTGGCTTTACATTTAAAACATTCTGAGTATTCTGCAAAGTTATTTTTAGACTCGCTTTTGACGTCATCATTCAGACGTCATAAGTCGTCTATTTTTAGTTAACGACATTGCATGAGAACTGCTTTTACTGCTAAAAATATTTTTAGTATTTCTCATAACTTCAAGTATAATGAAAGCTGAATAACTTTGCGTGAAACTTATTTATAGAAGTAGAAATACATAGATGGGGAGTTTGTAGAATTCAGGGGCCTAGCACGCATTGCCGCGACAACATGAGACATTACGATCTCTCATACTAAATTCGACTAAACCCTATTCACGGAACGAAAAAATAAAATGTAAACAACATTTGACTACTCATAATAGAGATATTTTCTGTAAAATCGATAAAAAACTCGAGACTTACTTGAATAAGAAGTGTTTCAAATAGATTAACATAACACAATTATTTATTTATATTAGAAACTAGCTGCCCGGACAGACTTCGTGCTGTCAAAATTTATTGGCCTGTAGTGGGAAAAGAAAAGTGTTGTTATTACTATTTTCCACGCAATTTTTATGATTTTTCTCTCCTCTCCATAAGAACCTTCCTTGCGCCTTAAGGAATATATATTTTAAAAAATAGCCGAATTGGTCGAGCCGTTCTCAAGTTTTGCGCTTAGCAACACATTTGGCGATTCATTTTTATTTATGTTTAGGATATAACATCAAGTAGAAAAAGGTACCTAAAATATTGTTTAGTACACAGTAATGAAGCATAGTTTGTTTGGTTTCATTTTAAATTTAATGTTATTTTAGTTCAAAATGTACCCCTAGATGGCGTTGTACTTTCCGGTCGTTCCGCTGAATGGCGGTGTTAAGATTTTCCGCTAGATAACGACCTCAGTTGTAATTTATATATTTAATTAATTCGCCAATAAACCAGTGTGACCAAGTAGTATGGTGGTCTTATTACACCCTACTATTCCTACGTGTTCTGGGCATGTCCTGAGTTTGAACAATTTATATAGATTAATGTTGTAAAATATTTTACAGAAAATATCTCTAATAAGAGTATTCAAATGTAATTTACATTTTATTTTTTCGTTCCTTGAATAGAGGCTTACAGAATCTTTGTGTACCTTTATGAAAAACGGCGTGTGTAGGCTATGTCGGGAACCCTAGCGTGCTATTGTAATGTGTTTATTTCATATATTAAGCTAAGTTTTATGTCCTATTTATTTTTGGACAGCGTCCTCTGCTTCTCAGCGTGTTGGACCAGCTGCTTGTCGGTGGCCAGGCCCTTCCTAGCTCGTACTGAGTCCATGTAGGCTTTAGCCCGGTTTACTCCGTCCCACTTCTCTCCCCAATGTAGGTATTCCTCCTCAGTGCGAGGCCTCCAGAACGGATCGATGTCGATTACCTGTAACAGTAATGAAATATTATTTCAATTCTTTTCTTTTTCGTATGGTTAGTGACTAATCTGGTGTCAGAGTTTATGCCGCCCATGGGCCCCTGACTTGGCTTCACATGCCGTCGAGAAATATCTCTCATGCATGCCGGTTTCCTCACGATGTTTTTCTTCACCGTTTATAAGCAAGTTATAATTATACAATACGCACAAGAATCCGAAGTCAGAGGTGCGTGCCTTGGGTTCGAACTCGAGACATATGACTTGGCAGTCCGACGGTCACCCTACTAGACTATCACTGCTGTTAATCATTATTTCAATTTATGAACCCTGATTTCGTACGTGACATGATCAAAAAGTTTCTGTTTCTTTCTTGCATTGTTACGCTAGACAGTTAACCAAGCAGCTGATCTGACGCGGATTCCCTGGATTCGTCCTAATTTGAGAGCATTCGGGGAGTTTCCGGGCGAGTTTTTATAAATAATCCTGGGAGATCTTAATTAGCAGCGTCACTAGTACATACATAGATACTTAAACTCACGCCTTTTTCCCATGGGGGTAGGTAGAAATTACAGAACGCCACATACTACGATCCTTACATACTCCTTTTGCTTCGTCTACATTCATACATCTTGTCATACACGCACGCTGGTTGAGAGTACTACGCATCTGTCCTTTGTGAAAAACGTCACCAATAACATCGATGTATGTCCTAATATTATCCTAGTACTCTAATTATTACTAAATACTGACCTCCCAATGACTGAACAACATCTGCGGCGCGGCGAGACCTGATGTATGTGTTCTTAACTCCAGTGCGAATTTGAAGCTCTCGGCCACTGGCAGCAAAGCCTGAACCCTGAATGATGCTGACCCGCTCTGCAAGTCACTGCCGACTACACGACCACCGCGGCGACCCAGCGCTGCGTACAGTCTGCCTGTGAAATAGGAAAAGAATGATTTAGTTACCTAGTTTGAAAGGCATTGACGGTCAGTCAGAGGAACAGACGACAGCGTTAACTATGCTAAAACTGATAACTTTTTATTGGCATTGTCAAATAAGATAGTAATTAGATAGTTACTATTTACCTAGTTGACTACCGATGTCAGCTGCATGACTATAATAAAGTTAGATTTAACATTTTTCTTTAAAAAGTCTTACCGACATTTAATTTTATATTTTTATACATGTAACATAGACTTACACTTAATTATTAATCTATAGTATTTAAAAATGAATAAACCAAAATTAAACTTAAATACTGGATAACGCACAACATCGCCGATGACAGTCATCAATGAAAAACGATCCGCGAGTCGGCACGAAGCCTAAAAACTGTCGTCAAAAAAAGTTCGCTTCGTGATATCGCCGGAGTTGTTTGACAAAAATTCGGTGGTCAGCAGCCTAGAAAAATTCCTTGCTTCTTACAGATTGGACGCGGCCATTTTGAGATGAAAGGGGGACTTCCGGTCACGGGCGTGCATCCGGTTCAATTGGTCACGTCCGCAAGACATCTTGTGATCTCGCCTACTACGTTCGTATTTGTCAAGTAAATAAGGGAGCTTTTTGTAGACACAGACATTTGAGCCGGCCGTGTTAAGAATGTTAACGAAAAAAATAATATCATTTTGTAACGGGAAACACACATACAATTATTGCCAGTGCTACGGAATTTGTTCGTTGAGGTTGTAGATAAAAACAAACGATTTTTGTTAGTGTACTTGTGATTGGAATGTAAGGCTGCTGCCACAGTGTTGTTTATTTATTTTTTGAGGTCCACTTTTGGTGAGTCAAATGTAACTTGGTTGTTTATTAAAGTTAAGGTCAATCATGTTTCCGACTTGGTGACTCACTTAGCTTATGACTGTACTACCATGAAACGTGATTTTATCTTGCAAGTTTACTACATAATAGTCGCTAACTGTGAGCGGCCATTGAATTCACGACACCTATCAGCCTACAAAGGCGATATTCACTATTATTACTGCCTAGCCTTTTCCCAACTATGTTGGGGTCAGCTTCCAGTCTAACCAGATGCCGCTGAATACCAGTATACACGGAGCAACTGCCCTCAGACCTCCGCAACCCATTTACTGGGCAATGCCGATATCCTAAGGTTAGACCGGTTGTCAGATTTTCGGGTTTCACTATGGCTGGATGGGCGATATTCTTTATGACGTATCAAAATATAACACGCAAATAAGACGGGCGCTTTACCATCCGAATGCGCAACCGAAAAAATGGGGTATCTATTTTTTTAATAACATAATTACTTTCAAATGGCCTTTGCAAGTACCATGAACACCAATAATATAATTGTACCGCGGTCGCGTCATGTGCGTGTTTTTCTTAAATGCCACAGAGGCCCTCAGGTTATTCCTTGAATAAAATGTGTGGCTACTGATATTTAGCCACATCATACATGTAATACATTACCCCTCGTTTACACCTAAAAACAAGTTGTGATACAAATTGTTTAAAGGTCTTCTTAAAAGTAGTTACTTGTTTTTAACACGTAGATAATGAACACGTATAGAATATTTTTAAAAAGTGTTTTAAAGATCCTGTTTGCCACTTAAAGTATGCAATAGCAATATTTTTTTAAAAAAAAAAACTCATTTTAGAATATGTAAAAAACATATGTTAAACCTAGGTGTAAATGGGGGGTTAGAAGTCAATCTCAACTTAGCGTAGAACAAACTGGTATAATTAATCGATTTAAAATAAGACAAAATATGATTTACCAAAAATTCTGACAAATCTATTTCTCACAATCTCCCCTTTACTGTAACCGCAGCGCACACGCATCTCGGCTACAATTCTCAAAAGTCTCGCGTAATGGCGATATTGACGTAACCGAAGGCTTGCAATTGGACGCGGCCGAGAGGAGCCCATTTCCTGTGGTTTTCATTCAGTAAATAATAATTATACTTTATGAATGGTGCATGGTGGTACGCAGCTATGAGAAAGTTATTTTTGTAAGATCGACGGGCGAGCGAATAGTTGAATGAGATGGTGAAACTGTGTGGTGAGGAAAATTTAAAACATAAATAAAATTATAAGATTTGAACGTCTTTAGTTTGGAATGTAGCAAGTAGCCACGGGTTACTTTATAGTTACTTCATGTTTTACCGCACTTACGAGTTTACTCGACGTGGATAAGTTACAGATTTTAATTTTAGTTTGGATGAAAATAGAAATATGTGTATCAAGTACCTACCAATGTATCTTTAGCTGCTTTTAATCCATGCAACTATAACATAATAATAAGAGGTGAACAAATTATCAGATGAAATAAAAGTTTACGATAGAAAATTATTTGTGAAAATGTTTACTCCACACATTGAAACACTTCAAATTCAGTTCAAACCGCAAAGAAAAAGCCACTAAAGTAAACTGTCAGTTGTAAGTTGGTTTGGACATGTTTTAAGACACTGATCACAAGTGCTAATGTCAAACAAAATAATCTCTAAAAAAGTTTTAAGTTTAATGGTTTTCTCTTGCAGTAGGTACTCCTGCAGCATTAGGATTTGAGAATTGAAGGTTGAAATTATTATAATATTGTATTATCATGGGAACTTGGAGGTCTGGTGGCAGTCGCTCCGTGTAAAATACTGGTATTCAGCCGCACCTGGTTAGACTGGAAACTGACCCCGACATAGTTGGGAAAAGGCTAAGCCGAACGATTTTCATGGGAATTGAATTTTGAGCCAAGTTTCAGGAGCATTGTCTAAGCAGACTGAAGTAGTTGAAAAATCTGTGACAAGATTTGAATTAAACAAATATACGAAGTGAAGCTAATTAAAACCTTTTAATAGAACAAAATATCAAAGGAATACGAGATTTAAATTCTGTACTGGCTTCCACCATACGGTTATGTTATACCATATAATAAGAGAGGCAAGCTAGCGTGGACCGTTGTGGCCTATATCCCTATCCGTTACTAACGGGGTACAGAGGACATCCGTCAGCGGGATGCTCTCGCGCACCTCGTAAGGCAGGTTACGGAACTTTATAATAAATGGTATATAAATAATTAGATTTGTTGGAGGGCTTATATTTATTCCACACTAGCTGCCCGGACAGACTTCGTTCTGTCAAAAGGTATTGGCTTGTAGTGGGAAAAGAAAAGTGTTGTTTTTACTATTTCCCACGCAATTTTTATGTTTTTTCTCTCCATAAGAACCTTCCTTGTGCCTTAAGGAATATATAAAAAAAAAGTAGCCGAATTGGTCGAGCCATTCTCAAGTTTTGCGTTTAGCAACACATTTGGCGATTCGTTTTTATTTATATAGGTAGATGAAGATAGAATGAGGATAAATTATAATTCAAAGGTAGTTTTTGTTTAATAGGGATTATATTATTGAACTGCTTCGTTGGTCTAGTGGTGGCAAGCGCGACTGCTGATCGTGAGGTCCTGAGTTCGATCCCCAGGTCAGGCAGTGTTATTGGGTTTTTCCGTGTGGAATTCCTCAGTAGCAGCCCGGAGTTTGGAATTGTGCCCGGTTGATGGCAATAGGCTCGCCCCCTATTACATGGGACTTAAGAATAACGGCGAAATGAGGGTGATACTATACACCTCTGCCTAACCTTTCAGGGAATACAGGCGTGTTGTTATATATGTATGGGATTATGTTAGTGAAAACTTCACTATCAGATAGTGACAGTGGGCCAGACTGAATTTCATTAAAATTTAAAATATTTTGATATAACTTGCGATTCAGCGCATAAGATTCAACCGCGAATGGATTGTTAATGAAATCACTCGAGTATTCATTCATAATACGACTGTCATTGAAGACGCCCAGTAGCAATTCCATATCACCCACTCATAGGTAATAGATATCACATATTTGATTACAATGTAAACGGGTAATGGTAATGACAAGCTTAGCATGCGAGTTGTATTGTGACCGTCATGTATCTACATGTTGCTGTACAAACTAACAATTGCTTTAACTTGAGATTTTCTAGGATTGAAAGCTCAAAGAAAAGTAAAAAAAAAATAGTTCCTTATTTGAGTTGAAACTTGTAAAACTTTAGATCTCTTTCACGGTCTGGTAAATAGCTCTATCACTTTATTTAATCCAATTTACTAAAACAGAGTTAAATTCGTAGTCTCCTTACTTAAAGACTGTGTAGTTGACTTTGCTTTGTTATATTACGATGATTTAAATTTAAAGTACTAAAGAAACATACTGAAGAACTAACTTTGAATCTAATAATCCAAATTACTGTTTGTGTCTATTCATCTTTTCTATGCATTTACTGCGAGAAGGTATTCTCCCACCATATCTTGTTACTGCAGCATGAGATGCAATATATGGTCAACGGACGCCACGAGTGCACACTATGCAGTATGACTTATAGAAACCGTAATCGTCTGTACTTGCATATTAAAAGCCATTTAAAAATGAAAGATTACAACAATAACATTGACAAGCATATCATTTTGGGACCCAGTGCATAATATCAGCAAGCACATAGGGTCACCCGCGCGACAGCGCAACGAGTATTCCCAAGGAGGGTTGATGTAAGGCAGGCGGCCGGTCATAAAACAATAAGCCAAAACCTCTAACAACATGGATTTATGAAATACACGTAGTGCAGACCCCACCTAGTGTGGTATAAGGGCAGGAAAAAGAAGACTGTTTGTGTCTATTCAAGTCTCAATATTTTTTTCTTCTATTTTCCTAATGGACATATACTCAAACGCGACTCAATTTTGAGTTGCTGCTAAGTCTCGTGCTGTCACTGTCACTTTAAGGCGAAGCGATACTGACAGCACGAAGTTAACGGCAATTTGAAATTGAGTAGCGTTTGAGTATTTGGCCATTAGTGTTCTTAGTCAGTTTTAGGATTGACCGATATTCTCGCTTTTACAACTACACATATACGCACTCACATCTCAGTCGTGTACCACGCGTCGTTTACTATTTTCCCACGGCACGCGGATGTACTGACAGCAAAACAATTACCATTTAACATACCCAATTTAGTTAACAATGTGTATCGGTATGTATAGCGTTTTAATTGGTTCGTTAACTATTTCGTGGATTTGTTTATTGTACATATTTGTGGAATGATTGGATGTTGATCGTTGTGAATGGTGTTTGCGAAATTGTTGAGCGGTTTCGCCATGTTTGGAATCTGTAGGCAGGTTGTAGATCTCTGAATTGGATTGGGTTAGTGTTTTATTTTGTTTTCTATGGCTACGGTTGTCAAAGTCAAAGCATTCATTTCAATTAGACAACTTACAGGCATTTTTTAATTGCCAAAAAGAAGTTACTGCCGTGTTCGTTGAGAACAACGTGCAAAAAACACAGTTGAACCTATTTTCAACAAGATGTTACAATAGTGC
Source organism: Amphipyra berbera (assembly GCA_910594945.2). Classification (NCBI taxonomy): domain Eukaryota; kingdom Metazoa; phylum Arthropoda; class Insecta; order Lepidoptera; family Noctuidae; genus Amphipyra; species Amphipyra berbera. The sequence continues at coordinate 8,513,390 of OU343136.1, read as the reverse complement.
TGCCTTTACAATAAATTTTCACCGATAGTTAAAAAAGTGACTTACATTAATATCGTCATTAATGCGGACACTTTTGCATATAGACCATAAATAAAAAGCCTTTAAACCTTCTTTTGTCCGGGGTTTTTCCTAGTCTGAGGCTTTTCCAGGGACACAAGGTTTTGTCATAAATACAAAGATGGGAAAAATATTCTGTCTTATTTTGTTGTCTGTACATCGTCCCACGTCGCTCACTGGTAACATCACGCATAATGTGCATAATTATTATATTATTTTGTTAAACGTGACCGCAGTACTGAGGAGAGGTTAATTATAACTCTAGTCACATATTAATTTACTTGTCACAATTTAACTGTCGTAGGAAATTGTTTGAGCATAGTACGTGCATTTTAGAACGAGTGTGCCTCGTTTATTACCGGATGTTGATTAATTCGCAAGATGGACTTTAGGAAGGTAAGCTTTCTAGAGTTCCATACCTCAAAAGGAAAATAGGAACCTTTATCGAAAACAGGATCTCTTCGTTGTCCGTCTGTCTGTCCCTCAAGACTCTTTTTCACAGGAACGCGTGGAGGTATCAAGTTAAAATTAATATCAAATACTAAGGTCTGCAATTCCTTAGAGCTGTGAAAAAAGGAAACTTCTAAGTCAACGCAATGAAAAAATACGGCCGTTTATGCCGCATATTACACTCGCAAGGGAATCTAAACCTATATGGTACTTCCCGTTGACCTAGAATCATGAAATTTGGTATGAAGCAATGTCTTATAGCACAAGTAAAGGGGAAAAGACGAAGACCGTAAAATTGTAGTTGCATCACAAAAAAATGTGCGGGACCATCGGTGCGCGCGGCCGACTCGCATTTGGCCGGTTTTTTTTCTGTGGAAAACCACCGCCCTTCGATTGTTACCATTATTTTTTGAAGTAAAGTAGTATTTTTTAACCGACTTTCAGAAAAGGAGGAGGTTCTCAATTCGATTGTATGTTTTTTTTTGTATGTTTTTTCCGCGATATCTTTGCTAATTGTGAACCGATTTTAATGATTCTGTTTTGTTTGAAAGAGTATTCTTTCGAAGTGGTCCCGTTTAAATTTGGTGAAGATCTGATGAAGAACTTCGGAGATAGACAATTTGAAGTCGGTTTTATTTTTGTTAAAAAGTGATTATTAACATATTAGTTTTTGTTTTTCTCAGGAGAAAGCTTAGATAGACCCTAAATTTTATTAGGTAGGTATCATTTTTGTCGTCTTCGCTCATGTGGGCACGAACTCTACGAGAATGCCATGGTGAAAAAATTAGTCTGTCAACAAGGTTGGTAGCGGGGCTAACTGCCCAGGGTACGCCGGACGTAGGTACTTACATAAGTATGGCGATACAAGAGTGGCGATTCGTCGAGGCTCTTTTAATGCACCCCATAATTTTTAGTAGAAATCGCTGATGATATAACGGGGTGTCCTGTTTAAGCGACAAACGCGACGCGATGCGATGCGACGCGACACGACACGACACGGAACAAATACGCGTTACGTCGCGTCTTGCTACATAGGCCGCCAGTAGGGAATGCCGTTGTTTTGATCGGGTCGCCGCATCGCATCGCGTCGCGTTTGTCGCTTACGCAGGACACCTCGTAACTGAAATGATCGTATCTTATGAGCAGAGATCGGATAATCGGATGCATATTTACCTTAAGTTCAGGTGTTGGCTAATATGGAATGCACTTTTGTATCGAAAAAATCACGCTATTTCGGGATCGTCAAAAGTGTTCTGTAGAATAGAATCATATTTATCTAGAATTGGCAGCATATTTATTTATTTACATACCTAAAGTTGTACCTTATTATTATCTAACACAGACATGCACTTTCTTACACCCTACATACACATATATTTGCATCTGGGGTTAAAAACTTACTTCAAGTAATTGTATGCATTCGATTAGTTATGCAATCCCTGTGATACCGGGTTATTTTTTTCTAATAAATTATTTTCATAAGCTTTTTCCATAGTTTCGTAGCGAAAAATTAACTTTATGTAAATATGCATCCGATTATCCGATCTCTGCTTATGAGTATGACATATAATATTTAAAAAAATGGTGATAACAGGATACTGGAATATTCTACGTAGGTACACGAATTACTACAAAAAAAACAATATAAAAACTGTTAAAACACAAAATCTTTATTTCACGACTGAGCTAATAATTATGTCGCATGTTTACAGCGAATAAACCGGCCGTGTCGCGGTAAGTTTACGATGTGACATGCACTTATTGAAAATAAACAAGTTGATAAACTTCCGCAAGGAATTTACGACATTCTTAAAGAAAACAGCGTTTTTATACCGTTCGTTCTTGTTTCGGGAACTTGACTTACTGGATGTGTCGCGCAAAGAGAAAACACCACGAGAAGGGAAGATGTTGGATTTTTAGAGGCAAATATTTTTTTTCTTGGCTCGGTCGCGTTTTGCCCGGGTCTCACCTGGTGGTAAGTGCAGACAGGGACTTTAATGTGAGGATGGAAGCTAACCAGGCGGACCGTATAGATCCTACCACCAAGCGTGCTGGGTTTTGTTGAATCTTACAACACGCGTCAATTCCCAGCGTGCAGTGAGGAAGTTTTATTATCTCAAGTAAACACATACCGATTTGTTAGTCTGTTAAAGAATCTAGTCGTATTATGGATGGTGGGAACCTATTCATTCGAACTCTTTAAACTTAGCAATCTGTTTGACAGCTTGATTTAAATGAAATTATTCACTCTAGTCTGAAGAAGATTTTTGTTATGATAACGACATCGTCGTCGAGATCAGCCGCGGCAGCGTGACGATCTAAACGTTTTTGCGGGGCTCACATGGTTAGAAACAGCCCAACATAAAGAGGTTTGGAGGGCAAAAGGGGAGGTCTTTGCTCAGCAATGGGACATTCTAACAGCTACTAAAAAAAAGATCCACTGCCAAATTATCGTATCATATGTTGAGATCAATTCATATAATCATGTATGATATTAGCCCGTAAATGAACCGAACCAGGCCTTCCTTATACCTGTCTCCTTCTTTAAAATATTAAACAAAACTTAACAGGAACTAATTACACTCCAAGCTACACGATTGCTATGCAATAACTACTACACTACCCTCGAAGGCGTTAATGATAACGATACGGTTAGCTTTCCGTCCGGCTGTGTAGCCGCCGACTGCGCGAGCGCACACAAAAACCAAACGGGTGTAATCACCGGCTCCGGCCAATACTCCAAGTGCTGGTGGAAAGATAACTTAATTAACGATTTATAAAGAGATTTCGTACCTACTTATTTAGGTCGAAACCTATAACTGATCTTAATTCTTAATTGAAGTTCCTTTTTGACATTACTTCTATATAATTTCTGTCAAAAATCCATTATGAATCCAGAAATTTTGGAATGAGATCGTTTAGTGGTTTCGGCTGTTATAGTACCTGCTTACTGGCAAACTTCTTGTCGCTTTCCTAACAATTATTCATTTTTGTTCGTGTTCTGTAAAAATTCCAGGAGCCAGGGCAGAACTGATCAGAAGGTTTTAGTATGACATTCTTGTTCTGACTTCAGATTGTGAATCTTCAAAATCTGAACTTCTTTTGAGAAAGCCTGATGTGATACTTTATTAATAAATACTCCATTAGGTGTTTTTCCAGTTCGTCAAAATGTATTAAAAGTCTAAGAACTCAGACTTGGAAAGTCCATTACAGTTCGTCGCTAAGGCTTAAGTTTGATAGGCTTTCTTCACAGAATCTTCAAAATAAAAATCACAAAACCTCAAAAAACGTCAAGTATTTTTCCGGCGGTAGTAATTTCTAAATTGACGGTAGCTTTTTTGTGGCAGATGTTACTCAACTCTTATTGTTTGGTCAAGCAATTATTATGGCACAAAAACTTGGCACCCGCGACTCGCGTTAAAAGCAACGTAGATTCCATCAAATCGGAAACTCAGATCGCTGAAGCGTAATTTGTCACCGGTCACCTGAGTAGGGTTCCCACTTGAAATTGGAACTCTATGAAAAAATGTGTTTGCGTATCGAAACGCCAAATTTGGTACAAATAAATTCATGAATAAAATTCTGACGTACATTTTCGGAATATTAATAAACATTACTATTACTGTAAAATAATACTACACACGCAAAGTGCCCGAAAATCAAAGTCGAAGTTTATTTCTCACCACAAATAATTCAAGTTTAGAACAAAATAATTCTGAAGTAGTCCACCAAATTCTAAATTCAAACCTTGAAACCCGAGATATTTACTTTTTACAGACCACCGGCGATTTCTTTACCCCCATCGGAGATTTTGTTCAAAACTGAACAGCCAACCCTACCCGGGCGAGGTAAAAAGCCGATCCATGTTGGCTTGCCATTACTCGGCCGACATAACATTTTTACTCGCTTCCTGCCGACGACTTCCCGTCACGATAACGCATAACATAAGAACAAATTAAATCTGATCGGATGTCGGAGGATATTCGATAATGACAAGAGTTGCCCTTTCCGTTGAAAAGTAAGAGTCGACTAGCTGTGCCGGCAATATCTTGACGGTGAAGGCGGTTTATTTACATCCAGATGTAAATGTGTGTACAGAAAATCCAAAAGTGTTGTTTGTGGCCAGAATTGTAAAAAAAATAGGTTAGCAACATACATATTTATATTTACAAATGTGTCGAAGGGGCTCGTGGGTTGCGATTTGCGACCAACGATTTGCGAGGTTAAGCTATGCTTGCCGCGGACAGTCTGTGGATAGGGACCGTTCGTTACACATCGAGACCCTCCGTGCCGTAGAAAGCACCTTAAACAGTCGGTCCCGGGTGTCATACGAATACCTGACAGTCGTTACGGGAAGTTAGAAGCCCGAAAGTCTGACAACCGGTCTAACCTTAAGATATCGGCATTGCCCAGTAACTGGGTGGTCTGTCGATAAGTTTGTTGGTTTTTGTAATTGATCTTATGTTAAACCATCACTTAGAACAGTTTTTAAAAGACATTTCAAAGATACTACCGATAGTTTAGAATATCCCCAATTAATGAAACAGCCAATAATCGCGTTTATATTCGTCTCCAAAGCCCTGCACTACTCATCAAAGATAAACTCGTCTTACATTCCTTCATATACATACTAAAAATAACTACCAAGTAATAGAACACTTAAAAGCCGAGTTCCGTTTATAGAGGTGCGATAGTTTTTTCTCAGGAGGGATACAGAAGTTTTTCCCAGGCGGTGGGAAGATGTCCCGTAGCCCACATGCCGTTGAGAACTTATTTCCTCCGAGGCACCTGTCGCCGGCTACTCATTAAGGCCGTGTGTTCAATAGGTTAGAACATGTTTTGCGCCTACTGGCGGATGGTGGGTGATAGGTGAGATGATTTATCTCTTTTGAAATGTAGGTACATGAATTTAAACTGCCTCGTCGGTCTTGTGGTGGCAAGCGCGACTGCTGATCGTGAGGTCCTAGGTTCGATCCCCAGTTCTGGCAGTTTTATTGGGTTTTTTCGTGTGGGATTCCTCAGTAGCAGCCCGGAGTTTAGATTTGTGCCCGGTTGATGGTAGGCTTGCCTTAAATGACACTTAAACATAACGGCAAAATGAGGGTGTTACTATACACCTCTGCCCAACCCTCCAGGGAATACAGGCGTGATGTTATGATTTAAAACTGGAAAATAATGGAGATACATTAGGTACACAAAAATTTGGTCTTTTAACGCAGTATTTAAGAAAAGATTATATTTAATCTCAATGTACTTTTAGCATGGGATATTATTAGAATATTTGCAATAACGGTTATTTGAATAAAATAATCTGTATATCTATACCAAATTAGCCTACTTTTGGTCTTACAACACCAACAGGAAGACGTACACGAGCAGTGGTGGACCAGTGGTAGGTAATGGCCCCGACTTACGAGTTGTATGTCGTGGGTTCGAACTCAGCCAGGCGCATTACCTTGTGTAATTTATTTCATCACCACTGCTCTCAAAACGGTGAAGGAAAACATCGTGAGGAAACCGGCATCGTCCTAGAACCAAAAATTCGAAGACATGTGACATCTACCAACCCGCACTGGGCCCGCGTGGCCATTCCCTCTCACAGAGCGGAGGCCTGTGTCCCAGCAGTGGGAACATTATAGGCTGATGATGATGACATTGTCGTTGGTACAGTCAACAAGTATCATACAAATTACGCATTTAATACCAAACTTATCTTTACCCCGTCACACCATACGCGGCACAGCTCTATTATACCATAAGTTCATGGTAGATGCTAATTAACGTTCGCCAACGAGACTAATCCGATTTAGCAAGACTTGTTTGTTTAATGCATGACAAATGTATGAAAACGTGAATGGTTAGTGAATATGGCATTGAATCAATTAGATTTCTTGAATGGATTTAGGAAATCCTTAATTACAGTGACATTCTATTGCAGTATGTATTAATGCGCCTACGCGGGTTTCTATTACACTAAACGTGCAGGCCAATTTAATGACAAAACCAAAAAAATACTTAATGTTTCGATTCGTGGGCAAAACCTACCCGTGTTTTAAAATCGAGTAGAACGCAGTATACATTTTATGTACAAGGTTACTCGGAAAGGGGGTACTAAGCCGAAAGAGTGTTAAAGTACCTATAATAAGGGATAACTTTTGTTCTACAACTTTCCCCAAAAGTCATTAGTTTACCAGAAATAGCTGTTCAAAGATTTCATAAGAAATACGCTAAATTCTATGTAGGTATCTTCAGCTATGATCAGACATGTTTATATTTTACGTCATATTTGGGGTCATGGATTAGAAACTCCATTTTCTGAATTCATAACTAGAGCAGGGATGAATTTTTTTTGAAAAAACTAAATTTTGTAATAATTTTTCATGGAAAAACAATTCGCGGCTTAGTATCCCCTTTCCGACTAACCTTGTATAACTAGCACTTTGCCCGCCACTTCGTCCGCGTCAATTTAATCCGTAACCCCTTAGTGTAGAATTTCCAAACATCCTTTCTTAGTGGATGCCTACGTCACAAAAGTAACCTACTGTCCAAATATAATGTTTCCAGCTTCAGTGGTTTAGGCTCTGCGTTGATGATTCAGTCAGTCAGGATATTTCTCTTCTTCTTCTTATCGTGTGGTTAGTGACTAACCTGGCGTCAGCTTCACATGCCGCCGAGAAATATCTCTCAGGCATCCCACACGATAGTTTCCTTAACCGTTTTTAAGCAAGTGATCATTATACAATACGTTCATGTATTCGAAAAGTCAGAGGTGCGTGCCTTAGGTTCGAACTCGACACCTATGACTTTGTAGTCCGACGGTCACACCACTAGGCTATCACTGCTATGGTATAGGTATTTATCTTTATAAGTATAGATAACAAGATTACAAAAATAATTAAGTCTCGTTTACCAAATGTTAGTTTTCCTCATAATCCTGCTAAAGAATTTTCTTATACTTATAAATTATTTCAAAACATCCTTTCAACGTAGCCTTCACTATACAGGATGTAGGTATTTGATTCCAAACAAACTTATATTTTGTGTTGTGATGGCGGCAGGTCACTGGTAATACTTGAGAAACCCGAATTCCCCTTAAAGACAATGATAAGACCTGCTTTCTTGTATGGCTTGGAATGTTGGACCACAAAAGGAATAAAGACAATTGCGTGAGAATGAGAATGTTAAGAGGAATTTGTAGTGCAACGAGAATGGATAGGATAAGAAATGGGTAGGTATGTAAGGAAATGTTTGTAAGTAGCGCCGATAACAGAAAGGCTTAGAAGCAACAGATTGTCATGGTATGGACCTGTGATGCAGAGGAATGGAAAAAGTGTAAGTTATCAATGTTGATAGCTATAAGAAAAGAGCCAAGCCAAAGAAAAGATGAATAGACTGTGCAAAAGATGACTCACATTAGAGAGGATGATGTTGATGATGTATATTTAATTTTGCAATAATTTCAAACACTCATATATTTGATTAAAAAAAAATATTTAGATGGCAATTAAAGCCAATCAATTGACACCAATGATCGCCATTTAACAAGCTTTTATTGTCTACTTTGCCACCGAAGGTTTTAAGCTATTCTGGTGATCTTGGTCGACAGATTCAAATACCAGTGGATAAAAATCACACGTACAATAACGATAGCCTTTTTGTTAGAGCTTAATAAAACAACTCTACATTTATCACTGGGTGTAAAATCAGATGTCTATACTACCTACTTAAATCTCGTTAACGTTTAAGTACTTGAGTTTAAATACACTCTGTATGTTGCAATTAATAACTAGGTACTTCAATATCTACAGGCGGATTGATTTCATAATAGCTAATATATACTATAAGCCGGTAACTAGGTGGCAATTAAATTATAATCGCCTGGAAGTTAACGTAAGCTGAGTCACTGCCTACCGCGTTTAGCCCGATATGTCGCGCATACGGTGATATGTTTTAATCGTTCGCCTTATATGCTGGCTCTAAATATAGTGAACTAGAGCAGTGTCGGGAGTGGGCGGTGTGATGCATGCTTGCGTACAGTCACATACGTAATTAAATATTATTTATATTTAAATTTTCACGTTGGAAAATGAGAGAGTGGCTCGTGGCTAATTAACAACCACGCCGGTCATACGATTTGCAAGGTTAAGCTGCGGTTGCCGCGGTCACTCCGTGGATATGTGACCGTTCGTCGCCTCGGAGAGCGCGTTAAACCCTTAGTCCCGGGAGTCATAAGAATACCTATGACAGTCATTACGGAAACTCTGACCACCGCACCGGTCTAACCTTAGAGTATCGGCATTTCCCAGTAACTGGGTTGCAGAGGTCTGATGGCAGCCGCTCCGTGTAAAATACTGGTAATAAGCCGTATCTGGTTAGACTGGAAGCTGACCCTAACATAGTTGGCAAAAGGGTAGGCAGAACGATATGGTTTAATTGTCACGTTGGAAAAAGAAAAATTCTCATACAGAACAACATGTTAAAATGATCTAAAACTGTAAGTCAGAGTATAGTTACCATTTTCAGCATAACTATAATTAGAAGATTATGTAAATAGTCCGGTAATGTCCACTGCTGAACATGGGCTTCACATTGACCGTTTCCATATTGAACGGTTGTAGGGCAGGCAATTATCACCACGGTTGGCAAATGGCTTGGTGACCGCTGTATGTTGCTATTAACAGACAGCGAGGGCGCTGCTGGCCATCCTCTTGACGTAATACCGTAATCGCCTTTTGCAACCATAGGTGGAATTATGCTGGTCTGTTATTTGCCGAGATCCATACATAACTGTATAAGTATAAAGATTATGTACCTACCTTTACTCTACTCAATACATTGTATTAAAGATCACAATTCGGTACATAAATGAATTACAGAAAAAAGCAAATAATACTAGTAAAATGTCAAAAACACTCACTTTCATATAAAAATATTCTGTTAACAGTTTGTGCAAACTTATACCAAGGTAACTTTACTTGGAGTATTTAAGTGTCCATATACGCAAGCTGTAAAGGAAACAGTGGGCTTCGCAGTGGGCTGAACTGAACCCACTACCCCGCACGTGGGTAGGTGTAAACAAATTACATAACGTTGTTACGAAAGGTTTATGTAGGTAGGTACTCGCTATGGAAACTTTATCGTTGTATCTTTAAAACGTCATATGTGCCAATTTCATATCATAACATAACATCACGCCTTGTATTCCCCAAAGGGTTCGGCAGAGGTGCTTTTAGTACACCCTCATTTCGCCAGTTATGTTTAAGCCCATGTAATAGGGGGCGAACTTATTTCCATTAACTGCGCACAAATCCACACTCCGGACTGCTACTGAGAAATTCCTTAGGAAAACTCAATAACACTTTGCCCAACCTGGGGATCGAACCCAGGACCCCAGGCTCAGCAGTTGCTCTTGCGACCACTAGACCAATAAGGCAGTCAACAATTTCGTCAAGTGTTTTTTTACACCTAACAACTATTAGATTGCATATGCAAAAATTCGTATGTACAATATTACCAGTCCACCGTAGTAAGCTGTATTTGTATACAGCCTACTACGGTGGACTGGCCATCAACTTTTTTATAAAAGGTAAACAAACATTCGATTGTGAAAAGTGCTATGGTTTTTAAAAAAATAGTTTGTTAAAGCATTTAATGGGTTCTTGATCAAACGTTAATTTTTTAATTTTCCCGTAGCTATATCCTTTATAAATAATACGCGATACGAGTGCCTGTATTATAGAATAGCCCAAATATAGATAGAAATATGGTTGGGCAAGGCACTGTATTGTCCGCAAAACCACCCATCTCGCACCAATGACGCTGTTACAGTGACTGATATTTAGGCTGGCAAGATGAACGATATACCACAGCCTTATTGGTTAGGGTAATCTAATAAACTCTCCGAATTATTCTAAATTGTCCTGTAGAGGGTTTAATTATTTTCATCGAAATTGAACGCAAATATACACATGAGAAGTTCTAAAGCCACACAAATTTCTGCGAAATACATTCTTAGATCGTAATTATTTTGTTTGCGATATCGTTAATTTAATGTGATAAGGCACTCAGGGTTTCAAGGAATTCGTGTATACTGGGAGTTCTACGTAAGTGCCTACATAACTATCAATTCACTACCTATAGTCCGCGCGCGAGGCTAGTCACCACCTGCGGTATGGGAGCGGTAGGAAGGGTGTCACGCGGTAGACAACACAAAGCAAACTGACAGAGCGAGCCTATTGTTTTGCATCCCCCTCTCGCCGCTCACACACCGCAGGAAGTGACTAGCCCTCGCGCGCGGTCTACAGTGAAGCAGTGATGAGTTTAAAGCCTACTTTCTATTCAACTTGCCCTAATTTCTGTATGTCTCAATTAATTACGAGTTTATACGATATGAATAAATTATATTCTGTAATAAGATGTAATTGTAAGTTAATTCTAATATAAACCTAGTTATATATAATTCTGAGGATATCATTTAACACAAAACAGGCAAGTGTTAAAATATCTGACTGTAATTTGATCGATCAAATTAGCAAATTAATTAACCAATCACGGTTCGTGCGTCAATGAATTAAAACGCAAACCACTGCAATACCCACGAAACGAAATTAAGTCGTTAGTAAGATCATGGCTCGTGACGTCACACACCATGCAGTGGAAAAAATAGCAGAATAACGTCATTAGCGTGATTACACTCTTATTACGGGGTTATTTGTGTTAAAAATCGGGATTGGGATACGAAGGCTAGGTCGGAGGTCGCACGTGGGCGCGTCCACGTTGCACGTGTAAGGATACGAGGTCGTTATCGTGAACGTTACACGCTTCTAGTGGGATAAATATATCGAACGAGTGGTCGGATTTAGGTAGGTAAGCTCATTACCAACCTACTCGGTATCCAAGTAAATGCGTCGTGGGTTAATTCTGTTTTTGTACATATCAAACATATTATTATCGTGCATACATAACATTGAGTAATTGAAATACACGTGTATGTATTAAACTACGGTTATGAAATAGAAATAGGTACTATTTATTTGCCAGAAACACGTTATGGGGTTGTTAAATGACATAGGTATGGTTCATCATGTTTCGCCGGCACAACGGCGTGCAAATAAAACTTAAAAAAGTATTAAAAAAAAAAAATCAAACCTAGGTCTATTTATCTTATACCTTTAAACGAGTAATTCTTGTATATATATATATATATATATATATATATATATATATATATATACATATATATATATATATACATATATATATATATATATACATATATATATATATATACATATATATATATATATATATATATATACCTATAAATAATCTGAATCTCGGAAACGGCTCCAACGATTTTCATGAAATTTAGTATGCAGTGGGTTTCGGGGGCGATAAATCGATCTAGCTAGGTTTCACTTTTACAAAACGTCGTTTTATCCGTGTTTTCAGGCAATGAAAAACTGCTACAATAACATTAGAATATGAAGGTAAATTTCGCCACAATCTACAAGCTTAAAATAGCTCAGGTGGGAAATCGGGCGGTCCCGAAATCAGAAGACTCGGTTCGAGTGCAAGTGGTCATTTTCCCTTTTTTTTTCAAGTTTCTTCTTTTTCTCTTTTTTTTTCTTTCCAAAAAACACGATTTACAAAAAAAAACTGAGCAAAGCTCGGTCATCCAGGTACTTAATTAATTATTATGTAAGATGAAACAGATTAAAATGTATAGCTATATTATTTTACATATACAGGAGGGTCTCAGTTCATGTGCGGACCATAGTTTAATTATCACTCGTGTTAACTATGTATGAAGGAAAACATCGTGAGGAAACCTGCACACCTGAGTAGGCTCCAAAAAGTTATCAATGGTGAGTGACGTCCGCCAACCCTCTCCAGGTCAGCATGTTGGACTAAGGCCCCTTCTCATTCTGAAAGAGAAGAGGCCCGTGCCCGGCAGTTGGCTTTACGGAGCTGAAAATAAAACGTGTTTGTTCGGACTAATTAAGTGAAATTTATAAGTTTTAACTGCCTCGTTGGTCTAGTTGTGGCAAGCGCGACTGCTGATAGTGAGGTCCTGGGTTCGCAGGTCTGGCAAAGTGTTATTGGGTTTTTCCGTGTGGATTTCCTCAGTAGCAGCCCGGAATCTTGATTTGTGCCTGGTAGATGGCAATAGGCTCGCCCCCTACTACATGAGTCTTAAAACATAACGGCAAAATGGGGGTGTTAAGTACTATACACCTCTGCCAACCCTTCAGGGAATACAGGTGTGATGTTATGTAATATGTTTATTTACACTTTAACCAATTCTATACAGCCCTGTTATCCGCATCAGTGTTTAATTATAGTTCAAAGTTAAGCATCGCGTGTTTTCAACAGTTATAATTATTTAAAGTTTAAACGACCTATTTGAGAGTTGGTTACCAACCAGCTTGTAAATGAGCTAAGTTTTGCTACGTAATTAAGGCAAGCCACTATCATTTTCGTGTTCCTAATATCGCGTTCCCTTTATCAAGATACGTATGACAGCTCAAAGTTAATATTTTGTTGCACGAATCACGGTTGGTTCCGTGACTCAGCGGATAAAGAAAAAAAGTTATGGCCGACGTTGTAGTTGAAAAGGAAATTTTATACAAGAGATATTCTTTTATGTAGAACATTTGAAGGATATATTTTGGGGAACTGAAGGCTGGTACATTTTTTTTTATTTAAAAAACATTGCCCCACACTAGGATTTCTCCTGTATCGTGGGTGCGCTTACAGACACAAATCTTCACATGCATAAACGCCCAGATCCGGAACAACTATTTGTAGGCCATACAAATATTTGATCCGTGCGGGAATCGAACCCACGACCCGTAGCGTAGTAGCCAATCGCTCAGCCCCTGCACCAAACGTGTCGTGTCGTGTGTTCTCTTCGGTACATAACAGGGACCCAGCAGAATACCAGCGTCAGTTAAAATCTGGCATTATGCTAAGATTAACTGCCTCATTAGTCTAGTGGTGGCAAGCGCGACTGCTGATTGTGAGGTCCTGGGTTCGATCCCCTTTTCGGGCAAAGTGTTATTGGGTTTTTCCGTGTGGAATTCCTCAGTAGCAGCCCGGAGTTTGAATTTATGCCCGGTTGACGGCAATAGGCTCGCCCCCTATTACATGAGACTTACCTAAACAACGCTGAAATGAGGGGTTACTATACACCTCTGCTCAACCCTTCGGGGAATACAGGCGTGATGTTATGTTATTATGCTGAGCTGGACACCCATTTTTCACAATCACAGACACACTGCACGTTGGTCGTTGACTACTAAGTTAATATCAAAAACTGTGTTTTTATTTTTTTCTCCTTTAGTATCTTGCAAAATTGTCGCTACAAAATACCTTTTACTATTATTTTCTTAGACTATTATCTCATCTGTATGTTCTATCTCTTTTTCATGTGTTTAGATTGTGTCAATAAACAATATTTCCTTTCTTTCTTTCTTTCTGTTATAGCTGAACTTCTAGTTAAGTTAATGTTATGGGCACTTTATACATAGGTCTCTGTTGTTGAATTTACCTACGGGGCAATATTACTTTACTGGATTATCTATACAAATATTATAAAGAGGAAAGATTTGTATTTTGTATGTAACGAATAAACTTAAAAACTACTGGACCGATTTCAAAAAATCTTTTGCCGTTAGAAAGCTACATTATCACTGAGTAACATAGGCTATATTTATTACTGGAATAAAACTTCTTACGCGGGCGGAGCCGTGTGAGGACACAGCTAGTTTGAAATAAAGGTAAAAAGTATTTTAAGATAAACGCTTTTATCTACCCCTAGTAGTACCCCTGCAGCATCAGGATTTGAGGATTCAAAGTTGAAATTATTATAATGTTGAATTGTCATAGGAATTGAATTTGTGTGCGAAGTTTCAGGAGAATCGGTTAAGCAGAAGTAGTTGAAAAATCTGTCGCGAGATTTGAATCAGACAAACAAACAAATATACGAAGTAAAGCTAATTAAAACCGTTTAAAAAATATACCGTAAAGTTTTTGTTTTACAGTGGTATAGCTCGCATAATGTACTTAAAAGATTTTGATAACGTTATCCTTTAACTACCTACCTACAAGATAAAATAAACAATAAATATAAAAAATAAACCTTACCATTTTATAACAGATATATTCCATCCACTAGAACCTTTAAATTAAAACACATCTTCAACTTATGAAAGGCAAAATAAATTAAACAAAAACTATAATCCACATTTTGAACAAAACAGCACGTGGTCCATTGTTATCAGTTAAATATGGACGGTTATAAAAAAACACTCCAAATTTAACCGGATCTCTCACTTTTAAGTAAAGAACAAAACCTATCTTATTAAAAGGGATATTCTGAGACAACAAAGGATGCTAAGAATAGGGCTGTCAATACTGAAAAAATGTGGTTAAAATATTTAAAAATACTTGAGGGTTTTCTACGTTTGAATTTCAAAATAGAATCTGATTTTTTTTGTTGTATATTGCATCACGAAAATTAAGATAAAAATATTTAAATATTTTATATTTGTGATGACCGATAAATCATTGCAAGAAATCGCTTTTATCTAAGATCTAATTCAAGATTCTCATATTATTTTACGTAGCATAATTCATTAAGGGGTATAAAAACTGGGATAAGCACATGAAAAAAAAATTGTAGAAACAGTTTCTTAAAATAGTACTTATAGTCGGACCGTTAATTCGATGCAGTAACTTGACAGTTAGAGGGATACCAGTTTTTGACAAAAAAGGTATTGAGGTGAAAAGAAGAATGAATGAAATTGAATGAACTTAATAATGTACTTATATGCATACTTTTTATTGAATTTAACGCGAAATATCACTATTAAAAATAGCCGTAACCACTAGTAACTACTGATATGACGTTTTTGAAGCGTCAAATAACATACATAAGAACATAAGGTTAATTAATTATTTATTTAATACTTCAATGTACAATTGTGGTACATAATGCGGACTTAATGTCATAAGGCATTCTCTATCAGTCAATTTGGGTCTAAGAGAACAGCATCGAGAAGAGGTACAAAGAATTTACAGGAGATTTGTTTAAATTGAACTATTTTTCGTATTCGTTCTTTTCGTAAAATCGTTCACTACCCAACACTATTTGTTTTAGTATGGTATCATTATTTTGCTTAGAACTGTCAAGTTACTGCATCGAATAAACGGTCCAACTATAGCTAAAATATTGGCCTTTGAAACAGGGGTTTCACTCTAAGTGTCTTCTCAAATATAACGGCGCGGGCGACGCATTTTTGCGTGGTAGCAGATCTAATTATTTTTAATGTTACATTTGGCATACATAATTTATTAACATCATTATTTCAATAGCAGTCATTGAAAAATATATAATTGATATACCTTCAACAACCCTATCGCCTATTGCGCGTGCCACCACTTTATACCTGTCCCTCTTCCACTTGAAGGCGAAGGTGCAAAAAATGCTGACCACTCGTAGTGAAGTGGCTGCTTAGACGCGCTTTGTCTAGGACTACTACACAAAGCATTCGAGTGCCCGTTCCAAACCCTTGTGACAACCCTCAGTACGTGACTTTGAATAGTGGACACTTTATTTGGTTTTTATCTTGATTTCTGAGGTATAAGAATTATTTTATACCTCTAATACCTACGTCTTCAAGATGAGGAAATCTAAGAATTCTATTATGTACTTTATAATGTTTATCATCTATTACAAGGATTTTCTAGAAAATTGCAAGTGACCTCTATGTTTAAAGAACCTAGTAATCGATTCGGACAAGCTACCAATTCAGGGCCGGATACTATATCGATTCAACGATTACCATTCAAGAAACAAGGATTGATTTATTCTAAGAAAGTATACAACGTTTATTGAAGAGATTGATGTTAAATCATTAAAGAATCAAAGTTAAAATAAAAAATAAATTAATGTTCCAAAATTAGCAGCTATTTTGTTCTAAGCAATATGCTTTGACACATTAGATATGGATCGAATATTATTTAAAGTGGTAATTAATAAATAGTGACAATGAAAAATATTTTTTAGTACCTACTTAATATTAATTACTTATCTTCTATTAATGAAGCAACATTTCTCTCTATTTAATGATTTTTTATAACTAATTAAATCAAGCTTACTTGAACCAAAAGCTCCGGTAAGTTTATGGTGGTTACGTAAAAATATTTTTCATTGCCACTATTTATTAATTACCACTTTAAATAATGTTCGATCCATATCTAAGGTGTCAGAGCATGTTGCTTAGAACAAAATGGCTGCTAATAATTTTATTCGTGTAATTTTTGGAACATTAATTAATCAGTGTATAAAAACGGTAAGGGCGATACTTATAAGGTCATTGTGCGGGTTTTACGCATAAAATATTTATTAAAATATTGTAACTAAATACTATAGTACTAGTAAATAATTGTAATCTTTATGTTTTACCGGAAAAGGGTACTTTGCATAGTAAAAACTAAGTAATCTGAACTGGAAGTAAGTTTAGGTCATAAAAATTATTTATTATATTTAAGGTGTTTTAGGAAATTTAAGGTGCCGTACAAGTTTTCGAATCTACTGTAGTATTCTGTTTATAACGCAACGTTAAAATCTATACTAATATTATAAAGCTGAAGCGTTTGTTTGTTTGTTTGAACACGCTAATCTCAGGAACTACTGGTTGGAGTTGAAAATATATTTTTGTGTTGGATAGTCAATTTATCGAGGAAGGTTATAGGCTATATAACATCACGCTGCGACCAATAGAAGCGGAGCAAGAATGAAAAATGTTGCAAGAACGGGAAATATGTCCACCCGTGCAAAGCCGGGACGGGCCGCTAGTAGGTATCTAATAAGTGTTTTCAAAAATATGAAAGAACTAAAAAATTATGATATTGATCAAATTGTTTACTACTCTTTTCAAGTAGGTACCACTTGTTCCAGTGTGATGAAAAAAATTATTCTTTCTTTCTATACAAGCTTTTATTTATTATTTAGTGAAGTGTTTTTTAGCTTTGTTTTATGTGTATTGTTTGTGCGTCTTTATTTTGTGTGTAATTAAATGTTTATTTTTTTCTTTATTTATTCTTCTTTTTAAAGTTCTTTGATTTGTTTCCCAAAATTGGAAAGAGGGTCAATAAGAACGCCAAACAAGTGTGTTATTGACTGGTTGGTGTTGGGGAGCTAACAATCACACCATTTCACACATGCCACATGTCCTGTCGCAGGTCTGCTGGCAGAAATTTCTTCATAAATAGCAGTACCTGTGTACTTATGTGTCACTATACGTATTATTACTAAGTTGTTGTTAAGTGTACATAAATAATTAATAAATGATTGGTTTATTATTAAACTGTTCCCAAAGAACCATGAAAACATTTAAGTACCTACATGAGTGAAACCATAATCAATCAACTTAACTTAACCAATAGTACAAGTTCTACGCCAAAAAAAATACCTTGACAGTACTAATGAGTCATAAACCTAATGCCTATAAAATAATTATGTGTGTAAGCCCTAAGTGAAACTAAATCATATACAAAAAGGTCCTTCGTGACGTCAGCTGCGACTAGGGTTGCCAGGTGTCCGGCCTTTTAACGTCGTGTCCGGCCAAACATATACAAGTCCGGCCTGTCCGGCGTTTGGTCAACCCGGCCCCGACAAAAGATGCTGAACGAAAGCGCGCGAGCGACTCACGCGGACACACATGACTCGCGATCTCGCAGGAGTCCAGCGTGTCTCACCAGTGTGTCAGGCTTCCAGGGTAAAATGTCCAGCTAAATATGAATCTGTGTCCGGCTTGTCTATTTTTGGGTCTGGCAACCCTAGCTGCGACTGTTCATTTGTCAAGTTGATTTGTGGCTAGACGATGACGTAATTACCTAAGCTATGTCTAGGGAAGGCTTTCATGAAAGTATGACGTGTTCTTTTACTGAAACATGTTTAACAAACTGGTTTAGAATTATTTTGTGTGTTATCTATACTTCTATACTAATATTATAAAGAGGAAAGATTTGTATTTTTGTATGTAACGAATAAACGTAAAAACTACTGGACCGATTTCAAAAATTCTTTTGCCGTTAGAAAGCTACATTATCACTGAGTAACATAGGCTACGGGCGGAGCCGTGAGGACACAGCTAGTTTTGTATATATTAAAGAGCTTGCTGGCAGATTTATGTTGGCAATATAATATTCTTTAGTACCTCAGGTCGTTTCTAGCTTAGATCACTTTACTTTTATTTTTCCTAGTGGCAATCAGAAGCCACCTGCGCAGCGATAACATTTTATTCCTAAAATGATTTTAAGGTTTGCGAATGTTGCCTGGGCTAAAATTAAATACTAAGTCATAAATGTTAAAATATTCTAGATAATAAACACCCTCGCAATTCCTTTAAGCCTTAAAATATGAATCAAATATTTTTTATTTCACAAGGTCGCCCGCGCCCGCATCGTGCATTCCACGATATTCGGGATAAAAGTAGCTTATCCGGGTTCCAGGCCATCTCTATACCAAGCTTCATTAAACTGGGTTCAGTAGTTTAGTCGTGATGAGGTAACAAATAGACAGACCGAGTTACTTTCGCATTTGAAGGGATCAGGGGAAGAACCACTTTTGTCACCTAATGAACAAACTGAGATATTACTAAATAAAAGATAAGATCTTGATGATCTTACGGTTGTATTTTTCCTGAACGGTTCGGACATTGGATGTTTTTTCCCTGTGTCGATATTTTAAAAGCATGAAAGCTCGGAAACTGTGGATGTTATTGCCCTGTTGTTTTTGACAGAACATAGCGACAGGTATAACCATTCAGACTGCATTGCCAGTTGAAAAAAATTAAAAATGTGACAAAAGTTGTTCTTCCCCTGATCCCTTTATTTGTAAGGATGAACATTCAGCCACGAAAAGCCGAATTTAGGTGCACAGTTCCAATTTGTCGTTTCCTATGGAGTTGGAAAGAAACTTTATGGTTCCTCTTTTAAAATCAAAGTAAGGAAAACAAACCCTGGCAGTGTCTGGGATAACACTAAGATTTAGATATATGATGGAATCAGGCGTTACTTTGCGGAAATCCATGATCTATAAATATACAATAAAATATTTAGTGTTAATTCCGCGAAAAAACAGTTGATCAAGCCTGAATGCAGTATGCAGCACCGCCCTCCCGCCCGCAAATATATGCAAATGCAGAAGGTGCGATTAATTAATTAGGAGGTTGTGTGTTGCATGTTGCATGTTATTAATCGCACCTTCTGCATTTGCATATATTTGCGGGCGGGAGGGCGGTGCTGCATACTGCATTCAGGCTTGATCAACTGTTTTTTCGCGGAATTAACACTAAATATTTTATTGTATATTTATAGACTAAGATTTAGTAGTAGAAAAGAAGGTACCTACGTTATATTAGATCAGGTATTTCGTCGCTACGGCAATAATGTCGAGACGCGTGTATAAACAGATTGCCATTTTAGAAGTAAACTTTCTGTTCTGAATCATTTAACACAATTACGACTATGACGATGAGAAAATTCAATTCAAACTCACTGGACTTATTTAACAACTTAATAAGCGAAAGTGCGACCAATCAAATTGCTATGGACTTAGCAATAGGGAAATCCCGCTTAAGAGGCATAATAAATAAGCCTTTAGACGAATAAAATCAACATTTCTAAATAAACATAATTACGATGTAGACGTACCATTAGGCATTACACAAGGTTAGTCGGAAAGGGGGTACTAAGCCGCGGGCCGCTTAATGTATCACTGATGATTGTTTTAAAGGTGTTAAAATTTAAAAATTCGATAAAAAAAAATTCCTTAAAAATATATTTTTATTTTAGTTTTTTCAAAAATTACATCCCTGCTTTAGTTATGAATTCAGAAAATGAAGTTTCTAATTCGTCACCACAAATATGACGTAAAATGTGAACACGACTGATCGTAGCTGAGGATAGATAGAATTTATTATTTTTTCTGGAATCTTTGAACAGCTATTTCTCTTGAACTATTGACGTTTGGGGAAAGCTGTAGAACAAAATTTATCCATTATTATGGGTACTTTAACATCCTTTCGGCTTAGTACCACAGCTTAGTACCGCCTTCCCGACTAACCTTGTAGTAGATTCTAGGTAGACGTATCGTAGAGAAATTGGATAATTATTGGTTTTGACGTATCTAGACGGAACGGATGCAATGTTGGTAAATTTGGCGTAGATGAACCTTAGGAATGTCGGTAAATTCGGCGAATATTTTAGACGAATCATAATAATTTAGGTTAATTAAGACTATACAGACGTACTGTAGGGATGTACGGTCGATTCGTCGTAGACGTAGGTACTTAAAGTACGAAGGAACGTACGGTTATTTCGATGTAGACGTACCTTAGGGATGTAGGTACTATCAAATTAACGGAGACTTACAGTAAGAATGTAGGTACCGTCGATCTATTTGACATATAAGTATCTTAGGAATGTATCTACGGTCAATTCGACATAGTACCTAATACCATAGGTATGTACGATTGCTTAACACATTACAGATGCGACTGTCTCATTCTTAATTAGGTACAGTTAGGTGCGGGATTTTGCAGATGATTAGGTCTAGGAATAGACATAAACTACTTTTTTTGTAGGTACCTTAATAAAATGTAAGCGAAGCCGTGAATAAGAGCTAGTATTACGAAGTGAAATGTGTTAATAACAACTTTTCTCGGAACTTCTACATCTAATATTTATGTTATTGCCTGCAAACGTTAATGTACCTTCCTGAGTTTCTAAACCAAAGACTTGCCATAGTTACTACAATCAAAGATACATAATATAAATCACAATCAAAGTTCCCACCAACAATATTTCCAACAGAACTTAATTCAAAGCTAACGTTCGCCCGGCTAAGTATTTATTACGTATATAGAATAAAAAGACGATTGACCACGTGCCATCATATACACACATACATATTGTATTTCCCGATACTCATATAACTTGATATAAACAACACATATATAACAATCGGCAGGTAGGTACGTATAGTACTATAGCGACTGTGTCCATTCATAAGAAGCGGTTCATTCATGCGGCCGCGACGACGGTGAATGGGAGCGAGCGAGACGGTAGATATAAGGTCGCGTTACACTGACAATGGATTCTTTTTGAATTCACATGAATGAGTTGAAATCCTGTTCTACGAATACATGAATGACATTGTTTTGTTTTAAAACAATTGAATATGCACGATGGTAGCAACGTCTTTTGTTGATCGAGTGGGTCTTACGGGAAACCAGGTTTCCCCCTGTTACGGTAATCATCAGAATTTTGTTCTTATTGTTTACTTCAAGTACATTGAAACAGGATCACTTAAGGAACGTTTTGTTTTCGAACTTGTAGTGAAACTTTAGAACCACTTGAAAAGATAAAATAGCTTTGTAAAGCCGACAAGTACTACAGTGTTAGTATTGTTGATATTTCATTAATTAAAAAAGTATTATAGAGGGGATGCTGTAAATATTAAGGAAAATTATTCTAAAAGTCAATTTAAAAGAAAAAAAAATTCTACTACTAAAAATTGTAGAAAAGACCTTTAATGGTGACATTTACGAAATCAAAAAAAAACATAACTTTAATTTTTAGGATTATATACGGAAGTATGAACTCACATGTAGCTCTATAAAATATATTTTATTCGTTTATTTATTTTTTAAATCAGGCTGTATCTGTGAACACACCCTTGCCATCAGAGCAACAAGATTGTGTAAAAAAACATCGTCGGTAGGAAGTCAACCCGTCGCAACCGAACACTCTTGATCCACGGGGTATTTAAAAAAAATATTTTATTACGTCACTATAGATAACGACTTGGAAATTTGACACTTAGGACCGTTCGCCTATTTGGGATTTATTAAGTGCCTATTTAAAACTCGTATTTATTTAATTGTTAGATATTGATACCCTCTGTTAAATGACTCCTTAGTTGGTCGTTTATTTCGTTTTTCTCGAGAACTATTGGATTGATTCTTGAGTAGTTGGTAATAATACTAGAATCTATCGTATACAAAGTTGCATACCTACAGTTATTTTAAAACTGTACGTCGAGTTATCCTTGAGATTAATTAAGACAATAACAGGCTAACAAAACGTGAACTTCATGATCCCCGATAAGACAAAAATAAAATATTTTATAAAAATTGTCAAAAGAAATGTTCACGCGCCAAATTCACAGGAAAGCTTCAAGAATCAAGTCACACTGGTCGCAGTCGGAGGTGGTTATACCGGGCGCGTAGGCTAAGTCGTACCTGCCTCGGCGCGCTTGCCGCCAGTCCGAGCTTGCCCGACCACAACGCGACACAGCGCACGCGACCCGAACACGCACGAACACCGAATATCGAACACCGTTCAAAATTCGAACATTTTTAAACAATTGGAACGTTACTACTGACAGTTAGTTTTTATTTGTGTGTATTTGTAAGTGAAAACTAACATGCATGTGTTAACCCCTTTGCTACTGGCGTGGGCACTTTGCGGAGTTCGTGGTGTGATAAGAACACCGTTGGAGGCGTTCAGGCCTTCAGGAGAGATACACTTGAGGAGGCCAGATAAACTGCCGTTTTTACCGCACAAGAGAATACCAGTGCCATCGAAGAGCGACCTCAAGATATTATACCAAACTGGGGTAAGTTTTTAGCGATTCCTTTTGCGTTGCGAAAATAGCGCCGTAGGACTTTTGTAACTTTTAATAGGCTTTTTTAATGTCAGGGGTTAAAAATAAAAAGGTCAAAAAATAAATAGTAAAATTTTACCACGTAGGTTTCTGAAAGTTCACAACAAGTGACAACGCTGGCATTGAATCTTTGGAAGTCAACCTTCAAAAAATCAAGATTGTCGTACGAATAAGTGTTTATTCAGACTGTAATTTAAAGTTACGAAATAGATTAATTAATGTTTCGCTTACGGAATATAGGCCGCTTTAAGAAATTGGCGCCAAAACTTATTGAATGATTCAATTCTAATGGAGACGTTAACAGATGTTTAATATGCAAGTTAAGTAGGTTTAAACACAGTGAATGCCTTATTGGATCATTGTTGTATAGTTTAATATTTAAACGTCAAAGTCGTGACGACTGTCACGAACTATGAATTTCAAAGGAAATTATTACTTGTTTTTGAAATGTCAAAGACAATTTTATTGTTTGTCAATTTTTTAAATAGGACATGAACCGAAAGAAATTGGATAATGTCGCCATATCTTTTGCGAAATTCAAGAGCTTTTGATAAACATTGTGTAAACATTTCCAGATATTTATGTTACACTGCAATATTTATGGTATAGGTAATTATATAAACATTAAGTATTCTAAAAGTAAGTAGTAAACATGTAATACTATGTGAGTAGTATCACATAATATCGCGATAGATGACGCATTGCGGTGTCGCTATATGAGAAGATAATTATGAGATTCCACGAAGGGTTCCACCCAACAATTAGACCAATTAAAACCGGCAAATAGCACAAGTATGTCGACCATATTAATTTTTATAAACACGGAGAGCCCCCATGACTAAACCACTACCGAGAAATCGTAAATAAAAAGTAATGCGGAAAAAACACATTTATATCAACGGATACACCATCAAACTAAATCTCTTAAATTCTTCATGCGATATTAAATCCAGAAACCAGTAAGTATCACAATAAATACGGCCATAAGCCAATAAAAATAAAAGCAGTTCCGGATGTCAAGGCTTGTCAGTTATATTTTAAAAACAACTTTAATCATTATTATATCTAATTTTAAAGTCGATTCAAGAAGATAATCGCTCTAACTTAGGTCTGTAATTACGTTTGCTCAATAATAGTTTTAAAATATCGATTTATTTTAATGGAATTTGAACTGTATGAATCGTCAAATAAAATTCAAATTGAGAATCGTTGCAAGTATTTTTAAAAATGGAATTATAAAATCGGAGCGTTGCGCGGGTGCGTAGGCGCACGCGTAACACCGGTGGCAGCAGGTGTTCATTCACTCATTCTTATCTTGACAGCTTCGATGACTTACGGGCCGAGCCTCGCTCCCGGCCCGTGTGTGCTATTTGGTATAAAAAAATATGTTTTTTTATGTCATTGCCTTTAAGCCCATTCGTAACGGTAACCGTCTTTTCGATCGTTCGTCTCTTTAAGTGATGGAATTTAAAGTTATCTTCTCGTTTATTCATATTTCGTTTTATGTGAGGGCTTAAATCTTGACAGATATACGAGTATTAAGCAGCATGCCGTTTTTTTTAAGCTTTCCTTAACAAAAAGTGCAGTTTTGGCATTGTGCAGGTTGGAGATGCAGCAGTGTTCGGAGTAATCAACCGTTTAGTCTCACAGCGGGTGTCAAAGTGCCGACTGGTAAATAATGGTTGAGTTTAGTGCTCCCATGATTTGAATAACAAAACTATGAGAGGGTGTCTGTGATCTGCCGACGCGACACACCTCTTGAAACTCGCGCGGGCCACTTTGAACATCTCATTGATAATGTCTGAATAGATTCATTACATATAATTTGACATTAAGAAATGCAAACGCATTCAAAGCTCGAGTCTTTAGATTTCGGTTCTATTTGTGACGACACGTGCTATGAAAAGATAATAGGAAGGTACACGATATTACATCTTTTGAAACTTGCATTACAGTAATGTGATTGTTCTTAAAACCATGCAAATATAACCCAGTTTTGAATCAGAACATGCGGATATAAATCAACATCCTCATTTATCAGATAACAAGTGAAGACTTCTGACGCAATTTGTAAGTGCAAAAGGATGCCGCTCAAACAACATCGGATAATTGAATTTCAGGCCAACGTCGCTGCAATTCAGACCGACAGACGGAATAGAATAATGGCTTTGCAATTTGGCTACAAACTGTAGCAATTTGTCACATCGTGCGAATCAATTGTCGCCCTTGTGTTTGATTTAGCGATTTGAATATTCCTTCAAGACAGTTTACGAGTGATTTATTGTAGTTTCTTGAGATAAATCGTGGCTATTTTAGGTAGCTAATAATTGTAAATTATTTACAGTCTTGTCTTAACAAGACTGTAAATAATTTACAATTAAAACAATTTAAACAATTTCTTTCTTAGAAATAGGAATACGTACCTTAGTACGTATTCCTATTTCTAAGAAAGAAATTTCGTAGAGAACTGGATAATTAACAAAGGAACGACTAAAGAGAAGCAGGATGATAATATAAAGGAAAATCATTTACAACAAAATAATACTGGTCATAAATAATAGTTCTGTGTTTAGTACGTGCTTAGAATAACGTCGTCTAATTGGAAAATCATCTCAAATTGAAGCTAAGCGAAGCCAATGCAGTTTGCATGTAAACATCTAATCAGCGGTTTACAACTGGTGTCGTGTTTTATTGGCCTGAATTGTTCTAGCACGGAAACATTATTCTAAACATAGTTCAAACTATTCAGTGAAAGAAACGTCTCTAGATACTCTATACTGCTACTTGATGAAAAGCTCTAACGTAAGCAAATGTTATGGATCCAAATTAATTACAGATGGGGAGTTTCCCGTTCGTAGTATTTTGTATGACACATCATATCTATTTCCGGAGTAATAGGGTTGTTAATATTCAGGGGGACGACAAATGACTCACATTGTGCCCTGAAGCGAAACTGAAGACATTATGTGTAGCAAACTTCAAGCTTTATATTAATCTTCATCGTCGTATCTAAATAAAAAGCTGATTTATTATTAATTTTATCTTTACCGGTTGTTCCAGGATCTGATATACCTACCGACATATAGATAACATCAATTTCTGTATTAGAGCTGTTGCGATAGGTATCGGCCAAAATTCAGACGTCATCCATGTTGCTAAGGATATTACCAGCTTACGTGGTATCATCAATCATTATTAAAACATTATTAGGCGTCGACCTCGGGAGCCGCCCCGTTTTTGTGCTCTATCACAATTTTCCATTACACAATAGACGTTTCCGTGTAGGTGTGAAATAGGGTCACACGTTGGATGTATTGCAAAAAAAACATTAATTCATGTCTGAAGTAAAGTTGTTAATTGATTAAGGATTCGTATTTGACATTTAGACGAAGATTTACCTAGGTATATTGTTTTTGTTTTATGCGAAAAAATATAAAATAAATAAATAGATATAATTATAATTTTAGTCTTCAAAACTGCACTTGATTAGAGTTATAAAAACCAAACTATTAAATTAACAATGTGGCAAATATGGAGTGAAGGCGCCGTGAAGCAATTAGTGGTAAAGACAAGTCTATTTAAAAATAAAATACCTGACACATATTTAAAAAGTCGTAAAAACTTCGCATAAAAAGCTCCAAATCAGCTAACATATTGTTTGAAGCAAGTTTTTTCATTACGATTTGTATTGTCTGGCGCCATTTGATTAACTAATTGCTTATGAATATTTTGATGATGGCAAATTCGATACAGATGCTTAGTTAATAATTGCAAAAGGATGGCTGGGTAGTTAATGAGTATTTATTGCACAATATGAGCAATAAATAATAGTTTCTTTCTTTTGGAATTTTCGTCAAAAGCGGTTAATAGAAAATTAAGGAATATGATACATTTTCTTCACCAGATCTATAATATTGCGAGAATCAGTAAGCTTAAAA
Source organism: Amphipyra berbera (assembly GCA_910594945.2). Classification (NCBI taxonomy): domain Eukaryota; kingdom Metazoa; phylum Arthropoda; class Insecta; order Lepidoptera; family Noctuidae; genus Amphipyra; species Amphipyra berbera. The sequence goes on along the minus strand of OU343136.1, from coordinate 8,486,204 downwards.
AGACCATCCACTGATGGGTTTATAGTTGTTGAGAATTCACGATGAGTAAGTAAGATTTTCATTTACACTTTAAGCGATATTAAACCAAAATCTTTAATACCAAATAGTACAAACGCAACCAACATACCAAAGAAGAAACAAATATATAAAAACAATAAAGTTAAATGAATACATTTATGTAAATGAAAACACATTGCTTTAGCATAATTAAACGATGAGCGTCGATGACGTCTCGCATAGTACTGGTAATTCTGATGTTAATAACAAGATCCTGGCTAGCTGTTAATAATTGTCACCAACAATTATTCTAAAGCGCCAATTCCACTAGCAAGGTTTATTGCACAAGTTATTCATGTAAGTCCTCGCTTAGTTCGTAATACTTGCAGAAGTGGACTTGCTGCAGGTGTGTCCACTGTTTAAAAGTCGGTTGCAATAGTCAACTTGCACAAAAAAACTTGCTGGTGGATTTCAATTAAAATAATAATTTGCACAAACATGAAGAAGATAGAGAAGAAGTAGACGCGTAGACGCTGAAATAAAATTCGTATTCTAAGAGGTTGCATTGCGATATTTTCACAAATCAAAGTAGACGTAATGTAGCATGTTTTGCTTCGATTATTTTATGTAGTGTTGATACTAGATAATATATTGCTAATATAACAACAAATATTACACCCGTTTAGGTATTGCAAATAAAAATAAAGTCAACGTTATTGCAAATATTTAATGTAAAGGACAGCGTGCGACGAAGCGGACGTAACGGATATAAAGTCAAGCCATATTGACAATAAAAGTTATGCACGTATTGATATTTGAATAAAAATGATAATGCAGACGCATACGTTTTGAATAAGTATACCTATATCGGAAAATAAAGCAAGTATCAAAGGTGTAGACAAAACGACACGGTTTATGCTGAAGATAGATGAAAATGTTTTTTTTTTCTGATTAGGAGTACCTACCTATATGAAAAATAGAAAACGCTAGGTATTTTAAAAAGGAACAGAAATCTGTCTTTAGACAAGCAGAACTACGGACAAAACTTGTCTTACAACGAAAATATAAAATAAAGTCATCCTACAAGCCGGATTTAAAGAAAAATAAAATCAATAGAAATAATGAGATAATTTACGCTTCGCCACGGCTGGGACGGACAAAAAGCGTGACAGTGGGACACGCGTCAACAAAGAAAAGCGATGGTAAAAAATGACCTCGCCGGGACGCGGGTAAAGCTGGAATACAATGTTGGGAAAGTTAAAGCATTGTCATTAAATTCTGGACCTGCAGCTGACTCTGTGACAACCTGGAAATTACAAGAAGGTAAAAACATTTTTTTTTCATATAGAGATTCTTTAAAAAACCCACTCCTTCGTGTAACCTGAAATAATAAAACCAGATATAACGTACAATATACCTTAATTCGGAAGACCAAGAATTAAATACATCTAAAACTTACTTATTTACCATATAAATAAAATTATCGAAGCTGAGACTGTTTTATCACCCCAATGAATATTTAACAGAGCGAAGAAAAATTACGAAGTCAGAACCAAAAAGCCTGTATACTCAGCTTTAGGAGAATATTAATGAAAAAAAGCCAATAAACTTCAGAGAGGATCCCGAGACACCTGCGTTACGCCACAAAAACACTAAACACCCTCACCACGGTTCAAAAAATAAACACGGATCGAATCTTGTCAGTTTTTGTTTAGATCAATTTTTTTAGTCTTTTGATTTCATTTGGAACTATTCAGATGAAGAAAGTTGATAAACTAATGTAATTAGAATAGCACATATAATATTAAGCTGAACAATTTTAAGATTGAATTGACTACACATGTTTATAGGGCCTACTATTTGCACATGGAAATGATTTATCAATATTGTAATTTTTGCCAGAGTTTGGTTATGAAGGATCCATTTACTTATAAGAAATATATTGTTGTCATTTTTAAGAACATCCTATTAATCAACATGTCCCATTCTCCTTGCCCCCAAAACCGAAGTCTTCAGACAATCCCCACTCAAGTCAAACATAAGACTCGAGTAGGCGACCCTCGAGCGGGATTACCGTGGAAGACGAACTGGGCCCGGCTTCCGTCTCAAGGGGCGACCACGTGTGTCGTCAATGGACCGCTCCGGATGCCCTGGCCCACAATGGGGACGCCTGTATGCTTAGACATTATACCAACACCTTCGTACCAAAACGTCGTAAGAGCTTTCCTCATGTGGGCGGTTAAGACTTTTCGAAATGATGCAACCGTTGCGGATGTGTGTTGTAGTTGTAATATGTGGAAGTTCGTTTGAGAGTTGCTTTTTAGTGCTCTCTATGTGATGTTCCCCTTGGCGTAAAATTGTCTGTAGTTTTGGAGGGTCATCATTCTATAGATGAGTATTTTGTGAATGGTGGTAGGTCCCATTGAAAATTACGTCTTTAGAAACGTCAAAACGTAGCATGCGAAAGCTAATATTTGTATAAATAGTTTGGTATTGATATTCACAACTTCTAATTAGATTTCATTAAAAATATAACTATTTGAAAACATGCACAGTACAGTCATGCACGATTCCAATTTTATTTACCACAACGCGAACGTCGTCATTTAAAATTGTTTACATTCGCGTAGGCATAATAATGTACGAACATTATACAAGTTGTTTCATAACTGCCGGTGTCATTGGACACATATATGTATGACAATGCGTTTATACAACTACACAGTGATGATTAGAGGCGCGTGCGTTCATTCATTGATACCAACATTTCTGATACGTGAGCCGTTGATGTCTTTTAAACGCGAGTTTGGAGCGCGCCTTATATGGCTACGAAAACTCACGGCCTATGAATATTTGTACTTTTAATTATACGTTACTGATTTATGGGTAGTAAAATTAAAATGGTATAATATAAATATTTTGATTATATGTATGTGTCGGATAAATGCCTACGATTTATTAGACTATAAAATGATTATGGCAATTTAAATTAGTTTTTATAGGGTCTTTATTTTTATGACTTTATTTTTTGTTGAAATTTCATGTATACATTACTTGTAGTTTATTGACATTGTTTTCGCAATGATTGGATAGTATAATAAATCCATACGTATTATTTTCAAGTTACTGAAAGAAGATTTAACGGTTAAGATTTAACTGTAACGCTACTAGAGTTAATGTCCCTAATACTCGTAAGTAATTTCATCTAATATTAGTTTAATCGAATGAAGCGATCTCAGCCAAAATCGAAAGACGCTTCGAGTCATATCACTAATAAATTAAAATCATATATGGCGCCATTTTCTATACATTTCAACCGTTCGCTTTCAACAGTCAGAAGCCTGAGGCTTTACACTAAATTATGAAAGTAATAAATAACACGTGACCGTCGGCTATGGGGTAATTACTCGGATTAGTAATTTCTCGGCTACCTGTGTTCCCGGAATGGTACAGACAGCATCCGGACCGGTAGCCGGAGGCTAACAAATCGTTATTTATAATTTATTGAACATACACTGGTTTTTCGGACGTGTAATTTATGAGAAGATATTAATATTAGAGTTACGGATTTGGGAGCGATTTCAACGGATATTTTAAATTATAGCAGACTAGCTTTTGCCCGCGACTTCGTCCGCATGGAAAACGGAGAGGCTGGAGGAGGTTTGAAGAGTATTTAAAGTTTCAAGTCGTTATCGCATCCCTGTGTCTAATTCCCCGATACAAACTTAAAAACCTCGTTGCACACCCTTATTGGGGGTTGTTTCAAAAATCCTAAAATAGGTTATTTAATATTTGCGTGGAAGAGTATTTATACCAAGTTTCAAGTTCATACACGCAGGAAATACAATTTTCCATACAATCACTTAAAAACACTCTAAAAGAATGTTTGTTTATGTTTCTATCTTCAGCGGCTGTGCGTTGCCTGTCAGTCAGTTAGTCAGTCAAGAAACTGCTTTATTTATTGAAGATAAACTGTGCTTAGGGTTACTTCGAGTAACTGGCGAAACTACACTTTCAGAAGCATAACATAACCATGAATTTTATATGTTGGTCACGTTTCTTCAATTATGGTTTTTAGTCAGTAAATATCAGTAATCAGTATATCAGTATCAGTGACTGCCTTGTTGGTTTAGTGGTTACAAGCGCGACTGCTGAGTATGGGGTCTTGGGTTCGATCCCCAGGTCGGGTAAAGTGTTATTGAGCTTTTCCATTAGGAATTTCTCAGTAGCAGCCTGGAGTCTGGATTTGTGCCCGGTTAGTGGCAATAGGCTCGCCCCCTATAACATGGAACTTAAACATAACTGGCGAAACAAGGGTGTACTAAAACACCTCTGCCGAACCCTTCGGGGAATGTAAGGCGTGATGTTATGTTATATCAATAATTGACTAATTCTGCTTCTAAAAATGCATTAACAATTCTCATTTTTTGCTGGTACGGCGATAGTATGATCTAATTGTTAATTTGATAACACATATAGAGCACAACAAAAAACTTGAAAAAATCTCATAAGTAAAGCTCTAACACAATATTTAACTGACCGGATCTTAACATACACGAAATCTTATAGACAAATAAAAATAACGACCAATTTGTAAAAATACCAGTAAAAGTAGTATTCCAATAATATCCTCACGGTCGATCCTAAAACAGTTTCTGGTCCTCACAGACTAAAATAGCAACCGACCCAAAAGGAAAATACAAAACGTTAAATAATATACAAAATTAAATAACACAAGAAAACAAAAGTTATTAAATTTAAATAACACGACGAATAATTTACAAACGGTCACCATTAACTTGTTTATATAATTTTGTCCCTCTAGCGCAGATTATGCGACCATCTTCCCTAATTTTGAATGAAAATTTATGAATGACAAACACCGCTTTGAAGATATTATGTATAGGCAAGATTCTGAAGGTCCCTAATTTTGAATGTAAAAGAATGAATTGATAAACTTTTATTATGAGATTACGGCGTCCCAAAATCCAAATGAAAATGAATTCATAAACATAGAATTGGAAATTAATAGTAGATATAACCATGCTTATTCAGTATTGATGATACCAAAAAAATTTTTAAATAACTGCTGGACGCGGTGAAAAGTTACAAGCTTTTAAGTTTCAGCCTTCAGTTTAATTAAAATACACAAATCAGATTTGTGAAATATTCAACAACTTCAAGGCTCCTTATTTGTTTTGTCAATAAAAATAGTTCTTTAATTTAACATTTTCCTTCAGCAGCCCAGCATCTTAAACTGAAACAGTGCGAGTAAGAGAACACTATATGTAACACCTACGTTAGAAAGGACCAGGTATACGGAGAAGGTTGTGGAAGGTCGGCGGTGGTAACACATTATTTTATTAGTGTGGGCGCGGCGCGCGCGCCACCTGTTCGATGGACCGGATGCCGCACCCCCCGGCCCCCACACCGGTCACCCGCCAAGGGACTTAGGCAGTGGTTAGGTTACCGGCGAGCTAGAGCTACAATGCACTGTAGATACGATTCGTGCGACAACTAAACCCTCTTCTGCCACAACAGCATTATGGTACCGTCCCCGTGGACTGTTCTAATAAACTATTTGGGCAAAACTCTATATTTTCTTGGAATCTCATTTTCAAGGAGTACCTCAGTCCAGTGGTGGACTGCGATAGGCTGATTGAATTGAAAGATTGAGGAGTCGTAAGATTCATACTACATCTCTAAATACAACAAATTAACTAAGATAAGAACTAATTCCGATTAACTAGGGACAACGAATAATTTAGTAGAATGACTGCCTTTACCTTTAATGTGGAAGAGCCAAGAGAAGAAAAAGGGACTAATCACGTTAATAAGCATCAATTCGCGAAAACGATGAATGGTTCTTGACATACTTATCTGCATCATCTGTTAAATCGTGCGCTTTTAGTTGCAAAAGCATTCTATAGAATGCGTAAAACTGAATCGATGCGAAAACGTGACAGCGTGCGTACGCATGCTCATACTAAATGCCCATTTCCTACGAGTGGTGCTGATAAGTGCACATTAGTCCATAGTTAATTAAACCATGAACTAGGGCAGTGCGACATTTATGCTATATCTAATAGTGGATGCGACGAAGATGATGTTGTTGAAGAAGGTGAACTTTGTGAAGGCAATAACGTTTTACTTCTTTTGAGTCGAACTTTTACCTTTCATCCATTCAAAGGCTTTACGCTTATCGCTCATCGTTTATAATAGGACCTTTTCACCTTAACAATCATTCACATAACTTCAAACCTTAAGGATACTAACATAAAGATACAATTAATTAAAGACTAACTCTGGCTAATTTCAACTTTAGAAAACGACGAAGGCAGTACGTCGTCTGGAACTGTCGCCTTAAGCACTGTCTGTGTCTCAGATATCGTTTCCAGAAAATCAGAGAACATCCGACGGTTCCTCGGGCATTACAAATGGTTATTCTTTTGTATAATGTGTAATCGATGATCGTATTCTTGAATACATTAGCAACATGCGACCACTTAGCTATAATCGTATAACTGTCTTTCACAATATCCTTATTCTAATTCCCGTAAGTAACAACATTAATAAAACTGTTTAGTACAACGTAGTGCGTACTATTGTCAATTTTTTTGTTAGTCTTGTTAAGAATTCAATGAAGTGCGTTTTCTTACAACCGGCATTAGCATTCAGGGCGTCACCGAGACTCCGTTAAATAAAGGCAAACTCTTTACGAAGTAAGTCAACAACCCATACATTGTGTCTATACGTTGTACTTTTTGTTTGTTACACAAAAGGGCTGTATCCGGTGTTTAGGAGATCCAACTGAGGCCGTTTCCGCGAAATCTATCGCAATACACAAGAAACGGGAAGCATATCCGGAACAACGAAAAAAATATACAAACTTTTTTCACACCTTTGCGTGAACAGGGCTGGCAAAGTTGTGACGTGAATTTAAATTAAATAGGTTTAACTGGTTTATTTGAGTTGTCTTTTTAATAATTTTTTGGTCACTTATCCGAACAGACTATATAAATAATTTATTTTAGTTGTAAATATCGAAATAGTTTCGGTATTTGAAATCTGCCACGCAACGACTCTGAATCAAAATCCAGAATACTCGGTGTTATGATTAGGTATCCCTAATAAAATAATGATTATGAACATACAAACAGGTGGTCATTCACATAAAATGTTTAGAACATGGTCGTAAATTGTACTTTACACTGAACTGTACAAAAACAAAAAGCAAAGGAAATTAAAGCCATCCATCGGATGTCGACCGTTTCCAATTAAACATAGTAATTTATTACAGCAATAATAGCTTAATTACAGCTGTGAGCAGTAGCCCTGCAAGTCTTCGCAGAAAAAATGTTCCCACAGCTAACAGGTTGCCGAATGGCACGTCTTCCGGTCGGAAGTACGACCGATGGTCCTTTTGGGAGCAAAAAAATAAAAGAACCAGAGCACATGTTCATATTGTGATTCGTTTTTGGAACGTTTATGATTAACATCGATTTGGACTTGTTCATAATAATCTCTTTCATTATGTTTCTTAAGCAGGTGTCCTGAAACACCTTCCATTTTTCCCACGCCAACTTCTTTTTTAGCAATGATTGATTCTTTTAGAATTTTTGTATTGTTCGACGTGTCGAATTGTACGCATGTACCGATTGATTTAGTATGCGACGTTAGTTGAATGATAAACAATGCACGCGAATTTTGATGGGTTCCGTGCATACCGAACATTTTACACACGCTGGTGAAATGATTGGGTCATGTTTGTATGTTATTGTGTTCAGTCATGCCTGGTTTTGCGTTATGTATTATCTTGCTTGATATTTTAGCATCTTCCTTTCATAACACATCATCTTTTACATTTATACGTAACAGATAACGTGTATTTTGCGTTCGGAAGTCCTTTTGACTGCTAATGTTATCAGAATCTGTCTTGAGAAAGGGCTACGCCCAGCAATACATTGCCGTATCTATGTAGAACGTTCGAGTTGGCCCGAAAACAATACTTATAAGATTTTTCCTTCTATTACAGGGTTCAGAAGAAGATCTTCCAGACTGCAGGCCGAGGCAGGTGTGCAGTAAAGTGGATCTATACGATGCGACGCAGCCTTGGATCGAGAGGAAGTGTCGTTGTTTAGGACACAGGCCGTGCTCTAGGTCAGTATTGTTATATCTTTCAAAGGACATTACCCAAACTGACATAAATATTTCGTCTTTTCATTTGTACTTGATAGCTAGACTAATTCCGCTGTATCTCACTGAGTCTAATCTAATTCTAATATGCATCAGCCTAGGCTTAGAAGGAAACTAATTGTCCGTCTTACTCCTCCTAACTTTCTTCTGATTGATTTCATTACGGGTTCCAAGACTACTAAATTTTGTTTCCTGGGAGGATGCCGAGCATCATTGTTTGTTGTTTTTGTTAATGACCGTTGCATATCCAGCTCTTATAGCGAAAAATAATTTCGTTCTACTCATATCTAATTCAAATTAGATGAAAATAATGGGTAATTGTAAAATGATTATCTCAATATTGACCCTTTCAAAAGGCAGATTATATTAAAATGTTGCCTTATTATTATTCCAACCTTTGACAGTGTTTCCCTTATAAGATCAAATTATAGTGAATGGATGGCGCTCGAGGCCATTATTTAAATGTCCCTAGTTTTTGAGTATTGGATTGGTTGTATCGTATTATTAGTATCTTGGTCTCGAGTGGTGCTAAATTTTTTCTGGCTTAGTGACGTTATCGGATTAGGTGTGTCGCTTTTTGTTAAATGAGCTAAGATTTGATAAAAAAATCCACAAGAAAACTACACGCTTCAACGGATTATATAAAATAAATCCTCGGATTTTGTGAGCAAGTTACCAGTTTAGCTCAAATGGAGGATTTGCTGAACTCATCGACTTTCTAATCTCAGTCTGATATCCAATTTGCAGGGTGACGAGTCTGGAAAGGAATTCCAGTTTGCTCAGAATTAAGACTAGTATAAAACGTAATTATCCCTGAGTCATTGGTGTTTGTAGTTTGATCTAACGATACCGCTCCTAACGGACTATGAATTCATCGAATGCCAAGAACTGAGAAATCGTTTTCAAATCTTATAAAAGCATTTTATTTTCCATCACCTAATATTAAGTTATTCTCATTACAGTGACCTAACGAGCGACGACAACCACACGTTATCAGACAAGACGACACTATACAAGACGTGTGAGCCAGTCAAACGGCTGCCAAAGTGCAAGTACTTCAAGGACGCCGCCTGGATCATCTACTCTTTCCCAGACAGCAATGCGACGCAGCAGATTGTCAACTGTCACTGCCCCAAGTTCTCAGTGACATATCTGTTGAAAAAACTACCGTACACGACACCTAGCGGGGAACAGGGGAACCAGTACCAGTTCGCGTGCTCGCCGCAAAGCGTGAGTAGTTTTACTTTTGACTTTCGTTTTTAGTTTTAGCGAGCGGCGTTAGATGGAGGCAGTGGTTATTGTATTTTAGTATCGTTGTTATATGTATATCTACTTAGGAACAAAAAGTGGCTGATAAAAATTGATGAATAAGTTTAACGAATGATGAATGTTTTTTTTTTATATTCAAATTATAAACTTAAAACTTTTTCGAAAGCTTTGTGTGATGGACACTTTTATTTACTTCTGAAAATTGTTAATAAAGTAAACTTTATTGTTATATTACAATTTTATATTTCTTCCTTACAGAGATTACGCTGTTCAAGAAAGGAGCCATGCAAACTCTTCAGTGCGAGGCGACGACATGAACAAATCGACGAAGTGAATGCAAACACCATTTGTCAATGTCCACGAGGCCACACTTGCCCCAGACATCACACGGAGACGGGAGTCCTGGCCGGTATCACGTATGCAGCAGAAGACATCCGTACCTATCACGGATACTGCATGCCCGAGCCCCCTCCCGACGCCTACAGATTCGTAGGAGATAAAGATTGAATCAACAACAACCAATAGCATCCCTAACATTGTGTGATTTAGCTGGAAATGTACTTAAAACCGTACATTGAATGCGCTCCACAGCTTCCAAGAGCACACAACGAAGTTTGCTTTGCTCATTACCTGTTTAGTACAAAAGTGTTAAGCATGTTTGGTTTTTAAAAGAATGACTAATTTGTTAAATAATTTAAACGGCAGTGATGTCTGTATTTACGGTCTCGGATACCGAAACCGATTTTGATCGTCAGATCGTACGCTAGTCCATGTGACACGATCAAATGTACGAACAAAAATTTAAGCTTCTAATTATAATGTACAACAATATTTAAGTGATACAGATACTGTAAATATCTTTTAAGTACTTTGTATTACGCGCTGTTTCTGTTATAATCGTGTAAATAATTTTAGTGTAAGTCGAATCATTCCAAACGTTTAGTTTAAATTATTATTTTTCATATTTTTATTATTTACTTGCCATACTTACGTAGTTTGTTGCGTTTGTTCCCGAGTCTTCCATTCCAGTCAAGAAGACAACGTTATGTTCATTGTTTTGTTTATGTTAACAAATTGTATAATAATAATTTTTGTTACGAGTAAACGAGTTATTTGATAGCCATATCTTAAGGTTGTAAGTTTTAAATTACATTTAAATAACTTATAGTAGTGGGTTTTAGAATCGACTGATACCAGTTGGGACTTTAATATTTGCTGATTCGCATCACTAATGAGCAGAGATCGGATAATCGGATGCATATTTACCTAAAGTTCAGGTGTTGGCTAATATGGAATGCACTTTTATATCGAAAAAATGCCGCGATTCCGAGGTCGTCAAATTTAGTGTTCTGTAGAATAGAATCAGATTTTATCTAGAATTCGATGTATATTTCTTTATTTACATCCTTAAAGTTGTACCTTTTTTTTAACTAACACAGACGTGCACCCCTTACTTTCTTACACCCTACATACACACATATTCGCATTAGGGGTTAAAAGTTAACTTCAATTAATTATATGCATTCGATTAGTTATGCAATCCCGTGATATCGAGTTTTTTTTTCTAATAAATTATTTTAAGAAGCCTTTTCCATACTTTCGTAGCGAAAAATTCACTTTAGGTAAATATGCATCCGATTATCCGATCTCTGCTATTGAGTGACACAATATTATTGCTAAAAATTTAAATGTATAGTTTTAATAAATCATCTATGGATTAATACCAGTGACAATGTTTATAATATTATTGGCGAAAGTTTTCTCTAACTAGGGTTTTGTATAGGAAACTTCTAGAAGTTTTAATAACGCTGTATCTATGTAAATATGATTAAATGTTGGTGTTTGTAAAACGATACCCGCGATGTGGTATGTCTTCCTTTATTTGTTTTATTATGTATAGGTATACACTAAGTTAAATTATTGAAAGAAAATGAATAAATGTTTCGATATCAATTTTATCATTGTTTTGTTAATTTATAATAGCTTCGTCGACCTTTTTATCCATTGTATCAAGTAAGGGGTTAATCAGGAATAGTTGTAGCTATGTATGGCATTATTAACTCTTCCAAGAGTATCTAATATCAGACTGCGGTCACTAATGGACCTGCTAAGCGTAGTAATTATGGCGGTAATTCCTGGCATCCTGCAGTAAATATTGAAGTTTAGTACTTAGTTAATGCTACTACACATACATACATAATCAGCTCATTAATGTCCCACTGCAGGGTACAGGCCTCTTCTCAGAATGAGAAGGTTTTAGGCCTTAGTCCATCACGCTGGCCTGGTGCGGGTTGACGAACTACACAAACCTGCCCTCTCACGACAACTGCTAAACGACTGCTACGTGAAATTAATATCACTTCCTCATAAATGAACAAAGGGATAACAAAAATAAGTATGTGGTAGTAGTATAAACATACATACATACATACATACTCACCCTTTTTTCCCATGGGGGTAGGCAGAAACTATAGAACGCCATATGCTACGACCCTTACATACTCCTTTCGCTTCATCCACATAAGTCTTCCGTAGTATAAACATAACATTCCAAAATATGGTTACCAAAATTAATAGCATCAGGCTACAATCTTACAGTTGTTTATAGGTAGCAGTGATAGCCTAGCGGTAGAACGCTTGCCTTCCATGCGTCTGAGTTCGGTCCCGGCCCATACCTCCGAATTTTCAAATTCATGTGCTGATCAGTATTTTATTATCACTTGCGTTAACGGTGAAGGAAAAACATCGTGAGGAAAACCTGCACACCTGAGAGGGTTCCATAAAGTTCTCGATGATGTGTGCAGTCTGCCAACCCGCACCAGGCCAGCGTGGTGGACTAAGGCCTAAACCTTTCTCAATCATGAGAAGAGGCCCGTGCCCAGCTGTGGGACAGTAATGGGCTAATTATGTTATGTATAGGTAGAAACAATTGTGGAATTCATATTATAATTTTAGAATAGTTCATGATTACTGAGTCGTCTATCTAGTCAACCATCACAATCGATAATCGGTAAATCACAATCGATCGTAGATATCAACGCGCGCGCAATGCAGGCGTGATAAAACATTCTGACGTGCGAAACATGTGCTGAAATACTCAATCACTACTAATAACTTTTTTGTTCCAAGATTGTTCCGATACGGGATCATTGACATGCAACATGCAACACAGACGGACGACGGTGCAACGGCGAGATTTTCATCATTATTACGCATCAATTTACGAACAATTACGTCCACGCGGCTGCGCGTACGCTGTAAGGGCACGCTCTTGGATGGCGTGTGTTCCGTACTCGGTACACTTATTCTGAGAAGAAAACTACGATGTCCAAGAAGAGAACTTTCATTAAAAGGCTTATTAGTCAAGCCTTATTAAGAACTAACTTAAATCTTTATTGAAGTCGTATTTCACATCATCATACCCCTTAACCCCTTATTGCTTTCCGTTTGGGATCAGCATTTCTCTTTTTTCCTGTACTTCGCCTAACTATATCATGATTATAACAGTAATTCTAGACCATGGTCATAAAAATCATGCTGTGTTGATTATAGTTATCAAGTACATACCTACCTAAATATTTTAGTTTTAACGTCTCTTCATTTAAAATATAACATTAATCACTGAAGTCCAAATCAAACTATATCAAACAACTAATAAAAAAGTAGTATCAGAAAGTATCGGCTTGCTTATACAAGACAACATTAAACAAATACTTGACATTGTGAAATGCGCCAGTGCCGCTTGAACTAAGTATAGCAATAAGTTAATGATCTGTGACATTATCGCGTGATGCCAAGAGTTATGAGCGATAATCCTACAAATAAACACATTATTCATAATATGTAGTCATACACCACTAGACGACCGCTGCAACTTTTTTTAGAAATGGTGAATAAAAAATTACGCATACCAGACGAAAAATTTGCTTTTTACGTAATATCCTAATGTTTATGACACCAATTCTATTTTTCTTACAATACAACTAAGAAAACGGTCTTCTTTATATTTTATTATGTCTAAGAACTACTTGGTCGTCCATTTGTTATCATTTCGCAATCAGAAACGTGACTATGACAGATTAGTAACCTTTTTACAAAAACGGCACTTCGTACTCATATTTTCTTTGAATTACGTATTAATCGTCAACACAATCGACATACATTTTGCTAATAAAGATCGAATCACGCTTTTTACGGCGTCAAAGTATCTGGTCACGATTTAGTTTATCTTAAGCGAATGAATAGCTGGAGAAATTTTACATGTTACAACTAAAATTACGCGTCTGAAACTAAAATATCTGGACTAAATAGAGAAGTTAATAATTAATACTAAAATTAAATTAAATCTAGAATTATGATTCGTGAGACCGTAAAATAAATCTAGACTAGAACAAATTATACCTTGCATTCATCGTCAAACAGTTTTCCTGTTGTTATTTCAAGTTACGACCTTATTCCCAGATGGTGACAAATAATCTAAAATCGCAACTATAATATCATAAAAGTACAGTTAACCCGCTGGGCTAGTAAAGACAAGATGGTTCACCGAATAGGCCTGCACCATAGAGTGTAACTAATCAGAGATTACGATATAATAACGTAACAAATGGCTCGGGAAAAAGCCCACCTTATTCCGCTAATTCGCACTATAAATGAGATTTTTTTAACGCGTAAAAACACTTTAAGCATTACTAATCGTATAGGTGCTAATCATTTTGTTGATTACAATAATAAAGTAGAGAGAAAAAATGACATCGAATATTGTTCTAAAGGGGCATAAACTATAAGTAATATTTAGTGTTTCTGCGTTTTTGAAACGAGACGTTTTAGGTATGCATTTTCTAAAGAGTTAAAGTAAGAGTTAAGTTTTAAAGAATATCTTTTGATTCTATAAGAAGATCGACAAGAAGTTATTTCAATCGAAATCAGCAGTTCAATGGCACAATCAGTTCTTTCGTAACTTTTAAACAATCTAAGAATAGGTGGATACGCCAAGATAGTCCAAACACATATATTCAATTGAATTTTAGTTTTTATACAAGTCCTAAAAGAATCCCCTCTTATCTAATTTGATTAAATTGCAAAGCCAATTTCGATTAAATGGGACCAATTCCATAGTATTCTTTTTCAATTAAAAAAGAACCTCACAAATTGATCACGTACACTTTGTGTAATCGGTTTACATACATAAAAAAACAACACATAGTATGCGTCCAATTGAGAACCACCTTCTTTGTTGAAGTCGACCAATAATAACATGTAAATGATAAACGGCAATTTAATTCAATTAGTTTTCTTTTTCGAAGTTTCTAAAATGACATCACATCGTTAGCACGTTGACGAATTAGAGCCCTTTCTACGACATGTTTCATAACAATACCGAGAGATTGTTAATGTTGTAGCAGCTACTTCATCTCGGATATATTCTTTGATAAGGGCCGAACCATCCAAGGTAAGGAATAGTTAGTTTTGCTGCCCAAGATTATGCGGTTAGTAGAAAAGGTCCTAGAATTTATGATTTCCTACATTTGGCTACACAATCAGTGTGCTTGCGTCTGCGTTTCTCAGTATTTCGTCATTGCAGCCGGTAGCGGTCTATAGGGAAAATGATAAGATATAATGTTGCATAATATCGAATAACAGGGTTATTCGATATAGCATGTTAAATGTTTGTCGAAAATACGTGCTTTTCGCACGTTTTGAAGAATACTTACTATGTTAGGTTCATTGTAATTGGCCACAAGAAGCATAAGACCTCGGTCATTAAAATTTTTCATCGCCTTGTTACTACTTACATTATGGTGAAGTACACCATGCTCATTGAATTTCTTTAATTGATTCTTTCGGTTTACGCGGGGTGACAGCGCACGACACTGTTTTAAAAGCTCCGTTCTAAGATCCAAATGGAATTTATTTTAATTTAAAGATACATAGAGGAAATGTACTGAATTGCTGTTCAACATTATTTTATTTGTATTACCAGGATAAGAGTATTAAACGTAATGAGAATACTGAGGTCAGTAGGCAAGCACCTTAGCTATGTATTGTACAGTTTGTTAATGATGTATTATTTTTTTTTTCCAAATCCACACCCAAAATTGAGAGCATTCAATGGGTAAATGCCTAATCATTTTTTTAATTCAATCCTTTCTATAAGATTAATCGAATTTCTCACTCACATAGTCAGAGTTATTCTGTTAATGTCACGACGGGGCTTTTTTCGAAAGTGAAAATGTGTAACGGTGGTCAATTCTGTATGATTCCATCATTTCGCCATAAAAGTAAAGTTATGACATCCTTGATGTGCCGTGAAAGTTGCAACTATGTTGTGGTATAACTAAGTGCTTTACGTAGAACATTAAGTACATTAAGTAATTATCGCTAATCTACTCATTTCCCTTTTCTACATTTATGATATAATTTTTACAGAAATTCTGTTCGTGCCTTTAGGACTACCTCCTTGTCCCACCAATAGCCTGTTACATTATTGGTGTGGATGCAATTATTACAGTACAAGCTTAATATTTTGTAGCCTGTTTAGAATTTAGTAGGGGGGTATTTCTTTTTACATTAGCTAAATGTTTTAATAACCTATAATAATGCAGTTAGGGCACTCAGATTTTCCTTACTTTTAGATGTCCTTGAATGTAATTTTCAAACTGATAACGAGACTACTTAATAATACTTCCGGGTAAATAGAATTCTATAGATATATTTTCGATACAAAATCGTTAAACTGTAATATTTTTACGATTATGTTTTTTTTTTTTGCAAAACTGGAAAGAAGTTAAATGTGTGAAAGTAATTTTTGACGATTTTTTCCCTATTATTACACTTCTTCACTTTTTCAATACTTTTTTATAACAATTGATATTTGGTACAGTTAAAGCTCCAATTCCTTGAACTAAACTGTACGACACTTCAATAATTCGTGATTTTGATGTTATTTTACAGAATTGTGACTCAACAGCTTCAAGAAAATCACCTTTATTCTTTAGAGTGTAAGGTTTAGAATTCATCAAATGAAGTGAGGATCTAGTATCTCCACGGGAACCCACGAAAAGTTTGTTTAAGAATTCTTTATTTCTTTTTTCCATTTTTATACATGAAATTACAGTTTTTACACACCAAGATTCCTAATGAAATCTTGCATATTCCAGAAAAAATCTCCGTGCTGTCAGATTGCATATATGAAACATAATTTAACAGACTCCACAAGAAGACGAAATTAATGATGATTGAAACTAAATTACTTTTTCGATACGTAAGCAATGAGATCTAATTACAGCCAGACATGATCATAGTTGAACTTTATTATCTTTGTAGAACACGCCCTTAATTTCTCCACAGCATATTCCTACCCATGTCTTATTGCACAGAGTAATTGAATAGCGAATAGCCTCACTCGTGACTGAAGTAACGTCAGCTGCAAAAATAAGACGACGTACCAAAGTCGTGAAGCTTTAGCGCACATTCAAAGACATAACATAAATATGAGAAAACAATGAACATCGAATATTCAGTCGAATAAGTTTTCTGGAGATGTTGTACCGCGTTTAACGGTCTTTGAGGTAATATAAGAAAACGACGACAAAACGTACGGCGCTGTTGTCTTAAATGAAGTTGAGACAAGGTAAGACGTTAGGTTCATAGCCTAATAAAATACAGGATCCGTAGTGGTTTTTATTTAAAATGGTTATCGAACTTCTAGTAGGGTTTACTACTTATTATTTCCTCGTGAACAGACATTTGCAACTTTATATCTATGGGTATAGAGATTTATTTGCAAAACAAGCATTGCTTTTTCAGTAGTTAGCAGTTTTCTTCACTAATGACAAAGCCAAAGATTAGCGAGACAGAAAGTAATGAAAGTTTGAACTCTAATTATTTTCTGTCTAGGTGTTGAGAGGTTCAAAAATTAAGTACAACCATTTGCCTCCTCTGCCCATCTTACTACAGCTAAAGACTAGGACAGACGTAACGGTCAACGACTTAGGCCGTGTATGAAACAAGCGTTTTCACGATTCTGACTGCCATTAGACAAATCAGGACATCTCGGGTTGGAAAGGTGACAGCCTCAAGTTCAAGCGAACAGCTTCTTCATTATTCAACAAACACCCGTTACTTTGTTGCTAGTTTGCCTTTAGTATATACTACTACAATTAAAGTAGTTTATGAGACATTAAATTTATCATAGTAAATCAATAAATACATAACATTAAGACCAATAAATTCTGGCAAATTGAATTGGACGTTTTCATGAAATTTATACGTACTATAATTTAGGATTTACAAGGAACCTTGGCAAAATTGAAGTTTCAAACCCGACACTTATAGCCTCCGGCTTCATCTAGGCGTGTCTGTTGGGTACAGCCCTTAATTTACGGAGCTGACTGTACGCATCCTGGGCAAGTGGCCAGCAATCATTAGGGGCGACCACCCGTGAATCTATTTCGTTTCGTAGCGTCATTCAGAGCCAGGAACTGAAGTTTTTCCATCTAAAGCGAATGGTTGGTTAGTCGGCGCGTTTTAATGACGGCTCGGCGAAGCGATGTGAATAGGGATAGACTGGGAGGAATGTTATTGAGATATTATAATTAGATTCCTGTTTCTTTTTAAGGCAAACAGCATATAAATCATATTATTCAGCCATAACGATGCACACAATTTGTAGTTACACTTGAATATAATTATTGAAAAAACTCTAACAGCAATCTATATAAATAAAAATGAATCGCCAAATGTGTTGCTAAGCGCTAAACTTGAGAACGGCTTGACCAATTCGGATATTTTTTTTTAAATATATTCCTTAAGGCACAAGGAAGGTTCTTATGGAGAGAAAAAACAAAAATTGCGTGTAAAATAGTAAAAACAACACTTTTTTTTCCCACTTCAGGCCAATAACTTTTGACAGAACGAAGTCTGTCCGGGCAGCTAGTTTATAAAATAAATTAATAATTAAACTACATTTTCAGACATCTTAGTCCATATAAAAATTTACACACACGCATATAAAATATAGAACAACATAACAAGATACACAATACACATAAAGATACATAATATTAACATATTTGAATGACGCTGGGTGAGTCGTCATCCAATGCCACATTATTGGGCTGTCAGTCCTGTTGGCCACAATAGCCACCAGGCTGTTTGAACTATCGCACACTCGCCGCATTAGGGACGCTATTCGTGTCTGCATAGGTGCATAAAAATTTAGCACACCAATTAAGGAGCTTTTGAAAAATTTGGGTTGACGTCAGTTACTTATGTACTAATCAAAAAGCTGTCTTTGCCACAATTTATATCTTCCTGAAAGGACTTGAAGGGTTTTCTACAAATGTCAATTACGTAAACAATTGCGCACAATTTCACTAAAGACTCGATCTAAACCGATCATTAGTTGGTGATTCAACATCACTCCGTTTACAACATTGTCACTCGTTCAATTCGTGTTAATGGGTCGAGAAGGTCCCACGGGTTGGCCGCCTGTCACACCGACCGCGATCCACTGCTTAATTATACGGCGTACAATAAATTTTCACTCTTGTAACTAAGTCAGCATGCAAATTTTATGGTGTCAATCTAGATAGCGTTGATACCTTTGGTTACGAGTTAGTGTCTATGAAGGGGAAAGTTTTGTTTCCGTATCTTTTATCATGTTTCATACAATTATTTGGTACATTCATAAGATTGGAGACAATATTTTTAAAATTTTTGTCTACGTTTAAAAATATATCCAAATAAAAATAGTGGGCTTACCAGTGTTTTTTTTTTGACATGGCTTTGTAACATATTGAAATCAAATACAATCTAAATCTGGTCCTTTAGCTTTAAACGATAATAACCAATGTCCAAGTCACTGTTACTGAATTTAAATCACCTGAACCTTTTGCCAAAGTCTTTAATCCATGACTTTATTAAGATGTCTTCTACGTAACCGTATCCAATGGTTGCTTCTTAAAGTTACGCAATTGGAAAGTTTTCCGTTTGTTTATTTTCACATCAATGGATATGTTTTACGCAAACAATCTAACGTCAATCACGGCTGATTCGCGGTGCGTCGCACATATAAAAATAATCATTAAACAGTAATTACGGATACCTGCTTGATAGACTTCAATAGCCAACAGGTATGGACTCATGAGATTGTTTGACAAAAAAAGCCTATCCCTCGTAGTAGTTCGTTGAATGATAGCGAGTATGAGATTTAGTAAACCTAATGGAGAGATAAGTAATTATAACCTTATAGACTGAAATATAAGATTTTATATTTTTAAAGCGATCTTCATCAAACTCGGGAATCAGTGTACTGCCACGGCATTCTGCCTTTCGCAAACTCGCTCGTTCAGAATATGGAAATCTAAATTTTAATACTGAAGCTAATGATTGATCTAATTAGTTTGGTCCTTCGAGTCGGGTCAACTATCGTGTTTCGAGCCGGAGCTGAATTTTAGACAATAGATTTATTCAAAAAAACTAAACCTTAAAGCTATTATATCCGCTGCTTCCATAAAATACAGAGTTCGTACCTGAGCAGGAATAAAATAAAAGAGTTTTCTATGTTCGCACCATTACGCTATGGCTCGCATCATTATGTTCAGTTAGCCCCGTGGCCATTGATTATTATGATGAGAATGGACCCGTGTGTGAATCTAGTACTATCTCATAGCAGGAAATTCCGAGTTTTCACAGGTGATCTGCGAATTAGATAATACTTTGAAAATTAGCAATTTATATTGTACTAGCAGTGGTTCTGACTTTGCTGAAGTTAAGGTAAGTAAAGAAGTACTACTAACGAATTTCGCGTCGGTTTTCCGCATGCCGAGTGTACAATCAAGAATGAGGTGTTCGTCGTCTTAGACGTTGCCTATCGTATGCAAGGTCCTGCCAAAATACCTATCCAAATTTTAAAGCCTCGCTCAGAATGATAACATCATCATTTACATCCTGAATTTAATTTTAGGCAGGTGTTACATAATTTTTGCTGCTTTTAACGTTTTGCTGCAGAAAGTTGTTGCATTGGCACATTATAAACTACAATCAACAGGACGATCACAGCATGATTGGGAAAATTCTAGGAAGATTATGTGGGATTAGTGGTTTGATACTCGAATTGGAAACGTTCCAACGCACAAACAAATAGGTACATAGACCTTGCGTTTTATAATAAGAGAGATATTTTCACAGGAGATTTGATAAGCGATAGCATAAATTGAGCGTAACGTGAGAGCCTACCGCTACTGTAAACGAAAGCAACTGAGATGCGGCTTAACTCGTAATTTATTTTGGCGGCAGTGTAGAGCACGGTTTTTCCCTAGAAAGAAAAATCTGCAACAATACTATGCTGAATGCATGAAAATGTTGTAATTTTATGAGTGTTGTGTTTTCACCCCTCTGATAGGATCAATAATCACGTTCGGAGCAAATTAGATTAACTGCCTCGTTAGTCTAATGGTGGCAAGCGCGACTGCTAATCGTGATGTCCTGGGTTCGATCCCCAGGTCAGGCAAAGTACAATTGGGTTTTTCCGTGTGGAATTCCTCAGTAGCAGCACAGTTTGGATTTGTGCCCGGTTGATGGCAATAGACTCGCCCCTATTACAAGGGACTTAAACATAACGACGAAATGAGGCTGCTATAATAAACCTCTGCCCAATCCTTCGGGGAATACAGGCGTGATGTTATGTTATGTGTTTTCACCCCTCTCATGGGACCAAAAATCACGTTCGGTGATGATTAGAATTGGAATGAAACCCAACAGAGTTCTGCCTTAAAAGCTCTTCGAAGGACATAAAGTAAATTAGACGGTTTTAAGATTTAAAGGGGTACTTTTGAATCGGCATCGCAGTATTTTCACTCGGAAGCGAACTCTTAACATCAATATTGAACGCATGTCATGACCGCTAAAAGACCTATGCGAACGTGTGTATCATTTAAACATCACATTCACAATAGTGCATATTTACATTAAGGATGCTAGGTTGTCTAACGTTACAATAACCTATTTTATAAAGTACCTAGTTACTATTAGTATTTAACGTTTCTCTTACATTCGCGAATCAGCGTGCAAATGTAAATGACATACTGGCTTTAAACATAGCAGCAGTGTGCAAGATTTGACAAGTTGGTTGGCCTTTGAGTGGTAGTAAGGGCACGGGCCCACGATGCAACACATTGTTAGCAGTCACAATGGGAAACTTGCGGTTTGCTTCATAAGAATGAGCTGAAGATGTGAAGTCCTAGATTTCATTGTCCAGGCTGGATAAAGTGAAATTAGATTTTTCTGTACGAAAAAAATTAGGTATAGATCGCGGAAAATCAAGCTGGAAAGTGACGAAGAGCTACCGCAATGAATCTAAAGTGGAAGAATTAAGAGTGGATGAACACACACCTGTCCTTACCCTCCGAAGATGTCAAGCGTGGCGATTACATTACCGTATTTATCAGAACAACTGTGAATTCCTACGTGTTGCGCATACTAGCTATAGTACTACGATATACTCGTAATTAATGGGCTTCAGCAATCTTCGTTTCCGAATTTGTACGAATTATGCGACCAATTAAGTGACCCATCAGTCAAATTCAAAGTGACAGTGACGTTGTAACTGTTATTATTGGATGTACGTGCTACTGATTACTTCCATGATTGGATAACATCTTCGCGCCTTCGTATTTCCGAAGATAGACAAATATTGCCGAGGCGCGTAAATTATATCGTAATACTATAATTAGTTATCCTTTTCTGTCACTACTATCGTATACTGGTGATTGTACATTAATAACGATTGGAAAAAAATTGGATTGTGTGCCTGAGCCCTAAGTTGAGAGAAATCTGTTATTTAACGCCCCGTGTCCGCAATTTACGAAGGAGATAAGCTGTTTATATATTCTATTTTCTCTTTCATTGCCTCAGTAAGACGACGGATGTAGATGTACAAGTATTAAGTAAACTGTGAGGTCTTACGTGCGTAATGCTAGTAAGTCTTCCGATTAGATCCAAGTCATGCAAAGCTAAATCATGTTTCTATTAGAAAATGATCATCGATTGTAAATGAGTCTGATTCATAATAAATTTGTCTCGTAGCAGCCGGTATACGATCACCGCTGAACCGCTTTTTAGTACGGTTTATTACGCTCTTTTAAGTATTGTTACTGCTAGTAACTACACCTTAGGCGATTATAAGCTTTAAAATAGTATGCATAGGTATTATTTATTTTCTTAAAGATTTAGACACATATTTTTTCTATTCGACTGCTTGTAGATGGTCTTGCGGACCGTTTCTACGTAACCAGGCAGTTATTGGCGAGACCTGAAGGGTCTCCACCCAAAGGTTTAGCCAATATCATAAGCTTTTTATTATTATAGAATCTCATTTTCATTTCCAATAAAATATAACTGAAAGCTAAATTAATTGATGTAAAAATAGTGTTTATAAAATCGTGTACTATCGTTAAGAGGGGATATTTTCAGATAGCTTATTAAGATTATAAAACGCAGGCAAGGCTTAGAAATATTTTTATGCCGCTAGTCTGTGAAAAGCCTAACAAGCCAGCTTACACCTCGCGTCGTTCTGATTCAAAAGATATTGCTGAATCCAAGACATTTATTGAAATCACTAATAAAATTAAATAAAGAACTAAGACCAATCACGTTAGGTGTAAATAAGCATTTTAACCTTTTACAGGATATAAGGACTATTGATATTAAAATTATTGAAGCAAATTCTATAAAAAATAGTGATAATATATTAGCAAAAGTAGAAAGAGAAGTCACGGAAAGGGACTGTTTAGCAAATTGACCACCAACTTAAATTGTCCGTATATTAAAATCACAATTGTCATACGTTATCATTCCGGTTTTTTTTTACCCCACATTCTTATTTCTCCTGTATCGTGGGTGCGATCTTCAAATGCATAAACGCCCAGACTCGGAACAACTATTTGTAGGCCGTACAAATATTTGATCCGTGCGGGACTCGAACCCACGACGCGTAGTGCAGAAGCCAATCGCTCAGCCACTGCACCAAACGTGTCGTCAAAGTTATATGAAATGGGTATAAATACCTACGTAATGTGATGATGGTGATGAAGGTACGATGATGATGTTCTTCACAAAGGTCAGGTGCGTAGTACTCTCAACCGGCGTGCGTGTATGACAAGATGTATGAATGTGGATGAAGCGAAAGGGGTATGTAAGAGTCGTAGCATGTGGCGTTCTATAGTTTCTGCCTACCCCCATGGGAAAAAGGCGTGAGTTTATGTATGTATGTCTTAATTTGCTAAATAATTCGTTTCACTGACCGTACCTTCAGGGTCTCTCATTATGAAATTTATTGTTGCTACCATCTGTTAATCAATTGTATGTGGAGAAATTGCTTTTCTAATAAAGCCCACTTAACACGGAAGGCAGAGCAGTATTTTTTGTAATGTCCAACTTTCTTTGAAACATGTCAGACAGGATGTCGCAGTAAAAATACGGAACAGGAGTGGTCAAGACATCCGGACATCCGCACTAACTACAACAGCGGACGCTATGTGGACCTGCTTTGTGGTTTAATTAGCAAATGACACATTTTCTCCGTTTGTTCACAGATGAGTGCACACCAAAAGCTTTTTACTTTACCTCTACATCAATTATAGGATGGAAAGAGGAAACACACTGAAGTATACTCATGAGGATGAATGTTAATCCTTACTATTCCTTACTAATATTATAAACGCGAAAGTTTGTATGTCTGGATGTTTGTTACTCTTTCATGCGAAAACGGCTGAACGGATTTGGATGAGATTAGGCACACAGATAGACTATGCCCTGGATTGACACATAGGATACTTTTTATCCAGGTAAATCAAGTAACTCCCCTAGGATGCGGGTGAAACCGCGGGTAATAGTCTAGTTAGTAATAAAACATGTTGGTTTGGAGTCTAGTTTATTACTGAATTTAAAAACACCGAACTTACAATGAACATCAAATTACTTACTAGAATAATAATGCTTAGCTTGCAAACCATGACGTTATTGCACCGACGACAGTCATAATAGGGATCAGCAAAGGCATGTCCTTACAACACAACGTCTAGTATTTGTAATGGTCAATTTGATCTAACCAGCATGGCTGTATCGACTGCAAAATGGCTCGATAACAATCCAATTTCCCAAGCTAACAGCGACACCGACTTCAAGGGGAATCTTTTGTGGTCACAAACCTTATCCTAAGTAGTGGTTGCATTCAATGCCTTCTTTTCACGAGAAGCTTCTAGCATCCATGAAGGGTAAAATAGAGACCACACTTAACTACGAACACCTACTTAAAGTCGAAAAATTTGATTTTGAATATTTACTTTGGTGGTCTGTCTTTTTCTAAATACCATATTTAGAAAAAGATAGAATATTTCGATTGGAGTTCGCCCCCTATTACATGGGATTTAAACATACCGGCGAAATGAGGGTGTTACTATACATCTCTGCCCAACCCTTCGGGGAATACAAGCGTGATGTTATGATATTATCTATCTTTTTATAAATAGGGTATTTAGAAAGAGATAGACCACTAAAGCATTTACTTTAGTGTCGAAACATAAAGGCTGCGTTCAGACAACACGCGCCCGCCAAGCGCACGCCACGCGCGTCAACACCCGCATCTAACACGCTTTGAAATTTTTTGTATGTAATTTGAATCTTATGACACATCAATAGATCTCAAATTGCATTTATCGAAGCATGGCATGAGGCGGGCGCGAGGCGGGCGCGTGGCGGGCGCTTGGCGTGAACGGTTGGACTTCGATAAATGCAATTTGAGATCTATTGATGTGTCATAAGACTCAAATTATATACAAAAAAAAATCAAAGCGAGTTAGATGCGGGTGTTGACGCGCGTAGCGTGCGCTTAGCGGGCGCGTGTCGTCTGAACGCAGCCTTAGCCTTGAATATTTATTCAAGGCTGAATGTTTCTACTTTCAGTAGGTGTTGGTAGTGTGTTCTCCATTTTTACCTATACCTTCATGCTAGCACCTACAGTTTATCAAGGATGATCACACTTATAATTCTTCTCTCAAGTAAATTAACACACTAACACCTCAAAGACAATCTAAAGCAGTCCACTTGAAGACTTCTCAAAAGCTATTATTAGTCGTCGTAATTTGCGGGTCGGGTGAGAAAATCGTTCATAGTACAATCTATTGTATTACTCTGACTTGTAAACCATTAAATTTTTACCCACTGACACAAAAATGCATTTCTGAATAGCGATAATTGATTCAGCAAATCACGACTAATGGCAGCAACTGACCCAGCTTTCAATACGATTGTCTACAAAATCACTACCTCATTTTCCAATTTGTGCATTAACCATGAAAATATAAAACATTTTTGTTAGTAATAGTCAGTATGTTTCTATTGAATATTTGTTTTAAACTTTCAATAGTCGTAGAATATTATAACTTACACACTTAGTTTGCGAAACGCTGGCGCCCCAGTAATCTTAAGTACTTTCTTGCTACTGAAAGTATACGCTTATCTTAAAGAGGTCTTTTTGTAAGGCGAGTGGATACGATTTATATTAATGAATACAAATACATAAAGTATACTTCGGTAATCTTTGTCGTTATCTTTGTATGTTTCACTTTTCTTCAATTGACTCATTGCTTTCGATAAAATGAAGATCTGAGAGAGGTTTTTGCAGTTTATCAATACGTATAGTGCATGAAATAAAACCTACATTCCTTAATTAAAACATAACATACATACCATAATTAGCCCATTACTGTCCTACTTCTGGGCACGGGCCTCTTCTCAGAATGAGAAGGGATTAGGCCTTAGTCCACTACGCTGGCCTGGTGCGAGTTGACAGTATACACACACCATCCAGAACTTTATGGAGCCCTCTCAGGTGTGCAGGTTTTCTCACGATGTTTTTCCTTCACCGTTAACGCAAGTGATAATCAAATTCTGATCCGCACATGAATACGAAAAGTCAGAGGTACGGGCCGGGATCGAATTCAGACCCTCCTGTATGGAAGGCAAGCGTTCAACTGCTAGGCTGTCGCTACTTAATTAAAACACGTTACTATTTTAAGTCTGTCTAAATTCTAACACACAAACCTCATTTAAACAACAGGTGGACAAGGAACTCTTTGATGCATCTTTTTAACATTTGCATGCTACGCACGAGTCAAATAAGAATGTTTGAATGCCAATTTTAAAGTACCAATCTGAAACTACACTTTCCTTGCCAAAAACGTGCATGATAATATAGTTTATATTGTCTAAAGCATAGTAGTTGGAATGGCGTGAACAAAAAGTGTGCTACTCGCAAAGCATGTGCAAAACGGTAAGTTTACAAACAAGTAAATAAAACAGAGTCTGTTTATACAACATTTTCACGCAGATTTTGTTGCGTCTGTGTTGTTCCGGATTCGGATGATAGTTATCGCCGGTGTCCGGTCCGGTGAAAACGACAAATTCCGTTAACCGCGTTATCCGTCACAAGTGGAGCGGCCTCGGGTAAATAAGTCACAACTTGGTACGGTCGCCACTGGAATTAATTGTGCAATCTATCAAAGTTAGACATGCTATTATGGTTTTACGTAATTTTATTTTGATTACTAGCTTTTGTTTTTGAGTAGTGACGTTTTGTATTTATTTTTTAATAGTATATTTGAGAGCTTGTTCAGTTGGGCCAATACACGAGGTATTTTCGTTTTTAATGCAGCTGTAGTTAAAAGTAGATGAAGCGAGTGTCAGGATCGTAGCAGGTGGAAATCTTAAGTCTCTGTTTACCCCAATGGGAAACAGGCGAGATTGTATGTATGTATCCAGTTGAAAGTTGCCAACATTAAAAATAACAATATTAGCTCTTAAATTTAAAATTTAAAGCACCCCAGACATTTTTATATGGCTGTCGACCCTAGGTAGTGATTATTATTAATGCAGTGAGAAAGTGCTTTCCATAACGAGTCATACGAGCTCAAACACGATGTGTCTGTAACTAGTCATTGCCACCCGGAGCCACCTTCCAAGTCCTTGTCAAAGTCACCTCGTAAATTAATCACTTTTGCATTAAGCATTACTGCGTTATTAGAAAGACGATAACATATCATTTACCAGTTTTTACTAACGTAAAACTTATCCAGTTTTCGACATAGACACTTCGATATAATGTTTAGAACTTTAGAGTATACAATATAAGTCATCCTACATGAATTTCTAAGTTCTATAAAGAAAAATTTGAAAACGGTTCGCTAACATACACTCAATACAAGTTAACGTCCGCACTTTTTACTGATCGCTTTAATCAATCTGATCCGCATATTTGATCAAGATGCGCTTCAATTACTGAGCTTCTGAACTAATAAAAGGTAGATCTATCTTACACAAGAACGTTTCCCATAGAAATCTAGCTAATCCCACTAAACAATAGGCTAAATCAACTGTTGTGGTGGTTAGATCTTTTGTTTATTCTTTCAATTATCTAGATGATGTACTTACCTAAGTTTCTTTGTATGTGAGCTGTTCTAGAATGTGCGATTTAGCATGAAAATTTGTCCACGAAAGTGTGTGAAAAGCTTGTTTAAATATGAAGTCGTCAATAACGATGTAGAGAGCGCTAGCTGACGATCTGTGGATAAAGATCGTTAGAAGGATCTTTATTGCTAACCAACAATTTGCGAGGCATGTCTATAAATTTTCTACAAAATCTATTCTAACGCTTGGTTTCATATTATTTTCTTTATAAAACGGCATAGCTGAGGCACTATTGTATGAAGCTATAAAAGATTCCGCAGTGCATTCAGTAATTTATATATAACTGCTGGGGTTCGTGCGAATACACATTACCTGGGTTAAAGAGAATCTGTGAACTAATATCGTGCGATCTATCTATCTATCTATCTAATATTATCTCACCGCGATTAATAACAGTCTAATGATTACTCAGAAAATTGTGTGCATGCTAGCGTAAAATAGAGTCTTATTTAGGAACTAGGGTAAATAAAATTCGAAATATAAGCAAATTGGATTTATTCAATGTTTTTCTAATCTAAAATTCTAGTCTACTCCACGGAATAACCCAATGTCACTTCAGTAATGACCGCTGAC
Organism: Amphipyra berbera; assembly: GCA_910594945.2. Lineage (NCBI taxonomy): Eukaryota > Metazoa > Arthropoda > Insecta > Lepidoptera > Noctuidae > Amphipyra > Amphipyra berbera. Next base: position 8,457,641 of record OU343136.1, on the reverse strand, counting down.
CTTAAAAAATGATTGGCTGGCTAAGCTGGAAGACCAAACAATATTGGAAATTAAATGGAGCGTACAGAACGGCCTCACCCGAGCATTACACGGTTTGCGGTGAAGCATTTTTGATAGGGGACAGACGTGCATCGCTGTACCCAAAGTGAATTTCAACGCCTCTGATTGGATAACGGTACTGGGTGCCATATTGATAAACCACAGGGAAAATATGCACGAAAATTTGATTCGAATATTGGACTTATTGGGTTCCTAATACCGCATCATGGACCTAATGTAACGGAACTTAATATAGCTTATCGAGTACACGTGGCTCTAATTAATCTTAGGCTATTATCCATCGTAGTGCAAAATCTTAGTTACGGAATTTATTAGTTTGTATATTAATTATTTCTGTAAAGCAATTTTCTGTACACAATAATAAACATATCACCAACAGTTTAACTAGAAGTTTATGTAAATATGTTTAAACTGTAATTTAACTTAGAGCTTTCATATTGATTTTCAATGGAAGAAGACGTATTTCAACGACTTTCTTATGAAAGTTTCTAAGAAATGTACATACTATTGTTTCCACCTATATATTATTGATGTGCAAATGTTTCTCGTCTTGGTACCATTTATATTTATTATCTTGCAATGCATTTATAGTGAACTAACCTATTACATAAAATTGCGAGGTATATACAATATAGAATTAAACATCCATTGCAAAAACGGTATTTAAAATTACCACCCTAACAGCAATTTATTTCTGTAATTACCTATTACATAATTGCCTTTACATAAGGCGAAGATGCTCAAAGTCATAAAAAAGAAAATTGAACAGGAACTACAGCGGCTGCATCTGCTGCGTTGTCCGTAGGGCGGAATGAACTAGGTGAACGGTGGCGGGTTCTCTTCAGCGGCGTCGCGCGCGCAGTCCCGCTTGCAACGTCGTCGCGGCCGCACGCGCACGACGCGCCATGAATCGTCCGTTGATCGTAGTCTTCGCGCTCGCCGCCCTCGCAACCATCGTCGCCGCCGATGACCCACCGCGGCCCCGTCTCATAGACTTTAACCCTTGGGCATGGCTACCCTCCAACCGGAACAGATCACCCTCAATAATGGACTACTTTTTCCCACCATCCCGAACACCCAAACAATCCAACCTAGATCCACCTGCTGACCGAAAACCTCCTGAAACCACAACCCACACAGTAGAGAACACCCCTGCACCAACCACATTAGAGGAACGCTCTACCACATACGCGAAAAAGATATCCACTAAAACAAAGTCAACCGCACCCGTGACAACCCCGACTGCTACGACGCCGCCCAAAACGAAAAAGTCCACCCGTAAACCTATCGCGGCTACGACAACCGAGGTAAAAACTACACAAACTAAAATCGAGGCCCCGCCGTCGACTACGAAAGACGCGACCGTGACTACGTACAGGCCGCCAACCAAACATTATACGATTCGGCCGGTTGTGCGGACTACAGAGACACCCACGGTTCAAGATACGGAAACTACGCTGAACAGCGACAGCACGGAGACTGTTTCTGATTTTGATACTGTGGGAACCACTGTTGACGGTCCGAAAGAGACTGCTCCTACGCTAAGCACAGCTGACGATACTCGATCCACGGACGCTGGTACCGCGAGTACAGCCACCGTGGAGTCCACCACGCCGACGGACAGCACGGAGCCCGCGGACAGCCGCGAGGGATATCTTCCACTCCGCGACAAGCCTCAACAGACCCACGTTAAGATCAACGAGCAAACCAAGAAAGAGGTCAGTGATTTAATACTATTCTTTTTTTTTCTAAATTGTTCACAGTCTAATAGCTACAACTTTCCTAGTTTCTGTCGCCACCTTGTTTTCTCGAAGAGATCGTAAATTTCTTTAGGCGAGGTAAAGCCAATCGATACATAAATATTCGTAGCGCTGAGCACTCGATAGGTGTAAAATATGTGACACAAAAGCTCTTTCCGATATAGCCTGTGAGCTAGCCGGCGGACGGTGAGAGCACATAAATTCGAGCTAATGAGCCCTTAGAGAAAGGTTGTTGTGCATTCACTATAAAAGCATGTTCTCACATTAGCCGTGCAAATTGCTATGAATTATTTATTTCCTAGAAACCCGATGAAGTGCATTACGATCGGAAAAAAGATAGTAATAAGAACACATTGTGTTACGCCCTGTGACCATATGTAAACTAAATTATTACACGCTGTTATTTGTTAGACAGTTTCTATTGCACAGTAATGGTTAATAATGAACGTTTAAATCATTCCCACTAATCATCGCTCGAATGAAATGCTAAGTAATACTTCGAACTAAAAAAATAATGTACGCGTCGCAAGGAAAGTAGTTGCTTTTATTTGATGAACATTCGGTTTTGATTACAGTACCTACAGCACGCATCACGAGGTACTAAATTAAGCATAAAGAAGTAATATTGTTGATAATAAACTTGAAAAAGCGAAAGAAAAATGCGCTCAAAAAGTACATCGCCGTAATTTATAGTATGTACTTAGGCTGGAAACTGCTTATAAATAAACTACCTTTCAACCACACTACGTACGTTATAACAATGTTATAAACCCGTACAGTCTATGTTAATCTTTCGTGCCTAAAATCTCACAATGGGCAGCTAGTATTTAAACAGATACATCTTTGTCACCATTCCATTTTTAGTTTTGTGTAGGAAATGAAAGTAGTTACACCATGACGGTTGTATCAATTAAAGGAATTTAAAAAAACTATTTAGTGCACATAAAACCTTTGATAGATTAATGAAAAGTTATATAAAGTGGATAACTATATTATATAATCGTCGAAGTAAACACAAAGGTTTTCACAATTATATTACAGTTCAACGGTTGTGGATAATATTCCTCAAAACAACGGTATTATAAATTACTCCATAATAGATTCCAGAGACGTACAAACATCATCCACATATGTCCTAACATATCAGATGCTGAAAAAATCATTTTGCATAAAATCCATCAAGTTATAATTACGCAAAAAAAATAAAACAATGGAGTCCATTAATATGAAACAAAAAATAAAGCAATTATTGACTATATTTAACTATTTTCAGTCGTTAGGTCATTTGCAACATCCAGAGATTCGACAAAAAATGCTAGCACTGGACATGAGAAATATAAAATTTCTGCATTAAAGGGACACGATGATAAATTATAGTGACATTTTTAATATTCGATCAGTTTTTTGCGGTTATTTATAAAAAAGAGAGGCCGTGGAAATGCGTAATAAAGCCTTCTTAGTAGTTACAGCATAGTAAATAATAAAGTTTAATATACAGTGACATAAATATTAGTGTAACAATACAGCGCAAGTAGAAACTCACATCCAATAACGTTTTTTGTCGATATGGAAATATAAAAAAAAGTTAATAGAGAAAGCACTTAGATTCGGAAACTTCGAAAAATCTCAGACAATGAACAAAAAAGTGTCCAAAATCATATTGTGGCGGTACTTTCCTATCATTAGCGACTTTGTGGTCGGTTCTAACTGTGGTGGATGCCCGCAAATTTTTAGATAGAAACAGATTTACTTTGGACACACCGGAGACACTTCACATTGTGAACTTTCACTGTTACACGATCTGATCCATCATCGGTAATGAATGAGCATTTTCTAATGTGTTTCGTTGATGAATTGGGTTTAGCTGCTAATCGCTTTTCAGAATTTATCTGCAAGCACATAATACCCCTTCATTTCTTGGTTATGATATTGCTATAGCCATTATGCTTCAAGTTCATTATGAATTATGATTTCCAAGTGTATAACAAAAGCTATTCAGAATAGAAATTGCATCGTATTACTTGTGTTAATTTAGTTAACAATTTTGTTATTCGAAAGTAAAATATTATGAGTCGTTATGATGAGTGATGTTTAGCATCTGAGAGACCTTAAAATTTATCAGTGAATACGAGCATCAAATGGATAGAAAGGCAAAACAATTACAGGTACTCACTTGTGCATATTATTATCGAAAGATGGTAATATCTTATGAATCTTATTTGACATAACGTGAAATAAAAGCATCCTTTTCCGTGAAGTTATTAAGCTTTGGTTTTAAATTCACCGTTGTTAGGCGCCACCGGGCAAATCTAACGGACTCGCGGATACGATGCGTCTGCGCCGCTTGACGTTCAGCTATTTGCATTTTAGTGTCGTTTATCCATAATAAACGCGACTATCTGCCGGTGCTGCAACATCGTTAGCTTTTTAATATCCTGGTGCAGTAGTTACGGGGAGACTAATTGTTTAGTGGAATTTACTTCATTAAATGTCTACGGATAATATAGATTTTGGTACTAGCATTAGCTTTATCGATGATTGTGAAACGACTAAGGTGGTTATTGTTTTGTTTCAGACTGACAGTTTAACCACTGCACTGTTACAAATCTTTAAAACTAAAAAAATTAAAGCAATTTTCTTCATTAGATTTGAAGTCATTCTTTTGTTTAAAACTTATTTTTCTTTAGTTTCAAATAAAAATTGTTTTGATGCCTCGTTTTCTGCCTATTCGTGCTTGAAATAAACTAGACCAGAACCTAAATGAAAAATAGTTGAGTATCTTTAAAGCTTCAAACCCAACACGTCATCTATAAAAAATAAAAAGTTTAAAAAACAATTAGTTAAGAAAGTAGGTAGTTAATTAACGTAAGGCCAACATTTCAACCATAAAATATCTAATTGTGAATTCACCGAGGTTGTTTCAGTAAAGCACTTAGTATGTCATAACTTAATCACTGTGTACACAAGCCTATTGTAATGCAGATAGACACGGTGAAAGAATTTAATGTTGGGAAAGGTCTTCGAGCCAGCTTTATTAAGGTCGTTTAGAATTCCATGTAACAGTCGCTTTATTATATTTTATAGCCCGTGTTTGTTAAAGTAGGGAGATTATCCGCGAAGATACGGTAGGCTTCATGGAAAGTACCTAATTGCGGTGGCACGTTTAAAAAAAACAAACAAATATCATACAATTAATGCTAATTTATGATGCTGAAATCACGTATTGTTCAATTCAGAATTATCTGTGTGAACCAGGCAATGGAAAGCATAGAGAAAACGCATATGACATATGAGTTTAAACCAGATATTTATAATTTATAAAAATCTGAAATTTAATAAAAAGGAAGATAAATGAAGTTACAAATTTTAATGCTTTTCCAACGACTACAATTTTAATAATGATTAAAAATTATTTAATGAATAACTTTTTGGTAAATGAAGGTAAAAAGAAATACAATTTTATCTAAAACAAATACAATGATGATCAAAACAAAGTTTAAATTAAGTTTATCCCTTGAATTATAATGAAGATACGCACGATCAGCCAATGGTGAAATTCTCACCAAAACAAAACGTAACTAACACACAATTACCTGTTTAATTCAGAGCAAAACGAGACGAAACCAAACAAATCTCACTTTCGCAAGAGAAATGAATAATTTAAAAGGTATCGATCGTTACTAATCGTGTCTAATTAATCAGTACGCATTACCTGTAGAAAGTATAGACGGATCTGAAGAGAAAGGGGCAGTACCTTAGGAACTATGAACAAGGAACGAGGTTGGAATACTCGTAAACATGAATTGCGCTTAGTCGAGAGTGTTTCATGAGAGAAAACGTTTTGTTGAATACCATATAATATTTATGTTATGATGATGTTAAAACATCATGTGCATTACATTACATTACATTTAGCGGTTAGAGCCATCAAATTGTATAGAAAACTTGGGAGGTCTTAAATCATCAGTGTTATGACGAAAAAAGGAAAACTACATTATTTTAAGATACAGGCTCCCGTCCTGTTAGCGTAATATCGTGAAGATTGAAACGTGTAAAAGCGAATAGTTACATTTGATTAAAATTCTGTAACAGTGCTTGTTAAGCAAAAGATATAACTGAATAAGACAAATAAAATGAATATTAGCACTAAAGATTGATGTAACATTGTCTACAGTTTTATCGACTTTACCGTGACATTTTTTTATTATTTCACTGTTATTCTTGAGTGTAAAGTTTTTATCTACTATTTACTATTCTTTTTCATCTTTAACTTACGTAAGCATGTCATCGTTACCTAATCCGATGCGCATCTAATCTTTGTTTTCTTTTATGACATTTTTGTATTGAATTCGATTATTCGAAATAGCATTAGACTTTCATACCCGAGATTCTTCCGATTAAATAATGTATTGCACAACATCCGACTTAATACCTCGAAATAGCGATTGTAAATTCAATTTGTGTAATGAAAATAAGAGAATCGTCTGCTACCAATTGCAATCACGATATAAAACACATACCTCGTATCAAATTAAGTGAAATGCAAGAGTAGAAAAAACATTCGCTGTACTGCCGGCCGACTGTGATTTCATTGCTGCACAATTAATTGTTATTGTTGCTATAAATGGTTATTTCAATTAAGAGTACTATATTATATACCCTAGAGTAATAATTATGAAGCAAATTGCATTAAAATAATGCTAGTGATACATTACGCATTAATAGAGCGAGAGTGGAAATCAGAATATCGAGTGAGCTACATCGATCGGATCCGATTACCGATATCATTACTGACCACATTATTGTATCGGCCGCTAGCTGCATCCGACTAGCTAATGATATCCTTTCCCAGTTTTTGTACATCATTATTTTCTCTGTCCATGATTGAAGCGTGTACATAAATATGCATGGGAGTGTACCGACGCGAAGTCACGACAACCTGCAAGGGTTGTTCAGATTATCTTAGTTGGTGAAAGGTTAACTTCTTAGTTGTCCATTGTACAGTGAAATGGACTGTAAATTCTCGATGGCAAAATAAACTGCATATTAAGTAATTAAACTCATTCCTGGACATTCTAAAACGTTGCCTTTAGTTCTCAAATAACTGCATTCAAAAAGTTAATTATTTTTAAACTTGCTATAAAAGCCGATGGAGTTAACATAATTCCGCATCTAAGTACGGGCGACTGGAATAATGGGAGTTCGAAAAATAAACAAATAGCCTTGCAATAAGATATTGCCGACAGGACGCCAAGTAAAAATAACATTACAAACGCATTTTATAAAAGTGGTAATAACGGTGATAAATACAAAGTCAAGAAGAAATATGTTACTAGAAAGGATGACTTCATTATAATTGTGGGGTAGCAAAGAGAAGCATTTGTTGATGCTGAAAAGAAATAGTAAATACAGGTTTCGTAGCGTGTCGTAATTTGTGCTACGATCGTATGTGACCGACATTGACTTCGATCATTCGTTCAAGGCCATCAGTTATTGCGTAAAGTGTTTCACGTAACTGTATGTTTGATTTAGATAATGTTGCGTTAAGCCCGCTACACTGGGATACTATCAATTTATGACTCCCTGGTCATTTAGCGGCGCGAAATGTCGGAACTTAAGTGAATTGTGGTGTTTAAACACGCATCTGTATAAATAAATATAAAGAGATGTTTAATAATGTTTGTAGTGAATTTTACAGTATAATAGACAAAGAATTTCATGCATTAACGTATATCGTAGTAGAGATTTGCTTATGTTATGTCATCAGACATGTCTAAAATCAACTTTACTTTAGAACTGTTGTCTTAAACATTTGATCGATTCTTAGACGTAAGCTTATCTTTGTTAGATGTTTGAATCAGCCAAACTATTATAATATCGCATGACCTATTATGGTGTTGTCCGTTCTATACGTTATTTTACAGTAATAGATAGACTCGTTGAATAACACCCACAACAAAATACGCTCTCAAACATAGCACTTGTTAAATTTCAAGTTAAATCGTGCTTATATTTTATTGCACTTTATCATGGCTATGACCGTTTATGATCTTGTGTCAAAAAAATCTGTCTTGTTAGACCGGGAGCAGGTTGCACGGATCCGCACTGCGTCCAATATGACATAACCGATTCGTCGGAGCCAATTACAGGTGGCAACTCGCGTCACGATTGACGGCGTAAAATGCGTTTATCCGCTACACTTATCACGCGAATTCCACACGCGAAACTTACCTTAGATAAACCGTTTACGAATCGGACAGTTACGTACGAAATCGCGTTAAGTCCGTTGCATTAACCGTATTATCCTTGCTTGGTTTGTAAGTAGCTGCTGATATGCTGACAGCGGAGATAGGATTGCATGTTGTAAGTCTTGAGCAAAACGGATTAATGGAGATGTACCTTACATCTTCATTAATACTATAAGCTTCGAAGATACGATTACATTAATTAATACCAGTAAAGTTGATAGTCGTAAAAACTATAATAACTGTAATACTTAAACACATTGATAGTATGTTATTTTGCAATCATGGTAATAAAAATACTAGGTTCCTAATAGCATAATGATCAGTAAACATAGATAATAAATATGTTTTACCCTACACTAAAAAGGTACGATTATTCTGCGTTTTTACTTCCTTACATTCCAAAACCTGTATGGGTTTAAATAACGACTGATTCCTTTTATTAGCATCACCTACCGAAACATCGCCGTCATCAGAAGTTATAAAATAAATAGTGGGCACTAAGAAAGCGAAACTAACAAGAAAATAATCGTAGAAAGTGTATAAAATTGTTTTCTTGTATGTGCTGTCGATAACAATTCGATTGCAAACATGGACATGTGCCGGACTCATTTTCACTGACGACCATTACGCATAAAGTTTTTTAAACCAACAATGTAATGAAAAAACTAATATGTTTGTTCACGTTTCCGTAATCGAATGTTATGACGATTGTAAATTAGTTCGAGTTAATGTAATGAATTATTTATGGCACGCGTTTACTTCAAGTTAACAGTTTCATTATCGGTGACCGTGTGCGCACAAGCTCTGCAGGCTATCTATTGATCGTTCAAGTAGCCACAACGTTTAAATGTATCATAAAAAGTTATAGTAATACTACAAAAGAACGTGTGATAACTATTTCACGGGTATTTGAACACAAAAACTATAATAACCGTTTTGTATGTGATATTTAATGTGCGGCAGCTGAATAGGAAGCTTTATTGAACTAGATTTGAAGGTCATTACAGCACATCGATTGATTGACAGGTGATTAAGTCCACCGTTTAATAGTGAAATTAAATTTTGTCCTCTATTTACATAGGAATTAATGAAGCGCTACTGTAACAAAATCGATTCGATGTCAATGAGAACGGTTGTGGAATTTGCTCGAGAAAATAATAACTTTGCACTAATCAATTTTCCCACAGATCCGTTACAATTATTATACCACTTTTAACATTAGAAAGCAGTAATAAGTGTGTTAAATGGATGGTCAGTGTTTGTAGAAATGATTTTCACTCTCGGTAAGCCGCGAATAATTACCTATGCATTCAGAGCACCGAGCGAATTGTCACAAACTCAAACAGAATACCTATGTAAAGTGTGAAGTGAACGAGAAACTATTTAAGCTCAAGCTCATATGTAACGTTTGCTTTCTAACAAAAGAACAGTAATGCACAATGGAATTTTCAGTGAAAGCAATGAGTCAAATCAATTTGAGTGCCGTAATGATGATTTCAATGCTCCATATTTGACCTTAGTGTCAATCAAATTTTTCTATTCATGGGAAATAAAAGTCTATTGTATGGCAAAGAGAGCAATGTCTAGGAGTTCACAGCCTCCATAAAAAGGTTTAAAGAATTATAATTTGCAAGAATAAAGTAGCTTTTTATGCTTCGTAATACTCTGTTGCTAATGGCAATGTAAATAATGTACTTCGGACTAAAATACAAATCTAAGAAGCTCTTAAAGTATTGTAGGTAAAGATATTTTTCTAACTTTCTGTATTGACTAAATATTTTGCTAGCTGCAGTTGACATTGATTGAAGACATCCAGATCATCTTGAATTAAGGTTAATTACTTTGAAAAGTAAAGTACTAATGAAATATTTTTTTAGACTGATGACTATCTAGTCGTGCCGATAGAACGTGATATCGTATTGAAAAGAAAGAAAAAGTTGTATGTGATGTGTTTTGCTGAAAAAATTGTGAGGTTTTGCTTAAGCTGTGATGTAGATGTAATCGGTAAATACATAATAGAAAAGATTTTTGATAGAAGCAACAATGACTAGAATCCAAAACATAATATTACAAATAATAATAAAACACTTTCTTAAACCACAATAACATCACACAATAATATTAATAATAATAAAAAAGAAAACGCACTTACTGACAGAACCACGTTGTGATACATACCTGAAACAAAAGAAGTCATCAATGAAATATGGAATAAGCCACTGATGTAATAACATGACGAATTCTTGTACGCATACATAATACATTGCTATTATATTAGAAGCCTCGGGCGAAAGTTTACCAGCACTACTGACCTCTCTGTTCATTAAAAGATAATCGAAAGTGAAATTAAACCGAGAGGAGATTTTGTTGGCAGCAATTATATTAACACATGTTTCGGTTGCTGTTAGCCCTGAATCGATTTCGTTGTCATTGCGAATGGGAAAATTTCGAACAATACAAAGTTTCATACTGTTTGATTCGGTAATTTGTTTGTAATTAAATAAGTGAAAATGTGTAGTAGTACTTTTTGGTAGGTTAATTACTTTTTGGAGGAACTATAAAATGTAACAAAGAAGCATAGCGAATTGACCCCCGATCCACCGTGCTCACCCGCCGCAGCCGCGGAGCCGGTCGTTCCTTCTGACTCCGCGCAGTCACACCGCGATTAATACAGCCCTCATCAAGCTGTCGTATCCCTCCCAGTCCTCTCGCATTCAACACCCTAAGAAGTTCAAGTCCCCCCTTGGGGACACCCTTAGAGGTGTTGCTGCTATAATAGTCATGATGTTACAGTAGTTAGCGTAGTTAGCTAGGTAGTTTAGATATTGGTTCGGAGACAATCGTCGGGCTTATCTATAGAAAATCTATTTTTCAGATTAGTTATCCTACGATTGTAACCAAGGCCTTAAATCAATACAAATCGTTTATAATGTTTTATTAATTATTTTTGCCCAACCTATAGGATTGATTCTAAGACTTCTGAACCTTTACTAATTCCAGATCTCCCAATAAAGGAATCTTAACGAACTTCAATGCAAAAGGAATGTTATATAAATTACATTCAATTACACCTAACTTCCAAGTTCTATTTGTTCTCAGACAATTTTACACATTCTTAGATTAACAATCCGCTATTTCATACGAAAATGTGAGAACTCCAGATTTCAGTATGGACGATTTCATACGGGTATTAACTTGTAACATGTTACCAGCATAAATTCTTGGTCTTTTATATCCATATCAAATGTCTAAAGCGAATACTATTGCTAAGATTTGTTTTATTACTGTCAATATAACTTGATATTCTGTTTTCTTGCTGTCCATCACAGTATGCCCGTAAATGTCCTAGAGTACTGCCATAATCATAAAGACGCACCATGGATTCGTGTTTGCAGTTTACATTATTACACAGATAGACGCTACTATCCATCTCCTTGATATAATTCCTTAGGCTGACTGCACACGAGACACTTTCTGTCTGCGGACATGGTTTTCTGCCTTAAGACTGTCTCGACTGCCTCGTTGGTCTAGTCGTCGCAAGTGCGACTGCTGAGCATGGAGTCCTAGGTTCGACCCCCAGGTCGGGCAAACTGTTATTGGATTTTTTCATTAAGAATTTCTCAGTAGCAGCCCGGAGTTCGGAATTGTGCCCGGTTAATGCAATAGGCTCGCCCCCTATTACATGGGACTTAAACATAACTGATGGAGGGTGTACTAAAACACCTCTGCAGAACCTTTCGGGGAATACAAGGCGTGATGTTTTGTTTATGTTATGACTAAAGCGTATCTCTATTCACAAAACTGTGTCTCGAGACACAAAGTGTTCCATGTGCGGTCAGCCTTAATCATTTTAGACCCCGACGGGAAATTATAAAGCAATCTGTTCATAATCCAGACCACACACCAGATGTAGAACAAAAACCATTAATACCTTTTTGGAAAGTAGGTATCAGTTGTGGCAGTGAAATCAAGTGATAGTTTGCAGTCAAAATGTGTATCAGTCACAATTTTTCATGTCGTAAGATCAATTTCCGAAAAACGCAAGTGGCGAAACTGTAAACAATCTTAAATATGAATTTGTCTCACGAAAGTGATTACCTATACAAAAAAAAAAGATATTACAGTAGTACGTAGATATCTGCACTAAACGTAGTCAGTATTTTAGTGAGATAAACAGTTCAATAACATAACATTACGCCTGTATTCCCCGAAGGGTTGGCCAGAGGTGTATAGTAACACTCTCATTTCGCCGTTATGTTTAAGTCCCATGTAATTGATAGCGAGTCTATTGCCATCAACCGGACAGAAATCCAAACTCTGGGCTGCTACTGAAGAATTCCACACGAAAAAACCCAATAACACTTTGCCCGACCTGGGGATATAATCCAGGACCTCACGATCGTCAGTCGCGCGTGCTACCACTAGACTAATAAAGCAGTTCAATTGCAGTTCAATTGCAGTTGAATTTCATATATCGTCAAATCTACACTAATATTATAAAGAGGAAAGATTTGTATTTTTGTATGTAACGAATAAACTTAAAAACTACTGGACCGATTTCAAAAATTCTTTTGCCGTTAGAATACTACATTATCACTGAATAACATAGGCTACGGGCGGAGCCGTGAGGACACAGCTGGTATAAGATAAATTGTTCAAAAGAGACACTACAAACCATACTTGCTACCTATAAATCATTGTAGAACTGCTATTAAACGTTAATATATGTACCATTAACGCTAAGAAGTTATTAAAGTAGTAGTTTCTGAAGACGGAAGCTAGTCACTGGATCGATTACTGCGATATGATTGGGTCTGGTATGGCTAGACCACGATCTGGTCGGGTCTGGAAGCGGGTGACGATAACAACCGGTCTACGATTATTTACCGTAATCTAACTAATGTTTGTGTTATATAATTAATGCGTGTTATATAATCGCAATCGCTTCCTTAATCCGGTTTTAAATGTGGATTGGAGATGTTACGCTGGCGATTGGATGTAGTAGCAACTTGTTATTAAACGGAAGCTTCATTGAAGACGTGCAGTCATTCACTGAATTGTGATTGATTTGAAACCGGCTTTCGCATTATCTATGGGCTATAATTTGCTGCGTAAAGGACTTTAGATAATCAGGGTAATTAAATTATTATAGTGATTGGTAGAGGGTTTGGTCGTAATTTATTTTATAGTCTGGCAAGCTTCTCGATACAGAACATTAACAGCAAGTTTTTACAGAGAAGCTAACGGTACTCCGATTTACGATGTGTCAGAACCGAAGTCCCTAGCAAAACTGAATGAGTGGATCAAGGAACTACAAGTATATTCCACCAAGAAGAACATAGTCTGCTTAGTTGTTGGCAATAAGATTGACATGCATATCATTTTGGGACCCAGTGCATAATATCAGCAAGCACATTGGGTCACCGCGCGACGAGCGCAACGATTATTCCCAAGGACGGTTGATGTCAGGCAGGCGGCCGGTCATAAAACAATAAGCCAAAACCTCTAACAACATGGATTTATGAAATACATGCTGGGCCGACCCCACCGAGTGTGGGATAAGGGCAGGAAGAAGAAGAAGACTGGCAAGCTCGTGGCTTATTAACTTCTGCGTGGATCTTACAATTTGCGAGGTTAAGCAACGCTTGCCGCGGTCAGTCCGTTGATGGGTGACCATTTATTAAACATCGAGATCCTTCGGTGCCTCGGAGAGCACGTTAAACCGTCAGTCCCGGGTGTCATACTATCTGTCAACCTATGACAGTCATTACGGGTAGTCAGAAGCCTGAAAGTCTGACAACCGGTCTAACTTTAGGATATCGGAATTGCCCAGTAACTGGGTTGCGGAGGTCTGATGGCAGTCGCTACGTGTAAAATACTGGTATTCAGTCACATCTGGTTAGACTGGAAACTGACCCCAACACAATGGGGAAGGCAACGCAAAACTAAAGCAGATGGCAGCACCTCCATATTTAGTTATTTCCACCAATCAGAACCATCAGGTCAATAATGTCAAACACATTGCAACCAATAAGATTGCAGTGGAACAATCGAAAGTGGCGCCATTAGTTCCACAGTTGCCTACCCCATTGGGAAAAGTTAGGTAGTCGGTCTGACTACGCAGTACTCGATGTAACATGACGAGAACCATGCAACTATTTAATTTCATGTGATGTGGTGTGTAAAACATTTAACGCATATTTAGTTTATCGACAGCCTCGTTGGTCTAGTGGTGGCAAGCCGGACTGCTGATTCGATCCTTGGTTCGATCCCCAGGTCGGGCAGTGTTATTGTGTTTTTCGGTGTGGAATTCCTCAGTAGCAGCTCGGAGTTTGGATTTGCACCCCATTGATGGCAATAGGCTCACCCCCTATTACATAAAATAAAGAAAGAATATTATTTATTCTGGACTCACACAGGCAGTTACAGAAACAAAAACAATATAAAAAAAAGAAACAATAAGAATTTAGACTACCTGCACGAGGCCAAAAAGGGCTCCTATCTCAGCATAATGTTGCGACATTTAGAAAAAAAACAAAATGTCGCGACGCTGGTTTTCTGATAGGGCCATATTACATGGGACTTAAAACATAACGGCGAAATGAGGGTGCTACTATACACCTCTGCCCAACCTTTCGGGGAATATAGGCGTGATGTTACAACTTAGCTATTAATTTCCGCACTTTTCTCACTGTGAAACTCTTCTGCTATTTTTACCCACCTGCACAAGTAAAACAATGCTCAACTTACTTTATATATAAATAGCTCCTTTTAAGGACATGACTTTCTGAATGTTTCAGTACATTTTATGAGCTTTCCCGCAACGTGTATTTTGTATACAATAGTTTTCATATCAACAATCACGACCCCAAGTCGAGTTATGACCTCCCGCGGTGCAATACAGTGTACAATGTAATGTTAGATGCCTTGAGTTCTTATGATATGCGCGTGCACATATATCTCATGGAAACGGGAGCTTTCTGCTGTTACATTTGAAAGATAATAGATATGTTCTCATAATAATTAGTTTAATCGTGTGGGTAAGTGTTACACTATAACACACAAGCACAAAGTTCACTTAAGATGAAAACTTCAGAAGATTGTTAGTACCGTTCTTGTTTTGTAGTTATTTTTAATTTCTGCCTCGTTGGTCTAGTGGTAGCAAACGCGGCTGCTGGTCGTGAGGTTCTGGGTTCGATCCCCAGGTCGGGCAGTGTAAGCCTCAGTAGCAGCCCGGAGTTAGGATTTGTGCCCGGTTGATGGCAATAGGCTCGCCCCCTATAAATGGGACTTAAACATAACGGTGAAATGAGGGTATTACTATACACCTCTGCCCAATCCTTCGGGGAATACAGACGTGATGTTATGTTTTCATTTCTTTACGTTTAATTGTCTGGCCCATATTTATATTTTTATTAAACTTCACTGTCAACTTTAAGTTACGGTAACTTATTGTTTTAATTCACTGGTTTAGTGAATTGTTTTCACATTGTGACAAAAAAGGAATTACAGTTAATTTTTTGTTAAACCGTGTGAATTAAGCATAGAACAGTTTGGGTTCACGAACTAGCCAAATTATTTCAGCTAATTTAATTTGTGCTAAATTCATGTGTTATTATTTAGACTCCCATTTATATCTAGAACAATCTAGTAAGCACTAAGCCAACATTAAGCGCGTCAACCATTAACACATAAGTACTAAACGCTTATCCTACTTTAAAACGACTTTAAATTTTAAAGTGTAATCCAACGAATATTTGCACGTTCCCGTTATCAGTCTAGCGTTACCGCAAAAGTTCTACTATCTCTACCATAGATCATTCATATAATGAGTAGGCACGGTACATAGTGGTTTAAGGCATATACCTAATATACTCTAAGGTACATGACTCAATTATAGTGGTAACCCTGAGGTTACTAGGTTAGTCATAATTGTAGGCTTTCTAAGGAAATTGCGTTTTCATGATGGTATTTGTACATGACTAATGTGACCATTTTTTTGTAATATGAAACTTCTAGGAATAATGTTTGTTATACTACTGATAGAGATCTTTACAGTCTGTAGGTCCCAATTTCTCGCCCAAATGGCTCTGTTGTTTAAATTCTAGTTCCGAGTCATTGAAGTAAAATTGTGTCATCTGTAGACTGTTTTATTCGTTTTGTGTTATGATTGACTGCCTTGTTGGTCTAGTAGTCGTAAGTGCGACTGCTGAGCATGGGGTTCTGGGTTCGATCCCTAGGTCGGGCAGTGTTATTGGGTTTTTCCATTAGGAATTTCTCAGTAGTAGCCCAGTGGCAGTAATAGCCTAGTGGTGTGACCGTCGGACTGCCAAGTCATAGGTCTCGAGTTCGAACCCAAGGCACGCACCTCTGACTTTTCGGATTCATGCGCGTATTGTATAATTATCATTTGTTTAAAAACTGTGAAGGAAAACATCGTGAGGAAACATGCCTGAGAGATTTTTCTCGACGGCATGTGAAGCCAAGTCAGAGGCCCATGGGCGGCATAAACTCTGACACCAGGTTCGTCACTAACCACACGAAAAGAAAGAAGTAGTAGCCCGGAGTATTTTTTAGAGATTTGCGCCCGTTTAATGGTAATAAGTTCGCCCCCTATTACATGAGACTTAAACATAACTGGCGAAACGAGGGTGTACTAAAACACCTCTGCCGAACCCTTCGGGGAATACAAGGCGTGATGTTATGTTATGTGTATTGATTCCTGCGAGTTTTGAATTTTAAATGTTTTCCTACAATTCTCACTATTGCTTTTTCTTACAATTAAGTGAATAAATGTAAGGATGTCTTGTTTAATTATTGTATTGGCTACAAGAGCGAGGCCTACTCGTTAGTTTGTCCAATGCTCGTTGCAGTGGATAATTACTGCGTGCGAGCAGATAACAACTTAATAGATATTCTTTCTACTTCTCAGTTAAACACGTGGACGTGAGGCATCTTAAGTTAATACTAAGTCCATAATTATTGGCATGCTTGGATAGTTAATTGATTATATAATTGGAGAGTAAAACAAGAACATAGTATTAAACTTACGGCATTTAGGAAGTAAGCATTTAAACATTTAGTGTCAAAGTACTCTACCTCACCTATTGCAGCTCACTGCTGGACATAACCTTGTACCAATATGAGAAGTAATTGGTATTGATCCTAATAACAACGTTAAATATCGTTACCGACGTGCATACTTAAAGTACCTATAAGTTTCGTGGAACACAGTCATATTTAAGATTGTTTACTCACTTGCATTTTTCCGGGATTGCCCACCTTGTCGAATATGAGTTCGACTCGCGACCTCGCCATGTATTCAGCTCATGAATAGAAGCTCCGTTTGTGCCCGAAACTAGTCTGGCAATCCCGAAAAAATGTACGATAGGAAACCGTATACAATTATAAATATGAAAGCTTTTCTTAGATACGGTTGAATATCAGAATACATGGAGCGACTGCCGTCTGACTTCCGCTCCGAAACTAAATTGCTGGGGAATACCAAAATCCTGAGCTTAGGCTGGAAAGATAAAAGATTGTATAAAGTGTGTTACAAAATTAATAAAGCCCCAAATATGTGGTGTATATGACAGAAAAAGCTTAATTGGTGAAACACGAAGCTTTCCGATGTTATCTATCACGACGTCTTTAAACAGTTTCTCCGAAACAGTCAATTTATTTTTTATGATCACACTAAATGTGTAAGTTGGCCTTCATAACATACATAGTAAGGTGTTAACTCAATTTATGATGTGTATTCATTTGAATAAATGGTTTTCTGTATCGCATAAAGTGACTTCATTTAAATAAATGCATTAATTAAAATGTATTTGGTATGGGCTCTCGTTTGCAGTATGTTTTGCGAGGATTTACAATTGTGTTTCGCTAAATTAACTTTACAGGTCCTCTTAAAACATGGTAGACTTTCCGAAAAAGACTTCTGTGCCGTAATTGGTCGAGTGCATCCTAGTCGCAGTCAAATTAAGGGCCATGTCGACATGCTTGCTTAGCATTTAGATTATGGGCATAACCTTTCTTTTCGGAAGAAGTTGGACTGCGCTTCTATACATTTTTTTAAAAATTAAGTACCTATTTCTTATCTTCTATGCAGATTTCTTATCTGTTGTTAAATTATAATATTTATTTCTACACAATATAAAAAAATAATGTTATCTAATTTTATAATATTAGGTATTATCGTCTGCTTTTTCAGATATTTCTGAATCAATGCTAATCATATGCTAATGTAAGCAAACGCTCCGCCAAATCTGTTGCAAATCTACTTTGATTCAATTGTTCGTTTGAATACAAATACACTGTAGATCGTATTATTTTGAACATATGCAGAGATTTACAACCGGAACTAATGTTTATTTGTTACTGAATCTATCTTTTCAGCCTACTGCAGTCCATTGCTAGGCATTCACCTTAAACAGAAAGCCCATAATAGGATATAACGCCCATCGCCATTACATCGAGCCAGCTAGTTTCTGAATATGAATCAATTTCTATTTTTTTTCGCACTTGCAATTTTGTACCTCATATGTTC
Organism: Amphipyra berbera; assembly: GCA_910594945.2. NCBI lineage: Eukaryota > Metazoa > Arthropoda > Insecta > Lepidoptera > Noctuidae > Amphipyra > Amphipyra berbera. The sequence continues at coordinate 8,439,021 of OU343136.1, read as the reverse complement.
AAATTACGTAGTACGACATAATAGTATCATGCTCCTAATAATATAATTTATCGATAATTTACGGAGGCGGGTTTTCCAATCTTCGTATAATAAGTGTCCCACCTCGTGTACTTTGAATCGGTCGTCAGCGGTCGGGTACAACGTTATGCCAACGCAATAAGGATACAAACGACGTCACCCGCATGGTGGTCGCACCGAAGATACCCGACTTTGTCCGAACATGCTTTACCTCACTTCGCCCACTAAAGGGTAATGCATTGATGCCATTAAATACGTTATCCTTAATTGCGATGTGATTTGTTTTACTTGACGGAAGAGTTCTGTTAACAGTAATAGTATCCGCTAATACATGTATGTATTAAATAACGGTTAAACCGTCAGTTAGTCAGGATATGTTATATTGCATGGGCGATATTTTCAATGATAATTTTGCAAATATTGTTAGTATAAAAATAGGCCATAAGGTTGATTTTATTGGCCACAATTGTAGAGAGAATATCGTGTTGCTGCCTGCTTTTAGTATACGGGCAAGGGGCATCAAAATTGTTGATCGGGTAAAAGCTGGTATGAGTAGACAAGCCATATCGAATAATACTGATGAGACAACAAGCTAATCACATCTAGCTAGCTTTTTGTCACAGTTGTCTTTTATTTTAATATTATTTATATACTATCATGTTTTATCATGAAATGCGTTCCTTGCGAAGTATGTGCGGTGTAACTTTGAATGATAGATTGAGAAATGAAGAGATTAGACAAAGTTGCGGTTTAAAAGATGATGTAGTGACAAAAATTGAAAGGAGTATGCTTAGGTGATTTGGCCATGTTGAGAGAATGAGTGAACGGCGATTAACAAAAGAAATTTATAAGGCGGATGTTAATGGGAACGCCGGTAGAGGACGTCCTAGAAGGACATACATCGATGTTATTAGTGATGTTCTTCACAAAGGTCAGGTGCGTAGTACTCTCAACCGGCGTCCGTGTATGACAAGATGTATGAATGTGGATGAAGCGAAAGGGGTATGTAAGAGTCGTAGCATGTGGCGTTCTATAGTTTCTGCCTACCCCAATGGGAAAAAGGCGTGAGTTTATGTATGTATGTATGTATCATGTTTTGTGTTAAAGTGTATCTGTGACAAATAAATGTTTTTTCTTTCTTTCTTTCTTTCTAATACCAGTCATTGATTTTATAAGCTAAATTACAAGTTTAAGGCTCGAGTTTACTTCAAAGGCTCGTTCTGTCTAGCATTTTCTCAACCATGTTGGGGTCAGCTTCCAGTGTACCAGATGCGGCTGAATATAGTATTTTACAGGGAGCGAGTGACATCACACCTCCGCAACCCAGTTACTGGGCAATGCCGATATCCTAAGGTTAGACCGGTTATTATCAGACTTTTGGGCTTCTGAATACCCGTAACGACTGTCATAGGTATTCGTATGACACCCGGGACCGACGGTTTAACGAGCTATCCGAGGCACGGAGGGGTCTCGATGCGTAACGAATGATCACCCATCCACGGACTGACCGCGGCAAGCAAAGTTTTACCTGGCAAATCATATGATCCACGCAGTTACTAATAGTAAGTTAGTTACTTCAAAAGCTAATTGTAAGTATTACTATAGGCCGTGCATGATTTATCTTACCTAATAGTAAATTTTGAAATAAGCATACTGAACTAAACTGTTCACGATAATTTTTTGGGAAATTAATATTCCACTTGTGTCTATGGGCCTCTGAGTGCCAAATACATGATGTCCGACACATAGACATTGTATCTGGTTACCTAAGTAGCCACTACACTGATATGACAACATAATATCGGGAAAAGCTGGTTTTCCTAGAGCTACTGTAGTTAGCAGGTAGTCGCTTGATGTAAAACCAGAAGAACGCCATACCATGAATGAACAAGTCGAACGCTCCTATTAAGCGCTTGGTATCATCCTTAGGTAATAGACAGCAATGTAGACCTTGCCTACAAGACGGAAAACCGCTAAGATGAATAAGAATTAGATCTTCGCAAACTAATGAATGCAAATATGATCACAAACCAAGATTGGCAATTTTTCGCATTGAAATGTATTGATCATGCAAATAAAATTCATTCCAAACATTTTATCTTATAAACAGTTAAAGCTTAAAACAATGTGGCCTCTATATTCCGTTTTTATTGCAATCACCTTCCATAAAAGAAAAAAGAAAGTGCATTCACTTATGTGCGAAAAGGTTCAAAGGGAAGTTGGTATTAGTCGCCCACTATTGAATCGACACTTAAATATGTAGGTTAAAATCTTTGCCCTACAAAATCCACCATGACTAATCGAAAAGTAACATGCATGTACTGGGACCGAATGATTTTAGGAATTCCAAACATGTTCTACATTTGGTAACTACAAAATAAATATGTTTTGGAAGTAACGATCGATACTCGGTCGACAAATTCATCGATGTGTAAAATTGTTTGGACTTGCATACCTACACGATCGACCAAATAAAGTGTCTTGTCTGCAAATGGCACTTGCGGTATTGACACAAACAGTTTGAATGGTCGTCGGTTTGGGTCTTGGTCTTATTCAATTCACAGTGGAAATGTGAAATGTCTATCAACTGTTTATTTTACCGCACATTTCTTGAGAGGCAGCTGAAGAAAATGACTTGACGTGTACAACTCCCAGCCCTATTAACATACTTCGTGCTTCAAAGCGCATTCGATGCATAATTACCTTGAAACCTAATGAAATGTCAATTAATTATTAACTATGTTTATAAAACTGTATAAATTATAATTAACGTGTTACTTTAATTAACAATATCTTCTAATTGATCTACGCAATAAGTACTTAGTTTACTTAAAGTTAGTCTTATGATGATGATGGGTGTTATCATTGCATGTTTGTAACGATATCTAGATTTGTAGATAAATATTGTTTTTGATGGTGTTATCAGACAGAGCCTTATTTTATTTTCATTCCTTTAATTTAGGCGTAAGTATCCAATTATTTGGCAGAAGTTGTATTTATACAAATACTAGCTTTACCCCCCGGCTTCGCACTGGTAGCACTAAGTATCTACGGCGCACCTACCTACCTAGATGTAGATCATAAACATCGTATAGAATATTTTCGTAACCTGTCATAGATAGTTAAAATGAAAACGAAACAAAGTAATAATTATGAAAAGAAAATACTTTGATTTCCTTCATTTCTTACAGTTTATTTGTTCATATCATCACTTAAGAAAACGAATTGACCAACTATACCAAATCATGTTTTTATAACTTGGAGCTCTGCTTACCCAGCATACGGTAATGAGCTTAAACATACAACATGCAAAACTATCTAGCAAACACATAGTGACAAACTGAACGACTTGACACTTGAACCGTGTCTTAACGAGTAGTGTGTGCAAACACTGTACCCAGTGGATGCGCAAACGCAGCTCTCAAACATTCACGAGTGGACAGTCACTAGTGTTAGTATGAAGTGCAATTTTGTGATAAGTACTGGAAGTTATACTGTTCTATTATGTTTAGTATGTATGACATAAGAACTCTTTAAGCAACAGTCAAGTGTAAAAATATATGTATGTAAACACTCATTTACATATAATCTGAAATATTTTGTTGCCTGGGACTTTTATACAAGAATGTTAGCTTTCAAACGAATTATTTATTTTCTACTTGCAACTTTATATGTAAAACGACAACCAATTGACTGTGTTGATCAAACATTTACAAGAACAAATTACAAACAATCAATTCAAAGTACCAAGCTGAATACCATCGTTTTTAAGTTTATTCGTTACATACAAAAAATCCAAATCTTTCCTCTTTATAATATTAGTATAGATAGTATAGATTTCGATTACACCCTGTATAATTCTTATATCAATGTTAAAATACCTACGAAAAGTGGGATTATAGTGAGTGCCATTAGCAAGTAGAATTAAACCTCTCATCAATAAGCTTTAAACTCGTTGCCAAGAAAAACAACAAAAACATAATATTTTATAAGACACTTATTAATATCCGGATTATCGCTTCCAATTAATCAAGAAAATCTGTTATTATTCTATAATTTATCTTGCTATAATGTCAAGCTACCGAATCTTAATTATTTACCTATGGAAATCTGCAATGTATTGAATGCGAAGAACTGCTCAAAGGTATTAAAAAAATACTTTCTAGATTGCAGTGCGATCTAGAAATACATAGATATGTATATCAAATCATATTATTAATTAATTAACAATTCGATAGGTACATAGATATGTACCTATCGAATTGTTAATTAATTAATAATTAATGTGTAGTGGCACCGAGTTGCCGTGTCTATACCGCTGTTAAACCCGCGTTGGTTTGTGTGGTATGTTTAAAGATTCAAAAATTGATTGTAAGCTGTTTACTTGATTAATATAAAAAAAAACAATTTCTATTACAGCCATTATTACAGTTGATTACACATTACAAATAACTGAACTTGTTTAATAGGTAACAGATTAACGGCAAACGATTGATGAATGTCTCATGTTCATACATTCCACTCCGTGCGACAAAACGATGCAAAAAACAGTTTGATTCACACATAAATAGTAAAAAGTGAAGGCAGTGGTCTAGCCAAGATTAATTACTGCAGTAGTAAATAGCAAGATTTATCTTGGAGGCTTCTACGTTGAGTGTGAAGAAAAAACAGAATATATCTGCTTGTACGAAGTCGGGCAAATCGTGAAGTGATTGAAGGAACGGTTGCAGTAACAGTTGTGCTAACGACCCATCTGCTGATATTCATATGCACGTTATAACAAGTATACTTGTGATATGACTTAATAAATAAATAAAATAAAATAGATAGTGGTCTTTAATACAATGTTATAAGATCTTTATTTCCTTAAATTTTCGGTCCCGTGTGTCATAAGCATACCTATGACAGTCGTTGCGGGTAGTCAGAACCCCAAAAGGCTGACATTCCGGTCTAACCTAATCGGAATTGCCCAGTAACTGGGTTACAGAGGTCTGATGGCAGTCGCTCCGTGTAAAATACTGGTATTCAGTCGCATCTGGTTAGACTGGAAGCTGATCCCAATATAGTTGGGAAATGGCTAGAAGTAATATACTCTTTATTTCTCAAAAAAATATACATATCACTTTAAATTTTACTCTTATCAACATTAAATCTACTAAAACCGTAAACGTGGCTTCCATTAGCGATATATTTGCACTAATTGTAATTCAGGTTTAACTAACTCTAAGATAACTCATTAAAGATCAGTTGATACATAGGCGTTATCCTGTGATGTGTTAAACCTAGAGGAAAGATGCAGGAAAATACCACTTTTACCATCTAAATGATGCATTTTATTGATAAAGGTATAGATGTTATCTCATCGTTTGATGCCAGATCAATTTTAATTAGAAGAGAATGCTCAGCTTCTGGTCTTATCGAAGTTAACTTGACAGCTAACATGAAGGCTTGCCGTGTTATCTATAGGAAGGGGAATCATTAACGATCACCAATGTAGATGTTTACAATAATTATAATACTTTTTTATTGTAACCTTTTGGTACTGTGTGTACTCAAAAGACCATTTCTTGTTTACGAAATCCAAAATCCAAAATCTGATCATGTATTTGTCTAAGGTCTTTATTAATAATACCTAATAAATCATAATATACGCATTTTATAGTATAACAGCAAATCAATGTCGTCTATTCACTTCCATTAATTCGCAATAATTTATTTCAAAGCTGTAAACGCAGCCATACTCGCCACTGGAACCGGCGCGTCGACGTAAGATTATGTCAACTATTAGCATTAATCTGTCCCGTTCTCTCGTCGCCATCTACATCTCGGTAAGGCCTACCGTTGCGTACCAGTCAACGGAATTGTGTTCAATAAAGCACTGTGTCAGCTAGCGGTATGCACTTTTTTCTTTTCCTTGTCCAATCCACCTTGGTTCGACGAACAACAATGACGAACTGGACTTAATCTCATCTAATAGCCCAGTTTAGTTCTTATTTCAAAAAATATCGTTGACACTCAAAACACTGGACTGTATCGATACTCCGTTAGCACAAAAGAATAGCAAAAACACGTTATTAATTAACGTACACGTAAATTTAGAAAGTAAAACACTCGAAATCAAATACAAAGGCGTTAAATAACAAGTTCACTTTTCGTTTCGAGTGTTTAATGATAGCATCGGCGATAAATAGCGAGATCTACAGTAGTAAAAAGCGGATAGTGGATACAATGTACTTAAATGGAAACCTCTCACTAACGTCTGTAACTGTAACTTGTAATCTAGTATGGCGATATCACTTCTGACGGAATGACTCGGAACTGTTATACGAACTGGCTGTATTATCATTCGGACTTGCATTACTGTAGCAGGCATGCATTTTGATTCGACCTACGGTTATTTATCATACCTTAAGAATTGATGAACATAGTGTGAGTGATAGCCGATGCAGGAGAAAACGTCATTAACAGTATTTGGAGCATGCAGACGTGGGAATCTGTCATTTGAGTAGTTATAATAACAGAGCTGAGTGCGAAATCGGAATAGATTAACAATTATACAATGAGTCGGCATCTTTCGCCGCACATTGTTAACACGGATTGGTATAAATGATCCGGCGGAGGCAGACATTGGTGGCGATCTCGGAAACGTGACCGCTGTTCTTGTTTGGATTGCGGTTGGAATGACTGTAAGCGGACGAAAGTTTCAACCTACATTTGGTCAGGCACGTATGTATCAGTGGACAGAATTTCCCTGCTTTGACGCGGGTCAAACTTTATTCATGCCAGTGTGTTGCATTGCGGAACGAATGCAAAGGTTGTTCGCGAATCACTTTAGCTCGCCAATTTAGAATGCAGCACACGCTTGCAAGCGAAATCCTCGAGCCATCGGCTCGTGCCGCCAAGTGTCTTGGACTACTAATGCGTTTGTTTACTTAAAACTCGGTCAAGTTCACGATCATTCATGAAACTAAGATTCACTTACGTACGCTTGCTCCTTGAATTAAGTATTTCTAACTTCCTACTTAAACGACGTCTTTGGAATACTAAAGTGTTAGATTTCTTTGTTTTCTAGAAGCATTTCACCGGCAAAGCCTTTAAAGGACTTGTTCTCCATTGTAGACAAGATAGAACAGGTATGGTTATATCGCAACGCTACTATCTTGAACAGCTGGGATAGACAAATGGGGGAGACCATGGAAAGCCTTTCTCCGTACGCCGCTCACGCAGCGAGGAATCTACGCCCCTTCGATTAATCTAATCCGACGTGATCTCTTATCTGATCATACAACATGGTTCGAGTATAAGTTTCCGCAAACAGTCGACAGTCACAGTTTCCTGATATAGAGATGCGTGTAGAAAATCGTTGTAGTGGAATAATTTGTAGCAGTTTTGCATATACCGCCGATAGGATGCGTCCAATTGCTTCCTGTCTCAAACGTTTATGTTACGTGTAATGTAACGTTCGCATAACGAATACGTCAAGGCGGGACTACCTATAAAGCAGGATACTGATAATAAATACTCTACAGAATTTACATCAGTTTAATAACCTGCTAGTAACATTATTTCAGTAAACCTCTTTCGTATTCTAAATTCGAAAACAACGGGCTTATATGGACAATTGTGTCTGCTCTCATGTCTCAGAACTAATGGGTCCCTTATAAGGTACTATTCCTTCGAAATAAGGTCAAACACCCACCGAGCCAACGGTAACGATCGTGAGATTATAATGTACAATGCTTGACATAAAATAAATATAATAAATCAAAAACCTAACTTTGAATAAAGATATTCGGTTAATTGCGTTCGGATTACTTTTATAGAGCGTGGGTGAAACGACGGTAAGTGCCCGTCGTCGAGAGTAATAGATCAAAAGCATGAAACTGCTCAAAATACACATCATAGAGAAAATTGCATCGAGTCAATTTATCTGCGGACTTCAAGAAAGCCGCTGCCTATGCTGATGTCAGTTGACGGACAAGATGCCGCCGGTATTTATCGCCGTTGCAAATTGTACAAAATGACACCATTCGCGACGAGCAATTTAAAAGTTATTCATTTCCTTGATAATGTTTAAAATTTTAGAACAATTGACACGGTGCTAAGACTATTAATTCAGTTAACAAACTAAAACCTGTGTGTGGAAGTTGTAGAATTTTTCGATAGCTGAGAGACTTTCGTGACTCAGAAGAAGATGTAAGATTTACGAGGCAATAGCGAACATGCGAATGTGCATGTATTCGTATTTTCTATTCAAATTTAAAAATACGCGAAGTCAGATGCGATACGAATGGCTATGTAAATAGACGTTCTACCCTTCCGTTTAAATTTTCTAACCGTAGACGGTAAAAAGCGTCAGCATGCAGCCACGACGAATCGCAATTAACCCAGAGTTCAAACTATCCTGGCAAGAACCCGAGTGTTATTAAAGCCTTACAAGGGGGAGAATGTTCAACTGGTGAACACCGACTCCCTTAATACGGATGAAAGACAATTTTTAAACCAATTAGTAAAACATTACATAACAACTTATCGACAGCTCGACGACGTAAAGGCACACACAAAAGGCTACGTAATGGGTGAAAGCAATAGAATCTGAAGGCCTCATCATCCGGTCTGATAACCTTAGACGCTATTGTACACGAGCAACCTCTAACCGAACAACAATAAGGGAGAGTTGAGCTCATTGAAACGGACTTTTCATTTTCCTAAATGAGTTGCTGGTTGTAAAGTCACCGATGGGTTATTAGGCGTCGTCGGTAGCATTGTGTAAGTCATCGATGTGCTTTGCCACAATGGTGGCTTTCTCGTGGCCTTTGTGCTCGCTTTTGAGCTGTCAATAAAGATATTCTCCTAACGTAGTAATGACTGTTCTGACGAGACGTTAATTATCGTTGACGATTCGAGTGATTATGAATTCGAGAGTGCAATCTGTCTGTTTCTCACCGTGTAAAATATGTTGATTGCACTTATCATTTGAGGTTACTGGGTGAGTGGGAACATAATATTGTTACGCCTATGAATTCTTGATGAGATAGACAGATGCACTCTAGTAAATCCATAGTTTGTCGATGACTGAGTGAATTCATTTAAGAGCGAACTTGTTGGCATTTGAGCACTATTATCTTAGTATTATGGGTCTATCCGAGTAGCTGAGAACTTTTTACGACAACAATCCAATTACACTTCTTGTCCAAGCTTTGAAGAAAACCTAGGATTTCAAGGTCCGACACCATCATTTATTAGTTACCGTTCAACACATTTCAGGTCGTGAGCATTAGTATCTAGTATCTACTCGCAATTTATGTCAATCACGTACACAAACCGTCACCGTAACATGTTTTATGCTTACCGGAGAACAGTTACAAATGTTCCTTTTTAGAAAAGATATGCCGTAATAAAATACCACAGTTTTATCCGAACCATCTAAGGCTAAGGTAGAAAGCCGTAACAGCCTAACTTCCTAGATACCAGGCTTACCCTTTTGAGTCGTTTTAAAGAAATTCGATATGGGTGGCTATTTTTAAGATTAGAGTCGAATCGGTACTCGATCCATAAGTCGACGGCATAGCGAAATGCACCTCACGCACATTTGTGCTACAGTCGAGTGCAAGATATCTCCCGTTAGATACAAATTCCACGGAGGCGGCACAATAGACCCGTTGAGAGACCATCGATAGGCAATTTGGGTCTATATTGTATTATAGGCGAAGGGCCCCGGGGCAAGAAAAGGCGCTACAACACGAATGACCGACGAACCGGAAACACGTCGTCGCGTCGATTTAATTGAAACTTAAGTAAAAAACATAAGACAGATGGAATTAGCCGTGTCCCCTTCGATACGGTGAAATAAGTTACGCGACACGACAAAAAAGGAAGAATTTGTTCTAATTCAATATCTATTGTACCGTTCATTCCAGATTTACACCATTAATTGTCTTCATGTTATAATGTCGTCAAATTTTTGTGCTGTGTACAGTAGCGGCAAGTTACAATTTGCTGACGTCATTCTGAAAAGTGAGCTTTTGAGGATGACCTTCCAAATGTTCATTAGATCGAGTCGAAAAGTTCTAATCATGCCAGCGATGCAAAATACTTGAAAATCTTCACACTCACGTTCGAAGTAAACGTAGACGACCAGTTAGACCTTTTTGTTGTCACTAACAGTACAATCAGGTGTAGGGAAAAACGACCTTCAGTTAAATCTATAAATACCACTGGCAATGGTAGTAACATTTTCATCTTCAAACAAATTGTTCTCCTTCTTCTCTCTACTTCTTCAACCCATATCCACCCAATGCTGAGTGTAGATCTCCTCCATTGCACGCCATTCTCTCCGGTCTTGGGCAACTATTTGGGTAACTGTTATTCGACCAATATTTATCGTGTGGCTGTGCCCTAAAGAATCTATCTATTGTGGTTCTTTCACGGAAACTTCACGGAACATTACGACCTTCGTACAATACAGCTTTCTATAGAGATTGATCGGCTTTGTCCGTCTCACCGCAAGCGAATTCAAACCTCAATGATTCGTGGAAAATGGGTGATAATGTCCAACGGTCAGGGTTATACGTCAAATGTTATGACGGAAGCCGTGCCCGGGCTAACCATCGACGTTTATAGCGGCATAAATATATTTTCGTATTATCATTTTGCTTTAGTATAGTCTTGGGCTATTAAAGTGCTAATCAGATCCCAATTTACAATTATAGCCTTTTTGAACTGGCCGTAAACTAGGCTTGTTCAGTTCTGACATTTAGACTTGAGTTTCATTTAATTCATGACCAGGAAGGGTAAACAAATAACATCGGCGATAAAGGTAATAAATCAGAAGTTTTAAACCTACAAATGGTCAGCAAGTTATTTGCAAAGCGACTCATTACTTCTTTGTCGCCTCAGGCAAGCGATCACTTGAGTGAAAAACGACCACTATTCGACAGGTCATTGCATTGCAGGAAGTGCATTGCAAGCACAGTTACCGATGGTTGGCAGTAGGTTTTCAACCCAGAAAGGAGTCAATGGCGTGAGAAGCGCCGCGGGTCAGCATTGTGTTAATGCGCTAGTCACGAACTGTGAGCGTATGAGTATCACTTGACGATTGTAGGAATGCTTTGCAATTAACAGTAAAATTCCTAAGATTCTTCTGATACGAGATAGTAGGAGATTCGCTAGCGGAATCTGTGTGCGCGACTAAATAAATTGAGATGGTAGTCCCCTACTTCCTGGATGGAAAATTGATGCAGTAGAAAAATAACATAACATGTAGGTAGGTACATAGCCGTCACGCCTGAGATTCGCATAGAGTTAGACAATTATTAAAAATAGGTCCTATGAGATCTATCGAGGGGAGTAGCTTATTGCTATGGAATGGACGAAAAAACACCGCAATGTGTTTTGTAATTGGCGAATAAGTGAAAAAGAAACTGGTTAAGAAAGTAGTGCATAAAAAGTGAAATTGATGGATTAATGTAAATATTAAAGCAAAACTGCTTATGTGTAATAAAATAAGAGTAAAAGAAATAATATCCTTGGAAAATCTGTGTCACCACAAAATTGTTCGTAATTTCGAATTAATACATTATTAACACAATCTGACCAATTCATAAGAGTTAATTAAAAATGCAACGACATGTTTCTCGGTTAACTACGTAAGTTATTATAATATTATTTTAACGATTATGACGGGAACTTGTAAGTATTACAGCTATGGTTAATTGGGAGCGGTGTAATGACTTGGGCTTTATTAATGACTGAATCTACCTGACCTTAGAGACCTAAACCTATATTTATACGCACGTTGAAATTGTACCCGTAAGATGGTGATATATCAGAAAACACGTTATACTGGTAATATGGCGATGACTTCATTAACTACTGCTCAACGAGCTACAAGAAAAATAACTTTATTTAACTTTATTGAACAGGCAGACGACACACTATGCAGCCCAATTGCGAAGCCACGCGTGTTACTGACGCAAGACGTGTCTGCAGTACGCTTCAGAATGTTGGATTGACTACCGCAGCATAACTGCCTAGTACATTTACTGCCTTATACAAAAAGTGGGACAATGTCGCCGTAACAATAATGTTTAATCTCCGCAGAAACATTTTAATCTAGACGTTACAAGCTTTTATGGTCACGAGAACTTAGACATGATCACGAAACCGGAGAAATATTCTATGCAAACACGGAGAAACATTCAAGTTTATTACATTGGGTCTAAGCCGTGTGGTCTGCGGCTGAATAAACCACCCTGTACATTTAAGACGGCTTAGCGAATGTATCAGGTGAACAAACACATTCATCTGTATACTGATAACATCATTATGCGAAAACCCAGTTTCCGTGAAGGTTGTGAAGGTCATACGGCAGTTGCTTCTCGTAAAACACGGAGCTTGCGTGATATTGTTTGCAAGACTAGTATTATAGTCGCTAATAAGCGCACGACTAGAAGAAAACCAGGCCTTGTGAATAGCCGAGGTGATGATAGAAGTTATATTCAATCTTGCAACCATTATTTAGTTTTCATAGGTGATACAGGAGAAATCTTAGAGGAAGAGTGAAATCTTATTAAAAAAATCTTTAGCGATGAGAAAGCGAATCCCTAGTAGTTGATTGCAATGATCTATAAAACCCAAAGTAGGTTCAATTGTATGTACCTACTTGCTTACGGTATCGATATATTTAATGTTCTTATTACATCTAGTTTACAGCGAAAGTTATCGTGAAGAGAAGTCAGCAAAGGCTAATACTGTTATGTGAACGTGACTACAGAATAAAGTTCACCAATCATTTTCCAGTCAGTTAGGTCAAAGTCAGACCTTAGGGCACGCTAGATGAGCCAGTCTAGAATCAATTTGACGAAGTATCCGATGTAACTATGTCATGGGGTTATAGTAATCCGAGAGAGAAGTCCGTTAGACGAAGTTCACGCGGTACCGTGAAATTATACAAACCAATCATCGAGACTGGTGACTTTTCATCTCGACCTCAGACCGATAGGAAAATGATAGGAACGATATTATATTCAATTGCTGGATGTACTTACTGCTTTAAAACGTAGATGTGAATTACTATTGCATTCAATCATCGTGGAAACTAATATTTATATATAATTTACTTGATGTGCACTTCAACAATCGAATCTAATAATATCATATCTTGTAGGAGAAATAAACTTTGTATTTATAAGGGTCGTGGGAAGAAAACTTACAAAGTGAAATTGTCAGATTGGTCAATGATGATTTGGTATTGATGATAAACTACGTTTTGTCCAAAGCTTATAGTTTCAAAAGCTCACTATACGAGTCATCATCACTACTAACCTTCCTTAATTCGACAATCAAAGCTTGTGGCAGTACTAGTGAATGTGTCACTTGTACATACTCCGAGAGTTTTAAATTCTATTTTATCATCATCGACTTCATCCCATTTCTTTGTTCAATCAACAGCAGTGATAGCCTAGTGGTGTGACCGTCATAGGTCAGGCCAAGTCATAGGTCTCGAGTTCGAACACAAGGCACGCATCTCCGACTTTTCGGATTCATGTGCGTATTGTATAATTATCACTTCCTTAAAAACGGTGAAGGAAAACACCGTGAGGAAACCGGCATGCCTGAGAGACATTTCTCGACGATGCCATCGAGAAATGTGAAGCCAAGTCAGAGGCCCATGGGTGGCATAAACTCTGACACCAGGTTAGTCACTAACCACACGAAAAGAAGAAGATTATTCAATCAAGGATAATCAGCATATTTATTTATTTTAGAAGAAGTAGAATTACAATGTTACTTATATTGTAATAATAGAATCAATAATTCTATACCAAGTGCATTTTATACTAGCATGCAAACACCAAAGCGCGTATGTCTGAATTACTATCACAAACTTTCTATACTTTTATAATGATATCAACGATTAAACCTTTAAATAAGAAAACATAATTCCTAACATCTTTTAAACACGATATAACAACCCATTCACCACGCAATTGCCAAGCTTTACCACACTCTTCAAAGCACAACATGCATAATGAGTTGTGGCGAATTTCCAATCAGTAGCATCATAAATCCTCGTCAATAGTCAAGACTTCAGGACGACATGGGCGGCTAATTCAACTCCATATAAATCTGGTCGTTATCCTAACAGGCGGAATGGGGAATATGTTAGCGACTAGACGGAACTAGTTGCGTTAAAGTGCTCTGATATACGTTTATGGTATTTGTGATAATTGAGGGTACAATTTATAAAACTTAAGCGAATTATTGGGAAGCTTACATTTGTCATTTTATTTCGTAAGTTGCGACGGGCGGCGAAGTCAGATAAATCAAAAATTATTCTACATATTGTTAAGTGTGGTTTAGAGGATAGATAATTTACTATATCAATGATGTGTAACTAGTGTTATATTAAGTTGTTTTGTTGTTACAGAGCGCCATATTCGCCTTAACGAATTAGCTCTTTAAATGAAGAAAAAAAAGTTATGTAAAAGGTGTATGAAAATTAGGTTGGATGATATAAGCCCCACGCGATACCCCTCTAGTAAGATGCAGTATTATAACTGTTTTATAGCATTTCCCCATTAGAAACTTTTATTTTCGGAAGCTATTCGATACATATTTGTTATTCAAAAATCAAGGGATGCACATATTGCAATAATTATAGAAATTAGTTTTCGAATTATGACAGTCGTTACGGGTAGTCAGAAGCCCGAAAGTCTGACAAACGGTTTAACCTTAGGATATCGGCATTGCCCAGTTACTGGGTTGCGGGGGTCTGATGGCAGTCGCTCCGTGTAAAATACTGGTATTCAGCCGCATCTGGTTAGACTGGAAGCTGACCCCAAGATAATTGGGAAAAGGCTAAGAAGAAGTTTTCGAATTATGAATTGGACAGATACCAGAAACAACATTTTCCAGTGCACATCTAGGAAGGAACCGGTCATGTAAAATAAATGGTTTAAATATAATTGACAATAATTCAGAACATAATTTGCGGTATGAACTTATTAAGTAGTTACCGTCATAAATGTTTAACGATCAATTAATATTTCCATCAGGTTTTGCATCAAAATAAATTAAACTAACGTTAAACATGAAATTAGTGTGGATATAATTGAAAAAGATGCATTATTACATGATGTTAATTGAATGCTATAAAAGAAGAATATAATGGGGCGGCATTAGGAACGTCAGAGGAATTATATCAGGATAATGACCAAAAATACACTAGTAGAATCAGATTGCAAATGCATCATTACGCCTAAGAAACGCTATAAATATGACTTTTAACCCAAGCTTTTACATTGCAAACGATAGCAATAAAACTTTATTTGTTAAAATAAATTAAAGGTTAGTAATTTAAATACAAATAAATAGTTGTAGTTCAAATATAACTGACAAGGTGTTTAGAATATTATGACTTAACAATGATGTTTATATTTACTTGAAATCTGAATACAATAGGTATTTAAAGCCTGCTAACTGTTCTAATATGGAAATCAAACACCAAACTGTTGACGGTTCTATACGATGCAAAGACGTTGTCGCGCGTAAAACGCTTAGTTGAACAAGCACTATTTATTCCCTTTGCAAAGCTGTGAAACGACCATTCAAGTCTTTACTTATGTAGATATTGCTCAAATACGTTTACCGACCGTAATATCGGACAATAAACTTATTCGTGCGGCTGTAACGGCATGCGACAGGTGAGGACATCAACCATCCGCGGCGGAAACTCAAAGCTATTACAAAACGCGACTATAAAGACCCATCTCCCCTCGACGATTTGCGGTTTCAGCCAGGAGGGAATACGGACACTAACTGCTAGCTCATTTCCACATCGGATTTAAAGCAAACCACAGCCACTTCGCACAAAGTTGTCCTCATGAACTGTGCAGCCTAGTGCCACATTATACGAACGGTCATAAGAACCTTAACTATGTTATAGAACCCCAGGGAAATAAACTGCAGCGAATGACCGTCACAAACCGTTATTAATTTCCTAAGAGGAAATATTCAGTGTTGTAATTATAATTTATTAATGTCGGGAATGAAAGATGAATATTAACAAGAATCTAATTAGCGTTACATACTGGTGCATATCGTAGTTAATCGCTGCTGCAACATATTTGCGTCAGAATAAGTGGGGCTTCCGTCGTCAACCATCACGGAAGACGATGAAAAAAAAAACGAACGTTTCCGAGCAAGTATCGCACGGCATATCTGTCTCAATGGAGCAGTTCAGTTGTTCGTAACAATACAACTCGGTGAGATGCATGACAAAAACTTTATAAACACAATAACTGAGCGGTTCCCGACCTTGCATTTCACTCAGAACTGGGCTGTGGTCGTGCCTGTAGATCCCACTTCGGTAAACGATTCAATTGCAACGCTAACTGTAATACCGTTTTGAGTACCGCTTAATCTTACGACGTAACTATTGTTACGAAAGAAAATAAACTCGATAGAATTGAATTTATTAATATTAAAACGTAGATTCACGATGACACTAGCGACATCTCTAAAATAAGTACTGTTGAAAATTGTCTGCAAAATGGTACTGCTATAGAAATAAAAACAGATGAATTAGTTTCTACACCAAAAGCCTAAAAGTTTAAGATAATATAGCTTAGGACCGTCCGCGTTGTTTTCATAATATAGTTTCAAGCAATAATTTATTTTGAAGTATCGTAACCAACTATTAAGGAATTGAATTTACACACTATTTAACTACCTCAGTAGCGCTATAATTATTGGTGTTTAAACGGCCATCGATACTATCTGTCTATTGCTAAATCGTTGTATATAAAAAACATTTTAACAAAAATAATACCGACTTAAAAAAAACGAGGATAAGAATAAAATAATTACCATATTATAACATTAACAGTTTCAGAAGTCGGTACTAATCCAGGCTGAACCAAATTGAAGGCACCGACTTCTGAAACTGTTAATTTTATAATATGGTAATTATTTTATTCTTGTCTTCGTTTTTTTGAAGTCGGTTTTATTTTTGTTAAAATCGTTTTTTATTTTTTCATTTTAGTGACCTTAATTAAAACATGATTGAACCTACTAAAAACGCTGCTCGTAACATAACCACATCATCACATTATGCGTACTGTTCGTCATTGAGGAGTTCCATTGTCTATCTCCGAAGTTCTTCATCAGATCTTCACCAAATTGAAATGGGACCATTTCGAAAGAACACTCTTTCAAACAAAAAAAAGATTTTTTTCAAATCGGTCCATAAATGAGGATATAGTGAGGTAACAGACATTTATAAAAAAAAACATACAGCCGAATTGAGAACCTCCTTTTTTTAGAAGTCGGATAAAAATTGTCTTATCTGTTTCAAATTTTTACTCGTCTAGAAAATCATTGATATTCTTAGAAACGATTCTCTCGTTAACATAAGTCTTCTAAAGATTTTTGCCAAATTTGTAAATAAGAAAATGTCGACTTAGCTAAACATTTGTTCGTCAAATTAAAACGAGTATATTGTTTGGGTTATAAAACATAATTGTGTTACGCATTTAAAATGCGCGAATTATTCAGCAGCTCTTACAAAATAATTTTCCCAAAAAACGTATTGTACACCACGTTATTTAAGAACCTTATCTTGATAATAACATAGTAATGGTCATGGAAAAAAAGAAAGGTTACCGCCATTAAGTATTATGAACACAATTTGAATAATTATTATTGATGTAAGAGCATTCCACGATACCCATTCACAATTGAATAGTCAATAGCTCGTGGGAACACAATTGAAAATTAACAGGATTTATACATAAGATAGGTATAAAAAAATCTGCGTGAACAAAAACAACTGTGCTGTAATACCTAATTAGCTTTTATAATTGTTGTAAATCAACGCTTTCACACATGTGTGGTTTCATGTTTTGCGAACGATGAATCATCTAGTTCAATACAAAATGCAAGTAAGGAAAAGAAAGTGCGATGGTTTGATATATATTACAAACAAGAAATTGATAGCTTTCCCTATGGAAGAAGAAAACTTGAAGCCGAAACCAGGGGTTAGTCGACGGATGCTCAAGCGCATGTAGACCGTATCGGCAAGAGCAGCCGACAAAACGGTGCGTCACGCCCAACTAAGCCACGCAACGTTATAAACATAAGAAGAAACTGCAAAATGATGTGCGAAATTTGTAACCACTAGTCTTATCCATAGTTTACACGATAACAATGAGAGAAACAAAAAACCTTATGTGTTCATGAATAAAGAAATACATAATAGAAACACTTTCATTCACTACCATTAAAATAAATTTACAAACAACAACGATAAAATTAAACATTACAACACTTAAAAGCGAAATTAACTCATGAGAAATGCACAATTGTTCCAAATATTACATGACCGAGAATGACATTTTCGCTTCTCAGATAATTAAACATGAAGACGTTTGTGCTCAAGAACTAAACGTGACGTAGCTTAGCGTTTGTTTGAATAGTGAAAACGAGGAACAAAAACTGACCCAGATGTGCTAACAGGTGCCACCGATGTGCAGCTCATGTCAAGTGAACCGTAAAAGTTTTTACCAATCGTATTTGTACAATATTCCGGTAAACATCCATGAGCTTCGGCAGAAACATCTTTCATACTATAAAAACATTTAGGTTAAATTTACTGATGCTCTCGTAATATCCGACCTTTACCTACATCGTGATAAACAATAACATTACCGCTATAACACCGTAAGGGTCAACAAGCCAACATTTTTGAAGTGATTACCAGTGATAAGTATCTCGAAGATCAGATTAAAGCTGAACAAGAAGAAAGTAAATCGTTCAACCGATCATTTGATAGCAAATTGGATTGCCTTGAACGTAATGATTCAAAGCTTACTAAATGAGAAAACAATACTCGTAGATGTTTATCTGAGACGTGTAAACGTAGCTAAATCGCTTCAATGAATTGCAAAGGCACTGGCAGTTGAATGCAAGTAGGCTATTGAACAAATCATCTTTTGATATAGGCACGATTTGGTTGGATAACGCCCCTTGTTTTCGGAAGAAATTGCAGCAACGTATAATGGGCAACAGAGCCGATAATTACTTACAAGCTTTCCTTTTATTGTTTCTTCGATTGGTCTAGAAATGTCTGGGAACGGAAATGTACAATTGGATTCGGTTCAGATTTTTCTACTATTCGCATTGTTCAAAGTTTATATCACCTGGGAGACTGTAGCCTTTTTAGGTAAAAATAACGATCACTGTTTTAATATATATTTTTATGCCGCTGTAAGTTTCACAAAATATCTTTACAATCTTACTGGAGCAACAGTAAAACTGCGTTAATTAAAATTGGAAAATCTTTATCGAAAAGTATCTTTAATGCTATTTTACGAGTTATGTTAATTGAGTTCATATTCATTTTCTTTCCCATAACCAACTTATCGTCTTATATTTATTGCATGCGGATATGTGAAGATAAGTAAATAACTGTATACTTTCAGAATAATAATTATTCACATGCAAACTTATTAAAATCACCGACTCAACCTGGACTCCACTAACTTTTTAAGTCAAAAGTAGTCAAGTTAGTTAATTGAAAGTCTGAAAGTGAATGTTAATTAATCAATTGCATACACCTTAAGGCAAATAATGATGGTAACTTAAACGAGTGGGGTTAATAAATAATTCTCATCTGCATAAGACAGTTGCAGGAAAGCGCAGCGCGTGCCGCGTTCCATTGACCTACAATGTGCTGCAACCTACATACTATGCTGGAAACAAGCAACCTACGATTAACCCGCGAATATGATGCATGGCACGTAGAAAATTGCCGGGTAACGACCATTGGATGAGAGCCGATGCTGATTTGATGACAGGATAGTTTTCGTACCTTACTTGAAATTACATTTGTAGATAATAACAAAATAGCCATAAATATGTATGTGGGAACCTCAGCCTACTGACATATGATCGAATAAATATTGCGCTAGATTGAATTGCGAATGAGGGACTTTCCTCTAACGTACGATTTCTACGTTTACATTGCCAATTACGCAGAATTTATTGTGGACTTTCTGATAATTCGATTCCGAATGAAGCTGATTTGATTCTTGAAATGTTTATGACTTATTTTAACATTTTATCCGAGTTTAAATACGTTTCATTTGTATAATTTACACAGACTGCGTAAGTAATAAACTTACGAAGACATACATCATACAGTTCATTAAGCACAGTATAAAGTCCAAGAATCCAATCCAAGTTCCAAAGAATGGTAGACGTCGAGATTTTTATACACAGATAGGACGACTTCGGTTCACTTTTCTTGTAGTTTTCTTTTACGTGCCTGCACAACGTACAGTATAATCAGTAGAAAGAAACTTAGATTTTAGATGCGACAATAACTCTAAATAAAATAAGAAAGTTCGCAAAAAGGTGTTTGCGGTATCGAAGAAGCCGCATTGTTTAAAGCGGACTGTTTTTCACGGCAAAAAATAAAATAATGCTCAGATTAGCTGCCTAGTCTTGTAGGACATGATTTTCTAGGTCATTTATATTTCTTTGATGTCATTTTATTGTTAAAATGAATATTCTTTATTTCTAGTTTTGTTTTTACTCATTTTGATGTACGTGTTCGGTGTTTTTATCATTTGGAACATTACTACCACAAATATTTTAGTAACATTTAATGCATAAGATTTTAAGCTTTTTGGTTACATGTTACAATATCAGTAGTGTCAATATCTTCTTTGTGATTTTGTTGTCGCTGATTTCCATATGTTTTTAGTTCAATATAATAATAATATTGTGAAGAATATCCATAAGTTTCACGCCTATAATTCTGCAGATAACCTTACAAAACCAAAGGTAAAAGTGACACGATCGACAATTGTAATCCGAGTGGCCGAACGGTAACCTAATGATAATTACCGATCGTGTAACCGGAGCTAATGCACCGATAAATTGGTAAGAGGACTGATTCTGTATGAACACCTTTTTTATCTGATACATAACAGAAGTTAATTTTATTGGTTGGTTGGCTTCGTTCAGCTATCTAGATATCAACGACTATAAATCGGATTTCTCATTACAAACATTTGCTGAATAAAATAACGTCAACAGCTTTTAAAACCTGATTACGCTACCTTTTGCTGTTATCGATCAAAAGTAAAACGTTAATTAAATCCCATAAAAAGTCATCTGCTAATTAAATTATAGAGAACGTTAATTGATACACAATGTTTGCAAAATCAATTATTGATAATTTAGGTAAAGCAAATTGTTTAAAAGTGTTTGTAGTCGATGAAATCAATGAACCAGTAACGCAAGAAATTTTGATTCTCAACAGTTAAAATTGCGTACCGTGGCATTCTTTAATTGCTGCGAACATTGCTCTTAAGATTTGTGAATTAAAAATTAAGATCAGATATGTACCGAAAATATATACAATTTCGAACAACTTAGTTCATTACTTTAGATCTTGGTTGTCGATTATGAATGTGAAACAGTGGTCTTATTGTATGCGCCAAATTTTACGGTTAAGGTTAGGAGCGAGCATTGCTATGTCTATTGTACAACAAGTATCTGTCAAAACTAGAGGCCAATTGGAAACGATCCTTATCTGAAGAGTAATATTCCTGTTATTAAATTGCGCACACATATCTTCGACAGAAATCAGGCAATTCTAGTAAATGTATCTCAGATTTGACATAATAACCTTTCACTTAGATTGTAATCTAGAATGTAAAATGTATTGCTTCCGAAGGGTAGCAGAGGTGAACACTGAGATGATAGGTCAACGATCATCAACTTCAATTGAACACAGATAGAGATCTCGTGAATATGAAACAAGTTGAGGTCGAGAGTTCGACTTGCTTATTAATATCTACTAATATTTGTCTATTACGGTGCCAATGACTAGTAGCGCATAAATAAGTGAAGTTGCAAATAAACCACAATATGCAGCGACTGAGTCGTAAAGATGGAGTGTTGTAGTAAAATTAATAGAGACAAAAAGCAGTCACACAAGACTTGCGTAGAAAAACGGGTGCAAGGGTTCAGTGCACGGGGTGGCTCCTAACGAGTTCCCACAAGCTCCAGTGATGGTAATAACTCCACTCACAATGAGCAATCAGTTTCACTCAGTAGGGATACCGACTATTTCTAAGTTTTAAGTCATAAGAGATGAAATTGCTTTTGATTTTAACCAAACTGAAATTGTAAGCAATTTTGACGATTCATACAGTACAATGGCTTCTGTATGAGGCATTATTAGTTTATCATGCTTTTAAAACACAGCTTTCTAACGTTCCCCAATACTATTCTTGAACAATCAGTAATTGGCGAAATTGAATGACAAATAGATTTACATTTAAACATCTCTTATGAGTGTGCAATTTGAATTCAGTTAACAAGTTGTAATTGATAGAGGCGATCCAATATACGATAATGAGTGTTATTACTATCGACTACATTGCGAGCAGATATCTTGACTATAAAAATGAATGAGGAATGTTAAATTGAAACCCGGAAGCGTCGCTATTATTCTAAAGTGTTTATCTACACGCTATCGCCGAAATAACTTTCTAACAAAGAGTTTCGATTGGAATCCATTATCATTTGTCTTAATAGACCTCCATCGCTGTACCAAGTTCGAATAAGCATGTATATTTCTCTCACTGTGAAACGTAACTGAATTATTAGAAGTGTCTTAATTAACATTGATTAACACTATTTATCTCTGATCTCTAATTTGAATAATCGCTTTATCGCATGTTAGATCTAAGCGTATCAAAAAATCATATTAGCAAGTTTACGCATACTGATGATTCATCTCTCAATCATCGTTTTGTAAAAAAGAAACATGGAACCGCACAAATCATCCTAAAACGATCATCAATTAGCTATCATTATAAAGCAATTTGTCAGGTGCTGTCCGACCACGCGGAAGAAAGTTCAGTTTGCAGTCGCGTGCGCACTTCTGTTCAAAAATGAACACGACGTCAGACAATCGCCGCTTTTGAGTAATGAATCGTGTGTGAAATTGAAATGGCTCATGTGTTTTATAAGAGCTTAATCCTAAACGTTCGAGTAAACACATAGAAGTTCACGTTTTAATGACGATGAATGAGCGAGTAATGGCCTGTTAGAGAACTATTATGGTTGTAGGAAATGTTATTGAAGAATTAATAGCCCATTATGTACTTAAAGATTTACCCAAATGTACCACTGGTGAAATTAAATTTATTAAAGAGCTTTTTACTTTTGACATGAATTTAATTTGTGTGTATGTTATGGAATGATTGTGAACACTGAACTTTTTATTCACTTTAAGTTCTAAATATTTGAAACTATCTCACAAACCATATTATTGAAGTTGTCATTATAAAACTTGATAATCGAATAACGTAATGATACTAAAATCAAAACAATGTGAATGAATGAATATAATGTTGGGCCTAAGATTGATTCAAGTCTATAATTTAGATACGAAATTATAGGTGAAATCGTATGAATAGCCAGATTCCATCGACAATCTGTAACGTATTGTGGTAATGTAAAAAAACTATTCAACCTTTTTGTTCGGCCCTTTCTCTGTGGGCTTTCTACTTTTATGTTCTGCGGCTTCTTACACGTTCATATTGTTTATTTATTAGAATGATTTAACTTATCGTTATTTGAGTGATGTGTTCTATCGAATAGGATTGTAAATTAAAGCTAAGAACTTCTTCAGGTTATTAAACGGACGGAATTTCTCGTACACTTTTTATCACACTATTAGCTATTTACAGTAATGTTTCAGTCAGCTTAAATTTTTTGTAAAATTTTTGTTGAATTTAACTGTTAAGATCTTTTTTGTAGTTAAAATTTTCCTAACGTCAGCTTGTTGCCTTCAGAGCTAGTTTTTATATATCAGATTTTATTCATCCAAGTTAATAAACAACCGATTTTTATCATGTTATGTGCTAATTAGTATTTCCTCTGTAAGCGACATGTAAATACAATTTTTAAATTTTATTTCTTTAATAAATCTTAAAGCTTAATCATTTTATATTACAAATCATTCTAACAGGCTCATCTTTACAGTCAAGCATATTACAGTAATTTATTTCCGTTTCGAACCTCTTTATCTATGTCTATGACAGCTGTTGCCTATGTCATAATGGAGTATGGTCAGTAGTCTAGTCGACACATTCTTGGAATAAACCAGTTGTTAGAGACATATAGGGCTGTGCATAGTTACGCGTCATTATCGCGAACTCACGTAAGGCTTTGTGATGAATGAACGTCTTTTCAAATGGGCGGCTTGGCGGACAAAGCTGCATTAAGATAACTTAATACTTCATAGCAAGAAGACTACAAGTATTGCGGCTTGCATTTGAGTTTTCTTTTTTTTCTAGTTTATAACTACTTTTACTTGATCTAGCTCAGGTGCACATCTTTCAAAATATGACGTCAACAAATTAAAAGCTTTTACAGCATCCGACTACATAACTCGATTACGTAGCGTACCCAATGCGTGCGTGTGTAATTTTGTGCGGTCTTACACTTCTGTCGTATTTATTCTTTTATGATTGTTGTGTTGAACGGACGACGCACGCACGCGCACCTGTTGACTCACTTTCAATTTCGGCGCTAACGCTCATTGGTAACACTGCCTTTGTTGTCACACCGCCAACCAAACAAAACCGTACACTCTCAACGGAACTACCTTAATCATTTAGCTGTCGATTTACAAACAAAAATTGAATAGAGTCGCTACGACCAACAATTTGTTCGGAAAAACGAGAAACGTTGAAGAGAAATTCACTATCTATAGACTTTCGTTATATCTATTTCATTCCTTATTATAGCCAGAATGTAAGTATTGTTGATGTTCAAAATTCTGGGAAATTTGGAAAGCACAAGTTAAGTTGTTAAATACGCATTTTTTCTATTTTTGGATCGATGATTGAATTTTAAGTGGCTACTTTTTGCAATCTGGTGGGAGTGATGATTCACATATTATTGATCGTGGTCGAACGATTTCTAGTTGCGAAACATTGGCATCAAAGTGCACAATCATGATATGGGATCGCACTAAGCTTGGCGCCTTTGATGGCAGGTTTTGCGCGCGGTTAGTAGTGCATTCGCGCGGCCTAAGTATAGGTGGCACTCGCAGAACGCAGGCAACACGCACTCCTTCAATGTATGTGGATTCTAGATCGTTGAAACACAAAAAAATATTTACTTGAGCCTCTTAAGGCATTGCGTGCAAGGTATAAATATATATATTTAAAGAGTTTTTTTTTTGCTGTCTAGTGTCAAGTATTTATCGCAAGAACGCTAAATATATTTCATAGTCATTTACAACAGGAATTTACAAAAATGCATTACATGATAACAAACTGAATATATCAATGGATCCAAACAAAAAATTAATTTAGTTTGAAACGTCCACCAAATTAAGAAGTCACGACTGTGACCGTGTCCCAAGCGATTACTTTTTTCTCGTCGCATCGCTCGTCGCTGGAGACATGAACAGTTTTTCCAGAATTTCTTGTCAAAGGAGACAGCGAAGGCCGATTATTCAAATGTAGTACGAAATTCCGATGCGTCACGAAAACTCTATAGGCAAGTAGGTTAAACGAAGTCACCCAACAGTTTTTAAAGGCAAAACTTGTGGAACTACAGCATTCTTACTACGTGCTACAAGCGTTTCTTTAAAAGGGACAAAATGGAAAGCAACATTAAGGGAATGCCCATAGTTGCGACTTTCTATTTAGCTATGCAAATCGCTTTAATTAAGTTGTAATTGATACAACTGTGAATTACTTGGTAATTGTACATTGGAATAATAAAAACTCGAGTGCCATAGTAGTAGTTCTAAATAAAACTCGTGGACGCGAATGTGGAACAAAATGTGGAACATTCACTATCTGCTCTCCGCACGTTGCGATCTAACAGAGTGCCGCGCACAGACACGCAAATAACAAAAACATGACAACAATCTAGACAACATGCTGTTCCCATAGAAATAAAATACGTAATAAGAACTACTGTACCAGTAGACTATAATTTAGTACAGGTATTTGCTAATAATAGATAGGGCGAAAAACCAAAAGTCGCGCCGCCGCGTCTCACAACAAAATCGTTAGACATTGTTGAAGTAAAGATTCAACAAAGCAATATGGCTTCGAAGAAGATTGAGAACCTAGGATTCAGTAAGAGGAATTAAAGACGCCGCGGTTCGCATGGCTTGTTAATGACAGTAGTGACTGCACACAGCTATCAATTTTCTTAAAATAAATATTTCTCTTAGCCACGCGGAAGCCACTGCTGTGTTATTTGAACAGGCG
This sequence comes from Amphipyra berbera, assembly GCA_910594945.2. Lineage (NCBI taxonomy): Eukaryota > Metazoa > Arthropoda > Insecta > Lepidoptera > Noctuidae > Amphipyra > Amphipyra berbera. The sequence continues at coordinate 8,412,682 of OU343136.1, read as the reverse complement.
GCGCCGCATTAGCCAGCCGCAATGATTGCCGGCGAAAGGGCAATTTCCTAGACTCTGTTAACTCTAAGCACGAGCTGCCCAGAAATTGTAAGGAAAAGCTGCGCAACTCCATAGTCGTGGTCTACGGAAACGATGAAATAATAAATCACAATAATGACGGCAATATGATAGGATTTATTGTGCGTCTAGGACCGATCATGTTTTACATGAAACAGTACATCCACGAGCATGAACAACAAAACGTCGGCATGAGCTATTGATGCCTTCTTTAGACGAACAGCTGTCCTATTATCTCTTCAGTGTAAGTTGTAAATATTTTGACTTCACGTTTTGTGAAGCTGGTCGAGGTCAAGTTTGATTAATGGAATGGGATGTTTGTAGCGTATCAGTGTTCATTTGTTTTTCAAGTGCGGCCTCTACTTAATACGATTTTATTTAATGACGTCATTATTCAAAGAGAGTATAAAGCGACAGGCAGTTTATAATGCATTTCGTTCATTCATGGTTTTGATTACCATTTATGGTACATTTAGGTGAGTTGGTGAAAAATTGGAAATTAATGATATTTTATAAAGTTATTAGTGGACGGGTAAAAATTGTTTGCATGAAATCGGTGTAATTAAATTATAGCTTCTCGAAAACGGCGTGGAGACAGAATCACATTTAAAAAAAAGATTTAGTTAATAAGTACATGAATGCTGTTTGTTTGAGGCTCATTCACACCTCGACTCGTGAAGCAATTTATCCTTGTTAAGAAAACCCGACTATTCACCTATAAAGTGGCAATTATGAAAGTGGAGAAATCGGGGAAGGTGTGAAGGAGTTGCAGTATTAAGTGGACAAGACAATGAGGTTCACCACGGAGGTGCGACTTGTGCTAGTCTATAATTTCGTCAAATAGTAAGAAGTCTGCTATCAGCTTTTTAGTCATTAGTCCACTACTGGACATAGGCCTCTCTCAAGTTGCGCCAGAACAACCGATTCTTCACTTTCCTTAATTTGATTACCCCTTGAAAATCCTCATGGATGTCCATTGCCCGGGGTAGGCAAGGGGTTCTGCCGGACTCTAACCGGCTAAAAACCCACGGTGTTCCTCCTTCTGACCGTCGGCCGGTGTCGCGGGATTCACCTAAGCATACACCGCAACCCCGGCAGGTCTTGGTCCACCAATAGCTGGTGGACCTCTCTACTGTGGGGCCCCACCCCACGACCTAATTTGATTACCCCTGCTGCCTACAAAATGTAAGGTTGCCTTTAGGTAGTCGCCTACTCCCACGTCAGGTCGCAGTCATCACTTAACAATTTGTCTACACCAACAACTACATGGTAAGAATCTTCAGCAGCGTTCAAAGCGTTTTGCACTCTCAAAACTAAAATAAAACCATCCTTAAAATGCTTGGTAACAGAAAACCATAAATCAAGGTTTCCTATAATAGCCGGAACATACAGACAGTTGTACGCATACCAGAAACGGTTTTATAATACATAATGATACGGTATAAAGACTGCTTATTGAAATTCTCGTAGAAACACCTCAGGCGATGCAGTAATTTGAAAGGCCTGCAAACCTAGACTCAGACTTAACACTTTATGACGCCTATATTTACCGATCTGTGTACATATGACTGTTGTTAAATATTGCTATTGTTCTGCCTAGCCTTTTTCCAACTATGTTGTTGGGTTAGTATCCAGTCTAACCAGATGCGGCTGAATACCAGTATTTTACACGGAGCGACTGCCTTCAGACCTCCGCAACCCAGTTACCGGGCAATGCCGATATCTTAAGGTTAGACCGATTATCCGACTTTTTGGGCTTCTGACTTCCCGTAACGACTGTCATAGATATTCGTATAATACTCGGGACCGACAGTTTAACGTGCTCTCCGAGGCACGATGTGTAACGAACGGTCACCCATCCACAGACTGACCGCGGCAAGCTCATTTTAATCTCGCAAATCGTTTGATCCGCGCCGTTGGTAATTAGCCATGAGCCCCTCATGTAATTAAATATTGTTATCACATAAGTTAAGTTATTGTAGTTAATATCGGAATCCGTTAACTTAAGTTTAACTATAAGTAACTTAACTTAGTTATCGGTAAAAGCTTCCGCCCTGGTACAAAGTATTATGAAGATATTAAGAACAAGAATTTGCACTTTATATAGTAGAGCAAAACCATGTGATTCATGCCTTTAAGGCTATTATCGATTTAAGTCGACTTAGTGAATTAATGACAGCATCCGTGTAGTTACTGATACCATTATACTCCGGAAACCTGGCTTCCCTAAGGGTAGAGGGGGTCGGTAGACGCTTTGAGTAAAACTAGAAACTTGAAATATTAACATAGATAATGAACTGGATGTACCAGTTCTTCTAATCTAAGCAGATCTGTGCGATTGACTGGAAATATGGACGCTGATCGACATCGCACGTCACTTCTTTTGACAGTTGCAGGAAATAATGGAACGTCCTTTTCTGAACTGAGGACCAAACATCAAAAAAGAGTACATTCATACAGAACCATATCTTCCCACAAAATATGTTAAGAATGTTAACTTCAAACTACAAAAACTTGAATAATAAACTGATGCGCTCCATATTTTTCAAATTCTAAGAACACCATAATTTGTAACACTACCAATAAAAGTCACAGAATTTAATGTTTTTATTGGCATCCATTACTTGGCATGTAACACCACACCTAATACAGCTGGCAAGGAAAAACTATGTACAACCTACAGAGTCACGACCGCTTACTCTATGGGAAACATAATCTAACATAAAATCAGCCGTAGCCAATCTGCTACTGGTTTTAATATTCCATTCAATGACTCCGGGGCAAGATAAGATACATTACCAGGAAACATCGCAGAAAACTGAACTGTACCAGAGAATTATAATAAAACGTGATCGCTTCTAGGAATCATACAAAGTAATAAAGGGAACGATACATTGGCGATTGTTAATAACTATTGTTTTATACTTGGGCAACGTTGTAAGCGATCTAATCAATTAATAAGTGGGGAATAGCGCGGGCTGTCACGATAGAAATTAAAGTCGGTTTCTTATTGCATCGAGGGATTGGCCTGTGAGCGCCGGGTCTAATCGTGATCAGAACGCTTCGCCAATTTAATATATTGACAGTACTGAACTTTCTACAAATAACGTCGTGGAAAACAAAACGAACCATTAATTTAAAAGCGAACATTAGAACCATTAAAATTATCATAACGTAATTGAAGTTTTATGTGTATTGATATAAAAGCATGTATAATTTATCTGATCAATTTGAGAAACATTGCTTTATATAACAAACTAAACATTTTTTGAATAGTAGCCGCAGCAGGTGTAGTTAAAAAGTACAAAAGTATTTCGTAACGAAAGAGTGCAGCAATTTTATAATTGAGAGATTTACAAAACGATTTTATCAGGCGTGAAACGATGGTATCTGTGTTTCACTGTGCAAGTCTTCAATAGGTAATTTACGGCGTATGTGCGTGCAGGGGTCCCGATACGCCCGATCGGCCATTACGCATGTGCCAGAACGAGTTTCGCACCATACTATCGCAGTTAGCGGAAGAATCATCTAATGACCGTTGTTCAAAACGACGGACACACCTGACAACGGCTACTCTCAGTGTAAGAGTTACACAAGAATATGTAATTTATCTCTGAGAAACTTCAGATGCAACAATACCTCTATTATATGGTAGAAACCTAAAGATAGCTTAAAACTTTGTTAAGAAAGTGAAAGCCTAAAATTTCAATGTAAGCAATATTTCATTACATCTGTTTCCGATAATAACGCAATTATATTGGAAAGCAATAAACGTCAAATTTATGCAGCACATAAATAATACAAGGAATGAGATTTGCTTAAAATACTTTCTAACAATACGTAAGGTGAATACAACCATTATTGGACTCGAATGCGAGAAACTTTCGTTCGTTAAAGTACGGGAAGACGCCATTATATAAAAACAAAACTAAATGCTTCAGCGAACTCGTTGCTGTGATAAACAGTTACAAAAAAAGCATAGGAGCACGGGCCATGACACCGGCAAAATACGAAAATAACAGCCTTAATTCACTACACTATTTTCTAGCATCATGTTACCTTAGAGCTTGGCGCCACTTACGGAATAGACGTTCAGAGTTCAAACGGTAACCAACACAAAAATCCAATTACAACAATGATCGAACGCTCTGCAAAAAAATGTTTCGACGTTGTCACGAGACGAGTTGCATCACGCTCACCGTTAATATGACACACGAACGGCATGTAAGAATTGATAAAATGGGAAGACAATGGATTCGAGAGAAAAAGAGATTAATTGAGCGATGATAGCAACGGAGACAGATGCCGACAGCGATTACCGCAAGCTCTCTTAGAACGGGACCAGCTTTTGTGGGCATTTCCCGGGCCGAGCAACAGATACATGGCTTGGACAGCTAGATTAGATGGACACAAAAAATGCGTTGGTCCGAAGTAGCCTTGTTTATGGATATAATGGATTTCTTGCCGAAGAGGTATTGTACTTGGTTTTTGCAAAACTGCAGTATACTGAAAGCAAAAAAAGTTATAACTGCAAACTTGGACGGGCGGCGTTTGCGAGGCATCTAATAATCTTAGAAATATTTCAGAATGTGGAATCGTGAGCATTGTTTCTGATGCAGCCGTGGAATTCTTGCCAGCCGTCCGGTAGCGTGCATGCGCATTTATCCGCATAGGCAAATAGGACCGTTTACGAGTTCTAGCAGGGTTGCACTAGCCAATTACGTGTCGGCGAAGTATTCATTACATAGGGAGATGCTGAGTAAAATGTATAGGCGCTGGCGCACCAACAGCGCCTGGATAAGCGTAATGTACGATCGGTAACGCCTTATCGGGATATCGGTTCCCTGTACACCGCGCGTGCCTTTGCATACATAGATGCGGCCGCGTCGATACCTGATATCGCATAGAATATTGTCGTGTCTCCGCGTTCGTCCTGGAAGCCGCTGGGAACTCGCACACAATGAAGACCACTGCCTCTCGTTCAGATGTAAATCTTTACCCACTCGTTTTCAATGGTTCGCATTGTTCTATTTAACGATACAATTCAAGCGAATTTCTCCAACTTTCGTGAGCGCTTTATACGGAAAGTAAACGTTTGAAACGTCAAAGTGTATAAATTTATAGCGTGAGGAAACTTTATTAGGAAATATGGATTTTAAAGTTTTAGAGAGGCCCTCGTTATTGTGTGGCGGTTTAATGGCGAGGATGCTAGTGCGCTTGTAATATCGCCTAACAATCTATGGAAAATCGATGTGCGTTTAGCGCAGGCCATATCTCAAGGGCATAATATGAGTGGACCACGCATGAACCATGAGGTAATATTAGATTTAATACGCGATAAATTCAATTTATCTTATTAAAGGTAGGTTATCTCGGCTGGCGAGGCGTGGCGGTTGTGTCGCAGACCAGCGTGGGTAGGGTTCCTATCGTACAAGTCAAATCTTTCGCTTCGCCTAACCGTCGTTCTCTCACTTATCTCGCGTCCTACGCGTTGAGTTGTGAACGTTTATTCAAATAAGGACAACACATTAAGTAAATAGCTACTAAATTGTACTTATTTGTGTATCCTTTCCCCTTATTAATATTCTCATGGCAATTTCTTGATAACAGTAGCCTGCAAATGTATCTACATTATGATCTTAACCAGTTTATAATTATATTTACCCATTTTCATTATAACGAGTACAATTCAGTACGTATCTAACGAGCCGTTGCAAGACCATTTGTCTCAAATAAATTATTTCGCATTCACGCCTCAACCTCAACGAATATAAAGTGGCCACACATCCTTATCTACATGACTGGGAGCGGAGGCCATTAATTTACCATTCGGCGAGCACACCTCGAAAATGTTATTTATTTTAGTTTTCTCGCCTTCTTTGGTGCTTGTTAAAGTGATCGAGCTACCAGAGCGGGCCGTAACAAATTCCCTGGCAGACGGCAACACGGCAATCTGTAACTCGATCTGGGGGACGTAGCTTAGGACCTCCGAACTGTTTATCTTGCTGGTTTCCTGGATGTCACGACATTGTAACTATGTTCGACGGCGACGTTCGACGTTCCGATACATCGATACATCACTCGCGTCGCCTTAGTTACACGGCTGATCCTAAGCCAGTTAATGTTTAGTGATTGTGCGAGTTTGTTCGTTGTTTTAATAAGATGTTTAGAGCTGTTTATTATTGAATAAAATAAAGGTGTATGGCATACATTTTCTTTTGATATTGAAAACGTTGACATAGATTAATCGATTTGCACGGTAACTATTTATCTAGCGCATTTAGGAAAAACATATTAATTATTATTGTAAAAAATAATGTTACGTTGTGTTGACAATTTTATTTAATGACCCTTTGCATTCTCTCCTTGAACTGTGTTGAGCTGTCTTTTAGATTAAAAGTTATCTCATTCTCTTCCTTTCATAAGCACTAATGAATTGGATAAAAGGATATAATCTTAAACATGAGAATTTATACTCTATACATTTATTTAATCACACGCTTAGAACACGACCATTATGCTAATTAAAACGATAAATATATTCGTGACAATAATATCGCACATAACTAATGCTAATCGGTGTCCCTTTAGATTTACTAGACCCTATTCAAACTACTTATCCATTAACTAATCTATGGCAGAGTCTTCTAAAGTATCAAATAGATATTGTGAGTTATTATAGTGCTGATACTAGCTTGCTTTTACAGGTTTTCAATTCAATAGAAGTTTCAAAGTGTTATTGGGTTCTTCCGTGTGGGATTTCTCAGTAGCAGCCCGGAGTTTGGATTTGTGCCCGGTTGACAGCAATTGGCCCGCCCCCTATTACATCGGACTTAAACATAACGGCGAAATGAGGGTGTTAATACACCTCTGCGAACCCTTCAGGAAATACAGGCGTGATGATGTTATGTAAAAGTTTCATCAAATCAAATCGTATTTGTATAGAAACGTTTGACTATATTATCGTAAACGTATCGATATTGTAAGCGAATTTTGAATCGAAAATACAACTGTTCTGTAACCAAATTTTTATCGACATTAATTTTGCTTCGCACATAAATATGAATAAAGTTTTCAATTAAATTAAATAATATGTGCGAAACGAGTATTTCCGATTCAAAATTCACTTACATTAACGTTACGTTTACTTTAGTAACTCGACAGCATTCGTGTTAAGGTGTGTCCAGACCTGGTGAATGCGCCGCGAATGCAGCGCTCGCGAGCCGCTTACAAACTGCGCGCGTGCATTTCATGTTCGTATGCAGCCCCTGCGGCGTCCGCGTACCGCTCGCGCGCAAGCTACGCGCTGTACTCGAGCGGCGCAGGAGGTGCGTGCGTGCTGCCCACGGTGCACCTCCCTATGTGCTCGCGTAGATAGGAACGTAGGCTCATAGTTCAAACGCGAAAGAAGCTATGTGCGCACGAACTGCGCGCACGCTTCACGCCCGCCCCACTCGAGCCTTGCCGGATTTGCACTAGAACGGCGCACCAAACGTAGGCTGTAACCGCACGCGAGCAACACGCGCGCAGTTCGCTAGCGGCTCGCGAGGTCTGGACACACCATTAGGCCTACGGATATCAATAATCCATCCATTCCGTTCCGCATCATCACTTGTAACCCTAATGTGGGATCTAGAGCTTCGCTTCATGTATGTTACTTAGTACTTGAGATATTTTTTTAATTCATTTTTATTCACCGCTACATTGTGGAACCGAAATCGGTTGTTTCCCATAAATGATTTTTATTTATATTACAGACACTAAGACAAGTGAATGTAATGTTTTTTTTAAGACTGCATGGCGCCGGCATTTCCTGACTACCTATTGACTGTCAAGTCGTCAGTCTCCAGTTCTAACCCAAGGCACGCACCTCTGACTTTTTGAATTCATGTGCGTATTGTATAATTATCACTTGCTTAAAAACGGTGAAGGAAAACATCGTTAAGAAACCGGCATGCTTGAGAGATATTTCTCGACGGCATGTGAAGCCAAGTCAGAGGCCCATGGGCGGCATAAACTCTGACACCAGGTTAGTCATTAACCACACGAAAAAGAAAGAAAGATTGACTGTAACCGCATTTCCTATAATTTGATAGACTAAATGCGTAGGGATTGTATCTAAGTAATTGCTTTAATGTCACAAAGAACAATATTCAGCATTCTGTGACAAACGATATTGTATTTTAATAGGATCACCGATTTAGCCAGTTTCAATGATCGAATTCTTTTTTTTTATGCGTGCCTTTCCCTTGTAGGGATAATTAAAACTTTAAGGGTCGACAATACGATTTATTGTTCTACCATTTGTGGTCACACATTTTGTTTCAATACCTATTGTTTCAGTGATACGGCTAACTTATCATTTAGACATAAGTACTAAATGTAAAATCTCCTTTAATCAAGGCATAAATTGCAAAACAAATATTCCCACTATAATTGGTTGCACATGGATCAAAACTGAGCTACCTCAGATAACATAACATAACATCACGCCTGTATTCCCCGAAGGGTTTCGCAGAGGTGTATAGTAACACCCTCTTTTCGCCGTTATGTTTAAGTCCCATGTAATAGGGGGCGAGCCTATTGCCATCAACCGGGTACAAATTCAGACTCCGGGCTGCTACTGAGGAATTTTTCATCTCAGATATGTCTCATAAACATAGGCATAGTGGTAACTAGCTTGTCTACGTCTAAGACCAGGTACCCAACTAACGTATAATCCTGACTGACTTAATATGCGACAGTTACTTTACTACAGTTTGACCGAAAGGCTGAGTTACTAGTGGTTTTTGTAATAAACTAGATTTGCCTACGGCACCGCAGGCGTGAACATAGCTGTAACTTTAAAGCAAATCTGGTGGGATAATGCTCCAATAAAATGTTTTAAAATGAATGTACCTATAAATTGAATCTGTTAGTCTCTGGTTTTGATACGAGAGACGGGTTTTAATCTTTATATCTTTCTTTTGCCCGTACATTTACTGATATAATAATAATTGTTTATTTTTGGTGCTTACAAAAAAACAATAACAAACAAAGCAAAACTAAAATGATTACAGTTATATAGATATACCAAGCTATCGTTTATTTGGATAATAACACTGTTTTTTTGTTTAATTATTTACCTTTGTCGCGTTTGACTCTAGTCTTAAGGATGATTTCCACCAAACGGCTCGTATCGCATCAGATCGGAACGGATTTTACAATCTTTAAACGATATTAAATCGTGTACACAGTATTTAAAGTCTATATTACCGAGCACGCACAGCAGCTTGACCGCGGGCGTCTTCCGCGATACGCGATCGTAGCCAAAAGTATGATACGACGCGCGATCGGCTCCGTTCGCCTAACGTCGTATCCGATCAGATCCTTTCAAAAATAAGAATACGTTAACACGTTAGGAATGAAACTATTTGACTAGGCGCAGAAATGGATACGTTCGCAAGCGACGGTACGGAGCCGATCGTACCTATGCGTCGACATCCTGCCGGACGCAATCGGCTGTCGCCGCATCCGTTCATATCCTTTCCGATCCGATGCGAGCTGTTGGTAGAAATCATCCTTTACATGATGGTAAGCGCAGACAGGGTCTAAGATGGAGCACACGAAACCAACATAAATATAGAGGGATTCCTCTATACCCCTCTGGCTCTCACATACAAAACACGGTAAACTGCTTAGCGCCGGACTTTAGTATGAGGGTGGTAGCTAGTCAGGCGGACCGTATAGATCCTACCGCGTGCTGGGTTTTGTTGAATCTTACAACATGCGTCAATTCACAGCGTGCGGTGAGGAAGTTTTATATTCTAATCCGTAGCCATGCGGGATACGGGGACTGTTCTTCAAATCTGAGAAATTACGGTTACATAAGTTAAATCCGGGCTTGGTAATGTGCTTTTGCTGTGAAAATTAATCGTTTCAGGTCTCAGTCATCTCTATGCCCAATTTCATGAAAATGGGTTCGACAGTTTAGCTGCGAAGATTTAACTCATTTTCGCGTAAATAATATTAGTTTGATGCAGGTATTTCAATGTATTAGTGGTATCTCGATATTATAATAAGACATTCAACTAATACTAGTACAAGTTCCATGTTTTTACCAGTAAGCAAGCGTACGTAATCAGGTGTCTAGTTACCGATATAATTTTATGATCATTACATGACGAGCATAGGTTTACTTCTTATAGACATGCTACCCGGTCATAAGTGTGCAAATGACATACTTGATACGGATATCTGCGTGTAGATGACTGAATTAGACGTGTCTGTATATATTTTTAATTCTTTATTAGTCTCTACACGGATATTGCAAGAGTGCGTTGAATTTAGTCATTTAAATCCTTATCAGATAGATTTAGCTGCGATATCGAGCCGCATGATAAAATCTTATTGCGATTGAGTTACGGTACTTGTAACTTAATCCAGGATACTCCTGTAAGGAAACCAGGTTTATATTTTATGATCTTAGATCTGATCAGTTTACGATAGATGCAGCTGCGCGTTAACCCTTAAATCACCTTCTGTTAACAAACAGAAAGAGATAAACCCGTACGCGGCACTCGCCACAGCCACAAATCGCTGGCCACAAGCCGTGTGCGGCAAGTATCTACGGAATTAATAGAAAAGTTAGTCTGCAGCTTGTGGCCGGCCACTTGTGGTTGTCGCGAGTGGCCAGTTTGTTGGCACTGTAAGTCTTTAAAACAGGGATGCACAAACTTATTAGGACTAAGGGCCACTCGGGTAGACTATGAGTTAAAAGCAGCCAAAAAAGTTGAAATACAGTTTAATACAAAATAAACGTCGACAAATAAAAAAAATTAAAATCATTTATTCAGTGATCCTAAGTTGACCCCTATTGTTAAAACATTGCAGTATTTTCATACGAACGCATAACGGCGAGTTCAAACAGAAGATCTTCATTTGAGTGTCCATAGTGGGCACGCGGGTGCGGGAAGCGGAGCGGGCACGCGGGCGCGGGGAGCGCGCGGGTAGCTCACGCCATAGGTCGTTCATACAAGTGGCCGCAGTGAGAGCGCGGGCGGCAAGTGACAACCCGCGCGGGAGCGGGAATCTCAAACTAGTTCGAGCTGACCACGCGCTTTGTTATGATGGCGTCTTCAAAATTAAATGTTGAAGAATTAATAAGTGCTATTCAAGCACTGTGGATGCCGAAACATCGTTTTTTAGTAAGAATTTTCCAGTAAATATAAGTCTTCTTCATCCATATGATATTTTGACAAACACTGGACACGACAACGCTCAGAACGACGCCGCACTCCACTGCAGACAGGCAAATCGCGCGCGTTCCCGCACCCGCGCCGCTCCCCGCACCGCGCTGCCACTCTGGCCAAGCACTAAGAGTTTAATTCACGGGCGGGCCGCTCGTATATTGGCGAAGGGCCGCATGCGACCCGCGGGCCGCGGTCTATACATACCTGCTTTAAAACGTAGTCCCAACGTTTAGTAGTTAAGCTAACAAAAATGTATCCTACATCTATTCTATACTGAAGACAGCTCAAAACTAAAAATAACATAACATCTTCAAAGGTTCTATTAGGTGTCATGTTTGCATACACAACCGCGTTCATTGAAAGTCCGAAGAGCATAATTAAATGGTGTACACGTGAGACCAACAGCATAATTTATAAAGCAAGTTACACAAGCAACGACCTAAGCATAAATAGTACCTGTTTTAGTCTTTACGAAGGAAATATCGCTTCAATAAGTTCTAAAGCAGGTTTTAAATAAAAATACTAAAACGAAGTACCTACCTACCTATACTAATATTATAAAGAGGAAAGATTTGTATTTTTGTATGTAACGAATAAACTTAAAAACTACTGGACCGATTTCAAAAATTATTTTACCGTTAGAAAGCTACATTATCACTGAGTAACATAGGCTATATTTATTACTGGACTAAAACTTCTTACGCGGGCGGAGCTGTGAGGGCACAGCTAGTGTAAAAATATAAACGTTAGCAATTCCGGAATATCTTTCACCTTTTTCTTATATTGGAACATTTTAAACAAAAACTCGAAAATTATATTCTTTGTACGTACGTTCGTTATTTTTCGATTCTTGCAAATGTACATTGTAGCACCTCAGGTGGTCTAAGTTAGAGTAAATATAAAAAGTAAGACTGCCTCGTTGGCCTAGTGGTGGCAAGTGCGGCTGCTGATCGTAAGGTCCTGGTTTCGATCCCCAGGTCGAGCAAAGTGTTATTGGGTTTTTTCGTGTGGAATTCTTCAGTAGCAGCCCGTAGTTGAGATTTGTGCCCAGTCGATGGCAATAGGCTCGCCCCATTACATGGACTTAAAAATAACGGCAAAATGAGTGTGTTACTATACACTTCTGCCCCCTGCCAAACTCTTCGGGGAATACATGCGTGATGTTATGTTACATTCTGCACGTTGTTTGTACTTAAGTATTTGTTAAAGAATATAATGAGGTAGGCTGAAATATTTTTTGGAGACCAGCTATTGTCTGATTACGTAAGCTAGACATTTCTTTTTATTTTGCTTTTAATCGCTGCATTCTAAACATAATTAGCATTGTATACCGTTTATCTTAGCGCCCGACTAGAACTAAAATAGATAGCCTATTAAAGTTCTATAACCGATAAATAATTCATAGTCAATAAGCGAGAAATACTGTGTAATCGCCATCGTGATATCAGTCGGCGGAACGTGGAATTCCACTTGTCACAGCCGCATAGGGCCAGTGTTTAGCCACACGCTTAAACCCGTTTATATACGTTACGGCGGGAACCGCAAAAGCATTTTACTCTGACATTGACGGCCAGGCAATGTTAAAGAGTTTACTAACAATAACAGCCATGACTAGCAAATATACCTTATTCTGGGTTACGTCACTCGGGCTATTTAAAACTGATTTAAGAGTACCTATTAACCTTATAAAACTCAAACTAATTTTTCAAGTATAAGTAGCTAATTAACAACCGCGCGGATCGATGATTTGCAAAGTTAAGCTGCGCTTGCCGCGGTCAGTCCGTGGATGGGTGACCATTCGTTACACATCGAGACCCCTTCGTGCCTCGGAATGCACGTTAAACCGTCGGTCCCGGGTGTCATACGAATACCTATGACAGCCGTTACGGAAAGTCAGGTGCCCGAAAGTCTGGCAACCGGTCTAACCTTAGGATATCGGCATTGCTCAGTAACTGGGTTGCGGAGGTCTGATGGCAGTGGCTCCGTGTAAAATACTGGTATTCAACCGCATCTGGTTAGACTGGACGCTGACCTCAACATAGTTGGTAAAAGGCTAGACAGAACGAACAACTGAAGTATATAAATCGTATTTCTCTGTTGTGACGCGATTCGTGTCAAAACCAAGTTTAGCAAAGAATCGCAATCATGTTGCATTTTAGAATAAAGCTATCAAAGATTGCTACGCAAAAAGGACTTCAGTAGCACGATGTATCCATCTTGTTAATTCTTAACTATAAAATATTACGCTAATTACCTATACTCTCTAAGCGCAACTACTGATCGTAAGGTCCTGGGTTCGATCCCCAGGTCGGGCAAAGTGTTACTGGGTTTTTCCGTCTGGAATTCCTCAGTAGCAACCCAGTTTGGATTTGTGCCCGGTTGATGGCAATACGCTCGCCCCCTATTACATGAAACTTAAACATAGCGGCAAAATGATGTTACTATACACCTCTGCCCAACCCTTCGGGGAATACAAGCGTGATGTTATGTAATTATACTGTGTACGTACTGTGCTCCCATAAGTCTAAGAACTATGAATAAATTAAGCTTGTTAGCATAAAACGGGACCTAATACATTTTAAATTAAAAAATGATTAAAATAAAATTGTCCACTTAAGTAATGTTCCATAGGCTAATAAAGCTATTAACCAGAAAATTATAAGGCTGTATATAAAATTAAATTACCATTTATCTTAAATAAAGTGACTGTATATTTTCTATTCAGCATCCCATAATGAACGTACAGCCGAAGCATGCCTTTGTACCACTGTTGGCGCAATCTATAGTCTAAGATTAATGGGACAGATGCGGAAATAAATCAGCGATTAAGGATGGTCTAAGATCATAAGGTCGCTCCGAGACCCTTGCCCCTAACCTACTATATAAACGCCTTTTATATATTGTGATAAGTAAACACGTACAACATAAGCGTTACTTATAGAGAAAGTTAGAAGTGCTACGAAATAAATGCTACGAATTACGTAGGTATAGGCAGCTTAAAGCATAAATAATGTTTTATATGTACTTATAATTTATTTATATTAGCAAAATCAGTGTCGATTTAGTTCTGAGATACCGTTATGCAATGATTCATTAGCAAACATTGAAGCTTGCGCATGCGCATTTAAAATATTAAATAGCAAAATTAACTGAGTCGGTTTCCGCAATAAAATAACGTATAAGTGGTTCCAGTTCCATAAAGTTAAATATTTAGATCTTAACATGTCGCCTGTATTTATGTATCCGTTACAGATTGCAAATAGATCTGAAAACCGTAAGGACATCCTCGTAGACGGATAAATATTGCTTCAAACATAAATCTATCTAAATCTAAAATGTTTTGTTTAAAAGAAACCCGTGATATTTTGTATGCTTTTTGGCGGGACAGGTCGGAGCTTATTTATTATAACATCTACTGCATGTATCCTATGTTCACGAAATAAATGAATTTGAATTTATATATACTCATATATATATAAAAATAAAAATGAATCTCTATTTCTCTTGGTCGCGACATAACTTGAGATTGACTGTACCAGTTGAGGTCATATTTACACAATATATTTGTTTTGTCAAGACGATGGTTTGTAGCTATGCTAGGATCCGATAGGTGGCGCTGTAGTCAAATTATTTACGCGGGCATAGCCGCGGGAGAACAGCTAGTAATAATGTAAATATAACGTAATATCTGACCGTTAGCACTTTAGCTTAATTGCATATTACTACGATACCTAATTGGTTAATTAAATTAGCAATAATTTTACTTCATATCTAGTAAACGAACCTATTTCTATCGTAACGAATTCTTACGATAATCATCTTATTAAGCTAACCTGGCAATAAGCATCCCCTTATAGACGATAAACCTGTATTGTTGCTCTCATGTAAACTTGTCATTTTCCACTCACGCCTTTTTTTCTGATAACCTAGTACAGGGGTCACCAATCAGTTTCGCTCGGGGTCCGTTTTAAGAAATGAAATGACCATCGCGGTCCGATCAACATTTTATAGAAAAAATATTTATTAACAAAGATAATGCGGGGTATACAATTTTATTAAATTACGTACTCTGTAGTGCAAGTTGCTGTGTTCTCGCGGTCCGCACAAAATGGGTCGGCGCGGCGGTCCGGATGCGGACCGCAGTCCGCCATTTGGCGACCCCTGACCTAGTGGTTCAATGCTTGCCTTCCATGCAGTAGGTTCTACGTTCGAACCCGACCCGCGCCACCTATTCTTTACGAATTCATGTAGGATTAAAATTGGATTATCGCTTGCGTTAAAAATGGAAAAAAACATCGTGGGGAAACCTGCACACCTGAGAGGGCTCCAAAACGTTCTCGATGGTTTGTATAGTCCGCCACCATCCTTCTCTTTCTGAGAATAGGCCCGTGCCTAGCATTGGGACAGTAATGGTCTAATTATGCTATGCTTATCTCTTTCTTTCATTAGATGTATGTTACAAAGTAGATACATAATCATAACACCAGTTAGAGTAGTAACATAATTGTAACTAGTTTCTATCGTAACCCATAGTTTAATTAAAAAATAAATCAATATAAAGGACCACTAATTATATTGTCAACTACGTGTGCGTATGTGTAGTCCTTAATGAGTACCGGTGTGTCCACTACCTTTTTATAGTTTTCATTTATTATTGGAAACGACTTATTTGGTATTGAGTGCTTTGCAAATTATTAGATGCCTTAGTCTGAGTAACTGGTTTAATGTGTACATCATGTTTCACCTTAGAAAACACCATTCCCTAGATTGATATAGTAAGCTTGTTTGATAAGCATTTAGCCGGCTTTTCACTATGGGGTATAATATACAAGATGTAAACGAAATCATGTAATTCCTTCAAACCTCATGATGTACTGCATGCATAGATTAACCCTGCACGGGATAATTTTGGATTCAATAAAAAAAATAACATAAAGTAAACATGTGTTCTTAACGTGCGGCATTTTAGCGCGGTATCGCTCGCCGTACGGTCATTTAACTCGGGGCGCTAAAATGCCTCACATTAAGAACACATAATGTTTATTTGTAAAAAAAAGAACCTAATATATCCCGTTCAGGGTTAATCTATGTCAGCAGTACATTAGGTACGAGGTTTGAAGAAATTACATGATTTCGTTTACACCCTGTATATTTCATCACGAGATATAAATTACATCCCACGACTGGAATATAATATTATATTACATTTAAGTGTAAAGAGTTCTTTATAAAATTACGGTGAGCGACATTAATTTATATCCCGGTATGTAATAGATATATGATGGAATCAGGCGTTACTTTGCGGAAATCCATGATCTATAAATATACAATAAAATATTTAGTGTTAATTCCGCGAAAAAACAGTTGATCAAGCCTGAATGCAGTATGCAGCACCGCCCTCCCGCCCGCAAATATATGCAAATGCAGAAGGTGCGATTAATAACATGCAACACACAAGCAAAACAAACCGATACGACACGTATTTCGCCCCTCCACGGGGCATCCTCAGGTGATGTTGACTCGTCGACCGCTTGGACGCGAATGGCACGACTGCGTAGCGCGCGCCCCTTTATACATCGCCTCGACCTGTTGTTTGTGTCGAACTACCCACACAAATACGTAATAATGGGGATGAAACTAAATTAGTTTGGTCATTCAACAGTGTATATCTATCTGTATTATATTTTAATATTTCCAACTGTTCCAACACACACAACCGGAAACTTTTATCACATACATGCAAAATACTATAACTATTATTGTCGCTTAAGGAATGGCCGGTGTCAAGTAAATGTTTGGCAAAATGAGATCTTTCTGGATGGCCATTCCTATATGCGGCAATATGTTCCTTATGTCTAACATCGAAATTACGGCCCGTCTGACCTACATAGACTCCGTTACAGTCGTTACAAACTAACTTATATACACCGGATTTTTTTGAATTTTCTAAATGATCTTTAACATTACAAAGATGACGCAAATTTTGATCTGTCCTAAAAGCAACGTTAACGTTGTGTTTTCTAAGGGTATTGGGTATTACATGGGCCCATTATCAGATAGAATTGCCAATACCCTTAGAAAACACAACGTTAACGTTGCTTTTAGGACAGATCAAAATTTGCGTCATCTTTGTAATGTTAAAGATCATTTAGAAAATTCAAAAAAATTCGGTGTATATAAGTTAGTTTGTAACGACTGTAACGGAGTCTATGTAGGTCAGACGGGCCGTAATTTCGATGTTAGACATAAGGAACATATTGCCGCATATAGGAATGGCCATCCAGAAAGATCTCATTTTGCCAAACATTTACTTGACACCGGCCATTCCTTAAGCGACAATAATAGTTATAGTATTTTGCATGTATGTGATAAAAGTTTCCGGTTGTGTGTGTTGGAACAGTTGGAAATATTAAAACATAATACAGATAGATATACACTGTTGAATGACCAAACTAATTTAGTTTCATCCCCATTATTACGTATTTGTGTGGGTAGTTCGACACAAACAACAGCTCGAGGCGATGTATAAAGGGGCGCGCGCTACGCAGTCGTGCCATTCGCGTCCAAGCGGTCGACGAGTCAACATCACCTGAGGATGCCCCGTGGAGGGGCGAAACACGTGTCGTATCGGTTTGTTTTGCTTGTGTGTTGCATGTTATTAATCGCACCTTCTGCATTTGCATATATTTGCGGGCGGGAGGGCGGTGCTGCATACTGCATTCAGGCTTGATCAACTGTTTTTTCGCGGAATTAACACTAAATATTTTATTGTATATTTATAGACGGTATGTAATAATTATATCCCATAGTGAAAAGCCGGATTTTGAAACAGAATTTCCAGCAAAAAGGTTTGAAATATTTTAGACAGTTCAGAAAAACTAAACTCACTTTAATACATATTATGTGGATAAAAGCTAAACATTAAAGCTTAGAAGCATATCCTAAGTGCTAATAAAGGTCCTCCTTCCATTAAAACATCTAAGGGGAATGCCAACGGAGGCGATACCTTTTAATTGGTAGAGATAATGATTAATTAATTGTATCTATGGTACAGATTCTATTTTCATTTCTATTCTCGCTTCATTAATTTTCATCTTGCTTTCTTGATCGTGTTTATATCGGAGTTACAATCGAGAATCTAAATTCATCTACTGTGTTATATTTGATCTAACATAACATCACGCCTGTATTTCCTGAAGGGTTAGGCAGGGGTGTATAGTAACACTCTCATTTCGCCGTTATGTTTAAGTTCCATGTAAACGGGGGCGAGCTTATTGCCATCAATCGGACTCAAATCCAAACACCGGGCTGCCACTGAGGAATTCCACACAGCAAAACCCTATAACACTTTGCACGACCTGGGGATCGACCCCAGGATCTCACGATCAGCAGTCGCGCTTGCCACCACTAAACCAACGAGGAGTTGTGTTGGATCTTTGTAACTTTATTTGCTTCATACACTTCTTTGGAAGAGGGCGTATGTCTAGTAGGATGCGGTTGCCTGTTGATGACGATACAATTTTTTATCCTACACGAACGTAGATTCATTAATAACAATTACTTCAAACATTTTACTACCTCAACAAGTAACAGACAGATCACTAGGGTTCCCTGTGTTGTCCCCAAAATTAATCGACAACTCATTCGGCACCCACTTCCACATTCTATCACTCTTTAAATCCTTCCTTATAAACTCCTTGCGAGCAATTACTGTCCACGAGTGTCCAATCACCACGAAGGCCACTCGAAGCAGTCCGTACTCCGTAACGAAGTATTGAATAACTGTACCGCTATCCTGAGATCATGCGTAAGAGTGGGCGCAACTGTACTTGATAACTTCAAGTTTATGATTGCAGTACAGGAAAGCATTGATAACTATGACTGTTTGTGCATGTACCTTTCTTTATTTATATGTCCTCTCTCTGTAACTTACGGATTTTGCATAAGTGGCTTCATAATTAACCATTCATTAATTGTTTCCTGTTTAATGACCTGTTTTATCTATATACTAGTGGCCCGTCTCGGCTTCGCACGGGTGGACATTTTTCCCGTTTTTGCAACATTTTTCATTTATGGCCCGCTCCTATTGGCCGTAGCGTGATGTTACATATTATATAGCCTATAACCTTCCTCGATAAATGGACTATCCAACACAAAAATAAGTTTTCAAATCCAACCAGTAGTTCCTGAGATTAGCGCGTTCAAACAAAAAAACAAACTCTTCAGCTTTATAATATTAGTATACATAGTATACCTATAGATTAAAAATTAATTGCCGTGCGTTAGTTTCGCAAAAACTCAAAAATGGCTCGACCGATTTGAATATATTTTTTTGTTTTGTTCTCTTCAATACTGGGGTGGTTTAGGAAAAAAGAAAAAAGTTCACCGGGTCATCTAGTCATAAATAAAACAGGTTATCTAAATCAACTCTATAATGGTACCTATTACTTGTCATCGCGTCATAGGTATTGGTTGTCGCTACGATCGAAGCTATTTTTGCCCTGCAAAGAATAAGCCATTACGTTTCTACCCATGGGTGTCTTAACAAGCGATCAAGAGATTGTATCAGTTGGATGGGCTGCAACATCCACTGATAACATCTACTGCAGGAACCCGGTTTCCCTGAGGGCCGTCGCGCGTCGTCCGTACGCTAGTATCTAACAATAGACCTTGCAGTGAAAACTACTCATCCTTATTGTGAACAAAGATTTTGTTTACTTCAAACGATTTATGAAGCACAAATATATTGGAAATAAAGTACGACCTAAATAGACCTTCGTTTACGCAAGGAAATAACCGGTTCCTATAGTCAAAAACGCATCGTTTTGCTTACGAACAGTAGCATTTTTCATGGTCAAACTTGGCATATCAATATACTCATAAGCTAATATTAAGTGCGATAGCTACTAACGTACTACTATGCAAAGCTATGGGGTGTTTGCTTCATTATTGGTAAAGATACAAGAGTCTAAATTTTAACTAAAAAAGCTCGGTAAATCATAGGAATCGGCCAGAAGTATCGATCACAGACCGTCGCCATTTCACGCAAGAAATGAAAAGATGATAATGTATCATGTATCTGAAACAATGTAGACACATAAAGGAGAGCGTACTATATTTATCGCGAAGCCGCGACGCGTGAGAACCAGTCTTTATACGGACGTAGATATTATGTCAGCCTAATGAAGTTTTTCCCCTCTTCCTACATTGTATTGCCATAATCATTGCACCATTTCCTTGAGATTCATACAAAGAAATAGGTTCATTCATTATGCACTTTTGTTTCGCACCATTAATATTCGCAAATCAAATTTTACATAATACGACGCTATCGATTGGGTTCTCATACATCGATTGCAATATGCAAATAAATCAGGATAAAGTCGGAAGTAATTACGCGTTGGTTATGTAACACAACCCTGAACCTGTATTGAGGTTGGTCGCGGCCAACGAACGCAGATTGCGTGCGACTAATGTGCGACCGTGCGCACTTGATCGTTTTAGATAGGTATGTATGGACGCATGTTATAAAGTCATTTAAAATCTTAATAATGTGTTTATATTTGTTTTTTATTAGGAGTAAGTAATCGAATTTAAAGATTAATTAAGATTGTATATACTGATATGGTATACGTTGTGTGTAAAATATAATCTTTTATTTTAATAATCATAATAGCTGCAAGAGGTAATTAATTTTTAATTAATAGACACTATAGAAAATAGAGGAGGTCTTGCATTAAAACAATATTTATACTGATTTACACATGAACATGCACTGGTAAGTAAGAAGTTGTGGCGGCATCTATCACGCCACATGCGAACCATCCTGCATCGCGATATCAGAGTTTGACACGCAGATAGTATATATACAAGTTCCCAACATCAACCGTTGGGCAGTGGCCCGCCAGGCACAAGACTCCGCCTGGTAGGAGGAACCTCCTTTTCGTAGGCGGAACACAATATCTCGTTCCCCTACATTGGTGACCCCGACGTGATCGTCACAGACAATGTTTCCACATTGGTGACGATTACTAACGTAACCTTCGCAGCCTATAAACATCGGCAGCAACATCATCACTCCCCTCTGCTCAACATTCAAGCAAGCAGCAAGTCACACAGCCAGCCAGCATCCTCGGCTTCATCGTGTCACCACTAGCTTGCAGCGAACGCGCAAGCCTGGTCACACCTTCAGCCCTCTTCAGCAACATGGCACAGCACGCTGCAAATTCGACCGGTCAACCAGCAGAGGCACATCTCTCCTGGTCGACGCCAGCAGCCAGCCACTTCTCACCGCTCACAGTTCCGACTCACCGTGAACGACGCGGCATCCGGTTCCGACTCACTGGAACCCTCACCTGGCCCTGGCAAGCATCTCGACATGCAACGACTTGCTGACTCATCATTACAATCGACCTCCGGTCTTGGGGGGGAGTGATGTGGCGGCATCTATCACGCCACATGCGAACTATCCTGCATCGCGATATCAGAGTTTGACACGCAGATAGTATATATACAAGTTCCCAACATCAACCGTTGGGCAGTGGCCCGCCAGGCACAAGACTCCGCCTGGTAGGAGGATCCTCCTTTTCGTAGGCGGAACACAATATCTCGTTCCCCTACAAAGTGTTTATATTAGAAATTAAGACAGATATGCTAATTTTATTACTGTTTAATTGAATTATCCTCAATAGAGCTAACATTTATAGCTGCGTGCGTAATAATCATTTGACCACTACTTAACTCGTTAGCAAGCGTGGGAGCAAATATCAGAGACGCCTAAGTACTCTAGGCAATTATTATGGTATAAACTATCGTACCTCTATTTAATTATAAAATACACTCGCCTTAATCTTTATATCATCGGATTCTTATTTACGTGACAAATCTCAACGACCGTATTACACCCATAAGCGTCATAACTTGTTTTTGCCTCACGTCTGGCAAGAATTATCTTTATTACAGAATGTTACTTTATTAGCTACAATCTGTGAAGACAGATCAAAATTGCATATTTTTTTATGAGCTGTAACTAATAGCCCGACAAATTCTATAACTCAACACTCAATTAAGATTCTTTAATGTGGCAGTTAATATTTTTTGCAAAAATATGATTTAATTAAACCATTTATCTTATTAATTCAGACACAGTAAGATTAACTTGAAAATTCTTTTTGAAAAGATCAAACTGCAGTTTTTTTTTATATACTTAACCGCAGTAGATTTCTATTTATAAATTATTTATATCCATAAAATATAAACATTTTTTTCCTAAAGAGTCAAGAAGTGGTAATCGCGCTATAGATTTTATCGTCCCGATCTGTTATTGACGTTAGATCATTCGTAGTGTGAATTA
This sequence comes from Amphipyra berbera, assembly GCA_910594945.2. NCBI lineage: Eukaryota > Metazoa > Arthropoda > Insecta > Lepidoptera > Noctuidae > Amphipyra > Amphipyra berbera. The sequence goes on along the minus strand of OU343136.1, from coordinate 8,390,041 downwards.
ATTATATGCTCATGAAAAGGTAACTCTTGACTTTCTATGCATTTATATTGCATGTTGATTGGAATTTCACTTTAATTAATTGTTGAACTGTTAGAATGTATGAATGACTGAAGGAATTCTAAGGCACTTCGCCCATGTTAATTGAGTCTCGGTCTCACACAGAGATAGAATTCACAAATTAATAGACAACTAGACGCTACATTCCTTATGAGGACACTATATTAATCGAACGGTACACCTACACTGTTTTTGCTCATTTAGCATTTATTAATGAATGCTATATCATTAAACTAGCGGCCCGTCCCTAGGGTGGACATTTTTCCCGTTTTTGCAACATTTTTCATTTATGCTCCGCTCCTATTGGTCGTAGCGTGATGTTATATAGCCTATAACCTTCCTCGACAAATGGACTATCCAACACAAATATATTTTTTCAATTCCAACCAGTAGTTCCTAAGACTAGCGCGTTCAAACAAACAAACAAATTCTTCAGCTTTATAATATTAGTATAGATTGATGGTTACTATTATAATTGACGTGGTTAGGTAGGTCTTACGCATCGCCTATAATGATGTTCGTTGTTCAAGTTAGAACTAGTCAGACAGAACCTCTAGACTCTAGAGGAACTGACGTCTCGATCTTGATGCTGAAAAGGGCTTTTAAAGGTCACGTATTTCTATGTTGTGCTTGCCAGTCTTGACACTCATCTCCTACTTTTAAATTACCTGTGGTATTTATACATTTTTTGTATTTACTAATCAAAGTGTATGATTTAAATTACTCTACAACCGCCTGAAGCACTTTACCATTAAGTTAAATTAAACTTCACGCAATAATGTAGATAGCAAGCTAGTAATAATATGTCAGTCTTCTTAATACAATTTGCTTGTACTAGCAGTTAAATATAAAAATATTCCATCGTCTACAAACATCAACGTCAAGTTCCACCGCTTCAAAAATCACGATCTTTGTATAAAACTATAAACAATATTCAGTTCCAACTAAAAGTATAACCATGAACGTAACTGAACATTCAGATAGTTTAACAACCTTCAGTTATCGCGATCAGTTACGTCACGATGCCGGGATCATGTCAAGATCGCGAACCGAAGATTTGCTCTTATGGTAAACATGTCGTGTGAACAGAACTGCCCTATAGTTGACCTCTCGGCCCTACGTAACGGACTAAAATTATTCAACTATATGCTGAACTTGGACTATTGACCTTAAATTGTGAGAGGGGACTAAAAGTTTAGGGTTGATTGGCTTTTTGAAACATCAAAATCGATTAAGATAGATATATTTATTTCTTGAAAACAAACAACCAAAATATTTACTCAAAACAAACTGCATGAAAACTAGAGAAACATAATAATATCAGTGATGTTCTGTACCTTTTACACGAATGTCAACTTAGCTTTAGACGTTAAAATTTGCAAAAGCTAAAATAATAATTGCTTCATAGCTTAGAAATACAATGACCATATCTCTCCATTACTCGTTACTATACAATGGGCAATGTAAGGTACCTTCATAATTCTCAACCTATAAGTAAGAAGCGTATACGATAACACGTACATCTCCTAAATCTAACACATTTTTTTTTACAAACTCAAAAATAAAAATGCACTAGCATGTACAAATATCGTAAAATAAAAAAACATAAAAAGCAACGCATGACAGGTGAAGCTTATCCCAAAACCGTTGATACAATTTAGATCGTTCAACTTGAACGTGACGTCCGGTGCCATTTTCGTAGAAAAAATGTCAGTCCGAGGATCTAGCCTGGCTCGGTAACCCTCTCCTGAGTCATCTTAACCGCGGTACCCTGTTATCGAACACAGAATCAGTACGGTACTGACGGTCAAAAAGAGCAGTAACTTTATAAACGATAACATCCGACACAATGAGTTTAAGACTCAATCGTGCTTTGCGGCAAGTGCTGTGTTTAATCATGGTGAGCGTTTAAATACAAAATTAATTAACAGTGAAATAGTTGCGCGTATTGCAAAGTGAAATCATAAAGGAAAAGCGGGTTCGCGCGCAGACGCAGGCATTTCTGTTTAGGAAATAATCGAATTTAAAAAGCAAGAGCTAATCACAACGCTCGCCAAATTTACAGAAAGAAGTGAAAGTTTGTTACGATTAAATATAAAAACAAAAATTTGCGAGTTGTATCAGTAATAAAGCATTTCTATTATGAGCACAATCGTGAAGGTCAATTGGGAGCACGGACGGTATATTATTTAATGTTGTTAATGCAATTATGAGTGTTTTCGGACGAGACTACAAAAAAGAAAGTTATGACACAATGGATGCTGCAAGAATTCTTACTCCTTTTGTAACTTTGTTAAACAGTTTTACTATGTGTGAACTGTAGCTGAAAAGATTAGTGTTCATGATTATGTTTAGCCGAATCTAGACGTAATAACCATTTGCCATCTTTAAATTGAAATGCATAATCTTAAATAAACATTTAAGCTTTTATGCTATATTCAAAATGAAATATTGTTTCACTTTAAAGTATTGAATCTGTATCATTAAAAGTAATTATAACGCTCGTAACTTTAACTTAATAAATTGATGTAATTATTACATTCATAATTTAACCTTGATAACTATAATTAATTGATGTGTAAGGAATTTATATAAACATAGAGGTAAATTGAAAGGAAATTCTAATAAGAGACTTGATTATTTCTGTGTTCATAGATCGATGAAATTTGAAAAACAAGTTGTTACAATTTTTAAAGAAAACACACACACATAAATATGTGTATTTATTTAAATGAAACCGTGAGAAAACTTAAGAAAAATAATAAACATCCATGCGTTGAAGATACTCTACAATTTGAATAGTAATGCCTTCATGCATCAGATTTTATCTACATACCTTCGCAATTTGATTGCGATTACAATTTATATCCCACATCGAATACGAATCCGAGTTGAACGCTATAAAATAAAACCATTGATAACAATTGCCTGGTTACTAAAATTGAACTGGCTTCCATTATAGCATTAGCTCTTTTGTGTAAAGTAAAAGGAAAAATTGTTGTAACAAACACGATCAGCGGTTGTGGACACAAAAAGCTCTTTGTTGTGAGTTAGTCGGATGTCAATATATACGGGTTAGTAGGCCAGATAAGTGAGAACGTCGACCAGCTTATGATGATAGCAATCCAAATTGGATCTCTCAGCAGGTGGACATTGTAATTGTTTGCGAGATGATGCCACCGCATGACCACTGCTCATTTCTACTACCCGATGTGTCACGAAGACACGATAGCGAAACATTTACATTTTAGATAAAAAAAAGCCTTGTTAATTAATAAAGGAACAAACGCCGCTGTATTGACCACAAAACGATCTCTTTAAATGCAATTATTCCGAACCTAACAAGTTTATGTCCAAAATTAAATTAAAGGCGCAAAAAGTAAAACGAAATGTTCTTTTGTGAAAAAAGCTACAAAGGATAATCGTCATTTAACAGGTTTATTAACCTGATCCAGCAACAAACGTGACGAAGTAATCGGCAAATCGCAGGGTACTTGACCGTGAAGCATTGTTATAAGTAAGAACCAACGCGCACGAATCCCTCCTTTCCTATACCAACACTAAGTTTCAAAATCTCTAGTCGCTAGAAAATCTGACGGAATCCTTGCTCGGTAGGTAAAGAAATATTTCACAAAACAAGACGTCTTCGCAAAGATCGGAAATAAAATAAGAAATTAATAAGGTCTAAACGCAAGAGCGTTGACACAGAAACCCTCGGCGAGACAAACGGGGATGAATGAAATTGTGGTTCATGATCCGAGACCAAGCTCAAGCGATTTCCCATCATTGTTACGATAACAAATGACAACTCGGATAAAGTGACGCACTTTCAACGGATACATAAATCGTTACACTACATTCTTATGTTACTTGCGAAAATAGCCTCATTGACAAATAGCATTCCATTGACGATTGTTCCATTTCTTATAACGGACGAATATTCATATATCAACTTTATTCTTTGATTTCAGACGGTGCCCCTACCCGCCGGGTCGACATCAGTGTTGGCGAAGCCGACAAAGTATCACTACTATCCTCACAATCAGCACATCTATTTGTTGCCTGAATGCGCTATTCAACAGGTAATTGACGCTTTTGTTCTAAAGAAAGTACCGGAACTGAAACAAATGAAACGCTAACTAACACTGTGGCTAATCGGTAGGCTAGCCGAAGTCAGAAATTGCGAGCTCTTTTTAAACTTGAGCGAAGATAATACTATAGATTTCCAAAAATCCCTGGTATTATCTACGCTCAGGATAGATGCGGAGCGAATGTGCTTTTGTTCTAAATACAGTACGATGCCAGAGAACACTGCCGTTATATATAATAATACGTAAAATATTTGGATATGAATACCGAAGCTAAGTAAAGTTGGTTCAACTCGATACTGTAACATAAATCTTGTGAACAATTAAAAACAAGTGGCGATGAGAGAAAATTTCCAAGAAAAATATGATTTCTAGTAATGCCAGTGTATTTACCTAGCTAGTGGTCTGATTAAGAGTAAAGACTTATCTGCTAGTTAATTAAGCAAGTCAAGATCATTCCATATTTGTTATGACATACTAAGTCTATGATAGCCACATGATGAATGAATATCAATACTAAAGAATCTTGTCCCACATGTCTGGAACGAAGACCGTTCGCTATGCAGTATGTTGGTTCGTTAGCTTCATAAGGCGGTAATGTTACAGGTATGCAACGCAGTCTACGTGCGTCTGAACTACACGCAGCCGCTCTGCGCTTGCCCTGCTCGGTACAGAGACCCATGCTCCGCTAGTCTCAACGCCGACGACCTGCATACTACGCGCCTCACCACAGACTCAAAAAAAAAGGTAACGCTCTAACATAATTGGATTTGACGCACTGAATTCATTCTACGGTCGCATACCCATAGTTACTTTTTGTGCCAGTATTGGCATGTTTGTTGCGAAAGAAATTGGTTTCACCAATTCTATTGCTTCTTACAAAGATGTGAAGTCAGTGTTGCACACATTAATTCACCGTATTATTGAACGGTGTGGTCGTTGAAGAGTTGAGGTCGGCCAAAATAAAACAATCGCAACACGTGTAAACGCTTTAGAAATTGCTTGTGCACCAAATTAGAGCCTACAAATGCAAATTCTTATTCACAGACTAGATGTTTTTACGCAAGTGTATTGTATATGAGATGCACGTGATAACTACAAAGAATCGCGTGCTTGTTCTAATTGGAGAATTCTATTTTGGTATATAAGTCCATGATCCAATTAACTGAATGTTATTGTTGTTGTCACGCAAACCTTAGTTTCGAGTTATCGTAACTCTCATCAACAATCGGTAGACATTCTCTTTAGAAAATCTCCCTACAGTGGACCTCTTCAACGATTAATCGTGGAAAAGCTAATTTTCCAGTGACACCTCTCAAGACCAATGGAATAGTGATCGGAATGAGGAGTTATTAAGACCAAGGTAGATTTTTTGCCCTGGCTCTTAACCACCTCGCCTCACCTGTTAATTGAAAATAGTCTCTATTGTTAATTCACACTGTTTCAGCAAGCATAACTAATTTCTATTACAGTTCGCAAACAAAGCCGTGACACTGGTCAAGACTTGCGAAGCGGTCTCAGAGATGAGAGAATGTCGAGCGCCTAGAGACTGGTCTCTGTTGGCGTTACAGAACATCAGAACCGGCAAGTCTCACTACTTGGTCATCTGCAGGTGTCCGGAAGATCATATATTAGGTAAGAAATAATTGTTTTTTCTTGTGGTGTAATATTTGGTGACCATAAACAGATCATAATTCCTGATAAGATATAAGCCTTTCCCAGCTGTGGTGATCACAGAATGGCAATTGATAAAACTGACTCAGGACCAAGTTAGCGTAAAGTAATAGAAGTTAATACTAAGCAGTGTGTATATGGGATTAATAGAATTTCCTGCTATTAAATAAATTTGCATAAGAATTTTTGATTATTGTCACGTCTGCAAGAAGTGGGAGTTACATCGTTTGTTACGTTTCCGCAGAGAGTACCGCAAGGGACAATCTTAGGCACACATCCAACTAAGAATTCCTATTGTCCATTATATTTGGTTAAGAATTTCTATTATCAAATACAGTTACTACCTACATGGTTGGAGCTGCAGTATAAGGGATCTTGCATTCCATGTATGTTGACAGTTCGTATTGCATTGTATGCAGTACATTACCGTGTTGTAAAGCGTACACAGTTAGCCAAATAAGTATAATACTGAGCCATGAAACATACACGAGGTACAAGAACATTTATGGTTTTAATAAATCTGGGCCTGCTTTAACTAAGTTAATCTAAATCTGATACTAGTCAGTCAACATTTTAAAAGATTTTAATGATTAAAAACCAATTACGTACGGGCCTGGAGGTGGTAAAAATATCCGAGATTATCCAACAGATTTTTATGAGCTGGTTAATTAATATGAATTATCTTACTTTACAGAAGGGCCGATGTCTCATGACCAGCCGACGTACGCGTCTGTCCCTGGCATCAGGGTGTACGGCATGATGTGTGTACGACCCACCACCGCTTACCATTCTGGTTAGTATTGTTCCATCATAATTATTCAAGTTAGCTTCATAATATCGTCACCGGAAAGCCAATGCTACTTAAGCGCCATTTTTGGCTAAAATTAGTTATATATATCGTTGGATTGGATTTAAAAAATAAGTCCGCCTTATGTACCACCAATTGTACATGAAGTTTAAATAAATATATATAACTCATTTCGATGTGACGATGTGTGCTAGGTTTTGGATTCCTTAGCATACAAACGTCCTAACTGTTATTGAGTTTAACAAAGTTGTCTGTTACATATTCACTTTTCATTTTTATGTCACATGTTTTAGCAAACATTTTAAGCTCTAAAATGATAAATGCTTTAGGAGCTCTGGGTCACATTCATAACATAACATCACACCTGTATTCCTCGAAAGGTTGGGCAGATGTGTATTAACACCCTCATTTCGCCGTTATGTTTAAATCCCATTCAACTTCTTCTTTTGAGTTTATGTGTGTATTATTGAATTAAATGTTATTTTTCTTACTTTAAATTGGTTCTTTTCTTTTTACAGCGTACAACAAAAACAGATACACCGGTCTAACAGTCCAGAGTACTACAGGAGCCTACAAAGTGGACTATTCTCAGTCCAACGCGTATGCCGCCGACAAGCCCGTGTATAATAGATATCACACACACAGCTACACAGAACCCTACTATAACCGAAGATCTCGAGTCGCGAGGACCAGGCGATCGACATCAGAAAACCCCCCATTCCCATGGTACAAAGTTATCGAACTAGCAAGGTCATTACATTGGATCAACTAGAATCTAACCTCTTTTTAAGTTTAGAATAGAAAAAAGTTTGTTGGCTTCATGGAGGCTTTATGTTAATCAATTCCGCCTCTTTGAATTCAACTTATACTTGAAAACATATTTAATTCCGAAACGCTTTTTTCGCTTAAATATCCGATTTTTTTAGTTAATACTTGCTTACTAACTTTCCCATTCTAAACGTGATTGTTTAGTGTGGTGAAATTTATTTTTGAACGCCTTGAAATACTCAGTACAACTGCATTTACTAGAATAATTAACAATAATTTTATTTATTGAAATATAATAGTGAAGCTGTTATTTATGGGGTGAAAACGTTGCTAGCTACATCATTTAATTACAGATTATTTTTCAAAACGCTTAGTTTGAAAACTTTTTTAGAAATCTGCAGCTGGTCAGTTATCAGGCCATAACAATAGAGTCGCACATTGTAATATACAAACAGACAAATATAGTCCAGTGAAATGGAAAGATAAAGAAAGAAAACTGTGAAAATAGTTCTGATGTAAAATGTTCAACATTTTGACCTACTGACGAAAACATAAACATCATCTCGAAAACGGATAACCTATCGATAAATTCAATAAGTACATCAGATCAATGTAATCTTAACAACACAGTACATAAAACATCTTTTCCCCAATTTTTTATAAGGTCGCCATTACACTTGTAAGTTGCTTCCGTAAAATTTATGTAAGTTATGACAATTCATTCGACTTTACAAATCGGTCGATAAGCTACTTACAAGAAAGTTTACATTTGCAAATTTATAGTACCTAGTACCTCACATAAGTCTCTTATCACATAAGGGACTTATGTGAGGAAAACTTACAGGTGTAAATCCGGCCTAAGGTAAAATAAAGATCTGACTAACTGGACTAAAATAGCACAAAATAATGCATGGTTAGTAATTACTATAAACTTGCAATATTTTCACCCGAACAAAATACTTGTTAGAACAATTCTGTTTCGACAATAGATTATTTGTATTATTTATTTCATTCAAAACACGTAATTTATTTCTCGGTATAATTTAGCATAACAATTTTGCCAGAAATAGAAATAACCATGACTATTAGGTATTAAGTTTTGGATTATTATAATTGCAAAATAAAATAATTATTTTCCCCACCAATAGACGGTGATTACATAATAATTAAACGTAAAACATTTTTTTTATTGTACACAAAAGATATGTGATAAGTTTTCAATGGTTTTTTTGTGTAACATTTCAGTGCATTTATAGTTATTTAAGTACCTATGTTTAGTTTAATTTTAACATATTTATTTAAGAACCATATTTATACTTAGAATAAAAAATTGTAAATAGTAGAAGTAGAAATTACAATATTTGTAATTACGGAAAATAAATTTAACGGATTTTTTATACGTTTTTACTCTTTAACACATCCAGACTCCTTGTAAGAATTTGGAATATGAAAATATAACAATCCCGTTATCCGTCAGAATATATCAGTTTGATTCACACCAAAAATTATTATTTAATTAAGTGTGTTGACCAAAACGACTGTCATTCACATTCATACTTTGTTACCCTGTAATAAAGTTCATATTGGTATGGCATAATGCTGTTCACATAAGATGACTTACCTAATACTTTCTGGTCGACAACGATGTCACAGGAGTACATCGCTGCCATTAGACGTTGAGGTTGCGCCTGGAATGCTTTCCTGCAGCCGTCCTTAACTGCTGACATTATTTGACCTGTATACAAAAATCGTAAAAACATTACACAGTACACTACATACAAAATTATTGACGTAGCTCAAAAGAAGCCAAGCTTAAGTGAGATTGCTCCCGCCATCAACGCCCTAAGCCGAAGTCGGAGTCCCATTAGGGGTCACCCTTAGTGCTGTTGTTGGTAGTAGTAATTATGTTCGAGTAGTAGTTAGCTTAGGTTAAATATTTTACTTCGTCCCCATTGGCTGGAAGCCCTTCAGGTCTCACCAATAACTGGCCGGTTACGTAGAAACGGCCCGCAAGGCAGAAATACAAGCAACCCAACAAAAAAATTAGTGATTAAGCTCGCCTCTAATAAGCTCGATAATCGCCAGAGGTAGGTTTGCTATTGAGAACCACGACTGTACTCTGCGTAACTGGCGCCAATCAAGACATCCGATATAATTTGGGAAGTCCTGATTAAAAATAACCATTACCACACACCTTTACGCTTTAACTGCTACTAACAAAAATAAATGTCCGTACCTGACAGTGGTCCAAATGTATGCGACACATCATCTCCAGTCAATTTATCTAAAGTCCATTCTTCAATACAAAACGCTACACCCATCATTGGCTCATCACACAATGGGCCAGCTAACGAAGCCAACTGGAACCCATTAACGAAACTGCCTTCGTACTCAAACCTAGGATCTTCCTTTATTTCTTGATCATGATGTAGATATTTTGTTCTATAATCTCCAGTCTGATTGAGAAGCAAATTTGGACCACAATTCCTTGGCCCTACGGACCATATTTGTCCGACAATATCCTTCCATTCGGGGCCGAGTTTGTCGCAAATAGCTTGAAGTTCGTCTTTGAATGCTTGAATTAGTTTTAGCATTCGATCGGATAGTTTATGTTTTGTACCGTTTATTTGCAATTCTTCCAGTTTACTTTCTAACTTGTCATTTTTCTGTAATCCTTGTAATGTTTTTATATATTGGGAAATTGCTTTGAGTAAATCTGTTGATCTGTCTAGTAATTCTGTTATCTCGTTCGGTATTGGTTTCGCTGTCATTTTTATTCTACTTTGTTTATTATTTGTATACACAGTTATAACTGGGTCTATATCTTTGTCAACAGCTTGATCTACAACGTTTTGGGCGTCTATTTCTTCGTTCGCCATGTCTATTGTCGGTGGTATTACTATAGTTTCTCTGAATGGAACGATTGGTTCGGAGACTGTGATAGGTATTTTTGCGTAATGGTTCCTAGAGGAAATTAAGAATAGTTACTTTATTGTTATTATTTCTTTAAAACAAATTCGCAAATCTTTCGTTGAACTTTACATTGAGTAATTGTGAGTGAAGAGTGGTTCTATGAATTAAACAATAAATTTAATGCTTCGATGCTAAATGAGTCACCAGAAAGAAAGAAATTAAAAGAAACCATAAGTACTAAATATAATTGAATTATCAAAATATTTTAATAAACTTACTTTAAATCTTCAAGACATCTCTCTAAATGTATTTTGCCAGCTGTAACTAACACATGTTCACCCGTTTCTTGCAGTAATACTTGCACACATGAATCTGACTGATTGAGCAATTTCAAACCTGAAAAATACAATTTAATATTACGTTAAATAAAAAACAAGTTACTGACTTATACTTAGTAGCATAGATTTTTCGGTAAATTAATAGGTACTAAATGACAAAGTAAAATAGTTCTTATTGTAAATGCCCTAAAGTTAAATTTCGAAGCAGCAAAGAGGTTTTAGTAAACTGTTTAATCAAATCTATTCCCAATACATGTAATGTATTATTTAAGTACTTAAACATACCTTTGACTAATTGTGCTAATTGTGAGGGATATGTAGGTTCTAATGCTACTCTCAATATAGGTACAACTGAGTATTGCATCTCACTAAACGCAGGACAAGCGATAGTATTTGACAATGTAGCTGTTCTTAGTACATGATCTTCTAAGCCACCAATACCTGGAATTAAAACAGACAATCTTTACATATGTAGTATTATAAACAAGGAAACAAGGATAAAGCGGTAAATCCACTAGCAAATTAAATTGAGGAAGTTGACTGCTGCAATCTACTTTCAACTGTGGACGCATCCGCAGCAAGTCGACTTTTGCAAGTTTTACGAATTAAGCGATCACTGCTACAATAACTTGTGCACGTTAACTTGCTAGCGCATTTGGGGGTTAAGGACGGCGGTGTGGATGCCGTATAGTCTTCGAAATTAAATAGTTAGCACCATCTCCTCTGACAAGATGTATAAATGTGGATGAAGCGAAAGGCCTATATAAGGATGAGCATGAGGCGTTCTACAGTTTCTGCCTACTGCATGGGAAAAAAGGTGTGAGTTTATGTATGTATGTATCTCTTCTGATAGATTTTGCAAGAGCCGACTGAATTACTCAGTTTGTTTTATAGAATAGATTAGGGCAGAATAACATTTGGATTCCCAGATCAGATTCCATGATGCCAATTCATACTCACTAAACTCAAAAAAATATCCCTATATCTTACTTACAAGATTACTTCCCAGGACTCAAATTTGAAAAGTGTGTTCCAATATTCGTAGAAAAAAATAGGTATTTTCTAAATCATATGAGTTCTACCAGCCAAACGCAATTGGTATTCACTAAAGTGTCTAAACGGGTTACTAGTATGCCATACAAAACAGTTTGTGAAAGTCTTTTCGGTTAACAAAGGTCATACAATATGATGCAATGGTGTTACCTTACCATTTGTTTATTGGTCAGTTGATTTCAAATCTTTATCTCTGAATATTACAAACATACTGATATGATATGAATATCGCAACTTAAAGAAAAGTTTATCTGAATTGTGAAAATAAACTGCAAAGAATATGACTCACCAATAATATTTCCTGCTATTGCTTCATCAATTATTTCCATTTCCCTTCCCATTAGAATGTATAATGATTTAATTCTGAAAAACAAAGGTTAATTGACAATACTTACTTTTCTTGAAACAATATAAATAAAGAACCAAATTAAGTTCTGTGTAGAAATAAAGCAAAAGTTTCAGCCACATCTATCTGAACCAATAATATTTTCAAAAATAAATTGTGATCTGAGGGTCGATTTTCCCAACGTCAGATAACTTCATCTGAGGAATAAATTCAATCTTTTGACAGATTTCCTATACTAAAGTTGTCAAAAATTCAAATTTAGACCTTGGATAAAATGATCTGACGTTGGTAAAATCGGCCCTTAATGTTTTAAATATATAGATAATTTATAATATAGATGCAACAATAATCATTGTGGTCATACTTACTCTGCACAAGTTATATGCTCATCACTTAGCAAGTCTTTCAGTTTCTTATTAGGATCTATTTGGAAATCCTTACTAAGTACTTTGGAGGGGTCATGTTTGGGGCCTAAAACATAAACTTTATCTCCTTTCTTTACTTTCCCACTAAATATTCTAGCAAAAGCTATGAATACTGGCTGATCTGTATCTTTTTCAGCTACCTTTTCTGTTTCAGGATCTTCTTTAGTTTCTACTAGTGGAGGATCTACAATATTTGCATTATTTTCTTTCTTTTCACGCAGTTGTCTCGCTCTTTCTCTCCTTAGAGCCATTTCTTCAGCTGTTAAAGCCTTAGGTTTGTTCTCCGGTAATATCCTCTTATCAACATCAAACATTTTCGATATAAAAATAATTATTGGTCTATCGTCACTACTATCACAGGCTAAAAAGTCTTCTTTAAGTTTCTGTGTTTCAGGAAAAAATGAATCGAAGTCACGTATCCTGGAGCACATTAATTTTTCAACTTTTTCTGGAAGAATCTCTTTGGGTGATGGAAGTTTTTCGCAGACCATGTTGAGTACCGTAGTTGCTAAGGGAAGCCACTGAACCATAAGCGATTGGAGTTGAACACGAGAATCTGTGTGTCTTAGATCTCTTGTTGTAAGTTTTATACCAAGCTTCTCACAGATACCTGGTACTTTTTCCTTTTCATTCCTCATGGCTACTGTTTCGTACACATTCCATACATTATCTAATATAACTTGAACAAAAAGAGGCTTCTTCGCCTTTTCTTGGGCCCCTTTCATGAAGCGTTTGGTTTTCGTGTTGAGATAAAAATCTCCCCAAAGTACTTTCCTTAAGATTTCTTCTTTTACACCTAAATTTTAATTAAAAAGGATAATCATTATTTACACTTGAAGAAAACTACAAAGTATTCCTGATCATTAAGAGATGCATAATTTAAATTGTTGTAATCTTATCATAAAACGGAGTTTGAGAAATGATATCTTGCTAAATATGTAATCAATAATTCGCAATTAGTTTTTTGTAGGATTAAAACTATCTTGTTTCTTGTCAAACTTACCGAGTTTATCAGAGAACAATTTAGCAAAGGTATGAATAGTAAAACCCCATCCATCGGCAGCACTGGCAAATACCACATTGCCATGTTCAGGTGCAAAATAAAGATTGGAGTCATCAGCATCGTCCATAGCGGAGGTCCAATCATAGAAGTTATTGTTTTCTTTATTGAGCTGCTCTTTTTGTGGCTGGAAAAAGATGTTACTAGATTTAATGTATGAAAGACAATTAAATAATGCAATGGTGTCAGGTACACCTTATTAATGTACATTTAATAAGGTTTAGAGGCAAAGGGGGATTTACTGGACCACATTCTAGGTTTCAGGCATACTGAGAATTTCTTTAAAGAAAAAACTAATGAATAAATAAGGCGCTCCACCCACTGCACCGAGCCCCGTCGCGTAGCGCGGGATGGCAGATTTTACCATTGTATGCAAGTATCTCAATTTATATAGAAATCACGCCTAGCACAACACACTGCCGACGCGGAAATGCGCGAGAGGGCGCCCCGCGCGCATTTTGCCATCCCGCGCTACGCGACGGGACGTGGTGCAGTGGGTGGAGCGCCTTAGACCCAAAATTAATTATTTCAAGCATGAATCTTATAAGAATTAATCATGGATTTAACTGTACATTTAGGCTGGTGTTCACTAACATTCATTATCTGGTTAAACAAACGCTAACCTATCATTCTAGTCCATTTCTGAAGTAAATGGTTGTTTAACCAGAGAATTAATGTTGGCGAACACTAGCCTTAGAGAATAACAAAAGACTTGGTTATAGAGATGAGAAAAAAAAAGTTATTTTCACACATACCTGTTTTTCCATAGTAGACTCCTCATTCTCAAATACTTCAGTAGTAAATAACTCTCCCATAACCGCGTTAACTTGCTCCAACAGTTGCATCAAGTGTACATAGGCATCCAGCGGTGTTAGTTGCATTTCTAATATGAGCCTGTCAATTTTGTTGAGTACTAACACGGCTCGGATGTTCTCAGAGTATGCTTGTTTTAGAACAAGTCTGGTTTGAGGACATACTCCTTCTACAACATCAACCTGGAAGAAATAGTTGAATAGGTAAGTATTTGGTGAAGGATACTTTTCCAGACATAAGTAAAGTCTATTTACTTATGAAAGATTATACCGAAAGTAATATAAAAGAAAATCAAGTTTAAAAAAAAAATACTTTTTAATATTGTGCAATTTTTTATTATTTATTACCAAAAATATTCTTCTTTCATATTTTACTGTCAAAGTATTCTATGGGTAAAAAAATATGAATTAACGCCAATATTATTCAATAAACAAGAAGTAAACAAGATTAATACTTACAACCACAATCGCTCCATCACAAAGTCTGACTGCAGTAGACACTTCACTGGAGAAATCGATGTGCCCCGGCGAGTCTATCAAATTTACCAAGTACTCCTGCTGGTCCAAACAGTGGTATAGCGATATGCTGCTGCTCTTCATAGTGATACCTCTCTCCTGTTCGTCGGGCCTACTGTCCATGTACCGCAGCTTTCCCGACATTCTCTGCGATATTATCCCATTGCTTGATATCAGAGAGTCCGCCAAAGTAGTCTTTCCATGGTCCACGTGCGCCACGATACAAATATTTCGAATATTTCTAGGTTTGTTTTGAAGTTCTAAAAGTTTTGATGAATCCACGAGCCGCATTTTGAGAGTTTCAACACAACCTTGTTAAGTGCTGTTGTAGAATTATTTGACTGGAGTACACTGAAAATTTTGAATGTACTAAAACTGCAAAAGATATTGCGAAAATTACAAGATAAATTGCACAACATGAGTTAAAACTTGTGCGACAATATTGGAAATTGACAATGACAGTGACATCAGTGACATGTGATGTTTTGGTTCGGAATTATAAATAAAAATTCGTCATGGTACTAAACTAAACAACATTTTACAAATTGACCATTTTTTATTAATCATAAAAGCTTAGCATAGCACATAAATAAAACTATTAATCATAATTATTTATTAGATCCAACTAATAAAATATTTTACGAATAACTGATTATCAAAGGTTTTAGGGCCGTTCTACACGATCGAAAGATTGTGTTGTAGTTTTGGCTATACTTATACTTATAGACTTAAGGTTTATTACTACGTGTACCCAAGGACATGGTAGAGTACAAAATACTTCTTTTAGGATCCTAAAGGTGGACGCACACTTATCAGAGCCGAACGCCTAAAGCCTATCCGAATCGGACGATTCTGCGCGGATAAGTATGCGAGGTTTCATAAGATTTCATACAACTAATCCTAAAATTCGATTCTTTCGGCGCGTTCGGCTCTGATAAGTGTGCGTCCACCTTTAAAGAAGTACAAACGAAGTTACGAGCACTTAATAACACACAATTTACTTGACCTTTTGTAGCTACCTACCTGCCGCAGACGCCACAGAGTATATTTCACAGATTAGTGTAGTGATATTATCATTAATCTGTGGTGAATTGTTTATCTGTGATACAGATATAGGGATTTGTACTAATTATTAGGTTATGTTAACTATTTTCAAATAGTGAATAAAAAGTAAATGATATGGCGTTAAATAGATTATTTGCTAGTTTAGCTGTCACTCCTAATTTAATTACAAGGAGGGCTATTCATGTGGCTGCCGTAAATTTTGCCAGCAGACCTGAACCTGAGAAACCTAAACCAGGATTAGGCAAGAGCTACCGACGAATTGTGCATTTTCCTGAAGAGTATACTGTTAAGCCATTAGAAGTTACGAATCTTGCTGGTAGAGATCCTGTATCCGGTAAGTTGAAGTTGTTTTTTTTGTTTTGGTTATGAAATTGGTCTTAGTGCCACTATTTTGTCATTTGTACTACAAATTTTGTAGCTGTTATTATTTTGATACCAGACGTTTAATCAACATTCGTTGTATCTGTTATAACAATAATAGTTTCTTGTCAACACCTTCACTGTAATTAGTAACATTAACTAATTATTATTTATCCACAGGTCGAGTTGTTGCAAAAGGTATTGGTGGTGGTATCAAGCACAAGTATCACTGGATAGATTGGCTCAGAGATGGTCCTACTGAGGGTCCACCGCAGGAGGAAAAAGTTATTCAGGTTAGTTATTAGAATAATAGCAGCCTCATAATTTGTATTTATAGAATCTGACATTTCCACTGTTCATAAAACAATATTTGCATGTATACAGAGACACATGATAGCCTGATGGTTGAACGATTGCCTTTCACACAGAAAGGTTCAGAGTTCGATCCCGGCCCGTACCTGACTTTTCGAATTCATGTGCAGATCAGAATTTGATTATCACTTGTGTTAATGGTGAAGGAAAAACATTGTTAGGAAACTGCACACCTGAGAGGGCTCCATAAAGTTCTTCATTGTGTATGTAGTCTGCCAACAAGCACCAGACCACCATGGTGGACTAAAGCCTACGCCCTTCTTATTCAGAGAAGAGGCACATGCCCAGCAGTGTGACAGTAATGGGCTAATTATGTACACACATCAAAAAAAGTTTGCGATCACTAGCATAAGCTGATATAATTTTTTAAATTGAACTTTATCAAGAAAAATTCTTTGTTGTTTTCTTTAAATAGAAATACCCAGTTTGAAATTAAAAAATAAAACTGTTTCTTATTTTTTTATAAAAAAAAATTGATTAATTAATCATAATGTAATTGTAACAAAAATTTGATAGAAAGAAAAAGACTGTTTAATCAAACTTAAACAACAATTTGTTAATAAAAGGTTTATATTCAATATAATATAACTCCTCCCCTGGCTCGAACACATGCGAAGATCCTCCTGGGCATGCTGAGAATCAAGTTATCCAGCATTTCTTGGGGTAACCTGTCCCATTCTTGAATAGCAGCTTCCCTGAGCTCTGGCACTGTCTAGGGACAAGGCTGACGGTTCCAAACAGCTCGCTTAAGAGCATCCCACGCGTGCTCTTTTGGGTTTAAGTCAAGCGAGCCAGCAGGCCAGTCTAACCTTGTGATATCGTATTCTCGGAGAGCAGCATTGGCTCGTTGAGCTCGATGGGCGGGCGCATTATTATCGACTAGTACAAATTGGTGCCCATGGTTTACTCGGAATGGTCTGACAATTCCATCAATAGCAACTGCTCTGTACATGTCTGCTGTCATGAATCCTCGATACGGGATCAAAGGCGTTCTAGCTCCAATCATAATACCACCCCAAAAGGACACCGATTTCCCGCCTTGCTGAACTGTTTCAGTGGCAGTTCTTTGCCTTTCACGGTCTCCTTGTCTTCTCCAGTCACTGACACGTCGGTTATCTGGATGAATACTGATTCGCGATTCGTCAACGAAGAGACGGTTTTGCCAAATGTTTTCTTCTTCGTTTTGCCGAAGCCTAGCCCACTGTAATCTCCGTCGTTGACGTTGCCGGGAATTCAGAGGAGCTCGCCAAGACCTCCGTGCTCGTAATCCAGCCTGGTGTAAGCAATTCCGAATGGTCTGAGTGCTAACTTCAAGCCCAGAGGCGGCCCGAACTTCTGCTTTTATTTTAGTGGCGTTGATTGTTGGGTCACGGGCTGCCAGCAATCTAATATAGCATTTTTGGGCAGCAGTCAAAACAGTTGAGCGACCACTGCGAGGTCGGTCAGCTAAATTACCCATCCCGTGGTACCTCTGCAACGTGGTCACGACACAGGATTGGGATATAGCAATTCTGCATGCTATTTCTCTCGTGGTGTATCCTTCTTCCCTCAAAGTTACTATTCTTGCTCGTAAAACTTCTGATAATCCTCTTGGCATTTTTCAACCACAACTTTCCGCAAAATCTATTTTAAATCCGTTAAAATTGACTAAATCAGATTTCTGAATGAGGGTAAGCTAGGACTAAAAGCCTTTTATGGAAAAACAATTGAACTGTTTTATTGTTTTATATTCTAAATCTATATTTTTAAATAAAGAATCTAAAAAGAAGAAGAAATCATAATATAATCTACCGTAATAAAAAAAAAATCGATTTACAAAGTGATTGCAAACTTTTTTTGATGTGTGTATGTACAGACACTACATTAATAATGGCTTAAAATGTTAAAAGCTCCACACTAATGTTTCATATTTGAAGACATTTTATATGGAGAATAAGGAATTCAATTTAGTTATGTCACACTGGTGTTACCTATTATATGTTCACCTCAATCAACAACAATCAAAGTCATTATAATGTGGGGATCATTTGTATAGCCCTAATTAAGAATATTATAGTTATTATGCATTTAGCCTATCCTCTATTCAACAATATTGGGCTCAGCATTCATTTGTTTCAATTAACATGGACAATCATTTTCTTGTAAACTTATTTACATTTACAGGTGATGGAAGATGGTTGCAGGACAGCTCATATTGCTTTAGTTGCTGTTGGTGATAAACTCAAATATATTTTAGCCACAGAAAATATGAAAGCCGGAGATATCATTAAAAGTTCTCGTTTATTGCCCAGAATACCAGGTAAACCCTATTAAAAATAATTCTTAACATATTCTGTAGCATACTGAAAAGAAAGAAACTCATTTATTTATTTTTTGTCTAATGAAAATTAAATCTTATTCTTTAGAAAGCATAAATTCTCTTTGAAGTTTTTCTTGGTGTTTTGTGCACATCGTCACTGTGCCTGCAAAATCCACTATCTGTTTTATTTTTCATTTCTCTTTGATGCTACTTTCTAATAGTTCTCAAGCCAAATGCAACTGTAAAATCTGATTTTTAATCATTTATTTGGTTAAGAAGATAGCAAAATAAATTATTAGAAAATGTATTTTACAGTTGCATGTGGCTTGAGAACTATTATAGAATAGCATCAAAGACAAATTTTTAAAAAAAAAACAACATTGCGGATTTTGCAGGCGCAGCGACATGTGACATTCTATGCACTAAGACACAATATCAATTCATTGTAAAATTACATTAAAAGAACCACTACAAGTGACAAAGTTTAAGTATGTATGTAACACCCTGGCAGCTGGCAGCCAGCCCTGCTACCAATACTGCAGCATGGCAAATCTTTTAATTATGACATAGCTATTCTCATAGCTTGTATCACAAGTTTTTTTATATTTTTTGCCTCACATGTCAACATCTCCCAGCCATTATGACGACGTGAGAGGCAGGAAATAAAACAAAATGAAAAAAACAATTTTCTTGCCTCATAATTGTATAGAAGTGCACCAAATAATATCATAAACTTTTTCATTCATTCTGTATCTTGTTCTTTTCAGTCAGAGCAAACGAAGGGGATGCATATGTATTAGGAGCTCTGCCAGCTGGAACTATTGTACATTGTATAGAAAAAGAACCAGGTGAGTCCAGATCCAGTCTTTAACAGTTCTTGGCATAACCAAGACTATGAACTGGAGTAAACATGTATGAGGATAAATAATATATTTTTACATAAACATTTACAGGTTATGGTGGCCTTTACATACACGCAGCAGGTACATTTGGAACCATTTTGAGGAAACAAGATGAACGCGTCATAGTTCAAATGCCTTCTAAGAAGATGTTCAGTTTTAATCAACACTGTATGGCAGTTGTAGGTATGTATCTATTTTAATTTTCTCAATTATAGACTTTATAAGGCGGATGTCAGTAGAAACGCCGGTAGAGAACGCCCTAGAAGGACATACATCGATGATATTCTTCACAAAGGACAGGTGCGTAATACTCTCAACCGGCGTGCGTCTATGACAAGATGTATGATGGATGAAGCGAAAAGAGTATGTAAGGATCGTAGCATGTGGCGTGCCTACCCCCATGGGAAGAAGGTCACGTCTTTTTTTTCTTATGTATGTATTATAGACTTTCAAAGTATGATGTAATTGAAACCTTATTGTATCTGTTCCAAAACTTACCAGTCCCTTATTTTCATTGGTAGTCCTTAGTGTGAAAGCTGATATGGCTAGAAAGACGGTGACTACTGAAATAACGGCTAATAGAGATTTATGGAACAAGAAGACATACTGTACCAACCCCAAATAAGTTGGGATAAGGGCAGGAGGATGATGATGAGTCCATATAAATTAGAATAACAAAAACACAGATTATTTAACAAAAAATATTTTCAGGTCGCCTTTCAAATATAGAACACGGGAGTACACCAATAGGTTCTCCCCAGCGCAACAGATGGCTCGGAAACAGGCCACGCTCCGGTCTTTGGCAGAGGAAAACTGGTCGCCACGGAAGGAAGATCAAGCCTCCGAAACCAGTGAAGGAAATCTGTTTACCCGCTAAAAAAGCATTACCAACCATCAGACTGACTATGCCCCACTGAAATATTTTCTAGAAATAAAATATTAGATGTTTCCAATATTTTTATTTCATACTTTTATCTACAGATAATTATCACAACATTATAAAGCTGGCGTTCTGTGCTATATTATGCATTTTTCTTGTCGAAAATCCATTAAAATGTATTAATGCTTAAAAACTAATTTCTGCTTGACACTGAGAACACTATACAAATTACTACTTACAAAACTTATAAATGCATGAGATTATTATGGACAAAAGGTAGCTTTAAAATGCAAACAGTAGGTGGAATTATTATATTTTATTCATCATCTTCATCCGAAAATGTCAATATCTGTAAAAATAAAAACTTGAAATACATAGGTACATACACATGTTACACATAATACAAAAAAGTTGTGTGTAGTGCAGTTTCTTCTCGCCAGCAAGGAATTTAAAATATAATTCAAAAAAGACAATTGGTTAAAAAAAACAACATACAATTTATACCCAGTACAGTAGTTTAATGCAATTAGTACCTGCCATTCGAATTAACACAATAGCAATTTATAATGTACACTTGCATTATACAGGGTTATTTGTAAAACACCGACAACCTCTCGGGAATATGTTACTAACATCATAATCAACAACTTTTGTTCTATGACTTTTAAAAATTCATCATATTTTAGTTCATCAGATTTTCATTCAAAAATAAAAATATTTAAATTGAACGCTCTAAAGCGCCCCCGCCGCCCTAACCCCGCTCCCCTCGCTATTTTACTATCCCTTTCTTTTGCTTCGCATACAATTCGTAACATTTAGACCGTTCGATTTAAATATTTTTATTTTTGTATGAAAATCTGATGAGCTAAAATATGATGAATTTTTAAAATTCATAGAACAAAAGTTGTTGATTATGATGTTATTAACATAGTCCCGAGAGGTTGTCGGTGTTTTACAAATAACCCTGTATAAATTACTAGCGACCCGCCCCGGCTTCGCACGGGTGCAATTTAGATACTAATGTAGGCCATATAAACCTTCTTCTTGAATCACTCTATCTATTGCTGAAAGCTGCATTAAAATCCGTTGCGTAGTTTAAAAGATCTAAGCGTACAGACAGCGGGAGCGACTTTGTTTTATACTGTGTAAAGAAGTCGAAGAGTGGGACCAGTCTTCGTGGATTGAACTATAATTTATGTACAGTGCACGTGAATAACTCTAACCAAGATAGCATCGACTGCCAAACTTGAGGGGTTTACTAGTAGCCAATGAAGAGTTCCACTATTCACTGTAGCTCCATCATCAGGTCCTAAACGCCAAGTGCAATATATTGGACTCATCAAAACGAATCATATGACCCGAACCTCACATAGATCACGCAGTCGACGCCATCTTGGTTCTAGTTCGCGCACTGTATCTCCATTGAACATGTAAACATCAGAGTAAAATAATTCATCAACTTACATCAGACATCTCCGCCGTCAAATGCAACTCTTGTAATCCAGTCACCTCTTCCAAATAGTTTCCACTGTTAAATACTTTTAACAAGAATTCTATATTCTCTTCTTTGTACTTATTTATCACAATGTCAGAGCAGGCTACACACTGTTTGAACTTCGCACATGTCGGCGTGACCGTTTGGTACGAGTGTAGATAGCCTCTTATCGAGTGAGGTACGGGACCAAGCACGCCTTGTAACTCTGGCGGTATGTCCTCTGTGTCACTGTTTAGATTGTATACTGCTGGTGCGTTTACTCTGAAACAATTCAGTTTCGATTAAAGGTGCTTGCTATACACAGTCGGTTCGGCAATTTCTATTGAATAACAAAAGTCACTCAATGAAACTTGCTGAATTGAATGTGCCGACCCGACTATGTCTATCGAAAATAATTGTAGAATGTCAAGTGCATTTTTTTTGCATTCCCTGCGATTTTCAAATAGGGTTCTGATTTCATATTTTTCATGCGATATTTTTAACTTTTTTTTTGTTTTAACTTCCGACCCTCCTGTCTGTTTCATGGTTCATATAGTCTGGCAAAAATGATACAGGGCTTTTATACAGGGTGTAAAGGAAATCATGTAATTCCTTCAAACCTCGTGATGTACTGCTGACATAGATTAACCCTGCAAGGGATACTTTTGGATCAATAATAAAAAAATTACAAGAAGTAAACGTGTTCCTAACGCGAGGCATTTTAGCGCCCCGGGTTAAATGACCGCGTTACGAGCGATAGCCAAGCAATTCGCTCGGGGCACTAAAATGCTTTATGTTAAAAACACACATTCTTACTTCTTGTAATTTTTTTTTGATGAATCCAATGGTATCCCGTGCAGGGTTAATCTATGGCAGCAGTTCATCACGAGGTTTGAAGGAACTACATGATTTCGTAAACACCCTGTGTTACTCAAATAATTCAACATAAATAATATACCTTAGTGGATGTTGCAATAACCCGACTAGTATCTCGACGGCCAACGCGCCTGCGATCGCTGCAACGCCCGGACGCGTTACCGTACATTGCTGGTCTAACGTGCGGTCTTTGAGTGACTGAAATAAATAAAATAATGCTCGTATTATTCTTCAGTTCTCATAGTACGAGTTTGAAATCGGCAAGCTTCCGCGAGTCCGTTAAAGTAAATAATGTATTTGTCTCTTTTTCTTGGTGGTGTGTAAGAGAGATAGAGTTTAGCGAACTCACGAAAACGTTTAATTTGAAAACTCGTACTATGGACCTAGCTTTGTCGGTTTAGTGGTCGTAAGTACGACTGCTGAGGACGGGGTTCTGGGTTCGATCCCCAAGTCGGGCAAAGTCTTATTGGGTTTTTCCATTAGGAATTTCTCAGTAGCAGCCCGGAGTCTGGATTTGTGCCCGGTTAATGGCAATAGGCTCGCCCCCTATTACATGGGACTTGAACATAACTGGCGAAACTAGGGTGTACTAAAACACCTCTGCCGAACCCTTCTAGGAGTACAAGGCGTGATGTTATGTTACGTACTATGGGTACAGAATAAAACAATTGCGTGTTCGGATAAAGTTAAGGTTAAGTATCTGTATAAGTTTGACTCCGTAAACTTTGGAACACTGAAATTCATGTATGGAACTGCCCTACGTTTATAGACCACACTCACATTGCCGGGCGCAGTGACGTCATTACAAAAGTAACATCCGAGGCTACCGCCAGGGATCCATGAAGCGTTGACTGAAGCTGTTCCCTCTTGTAGCGAGCCACCGACGCCGTGCCGCATCACAAGGTAGCTGTCGAAACCTAACGCTGCGTTGATCACTATCTGGCGAAAGTAAAGAGACATTACGTCATTTGTGGATATAGCTAGCTAGGATTTGATTTGGAGTGGAGGATTGATGGCTAATTCTAGCCCATCCTGGCTTAATTTATGACGTCACCAGTGCAGCCCCTCCTAACCCCGCAATCACACCGACAATTCAACCCTCATCAAGCTGACTCCCTCCCAGTCCTCCCACTACGCCCTAAGCCGAGGTTCGAGTCCCATTAGGCGTCGCCTTTAGTGCTGTTGTTGCTAGTAGTCATGATGTAAGTAGTAGTAGTTAGCTTAGGTTAAGTATTTTACTCGTCCCCATTGGATTGGAGACCCTTCAGGTCTCGCCAATAACTGCCCGGTTACGGTCCACAAGACCACCTACAAGCAGCCCAATAGATAAAAAAAAAAACAAAAAATCCAGTGCAGCAGAAAAAGTTAACTTTCACTGAATTGCAGACATGATTTAATCGCAAAACTTGAAAATTAAGCAGTGGTAATTAGGGTATGGGAGATTTTAAAATAATATTCCTGAAGTTAATAATCAATCAACTCAGCCTACCACAGACCACTGTTGAAAATAGACATGTCTCAAGTTACATAACTTGTTTCAACACAAATAGTACCTTTTTATAATGAGCTGCTAAAAGTGTAGGCAGCCACCGTGCCTCCCTTGTGTCTAACAGTAGGAATATGACGTCATGTTCAGCTATAGCCTCCGTGATAAGCTTGATGTTTGATATTGTTTCCTCCTTCAGTGACTCTCCGACGGGATGTCCAGGCATCGGAATGTGAGCTGCTACGCCTTTGCTTACCTAGAAATATGGTAAATGTGTTGTTTAAAACCAGCTAACTACCTCGTTGGTCTAGTGGTGGCAAGCGCGACTGCTGATTTGAGGTCTTGGGTTCGATCCCCAGGTCGGACAAAGTGTTATTGGGTTTTTCCGTATGGAATTCCTCAGTAGCAACCCGGAGTTTGGATTTGGGCCCGGTTGATGGCAATAGGCTCGCCCCTTATTACATGGGACTTAAATGTAACGGCGAAATGAGGGTGTTACTGCACACCTCTGCCCAGCCCGTCGAGGAATACAGGTGTGATGTTATGTATGTTACGTAAAAACATCTAAGCCATTTTACCTCATAAACATAAAGCAACATTACCGCGACATCTGTAATTTGTGTAATTTCGTAGATGGTGAAGTTGAATACACATTATATCGTAAGATACAGCAGAATAGACGCAGATACATTTACCGAGCACATTTTCATACTACAGAACTCGAGCAAAAAATCTTCTAACAGTAAAACTACACACCACTTTTTGTGCAACTTTGGGACCAAAATCAAACCTAGATCTCGTGATCCACAACCGCATTTGCGATCACTAGGCCAATGAGAAAATGGATGGTAACATAATAGACGCTATTGATTATGAATACTTACAGCAGTAGGCAAAATATTTTTCAGACTATCCGCCGCCGCCTCAGCCTTCCGCCGGCCTCCATTGAGACAGTCTTGAAAACTAAACAGCACCTGTCGCGTCGGATTTGAGTAGGACACTTTGCCATTGTCTATGAACGTTATGTGACGGAACCCCCAGGCCTAGAAACAAAATCAACTTGGTAGGGATCTTCTTCTTATTTTCGTGTGGTTAGTGACTAACCTGGTGTCAGAGTTTATGCTGCCCATGGGCCTCTGACTTGGCTTCACATGCCGTCGAAAAATATCTCGGGCATGCCGGTTTCCTCACGATGTTTTCCTTCACCGTTTTTAAGCAAGTGATAACTATACAAAATCCGAAAAGTCAGAGGTGCGTACCTTGGTTTCGAACTGGAGACCTATGACTTGGCTGTCCGACGGTCACACAACAAGGCTATCACTGCTGTTTAGCTGAGATAATGTCTACAGTAATAACATGACCAAGGGAGATAGTGCCCACTGAACCAGTTTTCTCTCAACAGTGACTGC
The DNA here is from genome assembly GCA_910594945.2 of Amphipyra berbera. Lineage (NCBI taxonomy): Eukaryota > Metazoa > Arthropoda > Insecta > Lepidoptera > Noctuidae > Amphipyra > Amphipyra berbera. The sequence continues at coordinate 8,364,060 of OU343136.1, read as the reverse complement.
TTTTAGTCACTGACCTAGGTTATTCAGATGTCTGCCTTAGTTGATGTTCGAGGAAGTTGAATACTATGCTTCTCTCTTACACTTTTATCATGGAGGTGGAAATCGAACTCATAATCACACTGGGTATGGGATTTATTATGATATTATACTACTATCTGTCATTGTACACATTTTTCTTACCAATAAATCCCGTGCGACGTGACAGCCGAGGGTGCCAGCACCCAGCAGCAAACATTTAGTACTCTTCATTACATCCACGTCTAAATCTGGCACTAGTCGCCATTTCATTAACTTTATGTTCAGGTCTGACGATGTGTCGGCCAATCTGGAATTATTGACAGGAAAATAAAACAAGTGACTTACAGTATGATACAAATAAAAACTCGCAACGGCAAACTTGATCGAACAAGAAATGGCAGTCGATCATTTCCACGCCACTCACACATTCATTTTTTACTGCAGTGCACAGATCATTTTTTACTGCAGTACTAATAAATATTTGGGAAGTCGCACTCAGTTTGGAACTGATCGGGTTTACGAAGTTTGCCGATGCTACTTCTTAGTTGTATCGTACTAAACATTTGGAACATATTTGACGATAATTTTGTTTACGTGCTTATAAAATTAGTTCTAAATATGTAGGTACTATCATTGGAGAACTGCTGTGTTCTTCCATATCCACCAAGGAATAGATAATCTGTCCATATTAAACAGTTCATTTACTCAAATAAATTTTGCGATATTATATTCTTTTGGTATATTGTTCAGCTGGTGATAAAAAACAGAAAAAGAAATCAATTGTACCATGTTGGATTAATAAGCTTGATCTTTCTTTTTAACTTGATTGTAACTGGTAAGCATTATATTGAAACTTACATCACAGGATCTAAAGATGCAGACATATTGGCAAGCTTTGGTCCAAAGTTGCCTTTATCATTCCTTTCCCAACCAACCCAACCTGCAGCCTCTACCGTCTTGACATCCTGAAATATAATTTTATAAAAGTTTTAAATTTTGAATGAAATTTAACATAGAAATCAAATCACATGTATTAAAAAAATCCAATTTGTGCCTACATCTGTTGATTGTATAATTAGGTAAGTACGATAAATTAACCAAAAAAAAATATCTACCATTCCATTCAGCACATACCTTTGGCACTGTTACAGCAAAGAAACGACTATTTTCAACACCGCCAGTAGGATTACACCGAAGACCAATAACTTTAATATCAGCACCAACTAAACTTGGACAGTGGTCCAATAATGCTGCCAAAAACAATCTTAAAGGCCATCCGGGATTGCCTCCATTACTTGGATCATTAAACACAAAATATGTGCTAGACAATTCAATATTTATTTGTGTGCCTTCATTTGATTCCAAAATGCTTGATAATTTTCTAACATTAATTGTATCATTGTCATTAGTGACAATAAAAAAACATTTTTGATCCAGGTCTAGATGTTTATAGCTCTGTGCGAAGTCTTCAAGTTGTTTGCTGTTGAAATGTGTTTTAATGCTTGTACTCTTTTCTTTTACATACACTGTGGGTTGGCTTGGTGCAGGAAACGCAAACCAATAATAATAATGGAATTTTTTAAGATCCTGAAAAGTAGAAAATGTTTTTATTCTGTAAAATTTAAATATTTAAAACAGGCTGAAAATCAACTGAGCCCACATTCTACATTTGCATGGCATCCGCTTGACCATAAATAGTAATATCTTATCATTTCCTGTGGGAGTTGTAAAACTCATTCTTCCCCTGGGTATTGTATGGAGAAAAAAATATAGAAGGCAGCAGCTTTTTCTTATATTGAGGGATGCGAGGTAAAACCCAATAAGTACCAAAAAGTTCCTATTCAGAAAATTGAGTTTGAAATTTTGATGACGTGAAAGTAAGTGTCATTATGTTAAGTTGCAAATTCTTAATAATTTAACCCTTTGGACGCCATTGTCACATATATGTGACAAACGAAAGCTTACCCTGTACGCCAACGTCACAAATATGTGACAGAAACGATGGGATTACCTTGGCGTGGGGGGTACGCCGATGCGTTTATGCTCTGGCGTTCAAAAGGTTAACAGTTAAATCATTAATATTTATATTGGGTTTTACCTCGCACCCCTCGATATAATGATCACCAACCTGCCTGTCAAACATGGTAGCAGTGGCGTAGCTTGCCCTAGATGGGCCATCTATCAAAACTTGTCAAAGGGAGCCCAAATGGAGCAAACCAAACCAAAAACCTTGGTCCATGGCGGTATGGAGTGTCTGGGGAGTGCTGACTTTACGGTTAGTAGAGTTTGGCATACGGCATAAGAGCTTGAGTGACATTATGGATAACATTTTAAAAATTTTTGCTTAAACATGTTGGGGCCCTTGCAGCCAAGGGGCCCGTATCATTGATACGGCTAATTCGGCGGTAGCTATGGCGCTGCATAGTAGTAATATCATCCAGAGATTTGTTGCTAAGTTAGTCCTTGGTAAAATATAACATAGGTGCCCGCCAAATACAATATGTGCAAAAAGCAAACATTATCCAGGACAAACATACATTATACATATAAACAGGAGAAGCAAAATACTGAAATTCTTCATTATTGATCAATTTATGAACAATTTTGGTATGTCAAAGAGTGAAATCAATAAGTTCATCTTTTTAGTAACAAAATTAATTTTCATACATTAAAATAAATGATGGAATCAGGCATTAGTTTGCGGAAATCAATGACCTAGAAATATACAATAACAATATTTAGTGTTAATTCCACCAAACAGTTCAGTTCAAGCTTGATCAAGTATTTGGAGGAATTAACAATAAATATTGTTATTGTATAAATATACAATAAAATATTTAGTGTTAATTCCGCGAAAAACTTATTTAGTGTTTTTTCGCAGAATTAACACTAAATATTTTATTGTATATTTATAGATCATGGATTTCCGCAAAGTAACGCCTGATTCCATCATATATTGTTATTGTATATTTGCATACATTAAAGCTAAGACATTTAATCAAGACTTACAGCAAATGATAATATGATGAAATTCAATAAAATACTAGGTTTTGTTATCCAAGTTTTTTCCTTTAGGTTAGCCCATAAACTCTTTCCTACTGAGTTCAATAAGGCAGCTTTATCAATCGATTTGAATTCTTCAATAGTATTCTTGTTCATTATTGTTCCTCCAACATTTGTATACAACTGTTCATCTTCAGGAACTCTGAAAAAGGTGTTGTTGAGGCTATGGCATTTATTTTGTAGGTTTAATCTACTGTCCTGATATAAGACGCTTCAGTGTAATTTAAAAAAAAGATTAAAAATAATGAAATATTTTTATCTGTATACAAATGCAGATCAATAAGAAGGACTTATGCTGGGCAGGAAGACTAAAATGAAACAATATTATACTGTTGCTTAACTCTCAACTGCAAATAACACAGTATCTATATCATGAAGGTTTTTACCTACACCTTCATGATCTATGACTCTGGACCAACTGGTATATTCACACCTACTTGTTGAACGAGGTGCCATCGACTTCGAAAACCGCTCCTATATCGCCACGGTAAGTAAAACGCCCCCAAACCTGCTTCGTAGTCTCGTTCAACTTATCGACGTCGATTTTCATTTCCGTGAGAGTATGCCAAAAAGATGGGTGGACGAACGACATGAACGGCACATATTGTATTATTTCTTCTTGACTATCTAACGCCGACATTCTTATTTAATCGTTTTCAATTAATAAGATTTAGATTTTATAGTTACAGGCGCTCAAAGATTACTTGCAAATGCAAAGCACACATAAATACAAATACAAAACAGTCTGTTTAATTAAACTGATGTCAAATTGTCAATTGTCAATGTCATGTCATGAACAGTCAGAAATTTAATGTCAAAGTCAATCTCACTCAGCTGAGATGCTAAGCTAAAGGTAGTGATAGTGATGTCACTGATGTCCTTAACCATTCATAACATAACGGAATAAAATCAACATATATTCTCGTTGTTGATTATACTCACACAAAACGCACGAATAGTTAAAACATTAATTCTTTTTTTAGTTATTCGTATCAAATCAATAGCAAACAAATGCACTAATGAGGCTAAAGCAAGCACCACGTGCGACATGTGTGCTGATTCAAACTTTGCGCACATGCTCAAAAATACCTGTGCCACACGCCGCGCCGTCTTCAAACAAGTGTTCAAATGTTTGCACACATGTCTGGGGACGCTAGTGCGATCAGTGCGATTTAATTGGATTATTTTTTTATTAAATTGAGAATGCGAGTTCCACGTAGGCTAGCTTTTTATACGAATTTTGTAACTGTTTGGCGGTTTTGAGTACTTTTTTGTAACCAACACCAATGTCCGGCTGATTGATAGCATCGTGCGTCGGGTTGTTGAGCTCCTTAAAATAAGGTTTGAGCTACAAGATGGCTGATGTATGCGTGCCGTCAGTTGGAACAGGTCAACTCAAACCTTCAAAAGGTCACTTCACTTTTCTCAAAAGGCCATTCTAAACGTTGTACCTTGTCAGACTCCCATAGTACTCTGATCATGATCATGATCTCTGAGTTTGTTTCGGCTTTTTTTCTCAGAACTAGTTAGATAGGAAATGCCGGTGCCATCTAGTCTTAAAAAAACATTACATTGACTTGTAAAAGTGTTTACAGTAACATATTTATTTACAAAAATAATTTATTCATTTATAATCATTTTAACCTTCAATCTTCAATCCCTAATGCTGCAGGGGTACTGCAAGATAAAACCACTGGAACTGGAAAGATTTTTTAAAGAATTATTATTTTAGATTAAAGTTCGCAAAGGGGCCTCTGCGCGTTGGACCTCTATCCCCGCAAAGGACTGGACTTCTTTCGCATGGAAAATGAGCCGTGAGTTCCAAAGAGATACAAACAAATCAAACTCAAGAAAAACAATATTAACCACAGAGTACTTTTATAAATAGTACTGGCAGTTAACAAATTCCAGCCAGTACATATTTATTTTAATATAATAATAATAATGATTTTTGTAGTGTTCGAAATTACACAATGTCAATTACATGATAATGTCAATGGCTTATTTTATAATTTCTTTGATTGGCTTTTGAAATAAATTTCATAACTATAAGTATAGTTCCATGTAGAGAGTGGTTTCATTTTGGTCTCTACAATCGAAATTATTGTGAGGAAATCTGTAAGTAGGTATTGTTTTTATATATAACTTTTTAAGAATTATGAAACGTCTTTTCACAGTTGATCCTGGGTTGAACCCCGAATAGGTGGGATTGCGTATAACTATTAAGAACTTCTCTCAGAGTCTCCAACAGTTAAAACTTTGTCTGATATATGCTTCCTTATAAAGAACTTTTTAAAGAGGTTGTCTATAAAAATTACTTCTGGAACTAAATTCGTGCTTGCTTCGACCAATTTGTCCCATCTTTATCAACCAGAAAGTGCTGAGGTTAAGGCACGCTTGGATCGCGCCCAGATTTGTGTGAATAAATCAATGGGTCAGGGATACTTTTGATCATTATAAAAGTGGTTCGCCACAAAGTTACAAATTTTAAGCATACCTTTCTTAAATTTCTTAATTTACATTCAATACTAGTAACTATAGACAGGACAAACCTCAAAATTCGTGGTTTTTAAAATAGACTCCAGTTGGTGTTTGCCATAGAATACCCCCTTATAGATTCCGCATAGAAGGCAATTTATTCATGCGCGCCACAATGCATTTGTACAAATATAACTCTGTGCTTGGATTGACATCTTTAGTACACAGAGTATAATAATAATACAGCTTTAGTGTCAACCACAAACTGTATAGGGATATGGTGTCAACCAGACGTTAGACCTGTGGCGACGCACGTAGTTTAGAGTTTTAATGCTGTTCGAAAATCGATTTTAACAAGAAAGCTCACGTAAAAATGACAACTTGTGCTGTGAAATGGTGTGGAAAAACATCCAGAACTTCAAGTTATAAAAATATAGCACAACATTCCATCGGTAAGTAAAATAATTTAAATTCTCGAAGTGTATCTGAGCTCAAGTTATAATGGATAGTGATAGTAAACTTTAAAAATTCACTATTATTTATTTACTATCTATTTTTTATCCATTATAACTTGAGCTCTGCTACACTTGACAAATTTAAATTATTTTACTGACCAGTGGAATGATATGCCATCTTTTTTATAACTCGAAGTCCTGGGATAATTTTCCACACCATTTCACAGCGCAAGTTGTCATTTTTGCGTGAGCGTTCTTGTTAAAATCAATTTTTCAAACAGCATTAAAATTCTAAACTGCATGCATCGCCACAGGTCTCTGGTTGACATTGAAGATGTCAATCCATTCCATCCAGACACATTGGAGTGTGGTGCGCTTACATTGCCTTCTATGTGGAATCTATTAGGGGGTAATCTGGGCATAATACTAATTATATGACATAAAAACTATATTAATCTCCATTCCTTTAAAAAAATATCGACAACAGAATCGTTAATTAATGTCCTTATCCCATCACTACACCAAGTGGACGATCGAATGTCTATTTGAAATAGCCAATCATATCGCACTTGTTACTCCCCGCGCAACCCGTGCTTTCCGCCAAAGATTACAATAGTATACTGCTTTCCGCCAAATTTGATGAACTCTAAACAAAATAAAACGTTCTACATGCAGTATCTATAAGGGATAATGTTTGCTCACAGTCTAGCTGTCAGTGAGTGCCGTGAGAGTTCGCATTTTTTATTCTAGCAAAAAAAAAATTTTTGTACCTTTTATATATTAAAAATGCCGACTTGTGTACTGAGGTACTGCAAATCTCGGACCACTCCAGTGACTGAACGTGACTGCAGCTTTTTTCGTAAGTAACATGTTTATAATTACAATAAATATTAATATGACGTGAACATTCTGGAAAATGTGAAATTTGTAATAAACTTTTCAACAACAGAGGTTGTTGTTTGCAAACGAGATTGAGAATGGTTTGAGTACCTATTATAGTGATGTGTATCCTATCGATTTGTACCATCGACGTTTTTTCTATTGGTCTGCTTGTAGATGGTCTTGTGGACCGTTTCTACGTAACAGGACAGTTATTGGCGAGACCTGAAGGGTCTCCAACCAATGTACTATCGACAAAAAATAAGAGAAAAATATAAGAACACTGAAAACTAAGTCTAGTGCAAACATAATCATGTCATTTAGCTATCAGTAGGTATAGCTATTTTTACCTAAGTATTTGGTTTAAATTAATTGGTTTTTGTGATTGTAGGTTTCCGCTAGCTAATACCTAACGAGGCAAATGGGTATGATTAAGAAAATTGGCTTCCATCCGCTGCGTCAAACTTATAGTCGAAGCATTTAAGAAGCGAAAACTTAAACGTATTTACAAATCTGTTATAAAACAATCTCATTGCTTCGTTGATTCAATACGTTATTAAAGAAAATTTCGTTTTGACCGTGTTTGAATCAATTAAGTACCTAAATAAATCTTATAAACTACCTAATCTTATAATTCAATCTCTGACTTTGAAACCTTCATCGATATCATTATCAATAAGTGTTAAACATCCCTACAAAGTACAAATTAATAGCAAGCCATCTTCCGTTCGAAAGATGGCTAATTATCAAAGTTACGTACTTTTGCTATTTAACACTAGAGGCTTTACTGTGGAATGGGTCCAAAGTTTTTATATGAAAATGTCTCCAATAGCCCCTCTATACCTACGTATGTTTAATCTCTTTGGTTAATACATTCATATAGAAACATCGTATGCAAATTACCTACGTTCAATAATACCTTTTATTTCAGAATAGTAGATTGTGTTAACCTACCATCAGTATAAAAATTTACACTATTAGGATATGGCAATAACTTCATTTGATACATCATGTGATAAAATTCCTAAGAAATCTTTACGTTCGACACACAGTTCTAAAGGTTGGCGTTTACGTAAAGTAAACTCAGCCACCGGCGATGGTAGCTTATCGAGCGGATCTAGTAAGCGTGATAAACAAAAAAAAATGTTTTCTAAATCTCCCTATCTCACTGGCGACAGAGTGCAATTGCTTTCAAGAGTAACAGAGAAACGACTAGTACATAAAAAAACAACTGATTTTGTTTCATCTTTCCCAATGGCTGCAAATATTTACAAAGCTAATTCAGATGAATTTAAATCATCTAAAAAGGCCAATAAGAAAGTTAAGAAATCGGTGCTAACCCTTCCGAATGATCCGGCTCCTACGCCTCAAGTATGTACAGTAAGCGATATGACCGATTCGGAGTATTGTGACAAAAACCATGAAAATCGCAAGCCAAAAGCAATAAAAAAGCGTTCTCTGATTCAAAATAATAGAAAAGCCCGAGCAAGAGAAAAAGATTTTGAGTTTTACGACAGAGATGCAAAGTATTGTTCTCAGCTAAATATAAACTTAGACTGTAGTTCTACGGATATGATGAAAAACTTTAATGGTGATGGCAAGAGGATGTCTAACAAGAAGAAAATTTTACCTACTTTTAATAAACCTCAAACAGCGTCTGACAACCTGAGTGACGTCTGGACCGTGCTTAGAAATATCAATAGATTTCAGTTTAGGCCTTCACCGCCGGGGTCTGAAGAGAGTACCATACCGGTAAAAAAAAAAGTTCAGAAAAGACGACCTAATCGTAAAGATACACGGTAATTTTGTAAATCGTAAACTGTAGGCACAGAAATCTAAATAATAAGACAATAGAAATGGTATCTAACTTTCTTTAATACCGGGACGCGTGTCGCCGTTTTGCAGCTATCAATACATAGGTAGGCCCGGTATCCACCAAAGCGGAGACGAGAGGAGATGTGTTTGAATACACCAATCCGATTTCGTTATTTCCACATCTCTTCTCCGCTTAGCTTGGGTGGAAATGGATCAAGCGGAGAGGAGAAGAGATGTCTCATTTTTCTATAGAATTTTGTGCGGCGAGCGAGCAAGCGGCGCGGCAGAGCGGAGAAATGTCTAGTCCGGCGGCCGTCTTTTTTTCGAAGACAGAACTTGACTGGTTTCGATCTCTCACTCATGCTACACAAAGCTCACATCTCCTCTCCGCTACACTTCTCCTCTCCGCTTTGGTGGAAATAACCTGCCAGCTTCGCAGCACATCTCCTCTCGTCTCCTCTCCTCTCCGCTTTGGTGGATACCGGCCCTACACAATAATAATAACGCAATTACGCCTACACAAATCTTTAGCATCTAATGCAGCATTAATGGGGAAGGCAACGCAAAACGAAAGCAGATGGCAGCACCTCCATACTTAGTTATTTGAACCAATCAGGACCATTATATTCATATGAGCAATAATTTCAAATACATTGCAACCAATAAGATCGCACTGGAACAATCGAAAGTGGCGCCATTAGTTCCACAGTTGCCTTCCCCATTGAACTTAATAGTTGTGTAAAAACGTCAAATTTATCTTAGACGTAAAATCTTGCTGGAGGTCTGTCTATGAAACGTATGAATAAAGATGAGCTTATTCTATTCACCAATCGCACTTACAGAAGTTGTAGGCATAGTGAAACAACGCTCGTGTCGATATAATTATCGATAGAGATATTTTATACCTAATCAAAGAGAAAGGCGAATATAACAAAACATTGTAGGTACCTAAGTATACCTAAAATATAGCTTCATCTTTTAGAATTAAGAATTTTAAAGGAGAATGTTTTTCATGTACTTTTCACATGAACGCAGAAATATTTCTGCATTAGCACAACTTGAAACATTTTAATTTCTGTAGATTGAGGAGCTAAAAAATATGTTATTAAAGTGCATGCTACTATCAAATCATCATAGGCTTTCCCGTTTAGAATATACTTATCTAAATAAAAGTATACCTAGGTAATAGGTACATATAGCTGGACTCGACGCATAAACAGCACATGTAAAGACGAGTTAGTTGGACATTATTGATTGACAGACACAGACAGACAGTCACAGACTAAATACGGATTCAGTCAAATATTGTAAATTTTATGTTTTCTTTGTGAGTAACAATAATTAAGTTTAATTTAAAACAACTTAATTTAAACTTATTTGTAGCTTTAATTTGGAGGGAACCAATTTCTTTTCCAGTAGAAGATATGTTTTTTTTCTTTTATGACTGGATCTTTGGGTAAATTAAAACAAATCAATTTATAAAAATAAATATTCATAAATATAATTATGTATAATAAACAAATAGCAAACCTGTTTATGTAGCTGTAGGTTTCCATTTAATAAATAAATACATAAATATTTTAAGAAAAATAGCATAATACGGGTACGTTAATTATCGATATAAAATAATAGGGCACATCATCAACTCGCGGTCATCCCCTGTGGCCGTGTCATTGGAAATCTACATACGCGGTGATAGTTTATTGCGCACATAAAGGTATAGGTTTTTTTTACCTCTCATGATTGCGCATCACTTCCTGCATTACATTCCTGTTTCTACCAATTGTAATCGTTGACATTTCCAAATTTAAGCATCAATGGTTATTGAAACGGAGAACAATTCGACAACCGGGGATGGCTAATTCTATTTAAGTACTTATATTTTTATTGAAAAACAGCTTTATTACTAAAAGAAAATACTTACAAATGAAATGAAATGTTATCCCTTTATTAGTAAAATTTCAATTTTTGGAAGAATTTTCGCAGTTTGATATGCTGGAAAACACCATCTTTGTTTCCGCGTCCGAAATAGTACTGCAAACCAAGATAATCGCTGTGATCTCGCGCCTATACGACTTCTATTGTCTTATTATTTAGATTTCTGTATCTGTAGGTATGTTAAACTAATAATCCTAATACCTTTTACTATAAAGAGTATTGCCCTTCTAGTGTTATTGAAACTTGTCGAACCGAAGAGTTTGCATATATATCAAGCTACGAACTGGACCACACGACCCCACATAATTTTTCACAATCCTCTAGTACTGATCGGATAACAGTTATCGACAAGAAAAATGAATTTAGCAAATTATGTGAAGAATTCGGAAAAAGATTTCTTAAAAAACATGATTTCCTTAAAGATTCAAATGCTACCAAAAATCGAAATCTGAAAAATAAAATTCAATGTAAAAACACTAAAAACAACGTGAGAGCCATTACCAATGGCGAAACGAAAGAAAATAAACAAGTAATACCCTCTAAGAAGAAGAAAAAAACGAATTTTAAAAATCCTGTTTGTCAAGGCAAAAGTGAACCTATGAATAGCAGTGAAAATAGGGACTCTTCAGTCGACGTGGACAATTTACCAATTTCTGATCATTCTGATATTTTTTCGTATAAAACAGCAAACGACAGCACCCATGCAGCGAAAGGCAGCTTTCTTTGTTCTGATTTATCAGGATTAAGTAAAGATGAATTACTAGATAAAAAAAAGAACGAAACAGTTGACGTAAAGGGTAAATAATTAAAATTAGTAGCTGTCATTTTGAATTGTATTATAAGTATAGCAACTTCAACATATTTAATGTGTTGTTTACAGATAAATCTCCGGTGGAAACTAGTTTGCAATTGAAAGGGATAACAAGAGTCGTTTTGAATAATGAACAGGACTCAAATATAAATTCAATCGTATCGAAACAATGTGATCTTCAGAAAAGGAAACTCCGCTTAGTGACTACGATGCCCAGTTCATACACGGCCCCAAAACTAACACAAACTGAGATTAAAAGGAGACTTGCTCATATTAAGTTTCCACTCGTTGTTTTAGGAAAAGATCAGGTCAGTTCTAGTGTACCGGTTGAGAATTACGATCCTCCGCAATTTAATGGCTTAGATGATCATATTTGGCCATTTATGATTGAATGGTGTGAACATACTAATCTGCAACCTACTAAAGATCCAAATAATCACGGTAACATTATAAATAGAAAATGCAATTCTTATTTATCGGATAATATTTCAAGCAAATCTCGCAAAACCAATACTGAAGTAAGTGCATACAAGCAGGCGGTCTTTAAGGACAACAAGAAACAGCCAAATAATGATTCAGCAATTAATAAAAAGAAAGCTCAAACTAAGCGACCAACACCTTACACAGAAATAAGCGAAAAGTTACTTCAATCTTCTAGGAAGCAGAGATCGATTGTTCTGTTAAAAGACAAAATGTTAAACTTCTTGTATAAAAAATCTTCGATTCGTAATGTTATCAATGAAAATCATCAAACCGATGAAAACGATGCCATAAAGTCTGCCGCAAATAAAGTTGACGCAATTACTAACACTCAACTGAGATCAGTTATGGGACTAAACGACATACAAAAGAGGAGAGCTTCTCCGAGTTCAAGTCAAAGTTCAGCCAAAAATAAAAAATCTCAAAACTATGCATATCCATGGGCCAAAGCGAAGTGGGCAAGTGATTTTATAGAAAACGTAATAAAAAAGATACGAAGCGGAGTTTATTACACTCAAGATCATAGGGATATTTATTTTAAATATCAGATAGGTAAGTTTTTGAAAATATTGATTGATAAGGTTAAGGCTATTTTGAAATAACTGGTGAAACTTCACAGACTTTAAGTATCGTAGAAAATGAAAACATAAAAATGTAAAGCTTCAGTTAATTAGATCACAAGGTACCTAACTGATCAAAGAGCGCGAACGTAGCGCGTGTATCTTGTTATCTAATTAGGTACCTAACAAAAGCTTAGGTATTTTTTTAATGTAGCCCTGTGATGTTTTGCCAGTTAATCTGAAGTAACCCTATAAAAATGTTGTAATGAATATTTGTTTAATGTGCAATAATATTTTTTCTGTAGATATGAAGGAAGTTTCTGTACAGGCTGAATCGTTATGTGATTCTTTTGATTCTACTCAACTTTGTGATACTACAAATGAAAGTAATTTCACAAGTATACCAGGCTTCAACGATACACTTCCGTTGCTTGAAATCAAAACGCTTAACATGAATCAAATTGCTGTGAAACATTGTGTGACAAACATTATGGTGCAGTTCGATGTAACAGTTCCAACAAATAACAATCAAAATATAACGAGTACAAATACATGTTCACCGTTAATCCCAATTGAAGTAACAGATAGTCAAACAAAAATATACAAGTGTAAAACAACAATTGTAAATGCTATGTTGCCTGCTGAATTATGTAGTATTCTGCCAAGAATGATGAGCAATATAATTGATACAAACGTCAGCTCAGATCTACTTCCAATGAACCTTGCAAAAACAGATTCCTTTTTATCTACAATAACAGAACTAGCCCGTAATGAAACTGCTGATTCTATAAGTATCATAACATCGTTCCATATGTCATCTGATGTAAAGCATATGCTTAAAGGAAGATTTCCAAATAAATTGAGCTTCCTGAAACAGTCAAAACCAAATAAACATAATTTTAGAGTTAATTACAATTATGATTTGGTAAGACAAATGTTACTGAAGATATGGTTGAAAGATTTCGCTCAATATGTAATAAGTCCACTAGTATTACAATTTAATAATACGAAACAAATATATTTACAAGAATCGAACAAGCCAATTTCAGGCGTAAATGATATCCAAAATGTTACTTGCACATCTATGGAAGTTTATACCGACAGGAACAAAATTAATTCAGCTTTTAGACCTTATAACCTTGTAGGTATGATTGTAAGTTTATTGAACAGTCATAACTTACAAATTAACGTTAATTTGAATTGTTATTTTAATATGCTAAAACTGCAATACGATGGCAAAAATATTGAAATAAATATGTCGGTGACAAACAGTAATGGAGTTCAGAAAAATATGTCGGTAAACGTAAGCAACCTGAAAATTGAGTCGTTATACCAAGCTTTCTCCAAAATCGATAATAACAGAAATAAACATAAGGACAGAAATAATACTCCGTTGAAATGCATAGAATACATTAAAACTCCGCTAGCAAGCAAATCAAAGTATACAGAAGTTACTCAAGTCACCGGTAACAAAATCAAAAGAAAAGGTTTTTATAAGCTTTTCAGAAAATGCAAATCGACCACTAATATACCTATGGTAGAAAAATGTCCTAATACTCCATTGAATAAAATTACAAATTTGGATGATTTCTTCCAAATTCTCGGATCGAAAAAAATGCTATGCAGCGTATTAGATGGGTATTCTGCGAAAAAGATTTTATCGTCCATAGTTGAGGTAAACTTTTACAGAGCATTGCAAAACTGTTAATGCAATAAATACAAACTCTTCTTGTTCATATACTAAAGTTCATTTTTGCAGATGAAAAACTGGATAACAGAAATAAATCCAAAACAGGCCTTATTAATATTATTATTGACAAATAAAAAAGATACACCGAATTTAGTGCGATTCAGACCAATACTTCTGCAAGGCATCGCAGTGAACAGAATCACTCGAGCCACAGAATTAGATATGGAGATTGAAGTTATTGAAAGAGAAAATTTACATAAATTTTCGCAGGTAAATTTAACAATTCTCTAAACGTATGAACATGCAAACAAAAGCATGTCTTACGCTTTTTACCCCACTTTATTAATCTATCTGGTCTTGAACACCGAAAAAAAACATTTTCGACTCATTCCTTGTCACAAATTACATTCATTTCTGTACCTTTACAAAGGGGAAAGGGCAAATTGGTCGTTCAGCCCTCCGAGGTTGATACCTTGTTTATTGCTTAGAACATTGGAATAGCTATTTGTGTACTAGGCTACCTACTGATTAAAATCTAATCCAAAGGTAAAAATATTATTAAAAATATTATTTCTGGTTTTAAAAAAAGATATATATTTTTATAACAGTCTTGCACATGATTTATGTGGTAAAGCATGTAACTTTTTTGGAGCTAATTGCCCCCATTCTCCTTTCGAAAGTTACACAATCAATCATTATCACAATTCACAAGTGAAAGAAATCTTTTTTTTTCTGAAGCAGTACGAAGGAATATCTTACTTGCCGGAAACAGTAACGAATTACGACAATCTTTTGGAAGAGTTGTACTGGATCGCCAAAACTACTGTAAGATTATTTTTTTCTTGTTTTTTTGTTTTTAAGTACGTGAAACGTGCGTCTTATTGAAAGCGTATTAGACGGCCCATACACTTCGATAGCCATTAGGGTACAAAGTTTTTGAAGAAGTCACCGTATGTTGGAAAGCTTAGCGTTGGCCTAGCGACCAATAACTACTACTAACAAATATAAGAAAAAAAGTCAAACGGCCGTAGTTCAACAATGGTTAGATTGCGATTTTAAACATCCTGCTCTCGGCGAGGTGGACTGACAATCACGAGATTATCAGTCTAGTAAAGAGTACCCGCGAGGCAGCAGTTGGGTGCTAGCGGCCCAGTATCGTTCCGGAAATCCATAAAGAAGGCCATTGTCCAGCAGTGGACTACTTCCGGATGCTGGTGATGATGATACAAGCGTCGCGTTGTGTACGTATTTTGCTTAATGTTGATATGTTATGGACTAAAATGCCATTTTTTATTTATCAGGCTTCTGACTATCAAAAACCTTTCGACGAATCTTCGGAAAGACTTCTAAAATCTTTACTGGGGAAACGCAAGAAATTGAATCCTTCGTATCTCCGTGTGATGGCGCGATACGTAGGCCTGGGATTGTTGAAATCATCGACCAAAAATATTAAGTAAATTATTTTGAGTGCAATAAAATGTGTTGTGAGTAGTGTAAAATTGAACAGTGTGACGTTTTAATTATTTTATAATAAATATTTATACAAATAAATATTTTATGATTTATAATAGTTTTATTTGAACTGCTTTCACGTATGAAAATGTACAGACAATGGGCGCTTTGATAATTTACCGTAGCGCGGCACGTCAAGTCACGACACAACAGGAAAGTAAAATGTATGGAATTGTATGAAGACTCTTTTAATTCTCCGTCGACGATACGTATAACGTGCTATTACCGAAGCACGCTCCCTGTCAACCTGTAGCGGCAATGTTGAGCTCGCAAAATGGAGCCAATTCCCCACGGTATGTAAATTATAAAAGCATTCCACGACACGATATATCGTAGATGTCTACGATAGTATCGTGCCGTGCATTGCCTTGTCATATTTTTTTTGTAGGATTTTTTGTATGTCCTTCGCCCGGGGAAGACTAAGGTGTCTGCCGGACTCTTACCGGCTAAAAACCCACGTTATTCCTCCTAACCTATGGCCGGGGTCACGGGATTCGCTATTGCATGCACCGCAACCGATTTTTTAATAGTGATATATGGTGTTTTGATCCTCAGGTTATTAAATTCAATAAAAAGTATGCATATAAGTACATTATCAAGTTCATTCGATTTCATTCATTCTTTTTTTCATCTCACTACCCTTTTTTTGTTAAAAACTGGTATCCCTCTAACTGTCAAGTTGCTGCATCGAATTAATGGTCGTAGACATATATCATTAATCTGTGTTAATGGTCCAACTATAGTGGTTTTTAGAAAATGGCAGACAAAAATAAAAACATTTGTTTATCGATAAAGTTTTGGAATCCCTATTCTTTTCGTAGGTTATGTCACTGAATATGTGACATGGCGTGCGGGTACGCCGATGCGTATATTATGCTCTGACGTTCAAAAGGTCAACTTTAAGGCTGCGTTCAGACGACACGCGTCCCCTAAGCGCACGCCACGCGCGTCAACACCCGCGTCTAACTCGCTTTGAATTTTTTTGTATATAATTTGAGTCTATGCAATTTGAGATCTATTGATGTGTCATAAGACTCAAATTATATACGAAAAATTTCAAAGCGAGTTAGACGCGGGTGTTGACGCGCGTGGCGTGCGCGGCAAAGCAGCCTTAAAGATGGAGAAATAAATAAGAAAATATCTGAAATATGCAGTTACTTTTTTAAATTTTCTATTTAGTTATACAAAATTGAAGAACGCTGCCGCCGTAGATAATACATATTGGCCGCCGCACCGCTCTGTTGGCTCCGGTGTTGGCATTATAAAAATATGAATATTGATCCATTATAAGGGACAGGGCCGGACTAGGACCTGAAATCGGCCCACATTATTACTATACTCTTTGAATCGGCCCAAGCATTTGAGAGACGGTCGGCCCAAGCGTTAGACGGACGTTTTTTTTTTTAGACGCTCTAGGCGATAGTTGGTCGACCTTTTTTTTTTTTTGACGTTCCCCTCACTCTTTCGATTCCTCCGACTGTGTGACCGGCCCATCGGGCATTTGCCCGTATGGCCAGTCCGGGCCTAATAAGGGATACGGTCTCTAATCTGAAATTACGCACATTTTATATTATACAGGGTGTTTGGTGCATCGTGTGCCAAATTGAAATGGTCGACTGGGGGGGTCATTTGCTATCATTTTAGAACCCTAAACACTTCTCATGCCCTATGGATTTTTTTCATCGACTTTTTACTATTTTATTAAAAAAATACCCAAATTTTACATTCAAATACAAATTTAAAAAAAAGTATAAGTCGTAGACTCTGAATTTTAATTTCATTTAGATGTGTATTGTATTAATGTACTTTTAAATTCAAAATTAGTGAAATTAGCCATCTAGTTTTTTTTAATTTACTCGCAAAGTTTCAGACTTCAATTAAAGCTGTCCATGTTACAGCTATTTACATGGCTATAAAAAAAAACTAAAAGCGACCGGGATCTTCGAACTGCCTCAAAAATTCTCTAGTCTATCCTCTTGCTAGTGATGTGCCACATGCCATAAAAATCTTTTTACAACTTTGTGAATTCGCTAGAATTGTGAATCGAGTCACAAAATACTACAATTCCAAATTATGATTTAAAAAAATATTCTTGCTTAAATGATACCTGAAATACTTATATTGGCCTCTATTGCGAATGCAGGCCCGACATCTATTTCGTATTTCCACAGTTGTTGTACGAAGTCGCATTTCCTCCTTAATTTTATTGAACGCCGTTTCAATGCGTTGAAGTAGTACCTCTCTAGTCGGAACCTCCGTGGCGTATACCAGCTCTTTGGCACGTCCCCAGACATAAAAGTCTAGCGGAGTTAGGTCTGGGGAACGTGCCGGCCATGCAATAGGGTCATCGCGACCAATCCACGCATTGGGGAACACATCGTCGAGATATTCCCTCACAGTCAAACTCCAATGCGCGGGACAGCCGTCATGCTGGAATACTTTGGGCACATTTTTATTAAATACGGGCACCTCAGACACTAATTCGGGCAGGTCATTTTGAAGGAACTCCAAATAGTTATCGCCATTGAGGTTATCGGGCAGGTAATGCGGTCCAACTACCTGATTCCCAATCACTCCTGCCCAAACGTTTACACTAAACCTCCTTTGAAATGATTTCTGTCTTTTAACACGTGGGTTTTCCGTTTTGTTTGTCCAGTGGTGCAGATTGTGAAGATTGAGAATTCCTTCTTTGGTAAATTTGGATTCATCCGTCCACAGTATTCTTTTAAAAAAATTAGGATCATCCACATCCGTGTGTAACATAAAGCGACAGAATTCCACTCGTCTCTCAAAGTCGCCACCCTCAAGACCTACAAACAAAGAACTCTTAAATTTCTGTTGAGCAGTAAATAATTGCACAATAAGATTTTTAAGGACCGCCTGTATGAGCTAAATGATTCACTACCTGGAAGTGACGTCATACTATACCCATTACCTGCTAAACAAAGGCATCGTCAAACAAAGCGTGTACGGGTTTAAAGTTAGTTTAAAATTACGTACCTTGCACCGGAGTGTAATGGAATGGATGCTTTTCGTTTTGCTGAAGAACTTTCAACACTTTCCATATTGAAATATCAAGATGTGCTGCCACATTTCTAATACATCTTGTAGGGTCTTCCTCAAAAAGTGCCAGTATTCTCACAAGTATTCTCTCGTCCACTTCAACATTATGTCGCACAAAATGGCCCCTTGGTTCATGAAAATCAATGGTAGGGCTTGTAAGAAATACAGTTTTTGTACATTCGACCCAATTATACAGTGGTACGAGAGGCAAACCCAGAGTTGAAAGCTAGTTAAAAATCTTTAAATCTGTACTTACAAGCCGCAAAATTTGAACTTTTGAAGTAAAAAAAAAAAACAGCCGATTAATTATAGGCATTTAGCGACTTTTCATATTGAGTTTAGCGACTCCAACTTTTTGGAGTAGGCAACGGTGGTTCTGTCTCGCTTGCATCTTTTTGACGGGACGACTCAGTTGAAAACGGCTGTACTATAGATACAAATACCGAAAAGTGGGAAACTATCCACGCATCACGTGGAAACCTATAAATAGATCCTTTTCTTTTTAGAAGTCTATCTACATTATTTGTAGATAGAACATTTCACTCATTAAACGACACAAAATATTTGAAAACACGCTCGCGTCAACCCGCGTCGATCGATACCGCAAATTAAGCGAGTTTGCGGTACGCGGCACCTACCGCCTCGCGAAGCCCCTGCCTTTGCTCTGCACAAATACATTTCTTGTCCAACTGTATGGCTTGCAAAACAGCGCAGAAACAGTGTTTTGATAACAAAATCACAGGTTCTGCTGCGAGATTATCCGGGCGTACATGCTTGTATTTTTATTTTATCCATACTGTAACATTATCGATGTAAAGTTGATGGGAGTTTCTTACAAAATCGCAGTAGTTTTGGTGAAATCGTATGCTTCCGTTTGTAGGTGTTTGGCCAGACTGGCAGCGCGGTGCGGGGAGCGGCGCGGGTGCAGGAACGCGCGCGATTTACCTGTCCGCAGTGGAGCGTGGCTTCGTTCTGAGCGTTGTCGTGTCCAGTGTTTGTCAAAATATCATATGGATGAAGAAGACTTATTTTTACTGGAAAATTCTTGCTAAAAAACGATGTTTCGACATCCACAGTGCTTGAATAGCACTTATTAATTCTTCAACATTTAATTTTGAAGACGCCATCACAACAACGCGCGTGGTCAGTTCGAACTAGTTTGAGATTCCTCGCTCCCGCGCGGGTTGTCGCTTGCGGCCCGCGCACCGCGCACTCACTGCGGCCACTTGTATGAACGACCTATGGCGTGAGCTACCCGCGCCACTTCCCGCGCCCGCGTGCCCAATAAGGACACTCAAATGGAGTTCTTCTGTTTGAACTCGCCGCACCACGCCCGCGTTTGCAGTCTGGCCAAAGGCTAATTAATAGTCTTAGTATGGTGCGTTTTTATGATGTAGTTGTAATTAAAGAAAGTATTAGGTTTTACATTTTTTTATTGTGTAAAAGTAAATCACTTTTGTGGCGCACTCTGGTTGGAGCTCTTTGAGTCGCGCATAGAAGCCGAACGCCTACGTTTGATCTCTTCTTGACGTCTTACCTGCAAAACGGAAAACGATTTTTTAAGACATAATACATCGTCTTGGAATTTGCATCAGAAATAGTAATCATTGTTGCATTTTACGAGCGCGCATCGTGTACGGTGAACTTTTTTAATACACATTGACATAAGATTCAAATATTTACTTTCTATTTCAAGAGCGCTCATCATGCAATGCAACAACAAATTTAGTTCATTTTGTAGAAACTGTCGCTGATTTAATACCTTGGTCTATATCAAGAATATGCCAAGGGGTAAGACACAGCAATTACTTTTACAGCTGAGTATTATTTCCACAAATAATGTTGTGGCCATATGATACCAGCTGTTAAGGAATGTTACTATACTATAGCTTTGACAAAAAATCTGGGAAGTATCTAAAACAGTCCTTTTACTAGTTTTCAGTAACTTTGTGTGAAATTTTAATTAATCAATAGAAACACAGAATGACGAAATTATATTTTTACCTTGGATTCCTTCTTTCTCTGTGCAAGCAGCTTAGCATACTCGTTCTCGGATGACTTGCGCTTAGCCAGACGCTTCTTCTTGAGAGCCAGACGGTGACGTCTGCGCTGCAGGACTACAGGGGTGACTAACCTCTGGATCCTAGGGGCCTGAATAGCAAAATTCTTAAATTAGTAAAAGAGCAAAGAATTGTGCCTAATATGTGGTTTCAATAAAGGACTGCTGCTGTGGGTAAGCTATTATCTAAAATCGTCACAAAATTAAAAAAAAAACTGTTCTGAACTAAATCATAATACCCTTCATCCTTACAGAGGTTAGGTAAATTTTAGCAGAAATATTGAGAAACATTTAATAATATAATTTTCGAGAGATGAGAACAAATGTTCAGCACACTGTAAAAGTAGACAGGCATAAATAAACCTGAATCTTCTGCTCGGCGCCGACATGATATACCCTGATGCTGCTGATTACAAGCCAAAGTAGCTTGCAAACAATAATAATATCAGGGAGTTATAAAGCAATTATGTAAGTGATGTTTAAGTTATATAAGCAATTTTATTTACAAATTTTTAGTTGCAAAGTAACATTAACAATAGGGTAGTTTACAAATTGCATTAGATTTAAGCTATGTATGTTTGTGAAAAGAAAGTTTATTTATTTTATTATAATTTACCTTATATCTGGGTTTAGCATTCTCCTTGCCCTCTTTGGCAGGGAGCAGGCGTTTGACGACGTAACGACGGACATCATCTTCCTTAGACAGGTTGAAGAGCTTGCGGATTTTGGACGCACGCTTGGGTCCAAGACGACGGGGAACATTTCCGTCGGTAAGGCCGGGGATTTCCTGTAGAGGTTTAAAATATTGTAAGAGAAGCTACAATAAAATTCAGGCTTTCGGCACACAAGGTTAGTCAGCAAGGAGCTACCTGTTAAGTCCAGGACATTTTAAAGTTTAAGTAACTGATGACTGTTTTACAACAAGTGTTAAAACCTCAAAAAGAAATAAAAAATTACTTTTTTACTGTTTTATTTAGGTACAAAAATTGACAACCCTTATTTATTTTCGAATTTAGAAAATAGAGCTACTAATCTATGACCCCAAATAAAATAACTTAAATTTAAACACAGCTGATGATAGGGCAGTGTTTAAATCTTTATAACAGCAAATTTTCTGGGGAAAGTTTTTCATTATTTCAGACTAACATTGTACAAAACAGTTGCAGTATGATTTTATCAAGATACTGTTGGTTGATGCTACTGCCGTGTCATCAAAAAATATTGCAATAGTTATAAAACATCCTTCTGGGCATCAGTAATACAATGCTTGCAAAATAAGGTCATTACGGCAATGTTTCCATGCTTACAACCGTTTCATGAGTTGATTGATTACCCAAAACTCTAACAGCCTCACTAATAAATGCTGAATTAAGATATGACAAGCTTACACATATTTAAGGTTATTTACGGTTAACTCACATGTATTATTGAGATTGCCAAACTAGTTTCGGCTTAGCTTATACATCTTAAATTGTATGGTTTAACGGATATTAGGTATGAAATAACTTTATTCATCATTTATTAGTAACAGGGAATGGCATAACTTAGATAAATAATTAATTATTTCAATGTATGGTATTTGAATACGGACCTTTAAACAAGTTATTCAAAGGTTATGCCAAGTACCAGTTGTTATCCCCTGACGCATATAATTGCTAAGATTTGGTTATCTTAGAAACAGTAAGAACAGGGTTATTGTGATAGACCAAATAGCTGGCTTTTTACTGTGGTTGAAGTCTAATTTGTTTTGCTAGAACATGGAAATGTTTAGTTACAATATAGCAGACGTATCTTGGAGTCTGAAGTGAGCGCCAAATGGCTGCGCAGCCAATAATAACTGGTTTATTCATGATTTGTATAGTATCATTGGCTGCACAGCCATTTGGCACTCACTTCAGACTCGCCAAGATACGTCTGCCATATTGTACATGTATTAAACAAAAACTCAATTTCCAAAATAATATCTTAATACATAAATGTTTGATGTATTTATTTCACATAGACTAAGTTACTATTAAATCTACTAAAATAAGATGGTCATCAACAGAACTTATGATTAAAGTAATTTCAGCTGAAAGTTTTCAAATTACCTGTTCTCCCTTGCGGACAATGACCAGGGCCAAGACAGACAGGTTAGCATCTACGATGCAACCACGGACTGACTTGCGTTTCCTCTCACCATCACGACGTGGTCTGTAGCAAGAGTGGCCCTTTGACATCAACAAACGGACACGACCTGAAATAAAATGGAGAATTTAAGGGTATTTAGTTAACAACCAAAACTATCAGGAAACTGGTTGCAATGTGATCATAGGTTAACTTTTGTAAAAACTTAACTTTAACACGTTTAGGAAGGGGACATAATGATTTTTTAATACGTACTGTTGGTGAGGACTCCCTGCTTCATGGGGAAGCCCTGCTTGTCGTTACCGCCGGCGACGCGGAGCACGTAACCCTTCCATTCATCTCCTAGCTGATCCGCCTCCACTTCCGCGCCCATGCGCTTCTCGTAGAAGATACGGAGCTTGTGCTCATCAACTACCTCGAATAACTTCTGACATCCCGTAGCCGGGAAGGAGACGTTCAGCTACAAAAACAAAGTGAGGTTAGTATAACAATCACACTTCCCATCTTCACCAAACAGCGTCTACTGCATCCAATCACAGTAATGGAATACATTTCAGTGAAGAACTACTTTTAAATTGGTTAACTAAACCACACGGCACACATTTATGGCATGATATTTTCACTTTCCACAATACGGCACAACTTATCAAACTTTTTCGAGATAATCGCATCGCGCTTTTTACGAAAAATACTATTGGGGTCTACGTTGACTATTATAGAATCACGTATTAAGTATATTTCACCTAAATTATATATAATTTACTAAAAAACATTATTAGAACCTTCATGACTGCGGTTAGATTCCGTGAACGTCAGCCATGAAAAAGACCAGAGATAAAAACAGAGCTAGAATCAAGGGATGTCAAATTACAACCGTAGAGCAATAAGATTAGGTTAGTCTATGCCAACTCGACTTACTGATCTATTTATTCCTTACTAACGAGTTAGCGCGAACTGGGGTGCACCGATTTGCAGTGCATTTTTTCACCTCAAAGAATAAAACAAAAACAAGTTAATCAGTAGGTATGTGACATATTATTCTCAGTGCGCACCCTTCCACGCGATTTCATAGTACGCAGATTTTGCGAATAAAATTCTCACGAATTTTAGTCGCAGTGTGTGCCAGTAAGATTTAGATTTTGTTACACAGACGGTTTCTGAAAGGCTGATTATCAACGCAAAAGTTTAAAGTTGATTAGTATCAACTTTAAGGTGGACGCACACTTATTAGAGCCGAAAGCGCCGAAAGAATCGAATTTTAGAATTAGTTGTATGAAATCCTATGAAACCTCGCACACTTATCCGCGCCGAATCGTCCGATTCGGATAGGTGTGCGAGGTTTCATAGGATTTCATACAAGTAATTCTAAAATTGGATTCTTTCGGAGCGTTCGGCGCGTTCGGCTCTGATAAGTATGCGTCCACCGTTAAAATCTTATGTCAAGTAGAGTTGGGTAAGCCCGATCACAATTACTGTCAGCCGATATTAATAATCGATTTCAATCCAAAATCTCTGAGTTGGTGTAAGTTTTTGACAGAAATTCAATATTTACAAGTCATGTCAAAAACCCACATCAATCTAGAGATTTTGGATTGAGATCGGTTATTAATATTGGCCTTACGGCCATATTGGCCTTACGGTCTTTGGATAAGTAACCCGATCCGGATATGTTCCACTCCTTCTCTGTTTAACGTCTACGATTTATGAATCCTAGTATAGTTTATTTGAGCAAGGCGAGCAGAACCACAGTAAATATTTAGGTAAACCAGTATGGAAACTACGTACAAACATTTGAAACGGCACACTTACACAGACGCGCGCATCAACGAGACCCCAAAGCGGCAGTCGTCCCACAGCTCGATAGTCTTTTAGTAATTTCTTAACATTTAGGAAATAAATAATTTAAAATAATGGATAACAACGACTATGTTGGTTGTATGAATACAAATAGAAGCAAAGAATACATGCAGTGCTCCACTTGTAAATTATGGTACGACCTGCTTTGTTTGAATGTACCCGACAAGCAATTTAAATCAATGAACATAGCAAAAAAGAAACTGGCCAAATCAAACCGAAGAGAGCCCGACGTGTTACGAAGTTCTGTCATCGCCAGGCAACAGCTGCTCTCACACCCGTATCGCCGCATTAGATGTTTCATGTCAAAGTTGAATTTTGCGGGCCGACCGAAGGAATCCCTTATTTTTTTAATTTAGGTTTCACTAGTGGCGCCCTCTTGTTTTATACTCTTTGTTTGTTGCAGAGCTGTGTACTAGGAGGTCTATGAATGAACTAGAGATGGGTCGTATTAGGTAAATCAGGTACTTAATACACCTATTCCTAGTCTGCATATATACCTATTCCACCTAATCCCAATGATCTTATACACGTTACATATTACAACGTTACTTGGTGATCTCAATCCGCCTATTCTATATGAAATCCTGATACTATAATAACGTTGTAGCCAAGCGATTGTTGGGCGACCTTGTTTTTTTTTTACCGTTCCCCTCACTCTTCTATTTCTCCTTTATCTCGAAATTGGTTGAATAAAATAATACTTGTTTTGTATTTTCTCATTCAATGATAATATATGATATAGGCGGATTGAGATCACCAAGTAACGCTATGTGTATAAAATCATTGAGATTAGGTGGAATAGGTATTGTCAGAATTGGATTAGGTGCCGCCTGTTCTCGTAAAATACCTATTCTGCGGATCTGTTCTAATAAATACGACTCATCTCTAGAATGAACTGCCACCGGATATACTGGGCACACTATATTTACAAAATGACAATTCCGTGTTTTCTCTGAAGCGATGAACGTCATTGGAACAGAGCACATTTTGCATATTTTATTTCATTAACATTGAAAGGGTTGTGACTTGTGTCACTTGTGTCTTGCTTGTGTCAGACAGAAGTCAAGTCTGTGAGTTTTCGTGTCTCTAAATTAATGAGTGCACCAAATTAAAAATGAAATAAAATTCTTAATTAAAACACATACGATAGTTTGAAATAGTTTCTAAACAACAAGTGTATTTACATTTCCATTCACTTTTGGTTTTTAAGTGTATACTTCCATTTAATTAAATCAATTTAGGTTTGAGCTTTGAATATCTACAAAAATGAATCACGAGGAGAATAAAATTATGGCTCACCGGCAGCATGTGAAGTATTTTATGCGATTTTTAAACATTTTGCCTTCGTCGTTGTCATCTCATGATACTACCAGGTAATAATATCTCTAATATTTAAAGGCCAGGCACAAGGACTGTTGACATTCACTTTAATCACTTTCTCAATCAATGTGGTGTCTTGTATATCATAATCTAATATGTTGTTGACTCATTCAGTCAATTATAAAGCTATTCATTCATTGTGAAGTATTTAATTAACATCACTGTTGCAGTTGCAGTTGTCATTCAATAAAAAGTTATAAAATCATTCTTACAATATCCATCATTTGTGATAAGCTGATTGTAATTAATGCAAATTTTGTATAGAGCCTTAAATTTTTTAAATTACAACAGGCATTCTAATAAAATCTAAGTATGCTACTTGGAATTTTCCAATATATGTTACTGCTTATCATTTTTTTTTACGAAATTTGTCACTACTATTTCAGTGATAATATACATTATGATACTGTTTTTTCAAATAAAAAAAGGGACAAAAAAAATGTTCATTTCTTATTTGAATTTTTTACACAGGCATATTTTGTGAAATTAAAATTTGTTAGAGATGCTTTAAAAAGTTCATTTAATAAATTAAAATTTGCAAACATTTTGTAAGTAACAAGTATAGCATTTATACATCTTCCTCCTACCATTTTCCCAACTATGTTGGGGTCAGCTTCCAGCATTTATACATATAATTTGCTAATTAAGACAGGATGCTTATTAGGTATGTATAAATTAGCATATATATAACATATGATAATGGATACCCGTTTATCCTGTTGTTGTTATCCTGTTCTTGACATATTTAAATGTCAAAACATTTGAAATACATTTGATCTCGTCAAAAACACAATATAAAAATGGTGCTCTGTACAGATAATAATGTTGAAATGCAACATTTATCTGTCACTTATGCTCGTTGTCACCTAGTTTTGGCAGTTCACGTTGATAGGGTGATGCGGCCAAATGAGAAGTCCATGAGTATTTTTATGAAGTACATTTACAGTAATATTAGAGAACTTTTGAAAGAAAATGATCACATATATTTAATTTAGGAGCAAAAACTATTTTACATAAATTGTGTACTATTCACCGCATACGTTGAGTGTAAAATTGAGATATTTTGAATCTAAATGGTTGTTAATATCTTGATTAAGATTTTTTTGGTACCTACTACCTAATTTATTACTTACCTGTACAGTTTATACATGAGTTTTTACCACTAACTGATTATTCAAAATTAAAATGACACTACCACAAAATCGTGTATAACAGTTGTTTAGACGAAACACCTTTTTACATTTGATGTTAGACGTTAGGCACGGTTCTAACAAGTGTTTGAATTTTTGTAGTACAAACCTATATTATTGTTTCAGAGTAACAATTGCCTACTTTTCTGTATCTGGCCTGGATGTTCTCGGCGCAATATCATCGGTTTCACTAGACCTAAGGAGTAGAATAATTGAGTGGATTTACAGACTACAAGTACACCCTGATAAAAACAGTAAGTATTTTGTTATGTACATGCAGACAGAATGGTCAAGGTTCCGTGTTGATTGCATTGTGTATGGCTTGTACAATTTATCGAATATACTTTAGATTGCTTTTTCATGGCTCACGACTCGACAAAATGTGTTGTCGATTCCGAGAACCATTATTCCTACGAACCGTTTACTGACGATACGACCTGACACTACAAGTGTGCCGTGAAAAAATAGACTAAGTCATACATATTTTTATTAAATACAGAACACAGAATGTTAGTTTTCAGTCTGCTTGTATCTTGTAGTAATATTACATGGAGTTACTACGGGTTACTCCGCAACCCAGTTACTGGTCAATGCCAATATCCTAAGATTACACCAGGGGCCGTATTATGACGTGTTAAAGCTATCACTGTTCCGGTGAGAGAAAGTGACGCGGCTATGCAGGTCGTAAAGCGCCGTCACATTCTCACAACGGAACAATTATGATTTTAACACCTACGCCACCAGTTATCAAACTTTCGGGCTTCTGACTTCTCGTAACGACTGTCATAGCTATTCGTATGACTCCCGGGACCGACTGTTTAACGTGCTCTCCGAGGCACGGAGGGGTCTCGATGTATAACGACCGGTCACCCATTCACTGACTGACCACGGCATACGCAGCTTAAGCTCGCAAATCGTATGATCCGTGCGGTTCGTAATTAGCCACGAGCCCCTTAGTGTTATGTATGGCTGTTGAAATGGTATACGTACACTACATTTTTTTTTTCGTCGTATATTTACTTTTCTGTTGCTGGTAGCTGCCACATACGACACTAATAAAAAGCACCGAATCCGCTAACAAGTTCTATGGCGCAAGTTATTGCACTCCATTGCTCGCTTAGTTCGTAAAACTTGCTGAAGTTGACTTACTGCGGGTTTGTCTACAGTTTGAAAGTCGGTTGCGCAAGTCATCTTGCATAGTACACATGCTTGTGGATTTAGCTAGCAAAGGATTTTAGTGTACCGTCAAACGCAAGGCAATGTTTTTTTTTCTAAACGATATCTATTTACTTTTCAACCCTGTCTTATGTTTTATTTCTATTAAACTTAGTCTACCTGTTACCGTTAATTGCTAGATGTCAGATGTAGCCTGTCTGCGCTACCTTTTCATGGTGGGGGAACAGTTATAATTGTGTCGTTATTCTGTTACGCGACCTATTTCTTCATATTATTATAAGAACTCTACTTATAACATAAGTACTTAAAGAATAAACCTACTTCAACATAATAATGTTTAACTGTAGGTACCTATACAAATAGCAAAACTTATCATTTACTTATGCTAATTTGTTCTTGTACCTAGTATATATTGAAGAACATTGCAGAATAAATAAACAACATATTTATTCAAGTGTATTAAATTAGAATTTTTTATCAATTCTTTACACATTCGAATTAATTGGTCTCTTTGACTTTGAATGAAGTTAATTATTGCTAAATTGCTATCAGTTAAGGGGGTGATCCTTCCCCCCCCGGTGGGTTACCGCATTGTCGTTGCGGGGGGGCTTATTAACCGTGGCTTTGAGCCCCACGGTGAAGCGAAGAGGAACCCGAGGAGGGGCTGCTCGTCGGGGCTTGGGCCTGGAAGCCCTCGACGTAGCGGCCAAGTAGGTTGCGGTGTCGCCTGGGCGACATCGCAATCGAGGAGGGCCGCGATGTCTTATGGGAGGCATTGCGGCTGAAGGGTGGAGGCCGCGGCGGGAGAATAGTGCCGGTATTACGGTGCGCCGTTCTCCCTACCTTCCGCGGCCTGACGGGGCCGCCACCGTCAGATGGCGGACGCGGTGGGGCCGCAGGGGGAGAGGAGTGTCGGTGTTTAGTTGGCCGCTCTCCCTATCCTCTGCGGCCGAAAAGTGGTAGGCGGCGGGGCCACTAACCTGACCCGTCGCAGGGGGACCAGGGGTGCCCAGACACGGGGTAGTCTGGCGCCCATGTACTGTTTGGTCCCCGGGGTGGTCACGGCGTACCATGTGTGCCCCCCGCGCCTCTCAGGAGGTCGTGGGGTGGGGCCCTACAGTGGAGAGGTCCACCAGCAATTGGTGGACCAAGACCTGCCGGGGTTGCGGTGCATGCAATAGCGAATCCCGCGACCCCGGCCTTAGGTCAGAAGGAGGGACACCGTGGTGGTTTTAGCCGGTAAGAGTCCGGCACACCCCCCCGTCTGCCCCAGACGGGGGATAGTCTATGAGGATTTCCCCACGATAAAAAAAAAAAAAAAAAGGGGTGATCCTTTGGCGAGCCGGTGAGCTAACGGTATAAACTGCTGGCTTGTTGGTTCGTGGGTGACCCATTGGCGTACACAACGGTCGACTCTCGATCGCCGGCGAGTCATCGCGTATTCCCAGTCGGAGTCACTTCGTTACTTACGTATACTGTTACATCACGAACAAGAACAAACAAAAAAAAAAGAAAAGACGTATAAGATTAGGATTTCAAGCATGCATGAAGAGCCAACGGTCCATACCGCGGTATTTTAAAACCGGGGTTTTGGAGGTGACCCATTGGCGTCCTATACCTTTGGCTGGTTTTAGACCGCCAATGGATCATCGCCTTTGGATCGATTGATGTGCGTAGTTAAGAGGTTCCTTTTTTACGTGGGGAAATCCTCATGGGTACTTTCTGCCTGGGGATGGAGAAGGCTTATGTCCATAGTTATAGTATTTTACTACGTGTTATGTCGGACTCTTACCGACTAAAACCACCAGGGTCTTCCTCCTACTACATATGGCTGGAGGCGCGGGAATTTCGATCGCAGTGTTAAAAATTAGCAAATGTCTTTACTTAAGTCGGGCTTGTAGTATTTTTTTTTGTAAGCACTGACCTGACCGAAACCTTTCGCTTTTTATTATCGCATATTACACGTATGCGCCACGTTGCGCGAGGTCACGAATTTCTCGAATCCAATTCCGGTTACGTGTTCTCTTTCTTCTTAATGTTGATATCGGAGAAGCCTTAATTCCAACTAAAATTTGATACAGATTCTAGAAGGCCTTGCAGAAAATTTAATTAGAGTAAATCTGGTGCACAAAATACGCCAACGTAGACGTACGTCGACAATAAGATTGACAAGCCTATCATTTTGGGATCCAGTGCATAATATCAGCAAGCACATTGGGTCACCCGCGCGACGGCTCAATGAGTATTCCCAAGGAAGGTTGATGTCAGGCAGGTGGCCGGTCATAAAACAATAAGTCAAAACTTTAACAACATGGATTCACGAATTACATGTTATGCCGACCCCAACTAGTGTGGGATAAGGGCAGGGAGAAGAAGACGAGACGTACGACGTATAAAATTATCCAAACGCGCCCTTGCTTCAACACTGGTTTTCCGGGATTGCCTTCTACTACCGAAGTTATCGAAATATCACACAGAATTTTCATCGGGTTGAAATTGCCCAAATATAGATGCATAAACTCTTTGTCGATACTCCAAGGTAAACTACTGACATACCTCAAAACGTTAATCAAAATCGTCAGAGGTCAAATCATGTCGTCCAGTTATGTTTTCCAACAAGTAGTTTGACCGCTTTTTGCCCTCAATCGCTTGTTCTCGTAATCATGGTACTGCGTCCCATTTAGATAAAGCCATACTTAAAGCTTATAAAACAAGTTTTTATCTAAACTCTAGTTTTATCTATGCTTTTCATAGTTATACCCATTTGAGAAAACCTTTGGTGTAAGTAGATATATTGGATGATCTTTTAGGTTGCTACAAGATACATGACATCCAAGCCATTGTTGGTGCGCCTTCCCCAGCACTTGACGGGCGATTAGGTCTTGTAGTCAATATTTGATTGATAGGCGGTAGGTGGTCGCAATTTGCACGCTGCGTTGTCAAGACAGAAAATTATCTATCAGTCTGAAATGACCATTGGCTAGAGACCCTTTAGGTCTCGCCAATAACTGCCCGGTTACGTAGAAACGATCCGCTAGGACCAATACAAGCAGTCCAATAGAAAAAAAGCGAAATATATAGGTAACTCTTCGATGGTCTAGTGGTGGCAAGCGCTATAGCTGATCGTGAGGTTATGGGTTCGATTCCCAGGTCGGACAAAGCGTTATTGGATTTTTACGTGTGGAATTCCTCGGTAACAGCTCGGAGTTGTGATTTGTGCCCGATTGATGGCAATAGGCTCGCCCCCTATTACATGAGTCTTATACATAACGACGAAATGAGGGTGTTATTATTCACCTCTGTCCAACCCTTCGGGGAATACAGGCGTGATGTTATGTACGTATGGGTATTAGGTAATCACTTTGTGGCTGTATGTTATATGTGACTAGTCTTCACTCTGATGCTATGTTGCTTTTACAGTCTATATCTCCAGTAAGCAGTTGAACCGTAGGAATGACGAGGATGTTTATCAGACAATGCTTGTTTCAAATGCAAAGGGGATAGAACCTTTTTGGCAAAGCCATGCTGCCGCCATTTTAATTTTTTTCAAAGTTGCGGCGCGCATTGGAACTGGTATCCATATGTACCAGTTCAAATGTGCGCCGCAACTAGAGACCCATGTAGAGGACACAACAAAAAATGTCAGCATTATGGTACCTTAAAATGTCACGTTGCCCGAGATATTTGGAGGCAAAGCTCGCCATATGCGAACAATGACAATAATTTAAAATTAACTAATAAACATAACATCAACACGCCTGTATTCCCCGAAGGGTTGGGCAGAGGTGTATAGTAACACCCTCATTTGGCCGTTATGTTTAAGTCCCATGTAACTGCCTCGTTGGTCTAGTGGTGGTAAACGCGACTGCTAATCGTGAGGACCTGGGTTCGATCCCTAGTTCGGGCAAAGTGTTTGGGGTCCTTCCGTGTGGAATTCCTCAGTAGCAGCCCTGAGTTTTGATTTGTGCCCGGTTGATGGCAATAGGCTCGCTCCCTATTACATGGGAAATAATGTTCGAACCTCTTTCTGTTTATTACCTAACTAGCGACCCGCCCCGACTTCGCACGGGTGCAATGTAGATACTAATGTGGGGCATATAAACCTTCCTCTTGAATCACTCTATCTATTGCTGAAAACTGCGTTAAAATCCGTTGCGTAGTTTAAAGATCTAAGCG
Organism: Amphipyra berbera; assembly: GCA_910594945.2. NCBI lineage: Eukaryota > Metazoa > Arthropoda > Insecta > Lepidoptera > Noctuidae > Amphipyra > Amphipyra berbera. The sequence continues at coordinate 8,331,333 of OU343136.1, read as the reverse complement.
TACAGACAGCGGGCGCGACTTTGTTTTATGTACTATGTAATATAATAGTACCTGGATGACCGAACTTTGCTCGGTTCTTTTTTGGTAAATCCACGTTTTCTAAAAATGAAACTTAGCTAGATCGATTTATCCCCTCCGAAACCCCCTGCATACTAAATATCATGAAAATAGTTGGAGCCGTTTCCGAGATTATAAAGTAATACATATATACAAGAATTGCTCGTTTAAAGGTATAATAATAATAATATGTAGTAGGCAGTCATTGTGCCGATAGTCGTTACGGCCAATGGCTTAATAGCCAAGAGCCTCGACCAACATCTTATGAGACTCTCGTTGGGCAGCTGGGTCAAGGGCCTGATACAGAAAGCGGTACTTCTGGACACGGCGCGCATTGTCAGGAAGTTCCTCTCTCTGAGGCCCTAACCACCGGTAGCTTGGACCCTGTTCCCGATGCCGGTGGGCTACTATTTTTTATATTTTTAAATGTTTTTTTATAATTTTTATGGAAATATTTAAAAATGTAAATAATATGTACATATAAATGAATAAACGAACAAAATATGTAGTATAATTTAATAAAATAAAGAAGATGTACGTTTTATTACCCTATACTTACTTAAATATTAGGTGTACGAGGTACATTATGTAGACTCTTTTTACGCTTTTTGTTGTATTATGTTGTACAGTGCAGATTAATATGTTAAACTACAACCAGACGACGTTGTTGATATTTAATAAATACAAGTTCTGTTATCTCGGTTATTTGAACATGTTTTACTTAAGTAGCGTTTTTATTGCACGTTTGATAAGCGTGTAAATACATTAAACAACCTTGTCTACGGCTTATAAAGAAGCTTTACGGTTTTTTTTAAATTTATGTGCGAGTTACCTTGTTTCTAAAAGAGGTTTTTAGATAAAAAATAAATGATAACTATGATGGTTTGAATTTATTTTCAGGATTCATTCTAATTGTGCGACGTTGTATGACGACATTAGAACCATTAGAACATTGATGTTTTAACACGGCTTTTACTAAAGCCCAATTTACACACACATAAGTAGCGAGTTTACTTACAGATTAGTGAAGTTAAGTAGAAAACCTCATTCGGACATATATAAGCGAGCTAAGTTCAGTTCTTGCTTAATTAACTTTACTAAATCAACAACTTAACATAACATCACGCTTGTATTCCCCTAAGGGATGGGCAGAGGTGTATTAACATCCTCATTTCGCCGTTATGTTTAAGTCCTATGTAATAGGCAGCAAACCTATTATTGCCCTCAACCGGGCACAAATCCAAACTCCGGGCTGCTACTTAGGAATTCCACACGAACAAACCCATAACACTTTGCCCGACCTGGGGTCGTACCCAGGACTTTACGATCAGCAGTTGTGCTTGCCATCACTAGGCCAACGAGGCAGTTCGGCAAGTTAATTCGCTACTTTATTCTAATTGAATCGGGCTTAAGATTTTTTACAGTTATTGTCGCGTCATAAGTGATTATGTATTATGATATCATCATAAAAGCTGTTACTAATAAATAATACCAGTCTTGTAAGAATTTTAGACTTTATCGTAATACGCAACAGAAACGTCATAGGTAGCATGTTTTTATTTATAAGTTATATCTGATACGAAATTTACAACGACTACTATCTACTTTTAATGCTGACCTACCATAAGAATACCAATATAACAACATCCTGTATACAAACAAATAATTCCTTTTCCTCCATTACAGATGGCGACATGACAATGTGTGGCTTCCAAGGTTCCTCGACAATAAATATAGAGTTGGACCCTCCGAACAATCACTATCGGTGCGGGCATCTCGCTATGACGTATACCGGGCTTTGTATCCTGTTGGCGCTGGGTGATGACCTCTCTAGGTTGAATAGGAAAGCTTTAGTTGAAGGTAAGTTTGGTAGATTTAATGGCTCGGGTTGTGTATTGATTGTATCGGCGTTTGGCGTAATACTGATAGCCCCGCTAGGTATTTTTTTTAAAGTTAAGTTTGGGAGTAACTCAGGTCACAATAAATAACACATCTTAGTGATGAGAGTTGCGGCTGGATTTTTGGCTCAGAAAAGTAGGCAAAAAGTAGCGAACGAATATATCGGGTGTAAAAATATCCTTAACGAAGCCGAGAGCCACGTGTTCTTCTCATCAGTACGAAGATTTTTTGGTATTGGTTCATACCTGGGAACCGACTGGTTATGGAGATATTGAAGGTCAAAGTCACCATATTTTTGAACGTTTTTACGAAAACTTAAGTTTAAATGTTATTTCTAAACATTCTTCTATACAAACATTATCAACATTTTTGAAATGCAGGCACAGTCTGCAGCGCACGCGCTTCATTTGCGCGCTACAATTAAAAGCTGTTTTTAATACCAAAAAATAAAAGTCGTTTCCCGGCAATTATTTTTCCTGTATGTTACTTAGTTTGATGTACAGTATGCGTAGACTTCTGCTTCGTTAAGGCTATTTTTACACCCAGTATATGTCAGTAAAAGTTGTGCTAAAATATGAGATGAATTTACTCCGAATCAGAAAACAAAACCTTCGCCTCATAATAACAAAATATTGGAATTAAGGCATAAAATAGTTATAATTAAAATAAAATAAAATAGTATAGTAAAATAGTTATGAATTGCAGTATACCACTTTCTGTTCCTGCAGGTGTGTCTAGTTGTAGGGCAGCAACAACCACTTATGTGCGATTGTCCTTCTTTTTTTTTATCTAGCATAGCCATAAAAAAATTGTTTAACGACTATTCACGCATTATTTAAAGGATAATATAAAGTAATAGTTCCCACTTCAAAAAGTTAATAGTTTGCACTATATTATTTCATCTTTAAAAATATTTGTTTGCACTATAGCTTTAATGCTTTTAAGTTCAAACTCCCCCCGCAATCTATATAATTATATAAAATTTAATTGCCGTGCGTTAGTATCACAAAAACTCGAAAATCCCTCGACCGATTTGAATAGATTTTTTTTGTTCGCCTCAGTGATTTAAGTTATAAAAGGTAAAATTAACTGCCTCGTTGGTCTAGTGGTGGTAAGCGTAACTGCTGATCGTGAGGTTCTTGGTTTGAACCACAGGTCGGGTAAAGTGTTATTGGGTTTTTCCGTGTGGAATTCCTCAGTAGCAGCCCGGAGTTTGGCTTTGTGCCCAGTTGATGGCAATAGACTCGCCCCCTATTACATGGGATTTAAACATAACGACGAAATGAGGGTGTTACTATACACCTCTGCCCAACCTTTCGGGGAATACAAATCGTGATGTTAAGTTGTGTTAAATTAGGAAACATTAAGAAAAACAAAATTGGTTGTACGAAGTTCACCGGGCAGCTACTCTTCTTCTTTTCGTGCGGTTAGCGACTAACCTGGTGTCAGAGTTAAGGCAGCTAGTAAGAAATAAAATGAACGAAAATAAAAAGAGAATCTCCCAGAAATGGTTAGAAACGATTTGCCGATCACTTTCCATGCATTTAGAAACAAGTGGTTTTTATAGATTATATTAGTACAAGTATATAATATAATAGTAGTTACAAGTATTAAAATTAAAGTGTAACTATATTTTTGTTGAGGAAATCATTATTTTTGGAGTGTGTCTTAAACATTTTTTGTTGTTATTTTCACTAATTTTAACTAAACTTTAATTTTTTCTAGGTGTAAAAGCACTTCAAACAGAAGAAGGTAATTTCGCGGCCACACTCTCTGGCTGCGAGTCTGACATGCGGTTCGTGTATTGTGCGGCATGCATCAGCTATATGCTCAATGATTGGTCCGGGTTCAACATTGAAAGAGCTACTGATTATATCATCAAGTCCATAGTAAGTATAAAAAACGTTCCCTATAAGTTACAGCACGACACAACTAAGATGTCGCATCGGCAAACTACGTAAAACCTCGTAAAATTAAGACCTTGTATGTTTATTAGTTCTGGAATAAAAAATGATCTTTACGCTGACGCAATAAGTTTGAATGGCGCGATAATGAGCGCCTGCCATTGGTTGTTCAACCAAGTTTGCCAATGTGACTTCTAAGTTGTGTCGTAGTATAAATTTGCATGTATGCAGTGTCACCAGATGTCGCAGATGGTGAGAAAACTTATTTGTTTTACGAAATAAATTAGGTCTGTGACGGTCACTGTGACAAACGGGCTAGCTCGGTGATAACTAGAGATATTACGCCTTATTCTGAGATACGCATGCGTCTCAAATAGTTTATATCAGGGAAAATAAAAGGGTATTTTTTTTTAGTTTCTTCTCTTGTCAGCACGAGTTAAATGACAATAGCTCATGACGTGGTAAAAAGATTAGCCAGTCAGCAAGGTTGGTAGCGGGGCTGACTACCCAGAGTGCATCGGACGTAATTAGGTATTGTTACTCGTGTAGCCTCTTAATACTCTCCAAATGATTGATATCTAGCTGATACCATGACTTGAAGTTCTGCACAAAAGAGTATCTAAGCGATACAAGAAAGAAAATAAAACGATAATTGTGTTTCAGAAATCCAAATGTAAATTACAAGTGCTTATATCTGGAAAGCAGTTAAAATTCAGTTAATTAACTACCATCGGGAATATTTACGATGTATATGCATTTTTATGTCGCATACTATGCGATTTTTATATGATGTGAAAATTTTCTTTACATGGTTGTAAAATAATTTCGCCGTGTTACCACATAATGTATTGTTCTATCCATTGTTTACGTGTATCTTGCGTTTCCCAGATAATGACTTCGTAGTTAGAGTAATAATGTAGTTATTACGTCATCAGGTGATCGTTGGACTATGAAGGTTGCATTAAGATACTACGCGCTCCTCTTTAAACTTTAAAAAATGCCATGCATAAAATAATATGCACTTGAATCTCGTCGATATAACGATATTAAGTTGCATTTGAGGGGCTCATGGCTAATTATCAACCGCACGGATCATACCGATAGCAGCAAAGTAAAAGAAGACATCTACAATATCGCAATTTTACAGGAGAGCATATTTAGTAAAACAGTGACCATTTAGCTGCGATGTTTTTTAAAAATCGAGTGTAAATGTCTTCATTTACGTGCGAGATTTACTTCGTTATTTTGAAATTTGAAATAATTTTAATACAGACTTGTAAATAGGGTTGATGTAAGCTCATTTTTGTAATAAAAGTATTTTCGCAAAAATGTAGATGCCCGTATCTACTTTGCTGCCATCGATACGATTTGCGAGGTTAAGCTGCGGTTGCCGTGGTCAGACTGGATGGGTGACCGTTCGTTACACATCAAAACCCCTCCGTGTCTTAGAGACCATGTTATACTGTCGGTCCCGCGTGTCGTACGAATACCTATGACAGTCGTTACGGGAAATCAGAAGCCCGAAACTCTTACAACCGGTCTAACCTTAGGATATCGGCATGGCCCTGTAACTGGGTTGCGGAGGTCTGATGGCAGTCGCTCCGTGTGAAACTCGTATTCATCTGCATCTGGTTAGACTGGAAGCTAACCCCAACATAGTTGGGGAAAGACTAGGTAGAACAGTGATATTAAGTTGCATGATAGGGGGCGAGCCCATACATATTTACCAGGTTCAATTCCAAACCCTGATCAGGTAGGATCTGTCACGCCGCGATTTAGGTATTAAAACATGCCTACGCGACGTTTCACCTCGGGATTAAAAGACCGAACAAATAACAGAATAGATAGTGAGTGAACGAATCGAAACGTAATAAGACTGCGAACGCACAGCGAAATATAAGCGTGAGCGCCTTACACTAAAGCTCAATATCGTTTGCGCGGAGCACATTTTCTAGGTATTTAACGTATTAGTTGAGGAGTCAAGTTTCTGTACGTAATACTATTTATTATTCTGTGACCTAAGCTAAAAGTTCCAATAAACTGACATGATAATCAAACCGAGAACCTCACGCTCGGTAACTGAACTTGAGACTAATAAACCAATTAAAAATTTATTATCAATTAAATAACAATAAAAACAACTGCCTCGTTGAATGGTGGCAAGCGCGACTGCTGATCGTGAGGTCCTGGGTTCGATGCCTAGGTCGGGCAAAGTGTTATTGGGTTTTTCCGTGTGGAATTCCTCAGTAGCAACCCGAAGTTTGGATTTGTGCCGGTTGATAGCGATAGGCTCGACCCCTATTACAAGGGACTTAACATAACGGCGAAATGAGGGTGTTACTATACACCTCTGCCCAACCCTTCGGGGAATACAGGCGTGTTGTGTAGTTAAATAAAAATAAAAACTATGGAAGAATTCAAAAATACAAATTTTTGTTTTGTTTACAGGGTTACGACTACGGCATTGCTCAATGTCCAGAACTAGAATCCCACGGAGGGACAACCTTCTGCGCCCTAGCAACACTAAGCCTCACAAACCAACTGGACAAACTATCAGAACAGCAAGTGGAGGGGCTCAAGCGATGGCTCCTGTTCCGACAAGTCGACGGGTTCCAGGGCAGGCCCAACAAGCCCGTCGACACGTGCTACAGTTTCTGGGTAGGGGCTTCCTTAAAAATATTAGACATGCTACAATATTCCAACTACGGTAGCAATAGAAGGTATGTCTACGAAACCCAAGATACTGTAGTTGGTGGGTTCTCGAAATGGCCCGATACGTGTACAGACCCCATGCACACATATCTAGGTTTAGCTGGCCTCAGTTTAATAGGCGAAAATGGTTTACTAGAAATAGAACCAACGTTAAATATCACTAAGAGAGCCTATGAACACCTCAAATCGATACACGAAAAGTGGGCAAGTGAATCATAGCTTGTTCTATGAATACCTCGTACGATATGGAATATCACGAGGAATTTATATTCTAATCGTGAATGATGCATACAGTTAAATGGTTACTTTTACTGTCGAGAATGTTCATATTTGAATATGGCGTCCGATTTGTAGTGTTTATTAGTCAGCGCACTCTTTAGCCAGGATTTTAATATCATAGTATAAAACTGCACAGAATAATAAAGGACCAAGTTTAACCTTTTAAGCGCGTGGCTAAATATCAATTGCCGTGCCCCTAGCGCGCGACTACGAATCGATAAAATAATACCTACAATAAATATATTAAGCTTTTTCAATACTTAGAGCTATGAAACAAATTTTGTAATTGTTATAAATCATATCTCTATTGAATAATCGTTTTAGTTGTACCACGCAGTTCATAGGACGAAAATAAAAAAAAACCATGCATGTTCTCAGTCGCAGAAATACGACACGCGCGGTAGGGGCACGGAAATATTTGTCGCAGAAATGCGACTCAAGTGGTTAAAAGGTTAATTATTAATTGGTTAAACAAAAACGAACAAATTTTTAATATATTAACGCGTATCATAAGTAATCTGCGCTTCTTGCCTTAAAATGTGCATTCATGATTAGAAAATAGTTCCCAACCAGTCTTGTTTGACCTAAGAATTTTAAGAATTTTATGTTACCTACCGAAATTATCGTAATTTAAGTTTATAAAAACGTTCATTATGCTACAGTTGCATAATTCTTTTGTATTATACTGAATTTGTTAGTACTTAAAATAATGTTTATGAATACTAGGTGCTAAATAGGTATGAGGTACCTAACGGTGTCATTGAATGGACAACGAGTAAATATTTAGCGATATAGTACAATATGAGAATTTCTCGCGACGTGCCATGTGCAGTTGAATAGTTAGGCGTTTATCAAATTATTGCACAAAATGTAATTTTAAGCTGTTTTTATTGTAACAAATGTTTTAGGACGCAGTTACACTATGGATACGAACGAGAATCAAGTTTGAATTATCGTGACATTTATATTTCGAACGTGGCGGGAGCTAGGTAAACTTACGACTAGATTAATAGATCACACTGTCGTCCTCGCATGGATTTTAACAGCATACACATAAAATAACATCACGCCTGTGTTCCCCGAAGATTTGGGCAGAGGTGTATAGTAACACCCTCATTTTGCAGTTATGTTTAAGTCCCATGTGATATGGGGCCTATTGCGATCAACCGTACACAAATCCAAACTTCGGGCTAATGAGGAATCCCACACGAAAAAACTCAATAACAACTTTTATCTGACCTGGGGATCGAACCCAAGACCTCACGGTCAGCAGGCGCATGCTACCACTAGACCAACGAGGCATTTTAATAGCAATTGCAATATATCTTTGATGAATTATTTACATCGTCTTTAACAGAAGGATAAGGCCGCTGATGAAAATGAACAGTTATTAAAATAACGACGAAGTAGTACTATATAATTATTTAAATTATAAACACGGACAAATATTTTACAGTAGCCGGCAGTAAATATTGCACATCGAGCTTTAGAAAGAGATAATCCGCTAGCATCGGCTTCGTAGAGCGTCGTCTCTGTCACTCATACCTATGTGACATTTTGTTGCTTAGTGCGACAGAGATGACGCTCTATAAAGCCGAAGTTAGCCAATATCTCTTTCTAAAGCTCGATGTGCAATATTTACTCCCGGGTACTGTATACAAGGTTAGTCGGAGAGGGGGTACTAAGCCGCGGGCCACCTAAAGTATCACTGATGACTATTTTAAAGCAAGTGTTAAAATTTCAAAATTCGGTAATTTTTATTTGCAAGCAGAATTATTTTTATTTTAGTTATTTTTTTTAAGTTGCTATGGTTATGAATTCAGAAAATAAATTTTCTAATCCGTGGCCCCAAATATGACCTAAATTGTAAAAACAGCTGATCATAGCTATGGACAGATAGATTTTAGCATATTTATTAAGAAATCTTTGAAAAGCTATTTCTCTTAAACTATCAAGTTTTGGGGAAAGTTGTAGAACAAAAGTTATCCCTTATTATGGATACCCCTTTCCGACTAACCTTGTATATCGTCGCTTTATTGCGTGACAGTGGAATCGCCTCATCAATTACATCAATTATATTTGGTGCTTACGTCATAGTGTAACTGCGTCCTAATTCGCGTACGGTCAGCAATTAGTAACGACCTATATTGTATTCGAATTTAATGTGCGTTCATAATTTTACTGGAGGATCGGATATCAATTATCAGATCGTGCTAAGGCTTAGCGGTTTCAGGTTATGCTTTTTTGTTCCAAAATATGAGATAATAATAATGCATCCGTACAATTTGCAATCATGAAAGGTAGGTAACTACGATAACACGTCCCGCCCCTCCAAATTACTATTTCAATGTGTTTAGTCACATCTTTACGAAAGAGTGTGTATGTAGTTGTAAGCATTCATCGTCAGTAGCAGCCCGGCAGCACACATGCGTTAAGAGTAATTGTGGTGCTTTATAAATACTTTCACAAATACATTGAAGCATTTTGAATTTTGGAGGGGCGGGACATGTTATCGTAGTTTATCTCTATGTGAGACGATATAGGTGGGGTTTGAGGTCCCGAGTTGTTTTATACAGCTCGGGACGTGATTTTCCGCCTGGCGCGTGATTTTGAACACAGTTGATTCCAAATAGTTTTGATTATTTTTTTCTGTGTCGAGAATATCAAAAGGTCCGCCTATATCTAAGTCTATAAACCTCTGTATGGTCACTGTGGTCGTTGTACACATATAAACTAACAAGAATGAAAAAAAGCAGAAACAGCCTCCTGATTCAGAAATTTTCGTTATGTCAGTTGTCGAACGGTTCGGTTTTTTATCTCTTTCTTTCTTTACGAGAATCGTAGACAAAACGAGATATTAAACCGAATATGTCGACAACTAACTTATCGATACGTTCTGAACCGGTGGGCTGGACGGGACGAGGCCTTGTTTAATAAAATTTTAAATGTAATGTGTAGTTACATCGAAATCGTTTGGCAGTCGCAACAAATCTGGTCAAGACGATAAACATTTCGTCTCAAAGCCTATATCTTGTTAATTTGTTATAAGAATCAGTGTTTTATTAATCTTCGTATTTTTACTATGAGTTGCGTATCTTTTGTGAATTAAATATTTTTCAAATGAAGTTGTGAAGAAAATATTTTAAATATTAATGAACTTTTTGTCTCTGGTTGTTTATTTTAAATAGTCACAATTTTTACTGTTTTGCTGCTGTACTTGACATTGATTTCATAACTTGTTGAGCCAGTGTTGCAAAAAATATTCAAATTAGATTTTTATATGATGTTTATATGAAAATGTTTAGCGAATTCACTTTACAATGATTCGTTGCGTCTTTTTTCTACTTTTGTCTGAAGTTGGAATGATAATGGATGATTTTAACCGCAAAGTAGTCATTAAAATTAAGTGAAATAATGCATTTCTGTGTTCTGGAGCATTTATGGTATTCCGTACCAATAAAAACTTAATTTAGCTTTTTTTATTTATCTGGTCAAGTGTTTGATTTGAAATAGCTCCTACCTTCACATGAAACATGTTTATTAATAGTAGGCCTTCGAAATATAATTTATACAAGGTTAGTCGGAAAGGGGGTACTAAGCCGCGGGCCACTTAATGTATCACTGATGACTATTTTAAAGCAAGTGTTAAAATTTCAAAATTCGATTAATTTTTTTTCCATTAAAAATCATTTTTATTTTAGTTTTTTCGAAAATTCTTCATCCCTGCTTTAGTAATGAATTCAGAAAATGGGGTTTCTAATCCGTGACCCCAAATATGACCTAAAATGTAAACACAGCTGATCATAGCTGAGGATAGATAGAATTTAGCGTATTTTTTATGAAATCTTTGAACAGCCATTTCTCTTAAACCATAGAGTTTTGGAGAAAGTGGTAGAACAAAAGTTATCCCTTATTATGGGTACATTAACACCCTTTCGGCTTAGTACCCCTTTTAGTACCTCTTTTTTTTCTATTATAAGTTGAATTTCATAGATTAAATTATGGTACGGAATACTGAGATACATTTATATTATTTAAGTGGCGGTTACGTCTTTTTCGATACCGATAATTTATTGTATTATTATTACAATTAAATTGAAATAGTTCCTCAAGTTAGTTGCAGTTAATAAAATATTACTTTTGTATCTCTTGATTCGATGGCATCAAGTACCAAATGCTGATTGTTAATGTTTGTAATCAGACGTTTAGTTGACGAGGCTTCATTGTTTTGTAAAATAATTTGTATTTGTATCATTTTTACAGACAAACCTTTACCTAACCGTTTTGATAAGGCCGCCCAACAACGTAGATTAAATGTTTTCAAACTTTCGCGATTTGTACACATTATAAAAATACTAATTCGGGTCTAATCGCGTAGAAAAATTATAAGGCAGAAAAATACCTTATTCAGTCTATCCGTGACCACGGCCGGTGAAATTCGGTCGAAACGTCGGGATAAATAAGGTATTTTTCAGCCTTATAAATTTTCTACGCGATTAGACCCGATTTAGTATTTTTATAACGTAGATTAAAATTGAAAGTCAACAAATTAGGTACGTACGTACCTATTGCACCAAAACTCGTATCGCCCAAATTTTAATATATGCGGTCTTGTCTGTACCTATATTTTTTGCTTTGCCCTTCACCGAATGTTCTTTCAACCTTACAAACTGGTTTACTATCATTTCAAAATATTTTTCCTCAAAGCATTCGAATTCCTTTGAATCGAGCTACCTATATACTTCGGTTCAAATAAACCTGTTTTAATGAATGAGGAAAAATATAAAATTAAACAATATTTTGTCAGTACCTTTTAAGCGCGTGGCTAAATATCAATTGCCGTGCCCCTAGCGCGCGACTACGAATCTATAAAATAATACCTACAATAAAATATATTAAGCTTTTTCAATCTTTAGAGCTATGAAACAATTTTAAGTAACTGTTGTAAATCATAACTCTATTGAATAATCGTTTTAGTTGTACCATGCAGTTCATAGGACGAAAATAGAACAATAAAACCATGCATGTTCTCTGTCGCAGAAATACGACACGCGCGGTAGTGGCACGGAAATATTTGTCGCAGAAATGCGACTCAAGCGGTTAAAAGGTTAAAGCTCATATTTACTGCTTGAATGTTTATTTTATAATATACTGTGTTGGCAAAAAGGCCGACGCCCACCTGATTGAAATTGGTAACCGCCGCCTACACCTACAATACCAAGAGGATTGCTGACGTGTTGCCACACTTAGAGACGAAGTTGAAAGTTTCATGTGCATTCGCAGTCATAGTTCGCCGTTGACGGCATTAGAGCCTATGATAGAGCGGGTGAGCTTTTCACCATCCCTTTCTCCTAGCCTTTTCCCAATTATCTCTGGGTCAGCTTCCAGTCTAATCAGATGAGGCTGAATACCAGTATTTTACACAGCGACTGCTATCAGACCTCCGCAACCCAGTTACTGGGCAATGCCGATATTCTAAGTTTATCCTAATTTCACCGGCACCCATACCTTTTAAACCGGGACGCAGCAACACTGCTTGGTGGCAGAAATAGGTATGGTGGTAGTACTTCCCCGGACGATCTAATTTACAAAGAACTCCACTACTCCTAAAAATCTCCGTTGATATGTAATTTGGATACGACTTCCAATTAGCAGTACCTACTGTATTGGCAAAAGCGGGTGACGTAAGGGAAAGCGGGTGACGTAAGGGAAAGCGGGTGACGTAAGGAAAAGCGGGTGACGTAAGGAAAAGCGGGTGACGTAAAGAAAAGCGGGGCGTAAACCGAAGTCTACAGATATTTCAGCTAGCCAGAATTTTTATTTTTAATAGTTATATTTGTTAATTATTTTTATTTCAATTAGTAAAGGTTTGTTACTGTAAAATGAGATGGAACCATGTTATGAAAATTATTTGTGTTTAAAAATTATAAATGTGTAAATTATTATGTAAAGTTATAGGTATTAGTTTTATCGGAAACAAGTAATTTGAGCATGTAATTATGTCTATTTTGAGCATTTATTTCTATTTGTTTAAAAAAATATTGAATTATAATGAAAGTTAAAATGAACTTTGAATTTTTTTTAATATCCCCATCTCATGCGTATGTTTATACTCTTCATACATGTATTCCCTGAAGGGAAAGGCGATTACAACCCGAGAGCTTAGCGAGATTTAAAATGGCGGCCCTACTATTGATGTCGTTATTCGTCTCTCGCTCACACACGTTCTTTGTGAGCGAAAGGCAAATAGCGAATCGGCCATTTCTAATCACAAGAAGATAGAGCGGGTGAGTCTTTCACCATCTATCATATACAAACCCTTTCCTAACAGAACCTAACAGCTCTACCACATCTAGGATCGAACCCAGGATATCTCGCTCGGCTGCTGCGGTTGCGAGCATTAGGTAAATGAGGCGAACATTATGGTTACTTACCTACTTAAATTAAGTTCCAGAGTATACAGTTGAACATAATTCCATTTGTTAAATGTAGTGTGAAGGCAATATGGATGCATTCACTGCATTCCAACGGTTGGCAAACTAGACGACAGTTTAAGTGGCAACTATGCGTTTGTAACTACGGTTGATAGGTACTATACAACATGTAACGTAATTAACGCACACCCTCAAACACCCCAATTAGAATATTATGTTATAAACATACACTGAAATTTTATTTTTATGTGCTTAAATATTGTTTATTCAAGAAAATAGTATTACTTTTTCATTGTTAACTTCATTTAAAATTCAGTCTTATGCCCTTAACATAAAGCTCAATTTTCGTTATGCCGATTTTTAGACTAATTAGTAAAAAACACGTTTAAAAAAAATACAGAATAAAAATGGCTGAAGTCGATTCAGTAAACGATTCTGAACAAACTACTTTCAGGATGTGCGTTAATTATGTTACATATTGTATAGGTAATCCGTTAGGCTCTATAGCACCTAATCCACTTTTAGCTTGCAGTAAGAGCAAAATTAAATCGAAATCAATAGACCTGTCTTTATACATAGGTACCTACTTGTTCAAATTCCATAAAACGATTGCGTCGCATGCTTCACACTGAGGCATACGTAACAAGTCAATCGCGACGCGTGCCTCGCGATGTATGTACGCACCTTAATAATTAGATTATGGTATCGATTCTGTAACACATTTTGACAGTACTAAACTAGATTTTAAGCAACTGTCACTTTCTTTTTCTATTGAAACATAAAGTGACAGTTGCGTTTAGTCTAGCCCTGTCAAAGTGCGCAACAAAATCGACAATATTAGGTACCTATTAAAGGTCTACCAGAATCTGATGGCAAATAGGGAAATTAAATTTTTTTGTGGGTAACACAAGGGTAATTTGAGTAAAAAGTCTTGCTACTTGTAATTTTATTCTTTAATTTCTTCTTCATCTTCTTCCTGGGCTTATCCCACACTAGATGGGGTCGGCACAACATGTTTTTCATAAATCCATGTTGTTCGAGGTTTTGGCTTATTGTGTTAAGTGACCCAATGTGCTTGCTGATATTATGCACTGGTCCCAAAATGATATGCTGATGTATGATTTTTTGCAATTTTATTGTAATGGAAAAGGAAACCCTGTTAAAATAAGTATGTTTATTAAAAATGTTTGAACAATAAAACATTAATCAGAACTGGAAAATGTATCAATGTTTTGACAAGTGACATTTTGACATTGCCATAGAAAACCACTATTTGTTATTAATTTTTAATGCCATGAGATTCTGGTTGACCTATAAGTGTTAATCCTGTTACCAACAGAGCTGTTTTTGGAAACACCCACAGTACCTAGGTGTTTCCAAAACAGCTCTGTTGGGCTTTAAGAAAACATAACAAAATTTTAATTTATATTATTTTGTAATTACTTCGCATTCTCATCAAAAGTTAGCCAAGAAAAGCACACCGCAGTAAATAATTAACAATTAAGTCTGTTTGAAGGGAGTTAAAGTGATTATATACGTCAGTAATTACAGTAAGTGACGCGTAATTCCGGGGAAGGCATCGAGTTTGGCGACTTGGGGAATTAACATAGGAGTAACTCCTTGCCGGTGATCTGTCACATTTGAGCGTGAAATTGCCTGCACTCATGTCGCACGAGAAGTCACTGCAATTAGGCAACCACTTATCTATTGATTTAGATGAAGTTAAGCTGGTTAAGCAGTTCACTTCTGTGGTGTTATCGGTAGTTTGTGTTCCGTGACGACGCTGCATCGTTATCTACTTATTATGTCTTCTTGTTAAATTAGTATGTAACCAAGCTTGGGGATATACCAAATTAAGCAGTCCTTATTCTTTTTTTTTATCGTGGGAAAATCCTCCTGTATGTACCTCACCCAGGGTAGGCGAGGGGATCTGCCGGATTCTTACCGGCTAAAAACCCACGGTGTTCCTCTTTCTGACCGTCGTCGGCCAGGGTCGTGGGATTCGCCTAAGCATGCACCGCAACCCCTGCAGGAAATTATGCAGGCCTACCTATCTCGAAAAAATGGTCCATCGTCCCCAAGCTAGAAAATGAACTTGTTGCAAAGTTTGGGTTGACTTTATTTATTATGTAGGTACTTACTGTAGTAAGATAACATCTGTAGGACCTAAAATTAGTTTAGAAATGTTATTAAAAAATAACTTTTTCTGAATGCATTAAACCCGAAGAAATATTCACCAAAAGCAAACGCTAACAGAAACCAATTCGAAAACAAATGTAGCTGTACAAAACAATTAGGTGCTTGGTACACTATTGTACGCAAACGGTTCATTCGGTGAGCCGTGGTGAGCCTTTACGAGACTGCTTCATTACGTCGCAAGTGCGGTTCACAGATACGTACGAAGCAAAGCTTGGCTGGCAGCCGGTAAACTAGACTTACTGAAGTATTAGTGAGCGCAGCACTATCTCGCCCGCACAGTGCGCCCAGCGTTTAAGCGCCGACGAAGGAACGCAGAATAGAGGTGCTGCATTATCAGCTAATGCTTCGGATTTCACGGTATTGTGTGCGACTCTAACTTTAACATGTTATATTCATAGGTGCGAGTATTTTGATAGTATGTGAGACGTTGTTTGAAATTGGAAGACCTGGATAGGAGCTTGGAAGTTCTCTTTATTTTATAAAGGAAAAGCGCGGGCTTTATGGAATAGCAAAATAGGTCTTGAACACATAAAATTATGAGTTTTAATTTATACACATAATTTTTTATCGAACAGATAAAATAATGATATATACATTTCAGATATTTATTTAAATTGTGTTCCAATTTCCAATGACACTGTTACTGGCGGATTCGTCGGAAACCAAACCAATATTTACAAAATTAAATTCATGAAGTATTAAAAAGGCATTACGTTTATTGTACCAGCTTTTTCGGTATTGTTGTATTTGCAATACAATTACTGTTTTATTTAATAACTTATTCATTGTATGGCTCCATCGTTACAATTCCATAGACAATTATAATCTAATTAATCACTCGGAACCGGTTGAAAACGAACGTGGTATATTTTATCGGAGATTTTCGCCGTTCGCAAATAGGTACCTATCTCGCACAAATAAGCAATTTACAATTCCGATCCGCAGAGTGAGCCTACCTATTCATCATTTAGATTTATAGTCCTTTATCTAGCCGATCTGTTCTTGTTTAATTAATGGAAGTAAGAAAATTTCGTCGCACAAATTCCTAAACATTGCTTCAGGATTCCGTTCCCTTGACGTTTTGGTGACAGTTCTACGACCCTCGTTGCTTTTCTGACCCAACTTAAAATAAATTAGGAGATTTCATAACCGGTTCTGCATAACTCTGTTTTTCATTATTGTGTTTTAAAGTTATTCCTATTTCTATTGTTAGTAATAAGTACCTACTGCATTAAATATTTTGTGTAGACGGACTAATGTTAGTATCATCTATAATCATTGATATAATAATGTACCTACTTACATCTAAGGGCCTGTTTCACAATCGTCGGTTAGCTCTTACCTAGGAGATAAATATGTCGATTTTATCTACCTAACAATCTGTCAAACCACCTTATTTAACTGTTGGGTAAGAGCTATTCGACGTTGTGAAACAGGCCCCAAAACGACGTATTGGATGCGCTGTTTAGAAGCACAAAACACGGTATCAACGAGTTGTGGTTCCGCAACCACAGTGCCATAGAACTTGACAGCAGTCTAGCGGTAGTTTGAACCTTATTGCGTCAATACATTTGACGCATGTTGCCTATACGAGATACTATAATACAACGAAACATGCTTGGTGTACCTATTAAACTCGAACTTAATTTAAAATTGTTCATAATTCACATTGATAATTGAGGAGGTTCTTTTCGAAACTTGACTATTCCGCTTTCGATAGAAAAGGATTTTTCATTATATTTTGGTTGGTGACATTGAAATTAAAACGCAGCGAAAACAAAGGTTTGTCAAAACTTAATAGATCCACCAGAAAAAATAGAATAAAACGCATGATTTCGTTAAAAGTAGTTTACTCCAGTTCGAAATGACATTGCCCATTTTAAAAATACAATTCAACAAAATTTTGGATTAAATACATACATACCTGCATTCCTAAAAAACTATTTTCTCAAATTGTGCAAAAACATAAAATGTGGAATAGTCAAGTTTTGAAAAGAAGCTCCTCAATTAGTCTTTACATTCAAATATTATGTCACCGTAAATTAAATCATTGAAGCACCTATTTATTAGAAAACATAACATCTCTTATCATCTTCTACACGTGTAGGTAGGTAATTAGTTACAACTAGCTGTGCCCGCAACTTCGTATGCGTAGAAGTCGTAGGACAACATTACTTGCTTAACTGAAATTATTATGTAATTATTACTAATAATAATTACATAATAATTTCAGCTAAGCAAGTAATGTTGTCTATACCTAAGTATAGATTAGGTGGGTTTCTTAAAATCTTTCTTTATTCTAACAACTATGAAAAAATACACAAAAAACGGAAACCTCACATAGCTTCGGGTGTTTTATGTTTTTTTCACCAACGGTTTAGGCTGAGTAGATGTTTAGTTTGTTAGATTTGAAAATTAGGATGTTTACTAAACAAAATATGTTGTATTTCTATCAGTAGTCAGGTCCATTATAATAAGGTTTCCATGTGAACAATGTTAGCAGTAGAAACACCAGGGATGAGTGCATGTGGGGCACGCCGCTATAGCGGCGGTAAGACCCGTGATGGAGGAGTGGCTGGAGAGGCGTCACGGCGCCCTCAGCTTCCGGCTGACGCAGGTACTCTCGGGACACGGCTGTTTCGGGAAGTACCTGTGTCGTATAGGCCGGGAGCAGACGCCCGGTTGTCACCACTGCGACTGCCCCGAGGACACGGCGCTGCACACTTTGCAGGCGTGTCCAGCATGGGGGTCGCAGCGCCGCGAGCTAGTCGCGGCGATCGGCGGTGACCTCTCGCTTCCGGCCGTGGTTCTGTCCATGGTCGGGAGCGAGACTGCGTGGGAAGCCATCGCCTCCTTTTGCGAGGGGGTGATGGCGACCAAGGAGGTAGCGGAGAGGGAGAGGGAGGCCGCTTCTTCTCTCCCTTCTCGCGCTAGACGCACCGGGCGCCGGAGGGCGCGTGACGATCTCCGGCCACCCTAGTGAGTGGCCTGCGGGCGGCGGGTTGGGGAACCCGTCGCCCGACCAGTAACGGGCCCAGGGAGGATGGCGCGTCTTGTCCTGCGCGCGCCTCTCGGACGGAATTGGGGCAGGGGAGCAACTGCCCCACCACAGGAGGGGTCCACCAGCCGGTGGACCGAGACCTGTCGGGGTCGCGGTGCATGCAACAGCGAATCCCGTGACCCCGGCCTTAGGTCAGAAGGAGGGACACCGTGGGGTTTTAGCCAGTAAGAGTCTGGCACACCCCCCCGTCTTCCCCAGACGGGGGATAGTCCATGAGGATTTCCCCACGTGAGAAAAAAAAAAAAAAAAAAAAAAAAAAAAGGGATGAGTGCATGTGGCTGGAGAGGCGTCATGGCGCCCTCAGCTTCTGGCTGACGCAGGTACTCTCGGGACATGGCTGTTTCGGGAAGTACCTGTGTCGTATAGACCGGGAGCAGACGCTTGGATGTCACCACTGTGTGGACTGCCAGGAGGACACGGCGCAGCAGACGCTGTAAGTGTGCGCTGCGTGGACAGCGCAGCGCCGTGACCTGGTAGCGGCAGTGGGTCGTGACCTATCGCTTCAGGTGATGGTCACCAAGGAGGTAGCGGAGAGGGAGAGGGAGGCGTCTTCCTCCCTCCCTTCTCCGGCTAGACACCCCGGGTGCGGGAGGGCACGTGACGATCTCCGGCCAATCCTAGTGACTGGCCAGTAACAGGCCCGGGAGGATTTCGCGTGCGCCTCTCAGAAGGAAGTTGCAGGGCAGGGGACAATTATTTTTTGTTTTTTTTCGTGTTGTTAATGACAACCTATAATAATAACATTATTCATCAAAAGACATTACAACTTTATTCATCAAATTGCCCCACCACTGGAGAGATCCACCAGAAGAAGCTGTTGGGCCAAGACCTGCCGGTGTTGCGGTGCATGCAATAGCGAATCCCGTGACCCCGGCCTTAGGTCAGAAGGAGGGACACCGTTGGTATTTAGCCGGTAAGACTCCGGCAGACCCCCTCGCCTTCCCTGGGCGAGGGACATCGATGAGGATTTTTCAACGATGAAAAAAAGGGATGTGTGCATAAAGATAGCTTAGATTGCTTGGGTATACAGGAGAGAGCTAATCGTGCGAGAAGCAGCTTCATAGCATAACATAAGCTAACCGGAAACTGTACACGTTTAAAACTGAACGGAAAATAGATTACGTAATTTAGTATACACGCAACGCCATCTATTGAGCAAATATGTTACAACAAATGATGCTAATTGTTTTCTTATTGACTTTAAATTCTAATAACTTTAGATTGAGCGAACCGATTAGGATGAAACAGAAACTAAATGTTACTCCGAGATACGCTCAATATTTGTCTATAAAAGTCAATCACACTGAAACAAACAAACCGACAAACAGACAAAAATTCCAAAAATGATCGAAATGGTTTTTTTTTCTTACTTTTTAACGACTCCCACTATTATTTATAAAGTATTTCCCATTGTCAAACACGGCAAGTCCACAGATTTATGACAATATTAATAAAATATATAATTATTTCAAATTCTTCTTCATCCTAGCTTTTTCCCAACTATGTTGGGGTCAGCTTCCGGTCTAACCAGATGCGGCTGAATACCAGTATTTTACACGGAGCGACTGCCATCAGACCTCCGCAACCTAGTAACTGGCCAATGCCGGTATCCTAAGGTTAGACTGGATAATTATTTCAAATTAATCTATCGTATTGCCTTGCACAATTAACAATTATGAATACACTCACTTATGAAATTGAGTGTATTTCTCTTCCACTACCATTCATATAGATAGGTACCTAATAAATTCTAAATAACAATATCTTCGATTTTTTTGATAAAAGCTTAGTACCTTCTTCATAAAGATAGCATTTCAATAGACCTTCCGTAGACTGAGAATAGGTACCAATTCAATATTAGGTGATCTGTGGATTTATTCGTTGTAATATATTTCCTCACAACGTGATTTGATACACGTAACGCCATCTATTGAAAATAAATGGTATAAACATGCACATGCTAAGTTCTTCTAGAAAACTTAAAATTCGCATATCTTTTGATTGCGTGAACCGATTGCGATGAAACAAAAACGATAGGTTACATGGAGATAAGCACAATATTTTTTTATAAAAGTCAACAACATTGGATCAGTTGTTTTTACGTGATGCTTGCACAAACAAACAGATAAACATACAAACAGACAAAAATTCCAAAAATGTTAAAAATGGGTTCTATTGGATAACGTTTAACACCCCAACCAGGATTTTTCAAAATATTTGCTATGTACAGACACGCCAAGTCTACAGATTTATTATATGTATAGAATATAGAATAGATAAAGCGAATTGAAAGACAGATATTTGATTTATGTAGGCGTAATTAGCGGTTCTTTCATTCGTATCAATGATATTTTTGTATATAACGTCATTGATTCGTATCTACTTAATTATTAATAGTCGACATACGGTATGTTTATTGACTATTGATAAATTAACTGCCGTTTTCAATAAGCTGGTTTGCCCTATTATGTCTGGTTCCTATGCCCAAAAACAAATCATTTTGCTTATCAACGGTAGCATTTTTTATTGCCAAACTAGCCATATAAATAGACTCGTAAGCTAATTTTAGCTGTGATATCTTACTAACGTATGAGAGGGTTTACTGTGTAAAGCTGGGGTCTTTACTTTATTATTGTTAAAGATACAAGAATCTTAATCTTAACTTATAACGCTCGGTAAATCATAGGAGTCGGCCATTAGAAATTTGACATTACTTCGATGAAGCTTATGTCAAACTATCTCTAAAGAGTAAAGATAGATAGGTTATTGAAATCGGCCGTTAGTCGTCTCTATAGACAGTCATAACCACGTGCCTTGTGGAGATATATTTTACTTTTTTATGTAAGTAGGTAACTGTTTGGTAAACAAGCTGACGGCTCACCTGATGGGAAGTGGTTATTGCGCCAATATACACCTACAACACTAAGAGAATTGCTGATGCGTCGCCGACCATAGAGAAAAAGTTGGAAAAATCTCATGTGCCTGTAACTTCACCGGCACCTGAGTATACCCTTCAAACCGGAACCCAGCAACACTGCTTGGCCGCAGAAGTAGGTATGGTGGTAGTACTTCCCCGAACGACCGCTTTCGTAAGGAGCTCTACTAAACATAACAACACGCCTGTATTTCCCGAAGGGTTGGGCAGAGGTATATAGTAACACCCTTATTTCGCAGTTATGTTTAAGTCCCATGTAATAGGGGGCGAGCCTATTGCCATTAATCGGGCACAAATCCCAACTCCGGGCTGCTACTGAGGAATTCCACAGGGAAAAACCCAATAACACTATGCCCGACGTGGGTATCGAACCCAGGACCTCAAGAACAGCAGTCGCGCTTGCCACCACTAGATAAACGAGGCGAGCTCTGCTACTTCTAAAATTACTCTAAATTATCTGTCATAGAAATTATCCGGCTAGCTAGATCCTAGACAGATAATTAATTATCGGTAGGACTAATGCCTAATGCACAATATTCACATAGATAGCTAGAACCATAAGGGTATAAAGCGAACTTGGTTAACATTCAGTTATCCCAAGCGTCAAGTTTAACTGCACGTGATGCAGCCTGCCCCTTAAGGCCGATTTACACAACATAAGTTTAGTGGCGAGTTAAGTTGCCGATTTAGTGAAATTAATTGAGCTAGTACTGAACTTTTTGACTCGTCAATATAATACGTCAAAATGAGGTTTTCTACTTAATTCATCTAGTCGGCAAGTTAATTCGCTACTTATGAGTGTGTAGATCAGGCTTTACGTTGCACATACGACGTTCTGAATACCGACAAAATTAAATGCTGGGATAATTATTGAGCTTGCCAGCCGTAGTAGGTACCTACATACCTACACCAGTCAGACCCAGGCTGCAACTAAATTAATAATAGAATATTCACATAATTAATTTTACAGAGCAACTAAGTAATTGTTATTTAATATTGTTAATGTCGAATTTACAACGATGTTTTAATAAACTTCGAATAAAATTTTGTACAATAGCCTGTCTGTGACGTGTTCGAAAACAATTTCATAGGGCAATAAATGAATTTAATTTTAATTTTAAAATGACTGGTAGTATAATATTTTTTTCAACACCGCTTTTAGGTCCGTAATGTAGCATATTGCGCATTAGTTCGGTAAAATGTACATACCACAGATGAATGATATAATATATCTACGTATTTTACTTAACATTTTTTTTTTCAATCTTAGTATAGCGTTTTTATGCCTAAAAAATAGTAAACTTTTTTGTTAAAAAAATAATAAATAAATTGTGTCAATTAAATAAACATTTAATTTTATCAAATTATTCATAATTCACAATAAGTTATGTTTTACTAAATACGAAAATATTCACTGTATTATATTTTTAATATTGGCTGTATTTCGATGTTGTTCGTGCCCTTGCTCCAAACTGCGCGCCCATCGCTGGCGCGGCGCGAAAAGAAAAAGAAACTCAAGAAACTTGCACGCCATTTTCCATAAATATTTGTTAAAGTTTTCGCTGTGTGGTTGATTATTATCAAAAATGTCGACTTTAAGTAAAGAAGAAGAGCAATACGTAGATTTGACGCCGCCGGAAATACTAATCGAGGCACGAAACGCATGTGATAGCCTGTTGCCACCAAAATCTAGAGAGAAATACTTAGCGGCTTACGAAACTTTCATACAATGGAAAATTAGCAAAAATGCCCAGTCATTTTCTAAGAATGTATTTTTGGCTTACTTCAATGAACTGGCAAATAAATACAAGCCCAGCTCACTTTGGTGTATCTATTCCATGTTAAAAAGAATAGTTAAGACCAAAAATGATATTGATATAACCTTTATACGAATGATACGAACATTGGACCTTGTTGATTGTCATAAGAGTGGTGCAGTGAAAATATGCATGTATTTTCGTCGACGAAAATAACTTACAACACCATTTACGTTAAAATGATGAAGAACGAATTTTCTAAACATAATTTAGAACACGATAGAAAACTTTTAAATTTTTACGCCGTAAAAGCCTTGCGACTCAACTTTCGTTCCTCGTTAACTTCGAAATGTAACTAAAAGTCATCGAAAGCTTGCTGGCACAACGTTGTAAACTGTTTGTTACCTTAACAACCGATTAGAATGTAATCTCAAGTTGTATTAATTTTGGTGCGACCGTCAGTCGGACTTTACTTGGAGTGGAGAGCATTATTCCAGCTATGAAGGTAGTTGGAATTTCCTGTGCTGCACAGAGGTAATGGCAGGAACTAACTTTGGCAATTACGGCTTTATTATTATTGGGCGTAACAATGAGTGTGTATTATCAGCCGGTGGGGCGTTGTACAGCGTTGGGAGTTGGATTCATGACGAGTTTTGAAAACAGTATGGAAACTTGAAAATTTTCTTATGGCTGTAAAAGGCATACAACAGAAACTTGTAGGGGTGAATCTTTCATTACAGGTATAGCTAATATCGGTATGTCAGGATTGGAAGCATGGTAAATAAAGTAAATTAAACCAACATAGACTCCACCAGTGAGAGTACCTTTAATTGGGTTTGTGATTAGTTACACAAGCTAGTTCACAATATATCACAATATAATAATTTACACAAGATCAGAAAATAAGGACAAGCAAATCAGATATTAAAGGTCAGACTTCTTTGGCGGTTCGACATGGAATCCTTTGCTCTGTCGAATGACCAGTGTTTTTATAACTTCGGGTACATTGATTCATCTTGACGTTTACCCTCCTGTGTCAATATTGTCCAGTTTTACCAGCTACCGATAAGATGGTCATAACATACATAACATAACATCACGTCTGTATTCCGCGAAGAGTTTGGCAGAGGTGTATAGTAACACCCTCATTTTACCGTTATGTTTAAGTGTCATATAATACGACGACACGTTTGGTGCAGTGGCTAAGCGATTGGCTTCTGCGCTGCGGGTCGTGGGTTCGATTCCCGCACGGAACAAATATTTGTATGGCCTACAGATAGTTGTTCCGGGTCTGGGTGTTGGTGCATGTGAAGATTTGTGTCTGTAAACGCACCCACGATACAGGAGAAATCCTAGTGTGGGGCAACGTTTTTTATTTAAAAAAAGTTAAAGTTAAGTTATATAATAGGGGGCGAACTTATTACCATCAACCGAGCACAAATTCTAACTTCGGGTTGCTACTGAGGAATTCCACACAGAAAAACCCAATAACACTGCCCGATCTGGGGATCGAACCCAGGACCTCACGATCAGCAATCACGCTTATCACCACTAGACCGACGAGGCAGTATGATCACAAGATACAAATTTATTGATCGAATATCACAAGGAATTATGTTAGAATTACATTGTATTAAAAGTTGAATAAAGGAAATTAAGGGATAAACTAAGCTTGAAAAGAACAATTACGTTTATTCTTAACTAGCGGCCCGTCCCTGCTTCGCACGGGTGGACATTTTTTCCGTTTTTGCAACATTTTTCATTTATGCTCCGCTCCTATTGGTCGTAGCGTGATGTTATATAGCCTATAACCTTCCTCAATAAATGGACTATCCAACACAAACATATTTTTTCAATTCCAACCAGTAGTTCCTGAGATTAGCGCGTTCAAACAAACAAACAAACTCTTCAGCTTTATAATATTAGTATAGATTAACCGTGAAGAGTTTCATTAGAAGCTGAATATTTTTTGAAAACTTTGTTCAGTGATTATAGTAATAATTGTTATAACAGAGAACTTTTAAACTACGACTTGATAATTAGAAAAAAAGCATCGTGCGCTATTAAACTAGCTTGAGCGATCTGAAGATGGAACTTTTGAATGATTAATTTAGAAACTTGAATTTATGAAAAATATGAAGTTTTTATCAAGGTAAATTCTTCGTCTACTTATTAAATATATTTTAACAAAAAATAGTTACCGTTTATCTTCTAACTTTTATTATTATCTCTAGAGATAAGGTATGAAGGTTATTCCGACCTAAACAATATCAAGTACCTAAGTATATTTGGACTAGCTACTCATTAAAATTAATTTGAAATGTGTTTACAATAGAAATCCCTTGCGTGTTCTATCTTCTATAATAATTTTATAAAATTGACCTTACAATAGGGCTGACTATTGAGAAATTGGCAACCTTTATCCTTGTTTACGATGTACTTATCGAACGATTGTAAATGTGACGATACAAGGTAAAACTTTAAACCTTAAAAAAAAAGTTTAAATTTTATTTATTTTTATGACTGCCTCGTTGGTCTAGTGGTGGCAAGCGCGACTGCTGATCGTGAGGTCAGGACCTCCAGGTTCGATCTCCAGGTCGGGCAACGTGTTATTGGATTTTTCCGTATGGAAGCAGCCCGGAGTTTGGATTCGTGCCCGGTTGATGGCAATAGGCTCGCCCCCTATTACATGGGATTTAAACGTAACGGTGAAATGAGGGTGTTACTATACACCTCTGCCCAACCCTTCGGGGAATACAAGCGTAATGTTATGTTACGATGTTGAACGTGGTTTAGAGTAATTTGTTCGTGAATCTTCCAAGGGTTCGGATGCTCTGGTTGAGAACATCAAACGCAGTGAGTGAGCGATATTATGTTCTCCGTTTGCAAGTGACGTCTGGAGCTGTATACAATGCAGATTAACATGCCTGACAGCGTTTCTGCCATATTTATAACCAGACTCTAATTACACAACTAGATCTCTGTGCAGCCAATGAATATCTTCCAATGTTCGACTATTCTGTCTGGTACTTATGTAGGGTTAATTCGAATTAACTGGCGTAACTCCACATGTTTATTAGGTATCTGTATATACAAGGTTAGTCAGAAAAGGGGTACTAAGCCGAAGGCCACTTAAAGTATCACTGATCACTATTTTAAAGCAAGTATTAAAATTTCAAATTTCGATAATTTTTATTTGCATGCCAAAAGATTTTTATTTTGGATTTATCAAAAAAATATCATTCCTGCTTTAGTTATGAATTCAGAATATTAAGTTTCTTATCCGTGGCCCCAAATATGACCTAAATTGCAAACACAGCTGATCATAGCTATGGACAGATAGATTTTAGCATATTTTATACGAAATCTTTGAAAAGCTATTTCTCTTAAACTATCGAGTTTTGGGGAAAGTTGTAGAACAAAAGTTATCTCTTATTATGGTTACACACCCTTTCGGCTTAGTACCCCCTTTCCGACTAACCTTGTATAAGAATCAATTGCCGTGCGTTAGTCTCGCAAAAACTCGAAAATGGCTCGACCGATTTATTTATTTTTTGTTTTGTTCGCCTTAATACTGGTTATGGTTTCAGAAAAAAGAATATTAGGAAAAAAAAAGTGTTACGAAAATCACCGGGCAGCTAGTCATTAGAATAAATACATTTAAATAAAAAAAATACCTAAACTTTTGTTAATTAATTAATAAGATACCTGTTATATGTACGCACTCTTCGCTACTGTATTAGTTAGGTATCTTGTTATCTAATTAGCTAAAGTTTGGATATCTTTTTTATTTGAATGTGTTCTATTAATGATACCTATACTCCATTTACTATAGCATTAGATAAAAGTTAAAAAAGGCTCTTTTAGGGGCACACTTTGTAATAAAAGTACAACAAACATTATTACAGTCAAGATTGATGCGGAGTTAAATATAATCAATTTAAATAACAGCTGTCACACTTAATTGTACTTATTTAACCTATCTACCTTCTGAAATTACAAGGCTTTCATTTAATATTATTAAGTTTTTACATAAAATGTTGTCGTGTCAGTGTTTAAAATTTAAAAGAAGCAGGGGCGGACAGTACCTGGAACGTTTTTCATGTCTCTATAACTCTACCAAATCTAAAATGTTATTTAATCTCTTCATAAGTTGTGGCAGCACGTGTTTTTTTATTTTGTCGGTTCGTTTTTAATAAACTGATTGTTACTAAACATTGTTTTATTTCATGTACATATCCAAGCATCGTGATGAGTAGATAGATAGAATATGCTTTATTGTATGCCATACATAGTTACTTACAAAAAAAGCACATATATTATTAAAATTGTTTGAATTTAACTTGAAAATAAAAGGTTTCGTAGTCCTGCTTCTGCGAGCATCTTTTTTCTAATGTTATAATAAAGGGAGTATAGTAACCCTGTGAAGTCTTGCTAGTCAGTTTTAAATAACTATAATTATATAGTTACTTTCTACCGTTTCGCTAAGAATGGCAATAGAAAATAGTTCCTATTTCCGTTACTCCACAGTAGTTTTTCGTGCGCACCCTGTAGATCCCCATTAACAGTATTTAAGCAGTGATAGCCTAGTGGTGTGACCGTCGGACCGCCAAGTCATAGGTCACGAGTTCGAACCCAAAGCACGCACCTCTGACTTTTCTGATTCATGTGCGTATTGTATAATTATCACTTGATTAAAAACGGCGAAGGAAAACATCGTGAGGAAACTTGAGAGGTATTTCTCGACGGCATCGAAGCCAAGTCAGGGGCCCATGGGCATTATAACTCTGACACCAGGTTAGTCACTAACCACACGTATAAGAAGAAAGAAGTATTAACAATGGTAAAAAGGACTCAATTTTTTAATTCTTTCATGGCACTTTCTCAGTCCCTCATCAACATTAATTTAACAGCAAAAAACCTGAATAGCAACCAATATTGAAACGGAAAGCCAGTAAACACAAGGAAACGATCGGTTTGCAATTTACTTGTATATTAGTTTTGCAAAATATATTTGTTCAAGTTGAAACTGAAATACGAGTTGGGTACTGTAGCATTGGCCCGTTCGGAAGGGAAAATGCCCAACGGGAAACCGGAGACGTATTGGGTATACACGATGTAGGTAGGTTTAAAACCAAACAGGTTTGTTAGAGGCGGTATATCTAGATATTTTCTGGCCTTTTGTTCAGTTACTGAAGGGTTGATATGACGCACAAAGCTTTTGAAGATAATTGAGGAGTTGTGACTCAACAACCGCGCGGGTCATATGATTTCTGTCCGTGGATGGGTGACCGTTCTTTACACATCCAGACCCCTCAGTGCCTCGGAGAGAACGTTAAACCATCGGTCCCGGGTTTCATAAGAATACCTATGACAGTCGTTACGGGTAGTCGGGAACCCGACACTCTGGCCACCGGTCTAACCTTGTACGATGCATTGGCCAGTAAATGGATTGCGGAGGTCTGATGGCAGTTGCTCCGTGTAAAATATGGGTATTTAGCCGCATCTGGTTAGTCTGGATGCTGACCCTAACATAGTTGGGAAAAGGTCGAGCAGAATATTCTAATAAGAAAACTATTCTTAAGTTATTCCACAGTCTAGCAATTCCATACAGTCGTCCATCGCGGGGACGTCATCGCCCGAGCTGCCTTTAGAACTGCGACGTCGTCTCCCGAACTGCTTTTAAAACTGTCAATGTCAAAGTTTCGATGACCCACTGTATGAAGTAGGTTAGACCTCGTACACACGGGTATACACTAATATACTCGGGTGTTGCGTGACGAACGTACACGTGGGTGTACGTAAGAAACGCGCTTATATTGGTGATGTTGTATTGTATTGTATGGCATATATTGTATGTTCCCGACAAACGCATCGTTTTTAGGTGATCGAAAGGGGAGCGCGTCACGGGTAAATCCATAATCAACTCCTTCACACTTTCTCCAATTTCAATATAAGATATACGTAGGTATTTTGAAATCTCAATCCTTTTACGAACAATCTAGAATAACCCTAGAAAGTACATAGTTGTAGCAAAATTTTGAAATGCACCAGAAATAACAAGTTTCAACAAAGACTCATAAAACGGGCGAGAAAAGGTGTCGCTGCGGCGATATTGTTCCTGGACAGTAACACGTACACCAAATTCGTGACTAACTCTCCAAGTTTGGACTAAAACTGTGCAAAGCCCAGAAAGCACTTGAGTGTCATCACAGCCTCGCGTTTCTTTGTCCATTTAGTAGTCCGCCCTGAGAAATGGACGTTTTAGCCAGTGATAAAAGGCAACTTTTATTTAAAAGGACTTGAATGTTCTCTGAGAGCCAACTTTGTTGAGTATTTTTGCCTTCAGAGTAGGCATTTCCTTTGAATGTTTCCTTTTTATTTACGTAAGCACGCAGAGGAAATGGGGAGTTTCATTACGTTTGCCCATAACTCTGAATTTCTTTTGTTCTTAGTGATTCTGATACGGGCTAGTAAATAAAAATAAATAAATTTATATCCTCGCTTGAATATTGTTTACTGCGCAAAGTACTGGTAAATACAAGTGATTGATGAGCGGACCGATCTCGTTGCCATCGACGTGACGCTTACAATGCTTTCGGCTGAATTGAAAATTTCCTCTGGATGCGTAGGAGTTGTTAAACGGATGTTTGTGAGTAATTTTGTTTAAATACGCGTTTCAATTATATCAATAAACAGCAATTTACTGAATTATTAAATTTTGTTCAGCCATTACACGTAGGATTCTTCAAAATAGATCATCAGTTTGGTGACTTTACATTGTTTTAGCTTGCCAAGTTAGATGGCTATACACAATAAGAAGTAGTGCACTTTAAGCAGGGCCGGACTGGGACCTGAAATCGGCCCGGGCATTGGAAAGACGGTCGGCCCAGTGCTGGCAAAAAGACGGTCGGCCCAGTGCTGGCAAAAAGACGGTCGGCCCAGTGCTGGCAAAAAGACGGTCGGCCCAGTGCTGGCAAAAAGACGGTCGGCCCAGTGCTGGCAAAAAGACGGTCGGCCCAGTGCTGGCAAAAAGACGGTCGGCCCAGTGCTAGCAAAAAGACGGTCGGCCCAGTGCTGGCAAAAAGACGGTTGGCCCAGTGCTGGCAAAAAGACGGTCGGCCCAGTGCTGGCAAAAAGACGGTCGGCCCAATGCTGGCAAAAAGACGGTCAGCCCAGTGCTGGCAAAAAGACGGTCGGCCCAGTGCTGGCAAAAAGACGGTCGGCCCAGTGCTGGCAAAAAGACGGTCGGCCCAGTGCTGGCTAAAAAAATTCATTCCCAAGCGATTAGACGGACGACTCTTTTTTTTGACACCCCTCACTCTTTCTCCTGTATCTTGGGTGCATTTACAAACACAAACAATTTTGCGGCTTCTTTTTCAAACGATAGGCGATAGTTGGCCGACCTTTTTTTTTTGACGTTCCCTCACTCTTTCGATTTCTCCGACTGTGTGACCGGCCCATTCGGGCATCCGGCCCATTTGCCCGTATGGCCAGTCCGGGCCTGACTTCAAGCAGTTAAGGTTGACGTTTGAAGAAACTGGATGTTACGCTATTCGCATTTCAAGTTTAATTTTAAAATTGTTTATGAAGTGCATTGGGATTTTTTCTGGACGTACAAGTAGACAGCTTTGATACGTAACAGAATTATAGCGTCCCTAAGTAGTTGAGTGCAGGGCAGCTTCGACAGCTACCGACCGACTACCCATCAATGTACTAGACAAAACTACATGTGATGCGTTCTTGATTCAGTGATTCGGTTATTACTATATTTGAAAATCATTTTATATTAGTAGTGAAAGCCTATTGGTGTGATCGTCGGACTGCCAAGTCACAGGTCTGACTTTCCAACCCAAGACACGCACCCCTGATTTTTCGCTTTCATGTGCGTTTTGTATACAGCTGTTTACTTATTTTATAAAAGTTTAAATAAGAACCCTTTTGCAACGCCTGAAAAAGGCAGCTACGTTTAAGAGAGCTATTTATAAGACCTTATGTACACTTAGTTGGCAAAATAAATATCTTTGAATCTATAATTTCTCTGAAATTTCTCTGAATCTATAATTTTTAATCTATAAAGGAAAACATCGTGAGGAAACCGGAATGCCTGCGAGATATTTCTCGACGGCATGTGAAGCCAAGTCAGAGGCTTATGGGTGGCATAAACTCTGACACCAGGTTAGTCACTAACCAAACGAAAAGAAGTGGAGAACAATGTTTTTTTTTATTAAATTGAAAAATAAACACAAAGGAACACAAGCTTCTAAGAGAACACAGCATGTTTCATAGCGGAAGCAATTTTGACGACATTTGAATTCAAGACGCAATGTGTTCTAAATGTAAATTTCAACATATTAAACAGTACTTTTGGCAAAGCGATGGCGTTGAGTGCATTTTGATATTATTATAACTGTAAAATGTAAGTAAGGAAGTGTTCAACTGTATACAGTAAGTAAACTTACAGTTATTCTCACAATAATTGCCATGCTTCCATTAGGTAACAGTAAAAGATTCAAAAGAAACGGAGATCTTCAAAAGAGGTTGCTTCTTGATATCTTTTATTCATCTCAATATGCACCTTTGAACTTTTGTCGTCTTGAATTGTGAAAGATTCTGATGCAGCAAGTAATCCTAAGATTATAATGGAATTTAAAGTACTGTTTTAGGAGTTTGCAATAGAGGGTGGTATTTTAGTAGCTCTATGATCTCGGCAAAAAAAACGCACAAACAAATTGTAATATGTATGACTAGGCAGTCTGACGGTCCACACATTGATATGTGTGGACCGTCAGACTGCCTAGTCATGTCAAGTTAAGCCAAGTCAGGTATCGAGTTCGAACCCAAGGCAACCTCTGACTTTTCGGATTCATGTGCGTATTGTATAATTTTCACTTGCTTAAAAATGATGAAGGAAAACATCGTGAGGAAACCGGTATGTCTGAGAGATATTTTGCATGTGAAGCCAAGTCAGAGGCCCATGGGCTGAATAAACTCTGACACCAAGTTAGTCACTAACCACACGAAAAAAAAAGAACAGAAATGTTTAGTGCTCTGTACCAAAATTGAGAAAAACGAACCAATTTAGTGTCCGTCCACCTGTCATAGCTGAATGTTTCTGAAACAACCTCAGAAGACGCTTAAGACGTTATAGCACGAGTTAGGCCCATAAATGTGAATATAGTAAAAAATAAAAGTAATTTCAGAGATACGTTACTATTCCTATGTTGCGAACACACAGACAACGCGAATGTAAAGTAACCGTAACGTCCTTTATGTATTGAAACTTTTTCAATAACAAAATTGGATATTGTGTAAACATAGCTCTACAAATATCAAGCTAGGACATTAACCTACTAGATTAGATGGATGGTGTATAATTCAATCTAATCTGATATAAACTCTAAGTGTTAATTGTTGTGCAGAACTTTCTATGAAAAATGGGTGTTTATTGGTGGACAGTAAATTAATGTATTTAAATGCAAATCATTCAAAAGTGATGGGAATCGTCGTTTTCGTTTCAAATAATACAACACTATCCTTTGGGTGGCCATTTATCATGATCTTTTAATGCCCTTTTTATGTGAAACATCTAATGCGGCGGTACGGGTGTGAGAGCGGCTGTTGCGTGGCGACGCTTGCGATGGCAGACACACGACGGCAGACCTTCGTAACTCGTCGCCTCTGTTCGGTTTGATTCAGCCAGTTTTTTTTTACAAAATGAGTTCGCTGTTTCACATCTGCCTGGAGTCCTGCGACGGCTTCAATTTTTTTTTGTACTCTATCTCAAATTACAAATTAGCTGAGTAGTTCACGAGCAGCGCTAAAATTAGATAGAAATAAAGTACACGAGTCTTGAATGGTCTATTTTGTAGAATAGGGTACTTCAAAGTAGTTACTCTTCACAAAAATGTTATTATATTTATCATTTTGTTGTTTATTCGTCACGACTGTGTGTCACCCGTTTGCTTGAAAAGCCCGGAGGCGAACGCGCCGGCACTTTTTCAGGACACGAAAAATGCATTTGTGATGCCGTCATAAACGTTTCTTAACGGGATCCTGTGCGAAGGAGTACGGTCGTACGTGATCGTAGCTTCGTGCTGGCCTACTATGACAGGCATTGTCAGTGTCTTAGGTGAGAATAATATTGTAACGTGGAAGACAAGTTTGAGTTATTCAAACATAAGTAGGTAGTGTAGATAATTGTTGATTTTGTGTGTGAGTTTGATTTGATTTTGTGTGTGTGTGTGGCCTAAAGTGGAATTATTCTAGGGAATAAAGTCATAACCACCAAACTTGGCATGACAAATTGTTCTGCTCAGCTTTTATACCAATTATGGTGGGGACAGCTTCCAGTCTAACCAGATGCGGCTGAATACCAGTATTTTACACGGAGCGACTGCCATCACACCATTTACAAGGCAATACCGATATCCTAAGGTAAGACCGGTTGTCAGACTTTCGGGCTTCTGACTTCCTGTAACGACTGTCATAGGTATTCGTATGACACCCGGGACCGACTGTTTAACCTTTTAACCGCTTGAGTCGCATTTCGGCGACAAATATTTCCGTGCCCCTACCGCGCGTGTCGTATTTCTGCGACAGAGAACATGCATGGTTTTTTTGTTCTATTTTCGTCCTATGAACTGCATGGTACAACTAAAACGATTATTGAATAGAGATATGATTTACAACAATTACTTAAAATTGTTTCATAGCTCTAAGTATTGAAAAAGCTTAATATATTTATTGTAGGTATTATTTTATCGATTCGTAGTAGCGCGTTAGGGGCACGGCAATTGATATTTAGCCACGCGCTTATGCTCTCTGAGGTACGGAGGGGTCTCGATGTGTAATAAATAGTCACCCATCTACAGACTGACTGTGTCAAGCGCAGTTTAACCCTGCAAATCGTATGATCCTCGCGGTTGGTTGGTAATTAGCTACGACTCCCTTGTTAATTTTGAATTTAAATAAAATCTACTGATTTTCTGGAAACATTTTTAGTTTTAGAAGGATTTAAAATCCATGTGAGTTCATTTTAAATCCTAGGGGAACTATCTATTCACTTGAAAACTAGCATACGTCTACGGTGACGCAAGCTTCTTGTTGTGGAGTTTCCATCTCTCGCTCTATTGAGACCTAAGCCGGTATCAAATAAACAGCGTTCACCTTTACGGGAAAAGTAATAAAACTAGTCTTTATATTGAAGTAGGTAACATCGGAATAGAGTAAGTAGGTTTAATGGTTATTTAGAACTCAGTGTTTTTGAGGGTTCGAGTTGTTTAGTAACGTTTGAAAGACTGGGTTCTTCCGGATTTATGGTCAATAGATCATCTGGTGAATGCAGATAGTTGTTATTTGTTTGTTTTACTTTAATCATTAAAAAACTACGTCTTCTTCTTCTTTTCGCGTGGTTAGTGACTAACCTGGTGTCAGAGTTCATGCCACTCATGGGCCTCTGACTTGGCTTCACATGCCGTCGAGAAATACCTCTCATGCATGCCGGTTTCCTCACGTTGTTTTCCTTCGCCGTTTTTAAGCAAGTGATAATTATACAATACGCACATGAATCTGAAAAGTCAGAGGTGCGTACCTTAGGTTTAACTCGAGACCTATGACTTGGCAGTCCGACGGCCGCACTACTAGGCTATCACTGCTATATTGTTATTACTACGTCTTCAGAATTTCAGTCACTTCGAAAGCTGTCCTCTTCAAAAATATTCCATAATAAGTATTTATATTACTGCCTTATTGGTCTAGTGGCCGCAAGCGTGACTGCTGAGCATAGGGTCCTGGGTTCGATCCCCAGGTCGAGCAAAGTGATATTGGGTTTTTCCATTAGGAATTTCTCAGTACCAGCCCGGAGTCTGGATTTGTGCCCGGTTAATAGGAATAGGCTCGCCCCGTATTACATGGGACTTAAACATAACTGGCGAAACGAGGGTGTTACTAAAACACCTCTGCTTAACCCGTCGGAGAATACAAGGCGTGATGTTATGTTATGTTATATTATTTATTTATACACCGAAATTTAGCTGTAAACATTGAAAGCCAGCATCTTAGAACCAACAACAGAAACAAACAATATTTATCTAGCATATCTTCTTTATGAATGTCCCGAACTTATGCGGAAGTGCTGTAAAGTACTCAGGCTCTATATTATGACCCCAATAAATTCTGAGCCACGACTTATTGGTATTAACAGCAGTGCGGATTAGTTTTCGAGACGGCCGGTGACCCTGTATCTTAAAGGCTGGGTTAATGGGAGCAAACCGGAACAAACGAGGGTCATTCGTCTTGGTAACAGAGGAGCTATTAGGTATTTCACTAGGTACTAAATGTTTTTGTTCGAGTTTCTCTGTGATGGTATGTTTTAGGTTAAATTGAGATGTTTTTGCGATGGTTGTTTTATTTGGTGGTTACTTGGGAGCATCCCGTATAGTTTATATAGGTATACATTGGTATAGTAGCCGATAAGCCGGGTATATACGATCTCGAATAAAGCAAAAAGTATTTCATGAAGGATCGTCAGAAGGCTTAGTGTTCCCAGAATTCGATCATGTCAATCATTTCCGAGTACTAACAGAATAGCCTTTTTTATAATTATCTAATCTATCTATCTAATATCTTTAAACGAGCAATTCTTGTATATATGTATATATAATCTGTATCTCGGAAACGTCTCCAACGATTTGCTTGAAATTTAGTATGCAGGGGGTTTCGGGGGCAATAAATCGATCTAGCTAGGTTTCATTTTTAGAAAACGTCGATGTAGGTACCAAAAAAGTAATCCGAGCAAAGGTCGGTCATCCAGGTACTATATATTTATTTTTTCTAATTCAGATTTTTAATAGTTGTTAGTTTTTTTTCTGATTTCCAGTCTGGTTGATGCACTGAAAAAAATGGACAACTGGACTAGTTTCGTAATTCCAAAAATTGCCGATTTGTGCGTACCTACTATCAAACAATGTTTAGGTATAATTAGTCAAGCGCTTGTTTACTAGTAGGTTATTGACTTGGTCACTAATAGCACAAGTTATTTAGTCACTTTTCTAAGTGACTACTAAACAAATTGTATGTTACTTGTCACAGAAAGTTGTTTTAGTGTGTATTTAAAAAACTCAGAAGAACTTCTGAAATATTTCAAGAAATAAAAAGAAGTCTCATAGACGGCAGTTCAAGCTAATTAGTTCATATTCAACTGTGAATGTTTACGATCTTCCATGTTTAACATAAATGTAGTTATTCTATAACATTCCCATCACTAATTAATCTTTCAAATGTAAGGCAAGGTAACTAACATAAACTCACACGCTTAAATATAATCTTACATTATTTACATCTGTATAAAGCAGTGCTTACATAGACAGACTAGTTCAACATCTGTTTGTTGAGATAACATAGTACTACGATCATAAATCGTGTGACGTCACCGCATCGGATTATTAACAATATTAATTTGGAACATAACAAAGGTAATTATGTGATATTCATAGGATTTACGTATAGTGCGGTGATTAGGTTCTGTCCACATTGCTCATTATCTATAGGGTTGACAGAATATTTATGTAGTGATTTTTAAATGATTTTTTAAACACATTTATTTGTAAATCAATATTTTAGTATTGTTCGGCTTGTGTGTGAAATGATCACATCTCAGAAGTAACGCCGAAACTAACCCAAAGGTTAATGTGCACTTTTAAGTAGAGAATGGTATAGAAGTTTAAAAAAGTCGAAAGTGATAGTTTGAGGGATCTGAGGAGCTACAAAATATGAGAATTCTAAACATTTGACAACATTTTTTTTAATTCAAAATAAAACAACACTTCAGGGGGATCGAGGGATATAACAGCTGTTTATTAATACAGGTCTTAGAGTACATACATATTTTGAGGAACTCAACGTTTCTGCTGTGTTTACGACTGAAAGGTTGTATAAAAAGTTTGTACTTCGTTATTGGCGTCGCTTTTGGAGTTAAGTTCTTGTGGATCTATTGTCAGCTGTGAAGTTACCATAAATAAATAATTTTCCTTTCATCACGGAATAGCGGTAGAATGTATCCTGGATAATGTAGGTTCCTCTGTATTTTTTTGGTCAAATCCGGCAGTTAAACTGGTGCCCAACTGGGACAAATGCAAAGTAAACTAAGTTTTATAAAAAGTGGGTTTCGGCAAACAGATCTATATGACAAAAACTTAGGATTCCGATGATAGGCTTGTAATAGAAAATAGATTTTCCCAAACGTAGGTCAAAAAGTTGGGAATATGGAAATCTAAGAATAACTCTCCATTCCGTTAGTTTTTACAGGTTTTACGATCTGTAGACATTTTTCCAATTGAATATTTTTCTCCTAAATCAGGATTTTGATAAAAAGCCCGTAACGCTGAAATGACGAGCTCGGATCGTATTAGGATTTACTGCCTGCAATTTATCATCCCTTTTTTACAAACCGACATTGTTATTTCTTTACATAACATACATTGGGTATATGTGTAACGGGTGTAAGAGAAATCTGAAACAGCGAATTCAGTCCATTTTTCTAAATTAAAAATAAGTCGAAGATTTCCTCAGAATTTTCCGTTTTTTTTAGTAATAATTTTACATTTCTCTGTACCATAAGAAATTATTATATACGGATACAACGCCTTTTGGAAAAATAAGCTATATTTAAACGATTTTAATTAGCTTCACTTCGTATATTTGTTTGTTTCAAATCCTGCGACAGATTTTTCCGATTCTCATGAAACTTCGCACGCAAATTCAATTCCCATGACAATACAATATTATAATAATTTTAACCTCCAATCCTCAAATCCTGATGCTGAAGGGGTACTACTACGTATAGATAAAGGCGTTTAAATTTAAAGTTTTTTTATCTTTCAGAAAATTTAGAAACGTCTGGGGTTAGGTAACTTCCACTAAATTCTCAATTCAAAATAACGAGCTGATTTCAATGTTTAAATTTGCGGTAACCTTCACACGCAGTCTATACCTTTTAAAACATTAATTGGAATATAATTAAATATAGGTAAATTAGAAATATTCAGTGAAATCGGGAAATTCCGAGAAAAAATCTATTTACATATTTACAAAGCTGAAAAATGGCTTGAATTCGCTGTTTAAATTTTTTGTACACGCCATACACACATATTATATTTCTATACTCTACCGGAGGGATTCTATAAATGGGTAATGCCGTATTAGGTATGTCGCATATTCAGTGCGTAATTGACTTTTATATTAGATTGCCTCTTTGGTCTAGTGCTCGCCAGTCCGGCTATTAGCTTGAGGTTCTGACTTCGATTTTCAGGGTGCTTTTTTGTTATTTTTTCTTAGGACTATCTCAATAACAACCCAGAGTTTGGAATTGTGTGGCTATAGGTTCGCACTCTATTATGTGTGTCTGAATATTGTTACGATAAAATGTACAGTCAACTACAAAAGTCGATAAATATTTCAAAATTAACATTAAAGCCTTATCTACTCAATTAGAGTTTAAATAAGAAAAAAAAATTAGTAACTTTTTATTGATAAAACATTTTTGAAACTTATAACAATCATCACTTACTTTTGATGCAGACTGTACAAAAGTAACACTTATTAGCATTAAATTAATTCATGCTATCGAAATTACTCAAATTCTATTTAACGATACAATCTTTCCTGAAACTAGATATTTTCCTAGACTCATCAAACGTGTCCCTAGGCGTCGGCAGCCCTAATTAAATTCTGCAAGGCTGTAAATCACAGGTAAGATAACGTTCACACGGTATACGATAGCGCTGACGTCACAGTCGACGTGACAGTTTACACCTTTGTGAAGTAATCCTTGTTTACCGCGGGCACCTTATCATTTAATTATGTTACAGTTCTTAAGGCTAGACTTGGGATGGGTGGTTCGTGTGGCGGGGCACGTATTTGTGTTGATTTAATTTAGAATATTTGAGTAGGCATTGTTTTCATTGAATTTGATGTGGACGACGGTAATGATTTCTATAGACATGCAGAAGCTATAACTGTTTTGTGAATCGCTAAAGGACGGGGTATTAATTTGAATAGTGATCATGAAGTGATCACAACCTAAATTTAAAAAAATGGTTTGGCTTTTCTTTCTGGGGGTCCTTGAAGTTATTGTGCCACATTTCCTCATAACGAGTTGGAGTGTCGGTACAGTCATCTTAAGGGCGTAACATTCAAATCAAATCAAATCAAATTTATTTCCAAAACAGGTATTTGTACATTATTAATGGGTACTTAATCTATAATATGAACATGTAGTATGTTATAACAAATCTGTGGGTGTGGTTCTGTTCTCCTAGGTAAGTTGCAACGCAACCTGTGTTTAGGAGAAACAGTGCCTGCCCCATAATTGGATATCGAACAATGAATAACATGTTACAAAGTAAAGTTTATAGGAGTTAAGTAATTCCAAGATTTTTTACAATTTAGAATAATTAAAACTAAATCTAAATTTGAGTATGTGTGTTTCAATGTAGGTATGTGTGTGTTATGTAGTCGTGTTTGTTTGTTTGTGTAGTGCATGTTTATGTATGTGTTATGTAATGGATGTATTGTGTAAAGTCGCGCTGTATATATTTTTGTGAGTTGACCGATTAGCAACAATAGCAATAATTAAGGCTAACTAAATAGGGCTTAACTTTTTAAACGAATTTGAGAGAAATTCTTCTGTCTCAACATAGGATTTCCCTAGGAGGCAAGAACGAATAGCTGGTTTAAATTTAGAAGAAGTCAGTTCATAGACCGGTGAAGATGAGTTACATTAAAAAAGACCATGA
The DNA here is from genome assembly GCA_910594945.2 of Amphipyra berbera. Taxonomy (NCBI): domain Eukaryota; kingdom Metazoa; phylum Arthropoda; class Insecta; order Lepidoptera; family Noctuidae; genus Amphipyra; species Amphipyra berbera. Next base: position 8,291,300 of record OU343136.1, on the reverse strand, counting down.
TGTTGTACAATATCGCGACGTCCGTCATGTCACATTCTTCCTTCTTTTTAACCGACTTTCAAAATAAGAGGAGGTTCTCAATTCGATTGTGTTTTTTTTTTGTATGTTTGTTCCGCGATAACTTTGCTAATTGTGAACCGATTTTAATGATTCTTTTTTTGTTTGAAAGAGCATTGTTTCGAAATTTGGTGACGATCTGATGAAGAACTTCGGAGATAGACAATTTGAAGTCGGTTTTATTTTTGTTAAAAAGTGATTATCTCTTTTTAACTCGTGGACAATAGTGTGGGTTACATGTTTAGCAATTTTGATATTTTAAAATCTTTGTTAATTATGTAACGTGTAACTGTTTTTTGTCCCAAATAAATAAAAATAAAATGAAAAACAGGGGCCAATTACCATTCACACGGATCATGATTGGCGAGGTTAAGCTGAGCTTGCCGCGGTCAATCTGTGGACGGGTGACCGTTCGTTATACACGACCCCTCCGTGCTTCGGAGAGCACGTTAAACAGTCGGTCCCGGTTGTCATACGAATACCTTTGACAGACGTTACGGGTAGTCGGAAGCCCGGAAGTCTGACCACCGGTCTAACTTAAGGATATCGGCATTGTCCAGTAACTGGGTTGCAGAGGTCTGATTGCAGTCGCTCCGTGTAAAATATTGGTGTTCAGCCGCATCTGGTTAGACTGGAAGCTGACCCCAAGTAAGTTGGGAAAAGGCTAGGTAGAACTACGAACACCTACTGAAAGTAGAAACTTTTGTCCTTGAATATTTATTCTGGAACTCTGTCTCTTTCTAAATTCCCTAATTAGAAAGAGATAGATTTCCAAACGAAATATAAGTACTATCTTTTTCTAAGTAGGGTTATTTAGAAAGAGATAGAATTTTTAAGGTTTCAAAGGTAGTAACTGAATCTTAATAATGTTTTTAAATTACATTATGTTTGTCCACACTTTTTTGATGGTAAAATAACCTATTACAAACGAAGAACTGCCGATTCCTAAAATACTAGCACGTCTCAGTTTAGGAGTCGGTGTGTTACTATTATATTATGCTACCGTAAAACCATCTTGTCTTGTACCTAACTACAAATGATAAACTTTTTGTAAACTTGTATGTTGTACTTTTTGAAGGAATATATTTTATATAAAAAAAAATGTTCAAGGTTAAATTTTACGACTTCAGTTAAGCGTTGAATGAATGAATGAATCTTTATTTGCCATACGTAGTGGTACAGTTCGGTCTTAATTAAATACTTAGATCCAAAACACTTAGTCATAGTGGTGACATGCAAATATTAAGTTGTACATAATTATATTTGTTATTATTACTAAGCATATACATGTCATTATAAATTTTATAAAATAAGACTACATGCATTACTAAATTATAATTAGGCATTAACAAATGTAATATTAGGAGTATTCGATAAAATTAATTACATTTATTATACAAGTCATTTACGGAATAAAAGTTTTTTTCACTCAACCAAGCTTTCAATTTCTTAACAAATGTCTGGAAGTGTAGGTCCTTAATATCGCTAGGTAGAGCATTAAATACACGTCCACAGATTACAAAGCTACTTTAAATGCTTATTATTTAACTTTTTTAAAGTGTTCGTAGTGTGCTCTCCATTTTTAACTATACCTTAATAATAGTGATACAGATTATTTTGTATCTATGACTATTATTGTCGATGTATAATGTAAAGCGATAAAATCATCCGTCAATTAGGTTTGTAGAGTAGGTATGTATGTTCGTCTATGCTTCTGTGGGGTTGGGGGACTTGCGGGTCATGTTGTTCTCTTGTATTTATTACTTGTATACGCAATTGCAATCCATGCTTACGTGTTAGCTCTAACTATACGTCGGAAAAAAGATATGTATAGTTGGACCGTTAATTCGATGCAATAACTTGACAGTTCAAAGCAAAATAATGATACCATACTAAAACAAATAGTGTCGGGTAGTGAACGATTTTACGAAAAGAACGAATACGAAAAATAGTTCAATTTAAACAAATCTCTATAAATTATTTGTACCTCTTCACGATGCTGTTTCTTAGACCCAAACTGACTGATAGAGAATGCCTTATGACATTAAATCCGCATTATGTACCACAATTGTGCATTGAAGTATTAAATAAATAAATAATTAACCTTATGTTCAGTTATTTGACGGTTCAAAAACGTCATATAAGTAGTTACTATTGGTTACGGCTATTTTTAATAGTGACATATCGTGTTTTGATCCTCTAGTTATTAAATTCAATAAAAAGTATGCATATAAGTACATTATTAAGTTCATTCGATTTCATTCATTCTTTTTTCACCTCACTACCTTTTTTTTGTAAAAAAGTGGTATCCCTTTAACGGTCAAGTTACTGCATCGAATTAACGGTCCGACTATAGATAACCTTTTTTGTGATACTTACATTGGTAAAATGTTCGGAGAAGATATACCTACTTTATTATTTTCATTTATTCATCTTATATACATATATGATTACATTTTTAAATATTTTCATATAAACAACAAAAAATATTTAAAAATATAAAAAATAGTAGCCCACCGGCATCGGGAACAGGGTCCAAGCTACCGGTGGTCAGGGCCTCAGAGAGAGGAACTTCCTGACAATACGTGCCGTGTCTAGAAGTACCGCTTTCTGTATCAGGCCCTTGACCCAGCTGCCCAACGAGAGCCTCGTCAGATGTTGGTCGAGGCTCTTGGCTATTAAGCCATTGGCCGTAACGACTAACGGCACAATGACTGCTGAGTCAACCTCCCACATGTCGACAACCTCGTGTGCCAAGTCTTGATACTTAATTTCTTTATCTTTCTCGGCTTTCACAAATACCTACTTTTATTATTATCTAACTTGTACAGTTACTTCAGATGAACTCTAGTAGTAGTTTGCTAGTGCGAACCTGGAATACGACTCTTGCAGAGCGGAACACCGTTTTCGATTTCCGCCCTCAGTTCGCCGCGGGCAAAAGGTGGTTCACAATAAATCATGCAAGAAAACTGAACAAAAAAAGAAAGAAACTTACCAAACTTCATTCCGAAGTTAGTATATTGGCTGGGTTGTCCTTGAGCAGTGTAGGCTAAAGTTATCAGTCAAGTTATTTGTAAAGGTGCGAGCTCACCAAGAGCGTTAAATGAACGTTAAAAAATAGGTCCCGGGTGTCATACGAATACCTATAACAGTCGTTGTGGGATGTCAGAAGCCCCAAAGTCTGACAACCGGTCTAACCTTAGAATATCGGCATTGCCCTGTAACTGGGTTGCGAAGGTCTGATGTCAGTCGCTCCGTGTAAAATACTGGTATCCAGCCGCACCTGGTTAGACTGAAAGTTGACCTCAACATAGTTGGGAAATGGCTAGACAGAACGATCTCACCGCGAGCATTCGCGCCCCGGAACATTCGGTTACGAGCATGCGAATGTGTCATCAATGTGCTAACTGTTACCGTGCAAAAAGCCCAAGTGCTCGTAGCTAGAAGTTCATTACACGACAATGCTCGATTTGGGGACCCATCTCTATTAAAAAGTTATGTAAACACTGCTGTGCTGTTTATAGACATAATATTATTATGTTCTATTAAATAGGTATTATTTATTTTGAAATGATATTTCCACTTTAATTAAATGATGGTCTGTGGTTTAGCCTGAGGTTTAAAATACAACATTTGTGTTATTTAATTTAGTATTTTGACTTCAGTGGTGGCAGAATTTTATTTAAGTACTAGCGACTCGCCTCGGCTTCGCACGGTTGCAATGTAGATACTGATGTGGGGCATATAAACCTTCCTCTTGAATCACTCTATCTATTGCTAAAAACTGCATTAAAATCCGTTGCGTAGTTTGAAAGATCTAAGCGTACAGACAGCGGGAGCGACTTTGTTTTATACTATGTAAAGAAGAGCGGCCATTTTTATAATTAATTAAAAAAAAACCTTAACGTAACTAAATTGAATAACAAGTTAGTTCAACGTTAGTTCACATTCCGTTTTAACTTTGCGACAGTGTCCAAAAACACAAACATTTAAAACAGATTGCACTTAAGTGGGCCAGCGAATAATAGTTTAAACCGCCGTAAGCGGTTTACAAACTACAATGTAAACACTCGTATTACAGTGTTTTATACAATTCATAACCCCATTCAGTAAAACAAAAGTGAATTTAGTAAAATATACAAAGGCCATGTTGAAAGGCCGGTGTTTAAAGTTGCAAGCACAGTGTTGTAAACTCGACGGTTGTGGGACCACACGTAGGGGTCCCCGCCGCGCCTGTGGGTAATTGCTTAGTACAACACCCGTTCTAAACTGATAATTATCAAAATTATCTTGTTTGTTCAACGTTTATTGTATCATATTTACGTATATTGTATGTTTACAACATTTGACTAACGGGAACGGTTATATAACGAGTTTTAAAAATAAAGGCTGCCTTTTTTAACAGATTTGTTTAGGGAATTTTGTTGCTGTGTAAAATACTGTAAATTATTCCATATTCCTGTAGTTTGAAATTGTATACAAATGGGATCCTGTTTTAAAAGCTATGCAAATATAATTTTAAAGCGACTTTAATTCTATAAAAACTTATAGGTAAAAAAACGGGATGAGTGTTATTAATTCAGCTTTCAGGCTTATGTTACACTATCAATTTAATGTAATGTAGTGCTTTAGGGTAATTAAAAACATGGGAATATTCCAAAAATTACCCATAAATGTTCGTAATTACCCTACAGCACTATACAGGGTGTAAACGAAATCATGTAATTCCTTCAAACCTCGTGATGTACTGCTGACATAGATTAACCCTGCATGGAATACTTATGGATTCAATAAAAAAAAATGACAAGAAGTATACATGTTGTTCTTAACGTGAAGCATTTTAGCGCCCCGAGCGAGTTGCGCGGCAATCGCTCGCCGCGCGGTCATTTAACTCGGGGCGCTAAAATGCCTCGCGTTAAGAACACGTGTTTAGAATTGTAATGTAAAAATAAATAGAATCCATAAGTATCCCTTGCAGGATTAATTTATGTCAGCAGTACTTCACGAGAAGGAATTACATGATTTCGTTTACACCCTGTATATCAAATCGTTAAAAAAAGAAAGAGCAATAGAATGGTTGTTAAATTAGTACGGGACAAAGATTTGCGTATAAACATTGCGTAGCATGCGCTGCGAATGGTTTATCACGCGTACCACAGACTGTGTGGATGGGTGGCTCACTGTGAGCATTCGCCGCTCACAGTGAGCCACTACGTCCACACAGTCTAAGACATGCGTGGTTAACCCTTGAGACAAGCGTGATAAGCCAATTGCGGCGCATGCGTCGCGATTTTTGTACGCACCTTTAGGTAAAAAAAGGTGCAAAAACGAAGAAGTAACATGGAAGAAAACCATAAAACGTATCAGGTGCTTCTTATAATCAGAAAATCAAAAGGTTGACGACCTATTTTGAATAAAGCATAATATCTGCGTATAATACTGCTGCTGTCTACTGCTGAACATGTCCTAGTGACCGCTATAATTAACGGTCAAAGGGGTGACCTCATAATGAAAACATATACAAAAAACATGACTATAAGGGAATTTGAAGTTTGAGGTACTATTCATGCCAGCTTGTCGACCATTTGCATACATCCCAAACTTTTTGCTGTGTTCAATAGAAATTTATACGGCCCTGAACAAATTGATTTATGCATACTTACTACTTCAACTTATTTAATGAATTTACGAACTGTGAACTTTGACATTGGTAAAAGTTTGCGAAAAAATATATTCATGTAACAAAATTGTGAATTTTCTCGTACTAAAGGTACTTGGGAACATTTTATGTGTTCAAAAAATACCTGCGTTTTATTATTAATGCAATGATGCTTGTAGAGGATGAAATAGGAAAGCACATTAAAAATATATGTTACTTTTTGAGTGGAACCTAATTCTTTTTCTTGTTCTAATATAAAAGGAGCCTAAGTTACTTCTTATAACATCTGCTATCTGCTAGTGAAAGTCCCGTCAAAATCGGTCTAGCGGTTTCGGAGATTAGCCGGAACAAACAGAAAGACAAAAAAAATAATCTTTTTTCTTGTCATTTGTTTTATTTATTTTAACATTACAAACAGACATTTCAATTTTATTTATTTGTATAGATACAGATGTTGCCAGTTGGTAATGCCTGTACCTAACAGCTAGTTCACACAGAAACTGTTTACAGGACCCGTTTTAGCGGATCCGTTTTTATTTTGGTGATGGCGCCTGTTGTTGTATGAGCGAGTTCACATACACAACAGTATTCCGAATCCAGAAAAAATATTGGATCCGTTATTTTTATCGTATCCTGCCTGCCAGATACGACACAGCTGCCATTTGTTTAACTGATCCGTCGGTAGAGATGTAAACAACACATCCAGGACCGACGGATCCGTTAAAACGGATCTGCTGTGTGAATGCACGGTAACGTTTTAGTTTTAACTCATTTTTTAAAAAATAAAACAAGTTTCTGGGCAAGTTACTAAAAAATGATTCCGTTTAAATATTTAAATCACGTTTTGGAAAGAGCATTCAAACAGTATAGTGAATAACAAATTGTACCATCCATTTAGACTCCGCATTCGATGCGCCGCATTTCATTCAAACTTGGATAAAAATAAACTTTTTCATTTTCATACTTTGAGAACGTGTCATCGAACTCGCAGCCAGCATTTCCTTTACCTGACATCTTAACCATTAGGGGAAGGCGGTGAAGTGTCGGCAACAGTAATATTTTACGTCGAAAACCTTTTAAATCGTAAACATCAACGCCTTGTTGCGAGAAAAACCAACTTGTGGGCGAAGCGAGTAATGAAGTTTTAAGATTTATGTTTTTTACCAAGTGCTGTTCACTAAATTGAGCCGTAGCCTGCCGTAGCCTGCCGCAGCCGGGGCTCGAGATAAATGTATGCCCAGATAACTTTGGAGGACGAAAATTATGAAATATTCACGTCACTATCTAGCAAAACTTAGTTATGTTAATTTTATCTGTTATTGTCACTTTTTTACGTGTTTCTTAAGAATACAACTCTTCGCCGTTGTCGGGCAAGCGAGGCGTAAGAGGCGACGAACAAGGCACCATAATTGTGCCCGAAAAATGGCATGTAGTAGGCTCGCAACCTATTACATAGGACTAAATATAAGAGGCGAAACGTGGGTGTGCAGACTCTTGTAATGGGAGAACACCTCTGCTTACACCTTCGGAGATTGTAGGCGTGAGTATACGTATGTATGTATGTATGTGTCACTTTTTTAGTTCAAGCAAAAAAAGCGTAGAACATTAATAGTCTTGTATGAACTACCTACTAGTTAAGTTCATACACTGTTTAATCAGACATAACATAACATCACGCCTGTATTCCCCGAAAGGTTGGGCAGAGGTGTATAGTAACATCCTCATTTCGTCGTTACGTTTAAGTCCCATGTAATAGGGAGTGAGCCTATCGCCATCAACCGGGCACAAATTCAAACTCCGGGCTGCTAAAGAGTAATAAAAAAAGAACCCAAACCAATTGCGCCGATGTCATCGGGTAGTCAATTTTTTGATGCATATGAAGCAATAAAATTATTCCGCAGAGCAGGCGTACGGAGGTAAGCGGGGCTTACGGGCGCAAACATTGTTACCTGCATCCAATTAGTTCGTCGGAGCTAAATTGTAAATCTGTGTGACGTATAACGCAGGGGAGTTTTATGTTTCGCGTATAATATTTACTGTCAACGACTCGAGTCGCTCAGCTATGAATGATATTAATTAAATTAAGTAGGTACTCGTAATTGGGACAGAATTGTTAATTAGGCACTTTATTAGGAGACTGCAAATATACTTGTTGGGTGAAGTTAGCTCTCAATTTCGTTTGTTTGCATGGACTGTGTACTTTATATGGGGACATTTTTACGACATTTTTATTTTTTCGATTGGCGGCGTTCATTTTCTTGTAATTTTGTCTTTGATTTACGAAAGATACACTGAAATGTTTCTTTTGCTTGCTGCGTAAGATTTTTTCTCGTTTCACTGATTAATGAATCATTCGTAAACTTGGTCAAATTACCTAGAGTCAGATGATCGAGGGGTCTTGAATCATTCCGTGAATATCTATTTTATTTCAAATTCTTATTACAATTCTTCTACTTCCAGACATCACAGAAAGTAGGTATAGCAAATACACTCACGAACATAAATGCAAGAGGAAAGCAAATAACTATATTTATAAAGATTTTTTTTTCATGAACTACGTAGTGTACCACTTTTTACTTGGTAGATACGGTTGTTTTATTAAGCAAGTAATGTAGTCGCACGCACTGCTTACCCTAGGAATTGAACCAGAATGCGATCTCATTGGTTTAGTTCCCAGGTCAGCCGAGGGTCAATTTGTAATATGTTAGGAGCTCAAGGGTTTTGCCCACTCAAATACCATTAGGCTCGATCTCGTTCACATGGGGCCAAGCACCATGATCGGTGAACTGTGGATGTACGACAACCTGGATTACGATTTAAGGGGAACATAGGCATTAAGTTAGGTTATCTATGTATAATGTATACAGCCGTAGACTCCAGAGGTCAACCTATTCCGCAATCGGCTTTACAGTGACGGCTACATCGATTACGTCACTTCACTGTATCTATCCCACAGAGGACATTAGCCGTTAGTATGTTAGCCACAAAATTACCAGTATAGAAGCTCCACTTTTAAAAACGCGCAATGAGTAATTTGAGGGATTCGTGGCTAATAAACAGCCGTGACGATCATACAATATGCGAGGTTAAGCTGCGCTTGCCGCGGTCAGTCCGTGGATGGGTGACCATTCGTACACATCGAGACCCCTCCGTGCCTTGGAGAATACGATAAACCGTCAATCCCGGGTGTCATACGAATACCTATGATAGTCGTTACGGGTAGTCAGAAGTCTGAACGTCTGACAACTGGACTAACCTTAGGATATCGGCATTGCCCAGTAACTGGGTTGTTGACTGGTTGAGGTTTGATGGCAGTCGCTCCATGTAAAATATATTAATATTATTAGGAAAGATTTGTATTTTTGTATGTAACGAATAAACTTAAAAACTACTGGATTGATTTCAAAAATTCTTTTACCGTTAGAAAGCTACATTTTCACTGATAAACATAGGCTACGGGCGGAGCCGTAAGGACACAGCTAGTTAACTAATAATACTTTATTGCTTAGAGCTTGGAGAAATGTCTAGCTAAGAATGAAGTTCCAAAGAACTTTAAAAGGTAGCACATAACAGATGTAATTACTAATAGAGCAGTCTCAAATCCACGGGGTAGCAATCAAATGTAGTGGTACTTGAACACACCAAAAAACCAGTACTTCGGCCCATATTCAGCAGTGCATGTCACTGGTTGATATGAGATCAAAGGGAGAATGACGATTACCATGGCAACAATCATTGTAGTTGCAGATTGCACTTACGTTAGCAGCGTTTTGTTTCATTTGGCGTTTATTATAAGTGCGTTCAATCCACGAAGACGCGCCCCATTCCTTTTTGTGAAAGCTAGCCGCGTGGTGCGTATGCACACATCTCATAGTGTCTTACATTAGTATGCGTATACTGCGTATACGCTGCGTCTATACTCTGACAACCGTTTTAACCTTAGGATATCGGCATTCCCCAGTTACTGGGTTGTGGAGGTCTGATGACAGTCACTTTGTGCCTTTCTTTTTCGTGAAAGAAAGAAAAGAAAGAACATTATTTATTTAAGTCTCGTTACAGATATACAAACACATAAAATAATAAATAAAAAATCAACAAAATAAAAAAGTTGTATGCCTCCACGAGACAAAAGAAAGGAGCCCATCTCAGCATAATGCTGCTACATCGAAGTATAGCAGCGCTGGTTTTCAGATGGGTCCTGATAGTTCGTGTGGTTAGTGACTAAGCTGGTGTCAGAGTTTATGCCGCCCATGGGCCTCTGACTTGGCTTCACATGCCGTCGAGAAATATCTTTCAGGCATGCCGGTTTTCTCACGATGTTTTCCTTCTTCGTTTTTAATACTTAACCGTTACCGTTTACCGTTTTTTACTCTGTGTAAAATACTGGTATTCAGCCGCATCTGGTTCGACTGGAAGCTGACCCCAACATAATTAAGAAAAGGCTAGGAGGAAGAGAGTGTGCATATACTGCGTACGGACACATGTTACTATGGTGTGGCGATAGAACTAACACAATAGCAATTTATAATAAACACTTGCACTGTAGCGATTTAGATAGAGTGGGGCGCGTCTTCGTGGATTGAATGCACTTAGGCTGCACATCCACCAGAGCTGTGCGAGGAAAATGTGTAATGCGAAAATGTGTAGCGAGGATGTGAAACGGTTTGACCCTTTCCACCGGAGCTGTGCGAGGAATGCGTAATGCGTAATGTGTAATGCATAATGTGTTAATGTGTACAAATGAGCAGTGGCGGGAGCGGTACACATTACTCGTAACACATTCCTCGCAACACATTCCTAGCAACATATTCCTCGCAACACATTCCTCGCAACACATTCCTCGCAACACATTTCTCGCTTGTTTTGTATGAACAAAAACCTCGCACTGCTAGACCCATATCCACCAGAGCTGCGCAGAGCGAAGCTAGGTAAATGAAGTGTTTCTATTGGTGCTTACAAAACCCATCCCTCGCTACGTGGCTTAGCACAGCTCTGGTGGATGCTCATCCTTATACAGTGCGTGAACTTATGATCTTAAATAATGTGAAATCAGGAGTGAACCTTCTGAATTTTATTATGCTATGTTAACCCAGCAACGTTCAATATGAGTACCGTGGGACCTAAGTTCCGCTTCACAAGCACAAGACGACTTATTAATGTCTGATTACTTGGGATCGGAGAGTCTTGACTGTTATTCCTTTATTTGTACGATTGAGAAGTGATTGGCTCCTATTAGGATATATTTTATTGATCTAGTCAGAGAACCTCTCCTATATCTTCTGGCTATAGGTAATGATAGGTTATCTAAAAGGGTTATGTTAAAGGGATCTAATGGGTAGAATTTTCTGATGAAAGTATTAATAACATCACATCACGCCTATATTTCCCGAAGGGTTGTGCAGAGATGTATAGTAACACCCTCATTTCGCCGTTATGTTTATGTCCCATGTAATAGGGGCGAGCCTATTGCCATCAACCGGGCACAAATCCAAATTCCGGACTGCTACTGAGAAATTGCATACGGAAAAACCCAATAAACTGGAGTTTGAGCCCAAGACCTCACGATCAGCAGTCGCGCTTGCCGCCACTAGACCAACGCGCAACGAGGCAGTATAAATTGAAGTATCAATTGTGCTAATTGGGACAGGCCTGTGATTGCAACAAGATTAGTTATTGAAACAATCCCTGTCCGGGGTCATATGAAATGTACTATGGGTTAACGATTTGACAACAAAATGCTTTGAATGTCTCTCGACGCGAGCCCTGCCCTCTTACCATTTGCGCCAAGTAGAACACTTCTAAGATGCGAGTCTTGTGTGGTTTAAAGCAAAGAATTAGCCACCTCTACCCCACCCACGGGTGTTGTGAAAGGTGACTGTGCATAGATCCAGTTTCAAGACCCACCACCTAACATCGTACACCGTGTGCAAGCGATTTTAGCCTCATCGGTGGTCGAGCGCCAAGTTTGCTGATGTTGTACTTATTTTTTTTAAAGAATATTATTTTTTCCTTCAACACATATTCCACCACACATATGGAAACTTGATTGTTGCAATGTCCAGCGTCAGGAGGTATAAAATAAAAGCAAAACTATGAATCGCGTGATATTTCATAGAAGTTATAAGTAAACTCAATTGCACTTCTGTCTGTCCTGAGGCTTGCAGCAAATTGTACACATTTGGAAATTGGAATAAATCCTATTCGATAGTTGTAGTAACCGTGATTTTAAAACTGTCGTTACTTTTCAATACAATGCGTTTTGATCCTGTTAAACCTTTGACTAAACTAAGCGAGAGCGAGTGTTGGTTTAGCTGTAGGATTTAATTGTTAGGTACGGTTTACCACAATAGACCAATGTGGTTGAATATAACTGCCAATTTTGGAAGCACATGATTTAATGTTAGGTATTGTGTGTCGCATTGTCATTGAATTTAAATAATAATTAAATTTTGTTTTGCTATTTGACCTTTTGATCTTGTTATTATAATTCGCCGTTTATTTCTATTGTAAACGATGTCGAATATGGATTACGTATTTTTTATAACTTTTTATCTATATGTTTAGAGCCACATAACACATAAATGTATGTTTATGTTATCGTAAACATACTGACATGTATTTGTTCTATAACAATTTATTTACTTTGAATGTTTCAAAGAGCATATTGCTGTCAAGATATTGAGTTAAGTTCAGCTTGATAAAGTGTCTTTTATGCGTAAAGTTTGTACATAAAACATGGTGATTTACTAGCCTGTGTTATTTGAGCTTGTGGCTGTAGGCTGTGGGCTGTTGAGGTCAACGCCCGATCAGTCTGTGACGTCACTATCAGTTGTAAACTACGCTGGAATGTTAGCATTGCGTGATGTATACTAGACTTGTAGGTAGGTGGTTCAGATGTATACGTTGTCTTATAGTATGTTTGTTTGTTTACTTCTTGATTCTACCTACAGCTTATTGTGAAGCTTCGCTTTACATTCACGATGATTTTTTATTCATTCATTTTCAGGAGGTGAAAGTACTCATGATTATAAACAACTTTCACTATGGGAACAACTACGAAATAGCAAAAAAAAAACATGTGTTTCATATATTTTCATTGGGTAAATAATAGCAGTGATAGCCTAGTAGTGTGACCGTCGGATTGCCAAGTCATATGTCTCGAGTTCGAACCCAAGGCACGCACCTCTGACTTTTTGGATTCATGTGCGTATTGTATAATTATCACTTGATTAAAAACAGTGAAGGAAAATATCGTGAGGAAACCGAGAGCCTGAGAGATATTTGTCGACGGCATGTGAAGCCAAGTCAGGTTCGTGGCTAATTGCCAAACATGCGGATCATGCGATTTGCGAGGTTAAGCTGCGCTTGCCACGGTCAGTCTGTGGATGGGTGACCATTCAGTACAAATCGAGACTCCTCCGTGCCTCAGAGAGCACGTGTCAGTCCCGGGTGTCATATGAATACCTATGATAGTCGTTACGCTAAGTTAGAAGCCCAAAAAGTCTGACAACCAGTTTTACTTTAGGATATCGGCATTGCCCGGTAACTGGGTTGCAGAGGTCTGATGGCAGTCGCTCTGTGTAAAATACTGGTATTCAGCCGCATCTAGTTAGACTGGAAGCTGACCCCAATATAGTTGGGAAAAAACTAGGCAGAACGATGTGTATGAGGCCCATGGGCTGCATCAACTCTGACACCAGGTTATTCACTTACCACACGAAAAGAAGAAGATCGGGTAAATATTGCATTTTTGTATGAAACAGCTGATATTTTTTTGCGATATTTTAGAGTTGGTGTCATAGTGAAAGTTGCTCATAACCATGAGTACTTTGACGCCCTGAAAGGTTAACAGTGAATTAATAATCACCGTGTATATACAAGGTTAGTCGGAAAGGGGGTACTAAGCCGAAAGGGTGTTAAAATACCTATAATAAGGGATAACTTTTGTTCTACAACTTTCCCCAAAACTCGATAGTTTAAGAGAAATAGCTTTTCAAAGATTTCGTAAAAAATATGCTAAAATCTATCTCTCCATCCATAGCTATGATCAGTTGTTTTTACAATTTAGGTCATATTTGGGGTCACGGATTAGAAACTTAATTTTCTGTATTCATAATCATCACAATCATCATATCATCGTTTTTTTTTGAAAAAACTATAATAAAAATCTTTTTGCATGCAAATAAAAATTAAGGAATTTTGAAATTTTAACACTTGCTTTAAAATAGTCATCGCATCAGTGATACTTTAGGTGGCCCGCGGCTTAGTACCCCTTTTCCGACTAACCTTGTATAGTAGACGCAGAGGACGAATAAACAATAGACAACGACCGTCTACTCCATAGTGTATTATACATAGTTTCATACGAAAATCCACAAAGCTAAGCAATAATTGACAATAGCGGTTGTAATTTGTCGTCAAATCTTGTTCTCGAGTGGACCACAAGATGCAAGTAGGGAGTTAACTTACGGAAATGTTAACGAACCGTCGCTGTTCTGGCCACGAAGTTATAAGAATGGAGTGTTAATATGCATATTACGTACCTTAAATCAATTAGTAGGTACATTTTTTTTACCTTGGCTCAAAAACATGCCCTTAGTTCTTACGCATAGTGTAAAAAACGCAGTAGGGACAAAGCCTCTTTAATTAGACAATTCATGAAACAATGAGTTAGTAAACTCGTCAAGAAGATAAGTACCCTTCGATCTTGGCAGAATTATGACTGTCACAGTGTTGAAAATTATACACTGCTAATGCCGAAGTCGGCTCTACCTGCTTTACTGTTCTTCTTCTTTTCGTGTGGTTAGTGACTAACCTGGTGTCAGAGTTTATGCCGCCCATGGGCCTCTGATTTGGCATCACATGCCGTCGAGAAATATCTCTCAGGTATGCCGGTTTCTTCACGATGTTTTCCTTCACCGCAATGGATAATTATACAATACGCACATGCATCCGATAAAGTTAGAGGTGCGTACTTTGGGTTCGAACTCGAGACTTATGACTTGGCAGGCCAACGGTCACACCCCCCCCCGGTGGGTTCCCGCATTGTCGTTGCGGGGGGGCTTAGTAGCCGTGGCTTTGAGCCCCACGGTGAAGCGAAGAGGAACCCGAGGAGGGGCTGCTCGTCGGGGCTTGGGCCTGGAAGCCCTCGACGTAGCGGCCAAGTAGGTTGCGGTGTCGCCTGGGCGACATCGCAACTGAGGAGGGCCGCGATGTCTTATGGGAGGCATTGCGGCTGAAGGGTGGAGGCCGCGGCGGGAGAGGAGTGCCGGTATTACGGTGCGCCGTTCTCCCTACCTTCCGCGGCCTGACGGGGCCACCACCGTCAGATGGCGGACGCGGTGGGGCCGCAGAGGGAGAGGAGTGTCGGTGTTTAGTTGGCCGCTCTCCCTATCCTCTGCGGCCGAAAAGTGGTAGGCGGCGGGGCCACTAACCTGACCTGTCGCAGGGGGACCAGGGGTGCCCAGACACGGGGTAGTCTGGCGCCCATGTACTTGTTTGGTCCCCGGGGTGGTCACGGCGTACCATGTGTTCTGGTGCGCCGGTGATGTGGGGTGCCCCCCGCGCCTCTCAGGATGTCGTGGGGTGGGGCCCTACAGTGGAGAGGTCCACCAGCAATTGGTGGACCAAGACCTGCCGGGGTTGCGGTGCATGCAATAGCGAATCCCGCGATCCCGGCCTTAGGTCAGAAGGAGGGACACCGTGGTGGTTTTAGCCGGTAAGAGTCCGGCACACCCCCCCGTCTTCCCCAGACGGGGGATAGTCCATGAGGATTTCCCCACGATAAAAAAAAAAAAAATTAAAAAAAAAAGGCCAACGGTCACACCACTAGGCAGATGCTTTGCCGTTTACCCGCAAATTCGCGCTCCATTTTTTCTTACTCTGTGGCTCCGGACTACTAGTGTACATTATGTTTTACATTCAACCATGCAGGTATGTAATGCTAACGAGAAACGGCTGGCTGAATACATGTGTACAAGGCACTAAGGACATGGTTAGACGATTGATTATACTGTTCTGTTAGGACCTTTGTTGGTAGAGTAGCGGAAATGTCATTAATTTTAGGTGAGATGGAATTCGAAGTATTAAAGGCACAGACACATTTTATTGACTAACCGTAGATTTATGGATGTGTCAGAAATCCGAGTATGGCGCACTTCTGCTTGCTGGAACTGATAGAAGCAGCCGGAAAATTATGAGTAAGAGAGAGGACTATGGTGTGAATACGAGAAAAGTTCAGGTTAAATACACACTGATGGTACTATGGCCCGAATTTTATTTATATAATTAAATTTCGGTCCGTTTTTTATCATTTTGTCCGCTCTTTAACATGCTCGCTTAGTGATCAGTCAATTGCCTCACGTAATTACTATCAATTGCTAAGGGGTTCATAGCTAATTAACAACCGCGCCGGTCATACGATTTGCGAGGTTAAACTGCGCTTGACGCGGTCAGTCAGTGGATGGGTGACCGTTCGTTACACATTGAGACCCCTCCGTGCCTCGGAGAGCACGTTAAATAGTCGGTCCTGGGTGTCATACGAATACCTTTGACGGTCCTTACGGGAAGTCAGAAGCCCGAAAGTCTGACAACCGGTCTAACCTTAGGATATCGGCATTACCCAGTAATTGGGTTGCGGAGGTCTGATAGCAGTCGCCCCGTGTTAAATATTGGTATTCAGCTGTATCTGGTTAGATTGGAAGTTGACTCCAACATAGTTGGGAAAAAGGCTAGGCAGAACATTGTCATTTGAAACCGAATTGTTTCATAAGACGGTAAATTCTAACACCGAATAAGAAAAACATTTCGCACAACAGAATAATATGAACGGAATAGTATACAAAAGCCTCTTGAACAAATCACCGCACTATTAATTTAATAGACAATATTTTATCAGGGATTTGATCCTATAAGTTGTTTTACAAATTAATAGCCATTACGAAGATTAAAAGGCTTTTAATCCATAATAATGCCCCTTGCGTGCTTCGATGACCATCCACTCGGTTCAGGATCTGATTGAAATTAATTAAATCAATTCTAAACACGTTTATTTATTTATCAAAGCGACGCCTGGTAAATAGAATTGCCGTGAACGCTTCCCAATTGAAATTATATTGTATGATCAGTTGAACATGGTGTTTTTTTCTATTTCAGCTAATTTATTGATTTCATTAAAATCTTTTTGCAAGCTTTTATAAACGTTCTAAATATATTGAACAAGCCCTGCCAGATATTGTGCGTGTATTATTTCTTGGTGTTTATGCAATGTTAATAACAACATTGTATAAACAGCAATGAATAGGTATTTAGCAATGAAATCTTTTAATATGAAGGGGCACGGTTGTGCACCCTCCAAGTCTAGCAACTCTCGATACTTTTGCAGCTCATTGATACTGTCTCATAACATAAAATAACGCCTGTATTCCTCGAAGGGTTGGGTAGAGGTGTATAGTAACACCCGCATTTCGCCGTTTTGTTTAAGTTTCATGTAATAGGGGGCGAGCCTATTGCCATTCAACCGGGCACAAATCTAAACTCCGGACTGCTACTGAGGAATTTGATACGGAAAAATCCAAAAACACTTTCTGATTGAACCCAGGAGCTCACAATTAACAGTCGCACTTACCACCACTAGAACAACGACGCAGTTCACAGTGTAGGTATACTGTTTTATAATATCACAAAAAAAATGTCATGCACTTAAAATAAATTGCCATCCTCAAGTAGTCAAACAAAATTCTTTAAACAATATCTGTAATAGATCGTTACTAACATTACAAGTATCTGCAGTTGAAATGCATACCTACTCACTATACCGCCACTGCCATCCAATTAGGAATTAAAGATCCAGCCACAAAGAAATTGAAACTGCTGCCGGCTACGTTAGTAGAGGTAACAAGGTTTTATTTGTACTACTAACTGCACCTTGCAGCATCAACGAAGCGTGTGTATCTGCCCGCTGTCCTACGTGAGCTATAATTGCGATACGATATGACGCGAAATGACGTAATAGGAAAAGATGTGATACAATGTGAAATAAAGGGCAATACGAACTAGTCGCCGCAACTTGTCGGGTAAATGTTGGATATCTGAGAAACACATACAGATCTGACAGAAGATGGGTCGGACGTATTATCGATACGTAGTATTAGTACGCTCGACGCATTAATGCGTCATCAGTTGAGTGTGTAAGGTTGAATGTTTTATTATCTACTTGTCAGTTTTGGCGTTACGCGACCGACGATGCGCAGCGCGTGTTCAGTCAGATATGTGGCGACGCTTACTGTTTCCTCATATACGTCAGCCCTTGAACGTCTACATCTCAACGGTCGCGAAGGAATGTTTCGATAATCAACACGCTTGGCAGAAGGATCGGTGGTCATAGTTTGCTACCCATGATCTTGACAATATAATACCTTAATCATCATTTATGACATCCACGGGAAAAGAAATGGAATTATATTCTTTGCCCGGGAAACAGACAGCCATGCTACTAGGCACTGTTTGGTAATTTGATATTTTCGCATTGCATAGCGCCGAGTTGTTTCATCGCTTTTGTCGCTCATGTAGGACAGTGGATTATTAAAGTCAGGTTGCGACTGAATCTTCTCAAATCCCTTTTACTTAGTTAAGTATAGTGAAATGCTATATTTAGTTTGCTTGACAATACTTTTTGAGAAGGAAGAGTTGAATTGAAAGAAATTGTAAGCGTCGGGCTTTTGGTCCGAATGTAATTATTGCTGTCTCAAGTTTTAAATTGTATTGTAAGAGCTGAAACTAACTGCACAGGCAAACCGTTTTAGTTACTTTAGGAATTCTTCCGTTTTCTTTTTTCTTTTAATAATATTTGTATCTATTTAGGTATGGTCTGTTTTTAAAAAAAACGTTGCGACTCTAGGATTTATCCTGTATCATGGGTGCGTTTACAGACACAAATCTTCACACGCATCAACACCCAGACCCGGAACAACTATCTGTAGGCCATACAAATTTTTGTTCCACGCGGGAATCGAACCCACGATCCGTAAGGCAGAAGCCAATCGTTCAGCCACTGCACCAAACGTGTCGTCAAAGGATGTACACTTTTGAAAGTACTCACTTATAACTTTATTTAAGTACCTTAATCAATTGGTCGCAAGCGCATAGGCTGAGCATCACGTTCTAGACTCGATTCCCAGGACGGGCAAAGTGATGTTTTTTTTTATTAGGGCTTTTTTATAGTTTCCCACCGTTTCAAATAGTGCACGATGCTTGGCAATAGGCTTTACCCTATTACCTAGCATTTAATATCGTCATCGGCAAAATTTTAGTGTACCCCAGTACAATCCTGCTTACCTTTCATATGATGGTTTCTTCTCCATCATTAGGAAAAGAACTGCATCGATGATGAGCAGGGTCCGTGGTAGCACCAGCACTGTCCTCAGAATGTTAGCGTGTAAAATAAACAGTCCTTTTACTGTGTACTTGGCAAGTGTACACCTGCTCAGAAATCGGAGATAGACTTTAGTAATTATTGTGTAACTTGTTTTGTTAACTAACAAATTACTAACACCTTGTTATTTTTATTTTTGTGTATACTACTAACAACCCTACTAACGCTATCTTTGTAAAAATGTATGTACTTACGTCTGATATAAAGATAAATCATTAAATTATATCGTCAGTGGAAAGGTAAAAAGACTAAAGCGCCAATATACCTACTTTACAGTAGAGAGATTCAAAGTATTTTTTTAAGAAAATAAACTGTTCATTTTCTTAGAGTATATTTATTTATTTATTTATTTATACTTCTATGCACTATTGTGGTACATAAGGCGGACTTAATGCCATAAGGCATTCTCTACCAGTCAACCTTAGGGTTAAAAAGAAAAGCATCAAAATACGTAGGTACAGGAAAAAGATGAGTTGACAATTTTGGACTGAATATATCAGGAAATCAAAAGTTAAATATAAATTACATAAAATACATATATACAAATAATAAAATATGTAGATATTATAATATATATATATATATCAATTACAAAACGTTATGAAAAACTTAATGCAATTATGACGAAGACTAAATTAGATGATTAAGAGTGCAGCGACTTCAAGTAGTGTTTCCTAACTTTGCGTTTGAAGGAGAATTTACTAGGAGCTTTTTTAATATCAAGGGGGAGCACGTTCCAAAGTTTAATTGCTGAGACAGCGAAGGAGTTAGAAATGAAACCTGTGCGATGGGAAGGTATTTCAAGAAGTAAATTTTCAGAAGCACGAAGGTTGCGATTGTGAGAATTGCCCAACACTTGAAAATATATTTTCAGATAATCAGGAGCACATGAATCGTTCATAATGGAGAAGAGCATACAGAGAGATCTGAGGGATCGTCTCTGGCGGATAGGCAGCCATTTAAGCTGAGAACGGTAATGAGAAATGTGATCATATTTACGAAGTCCGAAAATAAAACGTATGCAATTGTTTAGGAGACGATCCAATTTGTTCAGAAGTTCTTGGGATAAATCAGAGTAAAAAACATCTGCATAATCAATTACTGGGAGCACAAGAGACTGGACCAAAAGGGTTTTAGTGTTAGATGGGAGGAAATGCTTAAACCTATAGAGAGATCGCAGTATGGCCGTGACGCTCTGGCTAACTTGAGTGACCTGCTTGTTCCAACTTAGCCTATCGTCAATATGCAATAAGTATACATATTAAATAGATAATTAAACTATCTATTTAATGTGTGTACTTTAAGAAAAATAACTTATGTTTATTTTCTTATAAAAATACTTTGAATCTCTCTACTGTAAAGTAGGTATATTAGCGCTTTAGTCTTTTTACCTTTCCACCGACGATATGAGTGACGTGTATTTATTTATTTACATGTAAAATCTAATTAGCTATGAAATTCAAATTAATTTTCTTACTTCGTAACACGTCCTTCGCAGAACCATTTATGAGGGTTTTGCAAAGGTGCCAACAATTTGTGTGCCAATTATCTTTATTCTAAGTAAATTTTAATTGGGTTAATTAAATAATTTCACAGAAATCAGACATCAAAGGTTATGTGGTTCTTTTAATGAAGAAATTATTTGGAGATACATAATTATTAAGTGGAAGTATAATTATGTTATGCGCAAAGAGAGGCAGATTTAGGCTGAAGATGATGATGATAAAATAATAAGTTCCGTCTCAGCCTATAGTAATTTATTGCTCTTTTCTCTCTCTCTCTCTCTCTCTGAGTTTTGTTTTGTACTGTGTAAAATACATACAACAGAATCTTGTAGGAGTGAATCTATAATTACAGTTATGGCTAATATCGGTATGTCAGGATTGCGAGCAGGGTAAATAAAGTAAGTGAAACCAACATAGACTCTCCACCACTGTACGTAGTTTTAATTGGGTTAGTGATTAGTTACAGAAGCTAGTTCACAATATAACACAACATAATAATTTACACAAGATCAAAAAATAAGGACAAGCAAATCAGATATAAAAGGTCAGACATCTTCGGCGGTTCGATATGGAATTCCTTGCCCCGTCGAATGATCAGTGTTTTTATAACTTCGGGTACGTTGATTCATCTTGACGATTACCCTCCTGTGTCAACATTGTCCAGAGTTACCAGCTACCGATAACAACTGTGACATAAAGAGTCGCAGTGGTCAGGATGGAATGGAGGAGAAGAGAATATTATGCTTTATACTTTCTTGTGTAGCCGACTTTCGTTCCTTTGTGTTCTAGGAATTGGGTATAAGTTGAAAGATAAACACTGAAGTTAAGAAGCTATAATGTGTTGAGAACGGTAGTAAGTTTAGTAAAGTTTATAAAACATGAGAGCTTGCGTAACCCAGTTACCGTGTTACTTGAAGTGTTGTTGTTATATTATTAATAATTTTACTAGCGAGGTGAAATTTCAACTGCAACAGTCCGTAGCAGTAATAAGACTGCGTAGCGTTCGTAGCACTGACGTCATCTACGTCGTAGCCGCTACGTGATCTTTTGCTACGGTGTTGCGATGAGATTAGATTGTTTCCAATAATAACACACAAATACTAGGTAACATCATGCTTATGTTCCGATATCAAAACACTGTTTCCCTATTAATTTCAGATTGTTAAAAAAGCGCGTCTGCGGATCGTGAGGTCCTGGGTTCGATCCCCAGGTCGGGCAGAACTGTTATTGTGTTTTTCCATGTAGAATTCCTCAGTAGCAGCTCTGAGTTTGGATTTGTGCCTGGTTGATGGCAATAGATTCGCCCCCTATTACATGGGACTTAATAATAACTGGCTAAACGAGAGTGTATTAAAACAGCTCTGCCTAACCCTTCGGGGAATATAAAGCGTAATGTTATGTTTATGTTATATAAGTATTTTTATTACGTGTGTACGGCTCACAACTTTTTTATCAGAATTAACAAGGAAGGAGAGTTATTACAACGCTGCAGCAAAATTATTATTTTTCGCAGCCATATTTTATTGCTGTAAAAATAAATATTATATTGCAATCAACATTACGATGCCAATTGCCATGCAGTTTACGGCTAAGAATATCGTCAAGACGTGCGGACAGGACCTGCGTTTACGCTTAGATAAGTATATCAAACATACTGCAATCATAATAAATTTATGAAGTAAAGTGATAATGGTGTACAATAAAGTATATTCTATTCTATTCTAATGCCAATATTGCCTGATATTGATTGTCGTTTAGTAGGGGATGGTACTGACCGATTAGCTGATTATGATGATGTTAAAATACGACACAACTAAGAAGTCTTGGCGTTGAGGATAAGATCTGGGCATGTACCAACTAATAGTTTTTTACATTTAGTAGGTAGATATCAGCCTTGCCGGGGTCGCGGTGCATGCAATAGCGAATCCCGCGACCCCGGCCTTAGGTCAGAAGGAGGGACACCGTGGTGGTTTTAGCCGGTAAAAGTCCGGCACACCCCCCGTCTTCCCCAGACGGGGGTTAGTCCATTAGGATTTCACCACGTAAAAAAATAAACAAAAAAAAAGTTACATATCAGCTACCTTTCTGTTGAACTTGTCATAACAAAGTCGAAGATTTATATCACCCATTGTCATATGTCGATATTAGGGTGTTGTTGTATGGTTTCATTGGCGATGATTGTTATAATGGGCGAATTGGTGTTGTTCTTAGTCGACCTCTTTCGAGGGAGGCGGTAGCTGTTTATGAGTTTGTACGGTGTGCGTTTTTATGAAGGTCGGCCCTTCTTCGACATGCATAATCTGCGGATTTGTTAGCATTGTTGCTATTTTTGGATAGGGTTGATTGGGAGTGTCACTGATTCCTCTGTTGTGGGAATCCGTGCCAGTGGAATTGTGTAGCGGTTCCCTACAGTCGATTCTTCTTTTTTGTATGTGATTTTTTATATTTACTGTTATTCTTAAGTACCTAATACATACGAAAAATAATTGAAAAAAATAAATAATAAAATACTAAGAAGTAGCATCGGTAAGTTTGATCGAACAACCAATAGCAGCCGCTCATTTTCGCGACACTGATACTTATTGCGTCAGTGTAAAGATCATTATTTACTGTAGTACTAATAAATATTCGTGGTCTTGAAGTCGTACACAGTTCGGAAGTGATTGGTTTTACGAAGTTTGCCGACGCGACATCTTATTTGTGTTCTTCTATATGTGAATACCAGTTTTGGGTAGACAAGATTTTGGATAAACAAAGTGTTTCAAGGAGAAAGAAGCTTCAACCAAGTCATTGTTTACTTATTATTTCTTACAAACATCTCGACATGGTAGAAAAATCCTGTTTCCCGATCCGTAACGCAAATAAAATGTTATGGGTTGTTCAATCCTTTGTACACCATATAAGAGGTTGTAACGTTCGAGGAATGTTTGTTTTAGAGGGATACTTTATCCGAAATGAAAGCTTAAGGTGATGCGTTTCATCTCTTCTACATACAAAATAGACGCTAAATAATTCACCATTAATTGTTAGCATAATATAATAACTGCCTTGTTGGTCTAGTGGTTGCAAGCGCGACTCCTGAGCATAGGGTCCTGGGTTCGAACCTCAGGTCGGGCAGTGTTATTAGTTTTTTCCGTTAGAAATTTCTCAATAGCAGCCCGGAGTCTGGATTTGTGCCCGGTTAATAGCAATAGGCTCGCCCTCATTACGTGGGACTTGGTGACATGAGGGTGAACTAAAAACATCTCTGCTGAACCCTTCGGGGAATACAAGGCGAGATTTTATGTTATGTTAATATTCTAATTCTAAGAGTTTGTCTCTCTTTATGCTATGTTTTAATGAGTTGAGATTTGTGAGAGGGGTAACTTGTTGGCTAGAGAAGGATATACGGTATTCTTCACCCCAGAAAAAAAACACACCCACGAGCTAGTTATAGACAAAAACAAGTTATTGTACGTTCAATACGATTTACAATTGACATAAAAACTTTTTTACAAAAAATTTAAACCAACTTCAAAAAAGAATAAAATAATTACCATATAAAATTAACAGTTTCAGAAGTCGGTGCTGATTCACGCTGAACCAAATTGAAGACACCGACTTCTGAAACTGTTAATTTTATATGGTAATTATATTTTTTTTTTTTGAAGTCGGTTTAAATTTTTTGTAAAAAAGTTTTTATTTTTTTCATTTTAGTGGCCTTAATTAAAACTTGGTTGGACCTACTAAAGACGCTGCTCGTAACATAATCACATCATCACAATATGCGTACTGTTCGTCATTGAGGAGTTCCATTGTCTATCTCCGAAGTTCTTCATCAGATCTTCACCAAATTTAAATGGAACTAACTTCAAAGTATACCCTATCCATTAAAAAAAGAATCATCAAAATCGGTTCACAATTAGCGAAAATATCGAAGAACATACACAAAAAAAAAACAGACGAACATAGTAACCTCCTCCTTTTTGGAAGTCGGTTAAAAACTTACATACAGACGAACATAGTAACATCCTCCTTTTTGGAAGTCGGTTAAAAATTAAAATATCTATCTGTAATAACAATTGCCACAAAGATTACACTAATATTATAAATGTGAAAGTTTGTAAAGATGGATGGATGTTTTTACGCAATAAAGCATGAACGGATGTGAATGTAATTTGGCACACATCTAGACATAAAAGCCTTTTTATCCGGGTAAATGAAGTAGTTACCCTAGATGCGAGTGAAACCGCGGGCAGTACATAAAAAGCAAATTGGTATATTCATTCTTAAAAAAATGAAGTGTTCGTTCTGCAGATAAGGATAAAGTCATTCGCATCAGACGTGATAACACTATGCTTTGCTCACATGTTTCCAAAACAACATTAATGCGGAAAAGTGTGTTTTGCATTGCACCTTTAATCTATACTAATATTATAAAGAGGAAAGATTTGGATTTTTGTATGTAACGAATAAACTTAAAAACTACTGGACCGATTTCAAAAATTCTTTTGCCGTTAGAAAGCTACATTATCACTGAGTAACATAGGCTACGGGCGGAGCCGTGAGGACACAGCTAGTATTTAATAAACTTCCAAAGGGTTGGAGGGAACTAAGCGCACACATACTAAAAAAGCGGTTAAAACCATATCTAGTTGGGAAAGCATACTACAGTATTTTAGATTTTTTAAATGACTAAGTGTAATATTAGGAACTTAACAAACATTTAATGGCATTTTATAATTTTGACAATTTATAATTAGAATAAAGGACAATTTAATTCAAATTTGTAATTTACTGTCTAAATTTAATCTTTAGTTTGTGCTACAATTTAATAATGTTTTAGCTTTGTTTAAATATCTAAGAATGACTTTAGTAACTGAAGTTACCTATATATTTGTATGCCACAAAGGACGAACATGACGGATCCTTTTTGTTTATGAACAACCTGCATGCCTTATATGTACCCTCATGTTTCTACAAATAAATGTCTTGATTCTTGTATCTGCCTTGCCTTTTCCCAACTGTGTTGGGGTCAGCTTCTAGTCTAACCAGATATGGCTGAATGCCAGTATTTTACACGGAGCGAATGCCATCAGACCTCCCAAGGATAGACCGGTTGTCAGACTTTCGGGCTTTTGATTTCCCGTAACGACTGTCATAGGTATTCGTATGACACTCAGGACCGACTGTTTAACGTGCTCCCCGAGGCACGGAGGAGTTTCGATGTGTAACGAACGGTCATATCCACAGACTGACCGCGGTAAGCGCAGCTTACGGGGTGTCCTGCGTAAGCGACAAATGCGACGCGGTGCGACGCGACACGACGTGGAACAAATACGCGTTACGTCGCGTCTCGCTACATACGCCGCTAGTAGGGAATGCCGTTGTCTTGATCGCGTTTGTCGAGTTCGTCGCGTCGCGTTCGTCGCTTACGCAGGACACCCTCGTAAATGGTATGATCCGCGCGATTGGTAATTAGGTACGAGCATTATTAATGTAAAGTGTATGTAAAAAACTGCCTCGTTGGTCTAGCGGTGGCAAGCGCGACTGTTGATCGTTAGTTCCTGGGTTGGATCCCCAGGTCGGATAAAGTGTTATTGGGTTTTTCCGTGTAGAATTCTTCAGTAGCAATCCAGTGTTTAGATTTGTGCCCGTTGGATGGCAATAGGCTCGCCCCCTATTACATGGCACTTTTAAACATAACGGCGAAATGAGAGTTTTACTATACACCTCTGCCCAACCCTTTGGGGAATACAGGCGTGATGTTAACATAACATAACTAGCCCATTACTATCCCACTGCTGGGCATGGGCCTCTTCTCAGAATGAGAAGGGTTTAGGCCTTAGTTCTCCACGCTGGCCTGGTGCGGGTTGGCAGAATACACACACCATCGAGAACTTTATGGAGCCCTCTCAGGTGTGCAAGTTTCCTCACGATGTTTTTCCTTCACCTTTAACGCAAGTGATAATCAAATAATTCTGATCCGCACATGAATTGGAAAAGTCAGAGGTACGGGCCGGGATCGAACGAAGAGCCTCCTGCATTTCCATGCACGCTTACCTTCCGTAAGCGTTCAACCGCTAGGATATCACTGCTACTATGCGTGATGTTATGTATGTAAAAATATTATTTTGTATGGAGCAGAGATGAAAAACACTGCCTTTAACGTACACAAGTAATATATATCGAACCAGAATTAATATTTCATGCATGAGGTCACAGTGTACACTGTTTGTATCGAAAATCACAAAGTTTCGAAGTAAAGGACTCTAAACTTGGTATGTTTCGCATTTCTAAATCACATACTCGTATGTTTGGTCGACTTATATGTTGTTAGGTTATGTTGCTGTCAATATTGGAATTAGGTTGAAGTTCTATGTGACTATTTTTATAGAAAGTATTGCAATCCTCGCATCGAGACTGGAACTGTGCATATGAGCGAGGATGGATCGAATTAGGCTGTGGATGCACAAGGTAGCATCAGATCAGTTGAAATTCTGAACAAACTCATGAACAGCTCATGTTTTGATGCGAAGACTCAAAGTTTAGCGTGTAGTGTAATCTTTATTATTTAGATTCCTGTGGCGCAACCTATTCATTAAGGTAGGTTTTAGTTAACTTTAAACCGCCCATGACAGCCCGATAGCCACGTTTGCGAACACTTGGGAGGCACCGGGCACGTTTGGGAACACTTAGAGTTCTTTAACTTCCCAGGTCAGAGTTAGTTAGTTATAAATTCTTATTTAGAGTTCAGATTTGGAAACTGATGTGAGTGGTATTTTTTGCAAGCAAAAATAAGGTCCTATCCTATTTTATCATGTTAATTAAGGTCAGTTTTATAATTTTATCATTATTATTGTTGTTCATCACACGAGCATAATGTTTTTAAGCTACCGATATTTCAGATTTTACGTACTCATGCATCACTTTAAAATTGGAATTTCTATATGTATCCAATTCACTTGCATTATTGGCAATGTTACAGTCTGGTTGATTCCCACTTTGACAGCGACACATTGTTACAAGGGTTATTAGTAATAAAATAATAATGCGATTCCAATGGAGATGGAATTTTAGCTTTTGTATTCAGATAACATGGTAACTGTCTAGACATGACCTATCAACCTCATTTGTATATCGATTACAATGCCAATAGCAAGTATATGTATATCAAAATAGCTAGCTCTATAAATGATATTTAGGCAGACATTCCGATCTATTGGGCAGACACGATTCCAACAATGCGTCATTTACTTATTTGATTGGATACGATTTGGTCTCACGCAAATACTATACAGGGTATAAACGAAATCATGTAATTCCTTTAAACCTCGTGATGTACTGCTTACAAAGATTAACCCTGCAAGGGATACTTTTGGATACAATAAAAAAATAAAATACAAGAAGTAAACATGACCTTAACGTGAGGCATTTTAGCGCCCCGAGCGAATTGCGCAGCTATCGCTCGCCGCGCGGTCATTTTACGTGTGGCGCCAAAATGCCTTTTTTTATTGAATCCAAAGTTATCCCATGTATGGTTAATCTATGTCAGCAGTACATCACGAGGTTCGCAGGAATTACATGATTTCCTTTACACCCTGTATTATGGTAACAATTAGAATACTCATAATTTTTTTCAGTTATCGTTTTCTGGAAATCAAAGCCATTCAATGTGATACTTCAAAGTTAAATAACATTTAGTAACGAATTCTGGATATTTTTCAAAAAGCTATATAAATTGAAATTTCTTGAAATCTACTGATTTTCGGCTATGGGGTTCTAATTTGTAGCATATAGGACACACTATCACACCTGAAAGGGAATATATCGAAAACGAGTTCACCCTGTATATATACAAGGTGTAAAAAGACCCTTCACGAAGCCTTCAACCATGCATTCAGTACATCAAACTAAGTAACCTTACGCAAAAATTGTCGCTGGGAAACGACTTTTTATTTTTGGGTGAAAAAATTAGTTTTACTGTAAAGCTCAATGTAACGCACTCAAAACACTGTGCTTCTAGATGCAATGAGTAGTACACGGGTAATGGAGGTATTTCAAGGACATATGCAACCTTAAAAACTGGTATTTAAAAAAAAGTTGTGAAAAAGTTGGAACTTTGACCTCCAATATCTTCGTAACTAGAAGGTTCCCAGGCATAGTCCAGAACAAAAAAAAAAATCGCAATGACGTGGAGAATAAGTGCCTTTCGGCGTCGTTAAGGGTCTTTTTACACCGTTTATGTACTACCGGTGTTCTCACGGCTCCGCCCGCGTAAGAAGTTTTATTCCAGTAATAAATATAGCCTATGTTACTCAGTGATAATGTAGCTTTCTAACGGTAAAAGATTTTTTTAAATCGGTCCAGTAGTTTTTAAGTTTATTCGTTACATACAAAAATACAAATCTTTCTTCTTTATAATATTACTAGCTGTGTCCTCACGGCTCCGCCCGTAGCCTATGTTACTCAGTAATAATGTAGCTTTCTAACGGCAAAAGAATTTTTGAAATCGGTCCAGTAGTTTTTAAGTTTATTCGTTACATACAAAAATACAAATCTTTCTTCTTTATAATATTACTAGCTGTGTCCTCACGGCTCCGCCCGTAGCCTATGTTACTCAGTAATAATGTAGCTTTCTAACGGCAAAAGAATTTTTGAAATCGGTCCAGTAGTTTTTAAGTTTATTCGTTACATACAAACATACAAATCTTTACTCTTTATAATATTAGTATAGGTTATTAGTATAGATATATCTTACTTAAGATAACATAATTTGAAAATTTTGTTTTGTTCTACAATGCATAAACTTCTAACTTGTGGAATTCGAAGTATACTGGATTTTGTTGTGTATTTCAGTTTTAAACCAGGAACAACAAACCTATTATTTGACACATTTTTTAGGCTTAAAGTTTATAAGACCACGAACATTGATAGTTTCCGACAGTATCGCTTGGAAATTCAAACAATATAATAGAATAGAATATACTTTATATATACAATGTCTGTTTTCATTTCATAACACCGAAAGTTCAAAATTGTACTTATGTAGTTGCACGTACAATTGTATATTTTTATTTAAATCCATAGTTTTATAGAGACAATATTGAAATCTATTATCTCATTGCCATAAATTCATACCAAACGTGTACAATAAAATTGAATGTCCCACATAAACAACGTCCACGCAATCCAAAAATATCAACATGGGTATCCCCACGATTTACGATAAAGGAAAATAGGGTTACAAGCATACGTAAACCATTCCACGACGAGGGAGTTAAAAACCCAAATCCATTGACTTCTTATAAGCTGAGAGTATCAGGTACCGCCGATAGGGAGTTGGATACAGCTCAACAAACTACTTACGGAGTACATAAAGACATTCGGCCACCTGCCCGTACACACTACATCTTACACTTTAGTTCGGCAGCCAGAACGCGAAGTTTCGTTCGAAATTTAAATTTTATGAACGTCCCAGCTTGAATGTGTTGTGGCTTTCTTTGGGTTTCCAATTTTATTGGCGATGTGGCCGTCCATGCGAAATATTAAAATTAATTGGCGTTATCGATATTTGTAAAGCACTTTTTATTTAGTCTATTTGTAGAGTTTGGATTGACTAAAACATTTATAAACATTATTTTGTGTGTCCGTGTCAAAGAAATACTTGAAAATGAAGACGGTCTCTGTGTGATTACAAAGGGTAAAACATCCCAAAAAGAGGGTCAAGGACGAACTTTACTGTCAGCAATGAACTTGTAATAGGTTGAATAATATCAACAATCAAATTACTGACCTAAACGTAGGATAATATTGGAATGATTACATTGTAATGTGCTATACTGATTACATTATAATCTCATTGATGGAACAATCAACCCCAATCGGTTGGGGTTTGTTGTGCAACTTTGTCCGCCGAAACGGATCGGTACAATTTGCACAGATTGGATCCTCAACCGGTATCGACGGATCATGGGACTGTTAATCTCTATTATACCGAATTGTGAGTGTCCCTTTTTGCTGAGCGATTGTTCTGCTCAATCGAGGTTATTTTATTGATGAAATTATTTTTTTAAAGATTTTGGAAAGGTCTTTTTTATTGCAAATTCGAATGCTCTGTTATTTGTCCAAAGATTCAGTACCTAGAAAAAAATAATCAAAGTACCATATTTTCCTTGACTCTGAAAGTAGAGGTACTCTTCTACGAACAGTTGAGTGAAGACTTATTTTCTTGATATGCCAAGGGTTCAGTCTATAACAATTTTTGTTATTATTTTAAGGAGCTTAAGAATTTACATTTAATTCATTCATTTTATATTACAGCAACATACACTTGAGAGTAATGAATCCGGATCACCAACATAAACCTTAATATCTCGGAAAACATTATTAAAAATTGTTTAACATTTTAATATTGTTTTATGTTAGTGACCAAATTCATTGCTTCCGAGTGTATATTATATCGATGATCCTGATTCTTGATTCTGATCCTTTTTACTGAATCACAAGTAAAGTACAAATACTTTTATTTTGTATTCAACCTGCTTTATACTTTATAGACTACGCTCGCAACTCAGAAGGTATTATTCAAATAAGCGAGTGGTTTCAGAGATTAACCTTTGTTGAACCACTAACTGATTAGTTTTAGATGAGATTTATTTACGGAATACATTCGGTATGCTTTGCATTCAAAATACATTACAAGAGCGTAGCTCTAGACTAGTCTTGCTTTAATTCAAAAGTGCTGTCTTGAATATTTAACAGAATTTTGTAATGATAGTTTAGGTAATACTTTGCGGGCAAATATTTTGGTTTGGTTCAGTTTACAGGTAAAGGGCCATTCAAGTATTACGTAAGCACGAAAGGGGAGTGAGGGGGTCCTTGCTTAGCTTATTTTTGATGACATGGGGGACGGGGGTGTCTAGATGATGATTACATCAGCAATTTTTATTTATTTACTTATTTTTCTAGACTTAAAAACTGCTGCTCATGAATAACAATAACGAAACCTGATCAGTTAAAAAAATATATATTATACCTATGTTTACGTAAGCATAGGAGGGGGGTAAAAGCTTTGCTTACTTTTGCTGACAAGGGGGAGGGGTGGGTTAAAAATCACTAAAATTTTGCTTACGTAATACTTGAATGGCCCCTAAATGACAAAGGATTTTTTATTTTTGTCTTTCAAAGACACTACACAAATCAATATTTGAGATTTATTGACTATTTGACTGCCTTTTTGGTCTAGTGGTCGCAAGTGCGACTGCTGAGCATGGGGTCCTGGGTTCGATGCCCAGGTCGGGCAAAGTGTTATTTGAATTTTCCATTAGGAATTTCTCATTAGCAGTCCGGAGTCTGGATTTGTGTCCGGTTAATGGCAATAGGCTCGCCCCCTATTACATGGGACTTAATCACAACTGGCGACACGAGGGTGTACTAAAAAACACCTCTGCAGAACCCTTCTGGGAATACAAGGCGTCATGTTATGTTATTTGAGATTATTTACGGTATTTACTTCTAGATGGCGCTGCACGCAGTTCCTGTCTATCTTTTCCTTTTCCTCCTAGCCTTTTTCAAATTATCTTGGGGTCAGCTTCCAGTTTAACCAGATGCGGCTGAATACCAGTATTTCACACGGAGCGACTGCCATCAGACCTCCGCAACCCAGTAACTGCGCAATACCGATATCCTAAGGTACCCGTAACGACTATCATATATATTCTTATGATACCCGGTACCGGACGGTTTAACGGTCAGTTCCTGCATATCTTCTATGTGAATATTATTCACAATTCATTGTTATGTTTCGTACTATACCTATGAATACACCACAATTCCCTCCCGTGTTTTTAGATCGATCATACCTAAGTTGGAGCCGGTAATAAATTGATAAAGTTCAATAATGCTAACTTAGACTAATATCCGAATTGCTGACAGCCATCGCTATTAATTATACCTATATAAGTTACGGTGTGGAGCGATTATGCGAAGTTATTATAAGTGTAGCTTTTTAAGATAGCGCAGCTTCTATGCTAGTTCTTCTTCTAGAGCGTTAAAGGACATGGCCAATTTCTGTATAGGCGTCGGCATAGTTATCGAATTTATTGTACACCAATGATTTTTTTGTGTTTTATATTCGTGAATATTGGCACATTACATTGCTATAAATAAAAAACTCATAGAACTTGTCATTACTACAGACTAGACGTAAATAGTTTCACTAAACCTTTAATCAGATCGCTGGCAATAAGTATATAGAATTATAATGTAACATGTAATACATTTTTACAGGTTATCCTTATCTATATTTTTATAGTTTAATTACCAATTAACAAGGAAAACACAAAATAAAACAAGAGTAGGTATAAATAATTATTTATTTATTAGAGAAAACAAATAAAAATAAATCAGATTCAGTTTTTTCTACTCCAACTTCATACCTGGGGTTGAGCATTGGTTATCCAACACGAAAGTCATGTTTGATGGTGTGCAGAAAGCGAGGATATGCGATGCCTCTGCAACCTTTGCATGGCTATTCCGCAGTTGATGCATGCACTTCATAATGATCACAAAACAAATCCGAAACGCTATGTAAATCAGAGTCCAGTGTTAATAGCAAGGTAATTGAGTGGTAGAAGGTATCAATCAGTAGATAAGCGGGGGTCAAATTGAGAAAATAATCGCAAAAATTCAAACAGAAACGCAATAAAGAATCTGCAATGAAATGACATATGGCATTACATTGACATTTGACATAGACAAAAACACACTGTCAAACAAGTAAACGCGTTCCGTTTTAAGTATTTTATTTTGTCTGAAATATTAAAAAGAAACTATCTTACGCATCAACATAAATTATGATAAGATAATTTTATTAAATGCAACAATTACCAATGAAGATAGTTTCGTTCGTATGAGTAAAATGTTCTTAATAAGAGCATTTGTCATCCATATCACACATGTTTACAAGTAGTAAGAGTGGTTTGGAACGTCCATTATTATTTTTTATCTTTCTCTATGGTACATTATGGCGGACGTTGACAAACTGTACTTTGAATTCATCTTGCATTACTTATTATTTTGTAATAAAATCTGACAAGTTCAGAGAGGCTAAAAACTACGTATTAATTCATTTTTCTATTTCTATTTTACAATATTATTTACTATGTATAAGTATATAGAATGTACTTTTTTGTCCATGTCCTTTACTAGCAAGTTAAATTGCACAAGTTATTGAAGCACGTGCTTGACTGTGCTTGCAAATAAATATTTTGATTCTTAGTCGGTAAAACTTCTAAAAAATATGCTTCTAAAAAATGTTTAACATGCTGCGGAAGTGTCTATAGTGAAAGTTGGTTACAGTAGTCAACTTTCGCAATTTAACATGGTTGCAGGTTTGGTGCTTAGCGCAAAAGAGTAAGCAAATTGTGTAAAGAGCTGCACCTTAGTATTTATAGAAGCAAGGTACTTTTGTTGCATTATAAATTCAACAAAATAATATTAATAATAGAATTCTATCTCCAATATAAAATGGAAACTTCGTTGAAGATGAAATCCACACACTCAGTCCCACATGAAATTGGTACATATCGTCAGTGGAAAGGTTAAAAGACTAAATAAATAATTTAATTATCTATATAATATGTATACTCTAAGACAAATAACTATGTTTATTTTCTTAAAAAAATACTTTGAGTCTCTCTACTGTCAAGTAGGTATATTGCCGCTTTAGTAATTTTTACCTTTCCACTGACGATATCATTATACAGGGTTACTGAAAAATAAATCCATGTTCCTTTGTCAATGACCGTGTATAATTCAGTAAGATGGCATTAATACGTAATAAATTATACACTTGGGAGCAATGAATCCGGGTCACTAACATAAACCATAATATCTCAGAAAACATTGTCAAACATTTTAATATTGTTTTGTTTATGTTGGTGACTCGGATTCATTGCTCCCGAGTGTACTTTAGTGTATAATACGTCTTGTACATAGTACATGGCTTTATACTTGGTAAAATTCTTTACTTCAGTACACGAAACAAGTGCAAGCTAATTGCTTTAAAAGTTACGCCGTTTGTAAATACGAGCAGCTCTTTTAATATTTTATTTTGTACAATTTAAAGTAATGAAACATTTTTTCGTTGTGTACGTATCTGGTTGCTGTGTTCATAAGAGAATAAGTTTTTTTAAATTTAATTTTTTGAAGTGGGGACGGATTATTTTTGGCTGCCAGTGGAAATGTTTTTACCAAAGAGAAAAAAACAGGAAAAGCAAATAGAGGCTCGTGGCTAATTAAAAACCGTGCCGATCATACGATGTCATAAGAATACGTATGACAGTCGTTACGGGTAGTCTGAGGCCCAAAATTCTGACAACCGGTCTAACCTTAGGATACCGGCATTGCCCAGTTATTGGTTTGCGGAGGTCTGATGGCAATCGTTCCGTGTAAAATATTGGTATTCAGCCGCATCTGGTTAAACTGGCAGCTGACCCAAACATAGTTGGGAAAAAGCTGGGAGGATAGGATAGGGATATGTTTTTAGCACTCTTTCATATGTTGACTTTACTGCTTATAAGACAATAAATAATTGCTCATTCGTTTGTCGTTTAACCTTAAGAGTTCCCTTTGCCTGTCATCATCAGCATGTCGTATAAATACAGGATTAGTTTAAATCCAGGTCATGGGATCTATTACCTTGTTATACTAAACTTATAACCTAATGCCTGTAATGAACAACGGCATAGACGGACAAATTAATTGAACAACCCAAGTTTGTTATTGATGGTATTAGATCGTGATCTGACATGGGACGAGCATACGATACGTGGGAGCCAAGAATAGACCAGTCTGCAACTTCAGTTTTGTAAAAGGTAAAGATATACAGGGTGTATTTTTTATATGCCTGGGAAAATATTCGATGTCTATAATTTTTTTTCAGTAATAACGACATTTGTTACAAATAATTTGAAATACTTATGAAGTATAAAGTTGATATTTCCAAACTTTACAAAATGATTGATTAGCTCGTAGACTTCTTCAGGAACACAAATTTTATGAAGGGTTTTGTTCGACTCTTATTTTTAATTCCCATAATGTAAAAATGCTTTTGATGTGCAAACTATTGAATGTTAGCTTTGAAAATTATACCTACATGTTATATTTAAATTTTTCACTGACTAGTTTTATTTTATGCGTTTTTTTTTTGGAAAGTAATCTTATTGTTATGTTCGTAGTTCGGCCAGGAATCTTATCTTGTGTGATGCACCAGGATTTATATCCGATTCATTGAAACAACCTTTTCTTGTTATCGCCATGTTCTTTATTTTTCTAAAGTGTGTCAATGCAAAGTGTCCACAAAATATTAAAGAGCTGAGATCATATTTAGGTATGTTAAATTTCTATCATAATTTCATAGGGAATTTAAGTACATTAGTTAAACCTTTGCGTCGTCTAACAGAAAATAATATTAAATGGGATTGGACACCCGAATGTCAGTCTGCTTTCACCTTAAGAAAACAAATGTTAATCAGTAGTGATATTTTAGTCCATTATAACCCGTCCTTACCTTTAGTTGTTTATTTAGTTGCAAGTCCAGTAGGTTTAGGCGCAGTGTTGTGTCATGTTATCAATAGTAATGGTAAATCAGATGCAAGTCCAGTAGGTTTAGGCGCAGTGTTGTGTCATGTTATCAATAGTAATGGTAAATCAGATGCAAGTCCAGTAGGTTTAGGCGCAGTGTTGTGTCATGTTATCAATAGTAATGGTAAATCTGTAGAAAAGCCAATAGCTTATGCATCGTGTTCATTAACTAAAGTCCGGTGTAACTTTTTTTTTTTTTTTTTTTTCTTTTTGTATCTATTAGTGGAGGCTTGTTATTAGCAATTTAGTTATATATTTTGTTACTATAATGTTATTAGTCTGTAAGCTTTCCTAAAATAAATAAATAAATAAACTACTCTCAGTTAGATAGAGAAGCCTTAGGTATTGTATATGTAGTCACTAAATTTCACAAATATTTATGGGGTCGTCGTTTCACCCTTATACAGATAATGCTCCAATCAAATATATTTTGCACCCTAGTAAAGGAATACCAACGTTAGCAGCTCCACGCTTGCAACATTGGGTATTAATTCTTGAGAGTTATGATTATAACTTATAACATAGAAAAAGTGAGTTTTTACAGCCAGCAGATGCTTTGTCTAGACTGCCAATTAATAAAATTGTATTAGATGTCAATAGTAATGCATTTTCAAGTGACTTACCTATTAATATGTTTGATATTTCAAAAAAAAACTTAGAAGATCCTGTGTTAGTTAAGTTGTCAAGTTTTATTTATTTATTTATTTTATTGGTTCACCAATAATTGTTCACACTGGTTTTATACAAAAGACATCATGCAATAAATTATTTTACATTAGTGCAACAATCACTTATAGGTAAACACTACATGCTTATGGAAGTTGTACAACACAAAGAGAATAAAAAAAACATAGAATATATTCAATTGAACTAACCCAGCTATATAAAAAACAAGACTTACTAAAAGGCTTACAACAAAATATTATACGTATTTATTAAGTTCACTAAAGAGGGATGGCCTCACTATTGTAAAGATCCTGCAATTAGTCCTTATTTCAAGATAAGAAGCTTTATTCCAATTAATGAAGATTGTCTAATGTTTGGTTCAAGATTAATTGTACCACAGAAATGTCAACAACATGTATTGAATCTTTTACATGAAAGTCATCCGGGTATTGTACGTTCTAAAATGTTAGCTGGATCATTGTTCTGGTGGCCATCAATGTCTGTAGATATAGAAACAAAATGTCAGTCTTGTGAACCTTGTTCTGTTGTTAATTTTAAGCCTAGTAATGATAAATTGTCATGGCCTAGAACTTCTATGCCATTTGAAAGAGTTCATATTGATTTCTTTGAATTTAAGAAACAATATTTTTTAATGTATTGTGATGGTTATTCTAAGTGGTTAGATATTAAACACATGTCAAAGTCTTGTAATGCAGAGAGTGTGATAGAAGAGTTATGTGGTATATTTTCATTTGTTGGATTACCAATTGAAATTGTGTCGGATAATGGTCCACCATTTGATTCATATGCTTTTATAAATTTTTGTACTAAGTTCAATATTAAAGTCACAAAAAGTCCCCCCTTTCCATCCTGAAAGTAATGGTTTTGCTGAAAGAAATGTTCAAATAGCTAGTAAACTTGTTTTAGATAAAAATGGTTCTGAATCCTTAAGTCTTAAGATTAATAAATTTCGTCTAAATCATAGAAACACTCAGACTACAACTACAGAGAAATGTCCTAATTCATTGTTATTTTTGTATCAACAAAGAACATTATTGTCCATGTTAAATCCTAATTTTAATTCTAAGTCTGTTAAGAAATATCCCAGTTCTCCCATATGTTCTCTCCTATCCATGTTCTCTCCTATCCCTGTATTTAGGGAGGAATAGTGTTATTAATAAGGGTATAGTTGTAAAATGTCTTAGCCCAGTTATGTTTCTTGTATCTGTAGATGGTGTAGTTAAGAAAGTCCATTTAAACCAAATGTCCCATGCACCCCTACCATCCAGTACTCCAGTCTCTACTCCCTTAGTGCCAAGCTCAGTATATCCTGGTCCTGTAGAAATTCTTCAACCCAGTTTTAGTCAGTTCATTTCAATGCATCCTGGTCTAGTCCGATCAAGTCCCTTACGTCCTAGTCCTACCCAGTTCAGTCCAGTACGTCCCAGTCTTACCCAGTCCAGTCCAGTCCATCCCAGTCCTACCCAGTTCAGTCCAGTGTGTCCCAGTCCTGTCCAGCCCAGTCCAGTATGTCCAAGTCCAGTCCAGTCTAATCCACTGTCAGCTCCTCAACTCAGGAGATCTAAGAGAATCATCCACCCACCAACGAAACTAAATCTGTGAGGGAGGATGTTGTGATGTAGTGTCCATAGATAATAATTATAATTAGTTACTTAGTCAAGTCAAGCACTATTGTTGTTGATACACACCCCTAAAATAGAGTGGCAGTTGATGGTCAGAAAAATAAAGAACATGGCGATAAGCGGAAAAGGTTGTTTCAATGAATCGGATAGAATCCATTAAATCCTGGTGCTTCACACAAGATAAGATTCCTGGCCAAACCACGAACATAACAATTATGTTAAACTAATGGTGCAAATTCGCGGATGTACATTGTTGTAATGTAATTTGGTCAAGTGGCATTGTTTTTTTAAAACATATCAGTTTTACCGACAGACCTGACATACAACGATAGTGGTTTCTAGCTGTGCAAGGTAAAACAATACCTACGGCCAACAGATCCTAATTAAATGAAACCGAAACAAAGCACAGGCCATAGACAAAAGGCACAGATAATAAGTGTCGCGGTAAACAATCCCGACTAAG
Organism: Amphipyra berbera; assembly: GCA_910594945.2. NCBI lineage: Eukaryota > Metazoa > Arthropoda > Insecta > Lepidoptera > Noctuidae > Amphipyra > Amphipyra berbera. The sequence goes on along the minus strand of OU343136.1, from coordinate 8,252,248 downwards.
ATTTCTCGGCGTTGGAGACAATTCAGCCAGACGTTTTGGTTCTCACAGTAGCGCTAGTTGGTTCTTTCTTTTATTTTGTGTAGGTATCATTCTTAGAACATATTTTTTCGGTGTGAATGATATAGATTGTACATATTATACAAGGTCAGTCGGAAAGGGTGTTAAAGTACCCATAATAAGGGATAACTTTTGTTCTACAACTTTCCCCAAAACTCGATAGTTTAAGAGAAATAGCTTTTCAAAGATTTCGTAAAAAATATGCTCAAATCTATCTGTCCATAGCTATGATCAGCTGTGTTTACTATTTAGGTCATATTTGGGGTCACGGATTAGAAACTTAATTTTCTGAATTCATAACTAAAGCAGTTATGTTTTTTTTTTTAAATTAAAATAAAAATCTTTTTGCATGCAAATAAAAACTATCGAATTTACAAATTTTAAATTTGCTTTAAAATAGTCACCGGTGATACTTTAAGTGGCCCGCGGCTTAGTACCCCCTTCCCGACTAACCTTGTATAGGTATGTGTAAATATTTATCATCCATAGAAAAGCATGGTTTATTGCGAATTTTTAATTTCTTTATACTTTACTAAAGACCCACCCCGGCTTCGCACGGGTGCAAAATAGATACTAATGTGGGACATATAAACATTTCTTTTGAATCACACTATATATTGCTGAAAACTGCATTAAAATCCGTTGTGTAGTTTAAAAGATCTAAGGGTACAGACAGCGGGAGCGACTTTGTTTTATACTATGTAAAGATACTTACTTAACTGCCTCGTTGGTCTAGTGGTGGCAAGCGCGACTGCTGATCGTGAGGTTCTGGGTTCGATCCCCAGGACAGGCAAAGTGTTATTGGGTTATTCCGTGTGGAATTCCTCAGTAGCAGCCTGGAGTTTGGATTTGTGCCCGGTTGATGGCAACAGGCTTGCCCCCTATTACATGGGACTTAAACATAACGGCGAAAATATGTGGGTGTTACTATACACCTCTGCCCAACTCTTCGGGAAATACAGGCGTAATGTGTTATGTTATAATAAAAAGATTTCAAAAAAAATTACGACTTATTTCAATAACTTTGATAGAGGATGTATTTTATGCAAATCCGGATAAGCCTTGGCGTCCGTGACAAGATTGATAAGCTGCAAGAGTGCGGTCTGAGGTGTTTCGATCATGCACTGCATTTGGCGGACCCTCCAATAATAGTCTTTAGTATCTGTGGACGTCGGAGTATGCTAGATGCTATAATGTTTTATCACAACCTTGTCTGTCAGTAAAATCAGTGTAGTCGTCTACGTTAAACCTTGTTGTTGTCAGACCTATAATCGGTTCAAACATTTATTTACTCAAAAAGAACAAATACAGTTCACTTATATTGAGCATAGTTATTTTAACAATTTAATTTCATTTACAAGTCTGAGCGAGCATATAACAGGATGTATAGAGAAAAATGTAACTTAGTAACTACATGAATAATATATAAAAAAAATAAAAAAATTGACGGCAATGTTCATCCTTACATATTCTACTAGTCGGTTTTTGAAAATGGGAAGACTTTTGCTATTTACAACATTCTCTGGTAATCTGTTATACATTTGTGCACCTTCGTATAGTATATTTATTTTTCCATAGTTGGTTCTGGGCTTAGTAATTTCGATCTTGTTTCGTTGTCTTTTGTTAAATGTATGTGTTTTTTTTTTAAGTTAAATAGATAATAATGATCTTTTTACGACCATTTAACTTTATTTTAAACAAGGTTTGTTTTTTTTTTATAATTCTGAAATGTTTAATAATAGCTATACCTAATAGTGAAAAACTATCCTTGTACATTATAAAACTTTGCGTAGAACGATCTTTAACAAGTAACATCAGTTCAATATTTCCACGGAGAGCAAGATGCGAAGTTGTACAAAGCACTTAGCGCGGCAGCGCCCCCTTCAAACGCTAGTTCGGGGGTAAATGTACATTAATGATCATTTCTTATGAAGTAGACTTGTGAAATACTACTTAAGAGCAAGTAACTATTAGCTAACTTACTTCGAACGCAGTTCAACTCCGCTCCCCCACTCCTGTCAAGCACCAAGAAGCTTGACCAACTCGAAAAGTTCTCTGATTAATTCATAGCACTCGACAGCTGAGCTGAAGTTCGTCCCATGCCCTATCTAGCTAACTTTAAATTTGAAATTATTAGCGCTGGGTTCGTATGAGCTACCGCCGAACTAATTAGGTTGGGATAAGGGACGTATATCACCCAAGAGCGGTGCCGGGTACCAAATTAGTCGTATCGTGTTAATTGAAATGGGACAACTTGCAGGGTGTGAGCGCGCCCATTTTGCGAGGGAAGCCGATGACACGCCTATATTATGTTACGTTATAACACAATTAATTTTCAGTGTGCTACCAGCGGTTAATGAGCCACGTGTTTTTAGAGGCCATTCGTTTCGAACGTTAAGCGTGTTCACACTGCCGCCGCGCTGTGTACGCTGACAACACGTGGTCGGCGCGTAAAATACTGTGTACACTGCACATTATGCGGTATACGACTCGCGTTATATTTTGCCGACGAGATGTGTGTCATCATGTATTGTATAATTTTGCAAGGACTAATTAATTAATTACCCTTGTAAATGTTTTAAATATTTATAAATTGTCCATGGGAGGACAGATTAAGAATACCTACAATTCCTTTCCATCGCCGAGCAAGTGATTCGTAAAGCCAATAGGCTCGCCACCCACATGGGACTTAATACAAGAAGCGAAAGGTGGGTTTACAGGCTTCTGTAATAGGAGAACACCTCTGCTTACTCTTTATTTTCTTTTTCTTTAAAAAAAAACGTTGCCCCACACTAGGATTTCTCCTGTATCGTGGGTGCGTTTACAGACACAAATGTTCACACGCACAAACATCCAGACACGGAACAACTATCTGTAGGTAAACTAATATTTTGTCCGTGCGGGAATCGAACCCACGACCCGTAGCGCAGAAGCCAATCGCTCAGGCACTGCACCAAACGTATCGTCAATCTTTCGGGGATTACAGGCGTGAGTCTATGTATTGTATGCATATATTTATAAATTTTGACATAATTATTCTGTTGATTTAACCTTTGAGCTCGTTTTGTTATGGCAGGTTCAAAATATGAAAAGAAGCTATTCACAAATTTCAAATACAGCAGGCAGGCAATTCGTTTTTTTTTTGTGAAAATGTTGTCTGGTAAAAAGTTGTTCTCGGTTCAATAAAAATACGTATTTGTTGATTTCAGCGGTATACCCGTTTCCGTAAACTAGGCAGCAATATTGACATATAAACTGAACCAGTAGGAATACTGCGCGTTGGTATGTAGTTATATCCCAACAGGGGTTTTGCGTAACTTTTTTGGTAAACAAACTGTCGCGTATTAAGAGGAAATGCGATCGGCATTTAGTCCATACAAACATATTCCTCAGTTTCCTACATGGATAAAGTCACCAGAGCAAATATTTTTTACCATATGACATATGTCTACCACCACTATGTCCCTATGTTTTGTTTTTGTCAATAAATAAATTATTAAAAGAACTAGAAACGTTTAAATTATACAAAAATCGACCGGTTTTATCACCGTTTTCAAACATCGGGCAAACAAATTTGACGAATATAAAAAATAAAAAAAACATACAGACATCACTAAAGTCTTTCATAAATTATTACAGAAAAAAATATTAAAATCGGTCTAGATTTGAAGAAGGAAACAGGGAAATACGAAAGTACGATTTCGCTAATATTGCACAGGAGAAATCAATCCGAGATGCAGGTGTCTCTTTCTTTTGGGAAGGTTTACGGGAGGGGTAGGACGGAAATAGATCGCAAAAACCTATTTAAATTATTAGTATTTTGCAGCCCGCGTTTCCTCTTAAGAAATGACGTTACATTTTCGCCTATGGTTTTATTGAAGGTACGTTGAAAAAATATTGTCATATTTTTTTTTTTAATTTGAGATAATTACTTGGAAAGAATACACGAGCAGATAAGGAAATATCTACACCCACACCACAGATGACCATATTTTTACTTCCTTAATTATTATAATTTGAGGAAAGATTCTCTTCCGAAACTTTTTAATTATAAACTTGAAGAATAAAACATTAACGATAATAATATTTTCTTCTTTAGAATTCAAAATGAAATTTTGAATTTTATTGAATTTGAATGCTCAAAGTCTGCATGTAATATAATATATGTTACGAGAGTTTGATATTAAAACGATTATTACAAAGCATTTTTCTTCCTCCGAAACCACGTACGAAACGTATGAAATATTCTCAAAGATATAAAGGATCCCGTAGACTACCGATTACGAAGCACCTAGCGGCTTGCGTCACGCCCTACTTGTGCATCACCCCTAAAATGCTGTTGGCGCACCATTGTAGCCTGTGGGTTTTATTTTATTTCCCCACTTCCGCCTGGGAAATTCTAGTTTCGCTGACAGATATTGAGTTACCAACCGAGTTTTGTCAAATAAAACCATCGTGTTTTTCTGTTGTCGCGCCGCGGGTTGCTACGTCACCTAATGCTAGCGTTTCGGTTGTGTACGTATATGTTCTGTCTTTTGGGAACGTTAGCCGCGCATATCGCATCACACGGGTTGGATTTTTTTTATGTAACCTAGGGTTGCCAACTTTTTTTACAAGAAATAAAGGTTATTTAGGTCTGAGAAGGAAAATGAACAGTATTTTAGAAAAATAACCATATTTTATTTTTTTAATGTTTTAAAGACATATTTTTAGTGCTTCTCACGCAACTTATCAATTTAGTGTAATTTTTAATAGCTTCAAAAAAAGACACTTAGTGTTAGGCATTTTGATGCTGAAAACAGTATTTTGTATACTTTATTTTTGTTCAACAGTAAAAAGTATAATGTAGTAAAAACAGTATAATACTGTTTTTAACAGTATAGTTGGGAACCCTAATGTAACCTCGTGTTCCGTCCTTTTTTTTGGGTATGTTTTGGTTGATGTTTTTGTTGCGTATGCCAAATGTTACACATAATTTTTTTATACAATTAGAACATAAACAAATTATGCTCATGGCGGTTGAGCATTTACCTGTAACATTCCGATGCACGTGCAACGCCACTGAGTGAAATTGAACAAGTAACCAAAGAGTATAGTAATATATAGCAAGTAACGACCTGCTTGATCCCTCGCTCCGCGCACCTCACTCCGCGTCGCACTTTTGTCCGCGCGTCGTGTCTTTGCTCGATGGAATATAAAACAAATTCGCTCGTCTGTTTGCAAAATCAAGTTGTAACAAAGAGTCGAGCGTCGTGCTCATTGTTCGGTTCGTGAAAGGGTGACACATTAGAGCGGTTCGATGTTTTGTTACAAGTAAACGCTCTGGTCTATACTCACCTTTAATTTGAGTTTACTAATTTCGCGATAAATCTGGTATTCACATTAAAAAGTCGTAGAATATACAGGGTGTAAACGGAATCATATAATTCCTTCAAACCTCATGATGTACTGCTGACATAGATTAATCATGCACGGGATACTTTTGGATTCTATAAAAGAAAAATACAAGAAGCAAACATGTGTTCTTATCGTGCGCCATTATAGCGCCCCGAGCGAATTGCACGGTACTGCTTGCCGCGCGGTCATTTAAATCGGAGCGCTAAAATGCCCCACGTTAAGAACACATGTTTACTTCTTGTAATTTTGTTTTTATTGAATCCAAAAGTATCCCGTGCAGGGTTAATCTGTGTTAGCAGTACAACACGAGGTTTGAAGGAATTACATGATTTCATTTACACCCTGTATTTTTGTTATTTTGGTTTATTCGTGGAAATATAACATAACAAAAAAATTTGAAATAAATTTTGCGAATATCTAATCGAGTTAATACCTACGCAGTACTGCAATATCACTGACTGCTCACATTATCACAAAAAGGTACAACCACAAAACAGATAGGTAGGTACAGAAGTCAATCACATGTATGTACTTTACTTTTCATACCTACGCTCGGCGGTCGCTCTATCTATATATCTATCTCTCTCAAGCACATGGCACTCGCGCTCGCACTCACTCGCACTCTGGTCCCAAACGGTCCGAGATATCGTGTCCGTGAGCAGTGTCTGTGTGTGCGTTGCTCGAGCGCACTTGTACGTAGATTGACTTCTGTACCTATCTATTTTGTGGTATAACCCACAAAAAGGCAAAGAAATAATTAATCTTTTACAATGACAGCAAAAGATATCTTGTACAAATGGTAACTACACAGCGTGTAATGTAATATGAATATGAATTATTATTTGTGTTTGCTACGTGTTCTAGTTAGGGATGTGAGCGAGATTAATGTGGCCACAGTGTTCACCGGCGAACATGCCTAGTACTTCGAACATCACAAAAAGGTGGTAAATCAAATAGTAACCAACCTATTTGTCTAGTGAAAGCAAATAAAGCTGCTGTTCGTGAGATTCTGGATCCGAATCCGGGCATTTTTTTGGGATTTTCTGTTAGGAAATTCTGAGTGGCGGCCAGAATTGGAAATGTGTTTGATAAATGGTAATAAGATAAAAATAATATTTTATTGACTTGCCAAATTTTTTTTTACAGAAATTCCTTGAAATCTCCCACTATTTCATAGTTACATGTTCATCTGTGAACTGAAGATGTAGGTATTCTTCTGCCAAACTCTTTTATATCGTACTGCCTAACCTTTTCCCAATTATGTTGAGGTCAGCTTCCAGTCTAACCAGATGTGGCTGAATACCAGTATTTTACACGGACCGACTGCCATCAGATCTCTGCAGTCCCGTTACTGGGCAATGCCGATATTCTACGGTTAGACCGGTTGTCAGACTTTCAGGCTTCTGACTACCCGAAACGACTGTCGTAGGACACCCGGGACCGACGCGACGGTTTAACGTGGTTTCCGATGCACGGAGGGGTCTCGAAGTATAACGAATAGTCACCCATCCACAGACTGACCGTGCCAAGCGCAGCTTAACCTTGCAAATCATATGATCCGCGCGGTTGTTAATTAGCCACGAGACCCTCTCTTTTATATACAAGTGTGATGTTATAGAAACAATCAAATGGTTACTTAGACACGTCTTGAAATAAACCTCCAGTCTATAAGTAACTGGGAATCGAATTGGGCTCTATTGATCGATAAATGTTTGACCGATAAATCCCGCAAGTGACATTTCTTAACTCAACTTGAGGGCGTAAGTAAATATATTTATTTTGGACACTCCTCGCTTAAGTCTTCATTTCTGGGAACAATTACGAAAGTTATATATTATATTTTTTGATTTTTAAAACGTTGTTACACTACGATTTTTCCTGTATGTTTTATTGTGTCCGTAAACACACAAAAATATCCCATTTTCTTCTTCTTTTCGTGTGGTTAGTGACTAACCTGGTGTCAGAGTTTATGCCGCCCATGGGCCTCTGACTTGGCTTCACATACCGCCGAGAAATATCTCTCAGGCATACCGGTTTCCCCACGATGTTTTCCTGCACCGTTTTAAGTAATTGATAATTATACAATACGCACATAAATCCGTAAAGTCAGAGGTGCGTGCCTTGGGTTCGAACTCGAGATCTATGACTTGGCAGTCCGACGGTCACACCACTAGGCTATCACTGTTGCTGATAGCACATACTCAAACACAAAGACACAGAAAAACTATCCGTATATTATACATATAAATATATGTTTCGTTCAGGAATCGAATCCACGACCAGCGGCGCAGAAGTCAATCGTTCTGCGCCACTGCGCTTATCTGGGCGTCAATTTAAACCATGTTTTTCAATGTGCGTTAGGGTTCAGTAATGGAATGGGTTCTATTTGCATGAGTTCTGTATTTGTGGGTTATCCATTTCCATAAAATAAAGGCCTGTTGGTTGACATAATTACGAGTTACTTAGATAATCGCCAGTTTATTACATTAGGCGAAACCGAGATACTGAGTTCAGAAGTCTGGCATAATATTAAAACTAATTACTTAATTATTATATTAGATGGTTTTAACCATATACTTTTAAATTCTTTTATTAAAAATCGATATATTGTTAATCACAGCATGGATGGATTGTGTGAAGGATGATATGGGTAAGAAAGGAGTGAGTACTGAGATGACGGCTGATAGAGGAGAATGGAAGAGGAATACGTGTTGTACTGATCCCAACTAGTGTGGGATAAGGACAGGGAGATGATGAGATTGTTGATCATAAAAATTATATCTTTAAGAATTAAAAGTAAGTAATTTAATCGTAAATTACGAAACTCTACAAAACCATGAATGTTTCCAAAGGACGAGTACAAAAAAATGCTTAAAAAATGCAAAAATTACTCGATTCGAATCAATGAATTCTGCGATCAAACAAAAAATAGTAATTGTCCGATTTTTCTTTCTTATAATGAGCGTAATGTATTATATTTTTCTGCTTTATCATCAGTCGGATATTACGTAGAAAACATGTATGTAGAACTAACTAGTGCAACAACTATACAACAATAAAACAGTCGCGACAAAATCCCTTGTGTGTTCATACCCTAAGCAAGCAAGTACGACAGACAATGTAAAAGGTTGCGTACATACAAATTAGCTGTTTGCTTAGCGACTTGAATTCATACCAGCTTAACATTTTACAGGCGGAAGTTTTGTTAATGCGTTTCATATTTAATCTGATGCTTAGGAATACACGCTTGTTTCACTTAGCAGAGTAAGCAAGGCTCAGTCATGGTATGACTTAATGCCACTTTTAAATATTTACGTGAATTGTATGAAGTAACTTTCTTTGTGATATGTTTTACATGTGTGTTAAATGTGGAGTTTATTAATTAAATTATATATAAAATACAGGGTGTAAACGAAATCATGTAATTCCTTCAAACCTCGTGACGTACTGATGGCATAGATTAACCCTGCACGGGATACTTTAGGATTCAATAAAAACAAATTACAAGAAGTAAACATGATTGTGTTCTTAACGTGAGGCATTTTAGTGCCCCGAGTTAAATGACTGCGCTGCAAGCGATACCGCGCATTTCGCTCGGGGCGCTAAAATGCCTCACGTTAAGAACACAATCATGTTTACTTCTTGTAATTTGTTTTTATTGAATCCAAAAGTATCCTGTGCAGGGTTAATCTATATCACGAGGTTTGAAGGAATTACATAATTTCGTTTACATATACAGGATATATAAAATATAAATTTAAGTTGCATTTACCTGTCTTGCCATAAATATTGTCACGAAGAAAAAAATTTTTTTGTTATTGTATATAATATTTATTACTTTTACAGTGTGTTAGTTTAATACATAAATATAAAACAATTTAAAATATAAAAAGCTTATTCGAAGTGGTCTCCATTGGCTGCAATACAGTCCTTTAAACGTTGAGGCCAGTTATCAATAGAAGCACGCACTCTTTCCATGGGAAAATTCTTCACTGCCAATCGTATGGATTGTTTTAGGGACTCCAAATTATCATGGCATTTAGAGCAAGCCGTACTCTCTAAAACTGACCATAAATCATAATCCAGCGGATTAAGATCGGGACTAGACGACGGCCAGTCTTCAGCTCTGATGAAGTCCGAAACGTACACTTCCAACCAAGACTGCGTGGACCGAGCTTTATGACCCGGCGCCGAGTCTTGTTGGAAGGACCATACTTAGTTATTGAACATGGTGTTATTAAGGGGCTTAACTACCTTCTCAAGAATGGTATCTTGATACACTTGTGCCGATATTTTGATACCTTTTTCACAAAAATGTGGCTCAGTCACTCCTTCATAGCTAACACCCCACCAAACCATCACTGAAGTCGGATAATGCCCACGTTGCACTCTGTCGACTAATTGGGAAGCTTCCTTAGAGCTTTGAGCATAAATACGGTCATTTTGTTTGTTAAAATGTTGCTCAATTGTAAAGATTTTCTCATCCGTAAACAATTTTTTTCTGTGACCTCCCTTTGCGTACCGCTTCAGTAGTTGTTTCGATTTTACCATCCTATTCTTTTTAAAATTATCAGTTAAAAAATGACCATTGCGTCTCTTATAGGCTGTAAGTCCTAAGTCATCTTTTAAAATACGCGACATGGTTCTTTTTTTTTTTTTTTTTTTTTTAAATCATTGCCCCACACTAGGATTTCTCCTGTATCGTGGGTGCTTTTACAGACACAAATCTTCACACGCACAAACACCCAGACCCGGAACAACTATCTGTAGGCCATACAAATATTTGTTCCGTGCGGGAATCGAACCCACGACCCGCAGCGCAGAAGCCAATCGCTTAGCCACTGCACCAAACGTGTCGTCAAAACGTGTCGTTCTGGGTGCTATCTTCATCTCTCGAGATAAAATCTTTTGCTTTCGGACAGGATTTCTTCGAATTCTTTCCCTTACTGCTTTGACCACCTTTTTCGTACGAACACTACGTGGACGGCCAGATCTTTTTCTGTCACAAACAGAGGAGGTCTCATTGTACCTATTAATAGCCCGGTACACAAACATTTGACTAATACCAAGCGTATGGAGAGTTTTAAAAATTGCATTTGGCTCCATACCAACTTTGTGTAATGCAATCACAGCGATTCGGTTCTCTTTATCACCCCACTCCATTTTAATATCGCAAAATATTGTACAATGTATTGGCGCCAAAATTAGAAAACTCAATGAACAATCGTATAAAAATGACAGATTCAAAATTCAAATGTAATATCTTTCTTATTTTTAATTGTAACAGTATTTATGGCCAGACTACCTAGGTATATATTTATATTCAGAATCACGACAGTTAACGCCAGAATAGAGTATATTTTTATGTCAATCTTTACATTTTCCGTTTCCATTCCATTCCAAAATAAACATATTCCATATTTAATTACCAAGTAAGAATAGCGACGTTTGCGATAACTCCTATTGTTACACGAAGCCCACAAAACAAACGCCCTGTCATTTCGGCTAATCATTGGCCGAACGCCGAACGTCTAATCTAATTAATGATTGTTTTGTCACCATGGTCGAATTACGATCCCGCGTGTTGATCTACCACGTACCTTTACAGGGATATTGAACTTTAAAGAATAGACTTTAAGGTTGGTTTTCGTTTGATAGATTTTTTGGTGTTGTGTGCGTGGCTAGGTAGGCGTGACGTATACAAATGGTACGCAGATGGACACAGGGTTAGATCGCGAACGACATAATTGATGGGCCGATGTGGTCGAAGCCTTCCGCAATATTGGCAGTGACACTGTTCTGTATATATATAAAGACCGATGAATATTCATCAACGGAAAGGAAAATCTTTTATCGTTATAATTTATTGTGTATTATATTACGAGTTGCGGGAAAAATGTGCGATATTACACTTTTGCTTTGAAATTATATATCTATTTCAACGTTTTTATGTAAGTTATATAACATCACGCCTGTATTCCCCGAAGGTTTGGGCAGAGGTGTATAGTAATCACCCTCATTTCGCCGTTATGTTTAAGTCCCGTGTAATAGGGGGCGAGCCTATTGCCATCAACCGGGCACAAATCAAATCTCCGGGCGGTTACTTAGGAATCCCACACAGAAAATCCAATAACACTTGTCCCAACCTGGGGATCGAACTCAGGACCTCACGATCAGCAGTCGCGCTTGCCACCACTAGACCAACGAGGCAGTTAATGAAATTAATGAGCATTATTTTGTTCCAAAAACTGTTAAAGAACTCGAACTCGACTGCAATTTCTGAAACACAAATGTGTAATATAGATAACTAGGTAGGTAGGTATCATTCAAGGTGTGCCGGAGGGCGCGTGACGATCTCCGGCCACAGTAATGAGTGGCCTGTGGGCGGCGGGTTAGGAGACCCGACGCCCGACCAGTAACAGGCCCGGGGAGGATGGCGCGCCGTGTACCGCGCGCGCCTCTCAGAAGGAAGTGGGGCAGGGGAGCAATTGCTCCACCACAGGAGAGGTCCACCAGAAGAAGCTGGACCGAGACCTGCCGGGGTTGCGGTGCATGCAATAACGAATCCCACGACCCCGGCCTTAGGTCAGAAGGAGGGACACCGTTGGTTTTTAGCCGGTAAGAGTCCGGCAGACCCCTTCGCCTTCTCCGGGCGAGGGATATCCATGAGGATTTTCCAACGCAAAAAAAAGGTATCATTCAAGCTAGGTAGGTAGGTTTATTTCCAACTGTACATCAAGTTCGTTGTAGGTAGATATGCCGAAAACACGAAGAATCGTTCACACCTCTATAAGTTATCCGGCGCTAATAGAACTAATTGGCAATAAACACACATGCGAAATAGCAGAGACGATAAACATTTTCCGCCCCGTAATATATACTCATCACGTCCTCTCACAGAATCTCTTCGCTTTGATAGCTAATACCTGTTCCAAGCATTTTATCCGAGGTGCGATCAAGATAAAGTAAATTATGATTTATAGAGCTGCGAGTAATACGGGATGGCCAGGGGTCGACACGTAGAGCAAGCCTGGTTTAGCGTGTTTGCATTTTGAGCATTTGCGAAAGGCGTGAACTGAAAATTATTCGGCCATTCAATGTGTAACAACATTAGATCGCCTTAACTGCTTATATTCACTCTGTTTTTCGTATTAGCGTTCTATTATACCGCCTGAGTGAAGGTGTGGACGTTTTTGGATTTATATGAAACTAGCTGTGTCCTCACGGCTCCGCCCGTAGCCTATGTTACTCAGTGATAATGTAGCTTTCTAACAGCAAAATAATTTTTGAAATCGGTCCAGTAGTTTTTAAGTTTATTCGTTACATACAAAAATACAAATCTTTCCTCTTTATAACATTAGTATAGATAGCATTAAAATGTTTCGTTCGTTCCCCAGGTCGGACGAAGATTAAACTTTGCTTTATTTTCCATCTCTTGTCAATAGGTAATGTTTATAATTGGGGATCATGTTGTAATTGGTCTCCAATAATAAATATTAGTGTTCAGATAATTACGGGCGTACATTTTTCAATTTTATTAAATGCGATGTTCGAATTTCTTTCCGCGTTAAATGCAATATTTCGCGAAATATGAGCTGGAAGATATGTTTTTATGTGAAAAATTAATTATTATCGAAATTTTTGACGTTGACCTGGAATTTATGGAAAATTATAGCGGGCACGTTTCATGGCATATTTGCTTTAAATTTATGCCGTGTTAGCGGGTCACCGACTGACACTTCCTATTATTATTGGAGTAATTTTATGGTGTTACTGGCAATGGTACTGTCGTGAATGTTTTGGCTGTAGGCTTTTTATATGTTTGCTGATCGTGAGGTCTTGGGTTCGATCCCCAGGTCGGGCAGTGTTATTGCGTTTTTCCGCGTGGAATTCGTGCCCGGTTGATGGCAATAGGCTCGCCCCCTATTACACGGGACTTTAACATAACGGCGAAATGAGAGTGTTACTATACATCTCTGCACAACTCTTCGGGGAATACAGGCGTAATGTTATGGGACTGAAGGGTATGACGCCGCTGCCCATTCTCCTGGCCTTATCCCTCAGTAGTCTCTTACGACACCCACGAGAACATAGCCTTTGTCAAAAACTACATGAAAAAGAATTCAAATCCAAAGAATACTCAATCTAAATCTTTATTCAGAATCGGTAAACAGCGCAAACAAGATATAAAGGCGGGTCATGCGTGGTGCGGCGGATGAGATTCATACGTGACTCTTGTGACGGGTTGCCGTGTTAACGGGTCACCGACTCACACTTCCTATTGCTGTTGGAATATTGGTTTTATAGTGTTACTAGCGACCCGTCCCGGCATCGCACGGGTGCAATGTAGATACTAACGTGGGGCATATAAACATTCCTCTTGAATCACTCTATCTATTGTTGAAAACTGTATTAAAATCCGTTGCGAAGTTTAAAAGATCTAAGCGTACAGACAGCGGGAGCGACATTATTTTATACTATGTAAAGACCTGTACCTACTTACCTACTGTCTGTACCTACTGCACGAAACGTTTGCAGGCTGTTATAAGTTGAAAAAATTAGACTGTTCTGTCTCGCTTTATCTCAACTTTGACGACATGTTTGGTGCAGTGGCTGAGCGATCGGCTTCTGCGCTATGGGTCATGGGTTCGTTTCCTGCACGGGGCAAATATTTCTATGGTCTTCAAATAGTTTTTCCGGGTATTTGTGTATATGAAGGTTTGTGTCTGTAAACGCACCCAGGGTACAGGAGAGACCCAAGTGCGAGGCAAAGTTAAAAAAAAAGCTATGTTGGGGGCAGCGTCCAGTCTAACCAGATGCGGCTGAATAGCCAGTATTTTACTCGAAGCGACTGCCATCAGATCTCCGCAACCCAGTTACCGGGCGATTCAAAGGCTAGACCAGTTGTCATAGATACTTTTCAGACATCTCAGTTTCCGTAACGACTGTCATAGGTATTCGTATGACACCCAGGACCGACTGTTTAACGTGCTCTTTGAGGCACGGTAGGGCACCCATCCACACACTGACCGCGGCAAGCGCTGCTTAACCTCGCAAAACGTATAATCCGCGTGTTTGGTACCTACATAATTAGCCACGAACCACGAGGAGGGGGGTGGGTCCTCGATGAATATTTTGGATAAGGATTTCTAAAAATAACGTTTGAAAGCGATTGAAGTTTTTACTTTATTTAAGTACCTACGCATATCATTTTGGGTCCAATTGCATAATATCAGCACATTGGGTCACCTGCGCGACGGCGCAACGAATATTCCCAAGGAGGGTTGATGTCAGCCAGGCGGCCGGTCATAAAACAATAAGCCAAAACCTCTAACAACATGGATTTATGAAATACACGTAGTGCAGACCCCACCTAGTGTGGAATAAGGGCAGGAAGAAGAAGAAGTACCTACGTGTTATACCTATGTTTTTTTAATTAATTATTCTATCGACACAGTCCATTGCAGTCCACTGCTGGACATGGACTCCTCTCAACTTGTGCCATCTCCAAGCGGACTTCTTTCTTTTTTCCCACTGATATAAATGTACTTACGTACTAGAGGCGCTGTTTAGAAGAACAGCATGGTATCAACGAGTTGCGGTTCCGGAACCACCGTGCCATAGAACTTGACAGCTGTCTAGCGGTAGTTTGAACCTTATTGCGTCAATTGTCATGCATGTCATGCATTTGGCGCATGTTTTACGAGATAGCGCGTCTATTTATTTCAACGTCGTTGTTTTTTCTTTATATTATTAAAGATCCTAAAAAATAATATATCTATACTAATATGATAAAAGTTGAAGTTTGTTTGTTTGTTTGAACGTGCTAATCTCAGGAACAACTGGTTAGAATTGAAAAAAATATTTTTGTGTTGGATAGTCCATTTATCGAGGAAGGTTATAAGCTATTATAACATTACGCTACGACCAATAGGAGCGGAGCATAAATGAAAACTGTTGCCAAAAACGGGAAATATGTCCACCCATGCGATGCCGAGACGGGCCGCTAGTAATATATATAATTCTAAGGACCAGCATTGAAAGAATGCCTTATATCGAACACGTGATGCTCTCTGAACGCAATATCATAAAAAAATGCAGAAGAAGAAGAGGGACGGATCATTTTCCGTTCAGAAACTTTAAAAGCTTATAACCCTTTATCAACATCCGCAGCATTAACTATCTCGTTGGTCTAATGGTTGCGGCTGATCTAGTGGGTTCGATTCCCAGGTCGGGCAAAGTGTTATTGAGTTTTTTCGTGTGGAATTCCTCAGTAGCAGCCCGGAGTTTGAATTTGTGCCCAGTTGAAGACGATAGGCTCGCCCCTATTACATGGGTCTTAAACGTAACGGCGAAATGAGGGTGTTACTATACACCTCTGTCCAACCCTTTGAGGAATACAGGCGTGATGTTATGTTATGTAACCCTTTATCGGCGCTTTAATCTATTTTTTATTATTTCCGTGTCCTTTTTGTATTGCCTAATGAAATACTTATCATTTTTAAATTGTCAATTCCGTGATGGCAGACACATTCGTTTTGGAATCCTTTAGTGTATTTCTGCATGGCTTGCGTTGTTTTTAATTACAGCCAGTGCTTGGGGCTATAAATTAATAAATGAAGAATCAGAGTGGCTCAACGGTTGAATATACAGTATGTTAAATAAAAGAGGGCGTTTACTTAAACTCGTTAATCTATATCATTAATAGATTAAAATTAAAATATCTATTTAGAAAAATAAGTATAAAAAAATTGATTATTTAAAATAAATAAATTAAAAAATAATTATTTAATTGCGACATTACCGTTCTTCCACGTTGAAAGACAAGTGCGCGTGTACAGTGTTTATTTTAGGTATCAATTTAATATTTATTGTGAATATTTTATTATTTAAAAAAATAAAAACATTTTGTTTTACAATGGTAGGTAATATTTTTTTAGGATGTAAGGACGCTATACTATTGCGGGTTAACAAGAACGCCTTTCGTTAATCAACATACTGTAAGTAATCGTTTATTAATCTATACTTAATATTATAAAGAGGAAAGATTTGTATTTTTGTATGTAACGAATAAACTTAAAAACTACTGGACCGATTTCAAAAATTCTTTTGCCGTTAGAAAGCTACATTATCACTGAGCAACATAGGCTATATTCATTATTGGAATAAAACTTCTTACGCGGGCGGAGCCTTGAGGACACAGCTGGTATTATGTATATGTAAGCCAATATGAAAATATAGAGGGGCTCGTGGTTAACTACCAATAAAAAATACATCCGACTTTAAAAATCGTTGGATGCAGTATTTCGTACTTTTTATTACTCTAAAATATAAAAATTTGGTGTTTTTAATATTTATACGACTTTTCCTCCATGACCACGTATTCTGTGACACTTTATATAAGGTGTAACACAATTAACTAGTAACCTGAAATTAATATACTAAGGATCAAATATTTAATACAGTTAAAAAAATATGTAATTACGCATATAACAAAAAAAACACATGTTAAGGCGATAAGACTGAATTTTAAAAGCAGAAAGCAATGAAACAACTATAAACATTTCTTAAAAAAAAGAATTGTATCTTGATATTCTAATTGGGTCGTCTGAGGTTACTGGTTTGTAGGTATAATTAAATGGAAGCACAATAACTCATACGCATTAAGCCGTTAAGATCATTGTTGGCGTCACTACCTTTTGTGATGTCGGGTACAAAAGGGTCAAGTATATATAATGGTAAGGCCAATATACACATACAGTGTAGGTACGTATACATATGTTACCCCAATATAGGTATTAATTTAAAGTCATGGTGTCCCTTTATTAATTAACGTATACGGGTACTTTCGGGACGCGGTAATTCCCGGATCACCTGAGTTTCAATTTACACGTTACAGCTAATTTACTCTCGCTTCACTCAACTAAGGTAATATTGTGCGTTGAAAGGCTCTCGGTACGGTAAAGCTATAAATTAAAAGTTAGCTGGATTAAGTGTCATTATTTAGTGCTGCTGAAAGCCTCGTGTGTTCGGGATTACAGTGGGTTTATTATTTTAACATATACTCGATGTAAAAGGGGCCCGTGGCTAATTATTAACCGCGCGGATAATACGATTTGCGAGGCTAAGCTGCGCTTGCCGCGGTCAGTCTGTGGATGGGTGACCGTTCTTTACACATCGATACCCCTCCGTGCCTCGGAGAGCACGTTAATCAGTCGGTCCCGGGTGAATACCTATGACAGTCGTTATGAGTAGTCAGAAGCCCGAAAATCTGACAACTGGTCTAACCTTAGAATATCGGCACTGTCCAGTAACTGGGTTGCGGAGTTCTGGTGGCAGTCCCTCCGTGTCAAATACTGGTATTCAGCCACATCTGGTTAGACTGGAAGCTGACCCCGAGAAAATTGGGAAAAGGCTAGGTAGAACAACGAACATATTCGATGTGACAGGAGGGCGCAAACATGAGTGTAAAAATCAAATTGGTTGTTACAAGCAAAAGTCATCTCATGAAGATAATTTACGTGAGCATATCATTGTTAGTCTACTCTACCTCGTTGGTCTAGTGGTGGCAAGCGCGACTGCGGATCGTAAGGTCCTGGATTCAATCCCCAGGTTGGGCAAAGTGTTATTGGGTTTATCTGTGTGGAATTCCTCAGTAGCAGTCCGGACTTTGGATTTTTGCCCGCTTGATGGCAATAGGTTCGCCCCTTATTACATGGGCCTCAAACATAGCGAAATGTGGGTGTTAATACACCTCTGCCCCACTCTTCAGGGAACACAGGCGTGATAATATGTTATCATTGTTACTTTAGCAATACTTCTGGCTTTTGCTAGGGTCCGGTGTACTTGATGGTCTTGGGCGTTCGCCTATTAACAACACATTATTATTGCGCACATTCTCGGAGAGCACGTTAAGCCGTCGGTCCCGGGTGTCATACGAATACCTATGACAGTCGTTACGGGTAGTCAGAAGCCCGAAAGTCTGACAAACGGTTTAACCTTAGGATATCGGCATTGCCCAGTTACTGGGTTGCGGAGGTCTGATGGCAGTCGCTCCGTGTAAAATACTGGTATTCAGCCGCATCTGGTTAGACTGGAAGCTGACCCCAAGATAATTGGGAAAAGGCTAAGAGGAAGTATTATTGCGCACATTATCACATTGTTATTATTACGTACATAAAACTTATTTAGTTATTTGTGATACTACACTCAAGAGTAATGAATCCGGGTCATCAACATAAACCTTAACATCTCAGAAAACATTGTTTAACATTTTAACATTGTTTTGTTTGTGTTGGTGACCCGGATTCATTGCTCCCGAGTGTAGTAATTTTTGGTATAACTTGGGCTGTAATGGGCATAAAAATATTGTAGTGCCTGTTTTTTTTAAGCAATTTTTTGGATGTTTCGAGTTCAGTAGCCGCTAAAAGTATTTCCGCGATATCCATCGGTCTGCCTGTCAACCTGCCAGTTAGCTCGTCAGTCGTCACCAGTCTGTCGGTTACCGATGCGAAAATAATTGGATCTCTGATATTCACCCCGAAATGTGGTTCTCGTGAACAGATGCCAAGTGTGAAGCGATTTTTTTTTCAATTTGCAGTGGTATTGCTTGAATTATCGTGTTGATTTTTAATTGACGGTTTGAAAAAATAAGAATATACAGGGTTAGTCGAAAAGAGGGGGTGCTAAGCTGAAAGGGTGTTAAAGTACCCACAATAATGGATAACTTTTGTTCGACAACTTTCCCCAAAAGTCATTAGTTTAAGAGAAATAGCTGTTCGAAGATTTCATAAAAAATACGTAAATTTTTTTAGGTCATATATGGGGCGACTGATTAGAAGGGCCATTTTCTGAATTCGTAACTAAAGCTGGGGTGAAGAATTTAAAAAAAAAAACTAAAATAAAAATAATTAGCATGGTTTTTTTTATTGAATTTTGAAAGGACATTGTCCAGAATCGCCCTGTGCAACCAAAGTATCGGACATACACGATAATTAATTGTCTATTTTATTATATTAGTTGCAAATACTTTTGTAACACGAACTAGCTGCATACCAAAATGAACATTAAAAGTATTTTACGCGACTAATAACATTAATCGCCGCCATCTTCGCCAAACGTCATGTCGTGTCGAAAAAGATTAGGGATGCCCAATCGATTGTAATTGATCGATTGATTTTTTAATGAACTATCGCATATTTTTTAATCTGAATCACATTTTGAATTTATTTCAAATAAAGTGCAAATAGAAGCTACAATAAAAGCATTCAATCACCATTCCATATTCTACAGATGATAATTATTATTCCCTAAAAGTATAATTTTTAAAAAACCTAATTATAAATATTTTATGAAAGAGGTCATACTCGATATTAAATTGATAGTTAGAATAATGCTGAAATGAACAAAACCTACAATTTCATCGTCATCATTATTCAGGGTTTTCTAATGATCGTTTAGAAAAGTGTGTGGTTTACTTCTAACTAAACGATTATTCACATTAATTAATATAAAAATAACCCTTCTTTTGGGCTTCACCGTAGTCGGGTAAAAAATACTTATCGTTACTGAATACATTATAAATGTTTTCTTTAAAAAAACAATATTGCAGACTAGATACAGTTGTCATTATGTATTAATAGTATTACAAGTATAGAAGAGTGTTATTGTAAGTAAAGTAGGACATTGTTATACTTGTAATAGTATTAATATTATCGTATGACAAAAGTTGATGTAATACAGTTTGTAACGTATGGCCATAGTAAATCTTGGGATTTATCGATAAATCGTATCGTATTTACCACCCCTATTTTTGACGTCCCTAAATGGTCACTTGTCACTGTAAGTCTATAGATAATACATACATATTATAGGGAGATGCACTAGATAGTAGTCGCATTTTATAGTCACGCTACTCAAGTGTGCGCTGTTTCTATTTTTTCATTAATACACACAAACATTTTATCTCATTCCGAAACATATGCTAAGAATACAAGTACCTATGTTAATTAGATTCTATGCATTTAAATGTTGCACTTACATACACTTAGGCTTTAGAAAAAACTGCATAGGTACCTAATTATCTAGGTAGGTACTAAAAATAGCTAAATGTATTATGATATTGCTTTTCAGTTTCTTAAAAATCACTCGAAGCTATGAAAAACTATACCTATAATATTCGTTGTTATGGTTCGACTATAACCTCAAATTCTGATACATTTTTTGCAATATATCTATTCTGCAGCTAGTCCGCTATAAAAATAATATCTTAAAGGAGTTTACTAATGATCGACAATAAGCCACGAGCTCCTCATCATTTGTTCTAAATAATAGAAATAATAATCATATGTTTTCCACATAGGTTTCCAAAACATAATTTTCCGATGCTCTAGGTTCCAGGGCGAACAATTTATGGGCGCAGAGCAATGTCCTTTAATACTTTCTTTACAACGATAATGATATATTAAGTGGCCCGCGGCTTAGTGGCGGCCTTTCCGACTAACTTTGTATAAATGAAGGACAGATTGTCTCTTCCTATCTCTTTGAGGAATACTCATGTAAAATATCATGAACTGAAAATAAAACAGTTCTATGGGTATTATTGTTAAATCAAGTATTTATTGTGTTTTAAGTAGCATCATTTGTTCTAAATCGTTCTGCCTAGCCTATTCCCAACTATGTTGAGGTCAGCTTCCTGTCTAACTAGATACGGCTAAATACTAGTATTTTACACGAAGCGACTGCCATCAGACCTCCGCAACCCAGTTACTGAGTAATGCTGACATCTTAAGGTTAGACCGGTTGTCAGACTTTCGGGCTTCTGACTACCCGTAACGACTGTCATAGGTATTCGTATGACACCCGAGACCGACGGTTTAACGTGCTCTCTGAGGCACGGAGGGGTCTCAATGTGTAACGAATGGTCACCCATCCACGAGGTTTTTATTAATTAAGCCACGAGCTCCTCATCATTTGTTCTAAATAATAGATATAATAATCATATGTTTTCCACATAGGTTTCCAAAACTGCAAAGGTTAATTACTCCAATCATCTTATCATCATAATTTGGTGCAAATGTTGTCGAATTCCAAATTAGTATTAGTTCCTAGCTTGGTACTACGTTTGATTAATTAAATCCTGTGTATTCGATCAATGTATGAACTCCTTGTAAAGACTGAATTACGTTAGTTATTTGTTATATTTCAAATACAATTTTCCATTTTTACTATTTTTTACAATATAATCGCCCCCTATTACATGGGACCTAAACATAATTGGCGAAACGAGGGTGTACTAAAACACCTCTGCCGAACCCTTCGGGAATACAAGGCGTGTTGTTATGTTATTTTTTAGACGACACTAAAGATCTTACAATAATAGTTTAAAACATTAAGTATATCTATAATTTAGTCCATCCGTGACCAAGAGAGCACAGTGCCAAAATATAGCCAACAATTTCGCATTTTGCATTTTCAAAATCGTGTTCCAAACTCCAACATATCAATCTTTGTAACTCCCCTTTTAAGTGTCTGTCAGAACCACATCTCAATAGTTTAAAACGCATTAGAATCTGTCTATCATTGTCTAAGTGATGGATCCTTGCATAATATCCCTTTCAAAGTGACATTCATTACAGCTCGCGCGAGACTCGACCGAGTGGATACGACATTTGTCTACCGTGGGTATCTAGTAAACTCGAAGTAATCTACCATTTGTAACCGTCTGGGAGCTTCCTTCTCTGCTTCAAGACAAATTGTTCGACTGAGGGTGGCTGGTTGACCTCAGACCGTGCCAATGCGATGTATAAAGCTAGTTAGGTATGTATATACATGTTTTAACGACTTCGTTACACATGTAAACATTAAAAGTACATATTCGATGTAAGACAGACTTATTTGAAGATTTTTTTTGCCGATGTATAAAAGTTAATTGGATTTGCGTATCTAATGAAGTATTTTCAATATAAGCTTCCAATTATATTGGAATACTTTGTAGATTTGTTGTTTTTGGTCTGAAATTTAAGGGCGAAGATTGTGATTGAGTTATTGTAAATAATATTGATTTTAATAACACTGACAAAGGATTCCTTTACTTTGAAGTGAAGTAGAATTGTAAAGATAATTATTTAGCCGTTGTTTATAAGTTACGTTTTTATAACATACATACCTACATAAACTCACGCTTTTTTCCCATGGTGGTAGGCAGAAATTATAAAACGCTACATGTTACGATCCTTACATACTCCTTTCGCTTCATCCACATTCATACATCTTGTCATATAGGCACGCCGGTTGAGAGTACTACGCACCTGTCCTTTGTGAAGAAAGGAAAATAACATCGATGTATGTCCTTCTTAACGTTATTGTAACTATATTTTATTACAGTGCAGGTACTTAATAATGGCAAAAGTAAACTCAAAAAGCGTAGAGCGGCAGCGCTTAGTTCAGAATTTAATTTAGACTTTTTGTCAGACACAATCTAGGTTCCCGGTAAAAAATGCACCCGTGCAAAACTCAATTCATTGCTGTTATGATAAATTTGATAGTGAACAAAATATGTAACAGTATTGGATGCAGTTTTAACTACATTATATTATTTTTTTAGTTTGACATAGCCTCCGGTAATAGGTACTGCGTACCAGTGCACATCAGAAAAAGGCTTACGGGAATTTGGTATTTTAACATATTGTACAGTGGATTAAATTTTATAAATTGGATTGAAATGGAAAACTTTGTGCCACTATTGTGTCAAATAAACCCTGGCTATAACATACGATTTATTTTTAATAAAAAAACAGTTCAACTGAATCTTTTTTGATTATTTTGTTTTTGGTTTTGACTGTAGGTAATCGAGTTTCCAGTTGAAATAAACTAATAGAAAAATTTAACGAATTTGTTGTTTGTGTTGTATGTAGACGTTGAGATGTTTTTTATGAGTGTTATAACAGAATTTAACGTCAAATAGTATAACAGAAGTTAACCCAGTAACAGGGTTACGGAGGTCTGATAGCAGTCGCTCCGTGTAAAATACCTACTGGTATTCAGCTGCATCTGGTTAGACTGGAAGCTGACCCCAATATAGTGGGAAAAAGCTAGGCAGAACATAAAACAGAACTAGCGGCCCGTCCCGGCTTCGCACGGGTGGACATTTTTCCCGTTTTTGCAACATTTTTCATTTGTGCTCCGCTCCTATTGGTCGTAGCGTGATGTTATATAGCCTATAACCTTCCTCGATAAATAGACTATCCAACACAAACAGAATTTTTCAATTCCAACCAGTAGTAGTTCCTGAGATTAGCGCGTTCAAACAAACAAACAAACTCTTCAGCTTTATAATATTAGTATAGATTTATAGTCGCAGTTTTACAAGGAATTATATTGTTATTCAGCTGTAAAGTAATGATTAATGATCACTGAATTGACCTAGTCGTCACAAGATAACTGTGCGCGAGATTTTCAAAGCTCCGCTGTGAGGATTTCAGAAAATGTTAATATCATTTTAAAACTATTATTTTAATTTAAGGATGACTCACACTAGACCGTGTCGGGTCCGAGCCGAGTGTCGGCCGTAGCACGGTCAACTAATCTATACTTCTATACTAAAATTATAAAGAGGAAAGATTTGTATTTTTGTATGTAACGAATAAACTTAAAAACTACTGGACCGATTTTAAAAATTCTTTTGCCGTTTGAAAGTTACATTATCACTGAGTAACATAGGCTACGGGCGGAGCCGTGAGGACACAGCTAGTATTACATATATTTTGTCTCGATTGCCGCTAGGTATAGCGTGAGTGTGTACATACAAAATATATGTAATATTACCTGACCGTGCTACGGCCGACACTCGGCTCGGACCCGACTTGGTCTAGCGTGAGTCATCCTTTATTCGGTTATTTTTATCTTGTGTATCTATTTATTTTTCAATTACTCAACTCAGTCACGATACGTGTGCTGTTAGTCGTTGAGGAGATGCATTCTCTATCTTCAATCGAAGTGTTTCTTTATCTTCTTCTTTTCGTGTGGTTAGTGACTAACCCGGTGTCAGAGTTTATGCCGCTCATGGGCCTCTGACTTGGCTTCACATGCCGTCGAGAAATAGCTCTCAGGTATGCCGGTTTCCTTACGATGTTTTCTTTCACCGTTTTTAAGCAAGTGATAATTATACAATATGCACTTGAATCTGAAAAGTCAGAGGTGCCTAGGGTCACACCACTAGGCTATCACTGCTGTTCATTGGGCTTCATTATTAGATCATGATACATTTATTGGTAAGGGACCACCTCGTGAGTACTCCTTTAAAGAATCATCCAAATGAGTACATATTTGCCAGAATTAAGTAAGAACACAAATTTAAAAAAAAACTTACGCGTCGAATTGAGAACCTCCTCTATTTTTGAAGTTGGCTAAAAATAAAGAAAATTTAGTTTTCTAGTTCAATACGTTATCGGAACGAGAAATTGTCCCTAGAAAAAGCGAGCGCTATACGTTATGTGAACATTGCTTTTACACCAAAGTTAGTACAAAAACATATCACTGCAACATGTTTTGTTACCAATATTGTTACTAACATTTTATTGGTTTCGAACAACAGTCACAAAGTACATATGTTTCACCGCAGTAGTTTTGCTTGCTTTTTGTCGAGATTTGCTGTACTTGTTATAGTTGAAAAGTTAATTGTATTTATCATGGCGACCATGTTCGAAGAGAATATAATACAATATTCACTATGTAAAATGTTATGTTATTATAACATGTTACATGTAAATTCAGGTATAGCCTATGTAAAATCACAGAAAAGCGCTTGATAACTTTACTACCTTTTACATTATTCTTTACCTGAATATTGGCGAAATTGGCCGAACTTTGAGTGTAAAACACACGCACCCACGCCCATACATACACACACCCACACACACACACACATACATACACACAAACGCACGCACGCACTTGCAAATACACGCAGTCTTTGCGTTTGGGGAACACAGGCATGATTTAATAGGTAGGTAATTAGATCTTCACAGTTTATATTTTTGTTTTCATTTTGAATCAATGCTTTCAATAATCTCTCTCAATATGGCGGCCTGGAAGTAGCATTCCAAGAGGAGCTGTCAAAATTTAAACGACTTTTTAAGATATTTAAGATATCTATAGGTAAACTACAGCTTAGAAGGAGTTCACAAATATAATAATGCGGACCTACAGTACGCGTAAAATATTTTTTCTGTTCCGAAATCAGACTTTAGGCGTTCTATTCCTCACTTCAGAGGGGCAAAAATATTTTATTCGTACTGTAAATGCCTTAAAAGCCTCTTTTTTAAGTTTCTATACCTACCACTTATTTCTAGAACATTTTATAACAAACCTTTTACTATGGTACGCGTTGAGCTTCAAGGATTATCTTAAAGGAGTGACGTTTTATTACTGCTAATAAAAACCAGTGGAACGGAAGGTGTACAAACGCAGTAAAACTAATGCTTACGATTAATCTAGAAATGCTTTCACGCGCTCTCTTCAAATTTTATATGTTCCTTTTTTTAGAACTTATTGTAAAATGTGGGTACCTAAAGTATTAGTTGAAAAGAATCGAATGGATAATTTCTAGTCTTACCTAGACGTGAGGCATAAATATTGGATTAGGTATTTTTCGGTGCGTGTCCGTGCCTAATCCAAAGCGTCGAGGATTAGGTATGGCACAACATATTCGTACACAGTCTACACATATTCCGCACCTTAAAATGTGGTACCTACACAAGATGACAGTCCTAAGCCTATGAGAATGTCTAATAGAGAATGTCTAATAGACATTTTAAGAGTCTGCGCTGCATCATCATTAACACATTGTGCAGCCGCACTCTTTAAGTATGAAGGGTAATTTTGATCACTAAATTAGTCGTTAAAAACAAAAGTATTCACGTTGACTTTAAGTACTGTTTGCCCATAAAAAACGAAATATAGGTAATCCACCGTTCCACAATATATCAGAAACGGAACGTTCATACTCCATGCCGAATATTTCTTACCCAATCCACATACGATACATAATATCGGTAACAGGCCAGCGGCGATATTGAATAAATATTCAGATTAGGTAAATGGATTAGGTATTTTTAAATACTAGGATTAGGTGGATTAGGTATCATTTTTAATCCGACCCATGTCTAGTCTTACCCCCCAGTTTCTGGAAGGCAGATCACTACTGGATACGGACCTCTTTTCAGAATGAGAAGGGTTTAGGTCCTAGCCCACCGTTCTACCCTGGTACTAGTTAGTGGACTACACATACTCAGTTGTTCAGGTGTCCTCACGATGTTTCCCTTCATCGTTAACGCAAGTGATAATAAAATTTAGATCCGCACATGAGTTCAAAAACTCAGAGGTGCGGGTCTGGATCGAACTCAGAGCCTCCAGTGTGGAAGGCAAGCGTACAATAACCAGGATAATGCGCATTGTGAACGTTTATTGTAGCAGTAATTTGGAAGCCCATCTTAGGGAGTGGACGTTTACGGACTAAGATGATGATGAAATAAATGAATAAAATAGTCACGTAACCGCCTGTTCACACAGCGGATCCCTTTTAACGGATCCGTCGATACTGGATAAATTCTTTAAATCTATATCGACGAATCGGTTAAACAAATGGCAGCTGCGTCACATCTGGCAGGCAGGATACGATAAAAATAACGGTTGCAGTATTTTTTACTGGATTCGGAATATTATCGTGTATGTTAATTCGCTCATACAACTACAGGTGCCATCACCAAAATAAAAACGGATCCTGTAAACAGTTTCTGTGTGTACTAGGTGTAGGTAAGTCATTGTATGTAATGATACATTTCATGTTCAGCTTTAATTGTAAATAAACTTTTCATTTCGCAAAACAGCAAGTCACTTGAATTGGAAGGTAACAAAATATCCTTGAACAATAATGCAGTGTCGATTACGCCAATGCGCCGTAACCGAAACTTTCGAGGGTAGCAATAGTGCATAAAATAGTTCGCAAGCTCTTTTGTGAACCACTATCCGATTTTCCTATAAGTTCTCAAACGATTTCTGTGAAACGATAAGCTGCTGACAAGCTCTATATTTATATACTTGGAAGAGGAATGGAGTGTGTTAGGCTGATTTGATTGACTGAATCTGTTGTATAAAGAGCAATGCAAGCAGAAGGTTAATGAATTAGAGAAATTATAGCCTATAAAGGCGATTTCATTTCACTCGCCCGGGTATACGACGCATACCCGGACGTCACCCAAGCTCTTAGGAACTTGCCTCACAACGTGTAGATTAGGGCCTAGCTGTCTATACCTACACACACACAACCGACACGCACCCGGCCTCGCCGTCGAGGCCCCCGCGACCCCCCCGTAATATCAAGCCCGACCCTTGCTTGACGAGCCAGCCCGCGTGCTGAGCCAGTAGCTATAAAAATTCCCTAATAATAATTAACCCAGCCCGACCCTTGTTATATCTCAACAACGCACTAAGCCGTGGTTCTAACCCCACAGGGGGTGCCCTTAGTGATCGGCGTTTAATTTATATTCCTAGTTCCTAGTAAGCCCTGGCTGGGGGCCTTAAAGTAATTTTTGGCCACCCCAAGAATAGTCCGGTTGAGCAGACAAAAAGCTTCCGAAGCTTTATTTGCGAGTGGTACTTTTCAAAAAAAAAAAAGGTTAATGAATGTAGATGAAGCGAAGGATGTGTCAGGATCATAGCAGGTGGAAATCTATAGTCTCTGCCTACTTCAATGGGAAACAGGCGTGTTTGTATGTATGTATGTATGCAAGCAGAAGTGTAAACTTATGTGTTTTTGTCAGTAATGCTACGTGCAGAGCAAGTTTGTAGGCAGGTTTAGATGCAAATCGTACAAGAATAATTAAATAACAACTAGGAAACTGAAAGTAATCCCTTAAATAAATAAACTTTTAAGTTCGTTCTACCTAGCCTTTTCCCAACTATGTTAGGGACAGCTTCCAGTCTAACCAGATCCGGCTGAATACCAGTATTTTACACGGAGCGACTTCCATCAGACCTCCGCAACCCAGTTACTGGGCAATGCCAGTACTCTATAATTTTGTATTATCATGGGAATTTTATTTGTGTGCGAAGTTTCAGGAGAATTGGTTAAGCAAAAGTAGTTGAAAAATCTGTCGCAAGATTTGAATCAAACAAACAAACATATATACGAAGTGGAGCTAAAACCGTTTAAAAAGAAGAAGAAAGAAAACATTTCTTTGTCACTGAGGCATGAGGCAACATCTTTAAATATGATAAATCATAAAAAACTACAAGAGACCATGTGTGTCTCCCGTTTCCATCAGATAGGTAATCAGCTCAGCATTATGCATGGCACCAGACAGAACCGACCGAACTACTAGGCTTAGCACGAAGGTTGTGACGTAACGTTAATGTCAATGAACTTTGAATGGGGAAGGCAACGCAAAACTAAAGCAGATAGCAGCACCTCCATACTTAGTTATTTCCACCAATCACAACCATCAGGTTGATATTAACAATAATGTCAAACACATTGCAACCAATAAGATTGCAGTGGAACAATCGAAAGTGGCGCCATTAGTTCCATAGTTGCCTACCCCATTGGAAATTCTAGTTTCGGACATACTATTTAATTAAATTGAAAAATTTATTCATCCTTCACTCCTCGCCGTCCGCTGGGTAAACGAGTCGTAAAAGGCGATGATTGTGCCCGAAAATGGCAAAAGGCTCGTCATTTATTACGTAGGACATAATACAAGAGACGAAACGTGGGTGTACAGATTCCTGTAATAGAAGAACAGCTCTGCTTACCCCTTCGGGGATTGTAGGCGTGAGTATACATATATGATACAAATTTTGCATGTCGCAAAATAATACACCAAAATGTTATAGGACAGTCTGTTGTATTTCCGATTTTAAAGCTTACATTAGTGATACAACAATACTATTACGTCAAATGTTTGTGCCAGATGTAGGATCATGTCGTATCTTTTTCTTTCCTATCTTCACACGGATAATTATTATTATGTTTAATCAAGTCGGTCTTCTTCTTTTTTTAACCGACTTCCAAAAAGGAGGAGGTTCTCAATTCGACTGTATGTTTTTTTTTTTTTTTTGTATGTTTGTTCCACGATATCTTTGCTAATTGTGAACCGATTTTAATGATTCCTTTTTTGTTTGAAAGAGTATTCTTTCGAAGTGGTCCCATTTTAATTTGGTGAAGATCTGATGAAGAACTTCGGAGATAGACCATTTGAAGTCGGTTTTATTTTTGTTAAATTGTGATTATTCGTGTGGTTAGTGACTAACCTGGTGTCAGAGTTTATGCCGCTCATGCGCTTGGACTTGGCTTCACATGCCGTCGACAAATACAGTAATACCCCGGACTTACGCGTTAGGTGAGACCAAGAGATAGCCGTGTAAGTCGAACTCGCGTAAGTCGGGGTTCAACCTTGCATATAAATAGGTACGTATAAAGTTTGTGTCATAAACCGAATTTGCACTGCGTACGTAATGTTTTACGGAATTGGAATTGTTATTCCACACGGAACACGTTCGAGCTTGTCGTAAACCGAACACACCGATACGCGCGATGATCAAAAAGAAAAACCGCGTATCTCCGAATTCGCGTAGAACGGGGTAGCGTAACTCGGGGTATTACCTACTGTATCTCTCAGGCATAGGCAGGCTATACAACATGTTACATAATTCCCCATGAAAAATGCAAATAATCAAGTAGTATTTTATGGGTGTTTTCATTTACCTCTCAGAGGAAATTAGGTAAGAATGTAAATAACTTTCTGGGTAGAATACTTTTTAGTTATATGTTTTCAGGGTTGCGTTTCAATGATGATTATTTTATGTTTAATCCAAATACATTTTTTTTGGGTCATTCTACTGTTTTCAAATATTACCAATAGACTCTTTACAAGGGACCTTTTAACCCCCTTTCGGCTTTAGGGGTATATTTGTAACACGTTGTATAATAGGTAATTAAGCACGAAAAATAATAACAAACGGTTTAATTTATTGAATTACATTGACAATTTAACTTATAGCTGTAGGTTGTTGTTGACGTCTCTGTTCATGGTGACGTTGATTGATGGTGTGTCGCGCGACAAATTGTAAACTTGGCACAAATATTTACCGAGCTGGCCAAACCTGGCCCCCTCCCCTACCACGAACTTTATTTACTTTGCGTCTGTTTGAATTGCTTTGTACTTTAATAAGATTGAGATCATATCGGTTTTACGTTTGATTTGAAAGTTATCTGTGGTCTTCTTATCGTGTGGTTAGTGACTAACCTGGTGTCGGAGTTTATGCCGCCCATAGGCCTCTGACTTGGCTTCACATGCCGTCGAGAAATATCTCTCAGGCAGGTTTCCTCACAACGTTTTCCTTCACCGTTTTTAAGGAAGCGATAATTATACAATACGCACATGAATCCGAAAAGTCAGAGGTGCGTGCTTTGGGTTTGAACTCGAGACCTATGACTTGGTAGTCCGACGGTCACGTCACTAGGCTATCACTGCTGTATCTGTGGTGTACCAAGCGTTTGTATTAATTTCCTGTTTAACCAGGATTGACTGCGGCAAGCTTCGCAGATCTATCTATTTACGTTATGAAGCTGCTATTTAACCATTAGCCTCTCTGATAGCCTCGGATTATCTGTGGAGCTTTAAATAGAAATGTATTTTTAACATGATATTAGCTTGTTTCAAATTCAAACCTTTGTCTGTGATTACTCTGAACAAATAATGTAGATACACACAATTTTAATGTCTATAACATTTTTCATGCTAAATATTGGTTTTTAAAATTGAGATTACGTGATTTAAACATAAAATTAACAATTATTTGTATTATTTATTATGTCCCCATTCAATGTAAAGCCTAAAAACTACAAGTCCTAACCAAAACAGTAAAGAAAAATTTAATGAACTTATCCGTGTCGCAAAGGCGCCAGACCACTTCGAAGACATTTTGAATTTGACAGATAATTATCGATATTAACATATTTTAATATTTTTTCTATGAAAATTGACATACATTGTAACCTTATTAATCATGAAAAATGGTCCTTTTTTAGATTAGTAGTAAAATAGATTTTTTCAAAGTTAATGTGATCGGTGAAGTACATTGCCAATTGAAGGGTTAATTTTGTTTCAGTTATTGACGTATTTTGTGCGTGACCTCATTTTCAATATGACATAACATAAACATAATTAGCCCATTACTGTCCCACTGCTGGGTACGGGCCTCTTCTAAGAATGAGAAGGGTTTAGGCCTTAGTCCACCACGCTGGCTTAGTGCGGGTTGGCAGATTATACACACCATCGAGAACTTCATGGAGCCCTCTCAGGTGCGTAGGTTTCCTCACGATGTTTTTCCTTCAATTTAACGCAAATGATAATCCAATTCTGATCCGCACATGAATTCAAAAAGTCAGAGGTACGAGCCGAGATCAAACTCAGACTCTCCTGCATGGAAGGCAAGCGTTCAACCGTTAGTTAGGCTATCAGTGTGGTTCGCCACACTGTGCAAATAACATTAAAATCAAATTTAATTAATTTGTAACTTAAAATTAATCTGCCTCGTTGGTCTAGTGGTGGCAAGCGTAACTGCTCATCGTGAGGTCCTGGGTTCGATCCCCAGGTCGGGCAGTGTTATTGGGTTTTTCCGTGTGGAATTCTTCAGTAGCAGCCCGTAGTTTGGATTTGTGCTCGGTTGATGGCAATAGGCTCGCCTTCTATTACATCGGACTTAAGCATAACGGCGAAATGAGGGTAGTAATAGTAGTAATAGTAATTTATTTTCTCCCAAAAAGGTACAATTTGTTACATAGTATCTAGGTTACAGGCAGATTCAAACCTTTGTGAGAGCTGGAGTCTATACTGGGTTCGGGACCTGTATGACAGATCTTCAGGCTCACACCTTCAAAATTGTAATATTAAATTGCACTTACGTACTACAACATTGTAAGAGTTTTAAGTACTGAGAGGAAGAGAATATACAAAACAAAAGGAGATGTGGTATGTGTGTCTTTAGAGAGTGTTGTGTGTCCGTGAGTGCAACATAAGTCCTCACTCCCAGCGCCCGTGAAAGGCACTGGGCGTGAGCACCTACTTGCCCGAGAGTGTTTGTGTGTGTGTGTGTGTGTGTGTGTGTGTGTGTGTGTGTGTGTGTGTGTGTGTGTGTGTGTGTGTGTGTGTGTGTGTGTGTGTATGTGTGTGTGTGTGTGTGTGTGTGTGTGTGTCAGTGTGTGGTCAACAAGGTGAAACGCGAATCAGGATTAATTTGAATAGGTGAATATTTCCGGTAGGTG
Organism: Amphipyra berbera; assembly: GCA_910594945.2. Lineage (NCBI taxonomy): Eukaryota > Metazoa > Arthropoda > Insecta > Lepidoptera > Noctuidae > Amphipyra > Amphipyra berbera. Next base: position 8,219,469 of record OU343136.1, on the reverse strand, counting down.
AAATTATTTTAGAATATTTAGTATATTTTCAGTCTCTGCATAATCCAATTCAAGTAGCCAATTCGTAATAGCTTTTTTACATTTTGATCTGCACATAGGGTATATATTTAAACTTTTATTAGCCTTGTTATAGACGTAGCTACTGAGGAAAGGGAAACTACGTTGGGCCGAACGACTATAGGGTGACTACACTTCTACCCTACCCTTCGGGGAATACAGACGTGATGTTATGTTGTGTTAATTAATCTTAATGTTACACCGAAATTTCGTTGTAAGACACAGTTTTATTATAAATGCAATAGCTGCAATTTTATTGATGCAATGCCAATGCCAATTTTATTGACAAACAAATAGTACCTATATTTGTTTGTCAATAAAATTGGCAAATAACATCGTAGTGCTCATAAAAATGACATAATCGTCGAATAAAAGGAAAGGGTGCCAATAACGCGACCCTTTTAACGAAAGATATTATTTACTGTTACAATATCAAGGACATTCAGTTTCTATAAATCCGAAGGTCTTATTCTCTTCAGCAAATTCTTCGAACAGATTCATAGTTAGTGGTCGTATCTTAACCACAATCATGATACGGATTATACAGGGTGTAAATGAAATCATGTAATTCCTTCAAACCTCGTGATGTACTGCTGACATAGATAAACCATGCACGGGAAACATTTGGAGTCAATAAAAAAAATACATGGTGTTCTTAAAGTGAGGCATTTTAGCGCCCCGATCGAATTGCGCGGCTATCGCTCGCCGCGTGGCATTTAACTCGGGGCACTAAAATGCCTCACGTTAAGAATACATGTTTACTTCTTGTAATGTTTTTATTTTTTATTGAATCCAAAAGTATCCCGTGCATGGTTAATCTAGGTCAGCAGTACATCACGAGGTTTGAAAGAATTACAATGACATGATTTTATTTACACCCTGTATTAAAAAAAAGCGATTTTCTTTTTGCAAATGCAGGATTAATTGTGATAGAACATTTCAGTGGCTTGCATAAATGAATTGAAATCTGACGAGACAGCTGGCGGGCACGACTAGCATGGTAGCCCTGCGCAGTCAGTTGACTCATCTTTTTGAAATAAGTTTTTTGGTGAATCTTAATTAAACCTTATTTACAGCGACCAAATTATCATTACAAAAACGGTTTGATTAGACCTCTTTCTTGCCTTAGGCATCTGTACCTACAATAAACAGAATTTAATTAACCTTTGTTCCGTTTCAATTTAAGGGTAGATCGCAGAAGATGTTTGTTTATTATTACTTCCTCCCCTTCCTTATAGACGGACTGTACCTGTTTGTAATAACTCGACTGTGTCGGAGTCAAAATGTCTCATATTATACGCATGTAGATGTGTCTGCATTTTCATTAACCTACTTAATACATTAAACATTTTGATGATGTCGTGTTTGTAACCCCTCGTTTACACCTAGGTATAAAACATGTATTCTACATTGTATCAGATATTTTTTCGAAAAAAATATTACAAATATGCATACTTTAAGTAGCAAACAAGTATGTAGATCTTTAAAACACTTGTTTGAAATATTTTACACGTGATCATTAAGTGTTAAGACTAAGTAATGTCTTTTAAAAAGACCTTTACACAAATTATGTTTACAACTTGTTTTTAAGTGTAAACGAGGGGTGAGAATGTTTTAGTATATAAAACATCTAGTTAATATCATTCAGTTTATCTTCACTGCTACTTTAGCAGTATGAAAAGAGCACGCAAGCAAAACATTTGACGATTTGTTGAAAAACGCGAGTAACTTTGTATTCACCGTATTCAAAATCACGATAAAAGCGGAATGTTGAGAATTTACGAAAAAGGATAGTGCTACACAAAGCGCTTGTTGAAACAAAATCGTGTTTGATTTGTGGAACTCTTTGTGTACAGCGACGCCGCTACATCTGTATCCACTCGATCTCTTTATGGTGAGCCATCTCGCTTCATGCCCGTATAAACACATTTTTATTCCGATCCCATGCTAATAAAATGCAAATTGGGCTCTTTCAGCTTAGGGTTTAGCAATTTCGAACAAATGTTTCCTATTGAATTTTATTTGATTTCCTTAATTGCTGACCGTTGTTGGTACCTATCTGTAATACTTACTGGACCATAACCGTTTTAATTTCGCTGTCCGACACATGTTTGCATCAATTAATCCCACGAAAAACCAAATATGAATAAAATGTTCCGTTCATTAGTGATGTGAATCACTACCGAGTGAATTTGGGGAATTGTTAAAATAACGTACCAGATTTATCGTGTGGAAATTTTTAGTTGCTTTTTTATTGTAAATCTGTAGTTACGATGTATTATGAATGTTGTTTGCCCTGTAGCTTTTGTATACAGTACCGAAATACTCGTAAGTAGTACAGGGTTAGAATAAATTTTCCTCAATCTCAACCAACATTGTACAAAATGTAAATCAATGGAAATCTCTGTAAAGGATCTGGATACATGCCTAGACTTCCAGATGAGTTTAGACTAAAATAGTTTGTAAAACAACCGCATGACGTGTCAGCTATATTCATATATTCGGGTAACATTGGTTTTTAAAGCATAATTGGTCTAGACTTAGAGGTTGCGAGCACTCATACAATGTCGATAATGGCACTATCTCAGCAGAGTAGGGAAGCATAAGTATAATCAGCCCATTATTGTCCCACTGTTGGGCACAGGCCACTTCTTAGAATATTTTTTAGTTTTTATGTATATACAAGGTTAGTCGGAAAGGGGGTACTAAGCCACGGGCCACTTAAAGTATCACTGATGACTATTTTAAAGCAAGTGTTAAAATTTCAAAATTCGATAATTTTTATTAGCACGGGAAAAGATTTTTATTTCGGTTTAAAAAAAAACCTGCTTTAGTTATGAATTCAGAAAATTCAGTTTCTAATCCGTGACCCCAAATATGACCTAAATTGCAAACACAGCTGATCATAGCTATGGACAGATAGATTTTAGCATATTTTTTACGAAATCTTTGAAAAGCTATTTCCCTTAAACTATCGAGTTTTGGGGAAAGTTGTAGAACAAAAGTTATCCCTTATTATGGTTACTTTAAGACCCTTTCGGCTTAGTACCCCCTTTCCGACTAACCTTTTATATATAAATAGAAAGGGTTTAGGCCATAAACCACGACGCAGCCTTGCTGCAGGGTGGTGGACTACACACACCATCGAGAACTATTTGGAACTCAGGTGTGCAGATTTCCTCACAATGTTTTCCTTCACCGTTATCGCAACGTAACGTTCAGGTAAAAAGTTCATAAATATTTTATGAACCCTGTGAGTTTTTATTCAAATGGTAAGAAAAACAACCAGCCCTGTGAACAGCTGATCCATCAGCACGTTGTCACAGTCAACAAGGGTAACGGATTACTATCGTGATCGCTTCGAATAGAACAACAATTTGTCTCTACTGAGGGTATGTATTGAATTCTTTAAATTAAATGTTTCTACTATCTTTACACTACGTAAAGATAACATCACGCCTGTATTCCCTGAAGGGTTGGGCAGAGGTGTATAGTAACACCCTCATTTCGTCGTTATGTTTAAGTCCCATGTAATAGGGGACGAGCCTATTGCTATCAACCGGGCACAAATTCAAACTCCGGGCTGCTACTTATCGGAGACAGATAACAGAATCTTATAGGGGTGCATCTATCATTACCGTTATAGCTAATATCGCTATGTCAGGATTGGGAGCATGGTAAATAAAGTAAAGGAAACCAACATAGACTCTCCACCACTGAGAGTACTTTTAATTAGGTTAGTGATTAGTTACAGAAGCTAGTTCACAATATATCACAATATAATAATTAACACAAGATCAGAAAATGACGACAAGCAAACCAGATATAAAAGGTCACACTTCTTCGGCTGTTCGACATGAAATCCCCTGCTCCGTGGAGTGACCACTGTTTTTATAACTTCGTGTACGTTGATTAATCTTGACGGTTACCCTCCTATGTCAACTTTGTTCAGTGTTACCAGTTACCGATAACATACTGAGGAATTCTACACGGAAAAACCCAATAACACTTTACCCAACCTGGGGATCGAACTCAGCCTCACGATCAGCAGTCACGGGAGCCACCACTACACCTATGAGGCTATCACTATACTATATCATATTACTATTTTTAGCGATACCTACTAATATTATACATACAAAGAACGTGCGAGTTTCCTCACGTAATCGGTAAAAGGTTAATTTCGGAAATTAATGCGACGTTTCTGAAAATTATTTTACGCTTAGAAAGCAATAATATAGGTATAGTGGGCGAAGCGAGAGCTGAATAGTGGGCTAATTAAGATAGAAGTCTAATAATTTATCATTAACCTTAATTAAGTCTAGACATAAATGATAATCATTAAATTTTACAAGGCTAAATAATCCGTGGGAGTGCTGGAACAGCAAAAAACAAAATTGCTTTCATTGATTTAAGCTCTTATTAATAAACAGTTGTCATTAGACAGTTCCCTCTTAAGTGTAATTTTAAAAGGGATAGAAATGTATTTAAAAAGAAATGATTCCGTCGTGGAATGCCTGACAGATGTGATATAACGAAACTTCTTCTTCTTCCTGGCCTTATCCCACAATAGGTGGAGTCCGCACAATATGTATTTCACAAATCCATGTTGTTAGAGGTTTTGACTTATTGTTTTATGACCGGCCGCCAGCGAGACATCAACCCTTCCTTGGGAATACTCGTTGAGCGTTGGCGCGGGTGACTCAATGTGCTTGCTGATATTATGCACTGAGTCCCAACATGATATGCTTGTCAATCTTATTGCCGACAACTAAGTAGACTATGTTCGTTTTGGTGGGGTATACTTGAAGTTCCTCAACCCACTCATTCAGTTTTGCTAGGGACTTTGGTTCTAACACATCGTAAACTAATGTAGTACCGTGAGCGTCTCTGTAAAACGAAACTAATTTTGTAAAAATAATAACTGGCCGAATCAAACCGAAGAGAGCCGACGAGTTACGAAGATCTGCCGTTGCGTGTCTGCCATCGCGAGCGTCGCCACGCAACAGCCGTTCTCATACCCGTATCGACGCATTATGTAAAAGACATACAATAGAATCTTGTAGGGGTGAATCTATCATTACAGTTATAGCTAATATCGGTATGTCATGATTGCGAGCATGGTAAATAAAGTAAAGGAAACCAACATAGACTCTCCACCACTGAAAGTACTTATATATGGGTTAGCGGTTAGTTACATAAGCTACACAAGCCTGCAAAAATAAGTATCACACTTTTAAAATTTAAATTTTTTGTAAACTATAGAAGTTAGAGATTTAAAATAAAAAACGTTATATAGCTATTTTTATCAGCTTTCTTTGAAACTATAGTAACAAAGTTAAACTCTTTTTTGAGTCCTTTTTGTTTCGAAAATATATCTTGTGTACTTAAAAAGTTATACCAATTTTAAAAGTGTGATACTTATTTTTTCAGGCCAGTGTAGTTCACAATACAGTGGCCCCTGTCTAATCCAGCACCCCCTGTAATCCGACATGTCTATTATTATTGAATATTTATTTGACTATCTTCGCTAATGTAGATAATGAATGATTGAACAGGTTACAACTTGTATGCGCCACCGCTACTTTTTGTAAGTTCTATAGCATTAATGACGTTAATTTTATAATAAAACGTAAGCTCTCTATTGTGTTGTTTAATTTCCTAAATTTGACATACATAATGAAGTATGATTTGTACTTCAGAGTATATCATATAGAATCATATCATTGAATCTATAATTTGTCGGATTACAAGGTACTTTTTTGTAAAAAAATTCCAGACTATAGGGGGGTCTTAGGCAGTACTCTATAATCCGAAAAATTCTATAGTACGACACTGCCCTGCAAAACGTTTGTCGGATTACCGAGGGTCCACTGTATAATAATTAACACAAGATCAGAATACGAGGACAATCAAATCAGATATAAAAGGTCAGACTTCTTCAGCTGTTCGACATGGAATCCTTTGCTCCATCGAATGACCAGTATTTTTATAACTTCGGGTACGTTGATTCATCTTGACGATTACCCTCTTTTATCAACATTGTCCAGTGTTACCAGCTACCGATAACAATTAGATGTTTCACATCAAAAGGGTTGTATGTATGGAATTCTAGCTGGTAGCTGCGGTTGGAACATCTCTCAAACGAAACCTGTTTATTTATACGGGTTTAAATTACAAAACCCTATTCTATTTGTAATGTAACTTCTTTAATCCCCAATTCAACTTACAAACCAAACAATCAAAGTCAATTTCTCCACCTAGATTCCAATTTCCAATCCCAGAGTACTAGCCACACAGTCACACACACACAGATAACGCAGACTACACCGCCCGTCGCCAACAAATTATACTCAAGACGTACGTTATCCGACATTTTCTGTTTCATAAATCTCCATTTGGAAGCACAGCGCTCCTGAATAGGCTCGTTAGTCATAAATAACCGAACTCTGGTCGTTATCTCTCATTCAACCGACCATAAGGTGTGCACGTTCGCTTCTCGTATTTTTTTTCTGAACAAACTTTAAATTTCTGTTTGCGTTTCTTTTTGGTAGGTATTTAGGTACTTTTTGACACGTATTTTGGCCACTGCCTTAATATATTTTTCATGTATTTGTTGATTCTTTTACTGTTCATATTGCTAAGGTTTTGGCAAAAGGCGGCTGACAGGGAAGAGTGGAAGAGAAAAACATATTGCGCCGACCCCAAGTAACTTGGGACCAGGGCAGAAAGATGATGATTTTTAGATTCTTTTACCCTAATAAACAGAGTCGTTACACAGTTAAACAGGCGGTCCCGGGTGTCATACGAATGCCTATGACAGTCGTTACTGGAAGTCAGAAGCTCAAAAGTCTGATAACTGGTTTAACCTTAGCATTGCCTAGTAACTGGGTTGCGGAGGTCTGATGGCAGTCGCTCCGTGTAAAATACTGGTATTCAGCTGCATCTGGTTAGACTGGAAGCTGACCCCAATATAGTTGGGAAAAAGATAGGCAGAATAAACAGAGTACATTATCAGATTGTAAGTAATAATAAAAATGTTTACTGCTAAAATGGATCTTCCAATCACCGCAACAATAATCGGTCAATCGAGAAAGAACGAATGAATGAATGTTTACCACGCTTGGCAGATGGATTAGTGATCGAAGTTTGTTGTTTTAAGCTCACAAGAGGGCGCTGATTGCCGTCTTCTTGAGGTTATTCCTTATTCGCCTTTCACGATACAAGATGAGAGGGGCTGATATATTATTCACCGGGAAACACATGTCGTTTCTTGTTATGTAAGTGGGTTTTGTTACACCTACATGTTTGAATTAACAAAGTAGAAATAACGTTTCGTAATTATGGAACCGTTTGTTACAAGAACTTTTGTTGGAAACTTTGTTTAATGCTGGTGCACGCTGCCAGCGGCTATGTAGGTACACATATAATTAATACACTCACACCTCATAGGTGAGAGTGATTTAAGGCTTGTAATGAGTTGGACTCAACGAAAAAAACTTTCAACGAAAACTATAATTGTACGAGTAAGTTAAAGACCAACGACGTTAAAATAAATAGACACGCTATCTCGTATAGGCAACATGCGCCAAATGCATTGGCGGAATAAGGTTCAAACTACCGCTAAACAGCAGTCAAGTTCTATGGCACTGTGGTTCCGGAACCATCTGGTACCTACTACTACTAGTAAGTAAATATTATATTACATCAATGGTTAAAACAAGCTGATCGGAAAATAACAGATTTATCATTTTTCAGGTGATGTTGACAGCGGCATGCATTCTTTAAACTTCGCGGAGCGCGAAGATTTATAGATTTTTTTTATTTATAACATAGAGGTTTATTATTGTGTACATTGCAGACTTATTTTATTCTATTTTAAGGACATTTTTTATGTTATAGTTAGCAGTGATAATAGTCATAGTATGAAATAAATTTCCTGCATTATTATACCTCAATTTATAAGGCTCTATAATAAAACTCTCTATAGATCTCAAGAGACAGATGCAAAGCAAAAAAAAATAGCCATATTTCATATAAAAACATAACATTGTACGCACGAAACGTTGCGTTTGCACACAATATTTACGCGCTAAAAGCTTTTGGTTGTAAAACGTTAATGTCTGTGTTTCCTTTTTTGTTACCTCCCGCCATTGACGGTAAGATCTCGATCGTTACGTGGATGCAATAAATTACTTTTACCTTTTATTTATGAGTAAAACAGGTGTCTGTCAATATCAATATACCTTTGTTGAGTTATGGGGACGAAGAGCTAAGTGTTTGTTTATTATTTGTTAGGTTTTGAAAGGGTTTTTCATTGCGGTTGTTTTTATAAAACATAACATTATATTACGCCGCTTAACATAACAGCAGTGATAGCCTAGTGGTGTGACGTCGGACTGCCAAGTCCAGGTCTCGAGTTTGAACTCAAGGCACGCACCTCTGACTTTTCGGATTCATCATATTGTATACCTATAATTATTACTTGCTTAAAAACGGTGAAGGAAAACATCGTGAGAAAACCGCGTGGTGGCAAGCGCGACTGCTGATCGTGAGGTCCTGGGTTAGATCCCCAGGTCGGGCAAAGTATTATAGGGCTTTTCCGTATGGAACTTCTCAGTAGCATCCCGGAGTTTGGATTTGTGTCCGGTTGATGGCAATAAACTCGCCCCTATTACATGGGACTTAAACATAATAGCGAAATGAGGGTATTACTATACACCTCTGCCCAACCCTTCGGGGAATACAGGCGTGATGTTATGTGTAATGGCGAATTACACCAAAACTGACTTTTAGTGGAATTTTAAAAATAAAATCTTCATAAAGAGTAATTTGGTCGTAAACGTTTGAAAATCTTTTTAAACTAAATATATTTTTAAAACAGCTCTTAACAAGATCCTCGCACATCGCAGCAGAGTGGCAACGATTTAAGTTAATGAAGTCTTTAACGCGAGATCTTCATACGAGGGAGATGGCCACCCCACAACTCCTTACTTCTCGGAAATTAAGCAATTTTAATTTGGAGCTCTCCTTAAGGTGTGTTTAGATCGAATGAACAAGAATATAACTAGAGCTAGAATATCCTAATCGAACTGTCTTAACGAGACTAACATTAAGGTCGGTTCTATCCTATCTTCTACTGCCTAGCCTTTTCCCAACTATGTTGCGGTCAGCTTCCAGTCTAACCAGATGCGGCTGATTACCAGTATTTTACGCGGAGCGACTGTCATCAGACCTTTGCAACCCAGTTAATGGGCAATGACGATACTCTAAGGTTAGACCGGTTTTCAGTTTCGGACTTCTGACTACCAGTAACAACTGTCATAGGTATTCGTGTGACACCCGGGACCGACTGTTTAAAGTGCTCTCTGAGGCAAGGAGGGGGTCTCGATGTGTAACGAACGGTCACCTATTCGTGGACTGACCGCGGCAAACGCAGCTTAACCTTGTAAGCGCTTGGCTAAATATCAATTGCCGTGCCCTTAGCGCGCGATTACGAATCGATAAAATAATACCTACAATAAATATATTAAGCTTTTTCAATACTTAGAGCTATGAAACAATTTTAAGTAATTGTTGTAAATCAGATCTCTATTGAATAATCGTATTAGTTGTACCACGCTGTTCATAGGACGAAAGTAGAACAAAAAACCATGCATGTTCTCTGTCGCAGAAATACGACACGCGCGGTAGGGTCACAGAAATATTTGTCCCAGAAATGCGACTCAAGCGGTTAAAAGGTTATAAATGTACGCAGCGAACGAGTCCGAATGTAAAATAATGCTCTGGGTCAATATCCAGGTCCTAGCGCCTTTTACAATGCACGATCGAGCGTTCTTAGAACATTCCATCCTGTACGCTCGAAGTGCAAAGAATTTTCAATACGACAAAAAATCAGACTTCACGTTTTTTTAATATAAACACAGCTTTATTACTCTACTCTAGCTCACACGACGCGCTTAAAACTTACCTACTCTGAAGTTTGATGTCCATAATTAGCTTTACGTAATTCGGTAATTCCGTTAATGCCACTCCCCTTAAATTAGACTGGTGCTGTCCAATTAATGGCGAACATTTTTAATCGAATCAGCTTTAAAACCATACGAGTTTGGATAGTCGAACTGTTAACTTTCTAACTCAATTTTCCAAATTGAACAATAAACAGATAGCTAGAACGAATCAACAAAAATGGTTTCAAATTTTATTGTGGGATGCAAATAGGTTTTAGCTAAATAAACGGTGTGTGTTTTCATTGTATAAAGTTGTTATTTGAAATAAAAAACGCGTTAAAAACTCATAGGTCGTGTGTCAAACAACACGATATGGATATTTCCACGGAATATTTTGCTACAGTTATTTAGACGCAGATTTTTTGGTGTTTTCCTCGACCAACTAAACCACCGACTTTTTCTCGTGAATGTCATGAAAAGATTGAATTGTATTGTATTAGGTGACTCAGCATCATTGTGTAATAACATACTATCCATGATATAACTGGATGACGTGTTATGCTGCGTCCAGACCTGCCGAATGCGCCGCGAATGCGCCGCTCGCGAGCCGCTTGCGAACTGCGCGCGTGCTGCTCGCGTGCAGTTACAGCGTACGTTTGGTGCGCCGCTCTAGTGCAACTCGGGCAAGGCTCGAGTGGGGCGCGCGTGCAGCGCGTGCGCAGCTCGTGTGCACATAGCTTCTTTCGCGTTTGAACTATGAGCCTCGAATGTATTTCTCTCCTCGAGTGAATTTGCTTCCGAAGATGTCGGACCATACGACTGCCGTTAGCATCATTGCTGCAGCATCGGCTATTTTATTACTGACAAAAACTAAAAAGAAAAACAGAGGACGTTGGTGGCAAGTTCCACGAGCGGTACGCGCGCACCACATGCGCCGCTCGCGTACAGCGCGTAGATTGCGCGCGGGCGGCGCGCGAGCTTCGTACGAACATGAAATGCACGCGCGCAGCTCGCGAGCGGCGCATTTGCGGCGCGTTCGTCAGGTCTGGACGCACCATTAGGATCTGTACGGTCCGCCTGGCTAGCTATCACCTTCACATTAAAGTTCGGCGCCAAGCAGTTTACCTACTGTGTTCTGTCTTGAAGCCAGAGGCCAGAGTGGTATAGGAGAATCCTCCTATATCTTTGTTACTTGGATTCGTGTACTCCATCTTAGGTCATCTGGCGCGACTAGGGAGATGCAACAAGGACAAAAAAAAATTACAAACTTACATCTTGGCTGCGAAGCGGCAGTTCTAAGGCAGTCGTTTTTGAAACTAAATGATTCGAAATTGAAATTGCTTAAACTTAGGTATAATACCTTTGCTGGGGTTGCCGTGCATACTTAGCGAATTCCGCGACTCCGGCCGACGGTCAGGAGAAGGAACACCGTGGGTTTTTAGCCGGTAAGAGTTCGGCAGACGGCCTCGCCTTCCCCGGGCGAGGAGAGATCCAGGAGGATTCACCCGGTTAAAAAAAGGGATGATACCTTATACATATTCGTCAAATAACAATACCTTACCTTACCTTCCGTGCCAACAAAGTTTACGAACATTTATTACTTTTACATCCTGACACACATACCTTAAAACGCACCCAATGGTACCCCATTCATCCAAATACCTTTACCAGTTTCGAGTAGTAAGTGGTAAAATACACATAACGGCAGGAAAAGCGATACCTTCTCCGTTGCTTCGCCGTAATGGTATAAAAACAGCCCAGTCATTAATTCTGATATACAAACTAATGGGTGTGAAGAACACGTTGCTGCCGGTTGCTTACCTTCGAATTACTCTATAAGAGTATGGAATTATAGACTACTAGCTTTTGCCCGCAGTTTCATTTGTGTGATTTTTTTTCACCCCCATAAGGGGAGGAATTTTGAAAAATCCTTCCTTAGTGGATGCCTACGTTGTAGAAGGTACCTACTGTCAAAATTGCAAGTTTCTTACCCCAGCAGTTCAGACTGTGCGTTGATAGGTCAGTCAGTTAGTCGGTTTCTCCTTTTATATATACAATTAATTAGTTAATTAATAGTGACTGTAGTAATTTTGTCAGTTCTTGGAACTGATGTACTGAAAACACTGCTTGCTTGCTTGTGATTTCTTATTTAACAGCAGATCGGATCGTCTGAACAACTAGTAAAATGACCTGGCTCTCTATCAAAATATACTTTTAGGTACAAGCGCGACATCACCCTTAACTGAGTTAAAATACTGTAGTCGTATCGTATTTATGTTCGGGTATGCATAGTCCCAAATCACGACCCTATAAATTGCGCAACGTCATCGACCAATCGCGACTCGCATTCTGCAAAACGCATGAACGCTCTCCGTGCGGGTGAGCTAAAACAAAAACAGCCGGCTAAATCTATCCATTTCACAGCTCTGTCAGTCTGTCCTGCCACTAGAGGTAGGTATCAAATTAGCGTAACTCAACAGTTAGGTTAGTTAGTGATAAGTAAACAATAATAGTGGAATCTATTAAAGCGTGGACGTGCGGTGGTTCGGTGTCATGAAAATCAACTCATTCGGCGAACACTCGCAAACAAGGTCCACATCCAATTAGGTTCCACGAATGGGAATGGAAATTCGAGTCGTGCTGTATTAACCTTATTTGCTTCCCAACCCTGATCCGACTGTGTCCGGTTGCGGTAACTATTGTTCCATTACGAGCACTAACTATATGCGGCGACAATCCAATTATAAGGTGTAAAGAAATCACGTACGAGGTATTTATTTCGAAGGTCTGGTTTTCTGGTCTGTACTGGCTTGATTATATGCTTAGCTATTGTAATACCCGCAGAGCATGCTATAGAATTGTTGGAGTATTCTGATGAGGTCTATCATTTTTGAATTTGAACATTTTGTATTTAATAACCATCAAATCTTTCTCGGTTGCTATCCAATCTAACCGGCTATCAATATTTTACACGAAGCGACTGCAGTTTGACCATTGCAACTCAATTACTGGGAGGTACCGATACTCGGTTAGAAAGGTGGCCAGAATTTCGAGTTTCAGATTGTGGTGTATGGCTATTGGCGTTGACGGCTTTCCATACGCTCGGTGACTTGAAGGGGCCTTGCTGGACGTCACGAGCACCATTTACACACGATTACATTGAGGTTTCATTTTATAAATAATAATACTAGTATAGTGGCTAAAATTTAATAGGCCCGTTTTGTCAGCTGTCAGATTAGAATATGTTATGTCAATTTCGACATAAAATGTACTGATCTGACCGCTGTCAAAATAGGCCTATTATATTTTAGACACTATAGATGTGACTATCAAGAGATAGTCACATCTATAGTGTACATTGTAGTATATATTGTCTTCAATGTGTTGCTGTATCTGGCTTAGTGGCAAGAATAATTGATAATCTGTCAACTTTCATGGTCGATAGTGATCTATAAGCCATGATATAAGGAATGAGTATGGCAGAGGAAGTCTGAAAGTAAAGTCAGTGACTGAAAAGTTGAGGAGTAATAGGTTAGCGTGGTATGTACATGTTATGCGGAGGGAAGTAATTCATGTTACTAAAATAGTGTTAAATATGAACGTGGATGGATATAGGTACAAGTAGAAGTAGGCCAACAAAAAGATGGATGGATTGTGTGAAGGATGATAAGGGAAAGAAAGGAGTGAGCACTGAGATGACGGCTGATAGAGGATAATAGGAGAGGAACACGTGTTGTGCCGGCCACATCGAGTGTGGGATAAGGGCAGAAAGATGCTGTTGAGTGATCTATAAGCCAGGCGTCTATCACTTCACGGTTTAGGTAAAAATATAGTCAGTCGCCCCTGCAACTCCGGCTAAGTGAAACACAAAAGAAAACCGAACCGAAATGTAATAAAAGCACGAACCCACATTGAAATAAAAACTCTCTCGCCCTACACTAAAGCTCAATTTCACATGCGTTGAGCACATTTTTCGAGGTGTATGACGCATTAGTTCGAGAGTTAGATTTCTGGTATTATTGATTATTCTGAGCTATAAGCCTCAAACATTACGTCTAGATACATATGACCATATATTTTGACGACCAAAACGGAGCGGACCATTCGCCTCGGGGTCAATTCCCGCATCTAGACAAATATTTGAATGGTCTACAGACATTTGGTCTGCCTGAGTGTTTGGTGAGACTGTGGATGGTACTCACGACATAGGGAATACTAACATAGGACTTCGAGTTTTAAACATAATATCTTGTTGTTTTGAGTGGTTTTTGCTTGGAGCAAAAAGGCAAAGGTATACATAGGTACTTCACAAATACCAGTCAGTAAGCTACTTTAAGGGTGTGGCAAGCCGCTTATTTCTCTATACAAACGAAGAAAGTTGATACCTTCACTATTTGATGATAAACACCCTAAACTAAGCAAGATATGGATTATTCTCGTCATTATCTAGGTTTATTGCTAAATAGAACCGTAAGCAAATGGATGTTACGAGCCTCTAAAGATGCATATTTTAACCCTTATTTTGTCGCAACTTTGAACGTCAATAAATGTTATTAGAAGTATGAAAACCTGAAAATAATTTAGTAATAGACACAGTTTATTTATTCGAAAGTTCAAAAAACTTTATTTTGTATAGAAACATTCAGTGGTATTCTAATAAGAACTCTTTTCCCAAAGAACTGTTGACGTCGTTTAGCGCGCCCGTTTTCCATTTTGCCTGTGATTGTGTGCGTCATCTAGCTTGCATCGTAATACAATATGGGAGTGTGCATTAGCTTCTTACTGCTCATTACCTCCTCTATCTTTTTCTCAATCTGTGCTAGGTGAAATAGCAAACTTTTTGACCACGCTCGCTCGTTTCGTCCTTTATATCTGAGAGCTAGGGGGTGTAGGGGAATCCCACTAAACCTCTGTTGCTTAGATTCGTGTGCTCTAGCTAAGACCCTGTTTGCGCTTACCATCAGGTGAGACTAGCGCCAAACGCAACCAAATCAAGAATAAAAAAAACTTTTTTTTAATTTTATTATTTTATTTTATTATATTAAGAAAACTTACAGCTAGTACATTTGAGTATACAATTTCATTTATGTAGAAAATGGCCAATTACAAGTTTTCACTTATAGAAATGATCTGTAAAATTCACAACCGGTAGACAGCGTTAAAAGTATCAGATGTTCAAACTTGCAAAAACTCAAAGTAAATTTAGAAAAAAAAAATATATATATACATACAACATGCAACGTAACCAACGCACACCCTCAAACACCCTAATTCGAATATTATGTTACAATCATAATACATACACTGAAAATTTTATTTTTATGCGCTTAAATATTGTTTGTTCAAGAAAATAGTGTTACTTTTTCATTGTTAACTTCATTCTTTTGCTGATATTGGTGTCGGTTCTGTTGCAAATTTTGACAGTACTAAACTAGACTAAACGCAACTGTCACTTTCTCTTTCTATTGAAACAGAAAGAGACAAACACACTTAGTTTAGTTTAGACCTGTCAAAGTGCGCAACAGAATCGACACCAATGTCTTTTCTCTTTTTCCATTTTGTTGGCCAGTTTTGTCCAATGGAGGGTAGAGAGAAATCTTCGCGGAATTAGTGCCTTAACACTCTTCCAAAAACATAAACACGCCTCAATATTCCAAATATGTTATACCATGTAGTTAGAGGCCGTCCATCATCACTGAACAGCCTTTTACCGAAAAAAACTTACGTAGTATGTTAGGCAGCTGATCCCTTCTGTTTTCCTCTCTCCCCGAAGTTTTCTTTATTACATTTTCTAGAAACTTCTGTCCTCACCTAAACATTTCTTCAAAGACTTTTTAGGACCGATGGATCATAGTCGCGGCCGAGGTGCCATCTGCCCTTAACTTTTGTAAATATTTGTATGGCAACCCGTTATTTTGGCAGACTATCTATCACTGTCCAATGCAGAAACTAAACAAAAATTGAGGGAGAGATATTTTGGTTGCTGTATATAAAAATGTCAATAAGGTTTTGATTGACTGTCATGTCTGGTTATGAGATGCAATTCTAGTTACACATTTAATAACAATATTTGTATTTATATTTGGCACAACACACTACACAGTATTTTAACTTGATTTTATACACCGCTTAGTACCTAATTTAAGATAGTTAAATACTCACGGTACGACTGGTTCTCTCTGGTGCTTTCGTTACGTCGCTCGAAGGTTGTTGCTGAAAATCAGCGCTGTTGGCATTAGGTTCGTCCGAAGCCTCAGCATAATGCTGAGCAATGACCTAAATTTTCACGCACCATGCGACGCACAAATTCAACATGTTTAAATGTTTGTATTGTTTGTATTTGTATAGTGTCACTTAGTTTTATGATGCATGAGGATATAAGGTTATGGTAGCCCGTGCACCATAGACTAAATAATAGTAACCATAGCTTTTTTTTTTTGTGTGTTTGGGTTACCGTGTTGTTTATTAGACTAGGTTTAAATTTAAGTGTTAATTTTTAAGAACATTATATTTTTAATTTTAAGGATCCGTATGCGTCCGCGTGGGCGGAAAATAAATACTTTTTCTTTCTTTCTTTCTTTCTTTCTGATTGTGGATGTGTAATAAATATATGGTTATTGATGTATATAAGTTAGTTTGATGTTTTGATATTGTGTAAGTATGGATTATGATTAAATGTTATATTATTTACTAGTATTTTTCCTCTATGAATATTTTATTCATTCATTGCCGTTTATCAGTAGAAATCGAGCACAAACTTAAAAAAAAATCTCATCGTAGCCTGGTACTTCAAAAAAACTGGATTTCTGTAGTACGGTATTATGACTGCACAGGAAACTGTGTACTGTGTCCTAATGACATAATCATTTGAATTAATTAACGCCCAAGTTGAACAGTTCTAAGAAAAAAAAATAGTAAAAAAGAAGTTGGAATTCATAGGACTACGTGAAGGTTAAAAAATAAAAACTTTTTTTTGTTCTTGAATTGGTCGCGTTTGGCCCTAGTCTCACATGATGGTAAGCGCAGACAGGGTCTAAGATGGAGCACACGAATTCAAGGAACAGAGATATAGAGGGATTCCCCTATACCTCTCTGGCTCTCACATACACACGACGGAACACAGTAAACAGCTTGGTGCTGGACTTTAATGTGAGGGTGGTAGCTAGCCAGGTGGACCGTATGGGTCCTACCACCAAACGTGATGGGTTTTGTTAAATCTTACAACACTCGTCTATTTCCAGTTTATTTTTCTATGCGACTGCTTATAGATGTTCTTGCGGACCGCTTTTACGTAACCGGGCAGTTATTGGCGAGACCTGAATGGGGACGAGAGTAAAATACTTAACCTAAGATAACTACTTATACTACTAACATCATGACTACTAGCAATAATAGCATTAAGGGCGACCCCTAATGGGACTCGGACCTCGGCTTAGGGCGTTGCTGGCGGGAGGACTGGGAGGGAGACAGCTTGTTGAGGGCTGAATTAACGGTGTGACTATCGAGTCAGAAAAGACGACCGGCTCCGCGGTTGCGGCGGGTGAGCATGGTGGATCAGGGACTCTATTTCCAGCGTGCGGTGACGAAGTTTTATATTCTAACCCGTCCCCACACGGGACTTCTGAGTTATGAAACTGCTCTAGTTCAAGACCCTACCAATAAACGCAAACATTAGCAACATTTTCAGAATTAGTATAACGTCGTACGTTACAGCCACATCAACTAATTCAGACATAGTAATTGGCGTGATCTAATTTACAAGTATAACCCGGAGAGCGGAGTGAACTAAGTGCAATTAACCGATTTCAAATAATTTTCCCCTTAGTTTCAAATTTGAGTATATGTGTGTTTAGTCGCTATGGAATGCGACACGTAGATACTTCGTGAGATAGTTCACGAGGCAATGTACGTAATTTAATTAAGCACTGTTAATTTGAATTATATACATTTGTATATCTGTTTGGTGTTTGTGAATTAGTGGAATAAGGTCGTAGACCTACAATGTCCTTGAAATATTAAATAGTAGCTGTCAATATGAAGGTGAAAAGGTTTAGGTCGTTTTTAAATAACAGACTTTTTTGCAGATTTCTTCCTCATTGGTCTAGTGGCGGTAAGCGCGACTTCTGATCGGTGAGGTCATAGTTTCGATCCCCAGGTCGGGCACTGTTATTGGGTTTTTCCGTGTGGAATTCCTCAGTAGCAGCCTGGAATTTGGATTTGTGCCCGGTTGATGGCAATAGCCTCACATAAACGTACGTTAAACGTAACGACGTGAAACGAGAGTGTTACTAAACACCTCTGCTCAACCCTTCTGGGAATACAGGAGTGATATTATGCTATTTGAAGAAAAAGTTGAGTCAACTTCTTCCTCTTAGCCTTTTCCCAATTATCTTGGGGTCAGCTTCCAGTCTAACCAGATGCGGCTGAATACCAGTATTTTACACGGAGCGACTGTCATCAGACCTCCGCAACCCAGTAACTGGGCAATGCCGATATCCTAAGGTTAAACCGTTTGTCAGACTTTCGGGCTTCTGACTACCTGTAACGACTGTCATAGGTATTCGTATGACACCCGGGACCGACGGCTTAACGTGCTCTCCGAGGCACGGAGGGGTCTCGATGTGTAACAAATGGTCACCCATCCACGGACTGACCGCGGCAAGCGCAGCTTTACCTCGCAAATCGTACGATCGGCGCGGTTGTAATTTAGCCACGAGCCCCTCAAAAAGAAAAAAAGTTGAGTCAACATCAATTTAAAAAAAAAATGAATAGTAAGGCAGAACAATGCAAAACCCAGAATTAATCACGACAAAAGTAAAGACCACCTAACACTACCAGTGGACATTACATGACAATCTTCACACGACCTGTTACTGTAGTTGTAAAAGTCCGTCGCTCTTCATAAGAGTACAAAGCGGAACTGTTTAATTTAATTTTATTGTCAAATGCACCGTTGAAACCCCGCAGTGCGGCGTTTTTGTTTCAAACCTAATTGTGTTTGGAAGTCTGGACATGCATTTAGTGTTTATTAGAACGGAATTTATTTATTTTGTTTAACGGTGATTAGCTATAAGGTGGGGCTCGCGGCTTATTAGCAACCGTGCGGATCATACGATCATCGCTTCACTCAACTAAGGGAATATTGTGCGTTGAAAGGCTCTCGGTACGGTAAAGCTATAAATTAAAAGTTAGCTGGATTAAGTGTCATTATTTAGTGCTACTGAAAGCCTCGTGTGTTCGGGATTACAGTGGGTTTATTGTTTTTACATATACTTGACTAGCTGTGTCATCACGGCTCCGCCCGTAGCCTATGTTACTCGGTGATAATGTAGCTTTCTAACGGCAAAAGAATTTTTGAAATCGGTCCAGTAGTTTTTAAGTTTATTCGTTACATACAAAAATTCAAAAAATACAAATCTTTCCTCTTTATAATATTAGTATAGAAGTATAGATGTAACAGGGGCTCGTGGCTAATTACCAAATGCGTGGATCATATGATTTTCGAAGATTTGCCGCGGCCAGTTTCTGAACGGGTGACCGTCCGTTACACATCCAGTCTGTCCCGGGTGTCATACGAATACATATGACAGTCGTTAGAAGAAGTCGGAAGCCCGAAAGTCTGACAACCAGGCTAGCCTTAGGATATCGGCATTGCCCAGTTACTGGGTTGCGGAGGTATGATGGCAATCGCTCCATGTAAAATACTGGTATTCAGCCGCATCTAGTTAGACTGGAAGCTGCCCCAACATATATAGTTGGGAAAGGCTAGGCAGAACAAGTAGCTATAGTTCATGTACTAAACATAAACGGTCGTAAGAAGTTTTTATAATCTACATGTTTGGCAATGAATCGCTGATCGTAGTCACTGCATCATCATCATAACAAAATCCCCTGCCGTGTCTGTCTGTCCGTGCGAGATTTTCTCCGTAATTACTAAATTAATTTTGTTCCTGTTTTCACGATAACATAGATTGATTGTCGAAGAAGATTTACGTGTTAATTTATAGACGTTTTGTTTATTTTAGTTGAGCTAACACGGGTTTCGTCAAGAATGTTGTAACAAATTAAATGATTGATGAAAACTGGTGGAATTTTTTTCAATCTAGTAACTTAATGGTACCTCCGTTAAATGCATTAATGTTGAATATTGTTTTAGTCGTTTACATAAATTTTGCAAAATTATCTCTACGGATACCTTTTTATTACTTAGCTAACCGCGTAAGTTTCTGAACATACATTGGGATACGTAGATATTCCAAATGAGATAAAGATAGCACATTGTATTGGAGTAGATGTATGTTAGAAATTCCCGGTATTTCTGATTTCCCCTAGGAAGCTGAAGATTTAAATCTTTACGGCTTTGAGAGTATAACGTTTTAGTTGCTCTTGTATATACCTATAATATTGTTTGAATAATTAGTTGTAAGTCAAGATATTAAACGTCTTACATTTAAAAATTCAATTGAGAAAATTGAACTGAACTCTATGTTCATATAACTAAAGTATGAAAAATATAATATTTGTATAATAATAATAGGTACTATCCATACTACAAGTATGTGCCCGACCCAGTTCTCGAGAATGGTCATATCACATTGTACTGGGATCGATCTATCATCACCGACAGGACTATTGTTGCCAATAAGCCTGACATAGTGGTGATAGATCGATCAGAGCGTCTCACAATGATTGTTGATGTCACTGTCCCACATGACGAGAACCTTGTGAAAGCCGAGAAAGATAAAGAAATTAAGTATCAAGACTTGGCACACGAGGTTGTCGACATGTGGGAGGTTGACTCAGCAGTCATTGTGCCGATAGTCGTTACGGCCAATGGCTTAATAGCCAAGAGCCTCGACCAACACCTGATGAGGCTCTCGTTGGGCAGCTGGGTCAAGGGCCTGATACAAAAAGCGGTACTTCTAGACACGGCACGTATTGTCAGGAAGTTCCTCTCTCTGAGGCCCTGACCACCGGTAGCTTGGACCCTGTTCCCGATGCCGGTGGGCTACTATTTTTTATATTTTTAAATGTTTTTTTTATATTTTTTGTGGAAATATTTAATAATATAATTTATATGTATATACAATGAATAAACGATCATAGGTACTATATCAAAACTTGGCACACGAGGTTGTCGACATGTGCGAGGTTGACTCAGCAATTGTTGTGCCGATGGTCGTTACGGCCAATGGCTTAATAGCCAAGAGCCTCGACCAACATCTGATGAGGCTCTCATTGGGCGGCTGGATCAAGGGCCTGATACAGAAAGCGGTACTTCTGGACACGGCGCGTATTGTTAGGAAGTTCCTGTCTCTGAGGCCCTGACCACCGGTAGCTTGGACCCTGTTCCCGATGCTGGTGGGCTACTATTTTTTATATTTTTAAATGTTTTATTTTAGTAATATTTAAATTTTTGTGTATATTTAACGAATAAAAGAAAATAGGTACTATATAGTTAGGTAGGTAGGGGAAACCGGGGCAATGCGGGCCCCTTAAGGAAAATAACGAATAAAACCATGGAAAAAAAAGATAATAAAAAAATCAATTGCCATTTATTAGTTTGATTAATCTTCTTTAAATATAACGTACAGTAATTATCTTACTCTAGCAGTCTTTGGTGCAATTAGAACTTAAAGAAAAAGAAGAAACTGCCTGTTATGCCCCGTGTATGGGGTAAAATGGTCATATGCGGGGCAGAATAGGCAATGACAGGCATATACACTTATGCAGGTCTAAAACCGAGCACTAGAATAGCAAATATGAAGGGATTCATCATCATTATCCTCTACTCCGGTGCAGTAACAGTGAACTCATCTGTGGCATGCACAGCAAGTAACCCAATCCTCTCTAGATTCCGAGTATCAATATTCACAGTACAAATACTCTAAGTCTTCTTCCTTCGATTCGTTTTCCATTTATTTTTCATATTTCTTCGCCTTTTTCTTTTTTTCTTTCATTTCGCAAGGCACTGATTTCTTTATCTGCACTTCTTCCAGATTCTTCTTATAAGGTGGACTGGTTATTAATACCGTTTTTCTCCGTCCCGTTTATAGTTTAGTCTCCTGCTTGCCACATCCCTACGGCTGCTTTCATCTCCTCCGAGCTCTATTTTGCATGTTCTGTCTTCCTTTTGTTGTGAGAACCATAATTGTATCTTAACAAAATATCCGAGGCAAAACGGGCATCGTGCCTATTTTGCCCCGACCATAACGCCCTCCAGGTCATATAAAATAAATGTTATCCCAATTGAAAGAATAACTGATAGTTAGTTCACAACTCTTTCTAGTTATTTAGTCACATGATTGAACGTAGTAATTTACTTAATAACTGAGCATTTAACACAGTCATCAATTAACTATAACACAGACTTAAAAATGAAAAATATTATCAAATGTATCAATTTTCGTATTTTCGTTCTGTCGACGAACGACGTGCAGATACGCACCCACATCCACATGTCTCGCTAGCGCGAGGTCGCCTACAACGCGAATCGATTAATTCCGAGGATCTCGGTTAATTATTCTGCGGAGGAGAGGGGGTGTCCGTCTTACCCCGTGGGCCCGCTATGCCCCAGCTTCCCCTACTATGGATCCTTTCTCTAGAGCCCTGACCACTGGAAGCTTGAACCTGGTTTCCGATGCTGGTGAGCTACTATTTTTAAACTGTTTTAATTAGCTTCACTTCGTATACTTGTTTCAAATCTTGCAACAGATTTTTCAACTACTTCTGCTTAACCGATTTTCCTGAAACTTTGCATTAATTGCCATGACAATAAAACACTAAATAATTTCAACCTTCAATCCTTAAATCCTGATGCTACAAAGGTAGATAAAACCTTTTTTAAAGATTTTTTTTACCTTTATTTCTATTTTTAAATGTGGTTTTATTTTTTATAGTAATGCTTAACATAACATCACACCTGTATTCCCCGAAGGGTTAGGTAGATAGGTATAGTAACACTCTCATTTCACCATTATGTTTAAGTCCAATGTAATAGGGGGCGAGCCTATTACCATCAACCGGGCACAAATCCAACTCAGGCTGCTACTGAGGAATTCCACACAGGAAACCCCAATAACACTTGGCCCGACCTGGGGATCGAACCCAGGACCACACGATCAGCAATCGCGCTTGCCACCACTAACCAATGAGGCAGTTAAACATGTAAAACATGTAAATAAATAATAATAAAGTTAAACATGTAAATAATAGAGAACTGAATACTATTATAGTCATATTCTAGAAAATTACGAAAAGAATATAGAAAAACTTGAATACTTACTGAATACTTGGTACAGGGTGCCTGAAGCCGTAGCACAAGCTCGTCAAACAATACCCACTCCTCTTCTCTCCTTTTTTACTCCAAGAAAAAGGAGCGGAGCCAATTTGTTTCCCTCCTCCGATCGGTATGAAAATAATAAACATAAGAAGTAATTAAAAAGGACAAAAGGCTCTCTGAGGTAAAATAACGATTTAATTCTAGAGAAATAAGCTGCTGTGTAGGGAAATTTACTTGGTTACTTGCATTGTTCTTTTAATACAATAACTAGTTGGGTTTCTCGCGATCACTGCAATGCGGTGTATTAATTTACTATGTAGATTTCAGAGTAAGGCTTCACGATGTTTTTTGATAATCAAATTCTGATCTGCACATGAATTCGAAAAGTCAGAGGTGCGGGTAAAACGGGGTGTCCTGCGTAAGCTACAAACGCGACGTGGTGCGACGCGACGCGACACGACACGACGTGGAACAAATACGCGTTACGTCGCGTCTCGGTACATAGGCCGCTAGTAGGGAATGCCGTTGTCTTGATCGCGTTTGTCACGTTCGTCGCTTACGCAGGACATCCCGTAAGAATAAACAATACTGTCCTTCCTTCCTTCTAGCCTATACCTAACTATGTTGGGGTCAGCTTCCAGTCTAACCAGATGCGGCTGAATACCAGTATTTTATACGGGGCTACTGCCATCAGACCTCCGCGACCCAATTACTGGGCAATACCGATATCCTAAGGTTAGATTGGTTATCAGACTTTCGGGCTTCTGACTACCCGTAACGACTGTCATAGGTATTCGTATGAAAACCGGGACCGACGTTTATCATGCTGGCTGACGCACAGAGGGAATGGACGGTTGAGTCCACGGATTGACCACGGCAAGCGCAGCTTAACCTCTCAAATCTTATGGTCCACACGGTTGTTAATTAGCCACGGGCCCCTTCATTATTTAAGAATGAACAATATCGTATTATTAGTTATTCTTTTGATGCGGGCCGGGATCTTACTCAGACCTCTTGCATAGAAGACAAGCGCTATGACTGCAATCACTCAAATATGCTAAACTAACACAATCAATGAGGCTATCGCAGTCCCCCTCTGGATATAAGTCTCTCCTAAGTATATGATTAGCATGCTACCCATATATAAACTACCGATATCTTTGATGACCAATTTAAAAACCGCAAAATCTTTGTACTCGATGCTATAACATCAAAACATTTAAATCCTCACGTAGCAATCTAAGAAATAAAACTTCAAAAAGAAAATCATAATGTTTTTTACTAGGAAGCTAGTTCTCATATAATCAAGTAGGTAGAATAAAAGCAATAAAAAACATAATTAAAAACACTCGATACAAATTATAATTATTTATTTACGCAATAAAAACATAGCCGCGGGTACCGTTCACGTTTATTTGCTGTACAAATAGGAACGGAACATTACCAACGGTAATTATGTTTTCCTACCAACGTTGGATAGAGAAATGCAGTTTGTAATTCTATCTTACTTTGCAAACGGATTTAAACTTGAGACAGTATAAAGATTTACCCGTGTGGGGACGGGTTAGAATATAAAACTTCCTCACCGCAGACTGGGAATAGACGCGTGTTGTAAGATTCAACAAAACTCTGCACGCTTTTAGGCGCGCAGTGTTCCGTGCGCGCTTCTCAGTAGGATGTGTGGCAATGCCCCACAGTGGAGAGGCCCGCCAGTGGCTGGCGCACCGGGATCTGCCGGGGTTGCGGAGCATGCTTTTGCGAATCCCGCGATCCCGGCCGAACGGTCAAGAGGAGGAGCACCGTCGGTTTTTAGCCGGTAAGAGTCCTGGCAGACCCCCTCGCCTTGCCCGGGCGAGGGACATCCACGAGAATTTTCTAACGACAAAAAAAAACACGCTTGGTGGTAGGATCTATACGGTCCACCTGGCTAGCTACCACCCTCACATTAAAGTCCAGCACCAAGCAGTTTACTGTGTTCCGTCGTGTGTATGTGAGAGCCGGTGGGGTATTGGAGAATCCCTCTGTATCTCTGTTACTTGGATTAATGTGTTCCATCTTAGACACTGTCTACGCTTACCATCAGGTGAGACTAGGGTCAAACGAGAACAAGTGTAGAATAAATAAAAATGCACTTGAAGGAACAATAGCTACGGCTGATGGAGCGTCCAACTAGATATGTTGTATTGTGTTTTACACTACTGATAGATTACTTTAAATTTGCATGCCAATAACATCCCGCCTGTATTCCCCGAAGGGTTTTTACAGATGTGTATAGTTACACCCTCATTTGGCCGTTATGTTTAAGTCCCATGTAATAAGGGGCGAGCCTATTGGTATCAACCGGGTACAAATCCAAACTCCGGTATGCTACTGAGGAATTCTACATGGAAAAACCCAGTAACACTTTGCCCGACTTGGGGATCTTACCTAGGAGGTGCTGAGAGTTCGAATGAGGGCTCATTTTCATTGCAATAAAGGTAAACTCACTAAGAAGGATTATTTTCGTAATTGAAGTTAGTAACTGCCTCATTGGTCTAGTGGTGGCAAGCGCGACTGCTGATCGTGAGGTCCTCGGTTCGATCACGAGTTCGGGCAAAGTGTTATTGGGTTTTTCCGTGTGGAATTCCTCAGTAGCAGTTCAGAGTTTGGATTTGTGCCCGGTTGATGGCAATAGACTCGCCCCGTGTAACATGGAACTTAAAACATATCGGCGAAATGAGGGTGTTACTATACACTTCTGTCGAACCCATCGGGGAATACAGGCGTGATGTTATGTTTTATGTTTATGTAGTTAGTAGTCAGGTAATATTACAGTCCTCGTAATAAGGAGTGGGTATGCTTGTTTGACTGTTGAAATTCTGTAGAGCTTATGTAAACAGCAGCGTATGCCGAGGTGCACTAACACAAACGCAGCTTATACCCTGTTAGGAGTACTATAATGATTTAGTTAAATAAACTGCATCGAGGGCTAATGGCTAGTTACTAACCGCGCGGATCATACGATTAGCAAGGTTATGCTGTGCTTGCCGCAGGCAGTCCGTGGATGGGTTACCGTTCGTTACACTCTCTCTGAGATCCCTCCGTGTCTCGGAGCACGTTAAACCGTCGGTCCCGGATATCATAAGAAAACCTATGACAGTCGTTACGGGTAGTTGGAAATTCAAAAGTCTGACAATCGATCTAACCTTAAGCCTAGAAACTGGGTTGCGGAGGTCTGATGGCAGTCGCTCCGTGTAAAATACTGGTATTCAGCCGCATCTGGTTAGACTGGAAGCTGGCCCCAACATAGTTGGGAAAAGGCTAGGCAAAATGAACTTCATCATTGTCTATATCTATACTAATATTATAAAGAGGAAAGATTTGTATTTTTGTAACGAATAAACGTAAAAACTACTGAACGGATTTCAGAAATTCTTTTGCCGTTAGAAAGCTACATTATCACTGAGTAACATAGGCTACGGGCGGAGCCGTGAGGACACAGCTAGTCAATCATATTTCAGCAAGTGGTCAGATTTGTTTCTGTCATTTAAACAATATTCCATTTCGTTTTCGATATACGTTATTGTATGAACTAAAAGGCGAACTAACATCAATTTCACTGAAATCTTTTAAAGTTTTCCAACTTTACGTCCAAGCTATCACGTCTAAAACTATACAATAGCGATATATTTCGACTCATACGTGCTGAAGTACACCCACGATTGGATTTAATAAATGTGGTCGTAATCCATCTTGAGAGTGAAAAGTTCATGTTATTGAGTTATATTTGCTTGACTTAAGACTTATATACACTGATGGTCGATTCCTATAATTTACGAAGCGTTGAGACTCTTGTATCTTCACCAATAATTGAAGCAAAGACCTCATACCTTTGCATAGCAGACCCTTCCATACAGAAGTAGCTATCACAGGTAAAATTATCTTACGAGCTTATTTATATGCCTATTCTGGCAATACAACATGATGCTATGAGTAAGTATGGAGGAACGATGTATGATGTTCCTCCAACGAAAAGAGAGGATCCTCCAACAAGGCGGGTCATATGCCTGGCGGGCTACTGCCCAACGGTTTTTTTTTTTTTTCCTATTCGACTGTTTGTAGATGGTCTTGCGGACCGTTTCTACGTAACCGGTCAGTTATTGGTGAGACCTTAAGGGTTTCCAACCAATCCCGACAACAGTAAAATACTTAACCTAAGCTAACTACTATTACTACGTCTACTACTAACATCATGACTAGATAACAGCAACACCACTAAGGGCGTCCCCTAGGGGGGACTCGAACCTTGGCTTAGGGTGTTGCTTGCGAGAGGACTGGGACACCCAACGGTTGATGTTGGGAAGTAGTATACAAGGTTAGTCGGAAAGGGGGTACTAAGCCGAGAGGCTGATTCATAATAAGGGATAACTTTTGTTCTACAACTTTCCCCTAAACTTGATGGTTTAAGAGAAATAGCTTTTCAAAGATTTCGTAAAAAAATATGCTAAAATCTATCTGTCCATAGCTATGATCAGCTGTGTTTACTATTTAGGTCACATTTAGGGTCACGGATTAGAAAGTTAATTTTCTGAATTCATAACTAAATCAGGTATGTTTTATTTTTATAAAACTATTTTTTTTAAGAATGCAAATAATAATTATTGAATTTTGAAATTTTAACACTTGCTTTAAAATAGTCATCAGTGATACTTTAAGTGGCCTGCGGCTTAGTACTCCCTTTCCGACTAACCTTGTATATATAGGTACTATGTGCGTGTCAAATCTTGATATCGCGATGCAGGATTTGTGACTTTTCAATTGACAGCTGTCATTGTTGTCGCTGTAGTCTGTTAGACAAGACAATCGTCGTGCTGCGCAATTCTCATGTAATAGATGCCGCCACAGTAAGCAAAACGATTCGTTTTTGTTTATAGGTACAGGGCATATGGGACAAATGGAGAAGCATGCCGTGGGACATCTACGTAAATGTCTCGGGGACAACATCGCGGAACAATTCGCTCGCTCACACCTGCGCCCGCTCTTGAAGCGGCGGAAATATCGCACAATGTTGCGGGGCAGTGTGCAACGTTGCAGCGTCACGTAGACTCAATGTTGCACCTCATATTAGGGAATATTTTTTCCCCTAGTGAATCCAAGACTTTAAAGTATAGTCTCACATTCTCGTGTTCCCCTACTTCAACCTTTTTCTTCTTTTCGTGTGGTGAGTGACTAACCTGGTGTCAGAGTTTACGCCGCCCACGGGCCTTTGACTTGGCTTCACATGCCGTCGAGAAATATCTCTCAGGCATGCCGGTTTCCTCACGATTTTTTCATTCACCGTTTTTAAGCAAGTGATAATTATACAATACGCACATGAATCCGAAAAGTTAGAGGTGCGTGCCTTGGGTTCAAACTCGAGACCACTTGGTAGTCCGACGGTCACACCACTAGGCTATCACTGCTGTTGTGCTTCGACCTATGGCTATGTACTCGTTGCTTTGCATTTGACTTGACGATAATAGTCAATAACTAATTTCATTAATCTACCAGTGCAACTAACTTTCATAAGTCTGCTAAACCACTGTGTTCTGTTTTTATTTAATCCCAGATCTACGTAGACTAACGTAGCGTTACTTTGAATTCTGTACCTATATTTTACTCAGAATTATTTGTAAGCAGTGATAGCCTAATGGTGTGAATCATAGGTCTCGAGTTCGAACTCAAGGCACGCACCACTGACTTTTCGGGTTCATGTGCGTAATGTATTATCACTTGCTTGAAAACGATGAAAGAAAATATCGTGAGGAAACCGGCATGCCTGAGAGATATTTCTCGACGACATGTGAACCCAAGTCAGAGGCTCATGGACGGCATAAACTCTAACAGCAGGTTAGTCACTAACCATTCGAGGAAGACATACATACACAAGTAGGTATCAGGAAACAGATAAATTCACTAAATCTTTCATACATTATAGAACAATATACTCTCAGGCGATATAAGCGCACCTTGAACCGACGTGCGAGACCATAATGTCTTCAGTAATGGCGATGTGTAAGCTTGGCGTCTAAAGAGGATCTAAGAGATTGTTCAGATGAAGCGATATACAAGCTTTTTAAATCGCGGCTATAACATAACATAACATCACGCCTCTATTCTCCGAAGGATGTGCAGAGGTAACACCCTTATTCGCCGTTATGTTTAAGTCCCATGTAATAGGGGGCGAGCCTATTGCCATCAACCGGGTACAAATCCGAACTCCGGGCTGCTACTGAGGAATTCTATACGGAAAAACCCAATAACATTGCCCGACCTAGGGATCTAACCCAGGACCCCACGATAACGAGGCAGTTATATAAGTACCTATATATATTGCGTAATAGACCGCTACTATACTACAGTGAATTGCCAGCTACCCATGCTTTGCGAGCGTACTGGTATTCACAGGATGTTGTTATAAGCTAACAGTAGCATGCCGTTTCTCGTTGAATTTCACGCCCGGGAGAAGTATTCAGGTGATTTAATCTTTATCTGAACCACACAACATAGTACCATAAGCATGAAGCAATTTCTGGAGAGCACGACTCAAGTTTAACAAAGAGAAGGGCGGGTGAATATTCGAAATTTTTAAAACATTGTTTTAACAAATCATTCTTCCCCCGAGTTGTTAACGTTATAGTATTGTCAGATTGTTTTTATTCTTGTGTTATTACTTGACGGCAGCGGCATAGTTTGAGTTTTCATTATCATAATTATAGTATTAAACATCTGCATTCTTAACTTTGGGATGATGCTAATGACGTTCTCAATCATTGTTAATATTTTTCGAATATTTTCCCGGGCACTAATCATGTATATACAATATATCCTTACTAATATTATAAATGCGAAAGTTTGTATGTATGGATGTGTGGATGTATGGATGTATGGATGTTTGTTACTCTTTCACGCAAAAACGGCTGAACGGATTTGAATGAGATTTGGCACACAGATAGACTATGCCCTGGATTAACACATAGGATAATTTTTATCCGGGTACATCAAGTGGTTCCCCTAGGATGCGAGTGAAACCGCGGGTAATAGTCTAAAATGCTTTGTCCTCAATGACTGACTGACGGATCAACGCACAGCCTAAACCGCTGATCGTAGAGACCTGAAACTTGGAGGGCGTGTTCTTTGTATGACGTAGGCATCCGATAAGAAAGGATTTTCCGAAATTCTACTCCTAAGGGGGTGAAAAAGGGGGGCAAAGTTTGTATGGGACAACGTGATTCCTTGGTCCAATCTACTTCAAATTTTGCATAAACCTTTTTTAACAGAATTGATGGAAGACGTGTTTCGTATTTTATTGAAATTCATCCTCTAATGGTATTAAAAAGGGGTAGAAAGTTATTTTGGCGGTGATTTGCTTCGAAGTTGATATCGATAGTTGGTAAGGATTAGAACATATTAGTTATAAATTATACGAATCATTCCATATTTTAAAAAAAATGTAAAATACAAATATAAAAGAATATTTAAATCGGATTAGAATTTGAAATTTCAATTTTATTTGTTCTTGGATATTTGAATGAAAAACTTACCTTATACCTTGATTTTCCTTCAAAAATTCCTTGGAAATCTCATAAATTACCTACTTAGCAAATATTTGCGATTGCTGTATAATTTGTTTGGAAGTTCATTTTCATTATTTTATTAGAATATTTTCAGTGTAGTTAATTTAATTTCTTTTCAATTTGTTGTTATAATAATTAAAAAGGATTCTTTGTGTTTGATTTGTTAGTGTATAATATAGGTTTTTAGTTTTAATAGTAAAAATATCTGTGTTTGATTTGTTGTGTATAATAATAGTTATAGTTTTCTTTTAGTTTGTTTTAGAAGTTTAATTTTGTGTGTATTGTTTTTCGCAATTTATTTACATTTATAAATTTGTCTGTGTCCATTTTAAAAATGGGTGCAGAGTTGGTTAACTTCAATGGGAAATTAATAAACCTTACTATTGTACCAATAGTAGGGGATGCCGCAAGCCTTTTCCGTACGCTTTCTTATTTGTTGTACGGCACACAAGAACGCTCAATGGATATTCATAAAGAAATTGTGTGTCATGTGACGAACAATTGGGATGAATTTGCTGTTATGTATCATGACCGTCATGGCAACAATCATAGGACAAAAGAAGAGTATACTTTAGATATGTTACAAAACTCTACATATGGCAGTTTTTTCGAGTTAGTTACAGTCGGTCAAATATACCCATTTGTATTTGAAGTGTATTGAAATGACAACCTGTATGCCAAATTTGGTAGAGAGGACCAACCTATCAAAAGGTTACGTTTTCCCCAAGATCTTTCTAATAGTCACTTTGATGCCTACGCTGATGCGGATAGTGATAATAACACGGATGAGCGTCCAATAGCCAAAAAACGGCGCATTGAAATTGCTGTATCTCCGACGTTTACTCAATCTTCACTAATTTCTAATGTTGTGCAAGACTTTCATTCGCCTACTTATACAATTATTGAATCTGAATGTGAGTCAGATTTAATTTCTTCTTTGTCCACTAATAATTGCATAGCATTTCCAACATTCACTACCCAAGAGTCAGTTCAAAATGAAATTTGATTGACAAATAATCATTAAAAAAAGCATTAGAGCAGTGGTGGCCCAGTGGTAACGGCCCCGACTTACGAGTTGTATGTCGTGGGTTCGAACCCCGCCAGGCGCATTACTTTGTGTAATTTATTTCATCACCACTGCTCTCAAAACGGTGAAGGAAAACATCGTGAGGAAACCGGCATGTCCTAGAACCAAACATTCGAAGACATGTGACATCTACCAACCCGCACTGGGCCCGCGTGGTGGATTACGGCCCATTCCCTCTCACAGAGAGGAGGCCTGTGTCCCAGCAGTGGGAACATTATAGGCTGCTGATGACGATGATGATTCAAATTATATGAGAGTGGGCGTTATTTGAGTAGTTCGGAGGCAGTTTGAAGGATTTTAGGGTTTCCCATACATGAAAGGTTTCCCGCAGTCATACATTTAGCTGTCCACCTTGAAAATGGCCAACGAGTCTATTTTAATTCCAACAACCTCGCCGACAGAATTAATAGCCCACCAAAAACGACACTGTTAGCATTTTTTGATTTATGTCAAACAGATGATTTTGCTAAAACCCTTCTATATGCGGAAGTGCCTTCATATTTTGTAAGGCAAAAAAATAAATTTGTGAGAAGGAAAAGAGGAAAACCCGTAGATGGCTGGCCAGGAATAATGAAAGAACACGCTCTAGGTAGAGTGTACACGGTTCACCCGAATAACACCGAGTGTTACCATCTTCGTTTACTTTTGCACGAGGTTACCCCCTGGTTAGGGGTCCATCGTCCTTCGATGACTTGAAGACTGTCAACGGTGTCCTCCAACCAACTTTTCAATTAGATCGCATGAAACTTGGCTTGCTAGAGGACGACAAACATTGAGATTCTGCCCTAGAGGAAGCAGCCCTATGCGAGTCGCCATTTAAAATGCGTCTCATTTGTGTGTTGTTGTGGCCTTCAGTGACAAAACAGAGCCTTACCAAAAATATGAGAGTCCATCTGAGGGGAGATGTTACAGTTCTCAGATCTGTTGCTTAAAATAGGAAATGGTGATTTCCCGGAACTGGATAATAATATAATTCTACGCGGACGAAGTCGCGGGCAAAAGCTAGTACATACATAAACTACTCATGCTTTTTCCCATGGGGGTGAGCAGAAACTATAGTAGGCCACTTGCTGCGATCCTTACAATGACATACTCCTTTTGGTCCGTCCACATTCATACATCTTGTTATACACGCACTCCGGTTGAGAGTACTACGCACCTGCCCTTTGTGAAGAACATCACCAATAACATCAATGTATGTCCTTCTAGGGCGTCCTCTACCGGCGTTTTCACTGACATCCGCCTTATAAATTCCATCATGTATATACCTACGCAATTAGGTGATTTTATATTCTCTTGAAGGATTTAACAACATCTCGTTACTGACGCCTTGCATGACAGATTACTTATTATTGTCTAGTAACTAGAACCTAACTCGGACATTAGTCAGTTCGCGTCTAAAACGCTCCATCTAGGCAAGCTCTTAGTAACTTGATGCTAGAACAAAAGAGTCTGGAAAATGTACGAATAATATTGTGTCGGAACCGCGTCAGAATATAAAAGATATTGAATATTTTTTTAGTAGGTTAGTATAAATAACTTTATCAATATCAAATCCTTACGAGTTTATTCAAGATACTATAAAAATATCTTTTGTTGATTTTCTAGAATAAATTTTTGATATAGATAAGAAAATGGTTCTCTATCATCGTACGCATGGATCAGAATTTGATTATGACTTGCGTCAAGGGTAAAGGAAAACATTGTGAAGAAACCTGCACATCTGAGAAGGCTCTAAAAAGTTCTCGATGGTGTGTGTAACCTGCACCACGCCAGCGTGGTAGTTCAAGACCTGGACTCTTCTCATTCTGAGAAGTGGCCCGTGTCCAGCAGTGGGACAACAATGAGCTGATTATGAAGTAGATTTAAGGACTAATCACATTAAGATGTTTTAAGATACATTTTTGTCCGCATAATCTGTGAAATCGCGTGCTTTCAACCGTGATGCCTAAGCGTGCTGACGCATGCTATAGCTCAATCAAAGCGAAAATGTGATAGCACGCGTACACATGTCATGTGCATACAAAATATATAGGTATATTTTCTATGAGTGAAATGCGTGTGACTGCTGCTGAAGTGTGTTCAGTCCCTTATGTTCCTTAGGAATATCTAAATCTATATAAAGTGTACTAAAGCAGGTTTCCGCTTACGAATAACATCAACCCGTTGCTTCCCAAGAGAGTATGACACGAGTAAGGTATCTTTTCAGAAGGATGTACCCATCCTACTGAAAGTAATCTGAGTATCACCTTTATATATAACACTAGCTGTGTCTTCACTGCTCCGCCCGTAGCCTATGTTACTCAGTGATAATGTAGCTTTCTAACGGCAAAAGATTTTTTGATATCGGTCCAATAGTTTTTAAGTTTATTCATTACACACAAAAATACAAAAATCCAATAATCCAAAAATACAAATCTTTCCTCTTTATAATATTAGTATAGATGAAACTACAATCTTATGGCAAGAATATCTCTTAAACGTTCGCCACACCAAAAGCGGGACGCGAGCGAGCAGGATATACTAGCGAACTAAGCGAACTAAGCGAACTAAGCGAACGCGGGGCACGATCGGGTCTCGTCGACGGCGGGACATTTAGTGTGACATGCTTCATAGTAATCCCTTGAATACAACTCACGCGGGCCCGCCGACAACACGCCCCGCTCACGCATCGCTTTTTGTGTTGCTCTTTAGTTTCTTGTAGTTGTCGGATACGTATCGTAAAGTGGCTGTCGCTTTAAGAGAAAGTAGCCACCTAGGTAAATAGAATTTATCTAATACGTTGATATATTGAACACACCTAATGTTGGGTGATGGATTCGATACTTATTGCTAAACTAGCGGCCCGTCCCGGCTTCGCACGGGTGGACATTTTTCCCGTTATGGCAACATTTTTCATTTATGCTCCGCTCCTTTTGGTCGTAGCGTGGTGTTATATAGCCTATAACCTTCCTCGATAAATGGACTGTCTAACACAAAAATAATTTTTCAATTCCAACCAGTTGTTCCTAAGATTAGCGCGTTCAAACAAACAAACAAACAAACTTTTCAGCTTTATAATATTAGTATAGATAGGGCAAGACTGGGTACTGATATTGCCCGACATCAGGACGAGATATCTCAACAAACAAGGATATTTCATTGTATTTAGCAACGACGTTGAAATAAATACACACGTTATCTCGTATAGGCAACATGTGACGCAATAAGGTTCAAACTACCACTACCGCTAGACAGCTGTCAAGTTCTATGGCACTGTGGTTCCGGAACCACAGCTCGTTGATACCATATCGTTCTTCTAAACAGCGCATCTAGTACGTAAGTACATTATTATATCAATGGTATTTAGAGATAGAGCTTTGTTTGCGGGCTTTTAATTATTAAAAAAAACTGTATTAAGAATATATTACCCGTAATGTGGTTACCCGTAAAGTACGTTAGGTGCTTCCCAAGAGACGTATCTCAAGAAAGATGTTCAATTGTGGACTGTTAGTGGGTTAAGATTAAGGAGACTGGCCGAGATAGAGATGAATCGCTTCCATTCATCGCGGACGGAGCTCGCACGGAGATTGGTAAACGTAGTGGAGGGAGCTGTGAGTCTATATCTACTAATAAACATGATTATGTTGCGAAATATTGATGAGATTCGGTTCTACGACTTCTAATATCATCGGAAAGATATATACCTTTCGTATACAACACGTATTATAACTATACATTTCAAAATTGACTTGTGTCTCCAATATTGAACTTGAAATCAATGTAATTTTTTTTTCTTTAGCCTTTTCCCAACCACGTTTGAGGACACCTTCCAGTCTTACCAAATGCGACTGAATACCAGTATTTTACACGGAGTGACTGCCATCAGACCTCTGCAACCCAGTTAGTGGGCAATACCGATATCCTAATGTTAGACCGGTTGTCAGACTTTCGGGCTTCTGAATACCCGTAACGACTGTCACAGGTATTCGTATGACACCCGGGACCGACAGTTTAACGTGCTCCCCGAGGCATGGAGAGGTCTCGATGTGTAACGAACGGTCAAACATCGACGGATTGACCGCGGCAAGCGCAGCTTAACCTCGCAAATCTTATGATCCGCGCGGTTGTTACTTAGCCACGAGCCCCTCATTAATCATTGTCGTGTATATCTTTAATTTATGTAATTGCTATGTAACTCAAACTTTGAAAATTTCTTTTTATTATGTGTATTGATGTAAGTAATTATGGTGTTGGTATGCTAAATAAAAGAAATAAAATAAAATAAGACCTTTTCTTACTTTTCCATTTCTTTTATATTGTTTTGTTATGAATAAAATTAAATATAAATATCATATATACAAGGTTAGTCGGAAAGAGGGTACTAAGCCGCGGGCCACTTAAAGTATCACTTATGACTATTTTAAAGTAAGTGTTAATTAAAATTTCAAAATTCGATAAATTTTATTTGCATGCAAAAAGATTTTTATTTTGGGTTTTATTATAAAAAACATGCCTGCTTTAGTTATGAATTCAAAAAATTAGGTTTCTAATCCGTGACCCCACATATGATCTATATAGTAAACACAGCTGATCATAGCTATGGACA
Source organism: Amphipyra berbera (assembly GCA_910594945.2). NCBI lineage: Eukaryota > Metazoa > Arthropoda > Insecta > Lepidoptera > Noctuidae > Amphipyra > Amphipyra berbera. The sequence goes on along the minus strand of OU343136.1, from coordinate 8,182,910 downwards.
GATAGATTTTAGCATATTTTTTACGAAATCTTTGAAAAGCTATTTCTCTTAAACTATCGAGTTTTGGGGGAAGTTGTAGAACAAAAGTTATCTCTTATTATATGTACTTTAACAACCTTTCAGCTTAGCCCCTTTCCGACTAACCTTGTATATAAAAGGGATGATTCGTATGCATAAAATGTCTCCATTTTTGGAAATTGAAACCGTAAACCTAAATTTTGATAGCAAAACCTTTTCGCTGCATTACGTCGGTCATCATTAGTATTCACTACCTACATACAACATTATTCACAGAATTCCAGGGACAATACCCCAACCCATAGGGCGTTGACCACAGGGTCGAAGGGTCGCGGATTCAAATCCAACCCGTTTGAACTATTGTAGTAATTAATATAATGTACGATCATTTGCAACGCAGAAGAACACAGAAACACCCGTTTTTGTACCCTTTGAAATATAAAGTTTTGGTTTAATTTGGCTTTAAATACATTTAAAAAGCCTATTTTTGCTCAGCCTTGGAAACGAATGAACTACGGAAACGGGGTACGGAGGTCGGTAACATACGTATACTTTTTTTCTTTGTTTTAAGAGTAGATTACTACCAGCCAATACTTCTTCTCAGAATGAGAATTCTTAGTCTTAGTCCACCACGCTGGCCTGATGCAGGTTGGCAGATTATATACACCATCGAGAACTTTATGGAGCCTTCTCAGGTGTGCAGGTTTACTCGCGATGTTTTTCCTTCACCGTTAACGCAAGTGATAAACAAATTCTGATACGCTCATGAATTGGCAGTCAGAGGTACTGGTCGCGATCGAACTCAGACCCTCCTTCATGGAAGGCAAGCGATCAACTGCTAGGCTATCACTGCTGGCTGTCACCAGCAAATACTTTACAAAAAAATAGAAAACCTTTCATATTATATTCCTTCGCGTTACAGACAAAATATCGAATAATTGGTTTTAACATCCTGGTAAATTAAAACCGCCGCAAGGGGAGCTTACGAAGCCAATATTACCTATCTGAAAATAGAGTTAAATCGGAATGATAATTATTTTTCTTTTCAATATAATTCGGATTCGGATTTTATGTGACGACACGGTGACGAGGGCTTTAATTGTACACTTGTATTTATTTAATTGAATGATACAAGCGGATGCGTCCCGACAAAAGACAGCGTTTTTATGTGCCATTCCTGAAAATGCTGAAATAGGTTTTAAATGCGTCCTGTTAAATATCAGGACGTGTTCTAGAATTTGATTCAGCATTGAAGTGTTGGGCAGATTAACAAGCTGTATGAGATTTACGTCCGGTTCCTATGACCAAAAACGAATCGTTTTGCTTACCGATACATTTTGCATTGCCAAACTTTGCATATAAATAGATTTCTAAGCTAATTTTAAGTGCGATAGCTATTAAAGTATGTGCAGGTTTGTTTGTTAAAAAAAACGTTACCCCACACTAGGATTTCTCCTGTATCGTGGGTGCGTTTAGAGACTCAAATCGTCACACGCACTAACATCCGGACCGGGAACAACTATCTGTAGGCCATACAAATATTTGTTCCGTGCGAGAATCGAACCCACGACCCGTAGTGCAGAAGCCGATCGCTCAGCCACTGCAGTTGCACCAAACGTGTCGTCAAAGGTCTACTATGCAAAGCCATGGGGGTCTTTGCTTAGTTATTGTTAAAAATACAAGAGTATTAATTTTAACTAATAACGCTCGGTAAATCGTAGGAATCAGGCAATAGTCATTTACACTATATTCAGTGTTATGGTTGACCTTTCAACACGACTTTTTGGAGGAGACTTCGTTGATCTTCCCCTGGGTTCTGTAGTTTATTTGAGTACCTCAAATACAACATTTAAACAAAAAATAAACTGATTTAGATGTATTGGTTGACCCAATATAGCCGACAGGGTGTGATAAGCGTTCGTTCTGCCTAACCTTTTTCTAACTATGTTAGGGTCAGATTCCAGTCTAACCAGATGCGGCTGAGTACCAGTATTTGACACGGAGCGACTTCCATCAGATCTCCGCAACCCAAAGACTGGGCAATGCCGATATCCTAAGGATAGACCAGTTGTCAGACTTTCGGGCTTCTGACTTCCCGTAACGACTGTCATAGATATTCGTATGACACCCGGGACCGACTGTTAAACGCGATCTCTGATGGACGGAGTGATCTCAATGCGTAACGAACGGTCACCCATCCACGGACTGACCGCGGCAAGGGTAGCTTAACCTCGCAAATCGTATGATCACCCCTCAGGATGTCACAAACATCCTGTTTTACTGTATTAAAATATTTTTCATATCCACAATTTTTTCTTAAAGTAAGTACATAAGACAACACGATTTACGTGTTGGAGAGAAATATTACGCTTTCTCAGCTAGTTTTATTTCTTTTTTTTATTATATAACACAATAATATTAGCTCAAGAAAAATATGTACATGTCACAAGTTGTTCCGAAGAGGACTTTCCAACTTGCTGAGTTAACACAATACGATAGAAATGTTTGTTTTTAGACTTTCACAATAATGTCCAACATGTTCGCTAATGTATTGACATGTCACCAGAAATTGGACAATACGCTACTGAACCGTTCAGGTCGAATAAAATTTATCACCGGCAAAATATTTTCATTTATTGGCCAGTTTGTATTTCCAATGAATGAAGGACATATCAATAATTTGGCCAAATGACCACATTGACGTTTCCTTTGTCTCTCACGCTGGTAATTCTGAGTATGTGTACCTACATATTTTAATTCTGGTAATGGTTGTATATTCTTCAATGTAATTCAGGATTTAAAATTGAAAAGGGGGTGGTATAGGGTGACCTACTTTCTACCAATCTGTTTACAAGCACTCCCATTTGCTTGAATATCTGTTGAAGAATCTAGAAGATTCACGGGTAAAGAAAGGACGGGCTTTGAAATCTGTAGCCTTTTACAATATTTCGAATCCTCTGATGCCTTGATCTTGAACTTATTATCGGTCCAAAATATACATGAATTGCAAAAAATTTGGATGAAAATATTGCAACATTTTCATTTTGATAATAGTTTAGAGTGTAATCATTTTTATTTCTTGCGGTGTCAAAGGGTTAAGGGGTTACACCCCCTGAAATTTTAGAAAAATCGTTTCCGCGTTTTAATTTTTTTTCATAGTTTGAAACTTAAAGAAAATGTTAAGCTGAATGTGAAGTCTGTAGAATAGAATAGAATAGAACGTAGAATATTTTAAGTAGAAATTTTGTATAAAAAAACAAACACACATTTCCGAATGATATCAAAAATCAAATCTTTCTTTTTTTTAAATAATCCTATGTACCGTCGTATATTTAACCCAACTCTACGAAATATTTTCATTCTTTTATGTTTCAGATAAACCGTGAGGTCTTTATGATTCCCGCAGATTGGAAAGAAAAAACTTGACGCGCGCAGAGATGTGTTTAACCGTCAATTATCAACATTTTTCAATTTAAAAAATACATTCGAGTAGCTGAAAACATGTACTAAAAGCGTGTAAAGATCAAAATAAAAAAATGCATTAGTTTTGCTGCAAAATATTCATGGTCTTATTGTAGCTTCTCAGGGTAGTGTAACCCCTTAAGTATCACTATACGACATCTCTAAAGAGGTTCGAACATTTTTCTATAGCATAGCCAAACGGCCACCATTTGGTATTTTTTTCAACGTTGCTGCTGCACTGTTTGCAGTGATAGGGTCTGAGTTCGATCCCGGCCCATCCCTCTGACTTTTCGAATTCATGTGCGGATCAGAATTTGACTATCACTAGCGTTGACGGTGAAGGAAAACATCGCGAGGAAACCTGTACACCTGAGAGGGCTCCATAAAGTTCTCGATAGTATGTGTAGTCTGCCAACCCGTACCAGGCCACCGTGGTGGACTAAGGCCTAAACCCTTCTCATTCTGAGAAGAGGCCCGTGCCCAGCAGTGAGACAGTAATGAGCTAATTATGTTCATGTTATATGCTCCAATCATTGAAACTGGTATGTTGTATAGGGTAGAGGGAGGACACTTATTATGTAGCTTCTGGATCCATTCAAATAGAGTGACGGATTGTCTCTTATAAAGCGATCTGGTAGAATTGAAAGAAAGAAAGAAAGAAAATTATTTGTTCTGGACTCACACAGGCAGTTACAGAAACAAAAACAAAAAAAAAAAAGAAAGAATAAGAATTGTATTTCAATAAATTCATTAAACGGAATTACAGATATTTTCAGTACTTACTTTTATAAGTATCTACTTATCAGACAAAATCTGTTTCATGATGTATAATTACCGCTCGGTTCATATCCAGTAACCGTTGCGGACGATTCATTGGCACAGAGGCTTTTGTTACAGGTAAGCAATTAATGTGTTTAAACAATCCTAGCGGTTATTGAATTACAGTGCTGTTCAGGATAAATAAATAATTATAAACAAAGAAAGTTTGCTGTTAGAAAACTCATTTGTGAGTTAAGCTCGCCTTTGTACATGAATTTACCAACAAAACTGTATTGTATACCTAATTATTATTTTGTGTACAATAATTGAGAAATGAAGAGATTAGACAAAGTTGCGGTTTAAAAGATGATGTAGTGACAAAAATTAAAAGGAGTATGCTTAGGTGGTTTGGCCATGTTGAGAGAATGAGTGAACGGCGATTAACAAAAGAAATTTATAAGGCGGATGTTAATGGGAACGCCGGTAGAGGACGTCCTAGAAGGACATACATCGATGTTATTGGTGATGTTCTTCACAAAGGTCAGGTGCGTAGTACTCTCAACCGGCGTGCGTGTATGACAAGATGTATGAATGTGGATGAAGCGAAAGGGGTATGTAAGAGTCGTAGCATGTGGCGTTCTATAGTTTCTGCATAACCCCCATGGGAAAAAGGCGTGAGTTTATGTATGTATGTAAAGAATAAGAATAAACATATTTTAAATGGATTTTGTAGAAATCTAGTAAATGCTTTTTTTAGTTTACTACGGGATTGGTATAAATTGCAAGAAAATCTAGTAGAACGAATTTAAGCGCGAACAGCCCGTTCACACGGCACACTTTTTTTCAATGCTCCATTTATCCTTAATGTAATTTGCTTTTGGGACTGTTCTGCCTAGCCTTTCTCTCAACTATGTTAGGGTCAGCTTCCAGTCTAACCAGATGCGGCTGAATACCAGTATTTTACACGGAGCGACTGTCATCAGACCTCCGCAACCCAATTACTGGGCAATGCCTATATCCTCAGGTTAGACCGGTTGTCAGACTTTCGGACTCCTGACTTCCCGTAACGACTGCCATAGGTATTCGTATGACACCCGGGACCGACTGTTTAACGTGCTCTCCGAGGCTCGGAGGGGTCTCAATGTGTAACGGACGGTCACCCATCCACAGACTGCCCGCGGCAAGCGCAGCTTAACCTCGCAAATCGTATGATCCGCGCGGTTGGTAATTAGCCACGAGCCTCTCTAATTTGCTTTTGGGACTAATATAAATAAATGCACACAAGACTGCCTTGTTGGTCTAATGGTCGCAAGCACGACTGCTGAGCATGGGGACCTGGATTCAATCCCCAGGTCGGGCAAAGTGTTGTTGGGTTTATCCATTGCGAAATTTTCAGTAGCAGCTCGGAGTCTGGATTTGTGCCCGGATTATGGCAATTGGCAATAGGCTCGCCCCCTATTACATGGGTCTTAAACATAACTAGTGAAACGAGGCTGTACTAAAACGCCTCTGCTGAACGCTTGGGCGAATACAACGCGTGATGTTATGTTATGTGTATGCACACAAGTTTTGAAATAAAAAAAAGGTAACAGGACGTCAGCAAGTTCTAGCAAGAGAATTTTCTATGGCGCAAAATGAAGACACTTATCTCCCGGATATGTGATGAACTGAACACTCAAGACGAGACAAGATTAAGCCATTTGCTTACGCGACAAGACCAAAGCACAAGAATCCTTAGCTTTTATTACTTCCTGAAACAAGAACGAGCACAAAGAAATATTTGTACGTACTTGGCCATTCAAAAACAGCACCGACAGTCGACAAGGGATTACCGTCTCGCACGACAAAGTTTGTCGTCTCGCGGTTACGATCCACTTTGTGGTTCGCCAAATATCGTCTAATATGTCGTCTCCACAGAGAGTATTTATTAAAACTAAAGCAATACAAAACGTTTGAGTTTCGCGAGAAGTAATATTTGCGGCGATATAAAAAGCTATTTACTTGTAAAGGCTACGCTACACAGTAAGCGGGTCACGAGCGGTGCGGGTGCAGCGCGGGTTTTATGGCGGCTGTAATGTATGGACGACGTCACACTGAGCGCGTGGCGGGCGGAGCGGGTCCCGCAACTACCAATCTTCTTTCTATGTAGGCTAGGCTCAACTCTCGACGCGAATAGCTTTTGTGCGTCTTTCTTTCATTGTGTCAGCAGCTGTGTTTATTTATTGTGTGTGGCTTTATGTAATAAATATTGGATTTTCTTTAGACGCCGGCGACTAATGGCGTTTACTCGCTAATTTTGTGAGTGGATAATTGTGTTCTGTGAAATATTTTTATATGTACATATTTCAGTGTTACTTTTCAGAATTCAAGAATATGACAGATATCTTCTCTGTCCATTATTTTTACATAATACGAGAAATAGAATGCTATTTAAGTATTTTAGCCTGAGTTCACACGGATTGTGGAGGAAATAACAGTGAATATAGTAGTAATTACCTATTCAATTATTAATTTTACGCGCATATAGCGAGAGGTAAGCTCTCACCCACCTTAATCTCATTGGGTTCCTGTATGAATATTTCATAGATGATGTATCCAGAAACGCAACTTACCTGAGACTGAAGCGGAATGTGATACATGCATATACAGTGTGGATAAAAAAAAAAGTCATCACTAGGAGAGAAAGTACCTAAAATATTGATAGCATAGTTGGTTTTGTAAAAGGCGAGTTACTCTTACGGGCCACAAATCTGCGAACGGCAATCGTCCACCTTTCACCAAGCACGGTGATTACGGCAAGATCTTTTTTATTATTATTTTTATTTTTTTATTATAATTTAAAACACTGCCCTAACTAGGATTTCTCCTGTACCGTGGATGCATTTACAGACACAAATCTTCACATGCACAAACGCCCAGACCCGCATCAAATATTTATAGGCCATACAAATATTTGATCCGTGTGCGAATCGTCACCACGACCCTTAGCGCAGAAGCCAATCGCTCAGCCACTGCTCCAAATGTGGTGTTATTAATTTATTAATGGTCTAAGCCTAGGTGTATATGGAGGCGCCGGCCGCGCAGGTAACAGTTTAGTCACAGGTCTACAATCCATAGAGTTGAACAGTGCCTATAAGGGCGGTGACATCGCCCGACATCAAAGGCGTTGCTCAATTGTATGGATTGTAAAACTGTGATTGAAGTATGTTGCTTGCGCCGCCTGCGCTTCCGCATACACACTTACATAAACATAACATCACGCTTGTATTCCCCGAAGTTTTGGGCAGAAGTGTATATTAACACCCTCATTTCCCCGTTATGTTTAAGTCCCTTGTAATAGGGGGCGAACCTATTGCCATCAACAGGGCACACATCCAAACTCCGGGCTACTACTGAAAAATTCCACACGGAAACACCCAATAACACTTTGCCCGACCTGGGGATCAACCCAGGACTTCACGATCAGCAGTCGCGTTTGCCATCACTAGACCAACGACGCTTCCGTATTACTCCTAGGCCAGGGGTCGGCAACCTTTTGAGATGCAAGAGCCAAAAGTTGCAATTTACCAATAGTTTTTAAAGAGCTACTAAAAATTAATTTCAATATTATAGTATTTGCTTATACAGGGTGTCCCGTAATTAATGGATAACCCTGAAATTGCGTTTAGCAGAACTACATTCCAAAAAAAATAATATAAAGAAATTGATTTATATATAGATACTATATTTATCGCTCAGTCATAGACAGTATATCTCAGTCATACTTTATTATATTACTCAATCATGGATCGATTGCACGATTTTAAGGGTTTTTTATGGTAACATAATGATTTTTGCGTTTGGAACTGGAGAGCCGCCACTTTACATCAAAAGAGCTGCATATAGCTCGCGAGCCGCAGGGTGCCGACCCCTGGCCTAGGCTAATAGGAGGTATATACCCTGCAGGGGTCGTCAACGTGCAAAAAAAAAATATGTGATAAAGATTTTTTTCTAACCATACTGTATCCATATTTACTTTATATTAAGAAAACAATACCCGCTTCCATCTTCAGGATATTTTTCAATTACAGATTTGTTTTATACTTATTTTCTGCATAGAGTGTTATACTCTCAGAAAGCAACAACTCCTTCTTTTAGATATAAAACTCGTTACGTAAAACAAATCTTTGGTCACGAAGCAACCAATTCCATTACGGGTAGTGTTCAAGAGACGTTGACAACGGATTAGACGAAAGCGGCAATGTACATTAATTTCAATTCGGACTCAGGTACAAAGAAATACTTTGAAAGTGTAATGAAAAAAACTTTAATACTCTTAATTCTCTTTATAAGCTGTTCGTCTCAAATGTGGCTCTTTGGTGCTGTTTTTTGTTTTGTTATGTTAAACTGGAAGTATTTTTAATTTTTCTTCGTGTTTCAGCACTTTGTGGTTTAAAACAATCTGTGGAATGTTCTCTTTTTGTAGAGGGTTATTTCTCAAGGGGTCTGAGTTGTTTTTATGTTTACTGTTACGTGAATCTAGTATTTATTCAGGTAGTACAATAATATTACTGCGATAGATATTCTCAGCCGGTGACAGATAGGTTATGTGATTGGTCTACAACGTCATAGGTTTCGTCGTCGTTTTTCAAACTAGGCGACTAGATGACTTTATGTTCAGACTAGTTGTATTTAACTGGTTCGTTGGTCTAGTGGTGGCGAGCGCGACTGCTGATCGTAAGGTCCTGGGTTCGATCCCCAGGTCGGGCAAAGTATTATTGGGTTTTTCCGTGTGGAATTCCTCATTAGCAGCCCGGAGTTTGGATTTGTGTCCGGTTATTGGGAATAGGCTCGTCCCTATTACATGGTACTTAAACATAACGGCGAAATGAGGATGTTACTATACACTTCTGGCCAACCTTCTGGGTTAGTTGTGTTTCCGAAAAAAAAACAAAAGAGCAAAAAAATAATTTGGAACATCTGGAAACTAAAATGTTTGGAGGCGATCATCCCTATCCTTACTTCCTTTCTAATATTACTTATTTTACTTACTATATATATATATAATATTACAAACGCGATAGTTTGTATGTATGGATGGATGTATGGATGTTTGTTACTCTTTCACGCAAAAACGGCTGAACGGATTTGGATGAGATTTGGCACACAGATAGACTTTGCCCTGGATTAACACATAGGATACTTTTTATCCGGGTGCTTCAAGTAGTTTCCGTAGGATGCGGCGGAACCGCGGGTGATAGTCTAGTATAGCACTAAATTTGATCAATTCACCCCAAAGCATTACAAATAAACGTAATTAAAAAGTACAATAAATTAAACACACACGAATAATACGAAATACATACAATTAAATTGTATTTGCACTTGTAAAGCCAATGAAAATGTTATTGTTTAATAAGCCTTGCAAATCGGTTTTAGTCAAATTAAATTTGAAATTTAGCTTTTGCAATGGATATTTTTTAGCTATTCTATTAGACTAGCAGTGATAGCCTAGCGGTTAACCCTTGCCTTTCATGCAGGAGGGTCTGAGTTCGATCCCGGTCCGTACCTCTGACTTTTCGAACTCATGTGCGAATCAAAATTTGATTATCACTTGCGTTAACGGTGAAGAAAAACATCGTGAGGAACCTGCACACTTGAGAGGGCTCCATAAAGTTCTCAATGGTGTGTAGTCTGCCAACCCGTACCAGGCCAGCGTGGTGGACTAAGGCCTAAACCCTTCTCATTCTGAGAAGAGGCCCGTGCCCAGCAGTGGGACAGTAATGGGCTGATTATGTTATGTTATTAGACTAAAATTACTTTACTAGAGATTATACCCCTAGGATTATTAGATTTAGTGGAGAATTTAGTGTTAGTCGAATATTATTCTTAATTAGTAAGTCATATTTGGCTTCAGTTTCAGCCTGGTTCATGCCTGTCTTTCATAATTCATACGTATGCCTCGCGGATTCAAGTCATAAATAGCTCTCGACGTCACATTCCGCGCCATAAAAGTGACTAAGCGACTGATTCAGGAGGTTAGATTGAACTGGATGTGCAGTACTTATTATAGGGGCGAGTGGTTACGACTAGAGATGGATTCTTACTTGAATTAATACTTGTGGTCTAGTAAGTAGATACTTATAAACATAATAGTTTTTTTTTGTTAGTCTTTATTTAAGAAGCTTGGTCGGAGGGGCTCGACCGGATCATACGATTTGCGAGGTTAAGCAACGCTTGCCGCGGTCAGTCCGTGGATGGGTGACCATTCGTTACACTTCGAGACCCCTCCGTGCGTCAGAGAGTACTCCGTGTGTCATAAGAATACCTATGACAATCGTTATGGGTAGTCAGAGGCCCGAAAGTCTGATAGCTTTAGGATATCGGCATTGCCCAGTAACTGGGTTGCGGAGGTCTGATGGCAGTCGCTTCATGTGGTATTCAGCCGCTAGTTAGACTAGAAGCTGACCCCAACACAATTGGAAAAAAGCTAGGCAGAACGAAACGGTCAACAAGACTATATACCTCCGTTAGGCTTTCTTATACATAGTTGGTACTTTTGTTGTTATCCCATGAAGCGCCAAATCCATCAGTTTTAAAGGCGTCTTATGCGACTGACTTTCAAAAAGTGGACAAATGTGCAGCAAGTCGACTTCTACAACATTTATGAACGAGACGAGCACTTGCGAGCAATAACTTGCATAGTGAAACTTGTTAGTGAAAGGGGATATAACCTTTGTGGCATAGTCATGCCGTACTAACTGCCTCAATGGTCTAGTGGTGGCAAGCGCGCCTGCTTATCGTCAGGTCCTGGGTTCGATCTCCAGGTCGGGGAAAGTGTTATTGGGTTTTTTCGTGTGGAATTCCTCAGTAGCAGTCCGGAGTTTGGATTTGTGCCCGGTTGATGGCGATACGCTCGCCCCCTATTACATGGGACTTAAACATAAATGCAAAATGAGGGTGTTACTATACATCTCTGCCCATCCCTTCTTGGAATACAGGCGTGATGTTATGTTATGTTTTATGCCGCCATTTCGATTCTTTTTTCAAAGTGGCGATGCATTTTGTGTTTGGTATATATGGGTAGAGGACACTTAAATAAACAGCGAATTAGTTAATTTTTAATGATTGTCATTGTTATCATATGGCCATCTTTGCCTCTAAATATCTCGGCAACGTGACATTTTAGGGCACCATATTGCAGACATTTTTTGTTTGTTTAACTGTCCTCTACCCATATACAAGGTGTTATTGCAATAGCGCAAATCCTCTCAAGGGCTCGTTGTACTTATCATTATGAACAACTTTCACTTGGGAACAACTCTGAAATCGCGAAAAAAAAACTGCTGCTCCATATATTTATGTTCGCATAACTCGACAAAATGTAGGCAACAGCAGTTTTTTTTCGCGATATCAGGGTTGTTTCCTAGTAAAAGTTGTTTATAATGATGACGATAATGAGCCCTTCAGAGGTTTTGCGTTATTTTAAAAATACGTTGTATACAAAGATAAAAAGAGCGCCGCAACTTTGTAAAAAACACATAATAGTGGCAGGGTGACTATCACCCATATTCTAAGACGTTCCTCCAAAACTTACTCGACTCATACTCGACTCAGGACGGCCTCGAAAACACCTTCAAAATTGTATTTTTCGAGGTTCCTCGAGAAGTCATTACGTCATAATTTGAATAATCTGCATCGCGCAAATAACGCCGCGATAAATAGTTGTAAGGATTATCGTAAGCATATTCATATTTGTTACATACGAACTTTGACACTTCCTTCCTTAAGGTAAGTTCCGAGGTACCTTGAGTTTGACAGATGATTCCTTACCTCGACTGAGGAAAAATCTCGAGTCGAGGACGTTTATGTCAACTCGAGGTGGAGTTGAGTCGAGTAAGTTTTGGAGGAACGTCTTAGAATATGGGTGTATGACAGCTTCCAAAATGTTTGAACCCCTTGGCGCTTTATAGCTGAATGTTCTCTGAAGGCTGTGAGTTAGGACAGAAACATAGCTTAGTGTTATAAAGTCTAAAAGCCGCATCATAAAAAATATGTTATGATGTAAGTACATAATTATAGTGGTTCTATTTCCACATGTTCTACAACAATATCCGCTGGCTAATGCAGTTATTGGATGTCAGTTACTAATTACTACATTCATAGGTAAACTATTTATATAACATTACCGTTCATGATTCAATAATTGTTGCAAACACTAATTAGTGTCTAGTTTATATTTGCTTTTACTTCAAATTGGTAATACGAGCCGACAATGGTTGATTTTAATTAGCGCACACGTAGGTATAAGTAAGTTTATTAGCTATCTGCTAGTTAATAACTGACCATTTAGTTAATTTTGATGTAATTTAGTAATGAAGTGATACTAATTAGGCGTGTTTTGGATAGAGTAATTACTGTTTAGCGTAGCATTTACCTAATGGGCTAGAATACGTTTTGAATTTCAAATAGTTAGGTATGACGACACTTCAGTACGTTCAACACACAATACAGTTAGCCCCACTACCGACCATGCTGGCTGGTTATTAATCTTTTCACCAAGGATTTGGGTAGTTGATAATATTATTTTTATTAATTGTCTCGAAACTTTTACAAATAACAGGCAACAATGAAAAAAACCAATGAAATATAATAATAAAATGGCCAAGTTATAAGCGATTTAAAATTGTTAATAGACAGAGACCGCACTATTGAACGATGACGTCATTGTTCAATAACTTCATAGTAACTTGATTATACTTCGTACAATGTTCGTTTCGTGCGACAAGGACAGAAAATGCGCTATTCAAAAACGTGTATCTCCTCTATTTTTAGATTAATTATATTTATTTTTTCAACAATCGTTTTTTTTATTACTTACGATACGAGAAAAGATTTCGAAGAGTTTCTTTGTCATATTTCGGTCACCAAGCCTGCAAGGTATGGTGAATGTATTTGATTGACTCTACTCCTATTCTAATAATATATATCTGTCTAGCCTTTTCCCAACTATGTTAAGGTTTGCTTTCAGTCTCACCCAATGCGGCTGTATATCAGTATTTTACACGAAGCGACTGCCATCAGACCTACGCAACCCAGTTACTGGGCAACGCCAATACTCTAATGGTGCGTCCAGACCTGACGAACGCGCCGCGAATGCGCCGCTCGCGCGCCGCTCGCGAGCCGCTCGCAAGCTGCGCGCGTGCATTTCATGTTCGTACAAAGCTCTGCGCGCCCCTCGCGCGCAGTTCGCGAACGGCTCGCGAGCGGCGCGCGAGCTGCGCGCGTGCGGCGCATTCGCGGCGCGTTCGTCAGGTCTGGACGCACCATAAGGTTAGACAGGTTGCCAAACTTTCGGGCTTCTGACTACACGTAACGACTGCCATGGGTATTCGTATGACACCCAGGAACGACTGTTTAACGTGCTCTCCGACGCACGGAGGGGTCTCGATGTGTAACGGACTGTCACCCGTCCACGGACTGACCGCGGCAAGCGCAGCTTAACCTCGCAAATCGTATGATCCGCGCGGTTGGTAATTAGCCACGAGCCCCTCTTGTGATTCTTTTCTAATAATTCCTTAAATAAACTTTAAGCGTTTATATGTTTTTATGTTTATGTTTTACAGTACCCCTGCAGAACCAGAATTTGAGGGTTTAAGGTTAAAAATATTATAATATAGTATTGTCATGGGAATTGAATTTGTGTGCTAAGTTTCAGGAGAATCGGTCAAGCAGAAGTAGTTGAAAAATCTGTCGCAAGATTTTAATCAAACAAGCAAACAAATAAACAAAATTAAATATCCGAGGTGAAGCTAATTAAAACCCTTTATAAAAAGGAGAGTAATAACACCTTACAGATAAAGAATAGGGGCATTAGCCGAAGAACCTTGGATAATACTGAAAATTTTCTAGTACAAGAATTCAATCACTTTTAAACTGATCTGGGTATTGCACCCAGGACCATATGCTCATCGTAACTCTATGATAAATGATAAATGATTTTTTATTTCTGTAAATAAATCTGTTACAGACACTTTTACAAGTCAATGTAATGTTTTTTTTAACACTAGATGGCGCCGGCATTTCCTATCTGACTACCTCTAAGAAAAGCCGAAACAAACTCAGAGGTCAAAGTCTCTTTTAAAGTCCAGACATTGTAGTATACAAACTATGCGAGTGAAACGATGTAGGGCAACGTCTGGAATGGCCTTTTGAGGAAAGTGCCATAGCAGGTTCGAGTTGACCTGTCCTAACTGACGGCACATCTGCATCAGTCATCGCGGAGCTCAAACCTTATTTTAGGGAGCTCAACAACCCGACCGCTGCACGTGTCGTGTATAAAGCTACCCTACATGGTACTCACATTCACAATGATTAAAAAAGTAAAATAACAAATAAGGCGATGGTAAAATAATAACAATAATTGAAAAAAATAATTCAATTATAAATGTCAAAAGGATATAAAATAATAATGTTATGAAAAAATTTCAATAATTACAATGATGTGTCTGTGATAACAGCGAGCGGCTCAATTCCAGATCAACTATTGTAGATATGATTCTGAAACCACATTTCATTACCAATTTTCCTTATTTCTTTCCTATACTGTCTATAATGAAGGTACTATAACACCAGTAATTGATCATTACGCTCTTATTATTGCCCAATAAGAACACACCTTCCACAAAGATCAGGAAAACTCGCAGAGCAGTTATATAAAGTGAATAGAATAGTGTATAATAAAAAAGTATAGTTATTACCTTTCTGTGTGGAGTCGCAGAGAGAATACTAATCGAGCCTAACGCGCAGGGAACGAGCGTAGAGGGGGGCTAATATCCTTCCCTGTGCAATCAAAAAGTCAACAGTTCACGGTTATGACAATTCACTTTACATTCATGACGGAAAAACCATTTAGAATTCAATTTACATGCACCTTCAGATAACACCTTCTACGTAAAAGAAAATTCTTTAGATAACACAAAAATACATCGAAGTCTTTCTTTGACTGCCTTGCTGGTATAGTGGTCGCAAGCGCGACTGCTGAGCATGGGGTCCTAGGTTCGATCCCCAGGTCAGGCAAAGTGTTATTGGGTTTTTCCATTAGGAATTTATCAGTTGCAGCCTGGAGTCTGGATTTGTGCCCGGTTAATGGCAAAAGCTCGCCCCCTATTACATGGGACTTAAACATAACTGGCGAAACGAGGGTGTAGTCAAACACCTCTGCCGAACCTTTCGGGGAATGTAAGGCGTGATGATATGTTATGTGTCTTTCGATCTTCGTAAACGTCTGGAACACGATTCGTAAATCGTTCTTATCTTAATAATATAATTTTATATTGACAAAAATGCAATAAGTAAATAATATTAAAATATATTGCGAACATTAAACGTAAAATATGGACTTTTTAAGCATTTATGATGAAAATGGAAAATTTAAATTGCGTGTTCCGGGTCTATATTTTGTATTTAATTTATGCAACAACGAAATATAGCACAGCGTAATGAAAAAAATAATCTTTTGACATGAAAATTCAGGAATTTGCAAAAAGATAGGAAATGTGACCCTGGCTCCTTAATTATTAGTAAAGCCTTTGATTCAGGAGCTACATATTTTTGAAATATTATATCCGGTGAAAGATATACAACATGTAACATAATTAACGCACACCCTCAAACACCCTAATTAGATTATTATGTTATAATCATAATACATACAATGAAATTTGAGTTTAACATGTATATGCATTGTTATTTACTAAATTAACGTTCTTGAAATAAGGTTTATTTTCTTTATTTAAAATATTATATTGTCTAGTTGTATGGTGTGCACGCTGCTTTATGTAAGAATAGCGCGCTCGATGTGTACGACGCGCGCGTTCGAGTAATTTATTTCGATATACCCACTCACCAGATTTATTAAAATAACTAATGACCTACTAGCTAACTGCACGACGAGCGCTCTGGATTATCTTATCAATTGCCTGCATGTTATTATTAAAACTTTATTTCTCAGTGATTATGTAAATCTTTGAGAAATAAATGATATTTTAAACCGTTATTTTGTATTGAATGACGGAATTTGTATTAATACAAATAAAAATGCACTTTTAAAAGTCTTTTTGCCTTGATTTATTGTCCATTTCAGTATATTTTGACTGTACAGGGGTAACGTGACTAATTTCCGTAGTTTTAATTATTTTTGGGATAAAAAATTACCTATATTAAAAATGATAGAAATCGATTCAGTAAACGATTCTGAACAAACTACTTTCAGGATGTGCGTTAATTATGTTACATATTGTATACCGTACTACGATCTATGTTATGGGCCTCGGAAATCTTCGTGTAATTATGCAACCAATGAATCGACCTGGCCGCTGGAGCTATATAATATTATTAAGATATACAAAGAAAGATTGACCTATAACATAACATTACGCCTGAATTCCCCGAAGAGTTAGGCAGAGTAGTATAGTAACACCCTCATTTCGCCGTTATGTTTAAGTCCCATGTAATAGGGGGCGAGCCTATTGCCATCAAATGGGCACAAATCAAATCTCCGGGTTGCTGCTGAGAAATTACATACAGAAAAACCCAATAATACTTGCCCGACCTGGGGATCGAACACAGGACCTCACGATCAGTTGTCGCACTTGCAAACAGTAGACCAACGAGGTAGTTGTATAATTCGTACACATTCGTAAACACGAAGATTGACGAAGCGCATAACTTATATCGTAGAATGTACGTACTCAAAATTACGTGTAATTGGTTTAAAGGTTTCAAACTGGTTTTGCCTTTGTAATACATCCACATCAAAATAAAGGCCTACGGTAAACCTGAAGACAGGTAACCGTTAGCCGGTTCAAATACCGTTGAACTGTTGTGGTTAACCGCTCCAAACACTGGCATATTTAACTTAGCTGGACGTAAACGGCCTTTGGTATGCAAAAAGCGACCGTGCCGCTCTGGTGCATGTACTCTTATGGTCCTTCCTACAACCACATACGCAATGTACCGATGACAAGAAAAGTAAGCGATCGTTTTATACAAAGTTTCAAGAGTTTTTATTTTTAATAATTATGTTGGTGATGAAAATACTTAAGAGACTAATGAAAACAAAAATAAGGTCCTCTTTTTTCGAAATATTCATTAATATATGGTGGTATGTCAGAAGCCCGAAAGTCTAACGTCCAGTCTAACCTTAGGATGCCAAAAACTGGGTTGCGGAGGTCTGATGGCAGTCGCTCCGTGAAAAATACTGGTATTCAGCCGCATCTAATTAGACTGGAAGCTGACCCTAACATATTGTGGTATGTCGCAGGTAAATAGACAAATAAGTTATTTCGTCGATTACCTAATTATTTCTCAAAACCTACAAGATTTTAAGATCCTTACTCCATCTTACTTTATGTTCTTTATAAGTGAGACTATCCATAAAACAATCTAGCCAAGTTGAAAGTCTTTAGCCGATACTAAAAGCTTTGCTAAACTGTTGTGGAAAATTGGAAAACTCCATAGTTTTCCCGGAAAATACTTGCAGTAACTGATTGTAATAAGTAGATTGGGAAACAAAATAAATTGTGGTTTTTCCTGTAACATTTTTTACAATGTTATTATAGCAAGCTGCCCCCACCTTAATGAAAATATTGATCTATATGTCGTTGCAAATTTAAATCTTATATGTGTATAAAGTAGTTTTTCGAGAACAAATAAAAAAAATCATCCTCAAAAATAATCTTAGAAAATATTTTTATTCCATTGGTTATAAAGAAAAACATAGTGGGTAAAATATATTGAAATAGGAATAATATTGTATCACTAAGTAAAATTGACTAATTTTAATTATTTTTCTACACATGGAAGATTTAAAATTGCAACTTTTTGTCACATCAGTGGTTTTTACAGAATATTATTAATGAAAATGAAACTGCTATTATTATTCTTTCGTGTTTAATAAATCAATTATGAGGATGTAAAAAAAGCTAAGAAGACTTCTTTTAAATTGCAGAAAAAACGACACACACACAAACATAATAAAACCGTAAGCTTAGGCCGAGTTTAACACACAAAGCGTTATCCGGCCGTATATATATTCAGACAAAATATCATTTTGGAGGCATAAAGGATTTTCTGGTTACGTATTCTGCGAGAGGCTTTCGCGCGTCGCCAGTCACCGCCCTTTGTCCTGCACTGGCATACCGTTTTTATTATGAAAATCACGCCACTTCTTACGCTGGGGTAAATACTGGCGTGTGTCATGCGTAATGACACCTGCTTACCAGCTGTATTGTTTTTTTGATGAGTTTACGTTTGTTTGTGTTCTTGTTGTGAGTGGGTTTGAGTTGATGTTAATGAACTTTGAGTGTAAGGTTAGTTATGGAATTATGACTTATAGATATATACGTACATATAGAAACAACGGAATAGTGTTAGAATTGTAAAATTATTTCCGAAGAATAACATAACATAATATCACGCCTGGGTTCCCCAGGGGGTTGGACAGAAGTGTATAGTAAAACCCTCATTTCCCCATCATGTTTAAGTACCATGTAATTGGGGGCGAGCCTATTGCCATCAACCGGGCACAAATCCAAATCCGGGCTTCTACTGAGGAATTTTACATGGGAAAAATCCAATAACACTTTGCCCGACCTGGGGATCGAACCCAGGACCAGTCGCGCTTGCCATCACTGGACCAGCGAGGCAGTCGAAGAGTATGGTGATTTATTTCTATCAGTTCCGTGAAAAATAATAGATGGTACGTGAATTAACGGAAACGGACTACGTGGTTGCTACTACGTAGCTGACGTCATTGCTACGATAGCTACGCCGTCGTAGCACATCACCTGCGCGTCGCTTGTAGTTGTATCTAAAATACCATGTGTCATTAGTGTTAGTGATGAAATTAAAAATAAAACACTGATTTTAGTTTCTCCATTAGCGTTGTGAAATATAATGGTGTTCTGTAATTCGTAAAGCGATGTTAAATCTTTCACTTACAAAAATCCCCATAATAAAAAATCCTAATCTGAATAAAGGTCACAATTTCAATTTGTTTCTTATCATTCAGATTTTTCCTCCTCCGACTTCCATCTTGCCGGTTGATCTCTTAAAATACAAGCTCATTTGTTTGACTACATTCAAATGGAAAGCGATGGCAAGTTCATGGTAAAGTAGGTATTTTTATTCAAAAACTTCCTTTTCAACTTTACTGAGAGGAAAAAATGGTTCGTTGATTTTGTTTTCCAATGATCTCACAGTGGGTACTTTTTGTTGAGCCAAAGTTTTCTTGAATGTTTTATAATTATGACGAGAAATATTTTGAAGTTTGGTACGAAGTTTTTAGAACCATCTTAATTGAATATTGTTTGGAAAGTAAACTAGGATGTAGACATTTGAAAGGAGCGAAAATATTTATGCTAGAATTTTTTACTTAGCCTTTGACCAGGTGGGAAAAATTCTTGCGTGGGCTAGGAACGATCTTAAGGGATTCTTTGTAAAGTAAAGCAAAGAATTTAATTGCAGTAACAACAATATTTTGACGAGAGAATTCTGTGGGATTCATAAAATTTGTTTTCCTCTAACAGTATTTCTTACTTTCTTTTTTAATTGTTATTAGTTTCACTATTTTTTATTCACAACTACCGACATAGGAAACACTTCGATAATAATAGCTACATTTCTTCCTCCTAGTCTTTTCCCAATTATCTTGGGTCAGCGTCCAGTCTAACCAGATGCAGATGAACACTAGTACTTTACACCGAGCGACTGCCATCAAACCTCCGCAACTCAATAACTGGGCAATGTCGATTTCCTAAGGTTAGACCGGTTGTCAGACTTACGGGCTTCTAACTACCCGTAACGACTGTCATAGGTATTGTTATGACACCTGGGACCGACTGTTTAACGTGCTCTACGAGGCACAAAGGGGTCTCGATGTGTAACGAACGGTCATCCATCCACGGACTGATCGCGGCAAGCGTAGCTTAACCTTGCAAATCGTATGATCGGCGCCGTTGTTAATTAGCCACGAGCTCCTCAATACAATATAAAAAATACAATAATAGCTACATTTGAATACAAAAAATCTATGTGGTTAAACCTTTTGAATACAAAAAATAGATATGAAAATACCTTGATGTTTTACCAACGATAAATCGTTATTGGATAGTAAACTATTCAATGACGATCAACCATTCAATCACCGCCTCTTTTGTGCCTCATGAATTCCATATTACGAACATTTCCTAACAAAATTACTCAGTGGCGAACAAATTCTAAAACATAGTTAGTATGTAGTACTGGCCAGCGCAGTGGACGACAAGTGTCGTGTTTAAATGCGCCACCAACCGTGGCCGGCGTGATTTCTTCAGTAAACTACTCACGTAAAACTCTGCCCAACACCTGCACACAAATGCTTTGGTGTAGATCATGAGCGGAAGAGTAATACAACAGCGGCAATACTACCTTTTATTTGAAGATTAAGAAATCGCCCTGAAGATAATTTTGCTTATTTAGAAGAGGTTCTTGATGTCAGATTTCTGCGCCCCCTTCTTGAAATTACGATTGTTTGTAGATAGATCCCTAATTCTAGTATGGCGGATTTGTGATAGCATTAACGTCTTATTGGGGTCATGTCTTTAGAACACTGGAACCTAGTGTTTTAATAGTAGCTTCAAGATGTATGTATTCTAGATGTCGGATGTACATATGTATCCTTCAGCATTTCGAACGACCTCTTCAGAGGGAAATCTAGCCAGAAAAAATAATAAACGCTTTTTACATAAAATAGCTTTTAGCGCTATTGCCCTCTTACTTTATTGACCTGAAAATGACAAGGACATAATGTGATTTTATATATTTATCAATTTCAAGTTTTTATTAATACAAGGTTAGTCGGAAAGGGGGTATTAAGCCGAAAGCGTGTTAAAGTAGTCATAATAATGGACAATATTTGTTGAACAACTTTCCCCAAAAATCATTAATTTAAGAGAAATAGTTGTACAAAGATTTCAAAAAAAATACGCTAAATTCTATCTAACGTCAGCTATCATCAGATGTGTTTACATTTTAGGTCATATTTGAGGTCACGGATTAGAAACTCTATTTTCTGAATTCGAAACTAAAGCACGGATGAAGAATTTTTAAATAAACTAAAATAAAAATCATATTGCATGTTTTTTTTTATAGAATTTTGAAATTTTAACACTTTCTTTAAAATAATCATCAGTGATACATAAATTGGCCCGCGGCTTAGTACCCCCTTTCCAAATAACCTCTTATAAGGAGTACACATAATAGTTTTCATTCATCCGACATTATTGGTCGAAAATGAAATACAAATCGCTACCTCTTGTAACTTAAACCAAACCGTATTGTTGTACCTGTATTACATTTTATGTTTACGATTGCGTCCGGACGCGGCGGTCCGAAGATGCATAGTTATGTTCCTACTATCTGAACGCTCCAAGGAAAATCCTGAAAGTATTCCAGCAAAAATATTTTTTATTTTTAAACTAATATACTTTCAGACTTTTGGGTAATATTCTCGATATAAGCTCTTTTTCCTGTGGGTAGCTTTCCAATTTTTGGAAAAAAATACGTTAATTTATTTTTTATTAATTTATGGATTTGTATTAATTATTGGACTGTATTGACCGGTAGTTGAAACACGAGGACCCCTAAGTACCTACTTCATGCTAAATCCAGGTGACCCGTGCTTCACCAGACCCAAGGTAGAGAAGATTACAACACAGGGATGGGCAGCAGTGTAGGTATTTCTGTGAGCTGTAACAACCGATCCAAAGATGGTGATGGCGGAGATATTCCCTCACAACGATTCTATGGCTATTAGGGCCAAAGGGCTACATAATAACATAATTAGCCCATTACTGTCCAACTGCTGGGCACGGACCTCTTCTGAGAATGAGAAGGATTTATGTCTCAACTCTCAGTCGACCACGCTGGCCTGGTGTGGGTTAGCAGACTATACACACCATCGAGTACTTTACGGAGCCCTCTCAGGTGTGCAGGTTTCCTCACGATGTTTTTCCTTCACCGTTAACGCAAGTGATAACCAAATTCTGATCGGCAAATGAGTTCGAAAAGTCAGAGAGCCGGGCTTGAACTCAGACCCTCCAGCATGGAAGGCTAGCGTTCAACCGTTAAGCTATCACTGTAGCGCTCATGCTGATGATAATTTTAATCCTCATATTGACCATTAACTGAAACCGTTTCTCACTCTGACATACAATACTCACGACACAAATAGGTGCCATAACTCCCAGCCTCACTAATTAATTCACATATCTTTCGGCTGCTTCACACCACTGCCACAATAACACCACATAGTGACAGCGCCATGACAGTAATTTATCTCTCGCGTCTATTAATTAATTATCAACGTAGAACATACGAGAAACAATTTTCATATCGTAGCCTAAATAAATGTCCTAGGGAATCTAATTTATCAGGTTTTGTTAGAGTAAAATTGTTATACTGGGTTAAGTGATTTAAGACTTTGGAGTATATTGTTAAGAGGCATATTTTCTTACTTATATTTTCTTATTTCTTTTAACCCGTCAAGTGTCGGGCGCACATATGGGTGTGCGTAAGAAATTCGGGCGCGAAGTGTCGGAGGCACACACTGGTGTGCGTAAGGAACGCGCTCCTATGGTAGCGGATTTTGTACGTTTTATTTTACTGTTTACACGAACCGAATTTATTGGAGCGCGTTCCTTACGCACACCCGTGTGTGCCTCCGACACTTCGCGCCCGAATTTCTTACGCACACCCGTATGTGCGCCCGACACTTGATGGGCTAATAGAACTTACTGGCTGTAGACTAGGAGATCTGGAAATCATTTAAGGCCTTTGACCAGCAATGGGGTGATACATTTGCTATTTAATTTTTAATTGGACTGCTTGTAGATGATCCTTGCAGGCCGCTTCTACGTAATCGAGCTGTTATTCGCGAGACCTGATGGGTCTCCAGCCATCGATACAATTGCGATAAGATTATGAACTATGAGCTTTGTGATTCTCAGCCAGAAGCAGTCGTTATTATGTATAGGTATTCTTCAAAGATAAATGAGACAAGTAAGTTTTAAAGAAATCGACTACTAAAAGTTGAAAAGCATAAAATAATGACCATATAATAGCAGAATTCAGTTGTAATCTATCTATATATATATAGGTATATATAAAAAAGTCGTGTTAGTTATACCATTTATAACTCAAGAACGGCTGGGCCGATTTTTATGATGTTTGATTTGTTGGATTTGTCCCCGCCCCGAATAGTAGAATAACTACTAAAACATTGGAAAAATACACAAAAAAAAAATAACGAAGATAGTTA
Organism: Amphipyra berbera; assembly: GCA_910594945.2. Taxonomy (NCBI): domain Eukaryota; kingdom Metazoa; phylum Arthropoda; class Insecta; order Lepidoptera; family Noctuidae; genus Amphipyra; species Amphipyra berbera. The sequence goes on along the minus strand of OU343136.1, from coordinate 8,159,332 downwards.
ATTTTATCATACATTTTGTATGGAATGGCTTTTTTGATATCTCGAGAACGGATAGGGTAGGTAGGTAGGGCTGGTTGGTAGGGTAGGTAGCTAGGGTAGGTAGGATAGGTAGGCAGGGTAGGTAAGTAAGTGCGCCGTAGATACTTAGTGCTACCCGTGCGAAGCCGAGCCGGGTAAAGCGAGTATAAAATAAACATAACATAACTTCGCGCCTTGTATTCCCCGAAGGGTTCGGCAGAGGTGTTTTTAGTACACCCTCGTTTCACCAGTTATATTTAAGTCCCATGTAATAGGGGGCGAGCCTATTGCCATTAATCGGGCACAAATTCAAACTCTGGGCTGAGAAATTCCTAATGGAAAAAGACAATATAACACTTTGCCCTATCTGGGGATCGAACCCAGGACCTCACGATCATCAGTTGCGCTTGCCACCACTAGACCAACGAGGTAATATTGAACATAATGATTTAATAATTAATACAGACGGGGTGGCCACGGTACATTAAATTCGGAATAAAATATGTACAAGTATTGACCGTACTGGTATTTTATTGTACTTAGTTGTTTGCCATACGATAGGCCGACAATCACTATACGATAATCATTTAAAAATTAATATTCGTTTACAAATTGAACAAAAGTACACATAGAAAGTAATTCAATATTTCGACGGTCCCTACGTATACTATCGAAACTACAAAATCTCAGTTTTTATTTTATTATGTACTCGCTGTGTCCTCACGGCTCCGCCCGTAGCCTATGTTATTCAGTGATAATGTAGCTTTCTAACGGCAAAAGAATTTTTGAAGTCGGTCCAGTAGTTTTTAAGTTTGTTCGTTACATACAAAAATCCAAAAATACAAATCTTTCCTCTTTATAATATTAGTATAGATGTACACCGATTACGCTGAGATTTATGATCCGATTTACCTGATTCTTCTTTATTTTGATGCGGAATTGTCCATTTGGTCCCATAAAAATGAATTATTTTATAACCTTTAAGATAACATAACATCACACATTTTAAGCAAATAAAATAAAAACTGAGATTTTGTAGTTTCGATAGTATAACGCAGGGATCGTCGATTTGATGTTGTATTTAAACATTAATTAAATGGAACAGAGGTCCTCATTTGTGTGGAGTGTACACAAAATATCCAATAAATTTGTAGGTGGGTACGAAGCGAGCTTGTAATAAATTGGAGAGTGCTCTGTATGTGTCAAGTAGACAAGCCGCTGTTCACAGGCATTCGATTTTTCTCCTTAACATTATCTTAATGATGTCTCCTAATTTTCTGTACTTATTTTTGTTTAGGTTGACGACATCTGTTTGGTGTTCGCAGCTCTCGTGAATTTAAGATGGCGTCAGTTTAGTATTTGAGATGTTTTTTACAAATGTTTATATAGAATATAAGTAAATATCGTAGTTAATAATTAACAATAACATAACATCCCGCTTATATTTTCCGAAGGGTTGGGCAGAGATGTTTAGTAACACCTTTGTTTTACCGTTATGTTCAAGTATCATATAATAGGAGGCGACCCTATTGTCATCAAGCGGGCACAAATCCAAACACCGGGCTGCTACTGAGGAAGTCCACACGGAGAAATCCAATAACACCTTACCAGACCTGGGGATCGAACCTAGGACCTCACGATCAGCAGTCGCGCTTGCCACCATTAGACCAAAGAAGCATTTCTACTGATTCAGCTTAAATTTTACTGATTAATTATCGACAGCGGATGATGTAACAACAGGTTGCTAAGGAAACTTTTTACAAAAAACCAACGCCATTGTTATTTGATCATTTTATAAATTTTACGATACCTATTTATATACCAAATACGAAGAGAGATATTTAATAAGGCAAAGTGAGTTAAAAAAATACATTTACCTAAATTCAGAGATTTAGCAATCATATTACGTTGTACTCGAAAAGATTAGACTTAAAATTCAAAATGGTATAAAAATTCTTAATAAAAGCAAACAGCATACACGAACAGGCTTATTGTATTTCTTTCTAGATATTTAATTTTTTTAGTAGAATATATAGAGTACATTTTCTAATACCACAGATTTCTGTTGGAGGCAAGCCCTAAGCTTCTTTGATTGCGCTCATACATATTAGGACATTCGCAGTGATTGCAGAGTCTTCGAGCGAAATTGAACAGTATGAATATTTTTTATGTGAAGACGTAAAGTTTAATAATGTCATATTTTTTCGGCAATGTACTCCGAAATGGCAATGATTTTCGATGCTTTATAATATGTTAATATCAGTAAAATTTAGGAAATAAATCGATTATTTATTTTTGAATTCTTTTCCTGTGATTAGTGGCTAACCTGGTGTCAGAGTTTATGCCGCCCATGGGCCTCTGACTTGGGTTCACATTCACATATCGTCAAGAAATATCTCTCAGGCTTTTTCCTCACGATGTTATCCTTCACCGTTTTTAAGCAAGTGATAATTATACAATACGCACATGAATCCGAAAAGTCAGTGGTGCGTGCCTTCGGTTCGAACTAGAGACCTATGACTTGGCAGTCCGACGGTCACACTATAGGCTATCACTACTTACTTAGCTACTTATTTGTTATAGACATTATTCGTGTTTTAAATAACCACAACAAATTGTCAGTGCTCTGTTTTGTTTGAAGTTCCTGAAATTAGATCCAATAAATAATTGGAAATTAGGTGTTAACGTTTGATTCTAAATTAAATCCACTAAAATTAATATAATTGAATTACAGTAACAATGAATGGCAGGAAGTGCATACCTACTTAAACAATGATTTGTATTATTGGTGGAGCACAATGGCTGTTCCAATGTCCGGAATTGGTCACATTCCAACTACTATCTATTGACGGATTCGATTATAAATTTAATATTAGATTATGTGTAAAGTTAACAACAAAAGTAAATGATTTTTTTCAAAGTTTCAAGTGTTTTACGAATAAAAGCATGGTAATTATTATTTGTAACTAATAAATGTAGTGTAGAAAATTCTTAAGAATAGTACCTACCTATTATTATTATTGAAATGTATGAAAAGAGCTTCCTCGTGTAACGAAACTTAAATACGTCCAACACATCCTGGGTAGTCAGCCCCGCTACCAATCTTGCTGAATGGCTAATCCTTTCACCACGGCGTGAACTATTCTCAAAAGTTCGTGCCGACACGAGAGACGAAGATTTTTGAAATTCCAAAACATGTATCTACTTCTGCTGTTGACTGTACCAACATACATAACCGGATTTTTACGAAAAAAATAGGTATTCAATGTTTAAATCTGTCAAAATTTAAGTGGTAAACTGTGTTTCAAAACTAAACAAGAATAATGTATTTCAAAATTTGCATACAATACAAATAGCTGCAAACCAATACGGGACGCCATAAAAATGTTTGTCACACACAATTTATTACTTACCGAGAACAGTTATTGTCTATTCGGGCGTCGAGTAACTCTATCGAACGTTCACACGCACGTTTGACTTACGCCTGTAAGTTTGATTTAATATTTAAACGATATGAAATGGAGTTCGTTTCACGAACATGGTGGAATTTCGCAAAAATTGAAGAATTTCGTAAAGTTAGATCACGTATGACACGTAACGTCGAAGCCACTCTCCACCTAACTTTATCGAGATTGGATTGGTATTGAGTGTCGCTCCTAATAACGGTGCATTTCGCAAAGCAAGCGTGTTTGTTTTTTATACGTCTGCCGGTGTTTCGCTTTTGGAATATAAAGCTACGGTGATACACAATTAACGAACGATAATGTTTAAATCTGCTTTTGTGGAGGTTGGTTTTGTATCTGCCAGTTGATTTATATCACTTTTTGATTGAAGTATAGTCAAAAAGATTCAAAATTGTTTTGTTAATGACAACATGCTATTAAATATTGTAGGTATTCTAATAATGTTCTGCCTAGCTTTTTTCCCAACTATGTTGGGGTCAGCTTCCATTCTAACCAGATTTGGCTGAATACCAGTATTTTATACGAAACGACTGCCATCAGACCCCCGCACCGCTCCTCTGGGTAATGCCGATATCCTAAGGCTAGATCAGTTCTCAGACTTTCGGGCTTCTGACTTCCCGTAACGACTGTCATAGGTATTCGTATGACACCCGGGACCGACGGTTTAACGTGCTCTCCGAGGCACGGAGTAGATGTATAACGAATGCTCACCCATCAACCGATCGCGGCAAGCACAGCCTAACCTCACAAATCGTATGATAAGCGCGGTTGGTAATTTGCTAATAATAATACAACGATTTTTAAGTCAATCTAAAACACCATTGACATGGTGAAGGAAAATATCGTGAGGAAACATGGATTTAATGATTTTAAATCGTGAACACCTACGGAATAAGCGTGATGATTAATGCGCGTTCCTTCTTTGTTTGAGAAGAGGCTTTCGCCCTGGTGTGGGATAGTTAGAGGCAGGTATTATGAATAATAATAATATGTATTTTTCAGAATCAAACCGCGTCTGATTTAGCCTATAGAGACTAAACTGGGATTTGGATCAAAGGAATCTTTTATCAGTTAAAAAAACGTGGGCAAGTCACGTAAAGATCCACTAGAAGGGACAATGCAGTGTATCCAACGGGCATCTCTGCTGATAATCTTTTTCAAGGAAATCTCAACAGCGACAACAACTTCAAAGGTACCTACGTAAAATTTCCATGAAATCAACGTAAAAAGAATTGAAAAGAAAATATTATGGTGCGTCCAGACCTGACGAACGCGCCGCGAATGCGCCGCTCGCGAGCCGCTCGCGCGTAGCTCGCGAGCGACTCGCGAGCGGCGCATTCGCGGCGCGTTCGTCAGGTCTGGACGCACCATTAGGTATTAATGTTTTTTTTTATTTATAAACTGTCTTTCAATAAGTATTTTGTTACAAATTAACAAGAATAGAGCTTTTTTGATTTTTGTTCGAATTTTGAGGAACCTTGTTGGTCTAGTGGTCGCAAGCGCGACTGCTGATCATGAGGTCCTGGGTTCGATCTCCAGGTCGGACAAAGTGTTAATGGGTTTTTCCATTAGGAATTTCTCAGTAGCAGCCCGAAGTCTGGATTTGTGCCCGGTTAATGGCAATAGGCTCGCCCCCTATTACATGGGACTTAAACATAACTGGCGAAACGAGGGTGTACTAAAAACACCTCTGCCGAACCCTTCGGGGAATATAAGGCGTGATGTTATGTTATTTCTTTAAAAATAACTTTGTTTGGTGTTTTCAATGCGGACAACTAAAAGATTCTAAAAGCTCACACGTGGCTTTTGCGGAAATCAGGTAAAATAATCTCCTATTTAAGCAATTAACACGAAATATAGCAGTATAAGCCTCCCAATCCCCTAACCCTACATAACTAGGACATGTCTCAACAAGTTGGTCCGGTCGACACGTCGTCGTCCCGCCCCAGTACGTCCCCCAGAAATTGAGTTAGCTCTGCCAGTATTTCAATTTAAATGCTATACCTAATTCCGCACCCCTTCGATAGACGCGTACGACGCGACGGGATAGCTACAGAAGTCTGGCTACGAATGTGTAGGTGAGACTGGCTATAAATAGGTCTGGTAGACCCGGTCTGGCTAGTTCATTAGTTTGTTTTGACTGGATTATTTAGGTGTTATGTGATTTTGATTTACGATTAGTTATATTGATGTATAGGCTTGATATAACTAGCAGATTGTGGAGGTCTATCGTTTTAGACGAAAAGCCTTTCATTGTGTTATAAAACATGGTTATTTTAGTGTACTGTAGATTTTTTCTAATTCAATGACTCTACCTACTTAAAGAGTGTTTTATATTGTCTTATGGATGTTTCATAAAATTATTTGTATTTACTGTACCTATTCTTTTTATAAAAGGTAGTTACGGCAATGTTGTTAGATAGAATACATGCATAGCGTATTGGTTGTAGATATCTAAACACAGTCAGGAGCAATGATTCCTGGTCAACGACATAAACATTAACAGGTTGGAAAATGTTGTTGAACATATTTTAACATTGTTTTGTTTATGTTGGTGACCCGGATTCATTGCTTCCGAGTGTACTTTTAGTGGATTTTGCAATTGATGCTCAACATATAACATAACATCACGCCTGTGTTCCCCGGAGGGTTAGGTAAAGGTGTACAGGAACACCCTCATTTCACCATGTTTAAGCACAACAGATTTTCATAACTATTCCAGAATCAAAGAAAGAGGAAAAATAAGCGAACATAATATAGCACTATCTATCTAATAACTTTTTATGAGATGGAATACTTACTTGTTCTTGTTTAGTAGTGATCAATCTATGTGTCGAGTGTGTTTCCTTGTGCATAACATGTCCGTGTTACGAAAGAACGATATTTCGCAATGGACTGTAATAGATAAAGGGTACTTCCACATTTTTTTAAATTTTATTTACAAAACATCGCGTCTTGTATTCCCCGAAGGGTTCGGCAGAGGTGTTTTTTTAGTACACCTTCGTTTTGCCGTTATATTTACGTCCCATGTAATAAGGGGCGAGCCTATTGCCATTGACCGGGCACAAATCCAAACTCGGGGCTGCTATTGAGAAATTCCCAATGGAAAAACCCAATAACACTTTGACTGACCTGGTGATCGAATCCAGGACCGCATGCTCAGTAGTCGCACTTGCGGCCACTAAACCAACAAGGCAGTTAATTTAATTTATTTCTGCCTTGTCTGTTATTATATGAATAATAATTATAAGACTTTATTTCTCTTCCACAAAGGTTGATCTTAAGTACTGCAAATAAAAAAACAATGCTTTGGTTAATTTTCCTTTGTGAGAGACTGGTATCCGCTCTAGGTTTCCCTGTCTAACGGATTACCAGGCCCCCGTCGTACAGACAAGAAAGTGTATAAATACTTAGTTAATTGACGGATAAATCTTATCTGGGAATTAAACATGGCAGATTGACAGATTTTCTATAATGATACTTACAAGCCATCGTATTTCTGTCTCAGTTAAGAGTTAACTGATGATTGTGAAACAAACCAAGGTCGTAGGTAGAATTTTGTTCGGGGGGGATGAATCCCAAACAAAAAAATCAATAACAATAACAAGTGTATACATTTTAAAAGTAATTTAATTGTCTGACGTTTCGGTTAGGAGGGGGGAGGGGTTGAAACCCCAAACCCACCCCCCTGGCTACGGCCTTGAAAGATGCATTAAGTAAAAGTAGTAAAAAGACTTGAATCCCTCTCTATAGTATACAATTCTTCTTAAGCCTATATTTTGCCCCATCTGTATAATAAACTACCATATGTACTCACAAGAACCCTCACCTATTATCTTTCGTAAAGTCCCTTCAATTTAAACTGATAGTTTTCAACTGCACCAATTTAAATTGGAGGGGCTCAGACAATTTGATTTCCAGACGAAAGCGTCGCCGGCCCCTCTGCCATTGTCGGCGGTATTTATTTAAATGGATGCTAATAAAATGTATTTCATTGCGTTCTTATTACTGTGCCGACCTTCAATGTCTATACCTGCGTAGCAATGAAATAGATGTACAATTAAATGGAAGTTTATTGTATGTGTTTTTTTAGTGTACGTGTTCTATTGTATTATGATAGTTTTGTGAACTTAAGTTTGTGAAACTGGTCCCCAGGTCGGGCAAAGTGTTATTGGGTTTTTCCGTGCGGAATTCCTCAGTAGTAGTCCGGAGTTTGATATTGTGTCCGGTTGATGGCAATAGGCTCGCCCCCTATTACATGGGACTAAAACATAACGGCGTAAAGAGGGTGTTACTGTACACCTCTGCCCAACCCTTCGGGGAATACAGCCGTGATGTTATGTTATGAAAAAGGACTATAATTTAAGTGTTAGCAATACCAAACATTTTTTTAAATTTATACTATGTTGTTGTGGCAACACTGTTTTGTTACTTGTCACTTCTATTCTCTCTCGCAGCGGTAATGCGAGCTATTTACTCGTATACTTTATTCTGTTGCTCTATTGGTGCATTAAACATTTATAACAATCCAATAGATGTCTAATTTATACGTCAACCATCAATTACAAGAGTGTAAGTAGATACAGTCCAATAAATACACACTCGCACATAAATGTCTGCCATTTTGTCTGATAAACAATACGTATGTTCTTTATTTTTTCAAGAAATATTCTGATCCTCTAGGCCTCTACAAAAGTTGGATCGTACTAAGATAAATAGACAATTTATGGCTTACATACAATTGAAACACTAATAAATCACACTCATACTACCCAGCATAGACCAAGCTATAATTATTTTAGTTAAATAACAAAGGTTTTCACACAATAGCACCTGACACTTGATCGAACAATTGACCTGAATATGAGGTTTGCTAGGTTAAGTAAATGTGAAATTATTTTGAGTTGAATAGTTTAAAGAGGTTAAAAGTTGAACATTTGTTCAATGATGTCGAAGTAACGAGGTTGAACTTCGTTTTTTAAAGGTATAATTTATTGAAGTCCCTCTTTAGATAAATCTAAGTTAATTCAAGAGTCCGCAATAATACTTTATTTAGATTTACCTTTTACATGAGAGCAGTTTATCAATACAGGCTCTATGGGCTCTACGGGCTCTACTTCTCAAACAGGTCAATTTCACAGAGAAAATTTAACTTTGGTACAATTTTAAGCTAATACTCTTATGGTTTTCAATTATAATTATCCAAGGAAATGTCAGAAGCACACAGTCAACAACATAAGTCAATTAATATTTTGGTTTTTTGAATTAAATGTCGCAGAAACCCATCGGTGTTCTAAAATACTAATCTTTATTTTTCTCTACTCAAAATTTCTTTACAATGTAAACATTATTAGCAAGTTTTAATTCATAAGACACTTCTGAAACTTTGACTCATCATTACTTACTTTTGATATTATATTGCATTATAATAAAATGCGGTGTACATTTCAATATTCACTTGAAGTTTTAAAAAAGAAGTCCTATATCACATAAACTCATGTTTGTACAACATACACAACCGTGACACCATCTCGATCATTGATGAAACCCTATGATTTATCAAAGCAAATTGTATAAAAACCAGTCCGTTTGATCTATACGTTGTTTATAAATCAAAGAAGAAAACGCCGCGTATTTTTATGTCGCACCCCTGAACGGGTCTCGCGTAAAATATGATCGGTTAAATCTGACACAAAGAATATATACGATTTCTCCGGACGAACAATAAAACAAAATGTTTCTATTCATAGCCATTTCTTGGAACTATCTTTATATTTTATTATCCAAAGAGCTTTTAGCAATACGCTTCTGAAAGATGTGTTTACTGAAAGTAAATATATGTAGAAGATTTGAAACGAATTTGATTCTTGGATATTTAATTTTATAGTAAAATATATTTACATTTTGACGTAGCGGCATTTAAGTATCTCGAAAAATAGTCATGTCTGACTTGGTAGATGTGACTTAATGAAATGTCCCAAAAAGTTTAGTGTTATGTGACAATAAATAAACCTATTTAAGGATTTTTAATTCTATGTTTGTTTCTGCCTCGTTGGTTGAGTGGTGGCAAGTGCGACGGCTGATCGTGACGTCCAGGGTTCGATCCCCAGGTCGGGCAAAGTGTTATTGGGGTTTTCCGTATGGAGTTCCTATGTAGCAGCCCGGAGTTGGGATTTGTGCCCGGATGATGGCTATAGGCTCGCCCCCTATTACATGGGACGTAAATATAACGGTGAAATGAGGGTGTTACTATACACCTCTGCACAACCCTTTACCATTTGCCGTGTTAACTATGGCAAAACAAAACAATGTTCATTGTTAAGGTTATTGGTGGCCATGTTCAGTGGTCGACGTTTATGAGCTGATAATATGTTAAACTACACGCGCTCGTGCATTAATGTATAATTATATAGTATAATGTACAGTAGGGGAATCAAAAGGTTAGGCTCGCCCCCTATTACATGGGACTTAAACATAACGGCGAAATGAGGGTGTTACTATACACCTCTGCCCAACCCTTCGTGGAATACAGGCGTGATGTTATGTTATGTGTTTGCTTATAGAACGAGATTTATTCATACATGGTAAGTATTATGGTGCCCCTTGGCTGAAAAATCAATAATCAACAAGGAAATCAACGAGATGATTTCAGTAACTTATTTTGGAAATGGAAGATCAACTGAGCGTATGATTGCCTCTGACTACGTGAGAGTCGAAAGAACGTGTTCAATATCCATGGAAACTGTAATTATGTATACCTATATTTTTAGGATTCTAGATATTATCAACCGTTATGGGTTAAAAGCAGTGATAGCTTAGCGGTTGAACGCATACCTTCCATGCAGGAGGCTCTGAGTTTGATTTAGACCAGCACCTCTGACTTTTTCGAATTCATGTGCGGATTATCACTTGCGTTAACGGTGAAGCAAAACATCGTTAGGAAATCTGCGCAGTTGTTGGGGTCCATAAAGTTCTCGATGATGTGTGTAGTCCACCAACCCGCACCAGGCCTTAACCCTTCTCATTCTGAGAAGAGGCCCGTGCTCACGACAGTAATTTGCTGATTATGCTTACCTTACGGGTCAAAACTGGTTCTCATAAATATAAAAGCTATGAAGCGTCCATAGTAGTAAAATCTGTTATAAGCATCCCTGGTTAAAATTGACTTCTTTATCATAAGAGTTTGGCATACAAAATCTCGATATACGACAACCATTAAACCAACAAAAAGAAAACTTTAATAAAATATTTGAAACACGTCCACACTTTTTCATTCTGATCGGATTTCAGATAATGAATTTACAATATTCCGTGCACAGAGCTACACGCTGTCTGCCAAGACAGCGCTGGCAAAGGAAGCCAAGAGCTTCGCCACACATAGCGACAAACCTCCAATTAAAATGACGTCACGTGCCGTGCTCGTACAGTTGCCAACTGCAGCCAGCTACCGGGATTTGTTCAGTGTTTATTGTGAAATGTTATGACGGAGAACATCGGACTTCGAGGGTGATTGTTTTATAATATCGGTATTGAGAATGGCAACAATGGAAAAGATGTTTTTATACGTCGATATATAAAAGACATACAACATAATCTTATAGGGGTGAATCTAACATTACTGTTATAGCTAATATCGGTATGTCAAGATTGGGAGCATGGTAAATAAAGTAAAGGAAACCAACATAGACTCTCCACCACTGAGAGTACTTTTAATTGGGTTAGTGATAAGTTACAGAAGCTAGTTCACAATATATCACCGATATGATAATTAACACAAGATCAGAAAATGAGGACAAGCAAATCAGATATAAAAGGTCAGACTTCATCGGCTGTTCGACGTGGAATCCTCTGCTCCGTCGAATGACCACTGTTTTTATACCTTCGGGTACGTTGATTCGTCTTGGCGGTTACCCTCCTATGTCAACATTTTCCAGTGTTCCCACCTACCGATAATAGATAGTCAATAGAATAATACTAATTATGCGAGATGCCAGTAGTTGCCGAAACTTTTTTTGAAACCACGTAATATGGAAAAATTTACTTTCTCATTGGGACTCAGTAACACACGACCATCAGTGGCGAAGGCTCCATACAACTCGATTCCTATCGGCTTCCCTTTCGAAATATGGCAAATACTAGTATCTATTATTTTCAATTATCATTTAAACAAATAATTAGGTATTTACGAAGTTACATTGCAGGTATAACATTTGCTTATGAAAGTAACAATCAAAGAAATAAATAAACGCCTACATTTTTTTCGGAGCAAAATGTTGAAATGACGCAAAAGAAAACCCGGTCAGGCGCGGCAGGAATCCAGTACATTTAATTCATAGTTTCACTTGTAGCGATCGTGACCTTGAGGCAACGTAACACCGCTAGATATACGGACGATGGCAAGCCGCGATCCATCGAGTTACGATAAGGACAGAGATAGGAAATGCGTACGCCAGAACGAGATGGAAATAATGCTACTGAAGTTCGTAATTTGTTCAGATAGTAATATTTGGATGACAGATTCACAACAGATTTTTTTCGCGCTTGGTTATATTATTGTTTTCACTTGTTCATTTGCATTTGATTTGATATATTCGTATCATAATTTAGAATCTTATAGCATTATTCATGTATTATTGTTGAAATTGATTTATTTGTGTAAACTACTGATAGTTTTGCAAAGTGATAGTGCAGTAAAAACAAGGTTAGTGGCGTTGTATTGTTTGGTGATCGTCTATTTAAATAGGTATTTAGGTAAGTAAGGATTACTAAGATAGTTTTTTTAGTTTGTAGTTTTATTAGAAAGTAGTTATTTAAGTAGTGATTTTGTTATTATTGAGTAAATTCAATACCATGGCGGCATTAGTAAACGTAGAATGCTGTCTGACAGATTATTTGTTGACTGAGGAAACATCCTTTTCAAAGTTGAGTTTTGAAAATAAAAAACATGTAATTCAGTTAGGCCGTGCTCGCCCTGATATGATTATAAATTACAAACGACGCGATGGTTTTTTCAAACATGTTAACAGTTCTTTGTAGGTACGACAAATACCCTTGGCTTACGGGAAGTTGTAAATTAAATAACATGTTTTGTTTTCCTTGCATATTATTCTCAAATTCTAGTAGCTTATGGAGCCACACGGGATTTAAAGATATTAATAATCTTTCAAATTCGTCCAAAAAACATGTTCAGACCGAAAAACATATCCGAAGTTGTTTATCTTTGCATGATTTCGGAAATCGTAGGATAGAAACATTTTTTGCTAATACGTATGAAGTTCATAATAGAAGAAAAGTAGATCGGAATAGAAGTTTAATGAAACGGTTCATCTACACAGTAATTTTGCTAGGTAAAAGATAATTAGCTTTTCGCGGCCACCACGAAAATCCGGCATCCGATAACCGCGGTAACTATATCGAAACGTTGTTATATTTAAGCAAGTATGATACCGTAATCGATTCGCATTTGGAACAATGTTCCTCAACACAAAATCCCACATTCTCTGGCCTTTCGAGTGATATACAAAATGATTTAATACAAAGTATCGCATTCGTTTTAAATTAAAGTTGGAAATAAATAAGGCTCAGTTTGTATCGGTCATGATTGACGAAACGCCCGATGTTAGTCATAGGGAGCAACTAACGGTAATATTTAGGTATTTATCTGAAACCGGAATCGAAGAACGTTTTCTTGGTTGCTATGACGTTAGCGTCAGTCGGACTGCTGATGTTCTTCTCATATCCATCCCCAAACGGCTTTTCTCAAAGCCACTTTTATTATATTTGCAAGACACTGTTTCTATGTATCAGTGCTTACATGTATAGTGAAAGTGAGCTAAAGCCAATTCATCTGTACAAGATTTCGAAGTCAGCCACAGGGCCACAGCTATACGAGTAGTTACTGGAATTCACGCATCACACTTGAGCAAGGTAAGCATTTTTTGGTTCGGCTTCCCTTTTAAGAAAATTCACCCTTCGCCACTGCGACCATACCAGCAATATTGAGGAGCAACCTGTCAATGTTGCCTAATATTGCCGACCATACTTGCCGGCCACACATTGCTATAAAATATTGATCGCTTACCGGCCTCATAAAAGCGCTGGGTTCTCTGTTACTAAACAAAATATTTAAAAAAGTTCTAATGTGGAAATAACAACTTTTTCAAATAAAGAACGACTATTAAAATCCATAAAGTATAGTAACACTACAAACAAAGCTACTGACCGAACAGAATTAATACGAGATGGACGCTTCTAAAATGCTAATTGAGTTTAAACAATCCATTTTGTTCAGTAATGGCGGGTACGGGACGCGAATGAACAAAAAAGTTCTTTGTATTGATTCCTTAAGCGCTCCAGAGAGTTTGTCGTAAGTACTTCGTGAAATAGGTCACTACAGTTTCTCTTTGACAAAATAGTGATTTTTGTGCTGAACAATGGTTTTAAGTAGGGATAAGTTTATTAAAGAGACCGATGAAGTTCCCGGGTAGCGCTTGGTGCAGTCGAACTAACTTTAAATCTTCGGGATTTATTTCTATCCAACCCCCGTAAATTGCACCGAATTAAGGTTAAGAATAAATGAATAAAATATAAATAAAAAACCAAAATACACGTACAAACAGTATTTATTTTGCTAATAAAAATACCTTTCTATTTGAATACAGACAGATGGATATTGTTTTTGTAATAAAGTTTGATAAAAGACGATCCTTACAAAATGAAATTAGAAAGTCGATACCCTTTGAGACAAGACTATTTACTTAAAACTTTTAACAAAAGTACTAGATTCTGTTATTCTATACCAACCGGTAAAGAGTTTAGAACAGATAAAGTAACCACTGAACCCAATATTGGGTTCACTTTTCCGTTTTCAAGGTTCAGTTGTCCCGAGTGTTTCCCGCAAATTTTACTTTACAAAGTAAAATTTGCGGGAAACTAAAAAAATAAAATTGAGGTGTGGTATTAGCAACGATAGCCTAGCGGTTGAACGTTTGCTTTTCATGCAGGAGGGTCTGAGTTCAATCCCGGTCGGAACCTCTGATTTTTCTAATCAGAATTTGATTATCACGTGAGTTAACGGTGAAGTAAAAATTTCGTGAGGAAACCTGCATATCTGAGAAGGCTCCACAGTTCTCGATGGTGTGTGTAGTCTGCCAATATGCACCGGGATAAGTGGACTAAGGCCTAAACCCTTCTCATTCTGAGAAGAGGCCTGTGTCCAGCAGTGGGACAGTAGTGGGCTAATTATGTTATGTTATGTGGTATTAGCGAATATTGAACATTTATAATATAGCTTTAAAAGGGGTTTTTAATTTTAAATCACACTGTAGGTAATACTGAATTCCGAAGTTTGAAATAGCGATGTACGTTATTGCAATACAATGTACGTTAGTTTATTAGTAAACATTTGTTAATAAACACTGTTTTAGAGACAAGAATGTACTTGTATTTGGAACTTTTTTTTCGTGTGGTTAGTGACTAACCTGGTGTCAGAGTTTATGCTATACATGGGCCTCTGACTTGGCTTCACATGCCGTCGCGAAATATCTCTCAGGCATGCCGGTTTCATCACGATGTTTTCCTTCACCGTTTTTACGCAAGTGATAATTATATAATAAGCGCATGACTCCGAAAAGTCAGGGGTGTGTGCTTTGGGTTCGAACTCGAGACCTATGACTTGGCAGTCTGACGGTCACACCACTAGGCTATAACTGAAAGGTTCTGGAACGTTGATACATGTTGTGATAGACACTATGTGATTCCAGTGACGATAAAAGCTCCGAAGCATCGTTTCTAGAAACATCTACGTGGTGTTTCACAAATTGTTAACAATTTGTATCCCAAACATTTTTTACTAGTGAATACATGGTTTAAATATTCACGGTAAACTACAATGAAAATTGTACGAAATAGTTACTTAGTAATTTTAGTACTAAACTCGAACCTGTACAGTGTACTGCAGTAATAACGCGTTGCCATGTTACAAGCTCTTGATTATGCAAAACTCATGATTGGTTTCGTCTATCAATGTTACATTTTGTATTCGCCCGTTTGAACTAGTAAATATCTCGTTGCCGTTTAATTTGCACCTTTCTCTTTGTTTTCGTAGAGATAATGATTTTGCAAGTTGTATTTTTTCTGAAGTTGTTTTGCACCAGTTAAAACGATTTTTAACTGTCATCTATAACCTTGTGTAAAATGATACAATTTTAGAACGAAAACACCGTTTGAAATTTAAAAAACGAAACAATATTTTTTTAGACTAATTTTTTATAATAGCTGAACTACTTAATGCTAATAAATGTTCTTTTTTCGAAATCTTTTTTTTTAATTTTATGTATTGCCACCATTTTAAATATGTCGCGCGGCCATAACAGAAACGAGATGGGAGTAGTAACCGGTGTGCCAAATTGAATTCAGCGTCATTTTTTACCGCCATTGCACGGAACAACGTGCTAATGCGTTGTAGGTGGACGACAAATAACAAATACGTTGTCACGAGAATCGATGCGGCGCGACTGTGATATTGTTTAGAACTTTTATTTTGTTGTAATTTTAAACTTTTGAGAGGTGTTACTTTGGTGTTTTCTGATGTGAATATTAAACTTATACGCCGAAGCAGAGAAAGTATCAATTATCGTGGGCTTTTTTCGTCAAAATGAAACATTACAGTTAAAATTAATAAGGTAATCAGAACCAATGGTTTTTTTTGCATTGAAGTTTACGTTTTCGCGTCTGTAAAAGTAAGACGAATAGACTAAAAACAGTGTTACGCTGTTTCTGAACATCGTCCGCATCGGTGAACGAATTTGGTCTCCACCACTCCATTCGGACATAAGATATCCATCAGAGTACTTAGGTAACAGTCTATCAACGGATACTACTACAAGTACCAACGTAGATCCATGCTGGGTCATCGTGTGGAGGATAAATTACATTTTCCAGATCGCAACATGTCGGTCCGGTTCGTACCCTGTCGCATTTTCATTTAACACAATTTAGTTTTTTGTCGAATCACATTATTTTACTGTTCCAAATGCGATGTCTATATTGAATTTTCATCACAACATTTGGCAGTGCCGTGTTATAAATTCTCTATCACAGCTAGATTGCTGATACCATAGAGAACGAATCAACGATAGTTTTTTTTATGGCAAAGCGAACTAGTGTTTTTAGGCACACACCTAAGCTGGAAACAAAATACCGGTCGTGGCTGATGGACGCGGTTGACAGCCGCGACTTAGTATCTGGATGATGAATGTACCATGCGTGCCAACTAAGAATAGTACTGTCAAGACGACATTTTGTTCCGCAATACTCGTGAACTTCATTACCAAAGCGTAAGGGGTGCAAAAAAGTAAATAAAGAAATTATACTGAGTTTAATTATTTTTTGTTCACTTTTTGGTATTTCTAATCAAATTTACGCCAAATTAATTACACAGTAATTATATTATTATTATGGCGATATATTAGGGTGACCAGTAGCATTTCGTGAAGTTAACTATACTTATATAGGTATATTGGTTAATTTTTTTAATAAATACTGCTTCCAAATATTATTAATTTATCCAAAATTATCTATTTATGGAATTCAAGAAATAACATTTTATAAAAATTAATATAAATAATAATGAAATCTATGAATAAAAAAATATGAACATATTTCTTTTCACAGTTTTTTTTTGCTATCAGTACTAATTTGACAGTTATCGTGTGAAGTTGTAGCAAGCGCGATCCTATTCTTATTTGGCACGCATAGTACACTAAACTGTGCAAACTATCGGACGTCAGTCGCGGACGTAACCTTGGGCCGTCCTTAAGCGTTCTGACGTCCGATTGACATCCGGCCAGCCGCGTGCCGAACGACTGTGCACACTTATAAGTCGCGACTGTCGGCCACGTCCGTCAACCGCGTCCATCAACCGCGTCCGATAGTTCGTTTTCAGCTTTACATTGGTAGGTTTTAGTTGTAAATAAGTAAGTACCTATGTAGAAAATCTGTATTCTATTACTTACGACCGAAGTGAATCGATTTGGACATGACAAATCACTGAATTTGTTTTAACTGCTTTTTACCTAACTATAACAAATCTGGGTCTTTGTTACATTAAAGAACGTTGTTCGTCTGTTCTAACCTTGTTAAAACCGCGTCTAAGTTTTTACATGTTTAACTTTAACAACTGCTAAATATGTGGTATCTACGTTTGTGTTTATCTTATTAACTTATATTATTTTGGTAATCGTTTTGCCTAGCCTTTTTCCCAACTATGTCGGGGCCAGCTTCCAGTCTAACCAGATGCGGCTGAATACCAGTATTTTACACGAAACGACTGCCATCCGACCTCCGCAACCCAGTTACAGAGCAATGCCGATATCCTAAGGTTAGACCGGTTGTCAGACTTTCGGGCTTCTGACTTACCGTAACGACTGTCATAGGTATTCGTATGACACCCGAGACATTCGAGGCACCGGATAAACAATGGATAACTTATCTTATTTTAGGAACACAAAAATAATTTATTATCTATACAAACATTTCTTATGCCACGATATTGCTCATAAATAATATATTCTTCTCACACATAAAATTCCTTTATTTTCTCGTTCACTGGTTTACTTAGCCTAAAACCAGACGTTTCTCTGTCTCTACAGTTTGTAGGTACAGTGATAAGGACTCTGAAATCCCTCAGTGTTAGTTTAGGACCTCTACCATTAGGTGCCTGATTCTTATAATGCAAATAGTTTTAGGTAAACATCACTTTAGCTGGAATTACATGCTCGTTTGTAAAACTAATTATGAAATCACTTTGCGATGGGTAAATCGACACATTTCGTTGTAATTTATGTCTGACATTAAATGATAGCTGCCTCGTTGGTCTAGTGGTGGCAAGCGCGACTGCTGATCGTGAGGTCCTAGTTTCGATTCCCAGGTTGGGCAGTGTTATTGGGTTTTTCCGTATGGAGTTCCTATGTAGCAGCCCGGAGTTGGGATTTGTGCCCGGATGATGGCTATAGGCTCGCCCCCTATTACATGGGACGTAAATATAACGGTGAAATGAGGGTGTTACTATACACCTCTGCACAACCCTTTACCATTTGCCGTGTTAACTATGGCAAAACAAAACAATGTTCATTGTTAAGGTTATTGGTGGCCATGTTCAGTGGTCGACGTTTATGAGCTGATAATATGTTAAACTACACGCGCTCGTGCATTAATGTATAATTATATAGTATAATGTACAGTAGGGGAATCAAAAGGTTCATTAGTTTTCAAATTCATTCCTTTCCCACACCGAGGACACATTGTATCATTTCAAACGGTGAACGGAACAGACCAATGCATGGAAAATTATGTTTAATTATCAAAATTGGGTTTTGCTTCCATATGACGTAGTAGTGCCATGTAATGTCTTTGATTTGATTTAAGGAGTTTTGTTGTAAAAACCATGACATCAATCAAATCGATGATTAAATAAATTGATATTACTAGTGTCTGTCACCATGTCACCATTATAATTTAATTTAGTACCTATCCTATCAAAAAATACTTGTATTTTCATTTCTATAATGTTGGCAATACGTAGCCGGTAAAATAGTTCGTTTCTTGCACTGTGCAAGCAGAAATAGACCTTAAGACTTTTCATTCCCCTACTGTACAGTCACCGTCAGATATTTTGTTGCATACAAGGTGACCAAATACTTCTGAACAATTTAAAATGACAATAAGTTCCATACACTACAAGTTACCATTAATATCTGAACATTAATTACTTCATTAATATCTGAGCAGATGCTTGTCAATCATTTCTATACACACAACTAACCAAAAATGTCTGAACACTTACAACGTCAAGTGTATCTACGCAGATGGGGTAGTCTTAGATATGAGTTGCATGACACACTTAACATGACATGACAAGACTCAAAACTACAAAATGTTATAAACTGCCAGGGTCATCATAGTATATAAATTAGCAGCAAAAGAGTTCCTATATATATTGTATTTATAGTAAAGTTGAAAGCAGTTCCTACTGTAATTTTTCCTCAACTGCTCAGATATCTAAGACTACCCCATTTGCGTAGATACACTTGACGTTGTAAGTGTTCAGATATTTTTGGTTAGTTGTGTGTATAGAAATTATTGACAAGCATCTGCTCAGATATTAATGAAATAATGAATGTTCAGATATTAATGGTAACTTGTAGTGTGTGGAACTTATTGACATTTTAAATTGTTCAGAAGTATTTGGTCACCTTGTCTGCTACAAAATATCTGTCGGCGACTGTACCTATTGATAACATTAATACAAGACTGAAGAATAAGTGTTAAGGTTTCCCAAAAATGTGCAAGTTTAATAAATTCTTAAAAACATCAAATGTTTTTTATGATCAAAGGTTTGTTTATTTGTTTGTTTACCTTTTATACAAAATTTTAACGGCTGGACTGTAATTATGACTTTTATGTTTCAGATAGCATTGAACTACGATAGTCTGTCGTATGATATAACTAAAGCTACATAACATAATATCACGCCTGTATTCTCCGACGGGTTGGGCAGAGATGTATAGTAACACCCTCATTTCGCCGTTATGTTTATGTCCCACGTAATAGGGGGCGAGCCTATTACCATCAACTAGGCACAAATCCATACTCCGGGCTGCTACCGAGGAATTCCACACTGAAAAACCCAACAACACTTTGCCTGACCTGGGGATCAAACCCAGGACCTCACGATCAGCATCGCCCTTGCCACCACTAGACCAATGAGGCAGTTAAAGCTACATATCGACGTTCGGCAGTGAAAACCTGTAATAGTACATTACTGCCGCGGTCTGTAATGACTGTTTTGCTGGCAGCACTGATGATGGCCGAAAGTGCAGTGTAGCGCAGCTCCAGGCCACCACAGCGCGGTCAGCATTGCAGCTCTTGATGGACAAGCTGGAATAAAGGCCGAGACCGAAGGTCGAGCCTTTATAGCGCGGACAGCAAGGGCTGCAATGATGACCAAGCTTGAAGGCCGAGAGCGTAGCTAACCTAAGCTTGAGGCCATCATAGCGTGGCCAGCAGCGCAGTAATTACGGACCAAGGCTTGTATAGTGCTTTACTCAAACAATGCGAGTAATTTAAATAAAACCATGTAAGAATTTATTTAAAGTAACGATTTGTTTCTTTCTCGGGTTTTGGTTTATTTTTTAATAAGTCTTTAATGATTGTGCTGCCTGTACCTACACAGCCAAATTATGAATAAAAACTTTTTTCACCAGACTATTTTTGAAACAAAACTCGACAATAATGGATTTTCAAAGGAAATTGCTGGTGGCTAAAACTCACCAGCAATGAAATTCCATACAACTTTGCTGGCGCCTATTCAAGTAGCGCGGAAAGGTCGACTTTGCTCAAAGAAGGTTGTCAAAATAATGACCACATTACAATAATTTTTGAGTAAATACAATTTTCGTCAAAAGCATTTTATTTGTTCTTTACATTGATTAACTCGTCATACACGTACTAGTTCAACAAACTTTCAATTCAAATACTTTTTTTTTTTTTTTTTTTTTTTATTTCAAATATTTTTCCGAGGCATTAGTTCGCCCTTCAGCGACTATGCAAGCCTCATTGTGTACGTCTTATATTATTAGATACTAAAGAAAAACATTAAATATAAAAAATCACATACATAAAAAAAACAAGAAAATATATAATATCGACATCAGGGAACACAATTTCACCGACACGGACTCCCACAACAGAGGAATCAGCGACACTCCCAATCAACCACCTCCAAAGAAAGAAACAGCTGCTAACAAACCCACTGATTATGCGTGTCAAAGAAGGGCCGACCTTCTCAAAAACGCACACAGCACAAACTCATAAACAGCTACCGCTTCCCTCGAAAGAGGCCGACTAAGAACAACACCAATTCCCCCATTATAAAAATCGGCGCCAATGAATCGATATAACAATACCCTAATATCGACATATGCGGTGCATTCGACCAATAGGTGAAATAAATCTTCAATTTTGTTATGACAAATGTAACAGAAAGGTGATTGATATCTACCTACTAAATGTAAAAAACTATTAGTTGGAACATGCCCAGATCTAATCCTCAACGCTAAAACTACCATTTCTCTGGAAAGATTCGAAGCATCGAACCATGGAACTCGAGGTAACTCCTTGTGAATCGTCCTATACCACAAACCCTTCTCCGCAGTAATAATTTCAAAGTGGTTTTTCCACAGACTAAAGCAATATCTCCTCATGCTCGGGATAAGTTCTGTGAAATAAGGTTCACACGGATTGTCAATACCATCTGTAATAGCTTCTACAGCAAGTCTGTCAGCGATTTCATTCCCAATAATACCTACATGAGAAGTTATCCACTGAAGCTTTATATTAACAAGATTCATCTGTAAAAGGTGTAATATCTTAAGCGCCTCGTAGGCTATCGGCATACCTCGAGTTCCAGACACACATCGCGCCAGATGCTGAAGAGCACTCTTTGAGTCCGATAGAATTACCACATTTTTGTATGGCAGGGATTGAACATATGATAAAGCTTCTGTAATCGCCGTCAACTCGGCTCTCATAATACAGGCATCATGGCACAACTTAAGTTTCATACTAGTATTTGTCTGTGAATCAAAAAATGCTGCTCCAACACCATGGGAGTCCTTGGATCCATCAGTAAAAACATAGTAATAATTATTGTACTTAGTGGCCAACATCGTGGAAATCAACGATCTCAAATTAGAAATACTAGTGTGTCGTTTAGGTACATTCAAAAGATCAATATCACAGCTAATACAATCTCGTACATTTATATTTGAAACCCAGGTACCAAGACTATACATTTCCAAAACAGGAGATTTATGTACACTATTTCCTTTAAATCTACTATAAATATCAATCAAAATCGGTTTTTTCTTATTTCGCCAATAGATGTTCTTACTCAAATCGTACAGATTATTAAGCAAATCAATTGTTTCATTATTGGAAAATGAACTCACCCTCAACCAGTACCTGCAAGCTAACCATTGTCTTCTCACAGATAATGGCGGAAGGCAGAGTTCACATTCCATCACACAGATAGGTGTTGTACAAATAAAGCCACCACATATTCGCAAAGCTCGGTTTTGCAAAACATCTAATTTATTTAAATGTGTTTTAGCACTATTGCCATATAAAAAGCTAGCATAATCTATCCTGCTCCTAACAAGGGAAATGTACAGTCTTCGTAAATGCTTAGGATGAACACCCCAAGACTTCCCGGCTAAAACCTTAAGAATATTAAGATATTTATATGCTTTTTCACATACCTCATTTATATGTGCGCCCCATCTAAGTGATGAATCTAGCCATAATCCTAAATACTTAATTTTATCAACCACTTTGACATCTTTGTTATTAATTTGAAAGTGAATATTGGACAGAACTCTTGATCTGTTAAACAGACATACATATGTTTTTGACTCGGATAAAAATAGCCCAATTTCTCCTAAATGTTTAACAAGTATATCTATAGCGGTGCGTAAATGACTAAGCGCCGGATCTAAATTATGATTTTTAGACGAAATATAGAGCACAAAATCGTCTGCATATTGTGAGATTGTAACACTAGAAATAACTTTGCAAATTTCCATGGTAACAATATTGAAAAGAAGAGGGGATAATGGGTCACCCTGAGCTAAACCTATACTGGCTTGTCTAACGGAAATGTCATTATTACCACTCTCAATCTGTAAAAACCTTTGACTTAAGAAACTCCAGAGATATTTGCGAACTCTACCTCCTATCCCAATTCTCTTCAATGTGTTAATCATGTAATTGATATTAACATTATTATATGCATTACAAATATCAACAAAGCATGCTATAGTAGCCATGTTTTTAGAAAATCCTATCTGGACGTTTGTAATTAGCCTCGAAAGATTGTCTAAGCTTGAATGACATCTTCGAAAACCAATAGTACATGGTGAAAACAGTTCTAACTTTTCAACATACCATTCAAGACGTTTTAACAAAATCAGATGAAAAATTTTACACGAACAAGACATTAAAGATATAGGACGCAAAGAAGAAGAGGCATTCGGATCCCGACCTGGCTTAGGGATAGGAACCACCTTTATGCTCCTCCACTGCCTTGGAATTGCGCATGATCTCAAAATTAAATTATAGATATGTAACAAAAACTTCTTACCGGAAAGAGACAGATTGTAAAGCATAGAGTAAGAAATATTGTCCACACCTGGGGCCGAGTCTTTGCGCTTAAAAGAGTTTAATAATTCTGTCAGTGATATTTCCACATCAACCTCATTTAGACTTGTTTCATCTGTAAATAAGGGAGGCTCCTCACAAGCCAAGTCCGGGGTTAAAGATTGCAATAGCTCGATACACTTTTGAGAGTCTACACTACGGTTACAAAACCTTCCACCTTTCAACCACTTCATTTTTCTCCACATCTCTGCTGCTGAAGTTTCCGTATCGATATTTGTGCAAAATTCTCTCCATCCTTCACAACGAGCTTTTTTGATAAGTTTTCGAGCTTTATTAGTTTTGATCTTGAAAAGTGTGTAATTATCAGGAGTGGGATTGCGTCTCAAATTCGAAAGTGCCAAACGTCTTTCCGCTACTGCCATCGATAATTGAGAATTCCAATATGACTTAGGTACAAATTTTGTCGAAGGGTCCTGGCAGGTTTTAATCCATGGAATTGTTTCTTCCGCCAAATCATTAATTTTGGATACAAATAGATCATAACACTCTTGAACATTAGATGGTATATCCAAATTAGTAAAAATACATTCCGATTTCTTATGATATTCACCCCAACGAGCTTCTTTAAAATTACGTCGTTTAATAAAATGATTCGTTGACTCATATCCATACTTCAATTTAATGACGATATGATCACTGCCTAAACATTCGTTTGTAGTTTGCCACGATACTTTTAACGCTAGATCTGAAGAAGCAAACGAAATGTCTGGTGAAGATTGCTGAAGAGAGCCATTAACAAATTTTATTCTAGTGGCATTTCCATTATTCAGGCAGATGTAATCATTATCAAAATAAGAGGCATATATCCTTTCACCTCGTCTATCTGTCTTGTTTGACCATGATATATGATGCGCATTGAAATCCCCGACAATTATCGTTTCTTTATCAAACATGTCAAAAACTTGATTCCAATCGGACTGGCTGGCAGTTGATGACGGAGAACAGTAAATAGAAATAATATTTTTGATTCCAGGTACATTTAAAACTTGTACTACTACCATCTCAATACTGGAATTCGAGTGAACATAATTTTTCTGTAAAGCTTTTATAGACTTGTGGGTAATAATACACAATCCTCCATACGAATCCCATCTATCTTTTCGAATAATATTATAATTACTTATATAGATATTCTTGTCAGATGGAAACCATGTTTCACTAATGATCGCAATATGGATCTTTTCTTGTAACAATAGTAATTGAAATTCATTCATTTTCGGACATAAACTATTTGCATTCCACTGACATATATTTATGTTTCTAACATGTGCTGACAAATTATTATTCATTATGTCGGACTCCCAAAAACTCCATCAAAATATCAATATTAAAATAACTCATAACAAAGGCTTTAATTTCAAATAAAATATACTTAAATATCATTGCTAATTTTGTTGAAATATCAGTATTCAATATTAAGATTTCTTTAATCTTTTGGATAAAAATGGAAAAAGAAAATTTATTTGATTTCTGAGTTTTTGGTCTTTCTTTATTTGCACCTATATCTTTTTCAGAAGAACCCTCTTTATTCTCAAATCTACCTTTGTTTATATTAAGGAACTGGTTTTGTGATAATTTAGACTGTACTTTATATCCAACCTTCTTAGTCTTAATCTTAATGCTTTTAGGCTTACTGGATTTTTCTTTAACATTAACTGTCTTAATATTACTTCTATTCAATATAGGTGACCTTCTTTTTCCTTCTGAATCATCTTCACTAAATGAACTTTCAGTCAATGGAAAAGGTTCTATAACCACATCTGAATATCTTCTGCCTAGATTATCTTCAACTGTAGATGACTCACCCATAGAAAACAATGGCAGGCTCTCCTCAACTTTTCTACTTTCTTTAATCTTATTCAAAGCAATTTTGTAAGTACAGTTGTATTTAGACATAACATTTCTTATTTCTTTTTCTCGTAGAAATACAGGGCATTTACTTTTTACCATAGACATGTGATCACC
Organism: Amphipyra berbera; assembly: GCA_910594945.2. Taxonomy (NCBI): domain Eukaryota; kingdom Metazoa; phylum Arthropoda; class Insecta; order Lepidoptera; family Noctuidae; genus Amphipyra; species Amphipyra berbera. Next base: position 8,133,608 of record OU343136.1, on the reverse strand, counting down.
TTTACAATTTACACATCTGAATTGTAACGTCTCACAATTCTCGTGTTCGCCGCCACATTTCGGACAAATATGTATCTTCAATGGACAGAATGCTTTGATATGGCCGTATTTCCAACAATTGGAACATTGAGTTACAAGAAAAGTAAATGGTACCACCTTCATCCTCAATCCATATGTATATACATATGAGGGTAAAATAGGACCCTTGAAACATATGCGCATGCTCTCACTCTTTATCCATTGCCCTTCCTTATCCCTTCTGCTCAAACGCTTGACAGATAAAATCTCCAGATCACATTCTAATATATTTTTAATACTTTCATCATCCAACTCTAAGTCTATCTCTTTAATTAAACCATAGGAAACGTTTACTTCGCTAGTTTTCTTACACAACCAACCTTTTCTCTTGAAGGTATCAGACTGTATAATTTTCTCGGCAGCATCATGACTCAACAGCCTTACAAGGACTTTAAAAGGACTTTTGTAGGTTACTCTAATAATTTCAGGAATTTTCTCATTATTCAAAATTTTTGCCATTCCAATATGTTTTGGGAGAGCTTCTTTACAAATAATTGATACCTCCACATACTCTTGTTGAGTTTGATCCAACTCATTAGGCAAATCATCTATATAGTGTGATACCGCAGCAGTTTTCGATGGAGACAACATTAATTTAGCCTTCTTTCCACCCTTACCGACGGTAATAAAATTATCAGATTGTTTATTATCCTCTTCAACACTAGAATCATTCCTTACTCTTTTATTGACATTTTTAGTAGGACAATTATTATCATTGTCATCCCATTCCAGATCCGAAATTTCATTATTTTGCACATTAGCACGTAATGTTATCTCACTCGCACGACGATGGCCAAAGCCATCCTCGTCATCGCTATCACTGGCCATCACGTTTTTGAATAAAAGTAAAGTAAATTAAATGTCAATGTAATGTCAGAGAAATTTATAGATTTTAATTAATTTAGAAACTAAACTCAAAAGGAAATCAACACCAAATAAATACACTAATGATATTCGGAAACATCACAAATGATCGACCCCACACTCAAAAATATAAAATTGTCGAATTGCACACCAAAAAACATTAATTTAATAGCGCCCAAATAGAACGACCTGACTGCGTCACGATGACGTTCCGTGAACGTGAATTCAAATACTTCTAAGCTATCTATGACGTACGATGACAATCTTGTATTAACATTTGATCAGCCATTTTTTTTGCAGGAGACAATTATTTCTATCTCTTTTAAAAAAAAAATGTATTTTACACATTATGTGGTTTTCACTGCTGACCGTTAATATACAACTATATTTTCCTGTAATTGTTTTAAGACGCACCTGTGCTCGTAGTTTTGCGTTACGTTGTATTATTTTCCTTCTACCCATCAGAAATACAAGACAAACAAGGAAGTTTGATATCAAAACAAGGGAATCCAATTACAGTGGCACAGCTTGGGAATTATCAGCCAAATACCTGGTGATGGCTACCAGCGATGGCAGTGTGGGAGGATTTGGCCTATGGTGCTATGGTACTGGTACTACGGTATTGTTACTACGGTACTGGTTCTATGGTACTGGTACTACGGAACTGGTGCTACGGTACTGGTGCTACGGTACTGGTGCTACGGTACTGGTGCTACGGTACTGGAGCTATAGTACTGGAACTACGGTACTAGAACTACGGTACTGGTGCTACGGTACTGGAACTACGGTAATGGAACTACGATACCTAATGGTACTACGGCACTGACACTACGGGAAATGTAAATATTTGTCAGAGCCCCGTGGCCGGTAGTGGACTGCGTTCCGCTGTTTATAATGATCGTCCTATCTGCCTAGCCTATTCAAGTATTCCATGCTAACCAGATGTGGTTGAAATCAGTATTTTATTGGGAAAGTCTGCCATATGACCTCCACGACCCAATTACTGGGCAATATCGTAAAGTTAGACTGTTTATCATATTTTCAAGTTTCGAACTACCTACTACCTGGGACCTACGAATAACCTGCTTCCAAGGCACGGAGCAGTCTCGATGTTTAAAGAATAGGCACCCCATCCACAGATTGATCGTAGCAAGCGCAGACGAGACCAGCTGTTTATAATGATAATATTATCATACAGCTGGGTACGGGCCTCTTCTCAGAATGAATAATCTACCACGCTGACATAGAGCAGGTTGGTGGACTATAAACGCCACAAAGAATTTTTTTGTAGGCCCTCTATATGTGCAGGTATCCTCACGATATTTTCCTTCACCGTTAATAAAATATCAGAGTGTATAAAAGCCTTGAAAAACATGACCTTATACATAAGAGATGTTACATCGTTATATTGGCATCCGTCGAAACGCGAACCAATGATGTCACCGAATAGGCGGTCTGTGCAGAGTTGGTAGCTAAAACTAAATGCATTTTTCATGTTGTGAGACCAACTTCAGCAAAGTTGCGACATACTCTTACGAATACTGTACACTGCACTCTTAAAAGATTTATTCAACACACATTTCGATTTGATTTCTGAGGGGGTAAGTTTTCATTAGCGTAAAGAGGCTCCAAGAGTGACGGTACTCGCAGTCAGCCCCGCTACCAATTTTGCTGACTGGGTAATCTTTTGACCACGGCATAAGGTATTCTCTTATAGCTTGAAGAAGAAGAAAGAAGAGAGAAGAAGAAGCCAGTAGCAGTCCACGGCTGGGTGTAGGCCTCCCCACGTCCACGCCACAGAGCTCTATCCTCGGTTTCTTACATCCAGCTGCTATCAGCCTTCTTGCGATGATCGTCACTCTATCTATGGCGTTCCACACTACGTTTGCCAAATTTGCCAAAGACCATGTCCACCGACTATCGAGGGGCCGTTTATCGTTGCCTTTTCTATGACAGAATTTAGTTGAGTATAGTTTATTTTTACAAAAAAAAGTTGGTACATCTGAAATGAACCACAACCCTAATCACGATCGTAAGTCAGTATCGATAAGGAAGTCTGTCTAAAAATGTTCGGTCTGGTTGTGATTTGAACGCAATAAGGCAACATTTTTTTAAAGTCCGCGCGCGTTCCCATTGTCACCCCCTGCGGTATGTGAGCGGCAGGAGGGGGGTGCGTGCGTTAGACAAGACAAAGCAAACTGACAGAGCGCGTCTATTGTTTCGCTCCCCCTACCTCACACCGTTCACATACCGAAAATACGCGCGCAGACTATAGCAGAATTGATCTCCAGAATTATTGTTTTCCCAGAGATTATAATTAGCTAGATTTACAATTTAGTATACACTGGCACAATTGTGAGCAGTGTACACACTCCATTAAGTAAAACGTATGTGCGCTCACCGAAAGAACTTTTAAGTCGTACTTGTTTATTTCTAAGAACTTTCAGAACGAAAGGGTTCTGAAGCAACTTAGCGACTGCATCATAGACTAGATACAATGATGTTAGTTTGTTTGAGAGCTTGTTTGTTACTAACAACAAGAGTTTATAAGCCGATGAGAGAGTTTTGTCAATATTTTTTTCTTGCTTGCAGTCTACTTTTAATGACATGTTTTTCTTGTATAAGATGTTCATTTCGTGTACTGCTTGAAACGTGTATGTTTGTGTAATGTTCGCCTGGTAGATTCAGCCGTCAACTAGGATTTATTACCGTCTTTTGTAGGTAGTAAGATGACGTAATAGGTAGATCGATCTTTTATTAAACAATTATAGATGGGTCAGTTTACAAAAATAAATATTGATGTCGAATTGGTAGTATTATAAAAATGTACTTAACATAATTAGGCCATTACTGTCGCACTGTTGGGTACGGGCCTCTTCTTAGAATGAGAAAGGAAGGCCTTAATCCACCACGCTGACCTGGTGCGTGTTGGCAAACTACACAAACCATCGAGAACTTTATGGAACCCTCTCAGGTGTGCAGGTTTCACGAGGTTTTTCTTTCACCGTTAACGCAAGTGATAGTCAAATTCTGATCTGCACATGAATTCGAAAAGTCAAAGGTACGGGCCGGGAGTATTATAATAATGCATATTTATTTTTAAACATATTCTACGTCCAAGAAATCAGGAATTTCGATTACACACGTATACTTCTAGCAAACACAATGTATCTATATAATATTTAGATAACCACTGTTCCGCAAAGAACCTTCAGGGAGTAGGTACATAGTTTAAGAACATATCTACATACAAATGATCGTTTATTGATCAATGACTCACGTCCAAATTGTTGCCCTCCTATACAAACATTTGGTTGCATGTCACACACTCCAGTGCTTTCTATGGCCGGTGCATACACGTATATAATCGACGAGGAGCCATTGCACCCAAGTTCCGCATAGTCAGCGCTAGATCGACGTCAAACTCAGCAAGTAAACGGAGGCCGCGAAGACGGCGGTGAAGGGACAATAAGGCTCATGTTCACCAATATAATTTTCTGGTAAAACAACTGTTTATCTAAAATTCTAGTAAATACGAGTAAACCAATCGGTTGGTGAATCCGACCTTAGTATTTTTCTTTTGGGATTTTTCTCGTATTTCTAGCTAGGATGTAGAGTTTATTTCGTTTGTAAACTATTTGAAAAAAATTACAAATAGTATTCTAGTAGTACTTGATTTTATTTTGGTAATCGTAGTAATTGTATCTCGATTATTTAATGACTTTCTTTCTGATCATCGTTTTCGGCGAATCGGAATGTACTCGTAATGGGGTGATTCTTCGAAATTTTTTTACATTATTTTAACAAATCATTCTTCTCCCGGGTTGTTAACGTTATAGTATTGTCAGATTGTTTTTATTCTTGTCTTATTGCTTGACGGCAGCGGTATAGTTTGAGTTTTCATTATTATAATTATAGTATTACCTAAACATCTGCATTCTTAACTTTGGGATGATGCTAATGACGTTCTCAATTTTTGTTAAAATTTTTCGAAGAATGCCCCAATGTTTAGATTAAAAGGGGACAGCTGAAGTAAACTGAAATCGAAAAATTAAGTGGTGCAATTATTTAGAGTCAAATATATCAAGGAGCTGTAAATACGCTTTTTTTTTAATCTACTTTGTCCCACACTAGGATTTCTCCTATATCGTGGGTGCGTTTACAAACACAAATCTTCACACGCACAAACATTCAGACCCGGAACAACTATTTGTAGGCCATACAAATATTTGTATGGCCATATTGTTTGTTGACCATTAAATATAGAATAATTTGATTCCGCCGTCTTGCTAGCCTCCAAACACTTACTGTTACCGCTGTCTTCAAAGCCACTGCCTAACATCGATCTAATCCCGTCGCACACAGTCACGTATTACATTCGTACACATTTCTGAGCGAAATGGTGTCGAAAAATATCTTTATACCCTCCCCCTATATCAACACTGGAGGAAAATTGTTTTTATAGATTCGATATGCCTCAATTTCAATTGGACTGGATCTCTTTCCATATTCGGCTCCGCGAGAGGAATCAATTTGCGTTTGAATGAAGCAAACGAAGCTCGGCTCGCGGTTTTCTTAATGCCCATTTATAGACATAAATGTTGGCAAAATGTACTGATTGACGGTAAGTGTGATGGTGGAACGAGTAATGAGGTCAATTGTTTGGGTGGTGAAGGTTAGAATAAAATGACGGTTACCAGGACATTTTTTATCTACCGCATTTCGTACTGGAAGTAAATTTGATTTAAAGGATAGTGTGTTATTGCGCAGCTTGGAAGACGTCTATGCGAAGCTATAAGCTGCGATAAACTGATTAAATGGATGGAAAAATATGTGGATTGAGTCCGATTATCGCCACAAATATATTAAACTACATTTCTTATTTTATAACTGCCTCGTTGATCTAGTGTTGGCAAGCGCGACTGTTGATCGTGAGGTCCTGGGTTCGATCCCCGGGTCGGGCAAAGTGTTATTGGGATTTTTCGTGTGGAATTCCTCAGTAGTAGCCCGGAGTTTGGATTCGTGCCCGGTTGATAGCAATAGGCTCGCCCCCTATTACAAAGGACAAACATAATGGCGAAACGAGGGTGTTACTATACATCTCTGCCCAACCCTTCAGGGAATACAGGCGTGATGTTTATGTTCTTATCTATATCAATACTAATATTATAAAGAGGAAAGATTTGTATTTTTGTATGTAACGAATAAACTTAAAAACTACTGGACCGATTTCAAAATTCTTTTGCCGTTAGAAAGCTATATTATCACTGAGTAACAGGTTACGGGCGGAGGACACAGCTAGTTTCTTATATTTTTATATTTCTTTTATAAATTGTAGAAGTAAGTTAGCAAGTTGATAGATGAATAATTGCAGTTATTTTCCCCAACAACTACGTATAACAAAAAAGATCACAATGGTGGCTTCCTTTACAAGTTTTATATTTTTTCTTTCATTCAAAATGTAAATTATGGTATAGCACAAAAAAAGAACCTGGTATCTATTGCTAGTAGCGTTGTAAAACTTTTAAGAGTAGAGTAAAGTGTTGGAAATGAATTATAGTGTGGTACGCGGTATCGAGAGAACGAATTGTATCTTGGTACAAATAGATGGTTGTTTTTGTACGTAGTTGTGGCTCAGAGGGTCCTAACATTTTATATACCTACCCAATGTCTAGAATGAAGTTTTATATCACATTTCTTCTTCTTTTCGTGTGGTTAGTGACTAACCTAGTGTCAGAGTTTATGCCGCCCATGCGCATCTGACTTGGCTTCACATGCCGCCGAGAAATATCTCTCAGGCATGCCGGTTTTCTCACGATCTTTTCCTTCACCGTTTTCAAGCATGTGATAATTATACAATACGCGTATGAATCCGGAAAGTCAGAATTGCGTGCCGTGGGTTCAAACTCGAGACCTATGACTTGGCAGTCCGATGGTCACACCACTAGGCAATCACTGCTGTTTATCACACTAATAATATTATTATTGTGATGGTTTGTGGAGATGGATGGATGTTTGTTATACAATCATGCATAAACGGCTGCACGGATTTTGATGAAATTTGGTACAAGGATGGACCTTGTCCTTGATTAACATATAAGCTATTTTGTTCCAGGTACAATGGAGTAGTTCTTTTAGGGCGCAAGTGAAACCACTGGTTACAGCTAGTATTCTATAAAACAATAGGGGAAACCTAAAGCTTTTTATAACATCAAATAATATCCTGCCTGTATTTCCCTAAGGGATGGGCAGAGGTGTATGGTAACACCCTCATTTCGCCGTTATGTTTAAGTCCCATGTAATAAGGGGCGAGCCTATTGCCAACAATCGAGCACAACTGGGCTGCTACTGAGGAATTCCATACGAAATAACTCAATAACACTTTGCCCGACCTGGGGATTGAACCCAGGACCTCACCTCGATCAGCAGTCAAGTTTCCCACAACTAGACCAATGAAGCAGTTTTTTATGGGAGATAATATGTTTTTTCATAATTAGTCTAGTCATTCGCTAAGGACTCCACGCTTGTTAGCAAAATGAAATTAGAAATGTCGGCTTCGCAATTTGCTTTTAGCTTGCAATGTGCGACCAAGAGGTAAACGAGCACAACAATAGAGGCGCCGTCGCTTCTAGTACGATTCTTTAAGGAAATGAGTTGTGTCTTGGGTCGACTTTCAGTCTAACTAGACTCAAATACTGCTGAATAGTATTTCACACACATATAATTACCAGCACACACAAGCAATGGCAGCCTAGCGGTTGAACGCTTGCCTTTCATGTAGGAGGGTCTGAGTTCGATCGTGGAGCATACTGTGGCGGCATCTATCCACGCCACATGAGAACTACGCAGCATGACGAATGTCTAGCAGACTACAGCGACAACAATAACAGCTGTCAAAGGAAATGTCACAAATCCTGCATCGCGATATCAAGATCTGACGCGGAGTTAGTATATATACAACTTCCCAACATCAACCGTTGGGCAGTGGCCCGCCAGGCATAAGACCCGCCTGGTAGGAGAACCCTCCCTTTTCGTAGGAGGAACACCGAACCTCGTTCTCCTACAATACCTCTGATTTTTCGAATTTATGTGCGGATCAGAATTTGATTATTACTTGCGTTAACGGTGAAGAAAAACATCGTGAGGGAACCTACACACTTGAGAGGACTCCATAAAGTTCTCGATGGTGTGAGTAGTCTGTCAACTTGCACCAGGCCAGCGTGGTGAACTAAGGCCTAAACCTTACTCATTCTGAGAAGAGGCCCGTGCCCCGCAGTAGGACAGTAATGGGCTTAATTACCAGAAACGTAAAGTTACATAATATGTCCAACACTGGCTGAATATTCTACATTTTTTAACATTATTTTAACAAATCATTCTTCTCCCGGGTTGTTAACGTTATAGTATTGTCAGATTGTATTTATTCTTGTCTTATTGCTTGACGGCAGCGGTATAGTTTGAGTTTTCATTATCATAGTTATAGTATTAAACATCTGTATTCTTAACTTTGGGATGATGCTAATGACGTTCTCAATCATTGTTAATATTTTTCGAATATTCTCCCATCTAATCCATTATACACATAAACTTAACATCACGCCTTTATTCCCCGAAGGATTGGGCAGACTGCCTTGTTGGTCTACTGGTCGCAAGCGCGACTGCTGAGCATGGGGTCCTGGGTTAGATCTCCAGGTCGGGTAAAGTGTTATTGGGTTTTTCCATCACGAATATCTCAGTAGCAACCTGGAGTCTGGATTTGTGCCCGGTTAATGGCAATAGACTCGCCCCCTATTACATGGGACTTTAACTTATCTAGCGAAACGAGGGTGTACTAAAAACACCTCTGCCGAACCCTTCGGGGAATGTAAGGCGAGATGTTATGTTATGTTTATTGGGCAGAGATGTATAGTAACACCCTCATTTCACCTATACGTTTAAGTCCCATGTAATAGTGGGCGAGAATAATACACATTTCCAACTAATTTGTCAACAGTTAGTGTCATATATATTAAATAGTTGTCCGCTACAATAATATTAACGCAACAACGCTAATACGTAGCCACAAAGCATTAGGATAGGATGACATCACATCTAACCCGGGGACAAGTCGAGGGATAACTTCCGACAAGTTCACCAACTAAATTGTCCATTTATTTGCTAAATTAGTACGAAGTTGGTCCTGTTACCCACTGACTACGCTCCGAATGGAATTACGACAGTCCTAACTATTTTATAATTATGTCTTTGGGTCATAAAGTCGTTAATATATGAGCCACTAAAACTAGTAAAGGTGTGAGGAAAATTCATTCAATTAATAAATCGTAAATCATAGTTTTCTGTTATATATTGTGGACTTTTAAAGATTTTTCTTTGCAACTTCATTCTGAGATTGAGTTTATTGAATCAATATTCATTAAATACTCTTTATATTAGGTACTGGCTGCCCGCGACTTTGTCTGCGTAGAAGTCGGATGGGCTTTAATTGTTTTGCGCGGATCCTTAATTCTTTTTCTAAAATAAAAGTAGCCTATGCTACTCCTTATAACATCAGCTAACTGCCAGTGAAAGTTCCGTCAAAATCGGTCCAGCCATTTTGGAGATTAGCCGAAACAGACAGGCAGACAGACAGACAGACAAAAAAAAAATTGTTTTTTTTGTTATATTTTTCGTATATACTTTCATATGCATTTAGTAAAAAAGCTGTTATTTCAGAAGCTGCAAAGCTGGTATTTTGAGACACTTCAATTTTATTTATTTGGATACATTTTTGTCTAGAACCAGGTATTATGGTGGAACTAGCTAGTCAGACATGTCCAGCAATGCAATGCAATCTTTGAGATAATTATCAAATTAATAAAAATAATCTCATCTTTGTAATGAATGAATATCTTTTAAGGTTTTGCTTTTGATATTAGTTAGGTATTTACAATTAATAATTTCTGTTTTCAGTGTATCTCAGCTCCAAAATTTTGTATTGTAGGTACATTCTAGTTACTTAGGTACTGTTTACAATATTTAGACCTATTTAATATTTGAACATTAATTCAGGTACTTGTAAACATACACCAATTCACATCAAAATTCATGTAAGCACTTAATTATTATTGTTAGGTATCTACATGTTATGTGAAACGTGAAACATACACAGCTGTAAAGTTTACGGAGTAACGTGTGTAATCAGCCTAAATACATAAAGGATAAATATCGTGCTATCGTCAAAGGGTTCCCACAAACGACATTAATTGCCATACATTCGTATTCGTGAACGCTAATAACATATAATTGGATATGGGACCTTTACAACGAACCGATACCCCATTTATTGGACTGTTTAAAATTCAAACGTACAATTTGCTTGATGTTGGAACATCAATATCAATATCTATATTTATATGTAAATTGTATTGATTTGATTCCTCTAGATATGAAAACATGTCGCTTTTAATGATATAGATAATTATAAAATAATAAGGTATTTTTCTGCCTCAATGGTCTTGTGGTGGCAAGCGCGATTGCTGGTCGTGAGCTCCTGGGTTCGATCCCCAGGTTAGGCAAAGTGTTATTGGATTTTTCTGTGTGGAATTCCTCAATAGCAACCCGGGTTTTGGATTTGTGCCCGGTTGATGGCAATGAAAATACACGATAACATTACTAAAAAGTAACATTGTACTTGTAACTTTGCTACCCTACTTTCGAATGTACCTACTAATTTCAATATTATTTATGCCTAAAAACCCCTCGATATATGTACACATACGCGCTATGTTAGTCGAGACTTTACTGATCACAAGTGAAGAGAAGTAGTGTGGAATTCCTCAGTAGCAGCCCGGAATTTGGATTTATGCCCGGTTGATGGCTAAAGGCTCGCCCCCTATTACATGGGACTTAACATAACGGCGAAATGAGGGTGTTACTATACACCTCTGCCTAACCCTTCGGGGAATATAGGCGTGATGTTATGTTATGTGATGTTATCTGACAGTTAAGTTGCAAATAACTGAACCTTTTGTCGCGTCATATTACGTCAGCTTACGTCATTCTTTGCCACGTAGAGTATTTTTGTTCTGTTTTACTTACTAATAAAACACTGATTTGAAACTCAGTTCCAAAATTAATCAAAGATTTAGTACTTGGAGCAAGACAACTCGTACAGTATTGTACCGCTTGATATTTTAAACCGATATAAAATGAAACTTTTTGACAAAAATAAAACCGACTTCAAATTGTCTATCTCCGAGGTTCTTCATCAGATCTTCACCAAATTTAAAGGAGACCTCTTCGAAAGAATATTCTTTCAAACAAAAAAAGAATAATTAAAATCGGTTCACAATTAGCAAAGATATCGCGGAACAAACATACAAAAAAAAACAAAGCAGATACAGTCGAATTGAGAACATCAACATTCTCATCCTGTATTATGTTAGACTTGGCTACAAGTTGGTCTCATATATTTGTTTTTAATCTATTCAGTACAACATAACATCACGTCTGCATTCCCCATAGGGTTGGGCAGAGGTGTATAGTAACACCTTAATTTCGCCGTTACGTTCGATATATAGAAACCAGGACCTCACAGTCAGCGGTCGCGCTTGCCACCACTAGACCAAAGAGGGAGTTCAGCAGTTCATCTATTCAGCAGTTTTCCAGAAATCCTGAAAGAACTATATCCTCACAAGTATGATGATGTCGTCTACGCTCCATACCGTTTGTAAGGGACGTTATACTGCAAACTGAAATAGCGTATTCAGCACATTATTGTGATTTGAAAATAAGTGGAAGCTTTTCTTGGAAATTTCCGAATTCACTGTTTATATATATTTTTTTTATATTTTATTGTATTTCAAATAAAGTTTTCAGAGGTAAATAAACTGCGTTTAAAAAACGGGTTACTGAATATTAAAACAATGAATTCAGCATATTATTTTGAATTGACAATTAGTGGAAAGTATCCCTGCCGATAAAATAAAAACATTTTATTTTTGCAAAATTCTGTGTATCTTGAACAGAATAAGTTATTTTACGTCAGAGAAATGTAAAATTATTGAAATAGAAAAAAACATTTGGGTTAAGTGAAGTGATGTTTGTATACTTTTGAAGATTTGTGTCTGTAAAAGCACCCACGATATAGGAGAAATCCTAGTGTGGGGCAACATTTATTTTTAAAAGAGAAGAGTAGTGTAAATTGCCTATGTTCCTTTACACTCAAATTATATAAAGTAATGTAATGTATGTAGAGAATATTAATGACTCATTAACACTTCATTTATAGGCAGCTAATAAGTGTTAAAATTTCCTGTTTCCTAAAAGCACCCATGAAAGCAGCTACTGCCTCGTTGGTCTACTGATGGCAGGTGCGACTGCTGAGTGTGACGACCTAAGTTCGATCGTCAGGTCGGGCAAAGTGTTGTTGGGTTTTTCCGTGTGAAATTCCTCAGTAGCAGCCCGGAGTTTGAATTTGTGCCCGGTTGGTGGCTAAAGGCTCGCCCCATTTTACATGGGACTTAAACATAACGGTGAAATGAGGGTGCTACTATTAATCTCTGCCCAACCCTTCGGGGAATACAGGGGTGATCTTATGTTGTGTGAAAGCAGCTTCGTATTTATTCATTTTAAATAGTTTTGCTTGTGGAAACGCACTTTCTCTCAAGCGGTGCTATTTATGAGAGAAATCGGTTCGTTGCTGACGTTATTTCACGTTGGTAAATGTTTCATATTTTATGTAGCAGTGTTGTTCTTTGCAAAGTTTATAGGTACCTCTAAGTTCTTCTCCTTGAGATTATGTCAAGACAGTGGGTACCAGCATTCTTCTATATGTTAATAGCAATACACTGCGATCTCCAAACCATTTTCTGAGCGTGGATTATATTAATATCGCGACCATTTTTTGCAGCCGTTTACCAAAACGTGTGTCCAGGTGGCGAATTAGCGAGTGAATCGCGAACCTACCAAGGGTAACAGTAGGAACACCATGGTGGTTTCAGTCGGTAAGATTGAAACCACTATGATGGGACATAGCCCATCGTCTTACATAGGCGGAGGGTAACCACAAGGAAAACCCAAGACAAATTAAAACACTTGTGTGAGACGCCGTGGTGCTCATGGCTAATTACTAACCGCGCGGATCATACGATTTGCGAGCTGCGCTTGCCGCGGTCAGTCCGTGGATGGGTGACAGTTTGTTACACATCGAGACCCCTCCGTGCCTCGGAGAACACGTTAAACAGTCGATACAGGGGAGTCAGAAGCACGAAAAGTATAACAACCGGTCTAACCTTAGGATATCGGCATTGCCCAGTAACTGGGTTGCGGAGGTCTGATGACAGTGGCTCCGTGTAAAATACTGGTATTCCGCCGCATCTGGTTAGTCTGGAAGCTGACCCCAGCATAGTTGGGAAAAAGCTAGGCAGAACACTTGTGTCAAACGCCACTATACAAGGTTAGTCGGAAAGGGTGTTAAATTACCCATAATAAGGGATAACTTTTGTTCTACAACTTTCCCTAAAACTCGATAGTTTAAGAGAAATAGCTTATCAAAGATTTTGTAAAAAATATGCTAAAATCTATCTGCCCATAGCTATGATCAACTGTTTTTACAATTTAGTTCATATTTGGGGGTCACAGATTAGAAAATTAATTTTCTGAATTCATAACTATAGCAGGTATGTTTTTTTCATGCAAATAAAAAATATCGAATTTTGAAATTTTAACACTTGCTTTAAAATAGTCATCAGTGATACTTTAGGTGGCCCGCGGCTTAGTACCCCCTTTTCGACTAACCTCGTATACAAACTTAACCATACATATACACACAACACACACAAACAAAATCTCCCCACGTCCGACATAAGTTACAACTACAACTATCAAGCTAGATTACAAACAAGTTGTTAATTGTGGCGAATTACGACGCCCGTTCTGGTTTTACTAATGAGTTCGCCGGTTTCTTGGCAAGCACATATCTTAAGCTTAAACTGTGAAGTAAAACAGAACACATCGGTACCAAATGCACCCAAGGAGCTTATTTGTTCTAACTAGAGGTAATGGCGTCTAGAGATTATACAATTGTTAAGAGTTAGATAGTTTGAATGTGCGTTTGAGTCTTAAATTGTGTGCAAATACTAATAATTAAATGTGAAGTTCTCGTTGGCCAGCTGGATCAAGGGCCTGATACAGAAAGCAATACTTCTGGACACGGCGCGTATTGTTAGGAGGTTCCTCTCTCTGAGGCCCTGACCACTGGTAGCTTGGACCCTGTTCCCGATACCGGTGGGCTACTATTTTTTATATTTTTAAATGTTTTTTTTTTTTAGAAATATTTGAAAATGTAATTTATATGTACATTTAATGAATAAAGGATTAGAATAGGTCTATTTCAACATTGTTAGGCGGATGCATCAAGGGCCTGATACATAAACCGGTACTTCTGGCCACGGCGCGTATTGTTATGAAGTCCCTCTTTCTGAAGCACTGACCACCTGGACATTTTAAATTGTACTTGAACATTTTCTTTGCTTACCTTACAATTGTGCATGCTGTGGCCTCCTATAATTGAAGGAGTACTCTGATATAAGGCTCATGCTATTTACTAATTTATGTCATTTTCTGTGTCTGTGCTTTGTTGCAGGTCCCTAATAAATAAAGTAGCTTGGACTCTGTTTTCGATGCCAGTGGGCTACTATCTATATCTATACTAATATTATAAAGCTGAAGAGTTTATTTGTTTGTTTGAACGCGCTAATCTCAGGAACTACTAGTTGGAATTGAAAAAATATTTTTGTGTTGGATATTCCATATATCGAGAAAGGTTATATGCTATATAATATCACGCTACGACCAATAGGAGCGGAGCATAAATTAAAAATGTTGCAAAAACGGGAAAAATGTCCACCCGTGCGAAGCCGGGATGAGCCGCTAGTATATAGTAAAAATGAATCCCTATTTCCCTTGGTCACGCCATAACTTGAGAACGGCTTTACCGATTGAGGTCATATTTACACAATATATTTGTTTTATAGAGATAATGGGTCGTAGCTATGCTGAGATCCGATAGATACCGCTGTAGTCAAATTATTGACGCGGACACAGCCGCGGGAGAACAGCTAGATTTCAATATTTTAAAGTTTTTTTTTATGTAATATCTAATGTATAAATGAATATATAAGTAACGTTAATGAACAAAAGAAATAATAATAGGTCTATTTTAGCGAAATTATACTAAGACTAAAATTAGTAAGTAGGTAATTTTGTAAGAAATATGATCGATTGACAATGTTTCGTTTTATTATAATTTCGCTAGCGTTATTATAAAGTAACGGATTTTACAATATCGCTGCGACATATGTAATAACCAGCTAACTCATACTGAAATAGCGAATTAGGCATTGGACCTTAAAGGATCTGTTCATCCGTCCTCTGCGAAGGATTTACGTGAATCCCGTATAAAGCCCGACCGGTATTAAGTTCACATTGTAGTTCTGCAGATTTACAGTGATTCTTTACTTAGTTCAGTTCATCAGTTTGCGCAGTGAGCCGATAATGGGAGTAAATGACAGTTCATCTGGCCGTGTGGTGTCCAGCAACAAATAGACCGCACACTCCTTTTGTCGTAAAAGGTGCATCCTGATTCATGACTCAAGTTAGGCAGTGGACGTTTACAGGCTGATATGATGATGATGTGATGTACCTTACAAGCTCTTGTAACTCTAATGAATCCGTGGTATCAAACGTGGATACCGGTTATAAAACCCTGGGTTCGAAATCACGTCCATCATAAAGTTTATTCCCCCTAGCCTTTTTTCCCAACTATGTTTTGGGGTCAGCGTCCAGTCTAACCAGATGCGGCTGAATACCAGTATTTTACACGGAGCGACTGCCATCAGACGACCGCATCCCAGTTACTGGGTAAAAGTATGAAACTGTGTATATATATAGTCATACTTTATGACGGTAGAAATCCCACTATGAAAATATATGTATTTGTTGATACTATGATTAATAAACCGTTATTTAGTACTTCCTATAATTTATGGAGAGTCTTCCTCTTAGCCTTTTCCCAATTATCTTGGGGTCAGCTTCCAGTGTAACCAGATGCGGCTGAATACCAGTATTTTACACGGAGCGACTGCCATCAGCCCTCCGCAACCCAGTAACTGGGCAATGCCGATAACCTCGCAAATCGTACGATCGGCGCGGTTGTTATTTAGCCACGAGCCCCTCATAATAGCCTATAATTTATGGAGCGTAATTGGTTAAAATGAAGACTTGTATCTTTACCAATATTGAAACAAAGACCTAATAGCTTTACATAGTAGACACCCTCCCATATGGTAGTAGCTATCACAGGTAAAATTATCTTGCGAGTCTATTTATATGCCCAGTTTAGCAATAAAAACTGCTACCATTGGTAAGCAAACCGATTCGTTTTTGTTTATAGGAACGAGGCATAAAGCGAGCTTATTATGATTGTTTAATTACTATATAATTACAATGTGATAGATCGATCTATGCCATGTTATATAATGATGTTAAACATTTTACATGAACCAGATCGTATTATGTAATAAATTTAGTAAAATAATTAGTTTCTGTTTATAATTTTGCCAGCACATGTAGTTGCTAGGTGAAATCATGAGTAGTTTTGATGAAATAAATCGTTAAATTGAATGAAAGTTCTTTTGATTTTAACTTTAAATAACGCGCACACATACCTACAAACACGATTTGATATTTGGTTCGTGATGTCGTGCAAAATGTTTAACAATTTGGTCGATATGAAATTTTCGAAGTAATGAGTATTTACGGTTGCAATATACACCACGTACGGATAGTTGTTTTCGTGTTAATCGTATTAAATCACGTTTGCATCAATCACTGAATGATTTCGATTGATAAATAAATAATGATGGTTCCCGTTGTGTGCCTTTATAGCATATGCTACTGTGTCATGGTCGTAAGGAGTATTCTAGTATTGGGGACAATGTTTAGGCATTCGTACGAGCTACTTGTTCATTTGAATATTAGCATAAATATTATTATTAATTAAAATTATATTATTATTTAAATAAGTTACTGCAAGTGTTTAAATTACTTACACTGATAATTCAGCCCTTATCAAGCTGTCTTCTTCCCAGTCCTCCCGTGCTGTTGTTATTAGTAGTCATGATGCTAGTAGTTGTAGTTAGTTTAGGTTAAGTATTTTACTCGTCCCCATAGGTTGGAGACCCTTCAGGTCTCGCCAATAACTGCCCGGTTACATAGAAACGGTTCGCAAGACCAACTACAAGCAGTCGAATAGAATTAAATAAAAAAAGTTTAAATTATTGTTCAGAACTGATTACATACATCATTTACTAAATTGCCATCGTTGGTTCTGCCTAGCCTTTTCGCAACTATGTTGGAGTCAGCTTCCCGTCTAACACGACGCGGCTGAATACCAGTATTTTAAACGGAGCGACTGCCATCAGACCTACGCAACCCAGTTACTTGGCAATGCCGATATTCTTAGGTTAGACTAGTTGTCAGACTTCCAGGTTTCTGACTTCCCGTAACGATTGTCATAGGTATTCGTATGACACCCCTCATTTACTAAACTGCCATCGTTTTACATAATAATTTATACTGAAAATGTTATAGTTCCTAACACATAAGTACAGACTCGTATATCGTGACCCTAACGAAACTCCCCAAAAAGTTTTTGGCATACAAAAGACGGGGTAATTCCCCAATTTTTCCATACTATAGAAATTGAATTTCTCTTCACCATAAAAGACCCGAAAAAGGAAAAGTTCGTGTTATGGACGATTTGGCCAGGCCATTTGGCAAACATTGACGATCAAGTTAAAAAGAGGCATGACTTGTAACGTGGTAAGGGGCACTTTAGTATGCGCTAAAGCTCGGCCGTTCCGTGGTACGGGGCACTTATGTTTGTGAACATTGTGATTATGTATGTTGTTTATGTGTGCTATTATGAACAGTATTTGACTTCCTGCGTTATACTTAACATCCAGGTGATTAAACTGTATTGATGTTGTGTGAGATATAATGGGTATTGATATTATAGTTATACAAGGTTAGTCAGAAAGGGGGTACTAAGCCGAAAGGGTGTTAAAGAACCCATAATAATGGATAACTTTTGTTCTACAACTTTCCCAAAAAAGTCATTAGTTTAAGAGAAATAGCTGTTCAAAGATTTCATAAAAAATACGCTAATTTCTATTCATCCTCAGCTATGATCAGCTGTGTTTACATTTTATTTCATATTTGGGGTTACGGATTAGAAGCTCCATTTTCTAAATTCGTAACTAAAGGAGGGATGAAGAATGTTTGAAAAAACAAAAATAAAGTCATTTTCATCAATTAATTTCTACTGAATTTTGAAAAATTTACACTTTCTTTAAAACAATCATCAATGATATATTAAGTGGCCCGCGGCTTAGTACCCCCTTTTCGACGAACCTTGTATCGATGGGTGACCGTTTGTTACACATCGAGAAACCACTCGGTGCCTCGGAGAGCACGTTAAACCGTCGGTCTCGGATGTCATACGAATACACATGACAGTCGTTACGAATAGTCAGAAGCCCGAAAGCCTGAAAGCCGGTCTAACGTTAGGATACCGGCAATGCCCAGGTTGCGGAGGTCTGATGGCAGTCGCTCCGTGTAAAATACTGGTATTCAGTCGCATCTGGTTAGACTGGAAACTGACCCCAATATAGTTCGAAAAAGGCTATAGAACATTGTAGTTATATAAATCCTTCCGTTTACTGGATTATCCTTATAGAGATTACGTAATTGCTTCTGCGTTTATTGACAAATTGGTACATAATGAATGCATTCGACTATAATATGGAGAATTCGTAGATTGCATGGAGCAATCGACGTTTGCCTATCGCTTCCATTGTAAAAACATTATTTGTTATTATAGTACCCATAGGAGGTTGGTTTACCTTCAGTGGAACAAAGTCACAATAGCTCAATTTGTAATTTTACAGGAGAGGACTTTTAAGATTTTTTTCGCATTTATTTCCATATTACTGGATTACTATCTGTAGTAGGTTAAAAATATTGGATAGTAATCCAGTAATATGGAAATAAACGCGAAAAAAATCTTAAAAGTTCTCTCCTGTAAAATTACAATATGAGCTATTGTGACTTTGTTCCACCAAAGGTGCGTATAATGAAACTGAGTATAGTATACAGGGTTATTCATAATTACTCGACAAATTTTATATAGTGCGAATGTGATAATTTTCCAGTTACCACCACACATGCAGTTTATTCTATTCATTAGCTTTGACGGTAATTATGGATATTTTAGGATTGTGGTGGTGATTTTAGTACTAGATAAATAAGTTATCATACAATTAATATTAAAGCTTAATCATTGACAAAAAACGATAGCCTAGTGGTGTGACCGTCGGACGGCCAAGTCATAGGTCTCGAGTTCGAACCCAAGGCACGCACCTCTGACTTTTCGGATTCATGTGCGTATTGTATAATTATAACTTGCTTAAAAACGGTGAAGGAAAACATCGTGAGGAAACCAGCATGCTTGAGAGATTTCTCGACGGCATGTGAAGCTAAGTTAGAGACCCATGGGCGGCATAAACTCTGATACCAGGTTAGTCATTAACCACACGAAAAGAAGAAGAATAAGGTATACGATAAAAGAAACAATATCACTTGTATCACATCAACAGACAAAATATCCAGCGAATATTAACGTTCAATTTAATTTACTGTGATAAATGAACTTGCGAAATTAAATAAGTTTCGCCTCCCCTTCCAAACAATTGAGTTATAAATTTAGATAAATAACCCGAAACAAACTTGTATTATTTGTCATAATTAGTGGATTTTGTCAAGAACACCCTTTAAATATTGGTTTGTCATAAATACTCTAATTGATCTGACCTATTTCTTAGACAATATGGCTATAATTACAGATGTGGCTAAGACATAATATTATAGTAGGACTGGGTTGGTTCATGTAATCACAAACTGAAGCCTTGATAGAGCGAGACAGCGTAGCGTCTTGGTTAATGACAAAGTAGATGACTCGTTGGGTAAAATCATACTCTTAGCCTTTTTTCCCAACTATGTTGGGGTCAGCTTCCAATCTAACCAGATACGGCTGAATATCAGTATTGTATACGGAGCGACAGCCATCAGATCTCCGCAACCCAGTAACTTTGCAACTCCGATATCCTAAGGTTAGACCGGTTATCAGACTTTTGGGTTTCTAACTACCCGTAACGAGTGTTTTAGGTATTCGTTTGACACCTGGTACCGACAGTTTAACGTGCTCTCCGGGGCACGAAGATGTCTCGATGTGTAAGGAGCGGTTACCCATGCCCGAAGTGACAGCGGCAAGCGCAGCTTATCTTCGCAATTATGATCCGCGTGGTTGGTAATTAGCCACGAGCTAAACAAAGTATAAATCGACGGTCCCTACGTATACTATCGAAACTAAAAAATCTCAGTTTTTATTTTATTATGTATGTACACCGGTTACGCTGAGATTTATGATCCGATTTACGTGATTCTTCTTTAGTTTGATGCGGAATAGTTGCCATTTGGTCCCATAAAAATTTATTATTTTATAACCTTTAAGATAACATAACTTCACACATTTTAAGCAGATAAAATAAAAACTGAGATTTTGTAGTTTCGATAGTATACGTAGGGACCGTCGAAATATAAGTGTAGTTGACTACTTATACTAATATTCATGAATCATTATTTAATTAATACGTGAACATAGAAAGTTGTCGTATTTTTTTAGTATCTTTACATAGTATAAAACAAAGTCGCCCCCGCTGTCTGTACGTTTAGATCTTTAAACTTCGCAACGGATTTTAATGCACTTTTCAGCAATAGATAGAGTGATTCAAGAGGAAGGTTTGTATGCCCCACATTAGTATCTACATTGCACTCGTGCGAAGCCGGGACGGGTCGCTAGTTTATTATAAAAGGAAGGGATTGAAACTATATCATTCGAAAGGTACTTATGCCATAGATGTGTACAAAATGTGTGTGTATGTTGTCATTAAGGCAGGCAAAATAGTGGTCTAATTTCAACCACAAACGATTTAGTTTAACTTAATAACTGTTCTGTTCTACCTAACCTTTTCCCAACTATGTTGGGGTCAGCTTCTGGTCTAAGTAGATACGGCTGAATACCAGTATTTTACACGGAGTGACTGCCGTCAAATCTCCGCAACTCGGTTACTGGGCAATACCGATATTCTAAGGTTAGAGCAGTTGTTAGACCTGCTGTAAAGAGGTAAATACAAAAATCTCTCAATTAATTCCTCGATCCATCTATCTATGAATCATTTAAATACGTTTAATTGATAGCCGCGCTAACATTCAGTTAGAAGTGCAATCCGCAAACTGAAGTGCAAACTAATAACTTTCACCGTATGGTTAGTGGGGAAACACTATTTCAAACTGGTATTAATGTTCGTTCTACGAATTTATTGCTCCACTAGATCCCATTAAAGGCGTAGGGTTAGTTTTGAACGCCTCTGGGTTTTGTGGTAATAGGATTCAGTTAAATTGATTTATGTTTATTATAATGAGTAAGATACTATAAAGTAGGTATTATAAAACTTTGTCATATAATCACAAGAGAGTAGCGTACATATTAGTTTGTGTAATCATAGTAGGATCAAAACATTATCTTAGGTGGAACTTAGGAACTAACTTCTTGATGCCTGAACAAACTAGGTGAATGCGTTGTGTTGCTACGGCGTAGCCAAGTGTTACGACACGATGCTACGACGCTACGTTGTAGTACCCAATATTTAAAAATATAATTTACTCGCATAAGTTATTCGAAAGATGAGTTTCTAGTACTCTCAACCGGCGTGTGTGTATGACAAGATGTATGAATGTGGATGAAGCGAAAGGAGTATGTAAGGGTCGAAGCATGTGGAGTTCAATAGTTTCTGCCTACCCGCATGGGAAAAAGGCGTGAGTTTATGTATGTATGAGTTTCTAGTAAAAATGTTTTAAATTAGGGAACTTTCCAGGCGCAGTGTACCTAATACTGCGATCCGCACTGATCGCAGCTTGGTCAAAAAGTCTTTTACTTTTATATCTTTAGTAAAACAGTTTATTTATGCCACACATCCACTCTTTATACGGGGTAAAAATATCCAGAATTTAATAAGGGAGTTTTATGTGATAAGTAACCGGTCGGCCCTGAACGTATTACGTATTAAAAATATTAACAAAGAGTTTTATTACTCAACCTCGGTTCTTCATTTTTACGATGGTATTGAAGTAAACTGTTTATAGCGGTATCAACGGGAGTTGGATGGAATTTTATTAACCTTTTTTTGCCTGTGCTCCTTTAAGTTTTAGAGTTCTTGCCTCATTGGTGGGTAAATGGAAATTTAGTGGGTACAGTTTAGATTGTGGAGTCGCTAACTTTTTTGTTACGGTACTGTAGCTAACTTTTACTTTTAACTGTTAACATTTTTTGTTATTCTTATATAAAAGAAAATGAAAAGAGCAGTAAGCTAGTTCAGGTATTTTTTTGGAGCAAGAAATATGCAGGAAGTTTGCAGGTTTCTTTAATTGTGCAGTTTTGTCTGTCAAACTGTCAAAACGTTTGGTTTTGTTGTCAAACAATTTTGACAGATTTTTAAACGAAAATGTATTACTAAAAAACCTGCACTTTTCCCGCTGCAACAAAATACCCGAATTAGCCTACCTACAGCTGCTACCTTATAACAGTGATAGTGGTGTGACCGTCGGATTGCCAAGTCATAGGTCTCGAGTTCGAACCCAAGGCACACACCTCTGACTTTTCGGATTAATGTGCGTATAGTATAGTTATCACTTGCTTAAAATCGGTGAAGGAAAACATCGTGAGGAAACCGGCATGCCTGAGAGGTATTTCTCGACGGCATGTGAAGCCAAGTCAGAGGCCCATGGGCGGCATAAACTCTGACACCAGGTTAGTTACTAACCACATGAAAAGAAAGAGAAACCTACCTACAGGATGAGTAGTAACTATAGCTAACGAACGTAAAGCGTAGAGCGCTAGAAGCGTAAAACTAGCTATTTGAATAGCCAGTTAATTGTTTCTTTTTATTAGTCAATTATCTTCCACTGCTAATCATGGATGCCCCAATGACAGATACTAGTGTCAGCTAATATCTCCAATGAAAACGCATAACAAATGGATCAGTACCTAATCGCAGTTTCTAGACAAGATTTGGCCTCGACTTTTTCAGGAACCACTTGAGACGTATTATTTTGTTACCTAAAATCAAAACAAGGCATCATGAAGTATCTAGCTAAGCTCTCTCTTACTCTTAGCCTTTTCCCAATTATCTTGGGGTCAGCTTCCAGTCTAACCAGATGCGGCTGAATACTAGTATTTTACACGGAGCGACTGCCATCAGACCTCCGCAACCCAGTAACTGGGCAATGCCGATATCCTAAGGTTAAACCGTTTGTCAGACTTTCGGGCTTCTGACTACCCGTAACGACTATCATAGGTATTCGTATGACACCCGGGACCGACGGCTTAACGTGCTCTCCGAGACACGGAGGGGTCTCGATGTGTAACAAATGGTCACCCATCCACGGACTGACCGCGGCAAGCGCAGCTTAACCTCACAAATCGTACGATCGGCGCGGTTGTTATTTAGCCACGAGCCCCTCCATCTCTAGCTAAGCTATCACAGCAAAAATATTTCCCAATATTTCTAACATACTTTGGTGCAAAAATTTCCATCATTTTCGTACACAGTTTCCGCCAGTACGTATCACACGTGCGCCTGCAGATAACTCGTTGAAAAATAATTTTTCAAAAATATTTTGCATAGGAAAAGGATTTAGACGACCAAAAAAAAAAAACTTTTCAGAGGGATTTTCTCTCATTGACCAAGCTTTTGTTGTGGGTCTTTTGTGTCAAAAAATGTGAAGATTTTATGGCGACCCAAAAATAGCTGTCCTCGTAACGTTAGTATATGTGAAAAGTCCTTAGTAATTTTGGTGTTATAATTATAAACTTACATTATGTTTATTGTTTAACCTGACAATTTTGGCTACTTCATAAATAGGTTTTAATATACCATTAATAAATTGTATACAAGGTTAGTCGGAAAGGGGGTACTAAGCCGCGGGCCACTTAAAGTATCACTGATGACTGTTTTAAAGCAAGTGTTAAAATTTCAAAATTCGGTAGTTATTATTTGCATGCAAAAAGATTTTTACTTTAGTTTTTTCAAAAAAAAATCATACCTGCTTTAGTTATGAATTCAGAAAATTAATTTTCTAATCCGTGACCCCAAATATGACCTAAATTGTAAAAACAGCTGATCATAGCTATGGACAGATAGATTTTAGCATATTTTTTACGAAATCTTTGAAAAGCTATTTCTCTTAAACTATCGAGTTTTGGGGAAAGTTGTAGAACAAAAGTTATCCCTTATTATGGGTACTTTAACACCCTTTCGGCTTAGTACCCCCTTTCCGACTAACCTTGTATAAACTGTTAATGGACGAGCATGTGCACTTTATAGGTATAGCTTTTTAAGTAGTAAAAATAAATAAACCTTAAATGATGTAAGTACGTCTTATAACTTGTAAAAATGTTTAATCAGCTGAAATAGAGACACACACAAACGAAGTAAAAAAAAATACTTTAAAAAAAAGTATTTTTCTAATTCCAAGCATTCACCCATAACTGGAAGCTCCACGAAATATGAAACGCAAAGAGAGGGAAGCTTTGAACAAGTCTTTTCATTTGAGCTTTTCCATTGCATCAACAAGGCACGGAATTACGGAACTATTTAGTAGAAAATGAATTGGCCAATCTGCACGCTACGGGTTAAGGGCTATGCGCATTTATCTGAACGGTTACTAACGTGCGCTCACTGTGCGGTTGTACAGTGGTTAGTAATGACGTCATCTGTATGGAGGCTCTCATTAGATGTGTGGTTGAATTTGAATGACTTCATTTTGTCAATTGAATGTGGAAGTTGATTTTATTAGTGTACTTTATTTTTTAACGAAAAATATATAGTATTGCACTCTCTAGTTTAATATAAGTAAAAAATATAATACCCAATCTGTAACAACTCTAATAAAAATAAACAACGACAGTCGGTTTGGATCTATACAATCCTTAAGCTCGACACAAACCCTGGAGGCATTGAAAAATGACAACACAAACCAACAGCGCTTTAAAGCAATGAAAAAGCGCCACAAGATGCACTCTAAGGTCTGGTACTGAACTGTTTACAGCACAGCGCTGCAGCTTATATTGCGCTGGTGACACCACTCCCCTTTCCGTTCTATTTTCACGATTTTTAGCCAAACTACGTTCCACACTGCCAATATTGAAAAGCGAAGCGAATATTTGGCAAGCGAAAGCTTTGAACACCCGAAGAGTTTTAGTATATGAGACATACGATCGTTTGTAGCAATCGGTGTTATTTAATTTTTTGTTTCAGGCAAATTTTTTTTCATGGTCTATTTACATTAATAGAAAGTCTCTTAGATGCGCAAAACGTATATGACCTATTAGGCTTGAATGTGGTGATTAAACATCTCCTTCTAAACACGAAGAAAAAAATCCTAATACCGTTTTTTTTTCGGATTCACAAGCTGGGCTTAAACTTTGCTTGAAAGTTTTTTTGTTTTGTAGTGTAGGTACTTAATTTGGTACAATAGCGTCGTCCAACTCAATCAAAATTTTGACCTCAATACCTTGATAAAATACTACATAATATATATTGGTTATGTGTAAGTTTAAACTTGCACGCTAAGTACAGCAACTTAATGATTAAACATAACAGTTTTAGACAGAAAATCGATATAGTTTGTAAGTGAACGTTGTTTCAACTGTCCGCATCTCAGCCAGGAATAGTTATGGTTAGTTGGACGCATAGCATTTACTTATTAGTTCCGACAAGTTTACCCGGCGTAAGTTGTTGAACTCCGCGCAAGATTCGGTGCACGGCAATGAGTACTAAACTGGTTTTATTAGCTTTATATCCTGTAAACAAACAAAGAACAGTAAGCTCACTTTGGACGGAACCGAAACTTGTGTTGGAACATCTGTTATTTCTTGGACACGATGCTGAAGTTGGCTTGATCTGACTTCTAATGGGGGCTTTAGTCTAGAAATATACAAGGTTTAAATGCAAAAACTGAAAACCTCTTCAGGTCTCATTGTACTCATCATTATGAACAACTTCTATTAGGGACCAACCCTGAAATCGCGATAAAAAACCGCTGCTCCATACACTAATGTTCGCATAACTCGATACAATGTAAGGAACAGCTGATTTTTTTCTGCGATTTCTTGATTGGTCCCAAATTTTTTTTTTATAAAGAACCTTGCCCCACACTAGAATTTCTACTGTATCGTGGGTGCGTTTACAGACACAAATCTTCACATGCACAAACGCCCAGACCCGGAACAACTATCTGTAGGCCATAAAAATATTTGTTTCGTGTGGGAATTGAACCAACGACCCGTAGCGTAGAAGCCAATCGCTCAGCCACACATACAAAAAAATTGTAAAAGTTGTTCATAATGATTTATACAATGAGCCCTTAAGAGGTTTTCAGTTTTTGCATTTGCACCTTATATAGATTGTTGAGGCCTTATATTGTAAGCAGTACACACTGCATTGGAGTTGTTTAAATACAAATGAAAACCACTAAATATAACGGTTGGAGTAGCAGACTACAGAATATCGGTTATTGGAAACCTTGTGTTTGATTCCGAATGTTTTGAACACTCCAGGAATGTATATTGTAACCGCACAAGTAATTTCTCGCCGCTGTCCGAGCGTTTCCAAAACATACAGTGCCCGAGAACTCGGAGTTCAATAATTTGCATTTGATTCAAGCTTTTGGTTGAATGCAATTTGAATAATATAGGTAACACGACGTCACGATTGTATCCTCCAACGAGCTTAACAGAGGAGTACTGCGATTTATCCATATGAGTATCACTTCTTTTAGCACTGAGAGTTGAATTTGTTAACAGAAATACCAATAACATTTCCCGAGTTGGTGTAATCTACGCGCAAGTGCTAGTCACCGCTTGAGGTATGAGAGCGGCAGGAGGGGGTGCGACATAAAAGGCGCGCTCCATCAGTTTACTTCATCTTGTCTACGTCGCGCACCCCTCTCTCTTTTTCCCACACCTTAGGCGGTGACTAGTTCTGACGTTTGGACTGTAGTAAAGTTGGGCTAATTCATGTAAATACTCTGCAAGTCTGGACTCCATATTTTGGTCTATCCAGCTGAATTTATGTACAACTTAAGCTGGGTCTGCTGTGACCATGTTTTTGTTGTAAATAGCCCCTAATATATTTTTCTAACAAAATTGGGGCGTGGCGTATTTACTGTGTTGTCTGGTCCGAGTGTTCATTAAACATGTTTTGTTAGAGTTTTGTTGCAGTAGACCCGACTTTAAAGATCAATGTATGGAGTGCAGAGTTGCAGAGTAGTTACATCAAATAAGCCCCTTATTAGTCGTGCTAACTCGTGCTTTAGACCGATGAGGAAGTTTAAGGAAAAAGTTGACTTTCTGGTTTTTACTTGCTGTGTTTTATATTAACTAACATTAGAGGCAACATAAACTGCGACTCTTTTTACGGCACCGTGAGAATTAACGTGGCCACGTAAACTTGAGTTATTAAACTCAAATATACCAACACATTTTGTTGAAGTTCGGATTTTACTTGGCAAACCGCAAGCTTTAAGTACTTATAAGCAACAAAGAAAACTCTTCCTTTGTTAATTTATACTGTGTAATTCAGTTTGCCGGTATATTTTTTTAAAACACGTTGTTGTAAATTTTTTTTTAGATCGTGGCTTATTACTGACATCGTGGTTAAGCTGCGCTTGCCGCTGTCAGTCCGTGGATGGGTGACCGTTCGTTACACTTCGAGACCTCTCCTTATCTCGGAGAACACGATCGGTTCCAGGTGTCATAGGAATACCTATGACAATCGTTACGGGAAGTCAGAAACCCGAAAGTCTGATAACTGGTCTAACCTTAGGATATCGGCATTGCCCAGTAACTGGATTGCGGAGGTCTGATGGCAGTCGCTACGTGTAAAATACTGGTATTCAGCCGCATCTGGTTAGACTGGAAGCTGACCTCAACATAGTTGGGAAAAAGTTAGGCTGAACATTGTTGTAAATATTTTATGGCTTTCTTAGTTTTCGAAATGGTAGAAATTATTTTCTTCTTCATTCTATGTGTCCAGGTAAACACAGACCTATGGGCCACCACTATGACCACTCTGACCCACTTGAGATTTCCGTGTAGAATTTCCTGGTTTTAAAAAGCAGCTGACCTCATCCATGATGGTTTTAAGGGTTTAGATGACGTCACCTATGGCTTGAATGTAAACGTAATTTATTTGTATACACACAAGCCAAAACTCTTCAATAAGATTTTCATCAGGCGTATCTGAATTATTATTTTTATATACCTTCCTGTTATGTCAGTTAATGTTAGTGATGTTTCGTAGTTACCCAGTTGGGTGTGGGGGTACCATGCTGGGGTGGTCTTATTCACGGAAACTCACCGAGCCAAACGTCTCAGGCCTCAAGGTAACCTATTCGTAGTTTCCTGTTATGCGTATTTAACTATTGTATTCAAGTGTAATTTAGAACTTGTTTTTGGAAAAAAATATAACGTGGTAAAAAATCTATAGTCGATTCATCTGATATTCTGAACAAAATAGTTTCAGGTTTAGTGTATACTTAAAATAACCTTGTATATTTAGTTGAAAATATTGTTGTATGGTATGGGAACGTACCCATACTACGTGACCCGTTGGAGGGGGGGGGGGGGGGGTCTTCAAAATACCACGCTTAGTCACAGGAGCGGGGGGGCACATATGCGTCACATGTGAGTCAATTTTTTTTAACTTTCTGTTTGAAAAAAAAAAATTAAAATCATATTTATATATTACTACGTGAAAACTGGAGGGTAGGGGGGGGGGGGGGTATTGACATAGGTACGATCCCTATGTAGAACCTTATAGTGACGTATATTCGTATTTCAGGTACAAAACGAGGCCCCAAAATCCTATGTTTTACGATAATGTCTTGAACGGTTAGTGTTATCATAAACACTATTACCGCCATAACTCTGCGAGAATATCTTCGACTAAAATTTTCTTTGTCACTTTGCAGATGGAAATGATAAATAATTCATCATTCGAGCCTTACTTAGACTAAGTACACCATATTTCATATCGGGCCCTTCTGTGGATACGACATAAAATACAGTCGAGGTAATCCTATCCATCCATGATTTATATGAAAGAAGGGTCAATGTGGAAATTTCATAAGCGATATATCATCGTTTCCTATGCAGAACTATTAAGATACGGAGTCTTATAGGAATGGTATAATCGCCACGTCTGGCGAGTGCCTGGCGATTGATGACGCAATCATAAACACGCGGCACGGGGTACGTAGTAAATATGGAATCGTTTTCCATAATAATTTGTTTCAGTGATGGGGGATTTATTCGGATGGTATATTTGTATTTCGAAGATATAAGACAACCGGCTGGTTTCTGATTTAAAAATTCTACGATAAGTAACAAAGAGTTTTACTTAAAATCATGCCCAATCCTCGCTTATCTCTTGCTTAGTGTTGAATACTTAACTCAGAAACCGGGCGTAGGTGATCGTATTAAGTCTTTTATTTTTCTTTGCCTAATAAAGCATTTAAGTTTGCGATTATTTTTCAATCTACGCGAAAAATAAGCTGGTAAAGCTAATAAAAATTGATAATGAAATCTGTCCATTGCTGAATATAAAAAAACAAAAAACTCCCCATAAAACCGCAACCGCAACTTATTAGTTCAAAAAAATACGTAATATTCTCCACGTTTTGATATTAAATCGCGCCTTTGCCGCTAAATACATTTAGATGCAAGGCGTATTTGGGATCAGCGTATAGGTAGGTGTCTCATCCCGGAAAAGTAAGATATCTTCCATGCAAGCAGAGCTATTATTACAAAATAATACATTATTCTCGATGATATTTTATTCCACCTGTGTCTTACATAAAAGTCGGTAGTGTAATACATCGTTATGCCTAGCTTTTTTCTCAATTATGTGAAGGTCAGCTTCCAGTCTAACCAGATGCGGCTGAACACTTGTATTCTACACGGAGCGACAACCATCAGACCTCCACAACTCAGTTACAGAGTAATGCCGATATCCTAAGGTTAGTCTGGTTGTCAGACTTTCGGGCTTCTGACTTTCCGTAATAACTGTCATATGTATTCGTATGACACCCGGGAGTGCCTATTTAACGTGCTCTCCGAGGCATGGCGGGGTCTCGATGTGTAACGAACGGTCACCCATCCCCAGACTGACCGCGGCAAGCACAGCTTAACTTTGCAAATCGTATGATCCGCGCGGTCGGTAATTAGGCACGAGCCCCTCTCTATAATACATCTATGGTATGAATGAAAATATATAGATTAATTAGTCAAAACAAAAGCCTCATGTTTGATCTGAAAGCGAGCATTTCGAATCAACGAGGGGCGAATTAAATTAATTTGTAGAATACTAAGCTTTCAGTTACTTTCAATCAAAACACTTTATTTATGTTCTCTTCAAAGGAAAATAACGAAATTGAAAATACCTTGCTTTGTAATTAAGGGGTGGCCACCGTGCCCCAGTTGGCTCAGAGATGAGTAGTGAGAAAATTGAAATTTTGTTGTAGCAGTTACCTATTTATTAAATTTTACTATATTGTGAACAAAGTTGGTGTAGTGATGGCAAGCGCGACTGCTGATCGTGAGGTCCTGTGTAAGATCCCCAGCTCGGACGAAGTGTTATTGGGTTTTTCCGTGTGCAATTCCTCAGTAGCAGCCCGGAGATTGGATTTGTGCCCGATTGTTGGCAATAGGTTCGCCCCCTATTACATGGGACTTAAACATAACGGTGAAATGAGGGTGTTACTATACACCTCTGTTCAACCTTTCGGGGAATACAGGCATGATGTTATGTTATGTGAACAAAGTTTGCACCAGTAACCATGTAGGTTTTCTAGCAGGACCTAGTATTATGCTGAGCTGGACACCCATTTTTTACAATCTCAGACACACATTGCACGTTGGTCGTTGAGTAGGTACTAAGTTAATGTCAAAAACTATTTTTTTTCCTCCTCCTTTAGCACCCTGCAAAATTGTCGCTGCAAAAAACCTTTTACCATTAGACTATATTATTTCATGTGTATGTCCTATCGCTTTGTAATGTATCTTTGTCCATATTGTGTCAAAAATGTATTTTCTGTCTTTGTAGGTTCAACAGTTTTCAAAAACTCTTTATTTTCTAGTGGTATTAAAGGGTGACTATATGATTCTGCAATAGACAGGGAGAAGTGGAAAGAGAGACGGGAGGCCTTTGCCCTGCAGTAGGACATTTGAGGCGTTTAATCTTTACCTACATAGTATAAAACAAAGTCGCTCCCGTTGTCTGTACGCTTAGATCTTTTAAACTACTCAACGGATTTTAATGCAGTTTTCAGCAATAGATAGAGTGATTCAAGAGAAAGGTTTATATGCCCCACATTAGTATCTACATTGCACCCGTGCGAAGCCGGGGCGGGTCGCTAGTAATAAATAATAATAGGAATCTGACAAATGGCGGCATTCACATTTTTCGTATCCGTTACTAGTAGGGATAAGTAATTGATTATAATTCGAGATATTTGTGTATGAATTATAAAATAATAAAGTAAAAAAAACTTTTAAGTTAAACGGTTTTATCTTGCAGTACTCCTACAAGCATCAGAATTTGAGGATTGAAGGTTGAAATTATTATAATGTTGTATTGTCATGGGAATCGTATTTGTGTGCGAAGTTTCAGGGGAATCGGTTAAGCAGAAGTAGTTGGAAAATCTGTTGCTATATTTGAATCAAAACGAAGTGAAGCTAATTAAAACTGACTTTACTGTAACGACAGTCAATTGCCAAAAAAAATTGTATTTTATAAAGAGACAGTAAACACAATTTCCAATAAGCTCATTGTTTTTCATTCCCAAAACGAAACGTTCACTTAAGATAACGTAATATCCTCCTTAAATAAAAGATATTTCTCTCCTCCTCACATTACATCCTTCCGAATGTCGTAACGTATTTAGGCGTTCTCGGCGTTCACCTCCAGCCCTATAAGATTTAACATAATATCATAAGATATTTCAGGAAGCAGCCACCCTCTTCACCTAACCGTCGAAAAGTTGTTTACGCAACTTTTGATTGCCTTCTTTACTCCGTTTGTTTACTTTTTTACTTAGACCGGGAAATATTATGAAACTTTTTTCGTTAAAGGCTCGAAGATACATAAATGGGTTTAGAACTCGTTCTCCTTACTAAAATTTGTTTACCTATGCGCTGTTTTTTATTGGTCTTTCGGCTCTCGCTTGAAAGATTTTGTTAATGGAAGTAGACGAGGAGAAATGTCGTCTAAGAGGGTTTTAATTTTTATTTCCGAAACAAATGACCGGTTTTAATTGGGGGAATTGCTGTTTGGTATTTTTTTCAAAGAGATGTTTTACCTTTGCTTGTATTTTTAAATAAATGAAACCGGAAAATGTGGAGTCTCAAACGACACCTTTTAATTGGGTATTTTGTTTTGGTAAAACCTGAAAATTCTAAAAGCTCAAATTGGCTCCTAATCTAAAAAGTATTACAGGTTTACTTAATTCTCATTCAATGCCAATTACGGCCAGAGTAAAACAAGTTGCGTAATTACAAATTCGTAATTAAATCCGAAACATTGGCCGTTCACCCTGCGACTTCCTAACTTAATTCGGAACGGGGAACAATTCCTGACACCGGTGCATGGGTGGTTAAGAGTTGGAATCAAGTGCGTTTTTTACGTATACTTCGCGGTTGTTTATTCCCCAACCAATTACTGTACCGTACTTTAATTACGGAACTTGTAGCGAATAAGTTTCGGCTGAAATTAGATTTAAGGTAATTTATTACTTAATTTTCACTTTATAAATTACTTTTGTAATTAAGATCTCAATTAAAAGTTACGCTCGTCGGTCCGGATACGTGTTGACAAATGAGTTGGAATAGTTTTACGATAGAATTATGTGAATATGGACCCGAAGTATTAGGTCAAATATAAATCATGTTTATACTTTAACTTTAGTGATTTGGGTGAAATATATTAGGTTTCAAATAGTAATTATGCTGTGATGTATGAAAACAATTAATTATCATATTATTATACAAGGTTAGTCGGAAAGGGGGTACTAAGCCGAAAGGGTGATAAAGTACCCATAATAATGGATAACTTTTGTTCTACAACTTTCTCCAAAACTCGATAGTTTAAGAGAAATAGCTTTTCAAAGATTTCGTAAAAAATATGCTAAAAATTAACTGTCCATAGATATGATCAGCCGTTTTTACAATTTAGGTCATATTTGGGATCACGGATAAGAAAATTAATTTTCTGAATTCATAGCTAAAGCAGGTACCTATGTTATTTTCTTGAAAAAACTAAAATAAAAATTACCAATTTTTGAATTTTAACACTTGCTTTAATATAGTCATCAGTGATACTTTAGGTGGCCCGCGGCTTAGTAGCCCCTTTCCGACTAACCTTGTATACTTGTACATAGACTTGGAATATTTTTCTGCAGATCATACAAATGTTAGTTCCGTGCGGGTGTAAGGTAGGCAGATGTGCCTCTTTTAGCAGGGTCGCCATGGAAGGTAGACAGATGTGCGGAATGAAACAAATGAATGCTGAGATTATACTAAGTTTATTATAATAGAATTAGGGTTAGCGCGCACTGCCTTGCGTTTTTTTAACGTATAATCTGTGAAGTGTATAGCGTAATCGAAGAGCGCGCATTGAGAATTATACATCGCATACTGATTTACTTGTATTTATTTTATTCGTTGCGGTGAAAATAACGCACTACAAGTCACCGCACCGCAGTGTGCGCTCGCACTTAAAGTTATAAAAAACAACACTAGAACATAGATTAGAATAATATACGTAGAGGGGACACTATACGGGAATCAAGTCGCTCAACCACTGTATATAACAAGGCGTTTTGAGTCTTAGCCTTTGGCCAGACTGAAAACGCGGGCGCGGTGCGGCGAGTTCAAACAGAAGAACTTCATTTGAGTGTCCATAGTGGGCACGCGGGCGCGGGAAGCGGCGCGGGCTACTTGGCGTGGGGAGCGCGCGGGTAGTTCACGCCATAGGTCGTTCATACAAGTGGCCGCAGTGAGAGCGCGGGCGGCAAGCGACAACCCGCGCGGGAGCGGGGGATCTCAAACTAGTTCGAGCTGACCACGCGCGTTGTTGTGATGGCGTCTTCAAAATTAAATGTTGAAGAATTAAAAAGTGCTATTCAAGCACGATCTGCACTTTGGATGTCGAAACATCGTTTTTTAGTAAGAATTTTTCAGTAAAAATAAGTCTTCTTTATCCATATGATATTTTGACAAACACTGGACACGACAACGCTCAGAACGAAGCCACGCTCCACTGCGGACAGGTAAATCGCGCGCGTTCCCGCACCCGCGCCGCTCCCCGCACCGCGTTGCCAGTCTGGCCAAACACTTAAGGTGATGATTTTAGGGGTCAATTTGATACGGATTTGTAGATATCGGACACCAATCGGAAGTAAGAAAGTAAGGAATGAGGATCTGGGATTCGAATTAAAAATCCCAAATTTACACTTCGTTTGTTGGATCAACGAACAATATTTATAGTCAAATATAAAGTATACTTTAAACTGAAAGCAAAACGGCTTTAAAAACTGCATAAGTGCATTGAATATTGATGTGTTGATAGCCTCCCCTACGAGAACCGTATTAACTCAATTATCTGAACTGAGAGACTCCCGGGAAAGTTAACAGCTGTCGTCCCTTCTGCTTTTTATTTAATTTATAAAGCAGCGTGGAGGAAAATCTTAATAGTTATTGTAATAGGCTTTTAAAGAACTTAATACTAAATGCACCCGTGGCTCTACTCGGGTGAAAAGTTCTTATTTTTCTATTTCATGTAGGTAATCATTTATGTTTGTTACCTCTGCATCCAAATATGTTTAGCCGTGGCGGGAAAATTAAGAAAAATACATACATATTAATAAGATGTTGATAATATGAACCGATAACTACTTCGTTGGTCTAATGGTGGCAAGCGCGACAGTTGATCGTGAGGTCCTGGGTTTGATCCTCAGATCGGGCAGTCTTATTGGGTTTTTCTGTTTAGAATTCCTCAGTAGCAGCCCGGAGTTTGGATTTATGCCCGGTTGATGGCAATAGGCTCGCCTCCTATTACATGGCACGTAAACATCACGGCGAAATGATGGTGTTACTATAGACCTCTGCCCAACCATTCGGGGAATACAGGCGTAATGTTTGTTATTAACCGATATTACCCGCAGCTAGAAATAAGTATATAACTTCTTTCAAAAAATCAAAATCAAAAATTTTTATTTCACATAAACCAATACAGGTGCTTATGAAACGTCGAATTTAGGTGCACGGTTCCAATTAGTCGTTTCCTATGGAGAAGAGCCGGCAAGAAACTCCATGGTTACTCTTTTTTAAAAATAATACCTTTAACAATTTCAGTGGATACAGTACAATGATTTATGATAGTGAGAGAACAATGAGGTCCTGACCACAGACCAATGAGTAATATAGTTCTAAAAGACTTGAGTACAAAAACTAACAAACAAAAATAAAATTAAAAAAAAAGTAATATGAATAATATTGTAGTAATTTACAAATTTATAGATGCAGGTCCACAAAGTTCTCACATTTACAAAAGTGAAAAGGAAGCTAAACTATATAAAACAATTGACATAGTTAAATGTCATCAAAACTTAGCTAAAAAATCATTGTAAAATAAGATAAAGATATCTTGAGAGTAATGATAGTAATAAAAAAAATATATAATAAAAAAAAAACTTTAACTTTTTTTTTTCTTTTTAAACTTTAAAAAGAACTTGAAACTCGAGACTAATTAATTTTACTAAAGAGATTTAGGACTAAAATAATAATGTTAGTATATAAAATTAAATTATTTAATGAAACACACGAGTAAGTTAGAAATTTGCGTGCGTTGACCACGCTTTTTTCCCTTCTCAATTCTCCTTCTCCTCCCTCTTACCTTATTTCTCATTTTCAATATCTTTGTTCTACTCATGCTAGGAGTTTACGTTCTTCTAATAATCTTCTACTTAACTGTCCTTCCCATACTTCTGATTTCATTCATTCTTCCTTTCATATTCAGGCTATACTTCTTTGGAATGCGCTCCCTCTTGATATCAGGACAGCCACCAGTCGGTATGCTTTTAAGCGAAAATTGCGGAGTTATTTTTCAGAACAAATAGTAAGAGTTGTCTCTTAATCCCCCTTTCTATTCTTTTCATAAGGTATATATTTTATATGTATATATATTATGTATTTATTTTATATGTATATATATATTATGTAGGTATGTGTTATATGTATAGGATTTTATATAGTAAATTATATAAGTATTTATATAAGTATAGAGAATTTTAATTATTTTGTACTTGTGTACATTTATAGTTTTATTTACGCCTTGAGTTCTTTTTTTTTATTTTTTTAACCTCAAATTTTTCTTATTTTATTCTTGAACAATAATTTGCACCTGCCATGTTATCTCTTCACCACCTTTGGTTGACTGGTAGAGAATGCCTAAGGCATTAAGTCCGCCTTTGTACTTTTTTTTTTTTGTTGCATAAAGTTTAAATAAATAAATAAGTTCACGACGGATATTATTTAAATTTAAATCTCTTCATCTTAGAGACATCGCGTGAAAAAATAACAGGTGCTTACAATAATAATGATGTTTAAGGGAGCCTCGTTGATATTCACGCACATTTTCTGTCATAATTTCGACCCGGGGGCTGAAGGCAACAATCTGGCAAAATGCAAGATTCAATTTGCTCCTGATAGCTAATTTATTTCTCCCTCACGGCGTCGTGTACACCCAACCACATTAACCCGTAACGATGTTATCATACAAAAATCGTTGCATTATTTACAATTTTATTTCGTTCAAAATGTTATTGGGTTTTTCCGTGTGGAATTCCTCAGTAGTAGCCCGGAGTTTGGATTTATGCCCGGTGTATGGCAATAGGCTCGCCCTCTATTACATGGGACTTAAACATAACGGCGAAATGAGGGTGTTACTATACACATCTGCCTATCCCTTCGGGGAATACAGGCGTGATGTTATGTTTATTTCGTTATTGTTTTTAAGTGTACATTTTGAGAGTTATTTTTAAATGGTTTTAAATAGCTTCACTTCGTATATTTGTTTGTTTGTTTGATCCAAATCTTGCGACAAATTTTTCAACTACTTCTGCTTAACCAATTCTCCTGAAACTTCGTACACAAATTCAATTCCCATGACAATTAACAATATTATTATAATTTCAACTTTCAATCCTCAAATCCTGATGCTGCAGTGGTACTGCAAAATAAAACCGTTTAACTTAAAAGTTATTTTAAGGGATTTTATTGAGTGTACGTTTTGAGAGTTGTTTTAAACTTCTGGCATTCAGTTTGAGGACGATGGTTTATTTATTTACATTGATTTTGTAAATTGGAATTTATTCAAAATCTGAACTTTTAACTTCTTAATGGTATCGGAAGTAAGTCATGTACTGTTAAGCTGGGTAATGACCAGCGTTACGGGGCGTAATGTAACGTGTTACACAGCGAGCGTTCGTGCAGTCAGTACGTCACAAGCGCCTTGTTTTCCGGTACTGACTGCATGAACGCTCGCTGAGTAACACGTTACATTACGCCCCGTAACGCCGGTCAGTACCAGTAGTAAATTTATTTTTTGCTGTTTTAAATTTATATAATTTGTGAATTATTTTATCGGTGAGTGCGGTGTGGGTAAATCCTGGGTTGTGGAACTGCAAGTATACTCCACCAAGAAGAACACAGCCAGCTTAGTTGTCGGCAATAACACTGACAAGCATATCATTTTGGGACCCAGTGCATAATATCAGCAAGCACATTGGATTACCCGCGCGACGGCGCAACGAGTATTCCCAAGGAGGGTTGACGTCAGGCAGGCGGCCGGTCATAAAACAATAAGCCAAAACCTCTAACAACATGGATTTATGAAATACATGTTGTGCCGACGACACCTAGTGTGGGATAAGGGCAGGAAGAAGAACGCCGGTCAGTACCCAGCTTTAGGTTTAATTTATTTTTGCTCTTATAAGAACGAATCTATTGCCGTTAGTTTTCAGTAAATTTTCTTGAAATGTTTCAGACTGTAAAGGCGGTGAATGTTGTTTCAAATAAAAAATCTGGCCACATTTCGTCTAAAAACCAGTCCGGAAACAGTAAAAATCAACTACCACAAGAAAACAACCTTTATCCTTAATGAAATCTAGCCAAAAATGTGCAATTAAAATCCTTAAACAAACAGGTAATCCAAAATAAATGTCGCCATCAGATTGTCTTTGTGGCGACAGCGCAGAATAGCCCGTTAAAATGTTCGCAGCGATTTCTAAAGTGTCGTATAAAGAGGAAAGCACGAAATAAAAACGTACAGCGTTATTCGTCTATATCTCAGTTACACATAAAACTCACAAATTGACCTATTTCAAGTTGAACATAAAACTAAAGGCCCCTACACACATTACCGCTACCAAGGACGATACTTTACCACTTATGGACCAATAAAAACGCGCGTACAACATAATTGTGGTAATAACATTATGAACGTTAACTTTGTATAAGAACTAGTTTTTCTTTAGTTCCCTCTGGGGAAACATTTCTTGACCAAACATGAAATAATAAATAATTAATTGGTAAGGAAACATGTAAGAATGTTGGTTAATTGACTTACACCCATATTCTAAGACGTTCCTCCAAAACTTACTCGACTCATACTCGACTCAGGACGGCCTCGAAAACACCTTCAAAATTGAATTCTTAGTCGCAATGTCGAGGTTCCTCGACGGAGTCATTACGTCATAGAATTATCTGCATCGCGCAAATAACGCCGCGATAAATGGGCCACTAATGTGTACCTACTTGTGTTTATTTTTTCCCTATAAATTTTGTATGAATTTTTAAATAATTTGTAACTTTTATTTAATACCTAATGTATTTTTAATGTATTTCATTTAACTTTCATGTAAGTGACTATTGTATGCCCTATGGGCGGGACATAGCTGAGCTCAATTGAATTATTTAAGACCTGTATTATGCACCTACCTATGATCCACAGTAAAGATATTGATTGATTGATAAATACTTGTAAGGATTATCGTAAGCATATTCGATAAAGTTTTCAAAATTATTTTTTGCCACATACGAACTTTGACACTTCCTTCCTTAAGGTAGATTCCGAGGTATCTTGAGTTTGACAGATGATTCCTTACCTCGACTGAGGGAAAAATCTCGTTTCGAGGACGTTTATGTCAACTATAACTACCGATTGTAGTGAGAAAGGCTGAGTCGAGTCGAGGAAGTTTTGGAGGAACGTCTTAGAATATGGGTGATAGTTATAGCAGCACGTAGCAATTCACTTGTTTAATTAAACAGACTTATCAACTGCTAGATTGCCTTCTTGGTCTAGTGGTGGCAAACGCGACTGCTGATAGTGAGGTCGAGGTTCAATCCCCAGGACGGGCAAAGTGTTATTGGGCTTTTCCAAGTGGAATTCCTTAGTAGCAGCCCGGAGTTTGCATCTGTGCCCGGTTGATGGCAATAGACTCGCCCTCTATTACATGGGACTTAAACATAACGACGAAATGAGGGTGTTACTATACACCTCTGCCCAACCCTTTGCGGAATACAGGCGTGATGCTATGTTTATGTCATCAATTGCTAGAACCGTTTAATAAAATACTAGTAATCTATAGTAGTGTGAGTGTTTGGTGCGTAGTACTCTCAACTGGCGTGCGTGTATGACAAGATGTAGGAATGTGGATGAAGCGGAAGGAGTATGTACGGATCGAAGCATGCGGCGTTATAGTTTCTGCCTACCCCTATGGGAAAAAGGCGTGAGTTTATGTATGTACTAATAATGTCTTGTCGTTTTGGGAGCTGTGGAAAAACAGCCTAAATTATCATGAAAAGTACTAGAAGAATGAACATGAAATCCCGATCCTGAAATGTCAGAATAACTAACGGTGTGATTCTCAGTTAAAAAGGGAAAAAGTAAAAAAAAACCCTTAAAATAACTTTTAAGTTAAGCGATTTTATCTTGCAGTACCCCTGCAGCTACAGGGTTTATTGAGGAATGAAGGTTGAAATTATTATAATATTGTATTGTCATAGAAATTAAAGTGCGCGAAGTTTTAGGAGCAAGATTTGAACCAAATAAACAAACAAATATACGAAGTGAAGGTAATTAAAAACGTTTAAAAAGTCAAAGGGATCAACGATGGATGGATGCCTTATTCAGCCAGTAAATAAAAAATAACAAAATCATTAAAAAAATTGCAACGACAGCAAGATGTTCATCACTCATGCATATTACTAGCAGTTATAGCCTAGTGGTGTGACCGTCGGACTGCCAAGCCATAGGTCTCGAGTTCGAACCCAAGGCACGCACCTCTAATTTTTCAGATTCATGTGCGTATTATATAATTATCACTTGCTTAAAAACGGTGAAGGAAAACATCGTGAGGAAACCTGAGAGATATTTCTCGATGGCATGTGAAGCCAACGTCAGACGACGTCGCAGTAGGCCCAGAAGGAGATGGCGGAACGAACTAGATACTTATTGGAAGGACTGGCCGCAAAAAACCTTAAACCGAAAGGGGTGGAAGGAGGGTAGGGAGGCCTTTGCCCTGCAGTGGGATGATCATGGCTGAATAATAAATAATAAATGTGAAGCCAAGTCAGAGGCCCATGGGCGGCATAAACTCTGACACCAGGTTAGTCACTTACCACACGAAAAGAAAAAGACCACTCATGTTTTCCAGTGTCTCTACACTATCAATGCTAACTGAATTCAATATGATGCTACTCGCAATTCACGTTGTTGAATTATTAATATAAAAGCTTCATGAACGTATTGCTGGTGGCACACATACCTAGTTTTATCTGGTACGGAATAAATGTATGATGCAACACCTCTTCATGGTCTTATTAGTGTTAGTTATAATAATAATAACAATGTATTGTGAGGAGGTTCCTGTCTTGGGGCCCTAACCACCGGTAGTTTAGACCCTGTTCCCGATGTCGGTGGACCAATATTTTTATATTTTTAAAAGTATATTGTATTAGATAAATGTAATAATATTCAAGTATCAAGACAAGACAACCTCGTGTGCCTTGACGAGGTTATCGACATGTGGGAGGTTGACTCAGCAGTCGTTGTGCCGATAGTCGTTACAGCAAATGGTTTAATAGCCAAGAGCCTCGACCAACTTCTAATGAGGCTCTCGTTGGGCGGCTGGGTTAAGGGCCTGATACAGAAAGCGGTACTCCTAGACACGGCGCGTATCGTCAGGAAGTTCCTCTCTCTGAGGCCCTGACCACCGGTAGCTTGGACCCTGTTCCCGATGCCAGTGGGCTACTATTTTTTATAGAAATACTTAAAAATGCATTATATACCTATATGTGTATTTAATGAATTAAGGAAATAATAAATTCTTTATTGACATAAAACGTTAATAATACAGTTAAGGTACGCTCAAACTAACGCGTTCAGCTTGCGGCCGCAGTGAAGTGCACGGTTGCGATTAGTTACTGCAACTGTACTTGTAGCGACGTGTTCATATCAAACGCGTCCTGTTTAGTTTGAACACGTCGCTTCGCGTTTCGTTTGAACATTTTGCTCCAAGTACAGTTGCAGTAACTGCGGAACTGTGCACGCTACTGTGGCCGCAAGCTGGACGGGTTGTTTTGAGCGTACCTTTAAGCCAGACTCCAGAACTAGGTATAGTACCTGTATTTCTGAAGGCAGTGTCTTCATTCAAATTTATGAACTAGATTTTATGCAATTAAGAACAGAAGCTGTTCTGTCTTTAGATGAAAGAATGCAATGACAGCTATAGATGAATTGCCAATCGGAGCAAGGATGAACGGTCATTTAATTTAAATCCTTAGTTTGTAAGCCCTGGCTGAGGGCCTTAAAGTAATTTTTGGTCACCACAGGATTGTCCGGTTAAGCAGTTTCAACCTCAGAGAGTTGTTGCAATGCGTGTGGTCCAACCTAAAAAAAAACCGATAAAATTGTCTGGCAAACGCCAAGGTAAAGAAAGAGCAATATAAAATCTACGCCAAATGTGTCTCTTCGTATGTGATCCTCGCCGCTTATCCTCTTACATTTTAATATTAAAAGATTTATTCACTATAACACCTTCTTGACAACATTACTGAAGTGAATTTTGGGAAGTAAAATCTACTTAAAGTCCTATATCTACGATCTCGCGAAACCTTAATGATGCATTTTAATGACTCTCGAAAAACCAGCGCGATACTCTTCAATAAAATACAAAATATGAAGAGGAATGTCGGTGTTACAGTATTTACGAATTTTTACTTGAAACAAGTTAAGGATGTACTACAGAATGTTTGATAATTACAAGAAAAAGTCATCTTCCACCATGTTTTTATATCAGCTCGTATACGTTAACTGCTAAACATGGGTTTTCTGATGGAGTAACTATCGTGAAGAATATTGGTATAATAGCTATGCTTGCCAAAAATAATACTGATAGTCATAGTAATCCTTACATAGTATAAAACAAAGTCGCTCCCGCTGTCCGTACGCTTAGATCTTTTAAATTACGCAACAGATTTTAATGCAGTTTTCAGCAATAGATAGAGTGATTCAAGAAGAAGGTTTATATGCCCCGCATTGGTATCTACATTGCACCCGTGTGAAGCCGTGGCGGGTCGCTAGTGGTATAATAAAACAAGGTATTCTTTTCCGACGATGACCTGTATGACGTTATCATTTCTGATTTTTTCCCACCAATAACAACAGAGTCTGATAACAGAAGCCGAAGCGTATTGGTTCATCAGTAGATATGATGTAGTAAAATACAGTCACGTGGTCTAGCTGTCACGGGAAGAGACTTCCTTTATGTTATACCATATCGACCAGCGACGGTTGTTGACAAAGACTCTTCGCTAACTTCGCACGCACAGAAACTTATTCAGAACTAGCGGCCCGTCCCGGCTTCGCACGGGTGGACATTTTTTCCGTTTTTGCAACATTTTTCATTTATGCTCCGCTCCTATTGGTCATAGCGTGATGTTATATAGCCTATAACCTTTCTCGATAAATTGACTATCCAACACAAAAATATTTTTTCAATTCCAACCAGTAGTTCCTGAGATTAGCGCGTTCAAACAAACAAACACACTTCAGCTTTATAATATTAGTATAGATTTTAATTTTATTGTACGGTGCTCAGTTAATTACATAAAATACAGTCCTTCATTTATATCGATGCTTAAATAGCCTAAACACGTAGTTTGTTATTAGGTAGTGCACGGGAGGGTACTACCCTCAGATCACACGATTCCCTTGAAATAATTTTTTAGTCACCATTTATGCCATCTATGGTAAGAAATGGGTTTACAATTGGATTGGCTTTTTTGTTGTCCGACACTATGATTTCTTCTGTATCGTGCGTGCGTTTATAAACATATAGTCTCACATGCACAAACATCCAGACCAACAACAACTATCTGTAGGCCATACAAATATTTGTGCCGTGTAGAAATTGAAGCTGCGACCCGTAGCGCAGAGGCCAATCGCTAAGCCACTGCGCCAATCGTGCTGATTAAATATTACTCTTGTACAAAATCACTTTAAATAATCAAAGTTAAAGTGAACATTCAAAGAGCGCTGTCAATTGAATTATTTTAACTAAGGCGAATGTCATCACTCTACTTAAGGCACAGATTAAATAATAATGAGTTGGAAGGCAAAGTGATGACATAAAATCCCGCGGGAAAATTGCTGAAGACACTCGTCTTTACTCTCAAGTTTGCATAATGAAATACTTGTGGAAATACAATATAACTTGAGTAGGAGTCGAGTTAAGCAGGCAATTTGTATTTTGCTAACTTTTCATTTAGTTATAATAGTAAGATAACTTTATTATGAAGCTGTGACGTAATTATTAAGTCTGGAGCATTTATAATGCTAGTTATTCAAAATGGCGGAGCTATGGCGGCTACACGATAATACTGTATGATGAACCCTCTTGGAAATATATTTGAAACAAATTACAATACACAGGAATCAGGATATTGAAATATTCTAAATATTTTCACGTTGGTAGAAAGAAATACATTAGATAGAATAAATTATTTCAGTTTTTTTGACGATTCTATGCACCGCAATGCTCTAAGATTCCTTGAAACGATATCAATGAAATGTGTTCCACATTTGAACTGCCTGTGGGTAATACAGTTTGCAAAATACGGTTAAATACAAAAATATTACTATCTCAGCGTATTTAAATAATACTGTAGCGAGTTTTATATAAATGTAGGAAGGCTCAGAGATAATAAAAAGCAATGATCATCATGACCAATCAACACTATTATTTCTTAAAAGTCAAAAGCCAAAAACCAAAAAGCAAACAAAAAGAACATCGCCTTTCCGTATTTAAAATATATCTCATATCTACTTCCATCCCTTTCTCTCCTATGCATTCATCTCTTTCATTCACTCTTACGTTTCGTTTCCCACATAAATGTAATATTTTTACTGAACAAAACATACGATGACAGTGCTATCGTATTTATTTAGAGATAGTTTCAATGGAAATAATAATTGACATACATAGCACAAACTAAAACGCGACTATGCATGTTATACTTCTAGGAAATCTTAAATGCACAACAAAACGCAATA
This sequence comes from Amphipyra berbera, assembly GCA_910594945.2. NCBI lineage: Eukaryota > Metazoa > Arthropoda > Insecta > Lepidoptera > Noctuidae > Amphipyra > Amphipyra berbera. The sequence continues at coordinate 8,088,774 of OU343136.1, read as the reverse complement.
CCGTTGTAAAAGAATTCCCAGAAAACAAGACATTTTTTAGGAAAATTCTCATTTTATAAAATACGACCCAGAAAATTACACTTCAATTGTTTTAGCAATTTCGGAGTTATGTTACGGTTGGTAGGACAAATAAAATTGCTATCCTTAATAAAGTTCCAATTCTCAGAGGCATTCTGTGTCAGTCCCCTTGTAATTTTGTACACTAAAGACTCAAGCGAGTTCTAACAAAACTACTATTGTACTGACTTTATTGACGTATAAAAACTAAGGATTTATTTAATTTAGGCACGATTTTTCGATCGTCAGATAATTTTATCTGAGAAATAAACATGGCGGTTTGTCAGCTTTTGTACAGAAAGTGCCATCCACGAAGACAAGCCCCACTCTTCGTCTAAATTATTTAGTGCTTTCCATACAGATAGTGCCATCCGCGATGACTCGCCCCACTCTTCGTCTATACCGTGTGTTCTCTCTCACTCTAAGATAAAGAGCGAAAGAGAACATATATGTATAGAACGTATGTCAAACCGCCATATTTATTCCTTAGATAAAAGTTTTCTAACGATTGAAAAGTTGGTCCTTAGACAAATTAAAATAACTATACATCTGTGATATGACGCTATTCAGTAAAGTATTAGTCGTAATTATTTGTACACTAGCTGTTTCCTCATAGCACCGCCCGCGTAAGAAGTTTTATTCCAGTAATAAACATAGCCTATATTATTCAGTGATAATGTACCTATCTAATGGTAAAAGAATTTTTGAAATCGGTCGAGTAGTTTTTAAGTTTATTCGTTACATACAAAACTACAAATCTTTCCTCCTTATAATTTTAATATAGATAACAGACTTATATCGCTTTTATCAGAAACTATACATACCTACATGTACACACAAACATCAACACAAAAGTGTTTAAAAATTCCAAAACAAAAGTGAAAAACGGAACTACAACAGACAGGTACGAAAATCATAAAGTTAGGAGCTCTATTTTGCGCCATTAAAAGCGTTTTCCCGCTGTTTATTTGAGAAAAACTGTCAGATTTCACATTTTGTCGTGACACAAGACTGGATTTTACGGTTTCCTCAGCATGGGGATGTAATCCCCGGCGTCGGTGCGGCCCGCCGCCCGCTGAGGCCGTGTCTCCCATGTCACCCAGGCGATTAAAGTGATTTACAATGTGGCCGCTGGCCCAAGAATTAAGAAGTTTATTTAAGTTCCTTGAGCTAGGATTTATACGGAAACATATTAGGAGCTGGTATGTGCATGCTGGTGTTGCACATTTTATACAAGAATGTAACAATGTATGTTTTAGCTGCCACATTTTGCACTTTGAAAACAAAACCGTGTTTACACGAAGTTTTGTAATGTTTAGTTATTAATGCCATTTATAATGTGAATTCATAGAATTTATAGACGCCTAAAGTTGTACTTCAATTATTTCTGCCAAGATACCTAGTACAGTTTTATTGATAACTAGCTGTGTCCTCACGGCTCCGCCCGTAGCCTATGTTACTCAGTAATAATGTAGTTTTCTAACGGCAAAAGAATTTTTGAAATCGGTCCAGTAGTTTATAAATTTATTCGTTACATACAAGAATACAAATCTTTCCTCTTTATAATATTAGGATAGATATATATATTGATAAGGACGACGTGAAAAATAAAACTTTGAACGCGATTTACCAAAAAACATGTTTTTCGTTTTGTGACGGTTTTACTTTAAAGGTTCTGTGCCGTGACAGAAACGAAGAGTAAGGCAAAAATGTACTGCATACCCAGTTACATACAGCTCGCCGATAGCTGTATTTGACCCAATGTGATTGGAGGCGAGCCTATCTCCATTTTCCATACAAAACCGAGGCGGAAATAGAGATTAAAAAAAAACTCGTACGTACACCAACATTCTAACCCGAAAATCAAACCCAAAGCCCCACATTCTAGTACATTTGTTATGTCTATTAAAATATACAATAAGTTACCGGAATACATCAAAAATACAAATAAATATAATATCTTCATCAATAAATTAAAACAATTTCTAATAATCAGAAGCTACTACACTATTGACGAATACTTTAGCGATAAATTTCAACAACAATAAAAACCATTTTGACATAATACCTACATTTCATTTTAAATTTCACTTTTGAATATAAAATTATTTTAAAATACAAAAATACTGTTAATTTAAAATGTCAAATAAAATATATAAATTATATAATAAAATTTAAATTTACTTACTAATCATTACACAATTAAATATAATATTATCATCCTACAAGACTCATTAAAATTAAATATTTAGTTTAGTATAATTTATAGTGTTAATAATGTAAATCGTACAATAACTTAAATCCAAATACATTAATAATTATATAAAATATAAATACCATAAAAGCAAATAATACTACTATCTTAATTCAATATTTAACTTTTTCTTAACAAAAAGCGACTTCATCCTCTCTCCTATTAAAAAATTAACTTTGCTGTGCCCGACAGGGTCCATAATTGATTCGATGTTTAACATACCAACTGTTATTATTATATGTACACATTATGGAATGCAATAAAGTATTGAGTATTGAGAGCACATTTGTCGTCTATTCGAAAGTCAGATCAAATAGGTACTACTCGTGTGCCTATATGGGCGCAAGATTCATCATCATCATCATCATCAGCCTATAATGTTCCCACTGCTGGGATACAGGCCTCCTCTCTGTTAGAGGGAATGGGCCGTAATCCACCACGCGGGCCCAGTGCGGGTTGGTAGATGTCACATGTCTTCGAATTTTTGATTCTAGGACATGCCACACGATGTTTTCCTTCACCGTTTTGAGAGCAGTGGTGATGAAATAAATTACACAAAGTAATGCGCCTGGTGGGTTCGAGCCCACGACATACAACTCGTAAGTCGGGGCCGTTACCACTGGGCCACCACTGCTCCGCGAGATTGCCTCTCAATAAACCTTCAAGAATCCTGTAAATTACAAGCATGTACGCCGTTAAATCAGTTTGTCGTCAATTATTTAATTGGTGTAGTGTTTCCATGACGCGTATACGCTAGTGGTTCAATTAAGATCTATCGTGTGTCAAAGATTTACTCTAATGGCCTGTACTTGAATTACTCAGGTATATCTCTGTTCGCGGTGAAATATGAGTACATTCGTAGGTACATTGTTATAATGTAAAGAATGGTAGGCATCGTCCCAACTGGCAAGCGGTCGCATGACCATGTAATGTGATTGTACCAATGCAATCAAATATCTCAATACTCGTAATAAAATAAACATAACATTACGCCTAGTATTCCCAGAAGGGTTTCAGCAGATGTGTTTTTAGTACACCCTCGTTTCGCCAGTTATGTTTAAGTTCCATGTAATAAGGGGCGAGCCTATTGCCACTGAGAAATTCTTAATGGAAAAACCCAATAACACTTTGCCCGACTTGGGGATCGAATGCAGGACCCCATGCTCAGCAGTCGCACTTGCGACCACAAGACCAACAAAGCCGACAAAATATTTTCATAATCTATACTAATATTGTAAAGAGGAAAGCTTTGTATTTTTGTATGTAACGAATAAACTTAAAAACTACTGGACCGATTTCAAAAATTCTTTTGCCGTTAGAAAGCTACATTATCACTGAGTAACATAGGCTATGGGCGGAGCCGTGAGGACACAGCTAGTATTTTCTAATTCAAACTTTTACAATAGGGTTAGAAGATGGTAAAATAGTAGTCTATAGTGATTGGTTGTGTGTCCTTAAGTAACCCATTCCCCTACAACTTAAGTGGTATATAGAAGCAGTTGATACATTCAATGTTGTTGTTTTAATCTCAGATCATCTCTTAAAAAGATAACGATAATTATTTCTATTCAAAGGTCTTCATTAAGCCTAACTTGAAAACCCGACGTTCCACACTGGAATTTCAAAATAAAATTAAATCCGCTAGGCATATAATTTGGCTTAAGAAACAAGAACCAAGAAGAAGTATTTCTTGCTTTAAGAAACAAGAACCTTAAACACTGAATAAGGTTCAGTAAGAAGAAACTGAATCTCTCCGGCGTACTAATAATAAGTAAAAATCAAAAGATTTTAACAAGTGGTGTTTCGTGGCGGAGAGGGCCGGCGATGACAAATGCTCCCCGGGGCCCGCTTCTACTGAAACTTGGACAGAAAATTCCGCAATGTTCACCAACTTATTTCTACTCATCTGTTATGTTTCATTTGGGTCGAGTTTAATGAAAATGATAAAAATATTCAACCGTACCGCGCCTTATTGTTGTACGATTTTATTGTTCTAAACCATTGTTTGATATTTACTGAGTATTATCACAAAACAGATAGGTACAGAAGTCAATCACATGTATGTACTTCACTTTTCATACCTACGCTCGGCGGTCGCTCTATCTATATATCTATCTCTTTCAAGCGCATGGCACTCGCGCTCGCACTCACTCGCACTCTAGTCCCTAACAGTCCGAGATATCGTGTCTGTGAGCAGTGTCTATGTGTGCGTTGCTCGAGCGCACTTGTATGTAGATTGACTTCTGTACCTATCTGTTTTGTGGTATTATACAGGGTGTAAACGAAATCATGTTCCTTCAAACCTCGTGATGTACTACTGACATAGATTAACCCTGCACGGGATACTTTTGGATTCAATAAAAAAAATTACAAGAAGAAAACATGTGTTCTTAACGTGAGTCATTTGAGCGCCCCTGAGTTAAATGACCGCGCGATAAGAACACATGTTTTCTTCTTGTTATATTTTTTTTATTGAATCCAAAAGTATCCCGTGCAGGTTTAATCTATATCAGCAGTACATCACGAGGTTTGAAGGAATTACATCATTTTGTTTACACTCTGTATGTACTCGATTCGTCGTAAATGCAAAAGCCCGTTATTATTGTTTTACACTTTATTAGAATTTTGTTCGCTTTCAATTATTTCTCATGTAATTTTCCGGTACGTGGTATTAGACAGAATGAGGTCTTTTATTCAATTTATTAGAAAGTAAATTACCACCACATTGCTGGGAGTGCTCCATTTTCACGTATTTGAATTCGTGACGTCACGTCGTATAATCACAAGGTGGAGTGTTTACACATAACATAACATCACGCCTGTATTCCCCGAAGGGAAGGGCAGAGGTATAAAGTAACACCCTCATTTCGCCGTTATGTTTAAGTCCCATGTAACAGGGGGCGAACCTATTGCCATCAACCGGGCACAAATCCAAACTCCGGGCTGCTATTGAGGAATTCCACACGGAAAAACCCAATAACACTTTGCCTCACCTGGTGATCGAACCCAGGACCTCACGATCAGCAGTCACGCTTGCCACTACTAGACCAACCAGTTGTTTACACATGTGCCAGGATTTTACTAATGCTCATCATTCATTACGTCAACAATATACGTACAAGCGTTGTCTGAAACAACGATGTTATTCTCATCAGTTTAATGCAAGAGTATCAACGGGAAAATAAGATAAAAACTTTTCGTTCTTACCGCAAAAATCCATTTCCAAGTTAAACAGATCTTTTCACGTTTTTTGCTCATTGAATCTGAGAGTTTTTGTTCCATATTTTTAAAGATTATCACTGGAGTTCATTTGGAACTTTACCTTAATGAGAAACGTAAGATATCCAAAGGGGTAGGTGTAAATTAAAACGGGTCGGAAGACGTTAAATTTTGGACGGAACTTTTAATTACAATGAGTGACCTTCATTATCATTAGTTAATTAAGTATGATTGAAATTATAATAAGTTCAAGGAGTTTGTAATTTGTAGTTATATGGGACTGTTATAGCATAGTAATTAATGATATTAACTTCTTCTTTTCGTGTTGTTAGTGACTAACCTGGTGTCAGAGTTTATGCCGCCCATGGGCCTCTGACTTGGCTTCACATGCCGTCGAGAAATATCTCTCAGGCATGCCGGTTTCCTCACGATGTTTTTCTTCACCGTTTTTAAGCAAGTGATAATTATACAATACGCACATGAATCCGAAAAGTCAGAGGTGCGGACCTTGGGTTCGAACTCGAGACCTATGACTTGGCAGTCCGACGGTCACACCACAAGGCTATCACTGTTGTCAAATAACTGATTAATTATTAACTGAATAATTAAGACGGTTTAATTTAAAAAATATCTCCTTGACAGTATATTCCATGAAAGTTGCGACTTTATTTGAAACTTAATTTATGCTTAGGCTTGGAGTTTTTTTTATGAATATGTATGTTATGTAAAAGACGCCTGACTTAACTAAAGGATTATTAAACAGCTCTCAACCCAAAATACCGAGATAATGACCAGAGGCTCAGAAAGGGTCTAGAAATTTTGCAAATCTTAGTACCTGACTAAGGGATTTGACAGGCTTTGCAAGCCTCGGGCCTAAATGAGCCAAACGAGCTGTCAACATTTTAGGGGTGAAATTAGAGGGCATTGTAAACGGCTATCGGATTATTACGGAGATTTATATATTTTAAATTCTTGTATATTTTATTTTGATGCCGTTAACATCACACTGCCTCGTCGCTGTAGTGGTGGTAAGAGCGACAGCTGGTCGTGAGGTCCTGGATTCGATTCCCAGGTCGGGCAAAATGTTATTGGGTTTTTCTTTAGGAATTTCTCAGTAGCAGCCCGGAGTTTGGATTTGTGCCCGGTCAATGGCAATATAACAGACAGATTTAAACATAACAGTGAAATGAGGTTGTTACACCTCTGCCCAAACCTTCGGGGAATGCAGGCGTGATATTATGTTATTAATTACAATTATGAGGGAGGATTACAGGAAACTGGATTATTCGGTTCTATAGTTTCTTTAAATACTTGCAAACAACCTCGTTATACAAGGTTAGTCGGAAAAGGGGTACTAAGCCGAAAGGGTGTTAAAGTACCTATAATAAGGGATAACTTTTGTTCTACAACTTTCTCCAAAAGTCAATAGTTTAAGAGAAAGAGCTGTTCAAAGATTTCATAAAAAATATGCTAAAATCTTTCTATCCATAGCTATGATCAGCTGTGTTTACTATTTAGGTCATATTTGGGGTCACGGATTAGAAACTTAATTTTCTGAAATTATAACTAAAGCAGGCATGTTTCTTTTTTGAAAAAACTAAAATAAAAATCTTTTTGCACGTAAATAAAAATTATCGAATTTTGGAATTTTAACACTTGCTTTAAAATAGTCATCAGTGATACTTTAAGTGGCCCGCGGCTTAGTACCCCCTTTCTGACTAACCTTGTATAAAGCAGCTGTCTGGATGGAAGATAAGCACATACAATAAAAAACATCACGCATTGTATTCCCCGAAGGGTTCGGCAGAGGTGGGTTTAGTAAATCCTCGTTTCGTCAATTATGTTTGAATCCTATGTAATAGGAGGCGAATCAATTGCCATTAACCGGGCACAAATCCAGTCTCCGGGCTGCTACTGAGAAATTCCTAATGGAAAAACCCGATAACACTTTGCCCGATCTGGGGATCGAACCCCATGCACTGCAGTCGCGCTTGCCAACACTAGACCAACAAGGCAGTCAAGATAAGCGCCATCGACTGTAAACAGGAAAGGACTAACCTGCAAATGTCGGCACCTTGTGACGTAGTAGCTCATGGGCCAGCAGAACAGCCTCCTCACAGTTCATTATCACTACTTCACCGCACTATAACTAATATTTTAAAGTCGCCCACACGTAACTTGGCAAGAGTACACAAGGGAATTCCTATCCTTTCTTTCTTTCTTCTAAACAGGCATGTTTTATAAATATTATGGCAATAAGAATAGAAAATGACAAGTAATAAAAGTGACCATTTTTTTGTTGCACTAAGTGTACATGCGTAAACTTACTCCCACTACTCCAAAACCTTACCAAGTTACGTGCGACTATACCTAGGTTTTGTCTACCAAAGAACACACACAACAAACCAATAAAAGTTCAAAAGTTTTTAATACACTTGCCACGGAAAACTACCAGAAACGTTGCACCGATTTTGGCGGCCGCGAACCAAGGCGCGCGCACCGAATGTGTGACGCGCGTAAATCGCGACGTTTGCGAGTAAAAGGAAAAAAAATAAAGGAGATGGTGGGTAGGACTGACAATTTAATTTTTTTCTATTCTTCTGCTTGTACATGGTCTTGCGGACCGTTTCTACGTAACCGGGCAGTTATTGGCGAGACCTGAAGGGTCTCCAACCAATGGGGACGACAGTAAAAAACTTAACCTAAGCTAACTACTACTATTACTAACATCATGACTACTAGCAACAACAGCACTAAGGGCGACCCCTAATGGGACACGGACCTCGGCTTAGGGCGTTGCTGGCGGGAGGACTGGGAGGGAGACAGCTTTATGAGGGCTGTTTTAACGGTGTTACTGCGGTGTCAGAAAATACGATCGGCTCCGCGGCTGCAGTGTATCAAGTATTTTATTATATAACCTGATTTTTATAACTATGCACCTGTCTACGTCAAAATATTAACACGATGGCAGCATTGGTAGCTATACTTTGCAGGCGTCGGCGGAGAGGTGCGGAAGTAAGCGGGCGGCGTTTTTATGACAGCTCCAAGTGCACAGCAATAAAAATCGAGTTGTATCTTAATATCATAATTCTTCTGTACCTATGTTTGTCACCTAATTTCTCCTAAAAGGCTGAAGCGATTTGGATGAAATTTTGTGTGTATATTTCAATGGGTTCCTGGATGGTTTGAAAACACAATTGGACCCGGTAGGTGGCGCTGCTTTTCCGGGCAGGACGATGTCTGCCGGGTCCGCTAGTGTTATTATAAATATGTGGTTAATAATCGCTAATGTAAAATTGGTTTGTATTGAATGCGGTTAATAATTGTTAATGTAAAATTGGTTTGTATTGAAAAATTGTGGTTGTATGTCGTAATTGTACAACTTCAATGGTCGCAATTAGCTTTTCCGGGCTTTCATTCGAATGTTATTTTTGTAAATAATTGCATGCAGATTCATATTACAAACAAACTTCTGCCTGTAAATTGCGTAGGGCAGGACAGTTGGAAACTGGTTTGGAATTCTTGCATGTTTTAGGAGATTTTAGATTTTCATTTAAATGTTGTAATGATACAAATACAAATCTCATTTCATATATACATCTGAAATCGAATAATGTGGATTAAATTCATGTTTTTTTGTGAAAAATGAAATAATATACGCATTAAAACTGCCTCGTTGGTCTGGTGGTGGCAAGCTACTGATCGTGAAGTCCTGGGTACGATTCCCAGGTTTAGTGTTATTGAGTTTTTACGTGTGGAATTCCTCAGTAGCAGCTTGGAGTTTGGATTTGTGCCCGGTTGATGGCAATAGGCTCGCCCTCTATTACATGGGATTAATATAACGGACAAATGAGGGTGTTACTATACACCTCTGCTCAACCTTTCGGGGGATATAGGCTCATGATAGGTTATAATAAATGAAATGGGAAAAATCGAACGTTAGCGGAGTTCATTTTCTTACAAATACATCTCTCTATCCTTACCTACAATCTGAATAAAAAAAAATGATATACATAAATCTAAAAATAAAAGTAAACACAACGTCTCTGCCATAAAACGCAAACACAGTTATCTTATAAGAGGTCAACAAGGGGAGCGGGATCCTGACTGTTCGCAAGCGAAGGGATGACACCACGTCACTCTAAGACTCCCTTGACAATTTTAGTTGCAGAACTGTTTCTATTCACCATTTCGTAGCTGCGCCTACAAAATCCGCTATGTGCTTTTTTTGAAAATCGGTCTTTGATGCTATTTTATAATACTTGTCAAGCGACATGCACCTGTGGAATCCGTTTTCTAATAATTTATTTGGTTAAGAGGAAACGCGGGCTGCAAAATATTAATAATTTGAATAGGTTTTTGCGATCTATTTTCGTCCCACCCCTCCCGAAAACCTTCCTAATTGAGCACAAAAGAGACACCTGCATCTCAGACTGATTTTTCCTGTGCAATATTAGCGAAATCGTACTTTCGTATTTCCCTGTTTCCTTCTTCAAATCTGGACCTATTTTCATATTTTTGTCTGTAATAATTTAAGAAAGACTTTGGTTATGTCTGTATGTTTGTCTTTTATTTTTTATATTCGTCAAATTTGTTTGCCAAATGTTTGAAAACGGTGGTAAAACCGGTCGATTTTTGTAAAATTTAAACGTTTCTAGTTCTTTAAATAATTAATTAATCGACAAAAACAAAACATAGGGACATAGTGGTGGTAGATATATATCACATGGTAAGAAATATTTGCTCTAGTGACATTATTCAAGTAGGAAACTGAGGAATATGTTTGTATGGACTAAATGCCGACCGCATTTCCTCTTAAGAATATAGCAACATACATAGCGGATTTTGCAGGCGCAGCGACGATTTGTAGCTTAGATTATATAGGTATACTTCTAGATAGAGCCACCGCGTGGCCGCTCATGAGACAGCAATATAAAACTAAAAATACTACATTCTCCCATCGTAGAACATACGGTACACACTAAACACTTAATTAATGGAGTCTACTTCTTATAAATACAAGAATACGGGGATATCGACGTTCTATGACAGTGAGTTGACTAATTGGCTAACATTAAAAAGTTCGCCATCAAGCGAAAAAATGGCACGTCATATTCGACGGTCCCTACGTATACTATCGAATCTACAATATCTCAGTTTTTATTTTATCTGCTTAAAATGTGTTAAATTATGTTATCTTAAAGATTATAAAATAATACATTTTTGTGGGACCAAATGGTAACTATTCCGCATCAAAATAAATTAAAGAAGAATCACGTAAATCGGATCATAATTCTCAGCGTAATCGGTGTAGGTACATACATAATAAAATAAAAACTGAGATTTTGTAGTTTCGATAGTATACATAGGGACCGTCGATATGAGATAGAAGATACGATACTTTGTCTCAGTTTTCTTACTTATTTTATATATATGCTTCTCACTTTCACACTTCCCACTGTAGTCATGGCTACATCTGGAGATATAATTCTAAGACTCGCATGCAACTTCACGTTATACAGTGTCCAGTGGTTATAGTTGAATACAAATAAAATTTGCAACTAAATACACTACACTTAATTGATCCAAGCAAGCAATATAATTACATGTTTCGTTTCTCTTCATTAATTAATATCTTATCTACTTCTTCACGCAGGTCAGTTGTGAATTATGATTTCGAAAACATGTGTCACTGTTCTGTTCTGTTTAGCCTTTTCCCAACTATGTTGGAGTCAGCTTCCAGTCTAACCAGATGCGGCTGAATACCAGTATTTTACACGGAGCAACTGCCACCAAACCTCACTCAGTTACTGGGCAATACCTTTATCCTAAGGTTAGATTAGTTGCCAGTTTTTCGGGCTTCTGACTACAAACTTGTGCAACTCCATAGTTGCACAAGTTTGTAGTCAAGTTTGTAGCCTAGTGGCCCCAGCCACTAGGCTACTACTACTACTTACTTAAATCTTGAGGATCCTGTGCGATATTGTAGAACGTGCTACGAGCGAGCATTGTTCACCAAGATTTATGTTAATAGTACAGAATGTATTTATATTGAAGTGAGTGCTTAAGATAACCACTATTGTAATATTTATGATTGTTTACGATTTACTCACGTGCATTTTTCGGGATTGATTTATTTAGTTCGACTCGCGACCTCGCCGCGTTTTCAGATCATGATTAAGGGCTCTGTTTGAGTCCGAAATAAGTCGGGCAACCCCGAAAAATATACACCAGTAAATCGTAAACAATCGTTAATATAATTTTTGTAATTATATTCCATATGGACTAAATTCATTATTTAGTACATACATTTGGCATTAAAATTAGAAAAACTAAAAACAAAATAACTAGAACATTTGTTTTCTAGACCATTGATATAGGAAATTGTTAAGGGAAGTTCTCTTTACCCATAAAAGCACCGGTGTACAATAAAATCCTTTTATTTGTTTATGAATAAACTTAACCAATCAGTGAAAACTCTTCTGCAGTTGATATTAAATTGAGTTTATTTCAGAACTGAACCCATTTATTTTCCCCCAAGCTATGTTTTATTAAACATAATTAAAATTGAGTATAATTGTGGTTCAAATAGAGGGATACGGAAGGGACCGCTTGCGTTATATCTGTTACGTGCCTGCAAACTAATTACAAAATATAATTTATTGCTGAAATGTATGGGGAATATTTAGCGAGTTTATTATCTGATAATATTTTGGCAAAATATTGTACCTTGTGGACCATGTTTGGGTATGGACACCCTATTTCGCCCCAGGGTGTTATGGTGAGTAAGGGATTTTGTCCAGTGAATGGCTACCTGTCTGCATATTTATAGAGTCATTACGCACTATCGACCAGTCGTCGGCGACCTGATCGACAGACGAGTCGCTACGCGGCGGCGACGTATAGGTACCTAGCGAGTGGCCTTAACCAATAAAATACGCAGTATGGACGCTTTCAGACGAAGAATGACTTCGGAGGCAACCAAACAAAACAAGATTACAAGACAATCTCTTGTTTTCAAGTTGCTCGGCTTAATTTTGAGTAAAGTTGTCCCAGTTTTGGTCGCCAAGGCCGTGTCACTGGCGACCAAATAAAAAGTGCGTAATGGCAATGGCTCATAGTCTTAACATCTGCAAACACTGGTCTGTCTGCCCGTCTTGATGATTTTATTATGGCTTTCTACACTCTAGTGATCTATGGGGATTACATTTAAATATTATGTCGTAGACACAGTTATAGAATTGGATAGAAGTAAGTATAGCATTATAGTTAAGACCAGTGTCTGCTTATCAGGAGCAAAGGAGAAAACTGGGTATTTGGATAATAAAACCAACACAGACTCTGGACACTATTGAGAGTACTTGTATTTGGGTTAGTTACATGAGCTAAGTCACAATGTAATTAACACAAGATCAGAATATAAGGACAGGCTAGTCAGATAATAAACGTCAGCCTTCTACGCCAGTTCGACATAGAACCCTCGCTCTGTCGAATGACAACTGTTTTTATAACATCGGGTACGTTGATTCATCTTAACGACTACCCTTCTTTATCTTCTTAATGACTTATTCTCCGAAAAATTATCAAACATGATTAGGCATAGTTTAAATATACAACTGCTGATCGTGAGGTCCTGGGTTCGATTCCCAGGTCGGGCAAAGAGTTATTGGGTTTTTCCGTGTTGAATTTCTCAGTAGCAGCCTGCAGTGTGGATGTGTGCTCGGTTGATGGCAATAGGCTCGCCACCTATTACATGGAACTTAAACATAACGGCGAAATGAGGGTATTACTATACACCTCTGCCCATCCCTTCGGGGAATATAGGCGTGATGTTATGTTATGTAAAATATACAATTATAATTTCAATTCATTCAGACTGTAGGTACGAGTACCATTTTGTTTTAAATTCTATTTCTTTTTATCAACATACTATATGGATAAGATTTCGCCAAGACAGCAGCGGCGTCCACCGGCCTCTTATAACAACTAACTGCGTTCACTAAACCGTCTATCAAGCGGTGATTATATCAATATCACCATTGACCCTTTACTGTAACAGTCACGGGAGGCTCATATTCAGTGACGTTTGCGGGCTGTTGATGTTCTGCTAAAAAATATCACCTATCCTAGTCGTAGGTCTCGAGTTCGAATCCAAGGCACGCACATCTGACTTTTCGGATTCATGTGCTTATTGTATAATTATCATTTGCTAAAAAACGGTGAAGGAAAACATCGTGAGGAAACCTGATGCCTGAGAGATATTTCTCGACAGCATGTGAAGCCAAGTCAGAGGCCCATGGGCGGATTAAACTCTGACACCAGGTTAGTCGCTAACCACACGAAAAGAAGAAGATCCTATCCAACATTTTTTAAGTGCGTTTCTTTTAAGGTGTGTCAAAACAATTACGTTGTCCATAATATAATCCGGATTAATCTGGAAATGGAAAAATGGCCGACTGACAGGTTTTAATATTAGATGTATGCTGGTTGTTTGTATTGGATATAAAATATGAACGAAAAATAATGTTTTCATTAAACCGATGTTTTGTTCTGTTATATACTGTAGGTACTCTTATTGATATTTGGTTGAAAACACACCTTATGACGCGCTCTTATTTTGGCTTTTTTTAATGACGAATGAACTGATTTTTAACAGCGATAAGACCGCCATTGTACCCTTTAATGTTTGATATTGTATAAGAGCTGTGTTACAATTTTGGTGTACAATAAAGTATATTCTATTCTACACTCCACCAAGAAGAACATGGTCTGCTTAGTTGTCGGCAATAAGATTGACAAGCATATCATTTTGGGACCCAGTGCATAATATCAGCAAGCACATTGGGACACACGCGCGACGGCGCAATGAATATTACCGAAGAGGGTTGATGTCAGGCAGGCGGCCGGTCATAAACCAATAAGCCAAAACCTTTAACAACATGGATTTACGAATTACATGTTGTGCCGACCCCACTTAGTGTGGAATATGGGCAGGGAGAAGAAGAAGATTCATCAGTTTGTTTTAGACTGACATCTGACTGAACTGATTCCGACCTGAACACACGTCACTAAGTTCATATTAAGAGTGATATGCTCATAGTTTACACTGCAGTAATAGCAATTATTATAAAAAAAAACAATTTAGACAGAATACCTAAAGGTTTTTCATCATCAAGTTTGTGGTTTCACATAAAGTATAATAAATGACCTCAGAAACTACTTATCACGGTTTCATCACATTTTTAGCTATGTCCCGAATATTGAAGGACAAGACCAAAATACGACCAAGATTTATGTTTGAAATTTCTTTTTTTTAGCCACCGCCACCCAATTACCGACAAGAAAATCCTTTTTTTTTCAAACTTGTCACAAGCAGATATTTTAATAACTCGCTAACTTAGTAAGGAACCAATTAATGTTGGTAAGAAATGCTATTTATTTTTCTTGGCGGTAAAAACATCATTAATTTCTATGCTATGCGCGGAATATCACTTAAACAGCCTGGCGACCTCACCAAAGAGGAAATTCATATTTTTCTCGTATCAAATGCTTTTGATTAATAATCCTGGCGCGAGAAGACAGCCGTATTTTTCTCACCATAAGTTACGATTCATTCGTATATGTTAATGTGGACCTTTTAGTTGAAGGCGTATTATTTTATTTATGTTCTTATTATTTTTCATTGAGAAATTGTATATTATTTTATCGGTGAGTGCAGTGTGGGTAAATCCAATCCTAGCGTTCACAACGGGACACTGCAATTCATCATTCCCAGCTACAATCGGAATTGACTACAAATAGAAGCTCACGGTCCTATATTAGTGTACGACGTGTCAGAACAGAACCAAAGTCCCTAGCAAAACTGAATGAGTGTAGAGGAGTTTCAAGTATACTCCACAAGAAGAACATAGTCTGCTTAGTTGTCGGCAATAGGATTGACAAGCATATCAGTTTTGGACCCAGTGCATAATATCAGCAAGCAGATTGGGTCACCCGCGCGACGGCGCAACGAATATTCCCAAGGAGGGTTGACGTCAGGCAGGCAGCCGGTCATAAAACAATAAGCCAAAACCTCTAACAACATGTATTTATGAAATAGGTACATGTTGTGCCGACCCCACCTAGTGTGGGATAAGGGCAGAAAGAAGAAGAAGAAGAAGATTATTTTTCATTTGCATGGTACAAATATTTTCTTAACCCAATCCCTAATTACGTTTTATACCGTTTTTATCTGTTTTCCGTGATTTACTTTGTACTAGAGTCGCCCGCGGCTTCGTCCGCGTGGATGTCGTTTATGACCTAGTAGCCTATTATATCCTTCTCCGGGTTGAAAACTATCTCTGTACTATGATTCATCAAGATCAGTTCAGTAGTTCAGTCTTGATGAGGTATCAAAAATAGACAGGCAATTACTTTCGCATTTAGGCTGAGCATCCACCAGAGCTGTGCTAAGCTGTGCGAGGAATGTGTTTTGTAAGCACCAATAGAATCACTTCATTTACCTAGCTTCGCTCTGCGCAGCTGTGGTGGATATTTTATGGGTCTAGCAGTGCGAGGTTTTTATTCATACAAAACAAGCGAGAAATGTGTTGCGAGGAATGTGTTGCGAGGAATGTGTACCGCTCCCGCCACACCACCCTATTCGAAAAGAGTCCGCTACCTATCCTCGCACGGCTCATTTGTACACATTAACACATTACACATTCCTCGTACAGCTCTGGTGGAAAGGGTCACACCGTTACACATCCTCGATACGCATTTTCACAGCGCACATTTTCCTCGCACAGCTCTGGTGGATGTCCAGCCTTATAATAGTACTAGCAGCCCGTCCCGGTTTCGCACGGGTGGACATTTTTCCCGTTTTTGCAACAGTTTTCATTTATGCTCCGCTCCTATAGGTCGTAGCGTGATGTTATAATGCCTATAACCTTTCTCGATAGATGAACTATCCAACACAAAAATAATTTTTCAAATCCAACCAGTAGTTCCTGAGATTAGCGCGTTCAAACAGACAAACAAGCTCTTCAGCTTTATAATATTAGTATTATAGATATAAGGATAGTCTCCTCATTTTGAAGATGGGTTGATGGTTTTATAAATACCTTGTTTTATGGGCTTCCTCCATAGGGTTAAAGCGATGAACGTGGATGTGTAACAAAGTAGTAATAAAAATGGAGTAAATAGTGAAAATAGAAAGCTTTATAACAACACAGTAGTTTGATATAAAGCATGTTAAATATTAGTTTTGACACCCAGAATGAAATATTAGCTTTTGGCCGTAACTTTGCTGGCGAGAGTTCACTTTTTTGTTTGACAGAAAAAAAAACTGTTATCCTCATAGTAGTACGGCAAATAATAGTACAAACGTTATTTATTTTATTTAGATGATTGTTTACAGTTTATTCACGTGTATTTTATGGAATTGCCCGACTATTTATTTATTTTATTTGTTTAGAATGTTTTTACTTAGCCCAGTACTACAGATACTAATTGTTACTATTTTATTTGACTGCTTTGTTGGTCTAGTGGTCGCAAGCGCGACTGTTGACCATGATGTCCTGGGTTCGATCCCCAGGTCGGGCAAAGTGATATTGGGTTTTTCCATTAGGAATTTCTCAGTAGCAGCCCGGAGTCTGGACTTGTGCCCGGTTAATGGCAATAGGCTCGCCCCCTAATACACGAGACTTAAACATAACTGGTGAAATGAGGGTGTTACTCAAAACACCTCTGCCGAACCCTTCAGGGAATACAAGGCGTGATGTTATGTTACTATCCTGTTTAGCGTTTTCTGTAAGACTTTGCTTGAATTAATTACTCAATATTGGCAAACGCATATTATAAATAACTAGCTGTGTCCTCACGGCTCCGCCCGCGTAAGAAGTTTTTTTCCAGTAATAAATATAGCCTATGTTACTCAGTGATAATGTAGCTTTCTAACGGCAAAAGAATTTTTGAAATCGGTCCAGTAGTTTTTAAGTTTATTCGTTACATACAAAAATCCAAATCTTTCTTCTTTATAATATTAGTATAGATAATATATCCAGTTCAGTTTTGTTATATCCACAAAGATTGCAATTAGATAGAACGAAATTCCTTTGACAATTAACGACTTTTAGGAAAAGTAAGTTTTTTATATATAATGAAGACATTAATAAATAGGTAGATACGAAAGGGTTAATTGCCTCGCCTTCCCCACGACGGAGGGGATCCAAGAAGATTACCCCACGTTAAAAAAGGAAGGATTATGCAACCATGACAACAGTGGCAGTTTTAGGGGGTTGGCATAGCAAATAAAACCGGCCAAGTGCGAGTCGGACTCGCGCACGAAGGGTTCCGTACCATTATCTATAAAAACGGTAAAAAACATGTTTGTTGTATCGGAGCCCCCCTTAAATATTTGTTTTATTTTAATTCAATTATTTATTTTTAAAGTGAATATATAAATAAATATTCTGTGAATATTTCAAGCGTCTACCTGTTGCCATTATCAATATCGTGCGAAAACGAGCAAAAAAACCACGTTTGTTGTATGGGAGCCCCCTTAAATATTTATTTTATTCTGTTTTTCAGTATTTGTTGTTATAGCGGCAACAGAAATACATCATCTGTGTAAATTTCAACTGTCTAACTGTCACGGTTCAAGATACAGCCTGGTGACAGACGGACGGATAGCGGAGTCTTAGTAATAGGGTCCCATTTTACCCTTTGGGTCCCTAAAAACCGCCATCGGCCCCAAAATGTTTAGATTTTAATTTTACATAACATCACGCCTTGTATTCCCCGAAGGGTACGGCAGAGGTGTTTTAGTACACCCTCGTTTCGCCAGGTGTGTTTAAGTTCCATGTAATATGGGGGCGAGCCTATTGCGATCAACCGGGCACAATTCCAAACTCGGGGCCGCTACTGAGGAATTCTACACGGAAAAACCCAATAACACTTTGACCGACCTGGGGATCGAACCCAGGACCTCACGATTAGCAGTCACGCTTGCCACCAATAGACCAACGAGGGAGTTTTATTTTATTGTAATTTAATTGTGAAAAATACTTGTTTAAATTATTTGCCACGGAAACCGCTAATGTTAGGGTTGTCACTGTTGAAAAATCTATACTAATATTATAAAGCTGAAGAGTTTGTTTGTTTGTTTGTGTGTTTTGAACGCGCTAATCTCAGGAACTACTGGCTGGAATTGAAAAAATATTTTTGTGTTGGATAGTCCATTTATGGAGGAAGGTTATAGGCTATATAACATCACGCTACGATCAATAGGAGTGGAGCATAAATGAAAAATGTTGCAAAAACGGGGAAAATATCCACCCGTGCGAAGCCGGGACGGGTCGTTAGTAGTCTAATAAACCTAAAGATCATAACAGTTTATAAATAGATCAAGTTTCACAATTGTTTATTCCAACTTATTCGGGAAGAAAAGCAGTTCCTTTTCAAATGAACATAGGAAAAACTTTTATTGTAGGAAAATACAAAAAGAAATACCTTTCATCTATAACCTTTATTTCTTTGTTAACATTTAAATAGCACATATTACAAAGCAACATTTTATGTATACATACAATACTTTTTCTTGTAATTTACCAAAAGGCGTGGGTGGCTTAGCTAAGCTTTTGTGTTTCTGTTAAATTCTCGCTCTTTGTTTAAGTTAAGTAATTGAGTGTTAAATAAATTATTAAATAAGTAGATACTCGTACATAATTATATAAGTTATTATTTAGATAATGATATTTGAGATTTGTATTTTTAGTTAGTGAAACTAGCCAACTTTGCAAATTAAGGTATCTTTGCCCTAAACGCAATTTATAAGCAAATCTGGTAAAATGAGAAAATATTTTAGTTTTATGGCAATGGCAACATTAATATACATCTTGCCATAAAACTAAAATATTTTCTCATGTTAGCAGGTTTGCTTATGAATTGCGTTTAGGGCAAAGATACCTTAATTGGCAAAGTTGGCTAGTTTCACGGTATGTCATAGCAACAGTCGTATGTCGTAGCAAAGCTCGATTAGTTATTAGTGAGAAAATCTAAGAATAGAATAAATACCCTCTTTTTACCAGTGGGTTTTGTAAAAGCAATAAATACCGAGCGCTAATAGGTATCAAGTTGTCTTGTATCTCTAGCTGTAATAAATCAAAAACCCCATATCTTCGTATAATAAAGGCAATAAGCATGCTGCCATTGTTGATCAAAATTAATCGTTTTTGGTAGGAACTGGGAATAAGTGAATGTGTGACAAGGATGGGTAGCAGTATATCCTCCAATGAATTTTGTACCTTTCTTCTTATTCTATTCTTATTCTTTATTGTACACAAAATAATAATATATAATACAGTTCCATTGGTAAAATCATGTACAATGTTTCTTGGTGTCATTTTGTGACTAGACTGGTGAAATTTTGTACCTAGACTGGTGAAATTTTGTACCTAGATTGGTGTAATTTTGTACCTGAACTGGTGTAATTTTGTAACTAGACTGGTATAATTTTGTATCTAGACTGGTGTAATTTTGTACCTCGACTGGTGTAATTTTGTACCAAAACTGGTGTAATTTTGTACCTAGACTGGTGTAATTTTGTATCTAGACTGGTGAAATTTTGTACCTAGACTGGTGAAATTTTGTACCTAGATTGGTGTAATTTTGTACCTGAACTGGTGTAATTTTGTAACTAGACTGGTATAATTTTGTATCTAGACTGGTGTAATTTTGTACCTCGACTGGTGTAATTTTGTACCAAAACTGGTGTAATTTTGTACCTAGACTGGTGTAATTTTGTATCTAGACTGGTGAAATTTTGTACCTACCATACACTTGGGAAATTTTGTATTTGGATGGGTATTATTTTATACCTATACTGGTGTTAATATGTACCTAAATTGGTATTGGTACTAGTGGTTTACTACTAAAAAAACTCATCTCGTAAATAAAAAGCCTTCACTCAAAAGTTTATTACAAAAAATATTGCAGAAACCTATTAAATAAATTACAGATCCACGCTATGTCTCGCAGGCGACATTTCCGCGCACTGCATTTGTTCCCTAGTAATGAAGGAAGGCCGCTATCAAAATAGATTGTACCAGTTTTTTTCTCTCCCAAGATATTCCACTTCCATCCAGCTCTCGTACAAGATATAACTCAGCGAAGAACATAACAGTTTTTACAATGGTTATAATTAAAGTAAGATTTTTCCGTAGTAACCTCTTACGTTTTTTTTTTGATATTTTTATTACGGAGCGGTATTAAAACCTCTTTAAGCGATTTGTTTCAAAAAGGGGGATTAAGCACCAATTATGGGATGGTGTTTTTTTTTCAGAGATTTAATTTTGTATTGTGAGAGTAGAAAAGGTAATTCAGGAAATGAAAGCATGAGTTATTAACGGAAATAGAGTGCTGTTGAACGTGGTAATGGATTATATTATTAATCGGATGTTCAATTTATAGTATTAAAGTAAGCGGTTTTAAGCAGAGTTTTCTAGTAGTTCCGAAAAAAAAGGTAGTATACGTAATTATTTTATTATTAGTTTGTGCTAAAGTTAACATAACATTAGATCACGCCTGTATTCCCCGAAGGGTTGGCCAGAGGTGTATAGTAACACCCTCATTTCGCCGTTATGTTTAAGTCCCATGTAATAGGCGGTGAGCCTGTCGCCATCAACCGGGCCCAAATCCAAACTCCGGGCAGCTACTGAGGAATTCCACACGGAAAAACCCAATAACACTTTGCCCGACCTGGGGATCGAACCTAGGACCTCACAATCAGCAGTCATTAGTATATTTATATAACAATAATCTATTTCGAAAAAGTTACATACCATATCTTTCCAAATCGACAATAGAAATACCCAATGATGTAAAAATATAAAAAATATGGTAAATTTGCCATTCAATGCAAACATATTTTTATTTACGTAGGTACCATAAAAATCTCCGCCATATTTTCCAGGATTACATTAATTGTATTGCAAATCATATTTATGGTACAAGTAGGACATTATGAGTGTTCAATTCATTTTCCATTACTGGTACAACGAATTGTATTCGTTTACACAATGACTCGGCAAACAATAAAACAATGCAAGATTGCTAGTGCTGGTTGTAGTAAATCACTCGAATGTATGTATGGAAATACACGCTGTGCTGTGTATTATTTTATTCTCCTGTTTCGTTGTTGAATTAAATGTAGAAACTTATGTGTTTTGTTTATTATGTGAGGTCTTCTTCTTTTCGTATCGACAGTACTTCATTTTGTAGAAATTATAGTGCTTGCGCCCAGTAGGTGGCCACATTAATTGCTGCTTTGGTAGCGCTTATTAGATCAAAAAGGGTGCAGGTGGATGGACATTTGGGACACTCCAGCAAGTGGGACATATGTAAGGTGAGGTGAGGTGTTTGTTATGTGAGGTGTTTTGAAGCGATGGAATTCTTTCCAGTTTTTTTTTAACGAAATAGGTTTGCACTAAGGCCGAAGGCCCACTCGATGGTATAGTCGCCGACTCGTAACTTGGCAAGGTTTTGGCGTAGTGGGAGTAAGTTTGCGCATGTACACTTAGTGCAACAAAAATATGGCCACTTTTATTGCTTGTCATTATTCTATGATTATTTCCATAATTTGTTTTTAAACATGTCTGTTTAGAAGAAAGAAAGAGAGGAGAGGAATTCTCTTCTCTGCTCTTGCCAAGTTTCGTGCTTACCGCTGTCTATAAAGACCTACTATCCCAAGAGGATTGCTAATGCCTTGTCAAATTTAGAAACAAAGTTGAAAAGTCTCATGTAACTCCCTATCTGTAATATCACCGGCACCCATACCCTTCAAACTGAACCACAGCAATAGAGCTGGGTGGCAGAAATAGGTGTGTGTGGGTGTTGCGTGATGATACACCATTATGTGATGGATAACATAGGCTGGTATAAAATGCTAAAGTCTAGTTCCTACCGTGTTAGTTTACCAACGAAATTATTGGTAAGATCTACGATTCGTTTATCTGTTAGCAACAATATAGCGTAGTGTCCATAGTGCCAATAGTGGCGTAAAATCTTTTTTATTAAGAATATTTTTTGGTAACCATTGAAAAGCAAAAACTTAGGATACCTACTACATTAATTATCTTCATGTAATAACACTCGAATCTATTAATCCCTTTTTCAATACCGCTAAAACCGCACAATCCAGTCTATCTATTATGAATAATTAGTACTGTCAGCGCATCCGATAATTAGGATCGCTACAAACTTCCTGCGCATTATCATGACAAATGAGACTTCACTTTACAGGGCGATCGCGACGCGTGCGGCCAGCATTAGCATAATATGTGCAAATTTATGACGTCACTAATAGACATCGATCTAACGAACGGTTTTCGCCGAGTGCTACGCATTCATTATCACTGTGGGACTAATTAGTATGATTGTTTTAAGTTTGGACCTCTTTACGTGTTATAGATCTAAGTTTATTTTATTTGTTAGTTCTTGGGTGCCGGAAAATATTGGAAATGAGGGGTTAGTTTTAATACGATTAACAGACCACTTTAGGCTTTAACGGTGTGACAGGATACGATCCTGGTGGAAATCTATAGTCTCTGCCTACCCCAATGGGAAATAGTCATGTTTGGTGATTTTAGTCTTTGCGTACGAAAATGTAAGTTTTAAATATAGGAGATGCGCGGTGCACAGGTATCTTCATGATGTCCTTTACCGATAACACAAGTGGTAAACTAATTCTGATCCGCACATGAATTTGAAAAGTTAGAGGAGCGTGCCGGGATCCAGCTCAGACCCTGCTGCAAGAAAGGCAAACGTTGATTCCCTACGCTATCACTGCTACTCGTAATAAAGCAAGTATAACAATCAGCACTGAAAGTTCACCTAAATACACATTATATTATTTCTCTCATAACACAACATAACATTAGTAGCCCAATACAGTCCCACAGCTGGGCACGAGCCTCTTCTCAAAATGAGAAGGGTACAATACAATACAATACTCTTTATTGTACACAAAACAAACAAGAAACATTACTATAAAAATAGAGATGTACAATGGGCGGTCTTATCGCACTAGGCGATTTCTTCCAGACAACCTTTGGATGGACATGAAGTGCAAGAAAAAAAAGAGAGAGGTAGTTCTCAGTGTAACAATTAATGAGGAGACATTAAATTATGCACTTTAAATAAACCTAAAAACACAAATAAATAAATATTATATACAATAAATATGAAATAAATATATATGGTGTAATGTGTATGCAATACATAATATAAACAGAAAATAAATAACTATACATAAAGATGCAAACTTAACTATATTGATAGGTAGTGATCCTTGACGAGTCTTTTGAAAGTGACCAAGGATTGCGCACGTCTAACTGTAACTGGCAAAGCATTCCAAAGCCGAACAGCCTGGACTGTGAATGATTTACCAAAGAAGTTGATAGAATGCAAAAGGTTTAGGCCTTATGTCCACTACGCTGGCCTGGTGCGGGTTGGCGGACTACACACACTATCGAGAACTTTATGGAGACCTCTCAGGTGTGCAGGTTTCCTCAATATGTTCTATAGCGATAACCAAATTCTGATTTATACAATGTATACGACAAGTCAGAGGAGCGTACCGGAGTCGATCTCAGACCCTCTTGTATGGAAGACAAGCGTTGAACCGCTACGCTATCACTGCTGCTCGTACGCAAAATGACGACACGTTTGGTGCAGTGGTTGAGGGTTCGATTTCCGCACGGAACAAATATTTGTATGGCCTACAGATAGTTGTTCCGGGTCTGGATGTTTGTGCGTGTGAACATTTGTGTCTGTAAACGCACCCACGATACAGGAGAAATCCTAGTGTGGGGCAACGTTTTTTAAAAGAAGAAAAAAAAAAAACAATTATTACCATCAGCACTGAGAGTTCACCTAGGTATATACAAATTATATTATTTCTCTCGCAGACTTTTATATTTAACAATTAAAGTATTTGTTCTTCTAAAGTAAAGTAGGTCGAAGAAATTCAACAATTCAAACAACACTAGTGAATTTGAAAGGAGTTCGTCAACTTTTTATCGTTCGAGCCAGTTGTAAAAGCCGACATACGGAATATTAAGTCTTGCAATCTTTAAACTTCTACGTATTCCGTGTGTACCGATACCTCTCTAAACTTCGATTACCCTCAAAAGGAAGCTTTGAGATAGGCACTACCTAGGTACCTATATGTATTCAAACTCGTATCCTCTCAACCGTTTTTCCACAAAATAGATAGGTACAGAAGTCAATTTACATACAAGTGCGCTCGAGCAACGCACACATAGATACTGCTCACGGACATCGAACTGTTTGAGACTAGAGTGCAAGTGAGTGCGAGCGCGAGTGGCATGCGCTTTTTTTTTTTCCTATTCGACTCTTGTAGATGGTCTTGCGGACCTTTTCTACGTAACCGGGCTATTATTGGCGAGACCAGAAGGGTCTCCGAACCAATATCTAAACTAATTACCTAGCTAACTACGCTAACTACTGTAATATCATGACTATTATAGCAGCAACACCTCTAAGGGTGTCCCCAAGGGGGGACTCGAACCTCTTAGGGTGTTGAATGCGAGAGGACTGGGAGGGATACGACAGCTTGAGTGCCATGCGCTTGAGAGAGATAGATATATATAGGTAGATAGAGCGACCGCCGAGCGTAGGTATGCAAAGTGAAGTAGATACATGTGATTGACTTCTGTACCTATCTGTTTTGTGGTTTTGCCGTAGTCAGTTTAATTCACTGAACTTAGTACGGCCATGCCAAATTCCGTTTTTTTAAGGCGTTTTTTATGTCAACTGTCTTGGCCAGAGCTGTCTATCGATAATAAATCAGAACGAGTAGGGGTCAGATGAAAGATTTTAATTCACCTTCTTTCTTCTTTTTCGTGTGGTTAGTGACTAACCTAGTGTCAGAGTTCCTCTGATTTAGCTTCACATGCCGTCAAGAAATATCTCTCACGCATGCCGGTTTCCTCACGATGTTTTACTTCACTGTTTTTACGCAAGTGATGATTATATAACATGCACATGAATTTTAATTCACGATGCACGACAAATGTTTTAACAGAATTAACAGTTTCTTAAATATTATTTAAAGTAGAATAACATCAAATAGATCCAAACAATATTACTTAATTCTTCTTCTTCATTAACTATTATTAATAGATTCTGAAATAATGATAAGTTTGATGTTTTAGAACTTGTTATGTATTAATTAAAATGAACAAATTGCTCGTTAACTTTCCAGGAAGGAGAGAACAAACGATAATTCTAATTACAGTTCAACGTTTGTAAGGAAATTATCTCAGTTTAGTGAACAACAACAAAATAATATGAAAGGGAAAATAGAGTTAATAGAAGTGCAGTATTTCGACTATTTATTATTAATTTTAAGAATAGCATCGATGATACATTATAACTGATAGTCGTTTTTAAATCCATAATTGTGAACGAAAAATTGCAATAGGATCGCCACATGGGACTAAATATAAGAGGCGAAACGTGGGTGTAGAGACTCCTGTCATAGGATAACACCTCTGCTTACCCCTTAGGGGATTATAGGCGTGGGTATATGTATGTATTAATAATATTAACTCATAATATTCAAATGGCGTGGGCGATGCGTGGGTGACTTGTAAGTTGCTACGACCGCGTAGCTCCATTAGTTGTGACGTTGCCTACGCCGTAGCTAGCGTAGCTCACTGCGGGTTATCACATAGGGCGTAACAACGCGAAAAACAGTTAAGTGAAAATATAAGCCTCTGCCAAACCCTCAGGCATGCCGTTTATGTTACATTATGTGACTGTTACAAGTTTAATTCCCAGATTAGTATGGTTTAATGGGAATTGCGAGTTAGTTTGCCAAAGTTTTTATGAGATTTTTTTGTCCTTTTCTGGGTACCGAAGTAACGCAATGTTTCTATATTTCCAATGGGACATAGCAAGAAACCAAATACACCAGAAAACTACATTTATCATTATATAAAAACGTCCGTTAATAACAATATTTGACATTATAAAATCGACATTGTATTTTTGTATTTTTTACATAGTATTTTTTGTATCTTGAAATTGTATACTTATATTCGACATCCTTATTTGTATCTATAATAATAATTAATTTAATGAAGTTATGCAAATTTTATTATTATTGTAATTTTCACAAAATGACATTGTTTTTGCATGTTGCCGAAATATGAAGAACTCTAAAATTATTAAAGATCTGTTTATAATAACAGTTTCAGGCAAGTAAAGAATTCTATTCTATACATGATTATTTTGGTTGTGTTATCTTATTTGTTATCTAAATTCGACTTTAATTACAGTGTTATTAGAATTGATATTAAATTGCAAAGCCTGGTATTATAATACTTCTGCTTCTTTTGCGATAAAATAAGGCGGCAACACATTTACCCCTACAAAATTGATAACTGCCAAATTATTTTCACTACCACGAGAAAATTGAAAAGTTCCGCCGTGTCACGTTTTTTGTAAAAATAAGATATTCAGCGAGTGACGTCAGGCCGGTATAAAATTTCCCGAACTGAATAGTTCGTTCGAAAGCGGTAAATAAATTTCCCGGGTGTGACTTTTTATTCCTGCAACGTGTAGTCCCGGATATGTTTGTTATTGAAACATAATCTCATTTCCCTTTTGAGTGCAAAATAAATTTTAGTGTTGGCCGATACGGCTGTGGGTGAACGCTGAATACAAAGCGTGTTCCGAACTGATTTTTAATACAACCATTTTATATAATACCTTCATAAACTATTTGTTTATCGCGGTTCGCGGCCGTTTGCCCTTCCAATGGATAGGAAAGTCATCTTTTGACGTCGTTTTTGTTATGTTTTTTATTAACTATACATGGATATTGGAAATTGTTTCTTTATACAAATGCTTTACGATATTTTTATTCTGTTTTGTTAGCCTTGATATAAAAATATGGATATTTTATGTGTTATTATGTTTATTTTGCTGCCTCCCGATAATATGTTACTATGGTATGTGTGTTTTGCTGCAAGAAATTGTCTTTCTCTGACGCACTCTAGGTCTTTATCTACATACATAAACTCACGCCTTTTTCCCATGGGGGTAGGCAGAAACTATAGAACGCCACATGCTACGACCCTTACATACCCCTTTCGCTTCAACCACATTCATACATCTTGTCATACACGCACGCCGGATGAGAGTACTACGCACCTGACCTTTGTGAACAACATAATTAATAACATCGATGTATGTCCTTCCAGGACGTCCTCTACTAGAGTTTCCATTGACATCCGCCTTATAAATTCCTTTTGTTAATCCTTGTCTTTATCTATGGTAACCTAAATTAGGGGTGCATTAAAAGAGCCTCCACCACAAGTATATTTAAGTATAATACGACACAACTAAGAGGTTGCATCGGCAAACTTCGTAAAACAGATCACTTTGATACTTAGTGCGACCTCAGGACCATGAATGTTTTAGTACTGCAGTAAAAAATGATATTTACGCGTCGCTTTAGTTAAATATGTATTTCTTGTGTTTCGTGGTACGCTAAATAACCCACAATTATTGGGATTATTGGGGCTGCTCGTTCCTAACACTAGGTTGCGTCAAGGGCCGAGGGAGAGGCTGTTTGAGGTCCCAGTAGCCCGTACGGACATTTTAAAATCCGCACCGGTCGTTCGAGCAACACGAGTACTTAATTCCATCTCGCAACAATATTTTTACT
Organism: Amphipyra berbera; assembly: GCA_910594945.2. Taxonomy (NCBI): domain Eukaryota; kingdom Metazoa; phylum Arthropoda; class Insecta; order Lepidoptera; family Noctuidae; genus Amphipyra; species Amphipyra berbera. The sequence goes on along the minus strand of OU343136.1, from coordinate 8,060,506 downwards.
TGCTCTTTGGCGGAATTCGAGAGGGTGACGCTTATTTGTCTTCTATGTAACTGAATTGTTGAATTGGGTAAAAACCTGTAATGACAATTTTATGCTATGAAATAAATAAATAAAAGTGGTCAGCATTTACGCTGATTTTTAGATAATGGCGCGAAAATCAGCGACTGCCATTGGTTGTTCAATAAAGTTTGCCGATACGCCTTTTTTGTAGTCTATGTGTTATAATCTACCAACCTTCCTGACTCAATAACGTTTTCTTCACAGCATGAGCTATATACTCCCGTACCGGCAGTAAAGAAGAATCTATGGTAAAATTCTCAGGTCATCTCCTATGGGAGGAAAAGGTATGCTAAGTTATTAATCAAGAAACATACAACAGATAATTAAATATTCAAAGGAGTATAAAGTTTCAGGAAACAAACTTGTAGGTATATAATATCTGCCTAGCCTTTTCCCAACTATTTATTTATTTATTTATTTTTACTTTAATTAAAACGGTCTTAGACCAATTACAATAATTAAAGATAGAAAAATGAACAGGAATGGAAGAAGATACATACAAAACAATGGAACGAAAAATAATGATTAAAAAAGAAAAAAAAAAAAAAAAAGATATATATATATATAACAATATGAGACACCTCTTTCACACAGCCCTCACAATGCACCTGACAATTTATTCTTCCATTCATCCGCAAACAGATCACGTACAATTATAATTATTTTATAACATAAAATAACTAAAAAGAGAATTTAAAACGTTCGTGATACATTCCTCTCGCAGTACTCCAGGCATTCCGATAAAATCACCTTCCATTCATCAGCAAACACATCAAAATTCGGTCTGGCGTCCAGGAGAGCATTGAGTGCGGTTAGACTTCGCGGTATAGGTGATCGTGAACGAGCCACAGTACGACATATCTATGTTGGGGTTAGCTTCCAGTCTAACCACATGCGGCTGAATAACAGTATTTTACACGGAGCGACAGCCATCAGACCGCAACCTAGTTACTGGGCAATGCCAATATCCTAAGGTTAGACCGGTTGTCAGACTTCCGGTGACGACTGTCACAAGTATTTGGTATTCGTCAACCGGGACCGACTGCATCATTGATAGACATATCGATCGAAAAAGTTTCTATATTGTGGTCATTGATTTTTTTGCAAACGTTAATCTTGATTAACCTTGCTTACCTTGGTAAATAAACATAACATCTCGCCTTGTACTCCCCGAAGGGTTGGACAGAGATATATAGTAACACCTTCATTTCGCCAGTTATGTTAAAGTCCCATGTAATAGGGGACGAGCCTATTGCCATCAACCGGGCACAAATCCAAACTCCGGGCCGCTACTGAGGAATTCCACACGGAAAAACCCAATAACACTTTGCCCAACTTGGGGATCGAACCCAGGTCCTCACGATCAGCAGTCGCGCTTGCCATCACTAGACAAACGAGGCATTTGCGAACGCTAATCAAGGTAAATAGTCTTCATTATATAAGAGTTGCATTTGATTAAAGGCGACAGGGTTCCAGGTATGTATGGAGAAGCTACAAGAAAGTGTCTGAATTTCGTCTGATTAGTAAATCCCTCTTAAGCTTTGGAGACTACACAAATTGCGAGACGAGAGTTTACTCTAACACTAATTTTCATGCTATTCATACTTGAATTAATGAGCGAGACAGAGAATGTCGGACACATAGACATTGAGCCACACACACATGGACACAATCTACGTACGTTTGTATGTATAGTGTTGTAATGTAAACTGCCTTTGTTTGCCGGTTACCTTACTACTTAGTACTTAGGAGTAGTATATTTTGTAGGGATTCAGGAAGCGACGCGTAAGTTAATAGTGAGGCGATTAACAACTATGTGTTGTGATGTTATGTTGCTTGGCTGTTATAGACTTTCAAAGATGCTTGACTTGGCATTAGTTGTTCAGATCAAATTTTAGTTATCGTAGGGTAGGGAGAAAGCGTACAGTAATATTATTTTGTGTATTGGTAGGTTGAGAACCTGAGGAGTTTCGGTATACAGCATGGCAGGTCGCTTTACATCCGAAAACCATGAACTCTGCTCACCATTTTTACAACTTTTGTTAGGGGAGAAACTTGAAATCCGTGAAAAAACAGCTGTTTCGTACAAAATAATCAATGTTGCTTAACAAAATGTATGGAACAGCAGATTTTTTTTTGGAAATCGGAATTTTTCCCATAGTAAAAGTTGTACAGAATGTAAGCAGAGTTCATGGTTTTCGGATGTAAAGCGACTAATCTGTCATGCTGTATACATTTTCTAACACTTTTTATTTTTATAAAATATTCGGATGTATTTGTTTGTTGATTTCTAACGTATTTGTAGAAAGATCTATGGAATTATGGTTCTGTATGGATTATTATTTTCATCTAGATTCTCTTTGCTGTTTTGCAATAAGCTAACTGGAATAAGTGAATAAATTACTATTTGTCAAATTAGCTGAAAATTCGATGCAAGAGATTTTAGATAGCAATTTTACGAATTATCTCCGAATTTTAAGGCCGCTCCAAATTTTATGTGTCGCCCGAGGTAATTGCTTTGCCGTAGATTAAAATAAAGAGATTCCAGTTGTTATAACAAGAGATTTAAACTTTTTTATTGTACCCTAAATATCAAATAAAAAAAAAACTGCTTCTTCTTGTATAGAAACGGAGTGTTCCACGCTGCCCCTCTGAAGGGAACCGGCAGATATAATTTAAAGACAAAAGTTGGGTCATTTTCCTCACTCGAGTACTTTTTATACCCGAGGGGGAGGTACAATAGTTGTTCACAAAAAGAATAATAAATCTATTTTCGAGCTGTAAATCTCTGTGACAAAGTGGTCCGTTGGTTCGTGTTTCACGTAAATGTTTTTACCTGTGACCAAATGAGACTGTCGTTCGTAAAGGTTGGGTGAAATTGGATTCATCATTGATTCAAAGAGGTCAACCCACCGATATCCAACCCGTGTATTTGTGGATCGCGCCGTTTATGTGCAAATACGAGTTTTTATTCAATACGGGATCTGATTGTGGGGTCAACGCAGTATGCTAAATTTAGGTTGGTACGTCCGCAAATGGCAGCCATGTTGCACGTTTAGGGTTATGCTGTTGAATAAAATGTAACTGGTGGTTTAAACTAAAAACGGCTTACGATAAGGGTTGAGTTATTTTGGAAATTCTGGATTAAACTCTAACGTTTAGATAATTTAGATAGGGAGTCATCAGAAAAGTTGTACATTTAAAAAAAAAACATAATAATTTTGAGATGAGTGGATTTATTATAGTTATAAAAAAAAATCGCTGAAAAAAAATCTAGATTATTCCACCTAGACACTGAATAAAAAAAATATGGTATTTTAATCAGTCTGCAGTTACATACGCAATTAGGTATTCCAGTACCTACTGAGAAATGAGAACAAAGAGTATCTACATTTTATAAATATACTTTATTATTTTTGCAAGGAATTATACTTAACTAGGCAACATAAATAATAACTTGAGCTTCTTTTCCTGAAGGTAAGCTTCCTGTATGCAAAACATCCCATTGCTCTTATGTTATGTCGTTGTATCACAATAAATAAACATACAAAAATACAAAACGTAGGTATGTATAACGTGATACATAAAATTTGTATTTGCCTTGTTGGTCTAGTGGTCGCAAGCGCGACTGTTGAGCATGGGGTCCTGGATTCAATCCCCAGGTCGGGTAAACTGTTATTGGGTTTTTCCATTAGGAATTTCTCAGTAGCAGTTCGGTGTTTGGATTTGTTCGCGGTTAATGGCAATAGGCTCGCCCCTATTACATGGGACTTAAACATAACTGGTGAAACGAAGGTATACTAAAACATCTCTGCCGAACCCTTCGGGGAATACAAGGCGTGATATTATGTTGTGTTGGGTAAAATTTGTATGTATACACGTTTTCAGGCGATTTCGCTTAACAAAATGTTCGTAGTATGTTGTGATTCGGATAGAATAAATATTCCTACGAAACGAAAGATTCCAAATTTCGGTTATCAACATTGATTAGTAAGTTCATCGGAGTTTAGTGGCCTGCATTAGTACATTACACTAGTTGGGAAAAGTTATTTATTCTGTTAATTATTTTTATTCTTCTTCATTTGTTCGCGTTTGGACCTTGTCTCACCTGATGGTAAGCGTAGACAGGGTTTAAGATGGAGCACACGAATCCAAGGAACAGAGATATAGGGGGATTCCCATATACTCCTCTGGCTTTCACATACACACGTCGGAACACAGTAAACTGCTTGGCGCTGGATTTTAGAATAGAATAGAATATACTTTATTGTACACCAAAATTGTAACACAATCTTCATCAATTCATTCATTCATTTTTGTTCTTGTATCAATTGTCTTTAATGTGAGGGTGGTAGCTACCCAGGCGGACCGTATAGATCCTACCACCAAGCGTGCAGGATTTGTTGAATCTTATAACACGCGTCTATTCCCAGCGTGCGGTGAGGAAGTTTTATATTCTAACCCGTCCCCACACGGAGTAAACAGTAAGTTCTTAGTTGTTGCTCTCATGGTATTCTGCAACTAAACACGTCATCGGCAAAAAATGGGTGATTTGCCTACCGTTTTACATCTGCCTATCTCAGCAGAGGCCTACCACTTCGGGGATTTAAAAAGGGTGATGTTTTTTTTTTTAATAATTAATGGGTCCCCTCTTTATCTCGATGTCGCCTGATGGTAAGCGATGGATGAGGGTCTATGATGGAACGAGCGTACCCACAAGATGCGTTCAATTTTAATATATTAAACGAATCAAATCCAATCAGTCATAACATTCATGAGATCAAATTGATCCTCCCACACTAGGCATACATGTATCGTAGGATCCCAAGGATACGTTAATATAAAGACGACACGTTTGGTGCAGTGGCTGAGCGATCGGCTTCTGCGTTACGGGGCGTGGGTTCGATTCCCACACGGAACAAATATTTGTATGGCCTACAGACAGTTGTTCCGGGTCTGGATGTTTGTGCGTGTGAAGGTTTGTGTTTGTAAACGCACCCATGACATAGGAGTAATCCTAGTGTAGTCTTTAAAAATAAAAAATACATATAAAATTACTTGTCCTGACTGACTGATTCATGAACGCAGAGCCTAAACCACTGAAGGTGGAAACATGAAATTTGAATAGTAGGTTCCTTTTGTGACGTAAGCATCCACTAAGAAAACATTTTTGAAAATTCTACCCCTAAGGGGGTTAAATAGGGGGTGGAAGTTTGTATGAATATTCACGCTTACAAAGTCGCGGGATAAGTGCTAATATACTGTTCCGTCCCGAAACAATAATATTATATAAAATAATTAGATTTTTTCATCACACGACACTTTAAATTTTTTTTTTTTTTTTTTTTTTTTTTTTTTTTTTTTTTTTTTTTTTTTTTTTTAGATGGGACCACTCGCAAATAAAGCTCAGAGAGCTTTGCTTATGCTTAACCGGACTATTCCTGTGGGTGGCCAAATTAAGGCCCCCAGCCAGGGCTTAAAAACTAGAGAGAGAAAATCAACCGAACACTAAGGGCACCCCCTGTGGGGTTAGAACCTCGGCTTAGTGGGTCGATATGAGAATATAACAAGGGTCGGGCTGGGTAGATTATTTAGGGGCTGTTTTATAACTAGTGGCTCAGCACGCGGGCTGGCTCGTCAAACAAGGGTCGGGGTTGATTTTACATGAATTCGCGGGGGCCTCGGCGGCGGGGCCGGGTGCGCGTCGGTATGTTTCTGTAAATTACGACACTGGGGCCCTAATCTACGCATTGTGGGGCAAGTTCCGAAGAGCTTGTGTGATGTCCGGGTAAGACGCGTATACCCGGGCAAGTGAACAGTAATCGCCTCTACAGGCTATAATGTCTCTAGACATTTGAATCCCGCGGGGGCTATGGAATACCCCGAAGGTGCTCGTGATGACCCAGAAGGGGTCATATGGATCAAACGCCGGTTTCGGCGGAAGAGGTCGGGTCGCGGGGCGAAGAGGGGGGGCCACGGCTGGGGTGGGTGCTCCGGGAGGAGCTCCAACGGTGGGTGGGGCCGCGAGAGGCGCGGCCGTCTTAGTGATCGGCCTAACAGGGGGCGCGGGGGCCTCCGGCGCCGGAGGCGGCGGGGGAGGTTTGAATGGACCTAAGGCCGGGAAATGGGCCTGATGGTTCGGCGCGCTCCAGGGGCTGGGGCGCTGAGGACTAAGAGAGACCGGGGGCGGCTGCGAGAGGCTAGGTGCCTCTCGTTGCCTCCTCATCAGATTACGGTAGGCCAACTTAGGGGCCGAGGACTTGGGTGCCTTGGGGCATCCGCGGTAGTTCGCGGGATGGCCTGACTCGCCGCAGAGAACACAGCTGGGTGGTTCCGTGCATTGGGTCCGGTCTTTAGGGCGGGAGCAGTCGGCTGTTCCGTGGTCGCCCAGACACTTTACGCATCTAGGCTTCCCGTAACAGTTCCGCTGTGCATGGCCATAGAGCTGACACTTGTGGCATTGGGTTACAATGCCACTCGCGTGTGGTTTCTCAATCCGTATGCCATAGAGGCCACAGATTGTCGCGATGTTGAAAATCGGATGGTGACCTTCAGTGCGATCGCATACAACTAGAATCATGTCATATGATTCTCCGCTCTTGCGGTGCATGCGATGCACGTGTTGGACAGGTACATCCTGCGACTCGAGGTCGCTTTTAATGCGGTCAGTGGGGATAATTACGGGTACGCCTTTAATGACGACCCTGACGGGGCGCTCCTCTTTGAGCGAGTAGGTGTGGTAAGGCACCTTCATGTCGCGGAGGAGATGGGCCATGTCACGATAACCCTTTTCGGTTGTGATCGTGACCTTAATGCCCAGCTGTACAGCTCGGGCACTGGTGTATTGGATGTGGCGATCGTTCATCGCAGAGGACACATCCAGCCACATCCCTTTATCATGAATGAAAAAGGGTGGCAGGGGTCGGGATTTAGCGGGGGTGGCCGAGGTGGCCGGGGCGGTCTTAGCCGGGGTGGCTTTGGGTGCCGCAGCCGGGGTGGCTGTGGCCATGGGGCTTGGCGGGCGCCCCGCCAGGAAGGCGCTCACAGAGGGGGGAGGGGAGGCTTTTGTGGCCACCACCTTTTTTGGTGCGGATGCGTTAGAGGGTGCCTTGCCCTTCTTCCTCTTCCCCTTTCCGACGACCGTGTAGTCGTCTTCAGAGGAAGTGGATTCGGAGGCCGAGGTGCACGACTCTTCCGACTCGGTCTCAAATTCCTCGTCGCCGTCGTCCTCCATCGCCTCGTCCTCCATCACCTCCTCCACGGTCGGGGCGGCCGAAGACGCTCGAGCGGGAGGAGGGGAGGAGGGGGCATCGAGCGCGTCGCTAAAAGCGGCGATGTTCGAGCCAGAGGGGGTGGATGAGGGCGGCGCGGAGGGCGAGACGGTAGGCGCGAGGGGCGCGGGGCGGGCGCGAGGTGCGCGGGTGGACGGCGCGGGGTGCGCGGGGGCCTTGACGGTGCAGCGTAAGGCAGCAGTGACGCCAGTGGGAAGTTGGTCCTTATATTGGGCCATAAGATGGGGCTGTTTCTGGAATATGTCCTTAAGGACATTATAAAAAAGGTCATTAAGTACGTCCGCCATGGTGGCGGCGAAAATGGAAAATTTAATAGAAAGAGAGGGGGGGGGGTGGGGGGAGACTAAACTCCTAACCAGCCCCGAGGAGACACGTACGTGTCGCCCCGGGCGAACAACTCCCACAAAAAGCCCTCCCTTACGATTTTCCTAGTGGTAAACTACCGAGAAGAAAATCGCAAACAAACTCGGTAGCTGCACTATGTGTTGTTCGTATGCCTGAAGGGCCTATGTCCTAACTCCCCGGGCGGGATAACCCGGGGATGTGTAACCCTCCCTGTTGGGTATAAACAGGGAGGTTGTGTGCTACGGTGTGCCCTAAGCTTGAATACCTGCCGCCAATCTTATTGTGCGGACAGGTTCCCTGAGTCCCTTAGTAACTGGGCGTCAACCCTAGTTACCTTGGGAATGCTGTGAAGAGAACGGGTTATAGGTCGGGACCGACTAGGAGATCCCCCAAGGCCGGCTACCCCTTCCCCTACCGGCTGACAATTGACTGGTGTGCCGGGTCCCCACCACACTTGGTTTCGTTTACACCGTTAGGTTTCCACCAAGGGCCACAAAAACAGTGGACTTTCCCTGAAGGGGGCAAGTTTGACGAGTACTCAATCAAAGAAACAGGAAATTTTCGTCCGCTGTATTAAAAAAGACAGCTTCGGAACTTCGACCTTAAGCGGCGCACAATCCGTAGCGAGGTGCTACGAATGGGCGGGGCTAGTGGCCGGCGGTGACGCGTTCGTAGCCGGGCGCTACGCACGTAGCGCGCGATGACGACGGAGCGTGCGGGTGCGGGGTGCGAGGTGCGGTGTGAGACGGAGCGTAGCGCACGTGTGCGCGCTGCGGTGGCCGAGAGCGGAGTGTGTGACACTTTTAATTTTGAGTATGTGTATTGATATTCAGTGTGATTTGATTGACCGCTGGTATCTGAACGGAAGCTTGCTGAGCAATCCGATTGGCTAGTGGTCAAATTCGGTAGCCAATAATGGCACCGTGAAGTCGCTGCACCAGCACTCCAAGCGGCGATTCGGGAACTATCTCTCTGTGATCCTTACCCACACGGCGAAAACCGCGCTCCGCGTTTAAAAAACAAAAATAATACTTTGTTGTGTTGAGCCCCGCTTTCTATCTCCGCAACTCACACTTTCCACCGTACGTAAGACTAGCGTCTATGGAACTGTTGGTGTAAGGTGTCCCTGCTGGATTTAGCCGGATTCGAATCGACCACACCGCCGAGTCCAAGGAGCGCGAGGCAGTGGAAGAGAAGATCCCGGTGAGTTAATTCAAATCCACACCTTTATCTTACACATATACAATATGACTATGTTGCTTGATGACGACTCTTTGCGTGTGGCAGTGGCCCTCCGCCTGGGACCAAGGTGTGTGAACCCCACAATTGCACCTGCTCCATGGTGGAGGCCGATGGCCATCACGCTTTGAGTTGTCGTCGTTGTTCGGGGACGTTCCCGCGTCACCATGCGCTCAATGATATTGTGCGGAGGGCATTTGTGTCGGCAGATGTCCCCTGCGTATTGGAGCCTCCGGGTCTGTGCAGGACTGACGGCAAGAGGCCGGACGGGCTGACCCTGGTGCCTTGGAGGAACGGCAAGTGCCTAATATGGGACGCAACTTGCGTCAGCACTGTTGCCGCCAGCCACCTTATTCGCACCGTCCTCTCGCCGTCAGCAGCAGCTGAAGACGCCGCTGAGAGGAAGAGGGTGAAGTACGCACGTTTAATAAACCATTACCATTTTGTGCCCATTGCCGTTGAGACCATGGGTAGTTGGGGCACTGAGGCCAAGAAGCTCATTCGTGAGATAGGGCAGAAGCTCCGCGATAAAACGGGTGACTCCCGCTCCGGCTCTTTCTTGGTGCAAAGGTTAGCCATTGCCATCCAACGTGGCAATGCAGCAAGCATTATGGGCACCTTTGCGCCGGGAACAGTTAGGGGTGGATTATTTGACTAGTTGTGTCTATTATATAAAATTATTACTCTGTCACGTTTACTATTAAATTTGTTATCTTACTTTTAATATCTATTTATTATGCATTAACTGTTGTAGGGTATTTTATTAATTGTTAGTTTTAAGAAAATGTTATGTTATTTGTACCTAAAATGTGTATTTAATAACTAAATTAAATAATAATAAATAATACATACCTAACAGTTAAATTCAGAATAATCAATATTAATTAAGTTCAAAATAATAAATGATTTTCCTAACATATGACTATATAGTTATAGAAACTAGGTACATTTACATTTTATAAAGAACTAGCGGCCCGTCCCGGCTTCGCACGGGTGGACATATTTCCCGCTTTTGCAACATTTTTCATTTATGCTCCGTTGCTATTGGTCATAGCGTGATGTTGTATAGCCTATAAACTTCCTCGATAAATGGACTATCCAACACAAAAATATTGTTTTAATTCCAACCAGTAGTTTCTGAGATTAGCGCGTTCAAACAAACAAACAAAAAAACAAACTCTTCAGCTTTATAATATTAGTATAGATTTTAACGTTTGTGTATTTTGTAGTTTACGTAATGGGAAATGCAAATATTTCTCGTAAGAGATTTGCATTTACGAGCACAATAACACGTTAGGAGTTAAAGTAATTTTAGCACATTGTTGATTTAAATTCGGCCAAGAAAGCAGTTTAAATGGAGTTTCAGCAAGGTAACGTAGACTTTTAGCTATAAACAATTCTGCAATATGCAGCTCTTATAAACAATAGTTGGGGGAAACGGCTTCACTACGAATCTTGCAAGACAATTTATAAAGCAAATAAAATCTTCTTATTAATTCACATTTTTTTAACTTCCATTGTAAAAATATTTCTTGAATATTTTGTCTCATCATTTTGCTAGTAAACTGTAAATAAACATAACAACATCACGCCTGTATCCCCGAAAGGTTGGGCAGAGGTGTATAGTAATACCCTCATTTCCCCGTTATGTTTAAATACCATGTAATAGGGAGCGAGCCTATTGTCATCAACCGGGCACAAATCCAAACTCCGGGCTGCTACTGAGGAATTTCACACGGAAAAACCCAATAACACTTTGCCCGACCTGGGAATTGAACTCAGGACCTCACAATCAGCAGTCGCGTTTGCCACCACTCGACCAATGAGGCAATTGTAAATATCTGTAATTTATGTAATTGTAATGTTTATCGTCGTAGATGTACAGTCAGAAGCAATAATGTCTGCCTATCGATGATTTTTAAATTGCCTATTAGTTATCTGATTATGGATAGAACGAGTAAATATGTGCTTACGTATAGAACGGATGCCCGTAGTATCCATAGTTTACATATTCATTCGTGTGGCTTGGGTCAGATAGATTGTTATTGCTTCTGATTGTACCTAATAAAATCAATAAATAAAATTACAGTAGCAACAGTGATAGCCTAGTGGCGTAACCGTCGGACTGCCAATATGTCTCGAGTTCGAACCCAAGGCACGTACCTCTGACTTTCCGGATTCATGTGCGTGTTGATTATTACTTGCTTAAAAACTGTGAAGGAAAATATCGTGAGAAAACCGGCCATGCCTGAGAGATATTTTTCGACGGCATGTGAAGCCAAGTCAGAGGCCCATGGGCGGCACAAACTCCGACACCAGGCTGGTGGCTAACCACACGAAAAGCAGAAGACAGTAGCAAAACAACACTCACATCCAATTCCAAAATATCTCAACCCTATTTAGGCAACCATATTTTAAATACCAACCAGATTGACCAAAGAAGAAATAGAAAGTGATATAACACTAAAACAAAACGATACAGTTCTCATATTGCGCCACCGAGTCCATTGACTTTTACGAGAGGTCCGAATTCCGACGTTAATGTGATCACGGACATATACTACCTATGATATGGATCTATAGGGATGCACGCTTGCCAAAATCACAATGGACCTTTTGGCTTCCCCCGGACTTAATAAAAGTCTGCATACGTGATTGTATTTCGTAATTTTTTTTTGTATATATGAGTCAATTTGGGAGATAATCGAAGATAGGAGCTTCGTTGAAACTTAATGATGATAGAACTATTCAAACAAAGTTTTCAAAACTATTTTAACTCCCGTTGGCTGGAGACCCGTCAGGTATCGCCAATAGATGTCCGGTTACGTAAAAATGGTGCGCTAGGACCATCTATCTACAAGCAAACCAACAGAAAAATAAAATGTACTATTTCAATTGGCAGAGCAATTAAGCCGTATTTACAAATGTGGTATCCTTTTTTTATCCGGTGGATGCAAAAAAATACCTTAACCGGCACAAGTGATATCTGATGAAGGTCTAAAATCACTACTAGGTACCTACATGACAATTTGTTAGACTTAATGGAGTTTTTACTGAGGTAATGTAGGTTTTCCCAAGAACTCCTATTGTAATAACACTAAGGTTATTACAATAAGGCTTAGATTTCTTTATCAGCTTGTTAATAAACGTCTGTCATGCCTGCAATCTCTCGTCCTGAAAGATATTTAGGCAAAAGTATATCATAGTACCTACACTCCTCTGATATCAATTTCCTTGAGATTATAGCAGAGAAATAGAAACTAGGTAGTATTTATTTTGAACTATTCTCTCAACAGTTCTGTAAATTAAATTGAAACTGAAATTCAATTTCAAAGACTGAGATAGTATCGGTATTGTATAACTGAAGTAAACAATATGGTGTATGACTTATTGGTTCTTAGTTTTCTTTTTAAGAGATATTATTAGAATGCCTCTGGCAATACTAAGTGCAGTTGGCTAATGTAAGATGAGCTTCCGCGCGTCCCCCTTGGATGGTGAAAGTAGGTGTTGGCGGAGTTAAAAAGGATAGAAACGGGGATCTATCTTATTGGTTTGGATGTTGTCTGATCGCATTGCGTCTGGTGGGTCGATAGGATCGCTTTGTTTGCACTTCTATCTTCACCGTCTTCCGCACAACGATGTATCGCTGCCTTTAAATATGTAGCCATTCACAGTCAAACGATGCTTGGTGTTCAAATTGAAGAATGCTTTTCATGTTATGAAATAGCTAGTTTAATGGAAGTATTCTTCGTTTGCAAAAGGTATGTGAATATTCAGATGCATCTCATATCTTGATATTAGTTTGTCAGAAAAATGGATGCTATCAGCTAAAGAATTTTTAAATAAGGTATATAATATTAGGCGCGCAGTGTACTTGGTGTTAAATTAATAGATCGAGTTCGAAAAAATACTGCGCTCCAAAACTCAAATTGTAGATATGGCTCAAAAGGCCGCCCAGCTGAAATGGGACTGGGCAGGGCATGTCTGCCGTATGCCGAAAGAGCTGTGGGCCCATGTAGCACAAGACTGGGGCCGCGACACAGCGAGACGGGGTCGCGGTAGACCGCGGAGAAGATGGCGGGACGAGTTGGATGCCTTGCTAGACAGTTGGCATGAAGCTGCACAGAATTGCGACAGATGAAAGGAACGGAGCGAGGTCTTTGCCCAGTAGTGGGACAGTACAGGCTAATTATAATATAATTATATAATATATTTGGAGTGATATGTTATATAATTGGAGCAAGCACATTGGGTCACCCACGCGATGGTGCAACGCGTTTTCCCAAGGAGGGTTGATGTCAAGCAGGCAGCCGGTCATAAAACAATAAGCCAAAACCTCTAACAACATGGATTTATGAAATACATGTTGTGCCGACCCCACTTTGTGTGGGATAAGGGCAGGAAGAAGAAGAAGACTAGGAGTGATATTTTATGAAACTGAGATTCTATGGAGAAGTGTAATTGCAAATTAATCAATAATGTAAGCATTTATAAATTACTAGCGACCCGTCCCGGCTTCACACGGGTGCAATGTAGATACTAATATGGGGCATATAAACCTTCCTCTTGAATCACTCTATCTATTAAAAAAACTGCATCAAAATCTGTTGCGTAGTTATAAAGATCTAAGCATACATAGGGACAGACAGACAGCGGGAGCGACTTTGTTTTATACTATGTAAAGATATGGGGATATATTATGGTCCAATTCTTAATGATTTACAGTTTCAAAATTCCTAACTTAAATTGTATAATTTTTATATCTATTATCTTAATGATAGCTACCTAATGAAGTTAAATGTTCTATTAAACTATCTGAAGCATTTTGCGTTTTCTTAAGAACGATAATATAAGTTTTCTCGCGTAACGAGTCTATTCACAACAAAAAATTGCGTTAAATTGGAAAATCACTGAGCAGCGACGTTGAGAAAATTACATTTCTTTCACACAGTAACTCAGTGGGTTGCTACTGAGCGATTTTGTGTTATTATATAAAGAGCAATAAGAAAATATCTAATAAGACGTTGTAACGGGTACTGAGTACTCTTACTAGAGTAAATTGCAACTATGTATTAGGAGCAAACGTTCGGAGTCAAATGTTATGAATTATAATTATGATTATTTCATTAAATTATTATTATTAAGTGTAACCATAATCCGCTCATTACTGTCTCACTGCTGGCCTTAGTTAAGGAATTAGTCCACCACGCTAGTCTTGTACGGGTTCGCGGACTACACACACCATCAAAAACATTTTTGGAGCTTTCTCAGGTGTGCAGGTCTCAATCAAATTCTGATCCGCTCGTGAATTCGAAACGTCAGAGGTATTGATCAACAAATATATTAAAAAAAAGATTATAGATAACAACATCACGCCTGTATTCCCCGAAGGATTAGGCAGAGTTATATAGTAACACCCTCATTTCGCCGTTATGTTTAAGTCCAATTTAATAGGGGGCGAGCCTATTGCCATCAACCGGGCACAAATCCAAATTCCGGGCGGCTACTGAAGAATTCCACTCGGAAAACTTCAACAACACTTTGCCCGACCTGCGGATCGAACCCAGGACGTCACGATCAGCAGTCGCACTTGCCACCACTAGACCAACGAGGTAGGTAGTTGTTATTATAGATCATATTTTTTTATCTACATTAAAAACAATTCGGCTTACTGTTTATTCACTGCTGTTTCTATACTCTATTTGAGGTGCTTAGTCATCACTTTCTTAATGATACCGACCTAGTCATCATAATCATTCTGTTCTTAACCTAAATACATTACGATCGGCTTCCAGTCTAAATTAACAGCCACGCTTCCAAACAAATTAAGTACCAAATTGCCGCCAAATCAATACTCCTTAATTACGATGTAAAACATCCCAGTTCACAGTATTCAGCTTAAACCACAGAGTAATAAGTGAAAGGAGTGATTATTCTCGGTAACGGTGTAAAACAGATTTGAACAAACATTGCATACTTGCTATGACAGGTGCCAGTTGAGAACAGGTTGTATGACGTTACGCTGGACGTTGTCCAATGACAACGATTAAACGGGACCTCTTTGGATATAAAATGCGGATTTTTAGTGGTTGATAAAACTTCAGAGGTCACTTACATACTCTTTATGACAAACAAGTTTAACCCAACGACTTTTGGAGAAAACAATCATTTTGCTGATACGAATTTACCGATCAACTGTAGCTTGTGTAGAAAGGGTAATTATTTTAGTATTCCCAAAATTCAACATACCATAACATCACGCCTTGTATTTCCCGAACGGTTCGGCAGAGATGTTTTAGTACACCCTCGTTTTGGCAGTTATTTTTAAGTCCCATGTAATAGGAGGCGAGCCTATTTCCATTGACCGGGCACAAATCCGGACTTCGTGGGCTGCCACTGGGAAATTCCTAATGGAAAAACCCAATAATACTTTGTCCGATCTGGGGATCGAACACAGGACCTCATAATCAACGTTTGCGACCACTAGACTAACAAGGCAGTCAAAAGTCAGTCCTAAAACTCTTAGAACAAATTTTGTTTGTTGATAAATGAGTACTCCAATATTTGCTATTCCGTGTACCGTAACTTGAGAGCTCTCATCTCGAGTACGACTCCGAAATATTCGCATTACTAGGCGCGTTGTTTCGGCAAGCGTGTTAATTCTCGGCTCGGAGTAATCAAGTTAGCGAAACTTCGCGACTTATTCCCGGCTGGCTAATGAACAAACTCGTTGCAAGTGCACAAGAGACTTAGGACGTGTCTCAAATTACATATTCAAGTCGTTGATGAGCAGTATTAGTGTGAATTGTTTTGTTCGTTATCGTATACCTATAGGGCTGTATAAATTTGCGATTTATTTTGTATCATTTGATTCATTACATATCATAACATAACTTCGCACTTGTATTTTCCGAAGGATTGGGCAGAGGTGTATAGTAACACCCTTATTTCGCCGTTATGTTTAAGTCCCATGTGAAAGGGGGCGAGCCTATTACCACCAACCGGGCACAAATCCAAACTCCAGGCTGCTACTGAGGAATTCAACACGGGCAAACTCAATAACACCTTGCACGAACTGGGGGTCGAACCCAGGCCCTCACAGTCAGAAGTCGCGCTTGCCACCACTAGACTAACGAAGTATACATACATATCCTCATATTTATATGATGACACGCTCCGTATACACCTACATTTCATCAGTGATGGTATAAGGTTCTGTGTAAGCGCGACCCTAATGTCATTTGCCGGCGCTTTAGTCACTAGGCAAATGACAAATGAGACGGTTTATCAATAAAAATATGGCTAAATACATCAACTTGGATTACTAGACCGCAGCTAGACTACGACGACACGTTTGGCGCAGTGGCTGGCGCATAGCTTTTTGTGCTGCTGGTTTAAGTGGGTTCGATTCCCTCACAGAACAAATATTTGTATTGCCTAGAGATAGTTGTTCCGTGCCTAAGCCTAGGCATATACAGAGGTGCAGGCCGTGCAGGCATTACGCGATGACCTCCAGCCACCCTAGTGTGTGGCCTGCGGGCGGCGGGTTTGGGGACTCGCTGACCGACCAGTAACAGGCCCGAGAAGGCGGCGCGCCGTGTTCCGTGCGCGCTTCTCAGGAGGACGTGGGGCAAGGCCCCACAGAGGAGAGGTCCGCCATGGGTTGGCGGACCGGGACCTGCCGGGGTTGCGGTGCATGCTTTTGCGAATCCCGCGACCCCTGCCGTACGGTCAGGAGAAGGAACACCGTTGGTTTTTAGCCGGTAAGAGTCCGGCAGACCCCCTCGCCTTCCCAGGGCGAGGGACATCCATGAGGATTTTCCAACGAGAAAAAAAAAATACAAAAAAAAAGGCCGTGCATGCATAGTTTTACAGTCCATACAGTTGGGCAACGCTACACGGGCGGTGACATCGCCCGACATTAAAGGCGTTACCCAATAAATTGTAAAACTGTGACTGAACTGCCTGCGCGTCCTTATATGACTAGGCTAAGTGTGACATGTCAAGACTTATGTCTCCCCACAATGTACCTTAGATACGTTTAAGAACAAAATACAGACTGTTACATGGAAGGGCTGCCAAAAAAAAAAAAGTTTCTACATGTTTACAAATGTAGTCATAGGCCTTAACGGTGTTAAAGTCATAGGAGAAGCTAACGGTACTACGATTTACGATGTGTCAGAACCGAAGTCCCTAGCAAAACTGAATGAGTGGGTCAAGGAACTGCAAGTATACTTCACCAAGAAGAACATAGCCTGTTTAGTTGTTGGCAATAAGATTGACATGCATATCATTTTGGGACTCAGTGCATAATATCAGCAAGCACATTGGGTCAACCGCGCGATGTGCGCAACGAGTATTCCCAAGGAGGGTTGATGTCAGGCAGGCGGCCGGTCATAAAACAATAAGCCAAACCCTCTAACAACATGGATTTATGAAATACATGTTGTGCCGACCCCACCTAGTGTGGCATAAGGGCAGGAAGCAGAAGAAGACATGGAAGGGTTTCCAGCGATCATTGTGGAAATTGTTAAAACTCATTTTCAATTCATTGTTTTTATCCAGATTTTTAAAGGGGACATTAAAAATTCGTTTTCGCGGAAGTGAATTCATTCAGTGGGTTGGAATGTAAATAAATGGTTTATAGAGTAATGGTAGGCTTAGCGTCCACTTTGTTCTCGTTTTGATGGTTGTATTGATTTTTTCTATTCGTTTACGTATACATTTACAAATTATATTGTATTTTGGATACTTTTGAAGTAGAATTTTGAGGTTATCGTTACAGCTAGTTCACACGGAAACTGTTTACAGGATCCGTTTTTATTTTGGTGATGGCGCTTGTATTTTTATGAGCGAGTTCATGTGAACTCGCTCATAAAAATCGACTTGTCGAGTATGTACTCGACAGTATTCTGAATTCAGTAAAAATACTGGATCCGTTATTTTTATCGTATCCTGCCTGCCAGACGCGACGCAGCTGCCATTTGTTTAACTGATCCGTCGGTAATTTACTCGAGGTATTTTAGTAACGCATCTTCGATCAAATGTGTACAGTGTGAGATGTTAATATGCAATTATGTGTAGCGGCGGAAGATCGGCGACGTATCTTCCGTCAGATGTGGCATGGCCCCTAGTGCGGTCCATGCTGTGGTTGATTTTTATATGGTAGAATAAAACACTGACCTCAACGCGAACCATATACATTATGAGATTAAAAATGTCTTATTAACGAAGTGGTAAGAGGTCTACACTATACTAAGAACGGGAATAGTTAGGAACACCGCCCTAATATCACATAGTAATTTTATTACAGAGGTCTTCGACGAAATAATAATAGTAAAAACTACTTTACTTTGCCATCAAATAGATTAATTTTCTGTTGTGCATCTGTACACTCGATGGGGAACAACACTGCCCTTGCGCTTGTCTCACTGAACGGCTCGTGTTTCTTATGAATGAGGCCCAGGCCGTGAAGCGTCGCGTGCGCAACCTCCGATGGCAGCGTACATACTGGCGTTATTAGGACCAACTGTAAAATGAACATACACAAACAAAATACATACAGACGAACATAGAATTGAGGGGCTCGTGGCTAAATAACAACCGCGCCGATCGTAAGATTTGCGAGATTAAGCTGCGCTTGCCGCGGTCAGTCCGTGGATGGGTGACCATTTGTTACACATCGAGACCCCTCCGTGCCTCGGAGAGCACGTTAAGCCGTCGGTCCCGGGTGTCATATGAATACCTTTGACAGTCGTTACGGGTAGTCAGAAGCCCGAAAGTCTGACAAACGGTTTAACCTTAGGATATCGGCATTGCCCAGTTACTGGGTTGCGGAGGTCTGATGGCAGTCGCTCCGTGTAAAATACTGGTATTCATGCATCTGGTTAGACTGGAAGCTGACCCCAAGATAATTGGGAAAAGGCTAAGAGGAAGACAGACGAACATAGAACCTCCTCTTTTTTGGAAGTCGGTCATTAAAATTAGGGTATTATGTACAGTAGGGAAATAAAAAGGTTTATCAGTGTTCAAATTAATTCGTTTCCCACATCGCGGGCACATGTTACCTTTTCAAACTGCTGAACGAACAGACCAATGCATGGAATATTATGCTTAATTATTTGGTAGCAAAGATCAAAATTGCCATTTGTCTCTATTTATGATGTAGTAGTGCCATGTAAAGTTTTTGATTTGATTTAAGGAGTTTTGTTGTAAAAACCATGACATCAATCAATTCGATGATTAAATAAATTGACATTACTAGAGTGAGCGCAAGATAAGTCTGCGCGCGACGAAGGGCGTGCTAAATGTTGCCATGATCGCAAAAATACAAAGTACTACTTTTTAAGGAAAAGTAATATATTTGTGAGCATTAAAAATGGGCAGCCCTCCTGCGGTTTATTATATTTTAATTGAGCTAAGTTATGTACGTTAAAATTTACTACCTATCAATTAAATTAATTAGTATTTTTACGTAATTTGCAAAAAAAATAACTAAGCTTATAAATGTGCCGTCAGTGAAAAATTATGCATTCTGATTATTATCGTCTGATGAGGTCTACTATAATCTTTATTATTATATTTTCTTTTATTCCTAAAATCAGGTAGATCTAGTGACAAAGTTAATAAAACGGCAACATTGTGGTGGACCATGATTAGTTCTGATGTTGGCCACGCGCAAACTTATCTTGCGCGCACTCTAGTGTCTAGCATCGTGTCACCATTATAATTTTTAATATCCTGTCAAAAATACCTATATTTTTATTTCTATAATGTTTGCAATGCGTAGTCGGTAAACAAGTTTGCTTCTTACACTGTGCAAGCAAAAATAGACTTTAAGATGTAACCTTTTCATTACCCTACGTCGAAAAATTATTTTCTTTTTTATTTTACTTTTATTTGTTTCACAGACCCTCCTGCATGGTAGGCAAGCGTTCAACCGCTAGGCTATCACTGCATTAGGGTCTGAGTTCGATCCCATACTTCTGACTTTTCGAATTCATTTGCGTATCAGAATTTGATTATCACTTGCGTTAACGATGAAGGAAAAACATCCTAAGGAAACCTGCACATCTGAGAGGGCTCCATAAAGTTCTCAATGGTGTGTGTAGTCTACCAACCTGCATCAGGCTAGCGTGGTGGACTAAGGCCTAAACCCTTCTCATTCTGAGAATAGGCCCGTGCCCAGCAATGGGACAGTAATGGGCTAATTATGTTGTGATATGTTTTATTTGTTTCAGGATTTCTTAAACGTTTATCTCGCTCGTAAAACATACGACACTTTAGCGATAAATATTAACAACATAAACGGTGTAAATAGACTCTTAACGAATTTGAAAGGCACTTATTCTCCACATCATTGCGATAATTTTATTGTTCTGGACTATGCCTGGGAACCTTCTAGTTACGGAAATATTGGAGGTCAAAGTTCCATCTTTTTCACAACTTAATTTTTTTTTAACTATTTTGAAGGTTGCAAATGTACTTGAAATACCTCCATTACCCATTTACTATTCATTGCATCTATCAGCACAATGTGTTGTGTGCGTTTCATTGAGCTTTACCGGAAAACGAAATTTTTCACCCAAAAAAGAAAGTCGTTTCCCAGCGACAATTTTTGCGTAGGGTTACTGAGTTTGATGTACTGAATGCATGGTTAACGGCTTCGTGAAGGGTCTTTTTACACGTTGTATAATTATTAACATACGCGTCTTCCGACAGGCTTGTTAAAGAATAGTAAGCAGCAACTCTCTAGTACTCCAGAGTAGTTATAGTACAGGAAGGTAAAGTTCTTCCTGTTGGCCATCTCCCTAGGGTCATGTTCTATGAACTTCAAACAGGACCGCTTCTCGATGTAACTATGGCCTTTTGCTACGAGGCTTGTTAGACGTTTTAAGCCTGCTAAAATACATAGAAAATTATGAATGTTTGAAAACAGTTTATGACTGGTCTATATAACCCCAAGCAGTATCATTTTTTATTTCTCTCTTTAATTAAGGAGAGGTGGTGTTTACTTTGGCTTCCCTGGGGGGAAGGAGCTGCGTTCCCCCTTTTCCGCACACCCCTGTAGAGCTCGGCCCAGACTGGTCATTCTGCCACCAGTTGGAGGACATTGAGTAATAAAATATTATAAAAGTATAAGCGACAATGGGAGGGATGCAATTGACATATAAATGATACATAACGCTTGCGTTTTGAAACACATTTGTGTTATAATCTCCATTATAATCGAGACCCATGTCGTGACGAAGGGCTGATATTAGGATTTATCATACATTCTAAAACAATCTCCTAAATTATATTAGTTTATATGTTAATATTAGTACTTAACTCAATGAAATTTCTATAAAATTCCTGATTTGATAAAAACGTAACGTATTAAATCAAAACAGTAATGACTTCGGCAATGAATTGACCGCAGTAGGTGTACCGATAGAAAAGTGATCAATCTACGATACTTCTTATTCTTTGTTTATATGTTATTTTTTCTAAGCTATGCATTATTGTGGCATTGGATGTGTGACTATAGTGCATATCTAATCTCGAGAACGAAACACAGAAGCATACCGAATTAAATTAATTAACAACTAATGGCCAAATACTTCTCAATTTTAAGTAGCCGTTAAGTCTCGTGCTGTCACTGTCACTCTAAGGCGAAGTGATAGCGACAGCACAAAATTAAAGGAAACTCTTTTTTTATTCTATTTTTTCTCGAGGCATTAGTTCACTTTGTTTGACTATGGAAGCCTCATAGGTACCTCCCATTTTATAAATTAAAAATACCATTATATAAAAAAATACATACATATAAATCAAATTATACTATAGTGGTTAAAATTTAATAGGCCCGTTTTGACAGCTGTCAGATTAGAACATGTTATGTCAATTTCGACATAAAATGTACTGATCTGACAGCTGTCAAAACGGGCCTATTACATTTTAGACACTATACCTATAAATATTGAATACCGTATATAAAAAAAATTTCAACATCAGAGAACCGCTACACAATTCCACGGGCACGGACTCCCATAACAGAGAACTCAATGTCGCTCCTAATCAACCCTCTCCAAAGAGCAACAGCCACTCACTACCGGCAACTTAAAATTAAATAGCGTTTAAGTACATGGCTATACCTAAATTAATTGCAACACGCTCACTCACCTATAGAATAAAAATTAAAAGTAAACGGTATTTTCCCAGAGCTCCACTCACACGGCCAATTGTCAGGCAAATATATATCTGTTTCTAAAATAAATCCAATCTACATAATATAAAATATATTAACGAGAGATGGAGGTAAAATATATTTAGAAATTGTTTTCAAACGAACCATTGTTTGCATTGCAAGATTGTGAAATAATTATGTTTAAATTACAAAGTAAAACAGAGAGATTTATTATCCAATTTCCGTTATGGCGTCGCGTTATGTGTGTACGGTCCATGCTTCGAATTCAACAATGAAAACTTATCGATCTCATTATTTTTCTACTATAAAATATGATGTCGTATATCAAGGCGGCGTCGATGAATCATGGCCTACACCATGAATATTGGTAATACATTTTGCGCGTGTTCTGACTCTGTGATAACAGTTTTGGTGGAGGCGGTGTAAACAGGCAGAATCGAAGGAAATTGCACTGTTGAATAGTTAAACATGTGAGTGATTAAAATTTGGTGAAAGGAAAACACGGTTGTGATTAAAATCATGATAAATACTTATAAATTCTACATGCAAAGTAAAGTAATAAGTGATAACAGTAAGAGCTACTTGTTTGAATTCCATGATTGTCTAAAGAATTAAAAATTAAATTAAGAACCCTCTTCATTGAAATGGCTGAAGTTATTATAATAAAACAACTAAAAACTATCCCAATTAAACCAACTTTCAAATAAAATAAACCGCATTGAAATCGGTTTATCCGTTTGGGAACTACGTTACCACAGACAGGCAGACGAAGACATCAAACTTATAACACTCCTATTTTAGCGTCGGGAAGTTAACATGATTATGAAACGTTCACATGTGACGGATAAAAGAACGTCGATCAGACTTCAAACTTATTGAACGAAAAAAAAACAACAATATTTTGTACAAAGTACATACTAATACATTATTAAACATTGTTGGTACAAAACATCAGCAACAACGAGCGTAATTACACAGAATATAGGTGTATCGTAGCAGGCTCGTCTCGCCCCGTTGCCGCAAAAGCTAATGAATAATTTCTTGTACCAAAGAGTTCCGTACTTTGTCTGTGCGGAGTACAAAGAACGCGGTATTTAAACTTCGTGGTCTTCACTATTGCGGGACGGCCATGACTTTAGCGGAGTAATTTTTAAATAAAAAAAAAACCAGCCAAGTGCGGGTCGGACTCGCGCACTAAGGGTTCCGTACCGCCGCTAGTTTTTCTTCTATTATTATTTGTTGTTTAACTTAAATTGGAAAAACACTATATCTCGTTCCTCCACAAGTAATTCTATATTTTATTTTTGTAATATTAGCTGCTTCTGCGTATCATAATTGGGCCGTGTTATGCAATAGTGTGTCAACCCATAAAAATATGAATTTTGTGTTAACGTTATCTAGTTCTTGTGGTAGGTCTACTCAACGCTTGAAAAAATGCCCAGAACTGTAGTAAACTTAAAAGAGCGCCGTCTATAAAAACAATCTTAATGCAGTTTGTATTTTTTCAAGCGTGGAATAGACCTACCACAAAAACTAGATGGCTTAACACAAAATACATTTTTTGTGGGTTGACACATTATTGTATAACACAGCTCAATTATATAGTTTAATAGACACTCGTTGTCAATACTAACTAGGTTCTGTAAAAACTAGTTGGTTTAGGCTAAGGCTAAGTTTTAGTTAAAAATAAGACTTAGGGACTTAGCCATTGTAAATACTTCAATTATTTTTCCATGTTGCGATCTTCATGTGCTTTAATAAATAAGATTCTAATTATGTACTGAATACTATATATAACGTATCATCTTCCGACGCCACTTGGACCAAGGTCCATACAAAAATATTCGATATACTTTCAACTGGCTACTTATTGCGGTTAAAAAGATACAGCTCTGTGACTGACAGACGGCTAAACGGCTCGCATCGCATCGGATCGGAACAGATTTTACAATCTTTAAACGATATTAAATCGTGTATACAGTATTTAAAGTCTATATTACCAAGTCGCGCACAACAGCTTGACCGCGGGCGTCTTCGGCGACACGCGATCGTAGCCGAAAGTATGCTGCGACGCGCGTACGGCTCGGTTCGCTTGTCGTCGTATCCGATCGGATCCTTTCGGCTGTCAACACGGTAGGAATGAAACTATTTGACTAGGCGCAGAAACGGATACGTTCGCCAGCGACGGTACGAAGCCGATCGTATGCGTCGACATCCTGCCGGACGCGATCGGCTGTCGCCGCATCCATTCGTATTCTTTCCGATCCGATGCGATGCGAGCCGTTTGGTAGATATCATCCTTTAGGCTTACTAATTGGGTTCCGTTTGGTACACTTTGGGTAAGGAACCTTAAAAAAGCAGTCTTGAATTCGCTGGCAGAATTGCAATTAGTAAGATCGGTCAAGTTCAAATTGGATCTTTACCAAGTTTGCATTAAATGAAATCTTGAGAAAATTATGTTCTGGTTCTTTTTTAAAGAGATTCTTTCCAAATTTGTATGAAGCTATAGTGATTTTATATTTCTACATATTATTGGATTTCGAAACCACATAAGCCGCAGACCTCATTTAGCAATGAATAGGTTAATATAAAATGATGGAAATAGATTTCGAAAATGTGCAATGAATTATATTTTCTAATAGCATTGCAGTTTAATGTCAGTGACCGTTTCCACATAATGTGAACATGTAGGTATTATATTGGGTAATGTATGAAGTTGGATGTGGTATTATTATTTAACAATAGTTTCTAATGGTAAGTGGTTACCTATTATTTGTTTTGGAACAACGGGTGTTACTTAATAAACAGATTATAAATAAATCCATACATAAACTCACACCTTTTTCCCATGGAGGTAGGTAGAAACTATAGAACGCCACATGTTACGATCCTTACATGCTCTTTTCACTTCGTCCGCATTCATACATCTTGTCATAAAAGCACGCCAGTTGAGAGTACTACGCACCTGTCCTTTGTGAAGAACATGTCCAATAACATTGATATAATTATGTCCTTCTACGGCGTCCTCTACCGGAACAGATTATGTTAAAATATAACTATTGAATATGTAACCGCATAAAACTCAGGTTGCTATAAAGAACAAGATTTTCTCTATACCTATACCTACTTAAATATAAAGCATATTCTGCCTAACCTTTTCCCAACTATGTTGGGGTCACCTTCCAGTCAAACTAGATGCGGCTGAATACCAGTATTTTACACGGAGCGACTGCCATCAGACATCCGCAACCCAGTTACTAGGCAATGCCGATATCGTTAAGATTAGACCGGTTGTCAGACTTTTGGACTTCTGACTTCCTGTAACGACTGTGATAAGTATTCGTATGACAACCGGGATCAACAGTTTCACATGCTCCCCGAGGCATGAAGGGGCCTCAATGTGTAGCGAACGGACACCCATCCACGGACTGACCGCGGCAAGTGTAACTTAACCTCGCAAATCATATGATCCGCGCGGTCGGTAATTAGTCACGAACCTTACAAATATGAATGACTACCAAAAATTACAAATTGTAAAACGTTACCACCGGTCGCCGAGTGAGCCAATTCATTTTGAATTTTCTTTTGTCAAATCATTGTGTATAAAACAATTGTATTCCGGAGACCACAAGAACAAAACTACTACACACCAGTTTTACAAGTTTCCACAAAGAAGTTTCTCTTGAAATTCGATTAAAGGGTAGGTACCGCAAGCCTTTTACCGAAGTTGTTGGGAAAAGTGCTGTAGGTAGCTACTATTATATAGAGTAGTTTGTGCGAACTGTTATATAGAGAGATATATGTTATTATACAGAGTGGCGCTTTGTTAAACGTGGAATTTGATTAAGTATCTACTCTATGTGTGTCTCGTAATCGAAAGATTTTTGAAGTAGGTACCTATTAGCAGAATTTATGAAAAATATGTTTGTAAGGTATTTATCCGAATGGTTATTAAAGTATTCATAATAATAAATAACTTTTGTTCTACAACTTTTTCCAAATAGGACGTATCTGTGAGACTTCCATTGTCACGCAAAGTGAACTAATAATACATCGAGATTTTTTTTATTAATATATAAACTTTTCCTAAAAATTCAATAAAAATAAGCTAAAACATACCCCGCCATATAACAAAACATGGTTTAAACCAAGACTACGGTAAACCCAGATTTAAAATAAACCTATCTCTTTCTAACGTCATAATAACAAAAGAGACAGGGCTATCTACTTATTTATTAAAACCGGGGATTTTCTTAGACCATACTATCTCGTTATGAGAGGTAGTGCGTTTAAATTTTATGTTAGAGTTACGGATTAGGAGGCTTCATTTTCTGAATTCAAAACTATAATACACTCTAAGTACATCCTCCTAGCTTTTATCCAATTATCTTGAGGTCAGCTTCCAGTCTAACCAGATGCGGCTGAATACCAGTATTTTACATGGTGCGACTGCCATCAGACCTCTGCAATCCAGTAATTGGGCAATGCCGACTATGTTACACCGATTGTCAGTTTCGGGCTTCTGACTACCCATTACGATTGTCATAAATATTCTTATGACAACCGAGACCGTGCTCTCTGAGGTACGGAGGGGTCTCTATGTGAAACGAATGGTCACCCGTCTACGGAGTGACCGTGGCAAGCGCAGCTTAACGGAAGCCCCTATGCTACACACTACAAATCCATTAAAAAACTATTATTGTTTTAATTTTTTTATAAGAAAAAAAACGTTGCACTAGGTTTTCTCCTGTATCGTAGGTCCGTTTATTTGTTCAGTGCGGGAATCGAACCCACGACCCGTAGCGCAGAAGCCGATCGCTCAGCCACTGCACCAAACGTGACGTCACTATATTCCCCTTGTCATTACAAGCATAGCTGGCCACATGCTATTGACAAAAGGGAGACAATTCCCAGTACAATTATAGTGTAGATTAACTTATTCATTTACATCTCAGACTGAAAGTGTCCATTAAAGGACATAAACCAGTCCAGAGAATGAACTGGGGGATCTTCAATTACTATCCTTGATAATATTTACGATTGCAGTAGGATCTTATCAGTAAATACGGAAATGTTCACATCAACAGTATTTACGACTTGACCATGACCTATGCACAAATACTTGCTCGTATCAAACGCATATTGCTACGCAAGTCTCGGCAGTACCGCGAGAAAATCGCTGAGCGAATTTTCATATTGATAACTGACAAAGGTTGACTGGTAGAGAATGCCTTGTGGCATTAAGTCCGCCTTATGTACCACCATTGTGCATTGAAGTATTAAATAAATAAATAACTGTTGACGTCGACTACCTCGTTGGTCTAGTGGTTGCAAGCGCGACTGCTGGTCGTGAGGGCCTGGGCTCGATCCCCAGGTCGGGCAAAGTGTTATTGGGTTTTTCCGTGTGGAATTCCTCAGTAGCAGACCGGAGTTTGTATTTGTGCCCGGTTGATGGCAATAGACTCACCCCCTATTACATGGGACTTAAACATAACGGCGAAATGAGGGTGTTACTATACACCTCTGCCCAGCCTTTCGGGTAATAAAGGCGTGACTTTATGTTATAACTTTAGTCGCCGCGACAAAACTGCGGAGCGAGAGTCCTCGATAAAGCGGGTGTAGACGTGTTTTTTTATATAATTGGTGAATTTATTATCATGATCTTTTATTATTTAATTAATTCCCATTTATTTATATGACAATGAAACGTTGTTCGAGTCTGTGAATATTGTACTTGCTAGCTCGTCATTTACTAGTCCGTAGTAAAACATCCGCCTACAATTATCGCACAAACTAGAAAATATAATGTAACCATACTAAGGACTAATAGCCTACATGTAATGCATCCGCATGTATGCCGCTTTTGTTACTCGTTTCAGTAATCTACTTAACCACTCTCATTGCCTAGTATTACCGAGAATTGCCTTTTGTAATTCAATTTTCCCATTACAAGTTCCAATTCAAAGTTGGTGCGGTCCACGAATGCATAATCGTACATCGTGTATATTACATTAGCGTCGGGAACAATATTAAGATGATTAGAAGTGCAACTGTGGCCGTGGTTGGGCAAAACGCCAAGCCTACTACTTTATTATTTGCATTCGCAAATTCGCGCCATCCCCCGCCATTGTGACAATTTTCGAACAACTGTCTCATATATTTTACACAGCCGGACATATTAAGTGAAACGCCTATGGAAATGGAAGTTTTTTTTGTAATCTGTTTGAGTTATAAGTTTGAATGTGAATCCTTTTTTTTTAATTTAATAAAATATGTCGAGAAAAAACACGGAAATATAAGGTCATTTTAGAATTTTTATATTCGCATTTCGGTAACTTATATTATTTTTTATTTCACTACAAGCAGCTACTAGTATAATGCACAACCAGGGTTTCTCACACATACTATATTATTAAGTTCAAAATAACAATTATAGTGCAGACTTAAACCCCATTTTCTATTTTTAACTGACTTCCAAAAAGGAGGAGGTTACTATGTTCGTCTGTATGTATGTTTTTTTTTTGTGTGTATGTTCATCGATATTTTCGCCAATTGTGAACCGATTTTAATGATTCTTTTTTTAATGGATAGAGTATACTTCGAAGTTGGTCCCATTTAAATTTGGTGAAGATCTGATGAAGAACTTCGGAGATAGACAATGGAACTCCTCAATGACGAACAGTACGCATATTGTGATTATGTGATTATGTTACGAGCAGCGTCTTTAGTAGGTCCAACTAAGTTTTAATTAAGGCCACTAAAATGAAAAAAATAAAAACTTTTTTACAAAAAATTTAAACCGACTTCAAAAAAGAATAAAATAATTACCATCTAAAATTAACAGTTTCAGAAGTCGGTGCCTTCAATTTGGTTCAGCATAGATCAGCACCGACTTCTGAAACTGTTAATTTTAGATGGTAATTATTTTATTCTTTTTTCAAGTCGGTTTAAATTTTTTGTAAAAAAGTTTTTATATATTAAAAATAACTCCAGTGCATCCCTAATAATGTCCGCAGGTGTACACTACCTCCCGCGGGTTTTCTGTAGTCTATTGTCTGGAAAATTCAAGACCTTAATCTTCTGAGCATTTCACGTACGTAAGTTTATGATGTCTACACTCGCAAGCAGTAGTAAGCTGATCTAACGCCGTACAAAGACTGGATGAGCGCTGTGTAAGCTTCATATTATATACTTTCGTGAAATGGAACATGTATTTTTTTCTTAGAGATAAATTTTCAAGGAGATTTAATTTGGTTTGTTTTATTTGGCATGATTTGTAATTTTTTAATTAGTTTTTTGTGAATGTTATATGAAACTCAAGCAAGGAGAATGCTAGGTCATGTTTAACATTCTAACGAAAGTTTTACATGTACCTGACGTAATCCAAAGAGATTTATTTAAAAAAGCAGGCTCATTTTCGGGCCCCTTTTACGACGACCGGAAGAAAAGACTTTGGCGATAACATCATGAGATATTGAGTGGTGTGGCAATGGTCTTAAGGACTGAGGACGGGTTTTCTTGTAATATATTCTGCCTAGCTTTTTCCCAACTATGCTGGGTTCAGCTTCCAGTCTAACCAGATGCGGCTGAACACAAGTATTTTCCACGGAGCGACAGCCATCAGACCTCCGCAACCCAGTTACTGGGTAATAACGATATCCTAAGGTTGGACCAGTTATCAGACTTTCAGGCTTCTGACTTTCCGTAACGACTGTCATAGATATTCGTATGACACCCGGGACCGATTGTTTAATGTGCTTTCCGAGGCACGGAGGGGTCTCGATGTATAACGAACGGTCATCCATCCACGGACTGACTGCGGCAAGCGCAGCTTAACCTCGCATATCATATGATCCGAGCGGTTGGTATTTAGCCACGAGCGCCTCTTTCGAGAGATTTCTTGTAATAGTGCCATCTTATTGATGCCATTTAAAGCATAATACAAAATACAATACGTAGTTCTAGTTTCCTTGGTTTAATTGACTACCAAAGTAAGCTTGCTTTAAAGGACATGCAGCTATCCCTTGGGTTTTATGCTAGACCATGCCAGGTATGCTTGGTCTGCTATTTCTATTTCAACTTTCTCTTTACTGTTACTACGTGAAAAGCCAAGTAGATGCGGTTTACATGGTGTTTTCCATTCAATAGAAACCTCCATCTGTGCTGTAAGAACATACCTGCGAATATCGAATCAATGGTATCCTATTTGATAACATATTCTGGGTCTCGATTCTTAAGTGCAGTGAGTTGTGAAGCCAATCAAATGCCGATTAAGTAATTGAATTTCAAATCGATCGACAACGTTTCATCGAGAATCGATATGCGAGTTTCTTTACAGAATAGTATTACAGCTCCTTTATATATAACATCACGCCTATATTCCCCGAAGAGTTAGGCAGAGGTGTATAGTAACACCCTCATTTCATCGTTATGTTTAAGTCCCATGTAATAGGGGGCGAGCCTATTGCCATCAACCGGGTACAAATCCTAACTCCGGCTGCTACTGAAGAATTCCATACGGAAAAACCCAATAACGCTGTGCGTCCAGGGGATCGAACCCAGGACCTCACGATCAGCAGTCGCGCTTGCCGCCACTAGACCAACGAGGCGGTTCTCCTCGAACGAGGAGGCTCCTTTATATCTTGAACAGCAATAATAATTACACTTTTGTCTGAAAAATCGCAAGAAAAACCAACGGAAGTACCTCCTCGTCGGCTGGCAAGAGTTAAGACAAAACAGATTGCTACACGTAATCCATTTTCTTGGCTTTTAAAACT
This sequence comes from Amphipyra berbera, assembly GCA_910594945.2. Lineage (NCBI taxonomy): Eukaryota > Metazoa > Arthropoda > Insecta > Lepidoptera > Noctuidae > Amphipyra > Amphipyra berbera. The sequence goes on along the minus strand of OU343136.1, from coordinate 8,029,604 downwards.
TGCTCGAGTTAACCCACTGTTTTTTACTGCCGCTCGGAAAAGTGTATTTTTATAGCGGTTTTTTTTACCGCAAAATGTGTGATTAAATCCGAGTAATTTTGCCGAGTTAAATCCGGTAGGAGGGTGAATCTGACAAAAATGGGAACATCGGTGAGGGTCGATTAGGTCGCAACCTCGGAGTCCGGTGACAGAACGTTATGGAATGATGAAAAAACGGACAACCCACGTTCCCTTTTATTTATTACAGATGAGGTCACGGTATTTTTGTAGGTACGATTTTAGGCTTTCAAACTGGATGCGTGGTCCCGATTTTTAACCGACTTCGAAAAGGAGGTTATTTACGTAACAAAATTATAGTATACGGACTGTCTTATAGGTCTAGTTGTCGCAAGCGCGACTGCTGAGCATGTGGTCCTGGGTTTGATCCTCAGGTCGGGCAAAGTGTTATTGGGTTTTTCCATTAGGAGTTTCTCAGTAGCAGCCCGGAGTCTGCATTTGTGCTCTGTTAATGGCAATAGGCTCGCCTCTTATTACTTGGGACTTAAAAATAATTGGCGAAACGAGGATGTACTAAACATCTCTGCCGAACCCTTCGGGAACTACAAGGCGTGATATAATGTTATGTTATGAATGGTATTTGTACTTACTCTTTGTAGAAATGGAGGTGGTAAAGTTTCCTATTTCAAAGTGGGTTGATAGCTGTCTGTCTGCTTTTAAACACGGAGATCATATTAAAAAAGGTAGGAATGTGGATGGTTATAAGAAAAGGGGATAGTGAAATCGTGATCATGTGTGAAAGGTGATATGGCTAAGATGGAAGTCAAGATGTCGACTGATGGAGAAGTATGGAAAAAAAACATTTTAACAAAAATAAAACCGACTTCAAAAAACGATGAAAAGTATAAAATAATTATCATAATATTATAAAATAAACAGTTTCAGAAGTCGGTGCTAATCCACTCTGAACCAAATTGAAGGCACCGACTTCTGAAACTGTTATAAGAAATAATAACATAAAGAAAATAAGGAGATCCATGGTCTTGTTTTTTTTTATCTAGATTCTAAAAGCATAAAACAGAGACTCCTACCTTTGTTTCAAGGATCTACGCCGCATACGCCATCCCCTAATTTCTATTCTAATAATATTAAAACAGGGAAGGTCATGCGACTTACAATTACCATATTTTCCTTCTATTCCAAAAATAAATAAATTCACAACAGGAACAATTTGTTATGGGTTCATTAATAATTTCCTGTTTATTCATTAAAATAAATAGCGACTGTAAAAAAATAAAAATAACTAAATCTGTAATTTATTTTGAAATTACGGATTGGCATCTTTTATAACTGGTGATAATATTTATGTCACTGTAGTATTAATGTTTTCTATAGAATAGAAAAAAAAATAGAAATATATTTATTCAAGTGACCAGGACTCAATAGGTGAGCGATACTTACACCCATATTCTAAGACGTTCCTCCAAAATTTACTCGACTCGTGCTCGACTCAAGACGGCCTGGAAAACACCTTCAAAATTGTATTCTTCGTCGCAATTTCGAGTGAACTTTGAGGTTCCTCGACAGAGTCATTACGTCATAATTTGAATTATCTGCATCGCGCAAATAATGCCGCGATAAATAATTGTAAGGATTATCGTAAGCATATTCGATAAAGTCTTCAAAATAATTTTTTGCTACATACGAACTTTGACACTTCTTTCCTTAAGGTAGGTTTCGAGGTACCTTGAGTTTGACAGTTGATTCCTTACCTCGACTGAGGAAAAATCTCGAGTAGAGGACGCTTATGTCAACTATAACTACCGATGGTAGTGAGAAAGGCGGAGTCGAGGTGGAGTCGAGTCGAGGAAGTTTTGGAGGAACGTCTTAGAATATGCGTGTTAAACAACTTTGTTAGTAAGGGATATACATTTTATAATGATCATGACTCACCGTTGCCTCTTCCCATGAGAGATGGCGCAACATCGACCCACGTATACACAATCCGATCTGCTTGCGATTATGTTGTGGATACTGTTAGAGCTGGCCCGTACCCTGTTCACCAAGGAAGCGCACCTCTTACGCATCGTTGCGTAGAAGCAATCCACATGTGCGTCTGTGAACATTTCCAATGCGCTACAGAAGGGGACAGCCCGACCAGCATCCTAAAATCTATGTCTATGTACAAAATATTATTAACTAGCGGTCCGTCCCGGCTTCGCATGGGTGGACATTCTTCCCGTTTTTGCAATATTTTTCATTTATGTTCCCTCCTATTGGTTGTAGCGTGATGTTATATAACCTATAACCTTCCTCGATAAATGGACTATCCAACACAAAAATATTTTTTCAATTCCAACCAGTAGTTCGTGAGATAAGCGCATTCAAACAAACAAACTCTTCAGCTTTATAATATTAGTACAGATTATTTAGTAATTCATTCGTTTTGAGCTACATAGATGGATTAATGAATGTTGTATTGTAAACAACTCACTCACTCATTCATATTTATAAGCTTCAGCTACAGTATAATTTCATTAGATTTATGAATTTGTTTATTCAAATTCATTTTTTTTAAATTATATTTCATATAAATTATCCGTACATTAATTTTAAAATAATAATACAATAAATAATAGAAACCCTGGATTAGAAACGCCTATGTAAGTTGGTAAAATTTGGCAATCAAGTAGGTTGTATATTTCTGGTCAGTAATTGTTGTAGTAAAGATTTTTATAGCAATTTAAATCAGTAAGTAACGCAGTTCTTATAAAAAAATTACTGTTCTCACTCCCGTCCCAGTGCGCGAAAACGTCTGACGTCCTGTCTAGCCTTTTTCCCAACTATGTTGGAGTCGGCTTCCAGTATAATCAGTTGCAGCTGAATACCAGTATTTTACAAGGAGCGACTGCCATTAGACCTCCACAACGCAGTTACTGGGCAATGCCGATATCCTAAGGTAACACCGGTTGTCAGACTTTCGGGCTTCTGATTACCTATAACGACTGTCATCATAGGTATTTGTATGACACCAATATTGGTATACCAATCCATGGACTGACCGCGGCAAATACAGCTTGATGGAACGGAAACATCTGACGATTCTTCACTTATTCGAGTACGGTTTTTAATTTATTTCCGAATTTGTTCTAAACGTAGCACACCGATAGATGGAAGCTAAATCCACTTGCAGACCTTACTGAATGGTGTTACAAAAGTCAAGGATTCTCGAGCATTCATTATTATAGTCAATGTTCTATTGTCTGGGATATATTATCGAGTTACTCTAGGAATGAAAGATAAACACAGACTGTATCTGATGCTTATCGCACTGCGATAGTTGTCAATAAAGGAAACGACTGCCACTGCGATTCCTATGGGAATAGTTGAAGATATAAATATACAGAATAGCTCTACGCTATCTTCTGATTGCGTTTATTTTATTGATATATTAATATTTAGTACTTTTAAGTAAGAAATAAGTGGCAGTCGCTCCGTGTAAATTACTGGTATTCAGCCGCATCTGGTTAGACTGGAAGCTGACCCCAAGATAATTGGGAAAAAGCTAAAAGGAAGACTAAGTAAGAAATAAGTATATTAGAGGGAGATTGAAAGTGGCACCATTTTTACAGAAACGCTCACGGTGCTACATTAGTTTACGATGTGTTAGAACCAAAGTCCCTAGCAAAACTGAATGAGTTGGTCGAGGAACTTCAAGCATACCCCACCGAGAAGAACATAGTCTACTTAGTTGGCGGCAATAAGATTGACAAGCATATCATTTTGGGACCCAGTGCATAATATCAGCAAGCACATTGGGTCACCCGCGCGACAGCGCAACGAGTATTCCCACGGAGGGTTGATGTCAGGCAAGCGGCCGGTCATAAAACAATAAGCCAAAACCTCTAACAACATGGATTTATGAAATACATGTTGTGCCGACCCCACCTAGTGTGGGATAAGGGCAGGAAGAAGAAGAAGAAGAATTGAAAGTGGCACCAGTGACAGAAAAGTTGAAAAGAAAGCGTTTGTCTTGGTATGGACATGTGATGAGGAGGGATGAAACACATGTGACTAAGAGAGTGATGAATATAAATGTTGATGTATGGAGGGGGAGAGGGAGACCTAAGAAAACATGGATGGATTGTGTGAGGGGGAGGATATGAAAGATAAGGGAGTAAATGATAATGAGACGGCTGACAGGGAAGAGTGGAAGAGAAAAACATATTGCACCGACCTCAAGTAAGTTGGGACCAGGGCAGGAAGATGATGATTACTATTTAGTACTTTTAATTAGTATTTTAACTGCCTCATTGTTCTAGTGGTGGCAAGCGCGATTGCTGACTGTGAGGTCCTGGGTTCGATCCCCAGGTCGGGTAAAGTGTTATTGGGTTTTTCCGTGTGGAATTCCTCAGTAGCAGTCTGGAGTTTAGGTTTGTGCTAGGTTGATGGCAATAAGCTCGCCCCCTATTACATGGGACTTAAACATAACGGCGTTATGAGGGTGTTACTATACTCCTCTGCTACCTTTCTGGGTACACAGGCATGATGTTATGTTATGTAATTTTAATGACAAGATAGGCGTCTTTTACAGCTCTTGACAAAAAGCTACAAAAACAAGAGTTGACATGAAACACACCATACTTTTTCAGGTAGGATTTGAGAGGTATAATGGCAAATATGAAAGACTAGTGGCCCGTCCCGGCTTCGCACGGGTGGACATTTTTCCCGTTCTTGCAACATTTTTCATTTATGCTCCGCTCCCATTGGTTGTAGGGTGATGTTATATAGTCTATAACCTTCCTCGATAAATGGACTATCCGACACAAAAATATTTTTTCAATTCAATTCAAATCCAGTAGTTCCTGACATTAGCGCGTTCAAACAAACAAATCAACAAACTCTTTAGCTTTATAATATTAGTATAGATTTAAGCTAGTGCACGTTGTACATAGCGAAATCCGTCGATTTCATGGATATGACCGTTTTAAGTCGTTAAATAATTCCATTGATAAATATGATGTGATGAACTTTATATACCTAACACTTCTTCCTGTAAGAATAACTTGATCCCATTGTTCAATTTCCCCAATTGATAGTATCAGTTAGTTTAATAAAACCATTATGCAAGTACTGAGCGAACTTCTAAACAATATTCTAAGTATGATTAGTTTGTGGCGAGTCTATCGAGAAGTTAGATTGAGACGATCATCTTTAATATCAAGTGTCTACTGTTTTGAGTTGACTTAAGGACTTGTTCCAAAGCTTGCAGATTCCGGAGTTAGGATTACGGGATTTAATATAATTTAGTCCAAATCTTTGTATTGGTCTATTGGTTTTAGTGGTAAGTGTACCGTTCTGCATTAGAATATAAGATTAAAAGCATATGCAACGAAGTATTTTTTGAAAGAAAATACTCAGTCGTATTTTGGGTTTGTTATTGGGCCAAATGGATGACGACAAGGTCGTCCTATATTTTATGGGACCTAATACCGTACTGGTACCATGTATAATCGAATTCTGTTGAGACAGTACATCTCGACACCAGCAATGAATAGGTACTAAGCTGACTTGAATTTTGGTCAGTGGAAAGGTAAAAAGACTAAAGCGCCAATATACCTACTTTACAGTAGAGAAATTAAATGTATTTTTTTAAGAAAATGAACATAGTTATAATTCTTAGAGTATACATATTAAATAGATAATTTAATAATCTATTTAATATGTATACTTACTCTCTCTCTGTGTAAAATAGCTTAGTATTGAGTGAGAACAGATTCTGTTTTCACTCATTCAGTGATCGAAGACGTGATTATTTCCCCGTAATCGTAATCAATATACAAAATTAAAATCTACGATTTCAAAATACTCCGCAAAAAATGATTTCTGCAAATAAATGATGACTGATATCTGATTTTCGCATAACAAGATTGAATCCCGAAAATACGTTACACAAAAAATAAAGTGTCCCCATTATAGCTTCCAATTTTAATCCGATACGATAACAGTAATAATAAAAAATGATAAAAAAACCATAGGATAACAAGCAGAACACTGATATTCAAGTGTCCACTCCGTTGAAATTCACTGGACCGTAAAAATCCGGGCCTGTGAAGAATCGAGGGTCCTCGACGCGATGCAGAAGGGTGTCCTAATGGGAAGAGGGCTTAAGGGTCGTCCTCCTGAAGACTGTCTGTCCACTTCTTGGCATCATAATCGGCTCTGAGGGCTTAAAATGATTCCGGTTTGTACTTTAAAAGGCAGTTTGAGATCAAAATCTGATACGAAATTTGGGGTTTGACATACTCCCGTCTTTGTTGGGCAGTGAAGTTTGAAGCATATCAAAGTATTTTAATTAGATGCCGTACATTTTTGTTACTGTGTAATTCAAATTTTAAAACCATCACTCTCTTGATATCAGGCGTTATCAGAAGGGTACTGTCCCGCTGTACATTCATAGATTACTTATGGCTAGCCGATCCCATATGAAAAGGGGCGAGGCTGCCACCATCGATCACGCGTATTTCCGACCCAAAGTTGCATGTGAAAATTTCTTAAAGAAAAGCGACCAGATAATAAAATTCGACTTGTGACATCTAGACTAATGAGGAATTAGACATGTCATACTATTTACAAAAACTTTCTGAAGGTAGTTTAACATTGAATGGAAATGGTCTGTCAGGTTCTAAAATATCAGGGATAAAAGTAAAAGGGTAAATTGAATAGAATAGAATATACTTTATTGTACACCAAAATTGTAACACAGCTCTTGATTGATTTTACTTTTCGCAAATAAAACCACGAAATCTTTATTGTATCGAAAATCCTTCAAATACCGGTACTCTACGCTGACCGCATAATTTATTCACATTATTTTCATCGTCATCAACTCGTAAACGTTCCCGTTGAAGATCTATCACCTACCTACTAGATCTCTATGCTACAACCTTAAAGGGATTGGTGATCGCAGCAGGCCTGTACTATGGATTATATATATTATAGATATAAAACATGCCTAGCGTCTCTTCACCTCCGGAGTGGAGGAATAAAATCGAACTGAATGATAAGATCGCGATTGCACAGTGGAATGGGAGCGATAAATGATGAGCTAAATGATTTATTTTCCATATATCGCGCTGGATGTTTTATGGTTTAAACTGGCATTATCAGGATTATTTATTTAGTATGGGATGGTGAGTAACGGTGTGCTCAGTGGAACACAGACACAGGGAGATTATGAGTACCTAATATACAAGGTTAGTCGGAAAGGGGGTACTAAGCCGCGGGCCACTAATGTATCACTGATGACTGTTTTAAAGAAAGAGTTAAAATTTAAAAATTCGATAATTATTTTTTTCATGCAAAATAATTTTAATTTTACTTTCTTCAAAAATTCTTCATCCCTGCTGTAGTTACGAATTCAGAAAATGGAGCTTTTAATCTGTGACCTCAAATATGACCTAAAATGTAAACACAGCTGATCATAGCTGAGGATAGATAGAATTTAGCGTATTTTATATGAAATCTTTGAAGAGCTATTTCTTCTTTTGGGGAAAAATGTAGAACAAAAGTTATCCCTTATTATAGGTACTATAACACCCTTTCGGCTTAGTACCCCCTTTCCGACTAACCTTGTATAGTACGATACGGGTTGACTTCACTTGAATATTACTGACGGGTCTCTGATATACAAATAATAAGAATACAGCCATAGTTGTTAAATAAAGCCTAGAAGTGTTGTTTAATTCAGTTGATATAACAAAAGAAAAAAAACCTAAAACAAACAAAGTACTCAAGGTAGACCACACAAAGTAAGCTTTGTGAACGAAGAACACAATAATTAACATACACGCAGGCGTTTAGCTTCGTAAAACAATGACTTCAACATAATCACCAAGCAACTTTTGATTAAAGAGGTAAAACACTCCAAAATGGAGGGCGAAAAACAACAGGAGTTGGAAAAAGGTAAGGCACAAACTCTTTTATATAAAAACACAAATGATTTATTTGACGAAGAGTTTCAGTATTTGCAGGTACTGGTGGGGCCGGGAAGAGTTTTTCCCGTTTATTTAATATGCATATTTTTTTTGGGTATATGAATAATTTTATAATCAATCCTGTGGCTGGGTGTGCCGATTATGAACATCAATTATGTGGTAAGCGGTTAATCGTGAGCGGACAGCGTAAAGAATGGGATTAAAGTAGGTTTTAATTTGTATGATTTTGGTTTATTTTAGGGAAATGTCACACGTGGAAATGTTTGGGGACTTTTTCTCTATACTAATGTTATAAAGAGGAAAGATTTATATTTTTGGATTTTTGTATGTAACGAATAAACTTAAAAACTACTGGACCGATTTCAAAAAATCTTTTGCCGTTAGAAAGCTACATTATCACTGAGTAACATAGGCTACGGGCGGAGCCGTGAGGAGACAGCTAGTGTTTTATAAAGCGAAGGGAAAGTATTGTTACCTTTTTGTTATTTGGCGATTCTATTCTATCCCCAAAGGTTAGGCAGAGGTATATAGTAACACTTTCATTTCGCCGTTATATTTAAGTCCCATGTAATAGTGGGCGAGCCTATTGCCATCAACCTGACACATCTCTGAACTCCGGGCTACTGTTGAGGAATTCCACTCGGAAAAACCCAATAACACTTTGCCCAACCTGAGAATCGAACCCAGGAGCTCACGATTAGCAGTCGCGGGTGCCACCATTAGATCAACGAGGCAGTTTCAATCAATGTTGTATTTTTTATTATTATTACGTTCTGATAAGTTATTGTATGGTTTACCTAGCCTTTTCTCAACCATGTCGGGGTCAGCTGCTAATCTAACCAGACCCGGCTGAATACCAATACTCTACAAGGGGCGACTGCCATCAGACCTCCGCAACCCAGTTACTGGGCAATGCCGATATCCTACAATTAGACCGGTTGTCAGATTTTCGGGTTTCTGACTTCCCGTAACGACTGTCATAGATGTTCGTATGACAACCGGGATCGACAGTTTAACGTGCTCTCCGAGGTATGGAGGGGCCTCGATGTGTAACGAACGGTCACCCATCCACGCACTGACCATGGCAACCGTAGCTTAACCTCGAAAATCGTATGACCCGCGCTGTTGGTATAATAGATAGGTACTTATACCTACTTGTTAGGTTTAGTTGAATATTAACTATAATAAATCTCGTACAATTTGGCACATCAGCTAAGCACGATCAATAAGTGGGTATGTATGAGCAAAGGAATGTAAATCAAAGAAAAATAAATGTACTTACACACTCGTAATATTTGATCATTGAAAAGCTCTCACGTTTACCTCTTTGGAACATAAAAGTGGATACCGCACACTTAAGTCCATAGAAACAGAATTTAAATAAGAAGTAGGTACTTTCCTTTGTGCTCACAGATTTCTTTTTTTTTCTTAAATAAAGAATTTTTAAAGAATGCTAACAAAATTAAGTGATAGAAGTTCTCAAAGGGAAATATATATCATTCCTATGGTAAAAAATATTTCCTCTAGTGACATTATCCAAGTAGAAACTGAGGAATACGTTTTTATGGACTAAACGCCGACCGCATTTCCTCACAATGAAAAAAAACACAAAAACGTGTTGACGTATTTCCAATTTCATAAAATAGGTTACAAATGTAAAAACAGCTTTGGAAATAAAACTGGAACACATGTTTTTAATTAAACCTACTTTTAATTCTCATCAAAAACTTAGCTGTGTCGTGTACGGAGAACTTGTTCCAAGTTAAACAAGAAAGATTGACGTAAACGGGTCCCGAGGTAAAATTAGGATCGCGGTTTTACGTTTGTAAAACCGTAGTAGTGTCCGTAGTAGTCCGAAGTGTTTACTAAGTCCTTAGTACTAAGGGCGGTTTTAGAGTCGTGTGGATTTCGTCAAGCACGCGGGTGCGTAGCGCCAGGCCCGGACTGGCCTGACGGGCCGGTTACACAGTCGGAGAAATCGAAAGAGTGAGGGGAAACTAATAATCTTCTACTTAACTGTCCTTCCCATACTTCTGATTTCATTCATTCTTCCTTTCATATTCAGGCTATACTTCTTTGGAATGCGCTCCCTCTTGATATTAGGACAGCCACCAGTCGGTATGCTTTTAAGCGAAAATTGCGGAGTTATTTTTCAGAACAAATAGTAAGAGTTGTCTCTTAATCCCCTTTTCTATTCTTTTCATAAGGTATATATTTTATATGTATATATATTATGTATTTATTTTATATGTATATATATATATATTATGTAGGTATGTGTTATATGTATAGGATTTTATATAGTAAATTATACATTTATAAGTATGGAGAATTTTAATTATTTTGTACTTGTGTACATTTATAGTTTTATTTACGCCTTGAGTTCTTTTTTTTTATTTTTGTAACCTCAAATTTTTCTTATTTTATTCTTGAACAATAATTTGCACCTGCCATGTTATCTCTTCACCACCTTTGGTTGACTGGTAGAGAATGCCTAAGGCATTAAGTCCGCCTTTGTACTTTTTTTTGTTGCATAAAGTTTAAATACATAAACTAAAAAAAAAAGAAAAAAAATCGTCCGCCTATCGCTTGAAAAAGAAGCCGCAAATTGTTTGTGTTGGGAATGAATTTTTTTTTGCCAGCAATGGCCAACCGTCTCTCAAATGCCCGGGCCGATTTCAGGTCCCAGTCCGTCCCTGCGTAGCGCCCACATATATCACCTCTTCATACATGCTATTTTTGAAGTTATACTTCTTTTGGCGCAATGAGGGTGATATTTTCATTGTTACGGAAGTTACGCAGGTATAACGAAAATGCAACACCATGAAGTTAGTTGTTGACGTAAACCTCAAAGGTATCTAAATAACATCACGCCAGTATTCTCCGAAGGGTTAGGCAGAGGTGCATAGTAAAACCCTCATTTCGCCGTTACGTCTAAGTTCCATGTAATAAGGGGCGAGCCTATTGCCATCAACCGGACACAAATCCAAAAACCGGGCTGCTATTGAGGAATTCCACACGGAAAAATCCAATAGCACTTTTCCTGACCTGGGATTCGAATCCAGGACCTCACGATCAGTAGTCGCGCTTGCCACCACTATACCAACGAGGCAGTCAACTAGGCGTCACTAGTTGTACATTATAAAAATAAGGTCTATCGTACAAAGTCAAAGTATAACTTCTATCGAGTGTACATGAGTACACGTGACCCACGCACAAAAAGGTGATGCAGGCGCCACGCACGCGGGTCAGACCCGCGTGCGTGACAAAATCCGCACGACTCTAAAAACGCCCTTAGTAGCTCCGTACAATAAAACGCCCTGCAGACTGTTTTTGTAAAGAAACATTTGTGCATAAGTAAACTGTGTAGTCGTTACCTCTTTGACGTTCAAGGAGCTTCGTTATAGAAGGACCCTAATGGAGTAGTGCGGTGCGCGGGAGCAAAAACATTTTCTTGTTTTTGTTTTCACTTCACTATTATTGGAGTGTGAAAGTGTTGGTTGTGGATTTTAACACTTCAACATAAGAATTGTTTTCGTTATGTTGTTTTTGTGTTATTGTAAAAAAGTGAAAATTATAGAAAGATCTAGGTATGACAATGGGATGGGTTTAGTTTCGGAAGACGTGGCTAAGGAATAAATTAGGTGAAATTAGATAGCGACAAGGCATAACTTTTTGTTTTATAGGGACTTACAACATGAGTAATTAAATGCTGTATATTGATAACATATAGCACAATGGATATTAAAAATGCAGTCTGCTTCTCAAAAATACCAGTAAAAAGTTCTCTCTGCCGATGTAAGGCACAGATTTTCCCCATTTCAAAAAAATAAATAAAATAGTTTCCAAGACAAGCAAATCGTACCACTGTGCGCTCTAGGTAATACAAAGATCATTAGACGAGTTGGGCTATAAATACCAGCTTGCGCACCGTATCCGCAAAGTAAACCGCTTAAGACTAACGTGAAATTAACCCGAAACTGCTGTTGCAACACGGATACCTTCGGGAAAGTTCGACTCTAGAAGAAATAAATATCCCATTTGTGAATAATAAGATATTTTCTTGAGGTAATTTGCTGCGTCGTTATAGGTGTTCGGGTGAAATTGGGTTTTAGTGTTAGGAAATATTAATTAAAAAACTGCTTTCGTTAAAATATTCCGTCAGTTACCTAATTTGAGGTCTTCTATAGGTATACGTGTGGTTAGTGACTAAACTGGTGTCAGAGTTTATGCCACCCATGGGCCTCTGACTTGGCTTCACATGACGCCGAGAAATATCTCTCAGACATGCCGTTTCCTCACCATGTTTCTTTTCACCGTTTTTAAGCAAGTGATAATTATACAATACGCACATGAATCCGAAAAGTCAGAGGTGCCTTGAGTTCTATGACTTGGCAGTCCGACGGTCACACCACTAGGCTATCACTGCCAATTTAAATATTTGTGGTGAAAATTACCCACTTCTTCCAATCGTATGTCAACGCTTGCTAACGCAGTAAGCAGATTTTTCATCTTTATAATATAACCTACGCTTTTATATATTCTTTATAACCAGCCGTAGAACATCTTCCAGCCACAATTTGAGGTTTAATTTAAATATAACATAGCATGAAGGAGTAAAATTAGTCTCACAATTTATTTTTAGTCTTTTTGGGTTGCGTCGTCAGCTTATATTAAATTCTCGTGAAAAATCGTCATGTGAGCACGCAGTAGGCATGATGGCAACATATTAAATCGCGGGCCAAATTAAAATGTAAAACTCGACCGAGTCACGCCCTTGTGTAAAGTGAATAAGATAAATGAACGCGGGCCCACTGAAACGTTCGTTTCACGTATCACACAAATAAATTAACCACACGAACTGGGGTTTCATTTAAAATGAAATCGATAAAGAAGGCGTTTTGTTAGTGCGACTCGATGGATACCGAACAATGTAGTTGATCTACGGAACTGGATTTAATGCAACCGATGTAGGTAATTAACGTTTTGATTTTATGTTCAGTAAGAATGAATGGTTGCATTGTCAGCATAGTTATGATATTCATTATTTCACATACTGATGGTAATAGAAGACTTATGCCCGGTTACTATAAACAGAAACGAATCGTTTTACTTACCAATGGTAGCATTTTTTATTACCAAACTGGGCATATGAATAGGCTGGTAACCCAATATTACTTGTGATAGTTACTTCCACTTCATCTAGCTATTCTTTACGTGAAGACCATGAGATCTTTGTCTCATAATTGGTAAAGGTACAGTCTTAATTTTAACCAATAACGCTCCGTAAATTATAGGCATCGGCCATTTATTGTTTACGTCCCCAAATTAGTAAATAGTTTCATAACATTAATGTATTTCGTTAACCATTAATTATGTACTCAACATTAAAAACAACGTAATCTAGTACTAAAATTGAATTATTATTTGTAAAAAAATATTGAATTTCAGTAAGCCAAAGTGACGTAATCGCGACACACAGGAACGACCCAAATCCGTTTAGTCGCGTCCATCAAGACCGCACCTTAACACGCTTGGGTTCGCGACAAATTTTGTGTTGCTGCGAAAAACGTTGTGATTTGTTAGAATTTCCATACTAACTCACGACCACGACCCTCGGGTCGCTACCTGACCTGCGGTGAACGCCAATGTCGTAACCGTAAAACATCTATATAAATTTAAATTTGTCGTTTCACCTACGTTTTGGCAAACTTTCGACTGTGCATTTATAAAAGGAGGACACTCTATTTAAACGGTATAGCCACTTACTAATTTAATGATGAGTACCCAAATATAATGGATTCTGGAGAAAACTTTGATAAAAGATATCTATTCAGCTCCTAATTCTATTGGATACTCACCGAATATTGCTCATATTGTCGGGGAAAATGATTCTGTTAATAATTTTGAGTTACATTTATTTCGTATTAAACGTGTCATATCTTCATTTAATATTTTTTCCTTATAATTTGATTTCGAACACAATCACATTCAGTTCTATTCGCATAAAAAACCGAAATAAAATTTATTTTTCCTGTTTTTGTTAAAGTTACCTAAATAAAACATATAATTCGTACACAAATGAAGATGGCTGCAGTATTTACAGGTTGATTGCCATTTTAGGTTTAATTCAAATGAACTATTGACTGCCTCGTTGGTCTACTAGTGGCGAGCGCGACTGCTGATCGTGAGATCCTGGGTTCAATCCCCAGGTCGGGCAAAGTGTTATTGGGTATTTCCGTGTGGAATTCCTCAGTAGCAGCCCGGAGTTTGGATTTGTGCCCGGTTGATGGCAATAGGCTCGTCCCCTATTACATGGGACTTATACATAAGGGTGAAATGAGGGTGTTACTATACACCTCTGCCCAACCTTTCGGGGAATACAGGCGTGATATTATGTTATGTTAGTTTCATTGTTAATAGTTGTATGAGAAACTGAGGAAACATTCCTGGCTAGCTACCACCCTCACATTGAAGTCCGATGCCAAGCAGTTTGCTATGTTCCGTCGTGTGTATGTGAGAGTCAGAGGGTTATTATGGGAATCCCTCTATATCTCTGTTCCTTGGATTCGTGTGCTCCATCTTAGACCCTGTCTGCTCTTACCATCAGATGAGACTAGGGCCAAACGCGACATAACAAAAGAATAAAAAAAGAAAAAAAACGTCGGAACGATAAATTATTTTTATTTCTGTAAATAAATCTGTTACAGACACTTTTACAAGTCAATGTAATGTTTTTTTTAAGACTAGATGGCGCCGGCATTTCCTATCTGACTAGCTCTGAGAAGAAAAGCCGAAACAAACTCAGAGATCAACGATACACAGTTCTTCCCAACATGCTTAACTCTTCAACGACCCATCTTGCTATTCCCATATTTGTCTTGGGCCCCGTGTGCCCAAAAACCAACGAATCTAAAAAGTAACTCCTAGACTTATCATAAGCGAAGTCACAGTATAATAATGGCAGTAAGCGTATTGAAGTGACACCCCGAGCAAATCTTGAGAGGTCGCTCGTTTATCACATGCATCTGTGACAGAGGAAAAACTTTCCTACACTGTGGCGACTAAATGATATTGCGATTTTTCATACATTCTTGTCACATCACTTTTTGCTTTCTATCTTTCTTTTGCTCTATTCCTTTGGTTATTACGATCGTGTTTAATTATTTCTAGGTATGTAGGTAGATGGGTACTTATTCGTATAATACGGAAAAGAGGGATAAATACTCGAGGTTAGTAAATACCTACTCATAAACACATTTTTTGTAGTAAACGACCTGCTTGTGTATGATTTCGTCCTGGAAGTACCTACTACCACCATACCAGTTTTCGCCGCAAAGCAGCATTGTGTTCCGGTTTCAAGGGTATGGTAGGGCAACTGCCTCCTGCCGGGGTTGCGGTGCATGCTTTTGCGAATCCCGCGACCCCGGCCGTACGGTCAGGAGAAGGAACACCGTTGGTTTTTAGCCGGTAAGAGTCTGGCAGACCCCCTCACCATCCCCGGGCGAGGGACATCCATGAGGATTTTCCAACGCAAAAAAATAAAATAAAAGGGCAACTGCCTCGTTGGTCTAGTGCAGGGGTTGGTAACTCTTTGCGGCTCTCCAGTTCCATACGCAAAATATAATTATTTTACTATCAAAACCCTTAAAATCGTGCAATCGATCCATAATTGAGTACTGTAATATAGTATGACTGATATAATATACGAACTACTTATAACTGAGATATAGTTATACGTTTGTATGCTGCAAACTGCCCTATATAATATTTCTTAACAATTCTTTCCATCCAAAGGTTGTCTAGAAGAAATTGCTTTAAGCGATAAGACCGCCATTTGTACTGTTCTTAATAACGTGTACTCCTTCTGTTTTATTTATTTTAGTGTACAATAAAGTATATCGATCTATCTATAGATTAGTAACTATATCTAAATTTATTTTCGTTTTGTATTTTTTTTAAAGGTAATTATTTTTGCTAAACGCCATTTCAAGGTTATCCATTAATTACAGGACATTGCAGGGGCAAAGGGGGTATTAGATCATGCAGATCTGAAGCACACTCTTCGAAATGTGTCCGATAAAAAACCGATAGACTAGCAACTTTGCGCCGATGCTCAAGACTTTGGAGCTTGGTCTGAACAAGGGAGTCGTTGCTGATGAGCTTCTTGGCACGCTTCTCAATGGACCTCAACTTTTGGGTTTAGCAGCGTTTTAAGAAGGAAACCTGAACACATAAACTTTTGACCTGTTTCACAACAGTTTACCTCTTAACTAAGCAATAATGTGGCGGTTTGTTAGTTTCTTGATCGCCATATTTATTTCCCAGATAAGATTTTATCCGATAATTATTAAAATACTATTATTAGAGTACTATAGGGAATGTTTACTTGTTTGTATGTACGTAAATAGGTAGTTGAAGTATGTACACGCGTTTACGTCATTGGTGTGGTTGAATGATGATTACTGCGAGTAATATTGACTTATGACGTCATACGTGCGCGTTACGTTGTATACGTATGTAGGATGTATTAATTAATATTCTCATAGTAATTATAACTCGACGTTAATGCTTTCACACTTAGGCACTTGAAATCAAGTTAGTTATAACATAACATCACACCTATATTCCCTGAAGGGTCGGACAGAGGTGTATAGTAACACTCTCACTTCGCCGTTATGTTTAAGTCTCATGTAATAGGGGACGAGCCTATTGCCATCAACCGGGTAAATCTAAACTCTGGGCTGCTACTGAGGAATTGCACACAGAAAAATCCAATAACACTTTGCCTGACCTGGGGATCAAACCCAGGACCTCACGATCAGCAGTCGTACTTCCTACCTCTTGACCAACGAGGCAGCCCGTCTGTCAGATATAAAACAATAATATTATAGCTGTTTTTGAGTCTTTTTCGTTGATACTTGTTCCATACGCGAATCGAATACACGACCCGCAGCGCAACAGCCAAGCACTCAGCCACTGCGTCAACCATGTCATCCAAATTTAGGTTTAAGGCATATCTTTGCGTTGAGACCCAAAAATATAACGCGGAAAATAAACCATTGCATAATCCGGGCTTACCGTCAAATTAGCCAAAAATATCCGATATCTCTAAAACCGGTCCGTACCGATTTCTGTCAAACAAATAAAAAGCTATTTTAACGGTGATCAAATATTTTCTGACACTTCATTTAATTTTCTCTTGTTCATTTTTAAAAGCCCACTCCGAGCTCTATGGAAATCACAATAAATTAACATTTTTGTCTTCTTCGAGATCAGAGCTCCAAGTAAATTGATAGCGTCCTTTAATGAAAAAAAAAAACACTAAGATTCGGATTCCCAAACATTATTAATTCCCATAAGCATTTTCACCGTTTCTGTGTAGACAAGAAATATTTTAATTAAATTTTCTATAGTAACTTGTTTAGACCCCAAAAGCGATCCTTCGTGCGATTTTATTGTGAGAATATTAACGTTTCTTGAAGCTTTACCTATGTACTAATTAATTTTTTTTACCTTTTTTTAAACACGCTTATAAAGTAAGCACTCTTCATGAAAAACGATATTACTTTAATTTTTATGTATTTTAACTAGAAATATCTTGTTCAAGTTTTTCGTTTAAAACTAAAACGTTATTGTTTGATGTAAAAGTTAATTGTTTTTTAAGAAAAATGAATTTTTAGTTGATGACAACGACTTACATAGTATTAGTACTTCTTTATACTGTGGTATTAGGTTTAATATTAGATTTCTTATTCATTTCAAATTTAAAAGTTTAATAAAATATTTATAGAGTGAAGTGTTTAGAAAATCGCTTTGCATTTTATTTTAAAATAGTAACGTATTTTATATATGTATTATATACTTATCTAATGTTGTGATATTAAATCCACTTTAGTTACTAAAGGCTGGTCTTAGTGAGATATTATAAAATATTACCAAGCTAATGACGTTTTCTTAATAGAAGGCGGCATTGAGAAAGATATAATAATTTATATCTTTGTGACAAAAGGTAATTTCTCACAAACACCAGGTCACTTCTGTTTCTCTAGGAAAAGATAATAGTTCTCTGGAATTTGCATGAATATATTACTGTATTAATTATTATATTAATTTATTATCTGTTCAGTTAAAAATTGTTGTTATACCTTTAAATATAACATGTTGTAAAAAACATTTTGGTAAGTTTCGATATAATATTCTATTGACACATAGGTGAACATTTATTGAAAACTAAAATTTATTCATAGTAACAAAGTAATTATTCCAATATACAGGATACCTATATTTTTAAGAAGTGCAGCTAATATGCATAGTGGATCAGTATATGTACCTTATCGCAACCACATTGTTAAAATTCACTTTAAAACATAAATAAAAAAATGATTTTGTATGGGAGACTCAGAAAATTATGTAGCGCACGCCTTAAAAATGGATGTTTATTATTTTGTGTTAATAAAGAAAATGTTTGCGATAGGAAACAGATACAAAACCACTATGCAAATTACCTGCACTTTTTAAAAATTTATCCTGTATATAAATCTAAACTAGTATAATACAAATCTAAGGTAAAAACTATATACAAGGTTAGTCGGAAAGGGGGTAGGTACTAAGCCGAAAGGGTATTAAAGTACTCATAATAATGGATAACTTTTGTTCTACAACTTTCCCCAAAAGTCAATAGTCCAAGAGAAATAGCTGTTCAAAGATTTCATAAAAAATACGCTAAATTCTATCTATCCTCAGCTATGATCAGACGTGTTTACATTTTACGTCATTTTTGGGGTCACGGATTAGAAACTCCATTTTCTGAATTCATTACTAAATCAGGGATGAAGATTTTTTGAAAAAACTAATATAAAAATATTTTTTCATGGAAAAAAATTAATCGAATTTTAAATTTTAACATTTTCTTAAAAACAATCATCAGTGATACATTAAGTGGCCCGCGGCTTAGTACCTACCCCCTTTCCGACTAACCTTGTATAATACAAAATACGTATAAAAATAATAATTAAAAGTGCACTCAGGCGTGTAATGTTTTATAATTCAGTACTTCGCTCAATGAAATAATTTTTAAATTTATTGGAATTCGAAATTTAAGCCAACATAAGTGCTTTTACTATACAAATAAATGTAAATGCCTATTATCCGTTATAACGTGTGAAGAATGTTAATGGATGCGAAGAAAATGACGTACAGAATAATTTGTAGCGATCCTACAAATGACGCTAACTTTTTACGTCATTGTTGAATTTTAATTTTGTTACGGCCACAGAATACTTTGAATATTCGTATAATATATTAATATTAATTTTTGTTATAATTTCTTACGAAGTGAAAAGAAAATTAAAAACTTGAAAGTCCGAATTTAAACTGCGGAGCCGTAATAAGATTTACAAAAGATCTCGTGAATCTTTATCGTCACACTGATCTCGATTGTATGTGCATCTGAACCACGATCTGAACTAAGGTATCAAAACTTAAATTCTTGCGAAACATAAAGGCGGAATTAGTAAGAAAAACCTGATGGTTTACTCAAAAAAATTGTTAAACGCGATTTAAGAAAGTTATGGTTGAATAACTTGATCCCTCAGTTCACATGCACATTATATTTATGCTTGTAGGTAAATATATAGGTATATACAAGCCAGCCCGCGTGCTGAGCAGTAGTTATAAAAATTCCCTAATAATAATTAACCCAGCCCGACCCTTGTTATCTCTCAACGACGCACTAAGCCGTGGTTCTAACCCCACAGGGGGTGCCCTTAGTGATCGGCGTTTAATTTATATTCCTAGTTTGTAAGCCCTGGCTGGGGGCCTTAAAGTAATTTTTGGCCACCCCAGGAATAGTCCGGTTGAGCATCTAAAAAGCTTTCAAAGCTTTAATTGCGAGTGAAAAAAAATATATATACAAGGTTAGTCGGAAAGGGGGTACTAAGCCGAAAGGGTGTTAAAGTACCCATAATAAGGGATAACTTTTGTTCTACAATTTTCCCCAAAACTCGATAGTTTAACAGAAATAGCTTCTTAAAGATTTCGTAAAAATATGCTAAAATCTATCTGTCCATAGCTATGATCAGCTGTTTTTTACAATTTAGGTCATATTTGCGGACATGGTTTGAAAATTAATTTTCTGAATACACAACTAAAGCAGGTATGTATTTTTTTTTTAAAACTAAAATAAAAATCTTTTTGGATGGAATAAAAATTAACGAATTTTGAAATTTTAACACTTGCTTTAAAATAGTCATCAGGGATACTTTACGTGGCCCGCGGCTTAGTACCCCCTTTCCGACTAACCTTGTATAGGTATAAGGTCCAACCAAAATACCTGGACAAACTTTAACACAGTGTTGAGTAAGTGTAACTGAGCATATCTATGAAAAAAAAACGAGATCCAAGTGTTTTTTTTTCTAATCAAAAATTTTTTCTTCAGCTTTAATTTTACTTTTTTTTTTTAATATTTTTCATTTCGCTGTTTAGATAAAACACGCCACGGAATTAGCGCGCGTCCCAATGGCGGTCGATGCATAAGAAATGGATGAATTTATTCTTAGAGAGTACAGGCAATTTATAACATTATAACATTATAAAAAAAAACCTTTGGATCTCGTTTTTTTTACATAGATGTGATTAGTCAAACGTCTTGAACACTGTGTAAAAGTTTGCTCAGGTATTTTGGTTGGACCTTGTATAACTAATGTGAGCTCAATGGCTAGAGCTTGCCCCAAGACTAAATATAATGCAAAAAGATATCTAAGCAACAAAAAGACAACGTAAATATACCCTTTCAAATCCACAAAGGCATTGAACCTAACTTCCATAATTTAAACAACTACTACATGCATACGAATTTGTCTTAAATCAGTCAGTCTAAGAATTTGCACTGTCAAGAACAGAAACGTCTTTCTCAGTTCAAGACAAACTTTACCACCCAGTTGCGGAGTGGTTTATAAAAACTATTAAGTACTCAGTTTAAAAGGAATGCCTTTTCTAATAAAGCTGAAGGTAAATCTCTTAAGGCTTGGCTGGCACTACGGTTGGGTTTACTTATGTGCGTTTTGTGCACTCCAGACACTTGTAAATTGTGATGTTCACAGTCAACTTGGTGTATATTAAACGTTTTATTAGTTCTCATAATATTTAACGAGTAGATCTTTTATTCAAATTAAAATCCTTGTACTGTGAGGTCTGTGAGCTGTTACTACGTTTTGTTCGTTGTTCTATTTTTGTGTTGAAAAAGTTGTTTGTTTTTTGTGTTTTTAACCGGTTTCGTGCGGAAAGGATCTGTTTTTATTGCAGGGAGTTTAGGCAGATAGTGTAGAGAAAAGCGGTTTGTAGTCTATGATATTTCGTTACGCTGACCATAATAGCTTTCAGGTTTGTTACTAAAATTTCACTTCGTTTATTGACGTAAATGGAAATATACTTATAGTAAGAAATTTTTTGTTAACTTAAGTTTAAATAATTTTAGTTAACATAACATCACATCACACCTGTATTCCCTGAAGGGATAGGCAGAGGTGGAAAACACCTTCATTTCGCTGTTGTTTTAAGTCCCATGTAATAGGGGGCGAGCCTATTGCCATCAACCGGGCACAAATCTAAACTCCGGGCTGCTACTGATGAATTCCACAAGAAAAAACCCAATAACACTTTACCCAACCTGGGGATCGAACCCAGGACCTCACGATTAGCAGTCACGGTTGCCACCACTAGACCAACGAGGCAGTTAGTTATTAGTTAACTTAAGGTTAAATAATTTTAGTTAACTTAAAGGTTAAATTAATCGGACATTTGTATTAAGTACGATAAAAAATTACACTTGTTAAAACCATTTCTTACTCTATTTGCCATATAAATAAATCAGTACCTGGATGACCGAGCTTTGCACGTCGTTTTTTTGCTAAATTGACGTTTTCCAAAAATTAAACTTAGCTAGATCGATTTATCGCCCCCGAAACCCCCCTGCATACTAAATTTCATGAAAATCGTTGGAGCCGCTTCCGAGATTCAGATTATAATATATATCGTCACCGGAAAGCCATTACTACTTAAGCGCCATTTTTGGCCAAAATGAGTTATATATATCGTTGGATTGGATTTAAAAAACCCAATCCAACGATATATATAACTCATTTCGGCCAAAAATGGCGCTTAAGTAGTATTGGCTTTCCGGTGACGATATAGGTATATAAATACTAGCTGCCCGGACAGACTTCTTTCTGTCAAAAGTTATTGCCCGTAGTAGGAAAAGAAAAGTGTTGTTTTTACTATTTTCCACGCAATTTTTGTTTTTTCTCTCCATAAGAACCTTCCTTGTGCCTTAAGGAATATATAAAAAAAAAACCGAATTGGTTGAGCCGTTCTCAAGTTTTGCGCTTAGCAACACATTTGGCGATTCATTTTTATTTATACACAAGAATTGTTTGTTTAAAGGTATTAGATTATAAAATACAATAAATAAATCATTATAAAACACAAAAAAATGTGATACCATAGATAGAGTTAATAAATAGAAAATGCAAGTACATTGTATATTGGACTATCCAAAATGTAACACAACATTTTCAGTTAATGAGCACCCGAGCAACATTCTAGTGAGGTTACCCCCAATCCTTGCCCGGCAATTATATCCGAACATCTTTTCCCATCCCATCTTTGTGTCATATACCTCAACACGCAACTTCGGCATCCTCATTAGCAGCATTTTGCCTTTCTTCGGGATTTTCCTTTTTCTCTATATTGCACGAAACAATCTACGTGTACAGAAACTATTGTAATTTTGTTGTGCTAGTTTTTCTTTTCTTATCTTTTCTCGAATAAAAATCTTTGAGTAATCATCTTGTCTGCTGTATTGGGGTAAATCTTTTTCTTTGATTTGGTTTATATATTCGGAATAAAAAGGTATTAAGGTACATTAAATTATGTTCTGTTCTGCCTAACTTTTTCCCAACTATGTTGGGGTCAGCTTCCAGTTTTTAAAAAAAAAAAAAAAACATTGCCCCACACTAGGATTTCTCCTGTATCGTGGGTGCTTTTACAGACACAAATCTTCACACGCACAAACACCCAGACCCGGAACAACTATCTGTAGGCCATAAAAATATTTGTTCCGTGCGGGAATCGAACCCACGACCCGCAGCGCAGAAGCCAATCGCTTAGCCACTGCACCAAACGTGTCGTCAACTTAGTCAGTCGTCAGTTTAACCAGATGCGGCTGAATACCAGTATTTTACACGGAGCGACTGCCATCAGACCTCCGCAACTCAGTTACTGGGCAGTGCCGATATCTTAGGTTAGACCGGTTGTCAGACTTTCGGGCTTCTGACTACCCGTAACAACAATCATAGGTATTTTTATGACACCCGGGACCGACTATTTAACGTGCTCTCCGAGACACGGAGAGGTCTCTATTTGTAACCAATGATTACCCATCCACGGACTGACCGCAGCAAGCGCAGCTTAAATTATGTATGGTATATAAATAAAAGGCGAGGTATAGTGCTAAATATATTTTATCTTTTATTCTTAGATAACAGAAGAAGAAGAAGTGATAGCCTAGCGGTTGAACGCTTGCCTTTCATGCAGGAGGGTCTGAGTTGGATCCCGGCCCGTACCTCTGATTTTTCAAATCCATGTGCGGGTCAGAATTTGATTATCAATTGCGTTAACGGTGAAGGAAAAACATCGTTTGGAAACCTGCACACTTGAGGGCTACATAAAGTTCTCGATGGTGTGTGTAGTCTGCCAACCCGCACCGGGCCAGCGTGGTGGACTAAGGCCTAAACCTTACTCATTCTGAGAAAAGGCCCGTACCCAGCAGTGCGACAGTGTTGGGCAAATTATATTTTTTTATGCTTAGTTAACAAAAAATATATATATTATTTCTTCAAGAAGATGTTTAAGCCCCAAATCTCTCGTTTTCCTCAACAACATAATAATATACGGGCAACATAGGTCTTCCTTTTATCTGAAAATCTTTATTCAAAACTTTTCCTTATTTCGTCTACTGAAGGTTGATTTATAATTACAAGATTTTTTCTCGTTGAATTGTAAGTACAAGTAATTCCCAAATTAATAACCCTCTTGTCCTATCCACACAACGTATTGGTAATTTTTTTCTGACATCATAAAACAGGTTAATTTTTTCATGATAAGTACTTTCAACTCTTCAAGCATATCATTTTAGGAGCCAGTGCATAATATCAGCAAGCACATTGGGTCACCCGCGCGACGGCGCAACGAGTATTCCCAAGGAGGGTTGATGTCAGGCAGGCGGCCGGTCATAAAACAATAAGCCAAAACCTCTAACAACATGTATTTATGAAATACTAACAACATGTATCTAAGAAATACATGTTGTGCCGACCCCATCTAGTGTGGGATAAGGGCAGAAAGAAGAAGAAGGTACTTTCAACTCTTACCATGTTTCAAGAAATGTGTAGGTCCATTAAATCCTGATTGTAAAATACATGAAGCTATTAAGTACTATTATGACACTATTCTACTTCCCTCATGAAAGCACGAAGTATACGAGAACAGCTATTCAGAACAGCTCATGGTGTGATGAAATGACAAGCCAGACAGTATGGTTGGTAGTGGGGTTGATGACCCGGAGTGCGTCCGGCGAACTAAAGTATCGTAACTCATGGACGCCCTTTTAATGCAAAACAATTTAATTCGTATTTAATTTAGGAACAATACGTTCCAAAATTAAATACGAATTAAATTAAGGAATTCTAAAGAACTTAAGCTGTCGGCACACAGACAGCGGTGCGGTGCGATAACGTTGCGGTGACGTTTAAATGTTAGGGAAACTAGTAACCTAGTCGCCGCACGGATCGAGTGTGACCGTGCTCATACAATACAAAACGAGCAATACAAAACGTCACCGCGACGCTACCGCACCGCACCGCTGTCTGTGTGCCGACAGCATAAGCAAAGTTGAAACTTATCTATACCATTAGAATGAAAGTTTCATATATTATATACTAACTTTGTCATTACTCTACCCATATAGAAAGTTCTCAGTATTTCCAAATAAAAAGTATCATAAGTGCTAATACTGGATAAATTCACCCACCATACCAAAACATCGAAATTTGTTCAGTTATTACATACTAGCGGCCGGTCCCGGCTTCGCACGGGTGGACATTTTTCCCGTTTTTACAACATTTTTCATTTAGGCTCCGTTCCTATTAGTCGTAGCGTGATATTATATAGCCTATAATCATCCTCGATAAATGGACTATCCAACACAAAAATAATTTTTCAATTCCACCCAGTAGTTCCTGAGATTAGCGCGTTCAAAGAAACAAACAAACTCTTCAGCTTTATAATATTATATAGTATAGATAAGCTTTAATACATACAGATGTACTCACGTAAGCAGAGGTGTTCTTGTATTACAGGAGGCCTTACACCCTCGTTCTTAAATCCCATGTAATAGGTAGCGAACTTATTGCCATTTTCTGGGCACAATGATGCCAGAATCCTCGCCTCAATACGACTTGTTTTCCCGGCAACGAAGTAAATGATAAATGATTTTTATTTCTGTAAATCAATCTGTTACTGACACTTTTACAAATCAATGTAATGTTTTTTAAGACTAGATGGCGCCGGCATTTCCTATCTGACTAGCTCTGAGAAGAAAAGCCGAAACAAACTCAGAGATCAAGGTCTCTTTTAAAGCAGACATTATGGTATAAAAACTAGGTATGCGAGTGTAACAATGTGGGGCAACGAAGGGGTTTATTTTTTCTTTTTTATACTTTGATTTAAGAACGATTTCTCCTGTATCGTGGGTGCGTTTACAGACACAAATCATCACATACACAAACGCCCAGACCCGGAACAATTATCTGTAGACCATACAAATATTTGTTCCGTGCGGGAATCGAACCCACGACCCGTAGCGCAGAACTCAATCGCTCAGCCACTACGCCAAACTTGTCGTCTATTATATTCTTAGTCCGTCCACGGAAATAAGATTTAATAAAAAAAATATCTATCATCAAAACTTTCACATTTGTTATATTAGTAAGATAAAATTTCAGTGTGTCGCAATCTCAGAAATCGTTAAGGATAAATGACGTCAATTATGGATGTTCTCTGCTGGGTCTATCAGAAGTTTTTACGACGCTGCGCTGCGCTGTAAAATTTCTTACATTAGGAAAGTGGAAAGTTCTGTGCAAGCGGAGCTACTGATCATCATAATTTGCTTTGTGATTTATTATTGCTTTCAATCTTGTTTTCTTTTACTTACAAGTAAAATTTGAGATTGTATTGAATTTCATTTTAGCATTGCCATACAACGTGGCAATACTGCCAGCCTTTTGAGCACTTTTCCTGTTGACAGAGATGCGGACGAATTTTTTGATGTCCTTTGATTGTTTTGCCTTAGATTTGTATTATAGTAGTTAAGATTTATATTGTATAATAATTATATCAGGTTGATTTTATAGGAAAACCAGTTAGTTATATCATAATGTGACATAAATAAAAATTTGAGATAGTATTGTTCATGAATGTACTGTATGTAGGTATGTCATACACACATATTCGCAAAAGCACATGGACGCCGTTGGCCAAAACATTGGTTTACCGGTCTTTTGTTCATTGAACTTTGTACGGTATTACCGATAACACCTATTTTAGCTCTAAAATTACTATTATCGAAATGCCAGTGTCTATCATAGCGATATTTTCATTATAAAGGTACACTCACATACATCAGTCTCGGCGGGGCTTGTGGCTAATTAACAACCTTGCGGATTATATGAATTGCAAGGTTAAGCTGTGCTTGCCGCGGTCGGTCCGTAGATGGGTGACAATTCGTCGAGACCCCTCCGTGCCTCGGAGAGCACATTAAACAGTCGGTCCCGTGTCATACGAAGACCTATGACAGTCGTTACGGGAAGTCAGAAGTCCGAAAGTATGACGACCGATCTAACTTCAGGATATTAGCATTGCTTTGTAACTAGGTTGCGAAGGTCTGATGGCAGTTGCTCCGTGTAAAATACTGGTATTCAGCCGCATCTGGTTAGGCTGGAAGCTGACCTCAATATATTTGGGAAAAGGCTAGGCAGAATGAACTCACATGAGTCACGTCAAGTCGCTGAGCGGTCACGTCAAAAAATATAGTTCAGTAGAAGTTCCAGGGCGTCGGTGCCACACGTCAGTCAACGCCACGGCCGGCGCGTCACAGACAAACCGTCAAACGCTGATGGTAGCAAACGAAATGTGAACATAGAACGTTGCTATGACTGACATTGATAGCCTAGTGGTGTGACCGTCGGACTGCCAAGTCATAGGTCTCGAGTTCGAACCCAAGGCACGCACCTCTGAATTTTCAGATTCATGTGCGTATTGTATAATTATCATTTGCTTAAAATGAGTGAAGGAAATATCGTGAGGAAACCGGCATGCCTGAGAGATATTTCTCGACGGCATGTGAAGCCAAGTCAGAGGCCCATGGGCGGCATAAACTCTGGCACCAGGTTAGTCACTAACCACACGAAAAGAAGAAGACTGACACTTATTAACATACACCACGTCTCGTTCTTTAACGTTGACTTGACTGGTCGACATCTTGACGACGACGTGACTTATGTGTGCGAGTGTAGGTACCCTACAGAATATTTTGTTAAAATTGGTAAACAACTTTGCTCAATGTTCCATACATATTTCGTTCGTTCTGCCTAGTTTATTGTCAATCGTGTTGGGGCCAGCTTCCAATCTAACCAGATGCGGCTGAATACCGTATTTTACACAGAGCAACTGCCATCTAACCTCCGCAATCCATTTATTGAGCAATGCCGATATCCTAAGGTTAGACCGGTGGTCAGAGTTCCGGGCTTCTGACTACCCGTAACGACTGTTAGGTATTTGTATGACACCCGAGACCGCCGGTTCAACGAGCTCTCCGAAGCACGGGGGGTCTCGACGTGTAATGAATGGTGACCCATCCACGGACTGACCGCGGCAAGTGTTTGCTTAACCTCGCAAATCGTATGAAACGTGCGGTTGTTAATACGACACGAGCCCGTTCTATTTGTTTCTATACACATATTTTATAATACATACTACTCGGACGGGTATTTCGGATATTGTGATGGACGTTGAAGAGTACCGAATGTAGGTCGTTGCGTACAGGAATTCTGCGGACTGCAGATTACTGCTGACGATAAATGTATGCTATTTTCCCCGTGTTTATCCGTTCGCCTACGGACACACACAGCTGATACCTACCCTCTCTAATTCTCTCCATATACCATCGGATCGTTGTGGTTGATATTCCGAACTTAAGTTTAATCCATAAGGTATCATCATCTAAATACACTGGCCTGCAAAAATAAGTATCACACTTTTAAAATTTCAATTTTTTCTAAACTATAGAAGTTAGAGATTTAAAATAAAAAACGTGTTATAGCAATTTTTATCAGCTTTCTTTGAAACTATAGTAACAAAGTTAAACTCTTTTTTGAGTCCTTTTTGCTTCGAAAATATATCTTGTGTACTTAAAAAGTTATTGCAATTTTAAAAGTGTGATACTTATTTTTGCAGGCCAGTATATATTGCCCGTAAATATCTACTGGTTTACAATATGGGCCTTTTTTATACATGTCTACATTTAAAACAGCTATGTGTCATAAGAACACATAAAACAATCGTAACACGTACCCTAAAATGGGGTGAATAGGGATGCAGGGGTGAATCGGGACGAAAGTTTAAAAGGAATTTTTACATTGAAATAATATAATTTGTTGCCAAAAAGGAGTCTAATGTGTTTACTGTATTATAATTAACGATTTAGTGTCCTTGTTGGCAACAAACTATGTTATTTCAACGTTAAAATCCCTGTTAAAGTTTCGTCCCGATTCACCTCTGCATCCCTATTTACCCCGTTATATGGTAGTCAAAACTCCGAAAGTCCGACAACCGGTTTAACCTTAGGATATCGGCATTGCCCAGTAACTAGTTTGTGGAGGTTTGATGTCAGTCGCCCCGTTTAAAATACTGGTAATCAGCTGCATCTGGGTAAACTGGAAGCTGACCCCAACATAGTTGGGAAAAAGCTAGGAGAAAGAGGATTTAAAACAGTTGGGATTGATATTTCCACTATTAACACTTTTTTTTTCAAGGTGGGCGAGGTCTCGTCTATACCGTCCGTCCTGGGGAAGATGAAGAGTTATGTTGGATATTCACCGACTTAAACCATTACGGTTCCTCTGAGGACCCAGTTGCGATCGCGGGATTCGCTAGTAAGGGCGATGCCTCATTAGTGCGATGCGTTGCGACGTCGCAACGGATCAACGCATCGTATGCCATACCTGCGTTGCGACGACGCACGACGTTGCAGCGCAAGAGGACGACGCACGCACCTCTAGCTGTGAATTACTGTCCGTCTTCGCACCGGAGCTCCGACAGCGCAGCGCATCACCCTCCCCCCGTTTCGTTTCACGTCCGCCGATCCAATGAAACGTTGCGTGCGACGACGCAGCGCTTTAATGTGGCATGTCATTTAAAATGTAAGGAAAACGATGCAGCTTTGACGCTGCGACGACGTAACGCAACGCACTAATGAGGCAGAGCCTAAATTCTCATTAACACACTTGGCATAAAACTGTGTTATGCAATAATGTGTCAACCCACAAAAAAATGAATTCTATGTTAACGCCATCTAGGTAAGTATTGTGGTAGGATTACTCAACGCTTAAAAATGCACACTGCATTAAAAAAAATGATAGACGGCGCTCTATTAAATTTACTACAGTTCTGGGCATTTTTTCAAGCGTTGAGTATACCTACCACAAGAACTAGATGACGTTAACACAAAATTCATTATTTTTGTGGGTTGACATTAGTATTGCACACGGCCCAAATGATGAATGATTTTTATTTCTCTAGATAAATCTGTTACATACACTTTTAGAAGTCAACGTTATGTTTTTTCTAAGACTAGATGGCGCCGGCATTTTTTATCTGGCTAGCTTTGAGAAGAAAGACCAAAACGAACTCAGAGATCAAGGTCTCTTTTTAAGTCCAGACATTGTAGTTACATTATGTTGTTAGCATTATACAAAATGATGCGACTGCTCTAAGAGCTAGTTATATACCTATAATTTGCCTTTTTCGAGCCTGAAGTTTATGTGCTCAAGGGGGACTCAATAGCTATTAGTGTTTGACAGCTGACAGGGCACCTTTACTCACCCCATCAGAAATGACAGGCTTGGCCTGTAATATTTATTTTAGTAGCATTACCCACGTTGACAGTCCATCACACAGTGGCCTCTGAATAAATAAATAACGATAGCAAATGGCCAACCCTCCTCAACCCGAGGTCAACCAGTAGAACAATTAACGACCCCGTTGTGACAGATTCGTATTATTATTGATAAAAAATTCGGGGAAAAGGTGACTTTATTGTGCCCCGCCGTGACACCGTGGTGTGGAGGAAAAAGCAGTAGTCCAAATTGGATCCAAATCTGTAAATATAAAAGCAGAAACTAACCGGCGGACAGATCTATCAACGCACAGCCTAAACCGCTAGGGTTAGAAACTTGAAATTTTGACAATAGGTACCTTTGATAACGTAGCCTCTACTAATGAAGGATTATTCAAAATTACTCCTCTAAATGGGTGAAAAAAAATCACGCAAGCGAACCTGCGGTTAAAGCTAGTTAGACATAAGAATGTATGCACTATATTCAGACATTGAAAGATTATAATATGCTAAGCTAGTGGATTTCTGACTGCGCAAAAGATGGGATAGGTGAATTTAAAAAAATAATAAAAATAATTAGGAGCTTTTTCGGAGGACATTGTCATCGAGGTTGGCCGCGGCGTAGGTGGCGTGACGATCTAGATGTGTTTGCGAGGCTAACGTGGTTAGAAACGGCATAAAATACCTCTCGTTTTGGAAGGTAAAAGGGGAGGCCTTGGATCAGCGTGGGACATTCCATTGACTACTAAAAAAGGTGCTTTTTTAAGTCAAGGTTCACATGAATTAGGGCCTGTTTCACAATGATCGGATAG
Organism: Amphipyra berbera; assembly: GCA_910594945.2. Lineage (NCBI taxonomy): Eukaryota > Metazoa > Arthropoda > Insecta > Lepidoptera > Noctuidae > Amphipyra > Amphipyra berbera. Next base: position 7,998,567 of record OU343136.1, on the reverse strand, counting down.
CTCTTAAACAGGAGATACACTGATAGTTTGACAGGTTTTCTATAGAGAAACTGTCAAGCCATTATGTATTTCCTTCAGTTAAGAGCTAACCGACGCGACAATTGTAAAACAGTAGGCCTACCACGAACATTTAACGTATAGTATCGCAAACATATCGCTATTGTAAGCGAATTTTGAATCGAAAATACAACTGTCCTATAAAATTTTGGTTTATTTTCTTGTGACACGCACAATTTGTATCACCGTACACAGATATGAATAATTTATTCAATTTAATTAAATAGTATATGCGAAACAGGTATTTCTAATTCAAAATTCAGTCACATTAACGTTACTACCATGACAACATTTGTGCTAGATCTACTGGCTATTTTCTTTTTTTTTATTTATTTATTTTATCATAGGTACATAATCAACACAACTTTTCATCGCCAAACTGCTAAGCAGTTGGTAGGCGTTCTGCTCCTTTACGCTTTTAAACTTATACTACCTAATCAACACATCATCTTATTTTTACACATCACCTTTAATTACATACATACATACATAAACTCACGCCTATTTCCCATGGGGGTAGGCAGAAACTATAGAACGCCACATGCTACGACTCTTACATGCCCCTTTCGCTTCATCCACATTCATACATCTTGTCATACACGCACGCCGGTTGAGAGTACTACGCACCTGACCTTTGTGAAGAACATCACCAATAACATCGATGTATGTCCTTCTAGGACGTCCTCTACCGGCGTTCCCATTAACATCCGCCTTATAAATTCCTTTTGTTAATCGCCGTTCACTCATTCTCTCAACATGGCCAAACCACCTAAGCATACTCCTTTCAATTTTTGTCACTACATCATCTTTTAAACCGCAACTTTGTCTAATCACCTTTAATTACATCTATATTATTTTAATAATCCGAAAAAAGTAATTAAGAGGTCATCAACTCCTTAATAACTCTTTTCAGCTTCATTTTACATTTAATTCTATCACCACCTCTTAACAACGGGTATTTATTACACAACCTTGGTACTAGATATTTACGTATATTAGAAAAAGCTTTATCCATTACTAGCTGTGTCCTCACGGCTCCGCCCGCGTAAGAAGTTTTATTCCAGTAATAAATATAGCCTATTTTACTCAGTGATAATGTAGCTTTCTAACGGCAAAAGATTTTTTGAAATCAGCCCAGTAGTTTTTAAGTTTATTCGTTACGTATACAAATACAAATCTTTCCTCTTTATTATATTAAGTAAAAATGATCGTTCGACGATATTTTGATCTTATTTGGTAAACCAACATCATTATCTGTCTTCGTTATAATTTCAAAGTCGCAATCAATAATATTCAGCCTTCATACGATAAGGATTGGCAATACGAATATAAATTAATTAATCTGATGACTGCCTCGTTGGTCTAGTGGTGGTAAGCGCAACTGCTGATCGTGAGTTGGGTTCGATCCCCAGGTCGGGCAAAGTGTTCTTGGGTTTTTCAATGAGGAATTTCTCAGTAGCAGCCTGGAGTCTGGATTTGTGCTCGATTAATGGCAATAGGCTTGCCCCCTATTCATGGGACTTAAACATAACTGGCGGAACGAGGGTGTACTAAAAACACCTCTGCCGAACCCTTCGGGGATTACAAGGCGTGATGTTATGTTTAAGTAATCTGTTTATTGTAAGAAAGAACGCAAGTAAGATTTATTTTGGGAGAAAATATATTCCGTCTAATAATCCAGTTTAATCAGTTATACGGATAATAGCTGTCGTTGAGCAAAAGAGGTCCTAATTCCGACAACGGGATGAGGCTGGACTACTCCGTCGCCCGTTTGTATTGTGCAATAATCCGCGGCTTTAAACCTCACTGTCCATCAAGCCTGTCATTCAATCCGGTACCCAAATCCAATGAATTACGTAAAACCTCCTTCTAAACCAGCAAAAACATTCTAAAGTTAATCCAGCGTTATGTTTCAGTATCCAATTTCAGAGAATAACTATTCTTGGCTTTATATCTCTGATATTACGCCACATTACTAGGAAAGTTAGCTTTGTGGCTGGCTGATGTTGAATAAGATGCTCTTTATTGCGTTACACAGCCAGCATAAAAGCGTAAGGCAATGAGAATTAATTTTCGCTAGAACAAACTCGAAAGGCAGTCAAACTCGATCCTTGTAAAATATATCGAGTCGTTCAAACCGCGGACGTCATTATATAAATTTAAATACCGTAAAAAATGGTCTGGCTACGGTGATTTATTACTTAAAATTGAAAGGTAAAATTCTAAAGCCTTTAAAAATATAATTCAGGCCAATAAAAAATTTGGAGCTTGTTTCATTCAAAGTCACAAGATTAATTCTTTGCGTGACTTTTCAAAAGTTTCATAGTTCAAAAGTTATTCGGTTTTGCTAAGCTTTCATTTAATTTTGTTGAGATTTAGAAAATTGGCTTACCTTGGTAATCGGATTAGTTTCCCCGTACCTGGAATTATATTTTCTGTTAAGCCTAAAGTTGGTACTCACCTACTTATATAAGTTTCTATTGTCACAAAGGCTTAATTAAATTTAACTGTTATTTTACATTTGTGCTACATTACATTTGCTATTTATATTATTTATATATTATTATTATTATTTATTATATATTATTTTTATTTACATTTATTTGCTATTTCTGCTATTTTACATTTGTGTTTATTATTTAATGCCACGGTTGAACTAAGCTATTTCACCAAAGAATTCAATCAGTATCTGTGATTTCTTCTTCTTATCATTTCCTTGTATCTTCCATAGCTACAGTGCGCGTAAAATAACTAGAACCAAAATGGCGTCGATTGCGTGATCTATGTGAGGTTCGGGTCATGTGATTCGTTTTGATGAGTGCAATAGATTGCACTTGGAGTTCAGGGTCTAATGGCTAACATATTGGAGCTAGGAGGTGGATAGTGGAACTCTTCAGTGGCTACTAGTAAACCCCTCAAGTTTGACAGTCGACGCCATCTTGGTTCTAGTTATTTGACGCGCACTGTACCTAGTGCATTAACAAATGTAAATTAAGTGAAAAACATCGCTCCGCGCATCGCACATTAAGTCAAGCTTTCATTGGTAGTAAATAGCTTAGTACGGCTGGTAGAGTACTAAAAATATACAAGTGTAATTTAAAAACCTAAGTTCCAATGGCTATATACCTATATAATAGCCTGCTTAGTAAGCTAGTGTTATCCGCGGCAAACATATTGGCCACTGTCAGTACGAGGCGTAGGCCTGCGCAGTGGCGAATATTAGGTGTGGTGGGTAGTTACACTGGAGTAGCCTTACCGGGTGCTGCGTAAGCGACGAACGCGACGCGACGAACTCGACAAACGCGATCAAGACAACGGCATTCCCTACTAGCGGCCTATGTAGCGAGACGCGATGTAACGCGTATTTGTTCCACGTCGTGTCGCGTCGCATCGCACCGCGTCGCGTTTGTCGCTTGCGCAGGACACCCCGTTAGCTACCAATGCGCGTGCGCGCCTGTGTGTGTGTACAACTTGTAAAAACTCTTCATCGTAGCTAAGTTCAGAGCGGTCAAACAGTTTGACACCACTGTACCATAAACTACATACTATACCAATGTAAACTGGGCTTTACTTCGTGACGTCAGTGCTGGTATGTGTGAGATAAGATCTCAGCTTTGTTCTTGTCGAGGGATGCGATGTTCGGGACTCGGATAAATGTATGGAAATCGTGATTCGAATTCTCTGAGTTATGTATAACTTCATTTGCCTTTGGTAAGATACGATAGGTCTTCTAGGTAAAGTGAAGGTCAATGTCCTTTAGTCTAATGATGAACAATAGAGAGATTTTTATGTAAAAATACCATAGAGTAACGTTGTGTTTTTTTTTCTATTCTATACGAAATATTTTTGTATTTTTGTATGTAACGAATAAACTTAAATACTACTGGACCGATTTCAAAAAATCTTTTGCCGTTAGAAAGCTACATTACTGAGTAACATAGGCTACGGGCGGAGCCGTGAGGACACAGCTAGTATTTTATATTTTGTCTCTATTTTGTTTCGTATTAATGACATAATTAAAGAATAATACGCAGCCGGGTGCTAGTTCTACTAAAATAAACATTTACCAATAGGAACCGAAGCCGAACTGTTTATTCAGTCAGTTTTTGTTTACTGTGAGTTTGCACTGACGATACATATACATATATTATACGTCGTAGGATAATCGGAAGAATCTAATCTTTGCGATAATCCTAGGACGGTTGTAAAGGACCGAATATTTGCAATCTACGACAGATTTTCGTAATCATCCGAGTTACTTTCGGGATCATTGCAAAATCCGGCTTATCTTAGGTAAGTCGCGAATATCGCTCACGTTATGAGCGCTGATTGGCTGATATGATCGTTATCACTTTTCTATGTCTATAGATCTTTGTGAAGAACCATATTCTGACCAACCAGAATAAAGATGGTATAAATCGACTATTCGAGTAGCCAATCAGCTTTCATGTTTCCAAACTTCCTAAACAAATTGGGATTTTTTCAATGAACTTGAAAATAGCGCGAATGAGTACAAAAATCTGGTTTAGATTCCAAATATTCGATCCTTTGCAATCGTCCTAGGATTATCGCAAATATTCGATTTTTCCCATTATCTTACGACATATACATAAAAACATGTTGTAAACTCTGTGTTCTGTCAATGTATTGAACCGTATTTGCATTGTCACACAACTTGTTGAAGCGAAACTTGTTTGACATTTCATAGCTTGACACGTGTACAAACAAACTTAATCAAAATGTTTCTCTATTAATCTTGCAATGTATTGAAAGATTTGTTTTGACAAAGCATCACGATGCTTTTGTCTGTGTTTATAATCGCCACTTTTCGTATTCCACAAACATGGAAACCGTTGTCAAAGCTTGATGAACTTCAAGATATTATCTGCTTTCGTCCACTCCATGTTTACATGTTTAAATCTTGTTTTTAATGTTTTCCATTTAGATCGAATTAGGCTCTTAGAATTAACAACCGCGCGGATCATAATTATGTTTTGCAAGGTAAGCTGTGCTTGCCGCGGTCAGTATGTGGATGGGTGACCATTCGTTACTCACCGAGACCCTTCCGTGCCTCAGAGACCATGATAAACGGTCGGTCCCGGGTGTCATACGAATACCTATGACAGTCGTTACGGGTAGTCAGAAGCCCGAAAGTTTGACAACCGGTCTAACCTTAGGATATCGGCTTTCCCCAGTTACTGGATTGCGGAGGTCTGATGGCAATCACTCCGTGTAAAATACTGGTATTCAGCTTCAGCTGGTTAGAGTGGACGCTGACCCCAATATAGTTGGGGAAAAAGGCTAGGCAGAACTTAGGTCGAATTGGAAAACACTAAAAACCAGATTTAGACAACTTGCGAGACATAAATAAGCAACAGTGCGAACATTAAACATTCTATGGACAAACATGTTACAGAATAAGTTCTTAGTTAGTGCAAACACAACCAACAACAAATCTTGAAATCTGTCAAAGAATTTACCCAGTTTCCTGGAGTGCGAACGTGAAATCAATAAAACAAGCTGTGAGATTTGTTTCAGAAGATAAGTTTCGAGAGATTGCATGTTTAATGTTTTTTGGTGCAATCCCATAGTTACAACGACTTCCAAAATGTTTGAAAATAAATGAACAGAATGAAGGTAGTGGTTTTTTTGCGGTTCAGGAACAATTTTGATAGTACAATTGATCTCCTGACCTTCTAGAAGACCAATAAGTTAAGTGTTGCAAATCAGTTTCTTATTGTATCTTATAAAAATAAATTTATTTATTTAATACCGTATGTACAAAAAAGAGGAGCTCGTGGCTAATTACCAACCGCGCGGATCATACAATTTGCGAGGTTAAGTTGCGTTTGCCGCGGTCAGTCTGTGGATGGGTGACCGTTCGTTACACACCGTGACCCCTCCGATCTCTGAGAGGACATTAAACAGTCCGTCCCGGGTGTTGTGCGAATATCTAAGACAGTCGTTACGGGAAGTCAGAAGTCCGAAAGTCTGACAACCGGTGTAACCTTAGTATATCGGCATTGCCCAGTAATTGGCTTGTGAAGGCCTGATGGCAGTCGCTCCGTGTAAAATACTGATATTCAGCCGCATCTAGTTAGACTGGAACCCGGTCCAATGTAGATAGAAAAAAGCTAGACAGAACTAGAACTTATGCACAAAGAATATACCATAGGTACAAAGCCGATATTTATGCCTTATTTTAACTCAGTTTAAATTGAAGCTATTCAGTTATCTGACTGTTGTGGTATGATAACAAAAGTTTGAAGAATCCTCTAAGCCATGATCAGTCAATAGAACCCTATTTAGAATTGTGAAGAGCTAATCTAAGTTAGTTCTAAACTAGACTTAGCAGCTGTATTCGCACTTGAGAAGTTTGAGATTAGATAGAATTAATGCTGACGCATTATCACAGCTGTATGCCGTGAATGGATTAGCAGAGGTGAACTATCGAACACCCTTTGCTGATGAAGTTTCTAGAAGCTTTGATTTGGCTTGCTGCCGTCGTGTCACCGTCGGACTGCCAATTCTCGAGTTCGAACCTAAGGCACGCACCTCTGACTTTTCAGATTCACGTGCGTATTGTATAATTATCACCTTGCTTAAAAACGGTAAAGGAAAACATCGTAAGGAAACCGACATGTCTGAGAGATACTTCTCGACGGCATGTGAAGCCAAGTCAGAGGCCCATGGGCGGCATAAACTCTGACACCAGGTTAGTCACTAACCACACGAAAAGAAGAAGATTTGGCTTGCTTTGTTATCTGTCTGCTGAGAGGCTTGTGGCTCATTACCAACCGTGCGGATCATACGATTTGCGAGGTTAAGCTGCGCTTGTCGCGGTAAGTCTTTGGATGGGTGACCGTTCGTTACACATCGAGACCCCTCCGTGCCTCGGAGAGCACGTTAAACACTCGGTCCCGGGTGTCATACAAATACCTATGACAGTCGTTACGGTTAGTCAGAAGCCTGAATGTCTGACAACCGGCCTGAACTTACGATATCGGCATTGCCCTGTAACTGGGTTGCGGAGGTCTGATGGTAGTCGGTCCGTATAAAATACTGGTATTCGGCCGCATCTGGTTACAATGGAAGCTGACCCCAATATAGTTGGGAAAAGGCTAGGAAGAACAATGTTGCCCTATGGGCGGGACATCGCTGAGCACAATTTAATTATTTAAGACCTGTTTTATGTACCTACTTATATATATCCACAATAAAGATATTGATTGAAAAAAAAACATGTTGTCTGTCTGCTAAAAAATTTTCGACTCAATTTTGAAACAGTTCCTATTATCCAAACAGACAAAATTTTTGCATACACATGTACATACAATACAATAATACTGTCTGTCTAATATTGTCTGAGGACAATACCATGATATTAAATTGCAATGATGCTCTTCAAAGATTTGCGGAGCAGGAATGTAATACGCACATAACTGAAGTACTTAGGTACCTACTTGTGACAATGTTGCTGGCTGAATGAAACTGTTTGTTTATTTTATTATATTCCACCAGCATATCGTAAGTATACTGGGACCGAGTTATCTTTGAATTGAATAGCGACGCTCTGTTCGCTTCTGTGTTGCCATTTTATGAATAGTGATCTATTATGAGGAATATAAACTGCCTTATAGGTCTAGTGGTGGCAAGCACGACTACTGATCGTGAGGTCCTGGGTTCGATCCCCAGGTCTGGCAAAGTGTTATTGGGATTTTCCTTGTAGAATTCCTCAGTAGCGGCCTGGAATTTGGATTTGTGCCCGGTTGATGGCAATAGGCTCGCCTCCTATTACATGGGACTTAAACATAACGGCAAAATGAGGGTGTTACTATACACCTCTGCCTAACACTTCGAGGAATACAGGCGTGAAGTTATGTATGTATGTCCCATTTTCTACCACTTTACGGATGACTTAGTAGCTCTGATAGCTCTTTCCGTACACTGCACTCGCAAATCGTAACAAAATTATCGTTTGACAAGGCCGACTACACACATTGGAGCTCATTTTATTTTCCCGATAATTGAGATAATATCATTTTCGAGCATAATAATAAAGGCACATATTCCTTATTAAATAATTGAATAAATGCATGGAAAAGATTTTTGTCATCCTGGCAACTGAATTAAACTGTCAATGTCACAAGTTGCGTCAATTTGAAATTTCACAGAAGAGTTGGTCGAACAATAAGGACAAGAGAACCAATAAAGCTGAAAACGAACTATCGGACGCGGCTGACAACGGCGACTTATAAGCCTTTGGCCAGACTGCAAACGCGGGCGCGGGGCGGGCGCGGTGCGGCGAGTTCAAACAGAAGAACTTCATTTGAGTGTCCATAGTGGGCACGCGGCCGCGGGAAGCGGCGCGGGCTACTTTGCGCGGGGAGCGCACGGGTAGCTCACGCCATAGGTCGTTCATACAAGTGGCCGCAGTGAGAGCGCGGGCGGCAAGCGACAACCCGCGCGGGAGCGGGGATCTCAAACTAGTTCGAGCTGACCACGCGCGTTGTTGTGATGGCGTCTTCAAAATTAAATGTAGAAGAATTAATAAGTGCTATTCAAGCACGATCTGCACTGTGAATGTCGAAACATCGTTTTTTAGTAAGAATTTTCCAGTAAAAATAAGTCTTCTTCATCCATATGATATTTTGACAAACACTGGACACGACAACGCTCAGAACGAAGCCGCGCTCGACTGCGGACAGATAAATCGCGCGCGTTCCCGCACCCGCGCCGCTCCCCGCACCGCGCTGCCAATCTGGCCAAACACTAAGTGTGCACAGTGGTTTGGGACGTGGCTGGCCAGATGTCTATCCGACGTCCGAATGTTTAAGGACGGCCCAAAGTTACGTCCGCGACTGACGTCCGATAGTCGTAAGTATGGCTATCTATGGGTAGCGTGCAGGTATTTTTGGAGAGGCTGGATGCTGAATACTTTGTATCCATACAAAAATAGTATGATGAACAAATCTGACAATAGTATCTCTTCAAGACTGGACTCGTTTCTAGTGCGTGTTTTAATAGCAAGTCTTGGGTTAGTGCCGTAGTAAAAGCCTATGACATTCTAGGGGAACGAGGTATGGTGTTCCTCCTACGAAAAAGGAAGGATCCTCCTACCAGGCGGGTCTTATGCCTGGCGGGCCACTGCCCAACGGTTGATGTTGGGAAGTTGTATATATACTTCAGATCTTGATATCGCGATGCAGGATTTGTGACATTTCATCTGACAGCTGTCATTGTTAACGCTATAATCTGCTAGACAACATATAGGCTTCAGAAATGAACACCGTTACACAATTACATATATATTTCGCTTGTAATTTCATATGCTTACAGAATAACGATCAGCAGTAATATGAAAGGCTTGCTGAAAAGCACGTGTTATACAAAATAAAGGAACTTCGTCAACGTTTATCCTAGGCGTATACGAGGGCGCAGGCCGCGCAGGCAACATAGTTCAGTGATCAGTCACAGTTTTACAGTTGGGCAACGTCTTTGATTTCGAGCAATGATGACATCAGCCCATGTAGGATTTCCCCAACTGTATAGATTGTAAAACTGTGACTGAACTATGTTGCCAGCGCGGTCTGTCCGTATACGCCCAAGTTTAGAGTTTTCTGTATTTTTTGTTCATTTTTCTCTACATGTACAGTAGGGGAATAAATAGGTTCTTCAGTATTTAAATTAATTCCTTTCCGACATCGCGGGTACATGTTACCTTTTCAAACTGTTGAACGGAACACACCAGTGCATAGAGAATTATGTTTAATTATTTGGTAGCAAAGATCAAAATTGCCTTTTGCCTCCATATGACGTAGTAGTGCCATTTAATGACTGATTTGATTTAAGGAGTTTTGTTGTAAAAACCATTACATCAATCAATTCGATGATTAAATTTACTAGTGGTTTTACTAGTTGTTACTAGTGGTTTTGCATTACTAGTGGTTGTCATCAACGGAAATATCAATATGATATTTTATAAAATTTATTTACCGATTATTTTTTTAATTTTTACGTTGAGAAATTGTAAACTACGATGTGTAAATTGCAAAAAAAAATTACAATCAGAACCAAACCAACCAACCCAACCCTAGCAAAACTGAATGGGTGGATCGAGGAACTTCAAGTGTGCAAGTCAATTCCACCTAGAAGAATATATAGTCTGCTTAGTTGTCGACACTAAGATTGGCAAGCATATAATTTTGGGACCCAGTGCATAATATCAGCAAGCACATTGGGTCACCCGCGCGACGGCGCATCGAGCATTCCCAAGGAGGGTTGATTTCAGGCAGGCGGCCAGTCATAAAACAATAAGCCAAAACCTCTAACAACATGGATTTACGAAATACATGTTGTGCCGACCCCACCTAGTGTGGGATAAGGGCAGGAAGAAGAAGACTAGTTGTTGTCATCATATCACCATTATAATTTTTAATATCCTGTTAAAGCTATGCAAGCAAAAATAGACCTTAAAGGTGTATACTATTTTCGTTCCCCTACTGTACTAAGAGCTTATAGAGGCGGTACTGTTTCCGTCAACTTGTTTCATTCCACCACTTGGTAAAAGTTGCCCGATAATTTCCAGATATTTCGACAAATAACTTTATAGATTTTCTATCAACAGACATCCCGACCTTTAGGCAACTCACAAACAGATTTTAGTACATTTTTCAATATCGAAAGGCGGTCTGACTGACACTTTCATTTTGTAGCAAGGTTTCCAAGTAAATACCTAGCCTTGATACTAACACATAAGCTAAACTTCCTCTATGAAAAGAATATTAGTAGGTACTTATGTACAAATAAAAAAGTTGGAATACCTACTTTTATAAGAGCTTTCTAATACTTTTCCCAGTACTCGGAGCTTTTTGATATAAATACACAATATTTTGCCTACTTCTTTCATATCGTTGCCATTGTTTGGTATGTTCTATAAGTTATATCGAAGTGTCTGGGATATATGTGATGCTTGACTAGGTAACGAGTCTAATGTGTGTTAGTCACCATTTTGCTTTAGTTGAATGAACTGAATATGCTGGATAGCAACACACATTACTTCGGGGCAGCGTTTTTATTGAATCAAGTAAGAAACACAATACCACGTTATAGGATTTCTCCTTTGGGCGTTTACACGAAAATTCTCAGAATTATTTTGATTAACAAACAACATAAGACTTACACAACATAATTGCAAAGTATCACAATAGCAATCTTTCAATTTTAAAAGTAAACGTAGAATAAAAATAACCGCTTCAGACTCAGTCGTTTCTCAAATAAAAACCTATCTTAATTTAATAAGATCTCGTTTGTAACACGTATAATAGCCGATTCGTATAATTTACGGAGCGTTATTGGTTAAATTTGAGACTTTTGTGTCTTTATCAATAATGAAGCATAGATTCTGATCTCATAGCTTTGCGTAGTAGACCCTCCCATATGGAAGTAGCTATCACAGGTAAAATTAGCTTACGAAGACATTTATATGCCCTATTGGGCAAGAAAACATCTACCATTGGTAAGCAAAACGATTCGTTTTTGTTTATAGGAACCGGGCTTAAAAGGATATGTATAGTGATATTGGCTTTTGCGCTACGGGTCGTGGGTCCCGAACGAAATAAATATTTGTATGGCCTACATAACAGATAGTTTCAACGGATTCATGTGCGTATTGTATAATTATCACTTAGGAAACCGGCATGCTGAGAGATATTTCTCGACGGCATGTGAAGCCAAGTCAGAGGCTCATGGGCGGCATAAACTCTGACATCAGGTTAGTCACTAACCACACGAAAAGGAGAAGAACAGATAGTTGTTCCCGGTCTGGGTGTTTGTTCATGTGAATATTTGTGTGCGTTAACGCACCTACGATACAGGAGAAATCCTAGTGTGGGGCAACGTTTTATTTTAAAACAAAGAAAGGTATACAAAAAGAATTTTCGCGAGAAAAATATGTTTTGCCAAATATTATAAAAAAGAGAAAAAAGTTAACCAAAACGCAAAATGTAGTAGTTCTTATAATAATTACTAACATGGCCAGAAAGACATTTAAATTATCTGCCATAGTAAATAAATAAATTAACATTTAAATTGTTTTGGTCCTATAATTTGCATTACAAAGATTGTTGGCTTGACATTACCGTGGTACTGACGTCACGATAAATAACAAGACATGGGTTATCTTCCCATGTTTACATTTTACATGGCAGCTATGTTAGTTATACACATTGTTTAGACGAGTTTGAAGTTACGAGTATACAAATATAATATAAGTACTAACGCACCGCCCTGACTTCGTACGGGTACCATTAAGTTACTTACTTGAGGTTTATTTCATCAGTTATCATCACTAATCTGGTTTTGTAGACTTCCATTTACTAACACCGTGATAGCTCAGCTAATAAAAACAGCACTTTTATAAATGTATACTAATACTAGCGGACCCAAAAGACGTCGTCCTGCCCGGAGAATTTGGTGACATACCGACAGCAGCGCCACCTACCGGGTCAATTTGTGAATCTAAACCACCCAGGGCGCTACCCAAACTCAGTCAAAAAAAAATATTCAAATCGGTCCAGCCGTTTAGGAGGAGTTCAGTGACTTACACACGTACAGTCGAATTATATATATAAAGCTGAAGAGTTTCTTTGTTTGTTTGTTTGAACGCGCTAATCTCAGGAACTACTGGTTGGAATTGAAAAAATATTTTTGAGTTGGATAGTCCATTTATCGAGGAAGGTTATAAGCTATATAAAATTACACTACAATAAATAGGAGCGGAGCAAAAATTAAAAATGTTGCAAAAACGGGAAAAATGTCCACTCGTGCGAAGCCGGGACGAGCCGCCAGTTAGGTATAAAGCTCATTCGAGAATCGAGCTACTTAATAGTGAAAATCGGAACAAAATCCGTTCAGTAGTTACGGAGAAATAATTATACACAGACAGACGCGAAGGGGGACTCTGCATGGCAGTTTGGTGGACTTAGGCCTAAACTCGTCTCATTCTGAAAGAAGCCTTGCCCAACAGTGGTATAGTAATGGACTGATTGTTATAGGTTTTATCAGCCTGTAAATGTCTACTGTTTAATTTGGCCCAAGTTGTGTTTTTATAGATCGCTACAAGATTCCATCATGCTTGGCTACATATAGGTAAAAGCAGTGATAGACTAGTTGTGTGAATTCGAATCCAAGGCACGCACCTCTGACTTTTCGGATTCATGTGCGTATTGTATAATTATCACTTGCTTAAAAACGGTGAAGGAAAACATCGTGAGGAAACCGGCATGCCTGAGACATATCTATCGACGACATGTGAAGCCAAGTCAGAGGCCCATGGGCGGCATAAACTCTGACACCAGGTTAGTCACTAACCACATGAAAAGAAAAGAAGAAGGCTATATAAAATCACGCCTGTATTCCCTAAAGGGTTGGGCAGAGGTGTATATTAACACCCTCATTTTGCCATTATGTTTAAGTCCCATGTAATAGGGGGTCAGACTATTGCCATCAACCGGGCACAAATTCAAACTCCACGCTGCTACTGAGGAATTCCACACGGGTATACCCAATAACACAGTGTCTGATCTGGGGATCGCATCCAGGACCTCACGATCAGCAGAGGCGCTTGCCACCACTAGACCAACGAGGCAGTTGCTTGGCTAAAAAGTTGATAATACAAAGATAATGCTACCGATTTTCAAGATAGTAGTCACTTCGTAAATATTTGGGCATTCCATGTGAAGGTAAGAGTTAGCCTTTTCCTTTTCCGGCTATTCTCATATCTTCTCCCCAAAACAACGAACAGTTTTTAAATGCTGCGTTATAAATTCAAATTTGATTTATTATGTTTTATGGAAATATTTTGTTCATTGTAGCGATGCCAAAAATCGTCTGTTCAGACCGACCTTTTAAAAAAAGTTTATGATGGAAAGATTTACAACGAGCTGATTCTATATGTATTATTTTTAAAATTTTGGCACAGTGCAAGAGAAATGACTATGTATGCATTTAAAAATATGCACGGTTTAATGCCTCTTCCGTTCATATTTTAAACAAGAAGCAGATATTTTTTTACTCTAGTTATTTTTTACTCTATTCCTATGAGAATTGAGAAAACGCCAAGTTTACTCAATCCTCAGCCAAAATGAAATGAAGGTTGTATTACATTACATAGTATTCAAATGGTTTCAACACAGGTAAAACTAAAAATAAATACGGAATTATCTTGGATCCCAGCGGCGTAGTTTTCGTAGCATTATTGCGCGTAGCAGGTGTCTACGAATGGCTACGGCGTAGAACCCTTTTGCATATTTCTACTATCTTTAGCGTCTAGGCATTTTACTACGTTTGCTTAATGGTTATTACACAGAAGTTTAGTGGTTATTGAACTTGAAATTGACACAATTATTTCTGATTATCTTCTGGAAATTGTTTTTTTTTTTCATATTCCAATTAACCTTACGAAACTTCTATCACTTGTGTTAAATTTAAATTTATATGCTAACTTTAACAAAACAAAAGACTCGTTGAACGATTACCTAGACACGTAACGAACTAGATAGGTTTTATTCCTCCGTTTTTTCCTCTTTCCTCTCCGCATTTAATCTACCTACGTCCGCTTCACTTGGTGACAGGTGTGATCATTGGCAAATAGAACTCGCTCTGTCAACTTTCATTGTCAGTTTTATCGCTCTCTATCTCGTCACCCAAACCCGAAGTGAACGTTTTTTTAGAGAAACAACGAAAATACGTAATCGTTTTTGATTGATTGTTCACAAATATCAAATCAATCATAAAAATCATGCCTGTATTATCCACAGTATTTTACCCCGTGTGGGGACGGGTTAGAATATAAAACTACCTCACCACACGCTGGGAATAGACGCGTGTTGTAAGATTCAACAAAACCCAGCACGTTTGGTGGTAGGAACTATACGGTCCGCCTGGCTAGCTACCACCCTCACATTAAAGACTGGCGCCAAACAGTTTATTGTGTTCAGTCGTGTGTATGTGAGAGCCAGAGGGGTATAGGGGAATTCCTCTATATCCCTGTTCCTTGAATTCGTATGCTCCATCTTAGACCCTGTCTGCGCTTACTATCAGGTAAGACTACGGCCATACACGACTAAGTCAAGAATAAAAAAAACTGAAAATAAAAAAGCTAGAGCGAGATGTTTCAATCAAGGTTTTGATGAAAGTTTAAGCTCCATTTTATGAGGTGTAAACTTTGTTGTGAAACGTGATTTTAAAGACTTCTAAAGTATTCAACACAAAGTACATTGTAAATATTTCTTTTCGCGAAGCTCACATTAAAGAAGTTTAAAAGCTGGTACTCGCTGAATGCATCACGTGTGCTACGCCGCAAGCGTGCAGCACACGTAACGTATTTTTATAGGCACGTAACACACGCGTGCGCAGACGTGCGCTATTGATATGTGGGGTTCAGTGCGGCTTCTCGGATACAAAACCCGTTCTCATATGCATTACAATCCGTGCTGCATTGCTTTACAACTGCATTTGGTGTGGGCTAAACTTAAGTTGATTGCAAACTCATCATCTATAATAATATTATAAAGATTAAGAATTTGTTTGTTTGTTTGTTTGAACGCGCTAATCTCAGGAACTGGTTACTGGTTGGAATTGAAAAGTTATTTTTGTGTTGGATAGTCCATTTATTGATAGGCTATATAACATCACGTTACGACCAGTAGGAGCGGAGCATAAATGAAAAATGTTGCAAAAACGGGAAAAATGTCCACCCGTGCGAAGCCAGGACGGGCTGCTCGTATAATAATAATACCAGCGTGTAAGTTTCAGAGACCTCTTCTCATGCAGAGAAGGCACGAGCATTGATAGCAATGCGCAACCTGGTGCTTAAGAATCGTTTTCTCTGGGTCACCATGACTTAATAAGCGTTCGCCACACCTAACACGGCCACGAGCGTATCAAGTTGTTGGTGGGCCCGCGTACGGTGTGGTGAACGCTTTACATTTTTAATCAATATTCACTCAAACCAGGGCTCTAACAAATGAAACAACAAAATTAATTTAATTATAAATTGTTCGTTTAATGATATTCCTTATTATTTACATTATTCCGCGGCAGGTGCCTATCATTAAAACAGTACCTACCTAAGTACATGGTAGCGATTACGTCTAATTTACCAGCAATATTTACATAACATTCTTCCTAGAACTAAATAACGCTTATATTAAAATAATTTAGCAATGTACCAATTATTACTACAAATAAATAAATGCGAAAATAAAATTACGTGTTCACATTTCGATATTATTGTACACAAACGTATAATAAATATTTATATGCATAAAGGTGTTGACCCTTTTTGACCGCTGTGTTTGACCCAAATTATATTTGAGACTAGTGATCCAACGGGACTTCGATACCTTAGATTTTATTATGTTGTGTTATTTGAAATACTTTTTGGAAGATAAATATTAAAGATTCACGCAGTTCAGATAAGATGCGGTAATTCCCAAAAATCTATTAGGTAGGTATATCTATCGGTTTTAACTAAAATTAATGAACTGTAAACTGGAAATGACTAAGGCCTAAATCCTTCACAATCCAACGGGACTTCGTTACCTTAGATTTTATTATGTTGTGTTATTTGAAATACTTTTTGGAAGATAAAGATTAAAGATTCACGCAGTGCAAATAAAATACGGTAAGTTATTCCCAAAAATCACTTTATTGGGTAGGTATTACCTATCGGCGTTAATAATAAATCTAGATTTGGTGTTATTAAAATTAATGAACTGTCAATGAAAATGACTAAGGCTTAAATCCCTCTCCTATTATGAGAAGAGGCTCGTGCCCAGCAGTGGGATAGTAATGGGTTCATTATGTAGTGAAAATGATGGTCTTTCAGTAGAATAAAATATTTGCCTTGCCTTAAAATTTGCGCTTAAACATGACCAGTATTTTTGACTAGAAGTAGGTATGTGCGTTAAACACAAAATGACTCGCTTCAAAGCTCATAAGTGGCGAGAGCGGAGAGACTCATAAACTCATAACTTATGCATAAACAGAAGTTGGTTTAAGCGATACTTATGACATGTCTACTTAGTGTCCCTTTGAACTGGATTTATGCCACTTATGCCTTTGTCTACCAAATATAGCAGGTTTATAACAACGGTCAAAAAGAAATAAATATAGAATTTGAAGTGAGTTCGCGTCACGAACATAACCAAATAAGTGAATGGCTGAAAGCAGGAATAACAAAACTTCTCACTAAGAATTTAAATGGTTTAAAAACAAATTCGGGGACAGCTGTCGTGTTTCACAAACTTTACCGAAACTCCGTCTGCTTACTAATTGTTATCCTATTACTATTTACAATTTATTTATACAATTATTTGATATGCTTTATTATGATTATTATACTTCTGTTATAGGTGGAAGATGTCGGTAAATCATTATATATTAGGCCCTCTATTTTATTACACACTCTTCATTCTTTATATAGATAATAAAATACATACAAAACTCATCAGTCTGCCTTCCTTAAGTGGACATTGAGTCTCTTAAGGTATACCTTTCGGTCCAGCATTAGTCCATTACATTACACAAAAATCTACGGTTTAAGATATCAGTGCGGTGCGGTGCGTTGCTGCAAACCGCAACGCAAAAACAACTGTCTTGCTCTACGACATCACTATCACGGGAATGTTGTGCGGTAACAATTTAGGTACGTATAAAATTGCGGCGCAATTTTTGCGTTGCGGTCCGCACTGAACTATAGTGTGTTTGTCCTATCTATAAAGTATCGATTTAATATTAAAAAAAACATATTGGTACTTTAACTAAATATTTTTATGGGACATTAATCACATTTTATTTTTGCTAAAGCTAACTTAGTAACACAAAACATTAACAACAAACTTTCCCCATCAGTTCTTGTGTTCAAAACACCGTTTTATTCATACAAATTTATTGTTTTTGTACATTATACTAACCGCAAGCCTACCCGAAAATATACTTATAAAACAGTAATAAACCATCCTCTTGTTAGACTTAAAGTTATTAGTAACTTTACAAAATAACGTAGCTTGCCCGATTTTCGAGAATAAATGTTGCAATTGAAAAAAAAAAATAGAAGCCAGAATATTCCAATATTTTATATAAGTTGTGTAAAATTAAACAACAGACAACGGACAAATTTTGGTCTACAATTAAAGATAGGAATGGTTCCAAAACTTTACAATAGAAGTACCTAATTTTAGGGTAGGCTTTTCATACTTAAATGTAACTTATATTTTCATCACATTATTATTTCGAAAGACTAATAAACCTGGTAACTATTTACACTTGTAACGTTTTTACATACCCTTAAATGTTATTTAATTAAATTAATGTCTTCGGATAATTTTCATAGTTTTCAACTAGAATAGTTAATAATAATATAGACAATAGCCATCGTCGATAACAATTAAAATACTCAAGTTAGTTGAAAACTTCGGTAAAGACATGTTTACTCAGGTTAAGATCGATAAACATACCACTGAACTGTACAAGAAAAAAATGACATAATCAAGATAATATTTGACTTAGGCCGCCAATACACTTATAAGTTGCTTCTGTAAAATTTATGTAGGTGACTTATGATTTTCGACTTTACAAATCAGTCGTTAAGCTACTTACAAGAGAGTCTACATTTGCAAATTTATCGTAAGTTAAATACGTAAGGGACTTGCGTGAGGAAAACTTACAGGTGTAAAGACGGCCTTAAAATATTATGCAGATATTAACACTAAAAATGATAAGGCGGGTACAGATTGCTGTAACGTAACATGCAATGTAACATGAAAGGTACGTAGTACGCATGCGTAGTGTGCACGGTTCGTACGCACAAGGCGTCCACACTATTGGATTTCTGTTACATTGCATGATACATTGCGACATTGTGGACGGCAAATTCTTTCATTGCGTGTTACATTGCATGTTACATAATAAACATATTGCATGTTAAAAATAATAACATAGACATTTGGACAATGTTTAATGACTGTGCTCATACAATTCAGTAGCATGGACAACGGTTTATAGGTTAGCAATTCTCATTCATAAAATTCAAGCAGAACTAGTGAATAACTGCTTATGTAGCAAACAGATTTCTATTATATTAAATTGACACTGATTCTCCGTGTAAGCAAGATAACTTATCATCTTGCACCCTGTGTAACAATTTGAAAATCCCTGCTAATTAATACGAGCGCATTAAAACTACTAAAAATAATATATTTTAGATATGGTAGCACTGAGATTAGTGCAAGAGTGGGGAGCGAGAAGGCTTGATGGCGGCTTGTCCCTGTGGATTCCGCAGTCGGCAGCCAATTGTTGTCGAGAACCGACTGTTCGATCACGTTCTGCATTGTGTCTACAAATAAAACATAGTTCCTGATGTGTGGATCTAACAGCAGCGCATAAATGCAAAAATATTGTTTTTGTAAAAAATGAAATCGCTTTTGAAAACAGATAAAGATATAAAATACATTACATTTAAATCAACGATTAAAATAATGAAATGTCTGTTTCAATATGAAAATCTGAAGCTTTTAAAATTAACTTGTAAATGTATAATAAGCTCATCATCATCAGCCTATAGCTGAACATAGGCCTCTCCAAGGACAAGCCACTGAGCTGGATCCTCGGCTTCTCTCATCCAGCTACAACCAGCCACCTTGCGAAGATCGTCAGTTCACCTAGCCTAAGGGATTTCCACATTACGTTCGCCGTATATTAAACTAAAGAGCATTAAAGGTAATTTATAAACAAAAAGAAAAATAATATCAACGATATAAGTAGACGATTCCTTCAATTTGTTATGTTGTTCGTTGATGTGGAAATTATTAAGCCGATCGGAGATCTTTGCGAGTGTTATTGCTACTTACCATACGTTGTGACATCTGGCGTATAGAACTTTTGCTCAGCTGGTTGGAGCGGCACGACGAACCCTGGGAATTATTCTTATATTAGTTAAGGTTAATAGCCTTCAGCCTATTTTACGATATTTATGTCTGTAGCCAGCTTATTGGTTTATTGGTGAATTAAATTTTTGATCTTATAGTACTCCCATAATGAGGTATAATAAACATGTAGCGTTTTATAACACTATAACATTTCGATAATAACAGCAGTGATAACCTTGTTGTGTGACCGTCGGACTGCCAAGTCATAGGTCTCGAGTTCGAACCCAAGGCACGCACCTTTGAATTTTCGGATTCATGTGCGTATTGTATAATTATCACTTGCTTAAAAACGGTGAAGGAAAACATCGTGAGGAAACCGGCATGCCTGAGAGATATTTCTCGATGGCATGTGGAGCCAAGTCAGAGGCCCATGAGCGGCATAAATTCTGACACCAGGTTAGTCACTAACCACCCGAAAAGAAAAATATTACTATAAGTTTTACATTTTGTTTATGTTTTGTGTTACGCTTCAGTATGTCTGTAAACGCACACACGATACAGGAAAAGTGCTAGTGTTGGGACATCGCTTACATTAAAAAAAAATACAAAAGACATCACAGCCATCTGACTTCTTTTTTTATGATATCGTATAGGTACCTAATCAAATACTAATCCAAGTACGGACAATTTAAGAACGTCAGAGCCGGGTTACGTGATTGTAACCGCACTTTTTAAGGCTTAAAATCCTGGCTGCACGGAAAAATCGCCGATAGCCGATGCAGAACCACAAAGCCGAATAAAAAAAGTTTTGCTACGTTGCCTTTTAGGTACGTACGTACTTACATTCAATTTTTTTTAACGGACTTTGACACCGAATGGATTACGATCAATGAATTTTTCGGCGTATCATCTCGATGACGTCGGCAAGATTATGAAAAATTATTAATCTGAGTATGGTGACAGAAATAAATGCATATTCAAGCCGATTATCATAATTTCTTTTCATGATAGTTCTGCGAGGGATACCTAAGTATATTTATTTTTGAAGCCCGTTATTTTATCGTAATGTTTAATTTGATGTCGTTGTGAAAAATAATGTTATGTCAATTAAAATGCTATTGTAACTGAACATAATAAATGCTAATATTATATCAGGTTTGAAACTCAGTCGTGTCATTGTATTATACAAAGCTAAGCTCTAGGAATATATATTTTTTTTTTTTTATTTCTTTATTTTATATTTAGGAGGGTTTTTTCTTTACAATAGAAGATGTTACCCTCATAGTATAACAAAATTATAAAGTTTACTTAAATTCTACGTTTAATACACGTCTGTACTAATTTGTAAAGCATCTTAGCTGCCACCGAAGTGGGGGCAGCCAAGACACTATTACATATACCAATTTCAAAACTAAAATTAACTAACAAGAAAAATTGCAGCCTCTCTGCCTCGTTCCGCACACATTCCATCATAACGTGGTAGGCATCCTCTAGGAATATATATTATACAAGGTTAGTTGAAAAGGGGGTACTAAGCCGAAAGGGTGTTATAGTACCCATAATAAGGGATAACTTTTGTTCTACAACTTTCCCCAAAACTCTATAGTTTAAGATAAATAGCTTTTCAAAGATTTCGTAAAAAATCTGCTAAAATCTATCTGTCCATAGATATGATCAGCTGTTTTTACAATTTAGGTCTTATTTGGGGTCACGGATTAGAAAATTAATTTTCTGAATTAATAAAGCAAATCATTTTGCATGCAAATAAAAAATATGGAATTTTGAAATTTTAACACTAGCTTTAAAATAGTCATCAGTTATACTTTAGGTGGCCTGTGGCTTAGTACCCTCTTTCCGACTAACATTGTATAAAGCCTTGTTGATTTTAGATGTTCGATTTATCTAATAGGAACCAATATTTAAAATCAGAACCACGTTGGTTTAATTCCGTAGGCAGCAAATAGAGCCAACATTCCAAAAATGGTTCCATGTGATCGGATCACAAAAAGATGAATTAATAAATAATAGTGGCAGATAACTTACGTGGTGGCTGCTCCGTTGTGGTCGGCGCCGGAGTGGTGGTTGTCGTTGTGGTTGTAGTCGTGGTGGTAGTAGTAGTCGTTGTTGTTGTAGTTATTTTGATTTCTATCACAAAAGAAAATCGTCATTTGTTTCGTAGTATAGTACAGCCAGTAAAAGAGTTAGGTATACAGGCAAAAATCGGATATCAACTAATGGTGGATTCCTATAATTTACGAAGAACTATTGGTTAAAATTGAGACTTGTATCTTTACCAATAAAGAAGCAACGACCACTGCTTTACATAGTAGACCTTCTCATACGGAAGTAGATATCACAGGTAAATTTAGCTTACTAGTCTTTTTATAATGCCCAGTTTAGCGATAAAAAATGCTACCATTGGTAAGCAAAATAATCCCTTTTTGTATATACGAATCGCAGCAACCGTAAGCAGGCAATTGTCTTTGTAATTGTGAGCATACATTTTTCTTACGAAAGACATGGTCAGAGAAGCGATGGTGGAGACTCAACACACGCATAACTCTCTTGAAATGCGAAATTTCGGTAGCCTGTATACATAACTCTTTGGTTGACTGTACTATCACAGTCTAACTATATTGCTTAGACACAACATCAAAGAGTCAGTCTTTCAACGCTATCAATTTTGTCAATTGTGTAGGAGTAAATGAACGGGGCTACAGAATACAAATATTGTCTTATTGTTTAGATTTCTGTGGACGGGGCTTATGTCCCAAGCTGCTATAGCGAAGTTTGGGACATGACATTCGGGCTGGCGAGTATTGGTTTTGATTGCATTTGACTTTATGGTCTTAAGCAAGAATACTACTTCATCATTTGACCAATTTCTGATATATGAAGGCTGTGTATTTATATCATACTGTGATCAACAAATATTTGCTTACCGGTCGAAATATACTGGCCTGCAAAAATAAGTATCATACTTTTAAAATTGCAATAACTTTTTAAGTACACAAGATATATTTTCGAAACAAAAAGGACTCAAAAAAGAGTTTATCTTTGTTACTATAGTTTCAAAGAAAGCTGATAAAAATTGCTATAAAACGTTTTTTATTTTAAATCTCTAACTTCTATAGTTTAGAAAAAATTGAAATTTGAAAAGTGTGATACTTATTTTTGCAGGCCAGTGTAGATGGTAATAATGTCTAGGACTGTTACTATAGGGGTATAGGGGCTCGTAGTTCATTACCAAGCACGCGGATCATACAATTTGCCAAGTTAAACTGCGCTTGCCGCGGTTAGTCTGTGGATGGGTGACCATTTGTTATACAATGAGACTCCTCCGAGCCTCGGAGAGCCCGTTAAACAGTTTTTTTTGGGTGTCACACGAATACTTATGACAGTCGTTACGGGAAGTCAGAAGCCTGAAAGTCTGGCAACTAGTCTAACCTTAGGATATAGGCGTTGCCCTTTAACTGGGTTGCGGATGTTTGATGGCAGTCGCTCCATGTAAAATACTGGTATTCAGCCGCACCTGGTTAGACTGGACGTTGACCCCAAAAAAGTTGGGAAAAGGCTATGCAGAACACACAATGTCTAGGACTGTTAATAGCTTTTTTAGTCTTAAAATCAAGAGACTGGAAATAATTAAATGTCAACCGAAATTAAGTGCGCTATTTGCGCTCTCTGTCAGCTAAGCGCTACCTTAGATTCTATTCTATTCTAACCGCTGTGTTCCATTTCTGACCGCAGTCTCGATCTTTTGAAACTAAGTTACAAGCAATTACATATCTTACCATACAGTCGTAGAGTTCCTTCAGCTTTGCCCATCGTGTTGGTAGCCACGCAGGTGTAAGTGCCCACATCTTCAGATTCAAACTTTGAAACCACAAGTATTGTACGCAGTTGGTACGAGGACAGACGTTCTTCTGAAATCTCGTGTTTGCCTCTGCAACAAATTTATTAGTTAGAAGGTACATTGTACCGAGCGTGAGGTCCTAAGTTTTATTCCTAGGCCGGACAAAATTTGATAGAGCTTTTCTGTTAAAACAATTTGAGTAACATCGCGAAGTTTGAAATTGTTCCTAGTAAATGGGATAAGCTCGCCCATAGTTACATGTGACCTAATACCATCATGCCGAACTATAGTCGTACGTAGGGTTACTAGGTGTCCGGCTTTAACCGGACATGTCCGGTTTTTTACAATCGTGTCCGGCCAAATATATACAAGTCCGACCCGTCCGGCTTTTGTTCGGCTTTTGGTTAAACCCGCCTCGCCAAAAGATGTCGAACGAAAGTGCGCGAGGTCTCACGCATTATCACACATATAATTAAGAGTAGAGTAAGTCTCAAATCAATAACACTAATAAATACACAAATAAAATATCAAAATTTTTCTTTGTTTTAAAAACCAGTGTCAAGCTTTCAGGGCAAAATGTCCGGCTAAATATGAATCTGTGTCCGGCTTTTCTATTTTTGTGCCTGGCAGCCGTAGTCCTACACTGTACATCTCTGACTACAGAGGCTACAGTCTTCTGAAAACAATGGCGTGACAAGTAGGTATTATGAAACATCTTTTATGTCAAGAGCTATTATTAATCATCCAGTAATTACGGGTAGATTTTTTGTTCCAATATGACAGGATCACGTTGAATAATGATTTAAATTACAGTACGGTCAATTTATCTTGGCCTCTCTGAACTTTGTGCAATAGATTTTTAAGCACAAAATAGAATATAGATTTTGTAGTAGCAGTGATAGCCTAGTGGTGTGACCGTCGGACTGCCAAGTCATACAACCATATTCTAAGACGTTCCTCCAAAACTTACTCGACGTAGGGTTACTAGGTGTCCGGCTTTAACCGGACATGTCCGGTTTTTTACAATCGTGTCCGGCCAAATATATACAAGTCCGACCCGTCCGGCTTTTGTTCGGCTTTTGGTTAAACCCGCCTCGCCAAAAGATGTCGAACGAAAGTGCGCGAGGTCTCACGCATTATCACACATATAATTAAGAGTAGAGTAAGTCTCAAATCAATAACACTAATAAATACACAAATAAAATATCAAAATTTTTCTTTGTTTTAAAAACCAGTGTCAAGCTTTCAGGGCAAAATGTCCGGCTAAATATGAATCTGTGTCCGGCTTTTCTATTTTTGTGCCTGGCAGCCGTAGTCCTACACTGTACATCTCTGACTACAGAGGCTACAGTCTTCTGAAAACAATGGCGTGACAAGTAGGTATTATGAAACATCTTTTATGTCAAGAGCTATTATTAATCATCCAGTAATTACGGGTAGATTTTTTGTTCCAATATGACAGGATCACGTTGAATAATGATTTAAATTACAGTACGGTCAATTTATCTTGGCCTCTCTGAACTTTGTGCAATAGATTTTTAAGCACAAAATAGAATATAGATTTTGTAGTAGCAGTGATAGCCTAGTGGTGTGACCGTCGGACTGCCAAGTCATACAACCATATTCTAAGACGTTCCTCCAAAACTTACTCGACTCATAGTCGACTCAGAACGGCTTCGAAAACACCTTTAAAATTGTATTCTTAGTCGCAATTTCGAGTCAACTTTGAGGTTCCTCGACGGAGTCATTACGTCATAATATGAATTATCTGCATCGCTCAAATAACGTCACGATAAATAGTTGTAAAGATTATCGTAAGCATAAGCCTCCTTCCTTAAGGGAGGTTCCGAGGTACCTTGAGTTTGACAGATGATTCCTTACCTCGACTGAGGAATTTTTTTGAGTCGAGGACGTTTATGTCAACTTGGTAGTGAGTCGAGGTGGAGTCAAGTCGGGTAAGTTTTGGAGGAATGTCTTAGAATATGGGTGATAGGCCTCGAGTTCGAACACAAGGCACGCACCTCTGACTTTTCAGATTCATGCGCGTATTGTATAATTATCACTTGCTTAAAAACGATCATGAGGAAACCGGCATGACTGAGAGATACTTCTTGACGGCATGTCAAGCCAAGTCAGAGGCCCATGGGCGGCATTAACTCTGACACCAGGTTAGTCACTAACTACACAAAAAGAAAAAGAAGCAAGAAATGACTTTTAATTAACATCATCTTAAAATAAGTTATTAGTTAAGCAAAGTTTATTTAATAGTTTTTACAATAACATTTTCCTTTGTGAGTATGCAAGGTTAGTCGGAAAGGTGGTACTAAGCCGCAGGCCTCCTAAAGTATCACTGATGACTATTATGAAGCAAGTGTTAAAATTTCAAAATTCGATATTTTTTATTTGAATGAAAAAATTTTTTTATAGTTTTTTCAAAAAAAAACATACCTGCTTAAGTTATGAATTTAGAACGTTAATTTTCTAATCCGTGACCCCAAATATGACCTAAATTGTAAAAACAGCTGATGATAGCTATGGACAGATAGATTTTAGCATATTTTTTACGAAATCTTTGAAAAGCTATTTCTCTTAAACTATCGAGTTTTGGGGAAAGTTGTAGAACAAAAGTTATCCTTTATTATGGGTACTTTATCACCCTTTCGGCTTAGTACCCCCTTTACGACTAACCTTGTATATGCGCGAGAGTTTGGAGAGCCTATATTCAGGGCGGTCAAGATAAATCGCCCGCACTGTACTTTAAATAACGACGTCACTATGTTATTCACACAAATACAAGAAAACACCGTCTTCAAGTTTCGCTATTGTCAGGTACAAAATACCCGCCATTAACAAAAGCTTCAGAGGGGTCAACCATTAAAAATAATGATAACCAAATAACAATAAGAAAACACTTCAGCTGCTAGGTTTTAATGGAGATGTCTGCAGTGGCTTCGAGAATTTATGACCTCATAAACGTGAGAACGACTCAGTGATTATTACACAAAATAATGAACTAATTTGTCTAATTACTTTCGTTAGATGTTTTAACTAATTTAATAAGGATCTCGTGAATGCTGAGAAAGATGAATGAAATTAATTATTTTGACTTATCACTCAAAATAATATTATGCATAATCACACTAATATTTTAAATGTGAAGATTTGTGAAGATAGATGGATGTTTGTTACACAATCACGCATAAACGGCGGGACCGATTTGGATGAAATTTGGTACAACGATAAACTATATCCTGAATTAACAAATAAAATGATTTTTATCTGGGTAAGTAAAGTAGTTCCCCTAGGATGGGAGTAAAACCGCGGACAATAGCTAGTATTAGGTTATTACCTATGAAATCAGCGTTTTGTATGGAGAATTTTAAAGAAGTTGCATTTTTCATACTAACATTTTCTTAATTTATTTAACAACTATGAACACTAATGTTTTAAAACTTTTATGCACTAATGTTTAAAAATTAGGATAACGTATGCCACTTAGATTATGCGACAAAAATAAGTATTGGCAAAGTTAAAACAAAAATAGTGATCATTGCTGCTAACAAAAAGAGGAGTCATTTTTAAGGTATTTTTTATGTTTAGAAAACTATAAGTAATAAGGTTTTTTTACTATTGGTAGTTGTCTATGATGGTCATTATTCGATATAATATCAAGCAATTGATGAATATTTTAAATCATAGAAGTGACGAGGTTCTCTATTTGTGAGAAAAAAAACGCCAATTTCATAGGTAAGGACCTAATATTAACGCTTTTCCTTTTACGTCTACTGAACTGAAATACCTGTCTTATTGAGTGTTCACACTACTTTTTACTTAGGTATTTAGATAGTGAAGCAGTGATAACCTAGTGGTTGACAGGAGGGTCTGAATTCGATCCCTCTGACTTTTCGAATTCATGTGCGAATCGGAATTTCATTATCACTTGCGTTAACGGTGAAGGAAAAACATCGTGAGGAAACCTGCACACCTGAGAGGGATCCATAAAGTTCTCGATGGTGTGAGTAGACTACCAACCCGCACCTGGCCAGCGTGGTAGACTAAGGCCTAAACCTATCTCATTCTGAGAAGAGGCCCGTGCCATGCAGTGAGACAGTAATGGGCTGATAATGTTATGTATTTAGTTACTTTCGCTTAGAAGTTGCATGCATGCAATCGAAAAACATTAATAATTGCCTTAAGATACAATAATGACCAATAAAGGCCAAATATCGGCAATTTTTATGGCGTTCCGGAGCAAAACCAGAACAGATGGACGGAGGGTGCAAAAGATAATGGCAGTGGAATGTTCCGGAAGTTAGCTGGCATTCGTTAATACTTTTAACGGCAGTTTTACTGGTTCGATTGATATTAACAATTGTTGCCTCTTTTATGTGGTATCTTGACGTTGTACTATTGATTGTGGAGAATAGGACCATTCTTGAGGGTTGATTTGGATTAAGGTGTCAGTAAATACCTATTAGCTATATGCCTCATTGGGAGGGGCTCATGGCTAATTAACCTTCCGCTCGGATTTGTCTGTTTTTAACCGACTTTCAAAAAAAGGAGGAGGTTATCAATTCGACTGTATTTTTTTGTTTAATGTTTGTTACCGCAGAACACCGTCATTTATAAACCGATTTGGAAAATTATTTTTGTATAAAAGGGTATTCTTTTGAAATGGTCCCATTTAAATTTGGTGAAGATCTGATGAAGAACTTCGGAGATAGACAAAGGAACTCCTCAATGACGAACAGTACGCATAATGTGATGATGCGATTATGTTACGAGCAGCGTCTTTAGTAGGTCCAACTATGTTTTAATGAAGGCCACTAAAATGAAAATAATAAAAAACATTTGTACAAAAAATAAAACCGACTTCAAAAAAACGAAAAAAATAATAAAATAATTACCTACCATATTATAAAATTAACAGTTTCAGAAGTCGGTGCCTTTAATTTGGTTCAGCGTGGATTAGCACCGACTTCTGAAACTGTAAATTTTATAATAATATGGTAATTATTTTATTCTTTTTTTCGTTTTTTTGAAGTCGATTTTATTTTTGGTACACATTTTTTGTTGGGGTCGAATTTCAGTCTATCTACAGTACGTAAAACAGCGAAGAGCAAACCTTGTAACTGGTTGATGGATAGCACAATCATACACTTTTTGTCACTATTCACGCTAACCACTTATCACACAGTGCGAAAACGCGGGAATAGTTCAAGCTATGATATTCAGGATTTTGAGAAACTGTTGATTTCTTACTTGTTTACATTGTGCCACTGATCTTGTAGGATGATGTTAGTTATATTAACCGATTACGAAACTGAAAGAGGTTATGAGGAATGAGAAAAATAAAATTATTGAATAGCGTGTATAGTGACAAAAAGTGTTTAACTGTGCTATACTTTATCTACCCATCCACCAGTCACAAGGTTTGCAAAATCTATATTTATCATCAACGGTTATTCCATATAGTATAGAATACTTACCCAGATAGTATCATTTCTTCCCCACTCTTGAGCCAGTAGTGAATGGCTTGAGGGTACGCCTCCACAAAACACTCCAGTCTGGCTGGTGACCCTGTTGGCACGCCAATAACCTTGGTGGCCACTAAAGTTGATGGTGGAACTGTGGAAAAAGTCTGTGTTGAAAATAATGAAAAATATTTAATAGTATGTGGCGTTCTAATTTGTGTCTACCCCCATCGGAAAAAGACGTAAGTTTATGTGTATGCATGTATTTAATAGCTGAGCTGAGAACGATTTGACCAGTTAGGTCTATAAGTTAATACTTTAAAGTAAGTTGTTTATATTAGTCACCATTCATTGCTTACAAGAATGACCTGGGCAGTCAGCCCCGCTTACAACCTTGCTGATGGGCTAATCTTTTCACGGCAAGACGTATTGTCGTATAGCTCGTGCCAACACGAGAGGAGAAGAAAAAGCTTACAGAAATTGGTCATCAACGAGACGTAAATATCTGTCCTGTCTTATGATTCATAACATTTCGATAAGTCAGTCGTCGATCGATTCGATTTGCTATCTCATTTTCTGTCGTTATGAGAATCGTACACGAAACAAGATAGCGAACTGAGTCGTTCGACGACTTCTTCCTCCTAGCCTTTTTCGTAACTATGTTTTCAGCGTCTAGTCTAACCAGATACGGCTGAATACCAGTATTTTACACGGAACAACTGCCATCAGACCACCGCAACCCAATTACTGGGCAATGCCGGTATCCCAAGGTTAGACCGGTTGTATAACTTTCGGGCATCTGACTACCCGTAACGATTGTCATAGGTATTCGTAATGACAACCGGGACCGACAGTTTAACGTGCTCTCTGAGTTACAACTCGATGTGTAATGAACGGTTACACATCCACGGACTGACAGCGTCAAGCGCAGCTTAACCTCGCAAATTATATGATCTGCGCGGTTGTTAATTAGCCAAGACCGACAACGACTAACTTATCGAAAAGTTTTGAATCAGGGGCTATCTCGGAACCTTGATAAAGGACATAGAAATTTTTTGAGGCATTTACTATACGTTTTTAGGGGTGCCAGTGCGCAAAGGTTTGCAAATGCCAATGAAGCGCTAGGATCTAGTTTATTTTTCTACTAAAAGGTTTTAAATAAACACGATCACGTTTAGAGGATTGACCTAATTGGCGGAATAATTGGCCGATGCAGTATGGACGCAGTTAACAACTTTTTGCATCGTTAAAACTGCGAAATAATGCGCTTAGCATCCAGTTTATAGAGGACGCTAAATAAAAACTATAATATGTGTAGGCACTTGCTTTTAACAGCGATTTCGTCATAAATTAAATTTCATTTTTTTTTAATTTTAATGAAACTTACGTTTTAACATAAAATTGATATTCAAATCAAAAATGTCTGTTCAAAACACTACATACATTTAGATACCTCAGTTTAAAAGTTTTATAATTCAAAAACAGGTTCTTATGAGATAATTTGAAAATTAAATGACTAGTGATACTTTTATACCAATATTATTATGAATGGTCTTAGCTTACCTAAGAATATTCATAATTAATATTAAATTTCAGATCAGTTTCCATCTGAGATCTGTTTCTGAATTTTTGCACTTTGGAACTGAGGTAGCTATTGATAGATTTTACGCATTTTTCAGTGCCCAAAAATGATCACTTACTAATTTAGGTATACAGGATGACAGTTTAGTTGTTTTATATTTGAAAACCATGAACTCTACTCATCATTCTGTACAACTTTAAATTCATGAAAAAAAAATATGCCCTTCTATATAAAATTATAAATATATTAAACGGTGCTTAACAAAATTGTCGCTATTAGAGCCCGACGACGATATTACCCTCCTCCAGGAGGCGAGTAAATCGACCAGCACACTACACAACGTCCGCCGCCGCCCGGCTTTCCTTCCTCGCCGACGAGGCCCATCGCGACGTCCCACCGCCGCCGTCCCTGATCCACCGTGCTCACCCGCCGCAGCCGCGGAGCCGGTCGTCCTTTCTGACTCTGCAGTCACACCGTTAATTCAGCCCTCATCAAGCTGTCTCCCTCCCAGTTCACTCGCAAGCAACGTCCTAAGCCAAGGTTCGAGTGGGGACTCGAACCTTGGCTAGGGGGGCCTAGGGGAGGCCCTTAGTGGTGTTGTTGCTATCTAGTCATGATGTTAGTATAGTAGACGTAGTAATAGTAGTTAGCTTAGGTTAAGTACTTTACTCTCGTCGGGATTGGTTGGAGACCCTTCAGGTCTCACCAATAACTGCCCGGTTACGTAGAAACGGTCCGCAAGACCATCTACAAGCAGTCGATTAGGAAAAAAAAATATAACAAAATTGTTAAGCAGCACTGATTATTTTGTGGAACAGTTGAATTTTTTTCACGAATTCAGAGTTTGTTCCATAGTAAATTTTTTACAGAATAATGAGCAGAGTTCATGGTTTTCGGATGTAAAGCGTATAAGCGTACCTTATATGCTGTATAAGTTATTTAATTTATAAAACCATGTTAATCTTACAAGTAACGCTCAGCATTATCCTCTTGCTGACTGAGGGCGGGACGTCGTTGGACGCGATGCACAGGTACGCACCCATCTGTCGACGCTCCACCTTCGACAAGTTCAGGCTAGGGCCCATGAACATGTCCACTGTGAACAAAAATATATGTTTTCATACAAAGAATTTGGCACTCAATGGTGTATTAAGCTTTATTTCTGTAGGGGAACTGAAAAAATCCTATCAAGGGAGCTTATTGACTTATAACATACAACATAATGAGCCCATTACTGTCCTACTGCAAGGCACGGGCCTCTTCCCAGAATGAGTAGGGTTTAGACCTTACGTAGGCGGGTTGGGGGATTACACACACCATCGAGAACTTTAGGTAGCCCTCTTAGGTGAGCCGGTTTCCTCACAATGTTTTCCTTCACCGTTAGCGCAAGTGATAATCAACTTATAATCCACACACGAATTCAAAAAGAAAAAGAAAGTTGTTAAGCAAGTTACTGAATTTACGATGTTATGTTTAAAGGTAATAATATAATAATCAATTCGTATTGAACAGTTTTTATAACGTATTATTTTTTTGAAACAGCCTATATGTTAAACAAATATTGCATATTGTTTCGGGAACCGCTTATTCGCTATCTTTTTGAATTTTATACACAAGTTAAATAAAGTATTTCCTAACATTCGTATAACGGCCGGTTTCTGATTTAAAATTCTAAGATAAGTAACAATTGAGAATCGTTTTCTATACAGTTTTACTTAAAATCATGCTGAAACCTAGCTTATCTCTTGCGTTGAATATTAACTCATAATACGGGCGTACGTCATTTGTTTATTACGTCTAGTTTTATAGTTATTAATATAATATTAACAAATCGTATAATTGATACTTTCACCCCCAACTCTTACCCCCGCTCCGTAGATGTTAATCTGTCATCTCACTGATTCGAGTAACCCCCTTAATCAAGATTTGTCACCGTCGTATAAACA
Source organism: Amphipyra berbera (assembly GCA_910594945.2). Lineage (NCBI taxonomy): Eukaryota > Metazoa > Arthropoda > Insecta > Lepidoptera > Noctuidae > Amphipyra > Amphipyra berbera. The sequence continues at coordinate 7,965,721 of OU343136.1, read as the reverse complement.
GGGCTCTCTCACGGCTACTTGAATGATTTTACCGCCATTTATCGGTCGTTAGAGCCTCATCGGTCAGAAAGGTTGACTGTTTACAGGTGATGATAACATTTAGGGATATGGTGCCATTTCCTTCGTATACAAAACACGAAAAAAGTAACAATTTCATACCTCTATTTCTTTTCATGTCAATAATATTAAAGTAGGCAGATTTTTCTTTTTTTCGTGTGGTTAGTGACTAACCTGGGGTCAGAGTTTATGCCGTCCATGGGCCTCTGACTTGGCTTCACATGCCGTCGAGAAATATATCTCAGGCATGCCGGTTTCCTCACGATGTTTTATTTCACCGTTTTGAAGCAAGTGATAATTATGCAATACGCACATGAATCTGAAAAGTCAGAGGTGCGTGCCTAGGTTCGAATTCGACACCTATGACTTGGCAGTCCGACGGTATCACCCCTAGGCTATAAATGCCAACCAAAGGAGATAATGGTAATATAGTTTACATAACCCAGTTTCAAAGAAAAGTGACTACAAACTCTGCCTAGCTTTTTCCCAACTTGGTTGGGGTCAGCTTCCGGTCTAACCAGATGCGGCTGAATACCAATATTTTACACGGAGTGACTGCCATCAGACCTCCACAACTTAGTTACTATGCGATGCCGATATCCTACGGTTAGATCAGTTGTCAGACACTTCGGACTTTTGACTTCTCATAACGACTATCATAGGTATTCGTATGACATCCGGGACCGACGACTGTTTAACGTGCTCTCTCAGGTACGGAAGGGTCTCGATGTGTAACGGACGGTCACCCATCCACGGATTAATCATGGCAAGCGTAGCTTAACCTCGTTAATCATATGATTCGAGCCATGAGCCCCTCGAAAGTGACTACAAATATGGGGCCATTCAAGTATTACGTAAACAGAATTTTTGAAATTTTTGACCCTCTCCTCCCCCTTGTCAGCAAAAGTAAGCAAAGCTCTTACCCCCCGCCACCCTGGTTAATGTTTATATAAAAATTGGTATTTTTTAAATCTTACCAGGTTTCTTTAATGTTATTCATGAGCAGTAAAGTCTAGAAAAATAAGTAAATAAATAAATATTGCTGACATAATCACCATCCAGACCCCCTTCCTCCATGTCATTAAAAATAAGCTAAGCAAAGGACCCCCCCACCCCCTTTGGTGCTTACCTACGTAATATTTGAATGGCCCTTAAGGAAAAACAAAAATAAATGGCAATAATAGACAGGCCAAAAAAACACACACGAGGAAATGAGACACTGAGCGTGCTGACAAAGAGAAATTAAACTAATAGCAACGAACACAAAGAGACGCGCTCCGTTGCCGCCGCAAATCGAAACTGTCAGGGCTGTATCATTCAAGAGCTTTGAGAATGGAGGATTAAATTATACATATTAATTTTCTGGCTTAAGGATTATTTGAAAATGTATTTGTGACATCTGTGTGGATTATGTTGAAGAAAATGTGTCCATGGTAACATGGTTTTTCAGTCTTGTTTTGTAGTAAGTATACAACCTTATTTTTTGTATACCTTAAACTCGAAAAGGGGTCATTGTACTCATCGCTATGAACAACTTTTACAATGGGACCAACTCTGAAATCGCGAAAAAACAGCTGTTCCATACATTTATGTTCGCATAACTCGACAAAACGTATAGAACAGCATTTTTTTTTCACTATGTTGTCGTTGTTCCCATAATAAAAATTGTTCATAATGATGAGTGCATTGACCGCTTTTCGGGTTTAGGGTATAAAAAGGTAAGGTTGTTTATGTATACAGGTTCAGAGAATGAAGAACTTGGGCTTCTTTCCGCAATTACGACGCATCCAACGTGGACCTGTTACTGTTACTGTCAGCTTGTATCCCACTACTGGGTAAAGGTCTCCTCCTATGATTTGCAGACCTTTCGGTCTTTAAGTAATGTGGACGATTGATTGAGCAAATTATTCGTCATGTAACGTGTCGTTATTAAATATCCTGAAAACCTCCTTTTTTGTAGCCGGTTAAAAAGAGTGAACATGTTTTCTGTACAAAGCACCAAGCTACACGTTAAAAGCACTACGGTCGAGGCCTTAGCTAGAACGTTAATGTTTTACTAATAAACCATTTTTTTTATTGCTGGTTGCATGCTGGGTTTATTTTGGTAAGTATAGATTTGAGTTAAGTAATAAAAGTCAGAGTTTATATACAAGAAGATAATACAAAAGAACCAATTAAAATATTACGGTAGACAATAGACAAATGCAAGAAACGCTGTATGGGAAGGCGAGACAAAGAAAACAGAATCGTACAACGGGCACTACTTGTTTCCCTAATAAAGTGAGGGGGAAGCCACAGGAACTCCCAGTATGAATAATATGAAGAAGACAAACATTAATAAAATGAAAAGTTCGTCCGCGAAAACTTTAAATCGGTCGCTTTAAAAAGTTTAGCTTCCGTCCACTCGTAACCATGAACATTGAAATATGTTTGAAACTTGTTTTAACGTAAGAAGTTCAATCTGTAAAGTTATCTATAATAGTCTCATTTCAGAGTAAATACATATTATTTTTTGTTAGGACAATCTTTTGCAGTAGTTATACAAGGTTAGTCGGAAAAAAGGTACTAAGCCGCGGGCCACCTAAAGTATCACTGATGACTATTTCAAAACAAGTGTTAAAATTTCAAAATTCGATATTTTTATGTGCATGCAAAAAGTATTTATAAATATACTTTAGATTTTTCAAAAAAAAATCATACCTGCTTTTGTTATGAATTTAGAAAATTAATTTTCAAATCCGTGACCCCAAATGTGACCTAAATTGTAAAAACAGCTGATCATAGCTATGGACAGATAGATTTTAGCATATTTTTTACGAAATCTTTGAAAAGCTATTTCTCTTAAACTATCGAGTTTTGGGGAAAGTTGTAGAACAAAAGTTATCCCTTATTATGGGTACTTTAACACCCTTTCAGCTTAGTACCCCCTTTCCAACTAACCTTGTATATTTCAGTAATATGTTTTATTGCTTATTTTCATGACTAGTTCAGGGGCCATATTATGACTTGTTATAACCATCACTGTTCCGGTGAGAGAAAGTGACGCGGCTATTCAGGTCGTAAAGCGCCGTCACATTCTCACAACGGAACAATTATGATTTTAACACGTCATAATACGCCACCTGGGGTTCATTAAAAGAGCCTCCACGAGTCACGATACTTAAGTACATACGTCCGGCGTACCCTGGGCAGTCAGCCCCGCTACCAACCTTGCTGACTGGCTATCTTTTTACCACAGCATGGGCTATTCATAAAGCGTTTCGACACGAAATAATAATAATCGAGTACCTAACTGTTATGTAGTCCTTATTTACATATTTGTTTATGTATTAAACATATATTTAACCAGATATAAAAACAAAACTGCCTCATTGGTCTAGTGGTCGCAAGCGTGACTGCTGAGCATAGGGTCCTGGGTTCGATCCCCAGGTCGGGCAAAGTGATATTGGGTTTTTCCATTAGGAATTTCTCAGTAGCAGCCCGGAGTCTGGATTTGTGCCCGGTTAATGGAAATAGGCTCGCCCCCTATTACAAGGGACGTAAACATAACTGGCGAAACGAGGGTGTTACTAAAGCACCTCTGCCGAACCCTTCGGGGAATACCAAGCATGATGTTATGTTTTATGTTTATAAAAACAAAACAAAAGTTGTACTTATTATCTAGAAATAGTAAGTAATGTTATTACATTTTTTGTATATTACTAAAATCTAGCAAAAAAAATTGAGAGGATAATATCTTGATGTAGAAAACATTGTAAATATAATAATGTAGGTACACGAAGCATGTAATGGGGACGTATAAAGATAATACTTTATCTTGAAGAGGAAACAAACATTTTACTTCTACCAAGAAATATTTTTTCAAACATAATATGCCTAATTTTCTGAACGAAATGTATTTACAACATTTAAAGAATATACTTTTATTACAAGTGAAAGAAAACGCGTGTGAATAAAATCCTCAAAAAAAAAAATATTTTTAGTCGCCGGCACGTAACTTGGCAAGAGTAGAGAAGAGAATTCCTCTTCTTTATTTCTTTCTTCTAAATAGACGCATTTAAAAATAAATTATGGCAATAACCATAGAATAATGACAAGAAATAAAAGTGACCATTTTTTTGTTGCACTTAGTGTACATGCGCAAACTTACCCCACTACGCCAAAACCTTGCCAAGTTACGTGCCAACGACTATATTCAAAGTAGATTAAAATCAACTGGACGAAGTGAACTCTTTGAACGTCAAACAATAAAAGACAGTCACCAAAATCGTCCGTCAGATGTAGAATATATTCTGAGGTCCGACCCATACGAAAAATATTTGTGTCTGGAAGAGAGTCTGGTAGAAATATTTACGTGGCTATTTTTGGAAGAATAAAAACGACATCACGAATTCTCGGCAAATCATTCTGTAATATAGTACTTTTTCCTTATCGTTTATTTATTATCTTATCCCAAGCAACCTCGTAAACTAGTATTAATATACCAGATATTATTATATAGAGGTAAAGCGTGTACCAGGTGCTACACCCTGTGTCCTGATAGTCGTAATTTCCATTTAATCATCAAAGATAGCCGGTAAGGCTTTAAGACAAGGGTTATAAATTTACGCCATTCCAGTCCTACTGGGATTTGATTTATGTTAATGCTAGGACTTATGTGGATCCGTGTAAGGGTTAGAATATAAAGGAAACTAATTGTAATGTACAAGTACCTGTGTCCCTGTTGTTGGTTTTAGGGCAGGGAACTGAGGAACTTAGGCATTTAGTAAAAACTTTTTAACAAAAATTAAACCGACTTCACAAAAACGGTGAAAATAATAAAATAATTACCATATTATAAAATTAACAGTTTCAGAAGTCGGTGCTAATCCACGCTGAACCAAAGTGAAGGCACCGACTTCTGAAACTGTTAATTTAACTCCTCCTTTTTTGGAAGTCGGTTAAAAATTGTCACCAAAAAAATTATTACTATCTTCTTCTTTTCGTGTGGTTAGTGACTAACCTGGTGTCAGAATTTATGCCGCCCACGGACCTCTGACTTAGCTTCACATGCCGTCGAAAAATATCTCTCAGGCATGCCTCACGATGTTTTCCTTCACCGTTTTTAAGCAAGTGATAATTATACAATACGCACATGAATCCGAAAAGTCGGAGGTGAGTGCCTTTGGTTCGAATTCGAGACCTGTGACCACTAGGCTATCACTGCTTAATTTTAACTTTGCTTGACTTTTACTATTATATTATTTTCTTAGACTAAATTATATCATGTTTATGTTCTATCTCTTTGTGTCTTGGCGAGTGTCAAATAACCGTATTTTCTTTCTTCCTTTCTTTACCTTGATATAATAAAAGCACAAACCCCTTTTTTACTACATTAGTAATTAGACACAGGCTTCCGAGGAACGTAATAAATTCTACCAAAAGCGAAAGATAAAATTTTTAGATGACGTCTAGCTGCAATCAGTCATCTTAATCCGCTCCACCGGGCTACCCTCGCACAAAAGGATCCCGTCGTTAGGTAGAAACTAACCCAGCTAAAATGAACTGCAAAAAGGATGCAGTATAGCTTGAAAGAGGAATTAAGTGTAGAACACTAAGTGCAGAGAAATTATTTATTACACTGTAAACATTTTGTCATAATGATGTCTTTAACTTAGGATACTGAAAAGATCATAGAACACAAGTGAGTTTCAATCATTCAATCTTTTACAGTGGAAAAACCGACAAAAGCAAGAGGTAAATCCGATCGATGGAAACAAGCATAATCACAGTTGCTAACGAGCGCACGCGACAATTTTTTATCAATGAAGTGGACACAGTAATTGACATTGATATACTAAGTACTTTTTTAAAATTCTTATCTTGGTCGCATTCGGCCCTAGTGTCTCCTGATGGCAAGAGCAGACAGGGTCTGAGATGGAGCACACGAATCCAAGTAACAGAGATATAGAGGGATTCCCCTATACCCTTTGGCTCTCACATACACATGACGGAACACAGCAAACTGCTTGGCTTGACTTTAATGTGAGGGTGGTAGCTAGCCAGGCGGACCGTATAGATCCTACCACCAAGCGTGCTGGGTTTTGTTGTGTCTTACAACACGCGTCTAGTCCCAGCGTGCGGTGAGGAAGTTTTATATTCTAACCCGTCCCCACACGGGGTAAACGTACTAGATGTGCTGTTTAAAAGAACATCATGGTATCAACGAGTTGTGGTTCTGGAACCACAGTGCCATAGAACTTGACAACTGACTAGCGGTAGTTTGAACCTTATTGCGTCAATTGTATTTGACACATGTTGTCTATGCGAGATAGCGCGTCTAACGTCGTTGGTAATTGAAAATAAAAAGTGGGAAGGATATAGAAAATAAGTCCCGAGAGTAAACTATCTACTTGAAATGTAAAATTCCTACTAATATAACAAAATCAAAAGTGACAATGTATTCTCATGGGGGTCTGTCCGCAGGCACAGCTTGTATAAAATTACATTATATCTGCCTTTATTCAATCAACATCCTGCTTTCTTCGAAATATATTTTTGGCTGACATTTCCTCGTGAATCCAGTAAATGCCCTGTAAATGTTACTTGTTAAAATAGAACAATATTCAAACACAAATAGATACTTATTTACCGTTTAAAGCTATAGTAATTTGTTGCTAATCTAATCTCTAGATGAGAAGTTTGTTAAAGTTTGATTTAGAATTTTTATACGAGATATATATGAGATTGTGTCAATCGACTTTTATCACAAGATTTAATAATATTACGTGCGAAATGTAGGGTTGCGGAGGTTATCGACTTATCAACACTTCCTCAAACAACTGGTAAATATGAAGTTTAAGCTACATGATATTTATAAATAGCGACGTGTACAGTAGGGGAATGAAAATGTTCTGCACCTTAAGGTCTATTTTTGCTCGCACAGTGTAAGAAACGAAGTATTTTACCGACTAAGTATTGCCAATACATAATATAGAAATGAAAATACAAGTATTTTTGTCAGTATATTATATTGACATGGTAACAATCATCAATTTAATTGGTGTCATGGTATTTGCAACAAATTTCTTTAATCAAATCAGGGATAATACATGGCACTATAACGTGATATGGAGGCAAAAGGCAATTTTGATCTTTGCTAGCAAATAATTAAACAACTTTCCATGCATTAGTCTGTTCCGTTAAATAGTTTGTAAAAGTAACATGTGCTCGCGATGTGGGAAAGGAATAAATTTGAAAACTGATTAACCTCTTCATTCCCCTTCTGTACATGCGGACCTCATCGCAGAAATAGCCCACATTGGGCACTTTTGGCTTACCTTTCCGAAGTTCCCCAGCTTCGTTTCTCAACTGTATATTGGCTCCGTCTTCTCTTCGCCATAGAATTCTTGGGAGCGGTCTCCCTTCAGCTCTGCAGGAGAGGCTGACGTCTTGACCTTCTCGGGAGACCAGGTCCCCGCTTGTGCCTTCGTCCACTATGTTTGGAGGTACTGGGGAAACAGAGACAAATTAGTTTGCTTTTTTTTACATACTTGGTAAGGTATACGTTTGGTCTTTAGATGTTTATGGTAGCGAGTGTTTTGGTTAGGGGCTCATAGTTAATTAACAACTGCGGGGATCATAAGATTGGCAAGGTTAAGCCGCGCTAGCCACGGTCGGTCAATGGATGGGTGGCCGTTCGTTACACATCGAGACTCCTCCTTGCCTCGGGGAGCACGTTAAACCCTCGGTCCTGAGTGTCTACGAATATCTATGATAGTCGTTAAAGGAAGTCAAAATACCGAAACCTGATGACCGGTATAATTTTAAGATATCGCCATTGCCTAGTAACTGGATTGCGTAGGACTGATGGCAGTCGTTCCGTGTAAAATACTGGTATTCAACCGCATCTGGTTAGACTGGAAGCTGACTCCAATGTAGTTAGAGGACTAGGCAGGACGGTAGCAAGTATTATGGTCGAGGGTTGATACTCCTGCTCTTGCGCGCCTGTCGTGAAAAGCGCCTCCAGGGTTACGTTAAGACCTTGGGCAGCAGTGTCCTCCTGTATGTGATTACCAATCTGTCTGCTAATAGTGATTATTACAGTCATTTCCAATTTGATCGTTTACTGCAGCGGTCCATGAGACGCCAATCAGTAGCGCGAATATTTAATATGCCTTTTACGATGGCATACTTTATGTGTCGAATGTAATTTATTTTATTTTATTTATCAACGACAATGAGTAAGCCCTTTTTAATTAAGTTATTCAATCGATTCTATAGATAATTTAAAATCTAACAACAATTTTCCTAAACAACAACACAATACAATTTTCCTAGAACCGTTATACTCAGTTAAATTTTCGTAGAAAATAAACACGCGCCGCTCGTGAAACCACTTAAATGACTGATTAATTAAGAGGCGTTATCAAATTTTAATTTAATATAAAACGTAGGTTCAAAAAAGTAGCTACTTTAATAGGCAATCTTTTTATAAACGTAATTTACTTAGTTACGTACAAAGGTCTGTTATTTTAGTAAAGAGAATAAATTTATTAACGTAAAATGAAGCCTAAGTTTATTTTGTCGGGAATCTTATAATAAAAGTTGAGCTGAAAGGAAGCAAGTTCTATCATGAAGCGATTCCCATGAGCATGAAGGAAAAGATAAGAGGTTTGATGTTCTAGTGCAAAAATCTAAAGTAAATACAAAGTATATTAATCCTAACCTAGATCCAGTTTGTTTTAATACGTAAAAACCCACTGCTGGGCGTGGGCCTCTTCTCAGAATGAGAAGGGTTTAAGCCTTAGTCTGCCACGCTGGCCTGGTGCAGGTTGGCAGACTACACACACCATCGAGATCTTTATGGAGCTCTCTCGGGTAGGTTTCCTCACGATATTTTTCCTCCACCGTTAATGCAAATCTTCCTCTTAGCCTTTTCCCAATTATCTTGGGGTCAGCTTCCAGTCTAACCAGATGCGGCTGAATACCAGTATTTTACACGGAGCGACTGCCATCAGACCTCCGCAACCCAGTAACTGGGCAATGCCGATATCCTAAGGTTAAACCGTTTGTCAGACTTTCAGGCTTCTGACTACCCGTAACGACTGTCCTAGGTATTCGTATGACACCCGGGACCGACGGCTTAACGTGCTCTCCGAGGCACGAATGGGTCTCGATGTGTAACAAATGGTCACCCATCCACGGACTGACCGCGGCAAGCGCAACTTAACCTCGCAAATCGTACGATCGGCGCGGTTGTTATTTATTCACGAGCCCCTCAAATTCAGATCCGCAAATGAATTTGAAAAATCAGAGGTACCGGTCGGGATCGAATTAGACCCTCCTGCATGGAAAGGAAGCGTTTAATCGCTAAGCTATCACTGCTTCTGGTTGTAATACAGGTTTCTTTAATATTCTCCAGTATTAAGGTTGACTCACGCTAGACCGTGTCGGGTCCTAGCCGGGACCGAGCCAGAGATCAACATCGCATACATTTTGTACCGAAGTAAGACCTCAGTCGCTCAGTGCTGGTTATTTAGCGTCAGTGACCAGCCTGGAATCTCCGGCCCGGTTCCGGCTCGGTCTAGCGTGAGTCATTCTTTATTGTCATCGGTAGCCCGCTAATGACTACAGACGAACATGGGGTCCCTACTAGACCGCAACGACAAATTATTGTCTCACGACTCATTACACGACACGACAAAATATGGTCTCACGACACGAGCATCATAATATCGTCAGTGGAAAGGTAAAAAGACTAAAGCGCCATAGGTACTTACTTTACAGTAGAGAGATTCAAAGTATTTTTTTTAGAAAATAAACATAGTAATTTTTCTAAGAGTATAAATAGTAAATAGATAATTTAATTATCTATTTAATATGTATACTCTAAGAAAAATAACTATGTTTATTTTCTTAAAAAAATACTTTGAATCTCTCAACTGTAAAGTAGGTATAAGTATTGACGCTTTAGTGCCGATTTCACCAACGTCGGATAACTTTAATCGAGGAATAAATTTGACGTTTTGACAGCTTTTGCATAGAAATTCTGTCAAAACGTCAGTCTTATTACTTGGATAAACGCTATCCGACGTTGGTAAAATCGAGCCTAAGTCTTTTTACCTTTCCACTGACGATATATTCCTATAAACCTTTTACTCACGAAACGTTACGATACTACTGTGGAGGAAAGAGAATCGGTGTTCCTCAAACGAAAAGAGAGGATCCTCCAACCAGGCGGGTATTATGCCTGGCGGGCTACTGCCCAACGATTGATGTTGGGAAGTTGTCTATCTTGGTGTCAAATTTTAACATCGCGATGCAGGATTCTGTGTCGTCATAATTGAGAGTTGTACAACGGTCGTGCTGCTTATTCCGCATGTTGCTAGGTGGAGGTGTCAACGGGGTTGCGGTGTATGTTTTAGCGAATCCCGCGACCCCGGCCGAACGGTCAGGAGAAGGAACACCGTTGGTTTTTAGCCGGTAAGAGTCCGGCAGACCCCCTCGCCTTCCCCGGGCGAGGGACATCCATGAGGATTTGGTAATGATAAAAAAAAAGCTGTAGGTGTCACCAACCTCTTAATGTCGTAGTAAACCGACCTATACACTCACAGTAAGAGAGATGATTCATTTTTTGCTGGTACCCTACTAGTGTACTTGCTACCAGCGATTGAGATAATCAATTTACTGTAATTTTTCCTTCAATAAATACATCGATATAATCCGCAATGTTTTCACAAATAACAAATGTAATACCCATTAATCAATGTAACCAAATAAGGTCATAATTTTCATGTAAAATTTACCAAAGCGGATTTGATTCTCATAATTAACAAAACCTCATGTCCATTGGTCGAAAATGCATACTCCATGGACATACAATAAACATATTATGGAAAGACCGGTATTAATTAACGCAATGTTAAGCGACTGTACGGGAACAGAGATTTCAGTTCCAATTTGAAACATTAATGATGCCTTTTGTCATTAAAATGTAAAACATTATTGGCTGTAAACGAATTTATTGTCAACAATAAAAAAATAAAAAGACAATTGGCACATCTTTTTATTATTTTCAAACATCGAACGTATAAATGGTTTTTCGATAACAATTTATTCAGTTCAAGAGTTGCTGATTGCACAATTTTCCCGTTCTCGTGATTTTTTGTTTTAGACTGTTAAATCGACTTCTCATCTAGAGGTCCTGGGTTCGATTCCCAGGTCGAGCAAAGTGTTATTGGATTTTTCTGTGTGGAATTTTTCAGTAGCAGCCCGGAGTTTGAATTTGTGTCTGTGTATGGGACTTAAACATAACAGCGAAATGAGGGTGTTACTATACACCTCTGCCCAACCTTCCAGGAATACAGGCGTGATGTTATGTTTATGTTTTTACAACTGCATATAGTTCGAAATAACCGAATATTTCACGATCCTTTCATTCTTAGCGTTTCTCATACTTCCTTACATTTTGATTGTTTAGCAGCGTTCGATATCACCCAGATTTATTTCGCAGAACTGGACAAATATTTAAGTAGATAAAACATTTGATGTGGAAATATAGAATTCGTTATCAATAAATTTAGATAAGCCGGACTACCAGTAAAGAGAACATTTATACAAAAGAAATACCTATTTACTTATTCGAAAATTCTCGGAATATATCGTAAATTACGAGCAACGATATAAGCTTTGAGTACTCTTGGCATGTAATATCCTATATGATAATATGCAAGGCCCTTCTTCTTATAATATTCTTAGGTTTTCTTTTATCGTTTATAAATATTAGCAAGTATGTTTTCTGGTATGATTGTGCTTGGTAGATAGTAATTTTAATTAGAACAATGTCGCTACAAAAAACGTAGGAGTAATTATTAATCAACGAAAAATTATAACCATTGGGTTCCTATGGCCTAAAAATTAATCGTTTTGCTTACTAATGTTAACTTTTTTTTATTACTAAACTGGGCGTAGAAATAGACTCGTAAGCTAATTTTACCTTGGATATTTACTAACGCATGTAAAGGTCTACTATGCAGAAATCTTATAAGTCTTTGCTCCATCTATACTAATATTATAAAGAGGAAAGATTTGTATTTTTGTATGTAACAAACAAACTTAATAAACTTAAAAACTACTGGACCGATTCCAAAAATTCTTTTGCCGTTAGATAGCCACATTATCACTGAGTAACATACGCTATATTTATTACTGGGATAAAACTTCTTACGCGGGCGGAGCCGTGAGGACACACCTAGTTATTGTTAAAGTTAAAATTGTCTTAATTTTAAACAATAACGCTCGGTAAATCACAGGAATTGGCTATACGTCGCCAAATTTATATTTCACCAATTCTATTGTTTAAAAAAAAAACAAGCACTGAATGTAATTAGGGCAGAGGCGGTTTAGAAATGTGAGCAACATTTATCAGCCGATTTTTTATCAAACACGTTTGAGATGATCACGCAGTGAAAAAATGTCAGGATGGATAGACAAAAAATCGAATGAGTACAAAATATCTTCCTGTATTCAATACAAAAAAATATACGCCAGCAAAACATAACAAAAGTTGTTCTTATAATAAATTAAAACAGTATACAAAGACAACATGTATGGGACATACTATAATATCGTCACGTTTTAGTTGCCCAACTTCTCGAAACCACGTACGCCACTATCGTCCTTATGAACTTAACATTTACATTATATACACTTACACTGTAAGTATGTGACTTTCATAGAGGATTATTGAGCATAATTTTGCGTGTTAAGTCACTGTGCAAACGGGAAAACTTTTGGTGGCGTTCGAGTATTAAAGCGACCGTTATAAACAAGTTTTGATAATATCCCAGCTTTGCTCCGGGTCTGCGGTGAACGGAAAATATTTTGAGAACATCGTTCAATAACAAAGTTGAAGAAAAACATGTTTTTCTGCGCTTGAGAGTGGTGCGGAGACCGTTTCTTGAAACGGAACGTTAGGTATATTGTAACCTTGAATATAGAACTCTATTTAGCTTATATAATATTAAAAAGCACATAAATATTGAAATACTATTGGATGGTTTAGTTAATGACAAAAAGTTTCATTAAAATCATTCCTCAAAAATATAGTATTGCAACTATTCACTGCCTCGTTGGTCTTGTGGTGGCAAGCGCGACAGCCGATCGTAAGGTCCTGGGTTCGATCCCCAGGTCGGGCAAAGTGCTATTAGCTTTTTTCAATAGGAATTTCTCAGTAGTAGCCCGGAGTCTGGATTTGTGCCCCGTTAATGGCAATAGGCTCGCTCCCTATTACATCGGACTTAAACGGCGAAATGAGGGTGTTACTGTACACCTCTGCCAAACCCTTCGGGGAATACAAGGCGTGATGTTGTTATGGTTGAGTAAATGTCAAAAAGTTTGATTAAAATTATTCCTCAAAAATATATATTGCAATTGAGGATTAAAAACTCTATTTGGCTTATAAAATATTAAAGAGCATAATTATAAATAGGTAGGTACCTACTGGGGGGTCGTGACTAATTACCAACCACACGGATCGTACGGCTTGCGAGGTTAAGCTGTGCTTGCCGCGGACAGTCTGTGGATGGGTGACCGTTCGTTACACATCGAGTGCCTCATCGAGAGTCGCAACATAGTTGGGAAAAGGCTAGGAAAACAACCGTTATAAATACTGAGATATGTACCATTGGATGGTTTAATTAAAGTCAAAACGTTTGGTTAAAATTATTCCCCAAAAATATATTACAATTCGGAATACCGGGAACTATAAAACGAGTAGCGTATGAAATGAATGAATGATATTCTGGCTTCAGAAACACGGCAATAAAATAAGACGAAGTCTAAAACTCCAGCATTTAAACAACACATAACAATACCTGTATTCTCCGAAGGTTTGGGCAGAGGTGTATAGTAACACCTTCATTTCGCCGTTATGTTTAACGGCGATGAGCATGTGATAGAGGGCGAGCCTATTGCCATGAAACAGGTATAAATCCAAACTCCGGGCTGCTACTGAGGAATTCCACACGGAAAAACCCAATAATACTTTGGCCAACCTGGGGATTGAACCCAGTAACCTCACGATCAGAAACACTAGCACCGTTTAAACAACTATTATCCAAATTCCGTATACAAAACGCAAACCGTCGATCAACCTCTAAAAACTTGGGCTATTGACCCCGATCCGCACACGAACGAAATGTGCGGATTGTAAATCACTATATTCAGGAACATCGGAACAAAACAGTCGATGCAGGCGACGTGAGATCACGGCGCTATTAGCCTACGTGCTGGGGCACTGACAATCCTGAGGGACCACTCAAGCGATAGTCACAGCTATCTATTGTTTTATTTAAACTATTCGATTCGATCTTTGTATCTTTACATAGTACTAGCTGTGTCCTCACGGCTCCGCCCGTAGCCTATGTTACACAGTAATAATTTAGCTTTCTAACGGCAAAAGAATTTTTGAAATCAGTCCAGTAGTTTTTAAGTTTATTCGTTACATACAAAAATACAAATCTTTCCTCTTTATAATATTAGTATATAGGTAGATAAATAAAGTCGCTCCCGCTGTCTGTACACTTAGATCTTTTAAACTACGCAACGGATTTTAATGCAGTTTTCAGCAATGGATAGAGTGATTCAAGAGGAAGGTTTATATGCCCCACATTTGTACCTATATTGCACCCGTGCGAAGTTGGGGTGGGTCGCTAGTTTTAAATAAAACATCATTTTTTGTTTTTTTTTTGTTGACGTAAGAATCGAAGCCGTTGTTGTCTCTACATAATTAAAGATTTGGTCTAGACAATATCGTGGAAAGCTTTAGGAACTAGGTGTATTGGGTCGTATTATGATCTTATAGTTCATTTCTAACAAGACTTTAAAATTAATCTTAAAGTATAACTTATAATGTTGTTGACACATTTGAGGTAGATTATTACTTTGTGCGATAAACGTGGAGCTAACAATAGAAAGCGTAAGCGTAAGCGTTTTTGCGTAAACCCTGTTTACGCAAAAACTTTCTCGTAGATAAATTCAAGTGAATCACGGGTGAATAAAAGCCTTCAAGTGATATTTGCATTTCCAAAACAATGATAAAGCTACAAGATAGTTCAATCCACAAAAACGCGCCCCATTCTTTGTCTAAATCGCTACAGTGCAAATAGCTATTGTGTTAGTTCTATCACCACACAATAGTTACATGTGTGCATACGCGTCACGCGTCTACCTCTCACAAAAAGGAGTGGAGCGCCTCTTCGTGGAGAGATACGTCAGAGCGTCTGAACCTGTGTGACGTAGTGACGTCTCCAAATTCCGAGCGTTTTCCACCTGTCTTCAGTTTAGACGTCTGCCACGTATCCAAGAATTGCGTTCTTCCAATTTAGCTAGCTATTTTTGCCAGGAATTTGTGCGACAACCAAAAAGAACAGGGCGACTGAAGTTGACATGATGGCTGTTTCGTTGTCTGTCATTCTTCTTGGCATCATTCTTCCTGGCTATGAACTGTCTGCATTGGACACTGCTCAATACAACCGTGTGTCAAAATACTGATTTTGAGAACATAATTTTTTTACCCGACTGCGGCGAAGCCCAAAAGGAGTGTGAAGTTTTAAACTGTATGTTAGTATGTAAGTATTTGTATACATTGTTCTGTTTCAATTTAATGTAAAATTTGGCGACACGTTTGGTGCAGTGGCTAAGCGATTGGCTTCTGCGCTACGGGTCGTGGGTTCGATTCCCGCACGGATCAAATATTTGTACGGCCTACAAATAGTTTTTCCGGGTCTAGGCGTTCGTGTGTGTGAAGATTTGAGTCTGTAAACGCACCCATGATACAGGAGAAATCCTAGTGTAGGGGGCAAGGTTTTAAAAAAAAACTATTTGCATACCTTAGCAATAACCAATGGAAACCCACGCAGACTACCACAGAGGACAAAATATTTTGTTATTAAACATATTTTCGATATTGGTGTAAGGAAAATATGTAGATAAGTATATCACGTGTGGTAAATTCAAGTTCTCGTCATATTGAATCAACCAAGCGTGCGAGATGGATCACCATTGTACGCGAGGCAGGAATCTTTCGCTACAGTTGCAAACTTCAAATACTTACAATACGTTCTTAGTCTTGCTATACCTACATAGCTTTAGAGCATAACAATATTCTTAAAGTTAACAGCATTTCAAGCTCCGAACATACTCCGTACTGAAAATCTTGACCTTCTTTACAAAATATCTCGACCATGTATTTCAATTCATGAGACGATGTCCCGTATAGAGAGCACTTCGAAACTTTTACAAAAACGAGGAAGTTAGAATGAAAATACAGCTTTTAACCGCTCGTGGTCCTCAAAACAAATCGATACATCACCAAAAGTTGAGGCTATACGACAGTTACGATAATTATTATTGTTTATATAGGAAACCTTATCATGAAGCCTTTTTGCGGGATCTCTTTTTCAATGAAGGCCACGAAATGAGCAAGCAAAGTGTTGAAATAAAAGGACAGGAGGACACAAACGAGGACTGGTGGAGAAACAAAACAAAAACAATTTAAGAAAGCACAGCGACGGCGTATAATTTGTTCTGCACACTTTGTGCAATAGATGTTGCAGTAGTAATTTCAGAATAGTTTCCACTGTTGCTCTTGTTTTGCTGATGTGAAAAGTTAAAAATATCATCGTGTTTTTGTCTCTTGTGTGTAATTATATTACCCCTCGTGTGCTAGTTACTTTCATGATTAATTGAAGTTCTACGTTGTAATATTAACATTGTATTTATAAATAAAATCTGCTCGTTGCTAGATGTAGTGTAAGTTATTGAATGGCGTTTAAAATGTTAGGTTTGTTCGTCAAGTATTCTTGGGCGTTTACAGTTAAAACAAAGTTGAAGTTTATGCAATGTTTGAGTATTATATTTAATAGTACTTTGCCTGCGACTTCCGCGCGAGTTTTCATACAAACTTTCATCCCCTATTTTACCCCCTTAGGGATAGAATTTTCAAAAATCCTTTCTTAGTGGAGTCCTACGTCACAAAACGAACCTATTGTCCAAATTACAGTTTCCGGCTTCAGTGGTTTTGGCTCTGCGTTGGTGAATCAGTCTGTCAAGACATTTCTCTTTATAAATATGGAAGATAGATTGTACACACTTGCTATTAAGGTTTGGTCAGACAGAAGGCGTGACTAGGTGTGATATTCGCGTGTTGATCGCGACACAAAGACTGCCACACCACACCAAGTTTCGCGTGGCAGTCTCTGTGTGCCATCTTCCATACATTGTCATATTAATTCGCACGCTAAGAGCACGTGCATGTTTGATAGATCTTGTTACTACTATGTCATATGTAGAAGAAAGTCTTTCAATTGATCTAGACTGTAAATCTTGTTACCTTTTTAAAATTTATTGAATAAATAATTCATTTTGATAAAACTTTGTGACAAAAGGTGGAACTTACGCCTCAGTATCAGTTACATTTTGAGGAATTTGGTCCCAATCTTATTTGTAACAGTATGACGTCATTATCCTTCACATTTATCGCTTGTTTCGTTGTTTCATTTCGGGAGAAACATTTCAGAGAAACGTATTGATGTTATGTTATAACGGACGGGCTCATAATGGCTGACCAGACGCCATTCCGTGCTCCCATTCTGCTCCGATGTTGTTTTCCTTTGGAAAAAAGACTCGAAATTTTTCCACTGGAGTTACGAAAACATATAAAAAGCAAGTGGTTGAACGAACAGTATGTCATATAATTTTGTGGCTCAAGTTTATTTGGAAAGTTTTCGTTTTAGTGCAGTTTAAGAAATTGGGTTAGTTTAGTGCTTGTTCTAATTTTTGATGTTGTTAGTATAAATGACATGTTTTATCTTAGTATATACATATAGATACTAAGATAAAACATTATCGTACAAGTTTTACCTCGAACATTTGTTTTTGTCTTTTAGCAAAAGTAGGTACCTACCTATATACTGGTGGTCCCGAACAATGCCAGCACTTGATAGTAAATCTCATAAGACTGATGGCTTGCATGGTCGGAATTTCAAGCAACAAAGGCTTTTAGGCCAAAGTACCTACCGGTTGCTGAAACCATTCTAAAACCTTTTACACCAGAAAAAATTCAAGAATCTCATCGCATCAATTATAGAAGAGGTTACAAAGGTTTATTTTTGGACTATATTTTTAATATACCTACTTATTTTGCACATCGTTCGTTCAGCCTAGCCTTTTCTCAATTACGTTGGGGTCAGCTTCCAGTCTAACTAGATGCGGCCGAATACCAGTATTTTACACGGGGCGATTGCCTGCCGATATCCTAAGGTTAGACCGCTTCTCAGAGTAACGACTGTCACATGTATTCGTTTGACACCCGGGACCGACGGTTTAACGTACTCTCCGAGGCACGGAGGAGTCTCGATGTGTAACTAATGGTCACCCATCCACGGACTGAACGCGGCCAGCGCAGCTTAACCTTGCAAATCATAATCCGCACTGTTGTTAACTAGCCACGAGCTTCTCCCTTATTTTGTACATATAGATAAGATTTATTTATAAAAAGTTGAATGTGTATATTTTGTAGTATTTTAGAGAAAAATTTAAAGTTCCAATGACAAAATGATTTGGGTTACAAAATAAGATTTGAAAACCTCAACTATCAAATACAGTCTGTTCTTAACTTACCTAACACATCGACGCATCCAATCTGCTTCTTCATAGTGCTAGTATTGATCTGGCACATGTAGCACCCTCGGTCCTCGACCTTTAGAGGTCGAATATGCAGCTGCCACGACCTGGGCGAGTCGTTGGTGACGGCGTAGCGAGAACTGTGTGTCACCAGCCGAGTGTGGAGAGTTAATATTGTCTGGTCGTCAGCCCTGATCCACGCCACCTGGTTTGAGAAAAAAATAGGTTTGTATAGTGTATGAAACGATTTAGGTACTCGAATTTGGAGTACTTTTTCAATTATATAGAGAGAATGTCTGTATATGATGGTTATAAGAGTAGAGGAAGACCAAAAAAAACGGTGGATGGATAGTGTGGAAGATGATATGGCTAGAAAGGGGGGACTACTGGGATGACGGCTAACAGAGATGTATGGAAGTAGAAGACATACTGCGCTGACCTCAAATAAGTTGGGATAAGGGCAGGAGGATAATGAGAGAGGATGTTTGTATTATCAGTTATTATCGTCAGCTTCCATCGATAATACAAGGTTAGTCGGAAATGAGTTCAAATCCGCGGGCTACTTATAGTATCACTGACGATTGTTATAAAGTTAAAAATTCAAAATTAATTTACGTTTGTTTTATTTTTTTAATCCATAACCATGGTTTATTTACGAATTCAGAAAATGAAGCTACTAATCCGCAACCCCAAATATGACCGAAACTGTAAACACAGCTAATGATAGCTGATGATAGATAGATTTTAGACTGTTTTTATGAAATCTTTGAACAGCTATTTCTCGTTAACTATTGAGTTTTGGAAAAAGTTGCAGGACATAAGTTATTCATTATTATGGGTACGTACATGCCTTTTCGGATTAGTAACCAATTTCCTACTATCTTTGTACCTACACCGAATTTTTATTTTTATCTGATAAGAGCTTTCGTTTTCGGGTAAGCTATTGACAAAAATTGGACATTGACCTTCTAATATTGACCTAGTTATTTTAATATCCCTTTTACCTTTGCACTACCAACATGATTTCTAATATTTGTACGAATCATATTTATTAAATTGAAAGAAACTCAGTTCACCCGTGACGAGCGGTGAAAATGGTTTAAAAGTCGGTAGAAATAAGAATTTGTATAGCATTCGTACCTACGTCTTGGCGATGTTAGTAGAGTTTTGGTACAGTACGTAGGTATAATATGACGAATGTTAGTAGGTATATTATGCAATTAAGGTTGTTTTATAGCATAACATAAACATCACACCTGTATTACCACAAGGGTTGGGCAGAAGTGTATGAGTTCCATGTAATAAGGGGTGAGTCTATTGCCATCAACTGGACACAAATCCAAACTCCAGGCTGCTACTGAGGATTTCTACACGGAAAAACCCAATAACACTTTGCCCGACCTGGGGATCGAACCCAGGACATCACGATCAGCAGTCGCGCTTGCCATCACTAGAGCAACGAGGCAGTTCAATCGAGGATGTTTTAATTCAATATAAAAACATATATTTGCGTACAAACAGTTAGTACACACAAAACGTATGTACCATTGCGGACATTTGCGGTGAATCACTTTTCAACCTTATTGCCTTAGTAATAAGGTCGAAAAGTGGTTCACCGCAAATGTCCGCGATGGTACCTACTTTAATTCTCAAAGAAGCTTGAAAATACACGCCATAAAGTTTAATCCCACCAAAAACATTCTGTAAAAAACTAGCCAAGTCTCGATGGAGCTGCTTGTTTATCTCTAAAAAGTAATGAAATCTAGACAAAGTCGTGCCAAGTCTAAGGTTCCTTACTGCGATTTCTTTATTATTATAGTTAATGTTGTGTGACTTGGCCGTTGAACATTCTTTATACGTTAGTGGGTACAAGTCAACGGGACAGGTACAAACGGACTTCTATCAATGATTAGAAGTCCGTCTGTACTGGTTTTTTTTTTATACTGTTTGTTTTAGGCTCGCCTATACATAAGTATTATTGAAATGCGCAGCTTTGTCAAGCCTACAATTGACTGGTTATTGAATCAACGTTTTCCAAGTGGCAATTTTCCATCGTCAATGGGTAGCGGTTCTGGCGACAGATTGGTGCAATGGTATCATGGAGCACCTGGTTTTGTACCCTTGTGTACCCTTCAACGGCCAAGTCACACAACATTAAGTATAATAATAAAGAAATCGCAGTAAGGAACCTTAGACTTGGCACGACTTTGTCTAGATTTAATTACTTTTTAGAGATAAACAAGCAGCTCCATCGAGACTTGGCTAGTTTTTTACAGAATGTTTTTGGTGGGATTTCACTTCTTTTTGTAGAAACGTGGCATATTGATTTATTTTATTAGATTTTCTTATTTGACACGAAATAAATAAGAATAAAAAATACATAATTTTTTAATACATTTGATCTTAAGTATAAGCCAGTCTAGTTTTATCCAGAGTTTTCCTTTAATTTTATTTATATGCGTATTAAAAGCAGAACGGGAGGCATTCACCCAGCAGTGGGACGCTATAGGCTAGATTAAATTAGATTAGAAGATGTGTACCACTGCTGCTGAATTTTTGCAATGACAGTCGATTTTTTTATGTACCAATAGTAGAAGGGGGCATTACCATATCTCTAATACAGCTGAGACCAGCTGAGGGTTCTTCATCAGATACTTCAGACCTTCGATTTTTGACATCAAATGAAGCGGCCTACCAAGTTGAATACGTTTTGTAACGGCGGTATGTCGATCTCTAATAGTTTGGTTGGGCTCTTGTGTTTTCTAATCAGGGTCACCAGGTACTCCAGATCTTCGATTATCCTAGTTTTTATAGTTTTCCCTTTATGTGGCCATTAAACCCTAACACTGTACCAAATTTCAGCTCTCTGAGTTTATGGGAAGTACTAGTTCTATTCTGATGATCATGAGTGAGTGAGTGAGTGAGTGTCATAAATGCGAAACTTTGCTTTCGCTTAACTTCGGAACTAAATGACCTACAGGCTTGAAATTTTGGATTTTAAGTATGTGATTATTATAGCTTACTGGATGATGAAAATTTCTGCGTTCTGGTCTTATCCAGAGGTACTCAAATAGGGGCCTGAAAATGCGGCGAAATGGTTCCAGTAAAGGATGGTACGGCAGTGTTTGCTTCGCGCTCGACTTGGCGGGGGCACCGCCGTGCCCCCCGATTGCCTTAAACAGTGCGTATGTAGGTACAAGTGTGTAAATATATTATGTATGTTTTGTACAAGACCCTTACATAAATATTAAGCAAATGGAAGTATAATTAAGCACACAATGTAACTGTAAAACAATAGCGTTTGCCAGGGGCGCTAAACCCGTGATCAAAAGAAAACGAATATTCCAAACGCAACCCAAAGTGGTACAAGACGGAAATAAAGTAAAATCTTTTTAAAAAAGGTTAGAAATCAAGTAAAATTACATTAAGTTAAACACAAACCTTGGGTACAAAAGGAAGATGGTACGAAAAGGGAAATCATTTTACTGCCTCACTTTATACTTGTTCGGCACATCTTAATCCAATATTATCAGATTTGAAAAAGGGAAGTTATGTTGGTCGACCGGAAGCAGGAAAAGATTTTTTTTGTGATAAAAAATATGTTTGAGAAGTTATTTGAGTAACAATATGTCTGGCATCTCCGAGTTTAGTTTTTTTTTTGCACTTTGTAACTTTTTCTGTTTTCTTCTTGTAGCTAAATTACGTTTTTCTCAAATGTATAAAACCTCTTTTCGTATATGCGGCAGTGGAATCCAGAAGATATTAAACTATGTGAAATCATATGAACTTCGCAACAGTTTGTCGCCTCTCGTGAACATTACCATAAATGTTTGATAATATATACAGGGTAGCTCATTTTACCAAATGGGGACAT
Organism: Amphipyra berbera; assembly: GCA_910594945.2. Lineage (NCBI taxonomy): Eukaryota > Metazoa > Arthropoda > Insecta > Lepidoptera > Noctuidae > Amphipyra > Amphipyra berbera. The sequence goes on along the minus strand of OU343136.1, from coordinate 7,943,124 downwards.
GGCATCATTTCAATATCTAATCTTTATAGATCTAAATCCCCTTGGAGTTTGGGAAGCCATCAATGAACTTTGTATTATCTAGATAAGTATGATTGAAGTTTGGAAGATGTGAAGTATTAGGGAGACCGCAGACTTGAATTTTTGTACGTTCGGTAATCGTTCACCGTTCTGTCGGCGACCTAACTTTTTTGTTTTTACGTAACATTTAACGTTTCGTTCGTGGCAAAAAACGACCATCAACTATTGTCGATTGTCTGCGTTTTACCTTTTTTACGGAAACAAAGCATCTGGAATAAAAACTAGGTAACTTGAAAATGTTTCTTACGCATATAAAAGAAAGGAGGCAACTTGAAATGTAATAACTTGTTTAAATTTTTGTTTGTCTTTCTCGAAAAGGTAAAAAGTTTGAGTATTAGAAAATGCTTTATTAGCCTTTGAATACTTCAATCAACAATAAAAGAACAGTAAAAAAACCTTAGTATTGTCTCTCAATATATCTAAGTAGAATTGAATATAATATCCGAATATTATACTGTCCTAATGAAAATGGTGCACAGATCACGGCTTGAGCTCAAAGGAAATTAAATTCTTACTACGACCATAGACATTGACCGGCTAATATCAATAATTCACGAAATTTGAATATTGAGTCGAATTCACGGGAAATCTGTGGGTATTGCATAATCTATTATGTGCGTAATATGCCATTTTCCTGCTTCACCGAAACTGTGCAAGCAGGTCTTATACACGCACACACACACACGTATTATACCTGTACGTGTGCGCATCATAGAATACGTGGTATCATTTAATGTTATTACGTCATTCCCACTTTGTTCTTATACAGCGTGAAACATAAATACTGCCTTGTTGGTCCAGTTGTCACAAGCACGATTGCTAATCGTGAGGTCCTGGGTTCGATCCTTAGGTCGGGCAAAGTGTTATTGAGTTTTTCTATTAAGCATTTCTCAGAAGCATCCCGGAGTCTGAATTTGTGCCCGGTTAATGGCAATAGGCTCGCCCTCTATTACATGGGACTTAAACATAACTGGCGAAACGTGGGTGTACTAAAACACCTCTGCCGAACCCTTCTGTGATGTTATGTTATGTAACAGAAATAAAATTAACTTGGCTGAAGACCCTTCAGGTCTCACCAATTACTGCCCGGTTACGTATCAACAGTCCGCAAGAACCAACTACAAGCAGTACAATAGAAAAAAAGAAAAAGTAACCACAAACCTCGGACATCTCAATTAGAATATCCAGTTAAAAGCACAATGTATGAAATTAGTATTGCTTTGTCATTGCTAATTACATTTAAAATTCAATCTCACTTAGATTGAATCATTTTCTGTAGCTTGATTGACAGACTGATTATTATAAAGTTTTTTTTTAAATTACCCATGGTGTCAGGCCAAGCTACAAACAATTTCTATAAAAATCTTTGCAGTGTGTCATTATACCAATCAGAGTTGGCTTTGCCACTTACCTAGCCCGGCAAAGCAAACATTGCATTGAAAAATGTCGATACTTGTAAAGATTTTAGTTGTTCTTTACAAGACTAAGGACTACGTTGACGACAGGGATGTTTGGCATTAGTTCTTGCACATGTGGCTTCCCTGGAACCTCATTAAAAACATATGTGTACGTCTACTAACTATCCTCAATTAAGATTATATATTTTTTATTTTTTTTATTGCTATCATTACTCTCAAGATATCTTTATCTTATTTTACAATGATTTTTTAGCTAAGTTTTGATGACATTTAATTATGTCAATTGTTTTATATAGTTTAGCTTCCTTTTCACTTTTGTAAATGTGAGAACTTTGTGGACCTGCATCTATAAATTTGTAAATTACTACAATATTATTCATATTACTTTTTTTAAAATTTTATTTTGTTTGTTAGTTTTTGTACTCAAGTCTTTTAGTACTATATTACTCATTGGTCTGTGGTCAGGACCTCATTGTTCTCTCACTATCCTAAATCATTGTACTGTATCCACTGAAATTGTTAAACATATTATTTTTAAAAGAGTAACCATGGAGTTTCTTGCCGGCTCTTCTCCATAGGAAACAACTAATTGGAACCGTGCACCTAAATTCGACGTTTCATCAGCACCTGTATTGGTTTATGTGAAATAATTTTTTTTGATTTGATTTGATTTGATTTGCAGTGCTGCCATTACTATTCTAATGCAGAGTTAACGGGGCCTAAGCCTCAAAAAATTATGTTATAGAATAAGTAGTCAATTCTAATCAAACTACTCTATGGTTTCTGGTTATTTCTGTTACACCTTGTAATTACTACTGGGACAAACTACTTCTTTCGCATGAAACTTTAAAATTCAACTCGTTAAGGATGGAATTAAAAAAAAATACTTATCGAGCATCTAGAAGCCAACAATAACAGTGTTTGGCTTAATATAATTATGTTAAAAATTTAATTAATTCAAATTGTAATTATGTCAAAAAATTTAAGGTGGATGCTTAGTTGATTTGGTCATGTTGAGAGAATGAGTGAACGGTGATTAACAAAAGGAATTTATAAGGCGGATGTCTGTAGAGGATGTCCTAGAAGGACATACATCTATGTTATTGGTAATGTTCTTCACAAAGGACAGGTGCGTAGTACTTTCAACCGGCGTGCGTGTATGACAAGAAGTATGAATATGGATGAAGCGAAAGGGGAATGTAAGGATCGTGGCTTTTTATAGTTTCTGCCTACCCCCATGAGAAAAAGGCGTGAGTTTATGTATGTGTGTATGTATAATTATATATTAAGATTTTTGTCTTTTTATTTGTATTTATTTTTATACATCTACGATCCGATTGGGAAAATGAACACCGTATTTTCACAATTTTCCGTCATGATTGTGAAAGTGCCTTCGGCTGAATATTCAATACGCGAGTTCGCATAATCTCGCGAAGCTCTTTTTTTGCCATGTGATTTATTATTTCCTATAGATAGGCATTTGTTATTTTTATTAGGTAAGCCAGTATTGGAATTTGTTTTTTTGTTAGATTTTTTGATACACGGCCCTTTTAAACGGGTTCGACGCTTCCTCATTTGGCATTAGCAATATATCGACGGTTAAAAGGAAATAGGGCATAAGCGACATTTTGGTCAAAAATGAGTTATATATGCCATTGGACTTGAAATTTTCTGCTCTTTCGAATGCGCTTACTCCCATGGCTCTACGATGATTTTATAACTGTTTCACTTTTCACAATATCTTAATAAATGACAAAAATACGTCAGTTTTTCTAAAATTTAAAACTTTGAACGGCTCTCCTGAACATTTCATCTTTTGTCGCTTATCCCCTATTTCCTTTTAACCGTCGATATTCTTTTGTTATGCTGTCATTTAAACCATATGGTACTAGTAGAAGTCATAAAACAACATACATATTTAGTGTAATTATTTTTGTCCTCCGAAAAATTATGAATTCAGCATAAGATTTTTATTACCATTGTTATTTTGTTGTGTATTACGAGTTGAGGGGCTCGTGGCTAATTACCAACCACGCGGGTTAAGCTGTGCCTGCCGCGGTCAGTCCGTGGATGAGTGACCGTTCGTTACAAACCTAGACCCCTTCGTGCCTCGGAGAGCACGTTAAACAGTCGGTCCCGGGTGTCATACGAAAACCCATGACAGTCGTTACGGGAAGTCAGAAGCCCGAGTCTAACTACCGGGCTAACCTTAAGATATCGGCATTGCCCTGTAACTGGGTTACGGAGGTCTGATGGCAGTCGCTTCGTATAAAATGGTATTCAGCCGCATGTAGTTGGACTGGAAGCTGACCTCAACATAGTTGGGAAAAGGCTAGGTAGGACATTTTGTTGTGTACCACGACTGTTTCTTCTAAAACTTTTCTTGGCTGACCAATACCTAATTAGTTTCAGAAAATCATTATTAAATTAATACAACGTGGGCTAACCCTCAACTATTTATTAGTGTTCAATATCCGTACTAAGGAACTCCTAAATTAAGTTCTGGAACTATTTCTTACCGGACTTTCAACCCAGATTAATTTGCCGATACAGCAATTTACAATAACCGTTTAGTATTAATACATTCTTCAAAATTCATAGCTTTTGTTAAATCAATTTATTATTATCAGATATCCAGTAATCGTTTTTCTTGGCAAGGAATAATTAACTAATTATATAACACTAGCGACCCGCCCCGGCTTCGCACGGATGCAATGTAGATACTAATATAAGGCATATAAACCTCCCTTTTGAATCACTCTATCTATTGCTGAAAACTGCATTAAAATCCGTTGCGTAATTTAAAAGACCTAAGCGTACAGACAGCGGGAACGACTTTGTTTTATACTATCACCCATATTCTAAGACGTTCCTCCAAAACTTACTCGACTCATACTTGACTCAGGAAGGCCTCGAAAACACCTTCAAAATTGTATTCTTAGTCGCAATTTCGAGTGAACTTTGAGGTTCCTCGACTCAAATGAGTCGAGGTAGAGTGGAGTCATTACGTCATAATTTGAATTATCTGCATCGCGCAAATAACGCCGCCATGAATAGCTGTAAGGATTATCGTAAGCATATTCGATAAAGTCTTCAAAATTCATTTTTGTTACATACGAACTTTGACACTTCCTTCCTTAAGGTAGGTTCCGAGGTACCTTGAGTTTGACAGATGATTCCTTATCTCGACTGAAGAAAAATCTCGAGTCAAGGACGTTTATGTCAGCTATAACTACCGATGGTTGTGAAAAAGGCTGAGTCGAGGTGGAGTCGAGTCGAGTAAGTTTTGTGGGAACGTCTTAGAATATGGGTGTAAGTAAAGAAGATAACATAACATCACGCCTTGTATTCCCCGAAGGGTTCGACAGAGGTGTTTTTAAGACAGCCTTGTTTCGCCAATTATGTTTAAGTCCCATGTAATAGGGGGCGAACCTATTGCCATTAACCGGGCACAAATCCAGACGCCGACCTGCTACTGTGAAATTCCACATGGAAAAACCCAATAACACTTTGCCTGACCTGGACATCGAACCCAGGACCTCACGATTAGCAGTCGCGCTTGCAACCACTAGACCAACGAGGCAATCTAGGAATAATTTACTAATAATATAATTACAATCAACATAATATTCTTTGTCCTATTAATTATTACATTTGGATGATAGCTATTGTATATGGACAGTCGTATTGGATCATTGACTAATGAATAGTTGTTACGCATATTGTTGTACAAATTATAATTAATTACTTAGTGTCAGCGTTCCAGGACATTGTTAGGATATGATTACGTAATATAGTAGTATACAGGGTGTCCAGTAAATAGTACGACATACTGCGGGGGGTGATAGCTTGGGTCAATACCTACCATAATAGCACATAACATGTTACGGTTTTTAAATTATACAAAAAATTCCGAAATATCGAAAAATCTACGTAAATTTTTTTGTTGAACACTTTCTTCTTTTTGATAAAAAAAGACTTATCAGTGAGTAGAGTTACCTACTTACTATTCACGAGTAATTTGATGTAAAAAGAAAAATACGAGTAAAGGATTTTTTTATTACAAACTAGTAAAAAATTAGATTTTTCTATATTTAGGAATATTTTGTATAGCTTCAAAATTGTAACTTTTTTCTAAAAATATTATGTGCTATTTTGCTAGTTATTGATCTATATATATGAATAAAAATAGCTGAGCGGTTCCAAAAAAAAAATATATTTGAAAATGGAAAAAAATATTTCCTCCAAAGGTAAGGAAGCCTCGGTGCGCGAGTATAACTCGCACTTGGCCGGTTTTTATATTGGCAAAAAGCAACTTAATTTAAGCTCCGCGTGTTGCGGGTAATTTAAAAAGCATTGCAAACGTGTACACGCCAAAAGTACGGTCACGTAATTTCAGCATGGTGTGTCGCTACGCTGTTATAAGGAGGAGGGCACTAACGTCATCAGTGCGAAGTAACCACTACTACTTATGGCAATATAAATGCAAGTTAAAAAGGTCAAATCAATTCAAAATAATTTATTTAAATAGACTAAAGTTAGACCAAAACTAGACTCAAATCAATTAGGTAGTGCTTTTAGAACGGTTATCAATAAAAGACTGTCCCCATGAACGCCCGCCCTTCACCGCTTCTTGGTGATTAAGCAGAGAAGCGACTTTTACAGGCACTTATAATCTGAACAAGAATTAAACAAGTGTATCCTATGGAGATAAGTCGGCAGGAACATCCATGGATACTCTGTTATATACAGGTATAAAGTTTATAAATATTTATTCCTATACAAATGGTATCATCTATACTAATATTATAAAGCTGAAGAGTTTGTTTGTTTGTTTGAACGCGCTAATCTCAGGAACTACTGGTTGGAATTGAAAAAATCTTTTTGTGTTGGATAGTCCATTTATCGAGGAAGCTTATAGGCTATATAACATCACGCTACGACCAATAGGAGCGAAACATACATGAAAAATGTTACAAAAACGGGAAAAATGTCCACCCGTGCGAAGCCGGGACGGGCCGCTAGTGGTGTATCATTATGACGAAAGTAGTGATAAAGTATGAGACAATTTGGGTGTTAAGGAAAACATTATATTACTTATTGTTAAACGCAACTTGGCAGGGTCGTCGGCATTGAGCCAGCAACTTGTCACCACTGTTACTTCTTGTAATATTTCTTCTGACGTGTACCCTCTTATTATTTTGCGTAATTATAACTTAAAGATCCGCTTGTGCAAACAGTTCTGTATTCTCCACGTAACAAAGCCAAAAACCTTGATCCAAGAATATAGAGACTGGCAGGCAACAAATATACTATCGTTGTAGCATTCGCGAAATACGAATGAGGGTGACATTTCAGTTCCTCAAGTAAAAATAATGATGTAGGTTAAGAAAAAACGATTCCCAAAAAAAAAAGACCACCGACACTGAAGAGGCTGATCTTATTATCATTAAACATAACGAAGAACCATCTCGATTAAACCAGCTTTCAAACAAAAATACCGCATTGTAATCGAGTCATCTGTTTAGGAGCTACGGTGTCAAGACAGATACACAGACATACAAAAGGTTCAAACTTATAACACCCCTCTTTTTGCGTCGGAGGTTAAAAACGATGTTATCAGTTGTTATTAAATGGCAATGTTATTTACTGCCTTGTTGGTTTAGTGGTCGCAAGCGCGACTGTTGAGAATGAGGTCCTGGGTGCGATCCCCAGGTTAGGCAAAGTGTTATTTATTTACAACAATACAAGCTTACAGTAAACACCAAAACGCTTATATGCTAAAGAGAGAGAAAAAAAATTAAATAAAAAAGTACAAAAATAACTACATTCAAAATCAAAACAAAGCATTAAACATTGAAACTTCTGCCAAGAAACAACAATATAACATTCTTCGTTATTGGATTTTTCCATTAGGAATGTCTCAGTAGCAGCCCGGAGTATGGATTTGTGCCCGGTTAATGGCAATAGGCTCGCCCCCTATTACATGGGACTTAAACATAACTGGCGAAACGAGGGTGTACTAAAACACCTCTGCTGAACCCTTCGGGGAACACAAGGCAAGATGTTTTGTTATTCAATAGCAAATCTTTTGACGTTTCAAAAGGTTGTGTTGTAACCCCGTTTAAAACTGTGGGTGGTTATGATAGAACACTAACAAAATGGAAACGTTATCTTCATGTTTTTAGGTTACGCGCGTGCTGTGAACACGGTAAGCTATTATGTTTACCTGTTATTTATCTGGAGTAAGTTATTTACTTTTGCAAGCGTGAAATCGATACGTAAACACATAAATCATATTCCCATGTTGCCTCGACTCTTTCTATTGATACAATTCCATTTGCATAAGTAAACAGTCGTTATGTTTTGCTGTTTTTTTCGTGATCGTACCTGAGTTAGCTGAAAATAGGTAAATAATAATTCCATTTCCATAAAAAAGCTTTTAAGTTAAACGTTTTGATCTTGCAGTACTTGCAATATCAGGATTTGAGGATTGAATGTTGAAATTATTATAATGTTGTATTGTCTGCCTTGTTGCTCTAGTGGTCGCAAGCGTGACTGAAGGTCCTGGGTTCGATCCCCAGGTCGGGCAAAGTGATATTGGGTTTTTCCATTAGGAATTTCTCAGTAGCAGCCCGGAGTCTGGATTTGTGCCCGGTTAATGGCAATACCCCCTATTACAGGACTAAAACATAACTGGCGAAACAAGGGTGTTACTAAAAACACCTCTGCCTAACCCTCCGGGGAATACAAGGCGTGATGGTATGTTATGTTTGTATTGTAATGGGAATGACATTTTTGTGAGAAATTTAAGGAGAATTAATCAAAAGATCTGTCGTAAGATTTGAATCAAACAAACAATATGAAGTGAACCTAATTAAAACCGTTTAAAATCCTAAAGCATTCAAGCAATTAGAGCAAACAAAGCAATTAAGTCGTTTTGTTTACCCATCAAAGTAGTTTTTGAATCAGGGGTGAAGAAAGTAATCTAAGCATAAGGACGTGCAAATAGTACGGAAGGTTTATAGATTTTCTTTGAACGAAATTAAATCTTTCACAAATGAAGTGGCTTTAATTAAAAGTTCTCGATGGTGTGTGTAGTCCGCCAACCAAGTCAGCGTGTTGAACTAAGGTCTTAACATACTCATTCTGAGAAGAGACCCGTGCCCATCAGTGGGATTGTTATGGGCTGATTAATTTATACATTTTCAATGATTTTGGAGTGAGTCTGATTAAGGTGTATACAGTTAGTCTATGAAGATAACTCCATCTGGTCTCTGAAACCACTTACACCCATATTCTAAGGCGTTCCTCCAAAACTTACTTGACTCATACTCGACTCAGGACGGCCTCGAAAAAATCTTAAAAATTGTATTCTTAGTCGCAATTTCGAGTGAACTTTGAGGTTCCTCGGCGGAGTCATTACGTCATAATTTGAATTATCTGCATCGCGCAAATAACGCCGCGATAAATAATTGTAAGGACTATCGTAAGCATATTCGATAAAGTCTTCAAAATTATTTTTTGTTACATAATTGAACTTTGACACTTCCTTCCTTAAGGTAGGTTCCGAGGTACCTTGAGTTTGCCAGATGATTCCTTACCTCGACTGAGGAAATATTTCGAGTCGAGGACGTTTATGTCAACTATAACTACCGATGGTAATGAGAAAGACTGAGTCGAGGTGGAATCGAGTCGAGTAAGTTTTGGAGGAACGTCTTAGAATATGGGTGTTAGTCCCCTGACCGCAAGTTACGACTGTAATACGAAGATAGACATAAACAAAATTATTACAAAATCTAACTATAATCTTAAACTAAAAAGCACAATAAAGGTAACTTAGTCACCTAATGATGCAGCTAAAAGGTTCTATGCAGACACGGATTTAAATCGCGATGAGTCGGCTTTTAGCTAGCTTGTGGGAGAAATTGCAAACGCTGCCAATCTCTTTGTGAAGGAAAAAGGCTGATCTCACTACCTCAGAATATGCGGATTTATTGATTCCCCGTTGACTTATGAACTTTGAAGAGGATTAAGTCGAACACGAAAATTCGATTAACGGACTCAAAGAACTTAGATTTTAAGGAATTATCTAATTAAAGTTTAAGTTGTTTATGCTTTAAGTTCTAACTTGTTTTCTGTTTTAGAATACGCTGAAATATTATAAGCAGTTTCTATTAATCTAAATTGTCTAATTGAAATATATAACATCACACCTGTATTCTCCGAAGGGTTGGGCAGAGGTGTATAGTAACACCCTCATTTGGATAGAGAGCGAGCCTATTGCCATCAACCGGGTACAAATTCAAGCTCCGAGCTGCTACTGAGAAAATCCACACGGAAAAACCTAATAATACTTTGCCAGACCTGGGGATCGAACCCAGGACCTCACCGATCACCAGTCAAGCTTGCTCGAAATTTGACAGGTAATTTGAACTAATTTAAACGATCTCTGTCGAAGGCTACCTATGTACCTTCAATCAAACAATGTCGGGTAAATGTGTATTGTGTAGACAATGAATGATCGTCATTGTTGAATGATGAAACCCATCCTCAAAGTAAATTGAATCTATAGGCACCTATTTGGCTTTGCCTTGACGGAGCTTATGTGATTTTGCTGTGACATATCCTTGTCGGGCGGATTTTTTTACTATCCCAACTTAATTGAGTAATTTTAGAGTTGTTCTTCTGCAAAAACGAACCCTGTAGAATATACAAGGTTAGTCGGAAAGGGGGTATTAAACCGAAAGGGTGTTAGAATACCCATAATAATGAATAACTTTTGTTCTATAACTTTCCCCAAAAGATATTAGTTTAAGAGAAATAGCTGTTCAAACATTTCATAAAAAATACGCTAAATTCTATCTATCCTCAGCTATGATCAGCTGTGTTTAAATTTTAGGTCATATTTGGGGTCACGGATTAGAAACTCCATTTTCTGAATTCATAACTAAAGCAGGGATGAAGATTTTTTGAAAAAACTAATATAAAAATAATTTTGCATGGAAATAAGAATTACCGAATTTTTAAATTTTAACTCTTTCTTTAAAACCATCATCAGTGATACATTAAGTAGCCCGCGGCTTACTACCCCCTTTCCAGCAAACCTTGTATAAGGTTTTTTGATGAGCTATTCTTTCATAGCAACAGTCCCGGTAGAAATGGAGGGATTCGTGGCTAATTACCAACCGTGCGGATCCTACGATTTGCAAGGTTAAGGTGCGCTTGGCGCGATCGGTCCGAGGATGGGTGACCGTTCGTTACACATCGCGACCCCTCCGTGTCAAAAGTCAGAAGCCCATAAGTGTGACATCTGGTCTAACCTTAGGATATCGGCATTGCCTATCCCATTTGGTTGTGCAGGTTTGATGGCAGTTCCGTGTAAAATACTGGTATTCAGCCGCATCTGGTTAGACTGGAAGCTGACCCCAACAACGTTGGGAAAAGGCTAGGCAGAACAAGTCACGGTAGAGATGGTTTATCAGTAATTTATTTATTATGTATGGAAGTGAATGTTGGTCCTGGCAGAAGAGGCATGAAAGTAGAATAAATGCCGTGGAAATGCATTCCTTGCGAAGTATGTGCGGTGTAACTTTGAATGATAGATTGATAAATGATGAGATTAGACAAAGTTGCGGTTTAAAATATGATGTAGTGACAAAAATTGAAAGGAGTATGCTTAGGTGGTTTGGTCATGTTGAGAGAATGAGTGAACGGCGATTAACAAAAGGAATTTATAAGGCGGATGTCAATGGAATGTGAAATGGTCGTAGCATGTAGTGTTCTATAGTTTCTGCCTACCCCTATGGGAAAAAGGCGTGAGTTTATGTATGTATGTATTTCCCCAACAAGTATTTTTGATAATCTGCTTACACGCATTGCCAACACGGTTCTTTTCTTCTCAATATTTAAAAGTTTACGCACGTACGCTCGCAGTGAAAATAAAGAAGGATTACCAGCTAAAACTGTAAAGGAAACCATCGAAGCAAACACCAGGCAACCAGAGAACTGAGAGACGTTGGTAATGAATTCAAGGCATGTGCAGAGCACGGTTGGCCCACTTTGCGAACAGCAACAGATACACGCTCTCACGTTAGGCATAAACTAGTGACATCGCCAGTGCCAAGCACTTACCCGGACCGGCCATTTTATTTTTCTTTAAGAATAACAAATTTTTGTTGAAATTTCCGTAAACACACATTTCGTAATACCTAACCTAAGTAATTAGCCATTTACTGTCCTACTGCTGGGCACGGGCCTCTTCTCAGAATGAGAAGGGTTTAGGCCTTAGTCCAACACGCTGGCCTGGTACGGGTTGGCAGACTACACACACCATCGAGAATTTTATGGAGTCCTCTTAGGTGTGCAGGTTTCCTCACGATGTTTTTCCTTCACCGTTAACGATAGAGTTATGGACCCAGATTGAACTCAGACCCTCCTGCATGGAAGGCAAGTGTTGTACCGCTAGGCTATCATTGCTTAATACATTTCATAATGAAAAGAGTAATGCTGTACTTAAATCTTCGAGACAACTGTCGGATCTTTCCTCGTTTCTTCGTTGGTCTAGTGGTGGCAAGCACGACTGCTGATCGCGAGGTCCTGGGTTCAATTCCCAGGTCAGGCAAAGTGTTATTGGGTTTTTCGTGTGGAATTCCTCAGTAGCAGCCCGGAGTTGGGATTTGTGCCCGTTTGATGGCAATAGGCTCGCCTCCTATTACATGGGACTTAAACAAATTAGGGTGCTACTATACACCTCTACCCAGCCCTCCAGGAAATGCAGGCGTGATGTTATGTTTATGTTATCGCCAGTGCCAAGTACTTGCCCCAACGGGCCATAACTTTTTTCTTTAAAATCTACAAATTTTTGTTGAAATTTAAGTAAACGCACATTTTTAATAATAATAATATCAAAAATATGCTGTACTGAAGTCGTCGAGGCAATTGTCGGATCTTCCCCACGCGTTAGTGATGAATTATAAACATCTGCAGAGCAGAGTTGGCCCACTTTGAGAATAGAAACAGATACCAACTGTCCTGTTAGGCATAAACTAGTGACATGGCCAGTGCCAAGCGGTTAACTGCGAGTGATTTAAGTGGTCATACTTTTAAGTGACATTAGCACGACGGCTAAGCCACAGACTAGTTTAGTGATCATGATTTCCGTGTTGAAATCACTGAGTTTCTGGATGAACCAATTGGCTTTGCATGATTAAAGTACGTATCTACAGTGCAGTATAATGTTTAGCAGTTGAAATTTGCAGCTTTACCTTGTGGTGTGACCGTCGGACTGCCAAGTCATAGGTTTCGAGTTCGAACCCAAGGCACGCACCTCTGACTTTTCGGATTCATGTGCGTATTGTATAATTATCACTTGCTTAAAAACGGTGAAGGAAAATATAGTGAGGAAACCAGCATGCCTGAGAGATACTTTTCGACGGCATGTGAAGCTAATTCAGAGGCCCATGGGCGGTATAAACTCTGACACCAAGTTAGTCACTAACCAAACGAAAAGAAGAAGTTTATTCTTATATCGGATGAACTACCAACGTATCCGCAACACAACATAATATTATCGAGAGAATAACAATTTCTAAGAAATAACAAATTATTATAACTACTAACAAGAACGTATGTACATACAAACATTTTTAATTAAAAAGTAAAGACCTAAAATGGAAACTTTAATGCTGTATGAAGTAACAAAAAGTAGGCAAGGATTCGTCGTAAGACTTCCAAAGGCCGTCAACCTTACGCGAGATTTAAAGGATTTCAAGAGAAACTCTATATATTTCCTACGCTACAGTTTTGTAAAAGTTTTTTCACCACCATATCTAATTTCACAAACATTTTAATCAGATGCTAATTTACATCAAGTAAACATTGTGGAAAAGAAATTACATTTTATAAAAGGTGCCTTTAGTATAATTTATGAATTAAATATCGTAAACAACTCGACTGCGGCTCTTATTAACAAAGGCTTTAAAAACACCAACACGCTAACCGATAAATTTCACAAAGTATGTATTGACGTTGTCACATCAATTTTATAAATACGATGTTTTGCGAACGACTTATGAATTATTACACAGCTCGTGACTACAACGAGGAATCAGCAAATCGTAATGAGATAACGCTTCGGTGAAATGCAAATGTATTCGACGGTTGGATGGGCACGGGAACAGGCGGCCCGGGCACGGGATTGGCAACAAATTGGGGCAGACGGCAGAATTTGCCCGCTCATTTAAGAGAATACATCCCTGTCTGATTTACAATTACCGTTTTACTTACGGTTATTATTATGACCTACTAAAGTTACAAGGTCCTTGTAAAGACCCTCGCATATTAAACACCCTTGATTTAGTTCTATTAAAAAGAAGAAGAAGAAGGAGTTATTTTATATTCTTTGTTCTTGCGTTTCACGGTGAAGGAAAACATCGTAAGGAAATCTGCACATCTGAGAGAGCTCCATCAAGTTCTCGATAGTGTGTTTAGTCTACCAACCCGCACCAGACTAGCGTATTGGACTAAGACCTAAACCCTTCTCATTCCGAGAAGAGGTCCGTGTCCTACAGTGGGGCAGTAATGGGTTGATAATGTTATGTTATTCAGTTGTATTATTTCTGTAAAAATGTCATGATAACAAAGCTAAAAGAAGGTAAGAAATGTTAAAACAAAAAGTAGAACAATATTTATGCGTTTGCGAAGTCAAAAGGATGCAGCTGTGCAACAAGATACGAATTTATTTCCAGTTTGTTTGTTCAATTTTATTTGCATCTGCATCATAAAAATTTGTTCGGAAATTTTCTGCTACTTTCGATAACAAGAACAAGTCGTTTAATTTATTTTTCATATATAACAGCTGAAAGAACAAAGGATTTCAATAAATAGAGAGAAAGAGTCAGAACATGTTACGACATATCATCAAAACTAGTGTTGTAAAGTTCATATTATTCTCATGAAAAATATCGATATCAACACTTTACGGGGCAATAATAAAAATAGACGTATATTTCTAGGACGACAAATTGCGGCAAATAATAAAAAAAACAAAATTGTATCCGCAACTCATACTTTACTACCCTAGTCATAGTAAATACGTATTACACGACAATGTGAAAATGCTCTTATTTACTTAGATATTTCCCCGTTGGTGATTCACACTAAACCAATGATCTGGATGAATGGTTTCGAAATATCGCATGTGACATCGGGGGAATCGGGGGAAGATGACGTCACTCGGATAATACGAGATCTCTAAGTAAGATTAAAAAAACCAGCAACATCGAGGTGGAAGGCTCCTCAATATTTGGATCATGTTCAGCGTGGCGAAAATGTTGTGTTACCTTAACAACTTTTCGTGAAGGTACAATATGTTATACACGGCGCATGTACTTCGTACAGTCTGTGCAAAAGTAATTTCAAACAAGAGATGCGTAGCAAGAGAAAATATAATATGTATTACAAGGTACTAGTTTCGTGATAGATACAGTTTACATCATAAAAATGTTGGTTGATCACAAAGATTTTATCCCGTCCACTAAAAGGCGATTTAGTGTAACTGCCCGTTCACACAGCAGATCCGTTTTTAATGAATCCGTCGGTACTGGATGTGTGGTTCACATAATATGTATCGACGGATCCGTTAAAACGATCCCATGAAAACGGATCCGCTAAAATGGATCGATGGTTTTCCCGGGTATTCCCGGGATCGGGAAACCGAGAAAGAAACCCTAGAAGTCACCTATACTTCATACATCTTCATGTACGGATCTGTTTTTTATACTGTTCCGGCATGCAGTTTATGTGTAAAAATATTGGACTAGTATTTTTTACTGGATTCGGAATACTATCGTGTATGTGAAGTCGCTCATACAACTAAAGGCACCATCACCAAAATAAAAACGGATCCACTAAAACGGATCCTGTTAATAGTCTGTGTGAACTAGCTCTTACTCTAAAAATTCGTCAAAGCATTTGAATTGATGATAAAAATAAAGTTGCTGCCCCATTCGGCGAGCCGGGAGGATCAAACGTACGCCTCTGTTTAAATGACATTGCAATTGATCGATTGCTTCTAAAAGGAAAGGAGCTCGTTTTTCATGAGCGAGGACACTAAATGGATCCTCGATAAACGAGGGTTATTTACGGACCACTGCTGCCCCGCAAAAACACGTCATGAATGGTGAACTCAAACAGATAAATGTTTCTAAGTGTTTTGGATTGAAGGATCATTAATTTCCTTTTCAACAAACAGAGATTGGCCATTTATTTCGCTGGATTTTGACTTACACGTCATAACTTACTCGTGAGATGTATGAGAATTTTCGTTCTACCCAGCCTTTTCCCAACTATATTTGGGTCAGCTTCCAGTCTAACCAGATGCAGCTGAATACCAGTATTTTACACGGAACGACTGACATCAGACCTCCGCATCCCCAATTACTGGGCAACGCCGATATCCTATGGTTAGACTGGTTGTCAGACTTTCGGGCTTCTGACTACCTGTAAAGACTGTCATAGGTATTCGTATGACACCCGGGACCGACTGTTTATCGTGCTCTCCGAGGCACGGAGGGGTCTCGATGTGTAACGTACGGTCACGCATGCACAGGCTGACCGCGGCAAGCACAACTTAATCTCGCTAATCGTATGATCCGCGCGATTGGTAGTTAACCACGAGTGCCTCATCAAATGTATAAGAATGCAAGAAGAATATTTTTAACAACACTCACCGCAGAACTTTCTAGAAGTAATTGAAATAGCAGCGTCATGTACCGTAGAGTTTAATTTCATAAGTTACGAAACTACCACCTTCATCGTTTCAAGTGAACATATTTCATTAAAGTTTTAAGAGAGCAAGTTTGGTATAAACCTCTTAAAGTATAATCGGAGTGACCTTAAAGTTGACTGTTAGTTAAGCTCTGGTTACCAAGTGGTGCCTGATAACGGCCGGATCCCGCTCTTAGGAAGGCAAACTTTACTAAGCCCTCAAAGGTATCTTATTATCTTAAAGAGCGAATATAAAACACGTAAGTTCAAATGTTATTGTCTGTGTAGGCGCAAGAATTATGTTTATGCTTATTTTACGTCTCTGAAATGTCTGACGTCATAATCTAGACTTCATATTGTTGGCTTAAAGAGCGAAGATGTTTGCTTTATCAAATTATTATATTCTTATGAGATCAAACGATATTTTATGTGTTTTGTTATAACCTTATTTTTACTAAATCATCTAAGTAATATTCCTTCTCACATTCTAAATAAATCAAATCGAGGGTCGCGTGGCTTATTACCAACCGCACATATCATACGATTTGTGAGGTTAAGCTGCGAATGTCGCGGTCAGTTAGTGGATGGGTGATTGTTCGTTACACATTGAGACCCCTCCGTGCCTCGGAGAGCACGTTAAATAGTCGATCCCGAGTGTCATACGAATACCTTTGACAGTCCTTACGGGAAGTCAGAAGCCTGAAAGTCTGGCAATCGATCTAACCTTAAGATATCAGCATTGCCCAGTAACTGGTTTGTGGATGTCTTATGGCAGTCGCTCCGTGTAAAATATTGGTATTCAGCCGCATCTTGTTAGACTGGAAGCTGACCCCATCAAAGTTGGGAAAATGCTAGGCAGAACATTCTAAATAAATCAAATCATTATGGATACGAAACATTTTCTGGAAAGAGCAAAAATGCTTTAATATTCGCAAAAAAAAACAACACGGCCAAAGCGCCATTTTGTTTTAACAAAGGGAGTACGTAGTATCATCTACATGAAACAATTTGTTTCCACTAAAATGTTTCATGGTCTCGGTTTA
Organism: Amphipyra berbera; assembly: GCA_910594945.2. NCBI lineage: Eukaryota > Metazoa > Arthropoda > Insecta > Lepidoptera > Noctuidae > Amphipyra > Amphipyra berbera. The sequence goes on along the minus strand of OU343136.1, from coordinate 7,925,816 downwards.
ACCAAAGCACTAATCGTGTGTGAAAGCCAAGGTATGAACAAAAGAGTATTGTTCTAAGATACTTGCTATTTTAGGCATTGTAGTAATGGGGATTTTGTTCAACCTCTGAATGATATAGTAGACTGATTGTGTTTATTAATGGACCCATTTATATTATGTAGGCAATGAATATTAAAACAACTGCCTCGTTGGTCTAGTGGTGGCAAGCGTGACTGCTGATCGTGAGGTCCTGGGTTCGATCCCCAGTAGGCAAAGTGTAATTGATTATTTCCGTGTGGAATTCCTCAGTAGTAGCCTGGAGCTTGGATTTGTGCGCGATTGATGGCAATAGGCTCGCTCCTATTACATGGGACTTAAACAAAACGGCGAAATGAGGGTGTAACTATACACCTCTGCCCTACCCTTCGGGGAATACAGGTGTGATGTTACGTTATGGATGTTAAAGCAAAGGCCCTCGGGTTGAGATAGAAAACACGACCTCAATAAAATGATAACCCAAAAAAAAAATGTCTTAGATGCAAAAATAAGTGGTTATTTTTTCTTCTTCTTCTTCCTGCCCTTATCCCACACCAGGTGGGGTCGGCACAACATGTATTTCATAAATCCATGTTGTTAGAGGTTTTGGCTTATTGTTTTATGACCGGCCGCTTGCCTGACGTCAATCCTCCTTGGGAATACGCGTTGCGCCGTCGCGCGGGTAATCCAATGTGCTTGCTGATATTATGCACTGTCTTGTTGCCATGCTTGTCAGTCTTATTGCCGACAAATAAGCAGACTATGATCACTCGGTGGAGTATACTTGAAGTTCCTCGACCCACTCATTTAGTTTGTCTAGGGACTTTGGTTCTGACACATCGTAAACTAATATAGCAAGCACCATGAGCTTCTCTGTAAAAACTTGATGTCAATGTTCGTATTGCTCCTGTCCCGCTGTATCCCAAATACCAAGTTTGCCTTTAACACCGTTCACGTCCATGACTTTACATTTGTCGTCAACTCCGGTTGTAGCTTTGAATGATGGATTGAAGTCTCCCGTTGTGAACGCTAGGATTTACCCACACCGCACCCACCGATAAAATAATTCACAAATTATATCAATGTAAAAAAGCGAAAAATAAATGTTATATTTTTTTTTAAAAGGTGACTTATTCTAAGTTTGATTATTAGGAATTAAAAGCAGAAAAGACTGTGAAAACATTTAACTTAAAATTTTTGATAAAGGTCAAAACCATAAAAAAAATTGATACAACTTTACTCACAGGTTCTGAACAAAAGTCGGGGTCCATTAAGTCTAGACAGGTTGGTAAGTAGACGTTATAATTTTGTTGCAAATTGTAAAGAAAAGGTAGGTACGGGTATAGTACTCAAAGTACCTTATGCTAGGTTGAATATGTTTCTCTTTCGGTCCGATTCTTTAGAGGTTAATTCTGCTACCAGAAATTATAGAGTAAAGGTCAAACATTATTTATCTATACTAATATTATAAAGCTGAAAAGTTTGTTTGTTTGAACGCGCTAATCTCAGGAACTACTGGTTGGAATTGAAAAAATATTTTTGTGTTGGATAGTCCATTTATCGAGGAACGTTATAGGCTATATAACATTACGCTACGACCAATAGGAGCGGAGCATAAGTGAAAAATTTTGCAAAATCGGGAAAAACATCCACCCGTGCGAAGCCGGGACGGGCCGCTATCAATACTTAATATTATAAAGCTGAAGAGTTTGTTTGTTTGAACGCGCTAATCTCAGGAACTACTGGTTGTAATTGAAAAATTATTTTTTGTTAGTTAGTCCATTTATCGAGAAAGGTTATAGGCTATATAACATCACGCTACGACCAATAGGAGCGGAGCAAAATTGAAAAATGTTGCAAAAACGGGGAAAAATTCCACCCGTGCGAAGCCGGGACGGGCCGCTAGTGCTAGATATAGTTAATCTACACTCGACGGTCTAAGAAATTCTCGAAACGAGAAATGAACTACGCATCTGTGTGAGTTCGCCCTGGAAAATAAGGGGGCCAGCGCGCTCAGTCGCACTTCAATCGGATCGGTGAAAATTCGATAAAAACCGGTTTACACAAAGCGTGTAAACCGGTTCACTCCAACGAAGTTCAAATCTCGTTACGATGGCTATGGCATCATTAATCTATTGTCGTTTACCTTATAGTCTCCAAGGTCTGACACGGAGCAGGTAAGCACAGCTTCTCTGCCGAGAGCCACCGTCACATTCTCTATGGGCCCTATGAAGTCGGGCTCAGCATCTCTCAGAGACGCGGTGGGCCCCACTTTGCTAATCGGCGATGTCGTCTGATGTCGCATGTTGCTTTTTATAACTGTGAACAAAAGATATAAACAATAATTAATGCGTTAATAACAAAGAATAAACAAACTGTCATATCATTGCTTAATGTTTATAATCCCACTGCATTAAAAAGGATGAAGAAATAAAAGTTAATAAAACACAGATTAATGGATCAATGGAGCGTAGTACACTTGGGGTTAAATTAAGAACTATTTTGGGAAGCAAAGACTTAACCCTTGTTTTATATTCGTTGTTGTCATAAATTATATTGTAATACTTTGGAAATAAATTGAAATTGAAAATTGAAACAGTTCATGTCTGAGACAAGAGTTTGATGCCTTGCTTGATATTTGGTATGAAGCTGCACAGAATCGCAACTGATGGAAAGAACAGAGGGAGGCCTTTGCTCAGCAGTCGAACAGTACAGGCTAATTATAATATAATATATATTATACCTATAATAAAATTCAGAAAACCAACCTCAACAGAACATAATGGAATTAACAGAAAAAAATAGTTAAACATCAATCTATACATACTTAAAGGAGATGTACATAGTTGTATAAATGTAAACATTGCTAAGGATATCCCATGATTGATGACCGGTTCCTATACTTAAATAAAAACGAATCGTTTTGCTTACCTATGGTAGCATTTTTTATTGCCAAACTGAGCATATAATTAGACTCGTAAGCTAATTTTACCTGTGATAGCTACATCCATATGGGAGGTCTACTATGCAAAACTATAAGGTCTTTGCTTCATTATTGGTAAAGAAACAGTCTCAATTTTACCCAATAACGGTCCGTAAGTTATAGGAATCGGTCATAAGAAATATAACTTTATCTTTTACAGAAATCACGGTGTTTATCTTTATTGTTTGCCTCTATTGTAAGGAATAACCGGATAATACTCTATTACTGGTAGCTGGGTAACTCTTAAATCAAATGGAAAACGATGTAGTATGAAGCGATTACGCAATAGGATCGGTCCTCGTCTGAATTGGGTTAGGTAGCCATGTTTGAAATTCCGGGAAAGGCACAACAGCGATGGGCAATTTACCACCGTAGGCATTATTAAAGTTTGGTTTAAAGAGATTTATTTCATAAAGAACATTACAGTTCATTTAAAAATAAACTTAAACTAATTTACAATAAGTACCCCCTTTATTATAAATTGCGTTATATGTTATCAATGATTAGTTGTGAGGAAAATGGGGTATAAAATAGTTTCATTACAAGGCATTCAAAATATTGAAGTCACACGGACGGAGTTATTTGCACGGAGAATTAATAAAAATTTGATTTGAAAGCTTAGTAGAAAGTCATATACGGTTTCTCTTCATCCAAAGTTACACTAGTACCTATAATAATATATATTGATTTTGTTTAATTTATGTAAAACTGCCTCGTTCGTCTATTGGTGGCAAGCGCGACTGCTGATCGTGAGGTTCTGGTTTCGATTCCCAGGTCGACCAAAGTGTTATTGGGTTTTTCCGTATAGAATTTCAGTTGCAGCCCGTAGTTTGGATTTGTGCCCAGTTGATGGCAATAGGCGCGCCTCCTATTACATGGGACTTAAAAACATAACGGCGAAATGAAGGTGTTACTATACACATCTGTCCAACTCTTCGGGGAATACAGGCGTGATGTTATGTTATGTATAACTCGTTTTTTGACTGTAGGCATAGGATGAATGATGTCACGTTAGTATCGTTAAGTGAGTTAATTTTGAATTGTAAATAGTCACTTCATACTACTATTTAATTAAATTGAAAACGTACATACAAATTGTGAAGGTCGCAAAAAAAACCGAATTAATTTCGATTCAAAATTCGCTTACATCTATACTAATATTATAAAGAGGAAAGATTTGTATTTTTGTATGTAACGAATAAACTTAAAAACTACTGGACCGATTTCAAAAATTCTTTTGCCGTTAGAAAGCTACATTATCACTGAGTAACATAGGCTACGGGCAAAGCCGTGAAGACACAGCTAGTTAGCGATACGTGTATGATACTATACGTCTAACGTTCGTGCTAGGCGTATTGCCAAAATTACAGACACGAAGTCTCTTAACATAATTTCTGGTTGTAGATAAAGTACGTAATTGCCAACTCTGTGGCAGGACCATAACTTTTACTACAGCCAAATAACTCAGCTCTATCAAAATAATATCCCTACCCCTTTTTCAGAATTTCACTTGCCTACACATTTTTTAAGCTTTATTCCTGGCATCGTCGAGCGTAGATACAGTGGCCGGACGTATAAAGTAGTAATTTATGTGTCATTGTCGACCCTCAGTCAAGTGAGAGAGGTCTGACCCTCCCCGCCTATTCAAATTAGACTAGCGATATATGCTTCCACTCCGATTCCCTCCCTTGCTCTATTTCATAACTTCAAATGTGATTTCGGACACACGATTAAACAGAGTCCATGTCAAGAAAAGAAAACGTGCCCGTATTTTTACCAACGTATTATCATGCTGATATAACAATGAAAGTAAAACGTTGGATGGGTTGCCCTGTCATCTTACGCAAGTTGTGACAAGTCAAGCGTGAAAAGGGATTATTGTATCACACGGAGACGATGAAAAGCGAACATCACTATAGAAATTACTTTTTTATATTTGTGGACGCTTCGAAAATAACAAAATTTGTTATTGACGAGATGCGACTTTATTTTCTACTAGATAAAGTAAAACTGCCTCGTTGGTCTAGTGGTGGCAAGTGCGACTGCTGATCGTGAGGTCCTGGATTCGATCCCCAGATCGGGCAAAGTGTTATTAGGTTTTTCAGTGTGGAATTCCTCAGTAGCAGCCCGGAGTTTGGATTTGTGTCCGGTTAATGGCAATAGACTCGCCCCCTATTACATGGTACTTAGACATAACGCCGAAAAGAGGGTGTTACTAAACACCTCTGCCCTACCCTTTGGGCAAAACAGGCGTGATGTTATGTTATGAATATCGGTCCGGCTACAAGTAGCGACTTGTATGCGCAAACGATTTGTGCAAAAATTGGCGTAAAAATTTTGCTATCGCAACATACATGCTTACTTGTGCAAATTATTATTTTGCGCAAGTAAGATTAAGCATGTAGCCGGACCATAGAATGGTTTTGAATATAGAACTGTCTAAAAAAACTAAACCGGGGACTGTTGTGAAAAGAAACCTCAACTATTAGTTTGTCCATCTGCTACATTTGATTCTACAGGGGCGACTCAAGTTACAAGACAAGCAAAATTCCTCTAACTTATTTCATTTCTTTTCGCTTAGCATTATTCTGGCTATGTGCCAAAACCAACTGTTTTGCGAAGGATTTAGTATTTTTTTATTAAAAATAATACTAAGCTACCCAAAATGCTTGTTCTACTGGATTAGGTATTTGCTTAAAAGCCACATTTTCAAAACTCAAGCTTTTACAAATTTTAAAATAGTTGTTTTCCGGAAGATTTTTCAATTAGGAATCACTAACGATTATAAGACAGTGAGTGTAAGTAGTTTTTGCGTTAAACCAAGTATCTCAGAGTTAAATAAAACTTTGTTTTCTAGTAATTGTCTTAATAGTTGTGATATCTCCAAAGACGCTGGCTAGACGTTACGCTGGCTTTGTGCAGTGGTCTAACTATTAGAAATCCCATGTTTAGCAGTGAAAGTATACAAATGAACTAATGGCCTTTTATGTATAATAATAACATAATAATTATCAGCCTGCAACTGTCTCACTGTAGACCAAAGGTTTCTTCTCATACGTATGGAATGAGCATTGATCGCCACGCTTGCTCACTGCGAATTGGTGATTTCAGACTATTAATGAAGTCCAGGTTTCTATACAATATTTTCCTTCACCGTATGTCAGTGGTGTCTTAGATTAACTAAGAAAGTAATACGACATTGAAAAAGTCACCTTGATACTTGCCTGGGTTTGAACTTCCAGCCCAGTGCGTAAGAAGCGGTTCGTAACCTCCGGGCCACAACGACTTAGTATTACTTTTATGTATAGAACTTGAAAACTATGTTTTTTCTTTTTTAACCGACTTCCAAAAAAGGAGGAGGTTCTCAATTCGTCTGTATGTTTTTTTTTTTTTTAAATGTTTGTTACCTCATAACTCCGCCATTTATAAACCGATTTAGATAATATTTTTTTATTTGAAAGGATATACTTCCAGATTGGTCCCATTTAAATTTGGTGAAGATCTGATGAAGAACTTCGGAGATAGACAATAGAACTCCTCAATGACGAACAGTACGCACAATGTGATGATGTGATTATGTTACGAGCAGCGTCTTTAATAGGTCCAACCATATTTTATAATTAAGGCCACTAAAACAAAAAAAATAAAAAACATTTTAACAAAAATAAAACCGACTTTAAAAAAACGATGAAAAGAATAAAATAATTACCATATTATAAAATTAACAGTTTCAGAAGTCGGTGCCTTCAATTTGGTTCAGCGTGGATTAGCACCGACTTCTAAAACTGTTAATTTTATAATATGGTAATTATTTTATTCTTTTCATCGTTTTTTTGAAGTCGGTTTTATTTTTGTTAAAATGTTTTTTAATTTTAGGAATTTTTATTCTGTTTTAATATTTAACAGAATTTGTTGTGTTTTTATGTTCCTCTTTCAAAATTTACTTTATTATTAATTATTTTAATTTGTTAGCTTAATTGTTCATTTTATTGTGCATGCTGTGGTCTCCTGTAGTTGAAGGAGTACACCTACGAAATATTTTGTTGGGTATTAACAATATGTAATGTTTTGTGTATATCTTTTGTTGAAGATCCTAAAATAAATAAACTACATGTGAGTGAAAAATGTATGAAACTGAATAGCTATCAGGCATTTTAATCGTGAACCGAATCGTGGTCAGTTGATATATGATACCGGACCCAAATCGTCCAACTTACTAATGCCGGAAATGGTGTGGAAACGCAAAGGGTGGATCTACACCGCAAACTAACGTCGTCCTACCAGCACTGTGACGTGTTTTAGTGACAAATGCCTATCTTTTGTTAGAAAAGACCATTATCATTAAGCAAGAATAATGTCAGTGGGTTAGAAGGAGATAGGTATATTTTAGACATAGGTATATGAATGTAATGTAAGGGGCTCGTGGCTAATTAACAATCGCACGGATCATACGATTTTTGTGGTTAAGCTGCGCTTGCTGCGGTTATTTCGTGGATAGTGACCGTTCATTACACATCGAGACCCCCTCCGTGCCTCGGAGAGCACGTTAAACAGTCTTACACTTAACAGTTTTAGTTGTTACGGGAAGTCAGAAGCCCGGAAAGTCTGACAACTGGTCTAACCTTAAGATATCGGCGTTGCCCAGTAACTGGGTTGTGGAGGTCTGATGGCAGTTGCTCCGTGTAAAATACTGGTATTCAGCCGCATCTGGTTAGACTGGAAGCTGACTCCAACATACTTGGGAAAAAGCTAGGCAGAACGAACAGGTATACGAATGTATCATTATTAGATTGTACGAAGTTCACAGAAATATAAATGGTGGTGAATTACAGGTTTTACGTTGATACACAGCTGAATCACAGAGGTTGAAAGAAAAAAATCGATGGGATTTGGTATACAGATAGAATGTATCCTTTAGCGCAAAAGGTATTTTCATCCGTAAAACTAAGGGCCAAACCACATATCTGACGGAAGATACGTCGCCGATTTTTCGCCGGTACACATAATTCCATATAAACATCTCACACCGTACACATTTAACCGAAGATGCGTTACTAAAATTCTTCGAGTAAATTACGCAACGGAAGATCGGTGACATACCTTCCGTCAGATGTGGCTTGGCCCTAAGAACTTTGCCGTAAAGTTGAAAATAACATTTGCCTATAAAATATACCTGGACGAATATAATATTTAAGTATAAACGGTGTAAATAGACCCTTAACGAAGCCAGAAGGCACTTATTCTCCACGTCATTGCAATATTTTTTTTGTTCTGGACTATGCCTGGGAACCTTCTAGTTACGGAGATATTGGAGGTCAAAGTTCCAACTTCTTCACATTTTTTTTTTAAATACTAGTTTTAAAGGTTACAAATGTACTTGAAATACCTCCATTACCCGTTTACTACTCATTGCATCTATCAGCACAGTGTTTTGAGTGCGTTACATTGAGCTTTACAGTAAAATGAATTTTTTCACCCAAAAAAAAGTGGTTTCCCAGCGACAATTTTTGCGTAAGGTTACTTAGTTTGATGTACTGAATGCATGGTTGACGGCTTCGTGAAGGGTCTCTTTACACCTTGTATAGTATTTTTGTCACACTGTTAGCACTGTGGAATAAAATATCACGAAAACTTTCAACATTATTATGATTGGATATTTTAGCTACACGAGAGAACGCTAAAATACTGTGTTATTTTACAAACTAAAATATGAAAATGAGTTGCCTCAGCAAAACGTAGTGGCGATCGTAAAAATGCAGATATGAAAATGAAACCATTAAGCTGACGGTACCAATTATGAACATTCCAGAACGTTCACATAATTTTGATTGCACTGCTTCAACGTTGTTTTTAAGTTCAATTAAATTTTAAAATTATATTTTTATATTTTTATGTTATAAACGACATGAGACCGGCTTGTAAGAAAAATAAGTAAATGTAGTGAGAAGTACAAGGGGCTCGTGGGTACAACCACCGTGGATCATACGATTTGCAAGGTTAAGCTGCGCTTGCCGCAGTCAGTCCGCAGATGGGTGACCGTTCGTTACACATCGAGACCCCTTCGTGCCTCGGTCCCGGATGTCATACGCATACCTATGACAGTCGTTACGAGAAGCCAGAGGTCCGAAAAGTCTGACAACCGGTCTAACCTTAGGATATCGGCATTGTGTAGTAACTAGGTTGCGGAGATGGCACTCGCTCCGTGTCAAATACTGGTATTCAGCCGCATCTGGTTAAACTGGAAGCTGACCTTAACATAGTTGGGAAAAGGCTAGGCAAAACGAACGGAGTGAGAAATAAAAATACTACGTTTGTTACTGTGAAGAATAATGGAATCAGGCGTTATTTTGCAGAAATACATGAAATACAAATATACGATAACAATATTTAGTGTTAATTCCGCCAAACAGCACTCTATACTCAAACCGATACTATGACAAGTAATTTACGATATCTTTTTGTTGCATTTTATTAATCGCACCTTCTGCATTTGCATATATTTCCGAGCGGGAGTGTGGTGCTGTACACTGCGTTACGAAAACGGCAATAGTTTTCGCTAGCTAACTAAACTCCAGTTTCAATAAATAATTATTTACTATTTAAATTTTTAATAATAACCTTACTCAATCCTATATTATTATAAAATGTATTAAATCATAATTATTTAAATAGTTTCTTATTAAATTTCATATAATTTTCAATAAAAGTTTTTAATATAATATTAATTGAATTTAAAGCTTACTCCCATCTCTCTTACACACCCACCAGAAAAAGAAATAGGTAAATATATTCAGTTTGGCGAGCTCACAAAAACTATAGCCTTTTTAATAATTTGCTCAGTCGTACTTGGGGGTACAGCTATAGTTCTCAGAAAAGCATTACTAAAAGCTCGTCGCGTCAGCTCGCAAAATGTGAACTGTAGTCAAAGTTTATTATTTGAATATTTTTCTATGTACAGAATATCAAAAGGCTCACACAAACATTGATGTTTGTGATTCCTGGAAGCTCTACATTATTGCTAAAGAGAGGTGGAGAGTTGGCTTTTATTTGAATTCGTTCATTTGTAGATAAAATAGTCTATTCATATTCATATTCATAGTTCATGGTGAAAAGTTGGCCACTCTTAGGTAACCGTGATTGCGCCGAAAGGTGATTTTTATTTATTATTTTTATTATTAAACAGTTTTAGTTAGCTTCCCTTCGTATATTGGTTAGATTCAAATCTTGAGTCAGATTTTTCAACTACTTTTGCTAAACCGATTCTTCTGAAACATCGCATACAAATTTAATTCCTATGACAATCCAACAATATTACAGAGGTACTGCAAGATAAAACCGTGTAACTTTAAAGTTTTTTTAAGGGATTATTATTTATATTACAAAATAAGTCTGCCTCCTTCATCATATTGCTTGACCAATTTCGAATTACAGTGTTTTCTTTCTGTTATACAGTTTTTCTAAACACTAAGTTGGAATCGATAACGTTAAAGAAACTGTCAGGACCAGCAATGCACGTTACATCTATAATTAATTTATTATCTTAAAGTTCATTAATTGATATTAGATATACAATATTTATTTATTTATTTATTTATTTATATACTCTTTATTGTACACCAGGTTAATATAACACAAAAAACTATTTAAATACAAAAATGCACAATGGGCGGTCTTATCGCGCAAGGCGATCTCTTCCAGACAACCTTTGGATGGACTGGGAGAATGGAAAGAGAAAATCGAGCAATCTAGGTGTACAAGTACACTACGTACCTACATAATATTACTTAAATTTAATAATATAAAATACATGGCAAAATAATTACATAAATATGAAAAGAAAACATAAATAATATAATAATAAACTAATAAATATATGTATAAGAACGGAGGAGAGGAATAAAATAAATAGCAGATTAAAGCGACATGTAATGCTCCTTCACTGACTTTTTAAAAACTGGCAGTGATTGTGCACGTCTCACATTAAGTGGCAAAGCATTCCACAGACGAGCAGCTTGGACCGTAAAGGACTTGTCATAAAAAGAGGTGGAGTGCTGTTGTATTTTTAATTGAAGATTTTCTGATGATCTCAAGAACCTAGAATGAGAGTCACAGAGGAACTCGAAGCGTTCTTTCAGATAAAACGGGGTAGAAGGGTTAAAGAGCACATTATAAAGTAGGGAAAGAATATGGGCATTCCGGCGAAGGCGAATTGGTAGCCATTTGAGCTTAGTACGAAATTCAGAAACATGATCATATTTGCGCAAACCAAATATGAATCGGATACAAAGATTTTGAAGTCGCTCAAGCTTTTCAAATTGATCCTCAGTTAGATCGAGATAGCTGGCATCAGCATAGTCGAGGATTGGGAGAAGAAGAGATTGTGCTAGCGCTATCTTAGTGGCAGTAGGTAGGAAGTTTCGAAGGCGTCTCAAGGAGCCCGCTGAAGCGAACATCTTACGACTGACTTCCTGCAGTTGTGTTTTCCAGGAAAGTGTACTGTCGATATAAATCCCCAAGTTCTTTACTTTGTCGGTAATAGGAATTATAACATTATTAAAAGAAACTTGAGGAAGTATCGACCAGTCAATCCTAGAAACCATCCGGGAACTGCCAACAACAGTCACCTGAGTTTTTGTGGGATTGACCTTCAGACCAAACTTCATGCTCCAGTCGCCTATTCGAGCCAGATCTATATTAATGATGTCAATGGCTAGTGACAAATTTCCGAGTGGGGCTTGGCTATAAATTTGAAGATCATCTGCATAAAGGTGGTAGGAGGAAGTAAGCTGGTGAGAGATAGAATTAATAAAAAGTGCGAAAAGTAGAGGGGATAGAACGCCACCCTGAGGTACGCCGGCAGAAGTACTGCACCAAGAAGAGAACTTATCTTCAATACAAATACGTTGTCGGCGACCAAACAGGTAACTATGAAACCAATCAATCACCGATGGAGATATGTTTAAAGAGCATAATACGCCAAGCAAAATATCGAAATCTACAGCATTAAAAGCATTGCTAAAATCAAGCAATGCAAGTACCGTCAATTTTCCGATTTCCATGCCTGACCTGATATCATCCGTAATATTCACTAGGGCTGAGGTAGTGCCATGTCCACGACGAAAACCAGATTGAAAGGGATTTAGGAGATTATGTTTGGAAAGGAACGAGCTAAACTGTTGATGGATAAGGTTTTCAAGGACTTTGGATAGAAATGGTAAAATAGAGATTGGACGATAATCAGAAAGAGAAGCAGGTTTAGATGTTTTGGGCAAAGGAATAATTTGAGCATCTTTCCATGCATGTGGAAATACGCTACTAGACACGGAGAAGTTGAGGATATAAAGGATTACAGGAAGAATTTCATCAAGGATAGGAATGATCATATTACGGCTGATACAGTCACACCCAACCGCTTTGGATGTAATCGATATTATGCTCCTTTTAACATCACAAGCAGAGAATTGACTTATGACAAATGAGGAATAATCGGGTGTCGGAAGATTAGAAAGATAATTCAATGTAGCAGCTTTGATAGTCCTATCAAAAACAGACCAAGTTGTGAAGTGATTATTAAGCAAATTAATATCTAAATCTTTAGGAGTTATATCGTGACGCGATTTTCCGACCCCCATTGATTTAAGAAATTTCCAGACTTTAGCTGGATCTCCGTTTTGAACTGATTCATGAATATGTTGGCGTTGTGCATTCCTACACACCTTATTGCAGTGATTTCTGATGGTAATGTATTTTTCCCAGTTTGTGTCGTTAGGCCGAATTTTATATTTCGACTTCGCTGCTGCTTTTTTGGACATTATTAACTTAATATCATCAGTAAGCCATGGTGATGGAAGGTGCTTCATTTTTACAGCCCGAATAGGCGCATGCTGGTCATAAAGCTGTATCAGAGTTGAAGTGAACAGGGCAACTTGTTCGTCAACAGACGTAGATGTAACAAGAGAAGTCCAGTCAATGTTCTCAGCATCTTCCCGAAGACGATCGACATTCATGCCCCCAAAATTGCGAAGCAGAAGAGTTTTAGACTTAGCCTTTGGTGGGCGAATTTTGTAAGAAACGTAAATCACGTCGTGATAGGAAAAGGCGTCAGCTGAGCATTGGCCATGCTTAGCGACGTGGTGGATAGAAGAGACAATAATAAGGTCAAGAAGTGAAGGAACAGAGTTTGGGAAATGGTGAGTAGCACCCAGATCGAGGATGGAAAGATTACTTGATTCTGTAATATGACAAAGAGAAGAAGAACGGGAATCCTTTTTAAGGAGACAGGTGTTAAAGTCACCCATGATAATAGTGTGACTGTAAGAGGGTATTAAAGTTTCCAAGATACGTTCAAAAGAAGACAAGAAATTAATACGTAGAGAAGGACAGTAATAAACGCCAAGGAGGACTTTAGTATGATGCAATTCAACTTCCAAGAAAAGATGCTCACCGGCATGCGACGGAGGTGGCTGTGAGGACATATTCACAATAGAGAAGGGGATATGAGTACGGAGATATATGGCCACACCGCCACCACCGCCCACCGCACGATCATTCCTTATAAGCTGAAAGCCCGGTAGAGAATAAGAAGATGAGGAAAGACAAGGTTTTAACCATGACTCCGAAACAAGAATTGCATGAATATTCTTACAGTCAAAACTTGCCAGCATATCTGGGAAATGAGCCGGAATACTCTGGGCATTTATGTGGACAACATTAAAATTCTTGGGAACATCAGAAAACTGTGAAACAAGAGTGTCAGCCAATGACGGAACACTTACGAAGCTCTCATCATCGCTACTTAAAGAGAAAAAAGTATCAGTATCACTGCTGCAGTCAGGGCTGAACATTGATACTAAATTAAAATAAAATAGATGAATAAAATAAATACTAATATAGTTAAAAATACGTAACTAACAAAATATTCTAAGTTAAATATATAAACAACAATATTAATCTATCCACCTGCCAGTTGTGCTAGATTAGTAATTAAAAGATATAAACTTAACAAAATTAAAGTGATGTAGTCCCAGGTAAATAAAAAATATTATAAATTAACAAAAAGTTATACGTGGAACAGAGTTAAATTGCATGCTAAAGATATAACTATAACTCACTATTATGGAATGGAACGTAAGCTGTGAAATTGTGACATTTGTGACAGATGAGCAGTAAGTGACATAATAAACAATAGAAAAAATAGTGAATTTATTGAGGGTGCGCGAAAGTAAAAATTTTAAAGATTATAAATTACCGGGACTACACAATAAAAGTTGAAACAAGATGAAGAACTTCACTTTTTGGCCGCAGCACGTTTAAGCTTTGTAGCAGCGCCCTTCACAACAACAACCGGCTGTATGGTGTCTTGCTCTGGCTGTGCGGTGACCTGCTCCGGCTGCGTCCCGATCTTGTTGAGGTCTAACAATGAAAAAATTCGATGCCGCGCTCCATCAGGCCCAAGGACGAACACATTGCCTTCCCTAGTCCAGCATTTGGTGACACCAAATCTCTCCCGCGCCGTCATGAAGACGTTGTGCCTAGATTTAGTTAGAAATTCCGAGACTGTGATACCTGATCCCTTAAGTTTGGTCTTGTCGAACCATATCTTGTCCCGGAGAGACACATCACACAACTTTAAGAGAATTGGCCTGGGTTTGTGAGTAGCACTGCGTCCCATCCTGTGGCATCGCTTGATGTTAGCTGCTGTGAAGTCCATGCGACTGAAGCGATCCTTGATGACTTGGGCCACCACATTTGCAGTCTCCTCATCCTCCGCCTCTGTCACCCCATGCAACAACAAGATTTTTCGGCGCCCACGCATCTCCAAATTGTCCACATTCTGTGCAAGCATTTCAACCTGCTGCTGGAGTGTACCAAGCGCCTGAACTACAAATGTCCGGAATGCTGAGAAATCTGCAGTCAAGCTTGAGGTGGTAGTTGATGTTGATCCAGGAGATTTTAGCTGCAGCTCAAATTCAGACATTCTCTCATTGAATAATTTGCTCATGTCAGTGATTGTGCGGTTAATAGCATCCATTATGTATGAGCTATGAGGTGGCGCGGTGACAAAAGTGAAAAATATATCTGTAAGGAGTATAACACTTTCCTGGCAGGTAGATATTGTTAACTAACAATATATGTCATTTATAAATAAAAATAACAAATATAAATATTTTAAATAAATTATTTAGCAAGAGCATAAAAAAATACTTGTGTAGGTATTCAACTACCCACGTGGAAAAAAAAACTTAAGAACAACAATATTACTTAAGAATCCATGCATTCACTTTAAATATAATAATGTGATCAAACAAACTCACCTGCAGTGAAGTTTGACAGTAAGATACAGATAAAGATAAAAATTAATTAATTTGCAAAACACGTGTAGATAATATACATGGTATAATGTTTATTATAGGTGTTATAAGATATTCTTTGGCACAACATGTTTGACCATGACTGGTGTACAAATTAGGTCGGAAGACCATAAGATTACAGAAAAATAAAAAATAAATTAAAAAAAATATAGAACGTTAAACAATCTAAAAAATAATATTAATAGATTCAATCAGTATATGAGAGCGATTTGTCATTTAAGAATTCATTGATATTATAGTAGGCTTTTCCTGTCCGTATTTTTTTAACTGGTCTGTATTTGGTTTTTTACACAGATAGGGATATTGTTATAAATTATCGGTGCTCTGCATACAACACTTTTATACAGTAGTGCTGTCTTAGCTGGCTGAACACGAAGAATAGACCACCGAGAATATTAATAATTAGGTATATATTTTAAAGTGTAGATTCTAAAGCGCGACAATTTGCCAGTGAATTGGCAAGCTGCATGGTAAACATATTCATCGAAAACAAAGCTGATGTACAATAATGATTTGAATTTAAATACGGTGTATAGTACAATAAATCAAACGTAAGATAGTACCTAAGCATTTGAAAAGTAACGTACAATAGATAAATAACGAGTTTGCGAAAACAGAGACAACCATTCCATTGCATAACACAAATAAAGGTGTCTTGGATTTCGCAGACGTAATAGGTATTGCGGTGAAGAGTGACGACTTCAGAGAAACAGCTGCATTATACTGCACCAATTGCCTCAATTCCACACGACTCTTCAGTCAACTGATACTCTTATAACTTTGCTGACATAAAGTGACGTTACATATCCACTAAGTGACGCTACGACAGAATAATGATTGATGACCTCTTTCCTGTGGCAAAAAACGTGACGCACTTGAGTGTATCTAAAAAAGAAGCTTGTCGCGACGTGGCGACACTAAGATTGGTATACCGAATACTTATAGAAATATAAAAGAGTGGATTTCGTAACACTATTAATGCTGCGACAGATAGTCTGCTATTTTAGTTCGTTGTTTATGTTTTAGTTGTTTAAGTTGTTGAAAAGATATTAAAATATCCCATGAAGTTCGTTTTAACGATCGGTCTATGTCGCGTGATATGATGATAGTGAACTTTGTGTTATTTGATTGTATAGTAGAGCATCTTAATCGATTTATCTACAGCTAGTATAAAAGTCAATGGCATGGCGCAGTTATTACCAACCATCACGACTTTAATATACATACTCGGCTATCTCAAGTACCTACCTATCATTTTTGAACCCGGTAACCTCTACCATATTATAGTACGATACAAATAAGATGTCGCATCGGCAAACTTCGTAAAACCAATCGCTTTTAAGCTGAGTCTTCCTTTAAGACCTCGAATGTTTATTATTACTGCATTAAAAATAATCTTTGCGTCAGCGCAATAAGTTTGAATGGCGCGAAAATGAGCGCCAGCCATTGGTTGTTCGATCAAGTTTACCAATGCGACTTCTAAGTTGTGTCGTACAAAATGCCTACAAAATTACAACAATAATATGACGAATAATAATCATAATTTAATTATCATTTGCGTTAACGGTGAAGGAAAATATCGTGAGGAAACCTGCACACAGAGGGCTACATAAAGTTTTCGATGGTGTGTGTAGTCCGTCAACCCACACCAGACCATCGTGGTGGACTAAGGCCTAAACCCATCTGATTCTGAGAAGGGACCCGTGCCTGCAATGGGACAATAATGGGCTGAGTTATGTTATATTAATATGACGAAGCTTTCCCAAGATTCAAGAAAGATAACATAATCGAGCATAACGCGGAAGCAATTCAGTGAAGGAGGTAATTTTCAAGTTACTGTAAGTATATGAACACTTATCAATTGGGAATTTGTCTTTAATAGCTTATGTCGGGCCCCTTATAAACATGTTTATTAATGTTCCATTTGCAAAACATGTTTTCTAACTTTATTGGTTATTATATGGGCTTGTCGAGTTCTTTGACACATTTTAGCAAAGGCAGGCATGAATAATTGAAGAAGAACAAAACGCAGAAAGAATAAAATTTCAGTTTTACCGAAAATTGTTTACGTTGCTTCGATATCAGAAGTCTGATTTATACGATTTACGAAATAGAAAAACTGTCCCAAAACTTATTATATTTGTCCTATGCATAGATTTTATGAAACAAAGTTCGTTCGTTTTGTCTAGCCTTTTTTCAACTATGTTGGGGTCAGCTTCCAGCCTAACCAGATGCGGCTAAATACCAGTATTTTACACGGAGCGACTGCCATCCCAGTTACAGGGCAATGCCGTAACTGTTGTGAACTTTTCGGGCTCCTTACTTCCCATAACGACTGTCGTAGGTATTCGTATGACACCCGGGACCGACTCTTTAAAGTGCTCTCCGAGGCACGGAGGTGTGCAACGAACAGTCACCCATCCACAGACCAACCGTGACAAGCGCAGCAATCGTATGTGATGCGCGCTTGTTATTTAGCCACGAGCCCCTCCATACTACTACTATGTTTCTATGAAACACTTTATGATTACTTATAGCTGAAACTAATTCTCGTCTTACATCAGTAACCTTCTAATGGGTCCAGTTTTCCGCAAACTTTTTGTGTTCAAGGTACACCTACGAAATCGGACAATTTCAGAGGTACACCATAAATAAAAACACAAGTTTTAATCATATAATTATCGTTTATTCTTAAATTTTTAACCGACTTCCAAAAAAGGAGGAGGTTCTCAATTCGTCTGTATGTTTTTTTTTTTTTTTAATGTTTGTTACCTCATAACTCCACCATTTATAAACCGATTTAGATAAAAAAAAGTTGTTTGAAAGGATATACTTCCAGATTGGTCCCATTTAAATTTGGTGAAGATCTGATGAAGAACTTCGGAGATAGACAATAGAACTCCTCAATGACGAACAGTACGCATAATGTGATGATGTGATTATGTTACGAACTGCGTCTTTAGTAGGTCCAACCATATTTTTTATAATTAAGGCCACTAAAACGAAAAAAATAAAAAAAACATTTTAACAACAAAAATAAAACCGACTTCAAAAAAACGATGAAAAGAATAAAATAATTACCATATTATAAAATTAACAGTTTCAGAAGTCGGTGCCTTCAATTTGGTTCAGCGTGGATTAGCACCGACTTCTAAACCTGTTAATTTTACAATATGGTAATTATTCTATTCTTTTCATCGTTTTTTTGAAGTCGGTTTTATTTTTGTTGTTAAAATGTTTTTTTTATAATCAATTTAGGAACTTACACTTAATTTTAAGTAAATTTATATTACTTATAGTTTTTGTTGCTTTGAAAGTAATGTTACGATAAGTTTTGCGAAGTGAAAGTTAGCAGAGAATACATTACTTATTTCCGTCCGCCTTTATAATTTTATAAGAAACTAGCTTTTGCCCGCAGCTTCGCTTGCGTGATTTTTTTTCACCCCCTTAGGGGTTGAAATTCGAGAAATCCCTTCTTAGTGGATGTTTACGTCACAAAATGAACCTACTGTCAAAATTTCAAGTTTCTAACCCCAGCCGTTTAGGCTGTGCGTTGATAAATCAGTCAGTCAGCTTCTCCTTTTATATATATAGAATACATTTTTCCCGCGGGACACCAAATAATGACCACGGTACACTAGTGTGCCGCGGCACACACTTTGCGGAACACTGGTCTAGTTTATTGGTATAGACAAAAAAAGTTAAGCAATAAAAAAATGGTGACTGTACCACTGCTTTGTTGAGTTTCAAGCCTTTATTCAGGACTTGCAATATTAAATTTAAGAGGAAGTTAAACGATTTAGAGCTTGCGTAACTCGTAGTTAATTTGAAATTCTCGAGATTAAAATACACGTAAGGGTATGTTTAATTTAAATACTTATTTCAGTATTTCGAGAGTGAATGGTAGCTTAAATGAGTACTTGCTGAGATTTATACTCTCGTATACATAATGATATTATGATTCTTTGTGAAGATATTATTTCAGGATCGTTTTTAGCAACAATCTTTTTGTGTACTTTAATATTATGGTGCATGGCTTATGATCTTTTACGAGTTGATAATATCTCGTCATATTGCCTACAAATAAATTCAATATTCGAATGAAGTCAAGTGTTTTTCTATAAAGAATTTAGCAGCACATAATTCTGTACCCAACAGCTATTCGGTTTGAAATACACACACCGGGCGCTCGTATATCCCTTTGCATCATTAGCAGCGCTTTGGATCGCTGGAAGCGTTGAAAATATCTGGGCCGATGTATCTGAAGCGCCGTCTAATCTCACCTCTGATTGGTGACCATTTCTCACTATTTTTACGACTCAATTCCCCTCCAAGTGTGTTAAATTGTGGACTCGTACTAAACCCGCGCTATTATTCGCTAACCTACTTGAATTAAAGGGTTTTATTAAATTTATAAGGGTAAAGCTACCTGCGATTTTGAACGTATCGCCGTTGGAGGAGATTGGTTAATTTGGTTTATCGGTGGATTGCTTTGGTCTTTGTACCTTTTGTACTTGGGATTTTTGCTGGAGGTGTTAATGACTTTAGGGCTTGGGAGGAATAACACAAATCCGTTTTTAAAGCTGTGTATATTGACCCGTACAATTTAATTAGAATTTATAATCAAACTGCCTCGTTGGTCTAGTGGTGGCAAGCGCGACTGCTAATCGTGAGGTTCTGGGTTCGATCCGTAGGTCGGGCAGAGTGCTATTGGGTTTTTCCGTGTGGGATTCCTCAGTAGCAGCCCGGCGTTTGGATTTGTGCCCGGTTGATGGCAATAGGCTCACCCCCTATTAAATGGGATTTCTTAAACATAACGGCGAAATGAGGGTGTTACTATACATCTCTGCCCAACCCTTTTGGGAATACAGGCGTGATACTATGTTTAATAATCAAATGTGTGGAAACCGGTTGTCATGGTATGGGCATGTGATGCGGAGGAATGAGGAACATGTTGTGAGGAAAGTTTTGATTATGAAAGTGGATGGTTATAAGAGTAGAGGAAAATCAAAGAAACGATGGATAGATAGTTTGAAAAATGATATGGCTAGAAAGGGGTTGACTACTGCGATGACGGCTAATAGAGATGTATGGAAGGAAAAGACATACTGCGTCGACCCCAAATAAGTTGGTTTAAGGGCAGGAGGATGATGATGATGAATCAAATTAACTTCTTTTGGTAACTTTTTTGTAGCAAATCACCGTTTTTTGAAACAGATTTATTTCTGTATAAAAATTACTCGTTATTTTCAACCCAACAAAAGTGGGACCAAATGTTTCACAAATTAATATATCTGTAAAAATATTGTGACAGTTTGCGTGTAAAATCTGTTAGCACGTCATTTGTTACAAGCTGGAGACACTTCCGAAAACATTGGTGAAATATTTAACAGCGCAGCAATGAATGGCCATCCTCAATAGCTCTCGCGTCGAGGAGCACGTCATCAATCAGCCACCACACTTTTCACTCCATTCAGCTGCCTCTTGTTAGTAATGAAAGTATAGATTAATCATACGTGTATGTGTAAAAATGTTGCTATACTACGAACCTTTTTTAGTTTTTTACCAACCGCTTTTGCACGTCCTTTGATGTATTTTTTATTAAATTTTACTGGTTCATGTAGTAAAAAAATATACGATTTAAAATCAAATTAATATACTAGGTAATGTATCCATGTTACAAAATAGATTTGTATTTTTGTATGTAACGAATAAACTTAAAAATTACTGGACCGATTTCAAAAATTCTTTTGCCGTTAGAAAGCTACATTATCACTGAGTAGCATAGGCTATATTTATTACTGGAATAAAACTTCATACGCGGGCGGAGCCGTGAGGACATAAAAAATATCTGGAGGTATTAGTTCACTTTGCGTGACTATGGAAGCCTCATAGGTACCTCCTATTTTATAATTTAAATATAACACTATATAAAACAAATACATAAATATAAACCAAATTATTACAATATTTTGCATTTATTTTAACTGCCTTGTTGGTCTAGTGGTAGCAAGCGCGACTGCTGATCGTGAGGTCTTGGGTTCGATCCCCAGATCTCGAGCAAAGTGTTATTTGATTTTTCCGTGTGGAATTCCTTAGTAGCAGCCCGGAGTTTGTATTTGTGCCCGGTTGCTGGCAATAGGCTCGCCCCCTAATTACATGATAGAGGCGAAATGAGGGTATTACTATACACCTCTGCACAACCCTTCGGGGAATACAGGCGTGATGTTATGTTATATTTTGCATTTATTTTATTTGATGAAACTAAAAATATAGTAGATAACCTACCTATATATTGAATCAAAATAGAAAAATAAGCGATTTTCAGAACATAACTATTAGTTCGAGGTATACAAACATTCCCGTTTTTAAAAGTCAAACAAATCTAAAAACACAAAGACCTTTGATTGCGGAATTCCAATAAAACCTGGTGCTCATTTTTCAACCTCTGCCAATATTTGATGTAGGTAAAGCCACAGGTGACTAGGCTTTGAAATTTGATGAGTTAGGTCAACCCAAAAAGGAATCTGACATCGATGTACTTTCAACCGTTTGTCAGGCACTTAACGGTAGTAGGTAACGGTAGGTACAGTCAGCAACGAAAGTCTATTAACACTTCAGTTTTTTAAATCATAACTGAACACAATAATATTCAAATTTAATCGGAACACATATAACAATAAAATAACACAAACTCTAGACCATTTTATGAAATTCCGAAAAACAGTGTATCGAATAATTTTGTGTCTCTTAGATATTATGTAAAACTAGCGGCCCGTCCCGGCTTCGCACGGGTGGAAATTTTTCCCGTTTTTTCAACATTTTTCATTTATGTTCCACTCCTATTGGTCGTAGCGTGATGTTATATAGCCTATAACCTTCCTCGATAAATAGACTATCCAACACAAGAATAATTTTTCAATTCCAACCAGTAACCAGTTCCTGAGATTAGCGCGTTCAAACAAACAAACTCTTCGGCTTTATAATATTAGTATAGATTAACAGTGTTAACCAACTTTCGTTGTTGACCGTACTATAGCCGTGTCCTAAAAATAACTCATTAACAAGGTACATGACAAGACATTTTGACCTTTGCTGTCCTTCTCTCGTATCGGCACGAGTATAGCTCATGCCATGGTGAAAAGATTAGCCAGTCAGCAAGATCGGTAGTGGGGCTGTCTGCCCAAGGTTCGCCGGACATACTTAAGTATCGTCACTCGAGGAGGGTCTTTTAATGCAACCTTTTCGACCTAATTTTGAACGACACTTTGACTATTATACAAGGTTAGTCGGAAAGGGGGTACTAAGCCGCGGGCCACGTAAAGTATCACTGATGACAATTTTAAAGCAAGTGTTAAAATTTCAAAATTCGATCATTTTTATTTGCATGCAAAGAGATTTTAATTTAAATTTTTCAAAAAATATCATACCTGCTTTAGTTATGAATTCAGAAAATTAATTTTCTAATCCATGACCCCAAATATGAACTAAATTGAAAAAAACAGCTGATCATAGCTATGGACAGATAGATTTTAGCATATTTTTTACGAAACTTTGAAAAGGTATTTCTCTTAAACTTTAGAGTTTTGGGGAAAGTTGTAGAACAAAAGTTATTCCTTATTGTGGGTAAGTACCCATAATAAGGGATAACTTTTAGCTTTTAACTTTAGTTAACACCCTTTCGGCTTAGTACCCCCTTTCCGACTAACCTTGTATATACAGGGTGTAAATGAAATCATGTAATTCTTCCAAACCTCGTGATGTACTGCTGACATAGATTAACCTTGCACGGGATACTTTTGAATTCAATAAAAATAAAATTACAAGAAGTAAACATGTGTTCTTAACGTGAGACACTTTAGCGTCCCGGGTTATATGACCGCGCGGCGAGCCATAGCCGCGCAATTCGCTCGGGGCGTTAAAATGCCTCACGTTAAGAACACATGTTTACTTTTTGTATATTTTTAAAATTGAATCCAATTGTATCCCGTTCAGGGTTAATCTATGTCAGCAGTACATCACGAGGTTTGAAGGAATTACATGATTTCGTTTACACCCTGTATACCTACGTATATCTTAATATTATATTTGTGTTTGTTTGTTATTATCGCTGCCAATAACATGAGCAAATAAAATCGATCAAGATTTCCGCGCGGGTTACTTGTTCCAAGAATAAATAAATTGAATGAACGAGTAATTTTGTGCCGAACATATTGCGAAGTAATAAAATTTCTCATAGATTGATCAACAGTAAATCATTTGACACACAAACGCGAGGCGAGAGCGCTGCGGGTTGTCGGCGGGGCGTGTGAGCGTTTTGTGTGACATGCTTTATACTGATTGTTGTCTTCAATCCCTTTTTAACCGACTTCCAAAAAAGGAGGAGGTTCTCAATTCGTCTGTGTGTTTTTTTTTTTTTTTTAATATTTGTTACCTGATATCTCCGCCATTTATAAACCAATTTAGATAAAAAAAAAGTTATTTGAAAGGATATACTTCCAGATTGGTTCCATTTAAATTTGGTGAAGATCTGATGAAGAACTTCGGTGATAGACAATAGAACTCCTCAATGACGAACAGTACGCACAATGTGATGATGTGATTATGTTACGAGCAGCGTCGTTAGTAGGTCCAACCATATTTTAATTAAGGCCACTAAAACGACAAAAATAAAAAACATTTTAACAAAAATAAAACCGACTTCAAAAAAACGATGAAAAGAATAAAATAATAACCATATTATAAAATTAACAGTTTCAGAAGTCGGTGCCTTCAATTTGGTTCAGCGTGGCTTAGCACCGACTTCTAAAACTGTTAATTTTGTAATATGGTTATTATTTTATTCTTTTCATCGTTTTAATTTCTCTTTGCCGTCAACCGTTATTCAAGCAGTACATCTTTTCAAAACCTCCAAATAAAATCTTACTAGATAAGTTTATTTTTACAGTAAAAGTAAACTTATATTGACGTCACGTTTGCTGCAGTGGCTAAGCGATTGGCTTCTGCGCTGCGAGTCGTGGGTTCGATTCCCGCACCGAACAAATATTTTTTGGCCTACAGATAGTTGTTCCGGGTCTGGGTGTTTGTGCATGTGAAGATTTGTGTCTGTAAACGCACCCACGATACAGGAGAAATCCTAGAGTGGGGCAACGTTTTATTAAAAAAAAAAAGTAATGATATTGAAGATGCATTAACTACAACTCACGCTGGTCCGATTCGCTCGCACCCAGTGTTTGGTGTGACGAAAGCTTTAAAACATATTTTATTACTTGCTTGAAGAAAAACTTCCTTAAACATCAATTATTAATTTTTTCAAGTGACCTTACAATCAAAATCTTCAGACCACCATAATCAGATTCTAAACCGCAATCATTCTGCTGGTTACAATACCCTTTGATGTTCCAAATGGAATCAACACCCTCAATCATGTCCATCCGTTCCGTAATTAGGTATAGTGGACTACCAAAGGTAAATGGTTTCCAAAGTAGCTTGAATGGACCATTATTCGCGTTGAACAGGTCATCTATCACGTAGCGGGGGCTTTCAACGGCCCATAATGAACGTGGACCTCCACTCCAGTAACCAACGTGGCGTAAATACTTTCAAAAAAACAGCTTGAAGGATTTAGTAGGAACTTAAGCGTTTGGAATCGATATTTCAAGTTTCATTGCCTTTGGACTACAATTTCATCTTCAAGTTTGTTTCAATATAATTATACAAGCAATGGTGGTAGAATACCTTCCTTAACATCTTCTAATAAGGTTAATCGATTAGCATCGCGTATTACTATTGTATTCTACACGAGTTTGATCGCGAAAACGAGTTTCGGAAGCCAAATTGTTTTCGAGATTACTACCACTAAAACTGTTGATACAGCAATTGTGTATGCCTTCGATTTAACTATTACAAGGGAAATTTATATCAATGATTTAAATATTAGAATAGAATTAGAACAATTTAAAGAAATTTTAGAATTATTGTTGTTCGTAATACTTGATCCATTTAAGTCTTCCATAATTAAATTCAGAATCGAACTTAGTCTATAAATATTGGTTTACCTCGACCGTAATTGTGATTGCCAATTTAAAATGGAGTTTAGAAAATTCGATAAGGCTCGCCGCACGGTAGTAAAACTTATTTTCCATGTGATCGCGATCGATAATAGAACCTTAACATTTATCCTTTGTGTTTTCAATGAGATTCTCTATTTCGATACCGTTTACTTGGCATAAATTTATTCAAATTGCCAGGCCTAACCCAGATTTTAATCAAAAGATAAATTTAGATAGTGTAAACAAAATAAAACATAAACAAGTAAATGGACGACTCTAAGCCGCGATGAAAATATTTTATCTTAAACAAAAATAAATATCCAGTCTATAAATATTAAATCAAATAGAATATAGAGATTCAGACAAAACATTGAATTAAATTTTTGGTTGATACAACGTTTGTTTTTCATCAAAACCATTTCATATCAGAAAAAGGGAACACTTTTATTGTGCGCTGTTTTAGTAAAACAAAACGAAATTCCCGAAAGACTTCCAGCATTGTACAAAATCAATACAACACATCAAGCCGCGAGGCAAAAGAAAATCGCATTCAATCCCCCGTTGAAATAGCTTGATGGTAAACCCTAGCACAGAGGGGGACCATCAAACAAATTCATTCAACCTTTTGATATTATTATTTCTGAACAATACATGTGTAGTATGTACGTATATTAAACAGGCTAAAATGACATAACCTCTGTAATCCCCAAAAGCTTGGGGGAGAGGCGTACATGTTCAACATAGTTCGCCGATAAAAGTATTTTGTGGTCAATTTAATAGAAGGGGAAATTGTCGCTATTTACAATCGCAATTCCAAACCTGATAATGATCTAACAGTAAAACCATTTGATTGAAAATCGATAAAGAGACTTTAATATTGGCAGCTGCACTAAACAGCTGTGAGGTAAACATTAGGCACGCTTCGCTCGAAGCGCATAAACTATCGAAACTACAAAATCTCAGTTTTTTTTTATCTGCTTAAAATGTGTGAAATTATGTTAGGTATCTTAAAGGTTATAAAATAATACATTTTTATGGGACCAAATGGCAACTATTCCGTATCAAACTAAAGAAGAACCACATAAATCGGATCATAAATCTCAGCGTAATCGGTGTACATACACAATAAAATAAAAACAGATTTTGTAGTTTCGATAGTATACGTAGGGACCGTCGAAGTATCTTGCAACCATTCCCGCTTGCAGAAACAGAGTAAGCGGCACAATAATTTTGAGAATTGCTATTGTACTATTGGCTCGAAAAGTAGGTCTTGCACTATAATCTATTCAACTCTAAATGTGTGCTTCTTCTTCTTCTTTTCATGTGGTTTGTAACTAACCTGGTGTCAGAGTTTATGCCGCCCATGGGCCTCTAACTTGGCTTCACATGCCGTTGAGAAATATCTCTCAGGCATGGCGTTTCCTCACGATATTTTCCTTCACCGTTTTTAAGCAAGTGATAATTATACAATACGCACATGCATCCGAAAGGTCAGAGATGCGTGCCTTAGGTTTGAACTCGAGACTTATGACTTGGCAGTACAACGGTCACATCACTAAACTGATAGGTACCAACAATAATTTTAATATTGATCAGGGTTTTAGTTTTAATGATCTAGGCAAGTTCTATGAATATTATTATGTTGTTGTAGCGTAGTATTTTCAATTAAGTTCATAATATTACTACTGGGATCCAATTACGTAATACAATCCCGCAGTCGATTCTTACGACACCCTTGAGACTTGATGGGATGGCTTATTCTTAGGTGGCTTTGTGTCCTCAATGACATTTACGTGTGTCTGAATGATATCTTTATTATTATCTCTTAGTTTTGATATCAGCCTTATGTCCATTTATAAATAAATCACTCTTATGTAAGAGATAAGTTTTAAAGTTAGTATTGACAACTTTGGAGGTATCTACTGATGTGATTAATAAACGCTCAGTTACCAAAGAACCTTGGATTCACTAGGGGACAAAATGTTCCCCAACATGACACGCAACATTAAGTCCACGTGACGCTGCAACGTTGCACAATGCCCCGCAACGTTGCACGCATCACTGTATGGCATTTCTACGTGAAACGGGACATGTTGCAAGCCGACGCTTCGAGAGCGAGCGCATGCGTGTGCGAGCAAATTGTTCCGCGACTTTGTCCCCGATATATTCACGTGGATGTACCATGTCAAGTCCCGTGGCGTGTTGCTCCATATGTCCCTTAATGAATCCAAGGGTTGAAGATTTCATGACATTTTTATTTCGCCAGCGGCTTGACATTATCTCTCTTAAGAACGATTCTATCTTCTTCTGGAATAAAGTATTCATTAAACGGCGTACCTGTTTTGTCTGACTGCCTTACCGGTCGTGTGGTCACAAGCGCGACTGCGGAACATGGGGCCCTGGGTTCGATCCCCAGGTCGGGTTTTCGCATTAGGAATTTCTCAATAACAGCCCGGAGTCTGGATTTTTGCTCGGCTCCGGTTTCCCGGCCTCGCCCCTGACGTGATATTATGTTTATGTTTTGTCTTTATTTGTTGGTTAGTGTACCAGTGAATGATGTTGTATTTCCTTGTTTGTGAATTAAAATAATATTATAATTTTATTATTAAAATAGCATAGTTTCTTAGGACTCTGCTTATCTCTTAGTCAGAACCGAATGGGTCTTCAGAGAGACAGTGTTGGTCATTGTTCTAGTCTTCTTACTTTTTGTTAGTCTCATAAAGTGATCATTTTCATTCTTTACTTGTTACTTTTCATCACATTACTTTTGATATCATTGCAATATCGCTCAGCCTAGAACTCTGCTTACCTCTTAGCCAGAACTGAATGGTTCTTTAGTGAGGTATTCATTAGACAGCGGCGGTCATTGTTCCTGTTCTATGATTCTTTGTTGCTGTATCACAGTGTGCTTCGTACGAATGCCTGCAAATCTACCTGTTTTTGTGGGACTTCCTGATTTACAGTTTGTGAGTCACACTCGCCAAACGTAAAGGACAAAGTCCGTGTTAATTTAGCGAGATGTTTCTCTATGAATTGGGTTCTTTCTCAACACAGCACTCGTTTGAAATAAAATCTCATGTCAAACACAAAATTTTAGCATCGCACTCGTATTTCTCGTAGTGTAAGGCAAAGATGATTATTCTTTTAATAAACACAGATTTTGTCGACCACTATAATATTAGGTCCCCATCTATGAAATGTATGGAATTTTTAAAAAAAGTTGCATTTTTCATACTAACATTTTCTTAATTTATTTAACAACTATGATGTTTTAAAACTTTTTATGCACTAATATTAAAAAACTAAGATAACGTATGCCACTTAGATTATGCGACAAAAATAAGTTTTGGCTAAGTTAAAACAAAAATAGTGGGCATTTCTGCTAACAAAAAGAGGAGGCATTTTTAAGGTATTTTTTATGTTTAGATAACTATAACTAAGGAGGTTTTTTTTTACTATTGGTAGATGTCTATGATGGTCATTGTTCGATATAATATCAAGCAATTGATGAATATTTTAAATCATAGAAGTGACGAGGTTCTCTATTTGTGAGAAAAGAACGCCAATTTCATAGGTGGGGACCTAATATTAAGGCCCGATTTTACCAACGTTGGACAGCGTTTATCCAAGGATTAAGTTAGTTGTATTGACAGAATTTCTATACAAAAGCTGTCAAAATATCTAAAGTATTCCTAGGATAAAAGTCATCCGATGTTGGTAGAATCGGCCCGTAGTCCCATATAATTAAACGTGTGGCTTTTGTTATTATGAGGCAATTCCGAGAATTTCGTCAGAGGAAAACCCAATAATACTACCTGAACTGGGAATCCAACTCAGGACTTCAAATTCGACACCCGCGCTTGCGACTATCAGACCAATGAACTAGTATCATCTAAAGGTCATGCCAAGTTAAATAAAGGTACTTAATTAACGAAATATTACTATCCCGCAAAATGTACCGACTATAATAATATTTGGTTTACATTTCGAATTAATTTGGCTAATTGCTGATCAAAAACAGGGCATTTGCGAACTTCAAACCAAATACACTGGCAAAATATTCAAATCCCGCGGATATTTTAACCGCATTCAGCAAAGCAATTAGCTTTAAAAATTCATTTTAAACCATGATAATGTAGATTATATTAAATAAAATGTTTTACTCTTAGCATTATGCTGCGCTTGCTGCGATCAGTGTGTGGATGGGTGACCGTTCGTTACATATCGAGACCCCTCCGCGCTTTGGAGAGCACGTTAAACAGTCGGTCCCGGTTGTCATACGGATACCTATGACCGTCGTTACGGATAGTCAGATGCTCGGAAGTCTGACAACCGGTCTAACCTTACGATATCGGTATTGCCCAGTTACTGGGTTACGGAGATCTGATGGCAGCCGCTTCGTGTAAAATACTGCTATTCAGCCGCATCTGGTTAGACTGGAAACTGACCCCAACATAATTGGGAAAAGGCTAGGAGGAAGACTTTTACGGGGTGTCCTGCGTAAGCGACAAAAGCGACGCGGTGCGATGCGACGCGACACGACGATGAACAAGTACGCGTTATGTCGCGTCTCACTATATAAGACTCCAGTAGGGAATGCCGTCGTTCTGATCGCGTTCGATGCGCTCTCGGCATCGCGTCGTGTCGCGATTGTCGCTTACGCAGGACACCCCGTTAGCATTATCGCACTATCGTTCCATGGTTCCCAGCAAAGAATAGGTCACTCCTTTCCACCACGGCTGTCGGAAACACGCGTCTATATAAACGCTGTTATATATCGTCACATATTTGAATTGTCCGCTTGACGTCCCGCATCACGCTCCACGCTAAGCTCCACGTCTCTTTGAACGAGGCCTAAGGGATTATACCCAAAGTAAGGGCAGCAACATCCTCTTGGTTGCTAAGCGTGGTCATTTAGCTCAGGTTTAGTAGTAAACGTTTGAGTGCTTGTATGAGCTCGTTTCGCTTCGTATCACCTTAATATTGCTTATTCAGCCGCATCGGGATTCTATTCCAATGTTGAGCCAGTATTATTGAACTTAACTGTTATAAAAAATAACTTAAATAGCCCATTACTGTCCCACTGCTGGACACGGGCCTCTTCTCAGAATGAGAAGAGCATGAAAGAGCATGAGAGAGCATGAGAGAGAATGAAGATGGCTATAGTCCACCACGCTGGCCCGGTGCGGGTTGGCAGACTACACACATCATCGAGAATTTTATGGAGCCCTCTCAGGTGCGCAGGTTTCCTCTCGATGTTTTTCCTTCACCTTTAACGCGAGTGATAATCAAATTCTGATCCGCACATGAATTCGAAAAGTCAGAAGTACGGGCCGGGTTGAACTCAGACCCTCCTGCATGGTAGGCAAGCATTCAACCGCTAGGCTATCACTGCTACTGAATAACTGTTATAAAATTCTCGAAAACTTTATTGTTGCTCGGTGCATGAATCCTCGTATTACCTGCGAATTACTAATGTCACCGGCGAAATTCACCCATATTTGTCCAAAAGAACACCCCTCTCTCTTTTGAGCAAAAAAAGCGTAAATCCATGTGTATTCATAAAGGATTCACATTTTGACATACATATTTTCGCTTCACTCGGTTACGCGTATTCTCAGCACTCACATTATTGGCTCTCACATCGGCCGTCAATAACGAAAAGAAGCCTATTATCCGAATCCCGCTTTCAATATGAAAGCTGGGCACACTAGCCCGGACGTATGAGGTCAGTAAAGCGGGCCGTTAGCCAGAATGGACTGTTGTTAGTTCGCGACAATGAGAGCCATATATCAGCTTGCGGGCTCCATACTCGTGTAATGAACGCACGCGATCACGAGACAGATGAAACGTCTACAATCAGCCGTTAATTCCCTCATCAATGGAGTAAATGAGCGTTTAGTAAGTAATACAACAGTGCTTTAATCAGGAATATTGATATGGCAAGGTGAGTAATGTTTGGGCGGCGGATAAGGAAAATTGTTACTTTGTAATATCGCGATCGTTCAGGTTTAGGAATATTTTTCAAATTCAAATTCAAAATGTTTATTTGCAAGAAAATACATAGTTTACAAGGGAAGATTTTACAGCCTTAAAGGCATTGTATTCTGCCTGTAAGCAAGCGTGCATATTATTTACGTTTAAATGTCATAATTAGTATGCAGATTATATTATTAGTACAATTATTATTACATTATCATCACATTATTATCATTATCGTACATTATTATTACAAACAAATGGCATTAATTGATTCAATAATTAATACCCCAAACAAATTTGTGTTCTAAGAATTCTTTCATGCTGTAGAAACACTTTTTTGTAACCACTCTGACAATTTTGTTTTAAAAACATTACCCTGCAACAATTTAAATTCATTTGGTAGTATTATAAATTAATACACACATATTGAACACATTTTTCTTGTAAATATCTTTATGTCCAGCTGGATGATATAAGAGGTTTCGATGTGAAATATCTAATCCGGTGGTACGGGTGTGAGAGCGGCTGTCGCTTGGTGATTCTCGCGATGGGAGACACACGACGGCAGACCTTCGTAACTCGTCGGCTCTCTTCGGTTTGACTCAGCCAGTTATTTTTTTACAAAATCAATTTCGTTGTTTCACATCTGCCAGGTGTCCCGCGACGTCTTCATTTTGCTGTAACCATCTCTGCTCCCGTGGTCGCAACCAAGTAGCTACCGTGTGAAATCTGTTTACTGACCCGAAAAAGAATTAGCGACTTTTCAATTAAGAAATTCTCAGAAGAAGCTCAGAGTTAAGAATTGTGCCTGATGAATCACCGTATCACATAGTACAGTAAGCAGAAAAGACTGGTAACTGCATTACCTTTTTAGAACTTATTGTTTGCAAATTATTGTCATTGCTGGTCTAAGCATTTTTAGTGTACACAGTGTGACAGTTGCCTGCATACTTGTTTTGCTGTGTGTACTACAAACCTCAAATAGTCATAGACGAACTGTAAGTGGAAATCAGTACGTACATCTCTGCCTACACTAGTAGTGTACAGTAATGTAACAGTAGTGTTGTGACGTCAACTCGTAAAGGTTTATGAAGATGTTGTGTTAAATGTGGCTGAACGGAAGCCTAAGAGGCTAGCTGTTACTAAGAGAGTAATAGACCTTGCCTTTCTACTTGAGAGTAGTGTGGCTAATGGAGTGGAAGGTATCAATTCCTAGCTATGTTAGTTATACCTAAGCTTACATACACACACAGCTAGAATTAATAATATTACGTACATGCAGTCGCATTATTATACATAACATACATAATTAGCCCATTACTGGCCAACTGCTGGGCACAAGCCTCTTTTCAGAATGAGAAGAGTTTAGGCCTTATTCCACCACGCTGGCCTGGTGCGGGTTGGCACACTATACACACCATCAATAACTTTATGGAGCTCTCTCAGTTGTGCAGGTTTCCTCACGATTTTTTCCTTCACCGTTATCGCAAGTGATAATCAAATTCAGATCCGCACATGAATTTGGAAAGTCAGCGGTAAGGGCCGGGATCGAACTCAGATCCTCCTGCATAGAAGGCAAGCGTTCAATCGCTATGCTATCACGGCTATATATACAAGGTTAGTCGGAAAGGGGGTACTAAGCCGCAGGTCACTTAATGTATCACTATTGATTGTTTTAAAAAAAGTGTTAAAATTTAAAAATTCGTTAAAAAAAGACCATACTAAATTATTTTCATTTTAGTTTTTTCAAAAATTCTTCATCCCTGCTTTAGTTACGAATTCAGAAAATGAAGCTTCTAATCCGTAACCCCAAATATGACGTAAAATGTAAACACAGCTGATTATAGCTGAGAATCAAAGATATTTAATAGGTATTCAATGTCTTTGCTGAGAATAGACAGAATTTAGCGTATTTTCATAAAATCTTTAAAATGCTATTTCTCTAAAACAAATGACCTTTGGTGAAAGTTGTAGATCCATTATTATGGGTACTTTAACACCCTTTCGGCTTAGTACCCCTTTTCCGACTAACCTTGTATATTGCTGCTATCGCATTATTATACAAGGTGTAAATGCAAAAACTGAAAACCTCTTAAGGGCTCATTGAACATATCATTATGAACAACTTTTACTATGGGACCAATCAAGAAATCGCGAATGAAAAATCTGCTGTTCCCTACATTTTGTCGAGTTATGCGAACATAAATTTATTGAGCAGCAGATTTCTTTGGACCCCAGTAGAAGTTGTTCATAATCATGATTACAATGAGCCCTGAAGAGGTTTTCAGATTTTGCATTTACACCTTATGTACGAAGACCATCCTGTATGACCGCGAAAGAGTAAGCAATAGACAAGCTGTGAAAGAGTTTTGGGGATAACTATGCCCAGCTACTATGACAGTATAATTTTGCAAAAATGAAGAATAAAATTGGACCTTAATTATAGCAAGGTGATGCTGGTTTTGGATTCTTATAGGCAAAACTATTTTTAGATTTATATCTTACAAGAAATAATAATTATACCCTGTAATTGGAATCGTGTCCGATAAAAGGTCTTTGTTACACGAGACGTAATACCGATATTGGTTCGTGTGTGTGTGTTATACTACGTTACAGCAACGTTGCCAGATGTACGATTTAAATCGTATTCATAACATTTTTTTCCCGTATAAGTAATGTTCGATCGAATCACCGAAATCGTACATAATTTGTACGATTTTTAAAAACATTGTATGACCGATTCTGTGCCTATACAAAATGGTTTTCAGACGGTAGTCCTATTCTAGAAAGTCAGCCGTCAATGTCTTGTAATTGTTATTGTCTGTCAATGTCATTCACGTCACGTCAGTCATGCATAATGTCAAATCATTCAACAGACCATAGAGGAACCATAGAGGAACTTTAACAAACCAAAAAGCCGCCAAACTAAATTATGAACCAGCAACCGAAACGCTCAATTTGATGAAAAGTAAAAATTAATTTTATTTTATTAATAAACTTTTTTGCCTAAATATGTATGTGTACGATTTTTTCCCATACCAGCGTACGATCGCTCATCAAAAACATCTGGCAACACTGCGTTACCGGTAAAATAGAATGATCATTTTGAACATGAACAGTGTTAGGTTAATGCAGTACCGTCAGTTTCATTAAAGTCATTAATTAACTGAAACCAATTATAAATAACAGGATGCTCATTATGTATCAATATAAACAAAGTTAAAATCAGTGCCACAGAACTGTTTGAAATAATAAAATATCGTGGGTTTAAATGTATATTATGTAGTCTATTCGTGAACTGCCTCGTTGGTCTAGTGGTGGCAAGAACAACTGCTGATCGTGAGATCCTGGTTTCGATGCTCAGGTCGGGCAAAGTGTTATTGAGTTTTTCCATGTGGAATTCCTCAGAAGCAGCCTGGAGTTTGGATTTGTGCTCGGTTGATGGCAATAGGCTCGCTCCCTATTACATGGGACTTAAAAACAGCGGCGAAATGAGGGTGATACTTATACACCTCTACCAAACCCTCGTGGGAATACAAGCGTGATGTTATGTTATTTATTCGTGATAAATGATGATAAATTTCTGCGACAATTATCACGCTTTTACGTAGACGCAAACGCAACTCTTCTATTTTTAAATCAACGTCAAAAATAGAAAAAGTAAGGTAAATTAATGAACAAACCAGCAGAGGCCACGTAGAAAATGTGGAACCTTTAAATACTGAGCTCATTTTCTCGAACGATCCCTAAACGGCCACTTAGCTAATTACCCCATCAGTTTTGTTGCACCAGTAGATGGTGGCGTAAAATAAACACGATAAGAAAACTGGGCAATATTTGCTTCATAGTGATAAATTACATATTTAACAGTTGTGTAAAATACTGATATTTAATGATGCTTTTAACACTGAGAGCCATCTCAATTTACTTGGAAAAAATGTTCGCTGACCATTTTTTTATCATATCGTCAGTGGAAAGGTGGATAGACTAAAGCGCCAATATACCTAGTTTACAGTCGAGAGATTCAAAGTATTTTTTTTAAGAAAATAAACATAGTTATTTTTCTTAGAGTGTACATATTAAATAGATAATTAAATAATCTATTTAATATGTATACTCTAAGAAAAATAACTTTGTTTATTTTCTTAAAAATATACTTTGAATCTCTCTACTGTAAACAAGGTATATTGGCACTTTAGTCTTTTTACCTTTCCACTGACGATATGTATTGTCCCATTCTGCGCAAATGCCTCCCCGAAGTTAGTCCATGTACTTCTTTCCTACACCACATCAAACAACCCTCGTAGTACGCGTCCAAGTCATCTCGCCACCTCTTTCTGAGCCGGATAACATAAAGATAATACGTTTTATTAATTTAACTATTCAGTATTCATGAGACCGGCAAAGCTACGCTCGGTATGGTTTTGGACATGGTAAACTTCAGTAATTATAAATTAATAACCTACTTTCCTCGTAGCCTTTTCCCAGTTATGTTGGGGCAGCTTCCAGTCTAACCAGATGCGACTGAATACCAGTATTTTACACGGAGCGACTGCCATCAGAACTCTGCAACCTAGTAATTGGGCAATGCCGATATCCTAAGGTTAGACCGTTTGTCAGTCTTTCGGACTTCTGACTACCCGGACTTCTGACTATTCCGCCGGTATACCGCGATCGGTAATTATGACAGTCGGCCGCGTTTAAAGAAAATGATATAAACTTGATCATCTGTAAACTCTTACAGATGATCAAGTTTATAAATAGCCCAGTAATTAACATACCTGCTGAACCGATATCGTTACAGCACCTTTTTTTTAATAGTAAGATACTACAAATTATATAATACTAGCGACCCGCCCCGGCTTCGCACGAATGCAATGTAGATACTAATGTGGGGCATATAAACCTTCCTCTTGAATCACTCTATCTATTGCTGAAAACTGCATTAAAATCTGTTGCGTAGTTTAAAAGATCTAAGCGTACAGACAGCGGGAGCGACTTTGTTTTATACTATGTAAAGAAGATAAAAATCAATAATTACTATTGTTACCAAACACAAGTATTTCAATTTTATTTTTAACGTTGAAATTCGTTATATCTAGTATGTAACTTTAAACAACTGCTGATTGTGAGGTCCTGGGTTGGATGCCCAGGTCGGGCAACGTGTTATTAGGTTCTCTGTGTGGAATTCCTCAGTAGCAACCCGGAGTTTGGATTTGTACCCGGTTGGTGGCAATAGGCTCGCCCCCTATTACATGGGTATTTAACGTAACGGCGAAATGAGAGTATTACTATACACCTCTGCCTAACCCTTCGGGGAATACAGGCGTGATGTTATGTAATTTTAAAGAGTGTGAGCAAAATTAACCTTCAATGGATTTTTGAAATTAAATAATATTAAAATTTTGAATTTTTTGAATGCACAGAAATAGACTTCGTCAGTCTGGGTCCTGTCAGCCGTCGATTAGATTAAAAATTGATTAGAACAGTGACATTGAGTAACGTAACAAAATTCGAAACTCTTGCGACCCTTCGTAAGTTTTCCTTCCTAATAGATATAAATGATGCCTAATTTTAGAGGTAGATTCTGTTTTATAATACGGATTTCCTTTTAAAGTTCAATTTATATTATTATCTACCAGCTGTGACCACGGTACTGGGGAGCAGGTTTTAGTTTTACGATACAAATAGAGATTATGAAACAATAAAATCAATACATTCTGGACGAATGATAGTATTGAATATAATTATGCCCTGGGCGCAAAATATTTTAATCTATTGATCGCTGGTTAAAATCCGGCTCGAAGGACCAATAATATATTAGATTCCTTATGATAAACAAAAGTTTACGTGAAAAATTTGAAGAAAGGTCGACTTTTTTACAGTGTAAATCAATTTTTTATTATAATAATATAAAAACATAACACAACATCTCGTCTGTATTTCTCGAAGGGTTGGGCAGAGGTGTATAGTAACACCTCCATTTCGCCGTCATGTTTAAGTCCCATGTAATAGGGGGCGAGCCTGGCACTAATCCAAACTCCGAGCTGCTACTGAGGAAAAACCCAATAACACTTTGCCCGACCTAGGGATCGAACCCAGGATCTCACGATCAGCAGTTGCGCTTGCCACCACTAAACGAGGCAGTTTATAAAAGGTTAGTCGGAAAGGGGGTACTAAGCCGAAAGGGTGTTAAAGTAACTATAATAAGGGATAACTTTTATTCTACAACTTTCCCCAAAACTTGATAGTTTAAGAGAAATAGCTTTTCAAAGATTTCGTAAAAAAAAATCTAAAATCTATCTGCCCATAGCTATGATCAGCTGTATTTACTATTTAGGTCATATTTGGGGTCACAGATTAGAAACTAAATTTTCGGAATTCATAACTAAAGAAGGTATGGTTTAAAAAAAAAAACTAAAATAAAAATCTTTTTGCATACAAATAAAAATTATCGAATTTTGAAATTTTAACACTTGCTTTAAAATAGTCATCAGTGATACTTTAAGTGGCCCGCGGCTTAGTACCCCCTTTCCGACTAACCTTGTATAACAATACTAAATAAATCTGTTTTAATAAGCGCGTTATCAGGCGTCAGCGTAAATTGGACAAGCATCATTATGAATACTTATTTAAGGTTTTTAAATATTGATCACGTTTTTACCAAGAAAAAGGTTTCTTGATAAAAGTTGTAAAAGCAATTTACCTACGTTTAAGGTTTGAACGAGCTCTCGATAGTTAATAAAAACTGAATTGAAAGAACTCTTCTGCGAAACTAAAATAAATGAGTTATTTCTGGCTGATACCACGTAGGCGTGTTTTTAATAGTCTGTTTATTTTAACTTCGCTACTCTATAAAGGAGATGTTTCTTTTTTGTATGGGACTCCGGCCATAACGTGTACCTTTTAGAAAAGCTGGGAAACTAAACCCTGAATAGCTTACAGTAACATTTTTTTTCATAATATTAAATGTTTTTTATGCACAAAATAAAAGTTAAAAATGTTTGACGTTTGTCGTGAGAGTTATGACAGCCGTGAGAGGTTGTAAAGATGACGTTTACCTAACCTAGAAATTGATATTTGTTAATTACTGACTGACTGTGACCTGACATTTTGAATTTTTCGTTCAGAAGTACACGTCAAAAAAGAAGAATAAATATATTTCTAACGATGAAATCGTCACACTAGCTTAGAATTAGTCGAAAAAGATGGCTAAGAGAATAATAATTAATATTAATTGTACAAGAACACATACCTTTCATATTTAACGTCTACGTGAATTATGTTTTGATTTGACATGATTTCAGAACGAAAGCAGGCAATGCAAACTATAGGACGCCATGTTGAATAGAATATGGCAATAATTGAAAACTTATTATATTTTGTGCACATCAAATCAAGTTTAAATTCACGAAAGAATATTTTTCCTCAATTCTTGGATTTTTTCCCCTTTTTCGATAAATGTACATCTTATGGCCGAAAATGAAACATCTCCTTTAAAGTCAGAATATCATTAACTATAAGCAATCATAGGGATCGCTGTATTTTTTTTTCCTTTCTATTAGACTGCTTGTACATGGTCCTTGTGGACATTTCTACGTAACCGGGCAGTTATTGGCAAGACCTGATGGGTCTCCAACCAATAGGCACGAGTGAATTACTTAATCTAACCTAACTGCTACTAACATCAGGACTACTAGCAGCAATAGCACCAAGGGTGACTCCTAATGGGACTCTGACCTCGGCTTAGGGCGTTGCTGGCGGGAGGACTGGGAGGGAGACAGCTTGATGAGGGCTGAATATCGGTGTGACCCAGTGACTCTGTCGTCGTACCAACTATTTAGTTCGTTGTGGTAAATACAATAGCGAATACAGCGCGACCCTGGCCACAGATCCTCGGACGAACACCATGGTGGTTTTTGACGGTAAGAGTAACATAACCCTCCGCCTTCCCTACCAATGAGGAAAAGGTACTCCAGGTTAAAAAAGCAACTATTTATACATACATACATAAACTTACGTCTTTTTCCCATGGAGGTAAGCAGAAACTATAGAACGCCACCTGCTACGATCTTTACATACTCCTTTCGCTTCATCCACATTCATACATCTTGTCATACACGCACACCGGTTGAGAGGTTAATGTACTCAAATATTTATAAATAGGTTAAAGAGATTTTTTTTAAATTATTTTCCTAAATAATCTTTGTGAGTAATCTATTAGAAAAAAATATAACAAAAGCAGCTGACGAAGGTTTTTGAGAAAGTGATTTTTTATTTAATTTTTAAAAATTGTTTTGAACAGTGTCCTAAGAGATATAATTGAACTGCCAAAAATATTTCGTAAAATACAAAAGCTGAAAGAAAAGGCCCTTTTACGTTTAGCAACTCATCATAAGACGTCATATACACTGCCTGAAAACGTAAAATATAAAAGTTTGCAACAACTTTAAAAAAATATTAGGTACTGGATTTTAATACAGAGTTTGGTTAGCATATAATATACTGTCGAGGCATCTTTATTAAAATCGTGTTAGCTGTCAAGAATAAAAAGCCGAGAAAATAATCCACTTATTTTCCATTCTGAACAACTTAACATTACGCCTGTAATCCCCGGAGGGTTGGGCAGAGGTGTATAGTAGGTAACACCCTCATTTCGCCGTTACATTTAAGTCCCATGTAACAGGGGGCGAGCCTATAATCCAAACTCCGGGCTGCTACTGAGGAATTTTACACGGGAAACCCAATAACAGTCTGCCTGACTTGAAGATCAGCCCAGGACATCACGATCAGTAGTCGTGCTTGCCACCACTAGACTAATGAGACAGTAAGGCCCATTCTGAGTAATGGGCTTAATTTTCTATTTCAGTTTTCGGTACTCTGTCCCTTAACGTGTTCTACAATACTGGGTAGTATTGTAGAACACGTTCTTCAACATAATATAATATCAGGCTGAACGTACACAGCTGAACATAGACCTCGTTAAATTGCCATGATGACAGTATTTTATTAGTAGTAGAACTCCATGTGGAAGAGCTAGTCCATGGAAGAACTTCTTCTTCTTTTCGTATCGACGGTACTTCATGATGTATAAATTATAATGCTTGCGCCCAGTAGGTGGCCACATTAATTGCAGCTTCGGTTGCGCTCTTTAGATCATCGAAGGTGCAGATGGACGGACATTTGGGACACTCCAGCAAGTGGGACATAGTCTGGACAGGACCACCGCACTCGCACTGGATTAATCGATGATCCCCCACTTCGCCAAGTTGTGTTTGTAGCGGCCTACTTGGACACGCAATCGATTGAGTGCTTTGTATGGAAAGCACTCAATCGATGCATTGCAGTTCACGTCCGGGACCTGACCTGACCGAAACCTCAGGAACATCTGCCTGATGTTCCTGAGGTTTCACGAAGTCAGGGGGTGGCGGATGCTTCTCTTCCCACAGCTTTCTTCTTTCTTTAGGCGGTGTATCTTGGATGGCCTGTGTAGAGCGTAATAAGCTACTACCACCATACCTATTTCTGCCGCCAAG
The DNA here is from genome assembly GCA_910594945.2 of Amphipyra berbera. Classification (NCBI taxonomy): domain Eukaryota; kingdom Metazoa; phylum Arthropoda; class Insecta; order Lepidoptera; family Noctuidae; genus Amphipyra; species Amphipyra berbera. Next base: position 7,884,877 of record OU343136.1, on the reverse strand, counting down.
CAGTATTGCTGTGTTTTAGTATGTGTGCTGGTGAAATTACAGGCACATGAGCATTTCCAACTATATCTCTAAGATAAGCAACACATCAGCAATCCTGTTGGTGTTGTAGCTGTGGTGCAAATAGTGACGTCCAAATCGTTAAACATGGGTACATGGGATATTTTCGAATACCCCTGGGTATGAGGAATTCAGATTTTTCTCTTGGATAACACTATTTAGACCAGCCGATACAAGGTTAGTCCGAAAGGGGGTACTAAGCCGAAAGGGTGTTAAAGTACCCATAATAATGGATAACTTTTGTTCTACAACTTTCCCCGAAAGTCATTAGTTTAAGAGAGATAGCTGTTCAAAGACTTAATAAAAAATACGCTAAATTATATCTATCCTCAGTTATGATCAGCTGTGTTTACACTTTAGGTCATAGGATATTTGGGGTCACGGATTAGAAGCTTCATTTTCTGAATTCGTAACTAAAGCAGGGATGAAGAATTTTTGAAAAAACTAAAATAAAAATAATTTTGTATGGTATTTTTTTAACGAATTTTTAAATTTTAACACTTTCTTTAAAACAATCATCAGTGATACATTAAGTGGCCCGCGGCTTAGTACCCCCTTTCCGACTAACCTTGTATAGGCGGTGGTAACCACTATCCAACAGGTAGGCCGTCGACTTGCTTGTCAAATTTTTTTATAAAAAAAACAAAGTCAGTTGATCGCAGTACGTTCTTTTAGTACAGACGGCCTTTACCGGGAACTACACAGTACGTTCACGTTCGTATCCAGGAAATGTTGTAATATTAAATGTTAACGAATACATAAATGTTGAACTCGCACGGAGCGCACATACATTACCACAGAGTCACGAGTTTTAAAGCGAGATTCGTTAATGTAATGCATGTCTGAGAGAAATTGCATGGCTTGATAAATGCATACAATCACATAATATACATACTTGACCTCACGTACATAGTTGTTTAAGGGTTAAGCGAAACTATTTTTAAAATGTCAAAGAATTTAATATTATCTCAAAAAACGTAGGTATAAAAAGGACAGGACAACAGAAAAAAAAACTATAAATATACAATAAAATATTTAGTGTTAATTCCGCGAAAAAACAGTTGATCAAGCCTGAATGCAGTATGCAAGCAAAACAAACCGATACATGTATCGGTTTGTTTTGCTTGTGTGTTGCATGTTATTAATCGCACCTTCTGCACTTGCATATATTTGCGGGCGGGAGGGCGGTGCTGCATACTGCATTCAGGCTTGATCAACTGTTTTTTCGCGGAATTAACACTAAATATTTTATTGTATATTTATAGATCATGGATTTCCGCAAAGTAACGCCTGATTCCATCATATATTAGAAAAAAAAACGGCCAAGTGCGAGTTGGACTCGCGCACCGAGGGTTTTGTACAAGATTTTGTGATCTAACTACTACATTTTTCGGATTTTTCCCTTTACTTATGCTTAAGACATTGCTTCCTTCCAAATTTCATGATTCTATTTCAACGGGAAGTACGATATAGGTTTTGATTCCCTTGCAAGTGTCAAAATATGTGGCATAAACGGCTTTATTTTTTGATTGCGTCTACTTAGAAGTTTGATTTTTTCACAACTCTAAGGGATTGCAGATTTGAGTAGGTACTTGATATTAATTTCAACTTGATACCTCCTCGCGTTCCTTAAAAAAGGGTCTTGACAGATAGACGGACAGACGGACAACAAAGTGACCCTATAAGGGTATTTTTTTTATTTTGTGGTAAGAACCCTAAAAACGATGAAAAAATGGATGAGGTACAAGTTTTTTAAGTTTTTGGATCTCCGTACAGTATCCGATTCGCGCGACAAGCACAGAAAATCGGGTAACAATGAAGTTTTTATTTTATTAAGGTTTAAATGATTTATAATTGTCTGTAAAATACATACAACAGAATCTTGTAGGGGTGAATCTCTCATTACAGTTATACTTAATACCGATGTCAGAATTGGGAGCATGGTAAATAAAGTAAATCATCAATATAGACTCTCCACCACTGAGAGTACTTTTAATTGGGTTAGTGATTAGTTACAGAAGTTAGTTCACAATATATCACAACATAATAATTTACACAAGATCAGAAAATAAGGACAAGCAAATCAGATATAAAAGGTCAGACTTCTTTGGAGGTTCGACATGGAATCCTCTGCTCCGTCGAATGACCACTGTTTTTATAACTTCGGGATCGTTGATTCATCTCGACGGTTACCCTCCTATATCAACATTGTCTAGTGTTACCAGCTACCGATAACATATCTGAATTTCTTAAGCTTAATTTTGTTAATAAGGAAAATTATAAACTAAATAGGTAAACTATCCTTTTATGATACCCTAGCAATAAAAAACAACAAAGCACCTACATGAACGCTAATTAAAAAAACATGATCAAGGAAAAGTTTAGCCTAAACCATCAGGGGCACATAACAATAAATAATATTGTGACGTAGTCATTAACAATATCCATAATACGACATTGAGTTCCCTACATCGGGTTCTCTGCATGGGGTGATGACGTAATCAAATTGTACTGCACATCTGACGTATCTCAGCTAGGGGTAAACGCACGAATACCCTTGATAATAGAACCGATACAGTGTCGGGGTGTTCCGGGGTGTTCCAGGGTGATTTATTACGCGCTAAACGAATTGGCTGTTGAGCCGAAGATTTGCAGTATCGATGGACTGGGGTGCCCTCGTATAGGGGTCCTTGTTTCATACTTTTTAATTGCTTGCAGCCTCTATTAAGTTTTTCATGAATGATGTATGAAGATGTGAATTGATGATGGAAGCTTAGACTGACAAAAGTTGATGCTGAATAACGATGGTAGCATGGGATGGTAGGATGGTAGGATGCATTCTGCGTTATCAACTATAGCATGTAAAATTAAAATCATCAAATAATATTTATAGTAGTAATATAGTCTTAAGTGTGTGTGCTGATGCAGGCATCGACTCTATTGGGTCGGCGCATGCATCAGCGCATAGCTAAGTTATACCTGCATGTCAAAATGATGCCTGCCGGTACATGCATCGACTTTATTGAGTCAATGCGTGTACCACCAGTATCAACGAAATAATGTAAATGTGTATATTATAAGTAAAAAAAAAAAAACAAAAAAACAATAATAATAATATTAAATAAGTAAACATATATATAATGTGATGGACTCGCATAGCTTAAGTAGAATAAGTAATATTTATAGTAATATAAATAATACATGTTGTATTTCCGATACAGGAGTATCAAATAAGTAAAATAAAATAAAAAGTAAACAATAATTAAATAACAGCAAAAAAGAGCGCGGACGAAATGTCTGCGGTGAATAAACTCATTTAAAAAAAAAAAAAAAAAAAAAAAAAACTATGGTAGGCAGGATTATGAAGATTATGAAGCAGTGCTACTCTAGCCGTCGAACGATTGCTTTTCATGTAGGAGGGTCTGAGTTTGAGGCCAGCACACAGTATTTTTTTCTATAACGTTGTCCCACACTAGGATTTCTCCTGTATCATGTGTGCGTTTACAGACACAAATCTTCACATGCACAAAGACCCAGACGCGTAGCGCAGAAGCCAATCACTTCGTTTATTGATTGTCACTTGCGTTATCGGTGAAGGAAAAGATCGTGACGAAACCTGCACACTTGAGTGGGCTCCAAAAAAAGATCTCTATGGTGTGTGTAGTCCGCTAGCCCTCACCAGGTCAGCGTGATGGACTAAGGCCTAAACCCTAATTGTACTGAGAAGATACACGTGCCTAGCAGTGAGACAGTAATGGGCTGATTATGTATTATGCAGCAAGACCGTAGCCAGAGGGGAGGAATTTGGGGGTTTAAACCCCCACCCCCCGAAACCTCAGAAAATTAAATTACTTTTAAAATGTATACTATGCGTGCCAAATAAGAATAGCACTGTCAAGACGCCATTTTGTTCCGCAATACTCGTGAACTTCATTACCAAAGTGTAAGGTGTGCAAAAAAGTAAATAAAGAAATTATATTCAGTTTAATTATTTTTGTTCACTTTTTTGGTATTTCTTATCAATTTTACGCCAAATTAATTACACAGTAATTATAAATTATTATTATGGTGACATATTAGGGTGACCAGTAGCATTTCGTGAAGTTAACTATATAATTATATTGGTTCATTTCTTTAATGAATACTATTTTCAAATATTATTAAATTATCCAAAATTATCTATTTATGGAATTCAATAAAAAACATTTTATAAAAATGAATGTAAACAATAATGAAATCTATGAATAAAAAAATATAACATTTTTTTTTTCATAGTATTTTTTTGCTGGCAGTACCAATTTGACAACTATCGTGTGAAGTTGTAGCAAGCGCGATCCTATTCTTATTTGGCACTCATAGTACACTCGTTATTGTATTTGATTTTCTTGTTCAGGATTCAACTTGACGTCACGTTTGGTGCAGTGGCTGAGCGATTGGCTTCTGCGCTACGGGTCGTGGGTTCGATTCCCACACGGATCAAATATTTGTATTGCCTATAAATAGTTGTTCCGTGTCTGGGCGTTTGTGTATGTGAAGATTTGTGTCTGTAAACGCCACCACGATACAGGAGAATTCCTAGTGTGGGGCAAAGGTTTTTTTAAAAAAAAAAACCCCCAACCCGAACAAAATTTCTGGCTACGGCCCTATTATGCAGGATTATAAAAAAATGGGTGGTTTAACCTCTGCCTGCTCTGTCCTGCCAGGGTCAGCCTTCATTTGTACTTACAACCTGTATGTCCTTCATAAGTACCGCTCTAACACACTAAAACTTATAACAATAACTGCGGTTAAATATATTCTTGCGTACAGAACAATTTCACTAAGTAATAGTTGTTTTAATACTAAAACTAAACGTTATTACTATTGTGCGGTACCACATGTTACGTAAAGGGTAAATGTTATGTCTTACAATTAGAACGCCTTTAGTTTAAAATATAATAACCACTGTCTACAGTGCACCCAATATAATATACAACCTTATGTTTTGTATAATACCCAAACCCGAAAAAGGTCATTGTACTCATAATTATGAACAACTTTTTCTCTATAGTTTCGATCAACCCTAAAATCGCAAAAGAAAGCAGCTATTCCAATATATTAAAAATATATTTATATTATTTGACGACACGTTTGGTGCGGTGGCTGAGCGATCGGCTTCTGCGCTACGGGTCGTGGGTTCGATTCACGCACGGAACAAATATTTGTATGGCCTACAGATAGCTGTTCCGGGTCTGGATGTTTGTGCGTGTGAAAATTTGTGTTTGTAAATGCACCCTCGACACAGGAGAAATCCGAGTGAGGGGCAACGTTTAAAAAAAAAAACAGCTGTTCCATACATTTACGTTCACATAACTCGAGAAAATGTATGGAACAGCTGTTATATTTTTATTAAAGTATTATGTAAAATAGTGCCTTGACTGCCTTGTTGGTTTAGTAGTCGCAAGCGCGACTGCTGAGCATGGGGTCCTGGGTTCGATCCCCAGATCGGGCAAAGTGTTATTGGGTTTTACCATTAGGAATTTCTCAGTAGCAGCCCGGAGTCAGGATTTGTGCCCGGTTAATGCCAATAGGCTCGCCCCCTATTACATGGGACTTAAACATAACTGGCGAAACGAGGGTGAACTAAAAACACCTCTGCCGAACCCTTTGGGGAATACAAGGCGTGATGTTATGTTATTATGTAAAATATGACATTTCTTTTGTAAAGATTTTTCAATAATCAAGTCACAAAACCAGTGCAAACAGTAATTGTTCATAATCATTGCCTTCGCTACGCTAACTGTAAAAGTAACTACGTAACTTTATTTGTCAAAATATAATTAATTTAAGGCGAGTAATAACATCATGAAATTGGAAATTGCATTCACTCGTACCACAAACACAATTTTATACAAAAAAGAACCAAAATAACATAACAGTGGAAATTTAAATACCAATTTTAGCTAGACAAAGCTGACTAACAAAGGCTTCGATAAAATCTATTTTGTTAATAAAAGTCACAAGTTTATTAAGTTATTAAATCGTAGATTTAAATGAAAGCTACAATCATCTTCATCATCATCATCATCATCTCCCTGCCCTTATTCCACACTAGGTTGGGTCGGCACAACATGTATTTCTCTTCCATTCTCCTCTATCAGCCGACATCTTAGTACTCACTCCTTTCTTACCCATATCATCCTTCACACCATCCATCTTTTTTTTGGCCTACCTCTACTTATACAGGGTTATTTGTAAAACACTGAAAACCTCTCAGGACTATGTTAATAACATCATAATCAACAACTTTTGTTCTATGAATTTTAAAAATTCATCATATTTTAGTTCATCAGATTTTCATACAAAAATAAAAATATTTGAATTGAACGGTCTAAATGTTACGAAGTGTATGCGAAGCAAAAGAAAGCGATTGTAAAATAGCGAGGGGAGCGGGGTTAGGGCGGCGGGGGCGCTTTAGAGCATTCAATTTAAATATTTTTATTTTTGTATGATCTTTTGTAAATCTTGTTTTGTTTTATAAATCTGATGAACTAAAATATGATGAATTTTTAAAAGTCATAGAACAAAAGTTGTCGATTATGATGTTAGTAACATATTCCTGAGAGGTTGTTGGTGTTTTACAAATAACCCTGTATATCCATCCACATTCATATTTAACATTTTTCTAGCGACATGACTTTCTTCCCACCGCATAACATACTAATACTACATAACATACCATGCTAACCAAAATAACATAACAGTGGAAATTTAAATACCAATTTTAGCTAGACAAAGCTGACTAACAAAGGCTTCGATAAAATCTATTTTGTTAATAAAAGTCACAAGTTATAACCTGTTATAACCTACTGTTTATAACCTATTACACATCAACTTTTCTAAATGTTTTGTTTTTAACTTCAATTAAAAGCTACAATATGGACTATAAATAACTCACTTACATAGTATTAACTTAGTGGTATGACCGTCGGACTGCCAAGTCATAGGTTTCGAGTGCGAACCCAAGGCACGCACCTCTGACTTTTCAAATTCATGTGCGTATTGTATAATAATTACTTGCTTAAAAACGTTGAAGGAAAACATTGTGAGGAAACCGGTATGCCTGAGAGGTATTTCTCAACGGCATGTGAAGCCAAGTCAGAGGCCCATGGGCGGCATACACTCTGACACCAGGTTAGTCACTAACTACACGAAAAGAAGAAGAAGATCTCACCACCATTAAACTAGTTCTTGGTAGTACTTTGCTCTCTGTTCACCCCATATTGAATCTTAAACGCATGCTGCATGCAGTTTAACTCAATACATATTCCGTATTTTGTAGAAATTGTGAAACTCGATTACATATTCTGCGACGACTATCACAAGTTTCATTGTTCAAAAGGTTTCGAGTGCTAGGAATATAGATCTTTAAGCGGAAAACGCTGTAAGCAATAATGTAGGTAAACCTTAAGGTAGGTTTACACCAAACGAATACAGGGTGTAAACGAAATCATGTAATTCCTTCAAACCTCGTGATGTACTGCTGACATAGATTAACCCTGCACAGGTTACTTTTGGATTAAATAAAAAAATATTTACAAAAAGTAATCATGTGTTCTTACCGTGAGGCACTTTAGCGCCCCGAGTTAAATGACCGCGCGGCGAGCGATAGCCGCGCAGTTTGCTATGGGCGCTAAAATGTCTCACGTTAAGAACACAGTCATGTTTACTTTTTGTTTTTTTTTATTGAACCCAAAAGTATCCCATGCAGTGTAAATCTATGTCAGCAGTAAATAATGAGGTTTGAAGGAATTACATGGTTTTGTTTACACCCTGTATACATATCTCTATAGAGCTAGAGCTAGAACAAGAGCACAGAGCGTCGTTGTTTGTTGCTTTTTTGGCGTAAACGATAATTCGTTTTCATCATTTACACCAAAAGGTTACCAACGAGCAAGAATGACAACGAACAATAACTGGAATTCTTGCACATGCTCTAGAGATGTTTAGAACAGCTGAAACACAAGAACACTTTGAAGAGATCGCTTCGAGGAGCCAGCACGTCCGAACAAGAAAAAACGCTCTAAGCAACTGCTTACAAGCTCGTGCGCTGTTTAAATCAAGCGAGCGAGCATTCTAAGAGCATTCTTAAAACATTCCATAGAATCTCCGCAAACAAGATAGAATAACGAAAGAATGCTCTGTCTCTGTTTACACCAAAATAATTTGATGGAGTGGGGATAGAATGAGCATTCGCGCGTTTTGTTTAAATCCACCATTACAGTAATACCGAACTCAAATTTCCGATTTGTAAGTTCGATAGTCTGATACGGCAATCCGTGTCCGATCCGATTATCGGATTGTGATCGAACTATCGGACAAGCGAATCGAGAGCGTCGTTAGCCTGGATTATAAAGGCTTGAGTATTATCGTGGATGATGATCTTCCGATTAGACAATCCGACTCTTCTCTTTCTTTTGACAACCCGTAATTGTCCACTTACTAAATATGATCTTCTTGCAAATCGGTAAGCAAATCGAAAATTAAAGCTACCTCAGTCCTTCCGTAGACTACATAACATCACACCTGTATTCCCCGAAGGGTCGTGCTGAGGTGTAACAGTAAAACTCTCATTTCGCCGTTATGTTTTAGTGCCATGTAATAGGTGGCCAGCCTATTGCCATCAACCAGGCACAAATCCAAACTCCGGGCTGCTACTGAGGAATTCGCACGGAAAAACCCAATAAACACTTTTCTCGACCTGGGGACCTCACGATCAGCAGTTGCACTTGCGACCACTAGAACAACGAGGAAGTTAGTGAGGCATCCTTAGACTAATCAAAATAAAACTCAACACAAACTGACAATGTCAAAAAACATTAAAACATAAGTCGTTTTTGTTATAAACAATCTTAATGGCCATCAAATTTATTTCAACTTGACACATCTTTTTTACATAATGGCGTCCATTATTTAAACGCCTTGAAGAATCTCGCACGGACATTTGATAAAGTAATCTAAGGCAATTTTCTTGCGGAACACAAGTCTTTTCGACGGGGACGCGAAAAAAATGATCCAGAAACAGCCACTTGGAGCAACAATGGTGATTTAAAAACACAATAGAGATGTGGGGGAACTGATGGATTGACAGTGTGTAGTTGGAATAGGGATGTGACTCGCGTTTGTTCTTTTTTGTTGTTGTTCTATAAATAGTGAGGGCTCGATAAGTGTTTGAACTGTATACTTTAGAACGAAGAACGTATAAATTAGGTTACTTTTATTATAATTGTTCATTTAATTTATTTATTTAAACACTCGATTTGCAATTTGTGGATTACTTTTAACAAAATTGATAATTTTTCTTTTTAATAAACGCGCCTGATGTTTCAATGACAAAAACTAATAACATATTTAATTGTTCCACGCAGCTCGAAGAGCATAAATATTAATTGCCAGTCGCCAATGTAATATCGACACCCCTCACTAAAACTCGCGTGTGGGCCATAGGGAGGGGCAAAATGTGCAAACAATTAGAAAGGAGCTCTTTTTTGCGCCCTTCTCTAGGGGTGACTCACAATGGCACTTTATGTCAACGACAGCTCGCCTCTATTTAAATGCGGCTGGATCTATCTTGCACTAGACATCTGTTACTTTCACACCGACCGTAAATTACATTGTAATGGTTTGGGAATAAAAAAAAACGGATTTAATTTTTTTTAATAGCAATGATGAATGAATCGGATTATTTTTGCATTTTTTTTGTGATATCACTTAATGGAAGATGAAATAAAATTGTTTTGATTTTAGAATCATAATTTTCGTGGAATTGATATACCTATAATTATTATTCTCATGCATACTTACATAAATGCTTCGTAGTAGGTAAGGTCTTTGTGCACAATGGTGTAACTCGATCTTAAACCTTTGATCAACAATCTGTAGTTGAATGCCTTCAAGTGTAAATTAAATCTGTCAACAAAGCTATTCCCGTACCTGTTCTTGTGTACTAAAATTTGCTGATATTGCATTTAATTAGTAGCGAGAATTCATTGGGACTTATTACATAATAATTTCTTAGTTGATAAAGTATTGAATTGTTACCATCAATTAACCGTTAAAGCGATATTCAACAATACCCAAAGATGAAAAAAAAAGAGAGCAAAGTTAGAACTTTAGCTACACTATAAAGAATTAATCACTTGTATCGATTCGAACAATATTGTTCAAGTCTACACAAAGGAAGGGTGACACGTTCACCCCGCGCGTATGTAAATCTATTCAAAAGATTCTTTTGATAACGGTCTTTTGTAAAAGCTGAAGTACGACCTGAAGTCCCATTTTTCTCCTAAATACATAAGCACTGGCAATCGGAAAACTCAACGCGGGATCCACTCTGCGTGAACCTATTCGATCTCATGCATTTAAATTCGGAATTAGTGGAAAGCCTTGCCGCAGACCGACTTTTTGCCGAAGGTGAGCAAGCTATTCCTCGGATTTCTCTTTAATACCACTTTCATTGAAAACGTGATTGATTTAATGGGCTTTTGTCTAAAAAAAACTGTATAAGTCAACTTCGCTTTCAGAAGTACGAAAAAGAAAATAAATACATAGATTTTATTTTGTAACTTTTTGGTTTGAACATGATTCCCATATCTTTCCATTTTGCAAAGGACGTGGTGTGATATCATAAATAATCTATCCGAAGACAGCCCGTGTGTGGCAGGCAGAAAAATGTATCTGAGACATAAAAGGATGGTGGAGGTCGGTTCGTTACGTTTTGTCGTTCCCAGGGGCGTGCCTCGCGTTGTGGGCTAGTAGCTCTGTAGGTACATGAATGTTTTATGCTAGCGTCACAATTCAGATTTGTATCCACTAGTGAAGTCAGTTTATGGCCCGCTGTTGTCCCACGTTGGGCAATAAAGGGGTGTGTTTATTGTTTTTCGTATTGCGAGTTCAAGGTTTTGGCCGCTTCGGCGCTATTTTATTGCTTCTGAATTGTGCTATAAAATAATGCTATGATTAAGTATTACGCTTTTGGTGAGTAATATTTGATGATAGTGTCTCTTTCTAGTAATCAAAGGAAGCTTCGCATATAAATTATAGTACGATATGTAGGTACATAGTATGTTGACTCAACTTGTTCGATAAATATAGCGTTTGTACAACACACGCTAAAAGAATTTGAAAAGGCAGATTAAAAGAAAGCATTCTTTATATTTTGTGTATTTTTTCTGCGTTAGCATTCAGTGCGAATAGGTAAATAAGGATTTCCTCACTTTGATATATACTGGCCTGCAAAAATAAGTATCACACTTTTAAAATTGCAATAACTTTTTAGGTACACAAGATATATTTTCGAAACAAAAAGGACTCAAAAAAGAGTTTAACTTTGTTACTATAGTTTCAAAGAAAGCTGGTAAAAATTGCTATAAAACGTTTTTTATTTTAAATCTCTAACTTCTATAGTTTAGAAAAAATTGAAATTTTAAAAGTGTGATACTTATTTTTGCAGGCCAGTGTATATATAATAGCTAATTTTATGTACATATCGCGTACGTTACAATCGCAGAAATCTAAGTAATAATATTTAGATTTCTGTGGTTATAATATAATACAAGGGTGCAAATCAAGCAGTGATAGCCTAACGATTAAACGCTTGCCTTTCATGCAGGGGGGTCTGAGTTCGATCCCGGCCCGTATCACAAATTTTTCAAATTCATGCGCGGATCCGAATTTGATTATCACTTGCGTTGACGGTGAAGCAAAAGCATCGTAAGGAAACCTGCACACCTGGTAAGGCTACATAAAGTTTTCGATGGTGTTTGTAGTCTACCAGCTCGCACCAGGCCAGCGTGGTGGACTAAGGCCTAAACTCTTCTCATTCTGTGAAGAGGCCCGTGCCCAACAATAACGTAATGGGCTAATTATGTTATGTAATACAAGGGTATATGCCATGTATAACAAACCAAAAATGTCTCTGCTTAAAAATTACTTAATTACCTACTTCAGAAAATTAATGTTACAAAAATAATTGTGGTTTCTTTGTCTTTGACTATGTTCCCGTTCCAAATTAATTAGCTCAACGAAAATTTCATTAAGTGTCTGTTACAATAACTACGTACTCACCTCGTACCGGACAAATTAATTAACCTTTAAAACATAATAGCATGTAGAAGCATTTAACAATTCATACTTTAATTAATACTCTGAGTAAGGTTTCAGAGGGTTATTATTAAGGGGTTACAGTTACAAGTAAATAATCCTACAATATATGTCGGTTGGTTCCAATATTGGGCACAAACTTCATTAGGCCTTTGACTCTGTCGTTTATGTATGTGCTGATATTATGTACTGAGGAATATGGCTGTTAATTTTAGCTAATGTTCTAGGATTATGGCAACATCCGACCGCGACCTTTCTTTGAAGCGGTTTGATGGAGCCCTAACCACAAAACAGATAGGTACAGAAGTCAATCTACATACAAGTGCGCTCGAGCAACGCACACATATACACTGCTCACGGACACGATATCTCGGACTGTTTGGGAGTAGAGTGCGAGTGAGTGCGAGCGTTAGTGCCATACGCTTGAGAGAGATAGATATATAGATAGAGCGACCGCCGAGCGTAGGTATGAAAAGAGAAGTACATACATGTGATTGACTTCTGTACCTATCTGTTTTGAGCCCTAACCTTGTTGAATTGTCTACGTTTACAGACTGTTATGTGATAGGTTTATTTCTAATCAAAACCTTCTTTGATATTTGGTGCCTACTTTGTTCACAAATCCAGTTGGCGTCAACATTTAGGTCGTCCATCATTCAATAACACTAAATTTGCAAGTTATTTCTCTTGGTCTGTTTTTGAAACTAATACCCAGTGAGATTAGCAGTAAGTACGTTACCTTACCTACTCGTAGCAATGTATGGGTAATCGAAAACTCACATGACAGCTGTCAACTGAGAAGTTAATATTACTGAAGAAATTAAATTGGATACCAATTCTAGGTAAGTTTTTTGAGCAAAAATATATTCTTAATACATGTAATACAGTTTTCATTTTGCAAATGAGACAGCAGGAAATCTCTTTTCACTACGTCGGCGTCGGTTTGAAAAGTAGTTTTAAGTATTAGGTCCCCACCTATGAAATTGGCGTTTTTTTCTCACAAATAGTCGTCACTTCTATGATTTAAAATATTCATCAATTGCTTGATATTATATCGAATAATAACCATAGTAGACAACTACCAATAGTAAAAAAACCGTATTACTTATAGTTTTCTAAACATAAAAAATAACTTAAAAATGACTCCCCTTTTTGTTAGCGGAAATGACCACTATTTTTGTTTTAACTTAGCCAAAACTTATTTTTGTCGCATAATCTAAGTGGCATACGTTATCTTAGTTTTTAAACATTAGTGCATAAAAGTTTTAAAACATTAGTGTTCATAGTTGTTAAATAAATTAAGAAAATGTTAGTATGAAAATTGCAACTTCTTTAAAATTCTCCATACAAAACGCTGATTTCATAGGTGGAGACCTAATAAATTGTGATTATCTCGCATTAAAATTGTTCCGTAGTTTTTGCGTGAAACATGGAGAGTCAGACAAGATTTTTACTCCTGTAAAGTTAATTTAATATTCAAGTATTCTTTTATAAAACACAAAGCTATGTTTTTATTTTATTTACATATTTTATTTTCATGACTGGCACGTTTCATTTCACTTGTTACCAAACGTGTATTTTTATTAAACTCTGAACCACAAACCTATACATTTTACATGCAAAGCCCGCCTAATCCCTAAGACCCCTAGCCTACATCTGGCTAACAGGGGTAGTAAACAAATAAAATGTATATCACCGGCACGTGGGCCTGAAATTACTCGAATCTGGCACTAGGTTGCGCGTCCCTGGCCATACATACGAAATATGACATTTCCCCTTTATTTTGACCGTGGTGTACATAAACCACATTCGTATAAATAACAGATAGGATTTTTTGTGGTCTGGGTTAAAACATTTGTGATATGAAGGACAGCTCCACTGCTTTATGTTTTTCCATACATATGTATGTATTCATATGTGGGTGAGTGGCATGTTATGTTCCTGTCTTGTTATGTTCGTGGTTTTGTTAGGCTTCTTGTGGGGTAGATGTTTTTGTTACAAATTGCAGTCATGAAAAAAATTATTACTTTTTGATGTGTTATGAGATTTACAAAAAATCTAGTCAGTATTTTTGGAAATCTGGACAATATTTGGTGTATAAAAAATTACAAATTTTAATAGAAATATGCAATTTATATTTTAATCTTCAAATAGAAGTAAGTTCTAACATAACACCACGCCTATATTCCCCGAAGGGTTAGGCAGAGGTGTATATACTAGGGCGAGCCTATTGCCATCAACCGGGCAAAAATCCAAACTCCGGGCTGCTACTGCGGAACGCCACACGAAAAACCCAATAACATTTTTCCCGACCTGAAGTTCGAAACCAGGACCTCACGATCAGCAGTCACACTTGCCTTCACTAGACCAAAGAGGCAGTTAAATAAGTTAAATAAGTTTTAGTGTAAAACTTGAAGAACTTACTGAGAAGCAATAGAAATATTCAAATGATAATTAATTTGCTAAATAAATTGATAATTTAGTATCCAAGTTCTAATAAACTCCGTATTGATTGACCATTCAGAACTGATCAATAGATCCATTAGCAGACCAAACTCATTTTAAGGCGTTTTCGTTGCTAAAAACAAAGCCGTCACGGGACGGAAACCAATTATCTTCGCTTCAACCTTAACCTACCCAATCGAAATAAAATGTAGAAAACACCAGCCGAATGATTGGTTATTACTTTTCCTCACCGCAAACCTATCGACTTCCAAATTGAAGCCGCCGTAATAACTTCTCGTCGATTCGATATAAACCGTGTGACGTGTTCAGTACATTAAATAAACGTGATATTACCTTTGGTGCTCTCGACGACGCAGTCTATCCTCCAGAGAAGCAGCGCCGCGTATAACGTAAGTAGCATCTTGCCACCGCGGGAGCAAAATAATTCACTCTTATGGCCCATCTTCATACACAGCCAAATTTTCGGCAATGCCGCCCTTTATAGGCAAAAGTCGCAACATCACAACACCACTTTGTTGCTCGAAACAAAAGTCGCAACACTGAACGTTATGCGAGAGTTACGAGGAACACTTTTACTGCAGCAAATTTATACGGTAGGTACGACAAAAGTAATTTGTGTAGTATACGACGCATTGAGACTGCCTTCCGTTTTATATTTCTTTGTTGTTGTATCTGTAACAAAAGAAAATGGAGTTAGGGACGGTTTGTGTTGAATTTTCACAGTTTAAAACGATTCATTGGTTTCAAAGCCACAACGTTAATGAAGCGTAACTTCGACATAGCGCTAGGCAGAGTTAAAAATAGTGTAGGTATTCATTGTTTTGAAAGCGCGGTAGCTAAAATAACTAAATTAATAAAAATATACCTATGAACAATGATGTTGAAATAAATAGATGCGCTATCTCGTATAGACAAGGTTCAAACTACCGCTAGACAGCTGTCAAGTTCTATGGCACTGCGGTTCCGGAGCCACAACTCGTTGATACCATGTTGTTCTTCTAAAGAACGCATCTAGTACCTACATAAGTACATATCGTCACCGGAAAGCCAACACTACTTAAGCGCCAATTTTGGCCAAAATGAGTTATATATATTGTTGGATTGGATTTAAAAACCCAATCCTACGATATATATAACTCATTTTGGCCAAAAGTGGCGCTTAGGTAGTATTGGCTTTCCGGTGACGATATTATATCAATGACAAGAGGTATAAGTTTTTTTTCATATTAGGTACCTACATGACGTGACATGAGTACAAGTAAAACATATTTATAGTAAGTGAAGAAAACTTGAACTCAGGTGGTATTTCAGTAATGCTAAAGTAGATTTTAGTAGCTAGTAATAACAAAACATTACGATAAATCGGTTTCCTCTACGCTTATCTAGGTAAAAAAGAAAAATATAATATATGAAAAATATCGACAAAGGAAAACCGCTATTGAAATTCTCTTTACATAGACAATATGTTGCTAAAAGGAGAATTTTATCAATTTTTAAACCATAAATTTACACCAAAGTGATTCTAAGTATTCTAGTACTATAGAAACGCCGGTAGAAGACGCCCTAGTAGGACATACATCGATTTTATCGGTGATGTTCTTCACAAAGGACAGGAGCGTAGTACTCTCAACCGACGTGCGTGTAAGACAAGATGTATGAATATGGACGAAGCGAATGGAGTATGTAAGGGTCGTAGCATGTGGCCTACCCCCACGGGAAAAAGGCGTGAGTTTATGTTGTACAAGCGGCCCGTCCCGGCTTCGCACGGGTGGACATTATTCCCGTTTTTGCAAAAAAAATCATTTATGCTCCGCTCCTATTTGTCGTAGCGTGATGTTATATAGCCTATATATAACCTTCGACCTTTCGATAAATGGACTATCCAACACAAAAATAATTTTTCAATTCCAATCAGTAGTTCCTGAGATCAGCGCGTTCAAACAAACAAACAAACTCTTCAGCTTTATAATATTAGTATTAGTATAGGTGTATGTAATGCAATAGAATTGTTGTAATGTATGTAAATATACACACATTATTTTAAGTTTTTGAGAGAACTCAAGTTATAGCAACTTAATACTCCGCTTTACCTAAATGGGTAGTTGAAATTGTATTTTACACTAGGTTATGACAGTATCAAGTTCAATTGAGGTTGACGCTTTGGGCACAGTTCCAATATAAGGATCAGAGGTTTCTCTAACAGAAAACGAGTACTTATTTCATTTTGCAAAAGTTTAGCTGCGGTCTGGTTCAAGAATAAATTCTTTTCACCAGACTTCGCAGTGATAACCTAGTGGTGTGACCGTCGGACTGCCAAGTCATAGGTCTCGAGTTCGAACCAAAGGCACGCACCTCTGGGAGGGGGAGAGGGAGACCTAAGAAAAGATGGATGGATTGTGTGAGGGAGGATATGAAAAATAAGGGAGTAAATGATAATGAGACGGCTGACAGAGAAGAGTGGAAGAGAAAAACATATTGCGCCGACCCCAAGTAACTTGGGACCAGGGCAGGAAGATGATGATTGTATAATTATCACTTGCTAAAAAACGGTGAAGGAAAAGATCATGAGGAAACCATGCCTGAGAGATATTTCTCGACGGCATGTGTAGCCAAGTCAGAGGCCCATGGGCGGCATAAACTCTGAAACCAGGTTAGTCACTAACCACACGAAAAGAAGAAAACCAGACTGCGCCACCACTAAGGCAGGTTTTTACCAGTTTAATTCATCGACATAGATGAAAAAACATCTTGTTAGGGCCGATCTACAGTCGCGTAACTTACTCGAGCAATTTTAGTAACGCATCTTCGGTCAAATGTGTACGGTATGAGATGTTTGTATGGAATTATGTGTAGATCGGCGATGTATCTTCCATCAGATGTGGCTTGGCCTTTATGCTTGAAGATTTTAAAGTGACTTACTTCTACAAAAAGGTTTTCCTTACTCGTCTGGTAATCACAGGTAGGAAGCGGGAATCTCAACCTCAACCGTCATTTACTGAAGGAATCCCATTGCGGGAATGGCGCTACTTGCGTGAACAATTTTATTTTACGTTTCTGTACGTATCCATGTTTATTGCGGCGTTTTTGCGTACTAATGGTATGTTCAGAATTAGTCCTAGTCTTCGTTTCTCAGTGGATAATTTTGGGAATATTTCGTGCTTTAACTAGAGTTGAATGTTTGGGTAATCATACTTGGAAGCTGTTTGAGCTTTGAAATTATGTTTTTAGTTTGTCGTACCTACATGAATTTGAATATTAAAGTGAAATGATTACGTTGTTTTTTTAAGATAGCGACATCGTTTGGTCATTTATTAACATAAACCAATTGATTGTTTAAGAACATTGTTTTGACTTAACAAAATATTTATGTTCAATTTATTATCTATGACTGCCTTGTTGATCTAGTGCTCGCAAGCATGTCTGCTGAGCATGGGGTCCTGGGTTCGATCCCCAGATCGGGTAAACTGTTGTTGGGTTTTTCCATTAGGAATTTCTCAGTAGCAGCTCGGAGTCGATTTTTGCCCGGTTAATGGCAACAGTTACATAAGACTTAAACATAACTGACGAAACGAGGGTGTACTAAAACACCTCTGCCGAACCCTTCGGGGAATACAAGGCGTGATATTATGTTATGTTATCTTCTATTTAGTATTTTTATAAATCATTTTTTTTTCATGGTCTTAGTATTAATTACCCTTTGAGTGATTACGGAAGTTTCCTGGATATTCACGTGCTTCTGAAGTAAACTGTTTTTATCTCCAAGGCTTTAAAATATAAGTTTAAAATTAAAATTATACGCTACTGCAATTTCTTCGTTTTATGAATGGCATTTGAAGCACGATCCTTCAAAATATTAACGTGGAGGACTGAACGTCGAGAACTGCAAACTCGACATGTTATAGAAGTAGTCCGTGTAGCCTCCTTCACTTTCGAGGTCCTCGTCACAGGGAAGCTGAAATCCTTAACTTAAATGACACAAAAAGTATTAAATACATACGCGGCGTGAGATTATTGTGCAAAAATGTAAACAAAAGAAATCCGTGAAGTGATAATGTCGCTTTTAGTGACATTGTTCTTGTGAAATAATGTTTTTCACAATTGTGCGATCCGAATCCGACAAAATATGATCCACGGAAATTTGGCTGCAAATTTATGAAATTCGGATCGGATGTAGTGCACAACCGTTCAAACAATTTTCGAACCGTATTTTTCGGAGTCGGATCTGACGCAGTTCACACGCTCTTAGGCATAGTTCTACAACAACATGTGTGGTATGTTTTTGAAAGATAATATAAATGTTTGATAAATTAAACATTTATTATTTTCATTTGTTGACATCATTGGCCGGATATTCCGTATGTGCATAATATTCAAAATTTACATAGAATATTCATGACTATGGTCTCTATCGAGTTTAGCAAAGCTAGCCAGAGGCAAACCCTTCATTAAAACTTGGTTTCCCGCGGATTAAAATTTGATTAAAATAGAAGTAAGGCATTAATAATTTCAAAGTTATACCTCTATAAATCATTTACCTACGCAGTCAGATTCCTGTTGCTAGTGAAATTAAATTAAATTTTACGACGTGTCGGTCATAAAAACCAGTTGTAACATTGTATTTCTTTATTTAATTCTCAGGTTTATTTACAGAATTATCCTAATATACCTATACAATATAAATCTTAACTACTATAATACAAATATAAAGTAAAACAATCAAAGGTTTGAATCTTCTTCTTTTCGTGTGGTTAGTGACTAATCTGATGTCAGAGCTTATGCCGCCCATGGGCCTCTGACTTGGCTTCACATGTCGTCGAGAAATATCTCTCAGGCATGCCGGTTTCCTCACGATGTTTTCCTTCACCGTTTTTAAGCAAGTGATAATTATACAATACGCACATGAATCCGAAAAGTCAGAGGTGCGTGCCTTGGGTTCGAACTAGAGACATATGACTTGGCAGTCCGACGGTCATACCACTAGTCTATCACTGCTAAAACTGCTACTAGTCTATCACATTTGAATTAAAATATGTTAATTAATTTAGTTAGTGCTGCATGCTTAATTTAATTGAAACTTATCATACCCAAGCTTTGCGAAACCAAACGTTCTTGGAATAGCAGACTATTAATTTAATCGTTAATGGATAACTTAAATAAATTAAGCAGTTTATTAAGTAACTTAATTATGGGTTTCAAACCTGTAATTAAGTTGGTAACTTCAGAATTATGAAACTTTTATTAACAATGGTAAACAAACTTAATCTAAGTAAAATTAGGACTTCGTAGTAGCTATCTATAAGTTTAGTTAGTTAGTATTTGACTAGAATTTAGAAGAACACTTTCAAATCTAAAGATAGGTAGGTACAATGTTAATTGTAATGTTCAACTCTAGTAAGATAGGTATTGTGGCGGCATCTATCACGCCACATGCGAACTACGCAGCACGACGATAATCCAGCAGAGTACAATGACAACAATGACAGCTGTCAAATGAAATGTCACAAATCCTGCATCACGATATCAAGATTTGACACGCAGATAGTATATATACAACTTCCCAACATCAACCGTTGGGCAGTGGCCCGCCAGGCATAAGACCCGCCTGGTAGGAGGTTCTTCCCATTTCGTTGGAGGAACACCATACCTCGTTTCTGTACAGGTACCTATTTTTTTTGGTTGCCTATCGTAAGTCCCGCTGCTGAACAAAGGCCTCCCCTTTTACCTTCCAAACCTCTCTATTTTGTGCCGTTTCCAACCATATGAGCCCCGCACAAACGTCTAGATTGTCATGCCACCTACGCTGCGGCCAACCTCGACGACTATGTCCGAATTGAACGCCTGAAGGAGGAACGTATTACAAAAAAAATTGATCCCATACTCTTAACTTTATTTATGACTAGCTGTGTCCTCACGGCTCCGCCCGTAGCCTATGTTACTCAGTGATAATGTAGCTTTCTAACGGCAAAAGAATTTTTGTTATCGGTCCATTAGTTTTTAAGTTTATTTGTTACATACAAAAATACAAATCTTTCCTCTTTATAATATTAGTATAGATTGCTCACACAATATAGATCAACAATATGGCTTCCGATGTAAATCTAACATCCTTGACGCAACAATTCACTTAATAACCACTATAATATTTTTTTTAAAAAAACTTTTAAGTAAAACGGTTTTATCTTGCAATACCCCAGCAGCATCAGGATTTGAGCATTGAAGGTTGAAATTATAATGTTGTATTGTTATGGGAATTGAATTTGTATGCGAAGTTTCGGGAGAATCGGTTAAGCAGATGTAGTCGAAAAATCTGTCTCAAGATTTGAATCAAACAAACATACGAAGTGAAGCTAATTAAAACCGTTTAATATAAACGAAAATTTACCAAAAACAAATAGCACTAGGAATCGTTGTAGACTAAAATATTTGGGATATTCTGAAAATGTTCTGTAAATTATTACACTATTAAATTAAATTAAATTAAACTATCATCAATTTGAGGGGCTCGTGGCTAATTACCAACCGTGCGGATCATACAATTTGTGAGGTTAAGCTGTGCTTGCTGCGGTCAGTCCGTGGATAGGTGACCGTTCGTTACACATCGAAACCTCTCTATGCCTCGGAGAGCACGTTAAACAATCGGTCCCGGGTATCATACGAATACCTATGACAGTCGTTACGGGAAATCAGACGTCCGAAAGTCTGACAACTGGTCTAACCTTACAATATTGGCATTGCCCAGTAAATGGATTGCGGAGGTCTGATGGCAGTCGCTCCGTGTAAAATACTGGTATGCAGCCGCATCTGGTTAGACTGGAAGCTGATCCGAACATAGTCGGGAAAAAAGCTAGGGAGAACGAACATCATCAATTTCTAAGGAATTATTATTATTGAATAACCAACTCAACAGTTCCAGATGTATTCCCAGAAATCACTTAGTTCACTACATCTTAATACGGGGTTACTTCAAAACTGGCGAAACTTCAGAGGTAACCCTGTAAATATTTGCCAGTTTATTTGTAGTAACCCAATATTATTGGTTATTACGTAATGATATTATACGAGGATAATGATTTTATGTTTTACTGTACACAATAATTATTGCGACAAGTTTTTTTTTTAAGTTATTTATTCGAACAGAGCCATTGGACTTATAATAGTAGTAATAACATAAATATTTCATATGGAAATTTCGTGTAAGCACAAATGTAAGCTAAAAAGCCCATCAATGATAAGGACGGTAAACAAGAGAATACAGTGTGCCAAGTGATTCAAGGTAGTCTTAATTATTTTTTGTCATCCTATAACCTTAGAATAACTGCCTCGTTGGTCTAGTGGTGGCAAGCGCAACTGCTGATCGTTTGGTCCTGAGTTTGATCTCCAGGTCGGGCAAAGTGATATTGGGTGTTTCCGTGTGGAATTCCTCAGTAGCAGCCCGGAGTTTGGGTTTGTAATATGGGACTTAAATATAACGGTGAAATGAGGGTGTTACTATACACCTCTACCCAACCCTTCGAGGAATATAGGCGTGATGTTAAGTTAACCTTAAAATGACGACTGATTTAAATGTCCCGTTCACTTGCATATGTAAGAGATTATTATAATAATGTTACATTATTACTCCGACGAATGATAAATGGATGAAAATGACGAGTGCTTTAATACACATTTGTACGACATTTGTCACTCATTCGTCGACGGAAATGAAGCTTGGATATATTGAAGAGTTGTTTTATTGTTTCTTGCAGGCGCCAGAGTGCAAGGCTTGTCTTCTCTTGGTAATATTCAACAGTAGGCCTTTTACGAACGTTTGACGTACCTATACCTAGTATCGTAAACGTGTCGCTAACGTATGCGAATTTTGAATTGAAAGTAGAAAAGTAGAACTGTCCATTTTGATTAATTTTTTGTGACATGCACAATTTGAAATACATGTTGTGCCGACCCCACCTAGTGTGGGATAAGGGCAGGAAGAAGATGCACAATTTATATAGATATGAATAAAGTTCTCAATTTAATTTACCTTTAAAGCGCGTGGCTAAATATCAATTGCCGTGCCCCTAGCGCGCGACTACGAATCGATAAAATAATACCTACAATAAATATATTAAGCTTTTTCAATACTTAGAGCTATGGAACAATTTTAAGTAATTGTTGTAAATCATATCTCTATTGAATAATCGTTTTAGTTGTACCACGCAGTTCATAGGACGAAAATAGAACAAAAAGACCATGCATTTTCTCTGTCGCAGAAATACGACACGCGCGGTACACATTCGTAACTCGACAGCACTCTTGCTCAGCTTAGGAAAGATGTTTATAAAGAAGAGAGAAGGACGTTATATTAAATTGCTGTATAAGTACCAGCAAGGCTTCCCCAGACTTCTTGTGGATAACGGTGTCGTGAAAGGCGACTACTGCCGTTTCACGACATGACACGACAAATCGTGATGATGACTCCGAACGTTATATATTTCTATGAACCGTTTACGCACGAAACAAAACGACTCTAGGGCCCGGATTAATAAATAGCTCTTATTTGAGAGATCTTCCAACAGCAGTTACCATAAAATAGAATTCAATACAATTGACAAACTTTTTCTTTTATTCTTCTCAAGTGATATTAGAACTACAATTAATAGTATAGGATCCCACTATAGAACGACCTTCACCGAGCTGGTTAATGGATGAAAAGTATTTTATATCAAACTAAATATGTCAATAAATATATTGCAAATGGGTTGACTAAAAAATTCAGTCCAGAATATGATTAATATTGTTTTTTTTTAACATTTCACTGGTTTGGTTAATAGACAAATTCCATAGCAATCTAAAGTATGAAGCCTATAGAATATGCAAATGTTAGGTTGACAATTTTTTTCCCGTCACAACTCTTGGGTAGGCAGGTATAAACACAGCATTTAATTTGATATAAAATACTTTTCATCCATTAACCAGCTCGGTGAAGGTCGTTCTGTACTGGGATCTTAGACTATAAGAGAGATCTCTCAAATAAGAGCTGTTTATTAGTACTAGGTACGTTTGCTGTCAGAGAACTCAATTTTGAGTTAAGCTCGCCTATGTACATCTATTTTCATTTTGTACCTATTTTGAATGTGCTAAGAATACACATGTTGCAGTAATTTGTTAATTCTAATTCTTCTCTTCTAATTCTAGCATGTTGAAGTCATATTTCCCCAGCCTTTTTATTGTACACTTTCGTGTTTTTATAATAAAGTAATATTATTATGATGAGGTAGCAAAATATAGCTAGGTACTGTCAATCTGACTTTCACCTACTAATCTAATATGACGATTTAAAGATATAATCAGATAATAATATACTACGTGTTTATGCACAACAATGATAACGATATTTTGGATTTTAAATTATCGATAGATAGCATTTGTCTTTTCCCTAATCTAGGTACAAATCTCAAGATAGAGGTGGCAATTTAATTTCATTGTACTCGAGCTATATGTTTATAATGAGTACAAAGTATAACTTGTTATTTCAGAGCGGAGCTGCTTACGAAGGCAAAACGTGGTAATACGTTGAGGGGCTCGTGGCTACTTAACAACCGCGTGAATCATATGATTAGAAAGGTTAAACTGCGCTTGCCGCCGTCAGTCCGTCCATGGGTGACCGTTCGTTATACATCGAGACCCCTCCGTGCCCCGGAGAGCACGTAAAACCGTTGGTCCCGGGTGTCATACGAATACCTATGAAAGTCGTTACGGGTAGTCAGTAGCCCGAAAGTCTAACAACCGGGCTAACCTTGGGATATGGGCGTTGCCTAGTAACTGGTTTGCGGAGATCTGATGGCAGTCGCACCGTGTAAAATACTGGTATTCAGCCGTATCTGGTTAGACTGGAAACTGACCCCAACATAGTTGAGAAAAGGCTAGAGGCTACTACCATTAGACCTCCGCAACCCAGTCACTAGGCAATGCCGATATCCTAAGGTTAGACCGGTTATCAGACTTTCAAGCTTCTTACTTCCCGTAACGACTGCCATAGGTATTCATATGACACCCGGAACCGACTGTTTAACGTGCTCTCCGAGGAACGGAGGGGTCTCGATGTGTACCGAAAGGTCATCCATCATCTTTTATAATTATCAATTACGAAAACAATATACGCCGTTCCCAAATACCGTTGATCTTCTCATTAAACTACATCGTAACTCAACACAATAACTCAACTCACATATAATATTCTGAGCAAGCATCAGCAGTTTCTAATATATCAAGTTTCAATGTAACTTGGTAACAAAATAAAAAGTAAGAGGACCAAGTTCCCAAGGGATCTATTCTCGTGCCGACGGCCGGGGACGGTATTCTTAGATGATAATTAACTCTTTATGGGTAGAGACATCTGTTTACGAAGCTGCCGTACAATATTTATAGGCGGGACCAGAGGCGACTTGGAATATAAAATGGTGCAACGATATTTTATTATCAAGTTCGGATTTTTATTGAAGCAATTTTCGGTAATGATATTTTTGCAGGTATATTAGGTGATGTAAATTGTTGTAGGAGTGAACGGGTGTCCCCGTTTCTATTTTGATTGGTAGCGAGCGCAGCTGTAAAGTTTAATAACAGAATTCCATACCTGGCAGGATATGATAGAACATATAGTTATGATTTGATTAGATTTAAACTGCCTCGTTGGTCTAGTGGTGGCAAGTGTGACTGCTGATCGTGAGGGGTTCGATTCCCAAGTCGGGCAATGTGTAATGGGGTAGCACACTGGGTAACTAATGGCGCCACCATCGCTGGTACTAACGCAATTTCATTGGTTAAAGTTTGTTTGACATTATTGCCAATGTTAATTTAACCCGTTCCGATTGGTTGTAATTGGTACCAGCGAGGGTGGCGCCATCTGAAATTAGCTTTGCCTGTCCCTCCCCATTGAGGTTTTTTGCTGCGGAATTCCTAAGTAGCAGCACGGAGTTTGGATTTGTGCTCGGTTGTTGGCAATAGGCTATTATGTGAGACTTAAACATAACGGTGAAATGAGGGTGTTACTGTACACCTGTTTTGTTTGATTTAATTTAAGGTAGGTAGGTCTCCATGCACTTCATATGAGAACTGGCTGTTTTATAATTTAAGTTTGCAGAAACCATTAAAGGTAAACCGGCTTAGATTAAGGCCCGTATTAATAAACCACTCTCAACATTTCGTCCTGGAAGCAACATCTCAAGTGGAGCTGTCAAAATGTAAACGTCATCTGAATTTCATACACGAATCAATTATTATTTTAATTCGTCAAATCAGCAGCTCTCGTACCTATATCAAATTAAGTAATAATTAAACTTTTTAACAATAAAAAAATCGACTTCAAATTGTCTATCTCCGAAGTTCTTCATCAGATCTTCACCAAATTTAAATGGGATTACTTCGAAAGAATATTCTTTCAAACAAAAAAAGAATCATTAAAATTGGCTCACAATTAGCAAAGATATCGCGGAAAAAACATACAAAAAAAAAATATACAGTCGAACTGAGAACCTCCTCCTTTTTTGGAAGTCGGTTAAATACTGTCAAGAGCAGCTCTCAAATGAGAGCTATTTGTTAATACAGGCCTAAAATGCCCATATTCAGCAGTGGTCGAAGCGCAATGGAATAAAAGAAAGAGATATCAAAGAAGCATGCATTTTACAAAAAAGTATTTTTGAAATTCTGATCCGCATATGAATTCAAAAAGTCAGAGATGCGGGCCTATTTAGCTCAGACCCTCCTGCATAGATAGCAAGCATTCCATCGCTAGGCTAATAATTACTATAAATGCGTCAATACATGTTACATTTCTTCAAAACACTACTTAAGTATACATAGGTATCGTCACGACCAAATACCTGTTCTGCCTAGCTTTTTCCCAACTATGTACGTATACTACGTACTCCCTTTGTTAAAACAAAATAGCGCTTTGGCCGTGTTGTTTTTTTTTGCGAATATTAAAGCATTTTTGCTCTTTCCAGAAAATGTTTCGTATCCATAATGATTTGATTTATTTAGAATGTTCTGCCTAGCATTTTCCCAACTTTGATGGGGTCAGCTTCCAGTCTAACCAGATGCGGTTCAATACTTGTATTTTACACGGAGCGACTGCCATCATACCTCCGCAACCCAGTTACTAGGAAATGCCGATATCCTAATGTTTCACCAGCTGTCAGACTTCAGGCTTCTCACTTTACGTAACAATTACTGTCATAGGCATTCGTATGACACCCGGGACCGACTGTTTAACGTGCTCTCCGAGGCTCAATGTGTAACGAACGGTCACCCATCCACGGACTGACCGCGGCAAGCGCAGCTTAACCTCGCAAATCGTATGATCCACGGTAATTAACCACGTGCCCCTCGGGTAGACACCTACATATCGTACTATAATTTTATTTACGCAGTTCCTTTGGTCCCTAGAAAGATATGATATAACAAAACCGTTATACTTTATAATAGCATTATTTTATAGCACAACTAGCGACCCGCCCCGTCTTCACACAGATAAAATGTAGATACTAATGCGGGGCATATAAACCTTCCTCTTGAATCACACTATCTATTGCTGAAAACTGCATTAAAATCTGTTGCGTACTTTAAAAGATCTAAGCGCACAGACAGCGGGAGCGACTTTATTTTATACTATGTTAAGATTCACGAACATATACCTATTCCTAGTACTTTCCAAGCAAAGAAGCAAAACTCAGCTATTTGTAGAACTACCCACACTGATAGAGGTTCGTTATCTCTTAGTCACAACTCACAAGGGACCGTCAAGATAAGTTAGCCAGCTTGAAACGGTAAAAAACACACGTTTGTAATAAATTCCAAGCGGGTAGGTACATGTCCTGGGAGCTACGGTGGGTAGTGCCATCTGGCGCAGAATAAACTATCCATATACATCCAGTACAAAATGTACAAGAATTTGTAGGATAGATAGTACACATGTGGTGAAATTGAAGTCCTTATTCTGGTTAGGTAATAACCACCAGATAACAGATTTCTGTGGTTATATTATAACAAACATAACGTAAAATCACGCCTGTATTCCCAGGAGGGTTGGGCTGAGGTGGATAATAACACCTTCATTTTGCCGTTATGTTTAAGTCCCATGTAGGTGGAGAGCCTATTGCCATCAACCGGGCACAAATCTTAACTCTAGGCTGCTGCTGAGCAATTCCACACGGAAACCCAATAACATTTTGCCTGACTTGGGGATCGAACCCAAGACCTCACGATGAGCAGTCGCGCTTGCCACTTCTAAACTAACGAGGCAGTATTATAACAAACTCTTTCTTATAGTCGTTATTATGTTTCGGACTCCAATAATCCATTGTGCCTAGCCTTTTCCCAACTATATTGGGGTCAGCTTCCAGTCTAACCAGATGCGGCTGAATACCAGTATTTTACACGCAGCGACTGCCATCAGACCTCCGCAAACCAGTTACTGGGCAATGCCGATATCCTAAAGTTAGACCAGTTGTTAAACTTTCGGGCTTCTGACTACCCGTAACGAGTGTCATATGTATTCGTATGATACCCGCGACCGACAGTTTAACGTGCTCTCTGAGGCATGTAGGGGTCTCGATGTGTACCTAACTCCAATAAACCACTAGTCCTTTTTTGTATGGACTTCTTTTTTGTCCATAATTATTATGTCTTGTTATATTGTCTTTGTCTCGCTACATGTTAAAATAACAATTTAACAACAAAGTTTACGTCGAAACAAACTTTTCTTATGCGGTTACGAGAAAACTGAATAGGTAAGTTTGTTTCGAACGAAACTCTAAATTCACTTGATTATTTTAACTGATTTTACTTTGTATGAATACTTTATAGCATGATATTGTCGGTAATTTGTACTCTTTGCACAAATATCCTTTATTTTCTTCGTAACATTAACGCAATAATAAATTATAAACAGCGCCATCTAGTATCGCATGATGAACTGTTTGTGGTAGGGTTAACACCACAGAAATCACCAACTAACTATAACCGTAAACTTGCCTTATTAATTATGTCAATTTTGTATTAATTTGATAGAAAGGAAATGGAGGGGGGCGGTCCAAGTGGCGTCAGATGATGAGACTTAGGTATTTTATTTTAAAGTTCATTATAAAAGGATACTTTTATCTACGGGTGCTAAAAAATCTATCCATGGAGAAACAAGTTATTGGCTAAGGTAAAGGCAAGGTGCTAATGGGGATTAAGGGGCCTGAGGAGGGGCACACCTTTCACACGCATAATCAGCGTGAACTTCGCTTCTTCAGAAGAAGCGAAGTTCGCGCTGGTTATGACCGTCTTCTTCAGTCACTTGAACCAAGGCCCATATAAAAATATCCGACCTCCGTTTAGTAAGGTTACGGTTATACTTAGGTAGTTGGTGCAACTACCAATACACCTTCTTTGACACGCATAATCTGTGGATTTGTTAACATCTATTGCTTTCTTTGGAAGGGGTTGATTGGGTGTGTCACTGATTCCTCTGTTGTGGGAGTCCGTGGTCCGTGTCGGTGAAATTGTGTTCCCTGATGTCGATATTATATATTTTCTTAGTTATTTTTATGTATGTGATTTTTAATATTAATTTTTTTCTTTAGTATCTAATAATATTAGACGTACATAATGAGGCTTGCATAGTTGCAGAAGGGTGAACTAAAGAAACGAAAAAAAAAATTGAAAAAATCTAACGATACATTCTGAATTTGAAACAATTTATCCCCAAATGTATGCGCCTCTTGTATCACGATAATGGCTAATGCGTAAAGAGGGATTACCCTCTGTGCAGCTTTGTAGTATACATAATAAATCTGGTTCATTAGCTGTACCCGTAAGTTAGTCCTCCAAACTAAGTTACTCTTAACTAATTCACATATCTAATGGCAGCCATCCATTATCCTGTCTTTGTTACTTTGTAATTGGTGAATAAAAAACGAGACAGTGCGTGTTGGGCCACACGTTGTGCGCATCTATTGGTAGAATATAAAAACCGGTCAAGTGCGAGTCGGACTCGCGCACGAAGGGTTCCGTACCATTATCTATAAAAAAGAGCAAAAAATCACGTGTGTTGTATGCGAGCCCCGTTAAATATTTATTTTACTCTGTTTTTTAGTATTTGTTGTTATAGCGGCAACACATCATTTGTGAAAATTTCAACTGTCTTACTATCACGGTTCATGAGATACAGCTTGGTGACAGACGGATGGACGGACAGCGGAGTCTTAGTAATAGGGCCCCGTTTTACCCTTTGGGTACGGAACCCTAAAAATCATCAAAGAAATAGAACACCCGAGATTTTTACCAGTGTGGGGAGGGGTTAGAATATATAACTTCCTCAACACACGCTGGGAATAGACGCGTATTCTAAGATTCAACAAAACCCAGCACGCTTGGTGGTAGTATATATACGGTCCGCCTGGCTAACTACCACCCTCACATTAAAGCAGTTTACTGTTTCTCGTGTGTATGTGAGAGCCAGAGAGGTATAATGGAATCCCTCTATATCTCTGTTCCTTGGATTCGTGTGTTCCATCTTAGACCCTGTCTGCGCTTACCATCAGGTGAGACTAGGGACATACGCGACCCAGTCAAGAATAATAAAAAAAAAACACAATGTTAGACGTACATAGAACTGACTTGCATTAAGGTACATAAGTTATTAATGTTTGATTCAGACTTGATTACGTTATAACATTACTGAAAGTTGTAAGATAGTTGCAATTTAAAAAAAACCTTTTGGAGTGTTCAAATGAGGGACTGCAATTTTTTTCAGAGAGACGAGTCATAAAATAAAGATGCCTTAGAGCAGTGTTCCGCAAACTTTTTGTGTTCAAGGTACACCTACGAAATCGGGGAATTTCAGAAGTACACCATAAACAAAATATTGTATTTTAATCATATGAAGATAGCAAAGAAAACATTATTTTCGTCCGGCTTTATAATTTTATAAGAAATATATTTTTCCCGCAGCACACCAATTAATGACCACGGTACACCAGGCACACACTTTGCGGAACACTGCCTTAGAGGATAAAGCTTAAACATCTCTTGTTTTACTGCAGAACCCTGATAATTTCGAACTTGTCCAAGAAACCCAAAAAGCGGTCATTAGGAAAGTAATTAGTATTGAATCCGAAGGGTCCCCAAACTGATAAATATTGCAGAGGTTAATTCGCCAGGGTAATAGAACTTCACCTTTAGGTAGATACTTTAAGATTCATAGGTAGTTGCGTAGGTAGAAATTTCATTTCAGGATATGTCGAGGAATCTTTTCCAAATTATAATTGACTGATACCGTGGTCTAGTAAAATAAAATGAAGGCTTAAACTTTTATAACATAATACAGTTTAATTAATCAAAACTTATTTATTTAAATTAACATAACATCACACCTTTTACTCTCTGAAGGGTTAGGCAGAGGTGTTTTTTAGTAACACCCTCGTTTCGCCAGATACGTTTAAGTCCCTTGTAATAGGGGGCGACCCTATTGCCATTAACCGGGCACAAATCCAGAAATTCCTAATATCACTTTGTCCGACCTGGAGTTCGAACCCAGGGCCCTATGCTCAACAGTCACGATTGCGACCACTAGACCAATAATGCAGTCAAAGTAACTATTTTAATTATTAATATTAAACGTCAAGATTACAATAGACAGCATTTAAATACGCCCAAATACCCTTCACCGTTTCCTAGTATTGATGCTTGGAAGATAAGCAGATTAAAATTCACCAAATAAATTATTGCACAAGTATTGCTTACAATTTTGTGAACAAATTTGGGGACTGCCTCGTTGACCAAGGTGGCAAGCGCGACTGGTGATCGTGAGGTACGGGGTTCGATCCTCAGGTCGGGCAGTGTTATTGAGTTTTTCCGTGTAGAATTCCTCAGTAGCAGCCCGGAGTTTGGATTTGTGCCTGGTTGATTGATGTACTAGGCATGCCCACTATTACATTGGACTTAAACACAGCGGCGAAATAAGAGTGTTACTGTATACCTATGCCCAACCCTTCGGGGAATTCGGGGACTAATTCAAGGATAATTTTGTCAATTCATCTTTTGTTCCATGCTTTAAATGCTATAGTCGTAGTTTCTCTCTTCTTTTAAAGTCGCGTATAAATAGCATGATAAATATAATAAACTTCATGTTTGTTTTCTTGTACGTGACTAGAAGATTTCCAGGTGGAGCCACGCTCAACAAATACTGGTTAACCACATTCCCGGTTCGTTTGTTTCTATTGTATTGCTTGTAGATGGTCTTTGCGGACCATTTCTACGTAACTGGGCAGTTATTGGCGAGACCTGAAGGGTCTCCAGTCAAAGCCGGTTCTATGTACGGTAAGCGAATGAAAAGGTTCATCAGTTTTCAAATTCATTCCTTTCTCACATCGCGGACACATGTTACCGTTCTAAACTGTTGAACGGAACAGACCTATGCATGGAATATTATGTTTAATTATTTGCTAGCAAAGATCAAAATTGCTTTTTGCCTCCATATGACGTAGTAGTGCCATATGTTTTTGATTTGATTTAAGGAGTTTTGTTGTAAAAACTATGACATCAAACAATTCAATGATTAAATAAGTTGACATTACTAGTGTATTTTTAATATCCTGTCAAAAAAAACTTGTTTTCATTTCTATGATATTGGCAATACGTAGTCGGTAAAATAGTTTCGTTTCTTTCACTGTGCAAGCAAAAATAGACCTTAAGATGTATATTTACAGCAGTGATAGCTTAGTGGTGTGGTGCCAAGTCATAGGTCTCGAGTTCGAATCCAGGGCACGCACCTCTGACTTTTCGGATTCATGTGCGTATTGTATAATTATCACGTGCTTAAAAACGGTGAAGGAAAACATCGTGAGGAAACCGGCATGTCTGAGATATATTTCTCGACGGCATGTGAAGCCAAGTCAGAGGCTCATGGGTGGCATAAACTCTAACACCAGGTTAGTCACTAACCACACGAAATGAATGAATGATTCCCCTACTGTACCTTAGTTCAGGCTTTGATAAGTACCTACTGATATTTGTGTTACTTTGGTTTTCATTATAGGCACATGAGAGTTTCTAACTTCGTCTCTAAAGTTCACATCAGCAAACCTCTTGGAGCTGTAGGCGGCGGTAACAACTTTCCATCAGATGAGCCTTCGGCTTGTTTGCCAATTTATTACCTACATAAATAATCCCTTAAAAAGTTTTTAAGTTAAACAGTTTTATCTTGCAATACCCCTGCAGCTTCAGGATTTGAGGATTAAAGGTTTAAATTATTATAATTTTGTATTGTCATGGGAATTGAATTTGTGTCCGAAGTTTCAGGAGAATCGGTTAAGCAGAAGTAGTTGAAAAATCTGTCGCAAGATTTGAATCAAAGAAACAAAATACGACACCAGCACTTAGGCCGCGACTTCGTCCGCGTGTATTTTCATACATACTTCCATCCCTTATTTCACCCCCTTAGGGCTACCCCTACATTAAGAAAGGCTTTTTGGAAATTCAACAATTTCCAAAAAGCCTTTCTTAGTGGATGCCTGCGTCACAATAGGAACCTACTGTCTAAATTTCATGTTTCCAGCTTTAGTGGTTTAGGCTCTGCGTTGATGAAACAGTCAGGACAAGTAATTATATATGTATAGATGAAGCTTATTAAAAACGTTTCAATAAACCGATGTAGTAGGTCGATCATTTTGCGGTTAAAATTTATATTTTGCTATATTGTTGCTACGCATGCAGAGCCACAGCCCCCGGCCATACAAACAATGTTTTTTTTTTTACAAAATGTATACAAAACCTATATAAATACGCAAGTACCGGTAACGGCCCGTGAATTTCCATCCGAATACCGATCATAAATTGGAGATCAAAATTGAACACAAAGGTATATCGTTGCTATTATTTACCGATACCACAGTCATGTAGCAGAAACAATTCAAAAGGGTTGAAACGACAAAAAAAGGTATGGCGACCTACGCTTAATATTCAACGTGGTTATGAATAAATAATATACTACTTATTTCCAGTTTTATTCAAACGTATTTGTTACAGGGAAAAATGTATTGTAAAATGTTCACTAACAGAAACATTGTATTTTCCAAAGAAAATAACTGATTTATGAAATGAATTGCTTGTCTGATGTAGAACACTTTCTGGATCAATCTTCATCTTCTTGCATCAAGAAATAAATGCCCGCTTTAAAGCTTGTAGCAGAATAAATTTAATTCCTGTCCAAAGGTTTATCCTTGGGAATATTTCTTATTGCAATAAAACATCTGACGATACCAAAATAATGTTAATGATTTGCAAATAAACGTCAAAATATACAGGGTGTAAACGAAGTCATGCAATTTCTTTAAACCTCGTGATGTACTGCTGACATAGATTAACCCTGGACGGAACACATTTGGATTCAATAAAAAAATTTACAAGTAAACATGTCGCCGTCCCCGGCGAATATAATGGTAATGTGCTATTACGATAGTTTTAACTTTATTGTATTACACATTGTGTTCTTAACGTGAGGCATATTAGCGCCCCCTATTACATGGGACTTAAACATAACTGGCGAAATGAGGGTGTACTAAAAACACCGCTGCCGAACCCTTCGGGGAATGTAAGGCGTGATGTTATGTTATATTAGCGCCCCGAGTTAAATGACCGCGCCGCGGACGATAGCCGCGCAATTCGCTCGGGGCGCTAAAATGCCTCGCAAAGAACACGCGTCTATACTCCATGTAATTTTTTTTATTGATTCCAAAAGTATCCCGTGGTGGGTTAATGTATGTCAAAAGTACATCACGAGGTTTGAAGGAGTTACATGATTTTGTTTTGACCCTGTATTGATCTAAACATTTTGAAATGGTCACGCCCTAGATGGAAGGTTTGTTGAACTTAAAACTTATTAAAATATTACGATGACAACTTTTTCTTTTTAACCCTTCTCGCGTAGCATTAAATTACAAAACTTTCTGATCTTTCTCGAAAGGGTTTTAATTAAAGGACCGATATCCGATTTCCCGTTTATCGTTTGACATAGAAACTCGGGAAATATTTTTTGCGTATACTGTATTTCATCTTGTCTGTCATTTTCATTCTGCCCGTATTCCGGGCCATAGATAATTCTATTTGAACGTCAAAGAGAGGGTCGAGAGAACAATTACATGGGACGCCACATAACTATGATGATGTGGAAGACTAACTTTATCTTTGTTGGAAGAATAGAAAAGTTTGATGTGTCCGTCTTTTTATTTGTTCCTTTGATGGACTTGAGGTTAGAATAAATGTATGAGAGCATACAATATTTTTGCTTTTCGTTTATTTTTCTTGATCCTTTTCCTGTTGAGTGAATCAAATACTGGGTGTTTCGTTAACGCTTTTATACGCCAAATTCAAGATTTTTCTTAAAGATCTCGCGAACTATATGGGCCATAACCAAGACCACTGATCGTATAGACCAGAGATTATTTTGGTTTAATTAAATTTACTAGTCTAACTTAGTGGTAGAGAAGCAATGACAACCTAGCGGTTGAACGCTTGCCTGTCATGCAGGAGGGTCTGAGTTCGATTCCGCCCCGTACCTCTGACTATTCGAATTCATGTGCAGATCAGAATTTGATTACCTATCATTTGCGTTAACGGTGAAGGAAAAACATCGTGAGGAAACCTGCACACCTGAGAGGGCTCCATAAAGTACACGATGGTGTGTGTAGTCTGCCAATCCACACCAGGCCAGCATGGTGGACTAAGGCTTAAACCCTTCTCATTTTGAGAAGAGGCCCGTGCCCAGCAGTGAGACAGTAATGGCCTAATGGTATTATATAGCTTTGTGGTAGGTATTAAAGTTAGGCTTGTATATTTTGTACTTGTGACGAAAATGCAACACGTGTCATGGACTTGGCGTTATCCAAATTGGCAAGCGGACGCACGATCATGCGATGATCACATCGCGTTGATCGTACTAACGTGCGATTAAACACACTAATATTTATTGAGTGTCAATAAGAACACTCAATAACTATTAGTGTGTTTCCCGCAGGCTGTCCGCATTGAAAACGCATGTGCGAAAATTACGTACACTATTTTATTATCGGCTTTATTTATCTAGTTAAGCGCGAGTTCATGGGTTAATTTTCCTTGTGGTTTGGATGTACAATTACAGTTCACTTCTGCTTATCCATCGGGAAATACAGATAGGACGTAACATAACATAAACATAACATCACACCTGTATTCCCCGAAGGGTTGGGCAGAGGCATATGCCTCTAAACACCCCTCCCTAACACCCTCATTTCGCCGTTATGTTTAAGTCTCATGTAATAGGGACCGAGCTTGTTGACATCAACCGGGCACAAATCTAAACTCCGAGCTGAGGAATTCTACAAGTAAAAACCCAATAACACTTTGCCCGACCTGAGGATCGAACCCAGGACCTCACGATCAGCAGGCGCGCTTGCCACCACTAGGCCAACGAGGCAGTTAACTTAGGTAGGATGTGTACATTTTTATTTATTTATACACATCAGCTGATTACATACTGTGTTGAACATTAAAGCAACTGAAGCTGAGAGCTATTATATTTTATTTGGCTGCTGTTAAGATATTAGAGCCATCTTGGCTCATTGTTTTCACAAAATGGGCGCCTAAACCGTTTGCACACGAAAACGGTAGATTAACCTCAATTTTATAATGCTCCTGTGATCCAGTTTTGAAACAAAATGGACGCTTCATGAAACAAAATTAAGTACAATCTAATAATTTTGTCAAAGCAATGCTTTTATTATTTAATGTAATACCTATGTATTTAGGTATTGGTAAATACTTAGAAATAACGTAGAGAGGCTCGTGGTTAGTTAACAACCGCGCCGATCATACGATTTGCGAGGTTAAGCTGCACTTGTCGCGGTCAGTCCGTGGATGGGTGACCGTTCGTTACACATCGAGGCCCCTCCGTGCTTCAGAGAGTACGTTGAGCTGTCGGTACCGGGTCTCGTAAGAATACCTATGATAGTCATCGTTACGGGTAGTCAGATGCCCGAAAGTCTGACAACCGGTTTAACCTTAAGATATCCGCATTGCCCATTTACTGGGTTGAGGAGGTCTGATGGCAGTTGCTCCATGTAAAATACTGGTATTCAACCGCATCTGGTTAGACTGAAAGCTGACCCCAACATAATTGGGAGTAGGCTAGGAAGAAGACTCAGAAATAATGTATGTAATTAAAACTCGTCAAAGATAAAGTGGCTTGTTTGTCGAAGCCATGGCGTATTTATTAATTATTATTTTAATTATATCTCTAAATTAATTTCGTTACATACCCCATAGCCCATAGGGTATTGTGTGAAACAATGACAAAGAACCATAATATTGGTGCCGTCAGATATTCCCCAAGCCTTCTGTTGTGAACACGTAATTAAATTTGGAATAATTTTGTTAATTACACGAATTTGATTGCGTTTAATTGTTTACATTTACATTTTAATTTTCCATAAATTTATCGCCATTTTACGTAATTGAAAGTATTTGTTTTACGGGTTTTTGTTTATTTGATAAACTACACACAAACAATTAAAGTAGGTAAGTTAATTTGTACCATATATATTTTTTTATTTATTTTTTTATCATTACTCTTAAGATATCTTTATCTTATTGTACAATGATTTTTTAGCTAAGTTTTGATGACATTTAATTATGTCCATTGTTTTATATAGTTTACCTTCCTTTTCACTTTTATAAATGTGAGAACTTTGTGGACCTGCATCTATAAATTTGTAAATTACTATTCTTCATATTGTTTCTTTTTATTTTATTTTTGTTTGTTAATTTTTGTACTCAAGTCTTTTAGTACTACATTACTCATTGATCTGTGGTCAGGACCTCATTGTTCTCTCACTATCCTAAATCATTGTACTGTATCCACTGAAATTATTAAACATATTGTTTTTAAAAGAGTAACCATGGAGTTTCTTGCCGGCTCTTCTCCATAGGAAACGACTAATTGGAACCGTGCATCTAAATTTGACTTTTCATAAGCACCTGTATTGGTTTACGAGATTTTTTTTTTTTGATTTTGATTTTTGAAACCAGTTCATGGCAAACATATCCGGTATGCTTTTAAGTCCTTTTACCCAAAATATAATTTGAATATATTATAGGTCTCTCTCGTGTCGGCACGATGAATACGAGAATAGCTCATGCCGTGGTGAAAAGATAGCCAGTCAGCGAGGTTGGTTCTTCTTAGCGTTTCGATGGCAATCTAAACTGCGTCGGCCCAGAACTTAGCTACGAGTTTAGCGTTATCAGTAGCGTCCATTAGTTCCTGTAACGTGCATGATATCAGGTGTCCCATTGTTTGTGGAACAGCACCACATTTACACTCTAAGCTGGAATTGTCTATGAATCTCCACCTGAGCAGGTTTTTCTTGCTTCGACCAACCTGGGTCCGGAGTCTGTTTAAAGACTTCCAGGTTAGCCAAGGCAACTCATGTCCAACTCATGTAGGGAAGTACTATCACGCCACAGCTTTAACCTTTGTCGAGACTGTTCGCCAGTAAGTAATTAAACATGTTAATTGAAACCATTGCAACCTTATTGCAACAGGAATATTACATTTTCTACCTTTTATTGGTTAGCCAGCTCAAATATTGTCCTGGAAAACAAGCAATACGACTCTTCATCAAACTTTTGTATATTTAATTTTAATCGTAACCATTTTGGTAAAATGATTCCCACAAAACATTTCGATAATTTTCATTTGAAATGTCGAGAGAGGCAATATTTTGAGTGCGTACCCACAAATAATTTAGTAAACAGATATTGTCCGCACTTCGAATAATAGACACACTTTGTTCTAATCTAATCACCCAATGTAGAGTTTGGTTCATTTACATAATGCTTTTAACGGTCGTTACGTTTCATGCAGGCACGCTCTCAAGTGCGGAAAACCCACAAATGTAAATTCTTAGTCGTTTTTCCGAAGCCACTCCAAAGGATTTTATTTCCAAATGTTACTAGCAATACACTGTGTTACTGGCTTATTTTCGACGTCAATTAGAGTAAAAGATGAAAATGCTCTAAAATTTAGGTAATGTTCAACCAAATCTTCTGTGAAATGGCAAATTATCGGAACTTGTGACATTGACAGTTTAATTCAGTTGCCAGGATGACAAAAATCTTTTCCATGCATTTATTAAATATTTATTTTTAATAAATGCATGGAAAAGATTTTCTGCCTTTATAATAATGCTCGAAAATGATAATATCTCAACAATCGGAAAAAAATTAGCTCCAATGTGTGTAGCCGGTATTATCAATACCTGTCTTGTCAAAACGTCCCGTATCTGGCAACAAACGATTATTTTATTACGATTTGCAAGTGCAGTGTACAGAAAGAGCTATCAGAGCTACCAAGTCATCTGTAAAGTGGCAGAAAATGGGGCATAATATAAAATGTGTGTCGTTAGATTAAATTCAATTCATAATTCCTAGCTGCAATTGGAGTTGACTACAAATGTAAAGTCATGGACGTGAACGGTATTAAAGTCAAGCTTGGTATTTGGGATACAGCGGGACAGGAGCGAACATTGACATCAAGTTTTTACAGACGCTCATAGTGCAATACCTATATTAGTTTACGTTGTGTCAGAACTAAAGCCACTAGCAAAACTGAATGAGTGGGTTGGGATAGTTCAAGTATACCCCACCAAGAAGAACATAGTCTGCTTAGTTGTCGGCAATAAGATTGACAAGCATATCATTCCAATACGCTATCGCCGGAATTCACATATTCTTCACCTTCTATACAATATCTTGTACAATCCTTCTACTCCCTCCTACCTTAAAGAACGTTTCGAGTTCCTCCATGACACACACTCGAGATCATTAAGGTCATCAGAGAATCTGACGTTAAAAATGCCAATGCATTCTACCAACTTCTTTGGTAAATCATTCACAGTTCAGGCTGTTCGGCTTTGGAATGCTTTGCCAGTTACAGTTAGACGTGCGCAATCCTTGGTCACTTTCAAAAGATTCGTCAAGGATCACTACCTATCAATATAGTTAATTTTGCATCTTTATGTATAGTTATTTATTGTCTGTTTATATTATGTATTACATACACATTACACTATATATATTTATATATATATATTTATTTCATATTTATTGTATAATTATAATATTTATTTATTTGTGTTTTTAGGTTTATTTAACGTACATAATTTAATGTCTCCTAATTAATTGTTACACTGTGAACTACCTACCTCTCTTTTTTTCTTGCACTTCATGTCCATCCAAAGGTTGTCTGGAAGAAATCGCCTAGTGCGATAAGACCGCCCATTGTACATCTCTATTTTTATAGTAATGTTTCTTGTTTGTTTTGTGTACAATAAAGAGTATTGTATTGTATTGTATCATTTTGGAGCCCAGTGCATAATATCAGCAACCACATTGGGTTACCCGCGCGACATTGCAACTAGTATTCCCAAGGAGAGTTGATGTCAGGCAGGCGGCCGGTCATAAAACAATAAGCCAAAACCTTTAACAACATGGATTTACGAATTACATGTTGTGCCGACCCCACGTAGTATGGGATAAAGGCAGGAAGAAGAAGAAGTCATGTTAGATTAGATATCCCTCATAATAGATAATTATTTCTCTCCTCATAATTGATATTATTATTCACAGAATGGCAACACAGGAGCGAACAAAGCAACGCTTTTCAATTCACAGATAACTTGGTCCTAGTGTAACCACTTAATTTTCAAATTTTCGACTAAAGAAAGTAAGATTTTGCAAAAAAGAACTTGCATGCGTATGTAATATACATGAATTCCTATTTATTAATATTGCGTTCTACGTAACCTCATTTTACGGTTCAGTACAGTCGGCCCCTAAAAATCAAATAAACAACATCTAATAAATTCATAGGAAAAATAACAGATTTCTATCTACCCGCGAGGTAAATTGGATTCCGCTTTTTATGTCGAAGTTAACGAAATTTCTACACGTTCGGAATAGTAACGTAATAT
Organism: Amphipyra berbera; assembly: GCA_910594945.2. Lineage (NCBI taxonomy): Eukaryota > Metazoa > Arthropoda > Insecta > Lepidoptera > Noctuidae > Amphipyra > Amphipyra berbera. The sequence continues at coordinate 7,844,189 of OU343136.1, read as the reverse complement.
AGGCAATTTTATTTTATTTTCACTACAAAGTTATTTTTTGATCTCATTGCTTAGGAAATACGCAATTTTGCGTACTATTACGCTGAGACGGTTTAAGACTGCTAAAAAAAGAAAATGAAGAAAATTTTATTCTTAAATATGTTAAATACAGCGAGTGTACAGAGGTCTACAAAGAGTGAATGAAGGTTTAATATGTGTATAATGGTCAAAGCACACATATCAACTCGGAAAGGGATCGTAACCGTATCGCCTCACCGCACCACGGTTCGTGAGCTTGTCCCAAGGCGAGGCGATTACGTTACGATTCCGATTAGTGTGCGTTGCAGTAGGGAGTTTCATACAAAGAATACTGAACGGCTTGAGTTGATACGGTGACGATCCTTTTCCAATTTGATATGTGTGCTTTGACCGTAAGAGTTAATATGAACTTAAACAAGCGTCTTTTGGTAAATAATAAGCCCAATTCTTAGTAATAGACTTAAAATCATATTTATTTTTGTAAACACTTACTCGGTTTGTTCTTCCGTAGATTTAATTTAAATGCTTTAATTTAAAACACTGAATAAACAACAAAAATCGATCGTAAGCATAAGATATAAGACTAAAATAAACATTCAGTATTTCAAATTTTTACAACGAAACATTCGTCGGCATTTTTTTTTGTCACCCATTGGTTGTCAGATCAAATAACACGTGGCTATTAGTGTTTCTAAAATTAGCCATTGAAAAGCTAGTAGACTTATACAAAGTGGCTCTTTGAATACCCCATGAAAAGTATCAAATGCTTAAGCTTACAATTTATAGCCGTCTGTAACATGAGACTTGACATTTTTAAATCTTTCGACCCGTGTTCCATTTCGAGCGGAATTCTGAAGATATTGGGTAGGTATAATAAAGTAAAGCTTAGTGGACATTCTTGAATTCCGCTGGCGTAGTTTTGTTTCCGTATGTTCCTTTAAAATGTTGATTGAATAGTTTTATTGTCGATTGGATATGCATGCTTGTGGCGTGTATAAGTGAAATGGCGACGCGATTGGCGCGTTGGCTAAGCTCTTGGTTTTTCGCCAAGGATTTAGGGTTTCATCCCTACATATAACGAGTATTCGTAAGGGTTACATTTATTCCGGGTTGGGATTTTTTTAAGACACAGGAGCAATCGCACTGAGGTGTCACGCAAAAACAAGTACTCTTTAATGGTTGTCTCCACAGAAATTTAAATAATAGGACAATATTCTGCTGACTGCCTGGTTGGTCTAGTGGTTGCAAGCACGACAAGTCCTGGATTCGATCCCTAGGTCGGGCAAAGTGTTATTAAAGTAGCAGCCCGGAGTTTGGAGGGCTCGCCCCTATTACATGGGACTTAAACATAATGGCGAAATGAGGGTGTTACTATACACCTCTGCCCAACCCTTAGTGGAATACAGGCGTGATGTTATGTTATTCTGAGGTCAAAGCTAAAATAGCTTTGTTTTAGGATAATGTAAGTAATTTATGGTAAAAGCATTGAATCATAAATCCTTTAAATATATACACAAACGTTGCTTTCAAACTACTAGACGAAACTCACAAAAACAACGTTGGTCCATTTGCGCATTCATTATTGTAAACCTAAAAATACAAGTCTGCCGTCGTAAGAAAAAGGGGCACAACTGACATTTTTTTCAAAATTTAGTTAAATACATATTTGGAATCAGCTTTTTACGCTGATTCCAAATATGTATTTAACTCAATTTTGAAAAAAATGTCAGTTGTGCCCTTTTGTATTACGACGGCAGAAGTGTATGTTCAGAAATTCGCATATTTTTCATTAAGTAAATTGAAATGACCTACAAGCTATGTAAATATTAAATACTATACTTATTTAATTAATTGAAAGGAGTATGCTTAGGTAGTTTGGTCATGTTGAGAGAATGAGTGAACGGTGATTAACAAAAGGAATTTATAAAGCGAATTTCAATGGCAACGCCGGTAGAGGACGCCCTAGAAGGACATATATCGATGTTATTGGTGATGTTCTTCACAAAGGACAGGTGCGTAGTGCTCTCAACCGGCGTGCGTGTATGACAAGATGTATGAATGTGGATGAAGCGAAAGAAGTATGTAAGAATCGTAACATGTGGCGTTCTATAATTTCTGCCCTACCTCCATGAGAAAAAGGCGTGTGTTTATGTATGTAATGTACTATACTTATTCTTGTTCAAAGTATAGTATAGACAACCGGTCTAACCTTAGGATATCATTACCTAGTATCTGGGTTGCGGAGGTCTGATGGCAGTCGCTCCGTGTAAAATATTAGTATTCAGCCGCATCTGGTTAGACTGGAAGCTGACTCTAACATAGTTGAACAAGGCTAGGGCAGAACATTCTTGTTCAAAGTATTGGATTTATATTATAAAGAAAAACTTTATACACGTTCATTAGACACACAGTAATACAAAGACGAGTGGAAAGTTTACGAGGAGACCTAAACCCACTTAGGGAAGAAATTATTATTTTATTTCGTGTCTACTTACCTGTTCGCGACATAATGAATTGTATAAAACCGTAGTTGTAATTGTTTATATTCGTTTGGTTTTACATTGTTTAGTTTACGTTGTTTAGTTTTATATTCCTTCTAGCTTTATATTCCTCTTAGCTTTTATATTCCTTTGTTTTATATTCTTTTCTTTCGTTTATGTTTGTTTCCTGTTAGATTAAGTTAATTGTATATAAGTTGACAAATTGTGGATATTTCTATAGAATATGTCTGTACGAATAAAGAGTCTTGTGTTATTAGTTTTACTTACCCTAGCTTAAGATAGTAATAAGACACACATGTAATAAATAACATGTAATTTATTGAATAAAGAGATAAGATAGGGTACACACAACACATGGTTAGGATCCCGCGGAGGGCACCGAGAAGTGCAGCGGGAGAGATCGGCCAACACATAGTGCGGGCCAATAATAGACGGCCGATCGTCCCCCGCTGCCAGCCAATCACAGGCGCCGCTCTCCGCGGGATTAATGTTATAAAAAGAGCACGCCCACGCAGAGCGGGCTCACTTACGATAGAAGACTCCCGATAAACACACGCGAAAACAATACTCTACATGCAAGTCGTTTTTGTATACAATCTTAATAAGTCGTTTTATTGATGCGAGAAATCCCAGTGCCGGCTCAACCCCAACAATAGAAGAATACAGTCCACTCGTTCGCCACATATTTATGGTCCTTCGAGCCGGATACCATCGAACATCGCATCAATAAAACGACCTATGAAGACAAGAAGCATGAAGACCCCAGAAGAGTCATCGGAGGAAGTCACAGACACGACGGAGACGACCACGGAAGCGACGGAAACAGCAACAGAAGACACCGACGAAGATGTCGCCGAGTCCGTCGCCCCCAAGAAGAAATCATCAGCCGCTCAACGGCCGAAGAAAACCAAGTCACAGGCCGGCTCCGTCACGTCACGTAAGTCAAATAGTCACCGCCGCGAACTGCTCAAAGCAAGAGAGCAGTTGCTACTAAAAGAAGTAGCGTTAGCGGCGGCCCGCGTCGAGCTCCTGAAAGCAGACAGTGAAGATGAAGAGCTGGACGACAACACCGTCATCGAAGAAAACGCACGCACACGAGAGTGGGCAGCCAGAATCCCGCAGAACACGTTGGCCCTCACCATGGAGCCGCACACACAAGAGGCGGCATCCAGAGAAGAGGTCGCAGCCGCATCACGGGTGAGTTATAGTCAGCCGCCGGGCATAGTAATAGATATTAGTGAACCCCGACGGCACCCCGATGAGCGACGACGCGACCCACAAGAAGATAGCAATAGGAGGCGCCAACACACACAAGCGTGGGTTACGAGCACCGCACGAGAGAATCACCCACTCCGTGAAGACCAGAAGAAGGTCCGCGATCAGCCGATGGAAGATGACGTCATAGAGTGTACAGCAGAAGAAACCGTCGGTTTCGACTACAAGCGTCTGACAGACGCCATAGTGAACGCTAGCGCCGCTCGCCACCCGATAGTCATAGCGCCGCGACACACGCACGAGTTACCAGTGTTCGGCGGAGCAGCAGGTGAGTGGCTAACGTTCAAGGCGGCATACGAAGAATCCGGTCATCTGTTCAGCGAAACAGAAAATCTGGCGCGGCTACGCCGCAGCCTAAAAGGAGCGGCGAAAGACGCCGCACAGTGTCTGTTCGTGGGAGCAACCACGACGAAAGAAGTGTTCCAGCTGTTGTCCGCGAGGTTCGGACGGCCGGACGCGCTCGTAGTCGCGGAGCTAGACAAGCTACGCGGACTACATAAAATAGGAGACAATCCGCGTGACGTGTGCATCTTCGCGTCGCAAGTCAGCAACATCACCGCAACAATCAAGGCGCTGAAGAAGATACACTACCTGTATAATCCAGAGGTGGTACGCGACGTAATAGAGAAGATGACACCCACGCTGCGTTACAGGTTCTACGACTACGACGCCGAGCAGCCACAAGACGAACCTGACCTCGTGCGACTCACCTCGTTCCTGCAACAAACGGCCGAACGCTGCGGAACTTACGCGGCAGTCGAGAAGGTGCAAGAAGACCGGCGGGAGCCAGCGACCAGGACCAAGAAACCGAACGCCCGCAGCTACCACATAGAACAAGAAAGAAACAATGACAAGCAAACGTGTGTAGTGTGCGACAGTGATAGTCATTTTCCTACGTCCTGTTCACAGTTAAAGAAGGCTACCGTCGACGAGCGATGGAAGATCGCCAAGGAGCGCCGGCTGTGCTACCGCTGCATGAAACACCGCCGAGCCGCGCACGTCTGCAAGCCGCGCAAGTGCGGCGTCAAGGGCTGTGAGAAGACGCATCACCCGCTGCTTCACAACGAGTCATCCCCGCAGCGACGGCAGCCCAGCGAGGAACGGACACCGGCGGCGGTCGTAACCACGACCACCGAGCAAGTAAGGTACTGTTCCGCTCTTATTAAAGTGATACCAGTGCATATTAACGGACCGAGGGGCGCGTGCGACACATACGCGTTGCTAGACGATGGGTCGACATGTTCGATTATAGACGAATCCGTGGCCAACCTAATAGGGGCCCCGGGGCCCAAGCAACCGTTCATGATAGAAGGTATAGCGGATACCAGGATAGACGCGTCACAATCACGTCGCGTAACGTTCGAAATACGGGGAAGAAGCGGGAACGCGCACACCGTGGAGGCGCACACCATGAAGAGGCTCAGCCTGTCCCCGCAGACGATCTCAAGAGACGCAGTCCAGCAGTATCAGCACCTACGTGATCTACTGGAAGACATCGCCTACGAAGACGGCGTACCCACAGTCCTCATCGGGCAAGACAACTGGCAGCTGCTGGTGACACACGAGCTGCGACGGGGCGCTACGGATCAGCCGGTCGCGTCGCTCACCGACCTCGGCTGGGTCCTGCACGGACCACGGCACCGCGAAGCGACGCACCGCATCAACCACGTCGCGGCGAACGAGCACCAAGAAGACGCCATGGAACGCCTCATGAGAGAACACTTCGCGCTCGAGACACTGGGGGTCGCCGCCAAACGGTCACACACAGAAGAGGAGCTGCACGCGCTGGACACGCTACGAGCCACCACCAAGAAGTTACCGGCGGGAGGCTACGAGACGGGACTACTGTGGAAAGAAGATAGCCCCGACCCGCCGGACAACTACAACGCGACACTCAAGAGGCTCCAGCTGATAGAGAAGAAACTGGATCGTGACGAAAAGCTGAAGCAACGGTACACCCAGCAGATGGACACGCTCATAAACAGCGGATACGCCGAGCGCGCGCCGACTACGAAAGGAGATAGAACGTGGTACCTGCCTCATTTCGCGGTCATCAACCCGCAGAAGCCAGAGAAGTTACGCATAGTACACGACGCGGCGGCGAAGACACACGGCACCTGCTTGAACGACATGCTGCTGCCGGGACCGGACCTGCTACAGTCGCTGCCGGGCGTGATGATGCGCTTCAGACAGCGGCCGGTAGCAGTCACCGCCGACATCAAAGACATGTTCCTGCGCATCACGATACGCGAAGAAGATAGGGATATGCAGCGGTTCCTGTGGCGAGGAGACAAGCGTGATGGTGCACCAACCGAGTACAGAATGAAGAGTGTGATCTTCGGCGCCACATCGTCTCCAAGCACCGCCATACACATCAAGAATTACAACGCCGAACAATACGCTGCCCAGTACCCGGAGGCAGCGAGCGCGATAGTGCGAAATCACTACGTAGACGACTACTTAGCGAGTTACGACGACGAAGAAACCGCGATACGGATATCGTCACAAGTCGCCTACGTACATAGTCAAGCGAATTACTACTTACAGAAATGGGCGTCGAGTTCGGACACAGTAATGAAATACTGGTCGCCCTACGAAAACATCGAGATAGCAGCAAGCCTGAGCACAGACTCGGCGGTCATGGCGCTGCGCCGGTTCATCGCGCGCCGCGGCTGCCCGTCCGAAATCTGGTCGGACCAAGGCACCAACCTCAAGGGTGCCGACGTCGAGCTGCGGCGCGCCGCGGCCGACGCGGTACAAGAAGATGCAGCAGCACGCGCCATACGCTGGCGCTACATACCTCCCAGCGCCCCATTCATGGGCGGTGCATGGGAGCGTATGGTCCGCAGCATCAAGACGGCGCTGTACGCCGTCCTCAACGAGCGGGCCCCCAAAGAAGAGGTGCTGGTCACGCTGCTAGCCGAAGCCGAGCACACCGTTAACAGCCGGCCGCTCACCTACCTGTCAACGTCGCCCGACGATGAAGAACCGCTGACACCTAACCACTTCCTATTGGGTGGTCAGTCGCGCGTGCCTATGCCAGGCGCGTTCGACGAGCACGACGCCGCCAGCCGCAAGGAGTGGCGCATCAGCCAGCGCCTAGCTGACATGTTCTGGACGCGCTGGGTGCGTGAATACCTGCCGGAGCTGCAACACCGGCGGGAGCCACGCGCAACCAACGGAGTCATCGGGGTCGGCGACCTAGTCTTCATCGCCGACGGCACATTGCCCCGCAACATGTGGCCGCGGGGCATCATCGTGGCTACGTATCCCGGACCAGACGGCGAGGTGCGAGCGGTCGACGTGCGGACCAACAAAGGAGTCCTGCGGCGGCCTACAAAGAAGCTCATCGTGCTGCCCGTCGAGTCTGCCTGCGGGGTCGCGAACGACGAGCGACTCCAGCTACACCGAGCTGCGGCGGGAGAATATGTTCGCGACATAATGAATTGTATAAAACCGTAGTTGTAATTGTTTATATTCGTTTGGTTTTACATTGTTTAGTTTACGTTGTTTAGTTTTATATTCCTTCTAGCTTTATATTCCTCTTAGCTTTTATATTCCTTTGTTTTATATTCTTTTCTTTCGTTTATGTTTGTTTCCTGTTAGATTAAGTTAATTGTATATAAGTTGACAAATTGTGGATATTTCTATAGAATATGTCTGTACGAATAAAGAGTCTTGTGTTATTAGTTTTACTTACCCTAGCTTAAGATAGTAATAAGACACACATGTAATAAATAACATGTAATTTATTGAATAAAGAGATAAGATAGGGTACACACAACACATGGTTAGGATCCCGCGGAGGGCACCGAGAAGTGCAGCGGGAGAGATCGGCCAACACATAGTGCGGGCCAATAATAGACGGCCGATCGTCCCCCGCTGCCAGCCAATCACAGGCGCCGCTCTCCGCGGGATTAATGTTATAAAAAGAGCACGCCCACGCAGAGCGGGCTCACTTACGATAGAAGACTCCCGATAAACACACGCGAAAACAATACTCTACATGCAAGTCGTTTTTGTATACAATCTTAATAAGTCGTTTTATTGATGCGAGAAATCCCAGTGCCGGCTCAACCCCAACAATAGAAGAATACAGTCCACTCGTTCGCCACATACCATACACGCTCATACCAAAGTAAGAAAACTTGCCCAAATGAAAAAGACGTAAAAAAATATAAGGTTCGTAGTACATGGTACCGCCTACATACTTTCACACGTAATTTCGCGTTATTCTCCCATAGGATACTTGAGCAAATGACGTGAAATTATGTAAATGTAAAACATGATTCCCTTTTATTCCCAAGCCAACTTGAATCTCTGTGATGTACAGTCAACATCAAAAGTTAGTGATGATGGTTCAAAGTTTCAAAATGGTTTTATGAATAAAAAGATGATAAAAAATATTTTTTGTATAAAAAAATTAAAGAGTAATGTAGATTAGTATATTTTCGTGACTAGTATTATTTTTCATTTACAATAATGACTAGCTACAATTACAATTCGTTTCAAAATTCCAAAATATTCATCGACTTTCTGTTACAGTTGAGTGTAACATAACATCACGCCTGTATTCCCCGAAGGGTTGAGCAGAGGTGTATAGTAACACCCTCATTTTACCGTTATGTTTAAGTCCCATGTAATAGGGGGCGAGCCTATTGCCATCAACCGGACACAAATCCAAACTCTAGCTTGCTACTGAGGAATTCTATACGGGAAAACCCAATAACACTTTGTCCGACCTGGAGATCGAACCCAAGACCTCGCGATCAACAGTCGCGCTTTTCACCACTAGACCAACGACGCAGTTGGTTGTTGAGTGTACAACATACATAACCGTTTTACCTATATTCTCCGAATGATAAAGATAGGTATTCTAACGTACACCCACACAGTTCCCCTATGACAGTATTTGGACCCCTATTACATGTGAATATCACCATTTAGCAGGTATAATTACAAATTCCCGACTGCAGAGGATTTCTTTAGAGAAAAACCCAGAACACAATGTCCAAAACCAATAGCTTGGCAAGCCCGGTTTGGAAGGACTAGACTAGCAAGACTTGCCTACCAACATGGAACCAGAGAGACGGATAAAAAACATAATAAATATCGTCGAGTTCCTACCACGCTCACAAGACAGAGAAAGTTTTCAACGTCCCAGGAAGCCCTCACATCAACTTTGTTGTAATAAATATGTTTGTCGGCTAAGTATGTGTTATCTCGGGAGCATAATTGAAAAACTTCTGACAGGGGTTAAACTGGTCCCGCCACATGTAGCCCCCGCCTTATGGACGGAATTGTTGACTATAATATAGGAATTGCCGTGGGAATTATTGCTATTTAATTAAGTTTAGAATTCCGAACCCGGTGGTCGGGTGTAGACTGCAGAGGTATTGTAACTGGTCAGTAATGTATTTAAACAATTTCCTCATTTAAAAATACCTAAAATAATTATTTTGTTGTAGAAAGCCTCGATTACGGAATTATAGTAAAATGAATTACGTAGTGTGTTTTTTATCTACAGGTGTTAAGATAAAAATAATAATGTTATCTTCGAACTGCATAAATAGTGGCGCATATTATCAGTTTTTATAATTCTCAAGTACTTGCATACAATTTCTGCAGTTTTGATAATCAGCTTGATAAAAAAAACAATAAATATAATCGAAGATGTAATAATGTGATACGATTTTATAAACAAGTTGGACTGAGTATTTTCCCAATAGATTATAATAAAAATAACTATTTTCGAATATACACACATTGCTTTGGTTATTTATTACAAATTAAGGTTTTAAAGTTCCCAATAAATTAATTAAATTTTGTACTTTACCATAATAAACGTAGTAAAGTAATAAATATAAATCTTCAGCGGATTTTAACAATAATTATCTTGCGATAAAGCTCCTTTAATGGTTCCATAAAATGCATTATCCCTGAAATACTGTTTTCATGAAGCATATATGAATAAGTATATTAAGTACTATGCGTTATCATATGAACACGGTGCGTTGAAATGTAATAAAGTTACATTTTATAAAACGTTGGACATTCCGGATAGAGACAGAATTTTATCGCTGTCGACTTTGTGCATTTATAAACGTTTTTAAAAAAAGCATATCTACCTGACTGGCTTTGATATTCAAAGAGGTTTTTTTTGTATTCGAAAAGGCTTATTGGAACGATATTTTCATTATAAGATTCATTGTAAAGATATTTTCATTACACGAATAATAACTGAATTATTTACTAACTTTCTCTTTTCCTTTTTACTTACTTACATAAATACAGTCAAAAACAAAAGTCGCTAAGTATTTTTGCATTTCATAATAATTCAGGAGTAAACATAAAATTAGCATAAAACAATTTCGTTTGAGGAATCATCACTAACTTTTGTTGAAGACTGTACATTATTAAACAAAATAAAAAAATAAAACGAAATGAGCCTATCATATATTTTTAAACAAAAACATGTTCATTAGGTATATTTAATTTCTTATTCCGAAAATATTATTAACCATTTCAATATTAGACATTGTTTTCACACCTTGTATGATTACTTAGTTCACCAGCTATGATTGTTATCAAGACCCCTCATAATTGTTTACATGGAGAGTATGTAATTTAGGTCCAATTAAGATCAGAGGAGACGATAGCATAGACGTAAACACATCCTGAAACAACTATTAGATAGCGATTAGATAAACACCTGATAAGCAACTCCGATAATTAATTAATTAAAACATGATACAAATTATTACAACAAACATAACATCACGCCTATATTCCCCCGAAGGCTTGGGCAGAGGTGTATAGTAACACTAATTTCGCCGTTATGTTTAAGTTCCATGTAATAGGGGGCGAGCCTATTGCCAACAACCGGGCACAAACCCAAACTCCGGACTGCTATTGAGAAATTCCACATGGAAAAACCCAATAACACTGCCCAACCTGGGGATCGATCCCAGAACCTGACGACCAGTAGTCGCGCTTGCCACCACTAGACCAACGAGGTAGTTATATTATTTATTTATTTATGTGCATATGGCACATGTGGGTTGCAGCTGAAAATCAGCGTTAGATGGTACTACCTAGTATTGCCACCTGCCATTATGCTAAACTGATGATTCTTTTGACACTTATTTCTTTCTTATGCGTACCTATGGATTATATCGTGCGCCAATAAATACATTTCTTTCCTTCCTTTCTTTCTTAATACCTAATATTTTACTTAAAGATTACGCTAATTGTTTTTGTGAACTCGTACAATAATATTTATGGCTAGGTTGTGATAGATTCAAATCTATAAACGATAATCTTTACATTGTATAAAACAAAGTCGCTACCGCTGTCTGTCAGTCTGTCCCTATGTATACTTAGATCTTTAAAACTACGCAACGGATTTTGATGCGTTTTTTTTAATAGATAGAGTGATTCAAGAGGAAGGTTATTATGCCCCACATTAGTATCTACATTACACCCGTGCGAAGCCGGGGTGGGTCGCTAGTTACCAATAAACAACTACAGTACCTAACCTCAGTGCTGAATTACAATACTAATTATTTTTATGGCGATATTCTTAAAAAAATCTGATCTATCTTGATACATTTTACACAGAAATATTTTATAATACCGATCAGTACATGCAAATAAACTTCGTGTATCGATATCCCTACAAGAAGCGAACCTAGACTTAGAATTTACATATATTAGAATATCTAACGTACACAGGTGTAGGGCTTCATATTGTACTGAAAAGTCTGAAAACCACACTTGTATGCAAGGTACGGGTAGCCTACGACTGCATCGAAGTAACCGCAATATTGGATTTTCCTTACATACTCAGGTTGTAGGTACACACGGCAAAATAGTTGAACATGCAGGCAAATAACGAACATCTATTGCGATACGCAGGTAATTGATATTGTGGGTGGGTTTTATTCATTTTTGCTCTGAGTATCACAGCTGCTTAAGGGGGTGCAGAAGTCTCCACGATTGACCGAGCATGTTCGGCGTCCGAGGTACGCCCGGCGAAACTTGGGCAATCAGTCCGCTACCAACCTTGCTGACAGGCGAATCTTTTCGCCATGACATGAGCTATTCACATGTTCCTCGTGCCGACACGAAAGCAGAAGAAGAAGACGTCTAAAGGAGATCAGTCGTCGCATTTAGCTGGGATTTGGTAAACTAGACTATTTCCCAAATATTCAAATAGCGAGAGTAACCATGGAGTTTCTTGCAGGCTCTTCTCTATAGGAAACGACTAATTGGAACCGTGCATCTAAATTTGACTTTTCATAAGCACCTATATTGGTTTAATGTGAAATAAAAAAAATGATTTTTGATTTTGCTACTCAATTTTAAGTTGCCGTTAAGTCTCGTGTTGTCGCTGTTACTCCTTCTTAAAGTGAAAGTGACAGCACGAAAATTAACGGTAACTTAAAATTGAGTAGCGTTTGAGTATTTGGCCATATATATGTATCTTTAAAGCTAGCATTCCACAATATCTGAAGACGAAATAATTCAACTTGACCACTCGCACACAATTCTGATAAATTGCGAATATCGTCGCTGGGCAGTGAAAACCTCGTAAAGCACACATTCCTTTTTATTTTTTGTTATTCATTTGTTGGGTAAAAAAACTTGTAATGCATATTTAGAACGAACGTGCACAGGTCTAAGATGAAATAGATTGATGAATAGATAACAAAACAGAAGAACCTTACATCTACACTTCATAATTTTTTTAACAGGCGGTTATTATCTGCTCCAGTAAAATTACGTTCATTGCAATTACGAGGTTTTTACTGCACAACGACGATATGGTATCTACTTAAGTCTGTTGCCTACCGTACGGAGGCATCAGTGGCGAAGGGTCACTTTTGGTAAGAGTGAAGCCGGTACAAAAAATACTTACCTTGGTCAAAAGTGACGCATGCACTGCATGTAGGTAAATATAATGTTTAAAATAAAACTAAAGATATTATTTGGCAATAGTAGACACTAGTAGTGGCTGTTCAAAAGGGAAGCCGGTAGGAATCGGCTTGTATGGAGCCTTCGCCACTGGTAGGCATCCAAAAAAAACCAGTAATACGGTATACAAAAACAAATACTGTGACCGCTTTAGAATAAATAAACGGATTGTTTGAGCATCTTAAAATTTTACGTGATTTGAATACGGTGTGCCGAGACGAAGTCACGTTTCACACTGATATCCGTTCTCCGTAAAATGGACCCTTTTTGTCCAAAAAACGATTTCTGTAAACTGATTTACGATGGAGCAATTTTCTTGAAAAAACAATTGAATAAAACTACAAAGGAGGATGTGTTTTTCTTTTCTTGTGACAAAGTTGTCGTTGAAGGTTATCGAAAATCAAGGTGTTTGATTGACTCATAAGGCTTAGATAAAGAGAAACATGAATGCAGAGACTTAGGAATACCAAGAAACCTTATGGGTTTTAAAACAAACGTGGAAGATGAGAATTATCCATAAATGGTGCTAGCTTTCATGCGCAATTTTGTCCCCTTGGTCTCAGTGCTTCCCTTGCTTCCATGTCTGTTTTAAAGCTCATAAGCTATCTTGGTATTCTTGGTAGTCTCTGCATCAAGTTTCTCTTTGCCTGAGCCTTGAATCAGTTAATTACCAATTTTTTTACATGACGGTTGCATAATTTGAGAAATCAAATTATGGGGGGCTCGTGGCTAAATAACAACCGCGCCGATCGTACGATTTGCAAGGTTAAGCTGCGCTTGCCGCGGTCAGTCCGTGGATGGGTGACCATTTGTTACACATCGAGACCCCTCCGTGCCTCGGAGAGCACGTTAAGCCGTCGGTCCCGGGTGTCATACGAATACCTATGACAGTCGTTACGGGTAGTCAGAAGCCCGAAAGTCTAACAAACGGTTTAACCTTAGGATATCGGCATTGCCCAGTTACTGGGTTGCGGAGGTCTGATGGCAGTTGCTCCGTGTAAAATATTGGTATTCAGCCGCATCTGGTAAGACTGGAAGCTGACCCCGAGATAATTGGGAAAAGGCTAAGAGGAAGAAGAATTTGAGAAATCAAAATAACATAACATAATCAGTCCATTACGTTCCCACTTCTGGGCACGGGCCTTTTTCCAGAATGAAAAGGGCTTAGGCCTTAGTCCACCACACTATCCTGGTGTGGATAGGCAGACTTCACACAACGTCGAACAATTTTTGGAGCCCTCTCAGGTGAGCAGGTTTCCACACGATATTTTCCATCGCCATTGACGCAAATGATAATCGAATTCTGATCCGCACATGAATTCAAAAAGTCAGAGGTGTGGGCCGGGATTGAAGTCAGAGTATCCAGCATGAAAAGCAAGTGATCAACCACTAAGCTAGCAGAATTTGGGAACCAAAAAAATCTACTCATGACTATTTTATAAACCTATACAGCAGTTAAAGAATTTTTACACTGAATCAAATGATTTATTAGGAGATTTAGGAGTGAACGTCTAATAAACAAATATTTTGTCAAAAGTCATAATTAATTAAATCTACATTCACATCCTACAAGATTATGACCTATAAGAATTCTTATAGAGTATTCCTAAGAATTCCAGTTTGTTTTATCTGTGAAGATGGATAGTTCCCTCATTGTTGCGTAAGACCTATGATTGATGAGGTGTGCGATTGAACGGAGATCTAAATATTTAGATGAACGGCTTGGTAAGTTTTATTTATTTCTCGTTCCAATATCCTTTTACTTTCAGCTTTGTGGATCTACTTATGTACCGAAAAATTCTATTAATGATTTATGTTTTTTTTTAAATACCGTATTTCAATGTTAAGTGTATTATGACGCAGCAAAATTAGCAAAAATATTAAAAATCAAAAATGTATATACTTATTTATAATATACAAATTATGATCTAAGAGTTAGATTAACATATTGCTGATCAGAATAGATCAAAACGAAAACTGAAAACCGTATTTTATGTACTCACCTAATTCCAATGTCGTCAAAATATGAAATTAATGACCTATCTTCATAAATCATCTGTTTTTCGTTTTTGTTATTTAATATGTTACCTTTAACTATTATGTTTTATAGATCAGACAAATCATGATCATAAAGATGTTAGTTTTTTTTTTTAATTTCTTGTCTTGTTTTATTTACAGTAATTTTACAGCATCCGGTTTAAATATAATTTATTTCTAATAAAACATATAAAATGTATTTTGTTTATGTTTAACGCATATTAAAACGTACGTAATTATGTTTTTTACAAATATTTCATCCACCAAATATTTTCAGATTTAATCACATGTCATTAAACATTAATATGTATACATGCATATGTATAAGTGCGATGTATTCAAGCAATCAACGATATTCTCGTCACGTCCCGAACACCGATAAAATACCAATTAACTTCACATATAATAATCCGCAATAAAACAGACTATACTTACAACAAAAGTAAATAAAGTTAATAGACTTACAGTCACTCCTTTAAACAAGACACTCCAATACTTTGTTCCACAAAATAGACGAACCATCCATCACACAACAAAACACTTCGTAATTAAGATATTTTTGTCACCACTCAGTTGTCTTAGTCGCTAACGACAGTTTCTGTTCGGGCCGCGTAACTATTACCAAAGAGTAAACGCGTAAGCGATACGTCCCAGCCTCCACGCGATCCGGAGACATCTAAAAAATCCGAGTCCTGGAAGCTTATTGCCGTACAGTCGCGCGTTGGGAACTTCACTCTGTAACACCAATCTGCACTGAAAATTCAACTCTCCTTCTTCGAAACTAAAGTCGGAATTCGAATATCTATCTTCCCCATTTCGGCTGCAGAGCAAACGGAGATAGGGGCAGAAGCACAGATGCTGCGCGCATGCGATTTCTGACGGTACTCACACATGTGTGATTGTGTGTGTGTGTGTGTGTGCGCGACGTTACATTGTTTGAACCACTGCCGGACACTATTGTTGTAGATATTCGGGCGGCCGTGATAACCGCTGGCTTACAATCAACCGTGATTAATATATGGGTATCACATAGCAGTTTGCTGCATCACGCTAAAAGAAAGACATGGTAATTGATATGTAAAATATTCATATAAAGAACCCTATTCATAGCAAGAGTTTTTTTTTACATATTTTTGTAATATATCCAGCTTTTTCAATTGCTAAGAATGGTAGCAACGTGTTGGCTCATTAAAAGAGCCTTCACTAGTGACGATGCTGAAGTACGTCCCGTGCGCCATGGGCAGTCAGCCCCGCTACTAATCCCGCTGACTGGGTAATCTTTTTACCACAGCATAAGCTATCCTTGTTTAGCTTATGCCAACACCAGAATAGAAGAAAAGAAAGAAGTAATTAAACACATCTGGCAACTGGTCTAACTTTAGGACATCAGTATTGCCCAATTACTGGGTTGCTGAGATCTGACAGCAGTCGCTCTGGGTAAAATACTGTTATTCAGCCGCATCTAGTTAGACTGGAAGCTGACCCCGACACAATTGGGAAAAGCAAGGCGGACGAACTACTTAACTCTAGTGTTTATTTTAAAAGCGCGGTAGTGTACTTACATAGGTACTATTAAGTACTAGGCCTAGATAACATCGATAATGCACACAAAACAAAAGAAATGGAAATTATTCGAAAAGGTTATGTCCCAGCGTATTGCTGGAAAGGAATTTTAAATTCTTCACACGAAGAAGAAGAAGAAGTAAGACAATTTGGAAACCTTAGTGGATAGAAAATTACTATACAGGTTGTAAACGAAATCATGTAATTCCTTCATACCTCGTGATGTACTGATGACATAGATTAACTGTACTGGATACTTTCGGATACAATAAAAAAAATACAAAAAAGTAAACATGTGTTCTTAACGTGAGGCATTTTAGCGATCCGAGTTAGATGACCACGCGGCGAGCGATAGCTGCGCAATTCACTTGGAGCGCTAAAATGCCTCACGTTAAGAACACATATTTACTTCTTGTAATTATTTTTTTATTGAGTCCACAAGTATCCCTTGCAGGGTTAATCTATGTCAGCAATACATCATTAGGTTTGAAGGAATTACATAATTTCGTTTACACCCTGTATAATCCCTTAAAAAATATTTTATGTTACACGGTTTTATCTTGCAGTACCTCTGTAATATCAGGTCAGGATTTGAGGATTGAAGGTTTTATAATGTTGTATTGTCATAGGAATTGAATTTGTATGCGAAGTTTCAGGAGGATCGGTTAAGCAGAAGTAGTTGAAAAATCTGTCGCAAGTTTTGAATCAAATAAATACGAAGTAAAGCTAATTAAAGGCTTGTACACAAAACTGCGAATCGACGCGATGAGAATTCGCAACGCAGAAAACTGCGACGCAAATTGCTGCGATGCGATTTCGTGCGGCTTCCTTCCAAGCTTCGGGTGACCAATCTCTCGACAATTGTCAACAGTATTGAACGATTTTTATACCAAGTAGAATAAATTTGCGTAAAATTTGCGCGCTGCTGTTACTGATAAGAAGATATAGGAAAAACCAATTACGCGAATCAATTCGTAAGTTCTTGCAATGCGTAGTGCGAGCTCGTATATTTCTACGATGCGACGTCGCATCGCAGTTTTGTGTACAGACCCTAAAACCGTTTTAAAAATAAAAGTAACATATAAGCGACTACTTGTATTGATATGAGCGACATTCCACAATTGTCAGCAAACTTTCTTCGCCAGTAATTGATAATCGGTTTACGATAACAGTTCTGTTAATAGGTGACGAGCAAATAATTTACTCATGTTATCTATTCCAAGCACGCACGACAATGATTCCGCCGCCGCACTACATCCCAAAATTGCTTACATATCTACGTATATTTCGGGAATGTCCTTAAGACTAAACTGGTTATGTGAAATAGAACATGCGAATTCAGTGCAACCAAATCTTATTAGACAAGAATGAATCAACTCTCAATATTCCTATGGTTTTAAGAAAGCAAGTTGCAGTTGAACAAAATCGTGATGTTTTTTTTTTGCATCCGTATGAAAAAGATAAAATATCGGGGCCGCCTATAAGTATGAATTGTAAGGCTGGCTTTATACCTGTAAGTTTTCCTCACGTAAGTCCCTATTACCTAATTAACTTACAATAAATTTGCATATTCGATTACTTAAAGATTTGTAAAGTCGCATTAATTTTCATAAGTAACATAAATTTTACGGAAGCAACTTACAAGTATATTGGTGGCCTTTTCTTATCGTGGGGAAATCCTCTTGGACTATCCCCCGTCTGGGGAAGACGGGGTTGTGCCGGACTCTTACCGGCTAAAACCACCACGGTGTGAGATCCTTCTGACCTAAGGCCGGGGTCTCGGGATTCGCTATTGCATGCACCGCGACCCCGGTAGATCTCGGTCCACCAGCTTCTTCTGGTGGACCTCTCCTGTGGTGGGGCAATTGCTCCCCTGCCCCACTTCCTTCTGAGAGGCACGCGCGGAGCACGGCGCACCATCCTGCCTGGGCCCGTTACTGGTCGGGCGACGGGTCCCCTAACCCGCCGCCCTCAGGCCACTCACTAGGGTGGCCGGAGATGGTCGCGCGCCCTCCGACGCCCGGTGCGTCTAGCGCGAGAAGGGAGAGAAGAAGCGGCCTCTCTCTCCCTCTCCGCTACCTCCTTGGTGACCATCACCAAGTGTATTGGTGGCCTAAGTTAAGTACCGCCAACATTAAAAGTGAGTGACAATGGTTGAAACTTACAAAAATGTTTTCAAATTCAAAGTCAAATCATTTTATTGTGGGCGTAGGTTAACACAGGTGTAATTTAATAATATAGTTCCATTATGTCCTGTCTATTGGGCATACATTAATTATAACAATTAGAATCTAACCGTAATTATGTTGAAGAAGTGGGATGGGTACCTGTACCACCATATAACAAATTCTAATATGTAGCTATGGTTTAAGAAATCTTGGATCGTGTAGTATGCTAATAGTTCTTAGTTTCGTTAGTTTTGTTTATAAATACTTACAAATTAATTACTTTATTGTTTAAGATTTTTTATTTCTCAAAAAGAATACGTATTATTCACTTCTATGAGAAAACAAAAGAAAGCATAATTAGGTGAACGACGTGACAGTTTCGCCATAGTAGGTAAAAAATAAATAAAATAAAACAATAAACACAACAAAGCAAACAGTTAACGTCTTAAAATCAGGTAAATTGGTTCAAAATATGGTGCTTTAGTAACCTTTTAAACGATCGAAGTGATTTACATTCTTTAATAGCTTTAAGTAATCGGTTATAGAGTGGAGCTCCTTCATAAACGATAGTAAGATTTATTGTAAAAATAGACTAGTATCATTATAAAACAATGATAAGCTCCTATGATAATTAATTTCAAAATACCAAAACATTTATCGACGGACGGCTAAATCGAGATTTCAAATGTTGGAAACTACCAAACCATTCTTCTACACTCTCCTCTTAAATTGTTAAAGCTCATTCAACACGAGAACTATAATGTTTTGAGTACAACGTATGAGAAGTTTCACTTGTCGCTACACTTTCATAAACACTATTCTTTTATAGTTAAGTGCACTTGCTATTTTACTCCGTTTCTGCTTTAAAATGCTTTTTAGCTAGCGATTTAATGTTTTGTTAACTTTTTTTGCTTTACAATAAGGAGTACGACGTATGCCGCGTGCCTAATTGGTGCTTTTTCTTTTAAACTTATTTGAAATCCATGCTTATTTCTTGCGATTTGTTATTTTCGATGTAGACCAATGTAGGGGAATATTTGTTTGTGTCTTGTAGTTTTTAAATGGTTTTAATTAGCTTCTCTTGGTATATTTGTTTGTTTGATTCAAATCTTGCGACAAATTTTTCAATTAAATCCGCTTAATCGATTCTTCTGAAACTTCGCATACAAATTCAATTCCCATAACAATACAACATTATAATAATTTCAACCTTCAATCCTCAAATCCTGATGCTGCAGGGACACTGCAGGATAAACCCGTTTACTTAACTTACAAGTTTTTTAAGGGATTATTATAAACTAGCTGTGTCCTCAGGGGCTACGCCCGCGTAAGAAATTTTATTCCAGTAATAAATATAGCCGATGTTACTCAGTGATAATGTAGCTTAATAATGGCAAAAGAATTTTTTAAATCGGTCCTGTACTTTTTAAGTTTATTCGTTACATACAAAAATACAAATCTTTCCTCTTTATAATAAGTATTAGTATAGATAATGTTTTGTCCATCTAACGATTAATACCTACTTTTGGGAGCTTAATCTGTCATTAGATAGTATAACTATAATGTAGTAAGCAGGCCGGTCTTCTCTTCGAAATAGAGTGATGTATCTAAAAATAACAGTAAAACTGAAGTTCCAAAGTCTTAAAATACCTGGTACTCAAACCCCAAAAACTTTTGAACGAAATTCAACACACAAAATAAAATATCCTGTCGTATATTTTCACAACTTCTGACATGACTTCAAAATTTATCTCGACGACAACGCTCGTTTTCTAAAATTTCATATAAATTCTATCAAAGATCCAGCACTGGTTTAGAAAACCGATTCTCGACGTCAAGATCACACCTCTCTTCTCTGCAATAGTATTGTCGGACTGTCAACCTCCTTTTAGAGTCCGAATCTACTCTCAGGTGTATTCAACGGCTTCGATTATCCGTTTACAAAAGTCCCGGGCTCAATTCTCACCAAACTTGTTTAATTAAAGTTTTCGCACTCTTTTTCCCTTTAGGCGGGAAAATAATCCCTTGTTTGGAACAAAGAATGAAATGGAGTGTCGTTATTACTAATAATAGCTAGGTATATAATATTTTTTATTTCTATGTTAACTGCCTCGTTGGTCTAGTGGGGGCAAGCGCGAATGCTGAGATGAGGTCCTGGGTTCGATCCCCAGGTCGGCCTGTGTTTTTGGGTTTTTCCATTAGGAATTTCTCAGTAGCAGGCCGGTGTCTGGATTTGTGTGACGGTTAATGGCAATAGGCTCGCCCCCTAGTACAAGGGATTTAAACATAACTGGCGAAATGAGGGTGTCCTAAAACACCTCTGCCGAACCCTTCAGGGAGTAGGTACAAGGTGAGATGTTATGTTACATTATATTTTTATGTTTTTTTTACGGATCTTTGTCTCTTGTTCCTTGACGCTTTTTGTCTGTTCTTCTTTTACGATTATTAGTATGTCGCAAGATTTTGTTTGCTTGATCGATATCCTTGCCTGCACATCACCACGTACTATGTACTTTAACCGACCAGTTCAAAATCCCTAAGCTGGTGGTAGGCAGTAGAATAACCGGAGTGAGAGTGGAGTTGACCATCTTCTTTGAGAGACTTCTACACCTAGCAATAGCCCGTGACAGGCTGAGTACCTACCTAGGTAAAACTATGAGACACAGTAAACTTTGAATGACTACCCAGTAATACTAGTAGTACTGCCCAAGGATTAACAAAAAAAATTCTAGCAACAGCGGCAGCCGACTCTACGTCACCTGCTGTCCAGAGTACGTTAGTCCAAGTTTTTGTAGGCACTCAGTATTTGCTTTCGGGATTCGAGTTGAACTTCCAATATGGCGGAAAGTATTCGTGCATTCGCATGTTCGCCGTGTTAGAACACCCAGGAATAAGTTTTACTGCGATCAGATTGTAAACTTCACCGTTGGGACCGTACCGAATTCAGATGTTGAATGTCTGTAAGTACTTAGATGTAATTTACCCATCTTCCCTGATTTACATTGAAACATTCACACAACTCATTTACGACTACGTAACTTCATACTGTTATATCATGTTCTATATTATACACTAGCGGCCCGTCCCGGCTTCGCACGGGTGGACATTCTTCCCGTTTTTGCAACATTTTTCATTTATGCTCTGCTCCTATTGGTTGTAGCGTGATGTTATATAGCCTATAGCCTTCCTCGATAAATGGACTATCCAACACAATTTTTTTTCAATTCCAACCAGTAGTTCCTGAGATTAGCGGGTTTTAACAAACAAACTCTTCAGCTTTATAATATTAATATAGATTCGGCTTACACCTTGTTAACAGCTTTTTCTCCTCTATAGGTCTAGCACGAACATTTGACATACAGTCTTCTTCTTTTCGACAGTATACTGCTTGGCGCCGGACTTTATTGTGAGGATGGTAGCTAGCCAGGTGGACCGTATAGATCCTAACACCAAGCGTGCTGGGTTTTGTTCTGTAAGACACGCGTCTATTCCCAGCGTGTGGTAGGAAAGTTTTATATTCTAACCCGTCCCCACACGGTTACCCGCTTACGTCTGCATAGCTGTGAATTGGTAGTAAAGTTATAGCTAAATGACAATTTAAGTTTCCAGATTTCATCCAGATGGATTTCCACCAGGTGGTATTGATAAATAGGGACTTAAAGTTTTAAATGGCCACCTTTGTTTCATTTCAATCTAATAAATACCTACGTCTCGTTGGTCTAGTGGTGGCAAGCGCGGTCCTGGGGTCGATCCCTGGGTCGGGCAAAGTGTTATTG
The DNA here is from genome assembly GCA_910594945.2 of Amphipyra berbera. Lineage (NCBI taxonomy): Eukaryota > Metazoa > Arthropoda > Insecta > Lepidoptera > Noctuidae > Amphipyra > Amphipyra berbera. The sequence goes on along the minus strand of OU343136.1, from coordinate 7,821,875 downwards.
GGTTTTTCCGTGTGGAATTCCTCAGTAGCAGCCCTGAGTTTGGATTTGTGCTAGGTTGATGGCAATAGGCTTGCCCCCTATTACATGGCACCAGAACATAACGGCGAAATGAGGGTGTTACTATACACCTCTGCCCAACCCTTCAGGAAATACAGGCGTGATGTTATGTTGTGTTAAATACGGCTGTCTCTTTCATTAGCTTTACTTTCATCAATATTACAATTTGTGTCGTAGTTCAAACTTTAGTTTAGCGATTAGACAGGCTTCATTTCTCAACTATAAAACTAACTCAACAATAAAATCCTCTATAAAACACCTGTTGCTTGTAGCATACATACCACTGTTTACACAATTGTATATATGTATATATACGGAAATATAATTAATCCGCTGATTCGGTACGGGATGATTTCCACCAAACGGCTCGCATCGCGTCGGATCGGAACGGATTTTACAATCTTCAAACGATATTAAATCGTGTACACAATATTTAAAGTCTATATTACCAAGCCGCGCACAGCAGCTTGACCACGGGCGTCTTCCGCGATACGCGATCGTTGCCGAAAGTATGCTGCGACGTGCGATCGGCTCCGTTCACCTGTCGTCGTATCCGATCGGATCCTTTCGGCTGTCAACACGGTAGGAATGAAACCATTGACTAGGCGCAGAAACTGATACGTTCGCAAGTGACGTTACGGAGCCGATCGTATGCGTCGACATCCTGCCGGACGCGATCGCCTGTCGCCGTATCCGTTGGTATCCTTTCCGATCCGATGCGATGCGAGCCGTTTGGTGGAAATCATCCTTTACACGAAATAAATGAAAGTTTAATCCGATGGTGCTTTTATATAGGTACCTACATAATAAATATACATAAACTTGCTAAATGGCCACAAATAAAAAAAAATGCAGATTCCATTTGCGAAGTTAAACTGCGCTTGCCGCGGTCAGTCTGTGGAGATGTGACCGTTCGTTACACATCGAGACCCCGCCGTGCCTCGGTGGGCACGTTAAACAGTCGGTCCTGGGCGTCATACGAATACCTTCACAGTCGTTACGGGAAGTCAGCAACCGGAAGTCTGACAATCATAGGATATCGGCATTGCCCAGTAACTGGGTTGCGGAGATCTGTTGGCAGTCGCTCCGTGTAAAATACTGGTATGTGGTTAGACTGGAAGCTGACCCCAACATAATGGGGAAAAGGCTAGGAGAGAGAAAGAATCAGTTTTTTAACTAATTAAATTTCGTTACAATATTTATAGAACATTAAAATATTGATCTATACTTTTTTCTCAAGAATAAACAAAACCAACATAGTTGGGAAAAGGCTAGGCAGAACAATATGTTTACAGCTACTTACTGGTTGTTGCCTACACTTTTGTTCAGCAATTTGAACCGCCCGTGTAAGAACATCATTATAACGCCATAAACAAAGCCTTAGCAGAAATTCATTAACATAAAAAGCCAATCTAAAATAATAATTATTATAACCTAACCTTATCTCGGAGTCTTCCACAGAACTTATCCACCAAGAAAATGCCAGAATTCAACAAAGAGAATGTTCAACGCCTAGATAAAATGATTGACAGTACTTATTTCTATGATAAACAGTTGGTGAAGTGAAGCTAACGTTATTAAAGTTCCTCCAAGTATTTTAGAGAATATTCTAGTAAGTAAGTTCGGTGACAACGCGGTAAGAAAGTTTCACGCCTTTATAAATCCTTAGCAAAAGTTATAATCGAAAATATACCACAATAGGGTTATGCTTAGGTTATGATAACTGCTATCAGTTCCAGGCGAGAGCAGTCTACCTGTTTATAATGTACTAGCGGCCCGTCCCGGCTTCGCACGTGTGGACATTTTTCCCGTTTTTGCAACATTTTTCATTTATGCTCCTCTCCTATTGATCGTAGCGTGATTTTATATAGCCTATAATCTTCCTCGATAAATGGACTATCCAACAAAAAATAACTTTTCAATTCCAACCAGTAGTTCCTCAGATTAGCGCGTTCAAACAAACAAACTCTTCAGCTTTATAATATTAGTATAGATAGGTGTTAAAAAATTAACTCTAAGACTCAGTTGCACCAAATAACTGTTACTGTTAACTTGACATAATTATTTCTGTCAAATTTGTACTGATTTGACAGAAATTTTGGTATGGTTACGGTTATAGTAAGTTGTTGCAACTCAGCCTAAGAATTTGTGGGGTTACTTTCTCTTTTGAAAAATATATAAAGGCTAACTGAAATATTTGTACGAAAAAATCTAATTATTTATAGTATATTTTATGCGATCATAATATTCCGTTAATAATTACACCAACAGGACCCCTCGTCCAACGGCTTTAAAAATAAGTGCAAAGCTGAAACTAAGATCTCATTCATTCAAGAAAATAATTATGTCTCACAAAACGTATAATACAAAAAAAAAGAATTATATTTTCTATCTTTGAAACTATTTTTCCAAACAAAACTATTTTTACAGGCCTTTGTTTTGAAGTAGAAGCTTCTCAAGCATTCTCTTAAACAGATCAGGTGCGTAGTACTCGCAGCCGCACACTTATTAAAGGAGGAAACAAGAGTGTATAGATCATAGCAAAAACAAACTTGTGGAATCCTCTTATAGCCTGAAAACATGCCAAATTGATCAAATTGAAGAAAAAAAAAGGAATTTTACTCCTCTCCTGCAATATTTTACTCAAGCGGACATTAAGTAAGTCGATTTGCAATCTGCGGTACAACCGTTAGCGACCGTTCTCTTAGCTCTGTACCACGAGCTGTTACATAAGCTATGCTATTAAACAAACTGTCGCCTTTCAAGCTATTTTTGTTCCAACTTAAGATAAAGTGGCTCCTTTGGGATGGTTTCGATTGCCTTTTGTTTGCCACCAAGATGTACGAAGGAGTATTTTGGGTTTTTTTTACGCTTGGCCACGCATGTACCATTGCAGTGTACTGTAAGAGCAGAAAACAGATAGGTACAGAAGTCAATCTACATACAAGTGCGCTCGAGCAACGCACACATAGACACTGCTCACGGACACGATATCTCGGACTGTTTGGGACTAGAGTGCGAGTGAGTGCGAGCGCGAGTGCCATGCGCTTTAGAGAGATAGATATATAGATAGAGCGACCGCCGAGCGTAGGTATGAAAAGTGAAGTACCTACATGTGATTGACTGCTGTAAATATCTGTTTTGTGGTAAGAGTGCAGCAACGCAATTCTACAGGCGCGCACCACAATGCGCAGGCGTGAAGCAACCGCACTGGATTCAGTATGACATCTCATATTCAATCAACTCGGCGTATCGCAGACCACTGCTGGTCGTATCTGTCCCAAGTTGCAGATAACTCGTATATATAACATACACACATAACATCGCGCCTGTATTCCCCACAGGGTTGGGCAGAAGTGTACAGAAACGACCTCATTTCGCCGTTATGTTTAAGTCCCATGTAATAGGGGGCGAGTCTATTGCCATCAACCGGGTACAAATCCAAACTCTGGGCTGCTACTGAGGAATTTCACACGGAATAACTCTATAACAGTTTGCCCGACCTGGGGATCGAACCAAGGAACTCACGAGCAGTAGTCGCGCTTTCCACCCCTAGACCAACGAGGGGGTTTATCGTATACAATTTAATTAATTTCAAACCTTGCTACATCAAACGCATGTAGCAATTGCATCTCTAATGAGCCAGTCATTTTAGTTTTTTGGAACTTCATTGTTAGCTAGACATTTCTTCAAGCTATAAGCACTAAAGCTATGTTAGTTAATAAACAAAAAAATTTAGTTAGCGTTCAACGTTTATTAGTGCAGTCATTTATAAAAACAAATGTATCTCGAAAGTTCTTTCATCATCACAAGGGCTACTGAAATTCAAATAAATATTAGAATATTTACATTTCAATAAATAACATTAAAAAATCACAACTAGCACATCCAGGCATTTTAGTTCTATGTTTTTATTTAAGTATTTGTGTTGTCTCTGTATACAGCCATCCAGTATTTCATCTTTATGTCCTTTTAGACTTAAAACACGTGGAGAGAAATAAAAAAAAATCACTCTACCCCGCAAATCCAGTAATTGGATCCCCGCCAAGCGTCGACTCTCATGAAAATGACTCGTAAACTTAAGAAAATTTTCGCTTGATGGGTAATATATTTTTACGTTCAATCCTTATTAGGGAGAGATCTCGATCCATGTCTTCATATCGGTCTGTCAAGAATGTTCGCTAGCTCCCTTCGTTGGGATCAGTGAACCAAAAAATAAGGAATAATTCAATGTTTGCTCGTTTTAGTGTGACAATGTTTTGCGATGAGGTGTCTTATTCAATTTGTTATATAAATATTGTCGACGGCTTCGTTTATTTCATTGGCTAAAAATAAGTCAACTTATTTATTTATGGGGGTGGCCATGGGATTGTATCAGAGGAGTAGGAAACGGTCGCTGATAAAATATGACTATGATATAGAATTGAGAAGGTTGTATTCAGTGGCAATGACTTTACGTGAAAGCATGGGACCAAATATGCTAATTTAAATAAAATGAGATACCTACATTTGCTATTCCAGCGACACATGCGACTCCATTACGATTGTGACAATTATTGTTTTCTTTTTTTTTTTTTAAACGTTGGCCCATACTAGGTTTTCTCCTGTATCGTGGGTGCGTTTACAGACACAAATCTTCACATGCACAAACGCCCAGACCCGAAAGAACTATTACTAGGCCATACAAATATTTGTTCCGTGCGGGAATGGCACCTACGACCCGTAGCGCAGAAGCCTATTGCTCAGCCACTGCACCAAACGTGTTGTCAATTATTGGGCCAGGAATTAACATGTCGAACTAAACATACATTCATTCATAAACTCACGCTTTTTTTGTCATGGGGGTAGGCAGAAACTATAGAACGCCATATGCTGCGATCCTTACATACTCCTTTCGCTTCGGCCACATTCATACATCTTGTCAACACGCACGCTGGTTGAGAGTACTACGCACCTGTTATTTGTTAAAACATCACCAATAACAGCGATGTATGTCCTACAACGGCTACCTCTACCGTTTCCATTGACATCCGCCTTATAAATTCCTTTTTTTAATTGATGTTCACTCATTCTCTTGACATAACCAAACCCCCTAGCACACATCTTTAAATTTTTGTTACTATATCATCTTTTAAACGCTACTGTTTTCGAACTAAACATACAAACAAAATCAAGGAATGAAAATCAAATTACCGTCCTTCCACTTAAAGACTTGTCACTTTCAATAGTGACGTCGTACAATGTTGGTGTCAGTAACAAGATTCTAAATCAATACCAAAGTGTTGTAACATGGATGTACGGTACGGACAGAATTCCACTTTATGTTGTCTATAACTTGCGGAGTATCGGTACGACACCTGAGCCCTAGTATACATCATAATAACGTTATAGTTATGTGCGAAGGTACCCTAATGTTAGGTGGTACATAAGTTATGTTTGGGACGCTAGATATTATTTAAGCAGGTAATGCAAACTTACCTCCGTCTTGAATCGTTGATTGGTACTTGCGTTTTCGATTTCTTGTCGTATCACTTTGAGTTATGCAGACAAAAAACACACTATACCAATTAGGTGTTGTTTTGCTTAGCCTTTTTCCCTTGGGATCAGCTTCCAGTCTAACCAGATGCGGCTGAATACCAGTATTTTACACGGAGCGACTGCCATCAGACACCCGCAATCCAGTTACTGGGTAATGCTGATATCCGTAGGTTAGACCATTTATCAGACTTTCAAGCTTTTAGATACCCTTATCGACTGTCATAGGTACCTATTTGACTGTTTAACGTGCTCTCCAAGTCACGGAGGGGTCTCGCTGTGTAACGAAACGGTCACCCATCCACAGACTGACCACGGCAAGCGCAGCTTAACCAAATTTTATGGTCCTCGCAGTTTGTAATTATCCACGAGACCCATCAAATTGATGTACCAATGGAATTTCATATGAGTTCCGTAAACTGTACCAAACCATTTAATTAGGGAGTTGAGGTTGAAAACTGCATAATTATCATCTTTTCAACGAGTGGATTAGATGATATCGTCTCGTATCGGCATAACCCACTTAGAATTGACACACAGATTGCATATTAATAGCAAAGTAACACTCATTGATAGATAAGACATGTGATGCTAAGGGTCTGTGCAGACGACGTCTTTTTTACGCGCTGACGACGCGCGTTAACGTCAAACTCCATACATAAAAAAAGATACACACATTTTTACTAAAGTCTTGTATTCAGTAAAAGTCATAATGTTTCTCAACATGACGCGTAACATTGAGTCTACGTGACGCTGCAACGCTGCACACTGCCCCGCATCGTTGCACGTAATATTGTGCGGCATTTCAACGTGATGCGGGACATGTTGCAAGCCGCCGCTTCGAGAGCGGGCGCAAGTGTGAGCGAGCTAATTGTTCCACGACATTGTCCCAGGGACATTCACGTAGATGTCCCGTGCTAAGTCCCACGGCATGTTGCTCCATTTGTCCCTTAGTTAATCCAAGACATTAAGAACTCTCTCAAAATTCTAACGACACAAGAAATTAAAAAAAGTTTCTTAGGAAACAACCAATACAATCCACAGGTAACTTTAACGCGACATTGCTAGCTGGCGCGCAACTTGACGCACGGCTTGTTGTTCGTTTCGGTGCAACATGAAGTTGAATATCAAATGTTATCGAGCGGAGATGTGACGCGCAGAAATGTCCGTGTGGTGTAACGAATACACTGAATACATTTTCTTTATTTTGTAAGTAATTTCTAACCCACCAACGTGGCATTTTTGTTTTTGATGCATTTTTCGATAAAATTATAACTACCGCCGCTGAAATCAACACTAGTTGCTGTGGCGACATGTTGTCGACGACTGATGCGAGCGAAATCATGTGTAGATACAACGTTGCTAAACAAAAGATCCACGCTGACTTTTAACACGTTGAGCAGCATATTGTGCAACATGTCGCGCGCCAAATGTTGCCTAGTGGATACGAGGCTTTAAGGGCCATGCCACATCTGACGGAAGATACGTCGCCGATCTTCCGTTGCGTAATTTACTCGAAGAATTTTAGTAACTCGTCTTCGATCAAATGTGTACGGAGTGAGACGTTTATAGGTAATTATGTGTACCTGCGGAAGATCGGCGACGTATCTTCCGTTAGATGTGGCATGGCTCTAATAAACTGCACCAGAATGGTGGCTTTAAAATATACGATGCATAATTTTATACCTCTGAAAATATTTACTACCCCTGAACTAACAGCAACTAATTAAAGTCGCTTTAAAAGTCTTTATTGTTCAGCCTTGAATTGGTTTAGATTCAACGTCACCGTTCTTAGAAAATAAAGGCTTTGGTATCGAACTCCCTAGAAATGCTTAGAAAGCAGTCTAGAATATTCTTCTAGAGAGCCACTCACTTGCAGTATAATAAACTTTTGAATTTGTTTTTGTGATGAACTCTTTAAAAATCTATTAAGAGATTAAGTGGTTCTTAAATTTTTGACTTTATGGGTACTTAAATTTTATATTGGGGTTCTTAGTTTAAGATTGAATTTATACAAGATTGCAGATTTTTTCGATATGATAGAAATTATAAAAACGAATTAGCGCGTAAATAGTGATCGTGATAACTTTATCTGCCCGTAAACGTGCAGTTCAGAAGGCCGATTCCTATAATTTAGAAAGTGAACTTTCAGTAGCCCGAATGTCTGACCACCGGTCTAACCTTGGGATATCGGCATTACCCTGTAACTGGGTTGCGGAGGACTGATAGCAGTTGCTCCGTGTAAAAAACTGGTATTCAACCGCATCTGGTTAGACTGGAAGCTGACCCTAACATAGTTGGGAAAAAGGCTAGGCAGAAAGAAAGTATGTTGTTAATAACATACAGGAGTATTCAGATCCGGACTGGCCATACGGGCAAATGCCCGATGGGCCGGATGCCTGATGGGCTGGTCACACAGTCGGAGAAATCGAAAGAGTGAGGGGAACGTCAAAAAAGAAGAAAAACCGTCCGACTATCGCCTATCGCTTGAAAAAGAAGCCGCAAATTGGACCTACTTATGCAAAAAGGAACCAATCCACACGCATGCCAAAATCGAGCTAAGTATGTAGAAAGCTTTAGAAATGTACCTTCTATCGACCCTGTAAGGATCAAAATGATCTTAACTTTGACAGAATATGTGCCAAAGTTGTCAGATCATTTTCATCTTTACAGGGTCGATAGAAGGTGCATTTTGAAAGCTTTCTTCATACTTAGCTCGATTTTGGCATGCGTGTGGATTGGTTCCTTTTTGCATAAGTAGGTCCAATTATTTGTGTTTGTAAATTCATCCAAGATACAGGAGAAAGAGTGAGGGGAGCGACTAAAAAAGGGCCGATTTCAGGTCCCAGTCTGGCCCTGGGAGTATTCACTGTGCGGGCTAATATTCTTCGACAACCCCATTGGTGATCCCGTTATATTATTATCAGTAAACATGACAATCTAATCAATTTGTTTTCTCTTACGAAACCCGCGGGGTGACATGTAGGTGTATAATTAAATTAAAATTAAAGGTGTTAATTTTGGCATTCCGATACCACGGGGATCCATTAACTCAGGAAGTGTATTAATTGAATAACGGTACATTAAAACATGTAGTGACGTCACACTGAGCTGAATATTTTGTAAGTAAAAAATATACAACAATTAACTACCTACTGTCTGGTCTGTACTGGTATACAGAGATTTGATTTTTATGATTGACCCTATCGATTGATGCCATAAAAGTACTGTATGTGTTACCTATTTTGTCAGATTTTAGCCGGTTTGGCTCCAGGGAGGGGCAAGCGTATTTTCGTATTTTCAAAAATCTTTGAAAGCAGTTAATTTTGCTTCTTTTTAAAAGTAAAGGAATGTTTCCATAGAGTAAAATTGGCTATCTCCAGTATTTAGAGTAGGTAATTTCTCTCCAGGTTCTGTTCTGCCAGCCTTTTCCCAACTATATTGGGGTCAGCTTCCAGTCTAACCAGATGCAGCTGAATACCAGTATTTTACACGGAGCGACTGCCATCAGTCCTGCGCAACCCAATTACTGGGATAACGCCGATATCCTAACGTTAGACCGGTTGTCAGACTTTCGCACTACTGACTTCCCGTAACGACTATCATAGGTATTCGTATGACACCTGGGACCGACTATTTAACGTGCTCTCCGAGGCACGAAGGGGTCTCGATGTGTAACGAACGGTCACCCATCCACAGGCTGACCGCGGCAAGCACAGCTTAACCTCGCAAATCATATGATCCACGCGGTTGGTAATTAGGAGGTAGTCTAAATTCTTATTCTTTCTTTTTTCAATTAGCCACGAGCCCCTTCAGTTAATTTCTCTCCAGGTGCAGTTAAAAAATTCCACTCTGCAAACAGTAAATCTCTTCCTTTCTCCTCGTTGGTCTAATGGTGGCAAACGCGACCGCTGATGGCGAGGTCCTGGGTTCGATCCCCAGGTCGGGCGAAGTGTTATTGGGTTTTTCCGTGTGGAATTCCTCAGTGGCAGCCCGGAGTATGGATTTGTGTCGGGTTGATGGCAATAGACTCGCCCCCTATTATATGGGACTTAAAAACATAACAGCGAAATGAAGGTGTTACTATACATTTCTGCCCAACCCTTCAGGGAATACAGGCGTGAAGTTATGTTATTTATTTATTTGAAGTTATTTATTTAGTTATGTTATTTTTTTTCTTTTTGTCGTCATGTCCTGTCCAATTCGATAGTTACAAGGGTCTGATCTACCTAATTAACCGAATGTGAAAAATGCATATGGTATTCATGTTGAAATAGTACATGAGATTTTTAACCAATTTTATGTCTTTCCTTTTTGTTTACCTATTGTATTGTATTTTTTACTAGCCGTCTGACTTCGCCTGCGTAGAAGTCGGATGGGTTTTAATATTTCCGCGCGGTACCCGTATTCTTTTCCTAAAATAAAAGTAGCCTTAGTTACTCCGTATAAAATCAGCTATCTGTCAGCGAAAGTCTCGTCAAAATTGGTCCAGCTGTTTCGGAGAGCTGAGACCGACAGACAATAATTTAAAAAAATGTTTTTTTGTTGTTAGTACCGTATATATTTCCATATGCATTTAGTAAAAAGCTGTTATTTTGACATTAACAGACTGAGTTTGTGCCAATAGATACATTTTCTATTCTATTCAGTAGAGTCTATTGCCCAATTTTAGACTTTAATGCCCAAATTCTCGAAAAACAAAGATATGTATGTATAAATCTACTTCTTAAAATGGCTTGGGTTTTCATCACACGCCTATTAATGCTTCTGATAGTTTCGGAAATTAAACTTCTTATTCAAGACTGCGTACATTACTGTCAAGATTTCAGACTCCGAGTCCACTGAAATTACCTACTCATATTAAATTCTAGACGTGTGACTGACAAAATGCTAACTCAAGTCTTTGTTAGGGCTTCTGCAAACGTAACTGCAAGCTTGTCATGCATGCAAACAAACCTTTTTGTGGGAACTCATATTAGCTTGTGTGAGATAATTTGCAAAAGCATTTTAATTTTAAGTTCTCATGTAAGCTGGAATGAAACGTTGGCTAGACAAGCGTGTAGTTAGAATGACCACCTTTGTAAAGAAACCATTTTTTTTACGATATTATTTTTTTAAAGATTAACCATGGAGTTTCTTGCCGGCTCTTCTCCATAGGAAACACTAATTGGAATCGTGCATCTAAATTCGACTTTTCATAAGCACCTGTATTGGATTATATGAAATAAAAAAAATTGATTTTGATTTTTGATTTCTTTATTTGGTGAACAATTTGAGTACCATAACTTATGAACACGTTCGGGGCTCGTGGGTAAATACTAACCTTGCGGATCATACGATTTGCGAGATTAAGCTGCGCTTGCCGCGGTCAGTCTATGGATTGGTGACAGTTCGTTACACATCTAGACCCTTCCATACCTCGGAGAGCACGTTAAATAGTCGGTCCTGGGTGTCATACGAATACCTATGACAGTCAACCGGTCTAACCTTAGAGTATCGGTATTGCCCAGTAACTGGGTTGCGGAGGACTGATGGCAGTCGCTAGTGTAAAATACTGAGTAATAACCCGTATCTGGTAAGGCTGGAAGGTGACCCCTACATAGTTGAGAAAAGGCTAGGCAGACATATAATTTATGAACACGTTTTAGTAACTAATAACTACTTAATTATACAAAGAATGGTAGACCAGATAAAAGTTATGATATATGAACATAAGTATCTACGTTTAAGAAACTTCTAATAGTTTTGATAATATATTATGGCTTAATGGGTTTAAGTTGGATTAAAATCAAGTAATTTGTTAAATCATAAATATTGTTTTATCATTAAGTAAACTATTTTCGTTTAAGTGCAATTTAAGGCGAAAAAGAGAACGTGGTAATCTTAGATTTTGGAAAATGGCATATACGTCAGACTTCGTTTGAATAAATGAATAGATACCTATTACTAAAATAATAAATGAATAGATATTACTACACTAAATTATAACAAAATTTCACGTAGGTCACTTACACATTATAAAAAATCGCTTCAAAAAATACATCTGAAAAAATATAGGTAAGCTAACTCTGTCAATATTTTTTTAGTATTTTTTTTCTCTCACACAATTATTTTCTGAACGAATCACTTAATTTGTATCAATGGAACATACAGACCTATAGCATCTGCTAATTTATTTGCTATTTCTATACTAATATTATAAAGAGGAAAGATTTGTATTTTTGTATGTAACGAATAAACTTACAAACTACAGAACCGATTTCTAAAAGTCTTTTGCCGTTAGAAAGCTACATTATCACTGAGTAACATAGGCTACGGGTGGAGCCGTGAGGACACAGCTATTCACTAATATAATCAAGGTAGTCCCAAAAATAGAAACAGCTTTGTACCTTCCATACGTAATATTTGTACCAAAGGACCAAATTTATAACTCAATCAAACTATCAACATTATTTCGAATATTGAAAGCATATCGATTAACCCCGACTAACTCGCTGAATACAAACGCGAAATTGATAGAAGTTATCGGTACGCCACAGCATCAGTTCTGGGACTAAAGTTAGATTAGATATGGGGAACTCAACACGTCCAAACTTGTCTGAAAACACTAATGGGTTACATCGTGTAATCATATACCACACCTATTGGACTAAATCGAAATCGTTTGGATATTTATTGTATGTATCGAGGTAAAGACTGGCCCGTACCAATTTGAACAAAACATTTACATTCTTTTGAGTTGTTTTATCTAAAACTGTGAATAAAAATTAAGAAGCCATTGTTTAAATGAACTTTTCAATAGTATTCTACGTTTGTTAGTTTTTTCGTTAAAAAACGTGACATTTTTTTTAAATTTAACCACTAAAAGATATTTTACCTTTTTTAATTTGATTCGGGCCACACTATTATAGTTCTTTTAGTTCTTGTAAGCTTACTATTCAACAATAGCTGTGCGAGTAGGTGTAGAGAAATTAATGCTGCTCGGATACTGAAAAAAAATCTCTACATTTATATATTGTTGGCAACATTGGAAAAAGCGCATAGTCACAGGTTAAAAAGAGCGGCACACGCATGCGCTTTGAAGTAGTAAGTTCGATCTGCCATTGAGAAACGTCCAATATTTTTGCCATTTTCCTTTTTCATGGCTTATTTTGTTGTGATAAATTAATAAATGACTGTGACTCCGTGTCTATGTTTTAAAAAAAATACCTTTAGTTCAAGGTTTAAAATAATATGTACATTTTTTGAGATTAGGATGGAAATGTACTAAATCTCTTATTTATTTGAAGAATCTTTATTGAAATCTTTTACTTTACATAACAATAGTGAGAAATTGTCTCATTATACAGTATGTTCATTAATGAAATGCGTTCCCATTAACCCGCAATAGTGTAGCGTCCATACATGCAAAAAAATATTACCATTGAAATTTTTTTTTATATATTTTTTTAAATAATAAAATATTCACAAATAATAATAAATTGATACGTAAAAGTAATATTGTAACGCGCATTTGCTTTTCAACGTGGAAGTACGGCAATTTTAAATGTTTTTTTTTTATACTCAAAAATCTATGCTGATATTTTTGTTTTAATCTATCAATGATATAGATTAACGAGTTTAAGGGAACGCCCTCTGTTATTTAACATACTGTATATCCAAAACTATTGTTCTGAAAAGAAGTTCTTTACCAGATTTTTTTCTTAGTTATCATTAAACTAATGGCGATAAGACCGCCATTGTACCCTTTAATGTTTGTTATTGTATAAGAGCTGTGTTACAATTTTGGTGTACAATAAAGTATATTCTATTCTATTATAAATTATACTTAATTTAAAAAAATATGACTTAAGTTCATAGCCCAAAAACTACTATGTCGATCGTTATATCACCTAAACTTCAGTAAACTTATCTAAAGTGGATAAAACAATTTCATTAATTCGAACGGCAGTAAAATTTGCATATCGGAACAGTAACCTGCAAAGTAATTAAAGCCTCCTCGTGTACTCAATTTGATATCTATTGTGGCTTCAATTGGAGATCTAAAGCACTTCGAGTGTACAAGTGCTTCAGTGCTCCTTTGATCTGATCGTGACCCAGAAGTCACCGACAATTGTCGGAAGACTTTATTTGAATGTTAATGACTCTCCAATTATTTATTTATTTTCTTGATCTGAGTGTGGAGTCTTGTAAGTAATTGACATCGTGTGCAAATCGTAAAATTTTACTGAAAGGAATTCGTACTGAAGCTTCGTTTATTATTATTTTTTGTTTTTTGTAAATATTCTGGCTAGTTTTTTTCTAACTATATTGGGGTCAGCTTCCAGTCTAACCAGATGCGGCTGAATACCAGTATTTTACACGGAGCGACTGCCATCAGACCTACGGGGCAATGCCGATATCCCAAGGTTAGACCAGTTGTCAGACTTTCGGACTTCTGACTTCCCGTAACAACTGTCATAGGTATTCGTATGAGACCCGGGACGGTCTGCTTAACGTACTCTCCAAGGCACGGGGGGGTCTCGATGTGTAACGGACGGTGACCCATCCACGGACAGACCGCGGCAAGCGCAGCTTAACTTCGCAAATCGTATGATTCGCGCGGTTTGTATAACTAGCCACGAACCTGTCTTTTTTGTTTATTATAAATGCGAAAATGAAATTCGTTTTTTGCATTGTCACGCTTCGACCGATGTATTTAAACTTGAGAGTCCTCTCCCGGTCGTTCGATATTCCAGATCAAAATTTTATTACAAGAAAACTAACATGATTTTCAAGGCTATTATATTTATTTTGACGACATTTGGTTCAGTGGCTAAGCAATTGGCTTCTGCGCTACGGGTGGTGGGTTCGATTCCCACACGGAACAAGTATTTGTATGGCCTACGGATAGTTTTTCCGGGTCAGGGCGTTTTTGCATGTGAAAATTTGTGTATGTAAACGCACCCACGATATAGGAAAAATACCTAGTGTGGGGCAAAGTTTTTATAAAAAAAAATAACGAAACGAAACTGCAGGCTTATCCTAGTTAGTTATAACGTATTTATAAGCTATCACTTCTACAATATCCTGCCTTCCTTCATTCATATTTAATTTACACTTGTGGCTTCTTGAGTTCTAGGAACTCACTTAGTTTTGTTGTTGCCGTTTTCCTTCACAGCGTAAGGCAAATTAATCAAACACGTAGGTACGACGTAGGTACATTTTCTCACACGGATAGCAACGAACCTCGAATGTAAGTTCTATAAACACATGAGAACATTAAAAGTAAGCAAATAGTCCATCTTGTGATAGATTACCTTGCTTACTGAAAAAAATCTTTTGCATATAATTTAATTTGCAATTAAGTATATAAGCTGCAGATTTTTTTTATCTTCTATATATTATACTAGCTGTGTCCTCACGGCTCCGCCCGTAGCCTATGTTACTCAGTGATAATATAGGTTTCTAACGGCAAAAGATTTTTTGAAATCGGTCCAGTAGTTTTTAAGTTTATTCGTTACATACAAAAATCCAAAAATACGAATATTTCCTGTTTACAATATTAGTATAGATTACTAGCGACCTGCCCCGGCTTCGCACGGGTACAATATAGATACTAAGGTGGGACATATACCTAAACCTTTCTCTTGAATCACTCTATCTATTGCTGAAAACTGCATTAAAATCCGTTGCGTAGTTTAAAAGATCTAAGCGTACAGACAGCAGGAGCGACTTTGTTTTATACTATGTAAAGATTGTTATATTATAATTACATTCTGGCTGACCGACTATTCATCAACGCAGAGCCTAAACTACTGAAGCTGGAAACATGAAATTTGAACAGTAGGTTTCTTTTGTGACGTAAGCATCCACTAAGAAATATTTTTTTGGAAATTCTACCTCTAAGGGGGTAATATTGGGGATGGAAGTTTGTATGAAAATTCACGCGGACGAAGTCGCGTGCTAAGTGCTAGTATAATAACATCACGCCTGTATTCCCCAAAGGGTTGGGCAGAGGTGTATAGTAACACACTCATTTCGTCATGTTTAACTCATATATAATAAGAGGCGAGCCTATTGCAATTTATATATGTACTAGCCGATCCGGCAGACGTCGTTCTCCCCGGAAAAGCATACCGACAGCAGCGCCACCTGCCGGGTCCAATTTTGAATCTAAACCATCCAGGGCGCTACCCAAACGCATACAAAAAAAAAAACATTCAAATCGGTCTAGCCGTTTAGGAGGAGTTCAGTGACACACACGTACAGTCGAATTATATATAGGTATATAAAGACTTATAAATAAACATTGTACTATGTAGGTATAATTTGCCTTAATAAATCTCATTAACCAACTCTATTGTTAACCAGATGCTTCTCAAAATTAAACGACTCAACGCGGCTTTCCGACTAAAGCAATACCGGCCACAATACAGTGGACCTACACACAAACGCCCCAGAACTGCCCCATTTCCGACAGCCGGTGCAACTATATACCCAGACTCTAACCTCTTTCATGTGGCCTTGAGTTGCATCCCTTTTTGCAAGAATAATGCTTTAAACATTTTGCAATGAGAACAAAAGCAAGCGGGATTTGTTTTATACTTGAAACATTTATAAAACACTGATTATTAAAACGCCATAATAACATACACTTGGGAGCAATGAATCCGGTTCACCAACATAATAATATAATACCATAATACCTCGGAAAACTTTGTTTAACATTGTTTTGTTTATGTTGGTGACCCGGATTTATTACTCTCTAGTATAGTTGACTTTAAAAAATTGAGGCAAATGTTAGAAGTGTAAATAAATAGAAATAGTGGCAAACACTGCTCTAATGTAAAAAAATATAATTTAACGACAACATGACACAGAGATTTGAAAACAAATTGCTGCCCAAAATGTAGATAAGTGTATGAAAATGCGCCCATATTAAATTAAAAAAACATTTTTTACAAAAAATTGAAACCGACTTCAAAAAAGAATAAAATAATTAACATATAAAATTAACAGTTTCAGAAGTCGGTGCTGATCTACGCTGAACCAAATTGAAGGCACCAACTTCTGAAACTGTTAATTTTATATGTTAATTATTTTATTCTTTTTTTTTGAAGTCGGTTTAAATTTTTTGTAAAAAAATGTTTTTATTTTTTTTCATTTTAAAGGCCTTAATTAAAACTTGGTAGGACCTACTAAAGACGCTGCTCGTAACATAATCACATCATCACAATATGCGTACTGTTCGTCATTGAGGAGTTTCATTGTCTATCTCCGAATTTCTTCATCAGATCTTCACCAAATTTAAATGGAACCAACTACAAAGGATACCCTATCCATTAAAAAAAGAATCATCAAAATCGGTTCACAATTGGCGAAAATATCGATGAACATATACAAAAAAAAAATACATACAGACGAACATAGTAACCTCCTCCTTTTTGGAAGTCGGTTAAAAAGTTATCAATCATAACATAAAATAATTAGCCCATTACTGTCTCACCGCTGGGTACGGGCCTTTTTTCAGAATGAGAAGGGTTTAGACCTTAGTTCACCACGCTGGCCTGGTGTCGATTAACAGACTACACACACCATCAAGAACTTTATGGAGCCCTCTCAGGTAAGCAAGTTTTCTTACGATGTTTTTTTGCCTTCACCGTTAACGCAAGTGATAATCAAATTCTGATCCGAACATGAATTCGAAAAATTAGAGGTATGGGCTGGGATTGAATTCCGACCCTCCTGCATTGAAGACAAGCATTCAGCCACTTGGCTATCACTGCTTCTTATCAGTTATCAATCATTTCCTTTTAAATTGAAATATCAAAACCATAATACCTCAAAACCATCTTCAACCATATTTCAAAATAATGCTATCGACTGAAATCCACATAACATAACTTGTACTCCCCGAAGGGTTCGGCAGAGGTGTTATACACCCGGTTAGTACACCCCCGTTTCGCTAGTTATGTTTAAGTCCCATGTAATACTGGGCGAGTCTATTGTCATTAACCGGGCACAAATCCAGACTCCGAGCTGGTACTGAGAAGTTCTTAATGGAAAAACCCAATAACACTGCCCGACCTGGGAATCCAACCCAGAACCGCATGCTCAACAGTCGCTTTTGCCACCACTAGACCAACAAGGCAGTTAACAAAATCGCCTCAAAATTTTGATATTTGTTAAATAAAAATATCAAAACTGTAATTCTTCAAAACCATCTTCAACCATATTCCGAAATAATGCTGTTAACTGAAAACCACACGTTTTTACATATGAACTGTCTGTAGGCACCATCCGTGCATGGAGCTTTATTTCACAATTGGACGTAGTTATGCGAAAAGGATCCAACCCACAAAATTATCGAAAGCGAGTTATTTATATCAAAATGCTCCTTAAACGTCTTAAGCCAAACTACACATAATAACATTTTAACAAGAAAAATATTATACATTTGTCCCTTAATTACAATAAAACCAAGAAATTTTAATCAAAGAACTAATGAAGAAATACAGTCTAAACTTAAAAATTGAATATCTCATATCTGTGTGGGTTGGATCCCTTTCGCTTAACTACATCCAATTATTAATAAGACATACCTTTCGAAACCCGATATCGTATTTGTAAGTGCTCTGTATTGAATTATCAGAACAGAACTGCACTCAAAGGTTCGATAGCCGTCTGCCCGATATTAAATATCTGATTTACTTCAAATAGCATACTACGTAGCTGCTGTATACCTAATAGTCACTTAGAAATTGAAAGGTATTTTCAGGTAAGGGCAACAAGTAATTGATTTTTAAACAGCTTTCTTCTTGTTCTCGTGTGGTTAGTGACTAACCTGGTGTCAGAGTTTATGTCGTCTATGGGCCTTTGACTTGGCTTCAAATGCCGTTGAGAAATATCTCTCAGGCATGCCGGTTTCCTCACGATATTTTTCTTCACCGTTATTAAGCAAGTGATAATTATACAATACGCACATGGATCCGAAAAGTCAGAGATGCGTACTATGGGTTCGAACTCGAGACCTATGACTTGGCAGTCCGACGGACTGTCCGACAGTCAAACCAATAGGATATCACTGTTTTAATTAGCCTTGTTGGTCTAGTGGTCGCAAGTGCGACTGCTGAGCATGGAGGTCTGGCTTCGGTCCCCAGGTCGAGCAAACTGTTATTGGGTTTTCCCATTATGAATTTCTCAGTAGCAGCCCGAAGTCTTGATTTGTGCCCAGTTAATGGCAATAGACTCGCCCCGATTTACATGAGACTTCTCTGCCGGACCCTTCGGGGAATACAAGGTGTGATGTTGTGTTATGTATGGTTTATTAGCTATAAGTGTTTGTTTGTTTGATTCAAATCTTGCGACAGATTTAAAATACTTTTGCTTAACCGATTCTCTTGAAACTTCGCACACTAATTCAATTCCTATTACAATACAATGTTATAATAATTTCAACTTTCTATCCTCAAATCCTGATGCTGCAGGGGTACTGAAAGGTGAAACCGCTTAAAAGGGATTATTAACAATTACGTAATACAAATCTAATGTATGTCATTATTTAAGTCAGTTACCTTTTTTAAGCGTCAATCTAAATATTGTTTTAATATAGTGTTATGAACAGTACACTGTATTATTACTATTCAGCCATGATCATCCCACTGCAGGGCAAAGGCCTCCCTACCCGTCTTCCACTCCTCTCAGTTTAAGGTTCTCTGTGGCCAATCCTTCCAATAAGTGTCTAGCTCGTCCCGCCATCGCCTTCTGGGCCTGCCGCAACGTCGCCTGACGTTGTGTGGGCTCCACTCAGTGATGAGTTTTGCCAACAGCTCGTCCGACATGCGACAGACGTGATCAGCCCAGTTTCATTGTACACTGTAGTGGTTTAGAAATTTGCATCATTATAACATGTTATACGTACAAGTTCTGGTTATTACAAAGTGGACAGGCGCAACTCTATTTCAAATATGGAAAAATTATAAGAACGACATGCTAAGCTATAACAAGCAACGATTATCATAACCCATATACGGTCCTGTACACCTTTAAGCCGTTTTTCAATGGCACACGACACGACGGCGACGACTTCGTTTACTACAACAGTAATGTCTTGTAAACATAACGGCGAAATGAGGGTGTTACTATACACCTCTGCCTAACCCTTCGGGGAGTACAGGCGTGATGTTATGTTGTTATGTGTTAATGTCTTGTCGTTTCATGAGTAAACGGTTCATAGAAATGCATGGTGGTCGGAGCCGTCACCACATTTTGTCATATCGTATCGTGTCTTCATCCTAGCCTTTACCCAATAATCTTAGGGTCACCTTCCAGTCTAACCAGATGCGGTTTAATACCAGTATTTTACACGCAGCGACTGCCATCAGGCTTCCGCAACTCAATATCTGGGCAATGCTGACCTTTGTCAGACTTTTGGGCTTCTGGACTAACCGTAACGACTGTCATAGGTATTCTTATGACGCCCGGGACCGATTGTTGAACGTGCTTTCCGAGGCACGGAGGGGTCCCGATGTCTAATAAACGGTCACCCATCCACGAACTGGCGGTGGCCTCGCAAATCGTATTATCGGCGCGGTTGTTAATTAACCACGAGCCCATTGTGGCGTATCGTGTGCCATGGTAAAATGACCTTAGCAAAGAACGGTTTTACTACAACTGCATAGGTACATAGATGTCAAGCCAGGTAAACGCATCATGGTGTTATATATTTTAATTTTATACATAGCCGGAGCACTCGGAACAGCTCCCTTATCGGAGAAAATTTACATAATACCTAACACGGTTGCAAACGCTTTTGATATTGCGCCGCAGATTATCGCGGTATAAGCCGCCGTCTTTGCTACACTCAATGAGATTCTACCGAGGCCGGTGCGGCGAAATAATCTCTTCTAGTGGATATTATTATGGGACAGTACGTTTTGGCTTGGAATTAAATTGGTTTTGTTATGTATACAGTTTTGTATTATAAGTTTCATTAAGTTTAGAATGGGTTAAGCGCTTAGACTTTTTGCCAGATTAAGTTGCGATTGCCGCGGTCAGTCTGTGGATTTGTGACCGTTCGTTACACATCGAGACCCCTCCATGCCTCGGAGCACACATTAAACCGTCGGTCCCGGATCTCATTAGAATACATAAGACAGTTGTTACGGATAGTCAGAAGCTGGAAAGCCTGATAACCGGTGTAACCTTAAGATATCGGTATTGCCCAATAACAGGATTGCGGAGGTCTGATGGCAGTCGCTCCGTGTAAAATACTGGTCTTCAACCGCATCTGGTCAGACTGGAAACTGTGTTCGCAGTATTGCAGCTGGGTGGCAAGTTTTTTACATAATATATGAGAATTACTTTGCTGTAAGTCACTTTTACGATAGGATTTTTTTGGATTTACCCCTTATCTGTACTAATATTATAAAGCTGAAGAGTTTGTTTGTTTGTTTGAACGCGCCAATCTCAGGAACTACTGGTTGGAATTGAAAAAATATTTTTGTGTTAGATAGTCCATTTATCGAGAAAGGTTATAAGCTATATAACATCACGCTACGACCAATAGGAGCGGAGCATAAATTAAACATATTGCTAAAACGGGACAAATGTCCACCCGTGCGAAGCCGGGACGGGCCGCTAGTCTATATCTATACTAATATTATAAAGAAGAAAGATTTATATTCTTGTATTTTTAGATGTTTGTATTTTTGTATGTAACGAATAAACTTAAAAACTACTGGACCGATTTCAAAAATTCTTTTGCCGTTAGAATGCTACATTATCACTGAGTAACATAGGCCACGGTTGGAGCCGTGAGGACACAGCTAGTAGTATATAAAATGATTGGATTGTGTTGATGATTTTAATCTCATCGTGTTTAAGGGTTTTTCTTTACGTAAATAATGCGCAATCGCCTTGCAATAGCGGGTTCGGTCATCTTACAGTGACCTCACACATCAGCAAGCGTTTACTATGTTGCATGCCTGAAAAAAATATTATTTATCATTGCAGTGATGTTGGAATAAGGGCAGGATAATAATGATGATGATACATACAACAGGATCTTGTAGGGGGAATCTATCATTACAGTTATAGCTAATATCGGTATGTCAGGATTGCGAGCATGGTAAATAAAGTAAATGAAACCAACATACCTACACTCTCCACCACTGAAAGTACTTTTAATTGGGTTGGTGATTAGTTACAGAAGCTAGTTCACAATATAATATCACAACTTAATAATTTACACAAGATCAGAAAATAAGAACAAGCTAATCAGATATAAAAGGTCAGACTTCTTCGGCTGTTCGACATGGAATCCTTTGCTCCGTCGAGTGACCAGTGTTTTTATAACTTCGGGTACGTTGATTCATCCTGACGATTACCCTCCTTTATCAACATTGTCCAGTGTTACCAGCTACCGATAACAGATGATTGCAGAGATGATGGGTTGGTAACCACTGCACCTGATTTATCTTCTGCTATTTTGTATAACATTTCTTCCAAACATGATTCAGCGGGTCGATTTTACTAAGTATACAACGTTTTTTTAAATTGTGTGGTTTGATTGCTTTTTGTCACAGATTTTGTTAGTAGCATAATAATTGGTTCGCTAATGTTTTAATACTAATTGAGTATAATACCGATTGAATCTTGAATCTGGTTAAATACAAAAAAAATATGCCAGTTGTGTAGTTACTGTAACCAGTTTAGTGATTAGTAGTCAGTGGACCAACTGCCTCGTTGGTCTAGTGGTGGCAAGCGCGACTGCTGATCGTGAGGTCCTGGGTTCGATCCCCAGGTCGGGCAGTGTTATTGGGTTTTTCCATGTGGAATTCCTCAGTAGCAGCCCGGAGTTTGGATTTGTGCCCAGTTGATGGCAATAGGGTCGCCCCATATTACATGGGACTTAAACATAACGGCTAAATGAGGGTGCTACTATAAAAGCCTCTGCCCAACCCTTCGGGAAATACAGGCGTGATGTTACCTTATGTTATGTTTATTAAATACTTGATAGAGAAATGGTTTATAGTAGGTACGCCTCCACACTTTAGTGAAGTCTACTACTCTAGTCTGGTCTGGTCTAGTGATGGAAAACCCAATAACGCTGCCCGACCTGTGGATCGAACTCAGGACCTCACGATCAGCAATCGTGCTTGCCACCACTAAACCAACGAGGCAGGCTTTAATAAATCTTTGGGTCAGCTATACCAAAAGAGCGCTGGATGACCTACGCGTACAATATAATAATATTTTTAGGATGATGTTAGGACTGCCATGATGGTGCAGCGCGCCATGTTTGCCCAAAATCGAACTGACGGCTTCCACGCCGTCATTCGCAAGAAAACCGCGTCGCTGTTGTCAAGATTGCGGGCGAGTGCCAACAGCATTCTAAAAACTGTGGCGGAGAGTATCGACTCTCCGATTATTAAAAGTTTTGTGAGAAGGACAATCCCTAAACATTAATTTGGGGATGTCCTTTTCACAATACTATTAATTTATTTTGTCTATTTAACTACTAACATTAGTAATAAGTTTATTCCGTCTATTCATCTATTTACATATTTGATACATTTTTAAATATTTCTATAAAAAATATTAAAAAAACATTTAAAAATATAAAAAAATAGTAGCCCACCGGCATCGGGAACAGGGTCCAAGCTACCGGTGGTCAGGGCCTCAGAGAGAGGA
Organism: Amphipyra berbera; assembly: GCA_910594945.2. Taxonomy (NCBI): domain Eukaryota; kingdom Metazoa; phylum Arthropoda; class Insecta; order Lepidoptera; family Noctuidae; genus Amphipyra; species Amphipyra berbera. Next base: position 7,798,607 of record OU343136.1, on the reverse strand, counting down.
ACTTCCTGACAATACGTGCCGTGCCCAGAAGTACCGCTTTCTGTATCAGGCCCTTGACCCAGCTGCCCAACGCGAGCCTCGTCAGATGTTGGTCGAGGCTCTTGGCTATTAAGCCATTGACCGTCACGACTATCGGCACAATGACTGCAGAATCAACCTCCCACATGTCGACAACCTCGTGTGCCAAGTCTTGATACTTAATTTCTTTATCTTTCTCGGCTTTCACAAGGTTCTCGTCATGTGGGACAGTGATATCAACAATCATTGCGAGACGCTCTGATCGATCTATTACCACTATGTCAGGCTTATTGGCAACAATAGTCCTGTCGGTGATGATAGATCGGTCCCAGTACAATGTGATATGACCATTCTCGAGAACTGGGTCGGGCACATACTTGTAGTATGGTACTTCTGCGTCCACAAGGTTGTATTTCAAAGCAAGTTGCTGGTGGATAATCCTAGCCACTAGGTTGTGTCTGTGCAAATACTCGCCGTTAGCAAGACGAGAACAACCAGAAATAATATGTCGAATGGATTCGCCGGGACAGTGGCATGCCCGACAGATGTCAACCGTGCCGTCCTTCACAATATATTTTCGGTAGTTGTTCGTCAAGATAACTTCGTCCATAATCGCACAGACAAAACCTTCGGTTTCCCCAAATAGGTCACCGAAACGTAGCCAGGCTACGGGCGCTAGGAAATCTACATCGGGCTCATGAAGGGCCCGGTAAAAGCGTCCGTGAAGCTCCTTGCTCTGCCATACCTCCCTGCGACCATTAGTATCCAGTACTACAGGCTTGCGCCAGTTCTCTTTAGCCGAGGAGAGCGGATGAACCCTTTGTCCACTGCGACTACATCTCGATGCATCCCCACGTCGGCATGGAGGAAGTACTCCCTGAGGCTGCACACCTCGCGGTTGTGGAGGGTCTTAGCATTTAAAAAGCCGCGACCCCCACACTTCCTCGGAATGTACAGCCTCATCACCGATGAACGTGGGTGATGCATTCGGTATGCAGTCAGCAGCGTACGGACCCTCCTATCCAGGGCGTCAAGTTTCGTCTGAGTCCACTTGAGTATGCCGAAGGAGTACCTCAGGACCGGTATGACCCAACCGTTAAAGGCGCGCACCTTATTTCCGCCTGACAAAAGACTTTTAAGTACTTTTTTCAGGCGGCCCTAGAAGCGCTCCCATAACGATTGCTTCATGTCGGTCTCATTGATGCCTAACGCCTCCGACATGCCCAAGTATTTGTAGGTTTCGGTTGAGGAGAGGGATCTGAGGTGTATGGAGTCCGAGAGTTGTGTTCCCACGGATTCCATAATCCCTCCTCGCTTTACATGCATGACTGCACATTTGTCCACACCAAATTCCATCCTGATGGAATTACTGAAAGTTTCAGTTACTTTCAGTAACTTCACCAGCTGCAAATTGTTGGGGGCAAAGAGTTTCAGATCGTCCATGTAAAGGAGGTGGGATATTACCTAACCACCTCTTCTCAACCGGTAGCCTAACCCTGAACCCTCCAATAATGTGCTCAGAGGGTTCAAGGCTAAACAAAACCACAGCGGACTCAGACTATCGCCCTGGAATATACCTCGCCCAATCCTTATTGGTTCACCTCTCCCTTGGATTTGCCGACATCCTGGATAGTGAAGGACTGTCCTCCATTGCCCCATACATGACGTCAGGAAGGCGCATAGAGTTGTATTTACTTTATACAACTCCAGCACCCTCATGAGCCATGTATGTGGTACTGAGTCGTAGGCCTTCTTATAATCTATCCAACATGTTGACAGATCCTTTCTAGATCGGCGAACTTGTTGGCTAATGGCCATATCTATGAGGAGTAGCTCCTTAGTACCGCGGGACCCATTCTTACATCCATTTTGAGAGACGGACATAATATAATTATTTATAATATGAGATAAGAAGTAACAATAATAAGTTTTATTATTGTTTACTAACACGCTGGATCATTGTCCGAAAATAAAGAATTTGAATTTAATAAACATGACGTCATAAAGGTACATTTGTATGATTCTCGAGACAAACAAAGAAATTAAACTTATAAAGAGTTATTGATTATTTATTTGTTTTATGAAGTGATTGAAATCTGTTTTATCAAAAATACAATTCCATTGTCTATCACTACATGTTATTTTAGGCATACGATATAATGCGCTTGCTAAAGTAAATATTTTGGTGCTGATTGTTAGAATGACCGACTATTCAATCATCCAAAAATATACGTGACAGCCCGTTCACACAGCGGATCTGTTTTAACGGATCCGTCGGTACTGGATGTGTTGTTCACATCTGTATCGACGGATCAGTTAAACAAATGGCAGCTGCATCGCATCTGGCCGGCAGAATACGATAAAAATAACGGATCCAGTATTTTTTACTGGATTTGGAATACTGTTGTGTATGTGAACTCGCTCATACAACTACAGGCGCCATCACCAAAGTAAAAACGGATCCGCTTAAACGGGTCCTGTAAACATTTACTGTGTGAACTAGCTGTAAGCCTACATGAAAATATTTGTGACTAAAATAGTAGTAGAGCTCCATGTGATATGTGAATGGAACTCTTTCAGTCCGGGGACGTATTACCACCGCTATTTCTGCCGCTAAGTAGAATTGCTGTGATCCGATTTGAAGGGTGCCGGCGAAATTACAGGCACATGAGACTTTACAACTTTGTTTCTAAGGTTGTTTAATTATGTCAATTGTTTTATATAGTTCAGCTTCCTTTTCACTTTTGTAAATGTGAGAACTTTGTGGACCTGTAACTATAAATTTGTAAATTACTATTATTCAAATTGTTTTCTCTTTTTTCTTTGTTGATTTTTGTACTCAAGTCTTTTAGTACTAGGTACATTACTCATTGATCTGTGGTCAGGACTTCATTGTTCTCTCACTATCCTAAATCATTGTACTGTATCCACTGAAATTGTTAAAGATATCCATCCTATACCTTTAAACCAGCAATTCTTGTATATATATATATATAATCTGAATCTCGGAAACGGCTCCAACGATTTTCATGAAATTTAGTATGCAGGGGGTTTCGGGGGCGATAAATCGATCTAGCTAGGTTTCATTTAAAAAAAAATTCGTTTTATCCGTGTTTTTAGGCAATGAAAAGCTGCTACAATATCATTAGAATACGAAAGTAAATTTCGCCTCCGTTTACAATGTTATAATAGCTCAGGTGGGAAATCGGGCGATCACGAAAACCTGAAAACCCTGGTTCGATTCCTGGTGATTAATTTTTTCCCTTTTTTTAAGTTCCTTCTTTTTTTTTACAAGCTTTTATAATTTATTTTTCTTTTTATACGCTTTTATTTAACTTGCAATGTTTGTATGTATGTTCGGTTGAAATCTTGCAACTGAATTTTGAATCACTTCCTCTTATCCTAAGGAGTTGAATTTAAAAATATTGGTTCATTTCCGATGACAATACATTTTTTTGGTAAGCATGACCTGAATCGCCATCCAGGATTAGCTCCAGATAAAGGAACTCTTCAACGCTCAACAGCACAGACACGAAATGTTGTGTACGTATTGTATTATGATAGCCGGTTTTAAGTTTTACCGTGACATGGTTGCTGCACTCAGGGTTTGGTCCTGACTAGGAACTCTTCAATGGTTAGCAGCACAGACACGAATTTTGGGTACGCATTTTATTGTGATAGCTGGTTTTAAGTTTTGCCGTGACATGGTTGCTGCACTCAGGGTTGGGTCCTGACTAGGGAACTCCTCAATGTTTAGCAGCACAGACACGAAATTTTGTGTACGCGTTTTACTGTGATAGCCGGTTTTAAGTTTTACCGTGACATGGTTGCTGCTCTCAGAGTTGGGTCCTGACTAGGGAACTCTTCAATGTTTAGCAGCACAAACACGAAATTTTGTGTACGCGTTTTATTATGATAGCCGGTTTTACGTTTTGCCGTGACATGGTTGCTGCTCTCAGGGTTGGGTCCTGACTAGGAAACTCCTCAATGTTTAGCAGCACAGACACGAAATTTTGTGTACGCGTTTTATTATGATAGCCGGTTTTAAGTTTTACCGTGACATGGTTGCTGCACTCAGGATTGGGTCCTGACTAGAGAACTCCTCAATGGTTAAGACAATGGAGTCAACCTCTAGCTTAAATATTACTAGTGATGTGTTTAATGATAAACCTATTTCAAAAATAACTAATAAAACCATCAACCTGGTGCACCAAAATATTCAAGGAATGTTTAGTAAAGACCTTGAAATTGAATTGTTTGTGAACTGCAACAACATTGACATTTTGTGCATTACAGAACATTGGCTGAAAAGCTATCAGTTCATATTCAATTTCAATAATCACCAAGTTGGTAGTTCGTTCAGCAGAGAAAATGCTATACATGGTGGCTCATTAATTTTATTAAATAAACAGTTGAATTATAAAGAACGTAAGGATATTGTGAGCCTCTCTGTTGAGCGGACAATTGAAATAGCCTGTGTGGAGCTGGAGAGGTTTGTTGTATTGAGTGTGTACAGACCACCGTCATCATTATATGATTGTTTTGAGAATGTTATGGATCAAGTTTTAAGAAAAATTTGCAAATTGAATAAAAATGTTCTTGTATGTGGCGACTTCAATGTTAATTTGTTGGAAGATTCTTCAATGTGCCTCAAAATTAAAAATTTATTTAAATCATATAATCTTGAGAAAGAATCTTTTTCTGGAGCCTACGAGGATAACTGCCACTACAGCTACTTGTTTGGACAATATATTTACAGATGTTGTGCCTAATAGTAAACAAATAATTAATTTACTTAACTCTGATCACTGTGGACAGTTGATAACATTTCCTACGGAAGATAAGAAAGTGGTAAAAAAGGATATTACTGTAGTACCTAAAACTGTGGGTCGCTTGGAAGGATTTAAAAATAAACTTATTAACAAATTGCCTTACTTGTGTTATAGTGATGATCCTAACGAGTTATACAATACATTTTTTAACATGTTTTGTACAGAATTTAACTCAACCTTTATCCCCAAGAAGATCTCAGTTAAAGGTACTGCAACCTTCAGTGAATGGGCAACTATAGGTATATATAAAAGTAGGAAAACACTTTATGAGTTATATGCAGAAAAAAACTATAATAATAGTGAAGAATTTTGTCAGTATGTTAGAGATTATTCAAAATTATTTAAAAAAGTTTGTCTTATGGCCAAAATTCGTTACTTAAGTTCAAAAATTAAGAAAAGTAATAACAAAATTAAAACGACTTGGGATATAATCAACAATGAGACTGGAAGAGTCAAGAATCGAAGTAGTGACTATAGCCTTTCAATTGAAAATAAGACAGTTAAATCAGACTTAGAAGTTGCCACAGCATTTGAACACTTCTTCACGGACATTCCAGTTTCAACGACTAAATCCTTGAAGTCATCCCCCACTGTTGCCGAATCTCTATTGAAAGAAAATGTGAAAATATGCAACAATGAATTCAATTTTAGATATGTAAGTGGTAAAGATATTGTAAAAATTTTCAATACCCTTAATGTCAAAAAGACCGCCGATCTTTGGGGTAACTCCGTTGAGGTCACAAAATCTATTATCAACACAGTAGCACCTGAGTTAGCTGTAATTTACAATAAATGTGTTGAATGTGGTGTATTTCCTGACTTAATGAAAAGTAGTAAGATTATACCTTTATTTAAATCGGGTAGCACATCTGATCCCACTAACTTTAGACCTATTTCTGTGCTACCCACCTTCAGTAAAATATTTGAAAAATTAATCCTTGATGAGCTGCAAACTCACTTTTATAAAAATAATTTGTTACATAGGAAACAATTTGGTTTCACAAGAGGTCGCTCTACAACTGATGCTGGTGTTGAGCTTTTAGCTAATATTTTTAATGCCTGGGAGGATTCACATGATGCTTTAGGCATCTTTTGTGACTTGTCAAAGGCGTTTGATTGCGTTTTTCATGATACATTGGTCAGGAAATTACATCACTACGGAGTTAGGAATACTGCTCTGAATCTACTTATTTCTTATTTGGGTAATAGGATCCAGAAAGTAGACATCAATGGGAAGAGATCTCCGGGGTCTGTTGTGACAATGGGCGTTCCGCAGGGCTCAATTCTCGGCCCGTTCCTATTTCTCGTTTATATAAATGACCTACCTTATCTTATAAAAGATAATCAGGAGATTGTGTTATTTGCAGATGATACATCACTATTATTTAAACTTAAACGGCAGCAGCCGGTTACGGACGATGTAAATAACGCTCTCTCTGAAGTAGTGCACTGGTTTAATGTTAATAACTTGCTTTTGAACGAGAAAAAGACTAAATGTATCAGATTTTTGACACCTAATGTTAAGACGGTGAAAACCAGTGTAGTAATAAATGGAGACGAGTTGGATCTTGTGGACACCACTATGTTCTTGGGTATAACTTTAGATTCGAAACTGCAGTGGGGCCCACATATAGATAAATTGTCGAAAAGACTCAGTTCTGCAGCTTACGCGGTCTACAAGATACGCCAGCTAACTGATGTAGAGACAGCCAGATTAGTGTATTTTAGTTACTTTCATAGTGTTATGTCGTACGGCATTTTGTTGTGGGGAAATGCTGCCGACATTCAAACTATCTTTGTTTTGCAGAAGAGAGCTATTCGAGCAATTTATAACCTTAGTTTTAGGCATTCACTGAGGGATAAATTTAAAGAAGTTGGTATAATGACGGTCGCATCTCAATATATTTATGAAAATTTGATTTATATAAAGAAAAATATCAGTTTGTTCTCTAAGAACAGCGACATCCATAACGTCAATACTAGAAATAAAAATAAGCTTATCCTACCAATGACTAGGCTCCAAAAAATTAGTAACTCATTTAGGTGCCAAAGTATACGCTTTTACAACAAGATTCCAAGCAATATTCAAGACTTAAGTCTTAATAAATTCAAGTCCTATGTAAAGCAGAAACTATGCGAAAAGGGTTTCTATAACGTTAAAGATTATATGGACGATAAAAATGCTTGGAATTGAGCCGCTCGCTGTTGTCACAGACGCATCATTGTAATTATTTCATAACATTATTATTTTTTATTTTATCCTTTTGACATTTATAATCGAATTATTTTTTTTCAATGATTATTATTATTTTACCATCGCCTCATTTTTTACGTTACATTTTTAATAAATTGTGAATGTGAGTACCATGTAGGGTAGCTATATACACGAATTTTGTAAACGTTTGGCGGTTCTTGTTTTTTTTTTTTTGTGACCCACCCAAATGTCCAGCTGATTGATAGCGTCGTGCAGCGGTCGGGTTGTTGAGCTCCCTAAAATAAGGTTTGAGCTCCGCGATGATTGAAGCAGATGTACCGTCAGTTAGGACAGGTCAACTCGAAACTGCTATGACACTTTCCTCAAAAGACCATTCCAAACGTTGCCCTACATCGTTTCACTCGCATAGTTTGTATACTACAATGTCTGGACTTTATCTGGACTGGCAAAATAGGTTTTTGTATTATAGTTATTATTTTAATAATATCGCTTTACAATACTTCATTCCAAACTGTAAAGTATGAGCATCATGCAGCTATTAGTGATACGCTTATAATCATATCATATTACTGCCTATTGTCTAGTAATATGAGTCTGTCATGCTCACTTAAATGTCTTGCTGATGGTGGCGTTGTTTATCCGGTCGTTGAGTTCCCTATAATATGGTTGAGCTGACCGATGCGGATGTGCACGTCATGCTCGTGAACGGGTGCCGTCTGTCGGGACTGGTCAGCTCTTAACTGCTATGGCAATCATAGAAGGCATATTTTTCTATTTGTTACTCTTATGTGAGTTTATTTGTTACATTAACCTGCATTATTCTCATTCTATTTCTCATACTACTGTAATGGAATTGTAATGAACTACTATTTTAAAAAGAGTATTCATGGAGTTTCTTGCCGGCTCTTCTCCATAGAACCTACCTTTTGGAACCGTGCACCTAGTCGTGACGTTTTAAAAGTGCCTGAAATCTGGTCTATTTGAAATAAAAAACTTTGACTTTGACTTTGACTTTGGTTAGCAGTACAGACATGAAATGTTGTATACGCGTTCAATTATGAAAGACCGTTCTAAATTTCAACATGATATACCGACTAAAAAATAAATAAATGAATAGAACAAAAAACATTTTTAAAAACAAGCTTTTATTTAAATGGTCTAAAAAGAAGAAAATAAACTTTAAATTAAATCTATCCCATCAATTTATTACATTATACAACTAATTTATTTAAATATTATAAAAGCTTGTCGGTAGATACTAAATAAACAAGAATGCAATATGTATGTACAATAACTAATAAATGTAAAGTGTAGTAATTCTAAGAAAAAATGTACCTATGTACTTCATAAAATTGTATTTCTCGCGACAAACTTTTATATTGTTTTAATAAATTAGTTGTATAATGTAATAAATTGATGGGATCGATTTAATTTAAAGTTTATTTTCTTCTTTTTAGACCATTTAATTCCTTTTTTTTTCTAACCAAAAAACAAGATTTACCAAAAAAAAAACCGAGCTAAGCTCGGTCATCCAGGTACTTATTTTTAAAAGAATAACCATGGAGTTTCTTGCTGGCTCTTCTCCATAGGATACTACTAATTGGAACCGTGCATCTAAATTCGACTTTTCATAAGCACCTGGATTGATTTATGTGAAATATTTTTTTTAATTTGATTTGATTTGTTGGCAACGCATCAACAATCCTCTTAGGATTGTGTACTTTCCATTCATAATTTACTGTACAGAATTTAAGTCTGTTTTTATAACCAGTAAAAGGTAACGGAAAGTTTACCTGAAATTCGTTAAAATTAAAATGGAATAGAATACATATCATAACTGCCTCGTTGGTCTGGTGGTGGCAAGCGCGACTGCTGATCGTGAGGACCCGGATTCGATCTCCAGGTCATGCAAAGTGTTATTGAATTCTTCCGTGTGGAATTCCTCAATAGCAGCCCGGAGTTTGAATTTGTGCTAGATTGATGGCAATAGGCTCGCTCCTTATTACATGGGACTTAAACATAACGGCGAAATGAGGGTGTTACTATACACCTCTGCCCAACCCGTCGGGGAATACAGGCGCGATGTTGTGTTTATATTATTGAATATCAAGTCTTCCATACAATCATTTTTCTAGTATAAAAAGAGAGTTCCAGGTGCTTAAAAAAAACTATAGGAACAAAATGAAGGGTTATTTTTTTCCCAAAAAAAATGAATTTTGTATGAATGGTGCCAAAGTTCACTAAAACACAAATATTTTTAGACGCTCAAAACTAGCTAACTCATTAATATGCATAACTTTTTAGTACCAGCTTTTAATCTGAATATTGCCAGATACTCTCAATTTGTTTTATGCATTTTTATAAAAGTGTAAATAAATATTTGCGGACGCACTTTGATGATCAACGTTCATTTTAACAGTACGATCATTTTAAAATAATTTTATGTACGTTTCTTTTTAATACATAGCATATCATAGTCAGCCCATTACTGTCCCACTGCTGGGCACGGGACTCTTCCCAGAATGAAAAGAGTTTAGGCCTTAGTCCACCACGCTGGCCTGGTGCGGGTAATACTTTAGAAAAATATTAAGTCTTTTCTGCGATTACTTTATCTTCTTCTTCTTCTCTCTTGTCAGCACGAGGTATATAACAATAGCTCACGTCGTGGTGCAAAGATTAGCCATACAGCAAGGTTGATGGCACTGCTGACTGCCCAGGGAGCGCCGGTCGTCTGCCAGGGTTGCGGTGCATGCTTTTGCGAATCGCGCGACCCCGGCCGAACGGTCAGGAGGAGGAACACCGTTGGTTTTTAGCCGGTAAGAGTCCGGGAGACCCCCTCGCCTTCCCCGGGAGAGAAACACCCATAAGGATTTTCCAACAACAAAAAAAACCAGGATGTGCCGGACGTACTTAAGTATTGTCACTTGTGGAGGCTCCTTTCATGCACCCCATTACTTATTTACGTTACTTTATAAGAGGTTGTTACGAATCTTGGCAACCTAGATTATATTATCTGGTTGTTTACTTGATTAAAATTAAACTGTAATACAGTATACATTTTTTACCCCGTGTGGGGACCGGTTAGAATATAAAACTTCCTCACCGCACACTGAGAATAGACGCGTGTTGTAAGATTCAACAAAACCCAGCACGCTTGGTGGTAGGATCTGTACGGTCCGCCTGGCTAGCTACCACCTGAACATTAAAGTCAGACGCCAAGCAGTTTACTGTGTTCCGTCGTGGGTATGTGAGAGCCAGAGGGGTATAAGGGAATGTCTCTTTATCTCTGTTCCTTGGATCCGTGTGCTCCATCTCTGGCCCTGTCTGCGCTTACCATCAAGTGAGACTAGGGCCAAACGGGACCAAGTCAGAAATAAAAAAAAACAGTTTGTAACATAACGAAAAGCTAACCTTGCAACTGGACGATGGGTAGGTTAAGTCAGTTAAGTGTAATACAATCGTAAACATTTTTTCTATCCACGCTATCCTCTTGTCACATAGTGTGAATACGCGGACATAGTTCAAGCTATGATATTCATGATTTTGAGAAATTGTTGGTTTCTTATTTGTCTAAATTGTGCAACTGCTCTTGTAGTTGACTGATCTTGATGATGTTAGTTGCTGGGGTTGCAGTGCATACAATATTGAATCCCGTGACCCCGGCCTTAGGTCAGAAGGAGGGACACCGTTGGTTTTTAGTTTTAAGAGTCCGGCAAACCCCCTTCCCCGGGCGAGGGATATCCACGAGGATATTCCAACGATAAAAAAAAGATGTTAGTTATGTTAACCAACTACAAAACCAAAAGAGGTTATGAAAAATGAGAAAAATAAAAATTGGTGAATAGCGTGTGTAGTGACAAAAAGTGTATGATTGTGCTATACTTTACCTACCCATCAACCATTTCAAGGCTCTTCATTGTGTTACGTACTGTTTAACAATAAGCAGCTTAAATGTAATTATTTAACGACCTGCCTAATGAGGTCAAGGATTGTGAGTTAAATGGTTTTAAAACTAAGCTTAAAAAAATTGTTTTTGAATGTGATAAATTTAAGAAACCCATCTGACACTAATTTGTTACACTTTATTATTATAAGTTATAAATGTAAACTCATTACAAGTGAACTCTGTTCTTTATGAAAAATAAAGTCTTTAAACCTAAATGTGTACAGTAAAGATATTTCTATTTTTGACTTTTATTTTCTTTCAAAGATCGTCTTTAGATTTTTCCATTGAATATTTTTTTCCATTGTGTTGTGACTATTTCAATACTATTAGTACATTTGTGAACAAAAGAAAGGTATATAATATTTGTTTTTAGTTCATACAAGTGTACTTTCAAACCATACAATATATTTATCATCAATATCATTCATGATTGTGGTGACGACGGCTTGCTCTCCAATACACCCGACAATAAGAAGATTTGATTGCAATGCTATGTTGCGGTACAATAACAAGGAATTAAATTTTAAAAGCATGTAAATTAAATATCCAGAAACAGTAATTACCTGTAGTGTTTCTGGTTATTTTAAACCATTTTCGCTTGGTGGTAGGATCTACACGGTCCGCCTGGCTAGCTACCACCCTCACATTAAAGTCCGGCGCCAAGCAGTTTACTGTGTTCCGTCGTGTGTATGTGAGAGCCAAAGAGGAATAGGGGAATCCATCTACATCTCTGTTCCCTCGATTCGTGTGCTCTATTTTAGACTGTCTGCGCTTACCATCAAGAGAGACTAGGGCCAAACGCGACCAGGTCAAGAATAAAAAACAAAAAATATAATCCAGTCCTAGTTGTGTAGAATAAGTTTAGTAGTTACTAGCTGCACCCGCGCTTTTGCCTACGGAAACAAGGTTACTGCTCATCACCCACACTCAATAGCGTGATAATTTGTACCCTATAACCTGACCCGCTATGTGGCTGCCTTTCAACTAGATCTGTCCAGTAGCATTGACATGAAGCTCAAACATACCAATCAACAAACAGACAAAAATTCTAAAAACGACATTTTCTGCATCCTTACCATCCTTGCATCTTTACCTATCCTTCTTAAGATGTATTACACTTACTTTTTTCAAAAATATTTAATTTTATTAATGTATAGATATAGATTGGAATGGAATTCTTCAATGCTATTTAAAATTTAGGACTCAAATTAGATTTATTTATTTATACATTAAGGTACATACCTATGCCTGTAATCTTCGAAGGGGTAATCAGAGGTGTGCTGCTGTTACTTTCTGAGTCTGTATATCCATGTTTTTCCACTGATATTAAACCGTTACACGTCTATACTTTTAACAGATCGTCAGTCCATCCAGGTAGAAGATCCCCGAGTCGAAGCTAAAACAAACGACAATGTGTTTTGATATGACATACACAACAATAATTTAGTAAAAACTACGCATGAATATCCAAAACCTGTCCAACAAAACATATGAAACTATAAAATCTTCGTTATAAATGCCTTATGCTGAACGTATAGATACGTTATTCTAATAAAACTCTGGATGCAAACTTTAAACGGCGTAATGGTACGAGTTTAATCGACCGAACAAACATATGAATGCGGGATCCCCGCCTTTTGTTACGTATGCTACAATATATGAGATGTAATTCTTCACTAGCTTTGCCGCCGCGCTCAGGTTACGTCGAGTGGAAATTTGAAAAGTTTCTTTATAACCCACGTTTAACATAACAGAAAATTGTACTGTGAAATACTTAACATCTACAGTCAGTTACGCCTAGTAGTGATAGCCTTGTGGTGTGACCGTCGGACTGCCAAGTCATAAGGTCTCGAGTTCGAACCCAAGGCACGCACCTCTGACTTTTCGGATTCATGTGCCTATTGTATAATTATCACTTGCTTAAATACGGTGAAGGAAAACATCGTAAGGAAACCGGCATGCCTGAGAAATATTTCTCGACGGCATGTGAAGCCAAATTAGGGGCCCATGGGCGGCATAAACTCTAACACCAGGTTAGTCACTACCCACACGAAAAAAAGAAGTTATGCCTAGCCTCTTCCCAAGTATATTAGGGTCAGCTTCCAGTCTAACCATATCGGCTGAATACCAGTATTTTACACAGAGTGACTGCCACAACCCAGTAGCAGGGCAATGCCGATATCCTAAGGTTAGAACAGTTGTCAGACTTTCGGGCTTCTGACTTCCCATAACGACTGTCATATGTATTCGTATGACACTCGGGACCGACTGTTTAACGTGCTCTCCGAGGCACAGAGGGGTCTCAATGTGTAACAAACGGTCACCCATGCACAGCCTGACCGCGGCAAGCGCAGCTTGATCTCGCAAATCATATGATCCGCGCGGTTGGTAATTAGCCACGAGCCGCTCCACACATGTACAGTCAGTATAATAAGTTTATTAATATTGTAGATTCTACAGTCTTCTTCTTCTTTTCGTGTGGTTAGTGACTTACCCGGTGTCATAGTATACCTATACCGCCCATGGGCCTCTGACTTGGCTTCAAATGCCTTCGAGAAATATTTCTCAGGCATGCTGGTTTCCTCACGATGTTTCCTTCACCGTTTTTAAGCAAGTGATATTTATACAACACGCACCACGCACATGAATCCGAAAAGTCAGAGGTGTGTGCCTTGTGTTCGAACTCGAGGCCTATGAATTAGCAGTCCGACAGTCACACCACTAGGCTATCACTGCTACAGACAGTATAATAAGTTTATAAATATTGTAAATTAATTATCACAAGAGGATTCTATGTTTATCATAACACTATTCTCTAATAAAATATTCTCTAGGTCTAGGTACTCTTGTTTCAAGCAAGTAATAATTTATAAATACCATTTTTAAAGTTTGTAGTACAATGATTATTTATTTTCCATGCTGAACGATGTTTACATTTACCTGAACATCACTGCAGTGTTTAGCTACTGTTCTTGTTTTAGAATTGAATCTGTTAACTGTCACTCCCTGTAGCGAGAACAGAGAATTACACCACTCTGCTTCTAATTATTGTTGAAGTTTGTAATTTCATCTTCAGTGAATTCACTTAAAGTGAATGGCGTTTATGTACAATAGGGGCATGAAAAGGTTATGCACCTTAACACGTTCGCGCGCGGAACGGTTATGACCGTTTTTATCGTACTGATGGTTTTAAGAAATTAAAGATTTACAGCAGTAGCCGTACTGGCGATATTTCGATTTTTTTAAAAACGATCATAACCGTACCGCGCGCGACCGTGTTAAGGTCTATTTTTGCTTGCACAGTGCAACAAACAGAACTATTTTACAGACTACATATTGCCAACATTATAGAAATGAAACGCAAGTATTTTTTTGATAGGATATTAAATTATAATGGTGACAGACACTAGTAATGTAAATTTATTTAATCATCGATTTGTTTAATGTCATAGTTTTTACAACAAAACTCCCTAAATCAAACTACATGGCACTACTACGTCATATGGAGGCAAAAGACAATTTTGATCTTTGCTACCAAATAATTAAACATTGTTTTCCAGGCATTAGTCTGGCCATTCAACAGTTTGAAAAGGTAACATGTGCCCGCGAAGTGGGAAAGGAATGAATTTGAAAACCGACGAACATTTTCATTCCCCTGTACCTACTCGTAGTTGTTGAAGCTAATTTTACCAAACATTCTACGACTCTCTTACAAAATTTACAGCTAGTTCACACAGAAACTGTTTACAGGACCCGTTTTAACTGATCCGTTTTTATTTTGGTGATGGCACCTGTAGTTGTATGAGCGACTTCACATACACGACAGCATTCCGAATCCAGTAAAAAAAAATGGCGCGATATCTTTACATGTTCCGTTTTATCATCAAAAACTGGATGCCGGAACAGTATAAAAATCGGATCCGTACGTGAAGATGTAGGTATGGAGAAGTATGAGTGCGTTCACACACGATCCGTTATTTTATCGTATCCTGCCTGCCAGATGCGACGCAGCTGTTATCTGTTTAACGGATCCGCTGTGTGAACGGGCACTTACACCGTCCTAAGAAAAATTATCGTTCACAACAACCGTGCGATGAAAATGTTTTTTTTTATATGAGCGATAAATGTAAAGAAATTCATGAGCTAAGCTTGAATGGGTGAAAAATATTCAATATGACAAGCATTAAAATATACAATCAACGTAAGAATGAATTGTTTTCAATAGTATTTATAGAAAGTAGGTACTTATTAAAATTCTTTGAAAATATTTTAAACATAACATCACACCTGTATTCCCCGAAGGGTAGGGCAGATGTATATAGCAACACCCTCATTTCGCCGCTATGTTTAAGTCCCGTGTAATAGGTGGCGAGCCTATTGCCATCAACCGGGCACAAATCCAAACTCCGGGCTGCTACTGAGGAATTCCACACGGAAAAATCCAATAACACTTTGCCTGACCTGGGGATCGAACTTATGACCTCACGATCAGCAGTCGCGCTTGCCATAACTAAACCAACGAGGCAGTCAAAATGTTTTCTTTCTCACATAACTGCTTGTCTGAAAAAGTACTCCCTAAAAATAACTCACCTATTTTGTTTTTTCAACATACATACAAATAAAGGTCATCGTGAATCAAATCTTAGAATCTTATAGTGATATCATTAATTCTTATCTATCTAAAGAAAGTTAAAAAATAAACCTCAGATATGTATGATAAGTAAAACACAAACAGCAAACGATTGAAAACTATTCAATGTAAAACTGAATACCTACATGCTTAATTATAATACACTGGCCTGCAAAAATAAGTATCACACTTTTAAAATTTCAATTTTTTCTAAACTATAGAAATTAGGGATTAAAAATAAAAAACGTTTTATAGCAATTTTTATCAGCTTTCTTTGAAACTATAGTAACAAAGTTAAACTCTTTTTTGAGTCCTTTTTGTTTCGAAAATATATCTTGTGTACTTAAAAAGTTATTGCAATTTTATAAGTGTGATAATTATTTTTGCAGGCCAGTGTATTATCAATATCATTGATTGCCCGTCACGTTCACAAGAAAACATTATTCTTATCAGATCGACGGGTCGTCCTACGTATAATGGTGCAAGTGTAAAAACACAATTTTATAGAAGAGCGGTTTAAAGATCTTAAATATTTATTATTTCCCGTATACAATAATACTGTTATTTCCGTTCGTTTGCAAATTTGAAACCACGAAACTATCTACATTTTAAAAAAAAATGAGTAAACTAGGTGATTTGAAGGTGATTGATGTAGAAAAGTGGATTTCGCATTTTTGCGGGTTGTACCAGTATACGCAGGACCCGTCGAGATCCCCCCCGGTGGGTTCCCGCATTGTCGTTGCGGGGGGGCTTAGTAGCCGTGGCTTTGAGCCCCACGGTGAAGCGAAGAGGAACCCGAGGAGGGGCTGCTCGTCGGGGCTTGGGCCTGGAAGCCCTCGACGTAGCGGCCAAGTAGGTTGCGGTGTCGCCTGGGCGACATCGCAACTGAGGAGGGCCGCGATGTCTTATGGGAGGCATTGCGGCTGAAGGGTGGAGGCCGCGGCGGGAGAGGAGTGCCGGTATTACGGTGCGCCGTTCTCCCTACCTTCCGCGGCCTGACGGGGCCACCACCGTCAGATGGCGGACGCGGTGGGGCCGCAGAGGGAGAGGAGTGTCGGTGTTTAGTTGGCCGCTCTCCCTATCCTCTGCGGCCGAAAAGTGGTAGGCGGCGGGGCCACTAACCTGACCCTTCGCAGGGGGACCAGGGGTGCCCAGACACGGGGTAGTCTGGCGCCCATGTACTTGTTTGGTCCCCGGGGTGGTCACGGCGTACCATGTGTTCTGGTGCGCCGGTGATATGGGGTGCCCCCCCGCGCCTCTCAGGAGGTTGTGGGGTGGGGCCCTACAGTGGAGAGGTCCACCAGCAATTGGTGGACCAAGACCTGCCGGGGTTGCGGTGCATGCAATAGCGAATCCCGCGACCCCGGCCTTAGGTCAGAAGGAGGGACACCGTGGTGGTTTTAGCCGGTAAGAGTCCGGCACACCCCCCCGTCTTGCCCAGACGGGGGATAGTCCATGAGGATTTCCCCACGATAAAAAAAAAAGGACCCGTCGAGAGTTATGTTTCGGCGATCGGGAATTTAGTTAAAAAAATATTTATTTATTAAACATTAATTTAATTATATAAAAACAAGATATTAAGTTGAAGGCTTAGGTTGAACTAATGTAACAAACAATTATATTGAATAACATGAAACTGATCTAATGCTAAGTTGCATTATAATACGTATGCTGGCGGCGACTGCATACTCAGCGTAAACGGTTGTTACGCTGAGTTAACTCCTCCCACCATAGGAGAGAAGCAACTCTTGCTTCTGGCGGCGTCCTCGCTGCCTTTGGTGACCTCCAGACCCCTAGTAGTCTTCCATTGATACAGCTTCCAGGATGCTGCTGCTACCAACAGGATGTAGAGGAGTAGCGAAGTCCAACTCGGAGTAGCTATTATCATTGGCCAACTGATGTCTTCTGGTACAGAGAGGTCGCTAGCCTTGTTGATAAGTTGATGGATGCTGTCTAGCGAGATGTCTTCTAGTTGAAGTTCATATTTAACTGTTTCTTCTAAGATTTGATATTGCTCCGGTAAAGGTATGACCTCATTGATGACGATCGTGTCTGTATGTGATCGTAATGTTTTATTCATGACGTTAATTTGACAATCTTCCGTTAATGTAACGAGATAAATCCCAGTTAACCTTTTGTAGTCGGTCTTGGCATTGCACTGTGTTTTGACGATTTCATCTTCGTTAAGAACAAGTAACCAGTTGTTATCTCCAATCTTCTGAATTTTTCCTCTTCTTAGGTTCATCTTCGCATGTGTACAGTTGGCTTGACGATGCTGGATGAGAGATGGTATACAATCTTCAGTTTCTTCGATTCTTCTAGTGTCCAGGACTTTGCAAAGCCGGATGTCATCGGACAGCGGTTGACAGTCTTCTTCCAGGTAAGCGTACTCATCGTTCCCAAGTGCAAGGTATTTGGATTTAGGTATAATGGTTAGGTTATTCTTATTGGGAATGGAGTAGAGATGAATTAGGTCATAGGTTATCGGGGCTACTGATGGGATTTCAAGGATAAAATTTATAGAGTGTACTGTACTATAAGCCTTAACTTTAATAGATTTTTCTATCCTATGTATATTAATCAGACTAATATCAGCCACTGGCCTAAATGAATAAATTTTATCTAAGTTAATTAATTCCTCTATTAGATTCTGAGGGCTTATTATACTAGGATGCATGGTGCCAAGTTGAGCAAACGTCATAGCATCTTCTAACAACATTAACCTATCTAAGATTATCTGTAAACTAAAATCTATCTGTACGTATATATCTAGGAAATGTAAATGGTTAGTGACGTCATTAGAGTTACTGGTAATATTCTGCAATAAACTAGCCAAATTTTTCTGATTATTATTCAATTTACTTAGCTGATTACCAAACTCATCTATTGTATTTCGTGCTAGTATTAAGGACCTTTTTTGCGAGTCCTGTACCCTATTGATTCTATTCCTGATATTTAAGATTTCCTCTTCAAATTTTGCTGCATCGTCATTATCGAGATTACCGGTTATAGATTTAACGACAGTACCTAAACCATTTATGAGTCCTCGTCTTTTCCTAATCTGAGGAGTTAAAAATTTAATCTTTTTACCTATAAGATTTAAGCTATAGTCTATTTGATCTCTATATGTTTTATGTAGCTCTCCAGAAACTACACTCTCAGCTGCTTTAGTGCTTGCATATAAAGACATCAGTTGAATGGATGTAAAATGAAGGTTACTAATATTGTAAACGCAAGCGAGACTAAAGTAGTTATCTTGTTTAAGGAGTTGTCCTTGTTTCAGGAGAAGGATACCATTTTCATTATTTACAGGGTCAAGGGTTACGATTCCTGCTGTGTAGAGCACGACGGCTCCTGCAACGAGGGTCCTGCAACAAGATGAGGCCTCCGTAGTAGCTTAAAGTGAACCCTAATGGACTTAGAATTTGGGTGGTTACCTATTATTTCAGCCACGTTGTTTGGGTGAAGGTGGATGATCTTGTAGGGTCCCTTGAAGACGGGCTTGGTTTTATCACTGCGCGCTGACTTTGCTACCTGTTTATAAACGGTATCACCTACCTTAAACTTGATTTCTTCTGCCTGTTGATTTCGTTTAGCTATTACCTGCTCCTTATTTTTAGACATATGTGCTGCAATGCATTCTTGAACGGCTTCAGCATTAGCACGGTGCTTAATGACGTAATCCTGATAGAATTCCTTTGGATAATATAATTCTAAAGGATTTCTAGATGCTGTGTGTCCGAATAATAGCTCATGAGGTGTGTAATCTGTTGCCGAATGAATAGCGTTGTTGTATGCTATAAGTGAGTACTTCATAATTAGCCGAATGGGATCATCTTTATTAGTCATTCGTTGTATCCTAATTATTTCTGCTAATGTAGAATGTACTCGTTCAATAGGTGAATTAGAATTAGGGTTATATGGTGTTGTAAAGTGAATATGAATATTGTGCAATGCACACATCTCTTTTATGACGTCATTATCGAATTTAGTATCCGAATCCGTGGTTATATTACTTGGCAAACCTAGAACTGAGAAAACGTCTAGCAACGCTTCCGCTATGTGCACACTACTACACGCGTTTAAAGGGACTGCCTGAGCGTATTTAGAGAAATTATCGATGATAGTGAGGAATGTCATTCCACCTGTTGAATAAAGGTCCATAAATATATGTTCCATTGGCTTTCGCGGGGTGTCAGTAATAGCTAAAGGTGGTTTAAGAGGATTGCGCTCATATTTGGACTTCAAACAGGTATCACATTGATTAACAAAGCTTTGAATGGTAAGTAGCATATTAGGCCAATGGTAGTTTCTATGCAACTGCTTATACGTTTCCTGGATACCGCGGTGAACTGTTTTCCCTTCATGATATCTTTTAATTAACTCCTGCTGTTCCGTTTTGTTCTCTACTAGTGTCACACGCGTAGTGCATTTAAGTAACTTAGGGCCTCGCTCGTTAAATATCGTAGTATAGACTCTAGAGAAGGCGTGATATAGTTCTTCATCGTGAAAATAACAGTGAAACACTCGGTCGGCGACAGTGTGTTCCTTTAAAAACCGAATTATCTCTGATTCTGTGTTGTTGATTGGAATAAACACATCTTTGATAACAATTTTAGAGTTAGTCGATCTGTTATCTACTCTATAAGTCGATCCGGGTGTTGACCTAATGTATAGTTGTTTAAGTTGCCTATCTATAGCATCTGATATAATAGGTATGCCCTTATTTTCATTATCCGGTTGTGTGTGCTGTGTAGAGACTAATTCAGGCTCGGCTGATACTATACTCATACTATCAGATTCTGTTCCTATCCGAGATTCAGGGACGCTAGGGTTTTGCGATTGAATATTTTCTTGTGGTGCAACTGCCTCAGTTTCATTTCTGATTTCCCTACGTGCGTTATCAAATATTCTATTAATGATCTCATCATCCTCATTATCGTCTAAATTAACTGCTAGCGAATCAACACTACCGTGAAATATTTTAACACGAGATAAAGCATCCGCGTTAGTGTTCTGACGACCCTTTTTATAGACTACTTTATAGTCGTATTCCGCGAGTTTTAAACGCCATCTAGTTAGTTTTGAATTAGGATCTTTTAGTGACATTAACCAGGTAAGAGGCCTATGATCTGTATAAATGACAAACTTTCTACCATAAAGATAGGGCCGGAAATATTTTATTGACCATACTATCGCAAGCAACTCTTTTTCTATGGTAGAATAACGAGATTCAGTGTCTGATAGTGTCCGAGATGCATATGCTATTGGTTTGTCAGAACCTACAATACCCTGTGACAATACCGCGCCTAATGCTACATCTGAAGCGTCGGTGGTAAGGACAAAAGGTTCTTCGAAATCAGGATATTGCAAGATTGGGGCATTTGTTAAAATTTGCTTGCACTTATTAAAAGCTTCTAAAAAGTCTGGGGAATGAACAACTTTACTATTTTTCTTGAGACAAAGAGTCATGGGTTTAGTAAGTTTCGCGAAGTCTTTAATAAATTTTCTGTAGTAACCTACCAGACCAAGGAAAGCTTTTATATCCTTCTGGGACTTAGGCAGAGGGAAATTTAATACTGCCTTAATTTTTTCCTTATTAGGTTTTAAGCCCTCGTCTGTAAGTTCGTGTCCTAGGAAATTTACCTGTTTTTGTAAGAACTGCGACTTATCTAACTGAATTTTTAAATTGTGCGTTTTAAACCGATCAAATACCTGCTTTAATTTTTCAGTGTGTTGCTGTAAAGATGTAGATATTATAATAACGTCATCTAAATAAGTATAAACGTTATCTATGCCTCTTAAAATGTGATCCATTAAGCGTTGGAACGTACTCGGCGCATTTTTTAAGCCAAAGGGCATTCTTAAAAACTCGTAATGCCCTCGTTCGGTGGTAAACGCTGTTTTTTCAATGTCATTCAAATGCATTTCTACTTGATGATAACCACTGGCTAGGTCCAGGGTGGTGAAATACTGCGCACGCCCTAATCTATCTAAAATGTCGTGAATATTAGGTAACGGGTACTTATCTTCGATTATGCGATCATTCAATCGTCTATAGTCGATTACAAGTCTCCATTTGACTGTTCCTGATGCATCAGGTTTTTTAGGGACGATATGCACGGGACATGACCAAGGGGATATGCTCTCTCTAACAATGCCTTGCTTTAGAAGCTTATCAACTTGCTTACGGATCTCAACGCGTTGTTGAGGGGCTTGTCTGTAACTACGTACGAAAATGGGTGTTTCATCGCTTAGTCTAAGCTCGTGTTTGACTGCGTGTGTAAATGAAAGGGGGATGTCTTCCGAATAGAATAAGTCCCTATATTGGTAACATAGCCTAGTTACTTCACGCTTTTCTTCTTCATTCATGTGTTCCGTATGAATTTTCTTTAAGTTTTCTACTAAAATGTGATCAATGTCTGGCTGCACTTGTAATGTATTAATATTATGACTTTGGACTTTATTTGCATTAGAGTATAACTCTAATTCCATTGAAGCCTTAATCGGGATGTACTTTTTATCGTCACTAAAATTAATAACAGATGTTTTAAAAGAACCATTCGTAACGTTAACTATTGCTGCCGGTGACTTTAAGTTATCTGACCAATAAAAATCTTCGTGTAAGTAATGGCCGTCCATGTAATTAGTTTTAACAGTAACTATCTTTTCACACCTAGGATCGATCTTTATCTTTTGCGGTGGAGCGCTGAAATATATGGGTATCTCCGACGTAGATGTTCGTAACACATTATTATTCAAATCAATATTACTCTTTAGTTTCTTTAGGAGATCAAATCCTATAAGGCCTTTATACTTTGGATCGAAATCAAATATTAAAAATTTATGCATTATATCGCTATTAAACGCAGGGGGCAACGGCAGATACACTACCTTATCGTGGACTGATGAACTATGTGCCGTAACTATTTGGTATGGTTCTGTTTCTACACAGTATTCAAAGATGGTACCGAAAACTACATCAGACGCAACAGCAGAATGGCTGGCCCCTGTATCTATTAAAAACTTACCATTAAACTCTGGCAGCTCAATATAAGGTAAAAAGTGTTTTGCTTGAAAGTTAATAGATACTAAGTCTGGTTGTCTTGGTCCGTGTTCAATATAAAATCCTGATCATAGCTTACCTCTTGCTCATCCATGCTTAATCCTGGCTCGAAAGTGTCGTTATTACCTGTGAAATGATCGTAATACTCACTTTCGCTGGGTCCTGGTTGCTCCTGACCTTCCATTTGGCTCGGGATATAAAATAGCTCCTGAGAGGCAAACTGTGGTTGCGCTGGCTTACCTGCTGTACGCATAGTAACATCCGATGATACTACTGGAGGATTAACCTGCTGTTTTGGAATGTTAGGTTGATTCCTAAAGTTCCCACTCCTAAAATTACCTGAGCCACCTGGTCTTAAGTTACCTGAGGTTTGTCTGTTCTTCCAGGGCATCATAGACTGTACCCATTGCTGACGCTGTTCTGGATTCATGTTATTTTGTTGAGGATTATATGGAGCCATAGGTTGATTCACAAAGTTAGGCTGCGCATGTGGATTTATAGAATTACGGAAAGGAATATTACTAGAATGATGCTTAGGTAACTCCTTTGGTTTCGCTTGGGATGTTGAAGGGTTGTTAAAATAGTTAGACCTATTATATGCAAGCCTAGCCTCTTCTTGCCTAGCCGCAATAATAGCCGCTTCAAACGTATCCGGTTTCGTGATTCTAACACCTAGTGAAACATGGAAGTCTAACTGATTCACGTACTGTTCAATGACCATCTTCTCATAGTACGTTTTGTTCCCATGTTCGCCTACTGAGTATAAGGTGTCTAGTAGTTCTCTGAGTCGCTTACCAAAGCATTCCGCATCCTCATTCTTTGACCTACGTACTCGGGTGAGTTCCTGCATAACCTGTATCTCATTACGTGGTTCCCCAAGACGTCTAATCAAAGCTGCTTTAATTGAGTCCCATGAATTAAGATATTCTTCGTATGCTATCGCATCAACAGCCCGACCACTAAGCCTACTCTTAATCAGACAGAATAATGCGGGGTGCGTACGATCTATCTCACTTGTTAACCGTAATAAACTTTCTACTTCTCTAATATAATAATTAAGTAATTTAGGATTGCCATCATATCTTGGCATCAAATCTGCAATAAGTTTATAAGGTTTATAATTAGCATCATAATCACTGAGCGACATTGTTTTACTGTAAGTAACCTGTCTATTGGCGCTCGAACAAAACAATAGAAGTGTAATATTACCTACACGGAATATCTTAACGCTATTATAGTAAGTGGGTGCCTACTGCGATTATAGCTTATAGACAGACACACATACACTACAAATAAAATACACAAATTATAATAAGACAGGAAATAGAGCAAGGACACTTGGTACTACGTGAGCACTTACCGAAGCAGCCACTGCATCTCCTGTCGAGTCTCGCCTCAGCCAACAGCTTCCTCCAATGCTCCGGAGAATCCCTATTTCTATACAGGTGCCCGACCGCACGATAGGTTCGTTGCGGATCACGAAGGAACGATTTAAGAACCGTCACTCTTAAGCCGAAGAGTTGGATTCGAACTTAGAGCGTCGCGATCCTACCGACTGCGCCAGTTATGTTTCGGCGATCGGGAATTTAGTTAAAAAAATATTTATTTATTAAACATTAATTTAATTATATAAAAACAAGATATTAAGTTGAAGGCTTAGGTTGAACTAATGTAACAAACAATTATATTGAATAACATGAAACTGATCTAATGCTAAGTTGCATTATAATACGTATGCTGGCGGCGACTGCATACTCAGCGTAAACGGTTGTTACGCTGAGTTAACTCGAGATAACGATCTTTTATTTACCGGGGATTTTTAATCTAAAGTTTATTAACTTCTCGTTAAGGTATTTCAGCTAAATAATATTACATAACATCACGCCTTGTATTTCCCAAAGGGTTCGGCAGAGGTGTTTTTAGTACAGCCTCCTTTCGCCAGTTATGTTTAAGTCCCATGTAATAGGGGGCGAGCCTATTACCATTAACCGGGCACAAATCCAGACTCCGGGCTGCTACTGAGAAATTCCTAATGGAAAAACCCTATAACACTACACTTTGCCCGACCTAGGAATCGAACCCAAGACCCTACGCTCAATACCTAATATTACAAGTTTAAATTTTAGTAGCCCATATCAGCATTTTGATCAGTTACAGCTAGTTGACACAGAAACTGTTTACAGGACCCGTTTAAGCGGATCTGTTTTTTTTTTTTGGTGATGGTGTCAGTAGTTGTATGAGCGAGTTCACATACGTGACGGTATTTCGAATCCAGTAAAAAATACTGGATCCGTTATTTTTATCGTATCCTGCCTGCCAGATGCGACGCAGCTGCCATTTGTTTAACTGATCCGTCGGTACAGACGTGAACAACACATCCAGTATCGACGGATCCGTTAAAACGGATCCGCTGTGTGAACGGGCTCTAAGACTGCGTTTATTGCACAGAACGTCCACGGCAAACGCAATACAAGACACATTACGTAACACGTAACACATATGTTTATAGTAAACTATTTATTGCTTTTGTTTAGTAGTATTCAAATCAAAGACATTCAATACTATATAGACAGGACATCAGTCAAAATTCATGTTCCTTGATTTTTTTAATTAGAGCATAATTGGTCCTAGTTTAGCTTTCAATAATTCCCGTGAGAGGTCGCATTGTCATTGCCCAAAAAAAATGTTTTTGTGCCTTTATTATATAAAAAAATGCCGACTTGCGTACTGAGGTACTGTAAATCTCGAACCAGTCTAGCAACAGAACGTGTCTGCAGCTTTTTTTTCGTAGGTAACATGTTTATAATTACAATAAAATATTAATATGACGTTGAACATTTTGGAAAATGACAATTTTGTAATGAAAAATTCAACAATAGATTTCGTTGTTTTCAAACGAGAACAGTTTGGGTGCCTATTATAGAGATGTGTATCCTATCGATTAGTACTATCAACAAAAAAAAGGAAATAATAAAGGAATACTGAAAACAGTCGAGTGCAAATATAATCATGTTTATTTAGCTATCAGTATAGCTATTTTTAACCCCCGACGCAAAAAGAGGGGTGTTATAAGTTTGACCGCTTTGTGTGTCTGTCTGTCTGTCTGTCTGTATGTGTATCTGTCTGTGGCACCGTAGCTCTTAAACGGGTGAACCGATTTGAGTGCGGTTTTTTTTATTTGAAAGCTGGTTTTCTAGCGAGTGATCTTAGACATGTTTTATTAAAATCAGTTCAGCCATTTCAAGGTTATCAGCTGTTTTGTTAGCTGCGGTAGGGTTCTTAGACGCATAATGTGTATTACTTTACTTTCAAACATACGTGTGAAATAAAATTTGAAACACTCATGTATGCTATATAACTATACAAGATTATGAAATTCTTGGTCTGATGCTGCAGCCAGGATAACCAGTGCACTAGTACACTCTTGAAAAAATAATAGCAGATATGTCGTGTTTGGATTCGTTTTGATCAGTATTTGATTCTACATGCAATTCAATGGTGGCGACATGATGAGCTGATGCTGCAGCCAGGATATCCAGCACACTAGTACACTCTTGAAAAAATAATAGCAGATATATGTCGTGTTTGGATTCGTTTTGATCAGTATTTGATTCTACATACAATGCAATGGTGGCAATTAACTTAATACTAAGTTTAAAAAGTTTAAAATAAAAATTAAATTAAAAATTTAAAAAACCACCAACGCAAAAAAAAACGAACTTTTAAAAAGTCAAAAATAATAGTATCGTTGAGCCATCAAATTCGATTGAGTAACACCTATATATTTTAATTACAGAAATTGATGGATGTCACGATAAGGTTTGCTCGTTAAAATGGCGATATAATATCACGTCGGGGTACCGCTAAGTAAATTAGCTAGCTAGTAAATAAATAGATGGTCAATTAAACGAAGGGTCTGACTTACTTTAGCGGTACCCCGACGCGATATTATATCGCCATTTCAACGAGCAAACCTTATCGTGCCATCCATCAATTTCTGTAATTAAAATATATAGGTGTTACTCAATCGAATTTGATGGCTCAACGATACTATTATTTTTGAATTTTTAAAAGTTCGTTTTTTTTTTGCGTTGGGGGTTTTTTAATTACTTGTTTTGTTTAAATTTGTATTTGTGATTGTAGGTTTCCGCTAATCAGTATTCCAAGAGAAAAATAAATAATATTCGTTCAGAATGAACGCAACGAAAAAAATGTAATCCATCCGCTGCGTTTCATACATAATCTTACATAGGTATTATTTCCGCTTTCTCAAAAATAAAATAAAAAACATATTTATTTTACTTTTTTGGTATTTGAGTAGAATAAATCAAACATCAAAAAAAATCTCACCTGTAAAAGAATCACACCTCTATGCGATCTAGATCTTAAGTTGTTGAAATATCTGAACCAAATACTATTTACTATTTCCCTATCCTTGGGATTATTTTAAGTGGGTATTCAACACCCATGTCGGGTGCTTTTGTCGATAAAATTGAGTAAAAATAGCGCCTTTAAAGTACTGTTACTACATACCCGGGCACATTGCATATCAACCTCTGAAACCCCCATCGATATCATTATCGATAAATGTTAAAAATCCCTACAAAGTAAAAATGAATAGCACGCTACCTACCGTTCGAAAGATTGAAACGTCTTCTAACTATCAAAGTTACGTACTTTTGCTATTAAACACTAGATGGCTGTACTGTAGAATGAGAACAAATTTGTTCTATGAAAATGTCTCCAATAGCCCCTTTAGACCTATTAATCTCTTTGATTCAAATTTAATATTGTACGTAACATGTTTATTTATTTATTTGTGTCGTTATTGCCCGTGGCATCACTATGGTCCTATTTGAAAACCAGCGTTGCGACATTTTGTTTTTTTTTAAATGTCGCAGCATTATGCTGAGATAGGAGCCCTTTTTGGCCTCGTGCAGGTAGTCTAAATTGTTATCCTTTCTTTTTTTTTAATATTGTTTTTGTTTCTGTAACTGCCTGTGTGAGTCCAGAATAAATAATTTTCTTTCTTTCTTTCTTTCTTTTACATTTAGTTTGAATACGTCAATACAAGTAATATTGCAGTAACTGATCGCCACCGCGGCCGCCACGGTGAAGGCATTCGACACCTTGGTTTGAGCGTACTTTAAATGATAAATAATTTTTATTTCTCTAAATAAATCTGTTACAGACACTTTTACAAGTCAATGTAATTTTTTTTAAGACTGGATAGCGCCGGCTTTTTCTATCTGACTAGCTCTGAGAAGAAAAACCGAAACAAACTCAGAGATCAAGGTCTCTTTTAAAGTCCGGGCATTGTGGTATAAAAACTATGCGAGTGTAACAATGTAGGGCAACATCTGAAATGGCCTTTTGAGGAAAGTCCCATAGCAGGTTTGAGTTGACCTATCTTAACTGACGGCACACATCCATCATTCATCGCGTAGCTCAAATTGATGGTCCCTACATATACTATCGAAACTACAAAATCACAGTTTTTATTTTATTTGCTTAAAATGTGTGAAATTATGTTATCTTAAAGGTTATAAAGTAAAAAAGTTAAAATATCATATTATTTCGTGTTTTTCAAAACGTAAAGTTGAAAATATTCAAAGAACAAACTTCAAAACGCTCTCCTCAAAAGTAATCATTTTAGACTTTCGGCAGTTTACGTAGGGACCGTCGAAATGTAAAAAGTATGTCGTCTGCAATCTACGGCCGATTCCTAAGATTTACCGAGCGGTATTGGTTAAAATGAAGACTCTTGTTACCAATAATGAAGCAAAGGCAAAGCTTTGCATAGTAGACCCTTCCATTATGTTGGTAACGGTTCGTTTTTGGCCAGAACCGGGCATACCAACGAACAAAAAACCCGTAATGAACTGAACAATGCAAAAGAAACAGAGAAGAGTTATTTGTTTCATCATTACTGTGTCAGGATTGCTTTACAAAAGGATTCGTTGGTAGCATCTATTGAATCTTTACGTCATAATCGTACAAAGACCGAAAATATTATTATTGTACATTTAGTACAATCGCATTATTGTTTAGATCGCTTACAAAGGCTGCTTCACTTACAATCGATTGACTTTAAATTATTTACTTTCTCGATGTTTATCGAGGCTGTCGGTTTTCCAAAGTGCAATTCCTATTAATCTATTTTTAATCAGTGTGTAATTATCTTACTGATTATCAACATGTGTAGTTCAAATATTAACTAGATGAGGTATAAATTATGTGCAATATTCTTACACTGCCAGTTCCGGTGCCTTGTTTGTGAGAACTTTACTATTAATTTTAATAAAATTAGGAGCCAAACATGAAAGGTAAGAAACTTTATTTTATACATACCTAAAGAATTTTTAATTTAATTTCTTGATTAATTATACAGTATGACTAGTTAAACAAATGACATATTCAAGGTCATGATGATTTGTACGCACAAGAAACGAAGAAAAATATTTAAAAATACTAATAAATCACAAAGAAAACCTTTATGAAAACATTGGAATAAGATTGACCGGCGTTGTGTGTCGGCAAGTACAGAGGGCGGGGGGAGAGGAGAAGGCGGAGTATAGTTTTTTTTTTTGATCGGCACTTGCAGTCCTTGCAGTGCCGCGTGCACCACCTCACCACTTCCAACCTCGCCTTATATTTTTTGCGCGAAATAGAGCACACAATTACTTTATTAGGAAGAAGGGTCAAATATTAAAGGCATATTTTTTAACATGTTTGCATCGAGAATCGGTTACTGAACCTCCTTCAATATGTTACTCAATTGACCAGACTATAATATATTCATTGTATTTCCCTTTAGGACGTTATTTAATTAATAATTAATCATTCACAACTAAAGAAATGTTTATTTAAAAATTAAAGTTAAATTATTAAATTAATGCTTACAATATAATGGCGATTGGCTACGGCACAACGGATCGAGGGTTCCATTCTCTAATAGAATGGTTTTTTTTGCGGACTACAGATAATTATTCCGGGTTTGAATGTTTATGCATAATTTTATGTAAAGAATTGTGTCTCTAAACGCAACCTATACGATACAGGCTCCTAGTGTGGAACGACGTTTTTTTTTTAATTATTAGGTTCAGCAACGATGTTTAGCTACTGCAAATTTACAAAAAAAGAAAAAACAAATACATCTGGTACCAAAAATTAAAATCTAAATTAGAATACCAATAATTCTGTTGAAAGAGTATCAAATATCAAAACTTGTTAGTATATCAAAGCAAGCTCAATTAACTATATAATATAAAGCCGCCATAACACTTGTAAGTTGTTTCCGTAAAAATTATGTAACTTATGACAATTAATTCGACATTACGAATCAGTCGATAAACTACTTACAAGAGAGTTTACATTTGCAAATTTATCTTAAGTTAGTTACGTAAGAAAAACTAACAGGTGTATCCGGCCTTATAACAGTCTTATAAAGCAAAAGTAGGTACTCATTATACGGGTCCACAGACGATTATTTCATTAATTTTACAGATATTGAAATGTCCAATCTACATGCATACATTTAACATATAAGAAGTTTTTTTGCAATTATTCTGTGACTACGAGATATAAAAAACTGGTATCAAAACTTGCGTGCTTTTCTAATATTTTTACGAAATAAAATAATTCAACAAAAAATTTGGTGTACGGACCACTTGCCCCTTAGATTATGCCACTTTTAATAAAATGCACCACTCGCCCCGTTTTCAGGGTCAAACTCGTACCTTAAGACGGGGCGAATAAAATCTCAATTTTTAACTATTTTGGTGTACGCATTCGCCCTGTGCGGCATTTCCTTTGAAATTTATTCTAAACAGGTACAGTCAGCTAGAAATATAAAACCTACTTATAAATAAGATTTGATTATTTTAATAACTAAACATCACTCGTGTCCCTGCGCTTGCTAACTGGCTTACCCGATATAACAAAGAGAATTCATGGCTCCAACAGGATAGTTGCCAATTATTTTTTATTAATTATCTCGAAACATTTACTAAAAACATAGGTAACAATGAAAAAAAATCTAATAATTAATATTTGTCTATATTAACAATTATATAGCCTATAACCTTCCTCGATAAATGGACTATCCAACACAAAAATAATTTTTCAAATCCAACCAGTAGTTCCTAAGATTAGCGCGTTCAAACAAACAAACAAACTCTTCAGCTTTATAATATTAGTATAGATAAAATATAACGCGGAAGAGATAAATGAAATTGCTCTTGAATTAAAAAAAGTATACTTTGGAATCTAAATAGGTACATACATGGATATTTTCAATGTTTAGTTGATATTCAAATTATTTATACAATCATTGAATTCAGTATAGTGAAAATAATTTAAATATAAATAAAACGGTGATTATTTTGCCACAGTTTGGTTTATATTACCATTTTCTCGGTTATCATACGAATACCTATCTATGGCAGTCGTTACGGTAGTCAAAAACCCGAAAGTTTGACAACCGTCTAACCTTAGGATTTCAGCATTACCCATTGGGTTGCGGAGGTCTGATGGCAGTCGTTACGTGTAAAATACTAGTATAAAATAAACCAAAAAAGATGTTGTCTGTTTTATTTTCATAAACACTTAACTTTTTTAAGGCTGGCCACAGCTGTACGTTTTCCTGATTAAGAATTCAGATTCAGAATTCTGTGAGACTAGCGCAAACGTTAGGTTTTTTGTATTAAGAATTTATACTGACAGTTGCAACTGCCTCGTTGGTCTAGTGGTGGCAAAGGCGACTGCTGACCGTGAGGTCCTGGGTTCGATCCCCAAGGCTGGCAAAATGTCATAGGCCCATTTCTATATTCAATAATTTATTCTTTGTTTCAGGCAGAGCGTTGATTTTGCTGTGTGCGTTAGCTATAGCTCACGCAGAATCAGGAGGCTTTCACGATAATGGATGTCCAATAGATAACAGTATAGAAAAACTAATGCCCCACGAAAACTGTAACCAATATTACCAATGCTCTCACGGAGTATTAATTGCTAGATTTTGTCCATCTGGGCTCCATTACAATCATTTATTGGATAAATGCGATTGGGTCGAAGATGCTAATTGCCATAGCAAACGACACAAATACAATATCAATCCGGAACATGATGAACTAGATAACAATAATCCTGTCGACGTGTCTTCAATTTGCGCAGCCCCTGATTCAAATGGTATTTTAGTAGCCCATGAGAATTGCAACGAATTCTACAAATGTTCATATGGCAAGCCAGTTGTTATAAAATGTGCAGAAAATCTCCTGTACAATCCTTTGTTCGAAAAATGTGATTATCCACATAGAGTTGATTGTGATGACCGATTTATATCCATCACTGAAAATACTTTAGCAACCTTAAAAATAAAAAGGACCGACGATGCTGTGAACTCAAACGAGGCTGTTACCTCAAACGATACTATGACCTCAAATGACGATATGACCTCAAATGACGATATAACCTCAAACGACGTTACGATTTCAAACGACGTTATGACCTCAAACGACGCTGTGATCTCAAACGACGCTGTGGTCTCAAACGACGCTGTGACCTCAGACGACGATAATGAAATTGGTAATTTCGATCCCGGCCAAGCTCCTGTCATTTGTGCAGTTAATGGCTCTGATGGCGTGTTAGTCGCTCATGAGAATTGTAGTCTCTACTATAAGTGTTCCCGTGGCAAACCAGTCGTCATGAAATGCCCATTAAACCTTTTGTACAATCCTAGTAAAGAATATTGTGACTGGCATCGGAATGTAGATTGTGGCGACGGACCAGTTTCTGAAAACGATTATAGTCAAGACAGTGATAAAAAAAGCGGTGAAGAAAGTGAAAGCTACATTAGTAACAGTGAACCTAGCCAAGCTGCTACTATCTGTGCTGTTCCAAATTCTAACGGCGTTTTGGTTGCTCATCAGTTCTGCAACCAGTTCTACAAATGCTCAGGTGGTCTTCCAGTCGCTTTTCACTGCCCAGGATCTCTTTTATATAACCCGAGCAAGAACCGTTGCGATTGGCCACATAGTGTTGACTGTGACAATAGGATTCAACTTGATGGTAATGATAGTGACGACAATGATAACTCGTCACCTCAACTGGAAACTAGGAGGTCCCATAGTGACCCCAGCCAAGCTACTGCCATCTGCGCCGCTCAAGGTTCCGACGGTGTGTTGGTTGCTCATGAAAATTGTAATCAATTCTACAAATGTTATGAAGGACATCCAGTAGAGTTAAGATGCCCAGGCAATCTTTTATACAACGCTATCAAGGAATATTGCGATTGGCCAAATTATGTCGATTGTAAAGACAGGCACATTCTTGTGGAGGCGTATACCAATAGTAATGAAAACAACGAGATTATAAACGCTGATGATTTTACTGGGACCGGTAATAATTATTGTGATCCTAAAGAAGCGCGTAAAATTTGTGCAGCTGAAAACTCCAATGGAATGCTGGTTGCTCATGAAAATTGCAATCAATTCTATAAATGTTTCGAAGGCAAACCGTTAGCCTTATTTTGTCAGCTAAATCTTCTCTATAATCCGTCCAAGGAATATTGCGATTGGCCGCAGAACGTTAACTGTGGCAGTAGAGTAATCCCTAACGTTAATAACACCAATGAAGATGATGAGAGTAATACTAATTATGCGACTTTGTCATGCGTAGGCAGACCCGACGGTAGTATAATTCCTCACAGGAATTGCAGTCAGTTCTATAAATGTGATAATGGTAAATTGTACCCCATGGAATGTCCACCAGGTCTCTACTTCAACGCTGAGCGTCATGTTTGTGACTGGCCAATGAACGTTAACTGTGGCGATCGTTTAACCGAATCGCAAATATTAAACAAAGATGAGATAGCACGGAGGACACACAGATTTGTAGTGCCGCTTCATTAAATCAAATTTAATCCAGCTGGTTCTGATAAGGCGATCAAAAAGACTTACCATACTGTTAATTGAATATTGAAGGTGGAACTCACAATTTTTTTGTTCAAGTCTTTATTACAATACTGAATAATAATGTATTTAATGAATTATGAATTTAATACAATCATGAGTCTGATATAGATTTCATAGCGTCCGTAGCCTGGCTACGTTTCGATGACCTCTTTGGAAAAACTGAAGGTTTTGTCTGTGCAATTATGGACGAAGTTATGATGACGAACAACTACCGGAAATATATTGTGAAGGACGGCACGGTTGACATCTATCGGGCATGCCACTGTCCCGTTGAATACATTCAACATTTATTTCTGGTTGTTCTCGTCTTGCTAACGGCGAGTCGGCGAGTACAGGCATAACCTAGTGGCTAGGATTATCCACCAACAACTTGCTTTGAAATACAACCTTGTGCACGCAGAAGTACCATACTGCAAGTATGTGCCGGACCCAGTCCTTGAGAATAGTCATGTTACATTGTACTGGGATCGATCTATCGTCACCGACAGGACTATTGTTGCCAATATGCTTGACGTAGTGGTGATACATCGATCAGAGTGTTTCACAGTGATTGTTGATATCACTGTTCCACATGACAAGAACCTTGTGAAAGCCGAGAAGGATAAAGAAATTAAGTATCAAGACTTGGCACACGAGGTTGTCGACATGTGGAAGGTTGACTCAGCAGTCGTCGTGCCGATAGTCGTTACGGCCAATGGCTCTATATCTAATCCAAGAGTCTCGACCAACACCTGATGAGGCTCTCGTTGTGCGGCTGGATCAAGGGCCTGATGCAGATAGAGGGTACTTCTGGACACGGGGCGTATTGTTAGGAAGTTCGTCTCTCTGAGGCCCTAACCACCGGTAGCTCGGACCCTGTTCCCGATGCAGGTGGGCTACTATTTTCATACACTTAAATGTTTTTAGTTTTTTTAGAAATATTTAAAAATGCGTCTTATGTATAAATATGAATAAAGGAGATGTATTTAAATTCTTATAAAATAAAGTAATGTAAATTTTGATATTAGTTTTTATTATTTAAAAATGTACATCCTTCATGTACATCCTTCTGTGTATACAGAGAATTACTGAATATCTAATCTCAGTAAGAAGTGTTGAACTAACCATTCTACGGAGAAAAATATAGTTAACAAATCAGTGAAATAAACGATCGAGCACTGTCACGGGTGTGACACAACGACTTGAATTACATTATTAGCACACACCTAATCACCATTTAACCCCCGATAAAAAAAGAGGGGTGTTATAAGTTTGAAGCCTATGTCTGTCTGTCTGTCTGTGGCATCGTAGCGCCCAAATGGATGAACCGATTTCAATACGATATTTTTATTTGAAAGCTG
This sequence comes from Amphipyra berbera, assembly GCA_910594945.2. Taxonomy (NCBI): domain Eukaryota; kingdom Metazoa; phylum Arthropoda; class Insecta; order Lepidoptera; family Noctuidae; genus Amphipyra; species Amphipyra berbera. The sequence goes on along the minus strand of OU343136.1, from coordinate 7,763,590 downwards.
GTTTAATCGAGATGGTAATAGGCCAGGGATAGCAAACCAATGGCATGCGTGCCATTAATGGCAGGCGACACAATATTTTGGGTACGTTACTGATCACAAAATTCATTAATGCACTACGAAAAAAAGTGTGAAGTAGGTATTAGGTATATGACGAGCGAACGCGAGTGATCCCTAAATCAAAATTATTTGATGGCACGTCTATGACCTCATTAAACATTTCTTTAGAAAAATGACGCGTTGATAGGTAAAGGTTCGCCATCCCTGTTAGGTATAGGCTGTGTGATGGAAATCGGATTAGCCTTTTTAGCCCAGTCACCGGGTAGTTTTACCTTGCAAAAGGTCAGTCAGATCTGATCCTTGAATATGTGTTATATTTAGTGTTCTTAGGAAAATTTCAAATTTTCGATCTTGAATGACCTCCGCGCGCTTTGCCATCTTGGACTAAAGACCCAAATAATGAGTTTTTATTAAATTAACTCTTTATTATTACTTATTTACGGCAAAAAAAATTCATAAGACCACCTAAATATAACACATATCCAAAAATCTGTACTGACGGACCTTTTGCAAGGTAAACCCCTTTTTTTTGGACCTCTGCGACTGGGCTATTTCAAGATAATCAGTTTTTTTCACAGTCGGTATATAGAGTTCTCCGCCATACAATGTGTATTTATTTCAAATCCGCTCGTCAGATTGACTTGAAATTTCTAACATAATACCTATATATGCAAACCAAGTGATAATACAACATTTAGGGTAGGTACCATTGAGCTGATCTGATTGAGGGCTAGGATCGGAATTTTGCTAACACTACTCCATTGATTTTACCTCTACGACTTAGACAAGGACTTGAAGGCAGCTCAGGGTCGGCTAGTCGCAGATCCCTCGTGTTTGAGCTCGTGTGACTCGTTATAGAAAGCACTTTCTCACCGCATTAATAATAATCGCTAACAAGGATCGACAACCACATTACAATGTCGGGTTTGTTTTTACAAGCTTTTACTTAACTTGCAATGTTTGTATGTAGGTATGTATGTATGTATGTTCGGTTCAAATCTTGCAACTGAATTTTGAACCACTTCCTCTTATCTTACGGAGTAGAATTTTTAACATGTTGGTTCAGTTCCAATGACAATACGTTTTTATGGTAAGCATGACCTGAATCGACATTCAAAATTAACTCCAGATAAAAGAACTCTTCAACAGTCAACAGCACAGACACAAAATGTTGTGTACGCATTTTGTTATGATAGCCGATTTTCAGTTTTACCGTGACATGGTTGCTGCACTCAGGGTTGGGTCTTGACTAGGGAACTCCTCAATGGTTAGCAGCACAGACATGTAATGTTGTATACGCATTCAATTGTGAAAGTCCTTTCTAAGTTTCACCTTGACATATCAAAAAATAAAAAAATAAATTAATTTTATATCATATAAATAAATTAATTGGATAATGTAATAAATTGATGGGTTTGATTTAATTTAAAGTTTATTTACTTCTTTTTAGAGCATTTAAATAAAAGCTTGTTTTAAAAAATATTTTTTTATTATTAATTTATTGATGATTGATGTAGTGACAAAAATTGAAAGGAGTATGCTTAAGTGGTTTGGTCATGTTGAGAGAATGAGTGAACGGCGATTAACAAAAGGAATTTATAAGTCGGATGTCAATGGAAACGCCGGTAGAGGACGTCCTAGAAGGACATACATCGATGTTATTGGTGATGTTCTTCACAAAGATCAGGTGCGTAGTACTCTCAACCGGCGTGCGTGTATGACAAGATGTATGAATGTGGATGAAGCGAAAGGGGTATGTAAGGGTCGTAGCATGTGGCGTTCTATAGTTTCTGCCTACTCCCATGGGAAAAAGGCGTGAGTTTATGTATGTAATTTATTAAATTTTATTATATTAAATAAAGAATTCTTGAAAATAGAAGATGTCCCTAATTGCCTGTATACACGAACACATATCAATCCGTGTCTATCGTGTATGACTTCTTTTGCCGTCCCTGCTTGCGTACTGCATAACTGTTAACCAAATATATTCAAATATTAAATCCTCCATCATCCGTTTTAAACAATTCATAAGTACGATACGAAATAATCTACGTTTTTATTAAAATGTTCTTTCGTAATATTCTTTATTTCTAATAAAAGCACCAATTATTAAGTTCTTATGTTGCCTACGTACTCTTGTTGGTAATCGAAAGTAATTATTAAAAAAACACATAATAAATATTGTATTAAAACAAAAATATTCTGTGATACTTATGCATCATACAAAAAATATTATCCATTTTCTCTTGTAGATATATTCTTATTTTCAATCTACATACAAAACGAAGAATTTGACATAAAAAAGGCCAATGAGAATCCGATAGGTCGGTCCAGACTGCGTTCTTTATAGGTGTCATTACTCAGGCTTGGAGGTTTTGCCACCTGAGCCAGCTCCAAGCAATCTTTCCTGCAATGCAGCCTTTCACATACCTACATAATATACTAAAACAAATAGTATTCAAAACTCGTCATTACCTTAACTGATGCTGTAACTTTTTCTCTTTAAACAGTTTTTGATAAGAAGAAAGCTGTATAGATTTTCTTTTTAATTTTCAAAGTCATTTCTACTTGCTACCCTTCATTTAGCAAAGTTTTTTTATGTTGGTGGATGGAGAGGGAGATCTAGACCAAAGAAAAGATGAATGAATTGTGTAAGAGGATATGAAGGAAAGTAAATGATAATGTGACGGATGACAGAGAAGAATGGAAGAGAAAAGCATATTGCGCCGACCCCAAGTATTTTGGGACCAGGGCAGGAGAAAAATCTGCCAGGGCTGCGGTGCATGCTTTTGCAAATCTCGCAACCACAGCCAACAGTCAGGAGGAGGACCACCTTGGGTTTTGAGCCGGTAAGAGACCGGTACAAAGAGGAATTCCAAACGACGAAAAAAAAGGGTATGAAAATCATAAATCGCACCTACGAAACAGGAGTGTACGCAATGAGGGGCAACGTTATTTAATTAAAAAAAACGGCTGAACAATAGTCACCCAATAAACGCTTATGGTGGATATAGCCATAATCACAACGCTTAGAAATCAGACTGATGATCGCAGATCGTTGCCATCAAATAACAGGAAGGCGTAGCTGCCTATCGTCTTGAAATTATATCTTTGTCTGTTTTTACGATACTAAAAGTCTGGGTTCACTCAGCAACTTGCATGCACAAACGGTTTGTGCAAACGGTTTGTGTAAAAGGTTTGTGCAAACGTTTGAGCAAACATTACTGTCGGTAATAACAATACCGTTTGTGCAAACGTTTTGCTATATTGACGAACATGTTTCGTTGTGCAAATTAGAATTTGTGCAAATAAAATTGTGCATGTCGGTCCTTTGCGAATAGGAAAGTGATGGTTTTATTTTCCGGGAACGTCAGTAAGAACCCGGGACATATTCGTACTTTGTAATATCTAGACACGCGGTAGCGTGTCAAGCCAAGTTCAAAGGAAAAAGGAACTGGCGACGCAGCAGCCGTGTGTTATATTACACAAACCATTTGAAGCCACTTTTGACCCCTTGATAACTCAAAATCTATTTAACATAAAGACATGAAATTTGGTTTATTTATTAAAACCCCTTAGATTAACAAGAACGCCAAGTTTCATAAATACAGCTCAAACGCTTATTGAGATATTAACGTCTAAAAATCGGCATTTTTAACACTGACTGATATATAGATCAAAAACCTAACCCACTTCCAGATGACCTAGAAAATTGAAATTTGGTGTTCAGCTGAGTAATTGTGTGTATATGTATAAAGGAAAAAGTCAGAAAACAGTGAATTTTTACGATTTGATTTTTTTTAAGCGATCGATTTTTATTGCTTAGCTCCTTTCGAAATTATAATAGCAACAAACTTTTTCTTTCGCAGGAGAATAGGTTCCTTGATTCCATGATGAAAGGTCGCTTTTATCGTTTTGTTTACCAGATTATTTGATTCAAGTGGGAATAAAAATATACCTAACAGGCAAATGATAAAAAAAATAAAGGGGGACTTTGTATTTCTAACGTTCAAGAAAATGTAAAAAATAGCACAAAAAAGAAAACTATACAGCGTAAACGTTTTACAGATTACTTTGAATGATGAATAATAATAATTTCTTTACAAAAAGTAATGATATCCCTGCAAAAACATAAATGTGAAAATGGGAGCCAAGTTCAATAATAAGGATATGCGTGGTTGTCGACTTCGCCGACAAAAGAATTGATATCTAAATGGGTGCCAAGTTCTGTAGATAATCCTGAAATTTATTTACACAAAGCAGATAACTTGGATAAATTGAAGCTCAAGATTTGACTTGGCTAGTTTTCACATACAAGTTATCTTATATTTGGCTAATCAACTTATCTTCTTTATGTTATACGCAAGTTACTGTTTTTTTTATATTGTAAGGTCAACATAATTATCTTACTCTTCTAAACATTTGGTTTGCTGGTAAAAACTAGCCAAGTCAAACTTGAGCTTCAATTTATCCTAAGTTATCTGCTTTGTGTAAATAAATTTCAGGATTATCTACAGAACTTGGTACCCATTTAGATATCAATTCTTTTGTCGGCGAAGTCGACAACCACGCATATCCTTATTATTGAACTTGGCTCCCATTTTCACATTTATGTTTTTCATGGGATATTCCTAACAAAGACCACATGGCGTGATTTAATTTTCTAGGCAACGCCTTAATTACTGCTTGTTTGACAGTTAGTTACCTGAACTTCAGGTTAAACGTCAAAACCATGTCATTTCAAACTTGTTGAACTTAATTTAGTATTTCATTTGTTTCTTGATTCACTGTCACAATCAAATCTGAATTAAAATGGATATTTGTTGGTTTAAATATAATTCGGTGAAATCAAGCGAAATAATTTATAAAGTGTTATCGAAAATTTAATCTGTACAAGTTATTGAACGTATAAAATCTTTTTATGACGTATGTGAAACAAAAGAATAAAGATTGACTGCCTTGGTGGTCTTGGGTTCGATCCCTAGGTCTGGCAAAGTGTTATTGGATTTTTCCATTAGGAATTTATCAGTAGCAGCCCGGAGTCTGGATTTGTGCCCGGTTAATGGCAATAGGCTCACGACCTATTACATGGGACTTAAACATAACTGGTGAAACGAGGGTGTACTAAAAAACACCTCTGCCGAAACCTTCGGGGAATACAAGGCGTGATGTTATGTTTATGTTATAATAAAGATTTCCTCAGCAATCCAAAGATTGCTGCTATTCTATTAATGAGGCTGTTATTCTAAATCGGGCATTTAGCAATCTAAATGCCCGATTTAGAATAACAGCCTCTTCTCTTTCGACCTGGCAGGCGTCGTCCTGTCCTAAAAATTTGGTGACATACCGACAGCAGCGCCACCTACCGGGTCCAATTGTGAATCTAAACCATCCAGGGCGCCACCCAAATGCATTAAAAAAAATCATTCAAATCGGTCCAGCCGTTTAGGAGGAGTTCAGTGACATACAGACGTACAGTCGAATTAATATAAAGATATATAGGTATTTTACATACGTAACTATGTATTGCAGGCATTATCAATTTTCTTTTTTGCGATGGTTTTTCTCTTGACTCTAGTCTAGGTCAGAGGTGACAGAGACAAAGTCTACGATGGAGTGAGCTTTCCCAGAAGAAGCTTGTTCACTCTAACTTTGAAGAGATTCGGGTTGTATGCGCTCGGGAAATAGATTTGGCATCGATCGCAAACCTTAATTATAAGCTTTTTCATAGACCGCCAAAACTGTCACTACCTTGGAAACTTGATTGTTTTGGTGTTAAGCTAAATACTTTAATGAATGCCCTTCTTCTTTGAAACATCAACCCTCAGTAAACAGAAGTGTGTGGGTTGTTATTGAGTAGCCTGTTCTAACATCGTTACAAACCGTATAATATAATCATTTAAGATTCTTCTTCTTTTCGTGTGGTTAGTGAATAACCTAGGGTCAGAGTTTAGGCCGCCCATGGGCCTCTGACTTGGTTTCACATGCAGGCGAGATATATTTCTCAGGCATGCCGGTTTCCTCACGATGTTTTCCTTCACCGTTTTTAAGCAAGTGATAATTATACAATACGCACATGAATCCGAAAAGTCAGAGGTGCGTGCCTTGGATTCGAACTCGACACCTATGACTTGGCAGTCCGACGGCCACACCACTAGGCTATCACTGCTGTTAAATTAATTAATTTAAGATTAATGATTGGTCTCTCCTGCGATCCAACTAGCTACCGCCGGCATAACATAACATCATGCCTGTATTCCCCGAAGGGTTGGGCAGAGGTGTATAGTAGCACCCTCATTTCGCCGTTATTTTTAAGTCCCATGTAATAAGGGGCGACCTTATTGCCATCAATCGGGCAAAAATCCAAACTCCGAGCTGCTACTGAGGAATTCCACGCGGAAAAACCCAATAACCCTTTGCCCGACCCGAGGATCGAACCCAGGACTTCTCGATCAGCGGACGCTCTTGCCACCACTAGACCAACGAGGCAGTACCTACCGCCGGCGTACTAGTAAAATGCGGCATCTAATACGACGCTGAAGACGGCGTTGTTGCATCCAATGTGTGACGGTGACGTGCTGCGTTTTCAATTAGAATCATTAGTCCAAAGTAAAATGCCGGTTTGCGTAGTGAAACCACAAAACAGATAGGTACAGAAGTCAATCTACATACAAGTGCGCTCGAGTAACGCACACATAGACATTGTTCACGGACACGATATCTCGGACTGTTTAGGACTAAAGTGCGAGTGAATGCGAGCGCGAGTGCCATGCGCTTGAGAGAGATAGATACATAGATAGAGCGACCGCCGAGCGTAGGTATGAAAAGTGAAGTACATACATGTGATTGACTTCTGTACCTATCTGTTTTATGGTGTAACTGTGTAAAAACAATATTACAGGAAATAAGATTGTTGCAAATAAAGTTGCCGCGCTCAAGGCTCACTTCAAATTTGCATATTATATCATGTTATGACGAAATATGCTCAACTACTGAATATTATTATATAACATCAATTGTAACCATATTTAAAAGCAAGTAAATATTTTGAATTTGTATTTGAAAGAGCTATTGTTCTTAGATAGAGCGATATCTAGTTATTGCAAGCGTAGACCAATCATTAATCTAAGATAATCGTACAAATAGTTGTATATATCAACCCATCCTAAACCCAGTGTGAGTGTTTTGTTTTTAATCAGATATCACCTCATTTGCTCCAGTACCCCATGTGACCCTTCACTAAGGACCTCAATCAAGCCACTTCCAACGCAATTAACGTGGCCCCGTACAGGCTAAACTAATTTAGGTAGCTGTAACAGAGACATGATAATAATAATAAGAAGAAGAGTTTTGACCAACATCTGATGGGGCTCTCGTTGGGCGGCTGATACAGAAAGCGGTACTTCTGGATACGGCGCGTATTGTAAGAAGGTTCCTCTCTCTGTGGCCCTGACCACCGGTAGCTTGGACCCTGTTCCCGATGAAGGTGGCTACTTTTTTTACATTTTGAAATGTTTTTGTTTTTTTAGAAAGATTTAAAAATGTAATTTATATGTACATTGAATGAATAAAGGGAATGATAAGAAGAAGAGTTTTATATATTTATTATGGACGGAGTAAGACTACTTTAAGGTGAGTACACATTCTTTCTTTCTTTTTTCTTTTTTTTAAAAAAAACGTTGCCCCACACTAGGATTTCTCCTGTATCGTGGGTGCGTTTACAAACACAAATCTTCACACGCACAAACATCCAGACCCGGAACAACTATCTGTAGGCCATACAAATATTTGTTCCGTGCGGGAATCGAACCCACGACCCGTAGCGCAGAAGCCGATCGCTCAGCCACTGCACTAAACGTGTCGTCAACATTATAGAGTTTACTTGTAACAGAACACACAGCAAAAAGCTAGGTATTTTGTTACAATGTCAGTTTTCAATTTACGAGCGATTTTTTGTAACATTTCATCGGGGAACGCGGATAAAATGTGCGACGCCGAGTGAGAAGAATGAGAATGCAAAACATAAAGGAATGTTACAAGTAAATGCTAACGCGCCATGAGCATTGCTTCGAACACCATCATCGAGCATTCGCAGGAAAGTTTTATAATGCTTTTTTGAATTGAGCTATTGTTTGTACTGTACCATTCAGTAAAATGTTACATTACAATTAAATACTCTAATGTGTATGCATCTTTATAATCACATAAGAAGGGTGAATCACAGCATTGTTAAATTATACCCAGGATTATACAAGGTTAGTCGGAAAGGGGGTACTAAGCCGAAAGGGTGTTAGATTACCCATAATAATGGATAACTTTTGTTCTACAACTTTCCCCAAAAGTCATTAGTTTAAAAGAAATAGCTGTTCAAATATTTATAAAAAATACGCTAAATTCTATCTATCCTCAGTTATAATCAGCGGTGTTTACATTTTAGGTCATATTTGGGGCCACGGATTAGAAGCTACATTTTCTGAATTCGTAACTAAAGCAGGGATGAATATTTTTTGAAAAAACTAATATAAAAATCATTTTGCATGGAATTTTATTTTATCGAATTTTTAAATTTTAATACTTTGACTAACTTTGACTAAAGACTAACCTTGTATACTCATTATACGCATTATAATTTATTACGATTGCTCTAGTAACCGAGAACCAACAAATAAATCAGAAATGATTCTAAGAAAATATTTATTTTGGGCAAAATATACCTAAAGTAATTTGCGCTTGTCAGCATGAAAGAAAAACTGATTGGGCTGCCATGTTCACAATACAATATGAGTGGGTTCAACAAATGAACGAAAAAAACATGATTATTATACGTATTTCACCTCGATAATATAATGAACGTTAGTAAAAATATTGCCTGAATTGGGTTAATACTTACATTCATAAAAATATATAATGAAAAATTAATTTACGAAAAGGATTTCCGTTTAGTATTTTGGATTTGTATGAAAACCTGTCTAGCTTGTAGTAAATTTTTCACAACTTGTGAAATTAGCAGTTTTCAAATTATGGTTGTACAGTCGGGGAATGAAAATGCTATGCACCTTAAGGTCTATTTTTGCTTGCACAGTGCAAGAAACGAACTATTTTATCGACTTTGTATTGCCAACATTATAGAAATACAAATACAAGTATTTTTGACAGGATATTATGGTGACATCATGGACCTATTATACTAACATCTATGGGTGACATGGTGACAGACATTAGTAATGTCAATTTATTTAAACATCGATTTGATTGATGTTTTTACAACAAAACTTCTTAAATCAAATCAAAGACACTACAAGTCACTACTACGTCATATGGAGGCAAAAAGCAATTTTGATCTTTGCTACTAAATAATTAAACACAATTTTCCATACATTGGTCTGTTCCGTTCAATAGTTTGAAAAGGTAACACGTGCCCGCGATGTGGGAGAGGAATGAATTTGAAAACTGACGAACCGTATCATTTCCCTACTGTACCTAAACAACGCTTATGTACCACGATTATCAGTTGCTCGCAGTCGACTCCTGAAAAAAAGAGTTATTATTTAGGATTTTTGTGGTTACTATTATGTGAGTATAATCACCCTATTACTTTCCACTGCCGGGCACGGGGCTCTTCTCAGAATGAAAAAGGTTTAGGCTTTAGTCCACCACGTTGGCCTGGTGCTGATTGGCGACACACATCATCCAGAACATTTTGGAGCCCTCACAGGTGTATAGGTTTCCTCGTTGATGAAACAATATCGATGATTTTTGTATGGGCCGGGATTGTTCTCCGAGCTAGTTGCATGGAAGGCGTACAACCGCTAGGCTATCACTGCTATATTAATGTGAGTAATATTGTTATTTTGTTCTACCAGTATAAAAAAAAATTACTCGAAAATCTATTAACTTTCGCGGAACATTATACAGAGGTCTACAGGATAGGCCGGGTGTCCCCTATCCATGGTTTTTGTTTGGGCCATGATTAAAACGAGACCCTTGTTTGATAGCTTCTCTTACTTTACGTCAACTTTTTCAGTCGATTATCAAGCTAGTACATTCTTTATCCTACAACTTTACACGTTATGGTCACAATGCATAGTCAGATAATGTCCCACTCCTGGTCGATGTTCGCATGTTTTAAGACTCTTTCATCAAAGTGTGTGATACATAATCTTCTTTACATAATATAAAACAAAGTCGCCGTTGTCTGTACGCTTAGATCTTTTAAACTACGCAACGGATTTTAATGCAGTTTTCAGCAATAGATAGAGTGATTCAAGAGGAAGGTTTATATGCCCCACATTAATAGATATAGATATATTGCAACCGTGCGAAGCCGGGGCGGGTCGCTAGTAACATATATTTGGAAAAATAACTGTAATACCTATTGGTACCGATAGCAAAATTAGTTTGTCAACCAATTTAGTATAATGAGCAGCGGTACATGTTTGTGTACGTACACAAATATGTGTCTAGTCTCCAATATTTTAATATCTGATTGATGTTTGTCCCCGAAGCTGTTTACCCAAACACAATTTGTGAAACTTCTGCCCAGTAAAACAAAACAAGACGATCAATCACCCCTCTCTTATGATTCAAACAACTTGTATTTTTCCAAAGTATTCTTCGATCTTGTATGACAGTGTTGAATTTCACATATTTGGATGAAAAATATTATACAAATTGTGCAAGTTTTGGACTGCAGTCTTTTTCTTGTGGTATATGCTTTGGCTAGTCGAGTGATACCTTGGCTGTGGGTTGAATTTGTGTACCTACCTAGTTGAATTTCACATATTTGGATGAAACATATTATAGAAATAGTGCAAGTTTTGGAATGCAGTCTTTTTCTTGTGGTATATGCTTTGGCTAGTCAAATGATACCTTGGTTGTGGGTTGAATTTGTGTATAGGTAGACTAATATTATAAAGCTAAAGAGTTTGTTTGTTTGTTTGAACGTGCTAATCCCAGGAACTACAGATTGGAATTGAAATATTTTTTTTGTGTTGGATAGTCCATTTATCGAGAAAAGTTATAAGCTATATAACATCACGCTACGAACAATAGGAGCGGAGTATAAATGAAAAATGTTGCAAAAACGGGGAATATTATCCCTTTTTGAGAGCTTCCGTTGTGTGCGCTGAACAGAATATCTAAAAAAGACTTCTTACGCGGGCGGAGCCGCGAGGGCACAGCTAGTTTCTATTATATTGGCATTTGATTACAATTGGATGTGCAGTCTACTCGCAGTTAACATAACGTAACATCACACCTGTATTCCTCGAAGGGTTGGACAGAGATGTTTAATAACACCCTCATTTCGCCGTTATGTTTAAGTCCCGATGTAATAGGGGGCGAACCTATTGCCATCAACCGGGCACAAATTCGAACTCCAGGCTGCTACTGAGGAATTCCTCACGGAAAAACTTTATAACACTTTGCCCGACCTGGGTATCACACCCAGGACCCTACGATCAGCAGTCGCGCTTGCCACTAGTACGATTATGACTTATGACTACTAATATCTAGCGAAATATGATTCACCAAATGTGACGTTAACTATTAACCCCCCAGTACTACCTATTCAAAGAGTACATGCGTGTCGTATATATTATATATTTAAGAATTCAAATAAGCCATTTTGCATGACAAATCCGGCCCCATATATATTTCTCTTTGAATATATTTTACTTTAAACCTTAACACATTTCGTCCTAACGTGATTGATATTTAAGTACTTAAAGAATAAGCAGTCTTTCAAACAGAATTTTCAATAACGGATATTATCGAAAATAGGTGTTGATTTATTTCAACGTTCAATTTGTCACTAAACGTTTACTAAAGTGAATATTATATTTGTGTCATTTCATTCGATTCATAGGGTTAGCAAAGAGAAAAGGTTGTTAAAAAAAATTTGCCACCATCAGTACCTGGCACCTGTTCCCGATGCCGATAGATCTCTATTTTATTTCTGTGCTTTTTCTATATATTTTTTCAAAAACATAAACGATGTTTTAAAATGAGTAACTTATTTTAATATTACGTATATTCGTATTTGGGTGGCAATGAACACAATTATGTACTTAATAATTTGGTGTCATTTGTAGTCGTTATGGTCTATTAAACGGTTTTACGATGGGATTAAAGTACCTTCCTACAGAATAAGTAAAATAAATAAACAAATTATAATATGGAAGTATGAAAGAATCTAAATCGACATCAACAATTTTAACATAATTATTAGTTTAGCAGCCCTGGCGCTGACACGTCACCGGAATATTTCAGTATTGACACTCACTGTGGCTCACTCCTTAGTTCCAACTCTCAGAATACAAGTGCAACCCGAGAAACTAACACAATAACTTCACCTTGATTAATAAAATGGATATCCCCGCATACGAGGAGTTCCTTAAACAGTTAAAAATCAATATATGGCTCACAGGGATCCCCTATGGCGATCCGAAGGTTCATCTGAGATTTTACGTCTTATTTTTCCTACTTTTCATGATGCTCGTATTCGAAGTATCATTTTTTGTTTCAAGAATATCCTCGGAAAATTTTCTTGAGTTAACGCAATTGGCTCCGTGTATAGGTATTGGAGTGTTATCAGCATTGAAGATCTTAGCTGTGGCACAGAAGAGGATGAAAATTTTCGAACTGACTGAGTGTCTTGGTAAACTTTACCAGAATATATTAAAGGATGCCAGAAAAAGGAGTCTTGTGAAAAAGGATCTTGTTCTTGTAAACTCTTTGATGAAATACTTTTTCATATTGAACGCAGTTCTAATATCTGTATATAATTTCTCGACTCTTGTGATCATGATGTACCATTACTTTTCAAAAAACGAACTGATATTCGAATTGCCGTACGCAGTATTGCTGCCATTCTCAACGGATTCCTGGTTGCCCTGGATGATGATCTACACCCATTCGGTTATCTGTGGTGAGTAGAATTAATATAGGGATTTGCTCCCGATACTAACGGCTTCTAGACCTCGATTTAATATTCAAATTCCTTTACAGTTCTCCTTTGCCTGTAGCCTAAATATGTTTGATGAAATACGAAGCATAGAACTTCGTATTTCATCAAATATATACAAGGTTAGTTGGAAAGGGGGTACTAAGCCGCGGGTGACTTAATGTATCAAGGATGATTGTTTTAAAGAAAGTGTTAAAATTACAAAATTCGATAAAAAAAGTCCTTGCAAAATTATTTTCATTTTAGTTTTTTCAATTTTTTCAAATATTCTTCATCACTGCTTTAGTTATGAATTCAGAAAATTGAGTTTCTAATCCGTGACCCCAAATATGACCTAAAATGTAAACACAACTGATCATTGCTGAGGATAGATAGAAGTTAGCTTATTTTTTATGTAATCTTTGAACAGCTATTTCTCTTAAACAAATGACTTTTGGGGAAAGTTGTAGAACAAAAGTTATCCATTATTATGGATACTGTAACACCCTTTCGGCTTAGTACCCCCTTTCCGACTAACCTTGTAGGGCTTCCCTTGTTTTTTAAATAATTTTCAGTGTTCCTTTTTTTATTAAATTTAAATGTCTTGCTGATGGTGGCGTTGTTTATCCGGTCGTTGGGTTCCATACAATATGGTTGAGCTGACCGATGCGGATGTGCACGTCATGCTCGTGAACGGGTGCCGTCTGTCGGGACTGGTCAGCCCTTAACTGCTATGGCAATCCTAGAAGCCGTATTTTTCTATTTGTTACTCCTAAGTGAGTTTATTTGTGACATTAACCTGCATTATTCTCATTCTATTTCTCACACTACTGTTGTGGAATTTGTCATAAATTACTATTTTGAAAAGAGTATTCATGCAGTTTCTTGCCGGCTCTTCTCCATAGAACCTACCTTTTGGAACCGTGCACCTAGTTTTGACGTTATAAAAGTGCCTGAAATCTGGTCTATTTGAAACAAAAAACTTTGACTGTGACTTTATTTTCAGGTTTTATTTGTGTATTATTTTATACAACGGTCGACGGTCTATATTTTGTTCTGACTTCTCATGTGTGTGGAAACTTTAGTGTTATCAGTGATATGATCCAAAGTTTAGATGTAACGAATGTGGATCGCTTGGCAGGAATTGTTATGGAACATCAATATATTTTAAAGTAAGTATTTATTTTAACAATAATAACATCAAAACTGAAGAAGTAAGATAACATGTTTTGATCATTTGTTTTCTATTGTATTCCTTGTGGACCGTTTCTACCTTTTTTTTATCGTGGGGAAATCCTCATGGATGTCCCTCGCCCGGGGTAGGCGAGGGGGTCTGCCGGACTCTTACCGGCTAAAAACCCACGGTGTTCCTCCTCGTGACCGTCGGCCGGGGTCGCGGGATTCGCCTAAGCATGCACCGCAACCCCGGCAGGTCTTGGTCCACCAACTGCTGGTGGACCTCTCCACTGTGGGGCCCCACCCCACGACCTCCTGAGAGGCGCGGGGAGCACCCCACATCACCGGCGCACCAGAACACAGGACCGTTTCTACCTAACCGAGCAATTATTGGCGAGACCTGAAGGGTCTCCAGCCATGATATTTTAATCGAGATTTCAAAACATTTTATAGCAAAAACCTAAAGTAACTACATTTTTGAAGTTTTCTTATTAGCTTATTTTTTTCCACTACACAATAAATCAACGGTCTAAATTATTTTATTAAGTACGTGTATTCGTATTAGTCAGATTTCCCAATTACATTCTCCGTTGCTTGTAACAATCGTTAGATGAAAAAAACAAAAATTGGGCTGCCAAAATATAACCAACGTTGAGCTCGCTCTAATTTTGCAAGATAAATGACATGCACGCGAAATAACTTCACAATACCGAGATTGAATCCAACCAGTTTTGATTTCGAAAAAAACACCATGGAATTTGTAGATCGTGTCGTTGATACATTTTGTAAAGAAACCCATAGCCACGCTGCCATGGGATATTAATTAGTCAATTTAATATAACAAAACATCACGCCTGTATTGTCCGGAGGGTGGGGCAGAAGTGTATAGTAACACCGTCATTTCACCGTTATGTTTAAGTCCCATGTAATAGGGGGCGTGCCTATTGCCATCAACCGGGCACAAATCCAAACTCCGGGCTTATACTGAGGAATTCCACAAGGAAAAACTCAATAACATTTTGCCCGACCTGGGGATCGAACCCAGGACCGATCAGCAGTCACGCTTGCCACCACTAGACCAACGAGGCAGTTTTAGTCAATTTTATTAAAACAGTAAAGTAAAAAAAAGTTTATTGACAATATAAAAGAACAAACCTTACACACAAATCCCAACAATCTTGTGATTTGTGTCTACTAGTACAAAATATAATTACGTACAATACCCGTGTATCAGCGGTTGTTTGACCTTAATTCATACTGACCTCCGTACTAGTGAAAACTGTATCACGCCAGGTCAGTCTTCCTCGTTCACAAACACTCACACACTTCCACACAACCAACGTAAATTTGCATTATAAAATAAAAAAATAAAAGCAAAATAAATAATGACGTTAATCCTGTTGGTAGTCGACTAAACTAAACATCTCTAAATTGTAATAAAACTAAGAAAGAGGTCGAAGAGAATTAGAGCCGTAAAATTACGTTGCACTGAAAGTTTCAAACATCCGCTTAAAACACGCTAAAGTTTATCATGTAACTAGTTAGAAAACTCTAAATTTCTTCGATCTCTTTCTTGCTTCTCCTATTAGTAAAAGATAGCATTATTTTTATTTTTAGTGATCGTGAGGTCTTGGGTTCGATCCCCAGGTCGGGCAAAGTGTTATTGGGTTTTTCCATATCGAATTCCTTAGTAGCAGCCCGGAGTTTGGATTTGTGCCCGGTTGATGGCAATAGGCTTAAATACATGGGACTTAAACATAGCGGCAAAATGAGGGTGTTACTATACACCTTTGCCCATCCCTTCGGGGAATACAGGCGTGATGCTATGTATTTTTAATTTAGATTAGTCGTGTCCAACAGACTTGGCGGCAATAACTGTAATTCTTAACAATTTCAGACTAGGAGAAGATTTGGAAGACATATTTTCGGCGCCCAATCTGTTTAATGTGTTGGTCGGCTCTTTGGAGATATGCGCGCTTGGATTTAATTTAACGGTAATTTTCATTACTATGATGTTTATTTTCATGGCTGTAAAGCATGTCCCGGAAAATGTACTTCATATTTAGTCTTATTTAATTGTAGTGAGTACTTTTATCCATCACTAGCGGCCCGTCCCGACTTCGCACGGGTAGACATTTTCCCGTTTTTGCAACATTTTTCATTTATGATCCGCTCCTATTTGTCGTAGTGTGATGTTATATAGCCTTTAATCTTTCCCGATAAGTGGAATATCCAACACTAAAATATTTTTTCAATTCCAACCGGTAGTCCCTGAGATTAGCGCGTTCAAACAAACAAACAAACTCGTCAGCTTTATAATATTAGTATAGATTATATATACGAGTATCTCTGACACACATCAGTAGGGGTCTGGTATTACCAGTACAAACACTGCAATTCCATAATCATAGAGCTGGGCATGTTCATTTGATATTGTCGTTGTATTATAGCCCGCACGGAACTATTTGGCAGCGCCTTAGGTATGTGAGCGGCCGGAGGGGGGTGTGCACGGTAGACAAGACAAAGCAAACTGACATAGCGCGTCTATTGTTTCGCACCCCCCTTCTGCCGCTCATATACCTAAGGCGCGGCCAACTAGTTCCGTGCTGACTATAGTAATTACACACTTGATTTTTCTAAAATTGGAAATTTGAAATTTATCTTCATCCTCCTACCCTTATCCCAACTTATTTAGAAATATATAACAATAATTAGCCCATAATTGTCCCACTGCTGGGCACGGGCCTCTTCTCAGAATAAGAAGGGTTCAGGCCTTAGTCCACCACGCTGGCCTAGTGCGGCTTGGCAGAATACACACCATCTAGAACTTTATGGAGCCCTTTCTGATGTGCAGGTTTCCTCACTATGTTTTTCTTCACCATTAACGCAAGTCATAATCAAAATCTGATGCGTACATGAATTCGATAAGTCAGAGGTACGGGGTCGAACTCAGACCCTCCTGCAGTAGAAATATTTATTCGTTTAAAAATATGAATAGAGCATATTAACTGAAGCATGACTCAAAATGTAAACACAAACTACCCGATTTTTAAATAATTCCTTTGTTAGCAACTGTCAATTAAATGCAACGCGACATTTTTTGAGTGGGTAGTATTTTGTTTACATTTTGCCTCCAGCGTCAGACGATATTGTTCTGCCGAGTATTTTCCCAACTGCGTTAGGCTCAGCTTCCAGTCTAACCAGATGCGGCGGAATAGCAGTACTTTACACGGAGCGACTACCATCAGACCTCCGCAACCCAGTTACTGGGCAATGCCGATATCCTAAGGTTAGACCAGTTGTCAGACTTTCGGGCTCCTGACTTCCCGTATAGTGGGTTCGCACGGTTCGATTTTAGTTGATCAACAAAAGTTTTTTTTTTTTTTTTTTTTTTTCAAATATTTTTCCGAGGCATTAGTTCACCCTTCAGCGACTATGCAAGCCTCATAGTGTACGTCTTATATTATTAGATACTAAAGAAAAACATTAAATATAAAAAATCACATACATAAAAAAAAACAAGAAAATATATAATATCGACATCAGGGAACATAATTTCACCGACACGGACTCAACGTTTCAACAAAAGTTGAAACGTTTTGTTTATTCAAATTTGAAAATTGATTGAAAGCCTGTTCAGACGGTTCAAATCGCATGCGATTTAGCAGTTGATCAAATAGAATCGAATCGTGTGAACCTGGTAGTAACGACTGTCAAAGGTAGGTATTCGTATAACACCCGGGATCGATCCTGTAACGTGCACTCCGAGGCACGGAGATGTCTCGATGTGTAACGAACGGTCACCCACACACGGACTGACCGCGGCAAGTGCAGCTTAACCAGCTGCATATCAGTGAATATAGTATAATATCATCAGAACATTTATCAGGACGGGCACGTGGTCCCGGGTGTCATACCAATACCTATGACAGTCGTTACGGAAAGTTAGAAGCCCGAAAGTCTGACAACCGGTTTAACCTTGGGATATCGGCATTGCCCGGAAACTGGGTAGCGGAGGTCCGATAGCTGTCACTGTAAAATACTGGTATTCAGTCGCATCTGGTTAGGCTGGAAGCTGAGCCTAGCACTGCTCATATACACTCACATGTTGGTTTAAGTGAACGGGCATGACCACTGAGACATCCGTAATTAAAGGTCAATAGTATTTATTTTTTATTTGTTTAAGCATGCTATTTTATTTTATCTATTTGGAACTGGTTTACATCAGTTACGTCACAATGGGTTCAGTTGAAAGCCAGCGTCAGGCACTAGTGGTTTGACATTTATGCTGAACTGAACCTATTTGGCGCACCCGCTAGACACACAGCTACTTTTTTTTTGTAATTTGTTTTCGTTTTGTTTTTTTTTGTTTTTGTATTCTCTCTTATGAATTTTTTGTTTGTGTATCTGACTGCTTTCGTGCCAAATAAATGTATTTCTTTCTTCTTTCTTTCTTTCATAGTTGGGAAAAGGCTAGGCAGGACGATAGTATAATATCATTAATTTCCTATTGTTTATAGACAGGAAGCTGGGAACAAATTCCAGGCTGCATCCTTTTCCTCATTTCTGTACTTCTTCAAATTCTCATGATGAGCGTCTTTGGAGAAAACATCATAAGAGAAGTAAAATACATACTTAAGTCAATTGTTTATTTTATGCAAATTATAATAAATAATTAATGAATCTGAATATTTATATATCTAGAGCGGAAAGATTGGCGACGCGGCATTTTTATGCAAATGGTACGAAATGGATGAAAAATCTAAAAAGACAATTTTGACGATAATGATCAGGTGAGAGTCTGAAAGAATAACTTATAAGAAGAAACTGCGTATACTAAAGACGATTATCATAAGGTATTATAATAATCCGGTTCCTATAACAAACAACTAATCGTTTTGTTTACCGGTGTCGGTTCTTATGTTAGTTTCAGTTTACACCAATAACAAATAAAAACAATAAAGCAATAAACAATTATTGATTTCGAGGAAAGAACATGCACCATGCAAGCGAATTTCATAAAATCCATGAATTCAGTTTTTTTTAATTTTTTCAACAATATCTTTACAATTATTTATTTAATCATAGTACCAAGAAATTATCACAATATAAATCTATACGATTATAATACAAATGTAAGATAAAACTAAATATATATACAAAATCGTACGTTTTTCTTAGTTCCAAACTAAACGAAAGTCTCCATCGAGTAAAATTAGCTAACTTCAATTAGGTACTACTTTCTCACTAGGTGGCATTCGTTTTTATATTATACTAGCGCGTAGCGGCACGTCCCGGCTTCGCACGGATGGACATTTTTCCCGTTTTTGCAACATTTTTCATTTATGCTCCGCTCTTATTGGTCGTAGCGTGATGTTATATAGCCTATAACCTTCCTCGATAAATGGACTATCCAACACAAAAATATTTTTTCAATTCCAACATTAGTTCCTGAGATTAGCGCGTTCAAACAAACAAACAAACTCTTCAGCTTTATAATATTAGTATAGATACGATACGACTATAGGTAGGTACAAGTTTGTTGAAGATTGTATCTTGTTTGTGCACCATTGTGTAACATTTGCTCAGTCCAATATTTTTACTTTACATGAGTTTTGCGGCGACAGTGGAAGTTTTGTTTATAACATTTTTGTTTGAATGTTTTAGGTCCAAAAAACCTCAAAAATTGACTGCTTACAAATTTTCTGCAATCAGTTATGGAAGCTTTACAAAGGTGAGATTTATTTTTTAGTTTTAGTTTTGCCACGTGGCCGTTTTGCGGTACAATACAAATAATCACTAACGTTTTAACAACCAATTAGGTGTCAGCATTGTCATAAATATTGTACGTGTCGTTGATAGAGACTTCTAGAAATATAGTACTGGCACCTAGTCAGGGATTTTCGATCGCTACTCCGATTATATTAAATTTCACTGCAGTAATAACATGGTTTACCTATTTCTTCTTCTTCTATATGCACGAGCTATATGAAAATAGTTATTGCCCGTGGTGAAAAGATAAGCTAGTCAGCAAGGTTGGTCGCAAGGCTGACTGCTCAGGTTGCGCCGGACGTAGGTACTTAAGTATCGTCTCACGTGGAGGTTTTTTTCATGCATTCATATCAAATGTCTAGGACTCATCGTAATTCATTAATACCTATAGATTGTGGTTCGGCTAGTTTTGGATCAAGATAAACATTATTAAGCGCCATGGGTTTTCCAAAGAACCGTTTTGATTCAGTTGTTAATGAAATAAATTGTTTAAAACAATAATAATTTATTTTATTTCAGATTATAAGCACGTCGTGGTCATACTTCACGATACTGAGAACTGTGTACACGCCACCTGAAACTTCGCGTTCCGACTAAATAAATACAAAACATTAATTAAACAGATTCTGATTTAATAATTCTATTTACATTTGTTGGTCGATAAAATAAAATGATCTCTTCACAATTTGCACAGTAGTTACCTATGTATGAAGGAATCTTGTCTTTTTATTACATCTACTATATTATACTTTTAAGAAACACTATACATACACTTTGCTTTCTAATTTGTTTTATTATAATGATAATATTGTTTTTTGCAGCTTTATTCATCTGCTCGTTTTTTGTTAATTGGTTGATAGGTTATAAAGTCAACCACATGGCAGTTTGACAGTATTGACATTGACACCTGTGAAACGTCAAACGTCAAGGCGGATGCACACGTAGGCACACTTTAAATATTCACTCATTTACGTATATATATCTATGTATTTATTTTAATTCACTAATTAATTAATTAATTTTATTTATGTAATTAATTTATTAATTTTTGTATTTGCACGTGGCTGCCCGTGGCTTCACTACAGGACCCATCCGAAAACCAGCACTGCTATACTTCGGTGTAGCAGCATTATGCTGAGATGGGCTCCTCTTTTTGTCTCATAGAGGCATATAACTTGTGTATATTGTTGATTTTTTATTTTATGTTTGTATGTCTGTATGTTTGTAACGAGACTCAAATAAATTATTTTCTTTCTTTCTCTTTCTTTCTATAAGCAATGTGATCCAAATAAGATTATGAGTGATCTTTCACCTTATTTTGACGTTTTAGCTGTCAAACGTAAGGGTAAGCTATACATTATACCCTATTCACGGAACGAAAAAACAAAATGTAAATAATATTTGACTATTTTCTGTGAAATATTTTATACCAAAAAGAAATTGTGTGATGTTAATCTATTTGAAACACTTCATATTCAAGTAAGTTTCGAATTTTTCATCGATTTTACAGAAAATATCTCTATTAAGAATAGTCAAATGTTGGTTACATTTTATTTTTTCATTCCATGAATAGGGTTTAGATGACTCTATTAAATTCATACACACAATAGTTTTTATTTTTATTTTTCTAATTCCTTTTTTCCTAACCCTCCCGAAAACTGAGGCGAGCATAACAAAAAAAAACTCAAATCGGTTGAGCCATTTTCAGCTAGCACACGGCAATTGATTTTTATAATTATAGATCCCACCAAAAACATTCTGTAAAAAACTAGCCAAGTCTCGATGGAGCTGCTTGTTTATCTCTAAAAAGTAATGAAATCTAGACAAAGTCGTGCCAAGTCTAAGGTTCCTTACTGCGATTTCTTTATTATTATAGTTAATGTTCTGTGACTTGGCCGTTATACCAGAGGTTCTCAAATAGAGGCCTGAAAATGCGGCGAAATGGTTCCAGTAAAGGATGGTACGGCAGTGTTTGCTTCGCGCTCGACTTGGCGTGGGCACTACCGTGCCCCCCGATATTAGGTTACTTCAAATTAACTACCGAAACTCAGCAGGTGTACTACTGTTACTACATATCATTAATAGAGCACATTTAAATAAAAAAAACCTAAACTTAAGTTAATTAGATTAGATAACAAGATACCTACTAGGTGCACGCTCTGCGCTACTGTATTAGTTAGGCATTTTGTAAACTAATTAACTAAAGTTTAGGTATTTTTTCTGTAAAGTTTAGCCAGTAAATTTAAAGTAACCCGTATGCAGAATGTGTATGATATTATTTGGATCGCATACTAGGTACTTACATAGTATTTTTTAGAAATTTTAATACGCACAAACATATACTAAGCAAATCTTATACTGGAAGTATGTAAGTAGGTACACTAATCCCAATTATGATTGATAATTTTATTATCTTGAAGAAAATAAGTGTTAGTATGATTATTATTGTATTATTAAATAGATTGCAGAGTATCTTATAACTCTGATAAGCAATGAATATGACTTTTTATGCTTTGTTTTAGAAAATCACGCATTGGAATGTTAAGTTATCAGCATAATAGATAATTATATAATTAAACTTAATTAAATTAAATGGATCGTTTAATTTTATTTCCAACATTAACTTTAAGTAACATTATTATTCAAGCTGGGAAACTTTATATTATGACACGATCTTAAATAGAAATAATAATTAAAACCTTTACTTTTATAATGATAGTAAAGTTTATCTTTCTGATTTAAATTAATTAGGCGTTAAGAAATTTCAAACGAGTTAATCAAACGCCTGGATGAAAGTACTTCTGACTTTGAAACTATATTATTGTAATTTATGTAAAACCAGTTCTATTTTGACATCGAATTAATAAATTAAATTCGACGTTATCTTTACATGGTATAAAAAAAGTCTGTACGCTTAGACTTTTTACACTACGCAACGGATTTTAATGCAGTTTTCAGCAATAGATAGAATAGAATAGAATATACTTTATTGTACACCAAAATTGTAACACAGCTCTTATACAATAACAAACATTAAAGGGTACAATGGCGGTCTTATCGCTGATAGCGATATCTACCAGACAACCTTTGGATGAACAGGAAGTCAATGAATAAGATAGAGGGGGTAGTCCATGGTGTACTGCTGCAAAATATATACTACACACCATACATAGACATAATACTTACATATAGGTATATATATACATTTATAAATATTGTAAGATATATATATATGATATTATATCATTATGTGATAGGGAAAACCAGGTAGATTGATGATGAGGTACTAATTTATGAGGAATTAGAAACGTGTTGAGAGAAGAAATGATCTTCTATCTTCTAGATAGTGATTCAAGAGGAAGGTTTATATGCCCAACATTAGTATCTACATTGTACCCGTGCGAAGCCAGGGCGGGTCGCTAGTTTGTGATATTTTTCACAAAGGACAGGTGCGTAGTAGGTACCTACTCTCAACCAGCGTGCGTGTATGACAAGATGTATGAATGTGGACGAAGCGAAAGGAGTATGTAAGGATTGAGAATATGGCGTTCTATAGTTTCTGCCGACGCCTACGGGAAAAAGGCGTGAGTTTATGTATGTATGTATATTGTCTTATATTTTCGAAAGACGTCAATAATAAAGACTTCGCCTGGAGGACGCCGCAGAAGGAATGGCCCATAATTTGCCAACAAATCTTTATTTTTTTATTCATGACTTGGCCGCGTTTGGCCCTAGTCTCACCTGATGGTAAGTGCAGACAGGGTCTAAGATGGAGCACATGCATTTAAGGAACAGAGATATAGAGGGATTCCCCTATACCCCTTTGGCTCTCACATACACATGACGGAACACAGCGAACTGCTTGGCTTGACTTTAATGTGAGGGTGGTAGCTAGCCAGGCGGACCTCATAGACCCTACCACCAAGCGTGCTAGGTTTTGTTGTATCTTACAACACGGGTCTATTCCCAGCGTGCGATGAGAAAGGTTTATATTCTAACCCGTGCGGGGTAAACCTTCAGTAAATCCAAAATTTTAATAGTATAATTTTTACAAACCGTAACAAAATGTTTGTAAAAAAAATATCCTAATGCCTTAACACCTATATTTGAGATACAGCCATACATTTGCCGACCGCAAGTCATAAGAAACAGTTATTACAGTTGTTCCAAAGTTCGGCTTAAAATCATTATTTTGTTGAAACAAAGAGCAATTAACCGATATTAAGCCCACCTGTTCCTTGGTTGATGTGAAATATTACTTGTGGGATACACCAACTTTCCAAACGACTACGCGATTATTTTTTGGGCTCATAACTTTGTTAACCTTATTAAAGAATTAAAATGACCATCGGTTTTCGAGCAATGAATTTGCCACCCTTTCAGGGTTTAGGGTATTGTCTTCTTCTTCTTTTCGTGTGGTTAGTGACTAACCTGGTGTCATAGTTTATGCCAACCATGGGCCTGTGACTTGGCTTCACGTGCCGTCGAGAAATATCTCTCAGGCATACCGGTTTCCTCACGATGTTTTCCTTCACCGTTTTTAAGCAAGTGATAATTATACAATACGCACATGAAACCGAAAAGTCAGAGGTGCGTGCCTTGGGTTCGAACTCGAGATCTATGACTTGGCAGTCTGACAATCACACCACTAGGCTATCACTGCTGTTAGGGTATTGTAAAACACGACTAATATCGCCGAAACTTTATATGGCCGAAAAAGAATCGTTTTGTTTACCAAAGTTAGCATTTGTTATTGCCGAACTGTGCATATAAATAGACCAGTAATCTAATGTTACCTGTGATAGTTAACGCATGGGAGGGTCTACTATGCAAAGCTATGGAGTCTATGCTTCATTATAGGTTAAGATACAAGAGACTGCCTTGTAGATTTAGTGGTCACAATCGCGACTGCTGAGCATGGGGTCCTAGGTTCGATACCCAGGTTGGGCGAAGTGAATTTGGGTTTTTCTATTAGGAGTTTCTCAGTGGCAACCCGAAGTCTGGATTTATGCCAGTGATGGCAATAGACTCGCCCTTTATTATAAGGGACTTAAACATAATTGGCGAAACGAAGATGTACAAAAACACCTCTGCCGGTCCCTTCGGGGAATACAAGGCGTGATGTTATGTTATCTATTGTACAAAAGAGTCTTCATTTTAAGCAATAACGCTCGATTAATCATCAGAATCGGCAATAAGAGATGGTGTTAAGAGAACGAAAACTAACATTCGACTTTATAAGAAAAAGTTTGAGAATTTTCATGAGTTACGATCCAAACATTATTACTGCTTTTCTCTAAAATATTAATACACTGATTGTATCATGAGTATATATTTTAACAGCCACGCAATATATTAATCACTAGCTGTGCCCGCGACTTTGTCTGCGTAGAAGTCGGAAATGGTTTAAAAAATCATTTAAAAAAAAGATCGACTTCAAAAAAATTAAGAAAAGAATAAAATAATTACCATATTAAAACATGGTTGGATCTACTAAAGACGCTGCTCGTAACATAATCACATCATCACATTATGCGTACTGTTCATCATTGAGGAGAGCCATTGTCTATCTCCGAAGTTCTTCATCAGATCTTCACCAAATTTAAATGGGACCATTTTGAAAGAATATTCTTTCAAACAAAAAATAATATTTCAAATCGGTTCATAAATGAGGGTGTAGTGAGGTAACAAACATTTAAAAACACACAGCCGAATTGAGAACCTCCTCCTTTTTTGGAAGTCGGTTAAAAATAAAAGTAGCCTAAGTTAGACCTTATAACATCAGCTATCCCAGTGAAAGTCCCGTCAAACCGAGTCGTTTCAGAGATTATCATAAATAGACAGACATAAATTTTACAAATTGTTTTTGATATAAGTACCGTAATATACTTTCATAATTATGCATTCAGTAAAAGCTGTTACTTTGACATTACAAACATACACTTGAATTTTATCTATTTGTATAGATAATCTAGAATTACTGTGACTATCAAAATATTCAAATATCACGACGTGATTTAATAGTAAACTTCCCAGACATTATTGTTCTGTTCCACCAATTTCATCGTAGATATCGTGTAATAGACTATGATAAAGCATTATCTTTGTTACTACTAAGATACCTAAAGTTGTAATTATAGAAACTAATCATATTACTGGACAATTATAATTATTTCTGAAGCCTTTAGGAGGGTCCAGTTCGGCACCGGTCTCCACCTCTGACTTTTCGAATTCATGTGCGGATCAGAATTTGATTACCACTTGCGTTAACGGTGAAGGAAACATCATGAGGAAACCTGGACACTTGAGAGGACTCAAAAAAGATCTCGATGGTGTGTGCTACCCTGCCAATCCGTGCACAACAGTGAGATAGATTGAGTATGCTATTATACTAACCTTGGTTAACAATACCTGCTATGGCACTTTCCTCAAAAGGCCATTCCAGATGTTGCTCTACATTGTGCCCTTAGCGGTTGAACGCATGCCTTCCATGCAGGATGGTTTGAGTTTGATCCTGACCCGTACCTCTGACTTTTCGAATTCATGTGCGGATCAGAATTTGATTACCACTTCCGTTAACAGTGAAGGAAAACATTGTGAGGAAACCTGAACACCTGAGAGGGCTCTGTAAAGTACTTGATGGTGTGTGTAGTCCGCTAACCCGCATCAGGCCAGCGTGTTGGACTAAGACCTATACCCTTCTCATTCTGAGAAGCGGCCTGTGCCCAGCAGTGGAACCTTAATGGGCTGAATATGCTATCATGTCTAGGCCGTTTCTGAAGATACATTGGATCTTGGCATTGAATACATTAGTTGAACGGACTATCGTTCTCTTCAGTTTCACCATCCTGGCACCAGTGACCCTGTTAGGTAGAACCACAACGCAATATTGGGCTTTTTTATAGCCAATCCCTGTACCTATATAATCAACTGATAAGAAATTACAAGTGTATGGTACTAGTAAGATAATGTTCGAGTAATTATCCTCTGCACCTGTATGCATGGTAATATTAAGAATGTTACTAGTAATCTTATAAATAAGTTATTTTGCAGAATTTCTAAGTGCTATTGATGTCATACATAACGAAAACGAACACTAACGCAGTGATAGCCTAGTGGTGTGACCGTCGTGCCAAGTCATAGGTCTCGAGTTCGAATCCAAGGCACGCACCTCTGACTTTTCGGATTCATGTGCGTATTGTATAATTATCACTTGCTTAAAAACGGTGAAGGAAAACATCGTGAGGAAACCGGTATGCCTGAGAGATATTTCTCGACGGCATGTGAAACCAAGTCAGAGGCCCATGGGTGGCATAAACTCTGACACCAGGTTAATAACTAACCACACGAAAAAGAAAGAAGAGAAAGAAAGACTAAAACGTTTTGTTGTGGTATCAGTGACTAACCTGGTGTCAGAGTTTATATCGCCCATGGGCCTCTGACTTGGCTTCACATGCCGTCGAGAAATACATCTCAGGCATGCCGGTTTCCTCACGATGTTAACCACCTCAACGACTTATCGATCCGGTTACTCAATGTTGAGCAGGATTCCAATGTTTAACTATTTTTGTATATACAGGGTGTAAATGAATTCATATAATTCCTTCAAACACGGTGGTCTACTGGTGACACAAGTTGACCCTGGATGGGATATGTTTACATTGTTGTTTTTATAGAATCATTTTTTTCTTGTCGTGGGTCAGTTTAGCGCCCCGAATTAACTGACTACGCGGAGTGATATCATGCTAGTCGTGTTCGTCAGCTGCGTCCAACTGTGTCTGACTTCGGCATCGAAATATTTTATCAGATAATTTAATTTATTTGGCAAAAAAATTATCTACCTTTTTTTATTTATTCCTTATAACATAGTTTATATACGAGTTTTTTATTTCTAATCAAGCAAAATCCTGTGCTGAATTTATCTATACCAGTAATTCTATCATGTGGTTTTAAACAATTACACGATTTCGTTTACATTCTATATTTCCGGCGATTATCAGTTAAAATGACAAATCGCTTCTGGCAGCAAATAAAACATAAACGAAGGTTTTATGGATAGTAAAATAAATAGCCTACAGTTGATAAAAGTTTAATATCCAATATCATGTCAAAATGAGACTTTGGAGTCACCCACAGTCGATGACTCACGTCCTGCTAATAAGGCGACTTTACAAAAATTATACTTCCCTTAAATTTGGGTGTCAACTTTGATTTTGATATAAAAACTACGTTTAAAAAAACCGACTTCAAAAACTAAAAAGTATAAAATAAAGATTTAATTTAATACACCTCTTATGCAAACCGTAATATAAAATTAACAGTTTCAGAAGTCGGTGCTAATCCACGCAGAACCAAACTGAAGGCACCGACTTCTGAAAATGTTAATTTTATATTATGGTAAAGGTATATATATATTTTTTATTTTTTTTTATTGCTATCATTACTCTCAAGATATCTTTATCTTATTTTACAATGATTTTTTAGCTAAGTTTTGATGACATTTAATTATGTCAATTGTTTTATATAGTTTAGCTTCCTTTTCACTTTTGTAAATGTGAGAACTTTGTGGACCTGCATCTATAAATTTGTAAATTACTACAATATTATTCATATTACTTTTTTTTAAATTTTATTTTTGTTTGTTAGTTTTTGTACTCAAGTCTTTTAGTACTATATTACCCATTGGTCTGTGGTCAGGACCTCATTGTTCTCTCACTATCCTAAATCATTGTACTGTATCCACTGAAATTGTTAAAGGTATTATTTTTAAAAGAGTAACCATGGAGTTTCTTGCCGGCTCTTCTCCATAGGAAACAACTAATTGGAACCGTGCACCTAAATTCGACGTTTCATAAGCACCTGTATTGGTTTATGTGAAATAAAAATGTTTGATTTTGATTTTGTATTAGGTTTGCATAAGAGGTGTATTAAATTAAATCTTTATTAAGTTATTTTATACTTTTTAGTTTTTGAAGTCGGTTTTATTAAACGTAGTTTTTTTTTTACTTTTTAGTGTTTGTAATAGGTTGTTCTGTAAACTACAGTAGGATTTTTCTAGATTACATCAGGTAGAATAATTACATCGTCCACGTAAACAAAAATGTTCAAAATGTTCTTAAAATGAAAACTACTAGGCCAAACTATGTTAAATTTTTATGGGACCAAATGGCAACTATTCCGCATCAAACGTAATCGTAATCGGTGTACATACATGAAAAAAAATACCAATCGAATATAGAACCTCCTCCTTTTTGAAGTCGGTTAAAAATAAAAAGCAACGGACCAACCATTTATCTTGCTGTTTGAAAAGTTGTCACCTGGAATCATACAAAGGTGCCTATACCCGGATATTCAATAGAATATCATATTATGCACTTTCTCAGTAACATACCTTCAATGATTGCAGACATTCTTGTTATTGTGATTGATATAATAATAATTATGTAATTAGCACCCAAGCAGTGATAGCGTTATTATCATTTAATCAATAGATTATTTAGTTATGAAGTAATTTAATTAGGAATATTTATTATTTCAATACTTACATAAAAATAGAATCACTTTTCGTCCTACCTAGCCTTTTCCCAACTATGTTGAGGTCAGCTTGCAGTCTAACCAGATGCGGCTGAACACCAGTATTTTACACGGAGTGACTGCCATCAGACCTCCGCAACCCAGTTACTGTGTAATGCCGATATCCTAAGGTTAGACCGGTGATCAGACTTCAGGGCTTCTGACTACCCGTAACGAGTGTCATAGATATTCCTAGGACACCTAGGACTAACGGTTTATTAACGTGCTTTCCGAGGCACAAGATAGATTTACTATTCTATGGATTTAATCAATTTTCAATCTCTGTATTAGATTAGGTGTGTAAAAAGCCCTTGAAAACTCTGATCTTCAAGTTCTTCAACCTCATCAGTATAGAAGATGACGATGTATAAAAAAACTTGAGAAGTATTTCGCCCCTTAGCCCAAGTTAATCCTTTAACTTCATTCTCGATGTTTAAGTTAAGTTTACTCAGTTAAATTACCTGTGTAATGAGTTATTCTCAACGAAAACCAATATTCAGTAACAATTATTTAATAATATTTAAAAGTAATCTTACAGGATTGAAATTCGGAGACAACTCCTTAAATTTTCACCAGACAATCATAAAAAACAAAACACGACACCACACTTATTCTAAATTTTAAACCACGCGGCCTGTAGAGTGGTCTATTATAAAGGAGGTCTTTATGTTGATTAAATACTCGTTACACCTGTTATATAAGCACGCTTTTATAAATAAATACTATTTCGTACTTTTGGAAATATGTTCCGAAATTCCTTTTTGCCTCAAATCACGCCTGTATTCCCCGAAGGGTTGGGCAGAGGTGTATAGTAACACCCTCATTTCGCCTTTATATTTAAGTCCCATGTAATAGGGGGTGAGCCTTTTGCCATCAACCGAGCACAAAATCAAACCCCGGGCTGTTACTGAGGAATTCCACACGGAAAAATTCAATAATACTTTGCCCGACCTGGAAATCGAACCCAGGATCTCAAGATCTGCAATCGTGCTTGCCACCACTAGACCAACGAGGCAGTTAGTGGTATTAATGTGTATGATATATTTTATGATGTACCGAGTGTTATTGGTTAGAATTAAGATCCTTGTATTTAAGTTACCAATAATAAAGCAGAAACCCCAAACCTTTGCATAGTAAAGTCTATTTAAATACCCAGCTTGGCAATGAAAGATGCTACCATTGGTAAGCAAAACGATTCGTTTTTGGCAATAGGAACCAGAACGTTGCATTAGGCAGATGCCTAACAGACACCATACCATCCTTAGTATCATTACACCTTCTGAACAAGCCTTTAAAGTCTTGTTTAATTATTTTGTCAAGACGTTATACAACCTTATTTTTTGTATACCATGAACCTGAAAAGTGGTCATTGTACTCATCATTATGAACAACTTTTAGTATGGGACCAACCCTGTAATCGTGAAATAAATCAGCTTTTCCATACATTTTGTCGAGTTGTGTGAACATGAATGTATGGAACAGCTGTTTTTTTTCGGGATGTACAATGACTTCTTTTCTGGTTTATGGTATACAAAAAATAAGATTGTATAGCTGATTTTCTGAGCATAATAACGAATAAACTCCAGAATCATCCACACGAAGAATAATTTCATTATTATTTATCGAATTTTAGTTTGTATAGTTTGATTAGATTAGTAGCAGCTGTTATACATTGCAATGCGATGTTTTTTGAAATTAAATCATTAGTATTAATCACTGGCAATCATAAACTTCTTTTTTTGTCTTTGGAATATCCTCATTTATGTCCTTCGCCCGGGGAAGGCGAGGGGGCCTGCCGTACTCTTACCGGCTAAATACCCACGGTGCTCTTCCTTCTTATCTATGGCCGGGGTCACGGGATTCGCTATTGCAAGCACTGCAACCCCGGTAGATCTTGGTCCACCAGCTGCTGGTGAACCTCTCCATTGATGGAGCCATCTTTCCTCTGCCCCTCTTCCTTCCGAGAGGCGTGCGCGGAACACGGCGCGCCATCCTCCCAGGCCTGTTACTAGTCGGGCTACGGGTCCCCTAACCCGCCGCTCGCAGGCCACTCACTACGGTGGCCGGAGAAAGTCGCGCGCGAGAAGGGAGAGAGGAAGACGCCTCCCTGTCCCTCTCCGCTACCTCCTTGGTGACCATCACCTCCTCACAAAAGGAAGCGATGGCTTCCCATGCACTCTCACTTCCCACCATGGACAGAACCCCAGCCGAAAGCGAGAGGTCACCACCCACTACCGCAACCAGGTCACGGCGCTGCGCTGTCTACGCAGCGCATACATGCAGTGCGTGCTGTGCCATGTCGTCAGGGCAGTCCACACAGTGGTGACATTAGGGCGTATACTCCCGGCATATACATCACAGGCACTTCCCGAAACAGCCGTGTTCCAAGAGCACCTGCGTCAGCCGGAAGCTGAGGGTGCCATGCCGTCTCTCCAGCCACTCCTCCATAACGGATCTTACCGCCGCAATTGCGGTGTGCCCCAATCACGAACCTCTACCTTTCATATATCAACACCAGCGTCAACATTATGCAACAGCGTTATGATTACATAACACGACCTTTATCTGACCTTCTTTTTCTTATTACAGATAATTGTTATTCAATCGTTTGTGAAAACTAAACAACAATCAGTGTTTTCGAGTGGTATGTATCAATCTGAAAGTAACAAATATGATTATATTTGATAAGGACTAATATTGTTATGAATCACGATGTAGGATAATAGCTAATTTTGTTCACTTATGATAGTAATTTGTCAAACTGATTATATTTCATAAACAAAATATTTCTAACATTTATCATAACAAATTAAGCTATAAAACACAATAAATGTGTTGTTCAAAACAAACGCTTCGATCCAACCAGCTGTCAAAAAATTGTTTATGCAATTTTATTTACGGATGAATCGTTATTAGTAGCATAGCTCCTACCACCATACCCTCTCTGCCATCAAGCAACATCACTGTGTGCCGGTTGAAGGGTATGGGTACCGGTGAAATAGAGGGCACATGAAATTTTTAACTTTATCTCTGAGTGATGGAAATAATGCAAAGGCACGTAGGGCATGAGTTTATCACATAACCAGTGCGCCATCTGTTAGATCTGTCACTCATATACCCAAATAAAAATTAAAACAGTTTAGCTACTTGGATCGTAACTAACTGGAACATATCTTTTTGAATAGCAAGTCTAGATACAGGTCTCATACAGGTTTCTTCAATAGGGACAATGTATCTTTGACAGTCAATCTTGATAGATGCCGAACATTTAATGACTCACCTGTCAAAAATTCGCGCCTATACACAATCTAATATGGCCGCCATCGGCTATCAAAGATACCTTGTCCCTATAGAAAAACCCTGTATAATGGAGCCGATTTTGTTATGCACAAATTAAACCAAAAGGCTAATGCCATCTTTTTCACTGCGGTATAACAAGAAAGATACAGATGGAAATAAGAACTGTCAAATTCAGTTGAACTAAAATATCCATAAAATTTCAAACGACACGTCAGAATTTAATTACAGACACGGTAAAGTTCAAGGCGTAAGCTAGTTTGACATTTCTAACTTAGTTCTTATTTATCACCGTCCTTTTCTCGTGCTGTCTGTTAGTAAAAGATAGCATTTCTCTGATTTTAGTTTAATTTGTGAACAAGAGGATCGGCACCACTGTTTCTATAAAACTATTTAATAAAGGAAGCAATACACGACTTTAATTCTTACAAAAAGAAAGAGGTAATAAAAGGAAATAATTAAATTTCATTTGTTCCACAGTCCACTTAGTAAAGTGGACTACGTGACTGCAATTGCACGAGTAGTCTCGGAAGGAGCTCTGGAAAAATATGCAGTTCAAGGGCAAATTAAATAATAGCTGAGAATGCTCTCCAGAACATGGAATTTTTACTGCCATCAAATTGCAATGGTCCTTCAGAGGATTCTTTGTTGAAGCTTAGATGCTTGTCTAAAATATATTTTGTATGCTTAACTTGTTCGCTTTTGACCCTGGTCTCACCCGATGTTAAGCACAGACAGGGTCTAGAATCGAGCAAACGAATCCAAGGAATAGAGATATAGAGGGATTCTTCTATACTCCTCTGGCTCTCACGAAGGAACACTGTAAACTACTTGGCGCCGGATTTTGAAGTGAAGGTGGTAGCTAGCCATGCGCACCGTATAGATCCTACCACAAAGCGTGCTGGGTTTTGTTGAATCTTAAATCACGCGTCTATGAGCGTGAGGTGAGGAAGTTTTATATTCTAGCCCGTCCCCACACGCGTAAAAATGATTAAAATTATTGCTTTTGAGAAAAACAGGGACCACCAATCCATCTGCCAAGTGTGATGATTATAGCAACTTCCCCTTAATCTATTCATCGGGACTTGGAAAGTCCATGTTCTTCAGTGCACGTGAAATATTAATCGTGAAAGCGTAATTAAGCGTAATAATACTCTGAGAAGTAAATATGGCGGTTTGACAGTTTCTCTGTATTAGAGTATCTGTCAAACTGCTATATTTATTTTCCGGAAAAGAGTCATCTGTCGATTGTGGAGCAAGCCCTATATCAGCCGAAACCAATAAACGATCTCGATCCAAAATCTCTGGTCTGATGTAGATTCAATCCAGAGATTTTGGATATATTACGTACAGTGGGCGCGCGAATTGAATGCAGTCAGGGCCTGAGGTAATGCTCCCCCCGCTGACTGCACCCCTCGCCTCACACGCCCGCAAATTTAGTGCTGTGCTTGTCATCTAACAGCACTAGCGCATTCCCAAATGGATTCCTCAGCTCTGCATTCAATTCGCGTGCCTACATTATGTACTCATTACATTTTATCTATAAAAGCCTTTTTTTACAATACTGAGTTATTATTGCATCACCCTGCGGCTACATTGAAACAAACCTATTTAGTGACTTAATAATTGTTAAGCCTGATTTACCAAGTATTGTTATTTTGCTCAATTATTCTTTTTAAGTTGTAGAACAAGTAAATTGAATTCAGATTATTTCGGATCATATACACTTTTTTTTATATATATATTTTCAAACACCTTGGTAGTACAGTCAACAAAAGAGATAAGTATACAGGCTCGTAACTCTTACCACTGATGCGCAAAAAGTTTTTGTTTCAATTGAAACATATCTCTCTACAGGGTGTAAACGCAATCATGTAATTCCTTCGTACCTCGTGATGAACTGCTGACATAGATCAACCATGCACGGGGTAATTTTGGACACAATAAAAAAGAAAAAAGTAAAGATGTTCTTAACGCGAGGCATTTTAGCACCCCAAGCGAACTGCGCGGCTATCGCTCGCCGCGCGGTCATTTAACTCGGGGCGCTAAAATGCCTCACTTTAAAAACACATGTTTACTTCTTATAATATTTTTTTTATTGAATCCAAAAGTATCCCATGCTGGGTTAATTAATGTCAGCAGTACATCATGAGGTTAGAAGAAATTAATTATTTCGTTTACACCCTGTATAAAAGAACATAACAATTCCTACAAATTAAATTATCACAATTCATTATTCTTAAATTAATCATAATTACTTACATAAGCCTGATAACAATGCACACAGTGATCCGATTTATCAGTTTTATAAATTTTTGGATCTACACCTAAAGTAGCAAGAAGTACTCAAAGCAGATAGAGATAGTTCCCGGGGTTGCGGTGCATGCTTTTGCGAATCCCACAACTCCGGCCGTACGGTCAGGAGAAAGAACACTGTTGGTTTTTAGCCGGTAAGAGTCCGGCAGACCCACTCGCCTCCCCCGGGCGAGGGACATCAATGAGGATTTTCCAAAAAAAAAGGTATAGATAGTTCAATCCACGGTGACGTCCTCCACTTTTTGTCTAAATCGCTACAATGCAAAAATGTGCATTATAAATTGCTATTTTGTTAGTTCTATCGTCACACAATAGTTTGATGTGTGCATACGCTCCCTAATATAAGATAATAATAAGAGATGTGTGCATACGCATCACACGGCTACCTCGCACAAACAGGAGTGGAGCGCGACTTCGTAGATTGAACGCACTCAATGCACAATCCAATACTTAAAGAATCGGATTAGAAATGACAGATCCACAACTTGCCTTTCGCTCAGAGAGTACGGTTGTGAGCAAGAGGCAACAAGCAATAACGACAACAATAGGCGCCGCCATTTTCAATCCTATTCTTTATGTAATCGGGTTGTAGTACATCTGACAGTATTCGAGCACCAAATACTTAAATTATCTTAAATCCACCAAACTAAAGTAATTTACCAATCGATACATAAAGTAAGATAAGCCAAGTATTTAAAATACAATTTAATATAGTACAACACAACTAAGAAGACGCGTCGGCAAACTTCGTAAAACCGATCACTTCCGAACTGAGTGCGACTTCAAGACCACGAATGTTTATTAGTACTGCAATAAAAATGATCTTCACGATGACGCAATACGTGTGTGTTTCACGAAAATGAGCGACTGGCATTGTGTTATACGTACCTACTGTATATAGGACCAATATGTAAACAACGCAATTAGTGTGATTACCTATACTTAAGGACAAGACATTTACATAAGTGAATTTAAATAATTTTTAAGCAACCAAATCATTTGGAGATACCTATATCCCAATATTTTGTAAAGAATGATTTTCACCAAACGGCTCGCATCGCATCGGATCGGAACGGATTTTACAATCTTTAAACGATATTAAACCATGTGCATAATATTTAAAGTCTAGTATATTACCAAGCCGCGCACAGCAGCATTGACCGCAGGCGTCATCTGCGACGCGCGATCGGCTCCGTTCGCCTGTCGTCGTATCCAATCGGATCCTTTCAAAAATTAGAACACGTCAACACGGTAGGAATGAAACTATTTGACTAGGCGCAGAAACGGATACGTTTGCAAGCGACGGTACGGAGCCAATCGTATGCGTCGGCATCCTGCCGGAAGCGATCGACTGTCGCCGCATCCGTACGTATCCTTTCCAATCCGATGCGATGCGAGCCGTTTGGTGGAAATCATCCCTAAGAATGAGAATCGCGATCGACGGCTTAATATATGCTATCCGAGGCACAAAGGGGTCTTGATGTGTAAAAAGGGTCACCTATCCAAGAAATGGCTTCGCAGATAAATCATTCTGCATACAATCCATGAGCTCTTCCGGAGAAAACAAAATGTTACTATTATACCTAGGTTTAGTACTAGTAGAGCTTGTCCGGGAAAGTACTACCACCATATCTATTTCTGCCGCTAAGCATTGCTGTGTTCCGGTTTGAAGGATATCGGTATCGATAAAATTACAGGCACATGAGATTTTCCAACTTTGTCTTTAAGGTTAGCAACGCATCAGCAATCCTCTTGGAGTTGTAGGTGTATATAGGCGGAGATAACTTCCTTCATCCTTCAGATGCACCGTCGGCTTCCTTGCCGACCTATATTATATATATAAAAAAAGAAACTGACTGATTGACTGATCTTTAGTTGGAGACCCTTCAGGTAATAACTGCCCGGTAAGGACCAATAACTGCCCGGTTACGTGGAAACGGTCCGCAAGACCATCTACAAGCAGTCGAATAGAAAAAAAAACTAACTGATCTATGAATGCACAACCGAAACCAGTGAGGTTACAAACTTGAAATTTTGACAGTAGCTACCTTTTATAACGTACGCATTCACAAAGGAAGGATTTTTCAAAATTCCTCTCATAAGGGGGTGAAAAAAAATCCGGACAAAAGCTAGTTACATATTAAAAAAACTAACGCACCAAAGTCAATTATGGTTCTAATCAAGCCTAGTGCAGTTTGCCAATATAATTAATGCACTATTATCAAAATTAAATTACTTCTACCGATCTGGAATATATTTCAACGCTATTTATCAGTTGATTTGCTATAATTGGCATTATGATTGAACAGGTAGTATTATACAATATTAAATTAATTTGTTATCCATATTATAAATCATCGTTCGACGCTTATCTAGAAACTTCACACGAATAATTGTTCACTTGGATATTGTCAAAGTATTATAATGATGCGTGGGGGATCTGCTGTTCTTGTAGATAATGAATGGACAACGTTATACTTTTAGCAATTATGTTTAAGGGGTTTACTCGAATTTCAATCGATTTTGTTGAGCAAACTACTGACAGTATCGCTTTAAAAATTATAAATACTAGCTGTGTCCTCACGGCTCCGCCCGTAGCCTATGTTACTCAGTGATAATGTAGCTATCTAACGGCAAAATCATTTTTGAAATCGGTCCAGTAGTTTTTAAGTTTATTCGTTACATACAAAAATACAAATCTTTCCTCTTTATAATATTATAGTATAGATATAGATTATGTCAGGTATATTTATAGACGACCTTTTTCCATTGAACAGATATAATATTCTACATGCGTTTTTCTTTTTTTTTTAAACTGCCTTTATATTTTTTAACCGATATTGCAAATTCGTTCGGAAACTGCTTATCCAATCTTATTGAATTTTATACACAAGTTAGATAAAGCATTTTCTAACATTATTCACTATTTACTTTTTGCTATCGTGTGTCGTTAGATTGTCAATTACATTATTTTAACCAATCATAGGTATCTCACTGACCCGAGTAACCGCCTTAAATAAAGAGCTTTGTATACCTACTTATGGTAATAATCTTGATGTTATGTATAAACATTTCAAGTGGCCATGTGGTTAAATAATAAACCACCTTCTCTTTTATGACACCTTGGCAAGAGGACAGCCAATAAATCCTCCTGTTCCCGCATAACAATTCTTCGTTTTTTCTTTTCCTGTGGTTAGTGACTAACCTGGTGTCAGAGTTTATGCCACCCATGGGCCTCTGACTTGACTTCACATGCCGCCGAGAAATATCTCTCGGGTATGCATCGTTTCCTCACGATTTTTTCCTTCACCGATTTTAAGCAAGTGATAATAATAAACAATATCTACGCAAATGAATCAGAGGTCCGTACCTTGGGTTCGAACTCTAAACCTATGATGTAGCAATCCGATGGTCATACCACTAGATTATTACCACTATATATACTACTAGCTGTTTCCTTATGGCTCCGCCCGCGTAAGAAGTTTTAAATATAGCCTATGTTACTCAGTGATAATGTCGCTTTCTAACGGTAAAAGATTTTTTGAAATCGGTCCAGTAGTTTTTAAGTTTATTAGTTACATACAAAAATCCAAAAATACAAATCTTTCCTCTTTATAATATTATAGTATAGAGTATATATTAGTATAGATATAGACTAGCGACCCGCCCCGGCTTCGCACGGTTGCAATGTAGATACTAATGTAGGGCATATAAACCTTCCTTTTGAATCACTCTATCTAATGCTGAAAACTGCATTAAAATCCAGCGGGAGCGACTTTGTTTTATACTATGTAAAGAATATTTATAGCATAATAATAAAACACTGCGATAACCAATGCGTTTGGCTATCGTTGTGATTATAGGATATTTTCTCACAACTGTTCATGGTCCTCTCATCGTTGGTTATGAAAACGATTGTGATATACATAGATATTAACTGCCTCGTTGGCCGAGTGGTGGCAAGCGCGACTGCTAATCCTGAAGTCCTGGGTTTGATCCCCAGGTCAGGAAAAGTGATATTGGGTTTTTCCGTGTGGAATTCCTTAGTAGCAGCCCGAAGATTGGATTTGTGCCCGGTTGATGGCAATAGGCTCGCCCCCTATCGCATGGGACTTAAACATAACGGCGAAATGAGGGTGTTACTGTATTCCTCTGCTCAACCCTTCGGAGAATACAGGCGTGATGTTGTGTATTCATATTTTATAGCACTTTATTTTTATTTTCTCACAATTGTTTGGCATACCGGCTGATGGTATACCTCATCGAAAATTGTTACTGTCTCCTATAAACCTGCAATACCAAGGGGATTACCAACCTTTGAGGAATTTATTTATTTATAATTTTATTTTGAAGATCCTCCTGTCCTTCACGATCCTTGAACAAACCAGTGGAATTCTTGTAGGAATCATAAATCTTTAACACAGTTTTAAGCTTTCACGGTTTTTCACTTTACTTATAATTGTTACTTACGGGGTAACTTCTGAGATTTATTTTAGTATTGTGTTTTGATGAGAAACATCTAATGCGGCTGTACGTGTGTGAGAGTGGCTGTTGCATGGCGACGCTCGCGATGGCAGACACACGACGTCAGACCTTCGTAACTCGTCGGCTCTCTTCGGTTTGACACGGCCAGTTTTTTTTTTTACAAAATGACTTTCTATGTTTCTCTTGTGCAAGACGTCCAGCGACAGCTTTTTTACAAGCTTTTACTTAACTTGCAATGTTTGTATGTACCTATGTATGTTCGGTTCAAATCTTGCAACTGAATTTTAAACCACTTCCTCTTATCCTACCGAGTTGATTTTTTAGATGTTGGTTCAGTTGCGATGACAATGCATTTTTATGGTAAGAATGACCTGAATCGACTTCCAGGATTAGCTCCTCACTAGGAATCTCCTCAATGGTTAGCAGCACAAACATGAAATGTCGTATACGCATTTAATTGTTAAAGTCCGTTCTAAGTTTAAACATGACATACCTACTAAAAAAAATATAGTAAAAAATACATTTTTAAAAACAAGTTTTTATTTGAATGCTCTAAAAAGAAGATAATAAACTTTAAATTAAATCAAACCCAACAATTTATTACATTATACAATATGATATAAAAGCTTGTCGCGAGGTATTAAATAAACAAGAATACATTATGTAACTTGATCTCGACACGAGTAATTCTACGAAAAAAATTATGTATTTTATAAAATTGTAAATCTCGCGACAAGCCTTTATATCATATTGTATAATGTAATAAATTGTTGGGTTTGATTTAATTTAAAGTTTATTATCTTCTTTTTAGAGCATTTAAATAAAATCTTGTTTTAAAAAAATATTTTTTACTATATTTTATTTAAAATTTTATTTATTGTTTGCGTCACCGCGCGTTCTTGGCGCTTGATACAGAGCGTCGAAATATTGGGAGATTCTAAAATAAATAAATCACGGAATTTGAAGTATCATAATCTTAATTCCGATGTGCAGTCATATAGAAAGTTCAGGGATATATTTTGCTTTCCGTACACAAATGCTTTAATAAAACCAGCAGCCTCTCGCAGTAATTAAAAACACAACCAA
The DNA here is from genome assembly GCA_910594945.2 of Amphipyra berbera. Lineage (NCBI taxonomy): Eukaryota > Metazoa > Arthropoda > Insecta > Lepidoptera > Noctuidae > Amphipyra > Amphipyra berbera. The sequence continues at coordinate 7,722,885 of OU343136.1, read as the reverse complement.
CCAACTGACTCTTCACAATACTCCAATCATACCAATAAATTGTATTCCATTCATGCAACCCATTAATTTGTGTTGGATTCCAGGATACCGAGAAGTGTGATGAGGGTACACACACAATACGCACTATAGTCAACAGAAACAACAACTGTCTTATATACAGCGTGTATAAAAGGCTGGGCAATAAGGGGAACCGCTGTATAAGAAAATATTTTTGCAATTTCTGACATTTCTAATACTCTCTAACCTACTGAGGGTACTGAACCATATTCGACGACACGTTTGGTGCAGTGGCTGAGCGATCGGCTTCTGCACTACGGGTCGTGGGTTCAATTCCCGCACAGAACAAATATTTGTATGGCCTACAGATAGTTGTTCCGGGTCTGGATGTTTGTGCGTGAGAAGATTTGTGTTTGTAAACGCACCCACGATACAGGAGAAATCCTAGTGTGGGGCAACGTTTTTATTGAAAAATAAAAAAATAAAATAATTCGATAGGTGTTTTTTTTTTATTGCCCTCTTTCTCACTCGAGTGTACCATTTTTCAAAATATGTAAATGTATTTCAAAATGTTTTTATAAGTAAAGGACGGTCTCCTAAGAACGTTTTCCTGCAACAACGACGGTTTAAGCAACCGACCCTACTCCTTCGTCTCATATTTCCATCCTATAAAATAATAAAGCTTTTAGGGCCAAGCCACATCTGACGGAAGATACGTCACCGATCTTCCGTCGCGTAATTTACTTGAGGAATTTTAGTAACGTACCTTTGATCAAATATGTACGGTATGAGATGTTTGTAGGCGAAATATCGGCGACGTATCATCCGTCAGATGTGGTTTGGCCCTTACTATAACAACTGTGTAGGTACTGAACGCACCTACTATGCCACAATAGAGGTTCGTTTGTACTCGACTGTCTCGGTCAGTTACGCCGCTGTTTGCACTCCCGCGTGCAAACATTTGTTATTCTAAACAATATTTGAAGTACCGAATTGATTATAACAACACTTACACGTACAGTCGTACACATAACTGTATAACAGCTTTATCAAACGTTACCAAAATAAGTCACAAAAAGAAAAAAAATGATATTAAATAAAACCGTTCAATGTTGGTGAGCGTGAAAACTTTAGGTGATTTAAATAAAATATTGGCACAAGTTCAACTCATGCGCCATTCGTAGCTCGGAAATTTGATTTTGAAAAGAAATTTGTCTCGTGCCGGGTTCCGTGACGTATGGAAATCAATAAAATAAGAAAGTTTTATATTAGGGATTGTAAGCAGAGAAAATAAGCTGTTACGAGAGGATCTTTTGTTACGTCTTGAAGGAATAACAATGAATATGAATTGGTTATAATACTAAAGATAATATCATCGCAGGAAAATTACATTATACAATATTAAATCAACATTTCTGCTCGCGTGACAAACTTTGAATGTGTCGTTGGTGGCAGTCTATAGGAGTCTAAGGTAAGTAATGTCCCCAGCGATCTTCCGCCTGATAAACTGATAACCTGACTTACTCAACATTACACCTATCATCATGATACTTCTATTATCTGTATGTACTATCCGATTATTACCACAAGAAGTTTCGTTAATCCTCAAAAAAAGATAAAAATGTTAAATCAACTCATCAGTACTGATAAAATGTCAAATAAATACTGACAGGATGCGCCAAGCAAAGGAATAGCTTCAAGTTCTTGTAACTATGCAGAAGGCCCTACTGTGTTTGCTTATTGCTACGGGTAAGTTTTTAAACAAATTCTAAAAGCTGAAAAAAAAATTAAAATCTTCAGCGTGTTTTTTTAAATATTTAGTAAAAAAGAAGTACCTCGGTTAAGAGTATTAAAAAATATATATTTACGCGCATCAATAATAAGTCTTCTTCTTCTTCCTGCCCTTATCCCACACTAGGTGGGGTCGGCACAACATGTATTTCGTGAATCCATGTTGTTAGAGGTTTTGGTTTTGCATCACGAATAAGTGTACTTAAGATAATTACTGTGTAATAAAATGAACTTATTCAACAAAATTAACCCAAGGGATACAAATGTGCTATGCACTACCGAAAATTTTACGACATGTGAAACAATTTTATCGACATAAATACTTACCCCCTTTTGTAATATCAACCTCCTACTCTCCGAATGGCAGCCATTTTGATTTTTAACCTGCCCACTAAATGTAGTTGTTAGTCAATGACGAGAAAATTTTCGTGGCCCCAATCCTGGATTTGTGTATAATCGTATCAAGGGTCATAAATGTTATCTCTTTCACACCGTTTATTCAGCCCTCATCAAGCTGTCTCCCTCCCAGTCCTCTAGCAAGCAACGGCCTAAGCCGAGGTCCGGGTCGGCCTTAGTGCTGTTGTTGCTAGTTAATCATGATGTTAGTAGTAGTAGTTAGCTTAGGTTAAGTATTTTACTCTCGTCCCCATCGGTTGGAGACCCTTCAGGTCTCGCCAATAACTGCCCGGTTACGTAGAAACGGTCCGCAAGACCATCTATAAGCAGTCGAATAGAAAAAAAAAACGTTATTTCTCGAGCTGCAAGACAACAACTCGAGGATAAGCCCCGCTTAATTCCCTTAATTTCCGCAAAGCGTGGGTGACGTGACTGTGGGGTATTACATACAGGTAGACTGCTCCTTCTACTTCATATTATTAGAAAATCGATTTATAACATGATGTTCCTCTTTCCAGCATATACCGCATCAGCGGTGCCGGTATCTACAGATTACTCTGAGGACCGCGAGTACTCACGATACATCGACTTCCCCGATGGCGAGGGTGTAATGCACAAAGTGGATCTCGAGGCTGAACCCGACATGGAACTCCTCAATGAGATCGAAAGGAACCCAGCCAATAACTTGTATCTGCTATTCACGAGGTAAATTTTTTTGTTCTTCTCTAAACAGCAACGTTTGAATATGATTAGTATTTACTATGATGAATGCACCGTGACACCTAAAAAAATATTCTAGCACACAAAACTAAGAAGAATTTCAATTATTTTTTTCTCATAATCTGGCATAACGCTGACCCTTTAGAATTAACACACTCTTAAATTATATTACAGACGTAACCCCAGGAATGGTCAAACATTGGTGATTAATAATGCTAACTCTGTCACCAACTCCAACTTCAACGCCCGTGTACCCACGGTGGTCATCGCCCACGGCTGGCTCAGCAACCAGAACACCGACATCAACCCCGTCATCAGGGATGGTAAATTACATTTAACTTCCTTAACACATCTACCATGCATTTACGGTCGTAGAAAGCATCAGATAAAACGTGGTATCATTTAATGTCATTATGTCATTCCCACTTTGTATAGAAGTAATTAGATTATAAGTACTTAACGAAAGGAAAACATCTAAGCGGAAAGAAGTGGGAAAAAATAAATAACCTCTATTCCCAGAAAGTTCCTTATAATCAAAATGGAATTTTCACTTAAAAATTTAATATTTTATGGTAGTTTACAATTTATTTAACCTTTTCAGCTTACCTTGGAAAGAATGACTGTAACGTCATTGTCTTAGACTGGAGAAGGCTCGCTTTGTCTGACTACGCAACAGCAGCTAGAGGTGTGCCAGCAGTAGGCCGTGGTCTTGGACAGTTCATGGCTTTCATTAACAGAGTAACCGGTCAGGCTTACACCGACATGCACCTTGTTGGCTTTAGTTTGGGCGCTCACCTCGTTGGTAATGCTGGCAGAGAACTTGGCGGAAGAGCCGCTCGTGTAACAGGTACCTAAATGTCATCCTATTCAAAACTTAGGCTTATATTCTTTAATTTTTGAAATAAACTTGGGTTTTTTATGAGAAAAAACTTATATCATCTTGACTTCGATTGCCTTACACTTTTATTTAATTCTAGCTCTGGACCCCGCTGGTCCCCTATGGAACTACAACAGAGACCGCGTCAACCCCAATGACGGTGTCTACGTCGAGGCTATCCACACTGATGGCGGTTATACCGTCGGCGGTCTCGGTATCGGGTCTAACGTCGCTAACGCTGACTTCTACCCCAACGGTGGTATCTCCCAGCCTGGCTGCCTCACCAACCTCTGCAACCATAACCGCGCCTGGGAACTCTTCGCCGCCACCGTGACCTACAATCACTTGGTCGGCAGGGAGTGCTCCAACTCTGTGCAAATCACCTGGAACAACTGCCGTGGTCGTGAATTCCGTATGGGTAACGATGACTTAAGGAAAACCGGGTGAGTTTTTAAATTCTTACCTTTTCTAAACATAATAATATGAAAGCATAACCAAATTAAAATGTTATATTTTTGTTAAATTTGGAATATTGCAGGCAAATGATGAGAAACATTATCTCAAATGTTTTTTTCAAAAATGACACTTTTTACATCAACTGTGGCTAAATATGAATTAAATAAATTTACTTTTATATTGCCTTATAATATTAAGTCTTTTCATATAAATGAAAGAGCATGAGGTTAACGGAAAAGAAATAGACACCACAAAGGAAGCCAGAGGTGAAACCGTTGTCTTAGAAAATTTACAAATATTTACAATTTTTTTTTTGTTAACTTTAAAACCAAAGCAAAGGCAGCCACGACAAAAAAAAATTAAAATACATATTTTTACTGTAATTTTATAGTTTTTTTTTCACGGCATTCTGCTTTTGCCTATGAAATCTACTCTGTTTATAAAATCGAATAGTGCATCAGAATATTGTACTGCAGTGTGGTGAGATGCTGTCGATCCATTGCAAATAACTTAACGAATTCCGATAAAATAAAAGGGAAATGCCTCGTTGGTCTAGTGGCAAGCGCGACTGCTGATCGTATGGTTCTGGGTTTGATCCCGGGTCGGGCAAAGTGTTATTCGGTATTTCCGGGTGGAATTCCTCAATAGCAGCCCGGAGTTTGGATTTGTGCCCGGTTGGTGGCAATAAGCTCGCCCCCTATTACATGGGACATAACGGCTAAATGAGGGTGTTACTATACACCTCTGTCCAACCCTTTGGGAAATACAGGCATGGTGTTGTTCTGTAAAAGGGAAATGAACGTTTAACATTATAGGGCCGTCTGCGTTTGATTAATTATTGTTGCTTTTTGAACTGATGTGAGCTTACACTTTTTTTTTCTTTTCGTTTTCAGATCTGGAATGTACAGACTTGATACCGGCAGGAGGCATCCTTTCTAACTCAACAGTACAATATGGCACAATAAACACGATAATAATGAAAAAAATATAAACTGGCATATTATTTTAATTTGTTTATTTATTTCCCTTAGTATGGTTGATAGATTGGTATAGGATCGATATTTATTTATTTATTTAATACTTCAATGCACAATGGTGGTACATAAGGCGGACTTAATGCCACAAGGCATTCTCTACCAGTCAACCTTTGGGTCAAAGAGAACAGCATTGAAAAGAGAGGCACAAAAAAAAAATGGATATTTGCGACTTAATTAACTATATGGATAACTAAACAACTATAAATATAGGACATAGTTATAAATACATATATAAATATATAATAAATATATATATATATATAATATTACTATAATATGTATATAAGCAAAAAAATAAATAAAAAAGTAAGAACAATGTGTAGGTATATCTAATAAATACAATTATGACGAAAACTGTAAACGTCAACTAGGGAAGCAGCGATTTCAGATAGTATTCACGGACTTTGCGTTTAAACAAAAATTTGTTGGGAGCCTTTTTAATATCCAGGGGAAGCACATTCCAAAGTTTAATTGTTGAGACAGCGAAGGAATTGGAAATGAAACCCGTACGGCGAGAAGGAATCTGAAGGAGCAAATTTTCATAAGCACGAAGGTTGCGACTGTGAGAACTACCCAAAACCTGAAAACAGCTTTTCAGATAACCAGGGGCACAAGGATCGTTTAAAATGGAGAAGAGCAAACAGAGAGATCTGAGGGATCTTCTCTGACGAATGGGCAGCCATTTAAGCTGAGAACGGTAAAAGGAAATGTGGTCATATTTATATCATATCATATATATATCGATATCATTTTTTCCTGAACCTAGTCAAATGATTTACGAAGATTTACATAGACCAATCGATTTACCATCTCACACATTTGGCAGCATCATCGTATTCACATAGAGTTGAAGTTGCCTTGCCGCCGTAACGCTAACGTTATCTGTTAATTACGTACCACACCAGTGTCCTTATCGGTTCTTAGTAGTAAGTAGATAGCCAGGCTTGAGTTCAAAATAAAAATTAAATTCTTTCTTTTTTCTTTCTCTAGTTGCTACTACTACAACTACTAAGTTGTAATTATAACTAAAGTCTGGTTTATACTACAACACTATACCCACAATATAGCAGAACTTATTACCTGGGGCATTCTTCGAAAAATATTAACAAAAATTAAGAACGTCATTAGCATCATTCCAAAGTTAAGAATGCAGATGTTTAATACTATAATTATGATAATGAAAACTGAAACTATACCGCTGCCGTCAAGCAATAAGACAAGAATAAAAACAATCTGACAATACTATAACGTTAACAACCCGGGAGAAGAATGATTTGTTAAAATAATGTTAAAAAATTTCGAATATTCACCCACCTATCTGCAAACATAGACACAGCATCTACACAAAGTTTTTACATACCACCTATAATAAAACGGAAAATAATTTCCAACTTAGAAATATAATAATATTTCTAAGTTGGAAATAAAAAATTTTTTTGAATTCAATTACGTTTTAAAGAAAATCTTTAAATTTTTTACCGACTTCCAAAAAAGGAGGAGGTTATCAATTCGGCTGTTGTTTTTTTTTTTAATGTTTGTTACTTCACAACACCGTAATTTATAAACAGATTTAGGAAATTCTTTTTTTTTTATAGTATTCTTTCGAAGTGGCCTCATCTAAATTTGGTGAAGAACTGATTAAGAACTTCGGAGATAGTCAGTGGAACTCCTCAATGACGAACAGTACGCATAATGTGATGATGTGATTATGATACGAGCAGCGTCTTAAGTAGGTCCAACCATATTTTAACGAAGGCCACTAAAATGAAAAACATAAAAAATATTTTAACAAAAAACGTACAGTCGAATTGAGAACCTCCTCCTTTTTTTTCAAGTCGGTTAAAAATAAAACCGACTTAAACAGACGAAAAAAAGAATAATATAATTATCATAATATTATAAAATTAACAGTTTCAGAAGTCGGTGCCTTCAATTTGGTTCAGCGTGGATTAGCACCGACTTCTGAAACTGTTAATTTTATAATATGGTTATTACCTATTTTATATATTTTTTAATTTGTTTGTAGTCGGTTTTATTTTGTTAATTTTCAACATTATTGTTTGAAGATATTTCACAACCGTCATCATTCTAGTTTTTTAACCGACTTCCAAAAAGGAGGAGGTTACTATGTTAGTTTTTTTTTTTGTTGTGTATGTTCATCGATATTTTCGCCAATTGGGAACCGATTTTGATGATTCTTTTTTTAAAGGATAGGGTATACTTTGAAAGTTGGTCCCATTTAAAGTTGGTGAAGATCTGATGAAGAACTTCGGAGATAGACGATGGAACTCCTCAATGACGAACAGTACGCATATTGTGATGATGTGATTATGGCTCGAGCAGTGTCTTTAGTAGGTCCAACCAAGTTTTAATTAAGGCCACTAAAATGAAAAAAATAAAAACATTTTTTACAAAAAATTTAAACCGACTTCAAAAAAGAATAAAATAATTACCATATAAAATTAACAGTTTCAGAAGTCGGTGCCTTCAATTTGGTTCAGCGTGGATCAGCACCGACTTCTGAAACTGTTAATTTTATATGGTAATTATTTTATTCTTTTTTGAAGTCGGTTTAAATTTTTTGTAAAAAATGTTTTTATTTTTTTTTGCTTGTATATTTGGATCGACTTCTAGTCAAACCATCTAGCTTTAATTGATCAGTACGAATCACAGTGTAAAAAAATATATGTAATCAATTTGATCAAAAGTTTAGGTCTGTTGTTGGTGGCAGTCTACAGGGGACTGTACGCAATACCCCATGCAATCTTTCCTGCTAAGCGAGGTTTATCATTAATCAACGTATTACCTACATATCTTGATGATATTTCTGAACTAGGCAGCCGATTCGTAAATCCTAAAAAGTATTGATAAGATCAAGCAATCATCTCATCAATACTGATAAAATTGTATAATAAATACTAGTAGGGTACGTCAAAATAGTGGACTAGCTTCACATTGTTGTCACGATGCAGAAGGCTCTCTTGTGTTTGCTTATTGCTACGGGTAAGTTCTTTGACGTTATTATAACACATACCTTGAAATCTCGATTGTTTTCACTGTGCGTTATGGCATAGTCCGCACGCAAGTGCTAGTCACCTCCTGAGGTATGGGAGCGGCAGGAGGGGGGTGTGCGCGGTAGACAAGACAAAGCAAACTGACAGCGTCTCTATTGTTTCGCACCCCCCCTCATGCCGCTCTCATACCACAAGCGGTGACTAGCACTTGTGCACAGACTAGCTCAATTTCAGTAGTAGTACTAGATTCAATGTCTAGGGATAAAACTAAGCAATAAAAAATCTCTAATCTCATTGACGTAGAACATCAATGTCTAATCTTAAAAGATTACAACATGAATTTCTACAGTCGACTGCCCGTCAGTGGTACTTCAATTAATTACGAATAATACGTCACTTAATTACGAAAGTCAACCTTATTGCTACGGAATAAAGGCGCTGTTAATGCCAAAGATTGTAGTTCAGCAAAGATGTGAGGTAAATCTCTGTCCTCCTTTTAAAATCCTGCGCAACTCACACAGCGTCATCTGGGCTGACTAATTAATAGTTCTACTAAAATTTTGTGTCCTCGCCCACGACGATACAAACAGTGCAGGATAGGTATGGCATCGCATGGGCATTCGGGGTGAGCAGAGTGTAAAAGGTTATTGTTATAATGGTCCAAAATTAGGTTTAGGTCAAGAATATCTATTTCAATTGACGACAAGTTTGATGCAGTGGCTGAGGGATTGGCTTCTGCGCTACGGGTCGTGTGTTCTATTCCCGTACGGATTAAATATTTGTATGGCCTACAAATAGTTGTTTCGTGTCTGGGCGTTTTTGTCTGTAAACGCACCCACGATACAGGACAAATCCTAGAGAAGGGCATCGTTTTAAGAAAAAAAAACAAACCAAAAAGGCCCAAATAAAAGTGCAAGAAAATGGTTTGGAAAAATTATTAATAAAAAAAACAAAAGCCTCTGCCATAAAGGGATAGTTAACAGACGAATCACGCAGTTGAAAGTAAAGAACGCAAATAGGTACATACATTGCTAACAATAGTGTCTTCTCTCAGCATATACCGCATCAGCGGTGCCGGTAACTACGGACTACTCAGAGGATCGCGTGTACCCGCGGTACATCGACTTCCCCGATGGCGAGGGTGTTATGCACAAAGTGGACCTCGAGGCTGAACCTGACATGGAACTCCTCAATGAGATCGAAAGGAATCCAGCCAACAACTTGTACTTGTTGTTCACCAGGTAAATTGTTTTGCTATAGCTCAATCAAAAGATTTTTTTTAAAGCTGACTGCCTTGTTGGTCTAGTATTCGCAAGTGCGACTGCTGAACATGGGTGCGATCCCCAGGTCGGGCAGTGTTAATGGGTTTTTCCATTAGGAATTTCTCAGTAGCAGCCCGGAGTCTGGATTTGTGCCCGGTTAATGGCAATAAACTCGCCCCCTATTAGGTGAGACTTAAACATAACTGGCGAAACGTGTGTGTACTAAAAATACCGCTGCTGAACCCTTCGGGAAATGCAAGGCGTCATCTTATATTATATTTTCTAAAGCTATATTTTACAACTCGTTTTTAATAAATAGTAACATAACTATCTTCTTCAACAATGACATATGGATGAAGTACCTGCAAAGATGTGATATAAAATTCAAAGTAAAGCTTCATAACTGCAAAATATAATGTTAAATAAACGATATATTTACCCACAAATCAAGAAATACAGTTACTTTCCTAACTATAAATAGTAATAACACAAAATTCTTTTTATATAAAATTTTGATTTATCAGTAATTATGTTTAACCAATAGAATTTACTTTACACTCCAAAATTACATTACAGGCGCAACCCCACCTCATCGCAAACATTGGTGCATAACAATGCCAACTCCATCACCAACTCAAACTTCAACGCCGCTGTGCCCACAGTGATCATCGCTCATGGCTGGCTCAGCAACCAAAACACCGATATCAACCCTATCATCAGGAATGGTAAATAGCAAACTTCTTCCTTGTCCTTAGTCGTTTTCTCATTACTAAGGTTCGGTGCTCCTTAATCTGCCTTTTAATTGAATATATAAGTTTATCATGACAATTATTTTCTTTTACAGCATACCTTGGAAAGAGTGACACGAACGTTATTGTCCTTGACTGGAGAAGGCTCGCGTTATCTGACTACGCCACAGCAGCTAGAGGTGTACCCGCAGTTGGCCGTGGTCTTGGACAGTTCCTAGCTTTCCTAAACAGCGTGACCGGTCAGCCTTTCACCAGCATGCACATTGTCGGCTTCAGCTTGGGTGCTCATCTTGTTGGTAACGCTGGTAGAGAACTCGGTGGAAGAGCCGCCCGTGTAACAGGTACTTAAATTTTTTCATGTTTTCTAAATCTTACATATTTAAGCTATACACCTGCATCGAATTAGAGATTTCATTATCGTTTATCTTTGAATTTCGTTCATTCCATTTCATTATCGTATAACTTAAAATGTTGTTTCCTGTAATTTTACGCAATTATCAAATTGTATTTGGCTGACGCCAACACTTTGATTGATAATGTAACGCTATTTTGTTCTCCAGCTTTGGACCCTGCTGGTCCCCTATGGAACTACAACAGTGCCCGCGTCAACCCTAATGATGGTGTCTACGTCGAGGCTATCCACACCGATGGCGGTTATACCGTCGGCGGTCTAGGTATCGGCTCTAACGTCGCTAACGCTGACTTCTACCCCAACGGTGGTATCTCCCAGCCTGGCTGCCTCACCAACCTCTGCAACCATAACCGCGCCTGGGAACTCTTCGCTGCCACCGTGACCTACAATCACTTGGTCGGCAGGCAGTGCACCAATTCTCTGCAAATCACATGGAACAACTGCCGTGGCAGTGAGTTCCGTATGGGCAACGATGACTTAAGGAAATGGGGGTAAGTTAAAAAAAGAACATCATCATCATAATTAGCAGCCTCCAAACGTTCACTGCCTTCCATTGACTGCTATAATTAACGATATTGCAATAATCAATACACTTGCAGACGGATTAGTGATTGTAGTATGATTTTAATAAGACACAGGTCCTTTTGTGTGCTAATAAAAATATACTGGTGGTTCCTTTTCCCCACCTTTGACAACACCCAAATTTCATTTTATTTCTTTTCTAGGAACTAAAATGTTGAAATGTTCTCGTATGCTAATAAAATTTTGGCAGACCAATATATTATGGCAGTTGCCTTTTTAGGATCTTTTATCAATTATAAAGTATTATGTCTTTATATATTCTTGCTTTGTGATCTCTATCTTTTCTCACACAATGTTTTTCTTTCTTCTTCAGAACTGGAATGTACCGTCTTGACACCGGCTGGAGGTATCCTTATTAATTCGATGAACTTACAAAAATAAACAATTTGCATATTAACTTTTTTTTATTATTCCTCTAAACCATAATGACATCGAAAATATGTTACACATTACCAAAAAGGTTTATTAAAATTAAGAATCTACTGCACTGTTTAATTATCTAAACCATTTAGACCTATATGAGACGTATTATTTTAAAATATGAGTTCTATTATTAATATCACTAACCACCAAAACATCAAGCTGAAAGTCAACTCTTGAATAATATTATAATTTTATTGGTGGAGTGTGAAAGAGAATGAGCCTTGTTGCCCTTAACACAAACTGTATTTATGTTCCAAATCACCCAAGGCTCTCGAATAATTAATTAAATAATACATGCATACTATCACGCCTGTTTCCCATTGGGGTAGGAAGAGACTATAGATTTCCACCCGCTACGATCCTGACACACCCATTTCGCTTCATCTACATTCATTAACCTTCTCATGCATGCTCGTCGGTTTAGGGTGCTACCAACCTGGCCTTTTTTGAGAACGTACGCGATTTGTTTGTGGTACCTACGTTAAATAAATATAATAATGGTCTTCTATAAGAAGTTGTAGGCACTTGTAGGAGCAATTACTTAGGCCTGAATTACACGCACTGTAACCACACTACTGACATTTAAACTTTATACCAAGAAATGGAAACCTAATACAAGAGGCGGAAGGTGGGTGTTCAGACTCCTGTAATAGGAGAACATCTCGCTTAACCCTTCAAGTATTACAGACGTGATGTATGTATATTATAATTCAGAAGCTCATATTCAGTCAAAAATACGAATCTCAGACGAAAGACGTTACAATACGATATAATTAAGAAGTCGCATTGCTAAACAACCAATGGCAGTCGCTCTTTTTGCGTCACTCACACTTATTGCGTCAGCGTAAAGATCATGTTTTACTGCAGTACTAATAAACATCCGTGGTCTTGAATTCGCACTCAGTTCAGAAGTTATCGGTTTTACGAAGTTTACCGATGCAACTTCTTGTGTCGTACTAATCTTCGGGTCTTCTAGGAACTATTCTACTTGTAGCTATCCAGGTAAAAAATATCCTTCGAATTTTTCAAGCCACGTTGGCTTCCACTCAAACCAGACGCAGCCGAAGCAGATGAAGCTTCTAATTTAGTCAAATAATCAACCAGATTATCGCAGTCCACGGCTGGGCAAAATAAAATAATATCGGAATATGCACCATAATTATTATTCACTATTCCGCCTTGTATTTCGAATGAAATCTTTTAAGTACACAGTGTGGCGGCATCTATCGCGCCACATGCGAACTATCCTGCATCGCGATATCAAAGTTTGACACGCATTATATATCCGTTGGGCCACTGCCCGACCCTAGCTGCCCCCCCCCCCCCCCAATGATGCACTAAGCCGAGGCCCGAACCCCATAGGGGGTGCCCTTAATGTCCGGTTATTTAATTTAAATCCTTAGTTTGTAAGCCCTGGCTGGGGGCCTTAAAGTAATTTTTGGCCACCACAGGATTGTCTGGTTAAGCAGTATCAATCTCTAGCGAGTTGCTGCGAGTGGCCATACAAAAAAAAAAAAACAACCGTTGGGCAGTGGCCCGCCAGGCATAAGACCCCGCCTGCTTGGAAGATCCTCCCTTTTCGTTGGAGGAACACCATACCTCGTTCCTCCTCATAAGATTTGATTTGATTGTCATTAGTAGATCAAGGTCAAAAAGTTACTAGCAGACTTTGACAAACATTTGGACAGTCAAACTGTTGCAAACCAACGTTTCTTTGATGATGGTATTCAGCCCCATGTAAGTCCAAAACTCCGGGCTGCTGCCAAGAATTTAGTCACAGAAATCCCCCATACACTTTGGCTAATCCTCACCCACACATTCACAGCTGTGCTTGCAATCAACGTGAGTAGTAGTGACAGTAAAATCAAGTACAGTTATCAAAAGACACTATTGATTGTCTAATGGCCGATTCCTATGATTTACCGAGCGTTATTGGTTAAAATTAAAACTCTTGTACCTTTACCAACAATGCAGCAAAGACCCCATAGCTTAGCATAGTAGATCCTCCCAACGATAGCAGCTAAAACAAGTAAAATTAGCTTACGATTCTATGTATATGCTCAGTTCCGCAATAAAAAATGCTTCCAATGGTAATCAAAACGATTCGTTTTTGGCCATAGGAACTGGGCAAGTCGACCATTTTTAATCGACTTCCAAAAAAGGAGGAGGTTATCAATTCGGCTGTATTTATTTTATGTTTGTTACTTCACTACACCGTCATTTATAAACCGATTTGAAAAAATATTTTTTGTATGAAAGAATATACTTTCGAAGTGGTCCCATTTAGATTTGGTGAAGATCTGATGAAGAACTTCGGAGATAGACAATTGAACTCCTCAATGACAAACAGTACGCATAATGAGATGATGTGATTATGTTCCGAGCAGCGTCTTTAGTAGGTCCAACCATGTTTTAATTAAGGCGACTGATATGAAAAAAATAAAAAACATTTTAACGAAAATAAAACTGCCTTCAATAAAATTAAAAAAAGAATATAATAATTTTATAAAATTAACAGTTTCAGAAGTCGGCAATTTGATTCAGTGTGGATTAGCACCGACTTCTGGAACTGTTAATTTTATAATACGGTTATTGATAAGAAAAACATGTCCAGATATGTCTCCCTAATCAAATTTGTTCGACTTCCGCCGCACACAAAGAAACATCTATTCTAATGTGTTTACAATAACAGGTGTTAGGTGCATTAGTAACGTTGTTACGTTACTTATGGTCCTATAGCAAATGCGGTACTGTACTGTAGGTAGTACCTATAAAGATATTTGGAAGCATCTTCTTCTATACTAATATTATAAATAGGAAAGATTTGTATTTTTGTATGTAACGAATAAACATAAAAACTACTGGACTGATTTCAAAAATTCTTTTGTCGTTAGAAAGCTACGTTATCGCTGAGTAACATAGGCTACGGGCGGAGCCCTGAGGACACAGCTAGTAATATATATAATTCTTCTGTACGTGTGTTTGTCACCTAACTCCTCCTAAACGGCTGGATCGATTTGGATGAAATTTTGTGTGTATATTTCAATGGGAGGTGGCGCCGGTTTTCCGGGCAGGGCGACGTCTGCCGGATCCGGTAGTAATCTATATAGGTATAGTAGAACCAAATCAATGTCAAGAGCAGTCTATAGTTCTATGAAATACGTAGCTAGATCTCTTAGAGCCTCTCTAGCTAGAGGGGCTCGTGGCCATTTACCAACCGCGCGTATCATACGATTTGCGAGATTAAGCTGCGCTTGTCGCGGTCAATCCGTGGAAGGGCGAACGTTCGTAACACATCTAACCCCTCCGCAACCTCGGAGAGCACGTTAAGCAGTCGGTCCCCAGTATCATACGAATACCTATGACATTTGATACGGGTAATCAGAACCTTAGAGTATAGGCATTGCCAAGTAACTGGGTTGCGGAGGTCTGATGGCAGTCGCTCCGTGTAAAATACTGGTATTCAGCCGCATCTGATTAAACTGGAAGCTGAACTCAACATAGTTGGAAAAAGGCTAGGCAGATATGTAGAAAGCTAGATCGCCTAATTTATCTATTAATACTTGTCAAGATAACAGTTGCCGCATAGCGTAAATGAATAATTAATTGACCAGCAAGTATTTAATAATCTCATAAGAGTGATCAATATCTAATGTATATTGATGATAACTTTTCAATAAATACTTGTGTAGTACCGAAAAAAAATTACACGCACTTTTCATCTTGTATTGTAGTCATGATGAAGACGACCCTTCTATGTTTCTTTGTTGCTACGGGTAAGTGAAATTACATAATATTTTATTAATATATCTATAACTTCTTGAAATGGTTGACGAAGTGAGCTAGAAACCTGAAGTAATTAAATATTAAGTAATAAGAACACGCATTTTAATTATTTTATCTAGAAACAGTTGATTACCTAGAACGATAATTCAAAAAGTGATAAATTCTACTCAATGAATGAATGAACACTTCGGAGCAGCCACGCATCATACAAAACTAATTTTGCAGAACTGAAGACAGAACTCATTTTTATATGATACTTTTTACATTTCTAGTATATACCGCATCTGCGGTACCGTTAAATTCGGAGTTCTCTGAGCACCGCGAGTATCCACGGTTCATTGAGTTCCCCGATGGCGAAGGTGTCATGCACACCGTGGACCTCGAAGCTGAACCTGATCTAGCAATCCTGAACGAAGTCACCAGGAACCCGGCTAACAATCAATACTTGCTATTCACTAGGTAGGTGATATCTAAGATTATAAAAAGAAAGAAAACATAAAAGAAAGGTGATCTGACAGACATATCAAAGCTGAGAACGAACGTTTTAGAAAGTAAACTTGAATTTAATTTCATATAATAGGATTAAAGACGAAAATACTGTAAGTGAAACAAAGTTTTTGTGATAAATTCGGAAATGGATTTAAAAGGGACAGTTTCTAAATAATAAGTTAAAAAAAGGAAAGATAAAATTTTAAACGTGCTTGGAAAAACACGCAAGGAAAAATTTTAAACATGCTTGTGCATGCAGTTGCTACAAACGAGTATGGTTGCTGCAGTTGTAAATCGCAATGTGTGTTCATTTAAGAACTTGCCTTTATGTACATTTGTTTCAGGCGCAACCCTGCCACGGCGCAGTCATTGGTGATCAATAATGCTGCTTCCATCCACAATTCTAACTTCAACCCTAATGTGCCAACAGTTGTTATCGTACACGGCTGGCTCAGCAACCAGAACACTGATATCAACCCTGTTATCAGAGCTGGTAAAAACAAAATTCTTACAAAATTATATTATGATAATATCAGAGGTTGAGATTTTCTTTTTAATTTGTTTCTTGTGTTATCAGCGTATCTTGGAAAGAATGATGTCAACATCATTGTTCTCGACTGGAGAAGGCTTGCGATATCTAACTACGTGACAGCCGCTATGGGAGTCCCTGCAGTTGGTCGTGGTCTTGGACAGTTCCTGGCTTTCGTTAACTCCGTAACTGGCGCACCCTTCACCTCCATGCACCTTGTCGGCTTCAGTTTGGGTGCCCATCTTGTTGGCAATGCTGGTAGAGAACTCGGTGGAAGAGTTGCTCGCGTCACAGGTGATTTCGACGTTCTTTATTTAAAGTAATTTTTGCCTAAGCCTGTTGTACAGAGATTTGTCTATATTTAACCATTCACATCATTCATGTAAAATTACTTCAATGTCCTAACCCTATTTTCATTCTTAGCTTTGGATCCTGCTGGTCCTCTATGGAATCTCAACTCCAACTGTGTGAATCCCAATGATGCAATTTATGTGGAGGCTATCCACACCGATGGCGGCTACACTCTTGGTGGTCTTGGCATTGGATCTGACGTAGCTGATGCTGACTTCTACGTCAACGGTGGCATCTCCCAACCTGGTTGCCTCACTAACATCTGCAATCACAACCGTGCTTGGAGACTCTTTGCTTCTACAGTCAGCTACAACCACTTGATCGGAAACCAATGTGGAAATTCATTGCAAATCACATTGAATACCTGCCGTGGCCAGGAACTCCACATGGGAAATGATGATCTGAGAAAATTCGGGTGAGTTTTACTAGCAATGTAAAATTACTTTTTCGCTAAAAGCGTTTGGTATTCATAAGCCGTCGACTATTTCTGGATATATCATAGAAAAAAAAATGCATTAAAAGAAAATCATAATCGTAGATCTATGTCCAAAATTTCCTAAAAAGAGTATCCCATCATAACAATAAATACATTCACTTCTAATCTACTTTCTCTTGACAAATTATAGTTTAAAGTAATAAAAGATAGCGTATTCACAATAACTTTATCTTTATTTTCAGAACCGGAAGGTACCGTTCTAATACCAACAGGAGATACCCGTACTAATTCGACGAAATGACAATTTAATTACACAGATTCCATGACCCTTTATGTTTGACTTATTATTACCCCTACCGTGAGTTAAAATGGCATCACTGTTTTACGTAAACATTCCTTATTATTACGTAAGTATGTACTTGCCTACGCAATAATTAAGAAGCATTTCAGTTTTTACATTTTACTTAACATGAAGAATTAATAGTACCTAGAGCTCCTTGTGAAGTTTAAAGGAGCGCCAAATACTGAAAAGTTTAGAAGTAATGGGTTAGCGTGGTATGGACATGTTACGCGGAGGGAAGAAAGTCATGTCAGTAGAAGATTGTTAAATATGAATGTGGCCATCCACATGGATATACAAGTAAAGGTAGGCCAAAGAAAAGATGAATGAATTGTGTGAAGGATGATATCGGTTAGAAAGGAGTGATTACTAAGATGACGGCTGATGGAGAATGGAAGACGAATGCATGTTGTGCCCACTCCACCTAGTGTGGGATAAAGGCAGGGAGATGACGATGAGTAGAGCTCCTTGTAAAAGAGTTCGTCCAGGAAGGTACTGCCATCGTAGGTATTTCTGCCGTCAAGCAGCTGGTGAAAATACAGGTACATAAGACTTCACAACTATCTCTAAAGTTGGCAAAGCGTCAGCAATTCTCTTGGTGTTATCTATACTAATATTATAAAGAGGAAAGATTTGTATTTTTGTATGTAACGAATAAACTTAAAAACTACTGGACCGATTTCAAAAATTCTTTTGGCGTTAGAAAGTTACATTATCACTGAATAACATAGGCTATATTTATTACTGAAATAAAACTTATTACGCGGGCGGAGCCATGAGGACACAGCTAGTTGAGTATATAAGCGGTGGTAACCAATTTTAATCAGGTGGGCCGTCGGCAAAAGAAGGTCAAAATTTATACACACAGTACCAAACTGTGGAGAAGTCAAACTCTTGACAGATT
This sequence comes from Amphipyra berbera, assembly GCA_910594945.2. NCBI lineage: Eukaryota > Metazoa > Arthropoda > Insecta > Lepidoptera > Noctuidae > Amphipyra > Amphipyra berbera. The sequence goes on along the minus strand of OU343136.1, from coordinate 7,704,334 downwards.
AAAAAGAGAATTAAGATTGGTCGCTGTACGTTTTTCGCTGAAAGCGAAGGATTTCCTGTTCTTTATCGCGAACCACACGAATGGCACACGGTGCACATGATTGATTGGACAAGATAAGCAATTAAATAATCATGACGTGTGCTTGTAAACTGTTGTTTGATTATTTGATTCAAAAATATTATCAATTAATCAGTAGCACTAATTGGTATTTAACAGATTATGGCAAGACGTCACAAATATTATACACTATCTTTTGCCCACGTTTCGAGTTTGAAAGTGGCACCAGTGACAGAAAAGTTGAAAGGAAATCGTTTGTCTGGGTATGGGCATGTGATGAGGAGGGATGAAACACATGTGACTAAGAGAGTGATGGATATGAATGTTGATGGGTGGAGGGGGAGAGGGAGACCAAAAAAACGATAGATGGATTGTGTGAGGGAGGATATGAAAGATAAGGGAGTAAATTATAATGAGACGGCTGACAGGGAAGAGTGGAAGAGAAAAACATTGCGCCAACCCCACGTAACTTGGGACCAGGGCAGGAAGATGATGATGTTGCTCACGTTTTTTGCTCCGTTGCTCCGATATTATCAATACTATATATAGTAATATCAATCTAATCCGCTACTAATCCGATTTAATGTATTTTCAATCACCGAGTTCTACACACAAACTCGGATATGATTTACTACTGAATGTAAAGGATTTTTAAAACGAGTTAACGGAATTTTATTCTAGCTCTTTTGTATTACCAAGATGTAATATAATTAACCAGAATGTAGCTTGTATAGAATCGTATAATTAATCGATTTCAAAAATTAAATAATGTTTTTTTTAATGGTTTTTACAATAGTCCGCGCGGAACTAGTTGGCCGCGCCTTAGGTATGTGAGCGGCAGGAGGGGTTTACGAAACAATAGACGCGCTCTGTCAGTTTGTTTTATCTTGGCTACCGTGCACACCCGCCTCCTGCCGCTCACATAACTAAGACGAGGCCAACTAGATCCGTGTGGACTATAATCAGTAGTTTTGGCTTGCATAAAAATACACAAAATTAACACACGCGCCCTGGACAGCCTGCCCCAGTACCAACATTGCTAACTGGCTAATCTATTCTTATGTATCCATAGCTCGTGCCAAGACGACAGATAAGGACTTATCAGTCTATGTTCAAGATAAAGAAAATAAAGTATTATGTTAAGGCAATTAGACATAATTTATATTATCATTCTTATTTAAAATTCGGTGGGGAATTTTTATTCCTGGATCCTAAGGCAAAACACGACCCAGCAAAGAATAATAAAAAAAAAACAATTCTAATATCTTTAAAAAAATGATACAATTAATTAAAGTAAAATGTTAACTATTGTATTGTGCTTCTAACTTCTTGTCTGTGATTTCTGGTTATTTCTATTACGCGTTGACCTCCTGGCTGATAATACCAACATGCCATGATGGTTATGCGAGTATGGTGATTATGGCCTCTAACCAGTAGTTTTAGCGGTCATTCAGTGCTCATGTTCAGCAGCTTGGTCATTTGTGGGTTGATATTGAAGTACTTAGTTTCCGTGTTCAATATCTGGGTGCAGCAAATGAACAATGTGTATTTACAGTATTTATTTATTACAAAAAAAAATACAAATCAGTCAATCACCTACAGTAATTAGCTTCGAACTTAGAATGGATAGGTTCTTCCTGTGTCCAAGCGGTACATACCAGATCTGAAAGAAAGTGTTATTTTTTAAGTGATATTGTCCATATTACAAAATCAATTGTATGTCATCATCGTAATCATAAGATTAGTAGGTAGTAGATAGCTCTGTCATTTTGGGAGTGTAAAATAGGAAATCAGCTAATACTATACTAACAACAAATAATATTAAAACTATCACATACCCAGTTTTCCTCAAGTCATCGTTGCCCATGCGCAGTTCACTGCCACGGCAAGTATTCCATGCAATCTGCACCGAAGTCGTACACAACCTTCCAACGAAATGATTGTAAGTAACAGAAGCGGCGAAGAATTCAACAGCGCGGTTGTGGTTGCACAGATTAGTGGTGCAACCAGGCTGTTCAACGCCACCGTTGGGATAGAAGTCAGCGTTAGCGACGTTGGAACCGATGCCAAGAGCGCCAGAACCAGAACCGCCGTCGGTGTGAATAGCCTCGACATAAACACCGTCATTGGGGTTGACACGGTTTGTGTTGTAGTTCCATAGGGGACCAGCAGGGTCCAAGGCTGTAATAAAGTACTAAGTTTAGACCAGAAAATGTAACACTTATTTTAATTAATTAACCAACTTCCAAAAAAGGAGGAGTAACCTCCTCCTTTTTTGGTCAATTCGGCTGTATTTTTTAATGTTTGTTACCTCAATACTCCGTCATTTATTTATAAAACGATTTGGAAAATTATTTTTTATATGAAAGAGTATTCTTTCGAAGTCGTCCCATTTAAATTTGGTGAAGATCTGATGAAGAACTTCGGAGATAGACAATGAAACTCCTAAATGACGAACAGTACGCGTAATGTGATAATGTGATTATGTTACGAGCAGCGTCTTTAGTAGGTCCAACCATGTTTTAATAAAGACCACTAAAATGAAAAAATTAAAAAATAATTTAACAAAAACAAAACCGACTTCATATAAACGAATATAAATACCATAATATAAAATTAACAGTTTCAGAAGTCGGTGTCTTCAATTTGGTTCAGCATGAATCAGCACCGACTTCTGAAACTGTTAATTTTATAATATGGTAATTATTTTATTCTTATTTTCGTTTTTTTGAAGTTGGTTTTATTTTTGTTATATAAAGTCGGTTTTGTTTTATTTATATAAAGTCAACTGATTTCTTTATTATTAAGAAATGGGGATTATACAAATTTTGAGACACACTGATGAAACATATCGCACCCTTAGTAATGTAAGGGCACAACTCGAAAATATCAACATTTGGGAAAACGTGTTAAAAGATTCAGGGAACCCTATGTTTTCACGGTATTTTTACAGTATAATTACAGTATTTGCTTTAATATTGTCTTTTTTTTCTTTCTGTGAAAGCCAAGTAGTAGAACAGTTGATATTGAGACCATCTAACACAGAAACTCAAAAACTCAATATTTCGAGTTGTGCCCTTACATTACTAAGGGTGCGATATGCTGCCAATGGTCTACTCTAAAACTAGCCAAGTCAATTTACCTGTAACACGGGCAGCTCTGCCACCAAGTTCTCTGCCAGCGTTACCGACAAGATGAGCACCCAAACTGAAGCCAACGATGTGCATGGTATTAAAGGGGGCGCCAGTCACTCTGTTCAGGAAAGCCAGGAACTGTCCAAGTCCACGTCCGACGGCTGGTACTCCCCTCGCGGCAGTCACGTAGTCTGACATAGCCAGACGTCTCCAGTCCAAGACAATAACATTCACGTCGCTCTTTGAAAGATAGGCTGAGGAAGTAACAGAAATTGACATTACCATCGCTGATCTTTTAAATGTGTTATTTCTAGCGTTTGTCGCAACATTGCTATTAGTTTTATAAGCCAAAAAGGGAGTCAATCGCAGAACAGAACAGTAGTTGAATATTTTGGGTATTTTTCCATACTGGGCTGTTCCGACCTGTTAAAAGTAAAATTCAATCGTCAATTATCTTTGCTTGCAATGATGAATAGCCATCACTGTTTATTTTTCAATCACATGCAAATGGAATTTTGAAAGCAAGCAATACAATTTGGCCAACTGTAGAGGAAACAATAGATCACGTAATAGAGTATTGTCTGTTTTTGCAGGAATTCGAAAATAACGGTACCATTTCTGATGATATAGTTGGTAGAAGTGAATTGATTGCTGAGCCAGCCATGGGCGATTATAACTGTTGGTCGGTTTGCATCGAAGTTGGATCTTGTGATAGAGGCTGCGTCGTTGATCACCAGGGTCTGGGATATGATTTGGTTGCGCCTGTAACAAGTTTTTTAAGAACGATTTATTTGATGAAATTAATCTTATTATATTACAAACAGATGCTTAATTTGTATCATCTTATTGATTAAATGTTACGTCTGATACTTCGACTAAGTACTCCAAGCAGGACACGGTAGAAAAATACTTTTAATATGAAATAATTATATTGTGATTTACTTCATTAATGACGTAATATATAGGTACGTATAATAAAAAGTACAAGATAAAAAGAAATAATTTATGATAACAATTTCAGAAGTGTCGTTATCATTAGCTTTCCTCTCCCCTTTTATAGCACTCCAGAGAGGAAATTCATTCCCGTTTCTTTCATTGACAAGTTTATAAGACTAAGAAAGAAACTGTATGAGTGGAATCCTCGTGGATGTCTTCCAAACTTTTATGGTATAAAAACCAAAAAATAAATGTTAATTTTTCCTTTGTTCGTTTATAACAAAAATAAAACATGTGCAATGGAAACCTGTCGAAACATCGAGCGGCAGTGAAACTAAAAATTTACGAATAACACAATTCTATTTACTCTTACAAAATTACTGAGGAGCTGCTTTCTATAGGCTACCTTCCAATCTCAGACTACATAAACAGAATAAAGGTTAAATAATAAAGCTGATCGTATGGTTCTTGGCATAAAACAAGCCGCCCTCTTCCTACGGGTGTCATTAACGGTGAAGAAAGACATCGTGAAGAAACCTGCACATCTGAGGTGCAAAAAGCTCTCGATGGTGTGTGTAATCCCCAAACACCATCACCGGCCAGCGTGGCGGACAAAGGCCTGAACAATTCTCTTTCTGAGAAGAGGCCCGCGCCCAGCAATGGGATAGTAATAGGCTGATTGTGCTTACATAAAGACGACAAAAGAATTAGGTCAAGGGGATGGCCAACAAAATCCTTCTATGTGCTACTATTAACATACTAATATCAGCAAATCTTTCGTCAAGCAGGGGATTTAGTGCTTATGCCAATGTCAACTCAGGGTTCACTGTGGCGTGTATGACGCTCTGTATCAGTAGTAGACCAAAAACTGACCTAGTATACAGCAGATACAAGTTGTTGGCCGGATCTCTAGTTATTTCGTTGAGAAGTTCCATGTCAGGCTCAGCTTCGAGGTCCACCGTGTGCATGACTCCCTCGCCATCGGGGAACTCGATGTATCGTGAGTATTCCTTTTCATTCTCCAGTTCCGTTACCGGCACCGCTGAAGCGATGCATGCTGGAAAAATAACGTGGGTGACAGAAGGACTGACTGATTCATCAATGCCTGACACAATACTAGTACCAGAAACTTGATATTCGGACAGTACACACTACATAGCTGAGACTACCTTTTGAGGTAGTGGTAAGTAAGTGGTAAGTACCGTTCTATTCAAGTAAATTAATAAATAAATAGCCTTTATTACGTCAGATAATAGTATGGAAGGATTTCTAGAGATTTGAACAAAAAACCACAAGCTCTCGAGTGAAGTAAAAAAAAAACAATATTTACCGGTAGAAATAATAAACAGCAAAAATTCCCTTCGCATTGTTGAAACACTTTTTAAAACTTCAGATATTCTTTTGGATAGCTTGCTATTTATCTACTGGTATTATATAATTATCATTAATTATAGTGATAAGTGAACATTATCTGGTTAATCAAATGTTTTCAACCGCTCCTTTTTGTAGATCTGGTACAGTGATTTTATTATCGCTTTTGAGATCTAGTGAAATTGTATATAGGATTATGTTATGTATGGTAATAACAACAGACCGGCTATTATTTGTAGATTCTCGCAATTCCGTGCCTCGGAGAGCACGTTAAACCGTCGATCGTGAGTGTCATAAGAATATCAATGACAGTCGTTACGGATAGTCAGAAGCCCGAGAGTCTGACAACCGGTCTAACCTTAGGTATCGGCATTACCCAGTTACTTGGTGGCGGTAAAATATTGATATTCAGCCGCATTTGGTTAGACTAGAAGCTGACCTCAACATAGTTGGGAAAAGGCTAGGAGGAAGATTTGTAGTTTCTCGCTCGTGTATGCAGTTGATCGTGCGCGTGCTACGGGTACTACTATTTTGTGATACATACAATACAATACAATACTCTTTATTGTACACAAAACAAACAAGAAACATTACTATAAAAATAGAGAAATACATACAGTATGAGCCAAACTTTTTGACCGCTCTGAAGTCAGGCAAATGGTTGCGCAGTAACCTTTATATTTTGCTACTGCGCAACCATTCGCCTGACTTCACACCGGTCAAAAACTTTGGCGCGTACTGTACATATATCGTCTGCTGCCCTGAGCGGTGCGTTACTAACTAGATCCTGATAAGACTCGCGCTCGTGTATTCACTGGTAGATCCTTGTCATGTTTAGCAGTGGACTTTTACGAGCTGGTATGACGGTGTTTTGTTCGTAATACCCCTCTTGAAAGTTCATAACAGATTATTACACATTTTAGAAGATCATTATCTGTTAATACCTGTATAATCTGTTTGTAATTATAATTGATTGATAACAAACTGTTTTCACACGGCTTTTTCCGTGGAAAAAACGGTGATTCGATCGCTGGAATCGCTTATATTATCTATTGTTGCGTGTATATTAATAAACCCCTCTTGTCGAAATTTCCTATTGTTTTCTACATGTACAAATGATACAGGATATCAATAATATCTAAGTATCTATATGCTTACAGTTGTGAAAACAAATATCCCTTACTATGCATTTTCCATAGACCGTAATAAGTCATGGTTTTAGGTTAGGTGACAGTTAGAGGGTCTTTGCAGGCTGAACTTAATACCTGTGGGCGGTGGGTTAGGGGACCCGTCGCCCGACCAGTAACAGGCCCGGGAGGATGGCGCGCAGTGTACCGCGCGCGCCTCTCAGAAGGACATGCGGCATGGGGAAAGTCCCACCAAAGGAGAGGTCCATGACCTGCCGGGGTTACGGTGCATGCAATAGCGAATCCCGCGTCCCTGTCCAACGGGCAGGAGGAGGAACACCGTGGGTTTTTGGCCAGTAAGAGTCCGGCAGACCCCTTCCCCGGGCCTTCCCCGGGCGAGGGACATCCATGAGAATTTAATCACGATTAAAAAAAGAAAAAAACCTGAACTTAATCTATACTCTATACTAACATTATAAAGTGGAAAGATTTGTATTTATGTATGTAACGAATAAACTTAAAAAATACTGGACCGATTTTAAAAATTGTTTTGCCGTTAGAAAGCTACATTATCATTGAGTAACATAGGCTATATTTATTACTGGAATAAAACTTCTTACGTGGGCGAAGCCGTGAGGACACAGCTAGTAGTTGAGAAAGACCATAGCTTAATAATCATTAATATCAAAGAACACCTAATCAAAACAAATTAGGTAAGTTATAATTATACTTTATTGTTGTGTAGAAAAATATAGGAAAACTTTTGTCCAACAATGGGTCAATACGGCTAAAAAAAAGAATACATAATTATAACGAATTCAATAATATCTCACTTATAAAAACCTCACTTTTCTTACAAAACTGCAGAATAATGATCGCAACTAACACTAACAACCATAAATCATTCCAAAAACATTATTCCAATTCCAAAAATAAATATGGTTAGCCGCAAAGATCCATCTCCAATCCAAGCTAAAGTAACAAAAACGAAAAACGAGAATACTTTTCTTCGAAACCTCACCACGATCTGGAGTGTTGATTATCCCTAAGTAGAAGTGTTGATTATCCTTAAGTAAACAATCTTCTCTTAGTTCCATCACGTCCATCATTGTGGTAAGACCGACAACTCACTAAAACAAGAAATGAAAAAAGTTTTTCTTTAATCAGCGACTCTTGTGACCAACTAGTTCTTGAGATGGAAGTTTTTGTGAGGATAACTTAAAATTATGTTTCCAGCGTCTGTCACGTTCCATTATGTCCAATGCAATTCTGAGATATTTTTCTACAAGATGACTAATGGCCGATTCCTATAACTTACGGAGCGTTATTAGTTAAAATTGAGACTCTTGTATCTTTTACTAATAATGAAGCAAAGACCTCATAGCTTTGAATAGTAGACCCCCCTATATAGAAATAGCTATCACAGGTAAAAGAGTATATTTATATGCCCAGTTTGGTAATAAAAAGTTATCATTGGTAAGTAAAACGATTCGTTTTTGTTTATAGGAACGAGGCATAAGTAATGTAATAAGGATTAAAGGTCGTCGATGATACACTAAGCAAGTTATATGATGTACCTATCTTATCTTGTATTGACACTATAAGTAGTGTGTTTACTTTGATTTCTTAACAATATCCAGGAAAAAAATGTTTGCCGATTTGCTAATAATATGAACAGCCTCATTGGTCTAGTGCTGGCAAGCGCGATTGCTGATCGTGAGGTCTTGGGTTCTCGATCCCCAGGTCGGGCAAAGTGCTGTTGGGTTTTTCCATGTGGAATTACTCAGTAGCAGCCCGGAGTTTGGATTTGTGCCCGGACTTAAACATAACGACGAAAGGAGGGTGTTATTATACACCTCTGACCAACCCTTCGGGGAATACAGGCGTGATGTTATGTTATGTGTCTACGTTTACATTTCAACACTAATCTAAAGAGTTTACTAATGTCGCAGACACAACGTGATCAAAATAAACAAATGAAATATATCTCGGATGAGACCGAGATAAAATCAATAACATTTACGAACTCCGTAAGCAGGGTCTAGTGGTACGTGCCGGCAAGTGGGTGCTACCCTCCAACCTTACCCTAACACTGGTAACTCTCCTCTGGCCTCGAATACGAATCGTCACATAATGAGACCGTGAAAAACACTCGCTCCTCACAACTCCTCACAGTCCGCAAGCCATCAGCTACAAAACGAATCGAACACGCAAACACATACATCCAATTACAACCCCTAATTCGCTTGTAATAAAGACTATTTTCGTTTACGAAACACATAAATACAGTAGAGTAACACTTTCCCGAATCGCTGTTTGATATTCTGATAACATTTGTGAAATAATAGGAGATGCTCCAGTTCATATGCGGAGACACCCGTTTAACGTTTGGCAAAATTTGATGAAAATACTTTGAGCACCGAGTGACTGCGTCCGTGACTTATAATTTCGTAGCCCTTTATTTTGCTGAGTCTATAATAACACTTAAACTTTGATAACGGAGTATAAGAAGACATTTGACATGAGAACAATTTGAAACTACGCTTATTTGAATTATTGCAGTTACGTTGTCAGAATACGCTATATGAAAATTGTAGCAAATTATTCATAAAAGTGTACTTCGTTGGGTGCATGCAAAGATAATTTGTAACAGTCTCTGGAATAGTAAAATTATGTTTTTAATGTTATTGTTTCATAGACAAGCAGTGATAGTCTAGCGGTTGAACGCTTGCCTTCCATGCAGAAGGATCTGAGTTCGATCCCAGCCCGTACCTCTGACTTTTCGAATTCATGTGTGGATCAGAATTTAATTATCAATTGCGTTAACGGTGAAGGAAAAACTTCATGAGTTAACGGCACATCTGAGAGGGCTCGATAAAGTTCTCAATGATGCATGTACTTCGCCAAAGCGCATCAGGCCAGCGTGGTGGACTAAGGCCTAAACTCTTCTGATTCTGAGAAGAGGCCCGTGCCCTGCAGTGGGACAGTAATGGGCTGATTATGCATGTTTTAGACTTCCTTCATTCCAATCATAAAAATCGGTTCTATTGACAAAACTGTGTTTATTCAACTGAAACAAAACAAAAAAAACATCCACGACCATTGTTTTGTTGTCAAAAGCCACCCAGATTTCATAGAATAACCAAAAATAGTGGTACTCCACAATATAGGAATATGATTTTTCCGAGAAAAGCATATTCTATCGTTGGTGTGCAGTAAATATTCATGAATACAAGCGTGCAGTTTGGGGAACAGTATTATATGCGACCGCGTAAGAAGGCGGCTGAATGCAAAGTGTGCTCCAGAGAGTCGCGCCATCGATTCTTCGTCATTATCGATGCATGGCTGCTACAGAGTTGGCTACAAATTTTAAGATTTCGTTGGTATAAAACTTTTAGATGAAATATTTTTAATATATTGAGCTTTCGAGTATCATTTATTCTCTTCTTCTTTTTCATGTGGCTAGTGACTAACCTGGTGTCAAAGTTTATGCCACCCATGGGCTTGACTTGGCGTCACACGCCGTCGAGAAATACCTCTCAGGCATTCCTCACGATGTTTTCCTTTACCGTTTTTAAGCAAGTGATAATTATACAATACGCACATGAATCCGAAAACTCAGAGGTGCGTGCCTTGGGTTCAAACTCAAGAACTATGACTTGGCAGTCCGACGGTCACACCGCTAGGTTATCACTGTTATCATTAATTTATTCTTTGAACCGCTTCAAAGAAAAGATTCTCGCGAGCGTAGCTGACAATTGTAAGGTGCTGAGTTTGATTCCTAAATTACACAAAGTGATACTTTGTTTTTGGACATTCTCCGTTCCGTACAAGGGTGAGAATAGCACCCCGTAAATGTCAATAGGCTCGCTTCCATACAACATAGTAGGTAAAGTCAAAGGCAAATTCAAAGGCAAGATAAAGAAGAGAATTCCTCTCCTCTGTTACTTTCTTCTAAATAGACATGATTAAAAATAAATTACAGCAATAACCATAGAATAATGACAAGCAATAAAAGTGACCATTTTTTTGTTGCACTAAGTGTACATGCACAAACTTACTCCCACTACGCCAAAACCTTGCCAAGTTTCGTGCCGACAACTATACCTTTGGCGAATTTAGAGTATACTGCTCTGCACCTCGCCTCAATTTATGATACCCTTGGAAATTGCAGACATAGCGCTGATTAATCTTAAGTTTGAATAGACAATGTAAACAAATAATATTTACTTATCCATTTTAATAAATAAAGTTTTCTCATTCAAATCGCAAGCCTGTTTAGATTGAAATTAAACATACAACATTAACAAAACAATTACAAGTTTAATTATTTCGGCTTTGTGCTATGACATCCACTTAATTTAAATTGTTAAAAGACGCATTTAGTTTGTTAATTGCAGAACTGGCTTTTAATGTGCCACTGTTATAAAATAATGATATCGCATCTTTTATTTTAAATCGACGTATTTATAGGTATGACGGCGTGTTCACATTATTTTGCGTATTTTTGTGTTTATTTTGAATTGTGATTTTGTGAATGATCTTCATTGAGAGGAAGATACACTTGATTCTCACCAATAATTAAAGAAGTTTTCTTAAAATAATTCGGTCAGGTGAGGCCGAGCGGAATTATTGTCGTTTGATTTTTATTGTTCGAAGGACAAGGAGGTTTCTGTGGGCCTAATGCTGGACCATGTTACTGAATCTGAGAGCCTAAACTAAATGGCGCACTTGGATAGCTGATCTAAAATGGTTGATTGTAAATGAAGAAGATCTGAAAGAAGACCATGAACGAAGACTGAAGATTTGATGACTTTGCGTGAAGACACAATCACGCGAGGACGCGTAAATCATCAGAATGGCCGTGTCGGAGAATAAATCATTTAGAAAATAAAGGAGGGTAGTCGTCAAGATGAATCAACGTACTCGACGTTATAAAAACAGTTGTCATTCGACGGAGCGGGGCATTCCATATCGAACAGCCGAAGAAGTCTGACCTTTTATATCTGACTAGCTTATCCTTATTTCCTAAACTTGTGTAAATTGTTATATTGTGATATATTGTGAACTAGCTTCTGTAACTAACGACTAACCCAAATACAAGTACTCTCAGTGGTGGAGAGTCTATGTTTGTTTTATTTACGAAATACCCGCTTTACCTTCTGATAAGCAGACACTGGTCTAAACTGTAATGGTATACTCAATTCTATCAAATTCTATAAACGGTGTGTGTCTGCGACAGGTATAACTACAATTGTAATAGTCTTTTATATTATGTCGTAGGATAATCGGATACATCGAATCTTTGCGATAATCCTCAGACGATTCCAAAGGACCGGATATTTGGAATCTAAGACAGATTTTTGTAGTCATTCGTGCTATTTTCAGGATCATTGCAAAACTCCTAGTTTATTTAGGAGGATTGGAAACATGAACGCTGATTGGCTACTCTAAGAGTCGATTTATATTATCTTTATTTTGGTGGGTCAGAACATGGCTCTTAAAAGTGATAACGATCATATAAGATCAGCGCTCATAACGTGAGCGGTATTCGCGACTTACCTAAGATAAGCCGGATTTTTGCAATGATCCTGAAAATAGCTCGGTTGGTTACGAAAATCTGTCTTAAATTCCAAATATCCAGTCCTTTGTAATCGTCCTAGGATTATCGCAAAGATCCGATTTTTCCGATTATGCTACGACATATACAAGGTTAGTCGGAAAGGGGGTACTAAGCCGAAAGGGTGTTAAAGTACCCATAATAAGGGATAACATTTGTTTTACAACTTTTCCCAAAACTCGATAATTTAAGAGAAATAGCTTTTCAAAGATTTCGTAAAAAATATGCTAAAATCTATCTGTCCATAGCTATGATCAGCTGTTTTTACAATTTAGGTCATATTTGGGGTCACGGATTAGAAAATTAATTTACTGAATTCATAACTAAAGCAGGTACCTATGCTTTTTTTTGAAAAAACTAAAATAAAAATCTTTTTGCATGCAAATAAAAATTGTCAAATTTTGAAATTTTAACACTTGCTTTAAAATAGTCATCAGTGATACTTTACGTGGCCCGCGGCTTAGTACCCCTTTTCCGACTAACCTTGTATATGGAACTATCGACCTTAGAGAAGCCTGTGTGACTCCGCAGTTTAGATATGAAGACATACCTACACGCCACTGCACCTCCGGAGTGGAACACAAAATGAAAACAGAACCGAATGTTAGTGAGCGACCGAATCGAAATGTTATAAGAACATAAAAGCACAGCGGAAAAGGAGCTCTCTCGCCTTACATTAAAATTCAATTTCGCATGCACGGAGCATATACTTCTAGGTACCTACTTGACGCATTAATTCGGGTGTGAGGTTTCTGTATGTAGAACTATTTATTATTCTGTGCTTAAAGTCTTATTACGTTGGGCGATATTTGCCGTGGTTTGTTGTTGCTCTTACAGTTCTCAATAACGTTATTAAGCACATAATAAGTACATTGGTTTAGTATCTTATACAAAACCAATGTATGGCAAAGATACAATAAATGTAGTAGGTAAATAAACTTAGTAACTAAGTGCACCGATCTAGAAGCTTGAAAAAAATTAGGGTTATTCTATTTCATAGACAACCTCACTAATTCTTGCTTGCCTTTGTACGCACCGCAAATTGTGCTTACACAAACGCTAGATATTGCATACACAAAGGAAAGAACTCTTCATATACAGAGTGTCTGTGTCTTACAACCCTCTGCCCTGTCGAGGTGGTACGATGTGACTGTTAGCTTGAGCTCCGAACCCCACTTTATATTATAGTAGCTTGGTTAGCCGGTATTTTGTCTGATAAATCAACCAACCATTAGAAGCCTTGTTTTATCTTATTTGATCAAATATAGAACGCGGCAATATTTTGAGTTAACAAAACCGATAAATCATAACTGCCTCGTTTATTTAGTGGTGACAAGCGCGACTGCTGATCGTGAGGTCCTGGGTTCTGTCCCCAGGTCGGGCAAGGTGTTATTGGGTTTTTCTGTATGGAATTACTCAGTAGCAGCACGGAGTTTGGATTTGTGCCCAGTTGATAGCAATATGCTCGCCACATATTACATGGGAATTAAACATAACGGCGAATTGACGGTGTCACTATATACCTCTGCCTAACCCTTCGGGGAATACAGGCGTGATGTTATGTTATGATAATGAAAACCTTTTGGTACCTAAGGTTAATGAGACTCCTTTAAAATCATAGTTTCATTGACTCTATTCTTATTACTATCTTATCATAAGTACATATATTTGCACAATTACCCCGTTGAATGCTATTAAGGTTTATATATTCCCTTTGTATATTTTAGGCACGTATACAAACGTACGAGAGAGGTACGTCAATAAGGTAACTTGTAAAATTTATTACTGTAATGATATTATTATCTTGTTTTTGACTGACTAATCTGACTGAATCTGATTAATTGCTTCCAAGAAATACAAAGTCATGTTCTAACTTGATACATTTGATAATTAGCTTTATAAATCTTTCTTCAATATCTAATCATGTGTAAGAAAAATATAATGATAGGTAAGTATTTAAATACATGTTCTTTATTTGTATCTTCATCCCACATTGAATTACTGCTGGTGACGACGATACCTACCTTGATATACTTCAGACATCTTCTTTACATAGTAATAAAACAAAGTCGCTCCCGCTATCTGTCTGTCCCTATGTATGCTTAAATCTTTGAAACTACGCAACGGATTTTGATGCGGTTTTTTTTAATAGATAGAATGATTCAAGAGGAATGTTTATATGCCCCACATTGGTATCTACATTGCACCCGTGCGAAGCCGGGGCGGGTCGCTAGTTAATTATGAAGTTAAAAACATAACATAACGCCTGTATTCCCCGAAAGGTTGGGCAGAGGTTAGTATCACCCTTATTTTGCGGTTCTGTTTAAGTCACATGTAATAGGGGGCGAGCCTGTTGCCTTCAACCGGGCACAAATCTATACTCCGGGATGCTACTGAGGAATTCCATCCGAAAAAACCCAATAACACTTTGCCTGACCTGGAGTTCGAACCCAGGACCACACGATCGCCAATTGCGCTTGCCACCACTAGACCAACGAGGCAGTCATACTAACATAACTATAAAATATCAGTTATACATGTTACATTTCCATTCCAATTTTCTTTCTTGTCTTCATAATCAGACCGTTGCGCTGTGGTCCCTAAAATAGGCAGAGGTCAATAAGGAAACGATCAGCACTCGATTACAGCCATACTCAACGAGGGTCTAATATTCAGCAGTGCCGGGTGATTTGACAACCTAAGTGATATTGTGGACCCTTCGTTACTGGAATAAGCAAAATGATAATGACATTAACTGCTGTTACTTTGACCAGGACCATATTGGTGTCTGTAGACTTTGTTAGAGCAACATCAGGTACCTATAAAGAAAACATTTTAACAAAAATAAAACCGCCTTCAAAAAACCGAAAAATATAATAAAATAAGTACCGTATTATAAAATTAACAGTTGCAGAAGTCGGTGCCTTCAATTTGGTTCAGCGTGAATTAGCACTGACTTCTGAAACTGTTAATTTTATAATACGGTAATTATTTTATTCTTTTTTTCGGTTTTTTGAAGTCGGTTTTATTATTGTTAAATTGTTTTCTTTTTTTTCATTTTGGTGGCCTTAATTAAAACACGATTCGACATACTAAAGACGCTATTCCTAACCTAATCACGTCAACACATTATGCGTACTGTTCGTCATTGAGGAGTTCCATTGTCTATCTCCGAAGTTCTTCATCAGATCTTCACCAAATTTAAATAGGACTACCTCGAAAGAAAACAAAAAAAAATCCTCCATTTTTTGGAAGTCTGTTAAAAATAGGGTTAGTTGTTCTTTAATAGTTAAAACATAGTTTTATATTAATTGATAAACAATTGATATGTCTACTGCAATTCATTTGGTGTTACGGCATACATAGTCCAATATTTTTTAAGTTATTTTAGTCACAAATATCCTGGCGAATATTAATATTATTGGAGCAAGTTCTTTCTTCTACACTGGTCATCCTTTGTTCAAGCTCTTCTTCTCTTCTCTTCATATGGCCAAATACTCAAACGCTAAACTCCGTTTCGGTCCGAAACTATTCAAGCTATCCCAAAAACTGCACTTGCGTAAAATGTAAACAGTCATATACCATAATGAGGTATGTATGGTTTTTATACATCCATTTTAGTTTTCTACCAAAATAGAAATAAATTAGACACCATTATTTTTGTTAAAAGTTAAGCAAAATGCTTGTTTGTTATCAGGAGGGAACAACTTTCATAGTACGTGCTCCTTCAGGACCAACTGTTCCCCCGGGGTACAGGGTGGATGGCGACGTGACTGCATCCCCTTTTCACTTTCTATATTATTATCTGCTATATTATGGTATTAAAACTTAATATTATAGTTGTGCTAACAATGTGTAGAAGAATTCGAAAATGAAGTTAGAAATATTTGAAAATATATCGTTAACTTTTATCATTTCTCGCAAATAATTACCTATCTGTAACTAAAGGAAAACCTAAAAATAGCAAGGTTTTTAGAACATTTTCTTCTTTTCGTGGAGTTACTGACTAACCTGGTGTCATAATTAATGCCGCTCATGGGCCTCTGACTTGATTTCACATCCCGTCGAGAAATAGCTCTCAGGCATGCCGGTTTCCTCACGATATTTTTACTTCACCGTTTTTAAGCAAGTGATAATTATACAATACGCACATGAATCCGAAAAGTCAGAGATGCGTGCCTTGGGTTCGAACTCGAGACCTATGACTTGGCAGTCTGACGGTTACACCACAAGAATAACTATATTTTAGAACATGTAAGGTAGAAATTACTACAGTACAGCTGAAACATCTCTTGAATATTTTTTTCGGTTTTCATCAGATTTTTTAATTAAAACGCAACTAGCAAGAAGAGAATTGTTTTTGTTTAGACAAAAGACCTTTTAACAAAAACGTTGTTCAAACAACCAACAACTTTCCAATTGAATAGCAACAAAAAGTGCTATAATGGTCGACTGTCTGGGAAGTTATTTCAGAAATTATCCCCTGCCGGCAGGTTTAACCCGAACTCGCATGTGTATAGTTTTTGCCGGATTTTAGTACCGCCACAAGTCCGGAAATCTGTTGTATTAGTAAAGCAATTTGTCCCGGGTCCGCTCGCCGCCGCGAACTTTTCTAATCTAAACTGCTGGCCCTCCGTTCAATCTTCGTGAAAACTCGTTCGCCACTCGTACGAACGAACGTTATAGACAGACGGCTAAGAATGTATGATTTTAGATTATCGATTGTAACAGTTCCTTATGGATAAATACCAGCTCACGGAAATTGGATGGAAGCTTATCCAGCTTGTATCTATCTACGTACATCAAGCCCTATTTCCTATGTTCTTGCATAATTGTTTTATGCAAGAACATTAATTAAAAAGGACTCAAAAAAGAGTTTAACTTTGTTACTATAGTTTCAAAGAAAGCTGATAAAAATTGCTATAAAACGTTTTTTTATTTTAAATATCTAACTTCTATTGTTTAGAAAAAATTGAAATTTTAAAAGTGTGATACTTATTTTTGCAGGCCAGTGTATGTCAGCAGTACATCACAAGCTTTGAAGGAATTACATAATTTCGTTTACACCCTGTATATTTTTTTATAATTCTACTTTTCACTTGAAGATAACAGTCGAAGCAACCGTGGAAAATAGAATCCTATCAGTAATTAAATAATGATTAGATATACCTATTTGGGTGATTACCCCTAGTACATATCTGTGTAGGTTAGATAAACAAAATATTTTTTACTAGTGTCATACCAGTTATTTATTGTTATATCATGCTTTCATGACACACTAGCTCTGAGCCTATAATATAGCAACCAACAGACTATCGATAAAAATATGGCCACGCCGAAATCGTATTGTCACTGCGAAATGGCGCGATCTCACCAATGAACAAGGATTTTCTAAATGGTTATAAGACATCTTTAGAAAATTGCTGTTCTTATCAGGAAGTTTTTTTTCTATAAGTATAATTGTTTTTGTAATATGTTCCGGAAGGCCTCGTATACAGGGTGTAAACGAAATCATGTAATTGCTTCAAACTTCGTGATGAACTGCTGCCATAGATTAACCCTGCACGGGATACTTTTGGATTCAATAAAAAAAATGCGAGAAATAAACATGTGTTATTAACGTGAGGCATTTTAGCGCCCCGAGTTAAATTACCGCGCTGCGAGCGATAGCCGCGGTATTCGCTCGGGGTGCTAAAATGTCTCGCATTAAGAACACATGTTTATAATTTCGTTTACACCCTGTATAACAAAAACCATTAAAATAGAATCTTATTTAATCCATGTATCTTCTTCTTCTTCCTGCCCTTTGGGATAAGTGTGGGCACTAGGTAAGGTCGGCACAACATGTATTTCATAAATCCATGCTGTTAGAGGTTTTGGCTTATATTTTTATGACCGTCCGCCTGCCTGACATCAACCCTAGTTGGGAATACTCGTCGCGCGGGTGACCCAATGTGCTTGCTGATATTATGCACTGGGTCCCAAAATGATATGCTTGTCAATCTCATTGCCGACAACTAAGCAGACTATGTTCTTCTTGGTAGAGTATATTTGAAGTTCCTCGACCCACTCATTCAGTTTTGCTAGGGAATTTGGTTCTGACACATCGTAAACTATTATAATATAGCACCGAGAGCATCTCTGTAAAAACTTGATATCAGTGTTCTGTATCGCTCCTGTCCCACTGTATCCCAAATACTAAATTTGACTTTAACACCGTGCACGCCTATAACTTTACATTTATAGTCAACTTGGATTGTAGCATTCTTCTTTTTGTATTTTTTAAAAAAACGTTGCTTCATACTGGGGTTTCTCCTGTATCGTGGGTGTGTTTACAAACACAAATCTTCACACGCACAAACATCCACACCCGGAACAACTATCCGTAGGCCATACAAATATTTGTTCCATGTGGGAATCAAACCCACAACCCGTAGCGCAGAAGCCGATCGCTCAGCCACTGCACCAAACGTGTCGTCAGCTGGGAATTATGAATTGTATACTCCCGTTGTGAACGCTAGGATTATACCGGATTTACCCACACCGCACTCACAAAAACACATCAATAATTCAAAATATTGCAATGTAAAAAAAAACGGCGAAAAATAAATTTTATTAAATATTGATATTCGGTTGGCACGGCAACGGAACAGAAATATATAATTTAATCCATATATACAAGGCCGAAACGGTGTTAAAGTAACCATAATAATATATAACTTTTGTTCTACAACTTTCCCCTAGAGTCAATAGTTTAAGAGAAATAGCTGTTCAAAGATTTCATAAAAAATACGCTAAATTCTATCTATCCTCAGCTATGATTAGTTGTGTTTACATTTCAGATCATATTTAGGGTCACGGATTAGAAGCTTCATTTTCTGAATTCGTAACTTAAGCAGGGACGAAGAATTTTTGAAAAAACAAAATAAAAAAGATTTTTCAAGGATAAAAAAAATCGAATTTTGAAATCTTAACACTTTGTTTAAAACGACCATCAGTGATACATTAAGTGGCCCACAGCTTAATACCCCCTTTCCGACTAACCTTGTATACAACCAAAAATTAAAACACTCAAGCCGACCATAAAACATCAACAATCTTTTAAAAAATCTTTTAAGTTAATCGGTTCTATCTTGTAGTACCTCTACGGCATCAGGATTTGAGGATCGAAGTTTGAAATTGTAATATTGTATTATCATAGGAATCCAATTTATGTGCGAAGTTTCAGGAGAATCGACTGAGTAGGTAGTAGTAGTTGAAAAATCTGTCGCAAGATATGAATCAAACAAATATACAAAGTGAAGGTAATTAAAACCGTTTAATAATAAAAAAAATGCACGGATTTGTCAGTCAAATATAGAGCGGCTCGTAAACCTAGTTGCACAAAGAATGCACGTGCACCGTGCATTTCTTATGCGAGCAGGAATTTACGACGTCCACAGGGAGCCAGCTCGACGTTCTTTTTATACCCTTTGGAAATTTCACCACTATTTTTTAAAGTTCCGTACCAGGAAATAGATGGAATCCTAAAGAGGCTATTCATCTAATATTACGTGAAATATTCGTCAGGTACCTACTGGTTTTAGGAGTTTTACGAAGTTAGGCATAAATTCATCTTCCTCCTACCCTTATACCAACTTATTTGGGGTCGGCGCAGTATGTCTTCTTCTTCCATACTTCCATACATATTAGCCGTCATCTCAGTAGTCACCCCCTTTCTAGTCAAATCATGTTTCACGCTATCCATCCATCATTTCTTTGGTCTCTCTCTACTCTTATAACCATCCACATTCATCATCATTATCTAAGCCAGTAAACATCCAATGCTGTGATAACCTAGCGATTGAACGCTGGCCTTCCAGGCCTCTGAGTCTGAGTTAGATCCAGGCCCGCAACTCTGACCTTTCGAATTCATATGCGGATCAGAATATAACATCACGCTACAACTAATAGGAGCGAAGCATAAATGAAAAATGTTGCAAAAACGGGGAAAATTACCACCCGTGCGAAGCCGGGACGGGCCGATAGTTGTTAGTAACTTTGATTAATTTCTTGATAACAAAAGGAGTAATGGATCGATGTGTGGTAAGCTGAAGCTATCATGTACTTATACAAGAGGCTTAAAGTTTTAATATTGTTTACTCTTACAATCCATATTATCTGATAGCCGTATTACGATATAATTGTTCTCGAAACTATTTCACAATTAGCTTAATAACTAGATAACGAGACCAAAATAAGACCCCATATGACTTAATCTTAAGCTGTTTATCATTGCAAGTGATGCATATTTTCAGTACATAAGTGCAAAGGTCGGCATTAAAAGTGCATTTGATAGGTGCGTTTAGATAAGATAAATATAATAAATAATAATATCTTAATACAAGGATCAAATTCTAGAGGCTGATATAAATTTATTTCTTTAAACGATTAACAAAAAAGTCTGCCATCAATCTGCGTACACCGGGACGATAGTAAGAATTTTATTCATGTCCTCAGTTAATAAGTCTTCCGGTTACGTTGAAATGATACGTGTTTGATAAATCAAGATACAAAAAAAAAATATCGTCACCGGAAATCCAATACTACTTAAGCGCCATTTTTGGCCAAAATGAGTTATATTATATATATCGTTGGTTTGGTTTAAAAAAATCTAATCCAACGATATATATAATTCATTTTAGCCGAAAATGGCGTTTAAGTAGTATTGGCTTTCCGGTGACGATATAGGTCTTCTTCTTCTCTTCTTTTTCTTATCGTGTGGTTAGTGACTAACCTGGTGTCAGAGTTTATGCCGCCCTTGGGCCTCTGACTTGGCTTCACATGCCGTCGAGAAATATCTCTCAGGCTTTCCTCACGATGTTTTCCTCCACCGTTTTTAAGCATGTGATAATTATACAATACGCACATGAACCCGAAAATCAAATTTAAAGAGATCTTTTACACTAATACCTTCACAGAAGACAAAGAGAGTCAGCCACAGCTCATGATAACGTTCTATCTTTTTTTCCCAAAAAACGACCGAAGTCCCACAATGCATTTCTAGACAGGTACAGATATGAACAAAATGACTGCTGAACTAAAATCGTATTGTCCGAGTCTTGTGACCCATATTCAGTGAGATATGAGTCTAATAAAAGATTATAAGGAGTAGCATTGATACCTTTCAGAAACAAATGTGCGACGTCTGAATACCTAAAGAAAAGAAAGAAAGAAAGAAATTTATTTGGCACGAAAACAGTCAGACACACCGACAAAAAATTCATAAGAGACAAAACACAACAAACAAATAATAAAAAAAGTAGTTGTGTGTCTAGCGGCTGCGCCAAATAGGTTCAGTTCAGCATAAATGTCAAACCACTAGTGCCTGACGCTGGTTTTCAACTAAACCCATTGCGACGTAAACCTACCTCTATATTTCTTATTTACTTATATTTATATTCTATATTTGTTAATATTTAACAAAAACAATACAGAACAATACACAACGTCAGATGACGTCGCGGCAAGCCCAGAAGGAGATGGCGGGACGAGCTAGACGCTTATTGGAATGATTGGCCGCATTAAACAGAGAGGCGTGGAAGAAGGGTAGGGAGGCCTTTGCCCTGCAGTAGTATGATCATGGCTGAATAATAAAAATAATATTTAACACGGCAAGAGGGGGCTCGTGGCTAAATAACAACCGCGCAGATCATATGATTTCCAAGATTAAGCGGCGCTGGCCGCGGTCAGTCCGTGGATGTGTACCCGTTCTTTACACATCGAGACCCCTCCGTGCATCGGAGAACACGTCCCGGGTGTCATACGAATACCTATGACAGTCGTAAAGGGTAGTCAGAAGCCCGAAAGTCTGACAACTGGTCTAACTTTAGGATATCGGCATTGCCCAGTAACTGGGTTGCGGAAGTCTGATGACAGTCACTCCGTGTAAAATACTGATATTCAGCCGCATCTGGTTAGACTAGAAGCTGACCCCAACATAGTTGGGAAAAGGCTAGGCAGAACGAACGGCAAGCAAAAGAATTATAGATAAAATCGTAGGTTCAATTGTTTGAAATACCGAGAACAGGTATATAGATACTGATAACTTTTAAAGGTAGGTAGCTTACATTTATTTTCATGGAATCACGAGTTTAAAACTTTGTATCCTTCATTCTTAATAGACATGGGTTTAGGATTTTACGGTAAAAGTATAAGATAAAACATTTATAAAACACTTGATGGTTTGAAATTTTTCAGAAAAAGAAGAACGTTCGAACCGATAGACTTCCAAAAATAAAGCTTTTAGCTCGGAAAGCGGTTGAAAAATTCTTGCGCGGATGTTTCTGGGCTAGATTTTCGCGGCTCACTTTTGCAAATACCAACGTAGGTACACAAAACAGATAGGTACAGAAGTCAATCACATGTATGTACTTCACTTTTCATACCTACGCTCGGCGGTCGCTCTATCTATATATCTATCTCTCTCAAGCGCATGGCACTCGCGCTCGCACTCTAGTCCCAAACAGTCCGAGATATCGTGTTCGTGAGCAGTGTCTGTGTGCGTTGCTCGAGCGCACTTGTATGTAGATTGATTTCTGTGCCTATCTGTTTTGTGGTAGGTAGTAGAGGCAACCCGGAACACAATTGTTGTTCAAATTAGCGAGTTGTTCGTTAACGAGCGTTTTTCTAGCCTCCCTTTTGCCGGTCGAGTGTCGTACTCTTTTGGTGTTATTCTTTCTGTGTACCTAATTGCTTTTACTCTCTGTTACGGTTCTGGTAAGAACAGATTGACATTTATGCGAACTGTTTGTGTTAAGTAGATTATTTATTAACATCACCCCTGTATTCCCCAAAGGGTAGGGCACAGGTGTATAGTAATACCCTTATTTCGCCATTATGTTTAAGTCCCATATAATAGGAAGCGAGCCTATTGCCATCAACCGGGCACAAATCCAAACTCCGGGTTGCTACTGAAGAATTCTACACGGCGAAACCCAGTAACACTTTGCCCGACCTGGGGATCTAACCCAGGACCGTCGTGCTTATCACCACTAGACCAAAAAGGTGAGGAGTTTCTTTATTAGAAACTAAAATCTTCGTCCTTACAGAATTAACAAAACTTCCACAACATGAAAGAAGACTTCTTTGTTATAACATTTAAAGAAAATACGCACTAAACAGTCATTTTACGACTCGACAATTACTAAACTTAGACATTCCTAGATTCAGATTGCTCCATTATATTGTGGTTGATATAGAAACCAGCCCGAAACATACTACCAGCCGCGACACGGAAGAAGCGACCGATGGACGTGACTGATAATGTATCTAGTCAGTGTTATAAAATCTACGCGTGCAAAGTATCGGTCGTAATTGGCGGATGTGACTGTAGCGTTTGGACATCCGACGCAAATTTGACTGGGCTGTAGGGCTAGGAACGCGATCGTGCATATGCATAGGTACTACTTAAGGCTGATTTACACGAGGATAGTTTCTTTGAGCGAGACTTGTTCTGTCTATGTCTTTCTCTACGATGAAAACAGAGATAGCATGAGATTCTCTTCGAGAAACTATCTCGGATTAAAAGAGCCTTTAGTCACAACCGTCCGCGTCGGTCGCGTCCGTAAGTCGGGACTTTCTTGTTTGTTTTTAATACATATTATTAATGCATCAAATATCTCAGTCCACCTTAATATGCGTACGGAGTTCCTATCGAAGCCGTACTATGCGATATATAAAAGCCAGAATTTTCATGCAAAAAAAATGGAATCTTAATTTTTTTTAACTAGAACGTAACATCACGCCTATATTCCCCGAAGGATTGGCAGAGGTGTATAGCAACACCTTCGTTTAAATACCATGTAATAGGGGGCGAGCCTATTGCCATCAACTGAGCACAAATCCAAGCTCCCGGCTGCTACTGAGGAATTCCACACGGAAAAACCCAATAACACTTTGCTCGACCTGGGGATCGTACCCAGGACCTCACGATCAAGAGTTGCGGTTGCCACCACTAAACCAACGAGGCTAGACCAACTAGTTAAACTAGTACAATTTTTAATATCCGTATTTAATGCACATGAAACGTTAATATCAATCACGGGAGTGAATGTATATCTTCTCAATGTACTATAACGACCTGGGAAAACTTAGTGTCCTCCTGGGAAATCAGGGTGATCGCAGATAACACCAGCCATTAGATAGCTGCTCGTAAATATCTTTGTTACAAATGTATAACGATGCTGCAATAAATTGTAAGGAATAGACTGTGTTCATGTTATCTAGCTGGTGTATACAACTTTTTTGTTGTTGGGAAACAAAATAAATTAAGATTTTAGAAAAGTATCGTGGCTTTGTTTTCTGTACTACAGAAATGAGGTTCTAAGCCGCGGGCAATTGAAAGGAATACTGACGACTGTTTTACAACGAGTGTTAAAATTACAAAAATTGATTTTATTATCCTTACTATAATTTTATAAATGTGAAAGTTTGTGCGGATGGATGTATGGATGTTTGTTACTCTTTCACGCATTAACAGCTGAACGGATTTGGATGAAATTTGGCACACATATAGACAATATTCTGGATTAACACATAGGTTACTTTTTATCCGGGTGCATGAAGTAGTTCCTCTAGGATGCGAGTGAAATCGCGGGCAACAGCTAGTCATACATAAATAAAAAATATTATATCTATATAAAAATCAATTGCCGTGCGTTAGTCTCACAAAAACTCGAAAATGGCTCGACCGACTTGTTTTTGTTTTTGTTTTGTTCGACTATAGTGTGGTAAAGGAAAAAAAATTAAAGGAAAAAAAATTAAAAAGATATTGATGGTACAATGTTCACCGGGCACCTAGTATTTTATAAAATCGATAACCCTAATTTACCTAGTTTTGCCATAAATATTGTCACGAAGAATTTTTATTTTATTTATTGCAAATAACATTTATTACTTTTACAGTGTGTTAGTTTAATACATAAATATAAAACAATTTAAAATATAAAAAGCATATTCGGAGTTGTCTCCATTGGCTGCAATACAGTCCTTTAAACGTTGAGGCCAGTTATCAATAGAAGCACGCACTCTTTCCATGGGAAAATTCTTCACTGCCAATCGTATGGATTGTTTTAGGGACTCCAAATTATCATGGCGTTTAGAGCAAGCCTTACTCTCTAAAACTGACCATAAATCATAATCCAGCGGATTAAGATCGGGACTAGACGACGGCCAGTCTTCAGCTCTAATGAAGTCCGAAACGTTCACATCCAACCAATACTGCGTGGACCGAGCTTTATGACCCGGCGCCGAGTCTTATTGGAAGGACCATACTTGGTTATTGAACATGGTGTTGTTAAGGGGCTTAACTACCTTCTCAAGAATGGTATCTTGATACACTTGTGCCGATGTTTTGACACCTTTTTCACAAAAATATGGCTCAGTCACTCCTTCATAGCTAACACCCCACCAAACCGTCACTGAAGTCGGATAATGCCCACGTTGCACTCTGTCGACTAATTGGGAAGCTTCCTTCGAGCTTTGAGCATAAATACGGTCATTTTGTTTGTTAAAATGTTGCTCAATTGTAAAGATTTTCTCATCCGTAAACAAAATTTTTCTGTGACCTCCCTTTGCGTACCGCTTCAGTAGTTGTTTCGATTTTACCACCCTATTCTTTTTTAAATTATCAGTTAAAAAATGACCAGTGCGTCTCTTATAGGCTGCAAGTCCTAAGTCATCTTTTAAAATACGCGACAAGGTTCTGGGTGCTATCTTCATCTCCCGAGATAAAATCTTTTGCTTTCGGACAGGATTTCTTCGAATTCTTTCCCTTACTGTTTTGACCACCTTTTTCGTACGAACACTACGTGGACGGCCAGATCTTTTTCTGTCACAAACAGAGGAGGTTTCATTGTACCTATTAATAGCCCGGTACACAAACATTTGACTAATACCAAGCGTATGGAGAGTTTTAAAAATTGCATTTGGCTCCATACCAACTTTGTGTAATGCAATCACAGCGATTCGGTTCTCTTTATCACCCCACTCCATTTTAATATCGCAAAATATTGTACAATGTATTGGCGCAAAAATTAGAAAACTCAATGAACAATCGTATAAAAAAGACAGATTCCAAATTCAAACGTAATATCTTTCTTATTTTTAATTGTAACAGTATTTAAGGCCAGACTAGGTAGTTACAAATTCAGAAAAACGAGATTCTTCTCCGTGACCTCAAAAATATGACCTAAAGTGTAAACACAGCTGATGATAGGATTGCCTAAGCGTATTTTTTATTAACCCCCGACGCAAAAAGAGGGGTGTTATAAGTTTGACCGCTATGTGTGTGTCTGTGTGTCAGTCTGTCTGTCTGTGTGTGTGTCTGTCTGTGGCACCGTAGCTCTTAAACGGGTGAACCGATATGAGTGCGGTTTTTTTTATTTGAAAGCTGGTTTTCTAGCGAGTGATCTTAGATATGTTTTATTAAAATCGGTTCAGCTATTTCAAGGTTACCAGCTGTTTTGTTAGCTGCGGTAGGGTTCATAGACGCATAATGTGTATTACTTTACTTTCAAGCATACGTGTGAAATAAAATTTGCAACACTCATGTATGCTATATAACTATGCAAGATTATGAAATTCTTGGTCTGATGCTGCAGCCAGGATAACCAGTGCACTAGTATACTCTTGAAAAAATAATAGCAGATATGTCGTGTTTGGATTCGTTTTGATCAGTATTTGATTCTACATGCAATTCAATGGTGGCGACATGATGAGCTGATGCTGCAGCCAGGATATCCAGTACACTAGTAAAAAATAATAGCAGATATATGTCGTGTTTGGATTCGTTTTGATCAGTAATTGATTCTACATGCAATTCAATGGTGGCGACATGATGAGCTGATGCTGCAGCCAGGATATCCAGCACACTAGTACACTCTTGAAAAAATAATAGCAGATATGTCGTGTTTGGATTCGTTTTGATCAGTATTTGATTCTACGTGCAATTCAATGGTGGCGACATGATGAGCTGATGCTGCAGCCAGGATATCCAGCACAGTAGTACACTCTTGAAAAAATAATAGCAGATATATGTCGTGTTTGGATTCGTTTTGATCAGTATTTGATTCTACATACAATGCAATGGTGTAAGGAGCAACACAAAATAATTAGTCAATTACTATGTTATGTATACATAGAAGTTAATAATAAACAAAGAATGCGAGTTCACACTGAAATCTTAATTTATGAAATATATATTTACTTAACAATTTACGTGCTTTTTTGCCAAAAGTAAGTTTAAATTTTTTAACTTAATACTAAGTTTAAAAAGTTTTAAATAAAAATTAAATTAAAAATTTAAAAAACCCCCGACGCAAGAAAACTAACTTTTAAAAAGTCAAAAATAATAGTATCGTTGAGCCATCAAATTCGATTGAGTAACACCTATATATTTTAATTACAGAAATTGATGGATGGCACGATAAGGTTTGCTCGTTGAAATGGCGATATAATATCACGTCGGGGTACCGCTAAGTAAATTAGCTAGCTAGTAAATTAATAGATGGTCAATTAAATGAAGGGACTGACTTCCTTTAGCGGTACCCCCACGCGATATTATACCGCCATTTCAACGAGCAAATCTTATCGTGCCATCCATCAATTTCTGTAATTAAAATATATAGGTGTTACTCAATCGAATTTGATGGCTCAACGGTACTATTATTTTTGACTTTTTAAAAGTTCGTTTTTTTTTGCGTCGAGGGCTTTTTAAATTTTAAATTTAATTAAATCTTTGAACAACTATTTCTCTAAATCTATTGACTTTGTGGAAAGTTGTACAACAAAAGCCACATCGTGTCTAAGAGTCAATTTCCAACCCCTAAATTAGGATTTATTGCGCTGAACACACATCCCACATCCCAGTAGCTAAATCGATTTGCTCCAAGTTAGGTGACTTTTCGGCAAAACACGATTTGACGAAAAAAGTCCATCAAGGTCCACCTGTACCTGAATGGTACCTATCAGTGCGCGACGACGTCCGTAATTCGAGAATTAACACGGACCCAATGTGTAGTACCTACGTTTTTTTACCTGGCGGGATTAATTCGGATTTTTGCCCGAATTCACCTTTCAGCCCAATTTTAGCCTGATTGGATTTCTAGTCACAAGCACGGCTACTTGCGGTTCTAGTTTCGATTTCTGAGTCAGGCAAAAGTAGGAAATTTATTAGCAACCCGAAATTGGGAATTATGCCCGAAAATGGGTTGTCATCAGTCCAACTCAAACCCAGTGTGAGCGTGATGTCGCTGGCTCCAGTGCCACATGCCTTTGTATCATATTTATTTTCCTCTGACAAATTTACATTGGGACTACTTATACAGAAGAAACGTTCAAATGGTTTACAAAAAAAAGCACATAAATAAGTTTCGGATCGACTTTATAGCAAGAACATTTGGGAATGTCTCATTGCACAGAAACTTTGTGTTTGTCCTCTACATCAGCACCACTAAAGATCAGGCCACCGGCAATGAAATTGGCGTGGCCACCTTTTGGGCTAAACTAGTTTAGGAAGCTGTACATCAATAAGATAAGAAGAATGCTCGAAATTGATTCTAGGCTCTCCTCCTGTTACATGTGGCTGAAGCTATGGAACACAGATAACTCTATTCTTCTCTTCCCTAAGTCTAACAACAACGTTAACAACATACTTCGTATTCAGGCCTTCCCTTCGTCACAAATATTAAACCGCCGATGATATACGACACATTACGCCGTTCGTTATGACGTAACAATCCTTAAGTCGTCCGTCCGATGTGACACACTCGTGTAACAACGCAAATTATTAGCAGAAGTATTAACAAAAGTTTCCTATAATATCTTACCGACTGTTCCTGGATTAAAAGTCAAATTGAAAAATTGTTGTCAGTAGCTGGTAGCACTGGTCAATGTTGATAAAGGAGGGTAGTCTTTAAGATGAATCAACGTACCCGAAGTTATAAAAACAGTGGTCATTCGACGGAGCAAAGGATTCTATGTCGAACAGCCGAAGAAGTCTGGCCTTTTATATCTGATTAGCTTGTCCTTATTTTCTGATCTTGTGTAAATTATTATATTGTGTACTAGCTTATGTAACTAATCCCTAACCCAAATATAAGTACTATGCGTGCCAAATAAGAATAGCGCTGTCAAGACGCCATTTTGTTCCGCAATACTCGTGAACTTCATTACCAAAGTGTAAGGTGTGCAAAAAAGTAAATAAAGAAATTATATTCAGTTTAATTATTTTTGTTCACTTTTTTGGTATTTCTTATCAATTTTACGCCAAATTAATTACACAGTAATTATATTATTATTATGGCGACATATTAGGGTGACCAGTAGCATTTCGTGAAGTTAACTATATATATTGGTTCATTTCTTTAATGAATACTGTTTTCAAATATGATTAAATTATCCAAAATTATCTATTTATGGAATTCAATAAATAACATTTTATTAAAATGAATCTAAATAATAATGAAATCTATGAATAAAAAAATATAACTTTTTTTTTTCATAGTATTTTTTTGCTGGCAGTACCAATTTGACAGCTATCGTGTGAAGTTGTAGCAAGCGCCGATCCTATTCTTATTTGGCACGCATAGTACTCTCAGTGGTGGAGCGTCTTTATTGTTTTTTTTTTTATTTACCGTGCTCGCAATCCTGGCAGACCGATATTAGCTATAATTGTATTGATAGATTCACCCCTACATGATTCTGTGTCTGACTTTTACAAAATGGCATTTATTTCGATTATATCTTTTACAGGATATGTTTGAATTGTCAAGTTACTAGTGCGTTTCGAAATGTAGATTCCTATAGAGAATTACTGGCAATAAACTCTCTGGTTAATCTTTTTATGTCCGGTTCCTACGGCGAAAAACGAATCGTTTTGCTTACCAATGATAGCATTTTTTATTACCAAACAAGGCATATGAATAGACTCGTAAGCTAATTTTACTTGTGATAGCTACTAATGTATGAGAGGTTCTACTTACAAAGCTATGGGGTCTTTGCTTCATTATTGGTTAAGATACAAGGGTCTTAATTTTAATCAGTAACGCTCGGTAAATAATAGGAATCGGCCATTAATCAAATTATACTAAGACGGCATTAAGTCCGCCTTTGTACATTAATTCGAGGTCACCAATGTTGAATCCATACTTGCCGTGCGATGTCTATGTCTATGCCAAGGTAATTGAAAGTCACTGACAGTGAAGTCTCACAGTAATTTATTGTTCATATACTCGGAACAGACACGTTTATATTATATTGTTATATTGTTCGTTCTTAATCTGTAGACATGTTAACACTACCGCTATTCGTTAGGGACTGGAGCAGGGCGCTCGCCAAAGAGTATAGTAATAATATGGCGCTCGCGCATACAATGATTCCGTTTGTCGACCGAACATTTTGTCGCGTCAGCTCCCACACGTGCATAAAGTATGAAATAAATAATAAATAACTGCCTCGTTAGTCTAGTGGTGGCAAGCGCGACTGCTGATCGTGAGGTCCGGGGTTCGATCCCCTGGTCGAGTAAAGTGATATTGGGTTTTTTCATGTGGAATTCCTCAGTAGCAGCCCGGAGTTTGGATGTGTGCCCGGTTGATGGAAATAGACTCGCCCCTTGAGACTTAAACATAACGGCAAAATGAGGGTGTTACTATATACATCTGCCCAACCCTTCGGGGAATACAGACGTGATGTTATGTAAATAAATAAATAATAAATTATTACAAAAATGTTAGATGTTTTCTCCGTCTCCTCATTTCGCCAGTTATGTTTAAGTCCCATGTAAAAGAGGACGAGTCTATTGCCATTAACCGTGCACAAATCCAGACTCCGGGCTGATACTGAGAAATACCTAATGGAAAAACCAAATAACATTGCCCGACCTGGGAATCGAACCCAGGACCCCATGCTCAGCAGTCAAGGCTGCCACCACTAGATCAACGAGGCAATTAAGATTTAGTTGATGTACTAACATTTTGCTTATCTATACTAATATTATAAAGTTGAAGAGTTTGTTTGCTTGAACGCGCTAATCTCAGGAACTACTGGTTGGAATTGAAAAAATATTTTTATGTTGGATAGTCCATTTATCGAGGAAGGTTATAGGCTATATAAAATCACGCTACAAGCAATAGGAGCGGAGCATAAAGGAAAAATGTTGCAAAAACGGGGAAAATGTCCACCCGTGCGAAGCCGGTACGGGCCGCTAGTTTTAGTCTGATTTTGGACATTAAGCACTAATTTTGTTGATAAATGTTTAGATTGTAGTGAAACTAATTAACCTGCAATATTGTTAATTAGATAGGCTGACGCTGTTTAAATCCATATTATAATTATGTATGGTACGTATAATGTTACAGAAGTGTTTGGCCAGACTGGCAGCGCGGTGCGGGGAGCGGCGCGGGTGCGGGAACGCGCGCGATTTACCTGTCCGCAGTGGAGCGTGGCTTCGTTCTGAGCGTTGTCGTGTCCAGTGTTTGTCAAAATATCATATGGATGAAGAAGACTTATTTTTACTGGAAAATTCTTACTAAAAAACGATGTTTCGACATCCACAGTGCAGATCGTGCTTGAATAACACATTTAATTTTGAAGACGCCATCACAACAACGCGCGTGGTCAGTTCGAACTAGTTTGAGATTCCTCGCTCCCGCGTGGGTGGTCGCTTGCCGCCCGTGCACTCACTGCGGCCACTTGTATGAACGACCTATGGCGTGAGCTACCCGCGCGCTCCCCGCGCCAAGTAGCCCGCGCCGCTTCCCGCGCCCGCGTGCCCACTATGGACACTCAAATGAAGTTCTTCTGTTTGAACTCGCCACACCGCGCCCGCCCCTCGCCCGCGTTTGCAGTCTGGCCAAAGGCTCAGATTATAATAGACTAATAGCTTCTTCCTCTTAGCCTTTTCCCAATCATGTTTGGGGTCATCTTCCTGTCTCATCAGATGCGGCAAAATACCAGTATTTTACACGGATCGAATGCCATCAGACCTCCGCAACCCAGTTACTGGGAAATCCTAAGGTGAGACCGGTTGTCAGACTTACAGACTTCTGACTACCCGGGACCGACAGTTTAACGTGCTCTCCGAGGCACGGAGGGGTCTCGATGTGTAAAGAATGGTCACCCATCAACTGACTGAGCGCGGGCAGTTTAACCTGGTAAATCGTATGACCGGAGCCGTTGTTAATTAGCCACGAGCCCCTCATTCAATGTACTATCTGCCTAAGGCCGGCCGTACTCTGAACGCGTTTTCGTACGAATTTGACTAATGCAAAAACGTACGAACACGCACGAACAATCCCTACCTTCCAAGTACTATGGGAGTACGCAGACATGGTGCGAGTTAGTCGGACGTATACGTGTACAGTTCTGACGTCCGAAAACAATCCGAACTTGTTGGGATTTTTAAAACACTTTCGTGCGTTGAAGGACTACACGAAGGCGATATCACCGGGACACTCCCTATTTTACGGAGAAAAACGTATTCAGTACGCACTCAATTCGTACGTACGACCAATATTCATACGTTTACGTACGATAAAAATTCGCATCCAAAGTGTGATACTATGATTGTATGTAGACCAGCAACGGCAAATCAACTTCTATAATCTTCTTCTTCGGCGGGCTGTGCTGGCGCTGCCGCTGCGGTCGCGAAGGCCCGTAACCTTATTGGTTGCTATACTTTGAGCCTTTTGGGGTCGAAACGCTCGGGCCATGGGGTCCGAGTACACATCTTCTCTTCAAAGAAATTGCCCAAAAGCTGGTCGACGCTTCGCGTGACCAGAGGGCTGGATTATTCTTTGGCCAAAGAATAAGCGTTGCCATCCAGCGTGGCAACGCTGCCAGACTTCTAGGCACGCTTCCGGATAACGGTGATGAGGAGGAATATTTTGACGCCTAAGAGATATTTTTGAATAATTTGTATTTAATAATTTTGTATATAGGTAGTTAGTTTTGACTTTAGATTTTTATGTTTGTAGTTTAGTTTTATATTGTATAAATTAGGTTAAAATGTAAATGATAATTGTGTAAATGAACGAAATCGAGTAAATAAAAAGTCACTTCTATAAGCCTCCGAAAAAATATCGACTTATCTTTATAACTTCATATAAAAATAGGAAGAACGGCTCTCGAATGAAATTGCGTCGATTTTTATCAACTGTCTGTTCCAATGTCGAAACCCTTTTTCACAGACACCGTTTGACACAGACAGCTGATTTGTGCTGGAGCTATTTCCATTTTCCATCGATCTAATACCAGTTTGACGTAAATGCATATGTCAGAAACGGTTTTATGTGCTGTGAGGGAAGATAAATCTCTAAAATGTAAATTCTAAACAACAGCAAGACATACCGGATGGATTTTAGTTGAATAAAAATTTGAGTTAGCTGTTGTTTCGAGTGACGCTACTAAAGTACCTACGTCCGGCGCACCCTTTTTTTATCGTTTGAAAATTCTCATGGATGTCCCTCGCCCAGGGAAGGCGAGGTGTTTGCCGGACTCTTACTGGCTAAAAACCAACGGTGTCCTTCTAACCTAAGGCCGGGGTCACGGGATTCACTATTGCATGCACCGCAACCCAAGGTCTTGGACCACCAGCTTCTTCTGGTGGACCTCTCCAGTGGTGGGGCAATTTCTCCCCTGCCCCACTTACCCTGGGTCAGTCAGTTTCGCTACCAACCTTGCAGTCTGGCTAATCTTTTCACTATGACATGAGCTATTCTCGTAACAAGAAGAAGAAGCTGTTACGTTTATAACATTCATCCATACGACGACACGTTTGGTGCAGTGGCTGACCGTTTGGCTTCTGCGCTACGGATCGTGGGTTCGATTTCCGCACAGATCAAATATTTGTATGGCCTACAAATAGTTGTTCCGTGTCTGGACGTTTGTGCGTGTGAAGATTTGTAAACGCACCCAAGATACAGGAGAAATTCTAGTGTGGGGCAATATTTTTTATAAAAGAAATATATATAAAGAAAAGCATCCATATCGTCACTGCTATAATTGTTTCTCATTGTCAGGCAGTAATCACCACGTTCATCCTCTATCTCTTTTCCCAACTGATTCCACAAGGAGTCTGCAACCTTTTCTTTCTCCACGATCGTAATGGCAATCGCCAACCCCTTTACCAAATGTCGTAATTTGGTCAATTTTGTGTTTTTAAACCTTTTACGAGCGTAAAAAAGTTTCAAGCTATCTCATATAGGTGAGATGTCTACGGGGTAATTTTTTTGATGATGGTGCCAAGTGAAACTACTGCAACTCATATGTTTAATAGCGTGTGTAGCAGGTGTGTGCGACTTCCCACATGACCGACGCTAATTGTGTCTTGTTGTACAAACAAATTGATGTAACGCGTAAGTTGCGTCGTTTGCTTGTTGTTACAACAAACTTATCTCAAGACCCTTGGATGTATCACTGCTACGAATTATAAAGGCTATTCAGAACTTAACTTTAGTATAACTTATAATTACAGTTATCGCAATTTAATTGGCCGGATTTAATGTTAACACTAAGTAAGTTGCCACAGAAGAAAAAATAACAAAATAAACCCCTGGGCCACACTGTCGCGCGAACATTAGTGGCGTGTAATTGTCGCGACTACACGTACATTCTTCGAATGGTAACAGCGAAACGCGATGTGACGAATTGCTTGGCCAGACATATCGCGAGAACGCGAACATTTATCGAATCGCAACAATGTGGCCCCAAGATAATTACTGTAATGTTTAATTATATTGTAAATAAATAAAAAGGCAGTTTCTTTACAATTAAAGAAGTGCATTTTCTTTACTTATTTATTTTGTAGTTTTATGGAAGCTTCAAATCCTACCTATCCGTTCCAACAACTGTAAGTTGTTAATCCTTGCAAAATAGGAAAAAAAACAACAACAAATAACTACGTAGGTACTCTAATACCGAACCCGTTTCAGTTTAGTTTTAATTCTTTTATTACTATGCATGATACTAATAAATGAGGACACATTTTACAAAGTCAAATGAATAGTCCCATTTTTACATGTAATAAAATTTATTTCACCTTCCCAATGCATTTCAATCTCCCTATAAATTACGTTCGACGAAAAATAACGTCGGCGGGTAGAATCGTCGGGTAAGTTAGTGGAGATAAAATGCATCTAACTACAGTTTTGTCTTACCCCAGCAAGATTACGTAACAAGGCTTCAATGGAGCAGAATGGCTTGTTAGGCTGTAATACGATTACCTTATTATCTAGTATAGTACGACACAACTAAGAAGTCGCATCGGCAAACTTCGTAAAACCGATCACTTTCGAATGGAGTAGCACACTGGGGAACTAATGGCGCCACCATCGACTGTACCAACGCAATTTCATTGGTTAAAGTTTGTTTAACATTGACTTTTGACTAAACTAAACTAAAGGTGTTTGTCCCTTTCTGTTTCAATAGAAAAAGAAAGTGACAGTTGCGTTTAGTCTAGTTTAGTACTGTCAAAATGTGTAAGAGAATCGACACCATTATTGCTAATGTTAATTTAACTTGTTCTGATTGGTTGTAATTGGTACAAACAGAGCTGCTGCCATCTACTTTCGTTTTGCGTGTGCCTCCCCATTGACGGCGACATCAAGACCACAAACGTTTATTAGTCGGTACTGCAATAAAAAATGATCTTTACGCTGACGCAATAAGTTTGAGTGGCGCGGAAATGAGCGATTGCGATTGGTTGTTCGATCAAGTTTGCCGATGCGGCTTCTTAGTTGTGTTGTACTGTACGTCATAGGTACGTAGATTTTTCGATCAGGGCAGCAAAGTTTACCTAATACATGAAGGTATAGGTAAAAATGGAGAGCACACTACGAACACGTAACTGAAATCGAATAATTTTACCTTGAAGAATTCTATCTATTTCTAAATAACCTATTAAGAATAAAAATCATTTGTACCAAAAATAAAACAACTTCAAAAAAAGAAAAAAAAGGATAAAATAATTACCATATTATAAAATTAACAGTTTTAGAAGTCGGTGCTAAGTCGGTTCTATTTTTGATACAAATGATTTTATTTTTTTTCAAGACGCTGCTCGTAACATAATGACATCATCACATTATGCGTACTGTTCGTCATCATGGAGGTCCTTTGTTTATCTCCGAAGTTCTTCATCAGATCTTCACCAAATCTTTCACACAGTAGAAGATTTTTCCAAATCGGTTTATAAATGAAGGTGTTCTGAGGAAACAAACATAAAAAAAAGAATTTAAAAAAATTGTCGAATTGATAACCTCCTTTTTTTGGAAGGCGGTTAAAAAGATAGAATATTTATTTTGGACATCTCTTTCTAAGATAAGATAAGATATATTTTATTTGCATTAAACATGGTATACAAGGTGTTATTATAAATATTAGACCGAATATGTTTTGCTTAAAGCTAAAGCATGCAAACTTACTTACTAAAATACATTATGATATTGAAATAATTATATTACATTGAATGTCAAATGAAAAAATCCTTAATATTATAGAAATTATTATTATTGAGCCATTTATATAATTGAATTTTATTTTTTTTATAATTTAATGTTTTAAACATATTTGGTAATTTATTATATAAACGTACACACATAGCCAGAGAGTTTTTATTAGGTATATTTCGCTGATCTAGGCAGCACATCCAGCACAAGTCTGTATTGGTCACGCCGACTTTAAGAGTTTATTTCCTGTGCTAAATAGGTTATTTAGGAAGAGATAGTCCACTAAAATAAATATTCAAGGCCAAATGTTTCGACTTTCAGTAGGTGTTCGTAGTGTTGTGGAGGAACGAGGAACCTATAGTGTTCCTCCAATGAAAAGGGAAGATGAAAAGGAGGCAACCAGACGGGTCTTACGCCTTGCGGGCTACTGCCCAACGGTCGATATTAGGAAGTTGTATATTTACTATAACATAACATAACATAACATCACACCTTGTATTCCCCGAAGGGTTGGGCAGAGATGTTTTTAGTACACCCTCGTTTCGCCAGTTATGTTTAAAGTCCCATGTAATAGAGGGCGAGCCTATTGCCATTAACCGGGCATAAATCCAGACTCCGGGCTGCTACTGAGAAATTCCTAATGGAAAAACCTAATAACACTTTGTCCAACCTGGGGATCGAACCCAGAACCCCATGCTCAGCAGTCGCTCTTGCGACCACTAGACCAACAAGGCAGTCAAATTCAGTCAATTTACTATCTGCGTGTGAAATCTTGATATCGCGATGCAGGATTCTGTGACGTCATATTTGAGAGTTGTCATTATTGTGGCTATATAGTCTGCTAGACAATCTTCATGCTGTGTAGTTCGCATGTGGCGTGATAGATGCCGCCATAATGGTCTCCATTTTTGCTTGTATCAATATGGCCTAATATCAAAATAGCAGCAAAAATTATACCAAACATGATGCAACAAAAAATATTATTACTCACTAGACTAAATGTGTTGTTGTCTCCTAATAACAGCGTTGGCCAGTACGGTCCAGATTTAATTTTCCACACATTACCCTCCAGTCCACTCTCAAAGAATTAATAGAAAACGTTTCACGCACGCCACAATGCTAAAGTTGCTTCAAAAGGATCACGTACGCGCTCCATACAAGTTTTTCGTTATCAACACTTTGGTAGCCCACATTCTGTTCTTCTCGCCCGAAAAACTTTATTTTCGATAAAGACTCACTAACGAGTTCAGAGTTACCCAATGTTAGTGTTCAGTTAGACGGTTTTATTTATCCAGAGGC
Organism: Amphipyra berbera; assembly: GCA_910594945.2. NCBI lineage: Eukaryota > Metazoa > Arthropoda > Insecta > Lepidoptera > Noctuidae > Amphipyra > Amphipyra berbera. The sequence continues at coordinate 7,666,305 of OU343136.1, read as the reverse complement.
TTTTCTGACGCTACAGACGTTGGATTAACGGTTCCTAATGACTTTGATGCCCCTCAATTGGATTAGTTTTGGGTACGCCCGTATATTTTTAGGCGTTTACTGGGGATGTGAGTTTACGCTTCACAGCTTAGAGGGTGGTATAGGGAAAATTATATTTTTTTAAGTCTGGAAGCGAGAAAATCTGGATTGTAAATCTGTTTATATTCACTTGGTAATATGAAAGGTAATTGGATCGCTAATTCACTTTGATTCAGTAAATATTTCGCTTATATTAAAACTTATAAAGAGAAAATCTCATTTTTTTTTCTAAATTGCGTTTTTGGTCTAATAGGGGCAAGCGCTACTGCTGATCGTGAGGTCCTGGGTTCGATCCCCAGGTTGGGCAAAGTGTTATTGGGTTTTTCCGTGTGGAATTCCTCAGTAGCAGCCCAGAGTTCGGATTTGTACCCGGTTGATGGCAATAGGCTCTCCTCCCATTATTATGCAACTTAAACATAACGGCGAAATGAGGGTGTTACTATACACCTCTGTCCAACCCTTCGGGGAATACAGGCGTGGTGTTATGTTATTCTAAAAATACTTTTTGTTGCCTCTAATTTTCCTGAATACAATAGAAATGCTGAGAGCAGTAACACCTAATTAAAACGCTCTAGAATTTCTCTCTGAATAAAGTCCCAACATTCCCAACATAGAAGTCGTTACCCAGGCCAAAACAAAACCACATTACTGTACTTATTTCAATATAATTCAAACGCGCGATATTTTTAAAGAAGGCGTTTAAATATTATGATTGCCATCTAAACAGGAGGGTCTGAGATCGATCCCGGGCCGCACTTTTGACTTTTAGAATTCATGTCTGGATCAGAATTTGATTATCATTTACGTTATTGTTGAAGGAAAAATTGTGAAAACCTTACACACCTGAGAAGGCTCCATAAAGTTCTCGAAGGTGTGTGTAGTTTGCCAACTCGCACCAGGCAAGAGTGGTGGACTAAGGCCTAAACTCTTCTCATTTTAAGAAGAGGCCCGAATCCAGCAATGGAACAGTAATTAGCCGATTAAATAAAACATAACATTCCGCCTTATATTCCCCGAAGGATTCGGCAGAGGTATTTTTAGTACACCCTCATTTCGCCAGTTATGTTTAAGTCTCATGTAATATGCCTATTATTGCCATTAACCGGGCACAAATCCAGATTCCAGGCTGCTACTGAGAAATTCTTAATAGAAAATCCCAATAACGTTTTACCCGATCTGGGGCTCGAACCCAGGACCCCATGCTCAGCAGTCGCGCTTGCCACCACTAGACCAAAGAGGCAGTTATGTTATGTTTGAAATATAAGGAATTAACTCCCACTTTCATAGTGTGCCTTTAATAATGCAAACCTACAGGATGGTCGTAATAAAAAGTATGCACCCGTTATCTCTTGACATCTAATCTGCATGATGTAACCTCGTAATGCTCCTGGGCATAACCGGAGCGAAATATAAATATGCGTCTCGTTGTTTTTTTTCGATGTTTTCAGTTTTGCAGCCAGTTTTGTTTGTTTATTTTGGTCCCCATCGGAGTAATTATTTATGTACAGTCTAACTTTATACAACCTTATTTTTTGAATACCCTAAATCCGAAAAGGGGTAATTGTACTCATCATTATGAACAACTTTTACTATGGGACCAACCTTGAAATCGCGAAAGAAAAGCAGCTTTTCCATACATTTATGTTTACATAACTCGTCAAATGTATAGAACAGAAGTTTTATTTTTCGCAATTTCAGGATTGATCCCATAGTAAAAGTTGTTCATAATGATGAGTACCCCATCTCAAGTTAAGGGTATGTAAAATATAAGGTTGTATTTGACATATAAGACCTTTTATTGAATACGTACTTTAAATAAAAAATAAATAGTATATAGTGTAAATAGTATAATCTTAACTAATATTATAAAGAGGAAAGTTTTGTATTTTTGTATGTAACGAATAAACTTAAAATCTACTGGACCGATTTCAAAAATTCTTTTGCCGTTAGAAAGCTACATTATCACTGAGTAACATAGGCTGCGGGCGGAGCCGTGAGGACACAGCTAGTATTTAAATAAAACAAAAAAAAAACAAATGAATAAAATTTGCAGTAAGGAGACCAGTACCGTAGCATACAGTAAAATATAATTTAAAAACATTTTTAATATAGAGAAATCAATCAACTAGAGCAGTATGTTCCCGTAATTCAATTTTAAACAGTATCATTAACTCTGATATTGGAAGCAACAAAATTTTATGAGCAACAATAAAATTTGACGATTTTACTACGTGTACACAAAATAATGGAAGCAGGTGTTATCTTGTGTTATGATCTGTTTGTCTAGACCGAATATATATACTTTGAATAAGGGCGAGAGAAGCCTATTCATACTGTGGAGGAATAATTCTAACCTATTAAAGACATAAGATATATGAATAGGTTGTAGATTCGTGTAGATAACATGAATCTACAACCATCAATTACACGTCCTTCGTATTTACTTAGGTACTATTTGAATGTACAGTACAGGACTGAAAAGGTTATGCACCTTAAGATCTATTTTTGCTTGCACAGTGCAAGAAACGAACTATTTTATCTACTACCTACGTATGGCCAACATTAGAGAAATGAAAATACCTACAAGTATTTTTCGACAGGATATTAAATTTAATTATAATGACATGATGACAAACACTAGTAATGTCAATTTATTTAATCATCGAATTGATTTTTATTACAACTAAAGTCCTTAAATCAAATGAAAGATTACACACTAGATTAGACACTACTTACAACGTCATATAGAGGTAAAAGGCAATTTTAATCTTTACTACCAAATAATTAAACATAATTTTCCATGCATTGGTCTGTTCCGTTCAATAGTTTGAAAAGGTAACATGTGCCCGCGATGTGGGAAAGGAATGAATTTGAAAACTGACGAACCTTCCCATTCCCCTACTGCACCTATACAGGGTGTAAACGAAATCATGTAATTCCTTCAAACCTCGTGATGTACTGCTGACATAGATTAACCCATAGGTTTGAAGGAATTACATGATTTCGTTTACAACCTGTATAGGCGTACCCGTGGTCCATGTTTTACAGTACCGTAATTATCTTTGTTTAATTATTGCGAAACACATCAATTAATTTAGTACATTAATTTCTTTTTCATTATCAGATATCATTACGTCAATTATCCTTGTTTTCCTATCGTCTGTTGCCTAACTATCAAATATTCTATATATATCAAAGCGTGTAGAAAATGTTTTTTTGTTTGTTTGTTTGATTCAAATATTGCAACAGATTTTTCGACTACTTCTGCTTAACCGATTCATCTGAAACTTTGCACACAAATTCAATTCCCATGACAATACAACATTATAATAAATTTCAACCTTCAATCCTTAAATCCTGATGCTGCAGGGATACTTCAAGATAAATCTTATAAAATAATCTTAAAAGTGTTTTAAGGGAAAATTGTCTCTTATACATATATCGTTTATCTGAAAAAGTTATACAATTATTTATAATTATTTTTATACGCACACTAAAATTGATTAAACCTAAGAGCACTGAGTACGTCTAATCTATATCATGTCATACAAACCTTGACGTACAAAGTAAGCATAGTCTAAGTGGTTGTGGTCATAAGTCAGATATGCAGGTGGCATTAGTTATAACAGGGATGATTGCCAGACGCAGTAATAATTAATTAAACCACAGACTAGAACAGCCGGTATCTGCGGTGTCACACTACATAACAACCGCTTGATATTATGACAGATGTGCATGCGTGGGCAATCTATAATCTTAGACATCAATGTACAGACGTTGTGTTCCAAACAAAAGAGATGGAGGCCATTCTTCTAACAAAATTGTTTAAAATCTCAATCGAACCGCAGCTCTACCACGGCTGTTGGATCGAAGAACAAAGATATACAGCCGTGGTTGATTTTTGTGGTGGATTGCGATTTTAAACAATTTTGTGAGCAGAATTGTCCTCATACTATCAATAGTTATGGTGCAGGCACCACAAATCAGTTCTCACTAGAAAAATATAAAAATAACATAACATCACGCCTGTATTCCCCGAAGGGTATGGCAGAGGTGCATAGTAACACCCTCATTTCGCCGTTATGTTTAAGTCCCAAATAATAGAGGGCGAGCCTATTGCCATCAACCGGGCACAAATCCAAACTCCGGGTTGCTACTCAGGAATTCTATATCTGGGGATTGAACCCAGGACCTCACGATCAGCAGTCGCGCTTGCCGCCACTAGACCAACGAGGCAGCTATAAACGTATGTATTTTTTTAAAATTGCTCCACACTAGGATTTCTCCAGTGTCGTGGGTGCGTGTATAGACCAAAATCTCTCGTGCACCCAGGTCCGAAACAATTATCTGTAGTCCATATAAAATTTGTTCCATAGGACAAACGAATAAAAAGCCAAGCAAGCTGAAAATGGAACTGGGCTGGTCACATCTGCCGCATGTCGGACGAGTTGTGGGCAAAACTCATCACGGAGCCCACACAACGTCAGACGACGTCGCGGCAGGCTCAGAAGGAGATGGCAGGACGAACGAGACACTTATTGGAAGGACTGGCCGCAGAAAACCTTAAACCGAGAGGAGTGAAAGGAGGGTAGAGAGGCCTTTGCTATGCAGTGGGATGATCATGGCTGAATAATAATAAAAATGGATAAACGAACCCGTGACCCGTAGCATATAAGCCAATTGCTCCGTCACTGCCCCAATAATCCGTCTTAACTTTAATTATCTACACATTTTTTGATAATTGGTTGAAACTGTTGGAACACATCATCAGCCGGTGCATTAAGAGAGCTATTCTCGTAATTTCGTGCTGAGAAATTACGAGAATAGCTGATATTGATACTTGCTTTGAAATCTAATAGACGTCCGTAATTTCCTACGATGTGGCGACGTGACGATGCATTCGAAGGTAGAGTGAATCTGATAGTGCGCTTCATTAATTTGCTAAATTAATGATAATTGGCACTAGCTTTGCGATGACTGCGCCGTTAACTGAAATTCACCCAATTTAGATTTGCTAAGACTGATACTGTGGATTCAGAATATTTTAGAGACACACTGTATAATCTTCTAATAACTTAGAAGCAAGCATTGTTAATTGTGCAATGATAATATGCCTATAAATTATAGCTCTTCCCAGTTATGTAACATAACATCACGCCTGTATTCCTCGAAGGGTTAGGCAGAGACGTATAGTAACACCCTCATTTCGCCATTGTAATAGGGGGTGAGCCTATTGCCACCAACCGGGCACAAAACCAAACTCCGGGCTACTACTGAGAAATTCCACCCGGGTAAACCCAGTAACACTTTGCCCGACCTGGGGATCGAACCCAGGACCTCATGATCAACAATCGCGCTTGCTACCACTAAACCAACGAAGCAGTTCCCATTAGCTATTTTAATAGTCTGCACAAAAAGTCATTAGTGTTTTGTCATAGTCATCTCGAGATAAGTAGTAGAAAGTAATTTCACATATTTATAGTTATAAGTTTTAGACACCGTGACATTAAAAATATTTTATATCAAAAAATATTAAAATTACATCCTTAAAGAAATTGTTACTGTGATATTACAAGGAGAAAAAAGTAATATATTCACTAATATTATAGATGTTTCGAAATACCAAAAAACCGGCCAAGTGCGAGTCGGACTCGCCCACGAAGGGTTCCGTACCATTATCTATAAAAACGGCAAAAAAATCACGTTTGTTGTATACGAGCCCCCTTAAATAATTATTTTATTCAGTTTTTTAGTATTTGTTGTTATAGCGGCAACAGAAATATATCATCTGCGGAAATTTAAACTATCACGGTTCATGAGATATAGCCTGGTGACAGACAGACGGACGGACAGCGGAGTCTTAGTAATAGGGTCCCGTTTTACCCTTTGGGTACGGAACCCTAAAAAACACATTGATTCTGCTCCTGAAAAATAAGGTTTATTTAAAAAATATCTGTTCTAACAAAATTCACATAGATAGGTACTTCGGACCGTCTAATACCGACAAAATAAATAGAAAATAGGTATTTGTTACACAAACATTTACCTATATCACAGGAGGATTATTTATTTCCAAACAGAGTGAAATTCATATGTTATGTTGAATTACATGTATTCATAGTGGTGGACAGTTTGGGCTCACGTGCACAAAATGAAAACATTGTACCCAAGGACCAATACCAGCGGTTCTGTGCATGCAAGTAATCTTCTTCTTTTCGTGTGATTAGTGACTAACCTGGTGTCAGAGTTAATGCCGCCTATGGGTCTCTGACTTGGCTTAAAATGCCGTCGAGAAATATCTCTCAGGCATAACACATTCCCTCATGATGTTTTCCTTCACCGTTTTTAAGCAAGTGATAATTATACAATACGCACATGAATCTGAAAGTCAGAGGTGCTTGCCTTTGGTTCAAACTCGAAACCTATGACTTGGCAATCCGACGGTCACACCACAAGGTTATCACAATGCAAGTAATAAAAATAAAATAAAAATACATTATTTCAGACCTTGATCCATATGATGTTAGTAATAATGGCCAAGTTGATGAAGAGGGTTTCACTAAAGTGGAAAAGAAGAAGAAGCCCTGTTCCCGTTACCAGTGCGGTACCGCACCGAGTGGACACAACATGCTGCTGCGTCCTGCTGTGCCTACGACGCAGCTGTACATTTCGCGTCTGCATTACTACACGAAGATTGAGGAAGTCGTGGAGTATTTAAGGGTGAAGACCAACTGGACTCTGAGGGTCGAAAGGTTGGAATCGCGCCACAGCATCAACTTTAAGTCGTTCGTGATATGGGTTCCAACCCACCAGCTACAGACCTTCTTGAAAGAGGACTTTTGGCCGAAGGGTGTCGTATATCGACGTTTCCGAGGTCGGTTACGCGACACCACGCAGCGAAACACGACGCCGCCGACAACGTTACGTGTTTAGTTAATAAGGTTATTTTTTTTTAAATATGTATTAGTTTATTATTGTATAAAATTATTTTATGTATTTTCCTATGGGCCTCAGTTGCCTGATAATAAAAATTATTATTATTATTATTATTAATACACACTAGTTATAAGCTATGTTAGTAACAAACGAAAAAGATTTAGTTCATATATCTGCTGCACTCACCAGACGCACCGAGTACAGGTACACGTACCCAATGTGCCATAATGGCTTATTACCAATGACCTTCAGAATGTCATCGCCGCTCCCACGCACTCTGCGCATCATAGAAGCAGTCTTCTTCCGTAAAATGGTACTGAAACCGTCAGTACGTGCTTGCGCAAACATTCCTGACGCGCTACAGTAACGTGGGAGCCCAACATCCTGAAAGTATTATTATGTTGAACTCTGAGGGCGTTGTATGCCCTCTGCGTATATCGAACCCACAGAGTAATAAAGTGATTTGAGCAATTGGAAGGACCGTTCCACATCGATGCGTGAATTTTCGCTGACAATGCGTCGATTCTTTGTTGTTCTGTCTAGCTTTTTCCCAAATATACTGGGGTCAGCTTCCAGTCTAACCAAATGCGGCTGAATACCAGTATTTTACACGTAGGAACTGCCATCCGCAACCCAGTTACTGGGCAGTGGCGATATCCTAAGGTTAGACTAGATGTCAAGACTTTAGAGCTTCTTACTTCCCGTAACGACTGTCATAGATATTCGTGTGACACCCGGAACCGACTGTTTAACATGCTCTCCAAGGTACGAAGGCGTCTCGATGTGTAACGAACGATCACATATCCACAGACTGACCGCGGCAAGCGCAGCTTAACTTCGCAAATCATATAATCCGTGTGGTTGGTAAAGCCACGATCCATCATACCAAGTTGTACAATTCAAATTGCTGGATTTGCATGAAGAGTTTAATTTCGGCCGTGACAGAACAGTTTTCATCGGACCATTTTTAACGGATCCGTCGGAACTGGATGTCTTGTTCACATCTGTACCGACGGATCAGTTAAACATATTATGGCAGCAGAGCCGCGCCCCCGCGCGACCCTCGCGTCTGTCAGGCGGGATACGTTAAAATAACGGATCATGTGTGAAAACACCCATACTTCTCCATACATCTTCATGTACGGATCCGTTTTTTATACTGTTCCCGACATCCATCTTTTGATGACAAAACCAAATGTGTAAAAATGTCGGAGAAATATTTTTTACTGGATTCGGAATACTGTCGTGTACTCGCTTATACAACTACGGGCGCAATCACCAAAATAAAAACGGATCCGCCAAAAACGGTCCTGTAAACAGCAATATGGATAGATTATTATCGTTGTTAAAACTTGATTCTTCTAAAACTAGTCTTATCTGATGGATATAATGTAATGCATGCTGTAATCTAAGTTAATTTGCGTTATGAAGCGCTATAAGCCCGTTGTTTGCCTATATGAAACCAGTGCCTATCTACATTCCAAAATTTGTATGACGTTTCAATTAGCAACGGAATTTGATTAGCAGGTAAGTAAGTATAAGATTGTTAATAATATCAGTTTTGACATTTATAATTATAACAATCTGACTGATACCATGATGGATAAGGGAAAAAATTTAAGCGTGAAAATTAAATATTTAGATCCCAAATATTATGAGAAAAAGTCAAAAATAGTGATTAAAGTCAGTGATCAGCAGTGATCGGAATAGGTAGAGCTAATGTGCCTAAAGTTCAAGGAACAGAAACGAAAAGTGGAGACTTCCTTACGACAATTTTTTTTCGGAATGTTTGTTCCGAATTTCGGAACATTAAAAGTACAGAAATCAACCTCAATAATTAAGATAGGCAATCTTAAGGTTGCTATCTTAATTATTGAGGTTGATTTCTATTTACGTTTAGTTCCAATAATTGTACAAAATGAATAAATGGTATGAAAACTTATAAATTGTATTTTTTAACTTGTTAGTTCTGACTATTAAAGCTGGTATGAAAATTAAATTAGCTTCCGCACTTACTTACGGCGTTCAAACGAAGATAAGGAGATTACCTTTATTTTTTAAACAATAAAAATCGTGCACTTTTTTTTAAACAGAAACAGTAAATGAATTCGATAGTAGTTTTACTTTATTAATTTTAGTTGTACTTAAGTAATGTTCCGACATTCAGAACAAATATTCCGAAAAAAAATTGTCGTAAGAAAGTCTCCACTTTTTGTTTCTGCTCCTTGAACTTTAGGCACATTAGCTATACCTATTCCGATCACTGGTGATCAGACTTAGAATAGAAAACGTACAAACAATTCGATACAAAAGTATTTATTAGTATTCTTAGATAAGTATTTAAAAGCAAATATAATTAAAAAAAAAACATCAGGAACAAAATATTTAAAGTAACATTAATACAGTTCTTCTATTGAGGGCATAAAATTCTCCGGTACCTGCGAATTGTCTACTTGTCGTTTCCTAAATGAAGGTGCCCGCAAATGTCCCCTAGTTGTAGAAGTAGTCGTAGCAACTTTGTTCCTATCCTTTTCTTTCTTACTTTTCTTAATTACCTTTCTCTTTGCATCTGTCAAAAATGTATCGCCTTCTGGTGTATCGCAAGGAAAAGATTTCTTAACGCTGTAGAATTGGCAAGTCGACACTTGAGAGTTTTGTTGGTCTACGTTGTCTTGCGTATTCATTTCTTTGACTTTTAGTGCATAAACTTGGCCGTCCACGTTATATTTCGTTACAGTCACTGACTTGCTGGTTTTCTTTTTAGATTTTGGCTTTTTCGGTTTATTGGTGGTTGCATCAATTCTATGCGCTTCTCTCTTGTTTCGATTACCCTTTGCTGGTGGTTCATCAGTTCCATCTCGATTTTTAACTACATTATAATGACTTTTAGATGCTTTAATTGCTCGTTCCATGCAATCGATACATTGTTTACAGTTGAAATCCATGAACACGACCTGAACATCACTGTCCACGTTCACTAGCGGCGGTCCGTGGATGTTCAGTAGAATCTTCTTTTTCATTGGCATTTGTTGAATCGTCATTGAGTTGTTGTTAAATTTTGAATTTTGGATTTTAAGATCTCGCTTCTCACCTTGAAATAACAATTTGAAACTATACTTTTATCAGTTAAAACTTTTTTGTTATCAAGGACATCAAAATTAATTCCGTTTGTCTCATATTAATTTAAAAAAAAAATATAAGAGAAATTACCAAGCAATGGAGTTGCAAACATTTAAACATACAAAAGACCCAAAACAGAACTTCAGAAATCATTTTATATTAATTATTGTTAATCAACTCATTCGAACTGTTGATCAATATCTATAATAAATATACATAAGGCTATTCTCACAAATCGTATGGCAACTCACCTAATGCTTGCGGCAAATAGACGACTAGCGCGCAGAACAACAGGGAACTCATTAGTTCCATTTGTGCTCTCGTTCTGAAGGTGTCTTCGCCCCTGCAGACAATCTTCTTACTAAAGTACGCTAACAAGCTTCGTTACAGCGTGGAGTTTTACAAAACGTGCAGTGTTGTTCACAGTCGTCGCCTCGACGATCCTTCGCGCTCCTGCTAAAATGTTTTCGAGTGTATATGGTTCGTAATAATTAAGCGTTATTTAAGATGTGAGAGTTAAATAAGATTATATTTATCAACCGACTTCGAAAAAGCAGGTAATCAATTCCATGCGTATTTTTTTAAATTATTAGTTACACCAATTTCTTCGAGATTCTTGAACCGATTTACGTAATTCTTTTTTGTTTGCAAAAGTATAGTCTTGATATGGTCTCATATACATTTTGTCATAATCTGGTGAAGAATTTCGGAGATAGAAAATGGAACTTCTCAACGACGGACAGCACACCTATTGTGATTGAGTTATTTAAATTTTTATTAGAATTGAAGATCACAATCAAACATTTTTTCGTATAGGTAGCTGTGTTATTGTTTAGTCCACTTACAACAGAAATAAAATAAATATTTAAAAAAACCGACATAATAAAATTAACATTATCTGAAGTTGCTACCTTCATACATTTAGGTTTCAATTCTCTATTACCACGTGGTATAGCATAGCACTGACTTCAGAAAATGTTAATTTTATTGTTATATGACCACTATTTAACGATAACCAATTTTACAAACATAAAGTACAACCTTCTGTCAATATATTGATATGAGATTTACTTTTTACCTCAAATGCACTCATTTCACAGCGTTCCACACAAATAAGCCGCCCAAATACACAAAGCAAAAATAGATTTATTTTCAACTTAACCACGTGTTGGATTCTAGGAAACAGCTAGAATAATGCGGTTGCGGACTGAATAATCTTACTTATATCCATCTGGCTGGCTGATACGAGTCTACTGATGCATACATTTACCATTGTTTACTCCTGTTTACACATGGCTGTACTGGCGACATTCGACAATTGAATGTTTGCTTGCCACCGGCTCGATTCTAAGGCATTGTGATTGCGTCGTTATGTTTATGTTACCTCAATAACCGGATAATCGCATCCTCGTGGTTGATTACATTTGAACGCCAGTTCAAAACGTCAATTAATGCATTGTTAACCTTTGAGCTCGCTATTGTGTGTTGATTTAAACTATATTTATTGTTACTTTTGTTCGCCTAAAATATTTAATAAATATTTTTTTTACAAATATCCAATAACAATATTTAGTGTTAATTCTGCCAAACAAATAACACTAAATATTGTTTGGCGAAATTAACAGTAAATATTGTTATTGTATATTTGCAAGTCATGGATTTCCGCAAAATAACGCCTGATTCCATCATTTTGTTGATATATTTTTTTACAACAAAGAAGATTTCCGTATGGGTAAGTATTGAAGACCTCACATAAATGAAGTGAAACCCCAACAAGTTAGGCGTTAGTCTGTTATTAAAACGGTCGTAAGTTTGAAGTGTACCTTCTATGTACCCATTTGTAGTGAAAACTGATGAATTAAATAAGTATAAATAAAAATTAAATATATTATCCAACTAAACTGTTCCATTGGATAGTAATAATAATGTTTACCACACTTTATTTAAGATTCCTACTTTATAAAAATAAAAAAACTAATAACAGTATTCGATCTGATAGATAGCTCGGGCTTTTTTTACAACAAAATCGATTTTTACTGCAACAGCTATACATCCAATTTCACATCTGATAAATTAGTAAAAAAAAACTCCAGTTAGTAAAACGGAGATCAAAAATCAAAACGCATACAAAAATCAAATCGCATATAAATATCAAAACTCACACAAAAATTAAACGCACACAAAAATCAAACGCTCACAAAATTAAAACGCACACAAGAAATAAAACGCACACAAAAATTAAAACGCATGTAAAAATCAAAATGCACACAAAAATAAAAAAAACGCAAAAATTAAAACGCACACAAATATCAAAACGTACACAAAAATCAAAACGCACACAAAAATCAAGCGCAAACACATTCAGGCATTTACGACTAACGTTCATGTTCAATTTGGTTCAAATAAAATTACCATAAAATATTATAGTAAAGTGTAGCCGAGCATAAAAGCGGGGGCAAACAACTTTTTTGTAACTTATCTCGTTATTCACAAAGATGTGACTTTTATGACGCGAACGGACTTTTGGGTTATTTGTATGCTACAAATATCCCAGATTTGTTCCTATGTTCCGTGCGAATGTGAAGATAAGATTTTTTATGGTGGAGATTTCTATCGCGCGATTTGTTTATGTTATTCCGGGATCGAGGTTTACGCGATCATAAATAGGTGGAAGAGACCTCATGAATGGCAGATAAGTGGAGACGAAAGTAAACCAGTAAGGGTAAATCAAAACACTGGGATATCATAAAAACGCGACTGCTTCTATTCTGCTTGATCAGTTAAAATCAGATTTTGTTTACAAAAATTACATATTGCTGGAGATGAAAATATATGTTGAATATTGACCAGTTCCTAAGTTTGTTGTTCTTTATGGGGATCTAAGATCAACAATATTTTGCGTATTGACTATGAAACTGTTCCTTTTAGTCAAACTTACGCTACTCTGCTGTAACATGTTAATCACCTGTTGCAGCAAAAGCCTAGCGGTTAAACACTTCCCTTCCATGCAGTACAGTACGTGGGTCTGAGTACAATCCCGGTTTGCACCTCTGAATTTTCGAATTCATGTCATCATCATCTCCCTGCCCTTATCCCACACTAGGTGGGGTCGGCACAAGATGTATTTCTTTTGCACTCTCCTCAATCAGCCGTCATCTCAGTACTCACTTCTTTCTTTCTATGTCATCCTTCACACAATCCACATTCATATTTAACACTTTTCTAATGTGCGAATCAGAATTTAATGATCACTTGCATTAACGATGAAGGTAAACATCGTGAGGAAACCAGCGAACGTGAGAGGGCCCAAACAAAGTTCTTGATGATGGTAGTTCTCCGTAAAATAACCGTGAAAATAGACGTACATACATACATAAACTCACGCCTTTTTCCCATAGGGGTAGGCAGAAACTATAGAACGCCACATGCTACGTACCCCTTACTCTTACATACCCCTTTCGCTTCATCCACATTCATACATCTTGTCATACACGCACGCCGGTTGAGAGTACTACGCACCTGACCTTAGTGAAGAACTTCACCAATAACATCGATGTATGTCCTTCGAAAGTAGACGTGTTGTCAAATTAACCCATCTTGACGCTCTGACGGATACCGCAGTGAATGAACCAACCTAGCACAACGCCGAGGTGTGTAGTGGTCACCGCTGACGCAAACTTTTACGAAACAATAGACCATTCTAGCCGTTTCCATATAATTAAATGTTTGACGCCGTACAACGCGTTCCGCAGCGCATTTTCATCAACAGACCAAAGCTTTTAAGTAAGAAGAGGCTAGGCTAGACTTGCCAACAACTCTGGAATTTCGGATTCTCTCTAAATTTGCCGCCAACTTTTGAAAGTCGTGGCTCCCTGGCTTCATCATAATACGTCTCGGAATTTGCAAATGCGTGCAACATCATAGTAAACGCGGCGGCCGGTCGCAATGGTGGTAGCGCCGGCGCACATGTCGCTCGACAAACAGCGGTTTCTCACCTCACAAACCAACCCTTGTTTTTGCCTCTCTTGGAATTTTCTTCTACATGCTTTGTAACCTTAGGCTAGGCTGATGATGTCCTATTACGAACATGACAAGATATTCAGTTATTATAGCAGATACCACAGTCATGTAAGCTGTTCATGTCCATATTTATTCATTAACTTGGCTCACGAGGTTGTCGCCATATGGGAGGTTGACTCGGCAGTCGTTGTGCCGATAGTCGTTACGGCCAATGGCTTAATAACCAAGAGCCTCGACCAACATCTGATGAGGCTCTCGTTGGGCGGCTGGGTCAAGGTCCTGATACAGAAAGCGGTACTTCTGGACACGGTGCGTATTGTTGCGTATTGTTAGGAAGTTCCTCTCTCTGAGGCCCTGATCACCGGTAACTTGAACCCTGTTCCCGATGCCGGTGGGCTACTATTTTTTATATTTTTAAATGACACCACAGTCATGAAAGTTGTCCATGTCCATATTTATTCGATTATTATTTAGTTTTAACTGATTTTTAAATGATTTTTTTTTACCCTCATTGTGCCCCGCTCCAATTTGCGATACACTCTTAAACATCGAATCGATACCTCCTTATAACTGAAGCTTTCACATAACTATCGCAGGGTCAATAGTTTTATCTGGTTTATGTGCCGAACCCGCGGCCATTTCGTGAAATAAATTCAAAACCTTAACAAAGAAAAGTCTAGATAAGTACTTATAAATGTTTAAAAGGACCATTTTATTTGATATCGTTTCACTTTGAACAACTAACTCCCACGTGAAGATTTATGAGGCGCTTAATATTGTCAGGTTTTTTTGATACTCCCATTTTAACGAAAAAAATCTAAGATTACACAAGAACATTGCTCGTTTGTTTCGAAAATATTGTGTCAATATTTGATAAAGTTCTAATGAATTGAATTATTTAGCGTTGTAGTTGCCATTAGAATTTTTCTCTTTATAAAATACTGAGTAAACTCTGTGCCTCTATTCAAAAAGGATGTAAGTCCCATTTTAAAGATTAAGAATTTTTACAACTCCGCGGGTCATATGATTTGCAAGGTTAAGCTGGGCTAGCGGTCAGTCCGTGAATGGGTTACACATCGAGACCCCTCCATGCCTCGGAGAGCACGTTAAACCGTCGGTCCTTGGTGTCATATGAATACCTATAACAGTCGTTACGGGTACTCAGAAGCCCGAAAGTCTGACAACCGTTCTAACTTTAGGATATCGGTATTGCCTAGTAACTGGGTTGCAGATCTGATAGCAGTTGCTCCGTGTAAAATACTGGTATTCAGCCGCATCTGGTTAGACTAGAAGCAGACCCCAACATAGTTGGGTAAAGGCTAGGCTGAACAAACTTGATTGTACAAATGGCTTAGCGGTATACGAACTGACATGCTTATCTTCAACCCGCATGATTGCACGTTCTAATCCGACGGTTCTGTGAGACTTTTTCTGCCGGGGTTGCGGTGCATGCTTTTGCGAATCCCGCGACCCCGGCCGAACGGTCAGGAGAAGGAACACCGTTGGTTTTAGCTGGTAAGAGTCCGGCAGACCCCCTTCCTTGGGCGAGGGACATCCATGAGGATTTTCCAACGATAAAAGAAAGGCTGAACGAACTTACGTATACCTTTTTTCACATGAGGTAGGTACAGAACTAGTTATGCTGTCACCTCATTCATACAAACTGTGTAATAGTTTACCATAGTTAAATTAAATGTATTTCCCTAGACCGGACTCGTGTTCCCAGAGGATTTAACTCATTTCACTTATCGCTATGCTCTACTACATTTATTAATTAATTTCTATATTACATATATTGCATTCCTTTATGTGCATATGATGTAATCCAAATTTAATTGAGAATAATTTAGAACTGCCTCGTTGGTGGTGGTGGCAAGCGCGACTGCTGATCGTGAGGCCCTGGGTTCGATCCCCAGGTTGGGCTAAGTGTTATTGGGTTTTTCCGCGTGGAATTTCTCAGTTGCAGCCCGGAGTTTAGAATTGTGCTCGGTTGATGGCAATAGGCTCGCCCCCTATTACATGGGACTTAAACATAACGGCGAAATGAGGTGTAACTATACACCTCTGCCCAACCCTTCGGGGAATACAGGCGTGATGTTATGTGTTATGTAATAATTCAGAATTGGGTTGTAAAAGAAAATCTGTGAAGACGTATTTTGACGCACACATAAAGGTTACTAGGGCTATAAACTTTGTTCTCAAAAAGATTTCATAATTTACGTTAGCTTTTAAGTTTTCATGCTAAAAAATGTTGTTGAACTAATTTAATTAAAATACACACTGAACCAATTCATTTTTAGAAAGGCTTACAATTGAGTTGTCTGCGCAAATAAATTAAATTAAAAAGGAATTTTAACAATTTGATAGTTTAAGATTTTAATGTTAGCTTGTCTTAAAAGGAAATCGTTTGTATGGGCATGTGATGAGGAGGGATAAGACACATTCACATGTGTCATCACTCTCTTAGTCACCTAAGAGAGTGATGAATATGAATGTTGATGGATGGAGGGGGAGAGGTAGACCTAAGAATATATGGATAGATTATGTTGGGAGGACATGAAAGATAAGGTAAATGATAGACAGCTGACAGGGAAGAATGGAAGTGGAAAACATATTGCACCGACCCCAAATAACTTGGGACCAGGGCAGGAAGAAGAAGACGAAGTCTACTTTTTGGCTATGAAAAATTAAGAACATCTTAAATTTAAAAAAATGCTTATAGCAATTCACACGTGGTGCGTCAAAATGCGCGTTTAGACGGATCCAGAGGTGCACTACTTTTTTGAAGTCTTTGTAGCAAAATATGTATGCATGCAATGCGTTGTTGCCTTTTACGGTACTATTTCTTTTTTAACCGACTTTCAAAAAAGGAGGAGGTTCTCAATTCGGCTGCATGTTTATTTTTTTTGTATGTTCGTTCCGCGATATCTTTGCTAATTGTGAACCGATTTTAATGATCCTTTTTTTGTTTGAAAGAGTATTCTTTCGAAGTGGTCCCATTCAAATTTGGTGAAGATCTGATGAAGAACTTCGGAGATAGACAATTTGAAGTCGGTTTTATTTTTGTTAAAAAGAGATTATGTAATGAATTAATTATCAGTCATTATTGGACCCATTTTTACAACTTCGATATTTTGGGTTTGCCAACATAAAAAATATAGTAATAGTCTTCTATTACTAATTATAGTAAGCACTTTCCATCAGGTGGGCCGTCGGCGTGTCTGTCAACAAAAAAAAACATTTTATAAATTCAAATCTGCCTCTTTGGACTTGTGATGCAAGCGCGACTGCTGGTCGTGAGGTCCTGGGTTCGATCCCCAAGTCGGGTAAAGTGTTATTGGGTTTTTCCGTGATGAATTCCTAAATAGCAACCCGGAGTTTTAATTTATGCCCAGTTGATGGCACTATGCTCGCCTCCTATTACATGGGACTTAAACATAACGGCTAAATGAGTGTGTTATTATACACCTCTGCCCAAACCTTCGGGGATACAGGCGTGATGTCATCTTATCTTAAATTCAAATTAAATACTATACCTAAAAACAAATCCAACCGCATCTAAATACGATTCACGTAGCCTGATAAAAATAAATTAGATAAGTATGTAAATAAAAAATTTAATCTGTGCCCTGAAATTGGACGTATTTTATCGTGAAGCAGTCAAGCGTCCGTGTAATAGCCCGTTGATGCTAATCCAATTGCCCATAGAGAAAAATTTAACTGAATCTCATAGCCAATCAAAAATAAATATACACAGAGATGCGAGCGTCTCGCAGCATAGAGTATTTGTAGGCCGATTTCTGTGAACCAGTAAAAATAATGGAACAACATATTTTTACAGTAAATAATCGGAATTATTTACAATGGTCCTGTTTTTAGCATTATAAGAAATAGATAAAAATAGATCGGTAAACGGAATGTGTTGTAGTTAACAAGAAACAAGCTTAGTTAGGTACAACGACAGATCGACAAGGCAATCGGGTATGAGGTGAATCGTGGAGGGGCGGACGCCCCGCACACCCGCACAGCGCTCGCGCCATCTTATGGGGTGTCCTGCGTAAACGACGAACGTAACAAACGCGACCAAGAAAACGGCATTCCCTACTAGCGGCTTATGTAGCGAGACGCGACGTAACGCGTATTTGTTCCACGTCGTGTCGCGTCGCGTCACACCGCGTCGCGTCTGTCGCTCACGCAGGACACCCCGTTAGTCTTAGCACTGCACGAGTCTGCATCGACCGCGTTTATCGATTTCGACCTCGCTCACGTTGTTACTTGTAGTTGTGTATTGAAAATTACTAGAAAATTGCCATGTTGACCTGTCGTTAACTGTACCTGTGTTATCCTATGAAAGGTTTACATTTTGATTTTCTTTTATGGATTTGTCACAGTGCATGAATGCCATATCTCGTCGAGATCGTCATTCCTTGAATATACTCCTTGTGTCGTTGACCTTAAATATGTAATAAAAATAAATTTTCAACAATATTCTGTCTTCTTCTTTTCGTGTGGTAAGTGACTAACTTGGTATCAAAGTTTATGCCGCCCATGATGGCCCTCTGATTTGGCTTCACATGCCATCGAGAAATATCTCTCAGGCACGCCGGTTTCCTCACGATGTTTTCTTTCACCGTTTTTAAGCAAGTAATAAATACGCACATGAATCCGAAAAGTCAGGGGTGCGTGCCTTGGGTTCAAACTCGAGACCTATGACTTGGCAGTCCGACCGCCGCAGCACTAGACTATCACTGCTGTGATGATATTCTATAATAGGGTTCCTCGATTTTATATCCCCCCTAATCAGTTAGAGGTATCGAAGAGGTATCAGTAGATGTAATCAATAATGAAATAGGACTTATTTATTAATGAGACGAATGAGCTTGTTTCATATCCTCCCTAACACAATCTATCCATATTTTCTTCAAAATTCATATTCATCACTCTCTTAGTCAGATGTGTTTTAAAGTTACAAATTCTATCAGTATTGGGAACAATTTGAGACAGTAATTTAGGTGTTGCCGCCATTACGAAAATCTTGCTTTGTACCTCCTACGCTCAGCTGACGTACCCTCAGGGTTACATGTACCTAAGTTTGAGAAACTGTTCTATAAAATATAAAGACATATTCGACCAACGACAAAGAGGTCAAGAGCACTTGATCAGTGGCGGTCCAAGGGCCCCAGGTCGTAGGGGTCATGACCCCCCCCCCCCCAAATCGTAAATAGAAAATGTACAAAAAAATACTGTTAATATGACCCCCTCCCCCCCCGAAAGTCTTCGGCTGCGACCCCGCCTGCACTTGATCCCATAAATAAGAAGTAAGATGGATAACCAATACAGAGTTCTTGACCGCACTAAGTACTGCGATCACGCCCTCCAACATATCACGTCTTTGCAACTAATCTGCGGTTCGTGTTA
Organism: Amphipyra berbera; assembly: GCA_910594945.2. Taxonomy (NCBI): domain Eukaryota; kingdom Metazoa; phylum Arthropoda; class Insecta; order Lepidoptera; family Noctuidae; genus Amphipyra; species Amphipyra berbera. The sequence goes on along the minus strand of OU343136.1, from coordinate 7,646,733 downwards.
TAAATGTGTTCTAGAAAATATAATATGTTTCTAATCAATGTCGCGTATAGTCGATAAATCTTTCATTCAGTTTCTTATTTCTAAATCATGTAAGTTTGGAAACATAAATTAGGTTTTAATAATGTTAAGAAAAATGTACAATTATTATTGTTCAATTACTGCTTCTTTGGTCTAGTGGTGGCAAGCGCGACTGCTGATCGTGAAGCCCTGGGTTCGATTTCCAGGTCGGACAAAGTGTTATTGGGTTTTTCCGTGTGAAATTCGTCAGTAGCAGGCCGGAGTTTGGATTTTTGTCCGGTTGATGGCAATAGACTCACCCGCTATTACATGGGACTTGAACATTACGGCGAAATGAGGGTGTAACTATACACCTCTGCCCACCTCTTCGGTGAATACAGGCGTGAATCGTGATGTTATGTTATATTATTGTTCAATTAGTAATCGATTTTTCAGTTTGGTAACGCTCAGTTGTACATATCCCGAGATTGGAGCTGTGCTTGATTTAACATTATCACATAAGGCTTCCGTCGTAGAACAGTGAATATAAAACAGAACACATTTGCCTACTTCTTTGTGAATGCAAACCTAAGTAATGTTGATAATGTCCAACAGCAGTAGCCTGGAGTCTGGATTTTTACCCGGTTCACATGGGACTTAAACATAATGGCGAAATAAGGGTGTTACTATACAACTCTGCTCAACCCTTCGAGGAATACAGGCATGATGTTATGTTGTTGTGAGAATAATGTAAAAAATATTGTATGAGCAGTAGTCACGGAATTAATAAAGCAAAATTGATTATTAGTTTTAGGTTTTAAGTTTAGATTGTTTTAGTAGGTACGTACCTTTACAACAGTGGTTTTTCGTTATTACGAGTGTAGATAATACATACATACGTAAACTCACGCCTTTTTCCCATGGGGGTAGGCAGAAACTATAGAAAGCCACCTGCTACGATCCTTACATACTCCTTTCGCTTTATCCAAATTCATACATCTTGTCATACACACACGCCGGTTGAAAGTACTACGCACCTGTCTTTTGTGAAGAACATCACCAATAACATCGATGTATGTCCTTCTAGTGCGTCTTCTACCGGCGTTTCCATTGACATCCGCCTTATAAATTCCTGTGTAGTATGTAGAGAATTTGGTCCTTTTATACGAGCAAGCATAAACTACATAAGACAGTTAGTCCTACTCGAATTTACAAATATTTAGAAACGTTTCCATCATAGATGTATCAAATGTCCAAAATATCAAGGTAAGTCAGCTGTCAAACCACTACAATGTTGTAGGTGGCAGTTAATCTATCAGAAAGCGAGGATATTTCAGTGAAGGGTCAGACGCCACTATTCCGGAGAGGTCGATGTGAGCCATCTGTCAATCGAATATAGCCGCCCATCTCTCTATTAGTACCTGTGCATAGACAGGCTTGTATATGTCGTTCGTAGGGTTATCGGATAAATCGGATCTTTGCGATAGTCCTAGGATGATTGCAAAGGACCGGATATTTGGAATCTAAGACTGATTTTTGTAATCATTCGCGCTATTTTCAGGATCATTGCAAAATCCAGCTTATCTTAGATAAGCCGTGAATAGCGCTCACGTTATGAGCGCTGATTGGCTGATATGATCGTTAACACTTTTCTATGTCTATAGATCTTTGTGAAGAGCCATGTTCTGGCCAACCAGAATAAAGATGATATAAATGGAATCTTAGATTAGCCAATCAGCGTTCATGTTTCCAATCCTCCTAAACAAAGTGGGATTTTCGCAAATACATAAAAAACAAACACTATGCCCACAATTACATGAAGATATTATTAAAGTCAAAGTATTTATTTCAATTAAGCACATAAAAGGCACTTTTGAACGTTAAAGTTACAAAGAAAATAGAATTGATTCTAGTTGCCCCTTCCAAAAGGTAGTTTCGTATGGAGAAGAATGATCAAGAAACTCCACCGTTACTCTTTTAAAATGTCTTACAATATTTTGTATAGGTACATTAATTATACAATTATATGTGAAGACGATGTACCTAGAATAAAATTACTATACCACAAAAGGTAAAAAAAATAAAAAATGAAACAATGACATATTAATTATTGTGATTTAAAAAGATTTAAATATTAAAATTGCAGATACAAATTCAAATGTTTTATTAATATTTACATTTGTTCAAAGACTCAGTGGAGTGATAAATTGATCTAATTAATTGTTTTGCATTTAAATACGTAAATATTTAATCAATGTTCGCAATATAAATAATATCTCTGTGTATAAATGTGTATTTATCTAATATTATTAATGTTTTATTTTAAGTGATTGCACTAAGATTTCAAGCGTAACACACAATAGAAATGGCTTTTTTAAGTGTTCACTGTGATTCTTAGACTACATTATTGGTAAGCAGCAGTAATTCTATTGGAAAATGTTAGTTTAAGTATCTACATTTTATGTATTAACATTGAAACTAATTGGCAAAAAACGGGACTTAGTTGTTACTGAATTTTAAGTAGACAAGTACAACAGTGACCGTTCCTCCCAGTCTTGAAACGCTACTTTTTTAACTTGCAGCTTTTTGCTTTTTCGTTTTACAAACAAATCGATTCAAGGAAAATTTAGACACCATACGTCTTATTTTAGGTGACCCCAAGATAATTGGGAAAAGGCTAAGAGGAAGACGTCTTATTTTAGGTCAGATAGTCGGCCACCGATTCAGTCAAGTGTCTCAGCTGTCGGTGGGCAGAAATGACACAGGTTTTTAGAAAGACCTGCCCTGTGTGGTTTTTTTGAGTTCTAAAATCGATCTACCTAAAACTAATGTATGGAAAATATTTCTACGCTTGTGTACTGTAATGAGTTGGACTCAACGAAAAAAACCATAATTCCAACAAAAACTATAATTGTAAATTACAATAATGTTAAAACAAAGCTGATCGGAAAAAAACTGATTCATACTGATTTTTCATTTTCAGGTGACGCAAAGCACGTACCTATTCTAAATTAAAACAACGCGGCGCGTGGATGTTTATTATAATAACATAGACGTTTATTATAATGTACGTTACAGTACTAAGATAAATATTTTTTTCAAGAGGAAATGCGGTCGGCATTTTGTCCATACAAACGTATTTCTCAGTTTCCTCTTTGGATGAAATGATTTGATGGAATGTCACTAGAGCAAATATTTTTTACCATATGATATAAATATCTACCACCACTATGTTCCTATGTTTTGTTTTTGTCAATAAATTAATTATTAAAAGAGCTAGAAATGTTAAAATTTTACAAAAAACGACCGGTTTTATCACAGTTTTCAAACATCTGGCAAACATTTTTGACGAATATAAAAAAAAAAAAACATACAGACATAACCAAAGTCTTTCTGAAATTATTACAGAAAAAAATATTAAAATCGGTCCAGATTTGAAGAAGAAAATAGGGTAATACGAAAGTACGATTTCGCTATTATTGCACAGGAGAAGTCAGTCCGAGATGCAGGTGTCTCTTCCGCGCTCAATTGGGAAGGTTTGCGGGAGGGGTGGGTCGGAAATAGATCGCAAAAACCTATTCAAATTAATAATATTTTGCAGCCCGCGTTTCCTCTTAAGAAATCCCTGTCCGTATGCAATCATACGACTGGTCGTAAATACAATTCTTACCAACTAAGAAGCGTCCGAAGCAAGCGTTCTTTTCGATAGGAAGCTTAGTGAACATGCATTTTCCTACGTACCTATAAATTCTTTCCTCATTCTATCGAAAGGTCATTTATTCGCCTTCTATTGGCGAACGTGCGCTGGGGCCATTTAGTCTGCTCTCACACGAACCACTGTTATTTTGGTAGTTTTTTGTTCGTTAACACTTCACGGAATACCATAACAGTAGTATTTAATTTTTACATTCGAATTTCACGACGATTAAACATAGCATAACATCACTCCTGTATTCCCCAAAGGGTTAGGCAGAGGTGTATAGTAACACCCTCATTTCGCCGTTATGTTTGAGTCCCATCTAATAGGGGGCGAGCCTATTGCCATCAACCGGGCACAAATCCAAACTCCAGATTGCTACTGAAAGATCCCAAACGGAAAAACCCTATAACATTTTGCCAGACCTGGGGATTGAACCCAGGACCTCACGATCAGCAGTTGTGCTTACCATCACTAGACCAGCGAAGCAGTTCCATAAACTAAATGAACTAAAAGAGCGTCCACGAATGACGATACTTAAGTAGATACATCCGGCGTAACCTGGCTAATCTTTTCACCACGGCATGAGTTATTTTAATATAGCTCGCACCGAGACGCGAGGGAAAAATAATGAATCTAATAGCAGTATTCTTTATACACTAACAATAAACCCTACGCCGCCTTACCAATCAATACAACAATATCTTTGAAGATCTGCTCAAACATTTAGAAGTCTTATCTACAAGGTAATTTTGGATTATAATGGTTAGCTCAATATTTACTCATTCTCTCTCCCTCTCTCTTAATTCTCTGTTGTCTGCATGCCTATGTTTAAGTTCACTGTTAACTACTTTTCTGTTTTAACAGCTTAGAAATAGCGCACTGTTATAACTTTTAATATGTTGTGGAAAATGTCGTAGGTTATACATTTATAACTCTTGAATATTTATAACTTAGTATAAGATTTTAAAAGGAATTTATAAGGCGGATGTTAATGGGAACGCCGGTAGAGGATGTCCTAGAAGGATATACATCGATGTTATTGGTGATGTTCTTGTTCTTCACAAAGGTCAGGTGCGTAGTACTCTCAACCGGCGTGCGTGTATGACAAGATGTATGAATGTGGATGAAGCGAAAGGGGTATGTAAGAGTCGTAGCATGTGGCGTTCTATAGTTTCTGCCTACCCCCATGGGGAAAAGGCGTGAGTTTATGTTTATGTATGTATAAGATTTTAATGTATAACTGTTTATTATTTTCTATTATTTTTATAAATAAAAATAAAATAACTTAGTTGAAACCGAACCCAGCCCGTCTGAGTCGGCCCGTGAGGAGCGATGGTAACGACGCCTCCGTACCAATGCATTTTGAAATTAAACGCCTCTCTCGTTATAAATCCGTTTCCATTAGATTGATGTCGGGCATTATTGGCACGACGCTTATAAACATACCACTTTTATGATATTTTTATAGATAAGTTAGAATATTCTTTATTTTGCAGTGCATTCATCTTGTGTCGATTGTTTTAACAGAACTAGAGGCGCCAGCTTTCAAAGACAGCTATAAGCCTAGGCGTATACTAAGCCGCAGGACGTGCAGACAACACGGTTTAGTCACAGTTTTACAATCCATACAGATGGGCAACGCCATTGATGTCGGGCGATGTCACCACCCGTGTCCGTTCCCGGTATGTAACGAACGGTCACCCATCCATGGACTGACCGCAGCAAGCGAAGCTTAACCTCGCCAATAGGGTAGTTGACTACTATTAAAAATATACAACAATTTAGTATTATTTTAAAGAAAGTATAGATACAAATTGATATGTGAAAAAATAAATAAAATCGATGAAAAAATAGAGGAGCTACACGCTTGCGAAGTTTGTAGAGGGGGCATTTTCTGTCCTTGTCGCGCGAAACGGATATTGTACGGAGTGGTGTCAAATAATTATGAAGTTTGCAAGGTATGACGTCATTGTGGCGTCATGTTGTCTCTGTCTAGTGAGCAATTTTCAATCGTTTATAACTTGGGCATTTTATTAAATATTTCAGTAGTTTTTTCACTGTTGCCTATCATTTTTGTAATAGTTTCGAGATTTCTAATAAAAAAATTATAGTCACATACCCGGTTGTATGATCCGAGCGGTTGGCAATTAGCCATGAGCCCCTCCTCGAGCTTGATCTTTCATGTTGTGTATACTTTACAATCCTACTTTTTACTGTCAATATGTACCCATTTATTTTGATCAGAAATCACAAATCAAAACAAAAAAAATAATGGTTTCATCTGCAGCCAGCCTTTTGATTGAAGGGGACTTCAGAAACTTCATATTGAATTCGTATCTCAATTGCAGACGTACCTATTTAAGGAGATTGCTCATTTTTATGAAGTGCGATATTAAAAATTTATAACATTTTTATTTATTACTTGAAAAGGGCGACTAGGGAGTCTTATCAGGGATCAGTAACATTCATCTTTGTGTAATGCAATCACTTATCTGTTTGACAAGCAAAAGAGTTTATTGCAATATCCGCTCAGGATATTACTTTGTGGCTGTATAGGACTCATGTTCCCAGAGATTACGGACTTATAATTATATTTTATCAATAGTAAGTAGAAATGTTGGCATAAAATATGTAGATTTAGAGTTTATTTATGAGAAATAATTAAATGATTCGTAAAATTAATAATTTTGGTCAGGCTGTTTAGGTTAGAACTTTGTGGTTTTTAGGGTTCCGTATCGAAAAACGAAAATAGGAACCCTTATAGGATCACTTCGTTGTCCGTCTGTCTGTTTTTCTGTCTCTCAATACCATTTTTTTCAGGAACGCATGGAGGTATCACGTTAAAATAAGTATCAAATCTCAGGTCTGCAATCCCTTGGAGCTGTGTAATATTCAAACTTCTAATTCAACGCAATCAAAAGATAAGGCCGTCATGCTGTATATTTTGAGACTCACAAAGGAATCAAAGCCTATAGGATACTTCCCGTTGACCTAGAATCATGAAATTTGGCAAGAAGCAATGTCTTATAGCAGACAAGTAAAGGAAAAAATCCGAAAACTGTAAGTAGTTACATAACAAAACATATATTTGTACGGAACCTCCGTGCGAGAGTCCTACTCGCACTTGGCCGGTTATTTTTAACAACGCAGTATTGCTTTTTCTCGAAATCATGTAAAGCTGCTGAATTATAATTTTTTGTTGACCAAAACCTCAATATTTAACTAACCTTGATGGTGGTCGTTATTTATAGAGCCAGTAGTTGCCAGTGCCGACCGTTCCATTCGCTGCTCAGAAAATTGTTGTTCGAGTTCTTTTGTTTGTAAATTTTCAGTAATAGCTCGGTGTTTGGAAATGTGCCCGATAATTTACTTAATATCGTCAAGGTGGAAACGAAATCATGTAATTCCTTCAAACCTCGTAATGTACTGCTGACATAGATTAACCATGAACGGGATACTTTTGGATTCAATAAAAAAAATGACAAGAAGTAAACATGTGTTCTTAAAGTCAGGCATTTTAGCGCCCCGAGTTAGAGCGCCTTCACACTAGCGTTTGTCCTGCGTAGGCGTTCGATAAACGTATGCGCAGCGTAGACGCCATGACTACGCGGCGCAGGCGTCGCGTTGTCGCGGCGTCAGTGCAAGCGTAAATGAATACGCTACGTTAGCGCTGCAGGTGCGCGACGCATGCGCCGCGTTACTTAATGGGTTCTCCCATATCCTTTTATTTTTATTTTCACGTTTTCGTAATAAGTTTCTTTTTAAAAGCAAAGCCAACAATACATAGCGTTTCCTCTTCAGAATCCATTTTGTTAATGATATTTCCGGAACGACAACGCAATTGTGTGACGTCTGCGCCGCGTTAGCGCAGCGTTCAATTGACTCCAGAGGAAACGCCGCAACAACGCGACGCCTGCGCCGCGTAGTCGCGGCGTCTGCGCTGCGCATACGTTTATCGAACGCCTACGCTGGACAAACGCTAGTGTGAAGGCGCTCTTAAATGACCGCGCGCCGAGCGATAGCCGCGCAATTCGCTCGAGGCGCTAAAATGCGTTAAGAACACATGTTTACTTCTTCTAATTTGCTTTTTATTTAATGGTAAAGTATCCCGTGCTGGGTTAATCTATGTCAGCAATACATCACGAGGATTGAAGGAATTATATGATTTCGTTTCCACCTTGTATTTCTGGCCAGCATTTTGGGGAATGTAGGGATATAGTCGCTGACACGTAACTTGGCAAGGTTTTGGCGTAGTAGGAGTAAGTTTGCGTATGTACACTTAGTGCAACAAAAAAATTGACACTTTTATTGCTTGTCATTATTCTATGATTATTGCCATAATTTATTTTTAAACATGTCTGTTTAGAAGAAAGAAAGAAAGGAGAGGAATTTTCTTCTCTGGTATTGCCAAGTTACGTGCCAGCCTATAAGACTAATAATTATAAAGATAAACCGAAACTGTACATAAAATAAGATCTTTTACAACACAGATTAAATACAAAGTATCGAAATGATTTAATAAATTACAAAATGAATATAATTCTCGCCTTTTCCAATGTTGAAAATGAAGCAGTAATTAAAAATAAATACTCATATTTACAGAATAAAGTAATTTGTTTAATACATTTGAGTATCTACTTTAAAATACAATTAATAACTCTTGATTCAAGGGTAAATATTGAAATAAGTTAAATAATTACTAAGAAACCAGACAAATTAACTCTTCAAATTATTATGAGGCATATTGAATCGAAAGTCAACACGTTCTATACATAGAATATATTTTTTTTGTTCAGTCAAATTACGTTCGTTCTGCCTAGCTTTTTCCCAGCTACATACTATTATGTTGGGGTCAGCTTCCAGTCTAACCAGATGCGGCTGAATACCAATATTTTACACGGAGCGGCTGCCATCAGACCTCCGCAACCCAGTTACTGGGTAATGCCGATACCCTAAGGTTAGACCGGTGATCAGACTTCCAGGCTTCTGACTACCCCTAAGACTGTCATAGGTATTCGTATGACACCCGGGATCGACGGTTTGACGTACACGGAGGAGTCTCGTTGTGTAACGAACGCTCAGCCATCCACGGACTGAGCGCGGCAAGCGCAGCTTAACCTTGCAAATCGTATGATCGGCGCGATTGTGAATTAGCCAGCCCGTCAGCTCGTCTTATATAGGTACATAGGACGATTTTATTTATTTTTCTTTTTTTGGCATCTACTTGGGGTACTTACTCGTACTTGGGGTGAGATATAAAAAAATAATTCGGGAACCAACAATATGGGGTGAGATGATGCCTTTATGAATAGTGTAAGCTCTTGGTTACGACAGCCGAGCGTTATGCATCTATCATAATATCTTTAATATTAACATTTTCTTCCCTTTGATGATATAAAGGAGTTCATTCTATTGTAACGTATGAACGTATCCAATCCGGGATTAGTAATTCGAAATTCTTTTATGATTCTTCTCATGTGATCGATTTGTGGGAGGGTTGGGGATACGGGGAGTGTTAAAAATATTATATACAATTTTTAGAGTTCCTTTATTCCCTTTGGTACATTTGATACTGTTATAACGTGTGAGATTTTTTGGAAATGCTGTGGTTTTTTTTAAGATTTGGCCTTTAATTTACTTTGCGTCTATTTTTGGTCAGCTCAAAGGCTACAGAATGGGTACCAGTTACCACGTGTATCGTGTCCACTGATAATATTATAGGCCGAAGAACAAATGTGTTAACGTTAAGGTTGTTTAACATAAGCTTAAAATCGCGGTATGGCAACACAGTTCTTTATCAATTACTAGCTGTGTCCTCACGGCTCCGCCCGCGTAAAAAGTTTTATTCCAGTAATAAATACATATAACCTATGTTACTCAGGGATAATGTAGCTTTCTAACGGCAAAATAATTTTTGAAATCGGTCCAGTAGTTTTTAAGTTTATTCGTTACATACAAAAATACAAATCTTCCCTCTATAGAGTATTAGTATAGAAGTATAAATGACAGCGGTATACGGCGATTATTATTGTTGATACTTTTCATTTTTAACCGACTTCCAAACAGGAGGAGGTTACTATGTTCGTCTGTATGTTTTGTTTTTGTGTATTTTCTTCGATATTTTCGCCAATTGTGAACCGATTTTAATGATTATTTTTTTTAATGGATAGGGTATACTTTGAAGTTGGTCCCATTTAAATTTGGTGAAGATCTGATGAAGAACTTCGGAGATAGACAATAGAACTCCTCAATGACGAACAGTACGCATAATGTGATGATGTGATTATGTTACGAGCAGCGTGTTTAGTAGGTCCAACCATATTTTAATTAAGGCCACTAAAACGAAAAAAATAAAAAACATTTTAACAAAAATAAAACCGACTTCAAAAAAACGATGAAAAGAATAAAATAATTACCATGTTATAAAATTAACAGTTTCAGAAGTCGATGCCTTCAATTTGGTTCAGCGTGGATCAGCACCGACTTCTGAAACTGTTAATTTTATTTGGTAATTATTTTATTCTTTTTTTAAGTCGGTTTAATTTTTTTATATAACTTTAGTTTTTGTATACCCTAAACCCGAAAATAAAACAGCTACATACATAGCATAGCTTACATTTATGTTCACATAACGCTACAAAAGGTATTGAACAGCAGATTTTTATTTCACGATTTCAGAGTTGGTCCCATAGTATAAGTTGTTCATAACGATGAGTTTGTAATAACCCTTTACGGGTTTAGGGTATATAAAAACTAAGGTTGTATAAAAGTAATGATAATTTGGATGTTCATAAGGTAACGTTAACATTATTTTTATTTGGCTATACAGTATATAACAAAACCCAGTAAGAACCAAACCGGGTGTTTTACTACTTCAGTAGAGGTACTAAAGTTTACTCAAGTCATTTGAAACGATGATCTAAATGTCTTGATCGTACTATATTATTTTATACGTGTGGCTATACATTTTTATTTTATATTTCAAAGTCTCTATTATTTACAGATTTTTTATTTAAAAAAATGTCTTTCTCTTGGTCATACTTTGTCGTACTTGATGATAAGCGCAGACAAGGTCTAAGATAGAGCACAAAAATCCAAGTAGCAAAGGTATACTTGTTCTCACTCTCTCTGGCTCCCACATACGCATTATACATTGTGCATATTATTATTATTTATCCTACAGACAAAGTGTACTGAGATCAACATCCCGCCTGCTAAGCGTGGGAATCGTACCATTACGTTCTCAGAAATGTTTAGTAAAGCGGTCTGTGTTGACTGAAATAAATGTACGGATGTATGTTTTGACTGCCTCGTTAGTATAGCGGTGGCAAGCGCGACTGCTGATCGTGAGGTCCTTGGTTCGATTCCCAAGTCGGGCAAAGTGTTATTTTGTTTTTCCGTGTGGAATTCGTCAGTAGCAGCCCGGAGTTTGGATTTATGCTCGGTTGATGGCAATAGGCTCGCCCCCTATTACGTGGAACTTACACATAACGGTGAAATGAGGGTGTTACAATACACCTCTGCCCAAACTTTTTAGGAATAACGCGTGATGTTATGTTATGTGTTATGTATGATTTTTGCAAATCTATGACGTAAACACTTATTATAAGGTGTATATTTTATTATTTTTAGTAACATGACATGTGGTTTCAAGCTAGGAACAGAAGGTTCCTCTTCTCTGCTAATACTTAAAAATAATCCCTTTAAAAACATTAACGTTAAACGGTTTTATTTTGCAGTACCCCTGCAGCATCAGGATTTAAGCATTGAAGGTTGAAGTTATTATAATGTTGTATTGTCATGGGAGTCGAATTTGTGTGCAAAGTTTCAGGAGAATCGAGTAAGCAGGAGTAGTAGAAAATTCTGTCGCAAGATTTGAAACAAACAAACAAATATACGAAGTAAAGCTAATTAACACCGTTTAAATAAAAACTGCGATTATCAATTATCCGTCTGCGAGTGTCGTGAACTGATTGTAGCAATTTCCCCTTTGACCGTTTACATAGCCGTATATGAATAAACCGTATTAGCGTATGGTCAACCAAGGTCTATTTGTAGCTAAGAATAACCCGGCATGGCATCAATATAAAGGCTTACTTCCAAATTGTCAGAGCGTTTAGGAAAAGAAAGACGGGCACATAATGGCGTTTATAGTCGATGAGCTGCCATTACTTGCACTTTGCTAACTATGTCATTATTTCCGTCGCTTCAGGATATTAACTTCAGGAAAACAATTGGTGAATATCGTCTTCTTATGGTGCGTCCAGACCTGACGAACGCGCCGCGAATGCGCAGCTCGCGAGCAGCTCGCGAGCGGCGCATTCACGGCGCGTTCGTCAGGTCTGGACGCACCATTACATTTACCAGTTTTCCCGGCATAACTATATAACTGTCTCGTTGGTCTAGTGGTGGCTAGCGTGACTGCTGATCGTGAGGTCCTGGGTTCGACCCCAGATCGGGAAAAGTGTTCTTGGGTTTTTCCGTATGAAATTCGTTAGTAACAGCCCGGCGTTTGGATTTGTGCCCGATTGATGGCAATAGGCTTGCCCCCTATTACATGACACTTAAACATAACGGCGAAATGAGGATGTTACTATATACCTCTGCCCAACTCTTCGAGAAATACAGGCGTGATGTTATGTAATGTTCCCGGCATAATAGGTATGGTTTTACCAGCTTCGATTTCAATTTATTTGATAACCACTTCGATACCTTAAAGTAACTACTCAGTAAACTGACAATCAGCACGACGCGACTTTGAAACCTTAACTTTTTCAATCAAAACGTTGGCAAATTCTACGTATTGCAAAAACAATTTCTGAGTGCACGCAGTTGTTCCTTTGTGTAGCAAATACATATACGTTTAAGAAAAAATGCTGCGTTTGACAAAAACCACACAAAATTGTATTCATTTTCCGCAATTTGTCAATATTTAAAAAAAACGCAGTTTTTGAGAATAATGTCTGCTGTTTTTTGGGAAAAGACTAGGCAGAACATGTATTTTAAAGCAAAAACACAAAACTTTTTACAAAACAGTTTTAAAAGAGGATTAAAAACAAATAGAGAACGCTATCCATGCAAAAAAACACATACATACATAAACTCACGCCTTATTCCCATAGGGGTAGGCAGAAACTATAGACCGCCACATGCTACGATCCTTACATACTCCTTTCGCTTCATCCACATTCATACATCTTAGACAACACGTTTGGTGCAGGGCCTGAGCGATCGGCTTCTACGCTACGGGTCATGGTTTCGATTCCCGCATTGGAACAAATATTTGTATGGCCTACAGATAGTTATTCCGGGTCTGGGCGTTTGTGCATGTGAAGATTTGTGTTTGTAAACGCACCCAAGATACAGGAGAAATCCTAGTGTGGGGGCAACGTTTTTTATTTAAATTTAAAAAAATGTCATACACGCACGCCGGTTGAGAGTAAAAAATTATACGTCAGTGGAAAAGTAAAAAGACTAAAGCGCCAATATACCTACTTTACAGTAGAGAGATTCAAAGTATTTTTTTTAGAAAATAAACATAGTTATTTTTCTTAGAGTACACATATTAAATAGATAGTTTAATTATCTATTTAATATGTATACTCTAAGTAGGTATATTGGCTCTTTAGTCTTTTTATCTTTCCACTGACGACATGCAAAAAAACACCTAAGTATTTTATTGATAGAACCTGAGTTCATATTTTATTCCGTAATACTAGTGATGTATGAGCATCGCGTATCATGAATATTAATGTATGATTTATAGTTGTCTGGTACAGCTGGTCGCGATTTAGATATGATGAATTGTTGTAATTTGACCGTCTAGACTGCCGGTTGACCGCCTGCCAACCTCCAAAACTTCCATGTCAGGTCCGTCATAGTAATTAATCTGCGTGAATTCAGCTTTCCCATAATATATGTGGAAATTATTGCAAGGATAGGATTGGGATAACTTTAAATGTATGCTAAGTTGGGGAAATGGGGACCCTTTAGGTTAATTTTATTACATACAGGGATTGGACGGTCATTGTACTGTCTATGGCTCCTCGCCCACGGCGACTTTTTATAGCGATGCTGTCGCGCGTTTGCATCGATACCGTCGCGATGCGGTCGCTAGCTGTTTGCCCTCGCCCACACCACGATTCTCAGTCGCGATGCAAACGCTCGGTTCTCCGCTCACGCGCCACTCTCCCTCCGTTCTCTCCCCGTTGTCGTCCGACATGGTCACGCGTTTGCATCGATACCGTCGCGATGCGGTCGCTAGCTGTTTGCCCTCGCCCACACCACGATTCTCAGTCGCGATGCAAACGCGATACTGTCGCGCTTCTGTCGCGATGCAAACGCTCGGTTCTCCGCTCACGCGCCACTCTCCCTCCGTTCTCTCCCCGATGTCGTCCGACATGGTCACGCGTTTGCATCGATACAGTCGCGATGCTGTAGCGCATTAGTAGTGCGTTGGCATCGCTTCTGTAGCGCGTTGCAAATGCGACAAGCGCGCGTTAGTAGCGATGCTATCGCGCGTTTACGAAACGTGCGACGGCATCGCTACAAACAGTCGCCGTGGGCGAGGGGCCTATGATCAAATGGGCGGCAATTTGGCGAGCATATAGCTAGTGAATAATTATATACTATTTTTTATTTAAACTGCCTCGTTGGTCTAGTGGCGGCAAGCGCGACTGCTGATCGTGAGGTCCTGGGTTCGACCCCAGGTCGGGCAAAGTGTTATTGGGTTTTTCCGGTTAGAATTCCTCAGTAGCAGCTCGGAGTTTGGATTAACCTTGTAAATAATATGAACCTCGCGGTTGGTAATGAGCCACGAGCCGCTTTTAAGAGTATCCTGATATTACTCTCATATTCATCGTAGAAAGTAACCGGCAAAATGGGACATACAAGCAAGAACAGATACAGTCAATACACACACACATACACACGATTAGTCCCCATTTCCAGTAATATAGCTTTTCACAAAATATGAGGCAATATAATAAGCTAGTAATATTTTACGAAGATAAGACGTTATTATTGAGATTATTGGCACATGGCATTACTCCAACTAATATATTATTTCTGAATTACTTTATGAGATCTTGCTAAGCGTAAGTGCTCACTGAGGCGTAACAGTAGTTGTCGCGACGAATAATTTATTAATTCAATGCTAGAACTTGAGGTAACGGGCGTGAATGTTTTTAAGTGACAAACATTAATATTTATTTTATATCAAATTCGATCAAAAATAGGCTCGCCCCCTATTACATGGGACTTAAACATAACTGGCGAAACAAGGGTGTACTAAAAACACCTCTGCCGAACCCTTCAGGGAATATAAGGCGTGATGTTATGTTATGCTAAGTTTATGACTAAATTAGCAATTGAAGAATATCAAACATAATATTTCTGACTGCTTAAATTTTAATGGGAGTCAAAAACCATACAGTACGTACCATATACATATGAGTAACCCTATTTATATACCTTTTTCTCACATTCGAAATTTTAGACTTGTACGAAATACAGTAGAATCTCACTAATCCGGCACTATTAAAAACCAGAGGGTGCCGGATTATGCCGTGATATGAACAAAAATAGTATTAAAAAAAATTAAAAAAATATCATTTAGAAATGTGCTAAGGTACTTCCTCTAAATTATAATTGTAAGTACTAAGTTAATTGAATGTACAGAGATTCACCGACCCCACAGTCAAACCACTATAGTGGGGCTTAGTTCATAAATTATAGTTACCTCATATGAATATAAATAAATAAATAATAATAATGGGAATGTTCGGATTACTGGATTATAGAGAAAAAAATCATAATAATTAAAATAGCATAGGCGTAGAGGGGCGAGGGAGGCGCGGGCGGAGGTTGCCGGATTATTGGACGTATCGGTCTATTGAAGTGCCGGATTAGTGAGATTCTACTCTATCTTCTATGATTTTTACGCAACATAGTATATCGTATCTTTACGCCTGGCAATCACGCTTGCGACCACTACATCACCGAGGCATTTCTTTACCCAGTTCACAGTGACCTTTATTGAGAAAAAATGTGTTCTATTCTTGAATAGAAGTGTGTTTCTGTCGATTTATGTAACGAGGGTAGGTTTCCGAATGTATGAGTATGTACAAAAGTATCGGTTACAGTTTTATCCTGTAAGGAATAAAGTCTAAAGGAATATTATATTCCTTGGCGCGCATGCCTCCAATCCTGCTAGAAACATGTATAAAGAAAGAA
Source organism: Amphipyra berbera (assembly GCA_910594945.2). Classification (NCBI taxonomy): domain Eukaryota; kingdom Metazoa; phylum Arthropoda; class Insecta; order Lepidoptera; family Noctuidae; genus Amphipyra; species Amphipyra berbera. Next base: position 7,630,802 of record OU343136.1, on the reverse strand, counting down.
AGAAAGAAAAAGTATTTACACTGACGGACTCATAAATTGCATCTAAGTTCAGGATTACTTTCGAATTAATATTTTTGATAAGTATGCATTTTTTTTAGATTAAACTGAATGAAAATGTCGAGAGTATCCATTAATCATTAAAAAAAAAACAAAAATTAAAAATAGAGCTGTAGTAAAAGATAAAATTATGGCCGGGAACATAAAATTTATGCATACTCTCAAATTCGCGTGTTATTAGAGTAAAGTTTGAAATTAATTCTTTTTGTTCTTTTTTCATTTGCGATTTAAATTATTGTTACCAATAGTATTGATTATTAGTCTTTTTAATTGAACAAAAGTTTCGTAACCATAAATATGGATACTTCGTCCGAACAAGCCGCTCAAATTGTGGCATTGTTGCGGGAAGTCTTGGATTAACGAACGATTGCTAGAAATTGAAATTTAAACCAGTCTACGGTTTCTAGAGTATACCAAAGGTTTGTAGAGACAGGTTCTTATAAAAGGAGACCCGGTACCGGCAGAACTCGAGCAACCACCCGTCGTGACGACCGATTTATTGTTTCAACTTTCCTACGAAATCGTTTCCTCACGTCAGTAAACATCAAAGCAGAGCTGAATGAAGTGCGCGGAGTTAGCGTGAGTGCACGAACAATAAGAAGGAGGCTTAAGGAAGCGGCAATCACCTCTTTTAGACCAGCAAATGGCCCAAAGCTGTCTGCAGCTCACAGACAATCTCGTTTAAGATTTGCGCGTGAATATCTTAATTGGACTGAAGAGCAATGGGCCTCCGTATTCCTCACCGATGAGTGTAGGACATGTTTAAATGGTGTAGACGGTCGCAGAAGAGTCTGTCGTCGACGTGGGGAGAGATATACTCAAAGTTGCATTGAGGAGCGTGTTCCTTTTGGATGCGGTTCGTGTATGGTGTGGGGTGGCATTTCGATGATCGGGCGAACGGAACTTTGGTCATCGACATGGTTCGTCAAAACGGTAGAAGAGGAGGTTTGACGGTGCAACGCTATATAACAGAGGTTTAAGAAGCTCACGTGGTACCTTACATAAAATTAATAGGCGAAAAATTTACTCTAATGCAAGATAATGCCCGACCCCACGCCGCTGCACAAGTTCGACAATATTGCGAAGAGGTTGGGATACGTACCATGAATTGGCCAGCACGCAGCCCGCATCTTTGTCCCATTGAACATGTTTAAAAAATGCTGTATATGCGAGAAACCCTGTGCCCACAACAGTGGCAGCACTAAGAACAGCGATTTCACAAGAATTGAACAATATTCCGCAAGACCGTTTAATAACCCTAATCAGATCTATGCAGAACCGAATAGAATCTGTTATAAGGGCACGTGGAGGCAATACACCTTATTAAAAGAAAAAAAATCTGTGCTTCAACTGTTTTTTTTTTTTAATTGTAAAAACCAATTTTTCAATAAAACCAATTTTTGTTACATTTAACGTTTTTGTTCAAAAAAATTGAATGGTCCTTTCCAGTATACAAAAATACACATAAGGATATGATACTACGCTGTAATGAAGTTAACGAACCAAACTATAGGTTTAAATTTAAATTTGTATACTTAGTTTGTATACTTAAAGTTTGAATACTTGGTTAAAATGTTTATTTCAAAGGCGTCTTGAACATTGATGCAGTTTATGAGTCCGTCAGTGTACTTTTCTCCCACGCAGATGCACACGCATAGGTACTTAAAATTAAAAATATAATATATCTTAAAATTAACTTACACTTATATTTAAACATATATTATAACAACGTGGTTACCCAAACACAAAAAAATTTAAAAATAAAAATACAGCAATCCAAACAATCTATGGCTAGGTACTATCATATATATATATACAAGGTTAGTCGGAAAGGGGGTACTAAGCCGCGGGCCACTTATTGTATCACTGATGATTGTTTTAAAGAAAGTGTTAAAATTTAAAAATTCGGTTAATTTTTTTTCCATTAAAAATTCTTCATTCCTGCTTTAGTTGTGAATTCAGAAAATGGAGTTTCTAATCCGTGACCCCAAATATGACCTAAATTGTAAACACAGCTGATCATAGCTATGGACAGATAGATTTTAGCATATTTTTTACGAAATCTTTGAAAAGCTATTTCTCTTAAACTATCAAGTTTTGGGGAAAGTTGTAGAACAAAAGTTATCCCTTATTATGGGTACTTTAACCCCCTTTCGGCTTAGTGCCCCCTTTCCGACTAACCTTGTATATATATATCACCAGCAGTTGGTAGACCAAGACCTGCCAGGGTTGCGGTGCATGCTTAGGCGAATCCCGCGACCCCGGCCGACGGTCACGAGGAGGAACACCGTGGGTTTTTAGCCGGTAAGAGTCCAGCAGACCCCTTCGCCTACCCCGGGCGAGGGACATCCATGAGGATTTCCCCACGATAAAAAAAAGTGGTACTATCTTAGATAAGAGTTAGAAGCTAGTTAGTAGTCTATGGTGCACGGGCTACCATAAATCATCATGCATCATAAATCTAAGTAACAAATAATACAAACATTGAAAGCACCAGAGAGAACCAGTCGAACCAGTAATAACGTGAGTATGAGTATTTTACTAACTTAAATTCCCGAACAGTGTGTAAAATCCAGTTAAAATACTGTGTAGTGTGTTGTACCAAATATAATATAAATATTGTTATTAAATATTTAACTAGAATTGCATTTAATAACAAAACATACACATATGTATCATACATGTAGCGAAGTTCAAGAAATCGGTCTGCCTAGTCTTTTCCCAACTATGTTAGGGTCAGCTTCCAGTCACAGCTTTACAATCCATACAGTTGGCCAACGCCTAAACGGGCGGTGACATTGCCCGACATCAAAGGCATTCCTGACTGTATGGATTGTAAAGCTGTGACTGATACTGTCGGACTGACTCCGTATATGCCTAGGCTTAGTATCGTCACTCGTGGAGGCTTTTTTATGCACCCCTAATCAAATCTTTTAATATTAAGGTTGATGTTCAGCACACAAGTTGGAGCAAGAAATCACGGATAATATCTTGTCCTAACATACTACGATCACCAGCTTGTCCGCCGAGTAATATTTATATTTCAGCAGTACACAGAAAAGACATTTCGAGAGTCGTTGTCTATAAAGATATTTTGAAATGTGTCTGATATAAAAAAAACTGTTTAACAAAAATAAAACCGACTTCAAATTGTCTATCTCCGAAGTTCTTCATCAGATCTTCACCAAATTTAAATGGGACTACTTCGAAAGAATATTCTTTCAAACAAAAAAAATATCATTAAAATCAGTTCACAATTAGCAAAGATATCGCGGAACAAACACACAATAAAAAAAACACACAGTCGAATTGAGAACCTCCTCCTTTTTTTGGAAGTCGGTTAAAAAGAAAGCGGCTAACATAATCTTATTAAATGGAAGATAAAAGTAAAAAAAATACTTCACGAAAATCTCGTGCTAAAAATCAAGTAAAGGTAGAATAAGATTACCCAAAACGGTTCTGAAATAGAAAATTAATCTGCCTGAATCTAACGTCTATTACGTCACTTTTACCTCAAAGGCGTCACTTCAATTACCGCCTAATGAAGTTTCATTACCAATTCAATCATAGTTGCCAGCTAGATAATCTGATTTACGACACTGACTTTACGATTTCAATATTCGGATTCTGAGTATCAAAAATAAACCTGAATACTAAAGGATTTTCAATCTTATTGGAAAGGTGTAAAGGTTGGAAATGTGATGAATCAAAAATTCTATTTCTTTCTAAATCCGCTTTACGTACTCAGGCCTAGTATGGAAAGTTCAGCCTCTCGAAAGGAACAAGTGTGAGGAGGTTTTGAACCGAAGCCCGAACTTCGTAAAACCAATTTTATATTTGCATGTTATTGAAATTTAAAATGTGGGACTGCACCACATTGTAAAATATTCAATGAGACGAAAACCCAAGAAAAAGTACAGTGTAATTATAATTCAGCCATTTATATTATCCATGTAACTAAACCTTTTGCGAGTCTGAAAAAATTGTATTTAGACACCGTTACTAAATAAGAATAGTTCCACCTAGCCTTTTCTCAAATATGTTGGGGTCAGCTTCCAGTATAACCAGATGCGGCTGAATACCAGTATTTTACACGGAGCGACTGCCATCAGACCTCCGCAACCCAGTTACAGGGCAATGCCGATATCTTAAGGTTAGATTGGTTCTCAGACTTTCGGGCTTTTGACTACCCATAATGACTGTCACGGGTATTCATATGACACCCGGAACCGAATGTTTAACGTGCTCTGCTCTCCGAAGCACGGAAATTTACGAAATAATGATTTGGATTTATTTTACATTCCATAGCTTTTACAGTGCTAATTTCGTCTACATTTGTTCTTTAAATATACAGATATACAGCAATGAATAATAAACTTTGGACAAACTCTTGTTTGCTTTTGGCTTTTTCCAGATCTCAGTGGATCTCGGATTTCTTTGACGTCGATAAAATAGTGTATTTTAGCGTTGGCGTGTTAATGTAGGAAAATTAACGTCTTTGATCCGGTCCACTGGAAAAAAATACTAAATTTTTATCGAGAATGCATTATAAGAGCCTCGACGAGTGACTATTAAGTACGTCCGGCGCACTCTGGGCAGTCAGCCGGTGGCGACAAACCTTGCTAACTGTCTAATATTTTCACCACGGCAAAAGCTATTCTCATACAGCTCATCCGACACGATGAAGAAAAAGACTAAACTTATTCGTGAAAAATTCAAATAGCCCAAACGCTCAGTAGATGTAACTCACCATAAAAATTTCAGTAGGTAAATCCAACAGATTTTTCCATAGAAACAATCGAGAACAAACATTTTTACGTCCACAAAACATACAGCGACATTCAAATTACTCAAAATATGGACTCAACGCACCATTGTCCGTACAGCTTCAGTTTGCACTGCCAATCCCGAGGGCCCCCTGATTGCTACAAAGTATTGCGAGAACATTCTACACAGTAAACTGAATTTAAAGCTTAAACTTTATTCACACGGCACTTTACTGGACTTGCGGCCCGTGGTTGGACTTAAATCGAATAAACGTCAAATGTGGTGCACCCCGCACCGCCCTGGAATGCGGACCCAGAAAACAGGAAACACTAAATTTGAACCGCTATTTGTTCCATTACTTGTCCACCGCAAATATTCCAAGCAATTTGTAAGTACTTATAGAATTTAAACGATGTTAATAGACTAGTTATTTTGGAAAGGATAAAGATATATTAAGAGGAAACGCGGGCTGCAAAATATTAATAATTTGAATAAGTTTTTGCGATCTATTTCCGTCTCACCCCTCCCGCAAACCTTCCCAATTGAACGCAAAAGAGACACCTGCATCTCGGACTGATTTCTTCTGTGCAATATTAGCAAAATCGTACTTTCGTATTTCCCTTTTCCTTCCTTAAATCTGGACCGATTTTAATATTTTTTTCTGTAATCATTTAAGAAAGACTTTGGTTATGTCTGTATGTTTTTCTTTTATTTTTTATATTCGCCAAATTTGTTTGCCAGATGTTTGAAAACGATGGTTTTCGAATATTTTTTTCTAGATTTTATTCGCAGATTTTATTTTTCTACCGGTGTTTGTACAATTCAAATTAAAGGGCTCGCTAATTAACAACCGTGCGGATTATACGATTTGCAAACTGCGCTTGCCGCGGTCAGTCCGTGGATGGGTAACTGTTCGTTACACATCGAGGCCCCTCCGTGCCTCAAAGAGCACGTTTAACAGTCGATCCCGGGTGTCATTCGAATACCTATAACAGTCGTAACGGGAAGTCAGAAGCCCGAATGTCTGACAACCGGTCTAACCTTAGGATATCGGTATTGCCCATTTGCGGAAGACTGATGGCAGTCGGTCCTTGTAAAATACTGGTATTCAGCCGCATCTAGTTAGACTGGAAGCTTACCCATCATAGTTGGAAAAGGCTAGGTAGAACGTTTTGTACAATTCCAACGCTGTTTTGTACTATATCTTTTTTGTGGCTACGGCACGTACTGTTTTCTTAAGTTATTCCTGATGAAATCATAAAAGGTCCAGCTCATGACCACTGGTTCAACCCATAGAAATTGGACTATGCTCAAGAAAACTAGCACTGGGATTTTCCGTAAGAAAATTTTCAGTGACAGCTCGGGATTGTAATAAATCGCCCCTCTATCTCATGGGTGGTAATACCGTTATCGCGGTACTGTGGGTACACGACGTTGCACCTCTATCTTACCTATGGTTTTTGTTCCTCACTTCTATATTCCGCTAAGTAAATTAGCTAGCTAGTAAATTAATAGATGGTCAATTAAATGAAGGGTCTGACTTACTTTAGCGGTACCCCGACGTGATATTATATCGCCATTTCAACGAGCATACCTTATCGTGCCATCCATCAATTTCTGTAATTAAAATATATAGGTGTTACTCAATCGAATTTGATGGCTCAACGGTACTATTATTTTTGAGTTTTTAAAAGAGCGTTTTTTTTGCGTCGGGGGTTTTTTAAATTTTAAATTTAATTTACAATAGGTATCAATGGATACAGCAACGTGATACTAAGTACTACTGGTACAACACTAATAATTTCATAGTAACTTGACGTTACTCCGTACAATGTCCGTTACGTGCGACAAGGACAGAAAATGCGCTATTCAAATATTTGAAAAACATTTAGGTACTCCTCCATTTTTAGATTGATTTTATTAATTTTTCAACGATCATTTTCTTTCTATACCTTTATTGATATAATAATTGTATTCTTTCTAATTTTTGAAGTAGTCAACTACCGAATTGCTCCGAAAAACACGGCTTTCCATATCGTGCTCGTAATAATTAATAATATTGTTAATGACAATCCGGATAATCACTTTGATGCTTGATCAGGTCCCAAATCCAGCAGCTATTTATTCATACTATTAGTTTTTCCTATAATGAAATCATATGCTTCAATATTCTGTAATATCGACGCAAAAAGTGTTTGACAAGGGAAAATTGGCAATCTTCGGATATTCATCATTCACCAGTTGATGAAGCACCTTTGTTTTATTGATGGACGTTAATTGTTTTTTTAATTAGAGAAGAAGAGAGATACTTTTACCGGCCGACAAGGTTGTTAGGCTTTTTGCGCATAATTTTTGTTAATTCATGTTGTATGTGCAATAAAGGGCGGGCCGTTTTTGGGGGGCTGTTTTTTATAACATTGATGTTCATAAATAATGATAGTCTATCTTTACATAGTATAAAACAAAGTCGCTTCTGCTGTCTGTACGCTTAGATCTTTTAAACTACGCAACGGATTTGAATGCAGTTTTTAGCAATAGATAGAGTGATTCAAGAGTAAGGTTTATATGCCTCACATTAGTATCTACATTGCACCCGCGCGAAGCGGAGGCAGGTCGCTAGTTTTGAATAAATAAGTTTTGAAGTTGAAGTACCTACCTTCGGGTACACATGGGTAATTTTTTTTATTGTCTCTGTTCTACTGGACCAGGGTTCGATTACCGGGTCAATCAAAATATTTTGTATCAACAATTAATTTTCATATAAGTATTTCTTTTACCCATTTCATTTTTTTCACATCCATTAATGTAAAATAGTTGCCCATTTTAGACTTCCTCTCAACACAGAAATTAACTTGCAGTTTGATTCAAGTAATGTATATATCTTCTATCTATATAAATAAAAATGAATCGCCAAATGTGTTGCTAAGTGCAAAACTTGAGAACGGTTCGACCAACTCGGCAATTTAAAAAAAAAATTGTTCCTTAAGGCACAAGGAAGGTTGTTATAGAGAGAAAAAACATAAAAATTGTGTGGAAAATAGTAAAAACAACACTTTTCTTTTCCCACTACAGGCCAATAACTTTTGATAGAACGAAGTCTATCCGGGCAGCTAGTAACTTCATATATTTAACTTAGCTCTCAGTTAATGAAGAGTTGTCCGACCTGAATTTAATTACGGGCAGCGTGGCAGCGCACCAATCAATGATTTTGCACACCCCATAATTATATCATCATTTTAAACATAAATATGAGATTCGTTCCAACTGCTTTACGAATTTAATTCCTGTTCGCTCGGACATCAATTGGACGGTAATTTCGATTGCTTTTGTTAAATTATGTTTTATTCCTGCTGTAATCTGATTTTTAATATGAATGTTATATTTTAAATTCATTACTTGATATTTTGTCGAAAATTTAAATTGTGACGGATTGCTTTTTTTACATGCTAAGGTTATAGTGAGTAAAATATAATAGGTCAGTTTTGACAGCTGTCAGATTAAAACATGTTATGTCAATTTCGACATAAAATGTACTGATCTGACAGCTGTCAAAACGGGCCTATTATATTGTAGACACTATAACTCTATGGTCTTTCTTAGGAAGAAACAATCCAAATGATGAGCTGTAGATTGACCGAATTAAGTAGCATTCTTTTATGTTTAATTTACTTAACAAAAGTTGACTGTTTAATTCGGTCGTAGTATAAACTTACCAAAACTGCCTAGTGAAGCTCTTCCACAGTACCGGGAGTTAGTAAACGATACAGTCAATAATATTATAAGTAAAAAGGTGTAGATAGGTTACGTACACAACATTCGATTTTCAAAAACGGCACACTAACGCACACATAAATAACTAAATATTGCAATAGCACACTACATTACGATTAGACGTCAAAATAGGATGGCATGATTCGATTATCGCGAACGAAAAAGAGACAAATGTAATTTGCGATAGTGGGTCGTCTAACGTAGTAGAAACGCAACACTGAGATCAAGTCTGGCTAATTAGCCACATTTTGACGTGTCGCTTGCTGAGCGCTTATAACCTATCTACACCTTTTTACTTATAATATCATTGGATACAGTAAATTATGGCGTATGTAGCTAATGGATGACACACGTCGCACGTTATGAGTCAAAGGATAGTTTATAGTAACCTCAACTGACAGAACAGTTACGGAAACTTGCAGTAAACTGCCCAACTCACACTTGGGGTACTGATATTGGCCGGGAAAACTCATAACACGTACAGTCACGTGTAATAATATGTATACACATTGCTAAATTAAAAAACGAATTTGTTTTAGAGAATAAAGTGTAATTAAGAAATATTCGAAACAGTAATTCGTATGTAATTGTAAAAATTATGTGTTAAATATTTCATAATTCTAATAGATATTTTAGTAGACAATCGCTTTTTAATTTCGCTATGTGAATACATATTATTACTCGTGACTGTACCTACTTTGAAATGCCTAACAACGCGAATTGATTAATCGAAGTGTCAAGTGGTAATGTAAAAAAAATAACATAACATCACGCCTTGTATTCCCCGAAGGGTTAGGCAGAGGTGTTTTAGTAACAACCTCGTTTCGCCAGTTATGTTTACGTCCCATGTAATAGGGGGCGAGCCTATTGCCATTAACTGGGCACAAATCCAGACTCCGGGCTGCTACTGAGAAATTCCTAATGGAAAACTCTATATCACTTTGCCCGACCTGGGGATCGAACCCAGGACCCTATGCTCAGCAGTCACGCTTGCGACCACTTGACTAACGAAGCAGTCAAAAGGTCGTAAAAGTCGACTTGTAAAAAAAATGTTTAACAAAACTAGCACTTTCAACATTATAAGTTCCTGGGGCATTATATTACACTCAAACTGAATTAGATTTTCATTCTACGAGTTTGTAATTTACAGCTTTCAGTATCTGATTTCAAAATATCCAGTATCGACTCCACAGAAACTCGATTACATCAAATTCTTTCTCTAAATACAGAGTAAATTTCCTCCCCTGTTTTAATTCCAATGCTAGTTTCCGTATCGGGGGAGTTTACTGAAATTTCAACAAACAACTATTAATTTCTCATCGAAAGTACTGCATAGCGGCATATCTGACAGGAGCTTCGACCCAGCTTTAAACTTGTGATGTATGACCTATAATTCCTTGGAGAAGTACAATTTTTTGAACGTATAAATTTTAAACTTTTAAAGCATCTCTTAAGATGAACATGACAAACACCTTAGTTTGCCAAGGAGCAAGTCGTAAATTTAAAAGTGCACTTAATTTCTTTTAATGCTTTCACTTGAGTATTACTACTTGTGCATTCAAATATAATTCTGAATAAAGAGAACAAGTTTGCTCGTTTTATTTTTCTGAATTGTAGTAGTGTGTGTGATATTTATATGATTGTGATCTTTTATCTAATGATGATGATGACGAGCAGTGATAGCCTAATGGTGTGACCGTCGGACTGCCAAGGCACACACCTCTGACTTTTCGAATTCATGTGCAGATCAGAATTTGATTATCACTTGCGTTAACGGTGAAGGAAAAACATCGTGAGGAAACCTGCACAACTGAGAGGGCTCCATAAAGTTCTCGATGGTGTGTGTAGTCTGCCAACCCGCACCAGGCCAGCGTGGTGGACTAAGGCCTATATACTTCTCATTCTGAGAAGAGGCCCGTGCCCAGCAGTGGGACAGTAATGGGCTAGTAATGTTTTTTTATGTAGGTTGACGTAATAATATGAAACACGATCTGTCAAGAACGCATTCTCTCAGCGGCCGCACTGTAGTAGGTATGTCATTATTAAGGCCTGTGTCGAACCCTAAAGGCGCGTTCCCATTATGTCGTGACGATACATTTATCTTTGGACGACTGTCGTGCTAACCGTTCCCATTGTCTCGACAATCTGTCGTCACTGCAAAAACAAGTCGTGAACGACAGTTAATCGTGTCGTCTTATATGTGAACACCATTTAAATAATAAGCCACGACACTTAAAACTACACGACTATCTGTCGTCACGACAAAATGGGAACGCGGCCTAAATAAGATCTTTAACATAACATCACGCCTGTATTCCTCGAAGGGTCGGGCAGAGGTGTATAGTAACACCCTCATTTCGCCATTATGCTTAACTCCCATGTAATAGGGGGCGAACCTTTTGTCATCAACGCGGCACAAATCCAAACTCCGGGCTGCTACTGAGGAATTTCACACGGAAAAACCCAATAACACTGCCTGACCTGGGGATCGAACCCAGGACCTCACGATCAGCAGTCGCGCTTGCCGGCACTAGATCAACGAGGCAGTTAAATAAGATCTTTTTCGATCAAAATGTTCTACCTATCCGTTGAAAAACCAGTCATATTTCTATTTCCACGCAGCCAATAAAAAATATATAACTTCGTAATCACGTTTTCCTTTCAGCGTATAAAAAACCATGTAAAACTTTCAGAAAAATAGCAAAAAAAAAAGAATACGATTTTAACGACGGACCGACCCACATGGACAAACGAGCTGGGATTACGAATTAGAGGCGTTCTTATTAGCGGTCATGGAATTCTAAAAACGTTCCAGATTTTCATGAACATAGCGTGGGAAATATTGTATTAGACCATGAAGTTTTTAGGTTGAACTGCCTCGTTGGTGGCAAACGCGACTGCTGATCTTGAGATCCTGGGTTCAATCCCCAGGCCGGCAAAGTGTTATTTGATTTTTGTATGTGGAACTTCTCAGTAGCAGCTCGGAGTTTGGATTTGGGCATGGTTAGTGGCAATAGGCTCGTCCCTTTTACATGGGACTTAAATATAACGGCAAAATGTGGGTGCTACTATACACTTCTGCCCAACCTTTCGGGGAATACAGGCGGGATGTTATGTTATGTAGGTCGCGATTATTCGCGATTACACATTGCATTATGAATATATCGGGTGTAAAAATACCCTCAACGAAGCCGAGAGCCACGTATTCTTCCCATCATTACGATATTTTTTTGATATTGGGCCATACCTGGGAACCAACTGGTTATGGAGATATTGAAGGTCAAAAAGTCACCATATTTTTGTACGTTTTTCATGAAAACTAAGTTTAAATGTTATTACTAAACATTCTTCAATACAAACATTATCAAAAAAAAATGTAGGTACAGACCGCAGCGCACGCGCTTCCATTGCGCACTACAATAAAAATCTGTTTTTAATACCAAAAAATAAAAGTTGTTTCCCAGCAATTATTTTTGCTGTGTGTTGCATAGTTTTATGTACAGTATGTTAAAAAAATACTATTACCAAAGAAACAGTTGCTTGGTGGTACGATCTACGAAGGTACCTACTGTCCACCTGGCTAGCTACCACCCTCACACTAAAGTCCGTCGCAATGCAATTTACTGTGTACCGTCGTGTGTATGTGAAAGCCAGAGGCGTATAGGGGATTCCCTCTATATCTCTGTTACTTGAATTCGTGTTCTCTATCTTTGACCCTGTATGTACTTACCATCAGGTGCAACGAGGGTCAAAGGCGATAAAATCAAAGAATTATTAAAAACAGGAAACTGCACAATTTTTTTTACAATAGGAGTTTATTACAAGTAAAAAAAAAGAAGATAGTTACGTTTTCTTCCTTGGATTCCATATTCTTTGCTAACAAAGATTGCCGATCACACAACTTCAACCTTACGCCCTAAACTAGGTAGGCTTCGTGGTACTCATATCTAACAAGATATGCGAGGATATGCAACAGATGCTCTCTACTCCTGCTTGATTCTTACTATGAAAAGGCAGCAAACAAAACTGAACATAAAGTAGAAATAAATATTCAGCAGTAGGTATACTAGATTCGATAGCTATGTTGCATATTTTTAGTACACCCTTGTTTCGCCAGTTAAACAAAAGTCCCATGTAATAGGGGGAGAGCCTATTGCCATTAGCCAGGCACAAATCCAGACTCTAGACCGCTACTGAGAAATTCCTAATGGAAAAATCCAATAACACTTCGCCCGACCTGGGGATCGAGCCCAGGACCCCGTGCTCAGCAGTCGCGCTTGCGACCAATACACCAACAAGGCAGCATGTTAAAGTAAGGCCCTGTGCACACCACGTTTTTTAAACGCGCCGCCGCGCCGACGCGCGGTTTCGTCAAACTCCATACATAAAAAACGATACACACATTTTTTAAGTATGGAGTTTCACATTAACGCGCGTCAACGGTGCGTTTAAAAAACGTGGTGTGCACAGGCCCTAAGATATTTCTAAATGAGGCTCCTAAATTCCTAATTCCTATAATGATATCACCTAGATTTCCAGCCTAATTCCCCAAAGCGGAATGAAACATCAAATAGGCTCGTTTGCGAAGCTAGGTGTTGGCTATAAATCATGTCCAATAAGCCATTAAGGTAATTTATACGTGGAGAGCGACCTGCATCGTAAACTGAGGCATTCTGCTCTTACAACTGTTTGCGGTTACCGTAATGAAAAAATATACCTTTTGTTGTATGAGATTTCTTGTATAACCTTGAGAATTTTTCGCGTTTTTCACCTTAAGGTGGAAACCACCGGTCTGCCCGCGAAATTTGTTTTTTTCGTGTTTTTCATATTTTACCTAAAATATGATATGTTGAGATGTACCTAGGTAATTTTATAATTGTGTTTACCACATAAATATTGAAACGTGTGAATGTAGGACGTTATAATTTTTAATAAGAGAGTCCTCAGTTTAAGGTGTCTTTTTGGTGAACTAAAAATAAAAGCATTGTCATGAACACATCAAATTCGGGAGACTCGCAGAATTCCGTTACCCAGTAATTTTAAATAAGACATACTTTTTCTAAACGAACTGACAACCTATGCTGTCCAATTTGTAACATGGTACCACTCGCCCGGATATACATGTCACCGTGTAATAACACAAAGACATAGACTGTAGAAAAAGAAATGCAAATTCAGCAGAAATTCTTAAATATCTACAAAAGTACCTAACTTCATTAATCAGTCTTTACAACTTCCCAAAAGTTTAAATTACAACCAAAAACATATCAAATCTCAACTCTAAATAAACCTGAAACACAAAAGATTATTAATTTCTACTCTTATTATTACTTGTTAACGTTAAATTCTCCAAAAATAATTTCGTTGGTACCTATTCATAAGTCCATAATAACTTTTCCGAAAACAATATAATTCTGAGAACATTTTCTGTCAAACGGCAAGCTGAACAAAAGACAACACAAAGCTGTTGAATAGGTAGGTACGCGAAAATTCCACATCAATTACTTCAATTCCCTCACTGGAACATCGAAACTATAGGTAACAAAATAAAAGCGTTGTTCCTAAAACAAAGCGATGTAACGGCCCTCTGAAGATAAAACGCTCGCCATGCGCGTTTTGACGTTTTCATTTTCCCCACTGTGCGCCGTGACGGATCGCAGGTGCATCATGTTGTGCACAATACGTCACGGCGAACTGTTCGCAAATGACGTTTCATATATCACCGCTTTGAATTTCGCGAGCAAACGGACAAAAATGACGACTGTGACACCTTTGTGCGGGGCGTTCAACGTATGCACGGTGCACGTGCACCAATTTAGACTATTGTTTGTTGATTGCGAACTACGGAAATAAAACTATTGACAGTTATGCCAATAGTCAGTACCTATGTATAATACTCTCGATTGCCTGCTGAATATGGAGTTTACAATACAACGCTATAACAGACGATTTGGAATAGGCGATCACTTTGATCACTAACACGCTATGTATGGGTAGCATTGTTATTAAAATATTAGGGAAGTGCTGTTGGCAGTTTATCTTTTGTTGCGCAATCAGCATTGATTTCTTCATAATATTAAGTAAACAATAGAATAGAACTTTATTCGCTATAGATAGTAGAGAATGGTAACGCAAGTTGATACATTTAAAAAAGTTTCCAACACATCTCGCCTTCAATGCAATGTAGGTTCTCATCTAACAAGATGTAAAAATATTCCTTGTTACATATAAATAATTACTCTAGTATCTTAGTATTTATTAAATAATACACTTGTTATTTAATACTTGTTGTTTTATTACTTTGTTACAATCATTGTACACGTGGCAGCCGTGATGCCCCAAGATGGAAGAGAGCCCACCTTCGTGTTGCCACCTGTCGTCTGTTCGGTGTCTTCCGTCAGGTGTCATCTGTCATGTGTCATCTGTCATGTGTCATCTGTCAGGTGTCATCTGTCAATGTCACCTGACAGCGGCGCTTACACTATTACAATTACTCTGATGAACTTATCTAGCC
Organism: Amphipyra berbera; assembly: GCA_910594945.2. Lineage (NCBI taxonomy): Eukaryota > Metazoa > Arthropoda > Insecta > Lepidoptera > Noctuidae > Amphipyra > Amphipyra berbera. The sequence continues at coordinate 7,615,693 of OU343136.1, read as the reverse complement.
TTTTCCTATGTTAGGGTCAGCTTCTAGTCCAACCAGCGGCTGAATACCAGTATTTTACACTGCGAGCGACTGCCATTAGACATCCGTAACCCAATTACTGGGCAATGCCGGTATTAGGAACCTGAGGAGGTTAGACCGGTTATCAATCTTTCGGGCTTCCAACTACCCGTAACAACTGTCATAGGTATTCGTGAACCGACAGTTTAACATGCTCTTTGGAGAATCTCGATGTTTAACGAACGATCACCCATTACTCTAATTAACATATAAAGAGCATATTAGTATAATAAGTTAAAAAAGAATCGTTGTCTCCCTTCATCATACAAACGACGCTTTGGTAATAACAGTGTTACAAAAAAAAAGTCACCCGTCAATACCGTCGTAAGCCCCAATTACCTCGGAGGGTAATACATTCAATATTTCGAAAAACGCTGAAACAGTTCCCGGGTGAGTAATGACCCACTCAGAGGGCAAAAATAAAATGTCTTTACGACGTAACTAGGGGCAAACATAAAAACGCCACAATGTGAGTTTCGCATTAGTCCTATAAATCGTAAAGACGATTATATTTTTTGATGTTATAAAATTGGCCTAACGTTGTGCGCCATCCAAGTTTTTACAGCTCAATAATATAACTGCAAAATGCCACGGAATCGAGATTTTTTTGCATAATTTCATAATAACGATAAAAGTTTAAGGCGCAATCAAACATTTTTGGTGCCATCATATTTTACACTAGCTGTGTCCTCGCGGCTCCGCCCGTAGCCTATGTTACTCAGTCATAATGTAGCTTTCTAACAGCAAAAGAATTTTTGAAATCGGTCCAGTAGTTTTTAAGTTTATTCGTTACATACAAAAATCCAAAAATACAAATCTTTCCTCTTTATAATATTAGTATAGATATAGATTCCAGTCAATTCAACGTGTTAGGTACATACATGAACTCACGCCTTTCTCCCATGGGGGTAGGCAGAAACTATAGAACGCCATATGCTACGATCCTTACATACTCCTTCCGCTTCATCCACATTCATACATCTTTTCATACACGCCCACTGGTTGAGAATACTACTGTCCTATGTGAAGAACATCACCAATAACATCGGCATTTCCACTGACTTCCACCTTATAAATTCCTTTTGTTAAGTACATTTCTTTTTAAATTTTATAATGAGCAGTATAAAAATACCATTAAGCTTTACTCATTCACGACCTAGCTTATTTGATGCAGGTTTTGTATGAAAATGAAGCAGAGATATAACGGTTAGCAAATTCGGCCTTCATGTAAAAAAAACCCTATAAATATTTCCCGTTTCATAAACCGGTATTATCCAACACACACTGTTCACTCAATGAAAACTTTTCACGCATATCATTCTCCTTTTGTAAGCTATCCAAATGAAATAAAACCACAACCCAAGTAAATTTCCTGACTTTGGTCCGATTCAATTTTGTGGTGCCTACTTAAATATTAAGTAATTCGTGGTTCCTCCCTCCTACGATACCGGACGACGCGATGCGGAATTCCTAATTTCCTTTTGTAAATGTAATTTGTTTCTTTCCCACATTTTAGTAAGAAAAATCCAATTACTGGTTGAAATGAATGTTAAAATTATTATCTTCGATGACTATTTTTGTAGTAAAGAGTCTGTAAATACAGGTTTCATCTTATCTTAAAATCGTATTAAATAGTAAAGCCTTTTATAAAATTTCTACATTTTCTGCTTTTTAATAAAAGTTTTTCAGCTTGTTTAAAATCACAAAGTCACATCTTTTATACAAAATACACACGACATATCTGTCGTCCGGCTCGTGACGTCAACACATCCTAATCTCTCCGTGAATGTAGCGAGGTGAGGGTTCGACAACCATCCGCAGGTGTGAACTTGACATTTTCCCCGACTCACGTAAAAATGGCGGGGATTATCCCATACCCCCGCGGAAGCAGGGTTGAGTGGCAGCCTTATTATTTGTACACGTTTTCAGCCTATCGTGAGTGTCATATTAGGCTTGAATGTACGAAGGTACGGTCCGTATTTATCCTGTTTAAGAGGAAAAAGGAGTATTTGATAACAAACGCAATGATTAATGTACCGAAAAAAGATTGTAAGAATTTCGATGCCATTAGTGGAACAATGGCACAAATGTAACGTCTTTCGCATTGCTTTCGAAAGTACCTAAAGAATCTTACTTCCTTATTTAGATTTGCTTTCTTTTTGTGGAAACAGGAAGATCTGAAGGCCGCCCGGCCGTGTTAAAGTATATCAATTAATATATTATTATTTCTACTTTGCTTATTTACTTGAAATGTTGCAATATTACAAGTAGTTATGACTCTAATTTTTCAAAACCTTTAGACTTTACCCCGTGTTAGAACGGGTTAGAACATAAAACTACCTCACCGCACGCTAGGAATAGACGCGTGTTGTAAGATTCAACAAAACCCAGCACGCTTGGTGGTATTTATTATTTATTTATTTATTTATTATATTTTTAAGAGGTACATGATAGGCCTTAAGATCTAATAAAGTGTCCCACAAAACTGTATCAACAGTTTGACTGTGGAATCAAGTAATCTTGTATCATATTATATATTATTACATTTAGATTTATACGGTATTTATACGGTAGGATCTATACGGTCCGCCTGACTAGCTACCACCCTCACATTAAAGTCCGACGCCAAGCAGTTTACTGTGTTCCGTCGTGTGTATGTGGGAGCCAAAGGAGTATAGGGAAATCCCTCTATATCTCTGTTCCTTGGATTCGTGTGCTACATCTTAGACCCTGTCTGCGCTTACCATCAGGTGAGACTAGGGCCAAACGCGAACAAGTCAAGAATAAAAAAATACCGACGGCCAAGCAACTTGGATTAGAACTAGCATATAATATCCAAGTATACTAACATCTAGGAAGCACTAGATATTCATCCTTACTTCCAAGTTGTTTATTTTCGACCTAGATCTTGTTTATACGGCCCAATGATAAAAGAAATACTAATTAAAACAGATTGCAATGCCTAGGATACGGATACCGCAAGCCTCCAGCACGAGAATTATATTCACTTCAAGTGTTGTAGACGAACCAATGCCGTAATGGGATTAATTAATTATAATCTTGTCGACTGTCTCTTTACTAAGTACTTTTACCTATAAGGTGAATGATTTATATGGAAGACTAGTTGTGGCCGCGACTTCGTCTGCGTAGAAGTCGGGTGGGTTTTAATTTTTTTGCACAGAATTCTTTTTCTTTTTCTAAAATAAAAGTAGCCTAAATGGCATCACTGGCAGATAGCTGATGTTATATGGAGTTATAACATCAGCTATCTGCCAGTGAAAGATCAAAATAGGTCCAGCCGTTTCGGAGATTAGCCGGGACAAACAAACAGACAGACAAAAAAATTAAAAATTGTTTTTATTTGCTATTAGTACCGTATATAATATCATATGCATTTAGTAAAAAGCTGTTATTTTGACATTACAAATAGACATTTCAATTTTATTTATTTGTATAGATCAATAATGATATTAAATATATTTATGAATCTAGACACGCGGTAGCGTGTCAAGCCAAGTTCAAAGAAAAAGAAACTGGCGACGCAGCAGCCGTGTGTTATATTACACGAACCATTTGAAGCCACTTTTGAGCCCTTAATAACTCAAAATCTATTCAACATAAACACATGAAATTTGGTTTATTTATTAAAACCCCTGAAATTAACTATAATCCCAAATTTCATAAATACAGCTCAAACGGTTATTGAGATATTAACGTCTTAAAATCGGCATTTTTAACACTGACTGACATATATATCAAAAACTTAATCCACTTCCAGATGACCTAGAAAGTTGAAATTTGACCTCCAGCTGGGTAATTGTGGTATACTAAGGAAAAAGTCAGAAAACAGTGAATTTTTACGATTTGAAATATTTTTAAAACAATCGATTTTTATTACCTAGCGCCTTGCGAAATTATAATAGCAAAATGTTTTTCTTTCGCAGGAGATTATAGGTTCCATGATGAAATGTCGCTTTTATCGTTTTATATACCAGATTATTTGATTCCAGTGGACTTTCGATATACTTCTAACGTTCAAGAAAATGTAGAAAATAGTACAAAAAAGAAAACTATACAGCGTAAACCTTTTATAGATCACTTTTGAATGATGAATAATAATAATTTCTTTACAAAAAGTAATGATATCCCATCAAAAATATAAATGTGAAAATGGGAGCCAAGTTCAATAATAAGAATATGCTTGGTTGTCGACTTCGCCGTCAAAAGCATTGAGATCGAAATGGGTGCCAAATTCTGTAGATAATCCTGAAATATACTTATAACATCATGAAGCTTAAGATTTGACTTGGCTAGTTTTCACATACAAGTTATCTTATATTTGGTTAATTAACTTATCTTCTTTATGTAATACGCAAGTTACTGTTTTTATATTGTAAGGTCAATATAATTATAATCCTACTCTTCAAAAATTTTGGTTTGCTGGTAAAAACTAGCCAAGTCAATTTTGAGTTTCATGATCTTCTAAATTAATTTCAGGATTATCTACAGAACTTGGCACCCATTTAGATCTCAATGACGGCGAAGTCGACAACCAAGCATATTCTTATTATTGAACTTGAGTCCCATTTTCACATTTATGTTTTTGATGGGATTGTGTTTACTCGTGAACCAATATGCATTTGGGTAGGTAAATATTTTCAAATCTACCATCGACATAATGAAGTTATTGGTAATAAAGAAAAAATATTAAGCCACATACATTAACGTACTTTAGTTATTTTAATTAGTGCTCTCTGTGCCTCGAAGAGCACTTTAAACCGTCGGCCCTGGGTGTCATACGAATACCTATGACAGTCGTTAAGGGTAATCAGAAGCCCGGAAGTCTGACAACTGGTCTCATCTTAGGATATCGGCATTGCCCAGTTACTGGGTTGCGGAGGACTGATGGCAGTCGCTCCGTGTAAAATACTGGTATTCAGCCGCATCTGGTTAGAATGGAAGCTGACCCCAACATAATTGGGAAAAGGCTAAAAGGAAGAGTTGAGTTAATACCTATTCTAATTTAAAATAAAACTAGTATAATGTATAAACTTCAAAAATCCAGACCAATCAAAAATATTTATTATTCAGAATTACTATAATAGACACCTATCTATATACTAGTGGTTACAGCAATAATAGCGGCCATTTGGATTGTCAGATAGAGTAATGGACGATCGAATTGCTTGCTATTGTTTTAATTTATTTACGCAAACAAATTCAATTACTTTTTTATGTAATAAGTTTGCAAACAGACCGATGACCCACCTGGTGGAAAATAGTTACCGCCGCTACACCTATAACCCCAAGAGTTTTGCTGATGCGTTGCCAACCTTACAGACAAAATTGTAAAGTCTCATGTGCCTGTAATTTTACCGGCACCCATACCCTTCAAACAGGAACACAGCAGTGCTGCTTGACGGCTGTTGACGGCAGAAATGGGTATAGTGGTAGTAATTAATTCCCTGGACAAATTCTTTCCTAAGGAGCTGTACTACTATTAGTAGTTTGAGATAGTATCTCTACATACCTATATTTTTTAACATCGACTACTCTACTCTTTATGATGCATGAGGATTTATGGTAGCCCGTGCACCATAGACTAAATAGTAACCATAGATTATTTTATTTTTGTGTGTTTGGGTTACCATGTTGTTATATATTATGTTTAAAAAGTGTAAGTTAATTTTAAGAAACATTATATTTTTAATTTTAAGTATCCGTATGCGTCCACGTGGGCGGAAAATAAATACTTTTTCTTACTTTCTTTCTCTTCTTTCTTCTTGCTATTATTTTAGACGTTCGCGGAATCACTATCACCAACGCTTTTAAGTATCATCATTATCATCACACCAGCCTGTAAACGTCCAATGCTGAAAATAGACCGTTACGATGTTGACGACACGTTTGGTGCAGTGGCTGAGCGATCGGCTTCTGCGCTACGGGTCGTGGGTTCGATTCCCGTACGGATAAATCGACGGTCCCTACGTATACTATCGAAACTACAAAAGCTCAGTTTTTATTATATTATGTATGTGCACCGATCACGCTGAGATTTATGATCCGATTTACGTGATTCTTCTTTAGTTTGATGCGGAATATTTGCCATGCCATTTGGTCCCATAAAAATGTATTATTTTATAACCATATATAGATAACATAATTTCACACATTTTAAGCAGATAAAATAAAAACTGAGATTTTGTAGTTTCGATAGTATACGTAGGGACCGTCGAAATATTTGTATGGCCTACAGATAGTTGTTCCGGGTCTGGATGTTTGTGCATGTGAAGATTTGTGTCTGTAAACGCACCCACGATATAGGAGAAATCCTAGAGTGGGGCAATGTTTAAAAAATAATAAAAGAAGATATCTTAATCACCATTGCGATCACCAACCTCGCAAAATACATTGGTGATCGCCAGTATGTTCTTATAAGTACATAAGAGGGTGCTAGTCCCCAATCTCTTCATATTATCTTTCGCCTTTTTTATCCACAAACCTCCTGTCTACATGACACACTTTTTATTTAGATATTGTTTTGATAACCTAAAGCAATTGTTGTTGAAGACTTACGAAAAAAACAATGAAATCATTCTAGACATGAAATAACAAAGTATTTTGTTGTTACAAAAGTATTTAAAAAAATACACAACAAAAAGAATTTGTAACGGGGATGTGCGTGGAAACGGCGGTACAGCAGGACGCCTTAAAAGGACATATTATCGATGTTATTGGAGATGTTCTTTACAAAAGAGTAAGGACAGATGCGTAGTACTCTCAACCGGCGTGCGTGTATGACAAGATGTATGAATCTAGTCGAAGTGAAAGGAGTGTGTAAGGATCGTAGCGTGTGACGTTCTATAGTTTCTGCCTACCCACATGGGAAATAGGCGTGAGTTTATGTATGTAAATGTATAAATAAATTAAATTACTTACCAGATTTAAGACATCCACTATAGATTTTTTGAAAGCTTATGTTCTACACACACTACCTACGCTGGGTTAAACACATAGGTTTATTTCTTCAAAAATGAAAATAGAAATTTTCTTCTCCAAATACCTATCCTTCGTAATATTTGATAAAATATTCGCTACCAAAACTTCGACTCATTTATGTAAATACAAAATACAAATGTGGCAAAAATGGTAACGGGACATGGCATTAAAATGTACGTCGCATTTAATAATTATGACGGCCACAGATTCAACGCGGAGCAGATAAGGCAACTGGAATCACTGAAATTACTTTAAATTGGCCAATTCTACATCTTTTAAATGCCTATTAGCGGTGTTACCTTTGCTTAAAGAACCGATCTTTTTAGTACCAGTACCATCATTTATGATAACGGTTTTTTGCAGAATTTCTACAAGTGTCCGAAGTATGGATGTCATCAGTATTTATTTAATAGTAGTAGTAATAGTAGTAGATCTCCTTGTGAAAGAGTTCGTCCGGGGAGTAACTACTACCACTACACTTTGCGAAGTAGCATTGTTGTGTTCTGTTTTGAAGGGTATGGATACCGGTGAAATTAAAGGCGTATGCAAACTTTCCAACGCAACTTTTCAACTTGGCAACGCATCAGCAATCCTCTTAGTATTGTTGGTGGTAACCACTTTCAATGAAGTGGTCGGCAGTTTATTTGCCAACCGATTAAATAAAAGAATACCTCCTCAGTCATTTAATTAACTTTTTTTATGTGTGTCTTTTGTTGCAGACTATTTTTCAGCGTTCTAAGAAGGAGAACACCTTGTTTTCCTGGCTGTAAAGTCAAATGTGAGAGGGACAAAAATGGCCGCATATTCAACGTTGAAGCTATGCGCTTGCGCCGGCAGAATGTGCTAGGTTAAAGTTTAAGCATGCCAGAATAGCAGTGCCTTGCGTACTTATCAACCAATTTCTTTTAATCTGTTGTATAAAGAATCTTATAATTAATTGTTGTGTTGTAGTGTAATTATTGACATAAAACTCAATTGGAAAGAACACACAGAAGCCCTAATAAAGAAATTAAGTAAATCTTCTTACGCAATATACAAATTAGTACCCATGCTCAATATCGACGCCCTTCTTACAGCGTACCATGGTTTAGTTTCCTCAAATCTTAGATACGGCATTATCTTTTGGGGTAACTCTACGAATAAAGAACTAGTATTTAAAGCCCAGAAGCAATGCATAAGGACCATGTTCAAACTAAAGGTCACGGATAGCTGTAAACCATTTTTCATAAATTATAAAATTTTGACATTACCATCTCTAATTTTGGAAGCTGCAATGTTTGTTAAATGCAACCCTAAGGTATTTCCAAATATGTCTGATACGGTCGTTCGTAGTAGACGCGATAACACTAAACTTCGCCTACATAAGTCAAAAGCTACTCTAATGAATAACAGCATATTTTGTATGGCCCCAAAAATATATAATAAAATCCCTAAACCCTGGAAAGAACTTAATAGTAATATATTAAAAAACAAATTAAATAATTTACTTGCAAATAAAGCCTACTAAGGATTTTCTGTATGACAACATTGATCACTAACTGCTATGACACATTTAAATGAATTATTACACACTGACTTACTGCTAATTGAACCTAATAAAGTAGAATTCATAAAATGCACAAAAGTAATAATATATACGAAATTGATTTATATATGTAACAATATTGCATAGCTAAATGGTAAATAAAGGTGCAAATATATTTATTTATTATGATGTCTCTTCTAATGTATTGTATAATTTAATAATAAGGCAAAGGCCAATTAGTATTGTAAAAAAAAAACGTTTTTTCCTTTTTTTTGTCCTCTATGTTCTTTAATAATTTGTACGCCATAGAGGCTAAACATGACTGTCTATTTTTTTTGTAACATCTTGCATGCATATGTATGTATACTCATGTTTCAACAAATAAAACCATCTTTATCTTTATATAAGTTGTTTGTTTTTGACGAAGAAGAAGAATACGAAAAAAATCCCTAACGTATTTGCAACAGTTAAGATATTGCAAAAGCTTTCATACCAAAAGTACACGCTATCATAATATTCAAGAACATAGCGATGCCTGTTATACCAAGCATTAGCAGTTATTATAATTACGTTCAAGTAATTATGTCTGCTTATCTCAGATACTTTACTTTTAATTACATCAACGTCTGTTTCTGGGCTCTTTATTATTAAATGAGATTCATGGCCCAATTTCAATGAAAGCAACGACACGGCCATTATATTTTTCTTAAGAATTAAATTTACCTTAAATATGTATGTAATAAAAATTGAAAGGCTCTTTTCCATGAAAACAACTTCTCCCTATTTCCCCATGAAATCTAATTTCGTAAAAACATCAATATAATTTTTATAACATGAAAGGTTATTTAAAAAACTGCCTCGTTGGTCTAGTGGTTGCAAGCGCGAGTGCTGATCATGAGGTCCTGGGTTTGATCCCCAGGTCGGGCAAAGTGTTATTGAGTTTTTCCGTGTGGATTTCCTCAGTAGCAGCCCGGAGTATGGATTTTTGCCCAGTTGATGGCAATAGGCTCGCCCCCTATTACATGGGACTTAAACATAACGGCGAAATGAGGGTGTTACTATACACTATTGCCCAACCCTTCGGGGAATACAGGCGTGATGTTATATCATGTTATAATACAAACAGTGAATAATAAAAATACATGAAATTCTTTATTTAAAGTCGATCCTCTGAAGAGTATTCTTTTTTTTTTCACAAAAGAAACCTTCTGAAAGTAGTCCTATATCAACAACTAACTCAAACCTAAGCTGTCTTCGACTGGTTCTCTATGTAAACTGTCAGATTTAACACAAATGTTACGTTTACTACTAAATCCTTTTTATATATAGGTATATTTGGACAAATAGAATAAATGTTCGTTGCTCTTACATAACTATAGTCTGGCCATTAAACTTTTGTATAAAAGGTAAACAAATCTATGATCGCGAAAAATTCATTCAACTTTAAGAATCTTTTTTTTAGTTGCCTTTACATTTGTTCTACAATAGTTTAAAAATGGGTGTTTTTGATGATTGCATTGAATGTTTCAAGATCAATGGCATGTTTACCTTTTATACAAAATTTTAATGGCCGGACTATAATCACCAAAGAAAAAGCAATACTATTTACATTTGAGAATTAGAATTATTTGTTAGCTATAGATCTTACACCTTTGTGTTTTCAAATATAAACGATATTAATACTCGTCTCACACACACCTTTACTGGTAGTTTTACAATCACAGCCATTGGTAATACACTTAAACTAAACAAATGTTAGGCTCGTCATTGATCGGGAAATTTACTACACACGACAATACACGACTTCAGAGATCCTTTAGGCAAAATCTACTGACCTATAATGAAACTTTTTAACAAAAAAAAAACCGACCTCAAATTATCTATCTCCGAAGTTCTTCATCGGATCTTCACCAAATTTAAATGGGACCACTTCGTAAAAATACTCTTTCAGACAAAAAAATAATCATTAAAATCGGTTCACAATTAGCAAAGATATCGCGGAACAAACATACAAAAAAAACATACAGTCGAGTTGAGAATCTCCTCCTTTTTTTGGAAGTCGGTTAAAAATAACAAACACTCTTTTAACAACCTCAACTACACGACCATTCAAACACCGAAACTTTACAGTGACGTAACACAGTGTCGCGTCCGTATTCCGTCGCTATCGATACTCGGTGGCGTGTGCATACGTATCGCACGCCCTGGGTGATTTGCATAAAGCTCCGCGGACAACGTTTTGGCGTCAGTTCAGCTTGTATCTCATTAGCATAACTGCTCAATTATTTTGTGCGGAATAGTCACTTTACAGACAAATTTTGGTTTTGCGCTACGTTGAGCGTCCTATTGAGCGGTGCCACTAAAAATGTCTGCTACAATCTAGCCAGAAGTATGCTTAGTGCGTCGGATATAGAATTAAATTCGAATAACAGAATTCTGGATTTGTGCCCGGTTAATGGCAATAGGCTCGCCCCCTATCACATGGGACTTAAACAGAAATGGCGAAACGAGGGTGTACTAAAACACCTCTGCCGAATCCCCTGAATCCAAGGCGTGATTTTATGTTGTGTTATGTAACAGAATTCTTTGGCGTAACTAGTTCAGACTGCTATATTTTTTCGGATACCGGATTAGTTGATACGTGTCTAAAGATTTTTGCTCTGAGATCAAAAATGTCCCAAATCATCGACAAAAAGCCCCACATGGTAGCATATACAATGTGTCCGGTCACTGACTAGCGATATTCTAAGTACCTACTTATATTATAACTATTTTATTTATTTATACTTCTATGCACTATGGTGGTACATAAGGCGGACTTAATGCCATAAGGCATTTTAATACACAAATAGACTACACACTGGGGTCCAACCCCCTTCCCCTCTATGTTGCAGCCATTTTGAATTTTTCTTGAAATATTGTCTACGTGTATACAAAAAAACATATCTTTTAAAGTTTTGGTATTACCGAAATAAAAATAGGCTTATTCGGAGTGCAACAATATTGTCTATCATTTTTTTTATTTCAAATGGGTTTACTCTTGACTCTAGTCTAGGTCAGAGGAGACAGAGACAAAGTCTACGATGGAGTGACCTTACCCAGAAGAAGCCTGTTAACTCTAACTTTGAAGAGATTCAGGTTGAATGCGTTCGGGAACACAGACGCAGGTAGTGAGTTCCACTCTTTTGCAGTGCGCATTATGAAGGATGTTTGGAAGCGCTTAGTGTGAATTGGTGGAATGGCAACTAAGTATGGATGGTAACTTGCAGTGCGTCTAGATGTCCGATGGTAGAAGAATTTAACATTACGAAACAATATCATTACGAAATATCGCTAGTCCATGACCGGACACCGGTATAATAGCAAGTCACACCAGCTTCAGTATACCTACCCATAGCTTTTACAAAATAGATGTTACATAGATATCTGTCTAAAGCAATCCCCACACCAAACATAGTCAAAACTCAAAACACTATTGACAGAGTATCTAAATTACCCTCCATCCAATGAAACCGATGCAATTAGCGACTGTTTGTTTAAATGCCAGGCAAATAAACAGTGTCCGTTAAACTCCCGCGCGGATTAAAGTCGATGTAGTTTTCCAATTAACTCGTAAATGTTGCCATACTCTGGCAGATGACAATGGGCTTTGAAGTTTGGTTGATGGCAACCCCGCCGCATAAATTGAGACGCGTTGTGCGCTCAAGCGTGTTTGTGTTTGGAAAGAAAATATTAACTTCCTACGCAATAATTGATAGGAACTTAAGACTAAAGACTGATTTTCGTATTGAAATGAACACGGAGGGAGCGTATTGTGCGTTTGGTAGAAGCGTGAAAGCCGTTTTGTTCTTTAGAAATATAAATACATTTAGAGAAAGGATTATCATAACATAATCAGCCCATTACTATCCCACTGCTGGGCACGGGCCTCTTCTCAGAATGAAAAGGATAAGGGACTTAGTCCACCACGCTGGCCTGGTGCGGGTTGGCAGACTATAGACACCATCAAGAACTTTATGGAGTCCTCTCAGGTGTGCACGTTTAGAAAAAGGATTAGAATAGTGAAATCAATGGTTGCCGCAATATTTGTTATGATACGGAGCATGCAATGGCGAATCCCGTGACCCCGGCCATAGGATAGAAGGAGGGAGTCCGGTAGACGGGAGTCTACCGGACTGTTACCGTCTAAAAACCCACGGTCCCTCGTCCCTCGTCCGGGGAAGGTGAGGGATCGCCTTCCCCGGACGAAGGACTTCCATGAGGATTCTCCCACGATAAAAAAATAAATAAAAAGGAGAAGCTTGTATAGTAAATGTCTGTAGTATGTAATACATGAACAAGGACCTTGGTAAAAAAACCGCACTCACTTTGACATCAACTCCAGAGTGGTCCTAATGGTTGATACGCTCTTGAGGTTGTATCGTTTATCGTGAAAACTTCTACTACGCAAACACTTCATAACTAGCAGCTAACTACTCTCTTTACACAAAAGGAACTTCAAAAGCGTCTTTAAAAATGAACTAAAAATATTTAGTATCGCGTAAAATTAATTAATTTGTAAACAAGTTGGAGATTGAAGAATATGTAAAGTTTCGAAGTTTATTTTATGAGTTAACGATACACAACTTTGTGAAGTTTTAATAACTTAGTCGTAGTTTTAACTTGGATCAGATAACGAGCCGTGTTTTTGTTTTATAATACGAAGATTGTAAAATCGAATCATTCTGTCTGAGTTTGTTTTAAAATTGAGCAGTAAAGCCTGCAGGCAGTTTTATTTATATTTTTAGCAGTCTTTGTACAGTCAAGGACAGGTCGACATGGCAATCGGGTATGAGGTGAGTCGTGGAGGGGTACGCCCCGCACACCCGCACAGCACCCGCGCCGTCTTAGTCTTAGCGCTCTGCACGAGTCCGCATCGACCGCGTTTTTCGATTTCGATCTCGCTCACGTTGTTGCTTGTAGTTGTGTATTGAAAATGACTAGAAAATTGTCATGTCGACATGTCGTAGGCTGTAGGTATATGAAATCCCTCATGTTGTCTTAGAGCCATTTTCAATAACCTATCTACCGACGGTTTGCTCTACTAAAGATAGAATGAAACTTCATAGAAGTAATTTTCTATCTCTCCATACAATTAAGGCAAACCGGCGATAGACGGTTTATTGAAAACGACCGTTATTTTCTGTCAAGTCATTTTAAAATCGTTATATCAATCTTTCGTTTCGGCATTAACATAAATGTCTTGTTCTTCAACTGCGCCCATTCCAAATGATATTGCCTTTTTTCCTATTACGCTATAAGTTCCAGTAGGCGCGCGAATTGAATGCAGAGCTCAGGAATGCGTGTGAGAATGCGCTGGTGCTGTGCTGTGCGGTGGTGCTGATGACAAGGATAGCACTACATTTGCGGGCGTGTGAAGCGAGGCGTGCGGACGAGGGGAGCTTCACCTAAAGCCCCGAGTGCATTCAATTCACGCGCCTATTGTACTTAAAATGACCTCCAAACCCATTTTTGCTTGACGAAATGTTTGAAAATCTCACTTAATATAGAGTCCTGCCGCTGCATAAATTAGTGAAACGAACATGACAAGGCTTCTTCTCTCGTGTCGGCACAGGCTTAAGAAGATAGCTCACGTGGTGAAAAGATTAACCAGTCGACAAAGTTGGTAGTTGGTCTGATTGCCCAGGGTGTGCTGGACGTACAACCCGTCCAACTTAACTGTGCACCTGGCGCTGTGACGTAACTGTGACGTAATGCTAACATTACTGAACGCACAAGGCGAGCACGGGGTGCCGCGCGGGTACGCGGGAGAGAGGTCGCATTCCAGCGAAATGCACAGTTAGGTCGGACGGGTGGTACTTAAGTATCGTCACCCGTGGAGGCTCTTTTCATGCACCCATGACAAGGCAAATATCAAACAAGATTTAATTTAAAATAAATGTTTCACTTCAGTGTAGAATACCAGGTAAGCCTGCAAATTAACTATAACCTTAAACCCTTCAGCTAATACGTGTTCGCACTAGGAATGGATTCATCACATTACTTCGAGCCGGCTGGTTTTAAACTCATGGCTTACTGATTCCAAGTTCACATTCTACCTGACTTTATTGCTTCACTGGCTTAATCCTACTACCTAGTCATTAAGTTTGTAGACTATCGGGAACTGTTATACTGGAATTCTGTCGAGCATGTCACGCTGAGTGAGCGCCGACGGGTTGTGGGAAACGTGGAAGCGGGTGGTATGCCGCCATTCGGAGAAGCCTACACTGGCCTGCAAAAATAAGTATCACACTTTTATAATTGTGTGTGCGGGCTTGATATATAAATCGTTACTCAATGTACATCATGTTATGATCAGAATGAATTAATGTAGATACCTACCTACAACAGAATAAAATATAGAATGAAAAGGCTCTACTGCTCTATTACACGTCCCCAATGCGTGTCTATGGTTACTATTTTTTGTCCTTAAACCGTGCTGCTTTGTTTATAAACCAGTTTAGTAATGTTTCTTTACACGCTTTAAGTCCCACATTATATTTTTACTCAGATTCCAAAATGTAATTTTTATTTATTAGAATGAGTTAAAACAGCTAGTTCTTAAGGTAAGAGCCCGTTCACACAGCGGATCTGTTTTAACGGATCCGTCGGTACTGGATGTGTTGTTCACATCTGTACCGACGGATCAGTTAAACAAATTGCAGCTGCGTCGCATTTGCTAAGCAGGATATGAAAAAAATAACGGATTCAGTATTAATTACTGGATTCAGAATACTGTCGTGTATGTGAACTCGCTCACACAACTGCAGGCGCCATCACCAAAATAAAAACGGATCCGCTAAAACGGGTCCTGTAAACAGTTTCTTTGTGCACTAAATGTAACACACAGTTTTATTCTATTACTATCGGTATAATATAGGACCAGATTATGCAGATCTGTGAAATGTGGATTGAGGAACATAAACACAGCAATCCGTCTCCATACATCATCGGAACGTAATAGTATTCCGACTGCACTTATGTAAGCTCTGCATATTTTATAGGCTCCTGCTCACGCCAAATGCGTTCATATGCGGGAAATTGAATCAACTGTGGATGAAACTATCATGTTGATTTGGGAATATTGTTGGGTTAGTGCTTTTAGAGGGTTTATGTAAGCTTACGGTCCGACTGCTGGATTCGAGCCTCTTCTTAGAATGAGCAGGGTCTAGGCCTTAGTCCATCACGCTGGCCTGGTGCGGGTTGGCAGACTACACACACTATCGAGAACTTTATAGAGCCCTCTTAGGTGTGCAGGTTTCCTCACGATGTTTTTCCTTCACAGTAAACGCGCGCTAGTGATTATCAAGTTTTGATCTGTAGATGAATTCTACAGAGGTTCAGGCTAGAACCGAACCTTAGACTTTAATAGTTTGAGATTAGTTTTTTTTTCAAATGGTTGCCTTCCCCCTGTAGTCTTTTTGGTTTGTTTTCTTTTTTTTTATCGTTGAAAAATCCTCATGGATGTCCCTCACCCCCGGGTGCCCTTGCCTTCCCCCGGGAAGGCAAGGGGGTCTGCCAGACTCTTACCGGCTAAAAACCAACGGTGTCCCTCCTTCTGACCTAAGGCCGGGGTCACGGGATTCGCTAGTGCATGCACCGCAACCCCGGCAGGTTCCCCCTGTAGCCTAGAATGCATAGGGAGATAAATATAGCTCTCAATTTCAATCAGTCAGTCGATACCAAGCGATAATATAACAACGCAATAAAACTCTTCTTAATGCACGCAGAGAGCTTTCACGTCATATTCGAAGCAACACAAGTAGATAAACAGCTAACTTAGCGTTTCAAGCACCTTCAGAATTCCCCATAAAACTGAGTTTAAAGTTGAAATTAGATCAGAATTAAGCCGTCGTCGAGGAGTTAGTTGCATTTGTAGCGGGGGGCATCTCGCCGCTTCCCGTCGCGGGTAGTCACACATTTACATAAAACGCTGGCACCACTCCCGCCAGAATTACCATAAGCGCTTAATTATTTTGTTTATCTGACCACTAAACCGCTTCGACTTCTCTCAGAGACGTGGAACGGAGCCAGTGTGTTAATATTCCGCTGTATATATGCTTTTTTCTCTATGTCCGCTTTGGCAGCGAAGCGGTCTTTAATGTAAATATAGATAAAAGCAATTTATCTGTGCACCTGATGGGTAATGTGTGAGTTATCTAGTTATTTCTGTGAGGTTTTTATTTGAATTTCATTAAAATCTCTGGGAGAGACTTAAAACGAAGTGAGAAAGTTGAATATGTTTAGCTAGTTATATTCTAACTAACTTTAGGAATCCATAAAGAATCAAATAAAATGTATACGTGAGATCACTCGCTAATTAATAGCCGAGATGTACAGTCAACGACTGGTCGACATGGCAATTTTCTAGTCATTTTCAATATAAAACTATAAGCAACAACGTGAGCGAGATCGATAAACACGGTCGATGCGGACTCGTGCAGCGCTAAGACTAAGATGGTGCGGGTGCTGTGCGGGTGTGCGGGGCGTCCCCCCCTCACTCACTTCATGCCCAATTGCCATGCGACCTATCATTGACTGTAATGAGGGTTTTCTAAAAAATGTTCTATGTGAGATGGCAGCACTGTAGCGTCAGGTCCAACCACCTACCAAAACATATACACGATTTGTATTTTTCGATCATTTTTTTGGTTTATTTATTCTTAAAAACGTTACAAAAAGAATATTGTTTTAAAATGCCACAGTGTTGTGCAGTGCCTATGTGTGCAAATAAAACAGGAGGGTGACTTTTGCGCCTCTCTTTTTGAGCTCAATCTTCAGTTCGGCAACCTTTCTCTGGCCGTAATCCATAATAAAATCAATAACACTTCCAAGTACGTAGAATTTCACAAAAAAATTATACGTTCGGTAAAAATGTATGCTATCTGACAGCTGTTTAGACCTGACGCATACGAAGCGCCGTCTGGTGGCAGAAAACGTATCGAAAACCCTCATTGCATCAATAATGAAGCCAAGACCCTTAACCTTTACATAGACCCTCCTCTACGCCAGTTGCTATCACAGGTAAAATTAGTTTACATAAAAATGCTACCATTAGTAAGCAAAACGGTTCGTTTTTGTCTATAGGAACCGGGCATAAATATAGCAAACAGTAAGCAAACGAGCTCCAACTCCTGAACATAGGTTTTAACCATTGAATACCACAATGAATGAACCTGCTAACAGTACGGTCGTATAACAAATAGTTGGCGAAAGGTCATTATGCAACTCTTGCTCCCCACCCGTAATTTAATTACCCTTTTAATGTCACTAACTACATGCGAAACTTCGTATTTAAATTAATAAAACCTAACAACAGTTCTAACTGGGAGTTTCCGCGATGCATACTGATGTGGATTACATTTAACTACATTTCATGGTAGCTGCATTAATGTGCGAGTAATTAAAATAGGTAAATAAGGACTGTGTATGAAATATTTGTTATTATTATATCATCATAATTACGGAGTTATAACCAGGCCCGCACCTCTGGCTTTTCGAGTTCAAATGCGGTTAACTTGATTATCATTTGCGTTAACTGTGAAGGAAAAAATCGTTGGGATACCTGCACATCTGAATGATCCAAAAAAATCTCGATTGTGTGTGTAGTCTGCCAACCTGCACCAAGCTAGCGTAGTGAACTAAGTCCCAATAGTTTTCCAGTAATGAGCTGGTTATAATATGATGCTATTCTTGATATCTTTATAACTATCAGCTCTTGGACATCTACTGCTAAACATGTACTTCTTCTTTTCGTGTGGTTAGTGACTAATCTGGTGTCAGAGTTTATGCCGCCTATGAGCCTCTGACTTGGCTTCACATGCCGTCGAGAAATATCTCTCAGGCATGCCGGTTTCCTCACGATGTTTTCCTTCACCGTTTTTAAGAAAGTGATAATTATGCAATACGCACATGAATCCGAAAAGTCAGAGGTGAGTGCCTTGGGTTCGCACTCAATACCTATGACTTGGTAGACCGACGGTCACACGACTAGGCTATACTGCTGAAACATGTACTTATATTAATAGAATGCATATGACAAGCAATGCCGTCGTCATAGAGAAAATTTCCAAAATCACTTCGTATGGCAAATGGATTTCTGATCGCCGTGTGTGGTTATTAGCACCCAGGAAAATACTCATGATTTCACTATGCAAGTATCTTGCTTGTTTACATAACGTTATACCGGCACAAAACAGATAGGTACAGAACTCAATCACATGTATGTACTTCACTTTTCATACCTACGCTCGGCGGTCGCTCTATCTATATATCTATCTCTCTCAAGCGCATGGCACTCGCGCTCGCACTTACTCGCACTCTGGTCCCAAACAGTCCGAGATATCGTGTCCGTGAGCAGTGTCTATGTGTGCGTTGCTCGAGCGCACTTGTATGTAGATTGACTTCTGTACCTATCTGTTTTGTGACACCGGCGTGTAAGTCAAAGTCAAAGTATTTATTTCAATTAGGCACATAAAAGGCACTTTTGAACGTTAAAGTTACAAAGAAAATAGAATTGATTCTAGTTGCCCCTTCCAAAAGGTATAGTAGTTTCGTATGGAGAAGAATGGGCAAGAAACTCCACCGTTACTCTTTTAAAATGTCTTACAATATTTTGTATAGGTACATTAATTATACAATTATATGTGAAGACGATGCACCTAGAATAAAATTACTATACCACAAAAGGTAAAAAAAAAAAAATGTAACAATGACATATTAATTATGTGATAGGTACATGGTGATGTAGATCGCAATATAGTGGTATGCAAGCTACTTCTAACCATCAGCTTGCATGCACGCTATTTACCTAATGGAAACGTGGCTTTACCACAACTGCGGAAATGTCTCCTCGCTTTAGCAAACTTTTTGCCGACAACCAAACAGCAAAAACATATAACAACTAAATAAATATATTTACTACTTCCAACTAATCTCAAAGCGTTTTCAATGAATTCCTGATTGGCTCCCGCCACAGGTAAACGAAGTAACTAGATAAATTAAACACGTAATTCCAAAGAACTTGATGTGGGTGCTGTAATTAAGTTTACTGAGTTCACGTTTGCAAGGTCCGCCTCGAAGGGGACAGTTAATAAGATATATTCGCATATGGACCACCAACTATTTCGATTTATCGTTCTATATATATTTATGTACATAGGTATCCTAGATTTATGGGTACAGACAGGGGTAGCAAACATTCGGTGAAATTATCTATTATTTTGTGCAGATAGTTGTGAATTCATTATTATTCACACATAGGGTAGCGGTTATGACCCTCGCGGGTATCAGTCAGGAACTTAATATTGAATCCGGGAGCAAATCTTTTTTGCTGTTATAAATCATTTATTGTTTTTTGTCGTCATTGAGGAAAATGTGACAAAACCCACATTTCCTTGGCCTGTTTTTACCATTTTACGGTTTACGGGTTACCAAAAAGGAGATTTAACGTAAACGTTTATATAGTATGCAACATAAAAATTGGCGATAAGTTGAGCCAACTGTCTGACCGAATATGCAGCGTGGTTAATTTGACTGCCAAGCCCTCACCACCATAACTGATACAAAAGATACCATGTAATTTTAAATGTTACCAGAATATTAAATTCTTGTAACTACGTAGATTCTCCCACAATAGTTTTTTCGGGGCTGCTTTTAAGGTCGTGTTCATATAATATTAGGATACTTTTACATGTATTGCCGTCAATGAAGTTAGCCCGGTGTTCACCTGACATTTAATACTCTGGTTAAAGAACCGTTTACCTAAAATTCTTGTACACACAACGTATTTTGTTTTGAGTAAGTACCTGGATTGTGACCGTGGCGTTCTTGTATACATTTTTCGAGTAAATGGTTCTTTAACTTCAATCGAAACGTCCTAAAATACGTTAAAATGCTGTAGAATCCTAAAATAATAAGATGTATACAAACTACGAAATGGTTTTTCAGTAGTTTTCATGTAATTTAAAAAACCAAGCAACTAAGTGGTTGCTCGGCTTTTTAAATTACAATGGGCAAGTGCCCAACCAAAATGGTTGCTTCTCCTATCCAGTAGGTAAATATGTATAATATTCACCAATTGAAAGTTAGTGGCATACGCGGTACCCTCGGGCATCAAACTAAAAGTTCTTTTTAGAGGAATATTGTCAAACCAGATCGAAAATAACCTAGCTTTTGCCCAAGCAACACTTACATTGCGAAACAACTGTTGTATTGTGTGTGCGCTTAATATTCTTGTAGCACCGTTCCTCCCACAAAAATTCAAGAAGCACGTAACTATTCTCGTAGAATTTACAAAACACACATTCATCTGTTATTCATGAGACACGATAAAGATAGACTGCGGTTTAAATCATTTTTAGTGTGCCTTATCTCATAAACGCAACCCATTTTAGGATTGCTTATCTTGCCACCCGATTTTCCTTGTCCCCGCACTTTTGTTTTAGTAAAAAATCCTTTTTGAGTGTGTATTTCTTCTAAAAGTAGGACCAAAATAAATTTTCCTGTTCAAAGATTCTACTAATATACCCATGTATTTATATATATATATATATATATATGTTATACTTAAAATAGAAGGTTCCTATGAGGCTTCCATAGTCATGCAAAGTAAACTAATGCATCGAGAAAAAATATATGTAATAAATAAAAATATACTAAGTTTTTTTTAAAGAGGCGATATATTCTATAAATAAGTATGTAATGTGCTTAAATAACTATTTATTTAAGCTCATTTTCATGCTTAAGAAAATACAATAAAGATTATAAAATAATCGGCGCGTTTTACGGCCGAGTATACAACTGTAGTATACAACTGTCAATAATATTGAATCCCAATTTACATAAATTATACTGTTCACAGATAAAGCATGAAAATGAAACGTAAAATGGCATAAATCAATATGCTGTAATTAAACGCATCAGCATATGAATAGAAACTTTTTTTTAAACTTATCTGTCAACACTTTTATCTAGTACCGGTATATAATTGGAATTTAATTAAGGAACGTTCTTCCTAAACCATTATGGCCAGTGCTATGTAGCACAATCAATATTTTAAATTGTAGATAGTCTAATAAATATATCGAAAAATCTTGTATACCATTTTCATATACAAGGTTGGTTGGAAAGGGGGTTCTAAGCCGCGGGCCACTTAATGTATCACTGATGATTGTTTTAAAGAAAGTGTTAAAATTTCAAAATCCGATAAAAAAAACATACAAAATGATTTTTACTTTATTTTTTTCAAAAATACTTCACGCTGCTTTAGTTACGAATTCAGAAAATGGAACTTCTAATCCGTGACCCCAAATATGACCTAAAATGTAAACACAGCTGATCATAGCTGAGGATAGATAGAAATAAGCGTATTTTTTAAGAAATCTTTGAACAGCTATTTCGCTTAAACTTATGACTTTTGGGGATAGTTGTAGAACAAAAGTTATCCATTATTATGGGTACTTTAACACCCTTTCGGCTTAGTACCCCCTTTCCGACTAACCTTGTATATTGTACATACCAATTAACCCCGTAGTTCCAAAATAGCCCCATTTTTCGGTACCAAGGTAACATGCTGTTTATTCGTAGGTCCTAGTGCATCATGATCATGGGATAGTTTACATAACGCAGAATATATACGCCCGCGACTGCACATACATATCATATGAAAAATCACTAAATAAAAATTTACGATCATTTTATTACTCTATACGTTTGCTATATTAGGTTAGTATTCTATTTACCCTTTTTTTATGCAGAATATATTATATTCTCCCTGTTTTGTGCAGGAAGGTTATTGCAGCGAAAAAAAATTGGGACCTCCTCACATAAAAGAATTGTATGGGAGGGAGAGGGATCTATTTATGATTGTTTACGGTTTACTCACGTGAGGTTTTTGAGATGGCCTGACTAGTTTCGGACCCAAACGGAGCCCTTAATCTAGGGGGATATTTTGTTCAGTTTCCTATAGAATTCATCATAAGCCTACCCTGGTTCCAACTATGTTTAAGTTCGGCATCCATGGAGTCTGATATTGAGATACTGCTAAATATCAGTTTTTTACGATCAGTGATTGCCTCTGATCAGCCCCCATATTTCCAAAATAATTCCAATCAATCGGCATTGGAATAATGTCAGATAACAGTCTCACTAGCGCCACATTTGTAAAATTTTGAAGGGATTAGCGGATATTTACTGAACTAAACAAAATTGAATGGAATTGTGTTGATATTGAAATTGTTTTCGAGAGTAACCCACTTGATCTCGGTTCGCCACTCATTTTCTGGAGGATGTAATTCCCATAGGAAGAATCTCCATGACTAAAGAATGATATTTCACCCAACACTTGACATTGCCAACCCGTATATCACTAAAGTCCAGCCATTTTAATATTGTATAAAACGTAAACAAACCTTTGATCGTGAAACAATCATTTTGAATCAACAATGTGTAATGTTAATGTTGTGTTGTTTCTTTCTTAGTGAATTCTAAAGCAAAATTAATGTTTTACGATCAATGGTTTGTTTACCGTTTATACAAAAGTAAAATGGCCGGACTAAACATACGCGAATCATAGTTTTTTAGACACAAGCTAAGTGTAAACAAAGAGACGATCACTTATAAAAAACATGTCGTCTTCTCTCCACGCTTACAACGTGCATTTACCATTGTTTAACAGCAAGAATCTTACAAAACATTTCTAACAGTAAGTAATATCAAAGAAGCGAACTGGCATTTCAACGCTAACAAAATGAACGAGGATTCCCGTGAACAATTGTGAACTAAAAACCTAACAAAGGTTGATGATATTTTTTGCATATTTAAACGCGAATAAAATTGGAATGTTGAAAGAATGGAAATAAACTCAGCAGCAGAAACTTATTATTTAAAAACCAGGTACGTAAATGAAAGGTCAGAATTTCAGACCTGGGTTTGAAAAGGTGATTCAATTAAAAAAGCCTTATAGCCCTGTTGAAGTTGTTTAACAGTATAATTCTCTACAATTTTTGGGCTAACGAGTCAACATTTGTTTCGAAGTTAAAATTAATTTGTTTTGCGGGTGCTTGAGCCCTCCGTAGAATTATACAGACACAAAGAAACGTGATATGGGTGTTTTAATGGCCGGTACAAAGGATTGCCCTCACATGTGCAAATTACCGGCGTTCGCTAATTAGCCACATACCTAGACTGTGTTACTTATTTTACACCTATGTACGCGGATAATATTTTACTTTAATAAGGTAAATATTATAATTTTTTTTTTTTTTTAATTAGTTAAATATTGAATTGCCCCGTCGGTCTAGTGGTGGCAAACGCGACTGCTGATCGTGAGGTCCTGGATTCGATCCCCAGGTCAGGCAAAGTGTTATTGGGTTTTTCCGCGTGGAATTCATCAGTAGCAGCCCGGAGTTTGGATTTGTGCCGGGTTGATGGCAATAGGCTCGCCCCCTATTACATAGTAAATAAATCCTGTAAATTTTTATGTCCGTAGACCAACAACTTATCCAGGGCTTGGAAAGATTCACCTTCCTATCTTAACTCAATCCATCTCAGAGCAAACATTTACATTTAGGTATAGTTCGTTCTACAAATACGCTTACCGTCCCGATTCTCTGAATAGTTGCCCACTACTGCATGGATGAAATCATTCCCGTACCCTCATCAATCAACTCCAGCGAAACGGACGATCATAAATTTATACAACAGTTTCTCTATTCAAGGATCCATGTGTTTTTCTACTTCGTATTTACCTGATGCAAATTTTCATTGTAATGTAAGCAGCAGAAATTTAATTAACTTTCACTTCAAAGCGCTGTTTAAGGTCAATGAGCTCGCGAGGATTCCCCGTTTTGTGTAAAAAGGGCCAACTCAAAAGTCATTTCCGACCCGACTTGAGCATTTTGTAGCAACATTCTGGTCTTTATTATGACGTTAAATTGCTTAATTGAAGGATGTATTAATATAACTGAAGGATTCTATTATTATTTTAAACTTCGTCATGCAAATTGAAGTGTGTTCGTTTCCGGCCTACAGCTAGGGGACGAGCATTTTTGCGTACATAAGTGCTTACTTAAAACTATGCTAATTTTACGAGGTTGCAATTGAATACGCTTATAGCAAAATCACAGTAAAAAAACCTTCCGTCTCAATATTCGCAAGGATTATAGGATATTAAAATATTCAAGCATCACATGAAGGAAGATTTTATTCATCAAGTATATTATGTAGGCAGAGGGTTCCACACATCAAGTCATACGCTCCATATATTGAGGTTTTCACAAACATTTTATGTTAATCACGGCTGGTCGAGATCCACAAAAAATGTACCCACGACACTCATGTCAGCCAAGAGAACTGTGTCCGCTATTCTCATGCAAATTGAAGTGAAGGACCGATTTTTTGTCGAATAGACGTTACCCCGGTCGGGATTAAAGTAGATTACAGTACGTAGAGGTAGATAACAAAAAGATACCGGCATAAATCCCGAAGTACTTTTAAAGGGTAATAAAAGGCTTTAGCACTTTTCAAGATAATCATAAAACATAACAACGATAAACCCTTTCGTGGCCTCACAAAGAATTACGCGATTAAAAAATGATTTAACTCATGAATATTACGGGATGATTTTTCATAATTAATGCGTTTCCCTGGCCTGTTTTTAGGATCCGCTTTGCTTTAAGCAGCTCAATAGCAAAAACTAGGCCAAGTTAAACAGATTTGGTAATAATACGAGATTTCTACGAGGGCTCTCTGGTATCCACATTCTTAATAGAAAACATCGATGTACATATCTACGTCACGATTTTCACACAAACAAAGCTTGACAACAGAAGCCGAATCTTATTGGTTCATCAGTACCTATCTATATATATAAAAGGAGAAGCTGACTGAATGACTGATCTATCAACGCACAGCCTAAACGGCTGGGGTTAGAAACTTGAAATTTTGATAGTAGGTTCATTTTGTGACGTAAACATCCACTAAGAAGGGATTTCTCGAAATTCAACCCCTAAGGGGGTGAAAAAAAATCACGCAAGCGAAGCTGCGGGCAAAATCTAGTGACGTATAATATAGGACATCCACATATACTCATGTATTGTTATACCATGAGTAATTCTATATATAGGTAAATTCATTCTATATACCTCGGAGAGTACGTTAAACAGTCGGTTCCGGGTGTCATACGAATACCAACAACAATCGTTACGGGAAGGCAGAAGCCTGAAAGTCTGACAACTGGTCTAACCTTAGGGCATCGGCATTGCCCTGTAACTACTGGGTTACGGCGTGAAAAATACTGGTATTCAGCCGCATCTGGTTAAACTGGAAGCTGACCCCAACATAGTTGGGAAAAAGCTGAGCAGAACAGGTAGGTACCTGTTTTATTATTTGCCAATTTGTACCACAACGAGATCCAAAAGTAATATTTCAAAAAATTTAATATCATGAAAAAGGTATTCACTTTGAATTTTATTAAAACTACTGGTTATTCGCATCAAAGTTTATATTACAAAAATGTCTAACAATTCTACTACGCTGCAACAACGTACAACAAAAGGATGGACTTCACAATTTTTAATATAGTTTTGTAGGGACTCGAGCTGAAATTTCGCGAAGTTATAGAGAATACTTGTAGAATATCTACATTTGTACTCAAAGTTGAACATTTCATATTAGAGTAACGTAACTTTAAGCGTTCCTCTGTACAAAGAAAATTCTGATGTTAGTATGTTGAATTCTTTTCAATATTAGATGACAAAAGAAATTGTAGACCTGAAAAAATTCGTAGAAAATGCACCACTTATATGAATTCTTACATTTTATTGTGAATGTGAATCTACAGAATAGTATTTAGTCTGTGGATATACGAATTATTTAAATTAATATATCTTAACATCACGCCTATATTACCCGAAGGGTTTGGCAGAGGTAAGACCCTCATTTCGCCGTTATGTTTAAGTCCCAAGTAGGGGGCGAGCCTATTGCCATTAACCGGACACAAATCCAAACTCCGGGCTGCTAATGAGGAATTCCACATGGAAAAACACAATAACACTTTGCCCAACCTGGGGATCGAACCCAGGACCTCACTATTAGCAGTCGCGCTTGCCACTAATAGACGAACGAGGCAATATTTAAATTATCGCT
Organism: Amphipyra berbera; assembly: GCA_910594945.2. NCBI lineage: Eukaryota > Metazoa > Arthropoda > Insecta > Lepidoptera > Noctuidae > Amphipyra > Amphipyra berbera. Next base: position 7,588,926 of record OU343136.1, on the reverse strand, counting down.
ACATATTTCATACTCTGTTGATTTATATCCAATATACATAAAACATTGCCCAGAAATATGTATATGAGGTTTTCTTTTTACATTTACACGAACAAACAGGCAAACGTGATCGCTAGATGTTATTTCTAAATGCATTTGAACACGTAGAGATAATTATCCATGCAGGAAGAACAATATTTTTATGCATGTATTTTTTTCTTATCGATTAGACACAACGTATTGAATCAGTTATTAAAATGTTTCTATAAGATTTTTTTTTTTTTTTAATTCTATGCCTACTTACTATATTCAAACAGCCGTCATGTTGGTGGGATTTTGTGACGTCATATGGCATGTCAACAAACACAATAATATCTAATTGTCGTGTCATATGATCTTACAACTGTGTTCGATCAATTTTGTTCGTTTTGTTGGGTTTCAATATTAAAAATTTGTTAAATGAGTCATTTCTAAATGACTTATAATTTTATTATTAAAAAGAATTTGTCTTGGTATGGGCATGTGATGAGGAGGGATGAAACACATGTGACTAAGAGAGTGATGAATATGAATGTTGATATGGAGGGAGAGAAGGAGACCAAGAAAAGATGGAGGAATTGTGTGAGGGAGGATATGAAAGATAAGGGAGTAAATGATAATGAGACGACTGACAGGGAAGAGTGGAAGAGAAAAACATATTGCGCCGACCCCAAGTAACTTGGGACCAGGGCAGAAAGATGATGATGAAAAAAGAAACTATGGACTTCGAATCTCATGCATATTCTCTTGTACATCTATATTGTTTGGGACATCAAAGCAAATACCTTGTAAGTGTGCTTTTTTCTAAATTAACTTGTAAATCATATTAGCCCAGTATCGTTACAAATACAACAATCTTTAAGATACCTATAGTTGTCGCATAATTCTTACAAATATGCATCTAAGTTAACACCTGAGGCCTAGCTTTAAGCCGAGTGCAAACAAGCGGGCTCGGCTCGGAGGGACGGCACTAGAGAACTGTTTGTACCGGGCAAATACCTATGCATCCCTAGCTCTACGCACATGGGACAGATTTTGAGCAAATAGCTATCGGGGAAGGGACATTTGTGAAATTAAGCGTATGTATATTTAGATAGGTAGGTACTTGTATTACGCAATAATAATGTATTTCGGCCATGTTATTGCCTTGTGAAACCTTGTTTAAGCATAAAACAAGCCGTTCCATTTCGTACGGCAACCAAATGGTATTTATTATAATACAATGAAAATAGGCATTCGCTTGTTATCTGTCATACCAGCAATTGGCCAAAGATATTCTGATATTTTGTGATCTACGTGTCCAATATAATAATGCACTCAGTGTGCTGCTGGGGCTATCGTGGCGATGTAGTGCTTCTGGGATGTTTGCGGAGACCCATATTTATGGTTTTGCTGCCATCATGCGAAAAAGGTGCGCCTCTTTATTAGCTCGTGTTCGCGGTAGCACCAACACTATTCTGAATGTGTTCGTGGATCGTTGGGAGACACCCATGATGCGGAGATGGAAGCAACTCCACACTGATTTTACGTAAAAAAATTGTTACTACTAACTGTCATTACTAACACATAATATGGATAAGATTCTTGTCTGAAATAAATGATGATTATTATTATTATTCTGTTTTAGAACAAAAATATTTTTTGTATAATAAATTTTCGCTACTCTGGAGTTAAAAGAAACAAAGCAACAGAATGAATCAACCGGCTGTAGTACATAAAAGTCAACTGAGAGAAACGGTCTCGTTCTGGTCCTTAAGTCCTAAACATTTCTTTTGTATTCACTCATCCTGTTAGCAAAAAAAAATGTAAAACGAGACCCCATTACAACTTAAACAAAAGAAAATATGCACCAACAGCTCAAACCGAAATACACCTCCGGCTACTTAAAGAGGATTTTGCGCGTTTAAAATACCCCGGTTACTTAATTAAGTTGTTAAAACAAAAAAGGCGGACAATGTCGACGATACACGCGTATATACATACCCAGTAGTATAACTCACGAAATTAAATGCATGCGTTGACTTTTACGATCCCGCCGAGACCGGAAAGTCATTCCGCTTATCCTGTTCCGCCAACCACTTCATTTGGGCGGCTTCCGTTCCGTTCCTCTAGGTGTTTTTTCGGTAAGCTGAATTTTGATAGAGGATTACACTCGACCTTTTTTGTTTTTTTTTACCGAGAGATAAAGAAACAATACAAGCGTTGATGGTGATTTCGTTTCTTTTAAAAGATTTGTAGGTTTTGTTCCTGCGTATGTAAATGTATGTTATGTGGAACTGTGAATAGACTACTTTATCTTACATGGAGTATATCTAGATAGATCCAAAATATTGTTTTGATAACTACAGTGAATTATGATCAATAAACCATTTAATTTAAATTGGCTTATCTATTCTAATATTATAAAGTTAAAGAGTTTGTTTGTTTGAACACGCTAATCTCAGGAAATACTAGTTGGAATTGAAAAAATATTTTTGTGTTGGATAGTCCATTTATCGAGGAAGATTATAGGCTATATAACATCACGCTACGATCAATAGGAGCGGAGCATAAATGAAAAATGTTGCAAAAACGGGAATAATGTCCACCCGTGCGAAGCCGGGACGGGCCGCTAGTCTTCAATAAAATTAAATCTCATTCTGTCGCCAGAGCTTAGATCGATTGCTGTAAGTGAAAATTTTAATTAAAAACATAACTTTAAAAAACATTCGGTTTATTTACAACTCGATAGCTTAAAGAATGGGATTAGAATCGTGTATCCACTATTTGCCTTTCGCTTACAGAGAACGTGATTGAGCGAGACGCAAATAACGACAACAATAGTAGCACCACCATTTTCAATCTCATTCCTTAAGTAGGTATCTTTTTGAAGGTAATTAACTTTCTACTAGCAAAATTGTTGCCAAACCACAAATGAACCTCAATTACGAACTGACAAAATGTATATACAAGGTCAGTCGGAAAGGGGGTACAAAGCCGAAAGAGTGTTAAAGTACCCATAATGAGGGATAACTTTTGTTCTACAACTTTCCCCAAAACTTGACAGTTTAAGAGAAATAGCTTTTCAAAAATTTCGTAAAAAATATGCTAAAATATATCTGTCCATAGCTATGATCAGCTGTGTTTACAATTTAGGTCATATTTTGGGTCACGGATTAGAAACTTAATTTTCTAAATTCATAACTAAAGCAGGTATGTTTTTTTTGAAAAAACTAAAATTAAAATTATTTTGCATGCAATTCTTTTTTATCGAATTTTGAAATTTTTACTCTTTCTTTAAAATAGTCATCAGTGATACTTGAAGTGGCCCGCGGCTTAGTACCTCCTTTCCGACTAACCTTGTATAGTTTTGTTTTTGTTGTCAAACAATTTGACAGTTTTTTGTAAATGAAAATTGTCTGAATGAACGGTTCGGCTTCGGTTCGTTTGCGTTTGATGAACGTTTCTGTTAGTAGAATTGGGTCCCGGTGCACTCTAGGTACCTATGCAAGCTCATAAGTACCTTACCTAAAACAGTAACACAGAATTCTAATAGTTCTGACTATCCTTTTCCCAACTATGTTGGGGTCAGCTTCCAATCTAACCAGATGCGGCTGAATACCAGTATTTTACACGGAGCAACTGCCATCAGATCTCCGCAACCCAGTTACAGGGCAATACCGATGTCCTAAGGTTAGTCCGGTTGTCAGAGTTTCGGGGCTTCTGACTTCCCGTAACGACTGTCATAGGTACGACACCCGGGACCGACTGTTTAACGTGCTCTCCGAGGCACGGAGGAGTCTAGATGTGTAATGAACGGTCACCCATCCACAGATTGACCGCGGCAAGCGCACGGCTAGACACATAGCTACTTTATTTTTGTTTATTATTATTATTTTTTGTGCTTTTTTTTCTCTCTTATGAAATTTTTTTGTCTGTGTCTGACTGCTTTCGTGCCAAATAAATGTCTTTCTTTCTTTCACGGTTGATGATTAGCTATAAGTCCCTCTAACACAGAATTCTAATACCAACATATATCATCCGCGAATCACCATCAAACGACATCCTTGCGACAACACAGTTTGCATCTTGCATAATTAAACGCAAACTTTAATTCGCGTCGCGTAGAATTCGCTAAGCAAAGCAAAACTCAAACATGGACAAAACAAATTTAAATGAAAGTTAAATAGCCACTAATTAAACCGGCTGTCGTACTCGACGCTCCACAGGGATTTATCTCAGAGTGATGTACCTAGCATCAAGTATGCATGTTTTTCGTCCCATCATACGGATTGAGTGTTATTTTTCCCTTTGGATTAAATGTTTGGAGAAACGTTGAAACAAGTGTTAATTACAATATTGACGCTGGTTTTTTAGGTATAGTGGTGCACTTATGAGACTGCGATATATATTTGAGTGTGTATTATCGTTATACACCCTCGTTTCGCCAAAAAAGAAAGGAAACACGGGTGTACTAAAACACCTCTGCCAAACCCCTTCTGGGTATTCCCAAGGCGTGATGTTATGTTATATGAAGGATTCATGTACTATACCTATATACGGCTGTCACTGAAAACCAGGGACCCAATGACGTCACGTTTGGTGAAGAATATTTCATATTCGTAATCATAATTCAGCAAGTTTCTTTTTTATTCTTGGCTTCGTCGCGTTTGGCCCTAGTCTCACCTGGTGGTAAGCGCAGACAGAGTCTAAGATGGAACACACGAATCCAAGGAAAAGTGATATAGAGGGATTCCTCTATACCCCTCTGGCTCTCACATAGGTACATACGACAGAACACTGTTAACTGATTGGCGACGGACTTTAATGTTAGGATGGTAGCTAGCTAGGCAGACCATGTAGATCCTACCATCAAGCGTGCTGGGTTTTATTGAATTTTACAACATACGTCAATTCCCAGCGAGTGAGGAAGTTTTATATTCTAACTCGTCCCCACACGGGATAAAATTGCAGACGACTCCACAGACACCAACACCCTTGCTCAGCGGTGATGTTACGCACCTACGTGTAGCATGCATATACAAGGTTACTCGGAAAGGGGTACTTAAAGTATAACTGATGACTATTTTAAAGAGGGTGTTCAAATTTCAAAATTCGATAATTTTTATATGCATGCAAAAAGATTTTTATTTTAGTTTTTTCAAAATAAAATCATTCCTGCTTTAGTTATGAATTCAGAAAGTTAATTTTCTAATCCGAGACCCCAAATATGATCTAAATTGTAAAACCAGCTAATCATAACAGATAGACTTTAGCATATTTTTTACGAAATATTTGAAAAGCTCTTAAACAGCCGAGTTTTAGGGAAAGTTGTAGAACAAAAGTTATCCCTTATTATGGGTACTTTAACACCCTTTCGGCTTAGTACCCCCTTTCCAACTAACCTTGTAGATGCATGACCTGGTTTTGACAAAGCTCTACAATACTAAAAGGTTGAATAGGAAACAGCATATAGTATTATTTTCTTGTTCAATTTCAACCTCTTTTTTCATCGGCTCGTAACTAATTACCAACCGCGTATATAATACGATTTGCGAGGTTAAGCTGCGCTTTCCGCGATCAGTCTATAGATGGGTGACTGTTCATTGCACATCAAGACCCCTCCGTGTCTCCGAGAACACGTTAAACAATCGGTCACGGGTGCCATACGAATATCTATGACAGTCGTCACGGGAAGTCAGAAGCCTGAAAGTCTGACAACTGGTCTAACTTTAGGATATCAGTATTACCTAGTAACTGGGTTACGGAGGTCTGATGGCAGTCGCTCCGTGTAAAATACTGGTATTCAGCCGCATCTGGTTAGACTGGAAGCTCACACCAAAATAGTTGGGAAAAAGCTAGGCAGAACAAACCTCTTTTTCATTTTTCAGCCGACTTTTCCGTACATACAACAGTAAAGCCTACAAAATGCTGACTTCATTCCACAGTGATGCTGGTTTCAGCGAGATCTATCGGCGTGAGTTATTGCGTTGTCTGTCGTACCCCGACACACCAATAAAAGCCCAACACGCTGAACACGCCAATAAGCGCGTGTTGAAACGCCTTCCGCTATTCAAATAGCAAAAACATGTCTCGCGAATCTAGGAACGCAGGGTTGCTACAGGGTTCATTCACTAATGTATGTTTGTTTTTAGCTATTAGGAAAAAGAAAATCAAACACATGATTGAATGCCTAAATTCTCGAATCGAATATTTATAAATTAAATAATACAGTACGACACAACTAAGAGCTCTGCTTCATTAGTGCGTTGCGTTGCGTTGCGTCGTCGCAACGCAGGTGTGGCATACAATGCGTTGATCGGTTGGGACGACGCAACGCAACCCACTAATGAGGCATCGCCCTACGAAATCGCATCGGCAAACTTGATCGAACACCTAATGGCAGTCTATCATTTTCGCGGCGCTCACACTTACTGCATTAGCATAAAGATCATTTTTTACTACAGTACTAATAAACATTCGTGGTCTTGAAGTCGCACTCAGTTCGGAAGTGATCGGTTTTACGAAGTTCGCCGACGCGTCTTCTTAGTTGAGTCGTACTATACTGTCTTTGGTTCAGAATATCGATCAGCAATATATTCTCATATCTTCATAGCATTTAACAATATGTACATAATGAACAACTATACAAGCACTATTATCAAAGATATTAGCGCGCATACATCATCCGTAATGGACGTACCCAAGTGATTATTGACGTATTTGTCGCTGATGATAAATCAATGTAATGGAGCGTAATCCGGAAACATATTAGTTGCTTCCGGACCATCACTGTCCGGTGTCCGGTATGATGTGTGGATAAATATCAATACACTGCATTTTATGTGATGCGACAGAGCGATCGATCTGTTTGTATTGTGTGTGTGTGTGTGTGTGTCTGTTCTTAAACTGATCCATCGAGCTAGTTTTGAAGAGACTAACCCCCGGGTTTTGAAAGGGTGTTCAATTAAATCTATTGTCCAATCTCATGTAAACGCATGTGATTGGTCAACCATATTACGAATAACCAATCACAGCACTTGACATTGGATTCGAAAGCTGATTTGTTATTTTTTGCGTTGATCAGCCTTTTATAAACCGGAGGTTAGTTGCTGCTGAAAAACTTAATTTGGTAATTTATTTTTTTATAACATTTGGTAGGTACATCCACTGGGTATCTACCTAAGTTTTAATCGAAAACTCGGATTGACCGACAGACGTGAGCGGATAAAATTGATTGTTGGTACTATATAATTTATCAACCAAACGTCATCATGTTTTTTTTTAAATTTATTAATTTACATAATTTATTTAGCTCTAAAATTAAAGAAGCAATTGTCTGTTATTCTAGTAAGTTCGAGTCGAACGTAACGCGTTCGACTTTTTTTTTTCTGTTTAGAATTTGGCACAGCCCTAGCGAAAAAATGAATATGATAACACCTACTATTTAGAATAAAGCCCGGAGATGAGGACATAACAACGCCATCGAATAAATATAAGACAGGAGGCAAGTATCAGACAATTTGCCAAAATGGAAATGTTACCATATACACCTTCTTTACTGAAATAAAGTGCTAAACATATTACGTACTACACAGAGAGTACTACAGATGTTTCTTATTGGCGCCTGTGAAGATTGTGTTACGAATAACTAAGGGACTTAAAAAAAAGCTGACTGTACTTCTTAGCTTTTTCGCCGCTTCCTGACTTCATGACCCATTCAATATTACGACACATTATAAATGTTTTTAAGTATCTTATTTCTCTTGATTTTATATTTTGTATTTTTTCTTTTGTGCTTTATGTGTACGAGTACCTGACAGTCGTTACGGATAGTTCAGAAGCCCGAAAGTCTGACAACCGGTCTAACTTTAGGATTTCGACATTACCTACCCAGTAACTGGTTCGTGGAGGTCTGATGACAGTCACTCCATGTAAAATACTGGTTATCAGCCGCATCTGGTTAGACTGAAAGCTGACCCCAACTTAGTTGGGAAAAGGCTAGGCAGAACAAACGCTTTATGTGTCTTATGTTGAATAAATATATTTTTAAATAATTTTAATTAGCTTCATTTCGTTTATTTGTTTGTTTATTTATTTGTTTGATGCAAATCTTGCGACAAATTTTTCAACTACTTCTGCTAAATCGATTATTCTAAAACTTCGCACACAAATTAAATGTTCATGACAATATAACATTAAAATAATTTCAACTTCAATTCTCAAATCCTGATGCTGCATCAAGTACCACATGCTACTGTAAGATAAAACCGTTTAACTTCAAAGTTTTTTTAAGGGATTATTCTTTCTTCCACTTCTACCTGGTAGGAATAGTGTTTAGCTTTAGACGTTACAGAGAAGCAGGATCGAAATTTTCTAATTCTCAAGTTTAGTTTGCAGTGACTAATATAGTTCCTTATATAATTATTATGTATGTTTAGATTAGGGTATTTATCTTTGGGCCTCTATGGCCTGAATATAAATAAATAAAAATTAATTATAGAAGTAATATTAAATAATGCCGTGTGTCGCGCTCGAAACCTAGAAACACGTGCGCTCGCGTGGGCGCCTGCGGGGGGACTACTGCCGCCGCGTCACTAGCGTTTGATTTTCGGCTACGATCAATCAAAATAGGTAAACAGCGCGCGCGCGTCGCCGGCCGCCTTCAATGGCGTGTAGGTACTACGTAGTAACTGGCGTGGATGGATGTAAAAAATAATAAAGAGCCAGTAAATTTATCGTTATTTAAGTCATGTAAAATTTATTTATTTATTAACAATTAAATGGATAAATAAGAAATTTGATATTTGATATGAGTTCCTTAGCATTCATAGATGTACGTCTTAAAATATTTCGGATTAATAATGTTAGACCTTATATATTTATTATTAAGTAATATTAATATTAATAGTACCATTGTGGAAAGCAAATAAAAGTTTAAGTTTGAGTTTAATTTTTCATAAAATTGAGGAGTGAAATCTGTCGACAACAATAGGTTGAACCTATAGTATAGGTTAAAGAACCTTTGTGGTATAGCCACTCTGTCACCACTTTAATGTTTTTTTCAAAGTTGCGGCGTCTGTTTAAAATGGCGGCCGGTTAGCTATGCCAGCTTTCATAAAAAATGTACAAACCCCATAGGGCCTATTTCATAATCAGACAGCTCATATCTGGAAAAAAAATAATGACGGTTAGACAGATTTTCTAAAGAAAAACTGTCAAACCACCGATACTTTTCTCATAATTAGGAGGTAATCGACAATTGTGAAACAGAGCTTTAACCTATTAAAAAAGAGGGGTCTTCAAGAAACACTAAGAGCACGACGGTATCCTTCACTTAATCTTCTTCTTTTCGTGTGATTGATCTCTAACCTGGTGTCAGAGTTTATGCTTCCCATGGGCGTCTGAGTTGGTTTCACTTGCCGTCAAGAAATATCTCTCAGGCATTCATTCCTCACAATATTTTCCTTCACCGTTTTTAAGCAAGACATAATTATACAATACACACATGAATCTGAAAAGTCAGAGGTGCGTGCTTTGGGTTCGAACTCGAGATCTATGACTCGGCAGTCCGACGGTCACACCACTAGGCTATCTGTCAACCGAATAGTACTTCTATATTGCGACGTAAGTTGTCATCAACTGAAAACGTTCTAATTTCATAAACACTTGTACAAAATCCTATTCGCTTCTAGCTACAATCTGACATCCGAAAAGCACACCTCTCAGCACAAACATTTCAGCTCGGCAATGCGCCTGAGTGCACGGAACCCTTTTAACAAGACGTTTAACTAGATTTACACAGGGAATGAGACTGAAAGCCGTCTCGCAGCTATGTTTGCCCGCCACCGCATGCATTTCGCGACAATATCCCCGTCTTAGTCTGTTAACAGAGACTCTACTTTATATTAACGTTTGACGCAAGTGATAGTGTACTAAGCTTAAATCCCGCTTTACACCTCACTAATCTTTAGTAGACGCTAATTCTACTAACTACTAAATTGTCAACCCTACTGATTGTTTAGTTTTAAGTAGTTAGTGCCTTGATGGTCTAGTGGTTGCAAGTGCGACTGCTAAGCATAGGGTCCTGGGTTCGATCCCCAGGTCGGGCAAAGTGTTATTGGTTTTTAACCGACTTCCAAAAAGGAGGAGGTTATTAACCGACTTCCAAAAAGGAGGAGGTTATTAACCGACTTCCAAAAAGGAGGAGGTTACTATGTTCGTCTGTATGTATGTTTTTTTAACCGACTTCCAAAAAGGAGGAGGTTATTAACCGACTTCCAAAAAGGAGGAGGTTACTATGTTCATCTGTATGGTTTTTATTTTTATTTTTTTTTATGTGTATTTTCATCGATATTTTCGCCAATTGTGAACCGATTTTAATGATTATTTTTTTATTGGATAGGGTATACTTCGAAATTGGTCCCATTGAAATTTGGTGAAGATCTGATGAAGGACTTCGGAGATAGACAATAGAACTCCTCAATAACGAACAGTACGCGTATTCTGATGATGTGATTATGTTACAAGCAGCGTCTTTAGTAGGTCCAACCAAGTTTTAATTAAGGCCACTAAAATGAAAAAAATAAAAACTTTTTTACAAAAAATTAAACCGACTTCAAAAAAGAATAAAATAATTACCGTATAAAATTAACAGTTTCAGAAGTCGGTGCCTTCAATTTGGTTCAGCGTGGATCAGCACCGACTTCTGAAACTGTTAATTTTATTTGGTAATTATTTTATTATTTTTTTGAAGTCGGTTTAAATTTTTTGTAAAAAAGTTTTTATTTCCATTAGGAATTTCTCAGTAGCAGCCTGGAGTCTGGATTTGTACCCGGTTACATGCTGCGAAACGAACTTGGGATCGAAATCAGGACCCAGGACCGGGTGTACTAAAAACACCTCTGCCGAACCCTTCGGGGAGTACAAGGCGTGATGTTATGTTATGTTAGTTAGTGACGTGGTTGTTGATACGACTGGAGTAACAAATTTTTTGTAACCATAAACTATGCACTTAAGACCGGATACGCGTTCGTTCGTTCTGCCTAGGTTTTTTCCAAATAAATCAATATTGGGGTCAGCTTCCAGTCTAACCAAATGTGGCTGAATACCAGTATTTTACTTAAAATGGGTAGGCGTAAATAACCTTTTATCGCCAATTTGACACAAACGATAGGATATAACGTTTGAAACCTTAATTTTACAGTCGTCTTTAGTAGAACGCGAGATTTAGTCGGTAATTTTTCTGAGTGTATACATCCCAAATTACTAATAGCTTATTCGAAGATTAGATTGCTTAGGGCCGATTTTATCAACGTCGGATTGCGTTTATCTAAGAAATAAGCGCCCGTTCCCACAGCGGATCCGTTTTAACGGATCCGTCGATATTGGATGTGTTGTGCACATCTGTACCGACAGCTCAGTTAAACAAATGGCAGCTGCGTCGCATCTGGCAGACAGAATACGACAAAACGGGTCCAGTAGTTTTTACTGGATTCGGAATACTGTCGTGTATGCGAACTGGCTCATAAAACTACAGGCGCCTTACTATACAAATACTCCAATATTTTTGGGAGTTATATGTTTGAGCCGTTTGGGGTTGAAACACTAGGGCCATGGGGTCCGAGTGCCCACTTAGTTTTTCGCGACATCGCCAAGCGGTTGGTCGACTCTTCACGTGACCATAGGGCTGGCCTATATTTTGGCCAAAGAATCAGCATTGCCATACATCGTGGCAACGCTGCCAGCCTTTTGGGCACTTTTCCTGTTGACAGCGATGCGGACGAATTTTTTGATGCCCTTTGATTGTTTTATCTTAGATTTGTATTATAGTATTTAAGATTTATATTGTATATATTAGGATAATTCAGTTATATACCTAGTAAATAATTTAATCTTGTCAATTCAATTTGTCAGGCGCCATCACCAAAATAAAAACGGATCCGCTAAAATGGATCCTGTAAACAGTTTCTGTGTGAACTAGCTGTAAGTAAGACGTATTGACAGAATTTCTATACAAAAGCTGTCAAAACGTCTAACTTATTCCTTGGATAAACACTATCCGATGTTGGTAAAATCAGCCCTTAAACACAGAAGACTGACATCGAGCCTAACACCAATTCGTCACAAACCATTGTGTTCCGTGTTACATTATCTATTTGTATGTACGTCATTCCGACGCCATGACAGAAAATGCACGCATGGTATTTGTTTGCATATTCCGACAATACGACAATCGCATTCTGGTGCGTGGCGTAAAATGTCTTTGAATTATTCAGGAAATGTCATAAGCTGTGTTTTGATCTGTTTCCTATTTCAGATGTGAATAGTTCTCGGAGTTTCATGAAGTTCACAAATCTGTTTTATATTGTTTAATAGTTGTGTTCGCGTGAAATGTTATAATAGAATTAGTAACTTTGAAGACAGTTTCTGCAGCCACTGTGCCGCTTGTCCAGCGTGGAAATTACAACCAATGCCTCGATTCTGAAAAGGCCTATGTCTGGCCATAGGACTACGATGGGCGAGTAGTAATGATGAAGGCAGTTTTAGCGTATAGCACTACCACATAAGACATACGCCTCGGGAGTCCTTGTGTTTCCGAATTTGTACAAATTATGCGATCAATTAAGTGACTTATCCAGAAATGATCCAAAGAAGACGAATCCGAAGATACATACTTATATAGGTTCCATTTAAATGACACAAGGAAAGGTATGGACTGCCTCGTTGTTCTAGTGGTGGCAAGCGCGACTGCTGACCGTGAGGTCCTGGATTCGATCCCCAGGTCGGGCAAAGTGTTATTGGGTTTTTCATTAGGACTTTCTCAATAGCAGCCCAGAGTCTGGATTTGTCTTGGGTAAATGGCAATAGCCTCGGTCCCTATTACACGGGACTTACAAAATAACTGGCTAAACGAGGGTGTTCTATAAACACCTCTGCCAAACCCTTCAGGGAATAAAAGGTGTGATGTTATAATTATTATGTTATATTACAAAGAAAGATTGATCGAGTCTTATAATTCGTATAAATTCGGAAACACGAAAATTGCTGAAGCGCATGACTTATGTCGTAGTACTGTACAAAATGACGCATTTTATAAAGAAACATTATCTAAGTGATAACTTTTATCACTATAAAACTTGCAAACGCTGATATTCACTACAAACTGATTATAATACAAATGACTGCGAAGTGTTTTTTTACGAGATTTTCATAACTGATGTGAAAATATGGCGACGAAGTCAAGAAACTCTCAACTGTTTTATATTTTATCTGCCGCATGATTTATGCAAATATCTCAGTTTCTATTCCACACTAAATTTTATATGGCGTGAACACTTTTTAAGTGTGTTTCTGAGTTTTATCAAAGTGTTTCGAATGTTGAAAAATTTAATCAAAAAATTGCCAGCTTTGATACCGCGGATTTTAAAATTATTTTTCCAGTAAATATTTTATTTTACGCAGTGATAGCCAAGCGGTTGAACGCTTGTCTTTCATGCAGGAGGGTCCAAGTTCGACCCCGCTCATACCTCTGACTTTTCGAATTCATGTACGGATCAGAATTTGATTATCGCTTGCGATAACAGTGAAGGAAAAACATCTGCACACCTGAGAGAACTCCATGAAGATCTCGATGGTTGTAGTCTGCCAACCCGCACCAGGCCAGCGTGATGGACTAAGGCCTAAACCCTTCTCATTCTGAGAAGAACAGCAGTGGGACAGTAATGGGCTAATTATGTTATGTTTTTACGGTTTTAGTATCAATTTCGAACTTTCAAAGAAGCATTTTTACTCTATCTGTATTTCTGAACTAATTTGAAATTACATTTGTCATCAAAACCATAGGTAGTTATATTAATTGCATATTAAGTTTCGCTGTAATTAACAAAGCACTTTATATTCGGGATTAACTCAGACCCTCAATGCTAAGCCTCAATAGATGTACCTATACATATCTCATATGTGACGCAAACCAAAATCTGTGTAATATTCAGTATTTGTATGAGACGATCGCAACGCAGTGCAGTGTGCGCGCCGCGTATTTCCCGAGGGCACACTACGCATTGATTAGAAGGGACATTGTTGCCAATCTCACCTAAACAACCCATGATTGCGTGTTCTGGGCCACGAACGTACTCCAGAATGAAACGTATATAGACTTTAAATGGAGTGAGCACTGAATGGACGTAAACGTCGCATTCATACGTGTTTCATTTCTGTTGGACTTTTGGGAGTACTAAATGTTGTGTGGAATTTGAAACTATGTGGACATTAACAGTATGTTGATGTACTCGCACTATTATGGAGTCAACATCTATACTATAATATTATAAAGAGGAAAGATTTTTATTTTTGTATGTTTGTATTTTTGGATTTTTGTATGTAACGAATAAACTTAAAAACTACTGGACCGATTTCAAAAATTCTTTTGCCGTTAGACAGCTACATTATCACTGAGTAACATAGGCTGCGGGCGGAGCCGTGAAGACACAGCTAGTAATTAATATTTTAAGAACATAATGTTATGTTCTTAAAATATTAATTACTAGCTGTGTTATGATGTTATATGTGTTGATGTTATGTAACATCACGTCTATATTTCCCGAAAGGTTGGGCAGAGGTGTATAGTAACACCCTCATTTCGCCGTTATGTTTAGGTAAGTCCCATGTAATAAGGGGCGAGCTTATTGCCTCTCGAGTTATTTTAAGAACTAAGTTAATATTGTTATGAAGATTTTCTTAGCAGCAATGTTTTTGTATTCGTTCGTTCAGCCTAGCCTTTTTTCCCAACTATGTCGGGGTCAGCTTCCAGTCTAACTAGATGCGGCTGAATACCAGTATTTTACACGGAGCGACTGCCATCAGACCTCCGCAACCTAGTTACTGGGTAATGCCCATATCCTAAGGTTAGACCGATTGTCAAACTTTCGGGTTTCCGACTACCCGTAACGACTGTTATAGGTATTTGTATGACACCCGGGACAGACGTTTTATCGCGCTCTCCGAGGCACGGATTATGGAGACAATATAATTAATATTTTAATGATTAAGTTCATATTTTTATGAACATTTTCGTAGCAGCAATGAAGGACTAAGGACTAAGGGCTAAGGAAGACGTAATTGTAAATTTTTTTGCCATGAGCTTATTGTATGTTATCTAACACCCATTTGTTGGGTACCATTTATCTGAAACTCCAAATTAATGTAAAATTAACAATTAAAAATATATTTTGTTATAGATAGAAATAAACATTGTCGCAAATGTTCCGTCTAGACTTTTCCCATCTATGTTGGGGTCCGCTTCCAATCTAACCACATGCGGCTGAATACTTACCAGTATTTTACACGGAGCGACTGCCATCAGACCTCCGCAACCTTACAGCTAGTTCACACAGAAACTGTTTACAGGGATCCGTTTTAGCGGATCCGTTTTTATTTTGGAGATGGCGCCTGTAGTTGTATGAGCGAGTTCACATACACGACAGTATTCCGAATCCAGTAAAAAATATTGGATCCGTTATTTTTATCATATCCTGCCTGCCAAATGCGACACAGCTGCCATTTGTTTAACTGATCCGTCGGTACAGATGTGAACAACACATCCAGTACCAACGGATCCGTTAAAACGGATCCGCTGTGTGAACGGGCTTTTACTGTCTAAAACAGTGTTCCGCAAAGTGTGTGCCGCGGCACACTGGTGTACCGTGGTCATTAATTGGTGTGCCGCGGGAAAAATCTATTTCTTATAAAATTATAAAGGTGGACGGAAATAATGTATTGTTTGCTATCTTTATATGATTAGAATATGATTTTTTATTTATGGTGTACCTCTGAAATTCCCCAATTTCGTAGGTGTACCTTGAACACAAAAAGTTTGCGGAACACTGGTATAAAACATAGTCACAAATACGTTCAATTAACAAAACCTGGAGCGAAATACAAAAATTCCAGCCAACTTCGAGCGCAATCTCGCAGAAACTCGTACTTCAGAAATCACGATTAATCGAAGAACTTTTCATCGTCGACTAATTCGTTAACTCGAGAACAATGTGCGGCCCGTTCCGAATTGCTACCGACTATACGATGCAGATCGGTGGCCGGCCATGCGTAAGACGAAATCATTCCGTCCGGCTTGAGCCACCGGCCCGGCCTAGACTGTCTCACGTCGGCGGCGCGTCCGTCCGTGAAATCGCGCGTCCGTAAATGTATACACCGTCGCACTACGTGTCATAAAATAAAGGCGACAACTGTTTGAAATAATCTTGAAAAATATTTGGTGGGGACGTGATGCCATTGTGCAAGTACTCGCAAGCAGGCTTCAGGTTATGAGTAGCTTGCGTAATGAAAACACAATACATGAAAGTTACTATAAGGTTAGAGACCCAACTAACACCTTTTAACTTGATTGATTTTAATTTGATTATGGTGTGAATGTCAAAGTCAAAGTATTTATTTCGATTAGGCACTTAAAATACACTTTTGAACGTTAAAATTTACAAAATAAAATAGAATCGATTATAGTCGCCCCTTCCAAAAGGTATTTTAGTATGGAGAAGAATGGGCAAGAAACTCCACCGTTACTCTTTTAAAATGTCTCACAATATTGAGTGTGATATTTTGAGTACCGCGAACCGAGAGAGTTAATACAACAGATCTTCCTCTTTTCGTGTGGTTAGTGACTAGCCTGGTGTCACAGTTAAGCCGCCCATGGGGCTCTGACTTGGCTTCACGTGTCTTCGACAAATATCTCTCAGGCATGCCGGTTTCCTCACGATGTTTTCCTTCTTGGTTTTTAAGCATGTGATAATTATACAATACGCACATGAATCCGAAAAGTCAGAGGTGCGTGGCTTGGGTTCGAACTCGAGACCTATGACTTGGCAGTCCGACGGTCACACCACTAGACTGTCACTGCTTAAACAGATGTTTGCCGTTTTTTGGATTTATTGGTACTGAATTAAAATGGTCATAGAAGTAAACGTGTTGCGCTGCATTCGGTGCTTGCGTCAGCATAAAACTTATACTATAAGTATTGTACGGGTTTGCTCGTACAGTTACCATATATAGGGCCAAATTTACTAGCAAATTAAATTGCGGAAATTGACTTCTGCAACCGACTTTCAACTGTGAATACACCCGCAGCCAGTCGACTTCTAAAAGTTTTACGAATTACACGAGCACTTGCTGTAATAACATAACATCACGCCTGTATTCCTCGATGGGATGGGCAGAGGTGTATAATAATACCCTCATTTCGCCGTTGTGTTTAGGTGAGCCTATTGCCATCAACCTTGCACAAATCCACACGGAAAAACCCAACAATACTTTGTCCGACCTGGGGATAACCCAGGACCTCACGATCAGCAGTCGCGCTTGCCACCACTAGATTCACGAAGCAGTTGGAAGTTGCTGCAATAAATTGCGCAATTTAACTTGCTAGTAAATTTGGTGCTTAAAGACAATTTGATAACTACCCTTTGGACTTACCTCAAATCTCTTAATTGTTAATAGCATATTTTTAGTAAAACCTCTATGCCCATCAGTGGACAATAAGAAACTGAATAGTAAATATAAACATACCTATAATTCATTAAATACAATTTGTACCAGAGGAGCTCCCACTTTAGTTTCAGCTGTGCCAGACGAGGCTGTCTCACGCGTCAGACCATGTAATCGTATATATCTATAGGTGTGTACGTACAGTGCATACTTCGACGTACAGCAGATGCATAGCACAGTACCTTGTGGTTATTGGAGATAAGAATCAACAAGCCTATGCTTGTATTGGCTGTGCTGATTCATTTATCGATAAACAAGATGACTAGTTCCGTCCCAATCCCATTACATCCCATGGGATTTTATAGAAATCACGTCTATCAACTTAATGGACAACAATATTTATCAAAGTAGGTATCAATAGTATTTCACTGTCGTTGTTACAGTAGGTGGATACTTAAGATAGATCTTCGTTGTAAACAGACAGACAGATCTCTGTGTCTCTAATGAAACAATGTTGTTAGTACTGGACATCTACATGTCGAAAAAGTGACGTAGCATGGTTGGCTACGACGTAGCTCAAATCACCGCTACGTATGCTACAGTTTCGTAGCTGATAACCTACCCGCTACGCATCGATTTTTCTTCTTAGGACTTTTATGGGCATGTCATCATTTATTTATTTGAATACATATTATTTATGAGTATGTAAATGTGTTCTGTTGAACGTGAACCTTCTTTTACCAGTCTGTTATGAACGATAATAGGGATGGGGAGGGGGGGGGGGGGGGAAGTTGCCATAATCACTATGCTTGTCAGACGGATTGGTAATCCAATTAATAGCAGATTGTTTTTTAAACTATAACAATCATTTTACGTTCCGAGTTCTGCCTAGCCTTTTCCCTACTATGTTGGGATCAGCTTCCAGTCTAACCAGATGCGACTGAATACTAATATTTTACACGGAGCGAGTGCCATCAAACCTCCGTAACCCAGTTACTGGGTAATGCCGATATCCTTAGATTTGTCGTCAGTCTTTCGGGCTTCTTTCGTAACGACTATTATAAATATTCGTATGACACCCGGGATCGAAGGTTTAACGTGCCTTCCGAGGCAAACAGGGGTCTCGATGTGTAACGAACGGTCACCCATCCACGGACTGACCGCGGCAAGCGCAGCTTAATCTTGAAAATCATATGATTCGCGCGGTCGTTAATTAGCCATGAGACCGTAATCAATTTACGTTCTAAAAATAACCAAAATAACCGTGCCAATAACTATACGCATTTCCAATATCTTGATCTAAACTAAGCTAGTATCGAACGGAAATTAATATGATTCAGTCGGGGAAGCCAGCAGAGCATAGTCAACGCATGGTCGCATTGCTAGGGCGTCGAACCATGTAAGTGGCCCTTAAGTGTTTACGACGCAAATACAAATACTTTGATCATTAATTGATTAATTAGTGGCTTGGACTACAGTTGCTTCAATTATAGTATTATATGCTTTGTTACTACATAACACAACATCACGCCTTATATTCCCTGAAGGGTTAACAGAGGTGTTTTAGTAACACCCTCTTTTCGCTAGTTATGTTTAAGTCCCATGTAATAGGGGGCGAATCTATTGCATCCAGACTCCGGACTGCTACTGAGAAATTCCTAATGGAAAAACCGAATATCACTTTGCCCGACCTGGGGATCGAACCCAGGACCCTATGCTCAGCAGTCATGCTTGTGATCACTAGATCAACAAGGCAGTCTTCAGTTTTTCTTAAGTCAGCTTTGTTACTATTATTAAATAAAGCCCGGTTCCTATAAACTAAAGCGAATTGTTTTACTTACCAATGTGTTATCGGTAACTGGTAACACTGGACAATGTTGACATAAGACGAACAGCTGAAGAAGTCTGACTTTTTATATCTGATTTGCTTGTCCTCATTTTCTGATCTTGCGTTAATTATTATATTATGATATATTGTGAACTACCTTCTGTAACTAACCGCTAACCCAATTAAAAGTACTCTCAGTGGTGGAGAGTCTATGTTGGTTTAATTTACTTTATTTACCATGCTCGCAATCCTGACATATCGGTATTAGGTATAACTGTAATGATAGATTCACTCCTATAGTATTCTGTTGTATGTCTTTTATTATTATTAATCAATTTATTTCAGATAAAAAAAAAACCATAGGTACAATTATAAAATTACATTCTTAAAATTACATAAAATAAATTTAATTACAATGTTTAGTGTTAGTAGCATCTTATAAACTATGTTAGTCAACACCCATCGCAATACGCATCCATTTGTGTTGGATTGGGCAATCCGCACGAGTAACAATCATCTGCAGGATGCAAATGCATCTGCTTTTATAAATGGCAGCATTTTTTTATTGCCAAACTAGAAATATAAAAAGTCTAGTAAGTTTATTTTACCTGTAATAGCTACTACCGTAGGTTATACTATGCAAAGCTACTGTGCAAAGGATTTTACTTCATTACTGGTTACACAAGGGCCTCAATTTTAACCAATAACGCTCCGTCAATTATAGGAATCGGCCATAAGAGATGTACAGGGTGTCACATTCCAAAGTTTAACCTTAAGGGTCCGTACACAAAACTGCGACGCAAATTGCTGCGATGCGATTTCGTGCGCCAAGGCGTCTTCCTTCCAAGGTTCGGGTGACCAATCCCTCGACGAACGTCAACCGTACTGAACGTATTTTAACGTTTTTTTTAGGTAGGATAAATTTGCGTAAAAAGATTTGCGCACTGCTGTTACTGATAAGAAGATATAGGAAAAATCAATTACGCGAATCAATTCGTAAGTTCTTGCGATGCGTCGTGCGAGCTCGTATATTTCTACGATGCGACGTCGCATCACAGTTTTGTGTACGGACCCTAAGTGCGAGCGCGCACTGTGGTGCGGTGACTTCCAGTGTGTTTTTTTCACCGCAACGAACAAAATAAATACAAGTAAATCAGTATGCGGTGAATAATTCGCAGTGCGCGCTCTTCTATGACACTCTATACTTCACAGATGACACGTCAAAAAAACGCAAGGCGGTACGCGCTAGCCCTAAAAGTAAATTCAAAAATGACGGTTATGCATATACTTCTATTAATATTTTTAAATCAAAGTAAACTAACAAGGATTTTATATATATGAAAAATTACATAAAAAAGTCGCACCTTTCGCGATTTAATAATCAGATAAATGTAACAACGAATCATCACGTCAACGTACAGCCAAACAGGAAGATTCCACGACAAACATTTGACCGACAATAATTACGATTCAACTTATTTGTCGGATTTCCACAGATAATGTAATCATTCCATTGATTGGTCGCGACAGATTGACGGTAATTTCATTGGCATTATACTTCCAACTACTCTTTGGAATCAGGATTTCAATCAATGAATTTTTAATTGTATTTTGTTGATGTGTTTAATTATGTAAAAGCATTATATGTTAGTCCAATCTAATAGTAATTACTTTCATTTAATAACATAAACATAACATCACGCCTGTATTCCCCGAAGGGTTGGGCAGAGGTGTATAGTAACATCTTCATTTCACCGTTATGTTTAAGGGCGAGCCTATTGTGCTCCGGGCTGCTACTGAGGAACTACTAGATGCTACTTTCATTTAATAAGTAATTGGTCAATAATCAATCAATAATACCATACAACGTGGCAATGCTGCCAGCCTTTTGGGCACTTTTCCTGTTGACAGTGATGCGGACGACTTTCTTGATGCCCTTTGATTGTTTTACCTTATATTTGTATTATAGTAGTTAAGATTTATATTGTATATATTAGGATAATTCTGTAAAATCATTAAATAAACGTAAACCTAACGATTGGTCATTAAAATACACTGGCCTGCAAAAATAAGTATCACACTTTTAAAATTTCAATTTTTTCTAAACTATAGAAGTTAGAGATTTAAAATAAAAAACGTTTTTTAGCAATTTTTATCAGCTTTCTTTGAAACTATAGTAACAAAGTTAAACTCTTTTTTGAGTCCTTTTTGTTTCGAAAATATATCTTGTGTACCTAAAAAGTCATTGCAATTTTAAAAGTGTGATACTTATTTTTGCAGGCCAGTATAGTTAAAAAATACATTAAAAAATTCATCTTTAATGCTGTTTATTTCTTTACTGTTAAACCCCTTAAACCCTGCTAGGTAGTCCAACTTTATTATGAAAATATCCTCCCACTGTTGTAAAAGAATATAAAACTGTCGTTTAATTTAATGAAAATGTTTGAGAATCTCTAATTTCGGTAATTTGTTTAGCATAGAATATTAATAGCCAAATACTAAAACGCTACTCAATTTTAAGTTGCCGTTAATTTTATGTTGTCACTGTCACTTCGCCTTAAAGTGACAAGGACAGCACTAGATTTAACGGCAATTTAAAATTAAAAAGCATTTGAGTATTTGGCCATAAGTATTTTACAAAAATTATGGTAGAATTTAACAGTAACATAATATTACTAATTAAAGTACTTAGTCTTCAACTGTTATTCTTTCTATATCAAACATGTATTCATAAGTCCAATGCTTTGAATAAAGTAAATAATTTTAATTGGTATAATATAGCTCTTATTTTATCTAAATACTCTTAAATTCATAAGATTTAACTCGATTTAGAACATCCAAAAACCTTTCTCAAATCACTACATCTCATCAAGTACTTCCATAATAAACATAACATCACACCTGTATTCCCCGAAGAGTTGGGCAGAGATGTATAATAACACCCTCATTTGGTCGTTATGTTTAGGGGGCGAGCCTATTGCCATCAACCGGGCACAAATCCAAACTCCGAGCTGCTACTGAGGAATTCCTCACGGAAAAACCCAGTAACACTTTGCCCGACATGGGGACCGAACCCAGGACCTTACGATCAGCAGTCGCGCTTGCCACTACTAGACCAGTGAGGCAGTTAGTATTTCCATAATATTTCCCCATAACCGTTTTACGTACGGACGAAATAACAAAATTCACAGCATTTATCATTATCATCGTCATCATTACATCTACCCGTAAACGTCCACTACAACACATGATCACTTTACGTAAATAAAGAGAATTATTTTCACATTCCAAAAGACCATTTAGAGTAGACATTAATTGTCGACACTCTTTTCAACTCACGTAGTGGAAAATATCCGAGCTGAATGTACTAGTAAAATACGACTCTCTGAGGGGTGCTGGTGGATCGAATTATAGCTATTTGTTCTCTTCTAGCGTACCATTGCACAATAACCCATGTCTAATGGTTGTTGCAGTGTCGGCTTTGGCTCCTAATGGGAATATTTCAAACTACATACGCTACATCAACGTGATAGATACTCTGTAGTTTTGACGGACGCTGGTACAAGTAGTGTGGTCGAGTCATTTGTTGGGTAGCCATTCGATACGTGTAGTGGTACTCGATTTGGATTGGTTACAATTGCTGTTTGGTTTTGTTTGCAGGGATTATCATGACATTTACCGTTTCCGTGTTAAGGATATTTCTGTGGAATAAGTAGTATCTATTAAAATTTGTACTGAAAATTAGATACCTTTTTTTTTCGTGCGCAAATCCTCATATATATCCTTCGCCCGTGGAAAGCGAAGAGAGCTGGCGGACCTCTCCTTGTGTGGGGCCTTGCCCCACGTCTTCCTGGGAGGCGCGCGCGGAACACGATGTGCTTGCTCCTCAGGACAGTTACTCGTCGGGTCCCCTAACCGGCCGCCCGCAGGCCAGTGAATAACATACCTATTAGAACCGCATCCAGCCTTTCTTGCAATGTCAACTCCTGAATTTTGTCATGTAACAGTTTTCGAGAAATTCTTATAAATTGTAGAATAAGACGATTCATAAAAAAACAGTTTTTACCGCCGCGAAGCAACCAATCGCTTTGGCGCATACTCGTACATTTCAATGGCGGCCGTCATTACAACCTGAGACGCACCCGGTGAGAGAACATTGGTTGCATCCCGCTGCCAATATAAGTTTAGGTTGCGCAGCCGTCACTCCGTGTAACAAGGCCCTTAGATAATAAACTTTTTTTTTAATCGTTTCCCCACTCTAGGATCTCTCCTGTATCGTGGGTGCGTTTACAAATACAAATCTTCACATGTACAAAGGCCCAGACCCGGAACAACAATTTGCATACAGATATTTGATCCGTGCGGGAATCAAACCCACGACCCGTAGCGCAGAAACCAATCGCTCAGCCGCTCCACTCAAACGTGTCGTCAAAATTATATAATATCGCACACGTAGATCTAAACTAAGACAATTCAAAAAAGGTCATTTTTCAGGGGACGAAAAATACGTATATCTGCAAAGGACACCGCCCATCTCCCATACATCGTTGGGTCCACAATTTGATGAACCGTTACAAGTTTCAAATTAGTGCCATTTGATAGATTAAAATATAAGCTTTAAGCTGCCTTAGTTTCAGTTTCATTGACAGTTGCATAATCAAGATATATGGACTCGAATCTAAGGTTAGGTTATATTAGAGATTGTGTTATTTAACAATATATTTTGCAATAATCAATCTGATAATGTTCAGATGACTAATAGTAGGTACACTCTTGAGATAGGTTTCCATTGTATAAAATAAACCGACTTAACAGATTGAATGATATACAGCGGCTAATGCATACCTACTTATAAAACAAATAGGACATGTATTTTTTACATATGTGTTTTTTGCATTGAAAACACTAATTAGATATCAGCTTAATAAGACCCAACCCGGTAGTAAATGAAACAAAGTTATGGATTTTGTAAATATAATTGTAAGATTAAGGTAAGTACTTCTATCTATTTATTAATCCTAATAGTCTTACATGCCATGTCAGATACCTAGTTTTTAGTACCGGCAAAACGGGGCTATTTGAAATTCATGGGGTAAATTAGAATTTAGTTATGGAACGTACTTCTTATACATATTTACCATTTCAATGAAATTGTATATTTATTATTATAAAAATAAATATTAAAAATGAAATTATTCATAGTTAGTTAAAATACATATCGAAAAATCTTCTGTACCTTATCCGTTCCAATTAACCCCATGAATTTCAAATATCCCCATTTTACGGTAGGTAGATAGGTTTATGATTCCCAGGTAAACTATAATGTGGAAATAGATTCGTTTTAAATATGTACTTAAAGAAAAGATACATTTTTTGGTAATCATTCTCCTTTATTAATTCATTCACATTAGTCATTCGTCTTCTTCAACAAACAAGCTCGTCTTCCCGTTATATTGCAGCGAGAAGTTGCATTACCGCAATTAATGCAGTTGTCCATCACAATAGGTGGTATCGAAGTCGGAAATAACAAGCTGTAGTCAATCTAAGTAGCAGATACAAAGTCCGTTTTAGTGTTGAGGTAGTTCGTGAAAGCAAGACTCGTCAGATTTCGTAAAGCAGCCAAAGTCGTTGGATAAATCACCGTAAACACGAATATTGCAACACAACACATTCACTTGCGCGTAAAACAGAGTAGGGATGGGTAAAAAATATCGATATATCAAAATATCGAATTTTACTCATAAAATTATCGATTTATATCGTTGATATTTTTAATCGCGTTATATCGATATTCGATATTTATTGTTAAATATCGAATTCGTATCAATTTCGATAAATTATTTAACGCAACTCTGGTTCCGTTAATGTTACTAAATACTCCTGGCGTGTTCTTCGCGTATCGTTTGTTTTGAAAAATCTCGCCACATTCTTGTGTATACAAGTGTATATTATTCTTTACGAATTTCGAGTGTTTTGGGAATATGTATGAATAATCATGCGTAAAATGACGATATGTCGATATTTTTCACTCGATAATTATCGATACTATATAAAAATATCGATATGATAAATATCGATATATTTTGTTCAGTTGCCCATCCCCAGAGCGAATTAGAAAATATTTTTTTCGTTTAATGTCTTTTTTATTTTGACTATGACATTTGCTTAAGGACTGGACTCATTGCATTTTTAGCCATTCCACGACGGAATGCATGATTTCAACAAACAATAAACACAAACATTTCAAAAAATGTTTTTTATATTTTGCAACTGTAAATTAAAATTATTTTTGTGATTTTGGTTTATCATAAAATGAAGTACTTTTTCCATATTGTTTTTTTTTTCTGTAACACGCTGGGCCCAAGAATGGGCAGTTTCCTTTGTTCAGGAAGTTATACAATTTAATTTGATTCTAGATTTTTAAGTTGTCTCGCTTTAGATCTAGGTGTGCGATATATTAGTCCTAATGGGCGTATTAACGATAGTTAATAAACAAAATGGCAACAATTGATAAATTTAAAAACTTAAACATAAAGTTCTTAAGTAAACAAATGGGAAACCGAGTCGTTTCGAGCAAATCTCTTTAAGGCTTTGTAGAACCCGCGCCTGGCTTACAGGTGAATCTTGTTAAGCTTCCAACTTACTTAACAGACAGTATTAAAACAATGCGCCTATACTTTTTCATTACCCATAAAGTTGATAAACCAGTCTATATTGTAAACAAAAGGTTTATTCGTGAAATTGGGAAGGTAAATGACATAGTAAAGGTAGGTGTGGTTTGATGTCGTTATTCCAAAGTTACGATTAGTGATACTGTGTTCAGAGGCGTCTGACAAGTTAACTGTTACTTTGTTATGTTTGTACTGCTTTAGGTACCTAAATATACGCTTTATGTTTATAAAGACGAGAATTACTATCACACGGATTTTGAATTTTCCGTTCTTATCTTAGATTTTAAGTTCGCCTTGTATGTGACAGGATTGAGTTGCCACTCCAGTTTTCAGAAGAATGCATACATATATCACTAGCCTTTCTTTTTTTTTCTCATTGGAAAATCCTCGTGGATGTCCCTCGCCCGGGAAAGGCGAGGGGGTGTGCCAGCCTCTTACCGGCTAAAAACCAACGGGGTTCCTCCTCATGACCTAAGGCCGGGGTCACGGGATTCGCAAAAGCATGCACTGCAACCCCGGCAATCACTAGCCTAACCATGAATCCATGCAGGAGGGTTTAAGTTCCAACCCGGCCTGGAACCCTGACTTTTTGAATTTATGTGCGGATCAGAATTTGATTATCACTTGCGTTAACGGTGAAGGAAAAACATCTGCACATCTAAAAGGACTCCATAAAGTTCTAGATGGGGTGTGTAGTCTGCCACTCCGCACTAAACCCTTCTCAATCTGAGAAGAGGCCTGTGCCCAGCAGTGGGACAATAATGGGCTGATTATATACTTACCCAAACTAGCTCTTCAAACGTGATGTATACCAATATTGTAACTAGTTATTAACTTGCCAGAACTACAACAGCCTCAGACTGTCACCAAGATTCTCATTGTCAACACT
This sequence comes from Amphipyra berbera, assembly GCA_910594945.2. Lineage (NCBI taxonomy): Eukaryota > Metazoa > Arthropoda > Insecta > Lepidoptera > Noctuidae > Amphipyra > Amphipyra berbera. Next base: position 7,562,042 of record OU343136.1, on the reverse strand, counting down.
ACTACCAGCTGTGCTCACTCCTGGAACAAAACACAACACAAGCCAAGAAAAGAGTAGCTAATAATGTGTCACCCTTCCCAAAAACTCAGCGCTAAAAAGCCACTGAAACAAAATGCCATAATATAATAATTAGCGCATCGCTCGACTTGGATATCGGAATTTGCTGCAGGTAATGTTCCTAACTCAGACGAACTTTCTCAAAAGTTGTGAATTCATTAAAAACAATAGCCTTCACAGGATAACTCCCTTCTTACAAGGCTGCGGAGGCTGCGAAGTTGGCTGCTTCATTATAATTCAGCCGCGGGCTCCTGAATTCTGAACTGAATCTGGAAGAGTGCTGCCACTACTTTGCTCATATCTGAGGTCGCATCCATGAACTTCCGCGAATTTCGTTTCAACACAGTACTTATTTTAATTAGTGTTAAAATTATAGCTCGATGAAGCAAAGAGTAGGTGTGGAATAGAAATTAGATTAATAGAAATCTTCGTCTTTGTAACAGACTTGGTGGGAAAGGCTTGGGACCTCAGTTCAGCATAAAATATTCAGACCATATCTGTCCCACGGCTGGGCACCGGTCTCTTCTCATTATGAGAAGGGTTTAGGTCTTAGTCCACCACGCTGGTTAGGTGCGGGTTGGTGGACTACACACGCCATCATGAACTTTTTTGAGCCCAGGTTGGCAGGTTTCCTCACGATGTCTTCCTTCACCGTAAACGTGCATGTGATAACAAATTCTGATCCACACAGAGTTACGGGTCAGGTTCGGCCTCAAAACCTCTTACCCTTCTGTTCAGCAGTGGACTGCAATTCGTCGCTTAAGTTCTAATACTTAATCACGACATTCGATAGGGAATCGAAAAACGCATCGTATGACAAATCACAATCAATGGTTAGATCCAGTAGCAACGCGTTATTTCAAAAACAAAATCCACAGCGTATGTAATATTTTTTCCACCAAGCTATGTAAACAGCTAAAACAGGGTGTAAGTCAGGTGAGTTCCATACTGGATCGTGTCCTGAAAGTGATCCGTCGAAAAAACCAAAATATAATAGAATATTGTAGATTAAAAACGATTATTATGATAAGTAGAAAAGAAATCTATTTTTGCTCTCCTGAAAAGTTAACTATTTTGAGTTACGCAGTGTTAGAACTTAACCGACGAATTGACTCGGTAGATTAATTGACGAAAATCTTCGTAATTAAAATCTCCTTTTTACTCATAAGATATTGGGCCAACTCATACACATAACGTTATTAGGGCAACATTAAATTCATCAATAATATCAAACCGAAGAATAAGTCTAGAAAATAATAAAAAAAGCATTATTCAAGCTTGTGGCTTCTGTTTTATTCAAAATTGAAGGCTCAAGTCAAAAGGAACCGTTTTGTTCGTAGCCGAGGTAATCTTGGAGAGTCGGAGACTAATCTAAATTGCAAATAACTCCAATTTTATCAAGAAAATGCAACCAGGACTGCATTTAATTCACTATAACGCATTCACGAATTATGCAGTCAAAACAACGGTTACTCTGTCGCAGATATGCAAAAATATAACAAACTTGCATTGCAGTATGTTTACGGACGATGTATTTACATAAACGTTTTAATTTTTGTATTCTTATTTGTAGGAAAATAACTGTAATTGTAAGTATATAAGCAATTATATTATTATGCAACCCGTAATATGAAAGAAGACTGCCTTGTCGGTCTAGTGGTCGCAAGCGTGAATGCTAAGCATAAGGTCCTGGGTTCGATCCCCAGGTCGGGCAAAGTGATATTGGGTTTTTCCATTAGGAATTTCTCAGTAGCAGCCCGAAGTCTGGATTTGTGCCCGGTTAATGGCAATAGGCTCGCCCCCTATTACATGGGACTAAAACAACTGGCGAAACGAGGGTGTTACTAAAACACCTCTGCCTAACCCTTCGGGGAATACAAAGCGTGATGTTATGTTATCTAATATGAAAGAACTTTTGCTGAAGGAACTACCTACTCATTGTTTTATGGTCTAGTCACCCAGTTAACCCCGTGTGGGGACGGGTTAGAATATAAAACTTCCTCACCATACGCTGGAAATAGACGCGTGTTGTAAGATTCAACAAAATCCAGCACGCTTGGTGGTAGGATCTATACGGTCCGCCTGGCTAGCTACCACCCTCACATTAAAGTCAAGCCAAGCAGTTTACTGTGTTCCGTTGTGTGTATGTGAGAACCAGAGGGGTATAGGGGAATCCCTCTATATTTCTGTTCCTTGGATTCGTGTGCTCCATCTTAGACCCTGTCTGCGCTTACCGTCTGGTGAGACTAGCCAAACGCAACGAAGTCAAGAATAAAAATTAAAAGAAAGTCAACACAACAGACGGGAAACGTAATAACTAGTTTATTTTTATTTTAATACGTATAGCAATAATTCACTTTTTTTAAAAATTTGATTAACTAGCTGCGCAGCCTAGAGTGCGCGAAAATTACATCAAAATCGGTTCGCCTGTTTAGTACGTAGCAAAAAGACAAGCAGACATTCTCAATTTCTCATATTTATGACATCAGCAGGGATTTTTTAAGGGAATAATTACGTCAAGAAAATGAGCTGCAACGTCCTACTGCATCTTCTAATTACAACAAATTACGATCACCCCTCTGACCCCTTTACCAAGTGTGGTGATTCTGGCAATATCCCGTAAGACTGCTCCTAATTTGTGGTCATTCTTCTTCTTAGCGTGTCGATATCAATCTAAATTGAGTCGGCTCAGAACTAAACTACGAGTTTAGCGTTATCAGTAGAGTCCATTAGTTCCTGTAACGTGCAGGTATCAGGGCACGCAGAGCATGATGTAAGCTGTCCCATCGTTTGTGGCACAGAACCACATTTACACTCCAAGCTGGAATCGTCTATGAATTTCCACCTGAGCAAGTATTCCTTGCTTCGACCAACTTGGGAGCCCCATAATAATAAGTGGACATTTCTACAATAAGATAAGGATGGCGATACTTTCAAAATGAGTCTGATAAAGTAAAGTACCTGGATGACCGAGCCTAGCTCAGTTTATTTTTATTGTTAAATCGTGATTTTGGAAAGAAAAAAAAACGAAAAAGAAAACGAAGGAACTTGAAAAAAAAGGGAAAGATAAACTCATCTGGGCTTGAACCCCTGAACTCCTGGTTTCGGAACCGCCCGATTTCCCCCCTAAGCTATTAAAACATTGTAGACGATGGCGAAATTTACTTTCAGTTTTTCATTATCTGAAAACACGAATAAAACGACGTTTTCTAAAAATGAAACCTAGCTAGATCGACTTATCGCCCCTGAAACCCCCTGCATACTAAATTTCATGAAAATCGTTGCAGCCGTTTCCGAGATTCAGATATATATATATATATACCCTGCTCGTTTAAATGTATTAGATAGACGAAATTAATAATATCATCAATAATTAAATACCAAATAATACGTAAACACCTCTCTTAAGGTATTTCATTAAAAAATTAAGAGACGCTGCAATGACTTTATTCCGTCCCGCGACATACTCGTTGTATTCATGTTTCGTTTGAGAATTTATATTAAAAATCCCAGACAAAGTTAAACAGGCCATTTTGACGTAAACTTTATATGACGTAGGTGTGTTATCAACAAACACAAGCATATTGTGCAGACAGAGACATTTCGTTAGCCAATATTTGATGTAGTTTTATATATGTTTTTTATTGACTCCTTTATTGGTCTAGTGGTGGCAAGCGCGACTGCTGGTCGTGAGGTCCTGGGTTCGATCCCCAGGTCGAACAAAGTATTAAAGGGTTTTTCCGTGTGGAATTCCTCAGTAGCAGCCCGAAATTTGGATTTATGCCCGGTTGATGGCAATAGGCTCGCCCTTATGACATGGGACTTAAACATAATGAATGAGGGTGTTACCAAAACACCTCCGCCGTACCCTTCGAGGAATACAAGGCGTGATGGCGTGTGTCGAGCTACCATAAAGTAGAATACAAGAGACAACTTTTTTTTAATATTTCTTATTTTATGTTAAAACTACACTTACAAGGATCTCTCAAATTAGAGCTGTTTATTAATATACGAGCCTAAATAACACTAATTTCTGTGATCTCATCTGAAGTTAAGTGACAGTACAGTCAACAATGAAGCATGATTGCCTTGAAGACCTATTCATTCACGACTTGAATACTCCTAGATTGTAGTTATCGGGAAACACAGACTCCGGTCAGATATTCCACTCCCATTGAGAATGTTGAAGCGGAACGCCTCGTGCGTAGTTTTATTTATATCTTATCTATCTTTTATTTAGAATCTGGTTTTATATTTATCTCTGTGGCAGGATATTAGATTTATTATTTTATGAATAAGGTTTTAGATTTCAGAAGGCATTCTTTTCACCTTACGCCATTTTGACATATGGATACCTTGGACGCCAACTGATTCAAGTAACACTTTTGGTGAAATAGAGTTATCAGTTATTTTTGGTCTTTTGATACTCAATTTAAAGGTTTTAAGACAATAACCCATTTTAAAAAAAACTTAAGTCAGTTGGATTCCTAGGTATCCAATGTTAACATATGACTAAGATTTATTAGAAAGCGCTAAAAGCAAAGCGGAACCTGGCCATCACAGTCTATCTATCAGCTCGAAGAACTGAACCAAGAAAGAAAAATCTCAGTACGTACAATTCCAACTACACTTGGAAACACCCACCAAGGAAGCCGAGACCTAACATGATTTGGATCAGTAACTTACCTTTTCGTTGTAACTGTAATCGATATCTTAGTCAGCACTGCCCCTCACCTTGGGCTCTTCAATTTATTTTATTCCCCAAATGTCCACTTACATGGCTTTTAGAAAAGGTTTTTTCTCTTAAAACAATCGGATCATTTATTCGGTCATCGGTCACCAAACTATCCCTAAAGTGGTGCCTTCGGGCGTTTACTTTAAATTTTAGAGAAACTAACTGACTATCGAGCATTGTTAAGCCGAATTCACACTCGACTTACGTGTCGTGTCCTACGCGACACGTAAGTTTAGTGCGCACGCCTTCATCTATACTAATATTATAAAGTTTAAGAGTTTGTTTCTTTGTTTGTTTGTTTGAACGCGCTAATCTCAGGAACTACTTACTGGTTGGAATTGAAAAAATATTTTTGTATTGGATAGTCCATTTATTGAGGAAGGTTATAGACTACATCACGCTACGACAAATAGGAGCGGAGCATAAATGAAAAATGTTGCAAAAACGGGAAAAATGTCCACCCGTGCGAAACCGGGACGGGCCGCTAGCACAAAATATAATATTACATCATGTTTGTATTCCCCAAAGGGTTAGGCAGAGATGTATAGTAAAACCCTCATTTCGCCGTTATGTTTAAGTCTTATGTAATAGGGGATAAAGATAAAGATAATTTATTTGTATAAAACATGGCACATGGGGCGAGCCTATTGCCATCAAGCGGACACAAATCCAAACTCCAGGCTGCTATTGAGGAATTTCACACGAAAAATCCCAATAACACTTTGACCGACCTGGGGATCGAACCCAGGACTTCACGATCAGCAGTCGCGCTTGCCACCACTAGACCAACGAGGCAGTTATTAATACAAAATATATGAATCCAATTGTGTCAGATGCACTGACTGATACCTATAAATTACAGTAGGCTACCTGCTACCTGCAGGCCTACCCACAGTTAGGTGCAGGCTAGGCTAGGTATTGGCTATTGCCGTATTCTAAGTCTAGTGTGAATACGGCAATAGCCTAGCGGTTGAACGCTTGCCTTCCGTGCAAGAGGGTCTAAGTTCGATCCCAGCACCCACCTCTGACTTTTTGTATTCATGTGTGGATCACAATTTGATTTTCACCGGCGTTAACGGTGAAGGAAAACGCCGTGAGAAATCTGCACACCTGAGAAGGTATATGTAGTCTGCGAACCCGCGTCAGACTATATTCTAAACCTTTCGCGGTCTATGAAATGGTGTGCCCAGCAGTGGGACAGTAATGGGCTAACTTCTTTTCTTTTGCTAACTTCTTCTTCTTTTCGTGTGGTTAGTGACTAACCTGGTGTCAGAGTTTATGCCGCCCATGAGCCTCTGACTTGGCTTCACATGCCGTCAAAAAATATCTTTAAGGCATGCCGATTTCCTCATGATATTTTCCTTCACCGTTTTTTAGCAAGTGATAATTATACAATACGCACATGAATCCGAAAAGTCAGAGGTGCGTACCTTGGGTTCAAACTCGAGACCTATGACTTGGCAGTCAGACTGTCACTGCTGTAAAATTTTGCTAACTGATTATCTAGAAATATATTATGACCAAATCATGATTCCGCGTCAGCAACGCAACACTTGATAATTACTCCCGAACAGCGATTAATGTAAAATTAGTGTAATCTATCTCGGGTTTAGTGAGGTGCATAATGTAGCCCCAGCAAGCCGGGCTTTGACCGTACTTAAAGTGTTAAGCCGCGATGTGATAGCTCCCATTAATAACTTACAACACTTAAACTCACCTCCTTACTTATTCACGGCTTACCTACGTTTTACGTTATATATCTTCACATGATACACTGGATAAAACCTGGATTTGGAATTTGCCGCCCAATGTAAACAGCTTAAGAGCATGTTTTGTATGATATTACAATATTTAACGGTTTTAACTAAGTTCTAATTAGTTTCTGTGCCTGTTAGTATGCTGATGATCGGAATGAAAGATAAACAAAATGTATCAGCTTGTAATTCGTGTTCTACACATACCTACATAATATCACGCGTTATTAAATGACTTCTAAAAAGGAGGAGGTTCTCTATTAACGCGTTTTTAAACGGTTTTAATTATATTCACTTCGTATATTTGTTTCATTGTTTGTTCGATTCAAATCTTGCCACTTTTTCAACTACTTCTGCTTAACCGATTCTCTTAAAACTTCGCACACAAATTCAATTCCCATGAGAATACAACATTATAATAATTTCAACCTTTCAATTCTAAAATCCTGATGCTGTAGGAGTACTGCAAGATAAAACCGTTTAACTTAAAAGTTTATTTTTAATTCAAGTTGTTTGGTTCCAGGGAAAAAAACATCAATACTACCTATAAAGAGATTTAGTTTCTATTCAAACATGGGGTCCAAATGGGCACTTTATTACATCATACTATCCATTTTCACTGTTGACAATAGGCTTTCGCTATAGACCGCTAAAATCCTTAGGGGATACAGCTATAATTACGAAGGTATCGTAGCCTCAATTTTAACAATGTAAGTACCTACTACTTCACTCAGATTTGAGAGCTATTAGCTAGTTTCGAGAACTCAGTGGATATTGTCACAAAGAATAAATGTAACAAAAATAGCAGCGATAGCCTAGTGGTGTGACCGACGGACTGCCAAGTCATAGGTCTCGAGTTGGAACGTATTCGTGTGCGTATTGTATAATTATTACTTGCTTAAAAACGGTGAAGGAAAACATCGTGAGGAAACCGGCAAACCTGAGAGGTATTTCTCGACGGCATGTGAAGCTAAGTCAGAGGCCCATGGGCGGCATAAACTCTGACACCAGGTTAGTTACTAACCACACGAAAAGAAGAAGAATGTAACAAACACAGAAACGTAAGCAATTATCAGTTCAGCTGCAAAAGTAAAAAAGGCAACAAAAACAAGCATTATCTTGACGCCTCTAAAAACTCTATTACAAACACCATTTACGAGGAGATTAATGCCATCCCAAATATAATCCGAGTCAGCGGGCGGCCGAACAAAAACGTCCATGTTTGCCCAAGCCCACAAAATGTGCCGAATAAAGGTCGTGACCGAAATCGGGGAACCTTAAGTTCCCGCGGAACATCTATTTTTTGGCAACATGGCAACACCGAGCACTTGTGACCGATACGGATGTGAAACAATTTGTCAGGTTTACGTGGTTATTTGTACTAGGGCGCACAGGTGTGGATCTGGTGAACTCGCGGCCCCTTTTCATGGAATAATAATGACGGATTCGACTTAGGGAAGACTTAGCGGGTTGCGTTGTCTCCCTCTCGCACACGACGAAGCTCTTAGTCGCTTTGCTCATTTGCACGGCTTAACTTACTCGTCGAATGCTGACGGGTTTAGCTGATAGTTCGCTCTTGTAGACATTGCTGATAGTAACTTGTGTCTGATAGGCACATTACCATTTAAATGTGGTTCTAACACGCGTTTTTCTTTCGTTGTTACGTGCAGTCTAGAATTTGTAAGGAAACTAAACGGCTGTAAGTTACGTTTTAGCACCGCCGAGTGCATTCCGTTTTATTTTATGTCCTCATTATTTGACCACAACGTATGTTCCTTTCTAAACATGCTAACCACAATTGCTTGTAGTCTTGTGGTTCTTTAAATAAAACATAAAAATCTAAATAATGTTAACGAAAATTGGGACTTAATATACTGGCCTGCAAAAATAAGTATCACACTTTTAAAATTGCAATAACTTTTTAAGTACACAAGATATATTTTCGAAACAAAAAGGACTCAAAAAAGAGTTTAACTTTGTTACTATAGTTTCAAAGAAAGCTGATAAAAATTGCTATAAAACGTTTTTTATTTTAAATCTCTAACTTCTATAGTTTAGAAAAAATTGAAATTTTAAAAGTGTGATACTTATTTTTGCAGGCCAGTGTATTTGATTAACGTTAAGCCTCTTGTCCATGATGATGTACCTATTTAAAACGGTTTAGATCACTAGAATCAATAATATGGCGGCGTACGGCCTCTTGTCCACTGTGACGTATTAAGATCCGGCGAAGTCACCAAGCCTACGTAAGAACAATGGTGTGGTACTAGTTTATGTACCTACCTTTGTCCACACGACGGATCTACGTCCGGATAAGATTTTTATCGGACGTAGATTCGTTGTGTAACTAGTACAATACCATTGTTCTAAGATAGGCTCGGTGACTTTGCCGGATCTAAACACGTCACCGCGGACAAGAGACCTTTCGCCTCTGTATTATTGGTTCTACGAGTACCATACATCCTCATATCATTTGACCTTTAGAAATAAAAGAAAGGTTATCTAACTGCCTAGCATTTTCCCAACTATGTTGGGGTCAGCTTCCAGTTTAACCAGATGCGGCTGAATACCAGTATTTTACACGGAGCGACTGCCATCAGACCTCCGCAACCCAGTTACTGGGTAATGCCGATATCCTAAGGTTAGACCAGTTGTCCGACTCGGGCTTCTGACTACCCGTAACGACTGTCATAGGTATTCGTATGACACCCGGGACCGACTTTTTAACGTGCTCTCCGAGGCACCCATCCACGGACTGACCACGGGAAGCGCAGCTTAACCTCGCAAATCGTATGATCCGCGCGGTTGGTAATTAGCCACGAGCCCCTCCCTAAATAAAAGAAAGGTTATGAAGCAATAATAAAGAATACAATCACTGTTTTACTTTCATTTCTCAATCAAATACAAATATTTCCCTTTCCTAAATATGAAATATCGTTCCTTTACGTTTGGTATGAACAAATATTCTTATTTTCTGTGTTCTGTACCAATGAGCCATATTGCATAGAGCATCATGAACAGCGATATTGGAATCAGATTTCCCCCTGAGTCTTGTGCAATACGACTGTTATATTCAAATCTGCATTCCCAAACGTACTTCACATATAAGAGATTTAATAAAAATTCTCCGCCATCTATGTAGGATCTCAGCTGCGCCAATCCCGAATCTCCTTTTGTTTCAGATGAACGACATTACTGTCGTTCTTTTTGCTTTATTAACTTCACTCTAGAAATTCAGTAATTTATACAAGGTTAGCCGGAAAGGGGGTACTAAGCCGAAAGGGTGTTAAAGTACCCATAATAAGGGATAACTTTTGTTCTACAACTTTCCCCAAAACTCGATGGTTAAAGAGAAATAGCTTTTCAAAGATTTCGTAAAAAATATGCTAAAATCTATCTGTCCATAGCAATGATCAGCTGTTTTTACAATTTAGGTCATATTTGGGGTCACAGATCAGAAAATAAATTTTCTGAGTTCATAACTAAAGCAGGTATGTTTTCTTTTTGAAAAAAACTAAAATAAAAATGTTTTTGCATGCAAATAAAAATTATCGAATTTTGAAATTTTAACAAGTGCTTTAAAATAGTCATCAGTGATACATTAAGTGGCCCGCGGCTTAGTATCCCCTTTCCGACTAACCTTGTATATAACTTTTTTTAAACAAATGGGGTCTGAAGTAGGATTTTCTCTTCATAAGACATTTTCGCTCCTGCAAAATATGTTTTGTTTTATACCGACGTAATTTCAGTTGGTGTTGAGTTGTAACGACATGAAAGTTTTTCACATTTTGAACGAACTTTTTTATATGTTTACTTAACCCGTTAAATAAATTAGGTAAAATAATTTACCACACTCGCTGTGTCATCTTTATTTGCATTAAAATTCTTTCGCATAAATTAGAAATACTGTACCCAGTGGCGGTCCAAGGGGGGGAGAGGGGTCGTAGGGGTCATGACCCCCCCAAAATCGTTCACGTCAAATTAACAAACCTAAAAATAGAAAATGTACAAAAAAAATGTGCAGTAAATTCTAATGTTCTCAACTTATGTTATTGTTAATATGACCCCCCCCCCCCCCAAGTATTCGGCTGCGACCACGCCTTACTGTACCTAGTGCCGTTGACGAAATTGCCAGTCTTTTATACCAGAAAATCCTGAAATAGGATTCTTTTAAGATTAATATACCTTGAAGTCATATTATTTTTATAGTAGACTATAAGTTGAAACGTATTGTATCACATAACTGTTCTATAAACTTAAAAAGTTGTCAGCTACGAAGTTGTACGGCTAACTGTGTAAGAAGTAGAAAATTGTGCATCAAAACTTATTTACTTTACGAATATCCAAAAAAGGTATTATGAAATATTATTTGCAAGGTACCTATAAAGTGACTTTTTGTGACGTAGAAATCAAATTTTCCGTATCAACTTCAAACAAGAAAAGGGTAACTGATTTTCTTTTTGGTCTATCTTGTGGATGGATTGATGGCGCGTATATCATTGTAGCAGGACCCAGGATGTTAGTTTGTTTTTATTTTATTTATACACGCGGGAGCAATGAATCCGCGTCAACAACATAAAAAAATATATCGGAAAAAATTGTTATACACGCACAGATAACGAAAGTCTGCGTGAGCGACGATGTTGATGCCACGAAATGTTGCTATATTTAAATATTATATATCATACACATTCACATGATTCTATTTATTGCGTATTTTATCTATTTTCATATATTGAGTTTATTTATATCTTTTTACTTGCTGCGCCGGTGGACGTCATCATGTCAACGCCGGCTGTCGCTGAAAACCAGCGCTGTGGCTCTGTCTCGCACGTGAGACACAGCATTATGCTGAGCGATGGCCGTTTTGCGCGGATGTGACGCATATTTTTCCCCAAGCTTCTATTCAGTTTGTTACTTTTATTTTATTTTGTGCGTCATGTTGGCGCGAATAAATAACTTTTCTTTCTTTCTTTCTTTCTTCTTTCATACATTGTTGAACATTTTAACATCGTTTTGTTTATGTTGGTGACCCGGATTGTTGTGTTTAACGCATTAAATTTTTTACGAGCATCAAGGACGACGCTCTTGCGCGTGTATAACTCACGGTACCGAAATATCACGACGTCGGTATTTTTTGTACAGTGGCTGAGCGATTGTGTCTCTACGCTACGGGTTCCCGTGCTCGATTCCTGCACGGAACGAATATTTATATGGCTTATACAAGGTTAGTCGGAAAGGGGGTGCTAAGCTAAGGGCCACTAATTTAATGTATCACTGATTATTATTTTAAAAAAAGCGTTAAAATTTCAAAATTCGGTAAAAAAAATAACCATGCAAAATTATTTCTATTTTAGTTTTTTCAAAAATTCTTCATCAAAAATCTTCAAAACATGAAGCTTTTAATCTGTGGCCTCAAGTATGACCTAAAATGTAAACACAGCTGATCATGCTGAGCATAGATAGAATTTTGCGTATTTTTTATGAAATCTTTGAACAGCTATTTCTCTTAAACTAATGACTTCTGGGGAAAGTTGTAGAACAAAAGATATTCATTATTATAGGTACTTTAAGACCCTTTTGGCTTACTAGCCCCTTTCCGACTAACCATGTATATAGCAGTTTCGGGTCTGAGTGTGCATATATGAAGATTTATGTCTGTAAATGCAGAGAGAAATTAGGATTTCTCCTGTAGGTACTAAATGCACACTAGTGTCGGTCAACATTTTTATAAACAACAAAAACAAATCTTACACAAACAGGAACCTGTACAAATTGTCCAAACCACGGCCTATTTCACAGATTTAGTTTGAAAACGGACCGGTTGTTTTACATTCAAGGCGCGCGCGGCCGAGACCACACAGGGATTGGACGGTAGTGACATGTGCTTATTGTATTTTCACTGAAAGCACCACCGGAGGCGCTGTTTCAACAAGATTTATATGGAAATGATTCAACGGAATTGTTTTATTTAGATAAGGAGTCGGGTTAGTTCTGTAGGCTATTGTTGTGATTATAAGACGGGAAAGTTGATGTATCTACAGTCGCTATTTCACTGCTAAGGAACTCTTACTGCCTCATCTCAAACACCTTGTATACAAGGTTAGTCGGAAAGGGGGTACTAAGCCGCGCGCTACTTAATGTATCAATAATGATTGTTTAAAAGAAAGTGTTAAAATTTAAAATTTCAATAAAAAAATCCCTCCTCGCTATCCCAGTTTCGTCCAATATCCATCCTCCCAATCCTATCCAAAGTCCTTGAGAGTGTTGTTTATAATCAATTGTCTTGCTACCTCTCCTCTAATAGTCTGCTAAGTCCATACCAATCTGGTTTCCGTCCTGGTCATAGTACTGAACTACTCTCGTCAAAGTAACCGATGACATACGACTGGCCATGGAAAATAAATATCTAACAGTACTGGTTTTATTGGACTTTAGCAGTGCTTTTAACTCAGTTGATTTTGACATCCTCTTAGGAATCCTATCCTCTCTTAATGTCTCTTCACAAGTAATTGAGTGGTTCAACTCTTATCTTCACGGTCGCTCGCAGTCCGTTCGCTCAGATGAGGTCTCCTCGGAGTGGTGTGATCTGGCTGCGGGTGTCCCTCAGGGCGGCGTTCTCTCTCCTCTTCTCTTCTCCGTTTTTATAAACGCCATCACTAAGGTCCTGACTTCTTTGACGACACGTTTGGTTTCTTCTTTGACGACACGTTTGGTGCAGTGGCTGAGCGATCGGCTTCTGCGCAACGGGTCGTGGGTTCGATTCCCGCACGGAACAAATATTTGTATGGCCTACAGATAATTGTTCCGGGTCTGGATGTTTGTGTGTGTGAAGATTTGTGTCTGTAAACGCACCCACGACACAGGAGAAATCCTAGTGTGGGGCAATGTTTTTTAAAAAAAAAGTAACAAAGTAACAAAAGTAACTTCTAGCTATCATCTCTATGCAGACGACTTGCAGTTATATCGTCACTTTAAAGTAGGGGACATCTCTGAAGCTGTTGATGCCATTAATAATGACCTTGAAAATATCAACAAGTGGGCTAAGTCCTTCGGACTCTTGGTTAACCCAGCTAAATCTCAAGCTCTCATTGTTGGTGGCAGATACATGTTTAACGTATTAGATCACCAGTCTCTCCCTCCAGTTGTGTACAGTTCTGTGCCTATAGTGTATTCCAAAAGTGTTAAAAATCTAGGAGTCTTTATAGATACTAACCTCTCTTGGGATGTTCATATTGCGCAGGTCAGCAGGAAGGTTTACTGCTCGTTTCAGTCTCTCAAACGTCTCCAGAAATTCTTACCATTTCAAACTAAGGTTACTCTTGCACAATCTCTTCTTCTGCCACTATTAGACTATGCTGATGTCTGTTTTCTTGACGCAACGGAGGAACTTCTAAATAAACTCGAACGAATGCAGAACTTGTGTATCCGTTTTATTTTTGGTCTTCGAAAGTATGACCATGTGTCCGAATTTCGAACCAGGCTAAAGTGGTTACCAATTCGGCAGCGTCGAGATACTCATGTTTTATCTCTTCTTTTCTCTATTCTTCATAATTCTAACTCTCCTATATATCTTCGAGAACGCTATGAGTATCTTGTCCCCAGGGGTAAACCTTGTCGCTCGGCTGCTTCTCTTTTGCTCCGTACTCCGCGACACACTTCCAGCCGTTATGATGGTTCTTTCACTATTCGTGCAGTGCGTCTTTGGAACTCTCTCCCACACTCAATTCGCGACAGTCCTTCTCTTAACGTTTTCAAGAGTAGAATTAGGAAGCATTACCTTTCTGAATGATTAATATGTAATATTATCTATGTAGGTTTATTATATGGTTTATATATATTTATGTATATATTTTCTTATTATATATTTATTTAGGTATATTATATTTTATAGCATAAATAAGTTTAAAAATAAGACAATTGTACACTGGATTTTGCCCTCAACCACATAATCATTCTCTCTCTATCACTCAAAGGTTTGCTGGTAGAAAACTCATTTTTGAGTTAAGCTCGCCTTTGTACATAACTTCACTTAATTGTAGTTTTATTCCTGTAAATTTTCTTGTGTACAATAAAGAATATGAATAAAAAATAACCCTGCAAAATGATTTTATTTTAGTTTTTTCAAAAATTCTTCATTCCTGCTTTAGTTACGAATTCAGAAAATGGAGCTTCTAATCCGTGACCTCAAATATGACCTAAAATGTAAACACAGCTGATCATAGCTGAGGATAGATAGAATTTAGCGTATTTTTTAGGAATTCTTTGAACAGCCATTTCTCTTGAACTAATGACTTTTGGGGAATGTTGTAGGACAAAAGTTATCTATTATTATGGGTACTTTAGCACCCTTTCGGCTTAGTACCCCTTTTCCGACTAACCTTGTATAACCTTAGTTTTTGTATACCCTAAACCCGAAAAGGGGTCATTATACTCATTATTATAAACAACTTTTACTGTAGGACCAACACTGAAAACGCGAAAAAATATCAGCTGTTCCATATATTTTGTCGAGTTATGTGCACGTAAATGAATGGAACATCTGTTTTTTTGTGGAACATCTTTTCGGGTGTAGGATATACAAAAACTAAGGTTGTATATCTAACTAGCGGCCCGTCCCGGTTTCGCACGGGTAGACATTTTTCCCGTTTTTGCAACATTTTTCATTTATGCTCCGCTCCTATTGGTCGTAGCGTGATGTTATATAGCCTATAACCTTCCTCGATAAATGGACTATCCAAGACAAAAATATTTTTTTAATTCTAATCAGTATTTCCTGAGATTAGCGCGTTCAAACAAACAAACTCTTCATAATATTAGTAGCTTTATAATATTAGTATAGATTTAAAATGCATGTCAAATATCGTACTTCATAAAGACTAATCAATGTATTAAAAGTGCAAGTGATAACACTGATAACGGATAATATATATATACTTACAGGATGTATACTCAAACTATTAATTCAGTTAAACTACAAATTAGCATTTGTGACGAAGATACTTGACACAAGTTTCAACTTGCACAAGTTAAACAGAATTCAGATATCTCCACTGAGTTCAGTTTTCCAAGAGCAATACTGCCGGTCCTTAGGCGTGATACAAATGAAATACAGTAGTTCAATTTGACAGGAAATATTTATTTATGCAACGTTTATTAATATTTACAACCAACACTTTATATTTAATTCTTTCTTTCTTACAACACACGTGTCATTATATATCTATACACTTAGCAAAATTCATTCATCGATTTCCTTCTATATCCACCAAAATTATTAAATATTACACATAATTATATGTAGTTTCTACAAGAACATGATTACCAATTTTAGTTTAGAATATTTCTGAATTACAATCTATTCTAAAACACACATTTGCTTTTTAATTTTTCTAAGTGTAGGTATACATATTATTACACGTGACTGTACAAAATAAATACAAAAAATACAAAAATAAACCTATACAAAAACTAGGCGTTAGGTACTCCTCCACATTACTGTCATCTGGAAGCATGCCCAAAAGACTGGCAGCGTTGCCACGTTGAATGGCAATGCTAATTCTTTAGCCAAAGAATAAGCCAGTCACGCGAAGACCAGTCTTCATAGTATTCAAAGTAGATTAAATAGGTAACGGATTTTGGGTTTTTAATAGTACATCTGCAACTATCGTGAAATTTCAGTAGCACCTCAGGGTATGCATTGAGTCTGCAAAGGCAAAAGGTTTGGCCCAACCTATAATACTCATAGGACCACCATCAAAAAGGAATATAAGCCTATATATAATAATATATTGGGATAACCCTTGGGAACATGCACAGGCGAGACCGATGACAATTACTAATACTCATATTATCATAAGTACCTGGATGACCGAGCTTTACTCGGCTTTTTTTTGTAAATCGACGTTTTCTAAAAATGAAACTTAGCTAGATCGATTTATCGCCCCCGAAACCCCCTGCATACTAAATTTCATCAAAATCTTTGTAGCCGTTTCCGAGATTCAGATTATATATATACTAGAATTGCTGGATTATATATATAGAAGGTATTAGATTATGATGTCGTATGGAATCAGTTATCACAAGATAAATTCTTCATCCTAACGCAGTTGATTGTTTGACATAAGCTTCCCTCAAAACGAGATTACGTGTCGTGTCCATAGTCGTAGCTGGAGACAAGCAAAACCAGCTTATGAACATGAAGGTGTAGGTAAAAACGGAGATCATACTATGAACACGTACTTAAAGTCGATACATTTGGCGTTGAATATTTACTTTCTAAATACCGTATCAAGCCCGAAAAATAAAATTTGAAAAATAAAAACGTATTTAGAAAGAGATAGATTTCCAAACTAAATATTCTATCTTTTTCTAAGAATGGTATTTAGAAAGAGATAGAATTTTTCAGAATTTAGTCAGGTGCGTAGTGCTCTCAAGGCCCCTGCGGGGTTGCGGTGCATGCTTTTGCGAATCCCGCAACCCCGGCCGAACGGTCAGGAGAAGGAACACCGTTGGTTTTTAGCCGGTAAGAGTCCGGCAGACCCCCTCGCCTTCTCCGGGCGAGGGACATCCAATAGGATTACCCAATGAAAAAAAAAACAAAAAAGGTGCGTAGTAGGGGCATTCTTCGAAAAATATTAACAAAAATTGAGATCGTCACTAACATCATCCCAAAGTTAAGAATGCAGATGTTTAATACTATAGGTAATTATGATAATGAAAACTCAAACTATACCGCTGCCGTCAAGCAATAAGACAAGAATAAAAACAATCTGACAATACTATAACGTTAACAACCCGGGAAAATAATGATTTGTTAAAATAATGTTAAAAAATTTCGAATATTCACCCAGTACTCTCAACCGGCGTGCGTGTATGACAAGATGTATGAATGTGAAGCGAAATGGGTATGTAAGGGCCGTAGCATATGGCGTTCTATAGTTTCTGCCTACTCTCATGGGAAAAAGGCGTGAGTTTATGTATGTATGTATAGAACTTTTCAAGGTTAAATTTTTCGAGTTCAGTTAGATTTTCGTAGTGTAGTACCTTCATGCTTGTGAAATGCATTTACTACACAAAAAATAATTAATTTGCCCACTGTATCATATTTCTACAATGGCAACATCCACCCGGTCCTATCTGACGTCACAAACAGCTTGGAGTCTATCTTAATTAACCCGGGGAGCCCGATTATTAATTCCCAGCAATTTAGCAGTTGAAGGAATCCCATCGCACCATCGACCTTTGTACGCCGATCGGCAAGACTGAGCAAGTCTACAATCCCTAATGAATCTTGGAGATGGTCAATTTATAATACAATCCCTCAGATTATCAAATATGTATTTATTCAGGACACTATTGTTATCTATATTACTATAATTACTACAATAATATTATAAAGAGGAAAGATTTGTATTTTTGTATGTAACGAATAAACTTAAAAACTACTGGACCGATTTCATAAATTCTTTTGCCGTTCGAAAGCTACATTATCACTGAGTAACATAGGCTATATTTATTACTGGAATAAAACTTCTTACGCAGGCGAAGCCGTGAGGACACAGCTAGTAGATTATATCTCATTAATAAACTGCCTCGTTGGTCTAGTGGTGGCAAGCGCGACTGCTGATCGTGAGTTCTTTGATTCGATCCCTAGGTCGGGCAAAATGTTATTGGGTTTTTCCGTGTGAAATTCGTCTGTAGCAGCCTAGAGATTGGATTTATGCCCGGTTCATGGCAATAGGCTCGCCCCTTATTACATGGGTCTTAAAAATAACGGCGAAATGAGGGTGTTACTATACACCTCTGCCCTACCCTTAGAGGAATACAGGCGTGATGTTATGTTATCTATACTAATATTATAAAGCTGAAGATTTTGTTTGTTTGTTTGAACGCGCTTATCTCAGGAACTAATGGTTGGAATTGAAAAAATATTTTTGCGTTGCATAGTGCATTTATCGAGGAAGGTTATAGGCTATATAACATCACGCTACAACTAATAGGAGTGGAGCATAAATGAAAAATGTTGCAAAAGCGGGGAAAAGGTCCACCCGTGCAAAGCCGAGTCGGGCCGCTAGTTAATAATATATGTTTGAATGTTGTATGCACGTGTCACTATACTTCTGCCAAAAAAAAATTGGCACACGACTTATTACATGGAACTTAAATAACCTTAAGACATTAGGCGAAACGTGGCTGTACTGTACCGACATTTTGTTTTAATGTTGCCCCACCCTAGGCTTTCTCCTGTATCGTGGGTGCGTTTATAGACACAAATCTTCACATGCACAAACGCCCAGACCCGGACCAAGTATCTGCATGCCATACAAATATTTGTTCCGTGTGGGAATCGAACCCACGACCCGAAGCGCAGATGCTAATCGCTCAGCCACTGCACTAAACGTGTCAAACTTTATTGTAATAAGAGAACATCTCTGCTTATAAACGTGATTATACAGGGTGTAAACGAAATCATCTAAGTCCTTCAAACCCCGTGATGTACTGCTGACATAGATTAACCCTGCAAGCGATAAATTTGGATTCAATAAAAAAATACAAGAAGTAAAACATGTGCTCTTAACGTGAGGCATTTTAGCGCCCCGAGTTAAAAGACCGCGCGGCGAGCGAGAGCCGCGCAATTCGGTCGAGGCGCTAAAATGCCTCACTTTCGTGGGGCAATGATTTCGTTTACACCTTGTATAAACTAAGTTCGTAATTTTAACGAAAACAAACTTCTTGCCCAGTTTGTCACATCTTGCCTTCTGAGAACCGAGTTAGAAAATAACTTCCTTCCGTAATTAACTTCACAAGTGTTTTAGGAACTTTTCAATTTTGTTTCAGATTTTAATGAAGTTGACCTAGTTTGGACTTTCAGTACTTTTGATTTAATTTCTAAAATTAACTAGATACCGACAAACTGTGAGTGAACCTAGGCGTATACGGAGGCGCAGGCCGCGCTGGCAACACTGTTTTATGATCCATACAGTTGGGCAACGCTTTTGATGTCACCACCCGTGTAGGTGTTACCCAACCAGGCCCGAACTGGCCATACGGGCAAATGCCCAATGGGCCGGTCACACAGTCGGAGAAATCGAAAGAGTGTGGAGAACGTCAAAAACAAAAATAAAAGGTCGTCCAACTATCGCTATCGCCTATCGCTTTAAGGTCGCAATTTTTTATGTGTTTGTAAATGCATCCAAGATACAGGAGAAAGAGTGAGGGGAGCGTCTAAAAAAAAAGCGTCGTCCGTCTAATCGCTTGCGAATGAATTATTTTTTTTGCCAGCACTGGCCGACCGTCTCTCAAATGCCCGGGCCGATTTCAGGTCCCAGTCTGGCCCTGTGCCCAACTGTATGGATTGTAACACTGTGTTGCCTGAGCGGCCTGCACCTCACACTGGTCCCATTTCACAACATTATGGACATAGCGATCAAACTCGAAATTTTGATCGCAGGTTTCTTATTTAGATACCTTAACTCATCCTAAATCACATTTTTAAATGTGTTTTATTTGCGAAATCAGAACATTTCCAAGAAAAAACAATTTTGTATCGAGCCAATCAATTTTTCTCCGAAGGTGGCAGAGTCGTCAAGATTAAACTTACTAGGGATCATAGATACCACAATTCTCTACATTACATAATGTTAATAATTAAACATTTTAACAAAAAAAAACCGACTTTAAATTGTCTATCTCCGAAGCCCTTCATCAGATCTTCACCAAATTTAAATGGGACCACTTCGAAAGAGTACTCTTTCAAACAAAAAAGAATCATTAAAATCGGTTCACAATTAGCAAAGATATCGAGGAACAAACATACAAAAAAAAAAAACACATGAATTGAGAACCTCCTCCTTTTTTGGAAGTCGGTTAATAAAAAGGAATAACACGGTTTATGCGTTGAGTAATTATACCTATATTATAGATTCCATTCTGTTCCATTCCATTCATTAATTTCATTCCATTCCATTTAACAGCAGTGATAGCCTAGTGGTGTGACCGCTGGACTGCCAAGTCATAGGTCTCGAGTTCGAACCCAAGGCACGCACCTCTGACTTTTCGAATTCATGTGCGTAGAGTATAATTATCACTTGCTTAAAAACGGTGAAGGAAAACATCGTGAGGAAACCGGCATGCCTGAGAGATATTTCTCGACGGCATGTGAAGCCAAGTCAGAGGCCCATGGGCGGCATAAACTCTGACACCAGGTTAGTCACTAACTACACGAAAAGAAAGAAAGATTCCATTCCACATTTTACAATAAGCTGCCGAAATCTGTAACAGATCTTACCGACGGAAAATTCAAAACCCATACTAAACGTGTTCTCATTCAAAAAGCATACTACAAGACTAAGGACTACGTTGACGACAGGGATGTTTGGCATTAGTTCTTGCACATGTGGCTTCCCTGGAACCTCATTAACAACATATGTGTGTGTCTATTAACTATCCTCAATTATGATTATATATTTTTTATTTTTTTATTGCTATCATTACTCTCAAGATATCTTTATCTTAATTTACAATGATTTTTTAGCTAAGTTTTGATGACATTCAATTATGTCAATAGTTTTATATAGTTTAGCTTCCTTTTTGCTATTGTAAATGTGGGAACTTTGTGGACCTGCATCTATAAATTTGTAAATTACTATCATTCATATTGTTTTTTTATTTTATATTTGTTTGTTAATTTTTGTACTCGTCTTTTAGTACTACATTACTCATTGGTATGTGGTCAGGACCAGGACTTCATTGTTCTCTCACTATCCTAAATCATTGTACTGTATCCACTGAAATTGTTAAAGATATTATTTTTAAAAGAGTAACCATGGAGTTTCTTGCCGGCTCTTCTCCATAGGAAACGACTAATTGGAACCGTGCATCTAAATTCGACTTTTCATAAGCACATAAGGTTTATGTGAAATATTTTTTTATTTGATTGATTCAATATGGATAGCGTACAAGACAAGTGATCCAACTGATACTTTGGCTTAAATTGAGTTATGTGCATTTTTGCTTTTAGGAAAACATTAATATCTTCAAAAAAATCAGCAGTATTCTAACTGCATTAACTTGTTAAAACTACATCATTACCTATTTGTGCACAAAAGATTTGTAAGAAAACTTTGGTGCATTTTTGCTTAATATCTCACATCTTATAAAATTTCACTTAGATCACTTGGCTTCTACGCTATCCATATTATTTTATTGTTGCAGCTTGCATTAAATGGATCTCCATATCGATTACCGCTTGAGATTAAGTTTTACTTTATACAGCTTATTCTGTTGATGAAGTAGGTACTTATTTATTTATACCGCTGATTGTTTCCATTATTCTATATACAACCATTTCATAGATTACATTAGCAACACCTGATGCTTAAAACAAACAAAAAAGATGGGATACAATCATTTGTTAAAATACTTAACTTCTCTCAGAAACCGAAGTTTCAAAGTATGCTTGTAGAAAAATTACAAAAAGCTTGGAATTCATGAGATTTCTTGTCTTTTAGAAAAGTGCAGGTATTATTTTGTATATTTATAAAGAGTACTAACTTACTTCGTGTTGCATTATTGAAGTAAAATTTTACTATCAATTTTTAATCTATACTAATATTATAAAGAGGAAAAATTTGTATTTTTGTATGTAACGAATAAACTTAAAAACCACTGGACCGATTTCAAAAATTATTTTGCCGTTAGAAAGCTACATTATCGCTGAGTAACATAGGCTACGGGCGGAGCCGTGAGGACACAGCTAGTAATACTATATTGTGCCTCATCATCAAGCAGCGTTACTTCACGATACCGAAAATAAGTCCCTTCATACATTTTAAGGTACTATACATAAATTTAATAAACTGTTCTAACCTAATCATGAGGGATATCAGCGTTACCCAGTAACTGGGTTGCGGAGGCCTGATGGCAGTCGCTCCGTGTAAAATATTAGTATTCAGCCGCATCTGGTTAGACTCGAAGCTGGTCCAATATAGTTGGGAAAAGGCTAGGTAGAACAGAACATACATAAATTTAATGTGAATAAAGCTGTAATCATTTAAACCTACAACAAAAATAAAGTACAACAGAGTGATAAAGAGTATAAACTTATCCATTCAGTTTAAGGTTCAAACAATATCACAAGCCAGTACATTACAGTCCCTCTGCTGGGCACGGGTCTCTTCTCAGTATGAGTTGGGTTTAGGCCTTGGTCCACTACGCTTGCTTAGTGCGGGTTGGTGGACTACACACACACCTTGAACTTAAGAGGTAATGCGGTCGGCATTTAGTCCATACAAACGTATTCCTCAGTTTCCTCCTTGGATAATGTCACAAGAACAAATATTTTCTACCATATCATATATCTACCACCACTATGTGCCTATGTTTTGTTTTTGTCAATAAACTAATTATTAAAAGAACTAGACACGCTTAAATTTTACAAAAATCGACAGATTTTACCACCGTTTTCAAACATCTGGCAAACAAAGGAGAATGGGCGAAATGTTAAGGAGTGGGTCTGCTCCTCCTCTAGCAATGAGTGGTATGTCATTAGAAAGGTCTTTTTAAGCGAAACATTTGGTACTACCACAACTAAAGTCAATTGTTAGTATTTTTGGACTTATAACACGTTTAAAGCGAAAAATCGTTTATACCTATATTCCACAATTTCTTTTCTACTCCTCCTCTAGCAATGAATGGTATGTCATTAGAAAGGTATTTTTAAGCAAAACATTTGGTACTAACACAACTATAGTCAATTGTTAGTATTTTCGGAGTTATAACACGTTTAAAGTGAAAAATTGTTTATATTCATAGTATAACAATTTCTTCTCTACTCCTCCTCTAGTAATGAGTGGTATGTCATTAGAAAGGTTTTTTTAAGTAAAACATTTGGTATTAACTCAACTAAAGTCAATTGTTAGTATTTTCGGAGTTATAACACGTTTAAAGTGAAAAATCGTTTAATACTATCACAATTTCTTCTTTTTTTGTTACTTAGGTATACTAAAGTATCGCTACGTTCTTATCATACTATTTGCAAATAATTGTTATGGGATTTAAACATAACTGGCGAATCGTGGATGAATTATACACATCTGCCTACCTCTTAGGGAAATTCAGGCGTCATCTTTTGTGTTACTTAGGTAGGTATCTTAAATAATTATTATGTCAAAGCTTCTATGGCAAAACGTGTAAAAAAGATAATAAATAGCAATATTTCAGTATTAACATCGTTTTTAAGTGGTTACATTTAATGAGCGTTTACTCCATAAATACTAATAATTGACAGTAGCTGTAATACCAAAAAATGTTCTGCTTAAAATAACCTTTCTATTGATATATCACTCATTGCTAGAGGAGGGGTAGACCAAAAGGGCCATTCTCCTTTGACGAATATAAAAAATAAGGAACAAACATACAGACATAACCAAAGACTTTCTTAAATTATTACAGAAAAAAATATTAAATTCGGTCCAGATTTGAAGAAGGAAACAGGGAAATACGAAAGTACGATTTCGCTAATATTGCACAGGAGAAATCAGTCCGAGATGCAGTTGTCTCTTTCCCGCTCAACTGGGAAGGTTTGCATGAGGTGTGGGATGGAAATAGATCACTTAAAAACCTATTCAAAATATTAATATTTTACAGCCCGCGTTTCCTCTTAATGGAGCCCTCTCAGGTGTGCAGGTTTCCTCACGATGCTTTTCTTCACTTTTAACGCAAGTGATCATTAAATTCTGATCTGCACAAGAATTCGAAAAGTCAAAGGTGCGGGCCAGTATCGAATTCAAACCCTCCTGCATGGAAGGCAAGCGTTCCACCTCTAGACTATCACTGCAAACAACATGTAATACATTAATCTTTAAAAAACCGGCCAAGTGCTAGCTGACTCGGCCACTAAGGATACCGTACCAACTTTGGGTTTGGACTTTTTATAATTTTTAATATTTACAACGATAGCGACAAAAAAACAAAAAAACAACATGCTGTGAAAATTTCAACTAGCTACCTATTACGGTTAAGAAGATACAGTCCTGTGACCGACAAACATAGGGACGTACGGACGGCATAGTCTTAGTAATAGGGTCCCGTTGGCACCCTTTGGGTACGGAACCCTAAAAAAATAAGCCGTATAATATATAAACCTGCATACACATACGTGGAGCGCTTGACGGATGTCGTGTATCGTAGAAACACGCGTAGTAATGCACGGGGGAGCTCGCTTGGGAATTTCTATTATTAAATTTTATTTCCCCGCATTTTAGTGATGTGCCATGAATATCCTGTTACCGAATGAGCCAATTTGTTGACTTGGGATTTTTCTGTGCATTGTATGTATGCTTTCATTGTCTGTAGTAATTTTATGTAAAGAAAGTATAAAAGATTGAAAGAAGTGTATGTTTTAGTTTTCATACTATTCCATTCTAACTTTATTAAACCTTGTGAATTTTGAGTTTGGTAAAAATATTGTTATTGATGTGGTTGATATACTGTGGGCTCAAGTAAGCTTAAGTGGTAATGGGTCGGCCATATTAGCCGTAGAGCCGATGACTGTTGGGTAGCTGGTCATAGTCCAGCTACCCAACGGTCTTCGACTCTATATAATAGGCAAACGTCCCTCACACCGATAATCAAGCCCTTAAGCTGTCTCCCTTCCAGTCCTCCCGCCAGCAACGCCGTAACCCGAGGTCCGAGTCCCATTAGGGGTCGCCCTTACTGCTGTTGCTGCTAGTAGTCATGATGTTACTAGTATTTTACTCGTCCTCATTAGTTGGAGAGCCTTCATGTCTCGCCAATAATTGCTCGGTTACTTAGGAACGGTCCGCAAGACAATCCATAAACAGTGGAATGGAAAAAATGTGAGATGTGGTCAGGTTAAACGTGCAATTGGAGAGGCCTATGTCTAGCAGTGGAGTGCTATAGGCTGATGATAATAATTCCTGAACTCTTCTTTCTAGCCTTTTCAAAAGTATCTTGGGGTCAGCTTCAAGTCTAACGAGATGCGGCTGAATACCAATATTTTACACGGAGCGACTGCCAACAGACCTCCGCAACCCAGTAACTGGGCAATACCGATATCCTAAGGTTAGACAGGTTGTCAGACTTTCGGGCTTCTGACTACCCGTAACGACTGTCATAGGTATTCTTATGACACCCGGGACCGACGATTTAACTTGCTCTCCGAGGCACGGAGGGAACTCGATGTGTAACAAACGTTCACCCATCCATGGCAGGAGCAGCTTAACCTCGCAAATCGAATGATCGGCGCGGTTGTTAATTAGCCACGAGCCTAATAATTTCTGAACATAATTTACTTATAAATTTTATACTAAATGTGTAATTGTCTCGTTGGTCTAGTGGTGGCAAGAGCGAATGCTGATCGTGCGGTCCCGGGTTCGATCCCCAGATCGGGCAAAGTGTTATTGGATTTGTCCGTGTGGAATTCTTCAGTAGCAGCCCGCAGTTTGGATTTGTGCCCGATTAGGCATTAACTCCCCAGTCCCCAGAATGTGTAGGCTTTTCAACAAATTTGACAGTAAGTTAAATATTTTTGGCTTCACTCTTAATAACTATAGGAACCAAGTTCATAGGATCAACATGGAATATTATAGGTATAGGTACTAGATTTTATAAAAAAGTATACTTATATTATTTAAAAAAAACATGTAAAAAGAAACAAAATTGTATTAGTGTAATTTGTCATCCAATTGTATTTTTTTTCTTATGAATGCTGTGTTTGCCGATTGCGCATGTAACCTTAATATGAAAATGTGTAACAATTGTAGGTGAATGTGAAATGAGGATGTTACATTACGCCTCTGCCCAACCCTTAGGGGAATACAGGCGTGATGTTATGTTATGTATGTCAGTTTTTATTAGTATAAATATTCAATCAATTAACTCGGTGTTCACTGCTTGACAACTCGACATCTACTTCTTAAAAAGAGGCATTATCGACGTGTTCACTAAGCTGAGTAAGCGGCATTGTGACCGCAGAGTTCGCTCTCTGCCTCTGAGCCTGCCAGTCATTGATTTGTGGTATTAAAGCTAACATGTGGGTTGATCATTCCGCCATCAGTCCGTCGTCAGTTCCGTGTCAGGCGTCACGCTACAATAAAATAAATTATCATAGAATGCATTAATGTACTAGTGACAGAAATTTTGGAAAGCTTTCAATGGAAATGTAATTTCATCGCTTCGCTTCAAATAGAAGAGCTTAATATTTTGCTATACGAAATGTTACGTAAGGACACAAAAGAAGTCAAAAAGTTTTTTTTTAGGTTAAAATGACACTAATAGAATAGAATAAAATTTCTTTATTTCGGACACAGGTATCCGTATAGTGTTAGTAACATACAAAAAATAGCTTATTGTCTAGTGTTAGTAAAAATCAGCCTCCGCACAAACTGCTGTACAATCGGAGAGCCGATGCTCTCGGCTACAGTTTTCAGGATGCTGTTCCGACTGCCCCTCACTCTCCTCAGTAGTGACGCAGTTTCTTTTCGTATTATTGCATGGAAGCCGTCAGTGCGGGCTTGCGCAAACATTTCCGACGCGCTACAGTAATGCCTATGCTTATAAATTATGATATTTCAAAACATTCCCTTATTTTTCTGTAATTTTTGGAAGATTATACGTATTACGTAAAAGCAATTAAAATATTTTTCCTTGTTCTTATTTTCGTGTCATGGACTTTCTTCATTTAGGTTAAAATACGTACCGTCATAATTCGTCGCATTTTTACGTTTTTTTTTGCATATTTTATGAGGTTAGGAGAATTTTTAAGGCCTAGCATGCACTATACTGGCAAGACATTAGGGTCTGGTAGGTCATTTCATGAAAGGGTGCCGTTTTATGAAATGCCAAGGCACCAGCTACCGGAGGGCTAAACGGGGCAGTGCCCCGGGGCCCCCAAGCTCAGGGGGCCTCTCGGACACTGACTTACATACTATAAATTGAACTAGTGAAAATTTCTCCCACATTCGGAATATAAATAAACCAGATTCCAGGAACGCGACTTTAATAATGGCAACTTATTTGTCCGTGTGTCTGTCACAGGACTGTATTTTTTGAACGGTAACAGGTAGTTATTTTCTTTTATTTTCCTAAAATAGTTTTAATTTATTCATTAAAAGTTACTATTTGTATTTGGTTTTTAATTTTGTTATGGAGTCGACTGTATTACGACGAATCTGGAGTACGACGAATCTGGATTACGACGAATCTGGATTACGACGAATCTGGATTACGACAAATCTGAAGTAAGTCGAATTCGGAAAACGACGAATACGGAACAAACGATTTTAAATAGTTTAGTTGGGGCCCTAGTTTATTTTTTGTCCCAGGGCCTTTGGTTACCTAGCTACGCCACTGCAAGGTACATCACGTTGTACCTATTTCTACGATCGAACGACGACATTTAAGCAGGTATAGAAATTTTGTCGAAAGTTCACTGAAGTGGAATAAAAGATCATTCAAGATGATTTGTCATTTGTGACCAACGACGCTGAAATAAATAGACACGCTATCTCGTATAGGCAATATATGTTGTGCCAAATACATTGACGGAATAAGGCTCAAACTACCGCTAGACAGCTGTCAAATTCAATGGATCAATGGCTCTACTATTTTTAACCGACTTCAAAAAGGAGGAGGTTTTATATTCAATAGGTTTTTTTTATGTACACATTTTTTTATGTACCTACATTTTGTTATGTACGCCGATTAAGCTGAGATTTATGATCCGATTTACGTGATTCTTCTTTAGTTTGATGTGGAATAGTTGCCATTTGGTCCCATAAAATTTTTACATAGTTTGGCCCTGTAGTTTTCATTTTATGAATATTTTTATTTTTTTATGAACATTTTAGTTTTGTTCTTCTAAAGGGCGCATCTAGTACGTAAGTATATTATATCAATGTTTGTGACATACATTTTTTTGTCACGTCAGTGCGTGTTAGGCTCGATAATTGTACCTTAATGGGTACAGACTAGAGTGCGACTTCAGTATGCATAAACCCTTATCCACACCAGACGCGTTGGATTCGACATTTGTATCACAAAACTAGCAATCACGTCCGGACACAAATATCTGTTCCACACGGTTGTGAGTGAGGCTTTACAGCGATCAATAAGAGTCTCAATCCTACTGCAAACGTACACCGGATGATCCGGTTACCTTTGTTGCCTCTAAAGTTTGCGTGTACACCCCAGAGCACTCCGGTTGATTGATACACTTTTTTTTCGGATGGATTAACAACTTCATCACTTACTTTCCCACCGAAAGTATTCAGTAGCATCTGTTTGTATACCCATAATAACGTAGTTAGAATACCAATTCATAATAAATTCATAATTCCAAAAAGTTGGAAGCATTTAAGTGATGTAGCGTTTAAAAATAAAGTAGTTAAAGAATTTTCTAGCAGATAAAGCCTATTATAATTTTAATGAGTTTTTGCCTGAAGGTTTTTTACATTCTAGATAATTTAATGTAATTATATTTTTTTTTATTTTATTAATATTTGTATGCCATTGATCAAGGCAAACATGATGATCTGTATTGTTACTTTTAATATCTTGCATGCTGACAATTGTTTTGTATGTACATACACTCATGTTTGAACAAATAAAAATTATCTGATCTTATAATACTAAAACGGTGAAGGAAAAACATCGTGAGGAAACCTGCACATCTGAGGCGGCTCCATAAAGTTCTCGATGGTGTGTGTTGTCCGCTAACCCGCACCAGGCCAGTGTAGTGGACTAAAAGGCCCGTGCCCAGTAGTGGGACAGTAATGGGCTAGTTATGTTAATACTAAGACATAAGTAATGCTTTTCGGTAGTGTTCGGGTTTCCGAATTTGTACGAATTATGCGACTCGATCATTCATCCTTTGTGTGTCTTTATAATATTACTAGCTGTGTCCTCACGGCTCCGCTCGTAGCCTATGTTACTCAGTGATAATGTAGCTTTCTAACGGCATAAGAATTTTTGAAATCGGTCCAGTTGTTTCTAAGTTTATTCGTTACATACAAAAATACAAATCTTTCCTCTTTATAATATTAGTATAGATAACCCCGGTAACTGCCTCGTTGGTCTAGTGGTGGCAAGCACGACTCCTGATCGTGAGGTCCTGAGTTCGATACCCAGGTCGCGCAAAGTGTTATTGGGTTTTTCCGTGTCGAAGTCCTCAGTAGCAGCCCGGGGTTTGGATTTCTGCTCGGTTGATGGCAATAGGCTCGCCCGCTATTACATGGGCCTTAAACATAACGGCGTAATGAGGGTACCTCTGCCCAACCTTTCAGGAATACAAGACGTGATTTCGTTCTGTTTGGATCAGGTGCAGTATAGGTCACATAATTCGTACAATTTCGGAAACACGAAGATCGTCGAGTCACATAATTTATGTCGTAGTACTGCAGCTATCATGACTGTAATTGAAAAGAGTCGTCCATTTATGGGTATGCTGCAGTGGATATTTATCGGCTGTTGATGACCACTAGATAAAACAACAGTTTCAAGCTTCTGGATGTTCTTTTTGAAACCATTTACAGGCACTTATGAAAGGTTAGATTTTAGTAGCGTGGTTTATGAAGAGTTGATTAGCTTGGTTTCAATTTGTCGTTTCATTCGTAGTGGAAATATTCAATAAATCATCAAAATAACCCAAAAACTTTATTCCATTTTGAACAAAAGATAAATAAACCTACATTTTGTCAAGCGCGAGCGTGTCAAAGACAGTGATTTGTAGAAACGGAGCGTTTTAGTAAGAGATCATTTTAAATGTCTATTTGACGGAACCCGGGCGTGAGACGAGCGCCACAGCCGTGTCTTATGAACAAATAACACTTGAGGGCAAATGTTCTTGAATACAAATTAGAGGGGGGATGCAATTTCGCGGAGTGATGTGACGGTTTGAACGACTTCTAACATCTCAGACGAAAGAATTTTCCAATAGGAAATGATTATTTCCAAGTATTAGCTGATATTCTAGTCTCGTTTAGTATTCATCCAATAACGGCAATACTTCGGCATTTTCTTTTAAAAGTAATATTTTTGTGTTGTTTTGTCTGTCGTTGGTATACGTCCAGTTTAGTCCTATGGGTGTGACCATAGTTGTAGGTACATGATTGTTATATTATTTATAAATACACAATAAAATATTTAGTGTTAATTCCGCGAAAAAGAGTTGATCAAGACTGAATGCAGTATGCAGCACCGCCCTCAACATGAGTATCTCGACGCTGCCGAATTGGTAACCACTTGCCGAATTGGTAAATTAATCAGTTTAATAACTACTTAGTTGTAGGTAAATAATGTATGTGACTATTTAGCTTCCTATGACCAAAAACGAATCGTTTTGTTTACCAGTGGCTGGATGGCATTATTTATTGCCAACTATATAGTAAACTAGCTTTACCTATGATAGCTATTAACGCATAAGTCTACTATGTGTGGCCTTTACTGCACTATTAAATCTTCTTCTTCTTCCTGCCCCTATCCCACACTAGGTGGGGTCGGCACAACATGTACCTATTGCATAAATCCATGTTGTTAGAGGTTTTGGCTTATTGTTTTATGACCGGCCGCCTGCCTGACATCAACCCTCCTTGGGAATATTCGTTAGGCCGACGCGCGGGTGACCCAATGTGCTTGCTGATATTACGCACTGGGTCCAAAATGATATGCTTATCAATCTTATTGCCGACAACTAAGCAGACTATGTTCTTCTCGGTGGAGTATACTTGAACTTCCTCGACCCACTCATTCAGTTCTGCTAGGGATTTTGGTTCTTACACATCGTAAACTAATATAGCACCGTGAGCTTCTCTGTAAAAACTTGATGTCAATGTTCTGTATCGCTCCTGTCCCGCTGTATCCCAAATACCAAGCTTGACTTTAACACCGTTCATGTCCATGACTTTACTGCACTATTAAATATAGATTTTAAATATAGAAGCGTTATATTTAATCAATAACGTTCGGTAAATCAACGTCAGTAATTACCAGATAAAAAAAAATGCTTGTAGGCAATAAGCTGGCAACATGCATGAGTGTACCACAGAATAGGTACAGAAGTCAATCCACATACATACAAATGCGCTCGAGCAACGCACACATAGACCCTGCTCACAGACACGATATCTCATACTGTTTGGGACTAGAGTGCGAGTGAGTGCGAGCGCGAGCGCCATGCGCTTGAGAGAGATAGATATGTACCTATAGATAGAGCGACCGCCGAGCGTAGGTATGAAATGTGATTGACTTCTGTACCTATCTGTTTTGTGAGTGTGCATTGGTTTAAGTGGTATTTAATTGCGGCGACTTCTTAAATGGAAATTTTACCCATTTATTATAGAAGTTCACATCGGTAAACTGTTATACAACAAACTTTCCTCATCAATCTTTGATGGAAAACGATTGAGAGTTTGTAAGTGATGTTGCTAATTGATGATAAATGAAGGTGGCGTAGAACTAAGCCAGTGGGTGACCGTTGGATGTCTCGCACAGTCTTGATCTATTGCAATTCCAATGAAGTTAACTGCGGGCCACCACAAATGCAGACATCCGCCATCTTGTGGTATATCGATGTACACTCGTGTTTCATTTAAAAAGTAATAAAAATATTGAATGAAACATAATTTGTTTTTTCGATTTCATCTTCTACTGTAGTGATTGTGATTGTCACAAGCTCCCATCGTTTGTGTTCTGTCTAGCTTTTTCCGAACTATGATGGGGTCAGCTTCCAGTCTAACGAGATGCGGCTTAATACCAGTGTTTTACGCGGAGCGACTGCCGTCAGACCTCCGCAACTCAGTTACTGGGCAACGCCGATATTCTAAGGTCTGACCAGTTGTCAGACTTTAGGGCTTTTGACTTCCCGTAATGACTGACATAGGTATACGTATAACACTCGGGTTCGATTATGTAACGTGCTCTCCGAGGCACGGAGGGGTCTCCATGTATAACGAACGGTCACCCATCCACGGACTGACCGCGGCAAGGGCAGCTTAACCTCGCAAATCGTATGGTCCACGCGGTTGGTATTTAGCCACAAGTCCAACACAAGTTCCCATGAATAAGAATATAAATATTATGTCTTATTTAAGTGGACTTTAAGAGTTGGTAAAAGGCAAAATAAATTATGTTCGTTTTAAAATGTATAGTTTGAATCATTTTTTTGTACATGTGTTGAATTAATAAATTGCAAAATAACTATCACAGTAAAGCAAGCTATGTTCTGATTTTTCAAACCCCTGGTCAACAGTAAATTTTCTAACGACTGATTACTATAATTTACGTAACGTTATTGGTTAAAATTGAGACTCTTGTATCTTTACCAATAATGAAACAAAGACTTCATGGCTTTGTATAGTAGACTCCCATATGGAAATAGCTACCACAGATAAAATTAGCTTACGAGTCCATTTATATGCCGCAGTTTGGCAATAAAAAATACTACTATTGGTAAGCAAAACGATACGTTTTTGTTTATAGGAACCGTTGGTAAGAGAATTAATAACGCTTTCCAGTAATTCACATAATGACAACTCTATA
Source organism: Amphipyra berbera (assembly GCA_910594945.2). Classification (NCBI taxonomy): domain Eukaryota; kingdom Metazoa; phylum Arthropoda; class Insecta; order Lepidoptera; family Noctuidae; genus Amphipyra; species Amphipyra berbera. The sequence goes on along the minus strand of OU343136.1, from coordinate 7,528,937 downwards.
ATGATGCGTAATAAACTTAAAAAGTAAACAAAACATGAGCTGTTTCATTGTTAGAACTTCTAAACGCTTCTATTAAACTTAGAGGACAAGAGACTCTTAACAAGCACGAAAGAAAAAAAAAGAAAACTCCAGAAGGACGTACAATCATTTAATGAATTCGCAATTTGCATACCGACAACGACCTAAGAAAAAAGTGGGGATTTATATAGAGATGCTGTATAAAAAAATCGGAAAACATAATTTTAGCAACTCGCTTGTTGAGTTAGCACAATATGAACGAAATACGATGATCAAATTATTTGAAGAATTGTAAAAATCGCGAACCATATTATAAAATTTTAAAGGAAATTGGATTTGTTCTGTATGTGGTACTTATTATTTTAGAATATAAACGTTTAATTTATTGTAGATTATAAATAATTTCTGTAAGTAAAGTAGGAGCTTAACATACCTAAATGATACAGACACACTAAAGCGATCGCCCGACTGCTCTTTAATATCTAAAGTTGGTGCTACTTCGTCGTTCTGTAATCGTGCTCTTGTCTCTCCTATTATTGGTGTCCCTTTTGTTCCGTCTTTAAATTAAAGACTATTGACCTTCACTTTTTCCTTTGCTATTGTCCGGTCCCGTACTATTAGTAACTGAAGTAGATCGGACTAATTACAGGAAACACTTTCGTGGCAAAGTATCATCTGTTCACGTCTGTACTTTAGTAAAAACTCAAAGAGCACATTTACATTGAATTAAAAGTTTGACATTTGTGTGTGCTAACGCGTACAGTCGAATCGAAAAGTCGGAACGTTCGGAAAGAGTTACCGAATTCATGAAGTGCAATTCCACTTAGCTTTGGGTCGGTAAAACGCTGATGCCGACGTGGTAATTTGGGTAATTTTTCGACGAGAAGAGTCAGTTCGGCGGTCAAAAGGAATGATTCCATTTCAGTCGATGTGCTCTCACGTAGTTCTACTAGTTGTATTAATTAAATGCAAGCCCCTGAGTCCATTTTACGAGCCCCGGTAGAGTGGAACTCGTTTCGTTTATCCGCTTCCACTCATAAGCAATTACTTTGCCGAAACGACTTTCCGAGGGACCACGAAGTGGAAAGAAATTAAGCTTTGCGGATTTTAAGACATTAATGGAGGTTAGAGATTTGAGTATGATGTGTCAGGTGGTTACGTTATAAATATGATGTGTCAGGTGGTAAATATCTACTGAGTGTGATAGGTACTATTGTGTGTGCGCAGAATGAGAGAATACTAATTATGATGAGCAAAATAGAGATTTTCGTTGATATGTACATCCAAGCATAGAGGGAAAGTAAGCGTTATGGAAAGTATGTTGTGTTTTGCCTAGCCTTCGCCCCGTCTATGTTGGAGTCAGCTTCCAGTCTAACCAGATGCGGCTTTAATACCAGTATTTTACACGGAGCGACTGTCATCAGATCTCTGCAACGCGAAAGTTTGTTGTATATGGATGTTTGTTACTCTTTCACCCAAAAACGGCTGAACGGATTTGGATGAGATTTGGCACACAGATAGACTATGCCTTAGATTAATACATAGGATACTTTTTATCCGGGTACATCAAGTAGTTCCCCTAGGATGCGGGTGAAACCGCGGTTAATAGTCTAGTAATTAATATTTTAAGAACTAAGTTAATATTTTTAAGAAGATTTTCTTAGCAGCAATGTTTTTGCACTCGTTCGTTCTTCCTAGCCTTTTCCCAACTATGTGGGGGTCAGCTTCCAGTCTAACCAGATGCGGCTTAGTACCAGTATTTTACACGGAGTGACTGTGATCAGATCTCTGCAACCCAATTACTGGGCAATGGCGATACCCTAAGGTTAGACCAGTTGTCAGACTTTCGGGCGCCTGACTTCCCGTAACGACTGCCATAGGTATTCATATGACATCTGGGTGGAATTGTTTAACGTGCTCTCCGAGACACAGAGGGGTCTCAATGTGTAACAGTCACCTATCCACGGATTGACCGCGGCAAGTGAAGCTTAACCTGGCAAATCGTATGACCCGCGCGGTTGGTAATTAGCCACGAACCTCTCCCTAAATATCGAATACTATATTATTATATATTTGCTTATTTTCCTGTATTAGTCTACGTGTTTTTAAATATTGTCAATAGATATAGTAAAAACCTATCGTGTTTTCTTCGTTTTGCAGTTGCCCGTCAAACACATTACTGTTCCAAAGTTTATCGACAATTGTTGATGTTATCAATAGGTTCAGATTTTTTTTCATTTTTCTAAGATTCAAAGATATTTATTATGCCAACTAAGTGTGCATAAGGTGTTATATAATACATATAAATAACTCTCTTAAACTTATCTGCCTTTTTAGGCGTTGCAGAAGAATATAAATCGTAAAATTTTCTTATGAAATAAACATAATACTTAATCTATGTAAATAAAAATGAATCGCCAAATGTGTTGCTAAGCGCAAAACTTGAGAACGGCTCGACCAATTCGGCTATTTTTTGTTTTATATATTCCTTAAGACACAAGGAAGGTTCTTATGGAGAGAAATAACATAAAAATCGTGTGGACAATGGTAAAAACAACACTTTTCTTTTCCCACTACAGGCCAATAACTTTTGACAGAACGAAGTCTGTCCGGGCAGCTAGTAATACATATAAATAACTCTCTTAAACTTAGCTGCCTTTTTCAGGCGTTGCAGAAGAATATAAATCGTATCATTTTATTATGAAATAAACATAATACTTAATTATAAAATAATTATGCACAGTAATTATTCCAAGATGTATGCAAATAGTTTCTTTATTTGATTTCGAACCTTTGTTTTAATGCACCCAAACAGCAGATTGCATGCCCGCGTAGCGTTATTAGAATCTTTGTGAGTAGTTACACGGATTTAATAACTTGCTTTGGCTTTACAATTTACAGAGCAGCTCTGTGTTAGCAGTTTCAATGGGGACCCAAATTACTATGTTAGTTTCAACTAAAACCAGGATTTAACTCACCGAAATACGATTTAATATAACACGTAACTTATAATAATATCAGCTTGTAATTTTCTCAACGCAGGGCAAGGAATTTCCCTTCGTATAGTATTGACCACCATGCGTGTTGGTGGTTTCAGATCATCAATTGTCTCATGGTGTTATCATCCCTGCCGGAGTTGCGGTGCATGTTTTGCGAATCCCGCGACCCCGGCCGAACGGTCAGGAGGAGGAACACCGTTGGCTTTTAGTCGGTAAGTCCGGCAGACCCCCTCGCCTTCCCTGGGCGAGGGATATCCATGAGAATTTTACAAAGAAAAAGAAATGGTGTTGTCATCCGCCGTAAGTCAAATGTGTTTTAGGTGAACTCGAGATGTACATATGACATTGAAGTGATAGCCTAGTAGTGTGACCGTCCGACTCGTCCGACCGTCATAGGTCTCGAGTTCGGACCCAAGGCACGCACCTCTGGCTTTTCGGATTCATGTGCGTATTGTATAATAATCACTTGCTTAAAAACAGTGAAGGAAAACATCGTGAGAAAACCGACATGCCTGAGAGATATTTCTCGACGGCATATGAAGCCAAGTCAGAGGCCTATGGGTGGCATAAACTCTGACACCAGGTTATTCACTAACCACACGAAAAGAAGAAGATTGAAAAGTCATAATAAATCCATGTTTTGAACCTGGTACCACCATTATAACCAGTACCTTGTTCAAGTTTTATCTCCTTAATCGCAGTGACAATCGTTTTTTTTACGATCGAAACTATAGCCATTAAGTCAATACTTGAAAACTTTTTACGACGCTCGATTAAGCGAATGAACAGATTTGAAGACCGAATAAAATCGAGACGGCTGTACGATTGTTTATTAAGTTAATTTATCAAGTTTATTGTTTCGAAACTGGTCGTTGAAAAGCGTATAACTGAATGTAAAATTATGAAGCTATTGTTTAATTTTGATTTGTTTCGAGCAAAAACGTTCAAACGAACAAAAAAACCTTCGAAATTCAAAAGAGGCCGAAGCTTCGATATTTGTATAGAACATTGCGCAGGTGAAACTTAGTTTCGTTCCATATTCAAAGTTTGGTGCTTGCGAACTTTGTGCATCCATAGATTGTGTGCTAAAGAACTTGGTATGTGCACTTCGCTGCAATTGAGTTCCTTTTAGGGGGAGTTCCGCATGAATCGAATGTAAAAGCTTTCGTTCGGAATATGCGGGCGTCCGTTTGCGTTGCAGCTCTAGTTGCTGTAACACGCTCGTGTTGCAATTGCAAAAGAGCGGGCATCCTCTCACATGTGTTTATCTTGTATTCGGGATTATCTGGTATATTTATATCATATGTTTTGGGATAGTAATTACGGCGGCGAGGTTGGATTCGGTTCATTGTTTGCGTATTTTTTCTTTTAGGCTTTTAAAGATGATTTTAAGAGGCGACTGAGGGATTAAGTTTGTATACCATCACGTAGCTTTTAAGTTTCACTTAGGTTTGTTTAGTGCAGAGAGTCGCACTGCGTTAAACCGCAACCCCGCCATAGTTTGAATACAGAGCTGATGGTTTATGGTATTTGTACGACAGATTATAAATGATTATGAAAAAAAATGTATTTTAGCAAAGACCTTGGCGATGTGCTATACCCTATTCACGGGACGAAAAAATAAAATGTAAACAACATTTTACTTTCTGTAAAATATTTTATAACATTAATTTCTAACAAAAAGAAATTGTGTGATGTTAATCTATTTGAAACACTTCATAATCAAGTAAGTTTCGAATTTTTCATCGATTTTATAGAAATGATCTTTATTAACAATCTCCCTGCCGGCAATATATAATACATTTTACGTTCCGGAGGCCATGGAGGCCGCCGGCGGGTCCCACCAGATTCTGCTTGTGAACGCCGTGAATCAACAGTCAAAATTATTACAAAAGGCCGTGGGATACAAAAAAAAATCTTTCTGCACGCCGTGGGATCCGCCCTCTAAAAAATAAATAAAATTGAAATAGTTTTTACAACTACTGGCGTGCTGTTATGGAAAATGTAATAACTGTATAAAAAAATGTGCTTTAGCCTGCTGAACAACATTTTTTGGGGGTCGCCGACGGTACCCATGGCAGGGAGAGTGTTAGGAGTAGTCAAATGTTGTTTACATACATACATACATAAACTCACGCCTTTTTCCCATGGGGGTAGGCAGAAACTATAGATCGCCACATGCTACGACCCTTACATACCCCTTTCGCTTCATCCACATTCATACATCTTGTCATACACGCACGCCGGTTGAGAGTACTACGCACCTGACCTTTGTGAAGAACATCACCAATAACATCGATGTATGTCCTTCTAGGACGTCCTCTACCGGACGTACCGGACGTGTATGATGTTTACATTTTGTTTTTCGTTCCGTGATGGAGTATGGTTACAGCCTTCTGTTGATCCTTCCAGCTAAAACGTAGGACACATCTACACGTGTAATTCTGATGACAATATAATATTAGTAGCTTAACATACTAAGTTGGAAATGAAACGAGTTGTTCGAATTTCAGTTCATATCTGAACTTATCCCTTTTTCTGATGTTTCAATCAACTTTAATCGTATTATGGACTTGTACACAAAACTGCGATGCGATGTCGCATCTTAGAAATATACGAGCTCGCACGATGCATCGCAAGAACTTGCGAATTGATTCGCGTAATTGATATTTCCTATGTGTTCTTATCAGTAACAGCAGTGCGCAAATCTTTTACGCACATTTATTCTACCTAGTATAAAATACATTCATTACGGTTGACGATCGTCGAGGGATTGGTCATCCGAACCTTGGAAGGAAGACGCCTTGCTGCACGAAATCGCATCGCAGCTATTTGCGTCACAGTTTTCTGCGTTGCGAATTCGCATCGCGCCGATTCGCAGTTTTGTGTACAAGCCCTAAATGTAGGTAGGTCCATAGGCATGGACATATTGGATATCGGATATAATATTAAGTTCATATAATTCACAGTACCTACGAGTAAAATCTCAATCTTCGCTTTTATGCGAAATATTAAAAGTTATTTAATCGTTTGAACACCACGCTATGGACGTGCCCATACGTCTAAAAAGAAGAATTACAAGAAATAAATATGTGTTCTTAATGTGAAGCATTTTAGCGCCCCGAGCGAATTGCGCGTCTATCGCTCGCCGCGCGGTCATTTAACTCGGGGCGCTAAAATGCGTCACGTTAAGAACACATGTTTACTTGTTGTAATTTTTCTTTTATTGAATCTAGAAGTATCCCGTTCAGGGTTAATCTATGTCAGCAGTACATCACGAGGTTTAAGGAATTACATGATTTCGTTTACACCCTGAGATGTATTTGCACTTCCCTCCACGCCACGCTACAAATTCATCGTATTTCGATGGTCCCTACGTATACTATCGAAACTACAAAATCTCAGTTTTTATTTTATCTGCTTAAAATGTGTGAAATTATGTTATCTTAAAGTTTATAAAATAATATTTTTTTATGGGACCAAATGGCAACTATTACGCATAAAACGAAAGAAGAATCACGTAAATCGGATCATAAATCTCAGCGTAATCGGTGTACATACATAATAAAATAAAAACTGAGATTTTGTAGTTTCGATAGCATACGTAAGGACCGTCGATTTTTTTGACGGCTATTGACGTCGTTGGCGGCCCGAGCACATATTCGTACGTCTATAGTCGTCGATGACGTTCAAAACGTTAAATTATATAAATATCTATCTTACACATTTTAATGTCTCTAAAGACTAGCAAACACAGACCTTCAAAATATTTAAATGTTATTTATTCATAACTAGATACTAATTCATCAATATTCAAAAAGGCAATACACTTAATTCACATCCAACTGTCCATATATCTTCGTACCAAAATATAATACATTTTGTTTCGATTTGAATACGGCGTAGGTACAATTCCCAAGTGGGATTGGAGCTCAAAACAGGAGGGTAGGCGCTTGTTTATCTGAGATACGACCGACTACACAGACGGTTTCGCTGGGAATAAATCTATTTGATTGCTTGCATGATCACTGACGTCGCATGCACGCCTTTTGTGGTCAGACAGAGTGGGAGCGGCGCGGAAAGCGGAATCCGCAAACGGGTATCGTAAACATATAGTTCCTATTGATGGCTCGTAGGTGCAATGCCAGAACGATTGGTTTCTAAAACGCTACCAGTCGCGGTTTGAAAAAAATATTCCTATGACTTACAGAACGCAGGTCTAGCTTTAGCGTTTCTAATGGTTGAACGCTTGACTTCCATACAGGAGGGTCTGAGTTCGATTCCAACCCGTAACTCTGACTTTTCGAATTCATGTGCGGATCAGAATTTGATTATCACTTGCGTTAACGGTGAAGGAAAAATATCGTGAGGAAATCTGACCTGAGAGGGCTCCATAAAGTTCTCGGTGGTGTGTGTAGACTGCCAACCCGCACCAGGCCAGTTTGGTGGACTAAGACCAAAACCCATTTCGTTCTAAGAAGAGACCCGTGCCCAGCAGAGGGCCAGTAATGGGCAAATTATGTATGTTTATGGCATGCAGATAGCTGATCCAGATCTGGGTGTTTGTGCATCTGAGATTTTTTCTGTAAACACACCCAATATACAGGTGGAATTCTAGTGTATAAAAGACATACAACAGATTCTTGTGGGGGTGAATCTATCATTACAGTTGTAGCTAATATCAGTATGTCAGGATTGGGAGCATGGTAAATAAAGTAAATTAAATCAACATAGACTCTCCACCACTGAGAGTTTTTTAATTAGGTAAGTGATTAGTTACAGAAGCTAGTTCACAATATAATAATTAACACAAGATCAGAAAATGAGGACAAGCAAACCAGATATAAAAGGTAAGACTTCTTCGGCTGTTCGACATGGAATCCTCTGCTCCGTCGAATGACCAGTGTTTTTATAACTTCGGGTACGTTGATTAATCTTGACGGTTACCCTCCTATATCAACATTGTCCAGTGTTACCAGTTACCGATAACAAGTGTGAAGGAACATTTTTTCGAAAGCAAAACTATAGTTTTATGTTTGAGCATAGTGACAGCGGGGCATGACATCTGGTATGCCGTCACCCACGGACGCCCGCCGCGCGATACTGGACATATGCAGATGTCAATAATTTTCCGAATAGCCAGCAGAATGTTTGGCATGTTCACTTTATGAAATAAACATGCAGGGAAATATGAAGTCGGGTTTTTAAGAGTTTGTGTTAGTGTTGTGGTGAGTTCTGAAATGGACAGAGGAGATCGGAGGGGGGTGGTCCAAGTGGCATTGGATAATGAAACTTCTTTTATTTTAACCTTTTCACTGCCACGGACTTCAATAGAAGTTCCAGATTTTCGAGCTTCCAGCGCCACAACTTCATTAGAAGCTCTTCATTTTAACTATGTTATAGAAATAAGTTTACTGTATTTAACGGGTCATCAGCTCATCACTACTGTTTACTATACATTTCGTTATACATTTATAGCTTGGCGCTGGCGAGGCATCGCGTTCTGTGTACGTTGGCGGTGAAAAGGTTAAAGATCATTATAAAGGGATACCTTTTTTTATGGGTGCTAAAAAATCTATCCACGGAGAAAAAAATATTGGCAAAATTGAAATAATAAAGAATTAAAGTTAAAATTTCATATGAATATTCCAATTTATGTACATAAAGCCACTTTTTATATTATAATATTGTTTATTTGCACGTGTCTGAGTCAGAGCAATTCAAACACGTGGAATTATAACTGTGGAAAATGGTATAGGTACTCGTAGTCAGATGCTCCAGAAGCATCACGATAAAAGTATGACGCTAAAGGGGAGCGAGGGGCCTGAGGGAGGAGCACAGAATTCAGGCGCATAACTAGCAAACTTCGCTCCTTCTGAAGATGTAAAGTTCTGGTTATTCGCGTATTATTCAGTCAAGTCACTGAATAAGACGCGAATAACCAGAACTGGTCCAAGTGGACCTTGGTCCACTTGGACCTTGGGCCTTGGCCCATACAAAAACATCCGATCTCCGTTGCGAACGAAATGAAAATATGGGGACCGAAGAGACGAGAACAAAGGTCAAAATTATAAAATCCATATCATTCGCTACTTTCTTGTTACTTTTATAGATTAGCCGTAATTTTTGAATTTCCTTGTTTCTTGAGTCTGAAGCTTAGCAAGAAGAAATATAATCACTTACCTACCTTCTTATTTAGTACATAATAACAAGTCAATGAAATAAAAGTGCAACTTGCGTATTCCCTGTGTATATCTAAATCTTTCAGTCTTAACGCAATCAATAAAGGTCTGATATCCAAACAATATTGTAATAATACAATCGGTTTCCCAATTATACTTTTGTTCATTATAATAATATTAATACCTACGTGAATGTCGAAAATTGCTTATAATTGCATTATTCGAAAGGTACAGAGCCAAAGACGTGTACAAAAAAAAAACAAGTCTATTATGTTGCAGTAAGGAAGGTAAAATAATAATATACTAGCTAACTAATAAGCGGTAGGTACTAGTAAAGATTATTCTCCTCGGCTAGATTAAACTCGTAATTACGAACAACGTTAGTGCCATAAATGAAAATAAATATTGGATCAACATTTACGATAGTTTTTTGTACCAGAAAAATTGTACGACGTACACAACGTACAGGTACATGAAAAAGTGCAACATTACCGATTGTATCTGCCGTGATTTAGATACATTCGAGAACAAAAGCGTTTATTCGCTCACCACAAAGGCCGGCCCGTAAATAACATGACCACTCTACTCCGTATAGGGTTACCAAACATCAGAATTTGTCATGATATATCAGGATTTTTTGGCACTGGTCAGGATTTATGATTATTTAATGACGTACCCCCTTACCAATAATCGTTGTGTAAAGTTATGACAAGCTTATACATAAAAAAATGCATGGTTATACTGACGTTAAACAGCGTTATAACTTTACACAGCGATTATTAGTAAAGCGGATACTGAATAATTATAATAATTTTTAAGACCAACTGCCTCGTTGGTCTAGTGGTGGCAAGCGTGACTGCTGATCGTGGTGAGGTCCTGGATTCGATCCCCAGGTCGGGCAAGTGTTATTGGGTTTTTCCGTGTGGAATTCTTCAGTAGTTTGGATTTGTGCCCGGTTGATGGCACTAGACTCGCCCCCTATTACATGCATGGGACTTAAACATAACAGCGAAATGAGGGTGTTACTATCCATCTCTGCCCAACCCTTCGGGGAATACAGGCGTGATATTATGTTATATTTCAAAGTCAGGAGTCGGCGCGGCTGCCCGCACAAGAAATAAATACTAGACTTGCAAAGCGCGCGCTTACGGTACCTAATAATTTCAGAACATTTTTATCGAAATCAAGTTTTTTGTCAGAACCTTTTTAACCCCCGACGCAAAAAGAGGGGTGTTATAAGTTTGACCGCTATGTGTATCTGTCTGTCTGTGTGTGTGTCTGTCTGTGGCACCGTAGCTCTTAAACGGGTGGACCGATTTGAGTGCGGTTTTTTTTATTTGAAAGCTGGTATTCTAGCGAGTGATCTTAGACATGTTTTATTAAAATCGGTTCAGCCATTTCAAGGTTATCAGCTGTATTGTTAGCTGCGGTAGGGTTCTTAGACGCATAATGTGTATTACTTTACTTTCAAACATACGTGTGAAATAAAATTTAAAACACTCATGTATGCTATATAACTATGCAAGATTATGAAATTCTTGGTCTGATGCTGCAGCCAGGATAACCAGTGCACTAGTACACTCTTGAAAAAATAATAGCAGATATATGTCGTGTTTGGATTCGTTTTGATCAGTATTTGTTAGCTATAATTTATGAAGATCTGTTCAGGCGTTTGTAGATCATCAGCTCATTTCCTATTTGACAAAAGGGTCTTACCAACTTTCACTGGTCCGATTGATTTGAAATTTGGTGTACTGTTACTTTGGTGGTATTTCCAAGACATGGCAACCTTGAGCTGATGCTGCAGTATCAAGTAGTCTGCAGGATACCCAGCCCCTCAGCAACTTATAGCAGATATAGCATCTTTGGGCTCATAAGGATGGTCTCAATGGGTAGATGTTAGATAGATGATGGTGTCTATTAGTAATTTAAAAGGTATTAAATAAAAATTAAATTTAAAATTTAAAAAACCCCCGACACAAAAAAGAACCCCTAAAAAGTAAAAAATAAGATGTGTTTATTGGCCATTTAACTTTATTAAAAGTACCTAGTAATATTTTGATTCAAGCGTCGTCATGTCGGGGGACCGCTAACTAAATAAATTTAAAAAAAAAACAGAATACAAAAAAAGAAGCTTGTTAATGATAATTTACTTAGCGGTCCCCCGACGTGACGACGCTTGAATCAAAATATTACTAGGTACTTTTAATAAAGTTAAATGGCCCATAACACATTTTATTTTTTACTTTTTAGGGGTTCTTTTTTGAGTCAGGGGTTTTTTAAATTTTAAATTTAATTAGTTTTATATGTGGTAACCCTAATCCCGTGTAACTACGCAGATAAAGGCAGTCCCTACGCGAACAAGCTCCTCTAGATTTGATCGTTATCGGATTCGCAGTGCAATAGGAGAGTCATTAAAAAGCTTAGCGCCGCCAACTTCTATGTAGTCATAGCGGACTTTTACAAGTTAATGTGGTATTTGAATATAAATAGCGGTTTGATTCTGTGCCTGTTAGTGTGCTAATGAACGGAATGGAAAATAAACAAAATGTATCAGCTTGTAATCTTATACACTAGGTATATAAACGGTGTAAAAAGACCCTTAACGAAGCCGAAAGGCAATTATTCTCCGTCATTGCGATCGTTTTTTTGTTCCGGACTATGCTATGATACTGGAGATCAAAGTTCCAACATTTTCACAACTTTTTTTTAAAATACTAGTTTTGAAGGTTGCAAATGTACTTGAAATACCTCCATAAGGCCCGGTATCCACCAAAGCGGAGAGGAGAGGAGACGAGAGGAGCTGTGCTGCGACGCTGGCTGGCAATTTCCACCAAAGCGGAGAGGAGAAGTGTAGCGGAGAGGAGATGTGAGCTTTGTGTAGCAGAGATGTGAGCTGTGAGAGACCGATAGATAGATGGGGTGCGGGGTGCGCGAGCGTGAGCGCCGCCCGGCCGCCCGACTAGACACTTCTCCGCTCTGCCGCGCCGCTTGCTCGCTCGCCGCACAAAATTCTATAGAAAAATGAGACATCTCCTCTCCTCTCCGCTTGATCCATTTCCACCCAAGCTAAGCGGAGAAGAGATGTGGAAATAACGAAATCGGATTGGTTTATTCAAACACATCTCGTCTCGTCTCCTCTCCTCTCCGCTTTGGTGGATACCGGGCCTTACCTGTTTACTACTCGTTACATCTATCAGCACAGTGTTTTCAATGCGTTACAATTAGCTTTACAGTAAAACGAAATTTTACACCCAAAAAAGAAAGTCGTTTCCCAGCGACAATTTTTGCGTAGGGTTACTTAGTTTGATGTACTGAATGCATGGTTGACGGCTTGGTGAAGGGTCTTTTTACACCTTGTATTGTAAGGTACTTCTTCTTTTCGTGTGGTTAGTGACTAACCTGGTATCAGAGTTTATGCCGCCCATCGGCCGCTGTCTTGGCTTCACATGCCGTCGAGAAATATCTTTCAGGCATGCCGGTTTCCTCACGATGTTTTCCTTCACCGTTTTTAGCAAGTAATAACTATACAATACGCACATGGATCTGAACAGTCAGAGGTGCGTGCCTTGGGTTCGAACTTGAGACCTATGACTTGGCAGGCCGACGGTCGCACCACTAGATTATCACTGTTATAAATAAGGTAAATAAATGCGGCTATTTTCACGCTGTATTTTCATATCATAATCGTGTTCTACACATACATATATACATAAACTCACGCCTTTTTCCCATGGGGGTAGGCAGAAACTATAGAACGCCACTTGCTACGACCCTTACATACCCCTTTCGCTTCATCCACATTCATACATCTTGTCATACATGCACGCCGGTTGAGAGTACTACGCACCTGACTTTTGTGAAGAACACAACCTGTGTTCTACACATACATAATAAAACGCATTATTAGCCAACTTCTAAAAACGAGAAGGTTCTCTATTCACGCACTTTTTTTTCTTACCTGGGTGGATAGTTAGCTACTGCACAAAGCTAGTTTACTCCTTCTGTTTCTTCCGCATCTTTCATAATTATATGCGCGCCGGTTGTGGTGAGTAGGTACCTACTGAGCACATAATCGTTCTTCTAGGGTAAGGGAGACCCCTTCCTGTATTTCCATATATTATATCCATGCTAAATAAAATATCTTTATCTTTTCGGTATACAGAATTCCAGGCAGCATTACAAATCTATACTAATACTAGCGGACCTGGCAGACGTCGTCCTGGACTAAAATTTGGTGACATACCGACAGCAACGCCACCTACCGGGTCCAATTGTGAATCTAAACCATTCAGGGCGCCACCCAAATGCATACAAAAAAATTCATTCAAATCGGTCCTGCCGTTAAGGACGAGTTCGGTGACATACACACGTACAGTCGAATTATATATACCTATATAAAGATTATAAAGAGGAAAGATTTGTATTTTTGTATGTAACGAATAAACACTGAACCGATTTCAAAAATTCTTTTGCCGTTAGTAAGCTACACTATCATTGAGTAACATAGGCTACGGGCGGAGCCGTGAGGACACAGCTAGTTCTGTATATTTTGGTTGCACGGTACATTGGAATTTGTGAAATATTAATTAGGATAAAATATTTAAGTTATTGGGTATTAAATAATGACGGAGGTGGCATTTGCTGATGTCATGTGGTCATAGGCTGCTAATACGCGACCCTACCCTTTTCTGTAAGTGTGTAGAGAGCGATTTAGTATATTACATCATATTATTTCTGATGATAAGGCAGTAGCTTCCTTTTTTCGACTGATAGTGATACTGCGAGAATCTGGTTACCTTGAAAACTCTTTTGATCAAGCAGATGGTGCCTATTCTGGGTATAATTTACTAAAGAAACCATAGATGAAAGAATTGGAGACTAACAAGGTCTCGTATCAGTAAAGCGGACTCTAGAAAATGCTGTTAATAGCACCGGCGCCATCTTTGAGTCAAGGAGTGGCTTCAAACTTAATTAAGGCATCATTAATGTTACCCTTACCACTTACCCTTAAAACTTTTGAGTTCATCTTTCCATCTAGTAGTAATATAAGTAATGTGCTTATTTTATAGTAAAGTAATTTTCTAATTTTTAACCGACTTCCAAATAATCACTTTTTAACAAAAATAAAACCGACTTCAAATTGTCTATCTCCGAAGTTCTTCATCAGATCTTCACCAAATTTAAATGGGACCACTTCGAAAGAATACTCTTTCAAACAAAAAAAGAATCATTAAAATAGGTTAACAATTAGCAAAGATATAGCGGAACAAATATACAAAAAAAAATACATACAATCGAATTGAGAACCTCCTCCTTTTTTGAAAGTCGGTTAAAAAGGAGGACGTTCTCAATTCGACTGTATTTTTTTTTTGTTTGTTTGTGCCGCGATATCTTGGCTAATTGTGAACCGAATTTATTGATTCTTTTTTTGGTTGAAAGAGTATTCTTGAAGTGGTCCCATTTAAATTTGGTGAAGATCTGATGAAGAACTCCGGGGATAGACAATTTGAAGTCGGTTTTTTGTTAAAAAGTTATTATTATCCTTTAAAATTATTTTAAAAACACACGTCAATTCGTTTTAGAAACTCGAATTGACGCAAACACCCAAACAATATCACAACAAACATAGCTAAAGTAACTTAGCCCTAAGTTACGCAAAATCTAACTTTAAATCTTAGTTTAGACAACTTAATGACAGCAACACAGAAACGTCATTTCGGTCGAAGTGTTCAAACTAGAACTTGTCAAATCGTTCCAACAGTATGACAGGGTCGACGAGTTTAATATTTCATGTATTTTGATGGATTGTATTATAAGTTGACCATTACTTATGTAACTTACTTTGGTAAAACTTAATTAGGCGCGCATAACAATTTTTGATATTTCCGACATGAAACCTCTTGAATAAAATGTTAACTAAATCTGTTCAGCTGTTTTGACGTTATTGTATAACAAACATACATACTCACATACATACAGGGTGTAAACGAAATCATGTAATTCCTTCAACCCTCGTGACGTACTGCTGACATAGATTAACCCTGCACGGGATACATTTGGATTCGATAAAAAAAAAACAAATGAACATGTGCTCTTAACGTGAGGCATTTTAATGCCTCGAGCGAATTGTGCGACTATCGCTCGCCGCGCCGCTATTTATCTCGGGGCGCTAAAATGCCTCACGTTAAGAACACATGTTTACAGCTTGTAATTTTTTTTTTCAATCCAACATTATCCCTTTTAGTGTTAATCTATGTCAGCAGTAGGTATACATCACAAGGTTTGAAGGAATTACATGATTTCGTTTACACCCTGTATAGACATCATCAGTCTAGCCTTTTTGGAAGAAGATACGTACTTTATGTTGAGGGGCTCGTGACTTATTAACGACCGCACGAATCATACAATTTGCAAAGTTAACCAACGCTTCCCGCGGTCAGTCTGTGGATGGGTGGCCATTCGTTACACATCGAAACCCCTTCGTGCCTCGGAGAGAACGTTAAACCAGGATTGTCCAGTAACTGGGTTACGGAAGTCTGATGGCAGTCGCTTCGTGTCAAA
Source organism: Amphipyra berbera (assembly GCA_910594945.2). Lineage (NCBI taxonomy): Eukaryota > Metazoa > Arthropoda > Insecta > Lepidoptera > Noctuidae > Amphipyra > Amphipyra berbera. Next base: position 7,513,174 of record OU343136.1, on the reverse strand, counting down.
TACTGGTATTTAGCCGCATCTTGGTAGACTGGAAGCTGACCCCAACCCGATTGGGTAAAAGCTAACCAGAACGCGGCGTACCTATAGGTATATGTTGGGGTCGGCTTCTACAAGGTTAGTCGGAAAGGGGGTACTAAGCCGCGGGCCACCTAAAGTATCACTGATGACTATTTTAAAACAAGTTAAAATTTCAAAACTCGATAATTTTTATTTGGATGCATAAAAAATAAATATTTTAGTTTTTTCAAAAAAAAGTATCAGACCTGCTTTAGTTATGAATTCAGAAAATAAATTTTCTAATCCGTGGCCCCAAATATGACCTAAATTGTAAAAACAGTTGATCATAGCTATGGACAGATAGATTTTAGAATATTTTTTACGAAATCTTTGAAAAGCTATTTCTCTTAAAGTTTTGGGCAAAGTTGTAGAACAAAAGTTATCCCTTATTATGGGTACTTTAACACCCTTTCGGCTTAGTACCCCCTTTCCGACCTACCTTGTATATAGTCTAAACAGACTTTACTTGTTATAGCTGTGTCCTCACGGCTCCACCCGTAGCCTATGTTACTCAGTGATACTTTAGGTGGCCCGTCAAAAGAATTTTTGAAATCGGTCCAGTAGTTTTTAAGTTTATTCGTTACATACAAAAATCCAAAAATACAAATCTTTCCTCTTTATAATATTAGTATAGACTAGGGCAAGCAAAAAACGGACCATGACCTTTCAGCGCCCGTAAACCGCGCCTCATAGCAAAACATGTCGATACAGGTTTGTTATATCTGAATGACTGCGTCTCTCAACCCATCCTGTACTATGAAACACAGTAAGATGCGACAGCGATGAAGAAGTGTATGGAGAGCGATATGTATCGTTTTCTTTCTGTGCCAACATAATACTTTGTGTCATTGTTCGTTTTTGCATTTGCCCTAAAAACGGAGTGCAAAAAAACGATAATCCATCCAATATTTAATCGTAGCAAGCATGACTTAACGTCGCACCGAATAAGGAAATGTGCCAGTTAGCGTATTGATAAATAGTTGCTATAATATTCTCTGAGGAGGGTCTGAGTTCGACCTCGGCTCGTACCTCTGACTTTTCGAATTCATGTGCGGATCAGAATTTGATTAACACTTGCGTTAACGATGAAGGAAAAACATCGTGAGGAAACCTGAACACCTGAGAGGGCTTCATAAGTTCTCGATGGTGTGTGTAGTCTGCTAACCCGCACCAGGCCAGCGTGGTGGCCTACAGCCTAAACCCTTCTCAATCTGAGAAGAGGCCCGTGCCCAACTGTGGGACAGTATGGGTAACGTGACCATTATTTTTTTCCCTTAAAGCGGGACGCCTGCACATTTTAATATTTTTTATAAGAATGAAACATATTTATGGAGGATTTAAGAAGAAAGAAAGACTATATATTATTTACTAAAAAATTTCTTCCTTTTCTTCCTTTTCTTTCTTCTTTCTATTTGTTAATTTATAAAAATAAATAGAAACTAATCTTGTGTAGTCTGGTTAGCTGGGGTCCTATATTTTTCGGATGTGCAGAGCGCTTTAAAATACATAAATGGTTTTTAGATTGGAACTGTTGGCATGATTTGTTGATGTTATCCATGGTTATCAATATGTTTTCTGATGCGATTATAAACACGCACCTGTTTTTTATTGAATTTATTACCAAAGATTGCCTTTTTTCAAAGCGGGACATTTATATGTTTTTGGGGACAGCGGGACACGTAGCTCCAAAGCGGGATTGTCCCGCTGAAACCGGGACGTATGGTCACGTTAATTATGGGGCTATGTCTGTTATGTAATAATATTCTCAAGTAGCACCTTTATGTAAATAAAGACCTTGTATTCTATGATTTTGTCGATACTTCAACTTGTATTATAAACAAATTCAACACTACATTATGCAAGCCCGTCAAAGTTCGAGCAGAATTTTAACCAGTCGTAAGTAGGCCGACAACGTTCACCACAATAGACGAGCCAAAAGTTTTGTTTACATAAAACTCATCAGGACCACCTACGCAATACAAAGGTCACAACAAACCTCAGTGGTTGAGCATGGGTCGTGATTGTGCCCGTACATCGACAGTTGAACTCTCAAAACCCTATTACATAGGGACACTTTCCTTTTATAACTCCCTTGAAAATAATTTATTCAATGAAACGGCTGCTTCCACTGAAACGATGTCGTTTGCGTGTCTCCCTTCTCCGTCTGTCCCTGTAATTTCCTCCAAATTCACAATAGAGGCAATTTGATTATATACATTTTTATGAATTATTTGTATTGGTTGTCGTTTTATTAGGAAGTTACCTTCTCCATCGTCATTTATTCAATCATTTATTTATTTACTTTGTCAATGAGACAATATTCTTGTGAGAATATTCTTGACGTCTTTACAGAGACGGAATATGAAAGATATCACCGTTTATGCTTTTGTGCTCAGTCAACCGATTGTGCTCAGTCAATCATCGCTGCTGATACTACCTAGGTTTCCTTAAAATATTATACAGTCACAGCATGAACAACAGCACGCACCAGACACCTGAAGATATACCCAGGACATCAATACACTATTCAGCAAAAACATTGTTCAAGATCGCTCAGAGTTTTTGGAAAAACTCTGTCAGCACTCCAACGTCTACAGTTTTTTATGTGTGTTTAGTCCCGCCATTACAGTTTTTACCGGACTGCGGCGAAGCCAAAAAAGGAGGGTTATATGTTTGACCTGTATGTATATATGCATGTCCGTCCCTATGTTCCCTCGTAACTACTAAACGGCTAAAATTGGGCCGGTCTAGATTCTTAATAGGTCCCGACTTTTAAATCTCTCTTTAATGTTCCGGATTAGAATTTATTATTTCTACTGTACTAGTTTTTTTCATTTCAGTTTTTATTAAATGTTCAATTTATACGCAGCCGGGTTTATTAAATATTAGGTAAACAAATCTTTGATTGTGACACATTCATTTTGTATTAATAAATTAAGAATCCTTTAAATATACACATGAATAATTAGTGAACGGTGATTAACAAAAGGACTTTATAAGGCTGTTGTCAGTGGGAACGCCGGTAGAGGACGCCCTAGAAGGACATACATCGATGTTATTGGAGAAGATCTTCACAAAGGACAGGTGCGTAGTACTCTCAACCGATGTACGTGCATGACAAGAAGTATGAATGTGGATGAAGCGAAAAGAGTAGCTACCTATGTAAGGATCGTAGCGTGTGACGTTCTGTTTCCGCCTACCCCTATGGGAAAAGTCGTGAGTTTTATATATGTAGATATTATGTATGTATACATTCACATTTTTAGAATAACTTGAAACTATTCTTCAATTATTTAAAAATGTGTATTTTCAAACGGTTCTTAAAATAAAACGAATGTTCCACGATCAAAGGATTATTTATCTTCTATACAAAATTTTAATAGCCAGACTATACCTACGTGATACAATTTTCTCCTGCATCAAAATCCATATGCACCACACTGAAAACCAATCCCTTTATCAATTATTGCGACATGTCCTTTGTGGGGTGGATATCAACATTTCTTTGGCTTCACAAATTTTTCATCTAGTCATGACAGAGGTTTTAGAAACCCAACAAATTGCACCCAAACTCATATTTGACTTTGATAGTGAAGTCAACATTTTTTGCTTCAATTTCGGATTGAATTCTGCACCCTGCGTTAGAAATCCGAGTAATGTGCTCGGTAATCTTATACTAATATTATAAAGAGGAAAGATTTGTATTTTTGTATGTAACGAATAAACTTAAAAACTACTGGACCGATTTCAAACATTCTTTTACCATTAGAAAGCTACATTATCACTGAATAACATAGGCTATATTTATTACTGGAATAAAACTTTTTACGCGGGCGGAGCCGTGAGGGCACAGCTAGTAAGTAATAAACCAAGTAACATCGAATCAATAAAGCAGATTCGAGAGGACTTTAAATTGCTTTTTCCATTTGACTCGACGAATTTAATTAAATAAAGAAAACATAATAAGGATTTTCACAAGAGCAACGTGATACACACTCAAGAGGTCTAGTCTAACTGACTGGATTCAATTTATTTTATTTGGCGCTTCGGATTTTGTGTATCTTGCGGTATTTTATTTGGATTTTGAGATACATTCCTAGAACCTTAGCCTCAGGGCTCAATACGCAATTTTATTCACAACTATTGCTATCCTTGCGAAAATTAAATCACGTTACATAAATGCGTGTCGCATAGAAATGGGATAAAGAATACTTCAAACATTTTATGTTCATGTAATTCAAAGACGGTCTTGTAGTTCCCGAAAAATAATAGACCTCCCCTTCCACTTGTGGGTGTCAAAGAATCTACTGATGTGCTAGAGGCAGCAGCATTTTCCAATCTGCTATAATTACATATGCGTTTATTCATTTTCTATACATATAAGTTATATTTTTAAATATTTCTACAAAAAAATATATAAATATACATTTAAAAATATAAAAAATAGTAGCCCACCGGCATCGGGAATAGGGTCCAAGCTACCGGTGGTCAGGATCTCAGACAGAGGAACTTCCTGACAATACGTGCCGTGTCCAGAACTACCGCTTTCTGTATCAGGCCCTTGACCCAGCTACCCTATGAGAGCCTCATTAGATGTTGGTCGAGGCTCTTGGCTATTAAGCCAGGCTACGGACGCTAGGAAATCTTCATCGGGCCCTTGAAGGACCCGGTAAAAGGGGCCGTGAAGCTCCTTGCTCTGCCATACGTCCCTGCGGCCATTAATATCCAGTACTACAGGCTTGCGCCAGTTCTCTTTAGTCAAGGAAAGCGGGGTGAATCCTTTGTCCACTGTGACTACATCTCGATGCATCCCCACGTCGGCTTGGAGGAAGTACTCCCTGAGGCTGCACATCTCGTGATTGTGGAGGGTCTTAGCATTTAAAAAGCCTCGACCCCCACACTTCCTCGGAATGTACAGCCTCATCACCGATGAACGTGGATGATGAGGTGGTGATGATAATTAATTACATAATTATTATGATTGCCAATCCATCTGCCAAGCGTGGTGATTATTTATTTTTACAACACAACTAACATTACAGGTTGCCCCAAATCGGTAGCGTGGCCATAGACAATACTTATTACATTGTTTATAGCATAACTCATGTAAAGTAATTTTTGTGAACTCATTAAACTCATTATGGCCATATGGGTATGACTGGTCTTTTTAGTAGTCAATGGGTAAACCCTGTTCATGACAATGATAAGTTCGTTTTCTTTTTTGTCAGCCTATACTGTCCCACTGCTGGGCAAAGGCATCCTCCAAGTCCTTCCATGTATTCTTTTCCTGCGCCACCTCAAATCAGCAAAATATTTAATCAATTGTTTTTGTACTCACAAAAGTTTAGCCCATTACTAACTAAGCATTACGAATTTAACCTGTTACAAGAAATGTGAAATAGGAACTACTCTTCAAAAAGTGTCAACAGATATCTATAAGTACACGGCGACACTTTACACTCGACACTCGGTGTCGACACTAACTTAATGTCGTAGTCTGTACATCGCTGTAGATAGATAGATAGATATACTTTATTGTACACTAAAAGAAATAAAACAGAAGGGGTACACATTATTAAGAACAGTACAAATGGCGGTCTTATCGCTTAAAGCAATTTCTTCCAGACAACCTTGTAACACCAACTTTAGTATAAATGTCATTTTCGCGGTTGCTGCCATGTAGACAGGACGTGTCGAGTTGACAGTGTGTGGTCAAGTGTCGCCCATAGATAAAAATTTGAGAATATGTACGAAATAATAATTGATATTGCTCTGCTACAATGCTCTAGACAACTTGATGTCGATATAAAAACTGCTCTCGTTAAGATGCCAGTGACACTAATGTCGAGACTTATGTCTAATGTCAGTGTCGCCGTGTATTTACCTTACACCACTAAAACTGTTTAGCAATTTCTAGAACGCAGTACACTGATAAATTTATACGGAAGCGACAAATACTACCCTATTAAGATCTATATCGGTTACTGAGAGCGAAACCTCAAGGTTTCACAAACATGCATACTAAAGCCGTGTATTCACTTATAAACAATGTTCCGGATTTTACGGATGTACAATAAAATAAGATCCATCTTTGCAAGGAAATGTAACAAAATAAACAACATGTTTGCTTCCAGCAGGAATTCAACAAAGTATTATGCTTTTAAGAACCTTCACGTTCAATCAGGATAAGCTGAAACTCGACTTGAAGAAATGGTTCAAAACAGATACCTACATGCCTTGGTTGGCCATTTTTTTCTATTGCTATATTAAATTGAGTCGAGAGAGAGGGGCTCGTGGCTAAATAACAACCGCGCCGATCGTACGATTTGCGAGGTTAAGCTGCGCTTGCCGCGGTCAGTCGCTCCGTGTAAAATACTGGTATTCAGCCGCATCTGGTTCGATTGGAAGCTGACCCTAAGATAGTTTGGAAAGCTAAGCAGAATGAACAACATTGTTTACTAGTGAATACATAGCTTTAATCGCAACACTAGAAAGGCACTGATGCCTCTAACCAAGTAATTATTACATCGAACGACCACTATCGCTGTTATTAGCGTATTGGCCAATATTCATCCCGTTGGAGATATTATCTCGGCCCATAGGATCGTTATTAGACCTTCGGAAACAAATCATGTCGTACGTGCCCCCGATAACCCAGAATAGTTATGGTAATAGATGCTTTTGGCATAAAATATGAATTTGTTAGTTTCATAGCATTCAGTCACCGAATATACATAGTAGGTACATAATACGCCTGAGATCCCCGAAGGGGTAAGCAAAGGTATTCTTCTATTACTTGAGTCTGTACACCTACGTTTCGCCTCTCATATTTAGGTTCCATACACAGAAATCTAAATATTATTACTTATTTAGATTAATTAATCTATACTAATATTATAAAGCTGAAGAGTTTGTTTGTTTGTTTGTTTGAACGCGCTAATCTCAGGGACTACTGGTTGGAATTGAAAAAATATTTTTCTGTTGGATATTCCAGGAAGGTTATAGGCTATATAACAACACGCTACGACCAATAGGAGCAGAGCATACATGAAAAATATAGCAAAAACGGGAGAAATGTCCACCCGTGCGAAGCCGGGACGGGCCGCTAGTTAAATATACATACTTCATTACATTTTTTAAATATTTATATAAAGAAATGTAAAAATATAAAAAATTGTAGCTCACCGACATCGGGAATAGGGCCCAAGCTACCGGTGTTCAGAGCCTCACAGAGAGGAACTTCCTAACAATGCGCGTCGTGTTCAGACATACCGCTTTCTGAATCAGGCCCTTGATCGAGCTGCCCAACGAGAGCCTCATTAGATGTTGGTCGAGGCTCTTGGCTATTAAGCCATTGGCCGTAATTAAATATTATTATTAAGATTTGTGTTGTTCCATGTGTGGTGGTGAGCCTGTTGCCTGTTTTGGGGACAATTATGGTGCCTGTCGGGTTCGCCGCCTCTTACGACTTCCGTCCCCCCACTGGTGTCTGTCAGTCCTCATTAATAAACTTATATCTGATTTGATGTATTACTTTCAACCTCGTGTGTGACTAATTAAATTATTTTTATCAATTTCACGACACGTTTGGTGCAGTGGCTGAGCGATCGGCTTCTGCGCTAAGAGTCGTGGGTTCGATTCCCGCACGGAACAAATATTTGTATGGCCTTCAGATAGTTGTTCCGGGTCTGGATGTTTGTGCATGTGAAGATTGTGTCTGTAAACGCACCCACGATACAGGAGAAATCCTAGTATGGGGCAATGTTTTTTTATAAAAAAAAACTATGTAACAAACTTTTTCAAATTAATGGTACTAAAAACAAAAAATTGTTATGCTTTGGAAGCCGTAAAAAAATATATAATTTTTAAATATCATTTTTTTTTAAAGAATTATTACCCTTTTAATCAACGCAACTTTCAGCTTTCAGATTTAGTTTCCCATCTATCTGCGTTAACACCAACAAATGTTCTCATATACATGCAAATAAACAAAAATACGAAACTGTTTGGTGTAGAAATGAAATAAAACGCCCATAAAGTTGGTAATAATAGTCATATTTCATTGTAACCGCCCCCGACGGGCGCAGATTGAGGCGGCCGCGTGGACAAATCCCTAAAACTCGAGACAGCCAAGCCACACTGAGGCTCCGCGCTGAAATACACAAATGTTATTGAAGACGACGACACAATGCTTCCTTAGTTATTGTTATAACAAGCCTCGAGTGCCTTTGTTTCGATAGTGAAGTTTACAGACATAAATATTGCTGATAAAAGGAAAAATATATTCCTGAATTCTCGTTTACTAAATATTAACGTTCGACCAGGCCCGAACTGGCCATAGAGGCAAATCGGGCAAATGGAACGTAAAAAAAGGTCGTCCAACTATCGCCTATCGTTTGAAAAAGAAGCCGCAAATTGTTTGTGTTTGTAAATGCACTCAAGATACAGGAGAAAGAGGGAGGAGAGTGTCTAAAAAAAATTCGTCCGTCTAATCAATATAACAACGCCTTCAGGATGCTATTGCGGCTGCCGTGGCGTTGTAGTGCGTCGAGCATGTTTGCGGAAGCACATACGGATGGCTTTCATGCCATTATGCGTAAGAAAGCAGTATCCTTACTACAACGTTTACGTAACAGTCGGAATGGGATCCTGAAAATGATTGCTGCGAGACCAGACTGCCTCATCCAGAGGCACCTGGTGGAAGTGGCTTTAGGTTTAATAATGTAAAAAACTCACAGTTATCTACTAACATTACTAACATAGCTGATAAGTACAAATTGTTACTAACTTATTCCTAACAATCTATGGACTATAATGTCTGAAATAAATTATTTTTATTTTATTTATTTTTTATTTAATCGCTTGGGAATGTTTTTTTTTTTTTGCCAGCTTATTTTTGCAGATTTTTTTTTTAATGCCCGTGCCGATTTCAGGTCCTAGCCCGGCCCTGCGTTCGACGCTTTGTTACAATAACTGGTGTTCCATTTCTGCTTACGCAGAATGTAATTGTATAATAATTACTTCCAATATATCTACGTAAAATAATTATTTGCATGTGGGTGTTGAATACCTATGTGATGGTAATTTACGCTGACGCACCGCACAGAATTAATTAGGTAGGTGTTTTTATCCCATTATGATAAACCAAAGGAGTATGAGATTGAATCGTTCGAACACGCACGGAAATACCCGAACATCAACGAACGTAACAGCAGACTGCACACGAGTAAATAATGCGTACACGCGTGTCGCTTGTCTGAATCACTCTGTTTTGATAGGATTATAAAAGACATACAACATAATCTTGCAGGGGTGAATCTATCATTACAGTTATAGCTAATATCGGTATGTCAGGATTGGGAGCATGATGAATAAAGTAAATTAAACCAACATAGACTCTCCACCACTGAGAGTACTTTTAATTAGGTTAGTGATTAGTTACAGAAGCTAGTTCACAATATATCACAATATAATAATTAACACAAGATCAGAAAATGAGGACAAGCATACCAGATATAAAAGGACAGACTTCTTCAGCTGTTCGACATGGAATCCTCTGCTTTGTCCTATGACCACTGTTTTTATAACTTCGGGTACGTTGATTAATCTTGACGGTTACCCTCCTATGTCAACATTGTCCAGTGTTACCAGTTACCGATAACAGGATGGAACTAGATACAAAACCGTGTTCTGTGAAAGTAACCAATAAAGTAGAACAAAAACCAATTTGATTGTTTAACATAACATAACATCACGCCTTTAGTCCCTGACGGGTTGGGCAGAGGTGTATTGTAACACCATCATTTCACCTTAAGTCTAATGTAATAGGGGCCGAGCCTATTGCCATCAACCGGCCACAAATACAAACTCCGGGCTAGTGAGGAATTCCACACGAAAAAACTCAGTAACACTTTACCCATCCCGGGGATCGAACCCGCAGGACCTCCCGATCAGCAGTCACACTTGCCACCACTAGACCAACGAGGCAGTTGTTTGTATAAATGCCTCCTTAAAGATACGTATGAAGGTACCTATTCTGAAACTAGCGTTACCTTAGATTTACCGAAATTTTATTTAACTCTTTTAACTGTTATCTACCAGGTCGGCAGTTAATTACCAACCACGCGGATCATACGATTTCCGATGTTAAGCTACGCTTGCCGCGGTCAGTCTGTCGATGGGTGACCGTTTGTTACACATCAAGACCCCTCCGAGCCTCAGAGAGCACGTTAAACAGTCGATCTTGGGTGTCATACGAATACCTACAACAGTCGTAGCCCGAAAGACTGATAACCAGTTTAACCTTATACCGCGTTTACATTCAGCCCATTGCCGCGGCAACGAGCAGGGACATGGGGAAAAAACAGGGAAACACGAGAATGTAAACAGGTCATTCCATTGCCTTTGACGTTGCCATTCGCGTTGCCCGGAGATCAAAGCGCGTCAATGCGAGCGGCAAACGTTCGGTGCAGTAGCTGAGCGATCGGCTTCTGCGCTACGGATCGTGAGTTCGATTCCCGCACGGAACAAATATTTGTATGGCCTACAGATAGTTGTTCTGGGTCTGGATGTTTGTGCGTGTGAAGGTTTTTAATTGGGTATTCTGAGCTTAGTTTTTTTTATTATCATAAGTTCTATTTTGGACAGCAAAAATTCGAAATCTGTTTGCGACATCCTGCAAGTTTGAAAACTCCGGTTTCCTCCTTTCCTTCCTCTTCTTTGAAGAATTTCTCCATGTCGTTACTGAAAAAAAAACTTAAAATTGATTAAATTTCTAATTTAACTTACGTCATTTTGATAGACTAAATTAAGAGAAACAAATCTTATTGTTATTTAATGTAGGTACCTACATTGTTAATATTATGCCACTATGTCATATAAGGTCCAAAAGCTTTTAATATCTTTAAAAAAATATGTACTTACATTGTTCTATTACGATGAATTGCTATCATCCACCATCTCCTCTGACGACGACGTTTCTTTTGTATTATATTTTTTTTAAACATTTAAATAATTAGACTTATAAGACAGAGCGCCGACGCTGCGACAATTTCCACGTTATCCATTGCCCAGAGTCGAATTGAAAATACATATGAAGCGAGAATGTACAACACTCATTTCCGTTGACGTTGCCACAGCAATATTTGCGGAAATATGTACGGCAGCGCGAGCGGCAACAGAAGTGGCTGAATGTAAATGCGGTATTAGGATATCGGCATTGCCCAGTTACTTGGTTGCGAAGGTCTGATGGCAGTCGCTCCGTGTAAGATATACCGCATCCGGTTAGACTGGACGCTGACCCCAACATAATTGGGAAAAGGCTTGGACGAAGAGAACTGTTACTGAAATATTTTCATAACAGTAAAACCAACTCACATTAATATTCTATATGTATTCAACTAAAGTTGAGCACTTTGGCTATTGTTATTGACGTATACAAGTTAATAAGTACTTCGTTGACTACTTACTTATTATAAGTTATTTACTTCGTTGTGACGACTAGGTACTATCATCTCGACCTCCGTAATTAATACGTAAGTTCCGTATACAGGGTGTAAACCAAATCATGTAATTCCTTCAAACCTCGTGATGTAGTGCTGACATATACAGGGTAATTTGTAAAACACCAACAACCTCTCAGGAATATGTTACTAACATCATAATCAACAACTTTTGTTCTATGACTTTTAAAAATTCATCATATTTTAGTTCATCAGATTTTCATACAAAAATAAAAATATTTAAATTGAACGCTCTAAAGCGCCCCCGCCGCCCTAACCCCGCTCCCCTCGCTATTTTACTATCGCTTTCTTTTGCTTCGCATACACTTCGTAACAATGAACTAAAATATGATGAATTTTTAAAATTCATAGAACAAAAGTTGTTTATTATGATGTTATTAACATAGTCTTGAGAGGTTGTCAGTGTTTTACAAATAACCCTGTATAAACCCTGCACGGGATATTATTGGTTTCCATAAAAAAAGAATTACAAGAAGTAAACATGTGTTCTTAACGTGAGGCATTTTAGCGCTTCGAGTTAAATGACCGCGCGGCGAACGATAACTGCGCAATTCGCTTGGGGCGCTAAAATGCCTCACGTTATGGACACGTGTTTACTTCTTGTAATTATTTTTTATTGAACCCAAAAGTGTCCCGATCCGGGTTAATCTATGTCAGCAGCATCACGAGGTTTGAAGGAATTACATGATTTCGTTAAATCCTGTATACATACACGAACAACATGAAATCCATCACAGTACTTAACGTCGAGATAATTAATCGAATTGTAATCACGCTCGCATTTCATTGTGTCGAATGTGATAAATATTTAATTATTCCCATAAATGTACGTGGAATATTTCGGTACAGAATTTTCATTACGCGTCTAGATCAGAAGAGATCTCATTACGTTATTTAATATCTTAGAATCGAAATGGTCGTCATGGCAATTCATATGTACTTACTGGGACAAATTATATTTACGCTCTAATTCGGTTGAGACTGACTGTGTAGTACTTGTTAGATATTTTTTGTAAATATTGAATCAAATCTTCAAAAGGGGAGGATATTTTAATAAGGCGCTTCTAATAATATTCCTTTTTTAAATGTTTTTATTAGCTTGCTTTATTGCCTGTCTGTTTATTTGTCTGTCAGCTACAAATTGAGCCAGTTCCTGTATCCGATAAGGCTATTTGCATACACATTTAATTCTGTTGATAATGCAATAACTCTTCAGTTTTTAGATTACCTATTAATGGTAAAAAAACTAATATTTTTTTATACTAAACTTTTACTTTAAACAATGTTCAAAAAAAGAATAATCTTTATCTTAACACTAGCTGCTTCCCGCGACGTAGTCTGCGTGAAGGCTCTACAGCACCAAAAATACCTAAGATGCCAGTGTCGCTATAGCATTATAAGTAAACAACTTTTAAAATGGCATTAAAACATAAGTTTTTTTTGCAAGCGAAGCAAGTGAAGAGAGTTATATGGGAATCCTGCTGAGTTCAGTCATAAGATGTGACTGAAGGAAATAGAGAAAATAATGCAGGAATACATTCCAGGACACAAAAGAGTAAAAATACGTACAAAGGTATCATACCTTACAACACTTCCCTATAAACTACGTTGGTAGTTATGCTGCCAGGAGCCAAAATGTAAAGAGAGTCAGGACTGGTGACACGGGAGCAAGCGACGTACAGTTGCCCGTGTGAGAAGCAACTCGTCCTGAGGTCGACACCCGCTGCCCTCAGTGTCTGCCCCTGCGACTTATTGATGGTCATCGCGAAACAAACACTCACGGGGAACTGTACGCGCTTGAACTGGAACGGGAAGTTATGAGGTATGAGGGGAATGCGTGGTATAAATACTGCCTCGCCGACGCCACAACCCATAAGAATTTCCGCCTCAATGGTATGTCTGTGGAGCGAGATGACTTTAAGGCGGGTCCCGTTACACAACTTCGGAGGAGATAGGTTCCGAAGAAGCATAATCGGGACCCGACCTTCAGCTTGATGGTATGCGCTGGAAGTCCACTTGCTGACACGGAGTTCAGAAATTCCACGGGATAATGTGTGGCGTCATCTTGCTCGACAACAGTGTTTATCGAGGTATAGACCACTTCATTCCCCTCAATTTCCGAGAGAATGCATTCGTTAATTGCTGCAGCTTGATCATTTTTGGGCGTCAAAATGGCCCGCTCACACACCTAAGAATTCTGCTAGTGCGGTATACGACTGATGTCCCCGTACACACAGCGAATGAGTTCTTCTAAGCTGGATACCACTCTACCGAGAGACTCTGGAAGCACCCCCTGTCCACCTCTCTCTTCTGGTAGAGTGCCTTCGCCAAGACTGAGAAGGACGTCGGAGAATTCTTGAGCACGTGCATTGCCGCCGAGCCGAGCTCTCATATTCATGGTCAAGCGCAGCGTACGAACTCGTGACCACAACGAAAATCGTTTCAACAAAGCATTCACTTCGTCTGCCCTCGATCCCCGCGTCACCACGGGAAGCGTTTGCCGGAAATCGCCACTGAACAGAACTGTGACACCACCCATCAAATGTTCGTTCCTGCGGATGTCCTGCAGGGTTCTGTCCACGGCCTCAACTGCCTATATATTGGCCATCGTATACTCATCCCATACGATCAGAGAGTAATCCTTGAGCACGTGTCCCTTATCGCTGTTACGTGACACACCACAAACAGGCGTTTGGGCGCTCTCTAAATCGATAGGAATTTTAAACATGGCATGTGCTGTCTTGCCACCCGGAAGCAGTGTGGCAGCGATTCCCGACGACGCTACAGCAATAGCAATTTTGCCTTGCCTCCTGACCTCTGCAAGTATGCCAGTGGTAACAAATGGTTTTCCTGTTCCACCAGGAGCAACCAAGAAAAACATTTTACCCTGGTTTTGCCCAACGCTTTCAAGGACGGTGTCATAAATTTGTTTTTGCTCTGAAGAGAACAAAGCGAATTGGTCATTTCGTACGGTGGTCATTTCGCCCAGATCGTAATTTGTCTCAGCATTATACTCCGGATTTCCACGGTCTTGATGCGGTGATGATTGGTGAGCTGGTAACCCATATTCGATCAGTGGATTGCCGCCAATAGAAATGACCACATCTTGAAGTGAACTGAGACAGATGTTCAGCACGCGTTCATCAGTTACTTCGACTTCGTCTCCAGTAGCACGCCTCAAAGCTCGTAGAAAACTTTGTTAGGAAAAAGGAAACATTTTTATATGGTGAAAAATTATTATGACTTTACACTATTTTAACATAAAATAAATGGCTGTGAGTGAGTAAAAATAAATCCAGCTAGATTTACATTACATTTGAGTTTATAATTAGGTATACGACATGAAAATATATTAATTACCAAGCAATAATCTCACAGATAAATACCGAATAAAAGTATTAACAGTCAATGTTTATTTAGAAAATGCACATTACCATCTATGAATTTTAAGAATAACTAACTACTAACCTCGCCAACATGATCAAATTTAAATTATTAATTTCAAAAAAGTGTTAACATGTAACTTGATTTGATTTTTATGGAATCTCATAGATGGCGCTGCTTCAAACTTGTCTTTATACTACTAACATTAATTAAACTATGTTTCTCTGCCCAAGTTACTTAAATGGCGTAGTTTTTATAGTGTAAAGCTAGATAATAGCATGGCTTACTCAAAAACAACATTTAAATATGCGTCGTTAGATTACACGCTGTCACAGAATGCGTAAGAAAAATAAAGATTCACAGCTCCTCCCCCGTAGGTGATAGCGTGATAATATGTAGCCTATATGTTGACCCGACCTCTTAGTAATATTCATGCAAAATTTGAAGTAAGTCCATGCAGTACTTTTTGAGTTTAGCCCGGACATACATAGAGACAAACAGACAAAAATTCTAAAAACTATATTTTTGGCTTCGATATCGATTGTAGATCACGCCCCAAGTATTCTTTTTAAAAAATATTCAATGTACAGTTTTGACTTTCCTACGATTTTATTATATGTATAGATAGTATAAAACAAAGTCGCTCCCGCTGTCTGTACGCTTAGATCTTTTAAACTACGCAATGGATTTTAATGCAGTTTTAGCAATAGATAGAGTGATTCAAGAGGAAGATTTATATGTCTCACATTAGTATCTACATTGCACCTGTGCGAAGCCGGGGCGGGTCGCTAGTAATACTTACATAAAATAAACATCTGGAAACTAAAGGCTCTGAAGCACACAATTGATTAAAGAAACTTTGCAATAGTGTTATAAAATATAAGGTGGTAGATACTGAATACTGACAATATGAACTTCAATTTTTTTACTCGAACGCGGGCTATATGATCGGCTCGCTGAATTCATGTTCGAAACGTCATATTTGAATTCTCTTCATATCAGAGTATTAAGGCTTCTGGGTCCATTTCAGACCTACGTTCTATGAAAAACGGTAGCAGCTGTGACAAAATGTAGGACATATTTGATTTGCATGCGAACTAAATGAATGGCGAATCTCAAATACTTGTAGAACCTAGTTCGATCATATATTTTCAGGTAATAGGTAACGTAGGTGTAGAAAGATTAATAAATGAGTACGTTAGAACCTATAAGTACTTCTCTACTTTATCGTGTTACATCCATCGTGATTTTTTTTTAAATTTTATCTTTGAACCTAGGGTCGCCTGATGGTAAGCACAGACAGGGTCTAAGATGAAGCACACGGATTGAAATAACAGAGATATAGAGGAATTCCCCTATACCCCTCTGAGTATCATATACACACGACGGAACACAGTAAACTGCTTGACCAAACTTCAATGTGAGGGTGGTAGCTAACCAGGCGAAATGTATAAATCCTACTATCAAGCATTTCATAGTAATATTAATAGTAGTAAACCTTTCCATACAGGAAAATAATTACGCAGAACGCATATAGTACACAATACATACACAAACATTTGTGACTGCGAGACATAGGTGTTCCCCATAGATTTTCATTAAGAACTGTTCAGCCACTCGCAACGGCTTCTTACTTTTATCAAGTCGTCTATCCCAGCGGGCACCCTCTTCGATCGCTTAAAGATAATTGAAACTCAAATTAATATGCTGTACCTATTCGTCTGGATACGAAGATTATAGAATTTGATTGTTCTATAAATCATAAAGGAGCTTTAGAGAATCCAAGTGGATTGAACGAAAGTGTGCCCTAGATGGCATCTATCAGCGTTTACTCTTGAGAAACTTTATTTGAAATCCTGACCGCGCTAAGACAAATAGTTATACATTTAATTCCCAAAGGTTTACGTCAGTCACCACAGGTGTAGCATATATCAGTAGGATTGTAATATTCTTTTGTTCCACAGATTTACCTTATAAATCTTCGGGGCGCAGAAAACTAGCGCCGTCCGAACAAAGTTATCTACGAGTGTTTTATGTTACGTTTTCTTTGTAGGTATGGGTTGAGGGTAACGATTCGAATTTTATTTTTATTGCAGTGTTACTTTAGAGAAATATATTGCTTAGGACATATGAGTGTTTGAGGCTGCCGGTTTTTCCTCTAGGGACATTCTAAATAGCAACCCGTTGTTTGGAATCAGGAGCTTATGACGCCATCACCGTTGGTACAAAAACAATTTTAGTGGTTGTAATGTATTTGACGTTATTGATAATATCAATTTAAGTCGTTCTGATTGGTTGTGATGAATACTTACGGTGGTGCTGACATCTGCTCCCGTTTTGTGTAAAATCTTCCATTGTTCCCGATTATTCGTAGTAGGCTTAGTAGTAGGTGTACCTTGATTGAAGTGCCATCGGTGTAATAAGTGGTGCTCCCGTGGCATATACCATATTCTGGAGGAAATAGAAGAACATCAAAATATGTCAAGTTAAAGATATCTCAGTTAAAGACCTAGACATGAATATATATAAGTAGAAATAGAGAGCACACTACGAACAACTAACAGAAGTGGAAAAATGTAACATTGAAAATTCTATCTCTTTCAAAATACCTTACTTAGAAAAAGATAGAATATTAAATTTGGAAATCAATCTCTTTCTAAATAGGATATTTAGGAAAAGACAGAATTCCAAAGTAAATATTCAAGGCTGTTTTGACTTTCAGTAGATGTTCGTAGTGGGGTCTCCATTTTAACCTAAATCTTCATGACCTAGCCTAAATTAAATTAGGTTTTCCTATACTGCAAGTTCATGGTTTGAGCGTCACATAATGAACAGCCGATTAAATATAGTTTTAGACGCTTCCCAATTGCAGAATCAGCTCTGATCATTATCCTACACTGCGGCAAAGCACTACTATAGTTAGGTGAAGTACGTAGCCCTAAATTTTGGCAAAATACTTGAACCATTAGTAGTTCACAGAGTTAATAAACGAAACTAAATGGGTCAGGTATGTTTAACTAAACCGAGTACTCTAATTGACTAAGTATTGAACTCCCAAATGAATAAGGTATTTACTAACGAACCAAGTTTTAATATAGTTATTACCACCTAATAGTTTTTGTTCCTATTTCTTGAATATGTATGTACTCGTATAATACGAAGTATAACAAGACAAGTCTGCGAGACAAAGTTCGCGAGTGAGTCCACTTCAAAATTCGGAAGTTTCTACTTCAAAGGGGCTCTCCATTACTATTTAAGCACGGACTTTCTTCAACAATAAACGGTACTGGTCCTTAGTAAAGATAGTGTTCCAATCTTTCAACTATGTACTTGCCGTTTTCGGAATCAATCTCAAGGAAAGGGGAAACTGTATAGGTGCACTTAGAAGCCGCTGTTTATTAAGTAGGTACACTTATAATTAAGACAGCCAAAAAAATTAATATTTCTTTTTTTTTTTAAATAGCAGCCTTTTTTTGAGTAGTTCTAAAATCGACACCAGTTGGCGCTACTGCGAATGTAGACCTGTTAAAACTTTGTTTTGTATAGTCAACAATAGGAATCGCCAAATGAACACTATAAAATTACAATTAATTTATAACATAACATACATACATACATAAACTCACGCCTTTTTCCCATGGGGGTAGGCAGAAACTATAGAACGCCACATGCTACGACTCTTACATACCCCTTTCGCTTCATCCACATTCATACATCTTGTCATACACGCACGCCGGTTGAGAGTACTACGCACCTGACCTTTGTGAAGAACATCACCAATAACATCGATGTATGTCCTTCTAGGACGTCCTCTAACATAACATCACGCCTGTATTCCCCGAAGAGTTGGCAGAGGTGTATAGTAACACCCTCATTTCGCCGTATGTTCAAGTTCCATGTATTAGCGGGCGAACCTATTGCCATCAACCGGACACAAAAGCAAACTCCGGGCTGCTACTGAGGAATTCCACACGGAAAAACCCAATAACACTTTGCCCGACCCGGGGATCGAACCCAGGACCTCACGATCAGCGACGCACTTGCTTCCACTAGACCAACGAGGCAGTCAATTTATATTGTAATTTATTTAGCTTTACAACATAACATACCATACATTAGCCTGTAGTTTATGGTATGTTCTAAAAGCTAATTAAATTACAATATAAATAAATTGTTATTTAATTGTGTTCATTTAGCGACTCCTTACTGGTCCATTACTGGCTATTAGACATGGACATTTTGATTGAGTATTTGACGTTGTTAGGTCTACATAACAACGCCGGGGTTGCGTTGCATGCTTTCGCGAATCCCGCGACCCCGGCCGTACGGTCAGGAGAAGGAACACCGTTGGTTTTTAGCCGGTAAGAGTCTGGCAGACCCCCTCGCCTTCCCCGGGCGAGGGACATCCATGAGGATTTTACAACGAGGAACAAAAAAAGGTCTACATAACAACCGCGCCCATCAATGCCAGCATTGAAAGTTCGTACTGGACAACTCGTCGGTAAAAATATCAAACTACGGAAAACGCGTAGCCGCGCGTTAATTTAGTAGTGTTTCGTAACCACAAATAAATTATTATTAATTTGACCTATTTCGTACTTCGGTATCCACAATTTTTACAGACAACTTCATGGGTAAATATCGAACTACGCGAAACATGTAGCCGCGCGGTGATTGCTACGAACGCGTAGGTGCTGTAGCAGCGTAGTGTTCCGTAAACACAATTAATAATACATTATTAATTTGACCTATTTCGTACTTAAGTATCGACAATTTTTACATAGGTGACTTATACATTAACTACCTATCATATCATATATAATTTATAATAATATAATTAATTATCTATTCTATACACATCGTAAAACACCTCGCTGATATTTTACAACTGAAAATAATGATACAAAAACACTGAGTAAAATAGAAATCCGAAAGTAGCGTTTTTTACATTTCCTTTTCAAATAAAGACCTCATTACTTGCTAGTAAGTTCAGGATAATTGCCCGTTAAGCTAAGAAAGTTTTTATGGCATAGTTGTACGAAATAAACCCCTTGGCTTTTGTTACTCTGTTATTGTTAAACAATATTCTAAAGATGAACTGGACGTAGTTAAGCGAAAAGGATTCAACCCACAAAATTATCGAAAATGAAAGAAAGAAAAGAAAGAAAAAGAAAGAAAAGTTATTTATTCGCGCCAACATGACGCACAAAATAAAATAAAAGTAACAAAACTGAATAGAAGCTTGGGAAAAAATATGCGTTACATCCGCGCAAAACGGCCATCGCTCAGCATAATGCTGTGTCTCACGTGCGAGACAGAGCCACAGCGCTGGTTTTCAGCGACAGCCGGCGTTGACATGATGACGTCCACCGGTGCAGCAAGTAAAAAGATATAAATAAACTCAATATATGAAAATAGATAAAATACGCATTAAATAGAATCATGTGAAAGTGTATGATATATAATATTTAAATATAGCAACATTTCGTGGCGTCAACATCGTCGCTCACGCAGACTTTCGTTATCTGTGCATGCAGCTGTCAATTATGGACTACCTAATTATGAGTTATTTATATATCAAAATACTTCTTAAACTTCTTAAGCCAAACTACACATAATAACATTTTAACAAGTAAAATATTATACATTTGTCCCTTAATTACAATAAAACCAAGAAATTTAAATTAAAGAACCAATGAAGAAATACAGTCTAAACTTAAAAAATGAATATCTCATAACTGTGTGGGTTGGATCCTTTTCGCTTAACTACGTCCGTCTGTCTGATCCGTCTTTTCTGTAATAGTTATTTATATAATTATAAAATCTACATCGGAATAAGACTCAAATTTCTTACGCCAGTTTTCCGTAGCGGTAGGCAACGAATCTACAGGGTGTAAACGAAATCATGTAATTCCTTCAATCCTCGTGATGTACTGCTGACATAGATTAATACTGCACGGGACACTTTTGGATTCAATAAATAAATTATTACAAAAAGTAAACAAGTGTTCTTAACGTGAGGCATTTTAGCGCTCCGAACGAAGTACACGGTTATCGCTCGCCGCGCGGTCATTTAACTCGGGGCGCTAAAATGTCTCACGTCAAGAACACATGTTTACTTTATGTAATATTTTTTTATTGAATCCAAAAGTATCCCGTGCAGTGTTAATCTATGTCAGCAGTACATCACGAGGTTTGAAGGAATTACATGATTTCGTTTACACCCTGTATTTAAAAGAAAATGTAAATTTTCTGCGTAACATTTTGGTAATTATAGGCAAAAGGTTAGTAACCTGAACTGGATAACCTATTACACATATTATTTAGATGCTTACATAAAATTCCAACTTGTTTGGTTTCGAGCGCTGCCATCGGATTCGTAGAACCGAATGAGAGCACTGTGGTGCTTCTGAGGAGTAGGAATAAAAAATGTTAAAGTAAGAAAAACTAATGAAAGGTCAACGACAGGTCGACATGGCAAATTTCTAATCATTTTCAATACACTACTACAAGCAACAACGTGATCAAGATCAAAATCGATAAACGCGGTCGATGCGGACTCGTGCAGCGCTAAGACCATCATTAATCTATGGCTAAGACTAAGACAGGCGCTGTGCGGGTGTGCGGGGCGTCCCCCCTCTACGACTCACCCCATACCCGATTTCCATGTCAACCTGTCGCTGACTGTAGATAGGCAATACTCAATACTCAATATTTATTTGCGTATTCCACAATGTTACTTAGGTGGTAGTAATAGAAAATTATGTTACAATTGTGGACCCTGTTGGGCACAGCAATGTAGGAGTGAGGAGGCAATGGACACCTTGTGCGATTTCGTATGCGGCTTCGAATAAAACATGGGATAGGTTATTGCACATACTCTAATAATACGTCGTTGGTCTAGTGGTGGTAAGCGCGACTGCTGATCGTGAGCTCCTGAGTTCGATCCCCAGGTCGGGCATTGTTATTGGGTTTTTCCGTGTGGAATTCCTCAGTAGCAGCCCGGAGTTTGGATTTGTGCCCGGTTGATGGCGATAGGCTCGCCCCCTATTACATGGAACTTAAACATAACGGCGAAATGAGGGTGTTACTATACACCTCTGGCCAACCCTTCGGGGAATACAGGCGTGATGTTATGTTAGTTTTAATAATGCACAGCAATGTTCGAGTTTCCGAATTTGTACGAATTATGCAAACAATTAAATTACCCATCCAGAATTGATCTGAAGCGGATGGAGCTAGATTTATAGATATGATATTATAAAGACACACAGAGAAAGAGTGCCCGGGTAGCATAATTCGTACAAATTCAGAAATACGAAGATTGACGAGGTGGTTAACTTAAATATGTCGGGCACGTGCGTTTATTTATGTAAGTAGGAACAAAATCCTGTTATTGTGTGATAGAAAATACGAAAATCATTCTGTATAGTTAATAAAGTTGCCCCTGGGCCGCTCTCGACATCTGTAATTGCATCCTAAGTATTCAGCCTTTGAGCCTTTGCTTTGTTCAAACGGCAATGGTTTCCCCTCTTTATTATTATTTCCGTCGAAAACATTCCGACAGGCCCCGACGCCCGGCAATACAATAAGTACATATTTTTGGAGAACTTTCATTTGTAATTTCAATATTTACAACAGATTCTTGTCTATGGGTTAATTTATTTTATTGGGCGTTCTTTTAATTATAGTTTTGGAAATATGGAAAACTAAGAAAACTTCTTATTTATTACACAAATTAATATCATAATCATCAATATAAAAACTGATACAGCTATTCTTTGGGGCATAAACAGTGCCTACTAGACCTAGAGGAGATCGTGGCTAATTAACAACCTCACTGATCATATAATTTGCAAGGTTAAGCTGCGCTTGCCGCGGTTAGTTCGTGGATGGGTGACCGTTAGTTACACATCGAGACCCCTCCGTGCCTCGGAGCACACGTTAAACCGTCAGTCCAGGGTGTCATACGAATACCTATGGCAGTCGTTATGGGTAGTCAGAAGCCCGAAAGTCTGACAACCGGTCTAACCTTAGAATATCGGCACTGCCCAGTAACTGGGTTGCGGAGGTCTGATGACAGTCGCTCCGTGTAAAATACTGGTATTCAGCCGCATTTGGTTAGACTGGAAGCTGACCCCAACATAGTTGGGAAAAAGCTAGGCAGAACAGAACATACAGCTATTCTTTGGAGTCCACGAATCGGCAAACTTAGGCAAGTATTAAACACCTCTAATTTGAGAGATCTCTCTTAAGTGTAGTTTCAAAACAAATTGAGAGGCATTTAAAAAAAATGGTCAATTGTATGAAATTCTACTTTATGGTAGCTGCTGTTGGAAGAGCTCTCAAATGAGAGCTGTTTATTAATACAATAAAGCTCAATCTCAAAGCTTTTTTGGCAATAAAGCTCAACGGATTCCCACTTAATAGAGTTGATACGTTTAAATATCTTGGACATTTACTTACCTCTGGCCTGGAAGACGATGCAGACATTGAAAGGGAGCGTAGGGCGCTGTTTGCTTGTGCGAATATGATAGCCCGCAGATTTGCTCGGTGTTCAAGGGGCGTCAAAATAGTCCTTTTTAGGGCATTTTGTACGTCCTTTTATACTAGCAGTCTGTGGGTGGATTACACGCAGAAACAGTACAGCGCTCTACGCGTCCAATACAACAACGCGTTCAGAGTGCTCTTGGGGCTGCCCCGCTTCTGTAGCGCATCGGGGAAGCCGAGGCGCTTGTAGATTGTTTCCACACAATCATGCGCAAACGGTGCACATCCCTGGTGCGTAGAGTGCGGGCCAGCCGCAACAGTATCCTGAGCGCCTTTGCTGAACGTTTCGACTGTCAGTACGTGAACAACTGCTGCATGGTTCACGTACTGACTAATGTTGAGATATCATTTTGATTTGTTATAATGTACCTAATCATTTTAGATTTATTTTAATTGTATGATCCAAAGTTGTTTGAAATAAATGAATAATAATATTGGGCTTAGTGTGGGAATGCTAACCAGATTAACCGATGACTAGAACAAGGTAGGTGAATAATACCTTAGGTACATCCTGAACGCCTATCCTATATCATATACGCTACCCCCATAATTAATACTCAATATAGGTAGGTAGTTAGGTCTTCTGCCAAAGCTAGCCCGCTACAATAGCATAGGGCATAAGCAAAGTCTAGGTACTCACCTAAAAACTTAGATAGGTACCTACATATTGTAGTGTGATATCTTGACGATACAAGTTCCGGTCGCTATTCCGCATAGTAGGAAGTGGACTATTGTTGCTTCAACGTAATTATTCTATGTAGGGATATCGTGGAAATTGTCAGTTGCTACCAGTTATTTAGTTTGTGCAACCTTCACGCAAACATTGCTTATTAAATCTAAACTGAACTAAACAACAACAGTCAACATGGCCAAACTTATACAAACATTGTTGTTAGAAACAGTAGTAGCACTTTGTCAATGTGATAGGTGTATAAATTCATATTTTTTGCTTTTACATTGATATTATTATACTTACGTAGAGCAGTTACAATAGGTATTATGGTGGAGGGACTCATACGGCGAAAATTATTATACGATTTGCGAGGTTAGGCAACGCTTGCCGCGGTCAGTCCGTGGATGGGGTCTGACAACTGGTCTAACTTTAAGATATCGGCATTGCCCAGTAACTGGATTGCGGAGGTCTGAGGGCAGTCGTGTAAAATACTGGTATTCAGCTGCATCTGGTTAAACTGGAAGCTGACCCCAACACAATTAGGAAAAAGCCAGGCAGAACGAACGGTGTTCCACGACAAAGAAAAGGACACCCGTTTCCACTCGTGTGGGTAATGTTGCGCGACTGAGGCAACATTATTAAAAAATGGACACAGTAGCCTCCTCTTGTCTGCTAAAAACAACAGAGCATTCATCAATCCTGCAAAGCATGATGAATCTGCCTAAGGCAGTTCTCTGTAGCGATCAGAGGCCCATGCTCAGGAGTGGAAGTTTACGAATAATTACTTAAAAGAGCAGCGAATTTGAAACTCTTTGACCACGCTTTAATTTTCTCTGCATGAATTGCCGACTGAAAGGATTCGTGATGGAACTGCGGAGATATCAAAGCCCTTCAAGGTACCTATCAAGATCATTTTAAACAGAGAAGAGTACAAGAGTTGTTTTTCTTTTTGGGATAAGGGAGAAAGAAAACAATTTGATGTAGGTACCTACAACTAAACTGTAAAATAAGTTAAAACGAATTAATAAGTAATTATAAGGAGAGGTAGTAGAGTAGACCTTCAAGGTGAGTGTTTATGAAGGGACAGGATCTGCTTATCGGGATGATAACTTGTAAAGTTCAGATTGTTTTTGTAAAGTTCAAACTGCCTCGTTGGTCTAGTGGTGGCAAGCGCGACTGCTAATGGTGGAATCCTGGGTTCGATCCCCAAATCGGGCAAATTTTTATTGGGTTTTTCTGTGTGGAATTCTTCGGTAGCAGCCCGGAGTTTGGATTTGTACCCGGTTGATGGCAATAGGCTCGCCCCTATTAGGTACATGGGATTTAAACATAACGGTGAATTGAGGGTGTTATTATACACCTCTGCACAACCCTTCAGGGAATACAGGCGTGATATTATGTTTATGTTCAGAATTATAGAGTTGTAACAAGTGTCGCCATCTTGTAATCAAAGCGAGTAACTACAACTAGAAAAGTTCACGATCACTCACGAAGTTTACAGTATCGCCCACTGAAGCGACGACAGCATCAGCTAACCTTCGGAAAGGCAAGAAGTACCTGACGGACCCTGCCAACGTGGAGGTATTTCCCCAAAAAGAAGATTTTAATTGCCCAAACTAACCATTACTTTTGCCACACATTGGTGTCGATTCTGTTACATTTTGACTTTACTAAACTAGTCTAAACGCATCTGTCACTTTCTTTTTCTATTGAAACAGAAAGAGACATAAACCCTTAGTTTAGTTCTGTCAAAGTGCACTACAGAATCGACACCATTATACAGCTTTTTTTTAGTTAGCAGGAAAAATTGGGTTTTATTGCCAGTTCCATAAGGCTGCGGCTACGATCTTCATTGTATGTACTCAACATTAGTAGATACTTGTTTAATCGTGTGAATACTCAAATAAATCACAGTGGCGTAGCGTAAGGATGGGCAAAGGGGCTACGGCCCCGTGCGGCGCAGGTGTAGAGGCCGCCAAGCTGCAGTATCAGGTCATAGTCATCAGATCAGATAACTGTATTGTCGGGACTACATAGGTACTTGTTTGCTCAGAATTTAAAGTCAAATTTTAATTTGAATCCTTTTGCAAACAACACAACAACAGGGTATGAAAGAATTTTCACCGATTTTTAGCTTAGTAACCAAAATAGGATTGGGGGCGGCAAATTTAGAAGAAATATACACCACTGATAAATCATGTGTTTCCGTTGTACATAAATGAATGCCAAGTATTAACAGCAGTTCGAACCTAATAATTATTTTTAGAAGTACAGTAGTTAGTGTAAATATTAACTCTAGAGATAAAACAAAGCAGAAAACTAAAGGCCAAATACTCAAGCGCTACTCAATTTTATGTTGCCATTAAGTCTCGTGCTGTCACTGTCACTCTAAGGCTGCAAATTCGGAGCGGTGGGGCGTGCAGCGGGGCGTTCAAGCGATGTACTGGGCGTGCATACATACATGTAGCTGCACACTGTAAACGCTTTTACGAAGACACTTCAATACTAGTTTGTGTCTTAAGTAACGCTTGAGAAAACGCACCGCTGCACGACACGCCACTCCAAATTTGCGGCCTAAGGGCCCGTACACAAAACTGCGATGCGACGTCGCATCGTAGAAATATACGAGCTCGCACGACGCATCGCAAGAACTTACGAATTGATTCGCGTAATTGATTTTTCCTATATCTTCTTATCAGTAACAGCAGTGCGCAAATTTATTCTACCTAGTATAAAAAACGTTCAATACGGTTGACGATCGTTGAGGGATTGGTCACCCGAACCTTGGAAGGAAGACCCTTTGCCGCACGAAATCGCATCGCAGCAATTTGCGTCGCCGTTTTCTGCGTTGCGGATTCGCATCGCGTCGATTCGCAGTTTTGTGTACGGACCCTAAGGCGAAGTGACAGTGACAGCACGAAATCAACGGATTAAAATTCAGTAGCATTTGAATATATGGTCATTAGTCAAAAAAACCACTCCACTGTATGTACACAATTATTATTTCTTGAATGATTTCTATAACACAATAGTATCACAAACAATAAACATTTTCAATAAAAATCTGTTTCTTACTTTAGATACATAACATTTATTACATAATAATCTACACTAAACAAATATTTAACATTTAAGTGCCTACTTAGGTTTTGCTTGAACATTTGATATCTTTGTTGGATCTAATTTATATGTCTTCTGGAGAGGACCTTTACCAGCTCTTGTAAAAATCATTTCATCTACCCTTTGCCTTTCTGCTAATTCTTTGGAAATTTTCATGTTTGTCCAAGAGTCTTTTGCTCCATCAATAAAACCTTTTTTCTTTATTGGCAGGTTTTCTGCTGAATGCTTGACCAGTTTAGGAATCTTGAAGTAATCTCTTACTGCTGGTACTTTTAATAAACCAACTTGTAAGAGAGATATGAAGTTACTGGAACACCAATAAACTAAAATGGCACCTGGGAAGTTAATTGTGAATGGGATCATTATAACTGGGACTGCCCTCAGGAAGTACCTCATCATTTGCATGTTTTGTGCATCAAGTCGACCTCCATCCACACCCAGTTCTATTGTTGCCCACATCGTGGCACTGGTTATTACAGGCAATAAGAAAAACTGATCAGGGACAGTCAAATCCATGAACCATGCCAATCCACCATAGCTCATACTTTCCACTGGACAATTTGCCATACCTCTTAAACCCATAAAAAAGGAAATAAATAGAGGAGCTTGAGCTAAAGGAACTAGCATATTCTTTAAGGGATTTAAACCTTTCTCTTTCATAAATCCCACCATCTCTTGTGCATAACGGGCTGCTTCAAGCTGATTGCCAGTCTGTCTCGCTTGTGACATCTTCATTTGAAGCAGTTGAATTTCTGGCAGATTATTATTCATAACCGCTGTATTTCTTTGCGACATAATAACTAGCGGGAACATAACAACACGAACAACAATGGTTCCAATGAGAATTGCCCCCCACCATGGCACATCCAGGGAAATATGTAAGTACTCCAGGCAATTCTGTACCAGGCCAACAGGAGACCAGCCACCAAGACCTAGACTGGCAAAGGTAGGCTCTCCGTTTGCGGCGATAGTTTGTACAGTTTCAGAAAAGTCGACCAGTGTCGAGGGATCTGGTACTGGTGGTGGTTCTGGTATACTCTCCACCAGTGTAGCTGTTTGTCCTGCATCACTACCGCCTGTAGAAGCAAACCTCACAGTTCCAGCTGAGGAATATACGTAATAAACCTTTGCTTTTCTAACCTCAAAACTCTTTTCAGAAAAGTAATGTATAACTGCACTTCGGGGTCGGCCATGACGGCTAAGTAATTTGAACATTTTCTGTTTCTAGTATAATCTTATCCGAAAATTATAAATCTTTGTTAAAAATTATTTTGTAATATTTTTCTTACGGCACATTTCTGACATTCGATGATGTCAATTGTCTATGGCTTATTTTGGTTTGGTAATTTGGATGGTCTATGGTTTGGTTTTTGGAATTTACCTCGCAGATAGCTATAGACCGCCCATTGTACATATTGTGTAAATCTGTGTTCCTTTTATCGCTTACCGGTGTACTTATTATGTACAATAAAGTGTATATAAATAAATAAATAATGCAAAATTGAATCAAATACAATGCTGTTATTATTTCTTTTACTTTTGAAATAAGATAACCTAATTATTTAAAAACTTCCAAAACTAAGGAAAAGTATATTGTTTTGTTGGTCACAGTTTTATTTTTGCCGCTCATTCGCACGTGTTCTTTATTTTTTATCTGTGTCAATAGTCATAGTCAATAGCTGTCAATGTCAAGCAAAAGTCAAAACAACGTGGGAAATGTGGGAATGTTATTACACGATTATTGAATTGTTAATAAAGTGATGATAATACATTTATAAGTTATACATTAAATGCAAACATGGCCCATATTTCATATCCATTCAAGAAAACTAACAAATCAGTTTATCAGAAGCCAGCTTCTGTCGTTACAGAGGATACTATATACTGGAAGAAGTTAGGGGTAAAATCACTGAAATTCTATAATTTAGTGTCGAATTAAAGAATAACATAGAATATAACTAATTTATTTTATGCTTTTTAGTCACCAGTGCTAGTAAAAGAGTTTGGAGCTATAGACTATTTGGACTTCAGCCCTGTAGAACCTTATTATTTTGCGGCAACATGTTCAGTCAGAGTACAGGTCAGTAATTCATAATATCCTATAATTCCTTTTGAATAAATTCAAAAGATACAATCATTCCATTTATAGTTGATAATATGACATGCATTAAATAATTAGAAACCCTCTTATATTTAAGTAATTTTCATTTATATTGATCAAGTCATCTTATATTCCAGGTCTACGATCCCATAACAAAAGTTGTAGCCAAAAACATCTCAAAGTTTGTTGAAGCAGCTTACGGTGCTTCATTCAGAGGTGATGGCAGACTGCTGGTGGCTGGCAGTGAAGAAGCAGCCGTTAAACTGTTTGATCTTCAGTCTAAGAATGTTCTTAGAGTATTTACTGGACATACTGGCCCTGTAAGTTGATAGTAATAGCGATTTTATACATGTTAGTTAGAACCTTGTTTGACGACACGTTTGGTGCAGTGGCTGAGCGATCGGCTTCTGCGCTACGGGTCGTGGGTTCGATTCCCGCTCGGAACAAATATTTGTATGTCCTAAAAATAGTTGTTCCGGGTCTGGATGTTTGTGCATGTGAAGATTTGTGTCTGTAAACGCACCCACGATACAGGAGAAATCCTAGTGTGGGGCAACTTTTAAAATAAAAAAAAAAAAAAAAAAAAAACTAGTAGGTACAATTTGTTGAATATTTCTAACTTTATTGAGAGCCACTTATTATCCTATTTATTCATTTCTATACATTTATATTAATAATTTTTACATAACATTCTTAAATATAAAAAAAAATCTAAATTACAAAAAATACAGGCCACTTGAGTCTGGAATAAGGTCCACTTATTATTTATTAAGTCATTTAATTCTAATTTAGAGATTTAAAAATACTTGTGGTGATTTCAGGTTCACAGGACAATGTTTACAAAAGATCAAGTCAAAATTCTCAGTTATTCTGATGACAAATCTGTTTGTTTATGGGATATAGCAACAGAAGAGAAAATCGCAACTTTTTCTGAACACTCTGACTATGTGCGAGCAGGAGCCCCTAGTCCTATTTCCCCAGATATTATTCTTTCTGGAAGTTATGACCACACAGTAAAACTATATGACTGTAGATCAAATGAAGTTGTCCTCACTGTCAACCATGGCAGTCCTGTAGAATCAACACTTTTCTTACCTTCAGGAGGCATTTTCATAAGTGCTGGTGGAACAGAAATTAAAGTATGGGATATTTTCAATGGAGGAAAACAATTAGCCAATATTTCTCAACATCATAAAACTGTTACTACCTTAAGACTAGCCAGCAACAATAGCAGACTGATGTCTGCCTCTTTGGACAGACATGTAAAGATATATGATATATCCACTTTCAAAGTTGTACACAATATTGATTTCCCTAATGCTGTATTGAGCATGGCTATATCTAAACATGATGATACTCTAGCAGTTGGTATGATTGATGGCATCATATCAATACGGAAAAGAGAAAAACCTGCACGACCATCTGATGAAAGAAAAGGCTTATTCAAATTTGCACCAGACCATGTCCAAACTACAATTGTGGAAGAAGAACAGGACAAAAGTAAGAAAGGACAGACCAAACAATCCAAAGGACCAGAATTCGATAAGTTTCTTAGGAAAATGGAGTTCGCCAAAGCCCTCTCTGCTGTTCTAAAAACTTATGTGGCTACCAAGTTCCCGGAGAGAACAGCTGCATTAATACAAGAGATGTTGAGAAGAAAGGTTCTTCATGTTGCAATGGATGGATTAAATGAAAAAGACATTGGAACATTACTCA
Organism: Amphipyra berbera; assembly: GCA_910594945.2. Lineage (NCBI taxonomy): Eukaryota > Metazoa > Arthropoda > Insecta > Lepidoptera > Noctuidae > Amphipyra > Amphipyra berbera. The sequence continues at coordinate 7,482,051 of OU343136.1, read as the reverse complement.
AATATTTTAAGAAAAATTTAGGAGAGACAAGGTTCACCAGAGTAATAGTAGATGCAGCTAATGTTTTTGTAGATGTATTTGAGAGTCAAGTGAAGTTCTTTTCTGAACTGAATTTGTGGCTATACACCTCTTTAATGAAAGATCTGGAAGAAGAAATAGAGGTTTGTAAAAGAGTGAGCGAGTTAGAAGGTGCTATTAGTCTTTTAATGGCTGGAGGTCAAATAAGCAGTGATACAATGGAATTAAATGATGCCTTAATACCATCTGCTAAAGCACTAAAAGAAATTGTTATTGATGTATAACTGTTAATAAATAAGTGTAAAATTTCTCGAGTCTTATTAAAAATATAGGCCTTTATGACTTTGTATATTTCCCTTCTTTCAGTGTACATGATACGAAGACCTCATAGTAAAAATATGTTAGGCTCTTTTTCGGAATTGAGTCACCATCCTAACCAAAGCTCTAAAAGTCTAGAAGGTAAAAGCCCTCGCCACTACTAGTGTATAATAAATACTAAAGTAGGTATTAAGGAGGTCAGTTGGCCCTGGCACATTAGGTGGGTCGTAGGGACCAGTATTTTCGCGCTTTCACAGTGAACGGTTGGTTGGTGTGGCGACCAGTTCTTTGGAGGGGCGCAGTAGCGCAATGAGCGAGGGTTCTTAGTCGGAACAACTATCTGAGCTAACAGCAAACCGTCACGAACTGAAATATCCAATATAACCATAGACTCTTGGTCGGGCTAACCAACCATAAAAAATTACATAGATGATGAGGACTTGATTCTTTATAATCATGATCATTACTAATGCCCGGTTCCTAAAGCAAGAAACTAATCGTTTTGCTAATCAATAGCATTTTTGGTAACCACTTTCCATCAAGTGGGTCTTCGGATTGTTTGCCAACCCATTACATAAATAAAAAAGATGGAACACTTAGCTCCTCCTATATCAAACACACGATCGTGTGGTATTCTAAACCAAGATGACTGTTTTTAAAACAATGACTGTTGTTGGCTGCCAAATCTGTATTCGGTCAGGTTAATTTCACCGAAAAGGTAGACTCATTTTGCCGGGAGTCGGGCGGGCAGACAAATCCATCGTGTGTAAGGGGCTTAATATGTAAGGTTGTCTAGAAGTTGTCTCTGCCATGTGAGCAATATCCACGTACTTATTTAGTCAAATTAATTTTTAAATTAAATACCGCGAATAACTTACGCGTAAGCAGTGTTCTTTGCTGAAAAAAGGATAATCTATAACGGAATATCGAACACTCCAATAAACCATAATATTAAGGCTGAATGTCTTTGTGCCTTCGTTAACAAAATGTTTAGCAAAGAGATTTAAAAAAAAAAATACTTTGTCTATGGCAGGTTGTTGTCGGACAAAATGACGTTTTGCAAAAGTCCGAATAAAAACGAATAATTTTCAAGTGCACCCCTGTGTTAGAATAAGAAGTGATTATAAATGGAAACGCAATAAATCTATTAATATAAATATTTACGTAAAACGATGTGTGACGCGTTCATGCTCAAATTGTTAACGGTAGCAATAAACTGTAAGTTCACTTCAAGGGTTTCATGTTATTGGTACATTTTTATTTTTATTTTACCTATCTCTGAGTTATATAAACTGGTCTGTTTACAAGAGTACATAAAGTGATGTTTTACATGTTCGTTAACCTTAAAAGTTCAGGTTGTATTTATTTTTCTTGCAATGCTAACATTGGTGTGATTGACCACGAGTTTTTTTTTATCGTAGGTACTCGTATATAAAATTGTAAAACATGGATGAGCGGAAAGTCGCCGATTACTTTGTGATCGCTGGATTACCGGAGAAACCGGAATTACTTGATGATTCCGACTCGGGACACCTCAAGGGATACAGTACAAAACCACCAATCACTGACATAGGTAAGTGTATTTTTATGGACATTGTCTCTGAAATCAAAAATGTTGTTACTCTCAGTTCACAATATTATTCCTTACGATTTTTTAAGTGCCTATCATTCAAATATGACTTTAGTATGCACATACCTAGTTTATTTTCTCTGATAATAATAGCGTGTAAATAATTCTTATTGGCTGTTTTATTTAGTTTTTCGGTCTCTCACATAAATAATTCAACTGTTATATCCCTATACTGTGTAAACAAAAATTGAGAATCTATTCAAATTCATTGATTATGGAGATTTTTGAAGTAAAGTATGAATAATAGAGGAGAAATTGATTGTTGTAAACAAGCACTAACTATGTTTATTATTATTGTCAGCCAAAGATGGCTTATGGTAGGGCTAAAACCTGTCTTTCATTTTCTCCTTTTAATGGTAGAATAATAAATAACCAATGATACTAAACATATTTTGAGGCAAATTCTAAAAGATACATTTTCAACCAGGGCCTATTTTGCGTCTTGTAATACACTAAGCTGCAGGGCCATTCACTTACTGAAAAAAATCAATGTCTAAAAGTTGTATTCTTAGTTTTATTTTTGTTCTTATACTATATTTTTACACATATTTTGTACAAATAGTAATCACTTTACGTTTTTAAATATAAATACTGTGACAAAAATGGAAAGTAAGTTTTAACTGGGTATTTCATCTATATTTGTAAAAGAACAATATGTATTCAATATTTATTTATTAATAACAGTTGCTAGCAAGAAATTAATATTATGTGATTTTTATACATTATATCACTTGTTCATCTGGGACTTAAAAGGGGTAGAGGCTATCCCGGCCACAAGTGATTATTATCTTTATAAGTCAAAAGATAAAAAGAATTTTCTTTATGATAAACAAAACGTTTTTAAACTGTAAACAGACTATCAATTTATTCAGAATGAGAGCATACCTAACAGATAACATTAAATATTTATTCAGGTCATAATATTTATGGTTAACAACTGCCATTTGTTTATATACAACTTTAACACATAGCTGTCAATTTGCACCAAATATAGCGTGCTTTAAGGTCAATGAGGAAGTAATTAATTGTTGAAGTCCAACTACATACAAGGCATAATTGATTCTCTAGGTCACTTATATGTATTGTCATTTCGGTCATGTTTTATACATTCCTGCATAATTCATAAGATTTATCTGGCGAACATCCTGAGTAACGTTCAAGTCTCATATAAAGTACTGGATAGAACTACGTAAGAATAATATTAGTATTCTTTAGACATGGACGCTACAAGTATTTAGCGTAGACATGCTATGAATCAGTTATAATTGTAATGACAATGGTGTTATGCACTTTGTATCAATATCCCTATTTAATCCAGTTCTAGGGAATTCCTGAGTGACTTGTCACACTTATAAGGTTTGTGGTCAGGGATCAAGTTGCACCATGTAACTGATAGTTAACTGCATCGTGGATGTGTTATTATGTTATTAATGTCTGCATAAATAAGTTATTGCAACATGTTACTTTGTGAATATATTTTACTATTGAGTGCAGTACTTTAACTTTATGATGCAAGTCACTGCTTTTATGTTTTGTTTATAACATCTTTAGTAAACCGGTCACAAGGTTCTTTTGGAATACTATGACATAAATATAAAGATGAGATAAAGAGAAATCTCATTGGAGTTTTTGAGCTGTCCAGTTCTTTTATCCATAGTAAAGTCAGTTCTATGTAACAAAGAACGCGAGGATACAATTTTTTTCCCAATATAATAAACTAGCGACCCGCCCCGGCTTCGCACGGGTGCAATGTAGATACTAATGTGGGGCATATAAACCTTCCTCTTGAATCACTCTATCTATTAAAAAAAACCGCATCAAAATCCGTTGCATAGTTTTAAAGATCTAAGCATACATAGGGACAGACAGACAGCGGGAGCGACTTTGTTTTATACTATGTAAAGAAGTGTGGCTATAACACCTACATTTTTTATCTGGTTGATCATCAAATTATTTAGTAATTGTCTCTTACACTGTTAAGGTCAGTTCCCACCAAATGGCAAAATCCTCGACCACTTTTTTGATGTCACTGAATAAAGATCGGTATTGCCTTTAAATTTTAAAAAAATCGACGCTCGGGTATGCACGGGCATGCACGAGGAAACGCTTGATTTCTACGTCGGATGTTTTATACTTAAGGGCATACTGATACCCTTTATTCAGTGACATTAAAAAAGTGCGCGAGGATTATTCCGTTTCGTGGAAACTAAAGGTGAACGCACACTTAGAGCCGAAGGAAGCGAAGGTGCCGCAAGAATCGAATTTTAGAATTACTTGTAAGAAATCCTATGAAGCCTCGCACACTTATTCGCTCCGAATCGGACGATTCGGCCGATTCGGAAAGTGTGCGAGGTTTCATAGTATTTCATACAAGTAATTCTAAAATTCGATTCTTTCGGCTCCTTCGCCTCCTTCGGCTCTGATAAGTGTGCGTTCACATTAACCCTTATGTGATCAGCCAGCCTTACCACAGCGAGTCTATATAGAGCTTAATATTTGTCTATGTAATCGAACTTTCAGTACACTGATAATAACTGTAAATTGCATAATATGTATGGTAGAGGCTCATGTCGTCCAACCATATAAAATTAAACCAATCTACCTTGACCCACCAAATCCCTAGTGTGAATTACTACTACATTAAGCTATATTGCAAGATATACCTTTACAATATGAAAACAAGTTGTAATATTTTGTGAAAGTACATTACAAGTTCAAGATACACAGATGTTATATGCCGATTTGTCGCCTAATGAGCGAAACTGGTTATATCTCCATTATGCCAGCATCTAGGACACCTTCCTTATCTAGAAACTGGACCTCAACCTGATTTATTACATACCAGCCAATCGCATTTCTACATTACCCATGTTTATTCAGATTTCTAGGCAGTATTGAACTTGTTTGACCATTTTTTTGGTTCTTTATCTTGCCATTTCTTCCTAATCCTAAGATAAGTTACCTGAATAGGTTTTTCCATACATACTGATAAACAAACAAACAGTTAAAAGCTAAATATATAACACATACAACGCGTCCTCTATGTTATTTTTTTCACATTCATTTAAATTGTTTAAAAATAAAACCCTGATAAGCCAACACAGCTTCATTAAACAACTTTTCTAGATCGTTAATTAAGATAAGGCAAGCCAAGAGCTAACAATAAATTCTAATAAATGAATCAGCGCCATTTAATATATAATATTATAAACAATTTACGTAGACCATAATGTATAAAACGATATTATGCAATACAAGACAGGTGTTTGACTAATATTAGCTATCATGTAAACATTGAACAGGCTTGCATGTTTTCTTTAGCGTGGCTACTTTCACCAGCAGAGTATACTAGCACGAAACTGGCTTATTAAAGTACCTACTTTATGAATAGTAAACAATATTATTTATAATTATAAATAGGTAAACTGTTGTGCGAAACAATACCTAGCTGTTGTTGTTATTGTTATAAATATACAAGGTTAGTCGGAAAGGGGGTTCTAAGCCGAAAGGGTGTTAAAGTACCTATAATAAGGGATAACTTTTGTTCTACAACTTTCCCTAAAACTCGATAGTTTAAGAGAAATAGCTTTTCAAAGATTTCGTAAAAATATGCTAAAATCTATCTGTCCATGGCTATGATCAGCTGTGTTTATTATTTAGATCATATCATGATATTCTAAATATATCATATTTCAATGATATCATATTTCTTTGATCATATTGAATTCATAACTAAAGTAGGGATGGAGAATTTTTGAAAAAAAAAAAAAATTTTGATGGATAAAAATTCATCGATTTTTAAATTTTAACACTTTTTTAGAACTATCATCAGTGATACATTAAGTGGTCTGCGGCTTAGTACCTCCTTTCCGACTAACCTTGTTTATTAAGTTGAAAGATCATTAAGTTGTAGGTTGGGTCCAGAGTCCAGACATATTGTGTGGTCGCACTGTCACCACATACCTAACTATCGGTCTCAATATATTTCTCCTTTTGTTACATGTCCCCCATAACTCGTTAGTACTCGTCTTGATTACCTAACAAAGGGCCACGATCATTTGACCTCCCCGCCTGTTCTCATTCTCAGTTATATTGACACCATTGATGCATCGAACGAACTACAAGTTGGGTTCATTGCCACATAAACCTCTAGATATACTCGGGTCAACAAAGCAGCATTGTTTGTGTGACGTAAGGCGCATGCGCATTCTTTTGGATATGAATTGTTAATTAGTCTGCCCGTCAAAGATAATGAATGTTTACATTACTTATACGTGGCTTAGTTAAAATTTTTTACGTGTATTGTATGTGAGAATTAAGGACTGCGGCGGGTATAGAAATAGAGATAAAGGTTATGGATGATTAGATGTAAAATATTTTGATTGCAAAGATAAGTGGAGGACACTTATGAACAGCGGTTCATTGGCGAATTTCTCGTTTTACGAACAGCGACCGTTGTCTTACTCATGCATTTCTTAAGAAAATCAGATATTATTCGCGACGGTGCAACGAGTATTCCCAAGGAGGGTCAGGCGGCAGGTCATAAAACAATAAACCAAAACATTTAACAACATAGATTTACGAATTACATGTTGTACCGCAGGGATGGCGAACCAATGGCACGCGTGCCATTAAAGGCACGCGACACAATATTTTGGTCACGTCACTGATCACAAAATTCATTATGCACTATGAAAAAAAGTGTGAAGTAGGTATTATATGACGAGCGAACGCGAGTGATCCCTAAATCTAAATTATTTGATGGCACGTCTATGACCTCATTAAACATTTCTTTAGAAAAATGGCACGTTTATACTTAAAAGTTCGCCATCCCTGTTATACCGACTCTATCTAGTGTGGGATAAAGGCAGGGAGAAGAAGAAGAAGTACCTTTGATGTTATAACAGTGCCGATTGATGTACTTGCTGCCCAATAACTATAACACCTTAAGAGCCTCTTTCGCCATCCACTCAAACAAATCGAGCACCAAAAAAAACTTACCAATTATAGTAATAATATGTTACTACGAATAAACGAAGGCCACATTTGGAGGAAGTAGAGCTAAACTTATGTAAAAACGAATAAATAAAGAAAGAAGGACAGCCATTGTCAAGGTTGCACTCGTATTGGTTAACAAAGACCTTATAGCCATTGAATTTTTATATAAAAAACTTTCATTTAGCATTGAGATTCTTATGTGAATTATTTCACGCTAACTAATGCTAGGTACCTACATTTTTCTGATACAAAGGGACTTGCTTACAAATATGTTCACTTGCACGCAAGTTTGCGTTCAATTTAGTTGATCGATGTTGAAGTACTTGCGTACTTACTTTTTTTATTCCTCTGATAACCCTATCTGTTTCTTCCGGTATTACGCAATAGGGATTTTGACAATTGTAATGAGTCAGAGTCTAAGTTTAAACAGGATTATCTTTTAAAACAATATAAAAAAAACCTTATTTAGGTTTTTTTTCTCTATCGTGGGTGTATTGCGCACATAAAAATCCTACACAAAAACTACCCAAGCCTGGACATATTCTCTGTACAACGCGAGAATCGACCCGGCGACCCAAGCCAAGCCAAACGCTCTACCACTACGCCAATCTTGTTTCGAACAACAAACTTTCAAATTGGGACAAGCAAAACTCGACATAAACATAAGCTATACAAAGTGCAATTTTGTTTCAGGTGTAATATTCCCTGGTCTCGAAGAAACAGTACCCAACGGTTACGAGGTCCTAGAACTAACCCCTACAGGTTTACCAGCAGACTTGAATCATGGCTCCATGCGCTCACCAGAATGTTACCTCTGCATACGAAGAGGCAGAGATCGGCCACCACTTGTTGACATCGGTAAGTTTACAAACATTTACTTACTAGTTAAACAATAACCTTACATTATAGTTTCTGCAATTCTTTACGACGCTATTACTCAGCCACATCTGTCAGACAAATGCACAGATAATCAAACTATAAATACACAATACGAGTTATAAAACTGTTTTTGGTAATCCACATGCATGCGACCTATATGTCAATCACTCTTTGTATTTTACCGCCAATGGATTGGATGAGTAAGGAACTTTAAAATAAACTTAGCATTGTAGAAAAACGTATATATTTTATCCAAGCTAATAAGAACGCTAAGGCTGTCTGTTCACTGGAGCGGAGAGGAGCGGAGCGGTGTGGAGCTAACCAATAGAAATGCACCATATTCACAGAGCAGAGCGGAGACGTGAATTTTATGTAATCCCATTGGTTAGCTCTATACCACTCCGCTCCTCACACAGGCAGCCTAATGGGCGGACCCTGACCAAATCAGGGATGGGTACCATAACGCCGGCAAAAGACAAAAGATAATAATTAACAACTCAAGGAACATTACTAATTAGATTAAATCGATGATTACCACGACCACTTATTGCCCATATTCAGCACTCACAGACTGAATAATGATACTGATCACAACAAGATACAACAATTTTAGCTACATTCAAACCGATGCATGTCTGTTCGCAATAGGGAATGTTATTAAGATATTCATCTACACAGTTAACCGCCTACATTCGACTAATCAAACCAATCACTCCAACAATAAACGAGGCACTAGAATCTCGGAATAAGAACAAACGTAATACATAGTTATGTTGTATGCAGGGGCGTAGCTACCGACGTATCGGCGGGGCCCCCGGGCTACAGGGACCCCGACGTGTGTAAAGCAAAAATTCGTAAAATGTTGTCCATATTCTCACTTAAGCTCTTAGGCCGTAGACCAAACTCTAAACTATTAAACGCTAAACTCTGTACACCCCAAACACTCCATACAACCCTGGAGAAAACCAAACCAAAAACTATGGGGTTTTTGGTTTGGTTTTCTCCATTTGAGCTTCGCCGCAGTTGGGAGGAAGGGCCCCCCGACAAACTCGTCACACCCCAGACACTCCATACAACCATGGACCATGGTTTTTGGTTTGGTTTTCTCCATTTGGGCTTCGCCGCAATCGGGTAGAAGAGCCCCCCGACAAATTTTGATACAGGGCCTGTCTAGGGCATGCTACGCCACTGGTTGTGTGAATACAAACTGTATCAGTTATTCAATCGATCGTCCTACTCGTTTAACCCACGACGATCGGACTGTTAGAAACCTTGAGATCCCGATCAGATGGTAATCGTTGTGTAAAAATCTTCTTTTGTCGGCTATGAGCCATTCTCATTTAACTCCTACCGACACGAGAGAAGTAAATAAAACCCTTTTAAAAATAAGCTTTTATATTCCGGCCATAGGCGTATTCAAGGTGGGGCAGATGGGGCGCTTGCCCCACCCTGGGACAGGAAAGAATAGGTAAATGATCTAGATTCAGTCAACTTACCACCTATGTCCAATGCCCTACTCTATCTATACTTATTTGGACCTCAAAAATAAGGTAAGGCAAAATTGCCCCATTCTGCACTTTCAGATTTATTGAAAAGACAAATATTTAGTATCTGCCCTACCCTGGACAAAATCCTGGGTACGCCCTTGATTCCGGCTACATCATTAGACCAGCTCCATGGTACCATATTATTGTAGTGTCACCGAAGTTACATAGGTACCTATGACAAATTTCAGCTCAATCGGATACCAGTACCTAAGTGCTTGGAAAATGTATCACAAAACTTGAACCGGAAACACATACGAACGAAGCAAGTTAAATAAAGGCTTGTAAAAAGAAGTTGACCTCGACATAGTTGGGAAATAGTTTGATGATGATTGTATGAAAGTTTAGGGCTGTCCGGCAAAGTTAAAAAGCGGTGTAATGGTGGACATCATCCCATCCAGTTTACTGAAACGTCAAGCTACCCTGTGCACCTTGCCGATAACTGACCGATGGCGGGATTGCAGGCCTGAGAATCCTTTTTTTTATCATGGGAAAGGTCCTCATGGGTGTCCCTTGCCCGGGGAAGGCGAGGGTGGCTGCCGGACTCTTACCGGCTAAAAAACTCACGGTGTTCCTTCTTCTAACCTATGGCTGGGGTCACGGGATTCGCTATTGCATGCACCGCAACCCCGGTAGGAGGCCTGAGAAGCCTATGACTGATAGCGAGAAGCAGTGTCATCGGGGCGAAATCACAAACCAACCAACCAACCAAAAACTAACTGTGGTCACTATACGTGCAAAACCCCCTCTTCGGGATCAGTCTATGTATCCAAGGGGACTGTAGAAGAACTTATTGAAGTCCAAAGCCATTTCCATCCGGCTAGCATTCCAGTCCCATATAGCTAATGAGAGCAAAAGAAAAAGAGCAAAAATTAGTTAATTAAAAAAAAACTAAACGCGTTTAGGTTCGTGCTGTATTTTGCGGGTCCTACCTACCAACCTACACCAACTATAAATTATTCATGAGCGGAAACATAGGTACCTCGATAGCACAGAAATTAGCCGATTCTATAAATGGGATTAACGCAGCATACAAAACATCCGATTAGACGGTGTTTGTAGATTTAACTCAACCTTTAGCTGTGCTTTAGTGCTTATACATAAATAAGTATAAAAAAAATAGTTTATACTAGCCGTGCCCGCGACTTCGTCTGCGTAGAAGTCGGATGGAGTCGAATGGGTTTTAATTTTATTGCGTCGAACGCTAATTCTTTTTCTAAAATAAAAGTAGCCAAATTTACTCCTTATAACATCAGCTATCTGCCAGTAAGTCTCGTCAAAATCGTACCAGCCGTTTTGGAGATTAGCCGGAACAGACACAAAAATTTTAAACATTGTTTTTTTGTTATAATTACCGTACTTATATACTATCGTATGCATTTAGTAAAAAGCTGTTATTTTTAACATTATAAACTGACACTTCAATTTTATTTATCTGTACAGATGTATTAAATGCACATCTTTTATTCACCGACTTATTTAAAAATTGATATAAATACTAAAGTTTTATAGATAAATTACTATCGTCAAAGAAATGTTTTGTCTATTATCTGGACTATCGCCCGCCCTGCCTCCGTTTCGTACGAATTTGTGTGACAGCGATCGGAGTCGGACGTAACTGATTAAGTTTTCTGCACGATAAGATACACCACATTGTTTTATAGCTTCGACTCTCCAAGAATAAGTTTTCGTGTGTAAACAACCCCATCAAAATCAGGTCACAGATTCATAAGACGAAAATTTAGTAAACACATTTTGATATATCGCCAAATAAACATTTACATACAATACATAACTTATTTGACAAAAAGGCTCGTGGCTTATTCACGACCGCGCGGATAATACGATTTATGAGGTTAAGCAACGCTTACCGCGGTCAGTCCGTGGATGGGTGACCATTCGTTATACATGGAGACGTCCCCGTGCCTCGGAGAGCACGTTAAACCGTTGGTCCCGGATGTCATACGGATACTTATGACAGTCGTTTCGGGTAGTCAGAAGCCCGAAAGTCTGACAACTAGTCCAACTTTAGGATATCGGCATTGCCCTGTAACTGGATTGCGGAGGTCTGATGGCAGTAGCTCCGTGTAAAATACTGGTATTCAGCCGCATCTAGTTAGACTGGAAGCTGACCCAAACACAATCGGGGAAAAAGCTTGGCAAAACAACATTTACAAACAATGGTTTAAGCTGACTTATAAAGTAGCAATTTTCTAGTACACTACCATAGTACTCATCCACTAAACATATAGATAAGCCACCGTTATCTGGTTAAGAAAAAAATAATCACAATACACACAGCGATGACGTCACACATAACATAGTAAATCCATCAAATACGTATAAAGTAGGTTAAAAGTCTTTAACAGAGATACATCATTATTATATTGATAGCGATAAAGGGTACTATGCAGTACCACAAAACAGATAGGTACAGAAGTCAATCTATATACAAGTGCGCTCGATCAACGCACACATAGACACTGCTCACGGACACGATATCTCGGACTGTTTGGGACCAAAGTGCGAGTGAGTGCGAGCGCGAGTGCCATGCGCTTGAGAGAGATAGATATATAGATAGAGCGACCGCCGAGCGTAGGTATGAAAAGGGAAGTACATACATGTGATTGACTTCTGTACCTATCTGTTTTGTGGCAGTACTATCAGTTATAGAATATTTATCGCTAGGTACCACGCCCGACTTACTTCATTCAACGTGATTTCGTATTTTTTGCAATGCATTTTTTTGTTGGCTATTTCCTGAACTATATCGATGCTTTTGTTAACGATGTGCTATTGTATGTCTCACTATTTCTAAGAAGAATGCCTGATTTCCGTCCATGATAACGTTGAATTTGACATTTTAACGTATTTTTGAAATTCCTTCCTTAAATACTGTAGAATGTTTGTTCTGCCTTCCAATTGTGTTGGAGTCGGCTTCCTATCTACCCAGATGCTGCTAAATACCAGTATTTTACACGGAGTGACTGCCATCATACCTCCGCAGTCCAGTTACTGGGTAATGCCGATATCCTAAGGTTAGACCGGTTGAAAGACTTCTGACTACCCGTAACGACTGTCATTGGTATTCTTGTGACCGACGGTTTAACGTACTCCATGAGGCATGGAGGGTTCTCAATGTGTTACGAATAGTCACCCATCCACCGACTGACAACGGCAAGCGTTACTTAACCTCGCAAATCGTATGATCCGCGCAGTCGGTAATAAGTCACGAACCCATCTCGTATTAAATATTGTAGAATGTAAGGTTGACTAATTTGTTTCCAATCTAACTCAGGAATACGTTAATAGTCTACTAGCGAAAGAAAAACTTACGAGCGAAAAAACGATTATTAAAAAATATGTTGAATTTATGGTTTTTCACGGATTTCGGGAACACAACCTTCTGCCATGCGTCATTCTAAAGAAATTTTTAGGTTTAAGTTTTTGTCATAAATGGTATATCAGTTGACTGAAGTGCTAAGTACCGTTTATATCTATAGGTTTAAACCTGTTATGATAGTTGTTAGGGATTTAATTAAATAAATAAATATTTGTTAGTTTTGACTAGCTTTTTTTATCGTTTGAAAATCCTCAAAGATGTCCCTCGCCCTGGGAAGGCGAGGGGGACTGTCGGACTCTTACCCGCTAAAAATCAACGGTGTCCCTCCTTTTAACCTATGGCCGGGGTCACGGGATTCACTATTGCATGCACCGCAACGTCGGCAGGGATGGACTATCCCCCGTCTGGGGAAGACGGGGAGGTGTGCCGGACTCTTACCGGCTAAAACCACCACGGTGTTCCACCTCACACTTGCGCCGGGCGTCGCGGGAATCTACAATACTTCCGCAACCCCCGGCTAGTGCCGGCCTGCCGCTGCAGGCCTCCTCAAGGTAGCAGGGGGAGTGAGGTGTTTGACTCCCCCTGCGACGTCTAAGAGGGGTGCGCGTGGAACACCTCGCGCCGCCACCTCGGGTCCTGATGTATGGGGGGCGACGGACTTCCCCAAGTCCGTCGCCCCTGGACCCATTTAGGGGGGCTGGAAGAGGGCGTTGTCCGCCCTCCGCCGACGCCCGGTGCGTCTGCTGCGGGCCGGGTGAGTGGAGGTGATCTCCCTCTCCCTTTCCGCAGCCTCCTTCTGCGACATGACAGTGTCGCAAAAGTATACCACCGCGTCCCAGGACTCCTCGCTGTCGACCATCGACTCGACCACGGCCGGCAGCGACAGGTCACCGCCTACTCCTGAGACGAGGGTACGACGCGGCTCCTCCCAAGTGGCACACTCTGCCAGCGTGTGCCGCGCCGTATCCTCCCGGCGGCAGGGTTCTGACTAGCCTAACCGAACGATTAAATAACCTAAATAACGAATTCTTTGTATGATATATCTGTTACTCTGGCAACAAGAGTTGGGTTTTTTTTAATCAAATTCATTCCGTTGAGCACAATCATCTACATCTCGCTTTTCAGATTAACATATTAACTATCTTTTGCAGGTGTCATGTACGACGGCAAGGAGCGTCTCATGGCTGATGCAGAGATGGTCCTGGTATCCGCCGGGGGTCGTCTAGCCAACGTGAACAACTCTACGGCAAAAACCTTCATTACGTACCGACGGGCGCACACTGGGGCTCCTTGTAACGCCCTTGTAGTTGTGGATGTGTGTGTTATAGTAGCCAGCAAGGGAGAATGCCCACCACATGCCTTTTGTATGATCACTAAGAACTTGAATAAAGGTAAGGCAATATTATCGAATTTAGAAAGTCACGTCATTGTGAACAACTTTACGAATTATATCGCGTTCCTGCCTCGTTGATCTAGTGATGGCAAGCGCGACTGCTGATCATGCGATCCTAGATTCGATTCCCAGGTCGGACAAAGTGTTATTGGGTTTTTCCGTGTGGAATTCCTCAGTAGCAGCCCGGTGTTTGGATTTGTGCCCGGTGGAAGGCTATAGGCTCGCCCCTGTTACAAGGGACTTAAACATAACGGCGAATTGAGGGTTACTATACACCTCTACCTAACCCTTCGGGGAATACAGGCTTGATGTTATGTTGTGTAATCGCGTTCCATTTCTTTATTTTAAATACCTACGTGTAGCATCTTAACATGTAATAAAACAGTGCACGATAGGTACACGCAGGATACGCGAAATAATTCGTAAAATTGTTTACATCATAGATATGCTTCCGATAAATTTCAGATAACATTATTATACTAAAACTTTTACAGGGATTCGTGAATCTGTTTCGAGATCTCATTAATAAACAAGGTGTAAATGCAAAAACTGAAAACCTCTTAAGGGCTCATTGTACATATCATTATGAACAGCTTTTACTATGGGACGAATCAAGAAATCGCGATAAAAACACCTGTTCCCTATTCTGTCGAGTTATACGAACATAAATGCATGGAGCAGCAGTATTTTTTCTCGATATTAGGGTTGGTCCCTAGTAGAAGTTGTTCATAATGATGAGTAGGTACAATGAGCCCTTTAGAGGTTTTCAGTTTTTGCATTTACACCTTATGTATTAATTAGTTGCGTTTCTACTACCGTAACAGGTTGATATACCAAAAACCCGAACGAAGCGTTTTGATTCCACTTTCATTGTGAAAACCGCCAAACAGTGGAATGCGCTGCCCGAGTGGGTGTTCCCCGACAGTTACAATCTGGGTGTCTTCAAGTCACGAGTGAATCGGTTTCTTCTGGGCAAGCGTGCTCCATCGTAGACCGCATCATCGCTTAACATCAGGCGAGATGGCGTCCAAACGCAGGCCTAGTAACAAATTAAAAAAAAGGTTATCGCTACACAGAGGAAAATTGCAATTATTATTTCGCTAATCTAAAATTATATCTTCATTAGGTATATATGACATAATCAAATGACAATTGTTTAGTATTATTTTAGGTATTAAAATCTAATCTAGATCGATGAAAACAAATTTAATCTAGTTCAGAACAGTAATTAATTAATTTATCACATAATGCATATCTCCGTCGTCGGGCAAGCGTGTCGTAAGAGGCGATGAACCTGTCTTCATGCCCGAAAAATGTCAATAGGCTCGCCACTTATTACATGGGACTTAATACAAGAGGTGAAACGTGGTTGTACAGTCACGTGTAATAATATGTATACACATAGAGAAATTCAAAAGCGATTTCCTTCTAAAATATCTATTAGAATTACGAAATATTACACACATATTAGTTTCTACAAATACATACGAATTATGGTTTCGAATTGTTCTTAATTACAATCTATTCTCTTAAAGAAATTACATTTTTAAGTTCGCTATGTGTATATAAATATTATTACACGTGACTGTACAGACTCCTGTAATAAGAGAAAACCTCTGCTTACCTCGTCGGGGATTACAGGCGTGCTTTCTCTAAAGGTAAACGTTTAGTTAGTATAAAGTAATGCTCACATTCCAGGTCTAATGGGCAGTGATGTGTTTCTCTGCTACAAGAAGTCAATGAACCGTCCACCGCTAATTGCCTACAAACCAGATGTACTGTTCAGGTAATTATCTAGAATACCGGGTTTTAAGGAGAGTTTTAAAAGGACTGCCTTGTTGGTTTAGTAGTCGCAAGCGCGACTGCTGAGCATGGGGTCCTGGGTTCGATCCCCAGGTCGGGCAGTGTTATTGGGTTTTTTCATTAGGGATTTCTCAATAGCAGCCCGGAGTCTGGATTTGTGCCTGGTTAATAGGCTCGCCCCCTATTACATGGGCCTTAAACATACTGGCGAAACGAGGATGTACTAAAATCACCTCTGACGAACCCTTTGGTGAATACAAGGCGTGATGTTATGTTTTAAAAGCTTATTATATTAGTGAAGTGATCCTATAATCTATACAAATAAATAAAATTGAAGTGTCTGTTTGTAATGTCAAAATAACAGCTTTTTACTAAATGCATATGAAAGTACGGCAATTATAACAAAAAAACATTTTTTAATTTTTTGTCTGACTGTCTAATTGTTCCGGCTAATCTCCGAAACGGTTGGACCGATTTGGATGAGACTTTCACTGGCAGATAGCTGATGTTTTAAGGAGTAACTTAGGCTACTTTTATTTTCGAATAAAAAAACGAATCAGGATTCCCGCGCAAATAAAATAAAAATCCATCCGACTTCCACGTAGACGAAGTCGCGGACACGCGGTTTAAATATGAATCTAACGGACAGATGTGTTGCTAGGGAGTTTGTTGTCGCTTCTTCTCAGCATAGACACTAGAAGACTGAAGGGTGGGCGAATTTGGGGTCTGTTTATTGTAATTTTGTCGTTTAAAAAGTACTGATTTTTCATATCAGTTTGTTTCGATATCAAATGACTAATATTACATAGCAGCCTCACAAAATAACAATATAACAACGAATATAGGTATTGCTAATCTTAGTTACCGTAAGTGGTATTTTTGTGCCAAATATTTGAGAATGTAAAACTCAAACTCAAAATATTTATTTGCACACTAAGGTAAAATAATACAGATCTTATTATATAGAGTAGGTACAGCTTAGCAACCTTTTCCAGGTGTTGCAATATTTGAGGGCTCTAATTACATGAAAGTATATTTATAAATTTACTTATGTGTCTACTTGGTACATAGTGCCTAATTCTTGACTATTGTTATTCTTAATACATAATATTTTTAATACAGGATACTAGAACCGAAACAACATAGTATATCGAGTGATATGTTATCGAGTAGGTAAATAGGTATTGGTATAGGTGTAGTCCAAAGAATTTCAGGGTCAAAAACTTAGAATTGTTAAAAACAACCACTAATTATAACATTCACAGCGTGCGTCATTAATTAACGCGTTTTAACCGACTGACGCTAATGATATACCGTTATACCTACTTTAATTAGTTAGTCATCTATCGGTCTGAATGAAAGTCGTGATGGTAACGGTTTTTTAACAAGACAATTTGTCCCGTTTGGGGACGGACTAGAATTTTAACTTCCTCACAGCACGCCGAGAATAGGCACATGTTGTAAGATTCAACAAAATCCACTACGTTTGGTGGAAGGATCTTAACGGGCCGCCTCGCTAGAATAGTATAGAATAGAATATACTTTATTGTACACCAAAATTGTAACACAGCTCTTATACAATAACAAACATTAAAGGGTACAATGGCGGTCTTATCGCTGACAGCGATATCTACCAGACAACCTTTGGATGAACAGGAAGTCAATGAATAAGATAGAGGGGGTAGTCCATGGTGTACTGCTGCAAAATATATACTACACACCATACATAGACATAATACCTACATATAGCTAGCTACCACCTAAACATTAAAGTCAAGCCGTTAACTGTGTTCGGTCAGAGCCAAAGGGGTATGGGCGCTCCTCTATACCTTTGCTACTTGGATTAGTGCTCCAACATAGACCCTGTCTGCGCATACCATTAGGAGCAGTGGCGTGCCTATAGGGCAAGCCCGATATTTTTTTGATACTTATTTTGATGTGCAAGTTAAATTATGACAATATATTTTATGCTTATCATTAGCAAACCATAATTCGTTCTTAAGATCTCCAACTATTTGTTATCAGACGAATTATAAATATCAAAATAAGTACCAAAAAAAATATCCGGCTTGCCCTATAGATACACCACTGATGAGGAGAGACTAAACGTGACGAAGTAAAAAAATTATAATAAAATAATTGTTTGCTAACTAATATTATGGCAAACATGACTGCTTATCGTGAGGTCCTAGGTTCGATCCCCAGGTCGGGCAGTGTTATTGGGTTGTTCCGTGTGGAACTTCTCAGTAGCAGTCCGGAGTTTGGATGTGTGCCCGGTTGATGGCATTAGAGTCGCCCCCTATTTCATGGGACTTAAACACAACGGCGAATTGAGGGTGTTACTACACACCTCTGCCCAACCCTTCGGGGAATACAGCGTGATTTTATGTTATGTATAAGATTTTATCACTGTATTTTGTTCATCCGGATGTCTTTATGTGCATAGTATTAACAGATGTCAAACATGACATAATCAGATATTATCAGAGATACTTATCGTAGCTGGTTTTTAGATCTTTCAAAGCTGGCCTTGACTTTAGAGACGTTAGTAATACTGATGATGAATAATACGACAATTAATAAAAACAAGGTTTACTTGTAAATTAACAAGACAATGATTGATAGAAAGTTCTAATTACCTACAAGTTACTGTATTGTTATTAATGAATAAACTGTTTCTATGTAAGAACTGCTGAAAAAGACCGCTTCTCAAAGCTTTTAGTTTTGGCAACCCAGATAGTGCGATTATGTTTTCTACCATTATTAGAGTTCGATTCTTGCACTTATCGAAAATATGAAGTTAGGATATTTATGTTTAGAAAGATAACAGCAAAGAAAAGATTTTGTATGTACGATAATAGTCCACCGGTTTAATCGAAGAATATGCTTTCAAATTTTAATTTCTTCTGCCAACGATATCCGGGTTACAGTACTCGCCAATCTTTTTGGCCGCTGTGAAGTTAGGCGATTCGTTGCGCAGGAGTAAATTTACCTTTATATTTTGCTACTAGGCAACCACTCCCAAACTTCAGATCGACCAAAAAGACTGCCGAGTACTGTAGATCCAGAATGGTGCATTGGCTACACAGCCAATACACCATTCTGGATCTACTACTACTGACTATTGACGATATTAAAACAAAGAGTTTCACTGCCTCGTTGGTCTAGTGGTGGCAAGCGCAACAGCTGATTGTGAGGTCCTGGGTTCGATCCTCTGGTCGGGCTGTGTCATTGGGTTTTTCCTTGTGGAATCCTCAGTAGCAGCTTGGAGTTTGAATTTGTACCCGGTTGATAGCAATAAGCTCGACCCCTATTACATGGGATTTAAACATAACCGCGGAATGAGGATAGTACTATACACCTCTGCACAACCCTTTGGGGAGTACAAGCGTGATATTATGTTAAGTTTAAAACAAAGAGTTTTTAATATTTAGGAACTTTTTTTCATCTACAGGTATCCAACGATAGAGCGACGTAACTTATTGTTTCCCACATCAGTGCCCCTCTTCTGTTTACCGATGGGCGCGACTCTAGAATTATGGCCTAACAACGCGGCGATGCCTAAACCTGTGTTCTCTACTTTTGTACTGACTGTTGCGGATGCTACTTATAAGGTACTTGTGACTTTGGACTTACGTTCTTTGTGAATGTTTTATACCTACTTGAAAGGGGCTCGTGGCTAATTACCAACTGCGCGGATCGTACGATTTGCGAAGGTAAGCTGCGCTTGTCGCGGTCAGGCCATGGTTGGGTAACCGTTCGTTACACATCGAGACCCTTCCGTGCCTCGGAGAGCACGTTAAACAGTCGATCCCGGGTGTCATACGAATACCTAGGACAGTCGTTATGGGAAGTCAGAACCCCAAAAGTCATCACCAGGTCTAACCTTTGGATATCGACATTGCTCTGTAACTGAGTTGCGGAGGTCTGATGGCAGTCACTCCGTGTAAAATACTGGTATTCAGCCGCATTCGGTTAGACTGGAAGCTGACCCAACGTAGTTGGGAAAAGGCTAGGTAGAACCACATGCTTGAGACTGAACATCTGATGTCCTGTAATTTCAACGGCACATGATGGTCTAATCTGACTTTCAATATGGCGGACGTTTTACAGTTCCTTATTCTTCTGCGGTTGTGGCTAGCCAGTCGATGTCCAAAAAGGCACGACTGGCTGTCTATAATGGTGTGCTGGTACCTATGCTTATGTATGGAAGTGAATGTTGGTCGTGGCAGAAGAGGCATGAAAGTAGAATAAATGCCGTGGAAATGCGTTCCTTGCAAAGTATGTGCGGTGTAACTTTGAATGATAGACTGAGAAATGAAGAGATTAGACAAAGTTGCGGTTTAAAAGATGATGTAGTGACAAAAATTGAAAGGAGTATGCTTAGGTGGTTTGATCATGTTGAGAGAATGAGTGAACGGCAATTAACAAAAGGAATTTACTCTCTATTTGTACTCTCAACCGGCGTGCGTGTATGACAAGATGTGTGAATGTGGATGAAGCGAAAGGGGTATGTAAGGGTCGTAGCATGTGGCGTTCTATAGTTTCTGCCTACCCCCATGGGAAAAAGGCGTGAGTTTATGTATGTATGTATTCTTCTGCCTAGCCTATTTCCGACTATATTGAGGTTTCCAGTCTAACCAAATGCGGCTAAATATCTGTATTATACACGAATCGACTCCATCAGACCCCCCGCCAACCTGGACAACACCGACATCCTAACGTTACAACAGTTATAAACTTTCGGGCTTCTGGCTACCCGTAACGACTGTTATAGATAATCGTAGGATTTACAATTCCTAATTATTAACTAAAATTCTTCCTACACAGGTTTACGGGTCAGCAGTAACGTTCTACGAAAGCTACCCACACTCACAGCTCACAGAGTATCAGATGGAACTACTAGGATGGCGGGAAGGAATATCACATAGCACGCATTCCGTGTATGCTATCAAATGCATCTGTTTACTGTCACGGTGGCCTTTCAGCGACACGTTTGAACGATGGCTGTTATATATACTGGTAAGTATTCGTTCTTTTGGTTAAATATCCAGCTAGCCAGCTTAAATAAATAAAGACGGCCAGAAGTGATACAAGAGGGCTAGCTCTATGGTGATTGAACCTTGAGTCTTGCCTTCCCTTTTCGAGTGGTCTATGGCCGAAAAAGGGCGTCAGACTATATTATATTCTACTATACTATTACCCGCGGTTTCACCCGCATCCTAGGGGAACTACTTGATGTAACCGGATAAAAAGTATCCTATGTGTTAATCCAGGGCGTAGTCATCCAAATCCGTTCAGCCGTTTTTGCGTGAAAGAGTAACAAACATCCATACATACAAACTTTCGCGTTTATAATATTAGTAAGGAAGTAAGGATTCACGGAACGAAAACATAAAACGTAAATATTTGACTACTCTTAATACAGATATTTTCTGTAAAATATTTCATAACATTAATTTCTAACAAATAGAAATTGTGTGATGTTAATCTATTTGAAACACTTCTTATTGAAGTAAGTTTCAAATTTTTCATCGATTTTACAGAAAATATTTCTATTAAGAATAGTCAGATGTTGTTTACATTTTATTTTTTCGTTCCGTGTTAAGGTATAGTAACTGTATTCATTGTTGATTGACACTTTATTCTGATTTTTAACAGGAAATGTCATGGAGTCAAGAACCATTAAACATACCTATTGAAAGGTATATAACGCACTTAATAGAAGAAGTACCCTTCCCGGAGCCAAGAATATTGTTACAAGTAAGTCAGTCTTCGTATTATTTCTATAAATTGCATAGGATAATGTAACTATCATGCTTTTCTAGTATAATTATTTATTACTAGCTGTGTCCTTACGGCTCCGCCCGTAGCCTATGTTACTCAGTGATAATGTAGCTTTCTAACGGCAAAAGAATTTTTGAAATGGGTCCAGTAGTTTTTTAGTTTATTCGTTACATACAAAAATACAAATCTTTCCTCTTTATAATATTAGTATAGATGATCTCTAGAACTAATTTATTAATATAAATAAATAATATTTATCCAGCTATCACCAACAAACCAGCACGACCGTGTGATAGTGACGCGACGCGACGACCAGCCACTCGTGCGCAGCGGGGCGAGCTTCAGGCAGTTACTGCTTAACTTAGGACCCGACAACTGTTTACTAGTGCTAGCGTTAGCTATCACTGAACAGAAAGTACTTATACACTCGCTCAGGTGAGAATATATTAACATTCCTTACAGTCATGTGATCTCATGAATGCCACAAGAGCATAATCAGGTCGTATTTTTGCGTTCTTACGCGCCAAATGCACTAGCAAGTTTGATTGCCCAAGTTATTGCAAGCAATTGCTCGCTTAGTTCGTAAAACTTGCAGAAGTCTACTTGCAGTGTGTCCACAGTTGAAAATCGGTTGCAGAAGTCGACTTGCGCAGTAAAACTTCCCACTGCGCAGACCGGGTAAATAAGGGCGCAATCCTAATGGCATCTGTCGCCCGACCGTTTGACCAGCGCCGACGTCGCGCACGCGGGGCTCGCGTCGCATGCCTGCTGAAAGCCGCGTTCGCGTTGCGGACACAAAAAACGCCTTTGAGTAGACAAATAACGCGCACGCCTGACAGACGCCAGTGGGATCGGGCCCTAAAGAACAGAATTGCATTGTTTTCTCCTTTCTCTTTGTTGGAGTATTTGAATCCGTTTTAAAATAAAATAACCTTGTAGCATTGTTTATGTCTCTTGAAATCACATACCAACACCATCACTGTTTCGCATTATACGGGACATGAAACTTTTGGTAGGTACTTTAGTTTTCTCACATGTTTTTTTTACAGGCCTGACACCTTAACAGCTGTATCAGAAGCAGTTTCAAGTCTTTTATTCCCTTTTAAATGGCAATGTCCGTACATACCGCTATGTCCTTTAGGTAAGTAAAAATTGGACGTATTTCGATCTTATTATCGTTTAACTTTGGAACATCTGAAAAAAAATGTTTTATTCTATCACAGGTTTAGCAGAAGTATTACACGCTCCATTACCGTATTTAATCGGAGTTGACTCGAGGTTTTTCGATTTGTACGAACCCCCACCAGATGTGACTTGTGTTGATTTAGACACCAACAATATAACAGTAAGTACTAATATCAATTTAATCTAGATTAGTAGTAATTATAATTTAACCACCTTAAAAATATACATTCACCTGCCTGCTGTTCAAAAGCTTGTCACACATAACATAAACATAATTAGCCCATTACTATCCCACTGCTGGGCACGGGCCTCTTGTCAGAATGAGAAGGGTTTTATGCATTAGTCCACCAGCTGGCCTGGTGCGGGTTAGCAGAGTACACACACCATCGAGAACTTTATGGAGCCCTCTCAGGTGTGCAAGTTTCCTCACAATGTTTTTCCTTCACTGTTAACGCAAGTGATAATCAAATTCTGATCCACACATGAATTCGATAAACTCGTCATCAAGTGTTTTTGTCTTAAGAGTCGAGAAGATAGGCAAAAGCATCGGCCTATGTTATAAAATCATTACCCTCCTTTTGGGCTTTGCCGCAGTTGGGTAATAACAGTGTTTTTGAACCGATATATGCCGCAAATTTTTGTTGTGGATCTCAGTTGTGTCATCTACAAGGCGATATCATCAAAAAGAACTTTGATAACATTTATTTTAATTCTTGCAGATATGTGAATCACAACGTCATATATCTCTCAAATTACTGCCGAAGCGACAAGCGAGGGCACTTCGACAGACGCTAGATTTACTTTACGGAAATATCAGACCAGGTACATACCTACACCAAAATTATAAAATACTTAATTAATGATATCATCATAATAATAAGTGTCAATAATGTTATATCTATTGATCAACTTATCGTTGCAGCATCACCAGTACATCATGCGAGTGAAGCTAAATACAACGGAGAACCGACGACAAGTTTAGACAGAGATTTTCAAAAGAGGAAAAAGGAGGTAATACATGTTTCAATTTCTCGTTATTATATTCCTATTATCGGTATCTCTAAGTTCCATGACTGTTTCAAAAGTTATCACTACAAAATGTGCCCTCTTTTTGACTAGAGCATTCAAATACTACTAATACTATTAATACTACTCGGATAGCACGTTAAACCGTCGGTTCCGGGTGTCACAAGAATACCTATGACAGTCGTTACGGGTTGTCAGAACCCCGAAAGTCTGACAACCGCCTTATGACAGTCGCTCCGTGTAAAATACTGGCATTCAACTGCATCTGGTTAGAGTGGAAGCTGTCCGCAACATAATTGGGAAGAAGGCTAGGAGGAAGGGATTCAAATACCACTAATATATCTTTTATTTTCAGCAAGCCTTAGAGTTAAAAATCCAAGAAGCGTTCCTGCGCTTCATGGCGGTAACACTGCAAGGGTACCGCAACTATCTCATACCTATAACCAAGGCGCCCACAGTCGGCACTACGGACCCACACGCGTTGTTTCATATGGACGCGTTTCTACGGTCCAGAGATAAGGTGAGCATTAGTATGAAACAGCAGCTTTTTTAATGTATAGAAAACTTCTTAATCCACCGTTCTCACCCGCCGCCGCGGAGCCGGTCGTCTTTTCTGACTCCGCAGTCACACCGATAATTCAGCCCTCATCAAGCTGTCTCCCTCCCAGTCCTCCCGCCAGCAACGCCCTAAGCCTAGGTCCGAGTCCCATTAGGGATCGCCCCTAGTGCTGTTGTTGCTAATTGTCATGACGTTAGTAGTAGTAGTAGTTAGCTTAGGTTAAGTATTTTACTTCGTCCCCATTGGTTGGAGACCGTTTAGGTTTCGCCAATAACTGTCCGGTTACGTAGAAACGGTCCGCAAGACCATCTACAAGCAGTCGAATAGGAAAAAAAGGGATAGAAAGTACCACTAGTAGGTTTCTATTGTATTTACGCAAAAAAGAATTCTCCTGTTTTGTCATTAAGTTGAATTTTGCTTAATGAGAAGCGTTAAAGTTAACAGCATCTGTAAATAATACTTGTATGTTTCATAAAATAGATAAGTTTATTTCCCTAAACCAAAACTTTACGTGTCTTATGGCCAAATACTCAGATGGTACTCAATTTTAAGAGCTAGCGCGCACTGCCTTGCATTTTTTAACGTATAATCTGTGAAGTATGGAGTATCATAGAAGAGCGCGACCTGCGAATTTTTCACCGCATACTTATTTACTTGTATTTATTTTACTCGTTGCGGTAAAACAACGCACCGCAATTCACCGCACACTAAGTTGCCATTAATTACGTGCTGTCACTGTCACTTCGCCTTAAAGTGAAAGTGACATCACGAGACTTAACGGTAACTTAAACTTGAGTACAGTTTGAGTATTTGGCCATGAATCAGATTACTTCACACAACTGAACCAATTTCAATATCCACAGACGCATCAACGCTTCTTCAGTCTAATGATGCGCACACAAATGTTCACCCGCTTCATAGAGGAACGATCGTTCGTATACGAACCGGATCAAGGACTCACCTTCTTCGACGAGTGTATTGAACGTGTCGCCGCCGGTGACGAACAGCTGCTAGGAATGGATACCAGTAACGTGTCTGAGAGGACCGCGTTTGTTTTGCCGCCCGATCCACCTGATCCTGGTAGGCATTAGAAGTTTATTTTGTATCATTTAATGTATTTTTGTATGAACCTGATCAAGGTATAACCATGATATAGTAATATTATTGCTTTATGTATTCTTTTTGTGTGACAGCTAGGTCACGCGATTGACCCATGACTACTTCATAGGTGCAGATGAACTATTGGTTTCCTTTTGACGCCATTGTTAAACTTTGTTCTTATCAGTGGAATAATTTTAAAAATCATGACGCAGTCGTGGGTTAATCGATTTGGAGGGTCCTGCAATCCAAACTCTTGGTTTACTGCTTTAGTCATCTTGTACGACAACCAAAGAAAAACCTGTTGTTCTTTACCGGAAACAAGATATTCCTTTGACTGTTCTGAAAACGAGGAAATATTACCATGACTTCGTTGTATTCCAGAGGCAACTTACAAATACGAACGTTTCGAGCTGGACGAGAAGGTAATGCAGTGGTGCGGCGGTCGCGCGCGAGCTGCTGCCTTACACGCACTCCCACCCGCCGCACTGCACTCTGCAGAGTCGCTCAATGACGCGGAACCTATGGCTCGGAGGACCAAACATGAAATAGCTGCTGCACAGAGGTACTATAATATGTTAACTCACTCTTTATTTTATTGTTAGGTATAGGCCTTTCAAAAAAGGAAGGTCTTAGCTACCGCGTTTGATAATCTCAGAATTCATTTTGCACCCATGATGCCACTTTCTACTTTTCATCTCCAATCTGGAGGATTTAGGCCTGCAAATAGGAGAGATTACGAATATCTGTCGGTTCTTATACCTTTGACAGTTTGTGTCAGGGTGCAGATAAAGTCTACCTTTGGTAAAGCCATAGATAATATAATACATACTAGTGTTTGGACTACTCCCTCAGACTTCGATCTGCGTCAAACATCAATCCTTTTGAACCCGAGACTTATACCTCCGCAGTACCTAATTGGTAGTCAATTTAAAGTATGCAATAACTTTAGAGCGGCATTGATGTTTGGCGAGAACTGTACCACTATCTCCATTGATGATACCTCCTTTTGGAGTAGTCATTTGTATAGAATTTAACTGCAATAACCTTATAGTATCATCAATATTTTTCTATTGTTCCAGATTAGCGCGCAAAGCGAGTTTATCAGCGGAAGCGTGGGCGAAATGTTTACTAGGCGCTTGCTACTCATTGTACTTCTTGTCATTACCGTGTCGCATGATGTTGAACCGAGGTAGAGAACATGCGACGTTGAGGGCCGCTTATGAGTTATTGGAACGAGCAACGAAGTTAAAAGTGCCTTGTGATGAGGTAAGCATTTGATTTCAAGTCTGGTCTAAGAACTCATCTGTCGACTAATGAGGCACAATTAATTATCTATTGTTACCCTCCTGAATCAGGCGGTTTGACAGTTGAGGGGCTAATGGCTACAATAAACGATTCATTGGGTTGACTTATTTATCTATACTTCTATACTAATATTATAAAGAGGAAAGATTTGTATTTTTGTATGTAACGAATAAACTTAAAAACTACTGGACCGATTTCAAAAACTATTTTGCCGTTAGAAAGCTACATTATCAATCAGTAACATAGGCTATATGTTACTGGAATAAAACTTCTTACGCGGGCGGAACGGTGAGGACACAGCTAGTGATTAAATAAATAGCTGCTACACATCTTCCTAATATTATAATTCTTCGATAACGACATTTACACAGAGATTATCGTTCATTTGCGAGCAGGTTTTTGTCACCCAATGTGTTTAGAGCGCACTATGAGACCTCATAGTATCATTTTTAAATAGGAGTGTACCTCATGGATGAGAGAAAAATTCTTTGCTACCGTTATCTTGGTCTGTTACCCAAGTTTGTTATCCTATGATTTGTAAAGTATTCCATTCGCTCCAGTCCAGCTATCTGGCCAAATATCGACGAGTTCTGAAGTTTTAATAAAATGTTCTTTTATTTAGGTGTGCTACCGCGTAATGATGCAGCTATGCGGTAATCACTCATTGCCTGTATTAGCGGTACAGTTACTGTTCCTCATGAAACGTGCTGGACTACAACCCAATGCCCTCACGTATGGGTACTACAACCGATGTGTGTTGGAAGCTACCTGGCCGCAGGATATGCCAAGGTACTATAGATTTAAAATTAATTTTATTTCTTACTAATGTCCCGCCCTGGCTTCGCACGGGTGCAATGTAGATACTAATGTAGGGCATATAAACCTTCCTCTTGAATCACTCTATCTATTGCTGAAAACTGCATTAAAATCCGTTGCGTAGTTTAAAAGATCTAAGCGTACAGACAGCGGGACGACTTTGTTTTATACTATGCAAAGATTTGAATTGTCATTATCAGCTTCGGTAGCCAAACTAAGTAGATGTGGGGAGAGTATTAGCATGTTAGTCATAGTCATCTGACATTCATAATCTTCCCAGTAGGAACACGATATTCCAAAATGAGACCAGTTTTTGGACATACCGTATATTACGATTGTCATATTTAAACCGGGATCGAGGTCCGTAGACTCTGAAGGGGTCTCGATGTGTAAAGAATCGCTCGTTCATCAGAGACTTTGGTAAGATCGGCTTAACTTCACAAATCGCTGAATCTCACTTAAATCATAACCCTGTAGTTAGATTCATTGTCTTTCCTTCTTATCAGGTTTCTCTATTGTTTTTTCATTCGATTGTTGTTTGTTGTGTAGCGGAGCACAGCTGCTGTGGAACAAGCTCCGTATCGCAGTGGTGGGCGCGGCGCTGTTCCGCAAGGCGGGCGCGCAGCGGGCCGGCCGGAACACGCTCAGCACTACGGCCGCTGGCAGTAACACATCATGATATTACATTATACTACCTCATAAACGTCTTGCTAAACAAGGATCTTCTTACAGACTGCTAATTAGCACGGTCATCATCATGCTTGGCAAATGGATTAGTGATTGCAGTATAAAAAAATATTACAACAACCTTAAACAATCATACAAAGTTCCCAATAAACAATTTATATTAATTAAATTATTAATATACATACATAAACTCACGCCTTTTTCCCATGGGGGTAGGCAGAAACTATAGAACGCGACATGTTACGATCCTCACATACTCTTTTCGCTTCGTCCACATTCATACATCTTGTCATACACGCACGCCGGTTTAAAGTACTACGCACTTGTCCTTTGTGACGAACATCATCATAAAATTCGGTATAATAATGGTAAATTTTATTGTGGTTGTTCAGAAACTGATTCGCTCTGTTCCCAGCACTAGTATAAACTGTATTACGGTGGAGTATGTTTTCATTCGCGCTCAGGTGGATTGTTGTTGCTTGCAATAAAATACAAATATGGCTTTATTGTACACTATTTAAATGAAACAAAGGATAAATGAAGCACAATAGAAATACAAGAAAGTACAACAGGCGGTCTTTTCCGTAATAGTGAACCCTGACAAGCAACTCTTGGTTATACAACAAAGAGCCCTGCCTCTTAAGTGCGTTGCGTCGTCGCACGCGACGTTTCAACGGACCGGCGGACTCAGACGAAGCGGGGGGAGGGGGGTGCGCTGCGCTGTCGGAGCTCCGGTGCGACGACGGACAGTGTTCCACTGAACTGACTGACTGAGGTGCGTGCGTCGTCCTCTTGCGCTGCTACGTCGGGCGTCGTCCTCTTGCGTTGCGACGTCGGGCGTCGTCGCAACGCAGGTATGGCATACAATGCGTTGATCTGTTGCGACTACGCAACGCACTAATGAGGCATCGCCCAAAGTCGTGAAAAATAGACTATCCTGTCAGTATTTTAATCCCGTTGCTATTTAGAGAGGAGCGGCTTTGTTCTTCAACAGGAACAACATGAATTAATTGTACATCTTGTATTGATTATCTCCATATTTGCAGGTAGTAGCACGTTACCGCGCGTCCGCTCTGCAGCCGCAGTGGGCGAGGGCTCGGAGCTGGCCGGGCTGGCCAGCATGGCCACGTGCGAGCCTGCACACAGCAGGACCAGCTTAGACTCGGGTAAGTCTCATAAGTAAACAAGTACTAAGGTACTCTAGATATTCAGAAAGCAACTCATTAACATTGTCGTCGATCACCTTTGTAACCCCCTGTCGGTATTGCAGCGTGTGACCGCGAGGCGGAGGCGCGATGCAGCGCGTTCGAGGCGCTAGTACGTCGCGGTAACATAGTGCGTGCTACACACACGCGCACGCACACACACGCTATGTCTGCCGCCGCTGGAATACTTATATCAGGTAACTGGTTACTTTAGCAATCGTTATCATCTATATCAATTTATTTATTTATACTTTCGCACAAAAATTTATGCAGAGGCGGACTTAATCAATTGACGTGCGTTAGTCTCGCAAAAACTCGAAAATGACTCGACCGATTTGAATTTTAGTTGGTTTGTTAGTCTCAATAGTGGTATGGTTTAGAAAAAAAAGAATATGTGGTACGATGTTCACCGGGTCATCTAGTATTGAACGATGACGAGAATCGTTTACAAAAAGAGAACAAACCGAATCGGTCGACAACTGACTTATCGAAACGTTCTGAAACAGAGGGCTGAGTTGCAGATCTCCATAAAAATATTCTTAGTGATTTAATATCCTTATTCCACTATCTCAGGTATACCGTCCAATCCAGATTTGAGTGAAACGACGAGACCTAGAAGTAATTCATTGAACAACGAAGATTCGAGTACACCTATTCCTATACCCGAGAAAAGACAGGTACACAACTTTTATTAATTACTAGCGACCCGCCCCGTCTTCGCACGGGTGCAATGTAGATACTAATGTGAGGCATATAAACTTTCCTCTTGAATCACTCTATCTATTGCTGAAAACTGCATTAAAATCCGTTGCGTAGTTTAAAAGATCTAAGCGTACAGACAGCGGGAGCGACTTTGTTTTATACTATGTAAAGATTCCATTATACTTCCTCCAGAAAGGCTAATAACGTCACATTTGACGAATCATCCGTTTCAGATTCGAAATCATAGCTGTAAGTGGACTGAACATCCAGTCGCGACTGTAAACTATCCAACTGTCATATGCAGCTTGAAGTTATGACGCTATGCAACTACGTGACAACTGTTGGCTAAATGTGCAATCCACTTGCAGTTAAGATTACCGAATATGAAACGAAATATAATTCATGATATGTGACGTTATTAACCCTGTGGTTTCTCAAGAAATACCTCTAATATTATCTATACTTATCTCCTTTGTAAGTGTTCTAAGAGCTAAAAACCTAAACTTCCTAAACCCAGATTGGTTAGATGAAAATGCAGTACCGACAATCAACAGTCTAAATCCATTATGATTCCACTCTTTTCCCACGTATCTAGGTCAGCTTCCAGACAAACTTGATAAAGCTACATCCTCATCATCATCTCCCTGCCCTGGGAAGGTGGGGTCCCAAAACGTATTCCTCTTCCATTCTCCACTATCAGCCGTCATCTCAGTACTCACTCCTTTCTTACCCATATCATCCTTCACACAATCCATCCATCTTTTCTAGAGAGAGGGAGAGAGAGAAAGCTACATATCACTATTATTTTAATATAATTGGATACATTTTGCCTACAGCCGATACACGTTAGTCCGGACAGTCCATCAGACTTGCGCATCCTCACTCGGTCAGAAAGCTTCGCCGGAGACGCGCAGATCGTGCAGCAAATACAGAGGCTAGCCTTTCCTAGTGGTACGTATCTTCATCGATTTAACCATTTTAACTGCATTATCGTCAGAGACTTCTAACACGGACTTTGTCCAATCTGAAATAATTTCTCATTTAATTATTTTAAAGTTTGGATAGAATCATATCTTGTCACACAAGTGCGACTGGACCATTTGTGTATTCCATTGTAATTATCTGTTAACTTCTAGAATATAACAGATATGTGACCACTTCATATAACACTAAAGTTTGAATTGCTATGTCTATTAATTATGTTATTATTTTAGTAGTAACACCCAATACGAAATCTCGGTGTTCTCGAACACTGAGTTTCCCTGAAGAGTCGGAGATGGAAGCTGCGGCAACTGATGTTCCTGATGCGAATAAGACTTCACCGCTCAAGTGAGTATACGTACAGTACCTCTACCATGAGTTGTCATCGAAAAATTACTCGCTAGCGTTGAACTCGCTAGCGTGCTAACGTGGATCAAATAGATTTCGATAATGCTCGCACCATGAGATTTACGGAGTCTTACGCAGGCGCTAAGGTGAGCTCGATAGATCGTGTCGTCTAGCTAACTTCACTCTACTTATGTTTTGTTTCTTTCTTTCCCACTAATAAGAAGAGAGAACGGCTCTTAAGCTCAAAATGTAATCTTATCGCTATGCTAAAAATGTTAAGACAGTCAATATCACAAATAAACCGACTAAATAGAAAAGTTGACGGTTAATAGATTATTTATAGTATTTAGTAGTTTTTAAATTTGTATTCCTTATAATATGTCACTGTCGTCGTATAGGTATGTATGTATACTATTGTAATCTTTGGTCGTTTATTCAATTTGTAATTTTGTTTGTTGACGTTGTGTCACAGCGCTGCGTTGTGTGGTTTAAAAGTGTACAATTAAATTCAAACAGATTATTTAATAAAATGAGGACCAGTGTCTCACAGTTTCAAATGTTGGTGGAGTTCATGGAAATGTATGTTTCAACTTTCTATTGAATTTATTGTATGGATTGTTATTTAAAATAAATAAATTAACAGGTAATTTACGTTTCTAACATTACTTACTATTATAAATTAATGTGAAAGTTTGTGAGGATGGATGTTTGTTATTCATTGACGCAAAAATTAGATGACTTACTATAATTTACTTTCTATTAAGTTATTTAAAATGTAGAGTTATTATTCTAAACGCGGTCACTAACATATTCCATGCCCAATAAGCTCTTGCAGACATTATTTTGACTTTAGTAGACTCAAAAACGTATATAACTTTAATGTTAACATATGTTTCACACGTCAAAATGCTAGTGAGCTACGTAACTACTATCGTAAGCGTATTATTCGATAGGTTCAGTGAAATTAGTGAGTCATGGTACCGTTTTGTATGGTGACAGCTGAAAAACGTTAGTGACTATCGAATAGAGTACGTTAGGTTTGTAACCTATCGTAATCTATAGTGCTCATGGTACGAATTTTAATTCTTTCTGTGACCGCTAGGGGCGCTGTACAATATTTCATACAAATAATTTACGGAGACGCTAGCGAGTTTGGACTGTGTAAACTCATGGTAGAGGTACAGATAAAGGCCGCGTATTCACTAGTGATAATTACCCCCGACACTTGTAGCCACACATCGCGCGATACGCACATACCCGACACACTTAAACTTTTATCTATACTTATATTATAAAGAGGAAAGATTTGTATTTTTGTGTGTAACGAATAAACTTAAAAACTACTGTACCGTTAGAACTGGACTGTTAGAAAGCTACATTATCACTGAGTAACATAGGCTACGGGCGGAGCCATGAGGACACAGCTAGGATTTAATAAACTGGTAACTTTACGACACGTATCAACATAATGTACAAGATATGTACCCCACAGAGTATCAGCGCGCACGCCGGTGCTGAGCGACGACCCGCTGGGCGCCCTGAGCCAGCCGCCCCCCGCGCAGGCGCCGCAGGAGCGCAGCCCGCCGCCCATAGAGCCGAGCCTACCCAAACACGAGCTCAGCGTCAGCCCCAAACTGTTCCACCGCCGCAGCAACTCGTTCCAGGACGATCCGCCGCAGGAACTCACAGGGTATACACCTTCCTTGACTGTTTTGTTTCTGATCAGCTTTCCTTACAGCGTACATTATGGCATGATTTGGATTGTCGATCATATGACCGCGTCAGACGATTAACAGTACTCAGGCTCGTATTAATACTCAACTCTACATGGCTGCGCGGGAGCAAGGTCCCTAGAAATGCTTTAGAGTAGAATTTAATATATTTGACAACTTTATTTATTTAATTTGCATCTCATGTCATATCGTAACGTCATTTAGGAGGGAGATGAAGAGAGGAAGGTCGTTTATTAATACGGGCCTATGGTTGACAGTACCCGCAACAGGAGGGAAAACTCTTTTAAATTCTAAACTAT
Organism: Amphipyra berbera; assembly: GCA_910594945.2. Taxonomy (NCBI): domain Eukaryota; kingdom Metazoa; phylum Arthropoda; class Insecta; order Lepidoptera; family Noctuidae; genus Amphipyra; species Amphipyra berbera. The sequence goes on along the minus strand of OU343136.1, from coordinate 7,448,391 downwards.
TAATCTTTTAAAAAAAGGATTTTCCAATCACTGTGATAGTATTTCCTAATCTAACTTTCTGTAGTCAAAAACACTTATCTAACAGTGTTGCATGCACCACTACATAGAACCTTCTATACATCCTCTGAATCACGTAGTTGTGTGATCCCCCCTACCGCCACCTTAAGGTGTCCCCACACAAAAACTCTTATATCGAAGAGATAAAAGCAATACGGTCTCGGCCAAAGCGACGTTGTGCGGTCCGGCTTGCAGTGTGTGGTCACCTTTACTGACAATGCGCCCGCTAACGTTTCCGTATCGCTAGAGCTGCGCCCCGTTGGAGCACGATAACCTCGATAGTTTCCTCTACGCAGGAAACTGCACAGAAGTGAGACGGCACCCGCGGGGACTGTGTCATCGAGCCTCGTCAGTCTTGGGAACACGCTCAAAATCAGCTTCGGGTGAGTGACGTGATGTGTGGAGTTGAATGTTTGTTTTTTCATATGTTAGTGTCAGAATATGGTTTTGCAAGATGTAATGTTGCGACAATTTCGAGAGCTCACAATATTACTATTACGAAGTCATGTGCCATTGTATTGGTGTTCTAAGGATTCTATATCTAATCATTTACTTGGCAAGACAGTCCATTCATTCATTCATTACATAAATGACGGGCGCTTTCAATACAGCCGTGCCGTAGCAGTGCGGCTGTAGTGCTGTAAACGGGCGGTTGTGTTTCATACAGTTGACGCGACGAGAGATCATTGCATCGCCGGTACCGCGCACGCACGGTGACTGTATGGTTAACGCACTGCTCTATCGTCGCGTCAACTATATGAATAAACAGAACCAGCGCGCAGTATGACAGCCGCACAACATCCTGACTCCTGCGGCACGGCTGCAGTACGTCACCAACCGTTTAAATTGAAAGCGCCCTTAAATGAGATAAATGCCCATAACCAAGCTAATTAAAGACATTAATGACCATAGTAAGAATTTTACGGTTTATAAATTAAAAAAAATATTTCCTAATGAAACGTAAATGTTTGACGATGACTCCTATTACATGAAAAAATATTTACATTTTTTTTTTAAATCATTCTGTCTAGTCCCAAAGACAATTTCACTAGAACACCAAGACAATTTCTATGTAAATATAAACTTCTTGTCATGTATAGATGTCACTGCTATGTTCTAGTTCACGATAAACATCTTGTTCGAAACTAAGCATGTTCGTTTCATGGTCAGGGGATGTGTTCCCTGCTGTTCTGTTCTTTGAGTTACAGCCTTCAATATTGGCTGTGTGGCATCTTCAAGTAAAATACTAGAATAGAATGTCGACGAATGATCCAGAAAGAATTTATCCGAACACTGATTACTTCATAGAATGGAATAGAATGATCATCGTCTTACGGTGCTCTATTTCTTTTTTTAACCGACTTCCAAAAAAAGGAGGAGGTTCTCAATTCGGCTGTATGTGTTTTTTTCACAAAAACATTTTTCCCATGATTTTAGTAATAATCTAATGAAAAAGAGTAACAAGTAACAATGGCGTTTATTACCCCTTCTTCTCTATAAGAAACTATGTTTTGGAACGGGACAATTTAAAAGTGTCTGAAAATAAACTTTCCCTTAAGTTTGCAAAGGAGATTTATTCTAATCACGTCATATTATAATCACGCTAATGAAAACATTAACTAAAAAGTTACAATTTTTCTCTAAATGCGTTTCCCTTGATAAAAATTTTAGTTGAAGATGTTACCAGACCATTTGTTTTATTATTTTCTAAAACAATAGCAATGTTATTTTATTAACCGCACCGACACGCAGTACGCTAGCTTGTTTGTTTTCTTAGACGCTATTCGCCCGCCAGACTGTCGTTGCGCAAGGAAAACATGAAACTCGGGAAGGCTATGATCGAGAATTACTTCAGGTGAGGATCTCGACTACTGTTTGAAGTTAAATTCCTTATATACAGCGATTACTGAAAAATATATTTAGAACTGATGACATTAATATTGTTATTTTTATTGTAAATAAATATGCAGCCACAGTTTATGCCTACTGTAAGTATACTTACGATATGATTAGGGCATAGTATTTTTAGACGAGTCATCCATCTACATTATCCTTTTCTTGCTTCTTTCGTATTTCTCATTAACTACCCTGAAAATGTTTGATGTCTTCATTGTGGAATATTCACTCGATAGAATAGTGCAATAGATCACTGTTCGCCGGATCATAATTCTGCATGTTACAATATTATTTTTACAGCACTGTTTTGTAAAAAGCATGATTGTTTTAGTTTTGTAAATAGATATTGGCGCCGATTCCCTTATTCACCAATTAAACTAAAATTAAAGAATTGCTATCTTTTACTAACAGACGGCGCGAGAAAAGGACGGTGATAGATAAGAACTAAGTTAGAGATGTCAAACTAGTTTACGCCTTCAACTTCATCATGTTTTTAGTCGACACGTTCCGACTTGTCGTCTAAATTTGTATGGAAATTTCAGTTCAACTAAATTTGACAGTTCTTATTTATGTCCGTCTCTTTCTTATTTTATTAGATTGAAAAAGATGGCAATAGTCTAAATTAACTTTAGTTTATGCATTACAGAATCGGCACCATTGTCCACATATAGAAAACTTACTATGACAAGTCAAACTTATTGAAGCTATGGAGGTATCCTCCAAATTACATTTAAATATGCTACAGGACAATATATTTTTCAGTCCAACGAGTATAGCCGGGAAAAGATCCAATGAACTTCTACAAAGTGGGCTAAGCAGTCTCAAGTCTGCCGCGACGAGTATGGCCAAAAAGTTCGACGAAATGAAAGAGGTTATATCCGCCAACTCTACTCCCGTGAAGGGCGCGTTTGGCAATGCGACCAGTGCGCTCAACAGTTTAATGGGAGAGGAAGATTCTACTGACGGCTCGTCAGAAATCAATCCGGACGGTTAGTACTTACATTTAATGAATTGATAATTACATTATGATTGTTAGATTTATATCGTTATTCACTGAATTTTAATTTATTAAAAAAAACATCTAAATAGATTTTTTTAAGATACCGATCGATATGGTTGCCGATATATCAATAGATCTGAAAAATACCTGCTTCACCATATCAGGTGTATCAGCGTGTATTTAATCCTAACCAGATTTCATACCCAATATTTCGCACGACTCAAAAATAGTTTTGTTTTAGTGTGCTAGAGCGTCATTGTTTTATCTACATGTAAATTTTAATCGCAGATAATTTATTAATTATAATTCCAGAATGGGTGGGTGGTATTGGGTTCAGACGCGCTTCAAGCGACGCTGAGCTCGCATGTTCTATGGAGCGCGGCTCGCTCGCCACGCTCGTGTCGCACCTGCCAGACAACCTGTACCCTGTTATGAACGTAAGTAGTTTTTTAATAACCAAAACCTAACTCCTAGCTAGTAGCTCCGTAATATATTAACAGAACAAATCGTTCCGATCGGCTTCGATCGTCAGCCTATATCTAACTACTGGGGTCAGGTTCTCGTCTAATGAGACGCAGCTGTATAACGGTATTTTACACGGAACTGTATGCCACAACCTGGTTTTTGGAGAAGATTGATATTCTAAGTTAGGTTGTCAGACTTTGGACTACTCGTTAACCAATGCGCTTATTCTTGTTATAACTTAAGTCGACCGTCTTACCGTATTCTCTGAGGCATTATAGTTAACATACTTTTAATTGTTAGTTTAAGCATCGAACAGTTGACTTATAAAATTTAAATTCCCTTACTATAAAATACTCCCTTACAAAAAATAAGTATAAAAATATTACACAAAACATAGACCTATATAAAAAGCGCAATTAAGCTTCGAAGTACTCCTCCACATCGCTGCCATCTGGAAGTGTGCGACTGGCAACGTTGCCACGTCTCAACTGTACATTTATGTAAATTATTGTATTGACGTAATATTCTGTTCACAGGACCATTCAACTTCACCGAATTCATCAGTAGTCGTCCACTTATCGTCGTGTTCACAATGTCACCAGTGCCTCGCATTCTTATATGACGAGGACATAATGGCGGGCTGGGCTGCAGACGACTCCAACTTGAACACGCGCTGCATCGCGTGCGGCAGACATACAGTGCCGCTGCTGTCTATACAGGTAATCCATTAACTTTCTAGTTCATTAAATGCCGACTTTGTTTTCTTGTGGTAGATAGCACGTACAGTGAGTTCCTGAGGCAAGCCATTATTACAGCTTAATGTCTGATGTCTTTTGAAAGTCTACCTTAGGAGTGAATTGGTTATAGCACACACAAGCTCGACATCTTATCAGCATCGCCTCAACACAAACCGGTACCCTCTTATTACGAAAGATGGACTAAGAAAAACCTCGGTTTTAAAATAGCTCCATCTATTTTTGTTATATGACGTTAGCAAGTGATGGGTATATTATAAATCTGGGTTTACCTTAGTCTTGGTTTAAACCACTTTTTGTAATAAGCGCCTTAAGATCTAGTAGGACAGAGCGTGGTTGGGGGTGATATTAGCGTCGCCTAACAACAACACCACGTCAAGCTTCGCGTGGTAGGCTCATAGTCATAGTAATTCGCACGCCAAAAGCACGCGATCAACACGCGACGTGAATATCACACCCAGCCACGCTCTCTGTTTGACCAGGCCTTTAGGCTTTATTTACAAACAGGCTTTAGAGCAACACACACTTGTCAGGACTGTGGGTAACGTATTGTCATCAACAACGTTCGTTGTCGCCTAGCAACAAGTTTATGAAGAGGAAGCGGCGAGGTGATGCCAAGGCCGCGTTCCCACTTGGTCGTGACGACAGATAGTAGTGTAGTTTTAAGTGTCGTGGCTCATATATTTAAATGGAGGTGTTCACATATAAGACGACACGATTAACTGTCTTTCACGACCTGTTTTTGCAGTGACGACAGATTGTCGAGTCAATCGGCTAGCACGACAGTCGTCCAACGATAAATTTATCGTCACGACATCGTGATGTGTCGTTGTTACGACTATCTGTCGTAGCCACGATAAAAATATCGTCTCGTCGTAGCTTGCTACTGATTTGCAAACGACAAAGCAACTGTCGTGAAACGATAAAATGTCGTCGCGATCCAATGGGAACAGCTAGATACGATAGTAGCTAATGGATAAAAAAAATTGACGACAAACAGTCGTTATAATGGGAACAGCTAGAGACGACAGTCGTCCAACGATCAAATTATCGTCACGAAATAGTGGGAACGCACCCTTATACGGTACGCACAATCTTCCACTTCTGCAATAACCAAACCTACTAGTAATACTACCACCACGAATTGAAGAGATTCCGACGATAACCATTCAAACATGCCAGTTCAAAATTAAATATTGAATAAACCTTGTCTTGTTTCAGATAATCCGTTCCGACCAAAAACAAGCAGAAACATTCAGCGTGCCTTATTTAAATCCTTTGGTGTTGAGGAAAGAATTCGAATCTATTTTAGGTATGTATTCAAAACACTACCAAACACAGAGGGCTTGTACACAAAACTGCGAATCGGCGCGATGCGATTTCGTGCGGCAAGGTCTTCCTTCCAAGGTTCGGATGACCAATCCCTCGACGATCATCAACCGTATTGAACGTATTTTATACTAGGTAGAATAAATGTGCGTAAAAAGATTTGCGCACTGCTGTTACTGATAAGAAGATATAGGAAAAATCAATTACGCGAATCAATTCGTCAGTTCTTGCGATGCGTCGTGCGAGCTCGTATATTTCTACGATGCGACGTCGCATCGCAGTTTTGTGTCCAAGCCCATAATCATAACACAATACATACATCACGCCTTGAACTCCCCGAAGTTTTCGGCAGAAGTGTTTTTAGTACGCCCTTGTTTTGCCAGTTATGATTAAGTCGCATGTAATAGGGGGCGAACCTATTGCCATTAACCGGGCACATATCCAGACTCCGGACTGGTACTGAGAAATTCCTGAGGGAAAAACCCAATGACACTGCCCGGCCTGGTGATCGAACCTAGGACCCCATGCTCGGCGGTCGCGCTTGCGACCACTAGACCAACAAGGCAGTCAACACAATACAATAACCCATTAAACAAACCACTGGATAACACAAGTCTTCACAATAGTCAGCTAGATTGAAATAAGATGTAGCGCGTCGCGTCGCTGGTATGAGAGGCCATCTTGTTATAACTTTGGCTACTGCTATATTGAAGAAATCAATGTGCAGTGTCTGTTTTAAAAATATGGTAACATATTGTTGTTATTTGGTTTTTCTGTGTGGAATTCCTCAGTAGCAGCCCGAAGTTCTGATTTATACCCGGTTGATGGCAATAGGATCGATCGCCCCGTATTACATGGGACTTAAACATATCAGCGAAATGAGGGTGTTACTATACACCTCTGCCCATCCCTTCGGGGAATACAGGCGTGATGTTATCAGTGTCTGTGATGTGAACATCTTGTAACATACTTAATATTCCTTATCTTTGCAGGTAGGGAAGGCGACACGTGTTTAGCAGAATCTGGTTTCGTGGAGTCACATCCCATCGTGTACTGGAACTTAGTGTGGTTTCTAGAACGAGCCAACATTGAGAACCATCTCCCGGACCTACTGTGTCCCGACTTCCAATCTAAGTACCACAGTACGGACATGCTGCATGATTCTGAGAAAAGTGGTAAGTGAACTGAACTAACCAAAATGTATTAGGGGCCGTCCTTTAATCACGTGACGTTTTTTTAAGCATTTTAACCCCCCCCCACCCCCCACCCAAAATCACGTGTATTTTTTAGTACCTACAAAGAATCTTAAATTTTTTAGAATATTATTTTTAAATACAGGTATAAAGTATACACCCATATTCTAAGACCTTCCTCCAAAACTTACTCGACTCAGGACGGTCTCGAAAACACCTTCAAAATCGTATTCTTAGTCGCAATTTCGAGTGAACTTTGAGGTTCCTCGACTGAGGGGTCCTCAAATGAGTCGAGGTAGAGTGGAGTCATTAGTTCATTACGTCATAATTTTGTTTATCTGCATCGTGCAAATAACGCCACGATAAATAGTTGTAAGGATCATCGTAAGCATAATCGATAGTCTTCAAAATTAATTTTTGTTACATACGAACTTTGACACTTCCTTCCTTAAGGTAGGTTCGGAGGTACCTTGAGTTTGACAGATGATTCTTACCTCGAGTGAGGAAAAATCTCGAGTCGAGGACGTTTATGTCAACTATAACTACCGATGGTAGTGAGAAAGGCTGAGTCGAGGTGGAGTCGAGTCGAGTAAGTTTTGGAGGAACGTCTTAGAATATGGGTGGTAATCTAATTTTATTCTGAAATTCAGGACCACGACAAATACGTCTAGACAGAAAGGCTGCAGGTTGTTTCTGACTGGCATAAAAATAATATTAAAGGAATGCTGTAATCATGCAAAAAATATAACATATTCGTTCGTTGCCCGGCAACGGCGAGTCAAGGTCACACTACACGCCGCTTTTCGGTTTAGAAATCGCGCGTTTGACGAATAAATAAATACACGTGATATCTTACTACATCCCCCTCCCCCCTTGTGATATTTCGTGATTTTTGCTAAACCCCCTCCCCCCCTTTCAAGCCTCACGTGATTAATGGACAGTCCCTTATAATAGATTAGCGAATAGCGAATCCGAATTTGATTATCAGGGTTAACGATGAAGGAAAAATCGGTTGATCGTCGGCGTCATGCTATTTGACCTATTTTTGATTAGTGCCCGCGGTGATACGTGTACTAACCGATTACTTGAAGAATTTGATTAAAAATGGCCGCCTTACTATTGTCGTTATTTACCTCTAGCTCACGCAGTTCCTCTGTGAGCGAAAGGCAAATAGTGGATCCGCCATTTCTTGTCCCATTCTTAAAGTAATCGGGTTGTATTGTTTGGCCGAATTTCAAATTTTTTACTTTTTGTGCTTACTACTCCGTTCCTCCTTATCTAATTTTCTCCTTCATTTACATATTTTCAGTGCTTTCAAGACGTTTATCTTACTCTACTGTGCGTATCTGCTTTGCAACATCAGTCAAAACTGTGATATAAAGATTTTCAAGAATAGAATGCAACTTCCTATAACTATTGCTTACTGTTAGTATTATACGATTTCTGTCTGTTTCTCTAAACAGTCTTTTGGTGCCTAGGTAAAACACATTTTATAAATTACAAGACGCCCGCGTGGATGTTGTATTTCCCGTTTTTCGGGATTAATTTCGGGTACTTCTCCGGATTCTAGACTATCTTTTTACTAAGTTTCATCAAAATCGGTTCAGTATTTTAGTCGTGATGACCAACAGATAGACAGAGTTACTTTCGCATTTATAGTAAGGATTTATGACAGTGAACAATGAGTTCGGGTGTGCTAAAAGTATAACTATGTAAGTTTAAAGATATTAATGGTTCGGGAGCTGCATTTTTTGATACTCAGACCAATTCTTTTGTTAAACTTAAAATAAAAACAAACATTTCAATAATGTACACGGAACTGATTGCAATTGCTGAAGCTATTTCGTACATTGATTCTTTTGAAGCTGGCAATTATGTTATATTAACCGATTCAAAGAGTGCACTTCAACATTTAAGTCGCTGTACATCAGGTGTTCGAGGTTTTCCTATAGCATACACTATTATAAAATGCATTCAAAGTTTAGAGCTAAAAAATAAATATGTGGTTTTGCAGTGGCTCCCATCTCATATCGGATTAAGGGGAAATGAGGAGGTTGATTCATTAGCTAAACAGGCTATCACTGATGGAATCCCCTTTGAATGTTCTGCTCTTTATTCGGATCAAATTTACTTAGTTAAAAAACATTGTAGCAATATGTGGAGGGAATATTTTGACGAGAGGTCGCTTAGTAAAGGTATATGGTATCACACAATTCAACCGAATCTCCCTCAATTCCCCTGGATTGATAAAACTACTCTGAGCAGAACTGACATCGTTATAGCATTAAGGCTCCGTTCCGGACACATTCCGCTAAACAGTTTTGGATACTTAATGAAAAAAACGTCTTCGCCAAACTGTTCAGAATGTGGCGTCATGGAAGACGTCCATCATATTTTGGTGGAATGTGTCCGTAACGAAACAGAAAGAACAAGTTATGTAGAACAAAATAATTTAAATCTGTGTAGTGTTGGGCTGTGGAATAGTATACTAGCTTCTCCTTTGTCGGGTGAAGCTAAAATGTTATATAAAATAGTTAATTTGTGTTTAAAACGGAGATTGTAATATTGTTTACAAAATATGTTATGTTATCACTGGGGGTGTCGTGATCATTTATGACCAAACCCTCTTAAATAAATAAAGAATTTAAATAAAAAAAATAAAAAAAAACTATGTAAGTTTAGAGAAAGCTACTATATTTTCTACTCCTTAGTCCAGTGTCCACTACCTGCTTCTTACCCAATTGACTGGATTTTGCACGCTCTTCAGCCACCTTAACAGCTAACTCAAAGGCCCTCAATGACGCGACTGTGTGCTTACCGTGCAGATTGCAGTCCTAATACAGTCCATCTGTTTTCAATCTAACTTAGAATCTGTTTCCACAGGCGGTTGCCGCGTCATCTGCACGTGGGAGTATTCCCGAGGCGGGACCGCGACCGTGGAGGGCGGCGAGGCGGGCGCGGCCCTGCACCACACGTGGCGCTCCCGCCGCAGGCAGCACCAGCGCTCGCGGGCGCTGCAGGCGCTACTGCTGACTGAAGACGACGCGCATGCCGGACACACGTACGTACAACACTAAGTACTCCCGCGGAGGGCGGCGAGGCGGGCGCGGCCCTGCACCACACGTGGCGCTCCCGCCGCAGGCAGCACCAGCGCTCGCGGGCGCTGCAGGCGCTACTGCTGACTGAAGACGACGCGCATGCCGGACACACGTACGTACAACACTAAGTACTCCCGCGGAGGGCGGCGAGGCGGGCGCGGCCCTGCACCACACGTGGCGCTCCCGCCGCAGGCAGCACCAGCGCTCGCGGGCGCTGCAGGCGCTACTGCTGACTGAAGACGACGCGCATGCCGGACACACGTACGTACAACACTAAGTACTCCCGCGGAGGGCGGCGAGGCGGGCGCGGCCCTGCACCACACGTGGCGCTCCCGCCGCAGGCAGCACCAGCGCTCGCGGGCGCTGCAGGCGCTACTGCTGACTGAAGACGACGCGCATGCCGGACACACGTACGTACAACACTAATAATGCTTTGCACTATTTCTATTTATATAAATACAATGTGACCCAGACTAATATTAAATATAAACTTGGCAGTATTATTCCACATCCGGAAAACATGTAGGGGTACCTTATCGTTAACCACCAGCTGGTTAAATAAAGATTCCTCCTCCTCCGTCGTGTTCCTCATTACTGAGGGTCGACATTCCCCCGTTGAATCATTTCTTCTCTGACAACCTTGCGCCACCTGTGCCAGTCTTTGACGATGTGGAATGCCTCCTGGAGTTTGGTGTCTAGAGCTTTGCAGATCTGGTCAGACCATCTGATAGGGGTTCGACCTCTGGAATGTTTGCCGTCGATTTTGCCAGTTACCATTAGTTGCTCGAGGTTATGGGAATCTTGCCTGGCAATGTGACCAAAGAACTCCAATATCCTACGGAGACAGATGGTAGACAGTCTGGTTTTAACATTTAACTCCTGTAGGATGGACGCATTGGTGCGGAAGGCAGTCCACGGAATATGAAGCATTTTTCTCCTGCACCACATCTCAAATGCGTCAATTCGGTCACGATCAGCTTTCCTCAGTGTCCACGTCCAAATAAAGATTATGAATCTAAAAATGTTTTAAATTGTTTTATGACCTATTTAATACTTTGTCATTACGCAATCAACATAGTTTTGCTTGTTCTTAAAGTTGATATTTGTGAAAATTGCAATAATTGTCATTTCCATTTTTCATATTGTCTTATGTGTCCTAATTGCAGTGTGGCACTGGCGGTCCTCAACGGCTTGCTAAGCAACGACCTATCAGACGCTCTACGTAAACTCGCCACGTGGAGAGAAAATACATCCAGTAACAAACGATACCATTCCTTCTACAGGTATGTAGCTTATTTCTGTATCCATAGTGTCACTGTTTATTTTTTGTAATTTTCTGTTACTTTTTCTGCAGTAATTTTTATATATCGTATGTCAAGATGTCTGTATGATTTTAATCTGAGCCTTATGTCATAATAGTATCATTCTGAAATATAGAACTTTGTTGTCATATCCCTCGTAAAAGATTAAATACTTTGGATAAAATAAAAAATTGGTGATTACCATATAGATTTTTATCAACACTGTCCTCCAATGAGCTCAAAAATCCAAACACGGCCCAACTTCCAACCCAAGAAGGAGCACTATATTTTGAAAAGATTAAACCACCCATGTAATATCCACAGAGACATACTATTCCTCGCGATGGCGGCGTTGGGCGAGCACAACATCGACCTGATGGCACTCCAGCGCGAGTACACGCGCGCCCTCGACCAGCTGGGCGGGGAGGCGCGCCCGCAGGACCTGCCGCCCTCGCCCACCGCCGTGTGCTGCCGGCACTACTTCAAACGACTGCGGCTTGTCGTCGAAGAGTAAACTTGTAGGAGTTTTGACTGTAGAAGCTGTTCAGATGGGACGTACATCGCGTATATGAGCGAATATAACGTCTGTGGTGAGAAGAGTACTAGCTTGTAGTACCTCATCAACGCGGCATTTGGACAGCCTCTAAGCGATTGTTGCAGCGCCTTGTAGCTTTAATCGCGCTGCGTTCGTATAGATTCAGAGAACTGATGACGAATACGAAGATTTTTTATGTGGCCATCGCGCTGCAATTCTTCGCCAAACTGAAACAATCCTATAACCCAGGGTTGCACTACAAAATGCACCATTTTATTAATTCATATTAACGTAACTCCAGCTTGCAAATGCTTTTATTTACGATGGGGCTCCTCGAACACGAGTTCCAAATCCCTTGTATGTTTATTTTACATACACTATTATTTACATTTTAAACCAGTATAAAACGTATATGTATAATGAGTAGAAATGTATTGTTAATAAAGAGTTATTATTTTTTGTAGTTTAGTTTTGAGCGTTTCGTTCAAACACTACAACACAACACTACGTACGTACGTACGTACGTACGTACAACACTAGTAGGGAGTACCGTCCATTTTATTTTAGAACGATATAGTTTATCGAAGCATTACATTTTGTGTATGACTACGACAAAACCGGAACTTGACGAACTTCATAAGCCCGTCCAAGCGGGATCAAGGTATGCTTGATTCAATATAAAAACTATTATATAAATGATGAATCTATTGTTAAAATTGTTAACTGTAGGGTCAGGACTGTAAGATAGATGGAATTGTGTGGATTATTGTGGCCTAAGTTTCATGAACATTGCCCCAAAGTATAATATTTCGAAGTATCATTCACTCATAAGCAATCTATGTAATAAATTCACGTTTCGGCATATCCATTAGTCTAGGATTGTGGGTGCTAAGTTAGGTAATCGGGACGGTGACTGTGGTAACGTATGTACATAGAGTTGTTGTATAGAGTAGGTGTAAGGCCACAGAGGGCGATATATTATTGTGCTTAATTATTGATGCCAGTGCAGTGACGCGGTTGAATTCGTAAACGAATGGTGTGAAGAGTTTGTGTGTGTGAGTGTGTTTACATAGTCACATTATTTATGTCCCATGCACCCCTGTGTGATTACAATTATTATTGAATTTAGAAGAATTGTGAAAACCATCAAGTTTTTGGAAAGTTATCTGGTGATATCAAACTCCCATGTTACAGAGACAGTAAATAATGTGACTGCCAAAATTCAAAAGTATTCATGAAAGTGTCAATATAGTTAGTTGATATGATAAAATCATATTCATTTATTTGTACTATTACCATACATTGTTATTATAATATCAAATCTTATATGACTGCAATCTGTTCTGACTTACATTGTACGCCTCTTAGTAAAACTTAGTACGATTCGTAAAACATTAAACTTATATAATAATATGTTACTATACTGTATTAAAAGTACCAACCCCATATTAGTGGAGTGTAAAGCCGGGTACAGACTTACGAAATGTAACATGCAATGTAACACGCAATGAAAGAATTTGTCGTCCACATTATCGCAATGTAATAGAATTCCCATAGTGTGGACGCCTTGCGTGCACGAACCGTGCACACTACGCGTGCGTACTACGTACCTTTCATGTTACATTGCATGTTACGTTACAGCAGTCTATACCCGGTTTAACACAAAGTATGAAAACACGTACAAAAACATAAATGGTTTATTATACTTGGCAGTTAATCTATACTGCAACTCACAAATACTCAGGATACTAACAAAACATTTCATATTATTTTTATCAAAATAATGTGCAACTCTATTTATTGAAACTAACCTTAGGTACTAGAAAACAAAAATAATAAAGTCAATGAAACTAATTTTTCGATCAAATTCTAGTAAGTCTTATTTATTTGGATCTATGATTCTATAAATAAACTTTGCTTTTCATTTTCTGTATCCAGTTATTATAATGATAATTCACAAGTAATTTTCATGTTTAACATCTATGAATTGTATGTACACTCGTGATCATGTACAAGCCATATTGTTAGTTCCATAAAAATCGTACAATGAAGCCACATAAGGGTTATTTGAAGTTGTATATTCATCGTAAGCAAAATCTAAATTTAACTATGTATATTATTCATAGCTAAAGTCATAAAAGACAGGCAGTTAACGTGCAGGAGTTCTGTTATTGAATAAAGATTATTTTATTTTGACAAGTGTAATAAAATGCATATAATTTTTATAAAAAAAATATATAAGGCTTCAATATCAGTTGTTTTATTTATCATTTTTTAACTACATTTTATTTTTTACATAGGTCTCGAGTTCGAACCCAAGGCACGCACCTCTGGACTTTTCGGATTCATGTTTGTATTGTATAATTATCACTTGTTTAAAAACGGTGAAGGAAAACATCGTGTGGAAACCGGCATGCCTGAGAGATATTTCTCGACGGCATGTGAAGCCAAGTCGGAGGCCCATGAGCGGCATAAACTCTGACACCGGGTTAGTCACTAACCACACGAAAAGAAGAAGGACCTACATTTTAATACATTACTTATTGCGACATACCTAAAACTCTATACAAAAATTTGCCATCATGATCATAGTAGCAGTCATTTACTTTATAAGTAGCACCTTTCTTGTATGCCTTCTTGGGAATCCTTATTCTTTCAGGATAATTCATTACCTCCATTGGATCATCAATTTTATCCTTATATTCTACTATACTATAACTATTTCTATTTACTGTATCTAATTTGTTGTTGTCTTTAAATAATTCTATGTCCTTCTTAGCACTTTCAGAAACTGATTGGTTTTTAGGTTTTGTTGAACCTGCAATAATTCTGTCATTTATGTCGACATCACTGCCTTTATCTAACCGCTTTTTTATTTTCGAAGTTAATTCATCTAATGTTACTAGTTTAGGATCTGTTTTACCCCTTACATGTTTTTCTTTTGTATTGGAGGAATCTGGGTTAGATAGAGCAAGACTATTTTTATCATCTGTAGAGTTATCTTTGTTTTCCTTGGCTGCACACTTCCTCACAATACTCTCAAACTCTCCAAGATTTTCTTCTGGTGTGATGTCAATTTTGATTGATTGTTTATTCAATGGAGGAATGGCCCTGTTAGAAAATTTGAGAAAATGTTGTTTCACTGCTGGTGGTATGTCTAGGGAGCCTTCTTTCAATTCCTTCCAGTTCCTCAACACTGAGGCGTCGTGACGTGCGATGCGCTCTTCTGTAGCCGGCTTCCATGGGTATTTGAGTAATTTCTGTAATTAAAGAAAAATAAAATAGTTGTTAACATAACATCACACATGTATTCCCCGAAAGGTTGGGCAAAGTAACACCCTCAATTCGCCGTTATGTTCAAGTCCCTTAGAATAAAGAGCGAGCCTGTTGCCATCTACCAGGCACATATCTAAACACCGGGCCGCTAATGAAGAATTCCACACTGTCTGACCTGAGGATCGAACCCAGGACCTCACGATCAGCAGTTGCGCTTGCTACCACTAGGCCAATGAGGCAATTATAAATAAAATATAATAAGGGAGACGGCAAAGAGACTTTTCACCATTTCTTCTGCACCATATAAAACCTGGGCTGCAACAAAATAAAATCTGTTCAACCTTAAATTGAACTTAGGACCTTGACCTCTACAGCCGATATTGAGACCAAATAGAAAATGACAATTATGATAAATTGCTAGCCTCAACTGTTGCCTGTAAGTACTGTGATGATCTCAGCAGCCAAGCAATTATTTTTTGAAATCCCTGTCCAACCAGAAACCATCAAGATGGCAAGTACAACATCCAACTCTCAGGTTATTAATTCTTATTTACCTAAAATTCCAGTACATTTTTTGAGTAATCAGTTATTTAAACTTTTAGCGCCATCAAAGGCTATAGACGTCAAACGTAAATGTGCTTGGGCCACCGATAATGTCAATAGCTGTCAAAAAGTATGATCAATTTGTAGCATGGCCTGGAGGGAAGTGCTCACACGTCTATAGAGTGGCGTTCAAAAGGTTAACCAGAAAGTTAATGTTGGTGAACACCAGCATTGTCACAGTTCACCTACCTTAACAACAGGTACTGTAATAGGGAAGCTCTCAGCTATCTTCTCTGGTGTCCACTCTTCAGGTTGCGTATTAGCCAAATGACGGATCTGTTCCTTCTCGCTCCATGTCAACAAGTTGGGCATGTTCTCTTTGAAGTACTTCTCCTTTACGATGCGGTGTCGCAGCTCATATTTCCCTATCAACGTCTCGTTCATGTGTTCATTGTAAACTTCCCCAACCTATAAATTAATGAGTTTTAATTTATTGTGCTTATTATTTTGCTAACTTTACTGTTCTTCTGCATTTAAATTGAAATCAGGCCCGCCGCTAGCTATTTCGTCGCCCGCGTGCAATACCGATTATGCCGCCCAGGCCCGCCGCTAGCTGTTACGTCGCCTGCGTGCAATACCGAATGAAAATGATGAATTCCCAAGAATTATTGGACGAGCTTTTTTTTAGACCGTCACTCTCCCTCACTCTTTTGATTACTCCTGTATCTTGAGTGACACAAAGCCGAAAAAATTGAAATTGGTCTCAATTAGATGACTCGCTCGGTTTGCCGCCCCGTGCGGTGCACGCTTTGCACGCCCGCTTACGGCGGCCCTGATTAAAATGGTATGACTATATTAAGGTTCTGAAATATGCTTCCTTTAAAAAATAGTACAAGAGTATATCTAATTTGTACATAGGTACATTTATTGGCGCCAAAGGAAGTGTGTAAAAAGTACTTTGGTAAATTACTCACATTGTAAAAGTCACTCTCAGATTGTTCGACATATTCTTCCAGATTTTCATCTTTTACTCTTAGACCATCTGATTCGAAAGCTTTTATCCGGTTATTTAAGCCAGGGTTAGGGTTTCCTGTGTCTATCCTCCGATTTCTGAGGTTACGAATGATAACTTTATCACATGTACGGTATAACTGCCTCAAATGAATACCAAACATGTTTAAATTGTTTTAATAGCTAACGAAACATAAAACTGAAATATCTTGCACGCTTTTACAACCAAATCCAAATTTATAAAACAACAAAATATTAACTTGACATAATATTCTCAATTTGACAGCAGTTTGACATTGACAGACAACGAACGACCATACACCTTGACGTTTGTCAAAATAAACGTCTTATCTTCGACAGTTCAGTTTTTTTAGTACGTGAGACATGAGGTTTTTTATACTATATTCATGATGCACTCCATGAGAGTTTCTCAACAGTGAAGTCCTGACGCAATAAGAAGGAGAGCAATAGAGCATGCAGCTTTTTTAAGAATAAGATTTTTCAAAAATATTGACTCTGTTTCGTCTTACTAAGCTATTGTGAGAATATCTCATGTCGTGGAGAAAAGATTAGCTAGTTAGGCAAGGCTGGTTGTGGGGGCTGACTGCCCAGGGTGCTTCGGACATACCTACTTTAGTATCGTTATTCGTGGAGGTCTTTTTTCATGCACCCCAATTTCAAGCAATTCTGTATATAAAACACAAGCTGCTTTATAAACAGAGTTTCGTGTGCGTGAGCTATTAGTTATCTACATAATATTATGTACCTACCTATTCAAAATAGGTATATTAAGTAATTTCGAATATGGGAAAACCTTTCATTACCCTTGGTTGTGTTCATTGACGTCAGTCAAAACAATTAATTGGCGCTTTGTTGATCTTCTACTCATAACCAGGATCTTACGCTCGGCAATCGCAACACTAATGAAAATAAAGATTGATGGTTTGCCTTTAGTGTGGTGGACAAAGGGTTAACCGGTTAACCCTTTGAAACGGGTCGTGCGCTCATTACAAAAGCTGAAACAGAACCAGTTCCTTTATAAAAGTTATTAATACTTATTATCTTATTTACATAGTATAAAACAAAGTCTCTCCCGCTGTCTGTACCTACGCTTAGATCTTTTAAACTACGCAACGGATTTTAAAGCAGTTTTCAGCAATAGATAGTGATTCACGAGGAAGGTTTATATGCCCCACATTAGTATCTACAGTGCACCCGTGCGAAGCCGGGGCGGGTCGCTAGTATTTTATAAAAGAAGGAACTGCAAAATCCGGATATATTATGGACTATCCGATTTTATGCAAGCTGACTGCCATGTTTTCTGACGCACCGGCACCGCATCTCGAAAAAAAGTACTTCGCGATACTTTTAAGTAGATAATAACTAATAATATTATCAGCCTACTGTCTCTGATCCTCACAGACACTTATGGGTTCATATAATCCCATGTTTCTTATTTTTGACTGAAGACCGCAGGCCTGTTTGTTAATACAGCAGCTTGTTGCTTAATATAATAATATTAGCTACTTTACGGTGCGATCGTTGTACGAAGTTATGCAACGTTGGCGCAATCAAGGGTAAGCAGGGTGGCCGGGCCGGGCTGGGTTCGATCCCCAGGTCGGGCAGTGTTATTGGGTTTTTCCACGTGGAATTCCTCAGTAGCAGCCCGGAGTTTGGATTTGTTCCCGGTTGATGGCAATAGGCTCGTCCCCTATTGCATGGTACTTAAACATAACGGCGAAATGAGGGTGTTACTATACACCTCTGCCCAACCCTTCGGGGAATACAGGCGTGATGTTATGTTATGTGTATTGAAGCTTGTGTTATTGTATGCCTACGTGCCTTAGCGTGTGTCAACCTGTTGAGAGACGCTCGAGGCACGTAGCCCGTATTGCCCCGTGTTATTACTGTCCCCGGTTTACCCAACCTCTGAATAGTATCTACCTTTTATTCCGGAAAATTTTGGAAGAGTAAACGCGGGCGAAGCGGCCATAGCTAATATTGTATTAAATGCATTCAATTAACACTCTCCCTGCCATAGGAACCGCCGGCGAACCCCAAAAAATTTTGTCCAGCAGGTCAAAGCATATTTTTTAATACTTTTATCACATTTTCCATAACAGCACGTCAGAAGTTGTAAAAACTATTTGAATTCGGGAGGTCAGGGCGGATCCCACGGCGTCCAGGAAGATGTTTTTTTGTATCCCACGGCCTCTTGTAATAATTTTGACTGTTGACTCACGGCGTTCACAAGAAGAATCTGGTGGGACACGCCGGCGGCCTCCGTGGCCTCCTGGACGTAAAATGTATTGTATATTGTCGGCAGGGAGAGTGTTAAATTATTTCACGCATATAAAAAGGTCCCTTATATTCACGGGCCGAACACTTGTCCTAGATAGTTCTCCATGTTTGCATTCACACAGAATCAGGTTTTTTGTCCGGCAGCCGGTTGCCGTTGCGCGTTACGTTTCTGAATACTCTTGCATTACATTAACTATGTACTTATTGTGCTAGTTTTTATCTGGGATTTCGTCTGCAACCGTACCTACTTATGTTAAGATAATAATATAAAATATTACATACATATCCGTAAGACGCATGTTACACGTTCAATTAATTGATTGTTTAACGCTCAATAAATATCACGATCCAGGATCTCTATCCAAATATGTGATAAATATTGAACGTGTAGCATACGCCTTACGGATATGTTATTATTATCTAAGTTGATTATCACTTCATTCACTCGTCACTTTCCTCAAAAGGCCATTCCAGACATTGCCCTACGTTGTTACACTCGCTTAGTTTTTATACCACAAAGTCTGGACTTTAAGAAACCTCGATCTCGCCTTTCTTCTCAGAGCTAGTCAGATAGGAAATGCCGTCGCCATCTAATCCTAAAAAACTTTAGATTGACTTGTAAAAGTGTCTGTAACAGATTTATGTACAGAAATAAAAATAATTTATCATTTAAGTATTTATTTACCATTACAGTTGCAGATGAAATCGCAGCTAAAAACTAACACAAAATATACTCTATCATTTTCGTTTTGTTTGTTGGCCTGGCTTATTGATAAAGCTATGTGACATATAGGCGATATCACGAAGTATGCTAAGATTCGATAGATATTTTTTATAGAATCTCTGTCGTGTTAGACTCGTATTTGTGTTTACTGTGTGTCAAACTTTTTACAAACTGGTTATATTGCTCTAAGTATATTTTCCACTCGTCTCACAGAGCACGATTTTAGGAAAAAGTTATTATTGGTTTAGGCCAGGCGTCGGCAACTTGCGGCTCGCTAGCCGCACGCGGCTCTTTCGATGTACTATGCGTGCCAAATAAGAATAGTACTGTCAAGACGCCATTTTGTTACGCAATACTCGTGAACTTCATTACCAAAGCGTAAGGTGTGCAAAAAAATAAATAAAGAAATTATACTCAGTTTAATTATTTTTAGTTCACTTTTTTGGTACTTCTAGTCAATTTACGCCAAATTAATTATACAATAATTATATTATTATTATGGCGACATATTAGGGTGACCAGTAGCATTTCGTGAAGTTAACTATATATATTGGTTTATTTGTTTAATGAAATCTATGAATAAAAAAATATAACATTTTTCTTTTCACAGTTTTTTTTTTATGTCTGTACTAATTTGACAGCTATCGTGTGAAGTTGTAGCAAGCGCGATCCTATTCTTATTTGGCACGCATAGTAAAGTTGCGGCTCTCCAGTTCCATACGCAAAAAATGATTATTTTACTATAAAGATACTTTAAATCGTGCAATCGATCCATAATTGAGTACCTACTATAATATAGTATGATTCAAATATACTGACTATGACTGAGAGATAGATATAGTAACTATATCTAAATGTGTTTTCGTTTTGTTTTTTTTAAAGATAATTATTTTTGCTAAACGTCATTTCAAGGTAATCCATTAATTACAGGACACCTGTATAAGCAAACACTATAATATTGAAACGATTTTTTTTGTGGCTATTTAAAAACTGAAATTTTGTAAATTGCAACTTTTGGCTCTTCCGTCTCAAAAGGTTGCCGATCCCTGGTTTAGGCTCAGGAAAATGAAAGTTATTTTTCCAAGCGTCTCGCAGAACACGAGTTTCGGAAAAAGTTAATTATTTGGTTGTTCTTTCATCATCTTTGTGCTTGAGAGTTTTCTATAGCATTGCAAAGAATGGGCTGATGGACAATGAGGCACAATTGTTCGTAATTGTGAAGATGATGAACTACACGCCTTTATTCAAATTATGAGTAGGTACCTATCTACTTAGATACGTAAATGTATTATTGCTCGCATTAATGTAAGTACAATTAAGTATAATTAGCACAAATCAGATAGGTATTTTAAATTTCACCATCCTATTGTCTGTAGGCCTAGCACGAACGTTTGATGTAGGTAGGTAGGTATATACAAGGTTAGTCGGAAAGGGGGTACTAAACCGAAAGGGTGTTAAAGTAACCATAATAAGGGATAACTTTTGTTCTACAACTTAGCCAAGAACTCGATAGTTTAAGAGAAATAGCTTTTCAAAGATATCGTAAAAAATATGCTAAAATCTATCTGTCCATAGCTATGATCAGTTGTGTTTGCAATTTAGGTCATATTTGGGGTCACAAATTAGAAACTTAATATTCTGAATTCATAACTAAACCAGAAATGATCTTTTTTTGAAAAAACTAAAATAAAAATATTTTTGCATGCAAATAAAAATTATGGAATTTTGAATTTTCAACACTTGCTTTAAAATAGTCATTAGTGATACTTTAAGTGGCCCGCGGCTTAGTACCCCCTTTCCGACTAACCTTGTATATTAAGTAAAGTATCGTAAACGTATCGCTAATGAAAGCGAATTTTGAATCGCAAATACAACTGTCCTATAACATTTTGGTTTATTTTTTTCCGACATGCACAATTTGTATTATAAATAGTAGGTATGTGCGAATCGAGTATTTCCAATTCAAAATTCACTTACATTAATGATACTTTTATTACAAACGTGACATCATCCGTGCTAGGCCTACTGATCCCATGTTATTGAAATGATACTACTGCCATAATTAACGAAATTGTAATAATTGAAGCTATTATAAATGTGTTATTGGGTTTTTCTCAGCAGTAACTTCTCAGTAGGTAGCAGCTCGCATTCTGAATTTACACCCGGTTAATGGCAATAAGTACTAGCGGCCCGGAGTTTGGAATTGTGCCCGATTAATGGCAATGAGCTCTCTCCCTATTACATGGGACTTAAACATAACTGGCACAATGAGAGTGTAGGTACTAAAACACCTCTGCCGAACCCGATGTTATGTTTATTATAAACTAGCGGCCCGTCCCGGCCCCGGCTTCGCACGGGTGAACATTTTTCCCGTTTTTATAACATTTTTCATTTATTCTCCGCTTCTATTGGTCGTAGCGTGATGTTATATAGCCTATAACCATCCTCGATAAATGAACTATCCAACACAAAATTATTTTTTCCATTTCAGTTCCTGAGATTAGCGCTTTCAAACAAACAAAAAACAAACTCTTCAGCTTTATAATATTAATATAGATTAAAACTTAGGCCAATCTACCTTTTACGAATACGCATAAGCGCTAAGCCGAGATTGTTTCCCACAATACGAAAGCCGCGTTTAGATATTTCCTAACTCCCTGGCAGGACAAATGCATTGCTTTACATGTAAACAAAACCCTGTTTTCAAGTATGTATTGGCATGTAAATAATAAGATACATATTTCAAAATCCCGTACAGAGACGAACACGGTACAATGTACAATCGGCGAGCGACGGAACCAGCGCAGCAGTGCGTGTTGAGTAAACTCTATCGTCAGTTGATCGCGACTGTCCGACGCATTTGCGCGCCCCCAATAAGTTACTAAACCGGTGTCGAACTTTCGATTAACAAAAAATATTTTCGTAAATAATTTTTTGATATTTGGTTTTGTTTTTGGCAGATCCCATTTTTTTAACGTGAGTTTTTTTTATTACTTTCCTATTTTAAGTAAAATATATTTTTAAATAAATTAGAGGAGAGTGCTTAAATAAATTGGAAAAAAAACCACATTTGACTACACGATTGGTGCAGTGGCTGAGTGAACGCTTGGCATTTGCGCAACGTGTCGCGGGTACGATTCCCGCACAGAACAAGTATGGCCTACAGAGGATAATTTCGGGTTTCTGTATGTCAAGATTTGTGTCAGTAAACGCACCTACGATACAGTCCAAGTTTGAGGCAAAGAGTTTCTTAATTTAAAAAAAACATTTCTTTTAAATAAAAATGTAAGCTGTTTCAAAATAGTCATCAGTGATACTTTAAATTAGCCGTGGCTTAGCTTAATACCTACGCCCTTTCCAACTAACCTTGCATTGTGGTATTAAATTAATTACTAAAATATATAATCCCAATTCAATTAATATTGTACCTATATATAACCACATTACAAAGTTATTGGCAGATACTCATTTCTTATGGTTATACCAAATGTCAAACGGATTCATTCCTGAATCTCTGTGACGTTTATCATTGCTATTGTATGTGCAAGCTACCGAAGTACGGAGGGGTCTCGACAGCCACCTTAATCTCGTTAGTCGATTAATGTACGCGGTCTTATGAACGCCTCTAAGCCACCAGTATTACCTACGAGCTGATTGAATTATTATTATTTTACACTTAACTAGCGACCCGCCCCTGCTTCGCACAGGTGCAATATAGATAGGTACTAATGTGGAGCATATAAACCTTCCTTTTGAATCACTCTATTTATTGCTGAAAACTGCATTAAAATCCGTTGCGTAGTTTAAAAGATCTAAGCGTACAGACAACGGGAACGACTTTGTTTTATACAATGTAAAGATATCCACCATTCTGGATAACAATACCTAAAGGTACGCAATTATTATCGATGAACTCGATATGTTAATTATTTAATAACAATTCGGAACAGTTCCAGAATTATCGAATTACTTATAAAATATTCTAAAGTTTTATGTAATTGATTTATCTAAATTATAGACGCGTCTAATTGTAGGTAATTCTCCGTGAGTATTGATTATTTTAAGATAATAGTATCTAGGTACAATGGCTATTTTTTTTTGTTATCTATAAGATGAATTTAAATGAGGGGCTCGTGAATAACTTACCAACCGCGAGGATCATACGACTGGCGAGGTTAAGCTGCGCTTGCCGCGGTCAGTTCGTGGATGGGTGACCGTTCGTAACACATCGAAACTCCTCTGTGCTTCGGAGGGCACGTTAAACAGTCGGTCCCGGGTGTCATACGAATACCCATGACAGTCGTTACGGGTAGTCAGATGCCCGAAGTCTGACAACCGGTCTAACCTTAGAGTATCGGCATTGCCCAGTTACTAGGTTGCGGAGGTCTGATGGCAGTCGCTCCGTGTAAAATACTAGTATTCAGCCGCATCTGGTTAGACTGGAAGCTGACCCCAACATAGTTGAGAAAATAATTTGTATCTAATTGCAGCTGTGCTTAACCAAATTCACAGTTTTACAATCGTAGCGATTAACCTGTCTAGAAAGAGATTGCGTGCGATTGGTACCAATAGGCCAAGTTTTTATGGCTATGGCTAATGGCCCAAATTGGTCAGCGAATGTAGAATAAGTCAAAGTGCAGGTATTGGACGTTGAAATATTTCCAACATCGACCAAGAGCCTTGAGATATATGTTACATATTTACGAATCAAAATAATATTATGGACCTTCAAAATACTTTCTATTTATAACGAAACATGTTTACAAAATTAAATTTCGAAACAGTTTTATATTAAGACTACCTACATAATTATAGTAA
Source organism: Amphipyra berbera (assembly GCA_910594945.2). Taxonomy (NCBI): domain Eukaryota; kingdom Metazoa; phylum Arthropoda; class Insecta; order Lepidoptera; family Noctuidae; genus Amphipyra; species Amphipyra berbera. The sequence goes on along the minus strand of OU343136.1, from coordinate 7,424,089 downwards.
AGGATCTAACTGAATCTACGCTACAAAGTCCGAGTAGTCTGATAACATACATTAATGTTCATAACCATGACAAACTGAGCATAATTACCGGTAGTTTTGGTTTTACCACCTCGCTGCAGCGGATGTGAAAATTACATTTTTATATTGTCATTTTCTTTAAATATACGTACAAAAATATGACGAATAAATATAAAGAACTAGCTGTTCTCCTGTGGCTGCGCCTGCGTAATTTGACTACAGCGCCACCTATTGAATTCCAGCATAGCTACGAACCATCATCATCTCGACAGAACAAATATATTCTGTAAATATGACCTCAATCTGTAAAGTTGTTCTTAAGTTATGGCGTGACCAAGGGAAATAGGGATTCATTTTTATACAAGGTTAGTCGGAAAGAGGTTACTAAGCCGCAGGCCACCTAAAGTATCACTGATGACTATTTTAAAGCAAGTGTTAAAATTTCAAAATTCGATAATTTGTATTTGCATGCAAAAAGCCTTACCCGCTTTAGTTATGAATTCAGAAAATTAATTTTCTAATCCGTGACCCCAAATATGACCTAAATTCTAAAAACAGCTGATCATAGCTATGGACAGATAGATTTTAGCATATTTTTTACGAAATATTTGAAAAGCTATTTCTCTTAAACTATCGAGTTTTGGGGAAAGTTGTAGAACAAAAGTTATCCCTTAATAGGGTACTTTAACATCATTTCGTCTTAGTACCCCTTTCCGACCAACTTTGTATATAAGATATGATTATTTTTATGATTACTACTCAGACACAAAATATCTTCCAAAAAAAAGATACGAATCAAATTGATAACTGCCTCCATTTTGGTTAAAAAGGGAGTTCTTTTTTCGTGTGGTTATACTACTATGTGGTTATACTAATCTGGTGTCAGAGTTTATACCGCCCGTGGGTCTCTGACTTAGCTTCACATGCCTCGAAAACTATCTCTCAGGCATGCCGTTTTCCTCACGATGTTTTCCTTCACTGAAAACATGGGAGTTAATGTGTGTATATCGTAGCTGCGTTGTGATAACGCTACGCATATCGTAGACCTAGGTAGTATCTTAGTTCTCCCTCGCCTGTGACGCGCTGCTGCCTCTTGTCACAACACAAGTTAAAAAAAGTATAGGTTAGTATTTGGTAGCAAGTTGGATTCATGGTCAGCGACAGAAGGAACTTCTTCTTACCTTGTCCCATTATCTGGAGTCGGCTCTCTTTGTCTGCTTTCTCTGTTTTCTTTACCAGAGCAGTTGAGGCGTCTATTTTGCTCTCCTTCAGGTATTTTTGTACTGTCGTCATCCGCGATTTCGCATCACTGTCGGTAGGTTACTAGGAACTGTGGGTGGATAAGTATGGGAAAGCTGGATTTTTTCCATTAACACCAATATACCTAATACAAACATGATTAACGATACCTTTATCACAAATGTTAATGCTGTAATCAAAATAATAATATAAGTGTAATAGAAATAGAACCCAGTACAGTACGCGTCAAATAACTAGAACCTAGATGACGTCGACTGCCAAACTTGAGGTGTTTACTAGTAGCCACTGAAGAGTTCCACTATCCACCTCCTAGCTCCATCATCAGACCGTAAACACCAAGTGCAATCTATTGGACTCATCAAAATGAATCATATTATGACCCGAACCTCACATAGATCACGCAGTCGATGCCATCTTGGTTCTAGTTATTTGACGCGCACTGTATAGTATAGGATCATAGGATCCCAGTATAGAACGGCCTTCACCAAGCTGTTTAATGGATAAAAAGTATTTTATATCAAATTAAATATGTCAATAAATATATTGCAAATGGGTTGACTAAAAAATTTCGGTCCAGAATATGATTAATTATTTATTTTTTTATAAATTTCACTGGTTTGGTTAATAGACAAATTCCATACCAATCGAAAGTATGAAGCCTATAGAATATGCAAACGTTAGGTTGACTATTTTTTTCCCGTCACAACTCTTGGGTAGGCAGGTATAAATGATGTGTTTGACTGAAATTTTTTAGTCAACCCATTTGTAATATATTTTTCACTTCAGTAGCTCAAACATGTAGGTTTTGCTGCCCGAAATCAGTGAGCAAAATGCGATTTTGCTCACTGAGTGAGACAGTAACTTTTTAATTATTTTTTTCAGAAAGCCGCGAATATCTTATTCAGCCTTGGGTTAATCATACAATTCGAAACATTCACTCTATCTCTTTCCCGCCATTAGAAAGAGAGAGAGACAAAGACCAGCCCTTTCGAAGTTCCGATTTTGAATTCAACCTCCAAGACAAACACGTTCGGAATTTCGTACTAACTAAAGAAATTTTGCAAAAAGTTAACTATGTCTTTTAATGTAATTTATTGAATTTTTAACTTATTGTTGTATTTAAACGAAAATAAGTAGGTATTACTGCAAATAAAACTGATATTTAACCTGTAAATATTTATTTCTAGTTTCAATAATGTTACGTAATATATTTTGAATAATAAAATATCATGGGTGCTATTTCCGAACACGCCTTAATTTAAATAAAAGAGCGGGAATAAAATTTCGTGGCTGGCGTAAAGTGTTGAATAAGTTAAAAAATATTAAAATAATCGTAAAATATGAGTGAAACTAGCGACAAGAACAGTATTTTAACACCGGAAGAGTTAAAACAACAAGTTATTAATGCAGAATTAAGTTTCCTACCTGAGAAGTGTCGCGAGAAATATCTGAAAGCATACCATGTCTTCAATGAATGGAGACTTACAAAGGGCGCAAGCAGTTTTTCGGAGACGGTGTTGCTATCTTATTTTTTTAGATTTATCACAGACGAGGCGATCATCTACAATGTGGAGTATTTACTCAATGTTGAAAGCTACTTTAAAAACAAAACATAACCTGCATATTGAAACATACGCAAAACTATTAAAATTTAAAAAAAAAATGAAAATATTAATTTAAACTAGATTTTAAATTTTTACTTTATTTTGATTCACAATAAATAGTTATTTCAACATATTCCTGTTTATTATTTTATCTCCTAAAGTGTTCTCGCAGCTGAAGTGAAAATTTATGTGTGTTACACGAGAGCAAAGCTTTTTGCATCTCGTGCCTTTGAATCCCTTGCCACACTCAGGATTCAAAATCAGCACCCGCAGCAAAAAACGACTTTGCTCTCTTGTTGCAGTATATTGACATTAATTTGATATAAAATACTTTTCATCCTTAACCAGCTCGGTGAAGGTCGTTCTATACTGGGATCTTAGACTAGTACTTTTAAATGCCTGGTGGCTTTTAAACTATGATTAAATCAATTAAAATAATAAGACTTAATGAATAATTTAATAGCGCGTAATTGACCAACAACCTAAATATTTTCTTCTAACAACCTTTTAGTAACAGGTAATTTGTCGTGTACATTATTCTTACAATCTAAATTAATCGCTCATTTGATGCAACAATGGCATAATTACACTTTTAGAAATTTTACAGATGTTTCTCCCGATGTTAGTAGTCTTTTCGCGCATTATGACATATTTAACGTGTTTAAAAAAAGTAATTACGTCATTGGTGCACCAAATGAGAGTTCCTATACTGTTTTTATGGTATAACCATGGTAGTTAATTTATTCAGCTCGTAATATTGGTGACCTAGAGGGGTCCGTTGCTAAATAGCTACCGCGCACATTTATCGACTAACGAGATTGATGGTTGTCGAGACCCCTACGTGCTTGGGGGCTTGCACATAAAATACCTGTAATAAACATCACGGAGGTTCAGAAATCCTTTTGACATTTGATATAACCATAAGAAATCAGCGTCGCCCAGTTGTTGGGCTACGGGGATCAAACGCCCAGACGAAATCGCCCCGCGTAAAATATGATATTCGTGTCGATTCTGTTACAGACTAAACGAAATTATCACTTTCTTTATCTATTGAAATAGAAAGAGACAAACATCCTCAGAATCGACACCATTGTGTTGAACTGAAGTCCGAACTTAACTTACTTAAAAAAGCTAGCCTGATGAAAACTTGACACGACTTGGGTTCGTTATTCCTTGTTTAGTCGATGTGGATTGCCAGCTTTACCCAACCAAGCGATGGCAATGGAAGCACTGTTCAGAACCACTTCAGCAGTATATAAGCAACGTTTTATTGGAATGAGAACGTATCATTGGTGTCAATTCTGTTGCACATTATAACAGTAGTAGTAAGTCTGTCAACCGGTATAACCATATAGTATCGGCATTGCCCAGTTACTGGGTTGCGGAGGTCTGATGGCAGTCGCTCCGTGTAAAATACTGGTATTTAGCCGCATCTGGTTAGGTTAGGTTAGTAGGTACTAAACTAGACTAAACGCAACTGTCACTTTCTTTTTCTATTGAAACAGAAAGGAACAAACACCTAGTTTAGTCCTGTCAAAGTGCATAAAAGTGCATAAACAGAAAGGAACAAACACCTAATTTAGTCCTGTCAAAGTGCATAAAAGTGCATAAACAGAAAGGAACAAACACCTAGTTTAGTCCTGTCAAAGTGCATAAAAGTGCATAAACAGAAAGGAACAAACACCTAGTTTAGTCCTGTCAAAGTGCATAAAAGTGCATAAACAGAAAGGAACAAACACCTAATTTAGTCCTGTCAAAGTGCATAAAAGTGCATAAACAGAAAGGAACAAACACCTAGTTTAGTCCTGTCAAAGTGCATAAAAGTGCATAAACAGAAAGGAACAAACACCTAGTTTAGTCCTGTCAAAGTGCATAAAAGAATCGACAGCAATATCAATATACCTACAGTCTAACATGTTATAAGCACGCGGCTGTAATCGTTATAGACCTATGGTACATAACACTAAACTAACCCGTTTTACTTTAACCTGCTTCCGTCCTAAAACATGTATTTCGAACGGATATTAGTTTGTCTCTGGTTTAAATTAATAGGACATGAAGTTATATCTGTAATCCAAATTACAGCGCTTATTCTGGCGTAATCCTATATACGGTACATAAATATGTACATACTTCTGCATGCCTGCACATAAATGAATAAACGGAATAATAATGGTGTTGTGATATATTAGTACCCTTAGTACACTTATATTCGCAATTGCTTAAAATGAGGCTCTCTCGTAGGGCCGTAGATAAATAGATCTTCGTGTATACTAGGTTAGTCGGAAAAGGGGTACTAAGCAGAAAGGGTGTTAAAGTACCCATAATAAGGGATAACTTTTGATCTACAACTTTCCTCGAAACTCGATAGTTTAAGAGAAATAGCTTTTCAAAGATTTCGTAAAAAATATGCTAAAATCTATCTGTCCATAGCTATGATCAACTGTGTTTACTATTTAGGTCATATTTGGGGTCACGGATTAGAAACTCCATTTTCTGAATTCATAACTAAAGCAAGATTGACGAATTTTTGAAAAAACTAAAATAAAAATAATTTTTGATAAAAGGTAAAAAAACCATTGATCATTTAAAAAGTTCTCGATCAAAGGTTTGTTCAAAAAAGTATGTAGAGATCGCATTTCAAATTGAATTTTAAACTACATACTTATAAGTACTTAGTTACTTATATTAGATTCTCGATGATGATGGTAGGTACATTGCATCAGCTCGAAATGGAAACAACCATTGTTTATTTTCTGTACTTAATTGTGTCTGGTACGTGGTTTAGTTGTCCCTCATTAAATTGACTGCGAACTGCGATTAGCCGTAACCATTGTATTGTGTATGATGATTACATACAGTTCAAACTGGTTTCCATTGATTCACCGATAAGACAGATTACAATCCATATCATATGATTAACAATACCATAAATATTAGCTGGTCTGCCTCGCTGGTGTAGTGGTGGCCAGCGCGACTGCTGATCGTGAGGTCCTGGGTTCATCCCCAGGTCGGGTCAAGTGTTATTGGCTTTTTCCGTGTGGAGTTTCTTAGTAGGAGCCAACAGTTTGGATTTGTGATTGATGGCAATAGGCACGCCCCCTAGGTATTACATGGGACTTAAACATAACGGTGAAATGACGGTGTTACTTCACTTCTGCCCAATCCTTCGGGGAATATAGGCGTAATGTTATGTATTATTAGCTTGTACTCGTAATTATTAGTTTATAAGCCTAGCGGTTGAATGCTTGCCTTTGATACAGGAAGGTATAAAGTTCAAACCTGGCCTGACTATCACTAATCACTTTTTAAAGTATATCTAATCCCTGAAGAGGTAAGCAGAGGTGTTCTCCTATTACAGGAGTGTATACAAGGTTAGTCGGAAAGGGGGTACTAAGCCGCGGGCCACTTAATGTAACACTGATGATTGTTTAAAAGAAAGGGTTAAAATTTCAAAATTCGATGAAAAAAAAATCCATGTAGAATGATTTTTATTTTAGTTTTTTTCAAAAATTCTTCATCCCTGCTTTAGTTACGAAATCAGAAAATGGAGCTTCTAATATGTGATACCAAATATGACCTAAAATGTAAACACAGCTGATTATAGCTGAAGATAGATAAAATTTAGCGTATTTTTCATGAAATCTTTGAACAGCTATTTCTCTTAAACTATTGACTTTTGGGGAAAGTTGTAGAACAAAAGTTATCCATTATTATGGGTACTTTAATACCCTTTCAGCTTAGTACCCCCTTTCCGAATAACCTTGTATACACACGTTTCGCCTCTGGTATTAAGTTCAATAGCGATCCTATTGCAATTGTCCGGGCACTACTATGGTGACAGGTTCGTCGCCTCTTTTACTACTCGCTTGCCTGGTGATGGTGGGAAACAATATTCTTAATCACGTCCTCCCACGGATACATACATAACATAATTAGCCCATTACTGTCCCACTGCTGTGCACGGGCCTCTTTCTCAGAATAAGAAGGGTTTAGGCCTTAGTCCACCACGCTGGCCTGGTGCGGGTTGGCAGACTACACACACCATCGAGAACTTTATGGAGCCCTCTCAGGTGTGCAGGTTACCTCACGATGTTTTCCTTCACTGTTAATGCAAGTGATAATCGAAACTCTGACCCGCACATGAATTCGAAAAGTCAGAAGTACGGGCCGGGATCAAACTCAAACCCTCCTGCATGGAAGGGAAGCGTTCAACGGCTAAGCTATCACTGCTTAAATGTTTATTAACATTATTGTTATTTTAATCACCCACTGTTTAGGTACCTCATGATCCGTAGGTATGCTTAAGTGATCACAAACTATTTATAGATTATTATACAAAACGTGTTTATTTTCATCTCAAACTAATATTTCGTACCCTTGATAGTGACCTTGGTAAAGTTTAAATATTAGTTACGCAATGGGTATTTCCGTCACTTAATCTTGACTTGTTGCGCGCACAAACACTTGACGCATCCTAAGTTTTTATTAAGAGTTCTGCACGGAAATTGTGTTTTGTGCCCACAATACATTTTATCTGTATTTATTCAACAATGCCAAGTGTCACAGATAATTTGTTTTATCCATGTACTCGTGAATACAAGGTTAGTCGGAAAGGGGGTACTAAGCCGCGGGCCACGTAAAGTATCACTGATGACTATTTTAAAGCAAGTGTTAAAATTTCAAAATTCGACAAGTAATTTTTATTTGCATGCAAAAAGATTTTTAATGAATTCATAAAATTAATTTCCTAAATCGTGACCCCAAATATGACCTAAATTGTAAAAACAGCTGATCCTAGTTATAGACAGATAGATTTTAGCATATTTTTTACGAAATCTTTGAAAATCTATTTCTCATCTCTTTTGAGTTTTGGGGAAAGTTGTAGAACAAAAGTTATCCCTTATTATGGGTACTTTAACACCCTTTCGGCTTAGTACCCCCTTTCCGACTAACCTTGTATACACAATTCATAGCTTAATAGACAAATACTTGTAAATACATAATCAAGGGGGTCGTGGTTAATTAAACACAGCGTGGATCATTTATGATTCCCAAGGTTAAGCTGCGCTCGCCGCGATCAGTCCGTGGATGGGCGACCATTCATTACTAATCGAGACCCCTCCGTGCCTCGCAGAGCACGTCAAACCTTCGGTCCCGCGTGTCATACGAATACCTATGACAGTCGATACGAGTAGTCAAAAGCCCGAAAATCTGACAACCAGTCTCACCGTAGGATATCGGCATTGCCCTGTAACTGGATTGCGGAGGTCTGATGGCAGTCGCTCCGTATAAAATACTGGAATTCAGTCGCATCTGGTTAGACTGGAAGCTGACCCCAACATACTTAGGGAATGTACCCATACTACGTGACCTGTTCGGCGGGGGGAGGGGGGGGGGGGAGGGGGGGGTCGTCAAAATACCACGCTTGGTCACACGGGCGGGGACAATTCTTAGGTTTTCGTCACGTAGTCAATATCCTCTAGGGAAATCTCGCGCTTTTTCTGTTTGCAAAAAAATATTTAAAACCATGAATTACTACGTGAAATGTAGAGGGGTGGGGGGGGGGGGGTAATGGCTTATACTACGGGTGGTCACAGAGAGGGGGGAGGGGAGTAAAAAAATTTAAAAAATGGGTCACGTAGTACGGGTACGTTCCCTTAGTTGGGAAAAGGTTAAGCAGAACGATGTTAATCAATATAAGATAGATCCCGATTACACGGAACAACCACACCAGGCCAGTGGTGTGACACTTCTCGGTCTGAGAAGTGACCCGTGCCCAGCAGTGGGACTGTAACAGACATCAGTCAAGCTTATTCAATTCATGATTTTTATGAAGTGGAAGATGCTAATAGGTTAATTTCATTATTCGTCGGACGTGACTTTAACAATAGCAACACGATAAGCTTTTTATACCTATCGGTTAGAAAGCTGAGAAAGTGAAAAGCGATAATTGTTACCTGTACATAGAAGAAAACTACCTAACATAACGTCACGCCTGTGTTCCCTGAAGGACTGGGCAGAAGTAGTAAATCCTCATTTCGCCGACGTTATGTTTAAGTACCATGTTATAGTGGGCGAGCCTATTGCCACAACCGGCCACAAATCCACACTCCGGGCTGCTTCTGAGGTATTCCATACGGAAAAACCCAATAACACTTTGCCAGACCTGGAGATCGAACCCAGGACCTCACGATCAGCAGTCGCGCTTACCACCACTAGACCAACGAGGTAATTAAGAAAAATACAATGAAGAAATACTTGTCAAAGTACCCAATTGATGTTTTAAAATCAGATTGACTTCGTATCCCAGTGATGCCAACATACTGCAATCATCAATCCGGGCAATCTCGGTGATGATGTTGAAATTCTTTCATTATTGTCCGTATAGTCACAAAACAGATAGGTACAGAAGTCAATCTACAAATAAGTGCGCTCGAGCAACGCACACATAGAAACTGCTCACGGACACGATATCTCGGACTGTTTGGGACTAGTGTGCGAGTGAGTGCGAGCGCGAGTGCCATGCGCTTGAGAGAGATAGATAGAGCGACCGCCGAGCGTAGGTATGAAGAGTGAAGTACATACATGTGATTGACTTCTGTACCTATCTGTTTTGTGGTATAGTGGTCTAAGACACCAATTCTACTAACAAGACTGTTTAAAATCGCAATCAAGCCGCGGCTCAACCGCGGCCTCTTGACTTTGATAACGGTCAAACGGCCATGTGTTCGATGGAACAAAAGGAATTTATAAGGCGGACGTCAATGGAAACGCCGGTAGAGGACGTCCTAGAAGCACATACATCGATGTTATTGGTGATGTTCTTCACAAAGGTCAGGTGCGTAGTACTCTCAACCGGCGTGCGTGTATGTGAATATGTATGAATGTGGATGAAGCGAAAGGGGAATGTAAGGGTCGTAGCATGTGGCGTTCTATAGTTTCTGCCTACCCCCATGGGAAAAAGGCGTGACTTTATGTATGTATGTTAGAAGTATTGGCCTCCAATAGGTGGCCTATCTTCAGTAGTTGACTTTCAGCCCGTTTTTGTACAGCACATGACACGATAAAATATGGTGACGATTTCGAGCGTGATATTATAATGAACCCTTAAAAAAGCTTTTAAGTTAAACGGTTTTATCATGCAGTACTCCGGCAGCATCAGGATTTGAGGAATGAAGGTTAAAATTATAATAATGTAATGTAGTATTGTAATAGGAATTGAATTTGTGTGCAAAGTTTCAGGGGAATCGGTTAAGCAGAAGTAGTTGAAAAATCTGTCCCAAGATTTGAATCAAACATAGGTACGTAGTAAGGCTGCGTTCCCACTTCGTCGTGACGACAGATAGTCGTGTAGTTTTATGTGTCGTGGCTTATATATACCTATATATATTTAAATGGAGGTGTTCACATATAAGACGACACGATTAACTGTCGTTCACGACTTGTTTTTGCAGTGACGACAGATTGTCGAGTCAATGGGAACGGCTAGCACGACAGTCGTCCAACGATAAATTTATCGTCACGACATCGTGATGTGTCATTGTTACGACTATCTGTCGTGGCCACGATAAAAATATCGTCTCTTCGTAGCTTGCTACTGATGTGCAAACGACAAAGCGACTGTCGTGAAACGATAAAATATCGTCGCGATCCAATGGGAACAGCTAGAGACGACAGTCGTCCAACGATAATTTTATCGTCACGACATAGTGGGAACGCGCCGTGTGTACGGTTCTTACGGATTGTTGTTGATCATGATATACTTACATCCAAGTGCAGAGCAGTGTACAGCGTGTACATTGTATCTTATTACAATTTACTTGGTATGATTTTATAATTTTCTTTGTTTGTTGAAGACCTTGAAGCCATGAAGTTTATTTATTAGATAAAGATGACATCAATAGAACATGTAAGAACGTGATTTCCCACGAGGATCTTGAGATCGTTTATAAATGTTTTTTTAGTATTACATAAGTAGCATATAATAGCAGTGACTAGCCTAATGGTGTGACCGTCGGACTGCCAAGTCATAGGTCTCGTGTTCGAACCCAAGGCACGCACCTCTGACTTTTCAGATTCATGTGCGTATTGTATAATTATCATTTGCTTAAAATCGGTGAAGGAAAAAATCATGAGGAAACCGGCATGTCTGAGAGATGTTTCTCGAATGTGAAGCCAAGTCAGAAGCCCATGGGCGGCATAAAAGCTGACACCAGGTTAGTCACTTCTTCTTCTTCTTCTTCCTGCCCTTATCTCACACAAGGTGGGGTCGGCACAACATGTATTTCATAAATCCATGTTGTTAGATGTTTTGGCTTATTGTTTTATGACCGGCCGCCTGCCTGAGATCAACCCTCCTTGGGAATACTCGTAGCGCCGCCGTCGCGCAGGTGACCCAATGTGCTTGCTGATATTATTCACTGGGTCCCAAAATGATATCCTTGTCAATCTTATTGCCGACAACTAAGCAGACTATGTTAGTCACTAACCACACGAAAAGAAGAAGAAGCTTTTTAATGTCCTACTGCTGGGCATGGGCCTCTTAGAACTCACACTAACCTGGAGGCCTACACCGTAAATCGAACTACGAAGTGTCGACTGACGGATCGCACGTTTTCCAACCACAAAAGTGTTTTGGAACCGACGGAGTTTCTACCAGGTACCATGGAGTTTCTTGCCGGCTCTTCTCCATAGGAAACGACTAATTGGAACCGTGCATCTAGATTCGACTTTTCATAAGCACCTGTATTGGCCTATGTGTAATAAAAAAATAATATTTTGATTTTAACGATCGATTCGATTTTCGCAATTAGACAGTTTTGTCTTTCGTTCACCCTACTCCTAAATGTTAATTGACATCTATTAGTCCGTTGTTTGACAATACTTTGATCGTATATTTATAAGTTTGACGTTCGTCGTCGTTTCGTTTGGATCCGAAAGTTCAATTTTCGTTTTTCGGAGGAGTCCCCCTAATGCGGGTTGGCGGAGTACAAACACTATCGAAAATTTCATTTGTGGACCTTTGTAGTTGATGCTGTTCCTTATATCGAACATTTGATTTTTGAGCCTTCGCTCTTGATCCAGTTTTTTATGATGTTTTCGTATAATCAAATTCTGATCCGCACATGAATATTTTATTATACCTACTAGCGACTCGCCCCGGCTTCGCACGGGTGGAATGTAGATACTAATGTGGGGCATATAAACCTTCCTCTTGAATCACTCTATCTATTGCTGAAACCTGCATTAAAATCCGTTGCGTAGTTTAAAAGATCTAAGCGTACAGACAGCGGGAGCGACTTTGTTTTAAACTATGTAAAGATTAGAACTTCTTCAATGTAGCGACTTGGAATAACAAGCAAGAGTCTGGCCGAGGAACTCGGATCTACAGATTATATTATCGATCAACGGGCGAAATTAGTTATCAATCTCAATTCAAAATCTATGGATTTATTTATACCCATTTAAACTGCCTTGTTGGTCTAGTGGTGGCAAGCGTGACTGCTGATTGTGAGGTCCTGGGTCCGATTCCCAGGACGGGCAGTGTTATTGGGTTTTTCCTCAGTATCATCCCGGAGTTTGGATGTGTGCCTGGTTGATGGCAAAAGGCTCGCCCCCTATTACATGGGACTTAAACATAATGGCGAAATGAGGGTGTTACTATACACCTCTGCCCAATCCTTAGGGGAATACAGGCGTGTCGTCATTACTTACATCGATTTTCTGTCAAAAACCTTAACTGAATCCATAGATTTTGGATTGCGATAGATTATTAATTTCAACCGCTAATGAATTACGAGAACAGATGAATAAAATATGATGATTTTATTGACAATTAGTGGCAGTTAGGTCACATTGCAAATATAGGACTTATTAGTATTCACATACATCGAAGCGCCCGTTCACACAGCGGATCCGTTTTAACGGATCCGTTGGTACTGGATGCGTTGTTCACATAGACCAACGGATAAGTTAAACAAATGGAAGCTACGTAGTATCTGGCAGGCAGGATACGATAAAAATAACGGATCCAGTATTTTTTACTGGATTCGGAATACTGTCGTGTATGTGAACTCCCTCATAAAACTACAGGCGTCATCACCAAAATAAAAACGGTTCCGCTAAAACGGATCCTGTAAACAGTTTCTGTGTGAACTAGCTTTTAGGTCACATTGGAAATATAGGACTTATTAGTATTCACATACATCTAACACCATAATTCAGCCTTACAATTATTTTAAACGCTAGGTTGCAACAAGCCAAACGCCATCAATTATGACAATTGTTTTGAACTGTGAAATCTTACAATTACTGGAACTAACGTGAGATGAAAGACAATAATATGTTATTACTTAAGTAAACTCTTTGTTTTGTAAACGTTTGAAGTTAACTAGCCTTCGGTTCAATGTGAAATCTGTTTACCTTGGTTTTGGGATGTTAGAATGAGCACTCTCGTTTATGTGACTTAGTTTACTCTGGTAAACTCTTTAGTCATTGTTTATCGGTCGTACATGACTCGTGACTTGCATTTGGTCGAGTAAAAACCTTCAATCTGCTGTATTGATATATTCAATGTCAAAAGGGCGGTGATCGACATTGACGTAGACGATTTTCATTTGTTTTTTTTTGGTAGGTACCCGTGGACTCCGGTGAATATTCTGAATGTCGATGTGTGGCCAAAATATTCGTCAAAAATTGTATAAGTGCAATTCTGAGATAAAAATAAATGTGGGCCAAGGATAATTAATATGTATAAGACAATTCGGAATATAGCAAAATCATCCGTCTTGTGTGAAAGTTACCGTGCGTTCACACAGCGCATCCGTTTTAACGGATCCGTCGGTACTGGATGTGTTGTTCACATCTGTACCGACGGATCAGTTAAACAAATGGCACCTGCTTCGTATTTGGCAGGCAGGATACGATAAAAATAACAAGTAACAAGTCGTGTGGGTGATTTCGCTCATACAACTACAGGCGCAATCACCAAAATAAAAACGGATCCGCTAAAACGGGTCCCGTAAACAGTTTCTGTGTGATCTAGCTGTTATTCATAAATTAAAATAAATACTATTTACATTACAAATGTTATGTAATAAATTAGCTTGAGTTTTGCAAGCCATATTATTATCATTTAATTTAGTCAATTTTGCTTTTATGTATTCAGATTTCAGACTTGCCGATGTCGTTTCGATTCAGGGCCAAAAATTACAAAACCTGCAATCTATTAAATTTAATATTTTGATCGTGTCGAAGTTAGAATATTTATTGTGCAAACGGCATTTAACCTGATAAAAAAAACTAGCAATTCTAGTCTCCGTTAAAAGTGAATGCGTCTCGAAAGTATTTAGGTCAAATAGGTACCTACTTACATCATATATCTTGTGCTTTTACACGGAGCGACTGCCATCAGACCTCCACGACCCAATTATCGGATTTAACGGGTAATGCTGATATCCTAAGTTAGACCGGTTGTCAGACTTTCGAGCTTCTGACTACCCGTAACGACTGTCATAGGTATTCGTATGACACCCGGGACTGACTGTATAACGTGCTCTTTGAATCACGGAGGGGTCTCGATGTGTAACAAACAGTCACCCATCCACGGACTGACCGCGGCAAGCGCAGCTTAACCTTGCAAATCGTATGATCGGCGCGGTTGTTAATTAGCCACGAGCCTCTAGATGCTTTTAATATTATTTATAAAAATCAGTATTTATTGTGGTAAACTGGGCAACATGTAATTGCATTGTCACAGGGAAACCTTTAAAGGTGTAAGTTCGATCATTGGATAAAAGTGAATTACACTACCGCTACTTGTAACATGTAGACAGTGGTTTAGCCTTGCATGTCGCAGATATATGACAACACGACCGGTTAGCAATGCTTTCGAATAATTAGCGGAGTAAGTTTCGTCTGAAGATATTGGGACAGTAACCTCATGTAGCCGAGTCAAACTTCCAAACTGGTTTTGGTGAGTTTAAACTAGTTTAAGCGAGTGTGGCTTAACTAATCGTCTTGGCAACGGCCAAAGAAATGAACGGGTACAGTTAAAGTTTTTTGTTCAGTGAGAATTTTCTTCGCTGGTAGGTACACTCGAGAATTCACTTATGGTCTGAACACCACATCATCAGCAGCAGTGATAGTCTAGTGGTGTGACCGACGGACTGCTAACTCATAGTTCTTGAGTTCGAACCCAAGGCACGGACCTCTGACTTTTCGGATTCATGTGCGTATTGTATAATTATCACTTGCTTAAAAACGGTGAAGGAAAACATCGTGAGGAAACCGGCATACTTGAGAGATACTTCTCGACGGCATGTGAAGCCTAGTCAGAGGCCCATGAGCGGCATAAACTCTGACACCAGGTTAGTCTAATCACTAACCACACGAAAAGAAGATCATCAACACTACATTGTCTAATTAAGAAGTAGACCACCAAGTTCAGTTAATAAACCCTCCATTTTGTTGAGCATATCGTCAAGCATGGTCGCGGATGTGCTCGCTACTTGTGTGGCCGGCCGTGACGTCACTTCACAGACTTTGTCAGCCAATTCTGACACATCATCCAAGGTAGAAGTAGTTTGAGACGCTTTGAAAGCCTGTACGTCGGTTGGACCACAAACTGCGTAAAATGATGATATTTTACGCTTACAAAAAAGAGGTGTAAAATATTAACAATAACAAAGAAGGTTAAATATTCATGTGATGTGAACACCACACACTCATTCCAACTCTATATATCTGAATGAGGTCTATCACTTATGTGCGAAGCTGAGTCCGCATTTATGATGTGTAGGACACCATTTTTTTTATCGTGGGAGAATCCTCGTGGATGTCCCTCGCCCGGGGTAGGCGAGGAGGTTTGCCGGACTCTTACCGGCTAAAAACTCACGGTATTCCTCCTCCTGACAGTCGGCCGTGGTCGTGGGATTCGCCCAAGCGACACCGCAACCTACTTGGCCGCAACATCGTGGGCTACCCGGCAAAGCCCCGACGAGCGGCCCCTCCTCGGGTTCCTCTTCGGTCCACCGCGGCCCTCCACTCCACGGCTACTGAGCCCCCCCGCAACGATAATGCGGGAATCCACCGGGGACATGTGTAGGACTCCTAGGCTAACTTGCGGTGATGGCAGTGGCGTGCATTGGTTTTCGGATTAGGTAGGCAGGCACTAGCGAAGTCACCTTTTAATTGTACGCTTAAGCCCATTTTAATACGATTCTGACCAAAAGAAATCATAGCCATACACGCTTATTTTATTTACCTATAGTTAAAGATGAAGTAGTTAATTAAATCTTATGAGGTAGGCACTGCTTAATTACCTATATGTAATGCACGTCACTGAGTGTTGGCCCTACTTACCTGTAGGGGGGGGGGGGTGTTCTATTCTTGTAGCCTATTCTAAAATACGGCCCTGTGCGTACCTAGGATTTTATTTCGAGGAGAGGATTTTAGATGACACTGGTTTCGATTTTTGTATTTCTCTTATAAATAAGTATATGGGATTTAAGTTAATTTTGGGCTTTTCTTGGCGATGCCTTTGAAATATAATAAAATATTCTAGGAACAAATTAACTTGAAAAAATTTTTTTTATTAACATCTAAGTTCGATTTTAAATATATTTTGTACTAGACTATTACCCACGGTTTCACCCGCATCCTAGGGGAACTACTTGATGTACCCGGATAAAAAGTATCCTATGTGTTAATCCAGGGCATATTCTATCTGTTTGCCAAATCTCATTCAAATCCGTTCAGCCGTTTTTGCGTGAAAGAGTAACAAACATCCATACATACAAACTTTCGCGTTTATAATATTAGTAAGGATGTTAAACATAGTCAGTCTGAGACACCGGCTGATGCTTCAACGTTAAATTATATCTCTTGTATTCGCATCGCGCGCGAGGTCTATTGTAGGACACAATACGAGCTATTAATCTTTGGTGAACTTGGTACTGCGTGCCGGTTTGAGGCCATGGGTCCATTACCTATACCAATTATACGTAGAAATTTATTCGTATTTTCATGTGATTTTACCTCATGATAAGTTGACCAGAACATTTTCGTAAGACACACACAAGGCAAATTTATTCTATTTAATACTAGCTGTGTCCTCACGGCTCCGCCCGCGTAAGAAGTTTTATTCCAGTAATAAATATAGCCTATGTTAATCAGTGATAATGTAGCTTTAAAACGGCAAAAGAATTTTTGAAATCGGTCCAGTAGTTTTTGAGTTTATTCGTTACATACAAAAATACAAATCTTTCCTCTTTATAATATTATTATATATTATTAAATTAGTGTATTAGTATATAACTTTAAACAAATAAGAACCATTTTAACAAGGAAATGTGTAATAAGAAACATGTTTACTTCAACATGCTGGCTTCAACACAGGAAACCTTGCTGGAAGCAAACAGATTGCTTAATACGTTATACGCTGGAATATACTTAAGAAATGGTTCAAAAGATATGCGTGCCTTGGTGGACCGCTTTTGGCTAATGCTATATGAAATAGAGTAGGTACAATTATCAGCAGTGGTTGGATTTGGATTGTCAGTGTATACAAATCTGTACGATGCATTCGTAATGAAAACAGAAACAGAACAGCTTTACTTATCCCGTAAGGTGATGACCGCAGAATCTAAGTAATATTTAGATTTCTGACGATGATAACAAACATACTTTCGTCATCAGTCATCATCCTAACACCAGTGACTGCCAAGTCATAGGTCTCGAGTTCCAACACAAGGTACGCACCTCTGACTTTCCGGATTCAAACAGTGCGTATTGTATAATTATCACTTGCTTAAAAACGGTGAAGGAAAACATTGTCAGGAAACCGGCATGCCTAAGAGATATTTCTCGAAGGCATGTGAAGCCAAGTCAGGGGCCCATGGGGGGCATAAACTCTGACACCAAGAGTCACTAACCACACGATAAGGAGAAGAGTCATCATCTTTAGTTTTTAACTATTTTTAGGCAAATCTTCTAAGGAAAAATGTCTAAATAACCATCACAAGCACTCGGATGTTTGTAAAGACCTAAATAAAAAATAAAATTCAACATGGCATGTCACACGTGTCTAATTACCATTAACTATCGTTCTATAATAAACTAAAACCTTTGTTGTACCTTGAAATAATTAATCATAATTATTTCTGAATTATCATTAGCTAATGAAGTGCATTTTTGGGACAATCATTATTAAGGTTGCCAACTTTTTTTTAGCAAATATAGTATTTTTCCCAAAAAAGATGCAAAAATACTTTTGGGAAATTCAGGTGAAAAAGTACACTTAATTTTTTTATCATACAGTACATTTTGCTCCATATTTCATCGACAAATTATTGACAGTTTCACAGTTGACGTATTGTTGCCGCGAATGCGTTTTGTTCTAAAATTCCCGATGCTGCGCTGCGGGTGCGTTACAGACTTTCAATCACAGTTAACATAAAAACGCGCGACAGTTGAATTAGGGATAAAAATATAGTATTTTTCGTACTATATTATTTTTCTATAATATACAGGGTGTAAACGAAATCATGTAATTCCTTCAAACCTCATGATGTACTGCTGACATAGATTAACCCTGAACGGGACACTTTTAGATTAAATAAAGAAAAAATGACAAGAAGTGAACATGTGTTCTTAGCGTGAGGGATTTTAGCGCCCCGAGCTAAATGATCGCGCGACGAAGGATAGCCGCGCAATTCGCTCGGGGTGCTAAAATGCCAAACGTTAAGAACACATGTTCACTTCTTGTATTTTTTTTGTTATTGAATCCAAAAGTATCTCGTGCAGGATTAATCTATGTCAGCAGTACGTCACGAGGTTTGAAGGAATTACATGATTTCATTTACAACCTGTATAGTACAATTGACTGAAATATAATACGATACTATATATTATAGTACGGGTGGCAATCCTAATCATTACATTTAATTAAAATGTTTTGTATTGACAAAAATTGAGATACGGTCCGTTGGTTTTCACTGCAAAACAATGGTCATGGTGGTTTACATAATCATTAATTTTGTTTTTAATAACGTACCTAAGTGTTTGTAGCGTGTCTAGTCCGCCAATCCGCATTACGCCAACATGGTGGATTATAAATTATGACCTATAACTTTTTTCCCCCGGAGTGTATTCTTTTCTGTCCTTAGTAAAAAAATAAACTCTTCAAATGAGCTTTAAAAAGACATAGGTCTCAATCTCCGACGCTCCTTGAATCTCTTCCAACCTATAATTTTATTCCATATAATATATATTATGACATTTATAAGGCCTCAACTCTTCTCATTCTGAGAAGAGGCCCGTACCCGGTAGTAGCACAATAATAAGCTGGTTATGCATATGCCAATGTTTTTAACATGACAGCTCTTAGTTTTTGTCGTAATTAAGTCTGTGTAACACCTACTTAAGGTCAAGAGGATTGGCAATAGTCGCCACCTGCGTTCTTCCTATGTACTTTATTTTTTTCTCTTTATTTTATGGGTTTTGTCGCTTAGCGACGATGTAACCGCGTAAATACACTACAATATACAATGACACAACAATACACTTTAAACTTTCTTCGACTAATTTATATAACAATCTTGCCTTATTACCAGAGATTGGATAATCGGATGCATATTTACCTAAAGTTCAGATGTTGGCCAATATGGAATGCACTTTTGTATCGAAAAAATGCCGCGATTCCGGGGTCGTCAAATTTAGTGTTCTGTAGAATAGAATCATATTTTATCTAGAATTCGATGTATATTTCTTTATTTACATCCTTAAAGTTGTACCTTTTTTTAACTAACACAGACGTGTACCCCTTACTTTCTTACAAGGTACATACACACATATTCGCATTAGGGGTTAAAAGTTAACTTCAATTAATTATATGCATTCGATTGGTTATGCAATCCCGTATCAAGTTTATTTTTTCTAATTAATTATTTTAAGAATCCTTTTCCATACTTTCGTAGCGAAAAAATAACTTTAGGTAAATATGCATCCGATTATCCGATCTCTGCTTATTACTTATAGGAAATGCTAATATACTATTACATAATCCAACATTAAACGTTCTATTCTCGAAAACAAATCTCATGCAATTCTCATTCCGGACACATTCCGTCAATACATGCTGCACATCTTCAACCTTCCTATGTACTTATAACTTCGAACACCAATCTGTTTTTCAAGCGTGGTTTTTATAGGTAATATTCTAAGTCTAACTCTTATGACAGGTCTATTATGAAACTTCTATTCAGTAGTGCACGTCTATAAGGTAGATTGTGATAAAGAATACTTGCCTATGTATTGATGGATTTTCTAGATCACTCATGGCCATATACTCAAACGCTATTCAGTTTAAAGTTGCCGTTTATTTCGTGCTGTCACTTTCATTTCGCCTTAAAGTGACAGGGACAGCACGAGATTAACGGCAACTTAAAATTGAGCAGCGTTTGAGTATTTGGCCATCAGACTGTTAATTTTGCAAATGTTAGATAACTTTTTTACTTAAAATTAATGGCACAAAACAAGTTTTAATTACGTACCTACTAGTTATTTCCGCAATGTACAATGTCGAATGTTGTCAATGTTTGAAATCAAAACTTGATTTGTAATTAGGTAGGTATACATGACATACCAGTTATAACCATGACATACCTACCAAAAAAATTTTTGTTTAAAACAATAATATCAGTGTAAAAAAATATTATGTAGATTATTACGTATTGACAAAAAACGAAGGTCTTTTACGTTGGTACGTTAAGAATATTAAACGATAGTTGAAAATTAAATTGATGTTTATATTCGTACCTAGGTACCTACTGTTTACGTGTGATCACGTGAAGTTTGAGTGTAATTTAAATAACAGACGTATTGGAAGATGAAAGTTTACTAAATAATATAAATTTACAAAATTAATACAAATACAGAAAAACGTTTATCTTCTTCTTTACATAGTATAAAATAAAGTCGCTCCCGATGTCTGTACGCTTAGATCTTTTAAACTGCGCAACGGATTTTAATACAGTTTTCAGAAATATATAGAGTGATTCAAGAGGAAGGTTTATATGCTCCACATTAGTATCTACATTGCACCCGTGCGAAACCGGGGCGGGTCGCTAGTTCTAATATAAAACTACGAACTATCAATATATTCCTCCCACAGAAATCTTAATATTATTAAGATTTCTGTGATTCCTCCCACTCCCCCAAATCTTAATAATATTTAACATTTCTGTGATTCCTCCTCATCGCTGTCAACTGGTAACGTGCCCTTGTATGGCAATGCTTTGGCCAAAATAATGGCCAACCTTCGAAAAGGAGTTTTAGAGATGAATTAACCATTGCTCACCTCAGAATGGTATATTTTGCACTCATAGAGTAGACTCTATGAGTGCAAAATATACCATTCTAGAGACTTAGATATAGCAAAAAGTTCTGGGGCAACAGCTACCAATACAATATTAATGCTGCTTTCGTTATGCAGAAAAGAGCCTTGAGAACTATGCTTCGCATTAAACAAACGGAGTCTTGTAGAGATCGTTTTAAGGAACTGCATATTCTCACAGTACCATGCCTCTATATTCTGGTCCGGCTTAGTCATTCTATTAAAAATATCCATAAGTTTGAGACAGAAGAACAGAGACATATCAGAATGAAAACGCGAAGAAAGGATCTACCTAATTTCATACAGCCTAAGCTTAATGTCGTTAAACATGCCTCAAGAGTGCAATCAGTAAATATATACAATAAATTGCCTGTACAATTTAAGAACTCTATGAATTCAAATGAATTTAAGAGAAAATTAAAGTCATTGTTATTGAGGAAATGTTATTACAGCATAGAAGAGTTTCTCAAAGATAATAGTAGTTCGAACTAATATGTGATTATATTTTAATGACTAAGTATAAGTTATATATCCAACATTCTATTTTATTGACATACATTTCTTTGAATTGAATTTATATTGATTTTGAACTAATATTAAGTTAAATTATTATAATTAATATTAAGACTAATAATGTTGGGACCAATGTGGAATGTAGTGTATTTTTTTTTCTTTCTGGCTTTACGATGATTGTTTAATTTTTGTGTTATATTATAGTTCTCGTTTGTTAGTTTACTCAAAACCACTGTTCGAAACAAATGTAAATTTAATGATGAATAAAATAAAATAAATAAATAAATTATTCCTACCTCTTAGCCTTTTCCTAATTATGTTAGGGTCGGCTTCCAGTCTAACCAGATGCGGCTGAATAACAGTATTTTACACGGAGCCACTGCCATCAGACCTCCGCAACCCAGTTACTGGGCAATGCCGATATCCTAAGGTTAGACTGGTTGTCAGACTTTCAGGCTTCTGACTACCCGCAACGACTGTCATAGGTATTCTTATGACACCCAGGACCGACGGTTTGACGTGTTCTCCGAGGCGCGTAGGGGTCTCGATATGTAAAGGTCACCCATCCACGGAATGACCGCGGCAAGCGCAGCTTAACCTTACAAATCGTATATCGGCCCGGTTGTTAAGTAGCCCTCGACAATGATTCAAAGGAAAAGTAAAGGACAGTATTCTGATGATTTTTTTTGACGTTCTCCTTGCCTATCGCATCAGGTATTTGTTCAAACATGGGACGGAAGTAGGGGCCTATGTATGTTACAAACAATCAATGCACCATCACGGTATGCATAATAGTTGGAAACAATAGCATCTGACGTCATTCCAGTGCGAAGACTGATTTTCTAAGAACAATTGATTGGGTATTATAATTTTCCGATACCCAACACGCAAAGGTTGCATTGTTCAACATAGCTGAGTAAGAAAACGTGATGAAAAAATAAGCTATGTATTCACTAGTAAACACTGTTTCGGATACAAGTTGCCAGCAGTTACTAAAACACCATGTAAATGTAGAAACAATGTTTTGAAACTTTTCCCATCATAAACTGTCATTAGCTCAAAGTCAGTAGTGTTTACCGCAACATGTTTTAATGTTTCTAAAACACGTAGATTCTTGTTTATAAACAAATGTTTATAAATCAATACATGGCTTCAGTCTCTAGAGACTAGTGCCCAAATACACAAACGCTACTCAATCTGAAAGGATAATTTCCACCAAACGGCTCGATTCGCATCGGATCGGAACGGATTTTACAGTCTTTAAACGATATTAAATCGTGTACACATTATTTAAAGTCTATATTACCAAGCCACGCACAGCAACTTGACCACGGGCGTCTTCCGCGACACGCGATCGAAGCCGAAAGTATGCTGCCACGCGCGATCGGCTCCGTTCACCTGTCGTCGTATCCGATTGGATCCTTTCGGCTGTCAAAACTATTTGACTAGGCACAGAAACGTATACGTTCGCAAGCGACGGTACGGAGCCGATCGTATGCGTCGACATCCTGCCGGACGCGATCGGCTGTCGCCGCATCCGTTCGTATACTTTATGATCCGATGCGATGCGAGCCTTTTGGTGGAACTCATCCTTAAGTTGCCGTTAAGTCTAGTGCTGTCGCTGTCATTTTAACGCAAGTGACAGTATCAGCACGAGATTTAACGCCTACTTAAAATTGAGTAGCGTTTAAGTATTTGGTATAAAGAGTGTTTATTAAACCAACACAAGAGAGTAATTATTAGTGTATGTTGCTAAATATTCTTAATATTTTTTTACAGAAACATGCCAGAAGTAGACGACTGCAAAGAACTGGTCACCATCAAAGATTGGCTCTGTAAGCAGCCACATCTGCCTCATGATGTCGGTGAGTTAATTAATATAACATATTACAAAAGCCTGTATTCCCCGAAGGGTTGTGCAGAGGTGTATAGTAACACCCTAATTTCTCCGTTATGTTTAAGTCCCATGTAATGAAGGCGAGCCTATTGCCATCAACCGGGCACAAATCAAAGCTCCGGGCTTTTGCTGAGGAATTCCACACGGAAAAACCCAATAATACTTTGCCCGAAATGGGAATCGAACCTAGGACCTCACGATACGACGTCACGACGGCTCAGCAGTCGCGCTTGCCACCACTAGACCAAAGAGGCAGTTGAGAGTGTTAATTAATATAGCAACATAACACAATCAGCCCATTACTGTCCCACTGCTTGGCACTGGCCTCTTCTCAAAATGAGAATGGTTTTATTAGGCCTTAGTCCACCACGCTGACCTGGTGCGGATTGGCAGACTACCTCATAATAATTTTGCTTGGCAAGTCTATTGAGCCTTGAGATAACTAATCATACTGCAATTGAGTAGTTATTAGATGTTGTAAGTGTATGATGATGTTTTCAATAATATTACTGATTGGAAAACAATTTGCTCAACACAAAATAACTAAAAACTTTACGTAATATTGTTTCGAGTATAAATTTAACCTGTAATAAACCTTTTGCTGTTCAATCTTCACGAATACATTATAATTGTACTAGCTTTTGCCTGCAGTTTCGTTTGCGTGAGTTTTTTCATACAAACTTTTATCCCCTATTTTAGTCCTTCGGGGTGAAATTTTCAGAAATTCGTCATATACCCGGTTCCTACAACCATAAACGAATCGTTCCGCTTACTAATGGTAGCATTTTTTATTGCCAAACTGGGCAAATAAATAGACTCGTAAGCTAATTTTAGCTGTGACAGCTACTTCTTTATGGGATGGTCTATTATGCAAAGGTATGAAGGTCTTCTTTGCTTCATAATTGGTAAAGATAGAGGAGTCTCAATTTAAACCAATAACTCGAAGGAATCGGCCATTAGTTGATGCCTACGTCATAAAAGATACATCTGTCAAAGTTCCAAGTTTCTAATCCTAGCGGTTTAAGCTGTGCGTAGATCGTAGTGAGATAAATCAGTCAGTCAGTTTCTCCTTTTATATACAACATGTAACCTAATTAACGCACACCCTCAAACACCCCAATTAGAATATTATGTTATAGTCATAATACATACACTGAAATTTTAGTTTAACATGTATATGCATTCTTAATTAAAGGTTAAAAGGTTAAAGGTGAAATAAGGTTTATTTTTCTTTATTTTGTATTGAATGACGGAATTTATATTAATAATACAAATAAAAATGCACTTTTAAAAGTCTTTTTGCCTTGATTTACGGTCCATTTCAGTTTGTTTTGACTGTACATGGGTAATGTGACTAATTTCCGTAGTTTTCATTATTATTGGGATAAAAAATTACTTATAAAAATAATAGAAATCGATCCAGTAAACAATTCTGAACATACTACTTTCAGGATGTGCGTTAATTATGTTACATAATTCTACACAGATGTACAGTCGCGGAATGATAATGTTATCGTCATCGGAAAGCCAATACTACTTAAGCGCCATTTTTGGCCAAAATGAGTTATATATATATCGTTGGATTGCATTTTTTAAATCCAATCTAACGATATACAGTGGTGGTCATATAATTAAGAACGCCTATTTAAAGACAAGATTTTTTTAAACAAACTAGTATAACTTATTGCATGTATTATTTTTTAATTCTCTGGGTACCGCAAATCTTTTCCATGCTAGCAGTACATTTATTTGTACACATGATTAATTAAACAATGTACAGATACATTTTATATGTTGCATCTGAACCTAGTATTACTACTTACTGGCTGGCCAAATAATTAAGAACGCTGAATAGTTCATTTTTTTATTCAAATTTAAATAGAGAACACTCAGTGGTTAAGTCAGTTTTCGAATAATTTAGGCGCCATTTAGTGCTGTAAATCTCTAAAACGTGATAACTTCATATAAAAACAATGGGGAAAAATAAAACTTGCGATACATCTACAAGGGAAGTCATAATAAAACTTCGCGAGTTGAATTGGTCGTATAAAAAGATAGCTGACCATCTACAATGCTCGAAAACGATGGTTATCCATGCTGTGAAGCATTTCAACTCGTATCAAACGACTTCAAATATTCCGCGCGTACCTAAACGGAGAAAGACATCTCATGGAGATGATCGAAATATCGTTCGTTTGGCAAAACAAAACCCTTTTAAAGGATCTAATGAGATAAGGAAAGAATATTTCGGTGAAAATAACCCTTCAGCGATCTCGGCACGCACTATTCGAAGGCGTTTGGTAGAAGAGAAGTTGCATGGAAGGATGGCAAGGAAAGTACCCATGTCGAAACGGTGCCACAGGCAAGCCCGTCTCGATTTTGCAAGAAGGTATGAAAACTGGTCAGTCAGACAGTGGAAAAATGTTCTTTTTTTCTGACGAGACAAAGATAAATAGAGTGTGTTCTGATGGAAAACGATACGTACGACGCCCTCCGAATAAAGCATTCGACTCGAAGTACACAAAAGTAACATTAAAGCATGGCGGGGGAAACGTGAAAATTTGGGGTTGCTTTTCTGGTTATGGAGTTGGACCTGTTAGGCTGATAGAAGGAAACATGGATCAATTCCAATACAAAAATATACTGGAAGAAACAATGTTACCTTATGCTGAAGACGTGCTGCCGGTGATTTGGACATTCCAGAACGATAATGATCCGAAATATACTGCACGCATCGTTAAAGAATTCCTCATAACATAATCAGTTTCTGTCTTAAACTGGCCAGCTAACAGCCCAGATCTAAACCCAATTGAACATCTTTGGTGCGAAGTCAAGAGAAGTGTATCAAATCGCCAGTGTGGCAATTTAAGAGAGCTGTATGACGTTTTCTTAGAAGACTGGAACTCAATCTCTCTTGCAAAATGTCAAAAATTGATAGAGTCAATGCCTCGCCGGTGTAAGGCAGTAATTAAATTCCGTGGGCATGCTACTCACTATTAATTTTAATACAAAATATATTAATTTGCCTTTTTTAGTCTGCATTCTTTCACATCCATGTAATTTATTTAATCTATGTTTCATTTAAATCAATTATCGAACAGTTTATTAATCGTTCTTAATTATTTGTCCAGGTTAATTTGTGTTTGAATTGGTTACTATGGAACATAAATGGAATTTGTATAAAAAATTGCGATTTTATATCTCTATTACTAATTCAGTTTGCTTTATCAATGTGGCTACTTCATAACAAAACTAATTACTTCTATGAAAAAACACAATACTACATAATAAACCATGATTTTATTCAAAAAATTCTAGAACTACAGATCGTTCTTAATTATATGACCACCACTGTATATAACTCATTTTGGCCAAAAATGGCGCTTAAGTAGTATTGGCTTTCCGGTGACGTTATACACCTTAGGGTCTATTTTTGCTTGCACAGTGCAAGAAATGAACTATTTTACCGACTACGTATTGCCAACATTATAGAAAAGAAAATACTAGTATTTTTTGACAAAATATTATTATTAATCATCGATTTGATTGATGTAATGGTTTTTACAACAAAACTCCTTAAATCAAATCAAAGACATTACATGGCACTAGTACGTCATAATGGAGGTAAAAAGCAATTTTGATCTTTGCTACCCAATAATTGCTTGCATTGATCTGTTCCGTTTAACAGTTTGAAAAGGTAACATGTGCTCGCGATGTGGGAAAGGAATGAATTTGAAAACTGACGAACCTTATCATTTCTCTAGTATACTAAAATGCATCATATAAAACGCACAGGCATTTATCGTTATGTACACCAGGTCAATAGCTCCTAATTACAGATTTACAAATCTTTTCAAACGCTCATAACTAGCTCCGAAAATGTTGCAATATTTATTCGAACGGTTGCCCAGATTAATCTAGTGAATTTACAAGTTACGCCACTTTAGGTTCAGGTACTTCGTATTTACTAGATCTGGGTTAAAGGCGTTTAATTGGCAGTGTTATTAGAGCCATATTACCATCATCGCGTTCAGCCGTACTAACGCGAAATAAGTTATTACAACTAAGAGCCGATTTTTCAATCATCAGATAACTTTCTTTGGGGAATCAGTTTGGCGTTTTGACAGCGACCGTATTTATTCTTCGGGTAAAATTAACATTCTTTATTGAAATCTTTGAACGCTGTGCTTGCGTCTATCAGGTTTTGTCGGGTGGGTTATTTCCTTGTCTTGCATCTAGGCCTTGACACTCTCAATAATATCAGAAGGCTCAACCTCTAGGGTGTCGGTGTTATCAGTAAGACTATTGAAATCTTTGAGCGCTGCGCTTACATCTATCAGGGATTGGAAACATTTTAAAACTCTTACTTCAAACAGAGATACCAAACATTTTAATTGATCTGTCATCTTCATAGAAGGTTCAAAACATTTTAATGCTTATATTTTTCTAATGTTATTTGGAAGGGAGAGTATAGGCCCTTCTAAACCACATTGAATTCGTTATGCCTGTTCAAGTTTAGAGCAATTTCATCAAGGTCATGCATAGGCCCTCTACTTATGTAGATAGGGTACTTAAAAGTAACTGCTTTCGCTTATGAGATTCCCATCACGTTTGTTGTTGTTAAGAGCATAATTATAATAATGTAAATTCATTATACAGGGTGTAAAAATAACCTTAACGAAGCCGAAGTCTACGCATACTGTACATAAAACTAAGTAACATACAGCAAAAATAATTGCTGTGAAACGACTTTTATTTTTTGATATTAAAAAACAGCTTTTAATTGTAGCGCGCAATGGAAGCGCGCGCGCAGCAGACTGTGCCTATATTTCAAAAATGTTGATAATGTTTGTGTAGAAGAATGTTTAGTAATAACATATAAACTTAGATTTCGCGAAAAACGTACCAAAATATGGCTGACTTTGACCAGTCGGTCGGTATCTCCATAACCAGTCGGTTCCCAGGTATGGCCCAATACCAAAAAATCTTCGTAATGATGGGAATAATACGTGGCTCTCGGCTTCGGTAAGGGTATTTTTACACCCGATATTTATAGAATTTTCTCCTTCGTCTTCGTTGATCTAACTGATCATTATATTCATAAATTATAAGATATTGATAGGCCGTTAGTACTACGTGCTTGTTGGAGCGTCCACCATTTAAACATTGAGTCAAAAACTAGGAGTAGGTAAAACATCTTAGGGTGTTGTCCATCAACAATAATACTCTGGTTAAACAACCTTATAAATACCTAAAATTCTAGTACCTACATTTTTCGAGTTAACAGTTTCTTAACCAGAGAATTAATGTTGGTGAACACCAACCTTAGATTTTTTTTGTTTTGATCTAAGAAAACAAATAACTGAATTCAAAGCTCTAACTTTCTGTAACATACATCTAGATTATTTACTTTTAAATTAAAAGATCGGTCATAGGGTATGCTTCCTAATTACCTAATTATATCATTGCGCGGGACGTAGTTGTACTGGTTCCTTTCTCTTTATCAAACAAGAAACATTGTATTATAACAACTCAGATTTAACGGTATAATTTCTTTTGAAACGGCAATAAAGAACAGAACGTTTTTTTTCACTTAATTTCTTAATTCTCCGTCGCTAACTAGTTATTAGTGGCGTAAACGATTGATTAGATTAAAATGCTGACTGATTGATTTGAAGGAATATTAACAAATAATTAATTGTAGGCATTTGTTTGATTACCATGACTACATAAACTTCATGCTCTATGGATACTTTGACATACGGACTTTCGGTTGTTCGTGCAACATCGACTTTTTTATGCAACATTAAAAGTAAAAGTCGCTTTGAATTCAATAAAACGGTGTCGTTGACCTCTGCATGAAGATTGCCAGAACACAAAATGTCGCAACACTAATGTTACCTACATTCGAAGACAGTATTGTATGTTTTTCGGACTGACATATGACGTCATCTGTCATGTTGTTGGTAGTCAACGCATGTAGCGTTTATATCTGATTGACTTTGTGTAGGCTCAATGTTACGCCCCTATAAGTATATCAATATGTGGCAATAGAAAATACTCAGTGTTTTTTTTAATATTGATTTAGACCGAGCACAAACATTTGACGTTTGACGCTAAAGTAAACGAATTTTGAATCGAATATACTGTCCTATAACATTTTGGTTTTTTTTTTGCTACTCACACAATTTGTATCATAGATATAAATAAAGGTTTCAATTTAATTACATTTTATGTGCGAAATGAGTAGTTTCAATTCAAAATTCGTGACATCATTCGTGCTAGACCTACTGTAGTAATAATGGAAATAACAAATACATACAACATTCGTCTTTAATTATTGAAACCAATCTATTACAGTATTTAAATGGTTGATGACCGGTTTACAGTTAGACAATCTTTACATAATTCTGTTAAATATTCAAAGTACATTACTTAAAAGAAGACGTTGATTGATTAAATTATAAATAACATTGTTGAAAAGCCTAAAACTAAATTCTTCCAATGTTTTTATTTGGAAACTTTTATCAGATTTCGAATCATCTAATTTGCGGTTAAGTATTCAGATAGGCTTAAAATCATATGACCACGTTGCTGCTTGGGCTAGTCTATTTCCTGCCACGATATTTATTTTTGTTAGAATTATACTTTATTCTCGTTTCTCTTACAATCACATACATTAGTATCGTAGCTCTAATCTAATGTTGTGTGTACAGTTCACGCTTTCTCCCTTGACGAGTAAGTAGAACTTCCAACGGTATCCACAAGGTTCGTCGACATTATTTGAACACCATACCAAAGTATGTATATGAAAAGATTAATGTAAGAGCCAACAGGTTATAGGACATAGTTTGACCTTTACGAAACAATTTTTTTTAGTGTTTAGACCATGAAGGTTTAAAGAAGAATAAGAAAAGAATGACCTGGCTTAGTATTACAAAATTCACTTTCAATTTCTTTGGGCTTGAAAGCCAAAACAGGCACAACCATTTAATTAATAAAAAAGGTAGTATAGTTCCCAAACAGAAAAGCCAATAAACTTTTAAGCCTACTTTGGAATCGAAGAGACCCTCAAGGTCTTTGTAACTTGCTACCAGATCCACGAAGCGACCCATAGCAACATTCTCGAAAATGTCAGTGTTTACGCAATAATTACATTGGAGGTTCATCATACGTGTTCCATTACAGACAGGTTGACCTTAAGGCACCTATGGCGTGTCCTAAACGGTATTAAAAGGCGACACAGTTATACCAACAAATGGTAGTGTGTCTATATTTTGAACTGTGTACAAATAAAATTCACACATTTAGTCGTGGTCTTTTAACTTCGCATATTTGTAAATATTTACTTGAAGCACATACAGTATACTATTCATATTTGCTTTTATATAAACAGCTACTGTTTTTTTATTACCATATATATATAGTCTAATTTCCAATTTCTATGATTTATCGACCGTTATTGATTAAATTAAAGACCTGTATCTTTACCAATAATGAAGCAAAGGCACCATAGCTTTGCATAGTAAACCCTCTCATACGTTAGTAACTATCACATGTAAAATTAGCTTACGATGATATTTATATACCCAGTTTGGCAATCAAAAGCTACCATTGGTAATCAAAACGATTCGTTTTTGGTCATAAGAACCGGGCGTAAGTCCAAGAGCTAACTATAATTTCGATGGAACAGTAAAGTCGTTTCTCGACTCACCCTTTTCATTTGTAGTCTCTGGAAAAAAACAAGCCAAACTTGGATTTTCTAAATTGTTATAAGATGAAAAAGGCATCTTGAAATCGCAAATCTAACTGCTAAGTGTGCCGAATATGAGGTTTGGGTCTTTCCCATAGATACTTATGTTTGAGGACCACCTGATCTGGAGTTGATTCATGTTCAGCAATGAATACTTACTTATTTATTGTCAAAAATATTGCCGCTATAATTTATACAAAAAACATTTTAACAAAAATAAAACCGACTTCAAAAAAACGATGAAAAGAATAAAATAATTACCATAATTATTATAAAGTTAACAGTTTCAGAAGTCGGTGCCTTCAATTTGGTTCAGCGTGGATTAGCACCGACTTTTAAAACTGTTAATTTTATAATAATTATGGTAATTATTTTATTATTTTCATCGTTTTTTTGAACTCGGTTTTATTTTTGTTAAAATGTTTTTTATTTTATTCATTTTAGTGGCCCTAATTAATATATGGTTGGACCTACTAAAGACGCTGCTCGTAACATAATCACATCATCACATTATGCGTACTGTTCGTCATTGAGGAGTTCTATTGTCTATCTGGAAGTATATCCTTTCAAATATTTTTTTAAAAATCTAAATCGGTTTATAAATGGCGGAGTTATGAGGTAACAAACATTAAAAAAAAACATACAGACGAATTGAGAACCTCCTCCTATTTTGGAAGTCGGTTAAAAATATCTGTTACCGATTGATGCTTTCGTTATTTCTCAAAGAAAATAACATTAACCCATGTTTCTTTAAATACAGACGACGTCCTACTGCGTCGTTTCCTGACGAGCTGCCACTACAGTCTGGAGCGCGCCAAGCGTACCATCGACCTGTTCTTCACCATCCGCGCTAATGGACCCGAGCTGTTCTGCAAGCGTGACCCCTGTGCTCCGGATATCAGACGCGTATTTGAGATCACGTGAGTTATTGATTTGTTATTTATTCATTATTATTCACGATTTGCGCCATTAGACTGTGTTGATCTGCAATCGTGACCCTTATTGCTTACTACGTGACTGCATGTATGGCATAAATATTGGATCACTTAGCTAGCTTAAGCATTATTGCGACGTCGATCGTTTTTGTTAT
The DNA here is from genome assembly GCA_910594945.2 of Amphipyra berbera. NCBI lineage: Eukaryota > Metazoa > Arthropoda > Insecta > Lepidoptera > Noctuidae > Amphipyra > Amphipyra berbera. The sequence goes on along the minus strand of OU343136.1, from coordinate 7,391,557 downwards.
GGCGCCATAAATTAAATTACCTAAGTAGTTGTACATTATCGCACCACACAGGTAAATGTCTGCTTTCGATGCCCGACAACCCTTTTTTTTATAAAAAAAAATCTTCTTCATTTTTTATTATCACGGCAAATTTTGTTAAAGGATTTTCCTTAACATTTTGTTGTTGCATGTTTATCATAATTTGGATAAAAATAGCACGGAACTCGAAATAACACAGATTGAAATAGACGTTGCAGTAATAGGTATGTGTTAATGATGTAGCGAAGATTCGTGAAATTAGTTGCCAAATTGCCATTTTTGTCACACAATATCTGAGTAGATGTAACAAGCAATTAGTAGCATTTTGGTAAAAGTTGAAAAAGTATCGCTTGACGCTTTATGCTCTGTCTGGCGGGTGAGGCTAAGTAGCAATAGTTGTATTGGCCTTTCTTATGGGATTTAAGCTTTGAAGCCCTAGAAGTCTTAAAAACAAATTGATGGAGGTACACTTCAATTATAAATAAACAGTGCAAGATGCGACATGTGTTTTCATTTTAAAATCACACTTTAATGTGAGGCCAATTCAACTAATAGAAACGTTGATCAGTCGCAATTACAGAATCGAAGCCGAACCGTTAATTTTATAAAAACTGTCAAATTGTTTGACAACAAAAACAAAACCAAAAATATTGATATTTTGTTTATACGAAAACTGACTGATGGTTGTGGTTCGTTTTGACAGCATGTTTTTGTTAAAAAATTAGTTAATCCTATATCAGTTCCACATAACATAGCATATACTGAGGAATTCCACACGGCAAAACCCAATAGCATTTTGTCCGACCTGGGGATCGAACCCAAGACCTCACGATCAGCAGTCGCGCTTGCCACCACTAGACCAACGAGGCGTGTATCAGTTCCATTATCATAATAAAAATCTTCTCGTTACAGGGACATGCTACCCCTTCCATACAAGACGAAGGAAAACTACAGAGTCTTCATCTACCGCCTGAACAACCCTGATTTGGACCTGTTCAACTTCGTCGACGCTGTAAAGACTTTCTTCATGTTGGCTGATACCAGGCTGACAGAAGATTGTGATATACCCTCAGGGGAGATTCCGATCTTTGACTCGGCTAACGTGTCTCTCAAGTTCATTGGCAAAATCAATTTGTCAGCGCTGAGGAAATATATGATGTACACACAGGTATGCTAATGTTGAATTCATAGTTGTTTCAAGACATTAATGCTTAATATAATAATAAGTAGTTTTTCTTAGGGGCTCATGGCTAATTACCTGCCACGCGGATCATACGATTTGCAAGGTTAAGCTGCGATTGCCACGATAAGGCTACGAATGGGTGACCGTTCGTTATACATCGAGACCCCTCCGTGCCTCGGAGAGCACGTGAAACAGTCGGTCCCGGGTGTCATACGAATACCTATGACAGTCGTTACGGGAAGTCAGAAGCCCGAAAGTCTAACAACCGGTCAAACGTTAGGATATCGGCAATGCCCAGTAACTGGGTTGCGGAGGACTGATGGCAGTCACTCCGTGTAAAATACTGGTATTCACCCGCATTTGGTTAGACTGGAAGCTGACCCCAACATAGTTGGGAAAAGGCTAGACAGAACAGTTATACTTTGTAAAGCGCCCAAGCCACAAGCAAGTTTTACGCAAGTTAACTTGCGCAATCGACTATGAAGTTGTGGACACGCCGGCAGCAACTCCCCTACTGCACTTCTTCTGCTGCTTCTTCTTCTTCTTTAAGCGAGTGCAAATAAACTTGCTAGTGGAATTTGCGCTTTAGTCATCTTTTATAACATTTCAATGAATATAAATAAAATCAGTCATCTTCTTTCTTTGCTTTTAAATTACCTGAATGCAAAAACATTCAATAGTAGTTGAATGTAAATAATGACTCTTAAAATGTCAATGTCAAATGCCACATTAGGCAGGAATTAAATAATAAAAACTAATTGTTCTGAGTCATTCACATGTTCATCTTCATTGTTCTATACTTAGAGGGTAGTAAAATAGTCAATTAAAACTCAAGTCAACTCACTGTTATATTCTATTCTAGTATCATTATAAAATAAAACGTCATGCACTGAACATTTACAAAACATGACGTAGATGAACCTACATAATATGTGATGCATGAAGCGATATGGAGGGTACCTACTTTGTCTCATAAAAAAAACTAATTCATTACATATGCATCGTCGTGATGAACATATTTATTTATCATGCTCGGCAAACGGATTTGTGAACTTTTGGTATCTTATTAAAAACTCAATTTTGATAAAATCGGACTTATACTCCTTTTCCCTGGGAAACTCGATGTGTCTTCAGACACAACGTCTCGCGGTAATTTTGTATCTCGTGTGCGGTCTGTGTGTCGCCTTTTGCAACAACTACATGTGAGGCTAGTAGACTATTCTTTATGAAAACCACACGAAAAATTAACAAACTAAATATCAATACAACTAAGATTGTATAGGTTGCTGTATATCACACCTTTCTTATACGTTGTTGAATTATAAAATGTATGTGGTGAAACCATTTCAAAATAGATAATGAGCGCTTAAAAAGTTACGCCATCGTTCATGTTATATTGCAAAACATCAAGATTAAAGCTTTATAAAATTATACTGCGCTTTTGAAATACTAGAATGATTTACATCGATTTTTAAAAACGTAATAATATTTTATTTTCTTTCGAAAAGTGACAGACAGTTATCTCAGAGCGATTACGATTGCAGTGATTTGGCCTTCAAAGTATCGCTTCTTATGAAATCCACATGAATTCGTTTTCAACTGGAGTTTCGCCCAGTAAATTAGCGCCCGCGACATCGAAATTGTATTGTGATGACCTACAATCATTAATATTAGGTCCCACCTATGAAATCAGCGTTTTGTGAAAAAAATTATAGTTGCATTTTTCATACTAACATTTTCTTAATTTATTTAACAACTATGAACACTAATGTTTTAAAATGTTTATGCACTAATGTTTAAAAACTAAGATAACGTATGCCACTTAGATTATGCGACAAAAATAAGTTTTAGCTAAGTTAAAACATTAATAGTGGTCATTTCCGCTAATAAAAAGAGGAGTCATTTTTAAGGTATTTTTTATGTTTAGAAACCTATAAGTAATAAGGTTTTTTTTCCTATTCGTAGTTGTCTATGATGGTCATTATTCGATATAATATCAAGCAATTGATGAATATTTTAAATCATAGAAGTGACGAGGTTTTCTATTTGTGAGAAAAAAACGCCAATTTCATAGGTGGGGACCTAATATATCGTATCTTACTTCTTTTTGTAAAAATCATCGTTGCCCTGGCTACAGAATAATAATTTATGATGTCCCTGAACTACCTCGTACAACCTGTATGACCTGTAACCGGTGCTCATGCTTAAGAACAGTATAATTTCCTCACAGTTCTCACAAACATATCTGAGTAAGAAATAAGTAGTAAATTAGTCAATAACTCCACTGACAAAGTTTATTAGGTACCTACTCCATTTGAGTTATAGAACAGACCCCATCAATCGTATATACAAAGGTCGTGAGCAATGGCTAATAATATAATTATGTAAGTACATATAAACGCTTAACTACTTAGCATTTATCCACTAATTATGATCTCTGAACTGAATACCCATTGCTGTGATACGTAACCTCAAGTGGAACGAGGTATTATAAGAGTAAATGGTTGTTGAATGGAGATATAAGGTAAAATTAAAAACTTTAATGACTACAGCAGCTCTTACGTGGTTGTTGTCACGGATACATAAAGTGCTATTAAACTATCATAACATAACATCACGCCTATATTCCCCGAAGGGTTGGGCAGAGGTGTATAGTAACGCGCTCATTTCGCCGTTATGTTTAAGTCCCATGTAATAGGGGACGAGCCTATTGCCATCAACAGGGCACAAATCCAAACTCCGGGCTGCTACTGAGGAATTCCACACGGAAAAATCCAATAACACTTTGCCCGAGCTGGAAATTGAACCCAGGACCTCACGATCAGCAGTCGTGCTTGCCATCACTAGACTAACGAGGCAGTTTAAACTAATTGTTGTAATAAACGATCTAACTAATATTGCAAGCCTTATTTAATAAATAATAGGCAGGTAGATATTACTTTCAATTAGTAGTAGAACTCCTTGTAAATGGCTTCGTCCAGGGATGTACTATCACTGGCCTGCGGGCGGCGGGTTTGGGGACAGTAACAGGCCCGAGAAAGCGGCGCGCCGTGTTCCGTGCGCGCTTCTCATGAGTACGTGGAGCAAGGCCCCACAGAGGAGAGGTCCGCCATGGGTTGGCGGACCGGGACTTGCCGGGGTTGCGGTGCATGCTTTTGCGAATCCCGCGACCCTGGCCGTACGGTCAGGAGAAGGAACACCGTTGGTTGTTAGCCGGTAAGACTCCGGCAGACCCCCTCGCTTTCCCCGGGCGAGGGACATCCATGAGGATTTTCCAACGAGAAAAAAAAGGGATGTACTATCACCGTACCTATTTCTGCTGCCAAGCACCACTCAAAGCCAGCTACCATTCAAAGTCATTGCTGTGTTCCACTTTGAATGGTATGGGTGCCGGTGAAATTACAGGCACATGAGACTTTTCAGCTTCTCAGGCTTGGCAAAACACCAGATAGCCTCTTGAGGTTGTAGTGGGCGGCGGTAACCATCAAGTGGAGTCAACTTGATTGCCAACCTATAAAATAAAAACAAAAAAGCCCTGAAGATTATTTTCACAATACTAGTTATATTAAATATTCCAATTTGTTATTTACAGGAGGCGATGCCAATCCGACTAAAGCAAGTGCACGTCATCAACGCTCCCTCATACATCGGCAAGATCTTTGCCATCTGTAAGCCGTTCCTGAAGACTGAAGTCTCTAAACTGGTTAGTTACTACTTTATATTTAAAGTAGTAAATCAATTATTCTGAAAATGACAGCTACCAGACTTTTAGATTTGTATTACAGGGAAGCCCTTTTTAAGGTGTCAAAGCACCATATCATAGAATCAGTTTTTTTTGCTTTTTGCCCATTAAAATCAGCTCATTAGAGTTCGATAGTTAAGCCCTTTACTGCAAAATTCTTAAGATATTCACGTAACGCGTGTATATTTCAGATAAAGTTCCACGAGCCGAATACCGATACGTTATACAAGGACATCCCACAGGAAATGCTACCGTCAGAGTACGGCGGTAAGGCTGGTTCTATTGAGAAGATCAAAAGAGAATGGATCAAAAAGATGGAGGCCAAAAGGTAAATGTTTTGTCTACCATTATAGAAAACCCATTTTTTTTCTTGCTGCTTTATTAAAGTACCTAGTCTCATAAAACAGTTTTCTGTTATATGTCTACTTTGATGGGGTACTTTTTCTGTACACACTATATTGGTTTTATATTTTGTACAACACTATGTCTTGGTGAAAACATAACTTACCGAGTCTTCCCCTCGTCTTTCCATAAAACAGCCATGGTAAAGATGAGATGGCTTATTCTTACACATCTTATACTTGACATAAAGCAGAACTATTATCAAATATCAATTACCTTACTGATCGGGCATTTTATTCATTTCAGAGACTGGTTCCTAACTAATGACAAGCGGTGGGCTGTGGACGAGTCTCAAAGACCGACGGGCAACCACGACGACAGGGTAAATAAAGTTAAGGAACTGCCCGGCTCTTTCCGATCACTAGCCTTAGATTGACGATATACTAGTATTTGTTTAAATACCGAAGTGTGATTGATGTAATGTTGATAACGCAACCTCAGTGGGACATTAAGGGACTAAGCACAACTATCAGAATTAAATTGCATTTCACTCTAATGCTGCGTCCAGACCTGCCGAATGCGCCGTTCGCGAGCCGCTTGCGAACTGCGCGCGTGCATTTCATGTTCGTACGAAGCTCGCGCGCCGTTCGCGCGCCGGCTCGCGAGCGGCGCATTCGCGGCGCGTTCGTCAGGTCTGGACGCACCGTTAGAAAATAGGAATTTTGTATGAACATGCGTGCCGCTTTCACCTTTTCGCATCTATTCAGCATTTCGCATGTCTCTGGACATTTACTCATTCTATAGAATGCTTTCGCTGTTGAAAGCACATGGTTTATCCAGAAATGTACTATTATTAATGATAGATTAATGTGATTAGTCCCTTAGTTTCTGATCTATTATATTTTAGAATAGGTGTAAGCAAACTATAAGCTAAGGAGTATAAGGGTTATAAGGAAATTCTATGTACTTAATTCTTATTCTGTTATCCATAATGTATCATCTGATTCAGCTCATTATTAATCCTATTTTGTTTTAATTAATACTTTCAGAAAAATACCATCTTTTACAATATTAACGACGGGTTTTGATGATATTTTATTTTATAAACTATGAACTAGATAATAAGGAATATTCTTAACTGATTAAGTTTTTCATGGCGATTTAGGAATAACTAAAAAGAAAGTACAAACTGTAAAAAAAACAGTGCAGCCTTAAATTTTAGGTTATATTCCTATTAATTATGTATATACATTTTGATAGACATATCGCCCTACTAATAATCGCTGTGTAAAGATATAACTCTATGTAATGTCAGTGTAACCAAACATTTTTTGATGTATGTATAAGCTTGTCATAACTTTACACGATGATTATTGATGGGGGGTTAATATATTAAGCAGTACCTATTGAAATAATTGAAGAGTAGACTACTTTTCCCAAAGACCGCTGAAAATTTTGGTCAAAGCCACGTTATTTTATAGCGTTTCAAATTAAACTGCTACCAATGTAATGATTTTTCTGGATACATAGAAAATACGGAGCGAAGTAAAAAAAAAGTTTTTTTTATGAAGGAAAAGAAAATGTATTTTAGTCCCATGGAAGACCATTTCGTATAAATCTTAATTTAGAGTGGACAAGTATTTAAATATGTATTCTATTATGATTTTATTGAAGATTTATTGTTAAGTAAATATGTTATTGTAAAATACCTCGTATTATGGTGGTTTTGTGGAGTAACGAGGGATACCTCGTAGGATCCTCCCTTTTCGTTGGAGAAACACTATGGTGTTCAACTCCAATTAGGCGGATCTTGTGCCTGGCGGGCTACTGCCCAACGGTTGATGTTGGGAAGTTGTATACTATCTGCGTGTCAAATCTTGCTATCGCAATACCTGAATCCTGATTCCTGGCGCCATTAATGATAGTTGTTATTTGTCGCTAAAGACTGCTAGATCATCGTCGTGAAGCTTAGTTCGGATGTGGCGTGGTAGATGTCGCCACAGTTTAACCGTCTGCCAGGCGTGGTAATTATGGCAATTTACCCCTTGACCAACCAGAGACGCCAGCATGGTGGACTAAAGCCTAAATCCTTCTCATTCTGAAAAGAGGCCCGTGCCCAGCAGTGGGACAGCAATAAGCTGATTATGTTATGTAGTATGTCGTGTACCCATTGACCGTTAATTGTGATGGTATTGGGAGGCCCGTGCTCAGCAGTAGATGTTTACGGGCTTTTATGATAATGGTGTTTTTAACTATTTCTATGTGATAATTTTTAGTAATTAAAATATAAGTTTGATTTATTTTGAAATAAAACACGTGAACATTGTTTAGTATTTTTATTATTTTGAACCTACTTATTACCTACGTATTTTTTTTAGTGTACAATAAAGTATACATATCTATCTATCCTTGAACGAAGTATAATATATTATCCTTTATTCGTTAACTTGCATACTAATTACATTTTTAAATATTTCTATAAAAATTATAACAAAAACATTTAAAAATATAAAAAATAGTAGCCCACCGGCATCGGGAACAGGATCCAAGCTACCGGTGGTCAGGGCCTCAGAGAGAGGAACTTCCTGACAATACGCGCCGTGTCCAGAAGTACCGCTTTCTGTACCAGGCCCTTGACCCAGCTGCCCAACGAGAGCCTCGTCAGATGTTGGTCGAGGCTCTTGGCTATTAAGCCATTGGCCGTCACGACTATCGGCACAATGACTGCTGAGTCAACCTCCCACATGTCGACAACCTCGTGTGCCAATTCTTGATATTTAATTTCTTTATCTTTCTCGGCTTTCACAAGATTCTCGTCATGCGGGACAGTGATATCAACAATCATTGTGAGACGCTCTGATCGATCTATCACCACTATGTCAGGCTTATTGGCAACAATAGTCCTGTCGGTGATGATAGATCGCTCCCAGTTCAATGTGATATGACCATTCTCGAGAACTGGGTCGGGCACATACTTGTAGTATGGTACTTCTGCGTCCACAAGGTTGTATTTCAGAGCAAGTTGCTGGTGGATAATCCTAGCCACTAAGTTGTGTCTGTGCAAATACTCGCCGTTAGGAAGACGAGAACAACCAGAAATAGTATGTCGAATAGATTCACCGGGACAGTGACATGCCCGACAGATGTCAACCGTGCCATCCTTCACAATATATTTCCGGTAGTTGTTCGTCATCATAAGAAGTATAATAATTATTATAATTATAATATTTATTATAATTACACTACATGCGAATTATCACGTGTATCCGATACCTACCAGCTTATATTATTAAATCTACGAAAGTGATTCATACTATGTACGAAACTAAACTGATTATTTCAAGATCATTTCATTATTCTATTTATTCATTTCTATAAAAATAATTTTTAAATATAAAGTATGAAAAAAACATTTGAACATATAAAATATAGTAGCCCACCGACATCGGGAACAGGGTCCAAGCTACCGGCTGTCAGGGTTACAGAGAAAGGAATCTCGCTTGCGCCATTATTATTATCATTATAAAGTATCAAAATATCACAATTGTCTAGTCTATGGCGAGAGTTCTAAAAGAGCCGCTCATAGTGGTGTCCACTCCTCCGTTTTTTACTTTCTTACTAAGATCTGCCTTCCAGAGGTTGTCATCTAGGTAGAATTTTCTGAAAATGTATGAAAGAAACCTATTAAGAAACTTTTATATATTAAATCCTTAAATTTATGATTGGTCTCCGCTGCGCTTCAACGAGATACCCCTCTATCTAAGAACAATAGCTCCTTGAATTCGGCAGGTTTATAACGACATTTGCAACGATCTTATTTCTTGTAGTATTGCTTTTACACAGTTTCACTACGTCAACTTACAAATTTTACTTTGGATTCTTCTTCTTCTTCTTCCTGCCCTTATCCCACACTAGGTGGGGTCGACACAACATGTATTTATGAAATCCATGTTGTTAAAGGTTTTAGCTTATTGTTTTATGACCGGCCGCCTGCCTGACATCAATCCTCCTTGGGAATACTCGTTGCGCCGTCGCCGTCGCGCGGATGACCTAATGTGCTTGCTGATATTATGCACTAGGTCCCAAAATGATTTGCTTGTCAATCTTATTGCCGACAACTAAGCAAACTATGTTCTTCTTGGCGGAGTACACCTGAAGTTGCTCGACTCACTCATTCAGTTTTGCCAGAGACTTCGGCTCCGACATATCGTAAACCAATATAACACCGTGAGCGTCTCTATAAAAACTTGATGTCAATGTTCTGTATCGCTCCTGTCCCGCTGTACTTAAATTTTACTTTGGATTATGAACTGTTTAATAAAACAGTTCCAGTCACACCTTGATCCACCATTCTCACCCGCCGCCGACGCGGATCCGGTCGTCCCTTCTGACTCCGCAATCACAACGATAATTCAACGCTCATCAAGCTGTCTCCCTCCCAGTCCTCCCGCCAGCAACGCTCTAAGCTGAGGTCCGACTCCCATTACGGGTCGCCCTTAGGTCGGATTGTTGCTAGTAGTCATGATGTAAGTAGCAGTAGTTAGCTGAGGTTAAGTATTTTCCTCGTCCCCATTGGTTGGAGACCCTTCAGGTCTCGACAATAACTGCCCGGTTACGTAGAAACGGTCCGCAATGTCTTGTGGATCGTTTTTTTTTTCTAATTGACTTTTTGTAGGTTGTCGTCTAGAAGAAGACGATTGAAAAAAAACACAACGTCACACATTGGTTGCAACACTCTTTGATTGCAATGAGACTGACTCGAATACGCTGACTTCATCGTAGTATTAGTTGTCGCATTTTACTGGTACGCCGGCGGTATCTAGTTACAGCGCAGCAGAGACCAATCATTAATCTAAGATTAAAGCACATATTTACCAGTAAAATAACTCTAGGGTTAAATAAACCCTGGAGGACAAAAACCCTAATCTTAGTGGTGATTAGTGCCCTTGAATCAGAATGTCTGAACTGAACTCACTGTTTACTTATAACAAATTTTCAAATTTCATACCTTTTATTTATCCATGATTTTAATTTTATGATGAAGTATCTACTTAAAAAAAATACTTGAATTCAAAGAGACTTGTGTATTACCTATTTTCATTGATTTTTTGGATCCATTCCAAATTTTGTTCAGCCATGCTCTCGGCATCACCGTCGTACTCCAAAGGCAGATACTTCTTATCTATAAACTTGTGTAAGCTCATATGATCGGGATGGAATTTAATCTGAAATAGATTTTTTAAATGTTCATTTATTTTGGAACGTAAAACAAAATTATTTTAAAACATGAAGATATAGGAGATGGAGACTACACTATGAACACTTACTGAAAATCGAAATATTTGGCCTCCTTCTTTTGGTGTGGTTAGTGACTAACCTGGTGTCAGAATTTATGCCGCCCATAGGCCTCTGACTTGGATTCACATGCCATCGAGAAATATCTCACAGGCATGTTCTGATGATGATGAATGATCTTGAAATAATCAGTTCAATTCGAAACTAAATATTCTATCTTTTTCTAGCAAAAGACAGAATTCCAAAGTAAAATTCAAGGCCAAATGATCAACTTTCAGCAAATGTTCGCACTGTACTCTCAATTTTTATCTATATCTTTTTATCAATTCAATGGAAAGCTTAAAATTTTGTCTCGCATCTCGGTCTTTTAATTACTCGAAATATTTCAAGATTATTAAAAAAAAACAATATTTACAATATCCCGAATTTCCTGTGGCAATGTCCCTTTGACCAGGTTATACAGGTACTCATAGAAGGATGGACAGTTCACCACGTGCACTTCCTTCAACCGCACCGGCATGCCTTCCTGAAAATTTAATAAAGAGGTTTTTTAATATAACGAGGATAACCCATTTGGCTGAGCCAGGAAAAGCGATGAAGGTTATCATTTTAAATTTCGCTCCTATTTCGGTAACTTCAGGGACAAAAGCTTACTTGAAAGGGTATTGAGGAGATTAAGATGCTGTGATGTAAGACACATTGTCAGAATATAAAAACAAATCTAGGTACTTGGTGAGGTCTTTGTTTAAGACTGACCTTTTAAATAGATACAATTTAAATCGCTCTCAAGGTTTTGGATTTATTTAAAGGAACTTGCGTATTACTGCGGATATCACAAGATATCAGTGGCGAAGGCTCCATACAACTCGATTCCTATCGGCTTCCCTTTCGAAATATGGCAAATACTAGTATCTGTTATTTTCAATTATCATTTAAACAAATAATTATTTACGTAGTTACATTGCAGGTATAACATTTGCTTATGAAGGTAACAATCAAAGAAATAAGTTATAATATATTTTGAGTTTTGTCCGGCTTCCCTTTTAAGAAAATTCACCCTTCGCCACTGCAAGATATGAATAATGAGGGGCTCGTGGCTAATTAACAATCGTGCGGATCATATGATTTGCAAGGTTAAGCTACGCTTGCCGCGGTCAGTCCGTGGATTCATTCATTCATTCGTGGACCATTCTTTACACATCGAGACCCCTCCGTGCCTCGGAGAGCACGTTAAATCGTCGGTCCTGGGGGTGTTATACGAATACCTATGACAGTCGTTACACCCGTCAGAAGCCCGAAAGCCTGACAACCGGTCTAACCTTAGGATATCGGCATTGCCCAGTAATTGGGTTGCGGAGGTCTGATGGCAGTCGCTCTGTATAAAATACTGGTATTCAGCCATCTGGTTAGACTGGAAGCTGACCCCAACATAGTTGGGAAAAGACTAAGCAGAACGATCACAAGATATGAATAACAGTACAAAACGGTATATGGAGTGTTGTTGTGTTTATAATATTAAAAATAACTTACCAATAAGAAGGTCACAAATTTCTGAAAGTAAAACACGTTACATTTCGTGACGAGCAACAGCGTGTATTCTTTTATGTCAAGAATGACGACATGGTTCTCAGGTAGGACATCTTTTTTCAATTCGAGCCAGTGGTCAGCTTTCAGCATGAATGATTTCAGGCAGTCGTAAAAGTCAAACTTGTCTACGCTAGTAAGATTGTGAATCAGGATCTCATCCACACCTGCCGGGTATGTTGCAACACAACTAAAAAAGATTAAGAGAGAAGATTAAGAAAACAGAGAAGATAACCTGTTTTTTTACCATGTATGTTTTTGGTGGGACTTCAATAGTTTTTGTTTAGATATTTAAAAAACTGAAGGTAACGTAAACATATTTTATTTCAATGGCGAAATTAATACATACTAAATAATTGTTAACGACGCGGACGCCTATCTCACGGAACTAAAGTACTTTACTCAGCGAGAAACAAGATCCCACATTCGTAGTGTTTCTGTGACTAAATGACTAAATCAAATGAGCCCATAATCGAAGGGGTTTTATCGTACAAGATGAGTTAAATAATAGTTTGTAAAAACCAAATGATATACGCCATGTTGGATTTTTATAGATTTTTGGTGTTATTTTCCAAATTTCAAAGTTTTTGCACGATTGGAAACACCCTAGGTTTATGATGATCTATGAGTCATTCAGTCAATGAATGACAAAAATAGTGACTTCTGGACATTCGTATCTTGGAAACAATTTCACCTATAGGTGGATAGATGTAGGTATGTTGGGATAATGATTTTATTTTTTGGTATAACATCCGTTTTGTCACATAACTAGCCTCATAAATAGATCGAATAGAGCTTGAAATTAGAATAATTCAAATACCTATTCAAAGTTTCTTTGGCATTTAGTCCAAAACACATACCATGTCTGGAAACTGGCTTCAGACAATAATAAATATGGATGCTACTTGAGCCTGCTGTCCACGTCTCGACGCAACGGTTATCGGAGCAGGTGCGAGTCATTCAACGTGATTATAGGCTGAATGATGCCGCACTTGATAGGCTGTAGTACTGGATACTAATGGCCGCAGGAAGGTATGGCAGAACAAGGAGCTTCATGGACGCTTCTACTGGCCTCTTCGTGGGCCCCATGTAGATTTCCTAGTAGGTATCCGTAGCCTGGCTACGTTTCGGTGACCTCTTCGAGGAAACTGAAGGTTTTGTTTGTGCAATATATATGGACGAAGTTCTTTCTGATGACTTAATAGCCAAAAGCCTCAACCAACATCTGATGAGGCTCTCGTTGTGCGGCTGGATCAAGGGCCTGATACAGAACGCGGTACCTACTTCGATACAGAACGCGGTACTTCTAGAGTCGGCGCGTATTGTTAGGTGGTTCCTCTCTCTGAGGCCCAGACCACCGGTAACTTGGACCCCGTTCCCGATGAATTTTTATATTTTTAAATGTTTTAAACTATTTAAAAATGGTATTTAAGTATATATACAAGGTTAGTCGGAAAGGGAGTACTAAGCCGAAAGTGTGTTAAAGTACCTATAATAAGGGATAACTTTTGTTCTACAACTTTCTCCAAAACTCGATAGTATAAGAGAAATAGCTTTTCAAAGATTTCGTAAAAAATATGCTAAAATCTAACTGTCCATAGTTATGATCAACTGTTTTTACAATCTAGGTCATATTTGGAGTCACGGATTAGAAAATACATTTTCTGAATTCATAACTAAAGCAGGAATGAAGAATCTTTGAAAAAACTAAATTAAAAATATTACTTTATAAAAAAAAATATCGAATTTTTAAATTTTAACACTTTCTTTAAAACAATCATCAGTGATACATTAAGTGGCCCGCGGCTTAGTACCCCCCTTCCGACTAACCTTGTATATTTAATGAATAAAAGATAATAATTATAATAACTTCACTTACGTGTTGGAAAACGAGTCTTTCATTCTAGTTGACATTGGATCCCTATCGGTAAACACCTCAGTCATGGTCGCACGTGTTGTGCAGAATTCGTCCATACATCTCTTCGTCCTCTCCAAGCTGTTATGGCAACTGAAGAGGAACTTCTTTATCATGATGTCATCTGAAAATAACGTGAACAACCATATACATAATTTGTGTATCATATTGGTTTTATATTGCTACTAGCTGTGCCCTCGCGGCTCCGCCCGCGTAAGAAGTTTTTTTTAGATATTTTCGTCAGCGCACGCAACGGAAGCTCTCAAAAAGGAATATTTTTTCCCGTTCTTGCAACATTTTTCATTTATGCTCCGCTCCTATTGGTCTTAGCGTGATGTTATATAGCCTATAACCTTCCTCGATAAATGGACTATCGAACACAAAAATATTTTTTCAATTCCAACCAGTAGTTCCTGAGATTAGCGCGTTCAAACAAACAAACAAACTCTTCAGATTAATGTTTAATCATTAACTGTAAAAGTTTTAATTCAATGCAATTACAAGGCAGGAAGTTAAGGATTCCGTAGTAATTATACAATTTGCAATTAAGTTTCTACAAAAAAAGAGCGTACAATAGAAACAATAACGCATTAAGGTAATTAAGGTAAATTATACAGTCTAAAAAAATAATTCTGACATTTTCATGCAGATAATGGAACTAGTGTTAAACCTTTAAAGTTTTAACTTTAAAGCCTTCCTAAATCAAACTACCTACTTAAAGAATCTTCAGTGGAATTCGTTTATTACGACTTCGCTTATAAAGATCAGCCGCTTCTAACTTTAGTCAGGTTTTTTTATCTGGTATTTACTGATGCTCATAACGACGTCTGTTTAGTACGACCAAAGATCGCCGTCCCTTAGTTGTCGCTATAAGCGGACTGCACTGTATATTGTATGCTAATAAAATATAAGTTTTTTTTAATACCTTAGAACTCATATATTTTGCCCTCTATTAGGCCTTAAAGTTAAAATAATTCGCTCAATAATATTAATTGCTATGGCATTGGACTACTGACGAATAAAACGCCATCTACATCTATACTAATATTATAAAGCTGAAGAGTTTATTTGTTTGAACGCGCCAATATCAAGAACTACTGGTTGGAATTGAAAAAAATCTTTTTGTGTTGGATAGTCCATTTATCGAGGAATATATATAAATTCACGCTACGACCAATAGCATAAATGAAACATGTTGTAAAAACGGGAAACATGTCCACCCGTGCGAAGCCGGGACGGGTCTCTAGTCGTCTATAAAAGACGCAATAAATTAATGATGATAATGAACCATTTTTTTTCTCTTTAGAAAATCCTCATCGATGTCCCTCGCCCGGGGAAGGCGAGGGGGTCTGCCGGACTCTTACCGGCTAAAAACCAACGGTGTTCCTTCCCCTGACCGTACGGCCGGGGTCGCGGGATTCGCAAAAGCATGCACCGCAACCCCGGCAGGTCCCGGTCCGCCAACCCATGGCGGACCTCTCCTCTGTGGGGCCTTGCCCCACATGATAATGAACCCTGAACATACAAAGTTGTATAACGTAATGACATTAAATGATACCACGTATAATAATAATGATTCAGTAACCGCATTTAAAAAATCTGTTATTTTCAAGGATGATTTTTATTGCATTACCTTAAGTGAAGGGAACCTAACCTACCTTAACTGAGCGACTGCCATCAGATCTCCGCAACCCAGTTACTAGGCAATGCCTATATCCTAATACCCATATTCTAAGACGTTCCTCCAAAACTTACTCGACTCATAACGGCCTCGAAAACACCTTCAAAATTGTATTCTTAGTCGCAATTTCGAGTGAACTTTGAGGTTCCTCATTACGTCATAATTTGAATTATCTGCACCGCGCAAATAATGCCGCGATAAATACTTGTAAGGATATTAATAAGCATATTATAAGCATATTCGATAGTCTTCAAAATTCATTTTTTTTACAAACGAAGTTTGACACTTCCTTCCTTAAGGTAGGTTCCGAGGTACCTTGAGTTTGACAGATGATTCCTTACCTCGACTGAGGAAAAATCTCGAGTCGAGGACGTTTATGTCAAGTCGAGGTGGAGTCGAGTCGAGTAAGTTTTGGAGGAACGTCTTAGAATATGGGTGTAAGGTTAGACTGGTTGTCAGACTTCGGGCTTCTGACCACCCGTAACGACTGTCATAGGTATTCGTATGACACTCGGGACCGACTGTTTAACGTGCTCTCCGAGACACGGAGCGATCTCGTGGTGTAACGAACGGTCACCCATCCACAGACTGACCGTAGCTAATTAGTCTCGAGCCTGTTCGAACTTTAAAATAAGTTGAAACCTGAACACAATACAAATGTCATGATCATTATTAATATTTTGCTCTGACTCGTGGTCCTTTTATGTAAATAGGTACAATTTAAAAACAAGTGCAACGATATAGGTACATAAGTACAAAGCATTTTAATAAATTGTACCTACTCATGGACGTAGTTACTTAATCGTATCCGTAATTTTGCACCTTTGTATCTTTGTGACTTTGTGCAAAATATGTATATTAAAACAAAACTTCTACGTCATATATGCACCAGATTATTACAGAACCGGTTAACTACTACGTTTAATTTTTTAAGGTTCCGTACCCAAAGGGTAAAACGGGACCCTATTACTAAGACTCCGCTGTCCGTCCGTTCGTCCGTCTGTCTCATGAACCGTGATAGTTAGACAGTTGAAATTATCACAGATGATGTATTTCTGTTGCCGCTATAACAACAAATACTAAAAAATAAAATAAATATTTAAGGGGGCTCCCATACAACAAACGTGATCTTTTTGCCGTTTTTATAGATAATGTTACGGAACCCTTCGTGCGCGAGTCCGACTTGCACTTGGCCGGTTTTATATCAATGTGGTTGATTTTCCAACTGGTTTGATTTTCCGCATTTTATGCACTTTACTCAGAGCGAGTCCTATTATTAGGTATATTATGGTGCTAAGTAACAATCCAATTACATGTAGGTACATATTAATGTATGGTAACAATCAGAGTTTAGATTAAATATATTACCTGCATCTTGATAATTAAGTAGGTATGTAGACGTATACAAAGTGGGGATGACAGAATGACATTAAATGATATCACGTTATTATGACTAGCGGCCCGTCCCGGCTTCGCACGGGTGGACATTTTCCCGTTTTTGCAACATTTTTCATTTATGCTCCGCTCCTATTGGTCGTAGCGTGATGTTATATTACCTATAGCCTTCCTTGATAAATGGACTATCCAACACAAAAATAATTTTTCAATTCCAACCAGTAAGTAGTTCCTGAGATTAGCGCGTTCAAACAAACAAACTCTTCAGCTTTATAATATTAGTATAGATATTACGATCGTACACAAGTATTAACTGCCTTGTTGGTTTACTGGTTGCAAGCGCGACTGCTGAGCATGGGGTCCTGGGTTCGATCCCCAGGTCGGGCAAAGTGTTATTGGGTTTTTCCATTAGGAATTTCTCAGTAGCAGCCCGGAGCCTGGATTTGTGCCCGGTTAATGGCAATAGGCTCGCCCCCTATTATATGGGACTTAAACAACTGGCGAAACGAGGGTGTACCTACTAAACGGTTTACGGGTCGTGGGACCGCAGCTTCAGAAAATCCCTGCGATTAAACTATTGAATGTACTTGATCGACACTTTATAAACATAACATCACGCATTATATTCCCCGAAGGGTTCGGCAGAGGATTTGTCAAGTGACATGCGATAAAAAATGGAGAGCCTGTACCTAAATAACATAATTTATTGACCGTTTAAGTTAATATCTGCAAATAATATCTGCAAAAATAACCTATTTTTAACCGACTTCCAAAAAGGAGGAGGTTACTATGTTCGTCTGTATGAAATTTTTTTCTTTTTTTTTTGTGTATGTTCATCTATATTTTCGCCAATTGTGAACCGATTTTGATGAATATTTTTTTAATGGATAGGGTATACTTCGAAGTTGGTCCCATTTAAATTTGGTGAAGATCTGATGAAGAACTTCGGAGATAGACAATGGAACTCCTCAATGACGAACAGTACGCATATTGTGATGATGTGATTATGTTACGAGCAGCGTCTTTAGTAGGTCCAACCAAGTTTTAATTAAGGCCACTAAAATGAAATAAATAAAAACATTTTTTACAAACAATTTAAACCGACTTCAAATAAGAATAATATAATTACCATATAAAATTAACAGTTTCAGAAGTCGGTGCCTTCAATTTGGTTCAGCGTGGATCAGCACCGACTTCTGAAACTGTTAATTTTATATGGTAATTATTTTATTACTTTTTGAAGTCGGTTTAAATTTTTTGTAAAAAATGATTTTAACTATAGATACATTGAACCCACTGAATGTTTTTAAACGTTTTACCAATTGGTATTTTTGACATAAGCTAATCCTTTAACCGGTAACCGTTTGGCCATGATCACTATAAGAAAAAAGTCAAAAGTCAAATTTGGTTGAGCTGCGGATCGATGGCGATTTTTATCTATTTTGTTAGTAAAATTGCATTCCAGGAGATGTCGATTTATCGTTGAGCATGTATTAGGCATTACTAAAAAATATTGACACATCATTGTGCGTCTTAAACACGAGTGAATAAATATCCTGCAGTGAGTATGAGTTCCAGTCGTCTCCTGAGGTTTTAAATTAAACTCTACATCAGCGTACCGGGTATATCCGGTTAGGAAAGGCATCCAGTTTTCTACCGGGGTTGCGGTGCATGCCATAGCGAATCCCATCAAAAAGGGATCCAGTGTTGTTCCCAAAGCGATTATGGTCATTATATATAGTGGATGCGCAAGTTTTCTTCAGAGCGTAAAACCCACCAAAGGGTCTGAAAATACCTGTTTTACTTTTGTCAGCCCCCATACCCAAGAATTTTGTGTAGTCGGCTTTCAAATTATCCTAAAATACTTTCTTACTCTGTATTCAGCCTTGAAGATACTTCATCATCATTACAAACGTCCTTCCCAAACAATTTTATTAGTAATCACTTATTGTCACAAACACCACATTCGAAATCTCATTGCATTAACCGAATGCATCAGTAACCATTGTTAGATGTCGAAATTGTTTGTACTCATTAACAAGTCTGATCACACACAAGGTCCTAAGCTAATAATGTTGTGCTTGTAATTAATGCAACAGCACGAACAAACAAACAATGTTACCTGAATTCGTAGGTAGCTCTACCTATGTTACTCAGGTTATTATTGGCAAGGAGTACGCATAACTTATAAGTGCTGATTTCACCAACGTCGGATAAGTTTTATCTCAGGAATAAATTTGACGTTTTGACAGCTTTTGTATAAAAATTCTGTCAAAATGCCTAACTTAATATAACATCACGCCTTACATTCTCCGAAGGGTTCGGCAGAGGTGTTTTAGTACACCCTCGTTTCGCCAGTTATGTTTAAGTCCCAAGTAATAGGGGGCGAACCTATTGCCATTAACCGGGCACAAATCCAGACTCCAGGCTGCTACTGAGAAATTCCTAATTGAAAAACCCAATAACACTTCATCCGACCTGGGGATCGAACCCAGGACCCCATGCTCAGCAGTCGCGCTTGCGACCACTAGACCAACAAGGCAGTCACCTAACTAAGTCTAACATGGTCCTTGAATAAACGATATCTGATGTTGGTAAAATCGTGACTAAGTGTATAAGTCAGTGCCAAGACTAAGGTAACTGTCTCTTCGAAGTATTCCATTTGGTGGTTGGAGTTAGCCTTCCTAGTCTTTCTTCTTCACTTCGCTCTATCTTCGATATCTTTATTGGAAACTTTTCATATGACCATTTGTACACCTCATCTATCCACCAAATTTTTGGTCTTCCTTGGGAAGGGCCAGTCAGTACTTGGGTATCGTTTTGGAAATACGTAATCACGTGACTCTTTTCTTCTTTTAAAACCTTTATCTGCTTTTATTATAAGAATAGCTGTGCACTGTACCTACAATGGTCCTACCAAGGAATACTAATCTTTTTCTAAAAATCCATGGGTTGAATGTATCTATAGTTAAAAATAGGTTATTTATGCAGATACATAAAACGTTTAAAAAGATGGTATTGTTTTTCTGCAGGTTAGTATATATTTTATACCGAGTTTTGTAATAAAAAGATAAAAACGGTGTCCGGTTTGAGCACAGAACCTTAATTATGCAGGAATATAGGCAGGTCTGTGACTCATCGCGTATTGTACATGGTCAATAAATTATTTTATTTAAGTTCAATACCAGAAATATTAAACGGCAGTTCTGAAATTAAGTCTTAATAAATAACAAAATCCATAAACCAGGCATCGCCTTAATTAAAAATGACCTTGATACATTTTTTATTCTTAAATACTAGTTTGTCGGACAAAATTCCGTAGTTTATTAGGCAGAGTCATTCAGTAACGACTCTGCCTAAAAAATTTCAGATTTTTTTGTGTAGTCACAACAACATAATATAGAATTAAAAAAAATGAATAAGTAATTGAAAATACAACCTGTCTACTTTTGCTGTAACACTTTCTAAACTGAACTACTAAAAAGTAATAAGAGGCACGCAAAAAAGCAATTTATTTTTTAAGATTTTCAACTATCGGAACATACGTGAATGTAACTACATATAAATTGCATGTGAAAAAAAAGGTATTTGGGTTATAGTAAATACATAAACCGTATCTAGGACAGGCTCTCCATTTTTTATCGCAAGTCACTTGACGAATAGATAACAAGTTATTTTAAAGGCATGATACAAAACCAGCCAAGTGCAAGTAAAATTTGCACAATTAATTAGCGTTCCGTAGCGATACAGAACATTAACAGCAAGTTTTTACAGAGAAGCTAATGGTGCTACGATTTACGATGTGTCAGAACCGAAGTCCCTAGCAAAGCTGAATGAGTGGGTCAAGGAACTGCAAGTATACTCCACCAAGAAGAACATAGTCTGTTTAGTTGTTGGCAATAAGATTGACATGCATATCATTTTGGGACCCAGTGCATAATATCAGCAAGGACATTGGGTCAACCGCGCGACGGGCGCAACGAGTATACCCAAGGAGGGTTGATGTCAGGCAGGCGGCCGGTCATAAAACAATAAGCCAAAACTTCTAACAACATGGATTTATGAAATACATGTTGTGCCGACCCCACCTAGTGTGGG
The DNA here is from genome assembly GCA_910594945.2 of Amphipyra berbera. Taxonomy (NCBI): domain Eukaryota; kingdom Metazoa; phylum Arthropoda; class Insecta; order Lepidoptera; family Noctuidae; genus Amphipyra; species Amphipyra berbera. Next base: position 7,370,304 of record OU343136.1, on the reverse strand, counting down.
ATAAGGGCAGAAAGAAGAAGAAGAAGTATTAGCGTTCCGTAGGTACTAGGTACGGTATGAAACACCATTTTTGTTTTCTTTCTTTATCTTTAGAGGACTCTCTGCTATCTCTCTCGCGAATGTCCATTACTAAACATAGGAGACCACGTGTCTGCAAGATTTTTCTAAATGTAGGTAGCAATAAAATTGTGATTGGACATTGCAAAAATACACAATGGTATTTGTAATTTTTTAGTTAAGTATATTATCAATCATCACATCTCACACATAGTTCTACTAAGGCCCGATTTTACCAACGTCGGAAAGCGTTATAGCTATCCGACGTTGGTAAAATCAGGCCTAAGTAATTTAGCTACATCAGGTAGATTGTTTTTTACCGATTGCGATGTCAAAAGCGTATTTATGATGAAAGAAGTAAACAGAATTAGGTAATTTCTACAGGCCTTGGAGCCACATTAGCGGGATTCGACGAATATTCGCGTTGTCGCGACTACACGCCATACATGTAGTGTTGCCGATCGATAGGCGATTAACGATAGCAGCACGATAGTCTATCGATAGTTCAACGATAGTATGACTATCGATTATATTATCGATAGCTAAGAAGGTGGCAGTAGTACTGTCAGAGTTTGGACTCTGACAGTACTACTGTCACCTTCTACTTCCTTTTCACCTTCTTCTTCTGATAGTATTGGTACTATCGATACTATTGATGCATGTCAATAGTATTGACATGAACCATGCTATCGATAGTATCGATACTATCGATAGTGTCGATACTATCGATAGTCCTATCGATGGAGTAGCTGATTTTCAATTTAAACTATCGATAGTGAAACTATCGATTGTACGGCAACACTACATACATGTTCGTGTGACAGTGTGGCCCCGAGGTGAAAAGTACGGGGTCAAAGGTTGTCAATGATTTGGTATTTATTTAGCAATTTAAGTAATATGATAAATTACTTACCGAATTTTATTTTCAGATACGGTTCTTTTGCAAGCCAGTCTTTGATGGCAACCACATCTTTGTCGCTTACTTGAGGCATCTGGAAAGAAAATGTTCAATAAAGATTTAAGTGAAACCGTTCTCCAATGGATATCTTGACTAGACTTGGACTATCACACGGTAGACGCCTCTAATGAAGAGATCATATCTTAGGCCCGGTATCAACCAAAGCGGAGAGGAGACGAGATGTCTCGTAAACAACCAATAGGATTTCGTTTTAGTTGAAGCTAAGCGGAGAGATGTGAAAATAATGCGATCCTGTTGGTTGATCGAGACATCTCCTCTCCTCTCCGCTTCGATGGATACCGGGCCTTAGACCTCTTCCACTTCATGCTATTTACAAGAAATCGTGGCCAGCGTTTTAAGGTAGCCGTAACTGCCGTACTACGGAACCCTACACTGAGAATGGTTCGACACGAACCGGGTTGCATTTTTTTTATTTAATAGGCGGGACGTTGCTTTACTTGGATAAAATATTTATTTTCTGAACTGTGAGAAACAAGATATAAAGATGGAGATTGTTTTGTACTTATTAGTCATAAAGTACCTACATTAAAGTACGTACATTAAAATGATAGTCATCTTTAACACTCATATTATTATGATAACATAATATCATGATCTTCGGACGACGCGTAAATACTTAGGAATTAAGTACACTGTATTAGAGTCGCTTCAAGTTTTTTTCAATGTTAAAACGTGAGGGATTAAGTAATTATTTTTAGAACGTAGGTACATGCAATTATATACCTATTAACAGAACTGTTACGTCTAGGTACCTATCTATATATATATATACTTATCTTTACATAGTATAAAACAAAGTCGCTCCCGCTGTCTGTACGCTTAGATCTTTTAAACTACGCAATGGATTTTAATGCAGTTTTCAGCAATAGATAGAGTGATTCAAGAGGAAGGTTATGCCCCACATTAGTATCTACATTGCACCCGTGCGAAGTCGGGGCAGGTCGCTAGTATACTTATAAAGATAAATGTACCTACTGACTGACTGACTGACAGACTGATTCATCATCGTAGAGCCTAAATCACTGAAGCTGGAAACATGAAATTTGGGCAGTAGGATCCTTATGTGACGTAGGCATCCACTAAGAAAGGGTTTTTGGTAATTCTACCCCTAAATGGGTAAATAGGGGATAGAAGTTTGTATGAAAGTCCTTCACTTTTTAAGTATATTCAATAATAATTGGTAGTTGGCCTTTCGGTTAAAAACAATCCCACCAAAAACATTCTGTAAAAAACTAGCCAAGTCTCGATGGAGCTGCTTGTTTATCTCTAAAAAGTAATGAAATCTAGACAAAGTCGTGCCAAGTCTAAGGTTCCTTACTGCGATTTCTTTATTATTATAGTTAATGTTGTGTGACTTGGCCGTTGAAGGGTACACATGGGTACAAAACCAGGTGCTCCATGACACCATTGCACCAATCTGTCGCCAGAACCGCTACCCATTAACGATGGAAAATTGCCACTTGGAAAACGTTGATTCAATAACCAGTTAATTGTAGGCTTGATAAAGCTGCGTATTGTTAATACTTATGTATAGGCGAGCCTAAAACAAACAGTAATTTTTTTTTTCCAGTACAGACGGACTTTTAATCATTGATAGAAGTCCGTCTGTACCTGTCCCGTTGACTTGTACCCACTAACGTATAAAGAATGTTCAATGGCCAAGTCACACAACATTAACTATAATAATAAAGAAATCGCAGTAAGGAACCTTAGACTTGGCACGACTTTGTCTAGATTTCATTACTTTTTAGAGATAAACAAGCAGCTCCATCGAGACTTGGCTAGTTTTTTACAGAATGTTTTTGGTGGGATTTCACTTCTTTTTGTAGAAACGTGGGCATATTGATTTATTTTATTAGATTTTCTTATTAGACACAGTTTTTTTCTTTTTAGGAGTAGTTTTTTTATTATTACAAATCTTTCTTTTCTTTTTTTCCGGTTCTGGTTCTTGTACAGTAGCAACAGTTTTCCGTATATTTTTTTTTCCTAGTCTGGGTCACCAGGTCCAGATCTTCAATTATCCTAGTTATTATAGTTTTCCCTTTATGTGGTCATTAAACCCTAACTCTGTACCAAATTTCAGCTCTCTGAGTTTATGGGAAGTACTAGTTCTATTCTGATGATCGTGAGTGAGTGAGTGAGTGAGTGTCATAAATGCGAAACTTTGCTCTCGCTTAACTTCGGAACTAAATGACCTACAGACTTGAAATTTTGGATTTTAAGTATGTGATTATAGCTTACTGGGTGACGAAAATTTCTGCGTTCTGGTCTCATCCAGAGGTTCTCAAATAGGGGCCTGAAAATGCGGCGAAATGGTTCCAGTAAAGGATGGTACGGCAGTGTTTGCTTCGCGCTCGACTTGGCGGGGGCACTGCCGTGCCCCCCGATTAAACACGGTTTGAGTGTTTTTGTAAATTCAATCCCTAAGGGGATGAAATAAGGGTTGAAAGTTTGTATGCGACATCTGGTAAGTACTGGTGTATGTTTATTTCTAACTAGAAACCTCAATATTTAATTTCTTGCTTCTTACTTCAAATGTAGGTAACATTTGAAGTAAGAAGCAAGAAATTAAATATTGAGGTTTCTAGTTAGAAATAAACATACACCTGTTTCAGGGTTTTTGGAAATTATAACCCTAAGCGGTATATACTTAGAGTTGACAGTTTTTCGAAGTTAAACGCATGAATTTAAATAATAGGGTTTCTGGTTAGAAAGTAGTGGATACGTGTTTGAGCGTTTTTGTAAATTCGATCTCTAAGGGGGTGAAAAAACCGGCCAAGTGCGAGTCGGACTCACGCACGAAGGGTTCCTTACCATTATCTATAAAAAGGGCAAAAAATCATGTCTGTTGTATGGGAGCCCCTTAAATATTTTTTTTATTTTAATGTAATTATTTATTTTTTAAATGAATATATAACTAAATATTCTGTGAATATTTCAAGCGTCTACCTGTTGCCGTTTTCAATATCGAGCAAAAACGAGCAAAAAAATCACGTTTGTTGTATGGGAGCCCCCTTAAATATTTATTTTATTCTATTTTATAGTATTTGTTGTTATAGCGGCAACAGAAATACATCATCTGTGAAAATTTCAACTGTCTAACTATCACGGTTCATGAGATACAGCCTGGTGACAGACGGACGGACAGCGGAGTCTTAGTAATAGTAGATTATTAGACTGTGGTAATAGGGTCCCGTTTTACCCTTTGGGTACGGAACCCTAAATAAAAAAGATTGAAAGTTTGTATGAGAAATCTGGTATTTTTGAAGATAGCTAGAGCATTGAACATGAATAGTTAGATTATGTAACACAAATAAAGAAATACGTGTTGTATTGTCATATTGGATGAAAATGTTCATGCGGACTAAGTCGCGGGCAACGTGCTAGTAGGTATTATTTAAAGAGGAAATCGTACAGCATGCAATCGTAGAGTCGTACAGCATTAGAAAACACCTTTTGCGTTCTGTTGAAGTGAACCTCAAACATGATTGAAGGACAAGTACCTATATACTTAATCAATTTACACTATACCAAATAAAAAGAGAAATATGAAATGAATAACCTACTAATTGATTACATATTTGTATCTATACAATCCAGCGCTTAAAAGCGTTTGGGTTTCTGCACTATATGTTTTGGGTTCGATCTTCGTACTAAAATTATCCTAAATAAATTACAACAGTTATTTTCTATAGACCTATTTCTATTGAAAAATACATCTGATTAAGTGAAAACTTCATAATGGAAGATTATAATTCTTGTATTAAATTTCCTTATTTCTGATTACTTCTTTTAAGTAAGTGAATACTTAAATGAAGTAAAGTTTATTAAAATAATTAAAAAAAAACTATAAGCTGTATTTTTTTCAAAAACTTAACTTTCGCAGAATTTAGATCAAACCCCCAAGATAAAAATTCTTGCCCATCATCAGTCTATAAATATACAATAATTCCAAATCAAACCCATTGACATTGTAGGAACCAAATAAATAAAAAAATGCTTACCTTTAAGTGATACGCAAATAATTCGCGATGATGCACTTAAAACAATACAACCGACTTCACTCGTGTCTCAACTGTTAATAAATAAATAAATATAAATTCATAATCCTCTCCTTGCGATTCGAATTTTAAGAGGCCGAACGAACACTGGACGACTTTGTAAACGCGCACGACACGCACTATGGATTCTGAGGTAATGCGATTGTCGCAACAGCAATTCATAGACTACAGAAGTGAAATCCGCCAAAATCTTGCGACGTTATGCTAGGTATGTAGCAACCGTAATTATTATTTATTGTGAATTGCGATACTCTAATAATATACCTACCTAATACTTCGACAACTCTGTGTCACTCTCTACTCAACCCGTCGAAACTCTGGGTCATATAGATAGCTCCATTAAGAGGACCCCAGTTTATATGCGCTAGGGAATCAGATTGGGAATCAGATCATTTCGGGGTCATTTGCACCTTTGCATCGGCATTACTCAAGGCTTTAAGGCAGACAAGTTGAGTAGAATAGAATAGAATAGACTATACTTTATTGTACACCAAAATTGTAACACAGCTCATAAACAATAACAAACATTAAAGGGTACAATGGCGGTCTTATCGCTGAGTAGTCTATCTTACTTTCCTATATCTTCTTCCATCGGTCATAAATAAAATTAAAATTTGCCGATACAGCGATGTCGCAATGCGTACACTTGAACTCATTTTAGAGTTTGTTACTAATATGTTGAAGATTTTGTGGTGTTACTAGGTGAAGTTCAAAACCATTAGTATTCAGAGTTCATGCGTTTATTCAAAAAATAATATCTATAAATAGACACTTTACACGTGTAAAAATATCATGATCTAATGAGTACTATTAAATGTAGTTGAAAAACGTGACACTGCTTTAATTACTGGTCTGGAAATTAGTATGCGTGAGTTAAAAAGTGTACAACACGCAAAAGTTTACTTAAGACTAGGGTTGCCAACTATACTATTAAAAACAGTATTATACTGTTTTTCACTACATTATACTTTTTAGGTACTGTTGAACAAAAATAAACTAACACTAAGACTAAGTGCCTTTTTTAAGCATTTAACAATTACACGAAATTGATAAGTTTTGCGAGAAGCACTAAAAATATGTCTTAAAAACATTAAAAAAAATAATCTTCATTTTTCTAAAATACTGTTTATTTTCCTTCTCAGACCTAAATATATATGTACTTTATTTCTTGTAAAAAAAGTTGGCAACCTTACTTGAGACCCGAGCGAGCGGGATGCGTGCTCCCCTCCCGACTCCCTCGTTGCTTACCGCTGTCGGCATCGACGCGTCAGTATTGCAGGCATGTCATCAAAGGACAATGAGGAGGAGTCATGTCTTCATCCTCTGGCTTTGCTGTGGGCTGTTTGTGGATCTCAGGTAATTTAAAGATGTTATCAGATTTTACACTTAGTTTATACAGGGTGTAAACGAAATCATATAATTCCTTCAAACCTCGTGATGTACTGCTGACATAGATTAACCCTGCACGGGATACTTTTAGATTCAATAAAAAAAAATTACGATTACGAGTTAAAAGACGCTCGGGGCGCTAAAATGCCTCACGTTAAGAACACACATGTTTTCTTACTGTTTTTTTTATTGTGTCCGTAAGTATCCCGTGCATTGTTAATCATTGTTAATGTAATTGGCAATAGGCTAACCCCCTGGTGACACATGGGTCACATGGGACTTAAACATAACGGCGAAATGAGGGTGTTACTATACACCTCTGCCTAACCCTTCGGAGAATACAGGCGTGATGTTATGTTATGTTTAAATATGATTTCTGTTATTGTGTGTGTTGTACTACAGATCGTGTTAGCCAAGTAGCAGTAGGTATGTGAGAGCCAGATGGGTATAGGGGAATCCCTTTATATCTCTGTTCCTTGGATTCGTGTGCTTCCTGTCGGCGTCTATAATCAGGTAAAACTAGGGATAAACGCGGCCAACACAAGAATAAAAAATAGAAAAAAAGTATTATTTGGAACGTCCGAACTGACTTAGAATCTATATTTTTATTAAGTTAGAGTCGTTAACCACAAAATAAATAATACACAAGTTCACTGGACGAGCTGTTTCATCAAAACATCTTGGAAATTTGATTTTGCCATTAGCGCAAGAGCAACCAGGGACTAGTTACTGGTACAGTTAGCATCAAAATAAGTGATCATTGTAAGTACAAATAAATTAAATTGATTTATGAATGGAAACTTCCCAATTATTATTTTTAATTATGATAATAGAAGAAATTTAAAACTAAAATTATATTAAATTTAGAATAATACCTAATTAGTTACTGTAATAATTAATTTCGTAAAACAACTACGGGAAATATATTGTGAAGGACGGCACGGATGACATCTGTCGGGCATGCCACTGTCCCGGTGAATCTATTCGATATAATTATTATCTCTGGTTGTTCTCGTCTTACTAACAGCGAGTATTTGCACAGACACAACCTAGTAGCTAGGTTTATCCACCAGCAACTTGCTCTGAAATACAACCTTGTGGACGCAGAAGTACCATATGATACTATAAGTATGTGCTCGACCCAGTTCTCGAAAATGGTCATATCACATTGTACTGGGATCGATCTATCATCACCGACAGGACTATTGTTGCCAATAAGCCTGACATAGTGGTGATAGATCGATCAGAGCGTTTTACAATGATTGTTGATATCACTGTTCCACATGACGAGAACGTTGTGAAAGCCGAGAAGGATAAAGAAATTAAGTACCAAGACTTCGCACACGAGGTTGTCGACATGTGGCCGACTCAGCAGTTGTTGTGCCAATAGTCGTTACGGCCAATGGCTTAATAGCCAAGAGCCTGGTGCGGCTCTCGTTGGGCGGCTGGGTCAACGGCCTGATACAGAAAGCGGTACTTCTGGACACGGCGCCTATTGTCAGGAAGTTCCTCTCTCTGAGGCCCTGACCACCGGTAGCTTGGGCCCTGTTCCGGATGCCGGTGGGCTACTATTTTTTATATTATTAATTGTTTTTTATATTTTTTATAGAAATATTTAAAAATGTAATTTATATGTGTATCTTGTCGGTGGGCAGTGAAAACCACGTATGTGTAAAATACAATTTTTTAAAAGAGGTAGAAATAACTGTCTCCTGCAAAAAAAAATGGCCGATCAAATGTTAATACAAGTTTGTCATCGTACGTCATAGATAGCTTAGAAGTATTTGAATTAGAAAATTTGTTGAACTAAGTAGTACGTGTATGACGAGTTTATCAATCTAAAGAACAAATAAAACGCTTTTGAAGAAAATTTTATTTACGAGGTTTACACTGCCGAGCGTCGATTTAGTGAATACAGGAAAATTTCGTAATTCCGAAATATTAGTGTAGATACTGATGTTGACTGTACTTATTCATTTAGGTACACAAAGTGCTTAGTTAGTTCTCAGTAAGTAGATTATAATCGTGGCATCTTAAAATGAATTAAAAGCCAAAGGCCTACTGACTTTGACCGTCCTTTAAAAACACTTTCATAAATTGTAAAAAACAGTCTTCATTATTTTGATAGAATAATTATTATTAATTAACATAACATCACGCATGTATTCCTCAAAGGCTTGGGCAGAGGTGTATAGTAACACCCTTATTTCACCGTTATGTTACCATGTTATAGGGGGCGAGCTTATTGCCATCAACCGGGCACAATTCCAAACTCCGGGCTGCTACTGGGTCATTCCACAGGGAAAAACTCAATAACAATTTGTCTGACCTGGGAATCGAACCCAGGACCTCACGATCAGTAGTCGTGCTTGCTACCACTAGACCATCGAGGCTGTTATTATTAACTATTTTTAGAAATAAAATATGTAATTTATTGCAAATGTACCTAATTTATGCGTGGTCCGACGACACGTACTTGACTGGTTTTAACAGGCTTTAAAAGGGAAGTAGGTTCTCTATTTGGCGCGTTTTTTCAACTGTCAAGCCGCCTGATTCAGTAGGGTAACAATAGATAATTAATTGTGTCCCATTAGTCGACAGTTGAGCTCTTATGTATGTACTCGGGTTAGGCTGGACATCCACCAGAGCTATGCGAGGAAAATGTGCGGTGCGAAATGTGTAGCGAGGATGTGAAACGGTGTGACCCTTTCCACCAGAGCTGTGCCAGGAATGGGTAATGTGTAATGCGTTATGTGTTAATGTGTACAAATGAGCGGTACGAGGATAGGTAGCAGACTCTTTTCGAATATGAGGGTGGTGTGGCGGGAGCGGTACACATTCCTCGTAACACATTCCTCGCAACACATTCCTCGCAACACATTCCTCGCAACACATTTCTCGCAACACATTCCTCGCAAGACATCCCTCGCTCGCATTTCTCGCTTGTTTTGTATGAACAAAAACCTCGCTCCGCTAAGCCCATATCCACCAGAGCTGCGCAGAGCGAAGCTAGGTAAATGAAGTGATTCTATTGCTGCTTACAAAACACATTCCTCGCTACGCAGCTTAGCACAGCTCTGGTGGATGCTCAGCCTTACTCCGAAATTTCTGAGCCAATTTACGCGATTATTATTATTTTATATTTTGAAAGAGTTTCGAGAAGGTCCCACATAAATTTTGTCATGATCTAATGGAGCATTTCGGAGATAGAGAATCAACTCCTCAACGACGAACAGCACACGGATCGTGATTAGGTTGTTGTAATTTGTATGAGAGAATCAGAGCTGTGTTATTGTTCATTGAATTTTGTTACTTTGTAGTGATGTCCATTCGACCAGTGATGCCTTTCAGACGTTTAGAAGTCGGCTTTTTAAAATTTTACAATCAAATTATTGATATTTTTCATTCCTTCGGTTAGTTATGTAAATACAGGGTGTAAACGAAATCATGTAATTCCTTCAAACCTCATGATGTACTGCTGACATAGATTAATCCTGCACGGGTAAGTTTTGGATTCAATAAAAAAAATACAGGAAGTAAACATGTGTTGTTAACGTGAAACATTTTAGCGCCCTGAGTCAAATGACTGCACGGCCATTGATAGCCCCGTAATTCGCTCGGGGCGCTAAAATACCTCACATTAAGACCACATATTTACTTCTTGTATTTTTTTTTATTCAATCCAAATGTTTCCCGTTCTGGGTTAATCTATGCCAACAGTACATCACGATGTTTGAAGGAATTACATAATTTCGTTTACACCCTGTATATCGACGCTCGGCAGTGAAAACCTCGTACTTAAATAAAATTTTCTTCAAAAGCGTTTTATTTGTTCTTCAGATTAATAAACTCGTCATACACGTACTAGTTCAACAAACTTTCAATTCAAATACTTCTAAGCTATCTATGGCGTACGATGACAAACTTGTATTAACATTTGATCAGCCATTTTTTTAGCAGGATACAGTTATTACTATCTCTTTTAAAAAATGTATTTTACACATACGTGGTTTTCACTGCCGACTGGCAATATTTACTACATATTTGTATATATTTTTATTATTTTATATGATATATTTATTACTATATATTTACCCTGTAGCTTCACCACAACAAAGTAAGCACCTAGTTAAATTAATAATACGAGTACATCACACATGAAATGGAAATTAATTACTCATTGTCCTGTACGAATCCTGCTTTGGAATTAGACAATCGGTGAACATGTCTTAGCTCTTTAATGAGTTACGGAACGAAGTCTAATTACTTACTATAAAATTGTAATTATTACTTTACAAAGTTGCTTGTTGCTATTAAATAGTAAATAAATACATAGTATTTCAATAAAAGACTTCCGTCTTCATTAATCTTCCCAGGTATTAGGTACTTATAAAAAGTTTACTATTGTTATCTATCCATCAGTTGTTTATCTCGGAAATTAATAGCCAGTGGTGAATTTTAGCACATGTGACTTTCATATTGAAAACGGGAAAGGTTGGCTAGTAACTGTAGTTTTAGTAGTAACTGTAGTAGTAGTAACTGTAGTTGTAATTTTAGTTTTTAGGTGTAAACAAGGGGTCAGTTGTTTACACCAAAAAACTAGTTGTAAACAAATTGTATAAAGGTCTTTTAATAGTATTAGTTACTTATTTTTAACACTTAAAAACATGGTATGGAATATTTAAAACAAGTGTTTTAAAGATCTACCTGACTCTGTTTGCCACTTAAAGTATGCAATAGCAATTATTTTTAAGACTCCCAAAAAAGGAGGAGGTTATCAATGCGGATGTTTTTTTTTAATGTTTGTTCTCCGCTACACCGTCATTTATACTTAAACCGATTTGGAAATTAAAAATTAAATTCTTCTTTTTAACCGACTTCAAAAAGGAGGAGGTTCTATATTCGATAAGTTTTTTTTTATGTATGTACACCGATTACGCTAAGATTTATGATCTGATTTACGCGATTCTTCTTTTGTTTGATGCGGAATAGTTGCCATTTGGTCCCATAAAAATTTAAAATAGTTTGGCCCAGTAGTTTTCATTTTATGAACATTTTTATTTTTTTATGAACATTTTAGTTTACTTTGTTGATGTACCTAATTATTCTACCTGATGTAATCTAGAAAAATCCTACTGTAGTTTACAGAACAACCTATTACAGACACTAAAAAGGAAAAAAAAAACTACGTTTAAAAAAACCGACTTCAAAAACTAAAAAGTATAAAATAACTTAATATTAAATTAATAGTTTCAGAAGTCGGTGCCTTCAATTTGGTTCAGCGTGGATTAGCACCGACGTCTGAAACTGTTAATTTTATATTAAGTTATTTTATACTTTTTAGTTTTTGAAGTCAGTTTTTTTAAACGTAGTTTTTTTATGTATGAAAGAGTATTCTTTTGTAGTGGTCCCATTTAAATTTGGTGAAGATCTCATGAAGAACTACGGAGATAGACAATGGAACTCCTCAATGACGTACCGTACGATAATCTGAGGATGTGATTATGTTACGAGCAGCGTCTTTAGTAGGTCCAACCATGTTTAAATTAAGGCCACTAAAGTGAAAAAAATAAAAAACATTTTAACAAAAATAAAACAGAGTTCAAAAAAACGAAAAAAGAATAAAATAATTACCGTATTATAAAATTAACAGTTTCAGAAGTCTGTGCTTTCAATTAGGTTCAGCGTGGATCAGCACCGACTTCTGAAACTGTTAATTTTATAATACGGTAATTATTTTATTTCGAAAATATTCTCAGTTATATGTAGAAAACATGTTTTAGACCTAGATGTAAACGAGGGGTTAGTGGGGCATATGCGCAAACGAATCCCGTGCCCCTAGCCCAAGGTAGTAGAAGGGACACCGTGGTAGTTTTATAACCGATCTCAATTCAAGATCTTCGAATTGATGTAGGTTTATGACAGAAATTTCATATAAGTAATATCTTAAACCTACATCAATTCATAGATTTGGACTGACATCAGCCGTTAGTCTCTAAGTACATAACTCTTCGTCATCTTCAGGCGGGGGGTATCCATGAGGATAAATCCCCACGTATAATCGGGTGTAGCGCGAGTGCTATAAACTCATCATCATCATCTTTCTGCCCTGTTAAAAAATTTACTTGGGGTCAGTGCAATGTGTCCTTCTCTTCCATTCTTCCCTGTCAGCCGTCACCTGATCATTTACTCTCTTTTCCTTCAAATCCTCCTTCACACAATCCATCCATCTTTTCTTAGGACTCTCCCCCTCCATCCATGAGAGCTAGCACTAACAATTTATTTTGTACGTATAAACTGTTTTCAACTGTATACAATCTCTTAGCTCGAATTTAGATTTTTCGCCTAATAGGTAATTTAGATCAATCGATGTAGGTACGTATAATAGATTCTGAAATGTCTTGGCAATACGAAACACTACTTCTTTATTCCTTACCCCTCGTTTACAAGTTGTGATACAAGTTGTAAACAAATTGTATAAAGGTCTTTTTAAAAGTAGTTACTTAAGGTATTGAACATTGTAATAAAAAAAACACGTTTCGCAATCTTCATAAAATTGTTTTAATTTCAGATAAATTTTTCATATAACACAGTTTTATAAACATATAACACAGTTTTTGTACAAAAAAATCGTGCCCATTACTAATGGAATGTTTTTAATTATCGACGCTCGGCAGTGAAAACCTCAATCAATCAATCAATATCTTTATTGTGGATCATAGGTAGGTACATAATACAGGTCTTAAATAATTAAATTGTGCTCAGCAATGTCCCGCCCATAGGGCATACAATAAATAAAATTTTCTTCAAAAGCGTTTTATTTGTTCTTCAGATTAATAAACTCGTCATACACGTACTAGTTCAACAAACTTTAAATTCAAATACTTCTAAGCTATCTATGACGTACGATGACAAACTTGTATTAACATTTGATCGGGCCATATTATTTGCAAGCTTCTATCTCTTTTAAAATTTTGTATTTTACAGATACGTGGTCTTCACTGCCGACTGACGTTATAATTTTAAGACAGTCATAATTATAAAATTCTACATCAAATGAACATTGCTTAATAATTTTAGCGAAATATACCTTTAAATAGAACTAGCTATAAAGAGTTAGGTATTTATAAGATAACTAGATAAAACCCAAAAGGGGTTGAACCATTTTAATATAATTCTTGTAGTATTATTACTATCACAATAAAATTATCAAGAAATACACCGTGAAATTTTGATAGTTTTCATTCCGCAGTGTAGTGACCAGGGTTGCCAGATGAAATTGACAAAATTATCGAACATTGCCTGACGAAAGAATATGCTAGCCATCAGTAAATACACGGTATTTAAACATAAAAAAACGATTATTTTGTCATACCAAAACACTGGACTAAAATACCGAACAGTTCGATATAAACACCTGGCGACACTAGTCACTACTAGTGTTGCTAGGGGCTTGTCATACATTCAAAAGTTTGACCGACTTTGCTACATTCACTACTGAAATGGAATCACTACACCAGGGCTTGAAAATTAACGATTTTTATAGTGGGTTGGATCTGTTTTAATATAAAATCAAACCACACCATAGGATTCTTTTAAATTCGCAAGATCATAACAAATGGCAATGGCAAGGCACATTGTGGTGTTAAGGAACATATTTATTGTTCTTATTAAGTAAATAACAGACAATAGGCACAAAAAATAACACAGCCACACTCACAGATCAAAATTGTGCATTAACTATTTTTACACCAGTCAGCGGCAAAAGTGATAATAGTAGAGTACTTACGCGCCAAATTTCTAGATAGCTCTGAAGTTTCGGCGAGTGGTTGCGCATGCGTAGTAACTATTTTACCTACATATTTCGCTACTGCTCAACTACTCGACGAACTTCAGAGTTATCTAAGGTTTGGCGTGTACTATGCGTGCCTACTAAGAATAGGATCGCGCTTGCTACAACTTCACACGATAGCTGTCAAATTAGTACTGGTAGCAGAAAAAAAACTGTGAAAAAAATATGTTATATTTTTTTATTCATAGATTTCATTATTATTTATATTAATTTTTATAAAATGTTATTTCTTGAATTCCATAAATAAATAATTTTGGGTAAATTAATAATATTTGAACGCAGTATTAATTTAAAAAATGAACCAATATATATATAGTTAACTTCACGAAATGCTACTGGTCACCCTAATATGTCCCCATAATAATAATATAATTACTGTGTAATTAATTTGGCGTAAAATTTATTAGAAATACCAAAAAAGTGAACAAAAAATAATTAAACTGAGTATAATTTCTTTATTTACTTTTCTGCACACCTTACGCTTTGGTAATGAAGTTCACGAGTATTGCGGAACAAAATGGCGTCTTGATGGTACTATTCTTAGTTGGCACGCATAGTACCTACTGTATATTGTTAAATTGAAAACTTAGTTACGTACTATTGATTACAAAAAAAAATGTGTTTTATTAGTAAAATATTTTGTCTCTACTATTCATTCAGTAGCACTTGGCAGGACATAGGTCGCTCAAGGTGCAGGTTTTGGGGCAAACAAAAGATTTTAAAGCTTTGTTCTAAACTCAATTTACTAGATTTTTTATTTAGCATTTTTTTAGAAGAATAATTAATTTCATTAACCATTTTTAAACTTTTTACCGGCTCAATTGCACCGACTAACTATAACCGCACTTTAAAAAAAAATCTGTCAAATCAATACTTGACATACCTACATATGATATGGTTACGGTTATAATTAATTGGTGCAACTGAGCCTAAGATTGCTTCACAAACTATATAGGGATATACTATATCGCTTACTTTTGACGCTGACTGAACCGGTCGTCCCAACTAACTACTTTACTTATCAAATTAACAGTAAACAGGTTAACAAACTTAATAATATACAATAGTTAATCAAATCATTGTCATGTCTGCAACTTATTTAGTCTATGGTGAGAGTTCTAAAGGTGCCAACTTCTGTCGAGTTCTTTCCTTTCTTATCGGTCTTCCAAAAGTTTTCATCTAAGAAATATTTCCTGAAATCAAACAAAACATAGACTGAACAAGAAGTAAGTAGTAATATAATTTTAAAGAAGGTAAAAGTCGTCTTGATTTAATCAAACAACTAGCGACCCGCCCCGGCTTCGCACGGGTGCAATGTAGATACTAATGTGGGGCATATAAACCTTTCCTCTTGAATTCATCTATCTATTGCTGAAAACTGCACTAAAATCCGTTGCGTAGTTTAAAAGATCTAAGCGTACAGACAGCGGGAGCGACTTTTTTATCTATACTAATATTATAAAGCTGTTAAAGAGTTTGTTTGTTTGAACGCACTAATCTCAGGAACTACTGGTTGGAATTGAAAAAATATTTCTGTGTTCGATAGTCCATTTATCGAGGAAGGTTATAGGCTATATAACATCACGCTACGACCAATAGGAGCGGAGCATAAATGAAAAATGTTGCAAAAACGGGAAAAATGTCCACCTGTGCGAAGCCGGGACGGGTCGCTAGTACCTACTATGTAAAGATGATCCATCTAGTTGAATGCCGTAGAAAACCGATGTCATCTTTAAATTCGGGTAATTATAAAGGGCAGCAGTTACTCGTAGATGTGACTATAGTCCTCGTGCAAGCGCTAGTCACCTCCTGAGGTATGTGAGCGGCAGGAGGGGGGTGCGCGCGGTAGACAAGACAAAGCAAACTGACAGAGCGCGTCTATTGTTGCAAAGTAATGCCCATCAATTTAAGTCGTATCCTTCGGTAAAATAAGTCAAAGTAGTTCTTCCCGAAGTTATACTTTTGAGTGACGCTTAGCATCGACTATTTATCTCGGCCTTTGGGAGAGGAAACGCAGGCTGCAAATATTAATAATTTGAATATTTTGAATAGGTTTTTGCGATCTATTTCCGTCCCACCCCTCCCGCAAACCTTCCCAATTGAGCGCGAAAGAGACACCTGCATCTCGGACTGATTTCTCCTGTGCAATGTTAGCGAAATTGTACTTTCGTATTTCCCCGTTTCCTTCTTCAAATCTGGACCGATATATATATTTTTTTGTAATAATTTAAGAAAGACTTTGGTTATGTCTGTATGTTTTTCTTTGAATTTTTATATTCGTCAAATTTGATTGCCAGGTGTTTGAAAACGGTGGTAAAACCGGTCGACTTTTGTAAAATTTAAACGTTTCTAGTTCTTTTAATAATTAGTTTATTGACAAAAACAAAACATAGGGACATAGTGGTGGTAGATATATATCATATGGTAAAAAATATTTGCTCTAGTGACATTATCCAAGGAGTAAACTGAGGAATACGTTTGTATGGACTAAATGCGGACCGCATTTCCTCTTAAAATAACCACAGTACGAGCAATGGCGTCTACCTTGTAGGAAATCACACATACTGTATTTCGTTTAAATTTCCATAGTTACCTCTGTTCCATGACGATTTCCATGACTTTCTTGTTCAGTTCCTCCATGGTAGGCCGGTTGCCGCCATAGTCTTGTGGCAAATCTTCCTTGCTGATGTACTTGTACAGCGTCTCCGACTTTGGCACGTGGAAGTGGATCTGTACATATAAATATTGAATTTAATGTAGAACATAACATCACGCCTGTATTCCCCGAAGGGTTGGGCAGAGATATTAACACCCTCATTTCGCCATTATTTTTAAGTCCTATGTAATAGGGGCGAGCCTATTGCCATCAACCAGGCACAAATCCAAACTCCGGGCTGCTACTGAGCAATTTCTTGGCACTTTATTGTAGAACCTGCTGTAAAATGTGACTATGAGGTGTATGGATAGGCTGTGAAATGTATGAAGGATGGTTGCAATGGTCAGGCGGTTTAAAATAATTTAAACGAGGGTCGTACTACATTTAGTTTAGTTTTTGCTTGTAAAATCTAAGAATAAAACCGTATTGAAATCGGTTCATCCGTTTGAGTGCTACGATGCCACAGACAGACATAGGTGTCAAACTTATAACAAGCCTCTTTTTTCAATGGGGGTTAAAAACAATACAGCAACCAACAAAGTTTGTAACAACCTGTTCTGAACCTCGCCCGGGGAAAGCGAGGGGGTCTGCTGGACTCTTACCGACTAAAAACCCACTGTGTCCCTCCTCCTGACCATCGGCCGGGGTCGCGGGATTCGCATAAGCATATGTGAAACCCCTTTGCTATGGCCAACCTAGGACCTACCACATTCACCTCTGTTATTTTTATTTACAGACCTTTCAAAAATAAGAAATACACTTGGGAACAATGAATCCGGGTCACCAACATAAACAAAACAATGTACAGTCACGAGTAATAATATGTATACACATAGCGAAATTGAAAAGCGATTGTCTTCTAAAATATCTATTAGAATTATGAAATATTTAACACATAATTTTTACAATTACATACGAATTACTGTTTCGAATATTTCTTAATTACACTTTATTCTCTAAAACAAATTCGCTTTTTAAGTTAGCAATGTGTATACCTATTATTACACGTGACTGTACATATACATATACCTATCAATGTTTTCTGAAATATTAAGATTTATGTTGGTGACCCGGATTAATAGCTCCCGAGTTTATTATAATATCAAATAGTACAAACCATATCAGTAACTTCTTGTCTAAGGAACGGTTTCATGAGCGCGAACAGTTTGTCTATGAACGGCGGCGCGTTTATAATGTGGATCTCCTTTAGCCTGATCGGCATGGCTTCCTGGAGGACAGAATGATAGTATATTTAAAAATCATGCAAATAATACATACATAAAACATAATTAGCCCATTACTGTCCCACTGCTGGGCACGGGCCTCTTCTCAGAATGAGAAGGGTTTATCTTAGTCCACCACGCTGGCCTGGTGCCGGTAGGCAGATTACACACACCATCGAGAACTTTATGGAGCCCTCTCAGGTGTGCAGGTTTCCTCACGATGTTTTTCCTTCACCGTTAACGCAAGTGATAATCAAATTCTGGTCCGTACATGAATTCGAAAAGTCAGAGATATGGGCCGGGATTGGACTCAGACCCTTCTGCATGGAAGGCGAGCGTTCAACCGTTAGGCTATCACTGCTTTTAAAAGCAGTGATACCAAATAATCAAAACTTTATTAAGAGTAAATTTTACCTCGTGCCCTGTACACCAGTGGCGAAGGGTCACTTTTGGTAAGAGTGAAGCCGGAGCAAAAAATGCTTACCTTGCCCAAGCGTGACGCATGCAGTGCATGTAGGTAAATATAATGTTTAAAATAAAAGTAAAACATTTTATTTAATTTTACAACTTCCCGTGAGCCATTGATATTTGCTGTAAGTATAAAGATAACATAACATCACGCCTGTATTCCCCTAAGGGTTGTGCAGAGTTGTATAGCAACACCCTAATTTCTCCGTTATATTTAAGTCCCATATACATAATAGGGAGCGAGCCTATTGCCATCAACCGGGTACAAATCCAAACACCGGGCTGCTGCTTTAGTTGAGAGATTTCATAGTAGACACTAGTAGGTAGTGACTGTTCAAAAGGGAAGCCGGTAGGAATCGGCTTGTATAGAGCCTTCGCCACTGCTGTACACGCATATATGTGTTTTATACGCTGGATGGATTAAAATGTATGGCACTGGAGTTAGAACTGAAAAAACACAATGTCTGTTGGTGGCAGTGAATGGACTAGACCACAATAATAATAGGTGAACGCCACGTGCTGCTTTCTAGAATCACATCTGCCTAGCCTTTTCCTAACTATGTTGGGGTCAACTTCCAGTCTAACCAGATGTGGTTGAATACCAGTATTTTACACAGAGCGACTGCCGACAAACCGCAAACCAGTTACTGGGCAATGCCGGTATCCTAAGGTTAGAGCGGCTGTCAGACTTCCGGGCTTCTGATTCTGACTGCCATAGGTATTCGTATGACACCCGGGACCGACGGTTTAACGTGGTCTCCGAGGCACGGTGGGGTCTGGATGTGCTGGTTTCTGGCATGGTCCTTCGTTATTCATTTTCATTGTCGTTAGTCATCACGACAGACGACAGCCATGTGTCAAGTCCCAGTACTTGGATAAATTAAATCGAAATATGGATAGACACAATGAAGGTCCTACTAATATCCCTAAACCCTTCTCATTCCGAAAAGAGGCCCGTACCCACCAGTGGAATAGTAATGGGCTGATTATGAATATTATTTAAAATATTACTTACTAATGTTCTTACTAATTTATAAACATCTCTCTTCCTCTCTAAAGCAAATAAAGGTAATGTTAACACAGCCGGTGTATACACGGGCAGAGTGTATGCGATAATAAACAAGTGCCACAGAAAGAAACTGAAGGTGTCCAAAGAATGATATCTAATGAAAAGTACTCAACGAAGTTATTATGTCTGATGGAAAATAGATAGATTTCTGTGGGTTTGGTCTGTCAAGCCGTCAGAAATTATCTTTATAAATAATTGTTGGTCAAAAAATCTGTTAGTGACCGTGTAACTTCTGAAGGACTTGACCAATTGAGGTCATATATATTTATTTTTTTGCAGTATGTTTTATCGAGACTATGGTTCATAGCTATGCTAAGATCCGATAGATGACGCTGTACTCAAGTTATTAACGCTGGCACAGCCGTAGGAGAAAACTAGATAAGTTATAAAATTATGACGTCTACACAAATAAAATATGACAGAAGCCGGATTCACATACCTCTTGATATTTAGACAGCTTCTTCGCCACGGAGACGTTGAACTTAGTAATAAACTTGAGTGTAATATCCTTAGCATCCATGACCACGACGTCAGCTTCAGCTAGATCGTCATTGGCCAGTAACCAGGCATCACACGACATGAAGAACATTCTAGCGTCTTGAAGATAGTCATATTGCTCCAGACCAGGGTCGTTCAGTTGCCAAAACCAAATATTTCTATTCCCTGATATTTTGAACTGCGCCAATTTTCTGTAAATAACAATGTTTTTGATATAATACTTACAGTGTTTTATTATTTTAAGGAAGACTTAATTAACTATTACTAATGATTCTTAGAGTAAGGCATGGAATCGATTTGGAGAGATTAATTTTTTTTTATTATTTTGCTGTTAGGAAATTCACAGTAACACAGTGCCGGTTTGCGGGTGAAATTATAGGCACATGAGATTTTCCAACTTTGTCCCTAAGGTTGGCAATGCATCAGCATTCCTCTTGATGTTGTAGGTGTAGGTATATGTAATGGTGGCGGGATACCACTTTCATCAAATGGCCAGTCGGCTTGTTAGCCAATATATTACATACGTTAAAAAAACCACGAGTTTTGGACTGGCTACTAGTCGAGGAGAAAAATGAAAATAGATTTTTACTGAGTGTGTTTTTAGGTGAAAAAAACTCCTGACAATTGTCAGCTCTAAGATAACTAAGAAAACATTTCACATAGCAATACAACAATTTTGTTTGCATACCATTGTTCAGGTGATTATCTCGTACGGTATATAAATAGGTGCCAGTAAGTAGGCTATTGCCCTCAACACATCGACAAACAAAATACTTATACCTATTATGATCTCACGTATTGATAGATCATCGGCACCCGGAAACTTTTTGGCGTTTAGCTTGTAACCTATGATTTTACGATTATAGATATTATTTATGTATATACACACAATATCACTTATGCCCGGTTCCTATAAACATAAACGAATCGTTTTGCTTACCAATGGTAGCATTTTTATTGGCAAATTGGGTATATAAATAGACTTGTAAGCTAATTTTACCTGCGATAGCTACTTCCATATGGGAAGGTCTACTATGCAAAACTATGACGCCTTTGCTTTGTTATTGATAAAGATATACGAGTTTCAATTTTAACCAATAACGCTCCGTGAGTCATAGGAATCGGCCATTAAAGAGAAACAATGGTTATAATATTTAGTACAAAGGTACATACCTACTGCTTAGTAAACAAAAGGTACTTTATTATAGTTAAGATAGGTATGAGGAAAAATATATATAAAATAAAAAGGTAAACATAAACTTAGGGATTTTATGCTCTGAATTAATGTGATAGGTACTTATTCAATTCAATAAAAGATGTCAAAATAACTCGATATATTTAAAAAACGAAGTTGCACCACACTAAGGATTGATCATGCATTGTTGCGTTTACAGACACTTTTCTCACACAAGCACAAACTCCCAGACTCGGAACAAATAATTATCTGTGAGACCATCTAAATATTTGTTTGGAAGAACTCGTGGTTAGCTAACAAAACGCGCGGTTCGTAAGATTTAAGCTGCGCTTGTCGCGGTCAGTCCGTAAGTTAGATGACCTTTTGTTACACATCAAGTGCTCTCTGAGTCACGGAGGGGTCCGTGGCTCAGAGAGCACGGTCCCGGATGTCATACGAATACCTAAGACAGTTTTTACGGGTCAAAAACCCGAATATCTATCTTATTTATAAATGTATATATATATACCTATATGTAAGTATTATGTCTATGTATGGTGTGTAGTATATATTTTGCAGCAGTACACCATGGACTACCCCCTCTATCTTATTCATTGACTTCCTGTTCATCCAAAGGTTGTCTGGTAGATATCGCTATCAGCGATAAGACCGCCATTGTACCCTTTAATGTTTGTTATTGTATAAGAGCTGTGTTACAATTTTGGTGTACAATAAAGTATATTCTACTCTATTCTATTCTATTCTAACCGGTCTAATGTCCGACACTAACATCATCATCATATTTAGCCTCCATAATCCTACAATTGCATCCAGATGTTAGTCGCGACAGATTTGAAACCAACATAGTTGGGAAAAAGGCTAGGCTGAACACACGGTTCGTACTTCGAACCCATGACCCGTGCAGAAAGGCATTCGCTCAATCTCTGTACTAATAGAGACATCCGAATTTTCAGAAGAATAAATAAGGTTTTATTATTTTAAAACACTTTTATTCACAACAGTATCGTATGACTCCTAGGGAAAACCACAATAAACCTTGTCATATGAAATAATTAAATTAACAGAGGACAGAGCAGTACAGCGGTGTGACCTGTTGTTAATTATAATTAGTGCTAATTACTCTATTACGTGATCTAGCAGAACATTCAGTTTGACGTGACTCATTATACGATTTGACGATTCCTTTATAAAATAATTGCTGTGGTTTATTTATCCGGTTCTACCTAGAAGCAATTTAAGCATGTGAGCATTCAATTAAAGGCTAATTGTAAATTAATTAATTGTAAGTATTTAAAGAGTGGAGACTTTCAGTCGGTATCCCCATTTGATAGGGGACGAGCTTGTACCTACTTACTAAAGGCATAGTCGTCGGCATGTAACTTGGCAAGAGTAGAGAAGAGAATTCCTCTCCTTTCTTTCTTTATTCGAAACAGATATGTTTAAAAATAAACTATGGCAATAACCATAGAATAATAAAAAGCAATAAAAGTGACCATTTTTTGTTGCACTAAGTGTACCTACATCGCCAACTTACTCCCACTAGGTACGTCAAAACCTTGCCAAGTTACGTGACAGCGACTATCACAGAGAATTTTCTAACAGACACACGTCATTTAATTAATTTGTTCGAAAACCTCGTTGAAATCCAAAGTCTCTCTTTCGACGATCTTACCATGAAAAGTATCAATTTTATGGCAATTTAAATTCGATTTTAAATTGATTGTGGATTCTACTTATACACGATAATAAGAAAGACTAATAGACAGTCAAATTACATAGATACTGCAAGAAATATAACCCAGTTTTAATTCCACAGTGTTAGCTAGTTCTGCGATTTATAGCAGAGATTAAAACGAATTACTTTGAGCCATAAGGTTGCCCTAGATTAGTTCACGACCGCCCGCAAAATGTTGCTTAGCGACAAACTTGATATTATAATTAGAACACCGATTCAAAATCTTGGGTTATTTAAAGACAATATATTTTTCTCACAAGTCTCGCGTATTCCCAGGGCAATAAGTACCTACCTACATACTTATTTCGGCAGCATAATACAATTTATTTATATAAAACTAAATTCACACACCTAACATAAATGGCAGATCTGTGATTGTCCGAACTGATAGATAGAAGTATTTTGATACGAATCTACAGGTCACAGATGAAGATGTTGAAAATCGCTAGGTTAAAGCTGAGAACCTTTCTATCAATAAAGGCAGGCCTTGTCACCAGTAGGTATTTGCAGCCTTATTATGGTGGGGTCTCACAACCTGTCTAAACACAGACCACGTCAGATCTCGCCTCGCCTGTCAAGGCTTGCTTTGACAATCACGCCCCGCGCCGAATCAATCCCATGGCGCGTGTCAGCCAGAATCGTCCTGTCGTCTGTCGTTACTGCCATTCCAACATGTCAAGTATTGAAGAATGCATGGAAGAAATGAACGTGAACCGACGCCCCAACACCGCACAGGCCGCGATAAAACCCCTTGCATCGCGCCACACCGATTATGGACTTACAATGGATCGGACTGACCGCGGCAGTGACAGGTAACAACAGACAAGACAGTTCCCACGGCCTGTCGCCCGTCCCGACGCGGTCTGGCCTGTCGATAAAATAAGCCGTAGGTCCCCTGCTTTATATGACGGCTACGGCAAGGTGCAAGCTAGCATGAAAGAATTAACATCGTCATCGGTGTCGTCAATTGTAGCAAGTTACACTTACACCATCCTCTGCCTAACCTTCACAAATCACAGGCATGACGGAAAAACGACTTCATTGCGTTGTTTTACGGAAAATTCTAACACAAAAACTGTAAATCATTTCCCTCGTTCTGAAGTTAACAATGCAGATTATTATGAGCGATGAGTCACAAATAAAAAAATCAAAAAATATTATTTCCTTTATTCACTAGATACACATATAAATTACATTTTTAAATATTTCTATAAAAATTATAAAAAAACATTTAAAAATATAAAAAATAGTAGCCCACCGGCACCGGGAACAGGGTCCAAGCTACCGGCGGTCAGGGCGTCAGAGAGAAGAACTTCCTGACAATACGTGCCGTGTCCAGAAGTACCGCCTTCTGTATCAGGCCCTTGACCCAGCCGCTCAACGAGAGCCTCATCAGATGTTGGTTGAGGCTCTAAACTATTAAGCCATTGGCCGTAACGACTATCGGCACAACAACTGCTGAGTCAACCTTCCACATGTCGACCACCTCGTGTGCCAAGACCTGATACTTAATTTCGTTATCTTTCTCGGCTTTCACAAGGTTGTTACTGTTTAAGGCGTGAATGATTTCTGGAAAATTGTACGTGTAGGTAGGTACGTGCATTGACTTTTGTTGCTGACTGTACCACCACCTATTGTTTCTGCTGCCAAGCAGCATTGCTGTGCTCCGATATTGAATATTCCACGGAAATTACAAGTGAGACTTTTCGACTTTATCTCTGGGTGATGGGCGCTATACGGCGCTATGCAATTACACTTAGCCCTATAGCACGTCCTAGGTGGACGTCTGAGGTATTACAGTTGTAAGTCTCTTTCTCCTAGTCTTTTCCCAATTATGTTGGAGTCAGCTTCCAGTCTAACCAGATGCGACTGAATACCAGTATTTTACACGGAGCGACTGCCATCGGACCTCAGCAACCCAGTTACTGGGTAATGCCGATATCCCAAGGTTAGACCAGTTGTCAGACTATCGGGCTTCTGACTTCCCGTACCGATTGTCATAGGTATTCGTATTTTCGTACGACACCCAGACTTACTGTTTAACGTGCTCTCCGAGGCATGGGGGGGTCTCGATATGTAACCTATGGTCACCCATGCACGGACTCGTAGCTAACAGCACGCGTAGCTTAATCTCGCAAATCGTATGATCCGCACGGTTGGTAATTAGCCACGAGCCCCTACAGTTACCTACAGTACAGTACTACAGTTTTAAGTAGGAAGGGAAAATGACAGATCCGTCAAAAATATTAAGGTTAATTTATATTATATTAATGATAATATTCAAAATTAAATTGTAAAGCACTCACACGATTTTCAAAACCTTCTGCATTGCAGGTGACAGCGGATCCCTGTGGTTGACCAGTTCCGGTGAATTGTCTCTAATCCTGAAGAACAGCTCTATTGTACGCTTTGTCTTCTCCAGGTCATAGTAGCAGCTGTGAAGAAACCTTAGTATAATCCTGTCCTCTGAAACATGAGTATAATTTATGATTATAAAACTATGCATAGCTTGACTATGGGTAAATTTTTATTTAATTATTTATTTAATTCAGGCTTCGAGGCCCACATAAAAATACTATAATAAAATAGAATAAAACGAAAACACTATTACAAAAGTAAAATCAGCATCGTGTGTCTCCCTAAAAACTTGACCCTGGGAATTGAAACCTCATAGAACGAAAAGCAAAGAATAGCCACTTGCACTCTTCCCAGGGTTGTCGTAAAGGATAGCATCATCAGTAGGTAGCCAATGCGACGTCACGGTTTTTTTATTATAATATCTGAGTGTTATGCATATTACCATTGCGCACACAGTAAGCTCGTTAATTATATGTACAGATGATCAAGTAATTGTTTTGGGCTACCCAAATACCGCGATACGCGCGCAAATGCTCGTATGATGTAACAAACAGATCCCGCCTACAGCAGCAACTGTCAATATCTATCTAGACTAAAAATTACAAACGGAATTATTGCTAAGTGCATAACCTAGCAGTCACATGATGTATGCTTGAATGATCACAAAACATTGCCTTCGAACATTTCCGCAAAACATGGAATGCAAATCAATACACTGCGAAGAATAAGATAGTCTTTGAAAATGATAGTATGGTAGCAAATAACTTAGTAGAACCATTACTGAGATATTAAATCATTATATTTCTATAGTCACAAATACTCAAAACGTGTCTGCTAAACCTTGTAGGCAACAAATTGCGATACCCAATGCTATTTTTATAAAACTTGTTTATAATCCGTACCTAACCTACCCACGTAACTTTAAGAACAGGAAATATATTAAACACGCTTTTTGTTGAGACCGCTTAACCTATTGTTAGTCGTGGTAATGAATCAGCGTCACAAATTGAGCTTTAAAATGTAGCCGTTGAACACCATCTTGAACCATCAACACAAATCACTTGACTTCTATACCTAGTAATTCAAATGGATGACGCTGATTGCGTGATCATGCCCAAGTACTTCTACTGATAAACACGAGAAGTATTTGGAAGATTATTTAATGATGCCTAAACAGAACTACTGTTTTGAGATATCAGAATGTCGATAAGTACCTAATACAATCGTGAATACCAGTCATACGATTCTATAGGACGTCCACTTGAAAACAATTCAAAGCGCAATGCAAAGACTATATTCTGGACTCTATCACTTTAAAGATTAAGTCGAAAGTCGAATATAAATTTGTATCAATTGTGGAAGAGTTGGTATACCAGTGTACGTAACAACGGATTCCCATTCATTGTACACTCAACGATGCTCGCTCAATGGGCTATCGGGTGGCAATTATTCTTTGTGCGAGTCGGACGAATCAATAACAGACTTGCGAATATCTTACTGATACTGTAGGTACCAATATTTGTTTATTTTCCATGTATCGGAGAGCTCGCAGCAGTTACAGGTTCTGGATATCATACAATACGGGACACGGGCATTCAGAACCCCGAAAGCCCGATAACCAGTGTAACCTTTGTAGTCAAAGTCAAAGCTTTTTATTTCAAATAGACCAGATTTCAGGCACTTTTAAAACGTCACGACTAGGTGCACGGTTCCAAAAGGTAGGTTCTATGGAGAAGAGCCGGCAAGAAACTCCATGAATACTCTTTTTAAAATAGTAGTTCATTACAATTCCATTACAGTAGTGTGAGAAATAGAATGAGAATAATGCAGGTTAATGTAACAAATAAACTCACATAAGAGTAACAAATAGAAAAATATGCCTTCTATGATTGCCATAGCAGTTAAGAATTTTTGTGTAGAATTTTCATCACCCATTGTATTCTACTTAACAAGTTAAAATTCATCATTGATTTACCAAATGTGCATTTTGAATGATAAAACAAATGAATCCGAATTAAATTCAGCTTTTAATTTTTATTATGCTTACGAGTTTCAATGTCATCAAGTTTGACGAACTTGTTGTCAGTCAGGTTGTTATTATTTTTAATTCCCCCACTAATAATGTAATATAAACAAGGCTATACGTAGCTGTTATTTAAGCAATAAAATAATATAAAAATAAGACGGAAACAAATATCAAGTATTTCTATAATCAATAGTTTATATCGTCGGTAACCTAATCGGAATTCGAATAACTTCCATACTCTTTTACCGATTTTCGTTCAGAAATAGTCATCTGGGAAGTATAGGGATTAGAAAAGAATCTAAAGAGATTATCGTTATAAGATAATATTGTGAAGGTACTGTGTGCCTTTGTCAGGCTCTGTGAACTTATAACCAACACAAACTCGCAAGTTGGCATTGCGATTAAACCCCTAAGCGACTATAAGCAGATTGAACAACTTGGGGCTCTGAAATATCACAGAAGATCAAAGCAACAAATGCAATCTTTACGTAGCCGCAAAACAGTGTTAGCTGATCGGTAGAACGCTTGCCTTCCATGCAGGAGGGGCTGACTTCGATCCCGGCCCGAACCACAGACTTTTTAAATTCATGTGCGAATCAGAATTTGATTATCACTTGCGTTAACGGTAAAGTAAATCATCGTGAGGAAACCTGCACACCTGACAGGGTTTCAAAAAGTGCGTTTGGTCAGCCAACCCGCACCAGGCCAGCGTGGTGAACTAACCCTTCTCATTCTGAGTGGGGTGGTAATGGGCTCTCTATGCTATGCTATGCTCGTAGCTGCGTAGAGGCGCTGTTAGGGAACGTTTCGTGGAAATTGGGTCAAAGGGGAGAGCTTTGTTTGTTAACATTAAAACTAGGTTATTAATAATTCATTGCTCTGAGTCGTATGCTTACCTAAATCTTTGGGCAAATGAGGCTGTCTATTTATCCAGTCCCGGAGTTGGTCCACTTGTTTTTGCACATCTTGCGAGTTCTGGTTATCCATATTGACGTCCCACCTGAAATAATGTGACAGTTTTATTGGCAATGTGATTTTCAATTGTCTGTGTTTATATCGAAAGTTCCAAACTGTTACACAAAAGTTATGTTTGCGAAATTGGTTGTTATTTTACTAGGAGTGTTTGCCCGAGAATACATTAGCGCCTGTCGTCACTGAATGCCGTCTGTCGTCTCCTTGAATATAGCACCGACGATGACGTCATAGGTATTCGTTCATTCGTCGTCCGTAACGCACTCCATCGTAGTATTGAGTGACAAATGCGTCGTTGTACTATCATATCATTCTGACACGCTAGTTTATATAGGTGCGTAGATACTCCTAGATCCATATCTTATATGCAGGGAAGTCTATATGGTTGTTTACCACTGATATGAACTGTTGATGTGTTTAATACAGTTTTTCCTGTTATCCATCATAGGTACTTTAATATTCGAGCTAGAACGTGAGTTCAATCATAAGTGAGAATAATGATCTAGTTGTTATGTAGGAACAATACCTACTTAAAACCTGGTAAAATATTTGACTTGGTGAACATGATTTAAGTAGATTGGCCAGACACGTTGTGTTTGTATTATATTTTCATATTTCAGTTATGGTCGAAACAACTAAACTGTATGACTTCCACTATCTGGCAGCGCCTACGCAGCTGATAGTAAAACTTAGCATCATGGTAGTTTAGTTAGTCATCTTTCAAAACAAATTGAAAATGCAATTGCTTTAGGTAAGTACAGGCCTGGACTGGCCACACGGGCAAATCGGGCAAACGCCCGATGGGCCGGTCACACAGTCGGAGAAATAGAAATAGTGAGGGGATCGTCAAAAAATGTTTTTGTGTTTGTCAATGCAATTAAGATACAGGAGAAAGAGTGAGTGGAGCGCCTAAAAAAAAAACGTCCGTCTAATCGCTTGGGCCGACCGTCTCTAAAATGCCCGGGCCGATTTCAGGTCCCAGTCCGGCCGTGGGTAAGTACTTATCAAAAATATGAAGTGTCTTGCCATAATTGATATCAATATTTGTCCACGCTAGAACTTCCCAAAACTTTGGTCACTACACTACTGCGAAGTGCCTACCTAATACTTATAATTTACAATGTACAGGACCTAGGGACCAACTAAATTGGAGCAGTCATTGTGCCGAGAAACTAATAAGTCAATGTTATTATGACATTGTGGGCCACGGGGGCAAGGCACCTACATCTTGACGTTACCTGGGTCACTCACATGCGCGCAAATATTCGTACATTGCACGAATGTTTTCCGTTTTGTATGGAAAATGTTCGCATAGTGGTTGCGAATGTCAGTCCCACACTTGTGGGTTCGCGTATTCAAGCGAATGTGAGTGACCCGCATTACAAAAATACTGCTTTGCTTTCTATGAAACAGTAAATATTACTACAAAAATATTGAAAAGTATTTAATTTAACGATTAATTAAAATATGTTATTAACGTAGTCTATACTATCTATACTAATATTATAAAGCTGAAGAGTTTGTTTGTTTGAACGCGCTAATCTCAGGAACTACCGATTGTAATAGAAAAAATATGTTTGTGTTGGATGGTCAATTTATCGAGGAAGGTTATATAACATCACGCTCAAAATCAAAATCATCAAAATCAAAAGTTTTTATTTCACATAAACCAATACAGGTGCTTATGAAAAGTCGAATTTAGATGCACGGTTCCAATTAGTCGTTTCCTATGGAGAAGAGCCGGCAAGAAACTCCATGGTTACTCTTTTAAAAACAATATCTTTAACAATTTCAGAGTACAATGATTTAGGATAGTGAGAGAACAATGGAGTCCTGACCACAGACCAATGAGTAGTGTAGAACAAAAATTAACAAACAAAATAAAAAATAAAAATAATAAAAAGAATAAAAACTGTATGAATAACAGTAATTTACAAATTTATAGAGGCAGGTCCACAAAGTTCTCACATTTACAAAAGTGATAAGGAAGCTAAACTATATAAAACAATTGACATAATTAAATGTCATCAAAACTTAGCTAAAAAATCATTGTAAAGTAAGATAAAGATATCTTGAGAGTAATGATAGCATTAAAAATTAAAAATATATAATCATCATCATTGAGGATAGTTAATAGACATACACATATGTTGTTAATGAGGTTCCAGGGAAGCCACATGTGCAAGAACTAATGCCAAACATCCCTGTCATCAACGTAGTCCTTAGTCTTGTAGGATGCCTTTTGAGTGAGGACACGTTTAATAATGGTTTTGAATTTTCTCTCTGTAAGATCTGTTACAGATTTCGGCAGCTTATTATAAAAACGTACGCCATTACCTAAAAATGACTTACTAGTTTTACTTAATCTAAATTTAGGTACCACAATTTTATGTTTGTGCCGTGTGTTTTTATTATGAAAATCACTCCTAACATTAAACAAATGCAAACTTTTTCTAACATACAATAATATTTTCCAAGATGTAGAGTGATGGCAAAGTTAGTATGCTAATATCTTTAAAGACGTTTCTAAGGGACTCGCGGGAACCCAGGTTATAAATCGCACGGATTGCTCTCTTTTGTAAAATAAAAACCGAATCAACGTCAGCTGCTGAGCCCCACAACAGAATGCCGTAGGACATAATGCTGTGGAAATAGGCGAAGTACACTAACCTAGCTGTAGCCACATCAGTCAGCTGCCTAATTTTCCTAACTGCATATGCAGCAGAACTTAACCTCGCCGACAGGGCAGTAATATGAGCACCCCACTGCAATTTAGAGTCTATAGTTATACCTAAGAATACGGTTTCATTAATTGTATTAAGTTTGTTGCCATGGAGCATTAAATTTAAACCTACTTGGGGTACATTTGATAGTGAAAACTTAAGCCATTTTGTTTTATTTGTATTAAGTAATAGATTATTGGCTGTAAACCATTTAGAAAGAACAGTTAGGCTCTCATTGACATGTAGAACGTCCCTATCTTTTCTATCTATTTTAAAAATTAAGGAAGTGTCATCGGCAAATAAAATTACATCAGATAAATTGGACATCATATAAGGGAGATCATTTATATAAACTAGAAATAGAAAAGGCCCAAGAATTGAGCCCTGAGGCACGCCCATTTTAACCAGAGACCCAGACGATATAGCACCATTGACGCCCACTCTTTGCTGTCTATTTGATAGATAGGAAAAAACAAGGTCAGCAGCGCGTCCACGAATTCCGTAGTGGTGTAATTTACAGATAAGTGTGTTGTGGTCAACGCAGTCGAAAGCCTTGGAGAGATCACAGAAGACACCTACAGCATCCTGAGAGCTCTCCCAGGATTCCAGAATTTGAGTGACTAGTTTCACTCCTGCGTCTGTAGTCGACCTACCTTTCGTGAAACCATACTGGCGACTATGCAATATCCCATTTAGGTTAAAATGAAGCATCATCTGATCAAGCATAATTTTTTCAAAAATTTTACTTAGTGCTGGAAGCATAGAGATAGGTCTATAGTTAGATGGATTATTCTTGCAGCCCGATTTGAAGATTGGTATTACCTTACTATGTTTCATCAAATCGGGAAATGTACCGCTATCTAAACATTGGTTGAATATACCTGCAAGTATAGGGGCAATGGTGTCAATGATAACTCCAAGAACCCTAATAGAAATGCCCCATAAGTCTTCAATATTTTTTATATTAAGACTTTTTAATGCTTTTTTAATCAAAGCAGTACAAATATGTTGAAATTCAAAGATAGGAATATCTTTACAAAAAATCTGTTTAAGTAGCGATTCAGCTAATATAGAGGACGAAGCAAGGGATTTCGTAACCGCTACCGGGATGTTCGTGAAAAAATTCTCGAGTGTCTGCGTGACATCAAATTTATCTGTAATAGACTTATTGTCATATTTTAAAGCTAGTTCGTTATCCCGTTGACTTGTGTTTCCGGTTTCTTTGTTTATTACCTGCCACACAGCTTTTATCTTGTTTTTAGAGGCATCAATTTTTTTACTAATTAGTGTAGATTTAGCTTGAATACAAACACTCTTAAATATCTTTGAATAATTTCTAACGTAACTATGAAAAGCTTGATCAGAGGTCAATGATTTTTCGTGATATAGGCCATATAAAGTTTCTCTACTGTTTCTTATGCCTAAGGTGGCCCACTCACTAAATTTAGATTTGCAACTAATTTTACATTTCCTAACTGGACACGTGTTTTTAAATTCTTTGCAGACTGTAGTAAACAATGTATAATAATTTATGTTGGGGTCCCTTGAATTGAAGCGGGATAATGAAAGGTAACTTAAAACATTATTATTAAATTTTTGCAAGTTATTTTTAGTTAACGATCTTATTTCAACGATAGTTTCTAATTGTATCTTATTATTTAACTCAAAGGACACTAGTTGACCTGTATGATCAGATCTAACGCCACTTATTAAAAAATAATTCTCAATTCTACAATTAGTAAAAATATTGTCTATGCATTATGCTGATGTAGCAGTTATTCTGGTCGCTTCATTAAATATATATTTTAAATTAAAAAAATTAAACAATGAAACATGTTTACATTTTTCTGGTGAATCAATTAAAAGGCCAATATTAAGGTCGCCACAAACAAAAATTAAATTTTTATTCTTAAAAAGTTTGCTCAATATGTCTTCTTGTAATTAAAAACGATGATAAGTTTGATGCCGGTGGTCTATAAACACATAGAATAGTATGGCCTTCTATCTCTGCACATGCTACCTCACATAAGCGATCAACAGAACAAGCAGTGATGTCTTTTCTTTCCTTATGTTTGAAACAATTATTGCATAGGATCAAAGTACCCCCACCTACTGAAGATCTGTTGTACGCACTGGCAACCGCATAATTATTAACATTAAATAACATCTTATCTGGTTTCAACCAAGTCTCACAAAAACATAATATATCCATACGAGACTGTCCCTACGAATAATCCCGTAACTACAAAACACAAATTTTGCAGGAGAGCGCTTCAAAGTTTCAAACACGTGTACATCATGTTCTACTTAACGTAATCTCATGAAATTTGGTATAGAGGTTTAATATGTGATTTTTATTATAAAAAATAAAAAGATAGGTCATAAAAATCACTTTTAGTGTATTATTCGTCACTTACTTACTTATACATCGGAATCATCCGTATTGCAAATACCTTAAGTGGTACTTACTAACTTTTATGTTACTTATACATCGGAATTATTCGGAATCTTCCCTATTGCAAGTGGTACTTATTGTCTTGTACGTGGTAGTCTTTAAATTAATCAAAGTCGTAATGGCCATTTATGAAATTGTACGTGGAGTATTATGTATACCATGCACCCACCACTTAAATACTGCTTACAACATTAGTGTAAGTGATTGACGCATTCACAAAATTGAGGAACTTCCCCACAAGAGGATTGATCTGGAAATGTGAAAACAATCTGGTTGCCTCATATAAAACGGCGCAGCAGTGCAGGTAATCAGTATTAAAAAGTATAAAAAGTAAAATCCAAAGTAAAATTACAGGACTGCCACTGCTGTGGTTCTACGTCAGAAATTTTAGAAAATTTTGTAGTTATGGGAAATGTCGTGTGTGGATTTAAAGGTCAATTTGCCAAGTTAGACTTATTTTTGTTAAACTAAACTAGTCTAGGGTAGCCTGAAGGTCACGGAAACAAAACATGCAAATCACGTATCTACCACATAAATATGAGATTGTACGTAGGGACCGTCGATTATGGTACTTATCTATTAACATTTCCACATCTAGGATTTTGCCAGAGAAGCGATTCCTTTATATTTTGGTGATAAAGTAAAATATTATCACTATGCTTCTCTTTTGTCGGCACTAAAAGTTTAAACAATCTATGACAGTATTATGTAACGCTACGACCAATAGGAGCGGAGCATAAATGAAAAAAGTTGCAAAAACGGGAAAAATGTCCACCCGTGCGAAGCCGGGACGGGCCGCTAGTTTATTATAATTATTAAGTTATCGTTTTCCTGTTTCGCAGTATCGCAGCCAGTCATGGTGAAAAATTGGTTAATGATAGGTACATCACCATACCATAATGTACTACGTACCTATATTGTTTATTATCCATAACAATATACCATAATTATGGTATTATTTATTATAACTTATCCTAAAACGCCATAACATTATTGTACTTTCCCCGTTATTGTAGCTTCCCGCTAGTCAAACAATAACAACTATAGAAATCTAGGTTTCTCGTATAGATCAGATCATCATAACAAGGATCTTGGGAATCATTGTCTACATCGCTAGGGCTCGCCTCGCCTATGATGTAGCTGCTCAGTGTACCCTCTGCCTGTTACGTCTCACGGAAAAGGGGGAGGGGCATATAACCAGTATCCATAGAAGTAATATTAGGCCTGCTTTCAGAAACTACTTCGTTGGTTTAGTGGTGGCAAGCACGACTACATCGTGAGGTACTGGGTTCGATCCCCAGGTCGGGCAAAGTGTTATTGGGTTTTTCCGTCTGGAATTCTTCAGTAGCAGCCCAGAGTTTGGATTTGTGGCCGGTTGATGGCAATAGACTCGCCCCTTATTACATGGGACTTAAACATAACGGCGAAATGAGGGTGTTACTATACACCTTTGCCCAACCCTTCGGGGAATACAGGCGTGATGTTATGTTTTATGTTATGCTTTCAGAAATAGGTTTGGTTCGTGACTGTCCCAGTTAATAGGTTCCCATTATAATAATTATTATTACCCAATGTATTCCTTTAAATCGTGCATTAATAATTAGGTAGGTAGTTACCTAATTAATTAATTGCACTGACTTATATTTAAGTTAAGCAAGTCCATAAAAGGTACCTACCTAGTCTCATAAAAAATATCTTTATTAAGTATCTAAATATTCTATGGTATTTTTCATTTTTTAGTTAGATGTTTATCTCGTATGGATTCTGAATTTGACTCATTCGCATTTTTTTACTGATTATGCAATATTTACTACAGTATGTGCTTTGACACAGTTTTTACAGTGATAACAACTGAACATCAATGGACAAAAATTTGATTCATTCTAGAATTACGATTACCTACAAAAGGATAGTAGAGTCAGTCACGATCGCCGTATTATCGTTTTTATTATGTTTAACACAAAAATATTTAGCACTCTTTGAAAGGTAAGTCGAGGAAATAGTACAACATTTATCCAGTAATGAGTTAAAACTATTATTATGTTTTAGTATCATTCGCCTTTTAACAAAACTTCTCTAAGGAGAATTATTATTAGGTACGGTAGTTTTCCAAATATCATCGAGTACTTTACTACCTATGTAGCCTCATAGCGATAAGTTCCCTATAGTTAAATGTAACCAGTTTGGCTGGTATTTCCTTTGACCTTTAAGTATGTTATTTGTTAGTTACACTATGATAGTTAAAGTTTAGACGCTATACAAATGTCGTGAATAGACATTTTGAGTTTTTGAGATGGGACTGCAGTGCGGAAATCAAAACAATAAGAAATAGAGAAAGGTGCTCCATTTCAGAGAAAGCAAAATTCACTTTTAGTTTTCTCTGAAACGGAATTTGAATTTTATTAGATTTTTCAAAGACACCCGGTTTAGGCGAGAATCGAAATCGAAGATTATTTGAAAAACACCCTGTATTAGCACTAATAGATGGTGTTGCTGATAAGGAACAAATCCTGCAAAGGAATGTTATCAAAGGAAATGACATTTGTTTTTTCTTTAGTTCAAAACTCACTCTGTAAGTAGAAACCTGTAGGTACCACTCATGCAGATTTAAATTTTATTTTTGGGCAGCCAAGACTTGGTTACAATAGTAAGTAATTATACCCACGTCGTTTCACGTATAATGAACTCGACTGAAGGAAATGGGTTGTTAGTTGTTGTTGCTATCTGGCAGTGCTCTATTGTCTTTATCAGCATGTGCGCTGTTCCGAACGTTACTCCCAACAATAACGTTTGGACGATGTGTTGTCGTATTTACTCGTCATGAGCGTAGCCTACCTTAAATTTTGCTAGGCAAAACGAAAAATTGAATACCCATTACAAAACGTCCCGAAATCAAAACCGACATGAGTAGGTACCTAAATATGGTTTACCGAACTTGAATGAACTGAAACTTAGTGGGAAGAAGCAGCCGTAATAAGGACAGAGTTTCATAGTAAAATTGTAATGAGTCACCTTTTTTACTCTGGGGAGCCACAGGAGGCCAATTCTACTAACAACAAAATAATATTTAAAATCGCAGTCGAATCGCAGTTCAACCATGGGCTATTTGACTTTTCTTCTCATAAAGATAACGCTCAAAAGGCCGTCCATTTAAACGTAATCTTTATAAGAAGTAAAGTCAAATAGCCCGTGGTTGAGCTGCGGTTCGATTGCGATTTTTAACAATAGATCCAAACGGCACAATACCATTCTATGGGGAAATCTATGAGGTGGCCTACGTGACCTACGTCTAGCTGTGTAAGTCAGAAAGCTGACATGAAAACCAATTTTAACGCATAAGTCCGCCCTCTTAGCTTAAAGAGCCCAAGTACAGTATGAATAAAATAATTTTATCCCTCTGAAGTGAGGAACAGAACGCCTAAAGCATGGTTTTAGAGTGGCAAAGTTATTTTACGCGTAGAATCCGCGCTACGAAAAAAGTCTCTTGGGTGCTATGTTGGCACCACTGATTTCTCATTGTAAAATCGGCTAAACAATGACAAATCACTGGTGCCAACATAATGCCTAAGAGATTTCTTTCGTGGCGCGGAGTCTAATACCAAATAACTTTGCTTCTGAAGTGAGGACAGACCTCTAAAAGCATGTGTTCTGTGTCTAAGAGCCTGTTTCAGAGCGGCAAAGTTATTTTACGTATACCTACTGTAAATGTTTCATTAGCCTGTGCTTACTTTTGTAACTATAATATTATTGCACCACCTTTTTCCCGATATTTATAAAACAATTATCTGTCAGTTGTTGTATCCACCACATTTTCCCACCGATTGTGAATCTACATAATTTAACGTAATAAATCGTGAGCAGTGGTATGATACTGCATAGGTAGTTAAGTAGTTTATTGTTATGTAGGTACCTAGGTTATTAACTAAGTACATACATAATATTAATTCAATTTCAAGAGTCTTGATTTTGGATATGGTCTAAAAGTTATCTAAAGAAATGTTCCAGTGTGCCAAATGAATCTAATTGATATTTTTACCTTGTACCTAACTGATACTCATTAGTCACGAACGGGGTATCTAGTAATAAATTAATAATAGTTCATATGAATTATATTAGTGTTAACACATCTGCTTCAGTTGATATTTTTGAACTACATCCCTTTATCATTAACTAGCGACCCACACCGACTTCGCACGGGTGCAATGTAGATACTATGTAGGGCTTATAAATCTTCCTCTTGAATTACTCTATCTATTGCTGAAAACTGCATTAAAATACGTTGCGTAGTTTAAAAGATCTAAGCGTACAGACAGCGGGAGCGGCTTTGTTTTACACCTACTATGAAAAGAAGATTAGCTGTACCTACATTGAAATAGAGATAATTAAGATCAGATCAGTTTGATAAGTCCAACTAGCTATGGTAATTACCAATTTAATTGAAAGTTATGATTCTACTTAGATAGCTACGTAAAGTACCTACCTAAGGTATGTACCTACACTATTGTCATATTCAATAGTGTAATATTGTGCATATTTAATTAAGTACCTACTAAAGTTAGGTACCATCATAGATATTCATTACTATGCGTGCCAAATAAGAATAGCACTGTCAAGACGCCATTTTGTTCCGCAATACTCGTGAACTTCATTACCAAAGTGTAAGGTGTCCAAAAAAGTAAATAAAGAAATTATATTCAGTTTAATTATTTTTGTTCACTTTTTTGGTATTTCTTATCAATTTTACGTCAAATTAATTACACAGTAATTATATTATTATTATGGCGACATATTAGGGTGACCAGTAGCATTTCGTGAAGTTAACTATCTATATTGGTTCATTTCTTTAATGAATACTTTTTTGAAATATTATTAAATTATCCAAAATTATCAATTTGTGGAATTCAATTAATAACATTTTATAAAAATGAATGTAAATAATAATGAAATCTATGAATAAAAAAATAAAACATTTTTTTTTCATAGTATTTTTTTGCTGGCAGTACCAATTTGATAGCTATCGTGTGAAGTTGTAGCAAGCGCGATCCTATTCTTATTTGGCACGCATAGTACTTGTGTGATAAATGGTACCTTCAATGACAGTAATAATATGTAGTATTACTGCTACACTTAATTACTGGGTACTAACGTACCTAATTAAACCATTTTATATTTATCTATTTACCTCTCCGATTTAATAAAGATTCAAGACTGTAAAGATTATGCGTGTTTTTTCTTTATCTAAGTACTTAGAATTGCTAGTAACCTAGTTGTTAAATAAAGAAACTGCATAGGATGACCTTCATCTAAAATTATGAATGTTTTATTACAGATGTCAAGGTATTACGGACGTGACTGTACCGTTTTTATGCATAAGTACCTACTAATAGATAGGTACTTTATTGAAAAATAGTTAGGTACAAAGGAATAGATTAACACATCGTAGGTAGTATACCTACGTTTCAAAAAGTTTTTTTTATAATAAGATACCTATTTATTTTGTTTTACTACAATTTAAAAAGACACATTTATGACACATCTAAATACTTAATAGGTATCTATGAATTTCCAAAACAAGTCACATTCACTGTAGTGTGACCACAAAAAATATAGTTTAACCGGTCCATTATTAATTGAACAAAGACGTTATCACATTATGAGATAATTAATAATAACGATGTATGTGATCTATGAGTGTAGGTATCACTAAAAACAAAACATCGTACGATTAGGAACTTTATTTTTAATAAATGAATCAAAACTCAATACAGACACATAAGACTGAATTAAGCTTTATTGGACCAAGAAAACCCCAGTGCGCGATCCTATATGGACATAATAAACAATTCAACTTACTTTTGATCGCTCAGCTGTCAACACTCAAGGATTATCAGGATGCCACGATACAATAAAAGCGGATAACAAAACACGTCGCGAGAGCAGCGCGCACGCTCGCACACTGGACTGGAGAAGTGTCGAGTCGGGCTTTACAAACAGTAAAACACGACAGCGTTGATACGAAATGTGAAATGAACGATCACTTTAACGGCGCAAGAGCACACGATATGAATAGGTGCTAGACGGCTCCCGCAACTGTCATTTCGAACATGTGCCATGCTAATAAATGTATAACGAATGTTGAGGCTACAGCTGCTTTTGAATATATCCCCGAATGATATATTCCACTGCTTTAGCTTCACTTGCCGGCCAGTGCCTGTCTAGTGGCTGGCTAAGAATAGATGGCACCATGCATATCTTTTCATTGCTGTTTAGAGTATATTTTAAACATAATGGGGTACTGAAGCTGATTATGCTAAGAGTACCAAAGCCGGACAACAATAAAGTTGTTTTGCCTAAAATCTTACGAAATTATCGACGATAGAACTGGTTTCTAAGTATACACAACTAATTTCCTCAATGCAAAACGTACTTTAATAAAACCCGAAAAAGATTAGAATCAAGAGGAACTTTATAATAGCACTAAGAAGATAAATTACCATCTATCTACGGAGATTACCCGTCAATGTTCATAGCTCAACAGACGGTCTGCGTCAATGAAGAAACAATGATGTATCTTGATGCAATATGTTATTTCCGTATACAATATAAATCTTAACTACTATAATACAAATATAAAGTAAAACAATCAAAGAGCATCAAAAAATTCGTCCGCATCGCTGTCAACAGGAAAAGTGCCCAAAAGGCTGGCAGCATTGCCACGTTGTATGGCAATGCTAAAATTGTCGTCTGTCGGTAATGTCAGAAATGTAAACTTCGCTTTTTGATGGGTTTAGGTCCAGGCCAATAGATTTAAAATGTTGTTTGAGGAGTTGTAGGTCTTTAAAAACGGTGTCTACATCACCTCCTAGCGTTCCATCATTTAGATACCACACATTCATTTTTGAATTTAGTTTCTGAATGATTGGATGAATAGCCAAGCTGAAAATGACTGGCCCGCGAGGGTCACCTTGTTGGCATCCTACTGCAGATTCCAAAACGTTGTCCTTGTATAATAATTTAGAAGGGTACCTGTAACTTTGCCACATAAAACCATAAATTTCGGGTAATTCCTTTTTGACTTCTGCCAGCAAAGTGTCCCTGTTGACAGAGTTAAAGGCATTCTTAACGTCGACCTTGAGGATGGCCTCACATTTGTCGGAGTTTAAAAATGTAGACAGAGCATGCACGGCAGCCTAATGGAGTTGGTAGTTTAATTCCCAATCTCCTGCAATAATCCACAAGTCATTCATGATGATGACGAAATAGGAGTGGCAGCCGGCTGGTTGTCATCCCTTTTCAGCAAATAAGTACTTGCCTATCACCTCATGGTCTTCTTCTCTCGTGTCGCCACGAGGCCAGCTCATGCCGTGGTGCAAAGATGAGCTAGCCAGCAAGATTGATAAGGTGGTTGACGTCCCAGAGACGCCCAGGGTTCGCCGTTACTTGGGGAGGCTCTTTTAAGACACCCTAAATTGTCAATATACCATATCATCATCACGCCAGGTTGGGTAGGGTAGACTGGGTACGGTTGAAACGGTGGACGGTTGAAACAAAGCGAATATCTCGACACCATGCGTGATGAGGTGAGGAGTTACAAGGAGAGAACGAAGCGGGAGATAAGTCAAAACACGAATTTTGGTGTTGCGTCGCTCTTCGCGCACTGTGCTTGTGTATAGGAGGCCCCATTGTGTTTTTTGACGGCAAAGTAAATATTTGGTTTTCGTATATTTCTGTAATTATTATGGTTTTATTAAAGTTAGAGTATTGAGAGTTTTGTATCGTTTTAATTTAAGTTTGTAGAATATGGCTGTATGATTAGTTTTTATTCTTTATTATCATTCTTACTGTGAACCGTTTTATACCTAGAAAGGGAGTTGGGGACAGTTGAAACAGTTTTTGTGGGTACGGTTGAAACAGTTTATTTATTTAATTTTCTTGTTTCTTAGATGCTAAGGGTACGCCAAACGAAGACTACAAGAAGTCAGGCCGACTTATCAACGTACAAACAAGCCTATGAAGATGTAAATGCCGGATCTTCGTTAAGAACAG
The DNA here is from genome assembly GCA_910594945.2 of Amphipyra berbera. NCBI lineage: Eukaryota > Metazoa > Arthropoda > Insecta > Lepidoptera > Noctuidae > Amphipyra > Amphipyra berbera. The sequence goes on along the minus strand of OU343136.1, from coordinate 7,328,542 downwards.
CGCCAGAAAATAATGGACTGAACCACTGTTCCCTAAAAGTAAACGAGATGCGACTGGTGGCGATGAAAATCAATCAAACATTCCAAAAAAAAATCGTCACCAACATCTGATTATAAATTTAAGTTGTACTTAATATAAACCTTTGAAGGCTGATTAAAAATAATGTTAGATTAAGGTAAGTATCGTGAAAGACTTGAATAATATTCAAGTCTTTATTAATAATAAAAAAATATTTGTGATGTTCAACTGTGCCATTACGAGTCATAAAATGTTATTAGATGATGAATAAAACATGTTCATTTATTATATTTTTTATTATTTGCATGTGTTTCAATTGTCCCCAGGTACTGTTTCAACCGACCCTGGCATGGGGACGGTTGAAACAAATAACATTTTTTTTAAATTTGATTTTAATAAAATAGAATACAGTGATTTCAAATAACATTGCCCATTAGTAGACAGTATGAACTTTTATTTTAAAAAAATCCGTCATCGTTCGCTTAACTAATCCCGATGCAATGGAAGATAAACGCTAAAATGTTTCAACCGTACCCAGTCTACCCTAGTGGGTAACCAGGGTGGTGATTGTAGAGTTTACTCTGTGGTTTTGTTTGGTGTGCTTCTTCTTTACATGTCATGACCAAGGTATCTATTTTTTTACTGCATGTAACAAAATCCTACACTGCTTTATATGTATAAAGCTAAAGGTCAAAAGGCCTTGGCCTTCTATAATATTTTTTAACCTTCGTTTTTTTTGCTATTTTAATAGTAGGTTGCGTTGCGATATAGGCAGGTTAAAAAGTTTTGGAACATCGATAAATTAATGTTATAAGTCATCATACCAACAAGTACCAACATAGGTAGGTCCTACAAATGCGCTGTTCACAACAAACATTGCATAATGTTCTACATAAATATGTCAAAAATAGTATTAAAATTAATATTGTATTTAGTAAGAACATTGAACACTTCTCACTTCCTTCAGTTAAGAGGAAATGCGGTCGGCATTTAGTTCATACAAACGTATTCCTCAGTTTCCTCATTGGATAATGTCACTAAAGCAAATATTTTTTACTATATGATATATATCTACCACCATTATGTCTCTATATTTTGTTTTTGTCAATAAATGAATTATTAAAAGAATTAGAAACGTTTAAATTTTACAAAAATCAACCAGTTTTACCACCGTTTTCAAACATCTGGCAAACAAATTAGACGAATATAAAAAATAAAAGAAAAACATACAAACATAACCAGTCTTTCTTAAATTATTACAGAAAAAATATTACAATCGGTCCAGATTTAAAAAAGAAAACAGGGAAATACGAAAGTACGATTCCGCTCATATTGCACAGGAGAAATAAGTTTGAGATGATGGGAAGGTTTACGGGAGGGGTGGGACGGAAATAGATCGCAAAAACCTATTCAAATTATTAATATTTTGCAGCCCGCGTTTCCTCTTAAAACATGGAGAAGATATTAAATTAATACTTAGAGTTGGTTCAAAAAGTGTATTTTTCCAAGAGTAAATAGCATCTTCATCCAAAGCCGACTTCGATCAAAAGGTGACTTTTACAAGGCACACCGTGGTGTCGATTCTGTTGCGCACTTTGACAGGACTAAACTAAACTAAGGATGTTTGTCTCTTTCTGTTTCAATAGAAAAAGAAAGTGACGTCGACGAAGTTTAGTCTAGTTTAGTACTGTCAAAATGTGCTACAGAATCGACACCAGTACCTACACTTATAAAAGTTTTTCTCGAAGTCTAAATGACACTATTTGGCCCTGACTTTCTCAAATATTCGCCAGCATCACTACTTGGACCATCGACCATGTTTTTTGTTCGAAATAGTGCAGCGCAAGAAATCGTTGGTAGACCCCTCAATTCTCGTAGCATGATATAACTTCCGAGAGGCCTACGTCCAGCAGTAGATAGGCAGAGTTGAAGTTGAGGTAGCCGTGATAAGTAGGTACTCGTAATAAGGAAGGCATCCACCTCATATGGAAACTGTTAAGTTGTAAGCATGTCTGCAGGTTGTGGACTGCTGAGCCCAATCCGAGCGTTAAATCCACTAGCAAGTTAAATTGCGGAAGTTGACTTCTGCAACCGACTTTCACTATGGATACAGCAACAGCTGCCCGCGAAGGCAGAAAGTTTTGTTAAAACCTGCACGGGCAGTTCAGTGATAACTTAACATACCGTAAAATTAATCTAAACTAACATCCTGTAGAACTAATAAAAAACGTATTTTTCTTCGCTACATTTATAAATTCAATAAATAAATAAAAATATATACGGTCGAATTGAGAAACCTCCTTCTTTTTTGAATTCGGTTAAAAATTACTTACCAATTCCTTCCTCTCTCCTAATATTTTTGCGTGCCCAACAGGGTCCACGATGTACTATATATATTTACTCACCATCTATTAATACCATTGTGGAAAGCAAATAAAAGTTTGAGTTTGAGTTTGAGTTTGAAATAACCTGACGCCTTTAAAGAACTTACGAAATCAGTCAAGACGGCAACGGCGCGGCATCCTGCTCAAATTCAATATTCAAATTTACCGCCAACTCACACATGTTCCATGTCAAGAAAATAAACCAATTAGAAAAAAATGCGTCATTCGCGTTCTAAAATGTGATCACAATGTAGGGAATGTCTCAACGTTACAATTACAGTAAAATTATATATTATTACTTATCACGATGGCAAAGCTTACGTTATAAATCTGCACAAATATTTATTTCAATAAATAATTAAATTGATTGATAAATCGTTCTCAAACAATACTGAACGCAATCTATATTTTTATTTTTTATATTTGTGTTGCAATTCAAAAAAATACATTTTATGGAATTATTTTTGGTCCATATAGATTATTTAGAAGTCGTTTAGCACTCAGTTAAAGATTTTATAACGAACTATATTTTAATGATTATTATACAATCCATTTGAAATTGAAAAATAAATAAACAACATTTTAAAACTTTGAAGACTGACTATCAAAAACAAAAAACATTTAACTACTCTGACAACACAAACTGCTGCAAGTTTGCGCATGCGCCGAATGGCGAATCAGTGACTATTCTTTGAGTTAAATATTTTATAAATAAGAAATTTTATCGTTAGTTGGTAATATATATATATGTAAACGTGTAATTTATAAATTAATTTAGATTGAAACTTTTAGTAATACAACTCTTCTATCGCAATTTATGAAGTGTTAAAAGTGTAACATTGGTGGCCATTACAAAACCTAAACTTTTTTATCAGAACAAATGTCCATTTGATGTTTCGGCGACGTTGTGACTAATCTCGAGGAAAGCTAGCTAAAAATCGCGTGTTGTGCTTTTATTCACTACAGTTAAGATTCCTACAGTGCTGTGAACTCCAGTATTGAGAATCCTTGTTGTAAAATATTTCAAAACGTTTTGTGCCGACCGACAATTATTGGGGTTGACTTCTCACAAGGAACTGTCAATTGTTACATTTTTTCGATACATTCATTTCTTTTATCAATAAATATTAATTAGCCTAACACATACAACGTTAATTACTAGAAGATTGGCTGACTGCGTGGTGATTTTGGTAATTTGACTAAGTTGGACACCCACATCGCTTGTTGTTACTCTTCAATGAACATAACATTGGCACGGCGACCTCTATTCACTCTCGCTCCCTTTCCGAGTAAATCGCATAAAATAATCAATTATTACTGCTAGAGAAAGGACAGTTATCGTTTCGAGATTTCCAAAACGAGTCGTCAGGTGTCGCCGAAACATTCCATACTCACGTTCAAATTGTGCTTGCAGTGTACCTAACAAAAATGATTTTGAGATAAATTGTATAATAGTGCAGTGGTAATAGTATCGAAGTGAAGAAAAAAAATAGCAATAATATAAAAAGAGTGACAAAAGTGTTGTTGTGTTGGATTGTGTTATGGCGATGCGTCGCTGGCTGGTGTCGTGGAGGCTGTGGTGACATGGGCTGCGCTGCGGCCCCAACAGACGCTGGGAACTGGGAGTGAGCTGAGTGCCGGGCGTAGCGCCTGCACAACAAGTCTTGTATTATGAATAAGCGTGATAACAGCAAGGATAAAGAACGACAGAGCGAGGACAAAAGAACATCGTAAGGATCCTTATTTACTATTGCTTTTACATAGAAAGTTATCAAGATCTGTATGATATAGTTTTAGTAACCAAAAGTTACATACCACAGTCTTGTCGCAGTGGTAGGCGTTGTAGCACCAAATTATAGGACATTGATTGTTGAGATTTTAGCTATCATGCTTACATCATGGATAACTGCAATATCAAGGAAATCAAACCTTTAATTTATAAACACAAATAGGTTTCAGTTATAGACTATAACTGAAACCTATTTTAACCTAGCTATTCTAACCTATAGCACTTATTAGTACAAATCCATCATTTGAACCTTCAAACAATGGATTTGTACTAATAAGTGCTGGCTATAGATTGCAGTAGATTAAGAAAAGTAAAAAGAGGATAAGAGGCTTTATTTGTGTTGAACAACACCATAGGTGGATAATAATAATAGTGAACAATGCAGGAACAAACTTGTTAACACATTGCACAATTTTACTAACATTTACTTACAATCTTACTTTAACAAAATGCGGTTTTATTAACAATGCAGCTCAATGAATTTATATACTTTATGATAAGCTAATAGATAGATAAACTTTCCTTAAATCTTTCATTTTAAAAGCAACAACTAAAACACATTTTCTTTAAAAAAATCTTATTCTGAAATGTAGCCAGTCACTACATATTTAGTCATATGTTGTGGCATTTCATAGTTATTATTAATATAATATCTACCAAAACTTATAAATATATCTCACCCAATTCACAATTATACTACCAACTCAATAAAATAATGAGTCACCTGATAGTCTATTAGATATAAAATACAAATACTTTAAATCCTGAAAATAGCACACTATCTATAAAAGTAATCGAAAATTTAGTTTAACTCATTTTCGTAGAGTGTATAATCTAAATAGATGGCAAAAACTTGATCGCAAATACTATGTCAATGATCTCACAGAATAATGTGAATGTAAACATAGTTTTTGCAGTTCAGTAACTGTTTCTAAAAATGGATTTAGCATGAACTCTGCATTAGTTTATCTGTGCAGTAAGAAATAAGATTTAATGTTTCAATTTGATATTGTAGGAAGCACATTGAAGTTGATTGGTGTTTCAAATAAACAGACTTAAGTTTGGATCATGAATAGAAGTTTTTTTTGTAATAAAGCTGTAAGATGTAAGTGTGGTGAAAATACTTTATTCATGATTATGACTAAAATTATTTACTTGATGTGATCTTAACAGAGAAATGAAGAATATAGTTTAGCTGTTATCTGATGTATATAACATAATATGATACTTCAATGAATTACTGCATACTTCTGAACAATGCAAGATGTGGTTACTAGGTTTAGAAAAATAGAACAAAAATTAATGAAGTAAGCAGTTACAGATAACATTATAGCCTCATCGTTATGTAGAATTAAAGTATATTTATACCTAGTAACTGCAAATACTGGTATTCAGCTGCATCTGGTTAGACTGGAAGCTGACCCCAACATAGTTGGGAAAAGGCTAGGCAGAACAAAATATAAGGTCCAACCAAAGTACCTGGACAAACTTTTACACAGTATTCAATACGTTTAACTAATCACATCTATGTAAAAAAACGAGATTCAAGTGTTTTTTTTCTAACCAAAAAATAATAGTATTTTAAATTGCCTGTACTCTCTAAGAATAAACTCAACCATTTCTTATGCATTGACCGCCATTGGGGCGCGCGCTAATTCCGTGCCGTATTTTACCTAAACAGCGAAGTGAAAAATGTTAATGAAAAATAATAAAAGCAAAATTAAAGTTGAAAAACAATTTTTGGTTAGAAAAAAAAAACACTTGGATCTCGTTTTTTTGCATAGATATGTTCAGTTACACTTACTGAACACTGTGTAAAAGTTTGTCCAGGTATTTTGGTTGGACCTTATATATCTAGTAACTTCTATTGTGTTGAAAGGGGCATCCCTTAAAATAAGTTATCTCTTTGAAAACAATCAAGATAAATAATAATTAATTAGTATTTTAAAACATGAACTTTGATTCTTAGTTATCTTAATGTTTGAAAGGTCACATATAAAATCTGGCCACAGATATTATAATACACTAGGTAATCTAGCCTTCATTAAAATCATGAATAAGACTCATCTTTACATAGTATAAAACAAAGTCACTCCCAATATCTGTATGCTTAGATCTTTTAAACTATGCAATGGATTTTAATGCAGTTTTCAGCAGTAGATAGTGATTCAAGAGGAAGGTTATATGTCCCACATTAGTATTTACATTGCACCCATGTGAAGCCGGGACGGGTCGCTAGTATATTATAATATAGAATTCATATTTAATGTTTTGGACCCAGGCTCTAAATTATACAAATTTAAATTTGTATAAATTAGTTGTCACAATTGTCAGATTACTTTATCTAGGAAATAAATGTCAGATTAGCAGATTTTCTACACAAAAACTGTGAAAATGCCATATTTATCTCTCAGGTAAGAGTTAATCAATGATTGTGAACCAGGCCTCTGGCTGGTGTTCAACAACATTAGTTGTCTGGTTAAACAACTATTTACAGTACAGTTTTCGAGTAAACTGTTGTTCAACCAACAAATTAATGTAGGACCTACAGCCTCTCTTATGGACTGCTGGCATCATTAAAAAATGATTGTTTTAAGTAATATATAATATCACATTTAAAAGCTTTTTGACTAGTATTGTACACAAATGTGATTTTTCTAATTACATTACCTATTACATTAAAAGTATTCTGACATGATATTAAAAAAGTTAAATCTTGTTCTCTATTGATAATTCTAATTAACATGACATCTTTATAAAATAAAACATTACATTATGCTTTAAAAAAAACGAGGTTACTTGGACCACAGATGCTAAGAGAAATTCAATATGTTATAGCTATGGGCTAAATCTTACATAAATTAATTTGCATTTATAAATATTACAAAGGATAACAACCTGTTTGTTAAGAAATTATTTGCTTAAGGCTTAAGTAATATAGCTTTATTATGTCACTAACTGTAAATGAACATTAGCAATCATATAAGTAGCTAAGTATTGCTGATGAATCATGAACCATAAACATCTTGTATCTCACACAATACTACTTACCAGTTGATAACATGCTCTTAATGAAAACATGAACTTATCATTCATTATAGCCACAATCTGTGTCCAATAATATGCATTGTTTATTGTTTGAATTGATTCAATAAAACCTCTGAGGTCTCATAAAATATTAAAGACCATTTTTTTTAACAAGCTAAGATTGTTAGTTTTATGACATAAAAGTGACTAAATGACTTGACCAACTTAGTCAGTTTTCTATAGAAATCAAGAGTGCTTTGGTTAAATGTCACTTAAAATTGACAAGTGAATTGTCTGTTACGTGGTGACTAATATTTTTTATATTAATTATGAATATTCAAAGTGACGGTTATTGTATTTATTCGAATACATGCCACAATGCATAGAAAATAGTGAGTATATAAGACAAAATTGTTTACTTTATCAAATAATTATTATTTCCACGATATTTTTGTTTTCATATGAATAGGTTTTAGTGAATCAAGTCTATTGATATTTGAGGATACCATTTAACAAATCAATTTCCGATGTTATTGTAGGATATAAATATATACACATTTTATATTTTATGAAATTATCCACAAAACAATAAAACATGGTTTTCTGCCTACTGTTTTGTAACATTTTATGCTTATAAAATTGCAAAGAGAGCTGAACTTAAAAAAACAGATTATACATAAATAGTATGTAAACTAGAGACCAATTTCTATTGAAAATGCATATTTTGGAATAAAAACTCTGCATGTTAGTGGTGGCTTGCACGGCTAGATAATTGTCTCCTTCCATGCTTTCGGTGGTTGGAAGTGCATTGTAACTTTCACTTTTAGACTCAATGCCAATAACGGTTGGTATGATTCACTATAGCTATTGTATATTTTGATGTAGCATATGAAGCATCATGAAAAGTAAGAATTGTTTTTTTTTTCAAGTTTAAGGAAGTAAATAAAATGGTTTCCTTACATTTTAAAACAGGTTTGATTTGAAAAATGTTGAGGTCATAATTTTGTTCATTCTGAGGTTGAATATAAAAATAATGTCAGAATATTATTACTACTTAATTAAATAAAATTAACCTTTAGGAGATTAAGGACAGCATACTTATTTTATGTTTTCCAATAAGTACTTTGAATGATCACCACCACAATTACTTATTTAATTTCTTGAAACTTTAAGTACCTATCTATTTGTTATCAGTCTATCAATTATTGATATTAATAATTAATGCAGGTTATTTAGTTTCCACAATAAGATAATCATTAGGTATCATAGATTGTACCAACACTAGAAAATATTTATACTTAAATCATTCTGTGTGATTACAGCTATGAATATAAGGAAACACACATTTTTTCTTATAGGTTTTGAAAAGTTAAATAAGGCGTCTTATCATTGGATTGAGAAGCAGCCACATCTGCATAAATAACTCTTATTTTACTGCAAGCATGTGATCTGAAATTTATTGGGTTTTTTACAATCTAAATTGATTCAGTCATTGAGAAATGACTCATTTATTACTGAATCCTTGAGAAATAACAAATTTTAAACATCTTAAATGAAAAATATTAAAAAAAAACAAACTCAACGAAACAAGCGACATATTATTGGTCGAACACAGTGGACACGTCATGTGACGTCACAACAGTTGCTAAAAATGTAAATACCTACAAAGCGTCGCTAGATATTGTGTTTTATGACGTCACTTGATATGACATAAGGCCGGCAAATTATAGCCGTTTGAATAACGTAGTAATTTGAAAAATATTTTAATATTAAAATTAACATTGTTCTTTGAGTAACAATTTTTTACGTAATTTAATAATGTGATTAATTGATTGGAAAAAAAAGCAGTAGGTATTACGAAATTCACCAGATTAGGAAAACATTCTGTCGGTTTTTGTTATTGCATGGGTGAATCAAGAACCAATTGACACACATTTGAAACCATGAAGTTTCCACTGTTGGACTGTTAATACATCGCCAATAGTAAATCCAATAGGTGATGTGGGTCTGTTAAAAACATAATCTAATTACATGTTATAATTTTTCCAATGCAAGTAAGACAATCAAATATTTTTTTAATGAAAATTAACTTTGAACTCAAATTGGAGAAATCCCTTAGATGTCACATTATTTTTTGTGCCTTCATTATTAAAAGGATTTATTGAGGGCTCGTGGCTCATTACCAACCTCGCGGGTCATACGATTTGCGAGGTTAAGCAACGCTTGTCGCGGGGAGTCAGGGGATGGGTGACCGTTCGTTACACATTGAGACCCCTCTGTGCCTCAGAGAGCACGTTAAACAATCGGTCCTAGGTGTCATACGAATACCTATGACAGTCGTTACGGGAAGTCAGAATCGTAACTAACGGTCTAACCTTAGTATATCGGCATTGCCGGCAGTCGCTCCATGTAAAATACTGGTATTCAGCCGCACCCGGTTAGACTACAAGCTGACTCCAACATAGTTGGGAAAAGGCTAGACAGAACATTATTAAAAGGATTTGCAGTACATACAAACTAGTAAATAGCTAATACTAAAATGTGAAACACTAATAGAATTATGTGTCAGATTAAGTATTAACTTCTCAAGTACATTTCTTTAAAGAGCTTAAGAATTGGTGAGCTTCTTTTGTTGTTCAGTCAATTTAGCAAGATTTAGTTAGTATTGGGGCTAGATTTTTTTATAGTCATTATCAACATCAACAAAACACAAGATATCTTACTATTCAGTCTCAATTTTTGCTACCTTGACCTTATGCTGTGCTAGGTTTATCTAGGCTTACAATGTATATTTCCATACATTATAAGTTAATATACAAACCTGACCTTAGTTAACATTTTGTTATCACCATGATATTTCTGTTTTATGGTATATTTGTAATCATGTTAATTTTTTTCCTTGTTAATAAATTAGTTATAAAAATTAAATGACTAAGTACCTAATTGAAATTTCAACCTACACACACAGTTGGCTACGTACTTATTTACCTATTTCCTCAATACTTAGCTGAAGGCTGAAATAGATGCTGATATTATGTGTTTATGTATTTAAAACTGTTTAATCGACATTTAAATTATTACCTACTATAATTGGTTCCTGGGACAGCCTTTAGCTTTCATTGGGCGTACTTCCTACCCTGGATTGCAATTTGATCCGAAGGGTACTTGATCCAAGGCCCTCCGATTGGCAGATGCGTTTGCGCAATTGGACCTACTTATGCAAAAAGGAACCAATCCGCACACATGCCAAAATCGAACTAAGTATGAAAAAAGCTTTCAAAATGCACCTTCTATCGACACTGTAAAGATCAAAATGATCTGACAACTTTGGCACATATTTTGTCAAAGTTAAGGTCATTTTGATCCTTACAGAGTCGATAGAAGGTGCATTTCTAAAGCTTTCTACATAGTTAACTCGATTTTGGCATGTGTGTGGATTAGTTCCTTTTTGCATAAGAAGGTCCAATTGTAAAGCTACTTTGAAGCTTTTTGAATTTCATTATTTATTTCGATAAAATCAAAGCAGCCATTTACTTGTTAAATTACTGTGTAAATTAGGGTCAGACACACTGAAGATAAATCAAATTTGATAATTGGTATCGTCAATCAAAATTCATTAAAGACTCACTATAGCACCCACCTCAGTGCTCCGGCACCTGTAGCAGAAGTTGCCATGTGCCCGATACAAGTGCCTGTACCTTGTGTCGCCGGACTTTAGTCGCGGCACACGATCTCGGGATGGTGTCTGTCTTTAATGTAAGGCGGATACAACATAGTGGCCAGAAACAAGTCTCGCAACATGTATTGTCACTATTGCTCGATTGTAAGTTTGTTGCACACGTACATAACCAAAAACACTAAATAAAAATAAAGTATTTTTTTCTGGCAACATCGATCTTTTTGTAAACTCGGCTACCACGACATCATTCAAATATACTGGGGTAAAAACTATCGCTAAACGTGCAGCTCCATCAGGTTCAAGTTGCGGCACATGTATCGCGAGTTAGGCCAGGTGTGTACGTGGCTTAATTTGCAGAGAATACTCAAACTAGTTTGATTACGAGTGACTACTGACTACTCGTTGGGCACTCCTTATTAGAGAATTTCATCAGTTGTTTTCGACATCCATCATCATCTGCCATCGCAGTTTAATGCTCAATGTTAAGTCTCTTCCAAAAACCGGTGCTATTACTACCGCGGGTCAGTACCCAGCGCCAAGTCATTTGTAAAAGAAACAAGATTTTGCAGTATGATGTTATCACCTTATCAGTCTACAAATGTTCGCTGCTAACGTTGTTCCGCCGTACCTATCCACCTCAAATCCATCAGTTTTTTACGACGCCCTTGGGAATAGAGATCGATTCTTATCTAGGCACCACGCGGCTTATGTTGTTTGGATTACTAAAGTATTATTTATTGAAAACCGTTTTCTAATTAACTAAGTAAATGTTATAAGAACGGGTTTATCGTTTACATCATCACCTTGGAGTAACGCAGTCCTGTAAATAGACCCTGTTCCATGTTGCGTCCGTTCCCGGTTTTCTGCTAACTGTATGGTTATTTAACAAGACGTGGAATGATTGAGGTTGACAAACAGCTTATCATACAATTAATTGTGAAAATACTACGGGATCTTTTAAGCAATTCTTTGAAGAAGAATCGTAACTCTTAGTAAAAACTTGGATGGGATAATCTTTGTTTGCAAACATCGCAATGATTTTGTCACACTTCAATGATAAACGGTATTTCAAATAAAGACAATGTTTATCATCTTGTCATTACTTACATATTTCATAACACGAATGCAAATCAGATTTTCCTTTTGCATTGTTGTAGGCTTGCAGAACTAAATATTGCAATGTGTTGTGCAGTTCCTATTGTTTAAAATATCTGTATGATAAAACCTTATAAGAGTTCATTATTTTCATCGTCTTGTCACAAAATGATTAGGTACTTACCATGTTAAAGACCGATTATCAAGTAAAATACTTTTTTTTTAAACAATAAAATGTTAGTGCAACACGTATGTATTATGTGACTTATAATTTCATAGTGCCCGGTGTCCCAATTTTTTTATTGGAGAACCTACGCTTAGGACTGCAGGCTGACCATTGACTACAATGAATGGTCGTGTGGAAATAATTTAAGGAAATTACATTAATTACAACGCTTGTTAAAGGGATGTGTACGTATCGAGAGACGTAGACACCTTTATCTATACTAATATTATAAAGAGGAAAGATTCGTATTTTTGTATGTAACGAATAAACTTAAAAACTAATGGACCGATTTCAAAAATTATTTTACTGTTAGAAAGCTACATTATTACTGAGTAACATGGGCTATATTTATTACTGGAATAAAACTTCTTACGCGGGCGGAGCCGTGAGGACACAGCTAGTACTTTATAAACTAAAGGAAGATCAATTGATAATAAGACGGTATTTTTACGTTCGTTCTACCAAGTCTTTTCCCAACTATGTCGGGTCAGGTTCCAGTCTAACCAGATACGTCTGAATACCAATATTTTACACGGAGCGACTGCCATCAGACCTCCGCAACCGAGTAACTGGGCAATGCCGATATCCTCAGGTTAGACCGGTTGCCAGACATTCGGGTTTCTGACTACCCGTAACGACTGTCATAGCTATTCCTATGACATGGACCGACAGTTTAACGTGTTCTCCGAGGCACGGAGAGCTCTCGATGTGTAACGAATGGTCACCCATCCACAAACTGGCCGAGGCAAGCGCAGCTTAATCATGCAAATCATATGATCGGCGTGGTTGTTAATTAGCCACGAGTTACTCCTTTTTTTTACGTATGTAAGGTATCTTTGTCAGAGAATTACAAGATATCGGATTTAAATGGTAAAAGTTCTGTCAATATAAGTTATAACGTAATTTATATTATAATCAACTAGCGACCCGCCCCGGCTTTGCACGGGTACAATGTAGATACTAATGTGGGGGATATAAACCTTCCTCTTGAATCACTCTATCTATTAAAAAAAAACCGCATCTAAATGCGTTGCGTAGTTTTAAAGATCTAAGCATACAAAGGAACAGACAGACAGCGGGAGAGACTTTGTTTTATACTATGTAAAGATGAACATTGATACTACATTATTATACGAACATTCACTACCATAACTGATTATTTTTTTGCACAAAGCGATTGCTCATTGAATCAAAATAAGTACCTATGTTAGATTTTATAATTTGAAAATATGGAAAATCTATTTATTCGACTGCGACAGCAAAGGCAGGGTTTTTAGATGATATCAAGACGAATGAAGATTAAATAATGTAGCTGTCTGTACAGTGTCATACCAAAACTATTTTGTACCTTTCTTATATCTATGAAGTATGTTATTTATTTTATCGTTAGTAATACCAAAATCATGTCATCTTTAGTGTCCTACTTTGGTTTCTACCTAAGTCTAAGTAAAAACCTCAGGGATACTACATTATATACAGGGTGTAAATGAAATCATGTAATTCCTTCAAGCCTCTTGATGTACTGCTGACATAGATTAATCCTGCACGGGATACTTTTGGATTTAGCGCCCTGAGCGAAATGCGCGGCTATCGCCCGCCGAGCGTTCATTTAACTCGGGGCGCTAAAATGCCTCACGTTAAGAACACATGTTTACTTCATGTATTTTTGTTTATTGAATCGTATAGTATCCCATTCAGTGTTAATCTATGTCAGCAGTACATCACGAGGTTTGAAGGAATTACATGACTTCGTTTATACCCTGTATATTTGTTACACATGAACTTTCTCTCCTGTGTGCCATTCTTCATTTTTGATAGTAGTTGTATCCTACACGATCTAAAGCTATGTGTACACTATTGCAGCGCAACCGGTGCGGTGGGTGGGCGTGGTGTGGGTGGCAGCAGCGCGATGCATACGTCGAGGCATTCCGTCACCTCGTCCTCGGGCGTTCTTATGGTGGGGCCTAACTTCCGCGTCGGCAAGAAGATCGGTTGCGGTAACTTCGGTGAACTTAGGCTCGGTAAGTGTATCCATATCTTTATCATTCTTTCGACCGGGCAGTTTAGCTTGTGGCTAGGCCCCGATTCACTATGACATACCAAAACGTAACACGCAAATAACACGGCCGCGTTACCATCCCAATGTGCAATCGGAAAATAGTCCAAATGGCCTTTGCAACTCCGCCACCATAAACTGCAAAAATATAATTGTAACACGGTCACGTAATTTGCGTGTTAAAATGTCAGGGCCCTGATCTTCGTTTCATCGTCTGTTGTCAAATCAATGGCTGGTTCCGTACCAATTTGTTATGCTTTTTAGTGTAAAACCCTCCATACTACAAACAAATAAGAAGTAGGTATTCTTTGTATTTTAAGTACGTATGCGAAAAAAGGATTCTTGAGAATCTTTCCCTTTTCGAGATGTATTTGTGAATATCTTCGAGTGGGTTCAATGGGAATCTTGAATGTAATATTTATGCAGACAATGTCTAATCTCGAAGCGAAAAGGGTTTTTGTGTTAGTCGGTCAGCGAATAACCCTCAGGTAGAGCGCTATCTAATAAGGGTTTTCGTTCAAATTGGCACGTGTCTATCACCGTGTTTAGAAAACAAATCTATTTTTACACCGAATTATAATAACACAAACTTCAGCTTGATACTAATCAAAGAACTTTGATATGATGAATCATAAGTGATTGGTTTTCTACTCTTTTGAAATTGCGTTGAGTGATCGATGACTCATAGGATGAGAGTTTGGACCACAAAAAATATGGTGCTGCTTATCCTGTTAGTGATGTTCTACATTCAAATCCGAAGTGTGTGTCCTTTTACATTTTCCTACTTATAGTAACATTTACACGGCTAATGTACTTAAGTCACTCAATGACATGTTCATAACAACGCGTCTTGCCGACCTTGCACGCTTACTGAAATATGTAAAGCTATTAATAGTACTATTTTAGGCACACCCTATGTTCCAATTCCAACTAAGAATCTAGTTATATCTTTTGTCCTTGTCATACATACATACATAAACTCACGCCTTTTTCCCATGGGGGTAGGCAGAAACTATAGAACGCCACATGCTACGACTCTTACATACCCCTTTCGCTTCATCCACATTCATACATCTTGTCATACACGCACGCCGGTTGAGAGTACTACGCACCTGACCTTTGTGAAGAACATCACCAATAACATCCATTTGTCCTTGTCAGTCTTCTGAATTGCCATAATGAAAACAAACTATAGGTACATTCCTTTAAACGCCGCTCCGGTGCAGTAATTTTTAGCAATACGTAATAAATAGTCTCTTTCCGAAATGTTTGGTAGATTTATGTTGAAGTTAAACATCTGGATTTTAGAGGCGGCACATTTTGCTGTACAGATTCTCCGTATATATCATTTCGTCATGCGATGCGGATATTATGGCCAGCCCTGTATTTAGTGTAACGCTAATGAGTACTTAATTTATTGAACTCATTGTTTAGAGGACAGAAATGAGATAATTTCAATGTGAGAATTATAAAATATTTATTCTTAGTCGAGTATATTATAAATGACATTGATAGTAGATACAAATCTTCGCACGACATCCGGAATTATACATATTTAGTAAGGTCAACTTATCATTGTCATGAAGATCTTGAACTGATGGGAAACGGACTGTATCGAATGTAAATGTCCCTATTGTAACAGTCAACTGAGGGAAAATAGGTCACTATGTTGTCTGTATTTGAAAGGCCAGCAAGCTTTCCATCACTGCATATACATAAATATTATTGCACGTCGCTTTATACGGCACAAACACATTTTATTTTGATGGTCTCTTGAGATCTTTTATCATGAGTAGGAGAAAGCGAAACTAATGTTTACAAAGTGTATTACGAAAAATTGTAAATATTTTGTAGTATCGCAGAAACTGGGGCGAAAAATTTAATAATTCTTATACAAATTCATTGCTAATTATTGAAAGCCTAATCAAACTTCTAGCCTTGTTTAATAAGTTAGATTCATTAACCTCGTGGTCTCGGTAGCTTCCACGAGAATAGTTTGTGAAATTATTTATAAAACATATCTTTTTCATGGTGAAACAAAGACATAGGTGTAATTGTGTTTTTTTTGTACCTTTGTATATTATAGTTATTTCTCGTACAACCTATAAATTTTAAATATTCATCCAGCAGGTAGAAGAAACGAACGTAACAAAGGACCTCTGTAATAATGGAAGACTTATGACTCATTCTTTCGCTGTCAGTATTCGGAAACGCTCTTTCAAATGAGCCTTAGCCACCGTTCACACGTGCCCCACAATATGTTCACTTTACTACGATCTCGAAATATTTAAAACAGTTTTTAAGTGAAGTCTGTAAAGTATGGCACGAACAAACTTGAAAAAAAAGTTATCGATATTTTTTAGTCCGTTTATTATCTGGAACTGGTATTAAAAATGAAGATATTGTTTAAATCAAATCAATTGTATTCTGTTCGTAGTTTTTTTCGTTAAACCACGTCACTATTTTTAAATACTTACTAATTATTTTAAATAAATCACAAAAAGATTGTTTAGCTTTTTTTAAATTGGTTCACGCCAGACTATTTTGAAATGTCAAGGGCTCTTAACAAGTGAACCTTATTTTCAGAGCAATAAGGTTTCATATAGGGGTATGTACTGTCTGGGAGATTATATGGCTGCGTGCGGATGAGAATTGGATTCAACCTCGCGTCACTGAAAATAACATTATTGCAGACACGTGCGTGAGGTGATTAAGCCGACACATACATTATTTACTTTCCGAACCGTGTTTTTAATAATATACCACTTATAATGGTATTTTTCAGGCTAAAAAGCCCACAATTGAAAAGTAACTGGTGACTCCTGTAGTTTCCTGTGTGGTTTATTTAATTGTTTCCTCCATTTAACATTTTACCGTAACGATTGTAATCTAAAGAGCAATTAGAATTAATAGCATCTTGTTAGGCCATTAGTGCTTATATCGGCATACGTACTCATAGAATCGATTGTTCTACTTACTGGTTTTCCCCCGAAGATTTTTTCGAACATTGATTATTGGTTAATGAAATTCGAGAGATTTTAGGCTTATTGCTTTTTAAGTTATTTTCCGGTCTGTTTGTCTTAATATATTGTAGGGATCAATATTAAAACGGGTTATTAGTAATATTTATAAGAACACCAAAAATTGTGGTATTAATTTTAGAAGGAAAACTACACACGATCTACGTCATCACTGATAATTCCCTTTTACCGAACTCCCATGTTTGTTTAACAGAAAATTGGTAGCAAATAAAAGCCAAACGATAATATATCAAGTTGAATCAGGATTTTAGCCTTCAAGACTCCATTTGTCTTGACATTGTTATTAAAGAACGCGAGGTAGCGTCATTTGCGTTACCTAATTTAATTTCTTTGTCTCCGCCACTCTTTAGCTATATATTTACAGCGAACATTATTGCTCCATTTAATTTGTTCGCCGATAAGATATTGATTATCGAGATCTAATTCTATGTAGATAAGACTATGACGATCTTTATGATCAATGATAACGCCGATAACTCAACATGCTGTCAGTGACGTTGACAATAACTTCGAAGTTTTTGTGTATTCAGAATACACAGTATTAAAATCGAGTTGATTTTATTTTTTTAAGGTTTACAAAAGACGGCCCAAACGTACACATATGATAAACATACATACATAAACTCACCCCTTTTCTCCACGGGGGTAGGCAGAAACTATAGAACACCACATGCTACGATCTTTACATACTCCTTTCGCTTTTATCCACATTCACACACCTTGTCATACACGCACGCCGGTTGAGAGTACTACGCACCTGTCTTTTGTGAAGAACATCACCAATAACATCGATGTATGTCCTTCTAGGACGTCCTCTACCGGCGTTTCCACTGACATCCGCCTTTTAAATTCCTTTTGTTAATCACCGTTCACTCATTCTTCCAACATGACCAAACCACCTAAGCACACTCCTTACAATTTTTGTCATTACATCGTGTTTAAAACCGCAACCTTTTCTAATCACATCATTCGTCAATCTATCGTTCAAAGTTACACCGCACATACTTCGCAAGGAACAATAAATACGAAATATATCCGAAATACAGACAGTCGAAGTTCATGAAGCGTTATTTGTTAAGTTTTATTCCACTTAATTATAATTTTCTTTTGCAGGAAAAAATCTCTACAACAATGAACATGTAGCGATTAAGATGGAGCCTATGAAGTCAAAGGCTCCACAATTGCATCTAGAATACCGATTTTACAAGTTATTAGGCACGCACGGTGAGTTTTACTCTAATTGCATGTATAATTATAATGTACAGCATGATATTACGAAAAATGTATACTGAGTCAGTCACAAAAATCGGGCACACAATCACATAGCCATGTTGCTCACACGATAGTAGCGATTGGAGCCTAATATCGGTCCACCAACAATTTTAAATGGTGAATCATGATCATTGGAAGCGAAGTGCTGTTACGGATAATATAAGCACCGTTTTTTAGTCAAAGTTTTGTGCTCGCTTATAAAATTATTTTTAAAAACAGCCTTGTAGAATCTTTACTATAATGAAAAAAACCATTGGTTAGAACTATATTGATTGATGTATAATTTATATTTTAAAGTAATCTATTACTTATATGGATATAAAGATTGCGATATTACCTGAATACTTGTCGGAGACGTCGAGTTCTTTATTATATTTTTGATAGCACACTATATCGATATCGGGTATGCTAAGCTATTTCCCACGTATGATTATTATCTCAATAAATTGAACGATATTCATATTATTTGGTCGTGTTATGTCGTAGTTAGAA
Organism: Amphipyra berbera; assembly: GCA_910594945.2. Lineage (NCBI taxonomy): Eukaryota > Metazoa > Arthropoda > Insecta > Lepidoptera > Noctuidae > Amphipyra > Amphipyra berbera. Next base: position 7,309,463 of record OU343136.1, on the reverse strand, counting down.
AATAATGTTGACAATAAAATTTGCTCAGAGGGCATACCAAAAGCATACTACTTGGGAACTTGTGGCGGCCGCTACAACGCCATGGTCATGGAGTTGTTAGGGCCCACGCTCGAGGACCTGTTCGTACATTGCGGCAGGAGATTCAGACTGAAGACGGTCCTTATGATTGCTATGCAGCTCGTAAGTGCCGTATCAATTCTCCGGTAGATAGGTGGTTGTCTTTTTGACACAACACCGTAACCGATATCCGAATCAAATTGAAATTATCGCAACGTCCGAGGGTTCGCACGCCGTGGTCATGGTCGTTGTTGAGGCCCGTCAAAATGTGTTTTATTTTTTTATTTTTCGTTATGTTTATTTATTAGGCTGAACACGTAGCAATGCTCTCGCGTGTCCTGTCGTGTTTGATGATGTAATTTGTAAATATCGGCTACAGTGTTGTGTCGTACAGGTGCGTGCGAGAGCAATGCTCGTGTATTGAAATGTAAGTAAGTACTTAATTGAGTTCGATCTCTCTCCCCCTTCCCTCCCCCAATTCCCGTGGCTCCTGTAGCGCCGTCGACAGCAGAGGGCATACCGGAGGTGTATTACTTCGGCCCTTGCGGTAAATACAACGCATTGGTGATGGAACTGTTGGGGCCATCGTTGGAGGATCTGTTCGATCTGTGCGGCCGTCGATTCTCTCTAAGGACTGTGTTAATGATCGCTATGCAGTTGGTGAGTCAATATGCGCTGTATTTTCAATCTTTTTTGCACACTAGCATTAAATAAAATAAGATTTTAGGACGTAAGTATATCAAAATGTTATAATCTCTGAACCATTACAAATGTTGCTAAAATCAATTTCTATACCTAAGTCATTGAACTTAAATAACAGCACCGACTTGCCAGAACGTCCAAAAAATGTGATTGTAGAGAGCGCTTTAACTGCCCGATTATAGTGACGTAACTGATGCAATGCGACGAACAAACGCTTGCATTGATAAGCAAATCAGTAATGCACGAATTAAAGCTTCAGGGTTTACATGAAATTGATAATAACTTACGCGATTTCTGCAACCAAAATATCTAAATGTTCCGAGCTTTTGCTGACATTTTAATGAAATTCGAGTTCTCCAAGCAGCCTCCTATAACATGATCCCTGGGGTAAGGAAAGGTTGTAAAAGTGGGACGAATGGATTCATTTCAGAGAAATGGATCATAATTGGAGTAAAACTGTCTTACATGCTAATTTGGTAGTGGAAGAAAAAGTCTTGTATCAGTTGATTAAATCTCGGATGTTTTATATGACAACGAAGGGACTATTCATGCAACCTCATTAATAGATTTTTAATTACTGCATTTACCAAATAAACATCGACCTCGAAGAAAGTTAAGAGACTGTTGATAGTTAAAATAAATAACATAAACTTAGTTCAAGTTGTTTTGGTTCGAAAATCAAAAATTATTAATGTTTACCTCAAGTTTATTGACACATTGACACTTATTGATACTAAACTGATTTGCTGCATCAATATTCGATTATAATGATATGCCCTTCAATAAAATGATTTGTGCCGACTTCAATTGATAGTGACGAGCGAAGGCATCAACTAATTGTGTTCCATGTCTGTTTCAGTTACACCGTATCGAGTATGTCCATACGAGACACCTAATATACCGAGATGTTAAACCGGAGAATTTTTTAATAGGTAGAACTGCAACTAAAAGGGACAAAATCATTCACATCATTGGTAAGTCACGTTATACTAATATTTCTTGTATTATCAAGTTGTTAACGTTAATAAGTATTGTCTGCCAAAACGTATTTTTCCCATTCATTTTGTATTTTTGGATATACAAGGTTAGTCGGAAGAGTACCTATAATAATGGATAACTTTTGTTAGACAACTTTCCCCAAAAGTCATTAGTTTAAAAGAAATAGCTGTTCAAAGATTGCATAAAAAATACGTTAAATTCTATCTATGCTCAGCTACGATCTGCTGTGTTTACATTTTAAGTCGTATTTGGGGTCACGGATTAGAAGCTCCATTTTCTGAATTCGTAACTAAAGCAGGGATGAAGAAATTTTGAAAATACTGAATTAAAAATCATTTTGCATGAAAAAAAAATATATCGAATTTTTAAATTGTAACACATTCTTTAAAACAGTCATCAGTGATACATTAAGTGGCCCGCGGCTTAGTACTTCCTTTCCGACTAACCTTGTAGATGTAATTTTGTTAATATGATGACTTTGGAACCAAATGAGGTCAAGTCTAGCAACGCAAAGAGGGTAGACGAACCTCGAAAAGTGTAGATCTCTATTAGTCATCAATGTATGTTGTAAAGAGGTCATTGACTCACCCCATAGTCAATATTTATTGTAACAACAGCTGTAGGTATCGCATGACAAATATTTACTTTTGTACCAAAAATGCTTTGTAACCAAAAATATGAATGCGTTATTTTACGTCTGTGAATTGTCATTACCGTTTTCGTAGAAAAATAGCGCTATTTTTCATATTCCTCGTAGACACATGTTGGGGGGGACATCCATGTTTAGCTTTAGCTTTACGGGCTGAATTATTTCGTTCTGCCTAGCCTTTTCTCAACTATGTTGGGGTCAGCTTCGAGTCTAACCAGAAGCGGCTGACTGGTACTTTACAAGTACCGACTGCCATCAGACATAAGTAACCCAAATACTGGGCAATGCCATATACTAAAGTTAGACCGTTTGTTAGACTTTTGGGTTTCTGACTAGCCGTAACGGCCGTCATAGTTATTTGTATGACACCCAGAACCGACTGTTAACGTGCTCTCAGAAAACCTTGCAAATCATTGATCCACGCGGCTGAATTATGATAACCCAGATTTTATATTTTGTGTTTTTATTCAGTCAACTCAAAACTCATGTATTCCAAATAGACTATGACACGTTTGGTCCAGTGGCTGAACGATCGGCTTTTGCGCTACGGGTCGTGGGTTCGATACCCGCACGCAACAAATATTTGTATGGCTTACAGATAGTTGTTCCGGGTCTGGATGTTTGTGCGTGTGAAGATTTGTATTTGTAAACGCACCCACGATACAGGGAAATCTTAGTGTGTGGCAACGTTTTTAAAAAAGAAAAGAAAATAAACTAGATTTACTTAGGTCTTTTTGAACGTCAATGTTACAATAGACAGCCCCCAAAAACGCCCACCCTCACCGCTTCCTAGTGTTTATGCTGGGAAGAAGAAACAGTGCAACAAACTCCCCAGTAACACATTTCTGTCTGTCTTGCGAATAAATTAATTGAGTCTATACAAAGAAAAAGGTAATAATAGTAATGATTCTGATGTGCAAAAACAAAACTTAATTTAGGACATTGCCATCTTTTTCACTCTAATACAATAAGAAAGAGACGGACGTAATTAACAGCTGTCAAATTTAGTTGAACAATAAATTTCCATACATAGACGATACGTCAGAACGTGTCTACTAAAAACACGGTGAAGTTCAAGGTGTAGACTAGTTTGACATCTCTAACTTAGTTCTTATCTATCACCGTCCTTTTCTCGCGCTGTCTATTAGTAAAAGATAGCAATTCTCTAATTTTAAGTTAGTTGTTGAATAGGAGAATCGGCACCATTAACTACAATAATTAATTTATGCAAATCTATACTAATATTATAAAGGTGAAGAGTTTGTTTGTTTGTTTGAACGCGCTAATCTCGGGAACTACTGGTTGGAATTGAAAAAATATTTTTGTGTTGGATAGTCCATTTATCGAGGAAGGTTAACAGGCTATATAACATCACGCTACGACCAATAGGACCGGAGCATAAATGAAAAATGTTGCAAAAACGGGAATAAAATCCACCCGTGCGAAGCCGGGACGGGCCGCTAGTCGAAGATAATAATAAATTTGGAAACAATGTGTTTTTACCTACTGTGTATGTACATAACGTACATTCGCAACTGTACCATACTTTTCATAAGTTTGTTTCTATAATTATACGCTTAATTGATTATTCAAATTACGCTGTCATGATTATCGGATTGAGTCACAAGTATTTAAAAATGAAAGTATGTGTACAACGGCGGATTGTTAACTGGTCCGTTTAATTATTTCGCCAACTTCCTTGTTGACGTGAATTTTGCTCAAGATATGTAAAAAGTCTGATCAAAATAGTCTACGCAAAAGTAAATCTGTGCAACAGTCCATCGCTCGATTTGCAATCTATTTACTATACGCAACATTTGTCTGTGTCATAAAAACAGTTTATATCTTCACTATCTATGGTTGAATACCCGTGTATTTTATTACATTCTCCAGTGAAATGTTTAAATTCTGACCCTGAAACTTCAATTCTTTACAATGAGTATCATTTTACTAATAGCTACCTTAAAGATTGCGCTAATAGATATAAAACGAGCGCTTCTTGGAACAACAAATTATTCTAGTCAGAATATTATTTAGTTCATGGCGTGACAATGGAAATTTATAACAAGGAATTGTCCATCTCAATATATCACTACTAGCGGCCCGTCCCGGCTTCGAACGGGTGGACATTTTTCCCGTTTTTGCAAAAAAAAAACCGTTTTTGCAACATTTTTCATTTATGTTCCGCTCCTATTGGTCGTAGCGTGATGTTATGCCTATAACCTTCCTCGATAAATGGACTATCCAACACAAAATTATTTTTTCAATTCCAACCAGTAGTTCGTGAGATTAGCGCGTTCAAACAAACAAACAAACTCTTCAGCTTTATAATATTAGTATAGATTAATACAAATAGGTATGTGAGCTTCTAAAGCTAACACTCTATGCAATGGCTGAAACACTTATGGACAAATACTCAAAAACTACTCAATTTTAAGTTGCCGTTAATTTCGTGCTGTCACTGTCACTTCGCCTTAATGTGATAGTGACAGCACGAGACTTAACGGCAAATTAAAATTGAGTAGCGTTTGAGTATTAGGCCATAAGTGTAGACATACTTTGTGCCTTTCTGCCCCTTGATATGGGGAAATAAATGATCAAAATTTACCTGAGGCTATGATTAGGCCACCTACTAATAAGGCTGGAGTTCACCAACATTAATTATCTGGTCTTTTCACGTGTCGGCGTGAGCTATACTAGAATAGCTTATGCCATGGTGAAAAGGTTAGCCAGTCAGCAATGTTGGTAGCGGGGCTGACTGCCCAGGGCGCGGCGGCGTAAATTCTTTGATTGAACAACCCAGCCTAAGGTGATCATGGTTAGACTACATGTTCTGTATCACACCACAACCATTCGCACTACTTATTTAAGCATAGCGAACTCTAGATCTCTTCCAGAAAAACGATACGATACATTAATGAAGAAAGAACACGTTCTTTAGTTAAGACTTTGACCCCCAAACTTAGTGCCGCTCGTAATTTAGAAGCAAACTTTATTACCCACAAAAATAATTATAGGCGACGGCGACGGTAAAACCCACGCCGGTGTTAATACAGAAGTCATGCCAATTATAATGGGCAGTGTCAACGAGAGTCATTTGTGTAATGAAGCATTGCGCTGGACATCAGCTCATTTCGCTAAGTGATAAAGTCTCATTCATACGTTCACGTCACGCCGATTAGGTAACGAGATATAACAATAGTGAGGTAATACAATCTTAGGACGAGGTCTGTGGTTTACTACTCGTGTTCTTACTTTGAATTGTAGTTTTTTTTCTACGGTTATTATTCCTGATGACTTTAGGCTTTTAAATATTTATGGTTCGATTTTCAGAAGTATGTATGTGGGTACAATGTTACTATGGTGTGATTTGATTACAAATCTTACAATGAGCGCTGAACAGTCATCGATTGTAGCGTTGATGTATTGAATACATATTCTTAAACTGATAAAATGTACGTTACGGCGAGGTCAATGAATTTAGCGGTCTTTGCAGTAGTGGCAATTATTTATAGATACCTTTTTGTATCGACATTCGTGTTTTGTACCAATCTTTTTGTCGATAATGAATATTTTAATTAAATTAATCGCACTGCCTCGTTTCTCTAGTGGTGGCAAGTGCGACTGCTGATTGTGAGGTCCTGGGTTCAATCCCCAGGTTGGGCAAAGTGTTATTGGGTTTTTCCGTGTGGAATTCCTCAGTAGTTATCCGGAGTTTGGAATTGTGCCCGTTTGGTGGCAATATATATATTTTTTTTTTAAACTTTGCCCCACACTAGGATTTCTCCTGTATCGTGGGTGCGTTTACAGACACAAATTTTCACATGCACAAACGTCCAGACCCGGAACAACTATCTGTAGGCCATACAAATATTTGTTCCGTGCGGGAATCGAACCCACGACCCGCAGCGCAGAAAACAGTCCCTTAGCCACTGCACCAAACGTATCGTCAATAGGCTCGCCCCCTATTACGTGGGACTTAAACATAACTGGCGAAACGAGGGAGTACTAAAAACACCTGCCGAACCCTTCAGGGAATAGAAGCCGTGATGTTATGTTTATTAATATCGATATGTCTGTTCTATTTCAGATTTTGGTTTGGCCAAAGAATATATAGACTTAGAGACAAACAAACATATTCCATATCGGGAACACAAGTCACTTACCGGGACTGCCAGATATATGTCAATAAACACACATTTAGGAAAAGGTAATGTATCAACTATTACATACTAAAGTATTAGGATGTGTTAAACGCCCTTATAACCTTCTAAAGTTTAATGACACTAACAGAACACTGTATACATTTAAATTGTTTGTGGAATATGCTCTAATTTGTATTCAACATGCAACTTCAAACAATAATTCATACTTGAACTAACATGTCTTTATATTTTTCAGAACAATCTAGACGCGACGACCTAGAGGCTCTTGGGCATATGTTTATGTATTTTTTACGTGGTTCCTTACCCTGGCAGGGTTTAAAAGCTGATACACTTAAAGAGCGATACCAAAAAATTGGTGACACCAAACGAGCGACGCCCATAGAGGTACGAATTCATTTATTGATAAAATACAACCTTAACCTGCAGCACTGCCCGTGTGTAATATACCTAATACCGGACTGGACTCCAGGCTGCTGCTGAGCAATTTCTTACTAAAAACACTCTCTGACCTGGAATCCAACCTTAGTACGGTCAACAACGAAAGTTGGTTAACACTGTTGCTTTTACTAAAATACACAAAATTATTCGATACACTGCTTGTCAGAATTTCATATAATAGTCAAGAGTTTGTGTTGTTTTATTGTTACATGTGTTCCGATTAAATTTGAATATTATTGTGTTCAGTTATGATTTAAAAAACTGAAGTGTTAACATACTTTTGTTGCTGTACTGTTGGGTACTGTACCACATGCTCGGCAGCCGTGCGTGCACACCAATGACACAGTCTTACTGGATGATAACATCAACGTATAGACTTATCCAGGATATAAAATACCAAATCAGTCGTATCTAGACGTTATAGAGTGATTCAGTATCAAACATACCTACCTAATCTAGACATATCGAAATATACCGCGCGCGAAGGTAACAGTTTCATAGTTCGCCGATGACGGCATTTGGATCCGTATCAATGGCGCGAGCCTATCGGCCGTTATCAGCACGATCACACGAGAGATAAGCCCAATTACATTTCGATTGACCTACACATCGAACCTAAGACAGCTGAAACGGTAGTCTGAAGCGTTTATTACAGAGCTATTGAGCGAATTAATTTATTTACATTGTTATTGCATTGAGGTCAAGACTAGGTTTTTAGGGCGCGCCGTCCTTGCTCGATTCGCGTCTAAGAAAATGTTAGACAGTTATAATCTAAGTAACATGTTTCCTTAATAGAATGAGGTAAAATGGAGCATTGTCCTTCCTTAAATGCCAAATATGGTATTTTAAATAGAAGTGTCTCAAGGATTTTTTGTTCTTCTTTTCCTGACAAACAATAAGGTCACCTCACACAAGGACATTGGTAATGGTGCAACTATTGAGTTGCCGTCAAAAGTCGACAAAGCAATTATATGACCAGGACTTTTGCAGCAAAATATAAATACAAAATATTTTAAGAGAAGTATTTAAGCGATTCGGGATATAAATGTTTGAACAGCAAGAAAAAACAACTATTAAATTGTCTGAGCATCTCGGACTCGGGTTAAGTTAGAACATTTCACTTAATTTTTTTCATTATAATGCAGAGGATGACGTGGCGTGACGATCCACACGTATTTGTGGGGCTAACATGGTTAGAACGGCACAAAATAGAGAGGTTTGGAAAGCAAAAGGGGAGGCCTTTGCTCAGCAGTGGGATACTCAATAAACTACAAAAAAAAGGAGAGGAACTTATTGGCCAAAATCTGACACAATTTTATTCGTTCATACATTACTGATCAATTATACATTTTCGCTGACCAAAACCTCAATATTTAGCTAACCGTTCAAATGATAGCCATATTTTAACATTCAATCTAATCAGAGCCTAAAATAATAAAAAATATATTTATTGATTTAATAATGACAAAACGGCAAAACTGACTGATATGCATAAAATTATCAGTAATGATGAGTAATGTTTTTAACGTACCTAATCAATGTCTATCTTCACGATTCTTTGTTCTCCAATGAGAGGACGTGTTCTGAAGGACGTGAGTTCGATTCTTACAGTACGAAAGAGGTCGATAGCTAACAGAATATTAAAGCAGGTAGACGGACTTTTTTTTTGATGCATTGTTCTTGACATAGAGAGTGCTAATGAAATTTCTTTTTTTACACTGGGTTATTACACATTACACATTTCCTTTAAAAAACTTTGGTCTTAATGTTTTAAATTTTTTATCAAAATCTACACTTGTTTAACGAGCGTTAAAATAACTAGTATGGTACAGTCAGCATCAAAAGTAAGTGATGATTACTCAAAGTTTCAAAATTGTTTGATGAATGAAAACTTGCAAATTATTATTTTTGTCAACAAGTAACGATAGAGGAGGCAATTCTTAAAAGAATAATATTATGATAATAAAGACAAGCAATTAGTTCCCAAGTTAATTAATATCGAAATTCCAAAATATTCATCGAGTTTTGCTGTTGACTGTACTGCCCTATGGGACTGGTGGTCGTAATGCAGCTGCCAAGCGAGCTCAGTTTAGGTTTAGGTCGCGCATTTGGTTATTCGGTTAGAACATTTTCAGTTGACGTCTCAGGGTTGAAATTGTGTACTATGTAGTAGCGATGAGATATCGATTCATAGGGGACCTAATACCGTCGCAACATCGGCGCCCTGTGTGGGTGTACCATACACCAGGATCTGCCAAATAAATACGACACTGACCTTCGCATATCTACAATTTTCTGTTCTTATTAGAATCTGTGATATTTAATGAATCGCAGTTTCTGGAAAACGTCGGGGATTACAACTTGATCTTTCGTTTGCGACCTCTGTAGACGTTGATTTACAAGAGTGGGAAGTGGTGAGAATGTGTTTGCAAGTTTGCTAGCTGTGTTTCAATGGGCCGGGGGCGTAACAGTGTTGGGCCGATGTTCAGAGTTGCCGTAAGCGCGACATATCTCCGGTTTCTGAAAGGGTGATCAATTTAATCTGTTGTCAAATCTCATGTCAACAAATGTGATTAGTCAACCAAACAGGAAGAGGTTAGACGCGTAGACACGTAAGCCCACAACAAAAAGAACGAAATAATATCAAATGATTGTGACACTGAAGTGATTCCAAGTTGTACGTGAGCGTTTCTCTGGAATCAATCTCACATGTAATTACCACATATTATGAGGCTATAATATTAATATGACATTATAATGGTACTCAGGTGCTGTGCGAAGGGCACCCCGAAGAGTTAGCGACGTACCTCCGCTACGTGCGCCGGCTCGACTTCTTCGAGACGCCCGACTACGACCAGCTACGGCGGATGTTCCGCGACCTCTTCGAGCGTCGCGGCTACGTCGACGACGGCGAGTTCGACTGGACTGGCAAGACCATGGTAAACAACTCCGTAGCATAACAACCCTACATTACTTGTTATGTTCCTTTGATTACACGTTCGTGGGCGTAGCGGGGCTAGACGTGGCTAGGGTTGCTAACTCACGGATGGGATACAAGAGCTTTTCTAAAGGTAAACTAGCTTCGTTTTGTGTTAATTTTGATAGGCAAGGGGGAAGTTCAAGATTTATGGAATTGTGAAAGAGTTAGCAACCACGGCATGGCCTGGCATGACGAAGAAAAAATCTAGTTAACTTAGTCTTAACATGATTTTATAGTTTTTACAAGCATAATCAGGCTACGCCCTTGCTTTCGTTCACTTACAGGCAAAGAGTCGATGGCTCTTGAAAGTCACACGTATACTATATACTTGATAATAACGCCGATATGTTTTAAGTATTTGCATTCTTGCCGATAAGTGGACGTGCTCCTTAACAATCATACACGCGATTCTCGGTATCTATAGTTATAATGAAATCGTCTCGAGTTTATCATACATTGCAAAAAAATATTTGTCCTTAAAAACAACTTGTCGATTTTATGCACATCTGAGTACTTATAAGCCTTCTTTCTGCCACACCATTATTATACAGCCTTGTGCCAAACTCGTCCAATGTCGGCCGTCTACAGGTGTATATAACTAATTTTAAAAAAATTGAGATTTTTTTTATAGTAACAACACAGACACAATGATGACTTTTACCGATGTTGGCCCTTCAATATGGCGGACAAGAAGTATAGAAGTTGACATACTTAAATACTTCTACAAAACAAAAATTAAATGAACCACGGACATAAACTAACTACAATGGTAATGTTATCAACATATCAAAGACTTATCGGCCTAAATCTTATTCAATTCTTATCTGTTATCGTTTGTTTTACCCACATTCCAAAAGTAACATAAGTAGCAATATTCTTAAGACAGTTACTTCCGCAATTATAATTTTCAATACCTGTCAGCCGAGGTGACATACATTTTGGATTAGAAAATGTGCATAAAATAACTATGTTGGCACATGCGAAACGATATGTTGAATATTTCTTAGTGTTTTAACTGCTTTTATTTGTTGAACGCTTGCCTTCTCATACAGGGCCCGAGTTCGATCGAGGCCCACACTTCAGATTTTTGGAATTCATGTGAGGATCAAAATTTTGATTAGTTTTTGCGTTAACGGTGAAGATAAATATCATGGGGAAACTTACACAACTGAGATAGCTTAAAATAAATGTTCTCGATGGTGTGTATAACCCGCAATGTACCAGGCCAGCGTGGCAGACTAAGGACTAAGTCCTTCTCATTCTGAGAAGAGGTTAGACAGTAATGGGCTGATTAAGTTATGTAACTGTTTTTGAAGATTATATTTGCTAACGACCTTAGACGAGGGGGCGTGGCGTAAAAAGGGATTAGTTGTAAATCGGCATATTCTTAGCGACAGTGACGCACCCGTTTACTTCACAGATAAGTTTGTCACGAATAACAGGGACATTATAAAGTTTTTATTGCTGTCCTTACAATTTTTGTTTGCGCGTCGTCATTGACGTGGCTATGTTTAATTAAAATCGTTGGATTCTTTTAAAATTTCTTTAAACGTTTACAAGTTACAAACAGAACGGATTGGACTGTTTGTATTTGTGTCGGAAGCTCAATCGTATTTCTGGCAATACAATGACAATTAGGTGCCGAGTTTTCATCGGTGAAAAAAGGCGCTGGACTGAGCTGTTTTAAAATATTTGAGTATTACTTGAAAGAAGAGAGATCACGCAATATTTTATAAAATTTTTGAGTTAAACAAATTGGTGACGTTTAAAATATTGTTCAAGAGTTAATGGTTGACTTGTTTTTTGCAATTCTTCCCTTCAACCAGTTAGCGAGCCTAGCCATTCAAAAAACTCCAAAATTTAGGTTCGTGACACTAACCGCCTAAGTTAGAACAAGTTTTCTCAGAAATAACTACTTGTTACATGTGAAATTACAATTCCACTGTGCAGAACCAAGTATCGCGTGTATGATTTCTTTTATAATAATTTGATTCACAATTTTCAGTCTTGTTAAACCTGATTAGTCTCAGCTTGCCGACATCCAACTTTCAATTAAGTTTTAGGCTTAGTTTAAACAGAAGTCGCTTTTACTTTGAACCGTAAACAAATACACAGGCAAGCTTCTAGGTAGCAAATTAATTTTATCATTATCATGAGTTTTGCGGTTATTTACAATGATGTTCGAATACGAATACGAAGGAATACGAGTTCCTTCGAAGCATGCCTTTGCATAACAGCTATGCTTTTACCGTCCTGTGTTTGTTTACTGTTTGAAATAGCCATAATAAACAGATTATTCCACTAAACGGCTTTTTAAATTAATGTTCACTAAACGAATCAAGGAATTGTGTCAAATTATGTTTTTAACTTCACAAAGTCGTTTCGTAGAATCTATTTATGAATTGGCGTAAAGATAATGCTTTTTACGACTACTTCCAAGCAAGCACAATTTAGAAAATAAACCAGAGATGCAAGAATTCCATTTCGCTTCAAGGCGGATCACTACCATACACGCACAAATCGACATTCTACGAATATCTCTATGTCCAAAATAGCAATTAAACAGAGCACTTTGCAAGTCTTCGAAGCCTTTGACTATGAAACGATCTTCTTATAGTACTGAGTTGATATAATCTCCTCGCAGTGCAGTAGAGAAATGTGTTTCGACCTCTTCAAAGTGCTATCTTGTAAAATTGTTATTTTGCACGTACGTGGTATTTACGTAGGGAGTTTCGAAATTTGCACAGAGAAAATTATTTTACTTATTAATTTTTTAGTGTTTATCTCAGTTATATTTCCAGTATTTTGAGTACACATTGCATCTTTAGTTTAGTCTAATCTTTTACTTGGATTAATCAATGTTTTCATATTACACGAGCTTTCAGTGGCATGACTTGAATTCTAGTCTATATTTTGTCCTATCGGGTAACAGTCAGTTTGAAAGTTCTATGTGCACACTTTCGTTAACCCATTATGTTATTATGCTACTGTAATATGGTGTTATTGAGCACCAGGGTGTGTGCGATGGGCCATATTATACTTATGATTGTTCGATGCACTCTTTTGATACCTTGCTTGCTAAATTAGAGAACGCACAACTTGTATTAATCCCTCCACCGGCCTGGATTTATTTTCTATTGACTGGCTTTATCCTTCTGCAAAAGTTGACATTTCACTTCGTTTCGCCATTTAAAAAGCCTGTAAGTGCTTCGGGCAAGGTAAACCGCATGCGCCAATTTCAATATACACATTTACTGTCAAAGGAAGTGTGATGTAAATACAAAAATCATGGTTCAGTACATGTCAACTTTTGCACATTTTTTTACTGAAAACTGTGTTAGTTTAATAAGTTTTGGTTGAATCGCTTCCTCACTGTCTGCCAAATTACCTCCACATCTGTGTTATATCATGAACGTGCCTAGTCTGCATCAATTGTTCCTCAATTATATTTATTCACAAAATTTTTCTTTGGACATTAATTTTTGTTAATATGTTTTCTTTTTCCTTCGTACCATAAAGGACGGTGGTCTAATTAATGAATTAAAATAATTGTTTGAATTATATTTCCTTAGATAACATCGCTAATGGTAGAAGTTGCATAATTTATTATATTTGTTTAATAAAATAAAAATTTTATGCCCTTATCAGTGTGTTTTTGTGTAGAGATTTTATAGTATTTTTTATTTACTTGGGTGCTTCATTTAATTGTCATCGGGACTCATCCACATACTATTTTATGGTTGCAACTCTTCATAATTTCAAGAAAAGTCACAATTGAACAACTTCTTTTTGTCATCATCCTCTGTCATAAGTAGAAAACTCCTTTGAGCAAGCTCGTCGTAGTACATGCAATTTTATTATTTGTGTTTTTTATAATATTTGAACAATAAAGAAGTTCTCTACTGAATGTTTTTGTTTGCGGCCGTTCGTTCATTAACGTTGGGTGTTGCATGCATGCTTACCGCTTTTGTACGTTGCTGGTGGACAGCCTACGAACATTCACGTGATGCGAATCTTGCGCAACGCACCGCCCTCAAATGTGATTAGAAATAAGTCTGACAAGGTTAGTGGCGACGGCTTTTTTGACAAAACTAAAATGTTATAACATTTACGTATTTGTAGTTATGAAGATGTTTCAAAATTATCATGCTATTGGCATGATTAAGGACGCATGGTAATGCTTCTAGAATGCAAATGATATATACGGTCCAACCAAAATATCTGGACAAACTTTTACACAGTGTTCAATACGTTTAACTAAACATATCTATGCGATAAAAACGAGATCCAAGTGTATTTTTTTTCTAACCAATAAATCAATAAATAATGTTTTGATTTGCCTGTACTGTCTAAGAATAAACTCATCTATTTTTTATGCCTCGAACGTCGGCGGGGCGCGCATTACTTCCCCGCCGTGTTTTACCTAACTGCGAGGTGAAAAAGGTAAAAAAAAATAGAAGCTGAAAAAAAAATTTTGGTTAGAAAAAGAAACACTTGGATCTGATTTTTTTTGCATAGAGATGTTTAGTTCAACGTACTGAACGCTGTGTAAAAGTTTGTCCAGGTATTTTGGTTGGACCTTATATTTTTCTGCACACTATTCATTCTACATCTATATAAGTACATAATCCATCGTGTACTAACACAATTGCACAAGAATGTCGGCTCTTCTGAAATTCACATGTGAAACTGCTTAAGTATCTTTAATAATTATATTGTAAAGAAATGAAGTGAATTGTGTTATCATTTAATATTATTTTGAATGTGATGTTGGTGTGATTTCAGTCTACACCGGTGGGTTCAATCCAGACTGGACATGAGATCGTTGTCTCTCCCAACCGCGACAGCCATCAACCCTTCCACAAGGTAAACAATATAGATGTTTTACTAGTTTTATATATTTATTTTAAACGGGGCGTGTATATGAACAAAAACAGGCTGAAACGTTGCACTTTGCTACTGATTCTAAAATATAATTAATAAGACTGCCTAGCTCTATTTATTGACAAAGGAAGTAAGACTGAAGATTTAAACAAGTTGAAGCTAACAGGAGGTACCTATGAGAATTCCATAGTCACGCAAACTGAACAATTAGAGAAAGTGAACAGCTAGAGAAAACATTTATTTGAAAAAAAAAAACCGCTGTGTTGCATTCGAGGTAATTCATTATTGGGGAAGATCACTGCATGTTAAGTTAACGCAGTAATAATATGGGAATATAGTAATAGTAATATTTATTGAATTAACTATATATCAGACATTTGAATAAACGCGACGGTCGCGATATTCCAATGACAAAATGTCTCTTGAAAGAAAAGAAAGAAAGAAAGAAAATTATTTATTTTGGACTCACACAGGCAGTTACAGAAACAAAAACAATATTAAAAAAAAGAAAGAATAAGAATTTACGACTACCTGCACGAGGCCAAAAAGGGCTCCTATCTCAGCATAATGTTGCGACATTTAGAAAAAAAACAAAATGTCGCAAACGCTGGTTTTCAGATAGGACCATAGTGATGCCACGCACCTTGCACCTTTAAAAGTCGGTGGCTTGGTGGAGGTTTGTTTAATAACCACGTTCAAGCTTGCTTTGTTCAAATATGTACCTAGTAATGTGTATACTTATAAATAATAATTAGAAATGGGGAAGTAGCATCTGGCTGAGTGCTAATGTTGTATTTAAAAAAAAAAAATTTACATTTCAATTAAGTTTTTTATCATAATATTTATTTTGTATTGCAAGCTTTGTGCCATATCTAAAGCACTTTTTAAGTTTCACATCTTGCCTGTTAATTTCATTATGCTTAAAAATATAGTAAAACACCATAAATGAAATAATTTATCCAAATGAATATCAATACAAACCTGTATTTCTGACATGATAATGATAGGTACAGGGTGGTCCAAATAGTGACGTCCAAAAGAAAAATCTGAATTCCTCATACTCAGGGGTATTAGTATTCGAAAATACCCCATGTTCCGCGATTTTTTGTAATTTTCGAGTTATTTTTTTTTAAATATCCCACTATAAACTTAATTCCTTACTGTCGATACTTTTTTGAGTAACTAGCAGGAATTTTACGAAGTTTATTATTTTACATATGAAAGTAACATGGAAGACGACCATGTCCCAAAAAAAAACCCACTACAAAAAAGATATGAATTTTTGAAGACGGCAGAATACTTTAAAAAATTACAAAATAATAAATAACTCTAAAACTACAAAAAATCGCGGATCATACGTGAGGTATTTTCGAATACCCCTGGGTATGAGAGATTCAGATTTTTCTTTTGGACGTCACTATTTGGACCAACCTGTATATCTCAGATCCCATAACCATAAAAATAGAAAATTGTTTCTAATTTCCTTGTCAAATATCTACAACATGTCAACTTTAAGAATGAGATAAGAAATATTGGATCTTCTATTGTTCCTGTATTTGCTTCTCGCTCGCAAGCATCCATTAGGGGCCATTCAAGTATTACGTAATCACGAAAGGGGGGTGAGGGGGTCTTTGCTTAGCTTATTTTTGATGACATGAGGGACGGGGGTGTCTAGATGATGATTACGTTAGCAATTTTTTTTATTTACTTATTTTTCTAGACTTAAAAACTGCTGCTCATGAATGACAATATAGAAACCTGATCAGTTTAAAAAAATATACCAATGTTTACGTAAGCATGGGGGGGGGGGGGGTCAAAAGCTTTGCTTACTTTTGCTGACAAGGGGGAGGGGTGGGTCAAAAATTACTACAATTCTGCTTACGTGATACTTGAATGGCCCCTTACGAGCGAAAAGCAAATAGTAAAACCGCCATTTTCAATTCCATTCTTTAATAAATTATTCTTGTGTATTGGATTGTGGAGCAGTGTTCGTGGTGCGAACTGACACAGCTTTTTTGTCGGTGCAGGATGATTTGTGTGATTATATGATTGGTTTGGTTGAGGACGATGAGGCGGCGCTAATATCCGGAGAGGTTTGGTCCGCTTTCACAATCGTTGTTGTTTTACGTTATACCCGCTGCCCTTGACGCTCACCTCAAATTTCTCCATGAAAAGTCAAACTTTTCAGTTACCTACCAAAAATCCAACCGTGTTCAGTGTTGCTCTGAAAAGTATAAATTATCGTTGATTGTCACCCTGTGTTGCCATTTATTGTTTTATTTTTACATCGTTGGTTAAAATCCTGAAGCTTGTGTGTGTTATACTTGTAATCTCTGTTGCCCTAAAATAAAATCATTAATTTCCTATAAGAAATGTTCCACATTATCTATACTCTAACTCTTTACAAATAAATAAAATTGAAGTGTCCTTTTGTAACGTCAAAATAACAGCTTTTTACTCAATGCATATGAAAGTATATGCGGTACATATAACAAAAAAACATTTTTTTTTGTCTTTGTCTGTCTGTCTGTTTGTTTGTTTCGGCTTATCTCCGAAACGGCTGGACCGATTTTGACGCGACTGGCAGATAGCTGATGTTATATGGAGTAATAAAGGCTACTTTGATTTTAGAAAAAGAATTAGGGATCCGCGAAAAAAATTAAAACTCATCCGACTTCTACGCAGACGAGGTCGCGGGCACAGTTAGTTCTTTTAATAAGATGAGCTCAAAATAAATGTAGAAATAAAACAATATTCGTTGTTACTGTTCAAGCATATCATTTGCAGTTTTGCTTGGTGCTTCCAGGGATTTCATCGCTAGTTTCCTTCTAACAGATAAAATTTGTGTTATTGTGTGGATTTTTCGAGAATGCTATTACTCCAAATGGTTTTATACGACAACTGTAAGCGTTATGTCCCTGTTTGTTTATCGGGAGGTTTACCGCGAATTTACAAGACTAACTCCAGGTTTTTAGAAGCATTTTCAAATCTTTATTCGGTAAATCTCCTGTCCAATCTGTCTGATTTTACTTTATATATATCGATACCTCAGTTCCAAAGTGTAATAATTCAGAAACAGGTTCTTAAAAACATTGAAAACTAATAAGTACTTTGACCACTGTATTTTTTAAATACTACATAATTAATCTGAAATGCCATTCTTAATAATATTATATTTCAGATAAATTAATGATTAAAAAATACACGGGTAACTCGCTAGTCATTTAATTTTCAAATTATCTTAAAATAATGTTTCTGAATTATTACACTTTGGAACTGAGGTTTCGATATGGTTGTTTTGGTTAATAACATGGCTAATAACAACGGATTTACTGATCAGTGATTTGTATAGGCCTCTAGACACCGGTAGTAAGACTATCAACTCTGTAGAGACGACATACTGATTCCTACAAAATATTATAACTAATAAAGAATTTAAAAAAAGCAGTATCGATACTGCTCGCCGAATATAAACAGTTAAAGTGAATCGATATCGCAAGATTTGATTTAAAATTATTAATTTATTATTCTTTACCTAATTACTTCTATTGGACAGTCCATCGCCCATCGAAATGGTGTAGTATAATATAATATTGTAAGTCCTGTATTGTAGTATCCCTCTCAAATTAATCTGTTTATGTGTATTGAAACCAAACCATGCTTAAAGTTGTAAACCAACTTGGTGTAAGTGCTTGGAGTGTCTAGATGCATATTGAGATGAATCTCATGTTTCTCTTTTCCTGACCATACAATGTTGTAAACCCTTCCCATGTTTTTGTTTGTGAACTCCAAAGTTGTGCTCAAACCGACTGATCGTTGATGTTCCATACAGGAATTAGACTCGAGAGAGAGAGACTCTAGTCTCTTAGTTTTTGTTTTATTAATATTCAATTACTTTTTAATAAAAGGCTGTTAAACCGGCTTAAGCTCGTCGCCCATTTGAACGAATCAGCCCCAGACCTGATTCAACTAGCAAGAGTGTATGGCGCGGTCCCCGCGTATGAAATATGAGTGAAAATAGTGATTTTCACTTACAAATCTAAAATATAGTGTGTGCCACACAGCTTAAAGTCCGTTTTTCAGTAACTGAGTTGTGAGGCGAGCCGGTGCTGGTCTGGTGCTGAGGCGGTTAATGGACCAAGAACTTTAAACTTGCATTACATTTACATATCAGAAATAACAAATTAGATTTCAGTTTATCTTACAAATAAAATGAAAAGAAACCTACTTTTTCTTAATGCTTATTTATAAATAATGTAGTTTCTAAGTTCATTTCCCACCTGTCTCCCCAGATGGCAGCGTTGGCGAAGACGAAGGATTTCGGTACGGGCGGCACGGCTAACACCGGCAACTGGCCGCACAGTGGGAAGGCCACGCCGCTCAACACCGGTCACCTCACGCCCGCGGACAGGCATGGATCTGTGCAGGTCAGATATCATAGACAAAATAAGTTAAAAAAAAAAACAAAAAGGATAGATCTTCAATTGTCTACAGTTTATTCTTTAAAGTAATTCATGTTCTAAGGAAGTATTTTGATTGACATTAAGAATGGCGTGTTATTATTTTTTTAAAAAATCGTACATTTCCCAAGGAGGTTTGATGTCTGGCAGGCGGCAGGTCATAAAACAATAAGCCAAAACCTCTAACAACATGGATTTACGAAATACATGTTGTGACGACCCCACCTAGTGTGTGATAAGGGCAGGAAGAAGATATTTTTTTCGTACAATGTTGATATCTAGTATACTAAGGCAAAGCGTTTTAATAATTGTTGCATTCATTAAGATTTAAGGTCTATGATGGCATAGACTTTAGAAGAAATCGCTTCGTAATTTTAACTCAAAATGAAGAGTTTACAAAGTAAATTAACTCTTATTGAACTGAAAAGAATGGATAATGTAGTAATTTTAAGATATTACGTTTCTAAAATAGTAAATGAAATAATTAAAAAAACAATATTAATGAGATATCCATATTCCATCTTTTTGTTTTCTGAGCTGTTTATTGCCAGTTTCCTTTAGAAAACTTTATCTCAATATATTTATCAATGCATAGATTGATTCTACTTGATATAACCAGCCCCCCCCCCCTCGTACAATCGTGGAGGGGTTGAGTTGAATCTTATTCTTAGGTGGAGATCACAGGACTTTTTTTTTCTATTTTTCGTATATTATATATAATTACTATTGATTTAACTGTCTTGAACTGCGCGTAGACGTTTAATTTAATAAGGACTATTTACACTTTAGTGAACCTATCCACTATGTATTTAGTACCCACTTGAAAGTCCAATAACTGTAGTTATTTGAATAAAAAAACACAAACACACTATTTGCATGTCTTTAATGTATTTACTATTTTATTTTTCGCATTATTTTTATTTTATACGTGAATTGTGAATGTATATTGGTGTATTTATTTTTTAGCTATTGAAGAATAAACATTTTCGGTATGTGAAATTTCCCGGATCGGTTTCCACGGTCAGTTTTGAATATATTTGCGGCAATCCTTGTGTGACTGTCTGCATGACGCTTATGATGTGCTACCAGTTGGGCCATCACTACATTAATTGAATATTTCCCTCTTATGATAAGTAGCGGTGATTTGGTAATTAACGAAACAATAGTTAATATAATAAGTTTGCTTATTTTGTTACTTGTAAGTCGTAAACACAATAAAAAGAAAATAGTTTGAGTAACGGGCAAATACTCAAACGCTACTCAATTTTGAGTTGACATTAATTTCGTGCCGTCACTGTCACTTCGCCTTAGAGTGAGAGTGACAGCATGAGACTTAACGGCAACTTAAAATTGAGTAGCGTTTGAGTATTTGGCCATTAGTTTTTCTATTTGAATAATTCGCACCCTTAGTAATATAAGGGCACAACTCGAAAATATCAACTTTTGGGAAAACGTGTTAAAAGATTCAGGGAAACCGATGTTTTCACGGTATTTTTTACAGTATAATTACAGTATTTGCTTTAATATTGTCTTTTTTCTCTTTCTGTGAAAGCCAAGTGGTAGAACAGTTGATATTGAGGCCATCTAACACAGAAACTCAATATTTCGAGTTGTGCCCTTACATTACTAAGGGGTGCGAATTGTCAACTATGTTCTTATTAAATATTAAAAAAACAAAACTACTCTGAGGTTATTTTTCTTCACCTGTATTGAAACGAAAACTTGAATAATAAATACACACGTATCAACAAAATTGCACCTATTGTTAACCAAGAATACTAATTAATAAGAGGAAAATATTCGACACAAGTAGCCGGCCTAACTGCTGAAGCTTTAAACAGCACTGCCAATATTCATTCATAAAGTATTATACACAGTTGAGCTTCTAATTAGGACGCTATTTTTATGTTATGTTTTACGTGACACTGCACGCATTTATTTGCAACAGACCGTTATTTGTCTTTTTCACCGAAGTGTTGTTGCTTATTTGTTTGTAAATATTAAGTCCCCTAGATGACGCCACTTTGTACAACTATAAAACCAAAAATGTAACGAACAGACATCCTATATATTAACCCTTATCAACTAATAAACGCGGAACTAAGTAATGGCAAGAATAATATATGAGTTTAACCATACCTTATTAGTTGCGTAAATAAGGACCGGATAATCTGGTCCTCAAGACCAATAACGTCCAATGTTATTAGAAAAAAGTTATGGCGCTGCAAAGTGCGTTCCAATGTCAAGAGGAATGTAGCACTTTGCAACGCCACAACTTTTGTCTCACTGCTAATTGAACCGAGCCACAATGATAACTATTGCAGTACATTGAAAGAGCTTTAGTTCTGAGGAGCACTTTGTCGGGTCTAACCAATCGCGAGGGAAATTCAGCACTTTGCAACGACATAGCTATTTTCCCACTGCACTACATTGAAATAGCTTTCCAATGATACATGTACTGTAGTCGTTATTGGTCTTAAGGACCAGGATCCATACGTTCTTGCTTATCCTTATCATAACTTTGTTCCTGCCTCGTTGGTCTAGTGGTGGCAAGCACGACTGCTGATCATGAGTTCCTGGGTTCGATCCCCAGGCCGGGCAGTGTTAGCAGCACGGAGTTTGAACTTGTACTCGGTTGATGGCAATAGGCTCGCCCCCTATTACATGGGACTTAAACATAACGGCGAAATGAGGGTGTTATTATACACCACTGCCCAAACATTCGGGGAATAGAGGCGTGATGTTATCTTATGTTAACTTTATTCCTTGTTTATCAATTGGGGGTAAGTAAGTCTCTCGCTAGGAATCGCGACCACGAGCACAAAATTTATTTCGCGAATGTACTAAGTTCTACATAAACTACGGAAATACTATCCAAAAAAGTCTGCTACAATTTCCATTAGCGTTAACTATTGTCAGTACTGTAGAAAGTGACCTTGTCTTATGGGGCCTGACCGCTTTAGTACTAAAAGAAAATCGATGTTTTAATTTTTTTGATTCGATGTGAAGTTGGAACTCACTCAACCCAAAACTGTACAGTTTGTAAGTCGAACATCCCATATTAGTTAAGAAATGGTGTTAGATAAACCTGTAGATAGGAACATGCTCTATGTTGTAAGAAAGGTGTCTGTAAATATTATTGTGTAATTCTGTGTTATTATCTTAAAATCAACGACGTAATATTACATAATTATTCTTGATTATTCACTAAATTACAATTAATTATCGTTTAGTTTTATAAATTACCAATAACTTACCGTGATTTGCAAATCATCAGTTAGCAGGGACTCGAGATTTATTAAAGAAATTTCTCAAATTATAAATCCATGTATCAAAATAAACATCAAATTTTAACTACCAATCGAGACTTAAAAGATATTCAAAAAATGAACCTAATTCAAAACAAATAGGTACAACTAGTAATTATGTACCTACTAATAATATATTGTTTTTTTCTTCTAATCAAACCTTCAATTACGCCAATCCAGTTAAAACAAGTAAAAAAAAAACAATTTATCAAGCAATTCGGACACGTTGCTCCATAGGTGGTGAGTTCAACGAACGGCGAGCTGGGCGCGGACGACCCGACGGCGGGCCACAGCAACACGCCCATCACGCAGCCGCACCACGAGGTCGACGTGGTAGACGACACCAAGTCAGTGTTCCAACTGTATGCATACCTTTTTATTTTATTTTTTACCTTTATTTTAGTTTTACAAGCATGTTGGTTGGATCCTTTCATTCATCATCATCAAATCTCCGCAATCTATACCGTATCGTCCCTTCACATAAGAAGAAATGTCTTCCAACGACCCAAAATAAAAAAAATAAAAAGTTGTGACGTTGTACTGACCAAATAACTTTGCGGGTGTGAATGTAGCCACAGAAGACGTGTCAGTTACGAATTTTAGAAGCAAAGACGAGAAATTGATGTTGACGGCTGTACATGCCAAGTTCGTAATCATATCAGCCCGTAAACGTCAATCAATGAACATGAGTCTCGCAATGATCGCTACAGTAAGCGGGCAAAGTGGAAATCACCACAATCATCACATTTGGTAGACGGATTGGTGATCCCGTTTGTTGTTATAAGGAGACAGAACGCTGCTGCCTACCTTCTGTGATAATCCCTTAGTTGCCTTCTATGGTCGCCGCCACATAACTTGGCAAGGGTACCTAGAGAAGAGAATTCCTCTCCATCTTTCTTTCTTCTAAACAATGTTAAAAATAAATTATGGCCATAACCATAGAATAATGACAAGCAATAAGTGATATTTTTTTTGTTGCACTAAGTGTACATGCGCAAACTTACTCCCGCTACGTCAAAACCTTGCCAAGTTACGTGCCGGCGACTATACGATACCTGTATTTGAGGAAAGAGGTCTATTCTGCGCTGAAAATTATACAAATTGACTTCGTACTTGCAGCGAACTTCACACCCATAAAGTTATAATAAGGCGACTACTGTATACTGCACAAATTCAAATGGATACCTATCATATCATGAAACATTTTATCCCAAATGGCTGCACTTTATTCATCCCTTTTTAATCACTTGCTATATTATGATACCACTTTCTGTGTTGTAATGTGTATTGTAAAACATACTCATATCATTAAACATTTGTATCCAGAATCATCACTTTCGCTGCGATAGTTAGCTAACGAATTGAGTCGTCATTGAGAACGAAGACCGTGTAGTGAGTCGGTCAAACCCACGTTCCATTCTTAAAATACGCTAGGCGTGTACTTCACATCGAACGCGTAGCTCCACATCAGCTAGTTACCTGACAGACTCTGTAAATCGTCATGCAGGCAATCTGTGTATTCCAGATGCTGTTGTTTCTTCAAGCGCAAAAAGAAGAAGTGCGCGGCCCGGGCTGGCAAGTGACGCGAGTGCACGTGACACCCCGCCCGCCCCGCCCCGCCCGCCGCACGCCCGCCCCGCGCCCCCCCCGGCCCCCCCGCCCGCACGCTCCGTACATACGCCCGCATATAGCCTCCACCACACACTTTACACCCAGTTGCTCTTACATCTATTGTCTATACGTACCTGTATTTTACAGCAATGGCTAGTTAATAATGTACTTATCTATATATCTGTCGGTTTACGATGGGTAGGTCATTTATTTCAGGACCGTTTTTTGATGGTATGAAATGATGGTGACAGTGAAATAAACTGCTAAAAATACGCTTATGTTTATTGCATAAAATGCGCCTAGCGTGTGCGGCCGGTACACGCTAGGCGTGTTTCTTCAAACGCGGTAGGTAACACGCTAGACTAAGCTAAGTTATTCAGCCGAATTTTAAGGAAATCCTTTCAAAGGCCAATTTGTTAAAATGAGACTCGTGTTTATGATGGTTTAAAAATTATAGTGACGATGTAAAGAGAGCGATTAAAATAATCTAGACCTTTTTTCGGTGTTTAACATATTTTTGTTATATAGTGTAATTGTTAACAGAAGTTTTAAGGCAATAAAAAGAGAGATAGTTGATGCGTTGTTATTAGTTAAAGTTAATATATGTTTGCGTCGCACTATAATTATTTCACCAAATAAATCGAGCAACTGGGTTTAAATGTATGAAAAATATATTGCCGATTTATTTTAACAATCGTATGCTACCCGATCCTCGATTATCAGAATTTTTATTCAATATAATTTTAGATTTTGTTATTTTGAGTAATCCATAATGCTAACTCATTATACGAAGCTATCATAAGTTTTAGTTTCATTTTGACCTTACGCGTAACAACGGTGCATAAAAATGTATAGAGTGGTTGGCAATCATATATTTCAGAATATAGTAACTATACAAAACGTTATACCCGTATGTACCAGTTATATACTTTTATTACGTTAATTGTTAATATAGAAAACACTTCCATTTAGATATTCCGATGCATTGAATAACAAACATTACAATTTTCTGTTGTCACTGCTATTGACATTGTATAACAAATAGTACTCGTCAACAGAGTTGAACACAAAACGCGGTCATAGGACATTATTAGGAAATGTATAGTTTGTGTTAGTTATTCTGAAGCTTAGATAAATCATACGTTCAAACAGAATGCCCATCTTTTCGGATATTAGAGGTGGATCATTCTGTGAAGCTGTCGCTGAATTTTTTGGTGTTGTTTTCTTTCTGTAGTTTCGAACTGAGACAATCGAGCGCCTTCCGTTCAGGTTGTTAAAACTGATGTCAATTTAATAGATATTGCTTCAGAGCAACATCCCACGTATCATCCTGATTACCATTGTAATTAACTGTAACATTTCAAGTTGAATGAAATTAGTGTTTCCAAGTTAAATATACTGATAAAACGGGCGATTAATATTAGCAATAAATAAGTTTGAGTTCTAAGCCACGTGCGGTTGGCAGAATGTTTATTTTTGTGTTCCCGTCCGTAGTGAATTACGTTTAATTTTCACCAAAACTTGTAAATTGTATTTTGTCTCTGTGATGAGACGTGAGATTTACTTTACCTCATCGACATCACTTGCATTATGTTCATGGCCACTCACTTGCATCGATGATGTCCATTCCAGCACATAGTTCGAACAAATCCACAGATTTGTACATTAGGTCGTTCGTTCATTATTCATCAACACCTGTAGTTTAACAAATACTTACCGAGTAGTTATATCGCTTTGTTTCCGTTATTGAAGCAGTGAAATATTATTTTTGTACGTTTTTTGCGTTCATTACTATTGTGGTTGTCTTGATACATGAGTAGTGAATATACAGCCAATATTGTGACTTTATAATAAGTTTGTGTGTTGATGAATTTCGTCTTTCGTCCGCTGTGGGTTGAATGTTGCACACTCACGTCCTTATGTACCCATGCAGGTTGTGATTATTGATTTGACTCTGATGATCAATAAGTGTGTATTGATGAAGTATTAAATGTTACGGCTACATTGCAAAAGGTACTAATCTTGCAAAGAACTGGTTGGAGACCGTTAGTTACTCATATTTCTTCCTAGGTTTAATTTTATCTATCGCTACAGCTTAGGGCTGTTGAACTGTGTCTCATCTGTCGTGTAACACCTGAGTGGGATTCATTCAACCTACTGCTTGTATGAGTACTTTAGATTATAACTTTATTTAGTCATTGTTTACCTAAGTTCGATTTGTATGGAAACGAATATAATAATATTTAAATTGGCTCCGTTCCTATAGTGACGCCACATAATTTCCTATCTTTATTTATATCTATTATTATAGTTTTTTAAGAGATAACCAGAAATTTATTAAAATAAGAGATAAAAATGTAAGTAACGATTTACTTTTTCAATACATGCTTTTGTGACAAACATGACCATATTGACGATTGGTTAATTCGATAAATGTTATTATTAAGTGTGCAATAATTTATATAGAAAATCAATACAATAGTGTTAAAACGTAATTTGTTTCAATCGGTGTACCCCGTCGAGTCCCGAGTGAACTGGCTTCTATATTCCTACAAGACTGAATGAAACATTTCACCTTGTGTACAAAAAACACGTGGCTCTGGGCTCATGTCAATTTGTATTATTGCGATTCACTTTTGTTTGATTGTTAGTCTTATGACGGAAGTATATCATTTTTTGAATAGACTAATTGATACTTATAATGAATAGTCAGTGTCGGAGTGTTGTCGGTCATACGAGCTGCAGCCGTGGTCGCTGGCGAGCGAGTCATTCCAAAGTATTCGTCAGTTTCGGTACACATAGGGGATATGTTTAGTCATTTGTTGTAGTACATAGCACATGGCGGCCGGGGCTGCAGTGTCCACGTAAACTGTTTCACTGTGGGAATCACAACGGTGATTTATTTTTAGGAGTCGAATTGCGACGAGACTGAGTTCATGGGTAGCGCGCGTCCCTTACCGCCGCCATCGTGGGAGGCCTTACAAACAATCACTTGTTAAATGTTATATACGGTTCCAAATGTCTTGAGATTCATGTGGCCACACGACTAGGGCGGTCGCTAAGATGATGGTGTATAAATTGTACAGCTTTAAAAAAAACATTTGTATATTTTTGCTTGGACTGGAAGCGGCAAGGTTTCGACAAGTGTGATTTGCATAGGAGTAAGATATTTGTAGATGTCATTATAATCAGCGTGATGCCACAAGATATACCGAATTGTTTTCATGTAATTGTATGTTCTGATATACTACTATATACATATTTTATACCAAAAGTAAGTTGTGGCAATGCGTTGGTCACACTGATATCGTCGTAAGGTATTTTGAATTAGTCACGGATTGTAGTCATCACAAAATTGTATCCAATGCATTAGAAGTTATTCATTTGGCTAAGTACGTTTGAAGTGTTTTATAACATAAAAAAAAATAAACATCTTGTTGTGTCGTTTTCATATTTTTTAGAAAAGTATAGTTAATGCGAATATTGTGGATATGTAAAAGGAAATTTTTAAATCAATTCTTTAAATAATGGTTTTTGATAAATTATTGTAAACAAAAAGTATTCTTCTCGTTAAATGGATCGTTAATACTTATCGTACAACCATTGCAGTATAATCGAGTGTAATAAACCTTGTAAGTCTTAAATACATGATAAATACCATAATTGTACCTAATTGTTACTTTCTATTTGCTAGATAGAATAATCAAATTAGATTGGGTATTAAAATCGAAGTGAAGATGTGCGATTTGCGGACATGAACGAACGAGCTCTTCGTGTGTGTATAGTGAATGTTATAAGTAACTACACCAAGTGGTGGTCGCGCCGGTGAATAGTAGTAAGCGGACGAATGCTTCGTTTCGCCGTATCATTGCTGGGGAGCATTGTAAATTATCACTTTTATGGTACGTCGAAGACGTGAAGTGTGAACTGTCGCCGATAGCTTGAACATTCACAACTACTATCGTGACTAAAATTTATTCGAAAGTAATAAATAACTACGTTATAATGCACATTTTATTTTATTGCATACATACTTCGACTTAAATTTCTGCTATGTAAAAAAATAAACAACATGATTAATTTATTATGAAGGCTGCACCAAAAACGTAGGTAGGTGTGTGGAAGCGACGTGCAGCGCGCGCTCGCCTCGCCCTTCAGCTCTCGTGGATAATCACTTTGTAGTTAATATAATTTTAAAATTTCGCTTACTAAGTAAGTCATGTTCAGTCGGCTTGTGGACGCACGAGGAAGATATTTGAATTGTAGTTATTAACTTTTATGTATTATACATGCTTTTCCAACAAAATTGAATGTAAAAGTAAGTATAAAGAAATACAATTCATATTCATAGAATCGATTCTGTGTTTATTTTTCTGTAAGATGGTAAATATGGGATATGTATTCAGTTAATGTCACAAACCTTGTTCGAAATTACGAAAATATTTGTTAATTCATAATTAAATAAAGCTTATTATAAGATATTCGTTTTATTTTTTTGTTTTCCGTTTTTATTTTACTGAACATTGCTATGGAAATCATATATTATCTACGCGCACTGATGGGCGCTTCCTGTAATTGCTTCTCAAACGGTAGGTATAACTATCAAAGTACTCGAATGAAAGCTCGTAAGGAAATAAGTATCGCCACAACCACCAAGGTTCACTTGACAAAAAACGGTAATTGCAGAATGGACAAAGCTAATTATCCTCTTGACTTTAAAATCTCGAATTCACCTTTTACGGACACCCGTGGGTACTTGACGACAGTATTATAACCATATTTTATAAGTCCCATGTGATATCGGGCGGGCCTGTTATCATTTAATATATCGATTAAGTTTATATCCTTAGCTCTACTATGATTTTTTAAGTCTAATAACACTTCCATCATCAGGAATCGATACTGGGATCTCGAGCACGGCAGCCGCGGATGCGACACCGTACACCTATATAGCACGCTTATCAAAAAAATTGTCATCTGATTCGGTCCAAGCCTCTTTGGACCATTGTCGCGGAGGTTACATCGCAGTACAATCGACGAGGCCTAAGCTGAGCTTTACATTTGTGCGAGTGCACATAGATAGTGTAGGTGTGAAGTCGGCCTAGAGCGCGATGCATCCTTGGCTTGGTTTAAACTGGTTTATACCTACTGCTTATTGCGCGACGCAACTCCGCCGTGCACCTTCCACACTTCACCTCTTGGAGGCGGCACAGGCCCAACTCCGGCCTACAATAATACGCCATAGGATGCAGCGGCATATTAAAGCCAGAGGCATATTGAAGTATCACACTCGTATGAGCAACCATCTCAACGGTTTATGTTGATGTTTGGGGAAGCTGGATTTAGTTTCAAACTATACCCACTTTACTATATCTCCTTATGAGGTTATATTGAACCAGTTTTCATAAGCCAAGTGTGTAAGGGGTTCAATATTGAAAAACAAATTTCTTACACAATTTATTCGAACCAGCATTCATCATTGTAGTCCATTTTGTTTAAACGCTTATATGGTAAGTAGGTAAACCGAGCTATAACTAACGCAAGTGAAGTACTTAAAATCAAATTCTAGCTAAAACTGAAACGTCAGTTACTAATATAATTGCACCAAGTCGTAACAGAGAAAATGCTTAGTAAATAACTTATACTAAACTCTTAAAGTATGATTCGTAAATAAAAATATATCTTGATTTAATTATATATTAATTTTGATTTCTAAAATAAATATTCAACAACTTTCATTCCCAGAGACTGACATATTACCGTACTTTATGTTTGAATAATACTTAAAACTAAATAAAATCATTCATAGCGTTCTCACTAACATAATTATTATGAATAAACTAGAGACTAATTCCAAGGGTAGTTAGCATGACTCTAAACATTGAGCCAGCTCATCACGACCGACATTCGAAATACACAGTCAAATTCCAGCCCAACTACGCACAAGGAATAATTTCATTGAAACTATATAATTGTAAAAAATACATTCTCTGTAAAATAATAGTAAAATAGTGTCATCATCGAAAATCATGACAATAGTAATCTGAAAGGAAACAACAAGGAATAATTAAGAAATAAAAATATAGAATCTGTGCTAAACTAAAACTCATTCAAGGTGCCGTTGACTACGAAACTCTTGACTTCTGTGGTATTTCTCGAGTCGTAGTCGGAGATCTCCTCTATGACTAAATCGTCGGTTTTCACGGGTATCGGCGGCAGCAAATCGAGCAGTTCTCCGAGCTTGCGGCCCGTCGATATCAGTGTGTTGGTCAGGAAACCTTTGTCGTTGATGTTTATGTCTCTATCGTCTTCTGTTTTGAACTTTGTTTCTATTTTGTAGAAGTGTTCGTAGTTCTCCTCTTTGACGATGGGCGGCTTGTACTCGCCGTCGTTGTAGTCGAGCTCGTGCTTTTTCATGCGCTTCTTGAGGTTGGGAGGCCAGTCCTCATCGATGGGCAGGTCCACGTACCCGCCGGCGAGCACCTTGTGCGTCTCCGTGCTCTTCACGACCTGGTAGTCATGGTCGGAGTGTGGGCGGTTGAACGTGATTAGTTCATCCATATTGAACTCCCCATCGTCTATTACAGTCTCGTCGAGCGCCATTTCTGTGAAAAAAACGGAAATGTTAATTTTATTTTTACATACATACAATAGAAATTAGCCCATTATTGTCCCACTGCAAGGCACGGGCCTCTTCTCAGAATGAGAAGAGTTTAGGCCTTAGTCCACCACTCTCGCCTAGTGCGGGTTGGCGGACCACACACACCATCAAGAAGTTTATGAAACCCTATCAGGTGTGCACGTTTCCTCACGATGTTTTCCTTCACCGTTTTTCCAAATTATATCATAATGTTATTTTTACTAGTTTCTAATTTAAGTGTAACAAAAATTTGATGAAATCTGTAAAACGATTATTCAATATAAGAAACTGAAACTATTTTTTGATGCTTTCAAAAGTGCATCGCGTTACATAAACACTTCATTGAAACTCAAAAGTAGTGCAGCCGATTATGCATGGAGTTCGAAATGTTGCAATGAGAAAGTTGATTCGTGAATTCGACCAAAACGGACATCAAAATTTACGTAAAATATATTCAAGATAAGATGTTATGTAACTTGTAATAAACAGTTGTCAGGCACGGTACAATAGTTTACTTTCGAATGAATATAGTGAAGCATCATATCTCTTGACCTTAGTCACGATTGGGAAATGTTTAATTGTTATCTTATACCGTAAAGAAAGCGATAAAAGTTATCTTTCGGTCGCGTTGCAATAAAAACAAGGTGCTGAAGTTTTTTTACAGACTAGTCTCATTATTTTTATTTTTAGTCTTTATATTTTTCTTAACAATTCTTTCCATCCAAAGGTTGTCTGGAAGAAATTGCTTTAAGGGATAAGACCGCCATTTGTACTGTTCCTAATTATGTGTATTCCTTCTGTTTTATTTCTTTTAGTGTGCAATAAAGTATAATTATCTATCTTCTATTATTAGTACCAGGATGACCGAACATTGCTCATTTTTTTTTGGTAAATCGACGTTTACTAAAAATGAAACCTAGCTAAATCGATTTATCGCCCCCGAAACCCCCCTGCATACTAAATTTCATGAAAATTGTTGGAGCCGTTTCCGCGATTCAGATTATATAATATATAATTATATATACAAGAATTGCTCGTTTAAAGGTATTAGATGTAAGAGCATTTGTGACTGATTGATTGACTAAACCAGGTCGAATTTTAATTTTGCTAGTAGGTATGTATAACAAATTTTTACAAAGTACATGTTTAAATCCTGTTTATAATTTTTAAACAAATGTTACACAATAATTTGACCCGCAAATTAGATTCGCGATAAATTACACTATTGCGTATTGCGATTAGTAGTAAAAAAACTAGATGCCTTTTATGTAATCAAATCAATGTCACTGCTATCAGTAATTATTATAAATCACAGTTCTTTACAACAGTTACTCTCAAAGTTAATCTGAAAAATACTAGATTGAGTAGTAACGAGTGCGGTTTACTTATTATTGTTGTTCTAATATGTATCTATCAGCTCATAACAGGTATGATTATTATATTTAATGCAAACATAATAAATATCAACGACGTTTTAAACTAATAAACTGAATATTCAAACTGTTATTATTGTCTTAATTGCACTTGTGATTATTTTTGGCCTTGATAATTGCTGCTTGATTCATTTATCATTTTATACAGTTTTGCTGATATCTCGAGATAGTATTTATGCGACAACGGTTGGGCGAAAAATGTATGAGCAGTTTCATAAACAGCAGTGATAGCCTAGTGGCGTGGCCGTTGGACTGCTAAGTCATAGGTCTCAAGTTCGAACCCAAGGCACGCACCTCCGGATTCATGTGCGTATTGTATAATTATCACTTGCTTAACCTTATGGACGCCATTGTCATACATTTGTGACAAACGAAAGTTTACCCTGTACGCCAACGTCACAAATATGTGACAAAAACGATGGGATTACAGTTACCTTGGCGTGGAGGGTACGACGATGCATTTATGCTCTTACGTTCAAAAGGTTAAAAACGGTGAAGGAAAACATCGTGAGGAAACCGGAATGCCTGAGAGATATTTCTCGACGGCATGCAAAGCCAAGTCAGAGGCCCATGGGCGGCATAAACTCTGACACCAGGTTAATCGCTAACCACATGATAAGAAGAAGAAGTTTCATAAACCGCCAGAACATGTAGCTATTAACTGCTACACCACATTGTTCTGATTGCAGATAGATCTATATAGAAAAAATGTACTTAGTATACTCTGTCACTTACTATTGGTAGCTGAGAGCAGCGCTCGTGTGACGGCGGGCGAGTTGGCCGGCGTGTCGGCGGGGCGCGGCCGCATCTCCTCGCGCATGGACGGCAGCGCTACCAGGGCGACGGACAGCAGGAGTACTAGTAGACAAGTTGCCGGCTGTGCTGACTTGCTGGTGGAACCTCCTGTGACGCCTGTTAGGACGTTCTGTAAGCAAACGGAACAACGTTACATGAATTTTAATTTATTCTGATGTTAATTACTGGACAATAATTGCATCGTGGCTGTGTGTCTTCCGGCAAATAGACCACCCCCTCTTTATCCGTTGTTATAGTAAAAAGGCGAGTAGGGTGGGCTAGGTAATAACAATGGCAGCTCTAGAATATTATTCATGAAATATGACATTGTTATGGTCAAATACTCAAACGTTATTCAGTTTTAAATTGCTTTTAAATCTCGTGCTGTCACTGTCACTCTAAGGTGAAGTGACAGTGACATTAGACCCCCGGACCTGCCTGGTTATAAAAAAACTAGGCGTTCTCCCGCGGCTGTGCCCGCGTAAATAATTTGACTACAGCGCCACCTATCAGATCTCAGCATAGCTACAAACCACCGTCTCGACAAAACATATATATTGTGTAAATATGACCTCAATCGGTAATGTCATTCTCGAGTTATGGCGTGACCAAGAGAAATAGGGATTCATTTTTATATTATACAAGGTTAGTCGGAAAGGGGGTACTAAGCCGCAGACCACTTAATGTATCACTGATGATTGTTCTAAAGAAAGTGTTAAAATTTAAAAATTCGATGAATTTTTATTCCATCAAAAATTATTTAAATTTTAGTTTTTTCAAAAATTCTTCATCCCTGCTTTAGTTATGAATTCAGAAAATGGAGTTTCTAATCCGTGACCCCAAATATGACCTAAATAGTAAACACAGCTGATCATAGCTATGGACAGATAGATTTTAGCATATTTTTTTTGAAATCTTTGAAAAGCTATTTCTCTTAAACTATTGAGTTTTGGGAAAAGTTGTAGAACAAAAGTTATCCCTTATTATGGGTACTTTAACACCCTTTCGGCTTAGTACCCCCTTTCCGACTAACCTTGTATAGATACCGTTTGGGGGCCGATATGACGAGTGCATGCTGTGACACAATTATTTTAATTACTACCTAATCGTTATGAGAGCAGTCAATTGGCTATCATTGATAATTATGATATATTACGATGGGTAATTACAAAAACGATTGATCGAGGAATATCTGATCTCAAATCATTTATTCATCAACTTAGTCTTTTCGCAACAATGAAGACCAGTATTCATAAATCTCTCTTCATGGGATCAGCATCACAAGAGGTAAATGGCTGTCAGAAAGTAAACGTCATCTGAATTTAATACATTTTTCGTTTTCTATTTATTATCAAACTAGCGACCCGCCCCGGCTTCGCACGGGTGCAATGTAGATACTAATCTGGGACATATAAACTTTCCTCTTGAATCACACTATATATTGCTGAAAATTGCATTAAAATCCGTTGCGTAGTTTAAAAGATCTAAGCGTACAGACAGCGGGAAGCGACTTAGTTTTATACTATGTAAAGATCATCATCTCTATAGTAAAATAACGTGTAAGATGAAAGTCTCAAATGAGAGCAATTTATTGATATGGGCCAAGTTGGCTTTAGTCTAATATGCTGCTACTGATCAGAATTTAAAACAGATACCCTGCTATCTGACCACCGCGACTCAATTAAATGTATGGGTACAGTTATGGGTGTACTACAACTCGCCGTCCCCGGAGAATATAATGGCATTCGCAAAAACACAACTTTTCAGAACAAAATAAAAACCGATTTGACGAGTTTCTTGTCAGTTACAAGCAGAACTTGGCAAGCAGTCGTCAAAAATCGGTTTTTATTTTGTTCTGAAAAAGTTGTTTTTGCGAATCCCATTATATTCTCCGGGGATAGCGATTACTGAATACGAATAAACGCCAGGTACTGGTTACCACCTGATTCCTCCACTCAATGAACCATTGATAGATAACAGTATCTGCTATCATTAGTAAGGACCGCTTCAACACGATCATAATTGCGGGCAATTGGCTATTAATAGTCATTATGAACAACAATAATAGATACACAGCGAAATACTATCTGACCTAAATATTATAATAATACGTTAAGCCGTCGGTCCCGGGTGTCATACGAATACCTATGACAGTCGTTACGGGTAGTCAGAAGCCCGAAAGTTTGACAAACGGTTTAACCTTAGGATATCGGCATTGCCCAGTAACTGGGTTGCGGAGGTCTGATGGCAGTCGCTCCGTGTAAAATACTGGTATTCAGCCGCATCTGGTTAGACTGGAAGCTGACCCCAAGATAATTGGGAAAAGGCTAAGAGGAAGTAGTTCATTAGTAAAGTTATTTTATACAATTTTTAACATCACTGCGTTTCAAACTATTAAAAAAATGTCTGTGCATATTTCTTCTGCATAGCCTTTTCCCAACTATGTTGGAGTCAGCTGCCAGTCTTAACTAGATGCGGCTGAATACCAGTATTTTACACGTAGCGACTGCCATCAGACCTCCGCAACCCAGTTACTGGGTAATGTCGATATCTAGGGTTAGATCAGTTGTCAGACTTTCGGGCTTCTGACTACCCTATCGAGGTATTCATATGATACCCGGGATCGACTGTTTAACGTGCTCTCCGAGGCACAGAGCGTTCTCGATGTCTAACGAAACGGTCATCCATCTACAGACTGATCGCGGCAAGCGCAGCTTAACCTTGCAAATTTTATGATCCGTGCGGTTGGTAATTAGCCATGAACCATCTACTACATACTCTTATTTATTATATTATAATATTTAAAATAAATGATAACAAAGGGAATAATAACATCATTTTATTAAACTGATATGTTGCAACATTAACTTCGTCATTACAATTGAAACCAGTTTAAGCCGACCTCAACGCTTGACTGTGTTGCTGAATCTAAGCAACATATTTCAATACTTGTCACTCAATTATAAAACCGGTATTCAGTACTGAGAAATGTGTTTCATATACGTATGCAAAAGAACTTTCGAAGAGTTGGTTATACGATTAAAATCGCGCACGATCAGATCCGTTATCAGGGATTAGAAAATAGTAATGGCTACCATCGTTATCGATATCTGCCTCTCGCTCGCACGCATTAACTGAGAGTGAAAGGCCGATAGTCGAGCTGTCATTTTTTATACCTTTCTTTAACTAAACGTGAAGTTCATGATTTGCATTAAGGCGTGAACGTCTAGCGATTGCCTGGAATGCGCAGTCACAATAAAATTAGGCTTTTCAACGTCATTATTGTACAAAGGGAAGGAACATGAAGCGAAATGAGTATGTAAGGATCGTAGCATGTGGCATTCTATATTTTCTGCCTATCCCTATGGGGGCCATTCAAGTACCTATTACGTAAGCAGAATTTTAGTAATTTTAGACCCACCCCTCCCCCTTGACAGCAAAAGTAAGCAAAGCTTTTACCCCCCTCCCATGCTTACGTAACCATTGGTATATATTTCTTTATTGTTATTCATGAGCAGCAGTTTTTAAGGTTAGAAAAATAAGTAAATAAATAAAAATTGCTGACGTAATCATCATCTAGACACCCCCGTCCCCCATGTCATCAAAAATAAGCTAAGCAAAGACCCCCCTCACTCCCCTTTCGTGCTTACGTAATACTTGAATGGCCCCATAGTAAAAAGGCGTGAGTTTAAATATGTATGTATTATTGTACAAATTAAAGCTGCTACCCGCGCAGTCGCCTTTCACGTATCAGTCGAAACAGATAACACGGTCCTATTAATAGCCTAGACGTAGCAAAAAATTTCTAAATCTAAAAATAAACCAGTTCATTTAGTAGGTAAAAATAAGTGCAACATTTACCTGTAATCTCTTAAGCTGGGCTGTCAGAGATTGGTTCTGCGATTGCAGAATCTTTATCCTCCTTATGAGCGTCTGGTTTTCCGCTGTGCATTGTTTAACTCTGAAACAATGAATAAAGTGTGTTATTTCCTTAAACAGCAACGCTAATTTATAACTAAACGCCGCGATCTGTTGTTATTGTGGTGACTTTACGAGGTAATACGAGGTAAATTCAGTTTTTGCTGGCTGATATATGACATCACAACATCACGCCTTATACTCCCCAGAAGGATTCGGCAGAGGTGTTTTTAGTACACCCTCGTTTCGCCGGTTATGTTTAAGTCCTATGTAATAGGGGGCGAGATTATTGCTATTAACCGGGCAGACCAGACTACTACTGAGAAATTCCTAATGGAAAAACCCAGTAACACTGCCCGACCTGAGGATCGAACCCAGGACCCTATGCTCAGCACTCGCACTTGACCAAAAAGGCAGTTAGGTTAGGCTGATATATATAAATAAATTTATACTTGAATTATGGATATTTCGTTTCTTTCAGAGTGGTATTGTAAATTTTTCATCTGAATAACAGATGTGACCCATTCTTGATTATTTAATATTTTAAAGGACTTGCAAGCGTGCAGTGTTACAAATTTGCAGCCTGAAAAGGCTTTTACATTATGTATTCACGACTAACTACTGCCTTCCGTGTATCGAAGTGCAAAATTGCATGATTTTTTGCAATGCCGGTTCAGCCTTCCTCTGGCGTAGCGTGCGGTACGTTGCTTCATATAAATTAAAATTGACTCAATAAATGTTATTATAAAAAAACTTATGTAAAAATGTTGTGCTTGTTTTCTGTGTAACAGCAACCGGTAAACGGCAAGCACCGTACAGAATTATTTTATACAAAATATTCGTGTAACCCTTTGACCGCTAGACTGTTTTTGCCGTCGAGAGATACACAAAAGTGTCATAAATGCCACTGACATAAACATATACAAAAAGGAAGAAAATAAAATTATCTCCAATTTTTTTTTATACACAATAATATTTTCCCTTGATGTGGTGAGGAGAGTTACTTAAGGTCGAATAGTGTGTCGATTAAAAAGGTTAAATCAACCATGTAAAAAAATAAATAAATTGCCAGTTGGTTTTAGGACAAGTTCAAACAGTGCATGAAATCAGACTTAGAAATGGCTATCTAAATTCTACATAATCCAAAAAGACGAGTATTATTTTGAAGTGGAGGGTGTTATAAGTACATTTGTGCTATTTACCTGTCCTCGAGCCCGTCAACGTACTCCTTCTTCCTCTTACGCGAGTCTTGCGCTGAGATCTTATTTCTGATTTTGCGTCGGATTCTCTTGAGTTCTCTCTCTTCGTGTTTAGTGAGGGGGTAGCTGGTAGGTAGGGAGATGCCTTCCTTCGCTAACAATCGTCGTTCTTCGGCCGTTAGAACGAGACGGGGATATCCGTTCTTTCCGTCGGGAACCGGGTCTTTGTGATCGTCGTCGTCATCGCTGCGTTCGCTGCCTGAATCATCTGGATGGGGCAAAAAGATAGGTTTGTATTTTGAGGGGATAAAACCTGATAGAGGCAGATCTGGACTAAGAAGTTATAGGAAGTTATACGCCAGTACGAAACTCGTGTGTCACAATCTAAGTTTTACATGCACTGCACTGCTCATATAAACACACATGTTGGTTTAAGTGAACGGGCATGACCACTGAGACATCCGTAATTAAAGGTCAATAGTATTTATTTTTATTTATTTAAGCACGCTATTTTATCTATTTGGAACTGGTTTACATCAGTTACTTCACAATGGGTTCAGTTGAAAACCAGCGTCAGGCACTAGTGGTCTGACATTTATGCTGAACTGAACCTATTTGGCGCAGCCGCTAGACATACACCTACTTTATTTTTGTTTATTATTATATATTTTTTTTGTTTTCTCTTATGATTTTTTTTATCTGTGTGTCTGACTGCTTTCGTGCCAAATAAATTTCTTTCTTACTTTACATTAAATGAACTTCTTCAAATCCGTCGTTAAAATTCGAGGCGGATGGTGCACCAGAGATGACATTAAACGGAAACCTTGATTACAAATGAAAAAGAAACCAACCCGCCCATCAAGTTTTTACGTGAATCAGGTATAAATGGATGTGTTTCAAAAAAGCCTTGACTTCATTTCAAAGTTCTGTTGTCCCTAACCTTTTGAGGAATCATTTGCAGAGTGATTTAAAGAAACTACCTTACATCAATTAAGTCGTCAGTCAAAACTTTCATTTGGGACACACATTTAGCATATTATAGTTATTTTCGTAAGGCGGCATTAAAGAAAGTAAATATTTAACGAGTCCAATGACCAGAACAACCGGTTAGTTATGTTATATCACTCTATGTTCGGACAATTGGTACCAATCAACCACAACGAGGTGACCGAATCTTGTACTGTGAAAATTGTAATAAACTTTATTTACCCGCGATTTCGTTCGCGTCGTGTACTGGACTTGTATCGCAAAGGAGATTGGATATTTTTGTATGGGCCTTGGTCAAAGAAGACGTGCATAACCAGCGCGTACTTCGCTTTAGTATAGGATCCCACTATAGAACGACCTTCACCGAGCTGGTTAATAGAAGAAAAGTATTTTATATCAAATTAAATATGTCAATAAATGCTGTGTTTATACCTGCCTACCCAAGAGTTGTGACGGGAAAAAAATAGTCAACCTAACGTTTGCATATTCTATAAGCTTCATACTTTCGATTGGTATGGAATTTGTCTATTAACCAAACCAGTAAAACCATTAAAAAAATTTTTTTTTAGTCATATTCTGGACAGAAATTTTTTAGTCAACCCATTTGCAATATATTTATTGACATAATTATTAAATTTGATATAAAATACTTTTCATCCATTAACCAGCTCGGTGAAGGTCGTTCTATAGTGGGATCTTAAACTACTTCTTCAGAAGAAGCGAAGATCGCGTTGGTTATGCGCCTGAAATGTGTGCCCCTCCCTCACGCCCCTAGATCCCCTTTAGCATCTTGCTGTTATCGTGATACGTCTGGAGCGTCTATCTCATTTTCACGCAGTTATAAAAGAAATACCACGTGTTTGAACCACTCTGAGTCAGATGTGTGCATGTAAATGAACAGTATTATGATATAAAAAGTGGCTTTATGTACCTATATAAATATTTGAATATTCATAATATTTTTTTATTTCACTTTAGCCAATAACTTTTTTCTCCTTGGATAGATTTTTAGCACCCATAGAAAAAAGTATCCCGTTATAATGAGCTTTAAAATAAAATAAGTCACATCATTCGACGCCACTTGGACCCTCCGATCTTCTTTTCAAAGATGTCAATTATGCAAATCGGTTCGGTCGTTACATCAAAACTTTGCATTTAAAAATATTACAAATACATTATTAATTAAGTATTTAAACGATGCTCACCGCAATGGTTTCCGCTGTGGTCGTAATCATAGTCCCTTGCTTCCACCTTCAAG
The DNA here is from genome assembly GCA_910594945.2 of Amphipyra berbera. NCBI lineage: Eukaryota > Metazoa > Arthropoda > Insecta > Lepidoptera > Noctuidae > Amphipyra > Amphipyra berbera. The sequence continues at coordinate 7,268,979 of OU343136.1, read as the reverse complement.
TCTTGTAGTTTGCTCTGAGACAACAGGTTGGCGGCCGCCAGCTTAATGTTAGAAGCGTTCTTCAAGTCCGCAGCGTTGATGATTTTTATAGACTTGAGATCTTTCATGTCTTTTATCGTGACTGGAAGGAGGATAGAGCGAGGGTTGCCAGCCATGGGGGCTACGCGAATCACTCGTCTTTGCGGGGCTACGCTTTCAACAGGCTTGGAGTAGACTTTAGTTTGCGGGCTCAGTACTTGAATGTTGGCGACTTTGACGGGCTTCTGCGGTTGCGCCTTCACCACTAGTTGTGGTTTCGGCGTGGTACTTGTACTTGCTGGGATCCTGATTGTAGGTTTCTGGACTTTCGGTTGCACGGCCACTTGCGGGGTTTGGGAGAGACGCCGTTTTCTGTTGCCTTTACCTTGGGGTTGGAATTTTTGATATTTATTAGGGACTATAAACGGTGTAAATAGACCCTTAACGAAGCCGAAAGGCACTTATTCTCCACGTCATTGCGATATTTTTTTTGTTCTGTACTATGCCTGGGAACCTTCTAGTTACGGAGATATTGGAGGTCAAAGTTCCAACTTTTTCACAACTTTTTTTTTAATACTAGTTTTGAAGGTTGAAAATGTACTTGAAATACCTCCATTACCCGTTTACTACTCATTGCATCTATCAGCACAGTGTTTTGAGTGCGTTACATTGAGCTTTACAGTAAAACGAAATTTTTCACCCAAAAAAAAGTCGTTTCCCAGCGACAATTTTTGCGTAGGGTTACTTAGTTTGATGTACTGAATGCATGGTTGACGGCTTCGTGAAGGGTCTTTTTACACCTTGTATAAATATGAGAAATTCAAATGACTCATAAGCGCTAGTCTAGACATTAAAATGCGCAGTTTTAGAATACTTTAATCAGTTCTTCACAATGTAAATATCGAATAATAGGTAGGTATCGGAATTTCTATACAAGACCTTTATTATTCCTTTGTGATACAATTAACAAAAATTCTTTCTGTCATATATTATTTACTCAAGTGTCGTGTTGAAAACGGGGAGGATAAAATATAAATAAATGAAGGTCGCAGTTGAAATTCGATAAACGAAAAACAGATAATGAAATATAGGTATCTTGTATTGAAATAATGTAAAAAGCTTGATGTTAAGTCTTAGATAAGAGTGCCTAGTTCTTGTATAATATATACTTGTTATTCTTGAGAAGTGGCTTGGCCACGTGTGACTGGATATTTACATAAGTCGAGCAAGCGGTAAATACCGGGTATCTGCGCAATAAACTGGTGTTTTTGTTGGTTATATTTAGATTTTAGTGAGCTAATCGAGCATTGTTTGCTATTATAATTAGTCTCACTGTACAAAACTTTTTCTAAAATATTAATTTTTTGCAAAATACCACCTAGAATAAGTCTTTTTACGGATTTATCAACTTTGTGGAAAAAAAAATCTTTTTACCGACATGTAACAATGAATTAACATACCTACATGTATTGGCTACGGCGGCTGAAGGCTTTAGAAAATCATAAATTCTTTTCAGTAGATTTTCACGCGGTGGCCTACGTGAATAGTACCTATTTATAAACATAACAATCTTTTTTAATAATTTTAACTACAGCATATTCCGTTTTGATGAATAATTTGTCAGAAGACACAGATATAAAAATATAATTTTTAAATTCAATATCAATTGTTACATAACATTCATTATTCTATGTTTTGATGATGGATGGATGAGGTAAAAATCAGAGGTAATACCTACCGGTACCTAGTGATTTTACATGACCTTCTACATACTTAAGTATTGTTCTAAGAAAAAACCTATAACTCACCAGGGCTTTGGAATGTATTTTTGTTAAGGAATCCAGGGACAACGTTCTGCTCAAAGTTCAACATATCAAACGTATCGTCAACGACTTCGCTGGAGGAGTTGGACCCATCGCTGGAGTCTTGGATGATGACATCCTGGACGTTGCCTGGGCTCGTGGGCTCTAAACCCACTGGGGAAGTACTCGGATCCTCGTCGCAGGAGTTTTGTATCAGGAATGGAGAGAGTTGCTGTTCGAAGTCGCTGTAAAAACGATAAGAATAAGTTGCATGTTGCTATAGGGACTTAAATACTATTATGGAAAGAAAATGTTAAACAATGAGCGTGAAATTATGTTATCACACAAGCTTAACACGCGTTAAAACACGACCTTGCATGCCACAAGGTCAAGACTGTATCAAAATCTATAGAATGGGTAAGAGAGATAGTTCGAAGTTCAAATCCATTGAACAGACGCGTTCGACAACTTTATTTCGTTACACGCGCTCAATAATGTAACATACTAATATAAAATTGATAAAACAAAAACCATAATTAGGCATTTTTCATAGAATAACTAAATAAAAATAATGGCCAGCCACACGCTAACCCCTAGAGTTCTGTACGTTGAAATAGCGTTTCAAGTATCAAGATTACTTGGAAAATATCAGAGACCTATGACATTAAACGTTTTGCACCTACATATACATACGTGCTACGCATAAACACAACGTTTTTCTTATCAAATCTTAATCGCTATAAAGATAGATATTATTGCTCGACTAGACTGAACAATATCTGGAAGCCATGTTGCTTTAGCAACTGATATGAAGTCTGGGTGTTTCCGTGTCTTAGTAAAATGGATAAATTGATTATGGTTATTGAAGTTTCATGCACTTGACATACATTTCTGATCATGCTGTTTCTGGGTCAATCGTCTGCTCCCTCGATGACGTAAATAAAGATCAGTTTAAAAAAAATGTAGATTTAGCCAAAAATGTATTTAAGTGAATGTTGCTGCTCTTTCGACTGGTAGCCTAGGCCACAAAACAGATAGGTACAGAAGTCAATCTACATACAAGTGCGCTCGAGCAACGCACACATAGACACTGCTCACGGACACGATATCTCGGACTGTTTGGGACTAGAGTGCGAGTGAGTGCGAGCGCGAGTGCCATGCGCTTGAGAGAGATAGATATATAGATAGAGCGACCGCCGAGCGTAGGTATAAAAAGTGAAGTACATACATGTGATTGACTTCTGTACCTATCTGTTTTGTGCCTAGGCGTATACGGAGGTGCAGGCCTTGCAGGCACAGTTCAGTCACGGTTTTACAACCCATACAGTTGGGCAACGACTTTGATGTCGGGCGATGCCTAATATGTGTTGCCTACGCGGCCTGCGCTTTCATATCGTCGGTTGGCAGTGAAAACCACGTATGTGTAAAATACAGATTTTTACAAGAGATAAAAAAACTGTATGCTGAAAAAAAAATTGCCGTTCAAATATTTATACAAGTTTGTCATCGTACGTCATAGATAGCTTAGAAGAATTTGAATTGAAAGTTTGTTGAACTAATATGTGTATGACGAGTTTATCAATATAAAGAGAAAATAAAAAACTTCGGAAGAAAATTGGATTTACGAGGTTTTCACTGCCGAGCGTCGATTTACGCCTAAAACCTAGGCTTAAAATCTCTCTTCAGCAGTTTATTAGCACTCATGCATGTGAAATTTGTGCCTGTAAACGCATCCACGATACAGGAGAAATCCTAGTGTGGGGCAACGTTTTAATTAAAAAAAAGAGAAAAAGAGATTTGGTGTACTATGTTTATTCGGAACGAATGATTTTGATAATGATCATCAATATCGTATCGATTGTTGTAGTCCGGAAGGACAGATTAATACAACAAACCTTAAACATACACTACAGATTGCTAACTTTATTAACTTTTTTTGCTCATTTCAGTATATCATCACTGTGCAGTGAAAACCTCGTAATTGCAATGAACCTAATTTTTTATAGGAGAAGATTAATAACTGTCGGTTGAAAAAAAAAGAAGTGTAAATGTAAGGTTCTTCTGTTTTATTATCTATTCATCAATCTATTTCATCTTAGAGCTGTGCACGTTCGTTCTAAATATGCTTTACGTGGTTTTCTACCCAACAAATAAATAAACAGTGAATTTGTGCTTTATGTTATGACGATATGAGAAATGTCACTCTAGTTGTGAGATAAGAGTCAATAGAAAGATGTAGGTTACGATGGCTGTGAAATGGAGTAAATGTGAATGTGAAGGGGTGTGTTGTGGGCCTTATATGTATACCAAACCTTTATAGAGGTCAAAATGCTTGAATATGTTTTAGAATATGCTGCGGTTTTTGTTAGCAACGAGAGAAATTGTGTAGTACCTACTTGAAATTAAGATTAGTTTTCTTAACGGGACTACGATATTTAACTTGTTGACATTTTTTTCTACTTTATGTTATAATAATGAGTTTCTATAGTTCCATTATAAGACCTGTCGTGCTGTACGGATCAGAGTGTTGGGCCGTGAAGAAGACGGATGAAAGAAGATTACACGTAGCGGAGATGAGAATGTTCAGATGGATGTGTGGAGTGACGCCAATGGATAAAGTAAGAAATAAGTATATTAGAGGAAGTTTGAAAGTGGCACCAGTGTCAGAAAAGTTGAAAGGAAAGCGTTTGTCTTGGTATGGTCACGTGCTGAGGAGGGATGAAACACATGTGACTAAGAGAGTGATGAATATGAATGTTGATGGATGGAGGGGGAGAGGGAGGCGTAAGAAAAGATGGATGGATTGTGTGAGGGAGGATATGAAAGATAAGGGAGTAAATGATAATGAGACGGCTGACAGGGAAGAGTGGAAGAGAAAAACATATTGCGCCGACCCCAAGTAACTTGGGACCAGGGCAGGAAGATGATGATGAATGAGTTTCTATAGTCTTTAGAAAACTTATATTAAATATAATGTACCATTACTAATGATGAAATATGTGCGTGTTCCAATAATATTTTTTTTTGCTTATCAGAGAATTACGCTCGACATTGAGCTGGTAATAAATGAATGTAATGAAAATATAGTAGGTACCTAGTAGATATTTCTGTCTAGGATTTCAGTAAAAAATACATTTACTGTTCACTTTGTTCAATGCAAAAAACTTAATACTTTCAGCTTGACAAAAGAGAATGTAAAAAATGGGGGCGCCACTAGACATACATTATACAATTTAAACTTTCTGGCAGAACTTTGGATAGTTTTATTCAATTTAAGCATAATATGGGTAATTTTTCAATCGTCAGATAACTTTTATCAGAAGGGTAAGTACCCATGAAGTTTTTACAAGCGCGACTGCTGAACATGGGGTCCTGGGTTCGATCCCCAGGTCAGGTAGTGTTATTGAGTTTTTCCATCAGGAATTTCTCAGTAGCAGCCCGGACTCTGGGTTTGTGCCCAGTTAATGGCAACAGGCTCGCTCCCTATTACATGGGACTTAAATACAACTGGCGAAACGAGGGTGTACTAAAAAAAACACCTCTGCCGAACCCTTTGGGGAATACAAGGCGTGATGTTTATGTTTTTGTATAGAAAATAATGTCAATGCTACTTTCAGATAAAAGATATTATGACGATTAAAAAATCGGCCCCAAATCAATTTATTGCAGGATTAAACTCTGACTAGCACAGCATTGACGAACATCGATTAAAACTTAGTTCCGTTTTTAGGAGTTTTTTGCCGACTGTAAATTGGTCGGTGCTGTTAGCTCTCGAATTTTTATGGACCTATCAGTAAGTGAAAGGCAACTACTTATAACATTACATTTTCAGACACACGTAGGCACCGCTGAGGTAGGGTTGCCAACCGAACCATACACTGGCTTTTTCTATTCGACTGCTTGTAGACGATCTTGCGGACCGTTTCTACATAACCGGGCAGTTAAACTATACGCTGGCATTATAGGCTGCGTATTATATACTGTTGAAGAAATATATAATACAAAAAAATACTATATTTCAGTTGGATTGATTAAACTTTATTTTGTAACACCGAAACTAACAACAAACAAATCCCTCACATTATAAAATTTATGAATATGCTTTTCATTTATTACTATTTCATAAAAAACTATACTTTGAAGCGTATTATATTTTTTATAGCTTCGTTCTGCTTAACCTTTTCCCAATTATGTTGGGGTCAGCTTCCAGTCTAACCAGATGCGGCTGAATACCAGTATTTTACATGGAGCGACTGCCATCAGACCTCCGCACCCCAGTTACTGGCCATGCCGATATCCGAAAGTTAGACTGGTTGTCAGACTTTTGGGCGTCTGGCTCCCGTAACGACTGTCATAGGTATTCGAATGACACCCGGGACCGACGGTTTAACGTGTTCTCCGAGGCACGGAGGGGTCCCACGCTTGTTAATTAGGCACGAGCCCCTTTTATAACTTATTCTGAAAAATATTATAATCAGCCAAAAAAATGTTAGCAACCCTACCGCTGAGTCTAAGCCTGTAATAGCTTTCTAGAATGCTTACTACAATTTGATTCAGCGATTTACATATTTTAATTTTGCATTGCGTTAACTTGTAATAAGCGAAGCATACACTTTCTGAGTATTTAGGTTATCAAAAATAATGCGCAAGATAGCTATTATTTTCGTTTCACATCGCTTATATTATCAACAAAAACATCAACTACAGCTTTTATATATTATCTGCTAAAATTTATTATTAATCGGTATCTCCGTCGTCCATTTCGGTAAATACGCAATAATTAAAGATATTTCAATCTTATTAAATGGTGGCCTGCGGAAGGGCGATAAATGGTAGGTAATCTACCCATGATTGTAAGTAAGTACTTAAGTAGTATATTGGTTAACCCTGAATAAAGGATAACAACCCAAGAAAAGGTCAACCAAAGGGCGTTGCAACTTTTTCTTCATACCATCTTTAGAGTGAGCAAACAATGAATTTTATCTCGACGACTTTATGATATGCTTCGCCGTAAATCGTCCATTATTAGCTGTCTATAAAAAGAAATAAGTACAACTACTTGAGGCTGAGTCACTCAATACTGTTAATAATTTAAAAAAGTAGAAATACCTAGTCCTCCTACGTAAAAGTGAGTCTTGATTTTATATCAATTCCAATAACGTTAGTAATAATGTGTTTTATCAACTTCCACGTGAATCTAGTAGTTGTCATAGAATCTATACTAATATTATAAAGCTGAAGTTTGTTTGTTTGAACGCGCTAATCTCGGGAACTATTGGTTGGAATTGAAAAAATATTTTTGTGTTGGATAGTCCATTTATCGAGGAAGGTTATAGGCTATATAACATCACGCTACGATAAATAGGAGCGGAGCATAAATGAAAAAATGTTGCAAAAACGGGAAAAATGTCCACCCGTGCGAAGCTGGGACGGGCCGCTAGTAGAAGATATTATTGACTGCATATAGGTACAAACGACGACAAATAAAGCTGAGTACACATTTCAAGTAGAAGCTAACTGCCTCGTTGGTCTAGTGGTAGCAAGCGCGACTACTGGTCGTGAGGTCCTGGGTTCGATCCCCAGGTCGGGCAAAGTGATATTGGGTTTTTATGTGTGGAATTCCTCAATAGCAGTCCAGTGTTTGGATTTGAGCCTGGTCGATGGCAATAGGCTCGCCTCGATTACATGGAACTTAACGGCGAAATCAGGGTGTTAATATACACCTCTGCTCAACCAACCCCTCGGGGAATACAGGCGTAACAATAAATGTTATAAGCATGAAGAGGTTAGCATAAACTTGATATGACGTCATGTGTACTTTCATACTTAATAACTACTAGCGACCCGCCCCAGCTCCGCACGGGTGCAATGTAGATACTAATGTGGGGCATATAAACCTTCCTCTTGAATCACTCTATCTATTGCTGAAAACTGCATTAAAATCCGTTGCGTAGTTTAAAAGACCTAACCGTATAGACAGCGGGAGCGACTTGGTAAAGATTATCCCGTTCAATTCGGACTGGTGGAGTTAACTTTAACACCTACAACACTTGAGACTACCTACAAGCAATGTCCACACATAAGAATATTTTGACAAATCCAATAACCTGAATATAAGCTTCCAACACTCTTGTACATTTTGTGCCGATGGCGGTTTTAAACTGAAAATCGAATAATCGAAATTCTTCTTAGCCCCGCCACGGCAAGAGCGCCATTCTATATCAATGTAAAATGTTATTTAACCTAGAAATACCCTTAGTCAACCTGTCCCGTTGTTTAACCAACGCGGCGTACTTGAATGGCGTGTCTTTGAACGTTTACTCGAGCCATTATACAAGTTATTGATATTATATAGCATCATGTATTTACGTAGATAGGTTAGCACACGTGTTGACCTCAATGTTACAAATGTAGTTCAACCTTATACTCTGCTTTCTATGTAGGTATAGATAGGTGTTTTATCATTGCAAATACATTTTATTATAGTAAGTAAGTACCTATCAGTTTATTATAAGTGTGTTTAACTGTAAATATTGATAACATTCTGTAGGTTATGAAAAGGAAACCATTTCTGGCTGATTGGATGACAGTCAGATGACTGTCTCGTTGGTCCAGTGGTGGCAAACGCGACTGCTGATCGTGAGATCCTGGATTCGATCCCCAGGTCGGGCAAAATGTTAGTGGGTTTTCCGTTTGGAACTCTATTATATGGGACTTAAAACATAACATGAAATGAGGGTGTTACTATACACCCTCTGCCCAACCCTTCGGGGAATACAGGCGTGATGTTATGTATGGATGGCATTAGTAGGACATAGAATAAACCTTAAATTCATTATTACAATATTGCATGTAAAGGTCGTCACACACACTAATACGCCTGTATGTTCAAACCTTAAAAATAATATCACCTAAACGATTACCCTGAGAAATTGTCTACACCTGCTGTTTAAATAGGCATATACTACAAGCCTGGACGAGACAGTAAAATGTTCACAGAAATAGAAACACATTAGTAACAAGTACTTATTATGTTTAACGATAGCTACACGAATTAAAATCATAAAAACCTCCATACATTAAAAAAATACTGGTTAGTAACAGCAAAATTGCCACTGTAAACTTTTTACAACCTGCTATACCATTATATCAGCATGCATCCTCACATAATGAGTAAACCTTTGCCTACTATTAGAAAAAAATATTCTTATCGCGTGCTGCTTGGGACGCCGGCACTGATTAGAATACTAAACATCAAGTGTCATTAACATTTTACACTTTACCAAAATAAATTGGTCACACACGTACCAATTGCATCAAGAGACGCTTGAGTCATTGCCTTCTTAACGGGCCTATGATTGGAAGCAATAGATAAAATATGTGGTCATTGACGCTCCTAGTTTTATGAAATGGTATTTGTGCAAATTATTCCAATAAGACATCGAGACCGACTCTTAGGCTGGTGTGCGCCAACATTAAATTCTCTAGTTTATCAACTTTTAACGTAAAATTTTTGCAATATTTTCGAGTAAACGCATGTTTAACCATTATGATTTATATTGGTGAACACCCGCTTTAGTAGACGCAGTGCGATCTTATTTAGCAGTTTCCTCGATTTTTTATGCGGATCAGGTGCTGTAGCGTTGAATGGGCGACATTCCTTAAAGCGTATAGGAATTAAAGAATATTCGAATGAAACCAAATAAAAATGGCACAAAAGGCTTTTCAAACGAAAAAGGTAACGCCAATCTACATGGCATTGGTATGCTTTGCAATATTCAAAAATTCAATAGGTACTATGAACGTGTTTACGCAACTTAAGTTGTCTCGCAGGTATTCAAAAACTTGTTCATTAACCCGAGAATAGGTTGGTGGAGTTGTCCGACGGCTTCGCGATTTGATAATAGTCATTAGCGTTGCGCTAAAATGGCTTTTATTATACAGTAATAAAGTTCCTTGAACTTGACTTAGCAGTTCTTATGACAAATATAAATGTGTTTTGGAAGACTCACTATAAATCTTTACTGCGTTTTTGTTATATCATAGTCCTACAAGGATTTTTAACAAACATTTTACTTATAATCCAATAAGCCGCATAGCTAAGCGTGTTACACTAATTTAATTTTTTTGACCTGATTGGGGATGTTGCCCACTTTTGGCTTTCTGCGTTATGGTACGATGCACGGAAGAACAGGACCTCTTTTTAATAATCTGTGGTTCGATCGTATCAAATATTAATATTGCTGGCAGCTATTTGTTCAGACGCTGAGTGGTTTTGTTACGAGATTACGTGCATGGTACGGGAGGAACCCCATTATTAGGCAACATTGTTAAAAAAATATTTACAGGGTTGAAAAAATTAACGCTACCTGGTGGAAAGTATCTTGAATCATCATCTTCCTGCCCTGGTCCCAAGTTACTTGGGGTCGGCGCTATATATTTTTCTCTTCCACTCTTCCCTGTCAGCCGTCTCATTATCATTTACTCCCTTATCTTTCATATCCTCCCTCACACAATCCATCCATGGTTTCTTTGGTCTCCCTCTCCCCCTCCATCCATCAACATTCATATTCATCACTCTCTTAGTCACGGTGTTTCATTCCTCCTCATCACATGCCCATACCAAGACAAACGATTTCCTTTCAACTTTTCTGTCACTGGTGCCACTTTCAAACTTCCTCTAATATACTTATTTCTTACTTTATCCATTCGCGTCACTCCATACATCCATTTCAACATTCTCATCTCCGCTACGTGTAATCTTCTTTCATCCGTCTTCTTCAGATAAAAGAAAGTCTCCTTAGAGTGGAATTTGCTATCTTCAATATTTTAAGACACTTTCCCTTCAGGTTGCGTTCGATTTTTGCACTTTGCATACCTATTTGTCGATATTGCGGCGCCAAAATTACGCCCCGTGCAATGTAAAGTATTATATTTTATTATACGAGTAATAAAGGCAGTTCCCGTTTCCCAGCCCGTTTGTTATCAGTCGTAATGCGTTCGAAGTGCAAATTTAGCCGACGATAATTCTGCATTTACGTACAAGGATGACTAAGATGGTTATTTAGCTCGTTATACAATTGTATCCAAGTTTACAAGGCTATTTTTTTTTTCAGAATTATGCCACCAGGTATGTAATTGTATTTTAAAATCGTTTGAATCAACTTATTTCTTCGTAATTTCGCACGCGAAGTTTCGTAATATCATTTTTATATTTTGACCCAGACTAAACACTGACTAAAATAATAATAAGCCTGATGTTTGCCAAAATTAATACTCGTTTAAACAACAGTTTACCAGAAATTCTGGTACATTTTTATGGTAGTTTTTTTGCGAGAGAAATAATGTTGATGATCTCCAGCAGAAGAGACCAGCATCCATTTTCTTGAGTGAAAAAATTACTGACTGCCACTACCATCCCATAGAGCGATTTATGAAAAGAAGCCAAGATTCAACTGCAAAGGGCAATGTTCAATTGTAGAGGATGTTTACGGCTAGCCAGGTTACGTAAGTTTAGATACAATTCTTACTGCGCGCATTTGGCTTAATGATCTTACGTAACAGCGTGTTCACTTATCAAGCAACACTTATTCAAAATTAAATTCATTTAAAATTACGCCAATTCATTAGAATATTTGTGCGATAACGAGTCCTTGGTAGTTAACACTTAATCAAAATCACCATCTGCATAACCAATTTGGTAGTAGCAGCTAAGAAATTGATTAGACAGATGCTGATTCATTATGTAGAGTGCTCGTATGCAATTGGAATGTACTTTGTACCGTGTTCGCGGCTCGGCGGCCCCATTAGCTTAGTAAAAGTAACAACTTAGCCAACTTACAATTCGGCCTGGTCACTTGACAGTCCGCTGTCGGAGCAAGAGCTGCTGATGGCCTCCGAGGGTTGCGACACGTTGTCGCAAAGATTGAAGTCTGGCATGGCATCCTCAAGGAAGTTGAGGGAACCTTGCTCCAAGGAGAATATATTCTCCAGCAGGTCGTCGGACGTCGGCCAGGAGTCCGACTGCAAATAAAGGCGTTCATAAACGACGTGCTAAAAACATAACATGTTATAATATTCTAAATCCGCATATTTAAAACAAGGTGACTCATCTATGAACACCCGGGCTAAATGGTTTATGTAAGAAAGTTGGATAGTAGACAAGCCGATTTTCGGAATTCCAGGGGTACGGAACTACCGACAATACGAACAAAGTTACAAGCAATAGCGAATGTAGGACAAAAAGATACGTGAATAAAAAAATTAAGAATTTTCAAACTTTATTTTTACCCTTCCATTGTTTACAATATTGCCGCATTCCATTATGCCGATTCGTATTAAATTACTTAGAAAATTATTAAACAGTAATTAAAATGTGACATTGTTAGTTAATGATAATTAATTTGTAAGTACCTAATAAAGGACATCTGAGTATCCAATTATGACTTGGAAAATGAGGAATGGTATTTAAATAACTATTTTATAAATTGAATTCTAATGATTTCTGACTAATAACATGGATGGTACAGGTGATTATTATATTCCAAATATTGTACTCAGTACCTATTTTGAAATAAGTTATTATGATTAAGATAAAAAGTAAAATGCAATCTTATCTAGATGGGGTGATGACATCCCACTAACAGTTGAGAAAAATTGCAAGAATAGCATGTATAAAAGAAACCTACACCTAGCATACAGTTTAGAAGGGCCGAGAAAAAAAAGAAATTCAGTTGATGTATAAAAAACCAACCATTGAATTATTTATTAACTGAAAGCTAAACTGAAATAGAGAAATATTTTAAAAACATCTACCTTATAATGATTTTCAGTCATTAACTATTTCCCACAGTGAGTTTTGTTTTCTATTAACATTTGAAAACAATAACATTGTAGGTTAAACATGATTGGTTGTAATATAAATATATCATTGTGCAATCTGACAAACAAACTACCCTTAAGCTGATGCAACATGAGCACTTACATTTGATATACATAAATAGTTTCACAAAATGCCTTCTTGATGATTCATGACTGATTTCTCTAGGTGAAGGGTTGGGTTGGAGGCTGTCTTTTATAAGCATTGTCATTCAAAAAGAACTAAGTAATTCTAGTCTATTTTTAATGAATGGGTTTGAATTTTTCATAAGAAGTTATATGAACTCTCTTTATTTACATATTTTTATTTCATTAAAAATATGTTTGATGTCAGCAGCAAATTAATATGCACTTTATTTGCAAAATCTAATATGATACCAACAAAACAAATCTTAATAGATATATATTTACCTTGTATCCTGAAAAGATGAGTCATAAAAGAATTCCCAAGGCCCAACAAGGTAAATAATAAGTAAAGTGTGAGTCAGTTTAGTTCCCACTTTGCATTAACTTGATAACACTACTTTCATTTTCTCGACTCACTGAAGCCTTCTTGAGTGAAAGGAATTACATTTCTCATTCAAGTTTCATACAAAATATACTTTTTAAATTCTTAGTCATGGCTCATGGAAACGAAGAAAACAATTAATGTTCTTATCAGGTTTTAAGTACCTGCTTTAAATATAGTTCCTAAATAGTTGTTATCTTATATTTTATTTAGTTATAAGCGCAGGTGTAAATACTTATAAGACGGTTGATTAAAATTGCAAACGTTTCTAGGGCAGATAATTATTTAATTGTGGCCTTGCAAAATAATAATAAATTATGACCGACTACCCTCAAGATAAACTGTAAATTGAATGATTAAATAAAAAAACATAAATTACCTCAAAAAGAGACATTAAATCTACTTTTCTATCCATTTTAAACACTTCACGTTTGCATGGATATTACATCAACACTATTAACATTGGTGATTCACACTAAACTTTGTTCTTATGAGGAAAAATATCACTGAAGATGGTTTCGGAGCACTTTAAATTAAACACTGTTTATTACTGTCAATGGTAACTATGAAGGTGTGATGCCCACCGGTGATTATTTATTAAAATTTATGCGACATATGGAAGTAATAGCGACCGCATGGTGCCTAGCTGGCAAATTACAACTTGTTTACGCGGCTTGCGGCCGGCGCGGCGCGTCGCAACTCTGTGACGCACTGACCTAAGTAATGATTACCACAACACAACAAGCTCGTATGGGGAAACCCTCGCCCCAATTAGCGGGAATTAACTAATTAGATAAGGAAGACACGGGAATGTTAAGTTGTTAAGTCCGCGAGTGAACTACGTCCGTTCACGAAACCAAATGAACGTATAACGGTAAAAGTGGGAGCGTGAGTTCACGAAAGCTGTTCAACGAGGTTCGACAATCGCCGGCCGATCACTATTACTTCACCGCACGTTCACGACACCGCGCGTACATTCTAGCGACCCGGTTCATCACAATATCTGCACGGAGCGCGATACCTTATCAGTATACAGATTACTAAATACGTAAGATACGAACCATTAGGCCGTCCTGTTGAAAACTATCCATTTTATCTGACTTCTTATTCACTTGGTCAAGCTCGTGGTCATTTCTTGTAAGATAATCCAGGATCCTGTTCATATCGTCATTGTGAAGAGTCATTTTGATCTGACAAGATCCACATTGAGGTCATCGTTTAAACTGCTTGAATTATCGACACAAACGTAATAAGATTATTACACACTATTAAATTGGGAACACTCAACTCTGAATTTACAGCATTTTTATAATTTACAATTTACAAACATCAGTTTACAAAATAAAAAGAGACATGACATTTCCCCGCAACTTCCAACGTGGAAATAATGACGTCATGAAAGTAGGACACTTATCAAAATTTGATTGGTCGCTCCTATGATAAAACAGTGTACTTAACTTACGCCATCTATGGAACAACTCATGTACTATAGATACGTTTAGTTAGCTGCACTCAGAGACAATATAGAAATTATTTATTTGTATTATCTTTATAAATTAATATTAATCACTTGCATATTAACCGAAATAAATAAAATAATGTACAAAGATAGGAAATAGTGTTAAGCAAACAAAGTTCTTACTTTTCTTAGGAGAGAATAAACAAATCATAAACATAAAACAAAACATGGCGGTAAACATGACAGTAACCCTAACGTTTTGTACCTAGTTTTTTCTAGATTATAGTTGAAATAAGTTTAAGTTAATAAAAACTAATGTTATAATTGAATAGTCTCGTTTATATTATCTACAATGGCAAAGTATAAAATAATAAATCGAGTGTTTGTGAGTCGTGTGAGGAGCGAGCGAGATTCTTAATTTGAAACTTTTGTTTCTATGAAAGGTTTGAAACTCGTTTTGTACCTTTTATGCGGTGAGCTCCCTTGATAATGAATTAATAAAAAATAATTTACTGGGAATTAGATAATGGAAAGGTAAGTGGTTAACTTTTTAATTGTCTATTTAACGCCGAGTGCGCAAAACATAGTAGGTTAATTCCTACTCAACATTTTTTGTTGAGCGCCAAATCCACCTTCATAACTAGCAAGTTTTACTGCACTGCGCAAGTTGACTTGTGTTGGGTACAACGTATATCTAATCGACTTTCAAACTTGAATTGTGGATGAACGCAACCGCAGCAAGTCGACTTCTGCAAGTTTTACGAACTAAGCGAGCAAAGCAACGGAGTGCACTAACTTTGTAGCGCGGTATAAATGCTAGTGGATTTGGTGCCTAAGTCTGAGATTCTTACAGAACTTTCTTTTTTATCGTTTTTGTTAATATCAACCAAAGTGGTTATTGGAGATGGTATATGAGTTGAGAATAGATAGCGCAGTTGAGTTTGAATGGCAATTGAATCATACACCAATACGGATTGAATGTACCTACCTACTTTGCGAGGAATATACTTATCTACCCATTTAGTGTGTACAGCTGACTTCCAGGATTGTTAGGGTCGGCTTAATTCGGCTTTCAATCTAGCCGAAAAGATAGGTAGGTAGGTATCTGTATTTTAGTTTGGGAGAGAGAATCGTGTTTGGCAGTCGGCAGTGGATGTTTACGAGTTGAAATGGTGGTGATGACACGGAGCGTTTGACTTGACTTCCACAAGTCGCAACCCATATGTACAGGGCGATAGGTACCTTCTTCTACATGTGCCATATCCTCAGCGATGTCGGCGACCTCCACACGGAACTGGTCTCGTCCTTGTGCCAGTCTGCACATAGCACTGGTAGCGTCATTGATATTGGTCCAGCATTTTTGATGTTATCAATCCAGGCTAATTTCCTTCTTCCCTTGCTCCTTTTGCTCTCTATTTTGCCTTCTAGTATTTTCCTCATAATGTTATATTTTTCGTTTCTGTATGTCCAAAATAATCCACATTTTCAAATGCTTACCTATAGGATAGGTAGGTGACGATTTTATTTGGTTAGACAAGACGTGGTCAGATTTTCGATCCTCGGATTGCCCACAATGACTGAGAAGTAGGTATTCAAGGACTACTGTGATCTATCGTCGCCCATCCGAGGTCAGACCACGGCAAGCGTTTTAACGTTCTAATTTTGCCACAAGCCTCTTTGGGCAGGTAACTAACTATACTATACCTACATAAATACTGGGCATCCACACTGATATTTATAATACGAAAGTGAGATTGTCTGTCTGTCTGCTTGTTGTTTCTTCACTACTATTAATTTATTTTGATGAAATTTGGCGCGAAGCCGCGGCCGTCATCTAGTTATTTTATAATTTTTCCTAGTACTTACGTACATACTTAGGTTTCTGCAATTTCGCCAACAATCGCGTTTCACAGTACCAAAAGTAACAATTTAAGCTCATCTTTCCGATATTTCTAAATGTAGTTAGTACCTATGTAGTAAGCAAGTACATACTCTTTTCGTGCCCTCAAAAATAAATGATCCTTCGACCCTTGGGTATTAGAGATACAAATTAGAGGGAGGTAGCTTCACAGAAAAATCCTTAATTTAGGCAATAGGGGCAAGATAGTGGTTCAATTTGTCTCAAAACCTTGAAGGGATCTTTTGTGTGTTCTTTTATGATACAGTAAACAGGTTCCATTAGTGGGAGACACGATGAAAAGATAGTCGTGAGTGTAGCACACTTCATACTCGCATTTAAGTTGTTTATTTACACGACCAGTTCCTTTATGCGAAGCGGACCTTGACAATAGACAGGGGAAACCTGTATGACGAAGTGGATTTCTTAAGTGAAATGCGTTTTGTAAATAGGTATAGAAATCTAGTCGCGTGCTATTCAATATAATAGATAAGTTAGTAGGTCTAGGTATGTTGTTTGGCTACGTGACTAACAACTGGGACTAACATGTTATAGGGCTCTTTTTTGCATCGGATAGTAGGTACGTCCCCGGAAGTCTAGCGAATATCTGTCAGTCGTCAAAGTAGCGACCAGAAACCCAAAATTTTATTGTTTACCCCCACTGGTATGTTAGTGAAGTAACTCATAATATTGGTATTCCCAATATCCTACTAATTCCAAATTTGTATTGGTTTACTGGTCGAATGGCGATCGCTAAAAAAACACTGTTACCTACAAAACTCAAGGTTCTATTCATAACATCACGCCTGTATTCCCCGAAGTGTTAGGCAGAGGTGTATAGCGATAACCTCGTTTAAGTCCAAACTCCGGGCTACTACTGAGAAATTCCACACGGAAAAACCCAATAACACTTCCCGACCTGGGCGTCGAACCCAGGATCCCATGCTCATAGTTGCGCTTGTGACCACTAGACCAATGAGGCTAGTTCTATTCAACATTTTCTATTAAGAAATTGATTCCCTAAAATCAGCATAATATTTGTTACATCAAAAAAGGTTCTTTCAGGAAATTGTTCTTCGTGTGCCTAATAGGATAAGAAAACCCTGTTTCGATTGATTCATTACATGCAATAACTATCTATTTTGTTTAAATCAACGAAGCGTTCTCCTCAAATTTGTACTTATTTACCAAATTGGGATGTCGACCGGGGCGAAGCGGTTGGATGAACCGTACGAAGAAATTGCATTTTCCAAATGGCTTTATAGCTATAAGATGAGATCATTTGGGACGGTTTCAGTGGTCAGTACCTACCTTGGATCCAGGACTCTTCTATATTGCGTCTGTGAATGTTCTAATTGTGCATTCCTTGCTTCTTATTCTGTCTTTATCGGTTAGCTCTGTTATTATACTGGGTAACGTATGTACATTGTTTTTTTTTTCATATTTAACACATGGTGGCTTATTAATACAAGTCTAACATCTAAAACAATGATAGCCTCGAGATTAAGTGTCAAATAAAAGAAGCCCCGAACGCCTTATTGAAGGTTAAGATATTTTAGTACTTATCCGTTGCAGAGCAAAACTAAATATTAAAATTCGCACTTGTATTATACGCTGTTACATATACCCCGTTCTCCATTTCGGAGTAAGAGTGAGGATAATCACAGGGGTCATGTGTAAAAAAATTAAAGTCTTCAGCATAATGTTTAGGGAGTCCCGAAAAGCCAAAGTAAAGAATTTAATAGTACCTACTGCCACATGATAAAATAAGCTGAAAGTGGTTGACACAATCGATCCAACCAGGACATTTACAATACGTAGGTCTCCTGTATTCTTTACTCACATAACAGAAAAGTATCCAGAATGCTAATCACTTTACCAAGTATCTTTACCTATGTAAAGATACTTGGTAAAAGGAAAGTGTGTAGAAAGACAATGATGTCGATTCTGTTTCGCACTTTGACAGGACTAAACTAAGGGTGTGTCTCTTAATGTTTCAATAGAAAAAGAAAGTGACAGTTGCGTTTAGTCTAGTTTAGTACTGTCAAAATGTACAACAGAATCGACACCAATATCGTTGTTAAAAACCTTTGCCAATGATGTCTACAACAAAAGCACTGGATCCCTGATCAGAGCTGCAGTCTCGAAGGTAGAGATTGTCTTAATGAAGAGTTACCAAAAAAAAAGACAGAAAAACCGTGACTACAGGTCTCATCAAAAGCACCATTAATGTGGAGCATGTTCACCCATAGAACGCATCGTTGTTTTGCTGCTCCCACGGTTTCATATTCGTACTGGATAGAAACGGTGACCAAATTCCTATAATATAGCCGGTGGGAAACCGCGATAAGTGTCACACCACATTAAAATCAAATATTCAAAAGGGCCTCAACGTTTTGGGTCCAGAGTAAGCCTACAAAAGGACTGAGTATCCTCTTCATGGAGAATTTTATAACTTGTGATGAGGAGAGGTAAGTAAATATACTATACTGGCCTGCAAAAATAAGTATCACACTTTTAAAATTGCAATAACTTTTTAGGTACACAAGATATATTTTCGAAACAAAAAGGACTCAAAAAAGAGTTTAACTTTGTTACTATAGTTTCAAAGAAAGCTGATAAAAATAGCTATAAAACGTTTTTTATTTTAAATCTCTAACTTCTATAGTTTAGAAAAAATTTAAGTTTTAAAAGTGTGATACTTATTTTTGCAGGCCAGTGTATTATACCCGCCTGTTGTACGAGTTTTACCTAATTAACTACGATTAGTTAATATAAATAAAACATCAACAGGAACCCTTTAGCTTTCTTTTACGTTACTTGGTCTAATATTATTGTGTGATTATATGAATACCGTGTAATTCGGTCACTTTTTTTTTAAACTTACTGTTTCCTTAAACATTGTATAGAATAGTTAATTGTTTTAAATATGTCTTAAAATATCCTAAACATGTGGTCGTGGTTGTTTTTAAAAGTAAGAAATACTGCATACTTTATAAAAATGAACAGAAACATCAGCAACTCATTAAATAGGACGTTAGTGGTCTACATAACGGTGTTAACGGTTTGTAAAACAAAAATATATTTATCGCTGTGTGTATCTCGACTATGGCTGATGGCTGGTGTCGTTTTTATGTTCATTTTTTGCAAGCATATTCGAAGAAATTAAAGCACGGAGGTCGTTGCCTCCATGCGGCATACAACATGTACGTTGTACCTACATGCTGACGTATGAAACTTTTAAAATTGAATGTTTTTGTATTTTTAATGTGCAAGCAGATGCGTCATAATATGCGCATATTATTATACTTCACAATCGGTACCCAAAACCGTTTACTAATGCCCGATTCCTATAATTTACAGAGCTTTATTGGTTAAAATTAAGACTGTTGTATCTTTACCAATAATTAAGCAAAGACCATTATAGCTTTGCATAGTAGACCCTCCCATATTGAAGTAACTATTACAGGTAAAATTAGCTTACGAGTCTATTTATATGTCCAGTTTGACAATAAAGAACGCTACCATTGGTAAGCAAAACGATTCGTTTTTGTTTATAGGAATTGGGCATAAATCCGGTAACTGATAGTTGTCCATAATATTTGATTGAACATCCGCCATTTTTCTTTTCAGAAAATTGTGTCAATCTGCAGTCTAGAAGCACGCTGTTATCGCCGGCTTTGAATGAGTATTTTAAAATGTTCTTAATTCCTGGGTGTACTTTGCTGTTAGGTACTTGAACTACCAATGCGATATGGATAGTTAATTAATGGACGGGCTAATGGAAACTGTGTGATGGCAATACAAGGTTCTTGTTATTAATATGATGAGCATGGCCTTGTAACTTAGCTAGGTTGGTTAAAACCGCAAGAACTAAATATGGTTCTGGTTTCTATTGTATCGAATAGGTCCTATAGAATTACTATTTAATTGAATTTTGGTCATCGTGGTCTCCATTTGGCACAAGGTTTAACCACATTGCGTATGAATTCACGCCCTATTATGACATTATCTAAGTACTACAATATGCTCAAGGCGATACATGTTTAGAATTTATTATTTATGTGTGGGTGTCCTCCGGGTTTTCTTTGTCGCTGGAAATAAATTGAAAATGTTACGAACGTTATATTTGACAATCATATTTATAGAAGACATACAACAGAATCTTGTAGGGGTGAATCAATCATTACAGTTTTAGCTAATATCGATAAGTCAGGATTGGGAGCATGGCAAATAAAGTAAATGAAACCAACATAGACTCTCCACCACTAAGAGTACTTTTAATTAGGTTAGTGATTAGTTACAGAAGCTAGTTCACAATATCTTCTTCTTCTTCCTGCCCTTATCCCACACTAGGTGGGGTCGGCACAACATGTATTTCATAAATCCATGTTGTTATAAGTTTTTGTTTATTGTTTTATGATAGGCCGCCTGCCTGACATCAACCCTCCTTGGGAATGAAGCTAGTTCACAATATATCACAATATAATAATTGACACAAAATCAGAAAATGAGGACAAGCAAAGCAGATATAAAAGGTCAGACATCTTCAGCTGTTCGACGTGGAATCCACAGATTAATGATAATGTCTACGAATGGAATCCTCTGCTCCGGGGAATGACCAGTGCTTTTATAACTTCGGGTAGGTACGTTGATTAATCTTGACGGTTACCCTCCTATGTCAACATTGTCCAGTGTTACCAGTTACCGATAACATATTAGTTCACATCTAAATGCGAAGTGACGGTAGTAAAGTTGTTTGATTTGCACCAGAAGTAGTAGAAGTAGAAAGGTATAGGTAGTATATTCTCATGCTGCGTGATTGCCAAGTCCGAAAAATATCTTTGTGTAAATGAAATGCCAGACTTGGCTCTTCATGAGATCTCAAAACTTTTCACGGGGAAAGTCGTGAGACTTTGCTTTCATAATTAAGGTTTTTTACGGGATTCTACTTTCTAACAGTTCTTCCCAACAAGCATTGATTAAGCCTGACGAGCCAATCCTAAAGGGCTATATTAACTATTTATGTATTTTCGTCTGTAACTCTTACAATAAACATGGCAGTCTAAGTCGTCGTAAATCTTCCATCCAACTTCCTATACTAACGAGTTCTCATACCCAGAGTACTGGTTCCGCGCAAAGTTTTAATATTTATAGGACTCAAATAGGTAATAACATACATTTTTTGTTCAAAGCCAGGACAACCTTTTTGGGTTATGTAACATTGAGTAAGTTGAATTTTTTAGGGTTCTCAAGGGAAAGTTAGGAAGAAATATTCTATTTCACAAATCAAACCCGTACTTTACTTTTCTTTGGGATCCGTCGTAAAGTTGGAGAATCCTCATAGTTTGTCTTTCATCTGTTATTATTCCGATTTTATTAATACAGTCTTTGAGGGAAATTAAGGCGTGGCGTGGAATTTATTGAGTGATTGAGTATTTAGAAAAGTAGAGAATCCTTCATGGCATTAATACCACCTTGTGTATTATTGTACATAAAATATTAATAACATAATACCTAACATAACATCACGCCTTGTACTCCCCGAACGGTTCAGCAGAGGTGTTCTAGTACACCCTCGTTTCGCCAGTTATGTTTAAGTTCCATGTAATAGGTAGGGGGCGAGCCTATTACCATTAACCGGGCACAAATCTAGACTCTGGGCTGCTACTGCGAAACTTCTAATGGAAAAACCCAATAACATTTTGTCTGACCTGGGGATCGAACCCAGGACCCCATGCTCAGCAGTCGCGCTTGCGACCACTAGACCAATAAGGCAGTTAAATAAATAAATAAATGTTCTAAGAGAAAATCACTTGTGATAAACATTACGAAATAAATGGAATATAAAGTCCTTGAATTTATATTGATTTTGAATTAAGTTAAATTATTATAATTAATATTAAGACTAATAATGTTGGGACCAATGTGGAATGTAGTGTATTTTTTTTTCTGGCTTTACTATGATTGTTTAAATTTTGTGTTATATTATAGTTCTCTTTTGTTAAATTAGTCAAAACCACTGTTCGACACAAATGTAAATTTGTTGATGAATAAATAAATAAATAAATCCTCAAGTAATAATTTCTTTTTTATTATTTAAATGTTAAGTAGGTAATTTCAACTTCAATCAATTTCTTTTTATGTACTTAAAGCTTATAATATTTTCTAACTTAAATTATAATTCTAAACTTATTATTTTAGTCAGGCTTTTAATAGACTACCCTCGTCCCTCGTCTAGTCTAGACGAGTGATCCCATTTTACTCTTATTAAAAAAATGTTGCTAAATAATGTTAAATATTAGTAATATCATAGAATAAATAACAGTGTAGGTAGTAGTTATATCCATACTTTAGTTGTAGGTACCGAATTTCATACTTAATTAAATGATGATCTAAAAATAAAGACAACAAACAAGATACCTACCTATAAAGACGGAAAATAAATGTGTTCTTGTAAGTAGCTTTTAGAAAGTAAAGTAGCCAATTTGCCACAAATTAAGATTGATGTATGATCGGATATTGATTATTTCACCCTACTCTTTTGTCCCCAATACGACCGGAATTAAGTTAACTACTTCAGAAGTAGCTTTTGTTGTCACAATGTTTATTTTAGGACCCTCATAGTAGGTAACATTAGTAGGAATTCTGTTCTTCGTACTTTTAAAAATATAGTTGCAATAGTTTTTCTTACTAATCTTTCCAAACGGGATCATAGTATTAGATTCATATTATTATAGCCCTTTTATTTCCTTAATAAAATTAATTAACATTTCATTTCACCAAAAATTTAAACATATTTCATTTTAACTAAAACAGCAAATAAATTGAACATAATAAACATAAATAACAGATTCATGCATTAATTATTACAATTCATTGTCTATATTCATTCATTATTTATTTATTAACATTTCATTCAAATAAGTAACATTCAAAAAAATTCTAAATAAAGATATCAATTATAATTTATATGTTATTTTTTCATTAGTATATATTATTATATATATTTTATTAAGGACCTCTCAACGAGTAAAGGCCTCCTCCATTTTACCCCAAGTCTCTCTATTTTTTGCCTTTTTAATCCAGTCTATAAGAAAGTCTATAAGAAACGAAATCATGAAGTTACTAGATATTAAATCTTTCAATCAGTCCAATATGGTTATAAGTACTTTTTAGCTAAGTAACAAAATAATGCCTAAAGAAATAACATTTTTTGTGTGCCACTGTGCGGCCTTGACCAATACTTTCAATAACTTATTCCGTCCGCGTACAATGGGTAGATATAACACTGGGGCTCTACACAGGGAAATAAAGATTTATTTCAGAAATATCGACATTTATAGCGCCTACAAATATATTACCTATGGTAAAGTATAGAATACTTAGAAGAAAAAATATATAAATACCTGAGTTTACATAGCGGTTAATATTTTTATTGTAAGTAATGTTATTTATATTGAGACTAAGTACCTACGTAACGACAAGGTTTACTGACCCGGACACTCCATCAATTATTACACTAGTGCTAATTAGGTCAGTTCCAATCCAAAAACTCCATCCGACTAAACTATTTGCAAGACTAAAATTGTCCACATTTATTTAACATCTGTCAAGCTAAATTCCCCATTTATGGGTAAATTCCCCGAGTGTGGCAAGGTAGCGGTCGTCTCGGGCTCCAATCGCGGCGAGCGCCCGAGAGCAAAGTAGCAAACCAACCAGTCAGCATCACGTGCGCGGACGTGACGGCCGTGTTTTGTGCCAAGCCGACGGATTATTCACGCGCCATTTGACAGTTATGCCGTGTCCTGTAATGACTGTAGTGCATCACAGTGTAACGTAGTGATCGTTGCTGCCAATAAACACGTGAGGAATTTGTCATAAAAACGCATTTAGGAAAGCGTAAAGTGATAACAGGGAGGCGGGATGCGAGAGGTGAACGCTCGTCACAGCGGCGCCGACTCTCACCGGCTACTATTGTCTAAGTGCCACGGAATCTTGGTCCTTCCCATCGGATTCCATCGATGAAGCATCCGCCTTTCGACGTGGGCTGCACGCGAAATACTTGCGTCGGCGATTAGTCACAAACCGAATGTTTACATAGCGAAACAATGGACACAGATAAGATAAAAACTTGTCTTTTGATAGTAGATAGTCTTTAGTTAACGAAGTGTTTTTTTAAACTAAATAACTATGCAAATTACGAGCTAGTTTGGTATGTGATTGCTTGATAAAAAAATGTCGATGCTAACTGTAAATAACTCCGCCAGGCTAGGTAAATTCGCATTGGCAGCTGAAGGTACATACGAGTGGCCTACTTTAAAAAATGCAAATATTAAAACGAGTTAATCACGAACGACAAACTTAGTCAGTTTTGTCGTATTGTTTATGAAACAGCAAATCAATTATATGTATTGAGTATTTACCTGTAACTTCGCTTAGGTACTACGTTAGTAGCACAAACTTGATTATCTTTTATCATCATAATTCATTCCATCAAACTGATAAATAGTATTTACCAATGTTATGTTGTTTTCTGTCCAGGTAGTTGTATTAAAGATATAGTACTTACGTACCTACTTGTATTTTATTATATCACTGTTGGTATTAGTTATGAACAGTATAAAATAAAACCTATAGTGACTTGTTCAGATAAAAGGTAGGTACCTAGAGATAATTTGTTGACGATAGATAAAATAACACAAACAAACAAGTATCTGACATCATCTCACAACAGTATAGACAATAACAGGCATTTGTAATTAATATGAAATATTTGAGTATTGTGTTGTAGGTACTGTAGGGTTATCTGCCAAGTAACTAATAAACATTTCCAAAATGACGAGTGATTTAGTAAATTCTCGCTAAATAACGTTTTTACTGCATTAAAAAGTTCAATGTAACCCTAAAATTAGGTTGCCGAAATGCGTTACGTTTTTAAATTATATGAAACGCAAATTAATATTTTTAAATTAATTTAAGTACGGAGAGTAAAGAAAAAAGGTCCCGTGTAAAACGAATTTAAACAAAAATACCGAAGATCCAGAAAATAATAGATATAAGCGTTGCAGGAGAACATTTAATTGATATTATTATATTATAATAATTGAAAGGGAAGTTCAGAATTTTATTCATATTGCAATTCTACTGTTATGTGAAGAAAATACTACTTTGAATTAACTACGCGATATTAATAAATAAATAAAATAACCAATCCTCTTTGTATGGGACGCAACACGCAGCTACGATATGGGCCAACACAAAAGCGCTGATACAAACCACAATTCCATTCCACGCACGGCTCACAAAAGAAAAACAAACAGCCAACAAAACATGAATCAAGTTACGTACTAAATTATATATCTTTTTTTAAAAGAGTAGGAAACCCGTCCTGACGCGCGGAAATGATCCATGTCTTGTTTAGTCCAGAAAAAAGGCAAACGTCAGGCATAACAATACTCTTGCCAAAGTAGGTTGAAACATACCCGATGAAACGCACTTTTGATTAATGGTTGTCCGGTGATACGGTAATAAAGAACGGCATAACAGAGAACTCTGTCGGGGTCTACACTTTTGTCCTTCATGTATACTTGACCCACTTATTGTGGAACTATTGCCAAAGGCTATACGCTCGTCCAAGTTTTAATTTGGCGGAAACCGATTTCCGATTGATTGCTAATTTTCTTGCACAGACTTGTTAGGAAACCCTACTCCCTACGTGAAGTCATCAAACATGTACCCGTTGTGATTGGCAAACGAAATCCTGGCCGATTTTATGTCAGATTTTTAATTAATGTGGGTTCAAACAATCATATTAACGCTAGACATCGCGTTACAACTAGACAAGAACGTATCTATATAACGTAGCCCACGTCGAAAATCTCTGATTAGTATTTGTTAGTAAAATTTGATAACTGATAAAAGCCTCATTAGACACCACAATACTAGTTAGTTTGAATACTAAAATGTTTAATTTTTATTAGAATAGCTATGTGTACAGCAACTCTATAATAAAAATTAGCAACAATCCCTACGTTACAAGTACAAGAAATATTTAATTCGAGACTTGGTTGAAAGAGGAAATATTTTGGAAAGTGTGTGTGCAATGCTGACAAGTACTAGCCGGTGAGTGTGTGAGTGTGCGTGCGATGGCGCGGGGTGCCGTGTTATCGTCGACCATCTTGGTATCAATTTTATCATTATTGGAGACTACGTTTGCGCACTACACGCCTACATGGGCCGTCCACATACCAGGAGGGAAGGATGCCGCCGATGCTGTGGCCAGGGACCACGGGTTCATCAATCTAGGAGAGGTAAGCTACTCTCATCAAGCTTGCATGATACTTCTACAACTCCTTCTTCTTTCGTATTGATTGACCGAACAATTCAAGTTTTGTAGCGATAATTAGTTAATTAATTTCATCATATCTCCTAGCTATTTAATCCACTTATAGATTTTTATTGAGTTTTTTTTTATTTGAGTTTAATTTATTTTGGAATGCTATTTATGTTAAGTCACGGTCGTACTTAAATAAAATATTTTGTTAATTTTATTCATACTGATATTGTTTTGTTAATATTTTCACAACGACTCAACATAGTAACAAAAATCCGATAATCGTCATCGTCAAAGCCTTTTCTTCCTTAGCGTTATGTTGATTTGTTTCCAAAGCCCGCTTTTCCACTAAATCCACACCATTTTCCTGTAAGTACAAAGAACTACTCAAATCCCAGGACATCTCAGCTTAACGTTTGCATTTGTTGCTATTCTGATCAAGGAAATAGGGAATTGGGTGGTCTTAACTAGAAATAACAATTACGGTTGTTTCCATTCATTTGTTTATATGTTTGACTTGAAAGGTGCACCAGTTGCTCTTATTTTAAAACCCATTAACAGAGCTCTAGATTTCATATTTCGTGTTGCACCAAATCTAAATCAGTTTGAATCAGGATGGATTTTACATTGTTCTATTAATTTGTACACAGTGTTGATGGTTTCTTCATTATAGATCACCATTCTAGCTTTGCCCCAAAAATTTTGTGTCGGCTTCCAATTCAACTAGATGCAGCTGAATACTTTACTATTACAGGTAGTGGGTATATTGCTTAAGAATTATGGTACGATTGGGCAAAATACCCATTAGGTGTGGTTTTCATGTCAATGAAACAGAACCGGATTTGAGCCCCACTATATTGTAGTTAAAACGGTCATTGCCAGGTCACGGGTTTACTGATGTAACCTTGAGTTGTTAATTTAAAATCAATGGTGTATTCTGCTATTGTTTTATTTGCAACAACAAAACTGCGTTTAATGTTATCAATCAGCTTCGTGTCAACAACTCAATGACCAATTTTTGACATTGACCGAGTACTTTATTACCTCATAGAGTAAGCTTTGGATTAATTTACCTCTTATAGTTTAATTGGAACGACATGACGTAGTGTGATGTGATTACCCAATTTTTAACAGATATCCTATCTCTTGAGATATTAAATTAGTATCGGCCCTTTGTCATTAATATTATTATGTTGTATTGTGAGAAACAGTATCCAATAATAGATTTCTGGGAATCGATTTTTTTTAACGAAATTATTTAAGCTATTCGCCAGGTGATTGTAACAAATTGCTACAAGTGAGTCTGCGGATCATGTAACAAGTGAACCGCGTCGTTAACACTGCACTGAGATAAAATTAGTGTGTTATTTCGAGGCAAATGCTGCAAACTCATGTGTTGTAACAACAGATTTCAGGAAATGTTCCATTTAGCATCGCCGCCCACTTCACCACAATTCACGAGCTCTCAACATCTTCATAAACACTTTGTTTAAACGCGCAGATTAATTGTTAAATAACTACGTGCAAATCCAAATATTTTGCATGCCTGTAGAGACGAGAATACATTTGGAACTCATTTCAAAAGAATGCTACCCAAATTTTTGGTTTTCTGAGATCTCATACATAGTCCAATTCTAATAATGGTCGCTTCTAAATGCTATGTAAGGCCTTACTCTAGAAGGATTACAAAAAAATAAACGGGTTAAAATACGATAATTTTTACAAGAAGATTTCTTTATTTGGGTTTTCTGCACGTATTATTCGTGCCTAAAAGAGGTACATCTTCGTAATCAGTGGAAATGGTTTTAAAATTAAAGAAGCATATTCTTCATAAAACTTTTGAACGATCTTGTTTGTACACTTTAATTCAAAGAGATTCTTTAAAATATTGATTCTTAAATCTCACAAAACTTCCAACGCCACGTTTAGAAAGCACTCGCGTGCGAAGTGGGGGGACAAAAATAAACAGGAAATTTAAGTGAGCACAGTTATTTATTTAAAGCGACAACTTCATTTGGAATTTCTTCTACTTATGGTTACCTATTTATATACCGGAGACGTCTGTCCATATATAACATATCCAGAAGTATAAAAGAAGGACGATAACATAAATCTTCGCTCAAATTACATTATTAAGTAAATTGGAATGAAGAATTCTGCAGAGTAATTCAGAGGACTGCGCGGCTTAAAATACCTGTTTGTGTTTTCATAAGATTGGACTGTATAATCCGGTATTTAAGATACAATGTAAACAAAAAGCTTATAATTCTGTCCTAGTATTATTGCTATTGAAAAACAACGTAAGTGCGATGCCAGAGAGAAGAATAGGAGCTTTGAGACACACTGAGCTGTGGGACAAAAGGGCGCTGTCACTCGAGCCATCGCTTTCATGTATCTGATAACAAAATGCTGTCGTTGGTGCCAGACCTGGGTGACGTCACACACGTTCAGATTCAGAGATAAATACTGGCATATCTGACGTCATACAATGTATTGACAATGTCTGCGAAAATGTGCCTTGTGCTCAACGATAAGGTCTGCCGAATTTTCCGTAATAAAACACCATAAGATTGGTGCAGGATGTTGGCCTTTGTTATGGTCTGCCTTGCTTGGGCGATCAAGCGAGGATCGTTAGTGACTACATAGGCTACATACGCAAGATTCGGGACATCGTTTTTTACATAGAATAAAACCAGAGAGGTTGAGCCATTTATCATTTATTTACATATCCTTGCTTTCTCTGGACCAATGTTCTCTTTTGTTTCGGTATCAATGGCCTCTGTAATATTTTACTGCTATCATTTGGGTCCATTTTGCAAGATAAACTGACTTCATAATAAAATTTCTCAAGTAACTATTGTATTATTTACTTACAGCTTTCTGGGAATTATATCAGTTGTCAACTGGTTTATCATAAAGATACTTTCTAATGTTATAACAAAAGTGAACTTCATCGTTATGTTTTATTATACGTTATGGGTCATTTATAGTTTTATCAGAATACATATTCACAAACAAGTTGCAGAAAAGAACCGACAGGATGACTAATTGCCTTATTTTCTTAATAAGGTTATCTAGACTGCGTTGAAATGGACTTGTTTACGCTGAATATTCGCTTTTAGTACTCTTATTACTTATTAGTACAATATATTATTCTATAATTTATATTGTACTTCGTGACAATCTTTACATTCTTCTAAATAATATTAGTTATTATCATCTATCTTATTAGAACCTACATCGTCTTTCAAATTGCATTGTATCTTATTCATATTTTTATGCCACCTCAGTATTTGGCTCAAATTGTTCTAGAAACTGAATATCTGATAGAATCATACTAGCTATACGGTTCGTAGATAGTGCCATGTTGGTATTGTTCAGCTGGCAGACGAGATGCGACAGACAGCCTCTGTACTTATATGCTCGTATGTTTATCATCATGTGCTACTATCTGCGTCTTACAACAGCTGTAAAATACTCTAAATATTTCTGTATACACATTTGCTTGGTACATCAGAGAAAATACAAATTTTAATCAAGAACAGAAGCTTTTACTGGTCTTTGTTTGTGTGGTTTAATATGAGTCTGCAGATTGGGTAATACGAAACGAACTGATCTATAAAATGCATCGCAAGTGTTAACGGTTTTGGAATTCCTCACTAAATGGCAATATATTTTCTCCAATGCGTTCTATTATCTTAAGTGTTTCATTAGCAATAAAGGAATATTTCAGTAATGGTACATTCTTTGAGTGAAATGTATGGCGACTTTTAGAAGTTATTTGTAATGGGCTGGCTGCAAACAATCTGAGAAGACATGGAGATTTATTCTAGCTGGTGGTGAGAAAGATTCGAGTAACGTTGGTAGTCCGTCTAGAGTCGCGCGAGGACTGTTTACATTAATCGCAATACTTTGCAGTTGTTTCGCGTAGACTAGGCGAGATGCCTCTTTGTGTACACAATATTAGGTTATAGCCGTCGGCGACAGCGGGCCGTGTGAAATTAGAGCAACATTGTTTTTTTCTTAACTTGAGAAATCCATTAATTCAATGTTAACTTAACCGTGATCACATATAACTTTCAAATAACCAGTAAAAAGAACCTACTTAATTATTTAACGTGATCTGAATAAATGAAATCATACTAAACATAAGTTTCGCTATTCAGCCGTGGTAGAATTACCGATCGAAGAATGGGGTTAGCCACTAAAAACAGGAATGCCACGAGCTGAACAGCGATAGCGGAAAGGGTCACATGTACGGAACGAAACACATTATCTTTTTAATATTTATATTATGCATGAAATTTCTGAGTACCTACTACGCAACAAACAACATTTTATACCATTTATAATTTTTGATAATAAAAACATAATTCCGTATCAGTTTTGTAAAAGAAATAAATAAAAGCCCCAAGAGCAGGAAATTACCTTGGAGCATTAAATGTCTTCTTTGTTAGAGTTCATTATTGTTTGTTTCATCGTCTCCCGCTTCCGCTGGTACACAGGCCGGAACGTGCACTCATCACAACTGTCGGACGGTTGCCAAAATGCGTTGGCGCCGACGGACGGCGACATGTTCAGCGCAAGCCGCGGAAACGGGCCGCTGCCTTTATAGTGCGAGTCATTCACTCCGACGCCTTTAAATACTTTTTGGGTAATTAGGATGTGAATGTCAACGCTCTCGCGAATTTTATGTTCCGAGTAGCTGTGAAAGAAACAATACATGTGCTACATACGAACCGCGATGTTATAATTATTGTACATGAAGCTCTCTTGTGTTGGCACGGGCTATAAGAGAATTGCCGTGGTGAAAAGATTAGCCAGTCAGCAAGGTTGGTTGCAAGGCTGACCGTCCAGGGTTTGCCGATCGTACTGAAGTACCTATTGTGAAGACTGTTTTCAAGCACTCCAATACATGAAGTACCTAACCAAACGATATAGGTACAAGATATTGAGCAAAGAAATCATAACGATCTTAGATATCATGGATAAATTAACATTTTGCTTTATTTATGAGATAATAACTAATCGAACAAGATCAACAAATGATTATGTACGTATAAGATCTGTTACAAATTGTGCCAATTGTGTGACTAGAGCCAAAACACATACCCACCTACTTAAAATGCGGTACCACGCACATGCCCAATATTAATGAGTTAGTACCTAGTTTTATGGGTAAAGTTCAAACAATACATACTAGTCTGAGACGGTTGATAAATCGCCGACCAAACTAGGAATAGTTCAAGAGGATTGTAAAATTCAAAAAGCAATTGTGAGAGATTCTCAAACAATGAGCGGTACGGAATGAGATTTGGTTTTCTTTCGAATCCGTTCTGCAGTCGAATGCGGGGTGAGGACGGGCGGGTGTCACGACTGCCTTTTGTAAGGGGCAATCGTCGTTGCCTTAAACGTTCTCCCTAGCCAGAGGAGGGGGTTCGGAGGCACGAGGCGGAGGGGCATCTGCTTTTGTGTGTCTGCGGCTTTATCTCCGACCAGCCACAAACACAGTCTACAATGCCGGGCCCCAGCCTCCACTAAACCGATTGCATTAACTCTACTAAGAAATAACTGCTCCACAACGACGAATCACAAAAGATACTGCGACAGACCAAAAGTTTCTTTCCTTTCCATTAGAATCACTGAAGCTAATTTAATTTAAAACGAATCATTCGTCGTAATTTCCAAAGATAAGTAGAAAAGAAGTTAGTTGAGTTTTGAAAATTGTAAATTGCTTTGTATCAAAACAAAAGCAAAATTTTAGTTTCAATTTGTTGAGCCAGTCGC
Organism: Amphipyra berbera; assembly: GCA_910594945.2. NCBI lineage: Eukaryota > Metazoa > Arthropoda > Insecta > Lepidoptera > Noctuidae > Amphipyra > Amphipyra berbera. The sequence continues at coordinate 7,236,294 of OU343136.1, read as the reverse complement.
GGCAATTTCTTGTTGGAATTTGTTGCACTTTTAACAAACAGCTACCAAGAAATTGGAATCAATCTATACTTGAATGAACTTTACGAATTATTCTGGTTGCAGGTATAAGGCAAATTACGTATAGAATATCGCTTTATAGGAAATTAAGAAATATAACGTTTTAAGGAAAATAGAGATAAATTAATTAGTATTTCAGAGAATCTATTTCGGCTACCATTGATATGGGTTCGTACATTCAATCAGATCAGCTCGGGCTTCGATTTACATAGATTAATGGTGTTAAAATTTAATTTGGACTGAACAGGGTCGCGTCGCTTGGATCTTCCTTTTATAATTAAATAATGTATAAAGCGACTGGACAAAGATTAGATACATTGGAATAGTTTCTGGAATTAGGGTTAATGACAGGATTGAGAGATAAAAGTAATCTGTGTTTGTAACCCTAATCTTAAACTTTACTGGAAGCAATATGTAGAAGTGTAGAATCCTCCAAATTCCTGCGATGCATAAGTCCGTTTTCTTTAGCCTAGACTTTTGGCCGGCAGGAGTTGTGTTCCGTCGCTACCGAGAAGCGAGAGCGAAATCGAATTCCTAACTTTAGTGTCTAGTGCTTTATACATACCTATGTATGTTTAGGTTAAGTTATTTATTTATGGGCCCTTGTCGCCAGAAATAAAGGAATAAATTAAAACGGTATGCTAATTATCGGTAACATGAGCACTTCAGAAGCATTGGGAGTTTAACTTAAAACTTGTCATATAGAAAAATAGCTAAACGATCACTACGTATAATAATCTCTGGCTCTTCTATAAACACAAACATACACTTCTACTAATGAATGTACCTATCTGTATCCACTGATTGCTTCATTAGATGCCTCGCCATTTAACTAGTTTTACTTTTATCTCTAAGTGCTTACGAAACAACAAACAAACTTATCGCTAGATAGACGAAATCAGTAAGAAGTTTTATTGTTATAATTTTTAACTAAGTACTTTGTTTGTTAAAGTGTTATTTGTTTAAACTAATAAAATGTCTATTCAAACTTTAATATATTCATCGTGTTTTTAATTTGAAATCAAACTTGGAAATAAGTGCTATTCTGTGTACTATGTCGGCTTTGTGATTGCGTTTTCAGTATTTTCGTGAATTCGCGCGGGGTTTTGTGATAATTCGGAATAAGATAGCGCATCTCATTATGTAGTCTTACTGAACAAGCTAATAATTTTGCGAAGCACGGACTGAGTCTAGTGTTTTCGTGAAATTTAGTATCTTATATGCCGCAGTCTGTTAAAACAAGGTTGGTGGCAGGGCGAGAGAGGGTCTAACAAGCCAGGTAAAGCTAGCCTACAAATCTTTTGATAAAAACAATTCTTTATTATGTAGTCTTTTATCAAAAAAGAGTAAGCGACAGATTTTGTATTCGGTAAGGTCTGGTCTCAAATTTATCTTGGCTCCGGTGACCCGGTAAATTGTCGTCTTAACTTGAGGGAACCATTTATTTGCGTTTAGTCTCGATACTAGGCTTGTCTTATATTATGCAAACGAGTTTTCATTCGGTCCCTGGATTTGGGACGAAAATGGAAACCTTCCAGCAAATCTCACAAAGAAGTCAAATCAAAGGGGTTCAATAAAGCTTTTTCATATTCCTCTCTGAGTATTTTCGGCTTAAGTTTAACTGTTGTCACATAAAGTGATTTACTGCCTTTTATCAGACTAGCGATATTGTTCAATAGATTTCATACAACGGTTATACAAGCTTGACAGATCTTACTTTTGTAGATGAGCTTTGCTGATTGTAATCGTATCGATAAACACTTCCGATAGGTCTACGTATTTAAGAATCTACGGATATGTCTTGTGTGTAGTATAAGCAAAATCAACCTATTACTGTCCCACTGCTGGGCACTGGCCTCTTATAATGAGAAGGATTTAGGCCTTAGTCCACCACGCTGGCATGATGCGGGTTGTGAGTAGAAATTATACTATTTGGTATACTAGTAAATCCATATTGAAAAGAGAACTGGTTCCCATAGACGTTGTGAAGGTCAGACGGTAGTTGCTCGCCCAATTCATGCTATAGTTCTCACGGGTGAAGAGACCTACTGGTCGTGCATTCAAAAATCATCAATTATGAAGGAAGTAAGTATCTTTGGTTTCTTTCAAATTCAGAATTTAGTGTTGCTCAAATCATTATAAAGTTCTGCTATTTTACCCAAACTAAATGTAATAATTATTGTTCGCTTTTTGCATAGTTCACTAAAGTCTTAAGTGGTTGACGCAGTAAATCGTTTTATGTGCAAAGCTCTTTATGAAGTCAAAAGAATTTCTAATGCACCCATCTAATTGGCTTAAATAATGTCCGAACTGAAATTGTATTAAAACAATAAAGTTTTCTCAGTGCAACGACCAAATCTTTTCGATTCCTTATCGTTAATCGTTGTTCTATCATTGGATTTTTGAAAGGATAGAATCATCATCACATTTTATAACAAAGCAATACAAAACAATAATCGAAACGAGCGTAAGTAATAAAAAGCTAGTCGTGTTGTCAGTATGTTAGGGGGGCGGTTACGAGCCGATAATAAGGTGGTCCGACATTGGGTCGAGATGAAAAAACTTGTACCTGCCGTTGTCCTAATGAAGGTCGATGTTGGGAACAGACAAATTATTACCTTCGCCGGATGTTGAGTCATACATTACAAAGGTAATCGGTAAATGGCGGGCCATTTGAGAACTATTCTTTCTTTTGTCTCTTCTGCAAAATGGACATTTTCTGGGCCAGTAAGCTGTTTTGGTATTTAGTCATTATTTTTGTGTATCTCACCATCATATAAAGAATATTTTCATAGATTTTTTTGATAATTAGGTGAAGTATAATTAGGTACGTTTTATTTTGAGAATAAAAACCTAGATCTATATGTTACACTGTTTATATTGGCCGACGCGTATGAATACAAGGTAATTAATTATATAAGGAGTTTTTTTTTTGGTTTATAAAAAAGGTTTAGTGGCCGGTACGTGTTCGGGATCCCATGCGCTCGCGGTAGGTCGTACGCCGACATAATAATAAGTCCATTTGAAACAATCTGCCTCCATCTCTTTTATTTGCTTTCGTCCGTTGTGGCCGTCTCGTTCTTTTTCTTCTTTTTGGTCGCCTCCTGCATTTTATTTTTATACCATATTTATCAGTAGATATACGTTACGCCCTGCGGTTTAATTTAGCTCGAACGCGACACTCAGTTCTTGTATTTTTTATCGTTTATTAAGTTATTATCACGTAGATGTTTTCGTATAATTTGTGCATTAATGCGCTTGGCATTTTTTGGGATTAATTTCTAATGAAACAACAGTTGATTTGTAGTGGCGGGTGTTCATCTGCAATTTCCTGAGGTTAACCGTTCAATAAGTTTGGTTTAATTTTAATTAGTAACTTTAATGCAGTATTAATTAAGTAATGCATTTATAAAAAAGTATTCAAGTACTCTCAATCTTTTTGAAAATTGCGAGAAATATCATACACTTCCATTCTAAGAATCTATGAGATAATTATAATTGGAGTGGCATGCAGGTATACGCTAAACATTAAATCATTCAGCCAAGCTCACACCTCATTATAGAGTGAGTATGAAGCATTAATTAAAACACGTAGTTTGCATATTTTCTGATAGGAAATTAATTAAACTTTTGATGAAAGTTAAAAGTGGGTTCCATCACAAAGGACGGATTGTGCTTCCGTGGGTCCGGGATTAAATTCTTGATTATGGCAGCTATCACCGTGAGTAATTATAAAGGTGTAGGACGTTAAGTCGATGAGTACCTACTCATCCGCGTAGTACTTACTTTGGTTCAATATTTCCTGCAGACTCTTCCATGCTATATTTCTATAATAAAAATAGTAGATAAGTACCTACCTTATATTTTATATTGTTTCATAGAAAAATGAAAGCGTTAATAGACATAAATACTTATATTTTTAGAACTTATTATCTTTCCCATAGGATAAAGTAACTCTCTCACCATAATTTGTAAGCTCAGAGTTCCATATTACAAGATAATATTTATTAATCTAATGTACATACACAATATCATTGCCTTGTTGGTCTAGTGGTGGCAAGCGCGACTGCAGAGCATGGGGTCCTGGGTTCGATTCCCAGGTCGGGCTGTATTATTGTTTTTCCATGTGGAATTCCTCAGTACCGACCCGGGGTTTGGATTTGTGCCCGCTTGATGGCAATAGGCTCGCTCCCTATTACATGGGACTAAAACATAACGGCGAAATGAGGGTATTGCTATACACCTCTGCCCAATCCTTAGGGGAATACAGGCGTGATGTTATGCTAATGTACATCTCAAACGACATGAAACAAACAAAATTTAGGAATTTAAAATATTAAACTTCTAAAAGTCAAATTGGATTTCCTTATATTGAATTTGAAATATAATGTTATGTCAGATCACTGGACAGACAATGCTCGTCTAACTGTCAGAGCGAACAGTAGAATAGCAAGAAAAGCCGGCTTTAGATATGGATGCATTTTCAGCTCCGAATATCCTGCGAACCGTTTGTTCAGGCCTTAACTTTAAATCCAAAATTATTCACGAAGATACGAGCTGTGAAATGTCGCATTTATCTTAAAAATTGTAACTTTTGTTTGGAAAGTGTCCGAAGATTTATTAGTAGATTCTCAACTGCAAGCCTTGCGGCGATTAACAATTTCTATGTAGGTAATTTTAATTTATAGTTGTAATTAATCTTAACTAAGTTTGTTATTTATTTTATTTTAGAGTAGACAATAAACACAACGTGCAGCAATCGGCTAGCGGCGTATTGGTTGACTACATTGCACATGAACTGAAATCACTTCAAACCTTAGATTAACACCCATATTCTAAGACGTTCCTCCAAAACTTACTCGACTCGACTCCACCTCGACTCAGCCTTTTTCACTACCATCGGTAGTTATAGTTGACATAACCGTCCTCAACTCGAAATTTTTCCTCAGTCGAGGTAAGGAATCATCTGTCAAACTCAAGGTACCTCGGAACCTACCTTACGGAAGGAAGTGTCAAAGTTCGTATGTAACAAAAACGAATTTTGAAGACTTTATCGAATATGCTTACAATAATCCTTACAACTATTTATCGAGGCATTATTTGCGCGATGCAGATAATTTAAATTTTGACGTAATGACTCCGTCGATGAACCTCAAAGTTCACTCGAAATTGCGACTAAGAATACAATTTTGAAGGTGTTTTCGAGGCCGTCCTGAGTCGAGTATGAGTCGAGTAAGTTTTGAAGGAACGTCTTAGAATATGGGTGTATATACCTCCAGATAGAGCCACCGCCTGGCCGCTCATGAGACAGCAATATAAAAGTAAAAATACAGCATCCGCTTATCGTAGAGCATACAATACACACTAAACACTTAACTAATGGAGTCTATTTCTCATAAATACAAGAATACGGGGTTATAGTGAGTTGGCTAATTGGCTAACATTAAAAAGTTCGCCATCAAGCGAAAAAATGGCACGTCATGCGAGACAAGATACGATGCTTTGTCTCAGTTTTCTTACTTATGTAATTTGTGTATATGCTTCTCACTTCCAGACTTCCCACTACAGTGGCTACATCTAGAGGTATATAATCTAAGCTCAAAATACTACAAGCATTAACTTAGTTTGAGTATGTCTAACGTTATTGTGGTGTTTATCAAAATAGTTATTTAATTGCCATAGAACTTTAAAAATGATTAGTAATTTTTACTTCAATCTGTCCATTTATATCGGCATTGCCCAGTAATTGGGTTGCGGAAGTCTGATGGCAGTCGTTCCGTGTAATAAACTGGTATTCAGCCGCATCTGGTTAGACTGGAAGCTGGCCCCAAAATAGTTGGGAAAAGGCTAGGCAGAACGAACTACAATCTGTCCATTTCTCAAGCTCGAAACACGTTAACACGTTGAATTTACCTGATTCGACTACTTATTAATTTCCTTTGATGTTTTGGCAGTAGTATGTGGCGTTTTAATATCACGTTACACGTGTGATATAGGCACGTGCGTGCGACAGACCCGTTGTCTATTAACCTGTGGTACCGTTAATTAATTATCTGCGCTCTGTGCAGTCTGCTCGCAACTTGTAGTGGTTCAAGCGGGACCTACGTAGTTAGTTCGCGAGTCCGTTTGTCATCTAATGAATTAAACTGTTAGCGACATTCGTACTTAGGATCTTTGTGGTGACTTGGAGGAATGCTAGCATTTATATACGCACATATGTGTCTTGAATAGAGTTTGGAATTAAAATTCGTTTGTGGAATTAAGTGAGTTTGACGTGTCAGTGTATTAGGGACTTATCGTACTTTCAATCATTGAAATGTTGTGAATTAATGCGTATGACATTATTACAAAACGATAGTTATCAATGAATTTGTAGTTGCGAATTGAAACTTACATATTGTGTTAGTGGTTACAGGTGAAAAACATAACATCACGCCTTGTATTCACTGAAGGGTTCGGCAGAGGTTTTTAGTATACCCTCGTTTCGCCAGTTATGTTTAAGTCCCATGTAATAGGAGGCGAGCCTATTGCCATTAATCGGGTACAATTCTAGACTCCGGGCTGCTACTGAGAAATTCCTAATGCAAAAACCCAATAACACTTTGCTCGACCTGGGGATTTAACCCAAGACCCCATGCTCAGTAGTCAGTTGTAGATGAATTTATAGCAGATTAAGCAATCACAGTAACGACAAGTTGCTTCTACATATGAAATTAATCTATTTTATGCTCGACACAATCTAGTCCGTTATATCTGCGTAGTTAAATAGATTCTTGATGAATAGCTTCATCAACGCATCGTCATATCCGGTTTCTGTGATAAATAGCTTAATTCCAGCAAACAGCAATTTATTGAATACCTGCTGCAAGCTGGGAGCTAACTGTACGTATGTACTATGCAATAGTCTCGGAACAATAGACTAATAATTTCACTTGATTAGCTGCAAACAAATGATGTACTTGTCTGATTGTAGTAATGAGTTGAATTAGGTTGAATGCTATATTTCTCGCTGGTAATTAATAAATTAAAGAAGTATTTATTTCAGTTAGGCACATAAAAGGCACTTTTGAACGTCAACATTTACAAAATAAAAATTGTATTGATTCTAGTCGCCCCTTCCAAAAGGTAGTGTCGTATGGAGAAGAATGGGCAAGAAACTCCACCGTTACTCTTATAAATCAATTATAAAGTGGGGTCGACGGAATGTCATTAAATGATAATAACGTATTCTATAATGCGTTCTTCGACCGTACACATTGACATTTTCATATTTGCAATGTAAACAAACGTTTTAGTTGAAACTCTATGGATTTAAAAATGGCGTCATTACCATTGTTGTTGTTATTTGTCTCGCTCACGCACTTTCTCTGTGAGCGAAAGGCAAATAGTGTATCCGCCATTTCTAAACCTTTAGGTACCTACGTAATCAGGTCTCGTTTAGGTACTGTTTTTATTTTTATTTATCTTCATTTTTTTTGACGAGTAGTAGTTAAAGGTAGTGACGAAGTTCTGAATCACAAGGATTTTTTTCTTTTTCTTAAACATTGCCACCTTACTAAGGTTACTCCGTGGTTGTGTCTACCTACCTCTACAGGCACAAATGGTACATACACCTACACATGAATATAAAGGTCTTATAATATAACAACGTTAAGCCATACAGGACGCCTGATTGACGGGTTACCATAGTTATAATCATTACCAAGTCACGTTGCTAACATAGCGTGTTGCATGTAGACAGGTTTTTAACTCATCTGTCTTTTCTAGCACACTAATATTATAAAAACGTTGCTGTGTTGTGATAATAACCTTTTCCATTAATCAATTGTTATATTATACTCATAACATTTTTTTTAATGTCTTCTTTGCGCTGCTGATCTCAAATTCATTAGCGAGTTTTACTGCGTAAGTTACTGAACTCCATTGCTCGCTTAGTTCGTAAAACTTGTAGAAGTCAACGTACAAATACAGGGTGTTCACGAAATCATGCAATACCTACCTTCAAACCTTGTGATTACTGCTGACATAGATTAGCCCTGCAAGGGATACTATTGAATTCAATAAAAAAAACCAATAAGTAAACATTTTTGTGTTCTTAACGTGAGGCATTTTAGCGCCCCGAGCGAATGGCGCGGCCATTGCTCGCCGCGCGGTCATTTGACTCGGGGCGCTAAAATGCCTCACGTTAAAAACACATGTTTACTTATAGTTTTTTTTATTGAATTCAATAGTACCCTTGCAGGGTTAATCTATGTCAGCAATACATCACAAAGTTTGAAGGAATTACATGATTTCGTTTACACCCTGTATTTGTACGTCGACTTCTGCTAGTTTTACGAACTAAGCGAGCAATGGAGTTCAGTAACTTACGCAGTAAACCTTGCTGATGAATTTCATACAATAACAATATTTAGTGTTAATTCCGCCAAACAGTTGATCAAACCTGAATACAGTATGCAGCACCGCCCTCTCGCCCGCAAATATATGCAAATGCAGAAGGTGCGATTAATAAGATGCAACACACAAACAAATCGAACCGGTCGTCGAGTCAACATCTCCTGAGGATACCTCGTGGAGGGGCGGCAGACTGATTGGTTATCGTAGTTTGTTATTCAGACAAGAACGCATTGCAATGCACCCTGCATTAAAAGAGCTTCCGCGAGTGACGATACTAAAGTACTTCCGTCGCACCCTGGGCAGTCAGCCTCGGTAAAAAAATTGCTGACTGAATAATCTTTTCACCATGGCATGTGTTATTCTCCTACCGACACGAGAGAAGAAGAAGCAGACAAGGTGACGCTGTGACCCATCCTAGACGTACGTAATCCCTTGCCACTTACGACACTCACTGGTGGAGAAAGAGGTGGAGAAAGAGGTGGCCTGTTCTTTGAACCACACGGAACGATCTAGGAATTAGGTGTAATAAAGGTACTTGTAGTTATAAACACGTACGTATTGTGAATCCGTGTGAAAACGGCACGTGTTAACGACGAGCCTATTCTTATACGAACAATACTTTATGCATTAAAAAAGTTATTAAATTCTGTCTAGCACGCACTGTCGGGACAAGGTATGTGTCACAGATTTTGTCACACCACCATCACCAGCTAGGCTTTTTAGGGTTCCGTACCCAAAGGGTAAAACGGGACCCTATTACTAAGACCGCTGTCCGTCCGTCCGTCCGTCTGTCACCAGGCTGTATCTCATGAACCGTGATGTTTAGACAGTAGAAATTTTCACAGATGATGTATTTCTGTTGCCGCTATTACAACAAATATTAAAAAACAGAATAAAATAAATATTTAAGAGGGCTCCCATACAACAAACGTGATTTTTTTTTGCCGTTTTTATAGATATTGGTACCTTTGCCCTTCGTGGGCGAGTCCGACTCGCACTTGGCCGGTTTTTCTGTGTTGAGGTTATCTTCAACTTAATCCGAACAAGTACCTATATTATCTAACTTATTTTGCACGTAGACACTAGCTTAAGCCCCTCGGCTTATCGAGTTTTGGCAAATGTTTTATACAATTATTATTTTACAAAATCCGTGCCTTTGTCTCGTCACTTGCCTACCCTGCTGTACCAGTAAATTCATATTTAATTACAATACGCTGTATGTTGTAGATATTCAGTTAGACATTCATGATAGGTTGAATCCCGCAGTTGCCTAGCAACAAAATACTTCAACGGCCCTAATCATATGTTAGTGGCCTAAATTCCATCAATAAATGATTAGATGTTGGGCCGGGTGGGTTAATAGGCCGCTGGGGGTCGCGATATTGTATAACAAGTAGGAACATACATACGGCGGCCATTTTCAACGTGGATTAGCTTGTATTGTAGATAGAACCTCCTTGTAATCGTGCTTATAATACTGCAAAGATAGTCCAAAGTGTGTTTTATATCTTAGATGAAAACTACAAGGTACATATTCGTGTTAATGTAGGGACTATGGTAGAGTAAACAAATCTAACGCATTCAAAGGGATTACTTATGGATTATGTAATGCTTTTCAGGCTGAAGATCAAAGACAAATCCAATCACATGCTCTTTGTAACGGTGAACTGAAGAAAAAAGCTTAAGTAAGTAGTTACTGATGTAAGTACATCATACTAACTACTTATAGGCGGCTGGTCATAAAACAATAAGCCAAAATCTCTAACAACATGGATTTACGAAATACATGTTGTGCCGATCCCACCTAGTGTGGGATAAGGGCAGGTAGGTGATGACTACCTACTTATAGATATGCTGAACTTTAGGTACTTTTTTGTTTGTGCTCTACAGAATCGGGGCCATTGTCTTAACAATGGCCCCGATTCTGTAGAGCACAAACAAAAAATTACTAAAAATATTGGTATCCTACTTGCAGATAATTTCCAAACAGATTAAGACGACACCTCAGCATTGTCGCCTAAAAATACGGTTCAATAAGTACCTAAACTAGTTTGGCAGCTCTTAAAACAAGAAAGAGACTGATAAGAATGTTCCGTCTCTTTCTTGTTTTATCTGTTAGTAAAAGAAAGCAATCTTTTTAGTTAAGTTTAGATGGTGCGTAACAGACTCTACACTATTGACACATGTTATTTGCAATCTAAATTAAACGTAAAATAATAACATCATAATTAGAATCTATGAAGAACTTTCACAGAAAATAAATTATATAAGTACCTACCCACCTACATAACTATCTTTCAACATTTCGGCAATTCCACGTGTACCTACATCGAAAGTACTCTCCACTGAGATCTAAAACAACAACAAAATTAATTAAATAATGTCGTTTATTTTGTTCTTGACTTCTTGCAATAAAGCTTTTTATCTTAATTATTCAACCACTTGTAAGTGCACGTTTTAAAGACTTATGTTAAGCTCTTCCACACGGAATTTGCTATATCGCGTAGGAGCTAACGCACAGCCACGATATTCTCACTACAATACAAATATGGCATGTATCTGCGTTTATTGCAATTGTAGTCCTCGTATATTTTGAATGCTTTTTTCCTTCTACCGTGAAGTCAAAATTCAGTTTAAAATTGGTTTATACTGATGACTAAAGTAATTTAGAACTGCCAAGTTAGTTGATTCAAAGAACTTCAACCTGGTTTTGAACCTAAAACTGTTGGGAAGTTTAGTTTAACCTAATTTGACAGCTCTAATTATCTTCAATCTCTAGCTGCAAAGCTATACAGGGTGTAAACGAAATCATGTAATTCCTTCAGACCTCGTAATGTACTACTTACTGACTTAGATTAACCCTGCAAGGTATACTTTTGGATACAATAAAACAAAAATTACAAGAAGTAAACATGGTGTTCTTAATGTGTGGCATTTTAGTGCCCCGAGCGAATTGCGCGGCTACCGCTCGCCGCGCGGTCATTTAACTCGGGGAGCTAAAATGCCCCACGTTAAGAACACATGTTTACCTACTTTTTTGTATTTTTTTTATTACATTTTAATGTGTCCCGTGCAGGGTTAATCTGTCAGCAGTACATCACGAGGTTTGAAGGAATTACATGATTTCGTTTAAACCTTGCATTTTTACGATGCTCATAGGAATCAACATCTTTATCTCATCGATATTGTGATTTGCGAGAGTATCGCAACGTTGCTTTCATATCTTATAACTAGCTTTTACCCGCGGCTTCGCTCACGTGGAATTAACATGATGTTTTTCCAGAACCAAAAGTAGCCTATGTTGCTCTCCATCCTTTCAACTAACTCTATGCCGAAAATCAAGTCGATTGGTTGCTTAGTTAGGGCGTGAAGGAAGGACAAACAAACAAACAAACACACTTTCGCATTTATAATATTAGTATGGATATATCGCTTATGTGTAGGAGAGCCTTTAACAATTTTATTTGAGGTAAATAGCGGCGGTGTGGATCGACTTTCATTTACATTTTAATTAGTTATCATATCTGCGACACGCGTGTTTAAGAGTTAATTAATAACCCAAAACTATTTTGTGAGAATAAGCTTCGTAATGAATATAAATATATTCATAGCTGGATTATGATTTGATTAATTAAGATTAGTGTATGTTTGGACTCGGTTAGATAGCTAATATTAATTATATTCATCATTAGACGTTTATAGTTGAGTATGGAGCTTACTTCTATTATGTAGGTACATAATATTTAAAACTACGAAATCTGTGCTTGGCTTAAGTAACTTTACAGACAATAATGAAAATAAAATGGGATTGTCCGTATCCAATGATTTTATTAGTTACATCTCTGTAATATTTTTATGAATTGAATATAATATAATTCATTTTTAAAATATAATATAATTCATTTTTAAAATATAATATAATTCATTATCATTAATAATCGTTAAGCAGAGCAGTGGACGTTTTCAAAGTTGATATGACATTTATTCTCATGTAAAACTAGGTGCTTAGCTAAGTATGTGGGAAATGTATACCTACGGGGTGTAAACGAAATCATGTAATTCCTTCAAACCTCGTTATGCACTGCTGACATAGATTAAACATCCATGGGAAACTTTTGGATTCAATAAAAAAAACCAGAAGTAAACATGAATGTGTTCTTTACGTGAGGCATTTTAGCGCCCCGAGTTAAATGACCGCGCGGCGAGCGATACCGCGCAATTCGCTCGGGGCGCTAAAATGCCTAACGTTATGAACACATCATGTTTACTTCTTGAAGTTTTTTTTTCATTGAATCTAAATGTATCCCGTGCAGGGTTAATCTATGTCAGTAGTACATCATGAGGTTTGAAGGAATTACATGATTTCGTTTACACCCTGTATACATATCTTGATCTCACACGGGCACAATAAGTACTACGTACCTACCTATATACCATAAGCAAGGCCCATCGCTGGCGGGATGTTGTAAAAACCGATATGAGATTCAATAAACTAACCGGCGAGGATGCACTAGATTGCGTTACGTGCAGAGTAGGAAAGCGGACATTGACTCTAGGTTGGTGGAAAAAGTAAAAGAATAATGATATATAACTAACTCAGTCTGCGGCTCCACAAGTGTGTTTTTTTAATTTTCCATAGTGAAAATTATTAAATGTCCTTATCCAGGTGTCCAGTTAGCTCAATACCGAACATCATCAAACATAACATCACGCCTGTATTCCCCTAAGGGTTGGGCGGAGGTGTATAGTAACACCACCATGTAATATGGGGCGAGCCTATTGCCACCAACCGGGCACACATTCAAACTCCTGGCTGCTATTGAGGATTTCCACACGGAAATTCCCAATAACACTGCCCGACCTGAGGATCGAACCCAGGATCTCACAATCAGCAGTTGCGCTTGCCACCTCTAGACCAACTAGGCAAACATCATCAAAATTGGTAGTTTAGCCTTGAAAACGTAACAGACAAACGGACCCACTTACTTTTGCAATATTATAATATTATACAACATAATAATATAGGTAGTGTTAATTTTATCGACAATTGACCATCTTAAATTCAACCATTTTTAATTCTGAGCCATATTGTACTAGAAGACATTATCAATCTCTATCATTTAATATTATACAACACAATTTTCGTTTATATAATACCAATGTTTTCAGCGCGAAACTTTCCTTACTGTACCCAGTTACCCACAAAAAAACCTTTCCGATAGATAATCCGATATATTCCCGAAAGTTTTCATAGTAAAAACCCATGGGAAATCACAGAACGCGTCGAAGAATCAACTCCGCCTTTAATAAGTTTATTTGAAAACGCAATAAACGGTCTTTATTCTGAGATACGTACTATGTGATTCAAATAGAAATAAGAATGACCTTTCAGCATATTGTGACGTTTTAGCTGTCAAACTAACTTCAGTCGAGTCGCGTTAGGCAAATTTTTTATAGGATGCGCTTATTGATCTATGTGAAGTTCGTCTGGTTCCGGTCAAGGCCGTTCCTATTCTTATTTGGAGCGCATAGTATGTTCTAGGTTCATTCACCTATGTACTTCGATAAAACACGTTTCCAATCGGCAGATTCTCCTACAAGATACATAAATTTCACAAAAATTCCATTCAAGTAATTTCTGTTTCTAGTAGGGCAAATCGCCGTTTGATAGGTTAGTAGGCATGTGTTCATTGCATTCAGATATTTTTATTTTTACTTCTTCATGCCTATCAATGTCATTTATTTGTGATAACATATTATTAGCGCCGCTTATGTTGATAAGCAGTTATTGCGGCGCTTTGTGATAACGTAATCATAGTATTTAACTCGAATCAAATATTTTGAAAAACAAATTTAGAGTAATATTATTTTCTTACATGTAGTTCTAATTGATCTTCCTTGAAAGTTTTCGCTTTGTTTCTATTGTGGTTACTTTTCGGAGAAATCTAACTGAAAGCGGGTCAAAACAACTCCTAATTTAACTTTAACCTTCATACTATTTTACAAGTTTAATTGAAATAGATACTGAGTATTTTCAACATTATAATTAACTAGTGAAAATTTTCACTAGGCTCAACAAGTTTAAGTAATAATTTAATTATTTTAATACCTAGTGTTAGCAGTACTTAACGCACGACCGCTCCGTAACAAGGACCTGACAGTTTGTACGTCAAACAAAATAAAGTTTAGCTACTGGAAAAGGATCACAAAGGCTTGTTTCAAATTCAAACTCGTAACACAAAATTAGATTACACCGTGCAGTCTTTTTTAGAAGAGCTTTGAGTGGATTTCGACCCGTCCGGCTCTAATCTATCTTCAGATTTATTCTGGCTACATACCTACGTTGTGTTGCCGAAAAATAGTGAATTGAAATACTTCGTACGGAAATTCCATGTTTCTCTACTGCAAAATAAATGAGGAAACGAACTTATACATATTTGTTCGAAAACGTTTCATCACTTTGACCTCTAAATATCCGCCTTTATCAGCTTTTTGGGTCATGCTCGTTAATTATATTAATCACAGATTTTAATTGCGTACGTATAAGTATGTACTGTAAACACGTATTTAAGAGTCACTTCGATGTGTATTATAATGAGGCAGATATACGAACCCTGGCGTCCTGTTTCATTTTAAGTCAATAATTACATAGTTAATATATGAGTCATTAATATGAGAAAAAATATTCATCTCAGTAATCCATACACAAAGACTACAGCTTACATTTTTCTTTTATTACTTCTTGATACACACGTGTATTGTAAGAACTCGCCATAT
The DNA here is from genome assembly GCA_910594945.2 of Amphipyra berbera. Lineage (NCBI taxonomy): Eukaryota > Metazoa > Arthropoda > Insecta > Lepidoptera > Noctuidae > Amphipyra > Amphipyra berbera. Next base: position 7,221,063 of record OU343136.1, on the reverse strand, counting down.
GCATCCATTTTGTTTTGCCCGTTCCCGTCGGTTTTTTCTTATTTCTTAAAAAAGAGTGCTTGAAGTGAACCTGAGACGTGCGGGATCATAACACTGTTACCTATTGCGGTGAACTAACGAAGTGCTCTCAAGTGTTGTCAAAGGACGCCAAGCCAGCCATGGTAAGGTAACGTGGCCTTTCAAACGTTCCCGTAGAGGGCACTCCCCGGCAACGAGCTCCTTCGCAGGAACGAAATGTATACAAATGTTACCTTACAAGTTATTTGAAATCCATGTCTGAATTTGGATCACATATAATTTATATGTTCGACTGTGATTCGTAACTCCTAAATAGAAAACTACGCTTTCAAGCTTAACATTGGAAGGAGAGTATTGTCAAGATTTAGGAAACACCAAAGAAAATCTTTTAAGCTGTAATAGAACTTTTTACAGTTCACTGAATATCTAAAATCGCGTTATACCTTTTAACGTAGTCAAGCTAAAAAATATTACGAGTGAAACTTTTGAAAGATGACAAAAAGTAATGACTTACAGAAAATATCCGTATTAAAAATGTTTCGAACATCCATTTGAATCGTTTTAGGAGAGCTCGCAAATTGAAAGCTTTTGATATTGGCACAGTTCTGTGTAAGTTGTTAGCGAGAGCGCAATCAACTAATACTGAAGCTATTCCCAAATGGCGAAATGCGAACGGTTGAACAAAACAGAAAAAAAAAATCAACAAAAATTATTTAATTATTCAATCCCGAGTTCTATTTTCGTAATAGCCTTGGGGATTACTTGGCACAATGGTAATTTAAGGAGATGAGGTAGAAAAAGTGAATAGCCGAATTTCAAGTTGGTGTTGGCCGTGTTTCATCTTATCGCCTCTGAAAGATAACATCATGGCCGCCCCGCGGTCGTATTAGCCTGACAAAACATTGGTTAATTTGCTGTCTAAATTGGCAACACTAATTAGTCGAGGACATACAATTAAAACAGTCATTTTTTTCTGAAGCCAAGGCGGGAGTAATTTCTTAGTAGATGAGCAAACATTTTGTTGAAAAAGAAATGTAAATACGTAGGTATCTATTAATTATGAAAAGTGATTACGTATAATCTTAGTTTTGATGGTTACGAAACTTATGAATAATAATTATTTGTGCGTGTCGAGGCATCATCCTGCTATTATTATTCAAGTGGAACTATTAATCCACTTCGTTAGGGGTTTAATCAAGTATGTAGTCGTGGCATAAATCGTCCAAGTTTATTAAAGCCTAACTCCGCGATCTACCTGCCTTCTGTATCAGTTACCTAGCCGGTAATCACCAGTACGGCCGGGATTTAAGGATTCTATAACTTTACGAGGCCAATTAATCTCGACTTACGGACAGCATGTCCTTAATGGACCACCGGGGAGTCTTTGACCCAATGCATCCACATTATCTCTTCTATATTGCTCTACAATTTGTTAACTCTCAGGTTAATAGGTCACGTGTGTTACGAAAATAAATGCTTATCTTGTTTTGGATATCTGCCCAAGTTATAGCTAATTCTGTATGCATACAACACTATCAGTCATTTACTTTTCAGTATTCACGTTGTGAATACAAATTACTACATAACTACTTGGTTTAGAAAACTTGTCAATAGAATCTAATAATTCTGAGCATTGTAATACGAAATGTTGAACGTTTTGCAGTTCCGATAAAATAAATGCTACGGCGGAGGTCGATCGCAAAAACAAATGTTTACCTGTCCGTTCGACTGGAGCGGAACTTGTTTTGTATTAAATTTTGAAGCACTGAGTGCAAAATATTCGAAGCTAGGATATAAAATATGGAACTTCCAATAAAGTTCGCAAAAGATATTATAGTTCGCTGTTTTCCCAATATGGAAGACTTATTCCCACTCCACGGCTTGACACATGAATATCGTAATAATCCCTGAACACATCGAAAATCACAAGGTGGTAAGAATTCACGATGTCACCGCAGACGCAATATTCTATTACGCGTGTGATATGACAGATTTTTCGTGTAGCATGTCGTGACACAGCAATGTACTGCGATTATTGAGGATTTACGCAACCACCTGTGCGACATAAAGGGGAGCCGATATATGAGATAATAGGCGTAGCCCGTATTTGCGTTTTATGCGGTTTTTATTGTTCATCCTTCCGAGAACAGTGCGTCATCGACACGCGTCGGTGCACCAGAATTAGTATTCCATAAAGTAACAGTACGTAATTAAACAAACTTAAAAGGTCATATAACAACGTAGTATTCTTATATTCATAATATTATTTGAATATACAGAGTTTTATTGAAGGGAATAATATTTCGGCTAATAAAAGTAAACGGCCACTGGGCTGACTCAACGGTTACATCGAACGAGTATAATTTCGGATGGCCATCTGTGTAAAATGGACATTGTCATTTTCTCCCCAGATACTCGTTTCCCGGGAATATCAAGGAGTAAGGCAAAAAGGTTAAGTACAAATGTAACTGTAGGTTAGCAACACAGGTGCGTCTGAGACGACGTTTTCTTTCTTTAATTTGCATATTAATAAAGACTGCTTGGTAATCTTCACGTAAGTCGCCATTAGAGCATTTTTGATGCGAAAACGTGATCTTTTTCTTTTCTTTTTCTATATTTTTGATTCTATTTTGTCCTTTTGTCGACACAGTCGTCGGCCTCGATTGTGGAGCGATTGTCGTGAGATGATGAATGATGTCCTCCTGTGCTCCGAGTAGGTACTTTTTACTCCTTTTGTGTAGCGTTCAACTCGAGGCCACCTTCCTTGATGCTTTGATCGCGTTTTTATGACTCAGTAATTTTATTATTGTTATTCGGATTGTTGAAAAAATGCTTGTCAGCGTTCCTCTATTGAGACTTCAAAGGGATTTGAGAGTCAATACCAGATAATCTTTTTTTAGCTTTGTTTGTGTATGTAAATATTTTATTTGATGTTTTTAGGTATCGAAGAAGCAGACTTCTATTGAATGTATTTTAAAATTCGTAATCTAATTTGATCATTATGTTACCATTCATGAAGACGCTGCAGAATTATCCTTTAGAGACAGACTTAACATCATTACAGCACATTTACGCACACTTAAAGCGGTTATCTCGAGTAATGACTGTAAGTAGGCAAGTAATCTCTGCCATAAAACTGTTAGTTACAACTATACAGGGTGTAAACGAAATCATGTAATTCCTTCAAACCTCGTGATGTACTGCTGACGTAGATTAACCCTGCAGGGGACACTTTTGGATTCAATAAAAAAAGTTACAAGATGTAAACATGTCTTCTTAACGTGAGGCACTTTAGCGCCCCGAGTGAATTGCGCGGCTATCGCTCACTGCGCGGTCATTTAACTCGGAGCGTTAAAATGCCTCACGTTAAGAACAGATGTTTACTTCTTGTAATTTTTTTTATTGAATTCAAAAGTATCCCTTTTCGGGTTAATCTATGTCAGCTATATATCACGAGGTTTGAAAGAATTACATGATTTCGTGTACACCCTGTATGTGCCAAATGTTCTTCGGCTATTAACTGACATGAAAAATTGAGAACTTCGAATAGTCTGAACTAAACTAATGCAAAGAGTCGTAATATGAATTTATGTGTTTGCATAAGTTCTTTACAACAGACGTAGACACATATCTTATACATTTTAAATGTATTACCCTCATCTTATATTCCTTGATCCTCCTCGCGATATTAAGTATTAATAGATAATGTTTTGCATTTACCTACTTAGTAACTATGAATCATTGACGAAATATTAAGGAAGTGAGTCAGTATACCGCATCGTATGAATAAAAAAGTCTTTGAAAGAGATCATTGTCATGAGGAACGGCGGACGGAACGCTTTGAGACTCACAAATGACAGGCCTTCTAGATATCTGTACCCTATTTATACTAATATTATAAAGCTGAAGAGTTTTTTTGTTTTTTTTTTGAAAGCGCTAATCTCGGGAACTGCTAGTTGGAATTGAAAAAATATTTTTGTGTTATATAGTCCATTTATCGAGGAAGGTTATGGGCTATATAACATCACGCTACGACCATTAGGAGCGGAGCATATATGAAAGATGTTGCAAAAACGGGAAAAATGTCCACCCGTGCGAAGCCAGGACGGGCCGCTAGTTTAATATAACATTAAACAAATAAAATCCATTTTAGCAGAGAAATGTATGGAAATAAGCAACATTTTTGCTTCCAGCAGGGATTCAACACAGTATTATTATACTTTTATGAACCCAAACGATCAATCAAGATGAGCTGAAACTCTACAAGAAGAAACGGTTCAATAGATATTTGTGCCTTGGTGGTTCACTTTTGTTGTATGAAATGGAATATATTTTGTTTTAGAATGATTCAAAGAGACTGACTTTTATCAGAACCAATACAATGAAACACTGTAATACAATATGGACGGGGGTATTTGCGATTTGTAATGTAAATAAATTATGTAAAAATAAATAATTAATTGGCCGTCCGATTACTTAGGGACTGATTATGTTTTTTTAAGTTTAAGATTTTAGGATTATATTAGTAGGAGTAGTAGCGCTCCTTGTTAAAAATTCGTTAAAGGAAGTACTACCATAGTATACATATTAGTACCGTCAAGCAGCATTGCTATTTCGGTTTGAAGGGTATGGTTGCCGGTGAAATTTTTGACGTAGGCACATGAGACTTTCCAACTTTGTTTCTAAGGCTACGCATCAGTTATCCTCTTGGGGTTGTAGGTCAAGGCAGCGGTAACTACTTGCTATCAGGTGTGTTGACTGCAAAACTATCAAACATTAAAAATAATGAAGCCGCCGCGTGACTCTTGTTAGATGGGAAATATCGAATATCATTTTGTAGAAAAAAAACTGGCCGTTCAAACCGAAGAGAGTCGACGAGTTACGAAGGTCTGCCGCTGTATGTCTGCCATCGCGAGCGTCGCCACGTAACAGCCGCTCTCACACCCGTACCGCCGTATTTGATGTTTCACAATTTTCACATCAAAATTACGATTCTCTGATTACCGTTTCTTACTTACAAAATGCAGCACTATTTCTTTGCGTGTTACTAATAGGATACCCAACTATACGTTATTTCGCCATGTATCATAAATATCTTTTACTTTCCCATTTTTTCCCTTATTTTGTCTGGAAGTATATTTATGTATCTGTTGTTTACGGAATTATAACGTCAGAAATACTAGGCGTGGTAGTTAATTTTGCCAAAACAAAGATAAAATATAGCCACTGTATTAATAATGTTGGTGTTTTTAACTGGTACTTTATTTCAGTTTTGTTTTGTTTTCTGTTTCAGGTATGTTTATGGTCCGGAAATGAAATATTGTTAAAAAAATAGTTCTTGGATGTCTGCGGGTTTATGTGAGTTTTTTTTTTAATACTAGATAGTTATTATCAGCGTAGCTTTTTCCCGACTACCTTGAGGTCGGGTTCCGATTGCGTATATTTACCCAGATGCGGTTGAACTAAGTATTTTACACGAAGCGACTGCCATCTGATCTCCGCAGCCAAGGCTGGAAAATGCCATTATCTTCATATTAGTCTAGTTTAACATAAATACATAACATCACGCCTGTATTCCCCGAAGGGTTGGGCAGAGGTGTACAGTAAAACCCTCATTTCGCCGTTATGTTTAAGTCCCATTTAATAGGGGGCGAGCTTATTGCTATCTACCGGGAACAAATCCAAACTCCAAGCTGCTACTGAGGTATTCCACACGGAAAAATCCCAATAACACTTTGCCCGACCTGGGGATCGAATTCAGGCTTCACGATCAGCAGTCGTTCTTGCGACCTCTTGACCAATGAGGCAGTTATATTTGAATATATTACTACCTAGCACTTATGAATCGTGCTCTCCCAATCAGATGTGAAATCAACTTCAGTTGTGTGTATTATGTAATTTCAAACAATGTTCTCGAGTCATTGTGATGAACACATTGACCAACAAACAATCGCATTATACTTCGTGGCACGAGCCTTTAGATCATTGTTGTCATTTTGAAATGTATGTTTTGATTATTGGTAATAAGGTCCCTCTATTAACATCGATGTTATTAATGTCATTGGCGAATTCAGGGGGTACGACACTTAAGGCTGGGACTCCATTGCTGCGCACAAAATCCACGCCTACGTTGCCCACGTGCGCTGCGCACGGCCACGCTTAGCTTCGGGTGTTGCCAGCCAAATGAAATCATATTCATAAGATTTCTTCGATCCGTATACGATGTACGATCGGGTTATGGAAATGATACAGAATATATGACGCGTAACAGAATTAACCAGTAAGCTCACATCTATGGATACGCAGCTTTGGAGCCTCGCGTCGGCCACGCTACGCACGTTTTTCAACTTCGCTTTGTATGAAAATATAGGAGAAAGTATCCACTGTTGCGTAGGGCCACGTTACGTATGAATTCGTGGGTTTATGACGTCATAGAAAAAAGCATGGCTGGGTTGCCCATGTCGCCCACGGACACGTTTAGCAGTGGATACTAACTACACGCGCGTGGCTTCGCTGATTTGCGCGGGTGCAGGCGGAAGGGTACCCATGCACCGCAGTGTTGCCAACTGTACCATTTAAAAGCGTATTTATAAGATAGAAAAAAATACTTATTTGATGTTATTAGGTAATACAAATTTTAATCACTATCCGAATCATAAAACGTGTTCATTATAATATTTTTTGATTTATTATAATAATTTAAATTAGCATTGTTTTATTTTAAAAAATGCATTACTTACTATTTTTCACCAGAAATTCGGGCAAAGTTCGATTTCTTCTTACCTATGCTACGATCTACCAATTGATTAAGTAATCGGGAGATACTAACTTTGACATATTATGTTAACATTTGCTTGTGTAAGCAGCACCGCTTTGAACTGCCATTATATATGTGGTTATAGTTACTGTGTAAATATTCTTGCCCCAGCTATAAATGACTTATGCTTTCCATATTTCAGTCTACCCATTTGGGATCACAGGCGTTTCACATTTTTATATATTTGGTGAACTATCTACATTTCGATCCTAATTTAATTAGGCATAATATTGAAAGGAGATGCTTAGGTGGTTTGATCATGTTGAGAGAATGAGTGAACAGCGATTAACAAAAGGAATTTATAAGGCGGATGTCAATGGAAACGCCGGTAGAGGACGTCCTAGAAGGACATTACATCGATGTTATTGGTGATGTTCTTCACAAAAGTCAGGTGCGTAGTACTCTCAGTCGGCGTGCGTGTATGACAAGATCTATGAATGTGGATGAAGCGAAAGGGGTATGTAAGGGTCGTAGCATGTGGCGTTCTATAGTTTCTGCCTACACCCATGGGAAAAGGCGTGAGTTTATATACATAAACTACATACATATACATACGTATGTATGTGCTTTTGTCAGAATTACCGCAGGTATGAGAATTGAAGCTCATTGTATAAAGTCGCTACGTAAAACTTGTGCTGTGGTTGTGTTTATAATTATAATCAACAGTGATGACGTTAATAACTACAGTAGCAGTGGCGGTCCGAGGGGTGGTGGGGGGGTCGTAGGGGGTCATGACCCCCCCCAAATCGTACGCGTCAAATTGAAAACCTCCTAAAATTAGATCATTTACAAAAACACTTTTTGTGCAATAAATCCTTATGTACTCAACTTATTTTACTGTTAATACAGGGGTTGACGTCAGGCTGGCGGCCGGTCATAAAACAATAAGCCAAAACCTCGAACAGCATGGATATACGAAATACCGACCCCACCTAGTGTGGGATAAGGGCAGGAAGAAGAACAAAAATACAGGGTGTAATCGAAATCATGTAATTCCTTTAACCGCAATTCGCTCGGGGCGCTAAAGTGCCTCAGTTAAGAACACATGTTACTTCTTGTATTTTTTTTATTGAATCCAAAAGTATCCCTTGCAGGTTTAATCTATGGCAGCAGCACATCATGAGATTTGAAGGAATTATATGATTTCGTTTACACCCTGTATGACCCCCCCCTAGTCTTTGGCTGCGACTGCGCCTGTACCTATAGGTAATAGCCGTTATTTGACGGTTAAAGTGGCAATGATGTGTGAGTTATACAAAGGTTAGGTAGATTAGATCTTTTGTTCTGAAGGATGTTAAACCTGCTCGTCAGTTAAAGATTTGTTCTGACTGTAATGTGACATTTTGTCCTATCGACGGGTCCTACGTTTACTGGTACAACCCGCAAAAATGCGAAATCCAATTTTCTACATCAATCACCTTCAAAACACCGATATTTTACTCAACTTATTTTTAATGTGCATAGTTTCGTGGTTACAAATTTGCAAACGAATGGAAATAACAGTATTATTTTATACGGGATATAATAAATACTTAAGATCTTTAAACCGGTCTTTTATAAAGTTGTGTTTTTACACTTGCACCATTATACGTAGGACTCGTCGCTATAAAATTGAACTAACAATTTTACAACAACAATAACAACTGACAACTGCCTCGTTGGTCTAGTGGTGGCAAGCGCGACTGCTGATCTTGTGTTCCTGGATTCGATTCCCAGGACTGGCAAAATGTTATTGGGTTTTCCTAGTGGAATTCCTCAGTAGCAGCCCGGTCTTTGGGTTTGTGCCCGGTTGAAGGCAATAAGCTCGCCACGATCTTAAACAGAATGGTGAAACGAGGGTGTTACTATACAACTCTACCCAACCCTTCGAGGAATACAGGCGTGATGTTGTGTGATATGTTATTATAACAATATTACTTTCGGTAAATCTATTTTAAGATCGTATTGACCCCGATAACTTCATAATTCTTGTCTACGCAGATATTTAATTATAATAGGTACCTATGTCAGCAAACGCTTTGTTTATTTTCATAGCATGCCTTACATGATGACCCATATTCATTTTATAAGTAGGTAGGTACCACAATACTGTTATTTATAGAAATAGATTGTTACTATGTCTATAAATATCAACAATGTCATCTCAACAATGCATTTTTAAAATTCGATTTCGCTAGATCTTATTCAGGTTAGATTGTCGAATGGCGTCGCGTTTTGTAAAATACTAGCGACCCGCCCCGGCTTCGCTCGGGTGCAATGTAGATACTAATGTGGGGCACATAAAACTTCCTCTTGAATCACTCTATCTATTAAAAAAAATCGCATCAAAATCCGTGGCGTAGTTTTAAAGATCCAAGCATACATAGGGACAGACAGACAGCGGGAGCGACTTTGTTTTATACTATGTAAAGAAGATGTATCTGCACGTGTATAGGTACAGTGACGTCACGGCCAGGTGGCGTGTTACAAATATATTTACATGAAAGTTCGCCAGCTGACGGCGCACAACGTTTAAAGTTATAAAGCTTGTTTTACACTCAAATCATTAATTAGGACTTTGTTTGAAAGTTGTGGTGAGGGTGGTTTTTGCGTAGTGAACACTTGAGCTAGCTTACGTGAAGGCTAGTTTTAATTAAATCTTAATATTTTAATTAATTAATAGTAGGTACATACATAAACTCACGCCTTTTCCCCATGGTGGTAGGCAGAAACTATAGAACGCCACATGCTACGATCCTTACATACTTCTTTCGCTTCATCCACATTCGTACATCTTGTCATACACGTACGCCGGTTGAGAGTACTACGCACCTGTCCTTTGTGAAGAACATCACCAATAACATCGATGTATGTCCTTCTAAGGCGTCCTCTACCGGCTTTTGTTAATCGCCGTTTACTCATCAGCTCAACATGACCAAACCATCTAAGCATACTCCTTTCAATTTAATGAAAGGTGCTTGAAATTAACAATATTCTTTACTTAGGTAATAGAAGGTTGCTCTATATCTCCTAAAACTTGATCAGATAGGTATTCGAGACTATCATAACATCTGCGGGAACGAAATCTAAGCAATCACTGTTATGGCATATAAGATTAAACTAAGCAAATTGTACAAATATTTGCAATGCGTCTAGACACTGCAAATTCAATTAGCTAAATTAATAATCTAATATCTTGGTTAAATACATACGGAGTAGGTACACATATGTACTTCATTGTGGCAAACGACCTTAAATGGTACATACACACAAAGTACCAGTCACCCTGTTATAGCAAGACACAAGTAAGAAGTCCCATCAGCTATACTTCGTAAAACCGATCACTGCCGAAGTGAATGCGACTTCAAGACTACGAATTTTTATTAGTTCTGCAGTAAATAACTTTTTAACAAAAATAAAACCGACTTCAAATTGTCTATCTCCAAAGTTATTCATCAGATCGTCACCAAATTTAAATGGGACCACTTCGAAAGCTACTCTTTCAAACAAAAAAAGAATCATTAAAATCGGTTCACAATTAGCAAAGATATCGAGGAACAAACATACAAAAAAAAGAACATACCTACAGTCGAATTGAGAACCTCCTCCTTTTTTGGAAGTCGGTTAAAAATGATTTCTACGCTTGCGCAATAAGTGCGAGCTGATCGAAAATGAGCGCCTGCTATTGGCTGTTTGATCAAGTTTACCGATGCCACTTCTTACTTGTGTCATACTGTACTGATAGTATGTTTTTAGTTAAAATCAGGGTCTTTTCGAAATCATTGCATTTGTATTGTTTCAGAAGCGTGTACAAATCAATTTTGTATTGTCACGTTATTGAGGTCTCAAGCAACAACATAACAGATATTCTTAAGCATCTTTTGTTCGCTCTATACATGTTAATTACCGTATACAGTGTGACTAAATACCCCAATACTGTTTTTTGTTTCATTTTGTAGAAATATTTTCAATCGTCCACATTTGGATGTTAATTCCTTTTATTCTTTTTTGTGTGTTTGCTCCTTCACAGTACTGCAAAATCCTTTTAGCGTAACGCGGAAAACATTTTAAAGACCTAAAAAATAAATGGGTTGAAATTCGGAAAAATGTTTAAAACAAAACAAAATGTTTAAAATGTTTTGTAGCCTTTTCTTAGCAATGTTGGGATCAGCTTCCGGTCTAACCAGATGTGGCTGAATATCAGTATTTTACACGGAGGACTGCCAGCAGGCCTCCGCAACCGTTGTCAGACTTTCGGGCTTCTGACTTCCCGTAACGACTGTTATAGATATTCGTATAACCCGGGACCGACTGTTAAACGTGCTCTCCGAGGCACGAAGGGGTCTCAATGTGTAACGGACGGTCCCATCCACGAACTGACCGCGGCAAGCGCAGATTAACCTCGCAAATCATATGATCCGCGCGGTTGGTAATTAGCCACCAGACCTGATTTCATGTAATGCTAATAAAAGTAAGTGACATCTCTGTGTTAGTTGGCCCGGTATGCAGTTCGGGCGACGAGTCGTGGCCGCTTTGAACATAGGTTTTATGAACTTTCGCGCCTGTACACTTGTGAAGAAAGCAGTTATTTCAAAAACTATTAAATAAACTTTAGGTACTTAACTAATGGCCAATCCTAAGATCGTAGTAATTAACATAAATTATCATCACGCCTGTATTCCTCGAAGAGCTGGGCAGAGGTGTATAGTAACACCCTCATTTGTAATAGAGGGCGAGCCTATTACCATTAACCGGGCACAAATCCAAACTCCGGACTGCTACTGAGAAATTCCAAACGGAAAAACCCAATAACACTTTTGTCCGGCCTGGGGATCGAACCCAGGACCTCTCGATCAGCGGTCGTGCTTGCCACCACTAGACCAACGAGGCTATTAGTAATTAAATGTTAACTAAAAGCTATTTTGTTGCTAAAAACCTATTCCGCAACCTGCACGATGTTCAGAGCGGCCACGACTTGTCGCCCGAACTGAACTTCGTTCGTACCTTCAAGTTATAGGACTAGGATTACCAGATGAAAAAATCAAAAGTCCGGAAAAAAGGCCTAATTTCCATTGAAAAATCCTGAGATTTTTAGTTTTTATTTGCAATTATAGCCCAGAATGCAACCGTAGAAAGAGTTTTTTCTATCATGGGGGCTCAATGGTCGAATGAAAGAAACCGACTAACGGTGTCTTCAGATCGAACTATACTTTTAATTCAATATAATTTGAAGAGTTTAACCTGTGGGGCATTTTATAAATTAATAATTAAAGAAAAAACCTTACTTAAAAAGGTATCTTCACATGTTAAGTATGATAAAACTGATTAAGTACCTACTTGGATAAATAAGTATTGATTTTAATTGTGCAATTATTACCAAAGGAAGATTATTTTTAGTTTGTTTAACTTTTTATTAAATAGATCTTTAAAATGTAAGCTGTAGGTATTTTATTGATAATTTTAAAAATCCTGAGATTACAAGAGATTTACAAAATCCAGCCGCAATCCTGAGAAGAGTCCAAAAATGCTGAAATCTCAGGACAAAACCTGAGATATGGTAACCCTATGTAGGACGGTATAGAAAAAGTGGGAATGTTCGTTGTAACAGTTCTCCTATTATTCACGTATCGAGTGAGCAATAACTCGGGAGTTTGGAACACCTGTTCTTCTATTGCAAACAAATGCCGTATGATCGAAATTCATGCTGAATTGGACCGGGCCGTGACGCCCGTGACAAGACTGATGCGATTTCGTGTTGCGATCCCCTGCCTGTTACCGTTCCATACGTCGTCGTCTGTTTTCATTTTTTGTAACTGTTACATAGCGAATTCAAAGTGAGAACATGCGATTGGACAGATTGTTCATAATATCACGCCTGTATTCCCCGAAGGGATTGGCAGAGGTGTATAGTAATACCCTCATTTCGCCGTTATGTTTATTAGAGGGCGAGCCTCAAAAATCAAAACTTTGGGCTGCTACTGAGGAATTCCACATGGAAAACCCAATAACACTTTGCCCGAACTGGGGATCGAGAGATTGTTCGATGCTGGTTATCATGTTTTGTTCTTTACTACCTACAAAATCTCACAATTAGACTATTTCTAATTAAGAGTTTATTTAGGTACCAAAGTTAAAGTTTCGAAATCTTCATCTTCCTGCCCTTATCCCACACTAGGTGGAGTCGGCACAAGATGTATTTCATAAATCCACGTTGTTAGAGGTGGTTGGCTTATTGTTTGATGACCGGCCGCCTGCCTAACATCGACCCTCCTTTGGAATACTCGTTGCGCCGTTGCGCGGGTGACCTAATGTGCTTGCTGATATTATGCACTGGGTCCCAAAATGATATGCTTGTCAATCTTATTACCACCATCTAGGTAGACTATGTTCTTCTTGGTGGGGTATACTTGAAGTTCCTCGACCCACTCATTCAGTTAAAGTTTCGAAATATTAAAGTCAATTAAAATTGATGAACAATAACCACCATTCCGAGTAAAATATTTGATATCATATTAAATTATAATTCGCTTAAATCGGGCTTAGAGGACAACTATTTATAAATAAACAGATAACATGGTGAGTGACGTTCCAACTGTAATAATATTCCAGATACGTTAGTATAACATCCTATGATAACATAAAAGGATATGGCCTTGGTACCTCGACCGGTTAGGATAATGCAGGATCAATGAACATGACAGCGTATGTTAATTAGCTAGTGTACATAAATTAGTATTTAATCCAAACAACTAAGACCAATAAACGTGCAATCTTAATATTTAAATAGATAAACAAATAAGTACATACTCTAAAAAGATAAACAGGGTAAATAGTAATAAATTGTATAGTATAAATAAATTATAAAACTCCGAATATAATTTGAAATACATAATCTACAAAAACATTATTAAAAAAAATCCTAAACTTGATACAAAAATTTCTAGTGTGCCAGACAGGGTTTGCAATTGTAATACAATACATCATTTGTACTACTACCTAAGTAACATTGTGGAATACGCAAATAAACATTGAGTATTGACTATTGAGCTTCATTCGTACGCCTTTATGCACACTAACACCCATATTCTAAGACGTTCCTCCAAAACTTACTCGACTCAACTCTACTTCGACTCAGCCTTTTTCACTACCATCGATAGTTATAGTTGACATAAACGTCCTTGACTCGAGATTTTTCCTTAATCGAGGTAAGGAATCATCTGTCAAAGTTCGTATGTAACAAAAAATAATTTTGAAGACTTTATCGAATATGCTTACGATAATCCTTACAACTATTTATCGCGGCGTTATTTGCGCGATGCAGATAAACAAAATTATGACGTAATTACTCCACTCCACCTCGACTCATTTGAGGACCCCTCAGTCGAGGAACCTCAAAGTTCACTGGAAATTGAGACTACAATTTTGAAGGTGTTTTCGAGGCCGTCCTGAGTCAAGTTTTGGAGGAACGTCATAGAATATGGGTGTAAAGATAAGCATTTTTATCCGATAATTTACGATACGAACAGGAAGGACAGATGACCTGTTATTTGCCGATAACAGCCCGAATTATCTTTTGCAGTAATAAATCCAATCTCAATACTATTTCGTTCTACGGACAATCCACTACAGACCTACTTTATGTAGTCATTTCAGTTCACATTACTCGTAAATAAAAATATCTTGATACACAGAACTAAACTTATATCCCTGTAGGTGGCTTAGCTTGGTAGTGGAGCTTTATTATTATATTGCAACTGAGATAGTTTCCTCAGCACATAAGCCCAACACAAACAGAGCGCTTCCAAGTAATATGTGTTCAAATCAAATGGTCTTTATTGGCCCTCGTCCTCTTCCAGCCATCTGCGCGAAGTGAACGTCACTGTCCCATTTTAGACATGTTTCATGCCAAAGACATAATTAAGACCATAGACTCAAACAAAATGGGACATACCCATAAACGACTGTCATAATTCGCCCCACAAGTGGGGTCTCCACTTGAACATCGATAAAGAAGTCACATAAACTTGTATGTTTACGTCGTTTCTCAAACGTAGTTTAATTATCCGAGTTGGCTGACGTAAATACCTGTTTCACGAAAGCAATAGTGATTTACAACGATAGCTCCGCCCTATATAGTCGAAGATATTCCCCTCCACACTCGGCCCTAACGTTTACACCTACGAGAATAGATTTTAATAGTGGTACGGTAAATTTACTCCTTTTATGGCCGTCGTAAACTGTACGAAAGAGTTAAACAACGATTTGCTCCAACCACAAATAGGTGGTTTTACAGCGGACTGTTACCTACATATTCAGGAATCGAAGCTTTTGAGATCGGTTGTACTTTATGTGGTGCAAACATAACAAAATAATTAGCCCATTACTGTCCCACTGCTGGGCACGGGCCTCTTCTCAGAATAAGAGTGGTCTTAGTCTACCACGCTCGCCTGGTGCGGGTTGGCAGACTACACACACCATCGAGAACTTTATGGAGCCCTCTCAGGTGTGCAGGATTCCTCACGATGTTGTCCTTCACCGTTAACGCAAGTGATAATCAAAGTCTTATTTGAAAAGCCAGAGGTACGGGCCAGGATTGAACTCAGACTCTCCTGCATGGAAGGCAAGCATTCGACCGCTAGGCTATCACTGCTCTATAGTACAAGTAAGCAAATATTTATAAATATGTGATTGGATAGTTTTAAGGGTCCTCAGCCGCGTGACGTGTCCACGCATGACTACCTAAGCCTCGTAAGTCGTTGGTGCGTATGTAGAAACACAAGTGGCAGTAAAAGGAGAAACTTTAAGCTAACCAAGTTGTGTTTTCACCGTAAAGGCGTGTTTTATAGTTATGCGCATGTAAAGAATTAATGGGTCTTTCTTGTCCATTGTTATGGGACCTAAAAGTACAATTATTCTTGTTTCATGAGCATCACATATCCTCGTGATGCAAGTTACTTGATAAAACCTTGCAACGGTGGTAACTATTATTTATGCTCGTGTGATGGTTGGAATGAAATATAAGCCAGATAATGTACTCGACAGGCTGGATGCACAGTCAGTTGCGGTAGACAATCCGACGTGACTACGATTCGGCTATTCTGTTGTCCAAATCAGCTATTTTATTGCCGTTACAAAAAGTCATCTCCGTGTTATAGACGAATTTATTTTTAGATATAATTCAAATTGTTTCATTACAAATCCGTATTTAATTAACTCCTAATGTTCACAAATATAAAAACATGACATCACGCTCTATAATCTCCGAAGGGTTCAGCAGTGTAATTTATGTATTATTAAAATGCACTTTGATAAAATTATACGCAGCGCTACTTGAAAGGACTGCCGACTAAGCGTCTCTATTACCTTATGCTTAGGTGTAAGTTTGGTATTATAATTTACTTCCTTTATAACCCTCTTAGCGTATAGACAGCAATAAAGATTTTATTATTATACTAGCTGTGTCCTCACGGCTCCGCCCGTAGCCTATGTTACTCAGTGATAATGTAGCTTTCTAACGACAAAAGAATTTTTGAAATCGGTCTAGTAGTTTTTAAGTTTATTCGTTACATACAAAAATTCAAAAATACAAATCTTTCCTCTTTATAATATTGGTATCGATCACCGTTTTAATCAAACAATTGCCTTGGAACATTGGAGCTGAAGTGTTTTTAGCACACCCTCGTTTGGTCAGTAACAAATCCAGACTCCGGGCTACTCCTGAGAAATTCCTAATGGCAAGCCGCAATAACACTGTCCGACCTGGGGATCGAACCCAGGACCCTATGCTCAGCAGTCGCGCTTGCGACCACTAAATCAACAAAGCAGTCAAATAAATATATTTTGATTAACGTTTCGTAAATTCTTATAAACGCTGTCTTATGTCCCCGAGAAATATGTCTACGAAATGCCTCCTATTTCAACGTCAAATATAACATGATATTTTGTCAGAACAACTCTTGTTAATCTAATTAATTTTGGTTGTCGACTGAAGATAATTAAATCTCTTATAATTAGTGCAATGAATTAAGTAGGGGGCGATTTGTAGCCCACATTAATTTATCTAATTTAGGGCCACTGTTTTGTTTCATCACTCTCCTCTGTTGTTCGAAGCGGGCTTCTGTTTATTTAAAGGATCATGGTAGAGGCGTTTAGCTCAACCTTCAGCTTAACTCCCGAATAACTCTCTTGTGTTCACATTTAACGTAATTAGTTAAATGCAAATTCTATCTGACTGCTTCTTATTATTTCGTTTGTAGGATTTATTAATCTTTTACAGCACAAATGAACGTAACTGGAACGTTATTCACAACAGTAATATTTTCCAAGCAAAATTTTCTAATACAATTTTTTGTAGCTAAAATACTGCAGATAATATATTGTTGAAATTTAATAAAACCATAACAAAGTTATGATGTTCGTTTATTTTATTTACTTGTTAAGAGTTATTGACCTTAGGAGGGCAAAAGGTGAGGAGTGGAAAGTGAAGAGTCTGACATTGAGGGCTTCATTAGCTGTCGTAGACAGGCTTAGGTGGTCTGACACTTTTGTTTCGTGGTATATAATGTATTAGACTTGTAGCTCTGAAAGGATGTTGTGCTTACGCTTAAAGAAACGTACCACCGATTTCTGAAGGACTGTTCAAAGTTTAAATCGATACCTCAGTTCCAAAGTGTCACAAATCGAAATTTAGTGAAATTGAGATAAGTGTGAGAAATTGTTCCCAAAACGATTACGCACTGTTTCCAAAGAGTAACAAGTCGATAACTGTTATTGTCGTTCAATTGTTACACCCAATATTTTTTCCTAAGTCTAGAATAATTTATTTTCATACAGTAACAACTCTGTTTGTTTCCTGTCTCATGAAAACCTGTTTCTGAATTGTTACACTTTGGAACTGAGGTATAGAATTGAGGTACATTGATGAACTAATCAATGTCAAAGCTCATGTCAAAGCTCATGTCAAGGGTTGTGATTAGTTGCTAGTATTTAGGTCGACCAATCAAATTCGTTGACATGTTATTTGACAACAGATTAAGTTGATCAGGCAGAAACCGGGGGTGAGTAGCCTTTGGAATACAAGTGTTTGTAATAGTTCCCACATTCTTTGTAACCACTTATAAAAAAAAGTATTGCATAACAATTTTGATTACGCGTTAGCGGTAAAGGAAAGACATCGTGAGGAAACCTGTACATCTGAGAGGGCTCCATAAAGTTCTCAATCGTGTGTGGACTGCCAACCCGCACCAGGCCAGCGTGGTGGACTAAGGCCTAAACCCTTCTCATTTTGAGAAGAGGCCCGTGCCCAGCAGTGGGACGGTAATGGGTTAATTATGTTTTATGTTATATATTGCAGTTCCTAGTCTGCTCCTTTAGGGATCCCTTAACGTAGATATTTTCATGATTATTGTATATTATACATGTATGAAAGATATGATTAAAGTTTATTAAAATGAAGCATAATAAAGTCTAAAAAATCTAATATAAGTAACGAAGACTTACCAGTAACGATTGCCATAAAATAAATGATGTTTTTTTATTTGTTTACGCGGGCTCATTTTTATGTAATATCAAGCAGTATAAAGTTTTACGAAATTACGTTGTTGCTCCAAGAAATAGAGGTTTTTTATGAGGTCGTTACTCATTCTACTTGATGGATACTTATGTCCCCAAGTCGTGCCTGTAAAGAACTTAATCTAAGTACAGTCTACATAGGAAGGCTGGAACAATGTGCAAACAGCTGTAATCCAGAGTCGGATAAGTTTTGCAATAAATAAAAACTTGGATGTACTCGGTAAGGTACTACTTCTGA
Organism: Amphipyra berbera; assembly: GCA_910594945.2. Lineage (NCBI taxonomy): Eukaryota > Metazoa > Arthropoda > Insecta > Lepidoptera > Noctuidae > Amphipyra > Amphipyra berbera. The sequence goes on along the minus strand of OU343136.1, from coordinate 7,202,440 downwards.
TGAGATGCGATGCGACTTAGGTACGTGTTTTTTCAGTATCTTCGCAGTTTTATACTCTTAAAGGCAGGCAGGGATACAGGTATTTTATTACTGTCAGTGTGATTCCTCATTGTTGTATTGAAAAAAATGTTTATTATTATCTATACACTAGCGGCCCGTCCCGGCTTCGCACGGGTGGATATTTTTTCCGTTTTTACAAATTTTTCATTTATGCTCCGCTCCTATTAGTCGTAGCGTAATGTTATATAGCCTATAACCTTCCTCGATAAATGGACTATCCAACACAAAAATATTTTTTCAATTCCAACCAGTAGTTCCTGAGATTAGCGCGTTCAAACAAACAAACAAACAAACAAAAAACTTCAGCTTTGTAATATTAGTATAGATAATTATCTATACATAATATAATTACTTGTCCTGACTGACAGACTGTCATCAACGCAGAGCCTAAACCACTGAAACAGGAAACATGAAATTTGGACAGTATAGGTTCCTTTTGTGACGTTGGCATCCCCTAAGAAAGGATTTTTGGAAATTCTACCTCTAAGGGGGTAAAATGGAAGTTAGTATGAAAATTCACGCGGATGACATCGCGAGCTAAGTGCTAGTCAGAAAAAAACGGGAAGATTTAAAAAAAAGAATCGGATTAGGATTACTGTAACTCTGCTCTATCCTTATGTCAACAACAAACTCCGTTGCATCAAGTTATCTAAAGATATTTTTGTTGACCCATATTAAAACTATTTATATCAATGCATATACTATGATATTCTAGAAAGAGCGCATCCCTAATAAATCGAATGTAGGACGGTGAATAGTTAATCTTTGGCTTTGGAATAATTAGTCGATTTGCAATGGTCTAGCCATATATTTAAGCGAGCTTAACTCGTCCACAAAAAGAAAAAGAAACTAGAAAGGTTGTTTTTCTCCGATTCCGATTATCAATTAAATAAGAATTAGTTCTGGAATAATGTAGAATAAAGGTTTATTATTATAGGGAAAAGTTTCCTTGTAACGATATTATAAGTATAAAAGTGAGTTTACCACGTTGTATAAATAAGTAGAAGTTGTTTAACGAGCATTTTAAGACCAGATTATGTTATAAGCTACTCTTGTAGCTTATATTCATACATTTTTGCAGGCACTTTAACCTCCGGTAGCACACAAAATGGCATTTATTATGTAGGTACTTAATCCATCTTATTTATGTGCCTCACTCAAAAATATTTTTATTTTATTTTCTACTAGCGGCCCGTCCCGGCTTCGCACGGGTAGACATTTTTCCCGTTTTTGCAACATTTTTCATTTATGCTCCGCTCCTATTGGTCGTAGCATGATATCATATAGCCTATAACCTTCCTCGATAAATTGACTATCCAACACAAAAATAATTTTTCAATTCCAACCAGTAGTTCCTGAGATTAGCGTGTTCAAACAAACAAACTCTTCAGCTTTATAATATTAGTATACATTTTTCCTGTAAGCACCTATTCTTGACTTGGTACTGAATCTTACACCCTGTATAATGTAGACAGTTATGCTTAATAATGGTTTGGGTCGAGGTTGGTGGTGTTTAACTAAAAAAGCGTCTAATGACGAGACGACACGGTTGGCGCAGCGGCCAAGTGCTTGGCTTCTGCGCGGCTGGGTTCGATTCCTGCACGGAACAAGTATTTGCATGTGCATGTGAGATTTGTGTCTGTAAACGGAACCACGGCGTAAAGCAACGTTTTTAAAAAAAATTGGTTGTCTCTAAAGTCGGTTTACGAACGGTAGGTAACCGTGACAACGTCATAACAAAACATCGTGCCTCTCTATCGCTTGTACCGCGCTCAGACGGAACGTGACAATGAGTCGCGCTATTTCGTGCATGCTGCCGGTGTTCATCGTATTATTAGACGTTGTCACGTCAAAAATAGAAAATAATGAAACAATATATTTCGAGTAACCCTGTATACTATATATATTGTCAAGAATAAACATTCCTTCTTAATACTGCCATCTTCTATTATACTTATGACGACTTTTATCATAAGCAGTCCAATGCCAATGATCATATCTGGCGCCAAGATAATGACTAAGTTTTCAAAGCCGCTCCTGTTCTCGGTAACGGTCAACTTAAAAAGCGATAAATATTGCCAACAATACGATCGTGTAACCGTCTTATCGTCACATAGCCAACAAGACAATACAACTACTTCAACAAAGATTAAAGATAACATTCAAAGAACTAATTACGGATAACTGTTATCATTGATAGTCATGAGAAAGTGTTCAACCGGGTAGTGTGTAACAGTTAATAATAGCTTTTACTTATACTTGTAATGAATATAATATATAGAGTTAAGATAATATAGAGTTAGTTATTATCATGAAGTACATAATTGAGATGCATTGTTTATGTTCAACAGTGGACTAGGGTGTAAACGAAATCATGTAATTCCTTCAAACCTCATGATGTAGGTACTACTGACATAGATTAATCCTACACGGGATACTTTTGGATTCAATAAGCAATAAATGTGCCCACCTACTGGGCGCAAGCACTATAATTTCTACAAAATGAAGTAGGTACTGTCGATACGAAAAGAAGAAGAAGAATAAACAAAAAATTACAAGACGGTTTATTTCTTACTGTCTCACTACTCGGCACGGGCCCCTTTTTCAAAATGAGAAGGGCTTAGGTCTTAGTTCACCACGTTGGCCTGATGCGGATTGGCAGACTACACATACGATTAAGAACTATTTGGAGTCCTCACAGGTATGCAGGTTTCCTTACGATGTTTATAATCTCATTCTGATTCTGAATTTTAAATACCTACCATCACGCCTGTATTCCCCGAAGAGGTAGGCAGAGGTGTATAGTAACACCCTCATTTCGCCGTTATGTTTAAATCGCATATAATAGGGGCCAGCCTATTGCCATCAACAGGGCACAAATCAAAACTCCGGGCTGCTACTTAGAAATTCCTAGTTGAAAAACCCAATAATACTTTGCCCGACCTAGGGATCGCTCCCAGGACCTCACTTGCCACCACTAGACCAACGAGGCTACGTATTATTTTTGAACTGACAATAGAACCATGGCCTGTTTAGCGGTCATTTTTGAACTGACAATAGAACCATGGCCTGTTTAGCGGTCATTTTTGAACTGACAATAGAACCATGGCCTGTTTAGCGGTCATTTTTGAACTGACAATAGAACCATGGCCTGTTTAGCGGTCATTTTTGAACTGACAATAGAACCATGGCCTGTTTAGCGGTCATTTTTGAACTGACAATAGAACCATGGCCTGTTTAGCGGTCATTTTTGAACTGACAATAGAACCATGGCCTGTTTAGCGGTCATTTTTGAACTGACCATAGAACCATGGCCTGTTTAGCGGTCATTTTTGAACTGACAATAGAACCATGGCCTGTTTAGCGGTCATTTTTTGAATAATATTAGTCGTATGTAAATACTACATAGACATTACCTTAAAATAGGTATTGTTGATTTACACGACTAGAGTTTGAATGAAAACAAACGCAATTGTCCGAGATGTCCGTAGCAACAGCAGTATTCGCCAGTGAACTGGTTTGACCGCTTTAATACGTTTATTTACAAATTAATGACGGAAATCGGTTCAATGCCCGCGAAACGCCGAAACGTGTGCATTTAAATGATACATTCTGTATTTCAAGTCTGTTTAAAGTTCCTAAAGTTGCTGATTTACGCGCTTTTAAATCTTTCATTTTAATTGTGTTTGTTCATACAAGGTTTTCGCATTAAAAACTCTGTTTTATAGAGATTTTGGCACGTTGAAATACGGTTGTGTATAAACACAGTCGCGACGCCGGAATGTCAGTGCACCGTTGACGAAGTGCCAACTAGGCCCCACAGACGATACTGAATTAAATTAAATACTAGGCTGCACGTGAAACTGGGATATTAATATCTTGCTTTGTGTGTCATCTTTGGTTTATGATATAAATTATTACATAACATTACGCCTGTATTCCCGGAAGGGTTTGGCAGAGGTGTCCAGTAACACCTTATGTTTAATGGAACTTAAACATAAGGGCGAAATGAGGGTGTTACTATACACCTCAGCCCAACCCTTCAGGGAATACAGGAGTGAAATTATGTTGTGTTACTGCAACTTAGAGTGCAGTGCGGCATTTGGACATGACCATTGACCACATGACCATTACCTACTTACACAGCTCAAGTCTAAGGCTGAGTTGCACCAACTAACTATAACCGTAACTATACCAAAATTTCTGTCAAATTAGTAAAAATTTGGTTAACTTAACTCTAGTCGGTGCAACTGAGCCTAAGAAAATTCTTAGAATGAATTCCTAAGATTTAAACATTTTGTAATTTTCTCCTAAAAAGATCTAGTCAGCTATTCAATATTCATAAATCTACATATCTGTTTTCATTATTTCTTAAATAACCTTCCTTTTCATATACATTTCGGGTACCCAAGTATTATTTCATTTAACGAAACGGTGAAATTATTTTGCCAAATCATATGCGTCATGTATTCTGAATTTCCTGTGGAAGTCGATACTCGATACACTTGTCAGTATTTTAGATATGGTTAATTAATTATTTGCCCATTAATGTTTGGTGTCTGCAGACTAATGTAAGCAATTATTGTCGCTAATACAGGTTCGTGTAATATACCTAAGGATGATAATAAACTAGCCGTGCGGTCCATGATCCATTGTGCTCACCCGCCGCCGCCGCGGAGCCGGTCGTTCTTCCTGACTCCGCAGTCACACTGTTAATTCAGCCCTCATCAAGCTGTCTCCCTCCCAGTCCTCTCGCCAGCAACGCCCTAAGCCGAGGTCCGAGTCCCATTAAGGGGTCGCCCTTGGCGCTGTTGTTGCTAGTAGTCATGATGTTAGTAGTAGTAGGTAGTAGTTAGCTTAGGTTTAGTATTTTACGCTCGTCCCCATTGGTTGGAGACCCTTCAGGTCTCGCCAATAACTGCCCAGTTACGCAGAAACGGGCCGCAAGACCATCCGTAAGCAGTCGAATAGGAAGAAGTACTAGGCGTGCGTGCGGCTCCGTTTGTGCATAAAGTTCAATTTTAAAGATCTACGTAATCCGCTAACATTCTACAGACAGTGCCAACCCAAACCGCGTGTTCTCTCTCACTCTAAGATGAAGAGAGAGAAAGAGAGAGAGAGAGAACACGTGATTTAGACGAAGAGAGGGGCGCGTCTTCGTGGCACTATCTACCTCTGTACTAAAGTCCAGTTAAATCTGTTCAGCCTTTACGGCATGACTGAGTAACAAACATACAAATATAATCTAAACATGAAAACTTTCGCGCAGTTAAAGCGGATTGTTATAATATTTAGAACAAAATTATATTTAAAAAAAATGCAATAAGCGTTTTGATAATCTGTAGTTTGTTTTTAAAAACATTGGCGTCGGCGCCGGGGCCGTTCCTATTACGTGAAAACACAAAACCGGCTATATTCAGATTATTCTGGGTCATAATTTAAAATAGGAATTTTCAGAGGATTCTCGAACGTACAGGTAAGACATTATGCTCTATGATTCATAATTTCATAGCAAGTACCTATAACTCAAGTTTCTCGTTGCAACTCTAGTAAATTAAATAACACACAGAATTTCGGTGTTCACATCAAAGTTGGCGAATCACATCGAAAAGTAAGCAAGCTGTATTATTTTCTTGTAAGTGCAAACGAGTCAAAACTTTTATTGGAGATGGCTCGGGTTTATAGCAGTGCGCTATAGAGTGAGACATCTCGACTCCAGCCAGCCACGTGATCTTGATACAAATTTAAACTTTCCTCTCTATATCACCTTCTCCGCAGTGTCTGCAAACTTGCTTTACGACCAGTTTGTTTTGAAAAATATTTCTTTCTGGATTTGCTTTTTGTAATTTACTATCCTGACGACTTGATTGCTTTTACAAGTAACAAATTCGACAATAAATAAAGTTTTCCAATGCATAACTACGATAGTTCTTTCTTTTTCGTGTGGTTAGTGACTAACATGGTTTCAGAGTTTATGCCGCCCATTGGCCTCTGACTTGGCTTCATATGCCGTCGAGAAATATGTCCCAGCCATACAATAGGTTGAAATTAAATGACAATAACATTGCTGAAATTCAAATATCTTAATTTCATTTTCATAATAGAGTTACAATTCCATCGTCGTTATAATAGGAATTCAACAGATTTGTGAAACAGTGAACGTATAAATTGAATGGCAGCGTTATCGGATGTTGCTAAATAGAAATTTGAATGATCGGCGCGTCGGGCAGGCCTGCTGGCACAGGTAGGCTAACATCGTTTCCAGGATGTGTAATGGCCGTCGCTGTGCCGTCCACAGATCGCATCGCGATACTAATCGAAATGGCCATTGTGTTAGTCCGGATGCTAACCGCACGCTCCAATCTCGCGCCCTCGCACAATGCACGGCGCACGTTCGCTCGCACACACCCGATACTTGTGTTGTCCTAGGGCTCCCAATTCACTTCCCTACTAATTAACTCTAATCTGATTGACTTTATCCGATGGAATATCGATTCAGGTATTTGCTAAGTTTTCTTGGTTAATTACGTTTCCGCTTCGAAGGCAGCCGTTGTTTTACTTTATTAGAGGAAAACCAATCAACTGTATTCAAACATGCAATTAATTCTTCTTGATCTGCAATTTAGTTTAACGGTTCATCACAGTTGATTTTGATACAACTTTGTAAATTCAGCGTTTTACTAGATGCCCAGAACCTATACGAGTATGTATTTGAATTGATTACTTTAGGTTATTTTGAATCATAAATACGAAATTAAATTCTGTTATTAAATAAGAAATATAAATGAGGAAAACTTGGAGGATATATTATTAATACCTAGTATTTACTTAAATAAACAATTAATAAACTATATTTTGTTTATTAATATTTGTTATTATGAATTATTATTGCTAAACTGCCTCGTTGGTCTAGTGCTGGCACGCGCGACTGATGATCGTGTGGTCCTGGGTTCGATCCCCAGGTCAGGCAAAGTGTTATGTTTTTCCGTGTGGAATTCCTCAGTAGCAGCTCGGATTTTGGATTTGTGCCCGGTTGATGGCAATGGGCTCGCCCCGGTTACATGAGACTTAAACATAACAGCGAAATGAGGTTGGTACTATACACCTCTGCCCAACCCTTCGGGGAATACAGACGAAACGCTATGTTATGTTATTCATAGTGATATTTCTTAAACCTATATCATTTCATATTTTGCTGTATTGCTGTGGTCCTTATTTGTCCATGCTTGTTAAACTTTACTGCGACAACCCTACAAATCACAATATCTAGCTATAGCATAATATAATATTCCGGAATTAGTGAAATCCTTTTCATTCACGACTATGAACAATAATAAAACCGTATTGTGCAACTATTCTCTCACTAACATAATCACGGAACAATATGTTATGACACGATTATTATGTATAACGAGAATAGAGGAACTAATCTGCTAATTTATGTATCTTCGGCATCGAACACTTGAATAATTAAGTGGCCCTTAGCAAACGTTTTAGTAATAATATATACACAGACGTTTACTGTTTGATGTTTGATCTTAGGGTACAGACGACAACAAAAGTGGAATGTGTGTCACTATTTCTAATACAGGGTTAAAAATACTAGCAAGCTTTAGGCTGCTATTTATACTATCATTAAGAGTTCCACACGGAAAAGCCAAATAACACTTTGGTATACTTGGGGATCGAACCCAGGAACTCACGATCAGCAGTCGAGCGTGCCACCACTAGACTAACGAGGCAAATCCTCAGTAGCAGCCTGGAGTTTGAATTAGTGCCCGGTTGTTGGCAATAGACTCGCCCCCTATTACATTAGACTTAAACATAACGGCGGAATGAGGGTGTTACTATACACCCCTGCCCACCCCTTCGGGGAATACAGGCGTAATGTTAAGATATATTAAAAGTTAAAATAAAATATTGGTATCGAAAGATGCTTTTTTTGGTATTTTCAAAAGTCATAAACCAAATGTTGGTATTTTTTTAATGATAGTAAATACCAGGCAAGAGTTTGGTAGTGTATTTTCAATAACCATATCGTCACCGGAAAGCCAATACTACTTAAGCGCCATTTTTGGCCAAAATGAGTTATATATGTATCGTTGGATTGGATTTAAAAAACCCAATCCAACGATATATATGACTCATTTTGGCCAAAAATGGCGCTTAAGTAGTATTGGCTTTCTGGTGACGATATAGTATATTAATCAATCCGATTCATAATATACACACTTCATTCCCAACAAATACAGTATATATTTTAACCAACGACCAATATTATGTAAGTAAAATCTTTCAGTTATTTCAGCCTTTAAATTTGTTTTCCTAATAAACAAAATATTTTAATAACGTTGTTTTATCAAAGGAAATATTTACAACATTTATTGTTATTGTATCTTTTTTATACAGGTATGCGCGCTGTTTGTGTTTGGGTATCAATTTACTTTTTTACAATAAAGAATGACAAATAAATGAGTTGAATTAGTATAGTTATTTTAATAGTCTGGCCTTACATGATAGTGAAATAAAACTGGTATTTTAAAACGTAAATGAAAAATTCTTGTTAAATTCTTCGTGTCGTTTCTTCTGTGAATCTCGTAGCGTCTGCGCGTTCGTAAGATAAACATAATTCCGACATCAGCGTCGACTTTGATTGTAATATATCGCTTTACATTGCACAGTTAATATTCTTTACACGGTTGTATATTTATCTACTATTGTGTGTCTAATGGTGTCTATTTCCGCAAACGTTTTGAAATAAATGTCTATTGGCCGCTTCCTGTGATTTATAAAGCGTTATTGGTTAAAATTAAGACATATCTTTATCAAGAACTAACTGTGTCCTCACGGCTCCGCCCGCGTAAGAAGTTTTATTCCAGTAATATATATAACCTATATTACTCAGTGATAATGTAGCTTTCTAACGGTAAAAGATTTTTTGAAATCGGTCCAGTTGTTTTTAAGTTTATTCGTTACATACAAAAATACAAATCTTTCCTCTTTATAAAGATACTAGCGACCCGCCCCGGCTTCGTACGGGTGCAATGTAGATACTAATGTGGAGCATATAAATCTTCCTCTTGAATCACTCTATCTATTAAAAAAAACCGCATCAAAATCTGTTGCGTAGTTTTAAAGATCTAAGCATACATAGGGACAGACAGACAGCGGGAGTGACTTTGTTTTATACTAGGTAAAGAAGATAATAAAGAGATATATTACAATATTATTGTTATATTATAATATTAGTATAGATGAAGTGTAGTAAAGACTCCACAGATTTGCTTAGCAGACCCTCCCATACGTTAGTATACCTAGTACTTAGTTATCTATCTATAATACAAACATCAGTTGTCCTGCGTTAGTTTCGCAAAAATAATTATTTTTTTGGTTTGTTCGCCTTAATACTGGAGTGGTTTAGGATAAAAGAAAATTTGAAAAACATGTCATGGGACTATTCTAAGGCCCCACCATATCTGACAAGATTAAATTGGTTCCACAACTGTGACGATCTCACGTAACATCTTCAACAGTATCTAATATCTTAACCGCATTGTGGGTACTTCCTGTATTTACCCTCACGTGTGTACATTATATGCGTTCAGTAATTACATAATACATTAGGTACTTGTACTTGGTAAATACATTATCAATTATGAGGCGAGTGCGTATAACTGATTTGATTCCTACATCGAGATAGCAATGAAATTGTATCAGTTACATTGAATCTATGTTCCTATTCCATATGTATTGGAGTTCAAGTGCTTATGTACAACAAATAATTTATTGCACACAGTCGAAAGGCATACTTGGCTTATACATAACATACCATCATGCCTGTATTCCCCGAAGGGTTGGGCAGAGGTGTACAATAAGACCCTCATTTCGCCGTTATGTTTAAGTCCCATGAAATAGGGGCCGAGCCTATTGCCATCAACCGGGCACGAATCCAAACTCCGGGCTGCTACTGATGTATTCCACACGGAAAAACCTAATAACACATTGCCCGATCTGGGAATCGAACCCAGGACCTCACCATCAGCAGTCGCGCTTGCCACCACTAGACCGAGGTAGTTGGCGTATATTTACTATGATTTAATATTTATGCGATGTTACATGATTATATGCATCGCTTAATTAATTTTATTCGAATAAAGAAAGGTATATTGTGATTGATAGGCAATACATAATAAATTTTGAATTATGAAGTATTAATTGCTTTGGTCTGTTTCCTGTTTTTCATGTCGAAAGTTTAGTGAACTATGTTAATGTTAATACATAATTCATATGTAGTTTCAATAACTTAACCCTCCGGTGATTGTGAAATTTATTATCACACACGTGTTTGGATATACCGTGTGTTGCTTAGATAATATTATGTTACCTTTATTGAAATGTCGACATTATGATTACCTAAATCAATAGAATTTGTGACGCATGCGGTTAAGGGTTACAGCAGTGATATCCTAGTGGTGTGACCGTCGGACTGCCAAGTCATAGGTGTCGAGTTTGAACTCAAGGCCTCTGACTTTTCTGATTCATGTGTGTATTGTATAGTTATCACTTGTTTAAAAACGGTGAAGAAAAACATCGTGAGGAAACCGGCATGCCTGAGAGATATTACTCGATGGCATGTGAAGCCAAGTCAGAAGCCGATGGGCGGCATAAACTCTGATACCGGGTTAGCCACTAACCACACGAAAAGAAGAAGAATTAAGGGTTAGACAAATGTGTATTGTAAATATCTTCAGTTTGGCGATGATGTTACATGCAGCGACTTGCATGTGCAAACAGTTTGTGCAAAAGTTTGCGCAAACCGTACTGACGGAATTAACGGTACCGCGCAGTATACCGTTTTTGCATCTTAACGAACATGCTTACTTGTGCAAACTAGGATTTCGTCGCTGGGCAGTGACAACCTCGTAATTGCAGTGAACGTAATTTTACAGGAGAAGATAATACCTAACTGGCTGTTAAAAAAAAGTATGAAGTGTAAGCTGTGTAAGGTTCTTCTGTTTTATTATCTATTCATCAATCTATTTCATCTTAGAGCTATGCACGTTAGTTCTAAATATGCATTACAAGGTTTTTTACCCAACAAATGAATAACACAAAATAAAAATGAATTGGTGCTTTACGAGGTTTTCACTGCCCAGCGACGATTTGTGTTATTAAGATTGAGCGTTTAGCCTGACCGTTTAGTCCGGTTTGCTAAACTATTGTTGTTTATTGCTAAATGGCGACAGAGTCCGCCGAATGTTTGTTAATAAACAACAATAGACTTTAACGTAGACTTACAAAAAAATCTTTTCTTATACATTTGGTTAAATATTAAACAATCTAATTATGTATATCGTTACTGCCTAGCTTTTTCCCAACTATGTTAGGGTCAGCTTCCAGTCTAACCAGATGCGGCTGAATACCAGCACTTTACACGGAGCCATCATACCTCCGCGTCCCAGTTTCTGGGTAATGCCGATATCCATAGGGTTAGAGCAGTTGTCAGACTTTCGGTTTTCTGACTACTCGTATCGACTATCATAGACTTCGTATGACACCCGGGACCGACCGTTTAACGTGCTCTCCAAGGCATAGAGGGGTCTCGTTGTGTAACCAAACGGTCACCCATCCACAGGCTGACCGCGGCAAGAGCAGCTTAACCTTTCAAACCTTATGATCCACGCGGTTGGATTAGCCCCGAGCCCCTTACTAATTATATCGTAAACAAAAAGTGTTAAGTGTTATTTGTCGTCTACATCGTTAATTTCATATCCAGACTCGTATAATTAAAAATTTCGTGCACACCTACAGCGAATAACGTAAAAGCCTTAGTTCGCTCGGATAAAAGTTAAAACGTCCAAAAGTTTAGCGTGTTTGGCCGATTTAAACCTTTTCAGAACTCAAAGGAGATACGCGTTGTTTATACTTTAATTTAGCTGGATTTCGGTGACGTTCCAACTCTCGCGCTGGACATGACGGGAAAATTGGAACATGAGAGCTTTGGACTGTTTAATCTCTTGGATTTAGGCATTAAAAACCCAAAAAAATGATTCTGTGATTGATTACGTGTGCCTTTAAATTAAATGCTCTTAAAAACTTATATTCTGAATTAAATTAAGGCACAGTCTAATAGATTTATTAAATAAATAGAACAATTTAAGGACAATATAATTCTGAAATCTGAAATATGAGAAATAATATTGAAGTTAACGTGTACTATGTAAATAATATTATAATAATATGAAAAGGATTCTCGAACATTTATTTAAGATATATTTAATGTGATACAGTATACAAGGTTAGTCAGAAAGGGGGTACTAAGCCGAAAGGGTGTTAAAGTACCCATAATAAGGGATAACTTTTGTTCTACAACTTTCCCCAAAACTCGATAGTTTAAGAGAAATAGCTTTTCAAATAATTCATAAAAAATATGCTAAAATCTTTCTGTCCATAGCTACGATCAGCTGTTTTTACAATTTAGGTCATATTTGGGGTAACGGATTAGAAAATTATTTTTCTGAATTCATAACTAAAGCAGGTATGATTTTCTTTTGAAGCAACTAAAATATTTTTTTTTTGCAGGCAATTTTTTTCTTCAAATTTTGAAATTTTAACACTTGCTTTAAAACAGTCATCAGTGATACTATAGGTGGCCCGCGGCTTAGTACCCCCTTTCCGACTAACCTTGTATAATTATATTTCTACTTATCACCCAAGACTTATATGTGCGAACATATCTAAGGGTATCTGACTGTCTTGTTGGTCTAGTGGTCGCAAGCGCGACTGCTGGGCATGGAGACCTGGGTTCGATCCCCAGGTCGGGCAAAGTGTTATTGGGTTTTCTCATTAGGAATTTCTCAGTAGCAGTTCGGAGTCTGGAATTGTGCCCGGTTAATGGCAATAGGCTCGCCCCCTATTACATGGGACTTAAACATAACTGGCAAAACGACGGTGTGCTATAAAACACCTCTGCCGTACCCTTTGAGAAATACAAGGCGTGATATTATGTTATCGAAGGGTTTGGATTTGCCAAAATTTGGTAATTAAAGGTAAGGGTTTGTACACAAAGCTGCGAATTGGCGCGATGCGTCTTTCTTCCAAGGTTTGGATGACCAAGCCCTCGACGATCGTCAACTGTATTGAACGTATTTGATACTAGGTAGAACAAATTTGCGTAAAAAGATTTGCGCACTGCTGTTACTAATAAGAAGATATAGGAAAAATCAATTACGCGAATCAATTCATAAGTTCTCGCGATGCGTCGTGCGAGCTCGTATATTTCTACGATGCGACGTCAATTCGCAGTTTTGTGTACAAGCCCAAAGTGAACATGATAAAGGAATGTAGTAAAATGGCCATTACATAATAGTCCTTTGGGTTTAATGAAATCGCGTGGCTTCAGTATCCTCCGAAAAATCTGTCTCATACGTTACAGCTAACTCGTATAAATGTAAAAAGGAAAAAGTACTAATACCCTTTTCTCCGCTGTCAGCTTCGGCACCCAAGTTCATTAATTTCGCAGACAATATCGGATTTATGTCCTGTCGGCAAAGCGTAAATTACAATGATTGGAATTTTTAATAGGCGCTGTTCTTGGTGAGTAAGCATCGAACAATTTGTTCAGTTTATTTGATTTCAGATCGTTCTTGTAGACAGCGTCGGTTATTACATAATACCGTTCTCACCTTCACTTGTGGCTGTCAAAAGGGCTTCGTCCTTTTAATGGTAGTTAATTGTAATGTCTGGAGATAAATCTTAGAAAATATGCTAATAAATAATAGTAATTGAGAAACAAGAGCCTCGACCAACATCTGATGAGGCGTTAGGCGGCTGGGTCAAGGGCCTGATGCAGAAAGTGGTACTTCTGGACACGGCGCGTATTGTTAGGAATTTCCTCTCTCAGAGGCCCTGACCACCGGTAGCTTGGACCCTGTTCCTGATGCCGGTGGACTACTATTTTTTTATATTTTTAAATGTTTTTAGTTTTTTATAGAAATATTTAAAATTACTGCCTCCTTGGTGAAGTGGTGGCAAGCACGATTGTTGATCGTGAGGGTTCGATCCCCAGGTCAGACAGTGTTATTGGTTTTTTCCGTGAGGATTACCTCAGTAGCAGCTCGGAATTTGTGCCCGGCAGATGGCAATAGGCCCCCTATTACTTGGGACTAAAACATAACAGCCAAATGACGGTGTTACTATACACCTCTGTTCAACCCTTCGGGGAATATAGGCGTGATGTTATATTTAAAAATATAATTTGTATGTATGTAAATGGATAAAGAAAATAATGATTTAATTGTTGTTGGCCTCGTGTTATCTAGGTAAATTGTCGTGCTATTCGTTTCACAGCTTACAACAGTTCTCCCTTGTCGTTTTGAAGAGCTAAGTAATGTAACCTCAGTGTTGCCGTTTAATATTTTAATTATACGACCTAAGTGGCTGGAGTATGTGCTAGACATTCATAGACATGTCTGGCTTTGATGTAATTAGAATGTCTTTGACGAAGGTACATAATATACGTTTTATGTATGTCAATAATTGCGGTGCCAGCATATTAGAAATTAGAATTAACCCGTGTTAGTTGAATATCTTACTCTAGTGTATTCTAGGTATCTCCACAACTCTTTGGAGGGTGCTATTTATTATTCTATGCTGGTAGATTAGAATTTAGTTGTGTAGTTTTTAGAAGTACGAAAAATGAGACTTACAAATCCAAAACTAACGTTTGAAAGCAATTTAGAAGTCCAAAAATGTGCGTCAACCACGCTATACCTAAAAGTACCATAGTACCGCCTAAAGAAGTAGTATACAGGGTGTAAACGAAATCATGTAATTCCTTCAAACCTCGTGATGTACTGCTGACATAGATTAACCGTGCATGGGATACTTTTGGATTCAGTAAATAAAAAATACAAGTAATAAACATGTGTGTTCTTAATGTGAGGCATTTTAGCGCCCCGAGTTAAATGACCGCGCGATGAGTGATAGCCGCGCAATTCAGGGCGCTAAAATGCCTCACGTTAAGAACACATGTTTACTTCTCGTTTTATATTTTTTATTGAATGCAAAAGTATCCCTTTTCAGGCCTAATCTATGTCAGCAGTACATCACGAGGTTTGAAGGAATTACATGATTTCGTTTACACCCTGTAGTATGGATGTATTGGCTGTTGCCCGAAAGATATTTCGGAATAAGGAGGGGACAGCTTCCTACAGCGCCGGTTTCAATTTAATAACATAATTTTTTCATTTTCATCATTTCGGGTAGCCATCCGTTCAATTTTTTTTTAATTCACGAGTTTCGTATTAATTGTTTCCTGGGGACATTTAAGGGGCAACTGTACAATTCATCTGGGGTTCCGCCCCCATGACAATTTTTGCCAACATTACATTTTCAAGGGTGGCCCCGCCAAAATTGGACGTCCACAATTTGTTCAAGTGGCAGTTCACAGTTAATTTATTTCCTATTTTATATAGAGAGTAAAGTGTATCAACAATATCAAATAACGTTTCAATTTGGAACCCGAAGTGAACAAAGCATAATAATAAAGGACGCATTAAAAGCACCCGGATGTATTCTTGTGATTAGTTTTTGGCGCGAGACCCAAAAGTGGGTCACAACATTCGGCAGTTTGCATTTCACTCGAGTTTCTGCTATTATCTTTAACGGAAAACATGGACCGTTATGAACCAGTTGTATATTGTAATGACTTAATATTCATGTACTGTATTTCTGTATTTTCTATAGATTTTTTTAGAAAGTTGATATTTTATAATCTACTAGCTGTGTCCTCACGGCTCCGCAAAAATACAAAAATACAAATCTTTCCTCTTTATAATATTAGTATAGATATCTATACTTCTATACTAATATTATAAAGAGGAAAGATTTGTATTTTTGTAATTTTATATTTTTGTATGTAACGAATAAACTTAAAAACTACTGGACCGATTTCAAAAAATATTTTGCCGTTAGAAAGCTACATTATCACTGAGTAACATAGGCTACGGGCGGAGCCGTGAAGACACAGCTAGTGTTTTATAAAACACTTATTGCAAAAAATCCTCTGATTTTCTTTCTGCATGTGGAGAATCATCACCATCATCATCTCCCTGCCCTTAGCCCACACTAGGTGGGGTCGGCATAACATGTAATTCGTAAATCCATGTTGTTAAAGGTTTTAGCTTATTGTTTTATGACCGGCCGCCTGCATGTGGAGAATATAGGTACTATTATCTCATGAGCAATATCTATACCTAATGAGAATATCGTATAGATTGTGAAAATCGGGTTTTCCCCAAAGGTCACGGAGGTCAAACGCCAATCGCGCAGCGGACAGTAAAACTCGCCATGTCATGGAAGATTCTTAGAAGAAAACCCGAGTTTTACGATAGGCCGAGAAAACGAATAAAGAACAAGATTGAAATATAAATTGTAAGATCTAAAATGTTGAGTGAAATTATATTATGATGTTGTGGCTGTATTTCCCACGGGCAACATTGCAAGCTTTCCCAGTGGCTTCGCAGTTCACATGTGAATTTTAATAGCACAGGTCGTATGGCTCGTGAATACTTAAAGGTTCTATACAAGGAGTTAATTCCATCGTAAATTGTTGATTTGAATTTAGAAGGTTGAAGGTGAAGGTCGCGCACTTAATTCTTCCCTTCCACGCGCAACCTTCTTGGTTATTGAGCACTGAGCGCCAATTATATCCGAAGGAAAATAAAAAGATTTTTAAATTTTTGTACGATATTCCATTAACATAATTAGATGTATGGAATAAATTAATAGATAATGTAACGTGATACGCTATTAACGCTGTCATAAAAATAAAAACTGACAGACGTAAATATCTATACGTCGATCAACTTTACGAGATAGCTACTGAATGTGATGTTATTTTTATGACTCTCCCTTCATTACTCTAGTAATTAAAATAAACTGTACCGTTAAAACGGGTGGCAAACAAACATGGCCGCCGTATCAGCATCGTCCACGCAAACTAATCGATTCCTAGTACAAACAGAAATCAAAAATTGTTTCTTTTATGCGGATTACGGGCTATGAAACGTAAACCGCGTGGGATTTTTCAATTAATATGTTAATCGGTATTATTTCCACGCCACATTGTTTCGGGAGATACTGTCGTAACAATACCCTGGCCAACGATGTCGTTCATCAATTTATAACAGTTAGCAGATTATGATGTGATGGGATTTTTATATCACATGACGGTGACTGAGTTATTGCTAAATACTGCACTACAGTCTCTTTATCGGCGCTCGTTATTAACATAGCTATCACATAGATCAACATCGGTTGATCTGGGGGTTGAACTTTGCATATGGATTCGGTTTCTGAAAATCTACAGGAGTATCGGGGAATCCCTCTATCTTTGCTCTATGAATTCGTGTGCTCCATCTTAGACACTGTCTGCACTTACCATCAGGTGAGACTAGGGTTAAAAGCGAACAAGAAAAGTATAAAAAAAACGGGCCAGTTTAATCAGTTGTCAAATCTCATGTCAACGAATGTGATTGGTCGATCAAAATTGTAGTGTGGTCGGGGGGGTACTTGGAAAGAAAACAAGGTCTTCCCAAAATAGCTGTTTATTATATGTACCAAGACTTCTCGTACAAGCGAGGGATATATGGACACTGTCTCTAAGACACAGTGAGTATATCACATACAGTAAGTATACAGTGAATACTTGTCAGCACATTACAAAATAACTAACAACCAATCACATCAATTGACATGAGATTTGACAGCATATTAGTAAATTTTTGCGTTGATCGGCCTTTCAGAAACTTGGGGTTAGTCTTGGATTAGTGGTCGTTCTTTGCACCTCCAGATAGACCCTTCTGTATCTTGGATAGGCCGCCGCCATTAGTACCACCCATGAGTTGAGTGTTGGAGGACAAATTGCAGTCTCTGCGTAAAAATAATAGCAGTCTAGGTTCTAGAGTCACAGGAAGCATATATTCGTTCACGGAGTCCGCCACAAACCCTCGGGGGTTTTAGTGCGGTAAAAATCCCCCGGCCTCTCCGGCTGTCTTGTGAAGGTGAGCCTCTCTAACAAAAATAATAAAATAAACTCCTATCATGATGGTGAATCACAGTTTCTTAGCTTTTAGTGTGTCAGTAGCACAGTCTTGTCGCTTCCCTACAATTTTCCTAAAATATAACATTGTGACATTATTCTTCTACCACCAGCAACTTTGCACATATCATTATTCATTTTATATTGTACAGTGATCTTATAATAAACCAAACTATACGTTATGGGCTGGGAAGAAAATGCTGAGTAATGACTATAAGCAGTTAAGTCTCTCTTATACTATACTTTTCGGAAAACATCAGATATGTATTTGAATAAGTTTTTTTTTAAATATTCTATGGAATGTCCCACTGCTGAGCAAAGGCCTCCCCTTTCGCCTTCCAAACCTCTCTATTTTGTGCCGTTTCTAACCACGTGAGCCCCGCAAAAGCGTCGAAATCGTCACGCCACCTACGCCGCGGCCGACCTCGACGACGGTGTCCTCCTTCAGGCGTCCAGTTAGTGACGATCTTAGCCCACGGGTTGGTGCATTCGAGCGACATGACCGGCCCACTTCCACTTAAGCCCGACTGTTTTTTCTCTAACATCTCCTACTTGCGTTATGGAGCGCAGGGTGATGTTTCTAACACGATCGGTTAATTTAATTGAATAAGTACCTACTTTAAATTATATATAATATTATATATTTGGCTAATGACTAAACATTAATAATTTGTGAAACAGCTAACGTGAACATGAGTTATTTTTAATATAATTAATTATAAATAACGCTGTGTAATAATTATCAAATACGTTATTAAAACGTTTTGATTGAAGTTCATAAAATATTAATATATACGCCGCTGTAAAATTTTGATATACGTCGATATTTATTTCACAATATTTGATTTCAGAATATCCTGGTTTTCAGAAATATCCAGTTCCAAATTAATTTTAGTTGTAACGAAAATTGTATTTCAGTATTCACTATAACGCGGATTTCTATAGCATACATGCTACAGCGCGTGACGTGATTTTCGAGGGACTGTAGATTCAATTATTATCAATAAAATACAGGGAGATTTTTTATATAGGACTGTGGAGCGAAAACCGAAACTATAAGAAATAGAGAAAAGTGGTCAAAGGAATCCTGAATAATTCATGCAGTTTTCTCCAAAATCGAGCTCATGGCTCCTTTGACCATTTCTTTAAAAATACGGTTTTCGCTTTGCTGTTCTATCTCAAAAGCTCATTCTGTATAACCTTTTATATTTTCTTTTTGAGTTAGTATTATCACTTTATTAAAAATAGATTGAGATGCATGAAAAAGCCTCCACGAGTGACGATACAAATACGTCCGGCGCACCCTGGGCAGTCAGACCCGCTACCAACCTTGCTAACTGGCTAATCTTTTAATGACAGCATGACCTATTCTTATAAACCCCGAGCCGACACGAGATAAGAAGATTTAAAATAAAATAAGATTCCAATAACTCAAGTTAAGTATATGGAGATATATTTATGGTTAAAGTAGCGATATCTCTTTCTTCCTTGCTGAAATATTAATTTTCATTTATACATGCACTAGCGGCCCGTCCTGGCTTCGAACGGGTGAAGTGGACATTTTTCCCATTTTTGCAACATTTTTCATTTATGCTTCGCTCCTATTTGTTGTAGCGTGATGTTATGTAGCCTTTGTTATGTAACCTTCCTCGATAAATGTACTAAACAACAAAAAAAAAATTTTCAATTCCAACCAGTAGTTCCTGAGATTAGCGCGTTCAAACAAACAAACAAACTCTTCAGCTTTATTATATTAGTAATATAGATTTGATTTAGTTCAAGAGAACTGCACTGCGGAACTAAATAAAATGTAAAGTAAAAAAAAATAGGAAAGTTATTCCTGTTTCAAAAGATGCAAACTAAATCTGTTCAAAGGATACCTTCGAATAGCAACGCTATAAATGTATCCTTGTTAAATCCGTCTCGCATTGGGTGCAAATGGCCGACCGAAGTCAACCGATAAATTCGGCCATCTTCTTTTACCACAGACATAGTGGTGGGAAACACGCGATCTTGAATGTTCGATAGATATATCTATCCCGGAACAGTTTCACGTTACTGTGAAAGGGAGCCATGTTATAATTTACTATTATGGGCTATGGAACGTAACGGAGCGACGGCGTTATCTAACCGTTTACGTAGTCGTCACAGTTAGTTCAGCGTTCGACCGACTGCATATTGCCAATTTGGCGACCTCAAGATTATCGCGTGTAGTGAAGTGTCGAAGATAAGTATAATCGGCTTTGTGAATGAAAGAGATATATGATTCAAATAGCGGTATCTCTTTCTTCTTTAGCGGAAAAGCGGTCTGAGATTTTATAGTGCGGTTCACGTTCAGTGCCTATTAATAATATTGTCCTGTCCAAAATCACAGCGGGGTGGGTGTCCAGAGAAATGCGTCCATGTCTGATGTTGTCGTTTGAATTATTATATAAATTTAATGTTTTTGCCAACATGTGCATGTGGCTATTCGTTTTCTTAATGGGTTTGACTGCATGGTGCAGAAATTGAGCTTGTGTTGTGAAAACGTTTCATTAAGACCAAAGTTACTGATTAATTTAAAAAAAAAGGATTTCACTGGTTTGGTTAATAGACAAATTCCATACCAATCGAAAGTATGAAGCCTATAGAATATGCAAACGTTAGGTTGACTATTTTCTTCCCGTCACAACTCTTGGGTACGCAGGTATAAACACAGCATGTGAAATGTTTAAAAAAATAATAATTAGGTATATAATCATTTTCTGGACTGAAATTTTTTAGTCAACCCATTTTTGCAATATATTTATTGACATATTTAATTTGATATAAAATACTTTCCATTCATTAACCAGCTCGGTGAAGGTCGTTCTATACTGGGATCCTATACTACTAGTGACATCTCACACATACATAATTATAGAACAATGTTATGTTTTATAATCTACTTCGTTTAGTACCTAATGGAAACAAAGGTGTTTACACATTCCATACAAGAGTGTTTTTCTTCTAAATTAAAACACGCTCAATATTGTATAATTTTATAATAAACTGCCATTCAAAAATAGATCCTATTTACAGGATAGAAGGTATACCAACACAAGAAGCCTTTAAAATCAATTACCTTAACATAGTTACGGGTGAATGGAGTCGCGCTAAAGTCATTTTCAGTTTATTGAAGTGTAAAAGGGTTCCATTGATAGGATGCTTCAAACATGAGTTGTTTCTCCAGACTTTCTTACTCTGTCTGCATTTTCTTGTGATAAATTGCTTTTTTGAATGAGTCCTTAGTTTGCGCGTAGTTTTGAATCCGATCGTTTAGAAGTCGAGTGTTCGTTAATCATCTAACAAATTATTATTTTCGAGCTGCAGTACTATAAAGTTCATTGTTTGGAAAATTTAATTGTTGTTCAACATTAATTTTAAGGTGTAATCGTTTTATTACTCGTTTTATAGTTATTTACTGAGAAGTGAAGTTGTAGCAATTTTATGTTTGAAAGGAAACTAACTTCATAATAACATGACAAAAAGAGGTTATCTTGTAAGATAATAATAACAATAAAAATACTAAATCGGGTCTAATCGCGTAGAAAATTTATAAGGCAGAAAAATACCTTATTTATCCCGACGTTTCGACGTTTTTTATTTTTATAATGTGTACAAATCGCGAAAGTTTGAAAACATTTAATAAAAATAAATGTAACTACAGAAAGATGGAGTTGCAGTTAATACCTTTCCTAAAAATAAGACAGTCGATGTACCTACATTATTCCAAATGATTCTTCTAAAACAGAGATGCACAGACCGCGGCCCGTCCGCGTCGGCCGCATGTGGCCCTTCGTCAAATGCATGCAGCCTGCATTTGTATGAAAATACTGCAATATTTTAAGTGTTTTAAATGGCAATCTACTTTTATTTTCAGTAAACTTAATTTCAACTTTTTTGACTGTTTTTAATTTTGGTGGCCCGCTTTTAGCTCATAGTCTGACAAAGTGGCCCCTAGTCCTAAGAAGTCTGCGCATCACTGTACTAAAGTATATTTTTTAAAATAAGGAAAGATATCATAGGTTTAAAATAATACGGTACATAAATCTTAACGCGAAACATAAATTATTTTTATGGCAACATTTGAGATTAAGTTGTAATCCTAGCTGTTTTATCGACTGTTCTGTGTTTGGCGGTAAATATAAACGAATAATTGACATACATTACATACATAAACTCACGCCTTTTTACTAGATGGTAGGCAGGAAATTCAGATCACCATATTATGCTACGATCCTTATATACTCCTTTCGCTTATTATTGATGATGTTCTTCAAAAAGGACAGATGTGTTGTACTCACAACCGGCGTGCGAGTACAACAAGACGTATGAATGTGGACGAATAATTTATTTTAAGCATTATACACCATACTCAAGCTATGAGTGTTATTTTTCCTTTAAAAATTCGATTGGTCGTGCCAGAAGAGGCATGAAAGTAGAATAAATGCCGTGGAAACGCGTTCTTTGAGAAGTATATGCGGTGTAACGTTGAATGATAGATTGAGGAATGATGAGATTAGACAAAGTTGTGGTTTAAAAGATGATGTAGTGACAAAAATTTAAAGAAATATGGTTAGGTGGTTTGGTCATGTTGAGAGAATGAGTGAACGGCTATTAACAAAAGGAATTTATAAGGTGGATGTCAATAGAAATGCCATCACGGACATCCTAGAAGGACATACATCGATGTTATTGGTGATGTTCTTCACAAAAGACAGGTGCGTGTATGACAAAATGTATGAATGTGGATGAAGCGAAAGGAGTATGTAAAGGTCGTAGCATGTGGCGTTCTATAGTTTCTGCCTATCCCCATGGGAAAAAGGCGCGAGTTTATGTATGTATGTAAATTCAAACCAGAAATGTTCGATTCTATGGGTCGTACTTAAAATTGTTACGTGTACTTATCGGTCTAATTTTATCAAATAAATACTCAAAGAAACTTTCTCTTTAACTAGAGTAGCTATACTTAGGAGTTTTACAAAAGAAAAATATGCTTTGAAAGATTTGCTAGTTAACGAGGTAGGTACCTATGACAGAAAGAGGTACATTATATTTATGCATTTTCATTTCTACTATTAACCAACATTTGGTATTTGGACTGGGTTTAGTTATAGATTTTTAATTTTTTTTCATACTTCTGAGTAAAGGCGCCTTTTGAATTTGAATATACTTTAAAAATCTATAACTAAGAAAAATCTCGTATCTTATACAGCTAAAATACATTAAAGATTGGAGAATAAACATGAAAGTGATGAATTTGTATTATTTCGGTACGAGATTTGCTATTACTCTGATTGTAATTATGCCTCCATATCCTTATATATTTTTTTAATTATTTGGACAAAGGTTTCGCTGGATCATCCTTATAATCCAGCGAAATTTTTTCCCAAATAATTTTCCTTGTCATCTAACAATAGTAAACGTAATAATATTGAGACACGATAAAAATCAGAAACAGATTCTTTTATACTTAATATAGATTTTGCTGAGAAAACATCGACACTTCAGGTTTTTAAATTTTAATGCTGTAAATCATGATATATATAAAGTTTTATGTTCTGCCTAGCTTTTCCCAACTATGTTCAGGTCAGTCCAGTCTAACAAGATGCGGCAGAATACCAGTATTTTACATGGCGCGGCTGTCATCAGGCCTCAATAATTCAGTTACAGGGCAATATTGATATCCTAAGGTTAGACCGGTTGTCAGACTTTCGGGCTTCTGACTTCCCGTAACGACTGTCATAGGTATTCGTATGACACCTCGGGACCGACTGTTTAACGTGCTCTCCGAAATACGGAAGGGTCTCCGTACCTCGGAGACCCCTGCGAAACCCCTAGAAAATAAATATAAAGTTTTATAATGAGCTGTTATAGACACAAGTACATAGTTTCAGTTTATCTTATACATATTTTAAACACCCAGTTCTTTTCACAAAACAATATCAGCAAGTATACGCCTATGTATCCGTTTACTGCCATTAACTCGTATGCCAGTAACAAGCACGCTGATTACTGCAAGTTTTCCTGCAAGTACCGTTTTCCTATAAAGGAAAAGTGTGAATGATACAGGCTTCCCTTACTCTTGTCTAATTAATGTTATAAAGAAAATTTCTATCTTGTTTTCTGTTTTTGCTCATGAGGCTTGTATTCTCATTAGAAAACCGCTTTTCGGCTTGAAATGTCTAGCTTAGCATTGAGGATAATTCTCTATTTATTCCAACCATAGAGTTGGTAAACGAACTTATGGCCAAATACTCAAATGCTACTCAATTTTGAGTTGCCGTTTAGAGTGCGCGCAAGAGAACTCAGCGCGCGACGGAGGGCGTGCTAAATGTTGCCATGATCGCAAAAATACAAAGTAAAAGTAATATATTCGTGAGTATTAAAATTGGGCAGCCCTCTTTTGCGGTTTATTATATTCTAATTGGGCTAAGTTATGTACGCTAAAATTTACTACCTACCAATTAAACTAATTAGTATTTTTACGTAATTTGCAAAGGAAAAGAACTAAGCTTATAAATGTGCCGTGAATGAATAAGAATACATTATGATTATCATCGTCTGACGAGGTCTATAATAATCTTTATTATAATTTTTCTTTTATTCCTAAAATCAGGTAGATCTAGTGACGAAGTCAATAAAACGGCAACATTGCGGTGGCCCATGATTAGTTCCGATTTTGACCGCGCGCAGACTTATCTTGCGCGCACTCTAGTCTCATGCTGTCACTGTCACTTCGCCTTAAAGGGACAGTGACAGCACGAAATTAACGGTAACTTAAAATTGAGTATTTGGTCATTATGGTCTTCTCTCAATGACTGTTAATGAGGACGTCTCATCTTCAACAATATGCCACCACACGCGTAGCGCAATTTATTACGATACCGTGATGGTAATACCTTCTAGTGTACTGGAAAGATTTTCGCTAGATATATTCACCCCAGATGTAGAATAATATCGAGGTAGAATGCATGTTCATCCTTGTTTGATGCCGTTCTGAAGGCTTTGGGTGCAACGTCTTAGTAAAACAAGAATGTGCTCGGCGTAGATTTTTAGTTTTTGTTTTTATTCGATTCCTTGTTCTCAGCTTCAGTTTTTATATGCCAGCAGCTATAGCGATGCTCTTTATCGAGCTCACTATTATAACCTAAACTTAATTAATTGTTTTTAGTCATCACCTTAACGCCACAGTATATTTTCTTATTATGGGTATTTTTAGAGCGGATCAATAGTCAATAGTATCTTTATTTGGATGAACATGGTACAAATAAGATCGTACATACGGCGTGCAAATAATAACAAAATAAGTAGTTAAATACAATAAAAAAATAAAAAACAAACATGTATAGGAGAAAATGGCAATTAAAATTTAGTACATTTATAATAATTATATTTTATTCTATTTAACATTTGTTACAAAGTGTCATTAAATGTCAATTTGACAATACAAAAATATTCATTGCGTAGTCTGTCAAAATCAAAACTATTGCGATTGCAAGTGTGTTGCGCAATTAGGGTGCCGGTTTTGGTAATATGGTAAATAAATTGAAGGCCAAACCGTAAACGAACCACAACCTGTCCGTAAGTTTTCATTTACGAAAATTGACAAAACGCTCGGTTTTTTTTTGTTGTCAAATAATTTGTCAATTTTTGTATACGAAAATTATCTGAATGAACGATTCGGGTTCGGTTGCGATTAATCAACCGTTCTGTTAGTAGAATTGACCCCCAGATACTGCTGCAAATAATAAGTATCGCTGTTGCTACATTGCCGGCCCCTCATTCTATATCCAGCAAGGAAGTACCTACCTACTGTGAACAGGTGAGCTTGACAGTTGGACCGAACAAATATAATTTCGCTCCCCCTTACCATATTTCGCTTATCTACCCATAATTAAATTTGTTCGTTGAAAAATAAATATTCAATATCAATATTGAAATATATTATTATATTGATATGTTAAATATGTATAATTACGTTATTAAATTTGATTATCACTGGCGTTAACGGTGAAGGAAAAACATTGTGAGGAAACCTGCACATCTGAGAGGGCTCCATAATATTCTCGATGGTGTGTGTAGGCCGCCAATCCGCACCAGACCAGCGTGGTGGACTAAGGCCTAAACCCTTCTCATTCTGAGAAGAGGCCCGTGCCCGGCAGTAGAAAAGTAATGGGCTGATTATGATGATTCATATGTTATATCGTTATTGAAATAGAAAAGTAACCGGCAATCTATACTGATATTATAAAGCTGAAGAGTTTGTTTGTTTGAACGCGCTAATCTCAGGAACTACTGTTTGGAATTGAAAAAATGTTTTTGTGCTGGATAGTCCATTTATCGAGGAAGGTTATAGGCTATATAACATCACGCTACGACCAATAGGAGCGGAGCATAAATGAATAATATTTCAAAAACGGGGAAAATGTCCACCCGTGCGAAGCCGGGACAATCTATACTGATATTATAAAGCTGAAGAGTTTGTTTGTTTGAACGCGCTAATCTCAGGAACTACTGTTTGGAATTGAAAAAATGTTTTTGTGCTGGATAGTCCATTTATCGAGGAAGGTTATAGGCTATATAACATCACGCTACGACCAATAGGAGCGGAGCATAAATGAATAATATTTCAAAAACGGGGAAAATGTCCACCCGTGCGAAGCCGGGACGGGCCGCTGGTATATTATAAAGAAGGTGATAAATGGTTTTGAAAGTTTTCTATTCACATTCTGTTGTCATGTAAAATCGAAAAGAGTTTCTTAGCTTGTTATAGGAATAGAAAAATCTGGCATGTGTATCTACGTACGCTAATTACGTGGTCCTTTGAGTCAAATGAATCTGTTACCTACTAAGATGTATATCTAGGTAAATGTCTGTATACAATCATCCAAATATATCTTACTAATTAAGTAATAGAGTATTTCGACTATTTCGTGAGTATTATTGAGAGACAAAAGAGGTCGACAGCCAAATTGTAATCTAGTTAGCTATTGAGAGACATCGAGGAAATTCGAATGAATTTCTGAGTAATTCCTCCACCTTCATCATCAAACCGCTAACGTGATGAGAATAACAATGTCTACAAAGAAAACATCAGATTTTCTTAATTCCATTCAAGATACCGACTCCCACGCAGTTTGGGAAGAAAAATATATTTCTTCGAAATACAATATTATTCATAACTGCCGTGTAAAAACATATCAAACATGACATCACGCCTTATATTCCCCGAAGGGCTCGGCAGAGGTGTTTTTTAATACACTCTCGTTTCGCCAGTTATGTTTAAGTCCCAAGTAATAGGGGGCAAGCCTATTGCCATTACCGGGCATAAATCCAGATACCGAGCTGCTACTGAGAAATTCTTAATGGAAAAACCCAATAACACTTTGCCCGACCTGGGGATCGAACCCAGGACCCTATGCTCAGCAGTCGCACTGGCGGCCACTAGGCCAACAAGGCAGCCAAAAATGAATAAAATCCTGTAAAATATGAATAAAATACAATTGGGAAATGTTTAGTAAACCTTTCATTGATTGAAGGTCTCGCGTGGCATCAGAAAACAGCGTATTGGCACACAACAGATAGGTACAGAAGTCAATCACATGTATGTACTTCACTTTTCATACCTACGCTCGGCGGTCGCTCTATCTATATATCTATCTCTCTCAAGCGCATGGCACTCGCGCTCGCACTCACTCGCACTCTAGTCCCAAACAGTCGGAGATATCGTGTCCGTGAGCAGTGTCTATGTGTGCGTTGCTCGAGCGCACTTGTATGTAGATTGACTTCTGTACCTATCTGTTTTGTGGTATTGCTTCTTTTAGTAACAACAACTTCAATTTAAAAGTTCCCCGTTGCCCCGGCAACGCAGAAGTTTGAAGTTTTACCTTTCACTTGTTTATTGATTGATCGCTCTAGTAGTACCCGTGTGTATTGCTGGTACTTGTGAATGGAGATATTTGTTGTTTGTTCTTTATAGTTGTTCCTGTAGATATAATGCAAGAACATATCTAGAGTTAGCTGGCTTAGATACAAATTTAGAGATTTACATAAAACCACGCCTGTATTTCCCGAAGGGTTGGGCAGAGGTGCATTCCTAGCGAGGATTCTATGTCGCATCGCCTTAGAAGTCTGACCTGTATTATCTGACTAGCTTGTCCTTTTTATATTCTGATGATCTTATGTGAATTATTTGTGACTTAGCCCAAATACAAGTACTCCCAGTGGTGGAGAGTCTGTGTTGGTTTTATTTACCAAATACCCGCTTTGCTCCTGATAAGCAGACACTGGTCTTAACTGTAATGCTATACTCACTTCTATCCTCTTTTATCTTCTTCTATCTTGACGACACGTCTGGTGCAGTGGTTGAGCGATCGACTTCTGCGCTACGGGTCGTCGGTTCGATTCCCGCACGGAACAAATATTTGTATGGCCTACAGATAGTTGTTCCGGGTCTGGATGTTTGTGTATGTGAACTTTTGTGTCTGTAAACGCACCCACGATAGAGGAGAAATCCTAGTGTGGGGCAACGATTTTAAAATCTCTCTCTATCCAATTCTATAACCGTGCCGACACACTCATACATCGTTTTGTAAAGACTTAATAATTTAAAACAGTAATAAAATTTACAAACTGATTTATGTTATGGTTAAAAATAACCTCTCAATCAATAGACAGTTTAATATGAAGTTTATTTACTGCGTACATAACATAACATCACGCCTGTATTACGCCAAAGGTTGAGCAGAGGTGTATAGTAACACCGTCATTTCGCCGTTATGTTTAAGTCCCATGTAATAGGGGGCGAGCCTATTGCCATTAACCGGGCACAAATCCAGACTCCGGGCTGCTACTGAGAAATTCCTAATGGAAAACCCAATATCACTTTGCCCGACCTGGGGATCGAACCCAGGACCCTATGTTTAGCAGTCACGCTTGCAACCACTAGACCGACTAGGCAGTCATGAGTCCATTCATAACTATTGCTATATAAAATAAGCGTGTATGGCTATGATTTTGGTCAGAATTGTATTGAAATGCGCTTAAGCGTACAATTGAAAGGCGACATCGCTAGTGCCTGCCTACCTAGTCCAAAAACCAATGCACGCCACTGGTAGAGAAGCACTACTTTACAGTGTAAAAGTCTATTAAACTTGACTTCTAAATAGAGTTGTAAATACGTTTTACAGGACAAAAAGATTTAACTAACTCCAGTGACTACGTCTTAAACTACGCGTTAAGCAATGTTACATTTTATCTTTAAAGAAAGTTTCGATAGTTAAGGTAAGTTTAACAGGCGTTGGGTCATTTATACGGATATTTTAACAATGTAATTCCTGTACTTCATTATTAACTTCACAGGTGTTTTAATAGTTAAATTTTCACCTCGGCCTTTAATCGGCCTGACCTAGTTTTGTATTTAATGTGTCTGGTTTTTCAAATGGTAACTTGTGGTAACGGGAACTTTAAGAGCAAACACAAATGTTTGTATTTTTCGTCTTTTATTTAAATAAATGTAACTTTTCTTAAATGAACGCACTAAAACGACCCAAAACTATATTGTTTGTGGGTAGGTATATGTTTTATACTGCTGACATAGATTCACAAAACAAAATTATACGAAGTTATCATGTGTTCTTAACGTGAGGCATTTTACCGCTCCGAGCGAATTGCGCGGCTATTGCTTGCCGCGTGATCATGTAACTCTGGGCGCTAAAATGTTAAGAACACATGATTACTTCTTAATTTTTTTTTGTATCTAAATTTATACCCTGCAGGGTTAATCTGTCAGCATTACATCACGAGGTTTGAAGGAATTACATGATTCCGTCTACACCATGTACCTAGATGTAGGTACATTTACTAAATATTTTTTTTCCTTTTGGTCAACAGGAAAACCTCTCATAAATAATTTATTACCGAGATCCAAAAATAATTTAATTGTTTTTAAAAATAATACATTAATTCTTATCTTTATTACATTTAAATAACAGCTGTCTCATTTGTTTCAGGTACGAGTATGACATTTGCAAAGGGCATCATATCAAGTCGGCATTAATCTTCCTGATTCTGTGGTATGCGACTGCGAGTGAGTGTAGTGACTTGAAGGCGGACCACCGTTGAATGTCACTTGCAAATCGACTTCCGCGTGGCCTTGGGACCTACTCCACGCACTCATTGCACAAAACAGATAGGTACAGAAGTCAATCTACATACAAGTGCGCTCGAGCAACGCACACATAGACACTGCTCACGGACACGATATCTCGGACTGTTTGGGACTAGTGTGCGAGTGAGTGCGAGCGCGAGTGCCATGCGCTTGAGAGAGATAGATATATAGATAGAGCGACCGCCGAGCGTAGGTATGAAAAGTGAAGTAGGTACATACATGTGATTGACTTCTGTACCTATCTGTTTTGTGCTCATTTTCTCTCAATAATAGCCTGTTGAATTGCCTGCCTTATAGGTCTAGTGGTTGCAAGTGCAACTGCCGAGCATGAGGTCCTGGGTTCGATCCTCAGGTCGGGCAGTGTTATTGGGTTTTTCCATTAGGAATTTCTCAATAGCAGCCCGGAGTCTGGATTTGTGCCCGATTAACGGCAATAGGCTCGCCCCCTATTACATGGGACTAAAACATAACTGGCGAAATGAGGTTGTACTATAAAACACCTCTGCCGAACCCTTCGGGGAATAAAAGGCGTGATGTTATGTTATGTTTAATTCTCAGAGGCAACTGTTATTAAATATTGAACGTTCATAGTATTAAACGCTAGTTTAAACAAGCATTCAAATGTACGATAGTTGACAGTTATGTTTAACTTGTAAAACAAATTACTGTAACGTTTTTATATTATTAACTTTTTTCATAACATTTCCTTTCTTTGACATCTATTTTTGCCTCTGGCAAAAAAGTCTATTTCAGTTGAGGAAACCAATAAATAAATCTTCAATGGGCTTAGGTGATAACATATAAAGTAACAATATCAGTCTCTTTATGTGCATTTAATATGACAGAAGAATACGCAGAAAAGAAAAAAGATAAAATTGAGAACACAAAACACATCAGTCAGGTCTGTGAGATCAAAAGTTTTCCTCTGTTAGTAAAGTGGTTTCCGAAAATATCACTTCAAACAAACAATGGTGTATGTTTCTCTTGGGTAACGTTGTCAAAACTGGCCAATGTTTCCTTTATGTCAAACTATTAGGTTAAAGACAAACACGCGATTTGTAGCAAGACACTTTTCCCTTTTAAGTTTTAAGGCGGGTACAGACTGCTGTAACGTAACATGCAATGTAACATGAAAGGTACGTAGTACGCACGCGAAGTGAGCACGGTTCGTGCGCGCAAGGCGTCCACACTATGGGGATTCTGTTACATTGCATGATACATTGCGACAATGTGGACGGTAAATTCTTTCATTGTGTGTTACATTGGATGTTACATTTCGTACCCGGCTTTACAATACAAAATATAGGGTTCCTGTAAATTAACTCGTGAAACTATACAAAGTAACTAGGCATAATTAAGAACGCATCCAAATAAAAAAATACCTAGTCTTAAGATAATTAGGATAACGAGATACCTACTACGTGCGCGCTCTTCGCTACTGTATTAGTTAGGTATCTTGTTATCTAATTAACAAAAGCTCAGGTAGTTTTTTAGGGTTCCGTACCCAAAGTGTAAAACGGGACCCTATTACTAAGGCTCCGCTGTCTGTTCGTCCGTTTGTCACCAGGCCGTATCTCATGAACCGTGATAGTTAGACAGTTGAAATTTTTACAGATGATGTATTTCTGTTGCCGCTATGACAACAAATACTAAAAAACAGAGTAACATAAATATTTAAGGGGGCTCCCATACAACAAACGTTATTTTTTGCTCGATATTGATAACGGCAACAGGTAGACGCTTGAAATATTCACATAATATTTAGTTATATATTCACTTTAAAAATAAATAATTAAATTAAAACAAATATTTAAGGGGGCTCCCATACAACAAACGTGTGTTTTTTGCCGTTTTTATAGATAATGGTACGGAACCCTTCGTGCGCGAGTCCGACTCGCAATTGGCCGGTTTTATTTAAATGTGTTCTATTAGTGACACCTAGTAAGTATAGAAGTTTCGCTAGGTAATTAGAAGTAACTCTGTATTATTGAAGAAATGAAGTCGTGAAATGACACCATAGTATTATCTTAAGCTATTCTAGATAGTATAATTTATTATGTCAATACAATGTATTGTTCAATTGAATCAATGCTTTCAATCAACATTGATAAACCGCAACAATGTCCCAATCAAAATACGTAATTCTACCGAAAGGTTTTTAAGTCACGAACTGTTAATTAAACACAAACGACACTGAATACAAAATTAGTTAATAATAATTTCCAATTAGCTGGATTATTTTTGAAATTGCTTATAGAAGGTGATCAGTAACTTATTCCTACAATATTGTATGTATAGAGTTCGCTCAACTACAGGGCTTGAAACTTTACTTAGGTAGAGCGATATATCTATAGTTAAAGCTGTTGGAAGTCCTCGTATAGAGCTTATCGATAAGTCTGACATCGTTAAATCCTACGCGGACGATCCAGAGAGCACTCAAGCCTGCGCCAACTCTTCACAGACATGTAGAATGGCCACAGATTTGTAAAGAAAGGGGACTTTTTTGTTTCGTACAAAATTCGCTGAGTAAGATCTTTTAGTTTGTTTGTGAAGATACTGGCTTGAGGCTCGACTCTTTTCTGCGTCGCTTAAAGGGTAACGGTTCTGCTCCAATGAGATGTAGCCAGCGATGTTGGCACCAAGCCACGTTTGATATCGACTGCTTCAACAATAAGATTTCACCAATATGATTTCAGACTCACAGCATACTGCAGTTAGTTGTATTTCAAAATAGGAAACTAATATTTGTCTGTTTGATAAATGTTTGCAGAATAATTTTGATATCGGAATTAATTCTGTGATTAATGTAAATAATGATGATACTAATGACTAGATTTATTAGTCGATCGCGTAGTAATTATGTTTGCTTATTTACTTTTCACATGTATGTATCCAAGTACTTGCAAAAATATACGAATAACGTTATGTATTATGAAACCCTAATGTTAGAAAAACATTAACAAAAATTAAGAACGTCATTAATATCGTCCCAAAATTAAGAATGCAGATGTTTAAAACTAAAATTATGATAAAGAAAACTCAAACTATAGATAATGATAAACAAACTATACCACTGCCGTCAAGCAATAAGACAAGAATAAAAACCATCTGAAACTACTATAATGTTAACAAGCCAGGAGAAGAATGATTTGTTAAAATAATGTTAGGGTAATTCGAATATTCACTCGAAAACCAGTACACTTCCAAACATGTCATTAAAAATTAGTTTAGTAACCCAATTTACTAAAAGCTCTTTATATTTTTACGCCTTAAGCAGAAACATTCTAGTCTACGAGCTCATACATTTTATTTCCATAATACTAAAACTGTGGCAAACATAGTTCGCTCGAAACGACTATGTGCTCAGCCACCCCAGTTCGAGATATTAGAAGCACTGAGTGGCTTTATACGTCTCAGTAGTGAGTTCGGGGTCGCCGCAAGCATTTTGTTGGGCTTTCGATTGTCTAGAGCGCCTGCAAGATATCGGTTTTAGGTTACTGTAATTATGCCTACATATAAAAGAGGTTTTGGCACCGTTCTCTGTTTGGGTCGTCTCTTATCTCTGTACCAAATACCACCCCTAACCTGATTGGTTGCTTTGTTACACAACAACTTATATTCGAATACGCGTTATTCCAGATTAAAATGTATTCTATCTTTTTTCTCGTCAGAATTTGCAGACTGCTATAAAGGTCTAATCGATATAATCCGATCTTGTGATCTCAACCAAATTAGGACGCTGTTTCAACTCTAGAATCATGTCTTTGTCCCCCGTCATGCCAAATGGCAAAATTAGGTTACATCGTAATAATTATATTCTTGGCATCAAACACAGCGGGTGTAAAATTCACCTACATACTTGACCCAATTTGAGTGATTGTTTCCAAAAAGGAAATTGCACCCTTAGCTTATTTTCTGTGATATTGGCGAATTTCCTTCTACGTCGCCGATCTTTTGTTTTTTTATTACAATAAATCCATTTCGTTGTAATTCCCAAGGAAATACAAATTATTTCTCTTTTATATCGGACGAGAATATAGTACTTAGGAGTGGCGGCTGGGGACTTATCGTTTGTCTTGAAGGAAAATATTGCGCATGAATATTTTTGTCACTGGGAATTCGATTACTTTCCCCTTTATTTTTGTTGTTGACTATATTTTGAGGGACACTCGCCATTAAAGCCACTGGTTTAAGTGGACGAGAAAACACAAAGGGATTTAGTTGTTCAATAACTTCTTTGACTTTGAGTTTCAATCGCCCATTTCGTGGCGTTCAATTTACTTAGTAAATATATATTTTAATTTTGGAATATTTTTTAGAACCGTGTCGATGAAGAAGTTTTTACAAGCTCTTTGTTTGTAAGTACGTAAATATTTACTAAGTTTATTCGAGCAAAATGAAAAAATACGACACGCTCCAGATGTAGGTACATATACATTGGATAAATTTTATTGCGCCTCTGTTTAGGACGCTAGACGTTTGATTAGTATTTCGTGTGGGTGTCATTTAATATTCCACTCAGCCAATTGAGAGGAGCGTTTAGCTGGGTAACAAACTAATGAGCTTAATTCACAACAATTACGGACTCTGTGACCTAGCCAATGACCAGGATATATTTAATTGCACTAATATATTAGTTACCTGCGCAGTACTCACTAATTGCGGGACCTCAATTGATAAATTGGTACAATATGTGCCGGCAAGCGAATGTACGCAATTAGAGATCATACAGATGTGGCAAATTTAATATAAAATCATGAAACATGAAAACATACATGTGATATATGAAAATAACATAAGTTCACGCCTGTATTCCTCGAAGGGGTAGGCAGAGGTGTATAGTAACATCCTCATTTCGCCGTTATGTTTGAGTCCCATGTAACAGGGGGCGAGCCTATTGCCATCAACCGGGCACAAATCTAAACTCCGGGCTGCTAGAAATACCCAATAACATTTTGCCCGACCTGGGGATCGAACCCAGGACCTCACGATCAGCATTCGCGCTTGCCACCACTAGACCAACAAGCAGTACATGAAAATTTTAACATTTATTTGACGGTATAGTTTAAGCTGCTTGCATTCACAGAATTTTCAAATTTATAGCAAACTGCAAACATATAATATTTTTGTATGCTTATAATTTTATGTCTTCTTCTCAATTTATGTCATGATCACGTTCAGAATAACATAAAACCTGTATCTATAAAACTACCGACTAAGAGCAGAGGACAATAAAAGTTATGACCTTACTTCAACTTCGCCCTAAGTAGACCTATTTATGTCTGGCTATTCGGTTACTTGAAAATCGGATTACGTAACAAAGACTAAGAGGTACTACATAGTTCGCTTAGAAGTTTTACTGCAATTGTCTTTGTTAAGTCAATTTGGTGATGTAACAGAAAAATCACTAACTACTGCAGAGCCGATGGAAACTTGAATGTCGTATAAACCAGTCCAAGTACTTAATCCGATTAATTCAATTCAGACGAAGTTTACGCTAGTACTGTCCATAATACTTTTGCTGACAATGAAGCTCTTTTATCTCTGAGGATCAGGAAATGTAAAGGAGTAATTGGAAACATGGTTAAAATTTCGTTCGAAATATTTACGGCTTAGGCTCTGTGCCAGAATTTCCCGTGTATCAAGAATCATGGTTGAAGTGTTAAAGTCGTGTATAGATACGAAGTCTGTAGTTAACATGTAATAACGCAGCAAGTTACCAAGTTCAGACTAAGTTCTTCCGCTCCCCGGCGTCGCTGTTTATAATTCCCTCGCTGGTTGGTTTGACCTTTGCAACTTTCATTTGTCTTGTTCCATCAAGCAACTTCGTTAGTTCTTCATAGTGATTGTTTCCTCTGAACAATTAATTAGTTACATTCGAGGTGACTGGATCTTTATTAGTTCCTGTGTTAGCTGGTAACGGCATCGATAAATTTTGACGACTCCCTCTTTCCATTTTCTTAATGGTTCTTCGCTTAATACAGGGCAGTTATTTTAGTAGCATTCACATTCCACGTGAATTAGTCGCCTTATCAATGAATATTTATGTTGTTCGGTAAATACACTCGAAGATAGGGTATAATTACAATTTATGGTAGATCGATGAAGTCGTAATTCGTGTTTCCCCTACGGAGTAAGAAACAGCGAGTAGAGCATCCCTAATAAACATAAACGTAATTCCCATATCCACAATTGGGATTGATTCATCCTCTAGTAGTCCACTTACATAACAATTTCTAGTGTGAGTGTCGAAAGCGATTACGTTAAATAATTATGTTAATTGAATTAACGTTCATTGAACGGGATAATGGTTTAAACTGCAAACAATTTGTACATAAATTATACAGTGAATAATTTCTAGGGCTCTGCAAAAGTGGGGTGAATGAAAGAAACAGCACCCTACTTTTCCACGACATAAATATACTGAATGAATGAAAATGAATGAAAGCATACATATATATTGCATTATTATGAAAACAAGCCAGTTGATTCGCTCTAACACGGGGGTATGCGTTGTTTAGAGGTAAAGGCGGTAATTCCCGGTTACTCCCGCAAGTGCTCTCAGTTGCACGAGGGTCGTTAGCGAGCCCGTCACAACACCACCTGATTTTTTAATTTGAAAAGCCGTCGCTGCTGCTTTTTCTTTGCAATCTTGTGGAAATATTCATGAAGGAAAATGTAAGCATTTTTTATGTTATACAGTATAATCTAAGTATACATATCTCTCAGTATCGAAGATGAGGGACTATTTGTGGAATTATAAGACAAAAACGGTGTCAAGAGTATTAGCTTCTCAATAAATAACTGCGTTCACGTTTCCATAACGAAGCACCTCTTTAAGCGATATTATGAGCGCTTGTAGAACACTTTATATTATACGGAATTATGTTACAGATAGATTACCGGATATTTATCACACCGGCGGTGAAACCGAGCAAATGAGATTTAGGAGCTGGGCTAGACGACGGAACCCGCCGATGCTCCGGGAAATAAGACGGTTAAACTATTTTTTAATGGAACAATAAATAAGAAACGATCGGCTGACGTGCAATCCTCCGTAAGCCGATTTTTCTTATCGACCGCAACCCATTGAGGCGAGATTGTGAAACAATGCCTTTTAATGGTGCTATTTACGTTTTGTTTCTTTATATGTAGTACGGTTAGTTACTAGTTTTATGGTTTGTCTACGAGGATCAGTTGCGGGCATTGAAATATTTGTCGATTGAAGAAGTTTGGTACAAAGAAAGAAAAAGAGACGAGTTTTGCGTTTCATTGTGTACCTAAAAGATTCATGTTCTGCCTAGCCTTTTACCAACTATGTTGAGGTCAGCTTCCAGTCTAACTAGATGCGGCTGAATACCAGTATTTTATTCGGAGCGACTGCCATCAGACCTCCGCAACCCAGTTACTGGGCACTGCCGATATCTTGAGGTTAGACCGGTTGTCAGACTTTTGGGCTTCTGACTTCTCGTAACGACTGTTATAGGTATGAATGGTATGTCGAATGACACTTAGAACCAACTGTTTTAACGTGCTCTTCGAGGCATGGATGGGTCTCGATGAATGGTCACCCATCCACAGACTGACCGCAGCAAGCGCAGCTTAACCTCGCAAATAGTAAGATCCGCGTGGTTGGTAATTAGCCATGAGTCCCTCCTACCTACACGAGTACCTAAAAATTCCATGTTCTTATTAAATATTGTAAGCCTGTCGATAGCTAACGTTATCAACATTTAGTTTTTGACAATTGAAATACGAAATAAAAAACTATTAGGTATGAGGCATTCTCTAACCATTCCACTTTTCCGGGAACTACCACATCACATACTGTACTAATTGCCTGAATCAAAAACATGTTGTGATTAATTTTAACAAACCACATTTCGGATTTGTATTTGATTAATGTCATAATGTTCTGCGAAGTCCTACAATAAATTAATAACATTTTAATGTTACATTCAGATGAGAAATTCATTTATTAAAATACACACAACTCGCTTACCCATCTACGGGCGTTATTGAGATTTTTGCGAGCAGACTATTTTCGTAATTACCATAGATCAGCCCGTAAACATCCCATTTACGAGCGTTACTGAGTTTTTTTGCGAGCAGACTATCTTCATACTTATTCTAGATCAGTCCTTACACATCCCATCTACGAGCGTTATTGAGTTTTTTTGCGAGCAGACTATCTTCATATTTATCATAGATTAGCCCGTACACATCCCATCTACGAGCGTTATTGAGTTTTTTTGCGAGCAGACTATCTTCATATTTATCATAGATTAGCCCGTACACATCCCATCTACGGGCGTTATTGAGATTTTTTGCGAGCAGACTATCTTCATACTTATTCTAGATCAGCCCGTAATCATCCACTGCTAAAAGTCAGCCT
The DNA here is from genome assembly GCA_910594945.2 of Amphipyra berbera. Classification (NCBI taxonomy): domain Eukaryota; kingdom Metazoa; phylum Arthropoda; class Insecta; order Lepidoptera; family Noctuidae; genus Amphipyra; species Amphipyra berbera. The sequence continues at coordinate 7,163,689 of OU343136.1, read as the reverse complement.
CCTCAGACCAGCAAAGAACGGTCTTAAAGCAATAACGTCATAATCGCCACACTTGGCTAAAGGATTGGTGATCTTCATATTACTAGATAGAAAGGGTTTCGAATGTTTTTCTATGGAATCTGACATAGCCACACTGCCGCCATCTATTTTTTTAAGGATGAGGCGCGCCTCGTCACTTGATTAGTTTATTTCCATTGTTCTCATATAGCGATCTTTGCCTCCAAATATCTCGGCAACGTGACAGCTTAAAGCACTATATTGCTGACATTTTTGTTTCACAGTCAATTCCTATAATTTACGGAGCGTTATTGGTTAAAATTGGGACTTTGTATCTTTACTAATAAGGAAGCAAAGACCTCATTGCTTTGCATAGTAGACCCTCCCATATGGAAGTAGATATCACAGGTAAAATTAGCTTACGAGTCTATTTATATGCCCAGTTTGGCATTAAAAATGCTACCATTGGTAAGCAAAATGATTCGTTCGTTTCGTTTTCGTCATTCGTTTTTGTTTATAGGAATCGAGCGTTTGTGTCCTGTACCCATATATATAGGTATTATAAACTAGAAAAAAGGAGCGCCGCAATTTAAAAAAATAAATAAAATGGCGGCAGGGCGACTATGCCACAAAGGTTCTATACCCTTTGACATTTCTTCTATGGATGTTTTGTCAAATTTCTTTTAGAGCGAATCAACGATATCTAGGTCATGATGGTTGAAAACATGCTAAAAATAGTTCACCTTTGATACGTAAATTCTGACTTCCAGAACAGTACACCAAGTGTCAAAAACACACTCCTTGCGTTTCATCTCCCTTAGTGCTGAAGTGGATATTCCATCTCCACTTCGTTCAGTTCATAGTTCTCACAGAACCCTGATTTGCAGCTATTACCCTGCTTTTGGGTTTCCAATGTCGAAACCTTAATTAGGATTAACGAGTTTAGATCGAGTATGCAGTTAAAGTTCCCATTGCACATTTACAACTGCAATTTGGAGCACAGTTACGCGGAAGTGAGGAAACTAGTATCATTTAAATCACGGAGAAATATTAGTTGGCAACGTCACATCTTTGAGTATGGAGGAAATCCGGCAGTGCTTCTGTGTTAACGGTTACTGCTATTTGTATAAGTCTTCTTCTTCTTTCATGACGGCACGAGCTTTACGATAATTGCTCTTTCGTCCTTCCTAGCCTTTTCGCAACTATGTTGGGGTCAGCTCCGAGTCTAACCAGATGCGGCTGAATACCGGTATTTTACACGGAGCAACTGCCATCTGACCTCCGTAACTGAGTTATTGGGCAATGCCAATATCCTATGTTTAGACCAGTTGTCAAACTAGTGGGCTTCTGACTTCCCGTAACGACTGTCAGGTATTCAAGGCACAGAGGGGTCTCGATGTGAAACGAACGGTTACCCATCCACGGACTGATCGCGGCATGTGCAGCTTAACCTAAGTAAATCGTATGGTCCGCGCGGTTGGTGAGCCATGAGCCCACGAGTCTTTTACGAGGATAGGTCATGCCGTGTTAAAAAGATTAACCAGTTAACAAGGTTGGTAGCGATGCTGACTATCCAGAGTGCACCGGAACGTAGTTAAGTGTCGTCACTCGTAGAGGCTTTTTTAATGCATGCAATTTATTTAAGTCAGGAACTTTGTGACTTTTTAGCTGAATGCTGATCTATAGGTCGTTATTGGTCGTATATCTGCACAAGCACGAAGTGCGTATATCGCCACAACGGTTGCCAATCGAAAAGAATTCAAAACCTTAGAGGTGGAATACCTAACGATAAAAATCTTTCCTTATGAAGCACTTAGATGTCAAAAGAAATAACGTTTTCTCCAAATCCAGCTCATGACATGTAAATAGGTACCTACTACTCCCTTCTCACAAAGTTCTTGCGCATTAGCAATTGGCCCGTCTTATAATTAATTTGTTGCAATGTAGGTACCTGCTTTCTGAAACTTCTTGATACTATTAGAAGTTTCTACGCTCTTCAAAGTCTGAGTTCTAAGTATGGTAGACTTTAGTTCAGCGAAGGGTGTCGAATTTTGAACTAAAGGCTGAGTTCGAACGTATTGAAATATTACGATGAACATGAACAAAGGAACATCAATTTGTTTAATGTGCATTCAGTACTCATTCTTGAAGTAATTTACGAATTAATGTTGTGTCTTAATTATGCATTGTGAGTTAGGACGTGTTTATTCAATGTTAAAATGACGGCGGTCTGAATCTGTTGGTTCTCATTCATTAACTAGGTTTCTTGTCAAAATCTTGTTTGCAGTGGTGTTAAAATTAAGAAAGAATTTTTATTATATAACATAACACCAGAACATCACGCCTGTATTCCCCGAAGGGTTAGACAGAGGTGTATAGTAACACCCTCATTTCGCCGTTATGTTTAAGTCCCATGTGGGGGCGAGCCTATTGCCGTCAACTGAGTACAAGTCCAAACTCCGGGCTACTACTGAGGAATTCCACAAGGAAAAACCCAATAACACTTTGCCCGACCTGGGGATCGAACCCAGGACCTCACGATTAGCAGTCGCGCTTGCCACCAGTAGACTAAGGAAGCAGAATTTTTATTGTTTGTTTTAGAGTTAGAATTTAGTTAAAACGTAACATTTATTTGACATCTTGTCATCGCGAGCGCACTCACGCTATTCAGATAACATGAACAAGAACTGAACACTTATGCCGGTTTGGCTTGGCTTATTTAGGTCTAGGCTAAACATATCGAAACATGTTTTAACTACCAGTTCATTTAATTAACTACAGTAATGATAAATGCCAATTACTAATACAACTCATAGAACAGCACAGATTCTGACTCTAACAATAGTTTTCAATCATTCCCTAAAATAGAAATGATACAATAATGCACGTATTACATTTACTGATAGTGTTATCAGAAATAAATTCACAAATTTCTAGAATATTATTCATTACTAACGTCACGTCCCACGGCTTATGTTAAATTACTGCACAAATTAACGAAACCGTGAAAATTAACTGATAAACTTCATTATAACGGATTTTAGATTAGTTTTATGCAAGGTATATTATTGTAAGGCGTTGGTATTATATCATCTTTGATAAATGTTGATATTTATTTCAAACTAGCTGCCCGGACAGACTTCGTTCTGCCAAAAGTTATTGGCCTGTACTTAGTAGGAAAAGAAAAGTGTTGTTTTCACTATTTTCCCTGCAATTTTTATGTTTTTTCTGTCCATAAGAACCCTTCTTATGCCTTAAGGAATATATAAAAAAAATAGCCGAATTGATCGAGCCGTTCTCAAGTTTTGCGCTTAGCATCACATTTGGCGATTCATTTTTATTTATATAGATTCAAATTCTTTAAGGGAATTTTATGGAGTGAAAGAAGATGTAGTGGGAAGGATTGAGAATGGTACATTAAGATGTTTTGGTCATGTAGGGAGGATGGACGAAAGGAGATTAACGAAACAAGTGTACAAGGCGAGTGTAGATTTCTATCTACACTCGCCTTGTACACTTGTTTCGTTTCTCAGTTGGAAGAGACCGACCTTGGCGATTGTACCACGAACAAATCGCGGGTGTTCTTAAAAAAGGCCAGGTTGGTAGCACCCTAAACCGACGAGCAAGCATGAGAAGATTAATGAATGTAGATGAAGCGAAAAGGGTGTGTCAGAATTGTTGAAGGTGGAAATCGATAGTCTCTGCACACCCCAATCGGAAACAGGCGTGATTGTATGTATGTATGTAAATTCTTTATTTGCAATAAATAGGGTACATAGAATGGTACCTACATGGTAAAATGTGTTCAAACCCATTTAGCCATCAACAACACAGCATGCAAATTTTACTTAAAACTAGGACCTTTTTTATTTTACATATTCTTTATAAAAATAAACATTATTTAGATAGATATAGAGTGCGATAGATACCCTCAGTTGACCTACTTTGCACGCCATTCGGTAAGAGTAAATGATACGTTGCTAAGTCTGTTTCCCCTTGACCGTTTCCGTTTCCGCAAGCGCGAATGGTTGCAGGATGCGTGTGCGCGACCTCTCACTACAAAGACGTGCGCGACACGAGCGCAATGTTTACTTTTCTGCACTAAACTGCCCACTATGGTCCTATCTGAAAATCAGCGTTGCGACATTTTGTTTTTTTTTTAAATGTCGCAGCATTAAGCCGGCCACTCGCACACCTGCCGTAGGGGCATCTAGGGCGGTGAGGTGGGGAGGACCCTAGATTGCCTCCTTGATTGTAATGTGTATAGGCAAGCAGGGACAGGAAAATTGCCCCTGCTTGCCTATACACATTACAATCAAGTAGGCAATCTAGGGTCCTCCCCACCTCACCACCCTAGATTGCCCCTGCGAAAGGTGTGTGAGTGGCCGGCTTTATGCTGAGATAGGAGCACTTTTTGGCCTCGTGCAGGTAGTCTAAATTCTTATCCTTTCTTTTATTAAATATTTTTTTGTTTCTGTAACTGCCTGTGTGAGTCCAGAATAAATAATTTTCTTTCTTTCTCTCGTTACGTAGGTAGAATTTCAACTGAAGTCATGATTTGCGTATAAACCATAACGGCCTGAAGTTCGTACGGGTCGAACTGCAATTGATTGAATGCATTCCTTTACTAAAAGCGGACATTGCAGATTTGGTTATCAGCCTATAGTTTGTAAACCGTATCACGCGATAGGCACATAACACAAGACAGACAAGAGAAGATAGAAGAGAAGGCATATGCTCTGCTCAGTAGGGCGACTCGGGTTACAAAATAAATGAATCACATATCTGTATTCCCCGAAGGGTTCAGCTGAGGTGTATAGTAACACCCTCATTTCGCCGTTATGTTTAAGTCTCATGTAATAGGAGGCGAGTCTATTACCATCAACCGGGCACAACTCTAAACTCCAGGCTGCTACTGAGGAATTCCACACGGAAAAACCCAATAACACTGCCCGACCTGGGGATCGAACCCAGGACTTCACGATTCCTGCTCTTGCCACCACTAAACCAACGAGGCAATTCCTGATCAACTTTATCCCCAATGTCCCTTTAGCCGACTGAATTATTGATCTATTCAAAATCTGCACTGCGTAATCTTGTTTAGCACTAACAAGCTAAGTTCCCGACTCGATTTGCCAAGATAGAGTCTAACTGAACTGTTTCTAGCCTCAGTCTTAATCTTAAGTTTCCCTTCGAAGGCACTGAAAGCGTACATACGCGGTATGTATAATAGTTATGAAGCCACATATACTACAAATTTCGCGCGAGTAAAACTTACATGGGAGAAGATTAATATAAGTTCTGCTGTAAAATTACTCGTAAAAGCTTCTAGGTGAGATTAATAATTTATAGTAGGTACCTAAACTAACTCTAGCCTGCGGCTTAGCTCATTTGAAGTTCGAAAAACGACATCATTACGGAACAAGCAAATAATAATGAACATTTGTTTATAGATCCAGATACTTTAGATATGAAGATGTATTTACAGCTTTACTCAACTCAAATCAATCAAATCAAAAGTTTTTATTTCACATAAACCAATACAGGTGCTTATGAAAAGTCGAATTTAGATGCACGGTTCCAATTAGTCGTTTCCTATGGAGAAGAGCCGGCAAGAAACTCCACGGTTACTCTTTTAAAAATAATATCTTTAACAATTTCAGAGTACAATGATTTAGGATAGTGAGAGAACAATGGAGTCCTGACCACAGACCAATGAGTAATGTAGAACAAAAATTAACAAATAAAATAGAATAAAAACTATATGAATAATAGTAATTTACAAATTTATAGAGGCAGGTCCACAAAGTTCTCACATTTACAAAAGTGATAAGGAAGCTAAACTATATAAAACAATTGACATAATTAAATGTCATCAAAACTTAGCTAAAAAATCATTGTAAAATAAGATAAAGATATTTTGAGAGTAATGATACAAATACAAAAATAAATAATCATAATTGAGGATAGTTAATAGACATACACATAATATGTTGTTAATGAGGTTCCAGGGAAGCCACATGTGCAAGAACTAATGCCAAACATCCCTGTCGTCAACGCCACCTAACCTTCTTCTTTTCGTGTGGTTAATGCCTCACCTGGTGTCAGAGTTTATGCCGCCCATGGGCCTGACTTGGCTTCACATGCCCGCAGGAAATATCTCTCAGGCATGCCGGTTTCCTCACGATGTTTTTCTTCACCGTTTTTAAGCAAGTGATAATTACACAATACGCACAAGAATCCGAAAAGTCAGAGGTGCGTCCCTTGGGTTCGAACTCGAGATTTATGACTTGGTAGTTCGAGGGTCACACCACTAGGTTATCACTGCTTACTCGACCGACGAAAATGAAACAAAAAATAGTTTATAGGGAGGATATAGCAATACAACATTATAACTCCTATCTAAATACGTTTAGCCGTTTAGCTTATCTCACGCGATGCGGCAACAAACAAACAGACAAAGAGACAGACGGAAAAACAAAATAAAACAATTCTTGTTTTGTAGCTTGTCTTCTAGTGAAATGATTGGCAGGTACTTCGTCCTTAACAGTTTAAAAGAATCATTATCATCATCATCAGCCTATAATGTTCCCACTGCTGGGACACAGGCCTCCTCTCTGTGAGAGGGAATGGGTCGTAATCCACCATGCGGGCCCAGTGTGGGTTAGTAGATGTCACATGTCTTCGAATTTTTGGTTCTAGGACATGCCGGTTTCCTCACGATGTTTCCCTTCACCGTTTTGAGAGCAGTGGTGATGAAATAAATTACACAAAGTAATGCGCCTGGCTGGGTTCGAACCCACGACATACAACTCGTAAGTCGGGGCCGTTACCACTGGGCCACCACTGCTCAACTGTTTAAAAGAATATCTTTCTATAACTACTCTAGTAAAACCATTGGGTTCAATGGATTCAACTTGTCCATAATATCATACGCATTATGCATCTCGTGTGTAGCCGCAGTAAACGATACCTAATTCTTATTTGCTATTTATTGCCTCCATAATTTCTCTTCTCTATAGCTTGTAACAATTTGAACAGATGAACACGCAACCATTTACAATTGATTGGTTTGCAATTCTCACTTCGACATGAACAAATCATAATGAATTTATTTCGTTCAGTTATATTTCCTTGGCCACGCTTGGACCTATAATAACTAGCGGCCCGTCCCGGCTTCGCACGGGTGGACATTTTTCCCGTTTTAGCAACATTTTTCATTTATGCTCCGCTCCTATTGGTCGTAGCGTGATGTTACAAAGCCTTCCTCGATAAATAGACTATCCAACACAAAATTAATTTTTCAATTCCAACCAGTAGTTCCTGAGATTAGCGCGTTCAAACAAACAAACTCTTCAGCTTTACAATATTAGTATAGATTCTCACGACAACTTCGCTGCTCTTAATGGCTGAAAATCTGATCTTGAGTAGTAAACACAACCGATAGTGTATAAAGTCTACACACACATGGAATTAATATACAATGTAGAAGATTCTGCCTTGTTTGGTCTAGTGGTGGCAAGCGCGAATGCTGATAGCGAGGTCCTGGGTTCGATTCCCAGGTCGGGCAAAGTGTTGTTGGGTTTTTCTGTGTGGAAATCCTCAGTAGCAGCTTGGAGTTTGGATTTGTGCCCGGTAATGGCAATAGACTCGGCCCCCTATTACATGGGACTTTAACATAACTGGCGAAACGAGGGTGTATTAAAACACCTCTGTCGAATCCTTCGGGGAATAAAAGGCGTGACGTTATGTTATGTAGAAGATTCAGATAGATTAGAGATATATAGATAAAATGACATGCAAGACAATTCTCATAATGCTCGTATTTTTATATAGCATCTTAGCGTAAATGCAGTAGAAAGGCGCGTCAATTTAGCCACTGAGAGAATGCGTTCCTGACAGATCGTGTTTCATATTATAACATTATCCTACAATAAACTAAAATAGTTAACAGTGCGGTCGCCGAGAGAATCCGTTCCTGACACCATTAAATTTAGCGCTAAACTATTTTAGTTTATTGTACGTTGACGTTATAATATGAAACGCGTGAAATAAAATCTGTCAGGAACGCACTCTCTCGGCGGCATTGTAGCATCGTCAATTTCTATACCTACATGAGTCATTTACAGCCCAAACAGATAATGTTTTAAATCCACATAACTAATTCAACCAGTAGTAATCAATTCCTGAAAGTCCTATTCAACCTATCCACATTAATCCACCAACAAATACCAGCAGACTTATTAGAAACCCGATTCGTTCACTACAACAGTCTTTAATCTCTGCTAAGAAATCGGAGCTCCAATCGTATTTTCAACGTAACTAGATAAATATCGGACTCGTCTCGGCTATTTCCTATTGCTGGTGCAACGGATTGGCGGAAATAAACGTGGCGATTGAAGTTATGAGAGACGCGATTTCAATTTTTGATGATGGGTGCGTCAATCCGAATGAATTTTGTGTCCAGATGTTTCAGTTTTAGCTTCAGTATATTTAAAGTTCTACCGCCAAGCGGAAGCGATTCTACGCCATCAAAATGCGCATTGTACTGCTGGATTTAGGGCTTTCTAAATATAGGCATTGCCCTCCTTTACCGATCTGTCACACCGATAGTTACGTGAATTCGTGATTGTACGTCATTCACATCAGCACTATTGTTTAGTTGTTATTAGCGCACTGTGTAGGTATGTCAGAGATGCTGTGGCATTATATCTTATGTATGTAATGGATATTGTCTCACTTGAATGCAACTGACAAGCAATGGCATCCAGATAATAATGTTTATATAAATTTCCGATCTGCAAATAATTTCCTTGATGGAAATTCTTATTTCCTTGAAAAATTACGACCATAAGACGCAGTTGGCGGTGCAGCCAATTTCTGTTCTTATGATTTTGTATCGCGAAACAAAATCTGAACGCTTATTATTAAATCTCTCTATGTAATAAACACTAATAAAAAAGAAATACCTAGTATTTCGTAGAATAATTAAAATATTGATGTTAAGATCTTAATTCAGATAAGGGTTATATCATACACTTCTCAATACTCAACGGCATTATCCTCTGAACGTGTAAACACACAAATAAATTTAGCATTAATGAATGACGTACGAAATTGATTACGCAGTATTCACGTCTTACATCATGAGCTAGTGCTATTAAAAGGTCACGTCCTAAGGTTATCAGTGCTGAATCTAGCGTGAGTCACCGTGATAAATGTTTAGCAATCATTGTATTCACGCCATGCCAGTTCTTCACGTCCGTGACAGTAGCCAGGAGTCGTAACACTAAGTGTATTGAACAAGTTTACAATTTATAGCTAAGGTGCAGCAAGATATATTTTTCTTCGTCTTTCAACACGGTCTGGTGATAAATTGATGCAATTCGTATTTTGCAATCTGTACTGTATACGCCTTAAACTGTCAGCAGGTAATCTTAGTGCCAAATAATCTGGATCTAATGGCTAATCACAGAATTATATAATAGATCTAATCTAAATCTGTAGTCGACTGCTAGACATAAGTCTTTCTAACTTTCCCATAAAGATAGGTATAGCCCGGCCATTCCAATTTTATATTAAATGTAAGCAAAGCTTAGATATCATTTTGCTTTAAGAATCCATTAAACGTACACATTTTTAGAAAACCTTAACACTTATTCTTCAATTCTTCTATAATTGTGTGTTTCTAATGAATTTTAAAGCAAATTAATGTTTTACGATCAACGGTTTGTTTACCTTTTATACAAAATTTTAATAGCCGGACTATAAGTACCTAATTCTCGAATTCAATAGCAGGTTGATTGTTAAATTTTATAAAAAGTCCCAGATTAAACTAATTGCATTATATTCTTACGACGGCACGTTTTAAAACCGCAGTTAAGTACGTTTTTAAACCGGTGATTACTCCGAATGCTGCCCAGGTGTGTCGTCGCTTACACCCCATTTGATAACTCCCCGGGGGAGGTGTTACTGTGCAATATTAGCCACTTTGTACAAAGAATCGTGCTTGAAATAAGTCTAGATAGCGCTTTAGAAAATATGTTTCCACGACATTATCTTTATATTGTTTCGCTACTATTGTTGTTTGTAAACGGAATTTCAACTAAGATTGTATTTATTTGTTCTTTGTTCTAAAGAGAACTTAGGTATTAAATAGTTACTTACTTACCACTTCAATTCTTGTTGTCGCCATACTAACCGATTGTAACATTTCTAAATTATCCATTCTTATGTAATTTAGTTATTTGTTGGTAATAAAAGCTTGTTATTTTTTAACTACTTACTTGACTTATTTTGTGGTTCAGTTATTAAAACTTTGGCTTCCAAAACTATTATTGAATTGGAACTTTCCAATGACCATTTATTTGTATAATACCAGGATCACACGATTCGATTCTAGTTGATCAACTGCTAAATCGCATGCGATTTGAACCGTCTAAATAGACCTTCAATCAAATTGAATCAATTTGAAGGAACAAAACGTTTCAACTTTTGTTGATCAACAAATGTTGATCAATTAAAATCGAACCATGTGAACCCGCTATAAGTACAATATATCTGTTTTACATCATTCAGTGAAAAGAGAAATGGAAAATCGAACAACGTCAGTCATTTTCCATATGAATATTTCGGCTTTGTTTTCAGGTGTCTGTCAATGTGATGTTACAAATAAACGTCAGTCAGTTTGCATGAGAATTAACGCGCGTTTTCTAGGAGAACAAATACAACGTAATTTTTTGGGTTATTAATTTTAAATTCTTGCATTGACATCAAAAGCTTACATGAAATGCATTGGAAGTTGCATTTGGGTGAATATTTGACTTTTTTTTATATCCTGGGAAAGTCCTCATGGTTGTCCCTCGCCCGGGGTAGGCGAGGGGGTCTGCCGGACACTTACCGGCTAAAAACCCACGGTGTTCCTCCTTTTGACCGTCGGCCGGGGTCGCGGGATTCGCCTAAGCATGCACCGCAACCCCGGCAGGTCTTTGTCCACCAACTTTTGGTGGACCTCTCCACTGTGTGACCCCACCCCACGACCTCCTGAGAGGCGCGGGGAGCACCCCACATCACCGGCGCACTAGAACACATGGCACGCCGTGACCGCCCCGGGGACCAAACAAGCACATGGGCGCCAGACTGCCGCATAAATATATATTTATATTTACCCCCCATATTTGAGTTACATTAACTTTTTTCAATACTTATTATTGTTCTGGGTTGTTACATTATAGTATTGTCAGATTGTTTTTATTCTTGTCTCGTTGCGTGATGGTAGTTGTATACTTTAGGCTTAAATTACCATAATTGGAATTTTAAACGTCTGCATTCTTAACTTTGGGATGATGATAACGACGTTCTTCAGTTTTGTTAAAAAAATTCTATTATTTACCCATTTGCACTAATATGTGAATGAAAATGTTAGCAAAATTTGCTGTTAACAAAATAGTCTGAAATAGAAACAGTTCTGGCTCTGTTTTGTGTAAACCAAAGTTTAAATTAAAATTTGTGGTTGTGTTTTCAGCGTAAATTATGTTTTTAACAAAAACAATAACTAGGTATAGCAACGGAATACAAGAAAAACAACGTTTATATCGCAGAATTAATTTTGTTCAATTCATTTTCATAAGTTTTTAGATAACTTGTGAGTTGTTTACTTATTATCTTTTTCAACAATAATTTCAAGTTTTATAAGTTTTTGTGGAGTTATTACAATAATAACCAATTTGTATTAATAAATTTACGTCTGATCAAAGTATTTTGCAAGTAATATTTGGTGTATTTTCTCATCACCGTGGTAATATTCCACTGCTTATCGTGGGCCTGATGGATATTTAATAAAAAGCAGTATATCACCAAGACAAAGGTTTTATTCCAATAATTTTCTAACAACGCTTACATACGCCATTACAATATACAAGAGAGAACCAGTGTTATCAACACATAAAATATATCAGTATTGCATTACACACAACAAAAACAAATTCTTCAACTGTTTTCATTCCTTTATTGTTAAATCATTCAAGCAGGCAATTTAATAACCCTTTTTTATAGTGGGAAAATACTCTTGGATGTCCTTCGCCCGGGGAAGGCGACGGGGTCTGCCAGACTCTTACCGGCTAAAAATCCAGTGTTCCTCCTCCTGAACGTCGGCCGGAGTCGCGGGATTCGCATAAGCATACACCGCAACCACGGCAGGTCCCGGTCAGCCAACCCCTGGCGAACCTCTCTTCTGTAGGGCCTTGCCCCACATCCTCCTGAGAGCCGCGCGCGGTACACTGCGAGCCGGTTTCTTAGGCCTGTTACTGTTCGGGCGGCGGGTTCTCTAACCCACCGCCCGCAGGCCACGCACTAGGGTGGCTGGAGGTCGTCGATTTAATAACCCTGATGATAAATAGCTAACAGCTATTAATGCAAAATCACCGTTCACCGACACGTAACTTCAAAGATGTCTGATTACATATTTGTGTCAAGATTGTTTCTTGTTTAATGTGCTACGCGGTCATAGGTTAAACCGTTAATTACAATACCTACCATAGTTTAGTCTTCTGTTCATAAACCAAACTTAACTTTAGTATTCTGTCGCCGTCCCCTTACTCCATTGTAACGTTTAATTACATGCCTTTTCAGACAGATATAACTATGCCGAAGTTATTCCGACGATATTCCGAAGTCACGACGCTATTGTCATGTATAGCCGATCGCTTAAAGGATGTCATGTGTCTATCGCAATAGTCTAGCGGATAATAGTTGGCTAATGCAAAACGTGTGTATGAAGTCATCGGGAAATTGAAGGAAATCTGTGGAACTATCAGATCAGCAGTATATTTCGAGAATAGCTTTTGTATGTATGTCGTGGCTAATTACCAACCGCGCGGATCATAGAATTTGCGAGGTTAAGCTGCCCTTGCCGCGGTCAGTCCGTGGATGGGTGACCGTTTGTTACACATCGAGACCCCTCGTTGCTTCGGAAAGCACGTTAAACAGTCGGTCCCGGGTGTCATACGAATACCTATGACAGCCGTTACGGGAAGTCTGATAACCGGTCTAACCTTAGGATATCGGCATTGCCCTGTAATTGGGTTGTGTAAAACTGATGGCAGTCGCTCCGTTAAAATACTGATATTCAGCCGCATTTGGTTAGATTGGAAGCTGATCCAAACATAGGGAAAAGGCTGGCAGAACAAGGTTTTTGCAGGTATCCGTCCTAATTTAGTCCGTTCGCAGTTGAATTTAAATGACAAAGACTTCACGTGAAGCAGATGAATTGGGAATGAAGTCTCTCTTTGACTTAGAGATATTATTTTAGTCAGACAAAATTGACTGAAAGCAAGCCAAGTTTGGCGATCGATATAACAATACAAATTCGTGGTTTCAACACATACATATTACACTCAGACCTGTAATCCCCGAAGGGGTAAGCAGATGTATTCTCCTATTAGGTACAGGGGTCTGTACGTAAACCCTCGTTTCGCCTCTTGTATCGGGTCCCATGTAATGTGGCGAGCCTATTGCCATTTTTCGGGCACAATTATGGTAAAAAAATTTGGTTTCCACACTAGATTAATTAACTTCCTACTATTCTTTGCATAGTATAATATAATTATTATACTTCATCATATGAGTAAATAGCTGTTATCTATACTAATATTATAAAGCTGAAGAGTTTGTTTGTTTGTTTGAACGCGCTAATCTCAGGAACTACTGGCTGGAATTAAAAAAATATTTTTGTGTTGGATAGTCCATTTATCGAGGAAGGTTATAGGCTATATAACATCACGCTACGATCAATAGGAGCTGAGCATAAATGAAAAATGTTGCAAAAACGGGAGAAATGTCCACCCGTGCGAAGCCGGGACGGGCCGCTAGTCTGTGATAATAATCTTAAATGAAAATCTACCATGTCCGCTAACTTCGTAAGTAAAAAAGGCGTTATAACACTTACCACACAAATGGCTAAGCTTCTCTTACATAATACAGAGTGTAAGCGGTTATAACATTGATGATAGGCTGACCCAACGAAAACGCGTTGCGTGTTCAAGCCATAATATTATACGAGAGTTTAACAGCAAACAAACTAAGATGGATTACTTTCCTGTCACAAACACCAGTAACTTTCAAGTGAAGATAAGCAACTTCTATGTAATAATGTTTTTCTTTAATTCCTATAAAGGTTCAATACATTTCGCAATTACACGCCAGACTTGGTAAAGAGAAAAAACCGGCCAAGTGCGAGTCGGACTCGCGCACGAAGGGTTCCGTACCATTATCTATAAAAACGGCAAAAAAATCACGTTTATTGTATGGGAGCCCCCTTAAATATTTGTTTTATTTTAATTTAATTATTTATTTTTAAAGTGAATATATCACTAATTCTGTGAATATTTCAAGCGTCTACCTGTTGCCGTTATCAATATCGAGCAAAAACGAGCAAAAATATCACGTTTGTTGTATGGGGGCCGCGTTAAATATTTATTTTATTCTGTTTTTTAGTATTTGTTGTTATAGCGGCAACAGAAATACATCATCTGTGAAAATTTCAACTGTCTAACTATCACGGTTCATGATATACAACCTGGTGACAGACGGACGGACGGACAGCGGAGTCTTAGTAATAGGGTCCCGTTTTACCCTTTGGGTACGGAACCCTAAAAATGCCTTGTATTGAACCCATTGGGAATGTTTGCAATCAATTTCAAAGAAACGCGTAGGCATCAGTTAGTGACTAGATAAACAGCTGTTATAAAAAGGGCCTATAGACATAATGTAGGTACCTATCTACATATGTTTTATTGGTATTTGCACAATTTATTTATTTTCAGTTTCTTCGATAATCGAATGTAGCTAAGGTTTATCTTTTATTTGCCATTTTATTATAAATTGTTCAAACATCGTTCGTTCTGCCTAGCCTTTTTCCCAACTATGTTAGGGTCTGTTTCCAGTCTAATCAGATGCGGCTGAATACCAGTATTTTATACGGAGCAACTGCCATCAGACCTTCGCAATTCAGTTACAGGATAATGCCGATATCTAGATTAGACCGGTTGTCAAACTTTCGGACTTCTGGCTACTCGTAACGACTGTCATCGGTATTCGTATGACACCCGGGACCGACTGCTTAAACTGCTCTCCGAGGCACGGAAGGGTCTCGATGTGTAACGAACGGTCGCCAATCCACAGACTGACCGCAGTAAGCGTCGCTTAACCGCGCAAATCGTAAGATCACGAGTCTTTCAATTGTTCCTATAATTGTTTAAACATATCTAAGTTATCACCAATATTTTCAATTAATACTATAGTACTGTGTCTAGACACCCTGTATTTATGTATACTGTTACTTCAGAATTTCGTCATCTCCTAGTAACTGCGTATCAGAAGTTAGATGGTTATGGATTTACTATCTAGTTAATCTGGCAACTGACCTCAAACTATTTAGAAAAAAAGTGTAGACGTCGCGGGACATCTGGCAGATGTGAAACATCGAAAATAAATTTATAAAAAGAACTAGCCGAATAAAACCGAAGTGAGCCGACGAGTTACGAAGGTCTGTCGTCGTATGTCTGCCATCGCGATCGTCGCCACGCAACAGCAACATTAGATGTTTCGAATAAAAAAAAGGGTCTATGACAATGATTAAGTATTGAATCTATAATTTTTACCTATTTATCAGAAATTTAGACAAGGAAGTCCTTATCTAAGCACACAGAATATCTAGGTCTAAGTTCTGTTTGCACTGCACAGTGCACTAGGTTCACTTTGAGTCTAATACAACTTTGTCTAAATAGACTCAGGGTAAATACTGGTATGTCAACAGTGCTCGGTCAGACCTCATGAATACGCCTAAATAGTAGTACCTAACGTTTAATAGTCTATTCATCTACGATAAAGAATTTTCTGAGCAGTCTTTGATCGCAAGCTCGGCTTTGAGTTCTTCAGTTCGATTTCGACTTAAGTGTAATTGGTTTTTTCTCCTAGAAGATTTGTTGGTACAGCCCGGGATTAGAACTATGCCTGATAGATGGAGATAGGGTCGCCCCTCGTCACCTTGGGACCAATATCCATAGGCGAAGTGTAGGCTTGCGATAGTGCTCTACGATCGTAGCCCTGTCTATACCTTCGGGGATCTTTTTCAAGTAGGCTTAATGTTTTTATATGGTCGCAGGTTGCAGTAAACATAAAACTACGATGTATAACATCAGAGGCTGGCAAAACAGCAAATGTTAATGCAATTTATTAATATGATGTCACGCTGTCAGTCAAGTGTGAAATGCAAGTCACGCCGGTTTACTTCGCGGACCCAACACAATGTATAAGAAACTTACGCGCGGTACACATTATCTGAGTGTTTCCTATGCGATAAAGAAAATGTTACTAATTTACCATCACCCGATTTTATACACTGATACAGATAATGTAGCGGACTGTAATTTAGAGGCAAAAGTTCCACGACTTTGTAATCCAACCAAAGTTTGTAATTCAAGAAGGAAATCTGACGCGAGTTTATTTGGGAACTTTGATATTTTTACTTTCGCCTCAACTAAATTTAGTCGGAGTTGCGCTACTCTGTTAAATAGAACCAAAGTAAATTAACTTACTTTTGTATAAAGTGTACAGGCATTTACGTTGAACTTAGCTAATTTTACACTTCCTTGTTTCTATTCGTGCGTACATTTCTGCTAGGACAGTAATGTAATAAAATATGCAGATATTTAGCGAAGCAGCTACTTATGAAGTCCGTCGTAAGTTTGTTTACTTAATATCTTCGGGAATTTTGTCATTAAGGGACCGAAATAAAGTGTGTAAACAGCTTTAGAGTGGTCGTTACTTTATACTTTGTGATGAGAGATCGTGGATGTCCAGCGGTTTGATATACGATATGCAGAGATGTCGCACATGGTATAAATAACTGGCCACGGAGCGTTGACCGAACCACTGGGTTGCCATTTAATTTATAGAAATTCCGTTGGAAATATTTCAAATTATTGGTCGATTCGTTAATCTGTTGCATTCTTTTGATGAATATCATCTTTATATTTATTGTCACATCTTATGAGTTGATAAGTTTGGACATGAGGACGACGACCGCAAAACGGAAACGTGATTTATAAATTTTCACTAAATTCTTCACTTTAGTGTTAATTCTCTTGACTTGACGAATGCCTACCTACCTACTTGTAAATAAAAAAAAAAACATACCTTTTCCTGAGAATTTCCGAAAATGGAATCTTAATCGAACAATTTGTGTCAAAACAGACATATTTTATTTAGCGGAATGAATTCCACTCACGAAAAAAAACAGTTTGCGCTGCAGGAATGTTTTTTTAAATTAACGGGAGGTGCAATCTTTATGTGTGGGGGAATATTTCTCATTATTCGTCGAGGCACCCTCGTCTTGCTCCCGCACTCCATTCTTTATAGCCTCAATATTGTTTCGGGAGGTGTTGCCACGACAAAATAAATGTTTGTATGGACCCCGCGTGCCGACCGTCGTCTTCGACGGATCCAACAATTTAAGCATTATTGCTTTTCGTAGATATTTTACACAGGGAGAAGGAATTTTATTGTTCTTTTTGTTATTAATGACGTAAACAAAGATAGATTAATGTGCCATGTGGGGGGCTTATATGTTCCCTCAAGGAATGTTCTTTGTGGCTTTCAATCTGCTCGTTAATACTTTTTATCGACTTGAATAATTGAATCGAAATCTTCGGTTGAACCAAGAAATGTTGGATTGGCTCTCTAATTGGGTTATTGTTGAGAAGTAATTCGATTCATTTGATTTATCACGAGTTTATGAATATTTTAATGACTTGTGGATTTATTTGCAAGTATCGGAATCCTTTTTCTTTCATTTGTTGTTGTTTTGTTAAATAAACACCTTTTCTTTCATTTATTTCTTTATTTTCTTATAATCTGGGTATATTTTTTTTTCTCGTTTTATTAGGTCACTTTGCTTCACTATGGATGCCTATTTTATAACTTAAATATCTATACTAATATTATAAAGCTGAAGAGTTTGTTTGTTTGAACGCGCTTATCTCAGGAACTACAGGTTGGAATTGAAAAATTATTTTTGTGTTGGATAGTCCATTTATCGAGGAAGGTTATAGGCTATATAACATCACGCTACGGCCAATAGGAGCGGAGCATAAATGTTTTTTTTTTGCAAAAACAGCAAAAATGTCCAACCGTGTGAAGCCGGAACGGGCTGCTAGTAACAGTATAAAGATATAATTCTTTATTTACATAAAAGTAACACAAATACAATGAAGTCACTGACTCCTGAGCTAGGTACAAAAGACCTGTTTTACAGAAATCAGTGTCTTCTCCTATTGGTACTAGTGGACACAATTATACATTATGTAAACAAAAACAGATAAGTATATAATTAAATCAAATTATACTACCTATAACATTGAATGCCTGATATTTTATTGGCCTCATTCGATGTTTATTTAGTTCTAAAAATGGGAATATTAGACACTTTTTTTGTTAGTCTGGGATGAATATTCGAATTGTAAGATAAACAGACCGTTTTATCCGCTTGTCATCCCACGCAATCTACAACAATCAATTGAGGGGAATAGGTTTTTTGGTGATCGTAGACGACGTCACAGCACCTTTCTTTTATCGTATATTTATCTCTGCTGATGTCAAAGTCTTGCTTTCATGTTTTAATTACTGTCCTGAGGGAAATTATGTTTTCGCAGTTTGTAATTATGTGTGATGACTATAATACGAGTATAGCCCCTTAGTTGCTTTTATGACACCCTAGGGAGGAGATAGAGTGCCTACTAGCTAGCCTTTTCCCAACTATGTTGGGGTCGGCTACCAGTCTACGGAAATGTGGCTGAATATCAGTATTTCATTGTTAATCTAACCACCGCTGCCTTACTTATAAACAACATAACATAACATCACGCCTGTATTCCCCGAACGGTTGGGCAGAGGTGTATAGTAACTCGCTTGCCTGGTGTGTGTTGGCGGACTACACACACCATCGAGAAGTTTTTTTATTGTAGCCATCTCACGTGTGCAGGTTTCCTAACGATGTTATCCTTCACCGTTAACGCAATTGATAATCAAATTCTGACCCGCACATGAATTCGAAATGTCAGAGGTGCGGGTCGATTGACTCAGACCCATGGAAGGCAAACGTTAAACCACTAGGCCAGGGATGACGAACCAATGGCACGTGACACAATATTTTGGGCACGTCACTGATCACAAAATTAATTACGCACTATGAAAAAAAGTGTGAATTTATTATATGAAGAGCGAACGCGAGTGATTACTAATTCAAAATTATTTGATGGCACGTCTATGACCTCATTAAACATTTCTTTAGAAAAATGGCAGGTTGATACGTAAAGGTTAGCCATCCCTGTACCAGGCTATTGGCTAATAAACAATAATAATAAAGTTTATTAGATAATTCTCTGTTGAAATAGACAATGTTGTGCCATATCGTAGCGTTACCATTGGAATTCGGCTCACGTCAGGAGAAAAACGTTGCGAGGAACACATTCACGAACATAAACAAAACGTTCCCCTAAACAAAGCATTGTACGGTAATTTATCATTCAACCATTCATTCCCATTATTCCCCGTGCGAGCTTTATGGTGCATCAATATTAAACGAATTCTTTATCACGCAGCCCGGAACTGGAAGATAAGTCTATACACGTAGGTACCTACATAATTTTGACGCGAAGGTGCAATTTTTCCCGGCAGCTTAGCGAAAGGGACGTTGGACCCTCGGCTTAGACCCTCAATTACAGCCCCACTGACGTGGCGACCGACCCTGTGAAATAAATCAAGTTGAATTACCTAGCAACGGTGCAAAAAGTTCATTTTAAGTAAAATTTTCAGAAATACATCTCGTACGTAAATTAGTTGTTGTTCCTCTAATCCAGTGATACCCAAAGTGGTTTATATCGACCCCCAGGGTTGACGCCGACCTACAAGGGGACCATGTGGGTGAAAGAATAATTGGGGGTCCACAATGGTGGATCTCATTTAAGCAAGTCGTGACTTTAATTTTGGAATAACCCATATACACAAATGATTTGTTGCTTAGTTTTTACCTGAAAACGTAACAAACAGACCGACGGCGATAGTAATATTGTAGGTACTGTCGTTGTTTTAATAAATGTATAAAATTAAACGTGTGTTTTTTATTGTTTTTTCGATCTGCAGTTAGAAATCACTCAAAAACACATTTGAAGTCGATGAATTTGCAAAAATGCAATGATAGCTTAGCAGGGGGTCTACCCAAATACTGTTTACTGTGTTTAGTACTGTTAAAATGTCATATCATTTGGGGACCCAATACATAATATCAGAAAGCACATTGGGTCAGCCCGCGCGACCGCGCAACGAGTATTCCCAAGGAGGGTTGATGTCAGGCAGGCGGCTGGTCATAAAACAATAAGCCAAAACCTCTAACAACATGGATTTATGTAATACATGTTGTGCCGACCCCACTTAATGTGGGATAAGGGCAGGAAGAAGAAGGGGGTCTACCCAAAACTGAAAAACATAATAAGTGGTCTATGAGACAAAAAAGTTTGGGTACCTCTGCTCTAATCGAAGGAACGAAGGCTCTTAAGACCACCCTTTTAATTAACTTGTATTTTCTCTTCTATTATTGTTATTCTAATAGACAATGGAGATAGTTAATGTTAATGCCTTCTTTAACGTTCAAGTAAACACTAATGGCGTAAATACTAAATACTTAACGGCGTCGGTAAATAGCGTAAGGTCCTTTTCCGAGTCCATTTATTTTCTACTGAATAGAATTCAGTGAAGAATATCTGATATAAATAAAAACATGTTTACATTTATTTTACTTGGTAATGTATTCCTCAAATATATTAAAGTCTAGAGGCCTGTAAGATAACTTGAAAGGTAATAAAATCCTTTCAAGATCCTCTAAGAAGCCTGATCTTAATACATTAAGGAGAGATAACATACCGAATAAATAAAGTACTTAGTAAATAAAAATATAATTTCTAAAACCAATTTTCACAATGTCGGTAGCCGTCTCTCATTTCAATACCGAGAAATTGTAAACTTTCTTAATAAAATCGTCAAGGAAATATTCAATTACTAATTTAATCCACAAATCGGTACAGAACTGCATAAAATTTCATAGAATTTTTTACCGAATAATATTACTGGAACCAACGCGGCTACTCTGACAACTGTAACCGATACTGCTAAAGGATTTGTTCTTTTAATCCTATTTTCTCCTCCTTTGAGGATCTGATACCTTTTATTTCACAGAATTGACTATTATTTACGCAAGGAGGATTGTCTAAAAACTTTAAGAGAGTACGTAAAGTAATCCTAAGTAATGCGAATTTGGGCAGTTGTTTGTCGTCCCCTATAATCTTTAAGAAGTGAATTAAGAGTAAAACGAACTAAGAGTACGCCGAATGTCAATAGAGGATCAAAGGTTGATATAAACTAAGGCGGTCCTCCCACGGTGACGCAAGTCGGAGCGACGAAGGACGTGCGTGCTACAGTAGCCCTAACACGAGCATTGAAGTATAGTATCGCAAACGTATCGCTAATATGAGCGAATTTTGAACTGGAAATGGAACTGCCCTATAACATTTTTTTGTATAGATTTGAATAAAGTTTTCAATTTAATTAAGTAGCTATATATAATATATATAGCTATATATATAGCTCGACAGCATTTGTGCTAGGCCTACTGAGACTTAAGTCCCATGTTATAGTGGGCGGGCCTATTGCCATCAACCGGGCACAAATCCAAACTCCGGGCTGCTACTGAGAAATTCCCAATGGAAAAACCCAATAACACTTGCCCGACCTGGGGATTGATGCCGATGCCATGTGAGACTCCGTACAATTCGGTGCTATGTTAAATCGTTCGCGTGTCATTCCGACTTGCATAATCGTGGGAGACCCGCATAAGACCGTTTTCGAAATTAAGAGATACAAATTTTACTACGAAAGATCGCGTTTTTCATCTAAATGGCAGGTACTTTAAACATAACGGCCCATAAACGTTTATGGCTTCGAACATTCTTAGGAGAATAATGTCTTAATCACCACGTTTGGTAGGCAGATTGGAGATCGCAGCATGATCAGTATTCAGACGGAAGCCGCTGCCAATCCACTTAATATAAACCTTTAGGCGTGTTTTATGATACTCAAAATGAGAGGCGGTAGCTTATCTTTCGCTGAGGTCCACACGGTGTGCCAAAAGGCTATCTGCGCGGTCTGCCAAAAAGCACAGAGGAACAAGAACATACATGCATACATACATATACTCACGACTTTTTTCCCATGAGGGTATGCTGAAACAATAGAACGCCACATGCTACGATCCTTACATACTCCTTTCGCTTCATTCATATTAATATGTACATCTTGTCAAGTAATTAATTAAAAAGGAACAATACATTACTTTTTTAAATCATTACACTTAGCTTTTCATCAGCAATGAAGTTGTTTTTGTATTAAACTACTAATGAGTGGAAGTTAAAACGTTAATTATGGTTATATTCACGTGAAACGAAGAGCATAACACTTATGCTCTTCCTTTCACGTGAATTTCACGTAAACACTTAGTATTAAATTAAAATGTTAACCTTAATAGGTACATAATATGGTTACTTCTAATTAACTAGCGAAACTTTACACGGTTACTAAGTATCGTTAATAGAACGCATTCAAATAAAAAACAACTTTAAGTTTAGTTAGTTAGGTAGATAATAAGATAGCTACTAGGTGAACGTTCTTGTCTATTGTATTAGTAAGGTATCTTGTTATCTAATTAACTAATGTTTAGGTATTAGGATTGTTTTATTAGAATGACGTGTCCTATTACTTATATCTAGCGACCATGTTTCGTCAGTAAATTGAAAATGTTCTGCCTAACCTTTTCCCAACTATGTTGGGGTCAGCTTATAGTCTAATCAGATGCGGCTGAATACCAGTACTTTACACGGATCGACCGCCATCAGACCTCCGCAACCCAACTACTGGGCAATGCCGATATCCTAAGGTTAGACCGGTTGACAGACTTTCAGGCTTCTGACTTCCCGTAACGACTGTCATAGGTATTCGTATGATACCCGGGACCGATTGTTTAACGTGCTCTCCGAGACACGGAGGGGTCCCGATGTGTGCGGCAAGCGCAGCTTAACCTCGCTAGTCGTATGATCAGCGCGGTTGGTAATTAGCAAGGGTAATTAGTCACAAGTCCCACAAATAAATAAAAAAAAATTACCGCCTTTAAATTCAAAGTAACCTTATTCAATTTTTGTATTTGTACAAAAACTACAGTATAATGTGTGCTAAGAAATTACATTAAAACGGTACAGAGTGAACTTTCAAAGTGTATACGGGTTGTAAGACTGAAACGTTACATATTTAAAGTTATTACGGCTACCTGCTCTCGAGTTCATACTTGACTCTAATTAGTAAGTAAAAGATGTCCTTTAATTTACATTTAATTAAGTAAATGAAACTAGAATCTTGTTGTTCTTAAAATCTGTAGTTGGGAATTGGGTTGCAGACGACAATGAAAGCGCGGTGGTCTGAAAGTACTTACGAAATCAAATTGTTCTTTGTTAACGTTTATTAAATATGATCTCATTTTCTCTTTAACCTCTGATGCAAAAAGAGGGATGTTATATGTTTGAATCTTTTTTCCGTCTGTATGTCTGTCTGTGGCACCGTAGCTCGCAAACGGAAGAACTGATATCAATGCGGTTTTTTTGTTTGAAAGCTGGTTTAATATTAATGGTTCTTAGCTATGTTTGATGATAATCACTTCACTCGTTTCAAAGTTTAAAGTTTTTAAATTAAAATTTTAACACGTAAATACAACATGTAACGTAATTAACGCACACCCTCAAACACCCCAATTAGAATATTGTTATAATCATAATACATACACTGAAATTTTAGTTTAACATGTATATGCAATGTTATTTACTAAATTAACGTTCTTGAAATAAGGTTTATTTTTCTTTATTTTGTATTGAATGACGGAATTTGTATTAATACAAATAAAAATGCACATTAAAAAGTCTTTTTGCTTTGATTTAGGCTCCATTTCAGTTTGTTTTGACTGTACAGGGGTAATGTGACTAATTTCCGTAATTTTAATTATTTTTGGGATAAAAAATTATCTGTATTAAAAATAATAGAAATCGATTCAGTAAACGATTCTGAACGAACTACTTTCAGGATGTGCGTTAATTATGTTACGTATTATATATTTTAATGGTCCAGCAAGCCAGTAAGCATTTACATAGTTCATAGAATAACAATTATTGTAAAGAGTTTGATAAGAAGTGGAATTGTAAATATTTTTTTTACTTAACACTATCATGGTCTAAGACCAAAGAGACGTAACTTACATCTATTAATCGAGTATTTTCTTCACATACAAATTGAGGGATAGCAATAACAAACATACTCAATACGAGTTTATATTCGTATAAGTTAACAGATGCGCCACTTTGTAAGATAAACACGCGACTCTTCAGCGATTATCTCAAAATGCGAATACATAAACAACGCCGTTTGAAATGTTAACTGTGATATTAAAACCATGTTTGTTATTAACATGTAGATTTTTCATCAAATGAACAACCATTATATTATGTAAACCATAATTTCCAAACAGCGTAACATTTGATGTTGTTCGAAATTTTCGTAGGTACATTCCACAGTAATAGGTTAGCGTGGTATGTTATGCGGAGGGAAGAAAGTCATGTCGCAAGATGAGTGATAAATATGAATCATCATCATCCTCCTGCCCTTATCCCAACTTATTTGGGGTCGGCGCAGTATGTCTTCTTCTTCCATACATCTCTATTAACCGTCATCTCAATAGTCACCCCCTTTGTAGCCATATCATCCCTCACATTATCCATCCATAGTTTCTTTGGTCTTCTACTCTAGTGATAAATATGAATGTGGATGGATATACAAGGTTAGTCGGAAAGGGGGTACTAAGCCGAAAGGGTGTTAAAGTACCCATAATAAGGGATAACTTTTGTTCTACAACTTTCCCCAAAACTCGATAGTTTAAGAGAAATAGCTTTTCAAAGATTTCGTAAAAAATATGCTAAAATCTATCTGTCCACAGCTGTGATCAGCTGTTTTTACAATTTAGGTCATATTTGGGGTTACGGATAAGAAAATTAATTTTCTGAATTCATAACTGAAGCAGTTATGATTTTTTTGAAAAAACAAAATATTTTTTTTTCATGCAAATAAACATTATCAAATTTTGGAATTTTAACTTTTGCTTTAAAATAGTCATCAGTGATACTATAGGTGGTCCGCGGCTTAGTACCCCCCCTTCCGACTAACCTTGTATAAGTAGAGGTAGGCCAAAGAAAATGGATGGATTGTGTGAAGGATGATATGGGTAAGAAAGGAGTGAGTACTGAGATGACGGCTGATAGAGGAGAATGGAAGAGAAATACATGTTGTGCCGATCACATCTAGTGAGGGATACGGGCAGGGAGATGATGATGACTTTGCATAATGTATAAAGTTCATGTCGTCAGTGGAAAGGTAAAAAGACTAAAGCGCCAATATACCTACTTTACAGTAGAGAGATTCAAAGTATTTTTTTAAGAAAATAAACAGTTATTTTTCTTAGAGTATACATATATATAGATAATTTAATTATATATTTAATATGTATACTCTAAGAAAAATAACTATGTTTATTTTCTTAAAAAAATACTTTTAATGTCTCTCCTATAAAGTAGGTATTTTGGCGCTTTATTAGTCTTTTTACCTTTCCACTGACGATGTATTTTTTGCAACGTCTATGGATTATGTGGTTAAATTTATATAATATCCATTACTTAATTGAAAATGGATTAAAGTAATTAACGTAGGCTTTTGCTCCCGATCAAGGAATCAAGGGATTAATTAACCAGCTCCTTACCTTTTACTTAGCGAAGCTTCACACACACAAGGAAAAGATGAATAATATATTTCTGATAGACTATCATGGAGTTTCTTGGCGATTCTTTTCCATAGGAAACGACAGATTGGAACCGTGTACCTACTTAAATTCTAATTTTCAAAAGCGCCCGTAATAGTTAATGTAAAATAAAATAAAAAAAACTACGTTACATCACGCCTGTATTCTCCGAAGGGTTGGGCAGAGATGTATAGTAAGACCCCAATTTGCTTTTATGTTTTTAAGTCCCATGTAATAGGGGAATAGGTGGCGAGTCTATTGCAATCAACCGGGCACAAATCCAAATTCCCGGGCTGCTACTGAAGAATTCCACACGGAAAACCCAATAACACCTTGTCCGACTTGGGGATCGAACCCAGGACATCACGACCAGAAGTCACATTTAAAAAAAAATAAGTGGCATCTAGTATGATACCTGATGATGTCATCTCTTTTATAGCCCAATATATTATTCAACTGTAAAATAAAATACAGTGACTTTTGGCATAAAACTTTTGCTCCAGCGAACATTTAGAGCTGTCGTTCTTTCTATTGCACGTATAAATGTTTAATGCATATTGTACCCGTACGACTATTTCTTAAACTCGTACACCAGTTCCGTCGAAATCTTTTTTATTTCTCACAATGCATGAAAGTATGCTTCAAAGTCAATAGTGACCTACTTTATACGGAATCTTTCAATTTTACATGAACTGGAACACTGTTTTACAATATTTATGATTGTAACCTACATTTTTGCTGCGATTATTAAGAAATTAATGGAATTTTAAGAAAGATGTGTAAAATATTGGTGTTTGTTAGTTTCTTTGAGTTATTAAGGAACGTATTAATAAAAAGCTCTTAATTGAGAGATCTCTCATAAGTATAGTTATAGCATAAATGAGACGTATTTAAAAAAATGTCAATGGTATGGAATTCTACTTTATGGTAACTACTGTTGGAAGATCTCTTAAATAAGAATTATTTATTAATACAGGCCTAAAATCCATATTCTAAGACGTTCCTCCAAAACTTACTCGACTCAGGACGGCCTCGAAAACACCTTCAACATTGTATTCTTAGTCACAATTTCGTGTGAACTTTGAGGTTTTTCGACTGAGGGGTCCTCAAATGAGTCGAGTTAGAGTGGAGTCATTACGTCATAATTTTGTTTATCTGCATCGCGCAAATAACGCCGCGGTAAATAGTTGTAAGGATATTCGATAAAGTCTTCAAAATTCATTTTTGTTACATACGAAATTTGACACTTCCTACCTTAAGGTAGGTTCCGAGGCACCTTGAGTTTGATAGATGATTCCTTACCTCGACTGAGGAAAAATATATGTCAACTATAACTACCGATGGTAGTGAGAAAGGCCGAGTCGAGGTGGAGTCGAGTCGAGTAAGTTTTGGAGGAATGTCTTAGAATATGGGTGTAACTCTATTCAGTACTTGGTAACTATCAATGAAACTTGACTGATCATTGATCATCAATATTTGACAACGCCATAGATGATGACATCACAATTACCACGTTTTGCAGGCGGATTGGTGATGGTAGCATGTTTGTTATTTTCAATATTGTCTGATGGCAAACAAGCTGACGGTCCACTTGATGGTAAATGGTTACCGTTGCCTACAATCCCAAGATGATTGTTAACGCGTTGTCAAACCTAAAGACAAAGTTGAAAAGTTTCATATGTGCCTGTAATTTGACTGGCACCACAGATTAAATAATAGTTTACAACGTAACTGGCACCCATAGCCTTCAAACACAGCAATGTTGCATTGCGGTAGAAATAGATAATGGTGGTAGTACCTACTTCTCCGGACGAACACATTGACAAGGAGCTTTACTACTGTTGAAATTAAATTAGCCGATAAGAGGACGTTGTTGTCTTCCTCTTAGCCTTTTCCCAATTATCTTGGGGTCAGCTTCCAGTCTAACCAGATGCGGCTGAATACCAGTATTTTACACGGAGCGACTGCCATCAGACCTCCGCAACCCAGTAACTGGGCAATGCCGGTATCCTAAGGTTAAACCGTTTGTCAGACTTTCGGGCTTCTGACTACCCGTAACGACTGTCAAAGGTATATGACACCCGGGACCGACGGCTTAACGTGCTCTCCGAGGCACGGAGGGGTCTCGATGTGTAACAAATGGTCACCCATCCACGGACTGACCGCGGCAAGCGCAGCTTAACCTTGCAAATCGTACGATCGGCGCGGTTGTCATTTAGCCACGAGCCCCTCCTATAAGAGGACGTTGTTGTACATCCCCTTAATGATGTAATCCCTAAGTCGTTTTTCCGAAACCCACGTGTCAAAGGGATGGCCTATCTGCCAAGAACTAGACAATCTACCTGCAATGTAAAAAAGATATGAAATATAAATATGCTGAATAAAAATAGGTAAAAACCTCTCAATTTCTTTTTCTATTTCCATCGTAAACTTGACAAAGTCTGATGAATAAACTTTGTATTGCTTCACTTGGTGGGGAGGCTACCTGACGTGCATGACGTCACTGTGTTAAACTCAATCTAAAGTTCCACTGTCAAACTTAAACTGAGCTTTGTTGCAGGTGAATAATGTTTTGATATTTGTTTATTTGAAAATAAATAAACTCACATACATTATAACTCACGCCTGTTCTCCGTTAGGGTAAGCAGAAACAATTGAACGCCAACTGCTACGATCCCGATATACATTCCTCGCTTCTACATCCATTTTCCAACTTTGCACGTTCAAATTAATTACGGAGGCAGCAAAACACACAAAAAATAAACAACAATGTAAATTTTGGGCCACAAAACAATATGCACGCAAAACAAAACCAGGAATCTGAAGGCCCAACTTCAGAAAAATTAAATCTCTCACGGTTCTGGAGCCGTGCAATGAAATTAAGTATGCGGCGCTCACGGGACGTCTGTGACCCAGTTTCTGAACCGACAATCGCTGAACACATATTTTAGTCATCACGTCAATATCATTAAAATCAAAACTCGTTCTCATTTATTTAAACTGGATTGAAAATCAGTAGGTACTTTTTAAACGCCAATGTTACAACAGACAGCTCCCGAATTCGACACCCTTCATCTCGTCCTAGTGTCAATGCACTGAAAATTATAACTTAATTGGAGGCATATAAGTACATAATCGCCAAGCCTGAATGTTCGTTACGATAAAGTGTAATAACAAACGCATGATTTAGGCCTTAACTGAAAAATAGCGCTGCAGCAGTTTATTGTTCGCTAAGATAAGAACCTTCTTTGGTATCGTACATCATCAGAACGTTTTTTTTTTTCGCTTTTATTAACGACTAGTAGTGCCCTCGCGGCGATTTTTTTTAGATATTTGCGTAACTTAAACCGTTAACGCAGCGCACGTAAC
This sequence comes from Amphipyra berbera, assembly GCA_910594945.2. Lineage (NCBI taxonomy): Eukaryota > Metazoa > Arthropoda > Insecta > Lepidoptera > Noctuidae > Amphipyra > Amphipyra berbera. Next base: position 7,134,330 of record OU343136.1, on the reverse strand, counting down.
GGAAGCTCTCAAAAAGGAATAATTTTTCCCTTTTATGCAACATTTTTCATTTATGCTCCGCTCCTAGTGGTCGTAGCGTGATGTTATATAGCCTATAACCTTCCTCGATAAATGGACTATTCAACACAAAAATAATTTTTCAATTCCAACCATGAGTTCCTGAGATTAGCGCGTTCAAACAAACAAACTCTTCAGCTTTATAATATTAGTATAGATTTAATATTTTGTATGGTGATGTCTTATTTTTGGTTTTTTCTTATTTATACTACCTAATGACGTAATTTGACGATAGATGTAAGTACACTTCACGATATAAAGCTATGGCCAGACTTGGCTCCCAACTTCCAGCTGTTTCGGTCGACAGGCAGCTAATGAGCCGATCAAACGATGTCGCCGACCGAATCTCTGCTACTACTCGTAGTTTACGCAGTGTGACCGTACGCAATTAAATAGTTTATTTCGGAACGTAAACTTTAGCTGGCAGGCATACAGGTTAATCCCTGTCTAACATAGACAAGATCTGACAGAGCGAGGCGGCACGATGTGATCTGACTAAATTAAATAATGGTCATTCACGTAGTCCTATACTGCCGTTGACAGTGTACATATCGCCTCTGCTTCAATAACGTGACCAGTACGAACGATCCTTATTTGTTTTATTGGATTAATAAAACCACCATGTCCGATTTTATTTTAAACATAACGTAGTTTCGCTATTATAAGCGAAAAATACCACGTTATTAAAATAAAATCGGACACGGCGGTTTTATTCATCAAATAAAACAAATAACTGACTTCCTTGTTGGTCTAGTGGTCTCAAGCGCGACTGCTGAGTATGGGGTCCTGGGTTCGATCCCCAGGTCGGGTAAAGTGTTATTGGGTTTTTCCATTAGGAATTTCGCAGTAGCAGCCCGGAGTCTGGATTTGTGTCCGGTTAATGGCAATAGGCTCACCCCCCCATTACATGGGACTTAAACATAACTGGTGAAACGAGGGTGTTACTAAAACACCTCTGCCGAACGTTATGTTATGTTTTATGTAAAACAAATAAGGATCGTTTGGACTTGTCACGTTATTGAAGCTAAGGGGCGATATATCTTTATACTGTGATACTATTAAATTAATATGTGAAAGCTACAGCGTTGGATCCCAATGCGAGCAAAGCCAAAGTTCAAACCTCGGGCTATACATGTGGAATAATAGAAAAACCCAATTAAACTTTTGCCCGATCTGGGAAACGGAATGTGGAGTTTCGAGTTTTCGCCTACCTATTTGTAAGAGCTTTATTTGAATCTAATGAATAAAAGTTTTTATTTTATTAGAACCCTGCTCGTAGTTCGAGTGCGGCGTTAGAGGTCCGAAGCCGCGCTTAAACGACTAAACCAATGAGACGATCGAGATATATAGGGTCGTAGGTCGGAGGTACATGTAGGTAGTTACTATAGAAATAAATTCCGAATGTCGTAAAAATGTCATGTATTGAAATTATTCGGAAAGTTTCCGAATCTATAAGGTATATACATTCTGTAAAATATGGGACGTTATTGAAGAAGGATTCTTGTTCTAGGAGATATGGAGATCTATGTTCAAGGAATAGATTTTTATTATTCACTTGGTTGACAAGGACTATCCAACTTTGCTTTTATAATATCCTTCAAGTACCAATTTTCAGCGACTCGACCAAGAAATTTTAGCTAAAGTAACACAGCCACTAACAATTAATTACATTTATGGTATCAGTGAAATCCAAGCCTTGTTTATTCATTTCCTCATGTACTATGCTGACCTAATTTGTGAGGCTTTCAGTTGAGTGGTTTCAGAGCTCTAAGTGATTGTTGATAAACTTTTGAATTAAATTAACTTTGGCAATTTGCCAAATGAAGTACTAATAAAACTGGTCTCAGTAAATAATGTTAGCCTCATTAAACACAGCGTTTGAAAGATAATTGTTCCAATTAAATTATATTATTTAAATCTCTTGTAACTTGAACGGCAAAATATTTTCAGGCTTCAGTTTCAGCGTTGACACATTTATTAATTTATGCTGGTGAGCGGTTGTAAGCGATATCCGAGAGGTTTAAGAGATTGCGAATGGATGGTGCTATTAATTATGCAACGCTTAGTTCAGCTCGACTGTGACCCAATTTAGACGGGCGCCTCCTGCGAACAGCTGCGATCGTGTCGCTCTCGACTTAACTTGTCTGTACTGATATTACTGCGTCTATACACAACGTCAACTCACCATTCAATACAACCTTTCATGGAGATTTGCTTGTAGAACTTGAAGATCGGAAAAAAACTAAGTTGAAGCAATTAATGCAAAAATTTTGGACGCATAAATATTTTTGGAGATCATTATCATGATAAGATTTTGTAAGAAAGTCTAAAGTTGATAATAAACAATAGAATGGTATAATAATGAATCTAAGAAAGCAATGTCAGCACCGACCAACTACAATGCTGAATTAAAATACCGCACAGCGACAACGACTTGCAAAGCTAACATAATTAAGAAACTTGCAAATAGATTGTTTAGTTTGGTTTCCACATTAACTAGTTTTGTTTCACTTAGCTGTATTTGCCTGATCAATCTGTTAACGTTGCGATTTATGAAGGTATTAGAAGAGGTAGATACTGGAATATTCAATCGAGTTTCTCTTCCAATCGTAGCAAATTTAACATCAATATGTAAAGCGTATTACGAACTTGGAACTCATCAGCGTTGTCGATAAAGTTTGCAAATCTTTTGGGGTGAAAAAATAAAGCTGCTTTGTTCTCAGCAAATGTCGTGATTACTAGCTCCGAAATGCGTTGAGTCGGCGCGCTCAATGCCCTCCTATTTAACTTAGCTCATCCCGCGACTCTGGCATTCCGGAACAAGTTATCCTGATTCCAAGTTGGTCCTTCATTTGGTTTAGTTCCGGACATCGCCAATCGCTTCAAGATTGCGAATTTGCAACTTTACACCATTTCGTCCCCCATGTGTTCACACGATTCATTGTCAACAACTGCTACTATCGTCAAAGTGCGCCTGTTGCATATCAATGACGTTGGATGCTGTAGTTTGGAGTTTACATGCGTTTGCTCCTGTTTTTTTTTTTTTGCTTCTGGTGGACTGCATAAAGCTTTGCGGAATATATTTCCATTTATTTCGTTTTCTGAAGGTGTATAACAAGTTTTAGTTAAATTACTAGCAGTCATAAATTGGACGTAGTTAAGCGAAAAGGATCCAACCCACACAGTTATGAGATATTCCATTTTTAAGTTTAGACTGTATTTCTTCATTGGTTCTTTGATTTAAATGTCTTGGTTTCTTGTAATTAAGGGACAAATGTATAATATTTTACTTGTTAAAATGTTATTGTCTGTAGTTTGGCTGAAGAAGTTTAAGGAGTATTTTGATATAAATAACTCACTTTCGATAATTTTGTGGGTTGGATCCTTTTCGCTTAACTACGTCCAATTGTACTTATCAGTAGCTCAGATAGCATCACAATAATAGAAGACTTCATACTCGAGTTGAAAAGCATTGACTGGAAGACATTCGAGTTCAAAAAGAAAATACCCGGTTAGGTGTTTTCTTTCCATTTCAACCTAGGGAATGTAGAATTCTTTCAATATATGAAGTTCTTCGTTCTTTGAAATTAGAAGTCCTCCCAAAGTTTCAATATAAATTCCAATTTTGGATTTAGCACGATCGTCAGTTTCAAAAGTTTTGAAATCGACGGACATTTCGACGGGATGGTCATTTCGATCGTCGAGTAAGCTGTGGGAAGCTGTTCGGAAGTTTCATGCTCTCTCTGCGGAGATTTCGTTAATAAACCGCATCCGAGTGAAGTTTTGAGACTGGCCCACGAAGTCTTCCTTAGAAAGAGATATTTGAAAGGCAAATTGAATGAGTCACATTTTTGCCGTGTAGGTCTTATTATACCCATTTTTTCTCGCGGTTTCACTCGAGTGGCATAGATTTGTTTTACGTTTGGTCTAGATCCCATTGTGAAGGTGAAAGTTCCAATCTTTTCTTGGAACTTGTAGTCTCAGATGTGCAAGAAATTGTTTTATAAGCATTGTATGTCCGATTTCTAATAAGCGGGACAGGTTTATTAAAACGGACTGGAAAACAAGAAGATAGGGAATCCTCGAGGATCTCTGTGAGCGGTGTTCGTTTATTTAGATATTTTATCCATTGGGTGTCATATGAATATTTATGACGGTCGTTACGGGTAATCAGAAGCCCGAAAGCCTGACAACCGGTCTAACCTAAGATATCGACATTACCCTGTAACTGGGTTGCAGGAGGTCTGATGGCAGTTGCTCCGTGTAAAATACTGGTATTCAGCCAAATCTGGTTAGACTGGAAGCTGACCGTAACATAGTTGGGGAAAAGGCTAGGCAGAACGACCGAATCTGTTGATGTGGATCGCGGAAACTTTAATACCTGGGAGAGCGATAGGTGCACTTACTGTGTTATATCGAGCTATATTGTTAATGTTGCACGTATGTAAACACAATGCAGATGGTATGATGTTGGTACAATTTCTGGTAACCGCAGAATTAGCGTGAACAGTGTATTACAACAGATTTAAGCGTAGCATATACATATGAGGTACCTACCGTCTGTTTTGTGTAGTTCTCAGAATATTCTCAATATTATGATAGATTTTGATGAAATGTTAACTGATACAGGCATGGCAAGTGTTGCTACACTTTACGATACGCCTAGTATTGGTCAGTTTATATGTAACAGTACAGACAGTTGCAAACAAGTCTAAAACATCCCATACATTTTGAAATCGAAATATCTTGCCTCTAGACTTACTTTGGCTGATTTTAGTTTTCGACAAACATTAAATGTGCGGAGTTTCTCGCAAAGCCGTCTTAACAATTTCCTTTCTTTATTATTTTCTTGTTTATCTGAAGGTACTTTTCCATGTTTCTAATAATCTTTGTAATGGCTTTTAAAAAACGTTTCATTATTTAATGGACGTGGACGCCTTTGGTAATAACAGCTAGGACTGTTGAAGTAACGAATAAAAGCGGTCAAGTGCGAGTTGATCTTGCCCATTCGAGTTGTGCACTTAATTAAATTAATAAGATTACCACTTTTGCTTTACGCATTTGTTTAACTACAAAACAAGGTTAAGTTGTTATCACAGAAGTTAACTATTGCTGTTGAAAATTTTGTTCCATTATACCAACGTTAGTGCTTCAAGAATCGGAAGATTTATATAGGATCCGGACATTGGTCATTTGTTTTTGTTTAAGGAGATCGACTAATTAAAGTTCTTCAATCAGTTATCAGTTGATATCACACGTATTTGCCTATCTTTGGGGCCCTACATTGCATGATCGTTGAAAATATACATTTTGACAGAAGCCATATTGTTTTTTTTAGTCGTAAAATTTTTCTTTACTTAGTAAGGTACTCTAAAAAATAAATAATTTCCAACTTGACGCTTAGTTTTGATGGTACAAACGAACTTTTGGGATTAATTCGTTTGAATTTGAATTATGTGACAGTTTCATTTACTCATTTCTTGTTCTTTTTTTTCAGGTAAATACTGAGGAAATTGTTTTGGAAGCTCTACATAATAAACGCTTACGGTAAAGTAAATATCAAAGTTGACTTGGAAGACATCTTTAATTGCCGTGTGTTAGTCTCGCAATAACTCGAACATAGCTAGACTGATTTAAATACTTTTTTTTTGCTTCAATGCTGGGGTGGTTTAGGAAAAAAGAAAAATAGGAAAGTTAAAAAAAAAATGTTGGTATGAAGTTCACCGGGTCATCTAATCTATATATATAAAAGGAGAAGCTGACTGACTGGCTGATCTATCAACGCACAGCCTAAACGGCTGGGGTTAGAAACTTGAAATTTTGACAGTAGGTTAATTTTGTGACGTAAACATCCACTAAGAAGGGATTTCTCGAAATTCAACCCCTAAGGGGGTGAAAAAAAATTACGCAAGCGAAGCTGCGGGCAAAAGCTAGTCTTTTATAAATAAGATCTGTCATTACAAATAAGTCCTCAGTTAGTTGTAATATACTTAAAATGTTACTTATACTTAAAACATTGCCTACTTAATTAAAAATAAAGCTTAGAAGGCAGAAGAAACGGTAGGTTGAATTCCATGCAAAATCTAAACGAATCTAATTTATAAGTCAGTGAATCATTTCTTATGAGACAATTTTCTTACATTTGGAAATCCAAAAGAATACCTAAGTACATATTTTTCGTACCAATACACCTGAATTAAAGACGTAACATAAAAAAAAACCTCATATATTTTACACGCTCCGGAAATATCGAAGCATCGGTCTGTGCCAAATAAAATATTCAACTGGCGTAATTTAAAAGCTTCCGGGTCACTTACCCAGCTTTACTTTGTCATCCTCCACTTGATTGCTCAAATATACACCTTAATCCATCGCGATAAAACGTAAATTCGTATCCATAAGTCATGTCGAATGTATTTTGGAAGATAACCTGGCAACATTCAATAAAATGATTATCTAAGTAAAAAAAAACGAGTAATTCGTAAACATATTTCAAGATAAATACATTGCGGCGTTACAGGGGTCGTAAACATTTTCCTGTTCACAAAATAATGTGTTTTCAGCGATCAAAGATTAAGAAAATAAAATAGAAAATATTAATTTTTTTTTTCTTTTTTTTGAACTTTTACTGCTCAGTACTTATGCTAAATCAGCCATAAAAGTTGGTCACTTTGTACTTGTTCAAATATCGTGTTATCATTACACGCGTATGACCGCGTATCTGGTAATAAATTACGCATTAAAGTATTTTTCTTATCGGGATTATTCCGAAAACAACAACCGAAATGTTCAAAGGCGTAGATATTAAATTTATGATTTAAAATTAAGATTACTACAACTACAATGTACTCTACGGATGTCACGTATAGGGCTGCCATCATCTAAACTACAGAAATCGGACAAAGATTGCAAAATCCCCGTACATTAGCTCGAAATCGGGATTTTTCCCCAGATGACTTTGATAATATAAAAAAAATGTAATAAAATAGTCAAAATATAAATTTTCGTACCTAAGGCATATATGTATGTGTGTGTGTTGCGTGGAACTAATTGCTGGAATAGAAAACGAACGAAAATGCCAACGCGATGGACGTCCGGGTTTAACCCGGACACTTTTTGAGTAGGTACCGCCGGAAGCCCCCGGTCGCCCTACTAAACTAGGACAAATCCGGAGAATCCCGGACGGGTGGCAGCCCTAGTCACGTATCTAAGTACCTGATCGACTCAGAGACATTTTGGATTCTAATACCCATCTATACTAATATTATAAAGCTGAAGAGTTTGTTTGTTTGAACGCGCTAATCTCAGGAACTATTGGTTGGAATTGAAAAAATATTTTTGTGTTGGATAGTCCATTTATCGAGGAAGGTTATAGGCTATATAACATCACGCTACGACCAATAGGAGAGGAGATAAATTAAAAATGTTGCAAAAACGGGAAATATGTCCACCCGTGCGAAGCCGGGACGGGCCGCTAGTGTACTATAAAGATACCTATTTTTTACACATACCTATATAATGGGTGAAAGATTTCCTCACCGCAGTTAAACTAGAGAAATATTGTTCTGAGACCTTACCACCTAGTGTAGGTTATAAGTACTTATAAGACTACACAATATTCATATCGACAGCATTTCTCTTCTAAGATCTTTATAAAATAATGTTATTTATTAATTTTCCACGATACGTAGTGCACTTAACGCGAGCGCCGCCGGCAGGTACGTAAGTGTCGACATACATTTCAGAATAAATAAAATGTAAGGCACATTTGCAAGAGAATATTTGCAGTAAGATTTCTGCTTCATTTTCGTGACTAGAATGGGAGAGAAGACTTAAAGTTTGGTGCTGTTAGTTTTATATACCTAGCTGTTATTTGTAGGCAAAATGACTTGTCAACGATATCAAAGTTTAATAACATTTTTCACTCCTGACCGATATTTAACATAACATCAAGAGGGTTGGGCAGAGGTGTATAGTAACATCCTCATTTTCGCATGTAATAGGGGGCCATTGCCATCAACCGGGCACAAATTCAAACTCCGTGCTGCTACTTAAGAATTTCACACGGAAAAACCCAATAACACTGCCCGAACTGAGGATCGAATCCAGGACCTCAAGATCAGTAGTCACGCTTACCACCACTAGATTAACGAGGAATTCCCGATATTTATGTAGTTTAAATATCGAGAGGTGCATTAAAGAAGCCTCCTCGAGTGACGATACTTGAATACGTCCGGCGCAACTTCGGCAGTCAACCCCGCTACCAACCTTACTGACTGCCTAATCTTTTCACCATTGAATGAGCTATTTTGATAAAACTCTAGCCCACACAAGAGAAGATCAAAGAAATCTTCTTCTTTTCGTGTGGTTAGTGACTAACCTGGTGTCAGAGTACATGTCGCCCACGGGCCTCGGATTTGGCTTCACGTGCCGCCGAGAAATATCCCTCAGGCATGCCGACTTCCTCACGATGTTTTCCTTCACCGTTTTTAGGCAAGTGATAATTATACATATAACGTGCATGAATCCGAAAAGTCAGAGGTGCGTGTCTTGGGTTCGAACTCGAGACCGACGGTCACACCACTAAGCTATCACTGCATTAAAAATAGAAGAAATAGAAGTTCATGCTCATTTAATGACGTCTACAAGCTATCTGCCAAAGAGGCAAATACAGTAAATACAGTAATTTTTGGACAAATAATAGTAACAATTCGTCCAAAGTTATTCGGATGTGTGTCTTTGCATCAGCATCTGGATAATGCTTAATAAATAAGAAGCAACACAATTTTATGGCTTGTTTATTTCGCCCCACTTGCAAGGGTCAGCTTAGGGACGCGGGGTTACCGCGTTCATGATAACGGATTGCGTGACCCGACCCGCCTTTACTTTTAGCCGTTGTACATACTCCATTGTCGTGTTTCAGGTGTAACATGAATGCCTCTAACTCGTTTCATGTTTCCAGGGAGCAGTGTTGTCTTCATCTTAGCATTGTTTGTTACTAGAACTTCTGCCTACTAGGAGTGTCTTAGGTTTGAAGGACGTTACGCGTGCAAATTCTGGCATAAGAGTTTTCAATAACCGATACGTCAAATCCAGTTTTATTAGAAGCAATAATAGGTAGTCTTCTAAATCCTTCAGGAAGTCCTAGCTTTCGCAGCTTATGTGGTTTCACATTATATAATCCTATTTTTACTAACAGGTTGATAAAATTAGTAACACCTATGGCTATGATACTACGCAATACATGATTCATGTGCGTTCAATTTTTATTCATTCATGATTTTTGATTTTACTAATTATTTCACTTCATAGACAAGGAGATGAGATTATCTTTCTTTACCATCGTGTTTATACGTTTAATTTAAATGTCTCTGATTATATCTCAGTGTAAAACTACATAAAACAGTCTAAAATTTTCGCTTGACTTTCAAAATAATTTGAATAAGTAAAGCACTATCTCTTATTTACATCTTCAAGAGAGCACATTAATGTTACATAAATCACTTGCAAGATAAATTAAATAAAGTACGTATTTCTTATTGCCTAGCCTTTTTGCAACTACCTATGTTGGGGTCAGCTTCCAGTCTAACCAGATGCGGCTGAATACCAGTATTTAACACGGAGCGACTGGCATCAGATCGCCGCAACCCAGTTACTGGGCAATGCCGATATTCTAAGCTTAGACCGGTTGTCAGACTTTCGGGCTTCTGACTCGTAACGACTGTCATGGGTATTCTTATGACACTCGAGACCTGTTTAACATGCTCTCCGAGGCACGGAGGGGTCTAGATGTGTAACGAATGGTCACCCATCCATGAACTGACCGTGGCAAGCGCAGCTTAACCTTACAAAGGTATGATCCGCGCGGTTGTTAATTAGCCAAGAATTTGTACGTATTTCTTATACCTACATATATTCAATGTTCAAAGGTGTAGAGGGCAAGTTAATATTGTGTCTTATTTAGTGTTGCGCCGTGTGACGTAGCTGCAGCGTTGACCCAACTCTGATAACGTTATCTATTATTAATTACTCGGAAATATTACCAATGTTCAATATCCCTTACTATGTGTTGAAGCTTTTTGACGCAGTTAATGGCAAATCGAACTACTTCAACCAGTTTAACTGTCTCTAGGTACTTTTTCTCTTGTTATATTGGAAAAATTGGTTATGTATTTTTTGGTCTCAGCTGTCAGACAGCAATGTGCTTTTTGGATGTTCCACATTAGACAAAATAACAGAGTCTAAGGTTAAGTTAAGTCTGAAGAACGCACGGTCGCAGTCAAAGATAGGGGAAGGGGGGGGCATATTAAGAGCAAAATAAGTTGAGCACATTAGAATTTATTTTGGTAGGTTTGTCAATTTTACTTGTACGATTTGGGGGGAGGGGGGGGTGGTCATGACCCCTACGACCCCTCCCCCCCTTTGAACCGCCACTGGTCTGAGGTAACAAAATGCCTATATCAAACAAAAAATAAACTGTCCTTGGGAAGTTTCGAAGTTACTGGTAACTTTACGAAATATATTTATTATGTAGCGTAGATAATATGTAATATCGGTATACTCTGAAGTTAATGCGACCACATTAGTTCGTTCTTAAGTTTATTCATGAAACCTTCAGTACCTATGTTCCTAAGTAGGTAGGTAGGTACTCTATAGGAATCCAAAATTTTACAGTGTATAGACAGTCTACTGAAATATCTAGGCATGTCAACGAAACAGTTATGAACTTTAGACTGGTGATAACCAACAGTAATCCTTTAGTTAAACAACGGTTTACTCGAAAATTGACTAAAATTTTAAGTGAACGGCTGTTTAACTACAGCATTAATGTGGTGAACACCAGCCTTAATCCGTCGTCTGCGTTAACTCTTAGCTAAACGTGCGTATAAAACTTTATAGGTATTCAGAATTTATGTTATTACTAAGATGAGCGATACTCGTTCGAGAAGTCGTGATAAGGGGTATAACTCTGAACTCACGTTTGTGAGTAAAACATTTGATAAGATAATAAACGTTATACAATGCTACCAAGTCTGAATTGAATGGCCGATTTTAGAACAGTGAAGTTTAAAGTCTCATTTATTTATGCGTAGGAAATAAAAAATCATCTCTTTCTGCTAAGTGAGTCACATTGCTGAGGTTCGTCAAGAGAAGTTCTTCATTTCTATTTTCCAATTAATTGTGTAAACCATGACATGTAGTCCTCAGCTGTTTATTATCTTTCCGCCTTACTATATAACAGCTGTGTATAGTTATAACGCTGTTTAACGACAGTGTAACCTTACAATTTTTGATGTATAAGCTTGTCATAACTTTACACAACGATTATTGGTGTGGGGGTTAGGGCTAAGCCACATCTGACGGAAGATGCGAGGCCGATCGTCCGCCGGTACACATAATTCCATACAAAAATCTCGATCATACCGTAGGTACACATTTGACCGAAGATGCGTTACTAAAGTTCCTCGAGTAAATTACGCAACGGAAGGTCGGCGACGTATCTTCCGTCAGATGTGGCTTGCCCTTAATAGTGAAAAGGGGTTTAATATGAACAAGATTGGAAGAAAAAAATAATTTTAAAGTATAATCTTTGTTATTGTTAAATAATCTTTGTTATTGTTATCTATAAATAAGTCGCATTACGTTACGAAAACTGGGATTCTCCAGAGATGGCGGAGGTTAAATGGCAATAACTTTGGGTAAAACCAAAATCTCTGATCACGTGACTGAGGTCTGGAAGCGTCCAACCAGTTCTTTCAAGCAAGGAAGAACCCGGCTGAAATGAAGATAAATAAATTGCTTAAAATTGCTTTTAGAAACTTTGTCATCCTAATGTTTACCGACGATGACGTTTTTTGATAATCTTGGAAGAAAATTGGGTCATATTATAAGCAGGGTTTGTTGATATAATATCAAATATTGTATATCTAGTATGTTAGGCAATGTGTTTTAAGGCCTAGCAAGAACATTTAACTATAATATCGTAAACGTCTAGCTAATGTAAACGAATTTTGAATTGAAAATACAAGTATTAATCGCCGTTCACACATTCTCTCAATATGACCACGCCACCTAAGTTCAATTTTTGTCACTACATCATTTTATTAAATTAAATTAAATAATGTGCGAAATAAGTACTCCCGGTTCAAAATTCACTTATACTAGCTGTGTCCTCACGGCTTCGCCCGTGTAAGAAGTTTTATTCCAGTAATAAATATAGCCTATGTTACTCAGTGATAATGTAGCTTTCTAACGGCAAAATAATTTTTGAAATCGGTCCAGTAGTACTTAAGTTTATTCATTACATACAAAAATACGAATCTTTCCTCTTTATAATATTAGTATAGATTATCGTTACGTATATTATCGACAGCATTCGAGCTAGGCCTAAAGGGATTTTAACCCGTCACTTCTATGGATCGTCATCTATGGATAGTAAAACAGTGGTTATACGGAAATACAACGACGCATTCGGGCGCGACTTGTATCATCTCGCTAATACCCCAATAGCGACGCAATCGAGTGATACAGACAAAGGCGAGATAATTAATTGATTGTCAATGATGGTGCTGATTGTGTACGCTCGATGTATCGTTGGCCTGTTTAGCTAAGTACCTAATAACCCAGATTATCATGTAGGTTAAACGATGCGGGCATGCGGTTAAAAGTTAATAGTTAGCGATGTGTTTCACATGTATGTATGGTTTTATGTTATGATCAATCGGGTAAAGGTGAACGCACGCTTATCAGAGCCGAAGGAAGCGAAGGAGCCGAAGGAAGCGAAGGAGCCGAAAGAATTGAATTTTAGAATTACTTGTATGAAATCCTATGAAACCTCGCACACTTTCCGAATCGGCCGAATCGTCCGATTCGGAGCGAATAGGTAATTGTGCGAGGTTTCATAGGATTTCATACAAGTAATTCTAAAATTCAATTCTTTCGGCTCCTTCGCTTCCTTCGGCTCTGATAAGTGTGCGTTCACCTTTAATCAGACTAACACAGTTCATAGCTAGCTGTACCTCCTTCCAAGTACATTCACAAACTAACAAATTTTCTTTACTTAAGTGTGTCTAATGCAGCTTACACACCTAGCCAACGAACGTCAACGAATGTTCATCATTTGTTTAATTTGACCAATCTTTAGCGGTATCGAGTCCCCTCCGTTGGCTAAGTGTGTACGTTGAAGCATACGATCCCACCTGAGTGTAAGTAGTGATGTGATCTACGAGGAAGCACGTCTAACTTTAAGGAGCTTATTCAATTGACGGTAGACTAAGTTTATTTAGGTAAGATTTCACACACACAGATTTTAAACAAAGCTCGCATAGTTTCGTTTATTTTTTTCACGGCCTCACGTAATGTTATTTGCAGACTGCAGGATGCTGCTGACCGTTCTGCCTAGCTTTTTCTGAACTATGTTGGGGTCAGTTTCCAGTCTAACCAGGTGCGGCTGCATACCAGTGTTCTACACGAAGCGACTGCTATCAGAACTCCACAACCCAGTTACTGGGCAATGCCGATATCCTAAAGTTAGATGCTGACCATCCTCTTGATATAATGCCTAACGCCGTTTTTCCAAGGCCCACTACATTTTGTCGTGACGACCCCGAGCGCCATATATCTCTAGTAGTGTCGTGTTGTTTCGTGTTTAGAGCCAAGAAAAAACAACCTTAAACGCTTTTTACGATTCTCAAGGGTGGAACGCGGGTGGTCTCTGTCCCACTATCCCACTATTATAAATTGACAGGAAAGATTGTCAGAATGTTTGGATATTTGGATGTTTGTTTCTCAATCACTCATAAACGGCTGAACGAAATTGAATGAAGTTTGACACATAGATAGACCATGTTCTGGATTAATACATAGGATACTTTTTATCTGGGTACATTCAATAATTCTCCTAGGATGCGAGTGAAACCGTGGGCAATAGTTTATACTGTACTTGACATCTTCCTAGATAACATTAGAATTTTAAATTAAAACGACTTGGTTACTCTACTGAAAACTTAAAATGTAAATAAGGAAGTTTCAAGATAACTTTGTACTGTAATCGAACATTAAGTTCTATTATTTAGTTAATAAACTTTGCTAAGCTATACTGAATATTTGTAATACACGACCCAAACTATTTTAACAAGATCGGAAAGTTATTACACTGTTTCCTTAATCATGTTGCAACAAAAGTGTTGATCAGTTTCTATTTTGTTGAATATACTCGTAACTTAGAAGGGTTGGAAGAAAAACATAAAATAGTACACTCGGGAGCAATGAATCCGGGTCACCAACATAAACAAAACAATGTTAATAAATGTTTTCGAGATATCAAGATCGCTATTTGTTTTAAGCTGAACCAACCGTTAGGGGTATGCAACCATCTCCTTGATCATGTAACACTTTAGGGTGTCTTTAGGAGTCAACCCTCGACTAGCATGTGCACACAAAATTTAGCAGGCGTGTACTTACGGGAGGATAAAGAATAACACTTGTAACCGTACACTATATATATTTAATTAAGAATTTACAAAAAGAACAACAGGGCGTGGTTCGTAGCAATGCGAGGAGGCCAGGTCTTCTTCAGCAGGTGTGGCACTTAACTGAGCAACTGCAGCGGCGCGAGGGAGCCGGTCCGCAATGTGCCCGACCTTTTATAGGCCCGGTCCCCCGCCAGTCAGCCACCACCCGTCACAATCGCTCAATCGATCACTTATCCCATAGAAATCCGAAACATCGGTCGAAGTAGACACAGTTTAGAGTCTCAAATTACTAAAGTTTGTCTCCAGAAACAAAGTATTCCGGCCAATCAGTGGCCCACGTGTGGTCAGCCTTAGCTGCCATATCAGGTACATTTCACTAATGTAGATGAGAAACTGATGGGTCAGACCGATAGCTGACACCGAGACATCATCAGAGATAAAACGACATGTGTATTTGACGTGTCCCCCACATCATAGGAATAAAGGCTTTTATCCTGACTATTTATATGGACGAGACGCGTCGTCTTCTACGGGCTTTGGGTCGGTATGCTGGGCCTATGATCACCATACACGTGGTTTTAGCTGAAAACTGTTTAGTTAGCAGTCATAACGTAGTGGTGTGACGGTCGGACTGCCAAGTCATAGGTCTCGAGTTCGAACCCAAGGCACACACCTCTGACTTTTCGGATTCATGTGCGTATTGTATAATTATCACTTGCTTAAAAACAGTGAAAGAAAACATCGTGAGGAAACCGGCATGCCTGAGAGATATTTCTCGACGGCATGTAAAGCTAAGTCAGAGGCCCATGGGTGGCATAAACTCTGACACCAGGTTAGTCACTAACCACACGAAAAGAAGAAGCTGCTAGCTGTTTCCCAATTATATTGGGGACAACTTCCACCCTAACGAGATACGGCTGAATACCAGTATTTTATACGGAGCGACTGCCATCAGACCTCCACAACCCAGTTACTAGGCATTGCCGGTATCCTAAGATTAGACTGGTAGTCAGACTGAATCATCAGTCGTCACCACCTGACTTAATTATCAAATTTGAAATTAACGGAGTAGTTATACATTTGTTCGGTAGTTTGCGTCCGTATCTCAAAGCAAATAGGTACTTACCAGCTATATACGTCGACTGCATTCAGTCAAAATTCAGTGCGTCAGTATTATAGGGCAGGCCTGGTCGATATCTGCTTGGCCTCTAGCCAGAGTATTCTGTCGCCTTTCTGCCGAACTTAAGAGGCAAACCAGTTTCTCGCTTACGTGACAAAGTTATAATATGCCTAAATTACCTTTAACAATTTGGAGGTAAATTAATTCTTCGCTGATTTAGGAGTTTAAGAGAAGAGTAGTTGCTTTTTGTTCTTCTCCGGGGTACCTAGGTGTTTCTAGTAGGGTTATTTTGAGACTTGTTTGATTTCCTTCAATGTCATGCAATGACATTATGTCGATATGAAAATCTGTCTAGTTACTAACGAGTTGGAAACGAGGGAAGGTACCTACTTATCTTTATTTACATAACATAATATCACGCCTTGTATTCCCCAAAGGGATGGGCAGAGGTGTTTCGTAACACCCTCATTTCGCCGTTATGTTTAAGTCTCACGTAATAGACGGCGAAACTACTGCCATTAACCGGGCGCAAATCTAGACTCCGGGCTGCAACTGAGAAATTCCAGATGGAAAAGCCCAATAACACTTTGCCCGACTTGGGGATCGAACCCAGGACCCCATCCTCAGCAGTCGCGCTTGCCACCACTAGCCCAACGAGGCAGTCTTTATATCTTAAATCTCTTTTAATCTTTATTTATCATCGTGGTTTTTGTTACGATGCCAAAACTAAGATTTTTTTAATGTTATGGTAACATTTATCGGAACCGATCTAAAGGACGGTCGAGATGGGATCGCGACTTTTTTGGAGTGATTATTATGGAGGCTGTAGATCACGGAGCAAGTATCCGTAGATAATACCTAACATTGTGCAATTTGATTTGGGGAAAAAATTCTGTTTTATTAATGGACTAGCGACCCGCCCCAGTTTCGCACGGGTGCAATATAGATAGGTACTAAGTACCTGGATGACCGAGCTTTGCTCGTTTATTTTTTGGTAAATCGATGTTTTCTAAAAGTGAAACCTAGCTAGATCGATTAATGCCCCCGAAACCCCCTGCATACTAAACTTCATGAATAGTTGGAGCCGTTTCCGAGATTCATATATATTATTATTATTCATATTATTATTACATATATTCTTGTACATATATATTTATATATATATGTACAAGAATTGCTTGTTTAAAGGTGTGGAGCATATAAACCTTCCTCTTGAATCACTATATCTATTGAAGAAAACTCCATTAAAATCCATTGCGTAGTTTAAAAGATCTAAGCGTACAGATAGCGGGAGCGACTTTATTTTATACTAAGAAGATACTCAATGAGTTGTTAACTTACGATATCAAACCGCAATTTCATCTATTTCAATCTCACTATTCTCATCAAATTGTGTATGAGAATCAAATTGATAAATTGCATGCACGCCAGGCTTGAAATACTGCATTGTCGCTAATTGTTATTCTGGCCGGGGATCATAATCGTGATGTGACATACAAAACACAACACTGGAACGATGTACAATGACTCCATGCTCTGATTTCTCCTTTACATCCATATCCTTCGAAATTTTCCCACAAGTTACAATGTAAATCAGGGTTCAATCGTTAGATCAGTCTTAATTACTCGGCTTGGTACTGGGTGTGTTCGCTTCATGTAGGGTTGCCATCACCTAAATTGCCGACACCGGACAAAGATTTAAATAACCGGACATTTGGTCAAAATTGGGATTTATCCCCGGGCGTACTTGAAAATGTAACATTTTCCGAAGAAATTTTCATTTTATATGAATAGCCAAAATATAAAACGAACGAAAATGTCAACGCGACCGACGTCCGGGTTTAATCCGGACACTTTTTGAGTACCCCCCGGACGCTCTCGGACGCCCCCGGACACCATCCCAGACTAGGACTAATCCGGGGAAACCCGGACGGATGGCAACCTTAACTTCATGGCTAATTATTCAGCAATACATCGCTGTCTATTACTGCGGGCATTAGCACTTAACAATGTATCCGAATGGAACAGGGGTTTCCCTGAAAACATTTTCCTTTTATGTAATATCTTGATAATTTTCCATAGGGGCTTATAGAACTTCAATGATAACCGCCTTACCAATAACCTTTGTGTCGTTATAACACTGGTTAACATCAGTGTAACCATTTTTTAACCGACTTCCAAAAAGGAGGAGGTTACTATGTTCGTCTGTATGTATTTTTTTTTTTTTTGTGTATGTTCATCGATATTTTCTCCAATTGTGAACCGATTTTGATGATTCTCTTTTTAATGGATAGGATATACTCCGAAGTTGGTCCCATTTAAATTTGGTGAAGATCTGATGAAGAACTTCGGAGATAGACAATGGAACTCCTCAATGACGAACAGTACGCTAATATTGTGATGATGTGATTATGTTACGAGCAGCGTCTTTAGTAGGTCCAACCAAGTTTTAATTAAGGCCACTAAAATGAAAAAAATAAAAACATTTTTTACAAAAAATTTAAACCGACTTCAAAAAAGAATAAAATAATTACCATATAAAATTAACAGTTTCAGAAGTCGGTGCCTTTAATTTGGTTCAGCGTGCATCAGCACCGACTTCTGAAACTGTTAATTTTATATGGTAATTATTTTATTCTTTTTTGAAGTCGGTTTAAATTTTTTGTAAAAAATGTTTTTTCGAATTCATGTGCTGTTCTGAATTTGATTATCACTTGCGATAACTGTGAAGGAAAATCTTCATGAGGAAACGCAGACCTGTGAGGGCTGCATAAAGTTCTCGATGGTGTGTGCAGTCTGCCAACCCGCACCAGGCCAGCGTAGTGGACTAGGGCCTAAACCCTTTTCATTCTGAGAAGAGGCCCGTGCCCAGCAGTGAGACAGTAATGGGCTCATAATGTTATAAGCTTGTCATAACTTTACACAACGATTATTGGTCGGGTTAGTGTCTTTCTTTTATCTACACTTCTATACTAATATTATAAAGAGGAAAGATTTGTATTTTTCTATGTAATGAATAAATTTAAAAACTACTGGACCGATTTCAAAAAAAATTTTGCCGTTAGAAAGTTATATTATTACTGAGTAACATATGATATATTTATTACTGGAAAAAAACTTCTTACGCGGGCGGAGCCGTGAGGATACAGCTAGTCTTTTTATAAATGCGCGTCTGTTGCAAATACATACCTAATTCTGATGTTTTCGATATCATTTGAACATATTGACTTAACTTAATTACCTTATGTACATAATAATTCATTGGCGTCACAATGAAAACAATGTAAGTAACTTATTATCGACTTCCATAGTGACAGTTGTTGACATTAACTTTTATCTTGTTATGTCAAGAGTTAATATTAACAAGCTCTTTATGTATACCTACTTGTTTGATAGCTAAATAACTGTATTTTTTATTCCCAGTAAATAGAAGTCGTTGTACAGTGCCCTCAATAGGCGATTGATTGGGATTATAAATAGGTACTTAGTTACTATTATTTTCTTTATCATTTTTATTCCGGTGAACGACCCGCTTGTACAGTTGCGGAATGAAAATGCTATACACCTTAAGGTCTATTTTTGCTTGCACAGTGCAAGAAACGAACTATTTTACCAACTACGTATTGCCAACATTACCTATAGAAATGAAAATACAAGTATTTTTTTACAAGATATTATAGGGTGCGCGCAAGATAACTCTGCGCGCGACGGAGGGCGTGCTAAATATTGCCGCAAAAATACAAAGTACTACTTTTTAAGGAAAAGTAATATATTCGTGAGCATTAAAATTGGGCAGCCCTCTTTTGCGGTTTATTATATTTTAATTGAGCTAAGTTATGTAGGTACGTTAAAATATACTACCTAACAATTAAACTAATTAGTATTTTTACGTAATTTGCAAAGTAAAAGCACTAAACTTACCTATAAATGTGCTGTGAATGAATAAGAATGCATTGTGATTATTATCGTCTGATGAGGTCTACTATAATCTTCATTATTATATTTTATTTTATGTCTAAAATCAGGTAAATCTAGCGACAAAGTTAATAAAATGGCAACATTGCGGTGGACCATGATTAGTTCCGATTTTGGTCGCGCGCAGACTTATCTTGCGCGCGCTCTAATGATATGGTGCCAGACAATTAATATCAATTTATTTAATCATCGATTTGATTGATGTCATGGTTTTTACAACAAAACTCCTTAAATCGAATCAAAGATATTACATGGCACTTCTACGTCATAGAGGCAAAAGGCAATTTTGATCTTTGCTACCAAATAATTAAACATAATTTTCCATGAATTGGTCTGTTCCGTTCAACAGTTTGAAAAATTAACATGTGCCCGCGATGTAGGAAAGGAATGAATTTGAAAACTGACAAACTTTTTTGTTCGCCCACTGTACATCTTTGAAACTGCGGGATTCACGTCTTTTGGGAGATATTTACATCAATCTGTTGACTAAAATTGACCCAATTCAGTCTAAAGCTTGACGTGGAGAGGTCAATACTCCAGTTGATCGATTTAATATTTTACTGATCGTTTTGCAAAAACTAATTGATGATCATAATAAACAAGTCTTGTCTAAAACTATTCCTTTTTCCAATTAAATTTGTGTTAGAAAATACGGGGCATTTGACATCTTAATGTTAGCAAAAGTATATCTAGTGGAAATTCTGCGCCAGGCGCTGGCGTGCTGGAAAAAGGTCATGGTCCTAAGGTCGTTCTGCTAAAATTATTAAACGGGTAGCGTGCGAGAAATTGCATTTTCACTATACGTTTATTATAGCTTATGTAGCGACGGGGATTAGGTTATTTATATTTTAAAAACGTGTGCTAGCGACGCTTTAATTTGTTTACCCGTTCGTATATACTTTATTACAGTTTTAAAACTAACATAACATCACGCCTGTATTCCCCGAAGGGTCGGACAGAGGTGTATTGTAACACCCTTATTTCGCCGTTATGTTTAAGTATCATATAATAGGAGGCGAGCTTATCGCCATCAACCGGGCACTAATCTAAACTCCGGGCTGTTACTGAGGAATTCCACACGGAAAAACCCAATAAAACTTTGCCCGACCTGGGGATCGAACCCTGAACCTCACCGATCAGTAGTCGCGCTTGCCACATAGTGGTGACCAATGAGGCAGTCAGTTTTAAAACTATCTTTATAAACGTTTAATATAACAAAAAAATAATTGAATGCTAAGGCTACTTTACTATTAACAGAAAGATAACACAACTGATTTTGTAACCGAACAGTTTTCTTGGCAGCGCCATTCGGCATTAATTCTTTTGAGAGAATAAAATTTAAATTCACAATGGCGGTTCATAAAGGTGACCATTCATTATTCCACATGCGGATACGCTTCTGATAACAGCTTGCATTATGTAGTTGGTCGTTTTGAGCATTTTCTCGTATGTGGATCATATTTTATGGACGGCTCCTCTGGTCATTAGCTTACCGCTTTTATAGGTCATACCCCCGCTGGGTCATTTAAAAGGGTACCGCAGATAAGGGCAAATAGGGTGATCTGGATGAGGCCCGTTATCGATTACGATAAAATTTAAGGTTAGATTAAACATCGTTTGGAACTTGTAAATTTTAATGACAGTCGTAAATATTTTTTTTGGTTTAATGGAAGTTAAACACGAATAGTTTACGCGCAAAAGGTCGGAACTTTGATATGCAAAAGATCGGAACTTTGATATGCAAAATTGGCAATAAAAACATAATTTAGGCACATTAACGATCGGTCAAAAAAATCTGATTAACTCGCCATGACTAATGAATCAAAAAGGTTAATTAATATAAGTGTTGATATTTGCAACCCAACCCTAATCACGGAACGAAAAAATAAAATGTAAACAATATTTGACTACTCTTAATAGATATATTTTCTGTAAAATCTATGAAAAATGCGAAACTTACTTGAATACGCAATGTTTCAAATAGATTAACATCACACAATTTCTTTTTGTTAGAAATTAATGTTATGAAATATTTTACAGAAGAGAACCTAGTCAAATGTTGTTTTCATTTAATATTTTCGTTCCGTGAATAGGGTATAGGTACTTTGAGACTAGAAAGTTAGTATTAAAACGTTTCGATTTACAAAACACTTTTGTTTATAATAACATTTGCTAAATGTCAGATGTCAAGGCAGACACAGCACGTTTAAGCGTCCCTATATTGTTTTCATAACAATTTAATCAAGCTGAATCCGTTTTTGTACGATGTTTTCCTTAATATCTTTAGCCTGTAATTTATTTCAAGACGGTTGACATCTTGTTTTGTACAAATTAAACATTTAAAGTTGGCTGTCGGGCGTACAATTTGGTGCACTTAAGTGCATTTCAGATTATTTCACCTTTGTTTAGTATTAAATGTTTTATAGTTTCTATGTGATTGTTAATTATACTGATAAAGTTAAGAATCGCCTTTCCAGAACTTGGTTCAAAGTTTTTGGTGCCGAGTTGATAAATGACTGAAGACCCTTCCTTAAATTACTTTTGTAACTGCTGTTAATTGATCCCTTTCCGTTCGATTTAGGCTGGTTTACACCAATATTAATACTCTGGTTTAACAATCGTTTACTCGAAAAATATAGGTAGTATTTTAAATAAACGGTTGGTTAATCAGAGTGTTATTGTTGGTGAACACCCGCTTTAAGCATATCTAGCTCTCCGCTTTATTTCTTAAGTGTGGAATAAAGTTCAACTGCGGGCGATTGGTAATGTGGGCGTTAAAGGGCTTGTCTAGCTGTAACCTAAATTTATATCAATGTAGAATCATGCATAGTGCTATAGGGCAATTATGAACATGGGAATATTCCGAAAATTACGAATTACTACTGAACCAGACAATATTTTTTGCTCTGGCAACATTACATTACTTATATTACATATTCTAGCATTATTATGTTGCCAGACATAAAAATATTGCCTGGTTTAGGAGAAATTCGTAATTTTCGGAATAGTCCCATGTTCGTAATTACCCTAGACCACTATATCTAAATATGTAGATTATGCACAAGATTTTACGACTCACATTATATATCTCTTTGCATTAGTAAAGTTACTACCGGATCCAAAGACTTAAGCAATTACGTTTTATGATATAATTTATTTTTTAGTATAATTTTTTATTGATGTTATTTTGGTATTTTTGTTAGTAACAATTCTATCAGTTGTAACGGTAGCAATTAACTACTGATGTTAGTAGCAACGAGATATACTGTTTTTGAAATTCGAGAGTTGTAGAGTACCTATATCTGATAATGAATTATTTTATATTGGTAACAGTTTAATTATAATTAGCAACTTCAGTAGGTTCGTGGTAAGTCTAATTAATTTCCAAGAAAACATGTGTCTTAATCTGTAGGCAGCTTTTAGAAATGTGAACAAATTCTTTAATTATGAAAAATATAAGGTACCTAATCGCGGCTGCTGATCGTGAGGTCCTGGGTTAGATCCCCAGGTTGGGCAAAGTGTTATTGGGTTTTTCTACTAGGAATTTCTCAGTAGCAGCCCGAAATCTGGAATTGTGCCCGGTTGATGGCAATAGACTCGCCCCCTATTACATGGGACTTAAACATAAATCTCGAAACGACGATGTACCTAAAAACACCTCTGCCGAACCCTTTGGGGAACACAAGGCGTGATAGTTAATAAGGTATTACTTAGAAATGTATGATACATTTGTAGGGCATATTAGGAATATCTATCTACATTAGAATCTATGTGGTTTGTTTATTCTCATAGGTATCGGCTTAGAATGGAGCTACAAGGCATTCTCCTAAGTACCTTTTATATTTTCTTATTCGTAATACTAAGTATTTGAATACGATTTAAATTGAGCTCATTTATTATTCTGCTTACAAAAAATAATAAACCAACTATTTCAACCTTACCGGTAATAAAACCACGATGTCATAAAAATAGAGAAATAAAATCTACAGCCATTAGAACCACACGACTGCCCTTTTTACAAGCTTTATGATACATAATACATACTGTTTCAAAATTTATTCTGCCTCGGGATTGGTAAAGATTGGGCATTCATAGCTATATAAAACACGGTTTTGTAAATTGATACGGATGACCGGCTTGAAACCTGCTGACAAGGTCATTTCTCATTGGAATACAAAAATGTTACCGATTACCGAACGCAGGGCAACGAGACAGACGTTCGGAAAGTACCACAGTTATGACAACACCGAATCACAAAACAGATAGGTACAGAAGTCAATCTACATACAAGTGCGCTCGAGTAACGCACACATAGACACTGCTCACGGACACGATATCTCGGACCGTTTGGGACTAGAGTGCGAGTGAGTGCGAGCGCGAGTGCCATGCGCTTGAGAGAGATAGATATATAGATAGAGCGACCGCCAAGCGTAGGTATGAAAAGTGAGTACAGACACGTGATTGACTTCTGTACCTATCTGTTTTGTGACCGAATTCCGAACGCGAATGTGTTCAGTTTTTTTGTCGACAAGGCCACGTCTCGTGCGGATCTTAAATTCGCAAACAGTTCGCGCTAACTTCGCGAAAACTTAGCACAACGTTAATTTCAAGCGCTTTACTTGTCAAAAAGTTTAGCAATTGTGCCCGTTTGAGTAAAGCCGACTTTATGAGTTAATCTGAACGTAGCACAGCGATATTTCAAATTCAAAAGAAGCAATGAAACTTTGATTGCAAAAACACAGGATCTCCATCTCGACCATTCTTAATTCAGGAGCCATAATGAGATTCTGTGTCGGCTATTCAAATAAACAATAAATGTGACTCGGTCTTAATGGTTCGCAGTTGTAAATTGTTTTATAACTTAAAAACTCTTATCGCAAAATTTTGTGAAGTATTATTAATGGTTGAGTGGGTATGGTTAGCGATACGGTTGATTGAGTATCGTCTTTTTGTTTTAAGAAACTTGATTTTGTTTCTATCGTTTTGTTATGTTGTTTTTAAGTTAATGTACCACAAAAGCTGGCTTAAGCTGGTTTAATAAATAAATAAATCATCTGAAGTGAACAGGGAATTCAATCCTCTTGTAATTATCATAAAACTTTGTTATTTATAATCTCATTAGAACAGCTCGAACAATCTATACGGTACTAATATTATAAAGAGAAAAGACTTGTATTTTTGTATGTAACGAATAAACTTAAAAACTACTGGACCGATTTCAAAAATTCTTTTGCCGTTAGAAAGCTACATTATCACTGAGTAACATAGGCTATATTTATTACTGGAATAAAACTTCTTATGCGGGCGGAGCCGTGAGGACGCAGCTAGTATCAAATAAAAAAAAAACTATGTACTTATCTTCTGTGCATTTTCATCATAAAACATAACATAATTAGCCCATTACTGTCCCATTGCTGGGCACGGGCCTCGTCCCAGAACGAGAAGGGTTTAGGCCTTCGTCCACCACGCTGGCCAGGTGCGGGTTGGCAGACTACACACACCATCGAGAACTTTATGGAGCCCTCTCAAGTGTGCAGGTTTCCTCACGATATTTTTCCTTCACCATAAACGCAAGCACATAATACGCATTAAGGTATTTTTTATCAGATTAAATAAAAAATAAATGACTTGTCCGTTTTGTATTATTTGTTGACCGATACGAATAAGAGTTACGGGACATCCCTGCTATCACCGGCGCTTCATCGATGAATTAGGGCCCGGTTATTGTTACATATTGCCAAAAATATCTAGCTGGCTAAAAGCTTTTTGATGGGTAAGTACCTAACCGGAATGTGATTTTTGAGTTCCTGCTCTAAAAAGCGGCCTTTGTCAAGCGCGGTGTATCCATTTTCCCGCGTCATGTCAAAGTTTAATCATATTTTGATGTGATAAATGCGGCCTACCTTAGTCAGTTAGGGGTTTGGGAGGAAAGTGACCGGTTAAGTGAAAACCGCTGTCATGCAAATGTCAAAAAGTGCGTGCCTAAAGATATTTTTGTCGTTCGGTGCGAATTCTGCTTCGTGAATTCCCCCGTGGTTTGTCAAGTCAAATTATTATGGATTACAAGTACAACTACCTCGTTGGTCTAGTGGTGGTAAGTGCGACTGCTGATCGTGAGGTCCTGGGTTCGATCTCCAGGTCGGGCAGTGTTATTGGGTTTTTCCGTGTGGAATTCCTCAGTAGCAGCCTGGAGTTTGGATTTAGATAGGCTCGCCCCCTAGTACATGGGACTTAAACATAACGGCGAAATGCATCTCTGTCCAACCCTCCGGGGAATACAGGCGTGATGTTATGTAACAATAAACAATAATATGACTTCAAAATATACACTCAAATGTTTATTTCATTACCTTGTTTAAAAAAAATCGTCGTGTTGAATTTGATAACAGAATTTACATAGATAGGTACCTAATAAAATAAATTTCATTTATGAAAAATGTAGGCGAAAATAGAGTTAACATTTTCCCAGCAAAAATATTGAAAATGTTTGCGTAATACTTAGTACCAGCCGGTGAAGTGGCAACAGACGAGCAATATTTATCACTAGTAGGTGCAAGTGGCGTGCATATTTAATGACGTGTTGCGCTTGGGCACGAGAATAACGTATTGGACACTGTTGCGAGCACTAACTTGTAAATCGCACCGGCAAAAAACGAACAGCCATATTTTAAAATCATTTATAAAACTTTTGTACTGTGGCCATCGGATTCCCAAGTCATACTTCTCGAGTTCGAACCCAAGGCACGCACCTCTGACTTTTCGGATTCATTTATTTATTTATTTTACTTTAATTAAAACGGTCTTAGACCAATTACAATAATTAAAGATAGAAAAAAGAACAGGAATGGAAGAAGATGCATATAAAACAATGGAACGAAAAATAATGATTTAAAAATATATATATATAACAATATGAGACACCTCTTTCACACAGCCCTCACAATGCACCTGACAATTTATTCTTCCATTCATCCGCAAACAGATCACAATTCAGTCATAAATGTATTTATTTATTTTCATGTGCGTGTTATATAATTATCACTTGCTCAAAAACGGTGAAGGAAAACATCGTGAGGAAGCCTGAGTGATATTTCTCGACGGCGAATGTGAAGCCAAGTCAGAGGCCCATGGGCGGCATAAACTCTGACACCAGGTTATTCACTAACTACACGAAAAGTAGAAGACATAAAACTTTACTCATGTCATATTCGAATTAGAGGGGCTGGTGGCTAATTACCAACCCAAGTTAAGCTGCGCTTGCCGCGGTCAGTCTGTGGATGGGTGACCGTTCGTTACACATCGAGACCCCTCCGTGTCTCGGGGAGTACGTTAAACAGTTGGTCTCGGGTGTCATACGAATACTTATGACAGTGGTTACGTGTAGTCAGAAGCCCGAAAGTCTGACAACCGGCCTAACCTAGGATATCGGTAGTGCCCTGTAACTGGGTTGTGGAGGTCTGATGGCAGTCGCTCCGTGCAAAATATTGGTATTCAGTCGTATTTGTATAGACTGGAAGCTGACCCCAACATAGTAGGGTAGAACGAACGTCATGTATTAGGAGTATATGACATGAGCAAAGTTTTATAACTTAAAACTTACTCTACCAACCACAAAGTGTCCAATACAATTTTATTTCCACTTCCAATATCGATATGTAGTTCAGATATTCTTCACAGTCACTTACTTAAAACGAACGGCGGAACTTTGTTAACCGAAAATTCACATAAGTGGAAAAGTGTGTTTCCTTGCAAAAATTATCCCTGAATGTGTGATGCGAATGAAGAGGGTCGGATATTTTTGGAAGACGAGTAAGAAGATTCGATGACCTAAATAAGATGGGATTGTGGCTCAGTAATTACAATTGGTGGATTTAAGATTACGTCATTGGGTAAAAGCTTTATTTACTCTTAACAATACAGATACAAAAATAAACAAGAAAACACAATCCGATGTGTAATCAGAGAGTATAATATACTTAAGTATATAAAAGACAGGCAACAAAAACGTGTAGGGGTGAATCTATCATTACAGTTATAGCTAATATCGGTATGTCAGGATTGGGAGCATGGTAAATAAAGTAAATCAAACCAACATAGACTCTACCACTGAGAGTACTTTTAATTGGGTTAGTGATTAGTTACAGAAGCTAGTTCACAACATATCACAATATAATAATTAACATAAGATCAAAAAATGAGGACAAGCAAATCAGATATAAAAGGTCAGACTTCTTCGGCTGTTCGACATGGAATCTGATCCGTCGAATAACCACTGTTTTTATATCTTCGGGTACGTTGATTAATCTTGACGGTTACCCTCCTATGTCAACATTGTCCAGTGTTACTAGCTACCGATAACAAGTATGGATACAGTTTGTTTGATCACATAAACTTAACATAATCAGCCTACGACTGTCCCACTGCTGGGCACGGGCCTCAACTATGTTTGGGGTTAGCTTCCAGTCTAACGAGATGCGGCTGAATACCAGTATTGTACACGGAGCGACTGCCATCAGACCTCGGCAACTCAGTTACTGGGCAATGCCAATATCCTATGGTTAGACTAGGTGTCAGACTTTCGGGCTTCGCAGAATGAGAACTGTATGTTGTCTAATGTATAATATAGTCTACTATGCTAGCCTGGTGCGGGTTGGCGGACTACACACAACATTAAGAACTTTATGGAGCCCTCTCAGGTGTGTAGGTTTCCTCACGATGTTATCCTTCACCGACACAAGTGATAATCAAATTATGATCCGCACATGAATTCAAAAAGTCAGACAGTCAGTTCAGTGTTTGATCACATTCAAGTTAATGTCTTTCAAGTATTCAACTTGGGTAACTTACAAACTTTACGCGGTAACGTTTAATAAAGTTTTACGCGACGCATATTAGTTCGTAAGTATAGCGTTCACTTGTACTTTCGTTGACATCACGTGGTATACTCGCTACTATCCGAGTAACTGCAATTACTTAGTACTATGAAGGCGTCGAGAGCCTATTATCTAGGGTTCGTCTAGCAATATTACAGCTCATTTACTTTATGCATTTAGTAAACTTTAGTTGCTTGTTATCCACATGCGAGGACGGTTTTGAATACAGAGAAACTACAAATGTGAATGCTTTGCAGTTTCTTAGAAGCTATTAGGCGTACAATGTTGCTTAACGCGCTTTTATGGTCGGTTTGGAAGTTAAAAGTTAGATGTAATAGTTAATGTTCATTGCGCTGAGACATGCGAACTTTTCCTGTATTGCTGTTACGACAATTCTAGTTTGGAGAAGTTTTGTTAAAGATATTTTAATGAGTTTGATAAAGTGATCAAATGTCTTAGTATAATAGGTTATAGGATAGCTCTGCGTTCGGGATTGCGGTGCATGCTTATGCGAATCCCGTGACCCCAGTCGACGGTCAGGAGGAGGAACACCGTAGCCGTAGAACCCCCTCGCCCTTCCCAGGACGAGGGATAAGCAAGAGGATTTCCATACGATAAAAAAAAGGATAGCTCAACGTGAAATTTTACACAACTTGGCACATTTTGCTCATAAGTTCTTTAAACTTCTTCTCTCGTGTCGACCAGAGCTACTCATATAGCTAATGCCGTGTGGTGAAAAGATTTGCCAGTCATCAAGTTTATTCGCGGGGCTGACTACCCAGGTAGGGTTGCCAGGTATCCGGGTTTAGCCGGACATGTCCGGCCAGTCGATGTCCAAAAAGGGACGGCTGGCTGTCCATAATGGTGTGCTGGTACCTACTCTTATGGGGTATGTAAGGGTCGTAGCATGTGGCGTTCTATAGTTTCTGCCTACCCCCATGGGAAAAAGGCGTGAGTTTATGTATGTATGTCCGCT
Organism: Amphipyra berbera; assembly: GCA_910594945.2. Taxonomy (NCBI): domain Eukaryota; kingdom Metazoa; phylum Arthropoda; class Insecta; order Lepidoptera; family Noctuidae; genus Amphipyra; species Amphipyra berbera. The sequence continues at coordinate 7,104,855 of OU343136.1, read as the reverse complement.
TTTTTATAGTCGTGTCCGGCCAAATATATACAAGTTCGGCTTTTGTTAGGCTTTTGGTCAACCTCGCCCCGCCAAAATACGCCAATGATTCATAATAACATACTTATAATTAAGAGTAGAGTAACTCTCAAATCAATAATAGTAGGTAATAAACACACAATTATTTTTCTTTTATTAAACAGTACGTCAGACTTTCAGGGCAAAATGTCCGGCTAAATAAGTGTGTCCGGCTTTTCTATTTTTGGGTCTGGCAACCCTATACCCAGGGGCGCCGGACGTACTTAAGTATCAACACTCGTGGAGGCTCAGTTCTTTAATAATAGATCTTTACTTCTTAATAAACAACTTAGGTACTGTATACAATATAGGGCGACTTTCATTGTGAGTATTGTTACTGAACCATTTTACTTTTATGAAAAGCGGGGAATGTAAAACTTATCGCGTCAGCTATTCCATTAACTCGATGCATGTTTTCAGTTAGTGTGTCCCAAGGCTTTGAAATAAAAATGCTTTGGATATTGAATGCTGGAGTACGGTGGGACGTTTTGAAAACGTTTTAGTATAAAATAGAAAGGTAAACCTACTCAGTTTTCAAATATGTTCACATTCGCAGTACGTTTTCGTATGCCGTCATCTCTGGACGTTATTCGGGTTTACAAATTGTTTTGCAGTTTTATTTTAGAATTTATTCTTAAAAGAAAACTTACCTACTCAGGAACGTATAACATTTTAATAGTTTTTAGAGGCATAAACTCTTCTCATTCTGAGAAGAGGCCCGTGCCCAGCAGTGGGACAGTAATGGACTAAATATGTTACGTTGAGGCACATATCGAGGCGTGCGAGGTAAAACCCAATAACTAAAAAGTCCCTATTCAGAAAATTCAGTTTGAAATTTTGATGACGAGAAAGTAAAGGTCATTATGTTAAATTAGATGCAAATTCTTATTAATTTAACTGTTAAATTATTAAGAATTTGCATCTAATTTAACACAATGACACTTACTTTCTCGTCATCAAAATTTCAAACTGAATTTTCTGTATGGGGACTTACATACATACATACATAAACTCACGCCTTTTTCCCATGGGGGTAGGCAGAAACTATAGAACGCCACATGCTACGACTGGGGACTTTTTAGTAGTTATTGGGTTTTACCTCGCACCCCTCGATATTTTTGGTTAAAATAAATAGGTCATTGTCAGTAACGTTGTAGTTGGTAAGTTATAGCATTTTTAGCATAATATACAGGTTGTAAACGAAATCATGTAATTCCTTCAAAGCTCGTGATATAGGTACTGCTGATATAGATTAACCACGCACGGGATACTTTTGGATTCAATAAAAAAACAAATTAAAAGAAGTAAACGTGTGTTCTTAACATGAGGCATTTTAGCGCCTCGTGTGAATTGCGCGGTATTGATCGCCGCGCGGTCATTAAACTCGGGGCGCTAAAATGCCTCACGTTAAGAACACATGTTTACTTCTTGTAATTTTGTTTATTGAGTCCAAAAGTATCTCTTGCAGTTTTTATCTATATCAGCAGTACATCACGAGGTTTGAAGGAGTTACATGATTTCGTTTACGCCCTGTATAGTAGATTAATCTTGTTCTTCTTTACCGAAAAAGTTTTCAGTAAACGTATCACTGACGTTAGAGTATTTTGGATCGAAAATACAACTATCCAATAACATTTTGGTTTATTTTTTTGCGACATACACAATTTATGAAAACACTATGCAAGCAAAAAAGCAATATCAAAGTCTTGTAATCACGATTACCAAACTTTTAATCTGATATAATAACTACCTCGTCGGTCTAGTGGCGACAAGCGCGACTGCTAATCTTGAGGTCCTGGGTTTGATCTCCAGGTCGGGCAAAATGTTATTGGTGTTTTCCGTGTGGAATTCCTCAGTAGCAGCCATGTGTTAGGATTTGTGCCCGGTTGATGGCAATAGGCTCACTTCCTGTTACGGCGAAATGAGTGAGTTACTGTACACCTCTGCACAACCCTTCGGGGAATACAGCCGTGGTGTTATGTTAATTTGATATTTCCTCAAAATATAATTTCCCTGTAACACAAAACGTTCCGAGTCGCTATTTTGATAGACGCTAATACGTAATAACGTGATCTCTTATCTATTTAGATCAAAGCGACTATTAATTCATGGCGTGTCAAAGCGTCGTAAACCATTTTATACTGGTATTAATACCACTAATACTCGACATTAGCATTTCCCGACCTCGACCTTTAACCTAGATTACAATTTAATAATATCGTTTTGAAATATATTCCATGTAGGTGCGTTAATATATCGTCACCGGAAAGCCAATACTACTTAAGCGCCATTTTTGGCCAAAATGAGTTATATATATCGTTGGATTCGATTTTTTAAATCCAATCCAACGATACATATAACTTATTTTGGCCAAAAATGGCGCTTAAGTAGTATTGGCTTTCCGGTGACGAATATGGCGTCAAAGCAGTTCTTTGATATTACTTATTACCTGCTAGCTTAGACTCGCAGCTTCGCTAGCGTGATTTTTTTACACCCCCTTAGGGGAAAATTTTGAAAAATCCTTCAATAGTGGAAATCTACGTTATAAACGGTACCTATTGGTAAAATGTCAAGTTTCTAACCACAGCGGTTTAGGATGTGTGTTGATAGATCGATCAGTTAGTCAGTTTCTCCTTTTATAGGTATATGCAGAAGATATTGCAAAGATATGTAGATGTTTATTTGTGAAACTGTTTCTGTCGTACCTACAAAAGTAGACAAACATTTTCAAAAATCAAAATTAATGATCTCAAGAGTTACTTGTTTGTAATAGTTTTTCAATTCTCTAGAGAAGACTCTACTTTATCTTTATTTGTAACAAAACAATATGGATTGCCAAGGTCTTATCATAAAATATTGAGATATCACAACATCTACCTACGTGAAAAGTCTGTGTTTTTGCGTTTAGTTGAGAAGTGTAAGGCCGGAAGCAGACCTGCAACATACCACGTGACGCGAATGATATTACATCACATTCCATCAATCGATGAATAGTGTCACAGTTACAACTTAAGTTTACGCCTTAAGCTTTGCTAACCCTATTCTCTTTTTCCATTACCTTCATGCCCCAATAAAATAAGCACAATTGTACCATTTCTTTGGCACCTATTCTTTATCTACAAGCCAATATGTATATCAGTCGTTTTTCACGGCCATAAAACACTGGTTGTCGAGCGTGCAATAAGTCCTCTGTCACGCCAGCCTTCGACGTGCGCCCCTCTATATCACTGGCAGTATAAATAAAGTGTCGCATGCGCGTGTAAACTAATTCCGGGAGCCACACAATCGATTTACATGTCTATTGCCATCCATCTGCATGGATCTGGGAATTAAACTTAAAAAGAAAAACATTGATTGTGCCCATTGCTTACCCGATCTTTACATTTGGTAAAAGATAGGTAGGTACTGTTGTAGACAATTATCACGCTGACCTTTTTCCGGGCTGCCTTGTTAGTTTAGTGGTCGCAAACGCGACTGCTTAGCTAGAGGTCCTGGGTTCGATCCCCGGGTCGGGCACAGTGTTATTGGGTTTTTCCATTAGGAATTTCTCAGTAGCAGTCCGGAGTCTGGATTTGTGCCCCGTTAATGGCAATATGCTCGCCCCTTATTACATGGGACTTAAACATAACTGGCGAAACGAAGGTGTACTAAAAACACCTCTGCCGAACCCTTCGGGGAATACAAGGCGTTATGTTATAACCATTTTCTGCTCCTCTGAATTGGCTTTGAGTCTAATGAGACCGGAAGAACGATCGATTTACAGCAGATTTGACCTCCTGTTGTCTTACGGCCGATGTTAATAACTGATTTTAATCCAATATCCCTAGATTGTTGTAGGTTTTTCACAGAAATTCAATCAAAGTAATATCAAAAATATACATCAATCCGTAGATTTCGGGGAACAGTTGTTAATATCGGTCGTTATAGTGTTTAAAATATAATAGGCCCGTTTTGACAGCTGTCAGATCAGTACATTTTATGTCGAAATTGACATAACATGTTCTAATCTGACAGTTGTCAAAACGGGCCTATTAAATTTTAGCCACTATAGTAGATGTGTTTATGAAATCCAAATCTGTCATTACGGAAATTAGTTGAAACAACACAATGTTTGGAGAAGCATCGATTCTGTCAATTCTAGCGACTTAGCACGAAACTGTGGAAAAAAATGTCTGGCATCGTCGCGCGATGTCGGCGGACATAGTTGGCAACATTTTGCTCCCGCCCATGAATACGGGTTTGGAGACTACCTACTTTGTCTTTGAGCATCATGTCGAAAATATAAGGCATAATACTCAAACGCTACTCAATTTTAAGTTGCTGTCAAGTCTCGTGCTGTCACTGTCACTTCGTCTTAAAGTGACAGTGACAGAACGAATTTAACGACTATTATTTGAAATTTATGTCGTCTACTATTGGTAGTCATCACCATCTTTGTAATTGATACGCCCGTGTCAATTACAAATATCTTTCAAAGGAATATTTGAAATATTCACGAATTAATTTCGATTTTCATTACCCTTGCTAATGGCATTGCCATCGCTCTAAGTGTCAGGTCTCACTGGCACCTTATTTATAAAAGTGTCACGTATTTCACCGCAGGAAAACCTGCCTCTATTTGGGTTATAATGAGTCCCCACATATTCAGATTTGGAGGAAGTTTTATGTCATTAATTGTATCATGTTTGTTGTTTTATTTAACCTCGTGTTCATGTTTCTAAATGTTACCTATAAATGAAGGGACTTTTTAAGTTTTTGGTAGGTACCTGAGTATGTAGTCAGCTTTGGGGAAAATCCACAGTTTCTTGAAGTACTTTGAAATATGTGGTTTAATTTGGTAAGTCTTTATAGTATTGTTCTACTACGTTTAAGGAAATTGTTTAAGACCATCATCTTGTCTTTCTTTTGTAGTATAAAATACACTAATCTTAAATTGATGTATATGAAATGTGTTGGTCTTCCTTATATCTCCCGTGATCCCGATAAACCTGAAAATATACATATAGGAATGATTTATTGATAATTTTTTTACAGTTCTAAAACCAATCTGTCCTAATAATACAATAGGTACGCGTTGATATGTCATCAAACTCCCTTGTTAGGTGTAGTCATAACGGATCGGTCCTTCACCTGTCAAGATGACGTATTAGCGACGAAATGCGACCTGTTCCACGAATTTATCGATATTTGTCATTTAAATTATTCTTACCGTCCATCGGTCACAACTTTATTAGCGTCTGTAGAGAGCAATTATCGTCCGTACGCTAATATTTTTCGTGTAAATTTACAGTATTTAGTAGATCCTTTATACCGTCTATTGCCGTAACAAATGTACAATGTTTTATTTTGAGGCAGTTTATTTCGCACCCGCTTGTTTTTCTGGTGTTTTATGTGCACATTTAACCGAAGTACGAGAATTTTATTAACTTTGGGACCGTTAAATTAATGGACTCTTAATGTCTATTTTGAGTTCAAAATAAATATGACGAAGGGTTCGTTTTGGGCTGTAATTTTTAATGACTCTTGATAAGCACGCAGGTTATTATATAGGAACGGTAATTGGTGAAGTTTAGGCTGTTGTTTTGAAATGGTTTTATACATAAAGTGAGCCCCCGTCGTTCGTTCGGCAAAAATATCCAATGGGAGCTAGATGTATGTGGAGTACGGACATATTATGCGTAATGGAGAGCCGCATTTTGCATTTAAATGTGGTCTTTGCAAAATAAGGTCCAGCTCAAACATAATTTGACTTGAAAGTAGTCCCCTTAAACTTATTTATCTAACCCTCGTGGAGGAGCTGAAATTCCTCAAATTCTCTTTATTATTTAGATTTATCATTCCTATATCTTCGTAGATAAATGTTTCATACATAGCTCTTATGTTTAGGGATATATCGAGTGTAGAACATCAACACCAGTTTTCAGTACATTTCCATAGCCTAGGCTCTAACAGGCCCGGTACACTTCTAACGAGGTGAACACGCGCAAGTGACCGAGGTGCTAAAATATAAATCCGACACGCTATGTAACGGTAACTAGAAGAGACTGAAGCAAGTTACAAATAAAATTAGTACCTAATAGATAATTATGTACCTACACCTAGAGGTGCATTGCACTCGAAACGAGTTCTTCTATTTCTTCCGCGTCTGCCTGTAATCAGCCGCTGCTCGCTCTGTACCCACTTTAATTATTTTACGAAAAACAACGTTGAATGCTAAATTCTATTTTCAAAACGTTTTTGTTGCAACATTTACTTCTTCTATTTTGATTTCAGTACCTTGACCAATACTGAAATGACCTTGAATATCAAATATCTTAACAAAATACTCGTCAAGATATTTGATATGAAAGGTCAGTTCAGCTGGAAAAAGGTTTATTTTATTTGGTTTCGAAAGTGTTATATTACTGCACACCGTTCGAACATTTCGTCTTTCTAAAACACGCTTATTTTCAAAGCAGGTTCAATCAATATACTTATTCCCGTTAATATACACGTTCTAAAAGCAAATTGTATTATTTGGCGTGTAAACATTGAATTTCCAGACTGCACAGAGAGAAAAGTATTACGCTCAAAGGCGGGACGGGAGTTCACGGGAGTTGTTTGCATAGAACATCTAGCAAACACCGAATCTATGGACCGTGTTGTGATAAAGGAAAATGTTGCTCCCGGGATATGCAACGTGTTAATTTAGTTACTGGTTTGCATCACGAAGTAAATACAGAAGGCCCTCTCGATGAAGGTATAATTATAATTAGCCCATTACTGTTCCATTGTTGGGTAAGGGCATCTTCTCATGAAGGGTTCAGGCCTTAGTTCACCACGCTGACCTGGTGCGGGTTGGCGGATTACACACATCATCGAAAACTTTATGGAGCTTCTCAGGTGTGCAGGTTTCCTCACGATGTTTTCGTCTACTATTAACGAACCTTCCTGCATTTTCATGCATGAGGGTTTAATAAGCCTTCCGACAAGCGTTCCGCGCAGCTTGTTTTGCGATATTTTTAATTTGATCCTCATTATTTATGTGGATAGTATTAACATCTCTACGAATATCATATTCTATTAAGCTGAAGCTAAACAGCGTTATCAATGTTATATAGCTGGTTCTTTGATGTCGAACTTTGGACGTAACTTACTGTAGTGATATATTATGTGCTAGGACTTTATAAAAGACACCTGGTGGCGTATTATGACGTGTTAAAATCATAATTGTTCTGTTGTGAGAATGTGACGGCGCTTTACGACCTGCATAGCCGTGTCTCTTTCTCTCACCGCAACAGTGATGGTTTTAACATGTCGTAATACGGCCCCTGATTGTGGCCCTCTGAGAAATGCGAAAAAGTTTTTTCTTTCTCTTTTTCTGTCTATGAAGTGGAACTTTTGTGAAAATGTTTGTTGTCTCTGTACTCTGCACTGTGCAGCCTTGCTAACGTCCCAGTTACATCGCTGAAAGGTCGCCGACCACTGAATTTTCCCCAAGTACCGAACTTTAGCAAATTAAATCGAAACTTCTTAAGTACGAGCCACGTATTTTAGTAGAGTCAAGTTTATTTCTCTCGTTAAAAGCTCAGTTTCAAGAAGAGAGGTGCATTACAATGTTTTAATTAATGGTTTAATTATTTAAATTTTTAGATTTATGTTGGTTCCTCTTGGTTTGGTGGAGAACAAAATTTTCATTATTAGACTGAAAATACTTTGCATTACCAACTTAGAATATGCCATTGAATTTTTTTTATATTTTGTGTAAGTACAGAAAAATGTATGAACCGAATTAAGAATTAATTGTTAAAGAATTAATTGTTAATATTTGGTCCTTAAGGAACGTACCGAATACTTAAAATATTGTTCTAGTTCATATATAGAACTACTTATAGATCTACTCCTTCTCTCGTGGTGGGACGAGCTATTTATGAGAATAGTTCATGTCGTGTGGTGAACAAATTAGCTAGTCAGGAAGTCTAGTAGGAGGCTGACTACCCAGGGTGCGCCCGAAATTGGTACATAAGTAAACTATACTTAGGGAACGTACCCATACCTACTACGTAACCCATTTTTTACAACTTTTTACCCCCCTCCCCCCTCGGTGACCACCCGTAGTATATGCCAATACCCCCCCCCCCCTCTAATTTTCACGTAGTAATTCATAAATATGGTTTTAAACATTTTTTTTGCAAAAAGAAAATTATTTGGCTAACTGTGCGTCAATGTTGCCACCTATGAGTTTAAAAAGCGCTAAACGCTGCGCGCCATATTTGAATATAGCTCGAAAAAACGCGAGATTTCCCTAGAGGATATTGACCACGTGACGAAAACCTAAGCCCCCCCGCCCTGTTTCTGTAAAAGCTTGGGATACCATTGATGAATAGGAAATCCTTAGATATCCACAAACTTACATAGACAAACAAACAGTAGCTTTATTTCGTCTCAGATATTCCTTTCGTCAAACTAGTTTTAGTTTAGCTTCAACTTCAATATCACTGTCGGTACCACTCGCAAGTTTACAATAACTTTATTAAGTAGCCTTACGGAACAAACGACGTGGAAAATGACATGTTTTGAACGCCAAATGGCTTTTCCGAGCTTGACTGTACTAATAAACTAGTATAAGAGTCAAATAATGTAGCTATTAAATTTTAGTACTTAGTAGTGTAACATACATACAACAGAATCTTTTAGGGGTGCATCTATCATTACAGTTATAGCTAATATCGGTATGTCAGGATTGCGAGCATGGTAAATAAAGTAAATGTTGTTACATACGAACTTTGACACTTCCTTCCTTAAGGTAGGTACCTTAAGGAAGGAAGTGTCAAAGTTCGTATGTATCAAAAATGAATTTTGAAGACTTTATCGAATAGGCTTACGATTTATCACGGCGTTATTTGCGCGATGCAGAGACTTCAAATTATGACGTAATGACTCCGTCGAGGAACCTCAAAGTTCACTCGAAATTGCGACTAATAATACAATTTTGAAGGTGTTTTCGAGACCGTTCTGAGTCGGGTATGAGTCGAAAAAGTTTTGGAGGAATGTCTTAGAATATGGGTGTAAGTATAGTTTACTTATGTACCAACTTCAGGCGCACCCTGGGTAGTCAGCCTCCTACTAGCCTTCCTGACTGGCTATATTGTTCACCACACGACATGAACTATTCTCATAAATAGCTCGTCCCACCACGAGAGAAGGAGTAGATCTATAAGTAGTTCTATATATGAACTACTACTACTACAATAATATTTTAATTATTCTGTATGTTCCTTTAGGACCAAATATTAACATTTTAATTCAGTTCCTCAATTTTTCTGTACTTACACAAAATATTTGAAAAATTCAATGACATTCTAAGTTGGTAATGCAAAGTATTTTCAGTCTAATAATGAAAATTTTGTTCTCCACCGAACCAAGAGGAACCAACATAAATCTTAAAATTTAAACAATTAAACCATTAATTAAAACATTGAAACCACCTCTCTTCTTGAAACTGAGCTTTTAACGAGAGAAATAAACTTGAATCAACTAAAATACGTGGCTCGTACTTAAGAAGTTTCGATTTAATTTGCTGAGGTTCTAACAACATGGATTTATGAAATACATGTTGTGCCGACCCCAACTAGTGTGGGATAAGGGCAGGAAGAAGTAGAAGACATTGTGCCATACATACCAATAGGGTACAAATAAAAATAGACCCCGAACCATACACTAAAATCACGGGCTGAAAGCAGAAAAAAAATTACCTAATTAAAAACGCGTAGGTTGAACGGATTCAAAATGGAATAAACTGTTATTTCATATTTCCTAGAAACTCGTAACTTGAGATTACCATGTAACTGAGATTCAAATTAAAAACAACAAGAATAATTGCCGTGTGGAATTTAGGTGTATGATAAGCGTTCCATGTTAAGGCTGTCACACACGGTGCAGATACTACTTATAAGAACATAACATAACATCACGCCTTATATTCCACGAAGGGGTGTTTTTAGTACACCCTCCTTTCACCAGTTATGTTTAAGTCCCATGTAATAGGAGGCGAGCCTATTGCCATTAACCGGGCACAAATCCTGACTCGGGGCTGCCACTGAGAAATTCCTAATGGAAAAACCCAATAACATTGCCCGATCTGGGGATCGAACCCAGGACACCACGCTCAGCAGTCGCGCCTGCGACCACAAGACCAACAAGGCAGTCACTACTCACTACTTATAAGATATATCTATATCTAAGCGCATATCTTATGATATCGCTCTGAACTGTAATCATTTCACTAACACACAAGGCACAAATATGTTATTTTTTATCGTTAAATATCTGAAGATACCGACCGTTATCAACAGATTCTGTCAGATACAAAATATACGTGAAGATAATATCTGCAGACACAAATTTTATTAACTGAATGTATCGGTTGTATCCTTTCCATGTTTGATACCTTCAGATACATGTTTTTAGACACAGATAATTCTGCCTAGTGCCTAGCCTTTTTTCCCAACTGTATTGGGGTCAGCTTCCAGTCTAACCAGATGTGGCTGAATACCAGTATTTTACACGGAGCGACTGCCATCAGACCTCCGCAACCCAGTTACTGGGTAATGCTGATATCCTAAGGTTAGACCGGTTGTAAGACTTTCGGGCTTTTTACTACCCGTAACGACTGTCATAGGTATTCGTATGTCACCCGGGACCGACGCACGGCTTAACGTGCTCACCGAGGCACGGAGGGGTCTCGATGTGTAACGAAAAATTTTTATGCGCGGATTTACGCAGATAAAATATTATTGTCACACCGTGTGTTACAGCCTTTACAGAGGCATGTAATAATATGTGTCACGTCTGAGATAAGCTCGTCAAATAAAACGTACCTACCTACCTTAAGATCATCTGGTGGATTAAAGTGATTTTCCCTGTACTAAGATATTATGTAAGAGTAGGTAGTTAGATACCTATGTCTTATCTTGTTTTCATTGGGCTTGATTAGGGACAACATTAAATTCCTTACATGATTTATAATCTCTGCAATATTTTGGAATAGTTACACAGTGCATTGGGTTCATTGACCTTAGTGTTGAAATACAGAAAACAGCGACACGTAACAACATTATTCGTAAGTCAATATGATAATATAAATGATATATACGAGTATATTATTGCAACTTATACAAATATCAACTATAGCGGCCCGTCCCGCTTCGCACGGGTGGACATTTTTTCCCGTTTTTGCAACATTTTTCATTTATTCTCCGCTCCTAATGGTCGTAACGTGATATTATATAGCCTATAACCTTCCTCGATAAATGGACTATCCAACACGAAAATAATTTTTCAATTCCAACTAGTAGTTCCTGAGATTAGCGCGTTCAAACAAACAAACTCTTCAACTTTATAATATTAGTATAGATATCTATGAGTATATACAATATTGCAACTTATACAAATATCGACCATAAGTGCAAGTTAACTAATAGCCGATTGCTATAATTTACGAAGCGTTATCAGTAAAATTGAGACTCTTGTATCGTTACCAATGATGAAGCAAAGACCTCATTGCTTCACATAGTAGACCCTCCCATATGGAAGTAGCTATCACAGGTAAAATTAGTTTACGAGTTTATTTATATGCCCAGTTTGGCATTAAAGATACTACCATTGGTAAAACGATTCGTTTTTGTTTATAGGAACCGGGTATAAATCCGTTATATTAAAAAGGCTCAAGCTTCGGTGTACCACTCTATCTCATACATTTTACATTATCTTGCCTAGGTTTAAGAAAAGCCAGCCAAAAAAGCCGAGAAAACACCAGAATGTTTCTCGGCTTTTTGCGTGTCTTCGTGTTGCTTGGAAATCGTATGTAACATCAAACATACATAACATATACACACGCCTGTAATCCCCGAAGGGGTAAACAGAAGTGTTCTCCTATTACAGTAGTCTATACACCCATGTTTCGCCTCTTGTATTAAGTCTCGTGTAATAAGGTGGTGAGCCCATTGCCATTTTCCCGGCACATTATGGTGTCAGGTTCGTCGCCTTTTACGACTCGCTTGCCCGACGACACTACGGGAAAAGGCATAAAAAAATCGTATGTACAATAGGGGAATGAAAAGATTCGTCAGTTTTCAAAATCATTCCTTTCCCACATTGCGGACACATGTTACTTTTTCAAACTGTTGAATGGAACAGACCAATGCATGGAAAATTATGTTTAATTATTTGGTAGCAAAAATCAAAATTGCCTTTTGCCTCCATATGACGTAGTAGGCCATGTAATGTCTTTGATTTGGTTTAAGGAGTTTTGTTGTAAAATCATTACATAAATAAATTGACATTATTAGTGTCTGTCACCATTATAATTTTTAATATCCTGTAAAAAAATACTTGTTTTTCATTTCTATAATGTTGGCAATACGTAGTAGGCAAAATAGTTTGTTTCTTGCACTGTGCAAGCAAAAATATACCTTAAGGTGTATAACCTTTTCATTCGCCTATTGTACAAACGATGACAAATTAAGCTATATAAATTCCAGTATAAGCTGACTTCTCATTGTACGGAAATTCGGTTTAAGGAGAGGCCAGCATAAATTGGAAATGTATAGTTTGAAAGGTACTTATGTTTTATCTTAATTGAAGAATTAATTGAAGTGTAAACTTGCCAATTATAATTTTTACAACAATAATGATAGAGAAGTGAATATTAATAACACTTTTTCCCAATTTGGGAATCGAATCCAGAATTACGTTCGGTAACCACGTTCGTCGCTACTGACGTGAGGTAGTAGGTACGGTGCGGTTCGGCGAAGGCAAGTCTGTTCGCGCAAGCAAATTAGTTTCTTCATCCATGATTTATCGAGTTTCTCGTTCTTACCTTCCTAACCTGCCGGAATTAAACCTTTTCGAAAGCAAATGTCGACAGCTTCGGTTTATCACGTTTCGTCTACGATACTTAAACGAGTTGACGACACGTTTGGTGCAGTGGCTGAGCGATCGGCTTCTGCACTACGGGTCGTGGATTCGATACCCGCGCGGAACAAATATTTGTATGGCCTACAGATAGTTGTTTCGGGTCTGGGTGTTTGTGCGTGTGAAGATTTGTGTTTGTAAACGCACCTACGATACAGGAGAAATCCTAGTGTGGGGCGACGTTTTTGTTTTAAAAGAAAAGACAGAAAAAGAAGTATAACCGAACTGTTCGAAAATTTACTTATCGAACCGTTCTGAATCAGCCCCTGTAAGTAAACCTAGTAGATATAATTTTAGCAGCACATAAGCTTCTCAATACCCCTTACGTATCCCTCCTAATTTCGACGAGATTGGGTAATCTCCTCGCAACGCAACACTGAGAGAACACAGGTCTAAAGTTTAAAAAATACTGCTTTGTAAAGTGCTCTCCTGTAAAATTGTGATTATACACAATGTACAAGTAGAGAGTCTCGTTTTGAAGATCCACTTCTATCAATCAACCCAGTCTATTGCAGACATAATATGCAGTGGCGTGCATTGGTTTTAGGACTAGGTAGGCAGGCACTAGCCATGTCGCCTTTCAATTGTATGCTTAAGCCCATTTCAATACGATTCTGACCAAAAGAAATCATAGCCATACACGCTTATTTTATTTATAGTAATAGTTAAATATGGAGTAGTTAATTAAATCTTATGAGGTAGGTACTGCTTGATTCCCTATATGCAATGCACGCCACTGTAAATATGCTTTTATTCCGATTTACTTGATGAGCACCTATAAACTCAAAAGTCGCCTCAAGAAGTGACTTGGCCTTATTTAACTGGGACCTGTACAGTCAACTAAACTTTTATGAGAAATATTGTGAATGTGATGTACAGTAGAATGATAAGGTTCGTCAGTTTTTAAATTCATTCCTTTCTCACTTCACAGGCACATGTTACCTTTTCAAACTGTTGAACGGAAAAAACCAATGCATGGAAAATTATGTTTAATTATTTGGTAGCATAAATCTAATTTGCCTTTTGCCTCCATATGACGAAGTAGAGCCATGTAATGTCTTTGATTTGGTTTAAGGAGTTTTGTTGTAAAAACCATGACATCAATCAAATCGATGATTAAATAGATTGGCATTAGAGTGCGCGCAAGATAAGTCTGCGCGCGGTCAAAATCGGAACTAATCATGGCCTACCACAATGTTGCTGTTTTATTAACTTTGTCACAAGATCTACCTGGTTTTAGAAATAAAAGAAAAAATAATAACAAAGATTATAGTAGACCTCATCAGACGATAATAATCAAAATGCATTCTTATTCATTAGCGGCACATTTATAAGCTTAGTTCTTTTTCTTTACAAATTACGTAAAAATACTTATTAGTTTAATTGGTAGGTAGTAAATTTTAACGTACATAACTTGGCTCTATTAAAATAAATAAACCACAAAAGAGGGCTGCCCAATTTTATTACTCCCGAATTATATTACTTTTCCTTAAAAAGTAGTACTTTGTATTTTTGCGATCATGGCAACATTTAGCACGCCCTCCGTCGCGCGCAGAGTTATCTTGCGCGCACTCTACTTGTCTGTCACAATGCCACCATAATATCTTGTCAAAAAATACTAGTATTTTCTTTTCTATAATGTTGGCAATACATAGTCGGTAAAATAGTTCATTTCTTGCACTGTGCAAGCAAAAATAGACCTTAAGGTGTATAACATTTTCATTCCGCGACTATACACGAACGATATTTTAGAAGGCATTTATCAACATCTCAGTAGTAATAAACTGAATCTATTTACTCATCTTTATACCCCTTTTATAGTCACTAAATAATTTTAAGTGTCGTCACTCTCCCACTTATTCATGTTAATGTTACTACAGCCCATAATACCATCATTTTTATCAACAATAAAATTGATAGAACCCAAATAGGAGTATCTCTCCTAATTTACGATAAGTACTTTACTTTTCCCATTTCCAAGTTCGGAATACTTATGAAAAGAAATGAAACATTACGGTACAGAACGGCGGAGTTAACAATAGTGCGCAGTTAATTTTAGATGATTAAGGAAACCGATGCAAGTCGAAGGAAAGCGTAGTTACAATGGGGCATAGCGCCACGCCGTCTGCTGAGAGCGGGGTGGGATCAGCTGAGCGGGGGGCACCTCCCAGACGTGGAGAAGGGGGTGCACAGCCGTAAAAGCCTCGCCGCCGACAATAGCGCACGTTTTCACTACATTGCGTTTGCTCCGATCTTATTTCCAATGAATTTCAGTTGCCGTTGAAATCAGTTCTTGCATCGGCACGATTGGCTGCGACCGTGTCGTCACTGCTCGCCGATGCGGCCGACTATTGTGTCGTATCACAGTTACTTTTATGCATTTACAATGGCCGTTTAGGTTATTGTGTTCTTTATTAACACTGTTGGGAGAAGTACAATGATGAACTGACATTGCTTGTTAGGTGCACAAGAGATACTACCCTGTATAGTGTTACCATATTTATGATTGTTTACGGTTTACTAACGAGCATTTTTTCGGGATTGCCCGTCTCGTTTCGGACCCAAATGAGCTGAACACATGGCGAGGTCGCGAGTGTTTCCATACTTTTTTGTATACAGCATAGTCAAGTTGATTTCGTAGATGAACTCTAAACAAAGTCATTGGTTGACATATTATGTAAAAAAAACAGGTTACCCTGTAAACCTGCACTTGGCCATAATACACAACCAAACCATAAGTACACTTGGGAGCAATAAATCCGGGTCACCAACATAAACAAAACAATGTTTAATAATATTTTTGGAGATATTATTAAGGTTTATGTTGGTGACCCGGATTCATTGCTCCCGAGTGTTATGTTAAACCATTCGTATTTCTAACTTTTACGGTTACTTGTATATGACAACAATAATGAGATGTGACTGCAAAATCTGACGTTCTCAGAGCATCTATCAGCGCTCCGTCAATTTTTTTTAAGCATTCAAGATGGATGAGTGAAGAGGAAAGCTGATTAAGTCGATATTGGATTTGTAGCTCACAGCTCTTTGTGCTTATCATACGCTTTGTAAGTTGATAAAAAAGAGCTGGCTTTATTCTTTATGCTCACGGTAGGTATGACGATAATGAAAATATTTCTTGGAAGGAAAAATGCACATTTTGTATGCATTGTCGCAGATTATTATGAAGAGAATAGCAAGGCTTATCATTTTGAGTCTATCTTGTATTAAGTATTCTTATCAGTGATATGATATACATGGTTTCTTCATAGGTACTCACCCGAAAAGATTTGAAAGAATTAAACATTAATAAAGGGTACCTATTGAAGTACATACTCAGAATTAATGTATAACTTTTGTTCTACAACTTTTCTCAAAGGTTTTTCTACCTTGTCGAAAGATCGAAAGTCGAAAAATTTCAGAAAAAAATAATCGCTGAGGCAACCCTATAATCGGCTGTGTTTACATTTTAGGTCATAATTATTAGGGGTCACGGATTAGTAGCTCCATTTTCTGTATTCGTAATTTAAAAGCTTCTGAAAAGGATTATCGATCTTTTGAAATAAATAACAAAATTTTGTCTTTTTATTGAAGTAATAATAAGTTGTAATAATGCGTTCCTTGCGAAGTATGTGCGGTGTAACTTTGAACGATAGATTGAGAAATGAAGAGATTAGACAAAGTTGCGGTTTAAAAGATGATGTAGTGACAAAAATTGAAAGGAGTATGCTTAGGTGGTTTGGTCATGTTGAGAGAATGAGTGAACGGCGATTAACAAAAGGAATTTATAAGGCGGATGTCAATGGAAACGCCGGTAGAGGACGTCCTAGAAGGACATACATCGATGTTATTGGTGATGTTCTTCACAAAGGTCAGGTGCGTAGTACTCTCAACCGGCGTGCGTGTATGATAAGATGTATGAATGTGGATGAAGCGAAAGGGGTATGTAAGGGTCGTAGCATGTGGCGTTCTATAGTTTCTGCCTACCCCCATGGGAAAAAGGCGTGAGTTTATGTATGTATAATAAATGATCTTGTAATTTCAACACTTGTTGTAAAACTTTCGCCAGAGACATTTGAAATTGGCCTTAGCTTAACTTAGACGTATATGGAAACGTAGGCTGCGTAGGCAATACAGTTTAGTTACAGGTTTACAATCCATACAGTTGGGCAACGCCTTTGATGTCGGCCGACGTCACCGCCCGTGTAGTCGTTGCCCAACAATATGTATAGTAAAACTGTGAACTGTGTTGCTTGCGCGGCTTGCGCTTCCTTATAGTCAAAGCACACATATCAACTCGGAAAGGGATCGTCACCGTATCGCCTTTCGCCTCGCCGTCAAACAGGCGTCAACCTAACGTAAGCAGATAACCAAAGCGGATCAGTAGCTCCGATACGTCGACTCGGCTACGGCTAGGTGACGCCGCGCTTACGGCTCGCAGTAACAGTAGTGTGCTGCAGGCAGGCCGCGGGAGGGGTGAGAGGGGCAAGGGTGGACGAAGAGACGTAAGCTCGGGTACGGAGAGACATGAGCGCGGGGACGAGGAGCCGTAAGCGCGGGAACCAAGTTGACCACGCACCGCACCGCGGTTCGTGAGCTTGTCCCGAGGCGAGGCGATTACGTTACGATTCCGATTAGTGTGCGTTGCAGTAGGGAGTTTCATACAAATAATACTGAACGGCTCGAGTTGATACGGTGATGATCCCTTTCCGAGTTGATATGTGTGCTTTGACCTCGTCTAAGCTTAATGCCTTTCCGGCTAACCTTATGTAACTTATTTCACATCATTTTACTTGCAATCCCATGGTCAATTGAGGGAAGCCAACTGCAAAGCTATCGATAAATATTCCCGGAACTTTAGTCCCGCGTTCAAACTTCAGGTATCAATTGAAAATCCCCGTGGAAACCGCTCCTACATCAATACAGTGCATCGGTTGCAGCGAATGTTCTCAAGAGAGTAAATAACTCCGCCATATTTTATTGCGAAACTTCTATTGTGCCGTTTCTTGGAAATAATGAAAGAAATCTGAGAAATATGAACGTTACTTGGGAGGAAAAGAGTTCGTACATTTAGTAACGTTATTTCTAGCTAAAGATTAATTGATGTGAAAATCTCTGTGCCATTTATATTGACCTTCTATTATTAAGCCAAGCCCAGAGCATAGGGCAATATTAGCGACATGTTACTTGCGCTATTCTTAAAATGTATGGCGCAACACTACTAGGATTAATGTTTGCTACAGCAAAGAACATAATATATTTATATGTACATATTATTTACATTTTTAAATATTTCTATAAAAAATATAAAAAAACATTTAAAAATATAAAAAATAGTAGCCCACCGGCATCGGGAACAGGGTCCAAGCTACCGGTGGTCAGGGCCTCAGAGAGAGGAACTTCCTGACAATACGTGCCGTGTCCAGAAGTACCGCTTTCTGTATCAGGCCTTTGACCCAGCTGCCCAACGAGAGCCTCGTCAGATGATGGTCGAGGCTCTTGGCTATTAAGCCATTGGCCGTAACGACTATCGGCACAATGACTGCTGAGTCAACCTCCCACATGTCGACAACCTCGTGTGCCAAGTCTTGATACTTAATTTCTTTATCTTTCTCGGCTTTCACAAGGTTCTCGTCATGTGGGACAGTGATATCAACAATCATTGTGAGACGCTCTGTTCGATCTATCACCACTATGTCAGGCTTATTGGCAACAATAGTCCTGTCGGTGATGATAGATCGGTCCCAGTACAATGTGATATGGCCATTCTCGAGAACTGGGTCGGGCACATACTTGTAGCATGGTACTTCTGCGTCCACAAGGTTGTATTTCAGAGCAAGTTGCTGGTGGATAATCCTAGCTACTAGGTTGTGTCTGTGTAAATACTCGCCGTTAGCAAGACGAGAACAACCGGAAATAATATGTCGAATGGATTCACCGGGACAGTGACATGCCCGACAGATGTCAACCGTGCCGTTCTTCACAATTAATATATTATTAATATATTTTATTATTATCATACGAGTATCTTTAGAGACGAACATTTTTAGGTATTTGTCTACGCTTGACCCTGTCGTATGTCCAGAAACACAACTGCTGCGTTTAATAACTCAATATTAGGTCAAAGACTGCCTTGTTGGTCTAGTGGTGGCAAGCGCGACTGCTGAGCATGGGGTCCTGGGTTCGATCCCCAGGTCGGGTAAAGTGTTATTGGGTTTTTCCATTAGGAATTTCTACGTAGCAACCTGGAGTCTGGATTCGTAACCGGTTAATGCCAATAGGCTCGCCCCTATTACATGGGACTTAAACACATAACTGGCGAAACGAGGGTGTACTAAAACACGTCTGCCGAACCCTTCGGGCAATGTAAGGCGTGATATTATGTTATTGGGTTTTTGAGGTCTTAATTTTATTATAAGAAGCGTATCCCATTCGGGGCTGAATTTTAAAACCTCCTTAGTGCCAACCTACGTTATATTAGGAACCTAGCTATGTTCAACCTTCTAAATTTCTAGAACCAGTGGTCTATGTGCGTTTTCTACCAGTCAGACATGGAAATGTTTCATAGATAGCTCAGATAGATACATTGATATAATATGCACTTACGTACTAGATGCGCTGTTTAGAAGAACAATATGGTACCAACGAGTTATGGTTCCGGAACCACAGTGCCATAGAGCTTGACAACTGTCTAGCGGTAGTTTGAACGTTATTGCGTCAATGCATTTGGCACATGTTGCCTATACGAAATAGCGCGTTTATTTATTTCAACGTCGTTGGATAGATAGATGTGTCAATCACTTAAGGCCCAAACCTATTAACCTGTGGCGGCATCTATCACGCCACATGAGAACTACGCAGCACGACGATCATCTAGCAGACTACAGCAACAACAATGATAGCTGTCAAAATTAAATGTCACAAATCCTGCATCGTGATATCAAGATTTGACACGCAGATAGTATATATATAAGTTCCCAACATCAACCGTTGGGCAGTAGCCCGCCAGGCATAAGACTCGCCTGGTAGGAGGGTCCTCCCTTTTCGTTGGAGGAACACCATACCTCGTTCCTCCACAAACCTATCTATCGGGCTTTCCTTACTAGCGATAGAAATTTGACATAAGTTCTATAGAAGTAATGTCAAATGTATCACCAGTATGGCAACCATCGATAGATAAGTTATTGGTAGCGACTGTTTAAAAAAAATGAACAGCACGTTCTAAAAATCATCTTATAAACAGTCGGAAATATATGTCGGAGAATAAATCATTTAGAAAAAAAAAAAAAAAAAATTGGTTCGGAGACCCTTCTGGTCTCGCCAATAATAGTCAGGTTACGTAGAAAAGGTCCGCAAGACCATCTACAATAGTCGAATAGGAAAAAAAAAAAAAAAAAAACATTTAGAAAATAAAGGAGGGTAGTCGTCAAGATGAATCAACGTACTCGACGTTATAAAAACAGTTGTCATTCGACGGAGCGGAGCATTCCATATCGAACAGCCGAAGAAGTCTGACCTTTTATATCTGACTAGCTTATCCTTATTTCCTGAACTTGTGTAAATTGTTATATTGTGATATATTGTGAACTATTCTGTAACTTAACGACTAACCCAAATACAAGTACTCTCAGTGGTGGAGAGTCTATGTTTGTTTTATTTACGAAATACCCGCTTTACCTTCTGATAAGCAGACACTGGTCTAAACTGTAATGCTATACTCAATTCTATCAAATTTTATAAACGGTGTGTGTCTGCGACATATATTTGCCAACGAAATGCGTTTATTTATGATGCAAATACAGTAAATTCCCTCTCGTGGAAGTTAAAACGCGTTGTTACACACATAAGCTCTTTGACTCGCTACAACGATATTGTGCGGAAAATATTAGGGGCACATAATGCGTACAAAGTCCGTTGCTGTGGTTGTTTGAATAAAATATATTCGTATTCCGAAATGTGTTATTATATTCATTCGTAAATATTCAGGCAATGAAACGCATTCCTTTGACAATGATTTGACTTTATTGAATATTTTGAATACGTAAAGACCGGTCACAAAATAGATAGGTACAGAAGTCAATTTACATACAAGTGCGCTCGAGCAACGCACACATAGACACTGCTCACGGACACGATATCTGGGACTGTTTGGGACTAGAGTGCGAGTGAGTGCGAGCGCGATTGCCATGCGCTTGAGAAAGATAGATATATAGATAGAGCGACCGCCGAGCGTAGGTATGAAAAGTAAAGTGCATACCTACATGTGAATAACTTCTGTAGGTACCTATCTGTTTTGTGGACCGGTATAGTTTATCATCAATGACGTTGAAATAAATAGACGCGCTATCTCGTATAGACAACATATGCCAAATGCATTAACGCAATAAGGTTCAAATTACCGCTAACCAGCTGTCAAGTTCTTTGGCACTGTGGTTCCGGAACCACAACTTGTTGATACCATGTTGTTCTTCTAAACAGGGCATCTAGTACGTAATTACATATTATATCAATGTTTATCATGGACAAAATTAAAGAAGCCTGAATGCAGAATTTATAATACACATTAATTAACGGGGTTAATTAAAAGAGTCTCCACGAATGACGTCACTCGAAGTAGATATCTCCGGCGCACCCTGGGCAGTCAGCCTCACAATCGACCTTTTCACCACGGGAGAAGAGAAGACATTATCCATAAAACTAAATGAACCATCCAGTTGACTCAAACGAATAACGAACATTTTCAGTTAAAATAATAATCGAAATTGTAAAAATTCGTTCCAGTCAACCAGGATGGTCTTTGCCGAAAGTGATTTACCCAGTTTAATTTATTATGATTACGGCCAGTCAGCAGCGTAGAATGGATAAAGTATCAAGACGGTATTTTTCTCAAAAATTCCCTTGTAAAATTTAATTATGTTAACGAGAATTATGGGCGTTTTGTAAAAAGATATCGATATACGAGTACCATCGATTTATCATCGACTAGCGACCCGCCCCGGCTTCGCACGGGTGCAATGTAGATACTATTCTGGGGCATATAAACCTTCCTCTTGAATCACTCTATCTATTGCTGAAAACTGCATTAAAATTCGTTGCGTAGTTCAAAATATCTAAGCGTACAGACAGCGTGAGTGACTTTGTTTTATACTATGTAAAGAAGATGCTGGTTGGTCTTCGCGTTTAGACTATTGTAATTTTTTGCAGCCACAACATTGTATAAATAACTTTGCGTTTGTTGCCATGGCAACCGTCGCGACTGCTATTTCCGTCGGTTTTCCCTATTTTAGTGTTCCATACCATTATTGGAAAAGAGGTACTTGTGAATTCTCGTGATATTTGAAAGACGCAATATCTTTGAGTTTCTCTAAGAGCCTTTGAAATTGGGAAATGATATTGGGCTTATTTATTTGTGGCTTGGTGTAATACATACACATCCATACTGCAGATCTATTCGTGTTTGTTTTATCTTTACATAATGGTGTACATTGTGTGTACTTTGTATTATTTATATTTATTGTGAATTTCCCAAATCATCAATGTTAGATGGCAGAAGGGATGACCAAAAGTATTTTAGAAAAAACACGTATATTTTCTTGGTGGGTAGGGTTTATATTGTCCGCCTGGCTAGCTACCACTCTCACATTAAAGGTCAAGCAGTATACTGTGTTCCGTCGTGTGTATGTGACAGCCAGAGGGGTATAGGAGAATCCTTCTATATTTTTGATTCGTATACTCCATCTTAGACCCTATCTGCGCTTAGGGGCCGTTCAAGTATTACGTAAGCACGAAAACGGAGTGAGGGGGTCGTTGCTTAGCTTATTTTTGATGACATGGGGGACGGGGGTGTCTAGATGATGATTACGTCAGCAATTTTAATTTATTTATACTTATTTTTCTAGACTTAAAAACTGCTGCTCATGAATAACAATAAAGAAACCTGATAAGTTTTAAATATATACTAATGTTTACGTAAGCATAGGAGGGGGGTAAAAGCTTTGCTTACTTTTCTGGCAAGGGGGAGGGGTGGGTCAAAAATTACTAAAATTCTGCTTACGTAATACTTGAATGGCCCCTTACCATCAGGTGCGACTAGGAACAAACACGACAAACTAAAATTTAAAAAAAAACATTGTAAAACTAAATTTACCGTATAGGTAAATTTAGTTTAATATGTTTAATACCCCCCTGCCCTTTTGTCTATCGGACGGCCAGAAACACGAAAAAGCGCCATCGGTTCATGGTTGATATACCAAAAACCCGAACGAAGCGTTTTGATTCCACTTTCATTGTGAAAACCGCCAAACAGTGGAATGCGCTGCCCGAGTGGGTGTTCCCCGACAGTTACAATCTGGGTGTCTTCAAGTCACGAGTGAATCGGTTTCTTCTGGGCAAGCGTGCTCCATCGTAGACCGCATCATCGCTTAACATCAGGCGAGATGGCGGCCAAACGCAGGCCTAGTAATAAATAATAATAAAAAAGGTACCATTTATTTTGAGTGCAAAACACTTCTATTTTTAGTGATCCGATTAATGGACTTCGATAACCGGATTATGTGTAACGCACCCCATATAAAAGCTTTCGTTAGTTAACAATTAATTAATTTTAATAAAAAAACAATTAATTTTAATAACCCTTTTGTTCAATACTTATATGATTCCACAGATACTAGTGCCTAGTACATACATACACAAACTCACGCCTTTTTCACATGGGGGTAGGCAGAAACTATAGAACGCCACATGCTACGACCCCCCCCCCCCCATACATGCCCCTTTCGCTTCATCCACATTTATACATCTTGTCATACACGCACGCCGGTTGAGAGTACTACGCACGTGACCTTTGTGAAGAACCACCAATAACATCGATGTATGTCCTTCTAGGACGTCCTCTACCGGCGTTTCCATTGACATCCGCCTTATAAATTCCTTTTGTTAATCGCCGTTCACTCATTCTCTCAACATGACCAAACCACCTAAGCATACTCCTTTCAATTTTTGTCACTACATCATCTTTTAAACCGCAACTTTGTCTAATCTCATCATTTCTCAATCTGTCTTTCAGAGTTACACCGCACATACTTTGCAAGGAATAGTGCCTAGTCTAGTTATTTTTTACACTAATTATAACTAGTGTGAGTCAACAGTGATAGCTTACTGGTTGAACGTTAGCCTTCCATGCAGGAGGGTCTGAGTTCGAACCCAGCCCGTACTTCGAATTTTCGAATTCATGTGCGGATCAGAATTTAATTATCAATTGCGTTAACGGTAAAGGAAAAACATTGTGACGTGCACAACAGAGAGGGATCAATTAAGTTCTCGATGGTGTGTATAGTCTGCCAACCCGCACCAGGCCATCGTGGTTGACTAAGGCCTAAACCCTTCTCATTCTGAGAAGAGGCCCGTGCCCAGTAATGGGCTACTTATGTACCGTAAATGGGGTGAATAGGGATGCAGGGGTGAATCTGTAAGAAACTTTCAAAGGGATTTTAACATTTTTACTGTATTATAATTAACGTTTAAGTGTCTTTGTTGGCAAAAAATATATTATTTCAACCTTAAAGTCCATTTTAAAGTTTCGTCCCGATTCACCCCTGCATCCCTATTCGCCTCATTTTAGCGGTATGTATAACTTGTGTCTCCTGCATACAAATCGGCTAAATATACTACATAACTAGTGACTAAGTTTATTAAAACTGAGATACTAGACAATTGTTACTCTACTTCATTTCGCACGTGACTATTTTATGAAACAGTATTTTTACAAGTTACCCACTGTCGAGTTAGCTGTTACCAGACAAAGATTTACTTCATTTGGTATATTGCTGCTTTATTCTTTAAAATAGTTATGTTGCTGAAAATATAATAATAACTTAGTAGTTTCTTGTGTTAAAATAACTGAAGTAAACTTTGCTGCCTTGGTGGTCTAGTGGTGGCAAGTGCGACTGCTGAGCATGAGATTCTGGGTGCGATCCCCAGGTCAGGCAAAGTGTTATTGGGTTTTCCCATTACGAATTTCTCAGCAGCAGCCCGGATTTGTGCCCGGTTAATGGCAATAGGTTCGCCCCCTACATGGGACTTACACATAACTGGCGAAACGAAGGTCTACTAAAACACCTCTGCCGAACCCTTCGGGGAATACGAGGCGTGATGTAATGTATGTTTATGAAGTAAACTTACCTCAAGAATACAATTCGTCTCTGTCGACAGGCAAGCGAGTCATAAAAGGCGATAAACCCGGTACCATAATTAATTGTGCCCAAAAAATGGCAATAAGGTCACCACATTGGACTTAACACAAGAGGAAATATATGACTCTTTTAATAGAAGAACAGCTCTGCTTACCCCTTCGGGATTTACAGGCATGAGTATTCTCTATTTTTTAGTATATCTATATTAGCAAACATAAGATAACATCATGCTTGCATTCCCCGAAGGGTTGGGCAGATGAGTCCCATCTAATAGGGAACGAGCCTACAGCTATCAACCGGGCACAAGTCCAAAGTCTGGGCTGCTACTGAGGAATTTCACACGGCAAAACCCAATAACACTTTGACCGTCCTGGGGATCGAATCCAGGACCTATTTATACTAACAAAATAACTATAAATCTATGATATAATTATCTAAGTTCTGACACTATTTAACGAACACCACCACGTTCAAAGTTTCTGAACGTGTAAATAAATGAGAACACGTTGGCCACATAGCAAACTTTTCGCACTACCCTCTTTTGTCTAACGTTAATAACTAACAACGGTTCGGTTCGCCTTTTATTTTACGCGCGACGGAAGTTGGAGGGCTAGGATATTTAATGTTATGGTGCGAGGGAGCCTCGGTGAGCCATTTTAGGTGGAGGCTGCCCGTTGCCATGGTTACGGGACGTACGCTACCTGTACCGGGAACCGTTAAACAAGATTATGTACACGTCTCGGTTTATTTTTTAACTTTGAAGCGAAGGTTTTCGTTTTCTGGTTACATTAGCTGAAACCTTTTCAGTTTGTGGGTATTTTCGATAGATTTTGTAGCTGTGCCATTTAAATATCAGAGTTAAATGTTCTTCTTTTCGTGTGGATAGTGAATAACCTGGTGTCAGAGTTTATCTCGCCTATGGGCCTCTGACTTGGCTTCACATGCCGTCGAGAAATATCTTTCAGGCGGTTTCCTCACGATGTTTTCCTTCACCGTTTTTTAAGCAAGTGATAATTATATAATATGCACATGAATCCTAAAAGTCGGAGGTGCGTGCCTTGGATTCAAACTCAAGACCTAAGACTTGGCAGTTCGACGATCACACCACTAGGCTATCACTGCTGTTGATGAAATGATGAAATGTTTTAAAGGGTTTAGCAAAAGCATTGACCAAAGTAAATAATTAAAAGCTATAGTGACTCTTGCTCTCTCATGTCGGCATGAGCTCTACAAGAATAGCTCCTGCCGTGGTGAGATTAGCCAGCCTGCAAGGTTGGTAGTGAATGTGTTCTACCTACCCTTTTCCCAATTATGTTGAGGTCTGAATACCAGTATTTTACATGGAGCGACTGCCATCAGACTTCCGCAACCCAATTACTGGGCAATGACACCCGGGACCGACTGTTTAACGTGCTCTCCGAGGCACGGAGGGGTCTCGATGTGTAACGAACAGTACCCATCCACCGACTGACCGTGGCATGCGCAGTTTAACCTCGCAAATCGTATGATCCGCGCGGTTTTTAATGAGCCACGTACCCCTCAGTTCGGTTCGCTTCGGTTGGTAGCGAATAGATTAGGCGAAAAGTTTATCGACATCACTATAAGGATTTAGTATGGCCAAATAACGTATCCTTATGTTCTTGGAATAAATTATCTATTTTGAGCGTCGTAGTTAGGTATACGTTGTTCTACATTGCTTACGAGTTCGTTCTGTATAGCTTTTTCCCAAATATGTTGGGGTCAGCTTCCAGTCTAACCAGATGTGGCTGAATACCAGTATTTTACACGGAGCGACTGCCATCATGCAGACCTCCGCAACCCAGTTACTGGGCAAATGCCGATATCCGAAGGTTAGACCGGTTGTCAGACTTTCGGGCTTCTGACTTCCCGTAACGACTGTCATAGGTATACGTATGACACCCGAGACCGACTGCTTAACGTGCTCTCCGAGGCACGGAGGGGTCTCGATGTGTAATGAACGGTCATCCATCCACAGACTGACCGTGGCAAGCGCAGCTTAGCCTCGCAAATCATATGATTCGCGCGGTTGGTAATTAGCCACACGTGTTTTGGCGTTATACGACGTTCCTTTCTCGAATGTGTTAACCTAACCTTCCCTACTTAACTAAAGGTCCCTGAAGTTAAATTCGTAGTTTTTTTAAAATGTAGGTTGTAAGAAAACTCAATTAAACTTATACTTAACTGGGAATTGGGTCCCAGAAGTAATCGAAAACCAAGTTTCCTGTAAATATTCTTTCAACTCAATTCCTTTCAAACTTATTATGTTTCTGTAAGCTCTCGAATACGAAAAGGATCCCTGAACGTTTTGAAAATACGTATATGGCTCGCGGATGATGGAATTACATTTCAGTATGTTAGACAAGTTTATCGACATTTTTGGAAAGAAAATTCCGTCCATGAACGAAGTTAAATTTTTTTTTAATGTACTTAACTTATGTGTAATTTTTTTTTATTAAAAGAAACCTTAATCCGATCAGTCCCCAGGTCAGGCAAAGTGTTATTGGGTTTTTCCATTAGGAATTTCTCAGTAGCAGCCTGGAGTCTGGATTTGTGCCCGGTTAATGGCAATAGGCTCGCCCCCTATTACATGGGACGTAAACATAACTGGCGAAACGAGGGTGTTTTAAAACACCTCTGCCGAACCCTTCGGGGAATGTAAGGCGTGATGTTAAGATGTTAGAAATCCTAATTACGTTTACACCGTGATCTTACGTGGAAATTAGTACCTAGAAGTAATCTTTATTCGTATTTTTGCTAGATTAACTTCCAAGCAAATAAAATGCTGACGTCTGCAAGTACCTATACAGCCTGATCTCAACTTAAAGTAGACGTCAATATGTCAATGAAATGGGCATGTGCGGAAATTGACATCGTAAACTTGTCATTTGCACGTAGCTAGTCAAAATTCAGCTTAGATTGCGTTTTTTACAAGCTAGCAAACTTCTGCGGACGTGTTTCCATTTAAAAGATGGAACACGTATTGCACTATGTAAATAACGTGTAACGCTTTATCTTATTACCAAAAACGGATAGTTTTGCTAACCCGGTGTTGTATTTAGATATGTCAAACTGGTACTTTAATAAATAATAAAACTTTTTAACAAAAATAAAACAGACTTCAAATTGTCTACCTCCGAGGTTCTTCATCAGATCTTCGCCAAATTTAAATGGGACCACTTCGAAAGAATACGCTTTCAAATAAAAAAATAATAATTAAAATCGGTTCACAATTAGCAAAGATATCGTGGAACAAACATACAAAAAAAAACAGTCGAATTGAGAACCTCCTCCTTTTTTGGAAGTCGGATAAAAACAATTATCAGCCTTAATAAACGTACGGGGTGGATATTCATTGATGATTCCAGCTTGGGATGTAAATGTGGTGCTTTCCTCAAACGACGGGGCACCTGAAATCATGCCCCGCGTGTTCTGACCTGCACGTAACAGGAACTAATGGACGCTACTGATAACACTAAACTCGTAGCTAAGTTCTGGGCCGACTCGTTTTAGATTGCCATCGACATGCTAAGAAGAAGAAGAACGTACGGGGTGCTTTATAAGAGCCCCCACGAGTGACAATTGACGCTTAAGTACGTCCGGCGCATTCTGGGCTTCCTGTGCAGTCAGCCTTGCTACCAACTTCGCTGACTGGCTAATATTTTCATCACGCCATGAGCTATTCTCGTACCTATAACGACGAAGATTGAGGAAGTCGTGGAGTATTTAAGAGTGAAGACCAACTGGACTCTGAGGGTCGAAAGTTTGGAATGGCGTCACAACATCAACTTTAAGTCGTTTGTGGTACAAGTTCCAACCCACCAGCTACAGATCTTCTTGAAAGAGGACTTTTGGCCGAAGGGTGTCTTAATATATCGACGTTTACGAGGTCGGTTACGTGAGACCACGCAGCGAAACACGACGCCACCGACACCATTACGTGTTTAGTTAATAAGGTTTTTTAAAAATATGTATTAGTTTATTATTGTATAGGGTGGGGCTCGTGGCTAAATAACAACCGCGTCGATCGTACGATTTCCGAGGTTAAGCTGCGCTTGCCGCGGTCAGTCCGTGGATGGGTGACCATTTGTTACACATCGAGACCCCTCCGTGCCTCGGAGAGCACGTTAAGCCGTCGGTCCCGGGTGTCATACGAATACCTATGACAGTCGTTACGGGTAGTCAGAAGCCTGAAAGTCTGACAAACGGTTTAACCTTAGGATATCGGCATTGCCCAGTTACTGGGTTGCGGAGGTCTGATGGCAGTCGCACCGTGTAAAATATTTATTATTGTATAGGATAATTTTATGTATTTTTTCTATGGGCCTCAGTTGCCTGATAATAAAATAATTATTATTATTATAACACCAAAATAAATATTGCCAATAAACGGGAGGGTCGCCCACATTAAGTTTTAATGGCTACGCTTCGTTATTGGTAAAGAATAAAGATACGAGACACTTAGTTGTAATAAATAATGGTTGGTATAATAAAATAATTGGCCGTAAGTTAATTAACGGGTTCCCTGTCCAGTGAATCATATGTGAACATCTCGATTGTTTAACTATTATATCTAATTCGCGGACAGCGAATCCGTTAATGTGCTTGTTTAACAATAATCGGTAAAACTAAACAAAAGCTTGTGTTACAAGTTACCCTGTTCGTGGAAATGTGGTCTTAAAGTTTTGTTCAACACTTAAAACAACTACAGTGTTGTAAATGTGATTGCTAGCAACCTTACTCTCTTCATACATACAAAATAGTCTTGAGACGGTTGTTACTTTCAAACAAGAAACGTAATATTCCCCTATGGACGATTACCCCAACAATGTTTTCCAGTAGATAAAAGCTAAAGTTTTTCATCCTAGATATTACGTATTCTATTTTCATATTGCTTATTTAAATACAAAAAAGAACGCCTACGCATTTGCCAATATATTAGGTGCGTTCGAAAACTGAAATATACGACTGAGTGAAGCCTGTGGTTGCTCGTTTCCGATTGCAATTGAAAAATAGAAAAAATAGATGAAAACATAGAGTGCAGAATGGTCTGATTGAAAAAAAAATTAGGGATGGAACATGACGAATGTAATTCTGAAAGGCTTTTTGGCACGCGAATGCAAAGAGACGAGCGGGTTTCGTTGTGAATAGTTTTCGGTGTTACAATAGTAGTTTTTAAGCCTACAAAGTCTAGCCGCGAACTTCACTGAAATGTTGATAAATAAAAATAGAAACTTCAGTACAATATATTTGAATATTAAAAAAAAAACACTGTTAGTAGTTTGAGATTAAAATGTCTGTGAGTATTATTTTACATTAAAAAAATACTAATATGTAGAGGACGCCCTAGAACGACATACATCGATGTTATTGATGATATTCTTCACAAAGTACAGGTGCGTAGTACTCTCAAGCGGCGTGCGTGTATGACAAGATGTATGAATGTGGATGAAGCGAAAGGAGTATGTAAGGATCGTAGCGTATGGCGTTCTATAGTTTCTGCCTACCCCCATGGGAAAAAGGCGTGAGTTTATGTAGGTATGTATGTAGGTAACAAATTGAAAAATATAACAGCATTTTACTTTAGCTTGGTTACATGCATAATTATTATCCATTTTCTTTCACTATCGGGATTAGTGCAGGTGTCCCCATTATAGAAAATGTAGGACAAATAAATCAGGCGTGTTCGCGATCATGCGCAACACGCCTTACGTAAGCCTTTAGCCAGCTTAGTGTCAACAGGTCATAAAAAAACCGGGCTTATACCAACTGTGAATAAAGTAATTACCTTTTAACCCAAAGGTCATAGAATTTATAAGTAATTAAAGACCAAGTATTTTTGCTTGCAAAAGTCTAGTTTTAATTTATTAATTAAGTGCTATTTTTCGGGATCCCTTTGATTCGCATAATTTTTTATAATTTCAATACTCAATACTCAATATCTTTATTGCTTTACCATAATGTGTACTTAGGTGGTAACTATATAATTGAGATCATTATGGACCCTGTAGGGCACAGCAAAAGGGTAGGAGAGAGGAAGCTCTGTTTTAAGAGATATTGAACAGTAATATTATTGCTATATTATTTAATTTTTTGGCATACTGTTTAGATAGGCATAACTTTACTATCATTTGGCTATATTTTTTCGGTGTTTTAAGTTTGTAGACAAAAAAGTTAAGTTATTATGGTTAAAACAATTATGCCTATACATTTATGCAAAATTAATATTATGCGTAACGATCATTAGGATAAGTGAAAGTATGCCATGATAAATTATGCCATTAAATTTTATGCGAATCAATAGTGATACCTATTATTCCATATTATCTTTTTGTCAATTCTTCTCCATAAGAAAGACATAATGTTAAACTCGGCATCTAGAATATTTGCTATTTATAACAGTGCCTGATAATAATAGATTACAAGAAAGAACCAAAAAACTGACTTCACCGAGTTTACAAGCTATAAAATAACATAACATCACGCCTGTATTCCCCAAAGGGTTGGGCAGAGGTGTATAGTAATACCCTCTTTTCGCTGTTATGTTTAAGTCCCATGTAATAAGGGACGAGCCTAATGCCATCAACCGGACTCAAATCCAAACTGTGGGCTGCTACTGATCAATCCCACACGGAAAAATGCAATAACACCTTGCCCTACCTGGGGTTCACGATCAACACTAGCCCCAAGGATGCTATAAAATGAACTGTGTTGTGCAATAATGTGTCAACCCACAAACATACCTATTAGTTCTGTGTTAACGCCATCTAGTTATTGTCATAGGTCTACCCAACGCTTGAAAAAATTCAAACTGTATTAAGATTTTTTTGATAGACGCTTAATTAAATTTACTACACTTCTGGGCATTTTTCAAGCGTTGAGTATAGACCTACCCAAGAACTAGATGACGTTAACACAAAATTCATATTTTTGTGGATTGACACATTATTGCATAACACGGCCCAAATAAGGAAATTAAAAACTTATATTTTCGCCAATTTTACGCTTGAAGGATTAGCAAGAAGGATGAATATTACACACAAAGGTGTCCATGTCATTTGTCACCTCTCCCCCGTTAAGTCGGCACAGGTCACGATGCCCCCTAAGGGCACGAAACGGATTCTAAGGACCGTGTGCACTGACACGAAACTACCCCTTTTTTCCATGAAAATATTGTAGCGGAAAAACGTTGTCCTTCCATAATTTAGTAGAATGAAAATAAATATTAGACATCGTTCAGTTTTGGGTATGGAAACGGAAAATTATTTTCTGGTTGAGCGTTTAGGGACTTCCGGCCGATTCCTATATTTTAAGGAGCTTTATTAGTTAAAATTGAGACCCTTGTATCTTTACCAATAATGAAGCAAAAACCTACTGGCTTTGCGTAGTATACCCTCCCATAATATGGAAGTAACTACCACGGGTAAAATTAGCTAACGAGTCTATTTATGTGACCAGTTTAGCAATAGAAAATGCTACCGTTGGTAAGCAAAACGATTCGTTTCTGTTTATAGGAACCGGGCAATATACAAGAATATTTTTTATGAAATGCTCCGTGTAATTTCCTGGTCATTACTCAACCAACATTTATTTATTAAACAATAACCTCGTACAAGGATAATTAAAGGATTTATTTTTTATTGTTTTAACAATTTAATTACGAAAGAGGCTTTGGACGTGTAAAAATAATTATTTAAACTAACAAAGCCTAGTATAGCATACAAAACTACCTACTTGATGGTCTGGTACGATTAATTATAGCCACTAAAAACGTTTTCACGGGAAGGTAGATATTAAGTTGATGAGCTTAGCACAGAGCAACACACACACAATGCTGAAAAAGTGTCCTATAAT
Organism: Amphipyra berbera; assembly: GCA_910594945.2. Lineage (NCBI taxonomy): Eukaryota > Metazoa > Arthropoda > Insecta > Lepidoptera > Noctuidae > Amphipyra > Amphipyra berbera. The sequence continues at coordinate 7,071,784 of OU343136.1, read as the reverse complement.
AAGTTTATTAAATATATTGTAGTGTTCGGTTATTTATTATCCTAAAATATAACCTAAATAACAGCTTTACGTGTACAATTCGCAACAAAAATCAATTACAAACACGTTACAAAAAACAACATTAATAAAGTTATAAATTAAAATACTCCACATGTAACCTTTAATATTGTCTAAAACATTTTCACTACGATGACTGTAACAACCTTTGAACACAACAGATTTAATTAGTGCCAACACCGAGCTACGGCAGGCACGTTTGAGGCATGAAATCCTTTGTTAAAAACCGGTAAGCTACAAAATTTTCAAGTAAGACACAGGAGCTCGACTCGCTGCATATTGTATCGGGTTGGCTGCATGAAATCCCTTTTTCCACGTGAGTTCATAAATACGGGAAGCGGAGCCCGCGGGCACTCTAACCCAGGACCCCTCGCCATACACCCGCTGTCTCGTTGACCGTAAAGGCTGTTTTAAAATGAATCGCGATGACTTACAAAAAAAAAGAATAAGAAAATAGAAAGTAGTTTGTATAAAGAAGCGACCGCGCTATTATCTATGCAAAAAAGTTTAAAAGAAGAACTAAATATCTTTGGAAAATTACTTTTTCAACAAGTAAGTAGACGAATTTACGAGAGTCTGCGCACAAAAAATATTTTATTTTTGTATACAAAGTTTCAATCTAGATTATAATCAGTATGCTATTGAACATTCATTTTTTGAATACTTGTTTTTTCTTATAAAAACATATAAAAGGTAAGTTTTTAGAAAAGAAAAGTCTTTAGAATTGCTTGCTAAATAGAAACTTCATAAATAAATGTTAGGGACGTAGGTACGTAATTTTAGTTGCACAGTTAATAAATTACTTAATTAAAACAAAACTGTTTCAACTCTCGGAAACTCAACTTTTATCTAGTCTCTAATATTTTATTTTCAACCAAAAAGGTTATACGCTAAAAACCCATTCGCAAGCCAAAAATATTTATAGCCTCTCAGGATGGCCTCATATCTGTCCCACGGGGGTCCAGTTGAAAAAAGCTAGCGCACAACCAGAGGAAAATAAACTTAAAAATTAATTGAATAATCAAATAAACCTGAATGTTTCCAGTTAGGACGCTTTTTCCCCCATTACGTTTTAAATGGAACGCGCCAAATACTAATTTCAACTTGTTTTATTCACAATTGGAGCGATAGAATAAATTCGTGTTGGCAATAAATTAATAACGTCGAAACCGTATATTTATATCGCACATGAAAATTATGTTACGATTATAATGAAATATTCACGTACGTGAGACTTAATGTTACTCGTAATTCGAAATAAAATATTATAACATAATATCACGCCTTGTATTCCCCAAAGGGTTCGGCAGAGGTGTTTTTGTACGTTCGTTTCGCCAGTTATGTTTAAGGCTCATGTAATAGGGGCGAGCCTATTGCCATTGATTGCCTTGTTGGTCTAGTGGTGGCAAGCGCGACTGCTGAGCATGGGGTCCTGGGTTCGATCCCCAGATCGGGTAAAGTGTTATTGAGTTTTTCCTTTAGGAATTTTTCGGTATTAGCCCAGAGTCCGGATTTGTGCCCGGTTAAATAAAATATCATCGCGCATTATTCGAAATTATTATGTAATAAAATTCAAATAACATATTAGTACGACGCCGCAATGCAGAGATGGCTGTTATATGAGAATTTCAGCAATCGTTGTGTAGAGCAACGGCTTTGCCAAATATTTTTTACGACAGATCTAGATTCTTCAAGTAACGAATGTAAGTTAAAATCGTTCTGCAAAAAAGTCGAGTAAAATAAATATAACATAATATCACGCCTGTATTCCCCGAAGGATTGGGCAGAGGTAAGTAACACCCTCATTTCACCGTTACGTTTAAGTCCCATGTAATAAGGGACGAGCCTAATGCCATCAACCGTGCACAAATCCAGCCTCCAGGCTGTTACTGAGGATTACCACACGGAAAAACCCAATAACACTTTGCCCGACCTGGGGATCGAACCGCACCTCACGATCAGCAGTCGCGTTTGCCACCACTAGACCAACGAAGCAGAATAAATATAAACTGACTTGAATTAAAAGAAGTTTAAAACTAGACAAGTAGAACCCGTTGGGTTCTTTTTCATTTAACAGGCCACTCATTCTCTAGAGACTGGGAGCGTCTTTTCATAAATTTTATATGCCAAGGCGAAAAACTGAAATATGGAAAACGTTATAAATTGTATTGAAACTGAGAGATTTTTTTATTAATGTTCCAGCGTATTTATTATAACTTTCAGTGACTTTAAAACTGAATGTAGACTGAATTATATAGGGTTGCTTCAAATTAACCGACGAAACTTTACTAGGCGTCATCTTCTTCTTCTTTTCGTGTGGTTAGTGACTAACATGGTGTTAGATTCAAATGACGTTGTTGCGACGCATACTATTTCGAAAAACTTTACGAGTGTATACCCCACCAAGAAGAACATAGTCTACTTCGTTGTCAGCAATAAGGTTGACAATGACAAGCATATCATTTTGGGACTCAGTGCATAATATTTGCCAGCACAATGGGTCACCCGCGCTCAACGAGTATTCCCAAGGAGGGTTGATGTCAGACAGGCGACCGGTCATAAAACAATAAGCCAAAACCTCTAACAACATGGATTTATGAAATACATGTTGTGTAAACCCCACCTAGTGTGGGATAAGGGCAGGAAGAAGAAGAAGAAGTGACTAACACGGTGTCAGAGATTATGCCGCCCATAGATGGACCTCTGACTTGGCTTCACATGCCGTCGAGAAATATCTTTCAGTCATCGGGTTCCTCACGATGTTTTCCTTCATCGCTTTTAAGCAAGTGATTATAAATATAGCGCATTCAATTAAAAAAGTACCTTAAGTTTAGTTAATTAGTTAACAAGAACTACGTGCGCTCTTTTCGTTAGTTCATTAGTTAGGTATCCTGTTACAGGGTTAACTAAAGTTTAAGTTTTTATTTTCAGTGTTCTTGTAATAATACCTTCTACTTCTGTGAAATTTCGCTAGTTAATTCGACGTAAACCTTTACATGCATATTTAGACGAGTAGGTATTTATAAAAATAGGTGTATAGAACTATGTTACTGAGTGTTGTTTTTCGCCAACCAGAATGGAAAAATATTTCCACAAAACATTTTTAATACGGGCTAGTCTCAGAATTCCACGTATTTCTCTTTGTTTAGGATTTTTAGATTCACACTAGTGTCCAGCTCGCATTCCGTAACTATTACTATGCACGAATACACAGCGCCGGGTCACCGGTCACTTCAAGCTCGGGTTATTTCAAAACATATTTCAAATGCTGACTGAACCCAGTTCTATTGAACTGTAAATTAACATCATTAGTACACAGTGAAGGACTTTTCAAGCAATGTTAAGGAAAAAATGAAAAATATATTTTTATAAAATTGGATCGCTTGGTAGCAATTTGACATTTGCGAAGTAATCAATGTTATCGATTCAATATCGTTAATGTTGCAATTGAAATCTGTAATTAAAAATCATAGCTATTTGTGACAAAAAATGATACGATCATTTGGAATGAAAATGTATTTGCGGGCAGGATAGCATGTTTCGTTGTAAAAAGCGTATGAATGGTTACCTATGTTAACATCGATATTGCCATAAAAGTTGATATTCCCAGTGTCAGAATTCCATTATTGAATTTGTAATTAACCCGTATACCCAAATATACTTCATGTTTAATTGAATATTGTTTTGAGAACATTATTTGGAACATAGTTTAACATAAAATAATACATAAAATAAACCGTTATTTAACCCGTTTGCAGCAGATAAGTATGTGTAGCAATTAAGAGTTATATTTTCCAAAAAAACTCGTTCCTATAAGCCACAGCTGCATCAATTGGGCACCCCCTGGTAACTTGTGGAAGTTCTATTAAGCCTAGTACTTCCAGTAGTTTTTTTGTGTAGGTATACATATAGAGGCCTATACAAGGTTAGTCGGAAAGGGGGTACTAAGCCGCGGGCCACTTAAAGTATCACTGATGATTGTTTAAAAGAAACGGTTAAAATTTCAAAATTCGATGAAAAAAAATACCATGTAATATGATTTTTATTTTTGTTTTTTCAAAAATTCATCATCTCTGCTTTAGTTACGAAATCAGAACATGGAGCTTTTAATCCGTGACCCCAAATATGACCTAAAATGTAAACACAGCTGATCATAACTAAGGATAGAAAGAATTTGGCGTATTTTTTATGACATCTTTGAACAGCTATTTCTCTTAAACTAATGACTTTTGGGGAAAGTTGTACAACAAAAGTTATCCCTTATTATGGTTACTTTAACACCCTTTCGGCTTAGTACCCCCTTTCCGACTAACCTTGTATAAATCCATATTATATTCAGCAAACTACAAGTCGTGGCTAATTACCAACCGTGCGTGTCATACGATTTGTGAGGTTAAGCTGCGCATGATGCGGTCATTCTGTAGATGGGTGACCGTTCGTTACACATCGAGTACCCTCCGAGCCTCGGAGAGCACGTTGAACAGTCGGTTCCGGTTTTCATACAAATACCTAAGACAGTCATTTTGGGAAGTGAGAATCCCGAAATTCTGACATCCGGTTTAACTTTAGGATATCGGTATTGCCCAGTACCGATTCGATATCAATACTGGGTAATACCGATCGATAGACTGGAAACTGAACGCAACACAGATGCGAAAATGATAGAAAAAGCAAAAAAAAAAAGTTACTTGAAATAAGGTTTATGTACCTCCTTGCCGACACCACACTTGTTTGAAAGGGATCGAAATTCTGTTGCTTACACACTATGGTTTTGCACCATAAAGTCAAGTAGTTCTAATAAAGAATTAGATAAACAAAGTTAATTTGAGAGCGGTCACGTAGGGGCGTAGTGGTGCTTTCGTAAATATTTCGCTTTGCACTTTGAATTGAAATTGGATTATTATTAAAATTAAGCTTGCAAATTAACTTAATTTGTTCATTTACGTTTATTACACAAAGAAGAAATACGTTATCTTTAGAGCTTCATCATTAGACTGGACGATGGACGGAATAAATGGCCGCATTTCTTGTGTATCTTTATTTTTATGAAGATCTTCAACAAAAAAGCTTAGACCGTGAGTCCTTTAGTGCTAAGAAAAATAATAGGTACCCACTGAAATATTCATTAACTTCACTGACCTAACATCACGCCTCTATTCCACGAAGGGTTGAGCAGAGGTGTATAGTAACACCCTCATTTCGTCGTTATGTTCAAGTTCCATGTAATAGGGGGCGAACCTATTGCCATCAACCGGACACGAATCTAAACCCCGGGCTGTTACTCAGGAATTCCATACGGAAAAACGCAATAACACTTTGAATAACTTCACTGACTGTATTGCAAAAACTAATTATTGTATGACACTCACCCCCGGTTTCTGAAACGTTGATCAACTTATGACCGATTCCTATAATTTACAGTGTTATTGGTTAGAATTGAGACTCTTGTATCTTTACTAATAATGGAACAAAGACCTCATAGCTTTGCATATTCCTCTCATATGGAAGTAACTATCCCAGGTATTAGCTTACAAGTTTATTTATATGCCCAGATTGACAATAATAAATGCTACCATTGATAACCAAAACGATCCCAAATCTTATGTTAACGAATGTATTATTTTGTTTTTAATAATTTTTATTTACCTTTTCAATATTTGTTTTAAATTCTTTTTTTGTACCTTTTTCGAAGTGCTTAATTTTTGACCCAAAGGTTGACTGGTAGAGAATGCCATTGGCATTAAGTCCGCCTTATGTACCACCAATTGTACATGAAGTTTAAATAAATAAATGTAATGGGTCGACCAAAGCACTAAGACATGACAGATGAGATTTGACAGCTGAATAAGTAAATGTATGCGTTGATTGACCTTTAAAAAACTGGGTTAACAAGACACACGGTGTATTCTATTTTGTCATTCCCGTTTGCGTGCCGCAATTTTTTAATTCTGTCATATTTTTTTATCTACGAAGCTTAAATTAGTTTGACTTATAATGTTACTAACATTATCTTCTCCTTCTTCCATAGATATTCGACAACCACTACCACTTCCATCACCATTCGATCGCGCGGCGGTCGATCACGCCATCACACGATCAACATGGCCAGCTAGAGGGCGACAACAGAGTGCGATGGGCGAAGCAACAACGAGCTCTCTCCAGAAAGAAGAGGGACTTCCAGGTCTTACAGGAGTATCATTCTACAGGTGAGATGTGTTTCATTAATGTTTTTAACCGGTTTTAATTAGCTTCACGAGATGTGTTTCCAAGTACACAAAACAACACCTCCCACACCAACACACACACCCCTACATCACACACACCCCCAACCTCACACAACCTCCCCCCCCCCTCCCCTAATACACAAAACCCGGTGCGCATTCCTTATACAATATTTGTAACATAATTTACGCACGTCCTGAAATTAGTTTATTCAGAATCGTTTACTGAATCGATTTCTTTCATCTTTAATATAGGTAATTTATTATCCCAAAAATAATTAAAATTACGGAAATTAGTCACATTACCCTTGTACAGTCAAAACAAACTGAAATGGACCGTAAATCAAGGCAAATAGACTTTTAAAAGTGCATTTTTATTTGTATTAATACAAATTCCGTCATTCAATACAAAATAAAGAAAAATAAACCTTATTTCAAGAACGTTAATTTAGTAAATAACAATGCATATACATGTTAAACTAAAATTTCAGTGTATGTATTATGATTATAACATAATATTCTAATTGGAGCGTTAATTACGTTACATGTTGTATATTTTTTTAATTTTATTGTAACAAACTTTTTGCATGCCTTCAAAATTATCTATTGTTTATTTTGTCACACATTATGTATAGTTAATGTAAATTGGAGGAGTGGAACCACCTAATACAAGCAAATCTTTGCTTATAAAGTGACTCTAAACTTAACAATGTCATTGACATAAGTTGGTGAAATACATATTTTTTGTTTTGTTTTTCATTTCATATATTTGTATGTTTGTTTGATTCAAACCTTGCGACAGATTTTTCAACTAGTTCTTGTGGAACCGATTCTGCTGAAACTTTGCACACAAATTCAATTCCCACGACAATACACTATTTTAATAATTTCAACCTTCTATCCTCAAATCCGGATGCTGCAGGGGTACTGCAAGATAAAACGGTTCTTCATGAAATTCTCGTAGGTTCTGATAAAAAGGCAGAGATGATATGAGAAGCGGTGGCGAAAGCTGAACCAAATATGTTAGGAAAAAGTGGAAGTGGAAAAAGTCCTATAACACAAAATTCTGTTTGATATGTTCCATAGAATAAATCACACATGCATACTCCTTTACTGCAAGGCTTGAGTTTGTACCATTTGTTGTTTGATGCGTGAGTCTTGCAATTTCTCTATCACATTTAAATACTTAAAGATCTCGTCAATAATATAGACGTATTCGTCTCTAAGCTCTAAGTAATTATCTTCCAGTAGAATAAGGGGCATATTACATACGTAGAAACATTTAAAAATGGTGTCACCAGAACGCCTAACGACACACTATTCCAGATTTATAAGAGAAGGTAACTCACTCCAGCCAACCATACGACTTGTCGTGACTTTTATTTTTTTTGTCTTAGCTGAAACGAAGTCATCAGATGCGCCCGCGCCGTCAGCAGCGTCGAAGCGCGACGCTAATTCGAAACGAGAGCTCCAACCGTCACGGGTGAAGGGACGGCCAAGAGCTGCCGACTCCAAGTTTCAACTCAACGACCCTAAGTGGCCTCATATGTGGTATTTAGTAAGTACATCTATGAATATTAAGCTAGAAGGGAAGTCACGATGTGCAGACCTTAGCAAAAGGCTGGGATAAAGCTAAAATGAGAATACAGACTGCATGGTTGGTCTAGTGGTGGCAAGCGCTACAGCTAATCGTGAGGTTCTGGGTTAGATCCTCAGATCGGGCAAAGTGTTATTGGGTTTTTCCGTGTGGAATTCCTCAGTAGCCCGGAGTTTGGATTTGTGCCCGGTTGATGGCAATAGGCTCGCCCCCTATTACATGGGGTTTAAACATAACGGCGACATGAGGGTGTTACTATACACCTCTGCCTAACCCTTCGAGGATTACAGGCGTGATGTTATGTTATGTGAGAGTACTGGTAGATAGGTACTTTTATAGATATGTGACTCATCGTTCTAGCCTCTTCTGAAGTATTTCGAAGTCTGTTTACCCTTACTAGATGCGACTGAATCTCAGTAACTTTATAACGATTGAAGACGTCTGACTACTTATGACAACTGGTACTATCACTTGACGGGTTGAGAACACGTCATTTGTTGGTTCAGGCACGTTGATGCTCAAAAAGTCTATGTGTAAACAGAGGTCAATTGATCTCACCAACTTAGACTCAGTGGCGGCCCGAGGGGGGGTCGTAGAGGTTATGACCCCCCCCCAAAAACGTACACGTCAAATTGACAAATCTCCTACAAACAGATAATTTACAAAAAAAAATTGTGCATTAAACTGTAAGGGCCGGCGCAGATTTGGTGAAGCGCAGCGCAGAGCATTTTTCACTGCCAGAGCATTATCATGTTTGTGTACTTTGAAATAAGATCGAAAATCAATTAACCCAACTACTAGTCCCCGAGACTCCAAGAGCATCGAAGCGACTAGAAACGAAAGGTGATTTTCGATATTATTTCAACGCTAGCAAAGTCTACAAGGTTAGTCGGAAAGGGGGTACTAAGCCGCGGGCCACTTAATGTAGGTATCACTGAAGATTGTTTTAAAGAAAGTGTTAAAAAATTCGATTTTTATTTTCATGAAACATTATTTTTATTTTAGTTTTTTCAAGAATTCTTCATCCCTGCTTTAGTTATGAATTCAGAAAATGGAGTTTCTAATCCGTGACCCCAAATATGACGTAAAATGTAAACACGTCTGATCATAGCTGAGGATAGATAGAATTTAGCGTATTTTTTATGAAATCTTTGAACAGCTATTTCTCTTGAACTAATGACTTTTGGGGAAAGTTGTAGAACAAAAGTTATCCATTATTATGGGTACTTTAACACCTTTTTGGCTTAGTACCCCCTTTCCGACTAACGTTGTATAATGGTTTGGCAATGAAAAGTGCTCTGCGCTGCGCCTCGACAAATCTGCCCTTATGTACTTTATTTTACTGTTAATATAACCCCTCCCAAAGTCGTTAGCTGCGACCGCGCCGGCTTAGATTGATAGATAGATCTGCGATAGCCATTAGCCACGAGCCCTCTTTAGATAGATCTATGTCTGTATGTGCACTATACATTCACGGTTGTAACAGCCCGCCACTTACCCTGAGTGCCCGGCTAAAGAGTGGCTTTGAGCAGTGCCAATACGATTAGTATGGGTGCTGAGTTCTATTCCTTTGGCGAGGACCGGCTATGTGAAAATATACTTGAGGCGACTCTAAGGACCAGTTTGTCACAGTTGAAAACATTTACTAACGATTTCAAAGTTTTTAATTTGGTACTTCTTAACAGAAAATTAATTTTCCGTTTTATAAATAAACTGCATAACCTAATATAACACCACGCCTGTATTCCCCGAAGGGTTATGCAGAGGTGTATAGTAACACTCTCATTTCGCCATTATGTTTAAGTCCCATGTAATAGGGGGCGAGCCTATTGCCATCAACTGGACACAGATCCAGACTTCGGGCTGCTACTGAGGAATTCCACACGGAAAAACCCAATTACAGTTTGCCCGACCTGGAAATCGAACCCAGGACCTCACGATCAGCAGTCACGTTTCCAACACTAGACCAAACGAGGCAGTTCTTAAATTATTAATAAACTACTTCGTAGCTTAAAGTCTTAAGCGTAGGAGTTCATCTAAAATATAAAACCAACTTATTTAGTAAGCGCCCAAAACCCCAACGTTTATTTTGTTAAACGCTAACTTTATATTACTCTGTTAAACACTAAATTAGTAATTCAGATCCTATTAACTTAATATTTATTAACAGTACAAAACTTTTTAAATTCGGTTATGACTTTATAGATACTAACAGCTATTTCTTACATAAACTGTTTACAGGACCCGTTTTAGCGGATCCGTTTTTATTTTGATGATGGCGCCTGTAGTTGTATGAGCGAGTTAACATACACGACAGTATTCCGAATCCAGTAAAAAATACTGGATCCGTTATTTTTATCGTATCCTACCTGCTAGATGTGACGCAGACTGCCATTTGTTTAACTGATCCGTCGGTACAGATATGAACAACACATCCAGTACCGACGGATCAGTTAAAACAGATCCGCTGTGTGAACGGGATATCTAACTTGTATTTTTATGTGTAAATGCTAATGTTATGTAGCTTGTTTTATTCCAAAAACACACTAATTGTTCTAGGAAGATTACTGATTAAAAAATCTAGGACCATCTAAAAATAAATTATTTGTCCATCACATTTTAATGCTAGGATTATTTATGTTGTAGAATCACGTTACTTTCAGTAAAACACGAAGTTTCGGGCCCTTTTCATCTATAATAAGGAAAACAGACTAAAAGGTTTATAATGATGAAAAAAAAAACAAAGGCTTTGTAAAAATATAAGCGAGTCCCATTTAAATCATTATTTATTTGATCAAAGATGACATAAAATGAGGAACTTCTTTCTTAAATGATAAATCTATCTGAAAATATATTTTCAAGTGTTGGGCAATTCTCACAATCGCAACCTTCGTGCTTCTGAAAATTTACTTCTTGAAATACCTTCCCATCGCACAGGTTTCATTTCTAACTCCTTCGCTGTCTCAGCAATTAAACTTTGGAACGTGCTCCCCCTTGATATTAAAAAAGCTCCTAGTAAATTCTCCTTCAAACGCAAAGTTAGGAAACACTACTTGAAGTCGCTGCACTCCTAATCATCTAATTTAGTCTTCGTCATAATTGCATTAAGTTTTTCATAACGTTTTGTAATTGATATATATATATATATATTATAATATCTACATATTTTATTATTTGTATATATGTATTTTATGTAATTTATATTTAACTTTTGATTTCCTGATATATTCAGTCCAAAATTGTCAACTCATCTTTTTCCTGTACCTACGTATTTTGATGCTTTTCTTTTTAACCCTAAGGTTGACTGGTAGAGAATGCCTTATGGCATTAAGTCCGCCTTATGTACCACAATAGTGCATAGAAGTATAAATAAATAAATAAATGACATGAGATCCAATTTTTTCATAATTGGTATTGCCTCTATTATTTTGTAAAGGTGTCGTTCAATTAAAAGTCCTAAATATTGTTGGCGTAAGTTAGGAGGAACCTCTAAAGTTAACCTGTAAGCACTCGATTCACGTCGTTTTGTTTTTCTTTAGCGATTCCACCACAGCAAGAGAGAGTTTAATTTTCTTTGGGTGAAGTTTATAATTCTTTTCTTAAATATTGACGAAGTGGAAGCCAAGATTTGAGTTTTATTAAGCTATCGCGGGAAATTTGCCTAATTCTTTAATAGAATTGCTCTGATTCCCGTAATGAGGGTTGAAATGTTAGGTATTGATTTTACATCTTTTGTACATTACCTCTCGTTCCTATAAGGGATTATCAAGTGAATTTTGTACAACATATTTTGTGTAAACATTAGGCTTCGTTAAAATAGGAAATATATACCATTTTGTAATCAAGGTTGGACTGCCTTATTGGTCTAGTGCTCCTGGGTTCGAACCCCAGGTCGGGCAAAGTGTTATTGGGTTTATCCATCAGGAATTTCTCAGTAGCAGCCCGGAGTCTGGATTTGTTCCCGGTTAGTGGCAATGCCCCTATTAAATGGGACTTAAACATAACTGGCGAAACGAGGGTGTACTAAAACACCTCTGACGAACCCTGCGGGAAATACAAGGCGTAATGTTATGTATGTTATGTGTTGTGATCGAAATGAAAATGATTAATGAAATGATTTTTAAATTATAAATTTTAACTTGACATTATATCAATACTTTGTGTGTGTACCTATATTGAATTCTATTTTATATGTTTTTTTTTGTCTTTATTTTTAAAACATTTGACATTATATAATTAGTATATTTTGACATGTCATTCATAAATAATTTATAGACATTGTTCTTGATACTTGAAATTTGAACTTGATATTGTTGGCACAAAAATTACCTATTTATATTTCAAATTAATTTGTTATACCTACTCCAATTTTAATATTTCTACACCGGCAACGGTAGTATAAGTGAAACTGTTTTAATATTAAGATCTCAATGTACCGTATACTGAGAAATAAATAAATAAATAAAATAAATAAATGAATTTACCAAACGCACGATTTGCAACTACGGTTTGAATAAACTCGTCAACATAGAACACGGGTTACAGAAACATATGCTCGTCAATCAATACACAAAAATAATTTCAATTTAGAATTCTCTGTCAGTTATACGAACGATCTGAAATAGTTGATATAAAAACCAATTTCGTATAGATATCTGTGAAACGATCCGTCAATACAAATTTCCAGTGGTCGCTCCGGTGTTGCGGCTGATATTTAATTTTCATTTGGTGCTGTTACCGTTGCAAATATATTTCTACAAATTCGTTTTAGTAACAATTTTTCAAATTAAAAATCTTCGCTGATGGAAGTTGAGTAATTGGTTTTACTCGTACATTTTCATTTCGTGGTATGTTTCATGATTTTACGACCGCCGAAGATTAAGTGTGTCATTGCTTTTATTTGATTACTTTGTGTTTGTAGATTTTACTGCCATACCATTTAATAAATCATGTGTTAAATGCTTAAACAAATATCTAAAATTTATATCTATGTAGAAAAAAATATATTCTCAAAGCAATAACTTGTATTAATCTTTGCTCTTTCTTTTGTTTAGAATCGAGGAGGTGGTTTAGACATGAACGTGATACCAGCATGGCGGGAAGGCATCACAGGCCGCGGTGTAGTGGTCACAATCCTCGACGACGGCCTAGAGACCGACCATCCTGACTTAATCGCGAATTACGTAAGTACACATTATTCTTCATTGTTCTCGATTGTCCTAAACATAAACTTGTAGGAAGCCGATTGGTTTTATAACAACAAGCCCCAGATTACGTCTGCGCGTACGACACATCGAATGAATTTCTTTGAAATTGTCTCATTGTATTTTTGTGACGTCGATACTTTTGTGTTGCCTCCCTTTGTCATTATTCTCAAATCTTCATCGAGAAATAACAGCCTCAGTTTTCCACGTATGTGAGGGGGATATGTTTGAAAAACACCGATGAAATCAGAACGGGAGCAAGTAATACGCGAGGGATCCGCGCTTTCGCGATAAAAGGGCGTAGAGTGACATCTGTGCTCCGAACAAAAGCTTCGGAGTTTCAAATTACACGATTCATCTCGCTCGTGCGGCTTTAATTTCACTGTTGGCGTTCGGAAAAAATGGGTAATTGGGTCGCGTAGTACGCCGAGGCGATTTATGTGCGACGAGCGTAAGGGCCTCGCCCGCCTCGTCTTATACAAAGATTAGTACCGAAATATCGCGCATTGTTTTCATACATAATTACGGATAAAACCTGATACGGCTGGAGACAGGCGTAAGAGGATCAAGTACTTAATGAAACCTTGTGTGTACAAATGTTTTGTATGAAACGTCAGGAGATTATCTAAGTGTTATTGCTGAATTTATAATAAGGTGTAATCTGGAACTTGTACTTATTTGTCACGAGCAACGTAATTAAGCAAGGATTTTATAAATCCTATTCCAACAACAAGACTGAAAAATACTTTGTTTCAAAAATCCTTCTCCTGAGTCTACCGCAGTCCACTGCTGGACATAGGCCTCTTCCAATAAAGGTTTTGCAGCAGTGATAGCCTAGTGTTGTGACCGTCGGACTGCAAAGTCATAGGTCTCGAGTTCGAACCCAAGGCACGCACCTCTGACTTTTCGGATTCAAGTGCGTATTGTATAATTATCACATGCTTAAAAACGGTGAAGGAAAACATCGTGAGGAAACCGGCATGCCTGAGAGATATTTCTCGACGGCATGTGAAGCCAAGTTAGAGGCCCATGGGCGGCATAAACTCTGACAATAGTAACTAACCACACGAAAAGAAGAAGAATAAAGGTTTTAAGGCAACAAGCTGGGTAAGCGGATTAATGACTACTGCCCATTACCGGCCGCGATCTGTCAGTCATCAAAAGTTCGCGGGTGCACCTCATGTTAATTGGGTTGACGTTTGGGAATGCTAACTGTGCTCCTTTATACTGATATGACCTATTTAAGTATGTACGATTAGACCCTGTGACACGTGGCAAGATATAGATATGGATTCGCAACGCTGACGGCCAAACTCCGATATTGGAACGGCCCGTAGAAGAATCTTCTTTTTACATAGTATAAAGCACAGTCGCTCCCGCTGTCTGTACGCTTAGATCTTTTAAACTACGCAACGGATTTTAGTGCAGTTTTCAGCAATAGATAGAGTGATTCAAGAGGAAGGTTTATATGCCCCCACATTAGTATCTACATTGCAGAAATAGATAAATCTAGACGTTTAAATATTTTTTCTGGTTATCAAGCGTGATGCGTGCAGCGTCTTTGAGCTGAATGATGATTATTAATTACTGATACCAATATCTCTGTACAGGATCCCATGGCATCATACGACGTGAATTCCCACGACTCGGATCCGCAGCCGCGGTACGACATGATCGATTCGAACCGCCACGGGACTCGCTGTGCGGGTGAAGTCGCTGCAACGGCAAACAACTCGCTGTGTGCTGTTGGAGTCGCTTATGGCGCTAGTGTTGGAGGTAAGGAATACTATTCATTTCTATTTTATTTCTTCTTTCTTTTATTTTTGGACTGCTTCGTTGGTCTAGTGGTAGCAAGCGCGACTGCTGATCGTGAGGTCCTGGGTTCAATCCCCAGGACAGGCAAAGTGTTATTGGATTTTTCTGTGTGGAATTTCTCAGTGGCAGCCCGGATTTTGGATTTGTGCTCAGTTGATGGCAATAGGCTCGCCCCGTATTACATGACACTTAAACATAACGGCGAAATGAGGGTGTTACTATACACCTCTGCCTAACCCTTCGGGGAATAAAGGTGTGATGTTATATTATGTTTATTTTTGGTACTTATAGGTTTTTTCTTAGTTAAGCATAGATAGCCTAGCGGTTGAACGCTTGCCTTCCATGCAGGAGGGTCTAAGTTCGATCCCGGCCCGTACCTCTAACTTTTCGAATTCATGTGCGGATCAGAATTTGATTATCACTTGCGTTAACGGTGAAGGGAAAACATGCAGAGGTAACCTGCACACCTGAGAGGGCTCCATAAAGTTATCGATGGTTTGTGTAGTCTGCCAACCCGCACCAGGCCAGCATGGTGGACTAGGGCCTAAACCCTTCTCATTCTGAGAAGAGGCCCGTGCCCAGCAGTGGGACAGTAATGGGCTAATTATGTTATTATGTTTATAGGTTTTTTCCTCCCTATTAAGGTTCCGTACAAAAAGGTACCTACCGAAGAAACTATTGAGATCACTCCGTCTTCTATGTCAACGTTGATTATCTCGACTATAAAAAATATTTGACGCTATTCTGCCAAGCTTTTTCCCAACTATGTTGGGGCCAGCTTCCAATACTATTATTATATACGGAGCGACTGCCATCAGTTCTCCGCAGCCCAGTAACTGGGCAATGCCGATATATCCGAAGGTTAGAGCAGTTGTCAGACTTTCCAACTTCTGACTTCTCGTAACGACTGTCATAGGTATTCGTATGACACCCGGGACCGACTGTTTAATGTGTTGTCCGAGGCACGGCGGGGTCTCGATGTGTAATGATCGGTCATCCATATACGGACTAACCGCGGCAAGCGCAGCTTATCCGCGTGGTTGATTGATACTTAGCCACGAGCCCCTCCACTCACTATATTTAACGCTATCGCCACGAAATTTGATACTGACTAAAAACGTACGTGCCTGCACTAAATTAAAGTTCGAAATGTGAGGATATATTTGTTTAGTAATTGAAGCAAAAATGAAAGAGATGATATTTTTGCCGTCTTCGAAATGCCCAGCGTTGAAGTGCGTTATTTTTCGAAGTATCGACATGTGAAACATTGTTTACTACTGTGATGGGTGTTCGGTCTATACATGGAGTTTAATGACTGTTGAAGTGTGACTAACACAGGCCATTGTGCTCAAGAGTGCACGAGTGCCTTGGAGTCAGCGCGCATTACACGCCTGATGTGCTCTTAGAGTGCGTTGTCAAGATCTGTCTTAGGTGCTGGTTTCTTGTATACTGCAGGGCTTGAATTAAGATATGTAGGTAATAGTGATTTATTTAAATCCCAAATCGAACTTGTGCTAATTTCGAGAATTTCGTGTGCTGTTTTCGTATCCGAAAAATAGAAACCAAACTCAGGGCCTAATTTAAAAACGGCTCTCATTTTAGAGATCTTCCAGCAGCAGCTACCATAAATAAGAATTCCATACATTTGATAAGTTTTTTTTTTATATTTAACATATAGTAACAACACGCCTTTTATTTCCCGAAGGGTTCAGCAAAAATGTTTTAGTACACCCTCGTTTCGCCAGTTATGTTTAAGTCCCATGTAATAGGGGCGAGCCTATTGCCATTAACCGGGCACAAATACAGACTTCGGGCTGCTACTGAGTAATTCCTAATGCAAAAACCCAATAACATTTTGCTCGACCCGGGGATCGCACCCAGGATCTCACGCTCAGCAGACACGCTTTCGACAACTACATCAACAAGGCAGTTTATTTTTTAAATACGCCTCATGTCATCTTAAAACTACACTTAAAAGTCTCTCAAATGAGTACTGTTTATTAATTACGGGTCTAAGTTAGCAAGGTATTGATAGTCTTAGGGCTAAGTCACATTTCGTCGCTTAGATAACAATACCGCCTAAGTCGAAAATTGGTCTTTTGACGTTTTATACGTCATAGGATAGATATTTTAGGCGCGCATAGAATTATGTTAAAAAAATCCATACACAGCGAGTTATTCAAACAGTTCTGGCACCGCGCAAGTCGTTTATTGTGTCATTTTAAAGATAATAATCAGTTTTTTGTCTCTCCTGAAAAATTGTCAAATTTAACTTGAGCGGTATTTTTACCTAAGCGACAATTTGACAGAAGATACGTCGCCGATCTTCCACCGGTACACACAATTCCATATAAACATCTCACACCGTACACATTTGACCGAAGACGCGTTACTAAAATTCCTCTAGTAGATTACGCAACGGAAGATTGGCTACATTTTTCCGTCAGATGTGTCTTGTCCCTTAGCTTAGTGTCATTCAGAAAATGTGACATCATCAATAATATCCCTAAGGATTAAAGACAGGGCAAGAAATAAATACGATAGATCAAGTTCAACAATTTATTGGGATCAACATTTATGAATGCGTAATAAATAATGGCTGTCAGCCTTATAGACTGCGTAAAATATATTAAGCAAGATAGATGGACTAGGTCTCTTTGTAAATATTTTGTTCAGCTTGCTTGAATATGTATATATGTTTTTTATACAAGATACATAAACATATACGACTGCGTCGAACAAGCCGTGATATTGTAACAACAGATATTATACTTGAGTACCGTCGATATAAAATCTGCTACAATCTTCTCCCTTAAGTTTGTGTTCAAATATTTATCACCTACTGGGTTTAGCGAGAAGATATATAAAAAATGCTTAATTTATTATTATGTAGCATATTCAAGGGGCATTCTTCGAAAAATATTAACAAAAAATGAGATCGTCATTAGCATCATCCCAAAGTTAAAAATGCAGATGTTTAATACTATAATTATGATAATGAAAACTCAAACTATACCGCTGCCGTCAAGCAATAAGACAAGAATAAAAACAATCTGACAATACTATAACGTTAACAACCCGGGAGAATAATGATTTGTTAAAATAATGTTAAAAAATTTCGAATATTCACCCCAAACTGCTGGTGTAGAGCTTGCAAGCGTAGCTGTCAAACATCAGGCAAAATCTACTAACAAAATTTAAAGTCGCAACAGTTATCTTTATAAGAAAAAAAGTCTTATAGCGGTGGTTGAGAAGCGGTTCGATTGCGACCTTAAAAAAACTGTTAATAGAATTGGGCACCAGGTCTGGCTTCCAGGTCAGTGTTTTTGGATTAGGATATTCTGAGTAGCAGCCAGGGCACTGGTTTCTATAAAAAAGAGTGTTATTCTCCCAAAAATATCAGCACCGCTTATGTGACTGTATTGGTGCTGTAGATTTGCATGGGTGACAGAGAAAACTTACTAAAACAGGTGACCCGCGTGCTAGTTTGCCCCTCTCTATTCTGAAGAATGAAGAATTGTGCCGCCTAATATGGTTAAATGGATTAACCCTTTATTAGATGGGACTTCATCACGCGACAGGCAAGATCTGAGTGTAGGTACAGTCAACAGCAAAGTCGATGAATATTTTGAATAAATGTCGTAGAAAACAAATGTTATTCTATTAATAATACCAGGTATAACAGTCTTAGTCGCAAGTATTCATTCATAAAACACTTTTGAAACTGAACCATCATCACTTTTGATATTGACTGTACAACAGTACATTTCTGCCAGTCCCTAAAGAAATACATGCGTGATGTTAATAATATAGGTAAATGTAGACATTTAGATACCTAAGCGTACAACACGTCTGTGAACTGCCAATAAAAAGTGTTCACCGAAGAAATTCACTGGATTACCCACCAAAGCTTATTGCGCTAAAGAAAGGCAGAAAAAATAAGTACCTATATTTTCAAATTTACTGTTATTGCGTACATGTGCATATTTTTATTTTATGTCACCTCGAAGTTTTTATTACGTTTTTTTTATAAACATCTGGTGGGTATATAATGTGGGTTGGGTAAAACCGATAAACTTGGTACATGCGTCAATATTGAGTTGGTAATATCAAAGAATAAATGTAACTCTATGGTTAGCGATATACTCGTATTGATAAATATTTGGAAAATATTAAATTGTAGTACAAACAGAAAACCGCCTGCTTTTGTGTGTCTGCGTAGGATAAATAAACTTCAGTTATGTATTATTTATCATTAAGTTAATAATATACTTTTACATTATAATTAACTAACGATTAAATTAAGCATTATTAAGCTCTACCCTCACATATTATCAGGGCCGACACCGGGCCGGAGATCAACATCGCATACATTTTGTACCGAAGCAAGACCTCAGTCGCTCAGTGCTGGTCAGTTAGCGTCAGTGACACAGAACGTAATACTCAAGAGAAGAACGACAACTTCATACACACACTTCAGAGCACACTAGCGCTCCAGTTTATGCCATAAGCAACTCGTGAGGCGCGGGAATTACGAATAGTACATACCTACTATTCATATTTATACCTATACTGCCGCGCGTTTCATAAACGCAGTTAGTAACATTTTGGACAAAAATGAATGTCCACCACGCTGACCTGGTGCGGGTTGGCAGATTAGACATCACACGCACATCCAGAACTTTTTGGAGTTTTCTCAGGTGTGCAGGTTTCTGCCTCGTTGGTCAAGTGGTGGCAAGCGCGACTGCTGATCGTGAGGTCCTGGGTTCGATCCCCAGGTCGGGCAAAGTGTCATTGGGTTTTTCCGTATGGAATTCTACAGTAGCAGCACGGAGTTTGGATTTGTGGATGGACATGCCATGGACATAACGGCGAAATGAGGGTCTTACTATAGGTATACGTCTGCCTAACCCATCGGAGAATACAAGCGTGATGTTATGTTATGTTCAGGTTTCCTCACGATGTGTTCCTTAACCGTTCACGCAAGTGATAATCGATTCTGATCTGCACATGAACTCGAAAAGTCTCGAAAACTCAGACCCTCCTGCGTGGAAGGCAAGCTTTCAACCGATACGCTATCACTGCCTAACCACCTCACTGTGTAACAAACTAATATTCCACTTAAATTATACCGTACGCTAGTTAAATATTATAAAAGGCCATACAATATCTTTACTTACAAAAGTTACGTTGAAAAGTTATTCTCCTAAATATGTTTTAGAGAAATGTTTGTGCAAATAAGAAAATATTAACTTTTCTGTGTCGGTGTGTAGCGATATGAAAATGCCTGTAGGATATAAAGTTATTAGCGAGTCGGCGTAGCTGCCGCGAAGCATATTCGTTTATGTAACTTGCCTTACAAACACTGTTTAACTTGTGCCTTGTACTACGCAATATAACTTGTAAGTTTATCACAATCGCTATTCTTTAAGCTAACACATAATACTTAGAAACAAGTATTATGATAATATAGCGTTTATCTTTGCGATCTGCAGTGCAAACTTGCAGTGCATAGAGATTTTAACATAAATACTCTTATTTATTTTTATCACTGGTAGTTAAATATTTCCCGTGATAGACAACAAACATCTTTTTATTTAGACAAAGTGATCTTCTGTGTTATATAATTCGTTTATAACCTGGATTGGAGAGTGGAGTTTCTTGCCCATTCTTCTCCATACGAAACTACCTTTTGGAAGGGGCGACTAGAATCAATTCTATTTTTTTATGTAAATTTTGACGTTCAAAAGTTCCTTTTATGTGCGTAATTGAAATAAATACTTTGGCCTCTATTAATAAACAGCTCTCATTTGAAAGATCCCTGTTAAATGTAATACCAACATGACTTGAAAAGTATTTAAAAAAAAGTTATCAAATGTATGGAATTTTACTTTATGGAACTACTGAGACTCTCAATTGAGAGATACGGGCCTAATGACCAATAGTCTCATGCTGTCACTGTCACTCTAAGGCGAAGTAACAGCACGAAATTAAAGGCAACTTAAAATTGAGTAGCGTTTGAGTATTTGGACATAACGACGGGTCCTACGTATAATGGTGCAAGTGTAAAAACACAGCTTTATAGAAGAGCGGTTTAAAGATCTTAAATATATATTATATCCCGTATAAAATACGAGTAATACTGTTATTTCCATTCGTTTGCAAATGTGTAAACAGGAAACTATCTACATTAAAAAAAATTTAGTAAAATATCGGTGATTTGAAGGCGATTGATGTAGAAAAGTGGATTTCGCATTTTTGCGGGTTGTACCAGTATACGTAGGACCCGTCGATAAGAGCTTTGAAATAATAAAACTTGCGATCGAAGACACACAAATTAGTCCGTAAAAGTCCACTGCTGAATATTGGCGTCGCAATGATTGCTACAGTGAACGGTCAAAGAGGAAATTGCCATTATCACCACGTCTGGCAGAGGGATTTGTGATCTCAGTTTGTAGTTAAAGCAGACATGAACACGCTGCTAACCATTATCTTTCTTAACGTGATTCCTTATGACTGATTCATATAATTTACGGAGCATTATTGATTCTTTATTTTTTCTTTTTTTTTAAAAACGTTGCCCCACATTAGGATTTCTCCTCTATCGTGGGTGCGTTAACAAACACAAATCTTCACATGCACAAACGCGCAGACCCGGAACAATTATCTGCAGTAGGCCATCCAAATATTTGTTCCATGTGGGAATCGGACCCACGGCCCGTAGCGTGAAGGCCAATCGCTCAGAAACTGCAATAAAAGCGTCATCGAAAAAAATAATTCAGACTCTTGTATCTTTACCAATAATGAAGCAAAAACCTCGTGGCGTTGCATAGTAGACCCTCCTATATCGTCGCTGGGCAGTCAAAACCTCTTAATTGCAATAAAAGTAATTTTACAGGAGGTGATAATAAATGCCTGTTAAAAAAAAGTATGATGTGTTGTAGATGTAAGGTTCTTCTGTTTTATTATCTATTAATCAATCTATTTCATCTTAGAGCTGTGCACTTTCGTTCTAAATATGCATTACAAGGTCTTTTTACCCAACAAATATATAACAAAAAATAAAAATGAATTTGTGCTTTACGAGGTTTTCACTGCCCAGCGACGACATGGAAGTAGCTATCACAGGTAAAATTTGCTTACGAGTCTATAAACCCAGTTTGGCAATAAAAAAATCTACCATTGGTAAGCAAAACGACTCGTGTTTTTAATAGGGACTGGGGATTAGTCGCCTTTTAAGACACCCACGGGTAGGTAAAGGTTGGCCTATTCTATTTCGGATCAAAGACAGCTAGAAGGAATTCTGTGAATTTTACGCGTTCTTTTGATATGTCGCAGCGAACTTTTATATGGTTGTAAAACAGTTTACGTTCAACACGAACGCAGGCAAAATAAAATGATAAGATTTCGTTTCTTTTATAATTTATGATAAGGAAGTGTTATGATGATATTGTTTCACGTTATTAGGAGTTTTATGTCTGAATGTTTCAAAGAGCGTCCCTTGGGATGAGCTGAATAATAAATTACACAAGCTGACACGTACGGAACTCTAAATTAGCAGAATTACAGTTACAAGAGGGATAACAAAACATGTTTTTGTTGGGATCAACGTTTATCTTTTGTAAAGGGTTTTCACTTTTTACGCTAATTACATTTTTGTCTGAATACAGTCACACGTTGTTTTGAATTTGAAAAACATCGAGTAACTACCTAAAGCTATATTTTTTTAGGCTTTGAGGATTAAAATCTGACCCGTAGTTTTTCAATGCGGGCATTTTATAGTAGTAATAGTTTAGCGGTTGAACCTTATAGGAGGGTCTGAGTTCGATCCCGGCCCGTATCTCTGATGAATTCATGTGCGGATCACAATTTGTCGACACGTTTGGTGCAGTGGCTGAGCGATCGGCTGGTGCGCTACGGGTCGTGGGTTCGATTCCCGCACGGAACAAATATTTGTATGGCCTTCAGATAATTGTTCCGGGTCTGGATGTTTGTGCGTGTGAAGATTTGTGTCTGTAAACGCACCCACGATACAGGAGAAATCCTAGTGTGGGGCAACGTTTAAAAAAAAAATATTATCAATTGAGCAGCTCAGGAACAAAAAGTGTAATTTACACTTTTGTCTCGAAGCTTCATTTTTTCCCATTTGATTCAAAACCTTGAATTTTATCGATTTCTGAAGAGATTTAGTTCAAAAAGTGTCATATTAAAAAGAAAATAGCATCTGCAAGTCGCATTCTGATCAAAAAGTGACATTTACAAGGCAAAAAGACCTAACTGTGAAAAAAAAATCTTGATTTTTTAACAAAAATGTCAAGTGTAAATGACACTTTTTGTTCCTAAGCTCCTCACTAGCAACATTGTGAGAATAACTGCACAAATAAGAGGATTCTAAAAAAAAGTTGGTATTAGATTGTGTATGTCATCAACCCGCACCAGGCCAGCGTGGTGGACAACCACGGGGTCAACCACAGCCATATTTTAAAATCATTTATAAAACTTTTGTACTGTGGCCATCGGATTCCCAAGTCATACTTCTCGAGTTCGAACCCAAGGCACGCAACTTTGACTTTTCAGATTCATGTGCGTGTTGTATAATTATCACTTGCTAAAAAACGGTGCAGGAAAACATCGTGAGGAAATCGGCATGCCTGATAGATATTTCTCGACGGCATGTGAAGCCAAGTCAAAGACCCATGGGTGGCATAAACTCTGATATCAGGTTAGTCACCATCCACACGAAAAGAAGAAGATAGCAATACTTTGTAATAGTTCTATTACATCTACTGACCACTAATACTACTACCAAAACTACAAAATTCTCTTTACTAAACACAAATTCCCTTCCTCAGGTGTGCGTATGTTGGACGGTGACGTCACAGATGCAGTGGAAGCCCGCTCCTTGAGCTTGAATCCTCAGCACGTGGACATCTACAGCGCGTCGTGGGGGCCTGATGACGACGGGAAGACTGTTGATGGACCCGGAGAACTGGCTACAAGGGCGTTCATTGAGGGTGTTACTAAGGTATGATATTTTTTAAAATAGGTATATAGTTTACTTGGAAATCTGATCTAATCTAACTGCCTCGTTGGTCTAGTGGAGGCAAGCGTGACTGCTGATCGTGAGGCCCTGAGTTCAATCCCCAGGTCAGGCAGTGTTATTGGGTTTTTCCGTGTAAAATTCCTCAGTAGCAGCCCGGCGTTTGGATTTGTGCCCGGTTGATGGCAAAAGGCTCGCCTCCTATTAAATGGGATTTAAACATAACGGAGCGCACATATCTCTGCACAACCCTTTCAGGAATACAGGCTTGATGTTATCTATACTAAAATTATAAAGAGGAAGGATTTGTTTTTTTGTATGTAACGAATAAACTTAAAAACTACTGGACCGATTTCAAAAAATGTTTTGCTGTTAGAAAGCTACATTATCACTGAGTAACATAGGCTATATTTATTACTGGAATAAAACTTCTTACGCAGGCGGAGCCGTGAGGACACAGCTAGTGTTATCTAAAAAGGCTGATTGGAGTCGGTTTCTACGTTGTTAAATAAACACCGAAGCCAATTAAAAATAACCGTTCATTTAGTAGTAGTTACACACATTTTGAACGTAATTTATAATATAATTAACTGTATTAATTTGAGAATTTAGTATGGCCATGCTTTCTGCACGCTTAAGAGCACCTACCGGGAACATTTTTGAATGAATTGTAACCACATTCACTTTATTTTATTTTTATTACGTGGTTTGTGGGAAGCCGTCACCTGAAATCTTTCAAAAAACAGATTTTTGCGGAGCGAAAATAATATTGTTTATTTTCGTTAAGCGTAGTTTCATTTGTAGGTTATTTGCTGTGGGGCATATCTAGTATACTTAGACCCATGTCAACACAAAACGTGCTCACATCAAAGCTACGCGAACGTGTCCGATTCAAAGACCACAAGCGTGCCTAAGTATTGACTGACCATCGAACACTATAACGACTACACCCATACCGACCTGTATTGGCCTATGATGGCTCCTAAAGTTGTATAGGTACTTATTTTAATTTTATTATTCGCCAAGGCGTAGGTACAGTTGTTATAATGTACTGCGACAGGTCGTTAAATTACATTTGAATTTTTAAAATTCTTAAAGAGACTAAGGTCCGTATTACAGAACGAAACTCAAGCATTAATCTCGGTTTAAAACTAGTTTTGAGTCAACTTTTAATTTTAGAACATTCCTCAAGCATAGATTCATTGATCATAGTTCAGCTGAGTTTGGCTTTATTCTAAATCGTTATTTAGTTCGTAGATTCGACCCCAAGCAGTGATTTGATCTATAATCAACCAATCGATCGGCTCGATTTAAGTCTCGTTTCATCCGAGTATAGATTGATTGCCGTTCTTGAATAAGACCGTTCCTAAAGTACTGATTCTATACTTAAACAGTGATCAACTGATGAAAGATCAAACTGGACTTGAGGAATGTTCTGTAATACGGACCTTAGACTTGAGGTAGCGTTTGACCCTATTCGCACCTAAATGTAAGCGCCGACAGGGTCTAAGATGGAGCACACGAATCGTATTAATAAAGATATGGAAGGATTCCCCTGTACCCCTCTGGCTCTCACATACACACGACGGAACACAGTAAACTGCTTGGCGCCGGACTTTAATGAGAGGTAGCTAGTAGGGATGAGACGTATTTACGCTACTATATTTTAAAACCTGGGCTTCACTTCGAAGTAGGGCGCCCTGGTGCGGACGGGAAATACTTGCAAGTGTGAAAGTATTATCTAGTCGGGTGCGGCAGAGGTGGAACACACCAGATTTAAAAATACTTGCATAGGATATTGATCCACGTTGTCCTATAAATAAGGAGCACAATCGTATTTGTAAAAAAAACACGTATTTTCTACTCCGGAAGCCGAGGACGCGGGACTCGGAGCGACGGCGCGCGATTTGAGGGCGCGGGCAGCCGCTGGTTGTAGCACGGTACGCAGCCTACCTAAAACTGCCAAATACTTTGAAGTATTTTAAACCCTGGTTTTCGACCCTAGTCTTTTTTAACCGACTTCCAAAAAGGAGGAGGTTACTATGTTCGTCTGTATGTATTTTGTATTTATTTTTTATTTTTTTGTGTGTGTTCATCGATATTTTCGCCAATTGTGAACCGATTTTGATGATTCTTTTTTTAATGGATGGGGTATACTTCGAAGTTGGTCCCATTTAAATTTGGTGAAGATCTGATGAAGAACTTCGGAGATAGACAATGGAACTCCTCAATGACGAACAGTACGCATATTGTGATGATGTGATTATGTTACGAGCAGCGTCTTTAGTAGGTCCAACCAAGTTTTAATTAAGGCCACTAAAAAGAAAAAATAAAAACTTTTTTACAAAAAATTTAAACCGACTTCAAAAAGAATAAAATAATTACCCATATAAAATTAACAGTTTCAGAAGTCGGTGCCTTCAATTTGGTTCAGCGTGGATCAGCACCGACTTCTGAAACTGTTAATTTTATATGGTAATTATTTTATTCTTTTTGAAGTCGGTTTAAATTTTTTGTAAAAAAGTTTTTTATATAAGTAGGTACTCGTACTTGGAAGCCCTGGTATTGAATTTTGCAAGTATACTACATCCCTAGTAGCATACCATGTAGACCGTACAGATCCTACAATCAAGCAAAGGCTCGAGGACAGTTTCTCAAAGCGCGTCTCATTCTGTCTTTGTCTTATTGTACAATGAAAAGAGATAGCATGAAACTCGCTTCGAGAAACTATCTCCGTGCAAATGAACCTTTATTTCTATAAGCCACTTACAATTCCTTAAAATTACATTAAAATATCTTATTTTAAGTCTGCCTCAAAGATTGACGACTGCTGATCTTTGGCTAAAAATCTTAAAAATAAAAATTTATTTCAATTCTGTCAAGACGTAGCAGTTCGACCTTAAGTCGAATGTCGCCCTAATTTTTTTTCGTTTCTTAGTCTCACGTTAATTTATTTTTAGATACACTAAAATCTATATTTGTCTTCTAAAACAGAGATGCACAGACTTATTAGGACTAGGGGCCACTCGGGCAGATAATCAGCTAAAATCGGGCCACCACAATTAAAAAAACCAAAAACGTTCAAATTCATTTTACTGATTAATAACAGTTTGGGTATTTTTTAAAAACCGTGTCAGTATAAAGACATCTTAAGCTGGCCCCTATTGTTAAAATATTGCATTATTGTCATACAAACGCATAAAAGAATTTAATTCGCTGGCTGGCCGCATGTATATTGTCGAAGGGCCGCCGGCCGCATGAATCCCGCAGGCCGCGGTTTGTACATCCCTGTTCTAAAAGAACGAAGTCTGTAAAAATCATCATAAAAACAAGATCGGAGCTTCTGCTTTCAATTAATATAAGTAGGTATCTAGCCAAATTAAAAAGTATTTAATCATAATAATTAGATACTGGTAGATAATAATTTTAATTCCCTTTGATAGCGTCTGTGCTGCCAACATTCATTAAAATAGAGAAAAAATACGATACTTCAGTAACTAGAAATTATAATGAATGTAACAGTTTATTCGCAATTAAGGAAAATAACATTTAGATAATATGTAAATAAAATAGAAAAATATCATTATAATAACGTTGTTGATATTACCTACAAGTCGAAAAAGTCTATTTCTATGTTTGTTTTGGTATAAGAATTTCATATCTAAACTATCTATACTATATAATATTATAAAGGGGAGAGATTTGTATTTTTGTATGTAACGAATAAACTTAAAAACTACTAGGACGATTTGAAAAATTCTTTTGCCGTTATGGTGCGTCCAGACCTGACGAACGCGCCGCGAATGCGCCGCTCGTGAGCCACTCGCGAACTGCGCGCGTGCATTTCATGTTCGTACGAAGCTCGCGCGCAATCCGCGAGCCGCTCGCGCGCAAGCTACGCCCCGTACGCGAGCGGCGCAGGTGGTGCGCGCGTGCCGCTCGTGGAACCTGCCACCAACGTCTTCTATTTTTCCTTTTAGTTTTTGTCAGTAATAAAATAGCCGATGCTGCAGCAATTATGCTAACGGCAGTCGTATAGTCCGACATCTTCGGAAGCAAATTCACAACTGAGGCTCATAGTTCAAACGCGAAAGAAGCTATGTGCGCACGAGCGGCGCGCTGCACGCGCGCCCCACTCGAGCCTTGCCGAAATTGCACTAGAGCGGCGCACCAAACGTACGCTGTAACTGCACGCGAGCAGCACGCGCGCAGTTCGCAAGCGGCTCGCGAGCGGCGCATTCGGCAGGTCTGGACGCAGCATTAGAAAGCTACATATCACTGAGTAACATATGCTATATTTATTACTGGAAGAAAACTTTTTACGCGGGCTGAGCCGTGAGGACACAGCTAGTGCATTATAAGTATGCTAGCTGTTGCCCGCGGTTTTACTCGCATCCTAGGGGAACTACTTAATTTACCCGGATCAAAGTATCCTGTTCTATCCTGGTGAATTTTCTAATGCAAATAATGGTCTACCTGTGTGCCAAATTTCATCCAAATCCGTTCAGCCAATTCACATACTGGCACTATTTACGTTTTATGAATATTTTCTAAAACATAAACCGCGCCTTATTTGTAACTGAAATCATTCGCATAGCTACAGACATAATTACTTCTTCTTCTTTTAGAAAAAAATCATTGCCCCACACTAGGATTTCTCCTGTATCGTGGGTGCGTTTACAAACACAAATCTTCACACGCACAAACATCCAGACCCGGAACAACTATCTGTAGGCCATACAAATATTAGTTCCGTGTGGGAATCGAACCCACGACCCGTAGCGCAGAAGCCGATCGCTCAGCCATTGCACCAAACGTGTCGTCATTATATACTTAGTAAATTCATGTAACTTATCTGAACCTGTAATCTTTCAAAAAATCTACTTAAAATCACGTACCTACTTAGATCTGCAGTAGCTGTGTCCCTGTTTCCGCAAATATCTACTTGATGTATGTAGTCCTTTTCAAGCATTAAATCAGTTATCATCACGTATTAAATCAGATCAGATGCTAAATAATTAAGATATCAGGTCCACACAAAGTTTTCTCTCCTCTCCTTACCTACGAATGTTATATAGACTTAATGAATAGTCACAACACTAGCTATGTTAAATCCTCGACTTTAATTCGTCACTTTTCCCGGACACGTGACATTGACACCTATTTGGTCACTCCTAAGGTTTCTTTTCACTCCTTTTGAAATCCGCGTCGATTTTGTAACTAAGTTAGTGAAATACCCGACCAGCCGAGCGACACTGCTAAAAGCAATTTCTGTAATGATGCAATTATTTCTCTCTCTTTCTCTCTATTTTCCACAATATATGGTCAAGTGTTTGCAGACATAAAATTAAAATAATGTTGTTACCTTTTCAACTCTAAATAATGTTTGAAGGTTCTTGTGTATATAAAACTAGATGTGCGTTTAACATTTACGGTTCTTTTATTACATCTGCGGTTTTTTTCGGGTTTCGGATTTAAATGTAACGTGTAATGTAGTCGAGGGAAAAAACTTTGCGCGCAATACACCTGCGTACCAAGTTTTTATGTGCCTTCTATATAAACTTTGGAGTGCGTAGAATCGTGGTAAATGGGACGCGAATGTTCCATTTCTTTTTTTTTAAGCTGAATTTCGTGCGAGTGCAAAGTCTCACTTACTTACCTACTTGTATCAAATTGGTGATTCATAACTAAATAGCTACTAAAATTGTACGAGTTGAAAGTTCATAAGAAAATGAAGTTAATAAAACATGAACATAACATCACGCCTGTATTCCCCGAAGGGTTGGGTAGAGGTGTATATTGACACCCTCATTTCGCCGTTATGTTTAAGTCCCATGTAATAGGGACGGGCTGCTACTGAGGAATTCCACACGGAAAAATCCAATAACACTTTGCCCGACCCGGGGATCGAACCCAGGACCTCACGATCAGCAGTCGCGCTTGCCACCACTAGAACAACCAGGCAGTCAAAACGAGCAGTAGGTACATACCTACATATTGATCGAACTTATTATGTAGGTCCAATTGTGCAGGATTGCGGGATGTACCCGTCCACCTACATCGACGTCTGTTTAGCTGCCAATCACACGGTACAACTGCTAATTAATCACTAACGAGATACGTCTCGGCATAGCATCGAGCATTTCGTATTTAATAAATCTATATTTGTTCGCGAGACAGGCGGGTGCGGGGATTTTTCTTTTTTCAGCTTGGCTCTTGAAGAACAAAAGGATATCTATGGTATTGAAACGAAAGGTGGAATAAAAACCGGATAAAAATACCCTTGATTTTCAAGTGTTTTTTACACAGTTCTGCTATATTGCTCTAACCTGATGTGAAGCAAAACTTTACTCACATCAAGACTACCTATTTCTGAAAACGTTTAATTGATGAAAGGAATATGTAAGGATCGTAGCATGTGGCGTTCTATAGTTTCTGCCTACCGCCATGGGAAAAAGGCGTGAGTTTATGTATGTTCAATTGATTGCCTCGTTGATTGTGAGGTCCTGGGTTCGAGCCCCAGGTCGAGCAAAGTGTTATTGGGTTTTTCTGTGTGGAATTCCTCAGTAGCAGCTCGGAGTTTGGATTTGTGTCGATTGATGGCAATAGGCTCGCCTCCTATTACATGGAACTTAAACATAACGGTGAAATGAGGGTGTTACTAACACCTCTGCCAACCCTTTGGGGAATACAGGCGTGATGTTAGGTTTAATCGACTCTGGTACTGACTGATGTGAAAGGCACTCAATAGATTAAATCCATGGTACGGCTGCGTTGTAATAAACCCATCACGCAAGCGTCGACTACATGACGTGGCAAATGACATGACATTTGAATATGATCAGCTGAAGGCGGCATACGTTCCTCTTCCGACGTCATTCGCCACGCCCGCTCAGTTTCCGCTTCATGGAGCTACGCTTTACAAAAAAAGTGTGTTCATTTATGTTCTGGCGCAGTACGTCAAACCAATCATTCATGCGTGTTCAGATAAATAAGAGCCTAGTGATTGGAATCAAAAATTGTTCCATGATTTATTTCGTACGCAGTGGTCGGAATATTATATCGAAAAAATAGTCTATGTTTGCAGCCGAGGCGGACGTCCCATGAGTATTGCCGTATAAAAATGTCGGTAGATTTTACCGGATATAACCTTTTGTTCCAAACAATAACATTTTGTTTTATCTAAAATATATACGAATAGAATTTCTAACGAGAAAACCATTTTTTGTGGATGTAAAATTCATTGAAATAGCCGAATAAATTTGATGATCTGCCACAAACGTTTTTGTTGTGCAGTACTTACTATATTTTTTTACATATTGGTATTTTTTATACTTTGTTTTTCATAGAAGCTCTCTTCTGTAATTCAAATTGAAATTCAATTAGTCCTTTCATTTAGGTTTATACAAGGTTAGTCGGAAAGGGGGTACTAAGCCGCGGGCCACTTAAAGTATCACTGATGACTATTATAAAGCAAGTGTTAAAATTTCAAAATTCGATAAAAAAGAATTGCACGCAAAAAGATTTTTATTTTAGTTTTTAAAAAAAGAAACATATTTGCTTTAGTTATGAATTCAGAAAATTAAGCTTCTAAACCGTGACCCCAAATATGACCTAAATAGTAAACACAGTTGATCATAGCTATGGACAGATAGATTTTAGCATATTTTTTACGATATCTTTGAAAAGCTATTTCTCTTAAACTATCGAGTTTTGGGGAAAGTTGTAGAACAAAAGTTATCCCTTATTATAGGTACTTTAACACCCTTTCGGCTTAGTACCCCCTTTCCGACTAACCTTGTATGTCAAGGACGATACTCGGCGATTATCGACTAAGGACCGGTTGTTACACGACTACATTACTAACGGCTAACAGGTAAAAATGGCGTTAACGATGGTTCAATAAAAATAAGCCTTGTTTCACGGTTTGTCGTTCTTGACATACGTCAAACGATATACAACGCTCTGCGTTTGACGGACGTTAAACATCCTACGTAATTTTAGTTAATATTTGACTAATGTAACATACTTTTACCGATCGTTTGAAATAACCGGCCATCTTTGAATTATGATAGCACCTCTCATAGTTCACTTACGAAGCAAAACCATAATTTACTCGAGTCTTTATATTATATATTATAGTCTATATATTATATTAACGTATTGCCATTTTTTTATATTATACTTCAAAACTTTAATGTTTTGTAAGAATTTAGTGTACCTACTTATGATACTGTAAAGCAGCAGTGGCGTGCATTGGTTTTCGGACTAGGTAGGTGACACTAGCGATGTCGCCTTTCAATTACTTTCAAATACGATTCAGACCAAAATAAATCATACCCATACACGCTTATTTTATTTATAGTAATAGTTAAAGATGGAGTAGTTAATTAAATCTTATGACGTAGGCACTGCTTGATTGCCTATATGCAATGCACGCCACTGTAAATATGCTTTTATTCCGATTTACTTGATGAGCACCTATAAACTCAAAAGTCGCCTCAAGAAGTGACTTGGCCTTATTTTTTTTGCCTGCACTTATGATAGTGAAATTTCCTAAGATATTTCAGTAAATCCTAAGCACAGACGATCCTAAGCTTATTAATCGTCTGAATATCTATCATGACTGTCTCTAGCCTGAGAGTAATGCCTTGCCAAAATCAGCACGTAGCGCCACCTATTACTTTGGACATGAACTATCATAAAATTGATATATCTACCTAGTATAGTCGCCGACACATAAATTGGCAAGAGAAGAGAATTCCTCTCCTTTCTTTCTTTCTTCTAAATAGACATGTTTAAAAATAAATTATGGAAATAACCATAGAACAATGACACTAAGTGTAGATGCGCGATCTTACTCCCACTACGTCAAAACCTTGCCAAGTTACATGCCGGCGACTATAGCAGACATTGTTTACGAATCCCCAAATGACCAATATTCAGAATCAAATCTATACTAATATTATAAAACTGAAGAGTTTGTTTGTTTGTTTGAACGCGTAATGGTTTGAATTGAAACACTATTTTTGTGTTCGATAGTCCATTTATCGAGGAAGGTTATAGGCTATATAACATCACGCTACGACCAATAGGAGCGGAGCATAAATGAAACATGTTACAAAAACGGGAAAAATGTCCACCCGTGCGAAGCCGTGATGGGCCGCTAGTCTATACATATAATAAAATCCTAATGATACCTAAAATGTCGTTCTTAGAATTTTTGTCTGTTTGTCCATTTAATCTTCACGCCATTGCTATTGAACAGAGCCAGTTGAAATTTGGTAGCCACATCCTTTAAAGAGCGGATCATGTTATACAGTACTAGCTGTGTCCTCACGGCTCCGCCCGTAGCCTATGTTACTCAGCGATAACGTAGCTTTCTAACGGCAAAAGAATTTTTGAAATCGGTCCAGTAGTTTTTAAGTTTATTCGTTACATACAAAAATCCAAAAATACAAACATACAAATCTTTCCTCTTTATAATATTAGTATAGACAAATGATCACGCTATTGAGTGTGGGTGATGAGCAGTAACCTTATGTTTCCGTAAGCAAAGTCGCGGATAAATCTAGTAAGAAATACACCGAGAAATATGACCACAATGATACGTACTCAAAGAAAAAGTGTCTCCTCTGACATTCACTAATGTTTCTATTTCCGAAACAGGGTCGCAACGGCAAGGGGTCCATATTCGTGTGGGCTTCAGGAAACGGGGGCAGAGAGCACGATAACTGCAACTGCGACGGCTACACCAACTCTATATGGACGCTATCAATATCTTCGGCGACGGAGCGGGGAGAGGTACCGTGGTACTCGGAAATGTGCAGCTCTACGCTAGCGGCTACTTACAGCAGCGGCGCCATTAATGAGAAACAGGTAAGTTATAGTCATCTATACAAATAAATAAAATTGAAGTGTCTGTTTGATAAAAGAAAAAAGCAGTGATAGCCTAGTTGTGTGACCGTCGGACTGCCAACGAACCAATACATGCACCTCTAAATTTTCGGATTCATGTGCGTATTGTATAATTATCATTTGCTTAAAAACGGTGAAGGAAAACATCGTGAGGAAACCGGCATGTCTGAGAGATATTTCTCGACGGCATATGAAGCCAAGTCAGAGGCCCATGGGCGGCATAAACTCTGACACCAGGTTATGTCACTAACCACACGAAAAAAGAAGAAGATGCCAAAAATGCATAATATGAAAGTATATACGGTACATATAATTTATTTTTTTTACTTTTTGTCTGTCCTACTGTCTCTTTGTTCCGGCTAATCTGCGAAACGGCTGGACAGATTTTGGCGAGACTTTCACTGGCAGATAGCTGATGTTATAAAAAGTATTTAGGTTACTTTTATTTAAAAAAAAATTAGGTTCCCATACAAAAAAAAAGTGAAACCCATCCGACTTCTACGCAGACGAAGTCACGGGCTCAGCTAGTTAGCATTAAAAACGGATTTTTCTAATTCCTAGTTGAAATGAGAGGAGGTGAAAGCGAAAACTGATTTTTAGGAATATTTTTCGCTGTCTGGTGCATGTAAAAAAGATCTGTATCTTTTGCGCCGATTATCGTAGACCGTTTTCACACATTAGCAAGCCTATGACCAGCATAGCACAAACATTATCGAAATACAACGTTTATTTTTTGCGACATGCACCATTTGTATCATACCTACATAGATTTGAACAAAGTTTTCAATTTAATCAAATAGTATGTGCGATACGAGTATTTCCGATTCAAAATCCTATTACATTAACGTGACAGCATTCGTGCTAGGCTTATTTGTTTATCTATACCTAGCGGCCCGTACCGGCTTCACACGGGTGAACATTTTTCCCGTTTTTGCAACATATTTCATTTATGCTCCGCTCCTATTGGTCGTAGCATGATGTTATATAGTCTATAACCTTCCTCGATAAATGAACTATCCAACTCAAAAATAATTTTGCAATTCCAACTATTAGTTTCTGAGATAAGCGCGTTCAAACAAACAAACTTTTCAGCTTTATAATATTAGTACCTATACATTTGAAAAGTTCATAATATTATTCCCCGGGTATATTTTCTAAAAAGATAAATAAGCCAGGCTTAGCCGTCTATTATAAGCAGTAACTAATACTTAATGACGGGTCTTTCATCAAGACAAATCGGTGAACATCATTTGTCAAAATCAGTACTGCCGTTTAGTCGCTATAACAGAAATAGATTGCTGAAAACGAAACCACTTTTTGGTTTCGCAGAAGCCTATTAATGACCATCTATTATCATGCCTGTATTTCCCCAAACACCCTCATTTCGCCGTTATGTTAGTTTCATGTAATAGGGGGCGAGCCTATTGCCATTAACCGGGCACAAATTTAAACTCCGGGCTGAGGAACTCCACACGGAAAAACCCAATAACACTTTGCCCGACCTGGGGATCGAACCCAGTACCTCATGATCAGCAGACACCCCCGCGCTTGCCACCACTAGACCAACGAGGCAGTAAAATTATTAAAGATAGCAATAAGTACACGATACTGGATTTAGAACAGGGATGCACAGATCTCTGCCGGGGTTGAGGTGCATGCTTATGCGAATCCCGCGACCCCGGCCGAACGGTCAGGAGGAGGAACACCATTGGTTTTTAGCCGGCAGACAACCTCGCTTTCACCGGGCGAGGGACAAGCATGAAGATTTTCTAACAATAAAAAAAAATGCGATGCACAGACCCCGGTCCGTGGGCCGCATGCGACCCTTCCTCAAAATACGTGCGGCCCGCCAGCGAGTTAAATTGTTTTATGCGTTTGTATTACAATAATGTTTGTACTATAGGAGTTAAATGTTAAAACCAGGTTGTCAACCATTTGTCTCCGTAGGATATTGGAGTTCTTTGGTCACATTGTCAGGAAAGATTACCATAACCTCGAGCAACTAATGGTTACTGGCAAAATCGACGGCAAACATGCCAGAGGTCGAAGCCCTATCAGATGGTCTGACCAGATCCGCTAAGCTCTAGACACCTAACTCCGCGAGACATTCCACATCGTCAAAGACAGGCACAGGTGGCGTAAGGTTGTCACAGAAAAAATGATTCCATGGGGGAATCACGACCCTCAGTAATGAGGAACATGACGCGAGGAGGAGGATTACAATAATGCAATGTTTTTAATTGTGGTGGTCCGCTTGTAGCTGATAATCTGTCCATGTGGCCCCTAGTTCTAATAGTCTGTGCATCCCTGATTTAGAAACTCAGTGTTCTAGAAAGTTACACGACAAAGTATTACAGTCACGTAGCCTGTCATATAAAATTAAATTAACACCAGAAATAACATTTCTCGTTTGCTAGATTTAATTTCTGGCAAATAAGAAGTAAACTTGAAGTCGCAATGAATATTTCGTTTGATGTTCATTAGAACTGACATCTAACTTGGGATGTCCAAGACCAATGACACGTTCTATTCTCAGCGTGTTTTTATTATCCAACTTTGTTATGACTACATCTCAGTACGAATGTATTTCGTTCGTATTCTTTGATTCGTATATGTAAAGGCAAACGGTGCAGATACTATAAGATATCTTCTTTATTCATTTATAATACATATTGAATTCCATTTTTAAATATTTTTATAAAAAAATAAAAAATAATAGCCCACCGGCATCGGGAACAGGGTCCAAGCTAGCGGTGGTCAGGGCCTCAGAGAGAGGAACTTCCTGATAATACGTGCCGTGTCCAGAAGTACCGCTTTCTGTATCAGGCCCTTGACCTAGCTGCCCAACGAGAGCCTCATCAGATGTTGGTCGAGGTTCTTGGCTATTAAGCCATTGGCCGTAACGACTATTGGCACAGTGACTGCTGAGTCAACCTCCCACATATCGACAACCTCGTGTGCCAAGTCTTGATACTTAATAATACATCTTGTTACCAAAGTCTCTGGACTGCTGTAGGTTTTTGACATTACTTCGATTGAACGTCTATCAAAAACCTATATCAATCCAGAGGTTTTAGATAGAGATCGTTTATTAATACCGATCGATAGTAGGTACTTATTTACACCGTGTGTGACATCCCTAATCCAAAAAGTCCTTAAAGAGAAAGTAGGTAGGTGTAAAAATATTTATACGAACACAAGTAGAAACACGAAATGTATTCATCCACTCCCTCGGATTTCGAAAAGAAACTCGCTATTATTATCTTTTTACTGAGGGTTCTACCTTTTTACTTATTTGGGTCCTCGATCCCACTTACCCTGAAAGTAGTTACGTCCGTCCCTACACGGTTTTTCAGAGAATACCTATATAACATCCCTTGCCCTTTTAGCACAGGATGCGAGGTAAATAAAATTATGTCATTTGAATATAAATTATAAGGTTGGTCTTGTTAATTCTACGCGTAGGATTACTGTGAACGTTGTGCTCGTACACTTGTTACAATACAAAGGGTGCCTACTGCGTACTCAATCAAAGTTATATAAACTTTTGGGTCAAACGAAATTGTTCCGAATAGATAAACTATTGGATACGAAAAGTAACCGTTTGGTACTTATTCAACCGATACATAAGCACCATAGCGCAATAAAGTAAGAAACGCCAAGTTTCTAATAGATAGACAAGTGAACGGGATACCATAGAACATTATCGACAAGTATCGAAGACCTGAGGCCAGTAACTCAATCTTATTAAAAAAAATTATTGAGTTGATGTTGTATTTGTGTTCGTAACCTTTCAGTTAATAACGATAGGTATTGTATTATAGCTTTCGTAATCTATAAATATATAATTACTTGTCCTGACTGATAGACTGATTCATCAACGCAGAGCTTAAACCACAGAAGCTGGAAACATGAAATTTGGACAGTAGGATCCTTTTGTGACGTAGGCATCTATTAAGAAAGGATTTTTGGAAATTCTGCCCCTAAGGGGGTAAAATAGAGGATGGAAGTTTATATGAAAGTTCACGCGGACGAAGTCGCGGGCTAAGTGCTAGTATGTATCTCCTTTACATAGTATAAAACAAAGTCGGTACCGTTGTCTGTACGCTTAGATCTTTTAAATTACGCAACGGATTTTAATGCAGTTTTCAGCAATAGATAGAGTGATTCAAAAGGAAGGTTTATATGCCCCACATTAATATCTACATTGCACCCGTGCGAATCCGGGGCGGGTCGCTAGTAATATATAAGAGGAGAAACAGACTGACAGGAGGAGAGACAGATTTATCAACGCACAGCCTAAACCGCTAGGGTTAAACACTTGAAATTTTGACAGTAGGTACCTTTTATAACGTAGGCATCCAATAAGGAAGGATTTTTCAAAATTATTTCCCTAAGGGGGTAAAAATTCACGCAAGCGAAGAAATCAAAACAGAATAAAAAAATTATAAAAACTGTCGACGTACAGGATTATAAAGCAATATCCAGGAAAAAGTCTTTGGAGGCCATCACG
The DNA here is from genome assembly GCA_910594945.2 of Amphipyra berbera. Classification (NCBI taxonomy): domain Eukaryota; kingdom Metazoa; phylum Arthropoda; class Insecta; order Lepidoptera; family Noctuidae; genus Amphipyra; species Amphipyra berbera. The sequence goes on along the minus strand of OU343136.1, from coordinate 7,033,419 downwards.
AGCAGAAGGGTAATCTAAATATTTTTCTTGTTATCGGATTAACTTAGCCTTTCTAGCTAGAAACCGGGACACAAAAAACAGGAACTGTATTTTTTGCACCCAGACTTCACAGCTTCAAAAACAATACACTCAACCAAGTATAAAGGAAATATTTTATTCGTACAATGCAAACTTGATACGGTTTTCCTACTCATAGTACGAAGAAAATTTGTGTACGAGTGCTATTTTTAAAAAAAAGGCTGTGATGCTCTACATATGTACCTACGAGATTGCTTTGTCCTCTCTGCTCCTCTTCCTCGTATTGTTATGCTATTATTTACGAGGATATATTTTTTCACGAGTGGAAAGATTCGGTTCGTAGTATACGAGGTACAGATAAATATGGATCCTTAATCTGACGATTGTGGGTCGTGATCGTTTTGTATGGCGTCTTGTTATTGGGTGTTTGGTTTTCCTTAGCAACCACCTCAGATTACAGGAACAAGGGTAACCACCGAGATATTGAACTTATGTATATTTTTATATTAACAACAGAGGTGAAATTGTGTTTTCCCTTTTTTTATTATAGATATGTTGAGGTGTGATTGACCTACTAATACTAGAGTTATTTTATAGAGTATTGTTTTGAGAATAACTATTCTTGTTAATCACATAAATGAATATACTTATTAACCACGTTAAGTACCATCCTATTTACCGTGTCTTTCAATGTACGTTGGTAAAATACTTACTTTCAATGTAAAACCTAGGAATAGAAAACGTAACTAGACAAAATCAAACTGGTTGCTATTTTAATTGTATAATTTATTTTTTTAAAGCCGTTTATTTTAGATTCTATGAGTAAGTACCGAAACTCATACACTGACCTATTACTTTTAATTTTTTGGGAAAACGTATACTTTTGCAATGTTTGTAAATATGTGAGCACCATGTACCTATCACATAATTAATATGTCATTGTTTCATTTTTTATTTTTTTTTACCTTTTGTGGTATAGTAATTTTATTCTAGGTGCATCGTCTTCACATATAATTGTATAATTAATGTACCTATACAAAATATTGTAAGACATTTTAAAAGAGTAACGGTGGAGTTTCTTGCCCATTCTTCTCCATACGAAACTACCTTTTGGAAGGGGCAACTAGAATCAATTCTATTTTCTTTGTAACTTTAACGTTCAAAAGTGCCTTTTATGTGCCTAATTGAAATAAATACTTTGACTTTGACTTTAACAGATTAATCATAGCTTTTTAATTTCTGGACTTGCTATATAGTATACTTAACTAACATTTTCAGCATTTGACTTTGACCTGATACCCCGCCAAAAACTGCCCGGTTACATAGAAACAGTCCGCAAGGACCACCTGCAAGCAGTCCTAGAGAAAAAAAATATGATTTTGAATGTAATTTTTTTTACACAGTATACAATTTATTACCAATTAAATTTTCAATTTTAATGATAATTATGTCATCTTTCTCGTCCAGGTGGTAACGACAGACTTACACCACTCTTGCACCGCGGGACACACGGGCACGTCTGCGTCTGCGCCGCTCGCCGCCGGCATCTGTGCTTTAGCTTTACAAGCCAACAGGGACCTCACCTGGAGAGATATGCAGCATATTGGTATGTATTAATACTATATCTTCTTTAGTCAGTGACCAGTTACTGGTAGAAGTACTACTGGTACATCTGAATCTATGTACATATACTACTTTTTATGTATTATTTAGGATCATCTTCCTGCCCCTTCCCAAGTTCATTCGTTGTCGACGCAATATGTTCTTTTCTTCCATTCTTCCCTGTCAGCCGTTACTTCAACATTTACTCCCTTTTCCTTCATATCCTCACTCACAAAATCCATCCATCTTTTCTTTAGTCTCCCCCTCTTAGTCATGTGCGTTTCATCCCTCCTCATCACATGCCCATACCAAAACACATTTAAAAGTAGAAACTATTAAACAATAGGTATCAGTTATGATTACACTATTGTTATATATTAGATCTTCTAAATTACTGTAAAATAATTAGCTGATCATTATGCAGATGAATTTTAGTTTTGTACCACGGTACAAATAAATATACCCCACGGGGTATATTTATTTATCTGCCGCAGCGTCCCACAAAAGACCCTGGCTACCGGTGCCAAAAGCTTCGACTGGTTCTGCGATACAGACCAGTGTTGCTATCTTACAATGTACTTTTGTGAAAGTATAGGTCACTGTGTTTTGTTAATCTACTGAGGGCTTATACCAGCCAGAAACGGGTAGCCTCAACATGTGTGCTTATACTACCACAGTGTTCTTCGATTAAATAAACTTCGATCGCCAATCCGTCTGCCAAGTGTGGTGATTATGGCTATTTCCCCTTTGACCATTCATTGTGGCGATCATTGGGAGGCCCATGTCCAGCAGGGGACGTTTCTTCTTCCTCCTAGCCATTTCCTCAATTATGTAGGGGTCAGCTTCAAGTCTAACCAGATGCAGCTGAATACCAGTATTTTACATGGTGCAACTGCCATCAGACGTCCGCAACCCAGTTACTGGGCAATGCCAATATCCCAAGGTTAGACTGGTTATCAGACTTCTGGGCTTCTAACTTCCCGTAACGACTGTCATAGATATTCTTATCACACGCGGGACCGACTGTTTTAACGTGCTCTCCGAGGTACGGACGGGTCTCGTTGTGTAACGAATGGTCACCCATCCACAGACTGGCCGTGGAAAGCGCAGCGTAACCTCGCAAATCGTATGATCCGCGCGGTTGGTAATTAGCCACGAGCCCCTCGTAATGCCATAATATCCTTGTTATATTAGAGTAGGTAGGTAGGTTGGTACCTATTATTTGTAGATAGGTAGGTACTAGATTTTACTTCAAAGTGATTCAGTGATGAACTCACCCCGTCCCATTATTCTTGTAAATCTAACAGAAAAATATGATACCTGTTCTTAGTATTACGAGTAAACGATGAATCGAAGATAAAATATGTGCACGGATTAAGTCATAAGAATTTTATATTCGATTTCCCAACGCCATATTGGCTTTCAGCTTTAAACCTAATAACTGATTTTATGTAATACTTGAAGCCAATAAAGCGAAAAAAAGCATAGAGCGTGTTATTCACGATTTATGATTGATTTTTTATTAGGAAACGCAATGCCAATAATGTGTTATAGTACAAATAATAAAATCTGAAGTTTGACGACGTAAAATCAATGATCTGTGCGGATTCCCGCCCCGCCTCGGCAATAATTCTCGCGATTCTTTAGTTGGCAATTTTCTTTACGGCTTTCTGTGCTATTTTTGTCGACCCTCGGCTTCGGTTTCCAAGTGAAGCATGTCAAATAGCCGGGCTATTATTACACTACGACATCGCCGTTAAATGAGAAACGATCAAAATATTTTTCATAACCCCTTAATAATACGTACCTTTATAGGGCCGTGTTATGCAATAATGTGTCAACCCACAAAAATATGAATTTTGTGTTAATGTCATCTAGTTCTTGTGGTAGGTCTACTCCACGCTCGAATAAATACCCAGAACTGTAGTAAATTTAATAGAGCGTCTATCAAAAAAATCTTGATGCAGTTTGGATTTTTTCAAGCGTTGAGTAGACCTATAACAATAACTAGATAGCGTTAACACAATATTGATATTTTTGTGGGTTGACACATTATTGCATAACACAGCTCTATTTATGCGTGGGTTGACAAAAATAAATACTTTATTATAATAAAGTTTGCTGCCTACTTGTATCTAATAAAAGGACGGAATCTGTTTCGGAAATACCAAATTTTATTGGATTAGATTCTTTATAAAATGAAAGGTACGAAAAGGGTACGAGATTCCTGAATACCATTCAAATGTGACAACGTAAAGGTTATCACATGTTTCCTTCGAAAATATCTTAGTATTTAGTGACCTTTGAATATTACAGTATTACGTAAACGTTCACGTGCAAAATTAAATCCTATTTAAGTTAACATAACATCACGCCTATATTCCACGAAGGGTTCAGCAGAGGTGTATAGTAACACCCTCATTTCGCCGTTATGTTTAAGTCTTATAGTAATATGGGGCGAGCCTATTGCCATCAACCGGGCACAAATCCAAACTCCAGGCTGCTACTGAGGAATTTCACAAGGAAGAACCCAATATCACTGTCCGACCTGGGGATCGAACCAAGGACGTCACGATCAGCAGTCGTGCTTGCCAACATTAGACCAATAAGGCAGTTATAGGTTAACCAGATTCTCAAGGCATTAAACAAATATAACAAATAGTGGTTTTCATATGGCAATGTCAACATGTCACTTGTCAAAACGAGTATGACTGTAGTTGATACATTTTCCAGTTCTAATTAATGTTTTCTTGTTCAAACATTTTTAATAAACATACTTATTTTAACAAGGTTTCCTTTTCCATTACAATAAAATTGCAAAAAACCATATATCAGCATATCATTTTGGGACCCAGTGCATAATATCAGCAAGCACATTGGGTCACATAAAACAATAAGCCAAAACCTCTAACAACAGGGATTTATGAAATACATGTTGTGCCGACCCCACCTAGTGTGGGATAAGGGCAGGAAGAAGATCGAGAAGAAATGAAAGAAAAAAAAATACAAGTATCAAGACTTTTTATTCAAATTACTCTTGTGTTACCCACAAAAACATTTAATTTCCCTATTTGCCATCAGATTCTGGTAGACCTATAAACATAATTGTATCACTTAAATACTATTTATACTCACTCAATTATGTATAGAATCACTGAACCAAATTATTTTCGAGTAGTCATGATGTAAAACTAACACAGAGTTAATTATTCACGTATTATATGTACCGGTAAACCGGGGTTACTTTGAATCCTGGGATAACTTTGATAAAATAAATCGTGTCGTAATAAAACTCAAATTGTACAAATACTGAACGCATTCTTCCTATTATTTTTTTCCGATTGGCACCATTAAACGTCACTGTTAGCGTGTGATTAGTCGCAGCGGGTGGATCCTCGCCGGTTCATGAAAAATTATTAAAAATATGTCAATAATAGTTTTGTGTAATTATTTATTTCTTATTGGGGTTTCTTTCGAATTCCATAGAAAAAAAGGGAGGTATCAAAGTATAAATCATAGTTTAACATTTATAAGCAACATTTTTTTTCTCAAAAAGTGTTAAGAAAAATTATAATTTTATTCAAGAAGTAGTTATCATAAAAAACTCGATATTTGCATTGTTTTTTTGCTCTCATAGATCAAGAGAAAAATACATTTCAATTTTGAAATTGATCAAAGTAACCCCGTTTACGGTATGTAGGTACCGAATATACATGTATGTACCTCACGTTATTAAATCTTTGTCGAACGTGTAACATTTATGTATGAGGCTTTATTTATAAACTGATTCCGACGTTTTTTTCATGTTGCCTCAACATGGTTCAACTTGTACTCTGTTTAATGCTCTGTTCAGCCGGATCATCCGATTTTTACCCATTTCCAATGCTGACGTTTAGCGAAATTGATTTGGGAGTACTTTGGTCTGAACAATTGTATAAGTGTGTTATAAGAACTTTTGTTTCGTAAGGCCTTCTTCCTCTAGCCTTTTCCCAATTATCTTGGGGTCACCTTCCAGTCTAACCAGATGCGGCTGAATACCAGTATTTTACACGGAGCGACTGCCATCAGAGCTCCGCAACCCAGTAACTGGGCAATGCCGATATCCTAAGGTTAAACCGTTTGTCAGACTTTCGGGCTTCTGACTACCCGTAACGACTGTCATAGGTATTCGTATGACACCCGGGACCGACGGCTTAACGTGCTCTCCGAGGTACGGAGGGGTCTCGATGTGTAACAAATGGTCACCCATCCACGGACTGACCGCGGCAAGCGCAGCTTAACCTCGCAAATCGTACGATCGGCGCGGTTGTTATTTAGCCACGAGCCCCTCGTTTCGTTTTTTGTTTCGTAAGGTCTATTGGATGCTAAAAGTTTTTGAATGTCCACGACAACTTTAAGACTAAGGCGACTGTTTTACATAACGTAGTTTGGGAACTACTTTTCTTTTTATTTGACAAGCTATTTCTTAGTGTCTCTTGAATACTACACGATGACTTGCTATCTTTGAAAAGAAAGAATATACGAGTATATTTATAAGGGCCGAAATGACACACAAAAAATATATAAATATAACACAAAAAAACATAACATTACATCACGCCTTTATTCCTGGAAGGGTTTTAGCAGAGGTGTAAAGTAACACCCTCATTTCGCCGTTATGTTTAAGTTCTATGTAATAGGGGGCGAAACTATTGCTATCAACCGGACACAAATCAAAACTCCGGGCTGCTACTGAGGAATTGCACTCGGAAGAACCCGATAGCACTTTGCTCAACCTGGGAATCGAACCCAAGACCTCACTATCAGCAGTCGCGCTTGCCATCACTAAATCAATGAAGGCAGGCAAACTTTTGGGAAAATATGCGTCATATTCGCGCATAACAGCCCACGCTCTGCGTAATGCTGACACATGCACTGCGACACATGTACGAAACAGAGCCACAGTGCTGGTTTTCAGGAACAGCCGCTCGAAACTAAATGCTCCCTGAGTTAATATTTCACTGTTACACATATTCATATTATCAGCCCATAAACGTCCACTGCAGCCCGAAAGTCTGGCAATCGGTCTAATCTTAGGATATCGGCATTGCCCAGAAACTGGATTGCGGAGGTCTGATGGCAGTCGCTCCGTGTAAAATACTGGTATTCAGCCACATCTGGTTAGACTGGAAGCAGACCCCAACATAGGAAAAACGCCAGGAGGTAGAAGAAACGACCCCGAGGCCTCCCAATGACCGCCACAATGACCGGTCAACGGCGAAATAGCTATAAACACATGGCAGACGGATTAGCGATCGAAGTTTGTTTTTATCAGACAGAAGGACGCTACTACCCATCCTCTTGATGTAACCCCTTAGTTGCATTTTACGATACCCTTGGCTAGGGATGGGATGGTCTATTCTCCCGGGAATCACACGGAACTATCTACTACACTCGGGAGCAATGAATCCGGTTCACCAACATAAACCTTAATATCTCGGAAATTATTGTTAAACATTGTTTAATACTACTGCCTCGTTGGTTTAGAGGTGGCAAGTTCGACTGCTGATCGTGAGGTCCTGGGTTCGATCCCCGGGTCGGGCAAAGTGTCATTGGGTTTTTCCGTTAGGAATTTCTCAGTAGCAGCCCGGAGTCTGGATTTGTGCCCGGTTGATGGCAATAGGCTTGCCTCCTATTACATGGGACTTATACACAACGGCGAAGTGAGGATGTTACTATACACCCTTTGGGGAATACAAGCGTTATGTTTTTGTTTAACATTTTAATATTGATTTGTTCATGTTGGATACCCGGATTCATTATTCCCGCGTGTATTATACACAGTTCTTCCCAAATATGATATCTTATAAGACTGTTGTTTATAAATTAGCCACAACCATGTGAACCCGTAGCAATATATTTAATACCATTCTATAATGCTTATCATTTGGCACAGTTAGCCCTTGATCTATTTAGCAATGCATACTCAGCTGATTGGTAAACTTAGCCTATTGAAGGTGCCTTATCTAGTTCTAAGCGCTAATCTCAATTGTAAACAGTAACACATAGCGTAGCGGGCGTACTATCGCCTCCAACCTCTAATCGAATCTGCGTCCTGCGCAGATAAGTCCAATTCTCGCATCACGGGCGATGAGACCATTAAAATGTTGTTCAGATTGTGATTCGGTTATCTGTACGATATTTCTACGAGACTCTAGGAAACAGGAAATACGGTTTCCATTTCTGATGTGAATTTCGTTTTTGGGTATGCAATATAGGTATAAAGCCAGCTAATAGAGGTGGCTTCATTTATGGACGCTTAAAGGTCAAAGCATACATATCAAATCGGAAAGGGATCGTCACCGTATCAACTCGAGTCGTTCAGTATTATTTGTATGAAACTACCTACTGCAACGCACACTAATCGGTAGTAACGTAATCGCCTCGCCTTGGGACAAGATCACGAACCGCGGTGCGGTGCGTGGTTAACTTGCTGTTCCCGCGCTTACGGCTCGTCGTCCCCGCGCTTACGTCTCTCCGTATCCGAGCTTACGTCTTTTCGTCCACCCTTGCCTCTCTCTTCCCCTCCCGCGGCCTGCCTGCAGTACACTACTGTTACTGCGAGCCGTAAGCGCGGCGTCGCCTAGTCGTAACCGAGTCGACGTATCGGAGCTGCTGATAGAATAGAATAGAATAGAATAGAATAGAATATACTTTATTGTACACCAAAATTGATCCGCTTTGGTTACGTGCTTACATTAGGTTGACGCCTGTTTGACGGCGTGGCGAAAGTCGATACGGTGACGATCCCTTTCCGAGTTGATATGTGTGCTTTGACCTTAAAAGACTAATCAAATAGTTCACAATTATGTGGGTATGTATGTCAAAAAATATCAATACAAGGTATTATTTAAATAACGCAAAACCTCAAACACCCCAAGTGATTTTTATTCTAATCAATTGACCTAGCTATAATTTATTTATTTTCATGAATTATTGTAGTAGATATTTGCATTTCTTTTCGACCGGAAAATTTTGTTTCGTATTTTCTGGTTTGACTATTTTCGTCGGACGACTACCCCGCCTCATCTCGCTGACTGGCCTTTACTTACTTACGTATTGAATTTTAGTCTAGGCAAATGGTGCGCGTGGTTTGCCATAACAGATGAGAAATGAAAGAGTAAATATTTTTTTGAAAAATATAGCCTCCATTATAAATTTGTTCAATCGATTCTAATCTCGATACTGAGCAAACTACTTTTAGGTTTTGCGCTATTTCAATTCCACGTTCTACCTATAGCCGATAATATGCAGGAGCCATATAAAAACGAACCTTTTTTGTCAGTGGTGCGGACGGCTCGCCCCGAACGCCTCAGCATCGGCGGTGAATGGCGAGTGAATGGTGTCGGCCGCAACGTGTCGCATTCCTTCGGCTACGGACTGCTTGACGCCACGGGAATGGTGCGGCTGGCCAAGACATGGAGGACTGTGCCGGCGCAACGGAGATGCGAACTTGCGGCGCCGAGACCGCAACGGGCAGTGCCGCCCAGGTCTTCTGTTACACTGCAGGTTAGTTTATTTTATACTGTTGTACGAGTATGTTCTATTTCTTCGACGTTGGATTTTTAGATAAGTTTTCTTCGGATCGCAAGAATATTCAGTTTTTATAGAGACGCTCACGGTGCTATATTAGTTTACGATGTGTCAGAACCGAAGTCCCTAGCAAAATTTAATGAGTGGGTCATGGAACTTCAAGTATACTTCACCAAGAAGAACATAGTCTGCTTAGTTGTCGGCAATAAGATTGACAAGCATATCATTTTGGGACCCAGTGCATAATATCAGCAAGCACATTGGGTCACCCACGCGACAGCGCAACGAGTATTTCCAAGGAGGGTTGATGTCAGGCAGGCGGCCGGTCATAAAACAAAAAGCCAAAACCTCTAACAACATGGATTTATGAAATACATGTTGTGCCGACCCCACCTAGTGTGGGATAAGGGCAGAAAGAAGAAGAAGATTCTTCGGGTCGCAAAAACACTTTGCCTGCAGCTCGTGCCGTCTAGTTCTTTTGTTAGTAGGTACTGTAGGTTGGTAATTTGTATACTGTTGTTTTGTATCTTTAAACTGTGATGGTATAACCGGTCCGGTATTATGTAGGTACCTAAGAATATTGTACTAGACTTAGGTATCGATTCTAATTCCAAGACATCAAGGTCAGCTTCTTGACTATAATTCTTGAATCTCTCACACTCTTGTGTCATGAGATGACTAAAGGATAATAATGGCAAAAACATTAGATATGTCTGTAATGCAATTACCAATCCGGATGCTAATGATTATGTGTGGGGAAGTACCTGCTCCAAAACCATTAGGTACCTACTTTAAAACTGTGGAGAGACAGGCATCTTTTCTACAGCTTTTCAGCAGGTAACAACGCATATAACATGTGTAAGAGCGGCCGTTGCGTGGCAACGCTCGCGATAGCAGACACACGACGGCAGACCTTCGTAATTCATCGGCTCTCTTCGGTTTGATTCGACCCGATTTATTTCTTTACATGTTGAGTTTCGATGTTTCACATCTGTCAGCTGTCCCGCGACGGCTCCATCTTTATTTTCGTAATATAAATATATAAACATCATTCGTGACACATAATCGATGTTGAGTTATCGGTCGTGAACTCGTGACTGGAATGATACCCCCACAGGCCCCATACAAATGTGGCTGACACCAAAGCCGCGGTGAGTAATGCGGGTAAAATCCTCTGTCATATTACGCGTTTTAATTAATTACAGAACTGGATAAGTGAAATTAATTCTGCGTACCTATATTACCATTTTATTCATACCATAGAAATTTTAATATAAACTTGAAACTCTTCCGCTGTGAAACTCTTCCGCTGTTTTATTGTCTGATAGCATCATGATAGAACGCTAAAGACACAAAACTTTAGCAATATTTTTTAAACTGCGTCTTAAATACCAATGTTCGGAACATTGGCCATCATTAACAAATGCTCTGCGAGAGAAATAAGTATTAATATTATATACTACGAAGCCTTTTAGTAACACTATCGGAGTTCGCCAGTTTATGCTAATGGAGCCGGGAAAGCGTTCACACACATTACCATACATAACCATTCGCATCTGTGTGCAGTAGGTACATTCATTACATCAGGTCCACTGTCATATTAAATTCAGTAAATCAACGAACGTATGAGCGTCATTAAAATATCTAGTATTCCGACTGGGGTTGGTAAAATTTTGTCCCAAGCGTATCTTGGGCAAAATTCTCGTATCTCTGCAATTGCATGTACGTATATATGTACCTACGTATGCACGGAGCAAAATGTGTTTTCAGCTTATTGCATTTTAGCCCATCTCTCGAATGAAGTGATGTCTACAGCCGAGGCTGGGAATGGAGTTTGTTTTGCATGTGTTTTTACACAGTGCAATAATATTGAATATGAAAGATCTTACAGCTTCTTACTTGGGATTCCTTTTCGTTGTTAAGATGATAACTATAGTTTCGTCTAGGTTAGTGATGATTAAGGGCCAAGGCATATCTGACGGAAGATACGTCGCCGATCTTCCGTTGCGTAATTTACTCGAGGAATTTTAGTAACGCTCCTTCGGTCAAATGTGTACGGTGTGAGATGTTTATATGGAATTATGTGTATTGGCGGAAGATCGGCGACGTATCATCCGTCAGATGTGGCTTGGTCCTTAGGCTTCAACAGTCGCAGCGTTAGTCAATGTAAGGCTGAAAAATGCTAGTTTCAGATCTCTTTCCTCGTTACCTCCTGCCATTCAAGCAACTTTGAGCATCATTCCCGTTTAACCTTCTTTTAATAAACCTAGTTTATGAACCCACACTCCAACTCTAGTAATTCACCAGTTGACGACACGTTTGGTGCAGTGGCTGAGCGATTGGCTTCTGCGCTACTGGTCGTGGGTTCGCTTCCTGCACGGATCAAATATATGTATGGCCTACAAATAGTTGTTCTGGGTCTGGGCGTTTGTGGATGTGAAGATTTGTGTCTGTAAACGCACCCACGATAGGTACAGGAGAAATCCTAGTGTGGGGCAACTATTATTTTACATTTTGTTTTTAAATAAAATATTGTATAAACCAACCATCTAAATAACTATTCTTCTCCAGTTGGACGTTGGTGCGTGCCCAGGCGTGAACTACTTGGAACACGTGCAAGCACGCGTGTCGCTTTCTGCGGCGAGACGAGGCGACCTGCGCATCGCGCTCACCTCACCTGCTGGGACCAAGGTCACTCTCCTTGCACCAAGGTATGTTGATAACGGTGGGTTTGGTAGGTAAATCAAGGTAAGTACCTATTGCGTACTTTGAAGAAATCATCGGGATGCTAAGTACACGAAAAACTTAGGGTACACTCAAACTGACGCGTTCAGCTTGCGGCCGCGGTGGCGCGATGGCGTGCACGGTTGTGATCAGTTCTTGCAATGGGGAGGCATACGCAAAACGAAAGCAGATGGCAGCAGCTCTGTTTGTAGGTACCAATTACAACCAATCAGAACGGGTTAAATTAACATTAGCAATAATGTTAAACAAACTAAACAATGAAATTGCGTTGGTACAGTCGATGGTGGCGCCATTAGTTCCCCAGTGTGCTACTCCATTGTACTTGTAAGCAAGCTGAACGCGTTGGTTGGAGTATACCTTTAGTGTTTGAAATACGGTTGAAGAATATTATGAAAATTAAAAGACACTTTTAAAATGCAATGTCCAACTTAAGTGTAAAATTTGAACGCAAGAACCGCACGGCAGTGTGGTTTCAAAGAATTTGATATACACTTGGAGAGACCTAAGAAGGCCTCCCTCCCTCCTATGGTTCATATTATCCTCCAACCTCCCTTGAGCTACATTTGGCTTCTGCCTACGATAGTTTAAGCCGAACGGACGACCATTTCGTTTGTAAGTACCTACGTACGTACACTACGTACATAGATACTCCATAAAGATGTCGTTACTACGCAGATCGGAGCCCCGACAGTAATTGAGGTATAATGGCTGCAGTACACAATAGCTCTCCCATTGGCAGCTTTACAACGTCCATTGAACGTGGGAGTTATATGCCTATGTAGGTATATTAAAGTCTGTCTCAGCCAGTTCTGTAGGTGCAGGAGCCAAAACGTGTAGCGCACGGATACCAAGAATCGTATATCAAAGCTTGACATGGTTTCCTGGTCCTTACGAATTGTTGAAGGTTCTAGGCATACAGTGGATGCTGCTTTTGTTTCGTTCAGAATTGTTAAAACAGTTCCATGACTAATTGACTGACATAGTTGACAGCCAATACACAGCCTAAAAGATATTGTTTCTTAGAGGGTGAAGAGGTGTACTAAGAAAGGAGATTTAGAAAATCAACCCCCAAGGGTGTAAAATGGGGTCTAAACGATTGTATGGCAAAATCGTCTTCCCTGCCTATATCAACTTGGAACTTGGTAAACTTTAAATCAAATGATATATTACGTGTTTAAGGATTTTTCAAAACTACCCCCAAAAGTAAACCTAAGCTTGTATATAGGTATATCCGAAATCCACGCGGACGAAGTAGCGAGCAAAAGCCAGTTAATTATAACGTAATTAAGCTACCTACCTATATTATGCAGAAATGAATTAAATAATGATTGAGTAGGTACCTATAGACTATAGAATCTATAGATATCTACACTTTAATGCATAAATTATAAATAAATTAAATAATGTATTTCGCATCGTATTTATTCGTGTATACAGCAAATACAATTTATGTTATAAGAAGAAGACACAAATCTGATAACAAAATAAAAATTCAAAATAGAAAAAAAATACAAATAATTTTATTGTTGTTCAAAGTGCACCTACTGTTTAAATATTGACTGTGCTCACTCAAAGCTAATGCACGACTCCATGATGTGCTGTGACATGGAACAACGTGACCGCAAACACAAAATGCACAATCTATTCAGTTTAAAATAGACGTGATAATGTATTGCTATATCCATAATTGTATACCTTTCCTGTTATAAGTAGTGTAAATTAATAAATATACAAAACGCAAGACTAATATATTGAATAGATTTTTCGATGTTCAAAATAATATTATTGTAGACTGGAAAATAACAATAATTTACATCTGTTTCATCTCAAAATGTTCCATTCTCTATCCAGAACAAAGTACGTTCTGGTTCAGCAATTAATCATGTACAGTGTGTTGTTAGTTGTTCACTTTATTAAGGCCGACACAAGACTCTAACTAGCGCCGCTCCACACTGGGTGTAATTAGACAGTTAATTTTCCGGCAGGCCGCACGACTCGTCGCGCGCTGGCTTCAGCTCGTGGCCTTTTATGTCCGTTCACATGTGGGGCGAGTCGCCGCTGGGCGTCTGGCAACTAGAAGTCACCAACGAAGGACGATATATGGGTAAGCTAATGGATATTATACAAGGTGTGTATTTCACAACAGCAAAGGAATTCGTATATCCGATTTTAAAGTCCAAAGTCTGGCATTAGAGGTCTAGAATCAGATGTACATACTTTAATTGTCTTATCTAAGATTCCTTGGATTCAAATATACACCCTGTATAAATATTTTTATGAATCGTGACTAACAAAGTCTCTGACTTTAATCTGCAAACTTTTTATGACCGCATTTATAACGAATGGTCGGCTTGTCACAGAAGTCGGCGGACTGCAAATTTTAAAGGCCCAGAAAAGGCTTAAGACTACCACTCAAGAGATTGTTTATTCAAGTAGTTTAGCTACTTATCATTCTATTGAGCGAAAAGACTTCCACTAATCCTCGGTAGCTGAACAAAATATAAAATGTAAATCACTATCTGTTTGTTCAATCCCACGTCATAGGGCGAGCAACGTTGCAAGATTGGTCTTTAACTTTATACGGAACTAGCACGCCGGCAGCTAAAAACGATCCCATACCGTTCCGGAATCCAATTATGCGCAACAAGGGCAATGCAACGCGACCTGTGGTAGTACAGGCGGGCCGCAAAAACAATAGAGGGAAACCCGTGCCGATCGTGCCCACGTACACGGTGGGGCTGGTGAAGCGTAAAAAGAACAAAAACTCCAAGAATCCGAATAGAAATTCGCAAAAGTCGAAACAGAGCCGTCCGGCGACGCGTTCGCCCATCGAGAGTACGACGGCTCGAGTGACGACGTCGACGGTGGCTGACCTGAGCCTGAATCTGCGCGCGGACTTGGGTGACCCGTTGGCGGACGCGCGCGGACGCAAGATGTCTAGCCTGTTCGAGCAGTACCCCAAGATACAGCGCATATACCCCGCGCCGCTGCAAGCCCACGGTACCAGCACTGCATGTAGTGTCCGTTCGTTTGCCCCCGACAGTTTTATTTCGCCGCTAGTTTGAACCTGCACGTCAATTACCTTTGTTCCAGATTCTGCCGCTCTTTGCATGTCGTGTGTTTGCATTGTTTACATTTTATTTTATTTTGTAGCAAAACATTAATGAAACAGTCGGTTTGAATTGAATTTTGTTTCCAATTTAAGTAATTAACTGTATTTTAAGTAGCAGGTAGACAGTGACGGTTGTTATCGTTTGTGTGTATTTTTGTTGTGTTACTGTTGTAGTTATTACTGTCGACCCAGACAAATGTTCCGACTTTTTATTATTTTGGTAGTAACGTATTTACGCTTTGTACATCTATAACTGTGTAATAGTTCCAAAAATTTTAGTTGCTTTAATTATACGACGACCAATTTCGTATAGTTTATCTTTTAATTAAAATACATAATTTCTTCAGCGGGTCCACTTACCCAATGGGAGCTGATATTCTACGGTACGGAAACGCCGCCTCAAGAATACGATGCGTCTCCTGAGACAAACTCTTTGAATGGAGGAGTGCCGGCAGGAGCGAACACAGGCGTGAATCCTCCGTCCGCGCCATCGGGGCCAGGCGTGACGTCATGGAGCGGCGCGAACGTGCCCGACTCGGTCGAGGAAGTGCGGCAGAACGCGCTCGACGACGACCTCGCGCTCGTCTGGCATTCGCACACGGTGAGTTTGAACTCTGTTTGTTGTTTACTCTGTGCAAACAAATCCTTGATTCATATTTCGTTGCTTCTGTTCGGATGCACAGTGGAAGTTTGTTTGAAAGCTGTGAAGTAGCGTTTCAACTGGAATAGAAATTACAATTTTCTCTTTGGAATGAAACATTCATTTAGTAATTTCTGTAGCTCAGTCAGATCTTAGTTAGGTAAGTACTAAAATTTGCAAGGTTCCAGTCACACAATTTTAGTAGGCACTTACTTTTCCAAAGACTGAGTACCTACGTCATAATGAGTCAAAACAAAACATGTATCTTAAGACCAGATTTATTATACAAGCTTATTACAATAAGATTCACTAATCATAATTTTTTATAGATTATCTTTGTTATCAAGTACTGTAGATATATCCATACACATAGCATTGTCGTCCTGTTATTATTATATCATGTGCAAACATTTGGACTTATTTCAATAACTAAACAATGGCGATGCGTGAGACGTTGATTTAAACACCTGTGTGACAATGTGCAAACAGTGAGTCGAGTCGGATGATTGCAATACAAACTGAGGTCACTGAACATTAAATAGGTACCTACTTGGCTAACTTGGTAACAAGGATCAAGTGTCAAGCATCTTACAAAAAATCTCAATTAGAATCGAAAATAGGTACACACAAAATGTTAGATATAGTTACGTAATAATTAAGGGGCTACTATTTGTCTTTCGCTCACAGAGGACGTGCATGAGCGTGAGGGAAATAACGACAACAGTAGCAACACCGCCATTTCTAATTCCATTCGTTGTAATCGGGTAGTGCAAGCACACGCCGAAAGAGACAAAAATAACGACAACGTGATTGAAATCGGCGTCTGGAGTGATTCGAGATGTTCCCGTTTTTTTGTTTTTTTTTTACCTACGTCTCCGCAGTCCACAGCAGTCTGAGCAAACGGGTTCGTAACTGCAAAGCCAGTTCTCTCACCGCCACCAGTGACGTTACAGTAGCTTGTCATCAGAGAGATTTGGCCATTTGGCTAATTAACAACCGCGCGGATCATATGAGGTTAAGCTGCGCTTGCCGAGGTCAGTCCGTGGATGGGTGACCATTTGTTACACATCGAGACCCCTCCGCGTGCCGCGTGCACGCTAAACCGTCGGTCCCTAGTGTCATACGAATACCTATGACAGTCGTAACAGATAGTCAGCAGCCCGATAGTCTAACAACCGGTCTAACCTTAGGATATCGGCATTGCCCGGTAACTGGGTTGCGGAGGTCTGATGGCAGTCGCTCCGTGTAAAATACTGATATTCAGCCGCATCTGGTTAGACTGGAAGCTGACCCCAACATAGTTGGGAAAAGGCTAGGCAGAATAAATAAATATAGTGACGTAGTACCTAGTAATAAAATTGGGCTTAGATACTACAGATTCAATGAGTTCATGCAAACATAAATTATTTTATTAAATATTTAAACAAATATTTATTCCTAATTATTTTCTGGCTATTTTCCGAAAATAAAGGAAAAATATCTTATTTATCTCGCAAATATCAAGGGTACTTATAAAAATATAACATTTCAAACTAACAAGACGTAACCAGTGCCTTCACAACACCTTGAACTGTTATTACAGACCGTTCACAATACAAGGAAATAAAATAAAAATTTATTTACGTACAAAACGTTGTTATTACAAAAATACACACAGCGAAAAGGCCGTTTACACACAGTTGTACACAACACAAATCTTCGTTAATGGATATGGCGCAAAAATATAATGTACCTACAACAAATGTGCGTGAAAATGATGTGGATAGAGCCTTAGGCTGAGCATCCACCAGAGCTGTGCTAAGCTGCGTAGCGAGGAATGTGTTTTGTAAGCACCAATAGAATCACTTCATTTACCTAGCTTCGCTCTGCGCAGCTCTGGTGGATATGGGATAGCAGTGAGAGGTTTTTGTTCATACAAAACAAGTGAGAAATGTGTTGCGAGGAATGTGTATCTAGGAATGTGTTGCGAGGAATGTGTTGCTAGGAATGTGTTGCGAGGAATGTGTTGCGAGGAATGCTATCCTCGCACGGCTCATTTGTATACATTACGCATTACACATTACCCATTCCTCGCACAGCTCTGGTGGAAAGGGTCACATCTTTACACATCCTCGCTACACATTTTCGCAGCGCACATTTTCCTCGCAGAGCTCTGGTGGATGTCCAACCTTAATCTAAACGTTATTGAGTGTCGGGGCAAATAACTAGTAAATATTCCAAACTAAAGACTCAGACAGACTGTCGACACTTGGCTTAGTAAACCGTTTTTATGCGCCTTGGAAGTATATTATTGAAACAGCAAACTTTAGCTTTATCGCTTGTGCATAAATAATACTGTAGGACTTCCTCATATTTTCCCATAAGTGTTGTTGTAGGTATTATGTCAGATTGTGCTATCGCATAAACCATGGAGGCATAATGACTGGGTTTTTTGCCAAGCGTAAAGCTTATAAATATTATTCCCATGAACTGTCTAGTGGTGGCAAGCGCGACTGCTGATCGTTTGGTCCTGGGTTCGATCCCCAGGTCAGGCAAAGTGTTATTGAGTTTTCCATGTGAAATTCCTCAGTAGCAGCCCAGTGTTTGGATTTGTGCCCGGTTGATGGCAATAGGCTCGCCTTCTATTACATGGGACTTAAACATAACGGCGAAATGAGGGAGTTACTATACATCTCTGCCAAATCCTTCGGGAAATACAGGCGTGATGTTATGATTATTATTCCCATCGACATTTTCTCATAGCATTCTGTTGAGGAGGTATCTGTTCATTAGCGCAAAATCCATTAACAAATTTTACTGCGTAACTTATCGCACTCCATTGCTCGCTCATTTCGTGAAACTTGCAGAAGACTACTAGCTGCGGGTATGTCCACAGCTTGGCAGTCGGTTGCTGAAGTCAACTTGCCCAGTAAAAATTGGTAGTTGATTTGGCGTTATACATAATTATACTGATAAGGAATAGGATCCGTGCCTCGGAGAGCAAGTTAAGCCGTCGGTCCCAGGTGTTATATGAATACCTATGACAGTCGTTACGGGTATTGAGATGCCTGATAGTCTGACAACTGGTCTAACTTTAGCATATCAGCATTGCCCAGTTACTGGGTTGCGGAGGCAGTCGCTCCGTCTAAAATACTGGTATTCCGCCGCACCTGGTTAGACTGGAAGCTGACCCCAACACAATTGGGAAAAAGCTAGGCAGAACGAACTGATAAGAAATAGGATGTAAGCACTTTTATATTTATTTATTTCACATACAATTGTCATTACATGTTTTTACTCAATTCAACAATTCAGTTACATACAAGATAAGTAATTTAGCGTCACCCTCTCGAATTCCGCCAAAGAGCAAGTAAAAATATCAAGCCGTTGCGAGATGGAATTTAAGTACTCGTGTTGCTCGAACGACCGGTGCGAGTTTTAGAATGTTCGTACGGGCTACCTGGACCTCATACAGCCTCTCCCTCGGCCCCTGATGCAACCTAGTGTTAGGAACGAGCAGCCCCAATGATCCTAATATTTGTGGGTTATTTATATGCCAAGCCTATATCACTATAAGACATAACGTAACACACAGCTAGGCTGCGGCTGAGCCAATCCGACGTACCGTAACAAACTATTGGCTCGACTAATTGGCTAATGTATACTTCGGTCGTTAGATTTACTAATGCAGCACAGTGCGTTATCGGCCTAATTTAACGCTTGATTCGATCTGCCAATTAGCACTGATACTTATTCATTTTTAATCATCGAAAATACTGTTAATTCTCAATATGAACGTCAACGTTGCATAAAAGCCTTTAAGCCGTGCCCGAAACGTTGTGATTTCCGTTTGATTGAAATATTTGTGCCAGAAATACAAAAATTTTGCTTGCGGGTGCATGAAAACAATAGTCGGGACTAGGGTTGTCACCTTTTTTTGGAACAAATATAGTATTTTTGCCAAAAAGTTGCAAAAATATACCTAGAGATAATATACATTTGGGAAATTCAGAAAAAAAGTACACATTTATTTCTTATTATTATGTATTTTCCATGTATATTTGATACTAGCTGTGTCCTCACAGCTCCGCCCGCGTAAGAAGTTTTATTCCAGTTATAAATATAGCCTATGTTGCTCAGTGGTAATGAAGCTTTCTAACGGCAAAAGAATTTTTGAAATCGGTCCAGTAGTTTTTAAGTTTATTCGTTACATACAAAAATACAAATATTTCCTCTTTATAATATTAGTATAGATTGCTCATCACTTTGGCCATCAATGGTCTATTACCTTTAAAATAATTATAGGAATCTGAGAAATTTAGATTCATATTACAATAAACTAACAATTCATTTTTAATTAAATTCATAGATGCTCTATTTCTTTCTCCTCTCCTTTTTTACAGCTAACATAAAAAAACGTGGCAGTTGTATTAGGGATAAAAATAGGTATACCTAGTATTTTTCGTACTATATTATTTTTCTATAATTATAGTACAATTGAGGAGGAGGGGCTCGTGGGTAAATAACAACCGCGCCGATCGTAGGATTTGCGAGGTTAAGCTGCGTTTGCCGCGGTCAGTCCATGGATGGGTGACCATTTGTTACACATCGAGACCCCTCCGTGCCTCGGATAGCACGTTAAGCCGTCGGTCCCGGGTGTCATACGAATACCTATGACAGTCGTTACCTACGGGTAGTCAGAAGCCCGAAAGTCTGACAAACGGTTTAACCTTAGGATATCGGCATTGCCCAGTTACTGGGTTGCGGAGGTCTGATGGCAGTCGCTCCGTTTAAAATACTGGTATTCAGCCGCATCTGGTTAGACTGGAAGCTGACCCCAAGATAAATGGGAAAAGGCTAAGAGGAAGATATAGTACAATTGACTGAAATATAGTACGATACTATATATTATAGTAGGTACGGGTGGCAATCCTAGCCGGAACAAAAATTGGCACGCAGAACACAGAAACCCAACATTTTATTGATGTAGACGGGGCTTTAGACGCTCGGCTATGTACAGATGAGTTATTCGTTAGATTACCGCCTGTTACACAAAATAGTGCGTGGACGCGTCACAATAATATCAAAGAACAGAGAATGGATATCGTCAACAACTGTTCTTGGGTCCAACGTTTCGCAGAATTCTATAGATATCTTTCAGGATTAGAGTTGATTAAGGTAGGCAGATAAAATAATAGTATTAAATGTTTTCAAAGTTTTGCGATTTGTACACATTATAAAAAATACTAAATCGGGTCTAAAAACATACATTCATTAATTAACATAGTCAAAAATTCCTCTCCACCGATCGTCACTATTATCCCAGAATAGTACGTGAAGCGATTGAAATTAAGAAGTACAAGAATTACAATCGGGAAGATGGATACAAACTATCAACATCATGGAATCCGGTCATCAGCAAGTGTTATCGTCGACGGGACGTTTTAGGCGAGTGTAAAGACGTCGTTAGTGTGGTGTGTCGAAGTACCGACGATAATAATATTCTTAAAAATCAAGATTAAGTGAGGGTAGATGAAAATACCCTTGCTTCACGAAGATGACAACTGCTCCGCCACTTCAGTCTACCCGTGACCACGGCCGGTGAAATTCGGTCGAAACGTCGGGATAAATAAGGTATTTTTCTGCCTTATAAATTTTCTACGCGATTAGACCCGATTTAGTATTTTTATAATAATAGAATTGTCTGTATGTTCCCAATTGATAGCTGAAAGAGTAAAAAAAACTCCTGACCTTTGTCTAAAGACAATCCTAAATAGATTATTTTGAATTTAATATAATTAGTCCATTACTGTCACACTGCTAGGAACGGGCCGCTTCTCAGAATGCGAAGGGTTTAAGCCTTAGTCCACCACGCTGGCCTGATGTGGCTTAACAAACTCCATACACCATCGAAAACTTTATGGAGACCTCTCAGGTTTGCAGGTTTCCTCACGATGTTTTTCCTTCACCGTTAACGCAAGCGGTAATCAAATTCTGATCCGCACATGAAATTGAAAAGTCAGAGGTACGGGCTGGGATCGAACTCAGACACTCATTTTTTTTTCTTCTCGTTGGAAAATCCAATGGATGTCCCTCGCCCGGGAAAGGCGAGGGGGTCTGCCGGGCTCTTACCGGCTAAAAACCAACGGTGTTCCTCCTCCTGACCGCAGATTCGCAAAAGCATGCACCGCAACCAACTCGGACACTCCTGCATGGATGGCAAGCTGATGAATTATAGTGCTTGATTTTAATCTGTCCCATTTCTGGGACACTTCGTCAAAATTGAGGGCTTTTGGCCAAATAACTATGACGGTGATGAGTATTTAGGGCTAAACCACATCTGACGGAAGATACGTCGCCGATCTTCCGTTGCGTAATTTACTCGAGGAATTTTAGTAACGCATCTTCGGTCAAATGTGTACGGTGTGAGATGTGTATATGGAATTATGTGTACCGGCGGAAGACCGACGACGTATCTTCCGTCATTAGTTTTTAATTCAATTGTCAAGTCTGGGTACTTTGAGAGTTTGTTTGTTTGTGTGGATGTTAGATTGTGTGTGTTGGGAATTGCTCAATCAATCAAGCTCACGATTATTATTATTAATCTTAAACAGCTACACTCGAGAGCAATGAATCCAAGTCACCAACATAAGCAAAACAATGTTAAAATGTTAATAAATGTTGAACATAACATCACGCCTTGTATTCCCCAAAGGGTTCGGCAGAGGTGTTCTTAGTACACCCTCGTTTCGCCAGTTATGTTTAAGTCCCATGTAATAGGGCGCGAGCCTATTGCCATTAACCGGGTACAAATCCAGACACCGGGCTGTTACTGAAAAATTCCTATTGGAAAAACACAATAACACTTAGCCCGACCTGGGGATGGAACCCAGGACACCATGCTCAGCAGTCGCGCTTGCGACCACTAGACTAACAAGGCAGTCTAATAATAGTAATGTAATAGTAATGTTTAATAATATTTTTCGATATATTAAGGTTTATGTTGGCGACCCGGATTCATTGCCCCCGAGTGTATATTATTACGAATTGCAATATGCTTTATTTCTATGTATATTTTGAAGACTAATAGCCCTAGATGATATATTAGGTGTATGAAAACTTCAGCGTTTGTATCTAGGCTAATTGCCTCACGCGATTCCGAAATTTACTCCTCACTCTACTATTACAAGACCAGTTTGAACCCTCGTCATAACATCAACCTCCATTCTCGCGATAAACGGAGCCTTGTGTTTCATGTAATAAAACTAGATTCCTTCATGTACTGGATATACAGTTTTTACGTTATTTGATAAAGAGATACGATGATGGAATGAGGAATTTTATAGAGATTGTTGCTCTTTACTGGAACAAATGGTAGCAAAGAAAATGAGTCTGAGTGATAATATTGAGAGCTTGGAATAACAAGTTTAGTATTCTCATCCAATCGTACTTTGATGTACGTCGTATCTCCCGGAGAAATTGTACAATTAAGGGTTTTGCCAATTCGTGAAGGATTTGTTTACAAAAAAGGTGTACTGTGTAAGTACCTTATTTAGTTCAGGTATTGCAAATAAAATAAGGCGTGCATCTAATTTAGTGAACTCTAGCGATTTTGTGAAAATACTGAACTACGGACTGCCTTGTTGGTCTAGTGGTCGGATGCGCAACTGCAGAGCATGGAGTCCTGGGTTCGATCCCCAGGTCGGGCAAATTGTTATGAGATTGCTCCATTAGGAATTTCTCAGTAACAGCCCTGAGTCGCTGAGTAGGCTCCCCCTATTACACGGGACTTAAACATAACTCGCGAAACGAGGGTGTAAATACTAAAAAACACCTCTACCGAACCCTAACAGAATACAAGGGATGATATTATGTTATTATTCTGTATTGGTAATTTTACAGAATTATGGTAGGTATCTTATTATGTGTAGTGCTTTAAGATTTTGCACTATAAAGGTGCGATTTCGCGGGACGCGGTAGACGGTAGCGGCAGACGCAGTTAGGTAGCTGCATTACTAACTTGCAGTTGTGTCTTCTGTCAACTTTCTGTCAACACGTCTATAATGTCGAACTTCAACGGCAGTACCTACTGTGTTTGTGTTGCAGTGCCGTATGCCGTTACGCGTCAAAAAAAAGTCACGACCTGTCGCGCGGCAGTTGCAGTCTTATGTCGGAATCGGTCTCATACAAATGAATACTGCAAACTAATGCCGTTTGCCGTCGCCGTATGTCGCTGCCATCTGTCGCCTGTCACGTCCTGCGAAATCGCGCCTTTAGACACTTAAAAGCATTTTCATACAATCTGTATGACTCCCATAAGCTGTCACGTTATCGTGCTTCTGTGGCGAAACCGTATTGTATTTATGCAAAATTAAGATCGTAGGCATAACATGCATAACATCACGCCTGTATTCCCCGAAGGGTTGGGCAGAGATGTAGAGTAACATCCTCATTTCGCCGTCAAGTTTAAGACCCATGTTATAGGAGCCGAGCCTATTGCCATAAACTGGGCACAAATCCAAACTCCGGGCTGCTACTGAGGAATGCCATCCGGAAAACCCAGGACCTCACGATCAGCAATCGCGCTTGCCACCACTAGACCAACGAGGTCGTAGGCATCCCCAATTAACTGCTTCGATAATATAACAAGTCTGTTTCCGTTCGACATAGATATTTGGGATGTGCTGAAAACTAATGAAGAATTCCGTAAAACCATTTAGGTATGAAAAGTATATGTTGTTTGTATATGAGTTTATCCAATGTAGGTACTTAATTTGTTACTAAGTCCGTTTCATTCGTATTTTCCAATTAAAATCATAACGTTTGTTGATTAATTATTACGTAACTTAATGAAGTAGACCTAACATTTTATTAAAAAAACTTCATTGAAATCCTACAATAATACTTAAGTCTTTTGCTAAAAAATAAACATTACACAAAAAGTATTCATATTTACAGGGTGTAACAAAATTGGTGTAATTCCTTAAAAACAATTATCTAAGTATTAAGGCGGGGATCCACATGTTTTCCGGCCACGCTACGCATGTTTTTAACTTTGCTTTATATGAAAATATCGTCGCTGGGCAGTGAAAACCTCGTAATGCACAAATTCATTTTTATTTTTTGTTATTAATTTGTTGGGTAAAAAACCTTGTAATGCATATTTAGAACGAACGTGCACAGCTCTAAGATAAAATAGATTGATGAATAGATAATAAAACAGAAGAACCTTACATCTACACTTCATACTTTTTTTTAACAGGCAGTTATTATCTCCTGTAAAATTACGTTCATTGCAATTACGAGGATTTCACTGCACAATGTCGATATAGGAAAGAGTGCTGCGTAGGGCCACGCTGCCGACGAATTTGTGGGTTTATGACGTCACAAACAAAAACATGGCTAGATCGGCCATGACGCCCACGGACACGCGTAGCAGTGGATATTACACACGCGTGGCATCGGTGAGGTGCGCGGGGATTGGGGAAGGGTACCTGAGCTCCGTGTTGCCAACCGTACCATTTAAATCGTATTTA
The DNA here is from genome assembly GCA_910594945.2 of Amphipyra berbera. Classification (NCBI taxonomy): domain Eukaryota; kingdom Metazoa; phylum Arthropoda; class Insecta; order Lepidoptera; family Noctuidae; genus Amphipyra; species Amphipyra berbera. The sequence goes on along the minus strand of OU343136.1, from coordinate 7,008,215 downwards.
TAAGATAGAAAAAATTACTTGTTTGAAGTTAATAGGTAATTGAAATTTCAATCACTATCCTAATCATCGAACGTGTTTATAATAATATTTTTTTATTTATTATAATTATTTTTAATTTATTATAATAATTTTTATCAGCATTGTTTTATTGAAATTTTCATTGTACTTATACCATTTTTTCACTAGAATTTCGGGAAAGTTCGATCTTTTCTTACCTATGCTACGATCTATTTCAAAATACAATTTGTATATCTAAAGCAAACCAACCCGAAAGATCATATTTCTACATTAATTACTTAATGAAACTGTAATCACATTCTCCTACACATCTTCTCATTGTCGATAAAAAAAAAACATTTGTTTTAGTCTGCTATGATCATCCCACGGCAAGGTGAAGGTCTCCCTACCCTCCTTCCACTCCTCTCGGTTTAAGGTTTTCTGCGGCCAATCCTTCCAATAAGTGTCTAGTTCGGCCGCCATCTCATTATTTAATACTTACTTAAAATTAATAATAACCCGATCGAACATTGGTTGGCAACACCCGAAGCTAAGCGTATCCAACGCCAGACACGCGCAGCCGGCCACGCAGCAAACGTGGGCAGTGGGCGTGGATTACGAGCGCAGCAAAATATCCTCGGCTTTACTGGAATAGATTAATCCGGCACGTGATTTTGCTTGTTTAGTAATAAAATTAAAACGCATAAATAAATGAAAGCCCGGCAAGCCAGCTGGCGAGCACGAGTACCGCGCTAACACCATGTTTTTTTGCAAAAAAATGCAGGGACAATCTGTGTCACCAGTAGACCAAGAGGTTTGAAGGAATTACACGAATTCAGATACAGCTTGTAGATTGTTTTCAAAATTCTTCAATTAATTAAATTTCTTCATGTATAAACTCCTTTTTATGTTTTAATATCAGAATTGCGACGACTTCTTAATTAGCTTCTTAGTGTAAATATAACAGAAATACAGTTATTTCTATTAAATTTATATTAAGAAGCCAATCAAGAAATCGTAGAGGCAACATTATAACTCCAGATAAATTATAGTTATCTGTCATTATGTTACTTATCAAAGTATGTCATGAAAGAAACCGTATTTCTTTGTATTACATCTTCTAATAAAAACTTGATAAAAGGTCGTGATTTTTAGCTCAAGACTAAAAAACTATTTCTTTTTTACTAGATAAGCGAAGACAGTCCCCCCGAGGCGGCGGACCCGGGCAGCGCTGGCCAGTACACGGGCAACTCCTCGGGTTGCGCCACACACGCACCACAATCGCTACACTGCCTAGGTTTGTGCCTCTTCATCCTCCTGTTATTGTCGGCGGCCGACGCGTTGCGCTTACAACAAAATTCTATAAATAACAGCATTTCTCAACGCAGACAGCCCCATAGACTAAGTAAGCGCGATTGTGCACTAACTGCTAGCGTAAGGTTAGAGTTAAGAAGCGCGTCCTGCGGCTCGCGGCCGCCGCGCGCGCCGTGCTTGCGACGCCTAACACCGACCACCCTCACCGCGTTGGGTCCCTAGTACTCGCTGCGCCTAAGGCATTGTGATTTTAGTTAAATTTACCGGGTTTATATATAAGTACAAGCTGTTATTATTGATATGTTTGTTTTAAGTTACAGTTACGCTGCTGTCCGATCACAATGTGGGAAGTAGCAATGCTGCATGAGTATCGATTTTGTCTGGCTCTGCCCTTATTTTCATAGTATCAGATTTGCAATTTAGAGTATACCTAGTGAAACAAATTGAACAAAACTAGAATTTACTAAATCATCATGTTTCTATTTCCTGAAGAAATATTTGCAATGAAAAATATAATAAATATCTCAATAAAAATCAACATAGCTCGAACTAGTGTTAGAAGCTGATGAAATATTTCATAATTAGATTTACGGATTATTACAACCTAATTATGATTTATAGTAGCTTAAGCAGACGTCAATTAAGCTAAAGCTACATTGATCTCTGTAACGTAGCTTTGATCCGCAAAGGTAACTTGCAAAAGGGCCAGCATTGAAACCTATAGCTTTGGCGATAATCAAATCATTGGTCGTTCCGATAATACTGTTGGGATATTGGCTTAGCCGAAATCCTTGCAGGTTTGACTGATTACTTGCTAATGAACTGTCCATTCAATTCACGTCTATCCGCTTCTTTGTGTAGGCCTCTTTATTTGCCATCTATTTTGGATCTGAGCCAGTCTGGAATTCAGTCTTCCTGACGATTGCCGTCCTTCTTATATCTCATACCGCTTTGCGAAATAAGTGGGTGATTACTCGTATCTTCTTAGATCTTTATATGCGTCTCGATTTATCATATACGTACATTGTGTTAAGAATTCAAGTCGTCCAGATAGTCAGACTAAATCGGCACTTATGCGGCCAAACTTATATTAGAATGTTTACCAATAGTTAGCAAATAATAACGCGTCTCGTACCTAGACTTCGTACTTAAGGTTTACGTACTGTTCTTTAAGGGAATGTAATTTACTAGTTAACAGTTGCTGCAGTTATGATGTTAAGGGCCACGCGACATCTGACGGAAGACACGTCGCCGATCTTCCGTCGCGTAATTTACTCGAGGAATTTTAGCAACGCATCTTCGGTCAAATGTGTACGGTGTGAGATGTTTGTATGGAGTTATGTGTACCGGCGGAAGATTGGCGACGTATCTTCCGTCAGATGTGGTTTGGCCCTAAGTCCAAACGTTAGAGAACCGAATACAGTTTATTCAAAGTGTAAAGAATATTTCATATATTTTAAAAAACCCACTGCGATTCGTCTTTTTTATAACTTTGAATAAATTAAACGCAACCGTGAGAGTAGCGTCAGCAACCTATAAATCGCACGACACTGTTTACTTGACGTCTGGACTTCATATTGTAACACTATGTCTCTAAATAAGTGTCTTTTTCATTTGTGTATACACAACAAAATAAATCTTTTCAAATTGACAGCTAAAATGAAATAAGTGCATTTCTCTAAAGATTACGACTTAAGTATGTTCATTTGTAAAAAAACCATCACTTTTATTGGCAAAAATATTAATGAAGAGCTAGTGAACAAGTGCAATTACGTATAATAATGTATAATTACGATATCAAGTCGATAACGTCCATTTTTCACGAGTAATTGCAAAGTGTAAGTGACGAGTATGAGTGGACAATGTATAGAGTTTTCTTAAAATCAATACGTTACTATAATATCCATGAGGTTGTAAACTTAAGCTCATATTGTACGTACTTAACTTTGATTTAAATATTTTGCACTGTGACCAAAATTTAACTAATTGATATTCTATCTTTAAAATACTAATCTGGCACCTTCAAAGCATGTAGTTTTTTTTTTATTTCAACGCTAGTTCATTGTGCGCCTTGTATTTTCACCAAGAACGTATCACAGTCTACGTTGTACTATGAAAATGATACCAAATGTTAGCGCATTTAATATAGCCCTTCACGTGTTTTATAAGCTAATTTATTTGTTAATGAATATATTTAGATGATATAATAAAGTAATAGAATAAATTTATTTTAGAGTAAGTAAATCATGTTCTGATTTATTTACGGCATCGTTTTGGCGATATTTTTCAATAATTTCTTGCTTTATGTACTTAGTAAAGTTTCTTGCAGCTATTTCTATATATTTTAATATGAAAAAATCGCCTTTACGTACGTTTGAACAGGAATACATATCTGTTATAATAAGTTTCATGGTTAAATTGTCCTTATTCACTGCGGTGTGTTTATCGTAGCATAATAAGGTCCTATCACGGCATCAGTGACGGATATCAAAGCGTTGTACATCGCAAATGTGATTGTGATTCCAATCTGACATTGAATTTAATAAGCATTTAATCAAAGCTGATAATGTCAGCGTTATTATGCGCAATTAATGTATCCAGTTCATAGAACAATAAACACTACCGACATACCTATGTACGCCTTGACATCAAAGAGAATTTAATTGTTTTTTCAATCTAACGCGATAAAATTATTAAAATAATATTTTTTATTTATTATAGAAAAGCCAGTCATTGCAGTATATCCGATTTTAATCGTATTTCCGAAATAACTGATATAACACCACTATACGACAATGAAAAAGAAAATAAATACTAAACACATGATTTTCTTGTAAGTAGTCGGTTAAGAGACTTTCAGCTTTTTATTAAAAACTCTTTTAATGATGTCCGTGGCAACAATTATGCTAAGATAAACATTATATAAAATATGAATGGTAGTTTTCATGTATTTGGACGTAACTCGTAGGTTTAACATAATTGCATATTGTGGTTGTGATCATAGCGAAGATTGCCAATCCATATAGCATAGAACAATATAAAGATAATTGTAAATAATAAGTAGGTATGTATCGATATAAATAAATTTGGAGACTTGTACAAATTTGCTCACAAACCTGTAAATTGAAAACGACTGAACGTTCATGATTTCTCATCGACTGGTAGTTAAATTATCGTAATTTTAATATAATAGCTAAGTATCTAGTATACTTCTCCATCATAACTGCATTATTTCTGATACCTACATAATTTTCTATTGATTCCAAATCAAAAAGAATATTGGTTCTACCGTTAACTATCGCTCGATGGAATAGAAATCATCAAAAAGGCTCATTTTTTATAATAGTTTTGTTGTGTAAAATATAAAATTGTTCACCAATTTCGAAGTTAGGTAGCAGCCCAATGAACTGTATCTATTAATGTAAATGTTGAAGCATAATTTGTATATATTGAATCTAATGTGAACGGGAAATAATAAAAACAATCTTTTATTACAAAATTTACTCAGGTTTTCATTTTGACGTCAATATTATATAAGAGTCTTGTCTCTGATTACTAGATATAAGCAGTTAGTCGCATTAAGTTTTGTTATAAGAAAACAAACTGTGTTTCATTAGAATTATTTTGTTTATTTTTATTTTTAATAATACATTTTGTTTATTGCATGTTTCGCTTTGCTTAGATCAAGCTTGCTTAATCAGCACCGCAATCCACGCTTAATTAATTTTCACATATAAATTTAGATATGCACTGGCACAATTTTTTGTCAACCATCTTTAATTTCTTCTCACTTTTCATTTATGTCACATGAAATTGAACTTTATTACTGTCTGATTTCATTTAATTTTGTGCACGTCTCTTTGCATGTCTTGTTCTATTTTAACATTTGTTTGTTTTCGTAAACTGTTTATTCGACAACAATTATGTATGAGCAAAATTATTTGAGATCAGTGACAAGATTCTATGATACCTTTCCTAAGTTTTCCAAAACTTGCTTCCCTCTCTGTGAACTGACATCGTGTCTCGGACGTGCATCAGCATCATTTGGCAAGAGATCGCAAGCTGCATGGACGCTGGAAAAGGTGCTGGGTGGTGAAGGACTATCGCTCTATTGTTTCATGTAATTAAATATCTTTGTTCTCTTTCTTTCACTAGAATGCGCGAAGGGCTTGCATTTGTACTCCGGTCGATGCTACGAACGTTGTCCAGACGGTACGTATGCCAGTGAGATTTCGATGGAAAGGAGCTCAAGAAGACGTAATTTAACTTATTATTCCGAGGGGGCCATTATGAAACGTCAGTACGGTGACGCCCCTAAGCAGACCGCGTTAGAAGCTTTAGATATGGAGCCTGCAGCTAACGAGAGCGTCGCTAAGCCCCCTCTTACGTGCCTCCCATGTCATTATACATGCGCCACATGCGTGGGCCCTCACAACAATCAATGTTTGTCTTGTTTAGACGACGCTCAACTTTTTAATTCAACAGACACCGAACTGAAATTCTACTGTTACCCAAACACGGTACTGTCGCAAATAAGCGACTCTAATTGGCATTATAGGCTGAACGTTTCCCTTGCTGTTGTCTTGTTCGTAATCAGTTGTGTCTCTTTGTACTTCTTATTATCCTGTAACGTGAAAAGGTACTGTTGTGGTGGGTATTACAAACCAAATGTAGTGTATAATAAATTGGCTGAAGATGATAAATTGCAGAGTGCTTTGGAGGTCGAAGAAGAAATACATAAAGCTTTAAAGGATTTTAGCGAGAGCGATTCGGATGACGACTTGAATTTATAGCAATTGTTAGCATTCCAACCTAAGTATTATGAACTAATCGATCAAGATGTTAGTGATTTGTAGATTTCAAAATGATGCAGGGCTCGTGTTGTGATATTAATCAATCGGTTGTCACAATATTTTAGGATATTTTTGTATGTTGAGTTTTAAGTATTAGTTCAATGAGATTTTTATTCGTACAAATATTAGAGGTGAATTTGAAATTATTCCAAAGAGCTGTCATAAACTCTTGAATATTATCTATTAAATTCTTTTTCTTTACACCGGGTTCACTCGATTCGATTCTAGTTGATCAACTGCTAAATCGCATGCGATTTAAACCGTTTGAACAGACTTTCAATCAAATTGAAGCAACAAAAACGTTTCAACTTTTGTTGATCAAGTCATTTGTTGAAAGCGTTTCGACCCGTCTGAACCTGTCGTTACCTTCGATATTCTTCTCATCAAATTCTTTAATATCGGTTATAAATTTTCTTACATAGTCTTCGACTTATTTTAATTAGTATATGTATAAGTAATTTTCCTTTCTTATTGAATTTAGGTTATAAAGTAAAATAGAGTATTATGAAACATTCCATTTTAAAATTTATGATAAAATCTAAAGATTCTAAAAAATATTTTCGTACCTACCCCATAGCTTTCGAACATTGGGGAGCTTTTATTATTTCTAAAAGGGTCTCCAATTTACACCCCGCCAAGATGGCAACGGATATTATTTCTCAAACTGAAGTAATTTAATTTTCACAAAATCATACTCATTTTTCTATATTTTCTTTCTAATGCAAACTTAGTTTTTAAGATTGAGATTCGCTCAAAGAGACTCAAAATAATTTTAATTTCAATGGTTTAGTTATATTTCCTTTTTTATTCGTAAGATGACGTCATAATAATCGCATAATATTAGTTTAGGTGTATTTGCTCAAGATGCCATTCTGTTTGTGTATGTAGGTACCACACCCGTTTTGGTACTTTGTAAATATTTTGTATGTAAATAAACGAGTTCCTATTTTCATTGCTGTTTTATTAAATTCATGCTTTATACATCTTATTGAACGTTGTGCATGGGGTTTTTATTTAAGTAAATTTCCATTTCACATAATACTAAGTAAGTATGATCATTAAGTATCAACAACGAAATTACTAGGTTTTTGTATGAAGGTGTGAGGCACAAAAATGCTAGCCGAAGAGTGGTCTTAACTAAAGGTAAGAATAAAAAACAAAATGATGGCTAACTTCGTTACACCTGCCAATTCAGAAATTCTTACGAGAAAAATAAAAAATAAAAATCGACAGTAGCTTACAGTTGAAGAGTAATGGCCAAATACTCAAGCGCTACTCAATTTTAAGTTGCCGTTAAGTCTCGTGCTGTCACTTTCACTTTAAGGAGAAGTGACAGTGACAGCACGAAATTAACGGCAACTTAAGAGGAAACGCGGGCTGCAAAATATTAATAATTTGAATAGGTTTTTGCAATATATTTCTGTCCCACCCGTCCCGCAAACCTTCCCAATTGAGCGCGAAAGAGACATCGGCATCTCGGACTGATTTCTCCTGTGCAATATTAGCGAAATCGTACTTTCGTATCGTATAAATATTAAAATCTGGACCGATTTTAATATTTTTTTCTGTAATAATTTAAGAAAGACTTTGGTTACGTCTGTATGTTTTTCTTTTATTTTTAGATTCGTCAAATTTGTTTGCCAGATGTTTGAAAACGGTGGTAAAACCGGTCGATTTTTGTAAAATTTAAACGTTTCTAGTTCTTTTGATATTTAGATTATTGACAAAAACAAAACATAGGGACATAGTGATTGTAGATATATATAGTAAAAAATATTAGCTTTAGCGACATTATCCAAGGAGGAAGCTGAGGAATACGTTTGTATGGATTAAATGCCGACTGCATTTCCTCTTAAAATTGAGTAGCGCTTAATAAGTATTTGGCCATAAGATATTTAAATATCGAAAACAAGTGGCACCTATATTACCTTATCCCACACGATCTCTATACACGTCAACATCTACTCAACATGCTTATTGTAACAAGTCCTTACAACAAAACAATACACAAGCCCGATGATGTACTCATGTACCCACATCACTCGCCATTATTAGAGAGGTCCCTCGAAATAAGCGCGGCCGCCGAACGATCGATAAAGCTAATGTATTGGGTAATTTAAGCCCCATACGGAGGTGCGAGTATCGACGGAGTTACCCTCTATTGTGGAGACGGTACTTCCAACTGGTACAATGGGCTCGCATACAAATATTGGATAGAATATGGTGTGTAACTACGGTAGTGTTGATAACGTTGGTGACTAGCAACAATGGCGAGCTAGTGTTTTTTTTGGGTCCGTAACTTAACTTCGAGAGTCATATGTTCGATTAACGGAAAGTCGACTGAACGTTTGATCGAATGGAATTTATTGCGAAACAACCTTTTATCGCCAAACGCTACTTCGACTGAACGATTCATCGAATATTTATTTATCGAAGGACTACTCTTTCGAATGAGTTTTAGTTATTATATAGTTTAATAATTTAAATAAAATTATAAAAAAAAGATATGTCGTCACATATTATTTCATACATAATCGAGGAAATCAAACACTATCACAGGATATCGTACGTTCTTCCCGCAGATTTAGAAACATGCAGTTACGGATTTGTTACGTAGAAATCTCGAGAATTATAGGCAAGAACAAGAAAGTAGGTAAATCTACTCAAGTAGAGCTTAAGATGACTACTTAGATAAATAAAATTTTGCCTACACTATGTACCACCTATTTTTTAAAATTAAATAAGGCCAATTATTATGGACAATGTTTAAAAGCTATTCAGCTACTTAGTGGTAGCAAGTCACGATCCCAAATGAACTAATGGTATTCGTCTCTTTCAAAGATCATCTCTGTTTGAGACATAATTTTTGCTAGTTACATAACATAACATCACGCCTGTATTCCCCGAAGGGCTAGGCAGAGGTGTACAGTAACACCCTCATTTCGCCGTTATATTTATGTCCCATATAATAGGGGGCGAGCCTATTGCCATCAACCGAACTGCTACTAAGTAATTCCACACAGAAAACCCAATAACACTGTCCGACCTGGGGATCGAACCCAAGACCTCACGATTAGCAGTCCCGTTTGCCACTACCAGACCAACGAGGGAGTGGTTTTTGCTAGTTTACTGCTGATATCAATTTATTTATTTACAACAATATAAGCTTACAATCTAGACACCAAAACGCTTATATGCTAAAAAGAGAGAAAAAAGAAAGAAAATCAAAACAGAGCATTACACATTGAAATTTCTGCTAAGAAACAACAATATTCTAAGAAACAACAATATCAATATTCTCTAATATATTTATATATATATAAATAATATATATATATAAATAATATATTTGGTAGAAGAGACATTGAGCTGCCCAGATATGTTTTCTGATAGTATTATTATACTATCAGAAAACATATCTGGGCAGCTCAATGTCTCTTCTACCAAACAAACTACATCGTTGTTTCAACCCCCGTTCCGTTGTCATGAGGTGACTCAAGATTCATCCGAAAATACCAATAATTGCATAGAGGGGAGAAAAAATAATATCTTTTTCCCCTAACATATCGCTTATATGGTACTTATGTACCGATTCCCCATCATCTAAGTTCGATATATCGTCCATTGTACGTGATTCAACTTATTATTCCACTTAAATGGATCGCATTTTCACTAAAAACAATCCCCACAACTGTTCGTTTCTTTAGTTTTCTTTAATGTTGTAAATTTTCAAACTCGTAGTAACTTCCTCGGCGTCGAACTTAATTTCGTTCTAATGAGCCTTAATTTTGCTTTCAGAAGTTCTGAACTTTTTTGTATCGGAAAGTATTGCCGCTAATTGGATACAAGATACACAGCCTTCGCAAAAGTTGATACCTAATAAAAAAGTACAAAAACATAAAACATAACATCACGCCTGTATTCCCCGAAGGGTTAGGCACAGGTGTATGGTAACACCCTAATTTCGCCGTTATGTTTAAGTCCCATGTAATAGGGGGCCTATTGCTATCAACCGGGCACAAATCCAAACTCCGGGCTGCTACTGAAGAAATCCACACGGAAAAACCCAATAACACTTTGCCCAACCTGGGGATTGAACCCAGGACCTCAAGATCAGCAGTCGCGTTTGCCACCACTAGACCAATGAGGCAGTTACAAAAGTACAGTAGGGGAATGAAAATGTTATACACCTTAAGGTCTATTTTTGCTTGCACAGGGCAAGAAACGAACTATTCTACCGACTACGTATTGCCAACATTATAGAAATGAAAATACAGTATTTTTGACAGGATATTATGGTGACATGGTGACAGACACAAGTAATGACAATTTATTTAATCACCGATTTCACTGATGTCATGGTTTTTACAACAAAACTCTTTAAATCAAACCAAAGACATTAAATGGCATGAATACGTCATATGGAGGCAAAAGGTAATTTTGATCTTTGCTACCAAATAATTAAACATATTTTTTCATGCATGTTCAACAATTTGAAATAGTAACATGTGCCCGCGATGTGGGAAAGGAATAAATTTGAAAACTGACGAACCTTGTCATTCCTCGACTGTACATAATAAAGTTAGAAGTACATTCTAAGGAAAATGGTGTGAACATTATATTGACGAGTCGTCCTTATAACATAAAGGAAGATAATTAGATCCGGTTTTTCCACATCTCTTCCGGTACATTTAATACCAATAATCGGATGAGGATTGGTTTCAGATCCCTCGCGTTCTAAAAACGCGTCAACCGTGTGACCTAATTCTTTTTCCTCATATAAAATCATAGTAAGTGACACGGGCGTGTCTACATCATAGCTTCACAAAACAGATAGGTACAGAAGTCAATCACGTGTATGTATTAGGTCCCCACCTATGAAATTGGCGTTTTTTTCTCACAAATAGAAAACCTCGTCACTTCTATGATTTAAAATATTCATCAATTGCTTGATACTATATTGAATAATGACCATCATAGGCAACTACCAATGGTAAAAAAACTCATTACTTATAGTTTTCTAAACATAAAAAATACCTTAAAAATGACTCCTCTTTTTGTTAGCAGAAATAACCACTATTTTTGTTTTAACTTAGTCAAAACTTATTTTTGTCGCATAATCTAAGTGGCATACGTTATCTTAGTTTTTAAACATTAGTGCATAATGGTTTTAAAACATTAGTGTTCAAAGTTGTTAAATAAATTAAGAAAATGTTAGTATGAAAAATGAAACTTCTTTAAAACTCTCCATACAAAACGCTGATTTCATAGGTGGGGACCTAATACTTCACTTTTTAACCGACTTCCAAAAAGGAGGAGGTTACTATGTTCGTCTGTATGTATCTTTTCTTTTGTTTTTTTTTTGTTTATGTTCATCGATATTTTCGCCAATTGTGAACCGATTTTGATGATTCTTTTTTTAATGGATAGGGTATACTTCGAAATTGGTCCCATTTAAATTTGGTGAAGATCTGATAAATAACTTCGGAGATAGACAATCGCACTCCTCAATGACGAACAGTACACATATTGTGATGATATGATTATGTTAAGAGCAGCGTCTTTAGTAGGTCCAACCAAGTTTTAATTAAGGCCACTAAAATTAAAAATATTAAAACATTTTTTACAAAAAATTTAAACCGACTTCAAAAAAGAATAAAATAATTACCATATAAAATTAACAGTTTCAGAAGTCGGTGCCTTCAATTTGGTTCAGCGTGGATCAGCACCGACTTCTGAAACTGTTAATTTTATATGGTAATTATTTTATTCTTTTTTGAAGTCGGTTTAAATTTTTTGTAAAAAATGTTTTCATACCTACGCTCGGCGGTCGCTCTTTCTATATATCTATCTCTCTCAAGCGCATGGCACTCGCGCTCCCACTCACTCGCACACTAGTCCCAAACGGTCCGAGATATCGTGTCCGTGAGCAGTGTCTATGTGTGCGTTGCTCGAGCGCACTTGTATGTAGATTAACTTCTGTACCTATCTGTTTTGTGATAGCTTGCTCTATGATAACGTTAACAGATCGTAAACGGTGTTTGTCCACTACGTTACGTCGAGGTTGAGTTATAAAACAAACCATGTGAATGTATCTTAAAGCCTTTTTATATAGCCGAAGGCTTTTACGCTTTTTATAGACTATTGACTGGTCGACTCGGAATAATAAGCGAGCGATCCAATCTCTTGCTATCGAGATCTTTTTACATACAACTGGAGGCTGCATGTCAAAAGGGATGGTCGTTTACATAAATATGTGATTTTGTAGCGGAATATTGTACGGTTGTGAGTGAAAAGGATTTTTCATACCTGATTGCAGGATGCTTCGATATACATGGATTTATTTGTGTGAATAAATAGTACGAGTACTTCAATGGGGTTGCAAGTGGGTATGCGTAGCCTTCAGAAATACTTAGAGTAGAGAATAAACGTGGCCTTTGCTTATATAGAGATGTTTACACCTTTTTTTATCGTGGTAAAATCCTCATGGATGTCCTTCGCCTGGGGAAGGCGAGAGGATCTGCCAGACTCTTACCGGCTAAAAACCAACGGTGTTCCTCCTTCTGACCGTCGGCCGGGGTCACGGGATTCGCTATTGCATGCACCACAACCCTGACAGAATGATCTTGAGGATTTTACCAATGTCAGATAGGTATAACATTTTAACAAATGTTGTATAAAAAATCTGTCAAAACGTAAATATTCTTCAGATGTGGTAATCTAACGTTGATATCGAATTAAGTAGAAATAAATAAAAGTCAAATATTCATGACGTTTCCAGCGTTGATTTCTTATTTTATTCTCTAGGTCAGTAATCCTTTTCAGTTTATTTAAAATGTATACCCCTAGATATCATTTGAAATATACTTGATCTGTTACATACATATTACGTTAATGTCGCACAATTCAAAATTATACAGACTCGTACCACAAAACAGATAGGTACAGAAGTCAATCTACATACAAGTGCGCTCGAGCAACGCACACATAGACACTGCTCACGGACACGATATCTCGGACTGTTTGGGACTAGAGTGCGAGTGAGTGCGAGCGCGAGTTCCATGCGCTTGAGAGAGATAGATATATAGATAGAGCGACCCCCGAGCGTAGGTATGAAAAGTGAAGTACATACATGTGATTGACTTCTGTACCTATCTGTTTTGTGCTCGTACCTACGCAACAATTTCAAATAAGTACCTATTTATTACCGATAGCAATATTTACCAATTTACAATAGGTAATTTAATGTAAATTTCCAAAACAAAACACAATGTCATGTTAAATATCGACTCGGTTCCCGCATTTCCGCAAATACATACTTACAAAATATTATATTCAAATAATCACATTAATGGAACGCGGAACAATAGATCTCCATGGTGCACGTCGAAAACAAATGAATATTGAATTGTTATTGAAACAATAGGTTTGTGGTGAATGATTTTATGCGAGTACATCTTCCTCATTTCATTGATAGCTGGAGAACTGAAGCGCAGCTTTAATTACTCATGGCGGTTTCTATATCTTACCAAACGTTATCGGTTAAAGCTACGACTCGCATGAGCCCATGAACTCCCAATGACCATTACAATAATAATTAACGGTCAAAGTGAGACAAAAAGGAGATCGCAGTTTGTATAGTTGGTTCTTGTTCTGCCTAACCTTTCCTGAACTATGTTGGGGTCGGCTTCCAGTCCAACCATACGCGGCTGAATACCAGTATTTTACACGGATAGACTGCCATCGGACCTCCGCAACCCAATTACAGGGCAATGCCGCTATTCTAAGGCTAGACCGGTTGTCAGACTTTCGGGCTTCTGACTTACCCATAACGACTGTCATAGGTATATATAGGTATGACACTCGGGACCGACTGTTTAACCTGTTCTCCGAGGCACAGAGGGGTCTCGATGTATAACGAATGGTTACCAATTCACAGACTGACCGCAGCAGCCCAGCATAACCTCGTAAATCGTATGATCCGCGCGGTTAGTAATTAGTATTTGTATTGTTGGTATGAGTTGGTATAGTTGCTGTTGCCTAGTCTTGACGTAATCTCGTCGCATTTTATGAAACCCATAGGTGGGAAAGGGGTGGCCTATTCTTTATCAGGAATCACAAGGAACAATGATTTGGGTATTTGTTACAAATAATGAAGCGTAATCTTCATAGTGTAGTAATTACCAACCGCGCGGATCATACGATTTGCGAGGTTAAGCTGCGCTTGCCGCGGTTAGTCCGTGGATGGGTGACCGTTCGTTACACATAGAGACCACTCCGTGCCTCGGAGAGCATGTTAAACAGTCGGTCCCGGGTGTCGTACGAATACCTATGGCAGTCGTTACGGGAAGCCAGAAGTCCGAAAGTCTGACAACTGGTCTAACCTTAGGATATTGGCATTACCCAGGTAGACTGGGCTGTGGTTGGCATTACCCAGGTATACTGGGTTGTGGAGGTCTGATGGCAGTCGCTCCGTGTAAAATACTGGTATTCAGCCGCATCTGGTTAGACTGGAAGCTGACTCCAAGATAGTTTGAAAAAAGCTAGGCAGAACAATCTTCATAGCGTAGTATTGTAGATCCTTTCAACCACTTACAACTGCTAGTAGCATTCGCAGATAAAATGGTCTCTACACTACGGTCATTGCAAATACTACTATTGATTAGTAAAACGATTCGTATTTTGATGTAGAAACCCAGTACCTATTAGTTTAACATTGCGAGACTGAATGCATTTAGATCCAGTGTTCGCTGGGCAGATAGAGTTTACCTAGGTTCAAGACTGTGTTCCTAGTGAATAGATTTGAAAGCCTTTTTATAGTATCATGTTTCTGGCTAAAACCACCACGGTGTCCCTCCTTCTGACCTAAGGCCGGGGTCACGGGATTCGCTGTTGCATGCACCGCGACCCCGGCAGGTCTCGGTCCACCAGCTTCTTCTGGTGGACCTCTCCTGTGGTGGGGCAGTTGCTCCCCTGCCCCACATCCTTCCGAGGCGCGCGCAGGACACGACGCGCCATCCTCCCTGGGCCCGTTACTGGTCGGGCGACGGGTTAACTCTCTCTTCCTCCTAGCCTTTTCCCAAATATGTTGGGGTCAGCTTCAGTCTAACCAGACGCGGCTAAATACCAGCATTTTACACGGAGTGACTGCCATCAGATCTCCGCAACCCAGTTACATGGCAATGTCGATATCCTAAGGTTACACCGGTTGCCTACCCGTAACGACTGTCATAGGTATTCTTATGACAACCGGGACCGACGATTTAAAGTGCTCTCCGAGGCACGGAAGGGTTTCGATTTATAACGAACGGTCATCCATCCACGGACTGACGGCGGCAAGCGCAGCTTAACTTCGCAAATCGTATGATTGGCGCGTTTGATAATTAGCTTCGAGGCCCTCATAAGTAAGTACTATAAATTATCTGGTAAGTTATGCGTAGGAAAATTCCTACTTGCTATAAATATAGCTATAATCTGCATTTCAAGCTGCCTCGGATATAGACAACTTTTCTAGGAGTCTTCAAGTTGCGAGTGAATAAGTATTTTCTAGGCAAGCGTGCTTCATCGTCGATCACATCGGCACTTAACATCAGGAGAGATAGTGGGCAAAGAGGCCTGTGCCCAACAGTGGGACTTATAAGCCATAATCAGCCCATTTGTCCCGATCTCGAGTTTGAACCCAAGGCACGCACTTCTGACTTTTCGGATTCATGTGCATGTTGTATAATTATCACTTGCTTAAAAACGGTGAAGGAAAACATCGTGAGGAAACCGGCCATGCCTGAGAGATATTTCTCGACGGCATGTGAAGCCAAGTCAGAAGCCCATGAGCACATAAACTCTGACACCAGGTTAGTCATTAACCACACGAAAAGACGAAGAAGGGTTCCCTTGTTTCATTTCGGTATACGGAACGCTAAAAATATATAGACTACTTATTTAACTCTGCTTATTCCGTAGACCTGTGCAGATTAGACTTTACTAACCTGCTGTTATCATAGGATGTGCCCAGGCAAACTTTTGATACGATCAACAAAGTGGTGTGTATTACTACTACAGCTTACAACAAGTTCGCTCACTTAGTTACTGTATCCCGGCTCAACGTTCTGATACAGTTGGTAATACTCGATATTGACCCGCTTTGTTTACGTGGTATAATAGGTACATTGATTTCTTCTTTTTGTAACCTCTATCGGGGGATAGAGGAAGATTTATATTTTTATTAAACATTATTTATTACGTGTAATATCTGACGTTGGTAAAATAGGCCCTTAATGGCGGATTCCTATTATTAACCGAGTATTCGAGTACCTCCGTAACCCAGTTACTGGGTAATGCCGATATCCTAGGGTTAGACCGGTTGTAGGACTTTCGGGCTTCGGACTACCCGTAACCCTGTCATAGGTATTCGTATGACACCCGGGACCGACGGTTTAACATGCTCTCCAAGGCACGCAGGGGTCGAATGGTCACCCATCCAAAAACCGACCGCAGCAAGCACAACTTAACTTTAAATCATATGATCCGCGCGATTGTTAATTAGCCACAAGCACCCTCTATTCATATAATTATTAACCGAGCATTATTAGTTGAAACAAAGACTCTTGCCTCTTTAACAATAATGAAGTAAAGAATCCATAGCTTTGCAATGTACACTCTCCCATACGTAAGTACCTATCACAGGTAGCTTACGAGTCTATTGACATGGCCAATTAGGCAATAAAAGAATATACCATTGGTAAGCAAAACGATTCGTTGTTGCCCACAGGAACCGGTAATTATTAGGTTATTAGTGTACCTACACCAGTACCTACATAACTGCCTTCCTTTGTGGAAAACAGGTGTAATTACGCACCCAACGAAATAGTAAGGTCAATGCCATAATAAATATGCATAACACTAGAACATTTTGTAAATAGTCATTAGCTATCCAGAAGTTAACCCAACTTACAAAAGCACAAACTTCAGTTAAATTCTAGGATAATTAGTACTCAACTTGTGCTCAAAGTGCGCCTAATATCAAACAAAGCACTTCCTCCTTAGTTTAAAATCAATCTAACTAGACTAACTCAGACTTCAATAGTTATGCGAAATTGCGAACTAACTCTACTGGAAAATTACTCGCATTTAGTTTAATCCTAGATTTAAATTGTGTTGAACAATCAGTAGAACAACTACGCGACTTTGAATCCTCAATCTTGCTTAGTTTTGATGTTGTAGAATGGGTAAGCCTGTAATTTATCTTTGGATCCAGCAAATCTTAGATTGTAGTTTGCAGACGATTCTACAGGATGGCTGCTTAGTCGCTTTACAACCGAAAACCATGAAGTCTGTTCATCATTCTGTGCAACTTTTACTACGGAACAAACTCGGATGTCGAGAAAAAATATCTGCTGTTCTATACATTTTGTTAAGGAACATTGATTATTTAGTAACGAGCATAGCGGTTGAACGCTTGCCTTTCACGCAGGAGGGTCTGCGTTCGATCCTGTCCCGTACCTCTGACTTTTCGAATTCATGTGCCGGTTATAATTTGATTATCACTTGCGTTAACCCCGGTCACTCACATGTGCGCATGTATGGAAAATACATGTTTTGTATGGAAAATGTTCATATAGTCATTACGAATGTCAGCCCCACACATGTGGGTTCACGTATTCGTGCGAATGTAGTAACCCATATAATGGCGAAGGAGAAACATCGTGAGGAAACCTGCACACCTGAGAGGGTTCCATAAAGTTCTCAATGGTGTGTGTAGTTTGCCAAACGCACAAGGCCAGCGTGGTGGACTAAGGCCTAATTCTTTCTCATTCTGAGAAGAGGCCCGTGCCCAGCAGTGGGACAGTAATGGGCTTATTATGTATGTTATAGTTAGTCGGAAAGGGGGTACTAAGCCGCGGGCCACGTAAAGTATCACTGATGACTATTATAAAGCAAGTTTAGTGTTAAAATTTCAAAATTCGATAATTTTTATTTGCATGCAAAAAGATTTTTATTTTAGTTTTTACAATAAAAAAACATACCTGCTTTAGTTATGAATTCAGACAATTAATTTTCTAATCCGTGACCCCAAATATGACCTAAATTGTAAAAACAGCTGATCATAGCTATGGACTTTTGCATATGGATTTTTGCATATTTTTTACGTAATCTTTGAAAAGCTATTTCTCTTAAACTATCGAGTTTTGGGGAAAGTTGTAGAACAAAAGTTATCCCTTATTATGGGTACTTTAACACCCTTTCGGCTTAGTACCCCCTTTCCGACTAACCTTGTATATAATTACTTAGGTATATTAGGTATAGGTTGAGGTAGTATTGATACTAGGAATAAGTAAAACTTCGTATCGTCTTCGTCTACACCGGGCACTATTTGTCGCGGCACACGATATCATAATAGTGTTTTGGCGCGTGTTGCAGAGTTGGTCATGTGGCGTATACGGGGCCGCACAGGCAACAAAGTTCAGTCACAATTTTACAATCTATACAGTTGGGCAACACCTTTGATGTTGCGTGTCCATGACGCGTGTAGGCGTTGCTGTGACTGAACTATGTTACCCTGTGACGGGTGGTGGCGACTGGCGGGGATGTATAAAAGGTCGGGCACACTGCCGATCGCGCTCTCGCGCCGCTGCAGTTGCCAAGTTGAGTACTACACCTCTATAAGAAGACTCTGGACTCCTCCCATTGTTACGAACCACGCCCTGCTGATCTAATTGTAATTATTATTTAAATATATGTCGCAGACACACACCGTTTATAACATTTGATAGAATTGAGTATAGCATTACAGTTTAGACCAGTGTCTGCTTATCAGAAGGTAAAGCGGGTATTTCGTAAATGAAACAAACATAGACTCTCCACCACTGAGAGTACTTGTGGGTGTTGTTGGGTTAGTCGTTAGTTACAGAAGCTAGTTCACAATATATCACAATATAACAATTTACACAAGTTCAGGAAATAAGGATAAGCTAGTCAGATATAAAAGGTCAGACTTCTTCGGCTGTTCGATATGGAATGCCCCGCTCCGTCGAATGACAACTGTTTTTATAACGTCAAGTACGTTGATTCATCTTGACGACTACCCTCCTTTATTCTCTAAATGATTTATTCTCCGACATATATATAGTGTACGATTACAAGTGTCATTCATTATGCTCCCGACGTACACGCTTGCTAAATTTTATGTGCACATGCTTGTTGAGGGTTGACTCTTAAAGCCACTCATTACCTGTAAAGTGCTACAACCTGCGTGGCCTGTGACTGTGTACGCGTAGGCTGTGCCGCGACATGTATCGCAACTTTCCCTGATATTAGTTGCGGTATATGTATGTATCACAACCTTGTACCAGGCATTAGGAAGCGAACTAATCCAAAATGTATCTCAGACAATGATTATTTACTTGCTCTCGATATAATTCTTTGATGAATCAACTTAAATTTGCTACGTCATCCAGCTCCTGATTTTTCAAATAAAATAAATGATCAATCAATCATTGTTTCTTATGCAAACCCTGGAGAATATTATACAAATAAAACAAAGAAAACGGGAAATTCTTTTGTTTTTGCCCAAGGTTATATGGGGCCGCGAATTTTATCGTATGGCAGTTCATGTTTATATTGTTGCCAAAATATCTCTATCGCGAATATAATGGAGAAAGAAAGTGTACTTATCAGCATAAATTATACCTAATCTTAACATAACATAACATCATGCCTGTATTCCCCGAAGGGTTAGGCAGAGGAGTATAGTAACACCCTCATTTCGCCGTTATGTTAAAGTCCCATGTAATAGGGGGCGAGCCTATTGCCATCAACCGGGCACAAATCCAAACTCCGGGCTGCTACCGAGGATTTCCACGCGGAAAAACCTAATAACACTTTGCCCGACCTGGAGATCGAACCCAGGACCTAACGATCAGCAGTCGCGCTTGCACCACTAGACCAACGAGGCAGTTACGAATTATGGCCGATTACTACAATTTACAGATTTATTGGTTAAAATTGACACTCTTTTATCTATACCAATAATGAAGTAAAGACCCCATCCATGGCTTCACATAGTAGACCCTCCCATATGGAAGTAGCTATCATAGTTAAAATTAGCTTACGATATGCCCAATTTAGCGACAATAACACAACCATTGGTAAGCATATCGATTCGTTTCTGTTTATAGGAACATAGATTATTATTAGATTAAAGTTGTAGGTTAGATTTGAATGAAGTTGAAGATAAGATTTGATCGAATTTGTAGGTTAGATTTAATTGAACATGTAGATTTATTAGGCAGATTATAGTATTGATTGTACATTATTTTAATGGCGTAGTTTTTGCTACTTTTAAAGCAAGAAAGTGTAGAATGTTTCAAGTTGAGATATATCTAGGTATGTATGGAACAACAATATTAAATAAGTAAGTCAGCAGTTACAGTCTGTACTCGCATATCGTTCCCATAACTTATAAGTTTGGCCAGAACACAATACAAGCTAGCTTTGAATGTACACAGTCCCGCAAACAACATTAAAACTAGCTTTGTAAGTCAAGATAACGTGTACAGGATTATTTTTCAATGAATAGCCAAATGTAAGGTTACTGAACCCATTATGTAATACATAACCCAACCCATTTACAGTGGGTAAGGCTAAAGGTTCCAAATTAATTCAGAAAACAACAAAAATTTTACTGTTTGCAGGGCATCTTTTTTATGGACACTATAGATTGGGTTTAGAGGTTCCATATGAGTTTTGGTTAGTTACTAACAATAACTCACTAAATAAAAATCCTATACCTAAGGTAAAATAATTACAGTATACAATTTTAGCGATAGACCGTGAACAAGATGGCGGGACGGGCTGGACAAATTGATTGACTGAAGAGGTCTGGAAATCATGGGGGATAATACAGGCTAACAGTAACACAACTTTAAACTTATATAGGTATATTAGAATGAAATCACATAATATAAAATATCTTCAATTTCCAAGCATAAATTTAATAATATTTGGCTTTCAATGCAATATTGCGGTTATGCTGCAGCGGAGGCCTTATATTTTATTTATATTTTTCCGCAAAATATTAGGAAAATTCAACTAACATCTTCCTTCCTTCTTAGATATTTGATATCAACGCGAATGCGACGTTATTGCTTTTACTTTTTACTGTTGAAACTCTTATTACATTATAAGGGCATGCCTCTGAGCATAATACTACGATCTGAATATTATTATATATGTGTGCTAGCGACCCGCGCCGGCTTCGCACGGGTGCAATGTAGATACTAATGTGGGGCATAATTATGAACCTTTCTCTTGAATTACTCTATCTATTTCTGAAAACTGCATTAAAATCCGTTGCGTAGTTTAAAAGATTTTATAAAATTTATTTTTTCGCGATTTTTTTACATAGAGATATTTTGAATTATTTTATAGATGCAATCGGAGTTGACTACAAAATAATGTAAACTCATGGACGTGAACGGTGTTCAAAGTCAAGCTTGGTATTTGGGGTACAGCGGGACAGGAGCGATACAGAATATTGACATCAAGTTTTTATAGAGACGCTCACGGTGCTATATTGGTTTACGATGTGTCGGAGCCGAAGTCCCTGGCAAAACTGAATGAGTGAGTCGAGTAACTTCAGGTGTACTCCGCAAGAAGAACATAGTTTGCTTAGTATCGGCAATAAGATTGACAAGCAGATCATTTTGGGACCTAGTGCATAATATCAGCAAGCACATTGGGTCATCCGCGCGACGGCGACGGCGCAACGAGTATTCCCAAGGAGGGTTGATGTCAGGCAGGCGGCCGGTCATAAAACAATAAGGCAAAACCTCTAACAACATGGATTTATGAAATACATGTTGTGCCGACCCCACCTAGTGTGGGATAAGGGCAGGAAGAAGAAGAAGAAGAAGCGTAGTTTAAAAGATGTAAGCGTACAGATAGCAGGAGCGACTTTGTTTTATACTATGTAAAGATATGCTCCTATCCTTGATCAGGACTTCTTTTCATAAACCGATATTATTTATTTTTAAATAAGATTAACTTAGCGGCTAACATGAAGGTTACGTACTTGGCTGTTGTTAAGTTGTTAGATAGAAACTTTGCAGCAATTAAGTAGGTAGTTTTTCAGCAACAATTTCAATTTTATTAGTTCATGATAGCGTGTTTAGTCCGCCAACCTGCACTAGGCCAGCGTGGTGGACCAAGGCCTAAACCCTTCTCATTCCAAGAAGAGGCCCGTGCCTAGCAGTGGGACAGTATTGGGCTGGTTATGTTATGATATGTTTATTTTATAATATCAAGGCCGATTTCAACGAATGTCAATTTTATTTTCATGCGGCAATATTATTTGATTTTAATGAAAAATAGAGGTGAAAATTTATGTATGTTTTTCTCTACTCTCATTGCGAGAGATGGTTTAAAAGTGATTTAAACCAAGAGTAAGGTAAACCCACATTTAAAATATATCCATCACTTTCTAACGTGACACAAACAAGAAGAGCTGCGGTTATTTAAAACCTGAGTTTTACTTAGACCATCATTCCTAATAAGAGGGGTCAGGTTTATTGCTTTGAGGTTCTCAGCGACTGGTAACGCCATCTAGTGTGTTAGGGGTGAACTATAAGTGTAATATGAACAACTGCAGGCAGTACAGGTAGCCTATACCTATTTTCCTTAAGGTCGAACAACGTTAACTTTTTTTACGTCAGCCTACACTACAACCTACTCCCTCTCTCTATAAGAAAACAAAATGATTCATGCACGATAGAACGAGTATGTAAAGCCGGCCATAATCATTTAGCGACCTCAATTCCAGACACCTGGCTCTTACTAATATTTGCTTTAAAAAAAGAGACTTGGATTCGTATGCTCCATCTTAGACCGTCTGCGGTTACCATCAGGAACGATTAAGGTCAAACGCGACCAAGTTCAAGAATACAAATAACAAAAACTTAACATAACATCACACCTGTGTTCCCCGAAAGGTTGGGCAGAGGTGTATAGTATCACCCTCATTTCATCGTTATGTTTAAGTCCCATGTATTAGGGGGCTAGTCTATTGCCATAAACCGGGCACAAAATACAAACTCCAGGCTGAGGAATTCCACATGAAAAAACCCAATAACACTTTGCCCGACCTTGGGATCGAACGCAGAACCTCACGATCAGCAGTTGCGTTTGCCACCACTAGAACAACGAGGCAAGAACAAAAACTTCTATATAAAAAAATATACCTAAGCATATTTTCACAATAATTATTTCCTTAAAATTTTGTTGCAGTGAGAGGGATCTCAAGAGGGCATTATTTATGGAGCCCTCACAGTGATCCTATTAGTGAGACCTCCCGCTGAGCGCACATCACTGGGAATTTGTCACTGTGTCACTTTTTATTCCCTGCCTAAAAACGCGGCAAAATGCCAAGGACAAGTCTGGCTGACTGAGACCTTATAATATTATGAATACGCAAGTATGGTGAATGTTTGGTATGTTATGCGGAGGGAAGAAAGTCATGTCACTGGAAGTGTTAAATATGAATGTGGATGGATATACAAGTAGAGGTAGGCCAAAGAAAAGATGGATGGATTGTGTGAAGGATGATATGGATGAGAAAGGAGCGAGTACTGAGATGACGGCTGATAGAGGAGAATGGAAGAAGAATAATGTGTTATGCCGACCACACCTAGTATGGGATAAGGGCAGGGAGATGAGGATGAGTGAATGTTTGGTATCTACTCTATAGCCGAAACGGCTGAACGGACGTGGATGATAATGGTACAAACATAGAACCTATCCTGGATAAAGCACATAAGGTACTTTTCATTCCAGAAAATTGAGAACTTTTCACGGAGACAAAAGCGCTGGCATAACTAAGTACTAAATGTGGGAGATGCAAAACACTGTTTTCTTCGCTTCAAATAATAAACACGATCGTAAACATTTAATAACCGTGAGAGCAACAGGGAAAAGAAGATTAGAAAGATATTTTTATTCAGCCCTACCCAAAAATAACAAAAATGTTGGATTGAAGTAATTCGGTGGATTAATTAGAATAGAATAGAATAGAATATACTTTATTGTACACCAAAATTGTAACACAGCTCTTATACAATAACAAACATTAAAGGGTACAATGGCGGTCTTATCGCTGATAGCGATATCTACCAGATATCTATCTATCTATCTATCTAGTAGGGTAGTTAAACATTTTACATGGTTATTAGTTATTAAAGGCAGTAAGGATACAGCGATGACTGATGATGTGATGATTTACGGTTATTTTCAATAACTAATCGAGATTAGAATTTGACATAAGCTCCATAAAAGTACAGTGCGCGTCAAATAATTAAACTAAAACCAAGATGGCGTCGACTGCGTGATCTATGTGAGGTTGGGGTCATATGATTCGTTTGATGAGTCCAATAGATTGCACTTGGTGTTCACGGTCTGATGATGGAGCTAGGAGGTGGATAGTGGAACTAGTGGCCATTAGTAAACCCCTTATAGTGTCTATAATATAATAGACCCGTTTTGACAGCTGTCAGATCAGTACATTTTATGCCGAAATTGACATAACATGTTCTAATCGGACAGCTGTCAAAGCGGGCCTATTATATTTAAGATACTATAAGTGTGGTAGTCGACGCCATCTAGGTTCTAGTTATTTGACGCGCACTGTACCTAATGTCAATTTCTAGTAAAGCAAACCGCAAGCGAACTTTACGTAAATGGCTTATTGAAAAAGCCTTTTACTCAGTTAAAGAATTCTTGGAAGGTATAAATTAATATTAATATTACACAAGAAATAACTGTAATATGGATGTATTAGTAATTCTCACATAGTAACACTGACTATCATAAATACTATTGTGAAATTTATAATATATTTGCATGTTATGTTATGACGAAATATGCTGAACTACTGAATATTATGATTATATATACCTAACACCAATTATAACCATAATATTTAAAGCAAATAAATATTTTGAATTTGAATTTAGATACACACCATTATTTTTTTTTAAGAAATAGTCATCGAGCTTCTGTCTACTAAAACATGTAAGTATTTTGATGATTCATTATAATATTTTGATTAATAATACGTGCGTTATTAAAAATAATAGGTACACACACTAAAGTACATTTAAAACTGCTGTATAACAACAGCGCCGAAGTAAAGAAAAATTAAATAAAAAATATTTTAGGAACTTTTGTTCTACCAAACATTTTACGTGTACGCGAACTAATTTGGTTTCACCATATTCCGTAAAAGTTGGGAGCAATTACGAAACGCTGTTAGGAAAACACCTATATTTAAAAAAAAACAAACTTCGCTTAAACAAGTGATGCTAATTGACTCGGACTCGGGCTCGGGGTCGGGTACTCGCGTTATTTATTATGGCGGTCAGCTATGGCTGGAATAGGTATACCGTAAAACCGTGATTTGTGAACGGTTCCGATAGTTAGAACAGCAGTGATGTAGCAAAGTAGCGGTGGAACTCGTTGTTTTTTTTATTATTTTCTTGGTCGCGTATGGCCCTAGTCTCTCCTGATGGTATGCGCAGACATAGTCTAAGATAGAGCACACGTATCTAAGGAACAGAGATATAGAGGGATTCCCCTATGGGCGTCTGGCTATCACATATAGGTATATACGACGGAACACACTAAACTGCTGGCCGGACTTTAATGTGAACGGTAGCTAGTCAGGCGGACCGTGTAGATCCTACCACAAAGCAAAACTGTTCTGCAATATTGTTCTGTAATTTCTTTGGAAACAAAGGCAAATTAAATCTATCCGTCTGCCACGCGTGCTGTTTATGGCAATACCCCATTTGACCGTTCCAAAATTAAATAATAGATGCTCTGCCCAGCCTTTTTTCCAACTATATTGAGATCAGCTTCCAGTCTAACCAGATGCGGCTGAATACCAGAATTTTACACGGAGCAACTGCCGTCAGACTTCCGCAACTCAGTTACTGGGCAATGCCGATATCCTAAGGTTAGACCGGTTGTCAGACTTTCGGGCTTCTGACTACCCGTAACGACTGTCATAGGTATTCGTATGACACCCGGGACCGACTATTTAACGTGTTCTCCGAGGTACGGTGGGGACTCGATGTGTAACGAACGGTCACCCATCCACAGACTGACCGCGGCAAGCGCAGCTTAACCTTGCATATCGTATGATCCGCGTGGATGGTAATTAGCCACGAGCTCCTCAAAAAATAAATAAATAATATTTTATGATATAAATTACAAAATGTTTAAAACCATTGACGTATTTATTCTATATTTTTACATATACTTGTATAAATAGAAGAAATAAACTATTCACATTATTATTCTATTGGAAATGCAATTTTGGAACGTGGCGACTGAAGTCTAACTACCTATTCAGTGTTTGTAAAATTCATTAAAAGCATGAATCTAAACCGCAGATATAAAGTTGAATATATAACGCAAGTTGACCTACTTTGCATGCCATTTAGGAGGAGCAATCCTCTTACTTGTTACGCTACAAACAGTTCCATTTCGACTGTTTTCGCAAGCGAGAATGGTTGGAAGATGCGTCGCGCACACGTATCTTCCAACCATTCGCGCTTGCGTTAACATTTTAAATATTTAAGGTAAGTACCTACTCTAAAATATTAGACCTACTAGCTACTAGGTACTTTTCTTGTATAGTACCTACCCACGGACGAAAACTCTTTTTTTGCTTTTTACTTAACGTAATTCACTTATCACTTAGGCCACTCTATTGTTAAGAATTCCTGCTTGAATATGTTATTTTAAATTAGACCCTCTTTGGAAAGAAAACCTTCAAAGCTTTGTACCTCATTAAATAGCTCGATGTTGAGGCTTCAATTTGCCTACAACAGAATTTTCACTGTTAAAGAAGAGATAGAAATGCGTGCATTATGCAAATACGATTGCCATCTTGTTAGGAGCAATTTAGACATTCACGCCTTTATTGGTTACATTGCTGACTTCAAATTGGCGGGTATAAAATAAATACAGGCGTAATCTACCACTTCTAGTTGGGAGAAAATTATGAAGAAGATTGAGTGATAAGTAATTTATAATTAAGTATACTTTAAAAAAAACTGCCTCGTTTGTCTAGTGGTGGCAAGCGCGATTGCTGATCGTGAGATCCTGGGTTCGATCCCCAGGTCGGACAAAGTGTTATTGGGTTTTTCCGTGTAGAATTCTTCAGTAGCAGCCCAGAGTTTGGATTTGTGCCCAGTTGATGGCAATAGGCTCACCCCCTATTACATGGGACTTAAACATAACGACGAAATGAGAGTGTTATTATACACCTCTGCCCAACCCTTCGGGGAATACAGGCGTGATGTTATGTTAAAAAAAAACATGTTGTTCTGACTGACTGATTCATGCACGTGGAGGAGAAACCGCTGGGTTTACTAAACTTGACATTTTGCACAGAGGTTCTTTCTTAATGGTTGGCACGCACTGAGAAGGGATTTGATTTTAGTCAATTCAACCCCGGCGCGTTCCCACTATGTCGTGACGATAAATTTATCGTTGGACGACTGTCGTCTCTAGCTGTTCCCATTATAAAGACTGATTGTCGTCAATTTTTTTTACCGTTTAGTGACTATCGTATCTAGCTGTTTCCATTGGATCGCGACGACATTTTATCACAATAGTGATAGTGATAGTAATTGTGAGGCATTTTAGAGCCCCGAGTTAAATTACCGCGCGGCGAGCGGGAGTCGCGCAATTTGCTTGTGACGCTAAAATGCCTAACGTCTCAATTTTTTATTTAATCCAAAAGTATCCCGTTCAGGGTTAACCTATGTCAGCAGTACATCACGAGGTTTAAAGGAATTACATGATTTCGTTTACACCCTGTAGTCGAGAAAAGGCTGAGCTGATGGTGAGTGATCACTAATTTGTCACCACCTTTTGTCACCTATTGTGTGTTTATTTGTCCAAAGTAACTGGCAGTTCAATAACCTATTACCAACCTAACGATACGAAAGTAAGGACTCTATTATTAGAATTCATAGTTATTAGAGGCAATACCATTACGGCTAACTCGATCGGGGTCTCAATTGGAAGTTCCCAACAAAGGGCAATAAAGGGCTGTCTTGTAACTGCTCAGTAACATTCGAAGTCACACTCTAATAGCATTCGTGTTAGCAACTCAATTAAAAAGTTAACACTACCTGACTGAAGTTGGACTGACTAGGAACGTACCTACATTAGTTTAGTTACAAAAAGTATTGCTACAGTGCATGCAAATAGGTCAGGTCAAAAGAAAGGTTAGACGAAGCGTGTAGAATTAAAAATTGACGCCTGCTAAAGGCGGTGCAGTGATAGCCTACCAGTTGAACGCTTGCCTTCCATACAGGAGGACGTGAGTTCGATCCCGGTCCGTACCTCTGACCAGAATTTGAGTATCAATTGCGTTAACGGTGAAGGCATCGTGAGGAAACCTGCACACCTGAGAGGGCTCCATAAAGTTGGCGATGGTATGTGTAGTCTGCCAACCAGCAGCAGGCCAGCGAGAAGAGGCCCATGCCCAGCATGTGGACAGTAATGGGCTAATTATGTTATGTGTATGTGCCGGCTAAAGGAATAGCAAACAGGAAAGTGAGGGTACGTGTCCTGTTTGGTTTGAACACGTCGCTACAAGTACAGTTGCAGTAACTGATCGCAAACGTGCGCCACTGTAGCCGCAAGCTGAACGCGTTGTTTTGAGAGTATAAAAGAGGGCAACATTAAAAAAAATAGACTGGCCTGAAAAATATTTGTATGTCAGGTCTCATTACAAAAATAATCAAAT
Source organism: Amphipyra berbera (assembly GCA_910594945.2). Lineage (NCBI taxonomy): Eukaryota > Metazoa > Arthropoda > Insecta > Lepidoptera > Noctuidae > Amphipyra > Amphipyra berbera. Next base: position 6,979,238 of record OU343136.1, on the reverse strand, counting down.
TGGACATTGGCAGAACAGTAACACACATTTTTTTAATGAATATTACTTTTTCTATTATGCGAGCGTTACTCATTAGTTGCACGCGCTCCGTCTATACTTATTATTTTAGTCTGAAGCAAACAAATTTTGTAGAGAGAATCGCTATTGTCTGATCCTCAAAAATCCTATTTTTTCCGATGATGTTATTCAGAAATTACCAGAAAAGAAGATAATTTCTAATATACATCAAGGCAAGCACATTGGTGGCTTTAGTATAAATTGTTTGAAGTAACCATTGTCACCTATTTTTTTTATCTTGGGTATGTCCTCATTGATGACTCTTACCGGCTAAAAAACCACGATGTTCCTCCTCCTGACCGTCGACCGGGGTCACGAGATTCGCATATGCACGCACCGCAATCCCGGCAGAAGCCCGAATACTTGAAATGATTTTGTTACAGCCTCCGACGCCTCCCACGTTACTGAATGAAAAGATCAGAGTGAATTTGAATTTCGTTCTGTATTTATTTTCAATCCACCAGTACAAAGTGAAGTACCCAATATAGATAGTGTATACGTGTTTTAAATCCACCCAATTTATCACAAGGTTCAAACACTGCAGGGAGCTGGTACATTCGCGGTATGTAACGCGTCAGAACCTTAATTTCACTGGAGGCGCTCGGACATAATGTATCTGTGCGACGTGGATGCATCGCGTGCCAAGCGCTCGTTCAAATCAGAAGTGAACTACGTAAATATGAAGAAACTGGCACTATGGGAAAACATACAAAATATACTAGCTTTTGCCTGTGACGTCGTTTGCGTGGATTTCGATTTTTTTCCACCGTGGGAACGGGTTAGTATATAAAACTTCCTCACCACACGCTGGGAATAGACGCGTGTTGTAAGATTCAACAAAACCCAACACGCTTAGTGGTAGGATCTATACGGTCCGCCTGGCTAGCTACCACCCTCACATTAAAGCAGTTAACTCTGATCCGTCGTGTGTATGTGAAAGCCAGATGGTTATAAGGAAATCCCTTTATATCTCTGTTCCTTGGATTCATGTGCTCCATCTTAGACAAACGCGACAAAGAAGAATAAAAAAAAAGCTTTGGTTTAAAGAGTAATTATACCAAGTTTCATGTTGATACTCGCAGGGATTTCCCATACATACGCTAACACCCCATTTCACACTAATGCTGGTAATACAGGGTTTTTATATTTTGCCAATCGTTATTGTTTATTAAGACGTACAACTGTTACAAATAATAAAATTAGTCTCCAGAGTGCAGTGACATGGACCCTACCAACCGTTAGTAGCATCCACAGATTAAATTCACTTCAAAATTGATTTTGAAATATAGAAACTGGGAAAAAAATATTTAAAGAAAAAAATATTTATTACCAAAAATAAAATCGACTTCAAAAAATCGAAAAAATAAGAATAAAATAATTACCATATTATAAAATTAACAGTTCCAGAAGTCGAGGTGCTTATCCACGCTGAACCAAATTAAAGGCACCGATTTCTGAAACTGTTAATTTTATAATTTTTATGGTAATTATTTTATTTCTATTTTTGGTTTTTTGAAGTCGGTTTTATTTTTATTAAAAAAATGTTTCTTTTTTTTTTTTCAGTGTCCTTAATTTAAACATGGTTGGACCTACTAAAGACGCTGCTCGCAAACCAATCCTATTATCTGTACTGTTCGTCATGGAGGAATTCCGTTGCCTATCTCCGAAGTCCTTCATCAGATATTCACGAAATTTAAATGACACCACCTTGAAAGAATACTCTTTCAAACAAAAATATACATTAAAATCGGTTCACAGTTAGCAAATATATCGCGGAACAAACATGCAAAAACAAAAAAAACATTTAGTTGAGTTGAGAACCTCCTCCGTTCTTGGAAGTCGGTTAAAAATATCATAAAGTTCTTGGGCGAGTACCAATACTTTCAGTCAGTTCATCAGTAATATCAAACACTGAAGTAGAACTCGCCTTAATGCGTTCAGAGCTTCGGAGATGATGTATTTGCGCTACGTGGATGCATCGCGTGCCAAGCGCCCATTCAAGTGTTATACTTATCGTTTGAACTTACGCTATGTTACTGCATCATTTCATTTTGCTTGGTCTTTGAAGTTTTCTGATGTAGTTTCCAAACTCAGAAATACGATTTTCATAAAGATAAACAGAACCGTCTGTTAATAAATAACATAAACATAATTAACCCCATTACTGTTCCACTGCTGTGAACGGGCCTCTTCTCAGAATGAGAAGGGTTTAGGCCTCAGTCCACCACGCTTGCCCGGTGCGGGTTGGTAAACTACACGCACCATCAAGAACTTTATGGAGCCCTCTCAGGTGTGCAGGTTTCTTCACGTTTTTCCTTCACCGTTAACGCAAGTGATAATCAATTCTGTACCCTGAGTGTGAGTTTGTTGTCACATTGCGAAATACGTGACGATCAAGTTAATCGAGCAAACTAATGAGCGATGGTGTTTAAAAATGGTCTGAGTGTGAGTTGTAATATGGCATACGAACAACAGCTCGTATCGTCACTTGTCCGAAAGTATGCCGAACGTTTTGTTATTTTTTTAATGTTGCCTACAATGTATTCAGACATGACTTCGGCGAGATAATACGACTTAAATAAAAATCTTATCACAACAGTGTTAACAAGCGTTATGCGTGCCATACGTAATTTAGACGTATATTATTATTTATGAATGAGATATTCCTATTTCGTTTTAACGTGCAGTGAGTAAAGGGGATGTGAAATGAGTTAAGTCTGTGGTGTTATGTTTCCACTTCAAAGTTCAAAACATTCAAAAGTTTTGCGCGTTTGGTGATCTCAGTTAAGGAGTTTTATTAGTTACATATTTTTCGTGATTTGTGTTTCAGTATACTTACTTACCTATAAAATTATTATTGTGCATAATGAAGACCAGTGCATCACAGTTTGAAATGTTAGTTAACTTCATGGAACAGTAAGAATACCTGAACTTAATAATAATATTCAATATAACCACGTCTCTAGTTGTGCATCTACGTACTTATTTCAAATAAAAAAAACTCTTATTTTACATACACTGAGACATACCTACATAAACCTACCATGCACGCAAATGGTAGAATACAGCATAGCCTACTATTGTACTGGAATACAGACGATCCAAGGTTTGGAATGTTAAACAAATTTATTAAATAGTGATCTTATCTACTAGGGAAACTATGAATACACAGAAATGGAAGAAGGTACATAGGCACATAGGTATCAATGTTATCCTAATTTTAGTATTTAATTTTGGTTTGATGTGTGTAACTTAATAAACAATTTATGTAATAAGCAGTATAATACAAATAAAAACAATTACCTATTGTAACTTTTCGTAGAATGTAAATAATGTGTGTATTTAATAAATAAAGTATATTTTATTTACCAAATAACATTTCTATTTGACATATGTTTTAGTGTAATGGTTTTAATGTGATATATGTTAATGGAATAAGAAATTTAATGTGATATATGTTAATGGAATAAAAATTTCGTGCCGTCATTATAAAACACAATTCACCACAATATTACATGCAAATAATACGAACGTAACTAATGTAAACAACATTTCACCTGCCCAACACCAAGTGAGTTACTTTACTACAAAGTTTGTGTGTAGAAACGCTTGGAAACGTCAAATTCTAATTCTCGCACTCGCAAAAACTCGCAAAAAGTTCTCCGAAACGGTACTTTGTGTGACAAGTTTAAAATACCCAACTATTGTAGTATCGTTAAAAATCTTACACTCACTGTTTCAGTTTACAATACTTTCCGCCAGGGACGCTTTTTGCGTTTTCATACATTTAACACTCGATACACAAACGTGGTAGTAGCGTTTCCTTTATGAAAAAACTCACACTCGGGGTACAGATCCGCATATGAATTCGAAAAGTGAGTGGTATGGGCCGGGATCGAACTCAAACTCTCCTGCATGGAAGGCAAGCGTTCAACCGCTAGACTATCACTGTTACCTACAACCATTTAAAAAAAGAACTGTGCAGTTACTGTATATCAAGAGCCATGTTCTTTCAAACAACATTTTCCTAAATGTTTAAACACCTACCTAACGAAATTAACAGTAGATCTCTCTAACTAGCCGTTAATGTCAAAGCCAGGTGCAATATGTACCCGAGATAGTTTAATTAAATTGGCATTGTAGTAAGCGCCGGCTTACTACGGAGAATCTTCGTTACATCTCCTTAGTGTAGAGCAAATGGAATTTCTAACAACACTATTAAAATACACAAGTTAGGTATTTTAATTTCAGAGGCTAATATAATACTGCCTCATAATAATAATAATAAATTTATTTACCAAAGAAGATAGCACAAAAACAACTTAAAAACTAGTAAGCTATTATAAATACAAAGCAAAATAACCCTGCACACCTGAAAGGGCTCTATTAAGTTCTCGATGGTGTGTGTAGTCTACCAAACCGCACGAGGCTAGCGTGGTGGGCTAAGGCCTAAACCCTTCTCATTCTGAGAAGAGGCCCGTGTCCAGTAGTGGGACAGTAATGGGCTAATTATGTTATGTATGTAGGTACCTTGAAATTATAAATACATTGTATAACTTGTTTATTTAAATATTTTCTAGACGTATTAAGAACTAGCTGTAACCTTGGCATTGCCTACGGAAAGATAAGGTTACTGCTCAACACCCACACTCAATAGCGTGATAATTTGTACCCTATAACCTGATCCGCTCTTTAACAGATGTGGCTGCCAAATTTTAACTGGAACTGTCCTGTAGCACTGGCGTGAAGCACAAACATACGAACAGACAAAAATGATAAAAACGAAATTTTTGGCATCCGTGTCGTTCCTAGCATGCGTTACACTTCCTTTTTTTCTAATAATATTTAATGCACAGTTTTAACATCGTTACAGTTTTATTATATGCATAGATTTTTCAAAGCGTTAGTCTAGTTTTATCAAGAGTGTTGAAAATTGGTTGAAATTGGTTAAATTTTACACTAAATAATAACATTATTTAAACGTCATTCATCAAGATTTGGCATACCAGGTTGTCGACATGTCGCCTCTTCGCATTAAGGCTGCGTTCAGACGACACGCGCCCGCCAAGCGCACGCCACGCGCGTCCACACCCACGTCTAACTCGCTTTTAAATTTTTTGTATATAATTTCAGTCTTATGACACATCAATAGATCTCAAATTGCATTTATCGAAGCATGCGCGCGAGGCGGGCGCAAGGCGGGCGCGAGGCGGGCGCGAGGCGTGCGCGAGGCGGGCGCGAGGCGGGCGCGAGGCGGGCGCGAGGCGAGCGCGAGGCGGGCGCGAAGCGGGCGCAAGGCGGGCGCGAGGCGGGCGTGAGGCGGGCTCAAGGCGGGCGCGGTTGGACTTACTTAAGTATACAGAAACGATCAGTATCTGATACTGATCGTTTCTGTATACTTAACTCAATTTCGCAAAATTTTCGAGATTATACACTTTTAATGCGAAGAGGCGATGTGGGAGGTTGACTCAGCAGTCGTTATGCCGATAGTCGTTACGGCCAATGGCTTAATAGCCAAGAGTCTCGACCAACATCTAGTGAGGCTCTCGTTGGGCAGTTGGGTCAGGGGCTTGATACAGAAAGCGGTACTTCTGGACACGGCACGTATTGTTAGGAAGTTCCTCTCTCTGAGGCCCTGACCACCGGCAGCTTGGACCCTGTTCCCGATGCCGGTGGGCTACTATTTTGTATATTTTTAAATGTTTTTTTTATAATTTTTATTCTAAAAAAAACAAATCATAGTTTCTTATAATTAATAACTAGAGCCTTCTTTACCAATATAAGATCGTATAAATCAAAGTTAAACTAATTTGGTTTACGAAATTACTGTGGATTCTCTTTGAAGTACCGGCCAGCGTAGAAGAATAAGAAACGGGAGATAATTACATTGAGAAAATAAAAGAGTGTAAATACTGTTTGAAAATTAATAACTCCGGTCTACTATAAAAAAATAAACTAGAATGCAACAAAATAGTAGCACTTAGACCTTTTTTCCACGGCTAACGACACGACACGACAGAATGTGATGACGCCTCAGAGCGCCATATGAAATAGCACAATCATTTGACGTATAGTGGTGCAGCGAATTGCGAAGTTGAGGATGCGGGTGGAGAAAGAAAAGTTTGTTAAAATAGGTACACCGTGTTCACACCAAAAAGTAGTAAAAGCAAGCCAAGGGCACATGCACTTACCAGGAAGCCAGCCAACTCGTCCTCCTTCTGACTTGCGCAGCAGCTCGCCAAACTTGATAATGAAGGAAATAGGTGCACACAAACACGGTCACTAACGTGGGAACAGCGCTTTACCCGAGGTAGGTATTAAAGCCGTCCTTCAGGTGAGGAGCAGCAGCGAGCGAAGGTGCAGTCCGGCGACAGCGCATCAACCAGACCACAAATCGATCGGAGAAGCTACTTTTTTAGCGAGAGGTTTATTTAAGCAGCTTCTCAGCGGAGCGAATTTGAACAACTGTTTTTCGTGCGGTGCGGCGACCGCGGTGGCGGCGCTGCGGTCGCTCGCGCGCGCGCTTTTTATTTTGATGGACTCATCGAGCCGACCTCAAGGCTCGTGCAATTCACCCATAGATGGCGCCTTTACACATTTTGGGTGAACAACGGCGTAAACATATATTATAGTATCGTCAAATAATCGGTATCAGTAAACGAGTTTTGCATCTATAACAAAAAAAACCGACTTAAAATTGTCTATCTCCGAAGTTATTCATCAGATCTTCACCAAAATGGGACCACTTCGAAAGAATACTCTTTCAAACAAAAAAAGAATCATTAAAATCGGTTCACAATTAGCAAAGATATCGCGGAATAAATATACAAAAAAAAACTTACAGTCGAATTGAGAACCTCCTCCTTTTTTGGAAGTCGGTTAAAAATACAACTGTCCTATAACATATTGGTTTATGCGACATGGACAATTTGTATCATACATAGATAATAGGTATAAATAAAGTTTTCAATTTGATTAAATAGTACAATGTTCAAAACGAGGGGCTTGTGCTTTTTACTAACTGCGCGGATGATACGATCTGCGAGGTTAAGCTGCGGTTGCCGCGGTCAGTCTGTGGATGGGTGACGGCACGTTACATATCGAGACCCCTCCGCGCCTCGGAGAGCACGTTAATAAATCGGTCTCGGGTTTCATACGAACATCTACGGCAGTCGTTACGGAAAGTCAGAAGCCCGAAACTCTGACAACCGGTCTAACCTTAGGATATCAGCATTGCCCAGTAACTGGGTTGCGGAAGTCTGATGGCAGTCGCTGGTAAAATACTGGTATTCTGCTGCATCTGATTCAACTGGAAGTTGACCCCAACATAGTTGGGAAAAGGCTAGGCAGAGTATGTGCGAAACGAGTATTTCAAATTCAAAATTCACTCAAATTAACATTACTAATACTACTACATTACTTATTAATATTCGTTGTTTACGACAACACTATTAGTGTCGTGTAGTTTCGTGAGTTTCATAGAAATATAATTATGGCGCTATTCGTCACTACATTTTGTTGTATCGTGACCCGTGGAAAAGCGGCCTTATTGTCCAAACACTGAAGACTTCACAAAGCAGAGATTTATTTACACATTCCCGCTTGAAAAGAACCAAGGTGCTATTCTAGCGCTCATTGTGTCTCTCACGGAATAAAATATAGAAAAGATACACAAAAGAATGTGATTTCACGTAAACCAGCTTTTAACGGATATTAAAAACGTCGGTAAAATTGTTATCAAAATTCTCAATATGTCTGCTCGGAGCTGGATGATTTAGTGCGAAATGTACTATGAAAAATGTTTCGTTTAACGCCTCTTTTGTGCTGAAATATCTAAGATCATATTCGCGATGGAATACAGCGATACGAAATAATATATTGAATATCGTGCCAAGAAATACGTAGAATAGGTAAATTGTATTTTTTTCTGTTATGAAAATTTCAATCACAAATTCGTAGAATCAGAATTTTCGATTTTCGAATATTAATCGTTTTGCACGCTTCATTTTTTTTTCTCCTCTATCTACTTATATTGATCAAATAAATCCCATCAAACGGATAAATGTATTGGAATGGATATAAGAATGCCATTAAAACATAGGTAGGTACATATCCTTTCAATTTCCTGTTCATATTCTTACATTAAGAGTATCAATCTTCTTTATAGTCTCCGTATAACCTGTTCTGTTACGAAATCGCTTTCCATTTCCTGTACAAAAACTAAACCTGTCACTGCAGCTGGCTTACAAACGATTTTCACAAAAACAAATGTATGGGCAAGCATCCTATGTTTGTAGTCAATTGTTACTCATGGCTACGCTCTTGAATTTAGCTAGCAGAATTTATTGGGAGCGAAGTATTGGCGTATAGTGTGAAGTGATGGGAATTATCGATAACTTACAGTTCGCTGACTTAGGAAAAATAGCCAGTGCGGTGAAATTGGAGCGACTAGAGGGTTTTCTTGAGTCCTCGTGTGCTGGTAAATCAAGATTATGCACGTATTGTAGTTTTAATAACGAATCTTGCATAGTCACAGGTATGTGTTAGCAACCATGGCAAAACTTGGATGAGCTATCATTTTCTACCATTAAGCATAGCACTCTGAAAACTGAATATCACATAATTTGTGTTAAAAAATTTGGTCTAAAAGACCATATAAAAACTTTTAGATGTACAAGTACCCCGGGTGACTTTGACATACACTTTTTTTTTAAATATATATGTAAAGACAATGTCATGAGACACTAATCTCATTGTGCGTTGGTAGGTAGGACCACCTTTCACACATTTTTGCCCATTCTCCTTTATATTTAGGCTATGTAATTTTGTGATCTACTTATACTATTTTATTGATAGCGTGCAGTAGTTAGCCGGTGGCCGACATCACTCAGGGAGCGGCTCATTGGCCGCATATCGACCGAAACAATCGAAACCACGCACGCTAATCTGAGTCGAACGCTCTCGATAAATGTAGCTGAAGCATTGTTTAAAATAACTTCATACCAGATACAGTAATAACAACTAATAAGTCGCATCGGCAAAGGAGAATAGGCGGAATGTTTAGAAGTTGGTCTACTCCTCCTCTAGCAATGAGTGAAATGTCATTAGAAAGGACTTTTTAAGCGAATCATTTGATACTGACACAACTAACGTCAATTGTTAGTATTTTCGGAGTAATAACACCTTTAAAGTGAAAAATCGTTTATATCCATACTATCATAATTTCTTATTTTTTTGTTATTAATAGCAATATTTAAGTGTTAACATAGTATTTAAATGGTTACATTTAATGAGCTTTAACTCCATAAATACTAATAATTGACAGTAGCTGTAATATTAAAAAATGTTTTACTTAAAATAACCTTTCTATTGATATATCACTCATTGCTAGAGGAGTGGTAGACCAAAAAACCCATTCTCCTTTCGTAAAATCGATCACTTCCGAACTGAGTACGAATTCAAGATCACGAATGTTTATTAGTACCTACTGCAGTAAAAAAATATCTTTACGCTGACACAATAAGGGCCTGTCCACATCTTCACGTTACGACGTCGTCAACGTGGAACGCTGCGGTAACATGGCACGGTACGTTGACGTGACGTGCAAATTTACGTTAACGTAACGTAAAAATGCACGTCACGACTTGCACGTCGCCGACTGGAACGTTGCACGTCGCCGTGCCTTGTAAAATTCTGCTACATTCTTCACTAACGTACGCTAGTCTCGTTCTAGATATGGACCGCACAAGACGTATTCTGCTTCTGCTATTGTTAAAAAGACGGAGAGAGAGGTTGAAGAAAAAAGATGTGAAAAGACAATACCGGGTGCACCCATATCTTGACGCGCCGTCCCACGGCGACGTTGCCGTACCGTGCACTGGCACGACGCGGCAACGTAACGTGGCACGTTACCGCACCGTTCCACGTTGACGACGCCGTGACATGGAGATGTGGACAGACTCTAAGTGCGAGTGCGATAATGAGCGTCTGTAAGAAAGAAAGAAATGTTATTTATTCGCGCCAACATGACGCACAAAAATAAAATAAAAGTATAAAACAAAACCAAAAATAAATTATTTGGAAAAATATGCGACACATCCACGCGAAACGGCCATCGGTCAGCATAATGCTGTCTCACGTGCGAAACGGTGCCACAGCGCTGGTTTTCAGGGTTTGCCATTTGTTGTTCGATTAAGTTTACCAATGCAACTTCTTAGCTGTGTCATATACCAGCGCGACATTCAAAATGCATTTTTATTCACTAGGTATTATTGTGGGTGAATGTACCAGTATTAATGGGTCACAGAGTTCATTCAACACCCTTTTAAAAATAAAGAAAAAAATATCTATATGTATCATGGTACAAGCTTGTCGGGTTTGTATGTTAGTATTATTTATTTTACTCTTTTTATTTGAAAAAGCTGTTGATGTTTTTAACACATTTAACACTTTAGGGTGGCTTTAAGAGACAACCCTCAACTAGCATGTGCACATAAAATTTAGCAGGCGTGTACTTACGGGAGGATAAAGAATAACACTTGTAACCGTACACTATATATATTTTAATCAGAATTACAAAGAGATCAACAGGGCGTGGTTCGTAGCAATGCGAGGAGTCCAGGGTCTTTTTGAATAGGTGAACACTTAGCTTGGCAACTGCAGCGGCGCGAGGGGGCCGATCTGCAGTGTGCCCGACCTTTTATAGGCCCTGACCCCCGCCAGTCAGCCACCACTCGTCACAACCTTGAAAGTTTTCTCAACATAACATAGTATCACGCCTATATTCCCCGAAGGGTTAGCTAGAGGTGTAGTATAGTAACACCCTCAATTCTTATGTAATAGGTATGTATCCTATTACCATCAACCGGACACAAATCCAAACTCCGGGTTGGTACTGAGGAATTCCACACGGAAAAACCTGATAACACTTTGGCCGACCTGGGGATCGAACCCAGGACCTCACGATCAGCAGTCGCGCTTGCCACCACTAGACCTACGAGGTAACGAGAAAGTTTCCTTAATAAATAAAATGTATCTTTTAACCATAAGTAACTACGTGTCACGTTTAGACCGGCCGCACATTGTAAGAAATTGTCTGTCAGAAAATTTCTGATGCGCGTCGGGTGGCTCTCTGCTGTACATTTGCTACTAGAACCCGCACACGCCAAAAATTTGAAATCAGACAATAATTTCTGATAATGTGCGATCGGGCTTAAACGAGTACTGGGTAAAATGGGGTTATTTGGGAACTTCGGGGTAATAGGCACGAAAATGGCATAGGAGACTTTTCGATATATTTTTTAAAGTATCAAAACAGTTGTTGAAATATACAATAATATCAATCTATACTAATATTATAAAGAGGAAAGATTTGTATTTTTGGATTTTTGTATGTAACGAATAAACTTAAAAACTACTGGACCGATTTAAAAAATTCTTTTGTCATTAGAAAGCTACATTATCACTGAGTAACATGGGCTACGGGCGCAGCCGTGAGGACACAGCTAGTATCGTATATACACAGTACTTGTGACCGTACTGGTTTAAGAAAAACGTTTCTTTTCTGAATTCTAATTTCTTTCTTTTCTCAAAGAATAGCCAGTCAGTAAGGTTGCTAGCGGGGCTGACTACCCAGAATGCGTCGGACGTACTTAGGTAAGCACGAAATACACGTCAGTGAATTCCAATTAACCTCGTGGTTCTCAAATAACTCCATTTTATGGTAGTAAACATAATTATTAACACATACGCGACGCTACGTTGAAATAAGAAGTCTTTATATTATTCTCACACAAGTACTTGTAGCCGTGAATTTGTTGCGCCGCTTGAACCGCAAGGCTCTTCAACGCTTTCTGGTCACGTCTTCTGCAAATGCAGACTTCGTTTGAGAAAAATACATTTTCTCTACCTTGAAGTCTTGAAGCCTTGAATATACTTGTGCAATCATTACGGGTTAGCTGTAAATGTTTTTAATAAAGTGTTGCAGACGAATATGAGAATATGAGAGCATTAGATTTAAATTACCCAATGTTAGAAGTAGCGAATGTGATATTATATTGAATGGAGAAAAACTGGAATTTATTAGTCAAACGGTTTTCCTAGGAATCACTTTAGACGAGAAATTACAATGGGGACCACATATAACATCTCTAGCGGGGCGGCTAAGCTCGGCTGCTTATGCTGTTAGAAAGATAAGACAGTTAACAGATGTAGAAACCGCGCGTTTGGTCTATTTTAGCTACTTTCACAGCATTATGTCATATGGCATTTTACTGTGGGGTCGGGCTGCTGACATTGATTCCATCTTTATTTTGCAAAAGAGAGCTATCAGAGCCATTTATAATCTACGTCACCGCGAATCTCTTAGGGAACTATTTAAAGGGATTAATATTATGACGGTACCTTGCCAATTCATTTATGAAAATATTATGTATGTAAAAAAAAATCTACATCTTTTTAATAAAATAAGCGATAGACATAACTCTTATACTAGAAATAAAGACAAACTAGATCGACCATTTTTCAGATTATCTAAAGTACAGACATCTTTTATGGGGTACTGTGTTAAATGTTACAACAAAATACCTTGTGATATATTGCAATTAAATGAAAGAAAATTTAAAAGTCATATTAAAAGTACACTTTATAAACAAGCATATTACAAATTAGACGATTATATCCAGGATAAGAACGCTTGGAAACATGCTGGTCCAGCTCCATAGGACAATCTAGAGTCTAGACAAAATCAAACTGGTTGCTATTTTAATTGTATAATTTATTTTTTTAAAGCCGTTTATTTTAGATTCTATGAGTAAGTCCCCGAAACTCATACACTGACCTATTACTTTTAATTTTTTGGGAAAACGTATACTTTTGCAATGTTTGTAAATATGTGAGCACCATGTACCTATCACATAATTAATATGTCATTGTTTCATTTTTTATTTTTTTTTACCTTTTGTGGTATAGTAATTTTATTCTAGGTGCATCGTCTTCACATATAATTGTATAATTAATGTACCTATACAAAATATTGTAAGACATTTTAAAAGAGTAACGGTGGAGTTTCTTGCCCATTCTTCTCCATACGAAACTACCTTTTGGAAGGGGCAACTAGAATCAATTCTATTTTCTTTGTAACTTTAACGTTAAAAAGTGCCTTTTATGTGCCTAATTGAAATAAATACTTTGACTTTGACTAACAAGAGCGTTTTTATCGAGATAGTACTTATCTAGGCAGTTTTTTGACGGGAAACATTTTGTAATTTAACCGATATTTGCATGCTATGATATTAGCAAAACATGTATGCTCTATAATTGTATTTTAACAACTTTATATACCATGTTTTATGCAAATAAATATTATTATTATTATTATTATTATTTTTTAGGTATTTATTTTTCTTCTCTTTGTGAGAGAGTTTAAGAAACCTCACATGCGGGCCGGAGCCAAGCTTGTGAGGTGAAATTTATATCGAGTATGTGGATGCTAGTGTAGAGGATGTCAGAAACTTACGGGTGATACGACAGGTGTTAAGTATAGTGGCTTTTTGCAGCATGTGGAGTGTGTAGGTAGGCATATGTAAGGTGTTTAGACTTTGTGTGAGGGACTTCGGTATGATACCGGTGGATGACAGGACTACAGGCACAATGTGAACAGTTTGTGCTTTCCACTGTGTTTTTATTTCTATGGCGAGATCTTGGTATTTACTAAGCTTGTCCGATATTGTGGTTTGAATGTTATGAGAGTTAGGTATGGCTATATCTATTAAGTAAACAGTTTTATTAGTTTTATCGTGTACTGTGATATCGGGCCTGTTGTAATGAATAGTTTTGTCAGTAATGATTGTTCTGTCCCAGTAGATTTTGTGATTTCTGTTTTCTAATATGGTTTCGGGTTTATATTTATAGTAAGGATTCATCTCGCTAATGAGTTTATTTTTATACGCTAAATTTTGATGTATGATTGCGGCAACTTGGTCATGTCGATGTTTATAATCAGTTTGTGCTAGAGATTTACAAGCTCCTGTTATGTGCTGAATAGTTTCAGAGGCAGTGTTGCAATGTCTGCATAAGTCAGTAGGCTGATTGGGATCTTTAATGATGTACTTTCTGTAATTACGAGTTGCTATAATTTGGTCTTGGATCGCAAGCATGAAACCTTCGGTCTCCGGGAACAGTTCCCCTCGTCTGAGCCATTCGTTCGATTTTTCTTTGTCGACATGTGATAGGCTCAGATAGGCTCGGTGTCGTCCGTGTAAAGCTTTGTCAGCCCATGCAGTAATTTTTTGTTGTGTGCTTGTAATGTGTTCATTTGTTTGCGTGTTTCTATCCTGTAGGTTTAGTGGTGTTAGTTTTTTGTCTAAATTTGTTGTATGTTTGTGTAGTGGTGAATGTTCAGATTTGTCATGGAAGTAAGCTCTGAGTGAAAGTATTTGTTTGTTGTGCAAATTGTGTATATCTATCAATCCTCTGCCTCCTTCTTGGCGTGGTAGCGTGAGTCTCTGTATGCATGATTTAGGGTGGTGTTTCCTGTGTTTAGTAAAGTGTGTATTGATAGTGCGTTGTAGTTTTTTGATATCTGTTTTGGACCATTGTATGATTCCAAAAGAGTATGTGAGAATGGGTATTGCGAATGTATTGATTGCTTTAATTGTGTTTCTGGAGTTAAGGTGTGTTTTTAAAATCAGATTTAGGCGATATGAGAACTTTTTGAGCAGTTCTTGTTTTGTTATCTTCTGTTGTATCTGTCTAGACTGTTTAAAACCTAGGTATTTATACGTGCTTTGTTCATCCATAGGCTCAATCGATTCACCAGATCCGAGTGTGTAACTATTATTTTGGATTTTACCTTTTGTAATTGACAAAATTTTGCATTTATCAACTCCAAACTGCATATGAATATCTTGAGAAAATTGTTGTGTTGTGTCTGCTAATTTGAATATTGAAGTTGTGTCAGCTGCGTAAAGCTTTATATCATCCATGTACATTAGGTGTGTTAAGGTGTATTGTGTGTCGTTATTTTTTAATGTAAATCCTACGTCCGTTTTATCTAATAGGTCTGAGAGAGGATTGAGTGCCAGACAGAACCACAAAGGGCTCAAAGCATCCCCTTGGAAAATTCCGCGTTGAATACTAATTGGTTCAGTAGTTAGTGTTGCTGATGCCTGATTTATTTTAAGTACAGTTTGCCAATTTTGCATGGAAGTGTGTAGGAACGATATGAGTGTTGGGTGAATTTTGTACAGATGTAGAACATGTAACAGCCAGCTATGCGGGACGGAATCAAAGGCTTTTTGATAATCAATAAACATTGTATGGATATCTTTTTTGTTTTTAACTGCGGTATTCATAACAATTGCATCAATAGTCAGTTGCTCTTTACATCCTTGACTATTCTTACGACATCCTTTTTGTTGTTCTGCTAATATGTTATGTTCGGTTAAATGTTTGTAGACTACTTCACTTATGCAAGCTGTTAGGATTTTATATAGAGTTTGTAAGCAAGTAATTGGTCGATACTTGGCTGAGTTTATGGTATCATTGATGTCCTTGGGTATCATGTATGTGATTCCATGTGTTATGTATGTTGGTAGTAAGTGTGGTGATCGAATGAATGTATTTATGTGATTGTGTATGTATGGGTGTATGCTAGTGAACTTTTTATACCAATAGTTGTGAATGTTGTCTGTGCCTGGTGATTTCCAATTGTGTGTGCGTTTGATGACGTCTATGAATGTGTCTATTGGTATTAATTCAAACTCCATTTCTGGGATTTGTGAAGGTGTTTCGTTAATCCAGTCTGCATGAGTATTATGATGTACAGGGATTTCCCAAATGTTAGCCCAAAATTCTCGAAGTGATTCAGGAGAAGGTGTCTCTATGTTTTGATTGCTGCTGGCGTCCTTGTTCATAGATGTTAAATTTCTATAGAAGATCTTTTCATTATTGATAAATTTTGTGTTTTGTACTTTGCGGTCTGTGCACGTTTTATATCTTTTGAGTCTACTGGATGCTGCATTTAGTTTTTGTTTTAAAGTGTCCAAAAAATGATCGATTTGTGTGTTTGAGTTTTCATGTTGTGCGTGTAGTCGATATTTTATCTTTATTGCTTCTACTGCTGCTACTACTTTTCGATTTCTGTTGCCCCTGATAAATTGTGTTAGTCTGCCTATATTCGCTCTTAGATTTCCTATTTTCATTTCTAATCTTATCTGCCAGTTTGGTTTCCTATGTGGTCGTGTTCGATGCTCACTTTGTGCAAGGTGTGATAATTTTGCTCCATTACATTTAGCTGCCGTCCAGGCTGCGCAGTAAATTGCGTTCTGCAGGGTATTGAAGTCGGTATCTACATTTACGTATTTGGGAAGAATGATAGTATTTATATATTTTACTGTGGCAGAAAACTTTCTGGACGTTTTTTGTTTAGGGATGTATGGCCTATTAGTGGGGTGTGTATCAGTAAAGTATTGTTGGGCTTGTTGAAAGGTGTCGTCTATTTCTGGATTGGATTCTGGGGCAACATCAAGATTCGTTTGCGTGGGGTCAGTTTGTTCAATATGTATGTTGTTCAAGAGATTCTCTTCACTTGTAATTTGGGGGTCTGTGAGTGTTTGAGTTATGAGGTCAGTATATGCGCTGTTGTTTAGGGGTACATCTGTTGTAAGAGTGTTTGTTAGTGTGTAAGAGTTTATTGTATTTATATGTGAAGTGCTTGGTGTATAACTGTATTCATCAGGATATTCTATGTTACTCTCTGGTTGTATGTTCAACGGTTCATTGTTTGTGTTTTCTGTCTGGGTGTTTGTATGCCGCAATTCTTCTGCGACCTGTTTTTTTATTTCTGCTAATCTATCGTTTTTAATATACTTATTATTTATAATTGCTCTTCTTTGATCAGCTAATCGTTGCTCTGTTATATGTGAAAGGTCGGGATATTGATTAATAAATTCTTCATATAAATATTTTCTATAAGCTGTTTTATTGGTTTCCAGTTGTGTTATCCTGTAATATATTCTGATTATAGATTCATTGCATTCGTTTGTCCATTTCATGCGTGTTCCTGATTGTGTGTTGACTGGTGTTGTATATTGTGTAGGGTGTTGTTGTATTTGAGTTTGTATGATTTGTAATTCTGATCTTACTTCGTCGTAAATTTGATCTATTGTCTTCTGTGGTAATAATTTCTTTTGAATTATCGCTCTACGCTGATCACCTACTCTCTGTCGGCTTACTTGCATATTAGGGTATTTTTCTAAAAATTTTGTGTGAAGCGGTGGAAGATATGCGTTGGTGTCTGTTTCCATATTGGTAAGATGAAGGTAAGTACGTAGGATGAATTTATTCATTTCAATACTCCATTTCCTACGAGCTGTTGCAGTACTAGTGGTGGGCACAGGTTCGTTGACAGAGTTTGTCTCCTGTGCAACATCCGCTGACTGTATACTGGTTGATGATGATGGTGATGGAGAGATGCAGAATGGTGGTGATGATGATGGAATAGATGGAAGAAGAGATTTCGTGGAGGATGACAAAGAAACTTGAGTAGTTTCATCATCAATATATGGCAAATTTGCCTGAATAGTTTTTTTTATTTTGGATCTAGTAATCATTTTATTCCCACGAGTAGCTAGGGACCTAATAAGTCGACCACGGCAGAGCCCTGCGTTCACCGTGGCAAGGGTATATAAAACTGGAGGTCCCCCGTTGTCCAGAGTTCGCATACTAGTGACTAAGCTCTCCCCTAGCCATGGAGCCCTGGCGTATGCTGTTCCACCTTGGCTTGGATTGTATCCCTCTTGGTTCGTCTCCTCAACTTAGACCTTTCCGGCATGAATAGCCGGAATAGTCCTAAGAATCATTGGAGCACGCAAGCCCCATCACGACGTCAACGTAGGGATACGACGATGGGGTTATTATTATTATTATTATTATTATTTTATAAATCTATTAGCGACCCGCCTCGGCTTCGCACGGAGGCAATGTAGATACTAATGTGGGGGATATAAACCTTGCTCTTGAATCACTCTATTATTGAAAATTGCATTAAAATCCGTTGCGCAGTTTAAAATATCTAAGCGTACAGACAGCGGGAGCGACTTTGTTTTATACTATGTAATGATTAAATTGGAAAACATTGTGAGGAAATCTACTCACTTGAGAGGGCTCCATAAAGTTCTCAATGGTGTGTGTAGTCCGCCAACCCGCATCATGCCAGCGTGGTGAACTACGGCCTAAATCTTTTTCATTCTGAGAAGAGGCCTGTGCCCAGCAGTGGGATAGTAATGGGCTGATTATGCTGTGTTATGTACCCATAATAGGTATAATATTAATTTAGCAATTATTTAATAATAAGTTTATTATTATACTTTTCGCTATTTCACACACAACTAGGGTTGCCAGGCCCAAAAATAGAAAAGCCGGACACATATTCATATTTAGCCGGACATTTTGCCCTGAAAGCCTGGCAAATTGGTTTTTAAAAAAAAAACGCTAGTGCGCTTTCGTTCGGCATCTTTTGGCGGGCGGGGTGACAAAAGCCTAACAAAAGCCGGACAGGCCGGACTTTTATATATTCGGCTGGACACGACTGTAAAAAGCCGGACACCTGGCAACCCTACACACAACACGAGAAAATATATTTTAATCATTTATCTAAGTAACCAATTTTATCTTTGAACCTACCGATAATATTACTTAATTAGCGTTTTACTAACTTACACAGCCCTAAATAAAGTATAACAGGAAATTAAAAAATAAAATTTTAATCTTGTAATAAAGCTAAGTATTAATAAAGTTGATTGTGTACACAGTTTTTATGAGCACTTCGAGCGAGCTTAATAAAATACCAAAACTAGAACAAACGACTTCATTTCACTAAGCAATCAGCTCAGAATACTCTAATTAGTAGTGAAAGCTTTCAATTTTATGTACGCCTATGTTATTAGACGCTAGTATGTTTAGAATTTGGTATGAAAACAGATTGTAATTATATGTAGTTTATTGGGCCAATCGGGTGGATTATCTTTTCATGTCAACAAGATTATTGGGTTTAACAATCACTTGATTAACTTCAATAAGCCTTTGGCCAGACTGCAAACGCGGGCGCGTGGCGGGCGCGGTGCGGCGAGTTCAAACAGAAGAACTTCATTTGAGTGTCCATAGTGGGCACGCGGGCACGGGAAGCGGCGCGGGCTTCTTTGCGCGGGGAGCGCGCGAGTAGCTCACGCCATAGGTCGTTCATACAAGTGGCCGCAGTGAGAGCGCGGGCGGCAAGCGACAACCCGCGCGGGAGCGGGGGATCTCAAACTAGTTCGAGCTGACCACGCGCGTTGTTGTGATGGCGTCTTCAAAATTAAATGTTGAAAAATTAATAAGTGCTATTCAAGCACGATCTGCACTGTGGATGTCGAAACATCGTTTTTTAGTAAGAATTTTCCAGTAAAAATAAGTCTTCTTCATCCATATGACATTTTGACAAACACTGGACACGACAACGCTCAGAACGAAGCCACGCTTCACTGCGGACAGGTAAATCGCGCGCGTTCCCGCACCCGCGCCGCTCCCCGCACCGCGCTGCCAGTCTGGCCAAACACCGAGTCTTAGAAACTATACCAATTAAGTAAAATTGCCTACACTGGTGATGTATTATAGACTATTTGGGTAACCTACACCGGCATTGTAAGGTTTAATTGGGTACGCGTCACTGGAGCTAAATTATTAATATCTCGTTTATCTACAGTTGGCAAAATAGAGAAATACGGGGTGTTATATTACCATGGTTAACTTTGAAGAGTAGAATTACTATCGGTGATTTGTATTCTGCTAATAACGTACCTATATGATTTATGAAACATTTCCCAACAATATCCTTTATAGGATTTGATTCTTATCAGTAACATTATAGATCGGTGCAATAACTATATGATGATAGTATTTTTTGACAATCTCGTCGTGTTGGCAAACGCGATTGCTGATTGTGAGGTCCTTGGTTCAATCCCCAGGTCAAGCAAAGTATTATTAGGTTTTTCCGCATAGAATTCCTCAGTAGCAGCCCGGAATTCGGATTTGTGCCCGGTTGATAGCGATACCCTCGCCTTCTATTACATGGGACTTAAAACATAACGGCGAAATGAAGGTGTTACTATACACCCTTCGGGGAATACAGGTGTGATGTTTTATTATGTTATTTTTGTAAAAAACATCAGGTTCAATTTGGGGCTAAGCCAGCTGCTTTTTTAGAAATCTAAAAATGCAATTTTCCAATGAGCTCACGACTCCTATGACGACTTTTCTCTATTCCAAATAGTTTCGGATTTGCCTCTGCAGCCTGTATATTTTGAACTTTCAACTGAAATAATGATTCCAGCTGTTGCCGTTGTTCGTGACAGCGCATAGGTGGATAACAATATCTAATTATGCAAATGATTCGCATACATTTAAATGCACATTTTGAACAAATATTTCTGTAACGTAATGCCACATTATTATGGAATAGTGAAACGTTATGTTATACTGATATACTGAAATGTTATTTATTCAAATTATGCTAACAGCATCGAGTCAGCATCCTTCTGTGGCTAACAATATACTGAGATCCAATGTTTTTGTCAAGCACAGTGCTTATGTCAATATTCCTCTTATAACTGTTCATTGCAGCGGTCGTTAAAGGATGATTTCCACCAAACGCATCGCATCGCCTCGGATCGGAAAGAATACGAGCAGATGCGGCGACAGCCGATCGCGTCCGGCAGGATGTCGACGCGACGCGTATCCGTTTCTGCGCCTAGTTAAATATGTAAGTAGTTTAATTCTATGTTGACGTGTTCTAATTTTTGAAAATGGTTGAAGTTGACGTAGTTTTACAGCCGAATCCGATCGGATACGACGACAGGCGAACTGAGCCGATCGCGCGTCGCAGCATACTTTCGGCTACGATCTCGCGTGACGGAAGACGCCCGCGGTCAAGCTGCTGTGTGCAGCTTGGTAATATAGACTTTAAATACTGTGTACACGATTTAATATCATTTATAGATTGTAAAATCCGTTCCGATCCGATGCGATGCGAGCCGTTTGGTGGAAATCATCCTTAAGAGCTTATTAGATTATCCGATTTTTATATACATACACACATAAACTCACGCCTATCTCATGGGGGAAGGCAGAAACTATAGAACGCCACATGCTACGACATCATACATACTCCTTTCGCTTCATCCACATTCATACATCTTGTCATACACGCACTCCGGTTGAGAGTACTATGCACCTATCCTTTGTGAAGAACATCACCAATAACATCGATGTATGTCCTTCTAGGACGTCCTCGTCCGATTTTTAGGGTCCCTAAATACTACTTGGATTTGTGTAAGCGGCGGTCACCGCTATCCATCAGGTTGACCGTCGCCTTGTTTGCCAATCAATTACATTTAAACCATCTGCAGTGGTCATTTTTCGAGTTGGTATGAAACACACAACGCGCAGTTCGTGTCCTTTTTTTATATCGTTGGAAAATCCTCATGGATGTCCCTCGCTCGAGGAAGGGTCTGCCGGTCTCTTACCGGCTAAAAACCAATGGTGTTCCTCCTCCTGACCGTTAGGCTGAGGTCGCGGGATTCGCAAAAGTATGCACCGCAAAGTCCCAGTGTCTTCTATTTATTCATTTAACTCAATTTAATTTAGTTACAGTTGGGGGCAATGAATCCGGGTTACCAACATAAACAAAATAATTTTAAAATGTTAAACAATGTTTAACAATGTTTTCCGAGATATAAAGGTTTCCCCCCGGTGGGTTCCCGCATTGTCGTTGCGGGGGGGGCTTAGTAGCCGTGGCTTTAAGCCCCACGGTGAAGCGAAGAGGAACCCGAGGAGGGGCTGCTCGTCGGGGCTTGGGCCTGGAAGCCCTCGACGTAGCGGCCAAGTAGGTTGCGGTGTCGCCTGGGCGACATCGCAACTGAGGAGGGCCGCGATGTCTTATGGGAGGCATTGCGGCTGAAGGGTGGAGGCCGCGGCGGGAGAGGAGTGCCGGTATTACGGTGCGCCGTTCTCCCTACCTTCCGCGGCCTGACGGGGCCGCCACCGTCAGATGGCGGACGCGGTGGGGCCGCAGGGGGAGAGGAGTGTCGGTGTTTAGTTGGCCGCTCTCCCTATCCTCTGCGGCCGAAAAGTGGTAGGCGGCGGGGCCACTAACCTGATCCGTCGCAGGGGGACCAGGGGTGCCCAGACACGGGGTAGTCTGACGCCCATGTACTGTTTGGTCCCCGGGGTGGTCACGGCGTACCATGTGTTCTGGTGCGCCGGTGATGTGGGGTGCCCCCCGCGCCTCTCAGGAGGTCGTGGGGTGGGGCCCTACAGTGGAGAGGTCCACCAGCAATTGGTGGACCAAGACCTGCCGGGGTTGCGGTGCATGCAATAGCGAATCCCACGACCCCGGCCTTAGGTCAGAAGGAGGGACACCGTGGTGGTTTTAGCCGGTAAGAGTCCGGCACAACCCCCGTCTTCCCCAGACGGGGGATAGTCCATGAGGATTTCCCCACGATAAAAAAAAAAAAAAAAAGATATACCTAAAGGTTTATGTTGGTGATCCGGATTCATTACTCCCGAGTGTATTATTCATTGCTGATATTTAGGAATCACCAGAACACTGTTGAACAATCTTGGATATAATGCGAATGAAAATAATCGCATTATAACACAGACTGCTTTGTTAGTCTAGTGGTCGCAAGCGCGACTGCTGAGCACGGGGTCCTGGGTGCGATCCCCAGGCCGGGCTAAGTGTTATTGTGTTTTTCCATTAGGAATTTCTCAGTAACAGCCCGGAGTCTGGATTTGTGCCCGGTTAATGACAATAGGCTTGCCCCCTATTACATGGGACTTAAACATAACTGGCGAAACGAGGGTGTACTAATAACACCTCTGCCGAACCCTTCGGGTTCACTAGGTGTGGTCGGCACAACATGTATTTCATAAATCCATGTTGTTAGAGGTTTTGGCTTATTGTTTTATGACCTGCCGCCTGCCTGACATCAACCCTCCTTGGGAATACTCGTTGCGCCGTGTCGCACGGGTGACCCAATGTGCTTGCTGATATTAAAGCAATTTCGAATGTACTAGTAAAATATCCTAATACAATATTTGACTATTTATGCCTTAAAACACAAATAGAACTAGATGCTAAAATATTAGACTCCAATTTTGCTGCGATTACATACTAACTATATAGTGGATAGTGGAAATACCTTCTATATAATTTGATTAAAAAAAATGTGGTATACTCACATTTTTATTCTAAGAACAACATCCTATTTATTCTAAGAACGTGTTGATATTTAGTCAAGTTCTAACACCGCGTAACTCAAAAAATAGTAGTTTTGAGATATGCAGGTCATTCGATAGGGAATCGAAAAACGCATCGTTTGACCAATCACAATCAATGGTTAGATCCAATAGCAACGCGTTATTTCAAAAACAAAATTCACAGCGTATGTAATATTTTTTCCATCAAGCTATGTAAACAGCTAAAAAAGCGTGTAAGTCAGGTGAGTTCCATATTGGATCGTGTAGCGAAAGTGCTCCGTCGAAGAAACCAAAATAAAATAGAATATTGTAGATTAAAAACAATTATGTGATAAGTAGAAAAAAATCTATTTTTGCTCTCCAGAAAAGTTAACTATTTTGAGTTATGCGGTGTTAGAACTTAAGCGACTATTTGCATTGCTCTCGATTGTCTGACGTCTCACCATTCGGTTTGGTTATTATTTTGAAACAACGTGGAGTGAAAGAAAGTGAATCGAGTCTGAAAATACTGAAAACTAAAATTTTGATGTTATTTTACTGTTATCAATACCTCCTCCTATCATCCTCTCAATTTTTAAAAATGTTATGAAACTAAAACCTAATACTTCCTTTCTTTAGGTAACTCAGTAAGTAGTAGCTTTAGAGTGAAAACTAATTACACAAAATATTTATATTCCAATCATTATACTATTTCATCAGTCAAAACTAGATAATTTTTTAAATAAAATAATGAAACTTTTTTTTCGTTTCCTGTAAAGTTGCAATTTTTAATTTAGGAGACATTGGTATTTCATCGTCGATATGTTTGTATACCGATCTTCTCAAACCTACCTACGGATGGTTTTTGGCTTAGACTAGTACATCGCTAGCCAGAAAAGTTAATTCATCAATGAGATTAATAGTAACATTCTCTTGAATATATGATGCATTTTAAAGTCCTGAATCACCGTCATCCTGCCATAAATACCCTGGTAAACATGGGCTTCCTGCAGGCTACTGTCTCCTACAGGCAGTGACTCCAAGGGACATCATAAACTAACCATGTTATGGATTTAGTAACTGCAAAGCTTGATAATCCTATGCCATACCATGGACACGACCTTATGACCAATAAGACTCTCGCAGAAGTAAAAAAAGAAGTCAAAAGCCCGAAAGTCTGACATCTGGTCTAACCTTAGGATATCGGCATTGCCCAGTAACTGGGTTGCGGAGGTCTGGTGGCAGTCGTTCCATGTAAAAAACTGGTATTCAGCCGCATCTGGTTAGACTGGAAATTGACCTCAACATAGCTGGGAAAAGGCTAGACAGAACACGAGAAGTAATAATTAACTTTTTAACAAAAAAAAAACCGACTTCAAATTGTCTATCTCCGAAGTTCTTTATCAGATCTTCACCAAATTTAAATGGGATCACTTCGAAAGAATACTCTTTCAAACAAAAAAATAATCATTAAAATCGGTTCACAATTAGCAAAGATATAGCGGAACAAACATACAAAAAAAAAACATACAGTCGAATTGAGAACCTCCTCCTTTTTGGAAGTCGGTTAAAAAAGAGCAAAACGAAATAAAAATTTGAATCAAAATAAAATATAAAAGTCCTTGATAATCGTATTAAAATTGGTGGCACAACGGGTGATCATTAGGACGAGACCCAGAACCCACCTGCTAACGGTCTTGGTGAAAAAATCGCATTAATAACTTAACCGGCGATGGCTTCTAACGACATTTTAATGCGATATTACGTATTCGCATAAAATATAGGTGGGACAAGTTTTTATTAAACGCTTTCAACGGTTTTAGTATCGATACAGGTATTCATAAATATTATCGATATAGAATCTGTGATTACAAATGTATGCGATACCTACGTATTGAAAAAACTATGTTATTTGCATAGACATAAAGGGAGTTTGAAAGAGGCACCAGTGACAGAAAAGTTGAAAGGAAATCGATTGTCTTGGTATGGGCATGTGATGAGGAGGGATGAAACACATGTGACTAAGAGAGTGATGAATATGAATGTTGATGGATGGAGAGGGAGAGGGAGACCAAAGAAAAGATGGATGGATTGTGTCAGGGAGGATATTAAAGATAAGGGAGTAAATGATAATGAGACGGTTGACAGGGAAGAGCGGAAGAGAAAAACATATTGCGCCGACCCCAAGTAACTTGGGACCAGGGCAGGAAGATGATGATTTACATAGACATTTGTGACAAAGGGGAATGCCCAATTTTGGCCATGAAACGCCCAACAATTTGCTTTTGTTAAAAAAAACCATCTTGTTTTATGTTTATTAATTGCGTTATTCATTTATCCAAACAAGATTGCAACATTTTTGCACAAGATAAAAGTACCGAAAAGATAAAAAGGAAATTAGGTAAATCCGTAATTCATTGGTTTGTGGATAAAATAAAAAATATTGCCAATTACTAATTTCGTTGAAAATATAATCGATTCTCATTTTTTCGATCGATTTTAAGATGCAGTTATTATAATGCCAATATTATTGGTCTTTTCGATAATTGTTAAGACGTTATGATAATTAAACAAGCGAATTGCTAGTTGATTTACCATGAATTCTTAAAATCATAACAAAAGCGCCACTGCCCAATTTAACTGACATTCTTATCTGTTCTTAAAAGTACATTAAAAATAGAATTTAAAAAACGATAATAAAAAGACTTTGGGGCGTTTTAACGACATCGAATCTGACATAATGTCAGTTAAGCGGCTGTCTGTTATAACCACAGACGTACTAGAGATGCTACGCATGTTATAACTAAATAATCACTTGTCGGCTTCGTTTGCATTAGATTCTTTTTCTTTTTCAGTCGTAAAGTATATTTCATATATATTTTAATTAATGGCAATGAGAATGGTAGAAGTGCAATTAAAAAGTATTGTTGTAATTGTATTGTCGACCGTCGAATGGTAGGATGCTGTGCCCATGTTATTTATGGTTAAATGAACTAACCTTAAGTAAACTTCAACCAAAATCATACGAAATCTTGCATCCGAAGAGATTTAACACCCAACCCACCCATGTAACAACAATAAACATTCCCTCTTTAATATTGTGGAATGGGGTGTACTCTAAAACGAATGAGGTAATAGTTGACGGGTGACATAGATTTAAAATAGAGAAATATATCTTCTTTTTAATCTGAACAGTTGGCAATGCAGTTACCATGGAAGACGGTAATAATAGTATATCCCTATATAGTTTGTGCGGTAATATGGTATTTGGGTTGGGCACGGCATCAGACTAATATTTTCCCTCCCGCTCAATTCCTGGATGATGTACTGATTGTATATGATACAAATGATGTATAAGATCATAAAATACCTCACAGATCTAGTTAAAACTTGATGATGAATGTATTTATTACAGTAAAATGATTGTTAAAAAACTGTATTTGTGAAAATAAAAATCGTTTTACATCTCAACAATCCGGACTTTTTTTTTAACCAATTCCTTTACCATTTCATTCTTTAAATTGCATATTATCATTTCCATATGCTTTTATATGTGTGCACCCAGGGCCGAACTGTCTATGGTCGGTGGGCATTCCCCTTTGCATGGCACACTCGTCTTCAATTCTACAGTTTACCGATTATGTCCTGTCTTCCTTTTCCTTTTTTTCTCGTGTCATCAAGTGTTTATGAGAGTGACTCCTACCATGGTGAAAAAATTTGCCAGTCAGCAAGGTGGGCAGCGAGGCTAGGCCCAGGGTGCACTGGACGTACTTAAGTATCGTCACTCGTGGAGGCTACGTGATTCGCTAGAAATACGTCACTGCGGCTGCGCCTGCACCGCTTTCGCAGCGACGCGGACGCGGACATGTTTCTACTAGAAAATCTCACTGCAGATCAAAGAAACTTATTCAAAATCTTATCGAACTATTCTCCTTGCACCATTTAAGTTCTAATTACACGAACATACCGCGGTTACCAATAAAATCTAAGTTACTGACATTAACTCCCGAACATGATAACCACTTAATCTTGACACACAATGAGAACTATGTCAAAGTGTCGGCGGGAGCTCATTGATCGTCTCATTTCCCTGAGAGCGTCGTAAATTTCTCGGGTACAGACGAGATCAGATCGGCCGGGGATGTACTTCCCTGTTTATTATGATGTATTCCTCATGTATCAAACGAATTTGTTGAGGTTTATGAAAGGACTTCATTTTGAGTCAGCCTTTGGAATCGAAATAGAATAGCTTTTGCACACATACCAGAAGTCCGGGCATAATTATATTGTATCAAAGGCAAAACCTTTGATCGTGAAACATTTGTCGTTAAAAATACATTAAACAATATGCATACATTTTTAACACTTATTCTTCAAATATTAAAAAAATGTGTATATTTAATTAATTCTTGAAGCAATCTTAATGTTTCACGATCAACGGTTTGTTTATCTTTAATACAAAAGTTTACTGACTGGATTGTGGTGCCTGTTTCTATTTCGTTTGTGTCCAAAATAATAACGACAATTATTGCATTGTTTTTAGTCATGACTGGCCATCTTCTTGTTATCCATGAGTGTCATTAAGGGCAGCTAAGAGATTCATCATCATCTCCCAGCCCTTATCTCACACTAGCTGGGGTCGTCACAACACGTATTCTTCTTCCATTCTCCTCTATCAGCCGTAATCTCAGTACTCACTCCTTTCTTATCCATATCACCCTTCCCACAATTCATCCATCTTTTCTTCGGCCTACCTCTACTTGTATATCGTCACATTCATATTTAACACACTTCTAGTCACATGACTTTCTTTCCTCCGCATAACATGTCCTTACGCTAACCTACTAATCCTCAACTTTTCAGTCGCTGGCGCTACTTTCAAACTAAGGGAAAAGAAAATGAGCAGCAGTGTCCTTCTGTCGATAAAACCATACTGCCATGCCATACTAATCCCTCAGCCAAGTGTGGTAATTATAGCAAACTTACTTTCATTTGCAGATCTACAAGGTTAGTCGGAAAGGGGGTACTAAGCCGAAAGCGTGTAAAAGTACCCATAATAATGGATAACTTTTGTTCTACAACTTTCCCCAAAAGTCAATAGTTCAAGAGAAATAGCTGTTCAAAGATTTCATAAAAAATACGGTAAATTCTATCTATCCTCAGCTACGATCAGACGTGTTTACATTTTACGTCATATTTGTGGTCACGGATTAGAAACTCCATTTTCTGAATTCATAACTAAAGCACGGCTGAAATTTTTTTGTAAAAACTAAATTAAAATTGCCGAATAAATATTTACCTTTTTTTGAAACAATCATCAGTGATATAATAAGTGGCCCGCGGCTTAGTACCCCCTTTACGACTAACCTTGTATACCCACCAGTGGATGCTCACAGGTTGATAAGTGTGACTAACTGATTCATCTTCTACGTCATATCCTTCAAGATCGCTTCGACTTTTGGCTGATGATTATGAAAAGGCAAAATATCCCACCAGAATCATCCGCAGTAAATTTGGGATAGGAATCGAAATAATCGTATTGAAATACATTATTCATGATTCGGATCGTCCCTAACATTCTTGAGTTGCTTTTTACAACCCTCAAGGAAAGTGGTCAAGTGGTCCATTTCGTAATATCGATTCGATCAACAGTTTTTATCCTCACTATTTTGCATATCGAGGGTAGATTGGTCAATTGGGTTTGATCCCAAATGAAATGCCGTCGTATTGGTTGAGGAGCTAAGAACAACAACGTGTCGATTTCATTTCCCGAACGCCTGACTGAATTGTGATGTGTTTGCAGATGAATGAAAGGTGTCTTGTTGGAATGCCTGGAGTACTGCAAGACGAAATGCATGATGAATGTTACTAAACGTTTTGTTTTCGTTTATTTCTATTTTATATTTTTACTAGCGGACCCGGTAGGCGCGGTCCAGCCCGGCAAAGCAGCGCCACCTACCGGGTCCAATTGTGAATCTAAACCATCCAGGGCGCCACCCAAACACATACAAAAAAATTCATTCAAATCGGTCTAGCCGTTTAGGAGGAGTTCAGTGACATACACACGTACAGTCGAATTAGGTATATATATATACATATGAAGATAATTTAACTAGATGACGATTTTTTTAATTTTTCCCTATTTTATTTTTCCTAAACCAACAAAACAAAAAACTAATCGGTCGTGCCATTTTCGAGCTTTTGCGAGACTTACGTTAAGCGATTTATTTTATATACATAGATGTTATTTAGTGTAATTGGTTGTACCTTAATAAATAATTAAACTATAAAATATACGAGTCAGAGTGAGGATCGCTATGTCGCTATTTGCCAGCTAGTAGCTTTTGTCTGCTTCTTCAAAATGTACCGTAAACTCAAATTCCCGATAAGGATAAGGATAACCTTTCGGCGATACCTATCTCTAGATACTTAAGACAAAATAAAGTGTCCAATTAAATTCAATACTAAACTCAAATCAATAACAATAATAGCTATTATGTTCCTACAAGAAGTGAACTGTTTGGCCATTTAAAACCAGGTCACGGGGAACAGTTTGCATAATACAGGCTACGGCGTGGATTACGAAGAACGAGGAGCAACAAAAATATTGCGAATTAATGTAAATTGCTCGGCGTATCGCTTGCGGGCCGCGCCGGGAGGCGAACTATAGTAGCCGATTTAAATTGTCATCGATCTTGTGGTGTTTGCGCGGATGCCCGATTCTTAGAAAGGAGCTTAGGTGTTTGGGTCCTTTGTTTTTCGTATTGAGAAATGGGATTTGAAACCAAAAGGTTATTTACAAAAATAGAATGAGAATACGTTTGAAAACAAAAACAAGTCAATCACAGAAGATGATACCCATAGATATAGATTTTTTATTGGTTTTTGTTTATAAGTAGGTACCCATGAAGGTATCTTCTTTACATAGTATAAAACCAAGTCGCTCCCGTTGTCTGTCTGTCTCTATGTATGCTTAGATCTTTAAAAGTATGCAACGGATTTTGATGCGTTTTTTTTAATAGATAGTGATTCAAGAGGGAGGTTAATATGCCCCACATTAATATCTTCATTGCACCCGTGCGAAGCCGGGGCGGGTCGCTAGTAGATAATAAAAATGGAGACCACACTATGAACTGGTGGTCTATCTCTTTCTAAATACCTTATAGAAAGAGATAGATTTCCAAACTAAATATTCTATCTTTCTCTAAATAGGGTATTTAGAAAGAGATAGACCAAAAATTAAATATTCAACGTCAAATGTTTCGACTTTCAGTAGGTGTTCTAATCGTAGTCTCTATTTTACCTATTCATATAAGTACTTAATTTGCTGTTAGGACTATGAATAACGAATTTGACAGTATCCAGAAACAAAAGATTTTCAGGCGTCCAATAAAATATACTTTTACGATAAATCGAACGATGTATGATGAACTTTATGGTAGTAGGCAATGAGCCAAGTAATTGTCACTTCCGCAATATGATTTTTCAGCTACATTAAGCACTGTTGTTAACTTCCCCAAAGAGGTTTCAAAGACTACGAAAACCCTTGTTGTTTAGCTAGGAAACAACTGTGTGAAAAAAAAACGTTTTGTTTTGCACTTTTTCTTTATTTCTCTTCAGCATTTTTTCTCTTCTTCCAAAAACAAAGTGTGTACTTATAATCTATAGTCAATACTAAATTCTTTATTACATTCCATATGTATTACGTAGATGGTATAACAAAGTAAAAGTTCAATATGGACCCTGTCGGGCACAGCAAAATTAGGAGAGAGGAAGCTAAATTAGGAGCCGGCTAAGTAGCAATTCAATATTACTATAAATTATTTGATGTGTTTAATTGGGTGTATAATCATTATCATTATACAGACTATCTAGTCTCCAAATTATCGTTTCGCCTTCAATCAATCAATCGGTAGACTCGAGCTCTTAATGAAGCTATCAATTAGTTTCCTACAGATTACTACTTGTAAAGTACATATTGTTATAACAAACGCTCTTATTAACCGACTCGCTTCTATCTCATAAAGGAACAAACAGAACTGAATTAAAAAACCAATTACGAGTCTGTCTGTTAGGGAACAGACAATCGACTTGGGACTAATCTTGCATGTAGGATCGATGGCAAAAAAGACGATATGCAAGTGCTGCCTTTGTACGTGCAAAGAGCTAGTTTTCGATTAATCCCCTTTTGAGAACGGGGACAGGGAATTATGCCGAATAGTAAATACGATCTGTTCGTATTGAGATCAAGAATGATCGGACGCTGGCGGAGGCTTATACATTGTGTTGATCTTGTTGCAAAGTTGAACTCATATGTTTTGTTCCTTTGAACGTTTGTCGTGGTCGTTTTGGATCAAACGTTTTATCAATACAGCTGGTTGGTATTGTGTCTTTCTATTTGTAAAGATACGTGGAGGGTTTGAAGGAATACTGAATGTAATTTTTTTTATTTATGCAAAACTGAATCGATTTAATTTCGCTGGTATTCAATATGGGAAGGAGCTATGTGCTGCTCTTAGAAATTGTATTTAGTTATAATATTTATGATGGTTGCTGGTTCTTTTACAACAGGCATTAAAACTAATACTATTTTACTAATTTACTTACTTTTTTTTTCACAATCGATGGTTAACTCTTAACTGAAAGATAAATATGGCGCTTTTACAGATTTTCTCCTAAGAAAATCTGTAAAAGCGCCATATTTATTTCCTAGAGAAGAGTTATCCGACAATTGTAAAACACGCCCTTAATACTTTACTTACTACAAAAAGGGTTTCTTCTTAATACTTTACTTACTACAAAAAGGTTTTCTTCTTTATTCCTGACCCGTCCTTGTAACTTCTTTTCTCTTTACAAGTTTCAAATATGAACAAGAAATTTAATTAGGTCCCTAGAGGCTCGCTGTTCTAAGGACACTGCAAAGTGCCCTATAACAGATGCGTAGAATTCCCAGGCGGGATCTAATGGACTCCAGGTATAAACTAGGTAGATAGTTATAACTACTTACGACGGAAGCACTCTGACGACCTTCTCCTAGAATTAAAGACAGAAGATTAACAGGTTTACATCCGTTACGACACCCAATAGGTTCGGTTGGAAACCAGAGCCAGGGACTTGTCTGGCATTATGCTGAACTGGACCTGTTTGGTGCAGCCGAGGCACACAGTACTAACTTTTGTATAAATTTAAGTATTTTTTATTACGTCTGTGTTGAACGCTTGCCTTCCATGCAAGAAGGTCTGAGTTCGATCCAAGCCCATACCTCTGACTTTTCAAATTCATGTGCGGATCAGAATTTGATTATCACTTGCGTTAACGGTGAAGGAATAACATCGAGAGGAAACCTGCACACCTGAGAGGGCTTCATGAAGTTCTCGATGGTGTGTGTAGTCCGCCAACCCGCACCAGGCCAGCATGATGGACTAAAGCCTAATTTCTTCTCATTCTGAAAAGCGTGCCCAGAAGTGGGGCAGTAATGGGCTAGGTAATTATGTTCTGTGTTGCTGTGTGTTTTGTACTAAACGAATGTTTTTCTTTCTTTCTGTAATGAATGCGTCTAAATTAAAGCTATATTGATAGAACACAATACAAGGTTAGTCGGAAAGGGGGTACTAAGCCGCGGGCCAGTTAATGTAACACTAATGATGATTAAAAGAAAGTGTTAAAATTAAAAAAAATGATTTTTTTTCCATGAAAAATTAATTTTATTTTAGTTTTTTCAAAAATTCTTCATCCCTGCGTTACTTATGAATTCAGAATATGGAGTTTCTAAACCGTGACCCCCAAATATGACGTAAAATGTAAACACGTCTCATCATAGCTGAGGATAGATAAAATTTAGCGTATTTTTTATGAAAACTATGAACAGTTATTTCTCTTGAAGTATTGACTTTTGAGGAAAGTTGTAGAACAAAAGTTATCCATTATTATGGGTACTTTAACACCCTTTCGGCTTAGTACCCCCTTTCCGACTAATCGTGTATACCTGATCACGGAGAACCGAAAGGTAGGGAATATAATGTTGCCAAAACACGCCACATAAATTCCCATATAATATTTCGGCCTAGCCTACGTAGTTGGGAAACCAACTATGTTGGGGTCAGCTTCCAGTCTAACCAGCTGCAGCTGAATACCAGTATTTTACACGGAGCGACTGCCATCAGACCTCCGCAACCCAGTTACTGGGCAATGCCGATATCCTAAGGATAGACCGGTTGTCAAACTTTCGGGCTTGTGACTACCCGTAACGACTGTCATAGGTATTTGTATAACACCCAAAATCGACCGTTTAACGTACTCTTCGAGGCACGGAGGGGTCTCGAACGTCACCCATCCACGGACTGACCGCGTCAAGCGCAAGCTAACCTTGCGAATGATATCTTTATTTTTTTTAAATTAATATTTTTGTTTTCATGTAATTTTGTAATTTCTTTAGCCTATATGTATGTACTCTCTGTAATAGTATAAAACTTGTAATATGTAAGTGCTGTGCACACCTGTAAGTGACAAATTCACTCTAGATTTTAAGTTTAATTGTAACAGTACCCTAATAATGTATTAGTGAATAAGTCGTTTGAGTGCCATAATTAAATAAATATGATCCACGCGGTTGTTAATTAGCCATAGGCCCCCTCAGATTCCCATATTTTAGGTTTATAAGTTACCAAAATATAGCCATATACAACATAGGCTATATAAAATAATTTACAGCACACATATACACCTATATTAAAACCGCGTCTAACTAATTGCTACCCCGCATATAGGTACACAGGTACATATTGTGGTCTCGAATGGGCATTAACTCAACCTAGTTTATGATTATATAATTCTGCTGCGGTCAGCTGACACCGATGCCGGCGCCACACAATATGCTGCGGTGTTAAGAGGGATGAATATGACAATACTGCGATCTATTGAGATATGGGAGGCATATTTATGACTTATGTAAAGGCATGGGACATACGTCGATGTCTAGGGGTAATAATATCCTTAACAAAATGTAGTAAGGACTATTTTTGAACGGTTTTGATTGGTGCACTCGTTCATTTGTATCAAATCTTGCGACATATTTTTCAACTACTTCTGCTTAACCGATTCTCCTGAAACTTCGCATACAAATTTCATTCCTATGACAATACAACATTACAATAATTTCAACCTTCAATCCTCAAATTCTGATGCTTCAGGGGTACTGTGAGATGAAACCGTTTAGCTTATTTTTTTTAAGGGATTTTTGAAGTATTACCCAAACAGAGCAGAATACTACGATGTGGAGATATAGAAACGGATTTTGAGATCCTTCAGAGTCAGTCGCATCCCCAGGACTAAAGTGTAAGGCCGTTTCTCCACGGCCCACGATACGATGTTACAAAATGTCGTGACGACTCCGAGTGCCATAATTTTCTATTTTCTATTTCCAGCTGAACATCATGCTTAAAGTATGTAGGGGAACAACAGATGCTCCTGATCTCCTCAATGAGCTGATTTGCCTTTACGCTCCGAGTAACTATCTCCGCGGCCGGAAGCATCGTCTACTAGCCGTGCATACATGCCGCACAGTGGCTCGCGCGTCATCCCCTGTTCCTCGCGTTCTGTTTGCGCTCAATAGTCTTGTGGAAGCCAACCCGAAATGTGATCTATTTGCGGACGATTTTAAAACTGTAATGTGCATATGTCTGAGCTTCTGCGAAAGCAAGACGATTTGACACTGTTTCAATTGTTTTATTATATATATATATATTATATTTGTTATATTTTAATTATTTTGTTATTTAGTGTGTTGATTTCCTGTTCTAGTCTTATGTTAATGTAATTGGCTTATTGAAGCCGTGTTAGCATAGATAAATAATAATAAATAATAATAATAATACATGAGCCCTTTACTACGAGCGACATTAGTAGTTTTATGACGTATCGTGAGTAAACGGTTTATAGAAATATACAAGGTTAGTCGGAAAGGGGGTACTAATCCGTGGGCCACTTAAAGTAACACCGATGACTATTTTAGAGCAAGTGCTAAAATTTAAAAATTCGATAATTTATATTTCCATGCAAAATTATTTTTATTTTAGTTTTTTCAAAAATTCTTCATCCAATTAAAGCAGAATTACGAATTAAAATTAATCCGTAACACCAAATATGAGTTAAAATGTAATTAGAGTTGATCATAGCTGATGATTGATTTTAGCGTATTTATTGTGAAATCTTCGGACAGCAATTTCTTTTATATTATTTCCCTTTAGGGAAAGTTGTAGAAAAAATGTTATTTAGTACTATGGGTAATTTAACACCCTTTCGGATTAGTACCCGCTTTCCGACTAACCTTCACTCGGAGTCTTCACGTCGGAGTCGTGAGTCAATAAAGATAATATAATCAGTCCATTACTGTCCAACTGCTGGGCTCGGTCCTCTTCTCAAAATGAGGAGTTTAGATTTTAATCCACCTCCCTGGCCTGGTGCGGGCTAGTGGACTACACACATCATCGCTTTTTTTAGAAACCTTTTCATATGGGCACTTTTTCCCTCGATGTTTTCCTTCAACGTAAACGCAAGTGATAATCAAATTAATATGATATTGATAACTGTATCAATTTATTAAAAGTATTCATTCAGATTTTATAGTATGCCCCACTAACACGAGAGAGGCGTGTATGTAAAATCGCGGACTTTTGCGGTGAATCACTTTTTAAGCTTATTGTCTTAGAAATAAGGTCGAAAAGTGATTCACCGAAAATATCCGCGATGGTACCTATATCTATTGTGTACAGATCGCCGCAGCCTGAGGATTGAGAAGCCATTGGTCGATTCTGATGCAACAAGATAGCGCTGTCATCACTACACACCATGTTATATTAAGAGGAACTTGGCTATGTCAATAGCTATACAAAGCTACACAAAGGCGATACAATATACCTCCCTATTGTAAACTGGAACCGGTTACGGATGCCTTTGAACCGGATTTACTAAGGCTGAATTGGAAACTAGTACAGTGTACTATGGGTAAGGCTTTCTTTCATATGAGAAGGTTGTTGATATAGAAATAAAAAAATGTAGACGTCGAGGGA
Source organism: Amphipyra berbera (assembly GCA_910594945.2). Lineage (NCBI taxonomy): Eukaryota > Metazoa > Arthropoda > Insecta > Lepidoptera > Noctuidae > Amphipyra > Amphipyra berbera. The sequence continues at coordinate 6,942,840 of OU343136.1, read as the reverse complement.
CGCCTGGCCGATGTGAAACATCGAAATTCAGCTTGTAAAAAAAACATCTGCCCGAATCAAACCGAAGAAAGTCGACGAGTTACCAAGGTCTGCCGTCGTGTGTCTGCCATCGCGAGCGTCGCCACGCAACAGCCGCTCTCACACCCGTACTGCCGCATTAGATGTTTCATATCAATAAACGTGATATATTTAATGTTTACTTCTTCTTATCTTTATCTTGAAGAGTTTTATATTGTAATGTGAACCTTTTTGCATAAGATATACAACGTGTTACATAATTCCCCATAAAAAAGTGCCAACCCAGATAAATTAGAAGAAAATTAGATAAGAATGTAAGTAACTTTCTGCGTAGTCTACTCTTTAGTTTTATGTTTTCAGGGTTGCGTTTCAATGATGAATATTTTATGTTTTATCCAAATTCTTTTTTTCTGGGGTCATACTACGGTTTTTAAATATTGCCAATAGACTCTTTACAAAGGACCTTTTAACCCCCTTTCGGCTTTAGGGGTATTTTTGTAACACGTTGTATAAGTACTCAGTTTCTTCTTAAGTATTTCAAGTATGATCTTCTTTATCATATCTGGTGACAGTGACCCAGACTATTTCACACGTGTTTTGTTCGAGACACTATTTCTGCACCCAAAGGGTTACTGATGTTTTTTCCAAGTCCAATATTTTCATGAGCACTACCGGGGACCGCCAGAACCTGGAAAATTCCTTCTTCTTCTCTTGTTTCGGCACGAGCTATATGAGACCAGCAGCTCATGCCGGAGTGAAGAGATTAGCCAGTCAGCAAGGTTGGTCGCGAGGCTGACTGCCCAGGGTGCGGCGGACGGACTTAAGTATCGTTATTCATGGAGGTTCTTTTCATGCACGTCAGTGAAGACTTAAAGAATAGAAAGTACAAACGATATGAATAGTACCTTTGTCCGAAAAGTGGGTTTTGGGACTTTGAGTAAGCACCGTTTCTTATTAGTTATTATAATTCCTTGATTCGCCCTGTAAAGTACAAGAATAAAGTCAATTAATCTGGTTAATTTCTTGACTGGTTTCTTAAGATTTTTCACTCTGTTTAACATTCTCAAAGAAAACGATTCAAAGATTCATCCAAACTTAGTTTCTTAATAGCAAAATTGCTTTTCCCATCACTTTAGATTATTTTTTCTTTTTCTTCATAACTAGGGCGGGGAAAGTTTTATTACACTGCCGATAGTCACGATAAAAACCTTAATTATTTGTTGCGAACTCTTTGCTAATTAATAGTTTTATAACCTTTCTCTTTTTGTTTGCCTAGAAAAGTTTGATGGACAGACGAGCCATGATCAAGTTCTGATATTTATTATCTTTTTTTATTAGGGCCTTTTTTAGTTTTTTATTAACTGCCTCGTTGGTCCAGTGGTGGCAAGCGCGACTACTGATCGTGAGGTCCCGGGTTCGATCCCCAGGTCGGGCAAAGTGTTATTGGGTTTTTCCGTGTGGAATTCCTCAGTAGCAGCTCGGTGTTTGGATTTGTGCCCGGTTAATGGCAATAGGCTCGCCCCTTATTACATGGGACTAAAACATAACGGCGAAATGAGGGTGTTACTATAAACCTCTGCCCAACCCTACGGGAAATACAGGCGTGATGTTATTTTGATGTTGTGTTTTTATTAGGGGCAGTCGGGGCTGGTTAAAAGGCTGGTAAGTAATGACGTATAATCATTTAACGAAGCTATTTCTACTTTGAGCCCGTATATCTAGTACAACCAAGAAGGTATCTATAGCTAAAAATGGAGAGCTCACTACGAATACCCACCTACTGAAAGTCAAAACATTAGGCTTTGAATATTTACTTTGGAGTTCTGTCTCTTTCTATATACCCTACTTACAAGAACTACTTTACTACTTATTACTTTAGTAGCAGTGATAGCCACTAGGCTATCATATAATATATATAATGGGTACTTTAACACCCTTTCGGCTTAGTACCCCCTGTCCGACTAACCTTTTATAGCACGTATGGAGTGTAAGAACCGAGTGATAGCCTAGTGGTGTGACCATCGGACTGCCAAGTCATAGGCCTTGAGTTCGAATCCAAGGCACGCACCTCTGACTTTTCGGATTCATGTGCGTATTGAATAATTATCACTTGCTTGGGAAACATCGTGAGGAAACCGGCATGCCTGAAAGATATTTCTCGACGGACTGTGAAGCCAAGTCAGAGGCCCATGGGCGGTGTAATCTCTGACACTAAGTTAGGCAGTAACCACAGAAAAGAAGAAGAAGACTTACAACAAGATAGAACATTTAGTTTTCAAATCTATCTCTTTCTAAATAGAGTATTTAGGAAGAGACAGAATACTAAAGTAAATATACAAGGCCAAATGTTTCGATTTTCAGTAGGTGGTCGTAGTGTGGTGTCCATTTTAACCTATACCTACCTTCATTGGAATACCCTACACTTAGCATCCGTCTCACAATCGTTGGATAACTCATATCTGTAAAATAAATATAGTGGTTTAACAGTTTTTCTATAGAGCAACTGTCAAACCGCCATATTTATCCCTCAATTACTTACAGCTCTTTCATACATCGACGAATCGTAATTTTTCCGGATCGTAATTTAACACGAATCGTTTTTAGGGTTCCGTACCTCAAAAGGAAAAAAGGAACACTTATAGGATCATTTCGTTGTCCGTTTGTCTGTCTGTATATCGGTCTGACTGCCTGTCTGTCAGTCTGTCAAGACTCTTTTTCACAAGAACTCGTGGAGGTATCAAATTGAAATTAATATCAAATACTCAAGTCTAAACTCTCTTAAGCTGGGTATCCACTTGCGCAGCCTCGTGACGAGCTGCCTCATCCTGAGTGTGCCACGGGTTGCGGAAAGTTCATGTATCTCCACTTGAGCCCACATAATATCGTATCGAGCGGCAAGCCTCAACCCGAGCCATGATTTTCTCAATTTCTCATTGGATAATTAAGTCAATATATTTATCTTTATCCATTTTGCCGCGTACCGAGTACAAGTACCAACGTCTCCACTCAACGCACGGCTCACACTGAGGCGTTTTTGAGCATGGCCATTTACCGACATAATTTGGCTCGCTACGCGGCCGACTCGTTTGGTTCAAGTCGCGGCAAACCACGACTCGCGGCACGGTCTTCACTAGATCTGCCTCGGGTCGAGGCAGCCGCTCGGCCCGAGGCTGCCTCGAATGGATACCCAGCTCTAAAGCTTCTTCACAACTCTAAAGTTGTGAAGAAATCAAACTTCTAAGTCAACGCAATCAAAAGATACGGCCGTTTATGGCGCATATTTTGACACTCGCAAGGGAATCAAAACCTATAGGGTAGGTAGGTACTTTCCGTTGACCTAGAATTATGAAATTTGGCAAGAAGCAATGTCTTATAGCACAAGTTACGGGAAAAGTCCGAAAGCCGTAAATTAACCGTAAATAATGTAGGTAGTAGATAAATCACAAAAAAAAATTACGGTATGCGAGTCCGACTCGCACCTGGCTGGTTTTATTTTTTCAGTGGCCCATTAACTGTTACAACCGTATTCACACGTTCACGAATTATGAAAAATTATGAATAAATGAGAATACATAATAAATAATATAAGAACGAATCGAATCATGAAAATGATATATGGGCCGTTAAGAGTTAACCTACGCGACGGTTGTGAAACAAAAAAATCAACAAAGTTCGATTTTTTAAGAAAAGCCAAACACCGCGTTCCTTCGTTGTTTTAATACTGAATCTTGTGTAAAGACCTTTCTCATTATTATATAGCATCGCAGTAACTATATGATGACGTTCTGTAAACCCGTTGCCTGCAAGTGAACTAAGCCTTTTCCTTCGTTGACTTTTATAATTAACACGGGTTAAGCTTTTGTAAAATCGAGTAATTTTATATTTTCTGTAGAAAATAAATTGGCAAAGGCTTTACATTAGAAGCCGATCATCTTTTTCTCAAAAAATACCTTCCAGTGTATATAGCAAGATTTTTTTAAGAATAGGTACATGTACCCGTTGATTCATTGTATGTCCTTTGCCGAGATTCAAGACAGTTTTCGGTGAAAATTTTATCAAAATCAGTTGAGCAGTTTTACCGTGAAGATGTAACAAACATACAGTCCTATTCGCATTATGTAGGTATGTAAACTGCTTTGTGTAAAAAGGGAATGTTGGAGATTATGGAGCTAATTCAGTATCCATATATAGTCTAATATAGTATAATCTAACTAACAATCAGTTCCTACCAAACGATACTAAAATAATTTAATATTATCAATTGCGTTAAAGGTGAAGGAAAACATCGTGAGGAAACCTGCACACCTGAGAGGGCTCCAAATTGACGCTCGGCAGTGAAAACCTCGTAAATAATTTTTTCTTCAAAAGCGTTTTATTTGTTCTTTAGATTGATAAACTCATCATACACGTACTAGTTCAACAAACGTTCAATTCAAATACTTCTAAGCTATCAATAACGTACGATGACAAACTTTTATTAACATTTGAGCGGCCATTTTTATTGCAGGTGGCAGTTATATCTATCTCTTTAAAAAAAAAAACCTATACGTGGTTTTCATAGCCGAACAACGAAATACATTTCGATAGTGTGTGTAGTCCACCACCAACCCGCACCAAGCCGGCGTGGTAGACTAAGGCTCAAACCCTTCTCACTTCAAAAAGAGGCCCGTGTGCAGCTGTGTGATAGCAATGGGGTGATGGTGTTAGCAAAAACGGCTATAACTAGAGCAATATTACTTATTATCCTAAGCTGTGTAAACTTTTAATTCAATATCCAGTGTTCCATCTATATCGCCACCCATATCCATAAAGTTGATACATAAGTGAATTAATCCATTAGATTGGATGGGGAGCACCTGAGGCGTGGCGTCCACAACTTTCGTATGTCACCTCGTGTGACGTAATTTAGCTATCATGAATTATGCAAGATCGCCTTGTACCGGGCTTCTTTATGAACTATCCACAATTCAGGTTGTAACTGAACTAAGGTATCTCAGGGGGTTTACGTTAAACTTGTATTATGGTCTCTTTTACGTGAAAAACGTGGATGTGAAGTAATATATATATCGGAGAATAAGTAACTGCCTCGTTGGTCTAGTGGTGGCAAGCGCGACTGCTCATCGTGGGGTCCTGCGGGTTCGATCCCCAAATCGGGCAGTGTTATTGGGTTTTTGCTTGTGGAATTTCTCAGTAGCGGCCCGGAGTTTGGAATTGTGCCCGGTAACTGGCGAAATGAGGGTATACTAAAACTTCACTGCCGAACCCTTCGGGGAATACATGGCGTGATGTTATGTTATATTATGAGTATAAGTCATTTAGAAGATAAAGTCGTCACGATGAATCAACGTACCCGACGTTGTAAAAACAGTTGTCTTTCGATAGAGCGGGGATTCTATGTCGAACCGCCGTAGAAGTCTGACGTTTATTATCTGACTAGCTTTTCCTTTTTACATTCTGATCTTGTGACATAGCCCATGTAACTAACACCTAACCCAAATACAAGTACTCTCAGTGGTGGAGACTCTGTGTTAGTTTTATTTACCAAATCCCCGCTTTGCTCCTGATAAGCAGGCACTGATCTTAACTGTAATGCTATACTCACTTTAATCCAATTCTATAACCGTGTCTACGACATACAGAGTGTAAACGAAATCATGTAATTCCTTCAAATCTCGTGATGTACTGCTGATTTTTTTTTATTGAATCCAAATGTTTCCCGTTCAGGGTTAATCTATGTCAGCAGTACCTCACGAAGATTGAAGGAATTGCATGTTTTCATTTACAGGGTGTAAATGAAAACATGCAATTCCTTCAATCTTCGTATAAATGTTTTTCTTGATAAGGAGGGTATGGTCTATTAAGTCCTGCTTCTCCAAAAACTGACCTAATTAAGTCTTCTCCATTACATCCTGTGCAAACTCAGAGGCTAGATTGTTGGCTCTAGTTATACAAAATTATAATATTTAATGGAAGGTCTCACAGGAATTTGCCTATACTGGTATAAAAAGAAGCTCAGTCCATTTTCTTTTATGTAGATTTTTCTACGCAAACTTTGATCGTTGTCTGTTGCTCCGTGGAGACGTTGTGGTCTAGTTAAGTAAGTGGGTAAGTACACTGTCACGATTATTTTCCCAGGAGGTAAGCTGAGTTGCTAACGGCTGAGGTAATCGTATGATATTCAACGTTTTACGATGATATAGTTCGTACTGTGTAACAGCACCCTAGCCAGGAATTCCCTTGCATTTAGATTGTATGTAGACTGCCATATATAATTTCAACAACACAGCATTGAGGTGGGCATCCTATTCATGACTTGGGATGTCTACATTGTACACGGAGCTCCTCTTATGTTGTGTTAAAGCCTCGCTGCTGTTACTTTTTCTTAGTCTGGGTAATACATCCGGGTTCTGCAATCTTTCACCTCATATGCAGGCAGACAATTAAGTCCGGCGCCAAGCAGTTTACTTTTTTCCGTCGTGTGTATGTGAGAGCCAGAGGGGTATAGAGGAATCCCTCTATATCTCTGTTCCTTGGATTCGTGTGCTCCATCTTACCCTGTCTACGCTTACCATTAGGTGAGATTAGGGCGAAACGCGACCAGTCAAGAATAAAAAAAAAACTAAAAATTGTCGATGCAACCTACCTATATTGTCATCAACCCGAGTTTCAAGCGTGGTGACTCCTATCATTATTTTTTATCGGAAGAGGCCTAGGCTGGAAATTATCTATGGAAAGTAATGAGTTAAGCAGTAGAGTGTGCCAAGTAAATTGTTAGTAACTTGTACGCAGTCTTTAAGTTCTCAAAGTATTTTGTTTGAGAGTCGAATGTCCATTATCGAAAATGTCCCGAGTACTCTTGGCAACATTAGGCTTGGATTTGGCGCCAAATGTATGGGCAGAGACAATGAAGAAGATTGACTTCAGAACCAATAGATGTTCTATAATAAAAATTGTGGGTTGAGTTAAGATCGTGAACACTTGACACACATATCAAGACTAGATTGTGTGAAAAGTGCTTGTATTTATTTATAGCAGATATAATTTTATTTTGTTTCAATACAGTAAGATATAACACAGATATAATTCAGTAAGGTAGACTTTACAATTCTAATTATTCTGCCTATCTTTTTCCCAACCATGTTGGGGTCAGCTTCCAGTCTAACCATATGCGGCTGAATACCAGTATTTTACATGGAGCGACTGTCATCAGACCACCGCAACCCAGTTGCTGGGTAATGCTGATATCCTAAGGTTAGACCGGTTGTCAGACTATCGGGCTTCTGACTTCCTGTAACGACTGTCATAGGTATTCGTATGACACCCGGGACCGACGGTTTAACGTGCTCTCCGAGGTACGGAGGGGTGTCGAAGTGTAACGAATGGTCACCCATCCACGGACTGACCGTGGCAAGCGCAGCTTAACCTCGCAATTCGTATGATCCGCGCGTTTGGTAATTAGTCATGAGCCTTTTACTGTTCTAATTACAGTCACGATTTTTTTAACTTATCAGAATCAATTTACTTTTGCTGTTTCTAATGCTAGTTTCAATATCTCCCTGGTTATTGAAATTTTCTAAAACAATAATTAAATCCTTTCTATTGTATGAAGCTTCTAACTTCGTCACATATTGCCAATGTCGGGTTAAAATATTCGTAACTTTTTTAATAAGCGTCCTCAAATTGCTTTGGGTCTGCCATTTTGGGAAAGACGGTATGCAATATTGTAGTTATCACCCATATTTGTAGCAATTTGGGAATGTTATGTCAAATAGTTATTGCATTCCCGTGTATCCGAGCTTATATCGCGGTTTCAAGGATCTTCTCTAAGATGTTTGTATGGTACAATAAACGATAAAGTTTATTCCGTTGCGTGTCGCTTATTGCATATTATTATTATGTACCTCTTAGGAATGGTTTATACAGCTGTGGCGAGTGTTGTAGACGTGGCAACGACGTGGCGCAGACACATGTCCCCTCTATAAACTTATATAGCGTAAATTATGGAGGAGTCATGGTGTCAGCGCCACGTTGTCACCACGTCTCCGTCACGTCGTCGCCACGTCTCCGTCACGTCGTCGCCACGTCTCCGTCACGTCGTCGCCACATCTCCGTCACGTCGTCGTCATATCTCCGTCACTAGCTATAGCTGTATAAATCATGCCTTAGATCCGATATCTTTTATTTCAAATAGGCACAGTAGGTACAGATGACAGCACATCAAGCTACCCCAATCTGTCAAATTTCCCCAATTGAAAGTGAACCTTATGCTTATGTGATAAGGTTGAAAATCTATAAAATAATTTTGACAGATTGGGGTAGCTGGATGTGCTGGCGTCTGTACATGCTCTTAAGAAACTTCGAGAATATAGTTGCACGGTTCCAAAAAGTTGGAAATATGGAGAAGAACCGTCAGGAAACTTTGTAATGTCCTCCATAACAGTTCAATATGAACTATATTGAACTAATGGCCAAATATTCAAATGCTATTCAATTTTAAGTTGCCATTAAGTCTCGTGCTGTCGCCGTCACTTTAAGGCGAAGAGACAGTGACGACACGAAATTTGACGGCATCTTAAAATTCGGTAGCGTTGGAGAATTTGGCCATAAGTGAATGAATTGAATGCTGATCATTCAACAGTCTGTTTCCTAATAGTCGTTTATCAGGAAATATCTCATTATTGAGCTCCAACTTCGAAGTTCGTAACTTAACGTAATTTGCACAGAAATAGTAGTTTAAGTGATAAAATACGTATCTAACTCGTTGGTCTAGTGGTGGCAAGCGCGACTCCTGATAACGAGGAATCTGTCCTGGGTTCAATCCCCAGGTCGGGCAATGTGCTATAGTGGTTTTCCATGTGGAATTCCTCAGTAGCAGCCCGGAGTTTGGATTTGTGCCCAGTTGACGGCAATAGACTCGGCCCCTATTACATGAGACTTAAACATAACGGCAAAATGAGGATGTTACTATACACCTCTGCAGAACCCTTCGGGGAATACAGGCGAGATGTTATGTTATGTGTGATAAAATATGATTTGATCATTTCCAACAGCATCGTTACCTACTGTAATTGTGGTCCTTAGCATCCTTCTACTGATCAGAGATATCCTGAATGAATGAATTTTAGACTGAATCGTAACCATTTCTAACCATCTTCTTCTACCTACCTTACCATATAGTCCGTTTTTCGACTACGACTTTTCTACTCAGTCCATTTCGATATTGGGATTAATGGCTCTGATATCCGCTTTCACAGCATGCAGCCTACGTTTATATAAATAGCTGTTAGCAAATTGACGTTCTCTATTTACCCAATACAATACATCAACAAAACGCTCAATTTTCAGCGTTTGGTTCAAATACACGTAGCACTCTGATTTCTTTTATGTGTTTGTGGCTCACATAACGAACATTTACGTATAAAGCTATTAACAGTCAAGTACCTATTAAATATAAAAAGTCCATGAATTGAGTTTTACAGCGGACAAAATCGCAAATTCCATGTTAATAGTTGGCGCGAAATAAAACAGAAAATGGTGGTCGTGTTGCCCGTGGTCGCAGACTCTGCTGCGTGGTCGTCGGTCGCGCTCTGTGGTCGAACGTGTCTTGCTGTGGTCGCCAAAATGTCCGTTTGTCGAACCACATTCGTATACAGGGTTACTCGACATATGTATGTATACAATTGGAAAAGCAAATTGGATCATTCGGTTCCGGTCGTTTATTGTTAAATGAATGAATGCGTTTTTGTGTTACATGAATTTTGGGGATTTAAAATTAATGTACCTTTTTATTTTAAATGAAGTTTTCCGTACAATTGTTATTGTGGTAGCTGCAATTATACTGGGATATTTTACATTTTATATTACCTCTGTTTTATCCTCTCGTGTATATTTGATCAATTTTATACTACCTGGACATGAGTTCCCTTGGCTAATCTGGAAGTCTTTAAACAGATTCCGGACCCAGGTTGGTCGAAGCAAGGAAAACCTGCTCAGGTGGAGATTCATAGATAATTCCAGCTTGGAGTATTAATATGGTGCCTTCCACAAACGATGGGACACCTGACATCATGCCCTGCGTGCCCTGATACCTGCACGTTACAAGAACTAATGGACGCTACTGATAACGCTAAACTCGTAGCTAAGTTCTAGGCCGACTCAATTTAGATAGCCATCGACACGCTAAGAAGAAGAGTTAGTAGATTATCCTCAGTTTTAACCAACGACGTGGAAATAAATAGACGCGCTATCTCGTATAGACAACATGCGCCAAATGCATTGAGGCAATAAGGTTCAAACTACCGCTAGACAGCTGTCGAGTTCTACAACACAACTCGTTGATACCATGTTGTTCTTCTAAACAGCGCATCTAGTACGTAAGTACATTAATTATACCAACTAGCGGCCCCTCCCGGCTTCGCACGGGTGGACATTTTTCCCGTTTTTGCAACATTTTTCATTTATGCTGCGCTCCTATTGGTCGTAGCGTGATGTTATATAGCCTATAACCTTCCTCGATAAATGGACTATCCAACACAAAATTAATTTTTCAATTTCAACCAGTAGTTTCTGAGATTAGCGCGTTCAAACAAACAAACTCTTCAGTTTTATAATATTAGTATATAGGTAGGTGGTTTTAACAATGTTACTTCAAAGACGACCGGCACGCGGTGTAGACTTCTCTTGATCCTTGCCCTTGAGCAAGAGGACTTTTCAATCACCAGCCAGCTTGCCCCCAAGAAGGTACCTATGATGTTGTCGCCTCCATGTGGTAGGACTAAGTAAACAAAAAAAATACTTGTAACTGAAATTCGTCAGGCACAACATTTAATAGTTATTGAACTTTCGCGATTTGTACACTTTATAAAATCGAAATATCGGTTCTAAATCCGATATTAAGATTATAACATAACATCATGCCTGTATTCCCCGAAGGGTTAGGCAGAGGTGTATAGTAACACCCTCATTAATAGGGGATGAGCCTATTAAATTGCCATCAACCGGGCACAAATCCAAATTCCGGGCAGCTACTGAGGAATTCCACACGGAAAAATCCAATAACATTTTGCCCGACCTGGGGATCGAATCCAGGACCTCACGATCAGCAGTCGCACTTGCCAGCACTAGACCAACGAGGCCGTTTAAATTAGATTATCTAGGTTATTTTAACGCAATTTAGACCCGATATTTAGATTTTACAATAATTAATCCTTTTAATAACCGGCATAATAGCGTTAAGAAGATTTTTTCTATAAATTTGAACATTTCAAGTACAGTATTCAAAATTACTATAAAACAAAGGATGAATTTGTATGATCATGGAAAAGACGCAGGTATAATTTATTAACACGTTATGCCATACAAAGTCGATTATTTAAAGGCATCATTCTACTGAATCATAACAAATGATGGCTTGTCATTGAGAAATCCCCTACATTATGCCGCGCAAAAAACACTTCCTTATTTCCGACACACAAGTATCCACATAACCTTACATTTATGTGCTTATCGCAAAGCCGGCCTTTAGGGGGCCTACTCTGAAAATCGAACTCTAAAGTTTCGGCTGACGGACCACATGTTTTTGAAAAACGAAAGTGTTTCGGATCCGATGATGGATTCGAATTTTTTATTTCTTTTTATTTGAAATGGGTTTGCTCTTGACTCTAGTCTAGGTCGGAGGAGACAGAGACAGAGTCTACGATGGAGTGAGCTTACCCAGAAGATGCCTGTTAACTCTAACTTTGAAGAGATTCAAGTTGAATGCGTTCGGGAACACAGACGCAGGTAGGTCGATTTTCGCGATTTGACATTTTGTCTTTTGTTCAGCCTACTCCCAAATATTAATTGACATCTAGTAGTTTTTGTTGACTGCCTTGTTGGTCTAGTGGTCGCAAGCGCGACTGCTGAGCATGGGGTCCTGGGTTCGATCCCCAGGTCGGGTAAAGTGTTATTGGGTTTTTTCATTAGGAATTTCTCAGTAGCAGCCTGGAGTCTGAATTTGTTCCCGGTTAATGACAATAGGCTCGCCCCCTATTACATGGGACTTAAACATAACTGGCGAAACGAGGGTGTACTAAAAAAAACACCTCTGCCGAACCCTTCGGAAAATGTAAGGCGTGATGTTGTTATGTTATCTAGTAGTTCGTTTTTTGAATAGGTATACTTTGATCGTTTTTATAAGTTTGATGTTCGTCGTTTTTTCGTCTCGATCCGAAACTTTGACGTTCGTTTTTCGGAGTAGCCCCCCAGTATCGACATCAATCACGGACCAGATCCTCTTTGGCACACATCCGTTCAGCTCTATATCCCTCATACATGCCCCACAGTTGAATAAATAAACACAGTATACAGCTATTTCACTTACCCGTTGGTCCACTAAGGTCCACTGCAACTAAGCCTATGTGAGCTTCAAATACACCGCCTAAATGGAACGCCTCTCGATTCACTGAAATCGTACGTGCCGAACGGACTTTTGGAAATAATTGAATAGAGTATTCTAAATCTATAAATATCTATAGGTTTTATTTTAGACAGGAAAGACTGCTAGAAAATTTTCAAACTGTAAATATAGGTTAGAAAGGCCTAAACAGGGTTCGATTTCGGATATTAATTTCACTATGAAATTGTACTCTCTCTATACAAAGTGTAAACGAAATCATGTAATTCCTTCATACCTCTTGATGTACTGCTGACATAGATTAACCCAGCATGAGATAATTAGGGATTCAATAAAAAAATATACAAAAAATAAACATGTGTTCTTAACGTGAACCATCTTAGCGCCCTGTGCGAATTGCGTAGCTATCGCTCGCCGCGCGGTCATTTAACTCGGGGTGACAAAATGCCTCGCGTTAAGAACACATGTTTACTTCTTGTAATTTTTTTTTATCACGTATCATCATCTCGCCTTCACCGGGCGAGGGACATCCATGAGGATTTTCCAACGAAAAAAAAAAAAAAGGAAAAAAAGTACATCACGAGGTTTGAAGGAATTACATGATTTCGTTTACACCCTGTATAAAATGATACGCACGCACACGACTTGGTGATAGGTTTTAAACGGTCCGCCTGGCTATCTACTACTCTCACGATAACCGTAGTAGTTAGTAAAGCAAGTAGTTTACTGTGTTCCGTCGTGAGTATGTGTATGAGAGAGCTAGAGGGGTAGGTATAGGGGAATCCGTCTATGTCTTTGTCACTTGGATTCGTGTGCTCTACTTTGTCTGCGCTTACAATCAAGTGCGACTAGAGTAAACGCGAAAAAGTCAGAAAAATAAAATGAAATAATTGTTCTTGTTTAAAGTCTCGCCACTAATATCACCTAAACATCATCATATGACACGCAATTTGAGTAGACTTTACATTTAAGAGGAAACGCGGTCTGCAAAATATTAATAATTTGAAGTTTTTGCGATCTATTTCCGTCCCACCCCCCTCCCCCCCGCAAACCTTCCCGATTGAGCGCGAAAGAGACAACTGCATTTCGGACTGATTTCTCCTGTGCAATATTAGCGAAATCGTACTTTCGTATTTCCCTGTTTCCTTCTTCAAATCTGAACCTATTTTTTTTAATATTTCTTTCTGTCATAATTTAAGAAAGATTTGGTTATGTCTGTATGTTTTTCTTTATATTCGTCAAATTTGTTTGCCAGATGTTTGAAAACAGTAGTGAAACCGGTCGATTTTAGTAAAATTTTGACGTTTCTAGTTCTTTTAATAATTAATTTATTGACAAAAACAAAACAGGGACATAGTGGTGGTAGAATATATATCATATGGTAAAAAATGCTCTAGTGACATTATCCAAGGAGGAAACTGAGGAATACGTTTGTATGGACTAAATGCCGACCGCATTTACTCTTAATAAATTAAATTAAATCATTGAAAAAGCGAGGCACTTTTAGCAGTATAATTATGGTGTATGGTACAACAATGCCTCCAGAGCCCTGTTAAGCTTTCAAGCCAGAGAGCTTACAATGTCCCACAAAATAAAGGCACATAGCATATTGTAAACTCTGTTTAAACTTATAACATAAATCACAAGGTGTTGGAAAAAGCTCTAAAAATAGTTATTTTTACCTCAGTTGTACCTACAAAATAGATACTTCACGTATACATAGAGGGGCTCGTGGCTAGTTAACAACCACGGCGATCATACGATTTGCAAGTTAAGCTGCACTTACCGCGGTCAGTCTGTGGATGGGCGACCGTTTATTACACATCGAGACCCCTCCGTACCTTTGAGAGCATGTTAAATCGTCGGTCCCGGATGTCATAAGAATACCTAATGACAGTCGTTACGGGTAGTCAGAAGCCCGAAAATCTGACAACCGGTCTAACCTTCCTTAAGATATCGGCATTACCCAGTTAATGGGTTGTGGATGTCTGATGGCAGTCGCTCTGTTTAAAATAATGGTATTCAGCTGCATCTGGTTATACTGGAAGCTAACCCTAATATAATTGGGAAAAGGCTAGGAGGAAGGAGGAAGGAAGTCTTCACGATAGGTATAGACCAGTGCAACATGTAAAGTTTTGATAGATATCATAGATTTTAAAATATCTGCGGAAAATATTTTTTCATTCCTGGACTTGGTCACCTTTGACCCAAGTCACACCTGATGGTAAGCGCAGACAGGGTCGCATACGAATCCAAGTAACAGAGATAAGGTATTCCCCTATACCCCTCTGGCTTTTACACACACGATGGAACACAGTAAATTGCTTTGCACCGGATTTTAATGTGAGGGTGGTAGCTAGCCCGATGGACCATATAGATCAGGGGTCGCCAAATAGCGGACCGTGGTCCGCATCCGGACCGCCGACCCATTTTCTGCGGACCGCGAGAATACAGCAACTTGCACTACAGAGTACGTAATTTAATAAAAATGTATCCCCCGCATTATCTTGGCTGAAGTCAATTTGATAAAAAGAAATCTATAAAATGTTTTGCAGACCGCGAAGGTCATTTCATTTCTTAAAACGGACCTCGAGCGAAACTAATTGGAGACCCCTGATATAGATCTTACCATCAAGCGTGCTGAGTTTTGTTGACGCTTACAACACGTGTCTATTCCCAGCGTGTGGTGAGAAGTTTTATATTCTATCCCGTCCCCACACATCAACAGTCAGGTAGGCTAATTAAATAGTGATTGATCCAGCGTTCTCTGCAACAACAGATATTCTGTTCAAACGCTTTACATTTCAAACGAACTCTTGGCACCAAGAGTTTGAGATTCGATAGCGTGATGTATCGAAAGTGGGCTTGCAATGGCCATTCAATTGCTGACAATGAGCAATAAGATCATGGAGGTATAAGCAAAAGTGGAGACCATACTATGAACACGTACGTAGTTGAAACATTCAGCCTTGAAAATTTACTTTGGTGGTGTATCTCTTTCTAAATACCATATTAAGAAAAAGATATAATATTTAGTTTGGAAATCTTTTTTTTCTTCCTGCCGTTATCCCACTCTAAGTGGGGTCAGCACAACATGAATTTCATAAATCCATGTTGTTAGAGGTTTTGGCTTATTGCTTTATGACCGGCCGCCTGCCTGACATCAACCCTCCTTGGGAATACTCGTTGAGCGTTCGCGCGGGTGCTTGCTGATTTATGCACTGGGTCCCAAAATGATATGGTTGTCAATCTTATTGCTGATAACTAAGTAGACCATGTTCTTCTTGGTGGGGTATACTTGAAGTTCCTCGACCCACTCGTTCAGTTTTGCTAGGGACTTTGGTTCTCTGCCGGGGTTGCGGTGCATGCTTTCGCGAATCCCGTGACCCCGGCCGTACGGTCAGGAGAAGGAAGGAACACCGTTGGTTTTTAGCCGGTAAGAGTCCGGCAGACCGCCTCGCCATCCCCAAAAAAAAAGAAGGTACTTTGGTTCTGACACATCGTAAACTAATATAGCACCGAGAGCGTCAGTTTTCAAATTTATCTCTTTCTAAATTGTGTAATGTGAAAGAGATAGACCACCAAAGTAAATATTCAAGGCTAAATGTTTCGACTTTCAGTAGGTCTCCGTCCGTAGTGTGGTATGAATAAGATAGACTCCAGAACACTTAGATAACTAGATTCCTTCGCTGTCTCAGCAATTAAACTTTGGAATGTGCTTCCCCTTGATATTAAAAAGGCTCCCAACAAATTTTTGTTTAAACGCAAAGTCCGTGAATACTATCTGAAATCGCTGCTTCCCTAGTTGACGTTTACAGTTTTCGTCATAATTATAATGAGTATTTACTAAATATACCTACACATTGTTCTTACTTTTTTATTTATTTATTTTTGCTTATATACATATTATAGTAATATTTTATATATATATATATTTATTATATATTTATATATGTATTTATAACTTATGTCCTATATTTATAGTTGTTTAGTTATCCATATAGTTAATTATGTCGCAAATATCCATATTTATTTATTTTTTTGTGCCTATCTTTTCAATGCTTTTCTCTTTGACCCAAAGGTTGACTGGTAGAGAATGCCTTGTGGCATTAAGTCCGCCTTATGTACCACCATTGTGCATTGAAGTATTAAATAAATAAATAAATAAATAAATAACTCGAACCTGAATCTAAAATTGAATCTGTGGACTAGTTAGTAGTGGGAAAATTACCGCGTTTTTTCTATAGATTAAAAAAAAATTGCAAACGCAGTTAGTAGCGTCAATAATCAACATCTACACTCAAATTAGGTCAGTCAGTTAATACTGATCTGAAAGATTTTTGAAGCATGATATAAGAGACGTAGACGTCAATAATATAATGGTGTAAGACTTTTAATCGCGCATCTTCAATAGCGCGTCTTCAACAACACATTTTTCTTGATTTATGATAGTACCTACTATGCGATCTAAATAAGAATAGGAATGACCTTTCGCCATATTGTGACGTTTAAGCTGTCAAACTAACTTCGGTTGAGTCGCATTAGTTAAGATTTGTACAGGATGTGCTTACTCACCAAAGTGAAGTTCGTTCGTTTTTGGTCAAGACCATTCCTGTTCTTATTTAGATCGTATAGTAATACTGTTTGTGGGGCTCGTGGCTTATTACCAATCGCGCCGATCATACGATTTGCGAGGTTAAGCTACGCTGGCCGCGGTCAGTCTGTGGATGGGTGACCGTTCGTTACACATCGAGACCCCTCCGTGCCTCGGAGAGCACGTTAAATAGTCGGTCCCGGGTGTCCGCCGGGGTCGTTACGGGAAGTCAGAAGCCCGAAAGTCTGACAACCGGTCTAACCTTAGAATATCGGCATTGCCCAGTAACTGGGTTGCGGAGGTCTGATGGCAGTCGCTCCGTGTAAAATACTGGTATTCAGCCGCATCTGGTTAGACTGGAAGCTGACCCCAACATAGTTGGGAAAAGGCTAGGCAGAAATATAGTAATACTGTTTCATTTCAGTATAATGCACAAAAATCCACTAAAAGAGGATAATAAAAATGGATGGGAATGTACCACTAATCATTTAGATAAATCGAATGCAGTTCAAAATGGACTCGTAAACAACTTGAATCGATTGCTGCGGTGTTCAGGCCCCGAGCTCAATACATATGGGATTAGATTTTTATTATTCACACCGATAAATGATTTTAGGCTAGGTAGTGTTATTTTTTATTCAGATCGTTTTATCGACTGTTTAAATTTGTATAAAGCCGACGCTAGAGGTCGAGTTAATAATTTAAAAGCTGTATACGTTTAAAATAGGTTTTCGGCTTTCTTTATGGATGCGATTATCGCATGACCTGGTAAAGTGGCACATGCATACTGTGCAACACATAATTATGTGTAGTCTGCCAACCCGCACCAGGGCAGCGTGGTGGACTAAGGCCTAAACCCTTCTCATTCTGAGAAGAGGCCCGTGTCCAGCAGTGGGACAGTAATGGGCTAATTATGTTATGTACATATGTAGTATCTTATTAACAGAATTTTCTAATGTTATGCATATTTGAGGATTCGTAGCAGTTGTAGCAAAATGGCTACAGTAGTATCAGCAGTTGTATAGTTAGTAGCAGTTGTGTAGTATAGTTGTAGTATCAGCAGTAATAAAGATTACCGAGCGCCTTACTTTTCAATGAAACTGTATCCCGCACAAGTAAGGAAACGCTCATAGACATTAACGAATCACAAAACGCTCTAAATGTCACTGTCCACTATGTTAGGTTTAAACCCAACGTCTTCACGTCTTACCTCTAGAATTGCTTGGAGACCACTTTAGACCGTAAGTAATAGAAACAGAACGTGAAGCTTAAGTTATCAGACACGTAGCCTTTGCCCAGAGTCATTTTAACCAACACAAAGAATCGAGGACGACGGGGTGCACTCAATTTTGCTTTAATCATGGTTCATGGGTCGTTCGTGGCAATGCTACCAACTTGAGCGCGTCACTAAATGACACTGCACTGTTCATTGTTCATTTATCTCGTTCTAACATTTTTGGTAGAGACAAAGAGTCACTCAAATGAATTATGAACATAAATATCGGAAAACATAGATAGTACAGTCATTTGTTTCGAAAAATAGTGGTTACCTGGAAAGTTTTCCGGGAGTTTTGAAAATTGGTAATTTTATAGATTTTAATGTGCTCTTTCCGAATTTCGACTTTGCCACCTCGTTTTTTTGCTGCTCGCACCGCCATATTGGAAAAAATGGCGCCTCAAAGCAGTTTTTTGGCAATATCTCCTTTCCAACTCATTTTACGATAAAAACAGTTATATACAAAATGAAACTAGAGACAATTGCCTACAATTTATGTATCTACCTTTTTTTCATAAAGTCAATAGTTTTAAAATTTTATTAGGAAGAGGTTATTCTATATAATTTGCGCACGGAGCGTAATCGGTGAGTTCCCATTCGTCCAGCACCGGCCCTAGACCTCGATCAGGGTAGAGCAAGGTTGTCTTTCGACGCCATTTGGTCGACGCTTTCACATCACTTAAATTGTATTTCAGTATATGTTTAACAAAAATGGTCAACTTTTTCAATAATCAGCTTTTGGCGCCTCTTGCCACCTGGCGCCTAGAGCGAACGCTCCTCTCGCTCTACACTAGGTGTAAGCAAAACTCCACGTTTATTGCCCATAGAAAATTAACAGAGATACTTACTCTATCAAACGACCTACGTCAAAATTGTGCATTTTAGTAGTGTAAGGTAAACCTAATAAAATATAGTACACGTTAAGTTTTGGTTAAGCAATTTTTTTTTTGATTAGTTGGGGCATTAAGTACCTATGTTTTATATTCGTCATAATACGTGTACAAGTCAGACTTACTTTACGAAATCAAAAGAGTTTATGAACTATGGTCAACGACGACGCTGAACACATTTCAAAAACAGGCGAAACTAGGGTCCATCGGCCTTTCACGAGAGCAATTGCTCTTTTTTATGTGAAAGCCGGCGACAATGACAAATCGGCGCGGACCGAACTGTTCATCCGTCTCTTGACCTATTTTACGAATGAGCGCCGAAGCCTTTCGGCGTGACCCTAGTCAAGTTGTAACACTAGTTCACTGATTCAGTGCTTACGTTTTATGTTAAGATGTATGGAGTAAAGCTGGAGACACACTTGTGTTTTTAGTGTGTGGGGGCATAACGTTTGGTTACTTAGACTGACCGCACATACTGCCGTCCGGTTTAAAAAAGACCGTAAAGTGAGTAAACCTAATTTTGAGTAATGAGCAAAACATGGGAAATGTTATCCTTAGAAATTATAAAGATATACAGCTGTTTTTGGGCTACTTTTAAGCTTGCATAGTACATGCAAGGTTAGTCGGAAAGGGGGTACTAAGCCGCGGGCCACTTAATGTATCACTGATGATTGTTTTAAAGAAAATGTTAAAATAAAAAAAATCGATTAATTTTTTTTCCATGTAAAGTTATTTTTATTTTAGATTTTTCTAAAATTCTTCATCCCTGCTTTACTTATGAATTCAGAAAATGGAGTTTCTATTCCGTGACCCCAAATTATGTCGTAAAATGTAAACACGTCTGATCATAACTGAGGATAGATAGAATTTAGCGTATTTTTTAAGAAATCTTTGAACAGCTATTTCTCTTGAACTATTGACTTTTGGAGAAAGTTGTAGAACAAAAGTTATTCATTATTATGGGTACTTTAACACCCTTTCGGCTTAGTACCCCCTTTCCGACTAACCTTGTATAATTTTTAATGAATTACGAGACTAAGTTTATTTTTAACTAGCTGTCTCCTCAAGGCTCCGCCCGTAGCCTATGTTACTCAGTGATAATGTAGCTTTCTAACGGCAAAATAATTGTTGAAATCGGTCCAGTAGTTTTTAAGTTTATTCGTTACATACAAAAATCCAAAAATACAAATCATTCCTCTTTATAATATTAGTATAGAAGTATAGATATATCAGTTTTTGTGTGAGTACTCTATTTCAGCATTGTACAATCCCATAAATGATGTAATTAGTCGTGTAAGTAGTCCCTGGATCTCGTAACTGACAAAGGATAAAAAATTATGAACTAGACTGATAGATAAAGAAAACTTTGCGCTTTCACGTGGTATATAAAACTTAAATTTGACAAAATGCCATTTAACGGCTTTTTAGAAAATGGACGGCAGCATAGACCTCACAGTGAATCGACATTTTATTTTTAAATGCAGACCAAAAGCTATTAACAGCTGTGTCTCGAATCTCGAGCAACTTAGTGGCCCATGTGTGGTCACCCTTATATACATATTTGTACTTTAGATTTATTAATGCTATAATCATGCTAACAAACTAGGGAGGATATCTAATATGTGTTAGAAAAAATTACGCTGTCGCGGTAGGTCTGGCAGATGTGACACATCGAAAATCATCTAATAAAAAAATAACTAGCAGAATCAAACCGAAGAGATCCGATGAGCTACGAAGGTCGGCCGTCGTGTGTCTGAACACATCACACCTGTACCGCCGCATTAGATGTTTCACATCAAAAATGTTGGTAAATTTAACCTAAACAATCGGACACACAGAAAGTCCCAACATTTTGCGTATTACATATATTTTTATATAAAAAAAAATATATTCGGTAAGTTTCTCCATACAATACGTGCTGGTGATTACGATTTGCATTTCAATCACAAAAAAATCAATTCAGTATGAAATAAAATACACCATGTTGATTTTAAATATATGTAGATTGTCCAAAAAAAGCTTGGCTTACGTAGTCATAATATTATAAAGTGCGTGCGTTAGTTATCCAATATATTTGATTGAAACGAGTTATTGAAAGTATGGTGTAATTTTGCGTGTACATATTCTTTTTTTAATATTTTATTTGAAGCACTATCGACAGTGTATTCAATTTAAATAAATTAGTTAAATCTGTTTTGGTTTTTACCTAAATGAAATACCATTTTTAGTGGGGCTACTTAATTTCATACCTATCTTATGTAAGGTTAGGCGCCACATAGATACAGATTCTCGCCTATTTCGGCTGCAATTAGGTATATGACAATATTTTTTTTATTTATTTTCTCGTAAGTTTTACAAACACCAGCAACAATGAAATATATAATAAAATGCCCATGTTATAAGAGATCGAAAGAGAAGAGAGAGAAAACTGTAAATAGACAGAGACCGCAGTATTGAACGATGACGTCGTTGTTCAAAAACTTCATAGTAACTTGACATTACTCCGTACAATATCTGTTTCGTGTGACAAGTACAGAAAATGTGCCATTCAAAACTTGAAAAACGTGTATGTCCTCCATTTTTAGATTGATTTTATTTATTTTTTCAACAACAGTTTTTTTTCCTTTCCTTTTTTGATATAATAAAAATTCAATCAAATTCTTCCTAATTTTTTAAAGTAGTCATGTACTGAATTGCTTCCGTTTTAGTATCACGAGTAGTATTAGCGTTATATTTTTAAGTCACACCCTACCATATATTGTTATATCCCAAGAAAACTTATTTAGTCAAATTCTACGTGCGTTCAACCCATGATTCTATCTTCAAATTCGAATCAGACACCGAAATCGAATGTCCCTGCAAAAAAAGACGGTTTAGAATAGCGTCCCAGCCCTTCTCCAGATTAAGTAGGACGATTGGATTTAAGACGGGCTGCTGTGATCCAAGATCTGTCGGGCTGATAGCGCACGTCCGATGTACGTCCATGATGTACTGTCGAGTTGGAGCGATGCCATACTGTTTATCTAGCCAGTTATTGTTGCTGTTTCGGTCAATTTTTGAGTAATTGGTTTTGCGATTCCATTGTTGAAGCGGATTATTTCTACGAGGGTTTAGGTATCGGATTTAGTTGTAGTTAGGTGAATTTTAATTAGACAGACTTCAGCAACTGATAGCATAGCTCAAAAATATTCTGGTGGAAATGAGAAAAAATTGTGAAATAATTGGACGTAGTTTATCGAAAAGGATCCAACCCACACAGTTGTGAGATATTCAATTTTTAAGTTTAGACTGTATTTCTTCATTGGTTCTTTGATTTAAATTCCTTGGTTTTGTTTTAATAAAGGGACAAATGTATAATATTTTACTTGTTAAAATGTTATTATGTGTAATTTAGCTTAAGAATTTTAAGGAGTATTTTGATATAAATAACTCATTTTCAATAATTTTGTGGGTTGGATCCTTTTCGCTAAACTACGTCCAATTTGTCCTACCTTGTTTATGCCTTGTGCAAGAACTTCGGCAATAGTATCTACCGTGGAAAAATAACACTATACTGTTATAATGAAGTATGCTTAGGTGGTTTGGTCACGTTGAGAGAATAAGTGAACGGAAAATAATAAAAGGAAATTATATGGTCAGTGGAAACGCTGGTAGAGGACGCCTTAGAAGGACATACATCGATGTTATTGATGATGTTCTTCACAAAGGACAGGTGCATAGTACTCTCAACCGGCGTGCCTGTATGACAAGATGTGTGAATGTGGCTGAAGCGAACGAAGTATGTAAGGGTTGTAGCATATGGCGTTCTATAGTTCGTGCTTACCTCCATTGAAAAAAGGCGTGAGTTTATGTATGGTATAAGGAATCAAATTTCCATTTATCGTGACCACGGCACACTTCCTCAGGACCATAAGTTATGTGCGATATATGAGAGGAGTACGTGAGATCCATGTTTACATATCATATCAAGCATACATAGTAGTTCTAATTTTAAGGAAGAATATATATTTTACGAGGGTAAAATCCCCATAATAAAAGACAGTCTATAAATAAATTGAAGTATTCATGAAAAAAATATTACTATTTTATAGAAAACTAGCGACCCGCTCCGGCTTCGCACGGGTGCAATGTAGATACTAATGTGGGGCATATAAAACTTCCTCTTGAATCACTCTATCTACTGCTGAAAATTGCATTACAATCCGTTGCGTAGTTTAAAAGATCTAAGCGTACAGACAGCGGGAGCAACTTTGTTTTATACTATGTAAAGAAGATACACTCAACTAGAGTACCTACCGTAAAAGCAATATGAAAGTACTACGAACACTAAATTATTTAGGCAGTTTAAACTTCAAACTAATTAACAATACTTTACTATGATTTGCAAGATTAAGCTGTGCTTATTCGTGTGCCGCGGTCAGTCCGTGGATGGATGACCGTTCGTTACACATTAAGACACCTCCGTGCCTCGGAGAACATGTTAAACTATGAATCTATGACAGTCGTTACGGGTAGTCAGAAGCCCGAAAGCCTGACAACCGATCTAATCTTAGGATACCGACATTGCTCAGTAACTGGATTGTGGAGGTCTGATGACAGTCGTTCCGTGTAAAATACAGATATTCAGCCGCATCTGGTTACACTAAAAGCTGACCCCAACATATTTGGGAAAAGGCTGCGCAGAACTTGAAACTTCAAACTACAAGTGAAATCGTAGAACAAAAGGGTCGTTAATATTAATTGTTTGTATAACTAACCAAAGCTTTTATATGGGGTGCGTTACACATAATCCGGTTATCTGAAGTCCATTAACCGGAACTTATGTAACAAACGGACGTGTTTTGTTAGGGTAGCGGTTAAATCTTACCAGGAAAGAAAGAAAGAAAGAAAGAAAATTATTTATTCTGGACTCACACAGGCAGTTACAGAAACAAAAACAATATAAAAAAAAATAAAGAATAAGAATTTAGACTACCTGCACGAGGCCAAAAAGGGCTCCTATCTCAGCATCATGTTACGACATTTAGAAAAAAAAAAATGTCGCAACGCTGGTTTTCAGATAGGACCATAGATACTTAGCTAGGTACACGTATATTTACACATAAAATCATCTTCACATAGTATAAAACAAAGTCGCTCCCGCTGTCTGTACGCTTAGATCTTTTAAACTACGCAACGGATTTTAATGCAGTTTTCAGCAATAGATAGAGTGATTCAAGAGGAAGGTTTATATGCCCCATATTAGTATCAACATTGCACCCGTGTGAAGCCAGGGCGGGTCGCTAGTGGGATATAAAAAGTAGTTTCGATTCGTGTTCTTCTTCTCTAGCGTTGGGACAAACCACACGAGAATACCTCTTACCGTGGTGAAAAGATTAGCTAGTCAGCAAGATTGGTAGCGGGGTTGATTGCCCAGGGTACGCCGGACGTACTAAACTATAATTGTCATACGTGGAGGCTCTTTTGATGCCTCCCCCCATTAAAGATGCGTTGAAAAACTTCAGGAATCTTTATTCTCTATCGCCTCTATTAATTCCTTGTTTAACCTTTTAACCGCTTGAGTCGCATTTCTGCGACAAATATTTCCGTGCCTCTACCGCGTGTGTCGTATTTCTGCGACAGAGAACATGCATTGTTTTTTGGTTCTATTTTCGTCTTATAAACTGCGTGGTACAACTAAAACGATTATTCAATAGAGATATGATTTACAACAATTACTTAAAATTGTTTCATAGCTCTAAGTATTGAAAAAGTTTAATATATTTATTGTGTTATAAAGATATTATTATTTAAATTTAAAAACTGTTCTTCGTCAAAATACTTTATTGATTAAACACTTAGACACTACAGCACTGATGTCCAACTTGCTTTGTAGCTCAATGATGACTGTCCCTTACTTATTGCGACATAAAAAAGGCAAAGTAGGTTAACTATATTTTACCGACTCATAAAACAACATTTTGTCATATTTGCCGGAAGTCAAAATTGAGCTACAAAAATATAAACATACGAAAATCCAAACATATTTCAAAAATACAAGTTATAATCAACATGTTTTGTGGTAAATTGAACAATAATTCATATTTCATATTATACTATTAACTTCCTTAACAATTGACAAGTTTTAGTAGAATTCACAACTTATTTTAATCATTGATGCTTAATATCTAAAAAAATGCGCAATATTTATTTGAAATTAAAACATGTATTTTCAACAAGCTAACAATTGTAGGTATTATTTTATCGATTCGTAGTCGCGCGCTAGGGGCACGGCAATTGATATTTAGCCAGGCGCTTAAAAGGTAACACAGATTTAGTACTTGTTTGTACCTACCCTAATTTTAGATAATGAAATAATGCAATTAAAAAAACGATCAACCCCTAAAACTATACTTTATAATAAACAAACTCATTAATTCATGTGATGAGAATAACGTTCAAATTACCAACAGTAAAAATGTTTATATATTCACAGATGTTAAACAAAATCATACCCGAGCAACGCGTTGGTTGGATAAAGGAGTAAAAGCTCATATTTTGAAATAAATAAAAAGAGGTAAGCGTGCAATATTGTGTAATACTGGCAATAACGCGTAGGTAAATAAATGTTACGTTTTATTTCCATATTCACCGTCTTTTTATGAAAATTGATGTGCGCTCCTTTTTGCGTGTGGAGGGAGATAATTCCTGTTTATTTGACGCGTTTAAGTTGCATTAAGGTACGTATGTATATGCTGTACCAATAAGTTATGGGCATGGCGGCTTGTACTTATGAAATGGAAGGTGTAGTAAGCAAAAACAAAAAAAAAAGATTTACATCTCACTTATGTGAAAGTTGAAAACATTCTATACCATGCAGGCATTCTATAGTTTTTCTTAAATAATTGGCTAATATTACAATGGAAATATAATATGAGTGAGACAGAATAACTTGTCAGACGTCATTGTGTAAAGGAAGACCGGCAATTTAGCCTATATGAGCAATGACGTTAAGCGATAATATAGTGTCATTTGAAAGGTTTTTTTTTACATTCTTCAACTTTTACTGTGGCGACAAGTCTCGAATCGCTGTGGGAAAATAGTAATGGCTAAATAAAATGAAACTTCATATTAGGCTGGGGTCCATACATTTTTGCCGGTCCCCCTTTGTATAAAACATTTTTTTTGCTTCCACTTGTTGATGAAAATTTATTTTGTTGTGAAGAAAAGGGGATATAATAATTAAAATTCGAGTTCTTGAATGAATTTGTGTTATAATCTGAAGACAAATCAAATAGATGGAAGTCTTCTCTCCCGATCTTTCGATACCGGGACAATAATAAAAGCAATGTAATCAAGATTGATAACTTTTGTTCGTAAATCTCAAAAGTAGAGCCGAGTTAGACGGGTTGTAGAGTTAGATTGATAACTTTTGTTCGAAATTTTCAAAAGCCTACACTAATATTATTATTTCGGATGATTAAACGACAGTTGAAATTCTAGCTAAATTTTTTTTTTCTTAACAAAATCTCGTTGACCTTTCTTGTTAATAAAGAAACCATACCTATCATTTACGATTAATTTTATGTGAAGAATATTTTCGCCAAGTTTGCGTCTATTTACCTACCTGTTTGTTTCGTTGATTTTTAAACATTATAATATTTTTTTTCCTCCTAGCCTTTTCCCAATTATTTTGGAGCCAGCTTGCAGTCTAACCAAATGCGGCTGAATACCAGTATTTTACACGGCGCGACTGTAAATAATGTATTTACTATAAATCCATGCAGGTAAATACTTTAAAATAAATATTAAATTTACTGAATCATTTCATGATTTCGTTAGTGGAGATGATTCAAAGAGAGCACTGGTACAGTCAACAGCAAAAGTCGATGAATATTTCGGAATTTTAATATTAATTATCTCAGGAGTTATTTGCTTGTCTACATTAACAATATATTATTCTCCGAAGAATTCAATCCTCTATCGTTATTTATTAACAAAAATAATAATTTGCAAGATTTCATTCATCAAACAATTTTGAAACTTTGAACAATCATCACTTACTTTTGATGCTGACTGTACGTAAAGTAATAATAAGTTTATTTTGTACCCTCATTACTATGTATGTAAACGTTATGCTCCTTTGATATCGTTGCGGTCTCCTTACTATCTAAATATTACATTTTTACCTAAAATGTTCGTGGATCTATGTAATAGACACTTATGGTAATTTTTTGGGATTCTGCAAAACAAGTGTCCGATGACCATTTTAGGTATAGATTTGAATATAAGCTGTTTCAACGACTATGAATAACTGGTTAACTGGATTGTCCTAGCTTAAGAAAATCTAAATGTAGAGATTTTGTATACCAGACAAATATGACTCAGTCAAGTGTTATTTTTATAGGAATTGGTAGCATTACAAACATAGAATCGCGTCTTTTCTTCAATAACGTGACCTTCCATTCCTAAAAGACGTGTCATATTTTATTTTTTCAAAAAACGTAGTATCTTTTTCGCTAACAACATTACAGTGAAACTACGTTTTTTGGTAAAATTAAATCGGACACGTTGGTTTTCATTATCAAATAAAACTAATAAGGATCGTTTGAACTTGTCACGTTATTAAAGCAAAGAAGCGAGTCACACGCCACCCACAACTTTTTGGAACCTTCTCAGGTGTGCAGGTTTCCTCACGATGTTTCAACGACTGGGCTATCTACTCATACACCCATATTCTAAGACGTTCCTCCAAAACTTACTCGACTCGACTCCACCTCGACTGTCTTTCTCACTACCATCGGTAGTTATAGTTGACATAAACGTCCTAGACTCGAGATTTTTCCTCAGTCGAGGTAAGGAATCATCTGTCAAACTCAAGGTACCTCGGAACCTACCTTAAGGAAGGAAGTGTCAAAGTTCGTATGTAACAAAAATGAATTTCGAAGACTTTATCGAATATGCTTACGATAATCCTTACAACTATTTATCGCGGCATTATTTGCGCGATGCAGATAATTCAAATTATGACGTAATGAATTCTCGAGGAACCTCGAAGTTCACTTGAAATTGCGACTAAGAATACAATTTTGAAGGTGTTTTCGAAGCCGTCCTGAGTCGAGTATGTTTTGGAGGAACGTCTTAGAATATGGGTGATAGTTACAAAAGCAACTAAAACTCATGTAGATAACAAATGGGCCCCACTTACTTGATGCTATATACGGGACCCTACCCGAAAAACACTCTTGACCGTTTCGACCTTTAGCGGTTATTGACAGACAATAGAAAAGGTATATAGATGAGGCATTACGAGCATTTTATGGCTATTTTTTTACCTAACGGCGATTTTTCGGGCCTCGGCTATTTATTTCATATCATCCCCAAAATAATTTGGCGATAAAGTTGTTGAATATATGGATAATAGGAGCCTCGGTGAGGTTCGAAACCGATAGGCATGATAGGTAGACATGTAATTTGTTTTTGACTATATGAATAGATAATAAGTCTATCCAGTTGGATAAACGCTAATAAATTATTTTATTTTTTTGGATAGCATTAGATCTATATACATAAAATTGTTTGGAAACTGAAAAGATTGTGTATTTTCATGAACCTGATTTTTAAAATGCGTTTTATTCTTTTTAATTAGAAAAGGAACAGATTATCAGCAAATAAAAAAGCCAAATGCCTCTTTGATCTAGTGATGGCAAGCGCGGCTGCTGTCCTGGGTTCGATCCTATGATCGGGCAAAGTGTTATTGAGTTTTTCTTTATGGAATTCCTCAGTAGCAGCCCGGAGTTTGGATTTGTGCCTGATTGATGGCAATAGGGTCGAAAAAAGTTTTCAGATAAAAAAACGAACATTGTAGAAGAGAAGTTGATTTTGAGTTTTTGTATTTACTTATTTATCATCATTCTATTAATTTTGACATAGCTACCAAATAATTTATGTTTACCTCTCGCATGATCAATATTTTATTTCGCATGCAACCATATTTGTACGCCTCTTGGCATAACATAGCGACCTACGAGCTTTAATTTAAGAACTGTATTCACTATGTTACACAAATAAAAAATAATATTATGATTATGATTCATGATGATCACGTGTGCAGTATTACATCTTATACCTTTAAACGAGCAATTCTTGTATATATAATCTGAATAGGCAATGAAAAGCTGCTACAATATCATTAGAATACGAAAGTAAATTTCGCCACCGTTTGCAATAGCTCAGGTGGGAAATCGGGCGGTCACGAAAACCTGAAAACCCTGGTTCGAGTCCTGCTGATTATTTTTTTTTTTTTAAGTTCCTTCTTTTTTTTACAAGCTTTTATAATTTATTTTTCTTTTTATACGCTTTTATTTAACTTGCAATGTTTGTATGTATGTACGTTCGGTTGAAATCTTGCAACTGAATTTTGAATCATTTCCTCTTATCCTAAGGAGTTGAATTTAAAAATGTTGGTTCATTTCCGATGACAATACATTTTTTTGGTAAGCATGACCTGAATCGACATCCAAGATTAGCTCCAGATAAAGGAACTCTTCAACGCTCAACAGCACAGACACGAAATGTTGTGTACGCATTGTATTATGATAGCCGGTTTTAAGTTATACCGTGACATGGTTGCTGCACTCAGGGTTGGGTTCTGACTAGGGAACTCTTCAATGGTTAGCAGCACAGACACGAATTTTGGGTACGCATTTTATAATGATAGCTGGTTTTAAGTTTTGCCGTGACATGGTTGCTGCACTCAGGGTTGGGTCCTGACTAGGGAACTCCTCAATGTTTAGCAGCACAGACACGAAATTTTGTGTACGCGTTTTATTATGATAGCCGGTTTTAAGTTTTACCGTGACATGGTTGCTGCACTCAGGATTGGGTCCTGACTAGAGAACTCCTCAATGGTCAGCAGTACAGACATGAAAGGTTGTATACGCGTTCAATTATGAAAGACCGTTCTAAATTTCAACATGATATACCGACTAAAAAATAAATAAATGAATAGTACAAAAAACATTTTTAAAAACAAGCTTTTATTTAAATGGTCTAAAAAGAAGAAAATAAACTTTAAATTAAATCGATCCCATCAATTTATTACATTATACAACTAATTTATTTAAATATTATAAAAGCTTGTCGGGAGATACTAAATAAATAAGAATGCAATATGTATGTACAATAACTAATAAATGTAAAGTGTAGTAATTCTAAGAAAAAATGTACCTATGTACTTCATAAAATTGTATTTCTCGCGACAAACTTTTATATAGTTTTAATAAATTAGTTGTATAATGTAATAAATTGATGGGATCGATTTAATTTAAAGTTTATTTTCTTCTTTTTAGACCATTTAATTCCTTTTTTTTTCTAACCAAAAAACAAGATTTACCAAAAAAAAACCGAGCTAAGCTCGGTCATCCAGGTACTGAATACTAACGCGCGTTAACCTAGTGAGCTAGTGTTGCGCATTTATATCACTGCAAAAAATCGCCGGATACAGGATTATTTTCCGGGGGTGACTTACTGGCAAGGTTTATCCTTATACGATATTAGAAAGATTTGTATGCCCACTATCGACCGTCTGCGGAGGGTACGTGCTTCCTTGCGCTCCCCCTTAAATCCGCCTGCCGCGCCACTGCAGCGCTTCAGCAATGTTTGCGGTGAAAAGCGTGGATGATTTTCATGCCATCATGCGGAAGCGTTGTGCATCTCTTATGAAGCGCATGCGGGCCAGCTCGAACAACCTTCTGAGCGTGGTCGTGGGTCGCTGAGACTCGCCGATGTGGCGGCACTGGATGTGACTACACGCTGCGAGTGGTCGCGTCCAGGGCTTGGCATAAACTGGCGCTCCTGTGCGGTGCCACTTTGTGACTTTTATTTCTTTCTGTGGCTTTGTTTTTTTGTATGTACTAACAATAGCATTATAAGGTTTTTTTGTTACTAACAGAATATGGACTACGTCTGAAATAAATGTCTTATTATTATTAGTAGGTACCAGGATGACCGATCTTTGTTCGTTTTTTTTTGGTAAATTTACGTTTTCTAAAAATGAAACCTAGCTAGATCGATTTATCGCCCCCAAAACCCCCTGCATACTAAATACGTTATACGTTTCCGAGATGCAGATTATATACCTATATATATACAAGAATTGCTCGTTTAAAGGTATTAGATTATTAAAGTCAGACGACTGGCAACCCTGGCTACAAAATATTACATAGCTGAGCCGCGTGGTTTGATAAGATAACTGGCTGTAACTAATATTTGAGGATTTTATCTTTTTTACTATAGGTACTTACATAAAATAGTATATGCCAATTTTCGAGCTCATAATAGTGTACGATGTATCTCCCACAAAGTTTTGTATTAGCATATATTGACTTTTCGTAATACCGAGCCTAAGGGTAGTATTACATTTCTGTAAATATTTACCATACGGAACATTTACTATGCCCAGTTTACGATGACACTTCCCCACGTTAACCTTGTTGCGATTATGGGGTCTTCGTTAAGTGGTGTGAATTGTTCTTGTATCTATAATATTTTTTCCAAACATGGCGACAGAATGTGGAGGGTCTTGTTTATTGCGCATACGACAGTAACCATTCCCTATTCGAGTATTTTTTCTGAGAATATTATGAATATTTCCGCTGTTATTCTTTTATTAATCCTTCCAGATGGGGGGATTGTGGACGGTTCCATACAAACTAAATTAACCACGTGATCTGAATGTTAGTATACTTGTAGTAAAGATAAACAGTCCCGATCCGAGGAAGTGGCCAATTGCGATTTAGTTCAATGTTTAGGCTGTAAATTTCTTCATCCTAGCCTTTTACCAACTATGTTGGGGTCAGCTTTCAATCTAACCAGATGCGGCTGATTACCAGTATTTTACACAGAGCGACTGCCATCAGACCTCCGCAATCCAGTTACTGTGTTTAGATGCACGATTCCAATTAGTCGTTTCCTATGGAGAAGAGCCGGCAAGAAACTCCATTAAACTTACTCCTCCATTAAACTACGGTTACCCTTTTAAAAATAATATCTTTAACAATTTCAGTGGATACAGTACCATGATTTAGGATAGACTGTCATAGAGAGTCGTATAACACCCGGGACCGACGATTTAACGTGTACGAGGCACGAAGGGGTCTCGATGTGTAACGAACGGTCACCTATCCACGGACTGACCGGGGCAAGCGCAGTTTAACCTCACAAATCATATGACCAGCGCGGTTGTTAATTAGCCACGAGCTCCTCTGTATGGTAGAATTTATTAACTAAATAAATGACTTCTCAGAAACCACACGATACGTTCATCTTGGATCATTAATGATTTTCTAATTCAAATATTTAATAACAAGATTCCAAATCAAGGCTCTATATCCACAGAATATAATTACTCTGGTTATGTTGTAATTCAAGTACACAACTTGTTGGGACGAGTTGATACATAAACTTTAACGTGAGAACAGGCAGGTCAAATGTCAAAGTCTCCTAAAGTGATGGTAAGTAACTTGTCACTTGTGAAAACCACTACCACAGACGAGGTTAACTTACAGTGATAAGATTTCCAAGTAATTATAGAAGCTGAGCCGTTATATCCTTGAGTGATGATACCTTTGCGTGAAACTTCAAACACTGAATAATAAATAGTAGGTACCTACTGCGTACGGAACTGACTGCCTTTGTGGTCACAAGCGCGAATGCTGAGCATGGCCCCCCAGGTCGGGCTAAGTGTTATTGGGTTTTTCTATTAAACATTACTCAGCTTGGAGTCTGAATTTGTGCCCAGTTAATGGCAATAGGCTCGCCCCCTATTACTGGCGACATGAGGGGGTACTAAAATACACCTCTGCCGAACCCTTCGGGGAATACAAGGCGTGATGTTATGTCACGTACAGAAAACTTATTCCCGAAATAGTGCCGAAATTGAGCTTTAAGGCTGGTCCCAGAGTTGTGAAGTTTATTTTCGTTGGACGACTGTCGTCTCTAGCTGTTCTCACTGGATCGTGACGACAATTAATCTGCAAGACAGTCGTGACAGCAGTTAGTATTAGCACGACAGTTAATCGTGCCGTGCTATACAGTTACAATTAAATAGAGAATGAATCAAATGATTCGCAAAATTAATTTTGATTAGCAAGAAAAATCTGTCGACTCGGTTAGGTTAGGTTGCGGTGCATGCTTTTGCGAATCCCGCGACCCCGGCCGCACGGTCAGGAGAAGGAACACCGTTGGTTTTTAGCCGGTAAGAGTCCGGCAGACCCCCTCGCCTTCCCCGGGCGTGGGACATCCATGAGGATGTACCAACGAGAAAAAAGAAGTTAGGTTACGTTTTATAACAACGCGGGAAGTCGTCGAGAATCTCACCGCTGATCATACATTAATGATCAATTATACATTTTTGCTGATCAAAACCTTATCATCTAGCTAAGCATTTAAATATACAAGCCACAAGACTTTGGACAGTACGACAAATCGTCACGTCACGACAGAGTGGAAGCCGTCATTTATTTCGGAGTTAAAGCGGTGCGTAAACGTGTTTCAGAGTGAGATAGGCCTGCGACGATCTTAACTACCATTAATAATAGTCTCATCGTATAAAAGATCGTGAGACTATTACAATAATAATACCATTTATATAATAATAATAATAATGTTTATTGTGTCTCAAAAATAAGGTTTCTTATTTGTGTTAAGCTTTGATGTTTGCTATGTAAGTTATTTAATATAGACGGAGCATGCCGCTGATTCGGTTGAAATAAACCTTTAGGCCGTTTTGCTATGGTTCACGACACGATACGACAAATTGTGTCGTAGAGCCTTTTACACCCGGAACGACCTGACACTATTAGTGTCGTAGTAATCGGTTCATAGAAATATATGGCGGTCGTCGTCATGAGATTTTACAGTATCATGTCGTGTCGTCAGTCGTGGAAAACTCGCCTTTTACGACACCAACGGTTTGGCTATTCTTTTCCGGGACACACGATATGTTAATTGCTAAGTGGCTAAATATAGGTAATAGGGGTTAATTAAAAGAGCCTCCACGAGTGATCATACTTGAGTACTACCGGTGCACACTGGGCAGTCAACCCCGCTATCAACCCTGCCGACTAGCTAAACTCTTCACCACGGCGTGAGCTATTCTCATACAGTTCGTGCCGATACGAGAGAAGAAGAATATAGATATGTACCACTTTAGCCTTTACAAGAGCCGTAGTAACCCTTTGGACGTGGTAACATAACCGTAACATAACCCGCAACGTAACTCGGCACCACAGTCTGGTACGGCAAGGCACGGAACGGCATAATATTGCCCGTGCCCTGCAGTGGGACTTGAACTAAATAACACCCGAATCCCTGTAATATTTATTCCTTTGTTCTTTAAACAAAAATGGATCGAGCTTCAGCTTGTTTTATATGCATGTTTTTATATCCAATGTATATGCAGTCTAAAATTTAGTTCGATCTATATTCCTGAACATCGAGGCCAGTGCCTATTGTGTGCTGAAAACCATTATGTTGTGCAAGGAATAATAGACCTCAGCGTTGTAGGATTAACGAGATATACAGTGGTGCATAACTGTATATCGGGCTGGAACACCAAACTGGAGTCGAAAAATTTAACCTTGTATATTTCTATCTCTTTCTAAATACCATATTTAGAAAGAGATAGAAATAACACATCTTCATAGAAAGAACACCAAAGTAAAAAAAAAATCGAGTTTCAGTACCTAGTTATTCGTAGTCTGGTCTCCAGTTTTACCTATGCCGTCGTGCTATTGGCCGATTCCTATGATTTACCGAGCGTTATTGGGTAAAATTAGGACTCTTGTATCTGACCAATAACGAAGCAAAGACCCCATAGCTTTGCATAGAAGACCCTCGCATACGTTAATAGCTATCGCACTTAAAATTAGCTTACGAGTCTATTCATATGCCAAGTTTGGCAATGAAAAATGGTACAGTGGTTAGCAAAACGATTCGTTTTTGGCTCATAGGAGCCGGGTATATATGGTGTTATTGACAACATAGACAGTAGTACTAGTATCCAAATAAATTGTCTCCTGATTGTGACGACTGGTGGCTGACTAGCGGGGGTCGGGGCCTATAAAAGGTCGGGCACACTGCAGATCGGCCCCCTCGCGCCGCTGCAGTTCCCCAGTTAAATGTTACACCTGCTCAAGAATACCCTGGACTCCTCGCATTGTACGAACCACGTCCTGTTGATATATTTTGTAATTCTTAATTAAATATATATAGTGTACGGTTACAAGTGTTATTCTTTATCCTCTCGTAAGTACACGCCTGCTAAATTTTATGTGCACATGCTAGTTGAGGGTTGACTCCTAAAGCCACCCTAAAGTGTTACATGATTACATTGTATAGGATTTTACTAAGTGTTCTAGCTGTGTGTAACATTTATAA
Organism: Amphipyra berbera; assembly: GCA_910594945.2. Classification (NCBI taxonomy): domain Eukaryota; kingdom Metazoa; phylum Arthropoda; class Insecta; order Lepidoptera; family Noctuidae; genus Amphipyra; species Amphipyra berbera. The sequence goes on along the minus strand of OU343136.1, from coordinate 6,907,249 downwards.
CTGAAAAGCTTCAAAATACAGCATATAAACCCCTCCTACACGGAAGGCAGCAAGCGGCTGACAGAAATCGCTTTAGTAAATTTTCTCCATGTAGTCGTTAGTTGGCAACTTGTTGGCATCTCTGTTGACCTTCCAACAACCTTGATTTCACTGCTGCGCTAGCAACCAATGTCAAATCTTCTTCTTTTCGTGTGGTTAGTGACTAATCTGGTGTCAGAGTTTATGCCGCCCATGGGCCTCTGACTTAGCCTCACATGCCATTGATAAATATCTCTTAGGCATCCTCACGGTGTTTTCCTTCACCGTTTTTAAGCAAGTGATAATTATACAATACACATATGAATCCGAAAAATCAGAGGTGCGTGCCTTGGGTTCGAGACCTATGACTTGGCAGTCCGACGGTCACACCACTAGACTATCACTGCTGATATTATGTCAAAGTCATCAATTGTATGGTCAAATAACAGGTATTGATCATTGAGTTAATCCATTTTAGTTTCTTTTCCTTAGAAAAGAAGGTATGATCTGTCGGATTCAGGATTCCGGAATTCAGATGCACCGTCTTTATTCAGTGTAGTGACTTCGAGCAATATCTCCTACTTTAGGTGAATCTAGTTCAACCGTCGATTTTAATTGGCAAAGTTTTGTCTGTTTGTGTGTGTGTAAAACCAGATATGAAATCAGTTCGTTCAAGTTTGTTTAGGTTCAAATATTATATCTATATTATATCCGAGAGTTATATACCCAGTATTTAATTTAGTTCAAAGTTTGTAGCAAAGTAAAATATAATGTAATAGTTGTTTACTTTCCCGCACTAACTAACGTTGTCGAAAGGAATTATCTAATATTATTAATCAATACCCTTATGCTATTGATAATAGCTTGTGTTAACGGTAAAGGAAAAACATCGTGAGAAAACCTGCACACCTAAGAGGGCTCCATAAAGTTCTCGATGGTGTGTGTAGCCTGCAACACGCACCAGGCCAGCGTGGTGGACTAAGCCCTAAACCATTCTCATTCTGACAAGAGGCCCGTGATCAGCTGTGGGACAGTAATGGGCTAATTATATATGTATGTATGTATTGATAAAGGAAATAAACGAGACGAGAAAAACAATTATTGGAGTAATTTACTTTTTATTTATTAAAACAGGTACTAAGACCATTAATAAACTAGAACTTCTCATACAAGTTGCTACTGTGAACTATCTTTGATAATACTTGGCGTAGGATAGAATATATTCTACCACTGCGACTGCCCCGAGGACACGGTGCTGCACACTTTGCAGGCGTGTCCAGCATGGGGGTCGCAGCGCCGCGATCTAGTCGCGGCGATCGGCGGTGACCTCTCGCTTCCGGCCGTGGTTCTGTCCATGGTCGGGAGCGAGACTGCGTGGGAAGCCATCGCCTCTTTTTTCGAGTAGGTGATGGCGACCAAGGAGGTAGCGGAGAGGGAGGCCGCTTCTTCTCTCCCTTCTCGAGCTAGACGCACTGGGCGCCGGAGGGCGCGTGACGATCTCCGGCCACCCTGGTGAGTGGCCTGCGGGCGGCGGGTTCGGGGACCCGTCGCCCGACCAGTAACGGGCCCAGGGAGGATGGCGCGCCGTGTTCCGCGCGCGCCTCTCGGAAGGAAGCGGGGCAGGGGAACAATTGCCCCACCACAGGAGAGGTCCACCAGAAGAAGCTGGTGGACCGAGACCGGCCGGGTCGCGGTGCATGCAATAGCGAATCCCGCGACTCCGGCCTTAGGTCAGAAGGAGGGACACCGTGGTGGTTTTAGCCGGTAAAAGTCCGGCACACCCCCGCGTCTTCCCCAGACGGGGGATGGTCCATGAGGATTTCCCTACGATAAAAAAAAAAAGTATATAATATATTCTAAGATCGTTTTGGTGATGAGTCCGAACGTCTTGTTCTGCCTAGCCTTTTCCCAAATATGTTAGGGTCGGCTACTAGTCTAACCAGATGCGGCTGTATTTTACACGGAGCGACTGCCATCAAACCTCTGCAACCTAGTTACAGAGGGTAATGCCGATATCCTAGGGTTAGACCGGTTGTCAGACTTTCGGGCTTCTGACTACCCGCATCGACTGTTATATATTTCTACGTGACACGATACTACTACACTGTTTGCTGTGTAGCACGGTGCGAGTGATATTAGACGAACTTTACAATCATGACTTAATATTTCAGTTGCACCCTAAATATCACAGTCATAAAATGCGGAATTAGTAAAATGTGTCTACAAATAAAATCAAATACTGACAGCTGTCGCCCGCACCATGCTATATCGAAAATAGTGTAAGTGTCGAAGTAAACTGTTCATAGGCGCTCTTAGTGTTTGGCCAGACTGGCAGCACGATGTCGGTCCGTCATCTAGGTTCCTTTTCCCCATAATACAGTACAAAACACAACGAAGACCAAACCTTGAAACTGATTGATGGGTTGGTAAAGTATACCACAATCATACACTTTTTGTCACTATCTACGCTATTCACCTATTCTTATTTTTCTCGTTTTTCATAACCTCTTTCAGTTTTGTAGTTAACATAACTAACATCATCGTACAAGATCAGCTGCACAATGTAAACAAGAAATCAACAATTTCTTTAAATCCTGAATATCATAGCTTGCACTATGCCCGCGTTTTCACACTGTGTGATAAGTGGATAACGTGGATAGTGACAAAAAGTTTACGATCGTATTATACTTAGTGTTTGGCCAGAATGGCAGTGCGGTGCGGGGAGCGGCGCGGGTGCGGGAACGCGGGCGATTTACCTGTCCGCAGTGGAGCGTGGCTTCGTTCTGAGCATTGTCGTGTCCAGTGTTTGTCAAAATATAATATGGATGAAGAAGACTTATTTTTACTGGAAAATTCTTACTAAAAAACGATGTTTCGACATCCACAGTGCAAATCGTACTTGAATAGCACTTATTAATTCTTCAACATTTAATTTTGAAGACGCCATCATAACAACGCGTGTGGTCAGCTCGAACTAGTTTGAGATCCCCCGCTCCCGCGCGGGTTTTCGCTTGCCGCCCGCGCTCTCACTGCGGCCACTTGTATGAACGAGCTATGGCGTGAGCTACCCGCGCGCTCCTCGCGCCAAGTAGCCCGCGCCGCTTCCCGCGCCCGCGTGCCCACTATAGACACTCAAATGAAGTTCTTCTGTTTGAACTCGCCGCATCGCGCCCGCCCCGCGCCCGCGTTTGCAGTCTGGCCAAAGGCTTAGTCGTCACCACATTTAGTCGTGTCGTGTCGTGAGCTGTGGAAAAATGGCCAAAGATACCCGCGGAAAGAGTCCCTAAAATAATCCAGCGGTCAACAAACTTAAGTAAAACCCCTTTTTTTGTTTATTAATACTAGGATTACTCTTGTATCGTGGGTACGTCTACAGACACAAATCTCACATGCACGTTAGGGTGTTAACCCAGACTCGAAATAATTATCCGTAGACAATATAAATACGTGTTGGTTGGTCTAGAGGTGGCAAGCGCGACTGCTGGTCGTGAGGTCCTGGGTTCGATATCCAGGTCGGACAAAATGTTATTGGGTTTTTCCGTGTGGATTTCTCAGTAGCAGCTCGAAGTTTGGATTTGTGCCCGGTTGATGGCAATAGGCTCGCCCCCCTATTATATGGGACTTAAATATAGCGGGGAAATGAGGGTGTTACTATAAACCTCTGCCCAACCTTCGGGGAATACAGGCGTGATGTTATGTAAGTATGTGCCGTGCGGGAATCGAACCCACAACCCGCAGTGCAGAAGCCAAGCAGTCAGCCACTGCGCCAACTGTGTCGTCACAGTTTAAATGATGACTCAACAAATCATAAGCAAACATACTTTATTTATACCCAACATTTCTCAACGTCAAATCAAGTCAGGTGTCAAACATACCGCGTGAAAAGCATCACCCTCTTTTCAACTTCGGTGTCGAGTAAAAAGTTGATGGAGCCGTGCAAGAAGTGTGGCCATCAGTCATAACCGTCTGTGGCCGGGACATGCCATTTATCAAAAGTCCGAAATCTACATGACTAGGCCGGAATTTGGACTTAACTTTAGACCAATGTGGACTAATATTTTCTTACTTTTTATTTAGTTACTAGATAACCCGGTGAACTTCCTGCCAACTAAATTTTTTTTTTTAATTTTTCCTGTTATAAATTTTTCCTAAACCCCAGTAATGAGGCGAACAACAAAAAAAACAAATTGGTTGAGCCATTTTCTAGTTTTTGCGAGACTAAGGGATGGTTTCCACCAAACAGCTAATACGCATCGGATCAGAAAGGATACGAACAGATGCGGCGACAGCCGATCGCGTCCGGCATGATGTCGACGCATACAATCGGCTCCGTACCGTCGCTTGCGAATCTATCCGTTTCAGCGCCTAGTCAAATAGTTTCATTCCTGCCGTGTTGACGTGTTCTAATTTTTGAAAACGGTTGAAGTTGACCGAAAGGATCCTATCGGATACGACGACAGGCGAACGGAGCCGATCGCGCGTCGCAGCATACTTTCGGCTACGATCGCGTGTCGCGGAAGACGCCCGGGGTCAAGCTGCTGTATGCGGTTTGGTAATATAGACTTTAAATACTGTATACACGATTTAATATCGTTTAAAGATTGTAAAATCCGTTCCGATCTGATGTAATGCGAGCCGTTTGGTGGAAATCATCCTTTACGCCCGCCATTTTATTTTTATAATATATAGGTAGATAGGTGAAGGCAGAACATTCCTCGAGCGTGTACTGAGTGGTGTTCAAGTCACCTCCACAATGATGGCAATTAGCCCTGGCTTTGCGTCTGATCCTATTCAAGTACTCATCGATGTCGGTCCGTCATCTAGGTTCCTTTTCCCCATAATACAGTACGGAACACAACGAAGAACAAACCTTGAAACTGGTTGATGGGTTGGTAAAGTATAGCACAATCATACACTTTTTGTCACTATCTACGCTATTCACCAATTCTTATTTTTCTCGTTTTTCATAACCTCCTTCAGTTTTGTAGTTAACATAACTAACATCATCGTACAAGATCAGCTGCACAATGTAAACAAGAAATCAACAATTTCTTTAAATCCTGAATATCATAGCTTGCACTATGCCCGCGTTTTCACACTGTGTGATAAGTGGATAACGTGGATAGTGACAAAAAGTTTACGATCGTATTATACTTAGTGTTTGGCCAGAATGGCAGTGCGGTGCGGGGAGCGGCGCGGGTGCGGGAACGCGGGCGATTTACCTGTCCGCAGTGGAGCGTGGCTTCGTTCTGAGCATTGTCGTGTCCAGTGTTTGTCAAAATATAATATGGATGAAGAAGACTTATTTTTACTGGAAAATTCTTACTAAAAAACGATGTTTCGACATCCACAGTGCAAATCGTACTTGAATAGCACTTATTAATTCTTCAACATTTAATTTTGAAGACGCCATCATAACAACGCGTGTGGTCAGCTCGAACTAGTTTGAGATCCCCCGCTCCCGCGCGGGTTTTCGCTTGCCGCCCGCGCTCTCACTGCGGCCACTTGTATGAACGAGCTATGGCGTGAGCTACCCGCGCGCTCCTCGCGCCAAGTAGCCCGCGCCGCTTCCCGCGCCCGCGTGCCCACTATAGACACTCAAATGAAGTTCTTCTGTTTGAACTCGCCGCATCGCGCCCGCCCCGCGCCCGCGTTTGCAGTCTGGCCAAAGGCTTAGTCGTCACCACATTTAGTCGTGTCGTGTCGTGAGCTGTGGAAAAATGGCCAAAGATACCCGCGGAAAGAGTCCCTAAAATAATCCAGCGGTCAACAAACTTAAGTAAAACCCCTTTTTTTGTTTATTAATACTAGGATTACTCTTGTATCGTGGGTACGTCTACAGACACAAATCTCACATGCACGTTAGGGTGTTAACCCAGACTCGAAATAATTATCCGTAGACAATATAAATACGTGTTGGTTGGTCTAGAGGTGGCAAGCGCGACTGCTGGTCGTGAGGTCCTGGGTTCGATATCCAGGTCGGACAAAATGTTATTGGGTTTTTCCGTGTGGATTTCTCAGTAGCAGCTCGAAGTTTGGATTTGTGCCCGGTTGATGGCAATAGGCTCGCCCCCCTATTATATGGGACTTAAATATAGCGGGGAAATGAGGGTGTTACTATAAACCTCTGCCCAACCTTCGGGGAATACAGGCGTGATGTTATGTAAGTATGTGCCGTGCGGGAATCGAACCCACAACCCGCAGTGCAGAAGCCAAGCAGTCAGCCACTGCGCCAACTGTGTCGTCACAGTTTAAATGATGACTCAACAAATCATAAGCAAACATACTTTATTTATACCCAACATTTCTCAACGTCAAATCAAGTCAGGTGTCAAACATACCGCGTGAAAAGCATCACCCTCTTTTCAACTTCGGTGTCGAGTAAAAAGTTGATGGAGCCGTGCAAGAAGTGTGGCCATCAGTCATAACCGTCTGTGGCCGGGACATGCCATTTATCAAAAGTCCGAAATCTACATGACTAGGCCGGAATTTGGACTTAACTTTAGACCAATGTGGACTAATATTTTCTTACTTTTTATTTAGTTACTAGATAACCCGGTGAACTTCCTGCCAACTAAATTTTTTTTTTTAATTTTTCCTGTTATAAATTTTTCCTAAACCCCAGTAATGAGGCGAACAACAAAAAAAACAAATTGGTTGAGCCATTTTCTAGTTTTTGCGAGACTAAGGGATGGTTTCCACCAAACAGCTAATACGCATCGGATCAGAAAGGATACGAACAGATGCGGCGACAGCCGATCGCGTCCGGCATGATGTCGACGCATACAATCGGCTCCGTACCGTCGCTTGCGAATCTATCCGTTTCAGCGCCTAGTCAAATAGTTTCATTCCTGCCGTGTTGACGTGTTCTAATTTTTGAAAACGGTTGAAGTTGACCGAAAGGATCCTATCGGATACGACGACAGGCGAACGGAGCCGATCGCGCGTCGCAGCATACTTTCGGCTACGATCGCGTGTCGCGGAAGACGCCCGGGGTCAAGCTGCTGTATGCGGTTTGGTAATATAGACTTTAAATACTGTATACACGATTTAATATCGTTTAAAGATTGTAAAATCCGTTCCGATCTGATGTAATGCGAGCCGTTTGGTGGAAATCATCCTTTACGCCCGCCATTTTATTTTTATAATATATAGGTAGATAGGTGAAGGCAGAACATTCCTCGAGCGTGTACTGAGTGGTGTTCAAGTCACCTCCACAATGATGGCAATTAGCCCTGGCTTTGCGTCTGATCCTATTCAAGTACTCATCGATGTCGGTCCGTCATCTAGGTTCCTTTTCCCCATAATACAGTACGGAACACAACGAAGAACAAACCTTGAAACTGGTTGATGGGTTGGTAAAGTATAGCACAATCATACACTTTTTGTCACTATCTACGCTATTCACCAATTCTTATTTTTCTCGTTTTTCATAACCTCCTTCAGTTTTGTAGTTAACATAACTAACATCATCGTACAAGATCAGCTGCACAATGTAAACAAGAAATCAACAATTTCTTTAAATCCTGAATATCATAGCTTGCACTATGCCCGCGTTTTCACACTGTGTGATAAGTGGATAACGTGGATAGTGACAAAAAATTTACGATCGTATTATACTTAGTGTTTGGCCAGAATGGCAGCGCGGTGCGGGGAGCGGCGCGGGTGCGGGAACGCGCGCGATTTACCTGTCCGCAGTGGAGCGTGGCTTCGTTCTGAGCGTTGTCGTGTCCAGTGTTTGTCAAAATATAATATGGATGAAGAAGACTTATTTTTACTGGAAAATTCTTACTAAAAAACGATGTTTTGACATCCACAGTGCAGATCGTGCTTGAATAGCACTTATTAATTCTTCAACATTTAATTTTGAAGACACCATCACTATAACGCGCGTGGTCAGCTCGAACTAGTTTGAGATCCCCCGCTCCCGCGCGGGTTGTCGCTTGCCGCCCGCGCACTCACTGTGGCTACTTGTATGATCGAGCTATGGCGTGAGCTATCCGCGTGCTCTCCGCGCCAAGTAGCCCGCGCCGCTTCCTGCGCCCGCGTGCCCACTATGGACACTCAAATGAAGTTCTTCTGTTTGAATTCGCCGCACCGCGCCCGCCCCGCGCCCGCGTTTGCAGTCTGGCCAAGCACTCAACCTACCTATCAACCTGTTAAAGGGTTTGCCCTTCGTTGTGTTACGTACTTATATAAAAAAATGGCCAAGTGCGAGTCGTACTCGCGCACCGAGAGGGCGAGAGTTCCGTACCGTTGGAGGAAATATTATTTTCCATTTTTAAAATTGAAATATGCTTTTTTGTTTGTGGAAAAATGATTTTTGTTTAAAAATAAATACATTTTTGACGAAAAGTATTTTTTTTATTATAATAAACCAATAAGTTTTTGCAACTAATACAGGTACTTTAGACTTTTTTGGGTCCCAATGAACAAATTGACACGTACACCATGACTGTTGTACGGTGGGGACGGGGTTCATACAAAATCCCCCATGGTCCTTTGGATTATTTTGGAACCACACAGTTAAGTTTGTTAGTAAAATATTTTTGCTGATTTCTAAAAAACTGTGCTAGTTATAGACATCGTTTTATTTTTTTTGTAATATTTACATAAACCTCCATAAACTCTATTTATTCCAGATTTTTCGCTTTACAAACTTCGGAGATAACGGGGGGAATGATATTTATTCAGACGTTTTTCATCGTAAGTCAAGAACTATGAGGCATAAATAAAAATATATTTTATAATGTACAAAGTAAGCCATTTTATATGGTACCCCACTTGACAATAATTATGTTTATGATTTTATCACTCACAATATAGATGGATAAGTATTATTTAAAACTATTCAAAAGAGCAATGTCCATTTTAGGCTACGCGTGAACATAATGCTACAAAATTAATAATTTTAACAATAATAACTTCATATTTTTTTCAAGTCTTTCTGATTATATCTTTGTATCAATCAACACTTTTATGAATATGAATTTTACCAGTATTTTATTTGATTTTTATGATTATAATACCGGTCGTCTATGAAACAAAGGAAATTGGCCATTTTTATGAACATATATCTCCACCTGCCCAGTTTCTAGATAACATATTGTTAACTTATGAATCAAAATAAAATTAAAATAATTCATAAAAATGTCTTTTATTTCACATTTGTAACCTTATTTGTCACATGTAATATATTCTATTTAAACTCTTTTGATACTAAATCATATTCATATTCTTTTTCTTAGGACTGCTAACTAATTAATTATTGTAAAAATATATTTGTCAATGTTTGTTCATGCCAGGCCAAAGTCTCATACTAAATGGACAATTCCCTTTCAAGTCGGTAGCATCAGTAGTTTCTGAAATAAGCATCTGTGACAGACAGACAGACAGACGAAGTCGCACCGTAAACGTAACTGTTTTACCATTTTAGTACGGAACCCTAAAAATAGACTACAAATAATATACAACTAAGAATCTTAGCTGATGCGGAAGGTTTGCTTACGGCAAATTAAGTTTCGTCTGTTTCACGGAAGGAAATAATAATTCCTTATTACCTAAGACGGTACATACAACGTTTGTTCAGTCTTCTTCTTTGTTGTAGATATTTACAGAAATATACGTGGGAGCGGAGAATCTTCATTAATGAATGAAAGGTCAAGATACAAGCTTAAACTGTGTTATTTGAAATTCATTTGTCGATTTATAATCTATTCTTGGATTTTGCTCGTTGTGTCTACCGGGATCGAGATTTTGATCATTTATCATAATTTTCACTTAGGCCAATTTTCACGTAGTCACATATAATGGAAATAACCTAAAATTTCTAATTCAGCAAATAATGGTTAATCTACTATTAGAAGCATGACCAAAAACCATATGCAACAATTATTTTTTTTAAGAAAAAAACGTTGCCCCGCTCTAGGATTTCTCCTGTATGGTGAGTGCGCTAACAGACACAAATCTTCACACGCACAAACATCCAGATCCGGAACAACTATCTGTAGGCCACACAAATTTTTGTTCCGTGCGGGAATCGAACCCACGACCCGTAGCGCAGAAGCCGATCGCTCAGCCACTGCACCAAACGTGTCGTCAAATTAATTAAATCTTTTATTTTTTCCCTCTAATGGGAAAGGTGGGTAATTACCATACGATTTGCGAGGTTAAGCTGCGCTTGACGCTGTCAGTCAGTCGATGGGTGACCGTTCGTTACATCGAGACCCTTCCGTGCACCGGAGAGCACGTTAAACCGTCGGTCCTGGGTGTTATACGAATACCTATGACAGTCGTTACGGGAAGTCAGAACCCCGAAAGTCTGACAACCGGCCTAACCATAGGATATCGGCATTGCCCAGTAACTGGGTTGCGGAGGTCTGATGACAGTCGCTTCGTGTAAAATACTCGTATTCAGGCGCATCTGGTTAGACTGGAAGCTGGCTCCAACATAGTTGGGAAAAGACTAGACAGAACATTTTTTCCCTTTATGGCCGGGGTTCACCAACATTAATTCTATGGTTAACAGCCGTCAAAAATGGACTGGAATTTCAGGTAAACGATTGAAGTTGGGGAACACCAGCCTGAGTACTATTAGTGTCATATCTATTCCACTTCTTCTTCTTTTCGTGTGGTTAGTGACTAATCTGGTGTCAAAGTTTATGCCGCCCATGGGCCTCTGACTTGGCTTCACATGCCGTCGACAAATATCTCTCAGGCATGCCTGTTTCCTCACGATGCTTTCCTTCACCGTTTCTATTAGCTAGTGATAATTATACAATACGCACATGAATCCGAAAAGTCAGAGGTGCGTGCCTTGAGTCTCGAAACTTATGACTTGGCAGTCAGACGGTCACATCACTAGGCTATCACTGCTATACCACTCCACTAAATTAGGACGAAAGACAGTAGAAAGACAAAAACAGAAAGTTCCTTCACATAATACCTCCTGTTAAGTAATGTTTTGGCACCAAGCAACAAAAATACAAGTATTCAGGTGTTAGTCCTACTAACATGGTTACCGTAAACAAACAATACGTTTTATCAAGTTACCTTATGTTACCTAATAATGTCGCCATATATAACAGAGAAAATATATTTTTGTAACTGTGTAAGCGTGGGCACACAATTCCGAATGCGTGCTAAACGTGCCTTTTTCCGACACGTGCGTAACGTGCATGCGTTTTTCCGTGACGTGCCTTAAGCGTGCATTTCTGGCGCAATTCATGCAAGACTCTATAGACTACAAGTATTCAAATCTCTGATGGATTGAAGTCCGTGACGACGGATTAAGAATATACCTAATTCCCTTCCGTGTCGTCGGGCAAGCGAGTTGTAAGACGCGGCGAACCTGGCACCATAACTGAGCCCGGAATATGGTAATAGAGATCGTCGCCTATTACATGGGAATTAAAACCAAAGCCAAAACTTGGATATACAGACTTCTGTGATAGGCCAACACTTCTGCTTACCCTCGGGTATTACAGGGGTCAGTATATCTATGTACCTATGTATTCAAATCACAGTCGCAATCCTCAACTGAACGTAACGGGGTGTCCTGCGTAAGCGACAAACGCGACGCGGTGCGACGCGACGCGATACAACGTGGAACAAATACTCGTTACGTCGCGTCTCGCTACATAGGCTGCTAGTAGGGAATGCCGTTGTCTTGATCGCGTTTGTCGCGTTCGTCGCTTACGCAGGACACCCCTTTAGTCTCAGTCTGCCCCAGTACGCCTAACATGAGCAGCGCGATATATTTTTGCCATCGCATTATCTCGCGCTGCGCATGTCGCGTTTACCTCGATGTGGAGCGCTCCATGGTTGCCGATTCGCGGTCTACTCTCTACAAAGAGGTACAATTGAGGTTAACTAAGTACCTGCTCGTGGTAAAAACGCTTATATTCTCCCCACACTGAAAAGCTTAGCTGGCTCGCTTTACGTGTAAAAGTGCATAAATAACACTGTAAGTGGCTGCAGTTGACTGTTAGTGAGCGAACACTACACGTGCAGCTTCTATCACGCTGTCGTTATTTTTCCTTGTTGAAAATCTCAAAGCGATTAAAATAGACGAACCTATATTTTTAACCGACTTCCAAAAAAGGAGGAGGATCTCAATTCGACTGTATGTTTTTTTTTTGTATGTTTGTTCCGCGATATCTTTTCTAATTGTGAACCGATTTTTATTGATTCTTTTTTTGTTTAAAAGAGTGTTCTTTCGAAGTGTTCCCATTTAAATTTGGTGAGGATCCGATGAAGAACCTCGGCGATAGACAATTTGAAGTCGGTTTTATTTTTGTTAAAAAGTTTTATTATTGGTAAACATTTTTACCATGTTCTAGGTTAGAAAAGGTCTATCAGGATATTCGAATATCTCATATTATATAGTCCTTTAATTAATAATATATAGGGTCGAAATATTAAGATTCTATATTCAGTACAGGCCTACTGAAGTAGCTACCATGGATCTATTTTAATAATAAAATCCGAAACATATCTTCATTAGCTTAAATCAATATACGATTCATAGTAATTTTAATCTTTAATTTTCCCATAGAATTTTTAACATTAAGTAAATAAAATTAAAATAAAAGAAGAAATAAGAAAATATAAATACAATAAAATTCCATTCCCTTTTGCTTGATTTATTACCTTTATCTATGAATTATTTGTTATTAAATAGTTAATTAATTCTTGACAATAATTACTATCTATAGACGTCTTAATTATGTTCAATTAAAATGTACCTAATCAATAAAGATTATATTCAATTGATTAAAACATCTTCTCAATTAAATTAAACTTTAGTTCTCTATTACTAAATTCTTTCTTATTAAATGAATTCACTGAATTCTTCAATTTAGTTAGAATGAGTAATCTCATTTGGTACATTTGAGTACAAATTACAAACACTTATTCTGAGTCTTAGCCGAGATAAAACCAAATTAAATCATTTAAACAAGAAAGTTTATCTGCGCACCACAGAATTTTTGAGTGAATCGTTTTATAAAAGAACTTGAAGAAGTAGGTCATAAATAAATCCCTTTAATAAAACAGGTACCTACCTATTTAATTGAAAAAGATAAAACGATAAAAAGACTGTTTATTGTGTCCCGCACTGCAAAAATACAAAGTTTTCAAAGACAGTACTATAAGTACCTACATTTACTTTAATTATATACGAAAAAACATTAATACATCGTATAAACAATTTGACAATTGGGGCTCAGTCTAAATTTGACCAAACTTCTAGGCACTTAATATAATATAACACATGAGTAGCCCATTACTATTATATTGCTGCGCATGGGCTTCTTCTCAGAATGAGAAAGGTGTAGGCCTTAGTCCACCACGCTGGCCTGATGCGGGTTGGCAGACTACACACACCATCGAAAACTTTATGGAGCCCTCTCGGGTGTGCAGGTTTCCTCATAATGTCACGCAATAATAATCAAATTCTGATCCGCACGTGAATTTGAAAAGTTAGAGGTACGGGCCGGGATCGAACTCAGACCTTCCTGCATGACTTCCACACCGCACACTGGAAATAGACGCGTGTTGTAATATTCAACAAAACCCAGCACGCTTGGTGGTAGGATCTATACGATCCGCCTGGCTAGTTACCCCACTCACGTTAAAGTCTGGCGCCAAGCAGTTTACTGTGTTCCGTTGTGTGGCCAGATGCCAGATGGGTATAGGGGACTCCCTCTATATCTCTGTTCCTTGGATTCGTGTGCTCCATCTTAGACTCTGTCTGCGCTTACCATCAGTTGAGACTAGGGCCAAACGCGACCAAGACAAGAATCTATATTAATATTATAAAGAGGAAAGATTTGTATTTTTGTATTTAACGAATAAACTTAAAAACTTCTGGACCGATTTCAAAAATGATTTTGCCGTTAAAAAGCAACATTATCACTGAGTAACGTAGGCTATATTTATTACTGGAATAAAACTTCTTACACGGGCGGAGCCGCGAGGACACAGCTAGTAAAAAATAAAAATACTGCTAGGCTTAATATCCTTTATTTATCTTTCATACTTAATCCAAAAACATACTATTTATATTCCGTCAAAAAAAATTACACGAAGGCGGAAAATGACGGAGACTCATGTTGCCGTCACGCTGATAATTACGTCAATCTGTAACGTGACGGCGGCGTTGCTGCAACGTTGCGTGCAGTCATCCGTGGACGAGATAAACGTACATGTATGAATTAGTGATGCCACTCGAGTCCAATTTTACCACTCGAGTCATTAGAGTAATTTTACAATTTCGTTCAAGTATCATTCGAGTGGTCGAGTCACTCGAGCGGTTCTCGAGTCACTCAAACACATAACTCATTCGAATCACCTGTCATAATCCTTAAATATGTATTTCATGTATTATTTATATTACTATAAGGATATTAAAAATGGTAATAATTGAAGAATGAACAAATTTAATTCTAATAAAAATTTAAAAACAGGTTTTAACCTATTTGGCTCGGCGAGTGGGGCTAGTGACTCGAGTCCTAGTGAACTCGAGTCGATATTTTTTTCACTCGACTACGATTTTTTACGAATGTCACTCGAGTCACTCGAGTAAAAGTGTACTCGAGTCGCATCACTAGTATGAATGAACCTTAATAAATGTTTCGTCAATGACAAATTGAAGATGTGTCTATACTTATGCGGTGTACCTTGTGTCTCTCTTGCATGTATGTGGGATCTAGGCTGATAAAAGTGTTTGATGGGAAAGGAGTAGTTGTATTTAACACAATACTTTCTACTACAAGGGGGCTCGTGGCTTATCAACAACTGCGCCGATCATACGATTTTCAAGGTTAAGTTGCGCTTGCCACAGTCAGTCTATGGATGGGTGACAGTTCGTTACACATCGAAACCCCTACGTGCCTCGGAGAGCACGTTAAACCGTCGGTCCCGGGTGTCATACGAATATCTATGACAGTTGTTACGGGTAGTCAGAAGCCCGAAAGTCTGACAACCGGTCTTGTCTTAGGATATCGGCATTGCCCAGTTACTGGATTGTGGCGGTAAAATGGCAGTCGCTCTGTGTAAAATACTGTTAGACTGGAAGCTGAGCCCAACATAATTAGTTGGGAAAAGACTAGGCAGAACATATTCTTTAAAGATGTGCAAGTTTTCATTCATAAAACACCTTTGAAACTTGCGAATACGAACTTTCTTCTAAAGCTTCATTTACTAGAAGAAATTTTAACACTTAAAATTAAACACAAGTGGAACAGACATAAGTGACATTTTAAATTGTCCGCGGCTTAGTACTCCGACTAATTTTTTATGATTATTATAGTGACGAAAATACGAATTGGTTTACGACGAATGTGATGTCAGCTGCAGTAGGTACTCTGTAGTGTAATGACACGATAGAAGCGCTTCGGTCACATAGTATGCTTCAGTACAGGAAATTGAAATACTCGTGGCTCAGCGGGACTCGGGAGTAGGTACGTGATACCGGCACTCAAAACAAATATCCGTCGCCACGGTTTTGCGAATCGCGGTGACTTATTACCTACGTAATATGTATGTATTATACAGGGTGTAAACGAAACCATGTAATTCCTTCAAACCTCGTGATGTACTGCTGACATAGATTAACCCGGCACGGGATACATAACATCACGACTTACATTCCCCGAAGGGTTCGGCAGGGGTGTTTTAGTACACCCTCGTTTCGCCAGTTATGTTTAAGTCCCATGTAATAGGAGGCGAGCCTATTGTCATTAACCGGGCACAAATCCAGACTCCAGGCTGCTACTGAGAAATTGCTAATGGAAAAACCCAATAACACTTTACCCGATCTGGGGATCGAACCCAGGACCCCAAGCTCAGCAGTCGCGCTTGCGACCACTAGACCAACGAGGCATACTTTACAAAAATTACAAGAAGTAAACATGTGTTCTTAACGTAAGGCATTTTAGCTCCCCAAGCGAATTGCGCGGTTATCGCTCGCCGCGCGGTCATTTAACTCGGGGCGCTAAAATGCCTCACGTTATGAACATAACATGTTTATTTCTTGTATTTTTTTTATTGAATCCGAAATTATCTCATGCTGGTTTAATCTATGTCAGCAGTACATCACGAGGTTTGAAGGAATTAGGGACATGATTTCGTTTACACCTGTAGATTGTATGAGATAAGTATATAATAGAAAAATTGCTAGAATTGCTAAATTTCACAAAAAAAGAGTCGTTGAGATTTAAATGTTCATACTTTACGTAAAATACTCGAAAAATATTGAATTTCACAAGCCTACCGATCACTTCCACGCGAAACATAAGCAATAGAATCCCGAAAATCCTCTTAGGTCAACAAAAGACTGCCAAAATACCGCCGAGGCTACAAAATACCGATCTTTATCAAAACTATATCTAGTAAATTTGTTCTGACGCGTTCTCGCTGTCCCTTCGTTATTATTGTTATTTAATAACTGTCAACGTCACTCGTGGCAATATCGGAAATCTTGTAAATGGACGGGATAAGGAACTAATCGCACTTACGCAGCGAAATCTTGAACTGATGTTGATGCATGTTGACAGAAATTGACAGGTTACTATGAGCTAATTGCTATTAGGTTGGACGGTATACGAGGTGTAAAAAGACCCTTCACCAAGCCGTCAACCATGCATTCAGTACATCAAACTAAGTAACCCTACGCAAAAAGGGTGTTAAAGTACCCATAATAATGGATAACTTTTGTTTTACAACTTTCCCCAAAAGTCAATAGTCTAAGAGAAATAGCTGTTCAAAGATTTCATAACAAATACGCTAAATTCTATCTATCCTCATCTATGATCAGCTGTGTTTACATTTTATGTCATATTTGGTGTCACGAATTAGAAACTCCATTTTCTGTATTCATAACTAACCAGGGATAAAGAATTTTTGAAAAAAACTTCATCAAAAATATTTTTTTCATAGATCTTTTGAATTTTAACACTTACTTTAAAACAGTCATCAGTGATACATTAAGTGTCCCGCGGGTTAGTATCCGATTAACCTTGTATATGATATAGGATTCCCAATATCCTCCTTTGGGCACTAGCCTGCCAGGCATAAGACCCGCCTGGTTCGAGGATCCTCTCTTTTCGTTGGAGGAACACCATACTTCGATCCTCCACAGATTTGTAAATACGCCCGAGCGAATTACATAATTTTCTGTATCCAGATGAGACTAGAATAGGTAAATTGAAAATATTTAATCAAGCACAAAACTGCGTATCGCCGACTTATTAGAATTCATTCTTCCGTAACTTTACTCCAGTACAGAATTTTAATATCTGCTCCAACAATAGTATTTTAATGTACAATAGAAAAGGGCACATAATTCTACCATACATTCATGAAATATTTTTTCGCATTTTTATTTCACACGCGTCGTTAACTGAAAAAGTACTGAATAGTTTTTTTTACTTTCACCATTTTTCAACGTGTTTTCATGTGTCGCTTAGTTTTTCTTTAATAAAAACTAAATGTTTTAATCATTTTGCTTTTTACCCGACTTCTTCAAAAAGGAGGAGGTTCTCAATTCGTTCGTAGGTATATATGTTTTTTATTTTAGAAATCTCTTATTTATCTTATTAAGACATAGAAGAACAATATTTTGTTTATTCTAAGAATCTGATAACAATACGTATTAAGTACACAGTTACAGTTACTTAAATGAAATATAAAAAGATGTTCCAACTTTCACAAATAATATTTTCTAAGAACCTCCCAATTCTACGAACATTAGAAGTAATCAGTGTTACAAGTCTTTGTATCATTAAATCTCTTGAAGTCGACCAAAACGACCTTTAAAAATAATAACCGCAACATAGAACACATAAATGTTAACAGAAGGGAATGCATATCAGAAAATAATATCCCTCTTTCACTCATTATGTATTCAGGAACCCCCGGGCAATATAACAAACTTGTTCTTCGACTATTAGATTTTCTTTTGAGTAATACTAAAGGCCTCCGTCTTTCTGTTTCATTAAACGAAGTGGACCGCAACCCTTTGTTGCAATATTTGCTGCTGACACAAGACACATACGGGCTTTAAAATAAAATCAGTAGAACTCCTCGGTCTTTTCTTCAGAGAAAACGGCA
Source organism: Amphipyra berbera (assembly GCA_910594945.2). Taxonomy (NCBI): domain Eukaryota; kingdom Metazoa; phylum Arthropoda; class Insecta; order Lepidoptera; family Noctuidae; genus Amphipyra; species Amphipyra berbera. The sequence continues at coordinate 6,889,117 of OU343136.1, read as the reverse complement.
CGGGTTAGCAAGTTTACAGAGTTAAACACTGTAAATGTAATGTGTTTGGAGAAAACTACATAATTATATTTCTATCACCTATATTCTAAGACGTTCCTCCAAAACTTACTCGACTCATACTCGATTCAGGACGGCCTCAAAAACACCTTCAAAATTGTATATTTTGAGTGAACTTTGAGGTTCCTCGACTGAGGGGTCCTCAAATGAGTCGAGGTAGAGTGGAGTCGTTACGTCATAATTTGAATTATCTGCATCGCGCAAATAACGCCGCGATAAATAGTTGTAAGGATTATCGTAACCATATTCGATAAAGTCTTCAAAAATCATTTTTGTTACATACGAACTTTGACACTTCCTTCCTTAAGGTAGGTTCCGAGGTACCTTGAGTTTGACAGATGATTCCTTACCTCGACTGAGGAAAAATCTCGAGTCGAGGACGTTTATGTCAACTATAACTACCAATGGTAGTGAGAAAGGCCGAGTCGAGATGGAGTCGAGTCGAGTAAGTTTTGGAGGAACGTCTTAGAATATGGGTGTATGCGTCTCTTCCTCCTAGCCTTTTTCACAATTTTGTTGGGGTCAGCTTCCAGTCTAACATGTAGAATAATTAGTCTATTTGCAATGGTCTAGCCGTATATTTAAGGAAGCTTAACTCGTTCACAAAAAGAAAAACAAATAGAAAAGTCGTTTTCATCCTCCTTTTTCGATTATCAATTAAATAAGAATTAGCTCTGGAATTATGTAGAATAAGGGTTTATTATTATAGGGAAAACGTTTGCAAGAAACGATATTCGTTCTGCCTAGCCTTTTCCCAACTATGTTGGGGTCAGCTTTCAGTCTAACCACATACGGCTGAATACCAGTATTTTACACGGAGCGACTGTCATCAGATCTCCCCAACCCAATAACTGGGCAATACCGATATCCTAAAGTCAGACCGGTAGTCAGTTTTTCGGGCTTTTGACTACTCGTAATGATTGTCATAGGATATGACACTCGGAACCGACGAAAATAAATAAATATAATTATTATTTATATGCGTGTGGTTTTTAAATTTTTTTTTTCGTTGTATTCCATTTCCTGGAGAACATTATATCCATTTAGGGCTGACTTTACTAAAGACATAGGCGGTCATCGTTCTGGAGTATTTAGACTAGCAAGATGGTTATTACTGCATCTATCTGTTATCTTTTTCCTGTCGTTCACCGGCTGGTACCGGCAGGAGAGGCCTAAACAGAATGTTGTGTAATTTTATATGTTGTATAATATAAAGGTACGCTCAAACCAAGGCGTCCAACTAGAAGCCACGGTGACTCGACGTCGTGAAGTCGCTACAAGTACAGTTGCAGTAACTGATATCCACCGTGCGCGCCACCGTGGTCTCAAGCTGGACGGCAGAGGTGTATAGTAACACCCTCATTTCGCCGTTATGTTTAAGTCCCATGTAATTGGGGGCGAGCCTATTGCCACCAACCAGGCACAAATCCAAACTCCGGGCTGCTACTGAGGAATTCCACAGGGAAAAACCCAATAACACTTTGCCCAGCCTGGGGTTCGAACCCAGGAACTCACGATCAGCAGTCGCGCTTACCACTAGACCAATGAGGCAGTTGAATTAATACTAATTAATGTGACTAGTACTTAAACTAACATATAGGTACATTTCAATAAATACATAGTTTTATTAGTAGTAATAAATGCTTTGGTATCGTTAATGTTGAGTGAAAACCATTAAGAGCTAAATTATTGCTGTTCTTAATGCACAATTCTTATTGAGTTAATACGATTTATAAGAGAGGGTTATATGGACGTATTATTCCATTACAGGGCTAACGCACCACCGTGCACAGTGAACGTTACGGACGCACGTCGGCGCTAGATGGTAGCGTCCACACGGTCCTGCATACACGTTGTTTATAGTACTGTAGGAGCAGTGGCGTAGCTTGCCCTAGACGGGCCCTGTATCAAAATTTGTTGGGGGGCCCTTTTACCCGACTGCGGCGAAGCCCAAATGGAGAAAACCAAACCAAAAACCATGGTCCATGGTTGTATGGAGTGTCTGGGGTGTGCTGAGTTTAGCGTTCAAGAGTTTAGAGCTTGGCGTACGGCATAAGAGCTTGAGTGAGATTATGGATAACATTTTACGAATTTTTGCTTACACACGTCGGGGCCCCTGTAGCCCGGGGGCCCGTATAATTGATACGGCTGATACGGTGGTAACTACGCCCCTGTGTAGGAGTCTGTCATCCAGTGTCGTCGTGCGTCCGTTATGTGCATCGTGCACGGTTGTGCGTAATCCCCATTAAAGTATACATGAAGTTTCCTCTTTCTGTTGTAAAGAAGATTGAAAAATGACAAAATAATTAGAAACTCTGTACATCCATCTAAAACTACACTGTTACATAAAAGCATTATATGCATGGGTCCAAAGATTTATAACCAGATCCCAAAGGACATCAAACTATTAAATATAAATTTATTTAAATCAAAACTAAAAATGATGTTGACTGAGAAATGTTATTATAATATACATGACTTCCTGAATGCTAAATATTGATTTTCTATAATATGATGTTTATATAATTTTATACAATTTTTAATGTTTGCTGACTATCTAATCTGTTCACCACGGCATGGGCTACTCTCATACAGCTCGTGCTGATACGAGACAAGAAGAAAAACATAAAACAATTAAAGCAGGACAAAGCATAACTGAATTATTTTTAATGTTTGGCTTCTATAACTGAATTATTTTTAATTTAATACAATTACAATTTCAATACATATTTGCACACCTTCAAATGGTATAACATGTAGCTCATATTTAAATATTAACACCATTGCATGCATATCATTTTGTATTGTAATTCACACATGTTACAGCAAATAAATGTATCTTTATCTTTATTTTTAAAAGTAAAGCTGTGTTCACACAATTAATTATAGATATTTTACAGATTGTATTATTTGTATATTTTTAAACATAGAAATCATGTTAGTACACAAAACAAAGGGGTGCATGCAAAGAGCCTCCACGAGCGACGATATTTACGTAGGTACGTCCGGCGCACCCTAGGCAGTCAGCCCCGTGACCAACCTTGCTGACTATCTAATCTGTTCACCACGGCATGAGCTACTCTCATACAGCTCGTGCTGACATGAGACAAGAAGAAAAACATAAAACAATTAAAGCAGGACAAAGCATAACCTTGATCTCTCCCTCTCTTTGATGTACCCTCCTTCCGGGTGAAAATTTCTGCAATTTCCAAAGAACAGATCTAGATTTTTCAAGTAATTCTTTTAGCTTCTTGTTTTAAATTTTACTGACAACGTTATCAAACGAGGAAGTTTAGGTGATAATTAATACGTACATACACTTTATTTTTTCAACGGTTTTAATAATAATTAGCTTCACTTTTGTTTGATTCAAATCTTGCGACAGATTTTTCAACTACTTCTGCTTAACCGATTCTCCTGAAACATCGCATACAAATTAAATTCTGATGACAATACAACATTATAATAATTTCAACCTTCAATCCTCAAATCCTGATGCTGCAGAGGTACTGCAAGATAAAACAGGTTGACTTAAAAGATTTTTTAAAGGGATTTTTTTGGTAATAAAATTATAAATACCTCCGTGATGCAAATCAGTAATGGCCGTACAAACACCAACTTTAGACCGTGCTCCAAAACTAATCAACATAAACCACAACAGAGTTGCCACATAAAATGATTATACATATAATTGTTTGGACAGCACATTATTCTCCCGCGTGACTGGAACTTTCACGAACGCACCGAAAAACGTCTAAATGTGCAATGCAAGCACCCTTTTTGTTGTTGTTTGTTTATACAATAAACCTGGCCCCAGCAGCTTTGTTTAATTCAGGTTTGAGTTGTTCGTTGTGTGTTGTATTTTATTGTGTAAATTGCATTTCAGTGTTTATTTTTGGAGAGGGGGGAACGCCTGCATCCTCAAAAACTTTTAGCAATTTTAGAAGAATATTCTCAGTTCGATGTTTCGCGAAATTACTAGACACAGGGCGTAGTTTTCCGAAATTACTAGAAATGTTCCGTAAGATGACTACTTCTACGCCATATTCCGAATTTCGTGAAAACTCCGCGTGTGACTGCTGATCGTGAGCTCCTAGGATTTTCCGTGTGGAATTCCTCAATAGCAGCCCGGAGTTTGGATTTGTGCCCGGTTGATGGCAGTAGGCTCGCCCCCTATTGCGTGAGACTTAAACATATCGACGAAATGGGGGTGTTACTATAGTAACACATCATCCACATCCACACCTCTGCCCAACCCTTCAGGAAATACAGGCGTAATATTATGTTATTATGTCCGCGTGTGTTTACGAAAATACGGATTACGCTTTCCTCCACCGACATACATATTGCAATGCTAAACTCTATGGCAATGCATTGCCAAGTTTTCAAATAGATTCCTACACAAAAAAATATAGAACTATACTTATCAAAAAGAAAAATACTTATCAAACGGTAGTTTATTTGGATTTTTACGCCCCTGCAAACATTCATCAGGACGGAGCTTTACATGCATTTGCTACACATACAAATATGTAATCATATGAACACTTTTGTAGCGGTATTCATGATTCCTTTGAAGTCATTTTGTTCGTTACTTTACTAGAGTCAAAGCAGGCGTAATTAAAGAAAAGAAGATTAATTTTCCCATTTTAATGAACAACAGATTCATAAAGACGCGGGGCTGATATTTACTTGGAACGATATTTAATATTTTTACTGTTTATCTTTTATTTTTTATCTGCTTTCAGTTGTTTTCGTTTTAACGCGATATTTCCAAGAGCCCACTTTTAATTGCTATGTACCATCTCACGACTAGTTCATACAGAAACTATTTACAGGATCCGTTTTTATTTTGGTGATGGCGCCTGTAGTTGAATGAGCGAGTTCACAAACACGACAGTATTCCAAATCCAGTAAAAAATACTGGATCTGTTATTTTTATCGTATCCTGCCTGCCAGCAGCTGCCATTTGTTTAACTGATCCGTCGGTACAGATGTGAACAACACATCCAGTACCGACGGATCCGTTAAAACGGATCCGCTGTGTGAACGGGATCTTAGTCGAAGATCTTTGTTATTTAATATCAGGGGGCACGGTAATTCCCCCGCCAGTATGGAGAAGGCACGGCCGTACACCATTTTCTGGAAGCAACTCAAGATACTTTTAAGCTTTTTTTATCTTTGATACGGATGAGAGCGTAAGCCTGAAAATTATGTTACAGAGAGTTATTCTGCTGTCTTTTCCCAACTATGTTGGGGTCAGCTTCCAGACTAACCAGATGCGGGTGAATACCAGTATTTTACACCGATCAACTGCCATCAGACCTTCGCAACCCAGTTACTGGACAATCCCGATACTCTAAGGTTAGACCGGTGGTCAGACTTTCGGGCTTCTGACTATCCGTAACGACTGTCATATGTATTCGTATGATACCCGGAACCGACTGTTTAACGTGCTCTCCGAGGCACAGAGGAGTCTCAATGTGTAACGAACGGTCCACGGACTGACCGTGGCAAGAGCAGCTTAGTGCTTGGCCAGACTGCAAACGCGGGCGTCGGGCGGGCCCGTTGCGGCGGCATATTCAAACAGAAGAACTTCATTTGAGCGCCCGTAGTGGGCACGCAGGCGCAGGAAGCGGCGCGGGCTACTTGGCACGGGGAGCGTGCGGTGAGTGCGCGGGCGGCAAGCAACAATCCGCGCGGGAGCGGGGGATCTCAAACTAGTTCGAGCTGACCACGCGCGTTGTTGTGATGGCGTCTTCAAAATTAAATGTTGAAGAATTAATAAGTGCTATTCAAGCACGATTTGCACTGTGGATGTCGAAACATCGTTTTTTAGTAAGAATTTTCCAGTAAAAATAAGTCTTCTTCATCCATATTATATTTTGACAAACACTGGACACGACAACGCTCGGAACGAAGCCGCGCTCGACTGCGGACAGACAAATCGCGCGCGTTCCCCCACCCACGCTGCCAGTCTGGCCAAGCACTTAGTCTCGCAAATCGTATGATCCGCGCGGTTGGTAATTAGCCACGAGCCCCTCACAGAGAGTACTTAATGTATTTAACTACATTCCCAAATTACAACTTATTATTTAATTTAAATGCGGTACCTACCCATTCTTTATCTTTTCTAGGTTTCATACACAAAAATACTCTAATTAAGTCCCTTTTCAATCTTCTTACTTGCTTCTTATTGAATTTAGAATATTCCAAAAACATCGTGTTCCACTCATCTGATAATTAGTTACTAAGAAGCAATGTCGGTCTTAATTAATTAAGAGGTAAGACCTAATTTGATTTCTACAAGCGTATTATTTAATACATTACCTAAAGCTATAAGTAGTTATTATCTATTTTTCGTGTATAGAATCCCAGTATAGAACGACCTTCACCGAGCTGGTTAATGTATGAAAAGTATTTTTTTATATCAAATTAAATATGTCAATAAATATGTTGCAAATGGGTTGACTAAAAAATTTCAGTCCAGAATATGTTTTTTTTATTTTTTTTAAACATTTCACTGGTTTGGTTAATAGACACATTCCATACCAATCAAAAGTATGAAGCCTATAGAATATGCAAACGTTAGGTTGACAATTTTTTTTTTTTATTATTTATTGAATGGCTTTGTCGCTTAGTGACAATATCGCCCAATGAAAATATTATAAATAGATAGTAACAATCTATCTTATAACTAACTTATACAAAAGTTTAGCTTTGTCTGACATTGGAAAAGCTAGAACACTAATTCTTACATTTTTCATTTCGGACACATTCCATTATGATATGAAAAACATCATCAACCACTCCGCAGTCAAGGCAGTGTGGCGACGAAACCTTTTTCATTAAAAATGAGAATTTATTCGAGGGAATATGTCCGGAACGCAATCTAAGGCTATAGTAATTAAATTTTTACTTAAAATGCAATCAATCCAGGGAACTCGCGAGATCTCTGGCTGAATAGTTCGGTACCAAATTCCCTTTTCTTTCGATCTCTCATCAAAATATTCTTGCCAAATATCGAAGCAATGTTTTTTGGCCATCCTAAAATAGTCGGAATAAAGTGGATTAATTTTGAAGGGGACTCCGTGACAAATTTTTTCCCGTCACAACTCTTGGGTAGGCAGGTATAAATGCTGTGTTTATACATAGTAGAACATTTTTATTTTCAGGTGTAAGGCCCCATCACACGTTTCTTTTTTGGCATTCGGGCAGACAGCATTCCGGCCCATATTAATAAATAACTTTCAATATGGCGGCCTGAGAGATGGTTCCCGAAAGGCGCTTAAGTAGAGTAACAATAACATTGACAACTTTTTTAAATCTACCTTTCAAATCATACCGAAACGACGGTTAGGAGGAAAGATTAATATTTATAGTTTATTAATATGGGCCTTAAAGAAAGCGTTTGTAAATAGCATGTTGGTTGCGTACACAGTGTGTACCTACTGCCTTTTAAGAATCGTGTAAATAGGGCCTAAAAACTTTTAAATAAGGCAGATAAAAAATATTCAAAAGTATTTGAGGCGGCCTTTTATACAGTTCTAAATCGTACTCAGACTTTTTAATATTGTGAATCATATTATTCGCGAGTTTTTTAATAAAAGTGTAATCTGGTGGTGAAAGTTGTCGCCATACTTTAAAATTTTAGACATTAAAAAAAAGTTGCCTTGAGTGATAAATTATTGTCCCGGGTGGACTTTTGCGGGACATTTATTGTTTTATTTTATTTAGTGCCGAAAATGCGAATGCCTCTGTTGTTCGGTAGCCGCCTTTTACGAAACCAAAGAATGAGGAAGGGGTAACCTATTTTTGCCAGAAATTATAAATAAGGAACTTACCGGACACACTTAATACTTAGTTTATTATTTTATCTGGACTGCCCGGAGTAGGCCCATAACCATAAATAATTCCTGTTAAAAGATCTACTAATGGAGTCATCAAACTGACGTCACAAGTGCACCAACTTTGGCCATTGTGTATAGGCGCCATTATAATTTAAAAATGCGGTAATCTTCTTTCTTGGCAGGAAAAATGGTACTCCCCTTTCTACTCGTATATTTTTTCTGCGAATTACTCAGCGTAAGAAATGGCCGATCTCAGAAATGCATACCGTACTTAGCTCATTTCCATAGTCTTTAAAAAATATTTTTCTATTAATGAGAGCACAAAAAAATGGGAGACTGAGAAGATTTTTCTCAAGATATTAGTAGGTGTACATAAGACGTGTGTGCTAACATTTAACGTCAATACATCTTAATTAGAATTTAAAACAGTGAAATTAACTGCCTCAATGGTCTAGTGGTGGCAAGCGCGGTTGTTGATTGTGAGGTCCTGGGTTCAATCCCCAGGTCGAACAGTGTTATTCGGTTTTTCCGTGTGGAATTCATCAGCCTGGAGTTTGAACTTGTGCCCGGTTGATGGCAACAGGCTCGCCCCCTATTACAGAGACTTAAACATAACTGCGAAATGAGGATGTTACTATACACCTCTACCTAACCCTTCGGGAAATACAGGCGTGATGTTATGATGATGAAATTAATAATAAATATATTATATGATTATACCACATAACTCGTTAAAATGTGTATGTGTAATGGTATTAATATTAAGACTATAAATATAAAAACTTTTCTTCAATAAAGAGCTTTTTTAGTCTTTTTATATGTATCTGCGTGATAGTGTTACGCCCTCACATCAGTTGTAAAGCCGAGTACAGACTTACGAAATGTAACATGCAATGTAACACGCAATGAAAGAATTTGCCGTCCACATTGTCACAATGTATCATGCAATGTAACAGAATTCCCATAGTGTGGACACCTTGCGCGCACGAACCGTGCACACCACGCGTGCGTACTACGTACCTTTCATGTTACATTGCATGTTACGTTACAGCAGTCCGTACCCGGCTTTAGTGTTCTGTATAGCATTTTTTTAGCAAAAACTCATTACACGAAGTCTGATGTACAGGTTGTTCCAAAATTCACATTTTATCGCCGTACGAAGTTAATTCTCTTCGTCTAGACCTTTTGGCCTTTCAAATTGTAACGTCTTGGAGGTAGAAAACTATTACTTTACAACGTATAATGAAATGATAGAGTCGACTTCAGGCAGCGCTCCTAAAAGAGCTTCATTGGCGCTTCATGAATATAAGAGCATCATTAGTAGAGAATTTGTGAGCGTAATATTCATTTTATGTTTTGATACGTATAAGATGAAATTGAAATATGGTCTTAAAGAAATGTTTTATTTTAGTACATTAATGAAATATACGAAAATTTTATTTATGGTTGCTTAATTTAGTAACATCTTATATACTTCTTGTCAAGCGAATCACGTAATGATCCTGCTGCAAATCCAAAGGATCATGTCGTCAGTGGAAAGGTAAAATGACTAAAGCGCCAATATACCTATTTTACAGTAGAGAGATTACTAACTCTAAGAAAAATAACTATGTTTGTTTTCTTAAAAAAATACTTCGAATCTCTCTACTGTAAAGTATGTATATTGGCGCTTTAGTCTTTTTACCTTTCCACTGACGATGTAGTATTTTTTTTGCTCCACGGTATCTTCATTTTATCAGCAGGCCCCATATGAACCCTGAAAAGATTTTTACTAATACTTGACTAAATAGTGGCTCGTGACTAATTACCAACTGGGCGGATCATACGATTTGCGCGGTTACCTAAGCTGTGCTTGCCGAGGTAATTTTGTGGATGGGTGACCGTTTGTTACACATCGATGCCCCTCCGTACCTCGGAGAGCACATTAAACAACCGGGTGTCAAACAAAAACCTATGACAGTCGTTACGGGAAGTCAGAAGCCCGAAAGTCTGACAACAAGATTAACCTTAGGATATCGGCATTGCCCAGTAGCTGTCTTGCGGAGGTTTGATAGCAGTCGCTCTGTGTAAAATACTGGTATTCAGCCGCATCTGGTTAGACTGGAAGCCGACCCCAACATAGTTGAGTAAAAGGCTACGCAGAACGAACTACAGAGTTCTTCCACCAGATATTTTTTATTTCATCATTATCGTTAATACCCAGCCTGTCATTTCAATGATGAAATACAACAGATTGTGGTATCAAATCAACAATAAGTCTATTACAGTTGAACGTCGAGTATTTTTAGAGCATCTCCAGACGAACGAAGCGTTTCCCGAGTAACAACAAATCGCTGCGATTGCGTGCTCACCGCTGAGTATCGAGAGGGCTTCACAATCAACTCGGTAAACGGTTCGGAACGATTTAATATTAGAAGTTTGTATAAGAAATTCTTGATTTACTATCTGAAGAGCACTTAAGTATGTAATTATTTGCTTAGTGTTCCTATACTTCGACAGAACAAATCAACTTTACCCAATCGACATACATACATAAACTTCCACCCTTTTCCCTACGGGGGTAGACAGAAACTATAGAACGACACATGCTACGATCCTTACATACTCATTTCGCTTCATGTTCATACATCTTGCCTAACACGCACGCCGGTTGATAGAACTACGCACCTATCCTTTTTGAAAAATATCACCAATAACATCGATGCATGTCCTTCTAGGGCGTCCTCTATCGTCTCTCTACATTGTGGAATAAGCGCTGTTATTATCTTGTGGAGATGCTATAATACTATCGAGGCCTGTGTAGATCTTTTCGGGCCGCCTTGATCAAAAGGCTTTCAATAACCCTCTTTCTCCAAAAACAACAAAAGGTTCTTCGTTTTCTTAAGGATAGGCACATAACAATTTATCTGTAGTGTGTATTACTTCCATAATACTTTCTGTCAATCAGCTTTTATCTAGGAAGATGTTTTTCTTCGAACATACTCAGACTTGATTCGCATTAGAACAAAGTGAGTAACATCAAGAACAAAAGTCTTACTAAATTCTACAACTGTAAACTATGAAAGCTTTTTAGAATCCAAAAAGCAGTCAGTGCATTCAATTTTCGATGCAAACCAGCGCAAAATCTTACCGCCACGTTGGTAATGTTTCGAAAGCGAGAATACCGCACATAAATAATGGGCATGATATATGTAGGCAGTCTGCTGAGACCCAATATTCAGGGTGATTCGGGGAGCACGTCCGAGGAGGATTCATATTTCATCCCTAACACTCCGCTACCGCAAGGGATGAGCGAATCTCTAGCGAAGCACTTGTCACGGTGACTGTACCGAGTGATTGTGTTATCACGGAAAATAGAATAACGAAACATAGCTAAATATCTCGTGACTCGTGAGTCTGTCGTGTTTAGGGAAAGAATATATTTGGGAGCAAACGTTACGTGTTATTTTTGGACAGAGTACTTACACAGAAAGTTTATTCTACTCAGATTGTTGCGTATATCCTGTTTCCCGTTCATTACTCTGTGACAAGTGTCCGTACGTAAGTAGTTTCTAAGAAAAAGTATGACCATTCCTTCCGTAGTGAATGTAGATTACTGTAATACCAATTGGGTTCAGAAAAAATAAAGCAGTGTTTATGTATAAAGCCAATCCTGAAATAAGTTGTATCGTGTTTGTTTGGTGTAGAGTTTCAAGAATAACAAATAATATAATTCCGAAATAAATTTCCAACAAGGAAAATTACGGATCCCGAAAAGTGATTGATTACTATTTCTGAAAAGTCAAGAGTTTAGGACATTCCCTGGAACTCCCACCGAAATCCGTGTATATAAATAGGTGGTAACAGAATAAAAAGGTGGTAACAGATAACGTTGAGTTAAAACAATTATCTGTTTGGTATTACAATCATATAAAATATAAATATAACATAAACACTATTACAACACACACACACACACATAATATACAATACAGTCAAATAAATAATATAAAATAAATACTACAATATTGGGATAAGATGTGGCGTATAATTGACATAATTAATATAGATAATAATTTAATTAATATAACATAATAAAGCATACCAATGTATAACTGTATAATTGATGGAAATAATAATGTATGATTAAAAATTAATTAATATCATTTTAATAAAAATAGAATTAAGATTGTTTTGTTGTGGCCTATAACAGGGTCTATAATTGTCTCTAAACTAAATATTATATTTTACCATCTAATATTATACACATTATGGAAAGCAAATAAATGAAATTGAAATTGAAATATTGTCGTGACATCAGCTATCCAGGATAGGATCGAGAGCAATGACTCTGGATCACCAACATAAACCTTAATATCTCAGAAAACATCGCTGAACATTTTAACTTTGTTTTTTTATGTTAGTGACTCGGATTCATTGCTCCCGATTGTACTTATATATTTTTAACGAGTTGTAACTGTAATTGCTCCGCGTGAATAAATAGTTTTCAAGTATAAAAAGTATGCTAATCCGGATTACTTTTGATCTCTGTAGGTACTTAATTTGACCCAGATCCAATAACTCGTCAATAAATAACATACATCCAAAATTTCGAAATTATAATATTAGTAAGATCTACCGCTTTTAATTTAGACCAAAAACCAAGCAGACTCCATAACTTGCCGCATGTCACCCGAACTTTAGATTGGGACAAGAGGCGGAAGTACTCTGAAACGTTCCGGATCGCTGTTTGTCTATTTTCAAACCGTTTCAATGCAATCCTTTAACAAAAGTATTGTTCCAAGAAAGTTTCTGACCTTTGAAACTTTTAGAATTATAATTTTCTAAACTCGGAAGTAGACGACGTAATCTATATCAATTGATAAGTCGACGTAATGGGCAAAGTTTGTTTTGTTATTTGCATAATTGTATTATATATCTCATTGTCTGAGTGGCTGGTGGCTAATTAACAACCGCGCAGATCATAAGATTTGTGAAGTTAAGCTGCGCTTGCCGCGGTCAGTCTATGGTTGGGTGACCGTTCGTTACACATCGAGACCCCTCCGTGCCTCGGAGAGCACGTCCGGGTGTCATACGAGTACCTACGACAGTCGTTACAGGAAGTGATATACCTGAAAGTCTGACAACCAGTCTAGCCTTAGGATATCGGCATTGCCCTCTAACTGGGTTGCGGAAGTCTGATGGCAGACGCTCTGTGAAAAAAACTGGTATTCAGCCGCATCTGGTTAGGCTGGAAGCTGACCCCAACATAGTTGAAAAAGCTCCCTGTCTCTGTTTATTTAAAAAAAAATCGCTCACCGTTATGTAAAGCCTTGCTTATAGTTTGCTATTCGGTTTCCAGTTTTAGCATTTTCGCATTGGGAAGCTCTGCGTTATTAGGATTGCACTTTTGAAAATGTTACCAATAGACAGAGATTTTTTCATTTGCATTAAATTCGCTTGAATAAATAAGACATCTATTTTTAGGAATCCTAAATTCTTTTAGTGTTTCTAAATAATATCACGTTCAATCTTTGTAGTGGTTTAAAGTGTTCCCTTGTTCGGTAGTGGATGTAAACTTTAATTAAAAATTCACTTGCGGTTTGTCTTGTTAGCATTTGCATTCATGAATTTTCCAATATCGTAAAATAACCATTAAATTAACTACAAACATAATAGAGTACATAGACTAAGTGATGGGGCAAATATTGAGACTGATAGAGCAGTATTCCCAACTGAGGGAAGCGGCGTACTCGCTGATAATACCTATACATAAACTGACAGGATAAGGGAACACAAAACAAAAAGGAAAATACAGAGAGGCATTAGAAAGGCATTTCTTACACGAATAAAAGAGGTTATTGCATACAAAACAATAATAATTATGTAAGCAATGACATAATGGTGATAGATCGATCAGAGCGTGTCACAATGCTTGTTGATATCACTGTTCCACATGACGAGAAGGATAAAGAAATTAAGTATCAATACGACACACGACGTTGTCGACATGTGGGAGGTTGACTCAGCAGTTGTTGTGCCGATAGTCGTTACGGCCAATGGCTTAATAGCCAAGTGCCTCGACCAATATCTGATGAGGCTCACGTTGGGCGGCTGGGTCAAGGGCCTGATACAGAAAGCGGTACTTCTGGACACGGCGCGTATTGTTAGGAAGTTCCTCTCTCTGAGGCCGTGACCACCGGTGGCTTGGACCCTGTTCCCGATGCCGGTGGGCTACTATTTTATTATATTTTTAAATGTTTTTTTATAGAAATATTTTAAAATATAATTTTATGTATATTCAATAAATAAGGAAATTTAGGCAATATTAAACAGGTAAACTAAGTTACATTGTTACTAACACACTGGACCTTTTGTTGTCTGCCATATAAACGAATAAATAAGTAAATTATTTGTAGAGGCCTCCTCTATTCTGTTTGAATAGTAGCTGAGCTTCAGCTAAATATATTATTAAACTTGTCTAAATATTTTGTGTCTCCTATATACTAATGAAACCAAAGAACATAACTGTATACATATTTTTTAAGCGGAAAAATACGCAGTTTTCCTGATGTCGGACTGGTGATTGAGAACTTTAGGTAGATTAGGAAAAAACTTCCTATAACTAAAAAGTATCTCTTACCTTCGGTTTACTAAGATTAAGTACATATATTTTAAATTAATTAAGTTAATTACTTACGTTCTTATGGACATTTTTATTTAATCTACATTCGTATAAACGAAAAGACAGTACGTATTAAAAAAAAAAAATACAGACGAACATAGTAACCTCCTCCTTTTTGGAAGTCGGTTAAAAATATAGCGTTGCGGATGCTACCAGTTTTAAAACTTTCCAGCGAATGCTAGTGTTGTAGAAATGAGTTTAACACATCGATAGTAGTCGATATAGACATCGAGTAGTGAAAACATGGAGAGTTTACAGAAGCCTCAAAAATGTTTGCTCAGATTAGCGTTTTTTAACATAACAACATCACGCCTGTATCCCCGAAGGATTGTGCAAAGGTACACCCCCATTTCGCCGTTATGTTTAAGTCCCATGTAATAGGGGGCCAGCCTATTGCCATTAACCGGGCACAAATCATATCTCAAGGTTCATACTGAGGAATTCCACAAGGAAAAACCCAACAATATTTTGCCCAACCTGGGGATCGAACCTAGGACCGTATAATCAGCAGTCGCGTTTGCCATTACTAGACCAACGCGGCAGTTTTGGCTTTTTCTACGGTTTATTCCGGCCACATATATTTTACAAAAAGTATGATTAACTAATTTTGCTATTAGGTCAGTTCCATCTCGATTTTATCGAAAGCTCTTATTAGTAGTCAGGTCTAAATTACAGCATTTAATTTCAGTATTAATTCATCATCATCTTCCAGCCCTGGACCCAAGTTACTAGGGGTCGGCGCAATATGTTTTTCTCTTCCACTCTTCCCTGTCAGCCGTCTCATTATCATTTACTTCCTTATCTTTCATATCCTTAACACAATCCATCCATCTTTTCTTAGGTCTCCCTCTCCCCCTCCATCCATCAACATTCATATTCATCACTCTCTTAGTCACATGTGTTTCATCCCTCCTCATCACATGCCCATACCAAGACAAACGCTTTCCTTTCAACTTTTCTGTCACTGGTGCCACTTTCAAACTCCCTCTAATATACTTATTTCTTAAGTACCTTAAATAAACTGCTTCAATTTGCGTCTCCAACCTATGCATAGTACCTATAATAAATAAAATACGTTACCATGTTTCGGCGTTCCTCTAATTTTCCTCGTAGTGTAATGAACGCTAAATTAACCAAAGCGTACAGTACTATTACCATGTATGTACCACACACTAATAAATAATTAATTAACTACATTTGATGCTTAGGCACTGAAGAGCATGTTTGGTTGTTTCGATTTCCTAGCTAAAGAGCTGCTTCATACATTTACATATGACATAACATCACGCCTTGTATTCTCCAAATTCGTTCGTTCGGTTCGGCAGAAGTGTTTTTAGTACAGTTCCTATGGAATAGTGGGCGAGCCTATGGCCATGAACCGGGCACAAATTCAGACTCCGGGCTGCTATTGAGAAATCACTAATGGGAAAACCCAATAACACTTTGCCCGACGTGGTATCGAACCCAGGACCTCACGATTAGCAGTCGCGCTTGCTACCACTAGACCAACCAGGCATTCATATATTTAATGGGAAGATAATTAAGTGAATATGTAACACCAACCTGTAACTCTCTCACAACAAGGCAAGACCCTCTTCTTGTACAAAGACGGAACGAGCATTGATCACCAAGCTTGCTTACTGCAGGTTAGCGATTTCAGACTATAAAGTCCAGGTTTCCTCACGATGTCTTCCTTCACCATATCTGAGTAATGTCTTAAATTGGCTAAAAAACATATGTATGATATTAAAGAACTAACTGACTGCGTTTTTGGTCTAGTGGTCGCAAGCGCGATTGCTGAGTATGGGGTCCTGGGTTCGATCCCCAGGTCGGACAGAGTGTTATTGTTTTTTTTTATTAAGAATTTCTTTCTAGCATCTTAGAGTCTGGATATGTGCCCGGTTAATGGCAATAGGCTCGCCCTCTATTACATGGGACTTAAACATAACTGGCAAAACGAGGGTGTACTAGAAACACCTCTGCAGAACCCTTTGGGGAATACAAGGCGTGATGTTATGTATGTATGACATTAAAAGTCACATTTAACCAAAGCCGTTAAAATAAATAGATGCGACCAAATGCATTGACGCAATAAGGTTCAAACTACCGCTAGACAGTTGTCAAGTTCTATGGCACTGTGGTTCCGGAACTACAACTATCTAACTAACGATTACCATGTTGTTCTTCTAAACAGCGAATATAGTACGTAAGTGCATAATATATCAATGCATTTGACAAATATTTAACGAAGGAGGATTCCAGTCCAATAAAAATAAAAAAACACAAATAAAACCTCTACATCTACTTATTAATATTAACGAGTTTTAAAAAGCATTCAACATTGATCAACAACATCAACAAAGGTACCGGGATTAAAAGGAATTAATATTTGACCTATCAACAAATAATCAAACATTCATTACCTAATGACTTTTAAATGTACATTTCTAGACTAAGCCGTGTTTCAGAGTGGAGGCAGGCGCGGGTGCTAGCGCGGGCGCATGTAAATCAAAATGTATGCAGACGCCAGTTGCATTCACAGTGCCCCCCCGAGCCGCGCGTCTGCATGAGGCGGGCGCGGGTGCGGGTGGCGCGGGCGCGGTTGGCGCGGGCGCGGGTGGCGCGGGCGCGGGTGGCGCGGGTGTTTCTAATGGCTCAGTCCGATATTGGTCTATGAGTCCGCTCGTATCGTTCACAGTAATATAGCGTCTGTTAGGTGACTGCGCGTGTGGTCCTAAACTATTTTGATACACCCGCCGAAGCGTCGTCATGGATATCAATATGAAAGAATTTATATCTTTGAATTAATTTAGAATTTATTTAAATCGTGTGTACCAAACTTCATATATTGCAATTTCCATTTCAAGTACGAATTTTCCATTAATAAAATCAAATCGTCATCTATGTCTTCTAACTACGCAGCAAAATTTGAGAATGACCAAACACGCACACGCTACGATAACTTGTTCGGCACTACTGTGAACACGCAGACGCCGAGACGTCAAGATGGCGTCGACTGCCAAACTTGAGACGTTTACTAGTAGCCACTGAAGAATTCCACTATCCACCTCCTAACTCCATCATCAGACCGTGAACACCTAGTGCAATCTATTGGACTCATCAAAACGAATCATATGACCCGAACCTCACATAGATCACGCAGTCGACGCCATCTTGGTTCTAATTATTTGACGCGCACTGTACCCGGGCGACTCGCCACAGCCACAAGTGGCCGGCCACAAGTTGCGGACTAAACATTCCATACATTTTCTAGGAAATCGCCGGATACGTGTGTGGTGGCGGCTTTTCCAAATGTATGGCAACAGCTTGTGGCTGTGCCGAATGCCCGTTAAGAGCCCGTTCACACAGCGGATCTGTCGGTACTGGATGTGATTTTTACATCTGTACTGACGGATCAGTTAAACAAATGGCAGCTGCGTCGCATCTGACAGGTAGGATACGATAATAATAATGGATCCAGTATTTTTACTGGATTTGGAATACTGTCGTGTATGTGAACTCGCTCATACAAGTACAGGCGCCATCACCAAAATAAAAACGGATCCGCTAATACGGGTTCAGTAAACAGTTTCAGTGTGAGCTAGCTGTAACTCAAAATAATTAACAACAGGAAAATGAACACCGAGTGATTAAAAATTCGTACCACCCGAACAAACAGTAAAATATTATTTTAATTCCACACTATTCACACAATAGTACCCATTCAAAGAGCAAGTAGGAAGAATAACAGAACAGAGTTTTATACCAACTTGTTGCCTTGGTTGCTTACCCGAGCAAACTTTCATGTTGTTGTTGAAACTCGTATTTACAAAGTAAAAACTGAAACTTAACACGAAGCTTGTTCAGTATGCCACTGAGAATTGTGAATGGTCTAGAAGGAGTGATAAATATATGTTTCGAAGTTTCAGCTCTGTAATAAGCGCATAAATTGTAAGGCTTGAAGCACTGTTCGTACTAAGGCTGATCACAGATGAGACACTAGTTTATGCAGACACAGCTAATCGTTATTTATTTTTAGCTACAGCGACCGTATGGTAGCTATCGTCTTGATCGTTCAAGCAACCATTTTATAGCTAGGGTTGGGAAACATCGATCGGTGTTGACACAGTTTAGTGTCTCGAGCATTGATTTTAAAAGGTCTTGGGACACTAAATTGTGTTTCGAGTTACTAAAGTGTGTCTCGAGGTACAAAACTGTGTCCCCAGACACAAAGTGTCCCGCCCACCCAGTAACCCGCCTGTAGTCAGCCTAAAGGAAGGAGGAAGGAAGAGTGGTATCCGAGTAAGTAGACGAATAAGTTGAATTTTGAAACAGGTAAAGCGTTGAACTCGGAACAAAACTTTAGTTGAATCCTAGGGGAAATGATGTCGGCTATTTATCAGTGTACGTAATTATTTAAGCTTGCTATTCAGTTTGTCTTCTCGTTGAGAGCTAAAAGTTGCTATTTATTGTACTAAATGAATGTTTAGATCGAGTTTGTAATATAATATTTGCTTGTACATCTCACTTGTATATTCATGAAGGAATATTCTGTAGGTCTGTGGTTGATAAAATAATTTGGTAAAAATGATTAGAATAAAGACTTTCGTAACGAAAACTCAGAGATTGTGATAGTACCTACCTTATCTAAGAGTTGGTGAGCCCCAAAAAGTCTTAAGATAAAAGAGCACCGATAAAAAATGTTGTCTGTAAAATCTTTTATAGTACACGTATTACATTCTACAGTTTGTATAGGTACCTATAGTGTTTAGAGAATTTCCTTTAGTTACTTAAGTGGGCAAGTGAATTGATGACGTTGGTGCAGCTCTGTGGCATTGGAGACGTTGCTGTCAGACCCATCTATGGTATTTATGGTGGTAAGTTAGGTAGATCTACTGATCATGGGCCTCCTAGCTCACTTTCAGTAGTGGTCTTAAACTGATAAAAAGGAAATTATATTCTCACTCATACAATCCCAAAGTTTGTTCACCGCGTGCAGAAGTTGACGTCTGGGGAAGCTCATCATCTTCATCTAGCTGCTGAGCATAAGCCTTCTTCCGTTTACACCCATCATCTGCACCTTACTTAAGTACATCCGGTGTACCCTGTGCAGTCAGCCCCGTTACCAACCTTGTTGCCAACACGAGAGAAGAAGAAGTATCTTTCCACCTTGTTACTGGTCCTCCCACGCTACGATTGGTCTAGGGCAGGGGGCGGCTACCTTTTGAGA
This sequence comes from Amphipyra berbera, assembly GCA_910594945.2. NCBI lineage: Eukaryota > Metazoa > Arthropoda > Insecta > Lepidoptera > Noctuidae > Amphipyra > Amphipyra berbera. The sequence goes on along the minus strand of OU343136.1, from coordinate 6,869,316 downwards.
CGGAAGAGCCAAAAGTTGCAATTTACGGAATTTCATAGTTTTTAAAGAGCCACAATAATTTAGTTTCAATATTATAGTATTTGTTTATACAGGGTGTCCCGTAATTGATGGATAACCTAGAAATGGCTTTTAGCAAAAATTACTTTAAAAAAATAAAATAAAAACGAAAATTCATTTAGATATAGTTACTATATTATCTATCTCTCAGTCATAGTCAATATATTTCAGTTATACTATATTATAGTACTCAATTATGGATCGATTGCACGATTTTAAGGGTTTTGATAGTAAAATAATCTTTTTTTGCGTATGGAACTGGGGAGCCACAACTTGACATCGAAAGAGCCGCATGCGGCTTGCGAGCCGCTGGTTGCCGACCCCTGGTCTAGGGTTTATTTTTAATTTTTCACTTAGTTGCGTTTGGCCCTAGTCTCACCTGATTATAAGCGCTGACAGGGTCTAAGATGGAGCACACGAATCTAAGAAGCAGAGATATAGAAGGAATCCCTTATACCCCTCTGGCTCTCACATATACACGATGGAACACAGTAAATTGCTTGGCTTGACTTCAATGTGAGGGTGGTAGCTAGCCAGGCGGACCGTATAGATCCTACCACCAAGCGTGCTGGGTTTTGTTGAATCTCACAACACGCGTTTATTCCCAGCGTGCGGTGAGGAAGTTTTATATTCTAACCCGTCCCCACACGGGGTACCCGATATCTTACTTACAATTATTTTCTACAGTTCCAGGATGTCTACGAAAATCACCATTGTGCACATTTATATTGGTTCTTGAATTCAGTACTACACAAGAATACTAAATAAGTAGTACATATATGTATATGCAGACATCTGCAGCGTGACTACAGTGCTGCAACTAATCTGACTATGCGGAACTTCCTTCTATTACTCGTTCGCGTGAATATGCTGCATTAGTGAATTTTGGCGGATGAAAAGCATGTCTAGTGGAAATTTGTCTAACGAAAACATAACATAACATCACGCCTTTATTCTCCGAAGGGTTGGGCAGAGGTGTATAATAACACCCTCATTTCGCTGTCATGTTTAACTCCCATGTTATAGGAGGCGAGCCTATTGCCATCAACCGGGCCCAAATCCAAACTCCAGGCTACTACTGAAGAATTCCATACGGAAAAACCCCATAACACTTTGCTAGATCTGGGGGTCGAACCCAGAACCTCACGATCAGCAGACGTGCTTGCCACCACTAGACCAACGAGGCAGTTAATGAACACTGCTTATTATTTTATAATTTTTAGGACCAATAGTAATTCATAGTTATGCCAGAGCTTTAAGATTTGGGTTCAAGCTTGACCAAAAGAGTACCTATTTCTTTTATAAAGCTTTTATCCTTGAGTTTTATTAGTTTTGTCGAGGGGCTCGTGGCTAATTACCAACCTCGCGGATTACAAGATTTGCAAGGTTAAGCTGCGCTTGCCGCAATCAATCAGTGTATGACCGTTTCGTTACACATCGAGAACTCTCTGTGCCTCGGGGAGCACGTTAAATGGTCGGTCCCGAGTGTCATACGAATACCTATGACAGTCGATACGAGTCAGACATTCGAATGTCTGACAACCGATCTAATCTTTAGGATATCGGCATTCCGCCGTCGCCGGCGTCCCTCCGTGTAAAATACTGGTATTCAGCCGTATCTGGTTAGACTGGAAGCTGAGCTGAGTTGGGAAAAGGATAGGCAGGGCAATTCGTTTTTCCGAAAATAAACTACCATTGCATTTTTCAAGATATTAAAGCATATTTTTGGAGGCTGTATCAAGCAAACAAAGATACTCATGTATTTTTAATAGTCTGATCGAAAAGTGCGCCTGTAAATATTTCACGATGGACGCAATAAATATGCTTTTTGCAAGCTTTATTCATGAACATACATCGCGCAGTTGATTTTGGGCAAAAAACAAAAAGTAACAAAAATATCTTTTTCCCAGCACGTTATGATTTTCGTATGTGTAGATTTATTTTCTATTATTTTCAACCATTTTGTTAAATTATTGGTTCGATTTTTTTTATATTTTGCCAGCCTCTTTTATGTATTTTCAATTTAAATACACGTTCGTTACTGGGCCCAAATTGCGAAGAGAAAATGTATTTTACGATAATCTATTTCTGCACGCAATTGTAATTGTAAGTACCATTTATGAGGTCGTTAATCATTTAAATAATAAAGTCATTCTACAGCTCTTTTCCTCTTCAAAATAAATCTAGTTTGGCTACGATATAAAGTAACTAGGTCAAGTTGTATCACAAGGTATATTAATATACATAGGTACATAGTTAGCCCATTACTGTCTCACTGCTGGGCACGGGCCTCTTCTCAGAATTAGAAGGGTTTAGGCCTTAGACCACTACGCTAACCTGGTGCGGGTTGGCAAACTATACACACCATCGAGAAATTTATGGAGCTCTCTCAGGTGTGCAGGTTTCCTCACGATGTTTTTCCTTCACCGTTAACGCAAGTGATAATCTAATTCTGATCCGCACGTTATAAATACGAGTATAACATTAGACGATTACCTAAGACCTATTTTAGCAAAGGAATGTATAAAAATAAGCAACATGTGTTTACTTACAACAGGGATGCAAATGCTTTTATGAACCTTAACGGTCAATCAAGATGAGCTTAAACTATTTGAAGAAATTGTTCAAAAGATATTCATGCTTTGGTCCAATACTATATGGAGGATAGGCTCTGAAAAGACACCTCAGAGTACACGTACAATATTCCTCTTCTATTTACTTCACGGAACTGGGAGCATCGCAGGGTAAATTTGCGATCCTAGGAACTCGTAGTGACCATTTCTAGGAGATTCTTAGTCTCCCACATCTGTATTGCTTTGACTGGCAATTCTAAAGGAGCACCAGTTATACTGTTGGGGGCACAATGTTGGTCCATTTCAAAGCAACGTCCTTCAGCATATTTGCTTGGCGAGTGCGCACAATTCTGTATACCACTGTATAAAGTGGTCTACCTAGAATCGACAAATGCGCCGTGACACAAAAAGTAGCCTAAATTCAAGTAGCATAAAGTTTAAAATCGTGTGGCGACAAGTTCTGTCGCATATATTCGCAACAACGTAGATCATGTAATAAAACAGCTACTGTTTGTTTTTTTCGCATTGCATCGCGTCTCGTCGCGTCATAGCTCTTGTCGGTCACCTAGGACGATGGCAAGTCAAAAGATTGAACTATTAGCCGAGTTAACTTGTGTATAAAATAAAATTTATCCACTAGCACGTTTATTTGCGCAAGTTATTGCAGCAAGTGCTCGTTTAGTTCTTAAAGCTTCGGGAAGTAGACTTGCGTGGAAGTTTGAAAGTTGGTTGCAGAAGTCAACATCTACTATTTAACTTGCTTAATGTATTTGGCGTTTTAGACTTTTTGTTCTAAAGACAGGAATAAAAGGATTGCAACTATAAGATTAAATTCAATTGATATGGTTTGTTTACGATATTAATTAACGGAGCACCGTAAGATTGTCTATCCTAAGATTAGATCGGATCGAATTAACACGAGTTTTGGTTTTATGATTCGATTTTCGTCGCTGCCGCCATGTTGTTGGATCCAATTATATTCTCATTCAATTCGTATTCCAGTTGTGGTAAACAATTATTTTGGATTCTATTTTATTTATATTGAATATAGGTTTTATTATTATAGTAGGTAGGTACCCGTGGTTTGATAGAGAAATTCAATTCCATTACTTGTTATATAAAATTTAATAATTAATAATTGAAGTTAAGCTACGCTTGCCATGGTCTGTCTGTAGATGAGTGACCTTTCGTTACACATCAAATGCCCTCCGTGTCTCAGAGAGCACGTTAAACAGTCGATCTCGGGTATCATACGAATACCTATGACAGTCGTTACGGGTAGTCAGAAGCCCGAAAGTCTGACAACCGGTCTAACTTTAGGATATCGGCATTGTTACTGCATTGCCAAGGTCTAATGGCAGTCACTCCGTGTAAAATACTGGTATTCAGCCGCATTTGGTTTGACTGGAAACTGACCCCAACATAGTTGGGAAAAGGCTAGGCAGGACGAACATTGAAACATGCGTGTTAGTCACGAGTACCTCCGGATTATATTTCTACAAAATCCCTATCTTAAACCATATTTGCACCATTTCCATTCGTATCATCCATACAGCACGAGCGTCGCTTCGCTCACGTCGTCGCGCCGTACGTGTGCGCCTGACTAACGATAGCTTTCGCTTCAAAATACATTATAATTAGCCAAGTATTGCCAGCCATGTATTTAATCCAAGGTATTTGATTCAATTTTGTTTAAAATGTAGTGGCTGTTTGTGTATTTAATACATAAATATGAACACGGATGTTTATGGAATGGTTTTCCGTGGTTTTTGCCCTCTGTCGCGTACTGTACAGAACATAAAACTGTCCAAATACGAATCCATAGTCTAGTTGAAGAGTATCTTAAGAACAATCTGCACTTTGTTTCATAAAGTCAGTTACAGAAGTTGAATTATGAATAGCTAAGGTTTTTATCGTTACGAATCATAACACGTTTAAGCGTAAGGAGTCATTTTTATTAAGCGAATGGAGTGCTAATGTGTGGGCGAACGTCAACGCCCGATGATTGAAGAAACAATCAGTATGTTACTGTGACTTCCACCAATCGTTGATGTTTTTGATGTGAAATATCTAATACGGCGGCGGTACGGGTGTGAGAGCGGTTGTTGTGTGGCGAAGTTCGCGATGGCAATGATATGACGTCAGACTTTCGTAACACATCGGCTCTCTTCGGTTTGATTCGGCCAGTTTTTTTTTGCTATATTCATTGATTTAAATTGCCCATCGGGTATATTCGAATAAAGCAGTGCGTACTGTTAGTTACAATTAGAGCACTGCAGGTATTTTTTGCTTTTAATTGTACTCATACAACCAGCACGTCGTTGTTAGTCATTACTTTTAGTAATTTATTTCCTAGGTGTTAAGAAATTATAAAAGGACTATCGAGCTGTGGGACGCGGACTCGCGACACTCCTTGCTCAATGTCATTCGAGCCATAGATAAGGCCAATTCACCACTTGAACGTTGAGATTGATTACGAAATTGGAAACTGTATTTCCAAAGTTATTGGTGTGAAACGTGTTGCATGGCAATTGCTCACGACGGCAATTTGTTTATACTCGTACAGTACGTTGCTCGGGTGGCACGTATTTATTTAAAACGAGTTACGAAGGTCTGTTATTACAAAATGCGTTTCGATGTTTCACATCTCCCAGGCATACAGCGACGGCAATTTCTTTTTTAAAGATTACCAGTATTATGGTTTCATGCAGGAGGGTCTGAGGTCAATCACCGTCCGTACCTCTGACTTTTCGAATTCATGCGCGGATCAGAATTTGATTATCACTTGCGTTACCGATGAAGGAAAAACATCGTGAGGTAACTTGCACACCTGAGAGGATTCCATAAAGTTCTTGATGGTGTTTGTAATCAACCAACCCACACCAGGCCAGCTTGGTGGACTAAGGCCTAAACCCTTCACATTCTGAGAAAAGGCTCGTGCCCAGCAGTTGGACAGTAATGTGCTAATTATGTTTATGTTATGCGGTTTCACGATAGCGAATCCGAAACCTTGGTCATTGAGCTGTTGTGGTATTTATATACATATATATGGTATTTATATGCTGTGACACCGTACACCGCGCACCGCGGTCACAATAGTTCAACAAAATTTCCGAATTTGGAAAATTGGATTCTACAGTAAACAGTACGAGTATTATCACTCCACGTCTCCACTTCTCCGTGTCACAAGCGGATCAGCAGGCATAAGCTAGCGACTTATATAGCAGACATATTAAAGTAATTACCTACTGCTAAGAAGATCAAAGGGATCCGAACGGGTTTCTAATAAGAAGCAAGCAATTAGCATTAACACGTTGGCAGTTAGATTGGAGCAATTACTGAGCAATTAACATAATATGTAATAATAATTGGGTAACATTGATATATTATGACAGGTTTATTTCGTGATAAGTGTATAAATAAGATTTCGTTGTTAACATAACATCGCGCGTATATTCCCAGACGGGTTGGGCACGGGTAAAGTAACACCCTCATTTCGCCGTTATTTTTAAGTCCCATATAATAGGGGCGAGTCTATTGCCATCAACCGGGCACAAATCCAAACTCCGAGTTGCTACTGAGGAATTCCCAATAATAATACCCAATAATATTTTGCCCAACCTGAGGACCGAACCCAGGACCTCGGTGAACAGCAGTCGCGCTTGCCACCACCAGACCAACGAAGCAGTTAAATGTTTTGAAAATGTAAAGTGAATAATAACCCTGTTTCATAACGGCTGGATTGTCGCAATGACTCAGCGATTGACTTCTGTAGTTCGATTCCCACACAAAATAAATATTTTTGTGGCCTACAGATAGTTGAATAGTTGTTTGTGCATGTGTCATGTCGATTTCGATCTCGCTCACGTTGTTGCTTGTAGTTGTGTATTGAAAACTAGCTGTGTCCTCACGGCTCCGCCGGTAGCCTATGTTACTCAGTGATAACGTAGCTTACTAACGGCAAAAGAATTTTTGAAATCGGTTCAGTAGTTTTTATGTTTATTCGTTACATACAAAAATACAAATCTTTCCTCTTTATAATATTAGTATAGATGACTAGAAAATTACCATGTCGACCTGTCGTTGACTGTAGATAGATTAAATTCAAATTAAATCAGTTAAATTTTAGATAATAACAGTATTTTTATATTTCAAAGCAATATTACCGTCGATCCCGGGTGTCATACGAATACCTATGATAATCGTTAAAGGTAATCAAAAGCACGAAAGTCTGCATTTGCCCAGTAACTGAGTTGTGGAGGTCTCATGGCAGTCGCTCCGAGTAAAATACCGGTATTCCGCCGCGTCTGGTTAGATTGGAAGCTGACCCCAACACAGTTCGGAAAAGGCTAAGAGGATGATGATGATTACCAAAGAGTAAGGTGAAACTTGAGCCTATAAGCGCCCGTTCACACAGCGGATCCGTCGGTACTCGATTTGTTGTTCATATCTGTACCGACGCGGCGACGGGTCAGTTAAACAAATGGCAGCTGCGTCGCATCTGGCAGGCAGGATACGATAAAAATAACGGATCCAGTATTTTTACTGGATTCGGAATACTGTCGTGTATATGAACTCGCTCATACAACTACAGGCGCCATCACCAAAATAAAAACGAATCCGCTAAAACGGGTCGTGTATACAGTTTCTGTGTGAACTAGCTGTAAGGTGCAACAGCAGTGATAGCCTAGGTGTGTGACCGTCGGGCTGCCAGGTCATAGGTCTCGAGTTCGAACCCAAGGCACGCACTTTTGACTTTTCGGATTCATGTGCGTATTGTATAATTATCACTTGCTTAAAAACGGTGAAGGAAAACATCGTGAGGAAACCGGCATGCCTGAGAGATATTTCTCGACGGCATGTGAAGCCAAGTCAGAAGCCCATGGGCGGCTTGAACTCTGACACCAGGTTAGTCACTAACCACACCAAAAGAGAAGAAGCTGTAAGGTAAAACTAGAGCCTATAACTTGTAACTAAGCAACAAGCTCACGATGTTACTGCCTATATCAATATTGTAATTATTGTTTCAAGTTTTGCCTATGAAGACCGAATAAATTCACCAACAGTCGTTATATACTAAGATGAAAAAGTTCTTTTATGTTCTCTTAGATGGATCTATTCAGCAAAGAAGTCAAATAAAAAAGTTTGTTTTGTATGTAAATTGCACAGAGAAAGATGAATAGATTGCCTTGCAGTATAGATTTTACCTTTGCCAAGTTTTAGAAGGCGAAGAAAATAAATAGTTGAAGGAAATGTTAAGGGAAAAGAAATCCTGACTCCATCGAGGGCATTTCTTTGTATTCAGATACGATGCAAACTTATTACTCGTTAGTTTTCTATTTTATACGACTAGTAAAGACTAAAGCTTAACAAATAGTAGATACTCTTGTGAAACTTATAGATAGACATACAAATATTCCCAAAGCTGGGCTTAAAATCAGGTTTGAAATAAAAACGACTTCCAAAAACGAATAAAATAATTACCATATTATAAAATTGACCGTTTCAGAACTCGGTGCCTTCAATATGGTTCAGCGTGCATTAACACCGACTTCTAAATATCTTATATTTATAATAATATAGTAATTTTTGAATCGTTTTTAGGGTTCCGTACCCAAAGGGTAAAACGGGACTCTATTACTAAGACTCCGTCCGTCCGTCCGTCCGTCTGTCACCAGGCTGTATCTCATGAACCGTGATAGTTAGACAGTTGAAATTTTCACAGATGATGTATGTCTGTTGCCGCTATAACAACAAATACTAAAAAACAGAATAAAATAAATATTTAAGGGGGCTCCCATACAACAAATGTGATTTTTTGGCCGTTTTTATAGATAATGGTACGGAACCCATCGGGCGCGAGTCCGACTCGCATTTGGCCGGTTTTTTTAGAGTCAGTAAAATACAGTCGCATTGAGAACCTTCTCTTTTGTTTGAAGTCGGTTAAAAAGAAGGACAAAACGTAGGGTTTTCATATCATATTTAGTTCTAGCTAACGTTCACTTGCTACCCTACTTATGGATCTAAATATTTTCATCAGCACCAGGAATGTAAAACGAGCTGGTGGAACATGTTGTTAATTACCGCCGAAGAGCACTTCGTTAAATGTACCTACTCGAGAACGGTAGGTACATAACATAACATCACGCCTGTATACCCCGAAGGGTTGGGCAGAGGTGTATAGTAACACCCTCATTTCGTCGTTATGTTTAAGTCCTATGTAAAAGGGGGCGAGTCTATTGCCATTAAAATGGCATAAATCCAAAATCCGGGCTACTACTGAAGAATTCCACATGGAAAAACCCATTAACACCTGGGGATTGAACCCAGGACCTCACGATCAGCAGTCGCGCTTGTCGCCACTGGACTAATGAGGCTGTTACTACTAGATCGATGAGGCAGTTAGGTACCTACCTACACTTTAAATATCCCACCCCATATACAGAGTGTAAAAGAAATCATGTAATTCCTTCAAACCTCGTGATGTACTGCTGACATAGATTAACCCTGAATGGGATATATTGGATTCAATTTAAAAAAAATACAAGAAGTAAACATGTTGTGTTCTTAACGTGAGGCATTTTAGCGCCCCGAGCGAATTGCGCGGCTATCGCTCGCCGTGCGGTCATTAAACTCGGGGCGCTAAAATGCCTCACGTTGAGAACACATCTTTACATTTTGTAATTTTTATTTTATTAAATCCAAATGTATCTCTTTCGGGCTTAATCTATGTCAGCAGTACATACCGAGGTTTGAAGAAATTACCTACATGATTTCGTTTACACCCTGTATATAATAAAATCATCACTAACACATTAACCTAAGTTATTCATGTTAAGTATACCCTCAACACTGAACTTGCTGTTATAACTTGCGTTATATTATTTATTCGCGTCAACTTGACTTGCTTCGTATAATGGAAGGTTCCAGTCGCGGGGTGTCACTTACAAACTTGAAGTAGCGTCGTTATAACAAAGGAAGGGAAGTAATGGCCTCTTCTTCTTCAAAAAAGGGCAATTTAGATAGAAAAACATTTGTTGCGGCCATTTTAGAGTGGTGGGTGTCTTTAATTTTTGTAGAGAATTGGTGGAAGTATGATAAACGTTTTTTTGTGTCGTTCCAGGTGAAAAATAGGCCACTACATCTCTACCCATGGGCACAGTGTAATCCAATACTCAATTCTTTATTGCATTCCATAATGTGATTTTATAACAGGTAAGCTTAAGACTATGTCGGGCACAGCATACTAGGAGAGAGGAAGAGCGTTTATTTGTTTGATTGTAATTCGATATTTTATTGAGTTCAGAGTCATATAATCTGAGTTACCTTGGCTAACCTGGAAGTCTTTATACAGACTCCGGACCCAGGTTAGTCGAAGCAAGGAAAACCTGCTCAGGTGGAGATTCATAGACGATTCTAGCTTAGAGTGTAAATGTGGTGCTGTTTCACAAACAATGGGAAACCTGACATCATGTCCTGCTTGCGCTGATACCTGCACGTTACAGGAACAAATGGACGCTACTGATAACGCTAAACTCGTAACTAAGTTCTGTGCTGACTCAATTTAGATTGCCATCGATATTCAAGCACGATCTGCACTGTGGACATCGAAACATCGTTTTATATTAAGAATTTTCCAGTAAAAATAAATCTTCTTCATCCATATTATATTTTGACAAACACTGGACACGACAACGCTCAGAACGAAGCCACGCTCCACTGCGGACAGCAAATTCGCGCGCGTTCCCGCACCCGCGCCGCTCCCCGCACCGCGCTGCCAGTCTGGCCAAACACTTAAACATAACGACGAAATGAGGGTATTACTATACCTACCTACCTCTGCCCAACCCTTCGGGGAATATAGGCGTGATGTTACCTATGTTATGTTTATACCTAAGACATTATAACGTGTTTATAATTTTTATTAAATATTTTGTTTATAATAATTAAATTATTGCATTAACTTAACTTAATCCATACAGTGGTTCATCAAGAGTTTGACATTGACTGTTTTTAAAGACAGTTCGGGAGATGATGTCATAGTTTTGGAGGCAGCTCAGAAGATCACGTCCCCGCGATGGACGACTGTATGGAGTGAGTAGACTGTGCCATGGTGTGGTGAAAGGCGACTAGGGGATTATGTCAAATAATGATCACCAACTCGTCTGGTAAATGTGGCGATTATGACAATTCTACCTAAGACCGTTCACGGTAAACGTCTTCAGGAGGATCATGTTTATTTGGGACGTTTACGTGATGATATGATGACGATAATATTTTATGAGTACTCCCATCATGTCACGGCAACAATGAACGCTCATGCGAAAATGTTTCAGTATCTACCTAAGTTAATATAGGAAATAGATTTTCTTTCTACCTCGTCATACTTTGATATCCGTATTTTGTTTTTTGGGCAAAGTAGGATACGGCGCATTTGTATCCTCTTTACAAAACCTCTTTTTACGACAATTGTGTAAAAACAGCGGGCCGGCATCCCCCACTGGGTATTACCAACTATACAACGTACATTAATAAGGTATCAACCCAACCTATTACATCTGATAATAGACAAAAAACATCACCGATCGAAGACGTAAAATATGTCATCCCAAAGGGGAATTGATTGACTGTCGACCTTGTGAAAGATTGCTTCTTTTGTACACTAACGACCTTTGGCCTCTTGAGAAATAGATCTTATTGATAATACAATACAAACTGATTTCTTAAATAATGAAATTAGAAATGGCGAATCCACTATTTGCCTTTTGTTAATTACCAACCGCCCCGATCATACGATTTGTGAGGTCAAGCTGCGCTTGCTGCGGTCATTCCGTGGATAGATAACCGTTTGTTACACATCGAGACCCCTCCGCGCCTCGGAGACACAGTCGATCGATGTCTACGAATAACCTATGACAGTCGTCACGGGTAGTCAAAAGCCCGAAATTCTGACAACTTGTCTAACTATAGGATATCAGCATTGCCCAGTAACTGGGTTGCGGAGGTCTGATGGCAGTCGCTCCGTATAAAATATTGGTATTCACCCGCGTCTGGTTTGAATGGAAGCTGAACCCAACACAATTGGAAAAAGCTAGGTAGAAGCAAGATCGCGATCCAAATATTGTGATAAATATTGAATGTGTAGCATGCGTCTGTGTTGTAGGTTTTTGACATTACATACATATCGATACCTCCCACGCAAAAAGTCGTAACACGTTTTTTTGGTAAAATGAGATTTTAGTACTACAGTTCATTATTATAGAAATACTACACATCCTTGAAAACAATATTTTCATATTTACATTAAATACCAAGATTCTTACCCGCTAATAGTCTTATCATGTTTAAATTCCCGCGCATATGGTCGTGCCAACAGTTGCGACGATTTACGTTGAACTATTGGACCGCGCACCGGCTAATCACGGCACAGTACCGACGTCGTAAGATGTAAACAGTACAAAATATTACATTGGAGTTTGAAAATCTAAAAAAACAAGAAACTGTGTGTGTTTTGTACTTTACTGTTTTGTTTTTATTAGATACTAGTACTATGGGTAATGTACGGTCATCAAAGATTTAAAATTAGCTTTAAATAACCAAAATGATTCGAACGTGAAAATAACGGCTAATGAACGTTGACAAAATGGTAAATTTATTTCTTACTTTAATTTACTATCATGATTTGCATGTTTATCCTAATCGTGTTAGTAAATTGTTTTTAAGTATATAATGATTTTCATCACTATTTTCGTAAGTTAATAATTTGAAATACTTCCGACGCAAAACGTCGAAACATAAAAGTTGCGATATTATGCGCGGTCGATATTATCGTATTTAAAAAATCTGTACGCAGCACAAAGTCTTATGCCTGACATACGACCTTATTCGTGCTGTATTCGTTGTGCTTTTTAATACTATAAGGTCGTGACAAATAGATACCACTTTGCGACAACACGAATAAGGTCGTAAGTTTTTATTTTTGCCTATTTTTACGAAAATATTAGTTTTTAATTCAACCAAAAGGCCTCATTTTCCCCTTTAACCTTCAATCATTGCTATATTTTAAAATTAATCCCACACTATCGTTTGCGGCTGATCAAGACAAAGATGAAGTTAAGAATCTCTCTCCTGAAAAATCACAAATTTGGACATACGACCTAATGCGCGGGAGGTGTCGATATACATGACTAAGTTATGACATTACTTAATTTGTGTCAAAAAATTCCATCAATTTATGGGCGCATGCTACACACAACATTTATATTGAACATGTAGCATGCATTGATTTTGGATTAGGATCGATTAGTAATCAATAAAACTGCTTCGTTGGTCTGGTGGTGACAACCGCGACTGCTGATTGTGAGGCCCTGGGTTCGATCCCCAGGTCGGTCAATGTGTAATTTGGTTTTCCGTGTGGAATTCCTCAGTAGCAGCCCGGAGTTTGGATTTGTGCCCGTTTGATCACAATAGGCGAAATGAGGGTGTACACATCTCTGCTCAACCCTTTGGGGAATACAGGCGTGATATTATGTTATTGATATCAACCGTAAATAACCAAGAGGTCCCCTAGTTTCATTGTTATAGCAAAAGCATGTGCGTCGTCATGACATAATATCGTCAGTGGAAAGGTAAAAAGACTAAAGCGCCAATATACCTACTTTACAGTAGAGAGATTCAAAGTATTTTTTTAAGAACATAAACGTAGTTATTTTTCTTAGAGTATATATTTTAAATAGATAATTAATGTAGGTATATTGGCGGTTTAATCTTTTTACCTTTCCACTGACGATATAATGATAATAACTAAAAATATTATTAATTTCGCAGTTGGATCAGCATAGTACGAGTAGATTCTTCATAAGGTCAATGGGTCCTCATAAAATAATTTAATTTTGTCGCGAAGTATCTCGTAAGTTATTTAAAAGCAAACACGTTTGAGTTTATAAAAAGCACTTTGGGGTAATTTGAAACTTTTGAAAAACATTTTTATGTAGCTTCCTTACCATAATGTGTTTTATGTTTCGGACATCGTTTTTTAAGGTAAAACATTTTTTAAACGTTTAGTATTCATGTAAACAAAGATTTGATACATTGAGGGAATTCGTAATAGGATCAGAATAATTTCAGCAAGAAATATATGCCTAAGTACGACATTTACGGCCTTAATGACGTCATAAACGTATGTAAATCATGAAATACTGCCGCAAAAATACAAAAAAGTTATTCTATGCGAATATTGTGCTATATTACCTACCTATCTTACTAGTGTTATATTACAACAACTTGACACAAACAACTCAACTTCCTTTCCAAAAATATACTATAAAAAATAGCGGTGATAGCCTAGTGGAGTGACCGTCGAACTGCCAAGTCATAGGTCTTGAGTTCGAACCCAAGGCAACGCACCTCTGACTTTTCGGATTCATGTGCGTATTGTATAATTATCACTTGCTTGAAGGAAAACATCGTGAGGATACCTGCCTGAGAGATATTTCTCGACAGCACGTGAAACCAAGTCAAAGACCCATGGGCGGCATAAACTTTGACACCAGGTTAGTCACTAACAACACGAAAAGAAGAAGACTATAACAAATTATACGCATTTGGTATTACTTTCGTTCGCAGCCAATCTAGACACCATAAAGAATCAGAGATGGATAAAAAGAGGTCCCTTTTAAAACAAGCCGTCTGTCGCGTCACAAAAAGAGGCAAAGCGTTCGCAATTACGTGGACAAATGACCTGAGATGAGCAAAACTCGCTTATAAAATACTGCGGAGAAATACAGCCGACGCCGCGACGGTTCTGTTCTGGCTCCTAGCGAACGTCGTTTTTCACTTTTATGTAACTAGTTAATTTAGCCTCTTTAGTTGGCCCGTTTTTTTTTACCTCCCGTGTAAATATGACTGGTGCTGGTAGGTACACGTCCGTGCAGATAAATGAGGCAAATTGTGTTGCATACTCCGTGTTTCAAATGAACTTAACTTGACGCTTATGCTCTCTAATTGGATGAGAAGTCACAATTAGTGCACGGTGGAATCGTGCGACATAAATATTATGGCTAACATGTTGATAAAATTGCTCAGTTTAGGCGCTACGTCTGCCTAATTAAGTTATACGTCACGTGTTCTGATCGTGTTATGGTGGTCACTTATCTCAGATCGATAATTAAGTAGGTGATAGCCTAGTGGTGTGACCGTCGGACTGTTAAGTCATAGGTGTCGAGTTCGAACCCAAGACACGCACTTCTGAATTTTCGGATCCATGTGCGTATTGTATAATTATCACTTGCTTAAAAACTATGAAGGAAAACTGAGATGCCTGAAAGATATTTCTCGATAGCTTGTGGAGCCAAGTCAGAGGCCCATGGGCGGCATAAATTCTGACACCAGGTTAGTCACTAACCGCACGAAAAGAGAGGAAGGCCTGACTGAAATCACTGTAGTTGACCATTTCCAATTAGATAAATATCATGAACAAGTCGAGTCGATGTGCAAAAAAATTATAGTCACTTAAAACGTAAGTTAGAACTCTGTACACATCTATTACAAAGATAGTGAAGAAGTGTTGTTAAAAGTTTCGTGATAACAAGGATAGTTCGGTATACATTTGTACAAGTCTCGGCAATTTCTACTTAATAGAAAACTGATATTAAATTATAGGTAGAAACTTTTCGATTCATCTTTCATGTTAGTTTCTAAAACTATCGAATTTTCATATTATTGAACAAAGACAGAAAAGGCAGTCTAGAAGCACAGTACATATACATGGTGTTTGGCGCATGGACCGACAAATATTTTTGGGGAATTAGGTGGGTCATTGCCTTGTTACCCGTGACACTTAGGACTTTAGGGTGTATGGGTGAAGACTAGTAAATAACCCCCCAATCCTTCCAAAAAATTGTGTCACCTGTATACAAAAGCTAGAAGTCAGAATAAAAAAGTAATGTAATGTAAAATGGCCATTTATTTCCACAACGTCATTCCCTTTGCAGTTAAACTTTTTAGGAATGTAATACATTTTCAGGACATCGTCGCTACCTGTAACGAGTTTCGAATAACCCTCCGGTAATATAAATTCCACGCAAATTCTTCTGCGGTACTTTTTCTTGATAAATACAGAGGTTTTAAATAAAAGAAACCTCTGTGGGCCAAAACAGACCACTGGGTATTTGCACGACTTTTTTATGGACTCTGAGTAGGTTAATATTTTTAAGGTCATTCACATTTATTTTTAAAAACTCCGATTGGATTTTATATCTCTTTTCCTTGAAAATGAGAAGAACTCTAATTATTAAAACAAATATGTACTAAAATTCATTGCATGTTCTCCTCAACTGGTTAAAGTAACCAGCCAATAATAAACAAAAAAATATAAAAAATCAATTATGGCAGTCTCACAGAATCGTGACAATTATGTTAAACATGACATAACATCACGCCTTGCATTCCCCGAAGGGTTCAGCAGAGGTGTTTTAGTACAACATCGTTTCGCCAGTTATGTATAAGTCCCATGTAATAGGGGGCGAGCCTATTGTCATTAACCAGGCACAAATCCAGCCTCCTAAGAAATTCTTAATGGAAAAACCCAATAATACTTTGCCCGACCTGGATCGAACCCAGGACCAGCTCAGTAGTCACGCTTACGATCAACAAGACAGTTCAATAATTATCTATATAAATAAAAGTTAATCGCCAAATGTGTTGCTAAGCGCAAAACTTGAGCACGACCAATTCGGCTATTTTTATTTTAAATATATTCATTAAGGCACAAGGAAGGTTCTTATGGAGAAAAAAAAAACAGAAATTGCGTGGAAAATAGTAAAAACAACACTTTTCTTTTCCCGCTACAGGCCGATCACTTTTGACAGAACGAAGTCTGTCTGGGCAGCTAGTTAATTATAATTCTGTAATTAATGAAAATTGAGGAATCGTTTTCATTAATTACTACATAATTAGTTGATTGCCTTATCGCAAGCGCGACTGCTAAGCATGGGGTCCTGGGTTCGATCCCCAGGTCGGGCAAAGTGTTATTGGGTTTTTCCATTAGGAATTTCGCAGTAGCAGCCCGGAGTCTGGATTTGTGGCCGGTTAATAATAAGCTCGCCCCCTATTAAATGGGACTTAAACATAACTGGCGAAACGAGGTTGTACTAAAAACACCTCTGCTGAACCCTTTGTGGAATACAAGGCGTGATGTTATTTTATTCCTCAATCAAATTCCCAGTAGGTAAGTCATGATTTTTTCTATTGTAAGCTCACGTCACCATTAAAGTATCAAAATATTGTTTATTCTTTCTTGCTCTCAGTACCAAGTTTATTATGTTATTTCTTCCTTCCCAAGCTCCTAGATCATCAAAATTAATAAATTAATTACGTTGTGCTTGTTGTTTTTATTCACTTCCTCCACGTAAGCCATTTATGACGGTCGTGGCCACGCATTGTTTTACAGCAAGACAGCTAAATGCTGGGAGCGCCCGCCTCGCAGTAAAAACAAAAATAAAACTTTTAATTTCATAATGGAACTCAACAGTGAACGAGGCGGGCTTTGTGTAAGTCCTCGAAAGGCCACAGTACTGTAGGTCACCTACACATATGGATAGTTTTAGGACAGGGATGTACAGACTAATTAGGACTAGGGGGTACTCGGGCAGATAATCTGCTAACAGCGGGTTACCACAATTAAAAACAATCAAAAAGGTAGAAATAAAGTTTACTGAAAATAATAATAGATTGGGTATTTAAAAAAAATGTATTCAGACATCTTAAGCTGGTCCCGATTCTTAAAATACCTATTGCATTATTGTCATATACACGCATACAATAATTTGATTCGCTGGTGGGCCGAACGTATATTGACGAAGGGCCGCAATCTTTTTCTTATCTTTTCTATTTTTTTTTTTAAAACGTTGCGCCCTCACTAGGATTTCTCCTGTATCGTGGGTACGTTTACAGACACAAATCTTCACATGTACAAACACCCAGACCCGGAACAACTATCTGTAGGCCATACAAATATTTGTTCCGTGCGGGAATCGAACCCACGACCCGCAGCGCAGAAGCCAATCGCTTAACCACTGCACCAAACGTGTCGTAAATACCTACCTGGTTTAGGATAACTCCGTTGTGGATATTTGGTTTTTAATTACTCCCTAAGCCGAGGTCCGAGTCCCATTAGGGGTCGCGCTTAGTGCTGTTGTTGCTAGCTCGTCGTGATATTAGTAGTAGTAGTTAGCTTAGGTTAAGTATTTTACTCTCGTCCCCATTGGTTGGAGACCCTTCAGGTCTCGCCAATAACTGCCCGGTTACGTAGAAACGGTCCGCAAGACCATCTACAAGCAGTCGATCTACAAAAAGTTCTTAAAACAGAAATCTTAAATTCTTTCATCCTCCAGTAGATACTCTGATCTCAAGGTCTCAATATTTATAATAATAACTACCTACCAGCACAGGCTAGCTTTTGTCCTGTAGGGAGACAATTATAGAATTGCCCCTACAAGGCGAAGGTCTCTACTCACACAGAGAACAAACACCACACTTACATGACGTGTTGGCGATTTTTTTTTGTTTTTTTATAAAAACGTTGCCCCACACTAGGATTTCTCCTGTATCGTGGGTGCGTTTACAGACACAAATCTTCACATGCACAAACACCCAGACCCAGATTTCAGATCATTAAGACCAGGTTTCCTTACGATGTCCAACTTCCTCGTTGATCTAGTGGTGGCAAACGCGACTGCTGATCTTTAGATCCTGACTTCGATCCCCAGGTCGGGCAAAGTGTTATTGAGTTTTTCCGGGTGGAATTCCTCAGTAGCAGTCGGGACTTTGGATTTTTGCCGGGTTGATGTCAATAGGCTCGCTCCTATTACATGGGGCTTAAACGTAATAGCGAAATGAGGGTAAACACCTCTGCACAACTTCGAGAAAAACGGGCGTGAGAGTCAATCCGAGATTAACTTTTTTATTATTCAAAAATCTGTCTATTTAACTTGTTCCGTTTGAAATGTAAATAAACCCTCCATAAACGTAATGGCTAACCCGTAACTTCCGCGATTACGCAACACACCATAAATCTTTCCGATGACAACTTTACCATACGAGCAAAAAAGTTTTTCCAACATTTTCCTTCCTATTAATAAATATGACGGACACGTGTCGCAAATAGAATCCGAATGATCTGGGAGAAATATGGGAGGATGATGTAATATGGTGTGAACTTGCTGATACCCGCTGTTCCGTGCGAAGCCTTATTTCCCGTCTAGGCTCAAAATGAACTGAATATGGATATTGCTACACCTGCGCCAACCGTTTGTTGGTCTTATGATACCGCCTTGCTTGCGTATGTATTTGAGTAAAAAGAAATCCTTATAAAAACTTTAAGGTAAACGATTGTATCTTCAACTTCGTTCAACTGCCTCGTTGGTCTAGTGATGGCAAGCGCGACTGCTGATGGTGAAGTCCTGGGCTCGATCATCACGTCGGGCAAAATGTACCTAATTGGGTTTTACTGTGTGGAATTCCTC
This sequence comes from Amphipyra berbera, assembly GCA_910594945.2. Classification (NCBI taxonomy): domain Eukaryota; kingdom Metazoa; phylum Arthropoda; class Insecta; order Lepidoptera; family Noctuidae; genus Amphipyra; species Amphipyra berbera. The sequence continues at coordinate 6,850,163 of OU343136.1, read as the reverse complement.
AGTAGCAGCCCGGAGTTTGGATTCGTGCCCAGTTCATGGCAATAGGCTCGCTCCCTATAAGATTGAACTTAAAACATAACGGAGCATTGAGGATGTTACTATACACCTCTGCCCAACCCTTCGGGGAATACAGACGTGATGTGATGTTATGTTGACTTTATCTTGCAGTACCCCTGCAGCTTCAGGATGTGAAGTTTCAGGAGTGTCGGTTACACAGGAGTTGAAAAATCTGTCGAAAGATTTGAAACAAATAAACAAATATACGAAGTAAAGCTAATTAAAAACCGTTTAAAAATACATAGGTATAAGGGTATTGCCAGGATTTAGTTCAGGGGGGAGGGGGTAGGCAAGGGAATACTACCTAATAATATTCATGCTACAAAAACGTTTAATGGAAATAAGCGAATGTAAAACATGCAAAGTGAATAAATTTCTGCTTAAAATTATTTTCGGGAGCACTCAGACTGTACCCTTAACCAGAGCCTGCTATGGAGGGGCAGCTGTCTCACCTTAACTCCACTTGGCTACGCCCTTGCATAGGTACATTCAAGTTTTCGTGATAGTAATAAAAGTGAGATTATGCTATTTAATCAAACTCTAGCGGACCCGGCAGACGTCGTCCTGCCCGGAAAAGCACACCGACAGTAGCGCCACCTATCGGGTCCAATTGTGTTTTCAAACCATCCAGAAATCCTTTTAAATATACACACAAAATTTCATCCAAATCGGTCCAGCCGTTTAGGAGGAGTTAGGTGACAAACACACGAACAGAAGAATTATACCTATATAGGTATATTAAGATTTTCCATATTTTCTCACCATTTAAACTTTCCCTGGACTTCCACAAATATTTCAAAACCAAAATTAGCTAAATCGGTCCAGCCGTTCACGAGTTTTAGCGAGACTAACGAACAGCAATTCATTTTTATATTTACAGGGTGTAAATGAAATCATGTAATTCCTTCAAACCTCGTGATGTACTATTGACATAGAAAACCCTGCACGGGATAATTTTGGATTCAATAAAAAAAAATACAAGAAGTATACATTGTGTTCTTAAATTGAGGCATTTTAGCGCCCCGAGCGAATTGCGCGGCTCTCGCTCGCTGCGCGGTTATTTAACTCGCTTACTTTTTGTATTTTTTTATATTAAATCCAAAATTATCCCTTGCAGGGTTAATCTATGTCAGCAGTACATCACGGGGTTTGCAGGAATTACATGGTTTCGTTTACACCCTGCACAGAAGATATAGATAGACGATAGATTACATAAATAAGTATAGGTACTATCTAAACCACGCCACAAAATTCTTTCTTGAAAAATTCATCGTTCATTTCCGCTAGATAAACAAGCAAATGTTGAATACTAACAGTTTTATAGAATTTCCAATATACTCGTCCATATTGGAAATGGAAGTACAAACGTTGTGGAAGCTATCAATGCGAAGTTAAACGAATGGTGCATTAGACGAATTGAACGTGGTGCTCCGGTGTCGGCTTTCAGTCGGAGTCAATTAAATGATTGGAGCCTTATGTCTATATGGTAGAGGAAATATTAGTCATCGGTAACTTGACATAGGTTTACGTATAGGGTGTAACCGAATTAGTGTAATTTTGTTTGCTTTTGTGTGTTCCTTGGATTTGTGTGGTCCATCTTAGATCCTGTCTGCGCTTACCATCAAGTGAGACAAGGGCCAAAAACGACCAAGACATAAAAAAAAAAGAATCTGGTATAGATTAAACATGCACGTGATTTTGTTTGATTAAAAATAAAATTAAAAATCGTTTTATTTTCTTGCGAATGTGGTTTGTACTCGAATCTAAACTACCTGATGAAGATAAAAAACATGGCGTCTTTTTCATTAAATGTGATAGAAAAATTCAGAGTTACGCATCAATGAATGATAGCCCAGCGAGACAGCTGGAAGGCACGACTAGCGCGGTATAGCTCTGCGCCTCGGGGTGCTTTCAGTTAACAGTTAAATCATGTTTTCTTTTTAAAATTATTTTTTTGCTGCATACAAAAGAATAGCATGCAGGGTCAATATGTATTATATATATTTATATATTATTATAACAGTAGACCACGAAATTTGAAGGACGTAAAAGAATTTAATTTTTTTTTTAAAAACGTTTCCCCACACTAGGATTTCTCCTGTATTGGGTGCGTTTACAGACACAAATCTTCACATGCACAAACACCCAGACCCGGAACAACTATCTGTGGGCCATACAAATATTTGTTCCGTGCGGGAATCGAACCCACGACCCGCAGCGCAGAAGCCAATCGCTTAGCCACTACACCAAACGTGTCGTCAACGTGTTTACACACTGTATTTAGGTACCTACTCAATTGTGTAGTGTGTATGGAAGGTAATTACGTTAATTTTCGCGCTATTTTCTAGGTGGAACCTGAAACTATTTTTCCTGTCTAATTACTAAAACTGACATACCCTTGTGTGTATTTCATTCTGTTTGGTATTTTGGCTTTTGGCATAAAAGCATCTCAAAATAATTAAGCATCTCGTGAGAGGCGACCAGCAAGCGTAACATGCGCAGCGTGTGATAATTTTGTCGTCGCATTATCTCGTGCCGAGACGAGATAATGTACGGCTTATCTCGTTTCGGCACGAGGTAATGCGACGAGAAAATTATGTCGCGCTAGGCTACTAATGAATTTACATTATCTGGCGGATGAGAAGTTGCATCCACAATTTTGTGTTGTATCTTTTAATCTTTCGTTGGATAACCGGAATAATAAAAAAATCACATGTCAACGATATGATGGGAAGTATAAGACAAGAGCCCGTTCACACGAACGCTTACGCTAATTACAAAACGAAAACGCGCGTGCTACGATGACGCCACCCTTCGTAGCGTTAGTGGCTACGGGAGCGGATGCGGATGCGGATTCCGTCCGCACACGGAGCTTACATTGTAAAAGGCTAGACGTGTGACCCACGACTTGACACTAAAATGCACTACAAGAAAGATGGTTACGGACCAGCCGTGTATGGACGAAAATCGCACCCGGGGCAATCGCACTCCGAAAATCGAACTACGAAGCTTTGGCTGATAGATCGCACGTTTTCCAACCACGAAAGTGTTTCAGATCCGACAATCGATTTGATTTTCACGATTTGACATTTTGTCTTTCGTTCAACCTACTCCCAAATGTTTATTGACATCTAGTAATTAGTTGTTTGAAAATACCACGTTGGGCGCCAATATAACACTTTAGGGTGGCTTTAGGAGTCAACCCTCAACTAGCATGTGCACATAAAATTTTGCAAGCGTGTACTTACGGGAGGATAAAGAATAACACTTGTAACTTTACAGTTAATTAATTAAGAATTACAAAATAGATCAACAGGGCGTGGTTCGTAGCAATACGAGGAGTCCAGGGTCATCACTTAACTTGGCAACTGCAGCGGCGCGAGAGGGCCGATCTGCAGCGTGCTCGACCTTTTATAGGCCCAGACCGGCCAGTCAGCCACCACCCGAAACAATACTTTTATCGCATATTTTATAAGTTCAATGTTCGTCGTTTTTGCGTTTCGGTCCGAAACGTATATCCGAGTACGCCCCCTGCACCCGCCTCCACATAAGACAGAAAACGTCCTTAGCGTTAATGCTATCGCTTGTGTGAACAAGCCATTAGAAACTTTAATGTAGTGGTCTAGGGGGACCTAGGGAAGGCCCATGTTCAGCTGTGGACATTAACGGACGTCGTGATAAATTATTGAAAAATAAATAAGGATTAAAATTATTTATCCGCCCCAAGCCGACAGTTAAAGCTAGCCTAATAACATGAATGTAAAATATGCACTGGAAATTAAATTAAACATGGACAATCGGACATGTTAATGGCTTCACAGAAATTTTAATACAAATATTTGTTTGCATACATTGTCATCTGTAGATACATAATTGTGTCATTACTGGCAGGGTGTAAATGAAATCATGTAATTCCTTGAAACCTCGTGATGTACTGCTGTCATAGATTAATCCTGAACGGGACACTTTTGGATTCAATAAAAAAAGATCACAAGAATCAAATATGCGTTCTTAACGTGAGGCATTTTAGCGCCCCAAGTTAAATGACCGCGTGGCAAGCGATACTTCGCAATTCGCTTAGAGCGCTTAAATGCCTCACGTTAAGAACACAACGATTTTTTTTTTCGCTTTTTTACATTGATTTAATTTGTGAATTATTTTATCGAACCAAAGTCCCTAGCAAAATTGAATGAGTGGGTCGTGGAACTGCAAGTATACTCCACCAAGAACAACACAGGCTGCTTAGTTGTCGGCAATAAGACTGACAAGCATATCATTTTGGGACCCAGTGCATAATATCAGCAAGCACATTGGATCACCCGCGCGACGGCGCAACGAGTATTCCCAAGGAAACTTGACGCCAGGCAGGCGGCCGGTCATAAAACAATAAGCCAAAATCTCTAACAACATGGATTTATGAATTACATGTTGTGCCGACCCCACCTAGTGTGGGATAAGGGCAGGAAGAAGAAGTTAAGAACACAATGTTTAATTCTTGTAATTTTTTTATTGTTTCCAAAAGTATCCCGTGCTGGGTTAATCTATGTCAGCAGTACATCACAAGGGCTGAAGGAATTACATGATTTTGTTTACAATCTGTATTATGAGCGAACAAACAGAGATACAGAAATACATTTTGATATACATTTTCAGGGCAAAAATCTTCCACGAGTGACGATACTTAAGTACGTCCGGCGTACCCTGGGCAGTCAGTTCGGATACCAATCTTGCTGACTGGCTAATGTTTTCACCATGGCACATGTCATTTAGCCGACACAAGAGTTCTGCCAAGCCTTTTCCCAACTATGTTGGGGTCAGCTTCCAGTCTAACCAGGTGCGGCTGAATACCAGTATTTTACACGGAGCTACTGCCATCAGACTTCCGCAACCGAGTTACTGGGCAATGCCGATATCCTAAGGTTAGACTGGTTGTCAGACTTTCGGGCTTCTGATTTCCCGTAACGACTGTCATAGGTATTCGTACGACACCCGGGATCGACTGTTTAACGTGCTCTCCGAGGCACGGAGGGGTCTCGATGTGTAACATACGGTCACCCATCCACAGACTGACCATGGCAACCGCAGGTTCACCTCGCAAATCGTATGATCTGTGCGGTTGGTAATTAGCCACGAGCCCCTTAGCCCTTTTTTTTTATTTGTTACTAGTCCTGCGTTTGGCCGCCATCTCGCCTGATGTTAAGCGATGATGCGGTCTACAATGGAGTACGCTTGCCTAGAAGAAACCGATTCACTCGTGACTTGAAGACACCCAGATTGTAACTGTCGGGGAACACCCACTCGGGCAGCGCATTCCACTGTTTGGCAGTTTTCACAATGAAAGTGGAATCAAAACGCTTCGTTCGGGTTTTTGGTATATCAACCATGAACCGATGGCGCTTTTTCGTGCTTCTGGCCGTCCGATAGAAAAAAGGGCAGGGGGGTATTAGATCATGCAGATCTGAAGCACACTCTCCGAAATGTGTCCGATAAAAAACCGATAGACTAGCAACTTTGTGCCGATGCTCAAGACTTTGGAGCTTGAACTGAACAAGGGAGTCGTTGCTGATGAGCTTCTTGGCACGCTTCTCAATGGACTCCAATGCCTCAAGCTGGTATTTTTCTGAGCGATTCCAAAGGTGCAAGCAGTACTCCATGCACGAACGAACCTGGGCTTTGTATAGTTGAAGCAACTGTTCTGACTTGAAGAACCGCCGCACCTTCAAGAGGACACCTAGCTTTTTAGCAGCCAATTGAGCTTTGGACTCAATATAGGAGCCAAAGTTGAGGGTCGACGTCAGAGTAACGCCCAAGAGCTCAAGATGGTCAGTTATCGGTATAGACACATCTCGAAAAGTAGGAACCAGCTGGAATGGTCTCCTTTTGGCAGAGAACAGACACGCCTGGGTCTTTGATGCATTGAACTTGACACAAAAGAAGAACTTTAAAAAAACAACTAAAATAAAACGTCAATAACTTACCACGCATTCAAACATCATTTGATAGACATAATATCTGACATAGTTTAGTCTATAGTTATTATTAAGTAAAAACCGACATAACTAGACACGTGCCGTCCATACATAATCAAACAAATTGCGGCTCAAATAATACTGGTTATAATACCTAGCAGAACGTTACAAGTATATGCTTTCACTTTAGTGAAGTAATGTACGTTTTGACTAATGGCCAATTAGGTTAATAGAGAACCCCAGGCAGAATAATGTTTCACGCGTGACGTCATTCGGCAGCATTTGATATATTATCACATTTATGAAACTGATAGCCATATAGATCATGGTACCGATGATTAGTTTGAAATGCTAACACCATATGTTATAGGATCGATTTATGACTGATTCCTATAATTAACCGAGCGTTATTGATTGAAATAAAGACTTGTGGCGGCATCTATCACACCACATGCAAACTACGCAGCACTACGATTGTCTAGCAGACTACAGCGATAACAATGGCAGCTGTCAAATGAAATGTCACAAATCCTGCATCGCGATATCAAGATCTGACACGGAGTTAGTATATAATTATACAGCTTCCCAACATCAACCGTTGGGCAGTGATCCGTCAGGCATAAGACCCGCCTGGTTGGAGGATCCTCCCTTTTCGATCGAGGAACACCATACCTTGTACCTCCATAGTAGAACTGGTCTCCAGAAACGACACATGTATAAAGTAAATTCTTGATACAAAAACGACACTCGCTTCTGGTACAAAGCAACTGCTCTCGCAAACCATCGGTAAACGGTAATCGGTAATCAGATACTCTGAGCTACATTTAGTGTAACAGAGTAGAACTAGCCCTATTACGAGCTGAGCCACTTTAGGAAAAAACAACACTTTGTTTCTTGTGTTAACCGCTACCGCGCTTACGGCGTCATTCTCACTTCGCTCACCCGGCTCGCGCGCTGTTGGTAACCAGAGACCAGACATTTAGCCGCATAAGGAACGTAAAGTGTTATTCCAATCCAACGTTAATTAGTTAAGATTTATTATAATCTGTCAAAGTTATTCATCATCGTATGACTACAGCGAACGCTTAAAGGGGAAAATTTCCATAACCACTAACCCTGGCAGATTGGTGATCGTAGTTTGCTTAGCAAACAGGAAGACGCTGCTGCCTATGCTCTTGACGTAATCCCTTAGTTGCCTTTTACGATACCCACACGTGGAGAGGAAGTGGCTTATTCTTTGCTGGGAATCACACGAAACAACCGGTTTAAAGGTTAGATAGTTGGATTAAAATGTTCTCAAACTGCTATAGCTATTTTATAAAGTGACTACTTACACAATCTGACCGAGACAACGAGTAACGATACTAAGTACGTCTGGCGTACTCTGGGCAGTCAGCCCTGCTACCAATCTTGCAGACTGGCTAATCTTTTCACCACGGCATGAGCTATTCTTGTATAGCTCGTGCCTATACGAGAAGAGAGGAAGATTTATCGATAAAAAATCGTCGCCCACTCAGGATGCCTACACGCACAAAAAATTTACAGTGTCTGTCACAATACATTAAAACCAATATAAACTAAGTAGGTACTCTTCCTATTTGGAAGTTAGCCAGATCTCTGAGCACTTGCGTAGCCAGCCTAATTCAGTTTGAATGACACTAACGTGGCCTATAGCGGACACTGATTTGAATTACAATGAAGTTTGTTACCTCGTACATTGTGCAACTTCTAAGGTTGGAATGAGAGTAGGATCTAAATGAGACGGTAACAATTGATATTTGGACCTGTTTGGGGGTAGGCCATCGTTGGGTGAAATTGTTTTTGAGGACTCTCTGATTGTAGTCGAACTAGCTGACGACCATGGCTTCACTCGCGTGGTATATCGTTAAAGAGTATCCAATGTTCTTTTCCGGATTTCAGGTTATCTACGTGCCAAGTTTCATCAAAATTGGTTGAGTAGTTTAGTCGTGAAGAAGTAACACACAGACAGACAGACAAACTTACATTCGTAATTATAATATTTACTAAGTATGGATATTAGCTCAGATTTGCACTAAGTCTTAACAAACTTTCTAAACAATGATTATTTATTGTTATCTTATATTCAACAGTGGGTGAAACAATGCTAACAATGATAATGACAATGATTACGTATTCAGATCAAAAAATCTCTTTTGCCATGCAGTTTAAAAGTATTACTCAAAATATTCGATCCAATTTTGCCTCCATTAAATTTTTAATAATGCTGCTTTTCATCCGATTGGCAACAAAATTTTCAACCGAAAATATATTCATACATACATACATAAACTCACGCCTTTTTCCCATGGGGGTAGGCAGAAACTATAGAACGCCACATGCTACGACTCTTACATACCCCTTTCGCTTCATCCACATTCATACATCTTGTCATACACGCACGCCGGTTGAGAGTACTACGCACCTGACCTTTGTGAAGAACATCACCAATAACATCGATGTATGTCCTTCTAGGACGTCCTCTACCGGCGTTCCCATTAACATCCGCCGCATCCATTAAGGTGGATATTCATACATCCACGCCTTTTTCCTGCCTGTTATTATGATCCGGCCGAAAATAGGAGCCACGTGTCGTAAGAGGCGTCTGAGGGATTAGTCGGAGGGATGGGCAATAGCATCTTATTTTTATTATCTTACAAATTTTTTTTTCTTCATCTTGCTTTAGATTGGTGACCGTTTGTTACATATCGAGACCTCTCCATGCCTCGGAGAGTACGTTGAACCGTCGGTCCCGGGTGTCATACGAATACCTATGACAGTCGTTACAGGAAATAAGAAATCCGAAAGTCTGACCACCGGCCTAACCTTCGGATATCGGCATTGCCCAATAACTGAGTTGCGGAGGTCTGATGGCAGTCGCTCCGTGTAACATACTGGTACTCAGCCGCATCTGGTTAGACTGGAAGCTGGTCCCAACATAGTTGGGAAAAGGCTAGGCAGAACATTCAGCTTGCTTTGTTGCCAGTCTGCTACAAATCTTCCTAGCTTTGAGTCAATTACTGTTATCAGAAGAGGCTGAAATTTTGCTAAGACATTAACTTCTTCCATACCTCTTGGTGTTATCCCTTTTATACGACATCTACTATCTATCACAACCAGTCAATCATCATTCCTCTTTCTAACCAAATATAATAATTTACTAGCTCTAGATTTGCTAGCTAAGCAGTAATAGCCTAGCGGTTGAACGCTTGCCTTCTATACAAGAGTGTCTGAGTTTGAATCCAGCCCGTGCCTCTAACTTTTAGAATTCATGTGCGGATCAGAATTTGATTATCATTTGCGTTAACGGTAAAAGAAAAACATCGTAAAATACCTGCACACCTGAGAGGGCTACACAAAGTTCTTGATGGTGTGTGTAGTCTACCAACCCGCACCAGGCCAGTGTGATGATGGACTAAGGTCTAAACCCTTCTCATTCTGAGAAGAGGCCCAAGCCCAGCAGTGGGACAACAATGAGCTAATTATGTATGTTATGTTACTAACTCCAGAATTGTTTCTTCGTATTGGTAGAGGCCCATTTACCGCACTGAAAAATAAACCCACTATAGGAATACAGTTCAATAAACTACAATTCTATTTCAAATTCTTCCATGCCCGCAAATTTATATTGCAGGGCAGCTGTCTAAATCAGCAGTGACCGAATAACCATTCTTGGAACGGCAGTGTCAAAGTAAACACTAGTATATATTGTCCAATAAAGCTAATGTATCGAATAATTGAAATTGTGCCGATAAAGCTCTCGATTTAATATCGAGGCCATTGGTTATGGTTCAATCGTTTGTATCGTCGATAAAACATCGATACTTCATTAACTGCTTCGTAATTGGTGACGTAATTGCGGTGTGAAAAAATTTACATGCAGATAGTGGTTTTAAATCATGTGAAGTCAATTGGAAAGAGTATAGTGAACTGATAGCTGTATTAAAAACAAAGAAAAACGAGATGGTTAGAAATTGTACAAAATAGAGAGGATATTTAATGTTAATTTTTATTTAATGTTTACTTCAGATCGACAATCCATACTTTTTAACCGACTTCAAAAAGGAGGAGGTTCTCTATTCGATTGTTTTTTTTTATGTATGTACACCGATTACGCTAAGATTTATGATCCGATTTACGTAATTCTTCTTTAGTTTGATGCGGAATAGTTGCCATTTGGTTCCATACAAATTTAACATAGTTTGGCCCAGTAGTTTTCATTTTATGAACATTTTAATTTTTTTGTGAACATTTTAGTTTACGTGGATGATGTAATTATTCTACCTGATGTAATCTAGAAAAATCCTACTATAGTTTACAGAACAACCTATTACAGACACCAAAAAGTAAAAAATAAAAAACTACGTTTAAAAAAACCGACTTCAAAAACTAAAAAGTATAAAATAACTTAATATAAAATTAACAGTTTCAGAAGTCGGTGCCTTCAATTTGGTTCAGCGTGGATTAGCACCTACTTCTGAAACTGTTAATTTTATATTAAGTTATTTTATACTTTTTAGTTTTTGAAGTCGGTTTTTTTAAACGTATTTCTTTTTATTGTTAGTAATACTTAAAAATATGTTAGTAAACAATAATAATACAACTAATTTATTATACCGGCTTCTTGACATGCATCTGTACACACTGCCACAGTATTGGACAGTCAGTTTCGCTAGCCACAACACTACGAATGCTGTTGCTACTGCCTCAGACCCGACTCAGCAATGATGCAGCTCTCTTTCTGAGGATAGCATGAAAGCCAACGGTATGAGCATCGGCAACCATTCCCCAAGTACAACAGTGCTTCGGCAGCCGCATCAGCATTCTAAAGGCATTGTTATACTGTACGCATTGGGCGATGAAAGTCTTCCTAATGCCTGGTCCTATAGAGCCACTGCACCTGATCAGCACCACCTCGTCGCTCGCCGTCCACCCGTTGTCGACAGGCGGTCAACGGGTGAATGCCGCGTTATCAACCAGTAGAAAACTTGTTATGTCCACGAAATGTTAGAAAAAAAGAGGGTGAATATTGGACCCCTCAACGAGTGGACGCCGCGTGGTCCACTCGCCGTCCGCGCGTGGATAGCTTGCGGGCGAGGCGATCTGGTGACGCTACGAAGTTGATGTATTGAGCGTTCATCCTTAGAAGTCCATATGAAGATAACTAACCACACAAGGCGAGGCGGTGCTGGTCGGGTGCCGGGTGGCTCTAATGAGTTATGATCTATAAACTTTTGTTAATTTGCTTTTGGTTTTGCTTATTTGCTTACCAATAGGTGCATTTCTTTTGCCAAACTGGGCATATGAATAGACTCATAAGCAAATTTTACCTGTGATAGCTACTTCCATATGGGAGAGTCTACTATGTAAAGCTTATGATGTCTTTGTTTCATTATTGGTAAAGATACAAGAGTCTCGATTTCAACCAATAACGCTTCGTAAATTATAGAAATCGCACATTAAAAGGCAAGGAAAATGTATTCCTTTGTCAAGTACTGGAACATATGATTGGATAAGTAATCTTTATTCGTCGTGTTTACAAGAATAGCTAAAAAGATTATCCAGTCAGACAGGTTGGATGCGGGCCTGACTACCCAGGGCACGCCTGACGTACTTGAGCACCATCACTCATGGAAGCTGCTATAAGTAGTTACATACATACATCACGCTTGTATCCCCCGAAGGGTTGGGCAGAGGTGTATACAGTAACACCCTCATCCTCATTTCGCCGTTATGTAAATCCCATGCAATAGGGAGCGAGCCTATTGCCATCAATCGAGCACAAATCTAAACTCCGGGCTGCTTCTGAGCAATAACAGCAATAACACTTTGCCTGACCTAGGGATCGTACCCAGGACCTCAGTATCAGCAGTTGCGCTTGCCACTACTATACCAACGAGGAAGTCGATAAGTAGTTATTTGTAGAGTATTTGTTTAATATAGGTACTTTAATTATGTCTACTTTAATATATAATTTACTGTCATACCGCAAACTTTCCCACAAACCCCTTTTCTCAACTTTTATTTGGAACACTGACCATCCTAAGGTTGTCTGGCAAATATCTCCTTAAGCGAAAAGACCGCCCATTGTACATATTTTCATATTTATTTTATAATAATGCATTTTACTGTTTAGTGTATAATAAAGAGTTATTGTATTGTGGTTCGCATTTTACTTTTCAAATAAATAATAAACATATTTTATTGAACTCATTGGAGTTCAATAAAATACGACCAATTATTCTTAATGGTATTTATTTTATTTCATATGTCAGAATTCATATTTAATAACCTTTATTTGTGCTTATTAATAAATTATTCACGTTTACAATCTTATTATTATTGCATCGAATTAAATATTAATTCCTCTGAGTTGTTTCAATTGAATTAATTAATTTTCCTCGTGTTCCCAATCCGCGACCCTACTGCTACGGTCCTGTATAATCCGTAAAGTAATTGAAATAGCCACAGGCGTGTTCCCTTGGGGGAGGCCTATGTCCGGCATTGGATTAAAATAGGCGAAATTGATTGATTAATTAGCTAAAGTTTTGCTGTTAACGTTGTTTGGTTTGGAAGCCAAGTCAGAGGCCCATGGGCGGCATAAACTCTGACACCAGGTTAGTCAATAACCACACGAAAGATTGGAGAATGTTGTTTGGTTCTATTTTCTGTTAAGTTATGTAATCGCAAGCAAGATAAAGGAACAACATTATAGAAATCTTAACGTATCTGTTGTGACTAAAATCTAACAAAACAAACTAACAAGGACCAAAAGTAAACAGTTAGGCCACGCCACAATTTTGTTAGAAAAACATTTAAGGGGGCTATTTCTAACAAAAATATGGACGCAGTAGACCCGAGCTTACCTTTGAAAAAAATAAACAAATCCGACCAAAGCCATCTTTTACAACACCCACGGGTAGCGAGGCGGTGGCCTTTTCACTGTCGGGATTTTTTTCGACATAAATAGCAAATGCTTTAAGTCTGTTGTCAGTCAAAATTCTTAACGGACATTCAAGAGAGATCCGATTTTTTCTGTGAGGAAAAAACGTGGCAAGTTCTGATTTAACACGAAATGGATTGGATCCGTTTGAACCCACGGGCCATTAAGTAATTGATTTTAACGTATTCATTGGCCTATAGAGGTACCTACCTACCTATACCTACACCTATAGGACCGTTACAACATCTACAAAAAACATGACTCTAATATTAGTTTAATTGACTATTTGAACTTGATAAGAAGTGATAGGCTAGCGGATGAACGCTTGCCTTCCATACAGGAGGATCTGAGTTCGAATTCATGTGCCGATCAGAATTTGATTATCATTTGCGTTAACGGTGAAGGAAAAATATCGTGAGGAAATCTGCACACCTGAGAAGGCTCCATAAAGTTCTCGATGGTGTGTGTAGTCTGCCAACGCACACCAGGCCCGCGTGGCGGACTAAGGCGTAAATCCTTCTCATTCTGAGAAGAGACCTGTGCCCAGCAGTGGGACAATAATGAACTAATTATGTTAGCTTTACATTAGCTCAACATTCTAGAGAAAATAACAATATATCAATGTAACAGTTGACATGACTGCTCACAGACATGCTTTACACACTATTTACATGAATCCTCTAGCGTAGTAATTGTAGCTTGCTACTGCATGCGATTCACGAACAGTTTACAACCATTTGCACTCTTGCACGGATCGAGCTGCCTACGTGCGTGCTACGCGTCCGCGCCAAGCACGTGCTACGCGCAACATACAGAATGTCAGTGGCGTCATTTAACGGCGTATCCGTGCGTAGCGTTTTCGTGCATCGCTGTATACACAGCAGTGATAACCTAGTGGTGTGACCGTCGGACTGCCAAGTCATAGGTCTCGAGTTCGAACTAAGACCTCTGATTCGGATTCATGTGCGTATTGTATAATTATCACTTCTTTAAAAACGGTAAAAGAAAACATCGTGAGGAAACCGACATGCCTGAGAGAATATCTCGACGGCTTGTGAAGCCAATTCAGAGACCCATGGGCGGAATAAACTCTGATACCAGGTTAGTCATTAACCACATGAAAAGAACAAAAAGCTTTGGAATGGTAGCTTTATGCTTTATTAAACTTTGCCCTACATTTGGATTTTTCCTGTATCATGGGTGCGTTTACAGACACAAATCTTCACAAGCACAAACGCCCAGACCCGGAACAACTATTTGTAGGCCATACAAAATATTTGATCCGTGCGGGAATCGAACCCACAACCCGTAGCGCAGAAGCCAATCGCTCAGCCACTGCACCAAATGTGTCGTTGTCGTAGTTAGTAGGGCAATGTGAACAAAACATTGTATTTTTTTAATAAAAATATGTGTCATTTATTTTCTGCAAAATTTCACAATCTCCACGCGACTGTGAAAATGTTGGCTCTCATAACTTCAGCTTGCCAACGCCTCTGATTACTTCTGCGTATAAACCCACACATAAATTATCTTTCTCGGTATAATATTTCTCTGATACCTAAGTGCCAGAGGCAGCCGTCTGCGGAAACTATTTTTCTGTGACATGACATAGAAAGCAAAACCTGATTACGTACATAGATTCACCTTTCTACCGACGTAGTACTGATAAAAACATAGATATAACTTATACAAAAATACACAGACAAAGTGCGAGTAGGACCCACGCCCTGAGGGTTCTGTACTGTTTTATAACCGTAAAGTAGAATTATTACGTGACAAACTTAATTTTGTGGGGTTTTTGCATGTAGGTACACTGTATAAAAAAAATTGGAAAACCAACATGTCATAATAATACGGGGTTTCGGTTTAATTCCTTTATTTGTGCTTATGAGATCTTCCCATTTCCAATTTCCAGACTTTAGTTCAACGGAAAGTAGGTACCTACTCAGGATTTGATGTGCCAGTGAGTCAATCACTCTTCTTCCTCTTAGCCTTTTCCCAATTATCTTGGGGTCAGCTTCCAGTCTAACCAGATGCGGCTGAATACCAGTATTTTACGTGGAGCGACTGCCATCAGACCTCCGCAACCCAGTAACTGGGCAATGCCGGTATCGTAAGGTTAAACCGTTTGTCAGACTTTTGGGCTTCTGACTACCCGTAACGACTGTCATAGGTATTCGTATGACACCCGGGACCGACGGCTTAACGTGCTCTCCGAGGCACGGAGGGGTCTTGATGTGTAACAAATGGTCACCCATCCACGGACTGACCGCGGCAAGCGCAGCTTAACCTTGCAAATCGTACGATCGGCACGGTTGTTATTTAGCCACGAGCCCCTCGCGAGTCAATCACTGAGTATGAAAATAAAATTTAAAAAGCCGTACTTATCTTTATATTACGTTGTGTTAGAACTTAGGAACTTGAATTATTTATAGATGTATGAAGCTGTTAAATTTAGTATTTGGTATTAATTTCAAATAGATAGGTAACTACTTCTATCTATTCTTGAGAAAACGTTGACAGATAAACAGACAGACAGATGCACAACAAAGTGATCCTTTACGGGCTCCGTTTTCCGTTTTGAAGTACAGAACCCTAAAATACGCGTAGGTACTCTTAATTTTCGCACGAAAATATATTCCTTATTCACGGACGAAGAAATTGGAGAAAACCAGAAAAAGAAAAAGTATTCGACATTTTCTTGAGACATGAATTCATGGCACCTACGCCCGTTTTCATAAAAGCAAAATAGCTTTGGACAAAAAGAAAGTGCTAATTAAGGAAATTTTACGAGCCCCGTATTTTCTGAGGAAAAATACAAGGTAACATTTGTCAACAGCTTAATAGTCGTAACAGTAATCTTGGATATGTGTCGCCCAGAGCTTAAGGGTTAAGCTGTGAAACATGAGGGGTTAAGCTTGTGAGAAAAATCTCGTTCGTGTTTACGATGATAGGTAAGTAGGAATGTGACAAAAAATATACGGACATTTGGAGTAAAAATCGTTTCGCTTGGTACAGTCAATTACAAAAGTCGATAACGTCGCTGTGCCGTGAAAACCTCGTCATTGCAATGAACCTAATTTTACAAGAAAAGATAATGTCTGTTAAAAAAAAGGATGAAGTGTAAATGTAAGGTTCTTCTGTTTTATTATCTATTTCATCTTAGAGTTGTGCAAGTTCGTTCTAAATATGCATTACCGGGTTTTCTACCCAAGAAATAAATAACAAGAAATTAAAATGAATTTGTGCTTTACGAGGTTTTCACTCAGCGACAATAAATAGGTACCTATTATGGAATTTCAAAATTAATTATCTCAGGTGTTCATTGTTTCTTTAAAATCATTGCTTTTCGGTGTAGCCGGTTGCTTTCGGTTTAAACCTAGGTCTAGTCTCTTACTCGGTTGGGTTCGGTTAGAAGCGGTTGTGAAGTGGCGATCATGGTTATTTTTTAAAGGAATTCTGTTTCTTACTTTATGCGTTAACAAAAATAATAATTGGCAAGTTTGCATTCATAAAACAATTTTATTACTTTGAGCAATCATCATTTACTTTTGACGTTGACTGTACTTTCGTTATATTACCAGGTAACAGTTTTACTGCTATGTGTTTTTTATTGTTGCTTTCCCAAAGTAATCTGTATATTTAAATGTTCTGCTTAGCCTTTTTCCAACTATGACTGACACCAAGTCAGTTTCCAGTCTAACCAAATGCGGCTGAATACCAATATTTTACACGGAGCGACTGCCATCAGACCTCCGCAACCCAGTTATAGGGCAATGCCGATATCCTAAGGTTAGACCGGTTGCCAGACTTTCAGGCTTCTGACTACCCGTAACGACTGTCATAGGTATACGTATGACACCCGAGACCAATTGTTTAACGTGTACGAGGCACGGAGGGGCACGGAGGGGTCTCGATGTGTAAAAAACGGTCACTCATCTGCAGGCTAACCGCGGCATGCGTAGTTTAATTTCACAAATCGTATGATTCACGCGTTTGAGACATGATCCTCTCATCTGTTGATTTAAATAAAACCCTAAATTTCCTGTATAAATCGTGTGCACAATATTTATTTATCTATTTCAGAACATACAATTGTCATAACAGGTTTTTACCCAATTCAACTATTCAGTTACATAGAAGACAAATAATTAAGCGTCACCCGTCACGTCGTTTTAATCATTAAGTTTATAATAACATTGTAAATCCATGTTTGTAGAATACATTTTAAAATCAGCAATCAGAACAACCTCCTCGTAATTTATACACAATTTATTGTATGCAATATATCATTCACAATATGCTCCGAGGTCAAAATATCAGCTTGTTTGTTTTAACTGCCTCATTAATCTAGTTGTGGGGTCCTGGGTTTGATCCCCAGGTTTGGTAAAGTGTTATTGGGTTTTCCATGTGAAATTCCTCAGTAGCGGCTTGTAGTTTGGATTTATGCCCAGTTGATGGCAATAGGCTCGCCCCCTATTACATGGGACTTAAACATAACGGCGAAATGAGGGTGTACTATACACCTCTATCCAACCCTTCGGGGAATACAGGCGTGATGTTATGTTGTATATATTATGTTTCTTTTAAAAAATCCTGTGGCGGTATGAATACTGCAAAGTGATAGGTACTCAGTGCACCACAGTACACCCATGAACACACAATTGAAACAGGGAGTTGATTATACACTATTTATTTATGTCAATAATAAGACAGAGTTTTGGCTTATACGTGTATAGACAGCATTCCATAAAATGAGCTCCCCAGACTATATAGGTATAATCATAATCCTCCATCCTAAATCAGGTGATATGGCGACGGTAATCAACTGCAGGCTCGACGTAATCAGTTTGACGCATCTTCCTGTCGTGGCTCGGCTGGCATATGGCGAGGCGTTACACAATATACAAAAAAAGGTACCTAAGTAAATGAAAAGCAAACCCTGGTTACAAGCCGGCAAGGATCGACTTTTACTTTTGTTGCCAACCCTACAATACAAGTATGTCATGAACGTACTTTTCACGAGCAACTCCTGTAATAGTTATTCTTGAACTACAAGTTAACATAAGTTTTTCTGTCGGCACGATACGATCTTTACGTGCCTTAATAAAAAAGTTAAACACTAGAACTCCTTTTATTTGGAAAGTTATAATGTTTTATGAGAATTCCGTAAGCTATGAGATTTTTTTATTACTTACCTAATACAACATTACCTATAAAATACTTAACAAAAAATATAGGCAACGTTTTTATATCTTTATCTGATCATATTGGCCCAACTGCTAGTCATAGGGCCTTTTTTATCTTTGGAAAACCCTTATGGATGTCCCTCGCCTCCTCCGGGTGTCTACCGGACTCTTACCAGCTAAAAACCAACGGTGTCCCTCCTTCAAACCTAAGGCCGGGGTCACGGGATTCGCTATTGCATGCACCGCAGCCCCGGCAGGTCTCGGTCCACCACATCTGGCTCACCTTGGGCAGTTAGCCGCGCTACCAACCTTGCTGACTGGCTTATCTTTCCACCAGGCTGGAGCTATGCTCATATGTAGCTCGTATTTTATTTATTAATAATATTAATTTATAGTATTTTAATTTTTACTATTTTAATTATTTAAATTTTTTAATATTTTATTTGTTTTTTCTCTACTGGAACGCTGTCGTCTCCCTCTTGGAGGAGGGCGTTAATAGCTGCGACACAGTTTTATAACTTATGTGGCTATTTACGTACGCAATCAATTTGTAAAATGTGTTTTTGTTCTAATAAAGATTATTTGATTTGATTTGATTTTGTATCGACACGAGAGAGAGATACAGCATCAGGAGGAGACTGATGCGCATCCCCTCTGACATTATCTAAGTTTACGACGTCCACAGGAAGTCCATGTCTTTGCCGGGCAACATATGACTGACCTTCTTGACCAACCTATTAAACAACCTAAATCGAATTGTTAGGAGTAACGGCCGGAGCAGATCTGGTGAGACTCAGCGCAGAGTATTTCCTAATGCCAAACCATTTTCAACTTTGCTAGTAGTTTAAATAGTATCGAGAATCAATTAACACAACTACTAGTCCCCGAGACCGTCAACGCGACTAAAGGCGAAAAGTGATTTTCAATATTATTGAAACACTAACAAAGTCGATAATGGCTTGGCAATGAAAAATGCTCTGCGCTGCGCCTCTCCAGATCTGTGTCGTCCCTAAGACTTCCCAACACCGAGTAAAGTGGAAAAGCTTAGTTGGAAAGTGGACCTTGGCAATTTGCCCTGATAACACAAGGAATAAAATATTACACTTAAATTACTAGCAGTGGACTGCAGTGCTGGAACGTTGGAATATTATGACGTTGATACCGACCAAAAGTTCAGAAAGAAAATAAAGAACAACATCACGCCTGTATTCCCCGAAGGGTTCAGCAGAGGTGTATAGTAACACCCTCATCCTCAGCAGCCCGGAATCTATATTTGTGCCCGGTTAATGGCAATAGGCTTGCCCCCTATTACATGGGACTTAAAACATAACTGGCGAAATGAGGGTGTTTTAAAACACCTCTGCCGAACCCTTGGGGGAATGTAAGGCGTGATGTTATGTTATGTAATGTTTAAATCCCATGTAATAGGGGGCGAGCCCATTGCCATTAACTGGGCATAAATCCAGACTCCGGCCTGCTACTGAAAAATTCCTAATGGAAAAATTCAATAACACCTTGCCCGACCTGGGGATCGAACCCAGGACCTCAGCAGTCGCGCTTGCGACCACTAGACCAACAAGGCAGAAAATAAAGAAAGACGGCTACATTTCAGCATTATTTTGTGAAACAAATCCCTGAAAGATTCTAACGTTTAGTTTGAAAATATAACCCGTAGAGACAAAAGTTCAACTGATATGCGCGTAAATGTATCATGGCTTCACATCCAAACGGATAGTTCAGTTCACCAACTTTTGACACAGCTCTCAAACTTTTCCACAAATAGATCCCTTATTTGTATCCATTCCAATGTTTAAGTTACCAAAGGATCTACCACAGACGAACTAATTAGACACTTATTAACAACAAAGAGGCCTTCGGGATACCAAGGGTATCAGTTGAGCCACTAAAACGTGATGAGATTAGTTCCAGTGTAATTGCCTTTGTAAATGGGTCACCTACATTTTGTTGGAATGCGGAGAAATGCATGTATTGGCCTCTTGAGACGAATAACTTGTTAAGAAATGCTGAGAGAATTGATGGAAACAAATTGTAATCTTAGAATGTTTTTAACGTAACAAAACATTACGCCTGTATTCCCCAAAGAGTTGGGCAGAGGTGTATAGTAATACCCTCATTTTGCCGTTACGTTTAGGGGGCGAGCCTATTGCCATCAATCAGGCACAAATCAAAACTTCGGGCTGCTATTAAGGAATTCAACACGATAAAAACCAATAACACTTTGCCCGACCTAGGTATCGAACCCAGGACCTCACGATCAGCAGTCGCGCTTGCCACCACTAGACCAACGAGGCATTGAATGGAATGTTTTTAACCGACTTCAAAAAGGAGGAGGTTCTATATTCGATTGGTTTTTTTATGTATGTACACCGATTACGCTGAGATTTATGATCCGATTTACGTGATTCTTCTTTAGTTTGATGCGGAATAGTTGCCATTTGGTCCCATAAAAATTTAACATAGTTTGGCCCAGTAGTTTTCATTTTATGAACATTTTTATTTTTGTATGAACATTTTGTATGAACATTTTAGTTTACGTGGTCGATGTAATTATTCTACCTGATGTTATCTAGAAAAATCCTACTGTAGTTTACAGAACAACCTATTACAGACACTAAAAAGTAAAAAATAAAAAACTACGTTTAAAAAAACCTATTTCAACAACTAAAAAGTATAAAATAATTTAATAAAGATTTAATTTAATACACCTCTTATGCAAACCTAATACCGTTACAGTTTTAGAAGTCGGTGCCTTCAATTTGGTTCAGCGTGGATTAGCACCAGTTCCAATGATTGGACCTCTGACTTTTCGGATTCATGTGCCTATTGTATAATTATTACTTGGTTAAAAACGGTGAAGGAAAACATCGTGAAGCTAAGTCAGAGGCCCATAGGCGGCATAAACTCTGACACCAGTGTGACGGGTGGTGGCTGAATGGCGGGGGTCCGGGTCTATAAAAGGTCGGGCACACTGCAGATCGGACCTCTCGCGCCACTGCAGTTGCCAAATTAAGTGTTCACCCGTTCAAGAAGACCCTGGACTCCTCGCATTGTACGAACCACGCCCTGTTGATATATTTGTAATTCTTAATTAAATATATATAGTATACGGTTACAAATATTATTCTTTATCCTCCCGTAAGTACACGCCTGCTAAATTTTATGTGCACATGCTAGTTGAGGGTTGACTCCTAAAGCCACCCTAAAGTGTTACACCAGATTAGTCACTAACCACACCAAAAGAAGAAGTCTGTTACGTCATTTCTCCTGCCAGCTTCACAACCAATTTTAAACAGAATATATATTACCTATACTTACATTGTTTGTGGCTCAAGCTTGAAGGTCTTGTCCAGCCTTTATGCTAATTGTCCAAAGTTTCGCACAAAGGGTGCTGGCAGTTGATCCCCCTTGTTTGTGTTGGACTTGCGGCTCACTGTCGACCGTTTAGCTAGTTACTAGCCAAATAAAACCGATGGATGCGTAGTGCGGGCTTATTTACTGAATCAAAGAGGCAAAATTTGTTCTTATTCCAGTTTCGTTAAGGGATGAAAGGTAATCTACACGATACAACAAAATTTATCTTAGCATAGTCCACAACAAAGTCCCTCCCGCTGCCTGTACGCTTAGATCTTTTAAATTACGCAACGGATTTTAATGCAGTTTTCAGCAATAGATAGAGAGATTCAAGAGGAAGGTTTATATGCCCCACATTAGTATCTACAATGCATACGTGCGAAGCCGGGGCGGGTCGCTAGTTAGTCAATAAATCACTATGTGATCAGTGATCAGACAGAATACTAGCTGTTCTTGTTGTCAACTGCATTGAGTTGTTCCAAAAATATATTTTATATCCATTTTATAGCGCCAATTTAAAATTAAATCGTGATTATTTTATTGTTGTCTTAACAAGTTGACTACCACTACTGCCTCTTTGGTGTAGTGGTTGCAAGCGCGACTACTGATTTTGAGGTCCTGGGTTCGATCCCCACGTCGGGCAAAGTGTTATTGGGTTTTTCCGTGTGGAATTCCTCAGTAGCAGCTTGGAGTTTGGATTTGTGCCCAATTGATGGCAATAGGCTTGCCCCCTATTACATGGGACTTATACATAACGGCGAAACGAGGGTGTTAGTATACATCTCTGCCCAACCCTTTGGGGAATATAGGCGTGATGTTATGTTGTGTTATGAAGTTATATCTAAAGGTGGCTGAAGGCTCCGTAGAAAAAACGCTTCTCTTAACCTTTGGGCATCAAACAGCAGCTCCTTAATTATTTATCACGACAGCAACTGACCACCACATTAAGTCCTTCCTATTAAATAAACATGGAAAATTTAAAACTGCACGAATTTTCAAACACAACAAATCCTATTGAAAATTTAGAATATCCAATTCATGCGTGCGATGACAGGAAATGAAGCAGCAGAGAGACGTACTCGTTTGACGCCATGTTGGATTCACGAAGCGTTCACGTGGATAGTGCACAAACCCCACTGTTTTGGAGCTGTCGATCGCCGCACAATTTTTGTATTAAATAAAAGCGTCCATACTGTTTTGTTGAAGAAAATGTGGCTTCTGTTTGAATTTTATTGAGTGAAGTGAGAATTTTCAATACGTCTAAACTACCTACACCTTGGATATTTGCACGGAGTTTGAGAATCTTTTGATAAGTACTTACGTAGTTTCTGGAGAATTTAGTCAATCATGATTGGTTTGAAAGTTTTATTTTTTTCTTTTTACTATCATAATTCAACCCTGTGTATTGTGTAAGGTATAATGAACGCATGGCTTTTCAAATATCAATAGCTTGTTTTGAATTTCCAGTGCTAGTTGACCTGTCATTGTACAGAAATTCCGTACCGTGACAGCTCAGCTTATACTAGAAAATATAACTTGATATTTCGTTATTTATACCTATTCTTTTTGTCTTATCGCCTACTCGGCCTAATTCTAATTTACAAACTACCTCCTAACCAGATTCACATAACCGAATATGCAATCGAAAAAAAAGGTAAATATTAATTTTGTATATACCTACACAATTTGTCATATTATTATTAAATGGCGTTTGTAAGGGCCTATGCACACGACGTCTTTTCTACGCACCAACGACGCGCGTAAATGTCAAACTCCATACTTAAAAAATGTGTGTATCGTTTTTAACCGACTTCAAAAAGGTTCTATATTCGATTGGTGTTTTTTTTTTATGTATGTACACCGATTACGCTGAGATTTATGATCCGATTTACGTGATTCGTCTTTAGTTTGATGCGGAATAGTTGCCATTTGGTCCCATAAAATTTACCAATAGTTTGGCCCAGTAGTTTTAATTTTATGAACATTTTTATTTTTTTATGAACATTTTAGTTTACGTGGACGATGTAATTATTCTACCTGATGTAATCTATAAAAATCCTACTGTAGTTTACAGAACAACCTATTACAGACATTAAAAAGTAAAAAAAAAACTATGTTTAAAAAAACCGATTTCAAAAACTAAAAAGTTAAAATAACTTAATAAAGATTTAATTTAATACACCTCTTATGCAAACCTAATTAATACCTTTAGCCTTTGGCCAGACTGCAAAAGTGGCCGCGGGGCGGGCGCGGTGCGGCGAGTTCAAACAGAAGAACTTCATTTGAGTGTCCATAGTGGGCACGCGGGCGCGGGAAGCAACGCGGGCTACTTTGCGCAGGGAGCGCGCGGGTAGCTCACGCCATAGTTAGGTCGTTCATACAAGTGGGCGCAGTGAGAGAGCGGGCGGCAAGTGACAACCCGCGCGGGAGCGGGGGATCTCAAACTAGTTCGAGCTGACCACGCGCGTTGTTGTGATGGCGTCTTCAAAATTAAATGTTGAAGAATTAATAAGTGCTATTCAAGCACTGTGGATGTCGAAACATCGTTTTTTAGTAAGAATTTTCCATTAAAAATAAGTCTTCTTCATCCATATGATATTTTGACAAACACTGGACACGACAACGCTCAGAACGACGCCGCGCTCCACTGCGGACAGGCAAATCGCGTGCGTTCCCGCACCCGCGCCGCTCCCCGCACCGCGCTGCCACTCTGGCCAAGCACTTACAGTTTCAGAAGTAAAAAAGAAAGCCTTCAAAAAGAAAGAAACTGTAAAGGTATTAGGTTTGCGTAAGAGGTGTATTAAATTAAATCTTTATTAAGTTATTTTAAACTTTTTAGGTTTTGAAGTCGGTTTTTTTATTTATGTATGGAGTTTAACGTTAACGCGCGTCGTCGGCGCGTAGAATAGAAGTCGTGAGCATAGGCCCTAAGCAGTACTAATATGAACTGGAAAACTATAACTGTAACATGCTCACGTTTATTAACGTGACGCCGTTACAGTTATATATTTGCAGTAAGGCAAAAAATAATGAAATACGCTAATGCATGTTTTATTAAATGCCATATAGAATCAGGGCCCCCGCAAGATCGGTCTATCATGTTTAAAACCAGTTTCCACAGGTGATATTAATACTACCAGCAGATAGTGTTGCTTGTACAGTCAACATCAAAAGCAAGTGATGATTGCTCAAAGTTACAAATTAATTTTATGAATGAAAACTTGTAAATCTTTAAAGAATTATGATAATAAACTCCTGAGATTATTAAATTCCAAAATATTCATCTACTTTTGCTGTTGTATTCTATTTTATATTTAACTAGCGACCCGCCCCGGCTTCGCACGGGTGCAATGTAGATACCTACTAATGTGGGGCATATAAAACTTCCTCTTGAATCACTCTATGTATTAAAAAAACCGCATCTAAATCCGTTGCGAGGTTTAAAAGATCTAAGCATACATAGGGACAGACAGACAGCGGGAGCGACTTTGTTTTATACTATGTAAAGGCTATTCCTATTTTCATAGCACTTCTAACACATACCCTAAACGTTTAATTTTATCCTCAAGTAATTGTATTAAGTAGCTCTATATGCTAAATTAGCCATCTATAACGGCGGGCGGGATTGCTTCGGCGCAATTAACCCAGTACACACTAACACTTGTCTGAGGGTGGGGGGAGACGTTCTAGTTAAGCGATGTTCACACATGCCACTGTATAGCTTCTGATTACGTCTTTGATGATACAAAAACTTTTTAACAAAAAAAAAACGACTTCAAATTGTCTATCTCCGAAGTTCTTCTTCAGATCTTCACTAAATTTAAATGGGACCATTTCGAAAAAATATTCTTTCAAACAAAAAAATAATCATTAAAATCGGTTCACAATTAGCAAAGATATTGTGGAACAAACATACAAAAAAAAACCATACATTCGAATTGAGAACCTCCTCCTTTTTTGCTAATTGTGAACCGATTATAATGATTATTTTTTTGTTTGAAAGAATATTCTTTCTAAGTGGTCCCATTTAAATTTGGTGAAGATCTGATGAAGAACTTCGGAGATAGACAATTTGAAGTCGGTTTCATTTTTGTTAAAAAGTGATTATTTGGAAGTCGGTTAAAAAGTGAAAATACACACGGAGCAATGAATGCGGGTCACCAACATAAATCTTTATATCTCGGAAAATATCAATAAACATTGTGTAACATAACATCACGCCTATATTCCTCAAAGGGTTGGGCAGAGGTGTATAGTAACACCCTAATTTCGCCGTTATGTTTAAGTCCCATGTAATAGAGGGCGAGCATATTGCCATCAACCGGGCACAAATCCAAATTCCAGGCTGCTACTAAGGAATTCCACGCGAAAAAACCTAATAACAGTTTGCCCGATCTGGGGATCGAACCCGGACCTAACGATCAGCGATCGCGCTTGCAACCACTAGATCAACGAGGCAGTTATGTTGTTGTTATTTTTTAATATTGTTATGTTTATGTTAGTGAGGAAACCGTCATGCCTGAGAGATATTATCGGCGGCGTGTGAAGCCAAGTCAGAGGCCCATGGGCGGCATAAACTCTGACACTAGGTTAGTCACTAACCATACGAAAAGAAAGAAGAAAGACTGTAGGTACTCAAGTGTCGAATTAGGGAAAGTGTACAGTTAGCGATAGTGTTGAATTGACGAAAGTGTCGGCACTAAGAAATTGTCAACATAGGGAATCTGTCGAATTCACAAAAGTGTCGACTATTAAAAAGCGCATAATAGAAAACATGCTCAAACAATTTATGCAATGAAAAAAAAATATGAAAAATTTACAGATTGTTGAAATATGAACAAAGTTGTGAAACCATACCTAAAGAACGATTCTTATAATTAACTGAGGGTTATTGGTTAATAAATAATACTATATTTTTTACCATATAAATACACACTGGTTTACACAAACAGGAGACAGAAAACTTATTTAATACTAAGGATTGTTGAACTCTGTTACGCAAAGTAAGATTCAACTTGTGTTATGTGTCAAGTGCGAGCACATACTAATCTAGAAACATATTTACTACTGAGTGTAATATGTTCGCATAAGCGAAGTAGTAAGTATTTATGGTTAAAATTAAGACACTTGTATGAATAATGAAGTAAGTAAAGACCCAATAACTTTGCATGCTATATTTAGTAAACAAAACGATTATTTTTTCATTCGACCGGGCATGATTTAAACATTTCGATGGCAGCAAAGTAGATACGGACATCTACATTTTTGCGAAAATGTTTTTTTTTACAAAAATTAGCTTAAATCAACCCTATCTACAAGTCTAGATACTAAAATTATTTCAAATTACAAAATAATGAAGAAAATCTGGCACGTAAATAAAGACATCTACACTCGATTTCTAAGAAACATCGTAGAAAAATGGCTTCTTTTTTTTACTAAAGGTGCTCTCTTGTAAAATTGCGATTTTGCAGATGTCTTCTTTTACTTTGCTGCCATCGATTTGTCCCTATAATATCTACCTATCCATTTAGGGATTGCAGGCATTGCTACATAAAATATCATCCGTATCAAATTGTAAATTCGTCAGCGCACAATCTGTGAAATTCTCAGATTGGCCCGTTAAATTAAGTACCTAAAGCGGGACAGCTATTTCAATTACTGCGATCCAAAACAACAATTTGCAACTACCATTGGAAACTTTGAACGTTCACAAATCGTCCATGCTCTGGGGTCAGTAAGTCAATTTGTGCTCATAAAACAACCCAGTATAGTTCGACGCCGTTTATTAGATACTCGTAAACGTGTGAAAACTATCTAAGACACACCCACACACGCGCGGGTGCGGGCCCCGGGCCCAAATTGTTTGAGGCTAGGGTTACCAGATGTAAAACTGAAAAGTCCTGACAAAGTAGAGAATCGAGGTGTGGTGATCCTCCAACGTCTTTACGTCGGAGGATCCACCAACCAGGCGGGTATTATGCCTGGGGGTCTACTGCCCAACGGATTTAATTTTTTTCTATTGGACTGCTTGTAGATGATCTTGCGGACCGTTTGTAACCGGGCAGTTATTGGCGAGATCTGAAGGGTCTCCAACCAATGGGGACAAAGTAAAATACTTAACCTAAGCTAACTACTACTCTAACATCATGACTACTAGCAACAAGCACTAAGGATGACTGGACATGGACCTCGGCTTAGGGCGTTGCTGGTGGGAGGACGGGGTCCGCGACGGCGGCGGGTGAGCACGATGGATCATGAACTCCTAACGGTTGACGATGGGAAATTGTATATATCCTACGATCTGCGTGTCAAATCTTGATATCACGATGCAGGATTCTGTGACGTCATATTTAGGAGTTGTCATTATTGTCGGTGTAGTTTACTACACAATTATCGTGCTGCGTAGTTCACGTGTGACGTGGTAGATGTCGCCACACGATAAAAAAATCCTGACATAATTGTCGCGAGCGCGCGAGACGTAAATTTAGTATTCGTTTTGTGTGCCGGACGCCGCGTCTGCGACTTTCGACTTCGAAAAATATATAATTATTCAGTATTTCATTTAATAATCAAAAATCCGGACATCTCCAGAGACCGGCTGTAATCCTGACCAGTGCTTAACACTCCTGACATGTCAGGACAAATCCAGACGTGTGGTAACCCTATCTGGGGCGGAATTATAGTACAGTGCAGAGCCAGATGGTGTAGAGTTTATAGTCCGACTATGCAATTACTACCCACTGTAAAGCTGGTATACACTCTGGTCTAAAACCAAATTCGTTACTAGATAATTTCCTCTGGGTGTAACTGTTTGAGCGACTTCAAACTCGTTTAATTTTGTGTGAATTCGTGGTGAAGTCTACCCTTAACAACGTTTTATTATAAAATATAAATAATTAATCATTGTATGAATTATGAACCGCACGAACAAATGGATTGATGACGAGCAGTGAACGAAAGAATTAATTAACAAATTATGGCACAGGTGGGCAATGAATAAGCAATTAAATTCGGATGTCGTTATGTCCGGTTCACTTTCAACTTCCATATAAATACATTTCCCACTTTTAACGAGTTTTTCGTAGATTTTCTTTAAAGGAATACCTCAACTATATGATTATTTAATTATTTGCGACGAAACATTCCTTGCTATTAGTTATACAAGGTTAGTCGGAAAGGGGGTACTAAGCCGCGGGCCACTTAAAGTATCACTGATGATTATTTTAAAGCAAGTGTTAAAATTTCATTATTCGATTATTTTTATTTGCATGCAAAAAGATTTTTATTTTAGTTTTTAAAAAAAAAAAAAAAACATATGTGCTTTAGTTATGCATTCAGAAAATTAAGTTTCTAATCCGTGACCCCAAATATGACCTAAATAGTAAACACAGCTGATCATAGGTACGGACAGATAGATTTTAGCATATTTTTTACGAAATCTTTGAAAAGCTATTTCTCTTAAACTTTCGAGTTTTGGGGAAAGTTGTAGAACAAAAGTTATCCCTTATTATAGGTACTTTAATACCCTTTCGGCTTAGTACCCCCTTTCCAACTAACCTTTTTTTTTTTTTTTTTTTTTTCTCTCGTGGGGAAATCCTCATGGACTATCCCCCGTCTGGGGAAGACGGGGGGGTGTGCCAGACTCTTACTGGCTAAAACCCCACGGTGTCCCTCCTTCTGACCTAAGGCCGGGGTCACGGGATTCGCTGTTGCATGCACCGCGACCCCGACAGGTCTCGGTCCACCAGCTTCTTCTGGTGGACCCCTCCTGTGGTGGGGCAGTTGCTCCCCTGCCCCACATCCGTCCGAGAGGCGCGCGCAGGACAAGATGCGCCATCCTCCCTGGGCCCGTTACTGGTCGGGCGACGGGTTCCCCAACCCGCCGCCCGCAGGCCACTCACTAGGGTGGCCGGAGATCATCACGCGCCCTCCGGCGCCCGGTGCGTCTAGCGCGAGAAGGGAGAGAAGAAGCGGCCTCCCTCTCCCTCTCCGCTACCTCCTTGGTCGCCATCACCCCCTCGCAAAAGGAGGCGATGGCTTCCCACGCAGTCTCGCTCCCGACCATGGACAGAACCACGGTCGGAAGCGAGAGGTCACCGCCGATCGCCGCGACTAGCTTGCGGCGCTGCGACCCCCATGCTGGACACGCCTGCAAAGTGTGCAGCGCCGTGTCCTCGGGGCAGTCGCAGTGGTGACAACCGGGCGTCTGCTCCCGGCCTATACGACACAGGTACTTCCCGAAACAGCCGTGTCCCGAGAGTACCTGCGTCAGCCGGAATCTGAGGGCGCCGTGACGCCTCTCCAGCCACTCCTCCATGACGGGTCTTACCGCCGCTATCGCGGCTCCGACTAACCTTGTATATCGTAGTCTTAAGCAATGTCAAAGGTTTTGTATCAATAAAGATTCTTATTATTATTTATCCGTATACGTTAGAATAAGTATTATTATAATTAAGTATTATGCCTATTAAAGCTTTGCCTTTTGCCCAACATTTGTCGCCTGACCACTGCATGGATTACATGCTGAAAAA
This sequence comes from Amphipyra berbera, assembly GCA_910594945.2. Lineage (NCBI taxonomy): Eukaryota > Metazoa > Arthropoda > Insecta > Lepidoptera > Noctuidae > Amphipyra > Amphipyra berbera. The sequence continues at coordinate 6,820,084 of OU343136.1, read as the reverse complement.
AATCAAATAAAAAAAAACCTTCATTCCTCCACGTAATCATCTTATGATTAAAGGCTCCGTTTGAGTCCAAAGGTCGAGCATCCCCGAAAAATTCACGTGAATAAAACCGTAAACAACTATTGACATGAAAGAGTAAACCTCTACGCTGCTAAACGCATAACCAACCGATAATTGCCCGAATAAAGTCCATAAGAACATATCATGCGCATTATCCCATCATTTCCGACCCTTGATCCTTTTCCCCACAACTTATTCTTTCAACAAAATTGCCCATTGTACGTAGAAGTGGGCAATAAGGAGGCAATTTCCTATTCTCCTAAAAAAGCCGGCCACAATTAATTGAGGAAACCTTGCTCGGATGAAGATGAATTATAAACATGACAATGATGAATTGCTTCGCGGATGAATGTCACCTTTTCATTAAACGTTGGTTATCAATTGGAGTACCAAAACGCCCGTAATATTGGACGAGAGTATTAATTAAATATTAATTACTTAAACAACCTATTGTCCCTCTTTGTGTTTGTTCACGAAAGCGTTCGTTTGTGATAAATCCTTTCACAGATTCGAACAGGCGTCCTTGGGTATTTGTGGAATTATTTTCGTAACCTCCTTTTACACATTACCCGTTATTTGATACGTTATCTGGAATGTCTTTTGTCTGATCGGGATGTATTATTCAATCTCACGTAAAGCGTTCGCCACACCAAATGCGGGACGCGAGCGGGGCGTGTCATTGGCGTGCTCGTATAGGTTATATAAGGTGCAACCAAAATACCTGGACAAACTTTTACACAATGTTCAGTACGTTTAACTAAACATATCTATGCAAAAAAAAAAAACGAGATCCAAGTGTTTAATTTTTTTCTAACAAAATTTTTTTTTCAAGTAAAATTTAATTTTAATTAACTTTTTTTTACTTTTCCACTTCGCAGTTTAGGTAAAACACGGCGCGGAAGTAGCTCATGCCACGGGGCGGCCGATGCATTTTTATGCATCGGCCGCCCCGCATTTTTTAATGGATGAGTTTTTTCTTAGAGAGTACAGGCAATTTAAATCGTTATTATTTTTTTGCTCGATAAGAAACACTTGGTTCTCGTTTTTTTTGCATAGACATGTTTAACTAAACGTATTGAACACTGTGTAAAAGTTTATCCAGGTATTTTGGTTGGACATTATATTTAAGTGATCACCAAACGCAAGCTCTGAGCGCAAGTCGTGTCGACGACGGCTGGACGGATAAAGTTAACACTATCCAAAAATAGATGGTGCCAATTGTCTTGTTGACCAACTAATCTAAAATTAGAGAATTGCTATCTTTTACTAATAGACAGCGCGAGAAAAGGACGGTAATAGATAAGAACTAAGTTAGAGATGTCAAACTAATTTACGCCTTGAACCTAACCGTGTTTTTAATCGACACGATATGACGTGTCGTCTAAAGGCCGATATTAATAACCGATCTCGATCCAATATCTCTAGATTTATGTAGAATTTTGACATTACTTGTATTGAATTTCTGTCAAAAACCTACATCAATCCAGAGATTTTGGATTGAGATCGATTATTAATATCGGCTGTAAATTTGTATGGAAATTTTGGTTCTACAGAATTTTACAACTCTTATTTACGACCGTCTCTTTCTTATTTTATCAGAGTGAAAAAGATAGCAATAGACTAAATTATTACCCATATTCTAAGACGTTCCTCCAAAACTTACTTGACTCGAATCCACCTCCATTTGACATAAGCGTCCTCGACTCGAGATTTTTCCGCAGTCGAGGTAAGGAATCATCTGTCAAACTCAAGGTACATCGGAACCAACCTTAAGGAAGGAAGTGTCAAAGTTTGTATGTAATAAAAAATAATATGAAGACTGTCGATTATGCATACGATAATCCTTACAATTTTTTATCGTGGCGTTATTTGCGCGATGCAGATAATTCAAATTATGACGTAATGACTCCGTCGAGGAACCTCAAAGTTCACTCGAAATTGCGACTAAGAATACAATTTTGAAGGTGTTTTCGAGGCCGTCCTGAGTCGAGTATGAGTCGGGTAGGTAAGTTTTGGAGGAACGTCTTAGAATCTAGGTGTAAGTTTCGTTCGTGCACAACTGAAACAGTACCAATGTTCGAAGTTTGTCATAATATCAAACTAAATCCAAAAGCCTGGTTTAGAACTGGCTTTATTTGGATAAAGTTACCTGTATCCATCCAGGCTAGCATTAACCGTAACAGATATATTCCGTAAAGGCTCCTGCCTTCCAGCCCTGGTCCCAAGTTACTTGGGGTCGGCGCAATATGTTTTTCTCTTCCACTCTTCTCTGTCAGCCGTCTCATTATCATTTACTCCCTTATCTTTCATATCCTCCCTCACACAATCCATCCATCTTTTCTTAGGTCTCCCTCTCCCCCTCCATCCATCAACATTCATATTCATCACTCTCTTAGTCACATGTGTTTCATCCCTCCTCAGCACATGCCCATACCAAGACAAACGCTTTCCTTTCAACTTTTCTGTCACTGGTGCCACTTTCAAACTTCCTCTAATATACTTATTTCTTACTTTATCCGTAAAGGCTAATAGTCGAAATTACAGAATGATTTAACTGACAATGTCAAATAGCCTGTTCTCGGAAAATACCACAAAATGTTAACTAGAGCTGTGTCGAGAGTGTGTACCGGGGCTTAAAGATCACAATTGTGCGTAATAGTGACAGCTTGCTACAAGCTCGTTTTCGGGCACCGCAAATATCCGTGTCGCTGTATAGACCTCCATAGCCTTCGTGAAATGAATATCAATGGGGACCACAGAAATCTATGGAAACAGACATGATAACTGCACTGTTACTGTTTTAATTTGATGACACGTTTGGTGCAGTGGCTGAACGATCGGCTTCTGCGGTACAGGTCGTGGGTTCGATTCCCGCACATAACAAATATTTGTATGGCCTACAGATAGTGGTTCCGGGTCTGGATGTTTGTGCATGTGAAGATTTGTGTCTGTAAACGCACAAACGATATAGGAGAAATCCTAGTGTGGGGCAATGCTTTTCTTAAAAATAAAAAGAAATTGATTTTGGAATAAAAATTTCATACTTTAAATTATCTTCTCGAACAAAAATGAACATAAACATTCACGCCTGTATTCACCAAAGGGTTGGGCAGAGGTGTATAGTAACACCCTCATTTCGCCATTATGTTTAAGTACATTATGTTAAGCCTTTTGCCATCAACCGGGCACAAATCCAAACTCTGGACTGCTACTGAAGAATTCCACGCGGAAAAATCTAATAACACTTTGACTGACCTGGAGATCGAACCTAGAACATAACATTAGAATCCAATAAAAATAAAGATTTGCAATTAAGTACTTTTGCAGTAAGTAGAACTTATATTACCTCAGGATGAAATCAAAAAGTGTAAATTAAAAACAAACTAGTTTTTCTAAAATTTTTTTCACGATTTGTGTGGGTCAAGCAGGTGGGTAACTTATGAAATAGTACTTTAGCACTATTAAAATCGTTATAATTAACAATAATTAGACATTATTCCGTATCATTAGTGTTAGGTACGCAATAATAATGTGTAGTTAATGGTCACACAAAGGGTTTCAACAAAGTTAAGGATTGTCATGTTTTAAATTATCTCACTCACTGTTTTTCTCGTAACAATGTTTTTTTTTAAATATTTAAGATCTTATTACTATGTAGTTTTATTTGCGTCTTTTTTTTAATAAATTTCTAAAGTGCCGTCCGAGCGACTTTGACTAACTTACTTTATTCGTCAAAAGACAATCCAAAGAAAAAAAAAATCAGCGTAGCAGCAGATTAGATAATACACAAATTCTACGTAAAATCTTGACGTTCTTGCAAAGTAAAGAGCAACAATTAATGAACCGTCAATCACCAAAGTTAATGTATCTATAACTCAATCTATCCTAGGAATTCGACTGCCGAATTCAGACAGAAATTGGGAGTCAATTACAGTGATCCGTCTGGATCTCGACCTTCAAAATGTGTATTACTGAATCTATTCTGTAGTCTATTGCTATTTATTTCACCACAAAGAGCACTTAATTAATTTAGTTCGCTCGTGTTTGGTTTTATCTTCTACTAGCGATCCGCCCCGGCTTCGCACGGGTGCTATGTAGATACTAATGTGGGGCTTAAATAAACCTTCCTCTTGAATCACTCTATCTATTGCTGAAAACTGCATTAAAATTCGTTGCGTTGTTTAAAAGATCTAAGCGTACAGACAGCGGGAGCGACTTTGTTTTTCTATACTAATATTATAAAGAGGAAAGATTTGTATTTTTGTATGTAACGAATAAACTTAAAAACTACTAGACCGATTTCAAAAATTCTTTTACCTGTAGAAAGCTACAATATCACTGAGCAACACAGGCTATATTTATTACTGGAATAAAACTTATTACGCGGGCGGAGCCAGCCAGTCCAGTATTTTGACAATAGCTTCCCCTATAGATTTCTACCATAGTTCAGTTTCGAACCGTTTACATGCAGCGACAAACAAATGGGAGATAACCAAATACAGTTTTAAAAAAACAAAAAATGTAAACAGTATAGGATGATTTCCACCAAACGGCTCGCATCGCATCGGATCGGAACGGATTTTACAACCTTTAAACGATATTAAATCGTGTACACAGTATTTAAAGTCTATATTACCAAGCCGCGCACAGCAGCTTGACCGCGGGCGTCTTCCGCGACACGCGATCGTAGCCGAAAGTATGCTGCGACGCGCGATCGGTTCCGTTCGCATGTCTTCGTATCCGATCGGATACTTTCAAAAATTAGAACACGTCAACATGGTAGGAATGAAACTATTTGATTACGCGCAGAAACGGATACGTTCGCAAGCGACTGTACGGAGCCGATTGTATGCGTCGACATCCTGACGGACGGGTTCGGCTGTCACCGCATCCGTTCGTGTCCTTTCCGATTCGATGCGATGCGAGCCGTTTGGTGGAAATAATCCCTAAAGGTACACTCAAACCAAGGCGTCCAATCAGCGTTCACGGGTGCGACCGCGGTGGCTATCAGTTACTGCAATAATACTTGTATTGACGTATTCAAACCAAACAGGACGCGTATATAGTGCAATTCTGTAAAACAACTGTCCTCAATCTCGAAGATCAACTCAACATCAATAATGTTTATTAGAATCTATGGTTATTAGAAGCTCAAAAGCCCGATATGCGATAGCTAACCAATAGCGCGTAAACTAGAAATAGAAATAAATATATTTATTTGCCAGAAAACATGGTCACAAGATAATACATTTCGTGATAGTACATCATGTTTCGACGACATGGCGGCATGCAAATTTATACAAAATGAACAAAAATAGGTGCATCCATTTAAAGTACATTATAATTACATTTATTTATGTACCTACTTATTACATTATTAAAATTAAATAAAAGTATTGCCTATACTTAAACGTATATTTGAATTTTAATCTTTGCAATCAAGGAATTCTTTTACACTACACGTTGTTATCTATAATGTGACAAGATAGCTGTCGAGTTGTCAGTTAAGATCGAGGTACGCATTTCAAAACTGGACGCAAAGTACGGGTAGATAGCTCCCCGTGTGCTTCAACACGTTCTTTGAAATTTGGTTCTCACCAAAGACATAAACAGCAGTGATAACCTAGTGGTGTGACCGTCGGACTGCCAAGTCACAGGTCTCGAGTTCGAACCCAAGGCACGCACCTCTGCCTTTTCAGATTCATGTGCGTATTGTATAATTATCACTTGCTTAAAAACGGTGAAGGAAAACATCGTGAGGAATAGAGAGATAGAGAGAGATATTTCTCGACGGCATGTGAAGCCATCAGAGGCCCATGGGCGGCATAAACTCTAACACCAGGTTAATCCCTAACTAAAAAAAAGCAGAAGACCAAAGATATTACGAAATATTTTCGTCTACACAAAAATAATAATATCTGAAAAAATTATCTCAAGTTTTCCAATAAACTAATTTCTACTAACACTTACAACAGTAACAACGATATTAATAATAGTCGAGAGAGTATAATAAAGTCTAAAGTATATTTCTTGGTGCGTCTATAGATGTTTCTAAAAATCATAAAATTTCAACTCAACTTTCAAACTTTTCCAAGTTAATTTAAGTTTGTAAGACATTCTGTTTTGTAAGTTTTATTTTTCAGAAACTAGTTATTACGTAGCCGTCGGTGTTTCAGACTAGAAAATAAAATTGTAAAGTGAATTACATCTTTAACGCTCGCACAGTTATAAAATGAAATGTATGAATATAATAAAATAAGCTATAAAAGAATAGGTCATTTCATGGTGAAACTGGCTAGTCAGCAATACTGGTACTTCGACGGTCCCTACGTATACTATAGAAACTACAAAATCTCAGTTTTTACCGATTACGCTGAGATTTATGATCCGATTTACGTGATTCTTCTTTAGTTTGATGCGGAATAGTTGCTAAAAACTGAGATTTTGTAGTTTCGATAGTATACGTAGGGACCGTCGACTTATGTATTGTCACTCGTGGATGCTCTTTGAATACATTCAAGGTTGAATGATTTACCAGCTATTTAGTTATACAATAAAACTTTAAGGACGGTATATATGTTACGCTCAAAGACCGAAAACGCTCATTGAGCGAAAAAACAGCTCACAACGCGTTGTGGTCACTGTAAAACATCCACATCGCGAAATTCGTGTTATGGGTCCTATAAAAACGCCCATGACGCGTTGTGGCAATCACAGAAAGACCACATAGCGCAATTCGTGTCGTGGCTATCATGCTATACGACCACAACGTGTTGTAACAATGAAGAAAAGCCATGACGCGTTCTGAGCACTAGTTGATCACTCAATTTCATCAACAAAATCACCCCACTTGTGGGGTCGGCACTCCCACCCCAAAGATAGAGTAATTTTAGTATTTGACTTACCTATTTCAACCTCTACGTACTCAAACACCCATGACTTAAGACCTCACCCCTTAGAGTATATAATACAGTGTATTATATACTCTAAGCCTCACCTTCACAGTGGCGTAAATTTAATGTCATTTGAAAGGCTACATCTTCGACTACCTAAAAAAGAATTTAACTTCCATTCACAAGTCAAACAGTAATGAGACATGAAAGTTAAATTATCCTACATAATTTTACACATTATTGTTACTTTTTCAAAAATACCTACTACGAAAACTACAGAGGGTAACAAGTGTCGTTTATGATTTTATTTATTAGTTTTAATGTTTTTCTACAAACTAAGACTAGAATTACGTGTATATCAGATCTGGGTCTTGAGTTGTGAGTGTTTGAGTATAGGTCTACTCTCTACTCTACTAATATTCTATCTTGAGGGGGGGAAGTTATTTGTAAGCGTCCTTCTGAAGAACAGCAGATAGTCGCTCTGTTTAAAATACCAGATATTTAACAGCATCAGTTAGCCTCGTTAACTGCCTCGTTGGTCTAGTGGTGGCAAGCGCGACTGCTTATCGTGAGGTCTTGGGTTCAATCTCCAGGTCGGGCAAAGTGTTTGGGATTTTCTGGAATTACTCGGTAGCAGCCCTGAGTTTGGCTTGGTGCCCGGTTGATTACAATAGACTCGCCCCCTATTACAAGGACTTAAACATAACAGCGAAATTCGGTTGTTACTATACACCTCTGCCAACCCTACCGTTACCGTTAACCGTAACATAGTAGGGATAAGGTGAGGGGTGGCAAAATACGTCGTAACTCGTACGACAAATCCCAATACGTGTGAACCTTAGTTGGAACACATGTTACTCATAGACCGTTGATCCGATATTGAATACACTACAACCCTAATCATATTTGTGTTAGATTTAGTACACGTACAGGCTACAGATGGCGTAAGGATCAATCATTGACCCGCATACGCTGTGATTATAATGGAATTATCCATGAAAGCCTGGTTCCCTCAAGTAATTATTTTTCTAGGGATATGGACAGTATCTTCACCTAGTCAAGTTGTACTTACACTACTTATAGTGCAACTTGGAGCTTTTTATGGAAACAACTAAGAATACTTTTTGACGTCCCCATTAAACGGTTTTTTTTACATAAACAACATCACACCTGTATTCCCCGAAGGGCTGGGCAGAGGTGTATAGCAAAATCCTCATTTCGCCGTTATGTTTAAGTTTCATGTAATAGGGGGCGAGCCTATTGCTATTAACCGGACACAAATCCAAACTCCGAACTGCTACTGAAGAATTTCACACGGAAAAATCCAATAAAACTTTGCCCAATCTGGGGATCGAACCCACGACCTCACGATCAGCAATCGCGCTTGCCACAACTAAACTGACAAGGCAGTTTACGGTTTTTTATTATTATAAAACGGTTTTTAATTAGCAGCACTACGTATATTTTATTGTTTTGATTCATATCTTGCGACAGATTTTTCAACTACATTTGTTTAACCGTTTTTCTTGAAACTTCGCTCAATAATTAAATTCCCCTGACAAAACAACATTCTCATTCAATCATCAAATCCTGATGCTGCAGGGATACTGCAAGATAAAACTGTTTAAAAATTTTTTAAGGGATTTGTTTTGTACTAAATTGCTTCGTAACATTATTTTTATACTATATTGCTTCGTAGCATTATTTTTGTACTAGATTGCTTCGTAACATTATTTTTATACTATATTGCTTCGTAGCATTATTTTTGTACTAGATTGCTTCGTAGCATTATTTTATACTATATTGCTTCGTAACATTATTTTTGTACTAGATCTAAATTGCTTCGTAACATTATTTTTGTAGTAGATCTAAATTGCTTCGTAACATTATTTTTGTACTAGATTGCTTCGTGGCATTATTTTTATACTAAATTGCTTCGTAACATTACTTTTGTACTAGATTGCTTCGTAGCATTATTTTATACTATATTGCTTCGTAGCATTATTTTTGTACTAGATCTAAATTGCTTCGTAGCATTATTTTTGTACTAGATTGCTTCGTAACATTATTTTATACTATATTGCTTCGTAGCATTATTTTATACTATATTGCTTCGTAGCATTATTTTTGTACTAGATCTAAATTGCTTCGTAGCATTATTTTTGTACTAAATTGCTTCGTAACATTATTTTTGTACTAGATTGCTTCGTAGCATTATTTTTGTACTAGATCTAAATTGCTTCGTAACATTATTTTTGTACTAGATCTAAATTGCTTCGTAACATTATTTTTGTACTAGATTGCTTCGTGGCATTATTTTTATACTATATTGCTTCGTAACATTATTTTTGTACTAGATTGCTTCGTAGCATTATTTTTGTACTAGATTGCTTCGTAGAATTATTTTTGTACTAGATTGCTTCGTGGCATTATTTTTATACTATATTGCTTCGTAACATTATTTTTGTACTAGATCTAAATTGCTTCGTAGCATTATTTTTGTACTAGATTGCTTCGTGGCATTATTTTTATACTAAATTGCTTCGTAACATTACTTTTGTACTAGATTGCTTCGTAGCATTATTTTATACTATATTGCTTCGTAGCATTATTTTTGTACTAGATCTAAATTGCTTCGTAACATTATTTTTGTACTAGATCTAAATTGCTTCGTAACATTATTTTTGTACTAGATTGCTTCGTGGCATTATTTTTATACTATATTGCTTCGTAACATTATTTTTGTACTAGATTGCTTCGTAGCATTATTTTTATACTATATTGCTTCGTAGCATTATTTTTATACTATATTGCTTCGTAACATTATTTTTGTACTAGATTGCTTCGTAGCATTATTTTTATACTATATTGCTTCGTAGCATTATTTTTGTACTAGATTGCTTCGTAGCATTATTTTTATACTATATTGCTTCGTAGCATTATTTTTGTACTAGATCTAAATTGCTTCGTAGCATTATTTTTGTACTAAATTGCTTCGTAACATTATTTTTGTACTAGATTGCTTCGTAGCATTATTTTTGTACTAGATCTAAATTGCTTCGTAACATTATTTTTGTACTAGATCTAAATTGCTTCGTAACATTATTTTTGTACTAGATTGCTTCGTGGCATTATTTTTATACTATATTGCTTCGTAACATTATTTTTGTACTAGATTGCTTCGTAGCATTATTTTTATACTATATTGCTTCGTAGCATTATTTTTATACTATATTGCTTCGTAACATTATTTTTATACTATATTGCTTCGTAGCATTATTTTTGTACTAAATTGCTTCGTAACATTATTTTTGTAATAGATCTAAATTGCTTCGTAACATTATTTTTGTACTAGATTGCTTCGTGGCATTATTTTTATACTATATTGCTTCGTAGCATTATTTTTGTACTAGATTGCTTCGTAGAATTATTTTTGTACTAGATTGCTTCGTGGCATTATTTTTATACTATATTGCTTCGTAACATTATTTTTGTACTAGATCTAAATTGCTTCGTAGCATTATTTTTGTACTAGATTGCTTCGTGGCATTATTTTTATACTAAATTGCTTCGTAACATTACTTTTGTACTAGATTGTTCGTAGCATTATTTTATACTATATTGCTTCGTAGCATTATTTTTGTACTAGATCTAAATTGCTTCGTAACATTATTTTTGTACTAGATCTAAATTGCTTCGTAACATTATTTTTGTACTAGATTGCTTCGTGGCATTATTTTTATACTATATTGCTTCGTAACATTATTTTTGTACTAGATTGCTTCGTAGCATTATTTTTATACTATATTGCTTCGTAACATTATTTTTGTACTAGATTGCTTCGTAGCATTATTTTTATACTATATTGCTTCGTAGCATTATTTTTGTACTAGATTGCTTCGTAGCATTATTTTTATACTATATTGCTTCGTAGCATTATTTTTGTACTAGATCTAAATTGCTTCGTAGCATTATTTTTGTACTAAATTGCTTCGTAACATTATTTTTGTACTAGATTGCTTCGTAGCATTATTTTTGTACTAGATCTAAATTGCTTCGTAACATTATTTTTGTACTAGATCTAAATTGCTTCGTAACATTATTTTTGTACTAGATTGCTTCGTGGCATTATTTTTATACTATATTGCTTCGTAACATTATTTTTGTACTAGATTGCTTCGTAGCATTATTTTTATACTATATTGCTTCGTAGCATTATTTTTATACTATATTGCTTCGTAACATTATTTTTATACTATATTGCTTCGTAGCATTATTTTTGTACTAGATCTAAATTGCTTCGTAGCATTATTTTTGTACTAAATTGCTTCGTAACATTATTTTTGTACTAGATTGCTTCGTAGCAATATTTTTGTACTAGATCTAAATTGCTTCGTAACATTATTTTTGTACTAGATCTAAATTGCTTCGTAACATTATTTTTGTACTAGATTGCTTCGTGGCATTATTTTTATACTATATTGCTTCGTAACATTATTTTTGTACTAGATTGCTTCGTAGCATTATTTTTATACTATATTGCTTCGTAACATTATTTTTGTACTAGATTGCTTCGTAGCATTATTTTTATACTATATTGCTTCGTAGCATTATTTTTATACTATATTGCTTCGTAGCATTATTTTTGTACTAGATTGCTTCGTAGCATTATTTTTATACTATATTGCTTCGTAGCATTATTTTTGTACTAGATCTAAATTGCTTCGTAGCATTATTTTTGTACTAAATTGCTTCGTAACATTATTTTTGTACTAGATTGCTTCGTAGCATTATTTTTGTACTAGATCTAAATTGCTTCGTAACATTATTTTTGTACTAGATCTAAATTGCTTCGTAACATTATTTTTGTACTAGATTGCTTCGTGGCATTATTTTTATACTATATTGCTTCGTAGCATTATTTTTGTACTAGATCTAAATTGCTTCGTAGCATTATTTTTGTACTAAATTGCTTCGTAGCATTATTTTTGTACTAGATTGCTTCGTAGCATTATTTTTGTACTAGATCTAAATTGCTTCGTAACATTATTTTTGTACTAGATCTAAATTGCTTCGTAACATTATTTTTGTACTAGATTGCTTCGTGGCATTATTTTTATACTATATTGCTTCGTAGCATTATTTTTGTACTAGATCTAAATTGCTTCGTAGCATTATTTTTGTACTAAATTGCTTCGTAACATTATTTTTGTACTAGATTGCTTCGTAGCATTATTTTTGTACTAGATCTAAATTGCTTCGTAACATTATTTTTGTACTAGATCTAAATTGCTTCGTAACATTATTTTTGTACTAGATTGCTTCGTGGCATTATTTTTATACTATATTGCTTCGTAGCATTATTTTTGTACTAGATTGCTTCGTAGAATTATTTTTGTACTAGATTGCTTCGTGGCATTATTTTTATACTATATTGCTTCGTAACATTATTTTTGTACTAGATTGCTTCGTAGCATTATTTTTATACTATATTGCTTCGTAGCATTATTTTTATACTATATTGCTTCGTAACATTATTTTTATACTATATTGCTTCGTAACATTATTTTTGTACTAGATTGCTTCGTGGCATTATTTTTATACTATATTGCTTCGTAGCATTATTTTTGTACTAGATTGCTTCGTAGCATTATTTTATACTATATTGCTTCGTAGCATTATTTTTGTACTAGATCTAAATTGCTTCGTAGCATTATTTTTGTACTAAATTGCTTCGTTACATTATTTTTGTACTATATTGCTTCGTAACATTATTTTTGTACTATATTGCTTCGTAACATTATTTTTATACTATATTGCTTCGTAACATTATTTTTGTACTAGATTGCTTCGTGGCATTATTTTTATACTAAATTGCTTCGTAGCATTATTTTTGTACTAGATTGCTTCGTAGCATTATTTTATACTATATTGCTTCGTAGCATTATTTTTGTACTAGATCTAAATTGCTTCGTAACATTATTTTTGTACTAGATCTAAATTGCTTCGTAACATTATTTTTGTACTAGATTGCTTCGTGGCATTATTTTTATACTATATTGCTTCGTTACATTATTTTTGTACTAGATTGCTTCGTAGCATTATTTTTATACTATATTGCTTCGTAGCATTATTTTTATACTATATTGCTTCGTAACATTATTTTTATACTATATTGCTTCGTAACATTATTTTTGTACTAGATTGCTTCGTAGCATTATTTTTATACTATATTGCTTCGTAGCATTATTTTTATACTATATTGCTTCGTAACATTATTTTTATACTATATTGCTTCGTAGCATTATTTTTGTACTAGATTGCTTCGTAGCATTATTTTTATACTATATTGCTTCGTAGCATTATTTTTGTACTAGATCTAAATTGCTTCGTAGCATTATTTTTGTACTAAATTGCTTCGTAACATTATTTTTGTACTAGATTGCTTCGTAGCATTATTTTTGTACTAGATCTAAATTGCTTCGTAACATTATTTTTGTACTAGATCTAAATTGCTTCGTAACATTATTTTTGTACTAGATTGCTTCGTGGCATTATTTTTATACTATATTGCTTCGTAGCATTATTTTTGTACTAGATTGCTTCGTAGAATTATTTTTGTACTAGATTGCTTCGTAGAGTTATTTTTGTACTAGATTGCTTCGTGGCATTATTTTTGTACTAGATCTAAATTGCTTCGTAACATTATTTTTGTACTAGATTGCTTCGAAGCATTATTTTCAATTATCAGATTCACCCAGATATGCTATGAAGAGACTAGCCTTATGTAGGTACCTAGGCCCGCCGCTAGCTGTTTCGTCGCCCGCGTGCAATACCGAATGAAAAAGATCAATTCCCAAGCGATACTTGGACGAGCTCACCCTTTCGATTCTTGAGTGTCACAAAACCGAAAAAGAAATTGGTCTCAATTAGATGAGTCGCTCGCTTTTCACGCCCGCTTACGGCGGCCCTGTAGGTACCTACTATGCTTGGCAATCGGATTAGCATTTCCATTTTTTGTACAGCAAACAGAAGACTGCTATTGCGACACGTTCGTTCGTTCTGCCTAGTCTTTTCCCAATGTATGATGTATGTTGGGGTCAGTTTCCACTCTAACTAAATGCGGCTGAATACTAGTATTTTACACTGAACGTCTGTACCCAGTTACTGGGCAACCCGATATCCTAAGGTAAAACCCGTTGTCAGACTTCCGGGCTTCTGACTACCCGTAACGACCGTCGTAGTTATTCTTATGACACCCAAGACCGACGCCTTAACATGCTCGCTGAGGCACGGAGGGGTCTCGATGTGTAACAAATGGTCACCCATCCATGAACTGACCGCGGCAAGCGCAGCTTAACCTTGCAAATCATTATGATCCGTGCGGTTGTTAATTGCGACATACAGAACGAAATAGCAGAATTGACTGTTTCAAATACAAATTATAGTCGAACGATTTTAGCGATGAGATAAATTTATCAATAGGTACCTACTTGTTTAACTTTAAGTCCAAGTTTGCAGACTGTAACTAATTGTTATTCTGTATTGAGTACTCCAAAATCCCAACAAATAACAAATTCTAGAATATTCCTGTAAATTCATACATTTCATCATAAGTTAGTAAATATAATCAACGAAAATATAAAGATCTTTCGGTGTTTCTCTAGTTGTATTTTATTTAAGTTACCCGGGGTCAACAACACCGAATAATTCGTTTCACCTTGCACGTTAACAATCTTTCACTTCTAGCGCTCGTCGACCGAGGCACGATTTGCTCGCTCAGCTCTCGTGAAGTAACAATTCTAAAGTTCCAACAACTAACTAAAAACAACCTTGAAGAGTTTAAATTAAATCAAGCAAATAATGGTTTAGAAACGAATCCAAGTTCTTTTGTATCGTTACTTCTTAATTTTTTGAATATATTAAACTATACTAGTAACCTTTTAAGAGAAATAAAAAAATTCTTACGTAACGTTAAGATTATATTTATGAGGAAAAGCGTACAATGACCGGCATGATTATTTATGTTTTGTTCATCATGTACAGCGCGACATTTTCTCGTCTCGGCACGAAATAATGTGACGACAAGTTTATATCGCGCTGCGCATGTTAGGCCTGGACTTCACCAAAGTGGAGACGAGACGAGCGGAGATGAGATGTTTTTTAAACAACCAATAGAATTTCGTTATTTGTTATGAAAAACATCGAGACGTGTGAATAACGAAATACTATTGGTTGTTTAAAAAACATCTCCTCTCCGCTCGTCTCGTCTCCGCTTTGGTGGAGTCCGGGCCTTAGGCTTGCTGAGAGCTCGCGTGATGATCTCCGGCCACCCTAGTGAGTGGCCTGCGGGCGGCGGGTTAGGGGACCCGTCGCCCGACCAGTAACAGGCCCAGGGAGGATGGCGCGCCGTGCTCCGCGCGCGCCTCTCAGAAGGAAGTGGGTCAGGGGAGCAATTGCCCCACCACAGGAGAGGTCCACCAGAAGAACAGGGCCCCCGTAAGCGGGCGTGCAACGCGTGCACCGCACACGGGCGGCACACCCAGGAGGCGGCAAATATCGAGCGACTCCTCTAATTGAGACCAATTTAATTTTTTTCGGTTTTGTGTCACTCAAGATACAGGAGTAATCGAAAGAGTGAGGGGAACGTCTAAAAAAAAAGGTCGTCCAAGTATCGCTTGAGAATTAATCAAAAAGAAGCGGGGTATCGAGATTTTTTTATTGGCAGCACTGCTCATCACATAATTGAAGTCACTGTCATTTTTTCATTCGGTATTGCACGGGGGCGGCGAAACGGCTAGCGGCGGGCCTGCAGAAGAAGCTGGTGGACCGAGACCTGCCGGGATCGCAGTGCATGCAATAGCGAATCAGTCAGAAAGAGGGACACCGTTGGTTTTTAGCCGGTAAGAGTCCGGCAGACCCCCTCGCCTTCCCCGGGCGAGGGACATCCATGAGGACTTTCCAACGAAAAAAAAAAGGCTTGCTGAGAGCGAAAATATGCCCTTTATCATCGTATTTAATTATAAAAAACTTTTTCTGGATTCTTCTCACAATATCTTTATCCAAAGGTTTATGAGATCTAGAGAAGAATTTCTTGAGAATGACAATAATATCACGCGCGTATTTTTAAGGGTTATGTAAAGGTAAAGGTATTCAGTTTCACACCCACATTTCGCCGCTGACAGTCGGTACCATGTAAACATGGCAAGCAAGCACATTGCCATTTATCAAGTACAATCCTAAATCCAGCAATATCGGCCTATTTCTATCCCACTGTTGGGCACGTACCTGTTCTCTTAACTTTTTTGTATTTGGGTTACCAGGTTATTATATGTTAAAATTTAAGTCCTAATTTTTGTTATAGTTTAAAGTATTTATTTTTAAGAATTATTATATTTTTAATTGTAAGTATGCGAGTGCGTCCGCTTTGGCGAAAAAATAAATACATTTTCTTTGTTTCTTTCTCATAATGAGAAAGGTTTAGGAATTAGTACATTACGCTAGCCTGGTGCATTAGCAGAGTATACAAACCGTCGAGAAGTTTTTGGAGCACTCTCACGTTTCTTCACTCCCTTCACCGTTAACGCAACTGATAATAAAATTCTAATCCGAAAATGATTTCATAAAATCTGAAGTTCAGGTCGGGATTGACCCCAGACCCTCCTGCAAAGTCAAACGTTCAACCGCTACGTTATCAAACAGGATATTTCCCGCTACAGAATATTTCCAGATTTCGTTTCCCAGGCCAGGCCCTTCTTAGTCACGCTGACCTCGAAAACAAGTGGTTCAATCTAAAAAGATCCAATCCTAAAAGCAATATTGAAGCTATTGACAAAGATCTTAACGAGAAGATTCGAAAAAAGCAACACAAAGTATGTCGTTTATATAAAAAAAGGCCTTAACAAAGCGGTGTAGTGCACGAATAGTTCCATTAAATCCAATGAGGGTGTTGATTTCAGGAAATAGTAGGTGGGATTAGGATCCCTCCCTCCTCAGTGGTCGTAAATAGGAATCGTGTCGAACATTCATTTGTGTTAGTCGGTATTGGAACGGATAGTATTACCGAAACATTCGTGCAGTGTTGAGCTGGGTTTGTTTGTGTGTTTTGTAAATAAATTGCCATACGTACGTCTGAAACACTGACCTAGTTGAGGTTCTGTTTTCCCATGAGGGTCGGTAGAAAGTACAGAACGTTTTGCTGTAGTCTTTCCACAGCTTTACTCAAGAATCTTCCAGGTTAGGTGAGGTTAGTAGAACTGATGGCCTTTTAGAATAATAGAATAATCTTTCCGTGGAATGGCTGCATCTCAGTATACTCACATAATTTCACAATAAGCCCATTACTGTCCCACTGTTGGGCACGTGCCTCTTCTCAGAACGAGAAGGTTTTAGGCCTTAGTCCACCACGCTGGCCTGATTCAGGTTGGCAGACTACACACACCATCGAGAATCTTATGGAGCCCTCTCAGGTGTGCAGTTTTCCTTCACCGTTAACGCAAGTGATAATCAAATTGTGATCCGCACATGAATTCGAAAAGTCAGAAGATAACAGAGGACGTTCCCTTAAACTCGTTAATCTATATCATTAATAGATTAAAATAAAAATATCAGCATAAAAAATAAGTATAAAAAAGTTATTAATTAAAATTAATAAATGAAATTAATGGATTAAAAAAATATTAATTAATTGTGACATTGCCGTACTTCCACGTTGAAAGACAATTGCGTGTGTATAGTGTTTCTTTTACGTATCAATTTAATATTTTTTTGTGAATATAATTATTATTATTTAAAAAAATAAAAACATTTTGTTTTCAATGCAGATTTTTTTTTAGTTTTTATGGATGCTACTATTGAGAGTTAACGAGAACGCCTTTCGTGCTCTTAGCTGCTTGTATGCGCCACCCGCAGAAAAGCGACAATCTCTCGTAAAAACAATAATTCAGCCTATCTTTAATGAAGCTACAATATATATTATTTTATTTACAAACAACCTGTTTTTCAAGCTTATCAGAAGATTAACATACCTATACATTCATTACTACGGCTATTAATTACCAAGGAAATATTGCCAAAGTTTTATTGGCAATAAATAGTCTTGTTATGTACGCAATGTTTACTCCGAACATTGCCTTGATACTCATAGGTACCTACCTAAAGATGGGAAAAGAGATTGTATCTAGAAGCCACCGATTTATAGGTTGGAATGTACTTAATAGTCATATGTCCTTGACTATTATTTTTGTATAGAATATAACATAATATCACGCCTGTATTCGCCTGAAGGGTTGGGCAGAGGTGTATAGTAACACCCTCATTTCACCGCTATGTTTAAGTCCCATGTAATAGGGAGCAAACCTATTGCCAGCAACACGGTACAAATTCAAACTCCGGGCAGCTACTGAGGAATTCCACAAGGAAAAACCCAATAATATTTGGCCTGACCTGGGGATCGAATCCAGGACTTCACGATCAGCAGTCCCGCTTGCCACCAATAGACCAACGAGGAGTTAGTTTTTGTATAGAAGTCATCTTGAAATTGCTTTTAGATGAATATCTGAATGTAATGTGAACTAATTCCACTTCTCCAGTATATTACATTGCTATAAGAAATTAGGATCGTGGGACTCTTGGCAAGTACAATATCAAAAATAAATATTAGTACATAATAAGATTTAACTTGACTAGGTACTTGTTCTGTTCTGCTTAACTACGTTGGGGTCAGCTTCCAGTCAAAACAGATGCGGCTGAATACCAGTATTTTACACGGAGCGACTGCCGTCAGACCTGCGCAACCCAGTTACTGGGACATGCCGATATCCTAAGGTTGGACCAGTTACAGACTTCCCGTAACGATAGTCAAAGATATCGTATGACACCCGGGACCGAGTATTTAACGTGCTCTCCGAAGCACGAAGGGACTCAATGTGTACAGAACGGTCACCCATCCACGGACTGACCGCGGCAAGTGCAGCTTAACTTCGCAAATCGTATGATCCGCGCAGTTGATAATTAGCCTCAAGTCAACAGTCAGTGAGCTTGATTTTTATTTTTGTATAGAAATCCAATTTGAAATTGCTTTTAGATCAATATCTGAAGGTAATTGGAGACCTATTCCACGTCTCTAGTGTATATTATATTATATTGCTACGAGAAATTAGGCTCATGGGAGTTTTAGTTTAGTTTAGTTTAGTTTACCTGGGCTGTATCCGCACTTAGCCTCTTGATTGGGCCATTGTGCGTGTTCCGTCTTACCTTCCTACTCCAACCAACCTAGGTCGTCCCAGAAGGTTAGCAGCCTTCTCAGGCTGCTACAGGCCTCCGGGAGCGATGCTGGTGATTGAAGAATCCGTGCCCGTTGTTCGGCCACGCTCCTGCATTCCATAAGCACGTGCAGCGGCGTTTCTTCTGTCTCCATGCATCCTCTGCACAGGGGACTATCTGTTACACCTATGGTGAATAGGTGCTTGTTTAGAGGACAGTGTCCTGTTGAGACTCCAATAATCATCCGGATGTCGCCCCTTTTAAATCTGATGAGGTTGCGGGACAATCTTTTTGATGCTACCGGAATCGCATTTTTAGTTTGCCTGCAGCCCTCGCTGTTTGTCCATTCTAATAAATGGATTTCTTCTGTTTTTGTGCGCAGCCATGTTTTTATTTGGGCCTGGGGTATGGGCAGTAGCGGCTCCGGTCCGTACACTATTGTCTTTGACCCCATTTTGGCCAGGTCGTCCGCTGCGTCGTTTCCGAGCGAGTTGCTGTGTCTTTTAATCCATTGCAGAGTCACTTTATTTGTACTTGCGATGGACTGGAGACTGTTGTGACATTCCAGTATAAGGACAGAAGTTATGGTATTGTTTTGTAGGGCCTGAAGTACGGATGCACTGTCTGAGATGATTTTAATTTTTTGGTCTCTGACGTCTCTGGCTGCAACCGCCTGTGCCGCTCTGGTGATGCCAATACATTCCGCTTGGAATATTGTAGGCTCATGGGAGTATTGGCAAGCAAAATATCAAAAAGATATATTAGTAATAAGATTTTACTTGACTAGGTACTTGTTCTGTTCTGCCTATGTTGTGGTCAGTTTCCAGTCTAAACAGATTCGGCTGAATACCCGTATTTACACGGAGCGACCGCCATCAGACCTCCGCAACCCAGTTACTGGGCAATGCCGATATCCTAAGATTAGACCGGTTTTCAGACTTTTTACTTGATTTCTTACCGCTAGTTAACACTTATACTGTTTACAGGATCCAATTTAGCGGACCCGTTTTTATTTTTGTGATGGCGCCTGTAGTTGTATGAGCGAGTTCACACATACACGACAGTATTCCGAATCCAGTAAAAAATACTCGCCCGATATTTTTACATGTTCCGTTTTGTCATCAAAAACAGGATGAAGGAACAGTATAAAAAACGGAACAGTATTCCGAATCCTATAAAAAATACTGGTCTGACATTTTTACACACATAAAACGGATCCGTACAAGAAGATGTATGGAGAAGTATGGGTGCCTTCTAGGGTTTCTTTCCCGAGTTCCCGATCCCAGGAATACCCGGGAAAAGTATCTATCCGTTTTAGCGGATCCCCTGAATGAACCCGGATCCGTTTTCATCGGACCGTATTAACGGATCCGTCGGTACAGATGTGAACAACACATCCAGTACCGATGAATCCATTAAAACGGATCCACTGTGTGAACGGGCACTTATTATGTCAAAATGAAGCAGACAGATTAACGATTATTCAATTATTAATACACCAAAAGCGCATCACGCCTGATATAAATTACCGCAGCAAATTTTCAGAATAAAGAAATAACATATTTCACCGATAAATATTCTTTCACGTGCATCGTCATATTCATACCGAACGAATTTAATGAAGTCAGCCGATGGACAGCTTGAAAATACTGCGTCAATTCCGTGGCTATTGTTGTTCGGAATAATTAAATTCTTTTGTAATTAAGGTTTGGATTGGGACGTGGAGCTCACAACAATCAGCTTTCCCAAACGTCAATCTTATGATACCGTTAACTCCCGACCGAGCTAGCCGACTGAGCTCGTCGACAACAGATGGTGGGATAACTATTATTTCTTTCTTTTACTGCAGTAGTAAGTTTATTGTTCTTAACGCAAGAGAGGTTGCTACTACCCATTAATATGATCCCCTCGTCAACTTTAATTTACCCACGGGAACTGAAGCGGTTGTCTATTCTTTATCAGGCCGGGAATCAGAAAATTCAAACTCAAAACTAATTTCATTGACTGTACAATACGAATTCTTAAGTTCTTTGGACACATAACCCGGAAGAAGGACTCAGTGGAATGACTGGTTGGGCTAGACAGGATAGAGGGCGAGAGACTACGAGGTCGCTCTTCGACACAAGTTATCGGTTGGTAAATAAACCGACAGCCCACCTGATGCAAAGTGGTTACAGCTGCCTATATACCTACATCTACAACCCCAAGAGTATTGCTGATGCATTGCCAACCCTAGAGACAAAGTTGAAAAGTCTCATGAGCCTGTAACTTCACCGGCTCCCGTACCCTTCAAACTGAAACGCAACAATGTTACTTGGCAACAGAAAATAGGTATGATAGTACTTCCTTGGAAGAAATGATTCACAAGGAACTGAACTACTATTAAAATCGGTGGTTAGACCTCATCAAGTACCATCACACACTCCAGTTCTCGCAATGGCTTAAGAACCGAACGGAAACGCACCACTAGAGTCGCTACAAAAGACCAGACAATCACGATGAGTCTGCCAAGAGTGATATTCTGATGATAAAGGTTTGCAGCCCATTACTGTTCCACTTCTGGGCACGGGCCTTTTCTCAGAATGAGAAGGAATCTTACCTTAGTCCAATGCAAGACAGTAGGTACAGACGGGTCAGAATATAAAACTTCCTCGCCGCACGCTGGGAATGGATGCGTGTTGTAAGATTCAACAAATACTAGCATATAAACTTGGTGGTGGGATCTATACGGTCCGCCTAGCTAGCTACCACTCTCACATTAAAGTCTGGCGCCAAGCAGCTTACTGTGATCCGTCGTGTGTATGTGAGAGCCAGAGGGGTATAGGGGAATCCCTCTATATCTCTGTTCCTTGGATTCATGTGCTCCATCTTAGACCCTGTCCGCGCTTACCATCCGGGGATACTAGGGCCAAATGCGAACAAGTTAAGAATAAAAATCAATAAAAAAAACCACACTGGCCTGGTGCAGGTTAGCGGACTACATACACCCCGAGAACTTTTTGGAACCCACTAAGATGTGTACGTTTCTTCACGATGTTTTCCTTCACCATTAAAAGTTGCCCATAATGACTATTAATATAAAACGTAGTGAAAAACAGATTCCTTCGTTTCCACACGAGGCGCGCTCGCATGAATTCTGAAAGCCTGTCCGTAACCATTATTCCGAGTGATGAAGCAAATTGTTGAAAAGCTTAGCGTTAAATTCAATGGAAATGGTTGGGATGTAAATTTTTATAAACTATCTTTTGCAAATATTTATCTAGATAGTATTCTTCTTCGTTGTATAGAGTACTTCTTTTTACAGTATGTAACATCGCACCAGTATCTATGAACACAGCGTCGCTGGGCAGTGAAAACCTCGTAAAGCACAAATTCATTTTTATTTTTTGTTATTCATTTGTTAAACGGTTTAACCTTAGGATATCGGCATTGCCCAGTTACTGGGTTGCGGAGGTCTGATGGCAGTCGCTCCGTGTAAAATACTGGTATTCAGCCGCATCTGGTTAGACTAGAAGCTGACCCCAAGATAATTGGGAAAAAGGCTAAGAGGAAGTTATTCATTTATTAGGTATAAAATCTTTGGCCTGCGGGCGGCGGGTTTGGGGACTCGCCGCCCGACCAGTAATAGGCCCGAGAAGGCGGCGCGCCGTGTTCCGTGCGCGCTTCTCAGGAGGACGTGGGGCAAGGCCCCACAGAGGAGAGGTCCGCCATGGGTTGGCGGACCGGGACCTGCCGGGGTTGCGGTGCATGCTTTTGCGAATCCCGCGACCCTGGCCGTACGGTCAGGAGAAGGAACACCGTTGGTTTTTAGCCGGTAAGAGTCCGGCAGACCCCCTCGCCTTCCCCGGGCGAGGGACATCCATGAGGACTTTCCAACGAGAAAAAAAAAAAAAAAAAAGATATAAAACCTTGTTATGTAGGTATATTTAGAACGAACGTGCACAGCTCTAATAGATAAGTTAAGCTCTAATAAAAATAGATTGATGAAGGGCTCGGGCCATGGGGTCCGAGTACACATCTTTTGTTTAAAGAAATTGCCCAAAGGCTGGTCGACGCTTCGCGTGACCAGAGGGCTGGCTTATTCTTTGGCCAAAGAATAAGCGTTGCCATCCAGCGTGGTAACGCTGCCAGTCTTCTGGGCACGCTTCCGGATGACGGTGATGAGGAGGAATATTTTGACGCCTAAGTGATATTTTTGAATAATTTGTATTTTAATAATTTTGTATATAGGTAGTTAGTTTTGTCTTTAGATTTGTATGTTTTTAGTTTAGTTTTATATTGTATATATTAGGTTTAAATGTAGGTAAATGATATTTGTGTATAGATAAATGATTGATGAATAGATAACAAAACAAAAGAACCTTACATCTACACTTCATACTTTTTTTTAACAGGCAGTTATAATCTCCTCGTGTAAATTTACGTTTATTGCAATTACGAGGTTTTCACTGCGCAGTGACGACAGGCACCGCCAGCTTTCTCTCGTCTGCTAGTAACAACATACTGCCATCTGTCTGCCAAGCGTGGGGATTATGACAACGTTTGTTCTGCCTAGCCTTTTCCCAACCATGTTGGGGTCAGCTTCCAGTCTAACCAGATGCGGCTGAATACCAGTATTTTACACAGAGAATGAATGAATGAATGAATCTTTATTTGCGATAAGTATTGCTACAGTTCGGTCTTAATTAAATACTTAGATCCAAAACACTTAATCATAGTGGTGACATGCAAATATTAGCGACTACCATCAGACCTCCGCACCCAATTAATTGGCAATGTCGATATCCTAAGGTTAGACCGGCTGTTAGACTTTCGGGCTTTTGACTACCCGTAACGAGATAGGTATTCGTATGACACCCGGGACCGACGGTTTAAAGTGCTCTCAGAGGCACGGGAAGGTCTCGATGTTTAACGACTGGTCACCGCGGACTGACTGCGGCAAGCGCAGGTTAACCTTGCAAATCATATGACCCGCGGGGGTGTTAATTAGCCACGTGCCACTCCTACAACATGACGTTTATTTATTTCGAATCACCCACCAGTCCACCAGTGGACGTCAACGGACTGATAAGAACTGATTTACAAAGGGGATAGAACATTTTTGGCAAAGCATGCCACCACATCCCATATGTATTTACTAAAACACCTCTGCCTAACCCTTCAGGGAATATAAGGCGTGATGCATCCCACCGCAATGTTTTTTTCAACTTCGCGGCGCACTTTTTTACTGTTATATACAATGTGTAAAAAAGAAACCTGTCCGATCCGATAGGCACAAAGGTACCGCAATAACATTACTAAAAATAAACAAAAAAACACATTATTAATGAATATTAAAAACGTTATTGTCATTTAAAATACACGTTTTGAGTATCCAAATTACCCCAATTTCCTTTCGGATCGGACAAGGTTTTTTTAACATATTCTTTACATAGTATAAAACAAAGTCACTCCCGTTGTCCGTACGCTAAGATATTTTAAACTACGCAACGGATTTTAATGCAGTTTTCAACAATAGAGAGGAAGGTTTATATGCCCCACATTAGTATCTACATTGCACCCGTGCGAAGCCGGGTCGGGTCGCTAGCTGTATATATACCTATTTATTTAGTTCATTTTAATGATTGTCGTTGTTCTCATATGGCGGTCTTTGCCAAATATCTCGACAACGTGACCATTTAAGGCACCATATTGCTGACATGTTTTGTTTGTTTAAGTGTCCTCTACTCACATATACTAGAATAGAATATACTTTATTGTACACCAAAATTGTAACACAGCTCTTAAACAATAACAAACATTAAAGGGTACAATGGCGGTCTTATCGCTGATAGCGATATCTACCAGACAACCTTTGGATGAACAGGAAGTCAATGAATAAGATAGAGGGGGTAGTCCATGGTGTACTGCTGCAAAATATATACTACACACCAATTCTAGATTCAAAGTGGAACGCAAATGTGGAAAGAAAATGGCGGCTTTGCCAGCTTCCATAGAAAAATGTTCCAACCCCTCTTGAGTGAATGAAACCTGATTATCATGGCAGATCCACCTTTAGAATGTTAACGTTAAAACTCGTTTTTACTAGTGAAAAACTAGATCTAACTGAACTGCCTTGTTACAGTTGTAACAAAGGCGTTCAGTCAGAACTAGTTTCCTAAACTACTACTAGTTTACTAAACTAATTTGTTTGACTAGTTAAAACCAGTTGTAACAACTTATTTGAATGTTAGCATAATTGGCCTACATTGTGGCAACAAAACCTCACCTAACCGACCATGTCATAATTTGAAGTATCCAGGATCATACATTAAAATATATGTGCAATAGGGTTTTATTCTCAATTCAATAGGTTAATTAATTTGTCGCAGACACACACAGTTTATAGAGTTTGATAGAATTGAGCATAGTATTACAGTTTAGACCAGTGTCTGCTTATCTGAAACTAAAGCGGTTATTTTGAAATAAAACCAACATAGACTCTCCACCACTGAGAGTACTTGAATTTGGGTTAGTAGTTAGGTACAGAAGCTAGTTCATAATATATCACAATATAAAAATTTACACAAGATCAGAAAATAAGGAAAAGCTAGTCAGATATAAAGGTCAGACTTCTTCGGCTGTTCGATATAGAATGCCCCGCTCCGTCGAATGACAACTGTTTTTATAACGTCGGGTACGTTGATTCATCTTGACAACTACCCTCCTTTATTTTCTAAATGATTTATTCTCCGACAAATTAATAATTATTCAGTAAATACAAATTTTAACTAGTCAAAACTAGCTGCAATGAGCGCTCAGATAGAACCAGTTTTCACTTGGTAAAACGCGTGAAAACAGGTTTTAACGGTAACAGAAGTAGTGTTTTACAACTTTATGAATTAAAGTCCGATTCAAAATTTATACATCCGTGTCAGCTTAAGAATACGCAGAAAGTGGTCTATAACTGGCCGAGAGCACATACGAGAAGACATCCTTGTCATGGCGGCTAGAGTCGTCAACAGGAGCTTATTAGTAATGTTATGATCCTTTTAACTCGGGGGAACCTTTTGTTGAAAGGCTTAAGCTTTTTACAGACCCTTGCCTCAGAAAAGAGCTTTCAAGGTTTCAGAAAAGTTTACTATCTCATTTCAAAAATGATAAGCGTTGAAAAGCCTTCAGGTATTAATTAAATTATTTTATTAAATCCGAGGAATCCGTGGTCCGTGGGGGGTCGGATTATGACTGTAATTCCCCTCTGTAAAATACAAGCAAAATAATCTTGTAGAGGTGAATCTATCATTACAGTTACAGCTAATATCGGTATATCAGGATTGGGAGCATGGTAAATAAAGTAAATGAAACCAACATAGACTCTCCACCACTGAGAGTACTTTTAATTTGGTTAGTAGTTAGTTACAGAAGCTAGTTCACAATATAATAATTAACACAAGATCAGAAAATAAGGACAAGTAAATCAGATATGAAAAGGTCAGACTTCTTCGGGTGTTCGACATAGAATCCACTACTCCGTCGAATGATCACTGTTTTTATAACGTCGGGTACATTGATTCATCTTGACGACTACCCTCCTTTATCAACATTGTCCAGTGCTACTAGCTACCGAAACACCTCTAGTTCTTTCGGATCTAGGTGTTTGTCAGATTTCTGCCTGGAAACGCACCCACGATGCAGGAGATATCCGTCGATATTAGATAATGTCGGGTATCGTTTACTTTTAGCAAAAAAATAATCTCTTAAAATAAACCTTTTAAGTGGTAGCATTGAATTTGAAGATTGAAGGTTAAAATTATTATAATGTTGTTTTGTCATGGGAATTAAATTTGTATGCGATGTTTCAGGAGAATGTTTAGATTTGAATCAAACAAATGAAAAAAAATGAAGTGAAGCTAATTAATTGATATTAATTAATTGACGACACGTTTGGTGCAGTGGCTGAGCGATCGGCTTCTGCGCTACGGGTCGTGGGTTCGATTCCCGCACGGAACAAATATTTGTATGGCCTACAGATAGTTGTTCCAGGTCTGGATGTTTGTACGTGTGAAGATTTGTGTTTGTAAAAGCTCCCACGATACAGGAGAAATCCTAGTGTGGGGCAATATTTAAAAAAAATGTAATTATAAAACCGTTTGAAAATAATTAATTTGTTAATAATTTTTGACTAGGAATTTCATTCAAAATTTTCATTTTTCACTTCCAAAACTAATAGTAGCTAACCAAAACCACAAACTTATCGACACACGAGTTACACGTCACTCCCAACCAAATTCCAATCAGTTTGAAATTCCGATAGAAGTTTTCCACGGTATTATTCCGAAGGATGCAGATGCCTGCATTCCCGCAAAGGAAAATATAAAATGGCGTAGAAATGCGGTTACCGGTCGGTTGCGGAGCCGATACATCACGGTGAAACCCGCGGGATTACTCTAAGCATTCTTTTTTCAAATATGTTCCATATTACCGCGCAATATTTCTTTGATCTGCGGTGAATGATTTCTATTCAGTGTTTTTTTTTTTAACATACGCCCAAGTTCGTTCATTCAAAGTAAAATTATTGCAATGCTATTTTTTTTACCGCGCCGCAATGTGTCTTTGTTTCTAATAAGCCATAGTAATATTGATTGCAGGTTTTTTAATTTAGTTTTCGTAATTTCAAATGAATGACCGGGCTTACATTTATTTCCAATGTTGGTCCTTGGGTACTCCGTTTGAGAAAGAAGTCTTGTCTTGCAATGCGACAGTTACAAGCTGGGATTTAGACCAAAAGAGGGGGGGGGGGGGTTAGAAAGTTGGCTTTCTACTTACCGACGATCTAGCCATAGTCTAGTTATCTGAATCTATTCATAAGTAGTAGTTATTCAGTGTATGGCTTTTGATGAATATTTTCATCAAAACTTATACATTCATTTTGATTTATTTTCAAATTGTTTGGGAATCTTTAAGTTATATTTTCTGAAGAATATAGAAACATTTAAACTTCATAAACAAAAGATGAAAGTACTTTAATTATTACATTGGAATATTGTATCGATACATTGTAATCCTCAAAGCCAATTAGAATGTTTTTTTTTAATTACGTATGTCTTTGTTTCCACAAAAAGTTTCTGTATACTTTATAATTGGATTTCTTTTAGGGAGTTATTCTTATATTTTCGATTGATATACCATTCAATTCTACAAAAAATTGTGTTGGTACACCCATAAAACAATTCTACAATGTAAGCTAAAAGTTTTACCTTCAAATCAAATACAATAAAATCACAATTTAACTAACAAAAATCCAGTCAGGGAAGCAACATTTTTGTTCACAATGTAGTTAGTTCAAACTTCAATGAAATATATTATTTGATACGTGGTACACTTATAGGACCTTTTTACTGGGGCGTGCGCGCACGTGTGACTAACGATTGTTCTTCGGGTGCAATATACACGCTAAACTGTGTTTTATAGCATCGTTTGTATGCCGGATTACTGCCTTTACGTTGCGCAGTCTTTTGAAACGTTTTAGATGGAACGCGTGTTTCGTACTCTATTGAGTTGCTTACAAATGTTGTTTACCCCTGAAAATGATATACATAATTTGTGCTACTTCATCTTCGCGTAATAGGATGCTTCAATAGGAAGAATGAGTGAGAAAAACAACTTATTTTTTGTCAAATCTTAATAAAATTTAGAGTTCAGAATGAAGGGTAAGAATTAGTTAGTATAGAGTTAGAATTAAAAAAGAATTAAAAAATAGCCGTTAAGCATTTTTGAGGAGGAATGAATATATCTAGAAATACTTTCGAACACACATTGGCGCCAATTCTTTAAGTTGAAATACGTATCCATCACTACACTATTTGCGGTGTAGCACGGTGCGGGTAAAATTAGACGAACTTTATAATCATGACTTAATTTTTCAGTTGCACCCTAAATATTATTTTGATGACACGTTTGGTGCAGTGGTTACGCGATTGGCTTCTGCGCTGCGGGTCGTGGGTTCGATTCCCGCACGGAACAAATATTTGTATGGCCTACAGATAGTTGTTCCGGGTCTGGGTGTTCGTGCATGTGAAGATCTGTGTACCCACGATACAGGAGAAATCCTAGTGTGGGGCAACGTTTTTTTTTTAAACAACAAAAAATAAAACAAAAAAAATATCAGTTATAAAATACGGAATTAGTAAATTAAAATAAATTTACATTGCGTAAATGTTATTGTCTACAAATAAAATAAAATCAAATACTGACAGCTGTCATCTGCACCATGCTCCACCGCAAATAGTGTAGAATACTTTGAACAAAAATTACATCAATGTTCCAAAGTGGTGTGGTTTAGTTGACTGATTCCGTTTCGTCGAAACTTGCTTAATTTAAACCAGTAATTATCCCAAAGGCTTCGCCCACACATGTATTTGAACTGCTCTAATTAAAATTACTTCTATAAAATATATCTACCTAAAATCTTATCTACTTTCTAATAGAAGAGAGTTATAAAAAATCTTATTTATATTTGATAACTTCCTTAGGCAACACGAATCCGTCTGTGATCATTACGAATTTTGAATAAGTATTTCAACTAAATAACTCAAAAATTGCCTCGTTGGTCTAGTGGTAGCTAGCGTGACTGCTGATCGTGAGGTTCTGGGTTCGGTCCCCAGGTCAGGCAAAGTGTTATTGGGTTTTTCCGTGTGGAATTCCTCAGTAGGAGCCTAGAGTTTGGATCTTTGCTCGGTTGATGGCAATAAGCTCGACCCCTATTACATGGGACTTAAACATAACGGCGAAATGAGGGTGTTACTATACACTATATACTCTGCCTAACCATTTGGGGAATACAGGCGTGTTGTTATGTAGGTATGTTTATTTTAACTAAATCCGTGAAACATATCTTGTCAATAGGTACATAAGTTCACATCGAAATGCGTTCTAAAACGCCTGCTATAGTCGCCAGCACGTAACTTGGCAAGAGTAGAGAAGAGAATTCCTCTCATGTCTTTAGTTCTTCTAAACAGACACGTTTATAAATAAATTACAGCAATAACCATAGAATAATGACAAGCAATAAAAGTGACCATTTTTTTGTTGCACTAAGTGTACATGCGCAAACTTACCCCCACTACGCCAAAACCTTGCCAAATAACGTGCCGACGACTATACTGATTAAATCAAGAGCAGTAGTAACCTGTTACCAAACTGTTACAAAACACATACATACATAAACTCATGCCTTTTTCCCATGGGGGTAGGCAGAAACTATAGAACGCCACATGCTACGACCCTTACATACCCCTTTCGCTTCATCCACATTCATACATCTTATCATAGGCGCCCCGTACACAGTCAATCTCGATCGCGATCCGCGATCAAAATCAGTGATCGCGATCCAGATTGATAATGTACGAATTAGATTGACGGATTGATGCATCTGATCACAAAAGAATCAGGATCGTGATCATTGATTTTGATTGCGGATCGCGATCGAGCTTGACTGTGTACGGGGCGCCATACACGCACGCCGATTGAGAGTACTAGGTACGCACCTGACTTTTGTGAAGAACATCACCAATAACATTACGTCCTTCTAGGACGTCCTCTACCGGCGTTTCCATTGATATCCGCCTTATAAATTCACAAAACAAACAAAGAATAATCCCGACTTTAAAAAAAATCTGTGTCGTGGTCGGTGGCATCAGTCGCCTCAGTCCGTAAGCGTAGTTGCAATTTATCAATGTATGGCGAAACTTTGAAACATTCCGCGTCGTCCGGCTTCCCTCTTTCAAATTCCAATAAGTGGCTCTCAACTCGGATATTAATCTTCATCACAAGCGATGTTATGAAGTTACATAACATCACGCCTATATTCCCCGAAGGGTTGAGCAGAGGTGTTTGGTAATACCCTAATTTCACCTATGTTTAAGTTCCATGTAATAGGGGGCGAGCCTATTGCCATCAACCGGGCACAAATCCAAACTCCGGGCTGGTGCTGAAGAATTCCACACGGAAAAACCCTATAACACTTTTGCCCGACCTGGGGATCGAACCCATGACTTCACGATCAGCAGTCGCGCTTGCCACCACTAGACCAACGAGGGAGTCAAAATGAAGTTATGAAGTTGTTAAAATTATAGAGCACTAGAACGCGCGAGTTGCTCTATAGACGTATAGTTTTTAAGAGTATGGGAATACATAATATAACATAGATACCTAATTAGCCCATTACTGTCCCACTGCTGGGCACTGCCCTCTTCTCAAAATGAGAAGGGTTTAGGCCTTAGTCCACCACGCTGGCCTGGTGCGGGTTGGCGGACTACACACACCATCCAGAACTTTATGGAGCCCTCTCAGGTGTGGAGGTTTCCTCACGATGTATTTCCTCCACCGTTACCACAAGTTATGATCCGAACATGAATTTGTTAAAATTATAAAATACTAGAACGCGCGAGTTGTTCTATAGACGCATAGATTGTATACAATGTGATTATAACCATTGATTCCGATGCCTAATTGGAGACGAAAAAGTAGTAATATAATTTGTCGAATAAAGCTTAATTTTCGAGATATTTATTATTTATGGAAATTCACAAGGCTAACAATCTCTAGGATAACAAACCCTATAAACGTGACATTGTGAATTATACTTGGAAACGGTAACTACAAGCTTACCGGCCAGTTAGTTCTTTACATTACATAATACATACCTAATTAGCTCATTACTGAACCACTGATGTGCACAGGCCTCTTCTCAAAATGAGAAGGGTTTAGGCCTTAGTCCACTACGCAATCCTGGTGTGGGTTGATAGACTATACACACCATCGAGAACTTTATGGAGCCCTCTCGATGTTTTTCTTTCACCATTAACGCATGTGATAATCAAATTCTGATCCGCACATGAAATCGAAAAATCAGAGGTACGGGCCGGCATCGAACTCAGACCCTCCTGCATGGAAGGCAACCATTCAACCGCTAGGATATCACTGGAGGATCCGTACATTATTGACTTAATACCATCAAAAAGGCGTGCTTAAAATCTTTCAAGTGCTTCGGGCACACGTTGTATACGGGAATACATCGTCTATATTTTAATAGCTCAACGTTGTTAGCCTTTGTTGCTGCAAAATTGCACATTAAAGTAGTTAATTGTAGGAAATTGAATTAGAGGCGTCTGTATACAGTATCGTGTTTACTCCCGAATTTAGAATCGGTCCTACTTGCAGTTACTGTTAGTGCATTATTTTATATTAAGTATACAGCGGGTTAGTGAGTTTTACTGAAATTATTACCTACCATTCATTTACTATCTAACATAGAGCTACTAAAAATATAGACGTTGTATTCCCAGCAGTTAGCCTAGCGGTTGAACGCTTGCCTTCCGTGCAGAAAGGTCTAAGTTCGAACCCGGGCCGCATCTCTGACATTTCGAATTCATGTTCGGATCATAGCTTGATTATCACTTGTGGTAACGGTGAAGGAAAACATCGTGAGGAACTCAACCTGAAAGAGCTCCATAAAGTTCTCAATTGTGTATGTAGTCCGCCAACCGGCACGAGGCAAGTGTGGTGGACAAAGGCCTAAACCCTTATCATTCTGAGAAGAGGCACGTGCCCAGCAGTGGGACAGTAATGGGCTAATAATGTTTGTTATGTTATGTATTCCCATCCTCTTACAAACTATACATCTGTAGAGCAACTTGCGCGTTCTAGTGATTTATAATTTTAACAGGCTTTTATTATAAACCAGTAAAATTTTAAAGGAAATCAAGGTAACATTTTGTATTCTGCTAATTACTTATAAAATCAATTCACTTAACTCTTACTACACTAAACTATACTTGCATCTTCCTAGCTCGGCAAGCTGTGCTGGCGCTGCTGCTGCAGCCGCGAAGGCCCTCAAGCGGCGAAAGTATAATAACTTCGAGCCGTTTGGAGTCGAAACACTCGGGTCGTGGGGTCCGAGTGCCCAAATTCTTTATAAAGATCTTTCAAGGTGGCTGGTCGACACATCGCATGACCT
Source organism: Amphipyra berbera (assembly GCA_910594945.2). Taxonomy (NCBI): domain Eukaryota; kingdom Metazoa; phylum Arthropoda; class Insecta; order Lepidoptera; family Noctuidae; genus Amphipyra; species Amphipyra berbera. The sequence continues at coordinate 6,786,874 of OU343136.1, read as the reverse complement.
TCGGGTCACGCGATGCCAGCCTCGAGGCCAGCCTTCGGGCTGGCCTCTACTTTGGTCAGAGGATTAACATTGCCATACAACGTGGCAATGCTGCCAGCCCTCTGGGCACGTTACCAGTCGACAGCGATGCGGAGGAATATTTTGACGCCTTATTTTAGTTTATAGTTTTATTAGGATATATTTTTATTTATTTTTATGTTATATACTGTACTACCTGTACAGTCACGTGTAATAAGATGTATACACATAGCGAACTTAAAAAGCGAATTTCTTTTAGAGAACAAAGTTTAATTTAGAAATATTTGAAACGGTAATTCGTATGTAATTATAGAAACTATGTGCGGAATATATCATAATTCTAATATACATTTTAGAAGGAAATCGCTTTTTAGTTTCGCCATGCGTATACATAGTATTACACGTGACTGTAATTGTGATTATGTAAATATTTAATGAAACATTAACAGAATAAAGTATTACTCTTACTTAGGTTCGAAATTCGAAAGTTCTTTTTTTAAGGAACCTTTACAAAGTAGGTAGGTACCAAACCATTGGAAATGCAACGCTTTTGCCAATTTTCTCAGAACTTTAGCTCTGAACAAGCATTGAAACTTCGGAATAAGTTTTGTTTTATTAATAGTTTACCTCATCGCTGAAGTTTTTCATCGTAACGAATTTCAGAGTAACTTTGCTATTTAGTACCTACTACTCAATGGCTTTAAAAGTACTTAGCTTTTATTTAAGATTCTATTAAAAGTACATACTGCCTCGTTGGTCTAGTGGTGGTAAGCGCGACTGCTGATCGTGAGGTCGTCGGTTCGGGCAAAGTGTTATTGGGTTTTTGCGTGAGGAGTTCCACAGTAGCAGCCTGGGTTTGGATTTGTGCCCGATTGATGGCAATAGACTCGCCCCCTTACATGGGACTTAAACATAACGGTGAAATGAGGGTGTCACTATACGCCTCTGCCCAACCCTTCACGGAATACAGGCGTGATGTTATGTTAAAAGTACATAATGTATTGATTCTGTACATTTAGTATTTCATTTTATAACATTTTTTAAATTATATACTTGGTTAAGTAAGAAAAGCTCAGTCACTGGATTCTTTTAAAAAATTAGTTAAAGATCATTTCTTCTCTCAACACGTTTCTAATTCCTCATAAATTAGTACCTCATCATCAATCTACCTTGTTTTCCCTATCACATAATTATATATCATATATATATTACAATATTTATAAATGTATATATATATATATATATATATATATACCTATATGTAAGTATTATGTCTATGTATGGTGTGTAGTATATATTTTGCAGCAGTACACCATGGACTACCCCCTCTATCTTATTCATTGACTTCCTGTTCATCCAAAGGTTGTCTGGTAGATATCGCTATCAGCGATAAGACCGCCATTGTACCCTTTAATGTTTGTTATTGTATACGAGCTGTGTTACAATTTTGGTGTACAATAAAGTATATTCTATTCTATTCTAAGTTGAGTTCCGTTTTTACCGTTCAGCTACGGAGCCCTAAATATGCAAAACTGTCTCTAATTTTTAGACCAACTTTCTAAAATAAAGAACCTAAATAATGACCATTGAATTAGTAAAAACCCAAACTTAGCTGACTTTTTATTTTTGGACCGTGTTCTTAATTCAAACGGAGGCAAAAAGTGCAAATTACCCAAAATAAATCTTCGCCAAGAATATTTAACGTTAAAAACGGTCGTTAATTTATCCGATCCCGTTATCTTTGAGCAATTAAAGGAGTTTTTTTAAGGAAATAACTGGTGTTCTCTAGAAAGGTCGGTGTCTCGTTAATCTCGCTTTGTCATCACTCCGTCCAACTGTCCGTTACAGGGTATTATTTCGAAGTAAATTTGGAGCAGAATGTCTTCCCAACTCGTTACAGAGGTTGCCTCGAGGGTTATACCGCTATTTCTAGATGACACCTAGTGTTGAAACTATCTGGACATTTTCTGAGTAATAATCTTAACCTCATTGCTTGTCTGGTTCCAAATTCAGCTGACGAGCGAAAAGTTCTGTTTGCAATTACTACAGGGTGTAAACAAAATCATGTAATTCCTTCAAACCTCGGAATGTACTGCTGACATAGATTAACCCTGGACGGGATACTTTCGGATTCAATAAAAAAATATTACAAAAAGTAAAGTGTTCTTAACGCGAGGCATTTTAGCGCCCCGAGCGAATTTCGCGGCTATCGCTCGCCGCCCGGTCATTTAACTTTGGAGTGGATGGAGTTTCTTGCCGGCTATGGAGTTTCTTGCCGGCTCTTCTCCATAGAACCTACCTTTTGGAACCGTGCACCTAGTTTTGACGTTTTAAAAGTGCCTGAAATCTGGTCTATTTGAAATAAAAACTTTGACTTTGACTTTGAAACACAAGTTTATTTCATGTCATTTTTTTTATTGAATCCTTAATTGTTCCATGCTGGGTTAATCTTTGTCAGCAGTACATCGCGAGGTTTGAAGGAATTACATGATTTCGTTTACACTCTGTATACACGGTGATTTTTAATTCACTGTTAACCTTTCAGGAGCTGAAAATACTCATGATTATAAACAACTTTCACTATTGGACCAACGACGAAATAGCAAAAAATAAGAATATCTTTTTTATACATTTACATCGGGTAAATATTGCATTTTTGCATGAAACAGCTGATATTCTTTTCGATATTTCAGATTTGATCTTATAGTGAAATAGCGACCCGCCCCGGCTTCGCACGGGTTCAATGTAAATACCAATGTGGGGCATATAAACCTTCCTCTTGAATCACTCTATCTATTGCTGAAAACTGCATTAAAATTCGTTGCATAGTTTAAAAGATCTAAGCGTACAGACAGCGGGAGCGACTTTGTTTTATACTATGTAAAGCAGTTGCTCATAGTCATGAGTACTTTCATGGCCTGAAATATCTACAGTGAATTAAAAATCACCGTGTATAAGGCAAAATAATATTATGGTTTTAAATTCTGTCACAGGATTACAAATTTTGATTGATAATAATCCCTTAGGCTGCGTTCAGACGACACGCGCCCGCTAAGCGCACGCCACGCGCGTCAACACCCGCGTCTAACTCGCTTTGATTTTTTTTTGTATACAATTTGAGTCTTATGACACATCAATTGATCTCAAATTGCATTTATCGAAGTCCAACCGTACACGCCAAGCGCCCGCCTCGCGCCCGCCTCATGCCATGCTTCAATAAATGCAATTTGAGATCTATTGATGTGTCATAAGACTCAAATTATATACAAAAAATTTCAAAGCGTGTTAGATGCGGGTGTTGAAGCGCGTGGCGTGCGCTTGGCGGGCGCGTGTCGTCTGAACGCAGCCTTAAATATACTTTTAAGTGAAGCGGTTTTATCTTACAGTACCCCTGCAGCATCAGGATTTGGGGATTGATGGTTGAAATTATTATAAAGTTGTTTTGTCATCCGAATTGAATTTGTATGCGAAGTTTCACGAGTTATGTTATTTTCAAGTTATGAAATAGGATGTATTTATGACGTTTCCCTAGTCACGCAAAGTGAACTAAGGCCTCGAGAAAATTTAGAATAATAATAAAAATTGGTTAAGCAGAAGTAGTTGAAAATCTGTCGCAAGATTTGAATCAAACAAACAAATAAATAAACAAAGAAACAAATATTCGAATATACGAAATGAAGTTAATTAATACCGTTTGAAAAGCAATATACTTGCTATAATTATGTCAGTTCGTACCTTTGAATGCAAAATTGGCGCCAAATTGGTTTTAAATTGAACGTGTATTGAACGAATAAATCAAAATTAGAATTAAAATTGTGTATCGATAGGTAGGGTTTTTTTCATAAATATGCATTCTTTTTTGTATTTTTTTTGGAATTGGAATAGTATTAAAATTTGGAAATACTTTCTAGCGTAACCCTATTAACTGTACGCATTCATTTCATTTTTTGAAATTGGAATAGTTTTAAGATTGGAATTATTTCAAAGAGTTGGGCCGGATTCGCACTAACGCTTTTTTGGCGTGCGTTAAAGAGTGTACAATATAGATAAATATACGGCTTACTATTTTTTGTATTAGAACGCTTTTACAACGCGCGTTGAAAAAGCGTTCGTGCGAATCCGGGCTAACCCTTTACTGATACCGTCATTGTCGATCCATGTGTATAATTTCTACAACTACAGACGGAACATCTAGATTCGTATACCTTGCTAAAATCTGTACTCCACTATGGCTCACGGAATACGTAAGCTGACGAGATGGAGCGACAATTTCGCCCTATGTTTCAAAGGGCTGGCTAAGCCCAGGCTAAAGTTATTAGGCTTTGTGCCAGGATCTGCTGGCCACCAATAACGTAATGCCTGTACCAACAAACGCGAATAGATTTTGTATTTTAAACCCAGTGGCATATATATTTGGGTCGAGATTATTACCGGAACAAATTTATGTTCTGATAGATAAAACAAACACGGTACTATCTCTGACAGATGGGAGCCACGTATCAGTGTCATAGGATCTGACTCTATAAATTGACGTAATGGTGATTTTAAAAGTAATTAATGGCCGATTTCTGAGTGGCTCGCGACTTATAAACGACCGCGCGGATCATGATTTGCGAGGTTAAGCTGCGCTTACCGCGGTCAGTCTCGTGTGTTCGTAACACATCGAGATCCCTCCATGCCTCGGAGAGCACATTAAACAGTCGGTCCCTGATGTTATACAAATACCTATGACAGTCGTTACGGGAAGTAAGAAGCCCGTAAGCCTGATAACCATACTAACCTTAGGATATCGGCATTGCCCTGTAACCGGGTTGCGGAGGTCTGATAGCAGTCACTCCGTTTAAAATAGGTACTGGTATTCAGCTGCATCTGGTTAGACTAGAAGCTGACCCTAACATAATTGGGAAAAGGCTAGGCAGAACAATGACCGGTTCCTATAATTTAGGAAGCGTTATTGGTTAAAATTGACACTTCTATCTTTATCAATAATGAAGCAAAGACCTCATTGATTAGCATAGTAGACCCTCCTATATGGAAGTAACTATCACAGGTAAAATTAGTTTACGAGCCTTTTTATATGCTCGGTTTGGCAATAAAAAATGCTACCATTGGTAAGCATAACGATTCGTTTTTTTATAGGAACCGGGGATAAGTCACCCTGTGTGTTTAAAATTACGACAGTCCTTTACCCTTCGTCAACTTTTATGCTTGGCATGAAATAAAAGGAACCTACTACCATCATATTATTATATCGTTGTCTAGAATAGTCCTGATAACTTGGTTACTCGGATTATAATAGAATCACAGAAACTGCTCTCATTACGGCCACGGTTTTAGACTAAAAGGGTTCTCAACAACAACGATAACACTACAGTGGAAAATAAACAGCCTATGACGTCATTTCAACCCAGGGAAGCCCGGAGGTAGCCCGTCAAAATTATCTGAACGAATGCTTTCCTTTTCCTTTGTTTTACGAAACTTGATGTAACACGACAGCTACACAGAACAGGCATAAAATGAAATGGAAAACTTATTAGATACAAAACTAAGGCTGCCTGTCTATGGGAGCGGAGCTAGACATAAAATTCACGTCACCGCTCTGCCCTGTGTATATTGTGCATGTCTATTGGTTGGTTCCGCACCGCTCCACTCCTCTCCGCTCCAGTAGATAGGCAGCCTTACGGGGTGTCCTGCGTAAGCGACAAGCACGACGCGACGCGACGCTCTGCTGCGAACGCGATCAAAACAACGGCATTACTGCTGACGGCCTATGTAGCAGTCTGCGGTGAGACGCGAGGTAACGCGTACTTTTCATCGCGTCGCATCGTATCGCATTGGTCGCTTGCGTAGGAAATCCCGTAAGCTACACTTTTCTAATCCATCTTAACCCGCGTGGTTTGTTGAAAAAAGTATCCTATGTTCTTTTCAATGTTTCAGGCTCTGAACCAAGTTTCATAGAAATGAGTTCAGTAGTTTAGCTGTGAAGACAACAAACAGACAGACAGACAAACTCACTTTCGCATTTATAATGTTAGTATGGATAGGATTGTGATAAGTTAAAACCTGAACCTGGCGGATGGCTTTCAATTTTGGAATGATGTGCTTTAGAGATCTTAGAGATCTTATTCTAAGATCGTAGGTGGTTGTATCACTTTAGGGTGGCTTTAAGAGACAACCCTCAACAAACATGTGCACATACAATTTAGCAGGCGTGTACTTACGGGAGGATAAAGAATAACACTTGTAACCGTACACTAAATATATTTTAATCAGAATTACAAATATTTTAACAGGGCGTGGTTCGTACAATGCGAGGAGTCCAGAGTCTTCTTGAGCAGGTGTAGCACCTAACTGGGCAACTGCAGCGGCGCGAGAAGGCCGATCTGCAGTGTGCTCGACCTTTTATAGGCCCGGATTCCCGCCAGTTAGCCACCACACCACCCGTCACATGGTGATTACCACAAACAAAAGCATTCCCAAGAAAGGTTCACGTTAGGCAGGCGGCCGGTTATAAAACTCAGCCAAAACATTTTGCAGTATAATGGAGATGGTGAATATTATATCCATAGGGATAGGCTGAGCCATTTAATCTTGATATCTTTACATTAAAGAAATGAAAGAATAACACTGACGGACGAATTTTCGTGTACCTACCACGATTATTTTAATTAGCTAATTCATTATGAAACAAGAAAAAATTAGATCACAAAGGAAGAGAAATAAAATTGAAGACATTTTGTACAATTGGCTGGTTTTGTTATCCCTTTGGTACGGTTAATTAAACGCCCACTGTTATGCAAATAGTGGACTAGTTTCCTTACTAGGTGGTTACACTTGACCCAAATGGCGGAGTTGTGGAGCGTCTGCCTTTTGTGGTGGGGTTTGATTCTCGGACTTAGTACGACAACTATCTATCTATCTAATACCTTTAAACGAGCAATTCTTGTATATGTATATATAATCTGAATCTCGGAAACGGCTCCAACGATTTTCATGAAATTTAGTATGCAGGAGGTTTCGTGAGCGATAAATCGATCTAGCTAGGTTTCATTTTTAGAAAACGTCGATTTACCAAAAAAGGAACCGAGCAATTCTCGGTCATCCAGGTACTAATATATTATGAGAGATGACTTACATCATTTTTTGCCTGTAAGTTTGTCCTTGTATTTTGAAAGTCATGTTACTAGAAGAGTCTTAAATATGAATGTGGATGGATATGCAAGTAGAGGTAGGCCAAAGAAAAGACGGATGGATTGTGTGAAGGATGGTATAGGTAAGAAAGGTAGTACTGAGATGACGGCTGATAGAGGAGAATGAAAGAGGAATACATGTTGTGCCGCCCACACCTAGTGTGGGATAAGGGCAGGGAGAACATGATGATGATGAAGTTCGTCCTTGTTTTTTGTGTTTAAGGCAACCTTTAGCCTTTGGCCAGACTGCAAACGTGGGCGCGGGGCGGGCGCGGTGCGGCGAGTTCAAACTGTCCATAGTGGACACGCGGGCGCGGGAAGCGGCGCGGGCTACATGGCGCGGGAAGCGCGCGGGTAGCTCACGCCATAGGTCGTTCATACAAGTGGCCGCAGTGCGAGCGCGGGTGGCAAGCGACAACCCGCGCGGGAGCGGGGGATCTCAAACTATTTCGTGTCGCTGCCAGTCTGGCCAAACACTAAGTGTTTGGCCAGACTGGCAGCGCGGTGCGGGGAGCGGCGCGGGTGCGGGAACGCGCGCGATTTACCTGTCCGCAGTGGAGCGTGGCTTCGTTCTGAGCGTTGTCGTGTCCAGTGTTTTTCAAAATATCATATGGATGAAGAAAGCTTATTTTTACTGGAAAATTCTTACTAAAAAACGATGTTTCGACATCCACAGTGCAGATCGTGCTTGAATAGCACTTATTAATTCAACATTTAGTTTTGAAGACGCCATCACAACAACGCGCGTGGTCAGCTCGAACTAGTTTGAGATCCCCCACTCCCGCGCGGGTTGTCGCTTGCCACCCGCGCTCTCACTGCGGCCACTTGTATGAACGACCTATGGCGTGAGCTACCCGCGCGCTCCCCGTGCCATGTAGCCCGCTCCGCATCACGCGCCCGCGTGCCCACTATGGACACTCAAATGAAGTTCTTCTGTTTGAACTCGTCGCACCGCGCCCGCCTCACGCCCGTGTTTGCAGTCTGGCCAAAGGATTAAGGTATCCTAATATGGAGGTTAGTGTGTATTGGTGTCTCTAAATGTACTTATGGGAAAAAGACCTTTTTGTCCAACAGTGAACTTAATAATCAACCAGTCTACTACCATAAAAAGGCCAGCAGCACATTGTAAGAATTGTCTGTCACTCATTGTCTGTGCTCATACATTTTGTATTAGACCCCGCGCACACTGTCAGAATTTCCCAATTGCGGCAGCCTGTAGGCTGTTGTACAAAATGTATGCATAGAAGGCCTTCGCGCAGGCGTCAGAAACTTTTTGACGGACATTTTTGATAATGTGCGGCCGGGCTAGCGGTCTCTTTGACTGCTATAACCCCTTCTACAGTCGACTTATGCCCGTTCCCTGTGGCCACAAACGAATCGTTTTGTTTACCAATGGTATCTTACAGCCCGTTCCCACATGGGATTGTCTGAAACCAGTGACCATAAAATCGACCTTTATCATGTAAATTAACATAAACACTTGCTGTCGAAATTACAGCACTTATGGCCAAATACTCAAACGCTACTAAATTTTAAGTGGCCGTTAAGAGGAAATGCGGTCGGCATTTAGTCCATACAAACGTATTCCTCAGTTTCCTCCTTGGATAATGTCACTAGAGCAAATATTTTTTACCATATGATATATATCTACCACCATACCATCGTATGACCCCTCCGTGCCTCGGAGAGCCCGTTAAGCCGTCGGTCCCGGATGTCATACGAATACCTATGATAGTCGTTACGGGTAGTCAGAAGCCCGAAAGTCTGACAAACGGTTTAACCTTAGGATATCGGCATTGCCCAGTTACTGGGTTGCGGAGGTCTGATGGGAGTCGCTCCGTGTAAAATACTGGTATTCAGCCGCATCTGGTTAGACTGGAAGCTGACCCCACGATAATTGGGAAAAGGCTAAGAGGAAGATATATCTACCACCACTATGTCCCTATATTTTGTTATTGTCAATAAATTAATTATTAAAAGAACTAGAAACGTATAAATTTTACAAAAATCAACCTTTTTTACCACCGTTTTCAAAGATATGGCAAACAAATTTGACGAATATAAAAAATTAAAGAAAAACACACAGACATAAACAAAGTCTTTCTTAAATTATTACAGACAAAAATATTAAAATCGGTCCAGATTTGAAGAAGGAAACAGGGATATACGAAAGTACGATTTCGCTAATATTGCACAAGAGAAATCAGTCCGAGATGCAGTTGTCTCTTTCGCACTCAATTGGGAAGGTTTGCGGGAGGGGTGGGACGAAAATAGATCGCAGAAACCTATTCAAATCTATCTTCTATATAAATAAAAATGAATCGCCAAATGTCATGCTAAGCGCATAACTTGAGAGCGGCTCGACCAATTCGGCTATTTTTTTTAATATATTCCTTAAGGCACAAGGAAGGTTCTTATGGAGAGAAAAAACATAAAAATTACGTGGAAAATAGTAAAAACAATACTTTTCTTTTCCCACTACAGGCCAATAACTTTTGACAGAACGAAGTCTGTCTGGGCAGCTAGTTATTAATATATTGCAGCCCGCGTTTCCTCTTAAGTCTCGTGCTATCATTGTCACTTCGCTTTAAAGTGACAGTGACAGCACGAGACTTAACGGCAACTTAAAATTGAATAGCGTTTGAGTATTCGGCCATTATAATGATAAATTTGACACTTAAATGAAGGGAGGGAACTTCTGCATACCTTTCGTTATTCGTGAGAGAATCTCGCCTGACTTCATTAACAACAAGTTTAAAGTTTCCAAGTTAATTACGTGGCTCACGATGCTGAACTGTGTTTGTCGTTAAATTGGTGAATATATAGGTAGGTACCTAGAGCACTTATTGTACACCTGTACTGTGTTTCAAGTTATTAATTTTAATGAAAGGACCTGTGATTTGAGGCAAGCAATTTGGCTACGTCAATTCATCGTAGAAGTGTCACCGTGAAGCCAATCCTTACATTTTCGTGGGTTATTTAAAAATAAATTTTAAGGGATTATGACAAGAAGAAGAAAAATCATTATTATTATTATTACATTTTAAACACTTGTACCTACAGAATGTGTAGTAATGATGTGTTTTTTTTTAAATTAGATACTTGTGTTGTGATGAAGGTTCATTGATGTCGATCGACCGCGCGCTTTGTAACCTACCGCAAAGCTAAACTAAACTGTAGTACTAGTAATAATTTGTCGTGTTTAAGTCGTGTTAGTTAACAGTATTTTTTTTAACAGACATCCTTAGTTAGACATATTCTGGACAACTCCTTAAAAGTACATGTATTTTTAAAGGACATTTTACAGCATGACTGGTTAGTCGCTTTACATCTGAAAACCATGTATTCTGCTCATCATTCTGTACAACTTTCTCTAGGGTACAAAGTCTGAAATCGTGAACAATAAATCAGCTGTTCCATATAATGCTGCGTCCAGACCTGCCGAATGCGCCGCTCGCGAGCCGCTTGCTAACTGCGCGCGTGCTGTTTGCGTGCAGTTACAGCGTACGTTTGGTGCGCCGCTCTAGTGCAACTCCGGCAAGGCACGAGTGGGGCGCGCGTGCAGCGCGCGTGCGGCTCGCGCGCCGCTCGTGCGCACATAGCGTCTTTCGCGTTTGAACTATGAGCCTCACTTGTGAATTTGCTTCCGAAGATGTCGGACCATACGACTGCCGTTAGCATAATTGCTGCAGCATCGGCTATTTTATTACTGACAAAAACCAAAAGGTAAGACAGAAGACGTTGGTAGCAGGTTCCACGAGCGGCACGCGCGCTCCGCGGGAGCTTCGTACGAACATGAAATGCACGCCCGCAGTTCGCAAGCAGCTCGCGAGCGGCGCATTCGCGGCGCGTTCGTCAGGTTTGGACGCACCATAAAATAATCAATATTGTTTAACAAAATGAATTCATGGTTTTCGGATATATAGCGGTTAACCAGCCACGCTGTATAAGAAACAATAAGATTTAATAGTGTTATCCGTTGTTTAATGCCACTCAAAATACGACCGGGAAACAATTTGCGTAGGAATCAAGGTTAAATTAAAATGTTTATTAATCTTTACGAAACCATTTTAAAGGTATTGTTGTTACGAAGTTAATATTAAGGATGTTACGCTACTTCAACAACAACATAATATACAAAATTCTGTACCTACATTTTCGGATTTGAAATAGTACCTACCAATCATCACAACCTTGCTGACTGGCTAATCTTTCAACCACGACATAAGCTATTCTTGTATAACTCGTGCCGACACGAGAAAAAAAGAAGTTCACAACAGCATATTAATTACATACATACATAAACTCACGCCTTTTTTCCATGGGGGTAGGCAGAAACTATAGAACGCCACATGCTACGATACTACATACTCCTTTCGCTTCATCCACATTCATACATCTTGTTATACACGCACGCCAGTTGAGTGTACTACGCACCTGTCCTTTGTGAAGAACATCACCAATAACATCGATGTATGTCCTACTACTCTAACGGCGGTTCCACTGACATCTGACTTATAAAAACTATTCTTTTTTTTAAAACGTTGCCCCACACTAGGATTTTTTCTGTAACGTGGATGCGTTTACAGATACAAATATTCACATGCACAAACACCTTTTTTTTTATTTTACGTGGGGAAATCCTCATGGACTATCATGGACGGGGGGGGTGTGCTAAAACCACCACGGTGTCCCTCCTTCTGACCTAAGGCCGGGGTCGCGGGATTCGCTATTGTATGCACCGCAGCTTCGACAAAAGAAATACACGTGCGCACACACACACAGCACACGACGAATCGCGGCGGCGGCGGCGCAACACACGTATAGATCCTCATCCCGCGCGTTCACGATCGTAAAGACGCAAACGCAATCGGGCGAGCACATGCTAGACTCGGAAAAACCATCTGTAGGCCATACAAATATTTGATCCGTGTAGGAATCGAACCCACGACCCGTAGCGTAGAAGCTAATCGGTCAGTCACTGCACTAAACGTGTCCTCGTATTAATTCTTGCTGAGATATTATTCAAACTTTAATCATCACTATTGATTGGTGATTCTAGTATTATTTTCTTCTTCTCTTGTGTCGGCACGAGATATATGAGAATAGCTCATGCTGTCTTGAAAAGATGAGGCAGTCAGCGAGGTTGGTCGCAAGGCTCTGCCGGGGTTGCGGTGTTTGCTTTTGCGAATCCCGCGACCCCGGCCGAACGGTCAGGAGAAGGAACACCGTTGGTTTTAAGTCGGTAAGAGCCCGGCAGACCCCCTCGCCTTCCCCGGGCGAGGGACATCCATGAGGATTTTCCAACAAGAAAGAAAAGAAAAAAAGATTGTTCGCAAGGCTAACCGACGAGGGTGCGCGCGACGTACTTAAGTATCGTCACTCGTGGCTCGTGGTATTATAATATAATACAGCATCGCTTCTCTACTTCATCTACGGGGAAACACAGTAATACCTATAGGTACTTACACGTGGAAAACACAGGATACAAATATTGAAGGTTTGTATGCAATATCTGACACAAACAAATTTACGTCGATATGGAAATGTACTTTGGTGTTGATGGCATCTTTAGAAGTCAAAATCACATGTTATGAAACATGTTTGATGTTAACATCCAAAAATGTCGTCGAAAGAAGGAAATTAATTATAGGAATAACATTTTTAAGATATAGAAAAGCATTTTACAATCCTGGATATATATATACTACGTTAGTAAAATATAATCTATGGTTACAATCTTTCAAGCATATCCGTTATAGCCTGAGCTAGGAAGTTCCGAAACGACTCTAAAATAACATAACAAGACATCACGCCTGTACTCTCCGAAGGATTAGGCAGAGATGTTTATTAATACCCTCATTTTGCCTTTACGTTTAAGTCCCATATAATAGGGTGCGAGCCTATTGCCGTCAACCGGGTACAAATCCAAACACCGGGCTGCTACTGAGAAATTCCACACGGAATAACCCCAATAACTCTTTGCCCGACCTGGGGATCGAACCCAGGACCTCATGACAGTCGCGGTTGCCACCACTAGACCAAAGAAAAAAAACGTAAAATGAAATAATCTCTTAAAAAAACTTAAAGAGTTAAACGGTGTTATGTTGTAGTACCCCTGCAAAATCTGGATTTGAGGATTGAAGGTTGAAATTATTATAACGTTGCATTGTCATGGAAATTGAATATGTGTGCGAAGTTTCAGGAGAATCGGTTAAGCAGAAGTACTTGAAATATCTGTCGCAAGATTTGAATGAAACAAACAAACAAATATACGAAGTGAAGCTTATTAAAACAGTAAAATAAAAAAAAAACAACAACTATTCTGGTATCAGACATTAGTGACGTCACTAGTCTTGTCCTAATTTCAGGAATTAGAGGTCCATTAATAGTTTTCAATGGGCGTAACGAAGTAATGTAAATGTCCTAACTTCAACCCCTTTTTGCCATTACATTTTAATGATCAACCCTCAATTGTTTTGTTGTTAGACCAACTAAATAGTATTTACATTTTAGGAACGGAGTTTATTGTAACTTTGGCTCGTTAATATTAGCTAAATTATACACACAAATAGTTTGGATAGTTGTAAATAGTTTAATTGTAGATTAGTTTTCCCTTAACCATAATCTTTTCTTCTTCTTCTTCCTGCCCTTATCCCACACTAGGTGGGGTTGGCACAACATGTATTTCATAAATCCATGTTGTTAGAGGTTTTGGCTTATTGTTTTATGACCGGCAGCCTGCCTGACATCAACCCTCCTTAGGGATACTCGTTGCGCCCGTCGCGCGGTTGACCCAATGTGCTTGCTGATATTATGCACTGGGTCCAACAATGGTGTCTTCTTGGTGGAGTATACTTGCAGTTCCTTGACCCACTTATTCAGTTTTGCTAGGGACTTCGGTTCTGACACATCGTAAAGCATATCACCGTTAGCTTCTCTGTAAAAACTTGCTGTTAATGTTCTTTATAACTGTATATCTGTTAACCATATACTTTTATACGTTTTAAATAGAAATGATTTATTAATTTAAAGCAGTGGTAGCCTAATGCTTGCCTTCCATGCAGGAGAGTCTGAGATTGATCCCGGCACACACCTCTGATTTTTCGAATTCATGTGCGGATCAGAATTTAGTTATCACTTGCAAAAACAACGTGAGGAAACCTGCGTTCTTTAGCCTGCTCCCTAAGCTAGATATAAGCTCTCGATAATGATGGTGTGTGTAGTCTGCCAACCCGCAACAGGCCAGCGTCGTGCCTTCTTATACTGAGTAGAGGCCCGTGCCCAGCAGTTGGACAGTAATAGGCTGACTATGATTATGACGTATTTATTTGCTTCTTGTGTCTTCTTAGGAATTCTTTACATTACATCAATATTTATGTATAGTGAAAATTGTGCTGCGTATGTGAAATGAAATGCAGTCAATGTTCTGCCTAGCCTTTCCCAACTATGTTGGGGTCACCTTCCAGTCTAACCACATGCGGTTGAATAACAGTATTTTACACGGAGCAACTGCCATCAGACCTCCGCAACCAAGTTACTGGGCAATGCTGATATCCTAAGGTTAGAGCGATTGTCAGACTTTCGGGCTTCTAATTATCCGTAACGACTGTCATAGGTTTTCGTATGACACCCGGGACCGACGGTTTAACGTGCTCTTCCAGGCAAGGAGGGGTCTCAATGTGTAACGAACGGTCACTCATCCACGGAATGACCGCGGCAAGCGCAGCTTAACCTCGCAAATCGCATACGATTTGCGAGATTAAGCTGCGCTTGCTTGATCATAATCCGTGCGGCTATTATATAGCCACAAGCTCTTCAAATGAAATGCAATCAATACTGACTACAAAGTAATAATTTAATTTCAAGAAATAGAGACATCGACGTCTCTCACACGCAGTCTCGCAGAGCCAATGATTCAACTTGCAATCTCAATCCAACCTGAACGAGAATTCCCAAGAGAGATCAAGTCTATTTACAGTTACATTCCTTTACAAAAGCACCTGTTGCTTCCTATGCTGATGACGCAATAGGATACGACATTTATAAACTAGTCTCACGCGACACATTTTAATAGTCTTTATTAATTCCTGAGATACATCTGAGACCAGCTAGCTGACAGATAAATAAATACTGCTCGTCTGTATCTAGCTACAAGGGAAATGAGTACCTAGTCGAAGAGACAGTTTATTCTGAATAAACTTAGTATAATAATAACTAGCTGTGTCCTCACGGCTCCGCCCGTAGCCTATGTTACTCAATGATAATGTAGCTTTCTAACGGCAAAAGAATTGTTGAATTCGGTCCAGTAGTTTTTAAGTTTATTCGTTACATAAAAAAAATCCAAAAAGACAAATCTTTCCTCTTTATAATATTAGTATAGATAAGTAAATAGATGGATCTATAAAGTTCTGAGGGAGCTCTATAAAATTCTCGATAGTGTGTGTCTGCCAACCCGAATTAGGCCAGCGTGGTGGACTAAAGACCAAGCCACATCTGACGGAAGATACATCGCCGATTTTCCGTTGCGTAATTCACTCGAGCAATTTTAGTAACACATCTTCGGTCAAATGTGTACGGTGTGAGATGGTTATATAGAATTATGTGTACCGGTGGAAGGTCGGCGACGTATCTTCCGTCAGATGTGACTTGGTCTTAAGGTCTAAACCTTTTCATTCTGAGAAGAAGCCCGTGCCGACTAATTATGTTATTAAGTGCATCATACCAACATCTGATGAGGCTCTCGTTGGGCGGCTGGGTCAACGGCCTGATACAGGAAGCGGTACTTATGGATACGGCGCGTATTGTTAGGAAGTTCTTCTCTCTGAGGCCCTGACCACCGGTAGCTTCGACCCTGTTCCCCACGCCGGTGGGCTATTCTTTTTTTGTTATTTATTGAAATATTTAATATCGATACCTCAGTTCCAAAGTGTAAACAGAAACAGGTTTTAATGAGACACAGGGAACAAATAGAGTTGTTACTGTATGAAAATAAAATAATCTAGTCTTAGGAAAAAATATTGGGTGTAACAATTGAACTACATTCAGTTATCGAATTGGTAATCTTTGGAAATAGTGCGTAATCGTTTTGGGAACAATTTCTCACACTTATCTCAATTTGACTAAATTTCGAATTTGTTACACTTTGAAACTGAGGTATCAATATGTATATTATATATATGAAAGAGAATAAAGGAGATAAAATAGGTGTATCGTTACTCCATACTTACTATTATACTCCGTAAGGGGTAACACATAAAACATTGTTCTACGAGGTTTTCGCTTTTACTAAAAGCACTTTTATTAGATAAGTACTTGCTGAAAGTTAGTAGTTACCAGCTTATACGTGAGCTGCAAGTGACGAAGGTGAGGACGGTGCATCGATATCCCTTGGGACTTTAGATATGCAAACTGGTCTTGGAGTTTAACCGAAGTGGCAATTTATTGTAGTTAGTGTTTTTATATTGTAATAACTTGGTTTTAGATATTGAGGGGCTCGTGGTTTGCGAGGTTAAGCTGCGCTTGTCGCGGTCAGCCTGTAGATAGGTGACCGTTCGTTACACATTGAGATTCTTCTGTGCCTCGAAGGGCACGTTGAACAGTCGGTCCCGGGTGTCATAATAATACCTATGACAGTCGTTACAGGTAGTCAGAAGCCCGGAAGTCTGACTACCGTTTTAATCTTAGGATATCGACATTGCTCTGTTGGGTCATAACTGGGTTGCGGAAGTCTGATGGCAGTCGTTCTGCGTAAAATACTGGTATTCAGCCGTATCTGGTTAGACTGCAAGCTGACCCCAACATAGTTGGGAAAAGGCTAGTACGAACAACTTGATTTTAGATGTTAGGTTCAATTCCCTGGTCAGGGATGGTGTTATTAATTTCTATTACCGTTATCAGCGAAATGTAGGCTGCTGCAAGTCCAATATGGCAAAATGGGGTATCATAAACCCATCCAAAACTCAGGACAGGGGCCTCAGAACACGGTTTAAGCATTTTAAAAGTCAGAAATACAGGCTTGTATCGATTTCACCAGTGATAGCCTAGTGGTGTGACCGTTGGACTGCCAAGTCATAGGTCTTAGGTTCGAACCCAAGGCACACACCTCTGACTTTTCAAATTCATATGCGTATTGTATAATTATCACTTGCTTAAAAACGGTGATGGAAAACCGGCATGCCTGAAATATATTTCTCGACGGCATGTGAAGCCAAGTCAGAGGCCCATAGGTTACATATACTCTGACGCCAGGTTAGTAGGTTAGTCACTAGCTACACGAAAATAAGAAGATCGAACCTCGTGCATGGAAGCCAAGCGCTCAACCGCTATGCTATCGCTAACATCACGCTTCACTATGACAATTGAGGCATGGAATTTACAAATGAGCTAAGTGCCCAAAAAACCGAAGTCAATATTTTTAATGTCAAAGGAGCTACATTGGGCAGCCAATCCATTTTTATTAAAATTTTTGATTCATTTTTTTTGGCACTTAGCTCATTTGTAAATTCCACGCCTCAATTATTCTATGCAGCAAATCATGAACGTTCCAAAAGAAATACAAATTAAATTTTATCCGCAGTAATAAGAATTCCTCTCCTCTACAAAAGTCGAAGTTCTGAACATCGGAATGTCAACCACAGCCCTGTCTGACGTTTGGAGTATTCGGAACGCGTTTTTATATTCCGAACGTGGTTAGAATAACGAACGGTCTGTCTATTGGCATTCTTTTTTTATACGACCATAGTCTGAATGTCGCCAATCTTTTGGTAAATGCAATTTGGCGGGTACACTATGAAAATAAAAGACATTTTCTGTTTTGTGTGAAAAGAAACGTGATTTATTATGATTTCGTTATACTGAATAAGTCAATTGTGTTCTGCCTAGCCTTTTCCCAACTATGTATGTGTAGGTCAAATGTACCTATTGTTTTTTTTCAGTGTCTTTATATCGTATTACATCATGACTTTAATAATATGTGAAGGTATTCATGATTAATGGCCAATTCCTATAATATACGGAGCGTTATTGGTTAAAATTGAAATTCTTGTATCTTTACCAATAATGAAGCAAGGACCTCATAAGCTTTGCATAGTAGATCCTCCCATATGGAAGTAGCTATCAAAGATAAAATTAGCTTCCGAGTATATTTATATGCCCAATAAACAATGCTGCTATTGGTAAGCAAGACGATTAGTTTTTATTTATAGGACGATTTATTTAACGGAATGTATTTATTGTAAAACCCAGCGCGCACTGCGGTGTGTTTTTATAACGGATAATCTGTGAAGTATGGAGTGTCATAGAATAGCGCGCACTGCGAATTATTCACCGCATACTGATTTACTTGTATTTATTGTATTCGTTGCGGTGACAAAAACGCACCGCAAATCAACGCACCGCAGTGCACGCTCGGTCTAACAGAATTTCCGTACAATGAGAAGTTAGCATATACTGAAATGTAAAGCTTGATATGTCATCATGTGTACTTATCTTTTTCAATTATACTATAATTAGTTGCATGTTTCTTGAGTAAGAAATCAATTGATCGCTTGTCGCTCTCAGTGAGGTCTTCTTCTTTTCGTGTGGTTAGTGACTAACCTGGTGCCAGAGTTTATGCCGCCCATGGGCCTATGACTTGGCTTCACATGCCGTCGAGAAATATCTCTCAGGCATGCCGGTTTCCTCACGATGTTTTCCTTTACCGTTTTTAAGCAAGTGATAATTATACAATACGCACATGAATCCGAAAAGTCTGAGGTGCGTGCCTTGGGTTCGAACTTGAGACCTATAACTTGGCAGTCCGTCGTTCAAACCATTAGGCTATCACAGTAAGGTAACACGATTTTTAAGCGGGCTTTAGATACTTGCTCTATTGCGCTTCAAACATTTTTTTTACGAAGATTAAGGTAGTTAGTAATTAAATTTATAAGAAAAAAATTGTTTCACGCGAGATATAGCGAGTGTGTAAGCGAGAAGAGATCGTGTGAAGGAGTGTGAGAAGCGAAGAGTGTGTGTCTTTTATGTTAGAACACACAAAACGACTTTATTTCCTACTTCTGCTTGTAACAACGTAACTTTATGACATATAAAACATATAAGAGTTAACACTCCGTTTTCAGCAAACCCACCTATTTGAAGTGAGCCATTAAAATGTCGTAAAAGACGATGATTAAAACAATAAAATGTGCTGCTAATCTGTCGCTTAAAGTTTTCAGCGCGCACTGCTAAGTTTTAACTCCAGTTTAAGTGCAAAAGCTCTTATAACTTGATAGTTTTGTGCACGTACGTTGGGAATTCATTTATTCTTATGTTTTTAGTGGAACTTTTATTTATTTTTTATCTTTCTTTACAAATTAATCAGAAACTTTGTGCGGGTACATGGTTTTTTGTATAGTTATTTTCAAAAGATTAAGAACTGCCTCGTTGGTCTAGTGGTGGCAAGCGTGACTGCTGATCGTAAAGTCCTGGGTTCAATCCCCAGGTCGGACAAAGTGTTATTGGGTTTGGATTCCTCAGTAGCAGCGCGGAGTTTGGATTTGTGCACGGTTGATGGCAACAGGCTCACCCCTTATTACATGAGACTTAACGGCGAAATAAGGGTGTTACTAAACACCTCTGCCCAACCCTTCGGGGAATAATACAGGCTTGATGTTATGTTTAAGAAGAAAAGTAGTGTGTTATAAACAAGCTTAATGCTGAATCAGCCCGTAAAGCTTTCCTTACTATATAACAAAGGCATGGTGGTAAACGAACTTAATAGCAATATATCTCTGTCAAATATATCGTTGCCCGTAAACAATTATTACTAAACATCATACTATAGGTATATATCCCCAAAGACCACTATGTCCCCTTCTTGTTTCATATCGGTACGAGTTATAGAAGAATAGCATATGTTGGATTGGTCATGTTGAGAGAATGAGTGAACAGCGATTAACAAAAGGAATTTATAAGGCGGATGTCAATGGAAACGCCGGTAGAGGACGTCTTAGAAGAACATACATCGATGTCATTGGTGATGTTTTTCACAAAGGTCAGGTGCGTAGTACTCTCAACCGGCGTGCGTGTATGACAAGATGTATGAATGTGGATGAAGCGAAAGGGTATGTAAGGGTCGTAGCATGTGGCGTTCTATAGTTTCTGCCTACCCCCATGGGAAAAAGGCGTGAGTTTATGTATGTATGTAGCTCATACCGTGGTGAAGAGATTAACTAGTCAGCAAGGTAGGTAGCGAGGCTGACTGCCCAGGTTGCGCTGCACGTACTTAAGTATCGTCACTCGTGGAGGCTTTTTTAATATATTCCTCACTAGAGATAGACATTAGAGATTAACAGTTGTGATAGCCTAGTGGTGTGACCGTTGGACTGCCAAGTCAGAAGAGTTCGAACCCAAAGGACGCAACTCTGACTTTTCAGATTCATGTGCTTATTATTATCACTTGCTTAAAATCGGTGAAGGAAAACATCGTGCTAAACGGCATGCCTGATAGGTACTTCTCGACGGCATGTGAAGCCAGGTCAGATGCCCATGGGCGGCATAAACTCTGACACCAGGTTAGTCACTAACCACACGAAAAGAAGAAGACTAGATATATTAATTCAATAAGTAATTTTACCATTTCATTCGGACATTTTCACGGCGTAGAGCAACATTTTTATTTCACCTCGTGAACAGTAAAACAAACTGTTATTACAACTTGTTTAGAATTAGATATTAACATAGTGCTACAAACTCTGACAACGCTACGACTGCTACGTCGTAGCAGCTACAACATACGTAGCGCGTAGCACACACCTACGAGCCCGAAACGGCTCATGTATATAAAACCCTGCACAAACTAAAGTTTATTGTTATGTACTAAAATGAAAATGAATTTCAAGATGAATTTTAGTGGTCCTAACTTTCCACACGTATATTTCTTCTTTTTAGTACCTATGAGTTATCTTTGTAAGTCATTTAATGTTAAGAAAATACATATTTTGAATAAATATTGAATTCTTTTATATCATGTCTGGGATAGGTGATAGGGAGACCTTTTTGTAGCTCGGAGAACATACTGAGCCGTTCGGTCTTTACTGTCATGTAAACAGATACGTCATAGTTGTAACAGACAGAAACAAAAACGTCTAAAAAAAATTTACCTTTTTTCAAAAACAATCAGTGAAAAGAAAATATCTAATAGTGAAGCTAAACTCAAGCGAATTTGGAAACAGAAATAATTATTTATTGCAACTCAAGCAAAAGACTACTTTAAGAACAGGTTAACTAAATTGATTTTAGAATGACAAAAAATATTGAAAAGGTAATAAAACTATTTCACGTGCTACGGAAATTGAACTATGCCCAATAGATTTAAGATTACCAATCTCAAATCATGTTAATTCTAAATTTAATGTGGCTGTCTTGTTGGTCTAGTGGTGGCAAGCGCGACTGCTGATCGTGAGGTCCCCTCGTGAGATCGTGAGGTTCAATCCCCATGTCGGGCAAAGTGTTATTGGGTTTTTCCGTGTGGAATTCCTTAGCAGCAGCCCAAAATTTGGATTTGTACCCAGTTGATGGCAATAAACTTAAACATAACGGCGAAATGAGGGTGTTAATATACACCTCTGCCTAACTCTTTGGGGAATAAAGGCGTGATATTATGTAAGTATGTAATGTTAATGTGGCTGATGTTTACAAAATACTGCTTTATTTAACAAAAATAGCAACACTACTTTGTAATATATCTTTACGATATTATATTCGTTCTTATACACCGTCCATCAAAGTAAAATAGTTCCATCGTAAAATTCTCTCAAGAGTACAATACAAGGTAGTAAAAAACTGGACGCTAAAAGTATTTGTGTACTTAACTTTATAGTCTTTTACGCTAAGGTCACCTGGGGCGGGGGACACATAAGTAGGAATGCACCGTAAACTTTTACTTATAAAGAACTATTGGCAAGTAGGCAGTGATAGCCTAGTGGTGTGACCGTCGGACTGCCAGGTCATAGGTCTCGAGTTCAAACCCAAGGCACGCACCTCTGACTTTTCGGATTCATGTGCGTATTGTATAATTATCACTTGCTTAACAACGGTGAAGGAAAACACCGTGAGAAAACGCCTGAGAGATATTTCTCGACGGCATGTGAAGCCAAGTCAGAGGCCCATGGGCGGCCTAAACTCTGCAACCAGGTTAATCAATAACCACACAAAAAAATAGAGAATTATTGCACTACCTCGTTGGTCTAGTGGCGGCAAGCTCGACTGCTGATCGTGAGGTCTGACAACTGTTTTCTTATTGAAACGAGACTACAGGACGACCCGTAGCGAACTTTCTAGGAAACTATTATAACTATAATTTTATAATAAAACGCATGGATACAACTATACCTATATAGACTCAACTTACATAATTATTTGTGAATTTATTTGACTAGTAATTATTTTAGTGCCTCGATGGTGTAGTGGTGCCAAGTGCGAGTGCTGATCGTGAGGTCTTCGGTTGGATCCCCAGGTCGGACAGTGTTAATGGGTTTTTCCGTGTGGAATTTATTTATTTATTGCACAATGTAGTTACAGAGAACTTATAAAATAGTTATCCTAAACATACATAGACCCTGTAAGGGTATTGCAATGCAAATAATAATAGTTATAAACTACATGTTATAAATTAGAAAGGTAACATCATATTTATTAGGTAAATTACATATTATATGCTTAAGGACATTAGGTAAGTAGCAGTGGCGAAGGCTCCATACAACTCGATTCCTATCGGCTTCCCTTTCGAAATATGGCAAATACTAATATCTGTTATTTTCAATTATCATTTAAACAAATAATTATTTACGAAGTTACATTGCAGGTATAACATTTGCTTATGAAGGTAACAATCAAAGAAATAAGTTATAATATATTTTGAGTTTGGTCCGGCTTCCCTTTTAAGAAAATTCACCCTTCGCCACTGGTAAGTAGGTATTTTTTTAAATTTATATTCCATAAATTCTTTGACAGTATAATAACATTTCTCTAACAACATGCGCTTTAGCTTTGCTTTAAATATGTTTGTTGTTTTTGTGTTCTTTATATAATCTGGTAATTTATTAAAAATTAGGATGGATTGATACTGCGGGCTATTTCTAAACATTTCTATTCTTGGTACTGGGATGGTTTTTTAATTCCTCAGTAGTAGCCTGTAGTTTGAATTTGTGTTGATGGCAATAGGCTCGCACCCTCTACATGGGAATTGACGTTTTTGTGTCCTTTATATAATTTGGTAATTTATTAAAAATTAGGATGGATCGATACATACATACATAAACTCACGCCTTTTTCCCATGGGGGTAGGCAGAAACTATAGAACGCCACATGCTACGACTCTTACATACCACTTTCGCTTCATCCACATTCATACATCTTGTCATACACGCACGCCGATTGAGAGTACTACGCACCTGACCTTTGTGAAGAACATCACCAATAACATCGATGTATGTCCTTCTAGGACGTCCTCTACCGGCGTTCCCATTAACATCCGCCTTATAAATTTCTTTTGTTAATCGCCGTTCACTCATTCTCTCAACATGGCCAAACCACCTAAGCATACTCCTTTCAATTTTTGTCACTACATCATCTTTTAAACCGCAACTTTGTCTAATCTCGATCGATATCGATCTAATCCCGCAGTATCGATAATGGATCGATACTGCGGGCTATTTCTAAACATTTCTATTCTTGGTACTGGGAGGGTTTTTTAATTCCTCAGTAGTAGCCTGTAGTTTGAATTTGTGTTGATGGCAATAGGCTCGCACCCTCTACATGGGACATTAACATAACGGCGAAATGAGGGTGTTACTATACACCTCTGCCCAGCCCTTCGGGGAATACAGGCGTGATGTTATGTTATGTTATTGCACTCTATAGTTCGCTTAGTTCGTAAAACTTGTAGAAGTCGACTTGCTGTGTGTCCACAATTTGAAAGTCGGTTATACAAAGTCAACTTGCATAGCTAAACTGGCACGTAGATTTGACACGCTTCTTAGGCGATTCGCACACTGCACCGCATCACCCAGCGAAGCGCGGGAGTGCGTGTTCTTACGTTGTTTGCAAGTATCTGTGTTTGTATAGAAAACACGCGTAGTGTAACACAAAGAAAACGAATTCACGCGCACTGTTGTGGCTCCGTCGCCACGCACCCCGCATCGTAGCGCGGGGCAGTGTGTATTTCGCCTTATAGTATCACATATTTAGACACATTAAAAGAATGTGGCGTAAAAATCTACATGAGTGTTGTTATAGTCAAAGCTATTAGGTACACTAAAGTTGGCACGAATACGTAAAAATATTTTGCTATTGACATTTTTAGTAATATTTTGTTGGCAGACAGACGATTGGGTAACACTGGCATAAAGACGCCTTGCTTTTGTCCAAATTAAATTGTTTTTATTTATTACTAGCACTTTGCCCGTGACATTGTTCGCGTGAATGACCGATTTTTTAACAAACTTTCATCCCCTATTTTACCCTGTTTAGGGTAAAATTTTCAAAAATCCTGAAACACTTATTTCATAGTTGTTAACCAAAAGCCCAAATTGATTTTAATATCGAAATTTTCATTGATTTTACTTAAAAAATGACGGATTATCATACAAACTTCCATCCCCTATTTACCCTGTTAGGGGTAGAATTTCCAAAAATACTTTCGTAGTGGATGCCTACGTCACAAAAAAAAACCTACTGTCAGCATTTCATGTTTCCAGCTTCAGTGGTTTAGGCTTTGCGTTGATGAATCAGTCAGTCAGGACATTTCTTCATTTCTTTTTTTTAAGACATGTGTGAAGAATTGCTACCGGGTGTGTCTGAACTAAGGATAAGCCAATCATTCATCGATTTTAATAAAACAGTTAAATATAAAATAGTGTGGCATTTACAAATGAGTTAAGTGCCAAAACATATTAAATGAGGAATTAAATAAAACTTGATTGGCTGCCCAATGTTGCTCTTTTGGTATTATAAAGGTTGACTTCGCATTTTTGGGCACTTACCCCATTTGTAAATTCCACGCCTCAATTATCAAAGCGAAACATTCAATAGTTTGGTCATCAATATCGTTTTTAGATGCATGTTTGAAAAAGTCGAGAAGCCATACATGTTTTATGTTACACGTGCTTGTCATGTCATTACTTTAATTCACGGTTAATAGTGAGAGCGTTACAATGAATACGAAGTGATGAAATTTGGGGACCTAACACCTTAAATGAAAAGAGAAAACAAAAAACTTAGTAAGAAACCGTGTGAACGATACACTCAAATAAAGCACTATTTCTACGGAGCCAATTAGTATAATTGCAATGCCCCGACCTGCCATTATAAATTTTGACATGAATGCCCTAGAGCTTTTTAATTATGAGTTCGGACAGAATTCGTAGGCGAGGTAACAATGTTTCAACTATTTACAATTCATAATGGTAATATAAGTAGGAGCCCTCGTAATGTTTCAAACTCTAATGATACTTCATTATAATTTTAAACATTAAATTGAATTAAAGAGAGGCTCTCTTTGCATTTTCAACGTTATTTTTATTAACTTTTCAGTCTCCCAAACACGACCACATCTATTCTAGCAGGTATCATTAAAAATTATTAATATGTACATAGTTCTTAAGTTGATTGAAATTAAGTTTCACCTCAAGGCTCACATGACATCAGCTCCTAATTAATATCCTCTGATGAACTGGTTATTTCCTGAAGCAAATGTGTCACATATAAGACACTGAAAAATCAATTAATACTAGAAAATCCACTAATGTTACACACATAATATAACATCACGCCTGTATTCCCCGAAGGGTTAGGCAGAGATATACCGGGTGTAAACGAAATCATGTAATTCCTTCAAACCTCGTGATGTACTGCTGACATAGATTAACCCTGAAAGGGATACTTTTGGATTCAATAAAAAAAATGTACAAGAAGTAAACATGTGTTCTTAACGTGAATCATTTTAGCGCCCCGAGTTAATGACCGCGTGGCGAGCGATAGTCGCGCAATTCGCTCGGAGCGCTAATATGCCTCACGTTAAGAACACATAAATTTCCTTCTAGTATTTTCACGAAATTTGAAGGAATTACATGATTTCGTTTACACCCTGTATAGTAACAGCCCCTTATTTCGCTGTTATGTTTAAGTCCCATGTAATAGGGCGCGAGCCTATTGCCATCAACCCGGCACAAATACAAACACCGGTCTGCTACTGATGAATTCCACAAGAAAAAACCCAATTACACTTTACCCGACCTGGGGATCAAACCCAAAACCTCACGATCTCATCACTAGATCAACCATGTACGTAAATTACACGTAATACACACGTGCGTATCTTACACGTAAGATACACATGACGTGTAACAAGTATCACACGTACAAGTAAGTAAGATACACACATAAGCTACTATTTATTTATACCTAGAACAAAGCTTTACTTCGATTCAAAAATAGAACGCCGGTCGAAAACATAATATTTGGATTTATGGATAAACAATAAAATCACGTATCGTTTTATGTCAGTGCTATAACTGACAAAGCGATAAGATATGGAAATTGTGACGTTGTGGGCGGGACTGTCACGAATTCGGGAACATGAATAATATTTTATTGTTGCCACCTTTATAAACCTCAAAATACAATGTAGTTGAAAGAAATATCACATGAAATTCTCAATATGAGACATCTTTTAGGTACATCTTCTATTTAAAAAAAAATTGCCCCACTCTAGGTTTTCTCCTGTATCGTGGGTGCGTTTATGGACACAAATCTTCACATGCACAAACGGTCAGACCCGGAACAACTATTCGTAGGCCATACAAATATTTGATCCGTGCGGGAATCGAGCCCACGACCCATAGCGCAGAAACCAATCGCTCAGCCACTACAACAAACGTGTCGTCATGGGTTGACATGAGTTTGCAATGATAGAAAATTGATCATAACTTATAATCAGCTCATTACTGTCCCATCGGCACAAGCTTCTTCTTAGAGTGAGAAGGGTTTAGGCCTTAGTCCACCATGCCGGCTTAGTGTAAGTTGGCTGACTCAAAAAATTGTACATTGTTAAAAATCACATAACATCACGCCTTGTATTCCCTGAAGGGTTCGGCAGAGGTGTTTTAGTACACCCTCGTTTCACCAGTTATGTTTAAGTCCCATGTAATAGGGGGCGAGCCTATTGCCATTAACCGGGCTCGAATCCAGACATCGGGCTGCTACTGAGAAATTCCTAATGGAAAACCCATTAACACTTTGCCCACTCTGAGGATCAAACTAAGGACCTACCAATAAGGCAGTTAAAAATATATTAAATGTTAAAATAATGCGATCATTTACTCACGATTCACGGATCTTAAAATGGCATTCTACAAGGTTAGTCGGAAAAGGGGTACTAAGCCGAAAGGGTGTTAAAGTACCCATAATAATGGATAACTTTTGTTGCACAACTTTCCCCAAAAGTCAATAGTTCAAGAGAAATAGCTGTTCAAAGAATGCATAAAAAATACCCTATATTCTATCTATCCTCAGCTATGATCAGACGTGTTTACATTTTACGTCATATTTGGGGTCACGGATTAGAAACTTCATTTTCTGAATTCATAACTAAAGCAGGGATGAAGAATTTCTGAAAAAACTAAATTAAAATTAAAAAAACATGGAAAAAAAATATCGAATTTTTAAATTTTAACACTTTCTTTAAAACAATCAGTGATACATTAAGTGGCCCGCGGCTTAATACCCCTTTTCCGACTAACCTTGTATAAATGTGAATCTCTTAACGTTAACGCTTCTAAAGATTAGTTAGAGAAATGAATAACCTAACATTATTCTTTAAATCCTTTTAGGCTTGAAAAATACCTACTTTATTTCATTACTCGACATTCTTTAACCCCGGTCCCGTCGCTCGTAAATTAATACGTATTCTGTCTCATAAATCTTTTCACGCTTAAAGAAATACAGTATCAATTGATACCCCGATAAAAGAACTTGCCAAGCGCGTATCGGAGTATACATAAATTAGTATTCCGTACTCTTCAACTACTAACCGACCGGTCTAACCTTAGGATATCGGCATTGCACTGTTACTGGGTCGCTCCGTGTAAAATACTGGTATTCAGCCGCATCTGGTTAGACTGGAAGCTGACCCTAACATAGTTGGAAAAAAGGCTAGGTAGAACGAACTCTTCAACTACTAAAAAAGCTTTCACGAGTGATGATACTCAAGTACGCCTGGCGCACCCTGGGCAGTCAGCCTCGTTACCAACCTTGCTGACTGGCTAATCTTTTCACCACGACATGTACTATTCTCATAAAGCTCTCCCGACATGAGAGAGGAAGATCTATGGTTTGAATACAATAAGAATGCATGAAACAGAATTTTTGATGTGAAACATCTAATGCGGCGGTACGGATGTAAGAGCGGCGGTTGCGTGGCGATGCTTGCGATGGCAGACACACTACGACAGACCTTCATAACTCGTCGGCTCTCTTCGGTTTGATACGGCCATTTTTTTTTACAAAATGTTATTCGATGTTTCACATCTGCCAGGCGTCCCGCGACGTTCTTTTTTTATTCATAAACGTGAAAGGTATTGTATACTCACGATGGGTTTTTTTTAGCACAAACTGTTCTGAAGTATAATTATCACTAACTCATCAGTTTAACTTTATACATGACTAGCTGTTTCCTCACGGCTCCGCCCGCGTAAGAAGTATTAAATATAGCCTATGTTACTCAGTGATAATGTAGTTTTCTAACGGTAAAAGAATTTTTGAAATCGGTCCAGTAGTTTTTAAGTTTTCGTCTTTATAATATTAGTATAGATTAATCTCAAAGGTGTTAAAATGGAGAAGAGTACCAAAATTAAATGCTATTACTAGCACATTATTTTTAATAGTACTAATTAGAGTCAAGCGGTCTGGTAAAGCCATATTCACTAGTAAATTAAATTTTGTTTATGAACATTGTAACTGAAACAAGAACCTACGTGTTTCTGTAACGTTGATAATTTGAAACATTTACGCGGTGTTGCAGAAACCGTTAGCAACTTGTATCCGAAGCATTATTTACTAATGAGTTCTTTATTGTAACGGACGGACACAATAAAATTATGAGATTTCCTTTTTTGAGTAATTATATTATCGAACCTAAAAATGCATAACCAAATCTGTCTGTATATATAGGTATAAAAGGAGAAACAGACACAGCCTAAACCAAATTCTAATTTTAACAGTAGGTATATTTTATAACGTAGGCATCCACTTTAAATTTAAGTGTAAATTTTTAAGAAATATTATATTTTTAATTTTAAGGATCCGTATGCGTCCGCGTGGGCGGAAAATAAATACTTTTTCTTTCTTTCTTCTTTCTTTCTAAGGCAGGATTTTGCAAAATTATTCCCCGAAGGGGTTGAAAAAAAATCACGCAAGTGAACCTGCGTGCAAGAGCTAGTAAAAAATAAAGGCTTATAAAATATTATATTTATATTACCACAATAATAAAATCCACGAAAAAGAGGTCAAAACTATAATTCGAACAATCTATCTAGATTTTCGTGTATCTCAGAACAAATTGTTGAATGTATTGGAAACGTACGATGGCGTATAATAATTTTGTGTGGAATTTTCCAATAACGGACGGGATGAAGACGTTAGTCGTGAGGGAATGTGAGACGCTAAGCTATGTACCAACCCATCGAATGCTCGCTTGATTGCTATCAGCTTGTAGGAAATTGAAACGGCATTGGACTGCATACCTTCGGTTGTGATAGGGATGGAGATTTACCTTGTCGTTTTTAATGGAGTCGGCGTGTTGTTTAAATTCTTTCTTTGTTCCATTTCTTTTTTTTTACAAACGTTGTCCCCTCTCTTGTAATTCTCGTGGGTACGTTTACAGACACAAATTACTCTTAGCATTAGTTGTTTGATTTTGAACTGATTTGGATCATAGGTTTCCTTGTGGTCACGAGTAGTGACCGGCCTACTACTTCTCCGAAATATCGGTATGAATGAGTAATTAGGTCAGGAAGGCGTAATCAGGAGGACCATCAGAGGCCAGATCACAATTACTAATGGCAATATTGAGTTTCTGTTTTTTCATCTTTTTTTGTATACGATACGACCTCATACCATAATGATAAGTAATTACACACGATCTTTCTGATAAGGGGCCATCCATAAATTACGTCACACGTTAAGGGGAGGGAGGGGGTCGACGAAGTGTGACATTGTGTGACAAGGCGTGGGGTCCCAAATTTAGTGACATCACATTTTTTCAAATATAATATTTTATATCTAAGTATTAAAACACTAAATTCAAACAACATACCTACTAAAGAATAACATGAAAATAGTAGCAACTCTGTCTGCATGACTTTATAGATAAACCTTATGGTTTATGAGGGAGAGTTGTCTCAGGGTATGGAAA
This sequence comes from Amphipyra berbera, assembly GCA_910594945.2. Taxonomy (NCBI): domain Eukaryota; kingdom Metazoa; phylum Arthropoda; class Insecta; order Lepidoptera; family Noctuidae; genus Amphipyra; species Amphipyra berbera. The sequence continues at coordinate 6,756,214 of OU343136.1, read as the reverse complement.
CCACTTCATATGATTTAATTAGTTTATTGTATAGCACAATGGGTACACAGCCTAGATCTATTATAAATCGCGTAACATTAGGGCTCGCGGCGGTTGTGGAAATAAAAATAATTTTGGAACACTATTGTTTTCATTTCATAAATAAATGTAAAATTGCAAAATATGTGACGTCACACTAGGTAGGGGGGGTCTCACAAATGTGACCAGCTGTGACAAGGACGGGGGAGGGGTCAAAAAATCATGAAATTCGTGTGACGTAATTTATGAATGGCCCCTAATTGTCATGGCAATCATAACTTTTATGTAAAGATTCTGAACTCCATGACCCCAGTAAATTGTATAGTCTTCCTCTCTCGTGTCGCCACGAGGTATACGAGAATAGCTCATGGTGTGGTAAAACCATTGATATACCTAATATGTTCTTACATACTAGATGCGCCGTTTAGAAGAATAACATGATATCAAAGAGTTGTGGTTCCAGAACCACAGTGCCATAGAACTTGACAGATGTCTAGCAGTAGTTTGAACCTTATTGCGTCAATGTATTTGGCACATGTTGTCTATACGAGATAGCGCGTCTATTTATTTCAACGTCGTTGGATGAAAAGATGCAAAGCTGACTGTCCAGGGTACCACAGTCGTACTTAAATATCGTCACACGTAGTGGCTTAAATTGTACTTACTGTATTATGCTGACATATTATAGAAATAACAGTAGGTATACAGAATTGGCTTGAAACAATCGCATAATTACATCACATTATTGAGACAAAAGAAGCGTTTTGTATTGCCCATTAATTACACGAACTAATTAGCATTAACTGGGATGTTTATTATGTGAAGAGTATTATAAATGTTCATTATAAAATACACCACTAATTTAATTTTAGTAAATACACGACCCAAATGATTTACAGGTTGTGTATTTAAACATACATTGTTAAATATTAATGTGGATGGATATATAAGTAGAGGTAGGCCGAAGAAAAGATGGATGGATTGTGTGAAGTATGATGGGTAAGAGAGGAGTTAGAACTGAAATGACGGCTGATAGAGGAGAATGGAAGAGAAATACATGTTGTGTCGACCACACCTAGTGTGGGATAAGGGCAGGGAAATGATGATTTATTTAAACATACATATTAACCCTATTTGTACTTTGACAAAGGTTACCTAATGTGATGTTTTAACTAAGGATAATAATAAAAATAAATCCTTGCTTTCTTTCCAGACCACTTTCTCATCCCATGGGTGTCATAAATTTCTACGCGGAATTTCCGCAAAGCAATAATGCAAGGCTTGCAAGAGGATTTGGGAGGGGCTTCTAAAATTCACCTTGGATCGTTCTGATTATATATTATTCGTCTATAGTTCTGATTTCAAATGCAGACGGCAGTTTGTCATTTAAAATATTATGTTATTTTGTCGCTTGACAACCCTATGAAAATGTGAAGTGTCTGCCAGTATCAAGCAAAGGATGTTTTGTGCGTTGAATGGCATTATTCTCGTAAGATAGTACCAGAATTAAAATTGCGGATGACAAGCACACTAATATCTTCCTCCTAGCTTTTTCCCAACTATGTTGGGGTCAGCTTCCAATCTAACGAGATGCGGCTGAATACCACTAATTTACACGGAGCGAATGCCATCAGACCTCAGCAACCCACTTACTGGGCAATGCTGATAAATCCTAAAGTTAAACCGGTTGATAGACTTTCAGGCTAGTGACTACCCGTAACGACTGTTATAGGTACTCGTATGACGCCCGCAACTGACGACTTAACGTTCTCTCCGAGGCACAAGCATTCTAATATGGTGGCGAAAATATGAGACATGATGATAATTTGAAGACTTTATTAAGACATTTCACAAAAAATAAGAATTTAGATAGATAGATAGATAGATATACTTTATTGCACACTAAAAGAAATAAAACAAGGAATACACATAATTAACAGTACAAATGGCGGTCTTATCGCTTAAAGCAATTTCTTCCAGACAACCATTGAATGGAAAGAATAGTTAAGAAAAAATATAAAGGGCAGTTTGCAGCGTACACATATGCAACCTACTAAAAACCGGGAATCAACTAAATAATAGGTATAATCACAATATATATTTTAAATATATATATATATAGGTATATATATACACACACTCAAATAGGATACATACATAATTAATTATATATACAGATAATTTACTTATATAAACCACTATAGAGCAAGATAATGTTCTTTAACCATTCTTTTGAAAGAAACCAACGACTGAGCACGCCTTACAGGTACAGGTAGTGCATTCCACAAGCGTATGGCCTGAACAGTGAAGGAATGGTCAAAGAATCTTGTGGAATGCATAGGCATCTTCAGTTTCAAGTTCTCCGATGATCTCAAGGATTGTGAATGTGAATCACGCATGAACTCAAAACGCTCTTTAAGATAAGAAGGGGTAGAGGGATTGAACAGAATACTGTATAGTAGAATTTAGCACAGTTACCTAATACCAAAGCTCTTGATTTCAACTACCAAGTAATAGTAAAATTCCTTTTTTAATACTCCTTTACTATCTATAATCTCTTTTGTCGACTGGTAAACACAAATATTCTGGGAAGTATTTATTAACATTCTTTGATTCAGCTATGTAGAAAAATATTTTTTACCGACTTCAAAGGTTTGTGCATATTATTTCGCTCTTAGAATTAAAAGATGCTGTCAGAAACATAACTGTGGTTTAACGTAAATTTATGAATTTGAAATCTTTGGCTTTTGTTTATTTCGAGGTTATTTGTGAAAGACAGTCAACTTTCGGAACCTACATCAAATTCTGTTTGATCTTTTAATCCAAGGACCAAAAGACAATTGGTTGTACTGTATACTAAATTAAGATAGTATAAATATGTTAGTAAAAACCAATATTGAGGAGTCACACAGATAATTAAGCCCTCATCAAGCTATCTCCCTCCCAGTCCTCCCGCCAGCAACGCCCTAAGTCGAGGTCCGAGTTCCATTAGGGGTCGCCCTTAGTGCTGTTGTTGCTAGTAGTCATGATATTAGTAGTAGTAGTTAGCTTAGGTTAAGTATTTTACTTCGTTCCCATTGGTTGGAGACTCTTCAGGTCTCGCTAATAAGTGTCTGGTTACGTAGAAACGGTCCGCAAGACCATCTACAAGCAGTCGAATAGAAAAAAGAAAACAATATTGAGGAGTCGTATTAAATCACTCGTGGCGAACACACGTCTTATCATTTGTGCTCCCCTTTACCCACACACTTCATGGCGACCCTGCCAAACGCGGGCCTTGGTGTCGGACAGCAAGCGAAAAGTGCAGACACAGGGCATTCCTGTGTGACTCGGTGCGCTATTTTTCAAGAACTGAACGTATAAAATTGTGGAGGAACGAGGTATGGTGTTCATATACAAATATCAAAGTATTTATTGTAATTAATTAATTTATGTTTTTGCTCGGGGCTGCCCATGGCCTCACTATCAGGACCAATCCGTAAACTAGCACTGCTATACTTCGGTGTAGCAGCATTATGCTGAGATGGGCTCCTTTTTTAGTCTCGTGGAGGTGTTTTTTATCTGTTTGTCTTTTAATGTGTTTGTATGTCTGTTACGAGACTTATATAAATTATTTTCTTTCTTTTTCTTCGAACAAAAAGGGAGGATCCTCCAACCATATTTTATCCTTTTTTCTATTCGACTGCTTGTAGATGGTCTTGCGGACCGTTTCTACGTCACCGAGCAGTTATTTGGCAAGACCTGAAGGGTCTCCAACTAAGCTCAATGGTTGATGTTGGGAAGTTGTATTATACCTATACACTATCTGCGTGTCAAATCTTGATATCGCGATGCAGGATTTGTGACGTCATATTAATGAGTCATTGTTGTCGCTGTAGTCTGCTAGACATTCGTCGTGCTGCGTAGTTCGCATGTAGCGTGATAGATGTCGCCACAAAATCAAAGAATTTGTTCCTAATGTACTCTTTCGGTCTTAAAGCAACGTGGCCGAATCATTTGAAGCGAAACACCATAAGTCACGAGCTCTATCTGTCTTTACGCTCATTTTCCCTTACGTTTGGCGAAGCTCCAAGCGGTATCAAAGCTAAATGCGCCAGTAATACTAAAAGCTCCATGTGGCAAATTAATGGCCTGTAGTTCGAAGGTCAGACCACAGTAGTTATAAATCAATTAGGAAAGTCTACAGAAAGATAATGATATTTAATGTTTGAAAAATCTTTTGTTTTCTAAGTGTACTGAAACTACGGGAACGTGGCTGTATTTCCTGAAAGGACAGGCAGGATTGTGAATGTAGGTACCTACTGTCGTTTACTTACTGATCAGTGATGACGGTATCAAGTGATGAGGACTGCGGCTGATATAAAATATACCAACGAAATTCTCAGAAAGAATTGAACTTATAGTGAGGCGAATTAAAAAATAGCTACTATTATTAAAATCTTGATACTTTTTACCCGACTTCAAAAAAAGTAGTTTGCCTTTTCTTCGACTATACATTTTTATGTGTGTAATAACTTCAACAAATATGCATGCATTTATTTTAGATTTGTTTTAATTAAGTTTCTGAGGTCGGTATTCAATTTGATTTAGATTTCAGATCTTCGATACAGCGTGGCCTGTCGTAGCACTTACTTCAGAAACTGCCATGTTTATTTTATTATTAATATAATCATTACTTTATTCCTTTCAGTTTGTATGCAGACGGTTTTTTTTAAAGTTTATCTTAAATCTATAATAAGTACTTATAAATAGAAATGCCGGTCTAATCTTAGAATATCGGCACTGCCAGTAAGTGGGTTGCGGAGGTCTGATGGCAGTCGCTTCGTGTAAAATACTGGTATTCAGCCGCATCTGGTTAGACTGGAAGCTGACCCCAACATAGTTGGGAAAAAGCTAGGCAGAACAAATAGAAATGTCAAGACTGACAGACTGATTCAACAACGCAGAGCCTAACCATTGAAGCTGGAAACATGCAATGGTGACAGCGGGTTCCTTTTGTGACGTAGAAATCCACTAAGAAAGGATTTTTGGAAATTCTACTCTTAAGGGGGTAAAATAGGAGATGGAAGTTAATTACGAAATTCACGCAAACGAAGTCGCAAGCAAAGTGCTAGTCTATACTAATATTATAAAGAGGAAAGATTTGTATTTCTGTATGTAACGAATAAAATTAAAAACTACTGGACCGATTTCAATCATTGTTTTGCCGTTAGAAAGCTACATTATCACTGAGTAACATAGGCTATATTTATTACTGGAATAAAATTTCTTACGCGAGCCGTGAGGACACAGCTAGTTTATAATATTTTTATTTTAGTACGTTGAAAAAAAAACGTCCAACCAACATGAATTTCTTATATTTTTCTACTCCAAATAGGGTGTGGTACGTGGGATACGTCTTGGGGGCGATAGATCACGTCTTTCAAACGTGTGAGCGGCATATTGTGCATGTGAGACGTAGATAGAGTGTGTCGTGTGAGCCACAAACTGGAAGTAATGGCTGTCGCCACTCCCTAGTAACTTGATGTGATAAAAGCACGTTCAGATGCGAGTTAGAATTTATATGACGTGTTTCTTATTTCTTGAGAGACATAAGTACATTTTAGTGTTTCCACAAACAGTGTGTGTTCTTTTTCTAAGAATTATAACATAACATCACGCCTGTATTCCCCGAAGGGTTGGGCAGAGGTGTATAGTAACATCCTTATTTCGCCGTTATGTTTAAGACCCGTGTAATGGGGGGCGAGCCTATTGCCATCTACCGGGCACAAATCCAAACAACGGCTGCTACTGAGGAATTCCATACGGAAAAATCCCAATAACGCTTGACCTGGAGATTGAACCCAGGACCTCACGATCAGCAGTCGAGCTTGCAGCCACTAGACCAACGAGGCTGTCTTCTAAGATGTTTATTTTAAATCGGCACTCGGCAATGTCTAATTGCAGACCCATTATGTTTGAGCTCGTATGACTCGTTATGGAAAGCACTTTCTCACCGCATTTATAATAATCGCTAACAAGGATCAACAGCCACATTACAATGTAGGGGGAGTTTTCTAATTTTTCATTTAAGAGTTTTCTAAGATGTTTATTTTAAATAATTGGAATGAAATTTTTAGGGTCCAGTAAAAAAACAAGGAACCCTTATAATCTTGTCATGTCTGTCTGTGCGTCTGTCACAAGGCCTCAAGTCACAAGATGTATCACACACTTTAAACTTTTCAACAGAATGAATTTAAAATATTTTTAGAAAAACAATCTGCCTCGTCGTTCTAGTGATGGCAAGTGCGACTGCTGATCGTCAGGTCTTGTGTTCGATCCCCAGGTCGGGCAAAGTATTATTGGGTTTTTCCTCAGTGGCTGCCTGGAGTTTGGATTTGTACCCGGTTAATGGGATCGCCCCCTATTACATGGGACTTAAATATAACGGCGAAATGAGGGTGTTACTATACACCTCTGCCCAACCCTTTGGGAAATAGAGACGTGATGTTATATTACTAGTCCAATAAATTCACAAATATGTAAATTGAAATAACTTTAAATACGTTTCCTCAGAAAATTATAGTTGTAATAGTGTCCTAGAAAAATCTCTGTGGGTCGTCCTCCAGTCTCGTTTCAAGAAGAAAACATTGGCCAAAAACGTAAGAAGAAAATATAACTTAAGAAATCCAAACGTACAATCAGCTGACGTCAAGTTAAACTGAATGTAAACAGACTCGGTACGTTCTCACGAAATATATGACATACGTCGAGGCGACGCACAGAAAACTCCGTAAGATACCTACGTGAAATGAATGTGTTTTATTCCTTTAGATTTCTTTATTGTGTTTTTGAATGGAGGGACAATTTGGAATATCTTGTTTGCATAGGCTTAGCAGGTTTGACAGACGCGTGTTTTTTATAAGTGTTATGTACTGTGAACAGGCCATCGTTGAATTTGGGTTATTAGAAATGTTTACATAACATACATCACGCCTTGTGTTCCCCGAAGGGTTATGCAGAAGTGTTTTTGCTACACCCTCGTTTCACCAGTTATATTTAAGTTCAAGTAATAGGGGACGAGCCTATTGCCATTAACCGGGCACAAATCCAAACTCCGGGCTGCTACTGAGAATTTCCTAAAGGAAACACCCAATAACTCTTTTGGCCGACCTGAGGATCGAACCCAGGACCCCATGCTCAGCATTCGCGCTTGCGACCACTAGACCAACAAGGCAGGGTGTGTGTACACACGACAACAAATCAAGCTATACATATCCAGTATAAGTAGACCTCTCATGCTACAAAAATTCCTTACAATGTTAATCGCCTTAATGGTCAACCCTAGGTTAGAAATTGTGCCCGACTGAGAATACTGAGAATCTTTAATAGAAAAACCAATAATACCTACCTACTTTCACCATGTTGCCTGCCTCGTTAGTCTAGTGGTGACAAGCGCGCCTGCTGATCGTGAGAACCTGGCTTCGATCCCCAGGTCAGGCAAAGTGTTATTGGGTTTTTCCGTGTGGAATTCCTCAGTAGCAGCCCGGAGTTTGGATTTGTGCCCGGTTGATGGCAATAGGCTTAGGATATTACATGGGACTTAAACATAATAGCGGAATGAGGGTGTTACTATACACCTCTGCCCAACCCTTCGGGGAATACAGGCGTGATGTTATGTTGCCTACTTTGATCAACTTAGAAATCGAACACAGAACGTGGAGTTGGCAACCACTACATCAATGAGACAGCAAAATATCCAGCGGATCCTTTTCAAAGACGATCCGACCATACAAGAGGTATCTAAATAAAACCGATGTTTGTTCACTCAGGCGCGGCTTGCCCGGCGGCGGAAGTGCTGACGGCGGGACTTGACACCCGGAAATAGCGTCACCACCGCCGGACGTGACGTCATACCGCCGACACCGATATTATTATATTATAATAACCGAGCAACTTAGCTAGCCACAGTGTAAGTAACGCTTTACAGTGTAACTTAAACTTTCTTGTCTTGGTTTTAATAAATAAGTAATGGCTATCATTTAAATAGTTAGCTAAATTAGGTTTTGGGTAACGAAAATATACAACCTCCTTTTTCATATACCCTAAACCCGAAAAGGGGTCATACTCATAATTATGAACAACTTTTACTATGGGACCAACATAGAAACCGCGAAAATAAAATCAGCTGTTCAATACGTAATTATATAGGTATATTTTCACATAGCTCGACAAAATGTATGAAACAGCTGATTTATTTCGCGATTTAATGGTCGGTCCCAAAGATATCAGAAGGAAGGTTGGTTCCATAGTAAGAGTTGTTCATAATGTTGAGTAAAATGACGTCTGTTCGGATTTAGGGTATACAAAAAATAAGGTTATATAATTGATCAGCGATGCATGATAACGGAACAAAATGTGCCAGATTGATGAAAATACGCTTTTCTTACGTTGGTAAAAAAAACACGACGTGGAAAGTGTAAAAATCACTTCTAACCGAACCTAACCTAACCGCGTTGGGGTGCTCAGAGGATTTAATAGCAGATTTTTCTTGCTGACCTAATATTTATTCGGGAATCATTTAATTACTCCTCATAAGTAATTAGCAAACTACCTTCTCCATACAGAAGTTCCTCGCCGATAATACTAATTGATGTTTGACATTTTCACAGACAAGGTACATGATACAAAAGTTCAGATCTGAAACGATGACTGTATGGAAATCCAAAACCTATCAGCCGAAATATCATATCCCTAGTTACAAAAGGCTGGTTCGGGACATAAGTCTCATCCATATCTCCCCGTAACCCTCGCAAGACTGTTCTGCGAGAACACTCGCATTTGTGGTCAACGAATGTATATAAAAGATATAAATAGACTGTGATCCGGCAGAACCTATCAGTCTTAATATGATGTCCCTAGTTACAAAAGGCTGGCTCGGGACATAAGTCTGAAATGAAATATAATGAAATTATTTATTCTGCAAATTGTATATTTAAAAATCACTTTTACATGTCGGTTTGTTTGTGTTTTTGTTTTTTTTTTAAACTAGATGTCGTCGGCGTTTCCTATCTGACTACCTCTGAGAAGAAAGGCCGAAACAAACTCAGGGGTCAAGGTCTCTTTCAAGTCCAGACATATTTTCATTAACAAAAATTTGTGTGAGGACAATGCAGAGCAACGCCTGGACTGGCCTTTTGAGGAAAGTTCGAGAGCAGTTTGAGAGGACCTGTCCCAAGAGATGGCACGCATTAAGGAGCTCAACGACCCGACGCACAACATTACTACCAGCCAGGATTAGAAAGTAGGCCATACAATACTCAAACCGCCAGACATATATTAAAATACTGAAAGTATAAAAACCTGTATAATACTCACACTCACAATTTAAGGCATTATTAGAATATTAATAATGCCAATAGTATTACCAGGAATTGTATGAAAATAATTAAATTAATAATATAATAATTGATAAAAATATTAAAATAATGTCAAATTCCATATAATAATGTCAAGTTTGTGTATAAAAAAAAGAGAAGATATGCGAAGTCATAATGACAATTTTGAATCAAGCGAGCAGCCCAATCCCAAGTGTTTTTATCCATACTAATATTATAAATGCGAAAGTGTGTTTGTTTGTTTGTTTGTTTGTTTGTCCTTCCTTCACGCCCTAACTAAGCAACCAATTGATTTGATTTTCGGCATAGAGTTAGTTGAAAGGATGGAGAGTAACATAGGCTACTTTTGGTCCTGGAAAAACATCATGTTAATTCCACGTGAGCGAAGCCGCGGGTAAAAGCTAGTCATCTATATAGTCGGAATTTTTATAATACCCTTTTTTACAAAGTTTAGATTTAATAAGATTTTTAAATTTCTTAAGGGGTGAATTTCTTATCAATGGGAAGTTTGTTGTAAAAGCGTATACATTGACCCATGAACGAGTTGCCTACTCTGTGGAGACGAGTGGCATGTATAGCAAGGTAGTGTTTGTTCCTGGTGTTTACAGTATGAACATCCGATAGTTTCATAAAATTTGATGGATTTTTATGAACATACAATACATTTTCATATATATACTGCAAAGCTACAGTCAGAATATTTATCTCTTTGAATCTTTCCCTGAGAGAAACCCTTGGACCCAGATTGTAAATGGCTCGAACAGCCCTTTTCTGTAAAACGAAGATGGTGTGAATGTCCGCACAATTTCCCCAGAGAAGAATTCCATATGACATAACACTATGGAAATAACCAAAATAGACTATTCTGGCTGTATCCACATCAGTAATGTGTCGAATTATTTTTACAGCGTAGGCGGCTGTGCTTGTCCTACCCGACCACTTTATTATTTGTGAGCCCCATTGCAATTTGGCGTCTATGGTTATACCAAGGAAAATGGTCGACTCGACAGGGTCCAACTCCAAACCGTTTACTAGTACATTGGTCTGCAACTGCCTGACATTTGGCGTTGAAAATTTGATAAATTTGGTTTTTTTCTCGTTAAGAAGAAGATTATTTACATTGAACCATTGAACCACTTTGGAGAGAGCATTGTTTACTTCGTCGAAATTAAGTAGCTGTCGCTTGATTTTAAAAATAAGCGACGTATCATCCGCAAACAATACAATCTCATGTTTATCCCTTACGTAATAAGGCAAGTCATTAATATAAATTAGAAACAAGAAAGGACCTAGAATTGAACCCTGCGGAACGCCCATGGTGACCGCAGATCCCGGATATCTCTTACCATTAACATCGACCCTCTGAATTCTGTTGCTCAGATAAGAAGTCAGAAGTCAGCAGTCTCATTAATTTTTCCCCGCAAACCCCTCAAGACTGTTCTGCGAGAACATTCGTTTTTGCGGTCAACGAATGTATAGGTTAATAAAAGATATAAATAGACTGTGATCCGGCAGAACCTATCAGCCTTAATATCATGTCCCTAGTTACCAAAGACTGGCTCGGGACATAAGTCTCATCCATTTCTCCCCGCAAGCCCCGCAAGACTGTTCTGCGAAAACACTCGCTTTTGCGGTCAACGAATGTATATAAAAGATATAAAATAGATTATGATCCAATTATGAATTTATTCCATTTTTTTATTATTATTCGACGCCTTTTCCTCAATTATTTTGAGTCGCTTCCAAGAACTGGAGTATATTTTTATCAGCTACTCAATTACAATGAATTAGGTAGGCATTCGTTGGTTTTTACAGTTATGTTCTGCTTCGTAATGAGCCAATTGTATTAATATATTCATAAAGTCATCACTTCTCTTTCATGGGTGTCCTGAAATACATACTTTGAGCCTAGTTCAGGCACCAGTCTCCCACAATATTAAATAACAAATATGTATTTATACAACTGTGATTGTTCTGTTTTTTGTTATATTGTGGCGAGAGAATAAACGATTTTTATTATTATTATTTACCTTATTTTTCCAGCCAATATGCTGCAGTATCATGAAGAAGAAGAAAGAAAGCTAGCATAGCTTTTTTTTTACATAAGCCCAAAAAGTCAAAAACAAAAAGTTTATAAAAATAAAATTAATGGCACGAAATAATATTATGCGCCACTACCGCGCGAAACGGCCGACGCTCAGCGTAATGCCGTGGCCCGTGCACGAAGGCACGGCACCACGGCGCTGGTTTTCAGCGTAAGCCGGAGTATGAGTAAAACATCTGTGTACCGGTTGTTGCTATTGCACAACATTGCATTGTCGTCGATTTTTAGGGCACCTATACTACGTGAATGAAGGACTGTTCTTCGCCGGGAATCTCTTTTTATTTAAATAAATAATTGACTGTACTAACAGATGGTCCTCCTGATGTTAAGCGGTAGCGTCTGCTTACAACTACAATAAATATATCATGGCTCAAGTCCACATAGGATGCGCTCTTATTGCTATTGCATTGCGGCAAGAAAAAACGAATACCTATGACAGTCGTTACAGGTAGTCAGAAACCCGAAAGTCTGACAACCGGTCTAACCTTAGGATATCGGTATTGCCCAGTAACTGGGTTGCGGAGGTCTGATGGCAGTCGCTCCGTGTAACCTAATGGTATTCAGCCACATCTGGTTAGACTGGAAGCTGACCCCAACATAGTTGGGAAAAGGCTAGGCAGAACGACTGCAGTAAGAAAAAATAAATGAAAATCACATGTACCTGTAATTTCACCGGGACCCATAAGCCTCCAAACCGGAACGCAGCTATGCTGCTTAGCTGCAGAGATGAGTATGGTCTTATCATTTCCCCAGACGAGCTCTTGTATACGGAGCTCTGCTATCACAAATCACGCATGTATTCCCCGAAGATTTGGGCAGAGGTGTATAGTAACACCCTCATTTCGCCATTATTTTTAAGTCCCATGTAATAGGGGGCGAGCCTATTGCCATCAACCGAGCACAAATACAAACTCCGGACTGCTACTGAGGACTTCTACATGGAAAAACCCAACAACAGTTTGCCGGTCCTGGGGATCGAACTCAGGACCTCACGATCAACAGTCGGTCTCCAGACTAACGAGGCAGTTCTGCTACTTCTGATCACGTTTTATTAGTATACTCGAAAATAGTAGGATACGTTGCCAAAACTAGCGTAAACAGTATGCCATTTTCAACGCTGGTCACACTACACGGTGCAACAGAAATCAAACGCGTCCCTTGCGTTCTGAATCGAGTAAAGTGAGCGAGCCATTACCGTTAATGCAGCTTTGAATAGCGCCAACACCATTAGTGTCTATGCCATGCGCCTTTATGGTGAACGCCAACGGGGAGATATGGTGTTATGCAATCACTATAGCCGTCCGCCTGGAAAATGCTCTGGTTTTACGGAAATAAAATTAAAATTCTGTACGGGAAAAACATAGCCTAGGTTTTATCTGCATTATGATTTGATGACAAAAAAACAGTGGTGAGACCGTCGGACTGCCAAGTCATAGGTCTCGAGTTCTAACCAAAGGCACGCACCTCTGACTTTTCAGATTCATGTGCGTATTGTATAATTATCACTTACTTAAAAACGGTAAAGGAAAACATCGTGAGGAAACCGGCATGCCTGAGAGATGTTTCTCGAGGGCATGTGAAGCCAAGTCAGGGGCCCATGGGCGGCATAAACTCTGACGCCAGGTTAGTCACTAACCACACGAAAAAGAAGAGAAAGATTTGATGACAGTGAAATAAACCGTTTGTTTAATTAGTGTCGATTACTATCCCTCTGGTAGACACGGGTCTCCTCAGACACGAGGATAGTTTCTCGAAGCGAGACTCGTTCTTTGTCTTTCTCTACAATGACAACAGAGATAGCATGAGACTCGCTTCGAGAAACTATCTCCACGTAAATGAGCCTTTAGTTGTGACTAAAGGCAGTTCGCGCTGTTCTGGTGCGGGTTGGCGGACTACACACACGACAGAGGACTTTTTTTGGAGCCCTGGGCCTTTTGTATGAACATGCGTACGCATCTTTCATCTTTTCGCATCTACACAGCCTTCGCATGCTTCAAAACGATTATGCATGCCATCGCTTTCGAAACGCTTTGGCAGCTGAAAGCACACGATTTCACAGGTGATGCGAATAAGTGTGTTTATAAATATCCAACATTTTTGGGTACTGATGCTGATTGATGTGATGTCTATTATTTAATCAGGCGTTACTTTACGGAAATCCATGACATTTATTTATTTACTAGCTGCTCGGACAGACTTCGCTCTGTCAAAACTTATTGGCCTGTAGTGGGAAAAGAAATGTGTTGTTTTTACTATTTTCTACACATTTTTTATGTTTTTTCTCTCCATAAGAACCTTCCTTGTGCCTTAAGGAATACATAAAAAAAATGCCGAATTGGTCGAGGCGTTATCAAGTTTTGCGCTTAGTAACACATTTGGCGATTCATTTTTATTTATATAGATTTATTACATAACAAACTTACATCTATATTCTATAATATACAATAACAATATTTTTTGTTATATGCAACAAACAAACCAAACCGATAGATACTTTACTAAATCAATGACGTGTAACTAGTGCTATATTAAGTTGTTTTGTATTGTTTTTTCAGAGCGCCATATTCGCCTTAGCGAATCAGCTCTTTAAATAAAGAAAAAAAACCCAAACCAATACACATCATACACACATCACATCACATAAATAAAATGCAACAAATAACCCAAACCAATACACCGATATTGGTTTGGGTTATTTGTTGCATTTTATTTATTTATTTATTATTTTTGGATCTCCAATAAAAGATATACCCAAAACATTAAAAATTGTTAATACCCAACAAAGTATTTCGTAGGTGTACTCCTTCAACTACAGGAGACCACACCATGCACAATAAAATGAACAACTAAGCTAACAAATTAAATAATAATTAATAATAAAATAAATTTTGAAAGAGGAACATAAAAACACAACAAATTCTGTTAAATATTAAAACATTGAAAAATAAAATACCTAAAATTTAAAAAATTAAAAACCTTTACATTATAATAAATTAATAAATCGCACCTTCTGCATTTGCATATACAGGGTGTAAACGAAATCATGTAATTCCTTCAAAGCTCGTGTTGTACTGCTGACATAGATTAATCCTGCATTGGATAATGTTGGATTCAATAAAAAAATAATTACAAGAAGTAAACGTGTGTTCTTAACGTGAGCCATTTTATCGCCCCAAGCGAATTGAGCGGCTATCGCTCGCCGCGCGGTCATTTAACTCGGGGCGCTAAAATGCCTCACGTTAAGAACACATGTTTACATCTTGTATTTTTTTTTATTGTGTCCAAAAGTTTCCTTTGCTGTGTTAATCTATGTCAGCAAGTACATCACGACGTTTGAAGGAATTACATGATTTCGTTTACACCCTGTATTTGCGGGTGGGAGGGCTGCATACTGCATCCAAGATTGATCAGAATTAACACTAACTATTGTTATTGTATATTTGTCCTACCAAAGTCACAAAACAATTCCCATAACCACACATCTATGACCATAGCTTTATATAAGCTTTTTATATTTTTCTCTCCTATTAAAAAAATAACTTTGCTGTGCCCGACACAGGGTCCATAATAATTAATTCGATGTTTAACATACCAACTGTTATTATTATATGTACACATTATGGAATGCAATAAAGTATTGAGTATTCAGTATTGAGTACTAAAATTTACTCTAGTGTCCATAGCGGGACCACAATGCGCTTAGCAAAACTTATCTCATTCCATTATTAGCCATATCGCACAGTGGCCAAAATAGCCAGCTTGGTCACTAATTGTTGCGCTATACGTCGCTATAAAGGTGACTACACACATTGAGGCTGCCGGCCAGATTAGAACTATCCGGTGAAATCCGTCGGCGTCCGTGTCGTTTATAGTATAAAATCGCGCGACACTGTCTCGTGCAAGCGCGACTGCTGATCGTGAGGACCTGGGTTCTATCCCCAGGTTGGACAGTGTTATTGGATTTTTCCATGTGAAATTCCTCAGTATCAGCTCGGAGTTTGGATTTGCGCGGTTGATGGCAATAGGCTCGCCCCATATTACATGGGACATAAAACATAACGACGTAATGAGGGTGTTACTATACACTATATACTCTGCCTAACCGTTTGGAGAATACAGGTGTGTTGTTATGTTATGTATCGCATGAAAGATGGAAAGAAGGCGCGGCTGGAAGTGGCCTGTCATTTAAAGAAAAGTCATTCGATGCGACTATCGATTTATCAATTCATCGATATAATCATTCGGCGATCTCCTCTCGTGTCGGCACAAGCTATATCGGGTGTAAAAATACCCTTAACGAAGCCGAGAGCCATGTATTCTTCCCATCGTTACGATTACCTGGGAACCGACTGGTTGCGGAGATATTGAAGGTCAAAGTCACCATATTTTTGAACGTTTTTCACAAAAACTAAGTTTAAATGTTATTACTAAACATTCTTCTATACTAACATTATCAACATTTTCGAAATGTAGACACAGTCTGCTGCGCGCACGCTTACATTGCGCGCTACAATTAAAAGCTGTTTTTTTAATACCAAAGAATAAAACTCGTTTCCCAGCAATTATTTTTGCTCTATGTTACTTAGTTTTATGTACAGTATGCGTAGACTTCGGCGTCGGTAAGGGTGTTTTTACACCCAGTATGTGAATAGCTCATGCCGTGGTGAATAAACTAACCAGTCAGCACCTACCTTCGACACCGAATCTACTTAAATACCACCATGGGGGCTCTTCTCATGCGCCCCATCCGGCGATGATTATATCGATAAACTGAGGCGACTGAAAGGCCCGGCTAACAACCGTATACCTTCCGGTCAAGTCCGGCCGCCTTCAGCTCAAATCCGTACGGCCGCCTTAATGTGTGTAGCCCGCATAACAGACCGGTGACGGAATTATGTTCCTATGCGAATTGCGAACTATTCCGCTCGTCTATTGGTATGAGAGACGGACATCCGCAGTGCTAAATTGCGTTCAATTAGGACTTATGACGCACCTGACTGTTGACTGCATTGCAGTAAAGAAAATTAATCCTAGTCTAGAATGTATGGAATCAGAACTATAAATACAGCGTTGTCAAAATTACAATAATTTTTGCTAGATGGTCAGTGACAACTTTGGCTTGCTGCGCTATGGGCCGCGGATTCGATCCACGGACTATAAATAACTGTTGCAGCTCTGAGTGCTTATACAGTCAACATCAAAAGTAACTGCCTCGTTGTCTGGTGGTGGCAAGCGCGACTGCTGATCGTGAGGTCCTGGGTTCGATCCCCAGATCGGGCAAAGTGTTATTGAGGTGTTTCCGTGTGGAATTTCACAGTAACAGCCCGGAGTTTGGATTTGTGCCCGGTTGATGGCAATAGACTCGCCTCCTATTACATGGGACTTATACATAACGGCGAAATGAGGGTGATACTATACACCTCTGCTTAACCCTTCGGGGAATACAGGCGTGATGTTATGTTATTATGTTATCAAAAGTAAGTGATGATTTCTCAGTCTCAAAATTGTTTTATGAGTGACAACTTGCCAATTATAATTTTTGTTAACAAATAGCAATAGAGAAGTGAATTCTTTAAAGAATAGTATTACCGTAAAACCTTACAACTTTGCCAATTTGATCTAAGTTTGCCCAGCAGCGTATTTTTTACAAACATTGAAAAACATGGAAAACTTTTGCAGTTGCGTGTATTCGCGTGTAAATTATACACGCAACTAAAAAAGTTTTCCATATTTTTTAATGTTTTAAAATATACCCTGCTGGGCAAACTTAGATCAAATTGGCAAAGTTGTAACGTTTTACGGTACGATAAGTTTAAAATTTAAAATTTTGTTTGGATCGGAATGTTGGGCCACAAAAAGTATAAATGAAAGGCAATTGCATGCAGCTGAGATGACAATGCTAAGAGGGATGTGTGGTATTACGCGAATGGATAGAATTAGAAATGAGTATGTAAGAGGAAGCCTGAAAGTGGCGCCGGTGACTGAGAAGTTGTGTGGAAACAGGCTGTCATGGTATGGGCGTGTGATACGGAGGAACGAGGAAAGTATTGAGTATGAATGTGGATGGTTATAAGAGTAGAGGAAGACCAAAGAAGCGATGGATGGATAGTGTGAAAGATGATATGGCTAGAAAGGGGGTGACTACCGAAATAACGGCTAATAGAGATGTAAGGAAGAAGAAGATATATTGCGCCGACCCCAAATAAGTTGGGATAAGGGCAGGAGGATGATGATGATTACGATAAGTTTACGACATCTCTTGAATTAATTAATATTGAAATTCCAAAATATTTATTGATTTTTACTGTTGACGTACATAGTTAGATTTTTGTCTATAAAAGCACCAACGACACAAGAGAAATCTTAGTAAAAACTACTTTTAACCACTTAGAGGAAATAAAGGATGAACCTAGCTTAGACTGTTTAAGTCTTGAACTGCTGTCCATGTTTTAATATTTTAAAATTACAATCACAAAAGTACATGCACAAACAATCAAAAACCCGCTATCAAATATTTGTATGTACTACAGAACATAAAAATATTTGTCTCCTGCGGGATTCTAACCTGCGACCCGTGGTACACATGCACCAGGAGGCAACATTCGTAAATATTGTGCACACATCGCGCTCGTCTTCGCAGTAGGTACTGCACACGCATCCTGCAAACATTCGCACATGTGGAAACGGCCGAGAGAAAACTGACTTAGCAACGTAACATGTAGGAGCATTGCTCTTACCGCATACCACGCAAGACACAAAGTAATTCTATACATACATAAACTCACGCCTTTTTCCAATGGCGGTAGGCAGAAACTATAGAATGCCACATGCTACGATCCTTACATACACCTTTCGCGTCATTCACTTTCACACATCTTGTCATACACGCACGCCAGTTGAGAGTACTACGCACCTGTCCTTTGTGAAGAACATCATCAATAACGTCGATGTATGTTTTTCTAGGGTGTCTTCTACCGGTGTTTCTACTGACATCCGCCTTATAAATTCCTTTTTTTAATCGCCGTTCACTAATTCTCTCAACATGACTAAACAACCTAAGCATACTCTTTTAAATTTTTGTCACTGCATCATCTTTTAAACCGCAACTTTGTGTAATCAGATCATTCCTCAATCTATCACTCAAAGTTAAGGAACGCATTTCCATTTTCCATAACTCTTTATGTATATCTGTGGAAATAATTGATGATTTTAATAAACACTTGCAATAATTACCGTGAAGCTAGTCAACTTTGCCAATTAAGGTATCCTTGCCCTAAACGCAATTTATAAGCAAAACTGCTAACATGAGAAAATATTTTAGTCTTATGGCAACATTTATAATTAATTTTGCCATAAAACTAAAATATTTTCTCATGTTAGCAGATTTTCTATATAAATTGCGTTTAGGGCAAAGATACCTTAATTGGCAAAGTTGGCTAGTTTCACGGTACTATTAAATTCACCGTGTGGTGACCCTAGTGTGAGGAGATCCGACACATGGCCTGAGTGGTTTGTTTCCGGAGATTACGGAGCATTTGATGTACTACCCCTTATCAGATCATGAACACTTAGCCACTAGTTCCGGTGCGAGATCCGTAGTAAGTACTTAATAGTGTTGAGACACGCTTATAGATACGCGTATAAATTATTTTCTGCTAACGAAGATAGTAACAAAACATCGTTTTAAGACATCAAGATGTGTTTTACTTACAATAATTGTTAACTTACATTTTTTTTATCCCCCGAAAAAAAGGGGTGTTATAAGTTTAACACGTGTATCTGTGTCTGTCTGTCGTATCGTAGCTCCCAAACGAATGGACTGATTTTGATGTTTTTTTCTGTTCGAAAGCTGATGTGATCAAGATGGTTCTTAGTTATAATTCAGTGTACTATTTACTATTGCATGAAGTTAAAGGGAAACAGTAGTGGAGATAACGGTACGTAACGTTGTAATTTCTTAACGATAATCCTGGATGAGGAGGGATAGGGATTAAGTCTTGTGGTGTTCTGGCGGAAGTTAGCATGGATAGCATCCAGCCTTAAGTGGATCTAATAGATGTCTACAGATTAAGATGATAGAACAAAGTATTATATTGTATCTATTTGTTATTGTAATTTTGCCTATGTTATACTCGTAGCTAAATTTATTTTTCGCTTATTTTTTTTACATTGAGAAACATACATACATACATAAACTCACGCCTTTTTCCCATGGGGGTAGGCAGAAACTATAGAACGCCACATGCTACGACTCTTACATACCCCTTTCGCTTCATCCACATTCATACACCTTGTCATACACGCACGCCGGTTGAGAGTACTACGCACCTGACCTTTGTGAAGAACATCACCAAT
Organism: Amphipyra berbera; assembly: GCA_910594945.2. NCBI lineage: Eukaryota > Metazoa > Arthropoda > Insecta > Lepidoptera > Noctuidae > Amphipyra > Amphipyra berbera. The sequence goes on along the minus strand of OU343136.1, from coordinate 6,736,360 downwards.
AACATCGATGTATGTCCTTCTAGGACGTCCTCTACACGGACGACATTGAGAAATTGTGAATTATTTTATCGGTGTGTGCGGTGTGGGTAAATCCGGCATAATCCTAGCGTTCACAACGGGAGACCACAATTCATCATTCCCAGCTACAATCGGAGCTGACTACAAATGTAAAGTCATGGACGTGAACGGTGTTAAAGTCAAGCTTGGTATTTGGGATACAGCGGGACAGGAGCGATACAGAACATTGACATCAAGTTTTTATAGAGAAGCTCACGGTGCTATATTAGTTTACGATGTGTCAGAACCAAAGTCCCTAGCAAAACTGAATGAGTGGGTCGAGGAACTCCAAGTATACTACACCAAAAAGAACATAGTCTGCTTAGTTATCGGCAATAAGATTGACAAGCATGTCATTTTGGGACCCAGTGCATAATATCAGCAAAGCACATTGAGTCACCCGCGCGACGGCGCAATGAGTATTCCCAAGGAGGGTTGATGTCAGGCAGGCGGCCGGTCATAAAACAATAAGCCAAAACCTCTAACAACATGGATTTATGAAATACATGTTGTGCCAACCCCACCTAGTGTGAGATAAGGGCAGGAAGAAGAAGAAGTTATACTCGTAGCTCTGATATTGTTTTTTAGTCTCAACACAACGTTTATTCCCCTTTGGTTTACTTTTTATTCTTTCCTTGTCTTTGTAAATAATTGGATATTGATAAGTAAAAAAAAAAATTGGTACCTACTATAAGTTACGAAATAATTCTGCAATAAATGTTTGATTAAATGTCCATAAAAATAAAATAAATAGCAAATCTAATTGGATGCCAAAAATACCGAATAGAACAACGCCGACGTATTTCCATTACAGGCATCATTTACAACCTCCAATATTACTCCACATTCATAATAAAATACTTCCAATATATACGCAGGGAAGTTAGAATAATTGTCCACAAACCAACAAGGCTAATATATCACTTTAAGTGCGTCCTCTATTGTCCTGGTTTGGAGTACAGCCAGACTTTAATGAGAGGCCTAAGGCCGTGGCCTATATAATAGTATACCTTGGTGTACGTCCAATGTTGGCCGGCCAATGCCAATATATGTCCAACGTTTGGGTACTGTGTTTTGATTGGCCTCTCGTGTGCAATGGGGTATAACTATAAACGGTGTAAATAGACCCTTAACGAAGCCGAAAGGCACTTATTCTCCACGTCATTACGATTTTTTTTTGTTCTGGGCTATGCCTGGGTACCTTCTAGTTACGGAGATATTGGAGGCCAGAGTTCCATCTTTTTCACCACTTTTTAAAAAAATACTAATTTTGAAGTTTGCAAGTGTACTTGAAATACCTCCATTACCCGTTTACTATTCATTGCATCCATCAGCACAATGTAATGTGTGCGTTTCATTGAGCTTTACCGTAAAACGTTATTTAACACCCAAAAAAAAAGTAGTTTCCCAGCGAAAATTTTTGCGTAAGGTTACTTAGTTTGATGTAAGTACTGAATGCATGGTTGACAGCTTCGTGAAGGGTTTTTTTACACCTTGTATTGTGTTAGTTCATTCTTTGGGTGGCTTATTGCCAAATACTCAAACGCTACTCAATTTTAAATTACCGTTAATTTCGTGCTGTCACTGTCATTTTAAGGCGAAGTGACAGCGACAGCACGAGTCTTAACGGCAACTTACAATTGAGTACCGTCTGAGTATTTGACCATTAGTATATGGAGCGGGCAATTTCATATGGAACGGGCATTTACAGTAGTTTCACTAATTACCAGAGATAACAGATAAATGTTTAAATGCTCTAATCAGCCATGTTGGTCTAGTGGTCGCAAGCGCGACTGCTGAACTTGGGGTCCCGGTTTCTATCCCCAGGTCGGGCAAAGTGTTTTTGGGTTTTCCATTAGGAATTTCTCAGTAATAGCCCGGAGTCCGAATTTGTGCCCGGTTAATGGCAATAAGCTCGCCCCGTATTACATGGGACTTAAACATAACTGGCGTAACGAGGGTGTACTAAAATACCTCTGCCGAACCCTTCAAGGAATACAAGGCGTGATTATGTTATGTTACTCTAACGTAACCTGAAATTAAAATAATAAATTAATAGCAAAATTCCACAAAATAAACATTTCTTGAGGTATTTTATTTTATTTTATTTATTTGGGACAAAAAACAGTTATACATTACAGCATTTAGAAAAAGTAGTTAAATTACAGTCGAAAAAACGTATAACCCACACTATTGTCCACGAAATGAAATGTAAAATGTGAAATGTATTAAAAGAGTATTAAGTTAATTTATACCCACTTCCTATAAGCAAAAACGAATCGTTTTGCTTACTAATGGTAGCATTTTTATTACTAAAGTGAGCATATAAGTAAATAGACTCGTAAGATAATTTTACCTATGATATCTACTTTCATATGGGAGGGTCTACGGTACAAAGCCATGAATTTTTAGCTACATTATTGGTAAAGATACAAGAGAGAGAGAGGGAGAGTAATGAGAGTACATTTTGCATTGCGTCATTGTGAGCATTTTGACAAACAGCTCCAAACTCAATATTCATGTTTCGTCTTTTAACAATGAATAACCAGATGAAAGAAAAAGTCCTACGAGTCCCGTACTGTAATGAAAAGGGTTTCAGTCGAGTTTAAAACTAATACAGCTCTCCTGAACTAAATCCTTTGGAATAAAGCGGTTACTCCGTGATTCAGGTAGTCGGTGCCCGAAACTTTTATCCGATGATCCGAGCTGCGGGGTACTGACTATGAACTTAACTATTCAAAGTAAGTTTTTCATTTAAAGTGCCAACCCTGTTTGCTTTGTTGTATCTGATACGATCTGGGTAAGCCAACCTGAAATCAGGGACGTCAAATATAAATAAATGTTAACTAGAGGTGATTTAAAAATTTTAAGCGAGGAACTGTATTAAAAACCAGGGCCGCCGTAAGCGGCCGTGCAAGGCGTGCACCGCACGCGGCCGGCTCACCCAGGGGGCGGCAAATCGAGCGACTCATCTAATTGAGACCAATTTCAATTTTTTCGATCTTGTGTCACTCAAGATACAGGAGTAATCGAAAGAATGAGAGGAGCGATTAAAAAAAGGGCTGGTCCCAGTATCGCTTGGGAATTAATCATCTTTTTCATTCGGTATTGCACGCGGGCGACGAAACACCTACTGGCGGGCCTGTTAAAAACTTATGAGGAAGGAGAAGCGAGAATAAGCGACAATAAAAGATGAGATACCTACATAATTTATAATTATAATTAATCACCTTTCTTTCCTTAAATACCAAAAATACTTGAAATTGCATAGGTATACGTAGATACTCGTAGTGAACTAAAAAAAAAAAAAAAAAAAAACGATAGAGAACGCCCTAGAGGGACACACATCGATGTTATTGGTGATGTTCTTCACAAAGGACAGGTGCGTAGTACTCTCAACCAGCGTGCGTGTATGACAAGATGTATGAATGTGGATGAAGCGAAAGGAGTATGTAAGGATCGTAGCATGTGGCGTTCTATAGTTTCTGCCTACAGTGCCTAAAAAGGCGTGATTTTATGTATGTATGTATTTTAGCTTTTAAGTTAGCATTTGAATCCTACCTACCCGTAAATCGAACTACGAAGTTTTGGCTGACGGATCGCACGTTTTCCAACCACGAAAGTGTCTCGCATTCGACAATCGATTCGATTTTCACGATTTGATATTTTGTCTTTCATTCACCCTACTCCCAAATTTTAATTGACATCTAGTAGTTCGTTGTTCGACAATACTTTGGTCGTTCGATGTTCGTCGTTGTTTTTTTTTGATCTGAAACTTAGACGTTAATTTTTCGGTGTCCCCTGGCGACCGGCGACCGTGACAAGGTTGCGCAATCCACTGACTATATGATTTTTTTTAAACTGATCGACGCAAGCGGCTCTATCACGTTATAAGGTGGGTCACGCGAGTCGGTCGCCGTCGCCAAGATCTGAATGCTACCTTCACATGGCGCCGGCATTACCTGACTACCTCTGAATAGAAACGCCGAAACAAACTCAGGAGTCAAAGTTTCTCTCTAGACATTTAACTAAGTAGTTAATCTTACCCCTTTCGCACAATAGATTAGTAGGTAATGGAATTAGTGTAATAAGCTACCAATCACATAATCTGATTCTATTATTCATATTAATATCTATTATATCAGCATGAATATAATAATATGTCTTCAGCGAAACGTAATTTATAGAACTGATAATAATGTTGCTCATTAAGGTATGATTTCCACCAAACGGCTCGCATCGCATCGGATCAGAAAGGATACGAACGGATGCGGCGAAAGCCGATTGCGTCCGGCAGGATGTCGACACATACGATCGGCTCCGTACCGTCGCTTGCGAACGTATCCGTTTCTGCACCTAGTCAAATAGTTTTATTCCTACCGTTCGGATACGACGACAGGCGAACGGAGCCGATCGCGCGTCGCCTCATACTTTCGGCTGCGATCGCGTGTCGCGGAAGACGCGGTCAAGCTGCTGTGCGCGGGTTGGTAGGTATACAAGGTTAGTCGGAAAGGGGGTACTAAGCCGAAAGGGTGTTGAAGTACCTATAATAATGGATAAGTTTTGTTCTACAACTTTTCCCAAAAGTCAATAGTTTAAGAGAAATAGCTGTTCAAAGATTTCATAAAAGATACGCTAAATTCTATCTTACCTCAGCAATGATCAGATTTGTTTACATTTTAAGTCTTATTTGGGGTCACGGATTAGAAACTCCATTTTCTGAATTCATAGCTATAGCAGAGATAAAGAATTAAAAAAAAAACTAAAATTTAAAAAAATGTGGGAAAAAAATCGAATTTTTAAATTTCAACTTTTCTTTAAAACAATCATCAGTGATACATTAAGTGGTACGCGGCTTAGTACCCCCTTTCCGACTAACCTTGTATAGACTTTAAATACTGTGTACACGATTTAATATCGTTTAAAGATTGTAAAATCCGTTCCGATCTGATGCGATGCGAGCCGTTTGGTGGAAATCATGAGTAAGTAAAAGTAACCTCTGCAATTTAAGTAAAATTTATTTTTATATATATTTTCTCTACTATAACCAATCCGCTTGACCAATATTGGTGTACATACCTCCTTTATTTTTTTAGCCTCCGCATAATGCTGACCAATGACCTAAATTTTCACGCACCATGCGACGCTCAAATTCAACATGTTTAAATGTTTGTATTGTTTGTTATTGTCACTTAGATTTATGATGCATGAGGATTTATGGTAGCCCGTGCACCATAGACTAAAAAGTAACCATAGTTTTTTTTTTTAGTTTGGATTACCATGTTGTTATATATTATGTTTAAAAAGTGTGTTTAATTTTAAGAAACATTATATTTTTAATTTTAAGTATCCGTGTGCGTCCGCGTGGGCGGAAAATAAATACTTTTTCTTTCTTTCTTTATTTAATAGACTTATGTTGTGTATTGCAGCATGCTAAGTTATATTGCCCTGAAAGCCTAAAAGAGCCCCTATGAGTGACGATACCTAAGTAGGTACGTCAGGCGCACCCTGGGCAGTCAGTCCTGCTTCCAACCTTGCTGACTGGCTATTCTTTTCACCAAGGCATGAGAAAGAAGATTATCCAAGATTATTTCAAATTGCCTCGTTGATCCAGTGGTGGCCAGCGCCACTGCTGATCGTGGGGCCCCAGGCCGAGCCAGTGTTTTTGGGTTCTTTCGTGTGAAATTCGTCAGTAGCAGCCCGGAGTTGAATTTGTGCCCGGTTGATGACAATAGGCTCGCCCCCTATTACATGGGACTTAAACATAACGGCGAAATGAGGACCAACCTCTCTGCCCAACCCTTCGGGGAGTATTGTGAGATGTTAGGTATGTTATGAATGTTATTTCAAACGGTCAAATGTTCAAAATAGGAAGAAAAATCTATTAGTATGGAACTCATAAATTATGGTATAACACTTAAAAATTCCATAATAACTTGGTGAAACTTGTGTACTATTACTCTTAATATTTAATACTATCCGCGACGTGCCGTAATCCAATTTACAGTTTAACTCCGTGGTAAACTACAAGTTTGCACAGATTCCTGTAATCTCCATAGTCAGTTTATTACTGGTTCATTAGCGTAATCGTAGCAAGCGTCGCTTCAGAGATTCATCCCCAGATGGGCAGTGTATTGGAGATACAGGGAAACAATGGGGTCATAGAAATCTAACTTATTATTTGATTCCTGTGATTGAGGTGCATTAAAACTACACTAGTGACGATTTTTGAGTATATCCATTTCGACGCCCAGCAGTGAAAACCTCGTAAATCCAATTTTCTTCAAAAGCGTTTTATTTGTTCTTTAGATTAATAAACTTTCAATTCAAATACTTCTAACGCTATCTATGACGTACGATGAGTATCGCGTATTAACATTTGATCGGCCATTTTCTTTTAAGGAGACAGTTTTTTCTATCTCCTGGAAAATGTTGTATTTTACCACATACGTGGTTTTCACTGCCGACCGTCGACTAGCGCACACTATGGTTAGTCAGCCACGCTACCGACCTTACTGACTGGCAAATTTTTACACCACGACATATTATAAGTTATTCTCATGTAGCGAAGAATAAGAATGTTCTGTAAGTGTTGTAACTTTATTAGATAAATGGTGGTCGACTCGCTCCACATTTCTATTGTTAAAATAAGATAAAAATTAACAAAAAAAACGGCTATAGATATCTTTTGTTTTGTATATCTATCGATGCTGTTCTTTTTGACTCAAAAGTTGACTAGTTGAGAATGCCTTAGGCATTAAGTCCATCTTATGTACCAAAATTGTGCATTAAAGTATGAACGGATACTACTAATATTGACCAAATTATTGACTTAAATTACACGTTCAAAAATTCCAGTCAGAGTTTTAATTTTAGGTACAAAGTTGTTTCCCTAAAGTTCTAGAACAACCAGAGAATTAATGTTATCAAACACCAGCCTAAGTCGTAAATATTAATCGTTAAATAAATAAGATTATTTACAAGGTTCATAAAACTCTTATTTAGTGGAAACTTTTCGTATTAAATACAACCACTAAAGGACTAATGGCCCGTTAGTGAGTAATGAGTGCTCTCATTGATATACAGCTCATTTGCTGCGATAATTGTGTATACGCCACCCAGAATGCTTAATTATACGGACAGACACTAGAAAATTAAATCGAGGTGTATTGTATTGAATTTTATGTTTGTTTACAATTTACTCACGTAATTTTTTTCGGGATTGCCCGTGAGTAAACTGTAAACAATCATATACAAGGTTATTCGGAAAGGGGGTATCAATTCGAAAGGGTGTTAACGTACCTATAGGTATAATAATCAATAACTTTTGTTTTACAACTTTACCCAAAAGACAATAGTTTAAGAGAAAAAGCTGTTCAAAGATTTCATTAAAAATACGCTTAAATCTACCCTCAGCTATAATCAGCTGTGTTTACTAGCTACGTCATATTTGGGGTCACGGATCCGGAGATCACGGGGTCACGGAACTCTGCTTTCTTAATTCGTAACTAAAAAAAAATATTTTGCATAAAAATAATCGAATTTTGTTTAACACTTGCTTTTATACAGTCATCAGTGATACTTTAAGTGGTCTTGTATATGAATGTGTCTCACGAAAATTATAATATACTACAAAATAATAAAAGTAAAAAACTTTTAAGTTACATGGTCTTATCTACTCCTAGTAGTCTGCAGCATCAGGTTTTGAACATTGAAGGTTGAAATTATTATAATGTTGTATTGTCATGGGAATTGAATTTGTGTGCGACGTTTCAGGAGAATCGGTTAAGCAGAAGTAGTTGAAATATCTGTCGTAAGATTTGTAAACAAACAAATAAATATACGAAGTACCTAATAAACTCCTCTGTCTTGTGGTGCCCAGTCATTCATGAAGCACAGTTCTAATTAAAGGCTCTATGTGAGTTTTGTTTACCTATCAGAATCCCAAAATACCCTCTCGTTTAACCTCAGGATTAATCCCAAGACCACATACTATTAGACCATTGAAGCGACTATCACAAACTAAGTAAACTACATACCTATATATTGTTTAGTACAATTATACTATGCGCTTCAATAAGCCAGAGAAATCCTCTCAAGTGTGTTGTTACTGAGAAATCTAAAACCGAATTGAATAATTTCGATATCAACATTGGCTCTCCGATTCTCAGTTCATTTATTCTATACTAGCTGTGTCCTCACGGCTCCGCCCGCGTAAGAAGTTTTATTCCATAATAAATTAGCCTATGTTACTCAGTGATAATGTAGCTTTCTAACGGCAAAATAATTTTTGAAATCGGTCCTGGAGTTTTTAAGTTTATTCGTTACATACATAAATACAAATCTATCCTCTTTATAATATTAGTATAGATTATAATAATGTTCTGCCTAGCGTTTTTCAGACTGTGTTGGGGTCAGCTTCCAGTTTAACCAGATGCGGCTGAATACCAGTAGTTTATACGGAGCAACTAGACCTCTGCAACTCAATTACTGGGCAATGCCGATATCCTAAGGTTAGATCAGTTATCAGACTTTCGGGCTACTGACTACCCGTAACGACTGCTATAGGTATTCGTATGGCACCCGGGACCGACGGTTTAACGTACTCTCCTAAACCCGGAAGGGTATCTGTGTGTAACGAATGATCACACATCTACGGACTGACTGCGGCAAGCGTTGCTGAAATACGCAAACAGTATGATCCGCTCGGTCGTTATTAGCCACGAGCTCCTCTGGTAATATTATACAGGGTGCAAACGAAATCATGTAATTCCTTAAAACCTCGTGATGTACTGCTGACATAGATTAAATCTGCAAGGGATAATATTGGTTTCAATAAAAAAAATACAAGAAGTATGTGTAAGTGTTCTTAACGTGAGACATTTTAGCGCCCCGAGCGAATTGCGCGGCTATTGCTCGCCGCGCGGTCATTTAACTCGGGGCGCTTAAATGCCTCACGTTAAGAATCTGCTTGTAATCATGTTTACTGCTTGTAATTTTTTTTAATGAATCCAAATGTTTCCCGTTGTGGGTTAATCTATGTCAGCAGTACATCGCGAGGTTTGAAGGAATTACATGATTTCGTTTACACCCAGTATACACGTAGGTACATAATAGTAATGTACATTTTTTATAATAATACATAAGAGCTTCAAAAATATTTTAAAAAACTAAACACCCGCATCGCGAAGCAAGCTCACTCAATTAATACAAAGTAAACCCTGAAACCACACAATAAAGTTTAAACTACATGGAATAATAATCCAACTAATCAAAATTACGGCTTGATACACTGTTTCTATGCAAAGCGCATATTACTGAAGGCAATATACCTTCATTATTGTTATTAATTGGGATTTAGTACCATTTATGACGTAAACACTCGCTAGTGCGCCATATAAAATGACTAGCGGCCTGTCCCGGCTTCGCACGGGTGGACATTTTTCCCGTTTTTGCAATATTTTTCATTTATGCTCCTCTCCTATTGGTCGTAGCATGATGTTATACAGCCTATAACCTTCCTCGATAAATGGACTATCCAACACAAAAATATTTTTCAATTCCAAACAGTAGTTCCTGAGATTACCGCGTTCAAACAAACAAACTCTTCAGCTTTATAATATTAGTATAGATTTGGAACGAATTTATTGGAATGGGTATCGTAAGTGTCTAACGGAATGTGTGTAGTTGTCTCAGAATGGCGCCATATTATGGCTTTGTTGAATGTTCCTACCGAATAATGGGTTCAATAGGACGTTAATGCTAAATTCCGGGCCATTATTGAATACGAGTTTCGTCTACAGATCCTTGCTATAAAGGATATTGACCTCGTCATGACGCAAGCGGATTTGTGATCGCAATCCGTATAACTTCATGACAGTACCTATTCCTCGAAAGGTCAAGCAGAGCCGTACTATTGAACCATTACATTTCAGCGATGGTTTAATGAAGTGCCACGTAATTGGGGCGAGCTTAATACAATTTAACGCGCACTATTTTACACTCTTGCTGATCTAGGAATTTGAAAAATAACGAATATTTTAGATAATTATGTAGCCACTAGTGACACGTGGCTTAGAAAAACCACTTATCACTACATTGTTATAAGCCCTGTAAGTACCTGCGTTGTTATTAGCCAATACCTACGTTGTTATTAGCCAGTCCCTACGTTGTTATTAGCCAGTCCCTGCGTTGTTATTAGTCAATACCTACGTCGTTATTAGTCAATACCTACGTTGTTATTAGCCAATCCCTGCGTTGTTATTAGTTGGTCCCTGCGTTTTTATTAGGTAGCCAATACCTTCGTTGTTATTAGCCAGTACCGACGTAGTTATTAACATGATAACAAATTCTGTAACGAGTATTTAATCAACATAAAGACCTCCTTTATAATAGACCACTCTACAGGCCGCGTGGTTTAAAATTTAGAATAAGTGTGGTGTCGTGTTTTGTTTTTTATGATTGTCTGGTGAAAATTTAATGAGTTGTCTCCGAATTTCAATCCTGTAAGATTACTTTTAAATGTTATTAAAGAATTGTTACTGAATATTGGTTTTCGTTGAGAATAACTCATTACAATTATAAATTCTTTAGGCAATTTTTTGGTCTGATGTATGCTTTACTTTGAATTTAAGTTGCAATTCTTGAAAACGAACCACAATGCAGCTTAAACAATTCATTGCTTTATACACTCATTTGCAAAAAAAACGGGCGGTTATGATTTTTTTTCTGCCTGAAAAAAATACAATACCTAAAAGGTTTAAATCATTTGAACATGTTACTGGCCAGTTATAAAAGTGCCATGATATTTAAAAAAGTACGTTCCAAATTCAATTTTTTGACTGAGGCTGGTTTTTAAAGAAAACCACTTTTGCGTACATTTGTGGCGCGAATTTCCGAAAGTTAATATCGACTCTAAATAACTTTAACTCAATTTGTATTGATTTATGTAATTTCCTTGACATTTTAAATTATTGTAATTTTTGTTTAGCGGTCTCGAAAATGGTAGATAAAGTGATAAAAGCCAGCAAAATTATTGCGCTGCTTGATGAGGGTTGCAGCCAATGCTTCGTGGCTCAGAGGTTAAATGTGAGTCGCTCGACACTCCAAAGGACCTGGCAGCGCTATCAAGAGACCGGTTCCGTCAAGAGAAGGTCTGGTTCTGGAAGAAAGCCATGTACCGAACCACGGGATGATCGTTTTCTGGTGAGTCAAGCGTTGAGAAATCGCAAATCTTCGTATGTGGACCTCAAAAACCACCTCGAAGAGGTAAGAAATGTGCAAATTAGTCTATGGACGGTCAGGAGGAGGCTACTCGCTGCCAATATATGCAGTCGTCGCCCGGCCCGCGGTCCTAAATTACTCCGTGAGCACCGAGTTGCTAGGCTTAGCTTCGCTCGAAATTGTGTGTCATGGACTCAAGACGACTGGGATAGGGTATTGTTCTCCGATGAAGCCAGGATATCTCTGTACGATGAAGACCGACGTCGGCGTGTGCTACGAAGACGAGGAGAACGCTTTGCAGAGGCATGTTTTGAAGAAATCACACCTTATGGTGGAGGCTCTGTTATGTTTTGGGCAGGAATAAATTCGTTAGATCGTACGGAGTTAGTCTTCATCGAAAACGGCACACTGACTGCACACCGATACATAACGGAAGTTCTAATTCCTCATGCACAACCCGCATTGGCCGCTCTTGGAGAAAACTCAATTTTTATGGACGACAACGCTCGCGCCCATCGCTCTGGCGATGTGGAAGCGTATATGCTAGAGGTCGGGATTCGTCGTTTGGATTGGCCAGCTCGAAGTCCCGACCTCAATCCCATAGAGCATGTCTGGGACGTTCTGAAGCGACGAGTGAGATCAGTGCAGCCGGCTCCGCAGACCATCAGAGAGCTAAGGAATGTGATTACCGCAGAGTGGCAACGTATTCCGCAAGAAACCATAAGAGATATACTCGTTAGCATGTCCAGACGAATGCAAGCTGTTATTTCAGCAAGAGGAGGTCACACTCCATACTAAACTTTTATCTGCTTTTACTTTATTAAAGAAAAAACATACAAAAAAAACATGTTTCATTTTTACTTAGCGAGCAGGTACACTACTAGCGCTTGGACTTTAACATTATTTCTCATTAATTTAACCAACATTTTATGATAAAACTGACGATACACATTCCTTGCTAATTAATTTACAAAGCTCTGAAGATAAAACTACCTAAAATTATCAAACAAACTTATAATAACAATAAAATTGATTCTTTGGTTAGGTGCCCGTTTTTTTTGCAAAAGAGTGTATATTCCGCGAATCCATTATGCATTTTGTATGCAATAGGAAGCTTCAACTTACATTGATTAATACATTTCAAAAGGTAGGAATTAACAGTTGTTCGGCTTACAGTTCTCGTCTTAATAATTTTCTGTTATTCTGCCTATATTTTCCCAACTATGTTGTAGTCAACTTCCAGTCTAACCAGATGCGGCTGAATACCAATATTTTACACGCAGCGACGGCCATCAGATCTGCGCAACCCAATTACTGGGCAATGCCAATACCCTAAGGTTAGTCAGACTTTCGGGTATTTGACTTCTATAATAAAACAGAATATCGAGCCTTTATTAACAATAAAATTTCGTCTTCAAAAAAAATAATTGTGGCACGTATTTATAAGTGTGTTCATCACTACTCATTTATGTACCTTAACTTGGCACACGGAATAATTGATAGTAGTACGTACAGAAATCTCACTTGAACGAATGCGTCAAATACCTATAAAAACGTTAGCTGCGTATGCTAAACTGAACTTTAATTGTAAAGTGAGAGCGCTCTTATTCCGCTGTGCGTTCGTGTTCTTATTACTTACATTTGGATTCGGTCAGTCAACTAACATTCGGTTCGATTTTTTTTGTGCTTCACTCCGGAAGCGCAGCGGTGCGTAGGCAGGCATATTTTCATACATAAAATGCGGAGCGACATAGGCCTGCTTAGATATCAGTCCACCTACATTTTGAACACGACGATTTTCAGTCTCATATGAAAAGCGAGCCTATCGTTCTACCTAGCCTTTTCCCAACTATGTTGGGGTCAGCATTCAGTCTAACCAAATGCGGCTGAACACCAGTATTTTACACGGAGTGACTGCCATCAGACTTCCGCAACCCAGTTACTGGGCAATGCCGATATCCTAAGGTTAGACCAGTCGTCATGGTGCGTCCAGACCTGACGAACGCGCCGCGAATGCGCCGCTCGTAAGCTGCGCGCGAGCGGCGCGCAGACGGCGCGCGAGCTTTTGCTCGAACATGAAATGCACGCGCGCAGCTCGCGAGCGGCTCGCGCGCGGCGCATTCGCGGCGCGTTTGTCAGGTCTGGACGCACCATCAGAGTTTCGATCTTCTGACTTTCCGTTATGTCTATCATAGGTATTCGTATGACATCCATGACCGACTGTTTAACGTGCTCAAGAGGTATGGACGAGTCTCGATGTGTAACGAACGGTCACCCATCCACAGACTGACCGCGGCAAGCGCAGCTTAACCTCACAATTCGATGTTCCGCGCGGTTGGTAATTAGCCATGACTCCCTCAAAAGGCGAGCCTATTACCATTTTAAAAACAAATCTACAATAAGTATTTCAATCAAATACAGCCTTAGTTAAAAATTACAATATTGATATAAGTTTTATAATGTTAGTACAAACATAGTTAATTGTTATTCCACTCTAGCTATCTATAGCCACTGTTCAAACGTTACACATTTACGTGTAAAAAGGCCTGCGTATAAGGCGAGCACTCGTGAGGTTTTCCCGGGCTGCAGTCCCTAATGAAAATGAAGAGGCGAGAATAAAACGAATGACCCTCGTTGGTCAGCCAAGTGTGGCCACAGATGTAGGCCACGGTCAACAAGCTTACCCCGACGACGGATTTACATATTTTCTACTTTAATTTGTACGTAAATCACAGAGTTCTGTATACTTATGCGGAGGGTTCATATTACCTGAAACTAACGATCCCCAAACTAATGTATGCTGTGGATTAGAAGTTTAATTATATTGTGATACTGAAGTTTTTGAATTCTAGTATATTTGTATTTGTTTAGGCTTTAAAACTGAATGGTTGGTCTAGTGTTGGCAAGCATGACTGCTGATCGCGAGGTCCTGGGTTCGATTCCCGGGTCGGGCAAAGTGTTATTGGGTTTTTCCGTGTAGAATTCCTCAGTAGCAGCCCGGATTTTGGATTTGTGCCATGTTGATGGCATAGGTTCACCTCGTATTACTTAATTAGTACGAGAGACGAAAACTTTTGCGTAAATTTTTAAGGGTACGCTAAATCGATCCGTGTCTGCAAAGTCGTAACAAAATACTTTTGACACTTCTATTTTATTTCAACGAGTACCTCTACCTCGAAATCGTTATTTACCGTTCATTAAATGTTACGTAAGTCCGATAGTGACTCCGAAACCTTCCGATGGTTACACGGGCTTAGGACGACTACGAGACCCAAGATGAGATCCGGCTTAGTTCTTAATCACTTTCGTACGTATAAACACTTGACCTAGCCACTAAACTGTACACAAGTACTTAATACCGCTCGTCAATATGACTTTGATATAGAATAAACTAAATGTAGCAGTAATTTTAGTCTTCTGTTCGTGTGGTTAGTGTCTAACCTGGTGTCTGAGTTTATGCCGCCCATAGGCCTCTGACTTGGCTTCACATGCCGTCGAGAAATATCTCTCAGGCATGCCGGTTTCCTCACGATGTTTTCCTTTACCGTTTTTAAGCAAGTGATAATTATTATACAACTAACTGCCCGGACAGACTTCGTTCTGTCAAAAGTTATTGGCCTATAATGGGAAAAGAAAAGTGTTGTTTTTACTATTTTCCACGCAATTTTTGTTTATTCTCTCCATAAGAACCTTCCTTGTGCCTAAGGAATATATAAAAAAAATAACCGAATTGGTCGAGTCATTCTCAAGTTGTGCGCTTAGCAACACATTTGGCGATTCATTTTCTATAGGTATCTATACTAATATTATAAAGAGGAAAGATTTATATTTTTATATGTAACGAATAAACTTAAAAACTACTGGGCCGATTTCGAAAAATTGTTTTGCCGTTATAAAGCTACATTATCGCTGAGCAACATATGCTACGGGCGGACCCGTGAGGACACAGCTAGTTATTTTTATGTTATTTTTATAGATACGCACATGAATTTGAAAAATCATAGGTGGGTGCCTTGGGTTCAAACTCGAGACCTATGACTTGGCAGTTCGACGGTCACACCACTAGGCTATCAGTGCTTATAGTAATTTTAGTAAAATGATGAGTTTATTTGTTACATTTTATTAATCGCATCTTCTGCATTTGCATATATTTGCGGGCGAGGGCGGTGCTGCATACCGCATCCAAGCTTGATCAACTATTTGGCGGAATCAACACTAAATATTGTTATTGTATATTTGTTGTCATGGGTTGGAGATGGTTGGAAGGGCTTGTGGCTAACAACCACACGGATCATACGATTTGCGAGGTTAAGCTGCGCTTGCCACGGTCAGTCCATGGATGGGTGACCGTTCGTTGGCGATCGAGACCCCTCCGTGGCTCGGAGAGCACGTTAAATGGTCACGGGTGTCATACGAATACCTCTGTCAGTCGTTACGGGAAGACAGAAGCCCGAAAATCTGACAACTGGTTTAACCTTAGGATATCGGCATTGCTCAGTAACTGGGTTAAGGAAATCAGATGGCAGTCGCTCAGTGTAAAATACTGGTATTCAACATTATCTGGTTAGACTGAACGACCTGTGTTTGATCGCAAAATGTATAAATGGATTGATGGGAACTGTGTAATTATGAGTAATTTTGACAAAAACATTACTTACATTGTATAAAAATTCGCATTGACGCGTAGTTCACGAACACACTGCCCTCGTTAACAGTAATGGTACTAATCTTGCCCAAAGATGGCATATTAAACATAACATAACATCACGCCTTGTATTCCCCGAAGGGTTCGGCAGAGGTGTTTTAGTACAGCCTCGTTTCGCCAGTTATGTTTAAGTCCCATGTAATAGTGGGGAGTCTATTGCCATCATCATCGGCCTGAAGACGTCCACTGCTGAACAAAGGCCTCCCCCTTAGACCGCCACATCGAACGAAAATCCGCCATTTGCATCCATCGGTTGCCCGCGACTTTCACAATGTCGTCGGTCCACCTAGTGGGAGTCCTACCTACGCTGCGCTTTCCGATTCGCAGTCGTCACTCAAGAACCTTCCTTCCCCATCGGTTATCGGTCCCTCGAGCGATGTGGCCTGCCCATTGCCACTTCAGCTTGCAAACCCTGACAGCTATGTCGGTGACTTTGGTTCTTCGGCGAATATCCTCGTTCCGGATTTTATCGCGCAAAGAAACTCCGAGCATAGCTCTCTCCATTGCCCGCTGGGTGACTCTGAGTTTCTCCAAAAGGCCAGCAAGTCTATTGCCAATTCAAATTACGGGCTGCTACTCAGGAAATTTACACGGAAAAACTCTATAAAACTTTGCCCGACCTGGGAATCCAGCCCAGGACCTCACGATCAGCAGTTGCGCTTGTCAACACTAGACCAACGAGGCAGATATGAGTAGTTTTGACGAAAACATTATTTACAGTGTATAAAAGTCGCATTGACGCGTAGTCCACGAATACACTACCTTCGTTAACAGTAATGGTACTAAGTTTGCTCAAAGATCGCGTGTAATACCGTATAAAACCGACTTAATGGATGTCAATGGTGTAAATAAAACAAATAGCTGTTATTTAGCGCTGTGCTAACATAAAAGGTTGTTTATTTGTTTACTTCGCTCAATGGCGGGCAGGGCAATCGATTTTAGTTGGTTTTGTGGAAAATATGGCAGCGTTGCTAACCGGCTTGCATGAATAGTGGGACTATAGAGTTTAGAGTTTCTATGTATATATGTGTGTGTGTGTGTGTGCTTATAACTACAAAAGCGCTGACGGGATTTTCATGTTACCCTGAATAGAACAGCGAATAAAATGTACGAGTACCTACGGCGAGGCAATATAAGTATGACGTTGTTTTATTTTTTCACATTATTGTTGTTGTCTATCGGGTAGAATTTTAATCAGGAAAATTTCACGAGTAAGAACAGTAATTATGTTGGAAAATACAGAAAAAATATGTTTCGTAAGGTGCTAACCTACTTAATGAGATAAGTTAGGGAACGTACCTACCCATACTACGTGACCCATTTCGTACAATTTTTTACCCCCCTCCCCCCCTCGGTGACCACCTGCAGTATATGCCAATACCCCCCGTCCCCTCTAATTGTCACGTAGTAATTCAAAAATATGGTTTTAAAAAAAAATTAAAACAGAATGAAAAAAAGTTTGCTCATATGTGCGTGTGTTGTCACCTGTGAATTTTAAAAAGCGCTAAGCGCTGCGCGCCATTTTTGAATATAGATTTTCTAAGAGGATATTGACTACGTGACGAAAACCTAAGCCCCCCCCCCCCCCCCGTGACCAAGCGTGGTATTTTGAAGACCGCCCTACTCCTGAACGGGTCACGTAATATGGGAACGTTCCCTTACTACTTAGATACTTGTCTTTAGCGAATAATCTCATACAAGTTTTTTTTTTAGTTATACTGTTATATTCCTGTCACCTCTATACTTTAACAAAACGTATTTATGCATGCATAATGTGATGGGAATACTGTTAAACTGATTAAATTAAAAATATATCAAAAACAGACTACTAACATCAGCGATTGCCCAAAGTCAGACGTGTTTTTACTTATTTGTCACTTAAATTTAGAGAGGAATACATGCGCACTCCATTTGTTAGCTACTCTGTCAATTCGAAGATTGACCTTATTCGCAATCCACGAAATTGTTATTCAGCACAACATTTCGCCCACAAAGACTAATTTTTTTAACAAAAAACCAATACTTCGTACCTACCTACGAGTACATACTTTGTTACTTAACCGCGGCTTACGTCACGTTTTATATTAACTTTGGCTAACGTACCCAAAAAAACGTGCTCGTCACCTTTTTAGTAACAGTGTTTTTTTTTAAATTTCAAAGCTTTGAATTTGCTGGCTGGCCTTTCGGGAATATAATATTTTTTTCTACTCTATATTTTTGTATATTATGTAAAAAAAAAACAAATTAAAAAAAAGTATTTTTAAACTTAATATAGGTACAGTAGCGGAATGAATATTTTATACACCTTAAGGTGTATTTTCCTTGCACAGTGCAAGAAACGAACTATTTCAACGACTACGTATTGCCAACATTATAAAAATGATGAAAATACAAGTATTTTTTGAGATGATATTATGGCGACATGGTGACAGACAAGTAATGTCAATTTATTTAATCACCGATTTGATTGATGATATGATGTTGTCATCAAAACTTCTTAAATCAAATCAAAGGCATTACATGGCACTACTACGTCATATGGAGGCAAAAGCCAATTTTGATCTTTGCTACTAAATAATTAAACATAATTTTGCATGCATTAGTCTGTTCCGTTCAACAGTTTGAAAATGTAACACGTGCCCGCGATATGGGAAAAGAATGAATTTGAAAACAGACGAATCTTTTCCTTCCCCTACTGTACACGTCTACGTTTCTCATGGTTGAAGTAAGGAATATGAAAATACCAAGAAGTCGGAAACTCGATGTCTGTGTAGGTAAATGTACTGACATAAGACAAAAATTGAAAAACCGAATAAACTTAGCGTCTAAATTGAATTAAACGGAAAAATAAGATTGACTTAAGTTTTTTTTTTGTTTACTTAGGTACTTCACTCTTTTTCGCCAAACTTGTCAGTATACTCTAATCAAAACTCAGTATCTAGGTACCTATCGAAATATATACCTAACATTAAAAGATACGCACAAGTACTTGATTGACTATAAATTCCTGGAAAGACGGTAATAAAAGCGAACCGGATTACCGTTTGGCCTTATAATCCAATTACACTTAAGGCACCGTACACACAGAGTAGCAGAGGGCTAATAGCGACCGATGTTACGCCTCATGTCGTGTGACTTAGCTAGGGTTGGCAAAACAAGATTTAACTAGAGCAGAGATTCTCAAACTTATTTCATCTACCGCCCACTTTGAAGATCAATTATTTTTCTGCGCCCCCCAATTTTTTTTTTAGTTTACCACATCTTAAAAACCACAATGACATTTATTATTTTAATGAATTTAATCATAGTGTGCTATATTAGTCTGGTCTGGAGTTTAAACTTACATTCTAAACAAGACTTTTTACTTTTTACCAGTGATAGCAATTAAAACGCAACTTTATAATATTACTAGCTGTGTCCTCACGGCTCCGCCCGCGTAAGAAGTTTTATTCCAGTAATAAATATAGTCTATGTTACTCAGTGATAATGTAGCTTTCTAATGACAAAAGAATTTTTGAAATCAGTCCAGTAGTTTTTTAAGTTTATTCGTTGCATACAATAATACAAATCTTTCGTCTATAATATTAGTACAGAAGAGTATCTTTTATTGTAATTAAAACAAACAATCAATTTTAATTTTAAAACTAATCTAATGTGAAGGATGAATCTGATGATTTTTAACAAGTTTATTGGCATCAAGTTCGAATCTACTCATAAACGATTTACTTAATTCAATTTTTCTGGGCCGCTTATCGCCCCCCCTCTAGGCCTCCAGCGCCCACAAGAGCAATTCAACTGAACTGGAGGCTACAAATATTTATTTATACGAATAATTTGCCTCATTGGTCAAGCGCGACTGCTGATCGTGAGTTCCTGTTCACCTCAGGTCGGGCAAAGTGTTATTGGGTTTTTCCGTGTGGAATTCTTCAGTAGCAGCCCGAGTTTGGATGTTTACCCGGTTGATGGCAACAGGCTCGCTGCCTATTACAATGCGACTTAAACATAACGGCGAAATGAGGTGTTGCTATACACCTCTGCAGAACATTGCGGGAATATAGGCGTGATGTTATGTGTTATGTATAAAAGCAGTGATAGCCTAGTGGTTATGCTTGCCTTCTAAGCAGGAGAGTCTGAGTTCAGTCCCGACTCGCACCTCTGACTTTTCTAATTCATGTGCGGATCATAATTTGATTATCACTTGCGTTAACGGTGAAGGAAAACATCGTGAGGAAACTTGCAAACCTAAGAGGGCCTCCATAAAGTTCTCGATTGTGTGTGTAGTCCGCCAACCCGCACCAAGCCAGCGTGGTGGATTAAGGAGTAACAACCCTTTTCATTCTGTAAAGAGGCCCGTGCCCAGCTGTGGGACAGTAATGGGCTGATTATGTTATGAAAATAGAAGTTGCAGCGAAGGAAACTACTGGACGTTGCTAATTTGTATTAATATAGCGATTACTTAGATTAAACATGTTTTTAGAGGTTCGCTTTATAAGTTCGATTTTAGAAATGACTGTATTATTGTGTACCGTCGTATGTGAAATATGCTCGCCGACGCGGCGACGGCACGCAAAGAAAGACAAATAGGTTTTATTTACTTAGGTAAATACAATTATCAATGTAAAGAAACCTTTTTTTTTCACCTGGAATAATCCTCATGGATACCCCTCGCCTGGGGAAAGTGAAGGGGTCTGCTGGACTCCTACCGCCTAAAAACCTACGGTGTTCTTCCTCCTGACCGTTGGCCGGGGTCGCGGAAATCGCAGCTGCATGCACCACAACGCTTTATTTTTATTTTTATTTTTTTATCGTGGGGAAATCCTCATGGACTATCCCCCGTCTGGGGAAGACGGGGGGGGGTGTGCCGGACTCTTACCGGCTAAAACCACCACGGTGTCCCTCCTTCTGACCTAAGGCCGGGGTCGCGGGATTCGCTATTGCATGCACCGCAACCCCGGCAGGTCTTGGTCCACCAATTGCTGGTGGACCTCTCCACTGTAGGGCCCCACCCCACGACCTCCTGAGAGGCGCGGGGGGCACCCCACATCACCGGCGCACCAGAACACATGGTACGCCGTGACCACCCCGCGGGGACCAAACAAGTACATGGGTGCCAGACTACCCCGTGTCTGGACCCCTGGTCCCCCTGCGACGGGTCAGGTTAGTGGCCCCGCCGCCTACCACTTTTCGGCCGCAGAGGATAGGGAGAGCGGCCAACTAAACACCGACACTCCTCTCCCCCTGCGGCCCCACCGCGTCCGCCATCTGACGGTGGCGGCCCCGTCAGGCCGCGGAAGGTAGGGAGAACGGCGCACCGTAATACCGTAATACTCCTCTCCCGCCGCGGCCTCCACCCTTCAGCCGCAATGCCTCCCATAAGACATCGCGGCCCTCCTCAGTTGCGATGTCGCCCAGGCGACACCGCAACCTACTTGGCCGCTACCTCGAGGGCTTCCAGGCCCAAGCCCCGACGAGCAGCCCCTCCTCGGGTTCCTCTTTGCTTCACCGTGGGGCTCGAAGCCACGGCTACTAAGCCCCCCCGCAACGACAATGCGGGAACCCACCGGGGGGGATGCACCACAACCCTGGTAAGAATGTAAAGGAACAGCCTAAACCTAACCTAACCTAGCCCTGCAATGTTAGTGTTGATGTAGTGGTTAATAAATAAATCTTTACATAGAATAAAACAAAGTCGCTCCCGCTTTCTGTACGCTTAGATCTTTTAAACTAAGCAACGGATTTTAATGCAGTTTTCATCAATAGATTGATTTATGAGGAAGGTTTATATGCCCCACATTAATATCTACATTGCATCCGTGCGAAGCCGGGGCGGGTCGCTAGTGAATAATAAATAAATAAAGCTTTTTTAGGAATCGAGAAGCAATAATCTTATTATAATCTACTTGTTGATCCCTTTGTCCTTTTACACTACGTCGATGTCGAACTCAAATTGAATAAGGAGGAAAATTGATAAATGTAACACAAATAGAACATAATCTTCAAACCGAGATTTACAACCGCCTACATGTTTGTTAAGGGCCTGTATTTACCTTTACGCAACACGTATCGCTGTCGTCGCCTTAACTCGCTTTTGTGGCTCTTTGACGTCATCGTAAACCCTGTTTCCCCACCCCGGTTTAAACAACCCTTCCTTCGTTGCTATTTGACTTTCATTATTACCAAAATCTTGAGAACGATTCGACTGCCATCGCTCAAACAAAGTATTACAGATACCATCAAAATTACGCCTACAAATTTTAAAGGTTTAATAAGTCGAGGATTTGGGCCGACACAAAATATTAATGAAACTTTACGGCATTACCTGAAAATTGATTACTTTTACAAAAGTAATTAATGTAAGCTAATCATTAGTCCCCTGCGTTATTGAACGGCGAGGATTTCATAAATTCGCTTTACGACAGACCCCAGGTAGTAGCACCTAGTAAAATGCAGCCCTTAACGTGGAACGACGCGACTTACAGGGAATTTTGGGCATGTTGTCCCTTCGGCTAATTTGATACTGTTCTACGTGTTTCTCTCAGTACAAATAGACCCTTAAAATTTTTGTACCGCTGTAGAGCTTCAACTGAATTCCCGTGCGAAATTAAAAGGTAACAGCGATGTTAAAGAGAAACGCTTCTGAATAATTCTGGAAGGAATGCGGTTCACAAAAATTTGTTTGTTTTGGTTTGCATCACATCTGTATTTCCTCAAAAGGTTGGGTAGAGATCTAGAATCAGAATCAGAAATCATTTATTTGCTTTGAATGTAGGTACATTGATAAGGTGTTATAAAAAGTATGGTAAATGGTATCCTTGTACCATTCTACCTTACGGCATGCAAATTTTAGGAACCAACCCATTTAAATTTATTACATTATTTTATACTAACATTATTATTAAAATTACATTATTATTAGAATTACATTATTATTATTTAGTTACATTAATATGATTTTTATATATCATAGATATTCTTATTGCATTTTAAATCATAACCTATAATACATCATTCAGAAAATCCTTAATATTGTAATAACATTTCTCAATTAATAATTTAGTCATTTTTCTTTTGAATACACGTGTTGTTTCTGACTTTAAGTTGTCAGGTTCTAATTTTAACGTTCCACGTAGTATAGGGTGAGATACCTTTAATCAGAGCTTCCTAAGAAAAATAAAAAAGCTTTACCCGTCTGGGACTTGAACTCAGGACCTCACGTACCTACTACAGCTTTGTTTGCGATCTAATAATCGCTTGGTCTCTGGGTGTCATACGAATATCTATGACAGTCTTTACGGGTAGTCTGACACCTGAAAGTCTGATAACCGGTTTTCCCTAAGATATCGGCATTGCCCAGTAACTGGGTTGCAGAGGTCTGATGGCAGTCACTCCGTGTAAAATACTAGTGTTCAGCCGCATGTGGATAGACTGGAAGCTGACCCTAACATAGTTTGGGAAAAGGCTAGGAGGAATAGGTCGCTTGGTCCCTAGTCTACATAGGGGTAATGATAGTAAAGTTAGTAGCATAAGCATAATCAGCCCATTACTGGCCCACTGCTGGGCACAGACCTCTTGAATGAGAAGGGTTCAGGCGTTAGTCCACCACGTTGGCCTGGTGCGGGTTGGCGGACTACACACACAGTCGAGAACTTTTTGAAGCCCTCTCAGGTGTACAGGTTTCCTTACGATGTTTTCCTTCACCGTTAACGCAAATGATGATCAAATTCTGATCCGCACATGAATTCGAAATGTCAGAACTGTGAGGGTTTCTGCATAGAAGGCAAGCATTTAACGACTAGGTTATCACTGTTAGTAGTAGTTATAGTTCATTTACTGCTGAAACAAACAAATGAAAACACTCAGGGAGTTGATTATACACTATTTATTTATGTCAATAATTGGACAGAGTTTTGGCTTATACTCTAGTGTACAGACAGAATTACCCATAAAATGAGCTCCCCAGACCCACCCTAAATCGGGCGATATGTCGATGGTAAGCCGGTTGTGCCGTCATCACCAATCAACTGCAGGCTTGACGTAATAAGTTTCACGCATCTTCCTGTCGTGGCTCGGCTGGCATATGGCGATGCGTTACAATGCTGAAATGGTGGGTCCCATTAGGTCCCATTTAATGGGGTACAAAGTCAACCTTACGCGGTACATATTAAGTTGTATGTACACGTACGCAGGTTCATCATTTAGTAACGATAGCTATTTGTTTGTTTAGGCATCCATAAATAAACTTGTATGGTATTTTAAGGTTAGTTCAAATATTGTCTTAGGTATGTATTTAAGTACTACTTACGTAACAAGTAGTGTGTTCCTTGATGATAACGGTGCTTTTGGGCTATTAAACCAGTAAGTAAACGGAAAATGGATCTCTTTTCTTCTTTTAATACTAGGTATACAAAGGTAAACATAGATTGTCTTCAGTAATGAACGGACAGACGGTTTATGAAGAAAAAGAAGAATCATTTAGTCGCTAGAGATATGGTTTTACAAAGCTGTTATATTTATGGAAGGTACACAGACATCTCACCTGCATCTCGCATGCGAAAGTTACAGGCTTATTAATAGCATTACATTAGTTTTTATTTTTTATTAAAATAAATTGTAAGTTAATTATACATCAAATGTTTTCAAACATTCGCGATTTGTACACATTATAAAAATACTAAATCGGGTCTAATCGCGTAGAAAATTGATAAGGCAGAAAAGTCGGGATAAATAAGGTATTTTTCTGCCTTATAAATTTTCTACGCGATTAGACCCGATTTAGTATTTTTTATATGTACATATCTTATTACATTTTTAAATATTTCAATAAAAAAATATATAAAAACATTTAAAAATATAAAAAATAGTAGCCCATCGGCATCGGGAACAGGGTTCAAGCTACCGGCGGTCAGGGCCTCAGAGAGAACTTCCTGACAATACGTGCCGTGTCCAGAAGTACCGCTTTCTATATCAGGCCCCTGACCCAGCTGCCCAACGAGAGCCTCATCAGGTGTTGGTCGAGGCTCTTGGCTATTAAGCCATTGGCCGTAACGACTATCGGCACAATGACTGCTGAGTCAACCTCCCACATGTCGACAACCTCGTGTGCCAAATCTTGATACTTAATTTCTTTATCTTTCTCGGCTTTCACAAGGTTCTCGTCATGTGGGACAGTGACATTAACAATAATTGTGAGACGCTCTGATCGATCTATCACCACTATGTCAGGCTTATTGGTAACAATAGTCCTGTCAGTGATGATAGATCGATCCCAGTACAATGTGATATGACCATTCTCGAGAACTGGGTCGGGCACATACTTGTAGTATGGTACTTCTGCGTCCACAAGGTTGTATTTCAGAGCAAGTTGCTGGTGGATAATCCTAGCCACTAGGTTGTGTCTGTGTAAATACTCGCCCTTAGCAAGACGAGAACAACCAGAAATAATATGTCGAATGGATTCGCCGGGACAGTGGCATGCCCGACAGATGTCAACCGTGCCGTCCTTCACAATATATTTCCGGTAGTTGTTCGTCAAGATAACTTCGTCCATAATCGCACAGACAAAACCTTCGGTTTCCCCAAATAGGTCACCGAATCGTAGCCAGGCTACGGACGCTAGGAAATCTACATCGGACCCATGAAGGGCCCGGTAAAAGCGTCCGTGAAGCTCCTTGCTCTGCCATACCTCCCTGCGACCATTAGTATCCAGTACTACAGGCTTGCGCCAGTTCTCTTTAGCCAAGGAGAGCGGGGTGAACCCTTTGTCCACTGCGACTACATCTCGATGCATCCCCACGTCGGCATGGAGGAAGTACTCCCTGAGGCTGCACACCTCGTGGTTGTGGAGGGTCTTAGCATTTAAAAAGCCTCGACCCCCACACTTCCTCGGAATGTACAGCCTCATCACCGATGAACGTGGGTGATGCATTCGGTATGCAGTCAGCAGCGTACGGACCCTCCTATCCAGGGCGTCAAGTTCAGTCTGAGTCCACTTGAGTATGCCGAAGGAGTACATCAAGACCGGCATGACCCAACCGTTAAAGGCGCGCACCTTATTTCCGCCTGACAAAAGACTTTTAAGTTAGTATTTTTATTATTATACATCATTAGAATGTCACATAATTATAGAATGATAACGTGATTTATTAAGAAAGTGACAAAATTAAATAATGTATAATTGAAATGGATGGTATGGATAATTGGAAATAAGTTGGTCATGAAAAAAGCCTCCACAAGTGACGATACTTGAGTACGTCCGGCCTACAATGGGCAGTCAGCCTTGCGATCAACCTTGCTGGCTGTCCAATCTTTTCACCACGCCATGAACTATAGCTGGTGCCGACAGGAGAGAAAAAGAAAATGTTCATTCTTAAAAAAATCACTGTGTTTTTACAAGAGATGACATACGTCAATATCAACAGTTTTTTTTATATATCACACGTAGCCTCACACTAGGATTTCTCCTGTATCGTGGGTGCGTTTACAGACACAAATTTTAATCTTCACAAGCACAAACACCCAGACCTGAAACAACTATCTATGAGCCATACAAATATTTGTTCCGTGCGGAAATCGACCCTACGACCTGCGCACAAAGTCAATCGCTCAGCCACTGCGCCAACCGTAATTGATGCGACTTTGTCGATTATTGTATCAATGTAGCATAAACCTCGATGATGAGATGAGATGGCATTATTCTCATAATTAGAGTCACCCGAGTTGCTCATTCTGCCTAGCTTTTTTTCAATTGTGTTGGAGTCAGCTTCCAGTCTAACCACATGCGGCTGAATACCTTTTACACGGAGCTACTGCCATCAGACCTCCGCAAAGTTACTGGGCAATGCCGATATCCTAAAATTAGACCAGTTGTCATATACCGGACTTCTAACTACCCGTGACGACTGTCATAGGTATTCGTATGACACCCAGGACCGACGGTTTAACGTGCTCTCCGAGGCAAGGGTCTAGATGTGAAACGAATGGTCACCCATCCATGGACTGACCGCGGCAAGCGTTGCTTAGGATCGCAAATTGTATGATCCGCGCCGTCGGTAATAAGCCCCAAGTTATCAAGAGAAAACATTAAAATTCTCCTGTACTCATCATTTATCTCATGACATTTTTCTTCCAAACAAATCAAACATGTCGCTTCTGCGAAAAAAGGTCGTATTTAACGTTATTTATTTCCACTAAAATTCAACGCTTTCGACCGTGATGCTGACCCGAGATTGATAAACAAAGTGTTATCCGTGTCTTGACTGGACAAAAAATTTTTAATTCCACGACGCCTCGCTTCCCTAACTTTACCGGAACAGAATCCTAATCAAATTAAAATTTCATCGCGATTTTGGGGTGAAGAAAAATTCGTTACTTTAATACTACAATTTCGGTTGAAACCCGTCAAGGTCCCGCGGTGAAATTAAAAACCCAACAGCAAAAGGTTTTACCAAAAAGAAGGTTTTAAATATTCAGTGGAACTCTTTAAACTCAGCGTAAAAGCAGAAACTTTTGGAACTTTTAAATAACGAACCAAAAATACAGGCTGTTTTTTTTTCTTTTTCAGATCGGATTTTAGTAATCACCTGAATATATTTTTTAACGAGGCCCGTATATTTTACGCCGAATGATTTCGCTACAAAACTGGTATTGTGCGGCAGACAATTCACTGAAGCATTTAATTGATTTGGGTTCAAATAAATGTACCTACTCAATGGCTTCCTAAAGTTAGTATTAAGTAGTATAGTTATACTGACCCAAATGTTCATCCGAGAGAAATAACCGACACTAATTTTAGAATCGTATAAATAATTATATAGGCTGTAAGCGAAATCATGTAATCCCTTCAAACTTCGTGATGTACTGCTGACATAGATTAACCCTGCAGGGGCTACACCAAGATTCAATACAAAAAATACAAGAATTAAATAGTGTTTTAAACTTGAGACATTTAGCGCCCCGAGTTAAATGCCCGCGTGCCGAGCGATACCGCGCAATTCGCTCGGGGCGCTAAAATGTCTCGCGTTAAAAACACATATTTAATTCTTTTTTTTTTTTAATTAATCCAACAGTTTCCAGTGCAGAGCTAATCTATGTCAGCAGTAACATCACGAGGTTTGAAGGAATTACATGATTGCGTTTACACCTGTATATACCGTATAAATATCGCTAATTATAAATTATTATATATAACGGGAAGTCGGGAAGCCGGGCTGTCGCATCCGATTTCTGATTCGTGAACTCGTCAGCACGGGAATCCATTGTGGGCGTTAAACTCCAGGAGACGTTAAAGTTATTAAACTGCAGCTTTGGCTTTTCAGTATTTGAATTATACAGACACTTAAATTACTTAAAACAGTTAGAGATTATAATAATAAATAGTGATTTAGAGCCAATGGGTTTACGAATGACCACCACGTACGACCGCTGTTAACCAGACCAGATTAGGGAACGTACCCATAATACGCGACCCGTTCAGGGGGGGAGGGGTAATGTCACGCGCCATTATATAGTTTAAAAAAAATAAAGAACACTAAAGTTTTAAGTAACAAAAATAATTAATTTACGTTATAGTATTACTAAGTGAGCGACTGACTGCGAGTGACGAGAAATCAACAGAACAGCAACTTACAAACACTAATTTGAGTTACTTAAAATACAAAATGAGAAGCTTCATAATATTTGAGCGACCTAATATTTGCTTGAGTGTTTGCCTTTGCAAAAGAGGAAATCTGGCGCTCGGCGGCCGCTGCCGCGGCACGCTCGCTTCGCTCGCTCGCCTTCGTGCGTTGCGTGGTCAGAGTTCTAACCTAACCTAACCTAGACGTTACGAATTTGACAAACTGTTTCTAATATTGAAGTTGCCCTCTCTGTATTTCTAGTCGCTCACTTAGTAATTTAGTCGCACGGCTGGAATTTTAATATCTTAAATGGATTAATCACAACCCACTTTTTGTAAGCTCGTTCTGGATTTTATTATTAATCAATATTCGTCGTTAGTTTAGTTAATTTTTTGCTTACTCAAAATCATACCGCTCAAGTTATTGAAACAGTATCTCATCATCAGTCGCTAAGTTTTTTTTATTCAATCGTTTTATAATTCCCCTTTAAATAAATTGAAAAATTTATTCATATCTATGTATGATACAAATTAGCAAATAAGCAAAAAAATAAACCACAGTGTCATAGGACAGTTGTATTTTCGATTTAAAATTCGCGTTAAAAACATATATTTAATTCTTGTAATATATTTTTATTGAATCCTTTAGTATCACTTGCAAGGTTAATCTATGTCAGCAGTACATCACGAGGTTTGAAGGAATTACATGATTTCGTTTACACCCTGTATATGTATGTAAGATAGTATCTATACATATAATAAAATCGTAGGGAAGTCAAAACTGTACATTGAATATTTTTTTAAAAGAATACTTGGGGCGTGATCTACAGTCGATGTCGAAGCCAAAAATATAGTTTTTAGAATTTTTGTCTGTTTGTCTGTATGTATGTCCGGGCTAAACTCAAAAAGTACTGCATGGATTTACTTCAAATTTTTTATGAATATTACTAAGAGGTCGGGTCAACATATAGGCTACATATTATCACGCTATCACCTACGGGGGAGGAGCTGTGAATCTTTATTTTTCTTACGCATTCTGTGACAGCGTGTAATCTAACGACGCATATTTAAATGTTGTTTTTGAGTAAGCCATGCTATTATCTAGCTTTACACTATAAAAACTACGCCATTTAAGTAACTTGGGCAGAGAAACATAGTTTAATGAATGTTAGTAGTATAAAGACAATTTTGAAGCAGCGCCATCTATGAGATTTCATAAAAATCAAATCAAGTTACATGTTAACACTTTTTGGAAATTAATAATTTGAATTTAATCATGTTGGCGACGTTAGTAGTTAGTTATTCTTAAAATTCATAGACGGTAATGTGCATTTTCTAAATAAACATTGACTTTTAATACTTTTGTTCGGTATTTATCTGTGTGATTATTGCTTGGTAATTAATATATTTTCATGTCGTGTACCTAATTATAAACTTAAATGAATAAAAAAAACAAAAACATTAAATAAAAAACATTAAAAACATTTGTTACCACTGGCATACTTGCAGAGGTCAGGATGCAAGGCAAAATTGCTATTGCTGTAGCGTCGTCGGGAATCGCTGCCACACTGCTTCCGGGTGGCAAGACAGCACATGCTATGTTTAAAATTCCCATCGATTTAGAGAGCGCCGAAACGCCTGTTTGTGGTGTGTCACGTAACAGCGATAAGGGACACGTGCTCAAGGATTGCTTTCTGATCGTATGGGATGAGTGTACGATGGCCAATAGGAAGGCAGTTGAGGCCGTGGACAGAACCCTGCAGGACATCCGCAGGAACGAACATTTGATGGGTGGTGTCACAGATCTGTTCAGTGGCGATTTCCGGCAAACGCTTCCCGTGGTGACGCGGGGATCGAGGGCTGACGAGGTGAATGCTTCTTTGAAACGATCTTCGTTGTGGTCACGAGTTCGTACGCTGCGCTTGACCATTAATATGAGAGCTCGGCTCGGCGGCAATGCACGTGCTCAAGAATTCTCCGATGTCCTTCTAAGTCTTGGCGAAGGCACTCTACCAGAAGAGAGAGGTGGACAGGGGGTGCTTCCAGAGTCTCTCGGTAGAGTGGTATCCAGCTTAGAAAAACTCATT
Source organism: Amphipyra berbera (assembly GCA_910594945.2). Taxonomy (NCBI): domain Eukaryota; kingdom Metazoa; phylum Arthropoda; class Insecta; order Lepidoptera; family Noctuidae; genus Amphipyra; species Amphipyra berbera. The sequence goes on along the minus strand of OU343136.1, from coordinate 6,705,675 downwards.
CGCTGTGTGTACGGGGACATCAGTCGTCTACCGCACCAGCAGAATTTTTGGGTGTGTGAGCGGGCCATTTTGACGCCCAAAAATGATCAGGCTGCAGCAATTAACGAATGCATTCTCTCGGAAATTGAGGGGAATGAAGTGGTCTACACCTCGATAAACACTGTTGTCGAGCAAGATGACGCCACACATTATCCCGTGGAATTTTTGAATTCCCTGTCAGCAAGTGGACTTCCAGCGCATACCATCAAGCTGAAGGTCGGTGTCCCGATTATGCTTCTTCGGAACCTATCTCCTCCGAAGTTGTGTAACGGGACCCGCCTTAAAGTCATCTCGCTCCACAGACATACCACTGAGGCGGAAATTCTTATGGGTTGTGGCGTCGGCGAGGCAGTATTTATACCACGCATTCCCCTCATACCTCATAACTTCCCGTTCCAGTTCAAGCGCGTACAATTCCCCGTGAGTGTTTGTTTCGCGATGACCATCAATAAGTCGGAGGGGCAGACACTGAGGGCAGCGGGTGTCGACCTCAGGACGAGTTGCTTCTCACACGGGCAACTGTACGTCGCTTGCTCCCGCGTCACCAGTCCTGACTCTCTTTACATTTTGGCTCCTGGCAGCATAACTACCAACGTAGTTTATAGGGAAGTGTTGTAAGGTATGATACCTTTGGACGTATTTTTACTCTTTTGTGTCCTGGAATGTATTCCTGCATTATTTTCTCTATTTCCTTCAGTCACATCTTATAACTGAACTCAGCAGGATTCCCATCTAACACTCTTCAGTTGCTTCGCTTGCAAAAAAAAACTTACATTTTAATGCTATTTTAAAAGTTGTTTACTTATAATGCTATAGCGACACTGGCATCTTAGGTATTTTTGGTGCTGTAGAGCCTTCACGCAGACGACGTCGCGGGCAGCAGCTAGTTAATTACGTAAAAGTGCTCATTATACTTAGTGTTAAGTATTCGTCGAATAATTAGCAAGGTTTCAGTTTAAACTTGTAATGACGAATAATTATCGAAAACCGAAAATACATTGGTATTTCGTTATTTCTGAAAATCAATTAAACCTTACAACAAAAAATTTCCCAGTAATTGGTAAATCGATTTCCTGGTAAAATACCAGGTAAGGTTGAAATATTAAATGCCTTTCCAATTTTCAATAAGCTTGTGAAAGAACCGGTTCATTTCTTGAATAGAGTTAACTTTAAAGTATTAGATTGAAATTCTCGCCAAAATTATCATGAAATGAGAAATTGGTTGTAAGCTGGTTGATCGCAAGATTTCTATAGTGAAAGGGATATTTCGTATGATGTAACTTTACTTCCTCTTTGATCTAGTAGTGGCAAGCGCGACTGGTGATCGTGAGGTCCCGGGTTCGATCCCCAGGTCGGGAAATGTTATTGGGTGTTTTTCTTGTGGAGTTCTCAGTAGCAGCCCGGAGCTTGGATTTGTGCCCGGTTCATGGCAAAGGCTCGCCCCCTATTACATGGGACTTAAACATAGCGGCGAAATGAGGGTGTTACTATACACTACTGCCCAACCATTCGGGGAATACAGACGTGATGTTATGTTAATGTAACTTTGTTGTATGTAATTATAATTTTGATCAAAAAGTTTTAAATGTCGAACCTAGATACAATAACATTGTAGTCAATGCAACTACTGTCTACAATGAAATAAAATCGATAAATGCATAAGGTAAAAAAAAAGCTGTAAATTATTGTACCTACGTATGTGATGAAAACTCTGAATCCTAGCACTATTGATTAAAACCAACACGGCAATGACAAATCAGTTAAACTTACCCCGGTCACTCACACGCGCGCAAACATTCGCACTTTGTACGAATGTTTTCCGTTTTGTATTGAAAATGTTCGAATAGTCATTGTGAATGTCAGTCCCACACTTGTGGGTTCACGTATGCGTGCGAATGTGAGTGACCCACATTATGATAAGTCTAATTTAATCGGGGACACATCTAAAACCTTAATTATCGAAAATAAATATTATCTCGCTCTCTCACTGTTTTCATAAATTAGGTCGGTACTTATATACACAAAAATAACAAATTGAAAATTATACCAAAAAGATAAAAAGCCGAGATACCGAAAATATATTTACACATTACTCGTTACATAAAAGCGAGAGCTCATTACGAACTTTAAAAAGTAGATAAGTGAGGATCTCTCCTCCGTTTTAATATCTCCTCAAACTTTGTCGGATTCTTCACGGAGCAGTAAGTCCAAATAAATATCACCTTCAGAGAAATTCGACGACAAACTTGTAAGGGACTTGCGACTATCCAACTTCCAAACGAACCAACCCTCTCTATTGTAGGAAAGTAAGTACGACAGAGTATGTATGGGACAAGCTATAGAACTGTTATACTATAGGTGTTAAAAAATCTACTCTAAGAATTTTGTGGGGTTATTCGGTATCGTAAATTAAACATTTTTTGTAGAACGACTTTCGAAATTCACATACATAAACATAACATCACGCCTTATATTCCCCGAAGGGTTCGGCAGAGGTGTTTTAAGTACACCCTCGTTATGCCAGTTATGTTTAAGTCCCATGTAATAGGGGGCGAGCCTATTGCCATTAACCGGGCACAAATCCAGTCTCCAGGCTGCTACTGAGAAATTCCTAATGGAAAACCCAATAACACTTTGCTCGACCTGGGAATCGAACCCAGGACCTCACGATCAGCAGTCACGCTTGCTACCACTAGACAAATTCACGTATTTTTTTACTACTTTCCATACAAATCAAAACATAGTTTTATGTGTTCTACGAAATTTATTCAATTTCCGATACCGAGTAACCCAACAAAATTCTTAGAGTAAATTTTTTAACAGCCTGTATATTCGTGTGTAGGTACCGTAGTAGGGCTGGCAATATGGAAAGTATTTCGATAGCACAGACTTGTACCTACCGATTTGTATCCATAAACCAAAACCTTAACTAGCATAAACATGATTGGTTTTTGGAAACTTCATAGCAGGCTACGATTTACTAGTCTTCATTAAGAATCTCAACCAACTAATAGTTGGCTCAAATTGCACCTTGTACCCACGGGCCGTGTTCCAATTTTATCTATTGTAAGAACTATGCCATACAAAAAGTAACTACCTACCTTGCTATTTACGCAGACCACCGGTACAAGTATAAACAAATATAATTTTAATAGCTACACTTTTTAGTGTCGGTTATCTTTTAAGTAAAGCCCTGATTATGTAATTGGTAGATTGCACAGCGTCTACTCAGCAAACAGTAAATCTTGGGTCGAATCAAGTTGGCCACCACTGCTCTATACCATCCCTACTCACCTTTAAAGCAAAAGTATTTATAGCTAGAAAGGAGTTGGCGTACACTTCGATTTCGGTTTACACCACAGGGCAATTTACAACGTTCTGAAGTTTGCCTTATTCATACTCATTCCTCCCCAAAGTACCTTCATTGTTTTTAAGATGCCTCTTATTTTGACACTCCTTCCGTAATTTATGAATTCTGGACCCCTCCTGCGCAAGTAATTTAGGGTACTATAGAGTTGGTGGGCCTTATGTACGTTTTTGAAGTTTATTAAAACGAAATGATGCTTGTCGAAGCGAAGCAATTAAGTGAAGGACGATTTACGACACGGAGTTTAATTTGACTCCATATTTTTTTATTATTTTGTTTATTTATGTCAAGGTAGAACGATAAAAACTACGTGTTTCAGCTCTGCACCTTTTATTTTTATAATTCCTAGCAATTTCCAGGTCGTTGTAAAAGTCTATTTGCTTAAAAAACTAGTTGTGCGTTCACTAGTAAAAGCTTGAATAGTTCTTTTGTTCAAGATTTTTCAAATCAACTTCTTTAACCATAGAGTTGGCTGCTAATGAATAAAGACTTGGCTGGTATATTTTTCAGGATGTCGCTCTTGTGGTTCTCCTGTATCGTGCAGTTTGCAGATATCAATCTCATATGCAGAAACACTTAGACTCGGAACAAAGCAGTATGAATATGCGTCATTTCGTGCAGAAAGCCACGCGCTTAACCATTTCGCCATTTGGATCTTTGTGAAACATCTAATGCGGCGGTACGGGTGTGAGAGCGGCTGTTGCGTGGCGACGCTCGCGATGGCAGACACGTGGCGGCAGACCTTCGTAATTCGTCGGCTCTCTTCGGTTGGAGCCGGCCAGTATTCTTTTTTCAAGATTTTTCGATGTTCTACATCTGCTAGGCATCTCACGAGTTCGCGACTGCTTCATTCTGATTTATACAAGGTGTACCTAACGTAATTAATCAGAATTAATAGGTAATGAAAGTAGTTTGCTTAGAGTCGACAACTTAGGCCGGTATTCTAGAACATTCAAGATACGATTTGAGTACAAAATCTCTACTCAAATCAAGATTCATAACTGAGCATTGTTTTAGAATATCGGCTTTAATAGATTTCAGCAAGCTTTTTATAAACCAGTCAGTCAATCGAGGTGGGGAAAATTAAGACTTACTTAGGGCAATTAGACTGAATTTTAAATGCAGTTGGAAATGCATGAAGCACTATTCATTTCTGAAAAAAATACGGGTAAATTAATTAAAGATAACTTTTTGTTACTTTTTCTGTCTTTTTTTTGCAGTTCTTGGTGGCACTGCTTGCAGAAGCCATTTGCCAAGAATATAATTATCTACAATTAAAATTAGTACCCTATTTTTCCGATTACACTTCGGATGGTAACGCGGCCATGTTATTTGCGTGTTACGTTTTGATGTGTCTTAGTAAAGAAAGCTCTTGGTCGTACATTAATCTTTAATTAAGATTCTCAGAAATAATGAAGGTTCTTCTGTGCTGAAGACTTCACGGCACAATTTTAGCATAAACGTTGAAGGCTTTATAACTTCATGGGCAGCGTTTATTATTTAAAATTTAATTTTCCTGGAGTTTTCCTTCAAAAACCCCCGGGAAGGGGTACAAGGAAAATTAGAAATTAAAATTGTGTTATAAACGAAATTCTTATTTAAACTTATACAACGTCGAATAGACGGGAACAAAGAAAGTCACGTCAACATTTTCTCAGTAGTTGACGTTTTCGTCCAACATTATTTGGACGTAGTTTAGCGAAAATGATCCAATCCACACAGTTATGAGATATTCAATTTTTAAATTTAGACTGTATTTCTTCATTGGTTCTTTGATTTAAATTTCTAGGTTTTATTGTAATTAAGGGATAAATGTATAATACCTATGTTTTACTTGTTAAAATGTTATTATGTGTAGTTTGGCTTAAGAAGTTTAAGAAGTATTTTGATATAAATAACTCATTTTCGATAATTTTGTGGGTTGGATCCTTTTCGCTTAACTACGTCCATTTTACGCCGTTTCAACAGTATTATAACAACGTCCAATACCGGATAAATTAACGGTAGCTCTCTGTTTCCGTTTTACAGGTAAAATACATCCTTTGTGATCATTTTAATCCTCGACCGATGTTTCGGAACGTCAAACGCTTTTCCATTCAATATCCTTCAATTTATTTGTTTCTTTGACGCTGAACCTACTTCATAAAGTATAGTGTCGCTTTGAACTGGAGAATTTCACCAACTTCAAAATATTGTGGAATAGGTATTTTTTGTCGTAGATAACCGGCTACCGTGTGCTGCATGTATTTTTTTATTGAAGCAGTAAACTTTTTTTGGAAATTGTTTTTTTTTTATGTTTTTCTTTTATGCAGCAAGCGGACTTGTTACTTTAATGAAAATACGTATTCTGAGTGGAGAGTATTATTAAATTGATATTACGACTGTTCCATGATTTAAAAATATTAGATATCGACGTAGGAAAATTAATAGCAGTAGTAAATTCTAAACTGATTGGACTTAAAGAGCACTTTAGCGCACTGTACAGTAAAAACTATAAAAAAGATATTATAAGGCTGTCTGGCCACTGGAGCGAAGAGGAGCGGTGCGGTGCGGAACTAACCAATAGAAATACGCAATATTCACAGAGCAGAGCGGAGACGTGAATTTTATGAAATTCTATTAGTTAGGGCACCGCTCCGCTCCTCTCCGCTTCAGTGGGCAGGCAGCCTAAATCTGGTATCCCAAAATTTATTTTATAAATCTGATATCCTATTTTGTTAACACCTACAATACCTACTTTGTTCTTTCATGTCTACGAAAATTACGAAGTAAATTATAATACCTAATATCTTTTTAGGTATCATTATATCGTAATTTTCAAACCGTCTACAAAAATCGCTGTAAGACTCAAAACAATATCAAAAAATAAACTCCGATAGGCAGGAGGCTAACATGGATCTCTGCTTACCCAGTTAAATAAAATAGAGTTATGATACAATAGGCATCTGAATTTTTTTTTTTGCCTTATATCCACGCTAATGTTAAACTACAAAGACTACCTACAACATAAAAAAACAACGGGTGTCGTGGCTAGGGTTTCCAGGCCCAAAAATAGAAAAGCCGGACACAGATTCATATTTAGCCGGACATTTTGCCATGAAAGCCTGACACATTGATTTTTAAAAGAAAAAAAATTCGCTCGCTCGCTTTCGTTCGGCATCTTTTGGCGGGGCGGGGTTGACCAAAAGTCTAACAAAAGCTGGACAGGCCGGACTTGTAAATACCTAGTCTTGCCATAAATGTTGTCACGAAGAAAAATTTTTTTTTTTTATTGCAAATAATATTTATTACTTTTACAGTGTGTTAGTTTAATACATAAATATAAAACAATTTAAAATATAAAAAGCTTATTCGAAGTGGTCTCCATTGGCTGCAATACAGTCCTTTAAACGTTGAGGCCAGTTATCAATAGAAGCACGCACTCTTTCCATGGGAAAATTCTTCACTGCCAATCGTATGGATTGTTTTAGGGATTCCAAATTATCATGGCGTTTAGAGCAAGCCGTACTCTCTAAAACTGACCATAAATCATAATCCAGCGGATTAAGATCGGGACTAGACGACGGCCAGTCTTAGCTCTGATGAAGTCCGAAACGTTCACTTCCAACCAAGACTGCCTGGACCGAGCTTTATGACCCGGCGCCGAGTCTTGTTGGAAGGACCATACTTGGTTATTGAACACGCTGTTGTTAAGGGGCTTAACTACCTTCTCAAAAATGGTATTTTGATACACTTGTGCCGATGTTTTGATACCTTTTTCACAAAAATATGGCTCAGTCACTCCTTCATAGCTAACACCCTACCAAACCATCACTGAAGTCGGATAATGCCCACGTTGCACTCTGCCGACTAATTGGGAAGCTTCCTTAGAGCTTTGAGCATAAATACGGTCATTTTGTTTGTTAAAATGTTGCTCAATTGTAAAGATTTTCTCATCCGTAAACAAAATTTTTCCCTTTGCGTGCCGCTTCAGTAGTTGTTTCGATTTTACCACCCTATTCTTTTTTAAATTATCAGTTAAAAAATGACCAGTGCGTCTCTTATAGGCTGCAAGTCCTAAGTCATCTTTTAAAATACGTGACTTGATTCTGGGTGCTATCTTCATCTCCCGAGATAAAATCTTTTGCTTTCGGGCAGGATTTCTTCGAATTCTTTCCCTTACTGCTTTGAGCACCTTTTTCGTACGAACACTACGTGGACGGCCAGATCTTTTTCTGTCACAAACACAGGAGGTCTCATTGTACCTATTAATAGCCCAGTACACAAACATTTGACTAATACCAAGCGTATGGAGAGTTTTAAAAATTGCATTTGGCTCCATAACAACTTTGTGTAATGCAATAACAGCGATTCGGTTCTCTTTATCACCCCACTCCATTTTAATATCGCAAAATATTGTACAATGTATTGGCGGCAAAATTAGAAAACTCAACGAACAATCGTATAAAAATGACAGATTCCAAATTCAAATGTAATATCTTTCTTATTTTTAATTGTAACAGTATTTATGGCCAGTCTAGGTATTTGGCCGGACACGACTGTAAAAAGCCGGACACCTGGCAACCCTAGTCGTGGCAGCAAACATAGTAAGTACCATATTTCTATCTTTTTTATCAACCTTTTTAGACGTACCTACCCGTTTCTGTCGCAAAATAAACTAATAAATCTTTAAAATAATCTTTGGAGGCGTAAATGTATAAACTATCCTTCTTTAGCGCAAAATAAGCGGGCGTAACAAAATGTTTTAATAAACTTTGTCGTGTTTTACTGAACATGGTTTTAGTACTTGTTTGCCTACGCAAAAAGGGCTAATTAGGATTTGTTTAGGTATCTACAGCCAACTATAGGTCGACATGGCAATCGGGTATGAGGTGAGTCGTGGAGGGGAGAGCCCCCTGCACACCCGCACAGTGCCCGCGCCATCTTAGTCTTAGCCGTCTTAACGCTGCATGAGGCCGCATCGACCGCGTTTATCGATTTTGATCTCGCTCACGTTGTTGCTTGTAGTTGTGTATTCTGTGACTGTACGTCGTAACCGCAAGCTGATAAAATTTTCATTTTTCTAATATTTAAGGAAAGGTAGTGATTACAACGGTTTCCCCCCGAAGGGGGAAAGGGCTGTGCCCCGCCAGTTCCGCACAGCCCTGTAGAGCTCGGCCCCGACTGGTCACTCTCCCACCGATTGGAGGACATCAAATTATAATAAGTTGTTATATGTCTTAATTATGTACGTTAAAAGACAATGAAAGGGATGCTAGAGACATATAAGTTGTAGTGATAAGATACAGGCAAAGGGAGCAATACAAGGGACCTATAAATGATACGTTACGCTTGCGTTCAGAAACACATTTGTGTTATATTAACTAATTGCATTACAATCGAACCCCATGTCGTGACACGGGGCGGCTTTGCAGCGGCTGACGTGTCGTACGTGTACCGCTAAACTCTTGAGTCAGCAATTCAACGGGCCACGTTCCCTAAGCTCTCATGTCCTTCTGAATCCTAAGGCAGAGTCCTGCTAAGTCCAACTGCCATTCAGCAAGACATGTCTCTAGCAATACTGGGCGACCGGTATTAAATAACCCCACGAGTAACGCCCGCTCCTCTACTAGATAAGTTATTTGAACTAGCGCAAGCGCAGTGTATTGTCAGTCGGTTGCATGATACCTCACGGTTACACCTGGTTAACGTTCGAGTGGTATTATTTGTCGTCACTTCAAACTTCCTTAATCTACCCAGGTTGTGGACGGCATAGCGGGTTGTGAGGCCGCTTTCCGTCCTATACGTGTCTCGCTAAGTGCTAATTTGTCGATTCAGTAATAGGCCTGCTATGGCCGGGGGTATAACGAGACACGCTCCCTAGCGTCCTTTAGAACGACTATTCATCTAGTATAGGGTACTTGGTGAAGCCTACCCCTGCTCCCTGGAAGTGTACGTAAAACAAGTAAACATGCGCAAGGCATACGCCTGGGTCAGTCAGTCAATAGGAAATAGCCATCACTATCGTTTGGTTGCTCATGTCCTGGTTATTGTTAGTTGGCATTGTAGCCTAGATTATTCCAATGGAGCGATTAGTATGTAATACGGTTCTGCCTCCCATGGGTGGTGTGGTTGCGTAGTGTCGATATATAATAATTAATATAAGTCCAAGTGTGAGTAAAACGTCGGGTGTTTGGTATATGATTGTCAATCGTATACCATACAAGGTTATGGGGAGGCCTTCCCCGCTTCCCTAAGAGCCAAACGTGAGTGTAGGATACTTCGGTCAATCGGATATAGATATAAACATAAATGATATTAAACTAGATTATAGTTATGGTACATGAAGAATAATAATCAGCCTGGAATAAATATAGTTAGACACTCACCCACTCGCTCACTCACGCACTCATGAAGATTCGCACTTGCACACTTTATTATTACTAATTAGGTATTAGCCTATACTTAAACTAAACTATAATTATTACTAAATAAGTCGCCTCTCGCTCTTACGACTCCTTAGCTGAGTCCTCTCATGGTCTAACACCAACCCTCCTGTAATTCTAGCCTAACTAGCCCTCGGCACTCATGAGTCTCATGACCGTGCGCTCTCAAGGTCTAACAATCACTGTCTTTCCTTGAGTTCTCGATATTGCAATTCACGTCGCTAAGACTCAATATTCCCATGCTTTTGCGCAATAGATTTATTGCCTTTTTTGTGTTGTTTCTCAATTGTTTTAAAGGGTCGTTTTGGACCTGTTAAACAGATGTTGCACTGGTATTGTGCGTTGCACTCGAGGATTTCCTATTTCATCCATATCTTTAGAATTTGTTATAATATATTATCTCAACTGACGGCTGGCACTTGTCCCTAGTTCGTTTCCCACAATCTTAAGAATTAATGTGTTCCTAAGAGGCCCGATATCGTATTACGCTTTTAAAATAAATAATATATTTTGTTATTAATTAGGAGTACGTGACAGACCGTCACAATTGAAAAGGACCAGAAAATTGTCATGTCGACATGTCATTGACTGTACTTACTCTTAACAGTTTTTTTGGTCTCCATAGAGTCTGACTTCGGATCAGAGATTTAGCAACCGTCCTAGTTGTCTTATAAGTTGAACTACTGGTAATTTCCTTCCCAACAGACTTAGGTACAGCTAGGGTTGCTATCCGTCCGGGTTACCCCGGATTTGTCCTAGTTTAGATGGCATCCGCGGAGCGGCCGGGCGGGGCTTCATTTGTAGTCCGGGTTTAAAAAATGTAAAGTCTTGGGCCGCCCGCAACACACGCACTGTGCCCGCACGCCGCGATCAACCGACGAACCGAAAAAACATGTTGACATGTCCGGGTTCTGGGCTCTAAAATCAGGGGTTTTCACGCCTCTTGTCCTAGTTGCCAAATTTTAGAGATGGCAACCCTACGTACAGCCAGTAACACTTCGGTGGACGCTTTGATAACTATAAGTTTTAAAACAACTTCAAACTGACTTACCACTCATAATTTCAGGTCATAAACGTCCACTACTAAACATGGACGTCCTCAAAGATCGTTATAGTGCAGTCATAGAACCTATTAGTGACCGCAGTTATTAGAGCACTGATATAAAAAAAGTTCACCATGGTGTGTGTATTTTGCCATCCTGCAGCAGGCCAGCGTAGTGAACTAAGGCCTAAAAGCTTTCTGGTTAAGGCTCAGATTGCAATGTAACACACGTCTTCCCGAAATACAACAACTAGAAGTTGGTACCCATCACACCCTGCTCCAATGGATGTGTCCAGGTCATGATAAGACGACCAGCACTAGCTGGTCGTAAGCTTCTGAAGGTGCCCTATGAACAGTCTGCCGCTGAAAATGTTGCCCAATACTTAAGGGTAGGTACGCTCAAACCAACGTGTCCAGCTTCGTGTTCAAACCAAACAGAACACGTTTGGTTTGAACACATCACTACTAGTATTGGCAAATACAAAGACTAACCAATAAATTTATCGATAAAAAAAAATAACACTACTATTCGAAAATAAAATTACCGTTGTTGAATGAAAATATCATGTAACAATTCTCGGTTGGAGCTATTCCTGTTGGTAGTTCATTCCATTCGTGATTAATATTAACGAAGTTTATTTTTCAACGAAAATATTACCTAACTGATATTTTCAACTAATAAAATTATCGATAAAAATATTTATCAATTACCTACCAGTTAAATAAATTACTCCTGAAATCATGAATGAATGAATCTTAATTGGCTCCTGGCTTATTAACGACTACGCGAATCATACAATTTGCGAGGTTAAGCAACGTTTGCCGCGGTCAGTCCGTGGATGGGTGATCATTCGTTAAATATCGAGACCCCTCCGTGCCTCGGAGAGCACGTTAAACCGTCGGTCCCGGTTGTCATCGAATATCTATGACAGTCGTTACGGGTAGCCAGAAGCCCGAAAGTGTAATAACTGGTCTAACTTTAGGATACCGGCATTGCCCAGCAACTGGATTGCGGAGGTCTGATGGCAGTCGCTCCGTGTAAAATACTGGTATTCAGTCGCATCTGGTTAGACTGGAAGCTGACCCCAACAAAATTGGGAAAAAGCTAGGCAGAACGACCAGTTAAATAAATTCAACCAATGACGCCATCTCTAATCACTACAATTGCAATATGTGATCGCAACCGATCACGCAAGGTACCGCAGCTGCAAGCTGCACGCGTTAGTTTGAGTGTACCTTTATTTTGTTTAACTGAAGTATGGTGATGTCTCGTCTTGTATTCACGCAAATTATTATTAAACAATTTTTTACATTGACAATTTACCCATATATTCTAGTAACAAAATATTTGAATTATAATTTCGATAACACTCACCCTCGGTTTAAATATTTATCCATACTGTTCTGTCACTCGTATAGATAATTATGTATACCTATACATCCGTTACACGTTTGTTTAATTAATTTAACAAACTTCGTCGCGTAAGTAACACATGTGTAGGTACCACTCTTGAAAGATTTTGATTGTTTTAAAACAGGGGAAAGCCTTGCTTGATATGATTAGAACTGTTTGTTTCAGAGATATTATATTTAATGAAATTGTATTTTAACTTGCTTTTCAAAACGCTCATACCTAATATCTAAACACGCAGGAGCGTGTCAAGCCAAGTTCAAAGAAAAAGGAACTGACGACGCAGCAGCCGTATGTTATATTACACGAACCATTTGAAGCCACTTTTGAGCCCTTAATAACTCAAAATCTATTCAACATAAACACATGGATGTGTCCAGGTCATGATAAGACGACCAGCAGTAGCTGGTCGTAAGCTTCTGAAGGTGCCCTATGAACAGTCTGCGGCTGAAAAAGTTTCCCAATATCTAAGGGTACGCCAAACCAGGTTTATTTATTAAAACCCCTAAGATAAACTATAATCCCAAATATAAATTTCATAAATACAGCTCAAACGGTTATTGAGATATTAACGTCTAAAAATCGGCATTTTTAACACTGACTGACTGACATATAGATCAAAAACCTAACCCACTTCCAGATGACCCAGAAAGTTGAAATTTGGCGTCCAACTGGGTAATTGTGTGTATACAAAGGAAAAAGTCAGAAAACAGTAAATTTTTACGATTTGAAATATTTTTCAAACAATCGATTTTTATTACCTAGCGCCTTGCGAAATTATAATAGCAAAATCTTTTTCTTTCGCAGGAGATTATAGGTTCCATGATTCCATGATGAAATGTCGCTTTTATCGTTTTATATACCTGATTATTTGAGTCCAGTGGGAAATAAAAATATACCTAACAGGCAAATAATGATAAAAAAGTTAAAGGAACGACTTTCCATATACTTCTATCGTTCAAGAAAATGTAGAAAATAGTACAAAAAAGAAAACTGTACATCGTAAACCTTTTACAGATCACTTTGAATGATGAATAATAATAATTGATAGAATAGAATAGAATAGAATATACTTTATTGTACACCAAAATTGTAACACCGCTCTTTAATTGATTTACAAAAAGTAATGATATCCCATCAAAAACATAAACGTGAAAATGGGAGCCAAGTTCAATAATAAGAATATGCTTGGTTGTCGACTTCGCCGCCAAAAGCATTGAGGTCTAAATGGGTGCCAAGTTCTGTAGATAATCCTGAAATTTATTTATAAGATCATGAAGCTCAAGATTTGACTTGGCTAGTTTTCACATACAAGTTATCTTATATTTGGATAATTAACTTATCTTCTTTATGTAATACGCTAGTTACTGTTTTTATATTGTAAGGTCAATATAATTATAATCCTACTCTTCAAAAAATTTGGTTTGCTGGTAAAAACTAGTCAAGTCAATTTTGAGCTTCATGGTCTTATAAGTAAATTTCAGGATTATCTACAGAACTTGGCACCCATTTAGATCTCAATGCTTTTGACGGCGAAGTCGACAACCAAGCATATTCTTATTATTGAACTTGGCTCCTCTTTTCACATTTATGTTTTTGATAGGATCAATCTTATAAGATACTTTGTTTTTATTTGGTTATTTCCTGTTTTGCATTAGATTAATTTTGTCCTTAGTTTTTTTTTCAATTATAGCTTCAGTTCTTCTTTTCGTGAGGTTAGTAGTAACCTGGAGTCAGTTTATGCCGCCCATGGGCCTCTGACTTGGCTTCACATCAGAAATATCTCTCAGGCATGCCGGTTTCCACACAATGTTTTCCTTCACCGTTTTTTAAGCAAGTGATATATATGATAATTATACAATACGCACATGAATCCGAAAAGTCAGAGGCTTGTGCCTTGGGTTATTCGAACTCGAGAGCTATGACTTGGCAGTCCGACGGTCACACCACTAGGCTATCACTGCTTTTTTACTATTTACTATTTATTACTTCAATTGAAACACATGATGGAAGGACCAAATTCAAATTTCGTTACCTACTTCATGTGTTGCATTTTTGTATCATGAACATGTTCCTATAACTTTACTTTTTTTATTAACTCATTTAGAGGTGTAGGTACCTATTGTAAATAATTTTATGTGACTAACATATTACTTAATAGCATAATATGTTAATGTCTTAATAGTAATAATATGTTAGTTAGTTTAGTCACAAAACAGATAGGTACAGAAGTCAATCACATGTAGGTACGTACTTCACTTTTCATACCTACGCTCGGCGGTCGCTCTATCTATACATATATTTATCTCTCTCAAGCGCATAGCACTCGCGCTCGCCCTCACTCGCACACTAGTCCCAAACAGTCCGAGATATCGTGTCCATGAGCAGTGTCTATGTGTGCGTTGCTCGAGCGCACTTGTATGTAGATTGACTTCTGTACCTATCTGTTTTGTGGTTTAGTGTAATTCTTGCGAACTTTGTTTTTGTAAGTACCTACTTACAAAAACAAAGTTCGCAAGAATTACAAAAAGAACCTCAACCTAATTTCGCTGGAACGGATCCCGATTTAATAAGAGTCCTTCATTTTATTCAAACGAGCAAACATCTCGGAAACAAATCTTAAAGAAGTACTTCAACTTACTAGAAATATCCCGGATCCAAACACTTTTAATTTTTGAGCGCCCCAAATCTAATCTTGTTGAAGTGAAACTTGCTCAAGTATCTACTCGCAGTCCGTTGTACGGCCATTAGACCGTTATGTTATTTTTTACATAACATCACGCCTTAAATTCACCAAAGGGTGCGGCAGAGGTGTTTAGTACCTACACCCTCGTTTCGCCAGTTATGTTTAATAACCTATTGACATTAACCGAGCACAAATCCAGACTCCGGGTTGCTACTGAGGAATTCCACACGGAAAAACCCAATAACATTGTCCGACCTGGGGGTCGAACCCAGGACCTCACACAGCAGCCGCGCTTGCGACCTCTAGACTAACGAGGCAGTGACAATTTTGTTAATAGAATTATCCTCCAGAGAGGTTGCCTCTGTGTGCTGTATTAGGCAGGTCAACTGGACAACCCTCACCGCCTTCGTGGTGGACTAAAGGCTTAAATCCTTCTCATTCTGAGAAGACGCCTATGCCCAGCAGTGGGACAGTAATGGGCTGATTATGTTCACAAACGCGACCATAGCCCGTCGCAAGTAACATCATGGCTGCGTCAAAGGAAATATCAATAAAAATTACCCACTTTTATTTTAATTGTGCCTGCGTAATAGCCAAGTATTTTATAAATTAAACATAATAATATCTAAATTAGTTAATAACACACATAATATGTGTAGAAAATGTCTCGCATTATTAGAACAAATTAAAATTACTACTTATAATAAAACTTTTTAACAAAAATAAAACCGACTTCAAATTGTCTATCTCCAAAGTTCTTCATCAGATCTTCACCAAATTCAAATGGGACCACTTCGAAAGAATACTCTTTCAAACAAAAAAAAGAATACTCTTTCAAACAAAAAAATAATCATTAAAATCGGTTCACAACTAGCAAAGATATCGCGGAACACAAACAAAAAAAATTGAGAACCTTTTCCTTTTTTTGAAAGTCGGTTAGAAAGTACTTACCTATCCTCCAAATACTTAGATACTATTTTTTATTCTGTGCTCAGTCCAAGCCATGACACAAAAAATGTCGCCTTGTCTCCAAGAAAGGTTTTCTTTTTGTATTCATCACGTCGCGTTGCGTGTGAGGCGGCTCTATAAAAATAAGGATTTTTTCATCCTTTACTCTTAAAATCGGGTACCTACCTAAGTGAGCTCGGAACAATCAAGATTTTGTCCGTGCGCACTGAGAGGGTTAAGTAGATTTTATAAAAATATTACGGACTACTAGTTTTATACTTACTATAGGTACCTACTTGGTTTTGCATTTGACTAGCGGTACTTACCTTAGTTTTTACTTACTGCTGCAATTAGCTGCCAATGTGAAGTCATAATTTCGATTGAGGCAAAGTGTTATTAGTTTATTTTTTCATTTATCCTCAATGATATTAAATAAAAGTATCATTGCTTGTCCTCTGTTTTTTTGTGCTCAGAATATGGGAACATTACCTACCTACCTGGGACTTAATACCGGCAAAATGGTAACGCACTAACGCGTCTGTCTAACTTTGGCGAATACAGGGTTAACATGTGACCATTATTATCAGCTAGGTATTAAAAAAATTAGTCTAAAATAAACAGGCACTAACAAAAATACCTAATCTTTAAAAGATTATTTTAATTTTCGAATAAGGATACCAAAAAATGAAACGAATTTTCAGACAGACATCGTTTTCTATATTGTTCTTGACAGGATTTCAAGCACAAGTCTCAAAGCGCAATATTTTCTTTTGACTGACAAAAAGTAAAAAGCCGTCCGGCAGATTACCTTGGAGCAGCGGTGGCTACGGAACACTACGGATAGCTAGCTGTGCCAGTTATCCGGAAAAGCGTCCTTTGCGCCTCCCAAGCGTCCTCGGATTTCCACAGATCGGATCTCTAGTCCCGGCCTAATTTACTTTTAAGGTGTTCTCCTATAACGGCCATAACTTATTCGGGCTTAGGTACTTCGGTAAAAGAATTTGTGAGTCGCTCTATCTGTATTGTATGAATAAAACTTGTATGTACTTAAGTAAGTTTTCGGTAGGAAAGTATACTAATGCCCGGTTCCTATAAACAAAACGAATCGTTTTACTTACGAATGGTAACATTTTTATTGCCAAACTGGGCATACCTATAAATAAATTAGCAAGTTAATTTTACCTGTAATAGTTAAGTACTTCTTCTATATGTGAGGGTCTACTATGCAAAGCCCCAAAGGTCTTTGCTTCATTATTGGTACGAGAGTCACAATTATAACCAATAACGCTCCGTAAATTATTGGAACCGTACAATAGTAGTCTATGATTGGAACTGGCCTTAAGTACTTACCTACCTATTTTGTCTTCGAAATTGGAATACAACGTACTTGAATACCGACCCTTTTGGACTAAAATTGTGCTTGTCATTGAGTACGACCATTACAATATTATTCATACCTAACTCCTTATTCAATAACGACAAGTCGCAAAATCTATAATAAACAACGTAATTCCCAACTGCAGAAACAAAACAAACAAAAACATAATTCATCAAGCTGTCGATATTCATCCTGTTTATCAGTAGAACTAGTGATGTGAAAAAAAAAAGTTGTGATTAAGTACACATTGTTATAATCAGCGTTCCAAGGAGTATGGCTTATCGATTGACCTAGTTATGGCGTGGTCGTCACTTCTCATGCTTCCTGCCACGAGCCGAGATCCCGATGACAATTGACGGGGAAAACTCCCCACTTTTTCGTCGTTCGAGCCGAGATCTCGATGAAAATACGTCGAATACAGGTTACTCCCACTTTGTTAACTTGTTTCAATCGTTGATAAATAAATTGATACAATGATCAATTGATACCTACCTATTTATGCATTTTAAAAATGCCTGGATACCCCCCCAGTTTCTATACAAAGCCTTGCAATAATATTGTATAGATTAATATTACAGTACTGGTATTTTCTTCGAAATTATGGGTTGAAGTGTGCCTACATAAACATTTTTGGTAAATTATAAAGTGCATTTATGTATTATGCATTTATATACCTATTATTTATGCATTTATATACCTATTGAAGATGAAGTAAACACTTAGATATAAATATTTCAATCAGTATCGAGTAAATACATATACCAGTCAAGTCTATGTACTTAAATTAAAATCTTCCGCCTTTACAACCATCATCGCCTCGAATCAATTAGTTCGCAAATCAGAGGCTTAGCAAGTCTTTTTACTGTGTTCTGCCTATACTTTATTCACCAATTTTAATCTTACCTTAACATGAATAATATTGGAAGAAATATAAAAAACCAGCCAAGTGCGAGTCGGACTCGCGCACGAAGGGTTCCGTACCACTATCTATAAAAACGGCAAAAAATCATGTCATGGGAGCCTTAAATATTTATTTTAGGGGAATTATAAAACGATCAAATAAAAAAATACTTAGCGACTGATGATGAGATACTGTTTTAATAACTTGAGCGGTATGAATTTAAGTAAGCGAAAAATTAACTAAACTAACGACGAATATTGATTAATAATAAAATCCGGAACGACCTTACAAAAAGTGGGTTGTGATTAATCCATTTCAGATATTAAAATTCTAGCCGTGCGACTGAATTACTAAGTGAGCGACTAGAAATACAGAGAGGGCAACTTCAATATTATAAACAGTTTGTCAAATTCGTAACATCTAGGTTAGGTTAGAACTGCGACCACGCAACGCGCGAAGGCGAGCGAGCGAAGCGAGCGTGCCGCGGCAGCGGCCGCCAAGCGCCAGATTTCCTCTTTTGCAAAGGCAAATATTGAAAAAAATGCAGGACGTAACGTTGACACTCAAGCAAATATTAGGTCCCTCACATATTATGAAGCTTCTCCTTTTGTATTTTAAGTAACTCAAATTAGTGTTTGTAAGTTGCTGTTCTGTTGATTTTTCGTCACTCGCAGTCAGTCGCTCACTTAGTAATACTATAACGTAAATTAATTATTTTTGTAACTTGAAACTTTAATTTACAGTCACTCGTTTAAATAGGTACTACCCTTTATTTTATTCCGTTTTTTAGTATTTGTTGTTATAGCGGCAACAGAAATACATCAGCTGTGAAAATTTCAACTAACTATCACGGTTCATGAGATACAGCCTGGTGACAGACGGACGGACAGCGGAGTCTTAGTAATAGGATCCCGTTTAACCCTTTGGGTACGGAACCCTAAAAAACAACAATTTCTCTATTAATTGCTGTTACTACTAACGCTGTCATTTCACGCTGAAACATCTAAAACTAATACTACTCTCATAAAAGTTCCAGTTCAAACCTTACAACAGTACCTAGTTAGAATTAACGACACTATTTATTTAACGAATCGTGTATGTGGACGCAAACTTACAAAACTGTTGGGAATAAACCGACAAAGGGTTTTATATAATTGTTAATGAACCTCACTAAACTTTGTTCAGTGGGTGCCGAATGTCAAAGTTCGTCGTAGCCACGAACTTGAAGCCCGCTAAGTTCGTAACAAACTTCGGCACTTATCACGAAAGCCTTGTGAAAACCGACACTTAACCCTACACTAGGATTAAAAGAGGACGGTTATGTTTCAGGCACCCGTGTCTACGGTTAAGTACACAGTAATCTTGCTTTGGATTTCTTTTCTGATTTTCCTCAACGGAATAAGTAGGTACCAGGGCCGGACTAGCCATACGGGCAAATCGAGCAAATACCCGATGGGCCAGTCACACAGTCGGAGAAATCGAAAGTGTGAGGGGAACGTCAAAAAAAAAGGTAGTCCAACTATCGCCTATCGCTTGAAAAAGAAGCCCCGCAAATTGTTTATATTTGTAAATACATCCAAGATACAGGAGAAAGAGGGAGGGGAGCGTCTAAAAAAAAGCCTCATCAGTCTAATCGCTTGGGAATGAATTATTTTTTTGCCAGCACTGGCCGACCGTCTCTCAAATGCCCGGGCCGATTTCAAGTCCCAGTCCGGCCGTGGTAGGTAAGCATCAATGCCATCGGATCGATTTGCATGCGATATACAGGTTTTTGTCTAAAAATATTCACTATCAAGGAGGAAATCAAAGGGTAAGCTAAGTCGAATTGATCTTGGAAATAAAGTTGCTTATACAGTAGGAATAATTTCCTACTTTCGAGTTTCAATAGCAGTGATTACCTAGCGGTTTAACGTTTGCCTTCCTTGCAGGATGGTCAGAGTTCGATCGGGCCCGCATCTCGGTCACTTTTTGAATTCATGTGCAGACCAGAATTTGATTATCACTTGCGTTAACGGTGAAGGCAGTTGGTCGAGTGGTGGCAAGCGCGACTGTTGATCGTAAAGTCCCTAGATTCAATCCCCAGGCCGGGCAGTGTTTGGGTTTGTGCCCGGTTGATGGCAATAGGCTCGTCCCCTATTACATGGGACTTAAATACAACGGCGAAATGAGGGTGTTACTGTACACCTCTGCCCAACCCTGCGGGGAATACAGACGTGATGCTATGTTAACGGTGAAGGAAATAAAACCGGCCAAGTGCGAGTCGGACTCGCGCACGAAGGGTTCCGTACTATTATCTATAAAAACGACAAAAAAAAATCATGTCTGTTGTATGGGAGCCCCCTTAAATATTGTTATTGTTATAGCGGCAACAGAAATACATCATCTCTGACAATTTCAACTGTCGAGCTATCACGGTTCATGAGATACAGCTTTGTGACAGACAGACGGACGGACGGACGGACAGCGGAGTCTTAAGTAATAGGGTCCCGTTTTACCCTTAGGGTACGGAACCCTAAAAATCATGAGGAAACCAGCACACCTGAGGGCTCCATGAAGTTCTCGATGGTTTGTGTAATCCGCTAACCCCCACCACATCCTCATTCGGAGAAGAGGCTCGTGCCTACCAATGGGGGTAGCCCCCATTGGTAGGTACGAGCCTCTTCTCCGAATGCTTATGCGAGTTTTATCTCAGAGTCGGAAAGTAAAGCGAAATAATATATTGTTCATGACCAATGTAAAAAAATAAACCTAGAAAATAATTTGTCTGTAAGCCATGTTTACTCGTCTGAAATATAATTACAAAGCTGTCACCTGCCGCAATTTATTTCACGTTCCATTTATAAGGACGATTTCCTTACAACAAATATTTTTTGATATTCAAGTAAAAAGTCACTGCTCAGAGTCGGATTAAGCTCGAACTCATAATGGCTTCTTAATGAGGCCCGACAAAAGGCCCTCCGTAGAAACAATATTTACGCACATTTATAATGAGGGGCAAGGAGATCCCACCCTCTGCAACCTCTTTGCGATTCAACTTCGCATATTTCATTTTAATGTAAACGCCAGGCAAACTCGGCCGTCGCTTCGCGCCACCACGCCTACCATTCACCCACTAATTACAATTTATGTTATTAAGTTTTTCATTGAACTAATTGCAAATATAACTCGCAACAAATTTCAGAAATGAATAACAAAATCGGTTTTTAATTAACATTTAATTGTACATAAGTACCTACCTAACTACAGATGTATCTTACGAAGAAGCTTATATAAAATAACTGGAGTTACATTCATGGAGTGATGTACGATATGATAATATCGAGCAGACATTCATAAGGCGACATCAGAAAATCGACTAAATCGCTTTTTTAATCGATACTTAGTCGATTTTTCATGACAATCGCTTAAATGAACGCGTGATATAATTTTAAAACGAGTACTTTTATCAAAATGTGCTTCGAAAATTATAATTATAACTTTGAAATTACTGTAGGATTTACAGTAATTTACGATTAAGTAGACGTTTTATTATCTACAGCGTAGATAATAATGCGTCTTCAATAAAAAAGCGTATAGTCAAATAAAATAAATAAAAAAATACTTTCAACTATCAAATCGATAACACTAGAATATCACTTATAATTACTATCGTTATTGGTGTTTTGATTATACTGAGTCTGCTGATTTAAGTCTTAAAAAAGTACAAATAAATTTAGGTTGAATATTTAAATCTTTTGTTCATACACTTTTTAGTTCGTATAAGGCCGTTTGTCCACGGCTAACCTCACGATACGACAAAGTTTTGTCACGACTCCGAGCGCCACATTTTTATTTCCATGACTCGTTTACTCACGGAACGACATAACCATGGAGGACACGTTTTGCCAACGACCTTTCGGCTATATCATCGCTGCCGTTATTTAGTTATTTGTTTTTTGCTGAGACGACATAACTACTTTACGAAACCAGTTTAACACGATGATGGACTGCACGACACGACACAACACTTAGGCACATATTAATAAACAGCTCTAATTTGAGAGATCTCCCATGAGGAGCTAACATAACGACGGGTCCTACGTATACTGCTGCAAGTTCAAAAACACAACTTCATAGGAGAGCGGTTTAAAGATTCTAAATATATAATAATATCCTGTATAACATAATGCTGTTATTTGCATTCGTTTTGCAAAGTATCACCGAGACTATTTATATTAAACAAAAGAAATTAGAGCAAGATAACGGTGTTTTGAAGGCGATTGATGTAGAAAAGTGGATTACGCATTTTTGCAGGTTGCATCAGTATACGTAGGACCCGTCGATAAAGTAGAATTTCAGATATTAGTTTTTATTTTTAATTTTTCTTTTCATAATTTATCAGAACAACAATTTAAAATAAGAGCTGTTTATACCTGGGCCTGAGTCGATCGCTGCCCTGTCATGGTTGGAATCGTTGCTCCTGGAAAAACGTACGAACGACAGGTCGTGGTGTCACGAGTTGTGAGTCGTTACTGCAAATCGTGTCGTGTGATGAGCCGTGGAAAATCGGACTAACTCTAAACAAAAACACAGTCAGTTGTCAGTAGTCACAGTCAGAAATAGATTCGCAGTTCACGAAGTTATAAAACATAATTTTGTCTTTGGGAAGTTTAACAATCTTTTCATAATATTTAATATCGAAAAAAAACTAAACTTTTCACAATGAGGTTTGACCCCTCATACTCATTCAAAATACAATAAAAACTTTAATAAAATATTAATACGATCAGAGAAACCTCAGTCCTAAATAAATATTATAGCGAAAATAGTAAACCATTTAGTTTATTAACTAAAGAGAGTACGAATGTAGTTCCTATATTTAGCATGCATACATTATTCACTATTTCACGACACGGAGAACGGAGTATATTCGCGTTGTATATAAAAACGCATATATATAATGTAATTGACTTTACTTCATTTAAGAATGAGGTCTCGCCTTTCTAATTTTCCACATTGTAAATTCATATAGGTAACATAATTTTGGAATACAATACCTATAATATACGATCAACTTAACCTAGCACAACGACTACAGACAAATGATTACAAACTTTTTTTTAGAAAAAAATAATGTAAAACCTACCTATCAATCACGAGTAGATCATTTATACAAGAATCTTTTTTTTCTGTTTTTAAGTATGATCACTAAGCTAACATCAGTGATAACATAAAAGCACCGTCAAATTATTTAATTAATGACAATATAATAAAAAATATTAAATGCTGGGTACAATAAAAGGCAAAACACTTCGCAAACCCTGAAACACACAATACATAATAAATCTTAAAATCACATAACGCTCTAAATACTACAGGAAGACCAGGCAAATAATAGCGATCACAAAGCGAAGGATGTGTACATACGCCGGGAAATTAAAATCCGTGTTAAATAGTGCAGCGAAACAGCATGTGCGCGCTCGATCATTTCAAAATTCGAATTCAAATAGTGTAACCACAGCCTAATTACAACGAATAAACGTATTCGAACTGAATTTGAAAATAAATAGAAAGTCAAATATGGAATGATAGATTCATTCATTCATTCAATAGCGCAAACACATTACATTAGTGTATAGCCGTGTTTATCTACACTAGGTGCTCGGGACAGGGCGGGTAAATAAAATGCGGACATACTAAAACGAAGCGAATAACACAACAAACCAAACGGAAAAGTGCATCACGTCAATAATATAAAAAACATACCTACGATTTTTTATTTTTTCGTTTTTTTTTTCTCTTTCGTGTAATCTCTAAAAAATGCATTCTATTTTACAGATTATAAGATGATACTTTTTGAGTTTTGGAACAGTCCCACGCCCGCGATACACTGCGGCCGTTTGAGTATTCCAACGCTCCGGACTCGTCGAATAAAACTCATCCGAAATCTATTCAAATAACAGGTATCAGCTGACATGAATTACGCACTTTCAGCAAAGAAAAATATGTCAAAACACTACTAACATTTTTTTCGACATGCGACTAGTTAAATCAACTCTACTTGACCATTTATCGATTAGTTGTCGTTTTTTTGTTATAAAACCTCGATTAGTTCGTCCACGAATGCACTATGTTTTAGTATTTTACCCCTATCTATCATCAGACACCGTGCTATTGGTTACAGTACACACATTTACCTTGTATTTATCAACTTTCTCGTAATCATATAGCGTGTATATGAAAAGGAAAGTCAGACACCTTCGATGTGTAGCCGATGAAACAGTTATACCTCTAATTCGATTATGTTCTCGATTTTTTTATTCGATTGTTTTTTATCGACATTTAATTGATGCCGATTGTAGGTTGACTGTGTCGTCGACTACTCAAGCAGCTTCATAGCGATTTTACAGTGTAGCGTAACACATTGTTTTCAATAATTCCCTACAGATTTTACCTTAAATTTTAGCCAATTCTATAAATTAAATTATTAATTTTGAATTTCGATTCGATGACAGGATGTCTCCCGAAGAGTTTTACTAAATGTGTTAATGAAACATTTGATATGAGACGTGACAACCCTGATATGTAGAATAATACTGATCTACTTGTTCTAATAACACTAGATGTAATTAACCTTCAGTACAGCATAATAATAATGTATCAACCACCAACTAGCTACGATGTGTTAATGTCAAAGAGTAGTAACCAAATGGAGTGATAAAGTGCGGACTTTAATCGGCACAAACACGCGACGCGAAGCTGGAACGTCCAATAGCAGACGTTTCGTCGTGAGTTTAATATTCTTTTGTACAGAAAAACAAGTATACGCACTCCATTTGTTTCCTACTCCATTTTAAAAGTGAAGTAATGGCTCTATATATTAACAATTGCTTTATTTCTAAAATGAAGGTCTATCAAGGATGTAGGATCACGTCTCTATGATGTGGAGTGTTCGCCTGCCTGTCTGGCTCGTTCTGGTTCTGGACAATGGTATCTAGAGTTGACACACTGTTTTCTGTCATCGCGTGGTCTCAGGGCAGCTATTCTTCAGCGCCAGCGTCTTCACTGATTGTGTCGCCCGCTTTCTCTTGGGAAATGTTTTGACCTGCAGGCGACAGATTGTTATAAAACGCTAGCGATATTATAATATAAAAAGAAACTTCTCACAATATTACTTACTGATTTTAGACTTATTACAATTTCGCTAGAACTAGCTAAAACGAACGAAAAAATTAAATGTAAACAACATTTGACTATGTATTCTTAATAAAGATATTTTCTGAAAAATCGATAAAAATTCGAAACTTACTTAAATAAGAAGTGTTTCAAATAGATTAACATCACACAATTTATTTTTGTTAGAAATTAATGTTATGAAATATTTTACAGAAAATATCTCCATCGAGAGTAGACAAATTTAAATGTTGTTTAAATTTTATTTTTCATTCCGTGAATAAGGTATAGAGCAGGGGTGGTAAACTTAATTCGACCGAAGATCTACTGTTTACTGAGTAGACTTTGTGCGATCTACCAATCACATAATCAGTACCTCTTCATTCAACTTATATTAAACTTATATTTTTCTTTGCCTTGCCATGATCGAATGGATTATGACCCGTGATCGACCGGTCGATCGCGATCGACTGGTTGGCCACCCCTGGTATAGAATGTCTAGCGAAATTGTCTAGCATGCACAATAAAGTTTTTATATTCTAACCCTTTTTCGCTGATGAAAGTATGCACTTCTTGCAGCTTATGAAGAAAAAGGAGACACGTTAGAGTTAGGCGTCGATGGCATGAGGTCCATTGTCTTGCACACCCACCCCGCGATGTCCACCTTCTCCGCGTCAGCCTTGCGGATCCACTCGTGGTTCTGTATGAAGAAACATATATGTATCTAAGATTTTTGGAACTTTGTTACTGAATCACGCCGTAATATTGGATAAAGTCAAACGCGAGCTACAATTCTACGAATGTTATAGTTTTCGATTAACACCACAGAATACATAATAGTACAATTACAGAAGATTCACTCCGCAAAATCATTTAAATAAATAGCGACTTTTGCTACGACACAATAAAGTGCAATTCAGGTCGCACAGCGCTATTTACCTAAAGTTATAAGAGTTACGCGATAGAAAGAGAGGCAACTTCTAGGTGAATATCTTCAGAATACGTTAGGGTTGTCTTCTTTAAAAAAATAATAAATCTGAATATTTAATTACCAGTTATGTGCCCAATACTCTACTTATGTGAACAAATAACATTAATAGTTAAAATCTTAAGCGACGAACGGACAACGCGACCCATCGCGTGAATGAGTATCAAAGTAACGTGCGACCCGGCCGACGCGCGGCAACTCACTGGCTTGGTCCGACAAGTCGAGCCCGCCGCTAAAATGCGGAGTGCGCCTGGCCTGCTAACATTTCAAAATTATATTAAATACACTCACCATCAGCGTTTTCAAGTCAGCCCGTTCGTCAGGGTTCTTCTTGAGGCACCTGTCCACAAAGTCTTTGAAGTCATCGGAAAAGATTCCAGCAGGCAGCTTGGGAGGCGGCTCGTTCACTATATAGTCGAGGAGCTCGAATATCGCCATCGGACGAGGGGAGTTTGGCGCCTGTAAGGAGAATATACGATTATTGAAATAGTTTATATAGGATTAAGCTCGATTTTAGAAATGACTGCATTATTGTGTACTGTGTACCGTCGTGTGCGGAATATGGGCAGCGCGGTGACGGCACACAAAGAAACACAAATGGGTTTTATTTATTTACTCAACTGCCTCGTTGGTCTAATGGTGGCAAGCGCGACTGCTGATCGTGAAGTCCTGAGTTCGATCCCCAGGTCGGGCAAAGCGTTATTAGGTTTTTCCGAGTGGAATTCCTTAGTAGCAGCCTGGAGTTTGGATTTGTGCCCAGTTGATGGCAATAGGCTCGCCCCCTGTTACATGGGACTTAAACATAATTGCGAAATGAGGGTGTTACTATACACCTCTGTCCAACCCTTCGGAGAATACAGGCGTGATGATATGTTGTGTTATATTCATAAAACTACAAGTACCACTACCAGGGTATATTATAAGAGCCTCCAAAGATACTAAGGAGGTACCAAATTAATGCAGCCATGTGTACCCAATGTGCTATACTTGGAAATTACATAGAATCTATGCTACTGCTCAATTATTAATAATACCAAGTATTTCAGAGTGTCAAGAGCAGACACTTACCTGTCCAGGAGAATGATCTTCATTCTGTCCACCGAATATAGCCGCTAGGGTCTTCGCGTCAGGTGGCGGGATGGGGTACATTCCTATGGCCATCTCCACTAATGATAGACCAAGAGACCATATGTCTGACTGCACTGAGTAGTGCGTGCCTTGGAGTCGTTCAGGCTGTGAAAGAAACGTCAAATATGAGAAACAAAGAGATCATTTTATTGCATAAATAGGTAACAGCATCAGTTTTTTAAATACTATAAAATGTCACCATTCTTTCATGTGTTTCTTGACTGTAACAATAACATTGCAACCCTATTGTTCCGTAAGATGCATTTCCACATGGTAATACCACCTATGGACTCCACGAGACAGGCTCGACCTAGTGTGGAGTTCATAAGCAAAATGTTTCCTTTGTGTCCTTTAAACTGCATGTAAAATTAGTAATTGATGCAGACTTTAAGCCTTTGGCCAGACTGCAAACGCGGGCGCGGGACGGGCGCGGTGCGGCGAGTTCAAACAGAAGTACTTCATTTGAGTGTCCATAGTGGGCACGCGGGCGCGGGAAGCGGCGCGGGCACGCGGGCGCGGGGAGCGCACGGGTAGCTCACGCCATAGGTCGTTCATACAAGTGGCCGCAGTGAGTGAGCGGGCGGCAAGCGACAACCCGCGCGGGAGCGGAGGATCTCAAACTAGTTCGAGCTGACCACGCGCGTTGTTGTGATGGCGTCTTCAAAATTAAATGTTGAAGAATTAATAAGTGCTATTCAAGCACGATCTGCACTGTGAATGTCGAAACATCGTTTTTTAGTAAGAATTTTCCAGTAAAAATAAGTCTTCTTCATCCATATGATATTTTGACAAACACTGGACACGACAACGCTCAGAACGAAGCCCCGCTCCACTGCGCACACAAATCACACGTGTGCACGTTAATACAGGTAAATCGCGCGCGTTCCCGCATCCGCGCCGCGCCCCGCACTGCGCTGCCAGTCTGGCCAAACACTAAGGAATTGTAACGCACTGTTTTGGCAAATAAACAATTATTATTATTATCGTTCGCTTTGCTTAACCTAAGGTCAGGCGCGGTCGCAGCCATAGATTTGGTAAGTTGGGTACATGTTTTTTATGAGGTTAATCAATTTGACGTGTTCGATTTTGGGGGCGGGGATCATGACCCCTAAGACCCCCCTTCCCCTCGGACTGCGACTGCCTAAGGTCGCATAGAAACGATCGCGGTGCTTGCAGCACGGTGCTGCATAGAAAAAGTGTCGTAGTCAAAGCATTTATTTCAATTAGACCATTTACAGACACTTTTGAATTTTCAAATAAAAGAAGTTACTGCCACGTTCCAAATTGAAAATCCTATGGTTTTTTTTTCTATTCGACTGCTTGTAGATGGTCTTGCGGACCGTTTCTACGTAACCGGGCAGTTATTGGCGAAACCCGAAGGATCTCCAACCAATGGGGACGAGAGTAGAATGCTTAACATAAGCTCACTACTACTGCTAACATCATGACTACTAGCAACAACAGCACTAAGGGCGACCCCTAATGGGACTCGGACCTCGGCTGGGGGAAGGACTGGGAGGGAGGGGAGACAGCTTGATGAGGGCTGAATTAACGGTGTGAATAAATCCAATGGAACTGGTCACCTCGTCTATATAAGAAAACATCGCGCACGAGCAACAAAAAACGCGATACATATCAGTCAATCAACTTATCGCCGATTCCTATAATTTACCGAGCGCTATCGGTTAAAATTAAGACTCCCGTATCGTTACCAATAATAAAGCAAATACCCCATAGCTTTGCATAGTAGTTCCTATTATACGTTAGTATCTCTCACAGGTAAAATAAGCTTACGAGTTTATTTATATGCCCTACCATGGGTAAGCAAAACGATTCTGTTTTGACAGTAGGAGCCGGGCATTAGTCTATCGCACTCCTGTGTCTGGGTCTTGCCCTCTCCCAAGTTGGACCATATTCTCCACCTCCAGCATCAAGTCTATTTAAGCTATTTTTCAGATTGTAGCAAATGTGGCGTAAAACTAAGACCTCCTCATAATTGGCAAGCGGTCGCACAACTATGGCACAGAATCGTCCAAATGGTCAATTAAATATTTTAGCGGTCGCTGCACGGCAAGCAGCAAATTTTATCGGTTCCGGCAAACTATATCAATGTAAGTAAACACACCACCCATCAACAAAGTGGACTTTGGTCAGAAGCGAGAGAACATCAAAGTTTAAACAAAACTAATTATGCAGAACGTAATCCTTTTGAGAACTGTGAAACTACAAATAGAGGTAGGCCAAAGAAAAAATGGGTGGATTGTGTGAAGGATGACATGGGTAAGAAAGGAGTGAGTACTGAGATAACGGCTGAAGAGGAGAATGGAACAGGAACACGTGTTGTGCCGACCCCACCTAGTGTGGGATAAGGGCAGGCACATGAGTCTTTTTGAGACTGTAAAGGCTGGAACCGACAGAGTGCGGGTGCGGAACGGCTGCGGGCTGGGTGCCAGCTGGCGGCAGTTGTAATGTATGAAACTGTATGCGAGGTATCACTGACTGCGGACCAGAGCGTGTACAGAACGGCTACAAGCCGTCAAACCCTTTGGTAAATAGAAATACATGAAACTAACCGACATATAGCTCCTAGTCCCAACAAACGAGTTAGCCATCGAGTCTATCAGCTGCCCCGACACTCCGAAGTCGCAGATCTTGATCTCCCCGTTACTGTTCACCAGAATATTGGACGGCTTGACGTCACGGTGCATGATCGCGTGCTTGTCACGTAGGTAGCTCAGCCCTTTGAGTACTGCTGATGTTATTGTTCCTGAAAGGTAGCAATTTTATTGTTATATGAGTAATGACGGCTTTATATTGACGCAGTTGCTGGATCCAGCGTCGCTAGATTCTAACCCTGAATTGTTTTTTTTTTTTTAGTCTATAGGTGTCGATTCTATTTAGCACTTTGACAGGATAAACTAAACTAAGGGTGCTTGTCTCTTTCTGTTTCAATATAAAAAGAAAGTGATAGTTGCGTTTAGTCTAGTTTAGTACTGTCAAAATATGCAACAGAATCGACACCCTATGTCCTATTAAAGAGCAAAGGCCTCCCCTTTTGCCTTCCAAACCTCTTTATTTTGTGCCTTTTGTAACCATGTCAGTCCCACAAACACGTCTAGATTGAGATCAGACCAACTCTATTCAAATCCAGGCATACGTCAATAAAATGAATAGAAAACGGTAAATTCTAACAATCACTTATTTTTCTTTCCATGACCAATATATTTTTATGGTAGTGGTTAATCAATTTGGAGACAAAAAGGTTAAGAGTTTATTTACTATGTTTGGCAAATTTTTTTTTTTGCTGAGGGTAATTTACTTTAATCGGATAACGAGATGTTATTTTTTTGCATGTCATTTCTATTTTTGGATTAACAATGATTTTTTGGAGTCAGTTTGCTTAAATAGGATAGCAAGATGTAAAAACTTTGGTTATAATTTTAAATTAAAATGCTGTTTTAATTTTGGTGATCATTTACTACTTTTGGGTCAATAATGATTTATTTGGAGTCATTTTGCTTAAATAGGATAGCGAGATGTTAAAACTTTGGTTATAAGTTCACATTCAAATGCGGGTTTAATTTTGGTGATCATTTACTATTTTTGTCTGTTATATGTTACTATATCTGGTGGTAAGATAAACATAAGCCATTATTTAATTCATAAAAGTATAGTTTACGCCTTGAAATAACAATATTTACAAAAATACAGTTGAACCAAAAAACATCATATAATCGCATTGAACAACCAACAGAATTTTCATAGATACCAAACAAGAAAAACTCGTTTGTTTGCATATAAACATCCAAATTATAATGAAACATACATTTAGATTACCATTTTACTTTGAAAACATTGAACAGTGTGAAATGACGAAAACTGCACAGTCTTGTAAAGACAATGCCAGCATTGTGTTGAACTAATGAAGATAGAGGTGACTCAGTATTATAGAATATTAA
The DNA here is from genome assembly GCA_910594945.2 of Amphipyra berbera. Classification (NCBI taxonomy): domain Eukaryota; kingdom Metazoa; phylum Arthropoda; class Insecta; order Lepidoptera; family Noctuidae; genus Amphipyra; species Amphipyra berbera. Next base: position 6,674,251 of record OU343136.1, on the reverse strand, counting down.
TTACTAGCGGCCCGTCCCGGCTTCGCACGGGTGGACATTTTTCCCGTTTTTGCAACATTTTTCATTTATGATCCGCTCCTATTGGTCGTAGCGTGATGCTATATACCTTCCTCGATAAATGGACTATCCAACACAAAAATATTTTTTCAATTCCAACTAGTAGTTCCTGAGATTAGCGCGTTCAAACAAACAAACTCTTCAAATTTATAATATTAGTATAGACTAGTAATCCATCTATCATTTGTATGTGAATATCTTTTTATCTATAAAATATTCCATAGCAAACTGTCGTCGCTTTGAGTCATCCTAAACACACATAAAGGAAATAACTTTAACTAGAGCAGACGGCCGCGAATTCTTGGCTAAATTCAGGGTTGCCAATTCGGTGGATCAGAAATTCGGGAGGTTAAAAAGAAACAATTAATTATTTATTTATTTACGAAAGCATGTCAATAAAACTTTACTCTTAGCTAAGCGTATACGGGGCCGCAGGTCGCGCAGTTTTACAATCCACACAGTTGGGCAATGCCTACACGGACGTTGGCATTACACATCAAAGGTGTTGCCCAACTGTATGGATTGTAAAACTGTGCTTCCGTATACGCCTAGGCTTAGACTGTTTATTAAAAATAGTTCTAATTTTGTGAAAACCAGGAAACTTGTTCTGGCAAGATCCTCAAAATTTTGGGAGAATAGGCAACCCTACTAAAATGTATACAGGTGTATTAAATCCACTGCAGAACCCAATTGGGAACACAATAACTACCGTAGGTTAGACAAAACCTTAATGATAGAACTAGCCTGCCAGTGAGATAAAGTTAAAATAACCACATGCCATCTAGATCCAAACTGCGTTTTGCAGTTGGAAAACAATCTCTCTTTATACACATTCTGTAGCCCATTCTATTAGGAGAGAAAAAGCAGGGCGACATGCAGCCACAATTGTTTGGTTAACTAATTAATTTAAATAGTTTGTGGCAAGTTTTCCCTTTTCTAGGGTTCAAGCAACAGTCACTCCATTGGCAAAAGCCAATGAATATTTTAGAAAACGATTGATCTTTTATTATGATATTAGGCTTTTTAGGTTTACCTTCTCTATCATTATTATAACAATAAAAAAGAAATTTGCACGTTTTTGTTCATAAAACATTTTGAAACTAAACCAGTGGTGTAGATTCTGTTGCACATTTTGACAGTGCTAAACTAGCAAATGTCACTTTCTTTTTCTATTTAAACAGAAAGAGAAAAACACTCTTAGTTTAGTTTAGTCCTGTCAAAGTGCGCCATTAACGCCAATATCACTTAGTTTTGATGTTGACTGTACACTTAGGTCTGTATTAATAAACAGCTCTTATTTGGGGGATGTTCCAACAGCAGCTACCATAAAGTAGAACTCCATACATTTGACAACATTTTTGACGTGACAACGTCTAACAAAACGATGAACGCTGGCAGCATGCACGAAAAAGCGTGACTCATTGTCACGTTCAGACGAGGCAAGCGTGCGAGCAAGAGCGCGGTACAAGCGATAGAGAGGCACGAGTTTTTGTTATGACATTGTCACGTTAAACTATCTTCCGTAAACCGACTTTACAGACAACCAACTTTTTTTTTAAAATACCTCTGTCATGTTAAAACTACACTTAAAGAGCGATCTGTCAAATGAAAGCTGCGGGCCTTAGTAATAAGCATCAGCAGCATAAGGCAAACCTTAAAAATAAGCAGAAAAACAGGATAAAAAAATCCTTACCCAGAATAGATTCAGGAATTCTTCCAGCTTTCTTCAAAATTAGATCAAGTGAACCACCGTCCATGTATTCCATACAAATAGATATCTCCCCATCACTGTAGAATGCTCCGTAGAAACCCACAATGTGAGCAAAGTTACATTCATGCAGTACTTTAAGCTCTCTAATGATTTGTTTTTTTATGGCTGGCTTGACTTCTAGATGGATTAGTTTGCGAGCCATGATGAGACCTGTTGACTTGTGACGGACTTTCATCACCACACCGCCATTTCCTTGACCTGAAAATAATTGGATTATGAATGACAATGTGACACTAGCATGAATGTTTTGCGGCCCTTGTCTTTAACTTTTTCTAAGCATGTAGGTTTCAATAATGTTGGGAAGAGTCTTAGGGCCTGTGCACACCACGTTTTTTAAACGCGCCGTTGACGCGCGTTTATGTGAAACTCCATACTTAAAAAATGTGTGTATCGTTTTTTATGTATGGAGTTTGACGAAAACGCGCGTCGTCGGCGCGTTTAAAAAACGTGGTGTGCACAGGCCCTTAGGGTCAACTCATACTAGAGCAGTGTCGAAGCGCATCGAAGCGTCAAATTCTTCACAAGTAAAGGGAAGAACCAATCAGCGTTGGTTGCGCTCCGACGCGCGAATTCTGTTGAATGCGCGCGAATTCGCGCGTCTTTTTTTATCTTAGAAGAAATATGTGTACTACTAGCGACCCGCCTCGGCTTCGCATGGGTGCAATGTAGATACTAATGTCGGGCATATAAACCTTCCTCTTGAATCACTCTATTTATTAAAAAAAACCGCATCAAAATCCGTTGCGTAGTTTTAAAGATCTAAGCATACATAGGGACAGACAGACAGCGAGAGCGACTTTGATTTATACTATGTAAAGATGTTGTGGAGATAAGGGTGAATATGCTATGTTAAGTTTCAGATTGACGCTTCGATGCGCTTCGACTCTGGTCTAGTATAAGTTGACTCTTAAAATAACCAAATTGCCATTTAGATAAGCAAGCATGACTAGCTATACAGCTTAGGCCAGATTTTACCAACGCCAGATAGCATTTATCCACAGTATAAATTTGATGTTTTGACAGCTTCTGTATAAAAATTCTGTTAAAACGCATAACTTATTCCTTGGATAAATGCTATCGAATGTTGGTAAAATTGGGTCTTAGTTTCCTACTGTGTTATCAGCATAACATTGACTACAGGAATAAAGTTAGGGTCAATTCATACTAGAGCAGAGTCGAAGCGCATCGAAGCGTCAAAATCTTCACAAGTAAAGCGAAGAACCAATCAGCGTTGGTAGCGCTCCGACGCGCGAATTCTGTGGAATGCGCGCGAATTCTGTGGAATGCGCGCGAATTCTGTGGAATGCGCGCGAATTCGTGTGTCTTTTTTTTATCTTAGAAGAAATATGTGTATTATTTTGTGGGGATAAGGGTGAATATGCTATGTTAAGTTTCAGATTGACGCTTCGATGCGCTTCCACTCTGGTCTAGTATGAATTGACCCTAAAATTCATGTTATGGTTGTTATATGGACATTTTGTAACCACAAGACATGATGTCTTACCTAACTCTCCTAACTTTTCAAAGTCATCATCACTGAGCTCTCCGATCTTCTCCTTCTGACAGAGGAACACTTCTATCCTGCGTCTCTGGGTGTCATCCATTTCAATTTGCTCCAACCTTTCTGTCAAAGCCTCAATACTGGTCTTGGACTTCCCAGCTAAACCCTGCCGCCTAAAAGAATACATGACAGCTATTTATTTATAACCACTACAGGTATAAGTGTCCTTCTTTCCAAACATTTCTAAATCTTTAAAAAGCCCAGTTTTTGAAAATTTATAATTATTAGAAATCACAAACAGTGATAGCCTAGCGATTGAACACATACTTTCCAGGTAGGAGGGTCTGAGTTCGATCCGGGCCCATACCTCTGACTTTTCGAATTCATCTGGGATCAGAATTTGATTATCACTTGCATTAACAGTGAAGGAAAAACATCATGAGGAAACCTGCACACCTGAAAGGCCTCCATAAAGTTCTCAATTGTGTGTGTAGTCTGCCAACCTGCACCAGGCAAGCATAGTGGACTATGGCCTAACCCCTTCTCATTCTGAGAAGAGGTCCGTGCCCAGCAATGGGACAGTAATGAGCTAATTATGTTGTTATTAGAAACAACATTATTACTGGCAAAAAGGAAAACAAATTCCTTTGTGTACATTTATTGGTTTGCTTTTAAGAGCTGATGATTAATTACTAAGGTACCAACTTCGAAAGAGCAATTTATCAATTCTATGTCCCAGAGTTCTAAAATTATTCACTGAATAAAGTTGATGGTTGGATTTGTTCTAGGTAAATGATTTTTTTAACTAACCCTTAATAAGGCAAAGGAAATACATCTCCCATCAAATTTTTTGAAAGATGTCGCAAAAGCCTCATTATTATTATATTTTTATTTTTAAACCAAGCAATATTACGTTTTTTTACTATTTTCTGTAATCTATACTAATATTATAAACAGGAAAGATTTGTATTTTTGTATGTAACAAATAAACTTAAAAACTACTAGACCGATTTCAAAAATTCTTTTACTGCTAGAAAGCTACATTATTACTGAGTAACATAGGCTATATTTATTACTGGAATAAAACTTTTTACGCGGGCAGAGCGGTGATGACACAGCTAGTTATTTATAAAACAAATTGTTTGTTAGTTACTTTTCTTAAAACCTTCTGGCCGATTAAGGGTAAACTTACTCTGTGGCTGTAGCAGACTTCAGCTGTGGCGTCATATTGGACGGTGTTATAGCTGGTGCCGTGTCTATCGACCCTGGTGGCAGGGTCAGATTTAACTTGTTCTTCGACATTTTACTCATCTTGGATAAGTAGGTATTACTCCTTTAACCCATGAAATATTCTTGTTTTTCCTCCTAGGTGGTAGCTAGAACATTCAAGATAGTTTATAAAGTAGATAGGGTTTATTGTGTTAATGAACATATTCCAACTTAAAGCCGTAGACCTTAGAACATGGTGAAAGATTTGAAACTGATAGCATTTTGAGAAAAAGGGTGGATACTTTTTACTTTCAAATGATATTATAGTCAGAAACTTCTTATAAAACAAGTAAGTTTGAGAACATTGGATATACTGACATAACAATCAATAGAACTGATGAAAAGATTACCTAAAATGTATTGTCATAATGGTCAGACTTACCATTATTGAAATACAAGAGAAATTGTGGTTGTAGAAAATTTCTTTTCAACATAGTACTCTAAAGTATACCATACGTTTCAAAATAAAAGATACGTAGCAAAATTTATTTCACTGCTATTCGAACTTTTTTTATCAATCAGTCAGTATGATAAAATCCAAACTGCGTTCACAGAATAAAAAGGCAACAGCACATTCAACAAGTAACAAATAAATCTGTGATCCAAAATTAGCAGAAATCTCTGTGTGAACACTGAACAGTGACTCAGGGTGAGTATTATAGGGGAGTAGGCGAGTAAAAATTAAGAATCAACACTTACAGGAATACGAGACTAAATTCCTTTGTCACTGCATTCTTCTCAACAAAAGTCCACGTAAACGATGAATACCACTATAATTTATATGAAAAAAATAAAAACAATACCGCAATTAGGATTACCAACGATCGGAAAACGATAAAGGAAATCGGAAAACTAAAATTTGTCAAACGCACAGAAACGACAGATAGCCAGACAGACAGATGACAAATGACAATTTGAGTTGTTTTCTTTTTGACAGCATACAAATCTATAGATAATATAGCAAAGACCGAATGATATTAGTAGATTCCCAATTTTTTATTTTTTCTTTTACAATTAAATTATCTATGACCGAATGATATTGAATGATGATGTGACAACTGACATTATTTATGCTGTGGTTAAAGGCTGTTACACGCTTGGAACAAGTAAACTTGTATATTCAATAGATGTTACTTTTCTTTACAGAATAAATAGACATTGTAAAAATTTTGAATATTCCGCTCCGCCGTTGTTCTCGCTCTCTATTCAAGATGATTCTGAATTATTTACCTAAAAAATCGGTTGTGACATCAATAAGTCAATGACCCATATTGGACACGCCTACGCCTCAACCTGAGACCTCACCACCTCACCACGACATTCATTGCTCTATCTCTAGTATAGGCATCCATCAAATTAAACCTGCAATCGATATTGCTTACCTAATTATGATTGATATGATAAGTTGTGACTTTACATTTTGTATAGTTTGACCATGGGCGTGACCAGGATTTTGTCCAACCTTTTCACTAAATCAATAAGAGCAGAATAGGGTTATAGGGTAATTTTGCACATGTTTACCTTTTTGAGGCCCAAATACGTAGGTATAGCCGGGCATTGGTTTGCTTATTTTAGTAGACGTGTGTCGAGTTGACGGAGTCTGGAATATTTATATTCTTCCTTGTGTCAAGATATGGGGCTTGCGCTTCATCCGCCCCACCCTGGCTACGCCCATTAGCTTGCCTAGCTGGTACTTGTTATTTTAGGAAATTCAAATACAGTATGGGTTTTTCGTTGCAACTTGCTCTGCGCTCCAAAGTTAGCATGGAGTACAGAGCGGTATATACAATTAAAGTACTCTGTGAGCGGTGCATAGCGCGCTCAAGAAGTCAAATTAGTACTCTTCTTCTTCCTGCCCTTATCCCACACTAGGTGGGGTCGGCACAACATGTATTTCATAAATCCATGTTGTTAGAGGTTTTGGCTTATTGTTTTATGACCGGCCGCCTGCCTGACATCAACCCTCCTTAGGAATCAAATTGGCACGCTATCGAAAGAAATAAATTAAATATGTGCGACGCACAGAAGCGCATATTAGTCATGCATACATTCACGACATTCTTATGAAGGGTAGGTAGGTATAAATTAGAAACGCCAAAAGTTTACGTTTCATTTTGTATCGAGCCGAAAATATAAAAATAGTCAAAGCTCACACACATTGGATGTGGCAAAAGTAGGTCAGAACTCAGAACACCTAACTCAAAGCAGAATTATATCTTTCAAAAAAAAAAAGATGCAGATGCTTTAAATCAATATTTTAATGAATAATATCTATAACATACGTATTATTGTCCATACTAAGCGAAATTCAACTGATATTTACAGATATGCATTTCAATAGGATAACATAATATTTATATGTAGCACTGAACATTACGAAATGAATAATAATTATTTAGAACTATGTATCAGTCTATGATTTGATCGCACCATCATAGAAATATAATTTAATATTTCCTGTACAAAATAGCCCTTGCTAGCGATATTGTAACGTTCATTGTCACACAAAAAGTTCATTACGTTACGAGATCTGATGGGACGCGTGCTGTTGTGCTTTTAGGCGTAATCGATACCTACATTTTCCGAGTGAAATTTGGAGACGCGTGATTCGGAATCGATTTTACTTCGCCACTGAAGCATAGAGAAACTACAAAGTTCGAGCAATGGACGTTGCAAATGAACCAGCGTGACCCATTTTTTACTGGAGTTATTACAAAATATATGAGATTAGGAAACAGAAGACTTTAAGTAAAGCCGATAGCCATAACTCAAAAATTAAGCTACGATAAAATTAACATAAGAATATGCACATTAATTTATGTTGATTTTAATTTTGTCAAAAACATGTTAATACCGGGCTGATTCTTCTTTGTTTCAGGAACATTCTTTTTAGGTTCTGATTTAGTAGTTTTACTTTCCTTTTCCTCGGTTTTAGCTTTTTTCTTCTTTTCGTTTTTAGGGCTTTTTTGTTTAGGTTCTCCATCAGTTGGTTCTTTCGGCAGCTTCTTCTTTTTGACCTTCTTTTTGTCAGTTTCTTCTGGCTCACTGGCTGGTTGGAGTAATGGAGTGGGATCGTTCATGATCATTGATAATTTTCCGAAGTAATTCCACAGTGCGTCAACGCATTTTTCTGGTTTTCCTCCATCAGCTGTTTCCCAAAGTAAGCCGTACATTCTCGGCTTCAGTTTTTCCGTTGGCTTCTTCATTTCAGACTCAAATTCGTCTTCTAAATGTTTCAGTCTTTGTTTCTGTGTTTCTGGCGAGAGGGATAAGACGTCGTCTTCGTCCATTGTTGCTTCCTGTAAATGAGAAACATATTTAAATATTTAAGGGAAAATTCCAAAACTGCAATGTAAGTCCACAAAATCCAGCATCATTTATTATAACAGTTATTTTCAAAAATGTCTATGCTATTCGCAGGGTACATGCTGCAACCAGCCTTAATACGTCCTACTGGTGAACCGCAGCAGCATCACAGATGCATGGAGGACAAGTCTGGAGTTATCAACTTCCTGGCCTGATCTGAAATAATAGCCTGTATCTGGTGGTGCACTGTGAGGGTCTTGTAACAAAATAATGCAACATTCACTTCGCGAACATCAATCTGAGCTCACATCTTTACTAGAAAAAGGGGAAAATGTCAGCACCATTCACTATCTATAGAAGACTCTGATCTAATCTAAGTACTCACCTCATCGCTAAGATATCCGTGCGGCACAAACAACACGTTGTCCACCTCATACTCGTCAGCGTCCTGCTCGTCATCGCTGCCGGCAGCGCTGCCGTCGAGACTCTCGCCTTCTTGCTCCTCTTCCCATTCCTCGTCGCTGTCCGCTTCGTAGTCCACTTGTTTCTGAGATGTTTTAATAAAAAATTTCAGGTAACCCATATTTCAAAATTTTAAATTTAACTGTAGGGAACATGTCTTCCATAGCAATGCCTTAAATAGGGACAGTCGAGAGGACAGCATTGGAGCTGACTCGCACTCTGCGCATCAAGGACGTGCACCGCTTGCGCACGGCGGTATGGAAACAGTCAGAGCGCGCCTGCGCAAACATGCCTGAGGCACTGCAGAAGTGGGACAGCCCCAATACTGCCCAGAACGCATTGTTTTATTGGACATGGAGGGTGCTGTACTTAGCTTGTGTGTAGTTAGCCTATAGTTAATGTTTCTCATGTATATTGTATGATTAGTGGAGCATAGACAGCGCCAACACGTTGGTAAAAAATAAAAAGCATAATACACTTTGAACTATAAACTCTAGATCACCAACAGAGAATTGATTATACATTTTGCAAAAGAAAGGATTCTAAAATAGTAAAGTCCTTACTAGTAAAAATGATACCACTATTAGCAAGTTGTTTCTTCACTTTAAACTGCTATCACAGTGTACATACTTTGGTAGAAAGTAACTGGTTCTCAATCTATTTTTGCAACTAAGAGAATGGTAACCAATTGATACATAGATTATTCAGTACCTTGCATTCAAATCATTGTTGACTCATTCACTAACACCAGATTAAATACATACCTCATCTTGGCCAAAGGGTCGTCGAGGCCTAACGCTGGCGCTCTTCTTACGCCAAGTGCCCCAATACGGCGGGCGTCTGTTCTCGTGGAAACTAAGCAGCTTAGGTCTCAGTTTCTCTTGTTGGGCTGCCTCACAGGTAAATATCTCGCCGGAGCCATCTGGCATGGGAGGTAGCTCGTCCTCTGAAAGAAAAAAAAAGTTGAATTTCATGGCTTGCAGAGGATATTATGATGATGATGAAATTGTACTCTATTTTTCAAACTTCATAAAGATCGAACCAACGACGGCACAAAGACGTGTTAGTTAACCTAGTTGGCATTTAGACTTGAATGTTTTCCCATATCTATGACATTTATCAACTGCCTCGCTGATCTAGTGTTGGCAAGCGCGACTACTGATCGTGAGGTCCTAGGTTTGATCCCCAGGTTGGGCAGTGTTATTGGGTTTTTCCATGTGGAATTCCTCAGTAGCAGCCTGGAGTTTGTATTTGTGCCTGGTTGATGGCAATAGGCTCGCCCCCTGTTACATCAGACTTATACATAATGGTGAAATGAGGGTGTTACTATACACCTCTGCTCAACCCTTCGGGGAATATAGGCATGATGTCATGTATATTATCATCTGTCCAAATGTAAAGTGTATTCTTTGGTGTTGTCCATACATGAATAAATACACAATCACCAAGTGTAGGGGCTCCTTGATTTATTCTTTGCCCATAAGATTTGGGTAAATCTATAGTGAATCTAAATATTTATATCTACGGATAAGATGGATTCTTGTTGTAGTCTGAACTGAGGGGTAAAAATAAAACTTGTCTTCTCGAAAGTAATTATTATTCATGGAAATCTACTATAGCAATGATAGCCTAATGGTGTGACAAGTCATAGGTCTCGAGTTCGAACCCAAGGCACGCACCTCTGACGTTTAGGTTTCATGTGCGTATTGTATAATAATTATAAGTGATAATTATTATCACTTGCTTAAAAACGGTGAAGGAAAACATCGTGAGGAAACCGGCATGCCTAAGAGATATTTCTCGACGGCATGTGAAGCCAAGTCAGAGGCCCATGGGCGGCATAAACTCTGACACCAGGTTTGTCACTAACCACACAAAAAGAGAGAGATGGAAATCTACTGAGTGGTAGCTAGATACTACAAATTAAAAATAGTACTTACCGACAATCATGACATCATCATCATCCTTATCACTTAAAGGCCAAGTCTTTCCACTCGACAACGGTTTACTCATTCCATCCTTCAAACACTTCAGATATAAATCTTTTTCGGACACCTTCTGCTTTTCTATGAACTTAACCAAATCCTCTTTTTTGTCCTCGCTCAAATCCACTCTGACTAAAGGAGCTAGTCTCATGTCGTTCTTAATCATGAAGTTAGATAGCATGTTGGTTTTGCTGACGCAGGCAATGGTGGTCTGGTCCTTATCAGATTTTTGTTTCGGAACGAAGAAGTTGACGAATGCTTCTGCAGCCTTTTTCTTCTTCAGTTCTTGTTCTTGCTTCTCTAGTTCTAGAGCCTCTTGCTTCTTACGTTTCTCGTCCTCTCTTGCTTCCTTTTCCTTTCGCTTTTGTTCTTCTTTTTCCTCCCGCTCTTTGCGTTTCTGTTCTTCCTTTTCTTCTCTTTGTTCTAGAAATTGCAGTAGAATTGATGAGTTTTATCTGAGACTAGACTTGTATAATGATCGAGGTGCAAAGAATTATTTTGAGTATATTATTTTCTAATAGCATCTGCCAGATCTTTGGAGTTTTTAGAAAAATAATGATTTTTTTTAAGATTAATCATATGAAATCATTATGTTTATAAATAAGTAAGCCTCTATTCTGCTACCTGTGCATGCAACAGGATGCAGTAGATTGCAGCAACCTCATTTGGGCTAATAACAACATACCTATTACCTATGTTCATCTACAGACTAATATGAGATAAGACAAAGAAGATTTCACTATACTTACTCTTCTCTAACTCTTTCTGGCGTTCCCTCTCTTCTTTCTCCTTTCTCTTCTGTTCTTCTTTTTCTTCCTTTTCCTTTCTTTTAACCTCTTCTTTTTCTTCCTTTTCACGTTTCCTCTGATCATCCTTTTCTTGTCTCATTTTAGCTCTCTCTTCTTTTTCTTGTTGCTTCTTTTTATCCCTTTCTTGTTTTTCTTTCTCCCTTTCATCCCGCTTTTTAGCGGATTCCAACTTCTTCTGTACCTGTGGATTTAAGTATAAAATTAGTGAACTTGATGTCATGATGACAATGTTATACTTTATGGATTACTACCAGTGCCCTCGCAGTTCCGCCCTAGTAAGAAGTTTACTTTAAATATGTCAGAAACCTTTGTGCAAGTACCAACAACAACTGTACAAAGTTTCAACCTCATCAGATAAACAATGCACAAATACATATAAGATGAACAGACATACAAGCATTCTTTTTTATATGATAGATATGCTAATTACTATTATACGCCCCGCCTAAGTCCAGCAGTAGACTGCTATAAGTTGATGATGTTAATCACTTTTTTTATTCTTGACATGGTCACATTTGACCCTAGTCTCACCAGATGGTAAGCGCAGACAGGGTCTAAGATGGAGGACACAAATCCAAGGAACAGGGATATAGAGATAGATTCCCCTATATCCCTCTGGCTCTCAAATACATACAGAACACAGTACTTGGCGCCCAACTTTAGTGTGAGGGTGGTAGCTAGCCAAGTGGCTCATATGGAAGCCTACTGAAGGTTTTGTTATTATTTTGTTATAGAAACTATTGTTTATACCGAAGTATAAATGTAATAGAAAAGGAGAATGGGCGAAATGTTTGGAGGTTGGTCTTCTCCTCCTCTAGCAATGAGTGATGTGTCATTAGAAAGGTCTTTTTAAGCTAAACATTTAATACTAGCACAACTAAAGTCAATTGTTAGTATTTTCAGAGTTATAATACCTTTAAAGTGAAAAATCGTTTATACCTGTACTATCACAATTTCTTCACTACTCCTCTAGCAATGAATGGTATGTAATTAGAAAGGTCTTTTTAAGTATAACATTTAGTACTAACATAGCTAAAGTCAATTGTTAGTATTTTCAGAGTTATAATACCTTTAAAGTGAAAAATCGTTTATACCTGTACTATCACCATTTCTTCACTACTCCTCTAGCAATGAATGGTATGTAATTAGAAAGGTCTTTTTAAGTATAACATTTAGTACTAACATAGCTAAAGTCAATTGTTAGTATTTTTGGAGTTATAACACCTTTAAAGTGAAAAATCGTTTATATCCAATACTATCACAATTTCTTCTTTTTTTGTTACTTATACTAAAGTATCGCTACATTCTTATCATATTATTTGCAAATAATGTGTGAAGAAAAAGAACTTAAACATAACCGGCGAAATGTGGGTGCTATACACCTCTGCCTACCCCTTCGGGAAATTCAGGCGTCAATGTTACGTGTTACTTAGGTAGGTATCTTAAATCATTATTATGGCAAAGATCCTATAGCAAAAAGTGTAAAAAAGATAATAAATAGCAATATTTGAGCGTTAACATAGTTTTTAAATGGTTACATTTAGTGAGCTTTAACTCGATAAATACTAATAATTGACAGTAGCTGTAATACAAAAAAATGTTCTACTTAAAATAACCTTTCCATTGATAACTATATCACTCATTGCTAGAGGAGGGGTAGACCAAAAGGCCCATACTCCTTTAAAAAAAACAACTATATGGACCTACTTAAAGTGTGGATGTAGATCTTTGAAAAGCTTTTTTAAATATTTCATACATGTTCAATATGTGGTAAGAACAAGTAACTATTTTTTAAAAAGACCTTTACTCAATTTATTTAAAACTTGTATCGCAACTTGTTTTTACATGTAAACAAGGTTTTAGTGACGCATATTAGTGCTTTTAGTTTTATGTAATTTAGGATACATTAAAAAATTACTGTGTACCCTGTTAGAAACACAAAGCAAATACAGTGTTACACAATTATCTAACCTAAAAAGAGTCTTACCTGTTTCGGTGTTAAATTTACAGATGACGTAGACTCATTCAGTGATACATCCCCCTGGCTATTAGTGACGGATGAACTTCTACTCATCTTAGGTGTCTGCTTAGGAGTTGTCGGAGTAGAACAAACAGAATCATTGGCCTTAGAACTAGGTGAACCTTTCGAGTTATTATTTTGCTCAGTTTTAGCTTTATTTCTAGCACTCCGTTTGGGTGTGATCTTATTCTCTGCCATTACTTTTTTGGAAGGTGACTTGCCTTTTTTATTTGCTTTATTGTCATCTTCAGCAGATTCATTATTCGTAGAAGTATCTAGGTCTTCGGCATCTTGAGTTATATCTTTTTCATCTTCATCGTTGTTAGCAGTAAGATCATCTTCAGAATTATCAGTCTCAGTAGGTTTGACGTCATCAGGATTATTTGAATCTTCTAAAATTACTACAACCTTAACTTCTTCCGTTTCCTTAATTTCATTTTTATTCTCTTTCAGTAATGATTTTGTAGATTCTACGGTGTCTTTTTTAGATTCAGTGTTTTCAGTATCACTTTTAGAACCATTTACCTGGGTTGTAGCAGGTTCATCCACATCCATCGCCTCACTGTCGGCGTCTTTGTTGTCAGCACTGTCAGTCCCACTTCCAACATCCACAGACCCATTACTAGCACTTTTTAAAGACTTCTTTTTGTCGCTTTTCTTCTTTTTCGATTTCTGAAGCTTCTTTTTCCACGCTGTATCCACTAATTTGACGAAAGGATTCATAGATTTATCGTCTTTTGGTGGATTTTCACTACCTCTACTGTCATCGTCACTAATTACAACTGGATCTTCCACTAGGTCATTTTCTTTACAGATTTTTCCGACTTTCACGGCCGATTCAGTTTCAGGAGTTGATAGCTTTCGTTTCCTTGTCTGTGAAACAGCCGGTGTAGATGATACATCGCTTATAAGCTTGAAGGGGAGTCTGGCTTGCTTCAGCTTCTTTTTTGACGGCGTTACTTCTGTTTTCTCCGGCGACTTACTAGTTTTCATTGTTAAACAGCTAAATAAAATTATTATAATGTAACATTAATAGGATTATTTGTAATTAAACACTTACAAACAATCTCAAATAAATACAACACTCTCAACAAAACACGATGAACTTTTTTTGACAGATGTTATAAAACGCGGGAGTTTACTGTACGTTCAAAAACTAACTTTGATAAAAAAATTAATGCAGCATTTGTTAACACTGTTGTAACACAGAAGCCCGAAAATAAAAGTGATGACGGTAAAATTTTAGTAAATCTATGCTCCAACAAATATTGTATTTATAAATTAAACCTGAATCCATAATATGAAATATTCGTTTCAGTTAAAATAATATTTATTTACTAAATTAAAATATTGTAATTGTTATATGCCTATGAATTATATGTTTAGAACGTACAATGGTATTGTGTTCCATTCTACTTTTGAAACGGCATTGTTAACATTTATAACAAGATTGAGAACAACGGAACAACCTCAAACAAAACAAAACAAAAAAGAACTGCCAAGGTTCGCCCGCCTCCTTTTTCTAGACAATCAAAGACACAAGTATAAAAAGGCACAGGTACAGACCCACATATTTATCTGTTAAATCAGTCGAGACGCCACTATCGCTAATTTAAATATCGCCAATTTATAACTAACCTGTAATGCAACAAACTGTACCTATCCTTATAATATTTAAAGCATTTTCTTATTCTTATTCTCATTGTAGTCAATGCTAGCTGTTACTATCGGAATCACATATTCGCTCACTCTCATCTAAGAAATTAATGATGAGTTTCATCCGTCTCATCTAAATGATGGTCAACGATTCCCCAAATAAGCAATACATTTCTTTAAACTTTTTTTATAAGATTTAAACAATACATAAGTTTTTTTTTAAATCAAATACAAATTCAGTAATCATTTTTGTCATACTAGCAACTGTATTTTAAATATCGATTTCAACATTCTATCATTTCACAGATAAATTGGTGGTTCTATACTAATAGGAACACCGCAAAGAGGTAACATGGTAACATACTTAATAATAATTCCATGGAACACCAGAATACCGTCGTTAGAGTGCGCGCAAGCTAGGTCTGCGCGCGACGGAGGGCGTGCTAAATGTTGCCATGATCGCAAAAATATAAAGTCCTACTTTTCAAGGAAAAGTAGTATAATCATGAGCATTAAAATTGGGCAGCCCTCTTGCTGTTTATTATATTTTAATTGAGCTAAGTTATGTACGTTTAAATTTACTACCTATCAATTAAATTAATTCGTATTTTTACGTAATTTGCAAAGGAAAAGAACTAAGGTTATAAATGTGCCGTGAG
This sequence comes from Amphipyra berbera, assembly GCA_910594945.2. Lineage (NCBI taxonomy): Eukaryota > Metazoa > Arthropoda > Insecta > Lepidoptera > Noctuidae > Amphipyra > Amphipyra berbera. Next base: position 6,658,756 of record OU343136.1, on the reverse strand, counting down.
TGAATAAGAATGCAGTATGATTATTATCGGCTGATGAGGTCTATTATAATCTTTATTATTATATTTTCTTTTATTCCTAAAATCAGGTAGATGTAGTGACAAAGTTAATAAAACGGCAACATTATGGCGGAACATGATTAGTTCCGATTTTGGCCGCGCGCAGAGTTATCTTGCGCGCATTCTAATATTGTTATTGTTACCTCTATAATTTGGCACACGAAAATAGTTCTAAAATAAGTAGAAACTTCTTTCATGGCAACATTTATTTTACTCAAGTCCAAATGCCAAGTGCTAAGAAGTATACCTCAAAAAATACATACCTACCTATTTAAAGTTAATATAGGAAAAATAACAGAACTAATGTTCTGCTAAGTAGGTAGGTATGTGCCTACCTATCGCGAAAAGTGACATGATATTTTATTTACTTATTTTTTGTTTTGGATAGGATTTCTTTCGATGGTTTCATAATAATAATATAATGTTGCTAGACCCAAATGTTGTCTGTACTTATTAATGTCATGAAAAAAAATAAAAAAGAATTATATTACGTATTCGATCTAACCTTGGATTGATTTATCTTTTGTTAAAAAAGAGATGTAGTTTATGTACTACCTATATCATATTGCCAATAATCGAATAAGGCCTACAGTTTTTTACGGTTTCGTAGTTTAATTAAGAACCCAGTAGTTTCTTCATGTGTGTCTGTCTGTATGTCACAGCCACTTTTTTCACAAACTATTAGTATTACAAAACTGAAATTAGCCATGGTTCTTCTTCTTCTTCTTCCTGCCCTTATCCCACACTAGGTCGGGACGGCACAACATGTATTTCATAAATCCATGTTATTAGAGGTTTTGGCTTATTGTTTTATGACCGGCCGCCTGCCTGACATCAACCCTCCTTAGGAATACTCGTTGCACCATCGCACGGGTGACCCAATGTGCTTGCTCAAATTATGCATTGGGTCCCAAAATGATATGCTTGTCAATCTTATTGCCGACAATTAAGCAGACTATGTTCTTCTTGGTGGAGTACCTATACTTGAAGTTCCTCGACCCACTCATTCAGTTTTGCTAGGGACTTTGGTTCTGACACATCGTAAACTAATATAGCATCGTGGGCTTCTCTGTAAAAACTTGATATCAATCAATGTTCTGTATCGCTCCTGTCCCGCTGTATCCCAAATACCAAGCTTGACTTTAACACCGTTCACATCCATGACGATAAAATAACTCACAATTTCTCAAAGTAAAAATAAATAAACGAAAAATAAATTTTATAAAATGTCACATTCATAATTCTAATTTGCAATGGTTGTATAATTATTTATCGCCTAAAAATGATGAAATAAAATCTTTGATATTTTTTTTAGGGTTTGTCCCTTGCATTAAAATTGAGAATGTTTTTTTTTTATCACTTGCCTTGTTTTATTGCGTATCGTTGAATAGGTCTTTCAAAAATATTGTAGGAGTCACATTTTTATTAAAATCGAGGATCCGTTTACAAAATAATAAGGTTTTTAGTCGTCAAACCATTATTTTTAAACGGTTTTAATTAGCTTCACTTCGTTTATTTGTTTGTTGAATTTAAATCTTGCGACAGATTTTTCAACTAGGTACCTACTTCTGCTTAACAGATTCTCCTGAAACTTCGCACACAACATTCCATGCGTAGGTACCTACACTGTTCTATATTTCGCCGCATGACCCAAGTAACCATACTTTACCTCTAGTTTAATTTACTAAAAACCAAAAGGTAGGTAATCTATACTAATATTATAAAGCTGAAGAGTTTGTTTGTTTGTTTGTTTGAACGCGTTAATCTCAGGAACTACCTACTAGTTGGAATTGAATTTTTTTTTGTGTTGGATAGTCTGTTTATCGAGGAAGGTTATAGGCTATATAACATCACGCTACGATCAATAGGAGCGGAGCATAAATGAAAAATGTCCATGTGCAAAAACGGGAAAAATGTCCACCTGTGGGAAGCCGGGACGGGCCGCTGTTAGTTATATTTTGTTTTATTACAAAACTTGTAAAATATTTGTCAAAAACATGTGATGTTTATAAACTTGTAATTCAGTTAGGTTGTTCCATGTTTGTTTCTATACTCTTAATTCGCCGATTTCAGTAATCCGCGGTTTGGTGAGGTTTGGGCTTTGAGCCGTACCCCGGTCACTCCTTCGGAAGACATTCGTACATCGTACGAATGTTTTCCGTTTTTAACCGACTTCCAAAAAAGGAGGAGGTTCTCAATTCGTCTGTATGTTTTTTTTTTTTAAATGTTTGTTACCTCATAACTCCGCCATTTGTAAACCGATTTAGATGAAAATAAAGTTATTTGAAAGGATATACTTCCAGATTGGTCCCATTTAAATTTGGTGAAGATCTGATGAAGAACTTCGGAGATAGACAATAGAACTCCTCAATGACGAACAGTACGCATAATGTGATGATGTGATTATCTTACGAGCAGCGTCTTTAGTAGGTCCAACCATATTTTAATTAAGGCCACTAAAACGAAAAAAATAAAAAAACATTTTAACAAAAATAAAACCGACTTCAAAAAAAAAATGATGAAAAGAATAAAATAATTACCATACTATAAAATTAACAGTTTCAGAAGTCGGTGCTAATCCACGCTGAACCAAATTGAAGGCACCGACTTCTGAAACTGTTAATTTTATAATATGGTAATTATTTTATTCTTTTCATCGTTTTTTTTGAAGTCGGTTTTATTTTTGTTAAAATGTTTTTTATGTGTGGGAAATGTTCGCATGCATAGTCATTGCGAATGTCAGTCCCACACTTGTGGGTTCGCGTATTCGTGCGAATGTGAGTGACTCATTTGGGATTGCAGCGACCCATCGCTGATGACCATGTCGACATACATAGTTCTAAACGCGCATTCTATCATTCAAGCAACGCAGCATTTTAAGCGTTTTTGTCAAAGACAATGGTTTTACGTTACGGTTTTGTATTACCAACTAAATGCTGGTTATATTATGATTGATAAGAACCTTTTTGGCCACCAAATGTCATGTAATGTCAGTGTAGTATTAATTTAAAAAAAAAACACTTTTGGTTTAGTAACTAAACTTTAGTTATTGCTCTGTGGAATCCAGACTAGCTTTGTTGTCAAACTTATTGTACTATATAAAACATAATATAAAAGTACCTAATATATTAAAAGTACTTATTCCATTAAGTTAGAAATGGGTAACGGTCCAAAAAGATGGGACTTCAGGGATGTGTCTTTAGGCATACAGAAAATACGTGAATTTTTATTAGGGCGAAGATATTTTTATCCTGAATTTCATAATCGTTTTATGCCAATATTGTCACCTAGATCTATTCCTCCACCTGACATCCCTCGGGGGCCGGATGTTCAGTATAGTAATATGTGGTATGGCAAGAGGGATGCTTTAAATTCTGTAAAACCACCGGTGGTGGCACCTGTAGCTGAAGGACTTCGTCGCAGACCTATGACTCAGAAAGTGAGTGTAACAATTCCGATATTTTTTTATGGATTATAGTTAAAATTAAATCCTTACTCATTGGAATGAATATTGATTTTAGTAATTTGTAGATAGCAAAAGTTATTGTTTACGGAGGTTCCGATAAACATAACATAACATCACGCCTGTATTCCCCCAAGGGTTGGGCGGAGGTGTACAGTAACACCCTCATTTCGCCGTTACGTTTAAGTCCCCTGTAATAGGAGGCGAGCCTATTGCCATCCACCGGGTACAAATCCAAACTCCGGGCTGTTTCTGAGGAATCCAACACGGAAAAACCCAATAACACTTTGCCCGACCTGGGGATCGAACTCAGGACCCCATGATCAGCAGTCGCGCTTGCAACCACTAGATCAACGAGGCAGTTCTGATAACTGTAATATGTATTTACTATGTCTCGACTATTCATGGCCGAATCTTCCTCCTAACCTTTTCCCAATCATCTTGGGGTCAGCTTACAATCTAACCAGATGCGGCTGAATACCAGTATTTTACACGGAGCGACTGCCATCAGACCTCCGCACCCAGTTACTGGGCAATCCCGATATACTAAGGTTCTCGAGTAGCGGCAGAAAATACAGATGCATTTTAACGAATTTAATGTTATTTATCATCATGATCAGATCATGATCAAAAACGGCACAAAATAGAGGTTTGGAAGGCAAAAAGGGGGGTCTTTGCTCAGCAGTGGGTCATTCTATAGACTAATGCTAATAACTGCCTCGTTGGTCTAGTGGTGACACGTGCGACTGCTGATCGTGAGGTCCTGGGTTCGATCCCCAGGTCGGGCAAAGTGTTATTGGGTTTTTCCGTGTTGAATTCCTCAGTAGCAGCCCGGAGTTTGGATTTGTGCCCGGTTGATGGCAATAGGCTCGCCCCCCATTACATGAGAGTTAAACATACAACCGAAATGAGGGTGTTACTAGACACCTCTGCCCGACCCTTCGGGAAATAAACGCGTGGTGTTATGTTATGTAATGCTAATATATAAAAATGTCTGCAGATTGAGTTCCCTAGCGCACCTAAGCCAGGTATGGCGTGGTGGTTCGACGGCCACTGTTATTACGAAGAGGGCCCCGATGCGCCTCCTCCACCTCCTCCAAAAGACTATAGTAAGCCCCCTCAATCAAGAGCTCCTCGTATTCTGACACCTGCGCTACGTTTAGAAAGAGAACCGGTATTTTCTCCAAGTCCCTGTGACCCGTGCAAGATACCGAAGAAGAAGTGATCTAAAATGTATGGAATTGAAAACGCAGAGTTTTAATTATGATTTTTTAATTAAATGTTTAGTGTCACGACTGACACGTCGCTCTTATTTGATTCGTCGATATTATATCGTCAGTACAGAAATGCTTTTACTTCTTAGCTTAGCGTAGATAGTAGCCATTTATTATGTAGATACAGTCATCGTTCGTTTTGCCTAGCCTTTTCCCAACTATATTGGGGTCAGCTTCCAGTCTGATCAGATGCGGCTAAATACAAGTAATTTACACGGAGCGACTGCCATCAGACCTCCGCAACCCAGTTATTAGGCAATGCATCGGCATTGCCCAATAATAATAGACATCGATCTTAAGGTTAGACCAGTTGTCAAACTTTCGGGTTTCTGACTACCCGTAACGACTGTCATAGGTATTCGTTTGACATCCGGGACGCACGGTTTACCGTGTTTTCCGAGGCACGGACAACATAGTTGGGAAAAGGCTAGGCAAAAAATCTGGAAATGAAAAAACCAAGCCCTTAGACATATACCCATATTCTAAGACGTTCCTCCAAAACTTACTCGACTCCACCTCGACTCAGCCTTTCTCGCTACCATCGGTAGTTATAGTTGACATAAACGTCCTCGGCTCGAGATTTTTCCTCAGTCGAGGTCAAACTCAAGGTACCTCGGAACCTACCTTAAGGAAGGAAATGTCGAAGTTCGTATGTACCAAAAGTGAGTTTTGAAAACTATCGAATATGCTTACGATAACCCTTACAACTATTTATCGCGGCGTTATTTGCGAGATGCAGATAATTCAAATTATGACGAATGACTCCTCTCTACCTCGACTCATTTGAGGACCCCTCAGTCGAGGAACCTCAAAGTTCACTCGAAATTGCGACTAAGAATACAATTTTGAAGGTGTTTTCGAGGCTGTCCTGAATCGAGTTCGAGTCAAGTAAGTTTTGGAGGAACGTCTTAGAATATGGGTGATAGTATTGGATTACTTTGTTGTTCCGTCTGTCTGTCTGTCAATGGGCCCTTTCTTCAGTAACATCTAGAGGTATCGAGTTAAAATAAGTTTTAAATAACAAATTCTACAGCCTTGAAGTCCCTGAAGACTCATGTTTCTAACTCAATGCAATAAAAAGATCGGGCATTTCAAAGTGTATTTTTATACTAACAGACTAACTTACACACCAAAACCTATAAGATAGGTAGGTACTTCCTTTTGACCTAAAACCTTGTTTGGCGCAAAGGAAGTTGTGGGCTGATGCGGAGGAATGAGGAAAGTTTTGACTATGAATGTGGAAGGTTATAAGAGTAATGGAAGACCAAAGAAACGATGGATGGATAGTGTGAAAGATGATATGGCTAGAAAGTGGGTGACTACTGAGATGACGGCTAATAGAGATGTATGGAAAAGGAGACATACTGCGCCGATCCCAAATAAGTTGGGATAAGGGCAGGACGTTGATGATGATGATGATGAAGCTCTCGTAGCACAAGTACCTAAAGGAAAAAAATCTTTTACGACGATATTATACCACTATTAGACATGTAATCTGAGATGTAATCTAATTAAATTAATTAGGCTTTTAGAAGTCTGGGGGGTGAGTCTGTCCGTATGTCAAAAGGATCCTAACTTTTCAACCATATAGTCAACTAGGTGATTTAAGAGATAGTGGTGTTGGTACGACTTGGCGGAGGTCTCAGCAGTGGGACAGCACAGGCTGACAAAAAATGACGGTCTTCATCATATTTTGATTGTCACTTGCGTTAACGATGAAGGAAAACATCGTGAGGAAACCTGCACTTCTGAAAGGGCTCCAAAAAGTTCTCGATTGTGCGTGTAATCCGCCAACCCGCACCAGGCCAGCGTGGTGGATTATGGCCTAAACCCGACCGAGAAGAGGCCCGTGCTCAGCAGTGAGACAGTAATGGGCTGATTATCCAAGTTAGTAGATCCTTGGTTTCATTGAAAATTCAAGTTACGTATACATTTTATTAATCTAACACAGAAACCTAGATCCAGCACTTCCTATACCAGTTTCCTCAGAGCTACGAGGCGTAGTAATTAGCAAAGTATCCTATTAAATAGTGTAGTAAATGGTAGCTGTAAAATAAATTGGTTAAGTGCGTTACCATCGCTCGGTAACAAGATTATTCGCCACATGTGGAGCAACGCAGTTACTTTATTACCTTCTGGAGCACATGAAAGCTGTTAACAGTAACTATGTAGGTTGGTACAAACAACCAAACGTACATAGTTACCTAGTATACAAGGTTAGTCGGAAAGGGGGTACTAAGCCGAAAGGGTGTTAAAGTAGCCATAATAATGGACAACTTTTGTTCTACAACTTTCCCCAAAAGTCATTTAGTTTAGGAGAAATTGCATAGCATAGATTTCATAAAAAATACGCTAAATTCTGTCTATCCTCAGCTATGATCCGCAGTGATCATATTTTGGTTCACAGATTAGAAGCTCTGTTTTCTGAATTCGTAACTAGAGCAGGGGATGCCGAATCTTTGAAAAAACTAAATCAAAAATGATTTCGCTTGTTTTTTTTAATCGAATTTTGATATTTTATCACTGTCTTTAAAACAATCATCAGTGATACATTAAGTGGCCTGCGGCTTAGTACCCCCTTTCCGTCTAACCTTGTATATCTTACTGGTTACTGGATAATTTGTAGTTCGTTCTGCCTAGCTTTTTCCCAATTGTGTTGGGGTCAGCTTCCACTCTAACCAGATGCGGTTGAATACCAGTATTTTACACGAAGCGACTGCCATCAGAGTTCAGACCTCCGCAACCCAGTTATTGGGCAATGCTAATATCCTAAAGTTAGAACGATTGTCAGACTTTCGGGCTTCTGGCTACCCGTAACGACTGTCATAGGTATTCGTTTAATACCCGGGACCGACGGTAGGTACGTGCTTTCCGAGGCACGGAGGGGTCTCAATGTGTAACGAATGGCGAAGCGGTGAAAGCGTAAACAAACAAAATAAAAATAGAAGTAATTACGCTCTATAAAAGAATTTACAACTGAATTGTTGGCGCCAAATGAAGATTTTCTGAAAAAAATGCAAAGAATGCTGCACATTTCAATTTACAATAACGTAAGAATAGATAGCTTACGAAACATCAACATGTTTACTTGGTACTAGTGTTTACTTGACCTATTTTCAGTGTGCTTTGGTTGATTAATAATATTTGTTGGTGTACTGGTGGCAAGTGCGACTGCTGATCGAGAGTTCGATCCCCAGGCTGGACAGTGTTATCGGATTTTTCCGTGTGAAATTCCTCAGTACCAGCGGAGTTTGGATTTGTGCCCGATTGATAGCTAGGCTTACCCCCTATTATATAGGACTTAAATATAAGGGCGAAATGAGGGTGGTTCACCCCGGGTGGGGACGAGTTAGAATATAAAAGTTCCTTACTACACGCTGGGAATCGACGCGTGTTGTAAGATTCAACAAAACCTAGCACGCTTGGTGGTAGGATCTATACGGTCCGCCTGGCTAGCTACCACCCTCACATCTAGACACGCGGCAGCGTGTCAAGCCAAGTTCAAAGGAAAAAGGAACTGGCGACGCAGCAGCCGTGTGTTATATTCAAAGACATTCAATTATATTTCACGAACCATTTGAAGCCACTTTTGACCCCTTAATAACTCAAAATCTATTTAACATAAACGCATGAAATTTAGTTCATTTATTAAAACCCCTTAGATTAATAAGAACTTCAAATTTCATACATAGAGCTCAAACGGTTATTGAGATATTAACGTCTGAAAATCGGCATTTTTATCACTGACTGACTGACATATGATCAAAAACCTAACCTACTTCCAGATGACCTAGAACGTTGAAATTTGGTGTCCAGCTGGATAATTGTGTGTATACAAAGGAATAAGTCAGAAAACACTGAATTTTTACGATTTGAAATAATTTTCAAGCAATCGATTTTTATTACCTAGCGCCTTTCGAAATTATGATAGCAAAATATATTTCTTTTGCAGGAGAATAGGTTCCATGATCCCATGATGAAAGGTCAATTTTATCGTTTTGTATACCAAATTATTTGATTCAAGTGGGAAATAAAAATACAAGTAAGAGGCAAATGATAAAAAAAGTTAAAGGGAGGACTTTCCATATATTTCTAACGTTCAAGAAAATGTAAAAAATTAACACAAAAAAAGAGAACTATACAGCGTAAACGTTTTACAGATCACTTTTGAATGATGAATAATAATAATTACTTAACGAAAAGTAATGATATCCCATCAAAAACAGAAATGTGAAAATGGAAGCCAAGTTCAATAATAAGAATATGCGTAGTTGTCGACTTCGCCGACAAAAGAATTGAGATCTAAATGGGTGAAATTTATTTATTCAAGATTTGACTTGGCTAGTTTTCACGTAGGTACAAGTTATCTTATATTTGGCTAATCAACTTGTCTTCTTTATGTTACACGCAAGTTACTGTTTTTATATGTCTAAGGACAACATAGGTAATTAATTATCTTACTCTTCTATAAATTTGGTTTGCTGGTAAAAACTAGCCAAGTCAAACTTGAATAAATATTTCAGGATTATCTACAGAACTTGGCACCCATTTAGATCTCAATTCTTTTGCCGGCGAAGTCGACAACTACGCATATTCTTATTATTGAACTTGGCTCACATTTTCACATTTATGTTTTTGATGGGATTATAGTTAAGTCGAGCAGTTTACTGTGTTCCATGATATATGAGAGCCAGAGGAGTATAGGGGAATCCTTCTATATCTCTGTTCCTTGGATTTGTGTGCTCCATCTTAAACCCTATCTGTGCTTACCATCAGGTGGGACTAAGGCCAAAGGCGACGACCATGTTACTATACACCTCTGCCCAACCCTTCGGAGAATACAGGCGTGATGTTATGTTATGTTGTTCATTCATTTATTGGACCAGTGTTCTGGGGGGGCTAATAACGTCATATTTGGTGAATTATATTTCACGACATATTCGTAATCATAACTGCAAGTGGTGTGGGTGGTGTCGGTGTGTATAGTCCGCCAACCCGCGCCAGCCGAACGTGGTGGAATAAGGCCTAAACCCTTCTTATTCTGTGAAGACGCCCGTGCCCAGCAGTGGGAAAGTAATGGGCTGATTATGCTATACCTACTTAGCTAATCGAAACAAACTCAATTTTTAGACGATTTTAATTAGCTTCAATTCGAATATTTGTTTGTTTGATTCATAATATTTTGCGAGAGATTTTTCAACTACTTCTGCTTAACCGATTCTCCTGAACCTTCGCACACAAATTCAATTCCCATCTTCTTCTTTTCGTGTGGTTAGTGACTAACCTGGTGTCACAGTTTATGCCGCTCATGGGCCTCTGACTTGGCTTCACATGCCGTCGAGAAATATCTCTCAGGCATGCCGGTTTCCTCAATAAGCACATGAATCCGAAAAGTCAGAGGTGCGTGCGTTGGGTTCGAACTCGAGACTTATGACTAGGCAGTCCAATCAATTCAATAAATCATTCAATTCCCTTGACAATATAACATTATAATAATTTCAACCTTCAATCCTCAAATCTTGTAATTTTGTACGTTGCAAACTGCCCTTTATATTTTTCTTAACAATTCTTTCCATCCAATGGTTGTCTGGAAGAAATTGCTTTAAGCGATAAGACCGCCATTTGTACTGTTCCTAATTATGTGTATTTCTTCTGTTTTATTTATTTTAGTGTGCAATAAAGTATATCTATCTATCTATCTTGATGTTGCAGGGATACTGCAAAATAAAACCGTTTACCTAACTTAAAAGTTTTTTTAAGGAATTATTACAAAAGGTATATTACTGCGTCGCGTCGTCCCGTCGAGAGATCCTTTTGCAATGGTAATCAAGTTGGCAGTATGTCGGCCAATTGAATTCATTTCGTATAACCCCGTGTTTATGTTACAGCAAGAATATTGAATCAATGAGGCGACCCAGACAGAATGGGTCGCGCGTAAAATGGATTTTTTATTTATGAGTGTTTTACTATGTAGAGATTATGAGATATCTGATTTATGTTATATGGCTTTGAATACATTTAACCATCGTTGGTAGACCTAGGAGCCCAATAAGTTTGACTACTGATAATCTTAGGATATCGGTAGGTATTGCCCAGGAACTGAGTTACGGGGATCTGATGGCAGTCGCTCCGTGTAAAATACTGTTATTAAGCTACATCTGGTTAGATTGGAAGCTAACCTCATCATAGCTGGGAAAAATGACATCGTTTTGCATAAAAGTACCTAAGTAGGTAGGTACTTACCGTCTACTGTTTTTTTTATGAAACTTCGATTTTTAAAATGAACTTAATAAATCTTATTTATCAGTAGACAGAAAACCATACAAGAAAATTGTGGTATTAACATAACACAACTTCACGCCTTGTATTCCCCAAAGGGTACGGCAGAGGTGGTTTTAGTACACCCTCGTTTCGCCAGTTATGTTTTAAGTCCCATGTAATAGGGGGCAAGCCTATCGCCATCAACCGGGCACAAATCCAGACTCCGCGCTGCTACTGAGAAATTCCTAATAGAAAAACCCAATAACACTTTGCCCGACCCGGGGATCGAACCCAGGACCACATGCTCAGCAGTCGCGCTTGTAACCACTAGACCAACAAGGCAGTCAAATTCTGGTAATAATTTAATAATTTTTCATCCTATACCAACATAAAAACCATATAACATAGGAAAATATTATATCTAATATCTATTTTACGCAAGAGTGGCTGGTATGAAAAAGTTATAAGCAAAGGTTCACAATGTAGACAGAAAATACATTTTTGATACGTTCGTTGAGCGTAAACACCTGTCTCGCCGAGATAGAGTCGGGCATCATTCGCTTAGAATAAATAAACATCTACAACGACTTCTCTTATAAATATTATCTCGACGAGATAACGTTTGGAATGATAACTTGTGCAATTGAGATTCCAATAATAACAGCAGTCAATAATATCTTAGTAAACTTGCAACTAGCAGGCAGTAAAAATAGTGTTAGTTTATTTCATTTAAAATTAAATTAAATTTAGTTTTTACGGTAGAATTGCTGGTGTGTGAAATCAAAAGTCATCATACATCAATTCATTATTAACTAGCTATTACCCGCGGTTTCCTAGGGGAACTACTTGACCTACCCGGATAAAAAGTATCCTATGTGTTAATCCAGGGCATAGTCCATCTGTGTGCCAAATCTCATCCAAATCCGTTGAGCCGTTTTTGCGTGAAAGAGTAACAAACATCCATACATACAAACTTTCGCGTTTATAATATTAATAAGGATTTGTTACCAAACGCAATATTTTATTATACTAGACATCTTTAAACTAAAACGAAGGTACCTTATTTATATACACTCGGGAGCAATGAATCCGGTTCACCAATATAAACAAAACAATGTTAAAGTGTTAAACAATATTAAAAATGTTTTCCGAGGTATTAAGGTTGTTGTTTTGTTGACCCGGATTCATTGCTCCCAAGTGTAGGTACTGCGGTCTTTATCTATCGAAGGTTTGACACTTACCAATTATAGTTAATTATTGAAAAGTTTAATATAAGCCGAATAATAAAAAAAAACATTTTTTATGAGGTATTATCATCAATAAATAAACCAACAATATGCACGATAGATAAATGAAATTGTTACATACAATTAACAACGCATTACATTTACTTATTATTAATTTCATGTCTTAATCATTCCATCGTTTTGTTGCCGCAACATACATATTTCATAACGTGTACATTACGTTATTTCCAGAGCGGTATCTTCGACTATTACAGGTCATTTAATAACCTGAAGATGTTACCTCAAGATCGGTCATAGGTTGCGTTTATGATTAGTGCTAATCTGTCGAGCGCAGTACGTGAACCGCTCCGTCCGTCGGCGCATGATCGAGCATCCAGTCGCCCGGCGTCAGTACCTCCGCTGCCCTCGCCGCTACCACACGCCTCTCGCTTATAACAATCCCTCCCTGAGGGCTGCACAAATAATGACTGACACCACCCCCGAAACGAGGCTCCCCAAATAAGTGAAGGGCGACAACCCTCCGTTCTAAAGTGATGGCCGGAACGCGCGCTCTTTTACCGACTGACGTTTTAAAATCCGACAATTTATAGTGGTTTTGTTTGTTTGAGTTTTGTGAAACGGACGTCTAAAGGGATTGCAGCAGTTAACAGCACCTGCCGGAAAAATAAATAATAAGGAAATAAATATTACTGTTCAAAATGATACAGGACAGCGAAAACTCTGCTTTGACTGAGCAAATTGCTGCTTTCAAGAGCGACCCGGAGAAACTTCGGGAGGCAACTGAATTTGTAGACCAACTCATACAGCAAGCAAAGAAAGAGGCTGAACTAAAACAAAAAGAGAAAGACAGAAGTAAATTCGTAAGTATCAATGTATATTTATCCCCGTAAGGAAAAGAAATAAATGGAATTGATAGGGCGGTAAGTGTTCAAAGTGGCGTAGTGCTGCTGTAGAATGCAAAATTTGGCTTCTTCCAAATAGCAATGCTATTCCATCATAATTAAGTATATCTTGAAACACATTAAATTTAAAGCAATATATTTTTGCATGAAAATAGAAAACCTTCACTCATTTTCCACCGACATATCTAGTTTTAAATGATTTTTTAATCGATACAGCTTTCCATCTTTCATATCAAACTGTATGGCGAGAAACCGAAAAACAATTTTCATTCATGGATTAGAACAAATAACTTAAACGTTTTCTCCATTACAAACTCATAAATCTCTTTTAGAGTAAACACACGATCAAAATTTTGATTTACGGTTTTCTTTCATCGTCTCCACTGGAGAGTGAAGGGAATTTTATCTTACATTCTTATCATGCGAGGCTGTTTTGGTAAAACTGTATTAATGTTCGTGAGATAATAGATCAATCGGCTAATGTTTATCTGATAAAAGTGATGTGAAGTACTTATTATGCAGCGAATTAGTGTTTGATCGATATTCTAGACTTAGCTTTGGCACCAATGAAATTAGCTGTGCCAAATAGTCGTTTAAATTATCTATAGATTACAAGAGCCACGCACGCAACATTTAAATAAAAGTCTTCTAAAATATCATTATCTTTACAAAGCAATAGGATTTCTATTGCTCAAAATTGTTTGGGAAAACAGTTACATACGTTATTATATTTTCTAATAAATTCCACATTTCAAAGCCGATTTTTATGTATACTTACTTCCATCTTAAATTTTCCTCTACACAACGATAATACTCCTTACTTAGAAGATTTTCCTCAACATGACTTCTATTGTTATTACAGTTTTAGATGCTCCCATTAGTTTTTATTGTACTTTTTTCTGAACTGCGTGGCTTTTGTCATTAACTACACAGTAGTGATTATCTTTACATTAGCGCACATTTTCGCATTGCAATTTATAGCTGACACTGATGAATCTGGACGACCACTGTATTTAATCACCACTTTTGAACTTCATTTACAATCACTGTATCTGTAAATCACTGCTTACGAATTTTTACACATCACACATCATTTACAACAAACATTACTATCAGTAATATCATTTTTATTGAATAAAAATTACATTTATTGCAATGCACAGATATAATCACTAGTTTTTTTATGAATCGCAAGCTTCTGCATTGATTTGAAATATTTTGTTCATCTTTATAATAAATCATACTGTTTCTTTTGTTGTTGCAGGAATCACAAGATGCAGGAACGGGTAAGTTTTACTTTGTTTAATTTCAAAGCACCGTCTTTTTCCTTTGAACTTAATTTTCCTTCGCAGATGCTGAAGTAACCAATTATTTTATTCACGTTTATCTTCAGTTGAATGTATGTAGATCTGCTACAAAAATTTGATAATACCTACTCAAATAATTTTTAAGAGTTTACAAGTCAATCATCTCGTCAATCAATTGCCTCATTGGTCTAGTGATGGCAAGCGCGACTGCTGATCGTGAGGTCCTAGGATCGATCTCCAGGCCGGGCAAAATGTTATTGGGTTTTTCTGTGTGGAATTCCTCAGTAGCAGCCTGGAGTTTGGATTTGTGCCTGGTTGATGGCAATAGGCTCGCCCCTTATTACATGGGACTTAACGGTGAAATAAGGGTGTTACTATACACCTCTGCCCAACCCTTCAGGGGATACAGGCTTGTTAATAGAACTTGACATCATCTCCTCAAAAACCATTACCTAGATTCGAATTAAATTATCCCAGTTTTCAATATGTACAATTTCTACAACCGATATCCAAGTGTTTAGAGCTAAATGTCAGCTACAAGGAAAATACATGTCGCCTTCGAATAAATCATGAATCGCAAGTCACGCGACACCAAAGAAATCATATTACATTCAAGACAGAGGCAACCCTGAACTGTTTGGTATTCAGATCGCGACTGGCTGAGTGAAATATATTGAGGGCTTTCATAATAATGGTATTTGACGGTAACAGAAACAAATTTTTAAGCTTACGGCTTTGTAATGGGAATATTTTTGGGGTAGGTACCAGGAAATTAGGGGAATATTGTGGCCGCTTTAATTTTGGTCGCTCTAGGAATATGAAATTTATCGATGCTATTTATCTATTTGGTACTGGTTTACATAAGTTATTTCATAATGGGTTCAGTTGAAAACCAGCGTCAGGCACTAGTGGTCTGACATTTATGCTGAACTGAACCTATTTGGCGCAGCCGCTAGACACACACCTACTTTATTTTTGTTTATTTCTTTTTTGTTTTCTCTCTTATGAATTTTTGTCTGTGTGTCTGACTGCTTTCGTGCCAAATATTTTTTTTTTCTTTCTTTCAAATGAGTGGGGAACGTGCTATAACGGCAGACGGCCGGTCATAAAACAATAAGCCAAAACTTTTCACAACATGGATTTACGAATTACATGTTGTGCCAACCCCACCTTGTGTGGGATAAGGGCAGGAAGAAGAAGAAGAAGAAGGGGAACGTGCTATCCTTAATGTGATGGTGGTGTTTATCTATATGAGAAAACAACGTTGCCTTATTTTATTTTTTATTACTGACTTGGTCGCGTTTGTCCCTAGACTCAGCTGATAGTAAGCGCAGACAGGGTCTAAGATGGAGCACACAAATCCAAGTAACAGAGATATATACAGGAATTCCCCTATACCCCTCTGGCTCTCACATACACATGGCGGAACACAGTAAACTGCTTGGCCGGATTTTAATGTGAGGGTGGTAGCTAGCCAGGCGGACCGTATAGATCCTACCACCAAGCGTGCTGGGTTTTGTTGAATCTTACAACATGCGACTATTCCCAGCGTGCGTTGAGGAATATTTATATTCTAACCCGTCCCCATACGGGGTGTTTTGTTTTCTCATATCAAATTGGATAGATGAATATTGATTCCATAAAGTCAGTGCATGTGAGGACTGTGTTTGTGAACGCAACTACGGAGGAAACCTAGTGTGGGGCAATATTTGTTTTATAGAAAAAGAAAGAATAAAGGAATCGGGATTATCTTGAGTAATAATAATATTATCTTCTTTTCGTGTGGTTAATGACTAACCTGGTGTCAGCGTTTATGCCGCCAATGGGCCTTTGACTTGGCTTCACATGTCGTCGAGAAATATCTCTCAGGCATGCCGGTTTCCTCACGATGTTTTCCTTCAGCGTTTTTAAGCAAGTGATAATTATATACAATACACACATGAAACCGAAAAGTCAGAGGTGCATGCCTTGGGTTCGAACTCGAGACCTACGACTTGGCAGTCCGACGGTCAAACCACTAGGCTATCACTGCTAAAATAATATAAATAATATTATAAACAACAGTCTTAAACTACGCTACATAACATAACATCACGCCTGTATTCCCCGAAGGATTGGGTAGAGGTGTATAGTAACACCCTCATTTTGCCATTATATCCAAGTCTCATGTAATAGGGGGCGAGCCTATTTATTACCTTGAACCGGGCACAAATCTAAACTCCGGCCTGCTACTGAGGAATTCCACGCGGAAAACCTAAAATCACTTTTGCACCTGGGGATCGAACCCAGGACCTCACGATCAGCAGTTGCACTTGCCATCATTAGACCTATGAGGCAGTTGTTACTCTACAGTTAAATGAAAAAAGAATCAAACGCAATTGCAGTAGCAGCAATTCCAGGAAATTGCTATCTTATAATCCTAAGATTGTAACGGCGAACTTCAATCTAGATTCATTTACTTGAGTGCAAAGTGCAAGAATGATATTGCATTTTTTCCTTGTGTGTACACTTGGGCTTTTATAACAATTTATCTGTTCCGTTATAAATTGAAACACGTTTTGTAATTTATATTAGAACTAGCGGCCCGTCCCGGCTTCGCACGGGTGGACATTTTTCCCGTTTTTGCAACATTTTTCATTTATGCTCCGCCCCTATTGGTCGTAGCGTAATGTTATATAGCCTATAACCTTCCTTGATAAATGGACTTTCCAACACAAAAATATTTTTTCAATTCCAACCAGTAGTTTCTGAGATTAGCGCGTTCAAACAAACATACTCTTCAGCTTTATAATATAAGTATAGATTATCCCTTTTCTTCTTTTAATCGCTACTGCTGATCGTGAGGTCCTGGGTTCGATCCCCAGGTCGGGCAAAGTGCTATTGGGTTTTTCTGTGTGTAATTCTTCAGTAGCAGCTCGGAGTTTGGATTTGTGCCTCGTTTATGGCAATAGGCTTGCCCTCTATTACATGGGACTTAAACATAACGGCGAAATGAAGGTGGTTTTATGTACCTCTGCCTAACCCTTCGGGGAATGGCGTGATGTTATGTTGTTCTTTTAATGTGAGTTTAGTCTAGGTTGGTCCTGGTCATCTTTCTTCTGTTTAAAGTTCTCACTTGGCATTTTTAGTTCTCACCTCAACTTTCACGTTAGAGGGGCTCGTGGCTAATTACCAACCGCGCGAATCATACGATTTGCAAGGTTAAGCTGTGCTTGCCACGGTCAGTCTGTGGATGGGTTACCGTTCGTTACACATCGAAACCCCTCTGTGCCTCGGAGAGCACGTTAAACAGTCGGTCCCAGGTGTCATACGAATACCTATGACAGCCCGAAAGTCTGACAACCGGTCTAACCTTAGAATATCGGCATTGCCCTGTCACTGGGTTGCGGAGGTCTGATAGCAGTCGCTCCGTGTAAAATACTGGCATTCAGCTACATCTGGTTAGACTGGAAGTTGACCCCAACATAGTTGGGAAAAGGCTAGGCAGAACGATATTGGCATCTTAAGTAGTATTTTAGTTCTCACATCGACTTTCACGTCAAGCTACACGCGCGTTTTGTGCTGTCCATGGAATTTCTGACCGATGTAATTTTACGTAACACACGTTATATTCTACTACGTAGTATCTAGCAAGGAATTTATAAGGTGGATGTCAATGGGAACGCCGGTAGAGGACGTCCTAGAAGGACATACATCGATGTTATTGGTGATGTTCTTCACCAAAGGTCAGGTGCGTAGTACTCTCAACCGGCGTGCGTGTATGACAAGATGTATGAATGTGGATGAAGCGAAAGGGGTATGTAAGGGTCGTAGCATGTGGCGTTCTATAGTTTCTGCCTACCCCCATGGGAAAAAGGCGTGAGATTATGTTTGTAGTATCTAGCCTCACGTTACGCAATAAACTTCATAAGGTCCATAGTATGATAGTTATAATATAACTGCAAACTTTGTAGTACGAAACTGATATAATAGCCATTACCTACGCTTGGCTTTACGAGTGTATAGAACCTCATTGCAAGCGTGAAACATTTGGCACAGTTTGGCTACCATGTTCAACGTTGCGAAGCCGTTTTATTTCCCAGAACTAGGTACAGAAGGGAATAATAAGGTTCGTCAGTTTTCAAATTCATTCCTTTCCCACATCGCGGGCACATGTTACCTATTCAAACTGTTGAACGGAACAGACCAATGCATGGAAAATTATGTTTAATTATTGGGTAGCAGAGATCAAAATTGCTTTTTGCCTCCATTATGACGTATTAGTGCCATGTAATGTTTTTGATTTGATTTAAGGATTTTTGTTGTAAAAACTTACACAATCAAATCGATGATTAAATAGATTGGCATTACTTGTCTGTCACAATGCCACCATAATATCTTGTCAAAAAATACTAGTATTTTCTTTTCTATAATGTTGGCAATACGTAGTCGGTAAAATATTTCTTGCACTGTGCAAGCAAAAGTAGACCTTAAGGTGTATTATTACATTATACAGAAGAGAATTCCTCTCCTTTCTTTCTTTCTTCTAAACAGACATGATCTATACCTACTAATATTATAAAGCTGAAGAGTTTGTTTGTTTGTTTGAACGCGCTAATCTCAGGAACTACTGGTTGGAATTGAAAAATTATTTTTATGTTGGATAGTCCATTTATCAAGAAAGGTTATATGCTATATAATATCACGCTACGACCAATAGGAGCGGAGCATAAATGAAAAATGTTGCTAAAACGGGAAAAATGTCCACCCGTGCGAAGCCGGGACGGGCCGCTAGTTAAATATAAATTATGGCAATAACCATAGAATAATGAAAGTGACATTTTTTTGTTGCACTAAGTATACATGCGCAAACTTAAGCTGAAAACAAATTATCAGACGCGGCTGACAGCCGCGACTTATAAAGTGTGCACAGTCGTTTGGGACGCGGTTGGCTGTCTATCGGTTACGTCTGCAAGTGACATCCGAAAGTTTGTACAGTTTAGTGTACATTAATTATCTAGATAGAGTGCGCGCAAGATAACTCTGCGCGCGGCCAAAATCGGAACTAATCATGTTCCGCCATAATATTGCCGTTTTATTAACTTTGTCACTACATCTACCTGATTTTAGGAATAAAAGAAAATATAATAATAAAGATTATAATAGACCTCATCAGCCGATAATAACATACTGCATTCTCATTCACTCACGGCACATTTATAACCTTAGTTCTTTTCCTTTGCAAATTACGTAAAAATACGAATTCATTTAATTGATAGGTAGTAAATTTAAACGTACATAACTTAGCTCAATTAAAATATAATAAACAGCAAGAGGGCTGCCCAATTTTAATGCTCACGATATACTACTTTTCCTTGAAAAGTAGGACTTTATATTTTTGCGATCATGGCAACATTTAGCACGCCCTCCGTCGCGCGCAGAGTTATCTTGCGCGCACTCTACCTATTAAGTCGTGGCTGTCAGTCACTTCCATCAGCCGCGTTTGTTTGTTTCGAGCTTTACTCCAACTATGCCAAAACTTTGCCAAGTTACGTGCCAGCGATTATAGCTCATTGTTACTATCTAAGGAGTCAGATATAGGTAGACTGTGGTACAATTTATACTGTGTACAATTGATAGCGTACCCGGGACATGGTTCCGTAGGTTTTTCAGATAAATATGTAATTTCTGGTCGACTATGAAACTCGGGTCTTACTTCGCCCATGATACAAGATAAATCAAGCATTAAAACATAACATAACATCACGCCTATATTCCCCTAAGGGATAGGCAGAGGTGTATAGTAACACCCTCATTTCGCCGTTATGTTTAAGTCCCAT
Source organism: Amphipyra berbera (assembly GCA_910594945.2). NCBI lineage: Eukaryota > Metazoa > Arthropoda > Insecta > Lepidoptera > Noctuidae > Amphipyra > Amphipyra berbera. The sequence continues at coordinate 6,638,426 of OU343136.1, read as the reverse complement.
GTAATAGGGGGCGAGCCTATTGCCACCAACCGAGCACAAATCCAACCATAAGGCTGCTACTAAGAAATTCCACACGGCAAAACCCAATAATACTTTGCCCGATCTGGGGATCGAACCCAGGACCTTACCACTAGACCAACGAGGCAGTTAAAGTTATATCAAACGTTGTAGACCTAAAATAATATCTAATAACGCGACCAATGATTTAAAAATTCAAGCTTTTTTATCGTTTTCGAATACAGCGATGTAGAATATATCGTCAGTGGAAAGGTAAAACGACTAAAGCGCCAATATACCTACTTTAATTATATATTTAATATGTATACTCTAAGAAAAATAACTATGTTTATTTTCTTAAAAAAATACTTTGAATCTCTCTACTGTAAAGTAGGTATATTGGCGCTTTAGTCTTTTTACCTTTCCACTGACGATATGATACCTAAATAACGTTTTCATGTAACGCAAAGAATAAAATAAATATAAAAGAGCCATGAATATACAAAAAAAAGAACCAAAAATTATATAATGTTTCGTGTGAAGAGCGTTACTTTGTAACAGAGCAAACATTATGTTTGTACTGAACCGTTTCCTGGACAAATATTTTGGAAATCCTATTTATACAGAGTACTCCAAAGTAAATATTTAACGGAAACGGGTTTGTGTTTTATATTTTTTCTACAGATTATTTTTCTACAGATTATGTTTCAACATGTATTTATATTTTCGCACAAAATTTGTACAGAGGCGGACTTAATGCCTTAGGCATTTTCGACCAGTTGACCTTAGAGTGGTGCAGACAAAAAAACATGGTAGGTGCACTAAGTAGTGTCGTGTATGTGAGGGAATACCAAATTAAAAATAAACAAAGATTACAGTAAAACATTTTTGAAAAATAATATTTACACTTATAAATTATACGAATATATTAAATAAACATAACATACATAAATATATATTAATAATCAATACCTACATATAGGTATATATACATAGTATTATATAATACCTACAAAAATATAGTAAAGGATAAATCAGTGCCGAGATGATTCGTTTATTACAATTCATTTGTTTTAATAAACAAATGAAACTTGATTTCACTGAACATGCGTGCACACAGCGGATTCGTTTTAACGGATCCGTCGGCACTGGATGTGTTGTTCACATCTGTACCGACGGATCAGTTAAACAAATGGCAGCTGCGTCGCATCTAACAGGCGGGATACGATAAAAATAACGGATCCAGTATTTTTTACTGGATTCGGAATATTGTCGTGTATGTGAACTTGCTCATACAACTACAGGCGCCATCACCAAAATAAAAACGGATCCGCTAAAACGGATCCTGTAAACAGTTTCTGTGTGAACTATGTATGCATGTGGAGGTAATGAGACAGGTTCTTACCAAGTCAATATAAATAGGTACCCATAATGGTACCCACTTCTGTGGGACATTGATAAAGGTTGGATTGTCCCTAAACCGTGACACGGATAAATCTGGTAATAACGTTGAATGGTGATAGATCATCTTGTGTCGTGAGAGTAGGTTATAATTTGTTAGAGATTACGGAATTACGTCATTGAAACTTATTTATTATTAAACAATATTATAATTATATCAGGGGCTCGGCTAATTAACAACCGCGCGGATCATATGATTTGCAAGGCTAAGCTGGGCTTGCCGCGGTCAGTTCGTGGATGGGTGAACATTCATTACACACCGAGACCCCTCTGTGCCTCAGAGAGCACGTTAAACAGTCCCGGGAGTTATACGAATACCTATGACAGTCGTTACGGGTAGTTGGAAGCCCGAAAGTCTGATAACCGGTCTAACCTTAGAATATTGGCATTGACCAGTAACTTGGTTGCGGAAGTATGATGGCAGTTGCTCCGTGTAAAATACTAGTATTCCGCCGCGTCTGGTCAGACTGGAAGCTGACCCCAACATAGTTGGGAAAAGGCTAGACAGATCGATTGTAACTATTATCAAACTCATTTTGTAAACGAGTTATCTGTTTTAATGTTATACTGTGGTGGATATGAGAATAATGATAATAAATATCAATGATCGTTTCATAGCTCTGGTCGCAAATCATGACTTTCTATGTAATTGGTTCCTAGTTGTACCAGCTTTCTTCTGCATGGCAACTAATATAGTAAGTTAATTGTCTTGCATTATTAATTCTGACCTTTTCCTGGCGAACCAAGCCTTACCAGTGTTGGGGTAAATGCACTAGCGAATCCTGCGACCTCGGCCATAAGTCTTCTGAACAACGCCGTGGTAGTATTAATTGGTAAGAGTCTGACATAATCCGCCTTCTCTAAGGCGGAGGGTATTCGTGAAAAAACCCACGAAAAAAAGAAAAAAAAGGCTCATAGTGTTTAGGATTAGGATTTATCCTAATGACAGTCGCTCTGTGTAAAATACTGGTATTCAGCTGCATCTAGTTAGTCTGGAAGTTGACCCCAACATAGTTGGGAAAAGGTTACACAAAACATCTAGTTAGGTCAATGGCACAGGCACGCCCACAGAAATCTGAATAATAAAGAAATTTATTTGGCACGAAAGCAGTCGGACACAGACAAAAAAAATCATAAGAGACAAAACAAAAGAAAAACAAAAGTTGCTGTGTGTCTAGCGGCTGCGCTAAAATATTTAGACTGTGGGAAGTCCAATCCTTGCCTTATTTAACACTAGTTGTGTCCTCACGGCTCCGCCCGTAGCCTATGTTACTCAGTGATAATGTAGCTTTCCAACGGCAAAAGAATTTTTGAAATCGGCCCAGTAGTTTTTAAGTTTATTCGTTACATACAAAAATACAAATCTTTCCTGTTTATAATATTAGTATAGAGGAGGCCTGATTCCGTAACCTAACTTCGGTATATCGTAAATATGACGGTTTTGTTACTATGTATTATACTGACACAGTTCTTCTACATTACACATCCTTTTTTATAAAGATAAATACATACTCTATTTTATAATTATGCAATGGGTATGATTGAGTACTTATCAATTCAAATTAAAGTGCTTTTGCTTTCCATAATCTTGTTCCTGTTTTTTTTTTATTGCATTGGTATTGGATTGTAGTTGTACTTAACGATATCGGAATTATATCAACAGTAAACTGAATCGTTGCCCTACTTTCTTTCTCTACTTCATCACTTAAGACCTAAGACTCTACAGAAAACTCTACTATAAGCAGGCTTCCATTATGATAATTGCAAAACGTTTGCCAACAATCATTGCTTCGACTAAAATGTCTATAGTATTTTCTATTTTCTCTCTACACAAAGAAAAACTTGATGAATATAATTTCATTCATACGGAAAGTAGGTTTTATGTTTTTTTTTTTTTTTAATAATTAAAACATTTATTGATATATAAACACATTTTACAAGTAAATTAAACCCACCAAACTGTGTGACAGTTTGTCGGTGGGAATAGCGCTCAATCAACATTTGGTATCAGTTACAAGGATGGTTTTACTAATTAGCTATGTGTATATAATGCAGTGAATACCTGTACTTTTTAATATAATTTAATTATTAATGTGAATCGTATAACATGTATAGAAAGAGATAGAAATAATTATTTAACTTTTTTTATAAAAAAATTTATGAAAGACTCCATGTCTCCATGGTTACTGTGATCCGTCGTGTGTATGTAAGAGCCAGAGGGGTATAGAAGATTCACTCTATATCTCTGTTCCTTAGTTTCCTGTGCTCCATCTTAGACCCTGTCTGCGCTTACCATCAGATGAGACTAGGGTCAAACGAGACCAGGTTGAAAACAAAAATATAAAAAAACCGGCCAAGTGCGAGTCGGGCTCGCGCACGAAAGGTTCCGTACCATTATCTATAAAAACGGCAAAAAAATCATGTCTGTTGTATGGGAGCCCCCTTAAATATTTATTTTATTCTGTTTTTTAGTATTTGTTGTTATAGCGGCAACAGAAATACATCATCTGTGAAAATTTCAATTGTTTAACTATCACGGTTCATGAGATACAGCCTGGTGACAGACGGACGGACGGACGGACAGCGGAGTCTTAGTAATAGGGTCCCGTTTTACCCTTTGGTACGGAACCCTAAAAAATCTTTGTTCACTACTTGATTTTCAGGAGTTTATAATAGTTTTTAATCAATTGATACGTCAGTGTGAAGAGTTTATAAAAAGGATTTTTAACATACATTATACTTTCTTCTTACCAACGATACGGTCTAATCGGTTCTTAAGGTTTCTTATCCTTGAAATTGTAAATAACTATTTTATATACCGTATATTGATGATGGCTACGTTAACGGCGAAGGAAAACATCGTGAGGAAACCTGCACACCTGAGAGGGCTCCAAAAGTTCTCGATAGTGTGTGTAGTCCGCCAACCCGCACCAAGCCAACGTGGTGGACTGAGGTCTAAACACTTCTCATTCTGAAAAACTGCCGGTGCCCAGCAGTAGAGCTGTAATGGAGTGGTTATGGTTATAACTAAACGCACTACGCTATTAATCCATCAACTAGGCCTATTTACACTCTTCTTCCTCCTAGCCTTTTCCCAATTATCTTGGGTTCAGCTTCTAGTCTAATCAGATTCGGCTGAAAACCAGTATTTTACACGGAGCGATTGCCATCAGACTTCCGCAACTGGGCAATGCCGATATCCTAAGATTAGACCGGTTGTCGGAGTTTCGGGCTTCTGAGTTACCATAACGACTGTCATAGTTATTCTTATGACATCCGTGACCTACGGTTTAATTGTGTTCTCCGAGACACGGGAGGTTACGATGTGCAACGAATGGACATCTATCCATGGACTAACCGTGGCAAGCGCAGCTTAACCAAGCAAATCGTATGATCGGCGCGGTTGTAAATTAGCCACGAGCCCCTCCTATTTACACTGATACTGATTTAATGCCTCCACCCAGTTTTCCCACTTTTCCAGTTTGCTTCTCTACAGGTAGAGTCAACTTGCCATATAATAAGCCGGATTTTATCTTTAGTCCAATTGTTTATCCAATAGGTATTTATAATTAAATAGAAAATGGTTTATAATAATAACAAAGAGCTAACAAAATAACATTAAATCAAATTACTCGTTTTATCCGAGCGTTATAAATTCGCATATAAAAGCAGTTGCCTCAGGTGGTAACTAGGGTTGGCACAAACCCGGGAAATAGTAGATTGTCACAGGATTTTACGACTTGAGTGCACGGTGTAAAACTATCGTTCCGGAAATTGGGTTTTTAATTGAAATCGTTGAGTATAAAGCTATTTCGACCTGTAAAGCCATGGAAATCCTTTCTGTTAATAATATTTATTCTAACTTCTTTGGAAATCGATAAGGTTTTAGTGACCAGATATGGATGAATATGATCTGACCGTGCCTCGGAGAGCACGTTAAGCCGTCGGCCTCGGGTGTCATAAGAATAACGATGACTGTTGTTACGGGTAGTCAGAAGCCCGAAAGTCTGACAACCGGTCTATCCTTAGGATACCAGCATTGCCCAGTTTCTGGGTTGCGGAGTACTGATGGCAGTCGCTCCGTGTAAAATACTGGTATTCAGCCGCACCTGGTTAGACTGGAAGCTGGTCTCAACATAATTGGGAAAAACGCTAGGAGGAAGATATGGCTAAATGTCATTAATATAAATATATACGAGTGATTGTGGTCGTATTTCAACAATCCAACACGCGGCGATACAGAATTTAACATAATTTTTTTTTTGACCGACTTATTATCCTAATGGTAACGGCAAAAAGTAAATTATTCAGCTACATTAATTTTCAGTTTCAGTCTAGTAGTATGTCAGCGATAGGCTTGCATCCCATGGTAACTAATACCGTGTCGAGTCCAGAGGCAAAACGGTCCGTCCAGGTCTAATAGATATATGAAAATTTCTGTAGACGTGATTGCATTACCTACACTGTTTTACAAGTAGAGTGCCGGAAAACGAACTACATAAAACTCATCATAAAAACTGGAACGATTTGATTTGGCAACCCTACCGGCAGCAGACTTTTATTATAAATGTAGTACTAAATGTACGTAGGTCGGAACGGAAGCACTTCATCTCCGCACTGACAATTGTTTCCTCCACACATCGGCGATTACATTACGGGGACCTATTGTGGATTTGTCTTATTTCTCTTTGTCTTGTAGATATACTTACTTGGTGACTTTTTATTATAATTCTGGAGTTATACAATGTGCCCCAGTATGTAGTAATAAAACTTTAAGGGAGGGTATATACAGGGTGTAAACGAAATTATGTAATTCCTTCAAACCTTGTGATGTACTGCTGACATAGATAAATGCTACAAGGGAAAGTTCTGTAATCAATAATAAAATTTTACAAGAATTAAACATGTGTTCTTAACGTGAGGCAATTTAGCGCCCCGAGCGAATTGCGCGGCTATCACTCGCTGCGTGGTCATTTAACTGGGGGCGCTAAAATGCCTGACGTTAAGAACACATGTTTACTTCTTGTAATTTTTTTTTATTGATTACAGAACTTTCCTTTGTAGCATTTATCTATGTCAGCAGTACATCACGAGGTTTGAAGGAATTACATGATTTCGTTTACATCCTGTATACTTAATGGTATTGATAAAAGCACTCCATGACACACGAAACACATCAATGAGACATGAAAGTTTATTATTTTCACATTTTCTAAATAACTACAGGGGGTAACTCTTGTCTTTAATGTTTGATTTCTATTAGTATTTGAGTTGTTCTACGAAACAAAATAAAAATCACTCCTCTGTGAGATCTAGGTATTTTGTTGTGAGTGTTTGAATATGTAGGATAGGTCGAAATATCTAAGCCAAATACTAACATTTTTCTATCTTGGGGGGGGGGGGGGGGGGGGGGGAATGTTTTGAAAGTGGGTTTTCGTCCCCATGTGTGAGGTGCTTTTGTTAAACAAAATTGTGTATATAGACCGCCCTTAAAAATTTATTCCTACATACTGGGACACATTCTATAATCTATATAAATAAAAATGAATCGCCAAATGTGTTGCTAAGCGCAAAACTTGCGAACGGCTCGACCAATTCGGCTATTTTTTTTTATGTATTCCTTAGGGCACAAGGAAGGTTCTTATGGAGAGATAAAACAAAAATCGCGTGGAAAATAGTAAAAACAAAACAAACAGCTTTTGACAGAACGAAGTCTGTCCCGGCAGCTAGTGGTTATTTAAAAACAAACTCGACAACCTTATCGTTAATTTTGCATGGAAGGTTTTTTTACGATACATCGAACGAGTGTTCCATGGAGGAGGGAATATTTTTAATGAGGTTAATAATATAATTATTAAAAAAAACCACTTCAGCATACAAAAATAACAATTTTTTTGAAGTAAAAGAAATATGTCTGTCATTTATTCTTAAAACTGTTTGAGACGAAACAAATTGAGGCTTACTTATCTAAAGAGACTTATCACGAGGACAAAAGGTAGCCTGCTTAGTGACGCCTATGTCTTGGACGACTTAAGTAGTTTGGTTTGAGGATTTAGGTTGGCTAAGTAAGTTAAGATCGGATATCAGTCAAGTGTCTTGTTCTAAGCTTGAAGATTTGGGGTTGATCTTAACTTGAGAGAATTTCAGTTACAAAGGGAATTAATTAAATTAAAAATATTTAATGTATTGATGTTTAAAAAATACCATACATTACAATGAGATACAATAGTTATTTATTTATTTAATACTTCAATGCACAGTGGTGGTACAGAAGGCGGATTTAATGCCACAAGGCATTCTCTACCAGTCAACCTTTGCGTCAAAGAGAACAGCATCGAAAAAAGAGGTACAAAAAAATTAAAATAAATTATGGATATTTGCGACTTAATTAACTAAGTATATGGATAACTAAACAATTATAAATATATAATAAATAAATATATATATCTATACAAATATTACTATAATATGTAGGTATATAGTTATTAAGATAAATGAAGCGTGTGTGTGTGGGGTGTGTAAATCAAAACTTTAAAGAACTCATTACGTTTTGCAACAAACTATACCAATTAGCGTCTTGGGAGTCTTTTGTCTTTAGAAGAACCTTTTAATTACAAACCCAATTAATCGTATTTGATGATTAAAGATAAAGTTATAATTATAGGTATCGTTATAAAGTTTTTGTATAAGTCACTTTGTCTGTACTGTTCTGCCTAGCCTAAGCTTTTCTCAACTACATTGGGGTCAGCTTCCAGTTTAACCAGATGCGGCTGAATACCAATATTACCAATATTTTACACAAAGCGATTGCCATCAAACCTCCGCAACCCAGTTACAGAACAATGCCGATATCCTAGGGTTACATGGGTTGTCGTACTTTCGGGATTCTGATTTCCCGTAACGACTGTCATAGGTATTCGTATGACATCCGACACCGACAGTTTAAGTTGCTCTCCGAGGCTCGGAGGGCTCTCGATGAGTAACGAACGGTCACCCATTCACGGACTGACCGCGACAAGCGTAGCTTAACCTCGCAAATCATATGATCCGCGCCATGCGTATCATGACCAGTGGTGTGCATTGCATATAGGCAATTAAGCAGTGCCTACCTAATAAGATTTAATTAACTACTCCATTTTTAACTATTACTGACTGATTTTTATTATTATTTTTGACTCACTGTCAGCTGTGAAGCTACCATAAATAAATAAATAAGATAAAACATTACTCTAAATAAAATAAGCATGTATGGCTATGATTTCTTTTGGTCAGAATCGTATTGAAATGGGCTTAAGCGTACAATTGAAAGGTGACATCGCTAGTGCCCGTCTACCTACTTAGTTCGAAAACCAATGCACGCCACTGCTATCATCTGAATATTACAATTACTAATTAAGTATATCAAGTTTCAAAAGTTAATTTTATTGTTTACACCATGAATCAGTGTTCCTTAAAGAATTGAATGTTAGACAATCGTATCTTTAAGTACTAACAGCTCATGAATACTTTTAAAACTAATATTGGATTGAGTAATACCTTTTAATCTAATGTCTATATGTATATATATATTATATTTATTTTATTTACTTACTTATTTATTAACTTATATTATTATTATAATATACTTAGTGATTTAGTTGATTATCATTTTTTAATAGATTATACGTTTGTGTGCTGCAAACTGCCCTATATATTTTTCTTGACAATTCTTTCCATCCAAAGGTTGTCTGGAAGAAATTGCTTTAAGCGATAAGACCGCCATTTCTACTGTTCTTAATAATGTGTACTCCTTCTGCTTTATTTATTTTAGTGTACAATAAAGTATATCTATGTATCTAAAAGGTTTTTATAGGCCAGTACGTATATTTTACGGCGTTTTTAGAGCTCTACCAGACATAATAGAGCGGTAACATTAGTTCGTTGCCTGACTTTTATATGGGCACTAACTTTCATATCGTCAGTGGAAAGGTAAAAAGACTAAAGCGCCTATATACCTACATTACAGTAGAGAGATTCAAAGTATATTTTTAAGAAAATAAACATAGTTATTTTTCTTAAAGTATACATATTAAATAGATAATTAAATAATAATTAAATGATCTAATGGAATCTCTCTACTGTAAAGTAATAGGTATATTGGCGCTTTAGTCTTTTTACCTTTCCTCTGACGATGTTGTTTGTTATGATTTTCTTGAAGCTTTTGTCTCGACTCTATCTATTCATTTTGTTTTATCTTTAATTTATTTTATTGAAAGGTCTGATGGAGTCTTAGCCTAGGCGTATACGGAAGCACAGGCCGCGCAGGCAACATACACTGGCCTGCAAAAATAAGTATCACACTTTTAAAATTTCAATTTTTTCTAAACTATAGAAGTTAGAGATTTAAAATAAAAAACGTTTTATAGCAATTTTTATCAGCTTTCTTTGAAACTATAGTAACAAAGTTAAACTCTTTTTTGAGTCCTTTTTGCTTCGAAAATATATCTTGTGTACTTAAAAAGTTATTGCAATTTTAAAAGTGTTATACTTATTTTTGCAGGCCAGTATAGTTCAGTCTAAGTTTTGGAACTGTGTTGACTGTGCGCCCTGCGTGTCCATATACGCTTAGGTTTACTGTTGTGTAACATTGCATTAATGACAGTGCCGTAATAGTGCTTCCCTACCCATCCCATTTGTCCCACCTGCTGAAAATCTACCACCTGGACATGAGTTGCCTTGGCTAACCTAGAAGTCTTTAAACAGACTCCAGACCCAGGTTGGTCGAAGCAAGGAAAACCTGCTCAGGTGGAGATTCATAGACGATTCCAGCTTTGAGTGTAAATATGGTGCTGTTCCACAAACGATGGTACACCTGACATCATACCCTGCGTGCCCTGATACCTGCACGTTACAGGGACTAATGGACGCTACTGATAACGCTAAACTCGTAGCTAAGTTCTGGGCCGACTCAATTTAGATTGCCATCGACACGCTAAGAAGACGAAAGACAGTATTAGCATAGTCCAGCCATTCCATACAGTCGTCCATCGCGTGGTGTCATCTCCCGATCTGCCTTCAAAACTGTCACATCATCGCCCGAACTGCATTTAAAAACTGTCAATGTCAAAATCTCGATGAACCACTATATGGAGTAGCATAGTTACACTTTGGTATTAGTATCATCGGTATCTTCGGCAATTCAGTGCACACAACCTTCCTAACTAAGAGTGCACTGCGTCCGATCCGAATCCGAAAAAATACGGCCCGAACAAGCTGCAGTACTATTTGTATAAACGGTATTCTACGAATTGTATTTTTTCGGATTTGGATCGGACGCAGTGGACAAGCGCTCTTTGATAGATAAATCTATGTAGGCATCTGGTTGTTCAGCTTGAACCAGAAACTGCTACTACTCAACTAATAAAACAATTCTAAATTCATACTGCTTTTAACAAAGTAATTCTAATCTATCTATCTATATAAATAAAAATGAATCGCCAAATGTGTTGCTAAGCGCAAAACTTGAGAACGGCTTGACCAATTCGGCATTTTTTTTTATATATTCCTTAAATCACAAGGAAGGTTCTTATGGAGAGAAAAAACATAAAAATTGCGTGGAAAATAGTAAAAACAACTCTTTTCTTTTCCCACTACAGGCTAATAACTTTTGACAGAACGAAGTCTGTCCGGGCAGCTAGTGGTATTATAATTGTGTCGTAATTAAGTTTTTCCGTGTGGAATTTCTCAGTAGCAGCCTGGAGTCTGAATGTGCCCAGTTAATGGCAATAGGCTCGCCCCCTATTACATGGGACTTAAACATAACTGTAGAAACGAGGGTGTACTAGAACACCTCTGCCGAACCCTTCGGGGAATACAAGGCGTGATGTTATGTTTATTGTTGTTTTCCTAATAACTTTAGTCTTAGTTTCAAACTGCGACCTACCATGTATTATTCTTGTCCGTGAAAGCCTGATAATATCGATTTGCTCTACATCTGTTTCAGTGGCTTTATGTTAACTTTGTCTATGCTTTTCCATTTCAGTGATTAGGTCTTTACATAGTAATTTTCAGTTGGTTGACCATGTTCATATCTTTCCTGTTTGCTATTTTAAAACGGTTTTAATTAGCTTCTCTTGGTATATTGGTTTCAAATCTTGCGACAGATTTTTCAACTACTTCTGCTTAACCGATTCTCTTGAAACTTCACACACAAACTAATTCCCATGACAATACACTCATAAAAACATAAGCAGCCCATTACTGTCCCACTGCTGGGCACGGGTCGCTTCTCAGAATGAGAATGGTCTAGGCCTTAGTCCACCACGGGGTCGCGGTGCATGCAATAGCGAATCCCGTGACCCCGGCCTTAGGTCAGAAGGAGGGACACCGTTGGTTTTTAGCGGGTAAGAGTCCGGCAGACCCCTTCCCCGGGCGAGGGACATCCATGAATATTTTCCAAAGAAAAAAAGAAAAAAGCGCCTTAGTCCACCACGCCGGTCTGGTTGGCAGACTACACACACCATCGAGAACCTTTTGGAGCCCTCTCAGGTGTGCAGGTTTCCTCACGATGTATTATTCCTTCACCGTCAACGCAAGTGATAATCAAATTCTGATCCACACGTAAATCCGAAAAGTCAGAGTTGCGGACTGGGATCGAACTCAGACCCTTCTGTATGGAAGGCAATCATTCAACCGCTAGGATATCATTGCTTATCATGACGATACAACTTTATAATAATTTCAACCTTCAATTCTCAAATTCTGATGCTGCAGTGGTACTTCAAGATAAAACCTTTTAGCTTAAAAGTCTTTTTAAGGGATTTTTGCCATTTTAACTACCTAGACCAACTGCCTCGTTGGTCTAGTGGTGGCAAGCGCGACTGCTGATAGTGAGGTCGTGGGTTCCCAGATCGGAAAAAATGTTATTGGGTTTCCTTGTATGGAATTCCTATGTAGCAGTCTGGAGTTTGGATTTGTGCCCGGTTGATGGCAATAGGCTTGCCCCCTAATACATGGGACTTAAAAATAACGGCGAAATGAGGGTGTTACTATACACAATGCCCAACCCTTAGGGAATACAGGCGTGATGTTATGTATTGCTATTCTATTTCTCTTTACCTACTAGCGTTTTCAATTGGACTAATCTAACAGTAGTCAGTTCAAACTTTTAATCAAGATTGTACTCTTGTCTATCTATTAATCTGACCTAGCCTAAATAGCGTTCACCTTTGGTATCGTCCTATCTATTCTGAAGATCGTGTATGTGACTTATAGCCTTATTTTATTACTCCAAGATGTAGATAAATATTTTCTGTCTAACTTTTTATTCGCTTAGTTTTCCTATTCATAAACTTGCTTTATTTATCTCATGTGTATAGAAAAGTGGTTAGGTAGTTTCATAACTTTCGGCCACAGTGCCCGTTACCTAAATTATAACCTATTATCCTAGTATTCCCCGAAAGGTTCGGCAGAGGGGTTTTAGTAACACCTCGTTTCGCTAGTTATGTTTAAGTCCCATGTTATAGGGGGCGAGCCTATTGCCATTAACCGGGCACAAATCCAGACTCCGGGCTGCTACTGAGAAATTCCTAATGGAAAAACCCAATATCACTTTGCCTGACCTGGGGATCGAACCCAGGAGCCCAGGCTCAGCAGTCGCGCTTGTGACTACTAGACCATTAAGGCAGACCTAAATTATTTCCTAAAATATTACATAACATAATTAGCCCATTAATGTCCCACTATTGGGCATGGGCCTCTTCTCAGAATGACAAGAGTTTAGGCCTCAGTCCACCACGCTGGCTAGCGTAGTGCGGGTTGGCAAACTACACACACCATCAAGAACTTTATGGAGCCCTGTCAGGTGTGCAGGTTTCCTCACGATGTTTTTCCTTCACCGTTAACGCAAGTGATGATCAAATTCTGATCCGCACATGAATTCGAAAAGTCAGAGGTATAGGCCGGGATCGATCTCAGTCCCTCCTGCATGGAAGGCAAGCGTTAAACCGGTAGACTATGAAATGTTAATTAAAAAAAATCGAAATATCGTTACTTTAAAATAGGCTAAAGCCAATTAACCACATCTGGAGGTCGAACAATGAAGACAGTCCCAAAAACACCCGCTCTTCAGGAGAAGTGCGGTCATATTTCTATAGAATTCAAACCCGTACCTTCCACTACAGAGAACTTCACGCTTCATTTCCAATATCCCTTTGGATCCCAACTGATTCCGTACTAACTTCTACTTGCGAAAATTCTCATCCTTCATTCTGAGAAATCGCCGCGTCATCATCCATGCCATTACTTCTATTGTCAATAATCTGGTGTCTATTCAGAAATCCCTCGATCCTTCTCATGTTATTGTTATATTATCTACCGCAACAAGAACCTGTTTTGCTACACTGATAAACGATAATATTATAGAGAGGGTCGTAAGTTCAGATATGACGTAAAGCTATTAATTAAAAAGAAGTAAGAATAGAATTGTCTTTGTTTGAGTAATTTCGAACCAACCTACAGCAACGAATGAAAGCATTCTTCTTAAAACACTGCCATTTTGTTAAAGATGTAACTGTCCTTAATTGTATTGAGTCTATTTTTGCCTGGTTCCTATAAACAAGAACGAATCGTTTTCCTGACCAATTGTAGCATATTTTATAGCCCAACTGGGCATATGAATAGAACCGTAAGCTAATTTTTTACCTGTAATAGCTACTTTTACATGGGAGGGACTTCGTGGCTAATTACCAACCGCGCGGATCATACGATTTGCAAGGTTAACCTGTGCTTCAGCTACTTCAATATGGGAGAGTCTACTATGCAAAGCCTGAGGTCTTTCCTTCATTATTGGTAAAGATACAAGTCTCAATTTTAATCAATAACGCTCCGTAAACTATAGGAATCGGCATTAGAGCATTACCAGAATTTTAGCAAGCGTAGTTCTTATTGATTGCATCCTTAAAAACACACAGATATCAATTTCATACCTCAATAAGCAATCTAGTAGGTAACACTGGTCTGCGAATATATTTTTTTGAAAAGTTTTTTTGTTAAATGGTTAATATTTGTTTTAATTGTCTTATAAGTAATAGAAAACGGTATTCATATGTTATATACCACGTCACATTTATCAGATTTAGATAATATAGTATTTGAATACGAAAAAGAACAAAACAATTTTTTTATAAAATGAATGAGAATCATTTGAGGATATTTTGTAAAGTTTTATTGAGTCTATTGCTATTAAAATACAATATTAAGGTATACATGAAGAAAAAAAAATTATAATAACGTTTCCTTTTTGAAAAAAAGCTCCGTTTTGTTGGTTTTCGTTTATGATTTTTTATTTCATCTCTGTGTATCATCCAGCAATAGTCCGCCATCATATTAAGGTCCAAACGGCCTTGATATCTTCTTTCCATCTCTTTTATGTCCTGATGAAACCGTTCACCTTGTTCTTCACAGTGAAGAACAAGTCGCCTAGATTTTTTGGGAAACAATCAATGTGAGACTTCAAAAAATGAATTTTCAGACTCATATGACAGCCAACATTTTTTTTCCTTTTTCCTACAGGGGAAAGGCAGATTAGTAACAATAGACTATAGGATGGTTGGTCGTAGAGTATAGAATAGAAATATAGATCATGGAATCAATTTTGTAAAAAAACAAACGAGCTTACTGATCTAACGAACTATTATATATTTATCTATATGCAAAAAGAATGTGACGTGATACGTTAAAACAAAGTTTATATTTGCTATATACAGACCAACATCTACATGTTTGTGATGAATTTATTTAAAAAACTTTTTCATCGCAGACCTGTGTAATTATTTTCTGATCTGAAGATTCAGTTACAAAATACGTGTTCTATCGACTATTCTAATCCTAAAACATAACATAACATCATGCCTATATTCCCAGAAAGTTGAGCAGGAGTGTATAGTAACACCCTCATTTCTCCGTTATGTTTAAGTTCCATGTAATAGGGGGCGAGCCTATTGCCATCAACCGAGCACAAATCCAAACTCCGCTGCTACTGAAGAACTCCACACGGCAAAACCCGACAACACTTTGCCCCACCTGGGGATCGAACCCAGAAACTTATATCAGATCAGATCAGCAGTCGCGCTTGCCACCACTAGAACGACGAGGCAGTTTAATCTGAAAAAAAATATATTTTTCACAAACGAGTATCCGATTTTATTTTCGAGTTTCTTTGACATTGATCTTTTCCACGTGTTTCTAATCGACTTGTTAAGGAAAGTTTTGAAGGAAAACGTAGATTTACGATGATTCCTTTAGCTGTGGTCTTTCTAAATTAAGCTACACGTCCATCAGCTGTCAATGTGGCTTGGATACAACAACTGTGTTTCTAATTCAATGTAAGTAAGGATTAAATTAACTAAGGATTAAATTAGGTCGCTTGGATGCTTCACAATATTTAAGATTTTAAATAAAGTCAAAGTATTTATTTCAATTAGGCATATAAAAGGCACTTTTGAACGTTAAAGTTTACAAAGAAAATAGAATTGATTCTAGTCGCCCGGATTTACGAAACGGATTTACTTCCATTTGTCTTATTATTGGAAGTTCTGTTCTCGATGTGAAACATCTTATGCGGCTATAAGACCAGACCAGACCTTCGTAACTCATCGGCTCTCGTCGGCTCTCTTCGGCTTGATACGGCCAGTTTGTTTTTACAAAATAAGTTTCGATGATTCACATCTGTCAGGCGTCCCGCGACTAGGGTTGCCAGGTGTCCGGCTTTTTTCTGTCGTGTCCGGCCAAATATACAAGGTTAGTCAGAAAATGGATACTAAGCCGAAAGAGTGTTAAAGTACCCATAATAATGGATAACTTTTGTTCTACAGCTTTCCCCAAAGTTATTAGTGTAGTTAAGAGAAATGGCCGTTCAAAGATTTCATAAAAAATACGCTAAATTCTATTTATCCTCAGCTATGATCAGCTGTTTTTACATTTTAGGCCACATTTGGGGTCACGGATTAGATGCTCCATTTTCTGAATTCGTAACTAAAGCAGGGATGAAGAATTTTTGAAAACACTAAAATAAAATTAATTTTATTTGGTATTTTTTTTATTGAATTTCGTAATTTTAACACTTTCTTTAAAACAATCATCAGTGATACATTAAGTGGACCGCGGCTTAGTATCCCCTTTTCGACTAACCTTGTATACCTACAAGTCCGGCCGGTCCAAAAGCGCGCAAGCGACATACGCGGACACACATGACACGCAAATCAATATTTTCTTCTTTTAAAAACCAGTGTGTCAGTCTTTCAGGCCAAAATGTCCGGCTAATTATGAATCTGTGTCCGGCTTTTTTTATTTTTGGTCCTAGCAATCTTACCCGCGACGGCAAATTTTTTTTATGACGTAATAATTGCTATCATTACGTAAAGGAAGGTATTTTAGCAGTTGTTACATTGTTTTCTACCAATTGTTCCGTCTTTCGAATAAAATGAAGTACCTACCTATCTATGTTAGCTCTTGGCTAGAAATCACTAAAACAGAAATGGGCAAATACTACACCCACCACTTCGATAGATTAAATTCTAGTAGCGGTGGTCTTTAGTGTATATTATGTCTTGAATGTTATTTAATATCTAAATCGTTTCTAGTCTAGTCGTTGGTCTAGTGGTGGCAAGTGCGACTGCTGATTGTGAGGTCCTGGGTTCGATTCCCAGGACGGGCAAAGTGTTATTGGGTTTTTCCAGTAGGAATTTCTCAGTAGCAGCCCGGAGTTTAGATTTGTGCCCGGTTGATGGCAATAGGCTCGCATGGGACTTAAACTTAATGGCGAAATGAGGGTGTTACTATACACCTCTGCCCAACCCTTCGGGAAATACAGGCGTGGTGTTATGTTATCGTTTCTAGATTTAATTTCCGAATTGATTCAGTACAAAATATTTTAGTTAATAAATACTTAAAAAACCTATGACGTCTGTTAAGTCGGAACAAGTAAAATAATTACCAACCGTATTGTTTGTTAAAATGATTACAATAGACGAACAAAAACATACCAAGGCCACATAAATATAAAAAACTCCATAATTAGATGTTCTCGTGGATATTTCGTTTTGATAAGATAAACTTTTGTAATAAACGTTAAACGATCGCTTTTAGTGTTATTACAATGTTTACAAGATAGTTATAAAACAATTACTGATACCTATAAATTTTGTTAGTAGATAACATTCGCTATTGTTCGGCAAAGAACAGGCCAATTCCCTCTTTATGAGAGGTTGGAATCAATAAGTGATTAATTAAGACAAGGGCAGCCTCAGCCGCTCAGATATTGAGTTAAATAGAATTGCAAGTTTGACAAATTGTTTGATAACAATCCTGTGAATCCTGTCTCAATTTTTTATTCCAACCACCTACGTATCGAAGGCAATTGTGCACGCCTCGCGCGTGTCTTCGCAGCCAAAAGTTGCGCACATGCAGCCCGCGTCTATTCACGGTTGCTGAAATGGAAACAGTAAGAGGGAACTGACTTAAGCTGCTTTACAAGTAGGAGAATTGCTCCTACATAATTGCAAGCAAAGACTCAAGTAGTTCAACCTACAAGCAGCATCCTTCTGTGTTAGGTAATAAAACAAATTGCAATCGCTAATCTGTTCTCCAAGCTCCCTGATCCACCGTGCTCACCCGCCGCAGCCGCGGAGCCGGTCGTCTTTTCTGACTCCGCAGTGACACGGTTAATTCAGCCCTCATCAAGCTGTTTCCCTTCCAGTCCTCCCGCCAGCAACGCTCTAAGCCGAGGTCCGAGTCCCATTAGGAGTCGCCCTTAGTGCTGTTGTTGCTAGTAGTCATGATGTTAGTAGTATTAGTATTTAGCTTAGGTTAAGTATTTTGCTCTCATCCCCATTGGTTGGAGACCCTTTAGGTCTCACCAATAATTGCCCGGTTACATAGAAACGGTCCGCAAGACCACGTACAAGCAACTAAATAGAAATAGAAATCCTTCTCCAAGCGTAGTATTTAATTGTAATCGACCTAGTATATTTTTATAATGGTATCTATCTTTGAGTGATAATAAAACATGTTTGTTAGTTTATTGATACGCAAAGTCATTTACATTAGGTATACTTATACCTACATATAAGTAGATTTAACATTATTGTTACTATCGGGACAATGAAACTCTCAAAATGTTACATCTTGAGGGTTGTAGAACTGATTTATGATATTGATAACAATATATCAATAAGATTAAACAAGAACAAAGTTACTTATTTATACAATACGATGGTTTTCTTCGAGTTTATTGGTGAGAGGCCAACTGAAATGAAATGAACTTTTCCAATGGGTTTCCTACCTACGTAAAAGAAGGATAAGGATTTTTAAATGAGCAGAAGCAGTACACAGCACTTCCAGTTCACTAATAGCAATATACGCGATCTCTAATCTGTTCTCTCTAGCGTTTTCTCAACTGTTTTGGGGTCAGCTTCCAGACTAACCAGATGCGGCTGAATACCAGTATTTTATACGGAGCAACTGCTATCAGACCTCCGCAAATCAGTAACACGGCAATGCCGATATCCTCAGGTTAGACCGGTTGTCAGACTTTCGGGCTTCTGACTTCCCGTAACGACGTATTGGTATTCGTATAACTCCCGGGATGGACTGTTTAACGTGCTCTCCGAGGCACGGAGAGGTCTCGATGTGTAACGAATGGTCACCCATCCACAGAGTGACCGCGGCAAGCGCAGCTTATCCTCCCAAATCGTATGATCCGCGCGGTTGGTAATATAATTAACCACGAGTCCCTCGCGCGATCTCTAATCGGTTTACCAAAAGCGAGGACGATAATGACAATAAATTATTTCCTAAAATATCTCATTATAGGTTTAGGACGGATTTGTTCAGCAGTGAGTGACTGTTTACAAGCTGGGATAATTGTGGTTAGAGGCTATTATTAGTTAATTAAAGGCCCGAGTCTAAAGTGCGGTGAGTCTAATGCATCTTATCCAATGAAAAATAGAAGCCGTCGAGGGACGCCTGGTAGATGTGAAACATCGAAATACATAATTATTGTAAAAAAAGCCGAATTAAACCGAAGAAAGCCGACGAGTTACGAAAGTCTGCCATCGCGAGCGTCGCCACGCAACAGCCGTTCTCACATCCGTACCGCCGCATCAGATGTTTCACACCAAAAACTGTCCCAAACATAGACAGTCTGATGGCTCACTGTAACAAAATCTAATGCATCGTCGTCGGCTACAAACTAAATATAGCCGAAGCAATTAACGTGTACGAGTCATTTGAAAGGTAATTATCCTCATTGTTATCATTAACATAATTTTAATGAGGTAGTTATTTAAATAATTTAGGTATTTGAAGCTGTTTTGTTAATACCAGCTTAAACTGCACCGTGTAACGCGGCCTTCGAGATGATTTAAAATGTAGAACATAATTGCTAATTTACTGCTTGGAATAGTAATGACGGAAATTCACCTACAAATGTCTTTCTTTCTGCCTAGCCTTTTTCTCAACTATTTTGGGGTCAGCTTCCAGTCTAACCAGATGCGGCTGAATACCAGTATTTTACACGGAGCGACTGCCATCAGACCTTCGCAACCCAGTTACAGGGCAATGCTGATATCCTAAGGTTAGACCGACCGACCGAGGTTAGACTAAAGTCACCTACAAAAGTAATGATGGAAATCATAATCCCACTAGGTTTCTTACTAAATATAGGTAATGCCAAAAACAAATTACTGCGGTTGCAAAGCATAATCAGCCCATTAAATTTACTGCATCATTGCTGGGCACAGGCGTCTTCTCAGAATGAGAAGAGTTTACGCTGTCCACCACGCTGGCCTGGTGCGAGTTGGCAGACTAAACACATCATTAAGAGAACTTTTTGGAGCCGTCTCAGGTGTACAGGTTTCTTCACGATGTTATCCTTCAATCCATCCATCAAATCCTGATCAGCACATGAGAGAAACGTCATTATTAGCACACATTCTAAAATACCCCTTATACAAGGTTAGTCGGAAAGGGGGTACTAAGCCGAAAGGGTGTGAAAGTACCCATAATAATGGATAACTTTTGTTCTACAACTTTCCCCAAAAGTCAATAGTTTAAGAGAAATAGCTGTTCAAAGATTTCATAAAAAATACGCTAAATTCTATCTATCCTCAGCTATGATCAGACATGTTTACATTTTACATCATATTTAGAGGGTCACGGATTAGAAACTCGATTTTCTGATTCATAACTAACGCAGGGATGAAGAATTTTTGAAAAAACTAAAATAAAAATAATTTTCCATGGAAAAACTTTATCGATTTTTTAAATTTTTTTACAACACTTTCTTTAAAATAATCGTCAGTGATACATTAAGGTGGGCCGCGGCTTAGTACCCCTTTTCCGACTAACCTCGTAGTTTGGACAAGTATTGTTTAATCTATTATTATTGGACTGAGGTTTTGGTCTAGTGGTCGTAAGCGCGACTGCTGAACGTGGGGTCCTGGGTTCGATCCCCAGGTCGGAAAAAGCGTTATTGGGTATTTCCAGTAGGAATTTCTCAGTAGCAGACCGGAGTCTGGATTTGAGCCCGGGTAATGGCAATAGACTCACCCCCTATTATATGGGACTTGGCAAAACGAGGGTGTACTAAGACATCTCTACCGAACCCTTCAGGGAATACAAGGCGTGATGTTATGGTATGTGTTGTCTATTAATGAGTCCTATCTGTTCACTGTTTGTATTTAACTGATATCCATTAAAGTTAATTATAGTTGCCTTTCAAGATAACTGGAGACGATAGTGGGTAGTAAACTATTCTTAGACGAGAAACACAGAACTATTATTAGCTTATTATGTAGTTGAATTGACTTACAACAATGTTACGTTACTTTGTTCTTGATGTCCTTGGGGATTTGAATAGAACGGAGAGTAAGTTGCTATCAGATATTTGGTTCGGTAAATCATAAGAGATCGTTGGAGTGCCGGGTATTCTGGTGTCTGCAAATTAGAGGCTATAGCTTGCAGAATTAATAGTCTAAAGTAACAGTGGACTGGCCATCGAAGACTCCATTTCTGCCTAGCTTTTTCCCAACTATGTTGGGGTCAGCTTCCAGTCTAACCAGATGCGGCTGAATATCAGTATTTTACACGGAGCAACTGCCATTAGACCTCCGCAAGTTCCGCAACCCAGTTACTAGAGAATGCCGATATCCTAAGATTAGACCAGTTGTCAGACTTTCGGGCTTCTGACTTCCCATAACGACTGTCATAGGTATTCGTATGAGACATCCGGGACCGACTGTTTAACGTGGTCTCCGAGGCACGAAGGGGTCTCTATGTATAAAGAACGATCACACATCCACGCACTGACCGCGGCAAGCGCAGCTTAACCTCACAAATTGTATAATCCACGCGGTTGCCAATTAGCCATGAGCCCCTCCATGGAATACTGGAATAAACAAAAGCAAGAGAGCAAAATAATGCTTCTAGCACAGGCTTCCGCCTGTGGTATATCCCAACTGCTTTATCTATACATATACAAGGTTAGTCGGAAAGGGGGTACTAAGCCAAAATAATGTTAAAGTACCCGTAATAAGGGATAACTTTTGTTCTACAACGTTCCCTAAAACTCGATAGTTTAAGAGAAATAGCTTTTCAAAGATTTCGTAAAAAATATGCTAAAATCTGTCTGTCCATTAGCTATGATCAGCTGTTTAAACAATTTAGGTCATATTTGGGGTCACGGATTAGATAAATAATTTTCTGAATTCATAACTAAAACAAGTATGTTTTTTTTTGAAAAAACTAAGATAAAAATCTTTTTGCATGCAAATGAAAAATTATCGAATTTTGAAATTTTTACACTTTTGCTTTAAAGTAGTCACGAGTGATACTTTAGGTGGCCCGCGGCTAAGTACCCCCTTTCCGACTAACCTTGTATAATTAATTGTCCTGACAGACTGATTCATCAACGCAGAACCTAAACCGCTGTGGCTACAAACTTGAAATTTTGATAGTAGGTTCCTTTTGTGGCATAGGCATCTACTTAGAAAGGATTTTTGGAAATTCTACCCCTAAGGGGGTAAAATAGGAGATGGAACTTAGTATGGAGGCCATTCCAGACGTTGCCCTACATTATTACACTCGCATAGTTTTCAAACCACAATGTCTGGACTTTAAAAGAGATCTTAATCTCTGAGTTTGTTTTGGCTTTTCTTCTCAGAGCTAGTCAGACAGGAAATGCCGGCGCCATCTTGTCTTTAAAAAAACATTACATTGACTTGTAAAAGTGTCTGTAACAGATTTATTTACAGGAGTAAAAATCATTTATCATTTTTTTATGAAAATTCACGCGGGCGAAGTCGCGGACTAAGTGCTATTATTCATATTTTTCATTTTCCTTCTTCCGAAGGACAAATGTTGTTCCTCGAAATAATGTTGTAACTACGCTATTTTTAGCTATATCTTGAAAAAGTACCCCTAAATTGAATAATATATTTTGTCTCTTTTTGTAGCGGGTGTGTAAGAGAGATAGAATTTAGCGAGCTCGGGTAAACTATTGCCGTTTTCGTAATTTGCAAACTCTTACTAGGGGTAACTTCCTCGTTTGTTCTAGTGATGTCAAGTGCGACTGCTGTTCGTGAGATCCTGAGTTCGATACCCTGGTCGGACCAAGTTTTATTGGGTTTTTTCCTGTGGAATTCCTCAGTAGCAGCCCGGAGTATAGTTTTCTACCCGGTTGATGGCAATAGGCTCGCCCTCTATTACATGAGACTTAAACATAACGGTTAAATGAGGGTGTTACTATACACCACTGCCCAACCCTTCGGGGAATGCAGGCGTGATGTTATGTTTACTAGGAGTACAGATCTTTGCTCATAAGAGAGCTAGTCAACAGCCATCAAAATAATCAGTAATTAAATCTCAGACCTCAATAACTGTTCTTGTTACAATGACTTTCATTAACGAAGAACGCCTAAAACCTAAATTAATACTACCCACATTTAATCCAGCTCGTTTATTTACTGGTTCCCAGTGGGTAGTAACTATACGACCGCGATAAATACAAGACCTCTGAGATCACGACATAATACGCAGCCGACAGAGGTCGACGGCGGCCGTTTATTTACTCTTAAAGTCGACCTTATAAACAGAAAATCTTTACTGATACGAAAGATGATTCCATTTATTCCTTTTATTCGGGTCTTCTGTATTTTATTACTTCATATTGTATTATGAATAAAGTGTCAGTTATAATTTGGTTTTTTTATCTCAATTTCTGTGATATTTTTCCTTTTTTTTAAGGCTAGAGATAGTGTCTGCCCGAACCTTTTGGCTTTGGCTTCAGCCACGTTCGGCCTAACCTTCGGCTTCGGCTAAAATGGGCCGAAGTTTTGGCCGAAGCCGAAGTTTTCAAGCAAGCGTCGAAATTTAACGAACTGTTACGAATGCGCAAGAGCGCTATGGAAGAGCCGATGCACGGGTGACAGGGGTTATATATAGGTATACAGTCGACATAAACTTTAAAAAAAAGCATTATTTTATTCACTTTTAGCCAATCTTGGAATGAATTTCTTAGGGTTATTAAACCTTCGGCTTCGGCTTCAGCCAGAAATCGACCTTCGGTCGGACACTAGCTAGAGACAAGACATACACAAGATGTTTCTTTTTCTCTCTCTCTCCCTTATGTTCTGTAGGAGAGCCAATATCTATTAAACATGTTACATGGGACTTAAACATAACTGGCGAAACAAGGGTGTAATAAAAACACCTCTGCCGGTCCCTTCGGGGAATACAAGGCGTGATGTTATGTTATGTCTATTATTAAAAATGAAAATATTTGTACACCAGAAATGGTAGGATATAAGAGACTTTAATATTTTTTGACACTCAATCTATACTAATATTATAAAGAGGAAAGATATGTATTTTTGTATGTAACGAATAAACATAAAAACTACTGGACCGATTTCAAAAATTCTTTTGCCGTTAGAAAGCTACATTTCTACTGAGTAACATAGGCTATATCTTTATTTATCCCAAAATGTTTAAAAAAAATGTCCACCCGTGCAAAGCCGGGACGGACCGCTAGTACACTATATTTTCACAAATAAATTAATCTTTAATTCTTTCAATCTTTTAAGTAGGTCGCGTAGGTCTGTTACAGTTTTACGGAAAAATGTCTTGACTGTAATATTAAAATTACTACGATAAAAAATTCTTCGGAAAAGTAAAGTGAATGGCGTGACCGGACTTCATAATGTTTCCCAAAATAGCTTATAATTACAACTTATATCGCTGTGTAACATTTTGAAATATTTAACTTTAATACAGAGTGTAAACTAAATCATGAAATTCCTTCAAACCTCGTGATGTACTGCTGACATAGATTAACCCTGCACGGGATCCTTTAAGATTCAATAAAAAATATTACAAGACACGTGTTCTTGACGTTTTAACATTTTAGTGCCCAGAGTTAAGTGACTGCGCGGCGAGCGATATCCGCGCAATTCGCTCGGGGCGCTAAAATGCCTCACGTTAACAATACACATTATTTACTTTTTTTTTTTTCTATTGAATCCAAAAGTGTGCCGTGCTGTTTTAATCTATGTCACCAATACATCACGAGGTTTGAAGGAATTACATGATTTCATTAACATCCTGTATGTTGTTGTTATGGGTCACCGTTCGTTACACATCGAGACCCCTCCGTGCCTCGGAGAGCACGTTAAACCGTCGGTCCCGGGTGTCATACCTATGACAGTAGTTACGGGAAGTCAGAAGCCCCAAAGTCTGACAACCGGTCTAAGCTTAGGTTGTCGGCATTGCCCAGTAACTGGGTTGCGGATGTCTGATGGCAGTTGCTCCGTGTACTGGTATTGAGCCGCATCTAGGTACATTGGAAGCTGACCCGAACACAGTTGGGAAAAGGCTAGTCAGAATATCTGGAAATTAAAAAACGGAACCCTTATAGACAGTATTGGATCATTCTGTTGGTATTCCGTCCGTTTGTTAATACCCTTTCTTCAGTAACGACGCAGTGGCAGTCGCTCGCTGACCCCAAAATAGTTGGAAAAAAACTAGGCAGAACATATTATTATGTGTGCGACATACTAATAAATGTTGGTTCCCATGTGTCTTTAGAGGAGTGTCTCCACAAATGTTGGTATTCGTAAAGTACCTATACCCAAGGAGGGTTGATGTCAGGCAAGCGGCCGGTCATGAAACAATAAGCCAAAACCTCCAACAACATGGATTTATGAAATACATGTTGTGCCGACCCCACCTAGTGTGTGATAAGGACAGGAAGAAGAGTCTTTACAAATGTTGGTACTAACACGATGTTATATCCAAAGTTTTGTAATGATAGAGTGGGATGACGATACCAGTTTATAGTTTAATTTTAAACTACAGGGCTTCTAACCAATCACTTAGAGACTGGAGCAACTTTGAAGCCCACTCTACAGAGTTCCAACTACACAGTTTAAACTACAACTTATACAGCCTAGTAATAGAGCTTGGTAACTAGAATTTCCGCTTACCGTACGGCTAATCTTTTACTAGAACTAGATAGGGTAGGCCGGGGACAATAATAACACGGGGCAATAGTAACATCGTCCATATTTCGACAATTACTAAGATATAAACTTGTGTGAGTGCATGTGTGCTTACGTGTCTCAAGCATTGGTCAACCTGTGGGGTTCATACCTGTACCATACCATTTATTTAGTCATGTTATAAACACAACACATTAATATACAAACTACTTACATTGCCAAGGTTAACACGAAGTAGGAACTCTTTCCTCCGCAAGACAGAACAAAAAGAAGAATTCATAACGTCAGCTCCTTGTCATGTACCTATGACCGTCACTAATATCCAGTAAAATTGAATTATATCGTCAGTGGAAAGGTAAAAAGACTAAAGCGCCAATATACCTACTTTACAGTAGACAGGTTCAAAGTATTTTTTTAAGAAAATAAACATAGTTATTTTTCTCAGAGTATACATATTAAATAGATAATTAAACTATCTATGTAATATGTATACTCTAAGAAAAATAACTTTTTATTTTCTTAAAAAAATACTTTGAATCTCTCTACTGTCTTCCTCTTAGCCTTTTCCCAATTATCTTGGGGTCGGCTTCCAGTCTAACCAGATGCGGCTGAATACCAGTATTTTACACGGAGCGACTGCCATCAGACCTCCGCAACCCAGTAACTGGGCAATGCCGATATTGAATATATTTGAATCTCTCTACTGTAAAGTAGGTATATTGGCGCTTTAGTCTTTTTACCTTTCCACTGACGATATAATAATGTTACTTATGTGGTGCCTTGTTTATCAAATTGTTATTGTTATTGTTGTTATCATTGTGTGTGTCTATCGTATTTGACTATACTCCTTCTGACTGTACTATAAAACTATTGAGATGCGTTCGAGGTACGTAGGCACACACTCACACAAGCGTATGACTTGGTAATTGTCGAAATATGGACGATGTTACTATTGCCCCTTGTTATTATTTTCCCCGGTCTACCTCGATCTTCCGGTACACTGTACCCTGACTGAGACGATAAGCAAAAAAAGTAACAGAAATATTTTAAATAGAATAGAAGAAACCCCTATTACATGGGCCTTAAACATAACTGGCAAAACGAGAGTATTACTAAAAACACCTCTGCCGTACCCTTCGGGGAATACAAGGCGTGATGTTATGTAGAAGAAACAAAATTCGAAAAGTCAGAGGTGCAGGCCGGGATTGAATTCGGACCCTCCAGGATGAAAGGCAAGCGTTCAACCTGAAGGCTATCACTGCTTCACTCCACTATGAGGACAACTGTCATTGATATTGTGTACAAAATAACTTTATATGCACAAGATACGCTCAGTCGAGCAATGATAAAAACTTGGCCAATCACTTGCACAACGCCGTACTCAGCTGCTCGCATACTAATCGCTTTAACAACCGTACAATAAGTAATCAATTAAATTTCTTACAAATATTGCTTAAAGGTCTAAAGGGAAAATGTAAAGAAAATATCTTAAGATCTCGGATGAATAAATAAGAACGCAATTACATTAAAATTCTTTTTCGCTGAAAGGAGATGGGAGGGGAGCGGTCCAAGTGGCGTCGGATGTTAGGACTAATTTTATTAAAATTAAAAATTAATATTCAAATATTTATATACGTACATAAAGTCACATTTTATATCATAACATAGTATCACGCCTGTATTCCCCGAAAGGTTGGGCAGAGATATATGGTAACACCCTCATTTCGCTTTTATTTATAAAGTTTTTTATTAAGTCCCATGTAATAAGGGGCGAGCCTATTGCCATCAACCGGGCACAAGTCCAAACTCCGGGCTGCTACTGAGGAATTCCCACAAGGAAAAACCCAATAAAACTTTGCCCGACCTGGGGATCGAACCCAGGACCTCACTATCAGCAGTCGCGCTTGCCACCACTGGACTTATTTTTTATATTTATAATATTGTTCATTTGCACGCGTCTGAGTCAGCAGTTCAAACACGTGGTATTTTTTTATAACTGCGTGAAAATGAGATAGCTAGACTCTCCAAACACACGATAAAAGCAAGGCGGTAAAGGGGACCGAGGGGCCAGAGGGAGGGATAGACATTTCACGCGCGTAACTAGCGCGAACTTCACTTCTTCTGAAGAAGCGAAGTTCACGCTGGTTATGTGCGTCTTCTTCAGTCACTTGGACCAAGGCTCATACAAAAATATCCGATCTCCTTTGAATTTCGAAACAGTGCACCTCATTTCTTTTTCAGAAGCTGTTTGTTCGCTCTTTACAGCCGGCCTTATCACATTATTTGCATATTTAGAGATAACCGTCTTTGTTTATGGCTCATAATATAAGACTGGCTGGCTTCTGCATAAGTAAGGCGTAAAGAGCTCTCATGTATAAAGATTTTATTCAATTGTGAATGAAATAATAACTTTTGAGTTTCGCATCGCTTGCCATCAGACAAATAATTTGCACAAAACGTGCAGGTATAGTGTTACTTATTGTTCCACTTGCTTTGGAAACTATATTAAGTATAAGATATCTTCATCTCAGCTGTTTGCAATTCTCTGTTGGACTTAAATTATAAATGATTTTTATTTCTCTAAATAAATCTGTTACAGACACTTTTACAAGTCAATGTAATGTTTTTTTAAGACTAGGTAAATAGATGGCGCTGGCATTTCCTTTCTGACTAGCTTTGAGAAGAAAAGCCGAAACAAACTCAGAGATCAAGGTCTCTTTTAAAGTCAAGACATTGTGGTATAAAAACTATACGAGTGTAACAATGTAGGGCAGCGTCTGGAATGGTCTTATGAGGGAAGTGCCATAGCAGGTTTGAGTGAAAACCCTCATGGATATCCCTCGCCCGGGGTAGGCGAGGGGGTCTGCCGGACTCTTACCGGCTAAAAACCCACGGTGTACCTCCTTTTGACCGTCGGCCAGGGTCACGGGATTCGCCTAAGCATGCACCGCAACCCAGGCAGGTCTTGGTCCACGAACTGCTGGTGGATCTCTCCACTGTGTCCTAACTCATGGCACGCATGCACCAGCCATCGTGTAGCTCAAACCTTATTTTAGGGTGATCAACAACCCGATGCACGACGCTACCAATCAGCTGGACATTTGCGTAGGTCACAAAAAAAAGTACTCAAGACCGCCAAACCGCTAAACCCTTGCACCCAAACACCCAGGTCACCTACTTCCAGTCCATCCTTCCAGTCTATCCTTCTACTTCTTTCAGGCAGTCGTATCAGGTCATACGTCTCCTTATTACATCACGTAGTCGTACATTTTATTGCAGCGCGTATTACTTTCCACGTTCATCAGACGAAATTAAATTCTCTATCCATGTAAGGGAAAATGAGAGCGGATATTAATTACTTTTATAGGTGTTCTATTTTTATAAAAGGTATCGATCGAACTCGATGCCAAGCCAACATATACGGTGACGCAGTATCTTAACAGAAACAGAATTTTGCAGCATCCACATTTTCGGGATTGTTTTGTGGCAATTATTTTCTCATTACTGACTCGCCCTCTAGTGGTGGCAAGCGCAACTGCTGATCGTGAGGTTCTGGGTTCGATCCCCAGGTCGGGCAAAGTGTTATTGGGTTTTTCCGTGTGAAATTCTTTAGTACAAGCAAGGAGTTTGGATTTGTGCCCGGTTGGTGGCAATAGGCTCGCCCCCTATTACATGGGACTTAAACATAACGGCGAAATGAGGGTGTTACTATACACCTCTGCCTAACCCTTCGGGGAATACAGGCGTGATGTTATGTTATTTTCTCATTAATTGCACCAATTTATAATATGACCAAATGTAAATCACCTTATGATTTCAATCTTTTATTTAAAATATAATTTGCATTGAATTTAATACCAAAAGCAAAGTTATTTTATTATTATCTTGGAGCCACATTAGTGGGATTTGAATGTCTGCGTTGTCGCGACATGTCTGACCAAGCAATTCGTTACACCGCATTTCGCTGATGGGGCCACATTCCCGGGATTCGTCGAATGTTCGCGTTGTTGCGACAACACTTCACGAACGTTCATGTAGCAGTGTGGCTCTGGGCACAGATTAAATAATACATACATAAACTCACGCCTTTTTCCCATGGGGGTAGGTAGAAACTATAGAACGCTACATGCTACGACCCTTACATACCCCTTACGCTTCATCCACATTCATACATCTTGTCATACACGCACGCCGGTTGAAAGTACTACGCACCTGACCTTTGTGAAGAACATCACCAATAACATCGATGTATGTCCTTCTAGGACGTCCTCTACCGGCGTTTCCATTGACATCCGCCTTATAAATTCCTTTTTTTAATCGCCGTTCACTCATTCTCTCAACATGACCAAACCACCTAAGCATACTCCTTTCAATTTTTGTCACTACATCATCTTTTAAACCGCAACTTTGTCTAATCTCATCATTTCTCAATCTATCATTCAAAGTTACACCGCACATACTTCGTAAGGAACGCATTTCCACGGCATTTATTCTACTTTCATGCCTCTTCTGCCACGACCAACATTCGCTTCCATACACAAGCGTAGGTACCAGCACACCATTATTAAATAATAGCAGTGTTTAAAATACAAATAATAAATTCAAAATACTTCTTGCTTATAGGTACTTCAACAACTTGTAATCACCTTACTGCTCAACTCGAAGAGAGTAATAGAGTTGCCCGAAGCTTCAAATTATGCATCGAATTTGATAGAGGCGAGACGGTTGGGTGCTCAAATCGATATTTCGTCACCATTACCGTGACAAAGGATAGTCTAGGCGCACGGTGTTGTGGTTCCACAATTTCTGATATTGAGAACTGAGAAAATTGCAGGCAGACACGCTAGGGTTGCATTAAATCTCTTTGATAGGTGTATTATACTTTTCTTTTTTGCTTTTATTGCAACAGCGAGGGAAATGTCGCTCGATAATGCGACAGCGTGTGCTTGTTGCCTTTTTTTGGTAGACGCAAAAGCAGCTCGGGTATGTACAAGAAAAAAATTGTTTAAAATTGTCATAAAATCATTTATTCTGCTATATTTAGAACTTGCAGAAATCATAAAATTAATGTCAGTTAAAATTACATTCAGATTCTGGGATCACGTCATGCTTTTATATTTAACACCACTTCATTTTCTCTTAAAACTTATCTAGTCTCAGTGTAAGGACACCGCAGATCTACCTAGATCCCCGTAACATTGTTTATCAGAACTGGCACTTCATAGTAACTTGACATTACTCCGTATAATGTCCGTTTCGTATGACAAGGACAGAAAATGCGTCATTCAAAAACTTGAAGATGGATGTCCCTCGCCCGGGGAAGGCGAGGGGTTCTGCCGGACTCTTACCGGCTAAAAACCAACGGTGTCCCTCCTTCTGACCTAAGGCCGGGGTCACGGGATTCGCTATTGCATGCGCCGCGACCCCAGCAGGTCTCGGTCCACCAGCTTCTTCTGGTGGACCTCTCCTGTGGTGGAGCAATTGCTCCCCTGCCCCACTTCCTTCTGAGAGGCGCGCGCGGAACACGACGCGCTATCCTCCCTGGGCCTGTTACTGGTTGGGCGACGGGTCCCCTAACCCGCCGCCCGCAGGCCACTCACTAGGGTGGCCGGAGATCGTCACGCGCCCTCCGGCGCCCGGTGCGTCTAGCGCAAGAAGGGAGAGAGGAAGCGGCCTCCCTCTCCCTCTCCACTACCTCCTTGGTCGCCATCACTTCCTCGCAAAAGGAGGCGATGGCTTCCCACACAGTCTCGCTCCCAACCATGGACAGAACCACGGCCGGAAGCGAGAGGTCACCGCCGAGCGCCTCGAACTAGTCGCTGCAACCCCCAAGCTGGACACGCCTGCAAATTGTGCAGCGCCGTGTCCAGTCAGGCAGTCGCAGTGGTTTTCTTTTTATACTTACCTTTTTTAATATAATAGATATTCAATTAAATTCTTCCTAATTTGTTAAAATAATCAACTACCGAGTTCGCATATTATACCCCTTGAAGATTTGATTTGTCAACAGCAACAAAACAGGGTGTTGACAGTCTCCTTTGAATAATAGAGAAATGTGGTTAACAGTCAAGACGGGAACATAATTTAATTACAATTTATATGTAAATTAATTGTTAGTGTGTGCCTATGTCGCTACTTGAATTATAATGTTTATTGAATTTACTGTTCATGACGTAAATGGTCGTAACCTTAGGTATGAATTACGCTTCGCTCTATTAATTGACTTAATATACTTGATCTGATAATGATATTGCAGATACCAACGTATTTATAAGTAGATAGATACTTAAGCCATGCTCAATTTGGCATGCACGGAGAAAAATTTCCGGGTATTTGACGAATTCGTTCGGGAGTAGGGTTACCATTTCAAAATGAAGGAATGCCTGTCTCGAGTGCTTTAGATGCCTGATTTTACAGAAAAATGTCCGTAGATCTCTCTCTCTCTCATGTCGGCAAGAGAATTGAGATTCTTGTATTTTTACCAATGATGAATCAAAGAGCACATTGCTTTGCATACCTAGTAGATCCTCCATCAATCGTATCTATCAAAAGTAGAGTTAGCTTGCGAGTCTATTTATGTGCCCAGATTGGCAATAAAAAATGCTACCATTGGTAAGCAAAACGATTCGTTTTTGTTTATAGGAACCGAGCATAAGATAGTAGTAGGATTCATTTTTTCATTGTCTTCTTTACGAGTTGTGTTTTTAAAGCACTTAAAATCAGAAACTCACTACGCCCTGAATTACTGAATTAACAAAACGCAAAAACGATCGTTAATGAGGGGCTCGTGGCTAAATAACAACCGCGCCAATCGTAAGATTTGCGAGGGTAAGCTGCGCTTGCCGCGGTCAGTCCGTGGATGGGTGACCATTTGTTACACATCGAGACCCCTCCGTGCCTCGGAGAGCACGTTAAGCCGTCGGTCCCGGGTGTCATACGAATACCTATGACAGTCGTTACGGGTAGTCAGAAGCCCGAAAGTCTGACAAACGGTTTAACCTTAGGATATCGGCATTGCCCAGTTACTGGGTTGCGGAGGTCTGATGGCAGTCGCTCCGTGTAAAATACTGGTATTCAGCCGCATCTGGTTAGACTGGAAGCTGACCCCAAGATAATTGGGAAAAGGCTAAGAGGAAAAACGATCGTTAATTTAATTCAGTTTATACATACATACATAAACTCTCGCCTTTTTCCCATGGGAGTAGGCAGAAACTATAGAACGCCACATGTTACGATTCTTACATACTCCTTTCGCCTCATTTACATTCATACATCTTACACGCACGCCGGTTGAGAGTACGCACCTGTCCTTTGTGAAGAACATCATCAATAACATCGATGTATGTCCTTCTAGGGCGTCCTCTACCAGTGTTTTCACTGACATCCATCTGACTCAGTTTTTACATGAATAACTATTTTGCGGTCTACATAATGTTTACACTGTACCTACACCTCTTTTAATTATAAAACATTCACTTCCATTACACAATCTATCAGTAAAATAAACAGGCCCGGAGGTATATTATGAAAACATTTCAACTACCCGTTTATACAGGATGGTTCATTGAGATTGGTCAGTAAGAAGAAACGTTAAACTATTAGAAATAGAGAAAGTTTTTAGGAATCACGGCGTCAGTATTTTTTTTTCTAGTCATTAGTTCTCTTTTCCGCGACTATGCAAGCCTCATTATGTACGTCCTATTTTATAAGATACTTAAGAATAACATTAAATATTAAAAAATCACAAACATAAAAAAAGAACGACATCAGGGAACCGCTACACAATTCCACCGGCACGAATTCCCACAACAGGCGTCGATTTTAGAGTGAAGCAAAACTGCATTATAAAGATTTACAAAAATACTCAAATACCTCTTTAAACACCGAACATAATTCTTTTGGTTTGAGTACCAATGTTTCAGAATACTAATGAGTTCAGCGGGTAAGTCCGTTTCATTGTTATTAAGATATTTTTGTAAGTACCTACTTATATTATAATTTACCAACATATGGATGTACCTTGTCCGAAATAAATTTGATTGATTGATTGATTTAAACAACTGAAAATTATAATTAATAGTTTAGGCTGTTTGGAAGAAATTTTAACTAAGGAATTGTGTGTAATAAAGGACATCTGACAAAATGGACCAAAACGTAAAGTAGCCGGCCAAAGAAAATTGTGCATACCTATATATTATGATAGTACATGAATACCTAAATATTTTTTAATATGACGTCATTCCTCTAGGTCTGATATCTGAGTCACTACATAAGGTTAAAATATTCGATCTTAGTTAATTCCTCTAGAGGAATGACGTAATAATAAAAAATGTTTAGGTAGTCGTGTACTATCATAACATGTATATACTTTTCTTTGGCCGGCTACCGTGGATTTTGGTCCAAAAATGTATGAAGCTTGTCAGGTCTCCTTTAAGATTTCTTCCCATTAATCCATCTCAATAAATGAATCATACTGTATAAAACGATACCTAAATGTAATCGTTTACTTTTCTGTATTTACTCATCGTACTGTACATAAGAATGGAACCACGATCGCTCAAAGCGTTGGAAGTATCAGAAACTCACGTTTTTCATTTGTTTACTTTTTTCTTGTAAATGCGGTGCGAGTTCTTGGTACGAAGTTCGATGATATTTTTCTTTTCAGTTAACGATGTGGCGTGTTGACTTTGTAACGTGAGACGGCAAAAGATATTCGGAGCGCGCAAAGAGGATTGAAATAGGTCAATATTATTTCGTTTCTCTAAAAAAAAGTAAAGGAAAGAAATCTGGATAGAAGGATGTAATTAATATGTCTCATTTATAAATGGAAACTAAATATATGTTAGTTCTGACATGCATTTCAATGACACAAAGTAAACACTGAAACAGCGAATTCAGTAAATTATTCTGTATCGAAAATAAGTGGAATTTTTTCTCGAGAAAAATTTTGATTGATGTTGGCTAAACGATGTTTTGGTTGCCGTTGAAATTCAGTTGATAATTTTATAAAAAAAAAAATGAACGGATCAAATATTTAATGAATTTAAAATGAATAACATTGCTACTTGCAAGATAATAACTAATTATCTGATCAAATAAATTTCTTGAAACTCAAATAATCGTCTTCGTTTCTCCTTCTTAAAAGATATACGATCAACACACACAGACCAGCTAGTGGTATCATTAAAACAATTGTAAGTTCAAGGTACGCAGTATCATACCACGGTAATAATAGAGGGGAACGTAAATGAACAGCCCCGTTTGTACGAACAACGTATTCTACCCAAAACACAAGCTCTTTATCAGGAGATATTGGACGATCGCGGAATATTGCTGATAGGTCTTTCGCTTTTTCTCGATACCTGAAATGATAAAAGAAAATTTAAAATAAGATAACTATTATACACTTTATTATCGCATTGATATGGGAGGTAACGGTGAAGGAAAACATCGTGAGGAAACTTGCACACCTGAGAGGGTTACAAGGTGTTCTCGATGGTGTGTGAAACAAGACCTAAACCCTTGTCATTCTGAGAAGAGACCCGTGCCCAGCAGTGGGACAGTAATGGGCTGTTTATGCAATGCTGGGTAAAGCTACGCATGTCGAGGTTATTCTGTGAATGGGAAACCGTTCTTTACAGATCGAGACGCCTCCGAGACTGGGAGAGCAAGTTACGGGAAGTCAGTAGCCCGAAAGTCAGACAAAGCGATCACCAAGGATATCGATATTGCCCAATAGGTTACAGACCTTGTGAAATTGCAATCCGTGTAAAATACTGATATTCAGCAGCATCTGGTTAGATTGGAAGTCGACCCCAACATAACTCGGAAAAGGCTAGGCTGGACTTTGTAATCGCAAGTAATGAAATGACTGTTTCAAGAATTGTTGCTAGGTAC
Organism: Amphipyra berbera; assembly: GCA_910594945.2. Classification (NCBI taxonomy): domain Eukaryota; kingdom Metazoa; phylum Arthropoda; class Insecta; order Lepidoptera; family Noctuidae; genus Amphipyra; species Amphipyra berbera. The sequence continues at coordinate 6,602,538 of OU343136.1, read as the reverse complement.
ATATGAGAATGGGATCAATATTCTTATGCAAAGAGAATCAAACAAAAAAGCAATTTAAATATTGATACATGACCACGCTTCATGTTTAATTTATACGAAACTTTTGTAAATCTAATTTCGATAACCATCGGCATTACGTTATAGAACAAACTATAGCAGTGGGTCACGAAACGTTTTTATAGAAACATTTAGGATTTTATACAATTAATGGTCGTACAACTCGTATTGTTCATGGTTTTTTTTGCCTAACTCACTTATACATAACTAATCATGAGGCACATAAAGAACATTGGACACTTTTGTATAGACAGGGTCCAACCGATTCTAGGCTTTTTAGGTCTCATAGTTCTGCCTTTTCCCAACTATGTTGGGGTCACCTTGCAGTCTAACCAGATGCGGCTGAATACCAGTATTTTACAAGGAGCGACTGCTATTAGACTTCGGCAACCCAGTTACGGGGCAATGACAATATCCTAAGGTTAGACCGGTTGTCAGACTTTCGGGCTTCTGATTTTCCGTAACGACTGTCATAAGTATTCGTATGACACCCGGTATTGACGGTTTAACGTACTCTCCGAGGCACGGAGGAGTCTCGATGTGTTACGAATGGTCACCCATCCACGGCCTGCCGCGGCAAGCGCAGCTTAACTTTGCAAATCATATGATCCGTGCGGTTATTAATTAGCCACGAGCCCCCGAGTTTTTAGGCCTCACATTTTCATAATTCTGCATAGTATATATTGCATGACCATAAACATCCAATCATCAAATTGATGGGAGCGTCTAATGCATAACTGACCACTTACGTCATATATAGGGTAATTTAGGACTGGTATAGGTTGTATTCCACTAAATGTTTGGGACATGGAATTTCTAAATGGTTTCATCTAAATCGTACCCTCATAAGGAACATCGAACTCTGTAATATTCACTTACGTGGAATTTCTAAGCACGTCATCAATAACCGTTTTCAAAGCTTTTATATTCAGAATATCCAGTTTTTTAGCAAAATCTTTATTTACTGCTTTTTCGACATTCTTGAATTGATCTCCAAATATAGGAATGCCTATAATAGGTACGCCGAAGTGAATAGCTTCGATGATTGATTGGTGCTCTCCAGTAGTGATGAATAAAACACAGTTTGGATGTGCTGAAAATGGAAATCAAATATCAAATATTTTAAAATAACTTATTTCTAATAATATTTTTGTCTCTGTAAGGAGAATATTTTGACCAAATAAATATTACAGTAAAGTAGAAACTAAATCCCTTTTGGGTTCGATGTTTTTATTTTTAACTAGCTGTGTCCTCACGGCTCCGCCCGTAGCTTATGTTACTCAGTGACAATGTAGCTTTCTAACGGCAAAATAATTTTTGATATCGGTCCAGTAGTTTTTAAGTTTATTCGTTACATACAAATCTTTCCTCTTTATAATACTAGTATCTATAGACTGCATCCAAAATGAATTAATTAATCTTTTAACCAACCCAAGACACTCTGCTGCGGGACTCGATTAAACAATTGCACGTTATTTGGCACCTTCAGTTTTCCCTCATGTTGCCATATAACAGTTCTATTTATTTCCTTAAATACATCCAATATACTCGCTTTAGCATCATCAGGCATAGTATTTCCTCTCAATAACGATGCTGTACTGAAATATACCACGCCCTTCTTGGAATCTTCCATAATCTTTTGCAGATTCTGCGAAAAAAATATTATACGCTAAGTTAATCATATCTTGAGGATAGGTACCAAAGTATATTATTATTAACTTCGTGAGTAATACGCAGTGATATAATGTCAGAGGTCGAGATATTACAAGGTAATAAATGCGTACCGTAAACATTTTTCATTTTGTTCCTCTGATCTTGTCGTTTTCCTCGCTAAAAGCTATTATTTATTCGGTATGTTTACTTTGCGAGCGTATTATTACACTTATTATTGTTATTTGGAATTGTCGGCTCTTGTTTATTTATGGAAGTGTTTAGTTAATTTAATTTTCTTCATAAATGCTGTATTTTAATTTTTTGATGGCATACATATTTCTCCTTACTAGTTAGCCTGTTTTAATTGACCAATATTCCAATATTCCAATATTGGCCATGCTCAACTTTTTGGTCAATATGACCCATGTAGAGCAAATTTTATTTATCAATAACAGTTTAAAAAAATATGTTTACCTTAGATAGAGGCTCTCTTTTCTCTGCAATATGGTACCCAGCAATCTGAATATAATTCAGCGGCAAACGGAATGTCTGTCCAGCGGAAAAATGCGAGTTTCCCAACAAAAGCGATCCATTGTACTTTATCACTTCAAAGGAAGGTAAAATGCCACCTCTTTTAGCTATCGCAGGACCAAAAGCTCTATTGAACACAGATTTCTCTTTATCGGCCAGCAACCTGCAGAGAGTCCAACGATAAACTGTGTTTAGTAAAAATGTTTTATATAAAATTACCGATGGACGGCCTTGATGGTTTAGTGGTCGCAAGTGCGACTGCTGAGCATGGGATCCTGGGTTCTATCCCCAGGTCGGGCAAAGTGTTATTGGGTTTTCCCATTAGGAATTTCTCAGTAGCAGCCCGGAGTCTGGATTTGTGCTCGGTTAATGGCAATAGGCTGGCCCCCTTACATGATAACTGGCGAAACAAGGGAGTACTAAAACACCTCTGCTGAACCCTTCGAGGAGTACAAGGCGTGATGTTATGTTATATAAAATTACCATAGCAAGTCCCCATAATACTTTTGCTTCTAATTTTTTCTCCGACACGTTTATATTACGCTTTGATCTAGGAATAGAAATTGTAAATCAAGTATTCATGAAGGTTATTCAAAGCTTTGGTCTTGTAATCGAAAATGAAAGTCGTAAATTAAATACAGCAGTCTACGTACAGTCTAGCCCAAACCAATTTGATAAAAACAATATTTTAGCAATAAATAAAATAAAAAAATCATTTAAAAACAGTTACGTGTTTTAACAAAGAAACTACAATCGTAAAATATAATTTGATATAAATTAGTTTTCATTTAAAAAGTACTTTAATTATAAATAGCAGTTTCAGAAAAAAAAACAAATAGATTGTTTTTTTTTATCAAATATTGGTTCGGGTTGTAAATAGAAATACCGGATCAAAGAAATGGCGTTATTGTCGGGTTTGTAAATAACGGATTACAGTGGATACAATATGTATGGATGTATTTACATCGTAGGTCACGAAATGAAGATAGCATAACATAACATCACGCCTGTATTCCTCGAAGGGATAGGCAGGGATGTATAGTAACACCCGCATTTCGCTGATATGTTTAAGTCCCATGTAATAAGGAGCGAGCCTATTGCCATAAACCACGAAAAACCTAATAACACTTTGTCCGACCTGGGGATCGAACCAAAGACCTCACGATCAGCAGTCGCGCTGGCCGGCTGGCCCCTACTAGACCAACGAGGCAATTAGAAATGAAATGAGACAAATGAAGGTATATACTAAATATTACAATATTATGGCTTATTCTGCTCGCTAAGCGTGTTTGATGATGTAAATTTTCCCCAGAATAGTCTATTGTAGCGTGACCGAGGATGACTGCTGAATAAACGGCATAGCAGATTAACAGTCTGATATGAGATTGCTATACAATGCGTGCGAGCGCAACAACCATGGTGATTTAGCAAACAATGAGTCACTGATAACTGTGGTAGAGCATAAAACGACAGATTTAGAACACAGTTTTATAGCCCATAAATTACTGAAAGTAAAAAGAGACTATTCAATACCTAACTAGCGACCCGCCCCGGCTTCCCACGGGTGCAATGTAGATACTAATGTGGGGCATATAAACCGACCACTTGAATCACTCTATCTATTAAAAAAAACTGCATCAAAATCCGTTGCGTAGTTTTAAAGATCTAAGCATACATAGGGACAGACAGACAGCGGGAGCGACTTTGTTTACTATGTCAAGATAGTGAATTAATTAAAAGGAATATAGAAGGTGGATGTCAATGGAAACGCCGGTAGAGGACGTCCTAGAAGGATATACATCAATGTTATTGGTGATGTTCTTCATAAAGGACAGGTGCGTAGTTCTCTCAACCGGCGTGCGTATAGGATAAGATGTATGAATGTGGATGAAGCGAAAGGAGTATGTAAGGGTCGTAGCATGTGGCGTTCTATAGTTTCTGCCTACACCCATGGGAAAAAGGCGCGATTTTATGTATGTATGTAGTGAATTAAAGTAGAAACATTGTTTTAGGCACCTAATCAATTTGTAAGACAAAAATTTACATTTCAGTACTTACAAACAATACATATCTAATATCACACCTTGTACTTCCTGAAGTGTTCGGCAGAGGTGTTTTAGTACACCCTGGTTTCGCCAGTTATGTTTAAGTCCCAAGGGGGCCTATTGCCATTATATAAATAAGTAATAAAAAGCCTTTTATTTCTTGCTGATAAATTACAAAATGAATATAAAAAAAATATATATTACATGCAATCGTAATTAAACATTTCAATTATATTTCCATGGCAATCACATAAAACTTGAAAAAATACATTGACAAAAGACATTGTTGCTTTTATATGATTGGTTAATCAATTATTTATAATATAAATCAAATAATATATACATTTTATATATTATTTGATTTAAAATTTTATGCATAGTTATTGCATTATAAATCCCTATTGCCCTATGCCAGTAACCGAACACAAATCCAGACTACAGGCTGCTCAGAAATGTCTAATTGAAAAACACTACCCGACCTGGGTATCGACCCAAGACCCTATGTTCAGTAGTCGCACTCGCGACCATTGGACCAACGAGGCAATTTACATTTCGTTTTTTCTAATTACATTTTATTGTTTCAAGGTTTAGCGTTTCGTTCGGTTCTTTGTCTTATTTAATTGTTACTTGTTATTTATTTACTTCCACTTCTTTATTATTATTTTCCTCATAGTCTGTTTCGAGCCAAACAGTAACATTCAGTATTATGTTCATGACTTGCAAGGTTTTCCGTTTTATTAAACTTTTTGCGTTGCCAAGTTCACTGTTTTTATGAGAATGAAGGTTCTATCAGATTAATATAGAAGCCGTAGAATGTTCCCTTTGACGAGCTTCGGAAAAGTTAAAGCGTCGGTAGTACCTTTACCTTTAGACGTGATATTATAACAACATCACGCCTGTATTCCCCGAAAGGTTGGGCAGAGGTGTATAGTAACACCCTCATTTCGCCGTTATGTTTAAGTCCCATGTACCTAATAGGGGGCGAGTGTATTGCCATCAAGCGGGCACAAATCCAAACTCCAGGCTGCTACTGAGGAATTCCACAAGGAAAACCCCAATAACACTGCCCAAGGAACCCATAGGATCTCACGATCAGCAGTCGCGCTTGCCACCACTTGACCAACCATTATATTCTATCTTTTTCTTTTACTCCCATCAGCTGTAAAGATAATTATTTTTAGGCTATCGGTACCGGATTCCGAATCGCATTAGTCTGTGAAATATTAATTTTCAGCTGCATCTTTTTTACTCGAAGATGAAACTGAATAGACTTTAGAAAAGTCCTAGAACGATAACGATGGTTGTAGTACCGTAATATTTTCTGTTATTCCAATTTAATAATGGAAGAAACATTTTGTGACATATGAGTAATAGTCATGCCACACAAGTCACGTAATTTTTTATGACTTCGGCTGAATGGATATGATGTTCGTACAGGTCGAGCAATTTACATCATTTCATACAGAAACAATGGTTATTTCATATTGATTGGGGACTGCGGAGTTTGTTTTTACCTGTTTTTGAATGCACGCGTCACCTTTGTTCGAATTTCTCTTTGATGTACGTTTTTTAATTATTCTAGCATTTTCGTAAAACAGAAATAAGTCATTTTTTTTACATTGTTTATAGCTATTTCATATAAAGCAAATGTATTATATTTGTTATTCAATGTTTATCTTAAAATTTTACTTTTTTTGTTGTATTTAGCTGTACCTACAGCTATTCAATAGCAATTGAATCAAATTCTTCTGTAGCATTATTTAATACTTCCTGAACATTTACTCATTCAAATTACTTACTACTCTTGAACTAAACAATATCTCAGTAAATAAAAAATGGCTAAATAATAATTTTGTTATCTACACGTATGATCGATCTATCTACATCAGCTAGGACTTAATTCTTCATAACCGTTTTAATAGCTTTTGCGATAACGTTCGTAGTAAAAGATTTGATTGGCAACAAAAACCTTAAGAGCCATCCAGCTGTTATCCATTAACGTATATTTTTAAAGCTACCATATTACAGACAGATTTCATTATTAAAGCATTATCGTTCTGCCTAGCCTTTTCTCAACTATGTTGGGGTCAGCTTCCAGTCCAATCAGATGCGGCTGAATACCAGTACCTATTTTACACGGTGCGACTGCCATCAGTTACTGGGCAATGCCGACATCTTAAGGTTAGACCGGTTGTTAGACTTTCGGGCTTCTGACTACCCGTAACGACCACCATAGGTATTCGTATGACACCCGGGACCAACGGTTTAACATGCTCTCTGAGGCACGGAGGGTTCTCGATATGTAACGAATGGTCACCCATCCACGGACTAATTGCGGCAAGCGCAGCTTAACTTCGCAAATAATATGATCCGTGCGTTTGTTAATTACCCACGAGCCCCTCATTATACAAGTATTATATGGAATAAAAAAATATGATATCATAAGGCATGCACTTGCGCACATTATTAACCTTATCTGCTGGTAAATGATCTGGAAAAAATGATGATAAAAGCATAATTTAAATTAATTCTAAATTATATTCACTTACCATCTGTGTAATTTCATATGCAAGAAATAAAACTGCTCCAGAGCTCTTTGCCAGAAGGTTAAGGATAGGTTGGACGTAGATGTCAAGAGACCGGGTGAATAGGAGTTCGGATGCTCGTTCAAAAGCATCAGTAAGAAGGCATTCGGCTCCATAGAAGATGACCATATTAAAGGACAGTTGAAAACTGATGAGAATCTGAAAGGATACGATTAGTTAGTACTCTGTTACATCTATCTCCAAATTTTGGTTAATCTGGATCTCCAGATTCTACCAGATTCGCATCTACTGTAGTATCTACTGTAGGTTTTGGAACGCCAAATTTTAAAGACCCTTGTCAAAACTTTCCCTTTATAACTTTCAATTGAAATCTGTAACGCGCTTCAGCGTTGTTTATTCAGAATGTCCTGGGACATCTTGTAACACTTTAGGGTAGCTTTAGGAGTCAACCCTCGACTAGCATGTGCACATACAATTTAGCAGGCGTGTACTTACGGGAGGATAAAGAATAACAGTTGTAACCGTACACTATATATATTTAATTAAGAATTTACAAAGAGTACAAAGAGAACAACAGGGCGTGGTTCGTACAATGCGAGGAGTCCAGGTCTTCTTCAGCAGGTGTGGCACTTAACTGGGCAACTGGAGCGGCGCGAGAGGCCGATCTTTAGTGTGCCCGACCTGTTATAGGCCCGGACCCCCGCCAGTCAGCCACCACCCGTCACAATCTCATGTGAAATCTGCACTTGGCTGATATGACAGACTATTTATAGTTCAAAGCTTTTGCGAAGTGTCAGTGTGTCAGAAAGAGGAAAACATTTCAAATGCTCACATTCTGAAAAACAACAACCTATTCCCGGTTGTAGGTGTTTATCGGACCGTGTCATGGTGTACTAAAAAACGGCTGTGTTTCGAACTGGATAGTTCGTTAACTTTCCAATCATGAATGTTCAGTTTTGAAACTTTACCGAGAGCTTCACTCTGGCTAGATTGGAGTATTCATAAATTTATGGTAATGAAGTTCTGTTGAACAGATGTGACAAGAAAAATCTTATTAAAAACGAATTTTACTGGAGTATACTTTAGAAGGTTTCTTACAAATAAATGTTCTTTTATGTGGCATATGTCACAAAGAATTAAAGATAACAGGGATTTCATAAAATCCCTAGATCGATTACCTCATCTTAATGAAAAAATCTAGCGATTTAATAAAATGCTAAACTACCTTCCTTCTGTTTCATTTATTTTAGTGTGAAATAAAGTATATCTATCTATCTAAGGCTCGATTTTACCAACGTCGGATAGCGTTTATCCAAGGAATAAGACAGACGTGTTGACAGAATTTCTATACGAAAGCAGTCAAAACGTCAAATTTATTCCTCAATTAAAGTTATTCGACGTTGGTTAAATCGAGCCTAAACTACATAAGCTTTAATATCGCATAACATAACATCACGCATGTATTCCCTAAAGACTTGGGCAGAGATGTATAGTAACACCCTCATTTCGCCGTTATGTTTAAGTCCCGTGTAATAAGGGGCGAGCCTATTGCCCTCAACTGGACACAAATCCAAACAACGGGCTGCTACTGAGGAATTTCACACGGAAGAACCCAATAACACTTTGCCCGACCTGGGGAACGAATCCATGATCCACGATCAGTAGTCGCGTTTGCCACCACTACATCAACGAAGCAGTTTATTTTATACTATTACTTCATTTACTTCTATTGTGCAACACTTACCCAGCATATATTTCACTGAACATCCATTCAACAATAACTGCATCAAATTCTTCATTTGCATCATTCAATAGTTTCTGAACATTCATATGCATGACTGTAGAATTCGTTATTTTCAACATGGCGTCAAGGACTGTTTCTATAACTTTCATATTTATTTTCTTGTTCAAATGGTTTGTTATATTTGTTTTTTCATCTATAAATTAAAAAAGACTCATTTAAATTTTGGTTAAACAATAAATAATTAAGTAGGTACTTACTAATCACAGAAGTATCTGTAAGTAAGGCACAAATAATGTAAGTTATCTAAAGTTAAGAAGCCGAAAAATAAGACCGAATATCTTCCCGCTTTTTTGAGGAAGCGAGGGCATGGGACAAGTCGACGGGTCAGGCCTGAGACGATTAATGATTAACGTCAAGAGTAACTCACGCACAAACCTTTGACCTTCACCTGATTGACATACTTCACTAGTTTGTCAGTCAAGGCTTTTAAGGCATCCCTATTATTACTTCAAATCCATCATAATATATTTTATCTTTACATAGTACGAGTATAAAACAAAGTTGCTCCCGCTGTCCGTCTGTCCATATGTATGCTTAGATCTTTAAAACTACGCAACGGATTTTGATGCGGTTTTTTTTAATAGATAGAGTGATTCAAGAGGAAGGTTTTACATTAGTATCTACATTGCACCCGTGCGAAGACGGGGCGGGTCGCTAGTTTCATAATATTTGAATATTTGCACCACCGAAATGTCGAATGTAGTGGACCCTAATTTTAACCTGAGACGAATTGAATGTTACCTATGTCCTTGCAAATAAATATATCATTCATTCATTCATACATTCTACTGTACAATATGAAACACGAATGAAATTGTAGAATTTCTATAACTTCATTCCTGTTACCGACCAAATAAAGGTACGCTTGTATAATCAAATACAGAATATACCATATTTACTTATAGTTTTAGATGAGAAACTTGTGTTAGAAACTCCATTCGTGACTCCGCCTTGTAAAGGCTTTCAAACTTTAGAAATTTGAATAATAAACAGATATGTCGAAGAAGTTCTTCCATTTTGCCGCAAAATGTTCGCATAAATATGAATGAAAATGGTGACCGACTGTGTATGTTAAGGGAGACACGAAGCCTTTTCTCTTGGATGATTTTTACATGGGGTACAGTGTAGCAGACGGGTGTGTGACATGTTTTATTTTAAACAAGTTTTCCTTCGGCTCTGTTCTCGTGAAATGTTTGTGTTATCCGACGGTAAAAATTTCAATATGTTTTATGTGCTTCTGTATGTTATGTGTTTCTATCCAGAATACATTTGATCTCTGTACAATTTTTTTTGCAAATCCGTTCAGTTTTTAGGCCACATAATAATGTGTGTCGCTCAATCATCTTGTAGCCGGCAGAGCCTACAAGATGATTGAGCTATCTGGCAGCCGCCCCACCTTGGCTGTACCTGGCTACGCCCTAGGTACTCGCCGTCTAGTTCATGGGTTATGAGTTCAACAAACATAACCGTCTCACCTGTTACCTGAAAGATTCCTTCAGGGAGTACTGCAGAACCTATAATTCAATCAGATGTGTGTTGCGTACACTCACATTTCGCTGATAGCGGCATGTAATACGATTGTCTAATGTAATTTTAACGCCGAGAATTTTTCGAAAGGAGAAACTCTTAATTTCACCCTCGTGTTCCGCAGCCGAGAGACCGCAGGATCAATGAGACTTCCAGGATACAAGATTATATTATGATATTAAAAATACCAATTAACAAACATGTAGGTATCTACTGTACTTACCTGGAAAAATCTTAGTATTATTCGTCACCTCGATTTGTCGTAATCCTTTCGTAGCATTCTCTATAGGATAAGGTGTAATATATGTTACCTGAAATAATTTTATCAAAATTACGAACTTACGGTAGAATGCCTAATATCTACCTCTGCCTAATTAGCCGCCTTTCTTTTTTCTCCCATCACGGCTTTGTGCTATGATAATCACACACTACTAGGCATACATCTCACAAAGATTTCTTGTAATGTGCATTTGGAAATTTCTCATTCCATTACACCAGTGTCCAATCGATTGGTATAAAGTTGTAGAAGTAGAATGAATGGAATTTAAAAATAAATAAGTTTAAATATATAATAGATAATTAGTCCATTACTATCCCACTGCTGAGCACGGGCTACTTCTCAAAATGCGAAGGTTTTTAGGCCTTAGTCTACCACGCTGGCCTGGTGCGGGTTGGCAGACTACACACACTATCGAGAGGTTTATGGAGCCCTCCCAGGTGTGCAGGTTTCTTCACGATGTTTTTCGTTCACCGTTGAAATATAAATGCAGAGATATAAACCTAGTTTAAAAATTAAAAATCACGTAGGTGCTCATTTAAAAGAGAAGGCAACTACATTACTTAGTATATTCTTATATACTTTACCCTGGTTATATCGATTTAGTTATGGGTGAAAGAGAAATAGCCTTACCATGAACGACTCGTTCCCTTTAGTAAAATGGACTCTGTAAAGCTGGAAAAATACTTGATAAAGGTACAAAAGATTGTTAACATACCTCGTGACCAGCCTTCAAAAGAATACTAACATAACCTTCTCCTAGAGTCGAGTGACTTAATGTAGGGAAAGGGAATACCAATAATAATTTGTATCCACTACACATACTATACGAAGTTAACACTAAAATAAGTGTTAATATTGACATTGTTGTAGTGAAAAAGTGTTTAACACTAGATAAACGTGTAAATACGAAGACAATGTATGAAACTGTAACGATATAAAGAATTAGAAGTCACGTTTATACTATTACAATGTATTATTATCAGTTTAAAAGGAGTCTTTTGTTGCTACTGAACGTCGAAAATGATAAAAATTTCAGTGTAGTAAATATTGTTATTAGGTACCTATTGACTGCCTCGTTGGTCTAGTGGTGGCAAGCGCGACTGCTGATCTTGTGATCCTGGGTTCGATCCCCAGGTCCGACAAAGTGTTATTCGGTTTATCCGTGTGGAATTACTCAGTAGCAGCCTCGAGTTTGGATTTGTGCCCGGTTGATGGCAATAGGCTCGCCCCCTTTTACATGGGACTTAAACATAACGGCGAAATGAGGGTGTTACTATACCCCTCTACCCAACCCTTCGGGGAATACAGGCGTGTTGTTATGTTATGTTACGTTACTTTGACTTTTAAAAAAAACGTTGCTCCACACTAGGTTTTCTCCTGTATCGTGGGTGCGTTTACAAATCTTCACATGCACAAATGCCCAGACTCGGAACAACTATTTGTAGGCCATACAAATATTTGATCCAAGTGGGAATCGAATCCACGACCCGTAGCGCAGAAGCCAATCGCTCAGCCATTGCACCAAACGTGTCAAGTCTTCATAACGTTCGTTCGATCTGCCTAACTTTTCCCAATTGTGTTGGGCTCAGCTTCCAGTCTAACGAGATGCGGCTGAATACCAGTATTTTACATGGAGCGACTGCCATCAGACCTCCGCAACCCAGTTACAAGGCAATGCCGATATCCTAAAGTTAGACTAGTTGTCAGACTTTTGGGTTTCTGACTACCTGTAACGACTGTCATATTAGGTATTCGTATCACACCCGGGACTGAACGGACTTAACGTGCTCTCTGAGGCACGGAGGGGTCTGACCGCGGCAAGCGTTGCTTAACCTCGGAAATCGTAAGATCTGCGCGGTCGTTAATAAGCCAACAACCAAACAAATAAGAAACGAACAAGCTAACAACCCAACGTTTGAAATATAAGTTTTTATTTCTTTATTTCAACAAAAATTACATAAGAGTATTTCACATATCCTCTGCCAAACTGCAGGACAGTTTATCGGCAGTGTTCTCGTGGACACAGCTCTTAGTTTCCTAACAATAATATATAATAGGTACATCATTATAAAAGGTACATAGTTTAATTACACAGACATACGCATCACACCACGCCTAACTGCACACATACTCTACGTAAGTTTATAAAATATGTTGTAATATGTATTTCATTGTGTACAATAATACCTGTCAAGTGTTATGCACATCTAATAAAGTCAGGCCCGAATCAGTTTAAAAAAAACATTATAACAAAAATAAAACCAACTTTAGAAAAACTAAAAAAATAATAAAATAACTACCATAATTATAAAATTAAGTTTCAGAAATCGGTGCAAATCCACGCTGAACCAAATTGAAGGCACCGACTTTTGAAACTGTTAATTTTATAATACGGTAATTATTATATTATCTTTTCTGTTTTTTGAAGTCGGTTACATTTTTGTTAATATGTTTTCATTTTTTTATTTTTAGTGTCTCTAATTAAAACATTTTGGATCTAATAAAGACGCTGCTCGTAACCCAATCACATTATGTGTACTGTACGTCATTGAGGAATTCCATTGTGTATATCCGAAGTTCTTCGTCAGATCTTCAACAAATTTAAATGGAACCACCTCGAAAAAATACTCTTTCAAATAAAAAAATAATTTTCCAAATCGGTTTATACATGATAGCGTAGTGAGGTAACAAATACAAAAAAAAATACAAACGAAATGAGAACCTCCTCCTTTTTTTGGAAGGTGGTTGTAAAGGAAAATAATCTTTTTGAGTCTTTTTATCTGAAATAGCTTTTTGTTAAAACACGTCACTATTTTTAAATAGGTATGTACTTAATTTTTTAAGTAAATCACCAAAATATTGTTTACCTTTTTATCAAATACGTTTGGACCAGACTTTACCTACCTTTACACTGACACAATCTGCCAATGACGGTTTTAGGTCACTATGTGCTATGGGATGAATACTCAATACATTTTCATGTATGTATAGGGAACGTTTTACCGGGACTAAGTACAATGAGCATAATTAACTGAAGTAAATAATTTTCTAAAGCTTTTGGAATTACAATATTGCATAAATGCATGCAAAATTATATCACGCGAGCTACAACTAGGTAGGTAAGTACCCATCCGAAAACCAGCGCTGCTATATTTCGGTATAGCAGCATTATGCTGAGATGAGCTCCTTTTTTGTCTCGTAGAGGCATATAACTTTTGTATTTTGTTGATTTTTTATTTTATGTTTGTATGTCTGTAACGAGACTCAAATAAATTATTTTCTTTCTTTCTTCCTTTCTTTCTTTAAGTACTGCTGAAGAAAACAAAAGCCTTCTACGAATTTAATCTTTCAACCGTTTCAATTAAATCTTAATTAACATGAAATCTTATAATCTTTCTACGTAGTTCACTTCTTTGAAGCAATTTTCTGCAAACACTATGACGTCACAAGACAGGTGCTCGTATTTCACCCGTTCTACAAACAAAGCTTCTTTGATGAGGGCTTTAATGTTGTGCTGTAGAAATCTCAGAAATTATACGTTATGTGAAGCAGTAGAGATCTTACATTGAAAAGAAAGTGTGACTTAGGTATATTTTTAAAGGAATTTGATGTTTAAATTGGTTTTGCAACTTCAACGGGTGAACAATGAACATCATAAACATTTTGCTCTTAAATCCAAATATTATTCAGTTGAAATTAAAACAATGTAGACAGATACTATAATGTTCGACAAATTAAGAAGAAAACAAAATAGCCCATTTGTAACAGTTTGATAAACATGATTAAAAGAAAGGCATTTAATATTCATAATCCAACTGCTTTAACTGTTTCAATCCTGAGTAGGTAATTTGGATATCGGCATTGCCTAGTAACTGGGTTGAGGAGGTCTGATGGCAGTCGCTCCGTGTAAAATACTGGCATTCAGCCGCATCTGGTTAGACTGGAAGCTGACCCCAACACAGGAAAAGGCTAGGCAGAACAGAACAATCCAGAGTAGGTAATGAAAATCTTAATGAACATGAAATCTCACAACTCAGTTTGCACAAAAGCAATGTTTAGCGACTCACAAACGTGTGACGTCATTTGACATGCGTTCATATTTCATCCGTTCGCAAACAAAGCTTGTTTGAATAAGGCTTGGATGTTTGTGCTCTAGAAGTCTTAGAAATTATAGATAAATAGTAGCGACTGGAAGCCGGCCCTAATATGGATGTGACAAGGCTAGGCAGATGAGTTAAAACTCTATTATCATTCTGACTTTTACCGAAGAATCTGAGTATGTTGGGGTCGTCTTCCAGTCTAAATGGATATCTGGTTAGACATCAGTATTTTATTAGTATTTTATAGGGAGCAACTGCCTCGTTGGTCTAGTGGTGGCAAGCGCGACTGCTGATCGTGAGGTCCTGGGTTCGATTCCCAGGTCGGGCAAAGTGTTATTGGGTTTTTCCAGTAGGAATTTCTCAGTAGCAGCCCGGAGTTTAGATTTGTGCCCGGTTGATGGCAATAGGCTCGCATGGGACTTAAAATTAATGGCGAAATGAGGGTGTTACTATACACCTCTGCCAACCCTTCGGGGAATACAGGCGTGGTGTTATGTTATGTATAGGGAGCAATTACCACCCTGAAACAACACTGCCAAAAAAGTTTGTTTGGCTAAAATTAAGCTTGGCAAATATTAATTCTTTGAAGAAAAACTCCTTCCTTTCCTTTAGATTGAGTACATAATAAAATATGACACTAAAAAGTTATCGCGTTGGAACCATTGTTAGCGGTTCACAAACTACTTCCTCGCGTGTCATTCCGTGATGACGTCATATGTCATGCGCTCGTATTTCAACCGTTGTACGACTACAAACAATGCTTGTTTGATTAAAGCTTGGATAATGGCTTTTTAGCTCTCGAATTATACGGAATTACCTACATAAATGCATTCAGTACATAGCGGGTGGAAATTTGAGATAGGGCAGTAAGGGTATCTACCTTAACTATTGTAGCTAATGGAAAACGTTCGTCCATCACTTTTGAAGATATTGAGAACAGCATTAGCTTTTTTTAATTGGTACCTACGTTTAGCAAGAAAAAGGCCGTTTCTCGATATTTGAATGTGAATATGGCTGCTTCTTCTTTTCGTGTGGTTAGTGACTAACCTGGTGTCAGAGTTTAGGGCCGCCAATGGGCCTCTGACTTGGTTTCTCATGCCATTGAGAAATATCTCTCAGCTAGGCATGCCGGTTTCCTCACGATGTTTTCCTTCACCGTTTTTAAGCAAGTCATAATTATACAATACGCACAAGAATACGAAAAGTCAGAGGTGCGTGCCATGGGTTCGAACTCAAGCTGCTATTTACTACATATATGATTTGTTCCATGAGTTTTTGAAAAAGCTAAAAACTGTGTGCACCTATATATCTATGGTTGTGTCCCCCCCATATTATGTTATTATAACGACAGCATACTCCTTGACATTTGACACAAAACAATGAAGAAGATCGACTTTTGTGCTGACACATCCATTAACGTTACCCTTACTATTTGTTGCAGGTAATCTGAAGAGGCGACTGGGGCGGGCGCGTGGCTTCGTCTTACGTATGTTCGACGCTCTCTGCAACTGCACGCAAACCGCCGCCGCTGCTGCCCGCACCACGGCTCGGAACAACCCGTTCTCCAAGCGTTAACCCGATCACATCTCACTTCAAACGAGAACTTGTAGTATGGACCTTCTCTATTATTTGATGTCGAGTTAAAAGGGTTGGGTATGGATTACAAAGATTAGGGGTTTATTGATTTTTCTTTCCCTTTATTTATTTATTTAATTGGATCCATTATTCTTTGAACATGGAGTTATGATGTTTAGATGAGGGGATTTTGATAACTTTTTAAGGGGCAATCTTGGGAATGCCTCGAGCAATGACAACATTTGTTGTTCCAAAGAAGCAATTTAAGTTGTATAAAGTTGTTTAAGCTTAGTATTTTACAAGAGCGAACGTTCCTTTTATTATAATGAAGGATAAAAGAATTACGATGCTCAAAGTTTTTATTTGACTACGTGTTCAGGATTTCAAGCCTTCATTCCTTTACATTTAGGGTCAACCAAAATCTGTAGAATGAATGGACATCACTCGAACTTTGTAGACTTAAGGCTTATTTACACAGAGATAGTTTCTTGAGTCTTGCTATCTCTGTTTTCATCGTAGAGAACGACAAAGACAAAATGAGTCTCGCTTCAAGAAACTATCTTCGTGTAAACCAGCCTTAACATTATAGTAGTGTTAATGAATAAGTGTTATAAATCCAATATCATAGCAATTAACAATATTATTTATTTTATTTGTTTGACAAAAATATAATGGTCAACATATCTTAACACTGAGTAAAATCTTTTAGCAAGTATCTCCAAATGTGATTGTAGTTGACTGTGTACTGTGTACCAAAGATATTTATCCAGTAAATATAGGTACGTCCCGGAATTTAACAGCACGTGTCTATTGGCGAAATACTCTAACGTCACTGTCACTGTCACTTCGCCTTAGACTGTCAGTGACAGCACGAGACTTAACGGCAACTTGAAATTGAGTAGCGTTTGAGAACTTGGTCATATGTGTCTTCTTATGGCAATGTGAAGTCTAATGGTAGAATTCCGTAGCCGACTGCAGGCATCGTGTCGCCGCGACTAGCGTTGCCAGACCCAAAAATAGAAAAGCCGGACACAGATTCATATCTAGCCGGACATTTTGCCCTGTAAGACAGACACATTGGTTTATAAAAGAAAAAAAAAATCTCTCGCTTGCTTTCGTTCGGCATCTTTTGGCGGGGCGGGGTTGACCAAAAGCCTATCAAAAGCCGGATAGGCTGGGCTTGTATATATTTGGCCGGATACGATTGTAAAAAGCCGGACATGTCCGGCTAAAATCGGACATTTGGCAACTCTAGCCGCGACACTACTGTTTTCTATGTATTACTATGAAATACCTTCCGTAGCTAGCGACACGTCGCCGCGTCGCCTGCCTAGATACATAGAAACCAGTACTGTAGTGGCGCGTTGACACGTCCCCTGCTGCTGCTGCCTGCAGATACCTACTCATATTGTTATTTAGTTTACGGGATTACTTCCGTCATTTGTTTTAGTGGGAGTTCGAGCTCCCTACTACACACTTCAGAACCGTACCACGGTTTGTTAAACACTGTAGTCCTAGCCCTACTGTCGAGTTATTAACGTAATTGTAAAGTTAATGTAAGTGAATTTTGAATCGGAAATACTCGTTTCGCATATACTATTTAATTATAATGAAAACTTTATTCACATATCTATGTATGATACAAATTGTGGATGTTGAAAAAAAAAGCAAAATGTTATAGGACAGTTGTATTTTCGATTCCAAATTGGCTTACATTAGCGATACTATACGTCAAACGTACATGCTAGGCTTATTTTTAAAGTTATCCCGTAAGTAACAATATGAGTATAGTGAAAAACTGTAAAAGTTTAAACAGTGTTCAATAGAATATTATCTATCTTTGTCATTCGTTCTGAAATAAAAGAATAAGGCAATACAATGACAAGAGAGTGTAATACGATAGATAGATACGGCTTTTACTTGACATAATATCACGCCTTTATTCTCCGAAGAGTTGGGCAGAGATGTGTAAACACTCTCATTTCGCCGTTATGTTTAAGTCCCATTGTAATAGGGGGCGATCCTATTGCCATCGACCGGGCACAAATGCGAACTCCGGGCTGCTACTGATGAATTCCACACGGAAAAACCCAATAACACTTTGTTCGACCTGGGGATCGAACCTAGGACCTCACAATCAACAGTCGCGCTTAGACTAGCGAGGCAGTTTAATGATACAGGCTTTTAATGATCATGACCTCTGTTATCTTCTGCATAGAGACTTAATTATAAGTAAATCTCTTGCAAATCAAACATGGCGTTTCACAGTAGTCTGTCTTTCCAAATAAAGTAGAAGATCTAATGATTTCCTTCATAGGCAGAGCCAGGATTTCATTCCAGGGTAGGTATTTCAACCCTGCAACTCCTGGCTACGTTCACTATTTCCTCACTTAAAACCTTAGTCTTCCTTTCTAGTATCCCTAAAACGGTGTAACATGGTGTTATGTGATCGGTGTGATTACGCTTATAGTTCATAAGGTGTATTTTAGTAATAGAAATAAAAAAAAAACTGGATATGATGTAAAACTATTTAATAAAACTGTTTTGAATTTCAAAGGCGCGTGGATTTTACACGAGCTTATGTAAACTGAACGGAAATATTGGTATGTTCCGGTTTGAAGGGTATGGGTACCCGGTAAAATTACAGGCACATGAAATTTTACAATTTTGTCTTTAATGTTGGCAACGCATCACTAATCTTCTCGGTGTTATAGGCACAGTCAGCCTCAATAAGATGTTTGTTTAATACACTTTGCGAATTGTTTTTTGTTTTTTTATAAAAACGTTGGTGGGTGCGTTTACAGACACAAATCTTCACACGCACAAACGCCCAGACCCAGAACAACTATCTGTAGGCCATACAAATATTTGTTCCGTGCGGGAATCGAACCCACGACCCGTAGCGCAGAAGCCAATTGCTCAGCCACAGCACCAAACGTGTCGTCAATCGTGGTAGCGGTGACTTTAGAAAAAGTAATGACTGAAATCATTTAAATTTATACACATTACATCTACTAACACATACGAATACATAGGTTGTTAAAACTTAAAGATTACATTCGCTAGTATTTCTAAATTTCCCATTTTAATTTTGCACAGTGTATTCTTACATCTTATTAAGGCTGACTATACCTATACAAGGTTAGTCGGAAAGGGGGTACTAAGCCGCGGGCCACTTAATGTATCACTGATGATTGTTTTAAAGAAAGAGGCAAAATTTCAAAATCCGGTAAAAAAAATCATGCGAATTTATTTTTATTTTAGTTTTTCCAAAAATTCTTCATCCCTGCTTTAGTTACGAATTAAAAAAATTGAGTTTCTAATCCGTGACCCCAAATATCACCAAAAATTTCAACACAGCTGATCATAGTGGAGGATAGATAGAATTTAGCGTATTTTTTATCTTTGAACGACTATTTCTCTTAAACTAATGATTTTTCGTGAAAGTTGTAGAAAATCAAAATCAAAAAAAAATATTTCACATAAACCAATACAGGTGCTTATGAAATGTCGAATTTAGGTGCACGGTTCCAATTAGTTGTTTCCTATGGAGAAGAGCCGGCAAGAAACTCCATGGTTACTCTTTTAAAAAAAATACCTTTAACAATTTCAGTGGATACAGTACAATGATTTAGGATAGTGAGAGAACAATGAGGTCCTGACCACAGATCAATGAGTAATATAGTACTAAAAGACTTGAGTACAAAAACTAACAAACAAAAAAAAAGAAAAAAAAAAAAGCAATATTGTAGTAATTTACAAATTTATAGATGCAGGTCCACAAAGTTCTCACATTTACAAAAGTGAAAAGGAAGCTAAACTATATAAAACAATTGACATAATTAAATGTCATCAAAACTTAGCTAAAAAATCATTGTAAAATAAGATAAAGATATCTTGAGAGTAATGATAGCAATAAAAAAAATAAAAAATATATAATCTTAATTGAGGATAGTTAGTAGACGTACACATATGTTTTTAATGAGGTTCCAGGGAAGCCACATGTGCAAGAACTAATGCCAAACATCCCTGTCGTAGAACCTGTTGTAGAACAAAAGTTATCCATTATTATGGGTACTTTAACACCCTTTCGGCTTAGTACCCCCTTTCCGACTAACCTTGTATGGACGGCGGTAACCACTTTCCATCAGATGGGCTGTCGGCTTGTTAGCCAACGTAGGTATTACATTAAAAAAAACCTTTCTTCAGGCTTGGTAGCCACCAATTAACCACCACCAAGATTGGTAATCGTATTTTAAATTATTATCGCACAAATGAATGATGCTGTTCATCTTCTTGATGTATTAAAGTTTCAATCAACTGTTTCAAGTGATATTGACGCGTCTTCGAGATTTTTAGGAACTGTATGGATGTATTTACTCACACTTTATACGATATATTTGTGTAGAAATTTTTGTTTTTTTCTAAATCTTTTACCAAATTCGTTTGTAAAAATCTAAAAATGTATTTTAAACTGCATCACTATGTACTTTTATATTACCTACTATAATAAAGTATAAAACCATTTATATACTAAATATTTTATACTTATCTACTAAAATGTAATTTTATACTACACTGGGAATTGGTTTTCGTACAAATGTCTCGAATTTTCACGCAATGAAATTTTACTTCGACTAAAACAAGAATTAATTTTATGGTTATTCATGTAATTAATTATTAGTGACTAATTTGAAGCACAAAATATGAACGAAATGAGCGCAAAATATATACTATTTTTCATTTTATTAAACTATGTTTAAGTTGTATTCTATGCAATAGTTATAAGACACAAACTTATGTACTTTTGTGTATTACAAAAATGTAACCATGATTGTCTAACATGAGAGAGAAAAAGTATTTCATAAAACGAACTTAAATGGGATACAGTGTGTAAAATAATATCTTTTACAAAAAGATTATAAAAAAGGTAATATATATTTTCAGTGTAAAAGTTTCTGTAGTTAAATGTTCACAAGTAACTTAAGTGTTTAAATGATAAATGTTCAATGTGATATCCTGCCTGTAAACCTTACTTCCGGTGTGATTCTACAGAAAAATTCTTCTAAAAAATAAAGTGATTTTATAAACGAATTTTATTTGTTTCATCAATACAGTCGAGATATCGCAATTCGCTATCCATAATCAAGGAGGGAAGAAAGAGTGAATGTGGATGGATATACAAATAAAGGTAGGCCAAAGAAAATATGGATGGATTGTGTGAAGGATGACATAGGTAAGAAAGGAGTGAGTACTGAGATGATGGCTGATAGAGGAGAATTGAAGAGGAATACGTGTTGTTCCGACTCCACCTAGTGTGGGATAAGGGCAGGTAGATGATAATGATGGTGAATCATCACGTTGGGCATTGGGCAAGCGGTAAGCAGCCCATTACGACCAGCCGGACTAATATGCGCAGCATGACATAATTTAGTAGTCGCATTATAGCCGATAAACATTATCTCGTCTCGGCACGACATAATGCCACGACAAAATTATGTCGCGCTGTGCATGTAAGGCTTGCTGGGGCCTTCTACACTATGACACATCAAAATGTAACACGCAAATAACACGCCTGCTAAAGTCAGTTTTACCATCCCAAAATGCAATCGGAAAAATAGAGAAAGTACATATTTATTTTGAATGTATCTAACACGAACGAACATAGTAATAATATTTGCATAGTACCTAACATGCATGAGTACCTACACACGACGACAAATCAAGCTATATATTTCCAGTTTATGCTGCCTTCACATTGTACGTAATTTCCGAACACGCACCTCTGACTTTTCAAATTCATGTGCAGATAAGAATTTGATTAGGTATCACTTGCGTTAACGGTGAAGGAAAACATCGTAAGGAAACCTGCACACCTGACAGAGTTCCAAAATTGTTCTCCATGGTGTGTGTAGTCGCCCAACCCGCACCAGGCCAGCGTTGTGGACTAAGGCTTAATCCGTTCTCATTTTGAGAAGAAATCCTTGTCCAGCAATGGGACAGTAATGGGCTGAATATGAATTCGGTAGATAACTCCTAATCCTGTCTAATTTGGATTATTTATAATTACCCATGTGAAACAATGGTATGATGAAATTAGTAGCGTTAAATCATGGCAGAGTTGTTAGCTGACTTTACTCTTCAACATAACATCACGCCTGTGTTCCCCGAAGGTTTAGGCAGAAGTGTATAGTGACATAGGAGGCGAGCCTATTGTCATCAACCGGGCACAAATCCAAACTCCGGGTTGCTACTGAAGAATTCCAAACCGACCTGGGGATCGCACCCAGGATCTCACGATCAGCAGTCGCGTTTGCCACCACTAGACCAACGAGGCAGCTTACTCTTCAGATATTAAATATGCGTTTTTAAAGAGAGGTATGTATTATAAAAAATATTTTCACTTGAATATGCTGGTGCAATTATAGCTATATTATTCAAGAGGGTCACGTCCGATCATTGAAGCGGTCAAAAGGACACCTTTATTCTGGAGTGGATGATTATGGGCTGATATAAATAAGTACAAATTAATCGTAGAATGGCTTTATTATAGAAATACTTACAGGCGGCTGCTGTTACAGGAGAGCAATTCTACTCACAGAAATGTTGATCAATCGCAACCGAACCGTTTATTCAGACAGTTTTCGTTTACAAACCCTGTCAAAATGTTTGACAACAAAAACAGCCAAATATTTTGACAAGTTTTCGTAAATGAAAACTAATCGACGGTTGTATTTCGTTTACAGTTTGGTAATAATTTTGTTAGTACATTTGCTATACAGGTACTTACCTTTTTTATCGTGGGAAAATCCTCATGTACCTGCTGACCCTTCCCCGAGGAAGGAGAAGGGTTATGCTGAATTCTTACTGGCTAATAACCCACAATGTTCCTCCTCCTGATCGTCGGCCGGGGTTGCGGGAATCGCAAAAGCATGCACCGCCACCCCGGCAGGGGCCCGCAGGTATCTACATTTTTTTTTTTTTTTGAACGTGGGGAAATCCTCATGGACTATCCCCCGTCTGGGGCAGACGGGGGGGTGTGCCGGACTTTTACCGGCTAAAACCACCACGGTGTCCCTCCTTCTGACCTAAGGCCGGGGTCACGGGATTCGCTATTGCATGCACCGCAACCCCGGCAGGTCTTGGACCACCAATTGCTGGTGGACCTCTCCACTGTAGGGCCCCACCCCACGACCTCATGAGAGGCGCGGGGGGCACCCCACATCACCGGCGCACCAGAACACATGGTACGCCGTGACCACCCCGGGGACCAAACAAGTAGGTACATGGGTGCCAGACTACCCCGTGTCTGGGCACCCCTGGTCCCCATGCGACGGGTCAGATTAGTGGCCCCGCCGCCTACCACTTTTCGGCCGCAGAGAATAGAAAGGGCGGCCAGGTACACACCGCCACTCCTCTTCCCCTGCGGCCCCACCGCGTCCGCCATCTGACGGTGGCGGCCCCGTCAAGGCCGCGGAAGGTAGGGAGAACGGCGCACCGTAATACCGGCAGTCCTCTCCCGCCGCGGCCTCCCGCACTCAGCCGCGATGCGTTCCAAACGACATCGCGGCCCGCCTCAGTTGCGATATCGCCGAAGCGACACCGCAACCTACTTGGCCGCTACATCGAGGGCTACCAGATCCAAGCCCCGACGAGCGGCCCCTCCTTGGGTTCCCCTTCGCTTCACCGTGGGGTTCAACGCCACGGCTACTAAGCCCCCCCGCAACGACAATGCGGGAACCCAACCGGGGGGGTCCGCAGGTATCTACCTACCTAGATGCTGATATCAGTACGGTAAGTTTGTAGCAGAAAGCGCATGGCAAAATAGGTAGGCTAGTTATTTGATTAAAAAGCCTCAGGGGCCACATCAATTAAACTAATTACAATGACTCATATTAGAGTTCATAGCGAGTATTTAAATTCCCATTACGAATAACGTAGGTACCTAATACATTTTCATGAGAGTTGTTTGAAAATATCTTCTTTACATAGTATAAAACAAAGTCGCTCCCGTTGTCTGTCTGTCCCTATGTATGCTTAGATCTTTAAAACTACGCTACGAATTTTGATGCGGTTTTTTTAATAGATAGAGTGATTCAAGAGGAAGGTTTACCTATATGCTCCACATTAGTATCTACATTGCACCCGTGCGAAGCCGGGGCGGGTCGCTAGTTAAATATAAAATACTAGCTGTGTCTTCACGGTTCCGCCCGTAGCCTATGTTACTCAGTGATAATTTAGCTTTCTAATGGCAAAAGAATTTTTGAAATCGGTCCTGTACTTTTTAAGTTTATTCGTTACATACAAAAATCCAAAAATACAAATCATTCCTCTTTATAATATTAGTATAGATGAGCAGGCGACGAAGGGAATAACTACATAAGTAGGTACTTAACTTTGAAACGGGTCGCCATTTTCTAACTTCAAGAGTTTGTAATTTAGAATTAAAGGTACTTCGGCTTTAGAACACCTGAGTCGATGAAATACGGGGGTTAGTAACTTTAAACACCTGGTTATAGACATATAATTATTTGGATTAGCATTTTACTTTGGTCTCTTTTAGAATTTTGAATTCTCATTTATCTACTTACGTATCTTGCGTAACGATAATAGTTATGTTCCGGGACTCTTATTTTACGTGTAGTTTAGTTTAGTAAATTACATTGTAGATTGGTATCATTATAGAATATAGCTACACAGATTATAAATACCTAGATCTCATGGATTGTAATCCCTATTAAAATACTACAATATTTTTACAATATTGGTCTAGTGGTCGCCAGTGCGGCTGATGAACATGGGATCCTGGGTTCGATCTCCAGGTCGAGCAAAGTGTTATTAGGTTTTTCCATTAGGAATTTCTCAGTAGCAGACCGGAGTTTGAATTTGTGCCCGGTTGGTGGCAATAGGCTCGCCCCCTATTACATGCGATTTGAACGTAACGTCGAAATTAGGGTGTTATTCTTATTATACACCTCTGCCCAACCCTTCGGGTAATACGTACAGGTGTGTTGTTGTTTATTTTACATAATAAAAAAGTGTTCCACAAATTAATTTCGCTCTATAAATACAAGTTACCTGCACGATAATTATAATTATCGATCTTTTCTACCTATAGCTCAGAATGAGGGATGTTTTCCGTAAAATATAATCACATCGGGTCGGCTCGGAGCACGAGGGCCATCAATTAGGTCAGGCTACTCAAGTAAAGGTTTATTTTGCCTCGCCTCTGTATCGACAGACCGTAACCTAATTATGTTACGTATAAGCTGACATTTCAAAACATGAATTAGAATGGGATAGGTATGTATGATACTCGGGGGTTCGTGGCTAATTACCAAACGCGCGGATCATACGATGTGCGAGGTTAAGCTGCGCTTGCCGCGATCAGTCCGTGGATGGGTGACCGTTCGTTACACATCGAGACTACTCCGTGCCTCGGAACACACGTTAAACTGTCGGTCCCGCGGGCAAAGACTATTATAATATCTTGACCTTGACCTCAAGGTCAGTGTCCGTGAGAATCGCGGAGGTCTACTTCCGAAATTGTGACCTTGACCCCAATGACCTTGACCTCAACGACTTTGACCTCAAGGTCAAGGTCAATGTCCTTGAGTGAGGTGTCCCATGGTGTTCCCCACCCTACTAGTCCCACATCCCACCGGGTCCCGAAGGCTTGATTAGGCGATGGATTTTGGTGAAATTTTTCTGTCTTTTTTTCATAGTGCCCCGTTTCGTATCCACTGACCATTGGTCCCGGGTATCATATGAATACCTAGTTCTGACAGTCGTTATGGGAAGTCAGAAGCTCAAAAGTCTGACAACCGGTCTTAGATTACCTTAGGATATCGGCATTGCCCAGTTACTGGGTTGCGGAGGTCTGATGGCAGTCGCTCCGTGTAAAATACTGGTATTCAGGCGCATTTGGTTAGACTGGAAGCGGACCCCAACATAGTTGGGAAAAGGCTATGTAGAAAAAAGAAAGGTAGGTATGTATGATACGGGAGAATTCATTACAACGAAGTGTCTGAATGATGAACGGTTTAGGTGGGATTGATAAAATTTTCTGTGAGTAGAATTGGCTTCCAGCTCTTTATAATAAGTCGTAGTCCAGTCATTTAAATTTTATATAAAAGGTAAACAAACCTTAGAAGATCGTGAAAAGTATTCATTCTTAATAGAATCCATCAAAACGTAAACAGGTACACCTTGTATCTACTAGAAAACTAAAATAATAAAAGAACTAGAGTTAAATTTTCTAAAAATGTGTATGTTTTAGATAGATTCTTTAATAAAACTAATCAAATGTGTGTTTACCTTTTATACAAATTTAAATGACGACTTATCTAATGCTGGAAGTTGTAGGTAGCTCGCTATTTATTATGTTTGAAGCAATAGATAGAATTCAGAACGTATTCTTAAGGGATTTAAAAAGAGATTATTCCGCTCAATAATTTATACTTCATTCAGAAGTAACCGAAAGAGCACTTGTGCACTGCGTCCGACCCGAAACCGGGAAAACTCGGCTGTAAATCGAGAAAACTCGGCTGCAAATCTATAAAATTCGGATCGGATGTAGTGCACAGCCGCTTGGATGGACTCTTCAGGTCTCACCAATAACTGCCTGGTTACGTAGAAACGGTCCGCAAGACCAACTACAAGCAGTCGGATAAAATTAAATAAAAAATGCACAGTCGTTCATACAAATAGTATCTAAGTACCTACCTACTTCCTCAGCTTGCTCGGATCGTAGTTTTTCGCATTCGGAATGGACGCAAAAGCTTTTTTCATGGGTAGGTACCTAGGTACTTATTTACTTAATTTGAAACAACCTGTTGTGTGAAAATAGTACGAACTTCCTCGTGATTTATGTGTCACGTTATCTGGCTATTTACAACGCACAGCTTACCGTAGCTCATTGGTCTGACCTAGAAACGAGACCTAGTTACCTAAGGAAAAAAGAAACGTCCGTAGTAAGAAGATAGGGATTAATAGGAACCTTGGTAAATCTTAGGTCAGATAAATCTAAGTACTAAGGCTGGTGTTCACCAACATTAATTCTCAGGTTAATCAACTGTTTAGCTACCTAGAACTACAGTCAACCGCAAAAGTCGATGAATAATTCGATGAAATCGGAAAATCTCGTTCTGCCTAGTTTTTTCAAAACTATGCTAAGGTCAGCTTGCAATCTAACCAGATGCGGCTGAATACCAGTATTTTATACGGAGCGACTGCAATCAGACTCCGCAACCCAGTTACTGGACAATATCGATACCCTAAGGTGACCGGTGGTCAGACTTCCGGGCTTCTGAGTACCCGTAATGACTGTCATAGGTATTCGTATGACACCCGGGTCCAACGTTACGTACTCTCCGAGGCACAGAGGGTCTCGATGTGTGACGGACGGTCACCCATCCACGGACTGACCGCGGCAAGTGTAGCTTAAAGCCGCGTATCGACATCGCGCTCCAAGAGGACGAACATTGGCGCGCGTTCCGGCCGCGCGAAATGGTTACCATTTTGGAACGCGCGCCAATTTGTTTGTTGGAATGCTCGAACTTAGAGCTTGTGGCGCGCGCGCCATGTGCGCTTAGTTGATATCATTTAAACATTTGGAGCGCGTTCCGCGGAACGCACTCTCGGCGCGGGTGTTCATGGCACGCGCGCCAGGAGCGCATAATGGATACGCAGCTTAACGGTGCAAATCGTATGATCTGCGCGGTTGTTAATTAGCCACGAGCCTCTCAAAAATGTTGTGTCTATTATATTTTTATTCATAAAACTGTTTTTAAACTTTATAATTACAATTTAGGACTTAGGTAGGTACCTACATAATTTTGATGTTAACTGTAGGTACATTTTCCGAGTAAACGGTGGTTTAACCAGTGCAGTAATGTTGGTGAATACTAGCCTTCGGGTTGAAGCAAAGGAGCGATCTAGAATAAAAAATACAACGAAATAAAGATTGAAAGAATATTGAATTTAACCTGTACCTACTTAGGTGTATTTTGAGAGATTTATATACCTCACTGACGCAGAAAAATGTTCTGCCAACGTTTTGAATAATTTATGTTTCTATCAACCTCAGCGTTCGATATGTATGAGAAAGCTTAACACGGCCATATTTTATTACAGCATCACTCTTTGATGTAGGATTTTTACGGTTTGTAAGTAAATGTATAACTGGATACTTACAGAATTCATATTTGTTACTATGTCGTATGTAAAATATCTAGGAAAGTTCTTGTATTTTTGTGGAAGCGCAGCAGATAATAGGTACCTACCTACATAGTTGGAGGTTTCGTAAGACTATGCCATAATATTATTTATTTATTACATAACAAACTTACATCTATCATTACAGGTACAGACCTAATGCGATAGAGCAGTTAATTTACAAGCCTAAATAGTTTTTTTTATTTCAAATAATTATTTCGTAACACAATAACCAATAATAATAATTATAGGTGATAAGAAAGAAATAATAAATACAGAGTATTTGAACTACACTCGAGAGCAATTAATCCAAAATCCGGATCACCAACATAAACAAAACAATTCCGAGACATTAAGGTTTTTGAGTGTACTACACTGTATGTGGATCTTTTCAGAGCTGAGCTGACATTAGGTAGGTAAGTGAACCTCATATCGCCACTCGTCATTATATTGCAGTCCACAATTAAACATAAAGCCTTTCCCGAGAGGTTCGGCAACTTTGGAGCCAGAAGAACTTTGGATCGAGTCAGATACTTCAGGAGGAAGTCATATCTTCAAATCTCATACTTGTACAGTACATAGGTACGATGTGTAGTACAAATACCTACTTTTATTTGAAACCTCTTTTCGAAACACCTATGAAAATGTCCCCGAAATCATTTATTTATTTATTTTACTTTAATTAAAACGGTCTTAGACCAATTACAATAATTAAAGATAGAAAAAAGAACAGGAATGGAAGAAGATACATACAAAACAATGGAACAAAAAATAATGATTTTAAAAAAATATATAACAATATGAGACACCTCTTTCACACAGCCCTCACAATGCACCTGACAATTTATTCTTCCATTCATCCGCAAACAGATCACAATTCAGTCATAAATGTATTTATTTACGCACGTACAATTATAATTATTTTTATAACATAAAATAACTAAAAAGAGAATTCAAAACGTTCGTGATACATTCCTCTCGCAATACTCCAGGCATTCCGATAAAATCACCTTCCATTCATCAGCAAACACATCAAAATTCGGTCTGAAGTCCAGGAGAGCATTGAGTGCGGTTAGACTTCGCGGTATGGGTGATCGTGAACGAGCCACAGTACGACATATCGGAACAGCAAACAGTTTATGTTTTCTGTTCCGACGGTAATTATTGGGTAGTAATCATGGGTGTAGCCAGGATTTAGTCCAGGGTGGGGCAGTTAGACAGTAAATATATTTTGTCTTTTCAATAAATCTGGAAGTGCAGAATGGGATTATGGGGCAATTTTGCCCCATAACCTTATTTTTGAGGTCCAAGTAAGTACAGACGGAGTCGGGCATTGGTCTGCCTATTTTGGGTAATTGTTTTGTGGACATGGGTGGCGAGTTGATTGAATCTAGACCATTTACCTATTCTTTCTTGTGCCAGGGTGGGGCGAGCGCCCCATCTGCCCTACCCTGAATACGCCTATGCCCGAAACCAAACCCAAGCTGTGGCGATGACTGACTATATGTATAAGTACCTACCTATTTACTACTTTTGATAAAGGTAGTGTTTCATGTAAACAATGTAAGAAAACTAATGAACTCAATTTACGAGCAGCATGGGGTAGGATCTTAACTCGATAGGAAGCGAGGAGTGGCCGTTCTTTGTAAGTAGATAGGTACCTATTACGTACGGTGCAGTTATTGGTCAATACAGGGTTGCACGGTTCGTTAATTGAGCTGTCACTTGCAGCAATGTACCTACCTACGTCGTAAGAGATTTTGCTCTTTTTGATTTATTCATTGGCTGGATAATGGGCTTTGGTGTTGATATGTTTTATAAATGTTTGCAAACATAGCTGCATAGATTTTTTAATAAAACAAGTATCTTATATCGAATACTTTCCTTTGAATTTTACCATTTTCGTACCAACTTATGGCCGATTCGTATGATTCGGTTTTATTTTTCTGTTCAACTGATGATTTTAGTTGATATATAAATAGTATCTTGGACTGTTATGTAGATATGATTGTAGGCAATATGCTGAAGTTAGTGAAATGTTAATTTTATTGCCAATTTTAATTTTTTAAGATTCATTTTGAATGCCACACCGTGGCAAAACATGTAAGGCCAATTAATAAACCAACCTAACATCTTACATTGCAACTCCTAATTATAATGTACCTACACTCATGTTTCCTCAAATAAAATTATTTTTATCTTATCTTACCAATAATCTTCAATCTTATGTCTTGACCAGTAGGTAATGAAGCAAAATCATCGCAGCTTTGAATAGTAGACCTTCCCTTACTTTAATAGCTATCGCACTTAAAATTAGTTTACGAATCTAGTTATATGCCATGTTTGGCAATGAAAAATGCTACTATTGATAAGTAAAACGATTCGTTTTTAGCCATAGGATCCAGATCCTAGCCTAGCTGTATGAGAGCCGTATTTAAGCATAGGCTGCAGCCTAGGGGCCCGCAACACAAAGCATCATTATAATAATCAACCCATTATTATGATAATGATGAAATAGCAAACATACGTTCTGGCTAGCTTTTTCCCAAATATGTTGGAGTCAGCTTCCAGTTTAACCAGATGCGGCTGAATACCAGTATTTTACACGGAGCGACTGCCATCAGACCTCCGCAACCCAGTTACTGGGAAAACGCCGATATCCTAAGGTCGAAGATGCCATCGGACCTGCGCAACCCAGTTACAAATACACTGGCCTGCAAAAATAAGTATCACACTTTTAAAAGTGTAGTACTTATTTTTGCAGGCCAGTATATAAATCAGATATACTACAGGTAGACCAGTTGTCGGACTTTCGGGCATCTAACTTCCCGTAACGACTGTCATAGGTATTCGTATGACACCCGGGACCGACGGTTTAACTTGCTCTCCGAGGCACAGAGGAGTTACGATGTGTAACGAATGGTCACCCACAGACTGACCGCTGCAAGCGTTGCTTAACCTCGCAAATCGTATGATCCACGGGGTCGTTAATTAACCACGAGCCCTGAGTCTCGGACTAATTATTTATAAATAATACTATTAAACAATAGGTTCTATTTAATTACTGATTTAATTACATTTCTTCTGGTATCAGGAGATCTCTTTGATACATTTTTGTTTTTCTATTCGACTGCTTGTAGTTGGTCTTGCGGACCGTTTCTACGTAATCGGGCAGTTAGGTATTCGCGAGACCAGAAGGGTATCCAACCAATGGGGACGAGTAAAATACTTAACCTAAGCTAACTACTACTAGTACTAACATCATGACTGTCGACACACACTCACACACTCACATCATGACTGTGTACTAGCAACAACAGCACTAAGGGCGACCCCTAATATGACTCGGACCTCGGCTTAGGGCGTTGCTGGCGTTAGGACTGGGAGGGAGACAGCTTGATGAGGGCTGAATTATCGGTGTGATTCTTTGATACCTCTGACGGATGTATAATTTATGTAAGTACAGTCAGCAACAAATGTATGTTAACACTTCAGTTTTTTAAATCATATCTGAACACAATAATATTCAAATTTAATTGGAACACATGTAACAATAAAATAACACAAACTCTTGACTATTACATGGAATGCTAAAAAGCAGTGTAACGACTAATTTTGGGTCAATTTAGATGTTATGTAAAAATAACAGTGTTAAGCAACTTTCGTTGCTGACCGTAGCTATTCGACTTACCCCTTAGATGCGTACCGATACTATAGGGTTACCGGCTCTTTTATCTCCTACTGAACTTGAACATTTCTTAATATTAATAAAAACAATTTTTATTCAATAATAGGCAAGGATATCCTAAAGTTAGATCAGTTGTCTGACTTTCGGGCTTCCGACTATCCGTAACAATCGTATCACAACGAATACCTACCGGTTTAACGTGCTCTCCGAGGCACAGAGGGGTCTCTTCGCAAATCGTATGATCCGCGCAGTCGTAAATAAGTCACGAGCCCAAACAAACAAACAACCAATTCATTTAAAACTTGCTTTATTCACACTTGACTCTTACTTCCTATGCTTTTTATAATTTGGGGAACGATCTCTATCTCTCTTCTTCTTTTTCCCTTTGCGTTTCTTATCAATATCTCTTTTTCCTTCCGGACTTCTCTTGCGTGAATCTTTAGAACTGCTTCGATGTCTCCTACTTTTAGATTTATGTTTTCTTCGTCGCTTATCGTCATCGGAAAGGGAACTAAGAGAATCGTTACTACTGTATCTTTTCTTATCTTTTTTCTTTTTAAGTCTAGATCGATCTTCGCTGCTAGATGATTGTTTTCTCTCCCTAGTCTTGTCTCTGCTTTTGCCGTTGGATGATTTTTCTTCTCTATGCCGTCTATGATCGTCAGTACTTTTGTCTTTATCAATTTTCATAGTGACATCACTATTTCTTTGACTGGTTGAACTTCTTTCATCTTGTTTGGGCGGTTTTTGTGATATCTTTTCGGTCTTTTTGTACTCTTCGAAAGAATCCGCGTCTAAAATTGTTGTAAATGTATTAGTGTTATGAATAAAATATATAGATTTGAACTATTGCCAAAGTGCTGTATCTTGCAGGCCCAATCACGAGGTAGGGTATGTATGTAAATAGTATTTGAAGTTGTTAGTTACATCCTCAATTGTATCTGTGAAAGAAAATGATGGACTAAAGGCTCATTTACACGGAGCAAGTTTCTTGTAGCAAATCTCATGCTATCTCGGTTTTTGTCGTAGAGAAAGACAAAGGCAGAACGAGTCTTGCTTCAAGAAACTATCCTCGTGTAAATCAGCCTTAAAGATTATACTTGCAAGTTACAGTACTTGTACAAAATTCATTCTAATTATAGAGTTACTTCAAATTAACTGGCGAAACTTCTCAAGGTTACTAATAGGTAGGTATCATTCATCATCATCTCCCTGCCCTTATCCCACACTAGGAGGGATCGGCACAATACGTATTCCTCTTCCATTCCATAGAGGACTATCAGCCGTCAAGTCAGTACTTACTCCTTTCTTACCCATATCATCCTTCACACAATCCAACCAACTTTTCTTTGGCCTACCTGTATTTGTATCCATCCACATTCATATTTTACACTCTTCTAGTAACATGACTTTCTTCCATCCGACCAACTTATTACTCCTCAACTAATCAGTATCTGGCGCTACTTTCGAACATCCTCGTACATACTCATTCTTTATCTTATCCATTCTTGTCACTCCACACATCCATCTCAAAATTCGCATTATCGCTGCATGCACCCTCCTTTCACCCGTCGCCTTGGTGGCCCAACACTCAGATCCATACAATACGACAGGTGTTACGATCGACTTGTAAATTTTCCCCTCAAGTTTAAGTGCCATTCGTGGATCGCACGCTGTTCCTGAGACATCTCGCCATTTCATCCATCCCGCATTTATTTTATTCTATACTAGCGACCCGCCCCGGCTTCGCACGGGTGTAATCTAGATACTAATGTAGGGATTATAAATATTACTCTTGAACCACTCTATCTATTGCTGAAAACTGCATTAAAATCCGTTGCGTAGTTGAAAAGATCTAAGCGTACAGACAGCGGGAGAGACTTTGTTTTATACTATGTAAAGACGTTGCGGTCTATCTCGCCATCGTTCTGGGTGAATGTACGGAGGTACCGTAAGTCGGAGCAGACTGGTAGGGATACACCATCTAAGGCAACTGGAGCGATCACTGAAGTCGCAGAACAGGTGTTCAGTTTTCGTTCTGCTGATTCTCAATCCGACACTCCAATTTTTCCTGCCGTTCTCCCAGCCTGAAACTCAAGTGCATTTTTTCCAACAAGAACAATGTTGTCGGCGAACAGCATCAGCGCTGCCAATCGCGAGGAAAATCCCCGGTTTGTTTGAAATTGGGGGTCCGTGCGGGGAATAAGAGAAATCGGGGAATTTCGACCAATTTAAATGTTTTCGGTTTTGTGTTTGTAAATGCACTCAAGATACAGGAGTAAAGAGAGGGGAACGTCTAAAAAAAAAGCTCGTCCACGTATCGCTTGGGAATTAACCAAAAAGAAGTGGGGAATTTCGGAGAATTGACAGCACTGACGCGGGGAATCGAGAATTTTCTATTGGCAGCACTGAACAGCATGCACCAGGGTGCTTCCTCCTGTATGTCAAATGTCAATACATCCATTAACAGAAGGAACAAATAGGGGCTTAATCCCGATCCCTAGTGCAATCCTACAGCTACATTGAACGTGTCTGTAACTCCAGCTTCGGACCAGACGTTCGTGCTCGCAATACCATACATCGCCCTCACAAACTTGTGACGGGTGGTGGCTGACTGGCGGGGGTCCCGGCCTCTAAAAGGTCGGGAAAACTGCAGATCGGCCCTCTCTCGCGCCGCTGCAGTTGCCAAGTTAAGTGCCACACCTGCTCAAGAAGACCTTGGACTACTCGCATTGTACGAATCACGCCCTGTTGATTTATTTTGTAATTCTTAATCAAATATATATAGTGTACGGTTACAAGTGTTATTCTTTATCCTCCCGTAAGTACACGCCTGCTAACTTTTATTTGCATATGCTAGTTGAGAGTTGACTCCTAAAGCCACCCTAAAGTGTTACAAATTGTAGATACTTCCTAGGCACTCCTTTCTCTTTCATAGTCCACCACAGAACCTTACGGGGCACCCTATCGTACGCCTTTTCAAGATCAACAAACACCATGTATTAAGTTCTTGTGCGCACTGTATTTTTCGCAAAGCTGGCGAAGTGCGTATATGGCATCCGTTGTCCCACGTCCAGGCATAAACCTGAATTGGTTCTGGGTTACCTCACTCTCCTCCCTCATTCGTCTCGCAATCACTTTCTCCCAAATTTTCATACTATGTGACATGAGCTTTATTAAACAAATTGCCAAACATCAGTTAATTAGATAACAATACACGTGCCTGCTCTTCGTTACTGCATTAAGGCCTATTCACATGTAAGCGATATTCGCTATCGCTGTGGGTGGCCAAAAATATCGAGCGGTATTCTGCCGGATATTTGTATGAACCTATATCGGGTGTAAAAATACCCTTAACGAAGCCGAGAGCCACATAATCTTCCTATCATGACGAAGATTTTTTGGAATAGGGCCATTCCTGAGAACTAACTGGTTATGGAGATATTGAAGGTCAAAGTCACCATATTTTTGAACGTTTTTCATGTAAACTAAGTTTAAATATTATTATTAAACATTCTCCTATACAAATATTACCAACATTTTCGAAATGTAGGCACAGTATGCTGCGCGCGCGCTTACATTGCGCGCTACAATGTCATTTCCCAGCAATTATTTTTGCTGTATGTTACTTAGTTTGATGTACAGTATGCATAGACTTCAGCTTCGTTAAGGCTATTTTTACACCCAGTATATACCACATACCAACTCGGTTTTCGCTACCCACAGCGGTATCGAATATCGCTTATATCTGAATAGCTCTTTAGTTAGGTATCGTGTTATCTCCTGCCGGGGTTGCGTGCATGCTTATGCGAATCCCGCGACTTTAACACCCTTTCGGCTTAGTACCCCCTTTCTGACTAACCTTGTATAATATACAGACTATTTAAGTTGGAAGTCAATTTGCTAAACAATCCCTTTCCGTGACTGTACAATATAATAGTGAAATTTAGCAACACTTACTTATAACTTTTGATTCGCGATCATATTCCGATTTTGTGACTGCATGCATCATAAATTCACTGAGACTGACTGTTTCTTTCTTCACAGGAATATCTACCATGACCCGACCGTTATCCTCATCTAAGCTTACCACCTGGAATGTAATAGAAACGAAAACATGAAGGCACTAAAAGAGAAATGTCTCTAGTGTGTGTAGTCTACCAACCCGCACCATTATAACGTCGCGGACTAGAGCCGGAAATACACATGCTTGTAGCTTGCACAATGGTATGCAAGTAGATTCTATGCCAATGCGAAAAAACTTGCATGCCAATACCAAAAACTCAAATGTTGTGGAGGCTACAGGCATTCCATTTAAACAATACACATGCCTGTAGCTAGCACGCGCAAGTAGTTGGTATGCAATTGTGCAAGCTACTGGTATGTGTATTCCCGGTTTAAGGCTAGAACCGTTTTCATACAGAGCAGAGGCCTGTGCTCAGTGGTGGGACAGTAATAGGGTATTTGACTATTATGTTTTATTAGAAAACTAGAATTCAAAAATGGTAAGCAATAGTGAAAAAACCAATGAAATATTTAATTAAATGCCCACGATTTAAAATTGTTGACTAGACAGACAAAACTACTACCATAATGACGTCATACCTTAAAAACTTCATAGTAACATTACTCTGACATTGACATTACTCTGTACAATATTCATTTCGCGTGACGAGGACAGAAAATGCCCCATACACAACTGCGAAAGCGTGTAGCTACTCTTTTTTTTTTTCATCGATTTTATTTATTTTTTCACATACCGTGTTGTTACGTTGTACTTTATTTTCTTTAAAATAATACTAAATTGTTGTACATTTTTAATAGTAGTCAAATACTCTATTATGCTATGCTATTTACTAAATATTACCTTGCCATAATAACCACTGAACTTCCCAGTAGTTATTTTAACAAAAGAGTTCTTCACAATCACCAACTCTTCTTCCTTCTTGTCTTTCGACTGTTTCTTCTGATTTTCTTTGATTACTTTGTCAGCGCCTAATCCCAAGCCTTTTGGACGGAGTTCGGGTTGCTTGTATTTGGACCTGAAGCATGAACAAAAAAATTTGTAGTCAACCAACTGTCTTGTTGGTCTAGTGGTGGCAAGCACGACAACTGATTGTGAGGTAAGGTGTTATTGGGTTTTTCCGTATGGTATTCCTCAGTCAGCAGCCCGGAGTTTGGATTTGTGCCTGGTTGATAGCAATAGGCTCGTCCCCTATTACATGGGACTTAAACATAACGGCGAAATGTCGGTGTTACTATACACCTCTGCCCAACCCTTCGGGGAATACAGGCGTGATGTTATGTATGTTTTATAGTTGTGAACCTTAAAATCTATCACAGTTAAAGGTACGCTCAGATCAAGGCGTCCAATCTGCATTCACGGTGGCGGCCGCGGTTGCCATCTGTTACTGCGTACTTGTGTTGACGTGTTCAAACCAAACGCGTCCTGTCAAGAACTATTGCGGTAAATCAAGGCCACCGCGGCCGCCACCGTGAACGCAGATGGGACGCCTTGGTTTGAGCATACCTTGACAGCTAGACGAACCTCTTATGAGAAATAAAAAAAAACTCTCCAATCAACACCCTTTGGGTTGGTGATTGTAGAGACAGTTAAAGAACTGTTTCTGCAGCACTGAAAATTCTGCCTAACATCTGTTCATCAGTTGGTCATGAGTATTATAAGTCAATGGGGTTTGCAGGTCATTTAAGGACTCGAGTGCTACACACCCCTTTACCCTTCAAGTGTAGAGATATTCAATGAAATATGATATTGTTAGGAGATTTAATGATGTTATGGGGGTAGTGGCACACGTTACTTTACAACCTGACAAAACGGTCTATAAAACAGTATGCGGTGCGCTGCTCTGGCCCCACTTTTGCTGCAACCGTTTTGGGTCAGATGGATGTTTACAATAATGTTGTTTTGTTTTATATAGAGGTTTTAATTGTAATTGTGGTTGATATTTCTTTACTATTCTTTTAAAATAAATAATGCCCAAAAATTTAAATAGTCATATAAAAAGCTAGTCAAATAACCAAAATAGACGCATGATGTACCTACCACATCCATAAACATTTAAAAATATATTTTACTTACCCATCTTTGCTTGGTGACCACCCCATGCCTCTTAGCATTGCCATGCCAAATTGTTGAATTGGCACTGATTCATAGTCGTCTAATGATGACTGGAATATAAAAAAACATGTTTAATTTACACAAGTGCATACTATTATACATAATTCTAGATAATTTGTTTTAAAACACCTGCTATATTATAAGCTCTGTTAAATAAATAGATATTTCATAAATCAAAGAATTGAAGTGTGATTTATGTATGCAGGTAGCATGGTAGGTAGATGATAAATCACATTGCTTGTTTCTCATTTATGCTTATGCCAAGACACATAGAAAAATCATTGTTATCACTGTGTATCATGTAATATTATGGTGGTCCCATACTGAGGTATATCATGTTATATATGAGCTGTGTTATGCAATAATGTGTCAACCCACAAAAATATGAATGAATTCTGTCTTAACGCCATCTAGTTATTGTTATAGGTGTACTTAACTTGAAAAAATTCAAGCTGCATATACAAGGTTAGTCGGAAAGGGGGTACTAAGCCGCGGGCCACCTAAAGTATCACTGATGACTATTTTAAAGCAATTGTTAAAATTTCAAAATTCGATAATTTTTATTTGCATGAAAAAATATTTTTATTTTAGTATTTTCAAAAAAAAAACATACCTGCTTTAGTTATGAATTCAGAAAATTAATTTTCTAATCCGTGACCCCAAATATGACCTAAATTGTAAAAACAGCTGATCATAGCTATGGACAGATAGATTTTAACATATTTTTTACGGAATCTTTGAAAAGCAATTTCTCTTAAACTATCGAGTTTTGGAGAAAGTTGTAGAACAAAAGTTATCCCTTATTATGGGTACTTCAACACCCTTTCGGCTTAGTACCCCCTTTCCGACTAACCTTGTAGAATTTTTTGAAAGACGGCACTCTGTTATATTGACTACAGTTCTTAGCACTTTTTCAAATGGTCAGTTGAGCAACCACAAGAACTAGATGACGTTAACACAAAATTCATATTTTTGTATTACTGTATAACACGACCCATATAACATGCAACAAAATGTAAAAGTTATTGAAATTTTATATCTCAGTGTAGAGAGCAGTGATGCCTAGTGGTGTGACCATCAGACTGCCAAATCATAGGTTTTGAGTTCGAACCCAAGACACGCACCTCCGACTTTTCGAATTCATGTGCGTATCGTATAATTATCACTTGATTAAAGACCGTGAAGGAAAATATCGTGAGGAAACCGGCATGCCTGAGAGATATTTCTCAATGGCATGTAAACCCAAGTCAGAAGTCCATGGGCGGCATTAACTCTGACACCAGGTTAGTCACTAACCACACGAAAAGAACAAGATCTCAGTGTGAAAGCACTATTATAAACACATCATTGTATTGGTGGAAGCAACATACAGTTTTGCTTGAAACTATGTGTCCGAAAAACGGCAATAGGCTCGCCGCCCTTTACGTGAGACTTAATAAAAAAAGCAAAATGTGGGTATAGAGACTCCTGTAATAGGAGAACACTTTGCTTATCACTTTGGGGACTACAGGTATGATATCAGAATTTTATTAATATTTATAACTTGGCCTTTGTTGTCTTGATGATGTTAGCGACTTAACCAGCTTTAGTTTTTCACTAGAAAATAATGATTGATTGGGAAGTTAAATAACATAATAAACAATAACAATACTGGGTGTAAGAAAATCATTTAATTCCTTCAAACCTCGTGATGTACTGCTGACATAGATTAAGCAATAGGCTCAGGGTGCTAAAATGCCCCACGTTAAAAACACATGTTTACTTGTCATTTTAGTAAACACAAAGTATCCCGTGCCGGCTTAATCTATGTCAACAGTACATCATGAGGTTTGATGTTTTGAAGGAATTACATGATTTCATTTACTCCCTGTATAGATAGGATTCTCTTACCTCCTTCTCTCCCGTCATAACAGGCTTTGCAAGAGTAGGAATAGCCATATTATCAGGAACTTCCACTTTCACATCCTTCCTAGCTTCCTGCATCAACTCCCTAACAGCCATCTGGTCCAGAGTCTCATTTTCCTCCGTCTTTTCTTGCTTTATTACTGGTTCTAGTTTGATCTCTGGCTCTGGTTCTTCCACAGCACTTTCAACTTTCTCAGCGATCTGTTTCAGCCTCTCCGCAGTGATCAGAGTGTTTGGTTTTACTGGAATGACTAACGGTTCCTCTTTTGTGTCCGTTTCTCCTCTGAAGTAGATATTTAGTAAATATTAAACAGTGTTTATAAAGTTTATGGTATGGTGTGGCGTAACTTAGGTTTCACGTAATAGTGTTTATTAAATAGAGATTGAAAGTGGATACCTAATTGTTATGGAGGCACTTCACATCACTATTCGTATTCATATATTTGCCCAAATACAACCATGTGAAGTGGATATATATTTGTCTTATTCGCAAGAAGAAGACAAGTACACAAATATGTGTATCTGCTCGCTTGTAGGTTTTTGGTCAAACAGCAAAGGGTTCAAATATGTTCATTTACCATCCACACACGGCTCGCTGTTGTTATTGCATGGCATATTCACTGTTGTTATCCATGTGTGGATGGCGTGTTTGTGATATTTTGACTTCACTCTAATATTCGGTCAAACACAGTAGGCGAATACACTGCACAAATATGATAGGGATGTGTGAAGTGCCACTATTACCACCATTAATGTTTCTTCTGTGACATAACTATTTGTCTTGAATAAAATAAGCTTTCTTTTTATAAAAGACAGTGTTCAGAGTTGAGTCGACAGACATACACCTGTGCATATTTTTTTGCAATTTTGTTTTCTCACAGCAAAAGTGTATCCACAAATTATTACTAAATAGAATTAATATAACTATTGGTAAGTGCTATCGTTGAGGTGAGAGCGAAGTATTTTAATTGTGCCATTAAGAATTTAGTCAGTAAAGCTAACAGCCATTTATTATGTAGTTTAACCATATCAATACATACAAAAAAGTCGTGAAAGATTACGTTTCCACAAAATACGTTACAGTAATATAGACAAAGATACAACAGTACGGTAAAGAAAATAATTATAGAATTGATAATTTACATATTGTAGGTTAGTTTGTAAATAATAATAAAATTTTGTGGACACTTACCCAACGACTTTAATTGATTTTTCTTCTACACATTCTATATATTCTCTTTTTTCGTCACTGATTATTGGCGTCATAGGTTTTTCAACCTTTTTTGTTTTCATAAAACCGAAGGATATTTTCTTGCCCTCCATGTTGTTACAAATTTATTCGGCTTTGTTATGAAATGAATGAATTTGGTTATGTATATCTAATAGTAATGATTATCACATCATTTACTTCCCTTAGGTATATGAATTTATAAGTGATAATTGAATAACATTTAAATCAATATAACAAAAACCAAATACAAGCTAAACTCCGGATCATTTTGGATTTTGTTTGACGTTGACGTGAAACGAACGAATGAATGAATGAAAAATTGATGAAA
Organism: Amphipyra berbera; assembly: GCA_910594945.2. Lineage (NCBI taxonomy): Eukaryota > Metazoa > Arthropoda > Insecta > Lepidoptera > Noctuidae > Amphipyra > Amphipyra berbera. The sequence continues at coordinate 6,560,913 of OU343136.1, read as the reverse complement.
ACAATGTCTTTGAAAACAATTGAATTGAACCATAGATAAAGTAGAGAAACTTGTGTGAAGACAATCTTGTAGTTTTTTAATGGCTTGAAATCTAGTGAATTAAGTTGAGTCAAGTCAATGCAAATACATTTTTAATGGAAGGCAAGATGATTATTTTCCACACAAAACACGTCGTCACTCTATGCATGCTCGCGTCATATGATAACTTGCGATAAAATTATGTAGCCAATGTGTACGCGTCATTGTCTTAGTATGACAAGGCGTGTGGTATAATGTGTTTCTTTCTGAAAAGAAACCTCAGAAAGAAACACATTCACACATCTTTCCCCTCCTTAACTTGATCATCACTTTGATTCGCAGTTTAAGGCAGCGCTGCTTGCTTGCAAAAGGAAATTTAAATTTAGTACTCTATTTTGCCGCCTGATAATACAAAAAACAAAGACAAATATTGGACACTGTGGAATACTGTTATAAAGTACTAGCTGTGTCCTCACGGCTCCGCCCATAGCCTATGTTACTCAGTGATAATGTAGCTTTCTAACGGTAAAAGATTTTTTGAAATCGGTCCCGTAGTTTTTAAGTTTATTCGTTACATACAAAAATTCAAAAATATAAATCTTTCCTCTCTAAAATATTAATATAGAAGTATAGATATAGAAAACCTAATTTTTAACGAGGTCTTTGCCGGTAACCGTTTTTTACCTTTTCATAACTTTAATATACCTAGCTACGTTAACTGATAATAATTATAAGCCTTGAAAGATTATCAAGAAATTTTGTCAGGCGAAAGTAAAGAGGTCGGGCAGTACCGAGTAACTGAACTAAACTAAAACAACTAACTTAATTTAACAATTCCTTTGTAAGGCGTGGTTATTACGAGAATTTTCTCTCATTACCATTCAATTTAACAATCTATTAGAAGGCCTATTTTTTCAACGATTGAGTTTATATAAAATACCTTTTTTACATACAGAAATCCTCATGATTACCCTCCATCTGGGGAAGACAGAGGGTTATGTTGGACTTTTACACACTAACACCGGGGTTTTCATCATACTACCATTAGCTGGGGGTGAGAGATTAGCTCTCACGCGTTCGCTGTCAATAAATTCAAAGAAGTCTTTGATTTAATTAATAACTCTCGTTTTACAATGAAATCAAATAAAGCGCTTATTTTAAATTTTAAGTATAGTTATAAAAGAAAGTAGGCAGACGTTTATCCTTACATTCCTTATCAAATTATATAATTTATTGTAGTCTTTGATCCATACTAATCCCTACCAACCAGTCTTTGAAAATGAATTCAAGGCGTAGAACTTCTGAATTCATTTAGGACCGTCCCACTCTCTTTGGCCCGCGCTGGCTTCGCCTGAGGCCCGCGGGCCGCGAGCCGCGACGTGCAGTGAACAAACTAAATGAAATATTTTCGCGACAATATCGACATAAATTGGACTGGGCCAATGCTTTGTGCCAGCTGCGATTTATTTTTATGCCCCTACTTACCCATCCTGAATTTCATTGTTTTTTTTTTCTATTCTATTACTGTTTAACCTTTTTCTTATGAATACGTAACTAGCTTTCAGTGAAGTGCGGGAGGATTTTATAGACTGTATATACCTAGTCTTGCCATAAATATTGTCACGAAGAAAAAAAAAATTTTTTTATTGCAAATAATAGATATTTATTACTTTTACAGTGTGTTTAATACATAAATATAAAACAATTAAAAATATAAAAAGCTTATTCGAAGTGGTCTCCATTGGCTGCAATACAGTCCTTTAAACGTTGAGGCCAGTTATCAATAGAAGCACGCACTCTTTCCATGGGAAAATTCTTCACTGCCAATCGTATGGATTGTTTTAGGGACTCCAAATTATCATGGCGTTTAGTGCAAGCCGTACTCTCTAAAACTGACCATAAATCATAATCCAGCGGATTAAGATCGGGACTAGACGACGGCCAGTCTTCAGCTCTGATGAAGTCCGAAACGTTCACTTCCAACCAAGACTGCGTGGACCGAGCTTTATGACCCGGCGCCGAGTCTTGTTGGAAGGACCATACTTGGTTATTGAACATGGTGTTGTTAAGGGGCTTAACTACCTTCTCAAGAATGGTATTTTGATACACTTGTGCCGATGTTTTGATACCTTTTTCACAAAAATATGGCTCAGTCACTCCTTCATAGCTAACACCCCACCAAACCATCACTGAAGTCGGATAATGCCCACGTTGCACTCTGTCGACTAATTGGGAAGCTTCCTTAAAGCTTTGAGCATAAATACGGGCATTTTGTTTGTTAAAATGTGGCTCAATTGTAAAGATTTTTTCATCCGTAAACAAAAAAATTCTGTGACCTCCCTTTGCGTACCGCTTCAGTAGTTGTTTCGATTTTACCACCCTATTCTTTTTTAAATTATCAGTTAAAAAATGACCAGTGCGTCTCTTATAGGCTGCAAGTCCTAAGTCATCTTTTAAAATACGCGACATGGTTCTGGGTGCTATCTTCATCTCCCGAGATAAAATCTTTTGCTTTCGGACAGGATTTCTTCGAATTCTTTCCCTTACTGCTTTGAGCACCTTTTTCGTTCGAACACTACGTGGACGGCCAGATCTTTTTCTGTCACAAACAGAGGAGGTTTCATTGTACCTGTTACTAGCCCGGTACACAAACATTTGACTAATACCAAGCGTATGGAGAGTTTTAAAAATTGCATTTGGCTCCATACTAACTTTGTGTAATGCAATCACAGCGATTCGGTTCTTTTTATCACCCCACTCCAATTTAATATCGCAAAATATTGTACAATGTATTGGCGCCAAAATTAGAAAACTCAATAAACAATCGTATAAAAATGACAGATTCCAAATTCAAATGTAATATCTTTCTTATTTTTAATTGTAACAGTATTTATGGCCAGACTAGGTATACCTACTTTTAAAATATGCTACGAAAATTACAGGACCTTTAACCTTTGACACCAAGAACAATTTTGTCGTCATTTGAAACTACACGTATCGCAAAATCCGCACACCTAACTATTTGCTACTTACCTGCGACCACCTAATTTTGTCTGTACGAGACGAATATCCTTTTATCGAATTCCTAATTAATATGAGGTATCTACTCAAATACTCAACATAGTATGGGCATATGATGCGGAGGAACGAGGAACATGTCGTAAGGAAAGTTTTGAGTATGAATGTGGATGGTTATAAGAGTAGAGGAAGACCAAAGTAACGATGGATGAATAGTGTAAAAGATGATATGGCTAGAAAGGGGGTGACTACTGAGATGACGGCTAATAGAGATGTATGGAAGAAGAAGACATAGGTACTGCGCCGACCCCAAATAAGTTGGGATAAGGGCAGGAGGATGATGATGATGACTTAAATAGCCCCACTTCACGTTACTTTAAAGTTTGTAAGCCCAGAATAAAGTTTTTCATACTTTTATAGGTAAGTACAATGTGAATATTTCTATGTCACACAACCGGGGTATTTATTGGCATCGTGGGAATATGGTTGATTGACGGTAATTAAACCACACTCCACATAGCTGTATGAAATGAACCCATGCATGCATGATAACTACATACACAATAATCATATCACCAGTGCTTTTATTCTTCTAGCTAAAGAAATATACCCAGCGGTACTCATTCAACCTTTGTAGTCGCGTTACTAAACGTGTTGAGTAAAAGCATTGCTAAGGTGCATTAAGTAATGACGTTGAGTTCATTCCACTCCAATCCCTTAATTGACTCTTACAACTCGTCTGTAACGAGTCTTATAGTTTTTTTTAATGTAACCATGAAAGTATAGGTAAAAATGGAGACCAAACTTAGAACACCTACTGAAAGTTGAAATATTTGGCTGTAGATTCGACGACACGTTTGGTGCAGTGGCTGAGCGATTGGCTTCTGCGCTACGGGTCGTGGGTTCGATTCCCGCATGGAACAAATATTTGTATGGCAGATAGTTTTTCCGGGTCTGGTTGTTTGTGTATGTGAAGATTTGCGTCTCTAAACGAATCCATGATACAGGAGAAATCCTAGAGTGGGGCAACGCTTTAAAAAAAAGAAATATTTACTTTGGTCGTCTTTTCTAAATATCCTATTTAGAAAGAGATAGGTTTCCAAACTAAATATTCTATCTTTTTCTAAATAGGGTGACCCATTCGCTAGTGATTTTTGATGGGTTAATGGAGCATCCACACAAAGTCATAGAAGGCCAACGAATGTTCGTAATTTTTTGTTGAATTTGACCAAACTACATAGAACGAATCCGGTTTAATTTTGATTTCAACGGTAGGTATTGAACGACGTACGTTGGCCTTCTTTGGTGTTCTTTGGCTTGACGTGTACGTACCAAAAGGCAGTTGTGTAGGATCGTATACCCTGGTAGAAATAAATAAGTATATCGTCACCGGAAAGCCAATACTACTTAAGAGCCATTTTTGGCCAAAATGAGTTATATATATCGTTGGATTGGATTTTTTAAACCCAATCCAACGATATATATAACTCATTTTGGCCAAAAATGGCGCTTAAGTAGTATTGGCTTTCCGGTGACGATATATTAATATTATTAGTTTTGGAGACAAGTTTTAAGCGACTGGCAGGGTCCAATTCCAATTCGGGTCTAATTTAATTGTCACTTAAGAATAATTTTTGGTACGTATTTAGTGAACTGTCATACCATAGCGGTTTCCTACACAATTGCGGTAGAGCCGCTAATAGAGCGGTCATGTTATCTACCTACATAATATTATGATACTTCTACGGACGTTAGGCAAGATTTTTAAAACCATTTTAATATCTCAGTCTACTACCGATTGCCGATGGACATAGATGCTTTCATAATAAGTTTTAATCATTTAATACAAAGTGGCCTAGGCACTAGCTAGGTATTTAAAAAACTTTTTTACAAATAATTTAAACCGACTTCAAAAAAGAATAAAATAATTACCATATAAAATTAACAGTTTCAGAAGTCGGTGCTGATCCACGCTGAACCAAATTGAAGGCACCGACTTCTGAAACTGTTAATTTTATATGGTAATTATTTTATTCTTTTTTGAAGTCGGTTTAAATTTTTTGTAAAAAAGTTTTTATTTTTTTTCTTTTTAGTGGCCTTAATTAAAACTTTGTTGGACCTACTAAAGACGCTGCTCGAAACATAATCACATCATCACAATATGCGTACTGTTCGTCATTGAGGAGTTCCATTGTCTATCTCCGAAGTTCTTCATCAGATCTTCACCAAATTTAAATGGGACCAATTTTGAAGTATACCCTATCCATTAAAAAAGGAATCATCAAAATCGGTTCACAATTGGCGAAAATATCGATGAATATACACAAAAAAAAGAACATGCATACAAACGAACATAGTAACCTCCTCCTTTTTGGAAGTCGGTTAAAAATTCCCAAATTTGATAGAAGCATTGTTTTATGCCCGGTTCCTATGAACAAAAACGAATCGTTCTGCTTACCAATGGTGGCATTTTTTATTACCTGGGCATAATTATAAATAGACTCATAAGCAAATTTTACCTGTGATAGCTACTTCCATATGGGAGGATTCACTATGTAAAGTTTTGAGGTTTTTGTTTCATTATTGGTAAAGATACAATAGTCTCAATTTGAACCAATAACGCTTCGTAAATTATAGGAATCGGCCATTAGTGTCATTCGCTTTTAATTTATAATGACTCGTATACAGGATACGACGTTGTCGTAAAAAGTTTTTTTTATAGAAGGCCGCCTGTTGTCACGGAAATTTGATTTTACGAATGAGCGATTTTAATACCTGTCCGTACCTTTGTCGCAATAAGCTTGTAAAAAGTGATTTTTGTAACACCTGTTTTAGCTCATGGTCCACCGCGACGTATTTGTAATGCATATTGATGAAAAACTTATTTAATAACAATCTATCTATAATAATATTATAAAGAGGAAAGATTTGTATTTTTGTATGTAACGAATAAACTTAAAAACTATTGGACTGATTTCAAAAAATCTTTTGCCATTAGAAAGCTACATTATCACTGAGTAACCATAGGCTACGGGCGGAGCTGTGAGGATACAGCTAGTGTAAGATAATGGTGTCAATTCTGTTGCGCACTTTGACAGGATTAAACTAAAGGTGTTTGTCTCTTTCTGTTTCAATAGAAAAGGAAAGTGACAGTTGCGTTTAGTCTAGTTTAGTACTGTCAAAATGTGCTAAAGAATCGAAGCCTATAAAGGATTTGATGTCCTACTACTTTCTTAATTATGATTGAAAAACAACTTTGTAAATTGGGTGCCTATTTGAAAGGGTAAACTTTATATTTTTAGGCTTTTCGAAGGACTAGATTAAAGTCTCCGCAGTTTAGTGACGAATGTTGCAGGGAATGTTAAGATTTGACATTAAGTATGAATAAATCATGAGTGCCTCGTGAATTACCAACCGCGCGGATCATACGATTTGTGAAGTTAAACAGCGCTTGCCGCAGTCAGTATGTGGATAGGTGACCGTTCGTTACGCATCGAGACTCCTCCGTGCCTCGGAGAGCACGTTAAACAATCGATCCCGGGTGACATAGGAATACCTATGACAGTCGTTACGGGAAGGCAGAAGCCCGAAAGTCTGACTACTGGTCTAACTTTAGGATGTCGGTATTGCCCTGTAACTGGGTTGCGGAGGTCTGATGGCAGTCGTGTAAAATACGGGTATTCAGCCGCATCTGGTTAGACTGGAAGCTGTCCCCAACAAAGTTGGGAAAAAGCTAGGCAGAACATCTTTTCTTTACATTACATAGTATAAAACAAAGTCGCTCCCGCTGTCTGTCTGTCCCTATGTATGCTTAGATCTTTAAAACTACGCAACGGATTTTGATGCAGTTTTTTTAATAGATAGAATGATTCAAGAGGCATTTATATGCCCCACATTAGTATCTACATTGCACTCGTGCGAAGCTGGGGCGGGTCGCTAGTTATGAATAAATTATCTTGATTTGTGTTAAAATAACGTGAGAATGTTTTTTGTCCTTTCCTTCTTTCGTGACCAGAAAGCAGGTACATCGCTTGCGGTCTCAAACGTATATCAAACAAGATCTCCTGGTATCATGAAATTCATGACTAGATTTCCAACAGGAAATTACAACTCTAACATTGTTAATACATTACAATTAAATTAACAGTGTGCCGTTTAGTTATAAGTTGAACGCAATTACCCGGAACTTGGTTAGATAGGACCAGTAGATGGCCTACGGGGCCCAAGAGCCAGTAAATATTTCACCGGTTATGAATATTCACGGAGGAGTACCGCCCGGTGGGGGAGTCCTCCTGAAAGGAGTAAGCACCTAACTTGGCAAGTTCAGCGTCCGTGTTTCTAATTAGTTGTATCGCTGACTATTAAATTGAAACTGTTTGGTGAACCGATTGTATTGTAACTGGAAGAGCTGACAGGCTGTGTCCCGATTCGTGAACCTACTATTTAAATAAATATTGTTTTTTTATTCCCGTTTTTTTAAATTAAAGTGTTGTAGGGTTTTCTGTGTGGAATTCTTGATTAGCAGCCAAGAGTTTGGATTTGTGCCCAAAATTTGTGTGAAAAAGGCTCGCCTCCTATTACATGGGACTTAACATAATAGAGAAATGAGGGTGTTATTAAACACCTCTGCCCAAATCTTCGGGGAATACAGGCGTGATGTTATGGTATGTTAATTCCCGATTCGTGAAGTGCATTTCAGTAATATGAGTTTGCAAATTCCGAAAACGACATTATCTTGAGCACGCTTAACTCTGTCTCTTTTACGCACCCACAAAAAAAAGAGACAAATATACAGTTTAGCGAGCTCTTGAAAACTAGTGTCTTTTTCGTAATTTCCAAACAGTATACTGTGTTACGTTATGTGTACGTGAGAGCCAGAGATCGGGGAATCCCTCTTTGACCTCTGTTACTTAGGTACATTCGTGTGCTTAATCTTAGAACACTCATTTATCTACCCGGTGCTCGGTTTCTAGAAGAGAATTTATATAGGTACCTTTGTAATTATTACTAACATAGTTATAAGTTTTCTTTTTACTAATACCAATATGATCGGAGGGACTCGTGGCCAATTACCAACCGCGCGGATCATACGATTTGCGAGGTTGGGCTGCGTTTTCCGCGGTCATTCTGAGGATAGGTGACCATTCATTACACATCGAGACCTCCGTTCCTCGAAAAGCACGTTAAACAGTCGGTCCCGAGTGTCATACGGATACCTATGACAGTCTTTACGGAAAGTCAGAAGCCCGAAAGTCTGACAACCGGTCTAATCTTAGGATATCGTCATTGCCTAATTGGGTTGCGGAGGTCTGATTGCAATCGCTCTAATGTAAAATACTGGTATTCAGCCGCATCTGGTTAGACAGGAAGCTGACTCCAACAAAGTTGGGAAAAGACTAGGCAGAACATAATACCAATTTGAAATGGACGACGTTTATAGTGTTTTATCCGAAATAAAAGATTTAAATTGAATTGTGTTGAATTAGACCATGTTTGCGCTTACCATCAGCTGTGTCAAAGGGACAAACGAGGCAAAGTCGATGAATAAAAAAAAACGTGAATGTAGAAATTATTATTCAAAATATTCGAGTTCACGAACTGGGAAATAGCCGTCGACGGGAAGAGTTCGCAGTTTGAAGTAACAATTCATATTGTTTTAGTTTTGTTGTAAAGAGTTGAAGTATTTCGATCTATTGTTAACTACCTCTCTACTGTTGCTGGAAATGGTGTTATTAAAATGGAGAATTTTCGTGAATATTACATGGGTATTTATTACAATGTGGTTGATGTTTCCATGGTAAAGGGACTTCATTGTCGATGTAGACTAAGGGCGCGTTCCCACTATGTCGTGACGATAAATTTATCGTTGTACGACTGTCGTCTCTAGCTGTTCCCATTATAACGACTGTTTATCGTCAATTTTTTTTATCGTTTAACGACTATCGTATCTAGCTGTTCCCATTGGATCGCGACGACATTTTATCGTTTCACGACAGTCGCTTTGTCGTTTGCAAATCGGTAGCAAGCTACGACGAGACGATGTTTTTATCGTGGCCATGACAGATAGTCGTAACAACGACACATCACGATGTCGTGACGATAAATTTATCGTTGGACGACTGTCGTGCTAGCCGTCCCCGTTAACTCGACAATCTGTCATCACTGCAGAAACAAGTCGTGAACGACAGTTTATCGTGTCGTCTTATATGTGAACATATCCATTTAAATATATAAGCCACGACACTTAAAACTACACGACTATCTGTCGTCACGACAAAGTGGGCACGCGGCCTTATGGCCATATACTCAAACGCTATATATTTTAGAAGCTATTTAGTTCATGCTGTCACTGTCACTTCGCTTTAGAGTGACAGTGACAGCGCGAGACTTAACGGCTAGGTAGGTACTTAAAATTGAGCAGTGTTTGAGTATTTGGCCATTATTGATATTCTTAAAATCTATTTAGGTACTTAGGTAAAATTCTTCGTCCAAAATACCTATGTATGTACAATAATAGATATCATCATCTCCTTGCCCTTATCCACACTAGGTGGGGTTGGCACAACGTCCTCTTAGCCTTTTCCCAATTATCTTGGGGTCAGCTACCGGTCTAACCAGATGCGGCTGAATACCAGTACCTATTTTACACGGAGCGACTGCCATCAGACCTGCACAACCCAGTAACTGGGCAATGCCGATATCCTAAGGTTAAACCGTTGGGGGTTGGCACAACGTGTGGTTCGTAAATCCATGTTGGTAAAGGTTTTGCCTAATTGTTTTATGACCGGCCGCCTGCCTGACATCAACCCTCCTTGGGAATACATGTTGCACCGTCGCGCGGGTTACCTAATGTGCTTGCTGATATTATGCATTGGGTCCCAAAATGATATGCTTGTCAATCTTATTGCCGATAACTAAGCAGACCAACACCCATATTCTAAGATGTTCCTCCAAAACTTACTCGACTCGACTCCACCTCGACTCACTATCATCGGTAGTTATAGTTGACATAAACGTCCTCGACTCGAGATTTTTCCTCAGTCGAGGTAAGGAATCATCTGTCAAACTCGAGGTACCTCGGAACCTACCTTAAGTAAGGAAGTGTCAAAGTTCGTTTGTAATAAAAATGAATTTGAAGACTTTATTGAATATGCTTACGATAATCCTATGGGTGTATGTTCTTCTTGGTGGAGTAGGTATACTTGAAGTTCCTCGACCCACTCATTCAGTTTTGCTAGGGATAATAATAGGTAGCACAAATTAAAACTGATATTGAGATCTTTATTCGCTGGAAATATCACATGAGCGTTGGGATAATTATATTAAACCATTTTTTTTGCTATAAGTTATTTTTATTTATGTGCCTACCGTAGTGTACCGTGCCAGTCGTTCTCAGCTATAATAACTGTATTTTTAAATATGGCACACATGCTGTTTTACCTGACCGTAAATTAATTAACGCAAAGAATATAATTTAACAAAATGTTCATGTGTTAAATATGAGATTTTTAGTTAAAGAATTAAATGGATACCTCATTAATTAAGTTGTATAAAACGATGCATGTTTAAAATTTTAATTATTGTGCCATTATTTTTACAGCGCCTGTCAAAAACAGTAAGTATGTCTACAGGCTATAGTCCGTCCGTTAAAATGTTGTATAAAAGGTAAACAAAACTTTGATTGTGAAACAATAATTTTAATTTAAGAATACATTAAACATAAACATATTTAGAAAACCTCAATATTTATTCTCCAATTATTAATGTTTTTTTCCTTTTATACAATTTTTTTATGGTCAGACAATACCATATTTTATAAAAAAATAACAAAATCCATAGTAAGTATTTTTATTCTTTTTTTATCCTTAATACCTTTTGAAAAACCTCTGTGTGCCCAAATCCATTACGTCGATTTTATTGCAACAAATTGGACTTACACAACATAAAGTTTAATCTTTATCTTCACGATAAAAAGGGAAAGCGAACCAAGACTAAAAGATATTAATGTTCGCATCGACGACAGAATTCTGGCTATGTATCTCTATATTATTGTAACTCTGAGATTTAGAACTATCAGAGCCAGCGTACCATTTAAGGCTATGCCAGAAAGCGGGCTGATAGCGGAGCGGGCCTGCGACCGCTCTATAATATAATTATGTTGACGTCATACTGAAAGCGTTGCGAGTTGCGACTAGGGTGGCGTAACCTTTACGGCGACCGTCGTTGCCGTCAATGTGATATCGCTCATACAATCTTCCTCCTAGCTTTTTCCCAATTATGTTGTAGTCAGCTTCCAGTCTAACTAGATGTGGCTGAATACTAGTATTTTACACAGAGCGACTGCCGCCAGACCTCCACAACCAAGTAACTGTTCACTGCCGAGATGTGATATCGCTTACACTACCTATATCATAAAATATTATACAATTATCCACGTGGCCACGGGGTTAAGAGTCCGTTCCCGTTTCCAGCCGTCTCGCTCTAACATTGAGCTCTTTTTAAAGATTTAAAGAGATTTTAGGCGATATTGAAAAATGTATTCAGTAAAAATCCTTCAGGATAACATTATATTTATATATATATATTTTTTTATTCTTTATTTATTTAAGAGGGTTTGGTCATAAATGATCACGACACCCCCAGTGATAACATAACATATTTTGTAAACAATATTACAATCTCCGTTTTAAACACAAATTAACAATTTTATATAACATTTTAGCTTCACCCGACATAGGAGAAGCTAGTATACTATTCCACAGCCCAACACTACACAGATTTAAATTATTTTGTTCTACATAACTTGTTCTTTCTGTTTCATTACGGACACATTCCACCAAAATATGATGGACGTCTTCCATGACGCCACATTCTGAACAGTTTGGCGAAGACGTTTTTTTCATTAAGTATCCAAAACTGTTTAGCGGAATGTGTCCGGAACGGAGCCTTAATGCTATAACGATGTCAGTTCTGCTCAGAGTAGTTTTATCAATCCAGGGGAATTGAGGGAGATTTATATTTGAAACATATTTTCGTCTTGATTTGTTGCCTAGAAAGAGGAAGCGAAAGAAAATTGATGTCTTTCGTTTTTTCTATATAAATCATGTATAGAAATAAAACTATTGTTAAATATTTGTGATGACACTCAGAAGATGAATACACTGAACTTTTATAGATTACATTTTTCAATATCACCTAAAATTTCTTTAAATCTTTAAAAAAGGCCTCATGTTAGAGCGAGACAGCTGTGAAACGAGAACGGCCTCGCCGCGAACGCCCTCCGCCTGTCGCTTGCCCCGCCCCGCTACCCGCTTTCTGTATGACGGAGGCTATGTTAGTGCGACAGAATCAGTTTACTGACCTTTTAAATGTACCACGTAATCTTATTCGCGTTCAGAGGACTCTGTTGATATTAAAGAGAATGAAGATTTATTAGATTAGTGTTTTTTTTTTTACATTTTTGTGAGACAAAGGAGTGAATGGAATTTGTTAATTGAAAGTGATCGAATTAAATGTAAGCTTTTAATAGTCAGCCCTTTGATACAGATAAGGGCAGAGACGGTCATAGTACCAATTGTAAAGAAAACTGCGTAGTAAGTGTTATATTTGACAGTTTTTGATCAAGGGCAAGTAGAATTAAAATACTTCGAATTGTTGTTTTTATAAACGGTTTTAATTAGTTTCACTTATTGGGGGTACATTGGGTCATATTGGCGACGGCGCAACGAGTAAGTATTCCCAAAGAGGGTTGATGTCAGGCAGGCGGCCGTTCATAAAACAATAAGCCAAAACCTTTAACAACATGGATTTACGAATTACATTTTGTGCCGACCCCACCTAGTGTGGGATAAGGGCAGGAAGAAGAATGATTAGCTTCACTTCGCATATTTATTTGTTTGTTTCAAATCTTGCGACAGATTTTTCAACTATCCGAAACTTCGCGCACAAATTCAATTCCCAGGACAATACAACAGTATAATAATTTCAACCTTCAATCCTCAAATCCTGATACTGCAGTGGAACTGCAAGATAAAACCGTTTAACTAAAGTGTTTTTTTAAGAGATTATTTTTAACCAAAATTCCTGCGTCTATATTTCCGAGTGCATATAACCCAAACTTTTTTAAGACATGAGTGAACAGGCTTCTTCTGGGTAAGCTCGCTTCATCTTTGATCGCATCTTTGCTCTCAGGTTTAAATTGATGTCAATAATAAGCCCATACTACAAAAAAAAATACAGAGCACACTGTTTTTCTGCTTCGTTGGTCTAGTGGCGGCAAGCGCGACTGCTGATCGTGAGGTCCTGTGTTCGATCCCCAGGTCGAACAACGTGGTTGCGGTGCATGATTTTGCGAATCCCGCGACCCCGGCCGAACGGTCAGAAGCAGGAACACCGTTGGTTTTTAGCCGGTAAGAGTCCGGCAGACCCCCTCGCCTTCCCCGGGCGAGGGACATCCATGAGGATTTTCCAACGAGAAAAAAAAGAAAAGGTCGAACAAAGTGTTATTAGGTTTCTCCGTGTGGAATTCCTCAGTAGCAGTCCGGAGTTTGGTTTTGTGCCCGGTTGATGGCAATAGGCTCGTCTATTACATGGACCTTAAACATTACCGCAAAAGGTGTTACTATACACTTCTGCCCAACCCTTCGGGGAATACAGGCGTGATGTCATGTTGTATTATTCCTTTTCATAAAAAACACGTGTTTTTTGCAAACACTTGTATTGTTTATCAAACAACTTGTGACGAATTAACAGGAACCCTTTCTATATTGTGGTTGTTTTAGATATCCCATCGTGGCAATTAGAGCGGGATTAAAAACAAAAGCCTGTTGATTGGCACCACACAATGGTCAGTTGGGACAACCATTGTCCCAACGTCACTCTTTGTCAAATGTTTTCTATGTTTTTTTCTAATATAAATTATTTAGTGTGAGTTAGAATTCTCTAGAGTGTCTGGGTTTCAGAGAAGGCAATGACCGCAAAACCTACACCCCTTATGTGTTGATGTTACATGTCCCAAAAGTTTTGGACTATTTAACTCGTATTCACAATTCTAACTAGATTAACTCTATGATGAATAGCACTTAAAAAAGTTAAACTGACTTTATTGTTTAACTTGTCTAAAGTGGAGTTAGGGGGATTAAAAGAATAGAATAACTGTAGTAAAAATACTCGTGTAAAGCTTTTTTAAGGTTAGTTATACGAATAAAATCAAACATAGTGATTAAACTACAACCTCTTAATACATTTTACATCACGCCTGTATTCCCCGAAGGGTTGGGCAGAGGTGTATAGTAACACCCTCATTTTGCCGTTATATTTAAGTCCCATGTAATAGAGCGCGAGCCTATTGCTAACAACCGGGCACAAATCCAAATTTCGGGCTGCTACTAAGGAATTCCAAACGGAAAAACTCCATTAACACTTTGCCCGACCTGGGGATCGAACCCAGGACCTCATGATCAGCAGTCGCTCTTACCACCACTAACGAGGCAGTTATGCATTTTAAGATTTTTAATTAATTAATCAATGCAGTTTGATTTTAAATTCGAGTCGAAAAAGCGAAAGGCACAAACAGAATATTTAAGGGGAGCGCACCCAGACAGAGGATATGTTACTCGCAAATTATAGAGATTTACATTCTGAAAAAATATGAATGTTACTTTACAATTTTTCATTTAATTATGTCGGCCGTTCATTACACGATTTTTTCACTTCACTGCTTCGAATATAGTCTCAAAAAATATCATATTATTTTAGCTAAACTCGTCACAAATTACCAACTGCGCGGATTTGCGAGGTTAAGCTACGCTTGCCGCGGTCAGTCTGTGGATGGATGACCGTTCGTAACACATTGAGCCCGTCCGTGCTTCGCAGAGCACGTTAACCCGTCGATTCCGGGTGTCATACGAATACCTATGACAGTTGTTACGGGAAGTCAAAAGTCCGATAGTCTGACAAACGGTCTAACCTTAGGATATCGACATCGCCCTGTAACTGGGTTGCGGAGTTCTGATGGCAGTAGTTCAGTGTAAAACAATGGTATTCAGCCGCATCTGGTTAGACTGGAAGCTGACCCCAACATAGTTGGGAAAAAGACTATTCAGAAAATTTTAGATAAACTTGGTTTTGGATAGTGAAAGTTATATGAAAATAATTGTCTTTGAGTGGGTGGGTCCATCCATCATCATTTAAATGATTAAAAATGCATTTGTTTAAATTCAATAATTAGCCAAAGTAAGTCATAATCGAAGCTCTTACACCACGCAAACTTTGAATGTGAAATTTTGCAGTCGGGTATGCTCGGTTTGCTCGCCTTAAGTGAGTCTCTCGCCTTCTTTGACAAGCTTAATCAGTACAAAGCAATAATTTTAGACAAGATTGGGCAGTAAAATTGCTAATGTAATCTTTTTAACGATTATTTTGTAGTCCTGGGATTCCGGGCGAATAAAATGGGAAATCCACGAAGTTAATCGCAAGCTTTCTCCTTCCAGCGTTCGTGTTCAACATTTCCTCAATAAATGAAAGAAAAACAGTTACCGAAGGCGTAAAATGTACTGAAGGAAATAGGTCACTCTAGAGCTCGGACTTCGAACGGACCGGTCTTGCAATCTGTCATTTAATACACGATATCAATCTGTGGAGCCAACGATATCTCGTCCAAAACCGGCCTAATACAATTTTCCTTCCACTAAACCCTGAAAGAAAGAAAACAACCGCAATATTTCAAAAAAGGAATAAAGTATATTTGGTGTCTGAGACGCTTTCGAGACAGTCGGTTAACGTCGTAGTGACGCCGCGACTACTAGAGCGAAGCAATCTCATTAAACTCGGGAGCGAATAAACAAGATTATTCGCAGGGTACAAGTCTCGTCTGTGCCGAGATTAAGGTCCCGTAGGTCAGTATTTTTAAGTCAATTTCTTTTATGAAGCCTTAGAAAATGTATTACTTTGTCTAAGAGGCCATTTTGGACGAGCTCCGTTCAAAAATACTACCTGCCCTCTGTGGAAAAAATCTCGGGTCGGGTCTGAAGACGACGTTGTAGTTGTAAATTGCAGACCTCTTCTGGCTTGTCAGCGAGCATTATTATGAAGATAAAAAATATCCTTCACAGTATTTTAAGGGTTCTTTTTGACTTGACTTTCTGATCCAAAAACTTAATCGCACAAAGAGATTTCATTTCATGCTCTTTTCCTCAAATATTGAATGAAGTTTTTTCATTAATCTGCTTTTCAAGTTTATTAAGGCCGGATTATCGAGATAAAAGCAAGTTAGGCAGACACGGTAGGTTTCCTCTATCAATAGTCGTTGTTAATTAATTATCCATTTAGAAACTTCTGGGTAATCTTTGGGAACAATCAAATAAGATTCTTCCCGACTCAGTAAAGTTATAGATGCTATAGAAATGGATAGGTACAGCCTGGCTTGAACCAATTTAATAAAAAGGTAAACAATCATTATGGGGTTTTATTTAAAAAAAAGGTATGCTTTTTTTTCATGATTCACAAAAAATAAAACTACAAACGTAGAATATAATTGCATTAAATTCAATTTGATTTACATAAAGAATACCTTAATTTTAAATAGCAGTTTCAGATAAAAATACCCAAAAAGATTGTTTACGTTTTTATTAAATTGGTTTGAGCCAGACTATGGCTTAACAGTTTTTTTGTGTTATCTTTTCGTTCTTTTTTGTATTTCTGCCAGACAGTGTGGCGGCAGACCTCGAAGTAGACGGCGAAACAAAATGGACGAAAAAAATAAAAATAATGGCTGTTAAACATTGAGAGGTCTGAAAATCATAGCTTTCTCCACAAGTGGGTTAATCTAAAACGTGTTTATGCATCAACAGGTTAAAATCATTAGGTATTTATGCAATGTATTCGTTCTACCTCGCCTTTTCCTATGTTGACGTCAGCTTCCAGTCTAACCAGATGCGGCTGATTATCAGTATTTTACACGGAACGGGTAATAAGTCGGTTACTGGGCAGTGCCGATATCCTAAGGTTAGAACGGTTGTTAGCCTTTCGGGCTTCTGACTACCTGTAACGACTGTCATAGGTATTCGTATGACACCCGGGACCAACGGTTTAACGTGCTCTCCGAGGCAAGGCTGGGTCTCAATTATATATTTGTGCAATATGTACAATATACAAGGTTAGTCGGATAGGGGGTACTAAGCCGCGGGCCACTTAAAGTATCACTGATGACTATTTTAAAGCAAATGTTAAAATTTCAAAATTCGATAATTTTTATTTGCATGCAAAAAGTTTTATAATTTAGATTTTTCAAAAACATATCATACCTACTTTAGTTATGAATTCAGAATATTATTTATTTAATCCGTGACTCCAAATATGACCTAAATTGCAAACACAGCTATGGACAGATAGATTTTAGCATATTTTTTACGAAATCTTTGAAAAGCTATTTCTCTTAAACTGTCGAGTTTTGGGGAAAGTTGTAGAACAAAAGTTACCAGTTATTATGGTTACTTTAACACCCTTCCGGCTTAGTACCCCCTTTCCGACCAACCTTGTATTTACTTACGTTGAATATTTGGCATATAAAATGCGTAACGAATAATAGGACCCCTAATTCTCTCATGTTTCATACAATGAATAATGTTAATGTCTAAGTAAACAACTTCCATACATAACATCGATCCTCTTTTAAATCTTTTCTGTTTAACTTTAACATTGTTGGCTGTGGTACATGTATCATAAAAATGCTTCATTAAAACTTTATATGGAAGTTATAATTCCCTTGTGGGATGCCGTGCACACTTTACTTTGAGTTTTAGACAACACTTATGAAAGTAAAACTTAACATAAGTGCTGCACTTAGATTGTGAACAATTTTAAAGTTGTTTTTTGTATAATGTGTGATAGAACAGTGAAAAGAATTTGACGATGTGATTTGTTTCATCATCTTCTTATCGTGTGGTTAGTGACTAACCTGGTGTCAGAGTTTATGCCGCCCATAGGCTTCTGACTTGGCTTCACATGCCGTCGAGAAATATCTCTCAGGCATGGCCGGTTTCCTCACGATGTTTTTTCCTTCACCGTTTTTAAGTAAGTGATAATTGTAGAATACGCACATGAATCCGAAAAGTTAGAGGTCTTGGCTTCGAACTCGAGACCTATGGACCTATGACTTGGCAGTCCGACGTTCACACCACTATTGTTTCGTAAGCTGATGGAGTTGGTAATTTGGGGAGCATGAAAGGAACCGACACGAGTAAGCTGATACTTAAGTTGTCCGCCACACCTAGGGCAGAGAGAAGAATACTTAGGCCCATATTAATAAATAGTTAGTTGGTCTAGTTTTCGCAAGCGCGACTGCTGAGCATGGGGTGCTGGGTTCGATCCCTAGGTCGGGCAAAGTGTTATTGGGTTTTTCCATTAGGAATTTCTCAGTAGCAGCCCGGAGTTTGTATTTGTGCCCAGTGGATGGCAGTAGGTTCGCCCTTACCCGGGACTTAAACATAACGGCGAAATGAGGGTGTTACTATACACTTCTGCCTAACCCTTCGGGGAATACAGGCGTGATGTTATGCTATGTTAATAAATAGCTCTGATTTGAGAGACCCCTTTTTAAGTATAGTTTTAACAAGACTTGAGACGTATTTAAATAAATATATTAAAAAAAATGTATGGAATTCTATTTAATGGTAGGGGGTCATTCAAGTATTACGTAAGCACGAAAGGGAGGTGAGGGGGTCTTTGCTTAGCTTATTTTTGATGACATGGGGGACGAGGGTGTCTAGATGATGATTACGTCAGCAATTTTTATGTATTTACATGCTTATTTTTCTAGACTTAATAACTGCTGCTCATGAATAACAATAAAGAAACCTGACCAGTTTAAAAAATATATGTACCAATGTTTACGTAAGCATAGGAGGGGGGTAAAAGCTTTGCTTACTTTTGCTGTCAAGGGGGAGGGGTGGGTCAAAAATTACTAAAATTCTGCTTACGTAATACTTGAATGGCCCCTAGCTGCTGTTGGAAGATCTCTCAAACGAGAGCTGTACAGGCCTTAAGTACGGGATAAGAAACGTCGGCAACACTATCGTTGTCGTTATTTCCCTCTCACTCATACACGTTCTCAGTGAGCGAAAGGCAAATAGTGATACCTCCATTCTTTAAGTAATTGGATTGTACGCGACTCCACATCTTTGATAATCCGATTGGCGCGTAGGCATTTAGCTTTCTACTTGCGAGCCTAACACAAAACAAATATTTGTATGGTCTACAGTTATTTGTTCCTAGTCTGGGTGTTAGTGCGTGTGAAATATGTGTTAGTCAACTGTACCTACATTGCGGGAGAAATCCTAGTACCTATGTATATATTTGCCTAGCCTTTTCCCAACTATGTTGGGGTCAGCTTCCAGTCTGACCAGATGCGGCGGAATACTAGTATTTTACATGGAGCAACTACCATCAGACCTCTGCAGCCCAGTTACTAGGCAATGCCGCTACTCTAAGGTTAGACCGGTTGTTAGACTTTCGGGCTTCTGACTACCCGGAACGACTGTCATAGGTATTCGTATGACACTCGGGACCGACTCTTTAACGTGTTCTCCGAGGCACGGAGGGGTCTCGATGTGTAACGAACGGTCACCCATCCACCGACTGACCGTGGCATGCGCAGCTTAACCTCGCAAATCGTGTGATCCGTGCGGTTGGTAATAAGTCACGAGCGGGAGAAATCCTAGCGTGAGACATTATTTTGTTTTGGGAAAACTACAATACATGATGTTGTATGTATCTTCTTCGTACATAATGCGGCCCTCTGTAGCTGTTTGATGACGGACGAACATACCAATGTGTCTTTTTCCACCAATTTCAAAATAGGAACATCTTAAAATTAAAGACTTTCTCCCTCTTATTACGAGAGATGGACTAAGAAAAATCTCGGTTTTAAAATAGCTCCATCTCTTTTTGTTATATGACGTTAGCAAGTGATGGGTATATTATAAATCTGGGTTTATCTTAGTCTTGGTTTAAACCACTTTTTGTAATAAGCGAGTAAGTGTTTAACAGTTGTTTATACTAAATAAGGCTTTACACCTTTTTAAACGACTTCATAAAAAGAGTTTCTTAGTTTGAGATTTATGTATGTAAACATAACATAATATCACGCCTTGTATTCCCAGAAGGGTTCGGCAGAGGTGTTTTTGTACACCGTCGTTTCCAAGTAATAGGGGGCGAGCTTATTGCTATTAATCGGGCACAAATCCAGACTCCGGGCTGCTACTATGAAATTCCTAATAGAAAACTGCTGAAGGTTTTGCCCGAACTGGGGATCGAACCCTCACGATCAGTAGTCGCGCTTGCCACCATTAGACCAACGAGGCAGTCTATGTATGTACGTATGTTTGCAATTACTTATCTCGATAATCGTTGGTCATATTTCGATGTGGTTTTTACTAATCGAAAAAGCCTTATTAAGCAAAAATGTTGATAATATATTATGTATGGAATTTGACACGGCGTGTCTGAACTAAACTTTTGTAGTAGGTACAACCCTAGAACTTTATCTATGCGCATTTATTAAATTGAAACGATATACGGATCCTATAAACTATATACCCTTTTTGCCTTTTTTTACTGGGCATTAAGACGGCCCTGTTGATGTGTTCGAATAATATGGGTCTTTAGCGTACCCCAGAGACCAACTGTCCTTTTAAACGCCGTAAAAAGTCGTATGGGTAAGGTAAGGAAGTTCGGACTACTCGCCATCATAGCGGCCATATTGGTAAACGTCACGGTAAAATGGCTAAAATGCGACCCTCACGTAATGTTAGGTTTTATTATGTATTTTTATTACTATTATTAGCTTGCCGGCTGCATTTGTATATTTTGTAAAAAAATATTGTAAATACAATAATGAGAGAACAATGTAGTCTTGAGTACAGGTTAAGAAAAACAATTATGAAAAATAATAATTTTCCTGCCTCGGAGAGCACTTTAAACAGTCGGTCCCGGGTGTCATACGAATACCTATGACAGTCGTTTAAGCTCGAAAGTCTGACCACTGGTCTAACTTTAGGATATCGGCATTGCCCAGTAACTGGGTTGCGGAGGTCTGATGGCAGTCGCTTCGTGTAAAATACTGGTATTCAGTCGTATCCGGTTAGACTTGAAGCTAACCTCAACATAGTAGGGAAAAAGGCTAAACAGAACATATAGCTAGATTTAACAAGTCTTCGAAGTTCTCACATTTGTATAAAAAAGGTAGAAATACGCTGAACTTTAATAAAACAACTTGCATAATTATTTGTCATAAAACCTTCAACGGAGCTTGTAATGGAGGTTAACCTTTAAAAAAAACATTGTAGAATAAGGTAAATATATCTTTAGAATAATAATAACATACCTAATTATATTTGAGGTTAGCTAATACACATTCACCATAATAACATCGTTAATGAGGTACCAGGAAAGCCTCGCCGTGTACAGGCTTACTTGCCTACATACACAATGTTCCCATATATTATAATATACATAGGTATATATATTCGCGTGATTGTAACGTTATAAAAACGCGGTATTATACCTCCACGTCTTTTTAGCTTTTGTCCTCAATAAACTGTTATCTTGGAGGGACTGTGTTTTAGTACGAAATAAAATGCTAGTATGCAGTTTACGATGCGAATTGAGAGATACGCGAAGACGGAGACGTCGAGTGTATGCTAAACTTTAGAGCAACGAGCAAGATTTATGCTCGGGACTTGGAGTAATGACGTGCAAACGAAGGTTGGTGTTACATTCATTTTATGTACCAATTTATTCCTTATTTATACTCTATTTAATATAACATTAGACAAAAGTATGTGCGGTGTAACGATAGATTGAGGAATGATGTGATTAGACAAAGTTGCGGTGTAGTGACAAAAATTGAAAGGAGTATACTTAGGTGATTTGGTCATGTTGAGAGAATGAGTGAACGGCGATTAACAAAAGGAATTTATAAGGTGGATGTCAGTGGAAACGCCGACAGAGGATGCCCTAGAAGGACACGAATCGATGTTATTGGTGATGTTCTTCACAAAGGGCAGGTGGGTAGTACTCTCAACGGGCGTGCGTGTATGACAAGATGTATGAATGTGGACGAAGCAAAATGAGTATGTAAGGATCGTAGCATGTGGCGTTCTATAAGTTCTACTCCAATGGGAAAAAGGCGTGAGTTTACGTATGTATGTATAAGACAAAAGACACTTTTTAACAAAGAAATGTATAGAAATAAGCAACATGGTTACTTCCAGTAGGGATTCATCACAGAATTATGCTGTGCACATTTACGGTCAATCAACATGAGCTGAAACTAGTTGAAGTAATGGTTTAAAAGATATTCGTGCCTCGGTGGGCTACTTTTTTTTAATGATACATGAAATGGAATATCGATGAGTAATGGTTATCGTGTGAGAGTTTTGATGATCTACACTCATTTTAATCATTTTCGGATTAAAGAATTTATTTCTTATAAAAACTATACAGTTTGCTTAAAATAAGATTTGCAAATATTGTTATTAAAACATTTTGGCATATACATCTGGCATGTTGTGTTACTAATATCTATACAATCAACAAAATACATTAGAATTAATTATGCTAAAAAATTACACTGTGTCCAGATATAAAATAAGTAAATTATTCAAAGAAATTACATAATACAATTCAAAATATAATATTATTGTGTGCTTACATATTTTTTTAATTTAGTTTTAAATATTTGCATACTGTCACATTCCTTTATATCATTTGGCAGTTTGTTAAACAGCTGTGCTCCCTCAAATAAAATCGTTTTCATTCCATAATTAGTGCGTGGCTTGATTAATTTTATTTTATTTCTTAAATTGTGAGTATTTTCTTTTGTAATGTTATGTTTTATTTGTAATGTTATGTTTGTTTGAATGGCATTATCGCATTTTTTTTTACCACAATGCAAGTACAGTTTGTATAGAGTTGTGTAAGATTTAGTAATTTTGTTTGATTTAGTCATTTTAGATTAAACATTGTGAATAAGGCCCACGGTTCTTCAAGGAACCGACCCTTTGGCAAGAATGCCGTTCCAAAGAATTGGGGAATTGCGTCATTCTTTACGAATGTTTTATCCTGTGATATGTGACAAAGGCCGGCCGGCCGGCCGTGATATGTGACGAATGCAAGGTCTACCTCTGCGGCATCTGATGGAAAGTGGTTACCGCCGGCAATGAACACCTACAACACTAAGAGGATTGTTGGTGCGTTGCCAAACTTGTCACCAATGTAGGGGAATGAGGTATGGTGTTCCTCCTACGAAAAGGGGGGCAAAACCAGGCGGATCTTGAGCCTGGCGGGCTACTGCCCAATTGTTGATGTTGGGAAGTTGTATATATACTATCTGCGTGTCAAATCTTGATATCGCGATGCAGGATTTGTGACGTTTCATTTGACAGCTGTCATTGTTGTCGCTGTAGTCTGCTAGACAATAATCTTGCGTAGTTCTCATGTGGCGTGATAGATGACGCCACAGAGACAAAAATAGAAAGTGTCGTGTGTAGGGTTGCCAGATGTACGGCTTTTTACAGTCGTGTCCGGCCAAATATATACAAGTCCAACCAGTCCGGCTTTTGTCAGACTTTTGATTAACCCCGCCCCGCCTAAAGATGCCGAACGAAAGCGAGCGAGCGAATTATTTTTTCTTTTAAAAACCAATTTGTCAGGCTTTCAGGGCAAAATATCCGGCTAAATATGAATCTGTGTCCGGCTTTTCTATTTTTGGGCCTGATAACCTTAGTCGTGTGTTCAAGTGTATTTAAGTTTCTCACACTTATAAATGTAACTGACTGCCTTGTTGGTCTAGTATTCGCAAGCGCGACTGCTGAGCATGGGGTCCTGGGTTCGATCCCCAGGTCGGGCAAAGTGTTACTGGGTTTTTCCATTAGCAATTTCTCAGTAGCAGTCCGGAGTCTGGATTTGTGTCCGGTTAATGGCAATAGGCTCGCCATCTTGCATGTGACTTAAATATACCTAACTGGTGAAACGAGGGTGTACTAAAACACCTCTGCCGTACCCTTTGGGGAATAAAAAGCGTGATGTTATATTTATAAATTTAACTGACTTTTTCAGTGACCTTTGTAGAATCATCGTAATTTCAGATTATTATATCTAATATGGGCTTTCTTCTGGAAAATTCGATACTTATTTGGGAAAATAAGGAAACAGTGTATGATCAGCTTCCTTAACTTGCGAAGCATTATTAGAGTCAACGGGGGAAAATTGGTCACTATCGCAGCAGCCAGTTTTCCTCAATTAACGCTTGCCAATCTTGTGTGTGATAATACGTAAGCATCCGATGGGGTCGTTGTTTTTCTTCCATACTTAAATCAACAGTTTCGTGCTTTCCAGCAAAAATTACATTATCCTTTAAAGAAAAGAAAAAGAAAGAAAGAAAGAAAAACCGTTTATTCACGTGAGAGTGGCGCACATAACATAGCTTTTTTTTTACATGAGCCCAAGAAATCAAATATAAAAAAGTATATAAAAATAAAATAACTGGCACAGAAATATATTATGCGCCACTACCGCGCGAAACGGTTAAAAAAGTGATTTTTTCTTTAAAAAAAAACATGGCGCCTCACTAGGAGGCATTGGAAGATACAG
Organism: Amphipyra berbera; assembly: GCA_910594945.2. Taxonomy (NCBI): domain Eukaryota; kingdom Metazoa; phylum Arthropoda; class Insecta; order Lepidoptera; family Noctuidae; genus Amphipyra; species Amphipyra berbera. The sequence continues at coordinate 6,536,226 of OU343136.1, read as the reverse complement.
CTTTGGGAGGAACTTGTGGCTAATTAACAATTACGCGAATCGCAAGATCTGCGAGGTTAAGCTGCGCTTACCGCGGTCAGTTCGTAGATGGCTGACAGTTAGTTACACATCAAGATCCCTCCGTGTCTCGAAGAGTAACCTGTGACAGTCATTACGGGCAGTCAGATGTCCAGAAGCCTGACAACTGGTCTAACCTTAATGATATCGGCATTGCCTAGTAGTTACTGCCATTTGAACTTCGCTACCCAGTTGGGTTGTTAAGGTCGAATAGCAAAGGCTTCATGTAAAATACTGGTGTCCAGCCGCATCTGGTTACAGCTACTTAGTTCACACAGAACCTGTTTACAGGACCCGTTTTTATTTTGGTGATGGCACCTGTAGTTGTAGGTATGAGGGAGTTCGCATACACGACAGTATTCCGAATCCAGTAAAAAATACTGGAGCCATTATTTTTATCGTATCCGGCCTGCCAGATACGACATAGCTGCCATTTGTTTAACTGATCCGTCGGTACAGATGTGAACAACACATCCAATACCGACGGATCCGTTCAATCGGATCCGCTGTGTGATCGGGCTCTTAGACTGGAAGCCGACCTCAACATAGTTGGTAAAAGACTAGACAAAACACGGTCTGATGATGTAATCAGCGAAGTAATATAACAACAGTTATAATATAATGTTTCAAATTAATAATTTGTTTATAAATTTCATCCTTTGTATTCAAAATAAGATTTATTTCCTGGAAAATATTTGTACAATTGTGTTGTATAACAAATATTTATTAAAGATGGCCGATTGTGATGGTCCAAGTTTGCCAAACTTCCTCATCAGAATGAATGCTATCTTTATGTTTAAATGTTTTGTTTATAATGAATTGAGTGTTTTCTATGATTAAGATTTGTTTGAAAATATGATTAGATTCTACCTTTTTAAAGAGTTATGTATTTTGTTTTGATAGATGCTTCATAAAACGTTATTATCAGACTGCTCCTTTTGTGCTATGCTCTCCTGGTTCTTCTTTTCTTCTTGTCGTGTGGTTAGTGATTAATCTGGTGTCAAAGTTTATGCCGCCCAGGGGCCTCTGACTTGGCTTTTCTGGTAAGTGGCATTCACATCTGGGATTTTCCGGGAAACTTTTCCGGAAATAATTAAACTTTTTAACAAAAATAAAATCGACTTCAAATTGTCTATCTCCGAAGTTCTTCATCAGACCTTCACCAAATTTTAATGGGGCTACTTTAAAAGAACTCTTTAAAAAAAAAGAACATTAAAATCGGTTCACAATTAGCAAAGATATCGCGGAAGAAATAATAAAAAAAAAACACACAGTCGAATTGAGAAGCTCCTCCTTTTTTTGAAAGTCGGTTAAAAAATGAATCGTATCGTTATGCCTACATTTTACACTTCTTAGTTGAGCATTCATAATATTTCGTCCTGACTAGCCTTTTCCCAAGTATATTCAGGTCAGCTTCCAGTCTAACCAGATGCGGCTGAATACCAGTATTTTACACGGAGCGACTGCCATCAGACCTCCGCAACCCAGTTACTGGGCAATGACGATAGGTTAGATTCGTGATCAGACTTTCGGGCTTTTGACTACCCGTAACGACTGTCATATTATAGATATTCGTATGACACCCGGGACCGACGGTTTAACGTGCTCTCTGAGGCACGGAGGGGTCTCGATGTATAACAAACGGTCACCTATTCACTGGTTGACCGCAGAAAGCGCAGCTTAACCTTGGAAATCATATGATCCACGCGGTTGGTAATTAGCTACGAGCCCCCTACATTGATATTTTTGTTGCATAAAGTAGCGCAATGTAGTAAACATCAATTGAAACATAACCGCTAGTTCACAAAGAAACTGTTTACAGGACCCATTTTAGCGGATCCGTTTTTATTAAGGTAATGGCGTCTGTAGTTGTATGATCGCAGTTCACATACACGACAGTATTCCGAATCCAGTAAAAAATACTGAGTCCGTTATTTTTATCGTATCCTGCCTGCCAGATGCGACGGAGCTGCCGTTTGTTTAACTGATCCGTCGGTACAGATGTGAACAACACATCCAAATCAAATCATTTATTTGCCTGAAATATGGTGGGTACACAAGATGTCAAATTAGGTTATAACACAGGACATATTTCGCCCTCATTACGGGCATGCAAAATTATAGTTAATTTACAATAATTATTTGAGTAAAATTACAATTATTAGAACTATTTGAATTAGAATTTATAAGAACTATTTGAATTACAATAATTTAAATTACAATTATTTGAATTATAATGATTACAGTTATTTAAATTATTGAAATATTATAATAGACTGTCACAGGAAATAGAAGGAAAACCCAGTATCCAGTACCGACGGATCCGTTAACGCTGTGTGAACGGGCTCTAAGTTGAAACCAAAAGATATTGTAGGCAGCAGATTAAGATTTTTTATCAGGTAACAATTGCTACTTCTACTAAACCCTTGAAAAACTTCTCAGCGGATACCAACAAAAGAAAATTAACGTACAACTTGGAAATTTCCAAATTGAAATGAGATTTTCTTGTCATGTTTCCACTGTCAGAGTACCTGAGACTTCGTTTGGTCCAGTTATAAAACAAGTCTTAAACTTCGAAGATTCTATTAGTATTCATTAATTTCATTATGCAATTTGTTCGAAATGAAAAAGTTTTATTCTTGTCTAAACATTTAATTAAAATTCATGACTATTTTTTGTTACGGCCTTTTTATAAATATACAATAAAATATTTAGTGTTAATTCCGCGAAAAAACAGTTGATCAAGCCTGAATGCAGTATGCAGCACCGCCCTCCCGCCCGCAAATATATGCAAATGCAGAAGGTGCGATTAATAACATGCAACACACAAGCAAAACAAATAATTAATTATTAATCGCACCTTCTGCATTTGCATATATTTGCGGGCGGGAGGGCGGTGCTGCATACTGCATTCAGGCCTGATCAACTGTTTTTTCGCGGAATTAACACTAAATATTTTATTGTATATTTATAGATCATGGATTTCCGCAAAGTAACGCCTGATTCCATCATATAACGGCCTTTTTATGTCAAATCATAACACTCGCCTGTATTCCCCGATCGGTTGGGCAGAGGTGTATACAGGGTGTAAACGAAATCATGTCATTTCTTCAAACTTCGTGATGTGATGTACCTACTGCTGACATAGATTAACCCTGCAAGGGATGCTTTTGGCTTCAATTTTTTTTTTACAAAAGTAAACATGTGTTCTTAACGTGAGGCATTTTAGCGCCCCGAATTAAAAGACCGCGCGGCGAGCGATAGCCCCGCGATTCGCTCGGGGCGCTAAAATGCCTCACGTTAAGAACATAACGTTTATTTCTAACACCCTCATTTCACCGTTATGTTTAAGTCCCATGTAATAGGGGGCGAGCCTATTGCCATCAACCGGGCACTTATCTAAACTCCGGGCTGCTACTAAGGAACTCCGAACGAAAAAACCAAAAAAACTTTGTTCGACCTGGGGATCGAACTCAGGGCCTCACGATCAGTATTCGCGCTTGTTAACACTAGACCAATGAAGCAGTTTTTATTTCATTGTTCGCTACGATAATAATAAACCTATATATCTTGTAGCTACGATAATGTGCGTTTTCTAGCTCATTACATTTATATTACATTACATTGGAATAGTATTATTTTTCCAAAGCGTGTCATTTATCCGAATGAAATTGGTACAAAATTGTCGACGTCATTATATGCTATTTTCTTCGCTCGTTACGGGGAAATGTCGCCACAATACGATTCTTGCCGACAATATCGTTCAAATATCTCTGGTAAACCGTAACAATCGGTATTAAGATAGAACAAAGAAATAATATAAGGTTATTAATGTAACAGAATTATCTGGTCGTACTGTCGTCAATACGTCCGGGGGCTATAAATGGCGGCCATATTTCTCTTGGCGAGCAATGAATCCAATTATCGAGCTCTGCGGAGACGACATGTTAAATGGTTCCCCATTGCTTCTCGCCGTCCTCCGTCTACGATCCCCATCCACCTCAATAATGCGGTGATTATTATGCCGTCGCGGATTATCTCCATTTTTTTAATAATATTAAAACGTGGCCTCGACAATGGTCCTTGGAGCATTTTTCTTTTATTTAAATGAGCAGCCATGATTTGCGTTTTGTGAACGTTATCGACTTATTTAATGATGACAGTTATTAGTGGGTATTATAATTTTTAATGGGTCTTTTGCGTAATGGGTAATGATAGAGTATTTTCGGTAGGTACTAAGGCTACATTGATTTCGTATTGACAGAATATTTTAAGCGTTAAAGTCCTTTGTTCAATTTTGTGCCTAATTTGCATCCTTTAAAGTTAACAGTATTATGAGTATTTATAGAAAATGTTTCAGAACCAACTGGAGGTTTACGTTTTACATTTTCAAGATGATTTAATGAATTCGTCAAGTTTAATGAAGCCTTGTATCTATGTCAAAGTCAAAGTCAAAGTCAAAGTATTTATTTCAATTAGGCACATAAAAGGCACTTTTGAACGTTAAAGTTACAAAGAAAATAGAATTGATTCTAGTTGCCCCTTCCAAAAGGTAGTTTCGTATGGAGAAGAATGGGCAAGAAACTCCACCGTTACTCTTTTAAAATGTCTTACAATATTTTGTATAGGTACCTACATTAATTATACAATTATATGTATGTGAAAACGATGCACCTAGAATAAAATTACTATACCACAAAAGGTAAAAAAAAATAAAAAATGAAACAACGACATATTAATTGTGATAGGTACATGGTGCTCACATATTTACAAACATTGCAAAAGTATACGTTTTCCCAAAAAAATAAAAGTAATAAGTCAGTGTATGAGTTTAGGTACTTACTCATAGAATCTAAAATAAACGGCTTTAAAAAAATAAATTATACAATTAAAATAGCAACCAGTTTGATTTTGTCTAGACTCTAGATTGTCCTATGGAGCTGGACCAGCATGTTTCCAAGCGTTCTTATCCTGGATATAATCGTCTAGTTTGTAATATGCTTGTTTACAAAGTGTACTTTTAATATGACTTTTAAATTTTCTTTCATTTAATTGCAATATATCACAAGGTATTTTGTTGTAACATTTAACACAGTACCCCATAAAAGATGTCTGTACTTTAGATAATCTGAAAAATGGTCGATCAAGTTTATCTTTATTTCTAGTATTAGAGTTATGTCTATCGCTTATTTTATTAAAAAGATGTAGATTTTTTCTTACATACATAATATTTTCATAAATGAATTGGCAAGGTACCGTCATAATATTAATCCCTTTAAATAGTTGTATAAATATGTGAAGGTAAACTATAATATCAAAGTCGTCTAAGAGACCATTCACACAGCGGACATCCAGTACCAACAGATTCGTTGGTACTGGATGTGTTGTTCACATCTGTACCGACGGATCAGTTAAACAAATGGCAGTTGCGTTGCATCTAGCAAGCAGGATACGATAAAAATAACGGATCCAGTATTTTTTACTGGATTCGGAATACTGTCGTATATGTGAACTCGCTCATACAACTACAGGCGCCATCACCAAAATAAAAACGGATCCGCTAAAAAGGGTCCTGTAAACAGTTTTTGTGTGAACTAGCTGTAAGTTTGCTGTGGTTTCTGGTCTAGGACTGCCCCTAGGAAGCAAATAAAGGATTATGTTTGGAACGAAAGCTTTCAGACTAATATTATTACTGTTATAATAATTTTCTGCGTTGTTGGTCTAGTGGTGGCAAGCGCGATTGCTGATTGTGAGGTCCTGGGTTCGATCCCCAGGTCGGGCAAAGTGTTATTGGGTTTTTCCGTGTGGAATTCCTCAGTGGCAGCCCGGAGTTTGGATTTTTGCCCGGTTGATGGCAATAGGCTCGACTCATATTACATGGGATTTAAACATAATGGCGAAATGAAGGTGTTACTATACACCTCTGATGAACCCTTCGGGGAATACAGGCGTGATGTTAAACATAAACATCATCATCACCTTTCTGCCCTGGTCCCAAGTTACTTGGGGTCGGCGCAATATGTTTTTCTCTTTCACTCTTCCCTGTCAGCCGTCTCATTATCATTTACTCCCTTATCTTTCATATCCTGGATCACACAATCCATCCATCTTTTCTTTGGTCTCCCCCCCTCCATCCATCAACATTCATATTCATCACAAACGAGATCAAGACAAAGGATTTCCTTTCAACTTTTCATTATTAAACATTATTAGACATAAACATAACAATGTTTAATAATGTTCTTCCCGGTTCAGTTATGTTATAACTACATTAAACTTCACAGTATAACCAATTTAAGTTAAGCAGTGCCCCGGTAGTGTGAAATTCGTATAGTGAATGGTGAATACTCGTATATTCTCCAAGAGCCGGAAGTTCGTGTTCAACGTGACAGGTTGAGCCACCTACGATCACTTTCAGCACGGAAAACGTGTGAACTACTTGAATATTTTGTTTTAGGTACCATTTAAAGTTTGTGTTTTTGATTTATTCATACTGATTGGAGAGAAAGAGAACATTTTTATTTTTTGTTTTTTGTATTCAAGAGGTACAACAAACAGCTACAATATAAAGTATAGAAACAAGAAATACACAAAACATATAGACAATATTGCAGCCCACAACGCTGTTCACAGATTAACGATAGGATACAATACAATGAAAATAATCGCTAGGGTTACAAATACAATTTTTTTTAAACATGAAAAATACTGAATAACGTTTAAGAAAGCTCCTTAAGTATAAGACTTTTGAACCTATATTCCTATGCACATGCACATGCAAAAATTTCTATATGTTCAAAAGTCCTATTGTAGGAATCGACCATTCTGCGAACAGGCGAACGCAGGCCAGAGTTGGACTTTGCAAGTACCCACTGAAAATAATCTGCCAGCGCGCACCTCTCGTTTGTGGACTGTCCTAGGAACTGCATAGCATATCATGCTGGAGAGTTCAATGCTGTCAAATTTATTTCTGACAATACCATATAAATTCATAGCTTCTAATTGCTTACGTCTATTTGTTGCTAAATGTGTTGCTTCTCATGTCTAGGGTTGCCATCGGTCCGGGTTTCCCCAGATTTGTCCTAGTTTAGAGGGCACCCAGGGAGCGTCGGGGCGGGGCTTCATTTGTAGTCCGGGTTTAAAAATTTAGTCTTGGGCCGCTCGCGACACATTTGTGTGTCGTGTTTTTTATTACACTGACTATGTTTAAAAAAACCTGTTGACATGTCCGGGTTCTGCGCTCTAAAATCCGGGGTTTTCACGCGTCTTGTCCTGGTTGCCAAATTTTAGAGATGGCAACCCTGCTCATGTCGTATACCTCGTCAGTTCCAAATAACGTCACGCCACGCATTACGCATGATTTTAAGAGTGGGCCGACTTGTATGCTACGGTTTAGATATGAAAACATGCGTACGCGCCGCTGCAACTCCGGAGTGGAATACAAAAGCAAACCGAACTGAAATGGTATGAATGCCCTGACTCTGAAATTGAAACTTGGACAAAAAACTACACACTTATTCATGTATCCCTACCTATCTACAGCAGTGATAGCCTAGTGGTGTAACCGTTATACTGCCAAGTCAAAGGTTTCGAGTTGGAACCCAAGGCACGCACCTCTGACTTTTCAGATTCATGTGCGTATTGTATAATTATCACTTGCTTAAAAAATGTAAAGGAAAACATCGTGAGGAAACCAGCTTGCCTGAGAGATATTCCTCAATGGCAGTTGAAGCCAAGTCAGAGGCCCATGGGCGTTATAAGTTCTGACACCAGGTTAGTCAGTAACCACATGAAAAAGAAATACCCGTCTATTTGAACGATAAAGAAATATTAAAGCAATAATCTTTGAAGTAACATCGTCAAATATTTCAGAGGGAAACGGAAATTACGTAAGTACAACGTAACGAGGTCAATAAATTGTTATGTACACAATAAAGCAGGTCTTTGTACCGTCTCTTTTACTAAAAGACAAAGAACTAGTCTCAAAAAATATAACAATATTGACTTGACCCGGAGTAGATTGGATAGTTGCTACGCCAATGTAGCTGGCGTAGCCGTGAGACCTTAGTGTCAGCTACGTCGTAGCAATGCTACAATTTGATAGCCTGGTCACTTTGTGTATCGAGTTCGAATCCAAAGTACGGATCTTTGACTTTTCGGATTCATGTGCGAATTGTATAATTATCAGTTGCTTAAAAACTGTGAAGGAAAATATCGCGAGGAAACCGGCATGTCTGAGAGATATTTATCGACGGCATGTGAATCCAAGTCGGGCGGAATAAACTCTGACATCAGGTTAGTCACTAACCATACGAAAAAGAAAAGAAAGAAGACTGGCTGAGCAGATACCTGAGCGTTGAGTCAGTGTAGATGGTGGGCGATGATTTGTGCTCAACGGTCATCTTGACTGGAGAGTCTGACGTCCTTACTTTAATATTTTAGCTTCATTAAACATTTTTGTTCGTATTAACTGCTATGTTATGTTTATGCTTATAAAATACAGTAAATTATTCGTTGCTTGACGTCTTCTTAAACCTGATCCCTATAAGCAAAAACGAATCGTTTCGTTTACTAATGGTAGCATTTTTTACTGTCAAACTGGGCATATATAGGTAAATAGACTCGTAAGCCAAATTTACCTGTGAAAACTACTTCCATATGGTAGGGTTTACTATGCAAAGTTATAAGGTCTTTGCTTTACTATTGGTAAAGATACAAGGGTCTCAATTTTAACCACTAACGCTTCGTAAATTACAGGAATCGGCCATAAATAAGACGAACAGTTCTGGTTAAGCACGAAAAATCTAATCGTAACTTCATAGAATGCCTCTTTTATATACCAATATTGGCCACACTTTCTACGTCCATTAATGAATTACCTAACAGTAAGTTCGCAAGCCAGGAGTTCATCCAATTAGTAATCTCACAGTAGATGATACAGGGTCTGTTGTGTACTGGAACCATATGACCATAAGAACAGCCAGTCATGTATGAATGTGTGTGGATTGTGTAATGTTATGTGCAAACGTGTGTAATGTTTTGAGAGCAACGATAGGAAGCGTCAACATTTACTGTTGATATAAATTCTTAACGTTATACTCTTAGGTACTTGAATATCAAGAAAAGGGTATTTGACTACTATTAAAAATGTATAACAATTTAGTATTATTTTAAAGAAAGTATAAAGTACAAATTGATATATCGATGAAAAAATAGAGGAGCTACACGCTTGCGAAGTTTGTGGAGGGGGCATTTTCTGTCCTTGTCGCGCGAAACGGATATTATACGGAGTGATGTCAAATGATTATTAAGTTTGCAAGGTATGACGTCATTGTGGCGTCATGTTGTCTCTGTCTAGTGAGCAATTTTCAATTGTTTATAACTTGGCCATTTTATTAAATATTTCATCAGTTTTTTCACTGTTGCTTATCATTTTTGTAACAGTTTCGAGATTTTTAATAAAAAAATTTATCGTCAAATACCCTATTGTATACGACTGCCTCGTTGGTCTTATGGTGGCAAGTGGGACTGCTGATCGTGAGGTCCTGGGTTAGATCCTCAAGGTGAGCAGTGTTATTGGGTTTTTCAGTGTGAAAATCCTCAGTAGCAGCCCGGAGTTTGGATTTGTGCCCGGTTGATGGCAATACGCTCGCCTATTGCATGGAACTTAAACATAACGGCGGAATCAGATGTTACTATACACCTCTGCCCAACCGTTCGGGGAATACAGGCGTGATGTTATATTATGTATTGTAATGACGAACGTTGTTGTATCGTGTCATATGCCAGTACGAGTACTATACGTGTAAATATGAAAGACATGTTACGTCACATCAGCCTGTCAACGTCCACTGGTAAACATGCACCTGCCAATGACCGCTTTAGAATGAACGGTCATGGATATTGTCATAACCCCGACGCTTGTCAGACGTATTAGTGATGTCAGTATGTTGTTATTTGCGGACTGGAGGAGGCTTCTACCAACTCTCTTGCCAAAATCTCTGTCGCATTTTAGGACACTCATGGGTGAAGAAATGACCTTTTCTGTTCCGGGGTCCACGCAGCTCCTTAATACTAAGGCCCGTATTAATAAACAATTCGCAAAATGCGGCTTGGGAGCAAACTCCCAAGAGGCGCTGCCATAGAGTAGTATTTCATATATTTGTCATTTTTTTATGTGAATTACCTAATGCGGCGTTACGGGTGTGGGAGCGTCTGTTGCGTGGCAACGCTCGCGATGGCAGACACGACGCAGACCTTCGTAACACGTCGGCTCTCTAGGATTTGATTCGGCAAAATTGTTTTTTTACAAAGTGATTTTCGTTCTTTCACATCTGCCAGGCGTCCCGCAACGGTATCATTTTTTATTTGCTTCTAACATCATATTAAAATGACACAGGATGAGATTTTAAATGAAAGTCGTTTATCTCCTCATAAAAGGAAAACATAAATATATCTCCAAAATGTCGGCAGAACTGCACTTAAGTACACCGCGATGGCAGGCAAGTTAATACGGACATCTACATTTTTACGGAAAATCTTTTTTTACAAAAATGAGCTTATATTTACCCTATCTACAAGTCTGTATTAAAATTATTTAATATTTCAAAATAATTAAGTAAATCTGGCACGTAAATGAAGACATATACACTCGATTTTTAAAATCATCACAGTAGAAACGGACGTTTGAACTTTTTCTATTAGACGTAGTAAGAAGACAGTGCTGATTATTGTTCAGGTTAAAGTATTGTTTTGTTTTGATGTTTCTTTTGAATTTTATATCAATCTGATTTGTACCTATTTGTCAAAAGTGCCTTTAAATTCTATTTTGATGATATTTTTTATTTTCTTTGATAGTAGGTATCTCGTGTAATACTTAAAAAACTACATTTCATGGTTATTTTCTTTAAGAGAGACCTATTGTGAATAAATAAAATATAGTAATATAATGTATTTCTATTTAAAAATATATATTTTGCGTGGGTTATGAACTAAATAAACGAGTTTAACTGATAGACATAGATTAAGTTTAGTGTTAGATAACTCATTTAATGATGTGTATAAAATGTTAAATGCAAAGTAAATAAAGACATCTACAAAATTTGGCCAAAAAAGGGGTTCATGTTTGCATGTTGCTTAGATTTTCTTTAAATATCCTTAAAAGTATTACTGGAAATTATTTATACATGGAATGGGCGCTTTTTTATGATAACGTTTAAACCGATATCAGGCAGATGTCTTCGCCTACGTCGAAGTTTTTTTAGAGTAAAAAATACCACTATTACAGTAAAACAACGATATAGCGATAAAACTGTTATAAAATCAATGAAGAAGGTTATTTTAATGCGTTATAGAAAATTTCATGTTAATCGGTTCATAACTCTCAAAATGGACACTATTTTTTACCAAGTGTGCTCTCCTGTAAAACTGCGATTTTGTAGATGTCTTCTTTTACTTTGCTGCCATCGACCTATCGTTTGCTAATGGCGGTATTAGGTGAATGTGATGTTAAGCGAGAGGACCAATTTCAGGCTGTATTCGAGAATTTTCAAGCAGAAAATCCTAATGCACTTCACTCGATTTGCGGATCGAAAGACCACGAGCTGTTACGTAATGGTGCTTAAGCTAAGCTAATGAGAGGCAGATAGGGGACTAATTGTTTTCAAACACATAAAATAGTACAGTTAACTGGAAGTTAATTAGGCAGGTTTTTTAGATCATTTTAAACGATGACAAAATAATGTTTTTTTATGTAATAGATTGGCGAATAAGCCGATGGCCCACCTAATGTAAAGTGGTTATAGCCGCATATACAACATGTAACGTAATTAACGCGCACCCTCAAATACCCCAATTATAATATTATGTTATAATCATAATACATACACTGAAATTTTAGTTTAACATGTATATGCATCTGCATTGTTATTTATTAAATTAACGTTCTTGAAATAAGGTTTATTTTTCTTTATTTTGTATTGAATGACGGAATTTGCATTAATACAAATAAAAATGCACTTTTAAAAGTCTTTTTGTCCTGATATACGGTCCATTTCAGTTTTTTTTGACTGTACAAGGGTAATGTGACAAATTTACGTAGTTTTAATTATTTTTGGGATTAAAAATTACATAAATTAAAAATGATAGAAATTCAGTAAACGATTCTGAACAAACTACTTTCAGGATGTGCGTTAATTATGTTACATATTGTATACACCTACAACACCAAAACCATTGCTGGTGCGTTGCTAACCTTATAGATAAAGTTGGAAAATAACATAACATAATAATATCACACCTGTATTCCCCGAAGGGTATGGCAGACCTCTGCCATACCCTTCGGGGAATAGTAACACTCTCATTTCACCATTACGTCTAAGTCCTATGTAATAGGGGGCGAGCCTATTACCACAACCGGGAACAAATCCAAACTCCGGGCTGCTACTGAGGAATTCCACACGGAAAAACCCAATAACACTTTGCCCGACCTGGGGATCGAACCTAAGACCTCACGATCAGCAATTGCGCTTGTCACTACTAGACCAACGAGGCAGTCGGAATATATCCATGTGCCTGTAATTTCACTGGCACCTGAAACCCTTCAAACTGAAACACAGCAATGCTTATTGACGGCAGAGATAGGTTTGGTGGTAGAACTTCCTCAGACGAAGTCTTTCATGAGGAGTTCTACTACTGAGATAAGGTTGTTTAAAGGTGTTAATAAACATGTCATGCACGCCTGTTAATTTATATCATTTCTCATCTTTTTAACCGACTTCCAAAAAAAGAAGTAGGTATTCGGCTGTATTTTTTTTTTTAAAATATTTGTTACCTCACAACACCGTCATTTATAAACCGATTTAGAAAAATATTTTTTTTGTATGAAAGAGTATTCTTTCGAAATGGTCCCATTTAAATTTGGCGAAGATCTGATACAGAACTTCGGAGATAGACAATGGACTCCTCAATAACGAACAGTACGCATAATGTGATGATGTGATTATGTTAAGAGCAGTGTCTTTAGTAGGTCCAACCATATTTTAATAAAGGCAACTAAAATAAAAAAAAAACTTATTAATAAAAATAAAACCAACTTAAAAAAAAACCATATTATAAAATTAACAGTTTCAGAAATCGGTTTTATTTTTGTTAAAATGTTTTTTTTATTTTTATACAGAATACAAAGTTTATTTTTGAAATACTCTTCCATCCATGAAGGCATTGGTAAAGATGGAGACCACACTACAAACACCTACTGAAAATCGAAACATTTGGCCTTGGATATTTACTTTGAAATTCTGTCTCATTCTAAGTACCGTACTTAGAAAAAGATAGATTTCCAAACTAAATCTTTATCTTTACAGTAGCGGCCCGTCCCGGCTTCGCACGGGTGGACATTTTCCCCGTTTTTGTAACATTTATGCTCCGCTCCTATTAGTTGTAGCGTGATGTTATATAGCCTATAACCTTCCTCGATAAATGGACTATCCAACTCAAAAATAATATTTGAATTCCAACCAGTAGTTCCTGAGATTACCGCGTTCAAACAAACAAACAAACAAACAAACAAACTCTTCAGCTTTATAATATTAGTATAGACTGTATAAAACAAAGTCGCTCCTGCTGTCTGTACGCTTAGATCTTTTAAACTACGCAACGGATTTTAATGCAGTTTTCAGCAATATATAGAGTGATTCAAGAGGAAGGTATATATACCCCACATTAGTATCTACATTGCACCTGTGCGAAGCCGGGGCGGGTCACTAGTATTCTATATTTTTCTATTTAGAATGAGACAGAATTTCGTATATTAAAATTTCGTATTTAAAATGAGACCAAATTTCGTATATTAAAATTTCGTATTTAGAATGAGACAGAATTTCGTATATTAAAATTTCGTATTTAAAATGAGACCGAATTTCGTATATTAAAATTTCGTATTTAGAATGAGACAGAATTTCGTATATTAAAATTTCGTATTTAAAATGAGACCGAATTTCGTATATTAAAATTTCGTATTTAGAATGAGACAGAATTTCGTATATTAAAATTTCGTATTTAGAATGAGACAGAATTTCGTATATTAAAATTTCGTATTTAAAATGAGACCGAATTTCGTATATTAAAATTTCGTATTTAAAATGAGACCGAATTTCGTATATTAAAATTTCGTATTTAGAATGAGACAGAATTTCGTATATTAAAATTTCGTATTTAGAATGAGACAGAATTTCCATAAGTGTTCGTAGTGTGCTCTCTATTTTTTTTACCTTCCTGCTTCCATCCGATGGATATACATAGACAATGTTTTACCCTAAAAAAATGACACAATTATTTCTGCGCAAGTAAACCGGCAAGTCATAAATACAAGGAAATTGGGTACCGGCCCAGGTTCGAAATAATGAATCTCGTTCCACCCGTTCGCCTGCAGCCGGCTATCACCGCTTCATAATTTCATTACAGTCTTGGAGAAGTACGTGAACGGTCGTCTTTAATACTTTCTGTATAAATGTAAGAACGTTTTTTTCTATATTTTGAATTCCCTCGTGATGGCAACCGCGACTGCTGATCGTGAGGTCCAGGGTTCGATCCCCAGGTCGGGCAAAATGTTATTAGGTTTTTCCGTGTTGAACTCCTTAGTAGCAGCCTGGAGTTTGGATTTGTGCCCGGTTGATGGCAATAGGCTCGCCCCCTATTACATGGGACTTAATCATAATGGCGAAATGAGGGTGTTACTATACACCTCTGTCTAACCCTTCCCATACAGGCGTGATGTTATGTAATGTCTATTTCTAATTAAATTATCGATTTTCTTGTTTGATTTAATGTTTGGTGTGTGGTAATGAATAGACCATCACCTTTTCGCCCATGGGTGTATTAGAAGGAGTCTTCCTGTCTATTAATAGCATCAAATAATTATCTCCAAAGGGAGATATTGTCGGATCTTCAGGCTCCTAATTATTACTGCCTTGCCTTGCCTTGTTGGTCTAATAGTCTGAGCATGGGGCCTGGATTCGATCCCCAGGTCGGGCAGTGTTATTGGGTTTTTCCATTAAGAATTTCTCAGTAGCAGCCTGGAGTTTGGAATCGTGCCCGGTTAATGGCAATAGACTCGCCCCCTATTACATGGGCTTTAAACATTATTGGCGAAATGAGCGCTGCCGAACCCTTCGGGGATTACAAGGCGTGATGTTATGATATCTCTAAAGAGAGATATTGTCGGATCTTCATTCTCCTAATAATTCGTGACATTTGTTAGAAATAATCGTACAAAAAGCTGTATTACGTGCTCTCCACACAAAGAATCGCGACCTTCTATTATTAGCAATGAAATAATAGATATTCTTGTTTGATTTAAGGTTTCCGATCCGCAGAGCGCGTAATGCCGAAAGGCGACACGGCCCAAATATTGAGCACCCTTAAGATTTACACATATTGTAAATCATCCCTGAATATGACGGACCTTGGGGAATTTAATCAAGTAGTTTGTAACAAAACACAGGTGCTTCTAACCGTGAACCGCATAGTTCCGTTGGCTTGCGCGTCTGTTAGTAAGTTTGTGTAATAGGTACTCACTAGGAAATTGCTGTTCTTAGATGCAAGACAGGAATGTAAATTAATGTTTGTGTGATTAATTCGTGAATAACTCCTAATAATGTTGTTATTTTCTTTTGGATTAACACTTGTTAACATAACATCACGCCTGTATTTCATGAAGGGTTCGGCAGAGGTGTATAATAGCACCCTCACTTTGCCGTTATGTTTAAGTCCCATGTAATAGGGGGCTAGCCGATTGCCATCAACCGGGCACAAATCCAAACTCTGGGCTGCTACGAAAAACTCAATAACACTACCTGACCTGGGGATCGAACACAGGACCTCACGATCAGCAGTCGCGCTTACCACCACTGGACTACCGAGGCAGTTTTCTCTTGGATTACTTAATACTTATAATATTGAATCGGATTTTAATGTATGAAAATGGTTATCTATTGTGTTTGTTTTTAATTACTTATCTACTTCACCAATTGATTTGACTTCATTTAGGAGAACATTGTTATGAATATAAAACTCGTCAGCATAAAAATAATTCTAAGTATATCCATGGTTATGGAGACGTCTTAAACGAAAAGTATTGTATAAAAAAAAACCACAAACCAGTCTACTTACCCATAATTTCTCAGAGGTATCCGGCGCACAAAAACTCCAAGCAAAACTACGCGTAAAAGAACAAGTGACAGATAAATCTTAGCTTACGAAGCCAAACATGCATAATTTACATTCGCGGAAAGCAGAAAATTAATCCAACGATCTACCAACAAGGGTACAACATCAAAGAAAGTTTTGATGAGGGTCAATGTTAATGGCGACTGAACATAATCCCGATTATAGAAACAACAGAGATACGTTATTACCTCATTATGACGATAAAGTTGTCATCAAGTTTGATATCTCGCGGGAATGTGGATGGCAGTGGATGATGGATGATGATAGTGTTGGAATGTTTGATACTGTATGTCAAAGATGAAGTACCTTCTATCTCTAAGGTGGTTACTGATCTGAATCATAATTGTGTAATGGACCCCGTATTTTTTACTGTATTCGGAATACTGTCGTGTATGTGAACTCGCTCATACAACTACAGGCGCGGGCGTGATCACCAAAATATTAACGGATCCGCTTAAAACAGTCCTGTAACAGGGGTGAAACAGCTCGTTCACACAGAAATTGTTTACAGGACCGTTTTTATTTCCGTGGTGACTAGTAGTAATGAGCAAGTTCACATACATTTTGTCGGATCTGTATGTTTTACTGGATCCGGAATACTGTCATGTATGTGAACTCGACCATACTACAGATTCTGTGTGAACGAGCTGAAACTTGTTACAAAGCGAGCATAACGACAGTCAGTACAGCGAGCACAGAGAACGAGCATATTACGTGGGTTTTAGCAGGCGATCTAACGTAACAAGTTCGCGTCGAATGCTACATTACGATCGAATGCCCAGGTCAGTCGCCACCTTTACGTGGTTGTTGTAGACTTATGATGCCCGATAGAAGCATTTTTTTAAATGTAATAGTAGACAAACAGATCTACGGCCCACCTAATGGAAAGCAATTACTATCGTCTATAAACACAGCACCAACAGGATTGCTGATGCGTTGTCAACCTTAGAGACTAAGTTGTAAAGTCCCGTGTGTCTGTTATTTCACTGGCACTTATATCCTTCAAACCGCCATGCTGCTTGGTGGCAGAAACAGAGACGAGTATGGTGGTAGTACTGTAGGGACATCTACCACGTGACATGCGAATTACGCTGCACGACGATTGTGTAGCAGACTACAGCGACAATTATGACAACTTCCAATAATGACGTCACTGAATCCTGCATCGCGATATCAAGATTTGACACGCAGATAGTATAAATACAACTTCCCAACATGTACCGTTGGGCAGTAGCCTGTCAGGCATATAGGCTGCCTGTTGGAGGAACACCATACTTCGTTCCTTGACAGTACTTCCCTACACGAACTCTTTCACAAGAAGCTCTACTATCATTAAAAAGCATTATTTCGTGCATGTCTAATGACAACAGTGATCTGAATAAGCCCAAAATCTTCAAAGTCAATGAAAATATTGTTGTTCATATTTCTGTATAAAGGAATTAGGTACTCAGTTTCCAAGTTTCTCAGAATTTTCCACAAAGAGTAATAATACTTCAACAATATTCTAGAGTCACGGTTGACCTAATAAAACATTTAAACTGGGGTCATTTTGTCTGCATAATATAATATTAAGTTTAAACCTACATGTTAGTAATTATACATGGTTAAAATATTAAAATGTTTATAAACAAGAACGTAACAAATATATAAAAAAAACAATTACATTATCGCCATTATATTAGCTCGTAAACTTTCACTGCTGGAAATGGGTCTCCCAACTATTCTGTTCTGCCTAGCCTTTTCCCAACTATGTTGGAGTCAGCTTCCAGTCTAACCAGATGTGGCTGAATACCAGTATTTTACACGGAGCGACTGCCATCAGATCTCCGTAAACTAGTTACAGGGCAATGCCGATATTCTAAGGTAAGACCTGTTGTCAGACAGTTTCCCAACTACCGCTAGTTTACGAATGGTTATACTATTGCCATAGTAACCACACTTGGCATACAGATTGGTGATCGCAAGTTTTAGCAGATAGAAGGACGCTGCTGCCCATCTTTTTGATATATGGTCTGCGATATCCACGAATATTGGCTGGAGACCCTTTAGGTCTCGCCAATAGCTGTCCGGTTACGTAGAGATCGTCCGGAAAGACAATCTACAAACAGTCCATTAGAAGAAAAAAAAAATCGACGAGTGGAGAAGGGGTGCCCAATCCTTGGCCACCTGCAGCGCGACATAACTTTGTCGTCGCGTTATCTCGAGCCGAGATGAAATTATCCATACTATATTTACACGAGACATTTACATTTGTATTTGGCACGAGATAATGCGATGGCAAAATTATGTCGCGCTGCACATGTTAGGCCTGCTGGGGTTCCATGTGGTTCCTAAATAGAAATGTAAAGAAAATTAAGCTTTATTTTTATCTAGATAGGATACATAATCTAGATATACGGTGCTCATATAAAGATTAATGTATCGTGAACATGACGCACGGGGATACCGCGTCAATACCTATCTGATGCAGATCAAACCAATGATTCAAACAAGATTGAGGCAATAAATCTTTATTAGACTAAACTTTTAAGTGTTTAATCCTTATTAATTGTTTAGGCATTTGTTTTTGTTTACGGAGAGCATTGACCTGAAAAGTCAAAAATGTAAATAGCGAACATGAAAGACATTTAATTTTAAGGGTATATAAAGAACACGGCGTTCGTCTTTGATGAGCATCATTATAAAGTTGTAAAGTAGATGTTAGAATAAAACTAAACGAATTTAAAAGAGCCTCCACGAGTGGCGTTTCTCAAGTACGTCTGGCGCACCCTGGGCAGTCAGCCGCGCTACCAACTTTGCTGACTGGCGGCATAAGTTATTCTCGTACAGCTCATGCCAACACGAAAGAAGAAGAAGAAGCAAACAATGGTCCTAGGATACATTGTTATAATAATTACCAATCTTAGCGGGAGCAGTACAATGTTTATTCATTTTATTTATTTATTTATTAGATAAACTTACATCTATCATTACAGGTACAGACCTAATGCTATAGAGCAGTTAAATTTATCAAGCCCAAATAGTTTTTTTTTAATTACAAATAATTAAGAGGTGTTAAGTTAGATATTAAGAGGTACTCAATGGATGGCATCTAACTTTCTTTTCATTTCTAAGCTCTTTATTTTTGCTATATGGAGTGGTGGATGTGTAAAAATTATATAATCATAAATTAATACTTAACAAAACATAACATCACGCCTCGTATTCTCGAAGGGTTTGGCAGAAGTATTTTAGTACACTCTCGTTTTGCCAGTAAAATAATCATATAATCATATATTATGATAGATAGATATACTTTATTGTACACTAAAAGAAATAAAACAGAAGGAGTACACATTATTAAGAACAGTACAAATGGCGGTCTTATCGCTTAAAGCAATTTCTTCTAGACAACCTTTGGATGGAAAGAATTGTCAAGAAAAATATATAGGGCAGTTTGCAGCATAAAAACGTACAACCTAATAAAAATCGACAATCAACTAAATCACTAAGTATATTATAATAATAATATAAGTTAATAAATAAGTAAGTAAATAAAATAAATATAATATATACACATATTTTAAATATATATATGTATATATAAATATAATATATACATACACTCAAATAAAGAACATACATATTTAATTATAAATATCGATAGTTTAGAAACGACTATATGACAAGATAATGTTCCCTTACCATGCTACATAATATTCAATTTCAATAATGTAAAATTATACACCTTGCAACAGTAACGTGTACAATATGCTTATCTTCCTACATTAATGTTCTGAGTATGCCCAAAGCTGTCATCTCCAAGCGACAAAACCTTCAAACTTCGTTTCAATAATCCAGAACATTATATAATGGCATGAGTAATGAGAATCGTGTCTGGTACACCATGAAGGACCTAAATGCTTAAAACATTCGCAGTATAATATCTTTGGTCCTTGTGGTCCTTATGTCCCTCAATTGTTTGTACGATGATGTGCATTTTGTAGTCGTCAATAATGCGTTAACGTTGTTATAGTGATGTATAGCCCGGCCATTTTAGATGTCAAAATACCACATTCATGCATTTTATATTGGTTTTTATGGTTTTGAACTCTTATAACGAAATCGTCAACTATAAGTTTAGTTTGGTATGCCGATCTTTTTCTCTTCTTCTTCTTTTCGTGTGGTTAGTGACTAACCAGGTGTCATAGTTTATGCCACCCATGGGACTCTGACCTGGCTTCACATGCCGTCGAGAAATATCTCTCAGGCATCTTTTCTCACGATGTTTTCCTTAACCGTATTTTAAGTGTGTATTTTAATGTGATAATCATACAATACAGCCTATGTCTTGGCAATCCGACGGTCACACCACTAAGTATTACGCTGATGGACATTTAACAGTCGTCAACATTAAGTTGAACTTGATATACTGATTATTATATAGGTACTAGTGTCCCTTGTGGTCGAAATTCGACCATTATTTTACCTGCCTTAACGGCAACGTACACACATGGTATTTTTTGTGCACGTGTAATGGTACAGTATCGTTCGAATGATGTTCCTTTTATAATAAATATGAACGAGAATTTTGGTTGACCACGTATTTTTGTTGTCCCTTTAGCCTTTGCCTTCGTTATGGCAAGAAACACACCTGAGCTAAAATATTTAAAATGTATAAAGGTTATGAAGATACAATGCAAACTTGCTTTGACTGCACGCAAACTATAGTAGGAGCTGAAGCTTCAATCATCATCAAAGGATTAAATCGTCTAACAACGTAGGTGCGTACTGCAAAGTAGTTGTGTATATTGATTGCCTTGTTGGTCTAGTGGTTGCAAGCATGTCTACCGAGCATGAGGTCCTGAATTCGATCCCTAGGTCGGGCAAAGTGTTATTGTGGTTTTTTCATTAGGAATTTCTCAATAGCAGCCCAAAGTCTGGATTTGTTCTCGGTTATTGGCA
Source organism: Amphipyra berbera (assembly GCA_910594945.2). Lineage (NCBI taxonomy): Eukaryota > Metazoa > Arthropoda > Insecta > Lepidoptera > Noctuidae > Amphipyra > Amphipyra berbera. Next base: position 6,514,998 of record OU343136.1, on the reverse strand, counting down.
ATAGATTTGCCCCCTATTACAAGGGACTTAAACGTAAGTGAAACGAGGGTGTACTTAAAACAATTCTGCTAAACCCTTCTGGGAATACAAGGCGTGAAGTTATGTTATGTCGTGTATATTTGTCGAAGCGTACTACGGCCTGTATAAAAATACTCCTGCGTCCAAAAGTTTGCCTCAAAACAATTAAACTTGCTATAGGAGTAACAATTAAAGTCCCAATACTAGTTCAGGAACAAAAACCGGATGGAATAAAATCGGAACTTCTGCCAGCACCTGCGAAGTTAATAAAACACAGAACGTTTTCCGTAAAATAACTGACCAAGGATTGTTTTACTTTTTCTAGTAGAACTATCGGTTGGCTACCAGCTACACGCAATCAGGAATGATTTTTGTGAACGGCGTGTATTTTCAAAACATCACAATTTTTTTTGTTCCTTTTTTTAGTGTTCTCCTTTAGGCTAAGCGCGCACTACGAAAATAAATCGTTGCGAAGAAAATTCGTCAATCTGTGAACAACAGAAATGTACTACAATCCGCGCACTGTGAAAATGAATCGTTAGCGATTTAAAATAGCAGATGCGAAATCTTAAGCGGTACTGAGATTCGCGCAGCGGTCAGTCGACTCGTGATTTTTGTGAGAAATATATAAATAAAATTAATTAAAATAAAATTAAGAAGTATATAATGGTTATTTTCTTTTGTAAATCCATGTTTCGATGCACTCCCGTCCATGGTGGCACAGTGACTGTCTTTGGCCCTGCTATTTCGCAGGCGATAATAAATCGTAGTGCGCGTAGGAATTATTTTTGATATTTTAATTCGCACTTTAAAAGTCGCAACGAATACATTTTGTAGTGCGCGCATACCCTTATACCTGTCCCCTGTGGTTATACAAGGTTAGTCGTAAAGGGGGTACTAATCCAAAAGAGTGTTAAAGTACCCATAATAATGAATAACTTTTGTTCTACAACTTTCCCCAAAAGTCAATAGTTTAAGAGAAATACCTGTTCAAAGATTTCATAAAAAATACGCAAAAATCTATGTATTCTCAGCTATGATTAACTGTGTTTATATTTTATATCATATTTGAGGTTACGGATTAGAAGCTCCATTTTATGAATTCGTAACTAAAGCAGAAATGTAGAATTTTTAAAAAACTAAAGTAAAAATAATTTTGCATGGACATAAAAATTATCGAATTTAGAAATATTAACAATTTCTTTAAAAGAAAAAGGCGTATGCTATCTACATTCATCGGTAACTGCCTCGTTGGTCTAGTGGTGGCAAGCGCGACTGCTGATCGTGAAGTCCTGGGTACGAACTCCAGGTCGGGCAAAGTGTTATTGTGTTTTTCCGTGTGGAATTCCTCAGTAGCAGCCCGGAGTTTGGATTTGTGCCCGGTTGATGGCAATAGGCTCGCCCCCTATTACATGGGACTTAAACATATCGGCGAAATGAGAGCGTTACTATACACCTTTGCCCAACCCTTCTTATTATATTATTGATCGGTAATAATTTTGGAGCAATATACTGAAAATAAACGTGTTGTAAGAAGCAAATAGCTTAGTTCAAAATAAACTCTACCTCACTATGATTCAAAACTTTGTTACAGTAAGCATGCACACCTAAGTACTTTACTCATGAGATAGTTGGACTGTTATAAGGTTGATGAAGTTTACCAAAAGCTTTAGTTGTCCTAGTTGTAAATTGAACTTGCACTTCAATATAGAACTACAATGACGAGACGTTTGGTGCAGTGGCTGAGCGATTGGCTTCTGTGCTACCGGTCGCGAATTTTGATTCACGCACGGAACAAATATTTGTATGGCCTAATGTTGTCAGTAGCTGGTAACACTGGACAATATTGATAAAGGAGGGTAGTCGTCCAGATGAATCAACGTACCCGACGTTATAAAAACAGTGGTCTTTGGATGGAGCAGAGATTTTCTATGTCGAACCGCCGAAGAAGTCTGACCTTTTATATCTGATTAACTTGTCCTTATTTTCTGAACTTGTGTAAATTATTAAATTGCGAACTAGCTTCTGTAACTAACCAGTAACCCAAATATAAGTACTCTCAGTGGTGGATAGTTTATGTTGGTTTCATTTACTTTATTTACCATGCTCGTAATCCTGACAGACCGATATTAGCTATATTTGTAATGATAGATTCAACCCTACAAGATTCTGTTGTTTGACTTTTATACTACAAATAGCAGTTCCGGGTCTGGGCGTTTGTGCACGTGAAGATTTGTGTCTATAAACGCACTCACGATACAGGAGAAACCACAACGTGAGGCAACGTATTAAAAAAAAAGAATTTAAATAAAGATTGTCCCACTTTGTACCAACCATTGTCAGCGCGTCACTAGCCGCGCAAAGTTTAACAAAGTTTCTCGGTTCGAAAAACTCTCGCTATAATGAGTTTGATTAATGGTGGTTGGCTTGGGACTTATCACATTATGACCATAAGCTGTCATCTGCAAACTACGGACATCGGATCACCCTGCCTAGCTTTTTTCCTACTATTTTGTGGTTAGTTTCCAGTCTAACTAGATGCGGCTGAATAACAGTATTTTACACGGAGCGACTGCCATCAGACCTCCGCAACCCAGTTATTGGGTTATGCCGATATCCTAAGATTAGATCAGTTGTCAGACTTTCGGGCTTCTGACTTTCCGTAACGACTGTCATAGGTGTTCGTATGACACCCGGGACCAACTGACATGTTATAACACGACGTAAGAACACTGAAATACGATTTGGCGTCTTATTCTGCACAGACTCGACAAGAGCTGCATTCAGCCGTATCTGCAGCTAGTTTCTAAGCCGTTTGCAGTGTCACGTACTGTACTAGGCACTAGGTCTAGGTAGTACGTGGTGTAGGCGTTATAGAAAGTCGCCCGAGGTGTCTCGAAGCATTTGGATTGTGTTAGGAACACGCTTCGACCTAGTTGTCAAAGGCAAAGGTAATAGGCGTGAAGCTTAGCAGGAGCTGAGTGTTAGCTAACGAAGTTGCGATGTCCTACATTACTAACGAAATTTCGTTTCAGTGTTGTGATCTGAAGATCAATGTATCTCTCAATGTTTATTATTTTAATAATATACAGGTACCTTCTTCTCCATGACATTTTAGACAAACACGCGAAAAACGCGATCGATTTACATTTACATTTATGCAGTTAATGGTAGCGTTGCTTTCAAAGTCCTTTTGTCAATAATTATGTCATTGTCTTTTATAATTAATACTCTATTTTACGGTTGTACATTCGGCTGGTAGAATACGGTCCTGTTATTTGCGTGTTACGTTTTGATATGTTATAGTGCATAAGGCCCCTGGTTAGGGATGTAACACAAAATTAAAGTTTCAACTTGGTGAAATAATATTATAGAAATAATTATTTGAAAAAAATTTAATCAAAATATTTTACAATCTTTCTAGTAATGGTGATGTTTAATAGTAGTTTCTTATGATAAGCAGATCTGTGAAATGTCAAAGATGTTGAAGAAAATGCTTGTGTTATGTCATTGACCCAATTACATAAAGAATGGGATTTGAAAATGGCGGCGCTACTATAGTTATCGTTATTTGCCTCTCGCTTTCACACGTTCTCTGTAAGCGAAAGCCAAATACTAGATTCGCCATTTCTAATCCCATTCTTTAAGTAATCGGGTAGATAAAGCGTAAGACTTGAGTTTTTTGAGAAGAAAATCTCATGATCCTGGCCAAGATTACTATGTGGTTATTGTTTTCCTTATTGGAAAAGTATTTTGTGAGTAGATTCTCCTTAAACCGACTCGGAATCAACCTTGTAAGGTTGTAGCAATATTTTTCTGAGACAAAACCACACACACATAACTGAAGTTTTAGTTCATCAAAACTTTTTCTATTTTCTCCGTATCACATATGGAAACTACAGACGAAAATAGATAACGTATAAGGCTGCGGCCACAATAAGTGACGTTTAGCAACTAACCTAACATGTTGTTGTGGCCCACTTCTTAGAACGTCTAGCTGAGGCACCAGTCTCCCACAGTATAATTATTATATACTGGCCTGCAAAAATAAGTACTACACTTTTAATGATATTTACTTTTAAAGTGTGATACTTATTTTTGCAAGCCAGTGTAGTTGTTATGTATTGTTCTTGATACTAAGCTAAATGTACCTTCTATACAAGGTTAGTCAGAAAGGGGGTACTAAGCCGAAAGCGTGTTAAAGTACCCATATTAAGAGATAACTTTTGTTCTACAACTTTTCCCAAAACTCGATAGTTTATGAGAAATAGCTTTTCAAAGATTTTGTAAAAAATATGCTAAAATCTATCCGTCCATAGCTATGATCAGCTGTTTTTACAATTTAGGTCATATTTAGGGTCACGTATTAGAAAATTAATTTTCTGAATTCGTAGCTAAAGCAGGTATGATTCATTTAAAAAAATACTTAAATAAAAATCTTTTTGCATGCAAATAAAAATTATCGAATTTTTAAATTTTAACACTTGTTTTAGTCATCAGTGATACTTTAGGTGGCCCGCGGCTTAGTAACCCCTTTCCGACGAACTTTATATTGTGGTGGTAAATAAATATTTTTTATTCAATAAAAAGAAGTTTGCGATTCCAAAACCTGATGTAGCAAAGTGAGTTTTTCAATGTTAAATGTATTTTCGAAATCGCCGAATTGCAGTGAGCCACCGTGATGATCAATGCTCGTTCCATCTTTGTTTGGGAAGAGTTATTTGTTCTGTGGGACAACTACCTATGACAACTAATTACGATGTGTGACGACGGTCCCGGGTGTCATACGAATACCTATAACAGTCGTTACGGGTAGTTAGAAGCCGGAAAATCTGACAACTGGTCTAACCTTAGGATATCGGCATTGCCCAGTTACTGGGGTTGCGGAGGTCTGATGGCAGTCGTTCCGTGTAAAATATTGGTATTTAGCCGCATCTGGTTAGACTGGAAGCTGACCACAACAGTGTTGGGAAAAGCCTAGGCAGAACGACTATGTTCATATTTCATAATAAATATTAATATCGCAAATAGTTAATATCTCAAAGACTCCAATCTCTAAACACACACAAATATTTAAAAAAAGCCTATCTTTGTTGATTATTTCCTGGTCCTTTGATCCCTTCACATTTTCCTGTATTATATTCCTATTGACTACATATCCAACAATAGGAGTGTCTAAATTAAAGGCAGACAACAGATATAGAGAAATGTAGATGACGCAAGTTATTCATCATTTAAATACCCTTGGCTGGGGACTACACCGGGAGCCGGGGTATTACCCTACCTACCCCCTTCCTTCCCCAGCGTGTCGTAAATGACAACTAAGGGATTATTTCAGCGGGCTAGGCAGTATGCTCTTTTAGAAAATACTTTTCCAAGAGTCTCCATCAGCCGAACTTCGGGTTCGGTACATGTTTTAACCTAATGTTCGATAGAACTCGACATTCGGCAGAATCAACATTCGGTGCATCACTATTAATACTGAATGCCAGTAACTTTAACATCGTGACGTGATACGTTTTGTTTGTAAACAATGTTTCGGATACAAGTTGCCAGACGTTTCTAAAACACTGTATAAATGTTTCTAAGAAAGAAAGAAAAAAAAAAATATTTAAGTCTCGTTACAGACATACAAATACATAAAATAAAAAATCAACCAAATAAAAAGGAGCCCATCTCAGCATAATGCTGCTACACCGAAGTATAGCAGCGCTGGTTTTCGGATGGGTCCTGTAGTGACGCCACGGGCAGCCACGTGCAAATACAAAAATGAATAAATTAATTACATAAATTAAATAATATTAATGAATAACAATAAATACTTAGATATTGGTATGTAAAAATAAATACTTAGATATTGGTATGTAAATGAATAAATAATAGTTAAAGTAAATTATATTTAAAGAAACGATGTCGCCGTAAACACGTGGAGTTTACTGCAATATGTACCTATTAACGCCTCAGATATACGTCGATTCATGTTTTTGAAACAATGTTTATAAAGAAATGTTTCCTAGTGAATACATGATCTTTGTTGCGAACATTTCTCTATATCCGTGATGTAGCTACATCCCCAACAATTTGATAATAGTGTTGTGTTCATGTGTGCGTTTATGTTTGATCTCACTACCTGTGTTTAACGCTAATGGGTTTAATAAGATGACGTGATAAACGGCTTGGCAGGTTTGAAATGCTTTAGTAACATACATGTAATGTTGTGTTCAGTACATTATGTTGCTGTGTTGAATCTAGAACAGTGTTTTAGGAAGGCACATAATATAGATAGGTAGGAGTTATCTTGTCTTATTAGTTATTTAGATTTCTGTGGTGTTATCGCTTGTAAATTCTCACTAATATTTATATGAAAAATTTAATGATATCTTAACATTTTACATCAGCTTAATGGATTGAAATATAGCTTTTTATCTCAGAAATACCTAGAAATATTTTCAAGCGGAGACGCCGTAAGCTGCGTCAAATCTTTTTGCTTTGCAGAATTTTAGCTTTCGCTCATCGACTCGTTATAAACTAGGAAATAAATAATCTACTCATGCAAAACTAATAAATAAATAAAACTTGCATAACATAATCAGCCCATTACAGTCCCACTGCTGGACACGGGTCTCTTCTCAGAATGAGAAGGGTTTAGGTTTTAGTCCACCATGCTGGCCTGGTGCGGGTTGGCAGACTACACACACCATTGAGTACATTATGGAGCCCACTCAGGTGTGCAGGTTTTCTCACGATATTTTTCCTTCACCGTTAACGCAAGTGATAATCAAATTCTGATCCACACATGAATTTGAAAAGTCAGAGGTAAGGGCCGGGATCAAACTCAGGCCCTCCTGCATGGAGGTCAAGCGTTCAACCGCTAGTCACTTGTGATTCTTACAACTGACTGAAAGAATTCCAAGCCAGTAAAAATAAACGGTGTATTTCGGAACACCTTCATAGTACATAGCAACGCTTGTATTTGCCCAATAATTAAAAAACACTATACTTTCTAAAATATAGCTTGAAAAGTGACAGCTGTCATATTTCAACTAACAACATAACTTTGAACATAACATGGTACATACTTAGGCCCGGTTGCACCAACTAACTGTCACTGTTAATTTGCCATATTTATGTCAAATTTGTACTGATTTGACAGAAAATTTGGTATGGTTACGGTTATAGTTAGTTGGTGCAACTGAGCCTTAACATAACATAACATCACGCCTGTATTCCCCGAAGGGTTGGGCAGAGGTGTATAGTAACACCCTCATTTCGCCGTTATGTTTAAGTCCCATGTAATAGGGGGCGAGCCTATTGCCACCAACCGGGCATAAATTCAAACTCCGGGCTGCTACTGAGGATTCCATACGGAAAAACACAATAACACTGTGCCCGACCTGGGGATCAAACCCAGGACCTTACGATTACCAGTTGCGCTTGCCACCACAAGACCAATGAGGCAGTTGGTTGAACAAGGTTTTCGATAATAATATCCGATTTTAACAGCAACATTTTGTCTATTAATGATTAAATAAAAAGTAATATAATTCATATTTAAATTACACGTTATGCCTTAGATTGCATGTCACTCGTGACAGCTGTCACGTATGAAGTTATATTTTACAAAGTATAGCTTAAAACAGCATGTAATATTAACGAACCTATTCCCAAATGTCTCAAAACACTCGCCTAACGAGAAACGTTCACACAGAATAACTCCCCATCGAAAAGGCCACAGTGACGGGTGAAACAATCTGAAGATTCCTCCCGAGACTTAGTATCGCTTTTATAGCACTCCTATATAACTGCAAATCTCAAATCGACGGCCGAGAGGTGGAAAAATGTTTTCGAATCCTTCTATTCCCCCGTGCGCCTTTTGACGCACAACGGATTGGGGGAATGATATTTGGTACGGAAAAAGCGTGGGAACCATATCGATAGTCGTCTGTCACGTAACCTGAAAAATTGTACGACGGGACATAGGTATTGTTTGTGGGTTTCATTTTTGAGGCTTTCGATTTAATTTGAGGTTTTGTACTCGTGATTGGCAGTTCTATTTTGTGGCTACAATTCGGGAAAGGGAGAGAGAGGATTTTGAAATGATTTTGTGTTCTAAAAACGTCAATTGAAATCAGTTTCATTAGTTTTAAAACTGTAATCATTCGATCGGGTGTTTTGCCGTTGCTCTTTATTTCCCTTGGGTGACACTTCTATTCAGCTTGTAGAGACAGGCTGGAGCTGAACCATATTTTTTTTAAATTAAAATTAGCATAAACGTAATCGAAACTATATTTATTAGTAGTTGTGTGCGTCATACTAAAGTTGCAAATAAATTATTATCCTTTCTCTCTTTCTAATGTGTTTTATTAAATATACTGACAACGATACGTCGATAAATATCTACATTTTTTTTTGGCTAATAGCCGATTCCTAAGATTTACCGAGCGTTATTGTTTAAAAATTAAGATTCCTGTATCTTTATCAATAACTAGCTGTATCCTCACGGCTTCGCCCGTAGCCTATGTTACTCAGTGATAATGTAGCTTTCCAACGGCAAAAGAATTTTTGAAATCGGTTCAGTAGTTTTTAAGTTTTTTCGTTACATACAAAAATACAAATCTTTCTTATTTATAATATTAGTATAGACTAGCTGTGTCCTCACGGCTCCGCCCGCGTAAGAAGTTTTATTCCAGTAATAAATATAACCTATGTTACTCAGTAATAATGTAGCTTTCTAACGGCATAATAATTTTTGAAATCGGTTCAGTAGTTTTTAAGTTTATTCGTTACATACAAAATACAAATCTTTCCGCTTTATAATATTAATATAGTATAGAAGTATAGACAAAGTAAAGACCCAATAGTTTTGCATAGTTCATAGTTTTTGCCATAATTTAGTAGCTATCACAGGCAAGCTTACGAGTCTATTTATATGCCCAGTTTGACAATAAAAAATTCTACTACTGGTAAGCAAAACAATTCGTTTTTGCCCATAGGAATTGGGCATAACTGAACAAAAATATGAACTCCATAAAATAAAGTTACCTATTATCAAAGTGCTTGTTCATCTCACAATGATTAGTTTATTACGTTGCTGCAAAGCAATCTGAAAGGAACCATAAAAACAGCATTTCTCTGAAACATACAAACCGACAGAAATCAAATACGTCCTATAGCTCCAAGAAACGAATGGCGGTCGTAAATAAAATTATACCCGTTACAGATGATAGAAGTAAGGGCCAGAAGTTTTGCGAACTTTAAATCTTTCTTTTACAACCACGATAAGATACGCAACTGCCTCCAGTTTAGGACCCCTGGTCCCACCAAACTTTGCCAAAGTTTACTTTGTGTTTTGAATAAGTTGTTCAATGTTTAGTTCTACAGGAACGTATTTGGAGGTCAAAATAACTTTGATCGAAGATTCCGAATACTTCGCACAGCCTCAGGCCGCTTACCTTGTTCAAGAAAGAACAGGTTCAACAAATTGTATTATTGGACAAACGTAATTTAGACGAGTGTTTTCCAAAGTGGAAAACGTCTCTGGGGATACCGTGTTGTTCTAAGGAACGCGACGCAAAAGACTGAAATTGAAAAATCCAACTTGATAGTTCGAATTTACAATTCTAATCTTTTAAAGTACTTTTGCCTCAACTGCTTCGTTGGTCTTGTGGTGGCAAGCGAGACTGCTGAGCGTGAAGTCTTGGGTTCGATCCCCAGGTCGAACAAAGTGTTATTGGGTTTTTACATGTGGAAATTATATTTGTTCCCGGTTGATGGCAATATGCTCGCCCCCTATTACATGGGACTTATACATAACGGCGAAATGAGTGTGTTACTATACACCTCTGCCGAACCCTACGGGGAATACAGGCGTGATGTTATGTTATGTTAAAGTACACACATAACATCACGCCTATATTCCCCGAAGTGTTAGGCAGAGGTGTATAGTAACACCCTCATTTCGCCGTTATGTTTAAGTCCCATGTAATAAGGGGCGAGCCTATTGCCACCAACCGAGCACAAATCCAAACTCCGGGCTGCAACTGAAGAATTCTACACGGAAAAACCCAATAACACTTTGCCCGACCTGGGGATCGAACCTAGGACCTCACGATCAGCAGTCGCGCTTGTCACCACTAGACCAACGAGGCAGTTAAATTATTTTTCCATTAAACATTTAAGAACATTCTCTGTAATAACGTTGCCTTCTTCTTTTTAACCGACTTTCAAAAAAAGAGTGTTTTTTTTTTGTATGTTTGTTCCGCGATAACTTTGCTAATTGTGAACCGATTTTAATGATTATTGTTTTTGTTTGAAAGAGTATTCTTTCGAAGTGGTCCCATTTAAATTTGGTGAAGATCTGATGAAGAACTTCGGAGATAGACAATTTGAAGTCGGTTTTATTTTTGTTAAAAAGTGATTACACAATATACTAAGGTCCAGAGTTTTAATACTTTCGATGTTATCATATCAAAACAAAGTAATCTTTTATAGTCCAAACACTATCAGATATGATACTAACAACTTTTATACATTTATCGGTACAAAAGTACGCGTGTAAATGGGCCTTGCCGGTAACATAACGTACATAGGTACATGGAAATGCACTTAGGTGATGTAACCCTTACAACGATGTTTATCAGAGAACGTGACAGCAAATATGTTTGAATAGGCGATTTGTATTTATTTGGCTGTATGGAGCATTGTTTTTTTTGGGACTGTAAATCTTTAGATAATAATAATAATTGATTTTTATTTCAAACAAACAAAAACAAACAACTAGCGACCCGTCCCGGCTTCGCACGGGTGCAATGTAGATACTAGTGTGGGGCATATAAACCTTCCTCTTGAATTACTCTATCTATTGCTGAAAAATGCATTAAAATCTGTTGCGTAGTTTAAAAGATCTAAGCGTACAGACAGCGGGAGCGACTTTGTTTTATACTATGTAAACATTAGTCGACAAAGACTAGTGTCTGAACTAGATAATATTTCACCTAGTTTTGACGTTTTAAAAGTGCCTGAAATCTGGTCTATTTGAAATAAAAAACTTTGACTTTGACTTCGACTTCAGACATCAGCGCTCTTCCCTAAAATGATTAAAAAAAAGATTTTAATACAACTGCCTCGTTGGTCTAGTGGTGGCAAGCGTGACTGCTGATCGGTGAAGTCCTGGGTTCGATCCCCAAGTCAGGCAAAGTGTTATTGGGTTTTTTCGTGTAGAATTCCTCAGTAGCAGCTCTGAGTTCGGATTTGTGCCCGGTTAATGGCAATAGGCTCGCCCTCTATTACATGGGACTTAAACATAACTGCGAAATGAGGATGTTACTATACACCTCTGCCCAACCCTTCAGGAAATACAGGCGTGATGTTATGCTATTTAGTAATTTAGAAACGAATACTGATTCAAATATGATCGTTAATCCTTATTTTACATTGATAAAGATATAATTAGTGAAATATATTCGTGGCCTCTTCCTAATTATGCAAGGTGTAAAAAGACCCTTCACGAAGCCGTCAACCATGCATTTAGTACATTAAACTAAGTAACCCTACGCAAAAATTGTCGCTGGGAAACGACTTTTATTTTGGGTGAAAAATTTCGTTTTAGTGTAAAGCTCAATATAACGCACTCAAAACACTGTGCAGATAGATGCAATGAGTAGTAAACGGGTGATGGAGGTATTTCAAGTTCATTTGCAACCATCAAAACTAGTATTTAAAAAAAAAAATTGTGAAAAAGTTGGAACTTTGACCTCCAATATCTCCGTAACTAGAAGGTTCCCAGGCATAGTCCAGAACAAAAAAATTATCGCAATGACGTGGAGAATAATTGCGTTTCAGCTTCGTTAAGGGTCTATTTACACCGTTTATATTAATTAGAATTTGCAAAAAACGATTACAAACGTACACAAAATAAAATTTTCAAGTGAATATCTAAAATTATTTTACTCGCACTAATATCACATGAATAGCTTTTACTGGCGGCAGAACGCTCAGTATTACGATAATACGCCTTATTAGAGCTTATGTTACAGTCCACGTTGGGAGGCGGATGCTGATAATATAGTTATACGAATATGGTCCTTCCGTACGGAATATGCAAGTAAGAAAGGAGATTTAAACATTATGAATCCCTTGTAATGTGGAGAAAGTTTAAAGTTCAATTTATATTATAGATCTGCTTAGCTAGCAGGCGCGGAGATTTTGAGGGGAGTCATATTAACAGTATAAAATAAGTTGAGCACATTAGAATTAATTGCACATTTTTTTAATTATCTATTTTTAGGTTTCTCAATTTGACGGGTACAATTTGGGGGGTCATGACCCCTACTATCGCCCCGCTCGGACCGCCACTGCTAGCTAGCGTGTTTAGCGAAACCGTATAAGACGACCTCATAGCATTTTGACATACAAAGAGCTGCAATTTGTATGATACATGGCTTCTCATTGCCTGTGACGTGACGATAGGTGGTGGTGATTGTATGTAATTACATTAAAAAAGGTAAGTTCCGTTTCTTCATAATCATTTAATTTTGTACTTTTTTTTATGGCTTCACACGGCTTGTGCATTTCGCTAAAGTCGTCGGATGGTAGAATTAATAACGAAAAATGACGGATTTAATAGAGGTAGGGAAACTGAATTGTTTTTATTAAGAAAACGGATTCGATAATTTTAGATAGTATCAGGAGAGATGATTAAGAATGAGATGTATTTGAAAGGCTATGCATTTTTTTTTAGTTTCATGTTATTTGTTATAATTTGTAACCTTTTTTCAGGTCAAGACACGGAGGAGATGAAGACAACATAGTTGCGCACGCGGTCAGGTAAGTACAACAGGTAAGTAATGAAGATTAAAAAACAGTGTGTCCAGTATTATTACTACAGTCCGCCCCGGGTCCGGCCACAGACTCTTAAAGCACTTCACTAACGCTCACAGGAGCGTTAACAGTGATGCCGTAATGCGTATCTGACAGCTAGTTCACACAGAAACTGTTTACAGGACCCGTTTTAGCGGATCCATTTTTATTTTGGTAATGGCGCCTCTAGTTAGTTGTTATTTTGGTGACGACAGTATTCCGAATCCAGTAAAAAATACAGGTCCGATTTTTTACATGTTCCGTTTTCTCATCAAAAACTGTATGACGGAACAGTATCAAAAACGAACACGAAGATGTATGGAGAAGTATGGGTACCTTCACACACGATCCGTTATTTATATCGTAAACTGCCTGCCAGATCCGACGCAGCTGCCATTTGTTTAACTGATCCGTCGGTACAGATGTGAACAACACATCTAGTACCGACGGCTCTAAGGCACCGAAAAACTTCACATTGTGCAAAAAGCTTGTTAAAAAGTATTCACGACCTGACCAGAGTTTGTTGCTTAACTTCGTAAGTCCATTGATGTAACCTTAGTAGTTAGAAGCTGTAACTAATTAAACTGAAAATGAGCTCCAGTCTTAAAATTCTGTCAGGCATATTAACCACATCAGAAGATTGTATAATATAATGGATACATTACATACCTCTGTAGGTACGTGTACGTCCCTTTAGTGACCGCTTGACTGAGTACCTGTTTATGTGGTTGTTTACAAATAACGCTAGAGCTAGTTACCCATTCTCTGTCAACTTATGTACACGGAACTTTGGACTCTGCTTCAAAAAGATATTAAGGTTGAAAGTTGCTTCGAAGTTTTTCTGGTTCAAATAGCCGATTTACATAGGTTGTGTGAAGGCTGTTAAGTCACATACACACGTTAAGATAGTTTCTTGTTTTTTGCATTAGCTTCCTTTGTACAGCACGGTCGAAATAACTTGGCCACCCTGAAGTTCGTGCAGGTGGTTGCACAATAGCTTTTAAAGAACCAAATGGCTTTAAATTAACATTTTATTAACATTTTTTGATTGGCCATTTTGAAGCAAAGTTTATTAGATAGACTGCTTCGTTGATCTAGCGGGGGCAAGCGCGACTGCTGAGCATGGGGTCCTGGGTTCGATCCCTACGTCGGGCAAAGTGTAATTGGGTTTTTCTATTAGGAATTTCTCAGTAGCAGCCCGAAGTCTGGATTTGTGCCCGGTTAGTGGCAATAGGCTCGCCCTCTATTACGTGGGACTTAAACATAAGTAGCTGGCAAAACGAGCGTGTACTAAAAACACCTCTGCCGGACCCTTCGGGTAATATAAGGCGTGATGTTATGTTATGTTAATATGTTTAATTGATAGTTTCTACGGTAACAGTTTTCTTGCTGAGTATATATAGGTATATAGGTAGGTACATGCGTGACAGTTCGAATAGCCTATGTTTAATGCGGTCAAGTTATTTTGGCCATACTGCACATCCCATTCATAGTAGTTTGTAGGTAGGTACATGTCCATTGACTGAACATTGAGGTAAGAAGGCGGTGGGTGGTTGTAGTAGCTTTGGTGGTATTATCGCAGTAAGTATTGATTCATCATACACAGATGGATGCAACTGCCCCTCTATATAAAATTAGTGGGTAGTCGATTCTTAAGTACTAAGCGATAAAAAATTGTTACGAGTAGGACTAAAATTGCTTAATACCTTATTTTATATCTGATGGTACATTGCGCATCAAATAAGTAGAACCGAGATGGCGTCGATTGCCAAACGTGAAGGGTTTACTAGTAACCACTGAAGAGTTCCACTATCCACCTCCTAGCTCCATCATCAGACCCTGAACACCCAGTGCAATCTATTGCACTCATCAAAACGAATCACATGACCCGAACCTCACATAGATCACACAGTCGACGCCATCTTGGTTCTAGTTATGTGACGTGCACTGTACCTGCTCTACGTGGTAACCAAGGTTACGTACATTATTAAGGCTCATTTACACGGTGCAAGTTTCTTGAAGCAAGTCTCATGCTATCTCTGTTTTTGTCGGAGAGAAAGACAAAGATAGCATGAGACTTGCTTCAAGATACTTGCACCGTGTAAACGAGCCTTTAGTTTCTAAGTAAAGGTTTTTGTTTAAAGCTATGAATCCTCTGTCGTCTAAAAGTGAACATGCCTGGAATCCCGGTGGTACCTAAGTAAAACCTTTATTCGTGGTATTTGAGATGACACAATAATAAAGGATCTCTACGTCACGGAATTTGAAGGAAAATCTCTGACACGCGCTATTTTTAGAAGGCATGTCTAATAAGTAATTGGATTACGAATTAATATTTTACTCAAAATTTTTAAAATACTTGTAATGTGGTCATTATTTTGACAACCTTCTTTGAGTAAAGCCGGCCTTTCCTTTTTGAATAGGCGCCAGCAAAGTTGTATGGAATTTCATTGCTGGTGAGTTTTAGCCACCAGCAATTTTCTTTGAAAATCCATTATTCTTGAGGTTTGTTTCAAAAATACTCAGATGCAAAAAGATTTTATTCAGAATTTGGCTGTATAGGTACAGGCAGCATCATCATCATTGCCTAATTTAACAAAAAAAAAAATAAACCCCAGAAAGGCGGTCCTGAATTTGTAATTGTATTTTTTAACAATTTTATTACTTTAAATAAATTCTTACTATAATAAGCTGGTTTTATTTAAAAAAATCACATTGTTTGAGTAAAGCACTATACAGGCCTTGGTCCGCAATGACTGCGCTGCTGGCCACGCCTTGATGGCCTTGAACTTAGCTTAGCTACGCTCTCGGCCTTCAAGCTTGTCCATCAAGGGCTGCAATGCTGACCGCGCTGTGTTGGCCTGGAGCTACGCCACGCTGCGCTTTCCGCCATCATCAATGCTGCCAGCAACGCAGTCATTACAGACCGCGGCAGTAATGTACTATTATGATAGTTATCGTAGTTGTAATCTATACTAATATTATAAAGAGGAAAGATTTGTAATTTTCTATGTAACAAATAAACTTAAAAACTACCGGACCGATTTCAAAAATTCTTTTGCCGTTAGAAAGCTTCATTTTTACTGAGTAACATAGGCTATACTTATTACTGGAATAAAACTTCTTACGCGGGCAGAGCCGTCAGGACACAGCTAGTATTTAATAATTCTCTCAGTTTTAATGGTAAAGTATTTGTGCCCAGGTCCTATAAAAAAAAAACGAATCGTTTTGCTTACCAATGGTAACATTTTTTATTGCCAAACTGGGCATATAAATAGACTCGTAAGCTAATTTTACCTGTAATAGCTACTGCCATATAGAAACAAAGAAAAGAAAGAAAACACATTTATTTCCTCACAGAGACACAACACATTATAAAATAAAAACAATATTTAAATAAAAGTCAACTGTGACAAAAAGTTGCCCACTCAGCATAATGCTGTGCTATGGCGTGGACCACAAACACAGCGCTGATTTTCAGTGATCAACTAATTGACGTGCGGATATTCAGCCAGTTACAAGACAAAAACAAATTATAATAATATAAATAAAATAAAATAAAACAAATAAAAAATTATACATACAAATATAAAAAAGATAAAAGACAAAATATAAATAAATAATAAATATATGGGATGGAAGGTCTACTATGCAAAGATGTGAGGTCTTTGCTTCATTATTGGTAAAGACACAAGAGTCTCAATTTTAACCAATAACGCTCCGTAAATTATAGGAGTCGGCCTAGCTTTTTCCCATTGTGTTGGGGTCAGCTTCCAGTCTAACCAGATGCGGCTGAATAGCAGTATTTTAATCGGAGCTGCTGCCATAAGACCTCCACAACCCAGAAACTGGGCAATGCCGATACCTAAAGTTAGACCCGTTGTCAGACTTTCGGGCTTCTGACTTCCCGCAACGACTGTCAGGTATTCGTATGACACTTGGGACCGACTGCTTAGCGTGCTCTCCGAGGCACGAAGGGGTCTCGATATGTAACAAACGGTCACTCATCCACGGACTGACCGCGGCAAGCGCAGCTTAACCTCGCAATCGCACGAGCCCCTCTAAGGTTGGCACATATAATAGAATAATACAACAAAGAACGCTTGATATTATCCTTTACTTGAACGCCAGAATAAAAATGCAAATTAAATAAAAAAATATATAATAACTAAAACATGTCGCGCTCGCTAACTTAGAAATATTTTTCTGTGTAAGCTTAGCGACATTTTACCATATAAATTTTCGCAAAGCCAGCACTTTGCTGGAATAAATATTACTTTAAAAAAAAGGAAACGAATTGTTCTCAAGATTTCTAACACCGCAACTTAATGAAATGAAGCCAATCAATTGCTTTTTCCAACTCGCCACGATCAAGATGATACCTACTCAATTCGATAAATTGCTTGATCAGAAATACGATTCGATTATAATCGTCTTTATAAGCTTGGGCGATTTAAATATAAAGTGCTCCTTGAAATTCTCAATTCCAACTGGGTCTATCGATTATCTGAGGAAAAAAACGACGCGATTATCTCACGATGTCGTGGCAAATGGATACTCGGACCCGGGACCGGTTGACAGTGGGCTTTTATTATCAAGAAACGAATTGCTACTCAGGACTACGTACCTACTAGAGATGTAACAGATGGTGATCCGAATGTATTCAGAACGAATACATATGCACCGTCAGTATGCCGTTGCGCTTAAGTCTCGTCTTGTGTATTTGTAAAACAAAGCGGCAACCTAAAGTGGCCAGCTTGCAGTCATGAATAAATGTACGAATTCGTGTTTCGTGTACGCAACAGAGCTCTCGTTCTAGAAAATATCAACTTTTATGAGAGAAGAGAAATATGTGAAAAATGAAATGGCTCGAGACGACCTGGATATTGTAGCTTTTACGCTAAGATGTGCAAACTTAGGCGAGCAGCTATCCGGTGCAGGTGGGACATGTTACAGCCGGTTTGTTTTATTTCATGGTAGGAGGTTTCGTGTAAATAATATATGATACGAGTATTTCTATGTCCTTGTGTTGGTATTATAAAGCTATGTTTGGTTTTTCATAAAATAACATAAACATAACATCACGTCTTGTATTCCCCAAAGGTTTCGGCAGAGGTGTTTTTAGTACACCCTCGTTTCGCCAGTTATGTTTAAGTCCCATGTAATAGGGGGCGAGCCTATTGCCATTATTCTTCTTTTCGTGTGGTTAGTGACTAACATGGTGTCAGAGTTTATGCCGCCCACGGGCCTCTGACTTGGCTTCACATGCCGTCAAGAAATATCTCTTTGGGATGCCGGTTTCCTCACGATGTTTTCCTTCACCGTTTTTAAGCAAATGATAATTATACAATACGCACATAAATCTGAAAAGTCAGAGGTGCGTGCCTTGAGTTCGAGCTCGAAACCTATGATTTGACAGTCCGACGGTCACATCACTAGGCTATCACTGCTAACCGAGCACAAATCTAGACTCTGGACTGCTATTGAGAAATTCCTAATGGAAAAACCCAATAACACTTTGCCCGACCTGGGGATCGAACCCAGGACCCCATGCTCAGCAGTCGCGGTTGCGACCACTAGATCAACGAGGCAGTTTCATAAAAAATATCGTATGATATTTCAGACTATTCATAAAATTCTATCACTGGATGTCTTTTTGCTATCTGTTCTAGGAAGTGCTTATCGATTCTTATTTCAGAACTCCGTCAGATGAAAAAATATAACGATGTCTGCTTGTTGATTTGGAGTAAACTCACATTTTATCAGAAGGCGCCTCCATTCGGAAAATATTTTAATTAAATAGGTTTATTTGTTTATTTTATCAATATACAAAACAAAATAAATTTGTTTTCAAACTAAAAGAAGCCTTGGGTGTTTGAAAACAACATGAATAATGATTTTTTTTAACTTGATTCTATCTTTTAGTTACATTAATATATTTTACTGTTTCAATTTCGATACCTTAATTGGCAAACCAGCCAACTCCACGTTTCGTCAAAAATATTATTTTGGTGCAGTTTTGTATGCAACAGTAATTTGGCGTGATTTGCAAAAACGACAACTCCGATATTATCACAAATTTTTGCGTAAATCGCTATTCTAAAACCATTTTTCATATTAAGTAGTCTAAAAAAAATATTAAATTTTAAGTGTCTCCTCAAAAATTTACTCAAATTGTATTTCGTATATAAAGCCTGTATAAAAATCTGTCTATGCCTATTATGTCTAAGCCCCAAACGTAGACGGAGAATAAAGTATAGACAAGTCCTCAGCGTATGCAGTATGAGATAGCGATAGTTCGACATACGTAAATTACTACAGCTACGTGCAATTAATATTGCCGTACTAAGACTTTTACCCCCATCGTGTGGGTAATCTGGCACTTATTGAGTATTTTGGTTGTACTACGTCTACTACTAGTCATTCAACTCATTGTCATTACCTTTCAAGGGATGACGTATTTAATTTTTTTAATAAGTTATGTTTACTAGGTCTATACCTAGTAAACATAGCTTATCAAATCCTATGACCAACTCTATTCTTCTCCGTCTACGGCCCCAAAGCTTCGTTGAATAAAAAATAAAAGCAATTCACAGCCTTCACCTATCAAAGATGTGTCACTGACAGGTACGTTACATCCTAAATAATGAAACGCTTTCACGAGAGTAATAAAGATTCTCATGGGAAATAGAAAAAAATATATATTAAATTTACTCAAACTTGAGCCTTCTATAAGCCATGGTTTCCGTTCATGCAATTAATAGGATTCGACACCAATTTATTTTTTATCTTAGTAGAAGTCTTTGGTTTATTTTCAAATTAACGTTTTTCATTATTTTTTCTATTTTATTTTCTTGTACGGACAAATAAAATTTCAGATGCGTCACTACATAATCAGCCCATTACTGCCCCACTGCAGGGCACGGGCCTCTACTTAGAATGAGAAGGGTTTAGGCCTTAGTCCACCACGCTAGCCTGGTGCGGGTTGGCGGACTAGACACACCATCGTGAACTTTATGGAGCTCTCTCAGGTTTCCTCACGATGTTTTCCTTCACCGTTAACGCAAGTGATAATCAAATTATGATCCGCACATGAATTTGAAAAGTCAGAGGTACGGGCCGGAACCGAACTTGGACCCTGCATAGAAGGCAAGCGTTCAACCTAGGCTATCACTACCTCATTCACTAATATCGTCACCGGAAATATGAATTACTGTAAAGGACAAAATGCAAGTTTTGAGAAATCGCAAAAAACAAAAAAAAAAAACATTTTTTATGGTCAGTTTGTGTTATTTTAGAGAAAAAATTGATACTGTAAAGGAAATTGTTTTAAAGATACCAAAAAGTTAAATATGCCAATCGATACAGCGGAATTTTCTAAGTAAGACAGTATATTTAACTCATTTTCGATAATTTGTCCCTTACGTTAATTCATATTTCCGGTGACGATATAATGATAAATATCAGTGACGCATTCTTGCCTTATACAATATATTACGTCACTATTGTTACTACTCATAACTAATCACATACATTTTTCATCAACCTGACCCAATAACCGAAATCGAACAACACAATGAACGATACCTACCCCTTGAAACATGGTCCAATAGAAGACAAATTGGACCACGAAACGGTTAGAGCATTTTATTACTACAATGTATCTTATAGGTCCTTATTCGACGGCGAATTGTGGTCCTTAGAACCGCAAACCGGCGCTAAGTAATGCAGAATGGCGCTTTGGTGACCCACAAAGATAGCTGATTACTTTTGAAAGGGATTTAAAATTAATAAGGGTTGAAGGTCTTTTGAAATAATCGTTGTACTCCTTTTAAGTTTGGGTTGAGTGGAGTTGTAGATGATGTGATGGGACTTTTACGTAGTGCGGTTGGTTGTATTGAAATTTTAACGTGTTAATAAACTATTAAAGATATTAGGTATGTACAGGTAATCAGGAGGGTTGAAATACATTAACCCTTTAACGGACAGAAGGTTTTAAGAAAAGAAAATAACAAATAAGTTGGCATTTTTTTATAAATAATAAAAATATGGTTTGTATTTTATGTACCTAGTTGCCTCTTTGTTTTTATTAACTATTACAGAAAAGAGTAAAATAAAAAAATATTGCTAGGTTTAAAAATAAAAATACTACAACGAAGTTTTCGCGACATCTTCTAAAAAATTTGGTGGGAAATATATTCTCTTTGTCTTATAAAGGAACGCACTTATGATTACATATTTGCCCTGGGATCATGGCTAATTAAAAACTGCGTGGATCATATGATTAGTAAGGTTAAGCTGTGCTTGCCGCGGTCAGTCTGTGGGTGGGTGACATTCGTTACACATCGAGACCTCTCCGTGCCCCGGAGAGCATGTTAAACCGTCGGTCCCGGGTATCATACGAATACCTATGACAATCCTTACGGATAGTCAGGGGCTCGAAAGTCTCACGACGGGTCTAACCTTAGGATACCGGCGGCATAACTGGGTTGTGGAAGTCTGACCGTTTGATGGCAGTCGCTCCGTGTAAAGTAATGGTATTCAGCCGCATCTGGTTAGATTGGAAGCTGACCCCAACATAGTTGGGAAAAGGCTAGGCTATACGAACAATTTCATGTTGCCCTGGAAGCTATGAATTAAGTTAAAGTAATTGCTTGGCTACCTAAATACTTGAATAGCTATTTTATTTTCGAGATTATGATTTATGATAAGACATCTTCTTTACACAGTATAAAACAAAGTCGCTCCCGCTGTCTGCACGCTTAGATCTTTTTAACAACGCAACGGATTTCAGCAATAGATAGTGCTTCAAGAGGAAGGTTTAAATGCCCCACATTAGTATCCACATTGCACCCGAGCGAAGCCGGGGCGGGTCGCTAGTTTTATTTTAAATATAGTAAACGTCTGAAAAAGATTCACATAGCACGTACGGGTTAGCCGAGTAACAAACGTCTAAAATATTTCCGGTTTTATATCACTTAGGAAAATGGTTCCGCCCACGACTGACGATAACTTGCAACCTACATTATTATCCACCTTTTTGGGGGGACATAAAAAAAACGGAGCCACCTAGCGTGAATTTATCTCCGGAAAACCGTTCCTAGATTTTTGCCCGAAAAGTTTTATTTAAATCATGGGTGTCAAGTTGCCGGTTCGTCAACGGTTGCAGCGCGGCGATGCCAATCAGCGATGCGGATTTCACTCACTAATTGGTCCCTCAACATTATTTTTGAATATTTTTAATTCCAAATCGGCTCACTGATAATTGCCGTTGAAGCTATTCGTTGAATCTCTTCCCGTTTATTTGTACACCGAGTTATTCTAATAATTGCCCATTTAATATTCACCTTTTATAATTAGAAAGGCAACGTTACGAAATTAATTTTGATTACGAACGGTGTGATTACGTATAATGTTGTGCATTAAAGAGAAATTCTTGAATTTAAATATGATCACGATTAGAATTACAAATTATATAAAGTAGTTTTAACTTTAGTTATCAAACTAAAGTATGAATTAATTTTAAAGTTGAACTTCGTGATCTGTTTCAACAAATATTTTATACATTTCTTAAATTGGATTTTACTCTTCCTGAAAAACAAAAGCTACACATACACTACCAACTTGAATTACTACGAGTTGTGGGCGTGTCTCGGAGAGCACGTTAAACCGTCGGTCCCAGGTGTCATACGAATACGAATGACAGTCGTTGCGAATAGTCAGATGCCCGAAAGTCTGACAACTGGCCTAACTTTAAGATATCGGCATTGCCCAGTAACTGAGTTGCGGAGGTCTGATGGCAGTCGCTCCGTGTATAATATTGGTATTCAGCCGCATTTGGTTAGACTGGACGCTGACCCCAATACAATTGGGAAAAAGCTAGGCAGAAAGGAACTATGTGTGTGTTGTGTTTTGCTTCTTCTTCTCGCGTATCGTGTTTCTCGTGATGAAAAGTTTAGCTGCAAGGTCGGTAGCGGGCCTGACTGCCCAGGGTGCATGGAGCTTTATAAATTATGGGCTGTGACTTGTGACAATTTTAATAACACTGTTTTATCACCCCAGTGGGTTACGGGACTGCATGTTTCTCTTTTTGCCGCAGACTATTCTGTAGCCTATCTAAGAGGACAGTAGCTCAACCATTTAGTGTATTGTACTTAAGTATTTGTTTGTAAATAATTGTTTATTGCACTGTACTACAGCACCTAGTTATACACCCTGTACAGCAGCGTGTCATTACCGTGAGAGCCTAAAGTTGCAATGTTGCACTTTAGGGTGGGCTGTTTTTAGAGCTAAGTCAGATAAGACTATTGTTTAAGGTATTAGATGATATTGTTTTAACTAATGTATTTTTAATTCAATATAAGAGAGCATGAGCTTCTGCTCACACGTATTCACTAGTTTTATTTTTAAAAACATATTTTACGCTCCCTAAAATCTGACTGGCGCAGCCGGTAGGATCGCCGGTAAGCTGCGCCGTCCTTCGTGTGTTTTCGGTATAAAAATCTTCCGACTTTACGCGATCGGGTGGCCCTACAAGTAGCAGGCGATTCTACGAACAAAGAAATTTGTCAGCGGAGCTGAAGATGAGAAAGGCCGGCTGGTGAGTCCAAATTTTCACCTTCCTTTCCCCCACTTCATGTTTTTGGTCTTGTTATTTTTGCGATTAGACCTCTCGTAATATAACGTTATCTGGTTTTGCATAAAATCTGTGAGACTAAATATTAATTAAGATAATAAAAAGTGTGTGTATGTATAACTAATTTAGTTCTCTGTTTATTCCATAGTAGAATAAAGCGTGATATTACGTTAAGATAAGCTCATATATAAAACAATCTGTCTGTCAATTTAATTAATAAATACATATACACTCTCTTATTTTAGAAGTTTATACATTTAATTTTTAGTTAAACTTTTTGTGTGTGTCGTTTGTTATTTTTGTGATAAAATTGAATTAATAACTTTGCCAAAATGAATGAACAAGTGTTAATTAGAATGATTCCCAACGAAATGTTAAAAATTATTCCTCAATATGATGGCGATAAGCGACAATTAAACCTTTATTTACGCAAATGCGAATATATAATAAATAAGTACAGGGGAAATGAGGCGCAAAACTTGTATGTGATGCATGCTGTTTCGAGTAGGTTGAAAGATAACGCAGCTGCACTTATCAGCGAGCGCGAGGATATTGTTACTTGGGAACAGTTTAAAGAACTGCTTATCCAACATTTTGGAGACCCTAGGAGTGAAGAATGTATTGCTATTGAATTGGAAAGTTTACGTATAGGAAATGGAGAATCGTATTTGGACTTTTGTAATCGAATTCAATCGGTCCGCAGTGTATTAATAGCCAAAGTTAATAGATTGGAGGACGAAAATATTCGTAACAGTAAAATTATTATATATAATAATACATCATTGAACGTTTTCCTTTACAACTTACCTGAGAATATGGTGCGTATTGTTAGGTTGAAGGCACCTTCCACTCTGGAAGAGGCATTAAGCGTTGTCATGGAGGAGGTTAATTTTCACGATCAGTACAACTTGCGTAATAAAATGTTATCGACATTTGCCAATAAACCTACGTTACAAAATCAGAATCCTCCGTTCAAATTCGGCATGAATAATAATACGTCTAATTATAAACCTATTATTGCGCAACAGGCGCCTCCTAAATTTAATTTTACCAATCCCCAAGGTAACGCATCACGATTTGAGAATCAAGGGCAAGGTTTTGGTTATCGCCCACCACAGTTTGGGTATAGACCACAATTCGGCCTTCACCCACAACAATTCGGGATGCGACCTCAACAATTTGGGATGCGACCTCAACAATTTGGGATGCGTCCTCAACAATTTGGCATGCAGCCACAAGCTTTTAATAAGCCCCCACATTCACAACAACCTGCCATGCGTCCACAGCAATTTGGAGTGCAGCCACAATATTTTAATAAGTCTAATCAATTCGGTTATAAACCCCATCAAACATTCGGTAATAATCAATTAAATCAGTCTAGTGACGTCACCATGCGAACTGCACCTCCAGCCAAGGTTACTCAACAAGGTTTCAGGCTTAATGAACTCGACCTTGATTATTATGACGCGCATAGTGTATACGATCAATATTCCTGTAACGATTATCAGGACAACGATGATTATTTTTACCCTTACGAACATCAGGACGAATATTATACACCACAAATAGCTGAAATTTCGGAAATAGATAACAAAGACGATGCTATGAATAATAAGAAAGAATTACAGGATTTTCAGGTAATAGCCTCGGAAGATATAGTGAAAAAATAGAAGTGAACTGTGACACAAATCTTAAATTACCTTACATTTATATACCTGAAATTGACTCTAGGTTTATGATAGATACAGGTAGTACAAAATCATTTATCAGTCCACATAAGGCCTACTATTACTTTCCTAATTATATCCATTGCCAACCTTTTGAAGTAATTAGTACCCATGGTATAAGTAAACATGAACAAATTATCAAAATTCCAGCATTACCAATTTTTAATAGCGAAGATAAACATACATTATACATTTATGAAGTTGATCCTCGATATGACGGATTGATAGGTAACGATATCTTGCGTAATTCAGAAGCTATAATAGATCTTAAAAACGAACTTCTTAAAACAAAAACTACTGCAATACCTATAATTCATAATAAAACAGATCATGTCATAGAATTGGCACCTCGTTCGGAACAGAGAGTGAAAATTCCTACAAATTTATATTCCGGTAATGCAGTTATCGAATTCAAGGAATTTTGCGAGGGCGTACGAATGCCTAGTGCATTAGTACAATGTAAGGACGGTTTTACAACTACAGTAATTCAGAATACTCTTGATAAACAAATGACGTTAACCATTATGAAACCATTTAAGGTAGAGCCATATGATGCAGACTTAAATGAATGTGAAGTGAATTGTGTGAAAGAGATTGAAAATATTGAAATCGATAAACTATTAATAGACAATTTAAAGAAACTTCGCCTAGATCACATGTCAGACGAAGAACGTAATTCAATCCAAGCACTTTGTAAAGAGTATAGAGATATATTTTATTGCGAACAAATTCCCTTAAGTTTTACAAACCAAGTTAAGCACTTTATTAGAACTAAACATGAAGATCCAATATATGTAAAGCCATATCGACAACCCCCTGTTCAATCAAATGAAATAAGAAATCAGGTCGAAAAATTATTAAAAGACAATGTTATTCAGGAATCTTACTCACCCTGGTCAGCCCCAGTTCATTTAGTACCCAAGAAAAGAGACGCTTCGGGAGACATAAAGTATAGAATGGTAATTGATTACAGACGACTGAATGACATAACAGTAGACGACAAGTATCCTCTTCCAAATATAACCGATCTTTTTGACAAATTAGGAAAAAGTACTTATTTCACGACGTTAGATTTGGCCAGTGGTTATCACCAGATTGAAGTTGACGAAAGTGATAGACAAAAAACTGCATTTAGCACTGAAAATGGGCACTTTGAGTTCCTCAGAATGCCATTCGGGCTTAAAACGGCTCCGGCGACATTTCAAAGGGCAATGGACAACATTCTGAGAGGATTACAAGGAATTCATTGTTTAGTCTATTTGGATGACATTATTATCTTTTCAAGCAGTCTTTCAGAACATTTACAAAAATTAAGAACTGTTTTTGATCGTCTGAGATCAACTAACCTTAAAATTCAGCTTGATAAATCCGAATTCCTTCGGAAAGAAGTCTTATATTTAGGCCATGTGATCACCAAAGATGGCCTAAAACCAAATAATGATAAGATCAAAGCTGTACTAAATTATCCCCTACCAAAAACTACCACCGAAATTAAAAGTTTCCTGGGATTGATTGGTTATTATAGACGATTCATTAAAGATTTTGCAAAAATTACTCAGCCCTTAACGTCATGCTTAAAGAAAAGAAACAAAATTGTTATAGACCAAAACTATATTGATGCGTTCCAAAAGTGCAAAGAGCTTCTTACCAATGCTCCTTTACTCCAATACCCAGACCCAGACAAATCATATATTCTAACTACTGACGCTTCTTCAGTTGCTTTGGGTGCAGTCTTATCCCAAGGTACCGTAGGTTCGGACAAACCCGTGGCGTATGCTAGTAGAACCTTAAGCGATACAGAAGCCCGCTATAGTACTATTGAACGTGAACTATTGGCGATAATTTGGGCAGTAAAACATTTTAGACCGTACCTCTATGGGAACAAATTTATAATATACACCGATCACAGACCTCTAGCGTGGCTCTATTCTCTTAAAGAGCCTAATAGTAAATTAACGCGGTGGCGACTTCGACTTCAAGAATACGACTTTGACATAATATACAAGAATGGTAAACAAAATACTAACGCTGATGCTCTTTCACGTATTAAATTAAACGCATTAAGTTCTGAGGATGAAGGACAATCTATGAAAGTTAACGTAGACAAAAAGGAACAGAAACTACAGAAATATTTAGCTGAAATAACTAACGAAATAGTGGACTTGACTACCAAAGACAGTGACCAAGACGATTCTAGAACTATGTCAATCTCCGATTTATCGGCTACTTTAACGGCTAGCTCTGAAAATGAAAAGAATTATCCCATTCCTCCCGTTTCTACTGATAGCAGTACAATCACAGTACATTCAGCACTAGACATGGAATCAACTGGCATCCCAATATTACATGAAGCCATTGATACCAAGCCTAATCAGATTTTAATCTTTACATGGTATAAAAATGAAGTTCAGGTTAAAAATTTATCCCGTGATAAACAGAAAGTACTAGAAGTTTTCTTACCACTTAAAAATGAGGAGTTAATTAAGAAATTTTTAACTGAATACGTTAAACATAAAACAAAATACTTCGTTTACTTCGAAAATATAGAGCATAGGAGAGAATTTACTAAAATAATCATGCAACTATTTAAAAAGAGAATGGTGGAATTTATTGAATGTACGGAACGTGTTGTGTACGTGGAAGATGAGAATGAACAGAAGGAAATTATTTTACAACATCATGAAGGAAAGACGTGTCATAGGGGGATTAAAGAGACAATGTGTAGGATAAGAAGGAATTACTTTTGGAATAACATGCAAGAAACAATTGCAGCGGTATTGAATGGTTGTGATGTTTGTCGTAGAATGAAGTATGATAGAAAACCACTTAAACCATTACTACAGCTAACGCAAACGCAAAATGCACCTTTTCAGGAAGTATTTATAGACCTTTTCACAATTGAATCAATTTATTATTTAACACTAGTAGATGCATTTAGTAAGCTAGGCCAAGCCATAGAAATTTCTAATAGATCTACACCTGAAGTAATACGTGCTTTAATTAAATATTTTTCAATGTATGGAACACCCAAGAAAATTAGTTGCGATCCGGGAAGCGAATTTAATAATGAATTACTTAAAGAACTAATGGCCATGTACAATATTCAATTACACATAAGTACTCCTAATAACCCTAATTCAACAGGCATAGTAGAACGGTTTCACTCTACCATCATAGAAATATATCGTTTAGCTAAATACGACCAAAAATGTACAGATGCAGCTTCTGTCATGGCATATTCAATAATGGCTTATAATCATACCTTACATACAACAACCGGTTTGACCCCATTTGAAGTTGTTTTTGGTCATACCGATTCAAACTCTATGTTCAGTGGGAATTTTGAGAAAAATTATACACAGCAACTCTTAAAAGACCATGCAAAGCGTACTAAATATCTTTATAACTATATATCTGATAAGGTGATAGCGGAAAAAGAAAAGATTAGGGAAAGCAAAGGTGGTGAAACTGATAGAAGATTTGAAATAGGAGATGTAATCTATGCAAAGGAAGTTAACACTAGGATTAGTAAAGACAAGCCGCGATACAGGAAAGCAGTTGTTATTGGCAAAGTAGAGCGTAATATAATTCCCGTAAAAATTGGAAATAGGAACACTAAAGTACCAATTAAAAACGTCAAACGTCCTCCACAGGTGGTGTCTCATGATACTGACGATAGCCCAGAAAGTATGGGCCCTTCAACTTCAAAAACTTGAGAGGAACCCAGGAGTCCTACCCGTAAAGCAGGGCCAGGCGTTCAAACAAGTAGATAAGTGGTTAATTATTAAAGTGTTAAATTTAGATAGATTAGGTAGTGACCTAGAGTTTAGTATACTTAAATATAATACATTTAGTAAGTTAGTAGACGTTAATAAACCTTATAGTCACGAGTTTTTAGGCATACGCACTCAAGTAGATTACATAGCAGATAAGACCATCGGAAAATTTCAGCAACTTGTACCTATGAAAAGATTTAAGCGAGGGTTAATTAATCCACTAGGTTCTATGATTAAAATTGTAACAGGAAATTTAGATCATGATGACGCAATTCGATATGATTCTCTAATTTCACAGTTCAAAGACAATCAGATATTAATAGATAAGAAAATAACTTTGGTCTCAAAAATGTTAGATGGTTTTATTAACAGTACAGAAATCTTATACAATAATACATTGATTTTAGATGAACGCTTAAAAAGGATTGAGAGGATAGCTAAAAATATGATTACACAAGAAGAGAACTCTGTTTACTCTACTTATGTTTTAGGAATGTTTAGTATGTTTTTAAGTAATTTTAGAACTATATACATGGTATTAAATGAAATTGAAACAGCCTTGGCATTCAGTAAGGTATCTGTACTTCATCGATCTATTATTAACAGCACTGAATTATTAGATCTGTTAAAAAACATTGCAACAACTGAAACTTTATTATATACTGTTAATGAACATAATTTAGTTAAATTAGAAAATTGTATTACTGTTAAGGCATTTATAAAAGAAAACCAGATCACATTTATACTAGAGGTCCCCTTATTAGACAACAGTACATATAACTATTATAAAATTTATTCTTTACCTGTTTTTAATGATAGTCTAAACAAGACCATAATAGTAGTTCCTAAATACCCATACCTTTTGGTGAAAGACACATATTACTTACCAGTCGTGAGAGCCTGTGAACAGATTGCAATTGATAACAAATTCTTATGCACCAATGATGACGTAATACTACACACAGAGGAAACCTGTGAAGAGCAGTTAATGAAGTTCCAGTCAAATCTGAGTTACTGCGAGCAACATGCTGTCGATATTGAAGATTTAAAAGTACAGCGAATTGGCCATGAAAGTTGGATTTTATATACAAAGGAAAATATCATAGCCACCAGAAAATGCCACAATGACGCAACTCATGAGTCTCTACATGGAACTTACTTAATAACTCTAGATGATTCCTGTGAAATGATCATAGGCCAGATTCATCTACAGCACCACCGGTATATTGCTGCAGATCTGAATTATGCCATAACTCCAATTATTAATCTACCGGAAATGAAGCCCGAAAAACGTAATAGTTTCAGTGTAGTGAATGTGAAAGGTATAAATTTAGATGAATTGAAAGAGTTATCTCAAACAGTGAAAATGAGCAAAGTGAAATATAGTGAAAGTGTTAATGGCGTTAACGTCGAAAGCATTAGTTTAGGGACAGTAGTTTTATATGTTATTTTACCCTTAGGATTAATCATTTTCCTTATGTTAAAATATAAAAGTAGATTGTTAAACTGTGGGCGAAATAATCGGAATAATGATAACCCCGATAATTTCGCTCTTGAGGAGGGAGGAGTTATACACCCTGTACAGCAGCGTGTCATTACCGTGAGAGCCTAAAGTTGCAATGTTGCACTTTAGGGTGGGCTGTTTTTAGAGCTAAGTCAGATAAGACTATTGTTTAAGGTATTAGATGATATTGTTTTAACTAATGTATTTTTAATTCAATATAAGAGAGCATGAGCTTCTGCTCACACGTATTCACTAGTTTTATTTTTAAAAACATATTTTACGCTCCCTAAAATCTGACTACCTTTTATGAAATAAAGTTTTATTTACTATTTATTATAATCGTCACCGGAAAGCCAATACTACTTAAGCGCCATTTTGGCTAAAATGAGTTAAGTATATATTATATCTTTGGATTAGATTTTTTATCTGCGTCGATTAGTTGGGATTTCGTAATATAATAGAATAAAATACAAAATCCCAACTAATCGACGCAGAAAAAAAAATCCTATCCAAAGATATAATATATAACTCATTTTAGTCAAAATGGCGCTTAAGTAGTATTGGCTTTCCGGTGACGATATGAACCCTAAGTTTCTAGTTATTTTGAAATTGAAAATATTCAAGAAAATGAACACACAATAACACAGAAATTGGTTATTCTCGACTATTGTTAGTTGTACCAACTTTAATAAGACCTTACCTTTGATCCAATATTAGGTAAAGCGTAAGAAAAACATCAATTTGCCTATTTACTGTTCGGTCCCTTCTACCCGATTGGAAAAGTCATGCTCAGTAAACCGTTTTGTTTATGGTAACATCAAGAGAGTACATTGGATGGAAACCTAAAATAATCGTTGACAAGGACGTAGAATTGAATAAAAAGAGGTCAATGCGTGACGAAAACGTACCTAGGGTTCCATATTTTGAGTATGAAAATACGGACAGACGTATATAATACGTAACCTAAGATTGCGTACTATTTGTGTATTTAGTATTAAATCATGGAGTGACGCGAATGGATAAAGTAAGAAATAAGTATATTAGAGGGAGTTTGAAAGTGGCACCAGTGACAGAAAAGTTGAAAGGAAAGCGTTTGTCTTGGTATGGACATGTGATGAGGAGGGATGAAACACATGTGACTAAGAGAATGATGAATATGAATGTTGGTGGATGGAGGGGCAGAGGGAGACCTAAGAAAACATGGATTGATTGTGTGAGGGAGGATATGAAAGATAAGGGAGTAAATGATAATGAGACGGCTGACAGGGAAGAGTGGAAGAGAAAAACATATTGCACCGACCCCAAGTAACTTGGCACCAGGGCAGGAAGATGATGAGTATTAAATCATGGCTTTTAACAATGAGCATCCAAATTGGTTTCAGTTTGAATGGTGATATTATTTTCCTATCAATTGTCAACGTAATGGCCAAATACTCAAACGCTAGTCAAGTTGAAGTTTCGTGCTGTCACTGTCACTCTGAGGCGAAGTGATAAAGATAGCACGAAATTAACGGCTACTTAAAATTGAGTACCTAGCATTCAAGTATTTGACCATAAGTGAACAAAAAAATGGTTGAATATCAAGTGGAAATCGAAGCAGTGATAGCCTAGTGGTGTGACCGTAGGACTACCAACTCACAGGTCTCGAGTTCAAACCCAAGGCACGCACCTCTGACTTTTCGGATTCATGTGCGTATTGTATAATTATCACTGGCTTAAAAACGGTGAAGGAAAACATCTTGAGGAAACCAGCATGCCTGAGAGATATTTCTCGACGGCAAGTGAAGCCAAGTCAAAGGCCCATGGGCGGCATAAACTCTGACACCAGGTTAGTTACCAACCACACGAAAAGAAGAAATGGAAGTACCAGTATAATACGTTCAGATTTTTTTAAGGGTCTCATACGGCTGTGAAATACTGACAGATGGACCGAATAGAAAGCCATTTTTGCCACTGATCCCTAAAACGTGTCTTGATATAAAGTATCTGGCTTCGTATATTTTTTGCTTTGATTTTGTGATGTGATGTATATAATTTATTTGAGTAAAGCTCTCATATGAAATATTTATTTTATGATAATTTCGGAAACGAAAGTGTGACACCGTTTTATCTTTGGAGGTGAAGAGAAAGATTTATTGAGGATAAATTGTTGCTATGGCCAATGCAGGCGTGACCGATAGTATTTTGTAATGGAGGTCGAAAGATGAATCGATCTAAGAAAACCTATACTTTGGGTTGCTGTGTTGAATCTTTACATAGTATAAAACAAAGTCGCTCCCGCTGTCTGTCTGTCCCTATGTATACTTAGATCTTTAAAACTCCGCAACGGATTTTGATGCGGCTTTTTTTAATAGATAGAGTAATTTAAGAGGAAGGTGCCCCACATTAGTATCTACATTGTACCCGTGCGAAGCCGGGGCGAGTCGCTAGTAAACAATATTGGACATTTATTATCGTTACCATGTTAACATGTAAAATATCTGCTAAGAACTTTCAAATGTATATTGGTTTTTAGACAGATTTCCACGGTTTTAAAATAAATGCTGGTACCGTTTTCTGACTACCTCTGAGAAGAATTATTGGAACGAACTCGGAGGTCAAGGTATCCTGTAAGGTCCACAAATAAATGCCTTTAGAAATTTGTCCTACTAAAATAAAGTTTGTATGTATTATGCAGTAATTGTGTAGCCCAATATTATTTTGGCCCATGTAGGGACAGGCTAGAATAAAAACCGTCCTCACCCCACGCTGGGAATAGACGCGTGTTGTAAGATTCAACAAAACCTAACACGTTTGGTAGTAGGATCTATACGGTCCGACTGGCGAGATACCACCCTCACTTAAAGTATGACGCCAAGCAGTTTACTGTGTTCCGTCGTGTGTATGTGAGAGCCAGAGGGGTAAAGGAAATCACTCTATATCTTTGTTACTTGGATTTGCGTGCCCCATCTTAGACCCTGTCTGCGCTTACCATTAGGTGCGACCAGGACCAAACGCAACCAAGTCAAAGGCTAAAAAGGACCAATATTTTATGACTTACGATGATTTAAGTCCTGTAAATGTTGCGAGGCTCGTGGCTAATTGTGCCAACCGGGATATGTTGATTTGTGAGGTTAAGCAGCGCTTGACGCGGTCAGTCCGTGGATGAGTGCGATTCGATAACACATCGAGTCCCCTCCGTGCCTCAGAGACCACGTTAAACAGTCGGTCCCGAGAGTCATACGAATACCGATGACATTCGTGACTGGAAGTCAGAAGCCCGAAAGTCTGACAATCGATCTAACCTTAGGATATCGGCATTGCCCGGTCCTGGTACCGGGTTGCGGAGGTCTGATGGCAGTAGCTCCGTGTAAAATACTGGTATTCAGCGGCATATGGTTAGACTGGAAGCTAGACCCCAACATATTTGGGAAAAGGCTAGGCATAAGTGTTTCCTTCAAGATGATTATACTATACTAACTATTCTTACTAAGTATGGTCCTCCTGTAATTTGCAGGCGTTACCTTTGGCCTTACCTTAGCGTTATTGTAGTTTGAAGGCACTTTACACGTAAAATGATGTTATCGCTAAAATTACAATGTCAGAGATGATTGATGATACAAAAGCATTATTATACTACAGTAATCAATGTTGTTGTTAGTGTTAGTATTCCCCCAAGGTTTGGGCACAGTAAGTGTCTATTGTAGTTTGTCTGACCTGGGAAACGCTGCCGGGGGAGCGGTGAATGCGCGGGCGAATACCGCGCCCCGGTATATAGTAGCAGGAGGAACACCGTGGTGGTTTTAGTTGGTAAAAGTCCGATATAACTCTTCGTCTTCCTCCAGGCTGAGTATACCAATGAGGACGTCCCCATGTAAAAAAAAGGTATGTAGGTAGGTATTTAGGTAAAGTTACCTAATCCTTAGTACCTAGCCGTATAATATTAATAGATAAAGAATTATATTCTATTAAGTTAATACATTCTAACACATTTTGATTTATATTACTTTAATAATACGGGGACTAGGTATATTCGGATGGAAGGACCAAAATATGTTTCGATAAATTTACAAATCGGCCTGCAAAACGTCAATCGCTAGACGTGGGCTTCTTCGTAGACCGGTATTATGAAATGGAAAATATTGCCATAATCAGACAGGTCGGTGGTCTAGTGGTGGCAAATGTGACTGTTGATAGTGAGGTCCTTGGTCCGATCCCAAGGTCGGGCAAAGTGTTATAGGGTTTTTCCGTGTGAAATTCCTCAGTAGCAGTCCGAAGTTTGGATTTTTATCCGGTTGATGGTTCGCCCCCTATTACATGGAACTTAAACGTAACAGCGAAATGACGGTTATACTATGCACCTCTGCCCAACTCTTCGGGGAATACAGGCGTGATGATATGTATGTATGTAATCAGACATGTGGTATTTACAGCAGTGATAGCCTAGTGGTGTGACCATTGGACTGCCAAGTCATAGGTCTCGAGTTCGAACTCAAGGCACGCACCTCTGACTTTTCGGATTCATGTGCGTATTGTATATAATTATCACTTGCTTAAGAACGGTGAAGGAAAACATCGTGAGGAAACCGACATGCACGAGAGATATTTCTCGACGGCATGTGAAGCCAAGTCAGAGGCCCATGGGTGGCATAAACTCTGACACCAGGTTAGTCACTAACCGCACGAAAAGAAGAAGAAGATCAGACAGGTATATCTAAACGTACTTTGAGTTTAATTATCATATCGCGTTATTATTTTCTACCAAGATTTCACACACGACCTACCCCTACTCTAAAAATTATATTATGTTACTTGTATCGTCCATCCAGTCGACACAGGTAATTTTATACGAATGCATTCACACACCCCCGTTAGTTTAGCCAAAGCCGTGCCGTGAATACATCCGTATAAATCCTGAGTTTCACACTGCTACATAAACTGAGCTATGTTATGCGATAATGTGTCAACCCACAAAAATATGAATTTTGAGTTAATTTATTTTATTTATTTATTCAGTTTCGGACAACAATATAATCCATCTTGCAAGTGGAAAAAAAGCACCTGATTACTAATGTTAGTAAAACAAAACACACAATCAACACCAGCAACACAACTTAAGTGTCCGAAGCAGGTTGCGCAGAGAACGATCAAGCAAGAGATTAGCTACCTAGTTGACCATCCTCTCCACAAAGTGCCTCAGAACAGGGGAGTAAGGACTCTCTGTCACTAATTTCAGGATACTATTTTTACTGACCCGCGTTCGATGCATCAGTTAATTCCATCTAGTTATTGGGGTAGGTATACCCAACGTTTGAAAAAATGCAAACCGGAAAGATTTTTTTTGATAGACGCTCTATTAAATTTACTACAGTTCTGGGCATTTTTTCAAGCATTGAACCTATCACAAGAACTAGATGACATTATCACAAAATTCACATTTTGTGGGTTGTCACATTATTGCATAACACGGCGCAACTCATCCCCGCATATCCACACTATTCACAGTATTCAACCCGTTTTTAGAACATGAAATAATGAAAATTGGGAAAGTGAGAATCTGTGTCACGAGCAATATAGGGATTGTATCGGAAAAGATAAATACGAAGTGATGTTGAAAAAGAGGGCGAATGGAAAACAGAGTTGTTTTGTACCATTTACTCCATTTTGGAAGTACGAGTGTGAATAAGTTCATTGTGAGGTATTGTTTTGCTATCTGACATTTTAGGGCGTTTTTAGAGTTGTGCGGATTTCTTCATGCACTCACGACTCTAAAAACGAACTCAATCACTTATTGTATACATAGAACGTGACTGCTGATTGTGAGGTCCCGGATTCGATCTCCAGGTCGAGCAATTTGTTATTGGGTTTTTCCGTATGGAATGCCTCAATAGCAGTCCGGAGTTTGGATTTGTGACCGGTTGATGGCAATAGGCTCGCCCCCTATTACATGGGACTTGAACATAAAGGTGAAATGAGGTTGTTACTATACACCTCTGCCCAACCCTTCGGGGAATACAGGCGTGATGTTATGTAGATTAGAACTATTTTCGCCACGAATTAAATAGCAGAGGTGACCACTACTTACGCGTGGGTGATATGGGTTTAAAGATAGGTTATATAGAAGACGTATCGTAATCGTCAACCTACGGCCCTTCTAAGATTTAACATTACGTATACAGGGTGTAAACGAAATCATGTAATTCCTTCAAACCTTGTGATGTACTGCTGACGTAGATTAACACTGCACAGGATACTTTTTGGATTCAATAAAAAAAATTACAAGATGTAAACATGTGTTCTTAACGTGAGGCATTTTAGCACCTCGAGCGAATTGCGCGGCTATCGCTCGCAGCGCGGTCAATTAACTCGGGGCGCTAAAGTGCCTCACGTTAAGAACACATGTTTACTTTTTGTAAAAAAAAAATATTGAAACCATAATTATTCCTTCCAGGGTTAATCTATGTCAGTAGTACATCACGAGGTTTAAAAGAATTACATGATTTCGTTTACACCCTGTAGAAGACGTAACAAAACCGTCAACCTAAGGCCCTTTTAGGATTTAACATTACGTATAAAGACGTCGACAAAAAGACGTAAACGATTCAGTCTAATTTTAAGAGATGAAACCTAGTTTTAGCCGAAAGCAACCAGCTATTCTATACTTGGTTTTAGTCATCTTATCACTAATTACTAAAATTACTTAGTTACAACAGCATTTCAGGAAAAATAACATAAATATACTGGCCTGCAAAAATAAGTATCACACTTTTAAAATTGCAATAACTTTTTAAGTACACAAGATATATTTTCGAAACAAAAAGGACTCAAAAAAGAGTTTAACTTTGTTACTATAGTTTCAAAGAAAGCTGATAAAAATTGCTGTAAAAAGTTTTTTATTTTAAATCTCTAACTTCTATAGTATAGAAAAAAAAAAAATTTAAAAGTGTAATACTTATTTTTGCAGGCCAGTGTATTTTGTAATTGTTTTCTTGTTTTTTTAACAGGCGTTGACCCACATTATGATTACTCCTATATCGTGGGTGTGTTTACAGACACAAATCTCACATGCAAACACACAACACAGAGAATTAGGTACTTACTTACATTCAACTTAAAATAACATACTTAACACATAATAATATTTGTTTTTCATCAAGATTGTTCCCAAGTGATTTGATCTCGTACTTAATGGGGAAGGTAAATAAACCCAATGGCTTGCCCTTAAGGCAATTGGCTGGAGTACACAAATACCTACTACCTACCCTTAACACGTGCACAGCGAGTTTTTGGAGCGGAAGTGAATTGGCAGTTTGTTCTAAATAGACCCTCTTTTCTTGGTGATTTTATTAATCTATCAACACTTGAAAAAGGTAGGAGCTTAATGAGGGTAAGTATTCGTAGCTCAAGTATAAAACAGGTGAAAGAGAATTAGATATTTATAACTTAGAAGAGTTAGAGAGGGGCTCGTGGCTAATTAAGATTTGCAAGGTTAAGCTACCCTTGCTGCGGTTAGTCTGTGGTTGGGTGACCGTTAGTTACACATCGTGACCCCTCCGTGCTTCGGAGAGCACGTTAAACAGTCGGTCCCGGGTGTTATACGAATACCTATGACAGTCGTTACGAGAAGTTAGAGGCCCGAAAGTCTGACAACCGGTCTAACCTTAGGATATCGGCATTGCCCAGTAACTAGCTTGCGGAGATCTGATGATCTAAAATACTGGTATTCAGCCGTATTTGGTTAGACTGGAAGCTGACCCCAACATAGTTGGGAAAAGGCTAGGAGGAAGAACTTAGAAGAGTTAGAAAACAGTGTTAGCTATAAGAGGCGATTTGGTAAATGATAATTTTGTTCAACTGAAAGCATGGAAAGAGCCTCTACGAGTGACGATATTTAAGTACGTCCAGCGTGCCTTGGGCAGCCAGCCCTGCTACCAACCTTGCTGACTGGCTAATCTTCTCTCGACTGCACGAGCTATTCTCGTAAAACCCGTGCTGGCACGAGAGATGAAGACTGAAAGCAGTACTTGGATTCTGCATTCAGTTGAATAAAGCTTTTCATTCTGGATTCAACAATCCACCTGCTAGGCTTTGTGGTTATAGCATCAACTCTTCTTGGTCGTCCGTTGAAGTGGTGTATAAAAGAGATCCATGATCAGTAACGGTGAAATGGGGCTACTTGGAAACCACGGGGATAATTAGAGTTTAAATAAGGAACGTAACTGCCTCGTTGGTCTAGTGGTGGCAAGCACGGCTGGTGATCGTGAGGTCCTGGGTTCGATCCCCAGGCCGGGCAAAGTGTAATTGGTTTTTCCGTGTGAAATTCCTCAGTAGCAGCCCGGAGTTCGGATTTGTATCCGGTTGATAGCAATAGGCTCGTCCCCTATTGCATGGGACTTAAACATAAGTGCAAAATGAGTTACTATACACTTCTGCCCAACCCTTCGGGGAACACAGGCGTCATGTTATGTGTAAGGAATGTGATTCTTAAACTATTATGACTGCCTGATGCTGTATAATTACGACTTCAATATTATTGTATACAGTACGTAACACAACAAAGAGCAAACATTGAAACCAGTTGATGGGTATTTATGTAAAGTATAGCACAATCATACACTTTTTGTCACTATCAACGCTATTCACTTATTTTTATTTTTCTCGTTTTTCATGACCTTTCATTTTTGTAGTCAGTTAACATAACTAACATCATCCTACAAGATCAGCTGCACAATGTAAACAAGAAATCAACAATTTCTCAAAATCCTGAATATCGTAGCTTGCACTATGCCCGCGTTTTCACATTGTGTGATAAGTGGATAGCGTGGATAGCGACAAAATGTTTACGATTGTATTACACTTAACTTATCCATCAACCAGTTACAAGGTTTGCTGTAATTCAATATTTGTAGATAAGTACATAGTTTAAAAAATATGTCGAATAATCTCCTACGCCATGTTCATACCAATTAACCCTATTTTACAAGTATATTTTTAATTTCAGTTCATCTGCAAAACGAATAGTGAAACAAAGTTGAAATAAAAATATAATTTAATAGATTGTAGTTTTAATTATTTTT
This sequence comes from Amphipyra berbera, assembly GCA_910594945.2. NCBI lineage: Eukaryota > Metazoa > Arthropoda > Insecta > Lepidoptera > Noctuidae > Amphipyra > Amphipyra berbera. The sequence continues at coordinate 6,475,423 of OU343136.1, read as the reverse complement.
ACATCATACTGGATTTTTATTAATACACATTTATACGTGCATGTGTTGAAGCAATTATAAAAATGAAAATATACTTTTAAATACATACTAACATCGTCGTGGTGATATTTTTCAAAATACACGTTAAATTATTACAATCAGCATTTTCGTAAAAATGGAAATTTTAATTACGTAAACGTGTTTTAAAACATTTTAGATTTCAAAGTGTTAAATTGGTAACATTTTAGATTTGGAAGTGTTTAATTTAAATTATTCACGCTGGAATTCGAATTTAGAATTGTAGAAGAAAAATATTTTATCGCTGGAACATTCCGAATACCCGAGGCATCGAATAAGGAGGTTAAAGATACAGAAGTTTAGTATAATGAGTTACTTTAGGTACTATACTCTACTCATGGATGGAAAAAATTAAATGTAAACAACATTTGACTAGGTACTCTTTTTCTGTAAAATATTTCATAACAAATAATCATGCAATTTCTAACAAAAATAAATTATGTGATGTTAATCTATTTGAAACACTTCTTATTCAAATAAGTTTCGAATTTTTCATCGATTTTACAATATAAAACTAAGTAGTCAAATGTTGTTTACATTTAATTATTTCGTTCCGTGAATAGGGTATATGTTACGATATCACTTAATTTCATTCTAACATTCATCTCGTCCAATCCATGTTTTATACAGAACGGAAGTAACAAGACGCAGTTGTCATTACAATGTGTCATACGCGTCGTTTCCATGTAGGTATGCCGGGAGTCGGTTCGTTTCGGCAGTCACCCTGGCTTGTTACATTATCGAAAGGTGGATGGAATAGCGGCTAATAGCGGTCTATAAAGAACCGGCCCATGGACATTCACAGGCTAATGTGAACCTTCTATACTTACATATTTTATGCCCAAACCCCGTTTATATTGTTTAATTTCCGACGACATGTTTCTCGTCGGGTTCGCCTGAAATATTTACTTAAAAAATATTACATACACAGGGATAACTCAGATAAATGGACCTACGCAGTAAAGTAGGTTGCCTCTACTTTTTATCAAACCTGCCCGTGAAAAATGCCAGTGTAATATGTAAAGGAGGGAGGAAATTGAAAAGTAGATTGATACGCACCTAGGAAGAAAGATGGTGCGTTTTCACATACCTATATTTTTCTTGGAATTATTGCCCCGAGATTGTTCCATTTGCCCAATGGAGAGGCAACTTTCTTTCTAGTTAAATCTGTGTCGTATCGTGGAACAATATAAGGGACACAAGGTAGTATTGTGTTCCGTTTAAAGTGATGTAGGTCAGGTTTACGTGTAAGCTATTGTCGTTTTACAGTTTCTTCGTAAAGTAAAGAAGACAACGGACAGGATTCTCTCAATTTGAGCCGCAACAATCGTTCTTTGCCACACCTATTAGCCTCTATTTTATTTAACATTAGACAAGTAAAACCCCTTTAAGGAAGATTGTAGAAATACCTAATAATAGCTGTGATAGCCTAGCGGTTGAACGCTTGGCTTCGATCTTGATTTTGAGTTCGATCCCGGGCCATACCTCTGACTTTTCGAATTCATGTGTTGATCAGAATTTGATCATCACTTGCGTTAACGATGAAGGAAAACATCGTGTCATACACGCATAGATGTATGAATGTGGATGAAGCGAAAGGGGTATGTAAGAGTCGTAGCATGTGGCGTTCTATAGTTTCTGCCTACCCCCATGGGAAAAAGGCGTGAGTTTATGTATGTATGTATGTATGAAAACATCGTGAGGAAACCTGCACTCCTGAGAGGGCTCCATAAAGATCTTGATGGTGTGTGTAGTCTACCAATCAGCACCAGATCAAACCACATTTTTAGAAGAGAAAAAAAACAACGTTTGGTTCCTGCAAAGATTCGACACAGTATAATGCTTTTATGGACCTTATCTTCTAATCAAGATGAGCTGAAAATTTTAAGAAATGGTTCAAAAGATATTCGTACATTGGTGGGCCACTATTTTCTAATGTTACATCAAATGGAGTAAGTTAATATCTGGTGTTAACTCAAATTGGTAGAAAAAAAAAAAATTTAATGTGAAGCATCTAATGCGGCGGTACCGGTGTAGGCGGCTGTTGCGTGGCGACGCTCGCGATGGCAGACACACGACGGCAGATCTTCGTAACTCGTCGGCTCTCTTCGGTTTGATTCGGCCAGTTTCTTTTTTTACAAAATCAATTTCGATGATTCACATGTACCTCATCCCGCAACGGCTTAAATTTTATTTTGCTAATGTTTTAGTACCTACTGTGTATTTTTAATGTTGTTCGTATCTCATTACTGTCAATCGCTTTGTGTTGAAGACGGTAACTCTATACAAGGTGTAAACGATATTATCATGTAATTCCTTCAAACCGCCTGGAGCGAATTGCGCGGCTATCGCTCGCTGCGCGGTCATTTGACTCGGGGCTCTAAAATGCCTCACGTTAAGAACACATGTTTACTTCTTGTACATTTTTTTTATTGAATCCTAAAGTATCTCGTGCAGGGTTAATGTATGTCAGCAGTACATCACGAGGTTCGAAGGAATTACATGATTTCGTTTACATCCTGTAATATCTAGGCTTCCTCGGGTATCAGATTTCGATTGTTTCATGTTCAGAATACGATATTTCTTGTTAACTTGGGGTTAAGGACCTGAGCAACTGTTTTTCGTAGAAATATGTAGGTAACTAAATACTTTCGGTACGCCAACAAGTCTCTTAGGAATAGATTATAATTAACTTAGTTACCTTAGACAGTGTACGACAGTAACGTGATAATTATGTTATAGAAGAAGTTCTCACTTATAAAGGCAAGCTTAATTAAGTTGGTGAAAATATTATGGAATGTTTAAAATTAAAATAAAATAACAACATGCTGTTCACATTTTTGGTACCTATTTTTTATTAACACTCAACTTCTTCTTCTTCCTGCCCTTATCCCACACTAGGTGGGGTCGGCACAACATGTATTTCAGAAATCCATGTTGTTAGACGTTTTGGCTTATTGTTTTATGACCGGCCGCCTGCCTGACATCAACCCTCCTTGGGAATACTCGTTGCGCCGTCGCGTGGGTGACCCAATGTGCTTGCTTATGCACTAGGTCCCAAAATGATATGCTTGTCAGTCTTATTGCCGACAACTAAGCAGACTATGTGCTTCTTGGTAGAGTATACTTGAAGTTCCTCGACCCACTCATTCAGTTTTGCTAGGGACTATGGTTCTGACACATCGTAAACTATTAACACTCAACAAATTGTTGAAATATTTATTTAAGCAGTAGCGTTTTTTTTGAACTCCAATTATTCCATCAAGTTAAATACAAATAATCCCTTAAATAAAACTTTTAAGTTAAACGGTTTTATTTTGCAGTAACCCTGTACCTTTAAGATTTGAGGATTGTAAGTTGAAATTATTATAATGTTGTATTGTCATGGGAATTGAATTTGTGTGCGAAGTTTCAGGAGAATCGATTAAGCGGAAGTAAATGAAAAATCTGTCGCAAGATTTGAATCAAACAAACAAGCAAACAAACGAATATACGAAATGAAGCTAATTAAAATCGTTTAAAACACTGTGAAACATTGTATAATTATTATTTTTCAGTACCTAAATCATATAGAAAAAAGTTTCTGCTCAGTATGTTTCAAAAAATCTGCATAAAATAAACGTAACATCACGCCTGTATTCCCCGAAGGGTTGGGCAGAGGTGTATAGTAACACCCTCATTTTGCCGTTATGTTTAAGTCGACGTTGGCGAGTCTATTGCCATCAACCGGGCACAAATCCAAACACCGAGCTGCTACTGTGGAATTCCACACGGAAACATCCATTAACACTTTACACGACCTGGGAATCGAACCTAGAACCTCACGATCAGCAGTCGCGCTTGCCACCACTAGACCAACGAGGCAGTTGCATATAATGTAGGTATTTTCATGATAGCTGAATTATAAGTTACTTATCAATTATTTTTTGTTTACGTATCCTAAATGACCACTTTCATAACATGCCTACGACATTTTATGATCTATTCTTCCGCACCGTTAGGCTCCCTATTACGCATTTGGTTTGAACCTATGTACATACCCTAGTTCTAGGGTATGTCGCCCGGTCACAATATTATCTAAAGTATGACGAGGACATCAGGATGTGGAACATTAAACTTTGTTACCATGACAACGTTTTATGTTTAATCTTCATCATATAATACACGTATACAACGTGTACCAAAAATGCGTGCTCATATTTAAGGGCTTGTACACAAAACTGCGAATCAGCGCGATGCGAATTCGCAACGCAGAAAACTGCGAAGCGAATTGCTGGGATGCGATTTCGGTCGGCAAGGCGTCTTCCTTCCAAGGTTCGGGTGACCATTCCCTCGACGATCGTCCATCGTAATGAACTTATTTTATACTAGGTAGAATAAATTTGCGTAAAAAGATTTGCGTACTGCTGTTACTGATAAGAAGATATAGGAAATAATAATAACGCGAATCAATTCGTAAGTTCTTGCGATGCGTCGTGCGAGCTCATTTATATTTCTACGATGCGACGTCACATCGCAGTTTTGTGTATGGACCCTAAGGGGGTTGTTTGGACTTTTATTCAGACCAACATTTGAAATGTAAAACGAAAACATTCGAACATTTTTTTTGACTCTTCATCCAAATGGTATCAGCTGATCGGGTCAATTCGTATAGTAGAGAGTTAAAAATATTTGGCCGATTTTTTTAATTTCATCTGTCAAATGTTTCTCTGAATAACATAACATAACATCACGCCTTACATTCCCCGAAGGGTTCGGCAGAGTTGTTTTATAACACCCACGTTTCGCCAGTTATGTTTAAGTCCCATGTAATGGGAGACGAGCCTATCGCCACTAACCGGGCACAAATCCAGACTTCAGGCTGCTACTGAGAAATTCTTAATAGAAAAACCCAATAACACTTTGTCTGAGCTGGGAATCGAACCCAGGACCCCATGCTCAGCAGTCGCGCTTGCGACCACTAGACAAACAAGGCAGTCAATAATAACAATTTTATCTGAATAAGAGTCCAAACTATTCTCTTAAATATGACCACGTATTTCTGTAACACGTTGTATAATTTAAAAAAAAAAACTTCTCCAGCATTAAATTCTTCTCATTATACCTGAATTGAGGGGTTCTACACCTGTTCAAATCTGCTTGATTTTAACTTCAAACAAGCACGCGTAAGGGTCTGTGCACACCACGTTTTTTAAACGCGCCCACGTAGCGCGTTTACTTCAAACTCCATACATAAAACACGATAAACACATTTTTTAAGTATGGAGTTTCACATTAACGCGCGTCAACGGCGCGTTTAAAAATCGTAGTGTGTACAGGCCCTAAGTCTTACCAAGCCGAACAGAATTAAGAACCTTTTCAAAAAAACTTGATGCATCCGATTAGAGTAAATGGCCTTTGGAGTGCCAAATGACTTTCAGTGACCCAAACAGTTGGTTTACTAGTCTAACTTTGAATTCTTTTTCAAAGTCACAGAAAGATAATAGCAATTTTGGCTTGAAAATTACCATGATAGACGCACGCAGACTTACTTACTTTACGAAAGTTGGTACTTGACAAAACAGTCGTCATTGATAAGATAATCTTCTCTATATTTATCAGGGAGCGTGCATTGTAGAAAAAGACACTCCACGACCACTTTAAAAAAATATTTTTAACTTTAATTTACAAAAAAAATAACGAAGGGACTTAGATTCAGAATTTTAATAACATAACATCACGCTTGTATTCCCGGAAGGGTTGGACAGAAGTGTATAGTAACAAACACCCTTATTTCGCCGTTATATTTAAGTCCCATGTAATAGGGGACGAGCCTATTGCCATCAACCGGGCACAGATCCAAACTCCGGGCTGCTACTGAGGAATTCCTCACGGCAAAACCTAATAACACTTTGCCAGAACTAGGGATCGAACTCAGGACCTCACGATAAGCAGTCGTGTTTACCACCACTAGACCAATGAGGCAATTTTAATACTCCCGTTTTATCCTCTTTAGGTAACGTAATTTTTACCCTAAATAAATTGAAACAGAAGCCCTCATCCCTGTTTACTTCGCAGAGGATAAAAGCTTGGATCCAGCGTTGAAAAGCTCGTAAATTTCATAGATAGCGCTTGTCACTGCTTGATTGAGGACCGTGAATCTTTAATAGATTGACGCGATAAAATAGTACGAACAGCGGTGTGAGCCGGTGACGTCACATAAAGAGATCTGTTCTGAAACTATGCGTTCTGGTAGTGTGACCCATTTTCAGGTAGGCAGTTTTATAGCGCAAGTTTACATGCCAAATGTTGGAAAATATTGGAATCCAGTAGTTAATGGTTTTGTACCATCAAATATTTAAGGCCTCAGGAGTCGGAATCCAGGTGTCGTACGAATACTCTTGGCAGTCATTGTGGACTAGAGGGGTCAGAGGCCAAAAAGTCTGACAACCGGCCTAACCGACCGTAGATTTGTTTAAATATTTTTAAATAAATTAGTAGGTATACTTTTATTATTTGTGGAGCAAATATGGCAAGGATAAATAAATTAACACGTTGCATTTTGTTGCATCTTAATGTTATTTGCAAAAATAAGCATTGTACCTTATGACGGTAAAACGTTTGCACAAACGGTATTGTTATTACCGACATAACGTTTGTGCAAACATTTGCACAAACCGTTTGCGAGTGCAAGTCGCTGCGTATATCCGGACCATTACATAAAACTCAATCTGCTTTAACATAGCTCACAAACAAATGAAGGTATGTTGAAAATGCGCCAACGCAAACCATTGTGTACGTGAACCGTAACCACGACATAGCGGCGTCACGAGTTTAATTAAAAAACCATAGTCACTCCCGCTGTGTTTATATTAGCAATTGAGATTATTGCTCTGCACAATTCGCAAATTTCAGTACAGCGGTAATAACTACCCAAATAAATAGCAACTCTATTTACGTTCAAGCAGTATTTGCATGGAAATAAACTGTTCTAAATAACTCTAACTTTGACATAGACGTGTATATGATTCACGAATTTCGGTTTATGGGTATAACAACACTTCATGAAAACTAGAATGTTTTAGTTGGGATGTTAACAAATAGTTAACTAACCTCGAGTGTTTACTCGTAGCTAACTGACCGTAATTTTTGGGAATAAGTGGCACAAGCTAGTTAGCGGAACTTTGAAGTTAACTAGCGGCTTATGAATTTAATTGGTTTAATGACAGCGTCTCGCTGTACGGTATTCTAAAAAAAAGTCCGGCTGTGGTTGTGGATTTTTAAAGGATCTAATTAAACAAATTTATTAGTATCAATTCTTATTTCACTCATAGGAACTGGGTAGGTAGACCGCCCATTGTACATCTCTATTTTTATAGTTATGTTTCTTGTTTGTTTTGTGTACAATAAAGAGTATTGTATTGTATTGTGTATTGTGTAGGTATTGTTTATGAACATGCGTATGCACGTAGAATGATTTCGCAGCTGAAAGCACACGATTCTACAGGCGATGTGGCTAAATGTATCTCACATCCAGCTTTTTAAACGATTTTAATTAGTTTAGGATGATAACGCCCTTAATAGTATATTACCAGTCATTCGCCTTCCCTCCCGGTGGATTCCCGCATTGTCGTTACCGGGGGGCTCAGTAGCCGTGGCGTAGATCCCCACGGTGAAGCGAAGAGGAACCCGAGGAGGGGCTGCTTGTCAGGGCTATGCCGGGTAGCCCTCGATGTAGTGGCCAAGTAGGTTGCGGTGAGGAATACCGTGGGTTTTTAGCTGGTAAGAGTCCGGCAGACCCCGTTGCCTGAATCCGGGCGAGGGACATCCATGAGGATTTTCCCACGATAAAAAAGGTCATTCGCCATAAGTCCAGAGCTTCATAGAGTATTTGGTCGTTAAGGCAATAATTAATATACACACACCTACATACTCAGGTGTTTCTTATCACAATCTTAGTACTTACAAGTACAACGCGTAGTTACACGCCGAGTTGGCACTCTATGTCGGATGACGTCATTACTTTCTAATACTTATTTTAATTAAAAAAATAAGTAGGCACTTTACGTTATTATTTATGAGTTACAGGATCGTCACAAATAGGCGTGACAGTTCTATTTTTATTATCAAACTGTTTTAATTAGCTTCACTTTGATTTGTTTGTTTAATTATTTTATCGTTTTATTCAAATGTTGCGACGCATTTTTCAGCTACTTCTGCTTAACCGATTTTCCTGAATTTTCGCACACAAATTCAATTTCAATGACAATACAACATTTTAATAATTTCAACCTTCAATCCTCAAATCCTGACCTGATGCTGGGTACTGCAAGTTAAAAACGTCACTCACATCTACTCTATCTATTGCTGAAAACTGCATTAAAATTCGTTGCGTAGTTTAAAAGATCTAAGCATACAGACAGCGGGAGCGATTTTGTTATATACTATGTAAAGATTAATGTGATTGGTTCCATAATATTGGTTAATATAATATTATCTCTGTTTCTAACCCTTCTATAGGATCTCGGACGCAACAATTATCTAGTGGTGACTGTATCAGCCCGATTATTGGAATAGAACAGAACGGAATTGAATAATAGTTCTCTGACAGCCAAATCCTGCCTTTGTTCTGCTGCAATACAAACTAGAAGCCACAGTGACCGGTTACCGCGTATGACAGAATTTCATAAAATTGTTAGCAATATACAGGGTGTAACCGAAATCATGTAATTCCTTCAAACCTCGTGATGTACTGCTGACATAGATGAGGCTAAAATGTCTCACGATAAGATCACATGTTTACTTATTGTAATTTTTTTTTATTGAATCCTGTAATGAGTTATTCTCAACGAAAACCAATATTCAGTAACAATTCTTTAATAACATTTAAGAGTAATCTTACAGGATTGATATTCGGAGACAACTACTGCCAAAGGACATGGACAAAAAAGTACATTCTATATACTTATACATAGTAAATAATATTGTAAAATAGAAATAGAAAAATGAATTAATACGTAGTTTTTAGCCTCTCTGAACTTGTCAGTTTTTATTACAAAATAATAAGTAATGCAAGATGAATTCAAAGTACCGTTTGTCAACGTCCGAAATAATGTACCATAGAGAAAGATAAAAAATAATAATGGACGTTCCAAACCACTCTTACTACTTGTAAACATGTGTGATATGGATGACAAATGCTCTTATTAGGAACATTTTACTCATACGAAACTATCTTCATTGGTAATTGTTGCATTTAATAAAATTATCTTATCATAATTTATGTTGATGCGTAAGATAGTTTCTTTTTAATATTTCAGACAAAATAAAATACTTAAAACGGAACGCGTTTTTAATATTTCAGACAAAATAAAATACTTAAAACGGAACGCGTTTACTTGTTTGACAGTGTGTTTTTGTCTATGTCAAATGTCAATGCCATAATATGTCATTTCATTGCAGATTCTTCATTGCGTTACTGTTTCAATTTTTGCGATTATTTTCTCAATTTGACCCCCGCTTATCTACTGACTGATACCTTCTACCACTCAATTACCTTGCTATTAACACTGGACTCTGATTTACATAGCGTTTCGGACTTGTTTTGTGGATCATTATGAAGTGCATGCATCAACTGCGTAATAGCCATGCAAAGGTTGCAGAGGCATCGCTTATCCTCGCTTTCTGCACACCATCAAACATGACTTTCGCGTTGGATAACCAATGCTCAACCCCAGGTATGAAGTTGGAGTAGAAAAAACTGAATCTGATTTATTTTTATTTGTTTTCTCTAATAAATAAATAATTATTTATACCTACTCTTGTTTTATTTTGTGTTTTCCTTGTTAATTGGTAAATAAACTATAAAAATATAGTTAAGGATAACCTGTAAAAATGTATTACATGTTACATTATAATTCTATACACTTTTTGCCAGCGATCTGATTAAAGGTTTATTGAAACTATTTACGTCTAGTCTGTAGTAATGACCAGTTCTATGAGTTTTTTATTTATAGCAATTTAATGTGCCAATATTCACGAATATAAAACACAAAAAATCATTGGTGTACAATAAATTCGATAACTATGCCGACGCCCATACAGAAATTGGCCATGTCCTTTTCACCAGTCGACATAAAAAACAAAACATGACACTTATTCTAAATTTTAAACCACGCGGCCTGTAGAGTGGTCTATTATAAAAGAGGTATTTATGTTGATTAAATACTCGTTACAATCCTAATTTATTCCGTGCAGGTTTCATCTATGTCAGCAGTACATCACGAGGTTTGAAGGAATTACATAATTTCGTTTACACCCTGTATATACAACATGTTACATAATTCCTCATGAAAAATGTAAATAATCAAGTAGTCTGTTATGTTTGTTGTCATTTACCTCTCAGAGGAAATTAGGTAAGAATGTAAATAACTTTCTGAGTAGTCTAATTTTTAGTTTTATGTTTTCAGTGTTGCGTTTCAATGGTGATTATTTTATGTTTTAGGCGAATTCTTTTTTTTTTGGATCATACTACGGTTTTCAAATATTGCCAATAGACTCTTTACAAGGGACCTTTTAACCCCTTTTCGACCTGGGAATCGAACCTAGGACCTCATGTTGAGCAATCGCGCTTGCCACCACTAGACCAAGGAGGCAGGTAGTTTAGGAACTTGTGCCATCAAAATCTGTCATAGCGTTTACCGCAACATATCTCAATGTTTCTGTTAGTGTTTAGTAAGTAATGAATATGTCGGACAATAAATCATTTAGAAAATAAAGGAGGGTAGTCGTCAAGATGAATCAACGTACCCGACGTTATAAAAACAGTTGACATTCGACGGAGCGGGGCATTCCATATCGAACAGCCGAAGAAGACTGACCTTTTATATCTGACTAGCTTGTCCTTATTTTCTGATCTTGTGTAAATTGTTATACTGTGGTATATTGTGAACTAGCTTCTGTAACTAACCACTAACACAAATACAAGTACTCTCAGTGGTGGAGAGTCTATGTTGGTTTTATTTACGAAATACCCGCTTTACCTTCTGATAAGCAGACACTGGTTTAAACTGCAATGCTATACTCAATTCCATCAAACTCTATAAATGGTGTGTCTGCGAAAAATACATGGCTTTGTATTGTAATCGTAGAACAAAGACCCAATTCCAATAAAACGTAATAACAGTTTAATTTAGTATTGACTAAACCCAAAACTTTGTTTTATAAATTAATTGAGTGACCAAAATCAATCTAGCCCGCCGCTAACTAGATCTAACTAATAATTTTTGTCCATCGCATTCACAAATGTTGCCGACCGGGCTTCAACAAATAGGGGTCAAAAATTACCCTACTAATGTCCCGGGATCCGCACAAAAACCGTAATTTAATTTGAAATATAGCGTGAATTTATTCCACAGTACTCCAGTTTTTGCTTTCTTCAAGCATTGTCATTAAGTCGTTCATGTAAACATAATCGAGAGCTTTTAAAAAAAGGGGAAACGTCCCATAAATATAAAGATTTAAATACATATCTTTATCTTTAACATTATTCTGGAATATTATTAAACGAAAGACCATTACTTTATCCTTTAGCTTTGAAAAGAAAAACAATGACTCGAGGCAATGAGAAGTATACAATTGTTTTGAAGAAATACTTCGATGGCAGCAAAGTAAAAGAAGACATCTACAAAATCGCAATTTTACAGGAGAGCACATTTAGTAAAAAACAGAGGCCATTTTGCTGCGATGTTTCTTCGAAATCGAGTGTAGATGTCTGCATTTACATGCCAGATTTTCTGCATTATTTTGAAATTATTTTAATACAGACTTGTAGATAGGGTTGATTTAAGCTCATTTTTGTAAAAAAAAGCATTTTGGTAAAAATGTAGATGTCCGTATCTACTTTGCTGCCATCGACTTTCCTTTTCATAAAAAGATTCTCGAAAACCAAGCATGTTTCTAACACAATTATTGAGTTTAAGAACAGCTTGAACAGCAATATTCGTTAAAAGTCTAAATTTGAGTTTGTAAGCAGATGCAATTAGTGTCTTGCGAAGTTTGTGGATACTTGAAGATTTTGAATTTCCTTTTCCAGCGAATATCTGGAACGGGACTCGTCAAAAGAGTATTGAGTTACGAAGTTATGTTAATTATGTTTTGTGCATCTCAAATAATCGTCTAATTAAAATTGTTGGTCTTTACTTCTCCTTCAAAGTGGTGCATCTCTATGCATCTTAGGGGATGGAGCATTCCATTTAGCGCACCAATGTGAATAGTACTAATTCGAATCTCACCAATAGTATCCCTATTACTATTGGTGTGATTCGAATCGGTGCTATTCAAATTGGTGCGCTAAAAAGAACGCTTCTCGGCAGTCTATACCATTTTATTTATTTACCAGAATACGGGAATGTTGAAGTTTATCAGACCGACACCTGGTATCCCTAGTACGAGTTTGCAAATTTCCAAAACGGCATTAGATTTCGTAAGCTCGGTAAACTCCATCTCTTTTACACACCCGCAAGGAAAAGAGACAATTATATTATTCATTACATAACATAAAATCACACTTTGTACTCCCCGAAGGGTTGAGCAGAGGTGTTTCTAGTACACCCTCGATTCACCAGTTATGTATAAGTCCCATGTAATAGGAGGCGAGCCTATTGCCATTAACCGGGCATAAATCCAAACGCCGGGCTGCTACTGAGGAATTTCATACAAATCCAATAACACTTTACCAGACCTGGGGATTGAAGCCAGGACCCAATGCTCAGCAGTGGCGGTTGTGACCACTAGACCAACAAGATAGTCAATATTGCACTGCAGGTCCCAAAATGATATGCTTGTCAATCTTATTGCCGACAATTATGTAGACTGTGTTCTTTTTGGTAGAGTATACTGAAGTTCCTCGATCCACTCGAAGAAGAAGAAGTTACACATAATGTTCTGTGCTTTGAAAGTGGGGATACTAAGGTACCATAACTTCGTTACTGGACGGAGACTTTAATTAGACTGCGGAAATAATTTACATGAAAGTTCATAAGGTTACGGGGTAGTTGCAGGTGCACTGTATTGGTTGTGTTGAGTAGTCAGGCTGATATGAAAAGAACTTCATACCAACAACATTTTTCAATACTAGCGGCCCGTCCCGGCTTCGCACGGGTGGACATTTTTCCCGTTTTTGCAACATTTTTAATGTATGCTCCACTCCTATTGGTTGTAGCGTAATGTTATATAGCCTATAACCTTCCTCGATAAATGGACTATCTAACACAAAAATATTTTTTCAATTCCAACCAGTAGTTCCTGAGATTAGCGCGTTCAAACAAACAAACAAACTCTTCAGCTTTATAATATTAGGTCCCCACCTATGAAATCAGCGTTTTGTATGGAAAATTTTAACGAAGTTGCATTTTTCATACTAACATTTTCTTAATTTATTTAAAAACTATGAACACTAATGTTTTAAAACTTTTATGCCCTAATGTTTAAAAACTGAGATAACATATGCCACTTAGATTACGCGACAAAAATAAGTGTTGGCTAAGTTAAAACAAAAATAATGGTAATTTCTGCTAACAAAAAGAAGAGTAATTTTTAATGTATTTTTTATGATTAGAAAACTATAAGTAATAAGGTTTTTTTACTATTGGTAGTTGTCTATGATGGTCATTATTCGATATAATATCAAGCAATTGATGAATATTTTAAATCATAGAAGTGACGAGGTACTCTATTTGTGAGAAAAAAACGCCAATTTCATAGGTGGGGACCTAATATTAGTATACCTACATAAGACCGGTTTTCTATAATTCACGACACGATACGACACAACAAAATGTGTTGATGACTGATCTGCCTAGGTTTTTCCCAACTATGTTGGGGTCAGCTTCCAGATTAACCAGATACGGCTGAATATCAGTATTTTACACGAAGCAACTGCCATCAGACCTCCGCAACCCAGTTACTGGGTAGGTATTGCTGATATCCTAAGGTTAAACCAGTTGTCAGACTTTCGGGCTTCTGACTTCCCGTGCCGACTGTCATTGGTATTCGTATGATACCCGTGACCGGCTGTTTAACGTGCTCTCCGAGGCACGCAGGGTTCTCGATGTGTAACGAACGGTCACCCAGCCATTGACTGACCGCGTCAAGTGCAGCTTAACCTCGCAAATCGTATGATCCGTGCAGTCGGTAATTAGCCACGAGCCCCTCTATGTGATGACGACTCCGAAAGCCATATATTTCTATGAACCATTTTCTATGGCAGTTAGTAGTGCGTGTCGTCGTTACGTGTGTAAATGGTTCATAGAAATATATAGTGCTCCGAGTCGACGCGACAGTATGTCATGTCGTGTCTTGACGTGAGACGTGACAAAATGGCGCAAGGCTAATTTATTTAATCGTTCTGCATTTTGATCGAAATAAGTTTATTATTTTCATTCAACTGCCTCGTTGGTCTAGTGGTGGCAAGAGCGACTGTTGATCATGGGGTCCTCGGTTCGATCCCCAGGTCGGGCAACGTGTTATTAGGTTTTTCCGTGTGGAATTCCTCATTAGCAGCGTGGAGTTTGGATTTGTGCCCGGTTGATGGCCATAGGCTCGCCCCCTATTACATGGGACTTTAACATAACGGCGAAACGAGGGTGTTACTATACATCTTTGCCCAACCCTTCGGGGAGTACAGGCGTGATGTTTTGTTATGTTATTTTAATTTCATAATAGATGTAATATTTGCAGTCTATCCGGTGTGGTTATTAGGTAAAGCAGTGGATACATAAATTTGACAGTCCCATAGTTCCTTATAATATTTAATTAGATACAACATTAAATCTATACTAATACTATAAAGCTGAAGAGTTTGTTTGTTTGAACGCGCTAATCTCAGGAACTACTTACTGGTTGGAAATGAAAAAATATGTTTGTGTTCGATAATCCATTTATCGAGGAAGGTTATAGGACTATATAACATCACGCTACGACCAATAGGAGCGTAGCATAAATAAAAAATGTTGCTAAAACGGGGAAAATGTCCACCCGTGCGAAGCCGGGACGGGCCGCTAGTCTATACTAATATCACACTAATATTATAAAGCTGAAGAGTTTGTTTGTTTGTTTGAACGCGCTAATCTCAGGAACTACTGGTTGGAAATGAAAAAATATGTTTGTGTTCGATAATCCATTTATCGAGGAAGGTTATAGGACTATATAACATCACGCTACGACCAATAGGAGCGGAGCATAAATGAAAAATGTTGCAAAAACGGGGACAATGTCCACCCGTGCGAAGCCGGGACGGGCCGCTAGTTAAAAATAATTCGGGAACAACATTTATCTGTACTCTTTCAAACCGCCAACCCAGCTTACTGAACAGATACTAATGCGGCCGTCTTGTAAGTAAATACTTCTTAATTATGTTACTTAAGTACAAGTCATCTTGCAGCTCGTTGGCTAAAAGGTATACAAAACTAAATTACCAAGTTAGGTCTGTGGAGATTTACCACAAACTGAAGTTGTTCTTACACGGCTGATTAGGGAATTGTGGGCAACACAAAATATGACGTCACGATGCAACATACAGCAACAGTTTACGCAAGGCCGTAGCCGGGAGGGGGGTTAGACACCCCCCCCCCAAAACCTCAGACGATTAAATTACTTTTAAAATGTATACACTCGTTATTGTAACACGTTTGGTGCAGTGGGTGAGCGATTGGCTTCTGCGCTACAGATCGTGGGTGATCAAATATTTGTATGTCCTACAAATAGATTTTCCGGTTCTGGACGTTTGTGTATGTGAAGATTTGTGTCTGTAAACGCACCAACGATACAGGAGAAATCATAATGTGAGACAACTTTAAAAAAATAGTTATAAACAAGAATAAAATTGTAGCTGATTTTCTTCTTCAGGGTTCAACCCCCCTTGAACAAAATTCCTGGCTACGGCCTTCAGTCTATGGGCACAGCTGTTGCTCCATAGTCACTTCGAGCAATATTGCCCCACATTTATCATCTACGTACTCCATGTTCAGTGATAGTCGCCGGGCAATAAATTGCTCTAACAATATTTTAAAGCAATATTTTTGAAATTATTATTACTATGTAGCAAGTAGTTCGTTGGTCTTGTGGTGGCAAGCGTGACTGCTGATCGTGAGGTCCTGGGTTGGGCAGTGTTATTGGGTTTTTCTGTGTGGAATTGCTCAGTCGCAGCCCGGAGTTTGGGTCTATGCCCGGTTGATGGCAAGGCTCGCCCCCTATTACATGGGACTTCAACATAACGGCGAAATGAGGGTGTTACTATACACCTCTGCCCAACCCTTCGGGGGATAAAGGCGTGATGTTATGTTATGTATGTAGGTGACTAGGTTATAGAATTTATTTAAAGAAAAATGAAAAAAATTAGAGTATGAGTGATCGAACGGCGATTAACAAAAGGAATTTATAAGGCGGGTGTCAATGGAAACGCCGGTAGAGGACGTCCTAGAAGGACACACATCGATATTATTGGTGATTTTCTTCATAAAGGACAGGTGCGTAGTACTCTCAACCGGCGTGCGTGTATGACAAGATGTATGAATGTGGATGAAGCGAAAGGGGTATGTAAGGGTCGTAGCATGTGGCGTTCTATAGTTTAGGCGTAAAAAGGCGTGAGTTTATGTATGTAAAAATTAAAAGTACCTAATATAAGTAACTAAATTACATCTAAAGTCACCCTTCAAATATTTTTTTACTTAGCTAAGTGATTTAGGTTCAAAAGCATAAACTCGATTAAAGCTTTAAACTTTTAGGTTTTTATAAATGCACACATTAAAAGTATGTAGGGACTGTGGCTTGCTGAAATTCAATTTGTGGCCAGACTTTTCATTTGTGTCTGCTTTTTGAATGTTGATTAGTAAAATGTTTATATTTGAAAATATACAAGTTTTTATTTGATAAATTATAATGTTGTATTTTTTTTTCTGTAACCAGCGCTTTCACCTTCAAGTCCACTGCTGGACAAGGGGCTCCCAATGACCGCTATAATAAACGATTAAAGGAAAAATTAAGAATAGGCCACCCCATAGATATTCATACATCGTAGATATTTTATGGCCGATCCCAATAACGTATCTCAATACAAAATCTCTAGATTGATGTAGATGTTTGATAGAAATTCAATAGAAATAATGTTAATAACCTACATTAATCTATAGATTTTAAATTAGGATCGATCGGCCGCAAGACAGGAGGACGCTGCTACCCATATTTTAAACGTACTCATTTAATTCTCCTTCAACGGTTAATCTCAATAACCGATCTCAATCCAAAATCTCTGGATTGGTGTAGATTTTCGATATTACTTTTATGGAATTTCTGTCAAAAATCTACATTAATCCAGAGGTTTTGAATTGAGATCCGTTATTGGGATCGGCCATAAAATATCTACGGATGGGGAAAGACTTTACCGCAAACCACACAGAACACATATGAGACCATAAAAAAACGTAGAACCAAGTTGGGAGCTAGAGTACCTAGTCCATATTTTTCAGTCAAATACATTCCTCTGTTAAGGCTGGTTTTGAGTCACGCTGACCGTCGGCGCTGATAGCTCAAACTTATGACTTCCCCGTCAGCGCTGACCACCGCACGCGCTGATTATTCTGAAACGCTTCAAAACACTCAAAGCGTGTGGCCCGCGACGCTTACTAACGACGCTGGCGAAAGCGGCACTGTAAAACCAGCCTAAAACAGACACCTCGCTCCTATGTTACCGGATTACAAAACATAACATCACGCCTGTATTCCCCGAAAGATTGGGCAGAGGTGTATAGTAACACCCTCATTTTGCCGTTATGTTTAAGTCCTATGTAATAGGGGGCGAACCGGTTGCCATCAACCGCGCACAAATACAAACTCCAAACTGAGGAATTCCACACAGAAACCGATATCGGTATCGGATATCGGTTTTTTATCGGACACATTTCGGAGAGTGTGCTTCAGATCTGCATGATCTAATACCCCCTGCCCTTTTTTCTATCGGACGGCCAGAAACACGAAAAAGCGCCATCGGTTCATGGTTGATATACCAAAAACCCGAACGAAGCGTTTTGATTCCACTTTCATTGTGAAAACCGCCAAACAGTGGAATGCGCTGCCTGAGTGGGTGTTCCCCGACAGTTACAATCTGGGTGTCTTCAAGTCACGAGTGAATCGGTTTCTTCTGGGCAAGCGTGCTCCATTGTAGACCGCATCATCGCTTAACATCAGGCGGGATGGCAGAAAAACGCAGGCCTAGTAACAAATAATAAAAAAAAAAACAGAAAAACCCAATAACACTGTTTGTTCTGGGGATCAAACCCAGGACCTCACGATCAGCAGTCGCAAGCAGTTCCTGGATTATATTATCAGAATAAACGCTAGCCACAGCAGCTTATTATGATAATTTAGTGCATAGAATACTGCAACACGCACATAGTAAGCGTTTTAGTGAAAATTTAGTGTAAGTTAATATAACGCTTCCCTGTTGAACGTAGTAATAATTTTATCAGCGCTCATCTTGTTTAATAGTGTCTTCATCGCTTCTGTTGTTTAATAATTATCTTGCATAACACAGTGTATAAAGTCGAGGCTTAAATAAACTTAAGCTGCAACGTTGACTTAATATTAGTTTTGATAAAGAATATCCGATGGAAATAATTATAATACCCGTTATATTTAAAAGAAAAACCACAAAAATAACTAATTATACACCGTGGGCCAAAGGTACCCGAAATATTTTAACCACGCTGTTTTGATGGTATTATGAGTCGATAATGTTATATCAACATAAGGCCAATTCAGTTAATTTAACTATTATTTTTTTCGGAATATAATATATCAATTAACTTTAGTATAGTACGACACAACTAAGAAGTCGCATTAACAAACTTCGTAAAACCGATCACTTCCGAACTAAGTGCGACTTCAAGACCACGAATGTTTATTAGTACTGCAGTAGAAAATGATCTTTATGCTGGCGCAATGTGTGAGTGGCGTGAAAATGAGCGACTGCCATTGGTCGTTCGGTCAAGTTTGCCGATGCGACTTCTTAGTTATGTCGTACTGTAATTCCTTGGAAACAATACCTTAGGTCAAGCTGGTAACGTTTAAATTATCGTGTGAGTGCATAAGAAAACTTCTCACTTCAAGGAAGAACAGATGACAAGGAATTAACCGGCCGGTAAGCTTGTAGATTCCGCTTCCGCTCCGTTTTAACGTCACGTTCATAGGGTTTGTTACCCTAGAGATTTTTCGATTTATGAATTTCCATATACAAGGTTAGTCGGAAAGGGGGTACTAAGCCGAAAGGGTGTTAAAGTACCCATAATA
Organism: Amphipyra berbera; assembly: GCA_910594945.2. NCBI lineage: Eukaryota > Metazoa > Arthropoda > Insecta > Lepidoptera > Noctuidae > Amphipyra > Amphipyra berbera. Next base: position 6,456,043 of record OU343136.1, on the reverse strand, counting down.
AGGAATAACTTTTGTTCTACAACTTTCTCCAAAACTCGATAGTTTAAGAGAAATAGCTTTTCAAAGATTTCGTAAAAAATATGCTAAAATCTATCTGTCCATAGCTATGATCAGCTGTGTTTACTATTTAGGTCATATTTGGGGTCACGGATTAGAAACTTAATTTTCTGAATTCATAACTAAAGCAGGTATGATATTTTTTTTTAAAAATCAAAAATAAAAATCATTTTGCATGCAAATAAAAATTATCGAATTTTAAAATTTTAACACTTGCTTTAAAATAGTCATCAGTGATACTTTAAGTGGCCCACGGCTTAGTACCCCCTTTCCGACTAACCTTGTATAATGATATCGAAAATTAAGCTTTAGTCGACATAACTATATCCTACTTTTTCTTCTACAATTATGAATCAGAATCGATGGTTAAAATCTTTCCGGTATCTAGGAGCCTCGGCGTATATATTTACGTGAAGTCATTGTTGAATAAAATTGTTTTCAATAATACTTAGAAGTTCACCAGGTTTTGCAGGAGAAAATAGAGCCCTGCGGTAACAATGTAGTATTGGTACGTATCTAAGAGGTACGTCGAATAGGTACTTACATAAATTATACATCCGTCAGAGGCATCAAAGCGATCTACTGATACTAGTAGAAAAGTAACCTAATCAGTAATTAAATAGGATTTAATATAACATCACGCCTTATATTCCCCGATGGGTTGGGCAGAGGTGTATAGTAACACCCTCATTTCGCCGTTATGTTTAAGTCCCATGTCGTATGGGGCTAGCCTATTGCCATTAACCGGGCACAAATCCAGACTTCAGGCTGCTACTCAGAAATTCCTAATGGAAAAACCCAATAACACTTTGTCCGACCTGGGGATCGAACCCAGGACCCCATGCTTAGCAGTCGCGCTTGCGACCACTAGACCAACAAGGCAATTAAACTAGGAAAATATGAAGTAGGACTTATTATATATCAATGTGACGAGCATGTTTCGAGTCACAAATTCTATCATCAATGTTTGAAACAATTTGACACCAAATACTCAAACCCTACTCAGTTTTAAGTTGCCTTTAATTACGTGCTGTCCCTGTCACTTCGCCTTACAGTGACAATGACAGCACGAAATTAACGGCAACTTAAAATTGAGTAGCGTTATTTTTTGCCGCCATTACGAAAATCTTGGCAAGTTGCCCTCTACAGCCAAAAGTACATTCATGCATCTCAGTTTGAGAAACCCTGAGCTAAGCAATACACGATTAACCTGGTGGCAGAGTTTATGCCGCTCATGTCTCTGGCTTGGCTTCACATGCCGTCAAAAAATATCTCTCAGGCATGCCAGTTTCCTCACGATGTTTTCCTTCACCGTTTTTAAGCAAGTGATAATTATACAATACTCACATGAATCCGAAAAGTCAGAGGTACGTGCCTTAGTTTCGAACTCGAGACCTATAACTTGGCAGTCCGACAGTCACACCACTAGGCTATCACTGCGGTACATTATTAATATTTAGGTACTAGTATTATTTATTAATGTGACGAGCATGTTTCAAGTCACAAATTCTATCATCAATATTTAGAACAATTTGACACCAAATACTCAAACCCTACTCAGTTTTAAGTTGCCTTTAATTTCGTGCTGTCCCTGTCACTTCGCCTTACAGTGACAGTAACAGCACTAAATTAACGGCAACTGAAAATTGAGTAGCGTTAGTTTTTGCCGCCATTCAATAACAGTGTCACTTCATGGATCTTTCCACTCAAACGAAGGAAGAAATCTTTTATTGTCTATTTATTACATCTACTAATTATACTTTACAATTTCAAAAAACACTATACATACACTCTGGTTTCTAATTTGTATTATTATAATGATGTTGTTTTTTGCAGCTTTATTCATTTGCTCGTTCTTTGTTTATTGGTTGATAGGTTATAAAACAAAGAATATAATATCAACCATGGCAGTTGACAGTGTTGACACTGACACCTTTATGTGGAACGTCAAACGTCAAGGCGGATGCACAAGTAGGCACATTATTTATTCATTTATATACAAATATCAAAGTATTCATTGTAATTAATTAATTTTATTTATATAATTAATTTATTTGTTTATGTATTTGCTCGTAGCTGCCCGTGGCCTCACTATCAGGACCCATCCGAAAACCAGCGCTGCTATACTTCGGTGTAGCAGTATTATGCTGAGATGGGCTCCTTTTTTAGTCTCGTGGAGGCATGTAACTTTTTTATTTTGTTGTTTTTTTATTTGTCTTTTAATGTGTTTGTATGCCTGTAACGAGACTTAAATAAATAATTTTCTTTCTTTCTTTCTTTCCATTGCGAAAATCTTGTCAAGTTGCCCTCTACAGCCAAGAGTACATTCATGCATCTCAGTTTGAGAAACCCTGAGCTAAGCAATACAATATCTTGCCTCAATCATATTACATACAACCAAAACCGTTGCTTGCTATGTGTATGCAAATATCCTTGCATATTGTACGTCTGCCGCATTGCTGTCTTTACTATTTCCCTCAGGAACCACTAAATTATACATCCAAGTGTTAGTAGAATATTAATTGTGATAATTAATTTGGTAGACTATCGAGTTGTATTGACGTTGTGATATCAATAATGAGCTTTGATATGTTCGTGATTGGATTGATTATAATGTTTGCTGTTCATATGTTTTAATTGATAATTATGCGTTGTTCATTAGGGTTGTTTTTGATTCATAATATTTAAGTCAATTAATATACAGTACGGCCATATTATCTTGACCGCTCTGAAATCGTGCAGGGGGTTGCGAAATAGTTTTTTTTAGTTTTTTAGTTAACATTTAATTATTACGATCTTAGGATTGGCCATTAGTTAAGTAAAGTTTATTTAATCGTTTTTACAGTAACTGTAACAGCAGCCTTGTGGTGTGACCGTCAGACTGCCAAGTCATTGGTCTCGAGTTCGAACCTAACAAGCACCTCTGAGTTTTCGGATTCATGTGCGTATTGTATAATTATCACTTGCTTAAAAACGGTGAAGAAAACATCGTGAGGTAACCGGCATGCCTGAGAGATATTTCTCGACGGCATGTGAAGCCAAGTCAGAGGCCCATGGGCGGCATAAACTCTGACACCAGGTTAGTCCCTAAACAAACGAAAAAGAAAAACAGTAACTGTTTTCTTCACGAATGTAAATGCGCGAAAGTTCGCAAAGCCTATGTTCAGAGTGGCCACGACTCGTCGCCCGAACTGTACATATTATTATATTGCATTAATAAAAAAATACCACTACTGAAAGCACCACCGTACCACACCGTACTTATCATCAATTTCATTGGTTCTGACCAATCAGAACGAGTTAAATTGACATTATCAATAACTAGCGGCCCGTCCCGGCTTCGCACGGGTGGAAATTTTTCCCGTTTTTGCAACATTTTTCATTTATGCTCCGCTCCTACTGGTCGTAGCGTGATGTTATATAGCCTATAACCTTCCTCGATAAATGGACTATCGAACACAAAAATAATTTTTCAATTCCAACCAGTAGTTCCTGAGATTAGCGCGTTCAAACAAACAAACAAACACTTCAGCTTTATAATATTAGTACATATACCTAGATATCAAACGTATTTTAACCAATAACATTGCTTTGGTACCAACGATGGTGGCGCCATAAGTTCCCTAGTTTCTTTCCCCATAAAAAGCCAACCGGGATTTCAGCAAACATCATATCCTTAACTTCTGCAATTCAGGCGTTTTAACTTAACCAATCCACAGCAAACATTGCACACACAACAAAATAAATACACCAAAATAAATCAGAGGAAACTCATAAAAGTCCATTCTCGCTGGTTCATAACTGCATGCTTGCAAAACGGTGGCTGTACCAAGGCTATACAGTCACCAAGCGCAATAAGCACAGAGCAGTGTCATTGCATTTCTGCTGCTAAAATGTCGTTGTTGCTCTCCAAACTACTGTTGTGTTCGCTTCAATTTCCCCAGGAACGTTCTCGGACAACGAAAACAGCCATTTTTGTAGCGAACTCCAATAATAATTCCGTTTTAAAATGTTGTTACAGGAGTTACGTTTCGTTTGTGAATATCAACAATTTAGTTTGTTAAGTGAAGCTTACGGAAGATCGTTGAATGTTGGTTTTATTGTGTTGTTATGGAATTACTTTTTTGACCAACACTTTTATGTTGCACGCTGAAATTCCCGTTGTCATGGGGGCTATTACATGTACTACTGGTACGCGTCCTGGTGACACCCGAGGGAAATGCGGTCGTTATGTTTATTCCTTTATTATAATTGGACACTGCAGTTCAATGAAGTAATTCCTTTTTTTTAGTTAAATTGTTTTTATCTTGCAGTACGTTCTACAGCATCAGGATTTGATTATTGAAGGTTGAAATTATTATAATGTTGTATTGTTATGGGAATTGAATTTGTGAGCGAAGTTTCAGGAGAATCGGTTGAACAGAAGTAGTTGAAAAATCTGGCGCAAAATTTTATGACGACACTTTTGGTGCAGTGGCTGAGCGATCGGCTTCTGCGCTACGGGTCGTGGGTTCGATTCCCGCACGGATCAAATATTCGTATGGTCTACAGATAGTTGTTCCGGGTCTGGATGTTTGTGCGTGTGAAGATTTGTGTCTGTATACGCATCCATGATACAGGAGAAATCCTAGTCAGGGGCAACGTTTTCTTAAAAAAAAAAACTAACCAACATATTTACGCAGTGAAGCTAATTAAAACCGTTTGATAATAAAAATATAACTGTCGTAGAATGCATGTTTGTGACGATCCTGCATACCACAAATAATAACGTAAAATACTAATAATTTTAATTAAAATAAGTATGAGAAAGTAATGACGTCATCTGACATAGAGTGCCATCTCTGCGTGTAACTACGCATTGTACTTGTAAGTACTAACATTGTGATAAGAAACATCTGAGTCTGTAGGTGTGTGTATATTAATTATTGCCTTAACGACCAAATTCTCTATAAAGCGCTGGACTTGAGGTGAATGACCTGCTGGTAGTATACCATTAAGGTCGTTATCATCCCAAAGTAATTAAGGCGCATACTAAGGTTAGTGTAGTGTGTTCGTTTACTATGTAACAATGGAAACTGCGCTCCGCTCTTACAATCTACAGCTAATCCAAGAACTAAAGATTTTATACCCAAGAGTTTCCAATACACTCCGTTTTTATTCATTCTAGTGATTACGGTTTATTGACTGAATCCGATATAAGTACTTGCTTAAATAAGTCGTGTACTTATCAGAGAACTTACAATTTCTGCAACCAAGTTAATCATACATGATGAAAATAGAAGAGACATAATAATTAAAATTAATAAAACTCGACAAAAACAAATCCATCAAGTTACTTATACAAGGTTAGTAGGAAAGGGGGTACTAAGCCGCGAGCCACTTAATATATTACTGATGATTTTTTTAAAGAAAGTGTTAAAATTTCAAAATTCGTAAAAAAAATAAATAGTTTTTTCAATAATTCTTCATCCCTGCTTTAGTAACGAATTCAGAAAATGGAGCTTCTAATCCGTGTCCCTAAATATGACCTAAAATGTAAACACAGCTGATCATAGCTGAGGATAGATAGAATTTAGCGTATTTTTTATGAAATCTTTGAACAGCTATTCCTCTTAAACTATTGACTTTTGGGGAAAGTTGCAGAACAAAAGTTATCCATTATTATGGGTACTTTAACACCCTTTCGGCTTACTACCCCCTTTCCGACTAACCTTGTATAATTTGACTGTTCTGCAGAAGTTATGATTGTAAAGGGAGATTTGGGTTATTATTAGCAAAGCACTATTTAAGAGGACATCTTTCGATAATAATGACATGAAGATTATTATAATTCAAATTACCGTTTTCGATGACTGAAATGTGATACTGATTAGTTTTTTTAGTATAAGTATTTTAGTGTGATTAATAGTTTGTGTGTTTAGTTTAGTTTGACGACCACATTGGCACAGTGGCTGAAGGTTATTTCGATTCTCTTACGGAACAAGTATTTTTATGGCCTACAGATAATTGTTTAGGGTATGGGTGTTTGTGCATGTGAAGATTTGTGTCTGTTAACGCACCTACGACACAGGAGTGAGAGCTCTAGAGTGGGGCTCTAATCCCTTAAAAATCTTTTTAAGTTAAACTGTTTTATCTTACAGTACCCCTGCAGCATCATGATTTCAGGATTGAAGGTTGAAATTATTATAATGTTGTTTTGTCATGCAAATAGAATTTGTATGAAAAGTTTCAGGAGAATCGGTTAAGCAGAAGTAGTTGAAAAATCTGTCGCAAGATTTAAATCAAACAAACAAACAAATATACAAAGTGAACCTAAAAACGTTTAAAAATACAACAATGATTTATTAATGTCTGATTCCTATAATTTACGGAGCGTTATTGGTTAAAATTGAGACTCTTGTATCTTTACCAATAATGAAGCAAAGACCTCACGACTTTGCTTCCATGTGGAAGTAGCTAGGTATCACAGGTGAAATTATCTTACGAGTTTATTTATATACTCAGTACGGCAGTAAAAAGCTCTACCGTTCGTAAGTAAAACGATTCGTTTTTGTTTATAGGAGCCGGGCATAACGTAAACAAGAACAACAAAATACAAAAAGTCAAACAAGGTTATCTAATCATTCGTTTTCCAATTGACAGCTACACTAGAAAACTACCTTTTCAAATAGGACTGACTTTCTTGGAAAATCAGCTCCGAGTAGTCCTATTGCAACTTTCTTTTTACAAAAAATCTTTCTTTTACAGAAATGAGTGTACAAAATCCATAAAGGTATTAATAGTAAAGTCTTAAATTATGGTTAGTTAGTGCCTAAGTAAAAAAAACTGGTATATAACTAAAATAAATTAATAACAAATGCAAAAATTGATTATTCAACATGGATGTTTAATTTAGCGACCTGCCCGATCTAGGTTTATTCAAACCTGTGTTTCAGGCCATCACTTCACAATATAATTTAAATAGGACAGTAATAAAGTTCATATTGAGTAAAACTAGAAAAATATATCTCCACTGACTATGAAATAAGCAAACTTCGGATAATATACTTAAGAACTATTTTATAGGTACTATACAAGTATACAAAAATAAACACTTACGAAGTACTTCATACTAATATTTCTAGTATTTTCTCTGTGTCTGTGTAATTAAGTTTCGCTAAGTATTCCGATAAAATTAAACTACATTCTTTATAGCTCACACTATATATGTTTATTAACTTGTTGAGCTTGTTGTACAAAAAAGGTCCTAAAAATACATAAAATCTATTAGCAAAAGCATGCCTAGTTTGAGGCTTTATGCAAACCAAAACTCTCCTCCTCTTGTCTGATGGTACTGGGTTACAAGAAAGTTGTGTGTGCTGGTTTAATACGATGTCACGAATAAACAATTGACGCACGGTTAGTACCTTACATGCTGTGTAAAGCTGGTGTGTTGGGAACCTAAAAGGGCGAAAGGTGGCAACCTTTAAAACTGCTCTCTGAGCACGTTCTAGAGGGAGTAAAATTGTTTTTGCAGCACCACCCCAGGAAATTATGCAATATGTAAGAATGGATTGACACAATGCTAAATAAACCTGTTTAATTAACTTATATTCGGCTATGTTACGTAAATTCTTGAAGATATATATTAATTTACGTACTCTGGTGCACAGTAAATCGATATGTTTACGGAAATTTAGATTTGTGTCAATCGTGACACCTAGATATTTCATATGGTTGGCTTTAGCTAAAGTGGGGCAAGTACATGCAATGTCAGCATGCGTTCTACAATTATGAGCAAAAATGTTTAGGTTAGTAAGCGGTATGTTATTGTTTCTCATTGTAAATAAAATGTATTTTGTTTTGTCTGCATTTAGCGTTAGGAGATTTTTATAGAGCCAATTAGACACAATATTAAAGCCATTCTGAGCGTGTTCATAGACCTCAACACGTGAATTAGCTGAAAACAATAGAGCTGTGTCATCCGCATATGACACTATGATACCATTTTGGAGAGTCAAGCTGCACAGGTCATTTATATAAATTAGAAACAACGTTGGTCCCAAAATACTGCCTTGTGGAATTCCATAACAGCTATTTTTAAGTTCAGAACTTTTATGCTGGCCAATTTTCACGCATTGATGACGATCGCTAAGATAGTCAGACAGTAATAGAAGTTGTGTTCCTCTTATCCCAAGTGTTTCGAGCTTTTGCAAAAGTATAGAACAAGAAATTGTATCGAAAGCTTTAGCAAGGTCTAGAAAGATCCCAATGGTGTGCATGCTATTATCCAGATTAGTACTTATATAGTCTGTCAGTTGGTGTACAGCTTGGTTAGTTGATTTGTTGGGCCTGAAACCAAATTGACTGTCTGAAAGCAATTTATTATCTTCAAGATATTTTAATAATCTGCTGTTTATGATTTTTTCTAAAATCTTTGAGAGGCCTGTTAGAACTGAAATAGGTCTATAATTATTCACACAGTTTTTGTCACCAGCTTTGAATATAGGGGTGACTACAGCTTTTTTAAGCAATTTGGGGAATATTCCTATTGATAAACACAACTGAAAAATGTGAGTTAACGGAGGAGCTAGTATGTGTTTATATCGTTTAATTAAATGATTTGGTATGCCATCCCACCCAATAGCACAATCTTCTTTTAACCCGCTTATTATTCTTAATACTTCATTGACGTCAGTATCTAATAAAACAAAAGAATTGAGTGTACGGGTACAATATGTCATAGTCGGGTTTTGTGGGAGAGAACTTCCAGCGCTTGAAGTTTTTTCTGCTAAGTTTTTACCAACGTTAGCAAAAAAATTGTTTACTTTATTCGCCGATACAGTTGGGCTTATGTCTATAGATAGTAAATCAAGTGGAGGTTCGGGATTCTTAGATCTAAAAGTATTGGTTTTTATAAATTTCCAAACAAGTTTACTGTTTTTTCCTGCCTTTTGAAGCTCATTTTTATCATGTTGTATTTTTATTTTCTTCAAGAGATTGTTACAAAAGTTTCTATATCTTTTATATGTAACGGAAAGTATTGCATTATCAGGTGCGAACTTCGATTTCAAGTGGAGTTTGTCTCTGTGTCTAATACAACGAACGAGACCGGGTGTGATCCATGGTTTGATACTATTATACTTTCTAGGCATTAATCTAGTAGATGTGTTTTTTCTTATTGCATATTGTAGTGAGTGTATGAAATACTCTAAAGAAATATTAGCATCATTTGAATTGTAAACTGGGTCAAAATTAATACTGAGTATATCATTTTCGAGGTTAGTCATGTTAACTTTACTATAGCTACGCATGCAGTTTTTTCTAGGTGAAGATAATTGCACTGTTAGTAAAACTGCTTGATGATCGGTAAGCGTGGAGTTAGTAACCAATGTTTTGGACGGATTTTTTGATTTTATAATGAAATGGTCTAAGCAGGAGCCGCTCTGATGCGTGGAGTGATAATGAGCCGGTAAAAGTCCATGGAATGAGCAAATATTCAGGTAGTTATGTGCATGGGTATCGGTTCTTCCAGAAGCAATATTAATGTTTATATCACCCAAAAGTATTATATTTTTAAAAGAAGATAACTGTTTTAAATGTATGTCAAGTGAGTCTAGAAATCGGTCAATGTTTTGAGAAGGAGGCCTGTAAATAGCCATAACTACAGTATCGGAACTAATTTTAATGATCAAACAATTACTATCTTGAAATACTGGTTCTTCCACCATAGCTTGTAAATTATTTTTTATGTAAACGACTAAACCATCATTTTGATTGATGTTTCTATTGGTTTTGTGTGAATAATAACCGCCAAGAGATGGTATGCTGGCTGTCTGTTTTGACAACCAACATTCTGTCAGGACGATAATATCACACCTTATGTCAAGACTTTGTAACAAAACTTCGAAACCGTATATGTTTCGGTTTATGCTGCGAATATTTTGGGTTAATATGGTTAAAGTGTTTTCCCCAGCAGGAAGAAGATGTTTACACTCCTCAACATTACAGACTTTAGCTTCAGACACAGAAAAACTATCTAGATCACAGATCAGCTGATTAGTCATGATATTTAGAGACTAACAAATAAGTATAAAAACGACTGTTTATGTGCTAACTAATTAAAGTAATAGGTGGCGCTCTTAGGCGCCCTCATAATCTATTGAATTTATGTAGTTTACCTCTGCGTATTTACGTGCCGGGCAATCGACATCACCAGTTTTATGGTCACATTTCCTCTTAAAGCGTTTGCACGTGGCACATTGGGGAGGAGAAGATTTCTTGTTACATTCCTTGATAGTATGACCAGTCTCTCCACAGTGATTGCAAGTAGGACTTGTTTCTCGGCAAAATTTAGCTGCGTGTCCGAATTGCTGGCAATTGAAACACCTGGTGACTATCGTAAAATCTCTCACTGGGCATGAAGTCCAATTTATGAAAATTCGGCCTTGATTTATTAGAATTTTCCTGATGGTAGCTGGAACTTCCAATATAAAGTTACAGGTAGGAAGGTCTTTCTTACCCGATTTATGACTCAGTTTGATAGTCTCGAGGAAGGACTCACGAGTAGTATTCGGCAACTTATCAGATAGATTTTGCTCGTATATACAGTCAAAAACCTCCTTTTCAGTAAGGGCTACGGGGACACCAATGATAGCGATCCTAGGACGGCGTTTAGTTGGTTCTTCGACTGTAAGGCCCGAAGAGACTAGTTTTTCTGAATTTCTCAACTTGTCGATATCGCCTTTGCTATCGGTGCTAATCAGAACGCCCCCATTCCTGACTTTCTTCAGGCCACGGACATGAAGTTTAAGTTCTTCCGGTGAGATGATTTTTTGGACGAGGGACTTAGTATCGTCACTAGTTTTGGTCTTATCGCTGGGATAGATAGCAACAGAACTCAAATTTGCTGGGCGGACAAAGTTATCGGGACCTTTTTTGACCATAGTAGCGTAGGAGGTATTTTCTGGTGGTTGCCGTTGAAAGACGTCTTTGAATTGTTGGAGAGAGTCCACAACGTTCTGCTGTGCCTGTAGGTGCTGGATAGTGCTGTGCGCCTGGATAGTCTTCTGTTTCAAGGCTTGGTACACGACGGCCATTTGAGATGTCCCACTTGAGACCTTCCGGCAAAGGGAGGAGACGCGGAGCTTCTGCTCCGCGTTCATTTTGCCTTCCGTAACAATAGTGCACACTTCATTAAGGATGGAATCAATGGATCCTAGCCATTTCTGGATCTCTGGTGTGGAGATTACTTCGTTTGGTAATTCATTTTGCGTGGATGGTGGTGATGAAATTGGGTCTACAGGGTGTGATTGTTCGGTCGACGACGGCGGAGGACTTCGTCGTAATAGTTGGCTACGGCCAAACGGGCTAGATCCTGGGTTAGACATAACTAACACAGATACACTTTTTGTCTATACAAATTATTTAGTTCATCTTGCGCGATAAAACAAAAGTCGGTAGGTAATACACACACGTGACACACTTTATATAATCCTTGAAACTGAAAATCAATAGAACGACAATCTTTGTAGTGTACTGAACTTTTTACATTTTTATTTCAGTTACCGCTTCATTGGTTCAGTTGCCGTGAGCTCAGTTTAGCAGAAGGTCCTGGGTTTAATCCTATTTTACCGCTAGTTCGCACAGAAATTGTTTACGGGACCGTTTTTAGCGGATCCCTTTTTATTTTGGTGATGGCGCCTATAGTTGTATGAGCAAATTCACATTCACGACAGTATTCTGAATCCAATAAAAAATACTGGTCCGACATTTTTACACATTCCGTTTAGTCATCAAAAAATGGATGCCGGAACAGTATAAAAAACAGATCCGTACGTGAAAGATGTATGGGGAAGTATGGGTGCCCTCACACACAATCTGTTATTTTTATCGTATCCTGCCTGCCAGATGCGAGGCGCGCGCGGGGATGCAGAGCAGCTGCCATTTGTTCAACTAATCCGTCGGTACAGATGTGAACAACACATCCAGTACCGACAGACGGTCTTACGAAAACGGATCCGCTGTGTGAACGGGCTCTTACTAGTTTTTTGGAGATTGACGAATTCTCCGTTACCTATGAGGTCTGTGTAATAAATGACGACACACTCAGATCACATCTGTCTAATAATAATTAGGTACTAGTGTGGTCGCTAGCGTAGACTAGGTCCTCCTTTGAGATTAAAGCACTGATAGCGTAGCGGTTAATTGCGTGCCTTCCATGCAGGGGGGTCTGAGTTATATCCCTCACTCTTACACTTATACTTACTCGTTCTGCCTAGCCTTTTCCCAACTATGCTGGGGTCAGCTTTCAGGCTAACCAGATGCAGCTGAATATCAGTATTTTACACGGAGCGACTGCCATCAGACCACCGCAACCCAATTACTGGACCATGCCGATATCCTAGGGTTAGACCGGTTGTCAGATTTTCGGGCTTCTGACTACCCGTAACGACTGTCATATGTATTCGTATGACACCCGGGATCGACTGTTTAACGTGCTATCCGAGGCACGGAGGGGTCTCGATGTGTAACGAACGGTCACCCATCTACAGACTGACCGCTGCAAGTGTAGCTTAACCTCGCAAATTGTATGATCCGCGCGGTTATTAATTAGCCACGAGCCCTGTACGCACCACTGTCTTTTCAAATTCATGTGCTGATCTGAATTTTATTATCACTTGCGTTACTCCACCAAGAAGAACATTGCTTAGTTATCGGCAATAAAATTGTCAAGCATATCATTTTGGGACCCAGTGCATAATATCAGCAAGCACATTGGGTCACCCGCGCGACGGCGCAACGAGTATTCCCAAGGAGGGTTGATGTCAGGCAGACGGCCGGTCATAAAAAATAAGCCAAAATCTCTAACAACATGGATTTATGAAATACATCCCACCTAGTGTGGAATAAGGGCAGGAAGAAGAATGGTAAAGGAATATCGTGTGGAAACCTGCACGCTTGAGAGGGCGGAAGAAGTTCTCGATAGTTTGTGTAGTCCGCCAACTCGCATCAAGCTAGTGCGACAGCGTGGTGGACTAAAACCTAAACCATTCTCATTCTGAAAAGCCCGTGTCCAGCAGTGGGTCATATTAGCATAATACTGTAACATTGTAGCACCCTTGAGGGATGCGGCGTGCCGGTTATGTGTTTATTTCATTGTAATAAAAACGATTAATCTAAATAAAAATGGCACGCCGGAGCGGGTGGCGTTAATTTTGTAGGAGTTCGCTTGTTTTGGCTAATAAACACCGTTTGAGGCTTTTAATGTTAGAAACCCCTCTTGCAGATTCTTTAATAATATTACACGTATCAGTTTGTTTGTTATTTGATATTTAAACAACAAGTGGAGGATATAGATATGTGGCGGCATCTATCGCACCACATGCGAACTACGCAGCGCGACAATGATCCAGCAAACAACAGCGACAACAATGACAGCTGTCAAATGAAATGTATCCTGCATCGCGATATCAAAGTTTGACACGCAGATAGTATATATATACATATAGGTACAAGTTCCCAACATTAACCGTTGGGCAGTGGCCCGCCAGGCATAAGACCTGCGTGGTAGGAGGATCCTTCCTTTTCGTTGGAGGAACACCATATCTCGTTCCTCCCAGATACATACAGTTTTTAGAAACACATAACTTAACATCACGCCAGTAGAGGTGTATAGTAACACCCTCATTTCGCTATTATGTTTAAACCCCATGTAATAGGGGGCGAGCCTATTGTCATCAATCGGGCACACATCCATAATCCAGACTACTACTGAGGAATTCCACACGGAAAAACTCAATAACACTTTGCCCGACCTTGAGACCGAACTCAGGACCTCACGATCAGCAATCGCACTAGCCACCACTAGACCAACAAAGCAGTTTTTATAAATATATTTTATATCTGCATGCGTTGCTCCCTTTGCTGGTTAACGAAACTCATTGCTGATACATGATGGGGTATCTATTCAACTTGCTATGTGTACTATTTCAGTGACAGACAATAAGGTCACCAGAATCATTATGGGCCGATTCTACGATCAATAATTTCTGTAAGCAATATCTTTCTTTTTCTGGAAACTGTTTATGACCTACAGGTTTATAGATTGAATAGTCGTATGTCATTCACAGCAATAATAATAAATTAACAAACTTTTTTTTGTCAGCCTATTCCCACTGCTGTTACAGTATAGTCTTGTGGCCCATTCCTATAATTCACGGAGCGTTATTTGTTAAAACGGAGACTTTTTATCTTTGCCAATAATGAAGCAAAAACCTCATAGCTTTGCATAGTAGACCCTCCCATATGGAAATAGCTATCACAGGTTAGATAACGAGTCTATTTATATGCCCAGTTTGACAATAAAAAATGCTACCATTGGTAAGCAAAACGATTCGTTTTTGTTTATACGAACTGGGCATAAATAAATAAAAAATGAATAAATAAATATACCATTTAATTTAATAAATAAATAAATAAGTTTTTCTATACTAATATTATAAAGAGAAAAGATTTGTATTTTTGTATGTAACGAATAAACTTAAAAACTACTGGACCGATTTCAAAAAATATTTTGCCGTTAGAAAGCTACATTATCACTGAGTAACATAGGCTATATTTATTACTAGAATAAAACTTCTTACTCGGGCGGAGCCGTGAGAACTCAGCTAGTCGTAAATAAAACAATACAATGTGAGTGTACTAACTAAAAATACTTAAACAAGCTAAATCCTTTGTCTAGAGAATATTTTTTTGTTAAAAGCTAGATAAATATAATTATACATAATATAACTTCCTAGACTGCTTCAGCTTCCCAAATGTTAATAAAACATATTTCTGGCCTGTAACTTCTTCAAGGTTGGCCGAACCGAATATAGGTAATGTAGTTACCTGAGTCTAGAAACTCAATATCTTATTATACACTTCACTTCACACAGGTCCAATATAACTTCTGTTCATATTGAACCAGACTTGAGTAGAAATCATTATTTTTTTTCCACTTTAGCTCCCTAAGTAAGCTGAAGTGATTCGAAGAAAAAGAATAATTCTTCTTCCTCCAAGCCTTTATCCAACTATGTTGAGGTCAGCTTCCAGTCTAACAGATGCAGCTGAATACCAGTATTTTACATGGAGCGACTGCCATCAGACACTCGCAACCCAGTTCCTCAGATTTTCGGTCTTCTGACTACCCATAACGATTGTCATAGATATTCTTATGACACTCGGGACCGACTGTTTAACGTGCTCTTCGAGGCACTGAGGGGTCACGACGTGTAACGAACGGTCACCCATCTACGGACTGACCGCGGCAAGCGCAGCTTAACCTCGCAAATCGGTTGTTAATTAGCCACGAGCCCCTCAAGAAAAAGAAAAAGAAAAATTAAATGGCGCAAATAATTAAACAAAAATGGGCCACAGGAAATAATTAAACAAAAATGGCGTCGTGCAGCAAGCGCATTTAATTTAACCAAACCGTAAACACAAGCTTGTTCTACAGCAACACTTGCCTCCCACCACAGCACCTCATAAATCAGGCTGCTTGCACATTAGAACAAGCAGCTTGCTACTAAACTTTGCATCAATTTACTAAACGACCGAAGTCGCGAACAAAAGCTAGTAGCAACAAATATCTGCTTTGTCTCCTATAACAGACAAATTTCAAAGGGACAATACAAAAATAAAATTCGCGAGCAAACAAAACCTGTGGCAACAATACAGTGTTGAGTAATGGTCCCGGAGTGAGTGTTTTCTGCGGAACGCGGGAACCCATGTCGGGGTAGACACGGACGGTACTGAATTGATTGCCTAGATGTCACACCTGCCTGGCATACAATTTTATCACCCAACGTACCTTGTTCAATATTTTTATACAAGCAGAAGTCAAAAGGAATTGCTTTATACTCCCATTTCAGGCTTCATTTTTATATTGTTACTCGTGATATTCTGTTTCAATTTGATATTACACTTGACTTTCTGTATGCACGCGATCTTTCCTTTCAACACAGCGTTGATGTGAACATAGGTTTACAAAATGAAGCTTAAGTAGTAAATCTTTTCTATCGGCTACTGCAGGTAATGCCTTCGGCTAGAGATCGATCGAACAATACGGCTTTATGCAGTGGGATCCCCGGATGAACGAATTCTGTTTCTCCTCTCTAGGTGTCGTTCAAAGCATCTTAGTGTTTTATTTCCGGTCAGCATCATACACACATACTTTTCCATCCCGTGTGGGGACGGGTTAGATTATAAAACTTCCTCACCGCACGCTGGGACGCGTGTTGTAAGATTCAACAAAACCCAGTACGATTGACGGTAGGATCTATACGGTCCAACCAGTTTACTGTGTTTCGTCGTGTGTATGTGAGAGCCAGAGGGGTATAGGGGAATCCCTCTATATCTCTGTTCCTTGGATTCGTGTGCTCCATTTTAGACCCTGTCTGCGCTTACTACCACGTAAGATTAGGGACTAAGGTGACCAAGACAATAATAAAAATTAAAAAATGCCGAACTGACTTGCGATAACTTGTAGGTCTATTACGAATGTTTCACATTAGTAACGTTAATGTGGGTGAATTTTGAATTGTGAATTATCACACATACTATTTAATTAAATTAAAAACTTTATTCATATCTATTTAGGATACAAATTGTGCATATCACAAAATAAATAAACCAGAATGTTATAGGGCAGTTGTATTTACGATTCAAAATTCGCTTACATTAGCGAGACGGATATATATATATGTCGGAGAATAAATCATTTAGAAAATAAAGGAGGGTAGTCGTCAAGATGAATCAACGTACTCGACGTTTTAAAATCAGTTGTCATTCGACGGAGCGGGGCATTCCATATCGAACAGCCGAAGAAGTCTGACCTTTTATACTGACTAGCTTATCCTTATTTCCTGAACTTGTGTAAATTGTTATATTGTGATATATTGTGAACTAGCTTCTGTAACTAACGACTAACCCAAATACAAGTACTCTCAGTGGTGGAGAGTCTATGTTTGTTTTATTTACGAAATACACGCTTTACCTTCTGATAAGCAGACACTGGTCTAAACTGTAATGCTATACTCAATTCTATCAAATTCTATAAACTGTGTGTGTCTGCGACATATATATATATATCCCAATGGATATACGTCAAATGTTCATGCTAGGTCTACTGGTTTCTATGGTTTTGATCTAACTTTATCTAACTTCCCTCTCGATTCAGAACCTTACGATAAGTCAGTTATCGACCGATTTAGTTTGTTATCTCGTTTTGTCTATGATTCTCGTAACAAGAGGAAAAGAGATAAAAAACCCAATCGTCCGACAACTAACTGAACAAAAAGTTCTGAATAGAGGGCCTGGAGGATTGTTGAGATTTTAGAGACAGTATCACCCTAAGGATCTAAAAAAATAACTCGTCGAAAACTAAATAAGAAACGAAAGTTGATAAAACGTTTTTAAGAGAATTGGATAACAGCTCCCAGTTTTAGACAAAGAGGTAAGAAACTACACAGAAACTGACGTACCCTGGAAACCAATTTTTAAATGCCAACAATTTAATATAGATGAAATTCCAGATAAAATAAAGTACACTCGTACGTGGTTTAGAGGCGTGGACATCACCGGACGAAGAGAGGGAGTTGTGTCTCCCACGAGGCACTAACTCCAACATTTTGTATTGTTTTACTTTCAAGGTGTACCTGGGATTTACAAAGTGAATTTATAATAAAACTAATAGCACTTACAATGTAAAAGCTTTGTGAATATCTATTTGCAGTTGAAGTTTAGCCATGTAATGTTAGGGCCCGTGGCTAATTAGGGGCCATTCAAGTGTTACGTAAGCAGAATTTTAGTAATTTTTGACCCACCTCTCCCCCTTGTCAGCAAAAGTAAGCAAAGCTTTTACGCCCCTCCTATGCTTACGTAAACATTGGTATATATATTTTTTAAACTGATCAGGTTTCTTTATTGTTATTCATGAGCAGCAGTTTTTAAGTCTAGAAAAATAAGTAAGTAAATAAATAAAAATTGCTGACGTAATCGTCAACTAGACACCCCCGTCCCCCATGTCATCAGAAATAAGCTAAGCAAAGACCCTCTCACCCCCCTTTCGTGCTTACGTAATACTTGAATGGCCCCTTACCAACAACGCGGATCATACGACTTGCGAGGTTAAGCTGCGCTTGCCGCGGTCAATCTGTGGATGCATGTTAAACAGTCGGTCCCGGGTGTCATACGAATACCGGATATCGTTACGGGAAGTCAGAAGCCCGAAAGTCTGACAACCGGTCTAATCTTAGGATACTTGCCTTGTAACTGGGTTGCGAAGGTCTGATAGCAGTCGCTCCGCTGGCTATGTAATCCCAACAAATACACGCCGACGCAAGGTAACTAAAGAATTATGGCAATATGAAGCGCCATCTTCTGCAACACAAACAAACATCAGCAACGTTCTGCGATCACCAACCGATTTGCCAAATATGGTTATTAGAGTAATATATTTTCATTTTCGAGTTTGCTCGTTTATAACAAACTAGATAGAATGGTAGAATGTAAAAAATAGCCCTTACCCGTAGCCTCGCTTGCGAGATTTTTTTTCTTCCCCTTATGGAAAGAATTTTGAAACTCCTTCCGTAGTGGATGCCTACCTACCTTATAAACGGTACCTACGGTCAAAATTTTAAGTTTCTTACCCCAGCGGTTTAGGCTGTGCGTTGATAGATCAGTCACTCAGTCAGTTTCACCTTTTAATATACAGAATAAAGTATAAAAAAGCCTCCAATAATGACGATACTCAAGTACATCGGGTGCACCCTGGGCAGTCTGCCTCACTACCAATCTTGCCAATTGGCTACACATTTCACCACGGCATGAACTATTCTCGTATTGCTCGTCAAACGAGAGAAGAAGCAATCTGCTGTTGTACTTAAGACAAGCGATAGTTTAGCATTCTGTCTCACTCTACTTCATTTGAATTGAACCCTCTTATTATATCTCCTTTTCCTCTGGTGCTTTAAATCTGGCGTCAAGTCTAGCGTATTCTGAAATACAACTTTATGTACGTATTTAGGTGAGAGAATTTCAACCGAAAATATTTTGCGGTTTTTATTTTAATAAACGAAGCTGCTAAACATAATATGCGTTTGTAACAACGGCACAACAAGCTAAAGCACTTAAACGAAATACGTATTATTTTCTACGTTGTTCGTGGTTAATTTAATTAAAACACCTCTGTGTTCCTACACGCCGGACGGTACAGAAAAATGTAATAAAAGAAACATTCCCTTCCCCATCCAGATGACTGTTTGATTTCCCAATAAGTTAAACAGGAAAACAGGAACTGATTGCGTGTATTTCAAACAATTTCAATTACAATAAATCCATTAAAGATATCAAGTTAAAACAAATTAAAGTTCCTTACTTTATTAACTAAGTTAATAAGAATTGTAAGAGAGATGTCCCCATTTCTAATTCGGTATAAAGTCGTCGTACCGACAGCTGAACTTCTGTCGTGTTTTAAAGATAAATTGTAAGCTAGTGAACAGAGACAAAATATATTGTTGTTACAATAACGTGAACAGACAAATTCTTGATCTAAACTCTAGAAGGCAAAACGTTTTTGGCATTTGAACGCGTCTTTTTAAACGGATAAGTTTCAAACATTTTCTCTTAAAAATATCATGACTATTTAAAGATCAAAAACGTTGAAAAACAAATTCATCAGGCAAGGAGTTGAAAGTTTGTGAACTTCCTGGAAAGGCCTCTTCTGTCGTATTTCCGCAAAGCGGAGATTTGCGATAAGAGCTTGTGGAATTTAAGTAGTTTTACGTCAAATACAAGAAAGATTACGACATATTATTATGTCAAAGAAAAAATAAGCTTAATCTCTGTTTTATTAGCAATATATTTTACAGCAGTGATAGCCTATTGGTGTGACCGTCGGACTGCTAAGTCATAGGTCTCGAGTTCGAACCCAAGGCACGCAGCTCTGACATTTCGGATTCATGTGCGTATTGTATAATTATCACTTGCTTAAAAACGGTGAAGGAAAACATCGTGAGGAAACCGGCATGCCTGAGAGTTATTTCCCGACGGCATGTGAAGGCAATTCAGAGGCCCATGGGCGGCATAAACCCTGAGACCAGGTTAGTCACTAACCACACGAAAAGAAGGAGAATATATTTTATGGCGTATGACGTTTATAGACGTTAAGGCTTATTCACCTCATATAGGTAAATACTAAGATCGAGTCGTTAGGCTTTTTTTATTAACGTGGGGAAATCCTCATGGATACCCTCCGCTCTGGATAAGGCGAAGGGTTATATCTGACTCTTACCAGCTAAAGCCACGGTGTTCCTGCGAGGACTTATGGCCAGATTCACGGGATCCACTAGTCCATTCACTATAACCTGTGAGATCTTGATCTGCCACTCGGAATATTTGGCCTAATCTAATAGTGTTAAATATATTTAAACTTGCCGCCTTGTCAACTTTCTGTTCTCTAACGCTCTCTTGTCTCTCTTGCTCGCCGCCACCGCCCATGTTCGCGTCTAGTACTGCTCTCTGAATCTTAAACTAATTATTATTAACTTCAACATATAGTCTAGCCTGTCTCATATTAAGCCAACACCTACAAAAAGACAGATTAACCCTAAGATGTTAACAATAAGGTTCGAAGACCTAAATAGTCCGCGCATTAACACTCAGATCTGTTTGTTTCCCTCATTAAATTTTTCTCCAAATGCCTACAAAAGGAAACGGGGCGATCAAAAAACAGCGCCTATTGTACGGTTTCTTCCACAACATTTGCAGTTTCTTCCTAATGTACCTATCAAGCCTTGAAAAATGAAAGCCTTTATACCAGAGAAGCTTAATTTTTTCTCTTTTTTCCTGTTAATTTTCCCGACTATTCATCATCTGCGAACGTTAAGCGACAATTGAAATACTATAATGCGTTTTCAATTACATAATCTGTGGCCAAACAAAGGGAAAAATTGTTCGTGTTTTTCTGATAATTTTATTGTTTTGTTACAAAGAAATGTAGGTCGAACATCATTATCTCGATATACATGTAAATACAGTAATTGGTACAGCGAGTGTGCTTACTTATACTGGTATATCGTAGAACAATGAGTTACGGTAATGGTCTCGTATTGTATAAATATTTAGCTTGAAGAAAAACATCATCTCTGAACAACACGTTTCAATACTCCATTTCATACAGCAATTGTCAAATAAGACCCACTTTAGCAAGGAAATATATACCTATAGAAATAAGCAACATGTGTGCTTCCATTAGGGATTTAACATAATATTATGCTTTTATGAACCTTAACGGTCAATCAAGATGAGCTGAAATTCTACTTGATGAAATGGGCCATTTTTGTCGAATTGTTGGTGTAGCTGTCGCAAGCGCGACTGCTGAGCATAGGGTCTTGGGTTCGATCCTCAGGTCGGGCAGTGTTATTAGGTTTTTCCATTAGGAATTTCTCAGTAGCAGTTCGGAGTCGGGATTTGTGCCCGGTTAACGGCAATAGACTCGCCCCCTATTACATGGGACATAATTATACATAACCGGCGAAACGAGGGTGTACCTACTAAAAACACCTCTGCCGAACCCTTCGGGAAATACAAGGCGTGGTGTTATGTTGTCGAATGCTATAATAAATGTAGGATGGTTGATCTATTATGAAACAAGTAGCTCTAAATAAAAATAATGTTTTTATTAAGTCTCATAAAGTAGAGAGTACTCTAGTACCCTCCGAGAGATAGTCAGATACATTAAAAGTCTGCTGGCCTTTCACGAGGACAACGGTACAACCCAACGGTTGAACCGAATATTAATTTATAGCCATCCGCACGCAAAATACGTGCTTTGTCGTGGAGTTACGGAATCCTGCCTGTTAAACCTAAGGCTCACAAAGGACAAATCAATCAGAGGTATCAGTGGAACCGTAACCAAATCTATAAGTCGGTGCTGATCCACGCTGAACCAAATTGAAGGCACCGACTTCTGAAACTGTTAATTTTATATGGCAATTATTTTATTCTTTTTTTTGAAGTCGGTTTAAATTTTTTGTAAAAAAGTTTTTATTTTTTTTATTTCAGTGACCTTAATTAAAACTTGGTTGGACCTACTACAGACGCTGCTCGTAACATAATCACATCATCACAATATGCGTACTGTTCGTCATTGAGGAGTTCCATTGTCTATCTCCGAAGTTCTTCATCAGATCTTCACCAAATTTAAATGGGACCAACTTCGAAGTATACCCTATCCATTAAAAAAATAATCATTAAAATCGGTTCACAATTCGCGAAAATATAGATGAACATACACAAAAAAAAAAAAAAAAACATACAGACGAACATAGTAACCTCCTCCTTTTTGGAAGTCGGTTAAAAAGGAGAAGCTGACTGACTGACTGATCCATCAACGCACAGCCTAAACGACTGGGGTTAGAAACTTGAAATTTTGACAGTAGGTTCATTTTGTGACGTAAACATCCATTAAGAAGGGATTTCTCGAAATTCAACCCCTAAGGGGGTGAAAAAAAATCACGCAAGCGAAGCTGCGGACAAAAGCTAGTTAAAAATGTAATAGGACTTGGCGCTTGGCGGCAGGCGCTCCTTCCGCGGAACTCAACGTGTATGCCTGACTAATTTAGTTTTTGTTGCCATGTTGGCGTAGGTACATACCCAGAGTTACATGTACCCCAGTTTGAGACACCCTATTATAGACAGTGATGCAAAAAAGCTAGGTAGGTATATCACATAGGACGTAAAACAAAATGGTAAAACATTGCTTAAAGAGCAGGAGGTAGTGGCTCATTGCTGATGAGCCTATCCTAGGGTAGGCTAAGATAGGATTAGGCCTAGTCTACCTCCCTAGTGAGTGGCCTGCGGGCGGCGGGTTAGGGGACCCGTCGCCCGACCAGTAACGGGGCCAGGGAGGATGGCGCGCCGTGTTCCGCGCGCGCCTCATGGAAGGAAGTGGGGCAGGGGAGCAATTGCCCAACCACAGGAGAGGTCCACCAGAAGAAGCTGGTGGACCGAGACCTGCCGGGGTCGCGGTGCATGCAATAGCGAATCCCGTGACCCCGGCCTTAGGTCAGAAGGAGGGACATCGTTGGTTTTTAGTCGGTAAGAGTCTGGCAGAACCCCTCGCCTTCGCCGGGCGAGGGTCATCCACGAGGATTTTCCAACGAACAAAAAAAAAAGGCCTACCCTATGACCGGGCGTGTCATGCTGATCGTAGCGAAAATGAATGTTCCTTTATTATACATTTTTAGTTATGTTTACTCCATTACTTAAAGTCTCAATCACTTAATTATTTTATATTGATGGCGAAGGTATATTAATGTCTCGTATAAATTTTCCTCATCAACTGATATTCGCACGATTGAAAATCCCACGTTATTAATTAAAATAATATGTCAACAATGGTAGTTGTCGTGTTTCCGAAATTAACATGTGCATATTGTGCATAATTGATTTACCTTTATATTGTTAACATTAACAAACAATTAATATGTTTATGAAGCGTGAACGACGTCATGTATGAAATTGAGAAATCTTTTCTATAATATGGATAAACACTCTGGAAACGGCCTTTGCTTACCACAGCATCATTGCTAGGCTTCTTAAGCCAAATTCTCCATTGACCGTAATGAACGGCTAAAGCGCAGGCCACACCTCAAGCTGGCGGGCAGGCGGGCGAGCTACTTTTCACCGAGCCTAGCTTCTTCAGTGACTCAAACGATGTGAACAATGTGAATAGAAGTATGAAAAGGCCAGCCCACCCGCCCGCCAGCTCGCGGTGTGGCCTGCGCTTAAAGGTGTTTGGCACACCGATTGGAGAACAGAGATAGAGGCATGCTGCCCCCTCCTCTTCACGGAATCCAATTCATCCCAATTTCTCTTAAAGCAAGAATAACATATCGAAGGATCGTAGCATGTGGCGTTTCAATAATAGTTTCTGCTTACCACCATGGAAAAAAGGCGTTAGATTATGTATGTTAAATATCGAACTGTAGTTACGACGAGTATCACGATAAATTGAGTGGTTTGTCGAGTCAATACAGCAGATAACTAGTACCATATAATTAATCTGCCGTAAAACATTCCAAAATCCCCTCAATCCATTTCCCAACACATCGGCTTTCCAGGTATTCCACTAAAAAGTAGTACAGTAAAAAAAAAGTTTTATTTATTTTTCGCTTCAATCCGTTGTCGGTAAACACTCCTGATTTTTCCACGTACATCGAATAAAGCTTGGTATCGACAAGCGCCTGGCACTCATTCGATTCTCGGAAGCGTTACCTGTGGTGTTAATTATCAACAAGAGAGCCTTTTTGTGGGCTATACACGATTATGAGCTTTTAACAGTGTGTTTATAGCTTTACTGTGTTTCGTGAAGTACGGCATAATCGTTACAATTAAGTGTACCTTTAACGCAGTAATAATGACACATTTATAATTTTGATGGTGAATGTAATTTGTGTTATAAACATTTAAGTAGAGGTTTGTTTGCTGAAAAGGGTTTTAAATTAATATTCGGTGTATTTTAACTAAAATACACCGAATATTAATTCGACAATTGTCTATATGCTGTCATTTTAAAGTGGCTACATAATGGAGCATGATGAAATTACTTGCGTATATTTTTTGTTACCCCTGATGAAATGCAGTGTAAATATGCGTATGTTCTGCGTAGCTTTTTCCCAACTATGTTGAGGTCAGCTTCCAGTCTAACCAGATGCGGCTGATTACTAGTACACGGCGCGACTTCCATCAGACCTTCACAACCCAGTAACTGGGCAATGCCGATATCCTAAGGTAAAACCAGTTGTCAGACTT
This sequence comes from Amphipyra berbera, assembly GCA_910594945.2. Classification (NCBI taxonomy): domain Eukaryota; kingdom Metazoa; phylum Arthropoda; class Insecta; order Lepidoptera; family Noctuidae; genus Amphipyra; species Amphipyra berbera. The sequence goes on along the minus strand of OU343136.1, from coordinate 6,431,149 downwards.
TCGCGCTTCTGACTACCTGTAACGACTGTCGTACCTATACAACTACCTAAATGTACCAACCATATACTGCAAATTTTGGAATTACTCCCAACAAGCTAAGTAGTTTTGAAACGGCATGCCCTTAAAGTAGACAAGTCATTTTTTTTTGCCCTACTGTAAAATTTTCCTTGAACCACTTGCTAGGTTTTGATTTTTCACAGCCGAGGTGTTCTTATGACACCCGGGGCCGACAGTTTAACATGCTTTCCGAGGTACGGAATGAAAAGGTGTGTATTCCAAAAAATATGTATACTTTTTATATTATTAAAATAATATTGTTAATATTGCAAGTTCATTACTGTGTCGTTGTTGATTGTTATTTAAATATCACGTGATTATCTCTTTTTTTTACACATTTGCCTCATAATTAGGTATTAGTAACAAGAATTGCACACTCACTAGTAAATCACGGTCGATGCGCAGTTTCCATTGCATTCATCATTGTAACAAAACTCCCTTTAGATATTCCATTTCGTGACACGATAAGCAGTCGCAGCTGTCGCGCAATTTTTCCTTTCGGTCCAGGAAATCATGGAGATATTTTTTTAAATATTCCTCGAACAATAGCAGAGGCTCATAAAAACGGCGCAATTGGTCGTGAGGCTGCAGGATGTTCGTTGTGCGGACGAATTTGTTGGTACCGGGATTTTCCGGAGCTCTTCCCGAGCTCCAGCCGGGCTCTTCCCGCCCCACCGAATCACAAAGAATTCTCCTACAATAACCGAACATTCCGTGTTGTCGACTTGCGAATGTAACCAATCTTTTTAATTAAATTACTGAAATAAAAAGTTGTCCCATTTTTTCAGTCTAATGGAATTATTCCGTTTCGCGCTTCCGATTCTTGGCACCTTTCAAGTGGAAAAAAACGGAAAGAATTGTTTGCAGATGTTGTGTTAAATTAATTTGATTTTATTAATTTTATTTATGATGTCAGAAATGTATCAAATACTGATCTCCTTGAACTAACTAACGGCTGATGAAACCGGCATATAAGAAATTACTTACTTCCTCTTAGCCTTTTCCCAATTATCTTGGGGTCAGCTTCCAGTCTAACCAGATGCGGCTGAATACCAGTATTTTACACGGAGCGACTGCCATCAGACCCCCGCAACCCAGTAACTGGGCAATGCCGATATCCTAAGGTTAAACTGTTTGTCAGACTTTCGGGCTTCTGACTACCCGTAACGACTGTCATAGGTATTCGTATGACACCCGGGACCGACGGCTTAACGTGCTCTCCGAGGCACGGAGGGATCTCGATGTGTAACAACCCATCCACGGACTGACTGCGGCAAGCGCAGTTTAACCTCGTAAATCGTGCGATCGGCGCGGTTGTTATTTAGCCCCTCGGCATATAAGAAATTATGGTTTTTAATTCAGAATTCTTTCTGAGCGTTTACCCAATTTTATTACTTTTCAGTGTCCTTTTATGAGCGTTCGTTTTATCGGCCATAGACCGAGAATATAAAGGGGATGCAGCAGACGTCTACCGTCCTATTGATCGAACATTTGATCACCGCATAATGTCTCAAAGACCGCAATATAATCTGCCATCAAAGCGAACCAAACTACAATAGCCGGGTGACAATGTATTAATTGCCACATAATTACTACATAATCTTATTACGTCACTGCCCATTAACGACTCCGTGAACATTTACAATGACCGGCATTGAACACGTAACTGCTAGATATGAATAGAATTGAATTTATGAATTATTCTCCTCTTTCTAAAGACGGAATGTCCCTCGACGATATTCAGAAATTAATATTCATGACTAAAGCTATGAAGATACCGAACGAACTAACAGTACCTAACGCTTTCTATTTTGCTAGTTATTACAGCTGAGTTAGTGCCAGAGTCAATTATTTTGGATTGGATGTTGCTAAGGTTGAAATTGTTTTGCACGGAACTGTGAACAATTGAAACATCAAAGCTAGCAAAGCAATTTGATTTCGAAGAAGTGATGATTATTAACATAATATATCATCACGCCTGTATTCCCCGAAGGGTTGGGCAGAGGTGTATATTAACACCCTCATTTCGCCGTTATGTTTAAGTCCCACGTAATAGGGGGCGAGCCTATCGGGCACAAATCCAAACTCCGGGTTGTTACTGCGGAATTCGACATGGAAAAACTCAATAACACCTTGCCCAACCTGAGAATCGAACCCAGGGCCTCACGATGATGATTATTAAAAGCTTAAACACCTGTATAACACAGTCCGGTATTCTGTATTGTTTGAAACAATATTTTATAGAACAATTAGGCTGTCCGCGCCAGAATATATTCATTCTAGTAAACAAACAATAAACCACAACAAAAGTAGGTCGCTCGGTGAAACTGTCCGACATATCTGTTTGTAAATAAAATAATTACATGTTTATTTCATAGCTATGCTTCGTTGGTCTAGTTGTGGCAAGCGCGACTGCTGATCGTGAGGTCCTGGGTTCGATCCCCAAGTCGGGCAAAGTGTTATTGGGTTTTTCTATACGGAATTCCTCAGTAGCAGCCCGGACTTTGGATTTGTGCTCGGTTGATGGCAATAGGCTCGCCCACTATTACATGGGACTTAAACATAACGGCGAAATGAGGGATTTAGTATACACCTCTGCCTAACCCTTCGGATACAGGCGTGATGTTATGTTATATTCATAGCAATGTCGACAGTTTATCGCCTATTCAATTCTTGGATGTATAGTAACACCATCATTATACTGGGTCCTAGTGATGTTAGCGTCAGTTCTATATTCAATGACGGTCTCAAAGAGCCTTTGACATGTGCCAGTCTTTTGGTTAACTACATAGTACTTACTAAAAAGGGGTACAAAAACAGCGAGAGGATACCAACAGAACCGTTTCAAAGGTTCTTAGATGTAGTAGAACTGTTTCTGAATGTGTTCTTCCGGGAAAGTACTGTGGCAGCATCTATCACGCCACATGAGAACTACGCAGCACGACGATTGTCTAGCAGACTATAGCGACAACAATGACAGCTGTCAAATGAAACGTCACAAATCCTGCATCGCGATATCAAGATTTGACACGCAGATAGTAAATATATACACAACTTCCCACACCGTTAATCCAGCCCTCATCAAGCTCTCTCCCTCCCAATCCTCTCGCAAGCAGCGCCCTAAGCCGAAATCCGCGTCCCCCCTAGGGATCGCCGTTAGTGCTGTTATTGCTAGCTAGTCATGATGTTAGCAGTAGTAATAGTAGTTAGCTTAGGTTAAGTATTTTTCTCTCATCCCCATTGGTTGGAGACCCTTCAGGTCTCGCCAATAATTGCCTGGTTACGTAGACACGGTCCGCAAGACCATCTACAAGAAGTCGAGTAGAAAAAAAAAGAATCAACCGGTGGGCAGTGGCCCGCCAGGCACAAAACCCGCCTGGTAGGAGAATCCTCCCTTTTCGTTGGAAGAACACCATACCTCATTACACCACAGTACTACCAACATACCTATTTATGCCACCAAGTATTACTGGGTTCCGTTCTGTCTGTGACTGTACTAAATCAGCATTGTACGTAGTCATTAATTGTGATTTTTTTTAAACTTTCACTATCTATTAACGTATTACTAAAGTAAACTAAAAGTAAGTAGTAAGTTTTCTTTTGCTGTGCCCGACAGGGTCCACGATCGTTACAACAAATGTTTACTTACCACCTAAGCAATACATTGTGGAATGCAACAAATGATTGAGTATTCAGTATATTAGTGGATCTATTTCAGGCACTATTTATTGACATAGTATTTTTATAGAATTACATCAGCTTTCTATCAGATTTCTATGAGAATTGAGGCTGGCGCTGGCTGTCAAAATGTCCCATCAAAACATTGAAATATCTCCAAACCTATGAGATCACTATTTCTGAGGTTTTGTATTTCGAGGTCACTATTTAGGCACTATTTTTCGAGCTTATGTCCTTTGTCAAGACTGTAGTCGTTTCTGAGTTGCGAGGTGGGGACGCTGCCTTGACGTCAAGCTAGCGTCCCCAGTCATAAATCGAAAACTATTGAATCACTAATCATTTTGTTTTGGTCACCATTTGTCACTATTTAGGCACTATTTTTTGGATATAACAAAAATCCTGGAATCGTTGGTGAGAACGCTGGCTTGACGCCAACGGTTTGAAGGGTAGGTAATGGGTGCCGGTAAAATTACAGGCACATGAGACTTTCCAAATTTGTCTCTAAGGTTGGCAATGCATCAGCAATCCTCTTGGTGTTGTAGGTGTATATAGGTGGCGGTAACCTCTTACCATCACATGGCCCGTCGGTTTGTTTGCCAACCTATGACATAAAAAAGGTACCAACAAAACAGAATTAAGGTCAACCGGGGCATTTGCGTTTTTGGGGTAATTGCGTTTACTCGAAATTATTTAAAAGCTACTAGAATACTGCCACTTAAAAAAAGACAATAAAATCTCTTTTACTGTAACTCATAGAAGAAACAAATCAATTAAGCTTGAACACGAATAATTTTAGAATACTTTTGCATTAGAATTTTTCCTATTAATTTAATATTTAATGTGATATGAATCGTTCCAATTCAAATTCTTTTTATTTGTATAAATGTGGTTACATAGGTCTTACGTATATAGAAATTTGTCCAGCACATTTGTCATATAATTATTATGACATACAAATTTTAAATACAAGATATTTTAAATGTAAGAAGACAGGGCGATAGCTATTAAACAATACACAATTCCACAGCCTAATGCTTATATTTTAACAATTCGTCTGTGGAGTAGAAACAACGTCCACACAAAAGTGAAAAAAAGTGTGTAAGGTAAAAATGTAACGCAATTGCCCCGGTTGACCTTACAGTATTGACGGTTCCACAATACTTTCACACCAATAGGCAAGCAGTGCTCAAAAATAACTTGTTTTTTCCTTGTAGATGCGTCTACAGGGTTGACGTATGGATTCTGCCGAAATCCGAACAATGTCAGCTGATGTGAAAGGTTTATACACAAAATGGCCGGGATTTTGCTTTCAGAAATAGTGCCGCAATGCTGTCTGAAAACGAGAACAAGTCGTGTGATGTGACTGCGAATGGGTAACTTAATCACTTATGAAGATAGAATATTTTGTAGAGATTGTCTTATCAGGCCGAATTCATTAACTGCTAAATAATGGCTTCCCCGGAGACTGTTAAAACACCCCTCATTTTGTGTACGTGAATTGAGGGCTGGATCATAGTATTATCACTACGGTTGAATAACGGATGGGTGAATGGGTGATATAGAAATTTGTCCACCATCTTAATAAAATGGATGATGATGGAGGATAGACGTGAGCACTAATTATATGATAAATCTATCAGTAATGTATGGTCAGAATTTTGAATGTATTGGTCATTGAGTTCTATGTTTTCAGGGGATATTTATGAAGAAAAAAAAGAAGTAGAAAAAAAAATGATCTTGCACAGATCGATTGCTATAGCTATGACAGGCGTTACGGAAAGTCAGAAGCCCGAAAGTCCGACAACCGGTCTAACCTTAGGATGTCGGCATTGCTTAGTAACTGGGTTGCGGAGGTCTGATGGCAATCGCTCCGTGTAAAATACTGGTTAAGTCGCATCTAATTAGACTGGAAGTCGACTCCAAAATAGTTGGGAAAAGGCTAGTCAATCAGCACAGATCGATTGCTGATATAATAAGAAATTACCAAGCCAATCACCATCCAATCACGGTTGAGCCTTAAAACAAAATAAAATCCAACTAGAACCACAACAAATGTTTTTCAGTCGGGCTCTAACCAACAATTTAATATTTAACATAGCGAGCAGCGCTAAAATGTTTCAGTTATTCAGACCATAAATAACTCGCTTCCACTAATCCCCTATGTTCGTATCTGCGATTCGATGAATATATATTGAATGAATGGAAGATTGAATGGGTAATCTCATTACCCTAATCTGTACACACAAGATCCTGAAGGTAACATTCTGTATGAATTATAAATTGCTTGTCATTTAGTGTTTGGTTTCATTAGCCCTTGTAGGAGGTTCGTCAGTTTAGATTAAATTGAACGTTGAAGGAAACAGTAGTTTTAAGCGAAGCGAATCTTTGTCTTAGCGTAGTAGGTACTAACTGTAAAAAGAAAAGAGAAATAATATCCTCTTTGAGTTTGGATGTTAGTATGTCTGTTGATAAATTAGGCTGTAACGGCTGAACGGATGAAACTGTGTGTACAAGGTTAGTCGGAAAGGGGGTACTAAGACGAAAGGGTGTTAAAGTACCCAACTTTACCCAAAAGTCAATAGTTTAAGAGAAATAGCTGTTCAAAGATTTCATAAAAAATACGCTTAATTATATCTATCCTCAGCTATGATTATACGTGTTTACATTTTACGTCATATTTGGGGTCACGGATTAGAAACTTCATGTTCTGAATCCATAACTAAACCGGGATGAATAATTTTTGAAAAACCTAAAATAAAAATGTTTTTTTATGGAAAAAATATTACCTAATTGATTTTTTTAAATTTTAACATTTTCTTTATAACGATCATCAGTGACACATTAAGTGGCTCGCGGCTTAGTACCCCCTTTCCGACTAACCTTGTATCTGCTAGTTGGTGAATACAATTACCTTCTTGGCAGATATGAGTTCTGGAGTTCGATTTGCTCCTCGGCTGGTACTAATGCATTATTTTTTTAAAGACAAAATCTTTTTGTTGAAAATCTCTCCACTGATCAATTATAATTTTTCGCTTTTCAAGTTATTTTTAACACCAATCTAAATTCAATTGAATCACTGATCAGTTAAAAGGTACCCATTCTATTTTAGACTGAAGAGTCTCGGTCGTTCACACATCTCGCTCCCGGTCGAGACGTCTAGTGTAGAATGTTCGATAACTGCGATCGTGATCAAACAGAGCGTGGCCTCGCTATCAGATCCACAAATAAGTAGGTGTCGATACGATATGTCCCGAAGGACTCTGCGATAAGTAATATGGATATGTTGATGGGACATAATTATAAGGGAAAAGGGACCATGTTAATTATTGTGGTAATTTCGATTACAGGATATCATAGACTATTTTCTCCGTTTATTTTAAGAGAAACTTATGTCTTGTTTTGCAATGCAATAATTAGATTGAGATTATTTATTAATTCAAAGTTGATGATTGGTTTTTTTATTCATTCTAATATATATTTGTCTAGCCTTTTCTCAACTATGTTGGGGTCAGCTTCTAGTCTAATCAGATGCAGCTGAATACCAGTATTTTACACGGAGCCACTGCCATCAGACCTCCGCAACCCAGATACTGGGCAATGCCGATATTCTAAGATTAGATCGTTTGTCAGACTTTCGGGCTTCTGACTACCCATAAGGACTGTCGTGGATATTCGTATGACACCCGGGACAGACTGTTTAACGTGCTCTCCGAGGCATGGAGGGGTCTCGATGTGTAACTAACGGCCACCCATCCATTTACTGACCGCTGCAAGCGCAACTTAACCTCACAAATCGTATGATCCGCGCGGTTGGGAATTAAACACGAGCCTCCTCCCTCAATTCTTTTACTTATTTTAAAATATAAAAAGGTTTTTTTTGTTAGGTACACATACGATTTTGTTTTGTTTCTTTTTTAGCGTTCCGTAGTCAAACTAGGAACCCTTATAATTTTGCCATGTCTTTCTGTCCGTCTGTATGTCACAGCCGTTTTACTCATAAACTGTTTGTGCTATTATAAAGTTGAAATTTAACATGATTATACATACGTATAACAAAGTTATGTAGATTTTTTTGGCAGTATCAAACTGGAATTTTGGTTCCTTAGTAACTTAACTCAAGCATTAGTTGAACCACCAAATCTTATTTATTTAATCCGCCTAGCCGTTTAGGTTTCACTAGGCACGATAACATAACATCACGCCTGTATTCCCCGAAGGGTTGGGCAGAGGTGTAGTAACACCCTCATTCGCCGTTAAGATTAAGTCCCCTGTAATAGGAGGCGAGCCTATTGCCATCAACCAGGCACAAATCTAAACGCCGGGCTGCTACTAAGGAATTCCACATGGAAAAACCCAATAAAAATGTCACACTTTAGAGGTCAAGGGTGGCTTTAGGAGTCAACCCTCAACAAGCATGTACACATAAAATTTAGCAGACGTGTACATACTTACGGGAAGATAATGAAAAACACTTTTAACTGTACACTATATATATTTTAATAATAATTACAATTAGGTTGCAGGGCGTGGTTCGTGACAATGCGAGGAGTCCAGGGTCTTCTTATGCAGGTGTAGTACTCAACTTGGCAACTGCAGCGGCGCGAGAGAGAGTGATCTGCAGCGTGCCCGACCTTTTATAGGCCCGGACCCTCGCCAGTCGCCACCACCCGTCACAACACTGCCCAATCTGGGGATCGAACCCAGGACCTCACGATCAGCAGTCGCGCTTGTCACCACTAGACCAACGAGGCAGTTACTAGACACGACAACAACTAGTTACAATAGGCACGATATTCAAACAAAAAAACAATACCTACTCACGGAATGAAAGGCATGAAAATATAACCATCTCCCTCCGTAGCGTTGGGTAAAATTCAGACGCAGGGATGCGCATACCATCGATTACATCAATCACATTTAGCACGTCACTACCATATTACTGCATGCAAAGCGCTCCGATTTCCCATTGGTAGTTCGTATTACATTTCTTGTCAAACGACTGACGGCAATGCAATTCCCAGTTCATAGCATTTTCTTGTTTTGACGGCTGATTCGTATGCGGGAGGCAAAGCCATATATTTTTGTGATATTTTGTAATCAGACTGGATTTGGTGAGGGTCTAATAAAAAATTGTGTTTTTTTTTTATGAAAATGTTATTAAGTAACAAGTTCAAATTAATTGGCTTTCACAGGCTTATTGTGTATCGTTAATATAGTCAGGAGCAATGAACCTTGGTCACCAATACAAAACGAAACATTGTTAAACATTGTTTAACAATGTTTTTCGAGTTTAAGGTTTATGTTGGTGACCCAGATTTATAATATTGTCCCCGAGTGTAGAACACATTACAATTCTGCTAATCGCTAGAATCCCTTCTTTGTGGTACGGTCAATAACGAAAGTTGGTTAACAATGTTACTTTTACATAACATCTAAGATACAAAATTATTCGATATACTGCTTTTCAGAATTGCATATAATAGTCAAGAGTTTGTGTTTATTTTATTGTTAAATGTGTTCAGATTAAATTTTAATATTATTGTGTTCAGTTATGATTTAAAAAACTGAAGTGTTAACATACTTTTGTTGCTGACTGTACCTATTTGTTGGTACAAAAATATAATATTATATTTTTTATTAAATAAAATATATTCAAATCCGGATCTGTTATGGATACACAACCAGCATATCAAGTTTCGGCAGTTAATTTCAAGGAAACCTATAACCTATGTTTGTAGCTGTATATCATCAACATGATTGTTCATGCTGAGCATTGTCCTGCTTCAAGTAGCAGGACAATACTGAGTTACGCTAAAATGAATAATCGCAAACTTGTGAGGGATAGCTCTAAACATAATTCTGGGCTAATCCAAAGACAGGAAGGCTGAAGCCCATCCTCTTGAAATTTCAAGGAATAATGATTCCTTCTTGGAAAAAGAGGGGGACGGTGGTCTATTCCTTCCCGGAGACTGGACAATGAACAACTTTACCCTCTCATATAAAGTGCTTATGCCCCAATCACACAAAGACAGGGCAGCAAGGCAGAGTAGTGAGCAGAACAGTACTGCTACTATTTGAACGCGCGTTCACTGTTCTGTTGCAGCACGCACGTGCAAATATTAGCAGTACGGTTCTGCTCACTACTCTTCCTCGCTATTCTGCCCAGGTGTAAAACGGCCGCAATACAATAAAAAATACCGATGGCAGTACGAAAAAGTGAACTCCTTTTTCCGATCATCATTGAAAAACCGTATATTATTCATAAAAAAAAAAACAAACATTAAAAATCGTTGTTGAGCTTGATGATATAAAACGGGATATCGTTTGTACAGATCCGTATTTTTACTGGCATTTTTGGAATTTACTTTTTTGAATCCTGGTTATTGAACATGAAAATAATCGGTGCAGATAAAATATTCGATGAATCGCGTACGAGTTCATAATATGTAGGTTATGATTATACTGCATTTTTTTATTGTCCTGTAGGTACGTAGTTGAATAACTAAAGAAAAAAATACAATTAATGAACAATATACAGCAGGCATCCTTCAATTACGAAAGACCGATGAACTAAATGAACGACTTATTGAAAAAGTTAAACAACAAATAAAAAGGTTTTGTAATTAATTAATAGAAAAATACATTTGATTGAAAATGTATTTAAACAAACTAATTAAATTAACAAAATGAATCAATAAGTTAAGTAAAACTGATCGGTTGAAATTTTTTATAGAAATAGATATCAACAAGAACTGCGAAATAAACAATTATAAAATAATAAAAACATCTAAAATAAATACATTTAAATCAAAAATAACATATTCATCGTGAGGAAACCGGTATGTCTGAGAGATATTTATCGACGGCATGTGAAGCCAAATCAGAGCGGCATAAACTCTGACACCAGATGAGTCATGACAGTGGTTGGTAGTTGTTGCTCGTCGCGAAATTTGGCACCTGGTTTAGTTTTTGTTTGCGGCAGTCTGCCTGACAAAAAGTCTGTCGTCTGCACAGGGCTTTACGCTCCGGCTACACACTCAATCTTATTTGCACAAATTCTGTATTGCACAAGTAAGCATTACGTTAAGACGGCAAAACGGTATACCGCGCCGTGCCGTTAATACCAATGTAAACGACATGCCTCGCCAAGACAGCACCTGAAACAAAAAATACTAAAATCGTTAATATTAACAGAATATACATAAATTAACTTAAAATAAATAATAATAATATAATTAAAGTTCTTACCTTGTTCCTAGTTATTAAAATTGTATTAAATTGTATACTTACCATTAATTGCACGTACACTGGAACGCATCTTATCTGTCATCTGTCAAAGTCAAATCAGTCTGTCTGATCTGTGAAAAAACCAATAATATATGTCTCCAATCAATAAACGTGCACGAGTAAAATTCTCCTATAATTCCCAAAATAAGTGTTTTTGTCGTATCATCACACATACCCAACGCCTACAACCGACAATACCGTTTGTGCAAACGTTTGCACAAGCCGTTTGCGCATGCTAGTCGTTGCATGTAGCCGGGCGTATTCAGTTTACGGGCGGATATAAAGCCATAATTTTACCATTTCTACCCAATTTCCTTTACAATCAAACTGAAGACAACATTACCCATCTTTCCATCAATAGCCAAGTCATGAATCCTCCCCCTAATCAATTACAGTTGCATTACACGATACGCACGCCATTATTCGTAGTTAAGGCGAAGTTTCCGGGACGTGGCTTTGAAATTCTCTAACTTCATGCATACCCTGTCAGAGTGGATGCACTTATGTTATTACGAAGGCTTAACTGAGGAAACTGAGGAAAGGCAAGTTAGCTACCGCGTATAAGCTTGTAACTGTCAAGTTTTAGGTAACGTAATATAATTTTCACTGTGAAAGGATTTTAAGTAGAAGCTTATTTTTGTTATTTAATTACTGGCTCATATTTATGCATTTGTATTGTTGGTAATATGTTCGCAGTTTCGAAATTATGTACTATACCTTGTTCTGAGAGTTTTAGCTCATTAAATCATATTTTTAACCCCCGACGCAAAAAGAGGGGTGTTATAAGTTTGACCGCTATGTGTGTCTGTCTGTCTGTCTGTCTGTGTGTGTGTCTGTCTGTGGCACCGTAGCTCTTAAACGGGTGAACCGATTTGAGTGCGGTTTTTTTATTTGAAAGCTGGTTTTCTAGCGAGTGATCTTAGACATGTTTTATTAAAATCAGTTCAGCCATTTCAAGGTTATCAGCTGTTTTGTTAGCTGCGGTAGGGTTCTTAGACGTATAATGTGTATTACTTTACTTTCAAACATACGTGTGAAATAAAATTTGAAACACTCATGTATGCTATATAACTATGCAAGATTATGAAATTATTGGTCTGATGCTGCAGCCAGGATAACCAGTGCACCAGTACACTCTTGAAAAAATAATAGCAGATATGTCGTGTTTGGATTCGTTTTGATCAGTATTTGATTCTACATGCAATTTAATGGTAGCGACATGATGAGCTGATGCTGCAGCCAGGGTATCCAGCACACTAGTATACTCTTGAAAAAATAATAGCAGATATATGTCGTGTTTGGATTCGTTTTGATCAGTATTTGATTCTACATACAATGCAATGGTGGCAATTACGTGCTTTTTTGCCAAAAGTAAGTTTATTTTTTTAAAATGAATACTAAGTTTAAAAAATTTAAAATAAAAATTAAATTTAAAATTTAAAAAACCCCCGACGCAAAAAGAAACGAACTTTTAAAAAGTCAAAAATAATAGTATCGTTGAGCCATCAAATTCGATTGAGTAACACCTATATATTTTAATTACAGAAATTGATGGATGGCACGATAAGGTTTGCTCGTTGAAATGGCGATATAATATCACGTCGGGGTACCGCTAAGTAAATTAGCTAGCTAGTAAATTAATAGATGGTCAATTAAATGAAGGGTCTGACTTACTTTAGCGGTACCCCGACGCGATATTATATCGCCATTTCAACGAGCAAACCTTATCGTGCCATCCATCAATTTCTGTAATTAAAATATATAGGTAGGTGTTACTCAATCGAAATTGATGGCTCAACGATACTATTATTTTTGACTTTTTATGTATACTGTACTTCAACATACATAACATAAACATCACGCCTTGTATTCCCCGAAGGGTTCGGCTGAGGTGTTTTTTTAGTACACCCTCGTTTCGCCAGGTATATTTAAGTCCCATTGCCATTAACGAGCAAGTCTATTGCCATTAACTGGGCACAAATCCAGACTCCGGGCTGCTACTGACAAATTCCTAATGGAAAAAACCAATAGGACTTTGCCCGACCTGCGGATCGAAACCAGGATCCCATGCTCAGCAGTCGCGCTTACGACCATTAAACCAAAAAGGCAGTCAACTAACTTACTAACTACTAACTACTTCAACATGAGATAACGTTGTGAGTAGTGTATTTATTACCTCTATTATTAAGTTCTAACCTATGTTTACTTATTATTACACTGCTGTTTGTTGTTCCTAAATAAAGAAATAAATAAACATAATCAGCTTGTTTACTCCCAAACACAGGCCTTCCAATGACTGCTACAATAAATAGTCAAAGGAGATTGCCATAATCGCATGCAAAATTGAGCTTTAATGTTAGACGAGAGCGCTCTTATTATATTTCGATACGGTCACTCACTATCATTCGGTACTGTTTTCTTTTGTCTTCCACTCCGGGGGTAATGCGGCGCATAAGTATGTGCTTGTTCAGCTGTGTAAGTTTAGGTATGAAAATATACTTATGCGCCGCTTCACCTCCGGAGTGAAAGACAACAGAAAACTGAACTGTATGTTATGCCAATGTGTCCTACGCATCATGTCAGAATAGTGTGCACGCCTTTATACAATACTAGCTGTGTCCTCACGGCTTCGCCTGTAGCCTATGTAACTCAGTGATAATGTAGTTTTCTCACGGCAAAAGAATTTTTGAAATCGGTCCAGTAGTTTTTAAGTTTATTCGTTACATACAAAAATCCAAAAATACAAATCGTTCCTCTTTATAATATTAGTATAGATATATGAATCCGTTAGCGTCAGATTCACCTACTGATGCGTCACGACACGACACGGAAGTCTAGTGTGAAACCGGCGTTAGTGAGTGGTCTAATTGAAATTTAATAAGAGCTGTCTCGCCTTACACTAAAGCTCAATTTAGCATGTGTGGAGCACATTTTTCTAGGTATTAAACGTATCTATTCGTTCGGGAGTAGGGTTACCATATGACAGGCATTTACCGCATTTGACAGGCATTTTAAGGTTTAGACAGGCGTGCAGCCGGCTTTACTCTGATACAGGCATAAGAATGCATTCAAAAAGCCTCTGAGTGACGATACTTATGTAGGTATGTACGGAGCACACTGTGTAGTCAGCCCCACTACCAACCTTGCTAACTGCCTAATCTTTTCACGATTCGGCATGAGCTATTCTCTTGCTGACATGAGAGAGAGATCGACAGGCATTTTTCTGTAAAATCAGGTATTTAAGGCACTCTGGAATTGTCCTATATTACTATTTTGAAAAGAGTATTCATGGAGTTTCTTGCCGGCTATGGAGTTTCTTGCCGGCTCTTCTCCATAGAACCTACCTTTTGGAATCGTGCACCTAGTTTTGACGTTTTAAAAGTGCCTGAAATCTGGTCTAATGAAATAAAAAACTTTGACTCTAGACAGGCATTCCTCCAGTTTGAAATGGTAGTACTCTATATTATTCTGTCTACACTCAGATAAAATCTTATCTTTCCATTGACTTTAGTGCAGCCAAGTGCAAAGATAACTAAAAAGATCTCATTGAAGAGTTCAACTGAATTAAAACAATACTTTACGCGATTAGTACAAGAAGTTTAAAGTGCTTCCAATCTGGCCAGATAGTAAGGACTCAATTCAAACGGTTGGCACAAAACCAACAAAGACATTACAGGGAGATCGCTAAACTTAACGATATTTCGGACGTTGAACGTTCTGAAGAATTGCTAATGAATTCGTTGACCCAAATAACGGAATCAAGTTTACTTTTTGTAATACTGACGCTTTGACCAAAATCATAAGAACATAGCCTATGTCCTAGTAGATCAAAATCATTTAATATTATAATCAGCCCATTACTGTCCCACTGCTGGGCACGGGCCTCTACGCAGAATGAGAAGGATTTAGGCCTTAGTCCACCACGCTGGCCTGGTGCGGGTTGGCAGACTACACACGAGAACTTTATGGAGCCCTCCCAGGTGTGCAGGTATACCCACGATGTTTTTCCTCAAAATCAAATTCTGATCCGCAGATGAATTCGAAAAGTCAGAGGTATGGGCCGAGATCGAACTCATACCATCCTGCATGGAAGGCAAGCGTCCAACCTATCACGAAAACATAGGTAAAATACGAAAAATACATATGCCTGAACGTCTGTAACTTTTTTTAACTTTTAGTCCAGGTTTGGTACTGTCCATGAGATATGGTGCAACTCTTAGGCTGCCAGATGTACTCGTGCAACTACCATCCCCCACAGAAGTGACACTTGAAAAAAAAATGGCTTTATTGAAGTAATGACTTGGTCATACCGTAGTGGTATTAAGAGTTCGCGAAGGCTTAGACACTACCATTAATGAAACAGAAGATTAAGCAAAGTGGAAGAGGCGTAGACTAAACAGGACTTTGACAGTTAGACGGGATAAAGTTAGGAAAAAGCTCGTTCACTCATCGCCGGAAAGCATTAAAGTTACAAGTTACGGTGATGAGCTGACAGATTGGTTGTTTCATCGACACAACTTTATTAAAAGCCAGCCTCATTAGTGTTGATGTGTCGTCCTCGTCCCACATCACTCGTCCATATTTAACAAACGGTAATGAAGTGTGCTCAACATCAGGTTCCATTTAATTTGTATTGTAAACACTCATTAAAACCATTCAGTTACTTTTATAGCTATCAACATTTATTAAACATAACATCACGCCTTTTATTCCCTGAAGGGTTCGGCAGAGATGTTTTAGTACACCCTTGTTTCGCCAGTTATGTTTAAGTGCCATGTAATAGGGGGCGAGACTATTGCCATTAACCGGGCACAAATCCAGACTCCGAGCTGCTACTGAGAAATTCGTAATGGAAATACCCAATAACACTTTGCCCGACCTGGGGATCGAACCGAGGACCCCATGCTCACTAGACCAACAAGGCAGTCATGTAATCAAGTGTGCTCAACATCAGCTTCCTATTAATTTGTATTGTAAACTCTCATTAAAGCCATTCAGTTACTTTTATAGCTATCAAGATTTATTATTGCAGTTCAATGCCAAATTAAATTTTTACTGCCGTTCAAGCGCTGCTTTCTTATAAAACTCGAAGAATGCCCGACTTTGCGTTGATCTAACAACAAAGGATAGTATGTCCTCTGAAGGCGCATCGACCAATTTCAATGACAAAGAGAAGTAATTTGAAAATACTCCGTGAACCAGCACTTTAGTTGCACAGTCACCCAGCTAATGAACTCGTCACAAAAAAACATTAAATTGAACTCAAATAGAAAACATTTTACCATTTTACTATAACAGCGAGTCACGGCATGGTTCAAGGCAAAAGATCAAACCACAGCAACACTGTATTTTGAAATGAAGCCACAACTCGTTATTAATTATTCATTCGCAATGTGGTGCGCGGGACGTCACAATCAATAATTCAAGCAACAGCTGATGATATAGTCTGTACACACATGAAATTCTGCATATTCAGTGCGAAATAAAAAAGTAAACACAACGTGATTTGATGCTCGCCCGCTGCTTAAAGAAACATCATACATTCGTCCCCGCTCAAACATACTGTATATTTCATAGCAACACGTAATCCTGGATATATTACAGCCACAGCCGAGAGTAAAATAAAGGAACTCTGAGTACTAGAGGAGGTAATAAAGATTATGTTCTTAAAGCCGAGTCGGTGCGAGTTCAGGTGAGAGTTAGGAGAGGCGGCGTGGTGGGGCCCGAATATTACGTCTAATAAATTAGAGAGACGTGGCAGTAACATTCTCTCAGTCTCGTTTCCTTCATGGCAATTGTCCTGATATTACATGGTCATAAATTGACGGTGTGTGTGAGCTCGCATGCGAATAATATATGCTAATACGTTGTGTAGCTTTGAGGCCGAGAATTTTTTTATTGCGATCATTACGCGATTGCGGCGAGACAGGTAGAACGATATGTAGAATGTGTGTTAGACACTTATGAGTATTTTTTATAGGCAGTAGCTTAATCGTAGGAGGGTCTGAGTACAATGCCGGTCCTCACTGATATTTCGAAAACATCAACCCTCACAACTGAGAGGGTTTCACAAAAATAGTTCTCGATGGTGTCTGTAGTTCGCCAATCCGCACCAGGCCAGCGCGATGGACGAAGACCGAAAGTCTTCTTATTTTGAGAAGAGGCCTATGCCCAGCCACTGCTGGGCATAGGCCTTTTCTATTCGTCCCACTGGACAGTAATGGGCTGATGCTGATGAGTATTTTTTGCAATACAAATAAAGATACAAAACATTAGGAGATACGGTAGATGTTTATTGCAACGAGATTCGGGAACATCGCCAAATGACTTCTGTTACGATATCGCAGCGCTGTTGCATTATGGATTCAATTTTACTCAAATAAAATTATTTAGAATTTAATATTGGTCTACTATCTCAACTCTATCCCCTCACCGAGTTATGTTATTACCGGCGTACTTCATCCCGAAATTCTTCCATTCTTGGCTTTGTTTTACCGTTGCAGTGATAGCTAGTGGTGTGATCGTTGGACTGCCAAGTTATAAGTCTCGAGTTCGAACACAAGGCATACACCTCTGCCCAACAGTTCGGGGAATACAGGCGTGATGTTATGTTATGATTTTCCAAAGGTAGTTTGTTTATTCAGAGAAATGAATAACCTTGACGTCCTAATAAAAAAACTATCTAGTATTATGATGATTTGGGCTACATGTTATCACAATGTTGTGATAGCAGTGATAGCCTAGTGGTGTGACCGTCGGACTGCCATAGCTCTCGAGTTCGAACCCAAGGTACGCCCCTCTGACTTTTTGGATTCATGTGCGTATTGTATAATTATCACTTGCTTAAAAACAGTGAAGTAAAAAACATCGTGAGGAAACCGGCATGCCTGAAAGATATTTCTCGACGGCATGTGAAGCCAAATCAAAGGTCCATCGGCGGCATAAACTCTGACACCAGGTTAGTCACAAACCATACGAAAAGAAGGAAGAAGAAGACCGTATCCATCTATAGTCTTACACCTACTATCCACCTATGCAGTAACAAAGTCGTATCTGAATGTTAGCTGAGAACACTGGCTTAGTTCTTTGTGAACTTTTCTCATATCTTACTTGTAATCACCCATACAAAACAGTCCACTCTTATATTCCTATACACATACAGGGTGAATATATTCTTAGTAGCTTCAAAAGTCGCAGTCTTTTAAGAACGTTTTGTTGTAACTACGACGGTCAGCCTTTGGCCAGACTGCAAACGCGGGCGGGGCGGGCGCGGTGCGGCGAGTTCAAACAGAAGAACTTCATTTGAGTGTCCATAGTAGGCACTCGGGCGCGGGAAGCGGCGCAGGCTACTTGCCGCGGGGAGCGCGCGGGTAGCTCACGCCATAGGTCGTTCATACAAGTGGCCGCAGTGAGAGCGCGGGCGGCAAGCGACAACCCGCGCGGGAGCAGGGGATCTCAAACTAGTTCGAGCTGACCACGCGCGTTGTTGTGATGGCGTCTTCAAAATTAAATGTTGAAGAATTAATAAGAGCTATTCAAGCACGATCTGCACTGTGGATGTCGAAACATAGTTTTTTAGTAAGAATTTTCCAGTAAAAATAAGTCTTCTTCATCCATATGATATTTTGACAAACACTGGACACGACAACGCTCGGAACGAAACCACGCTCCACTGCGGACAGGTAAATCGCGCGCGTTCCCGCACCCGCGCCGCTCCCCGCACCGCGCTGCCAGTCTGGCCAAACACTCAAGGTAGCTGCCCTTGCCGTCCCATTTCAAACACTCTGTATAATCAAACTGTTAGAACAGAAATGACCTTTCGAAAACATTTCATATTCTCACATCGTAAAACATGTTACAATTGTTTTTGTTTCATAACCAACAGAACTACAACATTTCGGTTGAACAAAACAACGCTATGATACACACAAAACATTAACAATCGCGTAACTCAACTAAAACAAATTGTTCGCAAAACATCGAACAATTTTGCCGGCGAGTATCCAAAAAATAGAAATAAAAACGACGGCCACGATTAATTCGGGTATAAAGTTTAAGAATCTTTATTTCTCAAAAAGAATACATATTATTCACTTCTATGAGAAAACAAAAGAAAGTATAATTAGGTGAACGATGCGATAGTTTCGCCATAGTAGGTAAAAATTTAATAAAATTAAAGAAAAATAAAATAAAAAATACAACAAAGCAAACGGTTAACATCTTGAAATCAGGTAAATTGGTTCAAAATATGGTGCTTTAGTAACCTTTTAAAAGTTGAAAGTGATTTAGATTCTTCAATCGCTTTAGGGAATCGGTTACAGAGTTGAGCTCCTTCATAAACGATAGTTCTTAATTAAGTACAATTTACTTTTTTAACAGTATTTTACAACTTTTCATTCAATTTCGAACAAATCTACCGTAACAAGGGTAAACAGGTGCATTTAAAGACATTCTCACTTTCATAAACATTTCAAGGGTCTCCGAGGAAAAAGGGTCGGTTGCTGACTTAATAAGGTAAGGGTAGATCACTATAAAAGTGGTCTCAACTGCGATATTGCGAAGCGCTACTTTTTTACTTTTTACGATTCTTCCTTACTCAATAAAATGTGGCATTGAATCATTCCTTACATATAATGTATCATCCTGTATTCTATTACGTCACATGCTCGGAATGGAGATACGATTTTTAATTTGTATTTTTTAGGGTTCCGTAGACTTCTGGCGGATTTCCGTTTCTTTCCATGGCAGTCGCTCCTTGTAAAATACTGGTATTTCCATTTCTTTTCATGGCAGTCGCTCCGTGTAAAACACTGGTATTCAGCCGCACCTGGTTAGACTGGAAACTGACCCCAATGTAGTTGGGAAAAAACTAGAGGAAGAGAGGGATCCGTAGACTGGACTTAGGCTTCCTTCTTTGGCAAATTAAGGACTATGTCTTTAGGGAAACTTGACAACACAGGAATTGCGATAGGTATTAAATTGATTTAATATCAAAAATAGAAAATAAATATGTTTTTTTTAATGGGTTGTTATCTAACTCAACGCAATAAAAAGGGTTTTTTAGGTATTAATTATAGATAATTGAGTTAGTCAACTAATAATAGCCGTACGGAACCCGGGCGCTTGTCCTACTCGTACTTGTCTATTATTTTCTTTGGCACCATGAGTGGTTTTAATTCACAGGAAATTAATTTCCATGTTATTTCTCATGTATATAATATATATTCTTGAAAATATCATATTATTGTAATTATCACCAAGCACTCATTTATTTTGCTTTCGATTTCTGTATTTGCTTGTTCAATATTTTTGAATTGATACTTATCTAAAACGAGTGCTTGTTAAAATTGTTTGTGCTCGCAAATTTTGGTACTTATACACTTCAAGTAAACATTGTTAAGTGTGTAAAGTAACACAAATATTTTGTTTACGTAATTTCTACAAGTCGATTCTGTTACGCACTTTGATAGGACTAAACTAAACTAAGGGTGTTTGTCTCTTGCTGTTTCAATAGAAGAGAAAGTGACAGGTCCGTTTAGTCAAAATCAAAATCAAAAATTTTTATTTCACATAGACCGATACAGGTGCTTATGAAAAGTCGAATTTAGATGCACGGTTCCAATTAGTCGTTTCATATGGAGAAGAGCCGGCAAGAAACTCCATGGTTACTCTTTTAAAAATAATATCTTTAACAATTTCAGTGGATACAGTACAATGATTTAGGATAGTGAGAGAACAATGAAGTCCTGACCACAGACCAATGAGTAATGAAGTAGGGTAGGGCGGGGCTTAAAGGCCCGCGGGTAAAAAGGTCCACTATAAATATCTCAAAAACAAGTGACGTACCGTTCTTTCTAACGATACCAGCGAAAAGAAGCGGGCGCGGGGGGAGTAACGCGCCATCGTTGACAGTCGGGCGTGATCAGACGAAGCCACTAGCAAGAGATACACGACCGCGTCTCAAAATTTTAACGAAAGTATTTCATTTCGTTGTTAATCTTTTTGGTTTGGAGCACTGCTATTTAGCTTACGATGTTTGAACGTAGTTTTTAAGTATACGTTACCTAATTGTTTTTTAAGGTTGATTGTTATTTTTAAGTTACATTGAACAGTTTTTTTTGTATAACCTCTAGAAATTCTTACACGTGGTTGGGGTAAAAAGGGTAAGATTAAGATAAAACAGAAACTAGGTGTTTTTGTTTTATCTTGATCTTATCCAAAGCAATATTTCTTATAGTAAGAGTCGATGAAGAATTTTAATTTTGTATTATGTTTAAAAATATATATTTAGTTTTGATTTTAGAAGAGTTTAAAAGATTAAGTTTGATATTTTCTAAAATTTTAAAGTTCTGTCAGGTTGTGGCAGAATACATAAAGAACAGCGTGGCTTTGTTTAATTGTGTTGTTCAATTGAGACCGATTAGTAATTAAACTGTTAAGAGAGTTAGAAATTATTGATAAAAACTTTATATTTTTCCAAAAAATACTTTTTTACTTCATTAAGACATTGCTGTCCCTTTTTACCCCTACTATTGGGTAAAAAGGGACAGACGACAAAGTCTAGAAAAACAGTAAAAAGACATAGTTCTGTAATGATGAATCAACCGAGAATTGAGCCAATCATGGTTCGATAACTGTTTGTTTGATATGTGTTTTGTGTTTTCATGTAGTGGGTTTGGTTTTCACAGTATAATTACTAATAGTCAAATTGGACCTTTGTGCCCCGCCCTACCCTACTAAAAGACTTGAGTACAAAAAATTCACAAAAATAAACAAAAAATAAAAAAAACTATATGAATAATAGTAATTTACAATTTTATACATGCAGGTCCACAAAGTTCTCACATTTACAAAAGGGAAAAGGAAGCTAAACTATATAAAGCAATTGACATACGTCTAGTTTAGTACTGTCAAAATGTGCTACAGAATCGACACTAATAATAATCTTAGCCGATTTCAATAACCTATCTATCAGCTGTTTGCCTTCTATCAGCTAAGCTAGATAGGCAATTGAAAGCAGCTGTTAGTAAACTCGGATGGCAACGTTAGACTATAATATCTGAAATATAAAAAAAACTGGCGACCCGCCCCGGCTTCGCACGGGTGCAATGTATATACTAATGTGGGGCATATAAACCTTCTTCTTAAATCTATCTATTGCTGAAAACTGCATTAAAATCCGTTGCGTAGTTTAAAAGATCTAAGCGTACAGACAGCGGGAGCGACTTTGTTTTATACTATGTAAAGTTACACGTAAGTTTAATTTATGAGTTGGAAAAAAATACCTTTGATAAAAATAGGTTGTCTTGTTGATCTAGTGGTCTCAAGCGCGACTGCTGAGCATCGGATCCTGGGTTCGATCCCCAGATCGGGGAAAGTGTTATTGAGTTTTTCCATTAGGAATTTCTCAGTAGCAGTCTGGAGTCTGGATTTGTGCCGGGTTAATGGCAATAGGCTCGCCCTTACTGTCGAAACGAGGTTGTACTAAAAACACCTCTGCCGAACCCTTCGGGGAATATAAGGCGTGATGTTATGTTATGTTAATAAAATAGGTAAACAATTAGCATGTATGTAAGCAAGCTACAAGCTTTCAATTTTCTCACACTCAGATATAGAAAGAAATATTTTATTTTATCGCGACCCGACACACAAATCATATCACGTAAACAAAGGTAACCATACAATATTTAATAGGCTTTATCGCATTAATATACATAGGTGTACACAGATCGGTTTTGCGTGTATCGTATGAGTAATGCTGTGGGGAAAAGCTGCTTTTTAATATTTATTATATCCGCCACTAACACTGTACATACACCCACAGAATTTTTCATTTCGCTGAGTCGAGTTCGTTTTCGTTTTAGAGTTATGCGTTATACATTTGTGAGACACTTTATATCTACGAATACGTGGAGTTTCAAGATAAATCTGTTAGCTGATATGTAACATACATAACTGCCCCGTTGGGCTAGTGGTGGCAAGCGCGACTGCTGATCGTGAGGTCCTGGGTTCGATCCACAGGTCGGGCAAAGTGTTATTGGGGTTTTCCGTGTGGAATTCCTCACTCTGTATTCCCCGAAGGGTTGGGCAGAGGTGTATATTAATACACTCATTTCTCCGTTATGTTAAGTCTTATGTAATATGGGGCGAACCTATTGCCATCAACCGGGCACAAATCTAAAATCCGAGCTGCTACTGAGGAATTCCACACGAAAAAACCTAATAATACTTTGTCCGATTTGGGGATCGAACGCAGGGCCTCACGATCGCAGTCGCGCTTGCCACCACTAGACCAACGACGTAGTTCATAATTATGCATTGTTTGTATATAAGTTCTATTTAACTATAATTATTGGAATGTAGATTTGTCCATACGGCAATGACATTTAGAATAGTTCATGTAATAATTAGTGGTAGAGGACAATAATTAAGGTACTGATTCGCTGGAAGCTGACACCAAAATGATGTCATTTTATCAAGTTTTAACCTACTTTGCTATACGTATTCAGGTCAAACGTGGTTTCACACTCACCGCAGCTGTCACTGTGTAATTTCAGATGACTGCAGCCTAGATTTTTGATGCCATGTGGCTACTACATATCGAAGCGATGTAACGCGTTTTTGTTCACGTCGTGTCGCGTCGCGTCGCACCGCGTCGCGTTTGGCGCTTACGCAGGACACCACGTAAGCGACATGCGCGACGCGATGCGACGCGACGCTACACGACGTGGAACAAATACGCGTTACGTCGCGTCTCGCTGCATAGGCCGCTAGTAGGGAATGCCGTGGTCTTGATCGCGTTTGTCGCGTTCACCGCTTACGCAGGACACCCCGTTAGGGTTGTTTGTATACACCGTGGTTACCGGTGGTAAGTGGTTACCGCACTTAGGCCGGGGCCGCACTGGTACGGCGACAGCGATGCGGCGGCGACGCGAAGAAATAGGTGGCCGCATTGCAAAAGCGAGAAGCCAGCAAAACGCCGCTACGTCGCTTAATGGGTAGCCGCACCTCTTCGCTCGAATATGTCGCGTTCTTTCGCATGAACACCGCGTGGTAGTGCGGCCGCTCAGGTACATCACCGCATATTTTCTTGCAAATCGTGACAAAACGCCGTCGCACCGCTGCTTGTCGTACTAAATTCAAGTGTCGTCACGGGTCGCTGGATTATTTTATTTAATGCGGACACCCTCATTACTTGTGGAATATTTGAAATTTCTTTACGATATGAACAAATAAATTTCGCTTGTCGTTTCTGCAGTGCGGCCACGGATATAAATGTTTATACGAGTTTGTTTTCACGAAATCGCCATCGCGTCGCTGTCGCCGTACCAGTGCGGCCCCGGCCTTACTATCAAGTGGAACGTCAATTTGTTTGCCAACCTATAACATAAGAAACCCTTCGTTATGGTGGTATACTGGCAAGCCACTCTACAGAAACTTCTATAAACTGATTTGATGATGATGACATCCATTAAAACCGCCCAATAAACACACCCAGTAATCAAAATCAAATATCAACACAAATAGGACTAATTTAGTTTAGCGTTAAAACAGAGTGTAGTACTAATTAGTGCCGTCATAAACATCAAATTAGTATTGAAATCGCTCCATCGTAAACAAGCATCGTGTGTAAACAATCCCCAATGGGCTTCCTCAAAGCTTAATGTGCTCCAGTTTATTGGCAATAAAGGGCTATATAAAAGAAAAATTTAGCGAACCAATGATGCCAATTACTCACCGGTTTAAAGCAGGCAATTAAGACTGAAGCAAGTTATCCGTTAATAAAAATTAATTGTAAATAGGTACCTTTGAGGCGTTAATGAAATTAGGGAAGCTTTTTGAAATTCGGTGCGAAGTGTAAAGAGTGTTCCGATTTTTAAAAGTAAAAAAAAAATACGTTTGAGATTTTAGGTAGTGATGCATTCTGGTTAAGAAAAATATACATAATTGGCCCATCACTGTCCCACTGTTGGGCACGGGCCTCTTCTCAGAATGAGAAGGGTTTAGGCTTTAGTCCACCATGCTGACCTGGTGCGGGTTGGTAGACTACACACACCATCGAGAACATTGTGAAGCACCCTCGCAGATGTGCAGATTTCCTCACGATGTTTTTCATTCACCGTTAACGCAAGTAATAATCAAATTCTGATCCGCACATGAATTCGAAAAGTCAGAGGGACGGGCCGTGATCGAAATCAGACCCTACTGCATGAAAAGTAAGCGTCCAATCGCTACGCTATCACTGCTATCAAAATAAATAATAATAAATAAACATAGAAATGTTTTTTTTTCTATGATGAATTTTGTGTGCAATAACGATTTACGCAGAAGACACGATTATACGAACACTGAAATAAATCAGCGCACGCGAGACTGTTAAAATACAGTGTAGTTACTTACCTGCATACTTATCTCCTTATTTATAAATGTATATATATACCTATATGTAAGTATTATGTCTATGTATGGTGTGTAGTATATATTTTGCAGCAGTACACCATGGACTACCCCCTCTATCTTATTCATTGACTTCCTGTTCATCCAAAGGTTGTCTGGTAGATATCGCTATCAGCGATAAGACCGCCATTGTACCCTTTTTTTTTTTTTTTTTTTTTTTTGTCTCCTATGATTTTTTTTTGTCTGTGTGTCTGACTGCTTTCGTGCAAAATAAATTTCTTTCTTTCTTTCTTTAATGTTTGTTATTGTATAAGAGCTGTGTTACAATTTTGGTGTACAATAAAGTATATTCTATTCTATTCTCTTTTGCCCACTGTACATCATACACATTTCTCATCAAACGGATCCATATTCTGACATGGCTATACCACTTTATAAGGCCAACGCTTTTACATTTAATATTTCAACGGTGCATTAGCTGGACAGCTTTCTGGCTCGCTTCGTATAACCAAGTATTAGTTGATAGCTGATCAACTCAGTCGGCCATGGAATTAATTTAGGGCCTGCAGAGTGTATATTAGGCAATATATAGGTCAAGCGGGAAAACAGGTCACTCCGGCAAAAACATCTTTATAATTATTTTTTCTCCTCTCTTAATTGTCGCAGTTTGATGAGCAATTATATTATGGCAACATTTGTTATGCCATAAGGGGCTCGTGGCTAATTACCAACCGCTCGGATTATACGAATTGCGAGGTTAAGCTACGCTTGCCGCGGTCAGTCCGTGGGTGACCGTCCGTTACACATCGAGACCCCTTCTTGCCTCGGATAGCACGTTAAACAGTCGGTCCCGGGTGACAATCGATACGGGAAGTCAGAAGTCTGAGAAGTCTGACAACTGGTCTAACCTTAGGAGATCGGCATTTTCCAGTAACTGAGTTGTGGAGGTCTGATGGCAGTCGCTCCGTGTAAAATACAGGTATTCTGCCGCATACAGTTAGATTTTAAACTGTCCCTAACATAGTTGGGAAAAAGCTAGGCAGAAAAATTTTTTATGTCAATTTTTTTTTATTCATGTTTTTTATGCAAATATCGGTATAATAATGTGACAACATGAAAACAATTCAGGGTAAAGTACGACACAACAAATAAAGCGCATCGGTAAACTTTGTAAAACAGATCACTTCCGAACTGAGTGCAACGTCAAAACAACTTCAGACCAAGCTCCAAAGTCTTGAGCATCGGCGCAAAGTTGCTAGTCTATCGGTTTTTTATCGGACACATTTCGGAGAGCGTGCTTCAGATCTGCATGATCTATTACCCCCCTTCCCTTTTTTCTATCGGACGGCCAGAAGCACGAAAATAGCCATCGGTTCATGGTTGGTATACCAAAAACCCGAACGAAGCGTTTTGATTCCACTTTCATTGTGAAAACCGCTAAACAGTGGAATGCGCTGTCCGAGTGGGTATTCCCCGACAGTTACAATCTGGGTGTCTTCAAGTCACGAGTGAATCGGTTTCTTCTAGACAAGCGTGCTCCATCGTAGACCGCATCATCGCTTAACATCAGGCGAGATGGCGGCCAAACGCAGGCCTAGTAACAAATAAAAAAAAAACTTATTCCGTCAGCGTAAAGATCATTTTTTACTGCAGTACTAATAAACATCCGTGGTCTTGAATTCGCACTTAGTTCGAAAGTGATCGGTTTTACGAAGTTTGCCGACGCAGCTTCGGTATTTGTTGTGTTTTACTGTATCTCCTACATCTACACCTAAAAGGTTTTTTTTTGAGATTAACGTTGTTGCTCCACACTAGAATTTCTCCTGTGTCATGGGTGCGTTTACAAATCTTTACATGCACAAACGCCCAGACCCGGAATATCGATCTGTAGGCCATACAAATATTTGTACCGTGCGGGAATCGAACCCACGACCCGTAGCGCAGAAGCCAATCGCTCTGCTTCTGCACCAAACGTGTCGTCAAAAGACTTAAATGTCATGTAAATAAGTATTATATACTATTTCCCGATCCTTTAACACTATAAAAAGGTAAATGTACTATAGTGGACACGAAGTTCTAAAAGGTTTCATTCAATTACACTCTGCAGGTAAAAACTGGCGAGACATTAGAATACAACCGGCAAAACCTTACAAAAAACTTTTAAAACGGGTTGGAAAATTCTGCCCAAAAACTTATTGATTGAGCCAAAAACGTAGAGTAAGTATAAAATTTGGCTACACCGAACTAAAAGATATTTGTTTTGTATTGTTTGCTTGCTGTGAAGTTCGTTTCAGTAATCAGGTGTATTGGGAATCGAGAGGAACACAGAACGGGCGGACTTGATTTACATTCCAATTTAGTTTTGCATTTCCAGGCAGTTTTTTCTGAATCGCATTTCCCTTCACTATATTTTTTTTTAGTTTAATCTGTGCGCCTAAAAGGTTTTGAGAATCAGTCCGTAAGCATAATTTATCGGGCTTGATTCACGAGGAAAAACTTATGACTCTTTGATTAGTAAACCGGTCAGTGCTGTGAAAATACGTTAGACTATTTGCAGGAAATTGGTTTTTTGCGATTTAGTACGAGGGAGCGAGGGACGTCGCTTTCTTTTTTCAGAATAAATGGTTCTCTAAATAAATTTGAATGTGAGAAACGTGTAAACAGTTTACTGCTAGTTATATTTTGGCCTTCAGTTTCGGATTAAGAAGGTTTAAGAAGTGAAATGATGTTTAGGGTGATGAATTAGATCGTTCATAATGAAATATTAGGTTGAAGGAGTACATAAGTACTTATATTCGATTTTTAATGGAATATGAGACTTCCAAACTGCCTCGTTAGTCTAGTAACGGCAAGCGCGACTGCTGATCGTGAGGTCCTGGGTTGGATTCTCAGGACAGGCAAAGTGTTATTGAGTTCTTTCGTGTGGAATTTCTGTTGATGGCAATAGGCTCGCCCCCTATTACATTTGAATTAAACATAACGGTGAACTGAGGGTGTTACAATACACCTCTGCCCAACAGTTCGGGGAATACAGGCGTGATGCTATGTTATGAACTTCCAAAGGCAGTTTGTTTATTCGGAGAAGTGAATAACCTTGACATCCGAATAAAAAACTATCTAGTATTATGATGATTTGGCTACATGTTATCACAACATCGTGAAGTTAGTCGTGATAGCAGTGATAGCCTAGTAGTGTGACCGTCAGACTCCCAAGTCATAGGTCTCGAGTTCGAACCTCGGCACCTCTGACTTTTCGGATTCATGTACGTATTGTATAATTATCACGTGCTTAAAAACTGTGAAGGAAAACATCGTGAGGAAACCGGCATGCCTGAGAGACATTTCTCGATGGCATGTGAAGCCAAGTCAGAGGCAAACCACATTAAAAGAAGAAGACAACATCGTGAAAACCTTTCGCGATAGTATCTAATACGACGCGAACAAAACTGCAAACAAAACTCTTTGCACTACCCTACTTTATACATTCTCAGCACACAAAAACTAACAACAACGCCCGGAAAAACTAATTGGAGTCACAGACAAATCTAAACAAGCATCGTGCCAAAATTTAGCACCGAATAAGACCGGGACAAAGTTGAGGGTACTTTATTCCTACATTCCCATTTTTCTTCTGATTGAATCCCGATTCCAATTTAGCTACCCGAGGTCTTACAGTTTCAACGGGGGGTCAATGGGTGGTCACAAATTGATTCCCTCTGGCTATAAGGTCCTGCCTCACTATTTATGAGCGATGCCCAGCCTTGATTCACTATGACACATTACAATGCAACACGCAAAACACAGTCACAGTAAATCTTTACATACTCGTAGTATAAAACAAAGTCGCTCCCGCTGTCTGTACGTTTAGATCTTTTAAACTATGCAACGGATTTTAATGCCGTTTTCAGCAATAGATAGAGTGATTCAAGAGGAAGGGTTATACATGGTTAGTCGGAAAGGGGGTACTAAGCCGTGGACCACTTAATGTATCACTGATGATTGTATTAAAAAAGTTTTAAAATTTTAAAAGTCAATTTTTTTTTCCATTTTTTTTTAGTTTTTTCACAAATTCTTCATCCCTGCTTTAGTTATGAATTCAGAAACTGGAGATTCTAATCCGTGACCCCAAACATGACGTTAAATGTAAACACAGCTGATCATAGCTGAGGATAGATAGAATTTAGCGTATTTTTTATGAAATCTTTGAACAGCTATTTCTCTTGAACTATTGACTTTTGGGGAAAGTTGTAGAACAAAAGTAATCCACTATTATGGGTACTTTAACACCCTTTCGGCTTATTACTCTCTTTCCGAATAACCTTGTATGGCCCACATTAGTATCTACATTACACCCGTGCGAAGCCGGGGATGGTCGCTAGTATAATATAATATACAGGTTGCCCAGTAAATAGTTCGACATACTGTGGGGAGCGATAGATAGGGCGATAGATACCTACCAAAATAAAAATAAAAAACTTAGGTTTTTCGATATTTAGAAAAAAAAATTAAAAATTGAAAACCGTAACATTTTGCGAAAAATATTACGTGCTAGTTTGGTAGGTAACCCAACCTATCAGCCCCCGCAGTTTGTCGTGCTGTTGACTGGACTCCCTGCATATTTACTGTGACACAGTCGCGTTACTATTCGAATGTGCGTCGAATAAATACAGTTTTGAATTTGAATTTTGAATGTACTTTTTTAAAAAAGTTTATCTCGAGGCTTTAGTTCAGTTTACGTGACTATTGAAGCATCATAGGTGCCTTCGATTTTATAACTTGAAAAAAACATAACATGTATAAAAAGAATTACATACATAAAAACCAAATGATAGCTTTAAACATTAAATACCGTATATAAAATAATGTTGACATCAGGGAACCGCTACATAATTCCATCGATACGGACTCCCACAACAGAGGAATCAACGTCGCTTCCAATCAACCCTTTCCAAAGAAAGCAACTTTGAATGTACAGAATATTACTATTTATTTTCTAAGGGCCTTTATAAGCAGCGCCACCATGAACTACAAAAATATACATTACGTTCACAGTTATTCATTTTATCTCTGATATTTCCCTTTAATAAGTAAGCAGTAATAGCCTAGCGGTTCAACTCTTGCCTTCCATGCAGGAAGGTCTGAGTTCGATCCCGGCCCGTACCTCTGCTTTTCGAATTCATGTGCGAATCAGAATTTGATTATCACTTGCGTTAACGGTGAAGGAAAAACATCGTGGGAAAATCTGCACACCTGAGAGGGCTTCATAAAGTTCACGATGGTATGTGTAGTCTGGCAACCCACATCAGGCCGGCGTGGTGGACTAAGGCGTAAACCCTTCTCATTCTGAGAAGAGACCCGTGCCCAGCAGTAGGACAGTAATGGGCCTAATTATGTATGTATTTCCCTTTGCTCGCCTCGCCAGCAGAGATGGTGTGACATTCGACAGACATACTTGAGCATCTATTTACTACTTATTTATTATTTATTTGTCGCAAATAAATTAAATGCCCGACTCCTACAACTTACTTGATGGCGAGGCGGACAAAGGCAAATGTTAGAGGTAAAATAACGGAACGCACAATTTATTTTTAATCCTTGCCCCGCTCTAGGGTTTCTCCTGTATCGTGGGTGCGTTTACAGACACAAATCTTCAGACGCACAAACATCCAGAATCGGAACAACTATCTGTAGGCCATACAAATATTTGTTCCGTGCGGGAATCGAACCTACGATCCGTAGCGCAGAAGCCGATCGGCCAGGCACTGTACCAAACGTGTGTTTTGTAACGCAGTCACGATATTTGCGTGTTTTTCTTATATCACAAAGAACCAAGGCGTCAATGCTACCAACAAAATTGCAAACGAATAACCGTCAGTGAGTTCCCGTTTACAAAAAGCTGTCAAAAAGTTTGGGTTTGTTTTTGTTGTCAAACAATTTCATAGTTTTTGTAAACGGAAACTGCCTGAATAAACGGTGCGGCTTCGGTTTGGTTGTGATTGATCTACGTTACTGTTACGACCTATGTGAACTTGGCAACTGAGTATATAATAATTAATTGTTATGATTTTTGTTCGATTTTAGTACGTTTGTACCGGATTGTACCGCTTTTTAAATCGTTTGTACCCAAAGGGGGTAAGAGTTATAGGGGTGAAAAAAAATTGTCACCCGGGTTTACAATAATTATGTTTTATGCCTTCCATTCGATTGTACTATGTTTGTAACGGATTGTACCGCTTTTTATTTTATTTGTAACTTAAGGGGGTGAGAGACATAGGGGTGTGAAAAACTGGTTACACAATAATTTATTTCTATGACTTCCATTCGATTGTACTATGTTTGTACCGGATTGTACCGCCCTTTAAATCGTTTGTACCCTAAGGGGTTAAGAGATATAAGGGAGCGAAAATTTTGGTAACCGGGTATACAGAAAATATTTTTAATGACTTCCATTCGATTGTACTACGCTTCCATTCGTTTGTAATATGTTTGTACCGGATTGTACCGCTTTTTAAATCGTTTGTACCTTAAGGGGGTAAGAAACTCAAGGGTACAAAAAACTGGGTATACAATAATTAAATTCTGTAACTTCTATTCGGTTGTACTATGTTAGAACAGGACTGTATTGATTCTGATCGGTGTTACTATCCGTAGAATCGCGGGTACAAACGATACAAATAAAACGTCAAGCGGTACACTAGGGTACAAACGATGAAAACCGAGTTTTATTCGTAAAATTGAATCATCCCCAGGAAAGTCAAATCAGTAGAAAATACTATTTTTATCGGTGTAACTATCCGTAGAATCGCGGGTACAAACGATACAAACGAAACACCAAGGGGTACAATAGGGTTTAAACGATAAAATCCGAGTTTTATTCGTAAAATTTAAACATCCCCAGAAAAATCACTAAGTAAGAAAATACAATTCGTATTGATGTTACTATCCGTAGAATCACGGGTACGAACGATACAAACAAAACAGCAAGCGGTACAATAGGGTACAAACGATAAAAACCGAGTTTTATTCGTAAAATTGAATCATCCCCGAGAAAAATCAAATAAGTAGAAAATACTATTTTTATCGGTGTTACTATCCGTAGAATCGCGGGTACAAACGATACAAACAAAACACCAAGCGGTACAATAGGGTACAAACGATAAAAACCGAGTTTTATTCGTAAAATTTAAATATCCCCAGAAAAATCAAATGAGTAGAAAAATACAATTCTTACCGGTGTTACTATGCGTAGAATCGCGGGTACAAACGATACAAATAAAAACCAAGCGGTACAATAGGGTACAAACGATAAAAACCGAGTTTTATTCGTAAAATTTAATCATCCCCAGAAAAATCTAATAAGTAGAAAATACTATTTTTATCGGTGTTACTATCCGTAGAATCGCGGGTACAAACGATGCGAACAAAACACCAAGCGGTACAATACGGTACAAACGATAAAAACCCGAGTTTTATTCATGGAATTGAATCACTCCCAGAAAATTAAAAAAGTAGAAAAATACAATTCTTATCGGTGTTACTATCCGTAGAATCGCGGGTACAAACGATACAAATAAAACACCAAGCGGTATAACAGGGTAAAAACGTTAAAAATCAGAGTTTTATTCATAAAATTGAATCATCATAGTAACACCGATAAGAATTGTATTTTTCTACTTATTTGATTTTTCTGGGGATGATCTAGACACGCAGTAGCGTGTCAAGCCAAGTTCAAAGGAAAAAGGAACTGGCGACGCCGCAGCCGTGTGTTATATTACACGAACCATTTGAAGCCACTTTTTTACGAATAAAACTCGGTTTTATCGTTTGTACCCTATTGTACCGCTTGCTGTTTTGTTTGTATCGTTTGTACCCGCGATGCTACGGATAGTAACACCGACAAAAATAGTATTTTCTACTTATTTGATTTTTCTGGCGATGATTCAATTTTACGAATAAAACTCGGTTTTTATCGTTTGTACCCTATTGTACGGCTTGGTGTTTTGTTTGTATCGTTTGTACCTGTGATTCTACGGATAGTGACATCGATAAGAATTGTATTTTCCTACTTAGTGATTTTTCTGGGGATGTTTAAATTTTACGAATAAAATTTGGATTTTATCGTTTGTACCCTATTGTACCCCTTGGTGTTACATTTGTATCGTTTGTACCCGCGATTCTACGGATAGTAACACCGATAAAAATAGTATTTTCTACTGATTTGATTTTTCTGGGGATGATTCAATTTTACGAATAAAACGCGGTTTTTTTCGTTTGTACCCTATTGTACCGCCTGCCTGTTTTATTTGTATCGTTTTTTCCCGCGATTCTACGGATAGTAACATCGATAAAAATAGTATTTTCTACTGATTTGATTTTTCTGGGGATGATTCAATTTTACGAATAAAACGCGGTTTTTATCGTTTGTACCCTATTGTACCGCCTGCCTGTTTTATTTGTATCGTTTGTACCCGTGATTCTACGGATAGTAACATCGATAAGAATTGTATTTTCCTACTAAGTGATTTTTCTGGGGATGTTTAAATTTTACGAATAAAACTCGGATTTTATCGTTTGTACCCTATTGTACTGCTTGCTGTTTTGTTTGTATCGTTTGTACCCGCAATTCTACGGATAGTAACACCGATAAAAATAGTATTTTCTACTTATTTGATTTTTCTGGGGATGATTCAATTTTGCGAATAAAACTCGGTTTTTATCTTTTGTACCCTATTGTACCGCTTGCTGCTTTGTTTGTATCGTTGGTACCCGTGATTCTACGGATAGTAACATCGATAAGAACTGTATTTTCCTACTTAGTGATTTTTCTAGGGATGATTCAATTGTACGAATAAAACTCGGATTTTATCGTTTGTACCCTATTGTACCTCTTGGTGTTTCGTTTGTATCATTTGTACCCGCGATCCTACGGATAGCTACACCGATAAAAATAGTATTTTCTACTGATTTGATTTTCCTGAGGATGATTCAATTTTACGAATAAAACTCGGTTTTTATCGTTTGTACCCTATTGTACCGCTTGGTGTTTTATTTGTATCGTTTGTACCCGCGATTCTACGGATAGTAACACCGATCAGAATCAATACAGTCCTGTTCTAACATAGTACAACCGAATAGAAGTTATAGAATTTAATTATTGTATACCCAGTTTTATGTACCCTTGTGTTTCTTACCCCCTTAAGGTACAAACGATTTAAAAAGCGGTACAATCCGGTACAAACATAGTACAAACGAATGGAAGCGTAGTACAATCGAATGGAAGTCATTAAAAATATTTTCTGTATACCCGGTTACCAAAATTTTCGCTCCCTTATATCTCTTAACCCCTTAGGGTACAAACGATTTAAAGGGCGGTAAAATCCGGTACAAACATAGTACAATCGAATGGAAGTCATAGAAATAAATTATTGTGTAACCAGTTTTTTTCACCCCTATGTCTCTCATCCCCTTAAGTTACAAATAAAATAAAAAGCGGTACAATCCGTTACAAACATAGTACAATCGAATGGAAGGCATAAAACATAATTATTGTAAACCCGGGTGACAATTTTTTTTCACCCCTATATCTCTTACCCCCTTTGGGTACAAATGATATAAAAAGCGGTACAATCCGGTACAAACGTAGTACAATCGAACGAAAATCATAAAAATTAATTATTATATACTCAGTTGCCAAGTTCACATAGGTACTGTTACGGGGTGTCCTGCGTAAGCGACGAACGCGACAAACGCGATCAAGACAACGGCATTCCCTACTAGCGGCCTATGTAGCGAGACGCGACGTAATGTTTATTTGTTCCACGTCGTGTCGCGTCGCGTCGCACCGCGTCGCGTTTGCCGCTTACGCAGGACACCCCGTTATTGGCCTTCGGGTCTCCGCTCGCTGTATGCCCACGTAACGCTGTTAAGGTATTTGAACTGAGTCGCCCGAACGCATAATGCCGACCCAAAAGGGTTTGGCTCTTTTCAAGTGGGTTAAAACTTTAAATGAGGAATAATTATGCAGGTAGTTATAACGTGATTTTATATTTAGAATGGATTTAAAAGTTTTGGATGTAGAATATTCGGTATGATTACAGCCTGGCATAAAATAGAACAGCTTGGCTCTTCCCGTGGGTATGCTGCAAAGGTCACTAAGAGACTATGTCAAAAGGATAAGCATGAGTATCTGCGTTGACACTTTTCGAATTCATGTGCGGATCAGAATTTGATTATCATTTGCTTTAACGGTGAACGAAAACATTGTGAGGAAATCTGCACACCTGAGAGGGCTTCATAAAGTTCTCGATGGTGTGTAAATAGTCCGCCAACCCGCACCAGGCATACGTATTAGGCTAAGGTCTGAACCCATCTCATTCTGAGAACAGGCCCGTGCCCAGGGACAGTAATTGGCTAATTATGTGTGTTCCTTCTGCCTAGCCTTTTCCCAACTATGTTGGGGTCAGCTTCCAGTCTAACCAGATGCGACTGAATACCAGTATTTTACACGAAGCGACTGCCATCAGACCTCCGCAACCCATTTACTGGGCAATGCCAATATCCTAAGGTTAAACCGTTTGTCAGACTTTCGGGCTTCTGACTACCCGTAACGACTGTCATAGGTATCCGTATGACACCCGGGACCGACGGTTTAACGTGCTCTCCGAGGCACGGAGGGGTCTCGATGTGTAACGAACGGTCACCCATCCACGGACCGACCGCGGCGAGCGCAGCTTAACCACGCGGTGGGTGATTAGCCACGGGTCCCTATCAGCGACGGGCTGATTATCTGTGTGATGTAGTTTAATTGCCATAGTTTCGACCATGAATTTTCCATTTTACCCATCAATGCCTTCGAGTATTACTTAAGAAGTAAATCAGACGGATATTCAGTAATCTTCACGCTAATATAATCATACTACGATTACCAGTGTACCTGCCAAGTATGGTTACCATAACAATATTTCTCCGGGCTTGTCGGTTCAGCAATGTACGTACCTTTATTGCCTCGTATGAATGAATGATGATGTTAACACAAAAGTAAATTCTGTGTGTATTAAGGGCAATATATTCGCTTATTCTTCTTCTCACTTCTGCCTCTTTGGTCTAGTGGTGGCAAGCGCGACTGCTGATGTTGAGGTCCTGTGTTCCCCAGTGGTGTGGAATTCCTCAATAGCAGCCCGGAGTTTGAATTTGTGCTCGGTTGATGGCAATGGGCTCGCCCCCTGTTACATGGGACTTGAACATAACGGCGAAATGAGGGTGTAACTATACATCTCTTCCTATCCCTTCGGGGAGTACAGACGTGATGTTATGTTATGTTATTCTTCTTCTCTTGCGTCGACACAAGCTACAAGAGAACAGCGCATATCGTGGTGAAAAGATTACCTAATCAGCAAGGCAGCATTTAGTAACTATCGTCGATAGTGGAGGATCTTTATTCACCCATAGCACTTATGCTATGAGGGATTCGTGGCTAATTACCAATTGCACTGATGATACGATTTGCGAGGTTAAGCTGCACTTGCTGCGGTCAGTCTGTGGATGGGTGACCGTTCGTTACATATCAAGACTCCCCGTGCTTCGGAGCGCACGTGCACGTTAATCAGTCGAAACAAACGTATAAATATTCACGTGTGTGACCACACTATACTCGGCAGTGATTTTTAGTGTATAGTGTGCACGTGGTTCACCTATTATCGACCGCGCGGATCATAAAATTTAAGATTAAGCAATGCTTGCTGCGGTCAGTCCTTGGATGGGAAACTATTCGTTACACATCGAGACCCTTCCGTGCCTCGGAGAACACGTTAAACAGTTAGTCCCGGGTGTCATACGAATACCTATGACAGTCGTTACGGGTAGTCAGAAGCCTGAAAGTCTGACAAGCGGTCTAACCTTAGGTTATAGGCATTGCTCTGTAACTGGGTTGCGGAGGTCTGATGGCAGTCGCTCCGTGTAAAATACTGGTATTCAGCCGCATCTTGTTAGACTGGAAGCTAACCCCAATATACCTATAGTTGGGAAAAGGCGAGGCAGAACAGTCCTGCGACTAGGTGGAGTGACGATATACATAGGGTAGCCGGCAGCGACTGGAGAAGTAGAGCCAAAGATCGGGCTCAATGGCGTGCTTTGGGAGAGGCCTATGTCCAGTAATGGACTGATGTAGGTTGACGATGATGATGAGGCAGAACAGAACAGCACTATGGGTGAATTTAAATTTAGTGGCACAGTAATGGGCTGACTATGCTTACATAATTATGAGATTACTGTCCCACTGTTGGGCATGGGCCTGTTCTCAGAATGAGTAGGGTTTAAGCGTAAATATTTTTTTAAAGTTTAGCCTAAGTTAAATTTCGGGCGGCCGGTCATAAAACAATAAGCCAGAACCTCTAACAACATGGATTTATGAAATACATGTTGTGCCGACCCCACCTAGTGTGGGATAAGGGCAAGAAGAAGAAGAAGCTTAAGTTACATTCTTTGTCTTTTCTTTCTTTGTTTAAAAAAACGTTGCCTCACACTAGGATTTCGTCTGTATATTGGGTGCGTTTACAAACACAAATATTCACAACAACTATCTGTAGGCCATACAAATATTTGTTCCGTGTGGGAATCGAACCCACGACCCGTAGCGCAGAAGCCGATCGCTCAGCCACTGCACCAAACGTGTCGTCAAATTCACCCAAATGTAGTAAATGAGGTCAGCCTGAAATCAATAGTCTTTTTTTAAACTTCAAATATAAAACCGATGTATATTAACACCCATATTCTAAGACGTTTTACCAAAACTTACTCGACTCGACTCCACCTCGCCTCAGCCTTTCGGTAGTTATAGTTGACATAAACGTCTTCGACTCGAGATTTTTCCTCAGTCAAGGTAAGGAATCACCTGTCAAACTCAAGGTACCTCGGAACCTACCTTAAGGAAGGAAGTGTCAAAGTTCGTAGGTAATAAAAATGAATTTTGAAGACTATCGAATATGCTTACGATAATCCTCACAATTATTTATCGCGGCGTTATTTGCGCGATGCAGATAATTAAAATTATGACGTAATGACTCCGTCGAGGAACCTCAAAGTTCACTCGAAATTGCGACTAAGAATACAATTTTGAAGGTGTTTTCGAGGCCGTTCTGAGTCGAGTATGAGTCGAGTAAGTTTTGGAGGAACGTCTTAGAATATGGGTGTATAACACCGCGGCAATTATTATAAAATTAAAAGTAACATAATCATACACTATAAAATAACCGTGTAATCAAAATAAAGTAATTACAAAACAAAGCTATCTCCAACAAACGACGAATTAAAACATAATGTCCGCTACTTAGGTACAATAATTAAAAGTTTGTTTCCCATTCTATATAATGCAACCAATTACGGTGTCCAATTATAAGTTAGCAAAGTATCGGAATACAATTTTACAGTTTTCGTACAGTTCAAAAGAACGCCAGTAGTTACCAAGTTTTCTGTAACGATGTTCAGGAAGTGTAGTATCAAGGAAGACAGAGGATATAACGCGTAGTACACACGAGGGAAAACTGGCTTTATAGCACCTATTTACGTAGTGATTCAGCCCGTTTTAAATAGGAATTCTATGCGTAATCTATTATGGTTTTGTCACATCAGATTGCCAGTATATTTTTGTATACTGTCATTACACAATATGTGAGTAAGACGGTCGTTATGTATAATGTTAATTATATTATTGTAACCACTTTTAACATTTTGGACACCATTGTCACATATATGTGACAAAAGAAACCTTACCTTGTACGCCAACGTCACAAATATGTAACTAAAACGATGAGATTACAGTTACCTTGGCGTGGGAGGTACGCAGATGCGTTTATGCTCTGGCGTTCAAAAGGTTAATAAATTAATTATATAAAACATTACCTTATGTTAATAATATTACCGTATACATTGATAACAACTAGTTCTTTCTAACAACTAGTAGAGCTATTTAGTAATAGGTAGGTATGTGGATAACGTTGTGAGTAGTGTATTTATTAAATCTATTATTAAGTTCTAACCTATGCTTACTTATTATTACACTGCTGTTTGTTGTCCCTAAATAAATAAATAAACAGATAAAACATTTCCAAGCAACATACTCGAATAGCTTCGCACTACGTCTCTAGGCACAACAACGAAATTTTGCCTCACCGCGAACGAATTATAACAATAAATCAATGACAGAACCATCACCACCTGCCCGATTGTACTGATACGTATAGAAAAAGTACAAAACTTGTGTGAAAACCACTTTATTTTCGATGAATTGTGCTCCGATACGTGCTTGTATGAAAAAGGCACACAGCTTGTGTGGAAACCGCTTTATTTTGTAGAAACTTCGCAAAACTGAAAGTGCAATTTTATTATGTTTGAATTTTGAATAGCGTCCAAACTTTGAACGCTTGAGGTCGTGTGAAGTTTATGAATGTGGGTGAATTCTCGTTTTATGGTACCTACCTACTATCATAACTACGCGAAAATTTAGATATTCGCAAGTAAGCAAATAGCCCCAATTTTGTTGAGTTGCTACTAAGCTTAACTAAAATATTGCTATTCTTTACTTGCAGATAAAACAAGAAAGAGATGAAAGAATATTGAAGCTGACAAATTAGGTTAAACAACTTATAAACAGATTAATGGTCGATTTCCATAATTTACGAAGCGTTATTTGTTGAAATTGAGACTCTTGTATCTTTACGAATATTGCAGCAAAGATCTCATAGCTTTGTATAGTAGACCCTCCCGTATGAAAGTAGCTATCACAGGTAAAATTAGCTTACGAGTCTATTTATGTGCCCAGTTTGCCAATAAAAAATGCTACCATTGGTAAGCAAAATGATTCTTTTTTGTTTATAGGAACAGAGCAATAGACGACATAACATAACATCAAGCCTGTATTCCCCGAAGGATTGGACAGAGGTGTATAGTAACACCCTCATTTCGTCGCAATAGACGACACCTCAGCATATCGACACCTCCCGCGCATTAGGTCGTATGTCCAAATTTGTGATTTTTCAGGAGAGAGATTCTTAACTTCATCTTTGTCTTGATCAGCCGCAAACGATAGTGTGGGATTAATTTTAGAATATAGCAATGATTGAAGGTTAAAGGGGATAATGAGGCCTTTTGATTGAATTAAAAACTCATATTTTCGTAAAAATAGGCAAAAATTAAAACTTGCGACCTTATTCGTGTTGTCGCAAAGTCGTATCTATTTGTTACGACCTTATACTATTAAAAAGCACAACGAATACAGCACGAATAAGGTCGTATGTCAGACATAAGACTTTTAGCTGCGTACAGATTTTTTAAATACGATAATATCGACCGCGCATAAAATCGCAACTTTCATGTTTCGACGTTTTGCGTCGGAAGTATTTCAAATTATTAACTTACGAAAATAGTGATGAAAATCATTATATACTTAAAAACAATTTACTAACACGATTAGGATAAACATGCAAATCATGATAGTAAATTAAAGTAAGAAATAAACTTACCATTTTGTCAACGTTCATTAGCCGTTATTTTCACGTTCGAATCATTTTGGTTATTTAAAGCTAATTTTAAATCTTTGATGACCGTGCATTACTCATAGTAATAGTATCTAATAAAAACAAAACAGTAAAGTACAAAACACACACAGTTTCTTGTTTTTTTAGATTTTCAAACTCCAAAGCAATATTTTGTACTGTTTACATCTTACGACGTCGGTACTGTGCCCTGATTAGCCGGTGCGCGGTCCAATAGTTCAACGTAAATCGTCGCAACTGTTGGTACGACTACATGCGCGGGAATTTAAACATGATAAGACTATTACCGAGTAAGAATCTTGGTATTTAGTGTAAATATGAAAATATTGTTTTCAAGGATGTGTAGTATTTCTATAATAATGAACTGTAGTACTAAAATCTCATTTTACCAAAAAAACGTGTTACGACTTTTTGTGTGGGAGGTATCGATATATCCTAACCTTAAAATAATAATATACTGATGTTCAACAAGTAAGCTAATTTCACAGCTCTAAAAATGTTCCGTCTCTTTCTTGTTGTCTTTTATAAAAAATTTGCAATATTTTTAGTTAAGTTTACTTGGTGCGCAACAAAATCGTAACCGATGTCAACAACACTTATTAGAAGTCAGTACACAAAACTGCGATGCGACGTCGCATTGTAGAAATATACGAGCTCGCACGACGCATCGCAATAACTTACGAATTGGTTCGCGTAATTGATTTTTCCTAATCTTCTTATCAGTAACAGCAGTGCGCAAATCTTTTTACGCATATTTATTCTACCTTGTATAAAATACGTTCAATATGGTTGACGATCGTCGAGGGATTGGTCGCCCGAACGTTGGAAAGAAGACGCCTTGCCGCACGAAATCGCATCGCAGCAATTTGCGTCACAGTTTTCTGCGTTGCGATTTCGCATCGTGTCGCATCGCAGTTTTGTGTACGAACCCTAAATTCCGTAATGAACAATGCTGTGTCAGTCATATTCATATCGTTATTTGCATTGCATAATGTTTAAAGGTGTTACAATGGCTTAAAGCTAAGGTACAATTACGGACCCTGTGGGGCACAGCAAAAAGTATAAAATTATTTTTTAATTTAAAATAAAATAAAATTAGGAAATAAATTAACAATCAATAATTTTTAAATATGTTATTAACATTAAATAAGTAAGGATATTATATTATTGAGATCAGTTTTAGGTTGTGGTAGGTATGTACATTAATAAATATATATTTGGTAAGTCAATTAAACATAATATATCATATTATAATATTTATCTATGTATGTATGAATGTATCTATACGACTAACTGTGTATGGTGTCTCAATGGGAGAGAGGACAAAGGGCAAAGGAAAGTCATTTTACTTGTACCTATTTGCTATGTGGCAATGCTGGCACTACACTATTTGCGGTGAAAGCATGGTGCGGGTGACATTAGACGAACTTTACAATCATGACTTAATATTTCAGTTGCACATAGCTACCACAGTTGTAAAATACGGAATCAGTAATAACTGTAGTAAATTAAACCTGCCAAAATGTTATTGGCAACCAATAAAATCAAATACTGACAGCTGTCACTCGCTAATGGTGTGCTGGTACCTATACTTCTGTTTGGAAGTGAATGTTGGTCATGGCAGAAGAGGCATGAAAGTAGAATAATTGCCGTGGAAATGCGTTTATTGCGAAGTATGTATGATGTAACTTTGATAGGACTGAGGAATGATGAGATTAGACAAAGTTGCGGTTTAAAAGATGGTGTAGTGACAAAAATTAAAAGGAGTATGCTTAGGTGGTTTGGTCGTGTTGAGAGAATGAGTGAACGGCGATTAACACAAGG
The DNA here is from genome assembly GCA_910594945.2 of Amphipyra berbera. Classification (NCBI taxonomy): domain Eukaryota; kingdom Metazoa; phylum Arthropoda; class Insecta; order Lepidoptera; family Noctuidae; genus Amphipyra; species Amphipyra berbera. Next base: position 6,388,358 of record OU343136.1, on the reverse strand, counting down.
AATTGATAAGGCGGATGTCAATGGAAACGTCGGTAGAGGACATCCTCGAAGGACACATCGATGTTGTTGTTGATGTTCTTCACAAAAGATAGGTGCGTAGTACTCTCAACCACGTGCGTGTATGACAAGATGTATGGATGTGGATGAAGCGAAAGGATAATATAAAGATCGTAGCATGTGGCGTTCTATAGTTTCTGCCTACCCCTATGGGGAAAAGGCGTGAGTTTATGTATGTATGTATATAATATAATATAATATAATACCCACACCATGCTACACCGCAAATAGTGTAGGACAAACTTAAACTCATTTTTCGCATGCATCAAAAGATCAACGAGACATGATTTGAATTTAAAACTTCACCATATTTATTGACATTTTACCGATTCGCCTTAGTTTTTCTCAATATAATCTGAGATATTTCAGCTACAATAAACATACTTCACACTCCAGTTCTCCCGAACGCAAAGGAAACCCGAATGGAATCACAGATACACTACATTCGTTCAAGGCAATATAAACGAATGTTCAAGATACGGATGATCGCTTTGCGTACATTGTGTACCTTTCTTAACAATCTCAAGGTTATATGAAGATCATGAAGCAGAAAAAATTGAGGTTCGATTTCTCTTTTTTTTTGTACTTATCTATATTGTAGTCCTATTCATTCATATTTCGACGGTCCCTACGTATACTATCGAAACTACAAAATCTCAGTTTTTATTTTATCTGCTTAAAATGTGTGAAATTATGTTATCTTAAAGGTTATAAAATATTTTTTTTATGGGATCAAATGGCAACTATTCCGCATCAAACTAAAGAAGAATCATGTAAATCATATCATAAATCTCAACGTAATCGGTGTACATACATACATAATAAAATAAAAACTGAGATTTTGTAGTTTCGATAGTATACGTAGGGACCGTCGATTTGGCTGTATACACAAAGGGTACCTACTTCTTTCCAAGATTAGACAAAAAAAACCATTCTATGTAAAAGGCACCTTGCATTATCAATATGTACTTTCAAATTACATAACATTACGCCTGTATTCCATGAAGGGTTGGGCAGAGGTGTATAGTCACACCCTTGTTTCGCTGTTATGTTTAGGTCCTATGTAATAGGGGACGAGCCTATTGCCATCAACCGGGCACAAATTCAAACTCCGGGCTGCTACTAAGGAATTGCACACGGAAAAACCTAATAACACTTTGCCCGACTTGAGGATCGAACCCAGGACCTTCCGATCTGCAGTCGCGCTTCCCACCACCAGACCAACGAGGCAGTTTTAAATTACAAACATTATAATATAAATATTTTCTTCAAAAGACCTTAAATTAAGATAAAATATTAATCAACAACAGGTTGTTAGAATCAGTTTTCAATTCCCTCATTTCGGTTTTCAGTATATCCTCAATCCTGAAGTATTCCACAAATAACCTGTACTGAAATCCCAAACACAGGCAGTATAAACTAACGTTTTATTCTTGGCATGGCTGATCGCCTCGAACATTGTGCGCCACCCCTAACGCACTCAGGGTTGACAACTCGGGGTCGTATATTTTCCCGGTAGAATTTTAGAACTGATCAACTGCGTCCGCTCTCTCCCTTCTATCTAACTCCAATAAGTGAATGTTATAAAATAAAATGGCTGATTAATTCAGACTAAAAATGTTTTTTTTTGCAAAGATTTCTTCTGTACCTGTTTGTTTAACCCTTATAATTCCGTTTATGGTCCACCGTGATCATCCACCGTCGCGGAACCGGTCTTCTTTTCAGACTCCGCAATCACACCGTTAATTTAGCCCTCATCAAGCTGTCTCCCTCCTGATACCGCCAGCAAAGACCTAAGCCGAGATCCGAGTCCCATAAGGGGTCGCCCTTAGTGCTGTTGTTGCTAGTTGTCTTGATGTTAGAGTAGTAGATAATTTGGGTTAAGTATTTTATTTCGTCCCCATTGGCTGGAGAGCCTTCAGATCTCGCCAATAGCCCAGATAAGCAGAAACGGTCCGCAAGTACCATCTACAAGGAGCCCAATAGAAAAAAAAGCTACTTAGGTATGACTAAGCTGTTACTATATAATATTCAACCAGAGTTTAAGTATTTCTCAACAACGAAATACTCATATTAGTTTGAAAATACTACAACCCAAATGGCAAAAATAAACATAGATAGTATAAAAGAAAGTATTTAATGAAACTTAGTGTGCCACCCCTGACGCACTCAAGGTTGACAACGCAGGGCCGTCCATTTTCCCGGTAGAACTAAAGAATTGATCAACCGCGACCGTTCTCCCCTTCGGATCGAACTCCAATAAGTGAATGTTATATAGGTTGGATAAGTTTGTTAGACAAGCCTATAGAGTATTCATTAAAGTTGCTTGTTTAATTAGTAGGTGTTCGATCGGTGACCTTAATGACGTAGCCACGTGTGCCTTCTCAACCTCTTTGGGATACAAAAACTCTATATTAGGATTTACAAAAGTTCAAGCCGAGTTTTTCTCTCTGGCTTTGTATTTTTGAGCTAATCTCAAAAAACCGTTGGGAGGGCTTTTAGAACTCTTTATACCACCACTAAGAGGATTTTATAGTCAGTAGCAGGTTCTGCTACTGAATATTTTGTAGTCCCGAAGATTTTCCGTAATTTATCACGAAATGGCTGCGATGCTGAACATCTGTACTTGTACAATTTGTAATTGATGGATAGGCACGTAACCATTATAACATTTCTAGTTAATTACTAGAATATATTGGTCTTAATGATAATTCCATCACAATACATACATACGAGTTGTCGTAATCTAATAGCGGGTTCACACAGTACAATTTTAGTTGATCAAAATTTGTTGAATAAATGACACATAATTGCCTTGGATGTTGATCTTGATACTTTTTGGCCATATCGTCAAATAGTTCCCACATGTCGTTCAGTTTACAGTGAGCCCAGTAATGTCCATCTCTACTAGATTATGTACTCAATTACAGATATTAGTTTGTATGTAATACCCATAACAAAATGACAACCCATTAAAATGTTTCACTAACCGATTAATATACTTACGACATTAAATGCACCCAAACTGTTATAGAAATTGAACATACACTTTTCGTACATTTTTCTTGGCCCATAACAAAGCCTAAAAGTGGAATATTACTTACAGAAATATATAGCGCCCGCTAGAAAGAATACTTCCTGCCGGTGACACGTTGATTATTGTTTTCTGTGAAGTCTTTATAGTACATTTTTTTTAATTTAGCGTACAATTATTACATTTTTCGTACATATTTTCAACATTAGACTGAAGATCGCATAAAGTCATGTCACCGCTAGAAAGTATGACACCAAAATTCGCTTACATTAGCGAAACGTTTTCGATACTATACGTCAAACTTCCATGTTAGCTATGTTCTTTAAGATTAAAGGCTTTGTCAAACAGAACGCGTAATTATCGCGCGTCAGGGCGCTAACCTAACGCGACGCTGTGACGCCGAGCTGTGTTTTACTGAGATGGTGATGTACCGCTAAACAGAGCAAAGGCGCCGCGTAATGCTAGCGCTGGCGCTCGGTTTGACGGTACATCACCATCGCAGTACAACACAGCTCGACGTCATAGCGTCGCGTTAGGTTAGCGCCCTGACGCGCGATAATAACGCGTTCTGTTTGACAAAGTCTTAAATGAGTGTATATTATTGTGGTTTTATGGAAACGTCAAATCCGACCTATTACGTTGCGGCAACTGTAGGTATTAAGATCTCGCATCCCGTGAGAAAAGACCACCCATCTTCTTTTCTCTGCACTCTTCTATTCTCATCCCGTGGGTAACATAACGTGGTCTTACCGTAGGATATCGGTATTGCCCAGTAACCCAGTTACTGGGGTCTGATGGCAGTCGCTCCGTGTAAAGTACTGATATTCAGTTGCATTTGGTTAGACTGGAAGCTGACCCAACGTAGTTGGAAAAATGGCTAGGAAGAAGGAAGGGTATAACAGGCGTAGCAATGATAGCCTAGTGGTGTGACCGTCGGACTGCCAAGTTATAGGTCTCGAGTTCAAACCCAAGGCACGCACCTCTGACTTTTCGGATTATTGTGCGTATTGTATAATTATCACTTGCTTAAAAACGGTGAAGGAAAACATCATGAGGAAACCGGCATGCCGGAAAGATATTTCTCGACGGCATGTGAGGCCCATGGGCGGCATAAACCAGAGTTTATGCCGCCCATGGGCCTCACATGCCGTCGTCGTGACGTCGTCGTGTGGTGTCAGAACACCAGGTTAGTCACTAACCACACGAAAAGAATAAGACTGACGAATAAATGGCCGACATGTGCTTAAAAAGCAATCTTCCTTGCTAGCCAATAAATTGAATAAGCGTGGTAATTATAGCAATATTTCTTCAAGACGACTCGCTGTTGCGGTCAAGTAGTGGACATCTAAGGACCGTTGACCGGTTTGATGAAAAGATATAAGTACGTATAATAAGTATGTGGCGTGGTGAGCCTTTTATCATCGTCATATTTCCCTTTAGAAATCTACTCAAGCTGAAAATAGATAAACGGATTCCTTATAGCAAGACTTTTTCACCCAATTTTATATATCAATCTTCTTATGAAGCCTACAAAAAATTAGGACATGTAAAAATATTTCATCGTCTCGGATTTATTTTTCTTTAGAAGTTAGGGTTGGTTTCTTGAAAATAATATTTCTATTCTGTCTGGTTCTTTTTCTTAATAAAACGTTGTTTTCTTTAAAAGAAGATTTTTATTTTGATAATAACATTTACCTTAACCAATTTCTTAAGTCAATGTACAAAGTTTAGAACGTGCACCTACTAGGGTATAGATTGGTTTCTGCAATTTCTATTTTATTAAATTCCTTTGCTTCATAACACGAAACGTTACAAGCAAATGTTACATGTCAGTTGCCTCCTTAATAATAACAAAAAAGGGAAATAAAAGTGTTGTTATCAAACACGGCTGTCTTGTTTGCGACATCCACGTCGAAGAAAATGAACTTTATTTTTGTTCAAATAATTGTAATGAATTGAATTACAACAGAATTTAGGCTGAAGTTGCAAATGAATTGAATTATTGAACTCAATAGTGGACCAAATACGTAGTGGAGCAATAGTTTACCCCTCCATTATCCTATGGAAATGCTGGCGTGATTGTTATATTAAAATTCACACCACCATTCAAAAATATAGACTGCTTGAAAGTATGGCGATATCAAAAAAACTTGTACCACAGCATGACATCGAAGAATAATTCCTTATTGGAACATAAAATCAACACGAGCGTCGCTTCATAATAAATAATTACACTAGTATCGAGGCCATAAACCCTATCTGTACCGCCCAGACACAATAACTCACGTCGACAAACTACATACCAAAAACCTCGGCAAATATTAGCATACACTAAATAATTTTGTACGTGGCAGTACGTACGTAAGAGGACCCCACTTCATGTTTGTCAGCGATGCCCTAATGTTGATACAGCGTAATGAAACCAAATACTCCTCTGTACACGACTGTACTGTACTCCCTGTTGTTACTTGTTTTATTTAGGTATTTGTAATTGCTCGTGTTAACTACGTTCGCTGATGACTTTTAGGAAAAACATGGCGCGGATGTTCTTGAAATAGCGCGTGCCCTTAAATTGATATCCTTTTTATTATAATTTGCTGTGTCATCTTGACTACGGCCCTATATTTTGTATGGAGGTTTCGGAAAATACATGATCTGTATATCTAAAGGACAGGAGCATTGAGCTTGGTAACGGTATCTTACATCGCTTTTAGAAGATTAAGAGCGCTTGTGTCCTCGTCCGATCCGAATTTCATAGATTCGTATACGGGTTTCCTCGGATTCGGATCGGAGGCAATGCGCAAGCGCTCTTATCCATTCTGCAGTGCACTGCGGCAGTTGCTGATGACAATAGTCAAGAGCATATCTATGAATTTATAACGTCTTGCCTATAGATAAATTGGTGATCGCTATACGACGTTATTAGTCTTGGTCTTGGCAGACGCCTATCGTGTTGATTATGACAGCAACACCCAAGATCGTTCGTGGAAACGATGTCTGGAGGCTATCTGTATTCAGTTACTTGTATTCATAAATAATAAGAGTATAATAGTTTTTTTTAAATTAAAATCTAGAATCTACTAGTGAAAACATAGGCAATAGTGAAACAAGCGATGGAATGTTTAATAAAATTGGTAAATTAATACTTATAAGCGTTTTTTTTTCACAAGATATTGATAGAGACCTAGCGATGACTTCATGCCTCAGAAACTATCCATTTTTATAGTACTTACTACGTGTATTACCGACACACACGCCACGATTACGAAACCATTTTACTTTTTGATTTAATTCGAAAAGAATTACATTTTTCCTTATTCATTTTACTTTTCGTCTGCCAAATTGCTAATACGGTGTAATTTAACAAGCGCCAAGGAAGAAAAAGAAATTGGTGTTTCTACCAACTCTTATTAGCAATGATCAATAGATGAGATGTCACGCAAAAAATAAATATTCGTACATTATTATTTTGAAACAATTATCATCTCGAAATGAGTATTCCGGGACGCAAACACAAACAGCATAACTCAGAAATTATAACGACAGAACGCAAATTGAAAGCTTTAGCTCAAAAGCTGCGACTTAGAGGAAACAAAGAAAATTAAACAAATGTGAGATACAACAGGGTTGCCGCGAATTTATTAAATTAACATCGTAACTCCTTCACGGATTCTTTTTGTTACCAAAGTTTACAGCTTCATGTAGGGTGGATCACCCGCTGAATAATGTAGAGGACGGGGGCAAACGCGATTCGCGCTTAGCGCTTTAAACTTCTTTAAAGTCAGCTCGTATAAGCCGTCTTACCATCCGATGCATTTTCGATACGTCACGTATAAAAGTTTATAACTAAAAGCGCATCACTTCTTATCTACTTGCAACTTCGTTTAGCGCTTAAAGATAAGGGAATTGTTATGTCACTGTCGAACTGAGACTCTCGAAGTTCGAGTACACAAAGCTGTAAGTTGGAATATCGGCTCAGTTGAAACAATTTTAATAAATTCTTTTGCATTAATATCTTCTACTAGTTGAGAAGACCAATATCTAAGTTTGTTCTAGAAAACTTTGCTCTTCATAAGGTGCCTGCAGACCTGCTCGATTTTGAGATTAATAATGTTTCTCAACTACAAACTTTGGAAAATTTGAATTTACTTTCAGATTTTCTATATTGATCTCCGTGCCTCGAAGAGCGCGTTAAACAGTCGATCTCGGATGTCCTACGAATACTTAGGACAGTCGTTACAGGTAGTCAGTAACCCGAAAGTCTGACAACCGATCTAACCTTAGAATATCGGCATTGCCCAGTAACTGGGTCGCGGAGGTATAATGGCAGTCGCTCCGTGTAAAATACTGGTATTCAGCCGCATCTGGTAAGACTGGAAGCTGACCCCATCATAGTTGGTAGAACTAGGCAGAACATTTTCGATATCAATCTACAAAATCAAGTCTGTAGGAATTTTTACTTCTAAAATCTTACTTTCTGCTACATTTTTCTTCAAGCAAAATTTTCACATCAAAAGAAAGGTCGTCATGAAAGTATACGCCAGTACCGAGCTTATCTTTGACGCGACTCATAAAAATGGACTGAAGGGAAAAGGGCTACTTTACTATAATGCTGCTAGATGAGGGTAGGTACTTTAATGCCACTTTTAGACGATCATTACCACATTTAAACGATGATGTCACCAAATACCCTATTTCCCTAGGAAATGTTGTTAGCAAAATGGAAATTGCGAAAGGAAATGGTGTTCGCATGTTTGTTGCCTATGGATAGGAACTAGTACTTAACAGGGTACTAGTAGGTAACGCTAATGTTATAGTTAAATTTCCTGTATTTAAACATGTTTCCGTCTGTTGTTACAGCTATTTCACACAGAAACTGTTTACAGGATCCGTTTTTATTTTGGTGATGTCGCCTATAGTTGAATGAGCGAGTTCACATACACGACAGTATTCCGAATCTAGTAAAAAATACTGGATCCGTTATTTTTATCGTATCCTGTCTGCCAGATGCGACGCAGCTGCCATTTGTTTAACTGATCCGTCGGTACAGGTGTGAACAACACAACCAGTATTGACGGATCCGTTAAAATGGATCCGCTGCGTGAACGAGCGGTTAGGGTCCACTAGCAGTAGTACGAAGAATAAAAGACTTTACGCTAAGCAATGGCTGGAATATCTACCTACCTTCGCATATAGCATACCATAATCAGCCCATTTCTGTCTCCCAGACTGCCTCGTTGATCTTTTTTTTTTTATTTGTTACTAGGCCTGCGTTTGGCCGCCATCTCGCCTGATGTTAAGCGATGATGCGGTCTACGATGGAGCACGCTTGCCCAGAAGAAACCGATTCACTCGTGACTTGAAGACACCCAGATTGTAACTGTCGGAGAACATCCACTCGGGCAGCGCATTCCACCGTTTGGCGGTTTTCACAATGAAAGTGGAATCAAAACGCTTCGTTCGGGTTTTTGGTATATCAACCATGAGCCGATGGCGCTTTTTCGTGCTTCTGGCCGCCCGATAGAAAAAAGGGCAGGGGGGTATTAGATCATGCAGATCTGAAGCACACTCTCCGAAATGTGTCCGATAAAAAACCCATAGACTAGCAACTTTGCGCCGATGCTCAAGACTTTGGAGCTTGGTATGAACAAGGGAGTCGTTGCTGATGAGCTTCTTGGCACGCTTCTCAATGGACTCCAACGCCTCAAGCTGGTATTTGGCTGAGCCATCCCAAAGGTGCGAGCAGTACTTCATGCACGAACGAACCTGTGCTTTATGTATAGTTGAAGCAACTGTTCCGATGTGAAGTACCGCCGCACCTTTGAGAGGACACCTAGCTTTTTAGCAGCCAATTGAGTTTTGGACTCAATATAGGAGCCAAAGTTGAGGGTTGACGTCAGAGTAACGCCCAAGAGCTCAAGATGGTCAGTTATCGGTATAGACACATCTCGAAAAGTAGGAGCCAGCTGGAATGGCCTCCTTTTGGCAGAGAAAAGACACGCCTGGGTCTTTGATGCATTGAACTTGACCAGGTTGGCATCGCCCCAATCGGAGACTGCCTTAAGGGACAAATTCAAGCGCTCGACCATGGCCTCTCTCAGAGACTGGATTTATGGTCCACTGGTCCGTGCATTGGCTACGTAGCTCTCTACCACAGTGCTGTCGTCTGCATACCCAAAGGTTCCGGGCATCTAGTGGTGACAAGCGCAACTGCTGATCGTGAGGTCTTGGGTTCGATCTCCAGGTCTGGCAAAAGTGTTATTGGGTTTTTCCGTGTAGAATTTCTCAGATTTGTGCCCGGTTGATGGAAATGAGCTCGCCCCCTATTACATTGGACCTAAACATAACGGCGAAATGAGAGTGTTACGATACACCTCGGCCCAACCCTTCGGGGAATACAGGCGTGATGTCAGACGTTATGTTCTGTCCCACTGCTGACAACGAGCCTCTTTTCAGATTGAGAAAAGTTTAGGTCTTAATCCACCATGCTGATTAGGTACGGTTTGGCGGACTACACACACCATCTACAACTTATTCTAGATCTCTCAGATGTGCAGATTTCCTCACGATGTTTTTTTTCACCGTTGATGCAAGTTCTGCTTAGCCTTCTTCCTAACTATTTTGAAGTCAACTACTAGTCTAACCAGATGCGGCGGAATACCAGTATTTTACACGGAGCGACTGCCATCATATCACCGCAACGCAGTTACAGGGCAATGCCGATTTCCTAAAGTTAGATCAATGTTAATGCAAGTGATAATTAAATTCTGATCCACACATTAATTTGAAAAGTCAGAGGTGCAGGCCTAGACCGAACTCGGTTGGCGGACCGGGACCTGTCTGGGTTGCGGTGCATGCTTTTGCGAATCCCGCGAACCCCGGTCGAACGGTCAGGAGAAGGAGCACTGTTGGTTTTTAGCTGGTAAGAGTCCGGCAGACCCCCTCGCCTTCCCCGGACGAGGGACATCCATAAGGATTTTCGAACGAAAAAAAAAAGGGCCTAGGCTGAACTCAGAAACTCCTGCATGGAAGGCAAGCGTTCAACCGCTGGGCTATCACTGCTCTACCGCCGCTTTTTATACCTACACTATTTCTTTTTAAATATCAAATTAGGAACTCAAACGATATCAAAACGGTACCTAAGAAGGAGCTCTCAAGTTAGAGCTATTTATTAATAAACCCTAGTGTGGATTAGGGAACGTACTCATACTACGTGACCCATTTTTCTCAATTTTTTACCCCCTTCCCCCCTCGGTGACCACCCGTAGTATATGACCAAGTGCCCCTGTGACCAAGCGTGGTATTTTGAAGACCTCCCCCCCCCTGAACGGGTCACGTAGTATGGGTACGTTCCCTTACACTACATAAAAAAAACACTTAAGTTGGTATCATAGAGCCATCTCTTATCAAACTCATTTCCTTCCGTCAACATCTTATGACTTTCACGGCAAAATAAACTGTTGAACATAATATTATTCTTAAATTTCTCTTCCGCCATCTTTTCAGATTAAAGATCACAAAGTAGGTATGTGTTATACCTATATTTTTTTCAGTTTTGTATAAGGTCAATGTGGGCAAATCCGTCTGCGGGGCAATTCCGTACACATGCATTTGTATTCATTCCAGAAATAGTTACGCTGTTATCGAATCGGTCGGTACCTACAACAGGGTCAGTTTTTAGTTATTAACTAAACTAAAATATTCACTAACTATTCTGGAATGAATAAAAATGCATGTGTATGGAATTGCCCCGCAGACGGATTTGCCCACATTGACCTTAACTTTATATAATTTGACAACCTTGTTGGTCTAGTGGTCGCAAGCGCGACTGCTGAGCATGGGGCGGGTTCGATCCCCAGGTCGCGCATAATGTTATTGGGTTTTTTCATTAGTAATTTTTCAGTAGCAGCCCGGAGTCTGGATTTGTGTCCGGTTAATGGCAATAGCCTCGCCCCCTATTACATGGGACTTAAACATATCGGTGAAATGAGGATGTTACTATACACCTCTGCCCAACTCTTCGGGGAATACAGGCGTGATGTTATGTTTATAATCTTAAACTAGACTGGACTCGATAAATAACCATGGGCATAATTTTCACAATAAATACCTACGTCATTGTTTTTCTATTTTATCTTATACCTTTAAACGAGCAATTCTTGTATATATATATATAATCTGAATCTCGGAAACGGCTCCAACGATTTTCATGAAATTTAGTATGCAGGGGGTTTCGGGGGCGATAAATCGATCTAGCTAGGTTTCATTTAGTAAAATGTCGTTTTATCCGTGTTTTTAGGCAATGAAAAGCTGCTACAATATCATTAGAATACGAAAGTAAATTTCGCCTCTGTTTACAATGTTATAATAGCTCAGGTGGGAAATCGGCCGGTCACGAAAACCTGAAAACTCTGGTTCGAGTTCTGCTGATTATTTTTTTTCCCTTTTTTTTAAGTTCCTTCTTTTTTTTACAAGCTTTTATAATTTATTTTTCTTTTTATACGCTTTTATTTAACTTGCAATGTTTGTATGTATGTATGTTCAGTTGAAATCTTGCAACTGAATTTTGAATCACTTCCTCTTATCTTAAGGAGTTGAATTTAAAAATGTTGGTTCATTTCCGATGACAATACATTTTTTTGGTAAGCATGACCTGAATCGACATCCAGGATTAGCTCCAGATAAAGAAACTCTTCAACGCTCAACAGCACAGACACGAAATTTTGTGTACGCGTTTTACTATGATAGCCGGTTTTAAGTTTTACCGTGACATGGTTGCTGCTCTCAGGGTTGGGTCCTGACTAGGGAACTCCTCAATGTTTAGCAGCACAGACACGAAATTTTGTGTACGCGTTTTATTATGATAGCCGGTTTTACGTTTTACCGTGACATGGTTGCTGCTCTCAGGGTTGGGTCCTGACTAGGAAACTCCTCAATGTTTAGCAGCACAGACAAGAAATTTTGTGTACGTGTTTTATTATGATAGCCGGTTTTAAGTTTTACCATGACATGGTTGCTGCACTCAGGATTGGGTCCTGACTAGAGAACTCCTCAATGGTTAGCAGTACAGACATGAAATGTTGTATACCTACGCGTTCAATTATGAAAGACCGTTCTAAATTTCAACATGATATACCGACTAAAAAATAAATAAATGAATAGTACAAAAAACATTTTTAAAAACAAGCTTTTATTTAAATGGTCTAAAAAGAAGAAAATAAACTTTAAATTAAATCTATCCCATCAATTTATTACATTATACAACTAATTTATTTAAATATTATAAAAGCTTGTCGGGAGATACTAAATAAACAAGAATGCAATATGTACAATAACTAATAAATGTAAAGTGTAGTAATTCTAAGAAAAAATGTACCTATGTACTTCATAAAATTGTATTTTTCGCGACAAACTTTTATATTGTTTCAATAAATTCGTTGTATAATGTAATAAATTGATGGGATCGATTTAATTTAAAGTTTATTTTATTCTTTTTAGACCATTTAATTCCTTTTTTTTTCTAACCAAAAAACAAGATTTACCAAAAAAAAACCGAGCTAAGCTCGGTCATCCAGGTACTATATATATATTATAGGTATATATAATCTGAATCTCGGAAACGGCTCCAACAATTTTCATGAAATTTAGTATGCAGGGGCTTTTGGGGGTGATAACTCGATCTAGCTAGGTTTCGTTTTTAGAAAACGTCGTTTTATCTGTGATTTCAGGCAGTGAAAAACTGCTACAATATCATTAGAATACGAAGGTAAATTTCGCCGTCGTCTACAATGTTATAATAGCTCCGGTGGGAAATCGGGCGGTCCCGTAACCAGAAGAACCCGGTTCGGGCCCAGATGGTTATATTTTCAAGTTCCTTCTTTTTCTTTTTCCCTTTTTTTTTCTTCCCAAAAAACACAATTATCAAAAAAATATAAACCGAGCTAAGCTCGGTCATCCAGGTACTTATTCTTAATAAAGATAGAGTATGCTTTATTGTACACCACAACAATAGTAAAAAAATAAAACAATATAAATTAAAGGTACAATGTCTGGCACTTAAAAGTTAAAAACCCTTCCAAGGACCTTGAAACACCTGCCACTCCATCCATCAAATACATGTCCATGGAGACCTTTCAACGGTTTACGGAAATAAAAGAAAAAAGGTATTCCCTGATCCATTACTGTTCCTTAGGACACGGGGAAATAAAGGTCCAAAAATCTTAAAAGGATTTTTCATGTTATAGCATTAGATTTCCATTAAGTAGAAATCTTTACATAGTACCTATAATACATAGTCGCTCCCGCTGTCTGTACGCTTAAATCTTTTAAGCTACGCAACGGATTTTAAGGCTGGACATCCACCAGAGCTGTGCGAGGAAAATGTGCGGTGCGAAAATGTGTAGCGAGGATGTGAAACGGTGTGACCCTTTCCACCAGAGCTGTGCGAGGAATATGTAATGCGTAATGTGTTAATGTGTACAAATGAGCGGTGCGAAGATAGCTAGCGGACTCTTTTCGAATATTAGGGTGGTGTGGCGGGAGCGGTACACGTTCCTCTTAACACATTCCTCGCAACACATTCCTCGCAACACATTCTTCGCAACACATCCCTCGCTCGCATTTCTCGCTTGTTTTGTATGAACAAAAACCTCGCTCCGCTATGCCCATATCCACCAGAGCTGCGCAGAGCAAAGCTAGGTAAATGAAGTGATAATATTGGTGCTTACAAAACACATTCCTCGCTACGCAGCTTAGCACAGCTCTGGTGGATGCTCAGCCTAATGCAGTTTTCAGCAATAGATACAGTGATTCAAGAGGAAGGTTTATATGCCCCACATTAGTATCTACATTGCACCCGTGCGAAGCCGGGGCGGGTCACTAGTTACAAATAAAATAAAATTCGGGCGTACTTTTGTGTATTTATACAATGTTATTTTTAGTAAAGGGGCGAGCGGCTAATTAATAACTGCGCGAATAATATGATTTGCAAAGTTAAGCTACCCTTGCCACAATCAGACTGTGGATGGGTGACCATTTGTTGCACATCAAGGCCCCTCCGTGCCTCGGAGAGCACGTTAAGCAGCAGCTCCCGGGTGTCATACCTATGACAGTCTTTACGGGTAGTCTGAAGCTCGAAAGTCTGCCAACCGGTTTAACCTTAAGATATCGGCATTGCCCAGTAACTGGGTTGCGGCGGTTTGATGGCAGTCGCTTCGTGTAAAATACTGGTATTCAGCCGCTTCTGGTTAGCCTGGAAGCTGACCCCAACATAGTTGGGAAAAGGCAGAACCATACAACATTATTTTTAGGATACGCAAAAACCGAAACACCCCAACAAGATTATTAGGAGACCATTTTTTTTTTCGAAATCATCACATTACATGTTTATTTATGTTCCTGCAAGTTCTCTAGTAGGTTGCCTGACCAACGGAAACTCATCCAGCCAAACTTCGTGCGCCTAAAGTACTTACTTCTCTGCAGTCCTCTGATATACCGTATTAAGCCATGATAGCCAAATCGAATTTTGAATATTCTTTTGGAGTAAAATGTAACATACTGTTAAAACTATACCAGTCGATTCTCCAAGTGTTTCTGAACAAACTAGTTTCCTAAATTGCGTTTACAAAAAATAATGTTCTATTAAATTATAAATCTATACTGAATACATGTTGGTCAACAAGTCGTTTTCATTCAACTGCACTCAGTTATATGTGGTACTCTTCCAAGTCACACCACAACAATCGCTCCTTCGCTTTCAAGCTTGAATATAAATTTATAAACTAAAAATATTGTCCTCACGGCCACGGTCTTCATTGAAACTCAAGTCACTTCCCTATTCACCTATAACACCCCTCTATAATAGAATACGAAAAGCTTCCCTAAATCAATTGACAAAACGAATATCCACACGACTAAGCTAACATAATGACAGGAATACACCAGCGGCACTTGCAAACGACGAAACAGCGGCAACAATTCTCAAGCACCGGAATGCCTACTCGATTTACATTAAGGTTAGGATACATTCGCGAATACAAATGTGATCAAAACCTCCCGGGGAAAACGCGTGACAGAATAAAAACTGCAGTGGGTAAGAATCACAATGGCTTCAGTAATTAGCTCGACATTCACGTACAAAGCGAATAACAAAGACTGACGTATCTAGATTTTTGTTACGCCGCTGTTTGCTCGTTCCGTGCCGCTCCGCAAGGAAAATGTCATGTAGTTTTAATTTAAGCTTGACTCAGACATTCCAATTTCGAACCGTAGACTACAAACACTTTTTAATGACGCTCTTAGGGACGAAACACATTTTTCAGCATTAATTCGTAAAATGGACATTTGATCTGATCATGTATGATCGTACGAGGCACGCTTTCACCTTTTCGCATCGATTCAACTTTCGCATGCTTCAGCACGCTGACGGATTCCGTAGAATGCTTTCGCAGTTGACGGCACACGATTTCACAGGTGATGTAGATGTGTCTAAAGCCCGCTAGCAGTTCTGGGAATTGATGCTGTATAATGTGACTGGTTCCTTATTCTCATTTCACAAACATCGTATTGCGATTACGATCACTAATCTTTTTGGCAAGCATGGGGATTGTTATAATCACCAATATTCTCTCATAGTATAGGATCCCAGCATAGAACGACCTTCACCGAGCTGGTTAATGGATGAAATGTATTTTATATCAAATTAAATACGTCAATGAATATAATTATTTCAAATGGGTTGACTAAAAAATTTCATTAACCAAACCAGTGAAATGATAAAAAAAAATATTAATCATATTCTGGACTGAAATTTTTTTGTCAACCCATTTGCAATATATTTATTGACATATTAAATTTGATATAAAATACTGTTCATGCATTAACCAGCTCGGTGAAGGTCGTTCTATAGTGGGACTATCACGTTTTACGATAGTAAATAAGTGCTAAAGTTTTGAAGTAACTGCCGATCGAATTTTAAAAAGAGGTTGTATGTCTTCCTCCTAGCCTTTTCCCGACTATGCTCGGGTCAGCTTCCAGTGTAACCAGATACGGTTGAATACCAGTATTTTCCACGGAGCGACTGCCATCAGACCTCCGCAACCCAGTAACTGAGCAATGCCGATATCCTAAGTTTAGATCAGTAGTCAGTTTCGGGTTCCTGATTTCCCGCAACGACTGTCATAGGTATTCATATAACACCCGGGACTGACATTTTAACGTGTTCTCCGAGACACGGAGAGTTCTCGATGTGTAACGAACGGTCACCTATCCACGGACTGACCGCGCCAAGCGCAGCTTCACCTCGCAAATCATATGATTGGCGCGTTTGTTGATTAGCCACGAGCCCCTCATCTTTACATAGTATAAAACAAAGTCGCTCCCGCTGCCTGTACGCTTAGATCTATTAAACTACGCAACGGATTTTAATGCAGTTTTCAGCAATAGAATAGAAATAGAAAGGTTTAAAAAGGTTCAAAAAAAGAGGTTGTATGTATCCTGTTATTACTCGAATGCATTTAAATCAGTTCCGACACTGATGTTGAATATAGCAAGCTGGCAATCAAATCAAACGTAAATCCAATCATTGAAGACGTATGAAACAGGAAATAATGTTGATTGGAAAGTCTTACTTAAAGATCCTATATAGATACTCTAGAATAAAAAATCGTATTTGATATTTTTGTAGTTTTTACTACATACATAACATCACGCGTTGTATTCCCCGAAGGGTGCGGCAGACGTGTTTTTAGTACACCCTCGTTTCACCTTTATGTTTAAGTCCCGTGTAATAGGGGGCGAGCCTATTGCCATTAACCGGGCACAAATCCAGACTCCGGGTTGCTACTGAGGAATTTCACATGGTAAACCTAATAACACTTTGCCCGATCCGGGGACTGAACCCATGACCTCACGATCAGCAGTCGCGCTTGCCACCACTAGATCAACGAGGCAGTTTTTAGGTAGGTAGTTCTTATTTTCATTTTGAGGTAGTTTTTATTAGTTAGTATTTAATACAGTATGTAACATCACGAAGAGCAAACCTTGAAACTGGTTGATGGGTAGGTAAAGTATAGCACAATTGTTAAAGTATGTAAAAAGTTTTAAAACAACTGCATAATCCACTTCCGCTTCCATACCCATTCAACCAATATCTTTCTTACATTCAATCATCAACTCACACTCTCTCATTCGTTCCAACAACCCAAAAGGGCGGCCTTTTACCGGCTCCGAATAAGATCTCAAAAAACATTGTGAAGTGATCTGTTTTAAGCGTAATTGATACATTACGGGACGTCCCTGAACAATAGGTGCACCTACATCAAGTTAGAACGAGACCAGGAACCGTGAGTACCTTTCCATTGCTTTCCTATCCGTTTTTCCGTATTTGGTTTACTTATAGCAAATTAACTTGTGGTAACAGTCAACAATCGAAGGTTTTAATCTTAAACATAAACAGAGCCCCTAGCATGAGTTTATAGCAAAATCGAATAGATATCGTAACGTGTATACCAGACGAAAACCATTTCGAAACTATAGTAAAGTATTTCGGCAGCACGAGTTCTTATAAACGTCTTACGTGAACTCGATACTATAACTTAACTATAGTTATTATAGGCCGAGAATCCAAAAGCGAATGGAATGGTTTGGAGTGAATGGTGCGTTCGGAAACCTGAGAAAAATGTTTATAAAAATATCAAAACGTAATAAAAAAAACATAAAATAATACCCTGCGTGTCTTCCTCTTTGTGCCATTATTACACTTTAAAACCTTATAATTTCAAAAAACAACTCGCAAACAATCTTATAAGTTAGGTGTCTCACTAATAAAAAGTCAGTGAGATCGTTTTCGTATTCGTTTCGACCCAGCTTTCGAGAAACTCGAAACTAAATGTCAAAATGAAAACTCGTGCTACCGATTCTCATACATTTGGTGCGATAACGTGACGTTTACTTTTCGATAACTATACGAAAGCGGTTGTTAAAAACCTGTGCTACCGATTGCTTAGTTCCAAATACGCGTGGCGCTAGTAAAATTGTCATACAAAATTTGTCGAAAACGAAACGAATACGTTAACTACACGATTTGGCTAAAACTCGTGCTAGGGTCTCAGAACTCATATCAACCACCAACAACAATCATACACTTTTTGTCACTATACACGCTATTCCTCAATTTTTATTTTTCTCATTTTTCATAACCTCTCAGTTTTGTAGTCAGTTAACATAACTAACATCATCCTATAAGATCAGCTGTACAATGTAAGCAAGTAAGAAATCATCAATTTCTGTAAATCCTGAACATCATAGCTCGCACTATGCTCGCGTTTTCACTCTGCGTGATAAACCACCCAATTTAAATGGGGCCACTTGAAAAGAATATTTACAAAAAAATAATTTTCCAAATAGATTTATAAAAAAAATACAGCCGAATTGATAACCTCCTCCTTTTTTGGAAGTCGGTTAAAAATGAGTTTCGATATTTTGCACACTCATCTGCCAGGCGTACCGCGACGGCTCCATTATTTTTTAAACATTTCTATCTATTTTAAAACTTCACTTAAAAGTGGTTTCTCAAATGAAAGCTGTGTATTACTACGGGCTTAAGAATATTTTACGAGTAGCAATTCTTAGAAAAAATCCTCAAAAAATAGGTACGCCTTTTCTTAGAACCATGTCAACATGAAATTGATATATTATAGTTCGTTAGGATTCAAGAGTGTAAACAATCGTCTCAAGTATTGAGGCGGTCAAGTATAGTCTTCTAGACCAGTACGTGTCGAAGTGGTTTCTTTTATATGTCTAGCTCCAAATATAACTCAGACGACGTAAGTGTAGCGACACACCATATCGAAATTACGTAGCCGAAACTCGACGTGATTACGCCGGCAATGTTTTTTTTTGTCCAACAAGACGGCGACTTACTTTCAGCCTAGTGTGGTGCAGGTAAATTCATGATTGTTCTGCCTAGCCTTTTCCCAACTATATTGGGGTCAGCTTCCAGTCTAACCAGATGCGGCTGAATACCAGTATTTTACACGGAACGACTGCCATCAGACCTCCGCAACCCAGTTACTGGGCAATGCCGATATCCTAAGGTTAGACCGGTTGTCAGACTTTCGGGCTTCCGACTTCCCGTAACGAGTGCCATAGGTATTCGTATACAAAGTATTGTAGTCTTTAATCGAGGACATCATCTATCTGTGTGCAAAATTTCATCCAAATTCGTTTAGCCGTTTATGCGTGATTCAGTAACAAACATCCGAACATTTTTACAAACTGGAATATTTTTTTATAATATTATATTTGTGGGATTATCAGACAGTTGTAGCTTCTTCCCCGATTAAATTAAAGCGACTGAAAGGGTGTGTAGAAATGTAATGTGCAGTACATATTACATTTCTACACGACTATGTACCGTTAGTAGAAGAGGGGAACAAACTAACTGCACTTTAGAAATTAAAATGTATGTTACGTTTATTCTCTCTTGAAAATACATTAAAAGAAACATATAGTGCACACTAAAAGTATACTGCTTCCCATTTCTAATTAATAGTTCTGCTTTGCCTTCTCCCAACTATATTGAGGTCAGCTTGCAGTCTAACCAGATGCGGCTGAATACCAGTATTTTACACGGACCGACTACCATCAAATAGCCGCAACCCTGGGTAATGCCGACATCCTAAGGTTAGACCGGTTGTCAAACTTTCGGGCTTCCGACTTCCCGTAATGAGTGTCGTAGGTATTCGTATCACACCCGAGACCGACTATTTAACGTGCTCTCCGTGGTCTCGATGTGTAACGAACGGTCACCCATACACAGTTTGACCGTGGCAAGTGCGGCTTAGCCTCGCAAATCGTATAATCCGTGCGGTTGATAATTAGCCGCGAGCTTCTCTAATTATGGAGACATAACGTAGCCGTCCCGCGAGTAAGATCTGAGTAGAATGGATGTAATTATAGTAACCCTTTACTTCAAATTAATTAGTGAAACTACGCATGCTGGCTGGGTATAGAAATTTAATTTAATTTTTGTATAACAAAATTGTATCTGCCTTACTACCCTAGTTCGGTGGTATGGGAGTCCGGTGGTGCGAGAGTCCGTTGGTGCGAGAGTCCGGTGGTGCGAGAGTCCGGTGGTGCGAGAGTCCGGTGGTGCGAGAGTCCGGTGGTGCGAGAGTTCGGTGTTACGGGATTCCGGTGGTACGGGAGTCAAGTTTCTGTACGTAGTAACAACTCAATTATTATGTGCTTAGTTGGCCTTCAGCTTCAGTTCTTCTACACTAGCAATGAAGAATTTTCACAGCATAATATAAATAAATAAAAAAGGTAGATACGTATACAGCACAACAATTTCAAATCCTCTTCATTATTAAAGTATTTATTGTTTAAACAGTGTGATTCATGATTTATATATTTTGTTCAACAGATATTTATTACACAATTATTAATTATTTAAAATATAATGTTTAATCATTATACGTCATCCAATCATTATCGAATATCGACAGATTGTATTACAACAATCACTACTCGTGGCAGACATACACATATTCAAACACTTACAACTCAAGACCCAGATCTCACAGAGGCGTGATTTTTATTTTATTTTGTAGAACAACTCAAAGACTAGTAAAAAAATAGGAGTGGCGTATTACCCCTATAGTTTTTGTAGTATTTTAGAAAATGAGAAAATAATGTGTAAAATAATATATAAATTTCAATTTCATGTCTCATTACAAAAATTGCTTAGCTAATGTATGGCAGCTTAATATTTTTTTAGATCGGCTATGCTGTAGCCGTTCAAACAACATTTAATGTATGCCTCTGTGCGGCCTAGATCATATGTTGTGGGTATTTGATTATGTAGAGGTCGAAATAGGTAAGCCAAATAATAAAATTACTCAATCTTTGGGGGAGTGCAGAATCAACTACACATGGGAATGTTTTTGTCGATAAAATTGAATGTATGTACCGCCCTTAAAGTTTTATTACTACAGAATGAGACACGTTGTATAATATAAAGCCTTAAATGTTCTTCATTTAAAACATTATCGTAAAACCTTAAAATAACTCCACGACAAAATAATTTGTCAGTTACACGATTTAATTTCAATAGTAAAGTTTTAAACCGGCTCTCTAGTTAACCGCAATGAACGAAGTTGCGTTATAAACGGTCGCCATAATTATCTGTACTACTCAAATGAATGGAATTTAAAATCGTTGTAAGAGAAAATTGCAAATGGAAATTGAAACCATGGTCGTTATTATACTTACTTGTTTTAATTTTATTTTTAAGTATTTACTGAGGTTTGCTCAAGTTTTTTAAACGACTCCTATCCATTTTCATATTATATAGCCCATAGTGATCATGTTGGATAAGTCCATGGGTAGGCTGGCCTGCGGGCGGCGTAGTTGGAGGTCCATCGTCCGACCAGTTGCAGGCCAGAGAAAGCGGCACTCGCCTCTCAGGAGGGCGTGAGACTAGACCCCACAGAGAGGAGGGGTCTGTCAAATCTGGTGGTGTAACAAGACCTGCCCGGGTTGCAGTGGAGGAAATAGCGAATCCTTCGATTGGAGTGGTGGTTCGGGTCGGTAAGAGCCCGACATTACCCACCGCTTTCTCCAAGCTGGAGGATATAAATTAGGATATCCTCACGTTAAAAGAAAACAGGGTTACTGACCGTACTGACAAGCTATTCGTGCTGGTGGCTTTGCTGATAATCATATGCCATAGGCAACTTGATGGTCATACTGCCATTCTGCCGGTAGTCAGGAACTCGTCTGTGCGCTCAATTTAAATCTATATCTATACTAATATTTTAAAGAGGAAAGATTTGTATTTTTGTATGTAACGAATAAACTTAAAAACGACTGGACCGATTTCAAAAATTCTTTTGCCGTTAGAAAGCTACATTGTCACTAAGTAACATAGGCTATATTTATTACTGGAATAAAACTTCTTACGCGGGCGGAGCCGTGAGGTCACAGCTATTCTATACTAATATTATAAAGAGGAAAGATTTGTATTTTTGTATGTAACGAATAAACTTAAAAACTACTGGACCGATTTCAAAAATTATTTTGCCGTTATGAAATATATTTAAAAAATTAACTAAAATCTTCTTATTCTTGTATAAGTTATTTTATAAAGGTATTTTGATAGAATTTCCGTGATTTTAAACCGTTCTTAGTCTAGGCGTATGTACGGAGATGCAGGCCGTGTAAATAACACAGTTCCGTCACAGTTTTAATATCCATACAGTTGGCAATGCCAACGCGGGCGCCGCGCTGCACCGGTGGTATCGCCCGACATCCAAGGCATCGTCCAACTGTATCTATTGTTAAACTGATTGAACGGTGTTGCCTGCGTGGCCTGCCCCTCCGTATACGCCTAGGCTTGCATGTTTATACTAAGATGATAGTTGATGACTCCGTCAGGAACTTCAGGTATACGCCACCAAAACGGCCATAGTCTTCTTAGTTGTTGGCAATAAAATCGACAAGCACATCATTTTGGAACCCAGAGCATAATATCAGCAAGGACATTGGGTGACCCGCGCGACGGGCGCAACGAGTATTCCCAAGGATGGTTGATGTCAGGCAGGCGGCCGGTCATAAAACGGTAAGCCAAAACCTCTAACAACATAGATTTATGAAATACATATTGTGCCGACCACACCTTGTGTGGGATAAGGACAGGAAGAAGAAGAAGAAGAGTTGATGACTCCGTCTGTCCATCGCAGGAGCTACCGCCCTACATATCGTCACAAAAAAAAACTATTTACGCAAATGTAAATAAAGAATGATGACTTTTACCGCTCACCATTATGTCCTAATGAACCTTTATAGCCTTAGTTGAGAAATACTAAATTACGTGGTCGTAAGCAACCCCGTCGTAGCTCGTAAAGAGAGTATACTCATTACACTCTTTTTTGTTTAGTTTTTTTAATAAGACTAGTCTATCTCAAAAGGGTCCGGTAAACGACCAACATTTTACGGCAACGTTCAGCCGGTAATACCCAGCAATTATTTAAAGCATCACACGCTCAAGCTATTGCCAGCATTTTGCTAGCAATAGATAAGTAATGTGTGACTCCATTACCGGTAATTAATTGCCGTTTACTATGGCCAGCGGCTGCCATACTTATCAATATACAATCATATCAGCAATATTGAGCACAATTTTTACAATAGACGAGTAATTTGTGGCTGAATTACCCAGCCATACTAGGCAACATGCGACCATATCAGCAATATTGAGCAAAATGCTAGCAATAGATGGGTAACACGTGGCTCAATGAGTACCGCTAATTAATTGCTGTCTACTATGGCCAACGGCTGCTATACTTCGAAACATACGACCATACCAGCAATATCGACGCGATGTTGCCGGGTAACTTGCCGATATTGACACACATTGCCGTAAAATGTTTTTCGTTTGCCAGCATCTTCAGAATACTGTAGTGCCTTGAATGCATAAAGAAACTTGTTCAATATCCCTTTTACTTTATCAGGATGATATTATGATATAGTGTAGACTTGGATGATAGTATTCCGAGAATAGCGTAGAAATGTTTCTTGTTGTAACGGGAAATAATTTAGTTTCACTTATATACTCCAGTCTACCTTTTTCCCATTTCTTATTCTGTCTCACTTATTTCGTTACTCTATATCGTTACAGAATTCTTTTTTCTAAGAATTATATAGGTATGTCGTAGCATAATCGGAAAAATTGGATCTTTGCGATATTTATTTATTACATAACAAACTTACATCTATCATTACAGGTACAGACCTAATGCGATAGAGTAGTTAATTTACAAGCCTAAATAGTTTTTTATTTCAAATAATTATTTCGTAACATAATAACCAATAAGTAGCCCTTGTGAATTAGCTCAATGTACACGGAAATTTATATCAGTCTGTTCAGCTACCGCGGCGAGCGTGCGCAAGGCACGCGTCAGCGGCGCCCGCTGCACCAAGTTGGTTCGCCCACTCGGCACTCGGCAACTGCGGCCGCCGCCGTCGCCCTGCATAATCGTCCGGCACGCATAGCCAAAGTTCCTGCAGAATGGCTGGGTTATTTGTTTTTCCCCGAAGTACTTTAAACAAATATGTTGCCAGTGCTACTTCCCTCCTTATTTTCAATTTGTAGTATCCTACCTAGGTTTACCTAGGACGATTGCAAAGGACCGGATATTTGGAATCTAAGACAGATTTTCGTAATCGTCCGAGCAATTTTCAGGATCGTTGCAAAAATCCGGCTTTTCTTAGGTAAGTATCGCTCATGGTTTAAATGCTGATTGGCTGATATGATCATCATCACATTTCTATATCTATAGATCTTTGTGAGGAGTCATGTTCTGACCAACCAGAATAAAAATGATATAAATCGACTCTTAGATTAGATAATCAGCATTCATAACGTGAGCAGTACTTACCTAAGATAAGCCGTATTTTTGCAATAATCCTGAAAATAGCACGGATGATTACGAAGATCTGTCTTAGATTCCAAATATCCTGTCCTTTGCAATCGTCCTAAGGTAATCGTAAATATTAGATTGTTCCGATTATCCTACGACGTAGGTAATATACATACTATAACATAATTAGCGCATTACTATTCGAAAGGTTTAGGCCCTAGTCGACCACGCTGGCATGGTGCGAGTTGGCGGACTACACACATCTACTCTCTCTCTTAGCCTTTTCCCAATTATCTTGGGGTCAGCTTCCAGTCTAACCAGATGCGGCTGAATACCAGTATTTTACACGGAGCGACTGCCATCAGACCTCCGCAACCCAGTAACTGGGCAATGCCGATATCCTAAGGTTAAACCGTTTGTCAGACTTTCAGGCTTCTGACTACCCGTAACGACTGTCATAGGTATTCGTATGACACCCGGGACCGACAGCTTAACGTGCTCTCCGAGGCACGGAGGGGTCTCGATGTGTAACAAATGGTCACCCATCCACGGACTGACCGCGGCAAGCGCAGCTTAACCTCGCATATCGTACGATCGGCGCGGTTGTTATTTAGCCACGAGCCCCTAAACTACACACATCTACTACAAAACAAAAACACTATTGAAATATACGTATACAAAAATTATAAGAAAAAATATTTCGTAAATAGCAATACAATATATAGGAAAAGTATTACATAAGTCGTTATGTATTTCACAACGCACATTAAAACAAAAACACAACAGGTTTATGTACAAAAACGCCGACACGGTAAAACCTGAATATGACATATAAGATGACTATGTCCCTGGATGAAAATAGGCAACACGCTCGTCGGTCCGAAGCGGTGAAACGAGAATATCTATATACAACCACTGAATAAAGAAATACAGAAGGTCAATTAAACTCGCGCGATAACATAACATCACGCCTGTATTCCCGGAAGGGTTGTGCAGAGATGTATAGTAACACCCTCATTTCGCCGTTATGTTTAAGTCCCATGTAATAGGGGGCGAGCCTATTGCCATTGACCGAGCACAAATCCATACTCCGGACTGCTACTGAGAAATTCCACACGGAAAAACCCAATAACACTTTGCCCGACCTTTTTTTTATCATGGGAACATCCTCATGGATATCCCTCGCCCGGGGTAGGCGAGGGGGTCTGCCGGACTCTTACCGGTTAAAAACCCACGGTGTTCCTCCTGTTGACCGTCGGCCGGGGTCGCGGGTTTCGCCTAAGCATGCACCGCACCCCGGCAAGTCTTGGTCCACCAACTGGTGGTGGACCTCTCCACTGTAGGTCCCCACCCCACGACCTCCTGAGAGGCGCGGGGAGCACCCCACATAACCGGTGCACCAGAACACATGGCACGCCGTGACCACCCCGGGGACCAAAGACGCGCATGAGCGCCAGACTACAACACTTTGCCCGACCTGGGGATCGATCTAGGGATCAGCATTAGCACTTATATTCGCGCGATATACTTAAGTAAATCACTAACGTACATGTAATTGCCCAGGAATTCAATTCTACTAACAGAAACGTTAATCAATCACAACCGAACCGAAGCGAAGCAAAACCGTTTATTCGAACAATCGTTTACAAAAACTGACAAATTGTTTGACAAAACATAAATCCAAACATTTTGACAGCTTTCATAAGCGAAAACTGACTGACGTTGTAGTTCGTTTTCGATTTTGCATCAATTTTGCTAGTAAAATTGGGCCCCAAGGCCCTTCTCTACGACATTTAAAAAACACGCTAATAAGGCGATCACGTCGCAATTATTTATTTTTGCAGTTCATGGTGGCACTGCTTGCAAAATCATTTGACAATATATGTCAAACTGAGTACCTATATCCAAACCGACACGTTTGGCGCAGTGGCTGAGCGATTGGCAATTTTGGCAAACAAATATTTGTGTCACCTACAGATAGTTGTTCCTAGTCTGGTTGTTTGTGCATGGGAAGATTTGTGTCTGTAAACACACCCACGATACAGGAGAAATACTAGCGAGAAAAAAAAACAACAATTGTACATTCGGATGGTAATGTGGCCGTGTTATTTGCTTGTTATATTTCAATGTGTCATAGAGAATGAGGCCCCAGTGCCGCGTCCGTAATGCAAAGATCGTTTGATGTGGTTAGATTCGGCTTTTGGTGACCGTTGCACCTATGTGGATGGAACATAACTACTATTACTATATTGGACTGTTCCTAGATTGTCACATGCGAACCTTCTGTACGCATCTAGTTTGTACTACAACCCAGATTTGGTACTCACTGGCCGTAAAATTTGACTATATTTGCCACCTACACGGTTTTGTAACTTATTAACGTTTAGACTGGGCTTTGTTCGAAAAAAATCTTCGTTATTTGAATAAAAATTCCATCAAATTGAAATTGGAGTTTGAATATATTTTTTGAGGAAAATAGTGTAGCGAAAAAAATTGTTACATTTTTATCAAACAGATTGTAAGATACAATTGCTGGAGAATCTCTTTCAAGCTACGGTACTTGTAGCTCGTAGCACTCGTAGCAAAGAGCTACGAGTGCTGTAGCATGTCCAATCGGTATAATAAAATTGTCTGTGTAAAAAAGAAACGTTTACCTTGAGATAGCAAAATTTCGCTGAATAAACACTATGGGTTATCAAAGTTTACGTATTTGTCAAACTAATTAATTAAGCTTTTTCGTAGCTATTCCTGTTAGGTACCGTAAAAGAAGAATGCAATAATGCTATTGACTGAAATCAAAGAAAAACCACACTACGTTTAAGTCCCTTACACAATCCAATAATAAAAATCCACAGTTCTCGGAAAAACACGACAGAAATTATTATACATACTGAATTGTCATTTAAAACTGTTACTGGACAATACGCTTTACTCGTATGCAAATTGTAACGATTAAATTGTCGAGCAACAGGACAAAATAATACCATTTTACGATGACAATATGCCTGGAGGCAAACTTTTGTATTTTCAGACAGTATTTCCATCGTAATACGACTGTGACAAAGCCTTGCATTAAAGGTTAAGTTATGGATAAAAATTACTTTTATTGATAAATTTATTGACTTTTATTTTAATGAAAACTGACACTACCATCATCATTACACATTATTAGACCGTTAATATCGACTAAGTTTTAAATAATTATGGACTTTGTATTATAAACTAGCGACACGCCCCGGCTTCGCACGAGTGCAATGTAGATACTAATGTGGGGCATACAAACCTTCCTCTTGAATCACTCTATCTATTGCTGAAAACTGCATTGAAATCCGTTGCGTAGTATAAAAGATCTAAGCGTACAGACAGCGGGAGCGACTTTGCTTTATACTATGTAAAGATTGATACAATCATCACCATTTCATTGTACCTACTTTATATTCATTCATACATAAGATCACGCCTGTATTCTCCGAAGGGTTAGGTAGAGGTGTATAGTAGTATATTCATTTCGCCGTTGTGTTTAAGTCCCACACGTAATATAGGGGGTGAGCCTATTGCCATCAACTGGGCACAAATCCACTCCGAGCTGCTACTGAGGAATATCACACGGAAAAAAAACCGACTTCAAAAACTAAAAAGTATAAAATAACTTAATAAAGTTACAGTTTCAGAAGTCGGTGCTAATCCACGCTGAACCAAATTGAAGGCACCGACTTCTGAAACTGTAACTTTATTAAGTTATTTTATACTTTTTAGTTTTTGAAGTCGGATTTTTTAAACGTAGTTTTTTTTTTATTTTTTACTTTCTAGTGTCTGTAATAGGTTGTTCTGTAAACTACAGTAGGATTTTTCTAGATTACATCAGGTAGAATAATTACATCGTCCACGTAAACTAAAATGATCATAAAAAAATATAAATGTTCATAAAATGAAAACTACTAGGCCAAACTATATTAAATTTTTATGGGACCAAATGGCAACTATTCCGCATCAAACTAACGAAGAATCACGTAAATAGGATCATAAATCTCAGCGTAATCGGTGTACATACATAAAAAAAAACTTATCGAATATAGAACCTCCTCCTTTTTGAAGTCGGTTAAAAACCCAATAACACTGCCCGTCCTGGGAATTGCCACCACTAGACCAACCACGTAGTACTGCCTCATTTCATTGTACTTTATATTCATTCAATTCAATTGAGCATTAATTTTAAATTACCGTGAACTCTGGACTATTGGTACTTAATTTGAGCGAGTGACGATACATAAGTACGTCTTGCGCACCCTGGGCAGTCAGACCCGTTATCAACCATGCTACTAGCTAATCTTTTAACCATGGCACGAGCTTTTCTCGTATAGTTTTTGCCGATACGAGAGAGGGAAACAGAGTACGTATTTTACATGGATAGCATTTGCCGTTTGACCTCTACAACCCAACTAGTCAGACCTCTATATCCCTACTATAGTCTGCGCGGAACTAGTTGGCCACGCCTTAGGTATGTGAGCGGCAGGAGGGGGGTGCGAAACAATAGACGTGCTCTGTCAGTTTGCTTTGTCATGTCTACCGTGCACACCCCCCTCCTGCCTCTCACATACCTAAGGCGCGACCAGCCTTACGTATGTGAGAGGCAGGAGGGGGGTGTTTTTTTTCTAACTTTTTTTCTTTCTTTTTTTCAATTTAATTTTAGTTCTTTTTTTAACATTTTTCACTTCGCTGTTTAGGTAAAACACGGCACGGAATTAGCGCGCGCCCCTATGGCGGTCGATGCATAAGAAATGGATGAGTTTATTCTTAGAGAGTACAGGCAGTTTAAAACGTTATTATTTTTTGGTTAGAAAACAAACACTTGGATCTCGATTTTTTATACATATATGTGATTAGTTAAATGTATTGAACACTGTGTAAAAGTTTGTCCAGGTATTTTGGTTGAACCTTATATACTCGGGAGCAATGAATCCGGATCACCAACATATATAATAATATTAAAATGTTAAACAATGATTTCCGAAACATTAAGGTTTATGTGGATTCATTGCTCCCAAGTGTAGATTACAGACATTTGCCCATCGGGCCACACTTTATCCGTATCCTTAAAATATTATGTATAATATTATAACGAGAATAACAAAATTTGACTGCCTTGTTGGTCTAGTGGTCGCAAGCGTGACTGCTGAGCATGGAGTCCTGGGTTAGATCCGCAGGTCGAGCAAAGTGTTATTGGGTTTTTCCATTAGGAATTTCTCAGTAGCAGCCTGGAGTCTGGAATTGTGCCCGATTAATGGCAATAAACTCATCCCCTGTTACATGGGATTTAAACATAACTGGCGAAACGAGGGTGTACTAAAAACACCTCTGCGAAACCCTTCGGGGAATACAAGGCGTGATGTTGTTATGTTATATTTTAATAACAACATAATATTTAATTAACCAATATCCATGTGTCCTCATTGGCGTTCAAAATGAATTTCTCCGAAATATAATCCTAATGAAACGTAATACCTACTTGAAAAACAACTTAACTATTTCAATTCCAAGAAAAACCACACTTACTCGAACATAATATTATGAAAGTATATAAATAAATACGCCTATGTTTCTGAGAATGTTTAAGGAAAATATTAAGGTAAGGGCAGACAAAGTGGAAAACGTGCAAAGTGACCCAACGAAGTAATTTTCAATGACACTTTACGTCAACATTAAAACACACAGGAAAATCTCTTCCAAGAATACTGAACGAACAGGTAAAACTCAAGTTTTACCCTGAATGTACCGCCGTTCTATTTTTAAGGGTTCCGTATCCAAAGGGTCCCTATTACCAAACCTACGCTGTCTGTCCGTTTGTCACAATGGTATCACAGTAGCCGGAAGTGGTAGCTAGTAAAATTTTAAAGGATTGTGTGTTGTTGTGGCAGGAATCTTGATACAATATTTTTAAAAATACAAAAATCCATATCCTAAAGGGATCCCAAGTTCTCTAACAAATGGATATTTTCAAACGATTTTTGTTCAGGCTACTCGTATATATAGGTACTTTAGAACCAGCCAAGTGCGAGTCAGATTCGCGCACTGAGAGTTACGTACAAACCGTTTTTTTTGTTTGCGATGTAACTACATATTTACGATTTTCTGATTTTTCCCTTTACATGTACTATAAGACATTGCTGCTTGCTAAATTTCATGATTCAACGGGAAGTACCCTATAGGTTTTGATTCCCTTGCGAGTGTCAAAATATGCGGGATAAACGGCCGGGCGGCCGTATCCTTTGATTGCGTTCACTTAGAAGTTTGATTTTTTCACAGCTCCAAGGGATTGCAGACATAATATTATATTTATTATATTATATTTAGACATATTATATTTAATATAAAGGGCAATGTCCATTTTAGGCTACGCGTGAACACAATGCTACAAAATTAATAATTTTAACAATAATAATTTCATTTTTTTTTCATGTCTTTCTGATTATATCTTTGTATCAATCAACACTTTTATGAATATGAATTTTACCAGTATTTTATTTGATTTTTATGATTATAATACCGGTCGTCTATGAAACAAAGGAAATTGGCCATTTTTATGAACATATATCTCCACCTGCCCAGTTTCTAGATAACATATTGCTAACTTATGAAACAGAGTAAAATAAAAATAATTCATCAAAATGTATTTTATTTCACATTTGTAATCTTATTTGTCACGTGTAATAGATTCTATTTAAAGTCTTGATACTAAATCATATTCATATTCTTTTTCTTAGGACTGCTAACTAATTAATTATTGTAAAAATAAATATTTGTCAATGTTTGTTCATGCCAGGCCAAAGTCTCATACGAAATGGACAATCCCCTTTCAATTTGATACCTTTACGCGTTCCTGAGAAAAAGGGTCATGCAAGACAGACAGGCAGACGGACAGTCAGACATACAGATAGACGGACGGACAACGAAGTGATCCTATAACAGTTTTTTCCCTTTTGAGGTATGGAACCCTAAAAATGCTAATATATTTGGCCTTAATTAGTTCATATTGTACAGATAAACAACAAAAATGCAAAAAAGCGCTTCTACCCTTGTAGTTGTTAGTACGGAACCCGCATGTTTTATTTGATCTGGTAGAAGCGAATACTATGATTACCAACCTGCATTCGATTTCCAAATAGTATTTTTTTTTTTTATTAAAATATTCTCAGTCCAAGATTGGAATCGTTCCAGAATATTGCGTCTGCAATTGAAATCGCTAAAACGTTTATTCCCTGCCCATTATGATACATTTATGACATTCCAAATAAAAAATATAATTAGCGACTAATTAGGCATGTAACCAAAATTATATTCTCGTATTTTTATATTAATTTATTACTTTGAGAACCTTGTACGGGTGAAATAACTCGTACATTTTAACATTTTTTGACAATGACAGCGCTGTCGGGCAACGTTGAGGTCGTCAGTTCAAACGAGTTTGTTCAAACACAATTCTGTTTATCCATTGTGGTGAACCTATTTCTAAAGTAAACATATTTGCATTTAAAAGGTGCAAGGTAATTTATTTTTAAAATAGTCAATAAATGTCCGTGGAAGGACGAATTAAGGTTATATAATTCCCCTCCGTCGCCGGGCAAACAAGTCGTACCAGGCGAGAATCCTGGCTCCATAATCTGTGCCCAGAAAATGGCAATAGGCTCTCCACCTATTACATGGCAGTAATAGCCTTGTGGTATACCGTCGGACTACCAAGTCATAGGTCTCGAGTTCGAACCCAAGGCACGCACTTCTGACTTTTCTGATTCATGGGCGTATTGTACAATTATCAGTTGCTGAAAAACGGTCAAGGAAAACATCGTGAGGAAACCGGCATGCCTGTGAGATACTTTTCAACGGCATGTGAAGCCAAGCCAGAGGCCCATGGGCGGCATAAACTCTGACACCAGGTTAGTCACTAACCACACGAAAAGAAGGAGACATGGCACTTAATACATTAGGCGAAACGTGAGTGTACAGACTCCTGAAATAGGAGAATTCCTCTACTTACCCCTTCGGTGATTATAGACGTGATTATATTATGTAGATATGTAGTCAATAAAACTTCATAACAAAACATGATTGCTTTATATCGGTGTGATAATTGAAGTAATATCATTTTCATAGCCACTGACTCGAACACATTTTTAATTATAATTTGATTGGCGAATCAGATAGAGCAATAAACAGTTCAGGTTTAATAATTATCTTTACTATATACTGATAATGAGATGTTCGAAGAATACTGTGAAGGCTTTTGTGTCGGTTTTAAAGCTTCACTCAGGCTGAGTACAACGTTCTTTGTTCTGCGAAGCAATCCAACTAATTCCTATTCTTTTTCTCCCATGTCGGTACAAGTTTTACGAGAATAGCTTAGGTATACTGTGGTAAAAAGATTATCTAGTCAGCAAGATTGGTTAGCGGAGCTGATACTCCAGCCAGCTGTATCGTCACTTGTGGAGGATTGACGGCTCGTGGCCATTACAAACCGCGCTGATGATAGGATTTGCGAGCTTAACCTGCGCTTCCTGCGGTCGGTCTGTGGATGGGTGACCGAACGTTACACATCCAGAACCCTTCGAGCCTCGGAAAGCACGTTAAACAGTCGATCCCGGGTGACATACAAATACCTATGACAGTCGTTACGGTAAGTCAGAAGCCTGAAAGTCTGGCAAACAATCTAATCTTAGGATATCGGCATTGCCCAGTAACTGGATTGTGGAGGTCTGATGGCAGTCGCTCCGTGTAAAATATTGATATTCAGCGGTATTTGGCTGGACTGGAAGCCGGCCCACATAGTTGGATAAGGGCTAGCCAGGACAGAAATTGTCGAGGATTGAGGGTCAACAGTTCACGTATACGCGCTAATATCTAAACTAATATTATAAAGAGGAAAGATTTGATTGTTTGCATTGAATAGGCTCTGAAACTATTGGACCGATTTGAAAAATTCTTTCACCATTAGAATCCTAGATTATCCCTGATGAACATAGGCGATAGAATATTTATGAAGAAAAACTTCTTACGCGGGCGGAGTCGCGAGGGCACAGCTAGTTATAAATATTAATGTTTTCACAGACCTAGTAGTAATAAATACTTATTTTGGACCGCTATCGTCTCTGTCTGACAAAAAAGTAATTGAGTCTTGTCCCTTCTTATATTTGAACCTGGGACTTAATATCAATCAATCAATCAAATTTATTTCGGACAAGGTACATCCATATGTTGGTAAATTATAATATAAGTACTTACAAAAATATGTTAATAATAATGAAACGGACTTACCCGCTGAACTCATTAGTACCTATTCTGAAAAATTGGTACTCAAACCAAAAGAATTATGTTCGGTGGGCAGGTTCTAAATCCGTTTCTTATGGACTGAACTGTGGTGTAAGACAGAGTAGACCGATCCCGCCCAGTCCATTCAACCCGTATATAAACAGTTTGATTGGTGAGCTGAGCTGCACTAGGGTTGGCTGCTCCGTCGATGGACAAACGATAAACTACATTAGCTACGCCGACGACATGGCGCTGCTCAGCCCGTCAATCTGTGGTTTGAGAAAACTTATGGCGGTCTGTGAGGGGTATGCGGAGACTCACGGGCTGAGGTATAATGTTACCAAAAGCGAAGTAATGGTATTCAAAGCGCGCAATAAGACTCCCGCGCCAATCCAAATTCAAAGCGATGCATTGCACTAGCATTAAACTTATACTTACCATACATATGTGTTTTAAAATTACCTTCTATTGTTTTGCAATACCTACTGTAGCTAGCGATACGTCACCTGCCTTGTAATACATAGAAACCAGTAGTGTCGCGGCAACCCGTCGCCTGCTGCCGCTGCCTGCAGTAAGCTACGGAATTCTACCTTAAAGAACGACCGGACCGGACTATGGTATAAATTGTGTTAAGTTTGTAACACTTTAGGGTGGTTTTAAGAGACAACCCTCAACTAGCATGTGCACGTAAAATTTAGCAGGCGTGTACCTACGGGAGGATAAAGAATAACACTTGTAACCGTACACTATACTTGTTTGTGAGATGATTGAAACGGACTCAGCTTTTTTTAAATATAAAATATATTTGATAGGTTTTTTTTTTTTTTTTCCTAATCGACTATTGTAGATGGTCTTGCGGACCTTTTCTACGTAACCTGGCTATTATTGGCGAGACCAGAAGGGTCTCCGAACCAATACCTACTAATCTAACTACCTAGCTAACTACGCAAAGCTAACTACTGTAACATCATGACTATGACTATAGCAGCGACACCTCTGAGAGCGTCCCCAAGGGGGGACTCGAACTCTTAGGGTGCCGAATGCAAGAGGACTGGGAGGGATACGACAGCTTGATGAGGGCTGTATTCTCGCGTCATGGTGACTGCGCGGAGTCAGAAGGGACGACCGGCTCCGCGGCTGCGGCGGGTGAGCACGGTGGATCGGGGGCGGCGGCGGTGGGACGTCGCGAGGGGCCTCGTCGGCGAGGGCGATACGCCGGTCGGCGGCGGCGGTGTATGTGTATTGTGCTAGTCGATTTATTCGCCTCCTGGAGGAGGGTGATCTCATCATCGGGCTCTAGTAGCGCATGCCGGGGACGGCGGACTATGCTAATCTGGGAGGGTTTATAATCGGACGCGGCGGTCACGAGGGGGTTCCGATGCCTCGGGGCATGGTCGAAGTAACGCTTAGACGTGCGTTTGAGATATTGCCTTACCGTTGGCATTTTTAAATCTAAATGAAGCTGAACGTTGCGCATATACCACGGAGCGCCCGTGGCTCTGCGCAATACGCGGTTTTGCAAGATCTGGAATGCTTTAAAGCGACATGGCCTAACGTGTGCGAACACGACGCTGGCGTAGGTTAATATGGGGCGAATGCACGTCAGGTAAAGTCTCAACTTATTTCTAAGCGAGAGCTTACTGCGCGCCCTAATCATGGGGTGTAACCGGCCCACAACAAAAGAGGCGCGAGCGTGCACCTTTTTGATGTGTTGCCGGAACGAGAGGTGGTGGTCTAGGATAACCCCCAGGTACTTGACGCTCAGTTCCCAAGGGATCTCTTTTCCAAACATGACTACTGGGGGACAACGCGAGTGGTTATCGCCGTGCCTCTCGAAAAGAACTGCTGCGCTCTTTTCGGGATTCACCTCGATACGCCACTTCCGAAACCAAGCGCCGAGGCGGTTGGCTGCGGTCTGTAAGATGCGAGAGATCGATTTTAAGTCACTACCCGTGTAGTAAATAGCCGTGTCGTCGGCGAAAAGTGCCAACTGGGCCTTGCCATGAGTGGGAATGTCGCTGGTGTAGGGGAGAAGTGGCATGAAAGAGCCAGTTTACTAAACAGAGCAAAAAAAAATACTTTTAATGAAAGAAATGATGTTTTTTTTTTCTTCAATTATTATTTATTTATTAAAGAAGGTAATTTCATACGAAAAAACCTCGAACAATGTAAAAAAATCAATGAAACATTCATTTTTAAAAAGTGTGTCTTTTGGCTCTTTCATAACATTTCGGTATTGAAAGAGCTACTAGAAGTTATGAAAGAGCCAGTATGTATTATAAAGTGTAATTATGCAAATTAATAATAATTACACTATTAAAAAAAACAAAAAGACAATTTTAACAAATCCTTTTTAGAAACTAATGACATTTTTAAGAAATTATTAATTTTATCAGTCATTTTAAGTAATTCTAACAGTCGCTTTAATCTTAACATATTATTCAGTCTTAGGTACCTATTATATACCGTATATAATCTTAACATATCAGAGGCGGATTATTTTTTATCAATAACAATCTCGAAAATTAAAGAAAATAACCAATAATATCTTCTATCAAAAACAACATCGTTAAATCATTAAAAATGTTTTTCTTTCATATCAATAATTATTGTCAATAATTATTTTATTCATTACTTTGTGCTTTTAAGTCTTAACTATCTATTTACTTAAGTTTAAGATTCAGACTCTTCAGGAACTTTGTAATTTTGTTAAAATTAGAAACATATAGTGAAAAAAAAATGTAAAAAAAAATAATTAAATAAAATTATGAATTGCAGTATTAATTGCTAAGTATGCCCTCAATATATTTGAGACAAATGCAGTTTTGTTTATGGACTCGCCTTTCTCCAAAACTTCACTGACTGCTTCTTCAATTACTGATTTTTCGGATCTTTTTGGTTTTTTTGGGCCAGGCTTTTTCATAATGCAATATCTGAAGCAAATAATTTCATAATATATGAAAAAATGCATTATTATTATTATTTTATTTTATTTACAATATTAAAATGCAGGGTTACGAAAGAGCCGGTTGTGAAAGAGCTAGCTCTTTTGTGGCCCACTTACCCGGCTCTTTCATAACTTAATCTTTAAAAAAATATATCCTTTAAAATAACAACAATATCAAAACTTTTGCGGCTCAGTTTGTACGCAGCTGCAAGGCCAAATATATGCACTAACTCAATCTACAAGCCATTTACCTATATTTGTTTCCAATAAAATACCAAAAAACAACTTAAATGAAGCAAAATACTTACTTTTTAGTGCCAAAAACTTTGACTCAATGTGCCGGTGTCCGTTGGTTTCGGCGAACTGTCAAATGTTTGTGGGTGACGGGAAATCAGTGTTGCTACTTAAAAATAACGTTACCAACCAAATCCGTTCCTAAACTACCAAGATAATGTAAGTGGCTCTTTCAAAACCTGGCTCCTTCATGCCACTTCTCGGGGAGAAGTGGCATGAAAGAGCCAGTTTACTAAACAGAGCAAAAAAAAATACTTTTAATGAAAGAAATGATGTTTTTTTTTTCTTCAATTATTATTTATTTATTAAAGAAGGTAATTTCATACGAAAAAACCTCGAACAATGTAAAAAAATCAATGAAACATTCATTTTTAAAAAGTGTGTCTTTTGGCTCTTTCATAACATTTCGGTATTGAAAGAGCTACTAGAAGTTATGAAAGAGCCAGTATGTATTATAAAGTGTAATTATGCAAATTAATAATAATTACACTATTAAAAAAAACAAAAAGACAATTTTAACAAATCCTTTTTAGAAACTAATGACATTTTTAAGAAATTATTAATTTTATCAGTCATTTTAAGTAATTCTAACAGTCGCTTTAATCTTAACATATTATTCAGTCTTAGGTACCTATTATATACCGTATATAATCTTAACATATCAGAGGCGGATTATTTTTTATCAATAACAATCTCGAAAATTAAAGAAAATAACCAATAATATCTTCTATCAAAAACAACATCGTTAAATCATTAAAAATGTTTTTCTTTCATATCAATAATTATTGTCAATAATTATTTTATTCATTACTTTGTGCTTTTAAGTCTTAACTATCTATTTACTTAAGTTTAAGATTCAGACTCTTCAGGAACTTTGTAATTTTGTTAAAATTAGAAACATATAGTGAAAAAAAAATGTAAAAAAAAATAATTAAATAAAATTATGAATTGCAGTATTAATTGCTAAGTATGCCCTCAATATATTTGAGACAAATGCAGTTTTGTTTATGGACTCGCCTTTCTCCAAAACTTCACTGACTGCTTCTTCAATTACTGATTTTTCGGATCTTTTTGGTTTTTTTGGGCCAGGCTTTTTCATAATGCAATATCTGAAGCAAATAATTTCATAATATATGAAAAAATGCATTATTATTATTATTTTATTTTATTTACAATATTAAAATGCAGGGTTACGAAAGAGCCGGTTGTGAAAGAGCTAGCTCTTTTGTGGCCCACTTACCCGGCTCTTTCATAACTTAATCTTTAAAAAAATATATCCTTTAAAATAACAACAATATCAAAACTTTTGCGGCTCAGTTTGTACGCAGCTGCAAGGCCAAATATATGCACTAACTCAATCTACAAGCCATTTACCTATATTTGTTTCCAATAAAATACCAAAAAACAACTTAAATGAAGCAAAATACTTACTTTTTAGTGCCAAAAACTTTGACTCAATGTGCCGGTGTCCGTTGGTTTCGGCGAACTGTCAAATGTTTGTGGGTGACGGGAAATCAGTGTTGCTACTTAAAAATAACGTTACCAACCAAATCCGTTCCTAAACTACCAAGATAATGTAAGTGGCTCTTTCAAAACCTGGCTCCTTCATGCCACTTCTCCCCTACAGCGTGAACAGAAGGGGGGCTAGCACGGAGCCCTGAGGGACTCCGGCTCGGATCGGATGTGGAGACGAAAGCGTGCCGTCTATTCGGTAGCGAAAGGTGCGATCCGACAGAAAGTCTCGAATGATGAGCACGAGACGGTCTGGCACGTTGAATTGGTACAGTTTATATAATAAACCGTTGTGCCAGACCTTGTCGAAGGCTTTCGCTACGTCGAAGAACAGCATGCCTGTCTTGTATGAAAACATGAAGCCGGAGCTTATGTGTTCGACAATACGGTGAAGTTGCCTAGTGCAGCAGTGGGTGGGACGAAAACCAAACTGCTGGTCGGGAATGAGGTTATGGGAATATGCGAATCCCTTTAAACGCGAATAAATGATACGCTCATAAATCTTCCCAAACGAATTGAGAAGGCTTATGGGGCGATAACTGGACGGCTCACACTTGGGTTTGCCGGGTTTGGGGATGCCTATAACTGTGGCTTGTTTCCAAGCTTGCGGAAAGAGGTTATTGCTAAGAGCGCCATTGAAGATGGCGGTCATTAGCACTATGAGCTGGGCGGAAAAGAGTTTAATCACCTTGTTCGTGATGCCATCGAGACCGGGGGCTTTCCTGGGCTTAAGATTCTTGATTATCGCCTGCACCTCATCCGCGGTGACAGGGGGCAGGGGATCATCAGGATCTTCTACGGGGGGGAGAGCGGCTTTACGTTCGACTTCGGTATCCACCTGGGACAGATGGACCGGGTCTACTGGTAATGCGCTGGGCGTACACTGGGCTTCTAGACTGTCGGCTAGGCATTCGGACTTTTCGTCGTCTTCAAAGGCCGGCCTTTGATTCGGACGATTGAGAGGGGGAGTAGAGGCTACACATTCATTTTTGAGGGCGCGTTGCAAACGCCAGAAAGCGAGATGGGATGGCTCTAATTCGCCTAACATCTTGTCCCAGCGGGACTCCCTAACCTCCCGTATGCGTTTCTTTACAGCACGCTGCATAGAACGCATATGGAGGCGGTTGCCTTCGCAGGGAAAAGTGTCATACGCGCGTACGGACGCATTCTTCTCCGTCAACAGTTCACGCACATCGTCAGGCAGTTTCCAGCGGTGATCTTCCACCGCTGGAACCTGTCGTGAACACTCGTTCACCGCGGACTGTACGTGACCTGTGAGGGAGTCGATAGCGCCCAACGTGTCGGCGATTGTCACTATGTTGTCGGGGATTGAATCTAAATGGGCGGACGACGGAGACTTGAGACGCTCCTCTAGCTTCCGCCAGTCCGTGATAGTTTTAGTAGGCGCGGGTAGACCGGGATCCGGGGGACCGCCCCGGGGACCCAGGTCTAGGACAACGGGTCGGTGGTCAGAGTCTAACTCTTCATGCGTTTCTATCGAGCGTATGGCGAGGCCTACGTTCTTTAGGAGCGCAATGTCGAGTATGTCGGGTCTGTCATCAACGTTGGCGGGATAGTGAGTGGGGGACATGGGGGCTATCACATCGAAGTCGAGCAGAGGGCTCAGTGCTTCGAGTGTCCGGCCGGCCGGGTTATTGGAGTGACAGCTCCAAGTGATGTGTTTGGCGTTGAGGTCGCCCGCTATGATAACGGAGCCTCCGCCGAGATCGAATAGAGCTCTAAGGTCGCTCTCGAGAGGAAGTCTCAGACTAGACGGGGGGTTGTAGACCGACACGATAGTGATCGGCTGATGTCCTGTCATGCCTAACCGACAGATAGAGGTTTCCAGATACTGGAGATCGGGAGGGGGGTCTAACGGGGTGCAGTACAGGGAACGTTTGTAGTATATGAGGGTACCACCGCCGCCACAACGGGTCCTGTCGTTGCGAACTAACTTGTAGTTGGCAATTCCAGGATTCCTATTGTGGGGCTTCAGAAACGTTTCCTGTACTAGAAATATGTCAATTTGATGATCACGCAGAAAGATTGCGATCTCATCTCGTTGACCGGCTACGCTATTCGCGTTGAAGAAACCTAACCTAAGGGATCGCGGTTTGATTCTAGTGTTGGTCTCAGTATCCATTAGAGGGTAACGAGATAAGTTGGTTAAGAATGTCCTCAAAATCGCGGAGGACATTGATACGCGCGATTGGATTGCCTTGAGTGGCGTTCCAAGCGGAAATCATATTTTGTGCCCAATCCATATTGCAGGAGGACAAAGATTTGAGCAGGCTGGGAAGAGTGTCTTGGAAAAACACTTTCGTGGCCATGAGTGAGGGGATGGGGGCCGCGGGTGCTGAGGGCCTGGGTGGTGTTACGGGGGCCGGTGCATGGTGGACCGGTGGTGCAATTTGTGCCTGTCGCTGTGAGGCAGCCGGCATTGTGGTTGGGGCGACAATAGGTTGTTGCGGGGGAATAGCTGCCGCCACCACCGGCGGGGCGGTGGGAACCGCGCTCGGAGGTGGTGGAGGGCGCCTTTGCTGTAGGGCTGGGAACGACTGCTGGTGTTGCAGCATGTTCCAGGGGGAAGGCCTCTGTGGACTGAGGCGGTCGGGGATATGGGAGGACAAGAGGGGGGCTATGGAGTAGCTCTCCCTCTGTTGGCGAACGGCCGAGCGCTGAGCCAGCTTAGGGCTGCGCTGTTTTGGCGCTTTGGGGCACCCGCGATAATTCGCTGGGTGACCCTCCACGCCGCACAGTACGCAGCTTGGGGGCTCTGTACACAGAGCCCTGTCCTTTGGCCTGCTGCAGTCGCTCGTGCCGTGAGCGCCCAGGCACTTAACGCACCTGGGCGTCGCGTAGCAGTTACGCTGCGAATGGCCATATAATTGGCAACGATGGCATTGCCCTGGAGGGCCGCCTTTGTTGGGGCGCTCTACTACGATACCGGTAGCGTAGCAGAGGGTTCGGATATTGAAAATGGCCTTTGATTCGGCCAATGGTTCGCAGACGGCGAGGACCATCTCATAGGGGGCGCCACCTCTGCCGCGGTGCATGCGGTGGACTTCTAAAACGGGAACGTTCTGGGACTGAAGGTCCTCAAGAACATCTTGGGGGGTAACTCCCAGGGGGATGCCACGAATGACTACCCTTAGGAGACGCTCGTCGGGGAGGGCGTAGGTGTGGAAGGACACCTTCATATCTCTGAGCAATCGCGTCATATTGCGAAAGTCTGTAGAATTTTGCACCATGACTTTGATGCCTTGAGGGGTAGAGCGCGCGCTCAGGAAGTGGATCTTCTGTGCTGTGCACAGACGACCCACGTCCATCCACTTAGCCTTGTCCTGAATGAACACAGGCGGTGGAGCGGGCTCTTTCCTCGGAACTGAGGGTTTAGTGGGTTTCGCGGGGTTCGCGGAGGTCGCGGGAGTCGCGGGGATCGCGGGGATCGCGGGGGTCGCGGGGGTCGCGGGGGTCGCGGGGGTCGCGGGGGTCGCGGGGGACGCTGTGACCGTTTTAAGGGCCTTAGCGGGGAGATCGGTCGGGGCAGACTGCGTCTTACGCGCGCGCTTCTTCCCCTTGCCGGCTACTAGCGTGTAGCCTTCAGAGGAGGATGACGAGTCATTATTTGAGTTCGACTCGGAGTCGGACTCAGAAGAGGGGCCGCAAACGTCCATGACGGACGGGGCTTCTACCGCGGAAGGCGGTTGCACTGACGGGGCAGGGACAACTACCGCAGAGGGCGGTCGAACGGACGGGGCCGGGGCAACTACCGCTGAGGGCGGTTTACCGGACGAGTTTGATGATACGGAGTTGACTCCGTCATCGATACGAATGCTCGAATATTGAGCATCGCGCCTAAGCTCAGGTGACTGAGGGCAGTCCGCGGAGTTCCTGAAGGGAACCCTGAAGATTTTCAGGCTGTACGCCGCTGCGAACGCCTTATCGTGGTGAAGAAGCTCCTTGACGGCCGCTAGTATACTAGCGTCCGTCATGATGGAGTAGGGGGCAGTTTAATGGGGGGGAGACCTAACTCCTATCCAGTCCCGAGGAGACACGTACGTGTCGCCCCGGGCGAACAACTCCCACGAAAAAGCCCACCCGTAAGGTTTTCCTAGTGTTATACTACCGAGAAGAAAACCATAAACAAACTCGGTAGCTACACTCTGTGTTGTTCGATATCGCCTGAAGGGCCTAAGAACCTAGCTCTCCGGGTGGGATTACCCGGAGATGAGTAACCCTCCCTGTCGGGTGTAGACAGGGAGGTTGTGTACCTGCGGTGTTCCCTAAGCTTGAAATCCCGATCGCCGATCTTATTGTGCAATCGGGTTCCTAAGTCCCTTAGTAAAATTAATTACCTCGGGAATGCTGGGAAGAGAACGGGTTATGAGTTGGGTCCGACTAGGAGATCCCCCAAGGCCGGTGAACCCCAAACCCCTACCGGCTTAAGAATGGTGTGCCGGGTCCCCACCACCTCGGTTTCGTTGGCACCGTTTGGTTTCCACCGAGGACCACTATATAAGAGTGGTTTTCCCTGAAGGGGGACTACTTCGTTTTGACGGTTTACTCTCGGAGGAGACAGTGATGTTCGCCACTTGTCTTGAAAAAGACGAGCTTTGAATCGAGCGGTCGTGTGGCTAGCACAACTCGTAACAGCGTTACGAGTGTACTGAGCCGCGTCGACCGGAAACGGAGTGTGCGCAGCTGCGTGGCGGGGCGCGCAGTGACGTCAGAGCTGCGCGGCGGGGCGCGCAGCGATCGGGCGTGGAGTCGAGAGCACGTGTGCTCTGGCCGGCGTCCGAGAGCGGAATGATATTTGATAGGATAGCCGAATACAGTTTATATAGTGTATTATCTATGAGTTTATTTCGACACACACACTCGGTCCTCGCTGTCGTCCGATTGGCGGCGGCGCCCGGCGGGGCTTGCGGCTTGCGCGAGCGCCCCCGCGCCGCTCCTCGTTCCCCGCGCCTCTCCCGCGGCCCCCGGTTCGCCATGCGTTTGTACAATATATATTTAATTAAGAATTACAAATATATCAACAGGGCGTGGTTCGTACAATGCGAAGAGACCAGGGTCTTCTTGAACAGGTGAACACTTAGCTTGGCAACTGCAGCGGCGCGAGGGGGCCGATCTGTAGTGTACCCGACCTGTTATAGGCCCGGTCCCCCGCCACCACCCGTCACAAGTTTGTACACATGATATCCCAAAAAATCTGTCGGGTAATATATTCGCAAACATTGGCCTTCTTTTGGTTTAGCCACGAAAAAGGATCTTAAGCCCGAATCATTACACGAAAGAAAACGCAGCTATCTACAAATAGGTGTAATAATGGGCAAAAATTTAATAAAATCACCCAGCGCCTCCAGTGCCAGTGAAAATATTGTTTGGTATTTATGATATTTATTTTTTCTTAAAGTCCCTTTCTCGTCAGAAAAGATAAGAGAAACGATGAAAGCTCAAAAAGGTCGCGGTCACAAAGGACGACGAAATAATGACGTAAATTTTTGGCATAACTTTAATTAAAGGCTAATTTGCAACATTCACAAACCGGAAAATTACCCCTTGTAGGTAACATTTTTTGCTGAAAAGATACACGTAAATTACTTGCTTAGGTATAATGTGGGAGAAATAAGGGTAGCACGTGTGTAAAGGTAGGAGAACAAAAGA
Organism: Amphipyra berbera; assembly: GCA_910594945.2. Classification (NCBI taxonomy): domain Eukaryota; kingdom Metazoa; phylum Arthropoda; class Insecta; order Lepidoptera; family Noctuidae; genus Amphipyra; species Amphipyra berbera. The sequence continues at coordinate 6,344,122 of OU343136.1, read as the reverse complement.
AACAGACATAGTATGGTGTTTCGTAATTAAAAATGTATTTCATTATTGCGAAAGGGTTTTTATACACGGTGCGTTATATTTTTTTTTTGTATTTTATAATAATAATGGAATAGCAGAGGAGCGAGTGATACTGCCTGTTCGTCTATGGAGTACTTGCAATAATTATTATTTTAGTCACTGAGGAAAAAATTCAAGTAAAATGAGAATTTTTTTTCGTCGTAATATTTTTATATTATTTTTTTTCGTTTTAATTTAATAAAAGTAACATACTTTCCTTGTGAAATTTGTTCCATGGACTTCTTAATAGAATGGTGAAAAATACTAGCTATTACAGAAACAGTTCATATGTATAGTCCAACCTTTATAGTTTGTATAGGTAATCCTATTGATCGTGAAACATTCATTTTGCTTTAAGAAATCATTAAATATACACTTTTTTAGAAAACAAAATTATTTATTGAAGATAGAATAAGTGTTAAAGTTTTCTAAAAATGTATTATATTTAATTTATTTATTCTTCAAGCAAAATAATGTTTAACGATCAAAAGTTTGTTTATCTTATATAATTTAATTAAATGGCCGAAATAGAGGAGCTGTCTTGATTTCAAGTCAACTACCCGGGTTTTCCACAGTCTTTTGTAAAACCAAGTACCTACTTATACACATGATACAACGTTGCTCGTTCACATGTTACAATCCCTTACATACATGCGAAGTTTGACCTTAATCCGAGGTATGAAAATTTTAATGACACCGTAAACGTAAATAAACCTTCTCTTACAATCGCTGTAATGTTACACGTATAAGTAACATTTGTAGTCCAATCACGTATCAGACCAGTTTTTTGACTCGTCTAATGTGCGCAGTCTTTAGTCACAGAGTCGTTACTCCTTCAGACGTGTGCGTGGCAGTTACGCTTATCTTACATTTTAACACCCTAATTTCGGCGATAAAGCCCGGGTTATCTCCGGATAATCTCAGAAAACACTTCACAAAATACGATTACAAAAGAAAATCCGTTAAGTAAATAAGGAAAGTAGATACTTCTAAAACTATGTTTGCGACACGTTTTTCTTTACATTTGCCTGCTAAGATGATTGTCGAGTGAAGTGCGCCCGTGGGAGATTCCGAGAAGTCTCTTGTATTCGAGTTAGGCGCTCCCAAGAGATCGGCTTATTTGTTTTATCCGAGTATATCCGATTAATCGGTAGAACGGGTCAACTCTTGTACGGCATGATTTATTGAGTTAGGTACTCGTGTTTATTCACCCGGTGAAAATAAAGAGGGTGAAATAAAAATTTCAAAGTAAACAGCATCCGGTGAACTTGAATGATATCGACACGTGCTTGGCAGTTACCGGAGCCTGTCCCTTTGTGCCTTTGACATGAGTGTGTACTTACAATTTACATACATGTTATAAATTGGGCCCGGAATTTGTAGGTAGGTGTCTGTGTTATTTGAGTACCTATGTGGAGGTTTCAACAATGGTTCCGTTCATAACATTTTGAACAATTGCTATCTATTTTTGTTGGTTCTGAGAAAATTTGAATGTGGACGATTCGAGAGTATTATAATAATGGCTTCTTATTTCACATTTAGGTATGATTTCTTCAAAACAAATCAGCTATTTACCCATCACTGTCTCCCAAGACGATGAGTAATATTATGTTTATTTTATAAAGCCAATAAGGATTCAAAACAATAAGAAAGATCCATTATGTGTGTTTTATAACGCACACATAAGATTTACATGAAAATAGAAAAGGTGAATTTGTGTGAGTTATATAAATCGCACTAATAATATAGGTATTATATTTTCTTATTATGAGTAATATCACAATCTATACTAATATTATAAAGAGGAAAGATTTGTAATTTTGTATGTAACGAATAAACTTAAAAACTACTGCAACGATTTCAAAAATTATTTTACCGTTAGAAAGCTACATTATCACTGAGTAACATAGGCTACGGGCGGAGCTGTGAGGACACAGCTAGTATTATTATAAATGTGAAAGTTTGTGAAGATGAATGGATATTTGTTACTCAATCACACATAAAGGACTAAACGGGTTTGGATAAAATTTGGCATACAAATAGACCATATCCTGAATTAATACATAGAATACCTAAAGTAGGTATTCTATGTATTAATTCAGGTATTCTATGTATTATCCGGGTAGGTACATGAAGTATTGCTCCCCTATGATGCTAATGAAACCGCGAGTAAAAGCCAGTATGATATTATAACTTATCTGTTCTGAACTAGTCTTTAACTAAATAAACGATCTACATGAAATAAAGAAGTAATGTTTAACTACTTCTGCGAAAACCTAAAAGTTTTGAACTTCGCTTCCACATACTTACGGCAGTGCCTTTACTGGCTAAAATGTAACATGAAAGTAAATTATGTAGTTACGGTTCTAAGGCTGATGTTTGCCAACATAAATTCTCCGGTTAAACAACCGTTTACTGGTAAAAATGTACTAGAATTTTTAGCAACTCCAAAAAGATTTTTTTATTTAAATACAAAATATGTATGAACGTTTTAAAATAAAACTCAACTATAAATAACACGTAAAACGTATTTATTTACAAACTGTATTTACAATGCTCTAAAATTATTTTTTACAGATTTATTTGACTAAAACTTAATTGTAGTTCTTAATTACTATTATCTCCAGCTGGGTAATAAGTTTCGGTACAATTATAATTTATTAGGAAAACAACATCAACATCTATTATTAGTTTTTCATATTTCGGAAGAAAATATTATAAAAGAAGGTACTATTTACAATATCGAGTTACTGTTGTAAACAGTTGAATTCATTCAAGCAAGGCGGTCTCGTCGCAAAAAACACAATAGAAGAAGTGAAATGTGTGATCGTTAATAATATTCGTAGCGTAAGAAAATAGCAAAAATACGAAATTTTCATTGCAGTCATATTTTCGTAGCGCACGAAATTGTCGTAGTACGAGTTATACGAAAGAATAATAAAAAAGTTGAATTCGTAAAGTTAGCTTCGAGACTGCCTCATTGAGTATAAATTCAACAATCCACCATTTTGTGGAAGTTATTATTTCGTAATTTAATTTATTTAATTTAAATATCATTTACAAGCTCAATAAAGTCAAATAGAACAAGTTAAACAAATAAATGTAAATCAATATAAATCACATTATTGAGTAATTTACAACTTCATTATCAGTAGATGATTTATTTATAATATTATGATGTTAAAGTGATTTGGTAATAATTATACAATATTTCCCTAGACAGCAAAATAATTAAAATAAAATAAATTACTTTTTGTAGGTACACACATTATTAAAATATAATAATGTTTTCCTTTTAAATGAAGGTAATAATATAAAAAGCTGGTACTTGACTATTATTCAAATTAAGTACACATACATTATTATAAACATAGGTTTCTTTAAAAAATAAGTACCCATTAAGACTACAAAATTCAAGTCAGTCGGTAAAAAAATTACAAGTCTCGACTTCGAAACTTAAAAGTTTACCATTTCAAAACATACGCTTTTAAAGTTTCTAGTGCCATATTGTGTAGCTTTTCTGCGAAATGGAATGTTTAAAAAGCTTTTTCATTAACTGGTAAAAAACAAGTAATACATTCAAAATAAATCGCCAACTAGGTACCAAATGAAATTTATTATAGAGAATAAATTGGTAAGCCACCCAATTACATGTTATTGTCTCGCCCGAACCAATTTAAAAAAGTAAAACAATCATAAGGTTACTTATAAAAAAAAAGATTTTTCTATGGTCACGTGTTTTAACAAAAAAACTATAAATTTAGAATACAATTGGAAATAAATTTTATTTGATTTAAACAATATCTTAATTTTTTATAAAAAAAAACACATGATAAAAATTATCAAAGATATTGTTTACCTTTTTTTAAATTGGTTGGGTCCAGACTATACATAGATTCACTTCTGTAAAAATTATACACATGAAAAATAAACTGTGATGTAGATATTCGAAGTAAAGAGATGCTTATTACAATAATTCGTTTCTTTATACGTCAGTTTGACTTACCGCTAATTAAAAATCTTAGTTAAATGTTTGTGCTAATGCATTTTATGCAATTTGGCCAACATTTGCTAGACCTGGTCATCTAGCAACAAATCTTCTAATGCAATAATTGTTCCAAAGAGGCTTGATTTTTTTAAGTAAATTGAGTAAACTTATGTTTTGAGATATTAATAAAATGTATAGCATCATTGTAATGAAGAATGTTTTACATTGATTCGTTCTAATAGAGAGGAGAATTAACGGCGGTAAAGGTGATATTCGCTTGGAGTTGCTCTGCATCGCCGCTGGACGCTCACCACTTACAACATGGACCACCACCGACGCCGAATCTATTACAAAAAAGTTCTCACTTGACATAACTTTTGGACGGGAAATAAGAATGCAGCGAAAGTGTCCCAAAACGGAAATTAAATCATACGTCAAAGATTATTTATCAAGAAAAAAAGTATTTGAAAAACCAACGTTTGCCCCCTCACTTCCTATTTGAATGCCGGCCGCGTCGCACCAAATCTTTTTTTTTACTTTATCTTTAAAAAAAAAAGAGAATTGTGTAAAATATATTAATGGTGTGTAAGGAATACAAATGGACGATAAGAACGCTGAGTGTACAGTGAATTTGAACACGTTGATTCAGTACTTGAGGGGGAAAGGCGTGGAAAAAGACAAATGGTCTTTACACAGCTATAGACAGAGATATAGTGAAGTGTGTTGAATGAAAAATGTAGGTACGCCATAAGAAACTCGATGGATGGCTACGGCCACTATGGTATGTATATTTTTTATACCACCCCTATGTCCCGCGAGGGCAAAATAATAAAAGAACTGTGTAAAGTAGCTTAGCTGGTAAGCCGCTGGAGGAAATAACAGAACGCGGAACAAAGACGAGCGATTAGCTATTTTACCTACAGAGTTTCTTTATGATTTTTTTCGCACGTTGTGGTTAATTAAACTGGGTCATTATTTATAACTTTTTGTAGGTATTTAAATTTCTGTTGAAAATGATAATAGGTGTAATTACCTGAACTGCTCGGCGCGCAGGTATAATTGCCGGAGTCTCTCGGCGAGGCCCTCGCAATCAGTAGACGACTCGTGCGCGTACGCTGCTCCGTCTCCACGCTAATGCCCCCACGCTGTGCGTAGTTCACCACATTCGACCCTCGGTACCAGTAGATAAAACTGCACAAAATATTTTACACTCGTAATATACACCCATATTCTAAGACGTTCCTCCAAAACTTATTCGACTCAGAACGGCCTCGAAAACCCCTTCAAAACAATTTCGAGTGAACTTTGAGGTTCCTCGACGGAGTCATTACGTCATAATTTTAATTATCTGCATCGCGCAAATAACGCCGCAATAAATAGTTGTAAGGATTATATCGTAAGCATATTCGATAAAGTCTTTAAAATTCATTTTTGTTACATACTAACTTTGACACTTCCTTCCTTAAGGTAGGTTCCGAGGTACCTTGAGTTTGACAGATGATTCCTTACTTCGACTGAGGAAAAATCTCGAATCGAGGACGTTTATGTCAACTATAACTACCCATGGTAGTGAAAAGGGCTGAGTCGAGGTGGAGTCGGGTCGAGTAAGTTTTGGAGGAACGTCTTAGAATATGGGTGATAATCTTTGATGTAGAGCAGACATTGTGACCTATCTAAATGGCGTCGGTTGGTCATTGCTGTTTGCTTTCTATCGCTTTGTTTCGAGCCAAGCGTTTGATTTGTGCCGCCTTGTGTTTGAAGGTGGGATTCAATTTGTTATCCGGAGCTGGTATTCGAACGCTTGTCAGCAAATAGTTGTGCATGGTTCGGCTCGCTTCAAGAACATCGTCGCCTGGCTTTTAACATGACAAGTGTCTCTGTCTGCGTGTTGAGTCAACATCCCGCTTGAAGCGAAAGCTTTATAGCTTCGTTTCATATTGCAGGTATATTTAAACGGGCAGTGAAGCAGTTTTCAGCCAGATTTTATGGCGATAATGCAGGCTATATGTAGGCTAATTCAGTTATTTTTTTGAAGCCGGTTATAAACGTGCAGGATGTTCTCAATTTTCTTTAATAGCAGGTACAGTTTTCGTTTTCAAAAACTGACAAAAAGTTTGTTTCGTTTTTATTGTCAAAAAAATTGCTATTTTCGTAAACGAAAGCTGTACTAGTAAATAAAACTATAAAAATCCTGCACGTTTCCTGCATCAAATAAATAAAATTGAAAAATATAAATTCAACCGACTTCAAAAAACACAAAACTCACTACACTAAAAAGTGAAAAATAACGAAATACAGTATTATAATTACTTATTAATCAATCTATCTACCTATACATTTATGATTCATTTATACAATTATAATGTGACAATTCTCGTCCAAATTTTAATAAAATATTATTACTAGTATGCGCTACCTACTGATCGGTTTAAAGACATCCTCCTTTTTTGAAGTCGATTAAAAAATATCTGATTTAGCACACTGAAGCATATTTTGTACACCAAGATTACGCAGTTTGACTACATTTTCTGCTTTAGCAAGTTCTAGCTTCATAGTTGAGAAATATTTGCAAGGACAATACTTACCTCGGCGGATCTGGAGCATGTCTGGCGATGCAGGTGAGATTGATGTCAGAACCAGCTCGTACAAACAACTCAGGTCCTGAGAGTATTTCTGCTTTTGATACTGCAACAAACATATCTTTCTTTAGTTATATTACTGGTGTTTAAGTATTTACTTAAGGAATGGGAGCGGCAGTGTTTGAAAGTTTCGCGATGGCAATTTATCTAGTACTTTCAACGTCAAATGTTTACTTAGAGGAATGACTCGCTGTCTCGACTCGACGCTAATTACGTCTAACAATTATGTAAGAGTACAGTTTGCTGACTTTAAAATTAGATTAGGAGAAAGTTTTAGTCGTCAATTTACGTACAAAATTAGGTCTAAGAGATAGCTAGATAACAGTCTATTTCAGAGGTCTTCAAACTTTTTTGTCTCGTAGACCACTTGCCATGTTTTTTAGTTTTGGGTAGACCCTCTGCTTAGCTAATATTGCATTTTTGCGAATTCATCGACTTCAAATGTGTTTTTGACTGATTTCTAACTATAGTGAGGTGTAGAGTGAAAAAAACAATAAAAATACACGTTAAGTTTTATATTAGTAAACCTACGACAGAACCTACAATAGTACTATCGTCGTCGGTCTATTTATTACGTTTTCAGGTAAAAACAATTCAACTGTGGGTTATTCCATTAATGGAAAGTCAAAATTAAGGTCACGACCTGCTTTACTGAGATGCACTATCGTGGACTCCCATTTACATCTCAATAACCCTCAATTATTTTTTTCACCCACGTGGACCCCTTTGACGTCGCCGTGGACCCCTTTGACGTCGCCTTGAAACCCTAGGGGTCGTAATAGACCACTTTGGGTATCACTGGTCTATGTGATATAAATAAATATGTTCTTTCTCGTTTAAGAAAGTAATCGCTTTGAATGTTGAGCAACGCTTAATCATATTTTAGTTATAACTTAAGCTGTAATCTAAAAAGGATCCCAAAAGGAGAATAATATCCATGAATTTCTTTGGATTTTGTAATAATACATATCGTCAGTGGAAAGGTATATTTCTTATGGTGCGTCCAGACCTGACGAACGCGCCGCGAATGCGCCGATCGCGCACAGCTCGCGCGCCGCTCGCGAGCCGCTCGTGAACTGCGCGAGTGCATTTCATGTTCGTACAAAGCTCTGCGCGCCGCTCGCGCGCAGTTTGCGAGCGGCTCGCGAGCGGCGCGCGAGCTGCGCGCGACCGTCGCATTCGCGGCGCGTTCGTCAGGTCTGGACGCACCATTAGAGTATACATATTAAATGATGTATGTTTATTTTCTTAAAAAAATACTTTGAATCTCTCTACTGTAAAGTAGGTATATTGGCGCTTTAGTCTTTTTACCTTTCCACTGACGATATTATTTATCTACAGTACTGCTGACATAGATTAACTCCGCACGGGATACTTTCGGATTCAACAAAAATAATTACAAGAAATAAACATGACTGTTGTTAACGTGAGGCATTTTAGCGCCCCGAGCAAAGAGCGCGGATATCGCTCGCTGCGCGATCATTTAACTCGGGACGCTAAAATGCCTCACGTTAAGAACAGAAGTTTACTTTTCGTTTTTTTTTGTATTGAATCCTAATTTATCCCGTGCAGTGTTAATCTGTATCAGCAATACATATCACGAGGGACGAAGAAATTACATGATTTCGTTTACACCCTGTATATCAACCACACTGAATCACCAATCTTTAATCTTTTGAACGCCACGCTATAGACGTATGAGCAGTTCCCTCCACGCCATGGTACAAATTCATCGTACTTTTTTGACGGCTATTGACGTCGTTGTCGGCCCGAGCACGCTTTCGTTTGACGTCTATAGGTGTCGATGGCGTTCAAAAGGTTAAACTCGGTGAATGATTGAGATAACGAATAGTAATCAATACCTTTACTTATTTATTCATTTCAATAATTCCACGGATTATAATGTTTATAATTTTATATATTTTACTTTACTGCCTCATTGGTCTAGTGGTGGCAAGCGCGACTTCTGAAAGTGAGGTCCTGGGTTCGATCTCCAGGTCGGGCAAAGTTTTATTGGGTTTTTGGTGGAATTTCCCGGAGTTTGAATTTGTGGCCGGTTGATGGCAATAAGCTTGCCCCCGATTACATGGGACTTAAACATAACGGCGAAATGAGGGTGCTACTAAACACCTCTGCCCAACCCTTAGGGGAATACAGGCGTGATGTTATGTATTTATGTACTTACCAACAACAGTAAGTCTAAACGACAAACTAATCTTCGGCTCCGTGGAGACCTGACACTCGTATGCGCCGGAGTCCCGCGGCTGTGCAGGCGCAACCCGCAGCGTCCACTCGTCCGAGTTGTCCGTGTGTAGGGCGGCGAAGCGAGCGTCGCTGCTGTATGTATGGACGCCCACCGTGAGGATATGAAGGTCGCGTTTGCGGATCCACGATACCTGCAGACAAAATTGAGTCTCAGTCAGTCATGAAACTCAAAAACATGACAAAAACTGGAAACGTTAGCCGACAGAAATATGCACCCATCAATTTAGTGCATCATATTTGAAAAGGTCCAAAAATTCATCAGTATCTGAATTTTTGCTAAAAAGAACTAGATGGTACCTACTTTCTATTTTTTATGGGGTCGAAGAACCTTATCATTAAAGAGTTACTCATGTATGGTTGGGAATATAGAATCTCTGAACATACTTAGATAATTTTTATTTGTTAACTTGCGATGGTTTCATCTTTTTAACCGACTTCCATAAAAAGGAGGAGGTTATCAATTCGGTTGTTTTTTTTAAATGTTTATTACCTCACACAACACCGCCATTTATAAACCGATTTGGTTTTTTTTTGTATGTATGCAAGAGATTTCTTTCGAAGTGGTCTCATTTAAATTTGGTGAAGATCTGATGAAGAACTTCGGAGATAGAAGAAGAAAGAAGAAGAAAATTATTTATTTTATGAGATAGACAATGGAACTCCTCAATGACGAACAGTACGCATAATGTGATGATGTGATTAGGTTACGAGCAGCGTCTTTAGTAGGTCCAACCATGTATTAATGAAGGCCACTAAAACAAAAAAAAAATAACAAAAATAAAACCGACTTATTAAAAGGTAATTATTTTATTCCTTTTTAATTTTTTTGAAAAACGAAATAAAGAATAAAATATTTACCATTTATAAAATTAACAGTTTCAGAAGTTGTGCCTTCAATTTACTTCAGCGTGGATTAGCACCGACTTCTGAAATAACAGTTTCAGAAGTCGATGCTAATCTATATGCTATCCATTGTATAATAGTGTAATTATTTTTTTCATTTTTTGAAGTTGGTTTTATTCTTGTTGAAATGTTTTTTATAGATATATTTTTCAGGAACCTATAAAATAAAACCAACGTTCAGTATATACAAAACAATATTTCACAATGCAACAAGTAACAGTTAAAATGTTATTTCACAATTAATTATTCTGACCCACATGTTAAATATAACGCGAGCTTAAGCACTGTTTTGCTTATTTTAATACATTTATTACGAAGTTGGTTGGTACAGCGGATGAAAACATTTTTTGCTTTTCATTACATCCTCACACAAAGACTCTTTGTCAGTCGAAGAGATAATGGCGGACTCGAGCATAAAACATACAAAAATCTGGGATATCAATGTTAAAATCTACACACTAGCATTGACGAAAGGAAGTATTCACTTGTAATGTACGTTTGAACGCAAAGCAACGGCTTTTAACTCGTCAAAGGCCTTATTAGATTCTATGTGCCTCACGTTTCAGTGGAAGTATATGGGCTGATAATAAAATGCCGCTTATCTGAAAAAAATCACCTAGTATTGCATTAAATTATTGCGTCTACCTCTACAGTTAGACCAGTTTTCTGACTTTCTGGCTTCTGATTGCCTGTTCGTTCTGCCTAGCCTTTTCCCAACTATGTTGGAGTCAGCTTCCAGTCTAACCAGATGCGGCTGAATACCAGTATTTTACACGCAGCGTCTGCCATTAGACCCCCGCAACCCAGCTACTGGGAAAACGCCGATATCCTAAGGTTAGACCGGCCGTCAGACTTTCGGGCTTCTGACTTCGCGTAACGACTGTCATAGGTATTCGTATGACACCCGAAAACGACCGTGTAATGTACTCTCTGAGGTACTGAGGGGTCTCAATATGTAACAAATGGTCACCCATCCATAGATTGACCGTGGCAAGCGCAGCTTAACTTCGCAAATCATATAATCTGCGCGGTTGTTTATTAGCCAGGAGCCCCTCGGGCTTCTGATTGCCTGCAACGATTGTAAATAAATGTATACATTCGTACGAAAACCGGGTCCTACGGTATAGAGCGCTTGCACATTGTGTCTGATTCGAATCCTAGAAAATACGATCTTGTTTTTTTCCTATTCGACTGCTTGTAGATGGTCTTGCGGACCTTTTCTACGTAACCGGGCAGTTAGAAAATACGATCCGAACTACCCGCCTATTTGTATGAACATTTTGTGCACTGCATCCGACCCGAATTTCGTTAATTTGCAGCGGAGTTTCAATGCAAAAGCGCTTCTTCCAGGCATGGAGGCCCACGGAGAGGTCTCAACGCGTTAAGAACTGTCACCAATGACAGTGAACGTGCAAACTAGACTACATAAAAAAAACCTAATTTGTATGTAGGAAACTGAACGTAACAGTGAATTAAAGAGATGAATGCATAGGAGTGGAAGGGATGGAAGTAGACATGATATCGAGGTAGAGATATTTAAAAAAGGAAAGACGAAAGATGTTCTTTTGTTTGGTGTTTGTTTTTAGAAAATATAAATGAATAGTAAAAAAAAACAAGCTTTTAATTAAATTCTCTAAAAACAAGAATATAATCTTTAAATTAAATCAATTTATTACATAATACATTTTTTTTATATGATATAAAAGCTTGCCGCGAGATTTCATAAATGAAATTGAAATATTGAAATACATAAATTGTTTTCTTAGAATTACTTGTGTCAAGATCAAGTTACATAATTATTGTATTCTTGTTTATTTAGTATCTCCCGACAAGCTTTTATATCATATAAATAAATTTATTGTATAATGTAAAAAATTGATTTAATCTAAAGATTAATTTCTTGTTTTTAGAGAAATTAAATAAAATCTTGTTTTTAAATATTTTTTTACTATTCATTTATTTTTATTTTTTAGTATGTCATGATGAAACTTAGAACGGACTTTCACAATTGAATGCGTATGTAACATATTATGTCTGTGGTGCTAACCATTGAGGAGTTCCCTAATCAGAACCCAACCCTGAGCGCAGCAACCATGTCACGGTAAAACTTAAAACAGGCTATCATAATCAAATGCGTACACAAAATTTCGTGTCTGTGCTGTAGACTGTTGTAGAGTTCCTTTATCTGGAGCTAATCCTGGATGTCAATTCAGGTCATGCTTACCATAAAAATGCATTGTCATCGGAACTGAACCAACGTGTAAAAATTCAACTCTGTAGGATAAGAAAAAGTGGTTCAAAATTCAGTTGCAAGATTTGAACCGAACATACATACATACAAACGTTGCAAGTTAACAAAAAGCTTGTAAAATGGTGTTGGTTGGTTATGATTATTATTGGTTTTAAATTACACTGAGCCCTTCCCACGTGTAGTGTGTGTTGTCCGTGATTTAACTACTGCTGACGCAACTAGTACATCGTTGCGTATATGGACAGCTTTATGTAAGTAAAGTCAAGAGAAAATGTGAAGGGCGTTCCAATCAATTTTCCGACATTGAGATTCATATTTTATTAAAGACGCGTTTCAATTTGAAACACATGTTAGAATATATTCATGGATAAGTATATCAGTACTTAATGAGATTGTAACATTTCAAATCTCATTGATTTTTGATATAATTATGTTATAATTTTGTTTTTTATTTTTAAAATGACTGTCTCATTGTTCTATTCGTGGCTAGCGCGACTGCTGCTCGTGGGGACCTGGGTTCGATCACCAGGTTGGGCAAAATGTTATTGGGTTTTTTTATTAGGAATTTCTCAGTAGCAGCCAGGAGTCTGGATTAATTTCCGGTTAATGGCAATAGGCTCGCCCCTATTACATGAGACAAACATAGCGGTGAAATGAGGATGTTACTTTACACTTCTGCCCAACCCTTCGGAGAATACAGGCGCGATGTTATGTTATGTTATTTTTTAAATCTTTGCTACGTTATCCCCTAACACTTAAAATAATTATATGTATAGTCAACGTTTTAATGTGTTTAGTAAGATACTTGTCGTTTGTTAAATCTTAAAACTGAGACACTTGTGTAGTTAACTCAAACTTGCAGTAAACAACTCTAGGTTTACAGAAACCGGTCTAGTTTGCTCGTACACTAGTTTTGAGAACAGTGTTGAGACTGGAATTATAATATTTAACTGCGTAAACTAGTCTTCATTACTTGACAGAACAAATTTAACAATAAATAAATTAAATAGCAATTATACATCTTCGCACAAAATTTTGCAGAGGTATATCGTCGATCAGCAGTGAAAACCACGTATGTGTAAAGTACATTTTTTTTAAAGAGATAGAAATAACTGTCTCCTGCAAAAAAAATTGCCGATCAAATGTTTCAAGTTTGACATCGTACTTCATAGATAGCTTAGAAGTATTTGAATTGAAAGTTTATTGAACTAGCACGTGTATGACGAGTTTATCAATGTAAAGAACAAATAAAACGCTTTTGAAGAAAATTTTATTTACGAGGTTTTCAGTGACGAGCGTCGATGTGTCCTACTTTGGTTTTGCGAAATTTATAATACTATATTTTTCTTTAATCACTAGCATCGTCTCGGCCCTGTTTAATAAACGTGACAACTCTACTTGTTTGACAAAATGTTAAATTGTCACGACAAGTACTTGACAAATATGAATGATGATGATATGAAAGAGATCGCAATCGTCACGTCGATCGTGTGACAATCGTGTTTAATAAAGTTTGAAAAAGGTTTAAAATAGTTGTCAGACTCAAAAAGAATACCTACAGGTATATGACAAATATGTCGATTCTTGACATGTTTGTTAATAATGACAAAAAATAAAATTATGTTATTGTAATAGACGCTGATATTTTAATTCAACTGAGGAAAGTAAAGTTATTGTTTCAACACATCCCGCGCCCAAAAACTGACTTAAATTTTTAATGAAGCTTCACGTTCAACAAACATTAACTAATTTCAACACTACATCAAAGTCAAAGTGTTTATTAGACACAAAAAAGCCACTTTTGAACGTAACAATTTACAAAAAAAAATTGATTTGATTGTAGTCGTTTCCAAAAGGTAGTTTCGTATGGAGAAGAATGGGCAAGAAACTCCACCCTTACTCTTTTAAAATGTCTTACAATATTTTGTATAGGTACATTAATTAAGAAGACATTGTAAAGCTGATTACTGAACAAAACGCTGTTTGAACAGTTCCAAAATTACTGTTCCCTGCGATGATTACGAAGCAGAACATGTTGTTAGTCGCAGCGTTAGTCTACACGAGTGGAGAGGCGGTCGTTTTAAACAATGTTGGTCAGCCTGAGCCTTCAATTAAATGCAACGCTAGCCAAGCGCACACCAGGGACTAGTACGAACACTGTGTGTAATTTTCTCTTAGCCTAACTTTACACTGTTGGCAAGACACTACACAGAACAATGCCAAAAGAAAAACATACAACTTCCCAAAGACAGTAATCAGGTAAAACAAACTTCAGATGTTTAAAACATTTGTCGAAATATAAGAAAATTTAATTCATTAACTTCGACGATTTCCAAATACTTTGCTTTTGAATTAATTAGTTAAATGATTATAAGATAATTCAATTTAATTAAACTTTCTCGACGTTTCTCTTGATACAAATGGAAATTTATTGTCAACATCGCGAAAACATCTTTCAGAATTGCTTGTTATTGCAGTTAGCCAGTTAATTTAAGTCAATATTTTGCTATAAATAATAACGAAGTTGTAAATGTGTTAAGAACTGTACCTACCTTTAAGTATAATTATAAAGGAGATCGGACCCGGGCAGTCCATTAGTGGCGGCGGATGATGAGACTTATTTCATTTTAAACAAGGGATACTTTTTTATATATATTTCCCGTTTTTGCAACATTTTTCATGTATGCTCCGCTCCTATTGATCGTAGCGCGATATTATATAGCCTATAACCTTCCTAGATAAATGGACTATCTAACACAAAAATAATTTTTCAATTCCAACCAGTAGTTTCTGAGATTAGCGCGTTCAAACAAACAAACAAACTCTTCAGCATTATAATATTAGTATAGATGATAATAGTCTATCCATGGGGAAAAAAGTTATTGGGTAAAGTGAAATAATAAAATAAAGTCCTTTTTACATTATAATATTGTTCATTTGCACGCGTCTGAATCAGAGCAGTTCAACCACGTAGTATTTCTTTTATAACTGCGTGAAAACGGGATATCTAAACGTTCCAAACGCATCACGATAAAAGCAAGGAGCTAAAGGGGACCGAGGGGCTTGAGGGAGGGACAGAAATTTCACGCGCATATCCAGCGCGAACTTCACTTCTTCTGGAGAAGCGAAGATCACGCTGGCTATGCGCGTCTTCTTCAGTCAGTTGGACCAAGGCCCATACAAAAATATTCGATCTCCTTTGATAGTCACAATTACGCGAAAAACGCGAAGAGGAAAATTAAAAGGCGAAGTCTGGAACGGCCGGAATTTTACGTAATAGAAGAAGAAATAAAAGATAAAGTACACAAGACATTATTAAAGGTAATTCCATAACCTCAGCCACATGACCAAAACCTTTAAAATGTAAGGAAATACAAACTTTTTTGTTAATTCTTGCTTAGATCAATAATTTTACGAAACTTATAAATTACTCAAAGGTCTTTCAAATTGAACAACGAGCAATTTAACATTTAATGTTTCACTAATTACATCTAAAGCGATAATAAAGGACTTTAATTAACGTCTTTGTGAACTTCTCCTTTCAATGTTAGTTTTGTTAAGTGAATTTGACAAAGATTGTTATATAATAAACTGGCGATTCGTCCCGACTTCGTATACGAACTAAGTTGCTTGATTGAAAGTTGTACTATCAGTTTTCAAATTGCAGTAGCCTCGCTACCTACCTTGCTGACTGGAAAATCTTTTCACCGTGGCATGAGCTATTCTCGTGTAACTCGTACGACACAGAAAGAAGATCAAACATTTGTTTTTTTCTTACTTTTTTGACAATAGTCGTGTTAGGGATGATTTCCACCAAACGGCTCGCATCGCATCGGATCGGAACGGATTTTACAATCTTTAAACGATATTAAATCGTGTACACAGTATTTAAAGTCTATATTAACAAGCCGCGCACAGCAGCTTGACTGCGGGCGTCTTCCGCGATCGTAGCTGAAAGTATGCTGCGACGCGCGATCAGCTCTGTTCGCCTGTCGACGTATCCGATCGGATCCTTTCGGCTGTCAACACGGTAGGAATGAAACTATTTGACTAGGCGCAAAAACGTATACGTAAGCGTCGGTACGGAGCCGATCGTATGCGTCGACATCCTGCCGGACGCTATCGGCTGTTGCCGCATCCGTACGTATCCTTTCCGATCCGATGCGATGCGAGCCGTTTGGTGGAAATCATCCCTTAGATCTTGTAGTGATGTCACAATTATCAAATATATTGTTCAAGACGAGTTGAATTTTAATAGCATTAGACGTCTACGACGGTGGAGGATTAACAGAAATTGTCGGATCAAAATTTAATAAATTCTTTGAACCACCAATCCACGCTTTCAGAGACGTCTTTATTCGTAGCAAATTTTGGAATACAAAATACTTTCTCATTATCAAAATGAAAAGCTTTCGAATTGTTAAATATGGCAAATGGAGGTGCTCGGTAAAGCGTAGATATTCATTTATTTCCAGCCCCGCTTGTGTGGATGACAGGATTTGATTTTACAATTTAACGATTAGTTTGTTGAAAATTGTGTTTAGATAATGCCAAGAACAGTAAAGGATTTTAGGTCAATTATATTATTATGACTAAGGCTATCTCCTAATGGCGGCCACGAGAACGACAACGAATGTCGTTCCAGTCAGATGGTCTGATGACATAGTGAGGATCGGAGGGTGGAAATAGATGAGATAATTGGATCATAATCCTCAGGATCGGATCAATCGAGGTAAACCAGAGGCGGCCTAAAGTAAGCAGTGGTTAAAAGTGGAATGTATAGATAGATATAAATTATTTCGATAAAAGTAAAACACACATGGGTTTGATCAGTGAGATTGAGATTTATGTAAACATCAGCCGAAAATAAAGTCTTACAAAATCTCGACGACTGCCTCGTTGGTCTAGTGGTGAAGCGTGACTACTGATCGTGAGGTCCTGATTTCGATCCCCAGGTCGGGCAAAGTATTATTGAGTTTTTCCGTGAGGAATTCCTCAGTAGCAGCCCGGAGTTTGAATTTGAATCCGGCTGATGGCAATAGGCTCGCCCTCTATTTCATGAAACTTAAACATAACGATGAAATAAGGGTGTTACTATACACCTCTGTCCAACCCTTTGGGGAATAAAAGCGTGATTTTATAAAATTAGGTCGTGAATCACTTAATTCCAAAATCAGTACACATTAACCGAGAGAGCTTACGCCGAATAAATCTCAACAAGAGAAAACAGCCCAAATTACGGTGATTTTAAACCGATTGCCGTTACTTGTCACGTCCGAAACCCAATATTATTGGGTAATACGTCTTTATCCTATCCCGAGGGGTATATATCAGCCCTTTTTTAACGGCCTATGTACATAAATTCAGTTTTATCCCACAGTCCGTGGCAGAACACTCACGTAGGTACTAGCTACTCGTTTTTATAGTTGGCATTGAGGGACGTGACAGCCTCATCGGTTGCCACAAACACTATTTATACAACTCAGACAGATATTTTTAGGCTTTTTCTGAAACGTACTAAGAAAGCTACGACAGGTCTTCATGGCATAGGTATGAGGTGAGTCGTGGAGGGGGGGACGCCCCGCACACCCGCACAGCGCCCGCGCCATCTGAGTCTTAGCCGTCAGAGCGCTGCACGAGTCCACATCGACCGCGTTTATCGATTGTTATCTCGCTAACGTTGTTGATTGTATTGAAAATGACTAGAAAATTATCATGTCGACCTGTCGTTGACTCTATACGTTACGGAGTAAAAATTTTGCGATGCGATAAATTCAGGGCCGTTCCACACTTAATATCGATAAAAGTGAAACATTTTTTTTAATAAATTCAATCTTAAAGTCAATTACTAGTTCCATGTGGTTCCTGGCAAAGCCATCTTTGTGGATTTCTTAATAGGCACCTAAAGAGTTACTTCAAGTAGCAGCGTTCTAATGTCTGATACTTAATAACGAATAACTGCAATCAACAATCTGTCTGCTAAGCATATTGATTAATGGCAATTTTCCTAACGATTGTTCATTGCAACTGTCAGTGATAGACTAGTGGTGTGACCGACGGACTGCCAAGTCATAGGTCTCCAGTTCGAACTCAAGGCACGCACCTCTGACTTCTCGGATTAATGTGCGTATTGCATAATTATCACTTGTTTAAAAATGGTGAACGAAAACATCGTTAGGAAACCGCCCAGACACGGGGTAGTCTGGCACCCATGTACTTGTTTGGTCCCCGGGGTGGTCACGGCGTACCATGTGTTCTGGTGCGCCGGTGATGTGGGGTGCCTCCCGCGCCTCTCAGGAGGTCGTGGGGTGGGACCCTACAGTGGAGAGGTCCACCAGCAATTGGTGGACCAAGACCTGCCGGGGTTGCGGTGCATGCAATAGCGAACCCCGCGACCCCGGCCTTAGGTCAGAAGGAGGAACACCGTGGTGGTTTTAGCCGGTAAAAGTCCGGCACACCCCCTCGCCCGGGCGAGGGACATCCAAGTGGATTTACCAACGCAAAAGAAAAGGAGGGCAACCGTCAAGATGAATCAACGTACCCGAAGTTATAAAAACACTGGTCATTCGACGGAGCAGAGGATTCCATGTCGAACCGCCGAAGAAGTCTGACCTTTTATATCTGATTTGCTTGTCCCTATTTTCTGATCTTATGTAAATAATTATACTGTGAACTAGCTTCTGTAACTAATCACTAACCCAATTAAAAGTACTCTCAGTGGTGGAGAGTCTATGTTGGTTTAATTTACTTTATTTACTACACTCCCAATCCTGACATACCGATATTAGCTATAACTGTAATGTTAGATTTACCCCTACACGTTTCTGTTGTATGTCTTTTATACGAGTACAACCCAAAGAGGATTGTTGATGCGTTGCCAACCTTAGAGACAAAGTTGAAAAGTCTCATGTGCCTGTCTGTGATTTCACAGGCACCCATACCCTTCAAATCGGCAAATGTTGACTTTATACCATACATGACTTGTTTTAAATCAAATTTGCTTAAATGTATGTTTTATTAATATAAACAGCGATGTTAGCAAGCTCATTCCCTTAAGGCTGAATAAAGGGATTGTAACAAATTGTTCACATATCATTGATTTCCCTGTTGTCTGTAATCAGGTGAGAATTCCTTGAAGAGAGTACAAATTCACTGATGTAGGAGGCTTTATGTAATTTGCCTCATGGGAAATCCTCCAGTAGCTTTCTTATTCAGAATTAGTTTAGATGCCAATGTGTTCTTGAATTATTTGGATTAATTTTAAATGAAAAGATTTGTTTAAGTGATTTTTAAACAGTATTTCTTCGCGTGACTGCTTGTTTTTACGACACATTGTTGACAGTGGCTGAGCGATTGTCGCTACGGGTGGTGAGTTCGATCCCCGCACGAAACAAATATTAATATGGCATACAGATAGTTGCTCCGGGTCTGGTAATGTGCATGTTAAGATTTGTATCAGTAAATTTAATGCCCACCAATAGAACCCACGAATAGATTCAGAACAATTATACGTACATTAGAACTTGTGAGTTCTTAGTGGTTTGCTGCAAGAAACAATATGAGGAGAATATTGCCATTATAACACGTGTCGGTACTTACATAAAATTGGCTCCAACTCGATGGAAATGGCTAATAAAAACCCGATTCAATAAACTCATTTTTCTGAACGGATAAAAATGAAAATTATTTGGATAAAAAGAGGTATAACACCATCATTACCGGCTTTTAATACTTTGTAAACAATTTAAGCTTTGGCTGCCTGACCTTTTTAGGTAAAAATTATAATCGTAAGCTGCTATGTCGACGTCCTGAATTTCAAATACCGACGGTCCCAACCTCCCTAATCTGTTTATTAACCTTAAAAATCCAACGAATAATCCAAATGGTCCCCCAATAATCGGCTTTCCATTGTGACACACAGTCATAAATGGCGTACGCCGTTATTAACCGGAGCTAAATCGTTGTACAGTATTTTATTTTTACAAAATAAAACAAAATCGCCGTTGCGGCTGGCTTTGTTCCAAAATGTGTGGCTTCGCGGGCCTCGACCCAATTCTCTTTGCTTTATTCGACGGCGACGCTCACGCGACATTTCCTATTGCACTTACTGGGACTTGTACGGAAAATCAAATCCCACATACGAACTGTTAAGCCGCATTGCCAATATACGCCCCAAGCTTGGAGTTCGATAAACATGTCTAATAGAATTCCTTTGCCGTTTTATTAGTTGCATGCTTTGTTGAATTTTCACTTACTCCGGTGTTTGTGATTGCCGTTTGTTTTTTGTTTAAGTACAAATGTGGGTGGCGGAAAATGTAACATTTTTCATTTTAGGTGGCAAAGAAAAAGTAAAAGGAACGAGTCGTGTTTCTGGCACCGAAAGCAGCATTTATATCTTTTTATTATTAACTTACTGTTGCCCGCGGTTTCACTCGCATCCTTGTGGATCTATTTTATCTACCCGGATAAAAAGTAGGTATCTTAATCCAGGTTATAGTCTACCTATAAGTATGCCAAATTTCATCCAAATCGTGATTGATTAACAAACCTCCAAATTCACAAACATCCAAACTTTCACGTTTATATTTTACTAGCGACCCGCCCCGGCTTCGCACGGGTGCAATGTAGATACTAATACTAATGTGGGGCATATAAACCTTCCTCTTGAATCACTCTATCTATTAAAAAAAACCGCATCAAAAACCGTTGCGTACTTTTAAAGATCTAAGCACACATAGGGACAGCGGGACAGACAGCGGGAGTGACTTTGTTTTATACTATGTAAAGAAGATTATTAGTGTAGTAGGATTATTAATGTGCTCATGCTCGAAATAATCAAAAGATAAAAATTACAAGAATGTTAGCAATCAAAAAGAAATATTATGGAAATATACTGAATTATGAAGGACCAACAACTCCTATTAATCAAGACGACATTTTTTCAGTAAACTTGTCACCTTGTTATCGGCTTTACAAGAACAAAGTTTTTAAATCAAAACGTTCCTTGAAAAATGTTTTAAGTGTTTCTAAAAATCGGATTAAAATCTTCCACGTCGTTTCTGAAATCCAGAAATTCAGACAGACCGCGATTAGAACTTTGTTTTTATAAAAAATCAGTAACACAGTTCAAATCAGGAAACAGAAAAACAAATGTTGCTTAAAAACATTTGTGCCGTTTATTGTCAAAGAACACGTCCTCTAGTTAAGCGCTTCCGAGCAATAAAGTCATAATTGAAAAGTATTTAAGGTCTGTCGTAACCCTAATTTCCGTCATTAAGGATGTGAAAAGGATTAAGTGCGTTCCATTTTTTTCGCTTTTACTTAGCGGACGTTTTTGTTCGTTTTAAATGTTTTATTCAGAAAACAATTTCGGTAAAGCTGGTTTCTACAGCATTGTATATTTCAGTTAGTACGACTTGCGGATATAACAATGTATTCGTACCTTTACAGGCGTGATGCGCTTAACGTTGCGTGCTACCGACAAATAGAGACTTTGCCACGTTTATCCAATTTTTACGGTAACTGTGTTCCAAAGTTATGACTGTATTGCGCGGCCAAGTTTTACCGAAATTGTTTCGTTCGTATAACTATGTTATTTATTGCTTATGGAATTACGATTTTGAGTTATATCAACATGTTGATACAATTTTATAATCTATATAAATAAAAATGAATCGCCAAATGTGTTGCTAAGCGCAAAACTTGAGAACGGCTCGACCAATTCGGCTACTTTTTTTTATATATTCTTTAAGGCATAAGGAAGGTTCTTATGGAGAGAAAAAACATAATAATTGCGTGGAAAATAGTAAAAAATAACTTTTGACAGAACGAAGTATGTCCGGGCAGCTAGTGTTGGATAAAAATACATTTTGATGTAAAACTGGGTGCTTATTTATCGGCAGGTGAGCAAGCAAGGTGCTAAAACGCGGAACACGAACCTTTTCGTATCATTTTACAGTTCACCGATTATTTTCATAAAATTGTTGGCATAGGACGCTATCGACCGGCAAATATTGTAAAGTTCAAAATAAACACGGCCCTTACGCTAAAACAATTATTTTTAGAATATTTAATGATTTTACGTGAAATTTACGCAAATGTTAAACGTGGGATCATAAACTACAACAAAAATATTAAAACCACAATAACGATGTTTTTGTGAATGAATGATAATTTAATTTGCAAGAATATAGGTACATAAGTTCTTAAGAGATAATGGTTTCACTATATTCGGCATTTCAGCCGTAGGTACATATTATTTAGATTTGGTTATAACTATAGCACGCAGTACACATTACTAATAATATTTAATAATTTAAATTTAGATTACAATGCAATTAATAAAAACATACATAATTATTTATCTAGACAAAGGACCATGGGGGATTTTGTATGAACCCCGTCCCCACCCTACAACAGTCACGGTATACATGTCAATGTGTTCATTGGGATCCAAAAAAGCCTAACGTACCTGTATTAGTTGCAAAAACTATTGGATTTATTATAATTAAAAAAATACTTTTCGGCAAAAAATTATTAATTTTTACACAAAAATCATTTTTCCACAAACAAAAAAGCATATTTCACGTAAACAAATGACGATTCTATATAAAAAAATACTTGATTCTCAAACTGAAAATCATTAAGTACCTAACAATAACAGTGAAAAAAGAAAAACATAGTACTTGTATACAAACCTCTTTGTTTTAGTATCTGTGTCAATGTCACAGCTATTTTCCCTAAGAGCATTTGAGGTAGACGAGCGACGAGCATCTTGACTCAGTTACCTATTGTTTATTCTTCAAGAAATTCTGCTCACCTCGTCTCACATACCTAAGCGTTTACGGTACATTTGCCGCATTGGATCAATCTGCAGCTTTTCTTGAATAGCAAAAATAAAATAGAACTTTTATCTAGGATAACTTGGCAGCAACCATAACTCATCTTGTTCGCACTTGTATTAAACTGACACACAAATTTTCTCCAAAACGTGCAGGTAGACTAGCGAACTTTACATCTATTATAATCAGAAACACTATGGAATATAATATAACATCACGCCTGTATTCCCCGAAGGGTTGGGCAGAGGTGTATAGTAACACCCTCAGTTCACCGTTATGTTTAAGTCCCATTTAATAGCGAGCGAGCCTATTGCCATCAACTGGGCTGCTACTGCGGAATTCCACACGGAAAAACCCAATAACACTTTGCCCGACCTGGGGATCGAACCCAGGACTTCACGATCAGAAGTCGCGTTTGCCACCACTAGATCAACGAGGCAATTGGGACATAAATTAATTAGAAAACAGAGCAGGTTCCAATGAAATAACTTAAGTATTTTCAGAATTTATGGAGCACATACAAACTATAAATCAAATTTATGAGTCCTAATAACGGTAGTGGCGCAGCAGATGACTTGAGGCGACTAATTAGTAAAGTTATTTATATTAGCGGACGGTACACAGATAGATGGGAGTTGTAACAGTATACCATCGTCGTAAGTAGTAGATCTTTCAGTAACATTACCGCCTTGCTTTATGGGGCGTAAAAATGTTTTCTTTTCCGAGATGTACGATGTGTTATTGTGATGCTGTTGTTGTTAGGAGGTGAGCAGAATTGTTAGTAGACCCCGATGATTTTTAATACTGTGACTCGTTTAATATTTTGTGTATTTAGTGGAAAAAAAAAATTCGTAAACAGATATCAAACCTGCCCATCGTTACAACCGTTTAAAAAGATGTAGGTACCTAAAAACATAAAAATATAACAAATATAACATACATAACATCACGCTTGTATTCCCTGAAGGGTTGGGCAGAGGTGTATAGTAAGACCCTCATTTCACCGTTATGATTAATTCCATATAATAGGGGACGAGCTTATTGCCATCAACCGGGCACAAATCCAAACTTAGGACTGCTATTGAAAAAATCCACACTGAAAAACCCAATAACAATTTGCTCGACTTGGGGATCGAATCCAGGCCCTCAAGATCAGAAACCGCGAGGCAGTTATAATAAAAAAAAAACTTAAATAAAATGGAAAATAAAAGATTAGCGGGCGGTCATTAAACACTATTGCTTAGTAACTTAAAACAATTGACCGCCAAAAAGCTTTTTCGGATAATAGGAACCCAATTGACTTGCAAAATTTGTAGCAAGGAGACAGACAGACAGACAACAAGGCAAGCTAAATAAAATAAAAGCTTTCAATAAAAACGTCGTGACGTACAAGGTCATATTCATATATGTACACCTACTTCTCAAATAAGTCGTACGTTCTAAGAGCATACCTAAGATTACGTACGTGTGATTAAAATTTAACACTTCCTTGAACCAAGAGAATGTCTCTAGGAGCTTGGAGCTTAATAATAAATTCTAATCGTGTGTAACGCCTTGAGAACAACGCCGGAGTGCTACCTGCTATGTCGGACACGAAGTGTGTTGCAGTGCATTCAAAGTATTGATTTCTGAGTATTCTGCTCACACTCACGCTCAATAGCGGAGATTGGTAATATATTTCTACTGTATTATGAATAACTGCCTCGTTTTTCTAGTGGTGGCAAGCGCGACTGCTGATCGTGAGGTCCTGGGTTCGATTCCCAGATCGGGCGAAGTGTTATTAGGTTTTTCTGTGTGGAATTCCTCAGTAGCAGCCCGGAGTTTGGATTTGTGCCGGGTTGATGGTAATAGGCTCACCCCCTATTAAATGGGACTTAAACATAAAGGAGTATGCTTAGGTGGTTTGGTCATTTTGAGAGAATGAGTGAGCGGCGATTAACAAAAGGAATTTATAAGGCGGATGTTAATGGGAAAGCCGGTAGAGGACGTCCTAGAAGGACATACATTGATGTTATTGGTGAAGTTCTTCACAAAGGTCACTTGCGTAGTACTCTCAACCGGCGTGCGTGTATGACAAGATGTATGAATGTGGATGAAGCGAAAGGGGTATGTAAGAGTCGTAGCATGTGGCATTCTATAGTTTCTGCCTACCCCTATGGGAAAAAGACGTGAGTTTATGTATGTATGTATGTATTAAACATAACGAAATGAGGGTGTTACTATACACCTCTGCCCAACCATTCGGGAAATACAGGCGTGATATTATGTATAATGATGAACCTGTATTTCCCGAAGAGTTGGGCAGAGGTAAATACACCCTCATTTTGCCGTTATGTTTAAGTCCCATGTACCTAATAGGGGCGAGCCTATTGCCATCAATCGGGCAAAAATCCAAACTCCGAGCTCCTACTGAAGAATTCCACACGGAAAAACTCAATAACACTTTGCCCGATTTGGAGATCGAACT
This sequence comes from Amphipyra berbera, assembly GCA_910594945.2. Lineage (NCBI taxonomy): Eukaryota > Metazoa > Arthropoda > Insecta > Lepidoptera > Noctuidae > Amphipyra > Amphipyra berbera. The sequence continues at coordinate 6,318,711 of OU343136.1, read as the reverse complement.
CAGGATCTCACGATCAGCAGTCGCGCTTGTCACCACTAGACCAACGAGGCAGCTTGAATTTTCAATTATTATATCGTTTATTTCAAATTAGACAAACACACAAAACGATTGAAATCGGAATATTTCATTTTAGTTAACTTCGAACTGAGTATATAGGTTATAGTCTTTTTGTGGATACACGCGCAATCTCAGTAGTACTCTCGTTACTGGCAGGGTCACCATTAAAGGTGTGTGTTCAGGAGACGAGTAAAACTAGTGGTTGCTGTAATAACACATAATTTCTTGATCCTAATCAATATAATGTTGACATTTATTTTTTTATTAATTATTTCTATTCGCATATTTGATTTAATTTACTTGTAATGACATTTTATTCTTCTGACATTTTGATGATATGTAATTTAATTTTTTGTCAACATTTTGTATGCTTAACGGCGGAATATAGACAGTCTCTGAATTTTACATATTTTTCCACCTATTTTTTACTTATGTTCACAAAATAAATTATTTGATTTGATTAATAATATATAGCCTTACAACTATTACATCACGTCCTAGGTACGAGCCTGTTCTAAGTACTAGAAGGATTAAGGCCTTAGTCTACCACGCTAGCCTGGTGCGGGTTGGCAGACTACAGACAGAAAACTTTTTGGAGCCCTCTCAGGTGTACAGGTTTTCTCACGATGTTTTTCCTTCACTGTTAACGCAAGTGATGATCAAATTCTGATCCGCACATGAATTTGAAAAGACAGAGGGCGGAATGAACTCGGACCCTCTAGCATGAAAAGGAAGTATTCAACCGCTAGGTTATCACTGCTCTCCTAGATAAATTGATAATTTTACAATTACTAAGAAATAAAAAGATTAGACTGCCTTGTTGGTCTAGTGGTCGCAAGTGCCACTTCTGAGCATGGGGTCCTGGGTTCGACCCCAGGTTGGGCAAAGTGTAACTGGGTTTTCCATAAGGAATTTCTCAGTAGCAGCCCGGAGTTTGGATTTGTGCCCGGTTAATGGCAATAGGCTCACCCCCTATTACATGGGACTTAAACATAACTGGCGAAACGAGGGTGTACTAAAACACCTCTGCCGAACCCTTTGATGAATACAATGCGTGATGTTATATTATATGTTTATAAAAAACATCAACAAAATATCCGGGATTGTCGTGTGTCGATTCTATCTACGTATTACGTAATGGATTACGTCAGGATAATTGACAGTAGCGTCCTCCTGTCTTGGCAGACAGGATAGGAAACGTCTTAACAGAGAAGTGGGCTTAACTGATCCATCCTCCTTAGAGCTCTGCCTCATTAGTGCGTTGCGTTGCGTCGTCGCAGCGTCGACGCTGCGTCGTTTTCTATACATTTTAAATGACGTGCCACATTAAAGCGTTGCGTCGTCGCATGCGACATTTCAACGGATCAGCGGACGAGAGACGAAGCGGGGGAGGGTGATGCGCTGCGCTGTCGGAGCTCCGGTGCGACGACGGACAGTGTTCCACTGCTAGAGGTGCGTGCGTCGTCCTCTTGCACTGCGACGTCGTCCGTCGTCGCAACGCAGGTATTGCATACAATGCGTTGATCCGTTGCGACGACGCAACGCAACGTACTAATGAGGCATCGCCCTTACGTGCTCCTTTCTTTTACACGGCACCCAGGGGTGGGCGGAGAGGAGGCCTATTCTGTGCTGAAAACCAAACGGTAGTTACTGGTCCTATAATAAAGATGTTCCTATTCGATTTCCTAATTAAGCCACTTTACTGATCTTGTATAACACCTACACAATAATAAACCGGCCGCCTACACAATAAGATTTAGTAACGACTAGACTTAGGCCGAGCATCCACCAGAGCTGTGCGAAGCTGCGTAGCGAGCAATGTGTTTTGTAAGCACAATAGAATCACTTCATTTACCTAGCTTCGCTCTGGGCAGCTCTGGAGAATATGGGCTTAGCAGAGCGAGGTTTTTGTTCATACAAAACAAGCGAGAAATGCGAGCGAGGGATGTGTTGCGAGGAATGTGTTGTGAGGAATGTTTTACGAGAAATGTGTACCGCTCCCGCCACACCACCCTCATATTCGAAAAGAGTACGCTAACTATCCTCGCACCGCTCATTTGTACACATTAACACATTACGCATTACACATTACTCGCACAGCTCTGGTGGAAATGAAACGAGGATGTGAAACGGTGGTGTGACCACCGTTTCACATCCTCGCTACACATTTTCACGCCGCACATTTTCCTCGCAGAGCTCTGGTGGATGTCGAGCCTTACCCATTCCTATGTGCCCTCTAAAATTGTTAGTACAGTAAGCTTATATTAAATTCCTATGAAGGTGACATTTATGTAAGATTTTAGCGAACAGCTATCTTGAAAGATATTTAATATAAACTGAAGCTGAAACCTGACCTTTTGACAAAACATTGCGTAGAAGAATCAGATTTAGAGAACCAGGTTATGAAGAATATTTTATAAAAGTTTAAGGCTGAGGCTACACTTTGCAGCAACGCGAATTGCGACACACGTAGTGATTGAAACAAATGTTTTAATATCCAAGTGGTTAGTATGCCTCGTTGGTCCAGTGGTAGCAAGCGCGACTGCTAATCTTGAGATCATGGGTTCAATCCCCAGGTCGGGCAAAGTGTTATTAGATTTTTCTGTGTGGAATTCCTCAGTAGCAGCCCGGAGTTCGGTTTTGTGCCGGGTTGATGGCGATAGGCTCGCCCCTATTACATGGGACTTGAAATGAGGGTATTACTATACACCTCTGCCCAACCCTTCGGGGAATGCAGGCGTGATGTTATGTTATGTGTGGTTACACTATGCACCAAAAATCGCTGTCACGTAAGGGTAGCTACACACGTAAATATTAATACATTTTTTTCAATCGTTTCCGTGTCGCAGTTCGCTTCGCTGCTAAGTGTAGCCTCAGTCTTAGAGCTTCCTTCGCGAGAAAAACTGTTCTAGGAAGTAATATTTTTCTTATTTGTTTTATTTTCATCTTATATTTCCTGTATCCAAGCGGAGTGAAATTAGGCCAGAAAACGTTCTGGCCTAATTTCACTCCGCTTGGATACAGGAAATATATATTATTTACCCAAGTAAGTAAGTACATAATTATTATAATGGATGAGTCAGCTATCAGTCAGGTGTATTTTATTTAAACGACTTTAAAAAGGAGGAGGGTCTCTATTCAATTGGTTTTTTATGTATGTACACCGATTACGCTGAGATTTATGATCCGATTTACGTAATTCTTCTTTAGTTTGATGCTGAATAGTTGCCATTTGGTCCCATAAAAAATTAAGATAGAATGGTCCAGTAGTTTTCATTTTATTAACATTTTTATGTTTTTATGAACATTTTAGTTTACGTGGACGATGTAATTATTCTACCTGATTTAATCTAGAATAATCCTACTGTAGTTTACAGAACAACCTATTACAGACACTAAAAAGTAAAAAAAAACTACGTTTAAAAAAACCGACTTCAAAAACTAAAAAGTATAAAATAAATAAATATAAAATTAACAGTTTCAGAAGTCGGTGCCTTCAATTTGGTTCAGCGTGGATTAGCACCGACTTCTGAAACTGTTAATTTTATATTAAGTTATTTTATACTTTTTAGTTTCTGAACTCGGTTTTTTAAAACGTAGTTTTTTTTGTCATGGGAAATGCTAAGAATATAATCCGTCAAGTGTTAGTCACGTAAGTACTTACCTACCATGTTATAATATTCATGGAAATATTTACCACATTTGAATTATTTATGTAATATGTGTAACTCGGAAAATCAAATACAAACACCAATTTACGTTTCATGAAAATCTTTGATGTTAAAACGTTATAATTAGTAGTTTAATTATTATGATAACAGAAACTCGTGTTATACAACTCTATATTTGTAAATAGATTTGCGCTAGTGCAATTAATTTTCATCATACGCTGACACACGAAAATTGGTAAAATATTAATGCTGAAATATTTACTCGTCCCTACAAACTCCTAAAATCGACGCACAAGCAAAATTTCTTCGGTTTTCAAATAGATTATTTAAACTTTTCCCGATAAAATAACTGCATAGACAGCTGAACGTCTGACATTAAAATAAACTGCGATGTTTATCTCGACATTTATATTATTTAGTGACCTCGATAACAGTCAACTCACCTCGGATGGAAAACTGACCTTAAATGCATACTTAAGAGTGCAAGCTTGTGCAGTAGTAAGCTCTGAAGCTCTGGTCTTACGACAGATGCGTCTTCATGCCTTGCTACACACTTGCTACATACAAAAATATTCATGTATTCAGTTTATGTAATATTGCAGAGTAACTTGGTTCTATTACATTTTTCCTTAAACGAAGCGAGGTTATGAGGTAGTAGTGTCGGCAGTAGACCTTTTTTCCTACTTGATTAGATTCTAAGAAGCGAATATTATAGTGTTTTCGTATAACAGTGTACACAAAGGCAAGGAAATTACAATGTAAAGTAAGGTTTCTTTGGCTCAACTAACGACCTGCGTTTACGTGTTGAATTATTTTTAACGAATTTCACTTTTAATTCTGTTTTTTTTTTAATGTGTTGAAAATGGAAACGATATTTTTTCGTAAGCAATTGTCATGTACAACCATTTTGGCTCATATTTCATGAGTGGTTTATTTAAATTTTTAAATAAACCAAAAAAATTTTATTTTATTAAATTGGATTCTTTTATCAGAATTCGTAGCGTACGTAATTTTGAGTACATATCTTTGATATTGGTTTTAATTTTTGGCAATTAGTTATTTTATAGCCAAACATTTTATGTAGATAATATTTGCTACAATTCTATTATACAGGGTGTAAATAAAATCATGTAATTCCTTCAAACCTCGTAATGTACTGCTGACATAGATAAACGGGATACTTTTGGATTCAATAACAAAAAAATACAAGAAATAAACATGTGTTCTTTACGTGAGTCATTTTAGCGCCCCGAGCGAATAGCGCCGCTATCGCTCGCCACGCGGTCATTTAACTCGGGGCGCTAAAATGCCTCACGTTAAGAACACATGTATATTTCTCGTTTTTGTTTATTGTATCTAGAATTATCCCGTTTAGGGTTAATCTATGTCAGCAGTACATCATGAGGTTTGACGGAATTACATGATTTCGTTTACACACTTATATACATACAACATTCGAGGACCTCGTGGCTAATTAACAACCATGCGGACCATACGATTTGCGAGGTTAAGCTGCGCTGGCCGCGGTCAGTCCGTGAATGACCGTTCGTTACACATCGAGACCCCTCCGTGCCTCGGAGAGCACGCATCGCCCATCCGGTCGCGAGTGTCATACGAATACTTATGACAATCGTTATGGGAAATCAGAAGCCCGAAAGTCTGACAACCGGTCTAACCTTAGGAAATAGGCGTTGCCCAGTAAATGGGATGCGGAGGTCTGATGGCAGTCGATTCGTGCAAAATACTGGTATTCAGCCGCATCTGGTTAGACTGAAAGCTGACCCCAACATAGTTGGGAAAAAGCTAGGCAGAACGAACAACATTCTTCATTTCTCTACCATTGTACCTATTATCATTTCTGCAATATGCGGTCTCGTATCATTAATGGAGTTCACATTAAGGTACCTTAGACCAGTGTACCGCAAACTTTTTGTGTTCAAGGTACACCTACGAAATCGGGAAATTTCAGAGGTACACCATGAATAAAAAAATCATATTTTAATCATATTACAAAGATAGCAAAGAATACATTCTTTCCGCCCGCCTTTATAATTTATATGAATAAATAAATAAATTTTATAAGAAATAGATTTTCCCGCGGCACACCAATTAATGACCACGGTACACCAGTGTGCCGCGGCACACACTTTGCGGAACACTGCCTTAGACCATAATTTGTGAAGTACTGGATCCTTTGTTGGAGATGTTTAATAAGATAAATAAACAAAGCAGAAAAACAAAGTTTCGTAATCTATCGAAAGCGATAATCAAGTTAATTGTTTATCTAACGATCCTCATACACGAGTTGTATGGGAACGTACCTCACACGTCATCCTGTGTAATTTTATGGGATTAGTATGTAAATTTCAAGTTAATTTAGACTGAAGCTGAAATCCACGAGTGTGCTTCATGCATTATCGTTGTGTATCCATGCCCGTATTTGTTTTAATATCAGATTTAGTAGGTCCGAATACGAATCTGTGGATTAACTCGTATTGTGTCAATAAATGAAATTGAGTTAGCGAAAAAGTTTATATCGGGTGTAAGCCACGTATTCTTCCCATCATTACAAAGATTTTTTGGTATAGGGCCATACCTGGGAACCGACTGGTTATGGAGATATTGAAGGTCAAAGTCACCATATTTTTGTACGTTTTTCACGAAAACTAAGTTTAAATTTTATACAAACATTGTCAACATTTTTGAAATGTAGACAGTCTGCTGCGCGCGCGCTTACATTGCGCGCTACAATTAAAAGCTGTTTTTTAATACCAAAAAATAAGTCGTTTCCCAGCAATTATTTTTGCTGTATGTTAATTAGTTTTATGTACAGTATGCGTACACTTCGGCTTCGTTAAGGCTATTTTTACACCCTGTATGTCGGCACTGCCTAGTAACTAGGTTGCGGAGGTCTGATGGCAGTCACTCCGTGTAAATTACTGGTATTCGGCCACATCTGGTTAGACTGGAAACTGACCCCAACGTAATTCTGAAAAAACTTAGGCAAAACAGCGTAAAAGATTCATTATTCTATTATATAGGTATATAAAATTTAGTACAATATAAAGTGTCTCATTCCACCAAAAGCGCGACTGCCGAAGCAAGGTCCGGGATTTGATTCCCAGAGCCAGCCAGGACAGGGTAGGCGGTATCTTTATTGTCTTAGGGTAACATTTTATTTTGATGGAGTTTTTTGCACTTAATGTGAAACAATTTGACGCATCCTATATAAAAAATATATTGGGGTTTACCGTTACGTCATCCTGTTGGTATATAAAAATACGAGTATATGCATCCTCTCGTTTATTAGAAGTAGGTACTTACTATCCCTGTTAGGCACAAATTCCAGTTTTTTACGTTAATATTTTATAGCCTAAATTTTTATCGCTTTATATTGCAGCTATCTGTGAAGAATGGATCTCGTATTTGAAATATGGTCATCCTGACATGTTTATGGAGTACCTACATTTGATGTCTATCTTATTGGCTATAAAACATAATTTGTTGTTTTATTTTTCCCAAAATTTATAATTTTATTATGTTATACCTAGGTTGTTTCGAATTTGCAAACCTTTCTATTTTTATGTAAATAATTTCAAGTCCTTTGTGTCATCAGAGCAATTTTATCTTTATATAAGATTTGATATTACAGCACTTATTGTAAAATGAAGTTCAAGTAAACAATAATCTTACATTATTGTTTAAATAATAAATGTAAATACAGAGATTTATTAGGTACGTATACCGGATGTCCCAAAACAATAAATCTTGGTCATGGAGGGAAAGTATTTTAAATATTAAAAATAGCCAATTTTATTCGAAGAAGACCATTTTATTTTAATATACAGATTTTTTACACAGGGGCTCGTGGCTAATAACCAACCGCGCGAATCATACGATTTGCGAAGTTAAGCTGCGCTTGCCGCGGTCAGTCCGTGGATGGATGACCGTTCGTTAAACATCGAGACCTCTCCGTGCTTCGGAGAGTACGTTAAACAGTCGGTCCCGGGTGTCATACGAATACCAATGACAGTCGTTACAGGGAAGTTAGAAGCCCGAAAGTCTGACAACCGGTCTAACCTTAGGATATCGGCATTGTCTAGTAACTGGGTTGCGGGTAAAATATTGCTATTCGGCCGCATCTGGTTCGACTGGAAGTTGACATCGATATAGTTGGGAAAAGGCTAGGCAAAACATAGATTCTTCTCCTGAGCCGCGAATCGAACTGACAACATGAAAACATTGAAAATAAATATTTCTACAAGTTAAACGTTATTCATTAAAGGTAAACACGACATTTACATTGAGGGAATCATGACGACAATATTACATTTTAAACAAAGATCAAACGAATGTTTGGTAAAAATAAAACGTGTTCGCACCCCAACCATCAGCTCGGCTTTCAATGTAGGTATAATATGTACCTTATGAAAAAAAAAACAAACCTGTTATTTCTCATCTGAACAATGTTTAACAGAGAACAATATCTTTTGATATGAATTCTGCCTACAGATCTTTCACAAATTTATCGGCAGAGATTTTTGTCGACAGCGAAAGGTCGTGTATTATTATGTGGGCGGAATATACCTGATCCTATTATTTTTCAGAAAAAACTGCTTATTTCACTAACAGAGCTTTTTCTTGAATTGTGTCTTTTTATTTGTTCTTTATTGATATTTTCGCTTTTAGTTTTGCGTAACGAAGTGAACAACCTAGCTGAAAATGTTATCTGTTTGCAAAAGTTATCTTGCCAAGTCTTTTTAAGACGATTTAGTCGTAGTTACATTAAGTAGGTGCTGATTTTTTTTTTCTTCAAGTTAGCACTTTACAGGTACAATGTCATCAGTATCAAATGTAGAATTGATGTCATTCGATCTAGGCTAAAATCTTAATTCTGGGGTCAGCTTCCAGTCTAACTAGATGCGGCTGAATACCAGTATTTTACACGGAGCGACTGCCATCAGACCTTCGTACTGGGTTACGGAGGTCTGATGGCATATTGGGCAATACCGATATGCTAAGGTTACACCGGTTGTCAGACTTTCGGGCTTCTGACTATCCATAACGACTTTCATAAGTATTCTTATGACACCCGGGACTGACGGTTTAACGTGCTCTTCGAAGTACGGCGGGGTCTCGTTGTGTAACGAATGGTTACCCATCCACGAGCTGATCGCGGCAAGCGCAGCTTGACCTTACATATCATATGTTCGGCCCGGTTGTTTATTAGTCAGGAGGCCGTCCCTAGGCTAAAATCTGAATGTAACATGTCATAATTTAATTACATGTAACACAAACTATCGACGATAGTGGTACCTACCTATATACTTCTTTACATAGTATAAAACAAAGTCGCTCCCGCTGTCTGTACGGTTAGATCATATAAACTACGCAACGGATTTTAATGCAGTTTTCAGCAATAGATAGAGTGATTTAAGAGGAAGGTTTATATGCCCCACATTAGTATCTACATTGCACCCGTGCGAAGCCGGGGCAGGTCGCTAGTTACTAATAAAGCGAAAGAGCAATCTTAAAAACCCGTCTTCAATAAAATGCCTGTGAAAGGCATTATTCTCTTAGATCTTTAATTGTAGCCGTCTAGAGAGATGGTCCATTATTGCAGGAGGGGAGTAGATCCATTTTATGGCCGTTTCTACCGATTATAATACTTATACCTAATTCACAAGAGACACCAGTTACAGCTAGTTCACACAGAAACTGTTTACAGGACCCGTTTTAGCGGATCCATTTTTATTTTGGTGATGGCGCCTGTAGTTATATAAGCCAGTTCACGTACACGACAGTATTTCGAACTCAATAAAAAATACTGGATCCGTTATTTTTATCGTATCCTGCCTGCCAGATGTGACGCAGCTGCCATTTGTTTAACTGATCCGTCGGTACAGATGTGAACAACACATCCAGTACCGACGGAAATGTTAAAACAGATCCGCTGTGTGAACAGGCTCTTACTACTGAATATTGAAACTGACTTCTGACCTCTGCAACCTGTATAGTGCTTTAATCGCTCTATACATTATACAATCAAATGTTAATTGCTAGTTACTACAAGACACAGTAATTGCTATGGGCACAATGTCCCTAAATGACCAGCATTGTAACGCAATCATGGCGTCACATGCGAACCCAGTACACACAAAAAATCAATGATTTGAATAAAACACATAAAACATTTTATTGTCCAACCAAATGCCGTGTAAAAATGTATTGTACCGCGTTATGATGTACACGAACATTTTCGTCGAGCGTAAAAAGGTCGTCATTTTTCATTAAAATAAATGGCTTCCCTTATCTAAACATTTCCTAAAGTTCTTCTTCACGCAGTAGGCTACGTTTTCAATAAAGTAGGTAATTACTTAGGTAGACAATGTTTTTCACAAAGCAGCCTTACTTTATTTCGGAGGGCGCGCTTAATTTTGGGACTGCTCTCGTCACTCTCTTTGCTTTGACTTCTCTCTGTGGGTAACTAACCTTTATTTCCACTTTATAAGACGGAAAAGTGAGCTATTATTAAAGGTGAATAGATTAATGTTTTATACAGGTGGGAAGAATACACTATTGACTGTTATTTTTTTGTTAATGTTTTCATATACTTCTTCCAGTGGCTGGATATAAGGATAAAAATAGTTAAAAAAAAAAACAATTTTAAATACATTTTATTTTTGAATATTGAACTCAGATTTTTGAATATCGAAGTTGGACCTTTCAATTTAATATAAGGGCCGATTTTAACAACGTCGGATAACTTTTATCCTAGGAATAAATTTGTCATTTTGACAGCTTTTGTATAGAAATTCTGTCAATACGTCTAGCTTATTCCTCAGATAAACGCTACCCAACGTTGGTAAAATCGGGCCTAAGTAACTTAAAATAATACAATGAACGAGTACGCATATCCGCGATAGTTTACTGCATAAATTGGAGCCAACCAATAAAAATGAGAGTATCTTTATAAATAATAAAATTTAAGTGTCTGTGTGTAATGTTAAAATAACAGCTATTTACTAAATGCATATGAAAGTATATAAGTACTTATAACAAAAAAACTATTTTTTTTTGTCTGTCTATCAGTTTGTTTCGGATGATCTCCGAAACGACTGGACGGATTTTGACGGGACCTTCACTGGCAGATAGCTGATGTTATAAGGAGTAACTTAGGCTACTTTTAGAATAAGGGTTCCGCGCAAGAAAATTAAAACCCATCCAACTACAAAGCAAACGAAGTAGCGGGCACAGCTAATTCTAAATAAATAAGAAAGTCAAGAGATTTGAAGTTTCCTAACCAGGTAAATATTGAAGGTGAGGATCAGATAAACAGTGCTAGACTGATCATTGTTTTAGGTCGAAACCATTTATATTCGTCAAGAATACCATCTGTCTCAGCAAAACAATACAACCTAATGGTGCGTCCAGACCTGACGAACGCGCCGCGAATGCGCCGCTCGCGAGCTGCGCGAGTGCATTTCATGCTCGTACAAAAGCTCGCGCGCCGTCCGCGCGCCGCTCGCGCGCAGCTCGTGAGCGGCTCGCGAGCGGCGCATTCGCGGTGCGTTCGTTAGGTCTGGACGCACCATGAGGGTTTGAGACTTTGATTTTTAGATAAAATAAATATTTGTTCTGGGGATGAAATACGAAAGTATCAGATGCATTGTTTTCTGAATCATAGTTGTTGAAGAATTGTTTGGGAAACAGTTTATGATCAGAGCCGTAAATGTAGTTTCTAGCCAGCAGTAATCCGGTTTAACCTGTTTATCTTTAACTAATTATATGTATAACATAACATCACGCCTTATATTCCCCGAAGGGTTCGGCAGAGGTGTTTTTAGTACACCCTCGTTTCACCAGTTATCTTTAAGTCCCATGTAATACGTGGCGAGCCTATTGCCATTAACCGGGCACAAATCCAGACTCCGGGTTGCTACTGAGGAATTTCTAATGGAAAAAGCCAATAACACTGCCCAACCTGGGGATCGAACCCAAGACCTCATGATCAGCAGTTGCGCTTGCCACCACTAGACCAACGAGGCATTTAATTATATGCAGCAACACTGAAAACGTTATATTGTTATCCCAATCCCTCTATAAACTAGAGAATTATGACCATATTCTCAGGCGACCGTCCATTGCAGTGATCTGTCGGAAATGCCGACATTCGAGACTGGATTTTTACGAGCTGACATCTACCTAGAAAACTTTGCAAAAAAACTACTACGTTGCTGAGTCAGTAGAACACAGGGACAAAGGATTTTTCAAAAAGATATGTAATTGTATTGTTGGTACTTCTTTGTTGTAACACAGGCCACTCCTTTTAATATTCAAATGGAATGACATGTGAGATTTCAGTATTTTTGTTTTACACACTGCTGTCAATTTTTACTCCTAATGGGCTACTGGCTGTTTCCTATAATTTACGGAGCGTTATTGGTTAAAATTGAGACTCTTGTGTCTTTACTAATAATGAAGCAAAGACCTCATGGGTTTGCATAGTAGACCCTCCCATATGAAAGTAGCTATCACAGTTAAAATTAGCTTACCAGTCTATTTATATGTATACCCGGTTTGGCAATAAAAAAATGTTAGCATTGGTGAGCAAAACGCTTCGTAGTTAGCTATAGGAACCGGGGATATATCTTTGTTATTTTAAAAAAATATATAATAATACATTTAAACGAGCAATTCTTGTATATATATATATATAATTTGAATCTCGGAAACGGCTCCAACGATTTTCATGAAATTTAGTATGCAGGGGGTTTCGGGGGCGATAAATTGATCTAGCTAGGTATCATTTTTAGATAACGTCGATTTACCAAAAAAAACCGAGCAAAGCTTGGTCATCTAGGAACTTAGAGTTAAAACTGCAATGAAAATAAATGACACGATCAGCAAAATTCATCACGCGATGTACCTAGTCGCATTTAATTGCGGTATTAACGCAAGGCCGGGCTTTGCTTTCATTGTTCTCTTTGATGTTCATAAGCGTAGTCTATGCCACATCTGAAAAATACTTTAAAAAAAACAAAGACATTCAATAGTGGTTCTGCCTAGCTTTTCCCCAACTATGTTGAGGTCAGCTTCCAGTTCAACCAGATGCGGCTGAATATCAGTATTTTACACGGAGCAACTGCCGCCAGACTTATGCAACCCAGTTACTGGGCTATGCCGATATCCTAAGGTTAGGCCGGTTTTCTGACTTCCCGTAACGACTGTCATAGGTATTCGTATGACACCCGGGACTGTCTATTTAAAGACATTCAATAGTAACATATTTAATCTCTTTGTCAAGAAATCATCAACTAAAAGTGCCTCTACGAGCTACGATACTCAAGTAGGTACCGTCTGGCGCAATCTTTATTTTTTTTATCGTTGGAAAATCCTCATGGATGTCCCTCGCCCGAAGAAGGTGAGCGGGTCTGCCAAACTTTTACCGGCTAAAAACCAACGATGTTCCTCCTCCTGACCGTTCGCCCGGGGTCGCGGGATTCGCTAAAGCATGCACCGCAACCCCGGCAGACGTCCGGGACACCAAAGGCAGCTTCGCTACCAACCTTGCTGACTGACTAGTCTTTTCACCACGTCAGGAGCTGTTCTCGTATAGCTGGTACACAAGAGAAGAAGAACAACTACATACCGCACGATCACCAAGATTTTTCACGCGACAGTGTAGATACGCCGGTTGCCCAACCGCAGCGGTGTAGTCACGCTTAGTCGCATTATCGAAGTATGGCTGGGCGACGCTCTCGGTGCTGGATGTGGCGTTGAAAGCAAACTCTATGGTGCTGGTGCTTGTTTCTTCGCTACTGTCACCGCCGCCGCCCGCAGTAATACCTGGGACAAAGAAAAGGATATCTTCAGTATTCGTTCAGATACAGAGTTCGAGTTAATCGAACACTCAGCTTAAATGCATTATTGCATCGAACGCGAATATGCACATTGGCTCGTTCACCTAAATGTGGGCCAGTTCGCGTTCAGATCTCATTAGAGACACCACGTACCTACTCTAAACCATTACCATTACCATTTTACCATACATATTACCAATAAGTTAGTTATATAGTGTTATCGGTAGCTGGTAACATTGGACAATGTTGACATTGGAGGGTAACCGTCAAGATGAATCAACATACCCGAAATTATAAAAACAGTGGTCATTCGACGGAGCAGAGGATTCCATGTCGAACCGTCGAAGAAGTCTGACTTTTTATGTATGATTTGCTTGTCCTTATTTTCTGATCTTGTGTAAATTATTATATTGTGATATATTGTGAACTACCTTCTGTAACTAATCATTAACCCAATTAAAAGTACTCTCAGTGGTGGAGAGTCTATGTTGGTTTAATTTACTTTATTTACTACACTCCCAATCCTGACATACCGATATTAGCTATAACTGTAATGATAGATTCACCCCTACCAGATTCGGTTGCATGTTTTTTATAATAGTTTACCAGTTTTTACCATTTCTTGTAACTAAGTGTTGTAGTGATTCAATATTGCTATTTCCCTTATATTTTGAGACTTTAACTTTTACCATATACAAGGTGTAAAAAGACCCTTCACGAAGCCGCCAACAATGCATTCAGTACATCAAACTAAGTAACCCTATGCAAAAATTGTCGCTGGGAAACTACTTTTTTTTTGGGTGAAAAATATCATTTTACGGTAAAGCTCAATGGAACGCACACAAAACATTGTGCTGATGGATGCAATGAATAGTAAACGGCTAATGGAGGTATTTCAAGTACATTTCGCAACCTTCAAAATTAGTATTTTTAAAAAAAGTTGTGAAAAAGATGGAACTTTGACCTCCAATATATCCGTAACTAGAAGGTTCCCAGGCATAGTCCAGAACAAAAAATTTATCGCAATGACGTGGAGAATAAGCGCCTTTCGGCTTCGTTAAGGGTCTATTTACACCGTTTATACCATATCCTATCAATACGAGAAAGGTGTGTTAGGTCACCATAGCGCCGAGCATTACTTTGTACATACAGTGTTAATGAGACATCACGTCACACAATTTAGTCTGTAGCTTGTGGCCGTCCACTTGTGGCTGTGTCTAGTGACAGGAAACCAATTCTACAAACAACTTTTTTTAATCTCGTTTCAACCGCATCTCTACAACGGCTTTTGCCTTTTTTAAAACAGCTGTGCTTGAACTGTCAGCGGTTCAATTGCGATTTTAATCAGTGTTGTTCAATGTTGTCGACTTTGTTGTGTAGGATTGGCCTCAAGGCTAGATGTCAAACTAGGGAACGGTCTAAACGCGTGTTGTTGTGCCACTTGATATATGTAATCAAATGATTGTTCTCTTGTCCAATTAGAATGCTTCATCTCTTTCTACTTAACTACCTCACTTTTGCCAAACATGAAAGCAATTGATGATGGTTCTTTCAAAAGTGTTTTGTGATTGAAAACGTGCTCATTGTTATTATTATGTAAAAATTGTGTATACCTACAATACTTCAGATCACCTGTTGGAAATTTAAAAAGATTTTACGATAATTATTTTCAAAAAAATCGATAAATTCATCAACTTATGTTATGGACATGAAAAAAACCTTAGAACTGACTTTTTTGATTTCCAAGTACAGATACAAGACCGTACGTACACGTATGTTAAACACACATAAATGATTAAACAGTCCTTTTTCAGAGAGATACTTAGTAACATCTGCTATTTCGTTGTGGTACAGTAAGATAGTTAATTTCGGTTTATCGCTCCAGAAATCCATGGGGTGCAATTCGACCGGCATTTCATTTACATAAAACGACGTTTTTGTACTAAAAGACATCACTAACCGACGCTTACAAATTTTCTGAGAACATTGGATTAAAAATGATTGCGGTTGTTTACTGAATAATAGATTGTTTTACATAGAATTTAGAGCCCAGTTTGACGTGATGGAGCAGATACTTTTAGGAGTATTTTGTGTGCTTGTAGAAAAACCATTTGCGGTTTATGGGAGAAGGAAGTATATGAAAATTGTATGCTTAGAGAGTAGGCAATAACTTCAGTAATAACATTATGAAAACAAATTGTTAGACGGGCGGTAAATGAAAGTTATTAGAATAAGGACTTAAAGCCTCACGATTCAAATGAGACGTCTTCGCTCGTACAATTCTACGAGTTGTAATACCTTTTTTTGAACGAAAATGTTTGTAATTTCAAAAAGATTTCAGAGTTATATTCAATTAACATTCTGAATTTCATTCTGATTCTGTGTGCAATCGTTATCTTTACATAGTATAAAACAAAGTCACTCCCGCTGTCTGTAAGCTTAGATCTTTTAAACTACGCAACAGATTTTAATGCAGTTTTCAGCAATAGATAGAGTGATTCAAGAGGAGGTTTATATGCCCCATATTAGTATCCACATTGCACTCGTGCGACGCCGGGGCGGGTCGCTAATTGGATATAAACTTCTATTATATGTATACTGGTAAAATGGGGCTATTTGAGAACCACGAGGTACTTTCGTGTCGACACTAGTTATAAGAGAATAGCTTATGCCGTGGTGAAAAGATTAGCCAGTCAGCAAGGTTGGTAGCGGGGCTGACTGCCTAGAGTGCGCTGGACGTACTAAATTTCAGCACTTTCATTTCTTACTTTCTTAAAAAAAAAAACCGTTGCCCCACACTAGGATTTCTCCTGTACCGTGGGTATGTTTACAGGCACAAATCTTTACACGCACAAACATCCAGACCCGGAACAACTATCTGTAGGCCATACAAATATTTTTACCGTGCGGGATCGAACCCACGACTCGTAGCGCAGAAGCCGATCGCTCTGCCACTGCACCAAACGTGTCGTCAAGTAACTCGTAGGCTATTTAATGTAGCCCATAAACTAAATGAATGATAGGAGATTTTTGGAGATAATTTTTAAACTACAGTTTCAAATATTGAAATTTACAATAACATTGATATCATAAATACATAGCACCTGTGGCCATAATGGCTTATGAAGCACGTTCTTAATATTTTGAAAAGTCCATGATATTAGTACTGCCTGTATGTTTTGTTAATACTCTGTTTCCTTTTACCCGGAACTTTCCTCTAATTCACTTTTCCACATTGAATTCCTAACTTCTAAACAGAAAAGCACGAATATCCGGTAACTGTACGCGTGACGTCAGAAAAAAAACAAAAACATTGTTTTGGACTCGGAAATTCTCAATAGCCAATATCACTTTTTGAAAATGCAATTTTATTCTACGAACACGCTTTTCAAATAAGGCTCTATGCCTATGCACTGTTGTAGTGAAAAGACTGCAAAAAAATGTTTTTTATAAGCGTTTACCATACCAAACCCACGCTCGCAATTGATGTGATATGCTCCATAGTAATACCTTGAATACAACTCACGCGGGCCCGTCGTTGACACGATCTGTTCACGCCCCGCGTTTGGTGTGGCGAACGCTTGAGGGATCTATTTTACAGTCGTCGATTTAAGCGCTTTGCACGCAGAGAGGACGAGACGCGGACGGGACGAACATTTGTATGAAAAAGACAAGCATTGGACATGACATTTCATACAATTCCGCCCTGTCAGTGTCTTACGTTCGTTGTGTTTTTTTTTTCTTATTCGGCTCCTTGTATATGGCCTTGTGGACCGTGTCTACGTAACCAGGCAGTTATTGGCGAGACCTGAAGAGTCTCCAACCTATGGGGACGAGTAAAATACTTAACCTAAGCTAACTACTACTACTAACATCATGACTAACAAGCAACAACAGCACTAAGCGCGACTCCTAATGGGACTCGGACCCCGGCTTAGGGTGTTACTGGCGGGACGACTGGGAGGGAGACAGCTTGATGAGGGCTGAATTAACGGTGTGGTTGCGGAGTCAGAAAATACGACTGGCTCCGCGGCGGCGGCGGGTGAGCACGGGGGATCGGGGTCCATTTTATCTGGCATGCGGCTAACTCCTAACTGAGAGATAAATAAGCTGTTTGACAGTTTTTCTGTAGAAAAATCTGTCAAAAGGGACATGTAAAGATTGTGAAACAGGGCCTTATATTGAAAAAAACTCGCAGATAAATATTATTATTTTTATTATTTATGTGCACACAACAATAATCAAATCGGATACAATACAAAACTTGAGTACAAAGATAGGTACTTAAAATAAAACTCAAATCAGTATATCACATCAGCAGTGATAACCTTCTGGTGTGACCACAAGGTTAGCACTGCCAAGTTATTGGTCTCGAGTTCGAACCCAAGGCACGCACCTCTGACTTTTCGGATTTATGTGCGTGTTGTATAATTATAACTTGCTTAAAAACGGTGAAGGAAAACATTGTGAGGAAACCGGCATGCTTGAGAGATATTTCTCGACGGCATGTCAAGCCAAATCAGAGGCCCATGGGCGGCATAAACTCTGACACCAGGTTAGTCACTAACCACACGAAAAGAAGAAGAACAAGTATTTCACATGTCTATTTTCCGCGCATGCCTCTATAATTGAAAACCTATTGAAATTTTACTACTGTTAATAAATGTGAAAGTTTGTGAAGATGGATGGATCAACGTTTGTAACTTAATCACCCATAAACGGCTGAATAGATTTGGATGAAATTTAGCACGCAGATAGACCATGTTCTGGATTTCATATAGAGTACTTTTCATCCCGATACTGTAAAATACATACAACAGAATCTTGTAGGGGTGAATCTATTACAGTTATAGCTAATATCGGTCTGTCAGGATTGCGAGCATGGTAAATAAAGTAAATTAAACCAACATAGACTTTCCACCACTGAGAGTACTTATATTTAGGTTCGTAGTTAATTACAGAAGCTAGTTCACACTATATTAATTTACACAAGATCAGAAAATAAGGACGAGCTAATCAGATATAAAAGGTCAGACTTCTTTGGCGGTTCGACATAGAATCCTCTGCTCCATCGAATGACCACTGTTTTTATAACGTCGGGTACGTTGATTCATCTTGACGACTACCCTCCTTTATCAACATTGTCCTGTGTTATTAGCGACCGATAACGGTAGCTGGTGACGAGTGATAGGATGCGAGTGAAATCGCGAGCATCAGCTATTTTACAATATAAATGATGTAAAATATAATAGGTACTTTACACAAAGCTTCATAATAGGCAGTCTTCAGTCTTCAGTTAGTCGGCGTCAGCTGACTCGGCTTTGTGTGTCTGACTAGAAACAAGATTATCTTGTCTTAAAACCAGCCTAAAATGTAGGGAAACGATGCCCTTGCCTTAAGTACCTTTACAGTCCTTACTAAACTGAAACGTTTGCGGTATGAGTATATTTGTATTCATCATTAGTTTTGAATCCGCAGAACGTGTTTGGCATAGTCAGAAGATAAAAATATTTTTATAATAGAACTAGCTGTGCCCTCGCGGCTATGCCCGCGTAAGAAGTTTTTTTTAGATATTTGCGTAACTTAAACCGTGTACATAGCGCACGCAACGGAAGCTCTCAAAAAGGTCTAATTTTTCACGTTTTTGCAACATTTTTCATTTATGCTCCGCTCCTATTGGTCGTAGCGTGATGTTATAAAGCCTATAATAACCTTCCTCGATAAATGGACTATCCAACACAAAAATATTTTTTCGATTCCAAGCAGTAGTTCCTGAGATTAGCACGTTCAAACAAACAAACAAACTCTTCAGCTTTATAATATTGGTATAGATTTGACTGCCTCGTTGGTCTAGTGGTGGCAAGCGCGACTGCTGATCGTGAGGACCTGGGTTCGATCCCCAGGTCAGACAAAGTGTTATTAGATTTTTCCGTGTGGAATTCCTTAGTAACATCCCGGAGTTTGAATTTATGCCTGGCTCGTGATAATAGTCTCGCCCCCTGTTACACGGGACTTAAACATAACGGCGAAATGAGGGTGTTAATATACACCTCTGCACAACCCTTCGGGGAATACAGCGTGATGTTATGTAATGTTTGCTTAGCCTGCATAACCGAATGTTTCCTAGCAAATGGAGGCCATCTGTGGTTTTTCAAATAACTATAAAACGAAGCCTTTTTTTCTTCTATTTGCTAGCTGGACACGCTAAAGGTGTGACACCCTCCATAAAAGTATCAAATCGCCATTTTTGGTTAGAGTAATAAAAATATTATATTCCCATTTTATTAATATAGTCCCATCTGTGTGCTGAATATTAAAAAGAAAAGAATATTTTTATAGTAGGTACTACATAACTACTAAGTACCTACATAAAAATTGCTGACTACTATTTCAGAACTGTTTTAGTTGATTTTACTACATGATTTACCGAAAAAAATTAAATACTACAGAAATAATGAAAAAAAAATTCATGATCTCCTTTTTTTTCAAGTTTTGCTTTGTATCTACTACATTGTAAAGTACCTCTAGTCCGCGACAGGTCGACATGGCAATTTTCTAGTTATTATCAATACACAATGACAAGCAACAACGTGAGCGAGATCAAAATCAATAAAAGTGGTCGATGCGGACTCGTGCAGCGCTAAGACTAAGGCCGGGGACGCACTGGTATGGCGACAGCGACGCAGCTGCGACGCGAAAAAATAGGTGGCCGCACGCCGCTATGTCGCTTAATGGATGGCCGCACCTCTTCGCTCGAATATGTTGCGCTCTTTCGCACGAACGCCGTGAGGCAATGCGACCGCTCAGGTACATCACCGCATATTTTGTTGCTAATCGTGACAAATCGCCGTCGCACTGCTGCTTGTCGTACGAAATTCAAGTGTCCTCGCGGGTCGCTGAATAATTTTATTTAATGCAAACACCCTCATTACTTGTAGAACATTTAAAATTTATTTACGATATGAATAATTAAATTTCACTTGTCGTTTCTGCAGTGTGGCCACAGACATATGTTTCTATGAGTTTGTTCTCACGAAATCGCCGTCGCGTCGCAATCGCCGTACCAGTGCGGCCACGGCCTAAGATGGCGCGGGCGCTGCCACTGTGCGGGTGTGCAGGGCGTCCCCAGGTTCCACGACTCATCTCATACCCGATTGCCATGTCAACCTCTCGCGGACTGCACATGACACTGGATTAAAAAAACTAGTTTTTGGGTCATACGTAACATAACATCACGCCTTGTATTCCCCGAAGGATTCGGCAAAGGTGTTGTTTTTAGTACACCCTCGTTTCGCTAGTTATTTTAAATCCCATGTAATAGGGGGCGAGCCTATTGTCATTTTAACCGGGCACAAATCCGGACTCTGGGCTGCTACTGAGAAATTTCTAAAGGAAAACCCCAATATCACTTTGTCCGACCTGGGGATCGAACCCAGTACCCATGGATCATATGTCTCCCAAGTATAAATTCTATTTATGTAGAAAAAGTGACAGAAATACCATCTCCTTTCATAAAATGTTGGTATTTAATGTAGTATTATGCTTGTACTTAATTTAAAAGTAAATTAAATCATAAATATACATATTTACTTTGCTACTAAAATTCAAATTGGATCCATATTCAAGAAATTTACTGCAGCTTTAAAAGAAATATTGAAGCTATCGTATTTTATCTTCGAAATTCATCGAAAGTAATGGGCCATCCGTTTTGCTGAAGTTCTAAATATTGCTTGCTAGGCAAAGCGGCTTTACACGACCAGCATCTATTGCTGGGAATTTTAATGAAACATTATCGAGTACCATAGATATTAAGTTAACTAGATACCGCAAGTTTGCTAAATTGTATGAAAACAAGCGTGTTACATTTTCGTCCCTGATCCACCGTGCTCACCCGCTGCCGCGGAGCTGGTCGTTTTTTCTAACTCCGCAGTCACACCGATAATTCAGCCCTCATTAAGCAGTCTCCCTCCCAGTACTCCAGTCACCCTTAGTGCTGTTGTTGCTAGTAGTCATGATGTTAGTAGTAGTAACTACTACTAACATCATGCATAACCTAAGTTAACTAGCTTAGGTTAAGTATTTTACTCGTCCCCATTGGTTGGAGACCCTTCAGGTCTCGCCAATAACTGCCCGGTTACTTAGAAACGGTCCACAAGACCATCTACAAGCAGTCGAATAGAAAAAAAAAATGTTACAAAATCTGTTCCAACTCCCTACGTAGCGACATTGAATAATATGAGTTGGATTCACAGATATTTTAACTCTATATCTGGGGCTCATAGCTAATAAACAACCATGCGGATCATACGATATGCGAGGTTAAGCTACACTTGCCGCGATCAGTCTGTGGATAGCCCGACCGTTCGTTACACACCGAGACCTCTCCGTCTCTCGGAGAGCACGTTGAAATGTCGGTCCCTGGTGTCATAATTAATACCCGTGACCGTCGTTACGGGTAGTCAGAAGCTCGAAAGTCTGATAACCGGTCTAACTTTAGAATATCAGCATTGCCCAGTTACAAGATTGCGGAAAGCTGATGACAGTCGCTCCGTGTAAAATACTGGTATTTAGCTATATCTGGTTAAACTGGAAGCTGACCTCAACATAGTTGGGAAAAGGCAGTTCTGAATCTGCGGTTAAACTAAACCAATATAAAATAATAAACACCGAGACAGGAAACAGCGGACTGAAGGCTCACGCAGCTTCCAAATATGTTTATCTTGTGTACCCACATCTGTAGTACTATACTACCCAGAGATATTGGTACCCACGTCACAATAATGTGCCAAAACATTTCTTTCCTATCTTTGACGAAAATAGTGCTCTGATTGAAATTGACAAAGGTTCTCACGATATAAAAAAAATCATCTAACTTCAGATTTATAATTCAACTTGTTATAAGGACAAGTTATTGAAAGTTTATTGGCTTTTTGGAGAATGGTTGTGAAGATAAATTTAGAATCTGTATAATCTGAAATAATACACACTAGTAGAGCTTCTTGTAAAAGAGTTTATCCGGGGAAGTACTACCACCATACCTATTTATAGCATTGCCGTGTTCCAGTTTGAAGGGTGCCGGTGAAATTACAGACACATTAGACTTTTCAACCTTGTTTCTAAGGTTGGCAACGCATCAGCAAGTATCAACGCATCAGTTTTGTGGGTAGTCATCTTGCTTGCAAAACTATACAAGGTGTAAATGCAAAAACTGAAAACCTTTTAAGGGCTCATTGTGCATATCATTATGAACAACTATTACTATAGGACCAATCAAGAAATCGCGAAAAATAAACTGTTGTTCTCTACATTTGGTCGAGTTATGCGAACATAAATCTATGGAGCAGCAGATTTTTTCTTCGCAATTTCAGGGTTGGTCCCTAGTAGAAGTTGTTCATAATGATATGCACAATGAACCCTTAACAGGTTTTCAGTTTTTGCATTTACACCTTGTATAATAATATATTTTAGTAACAATAACATTTTTTTTTCTTTTTCGACCAGTTACATTGTTAGCTAAGGTAGATCACAGACGATACACTTTTTGGAGGCCCGACAATTCTGATAAACTGATTCAGTCAGTGGTATACTGAAACTGACAGATTCCGCTTTCAAATGTTCCGTTTGACATTTCCTGTCAACTACAACACAAACAGACCGTATGATAACAGTTGTTTGATGTATGGAATACCACAAGGTTTATTTTGCCAACGAATATGGGCATCAATTTTATCAGTTATATTTTTAGTGGTCGGACGATGAAGTTTTTATCGGCCATAACAATCTCACTACACAATAACAATGAACAAACTCAATAATACAAATGTGTTCAATTGTAAATATAGAGCTAGTGTTCTGAATTTCATGCTGGGATTCAATAACGGCGTATTCCTGCCGAAGCTCAAACATCAACTGTATAATGGATCAATCGAATGCCGAACTTAAATATGAACGTTACTAGTATGCATTGAATGCTGCAAACAGAAACTAAAGGCATCGCCGCACAATCCACGAGGCGCGAGCGTGGCTTATGATCGGCGGATCTGCGTTAGTAGTATTCAAGGGATCACTATGAAGCATGTAACACCAAATGCAAGCACGGAGCGCGAGCGGTTTGTGAGCGAGGCATGTGGGCGCAGGTCGTGAGCGCCCCGTGTTTCGTGTGGCGATCCCTTAATTTGCATCTACTGGTTTACAAAGCTGCCTTTTCCGCTCAAGTTAAGATTTTAGTATACTTATAATATTAATTGAAAGGAGTACGCTTAGGCGGTTTGGTCATGTTGAGAGAATGAGAGAACGGTGATTAACAAAAGGACTTTATAAGGCGGATAGCAATGGAAACGCCGGTAGAGAACGTCCTAGAAGGATACACATCGATGTTATTGGTGATATTCTTCACAAAGGTCAGGTGCGTAGTACACTCAACCGGCGTGCGTGTATGACAAGATGTATGAATATGGATGAAGCGAAAGGAGTATGTAAAGGTCATAGCATGTGGCGTTCTACAGTTTCTACCTACCCCCATGGGAAAAAGGCGTAAGTTTATGTATGTGTATGTTATAATATTTCTGTAAACTGACTGAAACACAAGATAGGAACCTAATATTTTTTGTAGCCCTATTTGATACGAAATAGCATCCAATTATAGCCCTTATAACTGTATACGTACGATCTTGTATTCTCTAGTACTCTAGATAATATTTTTCATCTCAATTTGGAGAATAGCTTCCAAAACAAAGATAAACTGCCTTGGAGATTACGGAGTCTTTGTGAGAGACTCGCACTAGCCCTAACCCGGTTTTCAAGCTTGTCCTAGATATGCTCTATAGAATTCCTGCCTGGACTTTAAACTGGCCCCAGCATTTTTGAATGCCAACCTACGCTAGAGATATGCCTATGTGGAAGTAAAGATTGATGTAAGCGTTTATGGGACAAACGCCAAGAACATAAATGTGACTATTATGTAAAGTTTATGGGTTGTATAGAGTCGTACGATAAAAGATTAATCACTAACTTCAATAGGTGTTTAAGCCTTGGTTAGTCTAAACAACTAGTATAGGATCCCACTATAGAACGACTTTCACCAAGCTGGTCAATAGATGAAAAGTATTTTATATCAAATTAAATATGTCAATAAATATATTGCAAATGAGTTGACTAAAAATTTCAGTCCAGAATATGTTATTTTTTTGCTGTATTTATACCTGCCAACCCAAGAGTTGTGACGGGAAAAAAATAATCAACCTAACGTTTGCATATTCTATAGGCTTCATACTTTCGATTGGTATGGAATTCGTCTATATTAACCAAACCAGTGAAATGTTTAAAAAAAGTTTATTAATTAATCATATTCTGGACTGAAATTTTTATGTCAATCCATTTGCAATATATTTATTGACATATTTAATTTGATATAAAATACTTTTCATGTAGTTCTATAGTGGGATCTTAGATTAGACTGTTAAACACGTTTTTGTCGGAAGATATCGGTGCCGATTCTGTTGTGCATAAACTAAATTTTATTTAGGCATTTGCCATCTTTTCCTGTCTGTTAAAATAAAAAAGAGACTGACGTAACTTAGAGCTGTCAAATTTAGTTGAACTAAAATTTCCATACAGATTTAGACGACACGTCAGAACGTGACGACTAAACCACGGTGAAGTTCTAGGTGTAAATTAGTTTGACATCTCTATATTAGTTCTTATCTACCACCGTCCTTTTCTCGCGCTGTCTGTTAGTAAAAGATAGCAATTCTCTAATTTAGTTTAGTTGGTGAACAAGGGAATCGGCATCAGTGTTACGGGGTGTTCTGCGTAAGCGACGAACGCAATCGAGACAACGGCTTTCCCTACTAGCGGCCTATGTAGCGAGACGTGACGTAACGCGTATTTGTTCCACGTTGTGTCGCGTCGCGTAGCACCGCGTCGCGTTTGTCGCTTACGCAGGACACCCCGTTAGCCTAAGCATATACGGGGGCGCAGGCCGGGCTAGCAACACAGTTCAGTCACAGTTTTATAATCCCGGTAAAATGGGGCTATATGAGAACCACGAGGTTAATTGGAATTTAGTTCTGGAACGTACTTCTTATACGTATTTACGATTTCAATGAAATTGTATATTTATTATTATAAAAATAAATATTAAAATTATTCGTAGTAAGTTAAAACATATATCGAAAAATCTCTTGTACCTTGTTCGTTCCTATCCCCATGAATCTCAAATAGTCCCATTTTACGGTCTTTACAGTTGGTCAACGCCTACACGAGTGATGTCCAACTGTATGGATTGTAAAACTGTTGCTTTTTTTTTTTCGTGGGGAAGTCCTCATGGACTGTCCCCCGTCTGGGGCAGACGAGGGTGTGTGCCGGATTTTTACCGGCTAAAATCCCACGGTGTCCCTCCTTCTGACCTAGGCCGGGGTCACGGGATTCGCTGTTACATGCACCGCGACCCCGGCAATGTACTATGTTGCCTGCGCTTACGCCCCGTATATGGTTAGGTTTACCATTGATAGCGCATCATTTTATTTTAAGTAATCCCTAATTTAATACTGTATTAATTAGCTGTTGTTAAAATGTTGTAAAGACTACCTTTTTAAGTAGAAAATATTTAATCATTAATTAAGGAGTTAAGTAGTAATTAGTTACTTAGTTGCTAAGAAGATAATTTGTTGATTTTTATTACTAACTAAAGCTATTAGTCATCATATAATATCAGCTAGTGGAAAATACAATAAATACCTAACGTGGCTGCCTTCTTAGTCTAGTGGTCGTAAGCGCGACTGCTGAGCATGGGGTCTTGGATTCGATCTCTAGGTCGGGGAAGGTGTTATTGGATTTTTCCATTAGGAATTTCTCAGTAGCAGCCCGGAGTCTGGATTTGTGCCCGCTTGATGCAATAGGCTCGCCCCCTTTTACATGGGACTTAAACATAACTACATAACTGGCGAAACGAGGGTGTACTAAAACACCTCTGCCGAACCCATCGGGGAGTAAAAGGCGTGATGTTAAGTTATGTAACCAAACGTTTTGACCAAACACTTTCACATTTTATCAGTAAATAATATAAGGAACCCTTTCTTCCTGATTCCCGCGCAATCTGGATTTTATGACATGGCCGCCGACCGCGCCTGCGAGTGTATTTGCAAATGGAAGATTCATAGACATTGAATGTATTCGACCTTCTTTTTCACTGCGATGGAAACGAATTCTGCCACACCTTACATAAATACCTAAAATGTAATCAAATGTTAGAATTGTGAATTAAAACACGGCCTGCTTTGTTGTCGGCAATAAGACTGACAAGAATATAATTTTGGGACCCAGTGCATAATATCAGCAAGCACATTGGATCACCCGTGCGACGGCGCAACGAGTATTCCCACGGAGGGTTGACGTCAGGCAGGCGGCCGGTCATAAAACAATAAGCCAAAACCTCTAACAACATGGATATATGAAATACATGTTGTGCCGCCCACCTAGTGTGGGATAAGGGCAGGAAGAAGAAGAAGAAGAGAATTGTGAATTAATACTATCTCACAGAGTGATGTAGTGACGATGACTAAGTTGGTAACAAGTAAATAGAGTTAAATTAATCTCAGTTTAATTTATACTTCAAAAAATATAATTTAGAATTATAAAAGCAATGATAGCCTAGGTTGAACGCTTGCCTTCCATCCAGGAGGGTCTGGAGCTCGATTCCGGCCCGTACCTCCGACTTTTCAAATTCATATGCGGATTAGAATTTGGTTGTGACTTGCGTTAACGAACGTCGTGAAGAAACCTGCATATCTGAGAGGGCTCCATAAAGTTTTCTGTGGTGTGTATAGTCTGTCTACCCGCACCAGGCCAGCGTGGTGGACTAAGACGTATACCCTTCTCATTCTGAGAAGAGGCCCATACCCCGGACTGGGACAGTAATGGGCTAATTATGTTATGTATGTTAAAAGAGTATAGAGGGGCTCGTGGGTAGTTACTAACCGCGCGAATCATACGACTTGCGAGGTTAAGCTGCGCTTGCCGCGGTCAGTCCATGGATAGATGACCGTTCGTTACACGTCAAGACCACTCCGTGCCTCGGAGAGCACGTTAAACAGTCGGTCCCGGGTGTCATACAAATATCCTATGACAGCCTTTACGGGTAGTCAGAATCCCGAAAGTCTGACAATCGGTCTAATCTTAGAGTATCGGCATTGCCCAGTAACTGAGTTGCGGAGGTCTGATGGCAGTCACTCCGTGTAAAATAGTAGTATTCAGCCGCATCTGGTTAGACTGGAAGCTAACCCCAACATAAATGGCAACATTTGACGACACGTTTGGTGCAGTGGCTGAGCGATTGGCTTCTATGCTACGGGTTGTGGGATCGAATCCCGCACGGAACAAATATTTGTATGGCCTACAGATAGTTGTTCCGGGTCTGGATGTTTGTGCGTGTGAAGATTTGTGTCTGTAAACGCACCCACGATACAGAAGAAATCCTAGTGTGGGGCAACATTTTTTAAAATAAAAAGAATAAAAGAAAGAAAAAGATGGGAAAAGGCTAGGCAGATATAATTATGTTAAGTATAGATATAACTCTGATCAATTAGTTTTTAATTAATGCCAAGGTGAGGTGTATAATGTATAAGTAGCTAACTCATCATTCGTGAAGACCATTATAAAGCGTTTAATATAAACGACGCGGGATGACAGGCAAGTGTGAAAAGCATGTACCTACATCCTTCTATACAATTAATCAAGGAAATGGAAGCAAGAGATGCAGAGCGCACACAATAAACTCCTATAGAATCCTTTGTAGCGAGAATAATGGCATAAATGTCTATAGGAACAAGCTACCGTAATAAAAAAAGTTATAAAATCGAATAGCATTTCTTAAATAAACATTTTTATGTGCACAATAATAGAAGGGACGTGAATATAACGAGAACAATTAAATCAAATGGTGGTACAGTAGAGACAATGAAGAAGAAACGTAATTTCAGAATGCCAGCGAAATGCACTATCAAATAAATTGTAGAAGCCGTGAGAACAAACAGGTCGGAGAAATATCGCGCGGAATGATACGATGTTCAACGGACTTCAACGACACTACGTAACCCGGGAGATACGTACTATAGTCACAAAACAGATAGGTACAGAAGTCAATCACATGTATGTACTTCACTTTTCATACCTACGCTCGGCGGTCGCTCTATCTGTATATCTATCTCTCTCAAGCGCATGGCACTCGCGCTCGCACTCACTCGCACTCTAGTCCCAAACAGTCCGAGATATCGTGTCCATGAGCAGTGTCTATGTGTGCGTTGCTCGGACGCACTTCTATGTAGATTGACTTCTGTACCTATCTGTTTTGTGCTATAGTTTTCATCTAGTGATGTGTTATTTGGTGCTTTAGTAATACTATATTTCTTTGAGGAAAACTGGGTTTTGTAATTAGAAGAACTGCCTCGTTGGTCTAGTGGTGGCAAGCGCGACTACTGATCAAAGCAAAGTGTTATTGGATTTTTCCGTGTGGAATTCCTCAGTAGCAGCCCCGAGTTTTGTGCCCGGTTAATGGCAATAGGCTCACCGCGTATTACACGGGACTTAAAATAACGGCGAAATCAAGGTGTTACTATAAACCTCTGCCCTACCCTTCGGCGAATATAGGCGTGATGTTATGTTATGTAATTAGAATGTGACGATTGATTTATGGCATTGACCTTAGTTATTTTTTTGAACCTTGCCCCGCACTACCAAATCTCCTGTATCGTAGGTACCTACGTTTACAGACACAAATCTTCACATGCACATACGCTCAGACCCGGAACAACTATCTGTAGGTCAAACAAATATTTGATCCGTGCGGGAATCGAGCCCACGCATAAGCCAATCGCTCAGCCACTGCACCAAACGTGTCGTCTAATATAGCAGTACCTGGATGACCGAGCTTAGCTCAGTTTATATTTTTTTGATAAATTGTGTTTTTTGGAAAGAAAAAAAAAAGGGAAAAAGAAAAAGAAGGAACTTGAAAATATAACCATCTGGGCTCGAACCGGGTTCTTCTGGTTTCGGGACCGCCCGATTTCCCACCTGAGCTATTATAACATTGTAGACGACGGCGAAATTTACCTTCGTATTCTAATGATATTGTAGCAGTTTTTCACTGCCTGAAATCACAGATAAAACGACGTTTTCTAAAAACGAAACCTAGCTAGATCGATTTATCACCCCCAAAAGCCCCTGCATACTAAATTTCATGAAAATTGTTGGAGCCGTTTCCGAGATTCAGATTATATATACCTACCTATAATATATATAGTACCTGGATGACCGAGCTTAGCTCGGTTTTTTTTTTTGGTAAATCTTGTTTTTTGGTTAGAAAAAAAAAAGGAATTAAATGGTCTAAAAATAATAAAATAAACTTTAAATTAAATCGATCCCATCAATTTATTACATTATACAACTAATTTATTAAAACAATATAAAAGTTTGTCGCGAGAAATACAATTTTATGAAGTACATAGGTACATTTTTTCTTAGAATTACTACACTTTACATTTATTAGTTATTGTACATATTGCATTCTTGTTTATTTAGTATCTCCCGACAAGCTTTTATAATATTTAAATAAATTAGTTGTATAATGTAATAAATTGATGGGATAGATTTAATTTAAAGTTTATTTTCTTCTTTTTAGACCATTTAAATAAAAGCTTGTTTTTAAATATGTTTTTTGTACTATTCATTTATTTATTTTTTAGTCGGTATATCATGTTGAAATTTAGAACGGTCTTTCATAATTGAACGCGTATACAACATTTCATGTCTGTACTGCTAACCATTGAGGAGTTCTCTAGTCAGGACCCAATCCTGAGTGCAGCAACCATGTCATGGTAAAACTTAAAACCGGCTATCATAATAAAACGCGTACACAAAATTTCGTGTCTGTGCTGCTAAACATTGAGGAGTTTCCTAGTCAGGACCCAACCCTGAGAGCAGCAACCATGTCACGGTAAAACGTAAAACCGGTTATCATAATAAAACGCGTACACAAAATTTCGTGTCTGTGCTGCTAAACATTGAGGAGTTCCCTAGTCAGGACCCAACCCTGAGAGCAGCAACCATGTCACGGTAAAACTTTAAAACCGGCTATCATAGTAAAACGCGTACACAAAATTTCGGGTCTGTGCTGTTGAGCGTTGAAGAGTTTCTTTATCTGGAGCTAATCCTGGATGTCGATTCAGGTCATGCTTACCAAAAAAATGTATTGTCATCGGAAATGAACCAACATTTTTAAATTCAACTCCTTAGGATAAGAGGAAGTGATTCAAAATTCAGTTGCAAGATTTCAACCGAACATACATACAAACATTGCAAGTTAAATAAAAGCGTATAAAAAGAAAAATAAATTATAAAAGCTTGTAAAAAAAAGAAGGAACTTAAAAAAAAGGGAAAAAAATAATCAGCAGGACTCGAACCAGAGTTATCAGGTTTTCGTGACCGGCCGATTTCCCACCTGAGCTATTATAACTTTGTAAACAGAGGCGAAATTTACGTTCGTATTCTAATGATATTGTAGCAGCTTTTCATTGCCTAAAAACACGGATAAAACGACATTTTTTTTAAATGAAACCTAACTAGATCGATTTATCGCCCCCGAAACCCCCTGCATACTAAATTTCATGAAAATCGTTGGAGCCGTTTCCGAGATTCAGATATATATACAAGAATTGCTCGTTTAAAGGTATAAGATTCAGATTATATATATATATATATATACAAGAATTGCTCGTTTAAAGGTATTAGATAATAATCCGTAAGAAATGATTTAATATACCTACCCAGATCATCTCACGTAGACTAAGTGCAGATACAAGTTACATTTATGAAGAACAAACACAGAAATCAAAAATATTATTTAGGATTCTGTGAGAACAATCCTCTACAGAGAACGAAAACAAACACTTTTGCTTGACCCAGGGATTTCAAAGCATTAGAGAAACCAATACCACGCGTGTATCCCAATCAAACTTATTTATACACAAAAGGTGAAAAACAACACATTACATAACATCACGCCTTTTATTATCCGAAGAGTTCGGCAGAAGTGTTTTTAGTACACCCTTGTTTCACCAGTTATGTTTAAGTCCCATGTAATAAGGGCGAGCCTATTGCCATTAACCGGGCACATATCCAGATTCCGGGATGCTACTGAGAAATTCCTAATGGAAAAACCCAATAACACTTAGCCCGACCTGGGGATCGAATCCAAGACCGCTCAGCAGTCACGCTCGCGACCACTAGACTAGCAACACAGTAACAAAAAAAACACCTTAAAGAAAATCTATACTCGAAATCGAACAAGCGATTTGACAGATAGTGTTTCCTGTCACGACAGTTGGCATAGTTGCCACAAACAAACAGCGCATCGTAGATACGTCAAGTGCCACTCACTACAATGACTGACACTCGGTTCAGAAACTTGCCAACCCTGGGAATCTACTTGTTTATGCTACGAGTAGATTTTGATAAATGAATGAATGATATTTATTTTTAGCCCAAACCAATGAGGTTCATTGAATCAAAACTTAAATACAAGTATACTATGATCGTCTAAATTATATTTAGTATTTTGGTCAAGATAATGAGACGTAAAATAAATACCTAACACAAGAATACCTTTTTTTATCGTTGGAAAATCCTCATGGATGTCCCTCGCCCGGAGAAGGCAAGGGTTCTGCCGGACTCTTACCGGCTAAAAACCAACGGTGTTCCTCCTCCTGACCGTTCGGCCGGGGTCGCGGAATTCGCAAAAGCATGCACCGCAACCCCGGGAAAACTTGCCAACCCTGGGAACCTACTCGTTTATTACGAGTAGTTTTTAATAAATGAATTAATGATATTTATTTTTAGCCCAAACCATTGAGAGTTCTACGATCGTTTAAATTATATTTAGTATTTTAGTCGAGATGATGACACGTAAAATAAATATTTAAAACAAGAATACCTGGATCAAAAGATTAACCTCATCCTAAATACATATTTAAATCATATCTGTATAAAACGTTATATTTATTTGACATACGAAATGTTTAAAGAATCGCAGACATTTTTTATATTAAGTATTCTCAAAGGGATACTTACAGAATTCTAGAAATACCTTTATTACAAAGAGCTGAAGACTGCAAAAAGAAAGAGATTAATTAATCTATTTTAGAAAGTCCTAACAAGATCCTTTTGAAATTTGATTAAAAAAGATATGAAATTCTAAATCCTCCGTTCTCTTGTTCTAAAAATATATTCAGAACTTGAGTACTGAAATAGTAGTATTCATTTTCGTTAAATTTCTGATTTACAAAAAATCAAAGCGTACCAAAGAGATTGGCATTCTATAAAGTAAAAAGCTACTTTGCTTTCAAGTCAAAAGGTCGATTTGTTACTTCCACGAGGGCTGTTTATCGAAGAGCCTGACATTGACCCAATACGAACAGTCCCAGGATTGAATAGGCGGTGGGCGGACGCACGTTTCACTCCCAAGCCACGTCCATCATTCAGACAGCTGCCAGTATCACTAACGTCCTCTTTTCTCACGGAGAAAATTATAATAAGATGACTGGATTCCAATTTGTTTTTGATGCAAAAACTTTATCTATCGATCAAGCTTTATTAAATCTCAAATTCGCTGACACGATATTGGCTGAGGAGTCAGATTGAAATATATGACATGCTAATATGCACAAAGAGAAAGTAAGTTGGACAAGTTTTGGAATTGAACATTTTATTGAGTATTTGCTATGATATGTCGCAATAGTAAAGAATTGAAATAGAAAATGTGCACTTATTCTTCGAAGTTAGTTCTTGAGATAAAGTTAACAGAGGATAAGTGAATCTGTAGACGCTTGAAGATGACCTACAAACAATTTCACAGAAGACAAAACGTACGATTTAAATTACTTGTCAACAAAAATCTTCAGAATGTTATTCCCTTATGTTATGTCTTTGTTTTATGTTGAAAACGGACACTGGTGGTACAGCTATAGACATCATTCGGTAGTTAACTACTTTACCAAATTAGGAAGAATTTAATAGAATTTTTATTATATCAAAAACCGGCCAAGTGTGAGTCGGTCTGGCGTACCTTGGTACGCACTTGGCCGGATGAAATGTACGGATGGAATGTTGAAATGTACGGAACCCTTGGGTTCCGCACGTTTTTTTGTGATTTATCTACAATTTACGGTTTTCGGATTTTTCCCTTTACTTGTGCTATAAGACATTGCTTCTTGCCAAATTTCATGATTCTAGGTCAACGGGAAGTATATCGGTTTTGATCCCCTTGAGAGTGTCAAAATATGCGGCATAAACGGCCGTATCTTTTGATTGCGTTGATTTAAAAGTTTGATTTTTTCACAGCTTCAAGGGATTGCAAGCTTGAGTATTTGATATTAATTACAACTTGATACCTCGATGCGTTAAAGAAACCAAGCAATAGTTGAAAAAATTAATAAAATCAATGTAAAAAAAAATGGAGGAGATACACGTTTTTCAAGTTTTTGAAGGGAACACATTTTCTGTCCTTGTCGCACGAAACGGAAATTATACGGAGTAATGTCAAGTGTAACACTTTGGGGTGGCTTTAGGAGTCAACCCTCGACTAGCATGTGCACATAAAATTTAGCAGGCGTGTACTTACGGGAGGATAAAGAATAACACTTGTAACCGTACACTAAATATATTTAATTAAGAATTTACAAAGAGTACAAAGAGAACAACAGGGCGTGGTTCGTACAATGCGAGGAGTCCAGGTCTTCTTCAGCAGGTGTGGCACTTAACTGGGCAACTGGAGCGGCGCGAGAGAGCCGAACTGCAGTGTGCCCGACCTTTTATAGGCCCGGACCCCCGCCAGTCAGCCACCACCCGTCACACAAGTTACAATGAAGTTTTTGAACAATGACGTCATCCTTCAATAGTGCGTTCTCTGTATATTAACAATTTTAAATCGCTTATAACTTGGACATTTTATTATATATTTCATTGTTTTTTTCATTGTTGCCTACCTATGCTTTTTGGAAAAGTTTCAAGACAATAAAAAACAAGTCAAATACCCAATTCGTCGTACATTATCTATTATTGATAAATAATAGAATAATATAAAAAGATAATAACATATTAGTACACAACAAGTTCCACAAAGTTTCAAACTTAGAATTAACTTGCTTATTGATCTACGAGTACATACATTTGTCTTTAACTATGATGAATAATTTAATACAGAATCAAAGTTCTTTATTGAAGTTATTGGAGTGCTTATAACTTGTTAATTAAATATGCTTTAAGCAGAGGTCAAAGGTCGGATTATAAATTAACTTAGACCTTGTAATAATTAGTTGACATAGCTCTTAAACATTTAAAATCCGATACAGATGAGGCGTACATTATATTTGCATTAGATGCATTGTTGGTCTAGTGGTCGCAAGCGCGACTGCTGAGTATGGGGTCCTGAGTTCGATCCCCAGGTCGGGTAAAGTGTTATTGGGTTTTTCCATTACCAATTTCTCAGTAGCAGCCTGGAGTCTGGATTTGTGCCCGGTTAATGGCAATAGGCTCGCCTTCTATTACATGGGACTTAGACATAACTGGCGAAATGAGGGTGTACTAAAAACACCTGCCGAACCCTTCGGGGAATGTAAGGCGTGATGTTAAGTTAATACAACGCCGGCCGAGTATCGATCAAACGTGGATTCAATTTGGAGAATTATTAACAATTCGATTCATCGACTCAATAGTCAGGAAGAGGATCGCTCATGCATCGATCGGACGCTCCGACGGACTCAACTCTACGACATAAGACCAACTATCTTGGTAAATGTGGTTACTTCTCCAACTCAAATGCATTTCGTCGGAGTTTGATCGTATCTGGGTGCACATTAGTGCCTTGCCAACAAAGCTATATGGGACTATTAATGAATTTGAATTATTTGTAGGTACATATAAATTAATTCAGAGGATGAGTGAACGGCTATTAACAAAAGGAATTCATAAGGTAAGGATGTCAGTGGAAACACCGGTAGAGGACGCCTTAGAAGGACATACATTGATGTTATTGATGATGTTCTCACAAAGGGCCGGTGCGTACTACTCTCAACCGGCGTGCATGTATGACAAGATGCAAAAGCGA
This sequence comes from Amphipyra berbera, assembly GCA_910594945.2. Lineage (NCBI taxonomy): Eukaryota > Metazoa > Arthropoda > Insecta > Lepidoptera > Noctuidae > Amphipyra > Amphipyra berbera. Next base: position 6,282,964 of record OU343136.1, on the reverse strand, counting down.
AAGGGGTATGTAAGGATCGTAGCTTGTGGTGTTCTATAGTTTCTGCCTACTCCCATGGGAAAAACGCGTGAGTTCATGTATGTATGTATATAAATGAAAGGTTTATTTTACAGCCAAACAATAGAGAAGAACGCATTAACTATTAAACGACCTACTGATAAAAACTCTGAATAAAGTTAACGGATATCCAAGTTTTTTTTTTTAAGTAAGATTTTCACAGCATCGTAATTTTTGACTTATTATAGTAACAAGTAATAGTACTTAGTTACACTTTATAATCAAATCCTTACTCGATCCAAAGTTATCAAAACCTTGAACTAAAGAACAAAATATTTTGAACTTAAATCTGACTTTGACTTCTCCAAAATTTCTAAGCCGGAGGCAAATTTCTCAACATTTTCATTATCGAAGTACTAAGTAAAGTCAGCGGTAGTCAGTGGGATAGAACCAGCCTAATGGATGGGTAAAGCCCGTTAAAACCCTGTTAACTGCGATACGTGAACACTTGAGCTTAAGCAAGGACTTTGAAAGCTCCATCTAATTCGCTTAAGCGCTCTCTTGTACAGGGAGAGCCCAATTACGTGGCGCAACGAATGTGATAACACTGAGTGAATATATAAACAATGCTTATTTACTGTGGGTATAAAGTGGTTAAGGCAATCTTGTTGGAGATTTGTAAATAAAAGATGGACTAAACCGAAGAGCTAGTGCGCACTGTTAGAAGTTGGGCTACTCCTCGTCTAGCAATGAGTTATATGTCATTAGAAAGGTTTTTTTAAGCGGAACATTTGGTACTAAAACAACGAAAGTCAATAGTCAGCTTTTTTGTGACCCACACAGATGTCCAGCTGATTGATAGCGTCGTGCAGCGGTCGGGTTGTTGAGGTCCCTAAAATAAGGTTTGAGCTCTGCGATGACTGATGCAGATGTGCCGTCAGTTAGGACAGGTCAACTCGAACCTGCTATGGCACTTTCCTCAAAAGGCCATTCCAGACGTTGCCGCACATCGTTTTACTCGCATAGTTTTTATACTATAATACAATGTCTGGACTTTAAAAGAGACCTTGACCTCTGAGTTTGTTTCGGCTTTTCTTCTCAGAGCTAGTCAGATAGGAAATGCCGGCGCCATCTAGTCTTAAAAAAAACATTACATTGACTTGTAAAAGTGTCTGTAACAGATTTATTTACAGAAACAAAAATCATTTATCATTTATCAGTATTTTCAAAGTTATAAAACCTGTAAACTGAAAAATCGTTTATATCCATACTATCACAATTTATTTTTTTGTTACTTTTACTAAAGTATCGCTACGTTCTTATTATATTATTTGGTAATAATAGTTATAGTGCGAAGAAGAAGAAGGGACTTAAACATAACTGGCGAAACGTGGGTGCATTATACACCATCGCCTACTTCTTCGCGAAATACAGGCGTCATGTTATGTGTGATACTTAGGTAGGTAGGTATTTTGAGTAATTATTATGACAGCTTCTGTGGCAAAAAAGATAATAAATAGCAATATTTGAACGTTAACATAGTTTTTAAATGGTAACATTTAATGAGCTTCAACTCCATAAATATTAATAATGAACAGTAGCTGTAATACGACATAATGTTTTACTTTAAATAACCTTTCTATTGATTTATCACTCATTGCTAGAGGAGGGGTAGACCAAAAAACCCAGTTTCCTTTTATTCGCAAAATCTGCGCACTTTGAAACCACGTGGAGCGTGCGCACTGCATACCTACCGATTTACTAGTATTTGTTTTGTTCGTTGCGGCGAAAAAACGCACCGCAAATAGCCGCACCGCAGTGCGTGCACGCCCTTAAGAAGTTAGTGAAGTAAAATTATAAATCATTAGGTTAGAATTATGATCATAACAATTACATTTAATGCAGTTTAAGTCAAGAATTTAATACAAGATAATTAAATTGTCGAACCTGCAAATTGATGAGATAACTAATCCAATTTATTAAATTCCTATCATATTAAATAAATATAGTTACTGCAATACCATAACTTAAGTAATATATCATGTATGACACTATAGGTATATTAAGTAAGTAATCAATACCACTAAGAGACTTACGGTCTACCGCCTTCAATAATAATACGATCAGACGAAAACTAAACGTAATCTAAATAGTCTCAGTCGATATATATATACTCTGTTTCACGTAGGACTAGGCTTTATAAAGTAATTGTCATTTTGTGACTATTCACAAAATGACAATTACTTTATAAAGCCAATACTATTATTGGGGCTCGTGGCTGGCACCAACCGCGTGGATCTTACTATTTGCGAAGTTAAGCTGCGCTTGCCGCGGTCAGTCTGTGGATGGGTGACCGCTCACACCGAGACCCCTTCATGCCTCGGGTAGCACGTTAAACAGTCCCGGGTATCATATGAATACCTATGACAGTCGTTACGGCAAGTTAAAAGCTCGAAAGTCTGACAACCGTTCTAACCTTAGGATATCGACATTGCACCGTGACTGGGTTGCAGGGGTCTGATGGCAGTCGCTCCGTGTAAAATACTGCTATTCAGCCGCATCTGAGCTGACCCCAACATAGTTCGGAAAAGGCTAGACAGAACATAATTGTAGTCAAAACAAAGTAAACACCATTATCGATACAAATGGAATACAAAGACTTGGTATATTTTTTCCTTCTTGAATTTACGTCCATTGTTTGTTTTGAGTAGAAAAACTGCAGGAAGCATCCCATACAAGTTGTTAATGAAATAACTCAAAACCTGAAAGTATTTTATTTAGAATCGAGAGTAGAATCGACTAAACTACTTTTTAATGTAGATTATATTTTTTTCTTTTTATGATGATTCTAGCAATTATAGTGCAGTAGGTAATGGTAATTTTTTAATTAGTATCGATTAAAATCAACTGAATCGTTGATCTAGTGATGGCAACTGCGACTGCTGAGCGTGAGGTCTTGGGTGCGATCCCCAGGTCGGGCAAAGTGTTATTGGGTTCTTCCGTGTGGAATTCCTTAGTAGCAGTCCGGAGTTTGGATTTGTGCCCGGTTGATGGCAATAGGCTTGCCCCCTATGATATGGCGAAATGATGGTATTACTATACACCTCTGCCTAACCCTTCGGGGAATACAGGCGTGAGTGATATTATGGTATGATAAACTCAACATAATTTTTAAGAATCAAAACACAGTTACTATTGGATACTAATCTTTACAAAAATTCTGTATTTCAGCTTAAATTATAAGAAAATAGTGACAAAATATTTATAATTACATTCCGAAGCCCTACAACGATAATGTGTTTGCCTCAAAGATTTCATTAGTGGAATGATTGGTTGGATCTCGTCGCCTTTAGTGACCCGTTTCAGAAATTTCCATTTCATTTCATTTCCATTTCATCACATTCCAGTTCAATTTCACTCTGTTTTACGTTACGTAATTGTGTAACTAACAATTTATTACAACTCGTGAATGTAAAATGTTACAAGCAATATAATAATATATTCTTGGATGGTTTCAACGAATCGCTTTACAGGTTTTCTAGGAAATTTTATTTCATTACGGGTTATTATTTGTGCACCAGAGTTGAGTAGTACACAATGCCTTCCTAGAACATGAAAAGAAACATTCTTATTAGTATAATTATATGTTTAAGTATTTTTTTTGAGTTTTATGAGTATTTTTAATAGGCGCGCCCAGATATAATTTAACATTAACATAACATCACGCCTGTATTCCTCGAAGGATTGGGCAGAGGTGTATAGTAACACCTCATTTCGCCGTTATGTTTAAGTCCCATGTAATAGGGGGCGAGCCTATTGCCATCAGTCAGGCACAAATATAAACTCCGGGCTGCTACTAAGCAATTCCACACGAAAAAACCCAATAACACTTTGCCTGACCTGGGGATCAAACCCAAGTCCTCACCGATCAGCAGTCGCGTTTGCAAGCACTAGACCAACTAGGCAATTATTAAGGTACTCTAACAAAGCATATACAACCAAATTATGGACAAAAGTATTTTAATGAGTACTCCTTCAATCCCACACTGACAAGCATATCATTTTGGGACTCAGTGCATAATATCAGCAAGCATATTGGATCACTATTGTAGCATATTCCCAAGGAGAGTTGACGTCAGGCAGGCGGCCGGTCATAAAACAATAAGCCAAAACCTCTAACAACATGGATTTATGAAATACATGTTGTGCCGACCCCACCTAGTATGCGATAAGGGCAGGAAGAAGAAGACTCCTTCAATCCCACGCAAGCCTGGCTTAAGTGGGAGTGGGCCGGTCATGTCACTTGAATGCACCCGGATAGATGGGCAAAGATTGTCACTCACTGGACGCCTGAAGGAGGACATCGTCGTCGAGGTCGGCCGCGGCGTAGGTGGCGTGACGATTTAGACGTGTTTGTGGGGCTGATATAGTTACAAACGATACAAAATAGAGAGGTTTGGAAGGCAAAAGGGAGGCCTTTGCTCAGCAGTGGGATATTCCAAAGACTAATAAAAAAAAAGCTCTTTCAATCATGGAGACCACAGCATGAACAATAAAAACTTTTTAACAAAAATAAAACCGACTTCAAATTGTCTATCAACGAAGTTCTTCATCAGATGTTCACCAAATTTAAATGGGACCACTGCGAAAGAATACTCTTTGAAACAAAAAAGAATCATTAAAATCGGTTCACAATTAGCAAAGATAACGCGGAACAAATATACAAAAAAAAAACATACAGTCGAATTGAGAACCTCCTCCTTTTTTGGAAGTCGGTTAAAAATGACAGAATAATAGATAAGTTGCGTTAAAAAGGCGTCCAACGCGCGCAATAGATAAGCTGCGTTAAAAAAGCGCTATCATGTGAACACGAGTGTAAGCCCTCGTTCGCACGAACGCTTTTTCAACGCGCGTTGAAAAAGCGTGCAACGCGCGCTATAGATAAGTTGCGTTAAAAAAGCGTCCAACGTGCGCAATACATAAGCTGCGTTAAAAAAGCGTCCAACGCGCGCAATACATAAGCTGCGTTAAAAAAGCGTCCAACGTGCGCAATACATAAGCTGCGTTAAAAAAGCGTCCAACGCGCGCAATACATAAGCTGCGTTAAAAAAGCGCTATTATGTGAACACATATACGGCTTGCTATTTGTTGTATTAGAACGCTCTTTTAACGCGCGTTGAAAAAGCTCTCGTGCGAACGAGGGCTCACACAGCCAACTGCGGTTAGTACCTATGATCATTAGGCATCTCTTTTAAGATATTACATTCCCGATAACGTTCTCATTAGCAAAATACATTATGCAGAATGTTAAGACCAACACGATAAACACGAAAGATTAGGCTTCAGGAAATCCAGGCTACAAGCGATGCGCAGTAAAGTACTTTATTTTGAGCAATTATTTGTAGTTTTAATCAATAAACTTACAAGGTGTTGCAAGACCCTTTGCGAAGCCGTCAACCATGCATTCAGTACATCAAACTAAGTAACCCTACGTAAAAAACTGTATTATATATTATTGTTTTGTGTACAATAGAGAATAAGAATAAAAATTGTCGCTGGTAAACGACTTTTTTTTTTGGTAAATTTCGTTTTATTGTAAAGCTCAATGTAACGCACTCAAAACACTGTGCTGATAGATGCAATGAGTAGTAAACGGGTAATGGAGGTATTTCAAGTACATTTGCAACCTTCAAAACTAGTATTTAAAAAAAAGTTGTGTATAAGTTGGAACTTTGACCTCCATAACTAGAAGGTTCCCAGGCATAGTCCAGAACTAAAAAATATCGCAATGACGTGGAGAATAAGTGCCTTTCGGCTTCGTTAAGGGTCTTTTTACACCGTTTATAGTCTCTTCTTTTCGTGTGGTTAGTGACTAACCTGGTGTCAGAGTTTATGCCGCCCATGGATCTCTGACTTGGCTTCACATGCCGTCGAGAAATATCTCTCAGGCATGCCGGTTTGCTCACGATGTTTTCCTTCACCGTTTTTAAGCAAGTGATAATTACTTATACAATACGCATATGAATCCGAAAAGTCAGAGGTGCGTGACTTGGGTTCGAATTCGAGACCTATAACTTGGCAGTCCGACGGTCACACCATTAGGCTATCACTACTAATAACTTATAGTAATGGTACTTACACTTATAGTACACGCTCAATATTATTTGTGCAAATTCTAGTTTGCACAAGTAAGCAAGTACTTTTATGACGGCAAAACGTCTGCGCAAACGGTATTGTTATTACCGACAATACCGTTTGTGCAAACGTTTGCACAGACTATTTGCGCATGAAAGTCGCTGCGTGTAGCTGGACCATAACAGTAGTATAACATCAATATTGTAATGCATATTGAACATTTGACATAGATCGAACAAGAGTAGTCTCGTGACTGCCTCCAATGATCGTTCAGTACCTATGATACGATGTACCGTGCCGATACGAAGATTTGCTGATATACCTATTAATTCTAAGTTTCCCTCATACTGAATTCCAATAGGAATTTAAAATCAATGTGAGTTTACCTATCTTCGTTTAAAAATAAACATAGCATAACATAACATCACGCCTGTATTCCCCGAAGGGTTGGGCAGGGGTGTATCAGGGAGGATGGCGCGTGGTGTCCTGCGCGCGCCTCTCGGAAGGATGTGGGGCAGGGGATCAACTGCCCCACCACAGGAGAGGTCCACTAGAAGAAGCTGGTGGACCGAGACCTGCCGGGGTCGCGGTGCATGCAACAGCGAATCCCGTGACCCCGGCCTTAGGTCAGAAGGAGGGACACCGTGGTGGTTTTAGCCAGTAAGAGTCTGGCACACCCCCCCGCCTTCCCCGGACGGGGGATAGTCCATGAGGATTTCCCCACGCTAAAAAAAAAAAAAAAAAAAGGGGTGTATAGTAACACCCTCATTGCGCCGTTCTGTTTAAGTCCCATGTTATAGTGGGCGAGCCTATTGCCATCAACTGGGCACAAATCCAAACTCCGGGCTGCTACTGAGGAATGCCAAAGAGAAAAAGCCAATAAAACTGCCTGACCCGGAGATGCCGAACCCAGAACCTCACGATCAGCAGTCAAAACCAACGAAGCAGTTTAAAAATAAACTAAACTACTAAGGCTGGAGTTTACCAACGTTAATTCCCTGGTTAAACAACAGTATACTGTATAAACGTACCAGAATTTTAGATAAGCGGTTCTTTAACTAGAGAATTAATGTTGGTGAACACCAGCCTAAGTTTCTCAGTACTTTAATAAAGACAAAAACTTCCTAAAGATTTGAAGAAAAAATGAAAGCAGTCTGATTTCGCAAAAGGATTGAAAATGAAAGCAAAGTTTTGACTTTCCAACAAAACTCAAGGTTACGAATGAAGTGTTAAGAATTGAGCTAGAAATAACTCAAATCCCCAAGTAATCTGCGTTGGTATTGAACAAAACTTTTCGATGGCCTGTCAATAGTTGAATAGAGTCTAGCTTTAAATTATTTAGGTCGTATCGAGTACAAATAAACTCATTACAGCTTTGTAAACAAGACGTTATGTTTTTAAGGAGTTTTGTTTATAATAACTTGTATTGTCTTTGTTTAATGTCTAACACCCATATTCTAAGACGTTCCTCCAAAACTTACTCGACTCGACTCCACCTCGACTCAGCGTTCTTCACTACCATCGGTAGTTAAGTTGACATAAACGTCCTCGACTCGAAACTTTTCCTCAGTCGAGGTAAGGAATCATCTGTCAAACTCAAGGTACCTCGGAACCTACCTTAAGGAAGGAAGTGTCAAAGTTCGTATATAATAAAAATGAATTTTGAAGACTTTATCGAATATGCTTACGATAATCCCTACAAATATTTATCGCCGCGTTTTTTGCGCGATGCAGATAATTCAAAGTATGACGTAATGACGCTTTTAAAACGACGTCGAGGAACCTCAAAGTTCACTCGAAATTGCGACTAAGAGTACAATTTTGAAGGTGTTTTCAAGGCCGTCCTGAGTCGAGTAAGTTTTGGAGGAACGTTTTAGAATACGGGTGTAAAGATGATGTAGTGACAAAAATTTAAAGGAGTATGCTTAGGTGGTTTGGTTTTGTTGAGAGAATGAGTGAACGGCGTTTAACAAAAGGAATTTATAAGGCGGATGTCAGTGGAAATGCCGGTATAAGACGCCCTCGAAGGACATAGACATCGAGGTTATTGATGATGTTCTTCACACAGGACAGGTGCGTAGTACTCTCAACCGACGTGTATGTATGACAAGATGTATGAATGTGGACAAAGCGAAAGGAGTATGTAAGGATTGTAGCATTTGGCGTTCTATAGTTTCTACCTCCCCCATGAGAAAAAGGCGTGAGTGTATGTATGTATGTAATGTCTAAAAAAGGATTGATAAAGATATTATGGGATCTTTGTCTACCGATGAAATTATTATTTAGTCCCAAGACGGAAAAGTTATATGGTTTATACAACGTTTATCAGAAATGCATGGTCATATTTAAGAAGGTTGTTTGGACTCTTATTTAGAGCAACATTTGATAGATGAAACAAAAAAAATCGGACATTTTATTTCGACTCTCCATAATATAAATGGCATCAGCTGAATAGGTCAATTTGTGTGAAGATTAAAAAAAAAATACCATTTTTTTATTTGACCTATTAAATCTGATTAAGAGTTCAAACAACCCACTTTAATATGACTATGCATTTCTGTTAAACGTTGTATAACAGATAGAGTACAATAATTAAATCCTCAACAAAGCATGCGACTAATACGGTTGGCTTAAAAAAAGGAGGCTTTTATTGGTAAATACAAGCTGATAATGATGAATGACATCCTCAGTGGAAAGGTAAAAAGACTAAAGCCCAATATACCTACTTTACAGTAAAGAGATTCAAAGTATTTTCTAAAGAAAAATAACTATGTTTATTTTCTTAAAAAATACTTTAAGGCTCAGTTGCACCAACTCACTGTACCAAAATGTATGTCAAATAAGTACAAATTTGACGTAAATATGGCAAGTTAACAGTTTTAGTTAGTTGGTGCAACTGAGCCTAAATCTCTCTACTGTAAAGTAGGTATATTGGCGCTTTAGTCTTTTTACCTTTCCACTGACGATATGCTCTTCTAAATAAAAAGGAAGGCACGTCTGGTGCAGTACCTCATGAAAGATTGGTTTTGAGCTACGGTTGCGAGTTCGATTCCCACACGGAACAAATATTTATATGGACAGATAGTGCATGTAAGATTTGTGTCTGTAAACGCGCACGATACAGGAATAATAGAAGAGAGAGGCAAGGCTTAAAAAAAAATGTTCCTTTTTCATTGGCCTAATAATTTGTTTCTAAAAAGCCTATCCTACAAAATGGTTTCTAATCCAGTTCCTTTTAAGTCTGATTTCGTTGCCAGGTCATTAGTACCACGTAGTATATCTGTCGCCGTAATTAGGGCTTATCAACCCTAACCGGAGGTTCGCGTAGCTTTACGATTTATCTAAACGGATAATTACGTCGTGCGTGCTTCTCAGATAAGTACGCAAAATTTCGTATTTATGTGCTCAGAATTTTATGCTTTTATTTTTCCTAGTTTTGTTGGCTCATTAGTAAAGATCGGATAATCGGATGCATATTTACCTAAAGTTAGTTTTTCGCTACGAAAGTAAGGAAACGGCTTCTGAAAATAATTTATTAAAAAAGAAAATCCCGGTATCACGGGATTGCATAACTAATCGAATGCATAATATATAATTACTTGAAGTTATTTTTTTACCCACGATGCAAGTGTGTATGTAGGGTGTAAGAAAGTGAGGGGTGCATGTCTGTGTTAGTTAAAAAAATGCAACTTTAGGTAAATATGTAAATAAATAAATATGCATCCAATTCTAGGTAAATATGATTCTATTCTACAGAACACAAAATTTGACAATCCCGGAATCGCAGGATTTTTTCGATTCAAAAGTGCATTCCATATAAGCCAACACCTAAACATTAGGTAAATATGCATCCGATTATCCGATCTCTACTCATTAGTGTTGACAATATCTTTGTTTCCATTCTTACATAGCGAGTATAAAACTGTTTTATTACTCGAAAGATATTTTATTTTCTGATCCACCGTGCTCACTCGATGCAACCGCGGAGCCGGTCGCCTTTTCTGACTCCGCAGTCACACCGTTAATTCAGCCCTCATCAAGCTGTCCCCCTCCCAGTTCTCTCGCAAGCAACGCCCTAAGCCGAGGTCCGAGTCCCATTAGGGGTCGCTCTTAGTGCTGTTGTTGCTAGCTAGTCATGATGTTAGTAGTAGTAGGTAGTTAGCTTAGGTTAAGTATTTTATTCTTGTCCCCATTGGTTGGAGACCCTTCAGGTCTCGCCAATAACTGCCCAGTTACGTAGAAACGTTCCGCAAGACCATCCACAAGCTGTCAAATAGAAAAAAAAGATGTTTTTAGATTTTTATTTCATTTGTGTTGTATTGTTTTTACTCTTTGATGGTTCCAAAACGCGACAAATTCATCATGACGATGGGTTCATGTGTCATTGGTTTATTATGGGTGTGCCATGTACAAGAATTCTTCCTATAGAAACGCCAGCCCTAAGGGTTTGACGAGTCTTTCAAATATTTATGAACATTTTTTGTTTGCAAGGACTGTCAAAAGATAACATGCAACACATTTCTTTTGATACTTATGTATAAGTATCGCAGACATTTATAATGCTGTCAGGGAGAATTTACTGATTCAAGGCAATATCAAAGGATTTCTTATACTGAGAAGTAGATACCGTCGGATTTAAAATTTCATATTTTGTGATATCTAGGGAAGCTTGAAAGGCATAGGTAACGTCATATTTCTGTCTGATCTCTGCTACAAACATGATAACGTTTCCTAGTAGGAGAAAGTGTATGAGAGATTATTATTTGGTATTATCTTTTTGTGTAGGTGTTGATAACTATATCATGCTCCAAAGACCCTATGTACTTATCGCGTAGTCTAATTTTCCCACCAACCAACTGCCTCGTTGATCTAGTGGTGGCAAGTGCAACTGCTGATCGTGATGTCCTGGGTTCGATCGTCAAGTCGGGCAAAGTGTTATTGGATGTATTCGTGTATAATTCCTTTAGCAGCCCGAAGTCTAGATTTGTGCCCGGTTGATGGCAATAGACTCGCCCCCTATTACATGGGACTTAAACATAACGGCGAAAAAAAAGTGTTACTATGCACCTCTGTCCAACCCTCCAGGGAATACAGGCGTGATGTTATATGACGGACGAACTGTTTGTGCAAGATCAGCTTTCTTAGTAGGAATCTGGGCAAAAAAACATCAACAACACACTTGACAAATCTAAAGAAATGCGAAGCAGTGCTCGTTATAAAATAAACTAGCGGGCCGTCCCGGCTTCGCACGGGTGGACATTTTTCCCGTTTTTGCAACATTTTTCATTTATGCTCCGCTCCTATTGGTTGTAGCGTGATGTTATATAGCCTATAACCTTCCTCGATAAATGGACTATCCAACACAAAAATATTTTTTAATTCCAACAAGTAGTTCCTGAGATTAGCGCGTTCAAACAAACAAACAAACTCTTCAGCCTTATAATATTAGTATAGATATCCAATAAGGTAACCTACATCTCCTTCGATTCTTGTCAATTATTACTTTTCTAACATACATACATAAACTCACGCCTTTTTCTAATGGGGGTAGGCAGAAACTATAGAACTCCACATGCTCCGATCCTTACATACTCCTTTTGCTACATACACATTCATACCATCTTGTCATACACGCACGCGTTGAGAGTACTACGCACCTGTCCTTTGTGAAATACTTATATTACTCTTTTATCATTTCAATTCAACAACAAAGCGTACAAGTATAATATGTACCTACATTAGTATATTCCAGAAACTATTTGCTCACGGCACTTAGATATTACGACTGCCAATCTCACGCATTAGTCCTATTTGAATATAGGTAATATCTTTATCGAGACCGACAGTACCCCTATAACACAATGAATAATGTATAAAGTTTAATATAGATATAACCATCCTCCGTGAAATGGTTCTAATTGTGATGGCGTTGCGTACAACGGCTTTCGTTTCTCAATTAGAATTCCGTTTGCGATTGTTAGGGTGGGTACACAATGCTGCCTGTGGCTGTCTCAGGATTTGCCGCCCGTAAGATAACAATAGTTACCGCTTCGGGCTTTCAGCTTACCTATTTTATGAGGTATTTCACTACGGTGATAGTTTTCAGTTTTGTGCACTGTCAAATTTATAATGGGGATGTCAGTGGAGTTTCAATAGGCACGCGTAAAAGAAATAGAAACGTTGCTAAGATATTATTTTTCTTTGTGTAAAATGTTTTAAATTCGTTTGATTTTTTTGACAAAAGGTACTCCTTGTTTTTGAAGGGGAGAGTTCTTTTTTATATTATTACAGGGTATGTTATCAAAGCTTTGGCATCTACCCTTCACAGATTGATGCAGAGGAGATACGAACAAATGACCCTTGAAAATGTGTGCGCACCCTAAAAACACAATTATTTTAATAATTGTCTCCACGTTATTTTAAGCATTGAAATCCTTTGTTCAATTGTGTGCTCAATTTGCATCCTTTAAAGGTGTATTATGAGTATTTATAGACAATGTCTCAGGACAAACTGGAGGTTTACGTTGACATCTTCAAGAAATTGAATGAATTCGTCAAGTTTAATGAAGCCTTGTACCTATGTGAAAGTATTGTACGTATACGTACGTACGTTTTAACGGATCCGTAGGTACTGGATCTGTACATCTGTACCGACGGATCAGTTAAACAAATGGCAGCTGCGTCACATCTGGCAGGCAGGATACGATAAAAATAACGGATCCAGTATTTTTTACTGTATTCCGAATACTGTCATATAATATTTATGTGCACTCGCTCATACAACTACAGGCGCCGTCACTAAAATAAAAACGGATCCTGTAAACAGTCTCTCTGTGAACATAAGGGATATGGGAAACTATTTTCGGAGTCTCTTTATAAAACAAATTCTGGAGTGAGGAAGTTCGTGAAAGAATCTAAGTTGCTGACACTACTCTTAGAATAAGCAATTCAAGTGACAAAGGGCCAGCCAAGTTAGGAGAGCAGTTTGGGGAAGCAAGTTTTCGAGTGATGAAATTGTGAATGGACCAAAGAGACCCCCCATTAGATAAAATCGACGACCCGATGGTTGCAGAGAGCCTTCTGATGCACTACGATTTACACCGAACGGCGCGCGTCGGAGCGGATTTTACAATGTCACAATGGAAATTAAAGCGTCTATTCAGTAGTTAAATTTCATATTTGCATGGAATTCACACAGCTTGAAACCCGGTCGGACGCGCGCGCGTGTGTTTTGCGCGCCAGGGTTTCAAGCTATGTTAATACCATGCAAATATGAAATTGTGGTACTATATAGACGCTTTAACTTCCTTTGTCACATTGTAAATCCGCACGGACGCGCGCCGTTCGGTGTAAATCGTACATAATGAGCTGTATGTCAGACTCTGCAGACTTTCACAAACAAACTGAATTCCAGCTGTCACAACCGTGTTCTCCCACTGCCTTTTATGATGTCGTCAAAAGGACATCCTAGGGCTGTTGTTCCACGTCACACGACACGACACGACAAAATGTGGCGACGACACCGAACGCCGTATATTTCTATGAACCATTTGCTCACGGACCGACATGAAACTACAGTACGTTCAAAAACATTTTTTTTTATTTCACATAAACCAATACAGGTTATGAAAAGTCGAATTTAGATGCACGGTTCCAATTAGTCGTTTCCTATGGAGAAGAGCCAGCAAGAAACTCCATGGTTACTCTTTTAAAAATAATATCATTAACAATTTCAGTGGATACAGTACAATGATTTAGGATAGTGAGAGAACAATGAAGTCCTGACCACAGACCAATGAGTAATGTAGTACTAAAAGACTTGAGTATTTAAAAAGCAAAAATAAACGTTAACTGTTATTTTTCCTCTGATCATCACCTCCGCCCGCCTCGGTAGCAGTGATGGGGTGACTTTCAAAAGACTTAACCATCTATTAGATAGGTATTTATTCGCCACAAATAAATTACCAATGCACGACTCCCCTATTCCTATAACTTACTGACCTTTATTGGTTATAACCTATTAAGCTAGAGATATAATAACTGTGAATGCACTGTGTACAGTTTCACGACCGACGATACGGCTATGTCAAAGCTGTCGCTGCCGCCATGTTTTTGTTTTTTTCATTTAGTAATATAATCTTTTTTTTTATTTTGCATAGTGGAACCGCGGCTCTACTGACATACCAAACACATAGTTTAATCCTGTTATCGTTCCAATGTAAATGCACCACACGTATGTTTTTCTAAAACACCGTTTTGTTTGTAGTCACAGCGTTGGTCGTTACTTCCTGTTAAAATATTTGTTATTTACAACACGGCTGTGGTTGTTTACTTCACGCTGCAACCAAAACCTAGCACCTATAATAGAACAAATTCTTTTATACCAGAGAATCTAAATAAGTTATTTATTATTTAGATTTATGTGGTTACGAATATGAAAAGTTATATTATGTTGGATTCAGTTTACAGTCTAACCGGATGCGGCTGAATACCAGTATTTAACACGGAGCGACTGCCATCAGAACTCCGCAACCCAGTTGCAATGCAGATATCCTAAGGTAAGACCGGTTGTCAGACATTCGGGCTACTGACTACCCGTAATGACTGTCATAGGTTTATGACACCCGAGACCGACAGTTTAACGTGCTCTCTGAGACACGGAAGGGTACCGATGTGTAACGAATGGTCACCCCATCGATGGACTGACCGTGGCAAGCGCAGCTGAACATTGCAAATCATATGATCCTCGCGGTTGTTAATAAGCCACGAGCTAACGAATATGAAAAGTATCATCCAATAAATGTCTAACCAAACAATTATTTATTCTTTACTATCATATTATCACCAGCCTCTAACAAACAGACGATAATGACTCCCAATATTTATGGTGCTCGGCTGCTCCTTCCATTAGCAATGAGGATCTAATTCCTATTTACACGACAAATAAATCAAAATTAGTTGGACCCAAATTAGCCACTCGGTACGTTCATCAGGCGCGATAAAGTGTTTTTATGGCACCCATTATTACCCAGCAACCATATTTTTATTGTGGTTAGCTTTATTGCATTGTAAATATCGGTAACGGCGAATAAATACGAAGGGAAAATGGTACAATCGTGTTTTTCTCTCACAAATGGAACGGGACATGGCGTGGATTGGGATGGAATAAAATAATATGACGTCGTATTGTACCCGGGTGTTTTATAGGCGCAAATATACATACGAATGGGCCTCATTTAATTTCATATTCATATTTTTTGATGCTTCAATTCAAGTCTTACATAAATGGTATGGTATTGCTATGCGGTGAGGAGTAAAGTTCACATTAGAGCATATTCCTATGCGTATAACTTACGTAATTAATTTTATTTATCTAAAGATAGATGACGCCCTAGAAAGACATACATCGATGTTATTGGTGATGTTCTTCACAAAAGATGGGTGCGTAGTACTCTCAACTGACATGCGTGTATAATAAGATGTATGAATGTGGATGAAGAGAAAATGTTATGTAAAAATCGCATGTGGCGTTCTATAGTTTCTGCCTGCACCCATGGGAAATGTATGTATATTATGTTATCTACTGTATTAAACACGTAATTAACTGATTAGAACGCCGAGAAATAGCTGAAAGAACTAATTATACTGTTTTTTTTATTATACTGTGTGTCTCAAAAACGTGGTCATGAAGGGAAAGTACTTTAAATATGAATACTACTTTACTCAAAGGATACCTCATTTTATTTATTAAAGTAAGAAATACTGCATTCAAATATTTAAAAAATAGTCTCTGGCCTGATTCGGATATTCAGCAATGAATATTTACAGAATGATGATATGTTAAGATAAGGCTATCCCCGGAATCCTCGGTTGAAGATATGAATACATATCCCCTGGGTGCTATAGTAGGCGAATCAGAAATAGGCAGAAGAGTTTCTTTATCCAGTCCTTCATGTGGTTTGACTTCGATCTTATTTTAGTTTGAAACATGTTATTGCTATCTTTAAGATATCTTTCTTATATTTTCAATGGTTTTTTTTACACTGTATAACGCATTTTGAAGTTTTGATGACAGTCACATCCTTTTTAATATAGTTTGTTACCTACCTTATTCTATATTTTTTTTAAATAAAAGAACTTCGCAGACTTCCGAGACTACAAGTCGCGGGTTTAATTCTAGTGTGGCACAAATATTTGTGCATAGATTACAGATAGTTGTTCCGAGTTTGGGTGTTCTTACATGCGAAAACCCAGAGTGGAGTAACTCTATTAAAAAAATGTAAAAAAAGTCATGATCATGACAGTCTTATGGCCAAATACTTAAACGTGTAGAATGCGGTGACTTTGATTCCAGGGGGTTACTTTGATCAAAACTTAATTTCGTAATAAAACTCAAATTGTACGAATTCTTCTGATTATTTTTTGCGTTTGGCAGCATTGAACGTCTTTTTCAGCGTGTGATCAGTCGTAGTTGGTAGGTTGATGAAAAAATTTTAAAAATGTGTCGGTAATAGTTTTATGTAATTATTTATTCCTTATTGGGGTTACTTTCAAATTCCTTACAAAAAATGGAGGTATCAAAGTATGTAGAATAAGTAGTAGTCATCTACACTAATCTACAGTACATCATAAGTAGTAATCAGTAAGTAGAATCAAAGTTTATCACGAACATTTTATTTTATTACTCAAAAAGTAATAAGAAAAATTATAATTTTATTCAAGAAATAGACAAAATCGATATTTTTGCCCTTTTATAAAAAAATTTTTGTACTCATATTTTAAAAGAAAAATACATTTCAATTTTGAAATTGATCAAAGTAACCCTATCGTACTCAATTTTAAATTGCCGTTAATTTCGTGCTGTCACTGTCATTTCGTCTTAAAGTGACAGTGACAGCACGAGATTTAACGGCTTCTTAATATTGAGTAACGTTTATGTATTTGGCCATTAATGAGCAAAAAATGTATAACCTAGTATGTAGTCTTCGTATTAGGAAATACTCGACATTTCATACTCTGTTGTCTTCATACCGAAATCTACACAACCTATTTGCTATTGCATATTTTATGGCCACGGTTCTAGAATAAGGGATTCATACATTATTCATTACCTATCAAATAGGCTTCGTCGATACAAATGCTTTCAATTGGCAAGAGTAATGCGTGCCCGAGATTTGCGAAACCTGAACGAGTAATTACCGTAAGCGACATTTTGCTGAATAAATAAATTACTGTTAACGAAGTCATTAATATTAGAAGCAAACCTCGTTTATCGTTGTTAGGGCGTGCAAGTATTTTGTACTGACACGATCTTGTGGTACAATGATGGTTGATGCACAGTTGAGAAGACGTAACTCTTAATCTAGTGAGAAAATCGAAGTATTTTTCAAAGATATCACAATTAATTAGCGCTTACAATTTCAATAACCCTAGATCGGAAGTCCACATTATATGTATATCGGCCTTGCCGTTTCCCAACTATGTTGCTGTCAGCTTCCAGTCTAACCCGATGCAGCTGAATACCAGTATTTTACACGGAGCGACTGCCATCAGACCTCCGCAACCCAGTTGCAGGGGATTGCCGGTATCGTAAGGTTAGACCGGTTGTCAGACTTTCGGGCTTCTGACTACCCGTAACGACTGGCACGGGTATTCGTACGACACACGGGACCGACTTTTTAACGTGTTCTCCGAAACACGGAGGGGTCTCGATGTATAATGAACGGTCACCCATCCACGGACCGATCGCGGCAAGCGCAGTTTAACCTCACAAATCACGAGCTGCACTTAGGTCCACACTAATTTTTACATAGTATAAAACAGAGTTGCTCCTGCTGTCTGTACGTTTAGGTCTTTTAAACTATGCAACGGATTTTAATGCAGTTTTTTTTAATAGAGTGATTCAAGAGGAAGGTTTATATGCCCCACATTAGTATCTACATTGCGCCCGTGCGAAGCCGGAGCGGGTCGCTAGTAATATTATAAATGCGAAAATAAAGTTTATCTGTTTGCGTTAAAAGAGTCTCCACGGGTGAAGTTACTCAAGTAGGTACGTCTGACGCACCCTGGACAGTCAGTCCCGCTACCAACCTTGCTGAGTGACTAGTCTTTTCACCACAGTCTCTATTGCTACTACCGTGAGAAAAAGAACAGGTGTACAAACGAACCGATGATGATGATTTTTGGTACCTAGTGGTCTTCTTGTTCTTTTCGTGTGGTTAGTGACTAACCAGGTGTCAGAGTTTATGCCAGTGGCCTCTGATTTGCAAGAAATATCGCTCAGGTATCGGGTTTGCTTACGATGTTTTTCTTCTCCGTTTTTAAGCAAGCGATAATTATACAATACGTACATGAATCCGAAAAGTCAGAGGTGTGTGCCTTAGGTTAAAACGTTATACGTGGGCGGAGCCATGAATATAGCTCAAATATTTACTAGTATAGCATATGGGGTGCATTAGAAAAGCCTCCACGAATGACGATACTCAAAGTACGTCTGCATCCTGGGCAACCAGCCCCGCTACCAATCTTGCTGACTGTACCATTGCACTATCTTTGCACCATTACGTAAGCTATTCAAGTATAGCTCGTGCCAAAACAAGAGAAGAAGACTAGTACTTATAAACTGTATAAAGTACTGTGGAAGAACGAGGTATAGTGTTCCTCCAACGAATAGGGAGGATCCTCCTACCAGGCAGGTCTTATGCCTGGCAGGCCACTGCCCAACAGTTGATTTTTCTTTTTTTTTCTATTCGACTGCTTATAGATGGTCTTGCGGACCGTTTCTCCGTAACCGGGCAGTTATTGGTGAGACCTGAAGGGTCTCCAGCCAATCCCGACGAGAGTAAAATACTTAACCTAAGCTAACTACTATCACTACTACCAATATCATGACTAGCTAGCAACAACAGCACTAAGGGCAACCCCTAATGGGACTTGGACCTCGGCTTAGGGCGGTGTTTGCGAGAAGACTGAGAGGGAGACAGGTCGATGAGGGCTGAATTAACGGTGTGACTGCTGAGTCAGAAAAGACGACCGGCTCCGCGGCTGCGGCGGGTGAGCAGGGTGGATCAGGGACGGCAGCGGTGTGCGGTGTATATATAGGTATACTATCTGCGTGTCAAATCTTGATATCGCGATGCAGGATTTGTGACGTTTCATTTGACAGCTGTCATTGTTGTCGCTGTAGTCTGCTAGACAATCGTCGTGCTGCGTAATTCCTATGTGGTGTTGTGATAGATGCCGCCACAGTATGTACGCTACAACAAAACACACCTGAAAAAAAAAACTAATCCTCTTAACAGATCAAACATTTTAAAAAACATTCCATTGACATAACAAAGTTGTTAGAGCGTCATGTTTGAAGACTAAACAAGGTTTTAGCGAACTATTTTTTCATCGGATTTTATCAAATACCTACACTGAAAAGTCCGATATAAAAATACACAAAAGCATTTACGTGTTTCTTTTTTGTTTTTTATTAAACAAACTGATGAATATAGATAACAAAAATCTGGATAGTACCCGATTACAAATAGGGCAACTATATTGAATATTTGTGAATGTAGTACACTAATAACACTAGTGATTCGATCCCCAATCTGCAAGCGATATCATGGAACTAACAATATTCACCAATATCGGATATTGTAGTACCTAGGGTATTTTAGTTTCATGTTCAACAGTACATTGTTATAGCCTGATAAAATCTAAAAGCAAAAACGAAATACCTAGCTTTGTTATTGTAGCTTCAATTAACATAACATCACGCCTGTATTCCCCGAAGAATTGAGCAGAGATGTATAGTAACACACTCATTTCACCGCTAGACCAATAAGGCAGTAACAACATCAAAATTTAATTAATATCAAAATAAATATTAATTGGTACATACAACAGTAAAACAACGCTTTATAGTTCATATATCATTAATTAATATGAAAAAAATGCCTTGTTAGTCTAGTGGTCGCAAGCGTGACCGCTGAGCATAGGGTCCTGGGTTCGATCCCCAGGTCGGGCAAAGTGTTATTTGGTTTTTCCATTAGGATTTTAGCAGCCTGGAGTCTGGATTTGTGCCCGGTTAATGGCTGTAGGCTCGCCCTTTATTACATGGGACTTAAACATAACTGGCTAAACGAGGGTGTTACTAAAACACCTCTGCCTAACCCTTCGGGGAATTCAAGGCGTGATGTTATGTAATATGAAAACATAATTTATTAACCAAAAATTAACGATAAATTCAGAACAAAAATGCACAATACATTTTAATACCACCAACATAAAAGACTATTTTTAAAATCCCGAAATCATCAGTTCACGTTTCTAGAACAAAGAATATAAGTCGAGTTCTAGAATTTTGTAGAAAGAAGCCATTTTGAAATATTCGTGAATATTGTTTGTCTTTCCATTACGCGAGCATTTGTGTAGTATTTGCAAATCCTTTAGCTTCTGTTTGTCTAAAATTGTCCGTTTAGTTATGCAATAGAAAAATGTTTATATGTGCGCTTAGTTTGGCCTTACAACAACAATAAAGAAGAAAAAATATTGTCCTTATAACTTGTGCTCATTTCACCATCTAACTGAATAGAAAGATGGAAAAAGACAATACCCATAGCATATGAAAAATAAATGCAGACAAAAATTGTTGTGAGAATATAATAATTATAGTCGTTGAAATTAATTTCTACTGAATATTATAAGCATAAATCCCAGCATAAAAAAAGAGTTTTCTAAAAATTCTTTATTATGAAGACAACATCACGCCTGTATTCCCCAAAGGGTTGGGCAGAGGTGTATAGTAACAACCTCATTTCGCCGATATGCTTAAGTCCTACATAATAGGGGGCGAGCCTATTGCCATCAACCGGGCGCAAATCCAAACTCCACACGGAAAAACCCAATAAATAACACTGCCCGACCTGGGGATCGAAGCCACGGTCTCACGATCAGCAGTCGCGCTTGCCACCACTAGGCCAACCAGGCAGTTATTATGAAGACAAAAAATAATAATTTCTATGTTAAGTTGTTAGTTTAATACTGAAAAGGACATGGACAAAAAAGTACATTCTATATACTTATACATAGTAAATAATATTGTAAAATAGAAATAGAAAAATGAATTAATACGTAGTTTTTACCCTCTCTGAACTTGTCAGTTTTTATTACAAAATAATAAGTAATGCAAGATGAATTCAAAGTTCCGTTTGTCAACGTCCGCCATAATGGATCATAGAGAAAGTTATAAAATAATAATGGACGTTCCAAACCACGCTTACTACTTGCAAACATGTGTGATATGGATGACAAATGCTCTTATTAGGAACATTTTACTCATACGAAACTATCTTCATTGGTAATTGTTGCATTTAATAAAATTATCTTATCATAATTTATGTTGATGCGTAAGATAGTTTCTTTTTAATATTTCAGACAAAAAAAATACTTAAAACGGAACGCGTTTACTGGTTTGACAGTGTGTTTTTATCTATGTCAAATGTCAATATAATATCATATGTCATTTCATTGTGGATTCTTCGTTGCGTTATTGTTTGAATTTTTGCGATTATTTTCTCAATTTGACCCCCGCTTATCTACTGACCGATACCTTCTACCACTCAATTACCTTGCTATTAACACTGGACTCTGATTTGCATAGCGTTTCAGATTTGTTTTGTGAATCATTATGAAGTGCATGCATCAACTGCGGAATAGCCATATAAAGGTTGCAGAGGCATCGCATATCCTCGCTTTCTGCACACCATCAAACAACACTTTCGCGTTGGATAACCAATGCTCAACCCCAGGTATGAAGTTGGAGTAGAAAAAACTGAATCTGATTTATGATGAGCCTAATCGTCTTGGATAGTTTATTAATGATTACAATATGAACAGAAGACTAACTCTGCATCGCTGTAATGTATATTGAGTTATCTAGGTAATTAAAAGCTAACAAAATATTTTTATTTGTTTTCTCTAATAAATAAATAATTATTTATACCTACTCTGTGTTTTATTTTGTGTTTTCCTTGTTGATTGGTAATTAAACTATAAAAATATAGATAAGGATAACCTGTAAAAATGTATTACATGTTACATTATACCTAATTCTATACACTTGTTGCCAGCGATCTGATTAAAGGTTTAGTGAAACTATTTACGTCTAGTCTGTAGTAATGACAAGTTCTATGAGTTTTTTATTTATAGCAATTTAATGTGCCAATATTCACGAATATAAAACACAAAAAATCATTGGTGTACAATAAATTCGATAACTATGCCGACGCCCATACAGAAATTGGCCATGTCCTTTCAAAGCGTAAGCATGACTAACTTCTTTTAGAAATAAGACTAACGAACTGGTATTGTACTTATTCATTACTAGCTGTGTCCTCACGGCTCCGCCCGTAGCCTATGTTACTCATTGATAATGTAGCTTTCTACCGGTAAAAGAATTTTTGAAATCGGTCCAGTAGTTTTTAGTTTATTCGTTACATACAAAAATATAAAAATACAAATCTTTCCTCAAGAAATATTATAACGATTTTGACCTGATAACGCTGAGCAATTGACTGATCACGCTACAACTCACGGTTACGATTTCCGCCCCGAACAAATATTTGTATGGCCTACAGATAGTAGTGCGGGTGTGGGTGTTTATTATAGTCTGCGTGCAAGTGCTAGTCACCTCTTGAGGCATGGGAGCGGCAGGAGGGGGGTGTGCGCGGTAGACAAGACAAAGCAAACTGACAGAGCGCGTCTATTAATTCGCACCCCCCTCCTGCCACTCCCATACCTCAAGAGGTGTCTAGTACTTGCGCGCGGACTATAACAAACACCCACACCCGCACAACTATCTGTAGGCCATACAAATACTTGATCCGGGGTGCGAAACAATAGACGCGCTCTGTCATACATTACCATACAAGTATTACTTGATAACATCTTCAGTTTGTTCCACATCACAAGTTCCATACAAATCAGGAACACTACGTACCTATATGTACCAAACGTTTCTCGATTACCGCGTCGGTGATGGATCACATCTCGAGACGGAAATTGAGTCAGCTGCTCACCTCTGTTATCGAGAACTTCTATATGGAAAACATTTGAAAAAATATATTTAGAAAGAATATAAGAATTTCATCTAATAAAATGACAAACGTATCTTTGTACATTCATATCGAAAATTATTATATATATTTTTTCTGTTTAAGAAAACGTTTTTCGTGTGCTTATTATTTATTGTTGTAATGAATATTTTATCTTCAAAACGAAGTAGGTTATTGGGTTATATATAAATCGAAAATCTAAAAAATGTGTCAGAACTTATTATTATGGAATGAACGTGAGATGGAAAAAGAAGCGGGCGCGATGTAGAGGCGGTAGCAATTTGCACACTATCGCAAAGTAGAATAGAATAGAAACATTTATTTGGATACAGCACAAAAAGACAACAGATAAAGTGTGATATAAAAATAAAAGTGGCGAGTGAAGTTGCCAATTAAAGGCCGATTCCTATAATTTACGGAGCGTTATTGGTTAAAATTGGGACGCTTGTATCTTTATCAATAATGAAGCAAAGACCTCATCGCTTTGTATAGTAGACCTTCCTAAATGGAAGTAGCTATCACAGGTAAAATTAGATTACGAGTCTATTTATATGCCCAGTTAGGCAATCAAACATGCTACCATTAGTAAACCATGGAGTTTCTTGCCGGCTCTTCTCCATAGGAAACGACTAATTGGAACCGTTCATCTAAATTCGACTTTTCATAAGCACCTGTATTGGTTTATGTGAAATATTATTTTTTTTATTTTGAAACAAAACTATTCGATTTTGTTTGTAGGAACCGGGCATTAGTGAATTTCATTGAGCAAGTAATTAGTACTGCCTCTTTTATGCGAGTTTAGTTGTAAGTTTCACTTTACTCCACGCATTCGTAAACAAGTCACCAAAATGTAGGCTAGAAACATGACGTTCTGCTAGCTAACTTCATGTACTAAACTGGTATGGACAGTGCCGTTTACATGGGCTGCGAGTTAAATTGGCAGGTTGTAGGAGACGCGAAGGGGACTTCCTCGCATTTAACTCGCCGAAAATAGGATGGCAATCTATTTAGTAGTAACATATTACTTAACTCGCCAATATGCGTTCAAATGTAATTTTCTACTTAATGTGCGGTTATCGGCAAATTAACTCACTACTTAAGATATATGTGTGTGTAAATCAGGGTACAGAACAAGGCGAATGTCTTCATTGAAATAACATTTCTATAATATCTTTGATGATTTATGACGATCAATTTCCTTACTAATAGAGGATAGTTGGAACCATAACTAAGATATCATATTAATAAAAGTGCCTGAATTAAACCGTGTCGAAAGGCGTTGGTGTACAGTACCTATCTAATTGCTCAACAGAACGTATTTCGTGGTTCTATTCAGTCTGCGCTCCCACAATTTTCGAAGAATTGGTAGAGAGTTCATATTGAATCAGAGTTGGCTCATTTACTTCCAGACAGCCGATAAAAGGTGACGTGAAGCCTAAATTATGTCACGGAATTATAAATATCGCTCCGCTATCGCCATCCACTCGCCCTTACTTTCTTTATCACTACAGAATATTAATAAAAAAAACTATGAAATTTACAATAAAAAACAAACTTTTTCGCCGTCGTCGTTGGTACATGATAAAAAACATTTTAACAAAAATAAAACCGACTACAAAAAAACGAAAAAAGAATCAAATAATTACCATATTATAAAATTAAAAGTTTCAGAAGTCGGTGCTACCCCACGCTGAATCAAATTGAGGGCACCGACTTCTGAAACTGTTAATTTTATAATAAGGTAAATTATATTAATCTTTTTTTTGGAGTCGGTTTTATTTTTGTTAAAATGTTTTTTATTTTTTTCATTTTAGTGGCCTTAATTAAAACATGGTTGGACCTACTAAAGACGCTGCTCCCAACATAATTACATCATCACATTATACGTACTGTTCGTCATTAAGGAGTCCCAATGTCTATCTCCAAAGTTCTTCATCAGATCTTCACCAAATGTAAATGGAACTATTTTGAAAGAATACTCTTTCATACAAAAAAATAATTTTCCAAATCGGTTTATAAATGACGGTGTAGTAAGGTAACAAACATTTTTAAAAAAATGCAGGCGAATTGATAACCTCCTCCTTTTTTGGAAGTCGGTTAAAAAGGGATCTAATACCATAAAATTTAAATATTATCCCAAAATATCCCTTGTGTTCTATTATTCTACCAATGCGAATTCCATGGAGAACAAAATTGATGGGATGTCAGTTAACAGGATTAAATTCTGGCACATGATATATTTACACATTAGACGCATTATCCTCCATGGAGCCGCATCAATGTAACAGATGGCTAACTATTGACCTTGTTAATATTGTACCTGCGGATCAAGTATAGAGTAAACTTATTTTATAAATCCCATCTAAGAATACATTTGCATTCAAAATACACTCGCATTCAAACCATTTGCAAACGAACAAAACTACCAAAAAATCCTCAACAAATTCGAGGGTACTTTGCCAATCTACAAATTCAAATTCGGAGACAACCCCAAATCCCCCTACGTAGCTGCACCTAACGGCTTTATCACGTTAAACCACTCGGAAATAATGGAGACATCATCCAAAACAAATCACTGCTACACGGGGGTGGTACTATGAAACTCAGCCGACAGTATGACGACCTCGTTGTACAGTGGGCGAAAGAGATAAGTATACAGGCTAACAATGAAAATGTACGTACTGCGCAGGTAGTTGTCATTATAATTATTGTGTACATGATAACTTCTTATGCATTAGACACGTAGGTATAGACGAGCGACGGTAAAGACTTATAACCAGTTTCTAAAAGGCAGATAAACGAAATTTTTTACTAATCAGCTGTCAACCCTCACGTTAACTGCTGTGATTGGTTTGCATTAATTGTTGTGAGATTTGACGACAAATCAAATTGATTAGCTATACCTGTGATAACGCAATAGGTCGGATTTGACGTTTCTATAAAATCACATAATAAATAAGTACATGAATTACCTTCGATCTTAAAGAAAGCCGCCTTTTTATTTAGGTACTTTAACATCGCGCACCTATACTGGAATTTTACTAAATTACTAGTGTTGACACTACGCATGTCAAATCTGACCTATTAGTTTGCGACAATTGTAGTTAGCCAGTTTGCAAACTAACAACTTTGTTAAAAAGCAGATGTAGTTAGCTGCCTGTAAACGTATCTCTTTAGCCCACTGTACCACCCCACATCCATTTGCGCTTATTACTATTACTGTCACCGCATCTCATTAAGATTTTGCTGACGAATGCCTTCTTAGATTTCCTGTGATAGCTTGTCACGTATCATCAGTGTTACAATCTAATAAAGGTATGGAAATACAAAGTATTTGATCAAAGGAACTTCGTTCTTTATGACCGACAAAATTGAAATGGCAGAAGTAAGTAACCGCACGGATTGTTACAGCTCGAAAATAATTTTCGTGGTATATTTTTGTGAACTTTCTGCGATCGAAAACTGTTTGAGCGTTTTCAGATAAAGGAATGGCGTTGACAGCAATATATTGTAATACAATGTATTTGTACTATAAATTATTAAACACAATATATATATCTTTGAATGAAGGATTACGCAGAGGTGAATAGTAACACCCTCAGTTCGCCGTTATGTTTAAGTCCTATGTAATAGGGGGCGAGCCTATTGCCATCAACCGGGCACTAATTCAGACTCCGGGCTGCTACTGAGAAATTCCTAATGGAAAAACCCAGTAACACTGCCCGACCTGGGGATAGAACCCAGGACCTCAAGGTCGCGCTTGCCACCATTAGACCAACGAGGTAGTCAGGAATCATAATTTATTTTACTTACCTACCTTTTTATACTTACTATAAGGGGATTGTCGCAGGGTTGTAAGTTTTAGGGTCTCAATCATAAAAAGGGTGAATACCCTTACCTTCTACGTGTATTACAATCACTACCTAAAAAGTGAGGGTGCGCACGAAGCGGTAAATTACATTATATCTAAACCTATTTGAAACTCTCAACGCCATTTTAAAACCCCTCTTGCTATTTTGCCAACCCTAAAAGCCACGAATAAAAGTTGTTCAAAAAGATTATTGGAACGAAACTTAAGAACTGGCTGCGATATTATTCCTTAAAGTTTTATTTTCATTGCAATTCAATAGCTGAAAACAGTTTTGAAATTGTTATTCTGTATTTTTTTCCAATAACAAAAACGTGCCAAGTGTTC
Source organism: Amphipyra berbera (assembly GCA_910594945.2). Taxonomy (NCBI): domain Eukaryota; kingdom Metazoa; phylum Arthropoda; class Insecta; order Lepidoptera; family Noctuidae; genus Amphipyra; species Amphipyra berbera. The sequence continues at coordinate 6,255,532 of OU343136.1, read as the reverse complement.
ATTGTCTAAAAGAAACTCGATAGATCTTAAAAACAAAATAAAAGTTTTTTCAATGAGATTAAAATTACGTACTCAGCGCCAAAAGCTCGTATAAATTAGAACAAAAGACAGACAAATAGGCATTCTTGATATAAGGCGATACGCACTAATTAAAATTACTGAATACTAATTAAATTAATTTTAATGTATTCTGTTACAGCTATTCAGGTTCATCATTAATTAAAAGTTCGCCTATAAAACGTAAGACTTGAAATTTGTACGCAAACAACGAAAATTGGGGTCAGTGTCCTTCATAGTCGGGGCAGTAAATCAAAAATTACTTATAACTTAGTGGGTTTCTCAAGTGCTATAGTTGATAAAGTATTAATCACAACTCTTTGTGAAGCTTACAAACTTTGAAGGAAAATGTGTAGGTAGGAAATTACTTATTGCCCACTAACGCAGCCCCTTTCATACGCGGCCTCGCACCCATGTACGCCCACTTGACCCTTTGCACAAAATAAAATCGCTTTAGGTCGAGCCAACGAGCAACTAACTTACCTAGTTGTTTACGTACAAGTTACGGAAATTGACGACCCGTACTCTGGGATTAAATTGTACCTCAATTTACCTGTCCACATCCTCATATCAGAACGGTAACATCCTAGTTGTAGTAGAGCTCATTGTGAAACAGTTCGTTTAGGGCGATGCCTCATTAGTGCGTTGCGTTGCGTCGTCGCAATGGATCAACGCATTGTATGCCACACCTGCGTTGCGACGACGCACGACGTCGCAGCGCAAGAGGACGACGCACGCACCTCTAGCAGTGGAACACTGTCCGTCGTCGCACCGGAGCTCCGATAGCACAGCGCATCACCCTCCCCCCGCTTCGTCTCTCGATCGCCGATCCGTTGAAACGTCGCGTGCGACGCAATGCTTTAATGTGGCATGTCATTTAAATGTATGGAAAACGACGCAGCGTTGACGCTGCGACGACGCACTAATAAGGCAGAGCTCTTAGGGAAGTATATAATATAGCACCATACCAATGTGTGCTGCTAAGCAGCATGACTGTGTACTGGTTTAAAGGGTATGAGCACATGCAACGATGTTGAAATAAATAGATACCCTATCTCGTATGAGCAACATGTGCCAAATGCATTGACGCAATAAGGTTCAAACTACCACAAACAGCTATCAAGTTCAATGGCATTGTGGTTCCGGAACCACAACACGTTGATATCATATTTTTCTTCTAAACAGCGCATATAGTACGTAAGTACATATTATATATATGGGCACATGAGACTTTTCAACTTTGTTTCTAAGGTTGGCAACGCATCAGCAATCCTCTTGGTGTTGCAAGTGTTTGTTGGCGTCATTAACCACTTTCCTTCAGCTGGGCCGTAAGCCTGATAGCAAACTTATAAAATAAAATTTAATAAAATAAGGGCCTCCTATAAGGGCTTGTACACAAAACTGCGAATCGGCGCGATGCGAATTCGCAACGCAGAAAATTGAAACGCAAATTGCTGCGATGCGATTTCGTGCGGCAAGGCCTGTCTTCCTTCCAAGGTTTGGATGACCAATCCCTCGTCGATCGTCAACCGTATTGAACGTATTTTATACTAGGTAAAATAAATTTGCGTAAAAAGATTTGCGCACTGCTGTTACTGATCTAAGAAGATATAGGAAAAATAAATTACGTGAATCAATTCGTAAGTTCTTGCGATGCGTCGTGCGAGCTCGTATATTTCTACATTGAGACGTCGCATCGCAGTTTTGTGCACAAGCCCTAAGTCCGACAAAAAGAAAATTTGTTAAAAATGCCATAACACCATGATTGGCCGATAAATTGGTGGTCCCAATCAATGCTGCTTCCCCCTGTGTTAGTCCCTTTAGTAACCATTTATACACGGGTAACGACATGTAACAAAGGACCCATTGTCTGAGATTATAATGTAGGTACCAAGTCTACCAGTTACTGGCTACAAAACATTTTAAAACTAATTTCGCTCCTTTACACTGATCTCGGGATCTGTTTATCTTTTCGCCCTAGTTGGGAAAGTCAGCTGAAAGAGAGAGATAGATATACATACCTATAACGAGAAAGAAAGAGAGGGTAAATTAATAGTATTTGTAAACGAGACTGGTATATTGTTACTGCTAGTACTATCACGATCCGTGTGCGATAAGCTGGTGGTACACGGCTTAAGTTAGTCCGATACATCTTGAGTTAGTATGTTCGGCTTAGAATTCTACATGAATTGTAAGGAGTACGAAATTTCGGGATTTATCCTGTTCATCTTAGCTTAGGTTAACACGCGAACAATTAAGTAAGTATGGAATAGAATATGATTTTTCAATTATAGTTCAACTAGAGGTCGGCCGCGACCTCACCCCTTTGGATGTCGTTTATTATGTACTAGCGACCCGCCCCGGCTTCGCACGGGTGCAATGTAGATACTAATGTGGGGCATATAAACCTTCCTCTTGAATCACTCTATCTATTAAAAAAAACCGCATCAAAATCCGTTGCGAAGTTTTACAAGATCTAAGCATACATAGGGACAGACAGACAGCGGGAGCGACTTTGTTTTATACTATGTAAAGATTTCGTGTTTTTCGGGATAAAAATAGCCTATTTCCTTCTCCAGTCTGGAACTTGGAGAAGGACATAGATATGTACCCAGTTTCATCAAAATCGGTTCGGTAGTTTATTCGTGATCAGGTAACAGACAGACAGACTTACTTTTGCATTGATAATAGTAAGGATAAAATTAGTACCTAACTTAATAAATAACTTTCACATTCAATTCCTTACAGATACCTATCTCCACTTGGAACAATCATTTGTATCGTCCCAAAAAAAGAGGAACAGTCATGCACTTAACGAAATTCCTAATTTAAGTAAGTACATCAACTAGATTCAAATAGGTCTATACATTATAATAATGATATCCGCGTGCTACAGTATTAAGAAATTTGAAAATGTTCATCGAAGTTTGTTATTGACTCTACACTACCTACCTATACCCATTATCTTCTCAGCAAATAAACTTTTGGCCGAGGATCTCACCCTGTTTACCGACTGACTTTCCTAGCACTCCAACATCAGTTAGTCCAAAAGAGTCTTGATCCTTACAAGAGGATCGACTGGCGTCAAAAAAAAATTTGTGAGAACTGTAATTTATCTTGCTGTTTTCGTCAAAATCTATGAATGTAGTTCGCAATTTGTTATATGGACAGTCTCTTAAGCACGTTTTTCTGTAGCTACAACCGTTTAGGTAGCTGCCCTTGCTGCCCTATCTCAAATTTCTACCCTGTAGAGCATTAGTAAAGGTTTCATGTCGATTGGAAAAACTTCTTATGTGAGCCCTGGTAAATAAAAAAAACTTTCGACATAATGCGATCTGTTCCGAGGATATCTTAATTGTGTCTTTCTTGGGAATGAAATGATCTTTTATTTGGCAATTACGATAAATATTATTATCTTGCACTTCTTTATTACAGTGTTTCGGCATCAGATATTAATGAAGACATCAAGTACCTATTATTGCAATTGTTACATCTTTTTTTTATTATGTTCAATGCGGATTGTTTTTAACTGACTTCCAAAAAAAGGAGAAGTTTATCAATTCGGCTGCATTTTTTTTGTTACCTCACAACGCCGTTATTTATAAACTGATTTGGAAAATTCTTTTTTGTTTGAAAGAGTATTCTTTCGAGCTGGTCTCATTTAAATTTAGTAAAGATCTAGATTTAGTAGGTCCAATAATGTTTTAATTGAGGCCTCTAAAAAGAAAAAAGAAAAATCATTTTAGCAAAAATAAAACAGACTTCAAAAGAATGAAAAGAAGAATAAAATAATTACCATGTTATAAAATTAACAGTTTCAGAAGTCGGTGCCTTCAATTTGGTTCAGCGTGGATTAGCACCGACTTCTGAAACTGTTAATTTTATAATATAGTAATTATTATTATTTTTTTAGTTTTTTTTTCTAGTCACCATATTGTGTGTGCGCAGATTTATGTGTACAGAAGTCTATGCCTACGCACTGGTTACGATGTAGCTGGCTATGGCAGCTACGTCGTAGCAGCTACGTGCTCGTAGCAGATCATTAATTCGTAACGCGTTTTCGTCTTATTTACTCTTTGAGTCGGATCAGACTCACTTTTGATTTACGCAATCCCTAACATTTAACAAAAATAAATGTTTCATGAGGAAATATCGTCGAACAATACAAAATTTCGATACCAACTTATTTGTTGATCATAATATTTTTTCTCTACAGCAGAAGCTTCATACATTACAAGCCTAGGCGTATTTAGGGTGGGGTAGATGGGCACTACCCCCACTCTGGCACAGGAAAAAATAGGTAAATGGTCTATATTCAGTCAACTCGCCACCCATGTCCACAGAACAATTACCCAAAATAGGCAGATCAATGCCCGACTCCGTCTATACTTATTCAAATCAAATCAAATCAAATCAAATCTTTTTATTCGTCAATGCAGGTGTACAATACAAAAGGTGTTAGAGTTACAGGAAGTTCGCTACATTGTGCCTGTGGGCATACGAAAATTATATTAAACGAGAATTACTTATATTCTATTGACATACTTTGCTATTAATTTCAATTAACCTATTATTATGTATATAATACTATCACATTTATATAATACTATTTAATTCCATCACTTATATCTATTCATTGCTTACCTTTTTAATTATTTGGCTTTCTTACTCTATTATATTTATATATAATACTGTTAATCTCTATTGTAATTATAGTTATTTCTTCTATTATACATATTTATACAGTCTGTTTCGAAAATTATATTAATTATATAATACTGTTATTTTTATTATTTTTTTATTAATCTAAATTAATTATATCATTCTAAAAATTCACTTATTGAGTAGCAGCATTTCTTTATTAACAGTTCTTTCAGCTTTTTCTTAAAGAGATTTATATTTAATTTTTTTAAGTCATGAGGTATTTTATTATATATTCTTGGAGCCATTTCATAAACACTTTTCCGTAAAAGGGCAGTGTTGCTATGCTCAATTCTTAGAATATTGGACTCCCTTTTCCTCAACTTTGGATCTGCTGGGGGCTTTATTGTAAATAATTGTAAGTTACTTTTTACAAACACCGCCACCTCATAGATATAAAGAGATGGAAATGTAAGAATATTTAATGACTGAAAGAACGGTTTACAACTATCTCTAGGGTGCAAGTTACATATTGCACGAATGCACCTCTTTTGTGCTATAAATACTTGTTCTTTATCCGTTGAATTGCCCCAGAAAATGAGACCATATCGCATAATAGATTCTACATGACTGTGATAGGCTACAAGTACCGTATCTCGATTCACAAATTTTGATAATTTATACAGTGCGTAAGAAAAGCTGTTTACTCTACTACAAATGACTTCTACCTGTGATTTCCATGTAAGTTTAGAATCTATCAATAAGCCTAGAAACTTTATGTTATCTTTTTCTGAAACAGATATTCCATTATAACTTACATGTATATGATTTTCCCTAAGTCTTTGTTCAAAATGCATAATGTGAGTTTTTTCTAAGTTAATTAGCAGATTATTACAGTTAAGCCATTCTATTGTTTGTCTTAATGTGTTATTTACCTCTTCCTCATAGTTGTAAGAATTATCTGATTTAACAATAATTGTGCTGTCATCAGCGAACAATACTGTTGGATGTTTAGTGTTTTTGGGAAGATCATTAATATAGAGTAGAAATAATAACGGACCTAAAACACTCCCTTGAGGTACTCCATATTTTACCGGCCTCGATTTGGATTTATATTTAATTTCTCTTTTGTTTATAGTATCGATATTTGTTTGGACATCTTATTTGGACCTCAAAAATAAAGTTATGGATCAAAATTGCCCCATAATCCCATTCTGCACTTCCAGATTTATTGGAAAGACAAATACTTACTGTTTAACTGTGTTTGCCCCACCCTGGACAAAATCCTGGCTACGTCCATGTTTGCAAGAGCATTATGTTGGAAGTTAAACTTAATATACTGTGACGGGTGGTGGCTGACTGGCGGGGGTCCAGGCCTATAAAAGGTCGGGCACACTGCAGATCGGCCCTCTCGCGCCGCTGCAATTACCAAGCTAAGTGTTCACCTGCTCAAGAAGACCCTGGACTCCTCGCATTGTATGAACCACGCTCTGTTGATCTATTTTGTAATTCTTAATTAAATATATATAGTGTACGGTTACAAGTGTTATTCTTTATCCTCCCGTAAGTACACGCTTGCTAAATTTTATGTGCACAAGCTAGTTGAGAGTTGACTCCTAAAGCCACCCTAAAGTGTTACAATACCTATAAAGATACAGGAGTGTATAACATACGCTGCTATATAAATAACAATACATCCGACTTTTTGCGCCAGTAGTTGGAGCACGGCTATCGATTACGTCTTCATACGATCGGAAATTGACTCGTGCAGTTTCCTGAATTATACGGGCTGGGGGAGCGATTTGCTGATCGGACTTTGTGGAACGTTTTCCTCGGTTGGTTACTGTGAACGAAATTGTTACGGTGCCTATTCAAGTGTGGTTTCGCTTAATCAAGTGTTATTCGTCTGTTAAATTTCATAATTTGAGTAATTGGGGCGCTGAATAGGGTATTGTTTAACTCGGGTTCGGAGAACAAAAGGTGCTTCAAAATTCTAATATTTAAATTTCATTATGGGTGTTTTGTAGTTCATGTTATTTTCGTTTAGTTTGCAGGTTTAATTACTAACGGTACTAACACTAATCTCAAATTATAGAACGGTTATGATATCTCTGCTAGCTACATAGTCTCGCTACAAATATATTCCTTTTCATCTACATTTTTATTTGATTGAATCAGTAAAAAAATTACAAGAAAACAACTAACTATACTAACTTAACTGACTCGTTGGTCTAGTGGTTGCAAGTGCGACTGCTGATCGTGAGGTCCTGGGTTCGATCCCCAGATCGGTAAAAAGTGTTATTGGGTTTTTCCGTGTGGAATTCCTCAGTAGCAGCCCAGAGTTTGGATTTGTTCCCGGTTGATGGCAATGGCTCGCCCCCTATTACAAGGGACTTAAACATAACGGTGAAATGAGGGTGTTAATACACCTCTACACAGCTACAATACATCTCTACACACCTCTACCTCTATACAGGCGTGATGTTATGTTATGAAAACATGCAGCACTTAACGTGATTATAAAATGAAATTTATATTTTTATTAATTTACTCGGGTTCATAATTAAACCGCCGTCTCAATCAGTGAAAACGGTTTTACTGATGACGTAACAGCCTCCAAACTTTGTCTCATGCCGTAAATTTTGTATCGACATTTGTCTTAACATGTTAGCAATAGTAGGTAATAAATCTTGAAACATTTAGACTTATCCAATTTATCTCGTCGTATCGCTAAGGGGAATACCCCTATAAAACTGCGGTTGGCACGGTAAGGCCATTCAAGTGGCCACCCCATATATTATGGTGTCTGCTTGTCGTATACAAAATTGATACGAAAAAATAAAAATCGGCCAAGTGCGAGTCGGACTCGCGCACGAAGGTTCCGTACCATTATCTATAAAAACGGCAAAAAAAACTTGTTGTTTGTTGTATGGGAGCTTCCCTTAAATATTTGTTTTATTTTAATTATTTATTTTTAAAGTGAATATATAACTAAATATTCCGTGAATATTTCAAGCATCTACCTGTTGCCGTTATCAATATCGAGCAAAAAAATCACGTTTGTTGTATGGGAGCCCCCTTAAATGTTTATTTTATTCTGTTTTTTAGTATTTTTTGTTATAGCGGCAACAGAAATACATCATCTGTGAAAATTTCAACTGTCTATCACGGTTCATGAGATACAGCCTGGTGACAGACGGACGGACGGACGGATAGCGGAGTCTTAGTAATAGGGTCCCGTTTTACCCTTTGAGTACGAAACCCTAAAAAGTATACAAAACTGGGCAATTAATATCAGCCTCAACAGGGATCGCCAAACAAAGGGTGTTAGCGAAGTAATTTTCGCTGTTCTTTTGTTTATCCGGGCCGAATATAGGCAAGTATTGTATTCCTACCCCGAACCACCTCGTTGGTCTAGTGGTGGCAAGCGTGACTGCTGATCGTGAGGCCCTGGGTTCGATTCCCAGGTCGGTCAAAGAGTTATTGGGTTTTTCCGTGTGGAATTCCTCAGTAGCAGGCCGGGGTTTGTAGTTGTGCCCGGTTGATGGCAATTTGCTCGCACCCTATTACATGGGACTTAAACATAACGGCGAAATGAGGGTGTTACTATACACCTCTGCCCAACCCTTCGGGGAATACAGACGTAATGTTATGTGATATTCTTAATAAAGTAAGGAAGATGGTTTTTACATCGTTGTGATACTAGATGAACATGTATAATATGGCAAATGTTCAAATACTCAAACACTACTCAATTTTAAGTCGCCGTTAATTTCGTGCTGTCACTGTCACTTTACCTTAAAGTGAAAGTGATAGCACGAGACTTAACGGCAACTAAAAATGGAGTAGCGTTTGAGTATTTGGTCATAAATCACACTTATATTATAAATAATTAATAATTTTTGACGACACATTTGGTGCAGAGGCTCAGCGATTGGCTTCTGCGCTACGGGTCGCCGGTTCGATACCCGTACGCATAAAACATTTGTAAGGCCTACAAATAGTTGTGCTGGGTCTGGGCGTTCGTGCATGTGAAGATTTGTGTATGTAAACGCTTCCACGATACAGGAGAAATCCAAGTGTGGGACAAAGTTTTATATAAAAAAAAAATTGTTTGTGTAGATGGGTGGATGTTTAATACTCATTTACGCATAAACGACATAACAGACTTGGATGAAATTTGGCACATAGATAGACCATGTATTGAATTAAAACATAGGATACTTCCATAAATTCATTCATTACATAATTTCTAAGTACACGAAGTACTGCCGGGGTTGCGGTGAATACTTTTGCGAATCCCGCGACCCCGGCCGAACGGTCAGGAGGAGGAACACTGTTGGTTTTTAGCCGGTAAGAGTCCTGCAGACCCCCTCGCCTTCCCCGGACGAGGGACATCCATGAGGATTATCCAACGATAAAAAAAGGGTACATGAAGTAGTTCCCGTAGGATACAACAACTAGTAGGTAGTTTTAAAGGTAGGTAACATAAAAACAACAGTAAACACAATTATTGCAAAACTCTTATTATATTTAATTTCGAAAAAGAAAATACATTTTCCTCACTACAATAATAACAATAATTTTGTTCGTAACAGTGTACCATTATTCACAGCCTGCAGTCCCATTGCCTACAAATGCCATTATGTAGACCATTTTCCTCTGTTAAATCTTACAAGCAGCACGCGACAGCAAACAATGACTCACCATAATTCTATATTTTAACACAGTTTAACCGGTTATTCCGTCTTTAAAAAGGCATAGGCCACCCCATCCACATCCGTGGATGTTGCTAAAGGCGACTAATGGCCGATTCCTATAATTTACGGAGCGTTATCGGTTAAAATTGAAACTCTTGTGTCTTTACCAATAACGAGCTGTATCCTCACGGCTACGCCCGCGTAAGAAGTTTTATTCCAGTAATAAATATAGCCTATGTTACTCAGTGATCAGTGAGCTTTCTAACGGCAAAACATTTTTTGTAATCGGTCCGGTAGTTTTTAAGTTTATTCGTTACATACAAAAATACAAATCTTTCTAGTATAGATGAATCAAAGACATCATGGCTTTGTATAGTAGACCCTCCCATATGGAAGTAGCTATCACAGGTAAAATTAGTTTACGGGTTTATTTATGTGCCCAGTTTGGCACTAGAAAATGCTATCATTGGTAACCAAAACGATTCGTTTTTGTTAATAGGAACCTTGCATAAGTGTTTCCCTAAAAAGGGTGAAGCAAATGTATTCTCCTATCTACTAATAACAACATGGGAATACCAGTTATCACTGGTGGTGCCTCGTTGGTCTAGTGGTGGCAAACGCGACTACTGATCATGAGGTCCTCGGTTCGATCCCCAGGTCGTGCAGTGTTATTAGGTTTTTCCGTGTGCAATTCCTCAGTAGCAGCCCGGAGTTTGGATTTGTGCCCGGTTGATGGCAATAGACTTGCCCCTATTACTAGAGACAAACATAACGGCGAAATGAGGGTGTTACTATACACCTCTGCCCGATCCTTCGGGGAATACAGGCGTGATGTTATGTTTATGCTGTAAAATGTGCTGACTAAGTATTCACTGTATACTTACTGTATGTGATGTACTCGCCGTGTCTTAGAGACAGTGACCGTATATCGTTCGCTTGTATGAGACGTCTTGGTACATCTATACTAATAATATTATAAAGAGGAAAGATTTGTATTTTTGGACTTTTGTATGTAACGAATAAACTTAAAAACTACTGGACCGATTTCAAAAATTCTTTTGCCGTTAGAAAGCTACATTATCACTGAGTAGCATAGGCTACGGGCGGAGCCGTGAGGACACAGCTAGTATAATATACAGGTATTTTGGGAAAATCTTGTTTCCTTTCCAAGTACACCCTGACCACACTACAATGCGAACACCAATCAGCCTGCCAAGCGTGCTGATTATGACAATTTTCCCTTTGACCGTTCCCTGTATCAGTCTTCCTCTTAGCCTTTTCCCAATTATCTTGGGGTCAGCTTCCAGTCTAACCAGATGCGGCTGAATACCAGTATTTTACACGGAGCGACTACCATCAGACCTCCGCAACCTAGTAACTGGGCAATGCCGATATCCTAAGGTTAAACCGTTTGTCAGACTTTCGGGCTTCTGACTACCCGTAACGACTGTCATAGGTATTCGTATGACACCCGGGACCGACGGCTTAACGTGCTCTCCGAGGCACGGAGGGGTCTCGATGTGTAACAAATGGTCACCCATCCACGGACTGACCGCGGCAAGCGCAGCTTAACCTCGCATATCTTACGATCGGCGCGGTTGTTATTTAGCCGCGAGCCCCTGTATCAGTATTTGGCCATATTGTTCCCTGTATCAGTATTTGGCCATATTCAGGAGTTGAGGGTTACGAGCAGAAATAACGTATCTGTCCAACGTAAAAAATAAAATGAAGGTCGGTCACTAAAAAGTTTCGGATCACACCCGAAAAAAACGGATTTACAAATCGTTCAAAAACGGAACTCATGCATGGATTGAACAAAGTTCAGCACAACACACAAGCTCCGATTTTTACACAAAGCCGTCGATAAAAAACGTTTTGTGTACGGGCGCGTTGACTTTCAGGACCTTATCACTTTCGCTTCGCTACTTTCATGAAATTAACTGACTCCGTAAGTAACTTACGCGTATGATAAGAGAAAATTGCTTGAAATTGCAATTTTGTTTACCTAATAATACTGTCGCGTCGGTGCGCGTATTTCGGCTGAATTACTTGAGAGAGTTCCTTATTTATGTCAGGAGTTTCGAACACACATTGTGGAATTAATAACCTCTGGTAGCAGGCGGTTAACCAGATTACAAGTATGTGAAGAGATACGTTTCGTATGTTACTATTGTAACTGTGTCTATGTGAATCTATCTATCTATCTAATACCTTTAAAGGAGCAATTCTTGTATGTATATATATATAATCTGAATCTCGGAAACGGCTCCAACGATTTTCATGAAATTTAGTATCCAGGGGGTTTCGGGGGCGATAAATCGATCTAGCTAGGTTTCATTTTTAGAAAACGTTGATTTACCAAAAAAGAAAAGAGGTCCTCGGTCACGGGTCACGTTCACGGTCATCAAAGGTCACAGTCATCCAGGTACTAATTTTAATGAGTGGGAACTCTGACATTGCTGGACAAAGTACCTACACAATCAATTGTCCACATTAGCTGAAGACCGAAAGATCTGGAAATTATGAGGGGAGGCTTTTGCCCAGCAGTGGGATTATACAGGCTGATAATAAGAAATTTCAATAGATAATACAAATGTAATTAAATTACAAAGTATGAAGCACAGTTTAGTAACTAACATAACATAATATCACGCCTGTATTCCCGAAGGGTTGGGCAGAGGTGTATAGTAAACACTCATTTCGCCGTTATGTTTAAGTCCCATGTAAGGGGCGAGCCTATTGCCATTGACGGGGCACAAATCCAAACCCCGTGCAGCTACTGAGGAATTCCACACGGAAAAACCCAATAACATTTTGCCCGACCTGGTGATCGAACCCTCACGATCAGCAGTCGCACTTGCCACCACTAGACCAACGAAGCGGTTTAGTAGATAAAAGTGAAATATTTCATTTGTTGTGTTTGAGCTGAGCATTTATACCTACTACCTACTAATATTATAAAGAGGAAACATTTGTATTTTTATAATTTAGTATGTAACGAATAAACTTAAAAACTACTGGACCAATTTCAAAAAATCTTTTGTTGTTAGAAAGCTACATTATCACTGAGTAACATAGGCTACGGGCGGAGCTGTGAGGACACAGCTAGCCTCTGATAAGACAAAACAGCTTTTTCTTGATAAAAAAAAAACCATATTAAAACAGTGTTATCAAAAACAATATGAAATGAATACCGAACTTTTCAACGATTAGATACTTTTCAAATATTCTCACGAGAGTTGTAATATTCTCCGCTTACTGAAGCAATATTAACTTTTCCAGATCCCATTAATGAAATTTCTGCCGTTCATTGCTTTATTAATTATATAGGATTAGATAAGGAACTTTAAATATTCCGCTTATTAATACAATTGTTCTTCCAATTACTTATAAGAAAACTCTGCGCTTAGCAGAAGTAATTGGGTGTTTAAGCTTCTCCGTCGCAGACCCTTTTCTGTAATTATTAGATTAGTATTATGTTACAATCTTTTCTTAATTAATACTTTTATAATGAAATCTTTAGTATCTAATTAGAGAGGAACGATAAAAAGAAGAGTTTTAATCAGATGCCTGTAGAATTTTTATGGCGCCTACTGATTCAGTCGATGTTTACTCGAGCAAATGTCATATATATCTGCCTAGCCTTTTCTCAACTATGTTGGGGTCAGCTTCCAGTTTAACCACATGCGGTTGAATACCAGTATTTTACACGGAGCGACTGTCGTCGGACCTCCTCAATCCAGTTACTGGGCAATGCCGATATTCTAAGGCTAACCTTAGAATTAATAATAGTAACCGATTGTCAGAATTTCAGGCGTCTGACTACCCGTAAAGACTAAGGTATTCGTTTGACACCCGAGACCGACTGCTTAGCGTGCTCTCAGAGGCACGGAGGGGTCTCGATGTGTAACGAATGGTCACCCATCCACGGACAGACCGTGGCAAGCGCAGCTTAACCTTGCAAATCGTATGATTCGCGCGATTGGTAACCACGAGCCCCTCTTACTCGAGTAAATCTGTAGGATATTTTTTTAGAAGCTTTTATTCAAATATCTGTGGTTTAATTAGCACGACTGTACTAAACCCACTTCTAGCATAATAATAATTTGCTTAGTTGGAGAGGTTAGCAAGAATAATAATAATGTGGAACCTGTAAAGGACAATAACTAAATTGTGTAGGGGTGAATCTATCATTACAGCTATAGCTAATATCGGTCTGTCAGGATTGCGAGCATAGTGAAAATAAAGTAAATGAAACCAACATAGACTCTCCATCTCTGAGAGTACTTATATTTGGGTTAGTGGTTAGTTACAGAAGCTAACTCATAATATAATAATTTACACAAGATCAGAAAATAATAAGTAGCTAATCAGATGTAAAAGGTCAGAGTTCTACGGCGGTTCGACATAGAAATATCTGCTCCATCGAATGACCACTGTTTTTATAACGTCGGGAACGACTACGATTATTCCTTTATCAACATTTTTCCGTGCTACCAGCTACCGGTAGCGAACCCATATTACAATAAACCTTACAAAATGAATCTTTCTTGCATATTTCCTTTGCTGCACGTTCTTAATTACAGTAATGAAAATTCTTCATCAAATGAACTGCGTCGCTACGATGCAAACTGGACCATTTCTTGTGTCATTTCGAATAACTCTTAAAAGGATTTATGGAAACGACTCATTCACGTAGGCAGTAAAGGTACATGTCAAACTGTCTTGTCTGTTTGTCTTATCTTCATTGGTGTCCCGCCACAAACTGGGACTGACGGCCGTAGTGCGTCGTTGTTTAATCCTGCTCTAAATAAATGCTTTGAATTTTAGTTTTCTAACTCGATTGAAGTATTTCTCGAGAAAGATATCAAAGGTCGACCTAAATAATCATTTTTGAAATGAGGTTACATTTAGACATTACATAATTGTTAAATTACAACACTAACCACCGGCTTCTGAAAGACTGCTCAATGCCAAATAACGACTCAGCTGTCAAATCGCATGTCAAGCGATGTGATTGTTTGTTAATATTTTAGTCGATAAATCACATTCATTGACAAGAAATTAAATTTATCATCATTTCTGAAACCTGAAAAAAATGGCAGATGTGATGCAATATTATCATAAGACTTTTTCAGAGACGGTTTTCTTTCAGCCACTATCTTCATCATCCTAGTCTTTGTAAGATAATTGACGCAAAATTAAGAGGTCTACCTTTTATCCACGCCCACTTTATTTTAATTGAGAAGTTCTGGTTTCTCTCAGAAAATAGTTTACAATAAGAATAAGATGACTGTTTCCTTCCTTTCAACTATTATATCCCCGCGGATGTCAAAGAAAGCAATGCTAAATCCGATAAATGGTCCCGACAAACAGTGAATAGACACTACCGATAATTAAAAGTAAACTCTAGTCTCTGACACCAGACATAAATATTGTATGAAGTTTGTCTTACATAATTATCGGAACTGTTATTAAAAAAAAATGTATATAATTATTTATATAGCAGATACATTTTGATAGCCTGTCGGTTGAACACTTGCCTTCCATGCAGGAAGGTCTGAGTTCGATCCCGGCCCGTACCACTGACTTTTCGAATTCATGTGCGGATCAGAATTTGATTATCACTTGCATTAACGGTGAAGGAAAAACATCGTGAGGAAACCTGCACACCTGAGAGGGCTCCATAAAGTTCTGGATTGTGTGTGTAGTCCCGTACCAGGTCAGCGCGGTGGACTAAGGCCTAAACCCTTCTCATTCTGAGAAGTAGCTCGTGCCCAGCAGTGGGACAGTAATGGGCTGATTGTTACGTATATTTACATACTTTACGCAAAGCGAATGTAAACAAAACGGTTTTTTTTTTTATAAATACGACGATTCAACAGTAGCATAAATTAACAATCCCATTTGTATTACTCGCAAATCAAATTACCAGATTCAGAGTGTAATACAATACTACATTTAATTGTACAATTTACTTAATTCCTTTTGAATACGCGCACCGTTGCCCACTATAAGCTGTTGAATTGAAGCTGAATGATGGGCGCTCCACTTTATACACTGTGAAATTCTATTCAAATTAAATATGGCTTTAAGCATCAAACTACAATAGGTGAACTCAAGCGTCTAAAGATGGCAGAATAATGAGAACAAAATGAAGGCTGTTGGCGATATAATACACCTAAACAATTTGCTTTGGTATTGTATTTGGCATTTTATTACACCCGCACTAGTTCTATATATTTGTTTACTACAGGTCAATTTCTAGAGGTTAGAGCAGTATTTGTCTCACGTAGAGGGTATAAAATGTGTTTTACGATTTCATTTTTGCATTTAATTTGATAAAACACGTTGAGAGGCTTTAGTGTTGTATTCGATTCCAAATATTGGCTTTTATTGGAATACAGCAATACAATACATTTATGTTTGAAAAATATTCATAGATCCAAATTGTTCCTACAAAAACACACACATTACGCTGCCTTTCATGCTTCATTAAATAGATTTGTGTACGGACAATCGCAACATTGACAATCCTATTCAGTGTGAAAATATATTCAAAAATATATTTTGCTAGGCCGACTGTAAGTAATCCCGGATAAGCTGAAATAAAACCTACTTCGGATAAGGGTCTACCTAATTTGCCACCTAAATGGCTAGGCGACGCGGATTGCACAATCAGTAGATTATTCCAATGACTTTGTCCTTACCCGAGGTCGCGGCTTAAGTTCTTTACTCGACACTGCCGAAAATTTATCTACATAAGATTTTTAGAAAGCGGTATGGATGGTGGGTATATTACCCTGTTTATATGAATCATGTAAAGAGAAAAAAAAAGAGAAGATCTTGAATTATTAGTTTAAGAATTCAAGAGCACGTTCAACCTTCGGTCCCGGTTGTCGTACGAATACCTATAACATTCATTACGGGAAGTCAGAAGCCCGAATGTCTGACAACTGGTCTAACTTTAGGATATCGGCATTGCCCAGTAACATCGGAGGTCTGATGGCAGTAAAATACTGGTACTCAGCGGCATCTGGTTAGAATGGAAGATGACCCCAACACAACTAGAAAAGCTAGGCAGAACGAAAAGATTCAAATCTAAGATGACACTTACAATGAAGACTGTTTTCCATTCTACATATATATATATAGAATCACACCTGTAATCCCTGAAGGTGTAAACAGAGGTGATCCCCAATTAAAAGAGTCTGTGCACCTACGTTTTGCCTCTGGTATTAAGTCCCATGTAATAGGTGGGGAGCCTATTACCATTTTTCGGGCACAATTTTATACCAGATTCATCACCACTTACAACTTGCTTGTTCTAAGATGGAGGAGAATTGTATTCCTAATCTGTGCCCCTAAGGACTTTTTCTTTTTACCATTCTCTTAAAACACAATAGGTACTCACTGATGCGTACTCACAAAAAAAACATAAAATCAAACAAATACAAATGTTACTGGAATCCTATTATTAAAAACAAAAATAGTTGATCTGTGTATAAATATACAAAAGAATGACATCGAGTCGACGCACCGCCATTAACTTCAACTCAAGCAAACAAAAAACAAAATCAAACAGAGCATTAAGTATTATTGAATCAACCTTGCCGTATGTATTTCCAAACATGCAGAAACCGCTATTTTTAAAAATCAAAGAGCTTTCTTTTTAATAAAAACCGACTATTACCGAAAAATGTTTATTCTCTGTCCTTGTTTGTTAGTCATCTTCGTGTTTTAATATTAGGTTTAATTTCATTTTACATAGACGTTCCAATCTTTTTATTGTCAAATATAAAAAGGTTTTAAGCTTAATATGATACGAAATTAATTAAACTTTATTTTTGTAAACACCGTCAGGGTGGCTGGATATTAAAACTGGCAAACAACTTTGCCTCAAAACAAGAGTTTACTCATGTAGATATTATACCTATACATATAAACTACATAAAATGTGAGCTTATAGGGGCTTTAAACTTTCCTCTGGTAGTTCTATGTTATAAACAAGCCATACCATCTTTAACCTACGAGTCAGGACCGTAGAACAATATTACCCCCGTCATGACATTTATTTCCAAGTATTTTTTTAATTTATTAGTTAAGTTCTACTGATCATGACGTCCTGGGTTCGATTTCCAGGTTGGGCAAAGTATTATTGGGTTTTTCCGTATGGAATTCCTCAGTAGCAACTCGGAGTTTGGATTTGTGCACGGTTGATGTCAATAGGCTCGCCCCCTATTACATGTGACTTAAACATAACGGCGAAATGAGGGTATTACTATACACCTCTGCTCAACCCTTCGGGGAACCCAGGCGTGATGTTATGTTATGTTATTTTTAAGGAGTTACAGCCCTGTGTTGCTTCTAACGCGTATATTCAATGCATAAGGCAACCAAGCGTGAACATTTAGATGCCATTAAAATTTATACAATATTTTGCATACTCGATACAAAATCTTAATAAAAGCATGTAGGTCATAGACATTCAGCTTCCTAAACACCATTTCTATACAACGATTTTATGAGTGAACATGGATACCTCCCAAGAATCAGCAACAACTCCCAACAAAGACTTAACTAAGTGCTATGAACACAGGGTGAGTTTTAGAGGTGGGCCTTCAGGGACAAACCCGAAACTATGAGGAACAGAGAAAAGTGGTCAGAGAAGTCGTGAGCCCGATTTCGGAGGGAACTAAAACTGCATGGCCCTGAAGGCCCATCACAGAAATACACTCTGTATATGTAACCACACGGCGATCTTTGTAATGTACGCCACGATGCATAAGCATGGAGCTGTAAACTTTAAACTACACTAATAACGTTAAGTGACAGCTTAATTGGGTTACCATCTGGTGGCTAAGACGACGTGTGCTTTACCACAGGAATATGCGCTAGATAAACCCAGCTCTTTGGTGACATCATATAATATGATATTCTTGTTAGTCTCGTGCCTTATATCTAAGATACAAAGCGCACACTGCACTTCTACTGTTGATGATAATACCTGCTCCAAAAATTAAGACCTTGTACATGTTTTCTTTTTTCAATTTTCAAGCGATACGCTCATTCTGTGACAGCGTCATTTAGTCATCATCCGGTGGCAAAAACGGTGTGTGCCTCATCCACGCAATGTACTGGAAAACCTGGGTAACTTAACCAGATACGTGTCACCCGAAGTAAATGCCCCAAATCGCTGTTCGGCCGTAATAAAAACCAGTTTTGTATCATCAATGGAGCCAGTTAATGCATAAACAGCAAAGTCAGAATAAACCAAAGCTCTCTTCGCTGTCTTTCTTCTGCGCATCTCGGCCACTTTAGGTTTACTTAATATAGTGTGACATAAGTTTTATTCTCCATGGAATTTATCATCACAGTTAGGACGATGTGAACTCTTCTATCACACTTGATCTGAACTTTAACGTCACAGTCTTAAAAATTTAGTATTACAACAGACTCACTTTAAGTTAAAGCATTCTCAGCACACTTCTAATCAACAGAGCTTAAATCTATCGTTAGTTGGAGCGACGGCTTAATTGGGTCGCCATCTGGTGGCAGACACAATGTACTGTGAGAGTATGCGCCAGAAAACCACAAACTCTTTGGCTTAGAGACTTAATCCGTATGATTCACAAGGATATCATATTAAGTCATCACCACCATATTTACTGCTTTGGCGGCTTGATATGATATCTTTGTCTTTTAAGACATTACCGAACTTAATCTCGCAGATGGGCTTTTTGGATAAATACTTTAGGTCAATGAGTTCATAGGCTATTTAATGTACTATCCCTTGCTTCAGCAGGACAACACTCACTCCTTAGGGACTCTTAAGAAAATGAGGCAAGCTCAAAATAGGTCGTCCATCTCCCACCATAAGTAAGAGTAAGAGTTTATCAGCTTGATAAGATCAACCCCCCCCCTTATGCACTAGGATAACACTGATCCACCTAATCGCCGTGAGAATGGCATTATTATTTACTTATGCACTGAAATATAGGTACGAGTATAAATGTAGATCCAACGAAAATTGAGTTCAGTATCGCTTCACGATATCAGATTCTCAGTGCATTGCGCTACAGATCTGTATAATTTTAAAGGGTACTACGTAACAGCGTTAGTTGGAAGTGACAACTTAATTGGGTCGCCAGCTAGCGGGTCGGAGGAGCTGTGTGTGGTGTATAAACCACGCTGGGAACCACTCACTGTGCTTTATCAATTTGGTAACTCAATCTCCTTGTTAATAATCTCTGAATTTAACGATTCATTCATATCGGCCTGTAAATATCCACTGCTGAAAATGGGGCTCCCACTAGTGCAATGAATATATATTCTGCCTAACTTTTTCGCAACTATGTTGGGGTCAGCTTCCAGCCTAACCAGATGCGGCTGAATACCAGTATTTTAAGACCTCCGCAACCCAGTTACTGGGCATTGCCGATATCCTAAGGTTAGACCAATTTTCAGACTTCCCGTAACGACTGTCATAGGTTTTCGTATGACACCCGGAACCGACGGTTACGTGCTCTCCGAGGCACGGAGGGGTCTCGAAGTGTAACGAACGGTCACCCATCCACGGACTGACCGCGTCAAGCGCAGCTTAACCTCGCAAATCACTAGTGCAATGAATGGTCAAAATAAATTACCGTTCCCTCCTCGCTTGGCAGGCGGATTGGTGATCAGTTTGTTGCTATTAGTAGACAGGAAGACGATGATGGCCATTCTCTTGAGGTAATACTTTAATCGCCTTTTACGACTCTCACAGGTGGGAAAAGCGTGGCCCATTATTTGCATGAAACAACTCGGAAGTAAACGATACTCTGCACTAATATGTTTTGTAACCTCTTCACGATTGGGAGAAGACTAGCTCTGTGGTCAGCAATCCGCTTGTCCAAGAACTACCTACTTGGTTGTGACACCTTTCAGGGCGAAGTCTATATAACATGAAACTCAATTTTGATGTATCTACACGTAACCACTACATTCTTTTGTTCCTAGACTACTATTTTTGTAACAATACATAAAATTCTATACCGCCTTTTTGAAGTTTTTCCCCCAACACAATTTTGCTACCAATAACTAAACAATGTGCAATCTAATATCATTTGGAAGTGACAAGTTAATTACGTCGGTTGCACGACGGAACAGTGTATAATTTTCAGTTTTAAAGGAAAGTCACTGTCATTTCCATGATCACCACGCTTGACAGGATCATGATCTTTGTATATAATTATTAGCCCACGGTTAGATGTTGCTTCCTATCCACCAGTTATTTACACGAACTAGAACTTCATTTTTAAACGGTTTTAATTAGCTTCACCTCGTATATTTGTTTGTTTGAATCAAATCTTGCGACAGATTTTTCAACTACTTCTGCTTATCTGATTCTACTTAAATTTCGCACACAAATTCAATTACCATGACAATACAACATTATTAAAATTTCAACCTTTAATTCTCAAATCCTGGTGCTGCAGGGGTAATGCAAGGTAAAACCGTTTAACTACAAAGATTTTTAAGGGTTATTACAGCTTTAAAATAAAGTCATTGTGTCATTTCCATGATAACCACGGTTGACGGATCATGATCTTTCTGTGTTATTAGTAGCACACGATTGGGTTTTTCTTCCTATTCTATTTATTCTACTTTTTTGATCTAACATGTTTTATATCCAGACATCCATTCTTTTTTTAAGTTTTTCTGGCCACCAATATCTGCGAACTGTGCGCAATCTAATATCAGTTGGAAGCGACAAGTTAATTGGCTCGGCTGCCGGCACAGTGGTGCAGTGTGTCATTTCTAAACCGCTATAGTGTGCAATGATTAACATCAGTTCCACTATTACATTTATATTCGTCATTATATTAATTAACAGTGGCTGGAAGATCTTTGAAGCTGCACTGAGCAAAGTGAAGAAGGTTTATTTTAAAAGTAGAACCCAAATTTAGGCAAGGGAAAAGAAAAATAAATAAAAAATTGTTGGATATTGGTTTGTCTCTTTCTGTTTCAATAGAAAAAGAAAGTGACAGTTGCGTTTAGCCTAGTTTAACATAACATCATATAACATCACGCATGTATTCCCCGAAGGGTTAGGTAGAGGTGTACAGTAACACCCTCATTTCGCCGTTATATTTAAATCCCATGTAATAAGGGGCGAGCCTATAGCCATCAACCGGGCACAAATCCAAACTCCGGGCTGCTACTGAGAAATTCCACATGTGCAAACCCAATAACACTTTGCCCAACCTGGGGATCGAACCCAGGACCTCACGATCAGCAGTCGCGCTTGCCACCACTAGATCAACGAGACAGTTCTAACTGCCTTGTTGGTCTAGTTTAGTTTAGTACTGTCAGAATTTGCAACACAAACGACATCATTGTATAAAATTGAAACTAAATATTTTTTAGCTATGCGTGCAGTTGACGTAGAAAAACTATTTTCAAATCCCGAGTTATAACTAAAAACAAGAAAGCTTGTTTAACCTGGCATAAAGTTAAACCTAGGTCGTAGAAGTGCTTCGCAAGCACGGCTTAAATCTAGTCCAGATGACAAGAAAAAGTCTTTCTTACTTTCTTTGTGGATTATTCGAAACGTTCAAGATTTTTAATACAATAAAAAGATACTGTCAGCTTTTGCTAGGGTTGTCAGATGGAAAAAGAAAAAAAAATGAACAAAATCCCTGACATTTGCCGAAAACGGTGGACATTTTCCAATTTCAATTTTCACGGCATATTGGGCGAGTTCGGTACTGCGCTATTCCCCATCCATTGCTTCGTACGTATGTAATTTTACGGATTGACGTAATTGAACGTGTACCAGTACGAAATCGCAGTGAAAAGTGGCAATGAACATTACAGAGATTTTCATTGTTTAATATTACTTGTATTCACTGCTTTTGAAAAACTTTTCAGAAGCTTTATAACATTCCAAATTAATTAAATGATTTTTCTTTTACTGCGTTCGAAGTATTCCGAGTGTTCACAAAAGTATTTACTTTTCAAAAATATTCTGAGGTATTGCATTAATGATAAATACTCAAAACATGATAATATTTTGATGAGTTAATGTCAGGCAGGCGGCCGGTCATAAAACAATAAGCCAAAACCTTTAACAACATGGATTTACGAATTACATGTTGTGCCGACCCCACCTAGTGTGGAATAGGGGCAGGAAGAAGAAGACTCAAAACATGCCTGAAACATCTCTTAGCATGATTATCGTCTTCTAAACAACAGCAACGACATACACCGCAACGTCGGATAGTTTGCTATCCGTCGTTGCTGTGTTTATCGTCGGATAGTAAATCATCCGACGTTTAGCGATGCAAGCACCTCCAATTAGACTCATAGTAATTAGTAACCATACGCTAAGTACTCATAACAATGCACAAGTACCACACAATAACAAAATATATTCCCTCTTTAATTACCAGATATGTTTAAACAAAGCTTCCGAACGTTCCTTAAAGCTAACGAGCAAAAAGAAAAAAAAGACTTACCTAAATGACAGAAAAAACACACCAACGCCGCAAGCCACATCACGATTGTTTTTTTTTTCACATCATTAGAGCAAACACACTCCTTTATCACTTAGGCAAAAAGTTCACTTTCAAATGTCATCGCCAGTCACATTCACTATTCACTCGGTGATATTCCCCACACAATAAACCTGCGAACAAAAAAATTGTTGACAGTACTTACTTAGTTAAGAAAATTCCTATAATGGACCTTTAGTGTACCTATCAAATACTTGGAAACTAGGATTTTTAATAAAACTTGGCGAGTTTCGACAGTCTTTGTACGAGATTGATAGGTATATTAAGTTTTGTTAGCGAAAACTGGGGTAAATTATTTAAAGGAAAATGAGCTATATTGAAATGTTTGATATTATGAAGAAAACAATGCGAACGTTTTTCTATAATAATATAAAGTTACTTCCAGACGTAATGATTTCATTATAATTACCTATCTATAGGTATCTCCACGAAGCTCGGGAGGGGAGGATTAGGATACATTTCGTAATTAGCCAATGATAGTGTTTTAATTAACGTCCCTATGTAATTGGATAATCTTTGTTCTCGCATTTTTCCTGATATCTTTGTGCTGTTCTGGCCGACTGGTAGATTTAGGTCGCTGAGAAATCTTCACTCGTATTAATAAATCATTAACCTTACAAATATGTAGACAATCTCGAATTATAATTACAATCGAAAGACTTGACTGACGATTGATTGCCTTGTTGGTCTAGTGGTCGCAATCGTGACTGCTGAGCCTGGGGTCCTGGGTTCGATCCCCGGGTCGGACAAATTGTTATTGGGTTTTTCCGTGTGGAATTCCTCAGTGGCAGCCCGTAGTTTAGATTTGTGCCCGGTTATTGGCAATAGGCTCGCCCCATATTACATGGGACTTTAAAATAACTGGCGAACCGAGGATGTACTAAAACACCTCTACTGAACCCTTCGGGGAATACAAGGCGTGATGTTATCTATACTCTATACTAATATTATAAAGAGGAAAGATATGTATTTTTGTATGTAACAAATAAACTTAAAAACTACTGGACCGATTTCAAAAATTCTTTTAAAAGCTACATTATCACTGAGTAACATAGGCTACGGGCGGAGCCGTGAGGACACAGCTAGTGTTATGTAAATTTATAAATATGTAGACAATCTCAAATTATAATAACGAAACGCAAAATTATATGAATTCTATTAAACGATGAAACAAGAATAAATAATTTATCTAAGAACGTAAAGCGGTCCAAAATAGAGCTCACATACAACAATTTCGTTTCTGGTTCCCTTCTACCAACAATCTCTAACATTCATGATGAGTTAAATTAACATGATACTTCTTACCGGGCTACAAAAGTGTCTAACTTTGCACCACAACTAACTTAAGACAGTTTGTGTGTTGAATCTAGACCACCATAATTATACCAAAGTGAACACAAGATGGTAATTACTACCTTCTACCAATACTTTATGATAACAACGATTGATTGAATTCACATTATATAGCATCTAAGTAAACAGAGCTCCTAAGTTTGTAACACAAGCAATAACACACTTGGTGGGAAGTTCACGGCTGTTCATGAGCATATTAAGTTGCCAACTGAGCGGTTACGAGTAACATATTACCGCGTTTCCACCAATCGACTTCACGACTTGCAACTGACACATTTAATGTTTGCAGTGCAACCAAATTCAACTTTTGTTGGTAGTGAAACAACATGTAACTTTGATATCGGGCAGTCTGGAATGTAAATAGGTGAAACCCAACAAAGTTGTTTATAAAACCAACTTAAAGGTGGCAGGAGCGTACTTCTATCTGCGCAGAACAGTTATGATGCGATCAAAAGAGCATACTTCTATGTGTACAGAACAATATGATGCGATCACAGGAGCATACTTCTATGTGCGCAGAATAGTATGATGCGATCACTGGAGCATACTTCTATGTGCGCAGAACAGTATGATTCGATCACTGGAACATACTTCTATGTGCGCAGAACAGTATGATGCGATCACAGAAGCATACTTCTATGTGCGCAGAATAGTATGATGCGATCACTGGAGCATACTTCTATGTGCGCAGAACAGTATGATGCGATCACTGGAACATACTTCTAAGTGCGCAGAACAGTATGATGCGATCACAGGAGCATACTTCTATGTGCGCAGAACAGTATGATGCGATCACTGGAGCATACTTCTATGTGCGCAGAACAGTAAGATGCGATCACAGAAACATACTTCTATGTGCGCAGAACAATATGATGTGATCACAGGAGCATACTTCTATGTGCGCAGAACAGTATGATGCAATCACCAGAGCATACTTCTATGTGCGCAGAACAGTATGATGCGATCACAGGAGCATACTTCTATGTGCGCAGGATAGTATGATGCGATCACAGGAGCATACTTCTATGTCCACAGAATAGTATGATGCGATTACCAATCTATTTGCCAAGTTTTCTGATCATGACCATATAATACCGTAGAGATCTTCTTCTGCCTAGCTTTTTCCCAATTATCTTTGGGTCAGCTTCCAGTCTAACCCGATGTGGCTGAATAGCAGTATTTTTCGCAGAGCGACTGCCATTAGACTAGACCGAAGGATCTATTAACTGCAAAGTAGAGTTAAATAGCTGATGCGATGTGATCTACTTTGCGTGCCTTTCAGTAGGAGCAATCCTCTTACACGGTATGCTGTAAACTCAGTTCTCTTTCGACCGTTTCCGTATCTGCTAGTGCGAATGGTTGCGTGATGCGGTTGCGGTGCAAGACCGTACACTAGGAATACGCGCGCGAGGTGTGCGCAATGTCTGGGCGTTTGTGCATGTGAAGATTTGTGTCTGTAAACGCACCCACGTTACAGGGGAAATCCTATTGTGGGGCAACGTTTTTTAAAAAAAAGAAGAAGAATGCGCAAAACGCATGTTTTCATATAATTTGACAATTTTGTGGTAACTATTTAACAGTAATTAACAGACTCATGTTGAGCAGATGTCGTTAAAGGACTGACACTCATATAATTATTATAAAAATTACATTCTGTTTAATGAATGAGAAAAAATACTCAGTTTAAGAAAAAGTTTCATTCTTAAATGTTTTATAAAGGAAATCATCTGCAAAACACTCCAAAAACGACAAACAAATAACAATTATATTGCGCAAATATCATTCAAGCTATCATAACAACAAATAAATAAATACAAATAATAATAGGAAAAGTAAGAGATACTGTAGCCGGGGAACTTCCAACTTCTTTTATTCATAGTTAACAAAACTTTTACTAACTTATTTCCATTTGCTTGGTGAAGCGACAGAGGAAAAGTTACGGACTGGCAATTACATCCGTCATAGTTAAAGCTGGACGAACGAACCGAATCTAGTTATCGCGATGGCTCCTGTAGATGTACCGACAATGATACCTTTTATTTTATTTAATTTAGTTACGAAACTGGCAAATGTACCGCCCGAGGTTAAGCGATTACCTTTACATAAAAGCTGTCTCAACACTTGCGCACGTGCGATTCTATGGGCAAGTGTAGACCTGCTTGCGACTTCTTTTTTTTATTCTTGTCTTGGTCGCCTTTGGCCCCAGTTTCAACTGATGGTAAGCGTAAAAAGGGTCTAAGATGGAGCACAGGAATCCAAGGAACAGAGATATAGAGGGATTCCCCTTTACCCCTCTGGCTCTCACATACACACGACGGAACACAGTAAACTGCTTGGCCCCCGACTTTAATGAGAGGGTGGTAGCTAGCCAGGCGGACCGTATAGATCCTATCACCAAGCGTGTTGGGTTTTTTTGAATCTCGTGAGGTAGTTTCATATTCTAACCCGTGCACACGGGGATAGGTTCTGTTGGGCAGGGACCATTTCTGTTGCGATTTATTAATATCCACGTGCAAAGAGAATGTACTGCATGCTTCTCCTTTAATTAAGGCATAGTGCAGCCCACGCGTTAATAATAAATTCTAGTCGCGTCCCGCGTACCAAGTCCCGAGTCCCGAGAAACGTGCAGTAATAGTTAGAACCACCTACACAAGTACACATTGGACATAATAAACATATCGTTTTTCTTAATCCTGGCAAACTGCCAGGTTCCATTTAGCGTAAAAAGTTAGACGTGCGCTCATTAGTACGCGTACCACCAGATGGTTAGTGGTAGACCGGGTTATATGTAAAGTAACTTACGGTTTAAGGGGTTCTAACAACAAAGTAAGTTCATATTTATGATTATTACGGTTTACTCACGAGCATTTCTTTTTCTAGCGTTCTGTCGGTTTTTTAGCATAAACCGTAAATAATTATAACATAACATAACATCACGTTTGTATCCCCCAAAGGGTTGGGTAGAGGTGTATAGTAACACCCTCATTTTGCCGTTATGTTTAAGTCCCATGTAATAGGGGGCGAACCTATTGCCATCAACCGGGCACAAATCCAAAGTCCGGGCTGCTACTGAGGAATTCCACACTGGAAAAAATAACTATGAATATTCATATTTATAATTATTCCGAGTATCCTCTAGGCATTTTACCTACGGGCAGCAGCAGGGTGACCTCTCTTTGCCAGAAACTACACACAAATTCAGTATAATCTTAATGAATCAATTAAGCCCTTCTGCATAATTTTGAGGGGTATAAACATCAAAACGCGTTAGATCTAAGTTCTCGCTCGGCTGAGTGTACACTAATGCCTTTGATCGGGTTGACTGGCTGTACTGTAGTGGCTAGGCTCTTTCACTCGGAACACACGTTTGTGTAATCAAGCCCTTGCAGCTGCGTGCTTTTATTTTTGTTCATGGTGCGAAATATAGAACGCTACTGCTAAATGTTACTCAAAAATTCACGTGAGTCAGTTTTTGTAGTGTGTGTTGTCGAAGTTAAATATTGAATGGGCATATAATAATATTCGTTGCGTTTAAAAGTAATGACAGCTATTATATTCACGATACGTCATTACATATGTAAATTCAATAAATAAACAATGAGGCTGTTTATCGTCATGTAAACGATTCAATAATATAATTAAATATTGTAAATCGTACCTTATTTATTAACGCAAGATTTTTGGTGCTTTTACCTCGACCGGAAAATAAAATGTCATGTTGTGGAAAATTTGTTGAACATTATTTTTTTTGCATTTCGCATTCTCTTTGATCTCAAGTCACTTTGTCTGTTTATTGACGTGTACAATTATTAAAAGATACTTTTATTTAATTTAAGATTTACTCTTTTTAATGCCGAAACAGTGCACAGAATGCTTATTAAGGAAGTAGGTTTTCTGGGCCTTACTACGTGTTGCGATGGTTCTGATCGATTCGGATTGACCAGAGAAGACGAAGATTCAAAAATCTGCAAGTGTCAAAAATCAGATCAGTACAGGCTCTCGATATCAAATTTCAATCGCTTTCTTATATGCTGATTTGTTGGCACGAAATAATAATTTACGGGATAAGAGAGTTAAGAATAATTGTAAATATTGAAGCTTTCTTTATGCAAGCAATCAATGTCTTGAAAGAAAACAAAAACCCATTGTTTCTAAAATTAATGCTAAAGGCTTAGATTCTATTCCACTAAATAGTATACCGACTACACCAGAACGATGATTGCTGAAAGTTGCTATACTATTACTACTAAGTACTAAAAAAAGCGTAGGTACTCATACCAGCATTTTCCAAAATCTGGTAAGCCTACGAAACAACTCGTGTATATAGGTATTTAACAAGCGGGTAATTTATCGCGAACGCGAATTACGTATTTTACGTCCTTATAAATTTTTAATACAATGCAAATATCAAATAATTAATTCGAATTAAATTATTATTAACGTTAATTACAATTCTGGGGTTGAATTAATACGCACTTGTTTTTGGTTTTTGCGGTATGTGTTGTGTGATTTTTAATTTAATATTTAACACGGTTATGAATTACCACAAACCCATCATTTAACCGGATTATGAGAAGTGGGAATTGAATTATGTTATTAAAATAAGTAGCTATATTCATCTATATGTTGTTCTGCCTAGCCTTTTCCCAACTATGTTGGGGTCAGCTTCCAGTCGAACCAGATGAGGCTGAATACCAGTATTTTACACGGAGCGACTGCCATCAGATCTTCGCAACCCAGTTACTGGGAAATGCCGATATCCTAACACCCATATTCTAAGACGTTCCTCCAAAACTTACTCGACTCATACTCGACTCAGAACGGCCTCGAAAACACCTTCAAAATTGTATTCTTAGTCGCAATTTCGAGTGAACTTTGAGGTTCCTCGACGGAGTCATTACGTCATAATTTGAATTATCAGCATCGCGCAAATGACGCCCCGATAAATAATTGTAAGGATTATCGTAAGCATATTCGATAGTCTTCAAAATTCATTTTTATTACATACGAACTTTGACACTTCCTTCCTTAAGGTGGGTTCCGGGGTACCTTGAGTTTGACAGATGATTCCTTACCTCGACTGAAGAAAAATCTTGAGTCGAGGACGTTTATGTCAACTATAACTATCGATGGTAGTGAGTCGAGGTGGAGTCGAGTCGAGTAAGTTTTGGAGGAACGTCTCAGAATATGGGTGTAAGGTTAGGCCGGTTGTCAAACTTTCAGGCTTCTGACTTCCCGTAACGACTGTCATAGGTATTCGTATGACACCCGGGATCGACTGTTTAACGTGCTCTCCGAGGTACGGAAAGGTCTCGATGTGTAACGAACAGTCACCTATCCACGGACCGACCACGGCAACCACAACTTAATCTCGCAAATCGTATGATCCGCGCGGTTTGTGATTAGCCACGATCCTCTCATAGCTATATTCAAAATCATCATCTGGCAATTATTAACCTGTCTACCAAATACAGTCATCAGGTATGACAAATTCCCCGCAAGATCGCTCTTGTGACTGCCTGAGGCGATAAGTAGCTAGGTACATGTTTAAGAAGAGTGTAGAATAAAATATATTTTATTATTTCAGTCGCAAATTCCCTAAAATGGTATACAACTACGAGGTCGGTACTGCTAGCTACTAATTTGGAAGTTATACAAGTACCTAAATACGAAAGAGAAATTTATTCAGTTCACGGCGACGTTTAGTGATGCGCCACTAAAAGCCACAAATTGCGATATCGACCTCAAAAACATTAAAATATTTGCCGAATCTTGCGTATCTTTTGATCACGCTTTTGGACCTTTACAGCCATTACATACGTTTGTGCAATCATCGCCAGTGAGGAAATCTGTATCAGCTCCCTAGAGGCTTCAATCCGAAATCCTACGTATATTATCCAGAAACTTTCCGTATCCAAGATATGAAAAAATAATATGGAAAAGTTACTCTTAGTAGCGAAGTGCGTATCGAGTGCTTCGTAACGTATTTCCGGGTAGACGTCGCTGAAGATCACGAGAGGGTAATAATCTTAAGGAAACAAGAGAGTAACTTCATTTTATAAGATAAGAAAAAAGCCACAAAATGTTATGAACAAGGTCATATAATTGCGATGTTTAAACAACACAATGCTTTAATGAGCTACTGAATTACTTAAATAGCCCCGCGGCGCCTTTTGCTTACGAGACGTTTAAAAGCTTATTCTCATACGATGAGTATGTGTATTATGTACGCTGAGTAACTTTTCGCATTAAGAAAATGTTATATTAAGATAGGAAAGTCTTCCTGCAATTTAGATTTAAAATACACAACGTTTTTCTAATTGATTTCAGAGCCAATGCAAACAGATCGTAATTTGTCGTCGTCCAGGAGCTCCAGTACTACGAAAAATCGAAAAGGAAACTAGACAATTTTTCTATAAAAAAACAGTCGTCCGTCGCTCGTTCTCCGATCGCCGGAGTGGGCGGCAGTAAAAATTTTACGCTTCAGGAGAAGCGTTTGTGCAATCAGAGCGGATTGTACTGGAAATCTAAGCTAAGCCGCGTTAAGCGCCGTAGGCACCAGGAAAACATTTCGCCCCGCCTGAATCCTATTACTGATTTTTAAAAAGGTTTTACGGGTTCCAAGTATCTGTATTTTTGTGGAAGTCTTGTGCCGCTAATGGTGTCGTCAAAATAAAGTAAATTTTTTAAAGATAAAATCTCTAACTTCTGATCTTTTCCGATTACGTATTCATGTACACATACCTAGATATTTTACGTCTCAAAGGAATTTCCATCGAGATAAATAATATACATATTTGAAATTCGTCAGCGCGTTCGCTAGTGTTTTATTGTTGTTTTCTGGAAAAGCCCTTTTGGTGAACACCCATTCCTTTTTTCGTGTGGCTTATATTAATAATACTTGAATCCAGTTAAGGGTCTCCCACACGCGACCAAAACACGCAGCTGCTTCGGAACGAATAAAAAAGAAAGTTATTCTCGTTTTAACTGCAGACGTTTTTCATTAATAAAGAAGAACAACAAGGTTTACCGCAATATTATTTCCTCTCTGTAAAAATAATAATGTCGTTCCATCTTGTCTTTCTAACCAATTTATTAATTTATTTATTATGCATTACTCATGGAATGTAACAGAGATGGTAAATTGTTCTTTCTTTTTGTAAATAATAAATTGAAAAGGCTTAAGGCCGAGCCATATTTGACGGAAGATACGTCGCCGATCTTCCGCGCGTACACATAATTCCATATAAACATCTCACACCGTACACATTTGACCGATGATGCGTTACTAAAATTCCTCGAGTAAATTTACGCGACAGAATATCGGCGACGTATCTTACGTCGGATGTGGCTTGGCCCTAAATGGAAAAGCAAAAGTAGGTATGAGGTATTTGTTGGCACATCGCAAAAACAGAATATTTTTTTCAAAAGTTCGTAGGCTGATTTGAATTACTATTTATGTTGAGTCAAAATTTGGAAAGATCCAGCAAAATATGGGAAACCGATTGTTTTCGTGGTTCTATTAAAGCTACCATCGGTAGCCAATATGTTATACGTCGTGCTATGTATAAATAGCAGTAAGTAAATATCCTGTTCATAGTAATAAGCTATAGAAATAGATGCCCTATACAACAGAAGCCACTAAGCGATATCTTTATTAGCACTTCCTCCTTGGAATATACTCGGCAATTTTTAAATGCATAAACATTATTTGTATTGTGAATTAGTATTTGTTCTTAATATTGGTATTTATTCTATTTCACATTGAAAATAATTAATCGATATCTCGCCCCCTATTACATGAGACTTAAACATAATTGGCGATACGAGGGTGTTACTAAACACCTCTGCCTAACCCTTCGGGGAATACATGGCGTGTTGTTATGTTTATAATTAATCGATACTCATGTTCTTAGTACTGACTTGTTACAAAATAATTATACAGGCAATGGTTGCTCTATCTTCACTGTGCTAGGAGGCTGACACGACACCATAACCTTCCTTGTGGTCATATTTAATTTGAATAAACTATTCTAAGTTCTATATTCAATCTCTGCATTTTTCTTTTCACACCCTTTATCCTATTTCATATACTTAAACCCATCTATAGTACACAAACTATTAAATCTGACAATCGAAAAAAAAATGTGTGGCGAGTGCTAGAAAATATTCAGCACCCTATATCCGAAAGCATAAATTAATATTTATAATATTACCGCTTGATTTGATACCTTTAGGTGAGTTAAGAAATAGGTGATTAAGATAGTTAAACATAAAAACATAATTCACTCATTACTGTCCCATTGCTGGGTACGGGCTTCCGCTCAGAATGCAAAGGGTTTAGGTCTTAGTCCACCACGCTGGGCTGGTGCGGCAACCCGCACCAGCCCAGCGTGGTGGACACAGCGTGGTGGTTTGCCAACGCAAACTACACACACTATCGAGAACTTTATGGAGCCCTCTCAGGTGTGCAGGTTTCCTCACGATGTTTTGCCTTCACCGTTGACACAAGTGATAATCAAATTCTAACTTGAATTCGAAAAGTCAGAAATTGAACTCAGATCCTCCTGTATGGAAGGCAAGTGTTCAACCGTTAAGTTATCACTGCTATAAATCTAATACGACAAAATATTACTTTTGCTAAAATATTACTATATATTACGGGAAGATGTATATTTTTATCTAAAATTAGCAATTCTTGTATTTACATATGTATATAATCTGAATCTCGGAAACGGCTCCAACGATTTTCATGATATTTAGTATGCAGGGAGTTTCGGGGGCGATAAATCGATCTAGCTAGGTTTCATTTTTAGAAAACGTCGATTTACCAAAAAAAACCGAGCCAAGCTCAGTCATCCAGGTAATGATGATAAAGACTCCATATTTTTTTTCTCGTCATTGTAAAGTAATCTTTAATATTGCACATGGATTCTTACACTTAATGCAGTAATCTATTTACCTAACATAAAGCAAAGAAAAATAAACAAATGCGCATTTATAATGTCATCGGAACTTCACGCGGGCGAAGTCACGGACCAAACCTAGTCAAATCTAATTATATTCCCATCCATCGGCTTTCAGGCGTAGCTGTCTGTTCTAATTGTACGACCGATTTGTGGTTTATATCCGTAAAGAGCAATCGCATGAATCTAATGCATGGTTTTCATATTATGCATCCATTATCTATTCGTGAATGTAAAATCCATTAACAGAACTAGTTCATACCAACACGCCTGTATTCCCCGAAGGGTTGGGCAGAGGTGTATAGTAACACCCTCATTTCGCCGTTGTGTTTAAGTCCCATGTAAAAGGGGGCGAGCCTATTGCAATCAACCGGGCACAAATCCAAATTACGAGCTGCTACTGAGAACTTTACCCGACCTGGGGATCGAACCCAGGACCTCGCAATCAGCAGTCGCGCTTGCCACTACTAGACCAACGAGGCAGTTAGAATTAGAATTAGTTCAGTTCTTCTTTTCGTGTGGTTACTGACTAACCTGTTGTCAGAGTTTATGCCGCCCATAGGCCTCTGACTTGGTTTCACATGCCGTCGAGAAATATCATTCAGGCATACTGGTTTCCTCACGATGTTTTCCTTCACCGTATTTTAAGCAAGCGCTAATCACACAATACACACATGAATCTGAAAAGTCAGAAGTACGTGCCTTGGGTTCGAACTCGAGACCTATGACTTGGCATCCCGACGGTCACACCACTAGGCTATCACTGCTATTAGTTCAGTTGATAATTATACAGGGTGGCAGTAAAAAATCTATACATCAACCTCGATCGTCCCATTTTAAATCGTTATCTGAATTCCCAATACCTATATAGAGCTGCGTATCCTATCATAACCTAGTGTCAGAATTAGAATGACCTTTCAATAAAATTTCCTGAATTTGAGACACAATCAAAAACCTTAGAACTGTCGCCCGTGATCCAATTTGAGGCCGAGACAAAGCTGGGTGGAACGTTCTCATTATATTTTATAATGAGGTACCCCAAACCGGCGACCGTGAGGCATCGTATGTAAAACGACCTTATAACTTAGCTAAAGTGACTGGACATATTAAACATGGAGTAAAATTAATATTATGCTGTGTGGCAAGGAATGAGCATCCCTTCTCTTAACGAGGGTGTCATAAGCGGTGGATAAGGGACACACTTATCAGCATCAATTTGCATTACACTCATAGAAAGTAGGCATTTTAATCGACTTTGAAAAAGGAGGAGATATCAATTCGATGTGCTTTTTTTCGTTTGTAGGTACACCGATTTCTTCGGGATGTGTGGACCGACATACCTACGTTATTCTTTTTTGTTTACAAGACTATACTTGAGCTATCCCATATAAATTTTATCATAATCTGATGAAGTATTTCGGAGATAGATACTAGAACTCCTCAACGACGAACACCACACCTATCGTGATTGGGTTATCGTCGCTGGGCAGTGAAAACCTCGTAATTGCAATGAACGTATTTTTACAGGAGGAGATAATAACTGCCTGTTAAAAAAAAAGTATGAAGTGTAGATGTAAGGTTCTTCTGTTTTATTATCAATTCATCAATCTATTTCATCTTAAAGCTGTGCACGGTCGTTCTAAATATGCATTACATGGTTTTTTACCCAACAAATGAATAACAAAAAATAAAAATGAATTCGTGCTTTACGAGGAATTCACTGCCCAGCAACGTTATTGAAATTTGTATTAGAACTGAAGACCACAAACAAAATATCATTTTTCATATAGGTAGCTGTGTTATTATTAATTCCATTCAAATCGGAAAAATAAAATAAAAATTCAAAAAAACTGACTCAAAAAATAACTAAAAAGCATCAAATAATAAACATAAATAAAATTAACATTTTCTGAAGTCAAATCTATCCCAAGATTAATCCTACATGTTGCAGTAAATTCACTAGCAAATCCCACTATCGGAGCTATAGTTATTTAGAGGAACACGAGTATGCATGAGGTATCCCTAAGTAAAAAAATAAAAGTTCCTACATAAAACAGAGTTCTAGTAACTAGGTAAATAGGTACCTAGAACCATAAGCAGTCGTAACGACATTATTATTTCCTCTCACAAAGGGCGAAATTCTAACATCAATGATTTATTGTTCAAATTCGATGTCGTAATAGCTATCGGCTATTTGATTTTATGGGTTCATTGGATACAATGAATTTGGGCACTGCTATCTATATCAATGTATATTATATCAGTAGATATTTTGATGCGTACTGGGATTATGCCCGTTTCTAATCGAGCAGACTGTTCGACAGAAGCATGCATTTCATGTGCGAAGGCTTAGCTTAACTATCAATATCAGAATGTTCACGCGTATTTAGATAATGAAATCCTACTGGTTTGCCTACTAATTGCACTAAAATAGGCTAAACCTAATTGCTTTACTCTTGAATGAACGTTAAACTGCCTCGTTGGGCTAGTGGTGGCAAGCGCGACTGCTGATCTTGAAGTCCCGGATTCGGTCCCCAGGTCGGGTAATGGGTTATTGGGTTTTCCGTGTGAAATTCCTCAGTGGCAGTCCGGAGTCTGTATTTGTGCCCGGTTGATGCCAATAGGCTCGTCCCCTATTACATGGGATTTAATCATAACGGCGAAATGAGGGTGTTCCTATACATCTCTGCACAATCCTTCAGGAAATACAGGCGTGATGCTATGTTTATGAACGATAAACCAATGTGAAACACGATGTACATATCTCAACTCAACGTATTGCAGTCCATTAAAAGATAAGCATCTACCAAAGGTGGTTTTGTCTGTAATCACTAGTCACCACGCTGGTCAAGCGAGTGAGTGAATGAATGACCGAACAATTTTGTTTTTTTTAAATTACATGTTCTTTTCCCTATATCTTTCTTGCCATACATTCTTCTGCCTATCCTTTGTTCCAACTATGTTCGGGTCAACGGGCGAGTCTAACCAGATGCGGCTGAATATCAGTGTCTAACACGGAGCGACTACAGACAGATCCCCGCAACCCAACTTACTGGGTGATACCAACATCCATATGTTAAACCATTTACCAATCTTTCGAGCTTCCGACTACCCTTCAGATCACAGAAATAATCCCACTATCCATAACGACTGTCATAGATATTCCTACGACAACCCGGACCGACTGTTTAACATGCTCTCTCTCCTAGTTACGGAGGGGCCTCGATTACAAACAGTTACCCATCCATGTGACTGGCCGCGACAAGCAAAGCTTAACCTTACAGATCATACGAATGTGGTTATTATTTTACCGCAAATCCCTATTCGCCTTACGTGTCCCATTGAAAAAAAAAGTAAAAAATAAAATATAAAAAGAAATGCAAAAATCTGAATACCTCGTAAATTCAAAACTGTCCGTGCAAATATGAAAAATGTATGACACTTTGCAACACTTATCGCGGCAGTACTTGTACGTACTTTGGCGTTTTTTTCATATAATTCTCACGCAGACACATAATTCATGTTGAGATAACTTTGAACATATCAGGGCCTCGCTGTCTGGGAAGTACCTCGAGGGAATGTACACTTTAAACTAAGGGTAATTTCAGAAATAAATGTAATTGTGGAAAAGGGATGATACGGGACCTGCATTCCCCGAACAATACGAGTGTTGAAAACAATTTTCAGCAATCTGAATTAAGTTTTCCAATATTGTTCCGCGTAAATCTAAAACTTTACCTCGTATAAGTTTGTATTCTGTAAATACGAAATTGACTCCTATGCCCATACAAAGATGGGTTAAAATATTTTTTAATACAGATTATTCAGTTGAGCCATTTTAATTATAAGTCGGGGATGATCCCTTCCGATACAATACCTAAGGAAATAGGATATTACAGATATCATTTTAGTGATGTCATATTCATGTTCGCTAATTAAGCTTATTTAACAAAATACTTCATGTTGCTTATTTACTTGAGGATCGGTACATATGCAAAGGCGCAGCCCATACTAAGGTCATACTAATTGAGGTTGATACCTTATTAGTTCACATAATTGATATAACATAACATCACGCCTGGTACTCCCCGAAGGGTTCGGCAGAGGTGTTTTTAGTACACCCTCGTTTCGCCAATTATGTTTAACTCCCATGTAATAGGGGGCGAGTCTATTGCCACTAACCGGGCGCAAATCCAGACTCCGGGCTGCTATTGAGAAATTCCTAATGAGAAAACCCAATAACACTTTTCCCGACCTGGGGATCGAACCCAGGACTCCATGCTCAGCAGTCGCACTTGCGACCACCAGACCAACAAGGCAGTCCAACATAATTGATATAGACGGAGTAATTCGACTTACGGCCATTTTCTATAACCTATCTCTCTACCGGTGGGTTGCCTTACTTGAGATAGAAGTTTGACATAAGGCCCGTAGTAGTAATGTCGAACTTCTAATCTCTAGTAGGATAAACCGCAGAAAGATAGGATATAGAAACGGCAGTTAGATAGTCTGGATTCTAAAGTTGAACGGATCGTGGTCATTGGTGTGCAATGTTATATTTTACTACGATAATAGGCGGTCACTGATGGCTTTGTAAGATACCTGCATGATCATATAAATATTGAAAATTTTAATAAAGAAATTGCAACTTCGTTTCTTCGCTTATAATATATTATCGAATTAATTAGCACACCATGCCTATACAATATGGAAGGGCCCGGGCATATTAGCGACCGCACGGATTATACGATTTGCGAGGTTAAGTAACGCTTGCCACGGTCAGTCCGTGGATGGGTGACCATTTGTTACACACCGAGACCCCTCCGTGCCTCGGAGAGCATGTTAAACCATCAGTCCCGGGTGTCATCTATGACAGTCGTTACGTGTAGTCAGAAGCCCGAATCTGATAACTGGTCTAACTTTAGGATATCGGCATTGCCCAGTAACTGGGTTGCGGAGGTTTGATGGCAGTCGCTCCGTGTAAAATACTGGTATTCAGCCGCATCTGGTTAGACTGGAAACTGACCTTAACACAATTGGGAAAAAACTATGCAGAACAGAACTACGGGCATACAATATAAGTTGGGCCACAGAAGTCAACTACTGAACATGGAGGGCTACGCAACTCTCTGTCAGGAGACAGAGAGTTGCAATTACCGGTCATACTCATAAGGGAATTTGGTCATGACCACCACGCTTTGGCATTACAACATACATAGGTGGATGCTATCCGTCCTCTAGGAAGACCCTTTTACATCGCTAAAATTCAAGGGCTTGTCTAATCTTCATTGGAAAACACACAGCACTTTATAAAAATATCTATTACGACGTGCAAATAAAATTATTTATGTAAGTAAACTATCTACTTACACCATGAGAGAAATAATAAGCTAATTTAAAATATATTTAATAAAAACATCACTCATTTTAATTCAAATAAGAAACATTTTTTTTCTATCTTGGAAATTAACGAAAAAAATATTTAGTTACGAATCATTGTGTATAGGTATAAAGTATTTACTTAACTATATTAAAAATAAAATAATTATATCTCTTCTTACCGGATAAAAAACTTTTTAACTGATCCAGAAATAACGCACTACACACAAATCCGCCAATGTAACGCAAAGACGCGGAAAAATCTCAACAAGTACGCCAATTAAAAGTTTTAACAGTCAACCACGGTCACAAATTAAACACAAATGATATGAGAATAGACAACAAATAGAAAAAAGTTTTATTACATTTACACACACTGGTAATAATGTTCTATTATTTTTTTATTATAGTTGCGTTCGCGAGTCGTTCGAGTTTCGAATTTCGGATTGGAACATGGCGCAGGCCCGTTCGGAAAGAGCACGAGCGTCGAGCAGACTGGAGGCCGCGGCCGGCGGCGCTCAACGCGCATGTGCACACAACCTCTTATAATTTGATATCTCACATCACCGCCCCTGTGACATTCTGTGGTAAAACCTACTCGTAAATTATTCAATTTTATTTACTTATTCGTACGCTTCTGTTGGAATATTATGACATGGGTCATGTGATTTTTTTATCGCCGTGCGATTCGCGTATTGTGTCGTTTAAGAACGTTCGACTAATTTCCGTCTCCACTGACCACAGTCACTAGTATAATAATTTTATATAACTTCAATTTATTTATACGATTTTTTCTTACATGCGTAGCCCTAAATAATGATAATATTGTGGAAATAAAGCAATTAAAAAACTATTTTTCTAGCCTATTATGTTTTAAAAATACCATAAGGTTTGTTTTAATTTACGAAAGTAGTTTGTTAACTTCCTAGTACCTACTTAGAATAATAGTCCTGCTTGAAATTCTTTTATCTGTAAGTTCAGGGATAGTCAATTTTATCCAAGTCTACGGTAGATTACCAGAAAGGAAATGTATGAATGTTGCCTTGGGAATGGATCTCGCGTTATTAAAATTTCAAATTAGAAAGATTTGAGTAAAACTGGAAGAATATATTGAAAATACTATTTAAAGTACAATATCATGCCTGTTCAGAAACATTCGAATTGTATATATTTAAAGGCGTAATCTAAATATATTGAAGTAAGTGGGGCCGCAAAGAGATTGTCGCTCGGTAAGCCGACTACAAATAAAGAGGTTGAACGAGGCGATCGGTTTTGGCAGTACGCCCGCACCCCTAGTTATTCTGTCTCGCACCGGCCGATACGACCCTTTGTCGATAAAACTAGAACACCACTACGCGACAGTTTTGATGTTGGATCTTTTTGGTTAAAAATAGACAGAATACATGCATGGAAGAAATACTACCGCGCAGATCCAATATTCTGCAAGGTTAAGCAACATTACCACGGTCCATTCTTAGATAAACCCCAGTATCTTTACGTGCATGTTAAAGAGTCAGACACGGCTCTCATTAGATAATTATGAGAGTAACTCAACCGCAGCCAAAAGCCTGAAAATTGTCTGATTTTAGGTCAGCAATCTGTATCAACTGCATATTGGTTAGGAGAATCAGGTTATATATAAACGTTCCTTGTAAAATAACTACGTTTAAAAAAACCGACCTTGTAAACTAAAAAGTATAAAATAACTTAATAAAGATTTAATTTAATACACCTCTTATGCAAGACTTATACCTTTACCATAATATAAAATTAACAGTTTCAGAAGTCGGTGCTAATCCACGCTGAACCAAACTGAAGGCACTGACTTCTGAAACTGTTAATTTTATATTATACATAAAGGTATTGGGTTTGCATAAGAGGTGTATTAAATTAAATCTTTATTAAGTTATTTTATACTTTTTAGTTTTTGAAGTTGGTATTTTTAACGTAGTTTTTTTATTTTTTACTTTTTAGTGTCTGTAATAGGTTGTTCTGTAAACTACAGTAGGATTTTTCAAGATTACATCAGGTAGACTATTTACATCGTCCACGTAAACAAAAATGTTCATAAATAAAAAAAAACATAAAATGAAAACTACTGGGCCAAACTATGTTAAATTTTTATGGGACCAAATGGCAACTATTCCACATCAAACTAAAGAAGAATCACGTAAATCGGATCATAAATCTCAGCGTAATCGGTGTACATACATAAAAAAAATCGAATATAGAACCTCCTCCTTTTTGAAGTCGGTTAAATACTGATTGCCACTTCTAGTCAGATGAGATCTGGGGACTAGAAAAAACCGGCACTTTGTCTGGGAACAAAAGCAGATTATGGCTTAGTTGCACCAACTAACTATAACCGTAACCATACCAAAATGTCCGTCAAATCAGTACATATTTGACATAAATACGGCAAGTTAACAGTTATAGTTAGTTGGTGCAACTGAGCCTATGACAGCAAAAGTACATTGCTGGGTACGAGTGTGGTACGGAGCTATGCTCAAAATGAGGTTTTCGGCCTTAATCCACCACGCTGGCCTGGTGCGGGTTGGCAGACTACACACCTTTGAGAACTATTCGGAGCGCTCTCTTGTGTCCAGCTTTCTTCACAATTTTTTCCTTTCCCGTAAACGGAAGCGACAATCAAATTCTAATCCACACATAGGATTCAATAAGTCAGAGATGCGGACCGGGTCCAAACTTAGACCCTCCGCATGGAAGGAAAGCTTTCAACAGCTAGGCTATCACTGCTTTACAGCAAAAGTAGGTAAATAACTAAAAGCATACAAAAGGTTTTACCGATTTTACCAACATCTGATAACTTTTATCTGAGGAATAAGATGTTTGACAATATTTTTATAGAAATATTCTGTCACAACGAAAAAAAAGTTACTCGACGTTAGTAAAATCTGCCCTAATGCTCAGTTCCTATGGCCAAAAACGAATCGTTTTGCTCGTAGCATTTTTTATTGCCAAACTGAGCATATAATTGCACGTGTAAGCTAGTTTAACTTGTGATAAACTAATCACGTATGGAAGGATCTGCTATGCAAAGCTGTGGGGTTTTTGCTGCACTCTTGATAAAGATACAATAACGCTTGGTAAACCATAGAAATATAACATCACGCCTATATTCCTCGAAGGGTTGGGCAGAGGTATATATTAACACCCTCATTTCGCCGTTATTTTTAAGTCCCATGTAATAGCGGGCGAGCCTATTGCCATCAACCGGGCACAAACCCAAACTACGGGCTGCTACTGAGGAATTCCACACGAAAAACCCAATAACCCAATATCAACTTGCCGCGCTTGACTCAGTGGAACGCAGAGCTAAAAGGCTCACTGGCGACGAAAAACTAGTGGATGCCAAGCTTCAAAGCTTGGCTCATCGCCGCAAGGTTGCCTGCTTGTCGGTCTTCTATAGACTGTACTTCGGAGAGTGTGCTCAAGAACTCCACAACCTCATCCAACCGGCCCCCTTCTACCATCGGACATCTAGACGCACTGCAAGTTACCATCCATACTTAGTTGCCATTCTACCAATTCGCACTAAGCGCTTCCAAACATCCTTCATAATGCGCACTGCAAAAGAGTGGAATTCACTACCTGCATATAGATGCAGGTAGTGAATTCCACTCAACATAGGTTAGGAACGTAGGTTCCCGAACGCATTCAACCTGAATCTCTTCAAAGTTAGAGTTAACAAGCTTCTTCTGAGTAAGCTCACTCCATCGTAGACTTTGTATCTGTCTCCTCTGACCTAGACTAGAGTCA
The DNA here is from genome assembly GCA_910594945.2 of Amphipyra berbera. Lineage (NCBI taxonomy): Eukaryota > Metazoa > Arthropoda > Insecta > Lepidoptera > Noctuidae > Amphipyra > Amphipyra berbera. The sequence goes on along the minus strand of OU343136.1, from coordinate 6,213,100 downwards.
AGGAGCAAACCCATTAAAAAAAATAACACTTTGCCCGACCTAGGGATCGAACCCAGGACCTCACGATCAGCAGTCGCACTTGACCAACGAGGCAGTTCATCATAGGAATCTCAGTCTAAAATCATGTCATATGATAACACTTTCAAGTAATCAACGAGGGAAAAGGGACCCTCACTTGGTCCGCGTAACGTTTGTGAATACCAATGTAACCAGAATATATAGGTACGGTTATTATACATGTATAATGTATGTTCAAAGAGAGTAGTAATAACTACTAGGCTATGTTGGGTTTCAATATTAAATGGCAGGTATGTTTAGCCACATGTAGGCGCTCGTCATTAATGCTATTGACGTCGTTGGACTGGCTATACGGGCAAATCGGGCATATGCCCAGGCCGGATGCCCGATGGGATGGTGTGGCCTGATGGGCCGGTCACACAGTCGGAGAAATCGAAAGAAGAGGGGAAAGTCAAAAAAAAAAAGGTCGTCCAACTATCGCTTGAAAAAAATTCCGCTAATTGTTTGTGTTTGTAAATGCACCCAAGATACAGGAGAAAGAGTGAGGGAAGCGTCTAAAAATGCCCGGGCCGATTTCAGGTCCCAGTCCGGCCCTAGTTTGATGTATACGATTGTCTGTGTGTATTAAGTATTCGATTATTGGTTGCTTCTCAGTATGTTCAGATCAGTGGACAAGAAACTTGACAATGCTGTGGTAATGATGAAAAACACAGACATATTCTTGTCGATAGGAATCCTTTCTACCTAGACACATAGGTACACTCGCGGACATTAGTGGTGAATCACTTTTCAATCTTATTGCCTTAGTAATAAGGTTGAAAAGTGTTTCACCGCTAATGTCCGCGATGGTACCTAGAAGTCCTTGTGAATGAGTTCGTCTGGGGAAGTACTACCACCATACCTATTTCTATCGCTGCGTATCATTGCTGTGTACCAGTTTGAAAGGTATGGGTGCCGGTGAAATTACAGACACATGAGGTTTTCCAACTTTGTCTCTAAGGTTAGCAACGCATCTGTAATCCTCTTGGAGTTGTAGATGTGTAGAGGCGGTGGTACCGTAAAATAGGGTGAATAGAGATGCAGGGGAGAATCGGGACGAGACTTTCAAAGGGATTTTAACAATATAAAAAGGACTCTAATGTGTTAACTGTATGTAACACTTTGGGGTGGCTTTAGGAGTCAACCCTCGACTAGCATGTGCATATAAAATTTAGCAGGCGTGTACTTACGAGAGGATAAGGAATAACACTTGTAACCGTACACTAAATATATTTAATTAAGAATTTACAAAGAGTACAAAGAGAACAACAGGGCGTGGTTCGTACAATGCGAGGAGTCCAGGTCTTCTTCAGCAGGTGAGGCACTTAACTGAGCAACTGCAGCGGCGCGAGAGGCCGATCTGCAGAGTGCCGACCTTTTATAGCCCCGGACCCCCGCCAGTCAGCCACCACCCGTCACATGTATTATAATTAACGATTAAGTGTCCTTGTTGGCAACAAACTATATTATTTCAACGGTAAAATCCATTTTAAAGTACCGTCTCAATTCACCCCTGCATCCCTATTCACCCCATTTTACCGTAATCTCTTTCCATCAGGTGAGCGCGGCTTGTTTGGCAACCTATTACATTTATAAAAACACATGTGAAGTATACTGTCCGGTTGCAAATAAACAATGACTATGTTTTATAAAAAGCCGTAGAGTATTGTTGAATATGGGCCACCCATATACTGCAGGGTCTGTCGAGAGTTCCATAAATAGAACAGGTCAGGCGAATCACACACGCGGATGCTGCTATCGATATTCCTGATTAGCGTATTTCCCAAGCAAACCTCGAAGGCACTCCTCTTAAAATAGATACACAGCCACAGCCCCTCATCTGACGGAATTACATATTCTCTTCCTCCTAGCGTTTTCCCCAACTATGGTGGGGTCAGCTTCCAGTCTAACCAGATGCGGCTGAATACAGTATTTCACACAGAGCGACTGCCATCAGGCTTCCGCAACCCACTTACTAGGCAATGCCGATATACAAAGGTCAGACCGGTTGTCAGACTTTCTGACTTCTGACTACTAGTAATGACTTATATATAGGTATTCGTATGACACCCGGGACCGACTGTTTAACCTACTCTCCGAGGCGCAGACAGGTCTCGATGTGTAACGAACAGTCACCCATCCATGTATTGACCGCGGCAAGCGTCGCAAATCGTATAATCAGCGCGGTTGTTAATTAGCGACGAAAACCTCCGCCTGACGGAATTACATAATACAGTCGTAAATTCTTTAATATACTTTTTTCTTTTCCAAGTTCGTTATAGTCACATCCATCATAATAATTCATATTCTTTATATTTATGCATTTTCTATTTCGTAGCCTACTTCTAAAGCTTTTACCTTTTCCCCAGTGGCATGCAAGGCCGTGATATAAATATCTTGCCTAATATAGCTCAGTTAGTGGCCAACTTTGGTCACGTATTAAATTTTCATGTCAGGCATATTCAGTTTCTCCATTCCTCTCTACCTGTCTTATTGTTTGATCGTATAATTTACGGTAAACAAAGTCACGCATATAAGAACAATTATTTTGTGATGATAGATTGAGAAATGATGAGATTAGACAAGGTTGCGGTTTAAAAGATGATGTAGGTAGTGACAAAAATTTAAAGAAGTATTCTTAGGTGGTTTGGTCATGTTGAGAGAATGAGTGAACGGCGATTAATAAAAGGAATTTATAAGGCGGATGTCAATAGAAACGCCAGTAGAGGACGTCCTAGAAAGACATACATCTATGTTATTAGTGATGTTCTTCACAAAGGTCAGGTGCATAGTACTCTCAACCGGCGTGCGTGTACGACAAGATGTATGAATGTGGATGAAGCGAAAAGGGTATGTAAGGGTCGTCCAAAGGGGTATGTAAGCATGTGGTGTTCTATAGTTTCTGGCTACCGCCATGGGAAAAAAGCGTGAGTTTATGTATGTATGTATGTAAACTATTTTGTCAAGATGGTGATTATGTAGGTCTCATAAAAGGTGGTGATTACGTCAAGAGGGAGGGCAGCAGCCTCCGTCTGTGTGCTAACAACAGCAAAATTTGATCACCAATTTTTCTGGTAAGCATGGTGATAATGGGAATTTCCCGATTTGGCGATCATTGGGAGAAACTATTGGTTGAAATAATTTATTATTTTGATCTGTTCTGTTTGCCTCGCCGTATCCTTCATTTATACCCTTGAATTGTTACCTATATCAAAGTTACACTATAATTTGGTTTATAATATTTATTTATTATCCTAGTGGACTACTTGTAGAGGGATGGACCCTCGGACCGTTTCTACGGGGATTTTTATACCTATGTTATTTTTTTAGTATAATGTTATATTCAAATTAAAAAATAGGATGTACCTATGAGGCTTCCATAGTCACGCAAAGTGAACTAAAACCTTAAGAAAAAATTGATAAAAAACAATTATGACCAAAAGCACATTCGATATTAACAGAGCTTAGGTGTCCAGCGTAATGTCTCAAATTCTGCGGCGTTTTATGCTATGATACAAATCGATACCGATAATTTAGAAAACTATTGACCACTGCATCATGTTAAGTTGTAAACTTTTCGAAGTATACTTAAACAGAAGAATGCTCAATTAAAATGTATTAATATAAATCGTTCCCTGAATTACTGATAGCTATTAATAATTTCTATTGTGAGTGCGTACTTAATCAAATTAAAATCGATAATGTTTTAAGGTGGATTTTACAATATAATTCCCCTCACGTCAATAATATATTTGAAGTGGTTTTAGCCGATGGTAATCAAACATGGTGCCTGAAACCCCATAGCTGCTTGCTCCCATACTAATTAACTTACAAAGATACAAGTAGCGAATATGGTGAAATGCATTCTACGACTTTGTTTGCATCACATTCTTAATTTGGTATGTAGTAAATGAGATCAAAAAATGCAATTTGAACTACATATGTATAATGTCAAAAAAAAATTAGATTTAAAATAATATAGATAATACAATTAGCCCATTACTGTCCCACTGCTGGGCACGGGCCTGTTCTCAGAATAAGAAGGGTTTAAGCCTTAGTCCACCACGCTGGCCTGGTATGGGTTGACAGATTACACACACCATCGAGAACTTTAAGGAGTCCTCTCAGGTGTGCAGGTTTCCTTACAATAAGGATAATCAATTTCTGATCTGCACATGAATTCGAAAAGTCAGGGGTACGGGTCGGGATCGAACTCAGACCCTCCTGCATGGAAGGCAACCGTTTAACCATTAGGTTATCACTGCTTGTAATCTTTACATAGTATAAAACAAAGTCGCTCCCGCTATCTGTCTGTCCCTATGTATGCTTAGATCTTTAAAACTACGCAACGGGTTTGGATGCGGTTTTATTAATAGATATCTATAGAGTGATTCAAGAGGAAGGTTTATATGCCTCATATTAGTATCTACATTGCACCCGTGCGAAGCCGGGACGGGTCGCTAGTTTAAAATATACAACACAAATAATAAAATTTTAAATATACAACACACACTGCTTCTACAGAACAAAATTATGGATGAATGGTCTGAAATAAATATTACATTTTATTTTTATTTTATAATATTGTCTTGCGGTTCTCTGGTGTAGCGCGGAATCATTAACTATTTACATCCTAAAGGACTATAAGATCCGTCGATTACGGAAAGCCCTTCTCGTATCCTTTTATATCATGTTCGGGCACATGACAATAAAATTGACAGGTGCCAGAATACGGATATGACGGACTGCCGCGGTCCGAAACATTTTGGTTTATTGATAACGTGTGTTATAAATAAACTAAAGCGTTAGCATGAATATGAACATTTTTTATCATTTTTTTGTATATTACAGAATTCTTTTAGCTCCGAACTTTGGATGAGTTTCACTAGACCAAGCTTCCAAGGTGATTTTAGTAATGAAAAAAGAAGTTATTCAGCCATTTTCCAAAACACAAAAATGAGTACGTAATAGTACATTACTGCCGCGGTCTGTAATGACTGCGTTGCTGGCAGCACTGATGATGGCCGAAAGCGCAGTGTAGCGCAGCTCCAGGCCACCACAGCGCGGTCAGCATTGCAGCTCTTGATGACCAAGCTTGAAGGCCGAGAGCGAAGCTAACCTAAGCTCGAGGCCATCATAGCGTGGCCAGCAGCGCAGTCATTGCGGACCAAGGCTTGTATAGTGCTTTACTCAAACAATGCGAATAATTTAAATAAAACCAGCTTAGTATAGTAAGAATTTATTTAAAGTAGCGATTTGTTTCTTTCCCGGGCTTTAGTTTTTTTTAATAGTCTTTAATAATTGTGCTACCTGTACCTATACAGCTAAATTTTGAATAAAAACTTTTTGCACCAGACTATTTTCGAAACAAAACTCGACAATAATGGATTTTCAAAGGAAATTGCTGGTGGCTAAAACTCACCAGCAATGAAATTCCATACAACTTTGCTGGCGCCTATTCAAGTAGCGCGGAAAGGTCGACTTTGCTCAAAGAAGATTGTCAAAATAATGACCACATTACAAGCATTTTTGAGTAAAAGACATTAAATATTAGAATGTGTACAGTAGATATACCTAGATGTATGAGGACAGTGGCTAATTGCGGCTAATCAAATAATTTAGTGTCATTAGAAATTATTTTACTAAGCGCCAATTACAATAATTATCTTCGATAATGAGAAGGATATTTTTTTGGGTTCCGTAAATGACAATATCAAAACCAATTACAAAATAACGTACATGATTACTGTAGTATCAATTTCAAGTTGTGGCATAATTTTGAGTTGATTAACTCTTCAAAGCTAAAAGCACTTTCAAGACTTCATACAAGATAAAGTTCAAACATTTTCAACCAAAGTGGCTAAACATATCTCAGTCAATACATCAAGAGCTTATCTAGATACCAACTAGGTTACAGGTTGTCTATCCGCTACAAACGTGAATAGCTCCACTGCATTGGCAAATATAGGTCATGAATATCGGAACAAAAACCGTGTACCGGTTTTAAACGTACTTTGTGTATCCCCCGGCTTTAAAACGGGACGACTGAGCTTGCGAGACTATTCTCTATTCAGAACAGTTTCAGTTGTAGGGAGTTTCTGAAGTGTAGTATGTAAGTGATCTAATAAATACTTTGACAAATGCGAATATTGCTTTGTTCAATCGAACCTGCAGTTATAGTCGCCGACACGTAACTTGGCAAAGTTTCGGCGTAGTGGGAGTAAGTTCACGCATGTACACTTAGTGCAACAAAAAAATTGTCACTTTTATTGCTTGTCATTATTCTATGGTTATTGCCTTGTGTCTGTTTAAATGAAACAAAGATAGGAGAGGAATTCTCTTCTCTACTCTTGCCAAGTTACGTGACTGTACTACATGATAGATACTTGAATGGAAGCTTACGCGTCTTGTTAATTGCCGTCGACCATCGACGATTTTGCAACCTGAGCAGGCCTTGTCTTTCCACGACTTATGTATGAAAATATGCATATGACCTGCTATGGCACTTTCCTCACAAGGCCATCCCAGACGTTGCCCTACATTGTTACACTTGCATGGTTTTTATACTACGATGTCTGGACTTTAAAAGAGACCTTGACCTCTAAGTTTGTCTCGGCTTTATCTCAGACCTCGTCAGATAGGAAATGCCGGCGCCATCTAGTCTTAAAACAAACATTACATTGACTTGTAAAAGTGTCTGTAACAGATTGATTTACAGAAATAAAAGTCATTTATTATGCATGTGCCGCAGCGTCTCCGGAATGAAAGACAAAAGAAAACCGAACCGAATGATAGTGAGTGACCGAATCGAATAGTAATAAGAGTGGAATGATTGATACTAGACTAACAGCTAGTTCACACAGAAACTGTTTATAGGACCCGTTTTAGCGGATCCGTTTTCATTTTGGTCATGGCGCCTGTAGTTGTATGAGCGAGTTCACATACACGACAGTATTCCGAAAAACTACTGGATCCGTTATTTTTTATCGTATCCTGCCTGCCAGATGCGACGCGGCTGCCATTTGTTTAACTGATCCGTCGGTACAGGTGTGAACAACACACCCAGTATCGACGGATCCGATTAAACGGATCCGCTATGCGAACAGACTCTTCCGTGTCGTATCGTGACGTATCAATAGGTGCATCTGACGCTATCGAATTCATGTATTTTGTATAAAGACGTCCACACAAATCTGATATGATGCGTAAGACGCTACACGTGAGTCTAGTGTGAATCTGGCATAACTCTCTTGCCTCAAATTCGCGTAGGCAAATTATTTTTTGTAGGTGTTTCACGCATTAGTAAGGGAGTGAGGTTTCTGTATGAAGTATTATTTATTATTCTGGGCTATGAGCAAAGAAGGTATATCTTAAGGCCTTACGCCATTAACGAGTAGATACTGTCGAAATAAATTAAGCACAGTAACTGCAATAAACTGGTTTACTAATGTCCAATTTCCATAACGCTACCCTTGAAATATCCCAAATTCACAACGCTCTATTATTTTTTGCACTCCTATGGACTACTGCAAACCTTCCATTTCAACTACTGAGAGTCTACCTATAATTAACGCAAAGAGGTTATTTTACACATTTGATCACTATTGCCTTCTTCTTCTTTTAAAAAAAACGTTGCCCCACTCTAAGATTTCTCCTGTGTCGTGGGTGCGTTTACAAATACAAATCTTCACACGCACAAACATCCAGACCCAGAACAACTATCTGTAGGCCATACAAATATTTGTTCCGTGCGGGAATCGAACCTATGACCCGTAGCGCAGAAGCCGATCGCTCAGCCACAGCATCAAACGTGTCGTGAAATTTGTTTCTAGGTTTGGTGTATGACTTCCAGTTAAAAACAAATGGCGATTAACTGTGTCTCGAGCAACTAAGACCCGTATTAATAACAGCTCTCATTTGAGAGATCACTCTCAAGTGTAGTTTTAACATGACTTGAGAGGTAATCGCTGTGCCTCGTTGGTCTAGTGATGGCAAGCGCGACTGCTGATCGTGAGGTCATATTATATACAACATGTAACGTAATTAACGCCCGCCCTCAAACACCCCAATTAGAATATTATGTTATAATCATAATACATACACTGAAATTTTAGTTTAACATGTATATGCATTGTTATTTACTAAATTAACGTTCTTGAAATAACGTTTATTTTTCTTCATTTTGTATTGAATGTCGGAATTTTTATTAATACAAATAAAAATGCACTTTTGAAAATCTTTTTGCCTTGATTTACGTTCCATTTCAGTTTGTTTTGACTGTACAGGGGTAATGGGACTAATTTCCGTAGTTTTAATTATTTTTGGGATAAAAAAATACCTATATTAAAAATGATAGAAATCGATTCAGTAAACGATTCTGAACAAACTACTTTCAGGATGTGCGTTAGTTATGTTACATATTGTATAGCGCATATAGTGGCCCATATGCGGTCAGCCTAACGTACCTACTAACACGTCTGTGCACGCTTTAGGGCCGATTTTTCAATCTTCAGATCCTGTAACTTTTATCTGAAGAATACCTAAATATGGCGGTTTGATGTATTTTCTCTAAAAAAGCTGTCAAACCGCCATATTTATTCCTCAGATAAAAGTTATGCTGTTAGTTAGTTATGTTGCGAAGTATGTGCGGTGTAACTTAGAATGATGAAGTTGCGGTTTAAAAGACGATGTAGTGGCAAAAATTGAAAGGAGGACCTATGCTTAGGTGGTTTGGTAATGTTGAGAGAATGAGTGAACAGCGATTAACAAAAGGAATTTATAAGGCGGGTGTCTATGGAAACGCCAGTAGAGGACGTCCTAGAAGGACATACATCGATGTTATTGGTGATGTTCTTCACAAAGGTCAGGTGCGTAGTACTCTCAACTGGCGTGCGTGTATGACAAGACGTATGAATGTAGATGAAGCGAAAGGGGTATGTAAGAGTCGTAGCATGTGGCGCTCTATAGTTTCTGCCTACCCCCATGGGAAAAAGGCGTGAGTTTATGTATGTATGTATGTATAAAAGTTATCTGACAATTGAAAAATCGGCCCCTACAAAAATGTACAAGTGATCTGCATTAGACCCTACATAAACCAAAAGCTACAATCGTTTCCACCGAAACAGTAGATTTATTTGCCTTATCTGTTTAAATAAAAAACGAAAGAAAAAAGAAACAAGGAAGTCAAGATAATACAGGTAAATTTATTCAACGTTTTTACAATTTTGCCAGTTGTCCTTTTGCACTATTGATTGCGCATAACTTTTAGTATTTCGTAATTCATTATGCTGTGGGATTCACGTAATTTTTATTACGTTCGCCACGTTAACGAACAACATACTCACTCCAGGATCACATCGGATCGGCACTGCCGTTCTGCGCGTGCGCCGCCTACATTATATAGGTATAGTGTGCGAGAAGGCCGCGCTATATGAAACCCGCGAGTGCGAGCGAGATGGGTGCGTTCACGTTACTTGTTAGTATTGTAAAATTTTATAGAAAGTTTTAAGTAATCCTATTGGCTAATTTGTTTTATTATTAGATGTAAGTATTGCGTATTGTTTACCTATTAAAAAGTGCTATAATAAGTCGTCAAATACAAATAAAGTCATCATCATCATCATCATCATAATCATCAGCAATATTAGTTTCTTTTAAATCCTTACCTGACTTCTACAATGCTATGCCCCGCCAGGCCCTTTAGCTTCCTTTCAGCTATGTCGGCAACTTCAGTTCTTCTACGGATCACCTTATTTCTAATTCTTCGTATTTGTCCATGACTTATGAACCTTAACTGCCTCGTTGGTCTAGTGGTGGCAAGCGTGACTGCTGATCGTGAGGTCCTGGGTCCGATCCTCAGGTCGGGCAAAGTGTTATTGGGTTTTTCCGTGTGGAATTCCTCAGTAGCAGCCCGGAGTTTAGATTTATGCCCGATTGATGGCAATACGCTCGCCCTCTATTACATCGGACTTAAACATAACGGCGAAAGGAGGGTGTTACTATACACCTCTGCCTAACCCTTCGGGCAATACAGGCGTGATGTTATGTTATGCTTCTTAACCTTTGACTTTGCATAATCGATATCACTTAACCGCTCCAGAATCTAGTTGTATAATTTAATCTCTAACAACTTCGCGATCTCTCACTCATTAAAATATACCGAACAATTCTCAAATAATAGCTTTCGACTTGTCTACGAAGCGTTTTTTAAACGGACAGTTTGCTAGCAACGTCATTACGCTTTTAATTCTTTCAAAATGAAGTCGTCAGGCATCGATCTATCTCGGCACTTTTCGTTACAAATCAAAGCGCTAGAACTGTTCGGAATATGGTTTTACATACCGTACCCTATGACGAATGCCCGATTTTGGGTTTGCGTTTTGACGAGAATAGTTTTAGGAATCGGTGTGTTCGTTATCCCGACCGCCAGCCAGATGTTGTATGTGATACGGTTGATAATGTCGGGTAAAGCTGAAATTCAGGAGGTAGCTGCAATGTAAGTAATTTTGTTTAATATTATAATCTATTAACGACAAGGTTCATGACTTGTTAACGACCGCGCGGATCATATGATTTACGTGGTTAAACAACGCTTGCCGCGGTCAGTCCGTGGAAGGGTGGCCATTCGTTACACATTGAGACCTCCCCGTGTCTGGGAGAGCACGTTGAATCGTCGATCCCAGGTGTCATAAGAATACCTATGACAGTCGTAACGGGTAGTCAGACGCCCGAAAGTCTAACAACTGGTCTAACTTTAGGATATCGCATTGCCCGGTGACTGGGTTGCGGAGGTCTGATGGCAGTCGCTCCGTATAAAATACTGGTATTCAGCCGCATCTGGTTAGAATGGAAGTTGACCCCAATATAGTTAAGAAAAAGCTAGGCAGAACGAACGAACGATTGTAATCTATAAACGGTTTAGTCTACTGCCGAACCTGGGGTACTTGGTGTAACTGGTATAGGATTATAATCTGTAAAGATTGGTACATCGAAAACTAACATCTCTATTGATCTTATTTGCAAGAAGTCTGCTGGTACCAAATCAACCTACACAACATAATTAACCCATTACTGTCCCACTGCTGAGCACGGGCCTCTTCTCAGAATGAGAAGGATTTAGGCCTTAGTCCACCACGCTGGCCTGGTGCGGGTTGACAGACTACACACACTATCGAGAACTTTATGGAGACCTTTATTTATTTTAAACGAACTTACCCAAAGAAAAATAATACCTATACACGTAATGCATCAAGAAACTTAACAAATAAAAGTAAACTTACCGTTTTAACAGCACGAATAAAAATATCTTAGCTTACTTTGTTTATTTCAAAAACATTTACATTATGAGCAGAATATTTAATTCGTCCGTCATTAATGTCAACATAATGTTAGGCTTGAAATATTTTAAATAGCATCCCACCCATACTTGTATAAAATAAAACCTTTTTGATAAACTATTGAGGCGAAACTTATTCTCCTCCAAGAGAAGTGAATCGAGAAGTATATTTTTTCAGATGTTAACCTGCCCTGGGTCCCATAAAATTCACCTTAAAGGGCCAAAAAGGGTAAAATATTCGTAGGTGCGCCCAACCGGATCCCCAAAGTACAGAATATTATGTTAATGTCGTCGAAAAAAAATCAATGATCTTTTATGGGATTTCAGACATTCTATTTACAGACCATTTCACCATTAGTGATGGTTATAAAATTTTGATTGAAACCGTTTTGATTATATGAAAATGAGGACAAAAGAAATACTTTGAAAACTGAAAAGAACCCCTTCCGTGTCCATAAATTACGTTATAACGACACAATAAATCCGCCGTGGAACAGAAATCGCGTGTAACATACATGACAAACCTAAATGAAACTGAATTTTTCAAGCTTTCGTTCAACTTGTTAAGGTCAAATCTTATCAATTTGACCCACTTACATAATAATATACATTGAGGAATTAATGGTCGTTCCTCTGATGACAAGGGAATATCTTTGGCAGAAAATATCGTTCCTCGAAATAAACATCAATGTGAAGGAATGTGTCGCGTGATACATTTCACGGTAGGACATGCAACGACGAAATGTTAATGCCTTTACAGTTCTTTATAGCTATGTTATTGTGGTTTACTTATTCCGCACTCCAGATAAGACGACTTTATTATACCGCTAAAAGCAACCATTTACACTATTTCACCTGTTTTCCTCTAAGGGCCAAGCCACATCTGACGGAAGATAAGTCGCCGATCTTCCGTCGCGTAATTTGCTCGGGGAATTTTAGTAACGCATCTTTAGTAAAATGTGTTCTGTGTGAGGTTTTTATATGGAACTAGCTCTTACCCGCGGTTTCACTCGCATCCTAGGGAAACTACTTCATGTACCCGGATAAAAAGTATCCTATGTGTTAATCCACGACATGACCTGTGTGCCAAATTTTATCCAAAGCCGTTCAGCCGTTTATGCGTGAAAGAGTAACAAACTACCATACACCCATGAACATACAAACTTTCGCGTTTATAATATTCAAATTCAAAATTCAAAAATCATTTATTTCAATCCATTAAAGATCATATTGTTAGTGAAATTATAATTTTAACTATAGTAATTATAGTATTTAAAATCAAAATTAAATTAAAATCATAAAATAAAAACAATTAATAATACGGCTGCCTCTGAGTCATTTATTTGAAAGAAAGAAAGAAAATTATGTATTCTGGACTCACACAGGCAGTTACAGAAACAAAAACAATATAAAAAAAAAGAATAAGAATTTAGACTACCTGCACGAGGCCAAAAAGGGCTCATAACTCAGCATTATGTTGCGACATTTAGAAAAAAAACAAAATGTCGCAACGCTGGTTTTCAGATAGGACCATAGTGATGCCACGGGCAATAACGACACAAATAAATAAATACACATGTTACGTACAATATTAAATTTGAATATTACCAAACAAAAGCAATAAATAGATTAATATAAACTTATGTGTTACGTGTGTGTGTGGAATAGTCAATAAAATTATAGTATACATAGTTATTAAATAAATTAAAGCCAAAGCAGAAAAAATAAATAAAAATAAATTAAGCATTTCCGGATGAGCCAGCCGCTCGGCCCTTCTACATCATTTGTCTATGGTTAGTTTATAACCAATGCCAATGAAGGGACGCGGATCCGGCGCAGGCACCGACCGGTTTGTTGTCAGATTTAAAATGGCCGAAAACTTTAATAGAACTAGGACACTGATTGAGGTATATTAAACTAAATTATAGAAGAAAAAGGAAATGGCATTGTACCTGTTGTATATACTAGTGTGTGCAAAAGTGTATGTAAGTGGAATTAGAATTAGTTTGTTTGTCATTACATTAATCATATAACAGTGGTTAATGTACTGACAATCAAACTTGTTCGCAAATACGCTCAGGATGGTGTTGGAGGTGGTCCGGAGCCTGCGCCCCAGAGATGTGCACCGCTTTCGCATCGTCGCGTCGTGTAGAAACAGTCGACACGCGCGTCGGCGAACATCCCTGACGCGCTGCAGTGCCGGGGCATCCCCAACAACACCCTAAACGCATTATTATATTATAAGTAAGGACAAGGATTATGTGTATCGGCGGAAGATCGGCGACATATCTTCGGTCAGATGTGGTTTGGCCCTAAAGGGCGAGCTACACAAAACGCGGGGTACGAGCGGGTCGTGCGTCACATTTGGTGGGATATACTTCATAGTAATCCCTTAATACTAACGTGGATCTGCCGACGACACGCCACGTTCACGCCCCGCGTGGTGCGACAAAGCCTTTAGAAAGATAGATAAAATATTTTGCATACACTCGTAAAATCACGGCTGTCTCAACATTTTTGTTGTTGACAGTTCAATTTAATTTGATGATGGATGACAGTTTTCACCCTGTACCCCTATATTTCGATTACAATTTTTGGCTCGAACTTTATAATCGGTTTTCCCTAAGAGAAAATCCATTATTGCCCAGTTCCTATGGCGGATAACGAATCGTATTGCTGACGAATAATTTTATCTGTGTTAGATACTAAAGTATGGGAATCCACTAGGTAAAGCTATGGAGTCTATACTTACTTCATTTTTGGTAAAGATACAAGAGTCTGCGAACTGCTTCGTTGGTCTAGTGGTGGCAAGCGCAACGGCTGATCTTGAGGTCCTGGGTTCGATCCCCAAGTCCGACAAAGTGTTATTGGATTTTTTCGTGTGGAATTCCTCAGTAGCACTCAAGTTTGGATTTGTGCCCGGTTGATGTCAATAGGCTCGCCCCCTATTACATGGGACTTAAACAGAACGGCAAAATGAGAGTGTTACTATACACCTCTGTCCAATCCTTCGGGGAATACTGACGTGATGTTATGTTTATGTTACACAAGAGTCTTAATTTTAACCAATAACGCCCGGTTAGTTATAGGAATCGGCCATAAATCTGTAATCCTGCTTGCTAAAGAGGTGATTATCATTAAAATAACAATCTTTTACCCAGCCAGTCACAAAGGTCCGATTATTATTTTAACAGAACAAAATACAACAACTTGCTAATTACATGTTCAACGTTGCAGCATAAACTTAGTTCTGACAGAGTTGCTAGCATCGCTCAGGCTTCTGGATTTGCGTTTGCGCCGGGATCTACTCACCAAACTGTCAGATCAACTTGTGAGCGACGAGTTCCAATGTAACTCGGAGCCCCAGAAAATTATTTTGGAAAGGGCTGTTACGGTTTCCAGGAGGCTGTTTTGGATATTGCTCATCAGTGGTGGTTTAGATATCCTCGGTGAGTGGTGAATTTAATTACGGTTGTGTAAGTGCAATTTTAAAATTTAATTTATCGTATGATTACGTTGACAGAGCATTAGAACAAGGTTTGGTTTTGGGGTCCGATTTTGGTCTTGAGTTGTTTGCACAGCTATACATACATACACAAACTCACGCCTTTTTCCCAAGGGCAAAAAAAAATATAGAACGCCACATGCTACGATCCTTACATACTCCTTTCACTTCATCCACATTCTTACATCTTGACATACACGCGCGCCGGTTGAGAGTATTACGCACCTTTCCTTTGTGAAGAACATCACCAATAACATCGATGTATGTCCTTCTAGGGCGTCTTCTACCGGTTTTTCCATTGCACAGCTACTCACTTGATTTTTTCGGCCGCAAATGTGTGCAAATGCCTTGTTGGTTTAGTGGTCGCAAGCGCGACTGCTGAGCATGGAGTCCTGGGTTCGATCCCCAGGTCGGGCAAAGTGTTATTGGGTTTTTCCATTAGGAATCTCAGCAGCAGCTCGGAATCTAGGTTTGTGCCCGGTTAATGGCAATAGGCTCGCCCCCTGTTACATGAGACTTAAACATAACTGTTTCGTCAGTTATGTTTCGAGGGTGTAATATAATACCTCTGCCATACCCTTCGGGGAATATAAGGCGTAATGTTATGTATGTTATGCACGTGTATTTCTATAATCAGCGAGGGTTGAACTCCCTATTAGAGGATACATAATAGCAGTAAATGCGCAAACAGAATAGGTGTGCCCGCGTATACTTAGATACGTAGACTTAGATAAGTAATATATATCTCTATAATCGAAACATGATATTGGTATCCAAGCCCATAAAGGCCCATAAAGTGATGAACATGGGTTAGGTATTTTTTTTTGTTTCAATACATTATCCAATATCTTTGGCAAGGGCACAAACTATGATATCACCAATAACAGACTGGTGATTGTAAAACAAAGGGAGATATTACAACACCAACCCATCTTTGAAATATTATCTCTTGCGACAACTATGGCAAGTGATTGTGATGTCTATTTATAGTCAAAACTTCAAGTTTCGTTACTATTATTTGTATGTACACTTGGAAAAAGAAATACGTATGCAGGCAACTTACTAGACCCGTATGGGACAGGGTTGTAAGTGTTAAGTGGCCACTCGGTTTTTAATCAATGACAGATGCTTGCTAAGTGGATAGTATGTTATTAGCCTTTATAATAATAGGCTGCTGGTAATAACTGGCTGGTAGTCAGTAATAGTCCCGCTGCAGGTCCACTGCATCTTCACATACAGAGAAGGGACGAGCACTTGCTCACTGCGTGTTGGTTATTTCAGACCATTAAGTCCAAGTTCTCCAAGATACTTTCCGTCAGTACAAGTCAGTAGTCAATTTAGAAAATACATAATATAACATTAAAAAGTCACATTGGTATATGCCAGGTTTTAAACCCGTAACCTTGTGCTTAAAATCCGGTCCATAACCTCCGGGCCACCAAGAGATTATTGCCTGTATATCTAAAGCGAAACACACACTGCTTCGCGCTACGCTGCGGGCTGCGTGGCGACGGAGCCACAACACGGCGTAAATGCGTTTTCTGTATGTTACACTACGCCATTTTTCTGTACAAACACAGATACTTGCAAACAACGTAAGAACACTGACTCCCGCGCTACGCTGCGTGATGCGGTGCAGTGTGCGAATCGCCTAACTCTTTTGCCGTGTGTGCTTACTCGAATTTATCTAATTGATATCGGTATTATTCCAGTACACGTCGTCGTTGTACCGGCTTTACATAATTTTGAAAATTTACCTCTGAAGATGGATCTCGTACTCATTGATGTTAATGAAGAGTCATATTTTAATTATTTATGCGCTTATCAGGTAAAAGTTTTAAAGTTTTACATTTATTTAAATGATCATAACAGTATATTTCTTTTCTTTTTTATTAATTCCAATGTATGTAAAAATGTATACATTGGTGCCGATTCTCTTGTTCACCAACTAAAATAAAATTAGAGAATTGCTTTTACTAACAGGAAGCGCGAGAAAAGGACGGTGATAGATAATAATTAAGTTAGAGATGTCAAACTAGTTTACGTCTTGAACTTCACCGTGTTTTTAGTCGACGCGTTTTGACGTGTCGTCTAAATTTGTATAGAAATTTTAGTTCAACTAAATTTGACAGCTCTTTTTTACGTCTGTCTCTTTCTTATTTTATTAGAGTGAAAAAGATGTCAATTGTATAAATTAAGTTTAGTTAGTGAGCAAGAGAATCGGCACCATTGCCCATTAATTGGGTTGAGGAGTTCTGATGGCAGCCGCCCCGTGTAAAATACTGGTATTCAGCCGCATCTGGTTAGACTGGAAGCTGACCCCAACATAGTTCGGAAAAGGCTAGACATGGCTACAACATGGGCATATAAAACTGTATTGTGTACTATGTAGTACAGTGCTGATAGCTGATAATATATTATTTCATATAAGGTAACCAAAATTATTATCATACAAGCTTTCAATACACAGCGATCTTGTATAATTACAGATATTGTTCAAGCCTATGGTGCTGACAACATTCACGGCGCTACAAACATTGCCTTGGGCCGCAATGTCTTGTGCAAGTAAAATTAATTTTGCATAATTATTATTTTGACTAAACGTAATACATAAGATCAACATAATGGTATGAATCTCGTCAAGTAAATAATGAACATCCGGGATAAACTCATCGCTTAGGGGAGATTTGGTCAACACGGACCCATATTTTACGGAAAAAATAATAATAATAATAAAAGGCGATGTTATTCCCATGTAGAAGGATAAAGCAGGATTAGCTAAAAATCATGGGTATCTATCGCTACACGTTGCCAAAGCCGAAATCCGCAGACCGCGCCGCGGGGCACAAAAAATATTTTCATGAAAAGTAAGACAACAGAGTTTTCGTTCCGTTTTGAATATTAACATCACATGAACTACGTTCAAAGGGCGTTGATTCTGCAAAAAAATACTTTTCACGTCTAAAACTTTTTATGTACCAAACAATTTATTTACCTTCCAGTCAGCCAATTGGACGTTTTAATTCATAACTTTGAGAATATGAAAGAACTCGTTAAAGTCACCGCAGCTGAAAGGCAGTGCGATGAAGATGAAGCGTTCAAAGAAATTTTTAAACGATGCGTTCTACATCACTGCTCAATTGTAAGGTAATTGTTGACCAATTACAAAAATGCTTCTCACGTTTTGATAAGAGTGGATTTTTATTTTTAACCGACTTCAAAATGGAGGAGGTTCTATATTCGATTGGTATTATTTTTTATGTATGTACACCGATTACGCTGAGATTTATGATCCGATTTACGTGATTCTTCTTTAGTTTGATGCGGAATAGTTGCCATTTGGCCCCATAAAAATTTAACATAATTTCACCCAGTAGTTTTCATTTTATGAACATTTTTTGATTTTTATATTTTTAATTATGTTACTGCTCACTTCCTTGACTGTATGAAAAAAATATGATTTATTAAAATTAAATATAGCTAGCTAACTGCTTCGTTGATCTAGTGGGGGCAAGCGCGACTGCTGATTGGTCTTGGGTTCGATCCCCAGGTCGGGCAAAGTGTTATTGGACTTTTCCGTGTGGAATTTCTCAGTAGCAGCCCGAAGTTTTGATCTGTGCCCGGTTGATGGCAATAGACTCACCCCCTATTACATGGGACTTAAACATAATGGTGAAATGAGGGTGTTACTATACACCTCTGCCCAACTCTTCGGGGAATATAGGCGTGATGTTATGTGATGTTAATATAGCTAGTATTGTTACCTTTTCAGATTCGTTGACGCTATCCAAGATGCATTTGGCGGTCAGTTGTCAGCAACATTAATTTTGAATGCAGTTATAGTGGGTACTACTGGGGTACAAATACTTTCGGTAAGTTCCAATCTGAAAAGAATTTTGGTACTAATTAATTTAATTATAAATATATTTGTTACTTTTTGCAGATTGAATCTCCTCTGAAGAACATAACTGAAGTTTTATGGGTTTTGGCTTATTTGACGATTTTCATTGGGAATCTTTTTATTGATTGTTATTTTGGCAATTCCATCACTGCGAAGGTAAGTGTGTGCGGCTGCGTGTGTGTATGTGCGTGCGTAGGTGTGTGCGCGTGCGGGCGTGTATGTGTGTGTGTGACGCTGTGTTTGTGTTATGGTAGATGTACCTATATGTTTGTAGGTATATCAAAATATGTAACTACTCTTTCAGTAAAAATCTTTAATAATCTTACATTAAGCTTATAAGCATATTATGGTTTATTGCAAACCATGAGAACAGCATATTTGGGTACATTTGAATTAGTTACCTATGTTTTTGCCGCTGTAATTATTGCTGGTTGTGAACAAATAAAGAATATAGACACTTAAAAAACCTAAAATGTTGCTTAAAGGAGCTCTTAGTGTGTTCTATAAACTACAATTTGATGTACTTCAAGTACAAAAGCCTTTACCGCAATGACCAACTTCACTCTGCTTGTATAAGTTTATCAGGACCGTTGCTTCTATTTTTGGAATCGACATGAACCGAACCAACTTCAATTCACTACAACTGTAGTAGTTAGAAGTTCTATTACAATAAAAGCTTTCAAAATAAAAGCTTTTAGTTATACTGCACGATATAACTGGTATGTTTTATATCAGCATCCTTTTTTGGCGAACCATTGAATGTGTAAATAAATTATAATAAATAAATCTTTCAATTTAGTCAAATATACCTTAAGCATTCGCCACACCAAACGCGGGGCGCGAGCGAGTTGTGTCATCGGCGGGCACGCTCGCGGTTCACGCTCGTTTTTGGTGTACCATGCTTCATAGTAATCCCTTGAATACAACTATTGCGGGCTCACCGACGACACTCCCAGCACAGATTTTGAAAAAAATATTTATTTTTGCAAAATATGGTGTATCCTCGTATAATAAGTTATTTTACATCAGAAAATCGAAAAAGTCGGAACATGGCTTATAATTCAGAATAATGAGCTGAATTAGCTGTTTCAGTTTTTGGTTCACCGTCCCTCACCAATATACACTGCCCTGCAAAAATAAGTATCACACTTTTAAAATTTCATTATTTTCTAAACTATAGAAGTTAGAGATTTAAAATAAAAAACGTTTTATAGCAATTTTTATCAGCTTTCTTTGAAACTATCGTAACAAAGTTAAACTCTTTTTGAGTCCTTTTTGCTTCGAAAATATATCTTGTGTATTTAAAAAGTTATTGCAATATTAAAAGTGTGATACTTATTTTTGCAGGCCAGTATATATAAAAACCCTTCCTTGGCAGTCGTGTAAAAATGAATCCCATTTCCCTTGGTCACGTCATAACTTGAGAACGACTTTACCGATTGAGTTCTATTTACACAATATATTTGTTTTATCAAGACGATGGTTCGTAGCTATGCTGGAATCGGATAAGTGGCGCTCTAGTCAAATTATTTACCGGCACAGCCGCGGGAGAACAGCTAGTACCTAATATAAAAACTGTTACATATTTACTTTGTAGAACTACGAGAAATTGTCTTTGCCTTCGATTTTTTACATTGCAACTTATGGTTCTACTTTAAACGACCCTCAGCTATAACCCTAGACTGGAACAGCGTCCAATAAAAAGCGATAGGCCGGCGAACATCACACCGTCCCGAGTCCCGACCCTTGTAACGGCACGTGCCGAGCCAATTCAGTTATCCTTCCTAAACTCTAGCCGGCCTGTAAGTCGAGCTCGAAGCTTCACCCAAGGGCACCCTTACCGGTTGTTCCTTTAGTTTTAAATTCAACAAGGTCTCAAACAAAAAAGGCAAAATAGTTATGGTAGTTAAGAACCGTTAGCATCATCTGAAGGTGTACCGGTCTAAATTAGTAAGGCTGGTTTTCACCAAATTTAATTCTCTGGTTACACTACCGTTTACCTAGAATTCTAATACATTTTTCGAGTAAACGGTTGCTTAACACCAGCCTAAGTTGTTGTGTTGGTGAACACCAGCCTAAGTTGGCAACGATTAAATCAACAAAAAACAAATATGAAGACTTTTTTATACAATCAAACTTAAATGTTAAGGTCAAATAATCGAACGTAGATTGATTTTGTACCTAAGTACGTAATATCATTTCAGAGCATGCACGTAGCAACAGTGGTGTTCTCATGTCCATGGATCGAGCTACCAACAAGTCTTAAGAAGAACTTGGTGATATTCATAGCGAAGACGCAGACGCCACTCGTCATAACTGCCGCGAAGCTCGTCCCGGTCTCCCTAGAGACCTTTACGAAGGTAACTCGGTAAATTAATTCATCGATCGATCCATTTGTACGAGTAATATCTATCAGGTTAATTGAGGAAGCTTTGATTTCCGTTCTGATGCTCAATCATTTCACGGTATAGATACGTTATTGAATGTGATATTTTGGTTCTCATGTCGAGTTTATTCTGTATGTGTATGTACAGTGTCGTACTTATGTACAAAGGTTTATTGCTTATCTCAAGGTTGCTTAAATAGTATTTGGGCATCAACGTGTTTTTTTTTCATTGGTACAGTCAACTAAAGAGCTTTTCTTCTTGATACTGTCCATCTTTGTCGTTTTCGTATTTAAGCCATATTCATGCACTTATCTTTCCGCGGAACATGAAATGAGATGTTATATTCTGTAAAAAAAATATTCTTACAAACCTTTTCTTCAACGAATTCATGTCCTCGGCTTGCCATAGGTTCTTTGTATGTCTTATATAGATCACTCTTCCAATATTCTTGAGGTTCATTTCGTTAAATTTTGCCTGCAATAAGTATACAGGCAAAGTGTATCAATATACAATGCAGGAAACTGCCGTCGAATTTTTTTTTTCTTTTCGACTGTTTGTAGATGGTCTTGCGGACCGTTTCTACGTAACCGGGCAGTTATTGGCGAGACCTGAAGGGTATCCACCCAATGGGGACGAGAGTAAAATACTTAACCTAAGCTAACTACTATTACTACTACTAACATCATGACTAGCTAGCAACAACAGCACTAAGGGCGACCCCTAATGGGACTCGGACCTCGGCTTAGGGCGTTGCTTGCGGGAGGACTGGGAGGGAGACAGCTTGATGAGGGCTGAATTAACGGTGTGACTGCGGAATCAGAAAAGATGACCGGCTCCGCGGCTGTGGCGGGTGAGCAAGGTGGATCATGGTGTCGTCGTAATTGGGTGTCTAATAACTTTTTATAAGCAAGACACGCTCAGACAAGCGATGACTAAGACTTGGCCACTCCACAGACTCATAACTCTGTTAACATACGAATGTAATTAGTTGCTTGTATACTCTTTGGTTGACTTTACCTTTCTACTTCAATTTCATTCCGAAGACATTAGCGATCGTAGAAATCTGTGGTTTTAATAATGTTGCTTTCTCAGTTTATTATTAAGGAAGAAACAACTCCTTTTTTTTTAATCTATTTTAATCAAGCCAGAAACAAGAATTTAATAAAAAAAAGCTCTTCAATCTAAATAACTTTTCCTTTGTCTGTTTGTGATTTTTCTTAATCCTGTAAAATACGCAGGAAAATTTCGGGCAATAGGAAAAGGGAGCGACACGGACGCTTTGAAACAGTCAAAACGTTTGGAACGTTAGATGTCGGAGCCAGAAAACATTTTTTTTTCCATTTGGGTACCAATTCCTACATGTTCACAGGAAACCTGAAAAAGCTTTTGGTTATTTACGTTCTCGAATCTGCAAAATACCCTAATTATTCTACTCGGTAATTTTTTTCACTACTTCAGTCATCATACATAAACTCACGCCTTTTTCCCATGGGCGTAGGCAGAAACTATAGAACGCCACATGCTACGATCCTTACATCCTCATCCACATTCATACATCTTGTTATACACGCACGCTGATTGAGACTACTACACACCCGTCCTTTGTGAAGAACATCACCAATAACATCGATGTATGTCCTTCTAGGGCGTCCTCTACCGGCGTTTCCATTGACATCCGCCTTGTAAATTCCTTTTGTAAATGTTATGTCTTCATGGCCTCTTTTAAAGCCCCATTTACAAGTCTGCAGACTTTAGTAAAGTTTGTGTCTACATTAACTACAATTTAGCCAAACTCGAACCGTGTAGACAACCACTTAACATAAATATTCCAGTGACAATTTAGTTGAAGTCCCAGTATGGAAATAAAATGGTGTTCTAATTGTTTTGCGAGTAATGGCAGATTATGACTTTAGCTAGTTGATGACCAATAGTGACCTAGTTTAGATAGCTACAAAGTCCATATAAGGCCCTTGCGCATGGTGTGGACAGGGCAGCAAGTAATATCATATTTAATAACTACTAATATTTAGTTTAATTAGAAATAGTTCGTAGTAGTTAAGAGTTGGGTTAGGAGTTTCGTTTACCTGGTTGCAGTTGGTAAATACCCAGAATAGTTCCAATTTATAGTTAGACTGTAGTTAGTTTATAAAAGCAACTCATTTATTATTTTGACTAACGTCGGCCACATGAATGTTAGATTAAGAACTGCGTTATATTTCTGTACAGCTCGATCTACGACAAATCCTAAGATACATCACGCCTTGTATTCCCCAAAGGCTTCGGCAGAGGTTTTTTAGTAGACCCTCATTTCGCCTGTTATGTTTAAATCCCATGTAATAGGGGGGAGCCTATTGCCATTAACCGAGCACAAATCCAGACTCCGGGCTGCTACTGAGAAATTCCTAATTGAATAACCCAATAACACTTTGCCCGACCTGAAAAAGTCAAAAAGTAGTTGTTTTTAAAAAAAGATGGATGGATTGTGTGAAGGAGGATATGAAAGATAAGGGAGTAAATGATAATGAGACGGCTGAGAGGGAAGAGTGGAAGAGAAAAACATATTGCGCCGACCCCAAGTAACTTGGGACCAGGGCAGGAAGATGATGACTTTGCCCGACTTGGGGATCGAACCCAGAACCTCATGCTCAGCAGTCGCGCTTGCGACCACTAGACCAAAAAATCCTAAGATATTCTTACATAATTATTCGCGTATTTACCTTACCTTAATTTAAAACTTAAGACACCCACGCTATGTTATAGATATTCTATGCCGATAACCATTATAATCCTTAAACCTTAAATATAGATTTGTGAACAAATAAATAATTCCGATCCGTACCCATCTGCCAAATAGATGTCCCAATATCTGATTATTAAGATAAGTACCAACGTGAATGCCATAAGTTAAGACGTCATAGCCCTGCTCCAGAAGGACAATCATTATTCATAGTCGTTTATCATATTTTTTGTCCTCAAATATTTGGGATCACTTCCAAGAAGTCCCCATTGTCATTGTACAATCGGAAAGATAAGTCCCGACGGTATTATTATATTATAGGTTTTCATAAAAATATTTGTGCTAGCTATGATGGTTTTTAAATATCTTACTATGGAAAATAAATTATTTCACAAGCGTTACAAGAACAGTTCTTACTACACTCTCGTACATACATAATTGCTCTTACAATCACTTGCTGCAAAGTAGTTATTTATATTTGCCTCGTTGGTCTAGTGGTTACAAATGCGACTGCTGATCGTGAGGTCCTGGGTTCGATCCCCAGGTCGGGCAAAGTGTTGTTGGATTTTTCCGTGTGGAATTCCTCAGTAGCAGCCGGGAGTTTGGATTTGTGCCCGGATGATAGCAATAGGTTCGCCTGCTATTACATGAGACTTAAATATAACGGCGAAATGAGGGTGTTATTATACAGTATCCACCTCTGCTCAAACCTTCGAGGAATACAGGCGTGATGTTATATTTATGTTCTTCAGTAGATGTTAAAAACTACTGTTAATACTTATTACTGTAGGAAGTAGTTTAACTGGGAGGCTACCAGTTTCTTTCAGTATTATGTAGGTACATCTCCTTGTTGACATGTTCTTCTTCCCAAGTTTTTGCGGCTTTCAAGTCGATTGTTAACGTTTTTTGGACACGCCCATCCACATTACTCATTTATTTATTATTTACCATAGTAGATCTTGGGAAAACAGAAGTAAGTGTAGTTAACCGCCCGTTCACACAGCGGACTCGTTTTAACGGATCCGTTGGTACTGGATGTGTTATTCACATCTGTACTGACGGATCAGTTAAATGAATGGCAGCTGCGTCGCATCTGGCAGACAGGATACGATAAAAATAACGGATCCAGTATTTTTTACTGGATTCGGAATACTGTCGTGTGTGAACTTGCTCATACAACTACAGGCACCATCACTAAAATAAAAACGGATCCGCTAAAACGGATCCTGTAAACAGTTTCTGTGTGAACTAGCTGTTACTAACGAGAATGTATTATTTTATGTTGTTAAGTCAATGTCATCAAGTTTAAAATTATCGACATGGAAAATGTAAATACTAAGCTGCTAACAGTTACAAAACTTTTGTTACTGACGGTGTATAAATAGTCATGGCCATAAGTATTGAGCGCCCATTCTAATATCTAACTACCATCTAAAGTACTACCTGCCTGGAAATGTTTCTATCGTTCATAATTCGGCAATTCGACAATAAACAAAACTTGTGGCCACGACTGTACATTTCTTCCCAGAAAACAGTATTTATTAGGCAAGTTCATTAGCTGTTTCTACGACTACTATATGTACTTTCAAGAAACCATGTTCAAAATTAATTGGTTTACGACATTTTTCCAAGGAATACGATACTTTTGTTCTTTGTATTTCTTCGTGAAATGTTTTCATTATGTAATTATGATTCGAAGTAAGTATGTGGTTGCAGTTTGTTTGACCTAAAAACTGTTAGTCTAATTGGTTTTATACTTTCGGGAATGGAAAAACATGGTTTTCTTTAACATGTTATACTGAACTTACGCCTTTACCCAACTAGATAAGGGTCAGCTTCCAGTCTAACCAGATGAGGCTGAATACCAGTATTTTACACGGAGCGACTGCCATCAGATAGATAGACAATGGTGTCAATTCTAACCAGATGAGGCTGAATACCAGTATTTTACACGGAACGACTGCCATCAGATAGATAGATAATGGTGTCGATTCTGTGGAGCACTTTGACAGGACTAAACTAAACTAAGGGTGTGTCTCTTTCTGTTTCAATAGAAAAAGAAAGTTACAGTTGCGTTTAGTCTAGTTTAGTACTGTCAAAATGTGTAACAGGATCAACACCAATATTGGCTTTTTCAGTATTTTATTATTTTTCACTGTAGGCTGACTTAATTGGCCCGCTGCTGCATCAGACAGTGGGTCGACAGGAGGCTTTGATCACTCCTCACTGTCTGTTAAGTTTTTAAAAAGGTTTCCTGAGTGGTTGTAAATAGAAGTACTTTTCAAACATATTTTCGCCAATTTCGGGGATTACCAAACTTTGTTGTATTACCATCATAATAAATCATAATAACTTTATTTGATTTTATAATTGGATCCATTATCATATTTAGAAAAAGTTTGCTATTAAACTTATTACTTAGTTAAATATTCAGAAAGTTTTACGGCGATAGCAATCAGAATATTTATTATAGGAGTTACACAAGTATTTAAAATGATTTTAAGAGCAACTTGTCTAAATAACGTTGTGTTTAATTAATATTTTCAGATAAAACTTTGTGTTTATTTTTATGAGTGTTTTTAAATAAATTTATTCATCTCAAAATTTTATTCAATTCCAAAATTAACAGGTAAATTGGTGATGAACTTAAAATATTTTTTTTCAATATTATCTGTTTTGTTTTAGGATTAATATGGATTAGGATCTAATATGATCATTGGTTTTTCAATAATATAATTTGATAGATTAGATATTATATTATATCACATGATGAGAGTAAAAATTTCACAGAAAGATCTTCTTCTAGATGACGTAATCGTTACCTTATTGAGTTGATTTTAGAATCAAGATTGTGTAATCTTAAACTGGAGCATAATTTTATGAAGAGGGTTCGGTTTTGCAAAATTTTCCTGTGTATTGCCGTTGTTGCTCAGTCTAAATTATGTCGTGAAGTCTTATAAATAAGAGTCAAAGTGGTATTATTATCATTTCCGATTTAATGTAATATTTAATCAAATATTTTTGTACAATTAAATTTTTAAAAATACGAAGAAATATCATTCATTATAAAAAATACTAAACAGTTGTAATTTTTTAAAATCCATTTTATAAAATACTTAAATTCAAAAGATGCATAGGATAATTTGATAAATCGAAAATGCTAAAAATGCGACTTTGGCCTCTATACATAGGAGGATAGATGTATTTTGAGATAGTGTAGGCTAAAGGCCTAAATAAGATGCAGTACAATATTCTCGACCTAAGTCCACACGATTATACAAGAACATAAGTTTCGCATTTGCAAAACTATCGAATTCAAGGCGCGCGGCCATTTTTATTAGGAAAACTCATCACGTGCGTATGTACCAACACATTAATAGATACAAACTACTAAATTATTCATCAAGAGTCGCCCTGGCCTCCAGAAAACCTCGGGCTACCCACTGTCCCCGTGGGATGACCTCGGTTTCTGTAGTTTAATCTTTGCCAATTAAGCTTGGACACAGGACGGAGCCATAAATTATGTAATCATTTTTGCTGGCTGTAATTTTTTATATTCTTTCTCTGCGCTTCTCGACATTTTGGCTTAATTTCTATAAGTATTAATATAACGAGTAAAAATTTTAAAAACATTTGTTTTTATTGCCAAGTTTCTAAACTTAGACATATTATAATTATATTCGGTAGACAGTATCGTATTATTATAAAACCGACATACACATTTCTAAAGAAACATGATTCTTTATTTCTTGTTCTTTTTTACAACAGAAATGGCGTTACTTTGGGCGTGTACACAAAACTGCGATGGGACATCGCATCGTAGAAATATACGAGCTCGCACGACGCATCGCAAGAACTTACGAATTGATTCGCGTAATTGATTTTTCCTATATCTTCTTGTCAGTAACAGCAGTGCGCAAATCTTTTTACGCAAATTTATTCTGCCTAGTATAAAATACGTTCAATACGGTTGACGATCGTCGAGGGATTGGTCATCCGAACCTTGTAAGGAAGACGCCTTGCCACACGAAATCGCATCGCAGCAATTTGCGTCGCAGTTTTTTGCGTTGCGAATTCGCATCGCCCTGATTCGCAGTTTTGTGTACAAGCCCTTTAGACAAGTGTCTCTATTTTCATAGCATGCTTTTGAACAATAAAGACAATTGATAATATACGAGCAAAGTCAAACATTTGACGCAATTTTCTTTTGTTATTAACATAAAATCAGCAACGATGTGTAAATTATTATAATATATAGCTAAGTTATCACTAGGCCACAATCGTCACTCCCTTTTCTCTAAAATAAACAGCCGACTACACTGTTTTCCTTCCATTCCTATAATCACGGAATCTCATCCCAAGACACATCCTTTAGACACATGTTATGGATAACCCCTCATTCAGTTACCAAAACATCTGTATTTCCCCGGGCAACGGGGTAACGCTCTAATTTCCACATTAATACTGTCAATGAATACCGGATTTCAAATGAAACATTCTCTTTTGCAGGCCATGAACTGGACTTACAAAGGCTTTGCTGTCATGAATCAAATGAAGAAATAATTTATATTAAAGCGAGAAACAGTTAAAATTATTTGTTAGCGGCAAAATTTATTAAAGACAGCTTGGAAATACTTAGTTTATATCGCAAAGAAACTATAATTAATTAGTTGTATTAATAGTGGTAAATTATTGACTGCAGGTGGACGGAGACACGATCGATCGTATCGATCATTGAGAGATCCCATCAGCGATAGTGGTCACAGAATAATATATGTAGCCACCCAGTTTATTAAGTTATCTGACGATGGATCAACGGATCGATGGACTATCAGAACAATGTCCAGATGGCCTAGCACAAACGTTTGACGTACATATACATAATATAGTATCGTAAACGTATTGCTAATGTAAGTGAATTTTGATTATAAAATACTAGCTGCGTCCTCACGGCTCCGCCCGTAGCCTATGTTACTCAGTGATAATGTAGCTTGCTAACGGAAAAAGATTTTTTGAAATCGGTCCAGTAGTTTTTAAGTTTATTCGTTACATACAAAAATAAAAATACTCATATTATTCAAAACATTCGGAATTAGGCACAATGGCAATAATTTTAATTAACAAAATGCACAATTTGTGTCATACATAGCATACGTGTACGAGCGAGGGGCTTGTGGCTAATTACCAACCGCGCGGATCATACGATTTGCGACGTTAAACTGTGCTCGCCGCGGTCAGCCTATGGATGGGTGACCGTTCGTTACACATCGAGACCCCTCCGTGCCTCGGAGAGCACGATAAACAATCGGTCCCGGGTGTCATACGAATACCTATGACAGTCGTTACGGGAAGTCAGAAGCCCGAAAGTCTGACAAATGGTCTAACCTTAGGATATCGGCATTGCCCTGTAACTGGTTTGTGGAGGTCTGATGGCAATCGCTCCGTGTAAAATACTGGTATTCAGCCGCATCTGGTTAGACTGGAAGCTGACCCCAACATAGTTGGGAAAAGGCTAGACCGAACATAGATATGCATAAAGTTTGCAATTTAATTAAATAGTAGGTATGTGCAAAACGAGTATTTTCGATTTAAAATTCACTGACATTACGTTTACGTTAGTAACTCGACAGCATTTGTGCTAGGCCATTTTTTTTTGGCGTGGGGAAATCCTCATGGACTATCCCCCATCTGGGGAAGACGGGAGGGTGTGCCGGACTTTTACCGGCTAAAACCACCACGGTGTCCCTCCTTTTGACCTAAGGCCGGGGTCGCGGGATTCGCTATTGCATGCACCGCGACCCCGGCAATTCGTGCTAGGCCTACTGGTTTACCTTTAAGCTCATTCAATTAACTGCAGCTAAGTTGAGTATTACCAAAATTCTCATAAAGTTATTAATATTTAACTATGAACTATTAATATAACTATTATACAAGGTTAATCGGAAAGGGGGTACTAAGCCGCGGGCCACTTAAAGTATCACTGATGACTATTTTTAAAAAAGTGATAAAATTAAAAAAAAATTGTTTGCAAATAGATTATTATTTTAGTTTTTTCAAAAAGTTTAGTTATGAATTCAGAAAATTAAGTTTCTAATCCGTGACCCCAAATATGACCTAAATTGTAAACACAGCTGATCATAGCTATGGACAGATAGATTTTAGCTTATTTTTTACGAAATCTTTGAAAAGCTATTTCTCTTAACAGGGGAGACCAGTTTAGGAGGCCGAAATTTTGGTGCTTTTCGTGATTTTTTTAAACAAGGAAGGAATAATCAGAATTTTTTTAAACGTGGAGGTTATTTTATTCATGTTTTGAAGTATACTTTAGAATTTTTTCAAGTAATTTACGTTGAAAATGGTGGCTTTAGAACGTGCTGTCCACAGACGATTGCCATCCGAGTATTTTCCTGGTGGGCATTCCTGAAGATGCAATTTTTATCTGTAATCGTCACAATTAATTTGTTTTCGTTAACAACATATTTCCTAAGAATATGAACCTCATTGTGATATAAAAAAATTAAAATTGCATATTTTTGAGGTGTTTGAACACAGTGTCATGTTTTTATACCATATTTTTTCACCTTTATTGCATAAAAAAAATATTTTTAATAATAATATAATCCCAAAATTAGGTTCATATGGATTGGAATTGAATGAAGAATACTCACAACAAATTTCAGAACGATTGATCAATAACTTTTGGAGCTAGAATGCCAACCCGTTGAAAAAAAGTCGTTTCAAGAAAAACGCGTTTGAAATAACCGTGCGCTTCGGCGCCGAACCGACGCGCGCGACGCGGCGACGGGCGGTCACTTAAGTGCTCATAGCATCGAGAATAATGCGAATTTTGCTTTCAAATTTTGATCACATATTCTTGAGTAGTTATACCAACAATTTATGCAATAAAAAAATAGTCGATTTTTTGATCGGTCTAAACTGGTTTCCCCCCTTATACTATCGAATTTTGGGGAAAGTTGTAGAACAAAAGGTATCCCTTATTCCATAATAAAGTACCCATGTACTTTAACACCCTTTCGGCTTAGTACCCCCTTTCCGACTAACCTTGTAGGTATATATTGATAGATAAATAGATAGTTCACAGTTAAGGATTAATAAATTAAATTAAACTAAAGGTTTTTTGTGCATCTGGCTGCAGTCTTAAGTACTTACATTTATAGATCTTTCTCGTTCTTTTGAAGTAACTCGTAGAAAAACGTAAAGGTATAAAATTGCGAAATTGCACCAAGTTGTTAATAGCACCGGTTGGCGAGCGGCACATAATGCTTCGTTTAACTTTTATAGCCGCATTGGAAGATAGGTGATGCTTCCAGGTTTTTTCTGACATCTTTATTGATAATAAAATAGCGAAACATTTAATTCTCTTTATAACACTCATCATAGTCGAGAATATGAATGAAAACATCGGAATTTGCACACCTAGGGGGCTCCAAACAGTTCTGGATGGTATGTAGGTCCGCCAACCACCGCTAAACCACCGTGTTAGACTAAGGCCTAAATCCTTGTCAGTTTGAGAAAACGCTTTATGTTTAATGGGCAGACTATGCAACATAACCGTTTCCCCTAACAAGTTAGGGACTACTGCTTTTCTCGTGAAAATCGAACGCGTGTTCGATCTCCCGAAGTAAGAACTACGAGTATTGTAGGACATTTTGCAGGCTTCTGACTGCCTATAAAAGCTGTCATAGAAATTTTCACATTATATGCTGAGCATCCTGCGCGTCCATGCCAAAAGAATAATCACCTTTTGATCGACATTGACTAACGGCCATTTTCAAAATGGCGTTTCAAATGAAAACAGCCGTAAATCAATCAATATTTATTTATCTATATTTTCGCACAAAATTTGTACAGAGGCGGACTCAGGCATGCAGAAAAAACATGGAAGGTGCACTAACAAGAGTTATGTGATTTGATAAGATATTAAAAATATACACAAAGATAATACAATCCGCCTCACTAACAATCGCCGTGTAAAATGATAACGCTGTTTAACGTCAGTACAACCATATATTTTTTTTCAACACACTTGCTCATAAAGTGGCTCTTATGGCACTGCTTTTAGATTCATAATGCAGCTTATTAAACACGCGTGCTTTTTATTTTACATTACCGCACTGGTGTGTTTTAGTTTACATTTTTTTTAAATCTTAGCAAATCATTTTTATGTCTAAAAAATAGTACACTTTTTTGTGAATAAGTAAACATTATTGATTAAAATATGATAAATAAACATTTAATTTCATAAAATTATTTATTTTTGTCAACAAATTAACATTAAATAATTTGTGTTAGAAATAAACACAAAAATATGCAGTTTAAAAAAAATTAAGCTGTTTGTCCTTTTGTCTTTCAACTGCGCGTGCATAGCTAACTCGACCGCAGACACGGCGCGCGAAAAAAGATATCCACACGTCATTTTCCACAAAAATACTTATCAAAATAACCAACTTAGCTTGTTAGTGTCATAATGTACTATTATTGTTTTAAATACCTACCTAAAGTCTGCTTTTTCCTCGCAAGTGTGTTGAAAAACGTCGTATGAAACGCGTGTGCATTGATCATTACACTCGACGCAGGTGAGCGCGATAAGGCAGCCGAGAGTGTAATGACCAACTTAGCACACTTGTATCATTATGTAGGTACTATTACGTATAAGCTCATAACTTTACACATCGATTATTGGTAAGGGGGAATATACGTACTAGCTATTTAAATACAAGTTACTATTATCATTAAAACAATAGATAAGTACTCAACTAAACTGCTATGTACAATGACATGTGTATAATTGTGTTTCCAACTTGACAGGGACATAGCCAAGGGTGATAGGCTCCGTCTGTGTCGTGGCTTTGGAATATGTGAGATGGAGATAGAACGTAGTTTAATTAAAACGAAAAGCTTCATTAATCCTTTGGATTACGAGGTTTTAATCGTGACAATTCTCTTGTAACGTTTTGTAGTTTGCAGATTATTATTTGAAAGAATAAAGAGTAAATTGTTGTAAATTTTTGTTGTTTAATTTTGAGGAATGTTATTATGCTGTTGTGATTTGATATAAATGACTTTGTATTAATATTTTAAGGAGTAAAAAAGGCCATACCAGTGTAACCACACTTCAACCGACTAAGGCACAAAACAGATATGTACAGAAGTCAATCACATGTATGTACTTCACTTTTCATACATACGCTCGGCGGTCGCTCTGTCTACCTATGTATATCTATCTCTCTCAAGCGTATGGCACTCGCGCTCGCACTCACTCACACTCTAGTCCCAAACAGTCCGAGATATCGTGTCCGTGAGCAGTGTCTATGTATGCGTTGCTCGAGCGCACTTGTATGTAGATTGACTTCTGTACCTATCTGTTTTGTGACTAAGGCCTCATTACTTCTCATACCGAGAAGAAGCCCGTGCCCAGCAGTGGGACAATAATACGGTTGTGGCGACATCTACCACGCCACATGTCAACTATGCAGCACGACGATTGTGTAGCAGACTACAGCGACAATAATGACAACTCTCAAATATGACGTCACAGAATCCCGCATCGCGATATCAAGATTTGACACGCAGATAGTAGGTATATACCTATACAAGGTTAGTCGGAAAGGGGGGGGAAATATTAACACTTTCTTTGAAACAATCATCAGTGATACATTAAGTGGCCCGCGGCTTAGTACCCCCTTTCCGACTAACCTTGTATACAACTTCCCAACATCAACCGTTGGGCAGTAGCCCGCCACACATAAGACCCGCCTGATTGGAGGATCCTCCCTTTTAGTTGGAGGAACACCATACCTCGTTCCTCCACAGGCTGATTATGATGATGAATGTTTTAAGTTAAATACTACAAGGTTAGTCGGAAAGGGGTACTAAGCCGCGGGCCACTTAATTTATCACTGATGATTGTTTTAAAGAAAGTGTTAAAATTTAAAAATTTGATTAATTTTTTTCCATGATTTTTTTTTATTTTTATTTTTTCAAATACTCTTCATCCCTGCTTTAGTTATGAATTCAGAAAATAGAGTTTCCAATCCGTGACCCCAAATATGACGTAAAATGTAAACACGTCTGATCATAGCTGAGGATAGATAGAATTTAGCGTATTTTTTATGAAATCTTTGAACAGCTATTTCTCTTGAACTATTGACTTTTGGGGAAGTTGTAGAACAAAAGTTACCCATTATTATGGGTACTTTAACACCCTTTCGGCTTAGTACCCCATTTCCGACTAACCTTGTATATGCATGAGGGTCAGATCAGTTATAATATTCAAACTAATAAAAATAATGGCGAACACGCACATATTTCTTTTCACTAATATTACTTAAAGAAACTTATAATTATTTAGTCTCGAAAATAACTACGTCTGCCATCGATCGGAAATAAACAAAACTGAGCTGTAGTCCTACATTCCTCAACACATGCATTCATGGAAAATCAACCGATTTCCCATAAATCCATTACGCCGTGCTAAAGAATGCGCACGTACGCACGCAAAGTTAGAACAAGTTCACACGAGCGAACTTTTTCCTGGATCCAAAAAATAAATGATTCTTACATTATACGTGGCATGGTACAACAATATGCATGACGCGAGGTTACCAACCAGTTATTTTTTTGAAATTGTTTTGTTAGTCTCTGTGTGAACAACAGCACGTGTTTCTGGAAACAGTAACAGCTAGTTCACACAGCGGATCCGTTTTAACGGATCCGTGGGTACTGGATGTGATGTTCACATTTGTACCGACGGATCAGTTAAACAAATGGCAGCTGCGTCGCATCTGGCAGGCAGGATACGATAAAAATAACGGATCCAGTATTTTTTACTGGATTCGGAATACTGTCGTGTAAAACCAGCGTCAGGCACTAGTTGTCTGGCATTTTTGCTGAACTGGGCCTTTTTGGCGCAGCCGTGAGGCACACTTTCATACTATTTTTTTTTATTTTTCTTCTGCTTTATGTTTTGTGTGCCTTTTAGTCTGAGCTAAATAAATGTATTTTCTTCCTTTCTTCTTCTATGTGAACTCGTTCATACAACTACAGGCGCCATCATCAAAATAAAAACGGATCTGCTAAAACGGGTGCTGTAAACAGTTTCTGTGTGAACTAGCTGTAAACTGTTATGAAAACCGAAACCGTGTGAACGACCTTTAACACCGAAAAACATCGCTCATACCTCAAAATCCTATAACTCATCGATCAGTCTAACATCAAATGAGTTAACAGATAGCCAGCACATCGCAATAATCGACGATGGTGTCGAATTATGAGATATAAGCGATTGATCCATTAGTAACAAATGTTTACTGCAATCAGACGCGCCGCGGCCGGACGTGTGCAATTAATCAACACATATACCCACTTACATACGTTGCAGTTGCCCGCAACAATGGCTATCGTAGATCAAACAATAGATGCGCTTCCCTGCAATGTTCAGAATTGCAGATGCTGCTATATTATTTAGCGTAACAGAAATACCAATTAGTTTGAGAAATGATGTGCGTCATCATTTTAATGTTGTGTTAGATTTCTCTGCTGCTGTTGTCTATGGCATAAGAATATGTAGTTTTTAATCTGCATTGTTGCTCTAAGTATTTTATAATAGATAACTGTGTCCTCACGGCTCCGCCCATAGCCTATGTTACTCAGTGATTATGTAGCTCACTAACGGCAAAAAAAAATTTGAAATCGTTCCAGTAGTTTTTAAGTTTATTCGTTACATACAAAAATACAATCTTTCCTCTTTATAATATTAGTATAGATATAGATGTAACAGAATACAGATACAAAATTAAAAATTATTTTATGTAGTATCGCCATCACATGCAGGAGAGGCTCGTGGGTAATTAACAACCGGATCGGAACGCGGATCATAGGATTTGCAAGGTTAAGCTGCGCTTGCCGCGGTCAGTCCGTAGATGGGTGACCGTTCGTAACACATGGAGACCCCTCCGTGCCTCGGAGACCACGTTAAACAGTCGGTCCAGGGTGTCATACGAATACCTTTGACAGTTGTTGCGGGAGTCAGAAGCCCGAAAGTCTGACAACCGGTCTAACCTTAGGGTATCGGCATTGCCCAGTAACTAGGTTGCGGAGGTCTGATGGTAGTCGTTCCGTGTAAAATACTAATATTTCAGCCGCATTTGGTTAGACTGGAAGCTGACCCCAACATAGTTGGGAAAAGGCTAGGTAGAATGAACTATGACATACAGACATGGCAGAGATACTATTGAAGGGCTATTTAAAAAAAACTTTTACAATAATTATTCTTCTACAGTTTTCACGGGAAACTAATAAACCATTCACAAGTCTTTATAAGTTAAAACGTCAAAAAAATAGAAAAACTGAAACATCTTACTTTAAATTCTAAAAGAGCACTTGTCTTCATTCATTCGTTTTATAGAAAAGTAAAATCCAATACTTATTCTGCAATAGACAGATCTAGAACAAATACGTTGCTGGAATCGAGTAAAAATCTATCGAGATCAAATTACTCGGACAAAATTAAATCACCAGCGCATCCGATTCCAATTCATGGAAAATGTTTTATAAAGTTATAGTTTATTCGTTTATTGGTGAAAGTTTACATTGTAACGAGTGTTTTGTTTTATGAGTAATCTGATAATGATTATACAGTTTCAATATCCAATTTATTTATATCTAATAATTTATGATTAAACGAACTTACCAAGTGAAGTTCTATCATAATTATACGAAGCACCTCGTCCGAAGAGATAAGTATCCTGAAATAAATATATTAAATAACACATGTAGTATCGCCAGGTGCTACCGTTCGTTGCACATTAGTTGAGAGTAAATTATTAATAGGGAAAAAATATGTTCTGGTACTGGTCACCCCGGTGTCACACTGGCAACACACCAGTCGTTCATTTTGTATCCTGTGCTTGTATTGTCATTCGCTTTTCAGTGCCTAACCGTTTGACACAAATTTAAATTTCAATAACTGTTGCATTGCAATAATTAAAGTAAGCCGTTATTATGCCAAAACGGAAGCACAATAAGGATTACGAATACATTAGTGATCAAATAAAAAAGTTAAAAAAGAAATTAAAACGAGTTCGCAAACAAGATGAATCATCATCGGCGAGCGATACAGATTCCAGAAACAGTGTAGAAGGTAAATACATAACTACAGATCTCGTGGATATTACAATGCGATATAGTGCAATCGAGTCGGTTATGGGACTGCTCACCGCACTATAATTATCGCTTCTATCCACATTAAATTATAAACTATTTTATTGGTGAAAGTTTACGTTGTAACGAGTGTTTTGTTTTATGAGTAATCTGATAATGATTATACAGTTTCAATATCCAATTTATTTATATCTAATAATTTTTAATGAATTGGTTCTGTGTCAGAAGTCGATACATAGGGCGAGTACCTGCAATCGGTATGTTATTATCGGTTTAACTATCAACGACTATTGTCTTATAATAACGTATATTAGCTGCCTCCTTGGTCTAGTGGTGGCAAGCGCGACCGCTGATCGTGAGGTCCTGGGTTCGATCCACAGGTCGGGCAAAGTGTTATTAGATTTTTCCGTGTGGTATTCCTCAGTAGCAGCCCGGAGTCTGGATTTGCGCCTGGTTGATGGCAATAGGCTCGCCCCCTATTGTATGAGACTTAAACATAACGGCAAAATGAGGGTGTCACTATACATTTCTGCACACCCTTTGGGGAATACAGGCGTGATTTTATGTTATGTTTGTTATAGTATGGCCTTGAACACAAAAATCTAAATATTGTCTTATTATTTAAATTTATGTAACTTTGACAATATTATTGTCACCGGAAAGCCATGATACTACTTAAGCGCCGTTTTGGCTAAAATTAGTTACCTATGTGTTACATCGTTGGATTGGATTTTTTTTCTGCGTCGATTAATTGGGATTTCTTAATATAATAGAATAAATACAAAATCCCAACTAATCGACGCAGAAAAAGAATCCAATCCTATGATATAATATATAACTCATTTTAGCCAAAATGGCGCTTAAGTACTATTGGCTTTCCGGTGACGTTATGTTTATGAAATCTATACTCAACACAACGTGGATTAACCACATAAAAATAACACTAAAACCACAAATAATCAGACAAAGTTTCAGTTCGTTTCACATCTCTTCCAATTAGTACATCATACAGTGGAGTAAATTAGAAATGAAAAGCGTTGGTGAGCGTCGAAAACACGCGGCAGACACATGGCCGGCTCCCGCCCGACAATTCAATTTGTAGCCGCCTCCCATCACAAATACGTAACAAGCTGACTGCAAACAAGAGAGGAGACGCTTTCACGGCATCCTAAACAAACGGTTTCAACTCGACGGTGCCGAAAAGTGCTAATATTATCATTATCGCATATATTTTCTTTAAATTTTCTTTCTTGGCTGGTATTTTTTTGAGGAAAATGGTAAATTAGATTTTTTAAACGACAACATTCTTGACTTAACGACTCAGTTTAACAGCTGTTGGATGTAGATTAATGTTTTAAAAGTTAAGTTAAGATCGTTTGTTAACATTCAGCGTGCTATTATCCTGTCGAATATCCAATAAAGTGGTAAAAGTAGATGAAATGTGATAAACTACGATACGTTATTTTAATGTGATCCGATAGGTATTTATCTCAAATATTTGTGTTATCAATACCAACAAAAGCTGCCTAGCAATGTATGTGCGTATTCATAATAAGATACCAAGCCATTTAAAAATATTGAATATAATCTTATTTAAAATTAAATTATACAAATGGTTAAATGAATGCAATTTCTATAGTTTAAAAGATTTTTTTGATAAAAAATGAACACCTTCAAATTTTTGCACATGTCTGTACCATTTTAATTTTTACTTAACCAATCAATCAATCAAATCATACCATCTTATACCATGTTTTTATGCAAATAAATTATTTATTATTATAAGAAAACGGAGAAGAAGAAAGAAAGTAGGAGTATGCAAGGATCGTAGCACATGGCTTTCTATAGTTTCTGCCCACTCCCATGGGATAAAGGCGTGAGATTATGTATGTGTACAAGAAGTCGTAATTATAAAGTTTATAAAAGCACATTATAGATAACCTAAAAGAAACAATGAGTTCACTAACTATAATAATACCAACATATTTCATATAAACACTTGGGAAAATTAACGGCACATTGTATGAAAGTTCGGACGACGGAACCAAACAGACAATAGCTCAAAGTTTATTTTAAGTCAGCGTGCCAACTTTAGGAGAAATGTATCAGTGTCGGTTCGTCCATACACTCTGTAGGATGAAATATTTGGACAATGAGAGAAGATGGAGAAGGTGTCAAAAGTTCAGAGCGTCCGTTTTCTGTGCGATTCGTTAGTAAATAGCATTTCACAGTTCCGCTTGAGCAATGGGGCTGCAAAGTAAGCGAACGAGACAGGCGACTATACAATACAACCTTATTTTTTGTATACTCAAAAAGGGGACATTGTATTCATCATTATGAACAACTTTTACTGTGAAAACAAACCTAAAATCACGATAAAATAATTAGCTGTTCCATACATTTATGTTCACATAACTCGAAAAAATGTACGAACAGCTGATTTTATTTTCGCGATGTCAGCGTTGTAATAATAAAGTTGTTCATAATGATGAGTACAATTAACCCTTTTCGGGTTTATGGTACACAAAAAATAAGGTTGTAGACTAATTTAGGAAGACATCTCTTCATTATTCTTGCGGTGTGGTATTACTGAATGTTAGCTTACATCTACATAGCTGTGTTTCACGCCTCACGGCTCCGCCCGCGTAAGAAGTTTTATTCCAGTAATAAATATAGCCTATGTTACTCAGTGATAAAGTAGCTACCTAACGGCAATTTCTTTTTTTAAATCGGTCCAGTTGTTTTTAAGTTTATTCATTACATACAAAAAAACAAATGTTTTCTCTTTATAATATTAGTATACTAATATTATTATTACTGCTATACGCGAACATTCTACGATGAAAAAAGAAAGTTTATTCTTCGTAACGTAAACAGGTCAAAAGTGAGTTGGACGCTTACCTACCAGATAGATTGAGCGACACAACCTGAAGAAGGTACATGGAGAAAGCCTGGATGTGCAAGCAGGAGGTTCTGCCGGAACTGGGGAAGACCTGTCCAGCAATGGACAGCGATATAGACTCACTTTTCGTCTTTTGAAACTGAGTAGATTTAGGTAGGTACCTATACATATAAATATTAGAATTCCACGTCAATCTATTAGTTGCCAACTATGGCGAATAATTCTATACATTCGAGTTCGTAAGGGAACAGACGGCTTATAATATATTCATTCAAATTGGCAAAGTTTACTCGGCGTCTGATCGCGGGGATTCAATCGCTAGTTTCGAACCCGCATTTTCAGTTGCTAGGCAAAGTTGCGAAGTGGAGGTACGGCGGGTCGTTTAGTGGAATTGAACTCAGATTCTCCTACGAATTGTTTCGGTTATAGTAGCATTAAAGTTCGCGTAAAAGTTTCTATTTCAATAAAAAAATATTTACATGTTTTTTGCGAAACTGGTACCTACAATTATGAATTATACAGCAATGATTGGCTAGTGGTGTGATCGTCGGACTGCCAAGTCATAGGTCTCATCTCGAACCCAAAGCACGCATCCTGAGTTTTCAGATTCATGTCCGTATTATATAATTATCACTTGCTTAAAAACGGTGAAGGAAAACATCGTGAGGAAACCGTCATGCCTTTTTTTTTTTTTTTTTTTTGTCATGCCTGAGAGATACTTCTCGACGGCATGTGAAGCCAAGTCAGAGGCCCATGGGTGGCATAAATATTACACCAGATTAGTCACTAACCTCGCGAAAAGAAGAATTATTTCTGGAAAAAAGTACTAATACCCATGCCGTTAACTTCGCCCTAGTTAAGAGTCATGGGTCGTGACAAAAATTAATTCCACGACGTACTTGAATTCCAACGTCTAATTATTATTAATCTGGATTTGTTGCCGAAAAATTGTTTAAATAACTTCAATTATGTTAATTACTTCGACCAACTGAACGATAAATTAAGGCAATAAACGTAACTTTCGTCGCGTCGCCGCCGCCTGCACGATTAGTCGCAAGCTAATCTGATCGAATACAAGGGACTTGGTACACGACACGCGATTCCTACATTTTTCACAAACATTATGCGTGCAATGCGAATGTATTACATTGAAAACTAAGAACTGGGTAATGATTTACATTTTCCAGCAATAATTTTCTGTTTTCATTTTGTGTGTTTCAGCATGTTACGAACAGAATGAGACATTTCTGGGACAAATTACAACTGTATTAACATTTATAAGTAGTGCCGTGCAGTTTGTACTAATTCCATAGTAACACGACTTGTTCACAAAAGACGCGAATTTAGATACAGAAGAGTGGGGTGACTTTGATCAATTTCAAATTTGAAATGTATTTTAACTTGAAACGAAAGCAAAAAAAATGCATATATCAATTTTGTTTATTTCTTGAATAAAATAAATATATTTTGTTTGGTAAAAAAAAAATGTTGGTGGTAAATGTTAAACTGTGATTACTGATAACTATGATACCTACCTTTTTTTCTAAAGAATTTGAAAGTAACCACAATAAGGAATAAATAATTACACAAGACTATTACCGACATATTTTTAATATTTTTTCATTAACTGGCAAGGATTCACCCACTACTACCCACTACGACTAATCACCCGCTGACAAAGACGTTCAATGATGCCCACCGTAACAAAATAAACGGAATAATGCGTTCAGAATTCGTATAGTTGGAGTTTTATTACGAAACTAATTTTATATCAATGTAACCCTCAGGAATCAAAGTCACCCCATTCTACAGTACCTATTTTGTCCTCCCATATAATTATACATTAAAAGGCGACTGAGGGGTTATATTAGGGGGATGGGCATCACCACCCCCCTTGAACTACGTATACACCTCTGCATAACCCTTCGGGGAATACAGGCGTGATGTTATGTTTATCTTAAAATAAAAAAATAAACAGTTTGTTATTTTTTTCATAAAATCGACAATCCTTTAGTTACGAATTCAGATAATGGAGCACGTGACCGCAAATTTTACCGTAATGTAACACCGTATTTTCTATTAAATCTTTGAACAGCTAAACTATTGTACGTTTGGGAAAAGTTGTTGAACAAAAGTTATTCATTATTGTAGGTACTTTCATACCCTCGGCTTAGTACCCCATTTCCGACTAACATCGTACCTATTTATATGCATAATTTATTCATGGGGTTACAACCTCATCGTTTACTGTCAAAGTTTTACTTACCGCATATCGACGGTCGGCAGTGAAAACCACGTATGTGTAAAATACATTTTTTTAAAAGAGATAGAAAAAACTGTCTTCTTAAAAAAAATGGCCAATCAAATATTAATACAAGTTTGTCACCGTACGTCATAAATAGCTTAAAAGTATTTGAATTGAAAGTTTGTTGAACTAGTACGTGTATGACGAGTTTATCAATCTAAAGAACAAATATCGTTTTTGAAGAAAATTGGATTTACGAGGTTTTCACTGCCGAGCGTCGATATCGAGTTCCAATTCAAAGTCAATAAAACAATAGACCTTACACAATCTGACAATAATATAATCCATTTTATTTTCTATGAGTTTACGACACTGCGGCCTGGATTGCGACAATAATGTAGCATCACGGCATCACATAAAGCTCTTTACGTCACTTTTATATGTCCAACGTGCAAATGCATCCAATTTGCAGTAAAGTAAAAACGAAGTGTCCGCATAATATGGGTCTTCTCGATAATCGTGCGTACTAACCGTTATATCGAAGTGGTTTAAACTGTTGCACTCTATATGTAAGCACCGTGTGAGAAGGCGCTATCTTCGATTATATGCTAACGGTTTTAGCATCTTGTTCATGTACATTAGAGATGTGGTTAGCTTAACCGCCTGTGATTTCTGAAGGAATATGCAGTGCAATACTTTCAAAAAATCGGCAACGATGCTCGCTGTGACTGATGCTTTTGCAATTTATTGGTACTTATTATTTATTTGACGACATGTTTGGTGCAGTGGCTAAGCGATTGGCTTCTGCGCTGCGGGTCATGGGTTCGATTCCTACACGGAACAAATATTTGTATGGCCTACAGATAGTTGTTCCGGGTCTGGGTGTTTGTGCATGTGAAGATTTGTGTCCGTAAACGCACCCACGATACAGGAGAAATCCTAGTGTGGGGCAACGTTTTTAAAAAAAAAACAAAACAAAACTTACATTTTATGAAAAAATAAAAAGAAGAAATTGACTGCCTCGTTGGTCTACTTGTGGCAAGTGCGACTGCTGACCGTGAGGTCCTTGGTTCGATCCCCAGTTTGGGCAAAGTGTAATTGGGTTTTTCCGTGTGGAACTCCTTAGTAGCAGCCCGGAGTTTGGACTTGTGCCCGGTTGATGGTTACTATACACCTCTACCCAACCCTTCGGGGAATACAGGCGTGATTTTATGTTATGTTTTTATCATAATTCCAAAACTACGAGTAGGATTTCTACATTGTTCCTTATTTCAAGGATTGGTATATCAGTGTATTGTCCTTGTTTTTCACGAATAAGGTTGTTATCGTATTTTTTTATAATAATAATAACAGCTAGTTCACACAGAAACTGTTTATAGGATCCATATTAGCAGATCCGTTTTTATTTTGGCGATGGCGCCTGTAGTTGTATGAGCGAGTTGCATTCACGACAGTATTCCGAATTCAGTAAAAAATACGGGATGCCTTATTTCTATCGTATACTGTCTGGCCGATGCGACGCAGCTGCCATTTGTTTTACTCATCCGTCGACACAGAGGTGAACGACACATCCAATACCGACGGATCCGCTGTGAAAACGGGCAGTTATTTGTCGATATTTGTGACTCCATGTAAACACCGTATAAAAACTCGAAATCTTCGATTATATCAAAGTTAAACGACTCTTAGCATCTTGTTTGCAATATAGAAGCGCATTGTGTTGCATATGCATTGTATGACGTCATCTCTCCTTCATTGCGACAAAGTTCCCGATAACAAGTGTTGAGGTTTCTATTCAGTGAATAGTATATCGTTGGAGACCGCTAAAGTGACATCAAACTTCGCTTCGCTCGAAGATCTTCCTTTCGTCA
The DNA here is from genome assembly GCA_910594945.2 of Amphipyra berbera. Lineage (NCBI taxonomy): Eukaryota > Metazoa > Arthropoda > Insecta > Lepidoptera > Noctuidae > Amphipyra > Amphipyra berbera. Next base: position 6,168,978 of record OU343136.1, on the reverse strand, counting down.
CCTGCTCTTTTATTATCCATCTTACCCCGTACCACTTCACTTATATTCGTGATTCTGCAGGATTTTGAGACTTGCTAACGCATTATCTGACGTCTAAAGTTATACAAGGTTAGTCGGAAAGGGGTACTAAGCCGAAAGGGTGTTAAAGTACCTATAATAAGGAATAACTTTTGTTCTACAACTTTCTCCAAAACTCGATAGTTTAAGAGAAATACCTTTTCAAAGATTTTCGTAAAAAATATGCTAAAATCTATCTGTCCATAGCTATAATCAGCTGTTTTTACAATTTAGGTCATATTTGGGGTCACAGATTAGAAGCTCCTTTTACTGAATTCGTAACTAAAGTAAAGAATTTTTGAAAAAACTAAAACATAAATCATGTTGCATGAATTTTTTTTATCGAATTTCTTTAAAACAATCATCAGTGATTACATTAAGTGGCTCGCGGCTTAGTACCCCCTTTCCGACTAACCTTGTATATATCATAAGGATAATCAGCCCATTACTATCCCACTGCTGGGCACGGACCTTTTCTCAGAATAAGAAGGGTTTAGACTGCCCGCCCACGTCAGACTTTTTGTAGGACCGATAATCGAGCCGATTTTTGTAATGTCTGTTATTTCTGACCGACTTTTCGTAGGACGTGTGCGTTGCACTGTTGCAATTAGTACGTTCTATTTTTCTCCTACAAAAAATCGGTCACCGATTATCGGACGTAGGCGGGCAGCCTAAGGCCTTATTCTACCTTGTTGGCCTGGTGCGGGTGGGCGGACTACACACACCATCAAGAACTGATTGGTGCCTTCTCAGGTGTACCTCACGGTGTTTTTTAGTTCACGGTTAACGCAAGTGATTATCAAATTATTATCTGCACATGAACTCGAAAAGTCAGGGGTGCGGCCCGAATTCAGACCCTACTGCATGGAAGGCAAGCGTTCAACCGCTATACTAAAAAAAGGCATCAAAAGTTATTCTCCTCTTACAGCTAGTTTATAAATAAACTGTTTACAGGACCCGTTTTAGCGGATCCGTTTTTATTTTGGTGATGGCGCCTGTAGTTGTAGAGCGAGTTCACATACACGACAGTATTCAGAATCCAGTAAAAAATACTGTATCCGTTATTTTTATCGTATCCTGTCTGCGAGATGCGATGCAGCTGCCATTTGTTTAACTGATCCATCAGTACAGATGTGAACAACACATCCAGTACCGACGGATCCGTTAGAACGGATCCGCTGTGTAAATCTTACTGTCTGAAAATTATGCTCAATTTTGTATAATAATAATAATCATCATTTATTTCGGATAAATCCATATTATATATTAGTAACAATTTGCTTACGTACTAGTGTTAGTAGAATTAAATTATTACATAAACTCAGTGTGGAGTTGCATCCATCTCCGCATCATGGGTGTCTCCCAATGATCTGCGAACACATTCAAGATAGTGTTGGCGCTACCGCGAACTCGAACGAATAAAGAGGCGCACCTTTTTCTCATGAATGGCAGCAAAACCATCGATATTGGTCTCCGCGAACATCCCAGAAGCACTACATCGCCACGGTAGCCCAGCAGCATCCTGAGTGCATTATTATATTGGACACGTAGATCAGTATATGCCCGCTGAGTATACCGGACCCACAGACTGCACGTGTAAAAAGACTGAAAATAAGCTTTCAAAACCGTTATTTTAACAGTCTCTGTACATCGCGCAAACCTGCGGGCCAGCATCTTACAACGGACAGCCAGTGACCTACGTTCCCTCTTTATGTCCCGATTGTCCTTAAGATCATCAGTGACCCAGTGGCCCAAGTATAGTTTGACATCAGCTGACAAAATACTTGAGTTTACGTTACTATATTTACTGATGGTTATTTTTCGTATCAAACGAGGTTCGCTTGTTATCTCAACCCAATAATGCACTGTAAACATTTTTTGGACGAACTATGTGCTCAAATATATTACAATTATGGATAGCAGTGTTAAATCAGCACTTCTAGACCAAATAACGGGGGCAATATATAAGTTTACAAGCGCAAGAGAGGTACCTACCTACGTAAATATGTAGATATTCTTATACAAACTTATGGTAAGTGCACACTTTCTTTTTTTTTTTTTACGTGGTGAAATCCTCATGGACTGTCCCCCGTCTGGGGAAGACGGGGGGGGTGTGCCGGACTTTTACCGGCTAAAACCCCACGGTGTCCCTCCTTCTGACCTAAGGCCGGGTCACGGGATTCGCTGTTGCATGCACCGCGACCCCGGCAGGTCTCGGTCCACCAACTTCTTCTGGTGGACCTCTCCTGTGGTGGGGCAGTTGCTCCCCTGCCCCACATCCTTCTGATGGTAAGTGCACACTAAGCCAACGGACGGGTTTTATTACAGGAGGCCTAGCACTAATGTTCTGACGTTAGTAAACGTAATTATTTTTTTGTCGACATGTACTATGGAGGAACGAGGTATGGTGTTCCTCCAACGAAAAGGGAGGATCCTCCAACCAGGTGGGTCTTATTCTTGGCGGGCTATTGATGTTGGCAACTTTTTAATATAACCCGTGTCAGATCTTGATTTCGGGATGCAGGATTTGTGACACTTCAATTGACAGCTGTCATTGTTTGTCGCTGTAGTTTAATGACATTCGTCGTGTTGCGTAATTCTCATGTGGCGTGATAGATGCCGCCATATGTACTATCTCTCTGCTGGGCAAACGCTTCCCCAAGTCCATGTATCCTTTTCCTGCACCACCTCAAACCAGCCGTCGCAGTTAACGTAATGTTAATACGAGTAAATTTTGAATTGGAAATACTCGTTTCGCACATACTATTTAATTAAATAGACAACTTTATTCATATCTATGTATGATACAAATTGTGCATGTCGCAAAAAAACATTTTAACAAAAATAAAACCGACTTCAAAAAACGAAAAAAGAATCAAATAATTACCATATTATAAAATTAACAGTTTCAGAAGTCGGTGCCTTCAATTTGGTTTAGCGTGGATTAGCACCGACTTCTGAAACTGTAAATTTTATAATATGGTAATTATTTGATTCTTTTTTCGTTTTTTGAAGTCGGTTTCATTTTTGTTAGAATGTTTTTTATTCTTTTCATTTTAGTGGCCTTAATTAAAACATGGTTGGACCTAATAAAGACGCTGCTCGTAATATAATCACATCATCACAATATGCGTACTGTTCGTCATTGAGGAGTTCCACTGTCTATCTCCGAAGTTCTTCATCAGACCTTCACCAAATTTAAATGGGACCACTTCGAAAAAATACTCTTTCATAGTGGTCCTAGAAAAAGAATTTTCCAAATTGGTATCAAAGACGGTGTCGTGAGGTAACAAACATTTAAAAAAAAACAAAAACAAAATACAGCCGAATTGATAACCTCCTGCTTTTTTGGAAGTCGGTTAAAAAATAAACCAATATGTTATAGGAAAATTGTATTTTCGATTCGCTTACATTAGCGATACGTCAAATGTTCGTGGGGCATTCTTCGAAAAATATTAACAAAAATTGAGAACGTCATTAGCATCATCCCAAAGTTAAGAATGCAGTTGTTTAATACTTAATTATGATAATGAAAACTGAAACTATACCGCTGCCGTCAAGCAATAAGACAAGAATAAAAACAATCTGACAATACTATAACGTTAACAACCTTTTTTTTTTTTTCTCGTTGGAAAATCCTCATGGATGTCCCTCGCCCGGGGAAGGCGAGGGGGTCTGCCGGACTCTTACTGGCTAAAAACCAACGGTGTTCCTTCTCCTGACCGTACGGCCAGGGTCGCGGGATTCACAAAAGCATGCACCGCAATCACGTTAACAACCTGGGAGAAGAATGATTTGTTAAAATAATGTTAAAACATTTCGAATGTGCTAGGCAAGTGACATCTGAATAAAACCGAATTCGTTGTACACAAAATTAGGTCAAATTAACAAATGACGAATATTCGTCACCTTGGTGTGTAGCTAGATACCATTATACAACGTTTTGTGGTACAGGACAATATCATACACTGGGTGAATATTCGAAATTTTTTAACATTATTTTAACAAATCATTTTTCTCCCAGGTTGTTAACGTTATAGTATTGTCAGATTGTTTTTATTCTTGTCTTATTGCTTGACGGCAGCAGTATAGTTTCAGTTTTCATTATCATAATTATAGTATTAAACATCTGCATTCTTAACTTTGGGATGATGCTAATGACGTTCTCAATTTTTGTTAATATTTTTCGAAGAATGCCCCACCTACAGGACAATATCATACCTACAGGACAATATCAAAGATGTAATACCCACTTTCTCTGTTACCGGTCGACTTGACTCCGTTCTATTACTTCCTGTCTGTATTGTGAGAGGCGGCTATCCATCCGTGTACAATAATATACCGTCATCACAATACCGCCGGCCGGGCGTTATTATTATGACTATATAGCAGAATATTCTGCCAGGATCGTTCGCTGTTGTGTTCAATAAAGGAAGCCTGTGTTCAACTAGCCACTGTCAAATAACTCGCAAGTGGCTGAGAGTGGCCAGTTGACCATGGGTTTGGATGTGAAGCGATTGAAACAAAAGTATTAGTATTCGCGTGTATAGGATGATTTCCATCAAACGGCTCGCATCGCATTGGTTCGGAACGGATTTTACAATCTTTAAACGATATTAAATCATGTACACAGTATTTAAAGTCTATATTAACAAGCCGCGTCCAGCAGCTGGACCGCGGGCGTCTTCCGCGACACGCGATTGTAGCCGAATGTATGCTGCGACGCGCGATCGGCTCTTTTCGCCTGTCGTCGTATCCGATCGGATCCTTTCGGCTGTCAACACGGTAGGAATGAAACTATTTGACTAGGCGCAGAAACGAATACGTTCGCAAGCGACGGTACGGAGCCGATCGTATGCGTCGACATCCTGCCGGATGCGATAGGCTGTCGCGGCATCCGTTCGTATCCTTTCCGATCCGATGCGATGCGAGCCGTTTGGTGGAAATCATCCCTTAGGCTATGACTGTACACCAAAAATCGCTGCCGAGTATAGAGTACCCACAGACGTGAATAATAATGCATTTGGTTTAATCGCTTATGCATGAAAGCATCGAGAAAAAGTTGATTAAAAAAAAATCTTATTTCAACCGGGCACAAATCCAAACTCCGGGCTGCTACTGACGAATAACACACGGAAAAACCCAATAACACTTTGCCCGACCTAGGGATTGAACCCAGGATCTCACGATCAGCAGTCGCGTTTGGTACCACTAGACCGACGAGACAGGCGGTTGATGGCAATAGGCTCGCCCTCACCTCGAAATGAGGGTGTTACTATACACCTCAGCCAAACCCTTTGGGGAACACAGGCGTGATGTTATGTTATGTTCATCTTATGTGTCGCACTTCGCGTCGCTGTAAATGAACGTTATTTTTTTTTCGTTGGAAAATCCTCATGTATGTCCCTCGCCCGGGGAAGGCAAGGGCGTCTGCCGGACTGCCGCAACCCCGGCCTGCTAAGTGTACCTAGCCTCAACCTAAGTACGTTGCCCGTTACTCAGTAGGTAGTCCGTTCACCACGACCCCCTCTCGGTGGTTGAGACTATTTTACATAATAACAATGTAAACTAATCAACAGGAAATAATTGACTGTGAAAAATTGAAGGCAATTTAGCATTGACGTCGACCCGCCCACAAATAAGCAACAACCTCGTGCAGCGTCGCGATTGCTGCAAGGTAATTGCACAGCAATTTGGCCGACTGTGCAGTCATTAACAGGAATTCTTCCACGTTTGCAACCAATTTACGCTTTATTAAAGGGAAAATTCTTTTTCTTTCGTCGATAAGAATGGTAAAAGAGTAATGATGATTATTGCTGATTTTAACTGTAATTTAAGACATGATTTAAAATTGGCCTCAGTGGAAAACCCTCTTCCATCGTGGGTAGTGTTGCCAGCTGTCCGGCTATTTATAGTCGTGTGCGGCCAAACATATACAAGTGCGGCCTGTCCGGCTTTTGCTAAGCTTTTCATCAACACCGCCTCGCCAAATGATGCGGAACGAAAGCGCACGAGCGACTCATGCATTATGACACATATAATTAAGAGTAGAATAAGTGTGAAATGAATAACAGTAATAAACACAGAAATAAAAGTATCAATTTTTTCTTTTCTTTTAAATACTAGTGTGTTAGATCCGGACTCCACCAAAGCGGAGATGTGCGGAGAGGAGAGATGTGCCGTAAACAACCAATAAGATTTTGTTATTTACACATCTACTCTAAATAACGAAATCCTATTGGTTGTTTACGACACATCTCCACTCGTCTCCGCACATCTCCGCTTTGCTAAATATGAATCTGTGTCCGGCTTTTCTATTCTCGGGCTTGACAACTCTAACCGTGGGTATCGAAAAAAGCATCTTTATGTCTCAACGAAGAACAGCAGTGTATTCCTGTGTGCTGATGCAGATAGTGCCATCCACAAAGACGTGCCCCACTCTTTGTCTAAATCGCTTGTTCTCTCTCGCTCTTCATCTTAGAGTGAAAGGGAACACGCGATTTAGACGAAGAGTGCGCGTCTTCGTGGATGGCACTATCTATAACCACACATTGCCGTCTACAATCCGTCAGCCAAACGTGATGGTTATGATAGCTTAATCACAAAATAGATAGGTACAGAAGTCAATCTACATACAAGTCCGCTCGAGCAACGCACACATAGACACTGCTCACGGACACGATATCTCGGACCGTTTGGGACTAGAGTGCGAGTGAGTGCGAGCGCGAGTGCCATGCGCTTGAGAGAGATAGATATATAGATAGAGCGACCACCGAGCGTAGGTATGAAAAGTGAAGTACATACATGTGATTGACTTCTGTACCTACCTGTTTTGTGGCTTAATGGTGTGACCGTCGGACTGCCAAGTCACAGGTCTCGAGTTCCAACCCAAGGCACGCTCCTCTGACTTTTCGGATTCATATGCGTTTTGTACAGGGTATTGTATAATAATCACTTGCTTAAAAACGGTGAAGGAAAACATCGTGAGGAAACCGGCATGCCTGAGAGATATTTTTCGATGGCATGTGAAGCTAAGTCAGAGGCCCATGGCTGGCATAAACTCTGACACCAGGTTTGTTACTAACCAAATGAAAAGAAGAAGAAGATGGTTAAAACCCATAAAGCACTCTGGTAATGTACAAAAGTCGTAGCTAAACTACTGCACATGTTCTAAAGTCGTTCAAGGAAACTAGATGCTTATAACTGCTGTGGTAACAAGCTTACAGCTCGTCACGGCTTGATGCATTATTGGTACATTAAGGCCCTGTGCAGACGACGGTCTTTTTGCCCGGCGGACTGCCGCGGAGAAGCATGACAGTGGTTGGTAGTTGTTGCCCGTCGCGACATTAGGCACATGGTTGGTGGTTAGTTTTTGTTCGCGGCAGTCTGCCTGGCAAAAAGTTTGCTCAGAGCCTTATAGTTGAGCCTCTTCACGTCTTAACTAAGTTATTGGTAGAATACATGATACATACATAAACTCAAAACATTTTCCCATGGGGGTAGGCAAAAACTATTGATTACGATAGGCAAAAACTATTGATTACGATACTCTCTTTTCGTTTCTTCCACATTCATACATCTTGTCATACACGCAGGTCGGTTAAGAGTACTACGCACCGGCCCTTTGTTAAGAACATCATCAATAACATCGATGTATGTCCTTCTAGGGCGTCCTCTACTGGCGTTTCCACTGACATCCGCCTTATAAATTACTTTTGTTACCTAATCGCCGTTCACTCATTCTCTCAACATGACCAAACCACCTAAGTAGTAGAATACACTCCAGTAAAAGTTCCAATATTATAAAGAGAAACTTAATATAATACAGTGATGCTCCTATATTCTCCAATATATTAGGCAGATAATATATTCGAGCATAATACGCCCATTACAGTCCCACTGTTGGGCCTTTTCTCATAATTAAAGGGTAGGCCGCATTCTATGGTACCCATGAGGAAAGATACGGAGTCCTTTCTTGTGTCCGGAACATCCACTTATCTCAAACCACAAGGAAAAACGTATTAAAAAAATATCAATAAAGAACTCTTATCATTATATTAAGTAAAAAAACCGGCCAAGTGCGAGTTGCACTCGCGCTTCGAGGGTTCCGTACCGTTAGAGAAAATATTTTATTCCATTTTCAAATTAAAACTTTGAATGAAGCCCTTTCATAATACACTACATCCTTACTAATATTATAAACGCGAAAGTTGGTATGTATGGATGTATTGATCCTTATCCTTACTTCCTTATCCTTACTATATTATAAACGCGAAAGTTTGTATGTATGTATGGATGTTTGTTACTCTTTCACGCAAAAACGGCTGAAAGGATTTGAATGAGATTTGGCACACAGATAGACTATGCCCTGGATTAACACATAGAATACTTTTTATCCGGGTACATCAAGTAGTTCCCCTAGGATGCGGGTGAAACCGCGGGGAATAGTCTAGTAATCATATAAAGTCCCCACTTAACTTAGTAACCCCACTATAAAATTTCGACCCCTTTTGCAATGAAAATAAAATAGCTTTTTCGATTTTTTCACTTGCAATATACACTGGCCTGCAAAACTAAGCATCACACTTTTCAAATTGCAATAACTAAAAGTGTAGTACTTAGTTTTGCAGGTCAGTGTAGATGGGATTATTTAAAACTATTCCAAGTCGATAGCATTAGTAGTTTCTGATATAAGCATCTGTGACAGACAGACAGACGAAGTTGCACCATAAGGCCACCGTACACACAAAATATTCACCCTTCGAATATACATCTAACATTATAACCTCCTTCATTAATGGAAATATCTTTACAAAGAAACAACAATACTCAGACTGACTACAAAGACTAATATATACTCTCAACTCCACACAAACCCTAAGCTACGCCCGAAGAGATAAGTACTTCCTAACTTCATAAGCTGACGTGGAAATTCTAACACTTGTCGCTCCGTGCAGACAATGAATTAGCTCTCAATGATACCGTAACAGTACGTATGTAGGCGTATCTATAAACTTCAAAGTACTATTCGTAATTAGGATTTGGTGTCCGTTTTGGTGTTTTATCCGCTTTAAAACTGTTGCGATCGGGTTAAAATTAGAATACGGCAAGATTTCTGAATAAAATAATATTTATTGTAACGAGAATACTAATACCAACCGAGTGACAAGAGACAGTAGATACGTGCTCTATAAGAAGATCTTATAAAAACATCATAGACACAGCACTTAGCATTCAACCTATGAACGTATACAATTTATTTCTCAACAAAAACCATTTAATTTCATTTTTTTAAACGCTACCGCACACTAGGATCTCTCCTATATCGTGGGTGCGTTTATAGACACAAATGTTCACACGCACAAACATCTAGACCCGGAACAACTATCTGTATGGCCATACAAATATTTGTTCCGTGCGGGAATCGAACCCACAACCCGTAGCGCAGAAGCCGATCGCTCAGCCACTGCACCAAACGGGTCTAAACTGTTCTAATACTTTTTAATTATCCCCTTTCTGAAATGCTAATCAATTTATTCTGTTATCTAATTTCATATGTACGAATGTGATTGGTCGACCAAAATACTAATAATTAATCACATCACTTGACATGAAATTTGACAGCTGATTAGTTCATTTATACGTTGACAGGACTTTCAGAAATCGTGAGTATGTCTTCTTGACGATATGGGTGCTATAAGGACACGTCGTCATATTTTTGGTCCTTAAGAAAATATATTTTTTGTTTCGAGGGTTTATGTCGCCTATCGAAGACTCGGACCTCAAACATGTAGCTTCCGCATCCACCTTCGGATTAACCAACTTAATTAAGCAAGCTAGACTTCAAAGTCCTGACAAAAAGTTTTTTTTTTAATCTTTCCCTCGCTCTAGGATTTTTCCTGTATCGTGGGTGCGTTTACAGACACAAATCTTCACATGCACAAACGTCCAGACCCGGAACAACTATTTGTAGGCCATACATATATTTGATCCGTGCAGGAATCGAACCCACAACCGGTAGCGCAGAAGCCAATCGCTTAGCCACTGCACCAAACGTGTCGTAGTCGTATTATTTTGATCTTTGAATTTAATATGGAACAAGCTATCAGAATAGCCAAACTTTCTAATAATTTATCGCTAGCAATATTTTGAAATAGATTGCAGGTAAAAAAATGGACGATCGTTGTACGTTGTAGTACGTTGCACATTCACAGGGTCATATTTCAATCAATTCGCGCTGTTCCTATTGTTCTTATTCTGAAACCTTTTGAATTTTTCATTTTCTGGTCCTGGGAACCGTAATTAACCTATGAAGGACCAATCAATTTTATTGAGTTAGAAGCGTATTCATAGAATTTTGGCCCATTAAAATTAGTTTTATTTGATTTCTACTACCCACAAAATGTATTTTGATAACAGATTTTTAGATGCCTGAACTAACGATGTTTCAACGCTACTATAAAGATTAATATAATAAAAGTGCAAAATAATATACATAACATAACCAGCCCATTACTGTCCCACTGCTGGGCACGGGCCTCTTCTAACAATGAGAAGGGTTTAGGCCTTAGTCCATCACGCTGGCCTAGTGCGGATTGGCAGACTACACAAACCATCTAGAACTTTATGGAGCCCTCTAAGGTGTGTAGGTTTCCTCACGATGTTTTTCCTTCACCGTTAACGCAATTGATAATCAAATTCTGATCTGCACATGAATTCGAAAAGACATAGCCGGGATCGAACTCAAACCCTCCTGCATGGAAGGCAAACGTTCAACCGCTAGGCTATCACTGATATAATATACACGTTTCAAAAATAACCCAATCATCATTAAATTGATACAATAAATTAAATAAAAAACCAACGTTCTTTTAGAGACCGCTAACGATGTAGGCATATAAAAGACACAACAGAATCTTGTAGGGGTTAATCTAACATTACAGTTATAGCTAATATCGGTATGTCAGGATTGGGAGCATGGTAAATAAAGTAAGTGAAACCAACTTAGACTCTCCACCACTGAGAGTACTTTTAATTAGGTTAGTGATTAGTTACAGAAGCTAGTTCACAATATAATAATTAACACAAGATCAGAAAATGAGGACAAGCAAACCAGATATAAAAGGTCAGACTTCTTCGGCTGTTCGACATGGAATCCTCTGCTTCGTCGAATGACCACTGTTTTTATAACTTCGGGTACGTTGATTAATCTTGACGGTTACCCTCCAATGTCAAAATTGTCCAGTGTTACTAGTTACCGATAACAGGCATACACATAATACAACGCTTAAAAGGTAATACTGCGAACTTGGGTAAGCTTGTCTAGTCTCCTAATATGAAAAGGCAGCTTACTAAACTTTTCAAAAAACATTTAGGTAATAATAAATACAGGCTGAATTATGAACAAAAAAAATAAGTTGTAGGCACAGAAATTCAGTAAAGCCATTTGAGCCATTAGAACCGGTCTCAGAGGTCCCATGAAGGTCAAAGTACCTTTAGCGTTCATGAAACTCGTAAAAAAATCAGGAATTTAATATGAATATAATTCCTCTTCTCTTTGTAATCCCAATTAGAAAAGTTTGAGCTGAATAAAATTTAACGATAGGCAATTTCTCGTGGAAAAATTGTAATAAGTTGAAAATGGGTACCTACTCTTACCGAATCGTTAAATTAATAAAATTATACGACGAAAAATGTTGTTGCTAGGTATGTACTTTAACGAATGAAATAAAAGGTACAAGGTCGAAACTTGACTTATTTTGTAGAGTTAGATAGATACGTTTATACGTATTTGAAGCATTCGTTTATTTTTCCTGTCCCGCTTTCATACTGCGCGCCTACTCCTGAAGAAGCAACCATTTGCTTGATCGCTTTTTGAATCATTCATTAAGCAATGTGCTGAATGAAATCATTGTTGTGAGCGCTACGAAGTGACAACTTGTAACTACCTCGGTCTAGTGGAGGCAAGCGTGACTGCTGACCGTAAGCTTCGATCCCCAGGTCGGGCAAAGTGTTATTAGGTTTCCCCGTGTGGAATTCCTCAGAAGCAGCCCGGAGTTTGGATTTGTGCCCGGTTGATGGCAATAGGCTCGCCCCTTATTACTAAGACTTAAAAATAGTGGCGAAATGAGGGTGTTACTATAGACCTCTGCACAACCCTTCGGGGAATACAGGCGTGATGTTATGTTATGTTGTAAAGCGTTATGAGTGTGTTTGCATTTTGTATTCTACGTACAATATACGCGTCAACTGCAAGGGTTGGAGTGACAGCCAATTACCAACTAAAAAGTATGACAACAGCGTTTCCATTGTATCGATATTTTATACACTAAATATCGAAAAGCATCACGTAGCATACAAACAAAAATAATATTTATGAAAAAAATCTTCTGAGCATAAAGCCGACAGTGACGAACGATAAAAAAAACCGTCAGCGGCCGACTATGTACTGAAATTTAAAAAACAGGTGTGAATTTTTTCCGTGAAGTTGAAAAAATATTGTGAAAACAGACGATAATGTAATATTAAGCTATGTAGAAATCCGTAGGCTTTCTTTCTATTTTTCTTTCTTTTTTATAAGAAACGTTGCCCCACACTAGGATTTCTCCTGTATGGTGGGTGCGTTTACAGACACAAATCTTCACATGCACAAACACTCAGACCCGGAACAACTATCTGTAGCCCATACAAATATTTGTTCCGTGCGGGAATCGAACCCACGACCCGTAGCGCAGAAGCCAATCGCTTAGCCACTGCACCAAACGTGTCGTCAAAGGAAGCTGAAAAGCGGAAGGTGCTTTAGGAAGGTGAAGGTAGGGCTCACTATTGCGATCTGCGGGGCATGACATATGGAAACAAATATTGTTAGGCTTATTGTTAGCCATATGAGGAGATATATTGAGGGGCTCGTGGCTAATTACCAACAGCGCGGATTATATGATTTGCGAGGTTAAGCTGCGCTTGCCGCGGTCAATCCTTGGATGGGTGACCGTTCGTTTCACATCGAGACCCCTCCGTGCCTCGGAGAGCACGTTAAACAGTCGGTCTCGGGAGTCATACGAATATCTATGACAGTCGTTACAGGTAGTCAGAAGTCTGAAAGCCTTAAAACTGCTCTAAGCTTAGGGTATCGGCATTGCCCAGTAAGTGGGTTGCGGAGGTCTGATGGCAGTCGCTCCGTGTAAAATAATGGTATTCAGCCGCATCTGATTAGACCGGAAGCTGACCCCAACATAGTTGGGAAAAGGCTAGGAAGAACGAAGAATGTTATTGTTAGGCATATCTTTATGTTCCTTCAAAATAATAAAAAACAACGTGTCGCGTAAAAAATGGTGTGTTGAGTGGTGGATTGTATCTATTTCTGCTTATTTTTCGACGAAAAATTTTGTTGGGCATGTTAAGTTAATATTCTGTCTACCTTTTTCCCAACTATCTTGGAATCAGCTTCCTGTCTAATCACATGCGGCTGATATGAGTATTTTACGCGGAGCGACTGCCATCAGACCTCCGCAACCCAGTTACTGGGCAATGCCGATATCCTAAGGTTACACCGGTTGTCAGACTTTCGTACTTCTAACTTCCCGTAATGACTGTCATAGGTATTCGTATGACACCCGGGACCGACGGTTTAACGTGCTCTCCGAGGCACGGAGGGGTCGGGTATCGAACGGTCACTCATTCACGGACTGACCGCAGCAAACGTAGCTTTACCTCGCAAACCGTATGATCCGCGCGGTTGGTAATTAGCCACAAGCCCCTCAAGTCACCCTCCCTTTGTTAACTTAATAAAATATTAAAATTGTGCTGTCTTAAGACCAGATTTTATAACAACACACATAAGGATAATTTCCACCAAACGGCTCGCATCGCATAGGATCGGAACGGATTTTACAATCTTTAAACGAAATTAAATCATGTACACAGTATCTAAAGTCTATATTACCAAGCCGCGCACAGCAGCTTGACCGCGGGCGTCTTCCGCGACACGCGATCGTAGCTAAAAGTATGCTGCGACGCACGACCGGCTCTGTTCGCCTGTCGTCGTATCCGACCGGATTCTTTCAAAATTTAGAACACATCAACATGGTAGGAATGAAATTATTTGACTAGGCGCAGAAACGGATATGTTCGCAAGCAACTGTACGGAGCCGATCGTATGCGTCGACATCCTGCCGGATGCGATCGGCTGTCGCCGCATCCGTTCGTATTCTTTCCGATCCGATATGATGCGAGCCGTTTGGTGGAAATCATCCCATAGATGTTAGGCTACGACAAATCGGAATTGTCTATTCATACACACATCAAAAAAAAGTTTGCGATCACTTTGAAAAATCGTTTTTTTTTGTTGCCGTACATTATATTATGATTTCTTCTTCTTTTTAGATTCTTTATTTAAAAATATAGATTTAGAAAATAAAACAGTTCAATTGTTTTTCCATATAAAAAGGCTTTCAGTCCTAGCTTACGCTCATTCAGAAATCTGATTTAGTCAATTTTAACGGATTTAAAATAGATTTCGCGGAAAGTTGTGATTGAAAAATGCCAAGAGGATTATCAGAAGTTTTACGAGCAAGAATAGTAACTTTGAGGGAAGAAGGATACACCACGAGAGAAATAGCACACAGAGTTGCTATATCCCAATCCTGTGTCGTGACCACGTTTCAGGGGTATCACGGGATGGGTAGGTAATTTAGCTGACCGACCCCGCAATGGTCGCTCAACTGTTTTGACTGCTGCCCAAAAGCGCTATATTAGATTGCTGCCAGCCCGTGTTTCAACAATCAACACCACTAAAATAAAAGCAGAAGTTCGGGCCGCCTCTGGGCTTGAAGTTAGCACTCAGACCATTCGGAATTGCTTGCACCAGGCTGGATTACGAGCACGGAGGTCTTGGCGAGCTCCTCTGAATTCCCGGTAACGTCAACGACGGAGATTACAGTGGGCTAGGAAGAAAACATTTGGCAAAACTGTCTCTTCGTTGACGAATCGCGAATCAGTACTCATCCAGATAACTGACGTGACCGTGTCTGGAGAAGACCAGGAGACCGTGAAAGGCAAAGTACTGCCACTGGAACAGTTCAGCAAGGCGGGAAATCGGTGTCCTTTTGGGGTGGTATTATGATTGGAGCTAGAACGCCTTTGATCCCATATCGAGGCTTCATGATAGCAGACATGTACAGAGCAGTTGCTATTGATGGAATTGTGAGACCATTCCGAGTAAATCATGGGCACCAATTTGTATTGGTCGATGATAATGCGCCCGCCCACCGAGCTCAACGAGTCAATGCTGCTCTCCGAGAACACGACATCACAAGGTTAGACTGGCCTGCTGGCTCGCCTGACTTAAATCCAATAGAGCACGCGTGGGATGCTCTTAAGCGAGCTGTTTGGAACCGTCAGCCACGTCCCCAGACAGTGCTAGAGCTCAGGGAAGCCGCTATTCAAGAATGGGACAGGTTACCACAAGAAATGCTGGATAACTTGATTCTCAGCATGCCCAGGAGGATCTTCGCATGTGTTCGAGCCAGGGGAGGAGTTATATTACATTGAATATAAACCTTTAATTAATAAATTGTTGTTTAAGTTTGGTTAGACAGTGTTTTTCTTTCTATCACATTTCTGTTACAATTACGTTATGATTAATTACTCAATTTTTTTTATAAAAATAAGAAATAGTTTTATTTTTTAATTTCAAACTGGGTATTTATATTTAAAGAAAACTCACAACAAAGAATTTTTCATAATAAAGTTCAATTTAAAAAATTATATAAGCTTATGCTAGTGATCGCAATTTTTTATTGATGTGTGTATGTCGATTTTATCGCGTTTATATATTTATTTTTCATATTTATATCGAACACTCGGATCTTGTATCGTTAAAATGCATAACATTCAGTAAAATTAAACCCTGCAGTTCTTCATAGAGGCAGCAGACAAGCGTTGAAACTATGAAATCAATTCTGAAATATTTTGAACCAAATCGCGTGCCATGAGTTGTCAGTCCATAAATTTTACTCTTAGGGATGATTTCCACCAAACGGCTCGCATCGCATCGGATCGGAAAGGATATAACGGATGCGGCGACAGCCGATCGCGTCCGGCAGGATGTCGACGCATACGATCGGCTCCGTACCGCCGCTTGCGAACGTACCTTTTCTGCGCCTAGTCAAATAGTTTCATTCCCACCGTGTTGATAGCCGAAAGGATCCGATCGGATACGATGACAAGCGAACGGAGCCGATCGCACGTCTCAGCATATTTTCGACTACTCTCGCGTGTCGCAGAAGACGCCCGCGGTCAAGCTGCTGTGCGCGGCTTGGTAATATAGACTTTAAATACTGTGTATACGATTTAATATCGTTTAAAGATTGTAATATCCGTTCCGATCCGTTGCGATTCGAGCCGTTTGGTAGAAATCATCCTTTATTGAAAACAATTACAAAAAATAAAAAAGTTTTCTTTCTTTCTTTCTAGAACTATTCCAGCTGAGTGCAAAATTAACATTAAAATAATTAAATTATGAAAGCGAACTGGGTAGTAACCCAGTTCGTTTGGAGAGTGATATTTAGCATGAAATATGGTGATCATTTATTTGCCTAGTTGGTCTAGTGGTGGCAAGCGCGACTGCTGATCGGGAGGTTCTGGGTTCGATCCCTAGGTCAGGCAAAGTGTTAATGGGTTTTTCCATTAGGAATTTCTCAGTAGCAGCCCGGAGTCTGAATTTGTGCCCGGTTAATGGCAATAGTCTCGCCCCCTGTTACTTACACGCCTTATATTCCCCAAAGGGTAGTGCAGAGGTGTATAGTAACACCCTCATTTCGCCAGCTATGTTCAAGTCCAATGTAATAGGGTGCGAGCCTATTGCCATTAACCGGGCACAAATTCAGACTCCGGGCTGCTACTGAGAAATTCCTAATGGAAAAACCCATTAACACTTTGCCCGACCTGGGGATCGAACCAAGGACCCCATGCTCAGTCGACCACGAGTCCAACAAGATAGTCCAGTACTATGGTTTTCTCATATTTATGAGTCCATCCAAATACATCCCTATTCTTGAAATATTCAGTTTTAATTGTTTAAATTTTAATTGCCTATTCAACGATATTAGAATAGATTAATATCTTCGCCAACGAGTTACTGAACACTTGAAATGTCTCTAATCTTATCTTCCAGAGATTATTATCACTGGAAGATGAAATTAGATAATAACTACCTGTCAAGAATTCAAGGCTATATCGAATATCTTTTGTAATCCATCTTCTTATTGTCTTATGATTCAATATTAAGTTTCTTAAGATAGTTTGTTATTATATTCTATTATTAATGATTGCAGTGCTGGTCACAAATAGGTTTACGATATTGGGTAGAGCATGGGTCTAGTATGAGTGCGATTATCACAGGACCGGGCAAAGTGTTGCGGTGAATGCAATAGCGAATCCCGCGACCCCGGCCGTAAATCCTTTGAGGGACACCGTGTTGGTTTTAGTTGGTAAGAGTCCGACAAGAGGGTTACCTTCGCCTTCTCTAGGGTGAAGGGAAACCATTACAATTCCCTCACTTTAAAAAAGTAACTAGGAAAAGTGTGCTGTCGATGATGTAGAAGAAGGGTACAAAGCACGATGTTATTAAGGATCATCACATAACTTCAGCAGTTTTATTTTTTATTTATTTTTATTTATTTAAAACATGGAAGACTTACAGCTAAAGAAAAAACTGAATTAACAAAAGTATATAGTAAACACGGAAAGCCAATAACAAGTCTTCACGTTTAGCTATTATTGAACTTGCTATTGAATTGCAGTGATAGCCTAGTGGTGTGACCATTAGACTGCCAAATTATAGGTCTCGAGTTTGAACCCAAGGCACGCCCTCTGACCTTTCGGATTCATGTGCATATTGTATAATTATCACTTGCTTAAAAATGGTGAAGGAAAATATCGTGAGGTAACCAGCATGCTTAAAAGATATTTCTCGACGTCATGTGAAGTCAAGTCAGACGCCCATGGGTGGCATAAGCTCTGATACCAGGTACCACTATCCACACGAAAAGAAGAAGACTAAACATGGTTTAACGATAGGGGCAGACTTAATATGTATGGCTTAAGATTTAAAGTTATAATGTTATACGTTCTCAGGCGCCTAATTTAACTCTCGTTTAAGTCACACAAACGTCAAATTCGTCGGATTTTCTGGTCGAAAAGAAGCAAAAAGGTAATCATATAAAATTCCTTGTAGGTATCATAACTTTCAATTTGCAGTGTAAGACTGAAGTTCGACGGACACTACGTCGAACGACGGAACTGCAACAAGCCTTAACTTCGACAGGACGGAACTTCGACACAACTCATCTCCGACAGGATTTATCCTCGACACGCCTCAAATTGTCGGAACCCGCCATTATGTGCCCGACCATTTTATGAAGAGCGAGCAAACCGAACTCGGCACTTGGAGCATCCCGACTCGGTTGGTTTAAGTCCGAAGGGGATGACAGGGGCTAGTGAGCGATCAAAGCGAGCGAAGTAAGCCGTCACTCAATTTGTCAACAATAGATAGGTCGTTGACTAAGCTGCTATTAATATTGTTTTTCTGTACAAGCCATTGTCCGACAACATAATAAAAGACGACAACTAACAATATTGGATTACTGGAATTGTTTCTACACGTTGAACGTCCATTTGTATTGCTTTGTTCAATCTATAAGTTCTACGTCGAAGATATTACTTACTGATTTTCTTCACAGATTGTTAGAGTCGGCCATTGTTGTGATAAAATTGATCTTAAAGGTTATTGTCCGCAGTTTACGAGACAAAATCAAATAGTATATATAGAATAGAATTCCTTTAAATATAAATAAAGCACTTATTGTTTCCGGTTCTTATCAAGGACAAAAATATTCTACGCAAAATTACAAATGGTTTTAATCGTGACATTATTGGATGGACAAATATGTAATGAGATTGATTGTTCTGATCTCCTACATAAACTGCATTTCAATGTCCCCCAGAGGTCAGTTAGATTTAACCCGCCTATCTCTATTCCTTTTTCCTCTTCAAACTACAGGCAATAATCATACATGGTGCGAGCGAGTAAGGACTTTAATATTATCTGTAAAGAGTTCTTATTTGATCCATTTACCACCAAAACCGATTCTGCACGCACTCGACTGAACGCCGACTTTTTTTAAAGGGCATAGTGCTTATTTTTAAATGTATTATTTTCTATCGTGCTTGTTAGAGATCCTAAGATTTCTACTAGTTTTTGTGGCTTTACCCATGGGAACCTGTAATTGGCTCTATGTTTCATAGTCAATTGTTATTCATCTGTTATAGCTATTGGTTCTCCTATAAATAAATTCCTGAAAATTATTTACAAGTCAACGAGTTTGTGTGATTTTTCTGTTGGAGAAACAGAATAGCAACCAAATAATAAGGAGATGAAATAATACTAGCCCAGTCGCCGGGTAGTTTTATCTTCCAAAAGGTTCGTTAGTTCTGGTGGAGTCGGCACAACATGTATTTCTCTTCGATTCTCCTCTATCAGCCGTTATCACAGTACTCACTCCTTTCTTACCCATATCATCCTTCACACAATCCATCCATCTTTTCTTTGACCTACCTACTTATATATCCATCCACATTAATATTTATTTAGGTGATCTTATGAAAATTTTAAATTTATATTATTTAAATTTATTACATAATTATTATCCAAAAATCAAAACTGACGGACCTTTTGCAAGGCAAACCACTTTTTTGCGACTGGGCTAATACTGTTCTGATATTAAAATATTATTTGAATTAAAAAACATCTATTTATTCATCTATTTATTATGCATTAATTGTTGTAGGATATTTTATTAATTGTTAGTTTTAAGATATATGTTATGTTAATTGTACCTAAAATGTGTATTAAATAAATTTTCATTAAAAAAATAATTAAAAACCTAATTCTGTTTTAGCTCATTGTTTTAGTCTTAATCAAAGGTTTTAGTGATGCACTTTCCCAAGTAACCGTAGAGCTGGCTGGAAATCTCTTATCTCAGACTGTAGATCCTTCCAAACTAAAATTTCTTAAGTAAAATGCGCACTTAATCAGAGACTTTCTTAAATACGACTATTTGTTTGGTGCAACGCTACTTACAGAAGCGAGTAAGTGCTTATACTAAATACTACTTTGAAAAATAAACTATTGTCTGGATTCCAAGAACTAGCAACTACTTCTGTGTAGTGTTTCTATTACTACAATACTGAATTCATCTGTTTCGCTGAAATGCCAATGTACATTTTAAATTATTCAGATATACAACGCTATTTTTAGTATGTACACAAAAACTGAGACATTTCAGAAGATGTATATCAGAAGTGCCTGAATATATTATATTATTTAAAAAAAATACTCAGTCCTGGGTGAGGAATGCATGAGGTGTGCCATACAGGAATTGTCTAATACCTACCGTGCCGACCATCTCAGGCACAAAACAGATAGGTACAGAAGTCAATCTACATACAAGTGCGCTCGAGCAACGCACACATAGACACTGCTCACAGACACGATATCTCTGACTGTTTGGGACTAGAGTGCGAGTGAGTGCGAGCGCGAGTGCCATGCGCTTGAGAGAGATAGATATATAGATAGAGCGACCGCCGCGCCGAGCGTAGGTATGAAAAGTGAAGTACGTACATGTGATTGACTTCTGTACCTATCTGTTTTGTGTCTCAGGCCTTAAGGTACGCAGTACATTGATAACCGTAAATATATACCTATTGAATCTAAGTTGAATATGAACTTGAGGAAAAAATGTAACTTGGTATAAAAGCCATACCAGTCGATTCTTTTGCGGATTCTGAACAAACTAGTATCAGGTTTAGTGTATAGTAAAAAATAAATAAATTTGTATATGTATTTGAACTAGCTACACTCACGGCTGTAAGTTTATTTGATTTTCTAGTATAAAAAGTACTGTATTCACCAAATACTCAAACGCTACTCAATTTTAAGTAGCCGTTAAGTCTCATGCTGTCCCTGTCACTCTAAGGTGAGTTACAGTGACAGCACGAAATTAAGTATTTGGCCATATGCCTTTCTCCGTTACCAAGTTTCCTTTCAACAAAAAAAAACATTTATATCGATTCGGTCTTGCCGAGAGAACGTAGGAAATAGACAGTCTCCTTTTCGCATTTACTATGGATATGGTTATAACATTACATTTGCGAAATGCATAAAGCTGATTCCCTTTAAATAGACGTAGAGTCCGAGAAATGGCTAATAGAGTCGCCCGCTGTCACATGGGACCTTATCCCATCATGGGTAAACCGAGGGTGTGCCACAACATACCCTTACCAACCCTTCTGAGATAACAAGCGTGTCAATTTTGTCGAAAATAGTAGTATTAAGCCGAACCTATGTATCGAACATATTCGTTCAAACCAAACGCGTAGCGATGTGTTCAAACCAAACAGTACACGTGTGGTTTGAACACATCGCTACAAGTACAATTGCAATAACTGATCGCAACCGTGCACGCCACCGTGGTTGCAAGCTGAACGCGTTGCTTTGAGCATACTTTAAATCTTTGCATTATGTATGATTGTATGTTACTCAACATCATACAGGATGTAAACAAAATCATGTAATTCCTTCAAACTTTGTGATGTACTGCTGACATAGATTAGAAGATGTCGTGAGGCATTTTAGCGCCCCGAGTTAAATGACCACGCGGAGAGCGATGGCCGCGCAATTCTCTCGGGGCGCTAAAATGCCTCACGTTAAGAACACATGTCTACTTCTTGTAATTTTTTTTATTGAATTCAAGTCTCCCATGCACCGTTAATCTATGTCAGCAGTACATCATAAGGTTTGAAGGAATTACATGATTTCTTTTACACCCTGTATATGTATCATGATAATTTTTAGTATGAATTAACTAAAAATCAGTGACGATACAGAACACTGTATCTTTGTGATAGTTTAACACCTGCGGTGGCCACTTAGCGCTGCTATAGATACCGACGACTCGTTGGTAGCTGCGACAGTTGGTGCCCTAAGGGTGGCCACCAGAACTGTCATCTTGTCATAACTGTGACGCATAAAAAGCGATCTACAAGGTCAGTCGGTTAGTCGGAAAGGGGGTACTAAGCCGAAAGGGTGTTAAAGTACCTATAGTAAGGGATAACTTTTGTTCTAAAACTTTCGCCAAAACTAGATAGTTTAAGAAAAATAGCTTTTCAAAGATTTCGTAAAAAATATGCTAAAATCTATCTGTCCATTGCTATGATCAGCTATGTTTACCATTTAGGTCATATTCAGGGTCACGGATTAGAAGCTCCATTTTCTGAATTCATAACTAAAGCAGGGATGTTTTTTTTTTGAAAAAACTAAAATAAGAATCTTTTAGCATGCAAATAAAAATTATCGAATTTTGAAATTTAACACTTGCTTTAAAATACTCATCGCGGCTTAGTACCCCCTTTTTGACTAATCTTGTATATTATTCTCTAACTTCTAGTCGTACGCACGCAGGCTTGCGAGCACCCCTGCGTCGCCTTACTGGTCAGTATAATAAGAACTTCCAAAATATTGACATTTTCGCTGTCTCGACTGAAAAATTTCGAAGCCTGTTCACAGAACAATTTCAGATTTAACTTCATAATGAGATGAGTTTAGCAAAACTCATAGACTGTACTTCTTCTCTTTGCATGCCTGTTTTTAGTTTATCATTAACCACATTATGTAAATTATGATGTAATTTTTATCACACATCGCGCTAGTTTTTAATCATATGTGGAAAATATTATTGAGTATACATTTAAACACTCTGTAGCTCAAATTTTCTGTAATACTGTATTGTGTAACCGTTTATTTTCCGAAATAAATAAAACAAAATAAAATTCTCACATTACTCGTGTTGTATTCACTGTACCAAACAAACAGCCGACTATCAAGTGACAAGCTTATTGGATACCTATCATAAAAAAACTAAAATTACGGATATTATAATTAATTTTTGAATGATAGATTGAGGAATGATGAAATTAGACAAAGTTGTGGTTTAAAAGATGATGTAGTGGCAAAAATTTAAAGGAGTATGCTTAGGTGGTTTGGTCATGTTGAGAGAATGAGTGAACGGCTTTTAACAAAAGGAATTTGTAAGGCGGAGTTAAAGAAAACGCCGGTAGAGGACGTCCTAGAAGGACATACATCGATGTTATTGGTGATGTTCTTCACAAAGGTCAGGTGCGTAGTACTCTCAACCGACATGCGTGTATGACAAGATGTATGAATGTGGATGAAGCAAAAGGAGTAAGTAAGGGTCGTAGCATGTGGCGTTCTATCGTTTCTGCCTACCCCCTTGGGAAAAAGGCGTGAGTTTATGTATGTATAATTAGTTTTAATTAAACTGAAGTACGAAAGATCAACAGTGAAAAAAGGGCCATTGCTGTTTGACAAAACTTGCCAAGTAATACATGAAAAGTTTCACCAATTTTACCCTGAAGTTTCAAACATTGCTCAATCTGTCAGAAGGGTTTCTAAACATAATACCTTATCTTACCTTCAGAACGAATTATAGGGAAGCAACTGTTCACTAACCAGTGTAGCGATTGTTTGCCGAGCCTAGCAAGTAGCAAGTCAACTGAGAAATAGGTCAGTTGCCTGTTTATAAGCAATAAGTTACCGACTATAACTTACGCACCGCTGCAGTTATTAACTTAACGCATTATTGCTATGACGAGCTTATGGTAGGGACTGGACGTTAGCAGTTGTTTTTAATGTTTTGGAAATGTTGTTGACATGAATGCATTTCAAAATCAAAATCAAAATAAAAAAAAATTATGTCACATAGACCAATACAGGTGCTTATGAAAAGTTGAATTTACATGCACGGTTCCAATTAGTCGTTTCCTATGGAGAAGAAACTCCATGGTTATACTCTTTTAAACATAATCCCCTTTATTACGAGAGATGGTTTAAACCAAGACTAAGGTAAACACAGAATTAAAACATACCCATCACTTTCCAACGTCATATAATTAACAGTGATGGGGCTATTTTAAAACCTGGGTTTTATGTAGACCATCTTTTGTAATACGAGGGCTCATCTTTAACAATTTCAGTGGATACAGTAGGTACAATGATTTAGGATAGTGAGAGAACAATGAAGTCCTGACCACAGACCAATGAGTAATGAAGTACTAAAAGACTTGATAACAAAAAATTAGCAAAAAGAAAAAAAAAACAATATGAATAATAGTAATAACAGTAATTTACAAATTTATAGAATTTCGGAATGTGGATGGTGAGCATTTTGTTAAATATTTAATTTTCAAGTGTAGTAAGAAGTCAATCACGAAGCTCGAAATAGGTTTGTGTTAAGACTCCCAGATGAAAATAAATAATAGGTATGTGTAACGATTAATTAAGTCTCAATACATACATAATCAACCCATTACTGGCCCACAGGCACGGGCCGCTTCTCAGAATGAGGCTCTGCTTCATTAGTGCGTTGCGTTGCGTCGTCGTAGCGTCAACGCTGCGTCCTTTTCCGTATATTTTAAATGGCATGCCACATTAAAGCGTTGCGTCGTCGCACGCGACGTTTCAATGGATCGGCAGACGAGAGACGAAGCGGGAGGAGGGTGATGCGCTGCGCTGTCGGGGCTCCGGTGCGACGACGGACAGTGTTCCACTGCTAGAGAAGCGTGCGTCGTCCTCTTGCGCTGCGACGTCGTGCGTCGTCGCAACGCAGGTGTGGCATACAATGCGTTGACCCGTTGCGACGACGCAACGCAACGCACTAATGAGGCATCGCCCTTACTTCACCACCTGGTATGGGTTGGCGGACTACACACACCGTCAAGAAACTTTTCTTAAAGCCCTCCCAAGTGTGTAGGTTTCCTCGCGATATTTTCCTTCATCATTAATAGAAATTGATAATCAAATTCTGATACGCACATGAATTCGAAAAGTCAGAGATACAAGCTGGGAACGAACTCAGACCGTCCTACATGAAAGACAAACGTTCAACAGCTAGGATAAATTAAATAGTTGATAAAGCTTCATTTAGCAGGTCATGCCTTATTACTTCAAAAAGTTTAAGTCATACATAACATCACGGCCGTATTCCCCGAAGGGTTGGGCAGAGGTGTATATAACACCCTCATTTCGCCGTTATGTTTAAGTCCCGTGTAATAGGGGGCGAGCCTATTGCCATCAACCGGGCACAAATTCAAACTCCGGGCTTCTACTGAGGAATTCCACACGGAAAAACCCAATAACAATTTGGCTGACCTGAAGATCGAACCCAGGACCTCACTATCAGCAGCCGCGATTGGTGCCATCAGACCAAGTTTAAGTCAAACATTGTCTATAATTCCTTTAGCTTGAACCTGGATGGGGGAATCCAAATATCATGCAATGATAGCAATTATAACGTTAACAAAATCATTATCAGTAATAACCACAAAACATTTACTTAATAAGTTATTGACTTGCATTAAGTGAGCAACTTGCTACTTATGTACAACTGCAGTCATTAACTTAACACATTACTGCTTTACGTGGATCGACAATGTTCGAATATTTGATGTCACGAATGCAGGTTTTGTATTTACTTGATTACGATTCTGCTATCGGAACAAATATAACATGAGGTTTATAGGCATCGATGTTGTTTCGTGTTTAGCTATACATTTACCTATACATCTATACTAATATTATAAAGAGGAAAGATTTGTATTTTTGTATGTAAGGAATAAAACTACTGGACCGATTTCAAAAATTCTTTTGCCGTTAGAAAGTTACATTATCACTGAGTAACATAGGCTACGGGCGGAGCCGTGAGGATACAGCTAGTCTATACTAATATAATAAAGAGGAAAGATTTGTATTTTTGTATGTAACGAATAAACTTAAAAACTACTGGACCGATTTCAAAAATTCTTTTGCCATTAGAAACCTACATTATCACTGAGTAACATAGGCTATATTTATTACTGGAATCAAACTTCTTACGCGGGCGGAGCCGTGAGGACTCAGCTAGTATAGGATATTTTACAATAAAGGCACCTGGATACTACGGGCGTAAAACTAAGAAAAATGGCGTAAGATCGCTTTTCCATTTGTAAGTTTTCCTCACGTAGGTCCCTTACTACATCTACCACGCCACATGTGAACTATGCAGCACGATGAATATCTAGCAGACTACAACGACATCAAAAGACAACTCTCAAATGTGACGTCACAAATCCTGCATCGCGATATCAAGATTTGACACGCAGATAGTACATATACAACTTCCCAACATCAACCGTTGGACCGTCTATGATCCACCGTGCTCACCCGCCGCAGCCGCGGAGCCAGTCGAGCTTTCTGACTCCGCAGTCACACCGTTAATTCAGATCAAGCTGTCTCCCTCTCAGTCCTCTCGCAAGCAACGCCCTAAGCCTAGGTCCGAAAATTTTTGAATATCGATAATAAAACTGATTCAAAAAAATATTTCTCTAAAATATTCTAGTCTTTTAAGAAAGTCTTTTGATTGTTAAGCGTTTAAAAAATGTAATGGTTCATCTTTAGAAATCTCTTTCTTCCTCCTAGTTTTTCCCAACTATGTTGATGTCAACTACTAAACCTAACCAGGTGCGGCTGAATACCAGTATTTTACACGGAGCGATTGCCATCAGACCTCCGCAATCCAGTAAGTGGACATTGCTGATATCCTAAGGTTAGGCCGGTTGTCAGACTATCCGGCTACTGACTACCCGTAACGATTGTGTCTTTAGAACTAACAATCATAATAGTATTGCAATTTCAAACCGTTAGATCTGGTCATACAGGAGGAGGCGAGGGCAGCCGCCCTAAGACTTAGGGCAAACGGCTTATGGACAATAAACATAGAAACAGCTCACTCCAAAGTTCTGCAAGGGATCCTGAAAGAAATTCCTTTTCTTGAAGCGCCCATGGACAGAACACCATGTCACCACGTGTTCGATCGAAGATACAATATCCAACTCAACGCAGAAGTTAAAGACAGCTCTGGCAGTCGCGAAGTTAGGATATACACAGACGGCTCCAAAACCTCACATGGTACCGGGGCAGGCGTCTTCTCGAATGACTTAAATATAAAAATATCAACCACCCTGGACAGAGTAAACACAATATTCCAAGCACTAGAGCGGTACAGGCGGTTGCAGTCAGAGACGTCAGAGACCTAAAAATTAAAATCATCTCCGACAGTGCATCCGTACTTCAGGCCCTACAAAACAACACCATAACTTCTGTCCTTATACTGAAATGTCACAAAAGTCTCCAGTCCATCGCAAGTACAAATAAAGTAACTCTGCAGTGGATCAAAGGACACAGCAACTCGCTTGGAAACGATGCAGCTGATGACCTGGCCAAAATGGGGTCAAAGACAATAGTGTACGGACCGGAGCCGCTACTGCCCATACCCCAGACCTAAATAAAAACGTGGCTGCGCACAAAAACAGAAGAAACCCATTTATCAGTTTGGACAAACAGCGAGGGCTGCAGGCAAACTAAAAATGCAATTCCGGTGGCATCAAAAAGATTGTCCCACAACCTCATCAGATTTAAAAAACATTTTTTACAAAAAATTTAAACCGACTTCAAAAAAGAATAAAATAATTACCATATAAAATTAACAGTTTCAGAAGTCGGTGCTGACCACGCTGGACAAAATTGAAGGCACCGACTTCTGAAACTGTTCATTTTATATGGTAATTATTTTATTCTTTTTTGAAGTAGGTTTCAATTTTTTGTAAAAAATGTTTTTATTTTTTTCATTTTAGTGGCCTTAATTAAAACTTGGTTGGACCTACTAAAGACGT
This sequence comes from Amphipyra berbera, assembly GCA_910594945.2. Lineage (NCBI taxonomy): Eukaryota > Metazoa > Arthropoda > Insecta > Lepidoptera > Noctuidae > Amphipyra > Amphipyra berbera. Next base: position 6,141,078 of record OU343136.1, on the reverse strand, counting down.
TGCTCGTAACATAATCACATCATCACAATATGCGTACTGTTCGTCATTGAGGAGTTCCATTGTCTATCTCCGAAGTTCTTCATCAGATCTTCACCAAATTTAAATGGAACCAACTTCGAAGTATACTTCGGGTAGGGTATACCCTATCCATTAAAAAAAGAATCATCAAAATCTGTTCACAATTGGCGAAAATATAGATGAACAAATACATACAGACGAACATAGGAACCTCCTCCTTTTTGGAAGTCGGTTAAAAAGGGACGACATCCAGAAGATTATTGGAATCTTAACAGGACACTGTCCCCTAAACAAGCACCTATTTACCATAGGTGTAAGAGACAGTCCCCTGTGCAGAGGACGCATGGAGACAGAAGAAACGCCGCTGCACGTGCTTATGGAATGCAGGAGCGTGGCCGAACTACGGGCACGGACTCTCCAATCTCCAGCATCGCTCCCGGAGGCATGCAGCAGCCTGAGGAGGCTGCTAACCTTCTGGGACGACCTGGGTTGGTTGGAGTAGAAAGGTAAGACTAAACACGCACAATGGCCCAATCAAGAGGCTAAGTGCGGATACAGCCCAGGTAAACTAAACTAACTAAACTATTGCAATTTCAATTGCACTCATTTTTATAAAACTATCACAAAACTGAAAAACATTTTATCTATTTACAATATCAAAATCCATTTAAATTTTTTGCTTTTTTATATTTGTTAGTAAAACTGGAACAACAATGGCGTAATCCCTAAAAATAGCCGTTCTCGTATTTCTCAATAAATTGATTGTGTCCAATAAAATGTTTGTCTGGCAAACTAGGGATTAGCCAGACTATTTTTAGAAAAATTGCAATTTGCCGAGCGTCAATAAAATATCTGTTCAAGTTATAAAAGCACTATTATTCTTCTTTTTTGCCCCAAGAGCAATATTTTAAATTGTATAGAGAAAAAAAACCAAGTTAGCACATTTTATAACCAATAGCATACCGAGATGACTTCGTTTTGCTCTGAGATTAAAGGAAAACACGCCTGTGTTTATTTCACAAATTGATACTGCGAAGTACTGAAATTGGTTACCATAGCAGCAATAAAATTCTCTAGAAGAAACACGTCGCTGCGACAACGCTGCGTTCGTAGACGAGGCCGTGCCGCAGCGCTGTCGCAGCGATGTGTTTTTCTACTAGAGAATTACACTGCAGTTCTCAAAATGATAGGTACTCTACGGAATATGGATACCTGTCAGTCTTAGGTCCATCTTCTTCTTTTCGTGTGGTTAGTGACTAACCTGGTGTCAGAATAGAAGCACATGGGCCTCTGACGGCTTCACATGCCGTCGTAAAAATCTCTCAGGCATGCCGGCTTCCTCACGATGTTTTCCTTCAACGTTTTTAAGCAAGTGATAATTATAAAATACGCACATGAATCCGAAATTTCAGAGGTGCGTGCCTTGCGTTCGAAATCGGGACCTGTGACTTGGTAGTCCGACGGACACACCACTAGGTTATCACTGCTATTAGACGTAGGTCCTGAGATGACTGAAATTCCCTCTTCCTGATCTATGCACTTGCGTTATCGATACGGTGGAACCACTCTCAACGTGGCAGCCTAAGAGCAACCCAAGTGGAACTGTAACAATGTAAACTTCATTAGCATTTCATGCAGGGGTAATTCTCAAATGAGAGCTAATTATACGGGTCTAAGGCTCCGTACGCAAAAATGCGACGCAAATTGCTGCGATGCGATTTCGTGCGGCAAGGCTTCCAATTCTTCCAAGGTTCGGGTGACCAATCCCTCGACGATCGTCAACCGTATTGAACGTATTTCATACTAGGCAGAATAAATTTGCGTAAAAAGATTTGCGCACAGCTGTTACTGATAAGAATATATAGGAAAAATCTATTACGCGAATCAATTCGTAAGTTCTTGAGATTCGTCGTGCGAGCTCGTATATTTCTACGAAGCGGCATCGCATCGCAGTTTTGTGTACGGACCGTAATGACCTAATCGACGGTTCCTATGTATACTATCGAAACTACAAAATCTCAGTTTTTATTTTATTATGTATGTACACCGATTACGCTGAAATGTATGATCCGATTTACGTGATTCTTCTTTAGTTTGATGCGGAATAGTTGCCATTTGGTCCAATAAAAATTTATTATTTTATAACCTTTAAGATAACATAATTTCACACATTTTAAACAGATAAAATAAAAACTGAGATTTTGTAGTTTCGATAGTATACGTAGGGACCGTCGAAATACTCAAACACTCCTCAATTTTAAGTTGCCGTTAATTTCGTGCTGTCTCTGTCACTTCCCCTTAAAGTGACAGAGACAGCACGAAATTAACGGCAACTTAAAACTGAGTAACATTTAAATATTTGGCCATTAGTTTTCTAAATAGAGAAGCAAGATTTATCAATATCACTACATTAGTTTTTATACCATTGTTATTACTAGAGTATCCTTCCAAGCGGTATCATTGTAATGGTAATAGAGCACGGCTATTTTCATTTCGGAAATAGACTTCTGATGGCTTTTATTACAGGGCTGGTGTTCGTAGAAGCTGAATTAATTAAATTTTCAATAAAATTTTAAGCATCTTATAACATTTCATCTCAGCATTTCATGGAAATGTTGTGTTACTTTAAGAGAAAAACGTTTTACGTGTTCATATCAAATATTAAGACAATAAACAAGTCTGCTACAATATTAATTACAAAGTTAATTTAAATATTTTCGGATGTTCAGGATCTTGTTATTGTATGTAACATCACGCCTGAAATTACTAAGGGATAGGCAGAAGTATTTTTTCTATACCCACATTTCGCCGAAGAAGTATAATTAAGCAGTGTATGGTACGGATTACAATTAAATAGAATATCAGAAAATTGTTAAGAATCGTAACTGCCTCGTTGGTTTAGTGGTGGCAAGCACGACTGCTGATCGCGAGGTCCTGGGTTCAATCCCCAGGTCGCACAAAGTGTTTTTCGGTTTTTCTGTATGTAATTCTTCAGTAGCAGCTCGAAATTTAGATTTGTGCCCGGTTGATGGCAATAGGCTCACCCCTTTTTACAATGTGACATAAACATAACGGCGAGATGAGGATGTTACTATACACCTCTGCCCAACCCTTCGGGGAATACAGGCATGACGTTATGTTAGCATTTAATACCAAACCAATGGTGCCAAACACGACTGCTGATCGTGAGGTCCTGGGTTGGATCCCCAGGTTGGACAAAATGTTGTTGGGTTTCACTGTGTGGGATTCCTCAGTAGAGCTCGAAGTTTGGACTTATGCCCGGTTGGTGGCAATAGGCTCGCTCCCTATTACAATGAGACTTAAACATAACGGTGAAATGAGGGTACTACTATACACCTCTGCCCAACCCTTCGGAAAATACAGGCGTGACACTACGTTAGAATTGAATACTGATATAAAAATAAATAAATAGGTGTAACTAAAAAGAAGAAAATGCTTATTACAAATCAGCAAGTAAAACAAGATAAAGAAAATTAAGATTAACAAGGCAATAAGACAGAATTTTAAATGCAGTTCGGTGCCAGAAACTGTACGGATTACTTAAATAATACGGTAAAGTAAATTAACGTAGAATTCCAGCCATATTTTATCTGTAGGTATCGGTTTTAACTTAAAATTCTAATCGGGGCAATTATGGTTCCTGGTTGATTCTGTTACGTGTTGTATAACTCCCACCATGTTATGGGGGGTGAACTTATTGCCATTTACTATTCTTAGTAACAATTTAGTGAGAATTTCAAACCCCCAACTCGGTTATGCCTAGCCTTTTTGTCAACTATGTTAGGATCAGCTTCCAGTCTAACCAGATGCGGCTGAATACCAGTTTTGTACACGAAGCGACTGCCATCAGACCTCTGCAACCCAGTTACAGGGTTATGTCAATATCCTAGGTTAGACCGGTTGTCAGACTTTCGGGTTTCTGACTACCCTCAACGACTGTCATAAGTATTCGTATGATAGCCGGGACCGACTGTTTAACGTGCTCTCCGAGGCACGAAGAGGTCTCGATGTGTAACGAACCGTCACCCATCCACAGACTGACCGTGGAAAGGGCAGCTTAACCTCGGAAATCGTATGATCCGCACGGTTGGTAATTAACTACAAGCCCCTGAAACCCCCAACTATAGCAGAAATTTATCTAACCGAAAAACTTGATAGAAATCCGAAAGTAAGACATCGCGCCCAGCGCCCACTCGATCAATGAGGCGGTTTACTTATTACTGAAGGATATTTACACACATACTTATCATACATACATACATATATATATATAACGTGCTATTGTCTTTTACGGATCTGCCACTCGCGGCACGTTGGAGCGACTTGCAATAAATAATCTGCTATGACGACGCAACAAAGATCTACTTTGAGCAGGACAAATTATAATGTAAATCGTTAATAGTTAATTTTTAATTATAATTGTAACATTTAATTATCTAAATTTTAATTATGTTATTTATTTATTTATTTTTCATAATGTATAATCGAATTTTTATTTCCGTTTACACAATTATAAATTAGTACACAACTACATTAACACACAGATACACTACTCATATACACACACATCGATGGCAGCAAAGTAGATACGGACATCTACATTTTTACCAAAATGCTTTTTTTTACAAAAATGAGCTTAAATCAACCCTATCTACAAGTCTGTATTAAAATAATTTCAAATTTCAAAATAAGGAAGAAAATCTGGCATATAAATGGAGACATCTACACTCAATTTCTAAGAAACATCGCAACATAATGCCTTCTGTTTATTACTAAATGTACTCTCCTGTAAAATTGCAATTTTGTAGATGTCTTCTTTTACTTTGCTGCCATCGACATGTTGGTATAATTACGTGAAAGGGCATGACCACTGACTGACATCCATGGAGCACAAAGGTTCCAGACGAAAACCAGCGTCAAGTACCTATAGTGCTTGACATTAAGCTGATCTGGACACCTTTTTGGTCCAGCCGTGAGACACATACCGAAAACTATTTTTATATCACACATTTTATTTGTTGTGTCTCTTTGTGCTGTGTCCAAATAAATGTTTCTTTATCTTTTCTTTACATCATATTTTTAATTATTAGAAATAATGTCTGCAACTTGAGTAATATTGTATCCTACTGTACAGAAATTGTGTATTCTTAAAATTATTTGATGTCTTATTATAAATCGCCGTTCATTTCTATTGTAAACGATGTCGAATACTAGTGTGTAGTGTCGAGTACAAGAAGTTTCAAGTTTTCAAGACAAGCATATCATTTTGGGTCCCAGTGCATAATATCAGCAAGCACATTGGGTCACCCGCGCGACAACGCAACGAATATTCTCAAGGAGGGTTGATGTCAGGCAGGCGGCCGGTCATAAAACAATAAGCCAACACCTCTTAACAACATGTATTTATGAAATACATGTTGTGCCGACCACCTAGTGTGGGATAAGGGCAGGAAGAAGAAGCTGTACAGAAATTGTGTAATCTTTTTGCAAAAATACTTCAGTTATCTTCTCCGAAATCCCTTCACACAATAGCAATAACTTCCTTACAATCAGCGACAGATACCTATCGTAGGTAAACAGAGCTCGGACAGAGGTTTCTCTGTAACCGGATGCCTCTGTGTTTACTCTTCGGGCTGTCAGCACAGGGGCGAAGTGAGGGCGGCCGTTCTATTTGTGTTAAAGTTTTGCCCGGTGTTTATATATTGAGTGAGATCGGTATAGAATTATAATTGGTTTGGTATAGGTTAAAACAACATCACGCCTGTACTTCCTGAAGGGTTGGGCAGAGGTGTATTAACACCCTCATTGCGCCGCTATGCTTAAGTCCCATGTTTTAGGGGGCGAACCTATTGCTATCAACCGGGCACAAGTCCAAACTCATAGCTGCTACTAAAGAATTCCACATTGAAAAACCCAAGAACCCAAGTAGTATTTCTAACTAAATTCTGATAAGATTTAATGCCTAAATTATTTTAGAGTTACTTAGTTTACAAGGAATCTTATCACGGCTCTTCCGAAATTGTGAGTTGTTAGAGAAATCTTGCTTGCAAAGTTTGTGTGAACAATTCATTTTACATTTAAAACATTGCAGAAGACTGGCAGCAGGAATATTTTGATCCTCTCTTTTAGTTTATAGGTTTTGTAGGACATATTCTTTATTTGTATAATTGGGTAGTTGACATTTTTTTTTATTAATTGTCTCTATACTTTTACAAAATCATAGGCAACAATGAAAAAACCAATAAAATATATAATAAAATGCCCAAGATATAAACGATTTAAAATTGTTAATAGACAGAGACCACTCTATAGAACGATGATGTCATTGTTCAAAAACTTCCTCCGTACAATGTCATTTCGTGCGACAAGAACAGAAAATGCTCGATTTAAAAACTTGAAAAACATGTATCTCCTCTATTTTTAGATTGATTTTATTTATTTTTTCAACGGTAGTTTTATTTCTATACCTTTTATGATATAGGTATAATAAAAATTCAATTAAATTCTTCGTGATTTTTTAAAGTACCTACCAAATTATGTAAATATTATTACCTAACCTGATTACCTTGTTGGTTTAGTGGTCGCAAGCGCGACTGCTGAGCATGGAGTCTTGGGTTCGATCCCCAGCTCGGGCAAAGTGTTATTGGGTTTTTCTATTAGGAATTTCTCAGTAGCAGCCCAGTCTGGATTTGTGTCCGGCTAATGGCAATAGGCTCGCCGCCTATTACATAGGACTTATACATAACTGGCGAAACGAGGGTGTACTAAAAACACCTCTGCCGAACCCTTTGGGAATACAAGGCGTGATGTTATGTTGTTATTGTTACCTAAATAACTTTTTATTTATAACTTTTAGATCAAATAAGAAAAACAATATTGAGTTACTCTGCCAAAAAAAGAAGCAATAAATACCTGTCTTTTTTTCTTTAAAGCCTTTGACGTCACGCACTGAAAGAGCTGTCAGTTAAACGGCCATTTTATATGACGTGTCGACATGCCTTTATAGTTGAATTCCTGTAATTGTAAATGGTAGAAAATATTTAGGTTGAGTTGCACCAACTAACTTTAACTGTTAACTTGCTATATTTATGTCAAATTTGTACTGATTTGACAGAAATTTTGGTATGGTTACGGTTATAGTTAGTTGGTGCAACTCAGCCTTATTGTAGTATTGTATAGTTAAAATGCAGTGTTACGTTGATATTTAACAATTTTTACCCGACATCAAAAAGGAGGAAATTCTATATTCGATTGGCTTTATTTAATGTATGTACACCGATTACGCTGAGATTTATGATCCGATTTACGTGATTCTTCTTTAGTTTGATGCGGAATAGTTGCCATTAGGTCCCATAAAAATGTAACATAGTTTGGCCCAGTAGTTTTCATTTTATGAACATTTTTATTTTTTTATGAACATTTTAGTTTACGTGGACGATCTAATTATTCTACCTGATGTAATCTAGAAAAATCCTACTGTAGTTTACAGAACAACCTATTACAGGCACCAAAAAGTAAAAAATACAAAAAACGACGTTTAATAAAACCGACTTCAAAAACTAAAAAGTATAAAATAACTTAATATAAAATTAACAGTTTCAGAAGTCGGAGCCTTCAATTTGGTTCAGCGTGGATTAGCAACGACTCCTGAAACTGTTAATTTTATATTAAGTTATTTTATACTTTTTCGTTTATTAAGTCGGTTTTTTTAAACGTAGTTTTTTTTATACCTTTACAATAATCGCTTAAAAATATTTTAAGTTAAACGGTTTTATCTTGCAGTACCGCTGCAGCATCAGGATTTGAGGATTGAAGGTTAAAATTATTATAATGTTGTATTATTAAGAGAATTGAATTTGTGTGCGTAGTTTCAGTAGAATCGGTTAAGTAGTTGAAAAAATAGTCGCAATATTTGAATAAAATAAAGAAACAAACAAATATATGAGTGTGAAGCTTTAGAAGTGAATTTTTAGGCTAATTAAATCTGTTTAATAAAAACAAAAATCATACCTTCAATAATTGTTCGTATGTATGTACCTACTTTTCAGTCCATTTCGCACTTCTTTTTACACAGTATCCAATCTGTATTCAGGGTTCCCATGTTTGTTTAAGCATTGTTTTACCCAATTCTTCAGTTGGATATAAATTATGGAGCAATTTATGAAAATAGAACATGAGTTTTATTCAGGCAGCCAACTTCTAAGCTCAACAAGCAAACTTGAAACTATTATATATGTATGAATTACAAAGTAAAGAGGGTCTAGAAAAGTTTTTTATTTTTTTGTAAGCTTTACTTCTAGACCAAACGTTTTATTACTAGCAAATAACAAGAAAGCAGGAGTTTCTCTGCATACTAACTTTTCATGAATCAAAGCCGCTCCTGTTCAAAATACACATTCCATCTTAGCGTCACGAATTGCTAGTGTCATAGGAATTGCACTACTGTTTTCTGTTTGTTGTTTTACAATGACCAACTGACGATAAGTACATTCATTGTTCGCGTGTAGTGGGTTAAGTAATATTGACATTGTTATTGATTCTTCTGCCAAAAGGTTCGACGGTAAATCTGCTAATGGATCCAATTCTATCTACAATTTTACGGCTTTTATTTCCAGTCTTTTCTGTCCGGAATCTGGGAAATTTATCTTTGTATGGTCTAAGACTATACTATCGCAGTTTTAGGTCAGATTTTACCAACTTACTTGTTGACTGCCTTGTTGGTCTAGTGGTCTCAGGCGCAACTGCTAAGCATGGGGTCCTGGGTTCGATTCCCAGGATGTACAAAGTGTTAGTGGGTTTTTCCATTAGGAATTTCTCAGTAGCGGCCCGGAGTCTGGATTTGTGCCTGGTTAATGGCAATAGGCCCCCTGTTACATGGCACAGGGTAGGTGAGGAGGGTGTATAAAAACAGGGTGTATAAAACCTCTGCTGAAACCTTCGGGGATTATAAGGCGTGATGTTATATACGTTATGTTTACCAACTTCAGATAACCTTTATCTTTGGAATAAATTTGACGTTTTGACAGATTTTCTATAAAGAACCTGACAAAACTTCAAACTTATTCCTAGGATAAAAGTTACCCGACGTTGGTAAAATCGGCCCTTAGAGGACTAGACTTCGTGGTACCTTTGGCCAGCTTAATTGTAGTGTGGGGAAATAGTTTGGACGATGGCCATTACAAATCGTCGCTTAGGTAACAATACCGCCTAAGTCGAAAATTGGTCTTTTGACGTTTTATACGTCATTGGATAGATATTTTCGGCGCGCATCGAATGATGTTAGAAAAAAATTAAAATTATCCAATCACAGCGAGTTATCCAAACAGTTCTGGCACCGCGTAAGTCGTTTGTTGTGTCATTTTAAAGATAATAATCAGTTTTTTGTCTCTCCTGAAAACTTGTCAAATTTAACTTGAGCGGTATTGTTACCTAAGCGACGAAATGGAATCTGTTGTAACACTTTGGGGTGGCTTTAGCAGTCAACCCTCGACTAGCATGTGCACATAAAACCCTGGACCCCCGCCAGTCAGCCACCACCCGTCACACTGTGTTTGGAGCAAACGGATTCCTATTCATTTGTATTGGTATAATTATTCAGTTGCCGATTGTCATTCGTCCACACTAGTGATCTTGACACGCACCGGCTATACGGATACGATGATTGGTTGTCACTAATAATTTGCGCTGTTGGTGTTTCATGTTAGGAAAATGAGCTCCAATGTTGCCACACCACTACACAGTATTATGCTGAATGATGACCCATTCACATGCAAATGCGACAAATTACTATATTTTAGTTTTTATTAAGTAATTACATACATAAACTCACGCCTTTTTCCCATGGGAGGCAGAAACTATAGAACGCCACATGCTATGACCCTTACATACTCCTTTTGCTTCATCCACATTCATGCATCTTGTCACACATGTTATCGGTAGCTGGTAACACTGGACAATGTTGACATAGGAGGGTAACCGTCAAGATTAATCAACGTACCCGAAGTTATAAAAACAGTGGTCATTCGACGGAGCAGAGGATTCCATGTCGAACAGCTGAAGAAGTTTGAACTTTTATATCTGGTTTACTTGTCCTCATTTTCTGATCTTATGTTAATTATTATATTGTGATATATTGTGAACTAGCTTCTGTAACTAATCACTAACCTAATTAAAAGTTCTCTCGGTGGTGGAGAGTCTATGTTGGTTTCATTTACTTTATTTACCATGCTCCCAATCCTGACATACTGATGTTAGCTTTAACTGTAATGATAGATTCACCCCTAGAAGATTCTGTTGTATGTTTATTACATACACGCACGCCGGTTGAGAGTACTACGCACTAATTATTTTTATTTCTTCTTCTTTCTGTGAACACCCATCTTTAGAATTATATTGTATTCTAGTTCATTCGTATGACTCTAATATCGTAATACATAAAACAACTAAGTAAGACAAAGTAATCCTTGTAACCTTCTTCGGAAATAATATGTAAGTAGAGATCTCACTGCAGCGGGCTGAAGAGACTTAAATAGAGAGCACGTCTTGGAACTAGCACTCATTAAGTATTGAACACATTCCCCTCTGAATTAAAAACTTTGTTCGCAATTTCTAGAAGGTAAAGTTTTAACCGCTCGGATATGATTTTTAACAAAGTTCGCTGTAATAATGATTATAGGGGTAAGTTCTATTTTATTGGATAGATTTACATAATTAGCTATCAGCTTTATATAGTTTTTTAGGACTATCCAAATAAAACTGTAGGTATGTATAGCATTTGCAATTAGTAGGCATTGTGTTTTATTGCGGATTACCACAGTAGCGTATAGTTTGGTCTCTGGCAAAGAATACTAAATGGGCAGCTTCAAAAAAGTACTATATTTTTTTTGTCTTGTCCTCCTTTTACCTTAGTCTCACTTGATGGTAAGCGCAGACAGGGTCTAAGATGAAGCACACGGATCCAAGGAATAGAGATATAGAGGTATTTCTTTATAACGATCTGGCTCTCACATACACACGACGGAACATAGTATTTCGATGTCAAGAGTATTATTTATCGTTTACCTGTCATAAAAGATTAAAATGGTCTCATGAGCCCACATTAATCATGAATCGCCTTTTACCGTAAGTCGAAATAATTAAGGGCTTCGTTTACATCCGAAATTAATCGGGCAATCCCGAAAAATGCGCGTGAATGAACCGAAAATTATCATAAATATGTCGCAGACACACACCGTTTATAGAGTTTGATAGAATTGAGTATAGCATTACAGTTTAGACCAGTGTCTGCTTATCAGAAGCAAACGGGTATATCATATATAAAACCAACATAGACTCTCCACCACTGAGAGTACTTGTATTTGGGTTAGTTGTTACAGAAGCTAATTCACAGTATAATAATTTACACAAGATCAGAAAATAAGGATAAGCTAGTCAGATATAAAAGGTCAGACTTCTTCAGCTGTCCGATATGGAATACCCCGCTCCGTCGAATGACAACCGTTTTTATAACGTCGGTCACGTTGACTCATCTTGACGACTACCCTCCTTTATTTTCTAAATGATTTATTCTCCGATAAATATAAATGTGTCTCACGGAAGTTAAAAATCTCCTCATCTTCTACTTTTTTAAAGTCAGTGACTCAAAACAGAATTAATTTCCCCTGATCTTGTTTGTCCAATTAGCTGTACTAGGCAGCGCCGTTTCAATTAAGTAAAGCTATCATATTTCAGGATAGCGAATAGAAAATGCACACTCACTGTGTTTACAGGACCCTCCGCACTCATGCACCCCGCTTCCATTTATACAAACAAGGGTGGAATAAAGAGACTGCCTTCTTGGTCTAATATTCGCAAGCGCGACTATGAGCATGGAGTCCTGGGTTCGATCCCCAGGTCGGAGAAAGTGTTATTGGGTTTTTCCATTAGGAATTCCTCAGTAGCAGCCTGGAGTCTGGATTTGTGTCTGGTTTTGTCTAGGCTCGCCCCCTATTACATGCGACTTAAACATAACTGGCGAAACGAAATACTTGAAACGCCTCTGCCGAACCCTTTGGGAAATACAAGGCGTGATATTATGTTATGAATAAAGAGACTATTTTTCTTGTATCTAGGAGTTTAAGTATCGTGTAAGATGAAATGGAGGTTTTAAATTTCTTTGTAACAAGAACAAATTAAGTAATGAAAGAAAGAGTTATCGAGTATTTTTGCAAAATAGGTTAGCGATCTTCTTGGATAGATTTCTTCTTCGTTTTTTTAAATGGTCTTCTTTTCGTGTGGTTAGTGGCTAACCTGGTGTCAGAGTTTATGCTGCCCATAGGCCTCTGACTTGGCTTCACATGCTGTCGAGAAATATCTCTCAGGCATGCCAGTTTCCTTACGATGTTTTTTTAAATGGTGTAAGGTGCTTTGAGACACGTCCAAATACAAGGAAATTTTTTCAAAGAGATTAGCCGCGGTATGGGCCGCAAATACGATGAAATGGCGTCGCACGCTATTCTAGCCAACAATTAAAAATATCGCCTTAAGAATGATTTCTGCTAAACGGCTCGCATGGCATCGGATCGCAACGGATTTTACTATCTTTAAACGATATTAAATCTTTTATACAGTATTTAAAGTCTTTATTACCAAGTCGCGCATAGCAGCTTGACCGCAGGCATCTTCCGCGACACGCGATCGTAGCCGAAGGTATGCTGCGACGCGCGTACGGCTCCGTTCGCTTGTCGTCGTATCCAATCGGATCCTTTCGGCTGTCAACACTGTAGGAATGAAACTATTTGACTAGGCGCACAAAAAGGGATACGTCTGCAAGCGACGGTACGGAGCCGATCGTATGCGTCGACATCCTGCCGGACGCGATCGGCTGTCGCCGCATCCGTTCGTATTGTTTCCGATCTGATGCGATGCGAGCTCTTTGGTGGAAATCATCCTTTATTCTGTAGCAAATCCATTTGAACGAACTTACCCTATATCCGCACTTAACTCCACCATAATACCATCCTTAACCAGTACCCTCCAACACCTGATGCTGATCAATGTAGCTCTGACTATCCAACAGATAGGTTACCCATTCAAATTGTTTGTTTAATTATAGCGTCACCTTGCTGGTACAAAAGCTTTACTACAGTCATACATAACTAGTTTCGACTGCCTTGTTGGACTAGTGGTCGCAAGTGCCACTGCTGAGCATGGGGTCCTGAGTTTGATCCCCCGGACGGGCAAAGTGTTATTGAGTTTTTCCTTTAGGAATTTCTCTGTAGCAGCCTGAAGTCTGGATTTGTGCCCGGTTGATGGCAATAGGCTCGGTCCTTATTACATGGGACTTAAACATAACTGGCGAAACGAGGGTGTACTAAATACACCTCTGCCGAACCCTTCGGGGAATACAATGCGTGATGTTATGTTATAACTCGTTTGCTTAGTATTTCCCGTGAACACAAGCGATAATAAATTTTCGGGAGAAGCCAAAATCTAGTAGTGGTCTGCAAAGTAATGTTTACAATCTATCTATTCTATTATATTCTATACATCTATATCTATATACATATATCTATCTATCTATACATATGATAAAACTGTAGGAGAGTTCAATTCTGTACATTGAATAATAACTAAAAAAATACCCTTAGGAGTCTTCATACAAGTAAAACAAGCAAAAAAAAATAATTTTGAAATTTTTGTCTGTCTGTCCGTTGTCCGGCTTTAACACAAAAACTACTAGACGGATTTTGATGAAACTTGTTTTTATATAGCTATTAGTCCTCTGCAACATATAGGCTATAATTTATTTTGAAGATCGGAATATCAGATTGAAATTTTTGTCTGTCTGTCTGTTGTCCGGCTTTCACGCAAAATAGTACATAATAGGTAGCTGCGCCGTAGATACCATAACTGAAAAATGTTGCAAAAACGGGAAAAACGCAGGCGAAGTTGCGCGGGTCAGGTAGTACCATTCTAAAATGCAGTGCGGTTGTTAAGACAACAATGTTACACAAGTAACTCCCCCAAAACCTCGCTTTACACAAATCCACGTTCTCAATTATCCAAACCCATAAAATCTCAGTTTACTGAATGGAAAATGCGCACTGACTGTGTAAACAGGGTACGTTTGCACACCCCGTGGTTCCGTAAATTAGCACCGATTCTGTTTGGAACCGACTAAATTTTACTAAAAATATTGCTATCTTTTATTAACTCGCTAGACAAGAAAGAAACGAAAATATTTTAGAGATGACAAACTAGTATACATGGTTAACTTCATGATGTTTTTGGCAGCATATACTGAGGTATTATCTCAATTTGTTTGGAAACAATTCAATCTAATTGGACAGCTCAAAATTTCTTCCATCTCTTTCTTATTTAATCTGTAAGTAAAGGATAGCAATATTTTAGTTAAGTCAGCGTTTAACAGAATTGGGGCCAGGGTACACATAACATGCAACTGCGCGTTCTAATTGCGTAACCATTGCACTCGCCAGCTATTATGGAATAAATCCCGCGTTAAGAAGCGTATGAGATTATAATTAGTGCGTTTTAATGGCGACATACATTCTGGGACATGACTTTTCGCTATGCAGATGTGGTTAGCAGAATACTAATTGTATGTTTCTACCTCGTTTTACTTTTACTGTGCCGTAGTTGCAAAATGGCTACGCATACTCAGAAACGCAGAAAATGTAGCTATTTAATGTTCTGTCAATAAACATTTCAACATGACATCACTCCTGTATTCCCCAAAGGGTTGGGCAGAGGTGTATAGTAACACCCTCATTTCGCCGTTATGTTTAAGTCCCATGTAATAGGGGGCGAGCCTTTTGCAATTAACCGGGCACAAATCCAAACTCCGGACTGCTACTGAGAAGTTCCTAATGGAAAAACATAATAACACTTTGCCCGACCTGGGGATCGAATCCAAGGACCTCACGAACAGCAGTCGCGCTTGCGACAACTAGACCAAAGGCAGGCAACATTTCAACTTTATTGAATAGCCGGTGTATTGTTCAAGAACAATAGAAGTAGTTCCGAAGAATGTTATTAGAATAAATACTTCCACAATAAATATGGTTGTCCACCAACAAAGAAACAGGGAGTTTACAGGTGTGCCACGCAGTGACGTCAGCTGGTGGCGCACGTATCTTTACATAGTATAAAACAAAGTAGATCTTTTAAACAAAGTAGACTTAGATCTTTTAAACAACGCAACGGATTTTGACGCAGTTTTCAGCAATAGATAGAGTGATTCAAGAGGAAGGTTTATATGCCACACATTAGCATCTACATTGCACCCGTGCGAAGCCGGGGCGGGTCGCTAGTTATTTCATACTAGCTGTGTCCTCACGGCTCCGCCCGTAGCATATGTTACTCACTGATAAAGTAGCTTTCTAACGGCAAAAGAATTTTTAAAATCGGTCCAGTCGTTTTTAAGTTTAGTCGTTCCATACAAAAATACAAATATTTCCTCTTTATAATATTAGCATGGAAAACATGGTATAAAACAAAGTCGCTCCCGCTGTCTGTACGCTTAGATCTTTTAAACAACGCAACGGATTTTAACGCAGTTCTCAGCAATAGATAGAGCGATTCAAGAGGAAGGTTTATATGCCCCACATTAGTATCTACGTTGCACCCGTGCGAAGACGGGGCCGGTCGCTAGTTATTTTATAAATGATAGTATAAAACAAAGTCGCTCCCGCTATCTATACGCTTAGATCTTTTAAACTACGCAACGGATTTTAACGCAGTTTTCAGCAATAGATACAGTGATTCAAGAGGAGGGTTTATATGCCCCACATTGCACCTGTGCGAAGCCGAGGCGGGTAGCTAGTTTATTTTATAAAACATTATTATGCAGACCGTGCGTTTCTTTGAGTTTTCTCTGTGCGTAAAGTGTGAACGAGCGAGCGGCGCTGTCTAGGATGTGTACGTGTGAGGGTCGTGAGGGGCTCGTGACTAATTACCAGCCGCGCGGATCATACGATTTGCGAGGTTAAGCTGCGCTTGCCGCGGTCAGTCTGTGGATGGGTGACACCGTTAGAGCTATTCTTATATAACTCGTGCCTTACGAAAGAAGAAGAAGCAGGCGTTGTAAGATATTCTTCATAACATAACATAACATCATGCCTACATTCCCCGAAGGGTTGGGCAGAGGTGTATAGTAACACCGTCATTTCGCCATTACATTTAAGTCCCATGTAATAGGAGGAGAGCCTATTGCCATCAACCGGGCACTAATAAAAACTCCGGGCTGCTACTGAGGAATTCCACACGGAAAAACCCAATAACTCTTTGCCGGACCTGGGGATAGGACCCAAGACCTCACGATCAACAGTCGCGCTTGCCACTACTAAACCAACGAGGCAGTTAGATAGTTAATCGTCAATCTCTATCCAAATACAAAACCTCCATCAAAGTAGGTATCCGTATATCGTCGCTGGGTAGTGAAAACCTCGTTATTGCAATGAACGTTACAGGAGGCGATAATAAATGCCTGTTAAAAAAAAGTATGAAGTGTAGATGTAAGGTTCTTCTGTTTTAATATCTATTCATCAATCTATTTCATCTTAAAGCTGTGCACGTTCGTTCTATATGGTTACCTACCTACCTACATGATTTTTTACCCAACAAATGAATAACAAAAAATAAAAATGAATTTGTGCTTTACGAGGTTTTCACTGCCCAGCGACGATATCGAAAATGGTAGCTGTCGGTAATGTCTAGAAGAATATTGAACTCAGGTAATTGCATTACTAAGAAAATCCAATAACAAATGTTCAACATTCTCGTCTAGATTAGAATACACAGGGTATTCGTTATCTAGAACATGGTGGATGCCATTACAAACACACATCACATACGTAAACAAACATCTAGGGTTGGCACAGATACGCGTGACGCGTAGGTAATACAAATATGGGTAAATATACGGATGCGTGCAACGTACTACATTGTCCATTACCGACTATCTTCGGCATAAAATTATTTTCAATTACCTAGCAGTGATAGCCCAGTGGTGTGACCGTCAGACTAGCAATTCATAGGTTTCGAGTTCGAATCCAAGACCCTCCGCATCTAGGGTTGCGAGGTGTCCGGCTTTAGCCAGACATGTCCGGTTTTTTACAGTCGTGTCCGGCCAAATATATACAAGTTCGGCCTGTCCAGCTTTTGTTAGGCTTTTGTTCAACCCCGCCCCGCCAAAAGATGCCGAACGAAAGTGAGTGAGCTATTTTTTTTCTTTTAAAAACCAATGTGTCAGTCTTTCATGGCAAAATGTCCGGCTAAATATGAATCTGTGTCCGGCTTTTCTATTTTTCGGCCTGGCAACTCTATCCGCATCACAAAAATAAGAATACCAGTGGGCGAAAGGCAAATATCTTGTCTTGCGATTGTATCAGCTTCCTGGTTTATATCGCTCGTCACCATGGCAGATAAACCCCTTAATTGACGCACTTCCAAGTACCTTGCTAATTTTATTCGCCACTTAACTTCAACCCTTTGATATTTAACAACAAGTACCCTTCCTTCGTTTAAAAAGAAACTTTGGAGGTAATGATTTTGATAAATTGTTAATAACTTGTACAGGTATTATTTATCTACACAGGTTACCCTAGTAGATCGGTTTAGATAAATAACATAATATAACATCACGCCTGTATTCTCCGAAGGGGTGGGCAGGGGTGTATAGTAACACCGTCATTTCGCCGTTATTTTTAAGTCCCATGTAACAGGGGGCGAGCCTATTGCCATCAACCAGGCACAAATTCAAACTCCGGGCTACTACTGAGGAATGCCACACGGAAAAACTCAACAACACTTTACCTGATCTGGGGATCGAACCCAGGACCTCACGAGCATCAGTTGCGCTTACCACCACTAGACCAACGAGGCAGTAATAAAACATTTATGTTACATAATCGCTGTTTTTTTTTTTAGTCGGTGATGATAGGTACTAGGTATTTTATAATACTTCTCAAGCCACATGAACCTGTAAAATCCGTTTTCTAATAATTAATTTTGCTATCTTCTTAACCAAATAAATGATTAGAAAACGGATTTTACAGGTGCACGTGGCTTGAGAAGTATTATAAAATAGCATTAAAGACCGATTTTCAAAAAAATATACATAGCGGACTTTGCTGGTGCAGCGACGACATATAAAATAGTTCCGTGATTAACTGACTGACTGACATACAACGCACAGCCGTAAACAATAGACGGCTGAATATAGAAACATGAAAAGAAGATATGTTTCTAAGAGATGCCTCTACATCTCTTATGGGGTGCATTAAAAAAGCCTCCACTAGTGACGATACTTAAGTACGTCCGGCGCACCCTGGGCAGTCAGCTTCGCTATCAACCTTGCTGACTGACTAATCTTTTCACCACGGCATGAGGTATTCCCGTATAGCTCTCGAAGACACGAGAGAAGAAGATACATAACATAACATCACGTTTTGTACTCCCTGAAGGGTTCGGTAGAGGTGTTGTTAGTATACCCTCGTTTCGCCAGTTATGTTTAAGTCCCATGTAATTGGGGGCGAGCCTATTGCCACTAACCGGGCAAAAATCCAGACTCCGGGCTGCTACTGAGAAATTCCTAATGGAAAACCCAATAAAATGTTGCCCGACCTGGGGATCGAACCCAGGACCCCAGAAGATTTCTTACAAATATATCTTCTTTGCACAAAAAATACTTCTTTGCTTATCAACCCCTGTGTGAAATTATGTGTAAACGTTTATATGGACAATCTTATTCACTGCGTGTATCAATTTGAACCTTGGTATAAAAATATTCCATACAAATCATTAAACAAACAATTTTAAGAATAAAAACAACCTCTAATAAGGGTACGACGGAGTATTCTCTATTCTCGTATACCTCAACTCAAGAGAATAAAAAGAAGAATTATTACAGACAAAACAATATCAAACTAATTAAATTTTCAATAAACAGCGGCGTAAAGATAATACCAAAGACAATACCGCTCGTGACTGCATGTGTTCTTCCGCGTTAACTATAAAGTGATTTACCGTTATCATAAACTAGCGCGAAGTGGGGTAAACGTTGAACTTGTACAGAATATAGTGCTAGAGCTAATGTAAAGGGCGTGTCACCCGCCGGATGTGCCCGAAACGGAAGACTTACCCCACAGGGTAAATACGCCCCACGCTAAAAGCTCTCTTAAGAAATGAAGTGAAATCTCTCCTTGAAAATATTATCCGACGCAAGAGAATTTACTGCTCTGCTCTTGATATTTCCACACTTTTTGGTCCAATTGTTCAAAGATTCGACCGTTGTCGCTTCTAACTTGAAAAGTATGTTATAGGATAAAGTTAGAAGTTCCGAGAACAGCTGTCGTCACGTAAAGCACATACTCATCGAGTTTTATATCCAAGCATCTATTTTGTAACTTCCTGACGACGTGATAAATAATGTTGTTATGACATCAGATATCATTCACACCGAATGCGGTAAACATATCGAATAAAATTTATATCAATATTTTGTGTGATGTGTTTAACAGAAGAAATTGTTTTTTTTTAGGATAAGATTACGTTACTTAAGGAGTATGTTGAGAGGACTGGGAACAGTATACTTGCTGCAAATTTCACTAGATTTATCAAGTGTGATGGTTAGGATAACATTCCTTCTTAATCATTCAAGGTCTGCGTTCACCCCTAGTACTTACATATATACCTACAATCAGCCTGTATCCCATTGGGGTAGGCAGACACTATAGATTTCCACCCCAAGTGTGAGTCTGCAAATTCCGAAATCAAGCTCGCCAAACTGATTAAATTATTTGTGTCTTTTCCTTGCGGTTGTGTAAGAGAGACAGAGTTTAGCGAGCTCCCGAAAACTATTGCCGTTTTCGTAATTTGCTAACTCGTACTGGGGTATAGTTGACAGCCCGTGGGCATCTGTCTATAAGCTGATATGATCAGGCTAGCATTTAGACGACTGTTACACCTTATGAACAGCAATTACGATATTCCAAGATGTAGCACTCTTATTAACAATTTGTTCTGCCTAGCCTTTTCCCAACTATGTTGGGGTCAGCTTCCAGTCTAACCAGATGCGGCTGAATACCAGTAATTTAGTCGGAGCGACTGCCATCAGACCTCCGCAACTCAGTAACTGGGCAATGCCGATATTCTGAGATTAGACCGGTTGACAGATTTTCGGGCTTCTCACTTCCCGTAACGACTGTCATAGGTATGACACCCGGGGCCGACTGTTAGCTATTTTGTCCAATTTAACTCTTTGTAGGTATATTATCGAATATTTTCCATCTTTACATAGTATAAAACAAAGTCGCTCCCGCTGTCTGTCTGTCCCTATGTATGCTTAGATCTTTAAAACTAACCAACGGATTTATAGAGATAGGATTAGATAGAGTGATTCAAGGGGAAGGTTTATATGCCCCACGTTAGTATTAGGTCCCCACCTATGAAATTGACGTTTTTTTCTCACAAATAGAGAACCTCGCCACTTCTATGATTTAAAATATTAATCAATTGCTTGATAGGTATTATATCGTATAATGACCATCATAGACAACTACCAATAGTAAAAAAACCTTATTACTTATAGTTTTCTAACCATAAACTATACCTTAAAAATGACTCCTCGTTTTGTTAGCAGAAATGACCACTATTTTTGTTTTAACTTAGCCAAAACTTATTTTTGTCGCATAATTTAAGTGGCATACGTTATCTTAGTTTTTAAACATTAGTGCATAAAAGTTTTAATTAGTGTTCATAGTTGCTAAATAAATTAAGAAAATGTTAGTATGAAAAATGCAACTTTTTTAAAATTCTCCATACAAAACGCTGATTTCATAGGTGGGGACCTAATATTTACATTGCACCCGTGCGACGCCGGGGCGGGTCGCTAGTATATATATAGGTATCATAATAGTGACGAAAAGTACCCAGAAAAGCGCTGGAATGAGTATTTTATGGTCTCATTTATATCCATGGTTATTGGACTTCGGAACATAGTTTCAAAGACAAATAAAGTGCTGATCATTTATTATGTTCTTACGGATTTACATTAGCTGATCAAGTGTGAGTTGCTATCCTAACAGCTTGTCCAGACTGTCGTAACCTTCTTTTCCAAAGAGAACTAATCAACAAAGGTTAGCATTAAGGTGAGTTGATTGATGGAACTTGCTCCGGAAATTGCCACGGAATCCATTTTTCCTTCATCCATCAGTTGCATGGTTTTATACAGCTCCGAACGAAAATATTATCTTTGTTTAATATTCTTCCTCGGTGGAAGTCCTGCATGTACGGTTTGCTCAATCTATTCCAATAATAAACATACAAAAGACAATTGTTCTAAATTATTAAAAGGAACTGAGGTTATGTTTTTTATGGCGGAAAAATATTTTTTTTAGAAAAGGTCGTGTTTTTATCTTTTCTTTTTCTTAGAAATATACAACCGAATAAAGATTGAGTTTTTTTCCTTTTCCATCGGTATTTAAACGTACATCGTTCAAGTTTTTATTCTTTTAACATTTACCTTGTTCTGTGATCAAAGCTAGAGGAAATTAGATTGTCACAGCAAATCTGACGGTTCATATTATAAAAGCGAGTCAGTCTATCGACTTCAGACATTATTTTGTAAACCTTTCAGCAATTTACCTGAACCTAAACCTCTAAAGGGCCTTTGTACCTTTATTTATTTTGTATATCAACTTTTAGATTAGGAATTTTAAGTGAAATAACTTTGCGAACATTTTCTACGTCGTTAAGGTTCATTCCAATCATTTACAAGTTAAATTGTTTAGAAAATGCCATTCGTTCTCGGCTACGAATAAGTAATCCTTGGGTACGTGACTCTCTTTGTCATAAAGGGGACCTGGGGCATTATATCAGACAGATTGGAAGTGGTGTTCACCTGTGTACACATACTACCTATAAACCGTATACCGTTTGGTGCAGTCGCTGAGCGATCGGCTTCTGCGCTACGGGTCGTGGGTCCGATTCCCGCACGGAACAAATATTTGTATGGCCTACAGATAGTTGTTCCGGGTCTGGATGTTTGTGCGTGTGAATATTTGTGTTTGTAAACGCACCCACGATACAGGAGAAATCCTAGTGTGGGGCAACGTTTTTTTTTAAAAAAAAAAAAACAATATGTTACTATACTCTTTGCTAGTTGTGTTGTGTAAGTATACATGTTTTAGTAGATCGATTATTTCTTTATTATTTATGTACACACAATATCAATAACAATGTTTATAATATTTAGTACAAAGGTACTGCTTATTTCAAAATATATTTCTGCCAGCAGTTTGCGAAAAGAAAAAAATATAAAAATGTAGACAGCAGTGTGTAAAACAAGAAAATGGACAGCAAAAAAAAACATATAATTTAATTCCATTAATTTTAAGTATTTCTCGTGATGGTCCCTGGCACAATGACGGCACTATCTGAAATCCAGCGCTGCAGCAGTTCACTGTTGCAGCATTACGCTGTAATAGGAACATATATTTTTCGTTGTCGTGCACCATCATAAAGTTATTTCTATTTAAGACGTTTTGTTTTTATTTTTCGTATCATTGTAATACCTACGATTTTTTTGTATGGTGTTGGTAGTCCAGTAGCAGTGATAGCCTAGCGGGTGAACACTTGCCTTCCATGAAGGGTGGTCTGAGTTCTATCCCGCACATCTGACTTTTCGAATTCATGTGCGGATCACAATTTGACTATCACTGGCCTTAACGGTGAAGGAAAAACATCGTGAGGAAACCTGCACACCTGAGAGGGCTCCATAAAGTTCTCGATGGTTTGTGTAGCCTGCCAAACCGCACCAGGCCAGCTTGGTGGACAAAGGCCTAAACGCTTCTCATTCTGAGATTTTGCTCGCAGCTTTGCATGCGTGTTTTTTTTTTCACCCCCTTAGGGGAGTACCTAACTTTGAAAAATCCTTCCTTAGTGGATCCCTTACATTATAAAAGGTACCTACTGTCAAAATTTCAAGTTTCTAACCCAAAGAGATTAAATATAAATGTAAGTAGTATTGAATGTCTTTGTTCTAACCCCAGCGGTTTAGGCTGTCGATGATATGTAGTTCAGTCCGTCAGTCAGTCAATTTTTTCCTTTTATATACTTAATACCAAACTTAATGAGATTTTTCATTAGTCTATACTATAACATTGTAAAGAGGAAAGATTTGTATTTTTGTATGTAACGAATAAACTTAAAAACTACTGGACCGATTTCAAAAATTATTTTGCTGTTAGGAAGCTACATTATCACTGAGTAACATAGGCTATATTTATTACTGGAATAAAACTTCCGGGGAAGCCGTGAGGACACAGCTAGTTTATTATAAACTGAATGATAATGAAACACCACGACATAAATACTCACACCAAATAAATATATTTTCATACTTTGTGCAAAACCAGAATTATTGTTCCAGCTATTTAGACATTTATAGTATGCCTGTCAAAGTTTTGAACAGCATATTTGAGATAACAAATGCTTTCAATGTGATATTTGAATTAAACCAGTTGGAAAAAGAAACTTGTGATACAATTTAGACAAACCGAAATGATAATATTATTCTGGGTTCGCTTTACAGTTCGGTTCATCTATAAATGATGTATAAAGTACTTTTTAATCATAGACACTTCCTGATTTTGCCTGCCTTTTCCTAACTTTGTAGGGGTCAGCTTCCAGTCTAACCAGATGCGGCTGAATATCAGTATTTTACACGAAGCGACTACCATCAGATCTCTGCAACCCAGTTACTGGGCAATACCAATATTCTAAGGTTGGACTGGTTGTCAGAGTTTCCTTCCATCTGTCATAGGTATTCGTATGACACCCGGGACCGATTGTTTAACGTTGAGGCACGGAGGGGCCTCGATGTGTAACGAACGGTCACCCATCCACAGACTGACCGCGGCAAACACAACTTAACCACGCAAATCGTATGATCCACACGGTTGGTAAGTAGCCACGAGCCGCTCACTTCCTGATCAGTATGTGTTATTTAATCTACCAAGTACCACTTTATTTTAAACTAGGAAACCATCCAATAACCACAAGCAGATAAAACAAAGAAAGCAGCTTAAAGTTTTTCGTAACTAGGCAAACATTAACTAACGTAGCCACGTAGTAAAGTTCTCTAGAAGAGATTTTGAGGATTAAATACATACTGGATGCGGGAAAAGGACCGACCGTTTCACAACTTGTGTGTGTACCATGGAGTAGGTAAAAATGGAGATCACACTACAAACACCTACTTCTTCTTCTTCTTTTCGTATCGACGGTACTTCATTTTGTATAAATTATAGTGCTTGCGCCCAGTAGGTGGCCACTTTAATTGCTGTTTCGGTAGCGCTTATTAGATCATCAAGGGTGCAAGTAGACGGGCATTTGGGACACTCCAGCAAGTGGGACATAGTCTGGACAGGAGCACCGCACTCGCACTGGGTGTTGGATTGATCAATGAACCCCCACTTCGCCAAATTGCCAACCAAACACCTACTGAAAATCGAAACATTTGGCCTTGGATATTTACTTTGGAATTGTCTTGTTCTAAATACTGTCTTGTTAGTCGCAAGCGTGACTGCTGAGCATAGGGGGTCCTGGGTACGATCCCCAAGTCGGGCAAAGTGATATTGGGTTTTTCCATTAGGAATTTCTCGGTAGCAGCCCGGAGTCTGGATTTGTGCCCGGTTAATGGCAATAGGCTCGCCGCCTATTACATGCGACTTAAACATAACTGGCGAAACGAGGGTGTTACTAAAACACCTCTGCCTAACCCTTCAGGCGTGATGTTATGTTTTATGTTTAGGTTCTAATTACCCTATTTAGAAAGACACAATTCCAAAGAGATAGATTTCCAAACTAAATATTTTACCTTTTTCTAAGTCGGGTTCGTAGTGTGCACTCCATTTTTACCTATATCTTCATGATTATAACATAGTAAAATTATATATCTACCGGTGGAACTTAGGACAGGCCTATAATCAGCAGTGGACCGTCATATGCTGTGATGCCTCAAGGATTGAAGTCCGCCGGATTAGAAATCACAACAGTATGTTGTTGTTGTTATATGCAGGTAGGAGGACGCTACTGCCTATCCTCTGAACACAATTCCTTGTTTGCCTTTTAAAACACCCGCAGGTAGAGAAGGTGGCCTGTGCTTTGCCGTGACCATGGAAAAAGGTATAATGTTTTAAGTGTTTGCCATACAAACCACCATCGACATGACCCGTTTGCGCCCCGTTGGCACGACATGCTTCATACAGTGAACCAGTCTAACTTGGCATCTCAGAGCGACGCTGCTTGCGAAGACGGAATGCGATAATATGTCAAATTCAATACATTTTCATTTAGTTCCCTACTCCGCCGCGTGCCGATTTATATTGGGCGGTGTATAGTAATCCTTTAAATACACGCCCCACGTTCGGTGCGGCGAACACTTTATATATTTTGTGTATTATCTTTTATTCAATATCTATTTAACAAAGTAGGTTCAGGCTTTAGGTCCAATAAATATTTTTTTCGCAAACAGATCGACAGGTAAAACGCTTCTGGGAAATATTATATAAAATTAGAATTCCGCGTAGTACCTAATGTAAAACGAATGTAATATTTTGTGAAACTCAATGTTATTTTATCCTGTGAAAGCTCTGAATAATAGGATGTCGATATAACTTAAACACTAAATATATTTAAATACACATTTTGGATACCTAACTTTGAAATATAAATTTTAGATACCGGTTTACAATTTATATAACAAAATAATCTTTCGGTAGACTTTTAGGCTCGAACTTTATAAAGTGTTTCCAAGGCATATTTTACCTTATAAGTAGTGATAACCTAGTGGTGTGACCATCGGACTGCCAAGTCATAGGTCTCGTGTTCGAACTAAAGGTACGCACCTCTAACTTTTCGGATTCATGTGCGTATTGTATAATATTAATCAATTGCTTAAAATCGGTGAATGAAGCCAAGTCAGAGGCCCATGGGTGGGATAAACTCTGACACCAAGTTATTCCCTAACCACACGAAAAGGAGAAGACTTTAAAATCATGTAGGTACCTACCTAACGTGCTGCTAATAATATAATTAGGTTAAACCCTGCAGGGGATTTCTCTTTATGCAAATAATATAAAGAGGCAACCAAAACCAACATTTTGAAGGATGGTTTATGCTAGACCGTGCCGGGTTCAAGCTGAGGCACGGATGGGGCACGGATGCATGATGCTACGTATATTTTTTATTGAAGTAATTCACGTTAGGCCGCTTTCCCACTTTATCGTGACGACAGATAATCGTGTAGTTTTAAGTGTCGTGGCTTATATATTTAAATGGATGTGTTCACATATAAGACGACACGATTAACTGTCGTTCACGACTTTTTTTTTGCCGTGACGATAGATTGTCAAGTCGTAAAACGATAAGAAAACGTCACGACTTATCGTGATGGCAAATCATGTGTTGTTGTTGCGACTATCTATCATAGCCACGATTAAAATAGCGTCTCGTCGACTGTAGAGTTGTAGCTTGCTACTGATGTGCAAACGACAAAGCGACTGCTGTGAAACGATAAAATGTCGTCGCAATCCAATGGGAACAGATAACTAGATACGATAGTAACTAAACGATAAAAAAAATTGACAACAGACAGTCGTTATAATGGGAACAGCTAGAGACGATGGTCGTCCAACGATAAATTAACCGTTACGACACAGTGGGAACGCGCCCTTATACCGCGCCGAGTCCGCGTCTGGGACGACTCGCGTTCTTTGTTTTTCGCCTCGTGTCCATGCATCAGACCCGACATGGTCTACCATAAATCATCCTTTACATGATTTATTTTATTGCACTGCCGTCATATCAGCAGAATAACTTACAAGTAAAAAAATTTAGATTTTCATAATTACATTTAAAAGTATCCCATGTAGGATTACAAACCGTATTGGTGAACATACAAATAAAAATTTGCTCCAAAAATGTATGGAGCGTGAATGATCTCCTTTCAATGTTCAGATATCCATGTTATATTGTGGCCTAGCCGACCACCAAACACTAATCTCCGATAATAACACACTACTTGCTAACTAATCGTATTTACTAAATGATGTGACCTAATTACACATTGATCTTATTACGTGACAAAGGTGGTGAATGTTCATTGTTATTACTATAATGAACGATTAAGGATAATGGATAGCTGGCGACATCAGGTCCGACTACGCAATATGGCTATTGCAAAGGATCTCTTTTTTTCTTTACAACGCTATCCCGGACTCTTGCCGGTTCCGCCCTGCGAATTAATGTTCTCCCATTCACTGGGTCTCACTCCTCAGGATTGTTTTAGATCAGGGATGCAGACTTATTAGAACAAGGGGACACTCGGGTAGAGTATAAGCTAAAAGCGGGCCCATATAATTAAAAACAACCAAAAAAAGTTTAAAATAAAGTTTAATAAAAAAAGTAGACAGGGCATTTTGACGACACGTTTGGTGCAGTGGCTGAGCAATCGGCTTCTGCGCTACGGGTCGTGGGTTAGATTCCGGCACGGAACAAATATTTGTATAGCCTACAGATAGTTGTTCCCGGTCTGGATGTTTGTGCATGTGAAGATTTGTGTCTGTAAATGCACCCACGATATACGAGAAATCCTAGAGTTGGGCAAAGTTTTATTAAAAAAAAAAAAACATTTATTCAAAGACCTTGTTAAAATATTCCAGTATTTTCATACGAACACATAAGAGGTTAATTCGCGGGCGGGCCGCACGACTATTGACGAAGGCCCGTGGTCTGCGCATAATGTTAAAAAAAAAAAACAAAAAAAATTATATACAACAGTATCTTGTCAAAGTTGACATTTATCCCTAGTAGGGATAAATGTTGACAATAAATATTTGGTACAGTTTGGCTGTTACAATAACTAATACCAAAACACATGAAAGCTTCTAATTAATACCTCGTTCACGTGCAGACAGACTAATGAGCCTCATACAAACTAGAACAAGTTATTTAATCAACATCCAAATGTTGGTAAACAACTAAACTTAAACTGTTTAACCATGTTGCTTGTTATTGCATGAGGGTAAGGCAGAGTCATAATCTTGTTCCTTTTTAACCGTTAATTGTAGTGGTCATTGGCATAGGCTATTCAAGGTGGGGCAGATGGGGCGCTTGGCCCACCCTGGCACAGGAATGAATAGCTAAATGGTCTAGATTCAGTCAACTCGCCACTCATGTCCACAAAACAATTACCCAAAATACGCAGACCAATGCCCGACTCCGTCTATACTTATTTGGGCCTCAAAAATAAGGTTATGGGGCAAAATTGCCCCATAATGCCATTCTGTACTTCGCCTATGTTTACCCGACCCTGAACAAAATCCTGGCTGCGCCCATGGTCATTGGGAGGTTCACGTTCAGTAGAGGACGTTTGCGGGCTGATTCGATGATGATGGAAACACTCTTGTTCATCCATAGTTGTCCGAAGATCGCTTTGTTAATTACCACTAAATATTGTAAATGGGAGCACAATGTGGTCATTATTGTAATGCGCTCACTAAACTATTGGTCTAAGTTCCTCACCAAAGCTACTCGGCGAAGTTGACCAATGATATTATTTGTACACGAGGAAACTCAAAGTGACCCTCTACACTTTCGTCGTCGGTCAACTTTTGGCAACTTCGCGAGTAGTGTAGTTTTTGACTTCTATAGTGCTGAGTTTAGGATACTTGGGTTCCATACTATTATGGTTGAGCCTAGCGTTTCTGACACATACATCATCGCTATCAAAATGTGAATTATTATTAGTATATTACTTACACTAACCTGCTTTGTTCTTTAAATAACAATATAGCGGGCCTAAAATCTTCACTGGCGAAGTATGACTAGACTATCTCTATACATACTTACATAATAATATACTGCGTCGTTGATCTAGTGGTGGCAAGCGCGACTACTGATCGTGAGGTCCTGAGTTCATCATCCTCCTGCCCTTATCCTAACTTATTTGAGGTCGGCGCAGTATGTCTTCTTCCATACATCTCTATTAGCCGTCATCTCAGTAGTCACCCCCTTTCTAGCCATATCATCTTTCATATTACCCATCCATCGCTTCTTTGGTCTTCCTCTACTCCCTTTGGCGAAGTAACAGTGTCAGCACGAATTTTTTTTGGCCATAGGTATCACAGAAGTAGCAGTGGACGTTCTACATTGCCCAATTAGCTCAGATTCAAAACGGGAACATCCGTAAACAGTCTTGGCGTACGTGACGTCAGAGACAAGCTGTCCGAGACTCGCCTGAGATAATTCGAACACGTTCCGCGTCGAGCTGGGCTCGACACGTCGGAAACGTTGGTATCCAACTAGATAACCGAGATGTTCGTAAGGTACATGCACTAGCGATCATGTTAATCGAGTGTATTGTGGGCATCGCCCGGTGGTTTTGATATAACGGCCACGAGGAGCAAGATATAGTAACAGTCTATATGGATCATTATTGATCCATAGTTCCAAGCGCGACTGCTGATAGTGAGGTACTGGGTTCGATCTTTAGGTCAGCCAAATTGTTATTGGGTTTTTCCGTGTGGAATTCCTCAGTAGAAGCCCGGAGTTTGAATTTGTGCCCGGTTGATGGCAATAGGCTCGCCCCCTATTACATGGAACTTAAACATAACGGCAAAATGCCGTTATGTTTATAATTATAAATATTACTATACGTCTCTGCCCAACCCTTTGGAGAATAAAGGCGTAATTTTATGTTATATTATTGCTTCATCGTCTCTAAAATTATAGCTAATATATCTTTAGATTTCTTATCAAACTACTTCACTATTCTTGACTATTTTTACCTGGCAATCAATTGTCTTAAAAATTGATAATGTAACAGAAAAATACATTACATTATAGCCAAAAATTATAATCGCAGATTCCAGCCGAGACCAAATAGAGTGAATTAAAATGATCTATTGGCATATTCTTATTACATATATACATAAGCTTACGCCTTTTTCCTATGGAGGTAGGCAGAAACTAAAACGCCACATGCTACGATCTCAACCGGCGTGCGTATATGACAAGAGGTATGAATGTGGATGAAGCGGAAGGAGTATGTAAGGATCTTAGCATGTGGCTTTTATATTCTTATTAGTCTAACAAAATATGTAATAACTATTTTCAAGGCGTTACTTCAAGAAAGCTAGTTCTCTCGTAACGGCAACGCCCACATGAGTCTTTTGTCGCGTGGATCTTATTTCGTATATTAAATTCTCAAGGTTATAAGAATATGTAATCGAAATATATTTTTGGATAAAATTATGTTTGCAACATCCTTTTTAATTAAAGGAAAAGCTTAGAAGCTACGAGGAAGCCGAATGTAGGTACTCGTAGTTATTTATCCCCAAGAGAAAATAGGCGTAGGAGTATTGGCAGGCAGCATGCTGTGATTCCCACTATTCCCCGAGTCACCAGACTGTAGCTATGAGGAGAGAATTAGTGGCCTATTTTGGTCAGGGGATTATTAGAAACGTCCCCTTCTTTTGCACAAAAAATATCACTGTGACTCAAAAAAATATTTGAATAATCACAATTTATTCAAGGAAACAGCGCTTAAGCGTAATAATTTCCTTCCAGTCACTTTCATGTATAAAAACACTTTACCTTAAGTGGAACCTTTATACAAAGTGAGTAAACTGCCCTTAAAATTTACTTCGCGAAAAATGTATATACTCAACCTCGGTAAAAGATAAAAATATTTTTCTGTTTAATATTGCGTTGACGTGGCTTCCAAATACCGCAACGCTGAGCTATAAAAAGCTGTTTATTTCGAAAACTATTTTATTGCTTGAAAGCTACCTGAGACGTTTGCTTAATGTATGTACATTTAAATACGCATGTTTGATGTGAGGTGGATTTTATGATGTTGGTGCAGAGTTTGAAGTAAGGTATCATCTATTTAATCTGCGGGAAATGGTGGACTATTCTTTACCGGAAACCACACAGTGAATACACAGACAGACTCACATAGACATAAGCTTCAAACTTATGATCAGAGATCGGATAATCGGATGCATATTTGCCTAAAGTTCAGGTGTTGGCTAATATGGAATGCACTTTTGTATCAAAAAAATCCCGCAATTCCGGGATCGTCAAACTTAGTGTTCTGTAGAATCGAATCCTATTTACCTAGAATTGGATGCATATTTATTTATTTACATAACTAAAGTTATACCTTTTCTAAACTAATACATACATGCACCCCTCACTTTCTTACACCCTACATAGGTACACATATTTGAATCGGGGTTAAAAATTTACTTTTAAGCAATTACGAGTATATACATTGATTAGTTATGTAATCCCGTGATACCGTTTTTTTTTTCTAATAAATTATTTTCAGAAGCCGTTTCCATACTTTTGTAGCGAAAAATTAACTTTAGGCAAATATGCATTCGATTATCCGATCTCTGCTTATTACACCCCTCTTTTTGCATCGCAGATTAAAAACAAGATAATTGTGAATTTTGTCTACTTTAGAGCACAATATGTCCTAAATTCTACAAAACTGATCTAAACTATTTTTGCCGTAAAACCCGTAGATTAGGAGTTACTTAATAAAAACAAATTTTTGGGGTCTTTAATCTCAGATGGAGGAGCGCGCGGAGGTCACTCAAGGTAGAAGATTTGATTTTCATAAGAACATCTTTACGTAACACATATCCAAAAATCAGAACTGCCGGACCTTCAGCAAGTTAAATCTACCTGGCGATTGAGCTACTGTATTTTTATACTTTATTTTAAGTATTCTTAGTCCCACTTGCATAAGGACTCACTAAATACAATTAGCGCTAAACATATTTTAAAATGTTATTGTATATCAGTCAATTGTTTGAAGTTAATAGAGACAGAATTATGTTTTAAATTATGTTTAGCGCTAATTTTATTTAGCGTGTCTTTGTGCAAGCGGGCTTCAATGTTCTCTGACGTTTGAAGCTATGTTCGTTAACTTAGTTATATGTATAATCTACTTTATACATGTGAACGTCTCAACACCACGGCTTCGCATATATTCGGAATTGAAAGGAAGATTATCCTTACCTAAATCCTGGAATCCTATTTGCGGGATCGACGGTAGTAAAAGGGAAAGTCATATGGAAAGTAGGTAGGTGCTATCGAATAGTTTTCGGAAATACAGTGTTATATAGTACCTAACATTATTTTTATTTGACCTCAAACACAGAATGAAAATGTTTTAAAAGCAGATTAGCAGAACTCTATGCAAAACAGTCTTCTTCTTTTCGTGTGGTTAGTGACTAACCTGGTGTCAGAGTTGATACCGCCCATAGGCCCCTGACTTGGCTTCAGATGCCGTCGAGAGATATCTCTTAGGTTTGCTCACGATGTTTATGGAAAACACTAATGAACGTATATTGAGAGACGACATGAGGTGAATTAATTTGATTTCTGATACATGATCCAAAAGATAGCCAATAAATATCAGATCTTAAATTATATTGGTGGTCAAAAGACGTTGTGAGTCGCAATAGCAAGGCGTAATTTAATTATAACTAACTCACATCAACAAAGCTCTCGAGGGTTAAAAACGTCACATTTGGTGAATCATATTTCCTTTCACATTCGTAATAAAATCTGCTAGTGGACTGCACATGCAGTCACAACGGCAAACAATGCATTTACCAAATGCAGCTTAAAAACAGTTAAGATGCAGTCAGTGCAGCTGCGTCATGAGCACTTGCAAATAGTAATCTCATTGATTGCTATGACTGAGCCGTTTGGGGTCGAAACGCTCGAGTCATGGAGTCCGAATGCACGTCCCTGATTCAAGGAAATTGCTCAAAGACTGGTCGATACTTTGTGTCACCAGAGAACTGGCTTATTTCTTGGCCAAAGAATTAGCGTTACCATCCAACGTAGCAGCTGCCAGTTTTTGGGCACGCTTCCAGATGACAGTGATGTGGAGGAATATTTAGACGCCTGAGTGCACTTTTTAACTATTGTGCTATTTTGGAACTTGCAATTATAATTACGGATGTTCTGCCTAGCCTTTTCCCAACTACGTTGGAGTCAGCTTCCAGTCTAACTAGATGCGGCTGAATATCAGTATTTTACACAGAGTGTCTGCCATCAGACATCCGCAACCCAGTTACCGGGCAATGCCGATATCCTAAGGTTAGACCGGCTGTCAAACTTTCGGGCTTCTAACTTCCCGTAACGACTGTCATAGGGTCATAGGTATTCGTATGACACCCGGGACCGATTATTTAAAGTGTTCTCCAAGGCACTTATAATTACGAATATGAAACAAAATTAAGATTCACTAACTGTAAAGTGCCCCCTGGTCTAAACTTCGAAATTCACACAACACTAAATCTGGTTAACCATCTAATGACATAATATCATCTTCATCATAATAGCCCGTAAAAGCTGAACTTAGCCCTCCCAATAAATAAATTGTCATTAATAGAATCCACAACGAAGATAAATAAATAATGACATTAGCTTTCTTGTTAGCAGAAACACATTAAAAATGGAATTTAACGCGATGGCTTTGTGAAATATTGGCTCAGTAAAAGCCAATACAATGCCATCGCTGAAAAGTCGCGTTAACCCCAGAGAAGCATTATTTAGTTCTAGAAAACTCGCAACTATACCGCTGAGGAAAATAAGATGGTTTTCTTTTATTGACCATAAAAAGTTTAAAACTCAGAACCCGCAGAGGTGCTGATGCTGGTGAAATGACGTTGTTAAATGTTTAGCGGTTCTCAAATGATCACAAAATTATCTTTTAACGGTAGTTAAATAAATATATTTTTTATAAAACAAAGTTGCTGATTTTGGCATGGTTATTCTGGACAACAATGGATAAAGATTAAAATTATCTCGTTCTTCTTAGCATTTCTCCAAGTAGTGAAAGATTACCGTCAGCTTAACCTAATTCTGCTTAAGCCATGACTGTTTCGTTTTTTATACCTAGTTACTTGGAGAAATACCCATGGATACCCTTGGGAAGACAAGGGTTATGCCGAACTCTTACCGACTAAAACCTTTAAGTCTTTTATTCGCTAGTGCATTCACTCCAATTCTAACTCCTAGTCTATCACCCCTTGACGGACTCCTCCTATAGTGGGGCCTTGACGCACGTCAAAAACAAAAATGGCTGCCATTCGGAGAGGAAGATGTTTGTAGTACAAAAGAGGGTATTTTTGTCGATAAAATTAAGTGATTAACATATCGTTTTTTCGGTAGTGCAACACCTAACACATTGTATAACAACAATTTCCCAGAAACAACAGAACGATAACTCCACAAAAGTCTACCTTAGAAAAAACGTATCATGGTCCAAATTCAAAGAGCACAATAGGTAATCTGTTGAATCACAACACTGCTGAACACCCAGAATGGATGGCGATTTTCACCTGCACGCTGTACTTTTGCCACGGTGATGCATGAAACATGAAGTACATAGTAAATTCACAACCAGTTCCAAGAATTTACACATTTAAATCAAATATTTAAATTAAAAGAGCGAACGTATGTGGAAAGTAAAAAATATACTGTTGAAGTGGTGATATCAGAACCAGCAATATTGAGGTAGGAAAAGGCAAACGGTCATTAGATGAATTCTTGGTCTTCTGCATGTAGTCGCTTGCTGTGCGTTTGAATCGATGCAGCAGCGATACTGAATCGATAAAATGCGACTGCATCTCTATTGTTGACTGCATCTCTATTGTTGACTGCCTTGTTGATCTAGTGGTCGCAAGCGCGACTGCTGAGCATAGGGTCCTGGGTTCGATCCCCAGGTCGGGCAAAGAATTATTGGATTTTTCCATGAGGAATTTCTTAGTAGCAGCCCGGAGTCTGGAATGGCAATAGGCTCACCTCACATGGGACTTAAACATAACTGGCGTAACGAGGGTGCACTAAAACACCTCTGCCGAACCCTTCAGAGAATACAAGGCGTGATGTTATGTTATGTCATCTCTACTATATCGCTGTAAAAAGACGTTGTGGGTATCGCCCTTAAGCTTTGATCTACATGCAGGTATCAACAAACTGCGACCAAAGATCTTAGACTACCAGTGTCCCTTCTTCCTCATAGACTTTTCCCAATTATGTTGGGGTCAGCTTCCAGTCTAACCAAATGCGGTTGAACACCAGTATTTTACACGGAGCGACTGCGATCAGAATTCCGCAACCCAGTAACTGGGCAATACGATATCCTGAGGTTAGACCGGTTGTCAGACTTTCGGGCTTCTGACTACCCGTAACAACTGTCGTACGTATTCGTATGACACCCGAGACCGATGGTTTAATGTGCTCTCCGAGGCACGGGGGGGGGGGTGTAACGAACGGCCACCCATCCACAGACTGACCACGGCAAGCGCAGCTTAATCTCATAAATTGAGAGCCCGAGTCCATTATAACACAAGAATAACTCTAATCTTTTAGTGGACTTATAAACTATAACTTGATGAACTGCACTGGGTGGAGCGGCATCTTTGTTTTCTCTCACCCGAAGATTTACGTTGAAATAATTTATGCAAATCTTTGTTGCCAGAAGTGTTCTGCTCTAATTGCTGTGCTTGCTTTGGAACGTTGAACTCTCTTTAAGCTGTCAAGGATAATAGGTTATTTTAGGTATGAAGACAGCTGCTAGGCAAACTATGTTTTCATTCAAAATAGTTTCCGATTCTGAATAATGTCGGTCTTCTCAGAATGAGAAGGGTTTAGGTCTTAGTATACTACACTGGCCTGGTGTTTGGCGGTCTGCACACCATCGAGAACTTTTTGGTGCCCTTTCAGGTGTGCAGGTTTCCTCACGATATTTTCCCTACACCGTTAACGCAAATGATAATCAATTTCTAATTCACAGTGATTTAGAAAAGTGAAGGTGCGTTCCTGGATCTATATCAAATCCTCCTGTACGGAAGTCAAGCGTTCAATCGCTGTGCTAAATCGGTGCAGGTGGCCATCTTAGCCTGATGCAGTCCACCGCTGGACTAGATTTTTTTCACTCGTAATCCATTCTCTTAAATTTATCGCTATTCTACAGCGTTTCATACCCATTAGCATTGTGAGAACAGGTATATTATATATATATATATATATATATGTTAAACAGTTATTAACACGTGATAATTATTGGTATAGGTACTAGCTGTGTCCTCACGGTTCTGCCCGCATAAGAAGTTTTATTCCAGCCTATGTTAGCCTATGTTATTTAGTCTATGTTACTTAGTGATAATGTAGCTTTCTAACGGCAAAAGAATTTTTGAAATAGGTCCAGTAGTTTTTAAGTTTATTCGTTACATACAAAAATACAAATCTTTCCTCTTTATAATATTAATATAGAAGATAAATGACTAACCTTCTTTATTTATACAAGTACTTTACATATTTTAAGGGTATAACATTGATTTTTGTTTAATCAGCGTTCAGAAGAAGATTAAACGCTTTGCTGCTAAAAATAAAAAAGCTCCAAAACCAATTAACACTTGATCGACTTCACTGTTTAATATAAAACAATCGATTAACAATGATGGATAAAATATACCTACAGAATTTTAAGATTGTTTTAAGTAGTTAGATATGATAACCAAATATAATCCGGAAGAATTATATTTTTGACTAGCTGTGTCGTGTGTGTGTGTGTGTTACTCAGTGATAATGTAGCTTTCTAACGACAAAAGAATTTTTGAAATTGGTCCAGTAGTTTTTAAGTTTATTAATTACATACAAAAATACAAATCTTTCCGCTTTATAATATTAGTATAGAAGTATAGATTGTACAAAAATGTAAACAAAAACAATGTATTTTTTTTTTTTTTTAAGAAAACGTTGCCCCACACTAGGATTTCTCCTGTATCGTGGGTGCGTTTACAGACACAAATCTTCACATGCACAAACACCCAGACCCGGAACAACTATCGGTAGGCCATACAAATATTTGTTCCGTGCGGGAATCGAACCCACGACCCGTAGCGCAGAAGCCAATCGCTTAGCCACTGCACCAAACGTGTCGTCTATGGTCATATATTTACACACTGTATATTTGATGATGTATCTACCTATCCCCCCTTATTGCGAAACCACCATAAAATATCATTAAATTCATTAAATAAGGGCGGACTGTTTTTAAATCCATCGAGCAATGATG
The DNA here is from genome assembly GCA_910594945.2 of Amphipyra berbera. NCBI lineage: Eukaryota > Metazoa > Arthropoda > Insecta > Lepidoptera > Noctuidae > Amphipyra > Amphipyra berbera. Next base: position 6,103,862 of record OU343136.1, on the reverse strand, counting down.
TTTTTCTTAATTGGAATTTGTGTCCGTACTTTGATCAATGATCATCCTCCTGAAACATCAAACAAAAATGTCAATAAAAATGTAAATTAGGTACTCAACACAGTCGACAAACTGTTTGTACTTATCAAAATAAGTACTTCCTGTCAAATACTTGGAAAAGGTCATTGGGCATATCTGACCCGCTTTACGAAGAGTGGCGGACTTTAACCAAAGTTATTTTAAAATAAAGAAAATAATGTGTCCGTTCATTGTGTATAATTGTTTGATTAAAAATCGATGGGGGAAAAACGCAACGAAACGTTTATTAAAAATTAATAATTAACAGTCTCAGAGGATTTTCTATTCTCTCATGGCATAAGAAGATTTAATAAAAATATTCAGCATACAGTAGAGGTGAGACGTATAATACAGCACTAAGTTTCACCCAAAACGTCTCGAAACTAGGTCTTTTGTTGGCGTATAAACGCGTTTCAAGTTCTTTTTTGTTGTTAAGTTTTCTCGGACGATATGTAGGTACATAAAATGAGGGGTTCGTGGCTAATTACCAACCACACGGATCATACGGTTTGCGAGGTTAAGCTGCGCTTACTGCGGTCAGTCCGTGGATGGGTGACCGATCGTTACACATCGAGACCCCTCTGTGCCTCGGAGAGCACGTTAAACAGTCGATCTCGGGTGACATACGAATACCTATGACAATCGTTACGGGATGTCAGTCGAAAGTCTGATAACCGGTCTAACCTAAGGATATCGGCATTGCCCAGTAACTGGGTTGCGGTGGTCTGATGATAGTCGCTCCGTGTAAAATACTGGTATTCAGCCGCATCTGGTGAGACTGGAAGGTGACTCCAACACAGTTGGGACAGGCTAGGCAAAACATGTAGGTACATGATATTAATTGAAAACTTTTTAAATACGCCAGCTGTTTTTAGTGAATAAAATAATTATAGAAAAGCTGACAGTCAGGAAAGTTTTCATTTCTTTCATGTGCTCATTTTCATGGAGTCTGGTTATTATCTTTTCGATTTGATTTTCGTTGATACCTTTGGAAAGACAAAATAGTTGTGTCGTGCAATCGATCTGTGTTACGTCGCAGAAAACACAGCCTTAATGGAGTATTTATTGAAAGATACCGGGATCACGTTATATTGTTACTGTAAGAAATCATACCACGCGAGGTAAGTACTTAGTTATCTAAGTTATACTATCAATTCATATGAGAACCATATTATGTTTATTGCATACTATCTTTACCACTATTGTACAAAGGCGAACTTAATGCTATGCATTGCATATTATTTAACATCAGGGACACTGTGAGAACTTATTGTTTATTCTCAAAGAAATAGCATTTATTGAATTCACTTAAAAAGAGACTATTAATTTTTTGAAACTACTCTAATATAAACCTTTTTATCGATTTATAGATATGAACAAGATGTTTTTTTTTAATGTTTTCTTATATTCAGATGATCTTGTGTGAATTATATTGTGACTTAGCTGTAACTAACAACGAACCCAAATACAAGTACTCTCAGTGGTGGAGAGTCTATGTTGATTTTATTTACCAATACCCGCTTTACCTTCTGATAAGCAGACACTGGTCTGAACTGTAACGTAACACTCACTTCTATCCAATTCTATAATCGGTGTGTCTACGACATATATGTATTGGAGTGAATAAATGAATTAAAATGAATTAGTATCATAACATAACAATCATCACGCCTTGTATTTCCCGTTCAGCAGAGGTGTTTTTAGTACACCCTCGTTACGCCACTTATGTTTAAGTCCCTTGTAATAGGGGGCGAGCCTATTGTCATTAATCGGGCACAAATCCGGGCTGCTGCTGAGAAATTCCTAACGGAAAAACCCAATAACACCGACCGACCTGGGGATCGAACCCAGGACCTCACGATCAACAGTCACGCTTGCCACCACGAGACCAATGAGGCAATCAGTTAATTAGTATTTTATTTATTTTCCCTACATCAACATTTTTGTTTTTAGAAAACGTAAAAATTGATTCGCGAGCAAGAATTCGAACTTGCGACGCTCTGGTTAAGTACCCCAGTTTCCTACATCACTCAAACTCAAACTCAAAATATTATCACTTTAGTAACATTTGTACATCGATGACATACTAATGTTGTAAATACGATTTTTTTAATTTTTTCATGTTTCCCACGACCCACAATAATGCGACTAATATCATAGTAAATCAGAGCCATATATCAATACATTCTGCTATATTTAATTTGTGTCCGCCGTGGGTAAGGCTCCCATACTAAAGTGCCCAATGACCTTTCTCGTAATTTGTATTATTGAAGCTGCGTTCAACGTGTTGCTATGCGAAGTTCTTTGTTTAAGTTCCTAAAAGGAGTTAATGAGTTTTGACAAAATGTAGACCGTACTTTCCGATTTTATGACAACGTGTCGATGTAAGAATATTAAAGATTTGATTTGTTATCGAAACTCGAACATACAATACAACATACCTTTGCTTTAAATAAATATTACTCTAGATAGGTAAGACAATTCGATATTTGCATTCCACCATATGGCTCGCATTGCATCGGATCGGAACGGATTTTACAATCTTTAAACGACATTAAATCGTGTACACAGTATTTAAAGTCTATATTACCAAGCCGCGCACAGCAGCTTGACCGCGGGCGTCTACCGCGACACGCGATCATAGCCGAAAGTATGCTGCGACGCGCGATCGGCTCCGTTCGCATGTCGTCGTATGTGATCGGATCCTTTCAAAAATTAGAACACGTCAACACTGTAGGAATGAAACTATTTGACTAGGCGCAGAAACTGATACGTTTACAAGCTACTGTACGGAACCGATCTTATGCGTCGACATTCTGACGGACGCGTTCGGCTGTCGCCGCATCCGTTCGTATCCTTTCCTATCTGATGCGATGCGAGCCGTTTCCTGGAAATAATCCCCTACTGTACTTGCTCAACTTGTAATTAAATACAATTTTTAGTGATTATAGATTTGTAAGATCAGGTGATGTAAAATACTAAATGTGTTTTACATTACGTGCTGAATCGAACGTCTTTATTATTATATTGTGATCAACATTGTTCTCATGTAAGTGACTGTTTGTCTGTTTTGAGAATAAATCTCTTTAAACATATTACTGTCCCACTGCTGAGCACGGGCCACTTCTCTATATGCGAAGGGTTTGGTAGTAACGTAGTCTTGCATATTTATTACCTATAGGTTTTTACTTTTTACCTCTTTCAGTAAATGAGGGGCTCGTGGCTAATTAACAACCGCGCTGATCACACGATTTACGAGGTTAAGCTGCACTTGCCGCGGTCAATTTGTGGATGGGTGACGGTTCGTTACACATCGAGACCCCTCCGTGCCTCAGAGAGCACGTTAAACCGTCGGTCCCAGGTGTCATAAGAATACCTATGACAGTCGTTACGGGTAGTCAAAAGCCCGAAAATCTGACAACCGATCTAACCCTAATATATCAGCATTGTCCAGTTACCGAGTTGCAGAGGTCTGATGGCAGTTGCTCCGTGCAAAATACTGGTATTCAACCGCATCTGGTTATACTGGAAGCTAACCCCAACATAGTTGGGAAAAGGCTAAGCAGAACGAACAGATTCATATTTCTTTCAGTAAATAACTCCTTGCTTCCGCCAAATGGTAACGAGAAAAATTAAGGTCATTTATTCTGTCTCTCTTTTGTTTCCATCAGCGTAAAAGCAATAAAACAGGCAGTATCTATCTACGTAGTGATTCCTCAATAGTTATAATTTACACCAGTTTTTCTTTATTTTCTCCGGCTTACGCGGAGCTCAGACCGGGGAAAGTTTTATTAAAGAAAACGAAGTCTAGCTTTGACTGAGTTCCCAACTCAACTGCGGAGAAATAGAAAAAGGCTCCTTCATAATCAAAACAGAAGTCGATAAAATAAAACGTTGAAAGTTCCAGATGTTGCTGTTAATGCCTTTTCTTGCTGTTATAATGAAGCTTTAAAAAGAGTGTTAGATCACGTTCATCACGGCTATAATACTTGAAGTATTTGGCCGAGGTGAACAGCAGTTGTAGGGTAAGTCCGGATATGGGGTAAGTTCGTTCAACTGTTATTACCGCAGAATGTGACAGTATGTTTTATTGCTGGCAAGCGTAGAGTACGAAGCCATTTTATTCTGCCCCTCACTTCAATATGCCTCGTAATATTTATACAATACATTCTGCGGCAAATCCATTTGAACGAACTTACCCCATATCCGGACTTGCCCCAACGCTCTAACTATATCCATATTGTCGTACACATTCAACTCTATTGCTGGTCACAATTTCTAACTTCAATTAATTCCTAACACTTTCCCCGATCTAGAATTAATTAGTCAACCGCGATTGCAACAACCAGAACAATTTAAGCACTTTAAAATATCAGACACGTAAATCTAATATTAGTACACCGTGCAGTTTCCCTCTCAGCTGGCCTACCCACGCTCATTTCGTGGGCGTCTGAAAATGGAACGATGAAGTCTTATAATCATTATACGGAAAGGCAACTCGTAGATACGAAAATAGGGAAATATTATTCTGTTAATGGCGAAGGTCGGGAGGTAATTATTTTACAAAAATCTGAACACAACATGTTGAGAGAAACCACATTGAAACTAGTATAATAAGGTTAACTATAAGCGCAAAAAATATCAGCGCTAAAATCAAAAAAATATGACGTCAATGCTTAATGCCTGTCAGCCAAGTACGTGATAAAAATAAAAATATAAAACAAATACAGTTTTCTAAATTCTCTATAAAAGTAGCAGTTCCTTTACATATAGTGCAGTTAAATAGCAATCATGATTAAAACCGTAGAACTAAGTTGAAAGATTTTCCGCCGAGCAGATGGTATGGTAATGAGAGCGCATCCAGCCTGCAAAGGGGGGAATATTCGATATTCTAATACGAAGTAATAAAAGTCCTGTATTAGCATCGGAAACTCTCAACCTGGGATTCGTTTGAGCTCTCACACTTCACCCTTGTGGGTAAGGCTTGGTTTATATTATTGTGGTGGTTGCGTTGAGCAGTATTTAGCTAGGAAATTAAATTTTGATTTTGGAAAATGGGAAGTTAACCGGTGTCGTGGAAATAATATCGTCATTAACGAACTTTGAATATATTTATCACCGGCATGGTTCGGAATTTTGAATTTAAAAATTATGCCACAAAATCACCTACGCTATCTTCATGCCAATTAACCCTGACTGTGGTTCCCGAATAGCCTCATTTGACGCTAACAGTCGTATTTTTTATAATGATATTCAGTCGCAACTAGGCCGGTGTCACTTCGTGGTTTAGGTTTATATGATAACATGAGTAAAAGACTAACGGAAACCGAACCGAATGTTAGTGAGGGACCTGAAATATAACAAGAGCGCGAACGCAGGGCGGAGTTAGAGCGCTCTCGCCTAACACTTAAAGCTCAATTTCGCATGTGTGTGGAGCACATTTTTCTGGGTATTTCACGCATAAGTTCAAGAGTGAGGGGTCTGTACGTAGTACTACTTATTATTCTAAGCTGGAAGCCAACTTGTACATACTTAGGAAAAAGCTAGAATCTTAATAATGATACCTTGCAGGATACATACTAACTAGGTGCTGGTTTCAATTAATAAAATCGTTGATACGATGACATTGGGTTAAGAATCCATAATTTTAGATGTTCATCACATAAGGACAATCAGGGCCTTTTCAAAATCTCATTCCATTACCGGTAAAAGTTTTACTAGCTCCCACAAGGAAAAAAATCATGCGCTATACATCAATCTACCCTCAATGGCTAATCTCACCCATCAGAGGAAGAAACTTGTGAATTAAGGGTAGGAACTTTTTCATTTATAATAGTAGGTCAGATCGGGGCTATAATGTCATTTGGGCACTTATCTCTCTTTAATGTTGCTTTTTCTTGTAGACTACTTAGTGTTCGCAATATGATAGATGACGCTCCCAATAGTACAACATTAAAAGTAAGTGATGATTGCTCAGTCTCAATTGCTTTTTTTTTTGTAACTTATTACGACAGAAAAGGGGAAAAGGGAAAGAGCGTCTATGAGTGACGATACTTAAGTAAGTACGTCCGGCACATCCTGAGCAGTCAGCCCTGCTACCAAGCTTGCTGACTGGCTAATCTTTTTACCACGTCATGAATTATTCTCATATAGCTGATGCTGACACGAGCGAAAAAAAAAGAAGAGAAGAGGATTCTCGAAAGATTATTATTATGAAAAATTTTGATAAAAATTTCACTCTAGAGATAATTAATGTTTGAAATTCCAAAATATTCATAAGTATACAGAGTAAAATATAAAATTGTCAACAGAAATTCATTACTTTTATCTTTCTAGATAGAATATCAGAAGAACATTCGTCTACAGAAGACCAGGGTTGAAAAAAAACTACAGTTGAACATGATGCTCTTAATGAAATCTATACGAAATCTGTCACGCAGTATAGTGTCCGACATCGGACAACAACGGATTATACTTCAACTCATATAAAATCATTCTGCACAAAGGATGCAGACATCAAAGCAGGTCAAGTGTGAACCTACCTTAATACCTAGGTACGGCCAAGACGCTCGTCATGAATACGGTATTTGGCGATTGACGTGAGAATCTCACTTATAACACAGATGCCCAACTATCTTAGGAACTTGGTGCGGTGAGTCGAATTTAGTACACGCTGTTGGCTTCTTGCAAAGGAGATTAAAATTTAAAGGCAAAGATTTATCTAGAAGCATTGTAACCTAACCAATCCGTTATTAGACTACTTTAAAAAATTTGGAAGAATTTAGTTGAATTTTCATTATATCAAAAAAGGTATATAAAGAAAACGATCATTAAAAAATTAATATAATCAATCTAAAAATGAAAAAGATAAACGTTTTTCAAGGTTTTGAATGTTGCATTTTCTGTCCCTGTGAACATTGTACGGAGAAATGTCAAATTACTATCATTGAGGTATAATGTACTTAAGTTACATTATATCTCAATGATTACTATCCAGTTTTTGAACTATGACATCATCGTGCAATAGTGCCGTTTCTGTCTATCTCTTTCACTCCCGTTATTATTCTGTATCTTCGTCTTACTCATTAGAGATAGGTACTAGTTAAAATAATGCAGGATCAAATGTTTTACGCCATGTTCTATGAACGTAACATATTTATAGTTTATTATAATATAATTTGTGGCTAGCATAAAGTAAAGTAATTACAAAGTGATTAACAAACTAGTAAAGGCAATCATTTTCTACCCAACATCTTTCATCATTTAGAGCTTTGTTGGAAGGATCAGCAGGGATTTTAGATAAGTCAACAAGTCTAATAGCCAAATACTCAAACGCTACTTAATTTATAAGTTGCCGCTAAAGGATGATTTCCACCAAACGGCTACATCGCATCGGATCGGAACGGATTTTACAATCTTTAAACGATATTAAATCGTGTACACAGTATTTAAACTCTATATTACCAAGCCGCGCACAGCAGCTTAACCACCGGCGTCATCCGCGACACGCGATCGTAGCTGAAAGTATGCTGCGACGCGCGATCGGCTCCGTTCGCCTGTCGTCGTATCCGATCGGATCCATTCGGCTGTCGAAGGAGCCGAAATCCTGCCGGACGCGATCGACTGTCGCCGCATCCGTTCGTATCCTTTCCGATCCGATGCGATGCGCGCCGTTCGGTAGAAATCGTGCCGTCACTATCACTTTAAGACGAAGTGACAGTGACAGCATGAAACTTAAAGGCAACTTAAAATTGAGTAGCGTATGAGTATGTGGCCATAAATATCTCAGGCTATTCTCTAATTGGTTAGGATAGAAACTACATTAGATACTACTACAATATGTTGCTACATTTATACATAATATATTTTCTTTATTTACTAATATATATTTTTTATTTTCGTATTTTCGATATCAACTTCCCATTTATTTTTTAATAATGTTTTTCGTATTTTTTCTCTTTATCAGGATAGTTTAATTAATTGCTAGTGATACGATAATGAAACTCGTTCCCCACGGAAAGTTACAATTTATTAGTTTGTCTTCTACTAGCTGATTTAGGTGACCTATTTCCGATAATGGCTTTTGCAACACGATAAAGTCTTAAGTGGAATGGACTAATCACCTTTTTACTGAGATCGATGGGAAAATGGATTCAAAAGAAATCTATCCTTGCGTTAGTGCAAGTAAATGGCTGATCAATAACCCGAAACCAGCCAGTCGTCAATAAAGCTGAAAACAAAAAGTCGGACGCGGCTGACGGACGTGACTTATGAGGTATCTGGATAATGAATGCACAAACTGAATGGTGCAAACTACCGGACGTAAGTCGCGGACGTAACCTTGGGCCGTCTTTGAGCGTTCGGACCTCCGTTAGATATCTGGCCCGCTAGATATTTTTCGACTGTGCACACTTATAAGTCGCGGCTGTCAGCCGCGTCCGTCATCCGCGTCCGATAGTTTATTTCCAGCTTATCTCGAAACGAAATAAAAGTAAAAAACTTTTAATATCAGGCGTCTCTTTAATAGTTACCTACCATGAAACCAAATATGAACTCATCACTGAAATTACTACTGTAGTTAAGCAAACATTAGCTTTTAACTGGCACTATTTATTCTAGACCAGTGGAATACCGAAGAATAAATGTTCAAAGCAAAATATACCCTCCATTTATTCCCTGAGCAAATTTTCATTTACTTCTACTTATGCTTATGTCAGCCATCTTGATTTCCATTCAAACGTCGTTCGTTTCACTCCCCTGCAAGTAATGATGCCTTCGATACGTAACTATACCTACGTCAATGGTATTGAAAACATATTTTAATCTGCCATCTTCCTCTACCTTATTGTGCCATTGCTGTATTCATTTATTCATCAAGATCTAGGTAAAAATAAAATATGCATCTCGTGTTTTGGTGCTAGCGTCTGGAAGAATTATGTTCTACTTTTTGCGATGGAAGTTTTTCTTATTTTGTAAGTATAGAGATTTTAAGATGAAGGTAAAATACAGGGTGAGTTTTCGGTATGAAACTGGAAAGCTAATTTGGGAATCGTGAGAAGCCATGTCTTTGATTTGCCACACAACATTTTCTTGAAAGATCTTTTCCCTATATAGTGAAATATTATAGGGTATTATATTTGTCTGGCAAAAACATTGGGTTGGATTGCCAGCTGAAGAAATCAAAAGAGTCGGTAGCTCGATATTGTAGCAAACATAAAGACCATTTTGTGATTTTTGAAATAGTAGGACAGGCAACTTATTCAAAAAGTTTCTGTTTTATACAGTATCGATTTTTTTCGACTTCTCTATCCCTAATAGTTGAGAATTTGGCCCTCCGGTCTCGTCATAAAAACTCAACCTATATATATAGTTCAGGTGAGACGGGTCCGCCTTGTGAATCTAATATGGCTCTTGTGTACAAAGACCGACGTTGCCGACATATGAATGTAGGTACGTATAACACAAAAGGCGATGGACGTTGAAATAAGGTCAAACGGGTCATTGTCTTGGGGAGTTATTTTGGCGACGTCCTTGTAAGACCCATTAATAACGATTAGCCAAATAAGACTTAAGTTTTATTCGCAGTTCCAAGTACTTCTACCTACCCGTTAAAGTGGGTGCGATTTAACATCGACAGATTGATGGCCTAAAGCTTATTGGCAAACTTAACAGGATTAGTAAAAGATCAAGCTCTTAAGGAAAAAATGCACTCACCCGCCCACGGATGTTCACTGTGACAAATTCTATGTGTATGTGGACTCGGATGCAAATGGAACTGTACAAAATTTCACTTGGAATACTGCTCCCATCCTACCCCCTTCTCGATTTGCAAAATTACGAATTCTGTAAACATCTTAGTGATATAAATGCGAAAGTTTGGATGTCTGTTACTAAAGCTGAACGGATTTGAAATTTTGGCACGAATCTAGACCATAATACCTAGTATCATTGATAAACACAATAGAGTGCTTTCATTCCGTATAGTTAAGTACTTATTTATGCGAACAGAGCCGCGGGCCCAGCTAGCCATTTATGAAAACGAAATTTACAAAAATAAAATCAGTCATTTGTTTAATAACTAATTTGCCGGCAGCAAACACAACAATGGCCGTTGAAACCTTCATTAGCAGAAAGTTTAATTGAGTTTTTGTTAAAAATTATAGAATTTTCTAACAGAATAAACCAATTAAATTACAACAATAATAGCCTGCAGTTAAAATTAGTGCCGGAAAATGAATGTCGCACTTTTGTCAAACCGTTTTTGTTGTACTGGATATTTGAACAACAAATTGACCTCGGACTCTTCGATAGCGAGGAAAAAAATTCAGAGGGGAATTTACTCGTAACATTAACATTATTTGAAAAAAAAAACCTCTTGATACAAATTTTTTTGCCAGCTTGTTATTATGGGAAGATGAAATTTGATTCTTCTTATCTACAAATGTACTAGAACAAAAGCTGTCTTTTTGACAGATATATTAATGCCAATAAAAGTTTGTCAGAAGGGCACTGCGTATCTACTTAATTCCTCGGGATCATGCAGAGATGTAATGTGAACCTAAATCATTGATGGTTCCTATTGCAGCAGCCCGGTGCTTTTCATACGCCGGTACCATAAGATCCTTCACCTTCTACATTCAGGCTGCACCATCTGCCTTCTTATCGCCGTCGGTACATGTGGCTGAAGGGCGAATAACACTACAACCAGTGGGTTTGAGAGTGGCGGCGCTACTGTTGTTGTTGTTGTTGTTATTTGCCTCTCGCTCTTTCTCCGTCTTCTTCTCTCATGCCGACACGAACTATACGAAAATAGCTCATGCCGTGGTGAAAAAATTAGCCAGTCGGCAAGGTTGGTAGCTGGGCTGAATGCCCGGTGTGCGCCGGCGTACTTAAGTATCGTCAATCGTGAAGCTCTTTTAATGCACTCTGTGAATGCAAGGCAAATAATGGATCCAACATTTCTAATACCATTATTTAAGTAATCGTCTGCCAATTTATTGCTTAAGAATACACCACCGACTACCAACCGAATAATACCAACGAGGATCGATCTTTTGGCAGTAATGATCCGCCTTCTTCCTCTTCAGCTTGTTCATTCCCTACGTCTGTACTATCTGTAATTACGTCTCCATACAAGCAGGGATAGCATAGCGGTTGACCGCTTGCCTTCCATGGGGGAGGGTCTGAGTTCGACCCCAGCCTGTACCTCTGACTTTTCGAATTCATGTACGGATCAGAATTTGATTATCACTTGCGTTAACGGTGAAGGAAAGACATCGTGAGGAAACCTGCAGACCTGAGAGGACTCCATAAAGTTTTCGATGGTGTGTGTAGTCCGCCAACCCGCACCAGGCCAGCGTGGTGGACTAAGGCCCCTTCTCATTCTGCGAAGAGGGACCTCTTGCTCGTGCCCAGCAGTGGGACAGTAATGGACTGATTATGTTTATCTCCATAGCTATAAAGCACGAAGCCTCAAGGAAACCAGTAAAATATTCTAGTTTTCTCTGAAGCACGTACAACAGCGTTTTAGATTCAAAGACTGCAATAGTGCGTAAATAGTGACAGATTGTTGGCTCAGTGCCTGCGAATACCATTAATTTACCCCCTCCCTCCGCCCAACTGTTGGCTTTTAACTTGCCCGGGAAATTAGGCAGCGTCTTACAAACAAATATTAGCACGGGAAATGGATTATTAAACGGGACACGTGCTTGATACTGGTCTGAAGGAGTTGTTCTTTGCAACATTATTATATTTTACACATACATACATAAACTCACGCCTTTTTCCCATGGGGGTAGGCAGAAACTATAGAACGCCACATGCTACGACCCTTACATACCCCTTTCGCTTCATCCACATTCATACATCTTGTCATACACGCACGCCGGTTGAGAGTACTACGCACCTGACCTTTGTGAAGAACATCACCAATAACATCGATGTATGTCCTTCTAGGACGTCCTCTAACGGCGTTTCCATTGACATCCGCCTTATAAATTACTTTTGTTAATCGCCGTTCACTCATTCTCTCAACATGACCAAACCACCTAAGCATACTCCTTTCAATTTTTGTCACTACATCATCTTTTAAACCGCAACTTTGTCTAATCTCTTCATTTCTCAATCTATCATTCAAAGTTACACCGCACATACTTCGCAAGGAACGCATTTCCACGGTATTTATTCTACTTTCATGCCTCTTCTGCCACGACCAACATTCACTTCCATACATTTTGTGTGTTCATAATAAGTTTTTAATCGGTTTACTGCTTGTCTAATGTAAGCAGGCGCGGTCCTAGGCGGGAGGGTCATGGGGGTCGCGATGTCACCTAGAATCATCCAGGCTGACGAAAGCTGAGTAACTCATAATTGAACAATAGCTAAACAAAATCGAACGTATCCTTAATTTTATCTTACATAGCTGTGCCCGCTGGCTCCGCCCGCGTAAGAAGTTTTATTCCAGTAGTAAATATAGCCTATGTTATTCAGTGATAATGTAGCTTTCTAACGACAAAAGAATTTTTGAAATCGGTCCTGTAGTTTTTAAGTTTATTCGTTACAGACAAAAATACAAATCTTTCCTCTTTATAATATTAGTATAGATATAGATTTGAGAGTAGGTAATGGTAAGTTAAATAATGTTTTTTTCAAATATGAACAAGGCGATACTCTCTTAAACAATATCAGTACTTTAGTAGATTCATCTTACTATTGATTAATCGACGAATATTCACTGATTCAATTGAAGAGATTATTTTATTTTATTTCAAAATATTGATATATGATCGACTTACTTATTTTATTGTTTTGTAGCTTGAAACTGTAAGTACTTGAGCCAAGTTGACCCCCCCCTCCCAAGTCTTGGGCTGCGACTGCGCCTGAATGTAAGTCTTGTAATGACCACGCTGTTGGTACTGTTTTATGCTTCACTACTTTCTGAATTACTGAAATTGATAACAATAACACTTCTGACGCTCAGCTTCCTCCAACAATCGCCGTAGGCCGCTTGTATGATAATAGGGTATACATTAAAAAGCCTTAATTTCCTTCTTTAGTTGGTAACTTCATAGTAATTTCCTTTTTCATCGCTTTAACTGTAACATAGTTTGGGTTTTCTTATTTACATTATCTTCTTTAAGATAAAAATAATATTACCATTTATTTCATTTAAAGATTTCCTAGACGTCTCCTCTCAACGCCAGTCAACTTCTGTCATAGTTTCAGTTTGAAATTCTTATTACATCGCCAAATAAAACCGTGTAAAGGATATCATTCTAACAAATAGACCATTTTAGACCCGTCCATTTGCTCCTATTCAATTTCTGTAAGTATATTATTATGATAGGTACTTTGGATGTGAAGAGGGGGTTGTTTCAAATGGAAACGCGGGAGGTGAATTCAAACGAGCCGTTTATGAGAATTCATTTGGTCGATACTGAACGAAATGATAGATTTGTCTGTACTGCTTTTTATTTTCATTTATTATACCGAACTTTCTCTTTTTTGGGCGTTATGGTGCTCACACAAATGTATTGACGACACAACTAAGAAGTCGCATCGACAAACTTTGTAAAACCGATCACTTCCGAACCGAGTGCCACGAATATTTATTAGTACTGCAGTAAAAAATGATGTTTATGCTGACGCAATAAGTGTGAGTGGCGCGAAAATGAGCGACTGCCATTGGTTGTTCGATCAAGTTTGCCGATGCGACTTCTTAGTTGTGTCATACTGTACAATATATCAGAGAAAGTTTGAAAGTAGCGCCTTTGAAAAGTTGAAGAGTACTAGGTTAGCGTGGTATGGACATGTTATGCGGTAGGAAGAAATGTTACTGGAAGAGTGTTTAATATGAATGTGGATAGATATACAAGTAGAGGTAGGCCAAAGAAAAGATGAATGGATTGTGTGATTGTGTGAAGGATGATATGGGTAAGAATGGAGTGAGTACTGAGATAACGGCTGATAGAGGAGAATGGAAGAGGAATGCCGTCCCCACCTAGTATGGGATAAGAGCAGGGCGATAATGATGGTGCTCTCCACTGAGGTTATAAAATGTAATATAACATTATAACTAGACAGTCGTCGAGAAAAACGCTTTAGCTTATTTCCGATATTATAGTAGTAGCAAATGATACGTAGAATGACGTCATCACAACACTGTACCATTTCTATAGCTAACATTTTGTTTCAATGTAACAGCTATTTTGTTATATAGCAAATGTTGTATTAAATTTTATAACCTCAGCGGAGCACCAAGGAATGTTGATGAAATAAATACCTAAGCTTTCTGCTCACTGCTCAGTTTGTTTAGTTTATGTGTGGATAAAGATAATTAAGATGCTACTAGGACAATTCCAAACAACTGCCTGATAATTTTCTACAAAAGAAACTCCATGTTTTACCCAGCCCAAAAATTGACGCTTGCTAACACTAAAGCAAAGACGCAATTTCCTAATATTCAGTGATTAACAACAGTGATAGCCTAGTGGTCTTCTTCTTTTCGTGTGGTTAGTGACTAACCTGGTGTCAGAGTTTATGCTGCCCATGGGCCTCTGACTTGGCTTCACATGTTGTCGAGAAATATCTCTCAGGCATGCCGGTTTCCTCACGATAATGTGCTATCACTGCTGCAGCCTTAGTGGTGTGACCGTCTGACTACCAAGTCATAGGTCTCGAGTTCGAACCCAGAGCATGCATGACTTTTCGGATTCATGTGCTTAAAAACGGTGAAGTAAAACATCGTGAGGAAACCAACATGCCTGACAGCTATTTCTCGACGGCATTTGAAGTCAAGTTAGAGGTCCATGAGTGGCATAAACTCTGACACCAGGTTTAGTCACTAACCACACGATAAAAAGAGGAAGTGATTAATTACTTCTGTAGTACATCGTGCAAACCTGCGAGCAAGCATGTTGCCTCTGGTTGCCGGCGCCCTGCGTTCCCTGTCAATATCCTGGTCATCTGTGAGACAATATGTGATCACGTGTCCGGGGTATTTGAAACGAGTGACAACTTGGAGCGGTATCCCTCGTAGCGTTAAAGGTGGAATATTCGCGGGAGTCTTACTGCGCGCTTTGAATACCATTACCTCGCTTTTGGTAACATTATACCTCAGCCCGTGAGTCTCCGCATACACCTCACAGACCGCCATCAGTTTTCTCAAACCACAGATTGACGGGCTGAGCAGCGCCATGTCGTCGGCGTAACTTATATTGTTTATCGTTTGTCCATCGACGGAGCAGCCAACCTTAGTGCAGCTCAGCAGTTTTGGGAAAAGATGTAGAACAAAAGTTACCCCTTATTATGGATACTTTAACACCCTTTCGGCTTAGTACCCCCTTTCCGACTAACCTTGTATAGGCATACACATTTTTAAATACTCGTTCGCCAAAATTGTATTATACAGAGTGTAAACGAAATCATGTAATTCCTTCAAACCTCATGATGTACTGCTGACATAGGTTAACCCTGCACGGGATACATTTAGATTCAATAAAAATAAACTTGAAGAAGTAAACATGATGTGTTCTTAACGCGAGGCATTTTAGCGCCTCGAGCGAATTGCGCGGTATCGCTCGCCGCGCGGTCATTTAACTCGGGGCGCTAAAATGCCTCACGTTAAGAACACATTCATGTTTACTTCTGGTCTTTTTTTTATTAGATTCCAAAAGTTTCCCATGTAGGTTTAATCTATGTCAGCAGTACATCACGAGGTTTGAAGGAATTACATGATTACGTTATCATTCTGTATAAAATTTCACATGTAAATGAATTTGATAAAATTGTTTGAGAACTTAACCCGTGAAGCGTGAATAATGCATTAATTATAATCGTTGGCGAAATAATTACACAAAGGCTTCAGCACTTTGCTACTTCGCAATAATTTACAAGAATAATTATAAATGCATAACAATTAAATTATCCACCCAGACTTTTTAGTGCTCTATTTCAAACGAAGCGTTCTACTCTACAAATAAAATTATGAAGAATTAAATACTGGGTTATGTTACAAACTGGAGCATAGAAATAACATTATTTACTTACAGAAATGAAAGTGTAACACTCTGTAAAAGTGTTTAAAATTTTAATTAGGTTTTCTATTAGGAAATTATAGTTACAGGGTTGAAGGTTATAGGTTTCCCTAGGTGAATGATGATTTGCTCGCGTCCTCAGACATAGGATCTTATATTGTAAGCAGCTTTTGTCTACCCCTACGGGGCTTAAAGGCGTTACGATTATGCAGGAACTCGTATAACGTCGGTGAGCAGTCATAACCTCGTATAGCACAAATTTATTTTTTGTTATTAATATGTTGGATAGAAAACCTTGTAATGCATATTTAGAACGAACGTGCACAGCTCTAAGATGAAATAGATTGATGAATAGATAATAAAACAGAAGAACCTTACATCTACACTTCATACTTTTTTTAACAGGCTGTTATTATTTCCTCCTGTAAAATTACGTTCATTGCAATTACGATGTTTTCAGTGCACAGCGACGATAAGTATGTATATCAATAATCTTATTTTTTTAAATTGTTTACACTTCACTTCTTAAATTGATCTGATTTAGGGCATACAAAATTAAAATCAAAACATATTTATTCAAAAACATTTAAACATCAAAATTACAAAAGCCCCCAAAAACACCCATCCTTCACCACTTCCTTACTACAAGGATGCTTAAATACTTTTAAGCAGGGAAAAAGAACGGCTCTGTGAACTCCCCAACAACACACATGTGCTATCTGTTAGATATAGTACCTTACTGCCACGGTCTGTAACTGCGTTGCTGGCAGTGCTGATGGTGGCCGGAAACGCAGCGTAGCGCAGCTCCAGGCCAACACAGCGCGGTCAGCATTGCATCCCTTGATTGACAAGCTAGAATAAAGGCCGGGACTGTAGGTCAAGGCCTTTATAGCGCGGACAGCAAGGGCTACAATGATGACCAAGCTTGAAGGCCGAGAGCGTAGCTAAGCTAAGCTTGAGGCCATCATAGCGTGCCCAGCAACGCAGTCATTGCGGACCAAGGCTTGTATAGTGATTTACTCAAACAATGCGAGTAATTTAGATAAAACCAGCTTATAGTTGCAGCAACAACTTGTTTCTTCCCCACGCTTTTGTTTTTTTTTTTAATTAGGCAATGATTATTGTACTGCCTGTACCTATACAGCCAAATTCTGAATAAAATCTTTTTACACCTGACTATTTTTGAAACAAAACTTGACAATAATGGATTTTCAAAGGAAATTGCTGGTGGCTAGAACTCACCAGCGATGAAATTCCATATAACTTTGCTGGCGCCTATTCAAGTAGCGCGGAAAGGTCGACCTTGCTCAAAGAACGGTGTCAAAATAATGACCTTGAGCAAAAGATATTTGTGTCTACAAAAAACAATAAAAAGCAAAGTATTTTTATTAGATACAATAATAACTTTGCAACATGTTCGCTAGCACACAACAATATCCACGACAAGTCAGAACTCTAAAACAATAAAAAAAAAATTTCACAGTGCATGACATTCAAAATCTATCATATATCACGTAAGGCGTGTTCCCGCTGACAAATGCAAACATACCGGGAAACAAATAACAAACGGCGATATTCAGGCCATATATCCACGTCGTAACGGAATGGGTACCAGGTGCTTTCGTTGAAAATTTCATAATAGTTTAATTTTCACTACCGCCCGTCCGAAAAAGCAGATTGCCACTGTTAAACGAACGATTTAAGTTATGGCGCGATTTCGTATCTATTGTTTTGATGGCCGCCATGTTGGTTTGGACAGGGAAACTGTTGAGCTGTCTTGTTTTAAAATGTTTTGATGGTTTTTTGTTGGGTTTTATGGAAAAATATTATGCGGTTGGAATTGAAAAGTTGATTGTTATGCGTTCATTTTTCTTTTCGATGTGAACTAAAAAGTAATAGGAGTTGATAAAGAATCAAGATATTTGAAAGAGTAAGAACCCTAATTAAACGATTTTCGTCTCTGTTCATCGTGAAAATATCGGAGGGCGTTCCTTTAAACTCGTTAATCTATATCATTAATAGATTCAAATAAAAATATCAGCATAGACAAAGAAGGATAAAAAAATTAATTAATTAAAATTCATTCATTCATTCAATTCATAAATTCATTAATTAAAAATGTATTAATTAATTGCGACAATGCCGTACTTTCACGTTGAAAGTGACAAGTGCTCGTGTACGGTGTTTCTTTTAAGTATCAATTTAATATTTTTCGTGAATATTTAAATGTGAATATTGTATAAAATAAAAACATTTTGTTTTTAAATGGTAATATTTTTTTAGAATGTATGGACGCAATGCTTTTGCGGATTAACGGCAACACTTTTCGTTACTTAACATACTGTATAGGTAGTATATAACTATTATGCCTACGCCATTAAAATAATAATAGTCTTTTTTAAATTTACGTAACGAATGTTTCACTTAAGACCTAGCTAGTTGAAATATAGGTATACAACCGCCGGTTTCTGACAGACTTAGTAACACAAAAATGTACTAGTCAGCTGTCAAATCTCATGTCAAGTGATGTGATTGGTTGTTAGTATTTTGGTTGGCCAATGAAATTCGTTGACATGAGATTAGATAAAAGGTTAAATTGATCTTCCTTCCAGAAACCAAGAATAAATGTTTGATGTTAAAATCTACTATAAAATGATTATACAACGTGTTACAAAAATACCCCTTAAAGCCGAAAAAGGGTTAAAAGTTCCCTTGTAAAGAGTATATTGGCAATATTTGAATACCGTAGTAAGACCCAAAAAAAAAGAATTTGGATAAAACATAAAATAATCATCATTGAAACGCAACCCTGAAAACAACACTAAATAGTAGACTACCCAGAAAGTTGTTTACATTCTTACCTAATTTCCTCTGAGAGGTAAATGACAAAAACCATAAAAGACTACTTGATTATTTACATTTTTCATGGGGAATTATGTAACACGTTGTACTTTATAAACGAACTGAATTAAATGTCGTAACTACTAGGTAACTATTAAATTAATCTTCTTCTTCTTCCTGCCCTGGTCCCAAGTTACTTGGGGTCGGCGCAATATGTTTTTCTCTTCCACTCTTCCCTGTCAGCCGTCTCATTATTATTTACTTCCTTATCTTTCATATCCTCCATCCATCTTTTCTTAGGTCTCCCTCTCCCCCTCCATCCATCAACATTCATATTCATCACTCTCTTAGTCACATGTGTTTCATCAACTATTGAATGAATCTACAATAACATTAAAGGCACATTGAATAGGTTTTTTTCTGCTAAGTTTGTGCGATTTAACTTTGAATATAATAGATTGTGGAATGATGTAGTTAACAAAAGGAATTTATAAGGTGGATTTCAGTGGAAACGCCAGGAGGACGCCCTAGAAGGACATACATCGATGTTATTGGTGATGTTGTTCACAAAGGATATGTGCGTAGTACTCTCAACCGGCGTGCGTGTATGCGATGTATGAATGTGGATGAAGCGAAAGGAGTATGTAAGGATCGTAGCATGTGGCGTTCTGTAGTTTCTGCCTACCCCCATGGGAAAAGGTATCAATTTATGTATGTACTTATCGTTGGTCGGCAGTGAAAGCCACGTATGTGTGAAATACACATTTTTAAAAGAGATAGAAATAACTGTCTCCTGCAAAAAAAATGGCCGATCAAATGTTAATACGATTTTGTCATCATACGTCATAGATAGCTTAGAAGTATTTGAATTGAAAGTTTGTTGAACTAGTACGTGTACGACGAGTTTATTAATCTAAAGAACAAATAAAACGCTTTTGAAGAAAAATTTATTTACGAGGTTTTCACTGCCGAGCTATGTTATGTATACAATGTAAGTACTATTCCGATAGAAAGACGAAAGACGAAGAAAAGACGAAATAACTGCTCTAAACTAAAGGATATATTATAACATGATCAAACTACAACTCAAGAGAACTACTTACGAGATATCTAGGTACTTACTATCGCTATTGCTAAACCCTTGAAAAATGAGAATACTTTAAAACTGGAGAACTTACAAGTGGCGATATAAAGAGATCGCTTTGCCCCAGAATCTAGGTTACAGGTAAAAAATACGCTAGGCTTTATAAAACTTAATACAGATTCAGCTCTCGAAAGCAATGAAATAGAAAACAAGTAAATTTCTTTTTGCTTTTTCATTGTTCTCACTTTACTGTTGGAAGCTAAATTTTTCATTACTGAAGTCAATCCAGGATCTAATAATGCTTTTAGAATACTGTTGAAGTTCCCGCAGCATTGCAGTACGTCGTTAATGTTTGTGAATGCGCGCGTTGACGGTTTCCACGGTAAAATGCGTAGGGCCTACGTCCACAGGCGGCACGGCATGTCAAAGGATTTTTTAAACTCAAATAATTTTAAACCTTATATTAATACTATTAGCACTCATATTTGCTTAGCATACCGCGAGATGCTTCGGCATGGCATGCCGCCTGTGGGCGCAGGCCCTAAGAAAAATGCGTCACTATTCCAAAGACTGCGCGGTAGCACCAACAGCGTTTTAGAAAAATAATTGCATCTCGTAATGACTGTCTCGTACAGACACACTGGGTTGGAGTCGTTACCTATTTTTACTAACATAGATCATAGGGATTTTTTTTCTAACATTTGTATGGACGTTGTCAGAAATAAATGTTTATTAAAACTTTATTCAATAAATATACGTATAAATTACATTTTTAACTATTATATACATAATAAAAAAATAGTTCCCCACCGGCATCGGGAACAGCGTGCAATCTACCGGTGGTCAGGGCCTCATAGAGAGGATCCTCCAAACAATACGCGCCGTGTCCAGAAGTACCGCTTTCTGTATCAGGCCCTTGACCCAGACACCCAACAAGAACCTCATCAGATGGTGGTCGAGGCTCTTGGCTATTAAGCCATTGGCCGTAACAACTATCGGCACGATGACTGCTGACTAATTATTATTATTAATTGTGTAGTGTTGTGAGTAATCGGGTGTAAAAATACCCTTAACGAAGCCGAGAGCCACGTATTCTTCCCATCATTACGAAGTTTTTTTGGTATTGGGCCATACCTGGGAACCGACTGGTTATGGAGATATTGAAGGTCAAAGTCACCATATTTTTGTTTAGTTTTTCATGAAAACTAAGTTTAAATGTTATTAATAAACATTCAACAAACATTATACACATATCAACATTTTTGAAATGTAGGCACAGTCTGCAGCGCGCGCGCTTCCATTGCGCGCTACAATTAAAAGCTGTTTTTTAATACCAAAAAATAAAAGTCGTTTCCCAGCAATTATTTTTGCTGTATATTACTTAGTTTTATGTACAGTATGCGTTGACTTCGGCTTCGTTAAGGCTATTTTTACACCCAGTATAACATGGTTCAATGATTTCAAAGATAAAAATAATAACGATAATTTAACCTAAATATATAGCCTTCATCTTTGATCTATAATAGCTAACCTTTGATCTCAGCTAACCTTTGATTATTTCATGTTGGATTTTCGCCATAATTTTATCCTCGAAGAAGTAGGTAATCTATTGAAGACGTACAGTTAGCCGATGGCAGTATTACCTAAGTTATGTTTGATGGAGGCTGGTTATTGTCTTTTAACGGACATAAATAAAAATTAGACTGTTTAGAGATAAGAAAAGAGAATCAAAATAGATCCAGAACACCATTTTAAACTTTTTACTTATGTCAGGACTAAATTATCAGAAGCATGAAATTTTTATTAATAGATTCATAAACAATTTACATAAACATAACATCACGCCTTGTATTTCCCGAAGGGTTGGGCAGAGGTGTTTTTAGTACACACTCGTTTCGCAAGTTATGTTTAAAATCCCATGTAATAGGGGGCGAGCCTATTGCCATTAACCGGGCACAAATCCAGACTTCGGGCTACTGCTGAGAAATTCCTAATGGAAAAACCCAATAACATTTTCCCTACCTGGGCATCTAACCCAGGACCTCACGATCAGCAGTCGCGCTTGCCACCACTAGACCAACGAGGCAGTCTACCATTGTACAAGCAGTTTACATTATGATAAAAATAAAGTTACATATTAAATGTACCTACGTCTTTTAAAAGTACCCCACATAATAACATAACATAATTAGCCAATTACTATCCCACTGCTGGGCACGGGCCTCCTCAGAATGAGGAGGGTTTAGGCCTTAATCCACCACGCTGGCCTGGTGCGGGTTGGCAGACTACATACACCATCGAGAACTTTATGGGGCCCTCTCAGGTGTGCAGGTTTCCTCACGATGTTTTCCTTCACCGTTAACGCAAGTGGTAATCAAATTCTGATCCCCACATGAATTCTAAAAGTCAGAGGAACTCAAACCTTCCTGCATGGCAGGCAAGCGTTCATTATAACAAAAATTAAATATGACAACGATAGTCCCCTTTTCAGACAGACCCGTTTATTCGACGGAACCCTACAACCAGCTCGGTGTAAAATTTAAAATGAAACTGCACCCTTTACATCTTTCAACTTTGCTTCAATCAACTTTAATTTTCGCACCGTGAGTATTTTTGTTTGACGCGCCAGTTTTTCAGCAGTTAAGTCTGATGAACTGACAGGTAATACGATAATGGCCGTTTAATAGAAGATAAATTAAAAGTTATTAATAATTAACTAGCGGCCGGTCCCGGCTTCGCACGAGTGGACATTTTTCCCGTTTTTGCAACATTTTTCATTTATGCTCCGCTCCTATTGGTTGTAGCGTGATATTATATAGCTTATAACCTTCCTCGATAAATGGACTATCCAACACAAAAAGATTTTTTCAATTCCAATCAGTAAGTAGTTCCTGAGTTTAGCACGTTCAAACAAACAAACAAACTCTTCAGCTTTATAATATTAGTATAGATAATAATAACTGCCTCGTTGGTCTAGTGGTGATAAGCGCGACTGCTGATAGTGAGGTCCTGGATTCGATTCCCAGGTCGGGCAAAGCGTTATTGGGTTTTCCGTGTGGAATTCCTTAGTAGCAGCCTGGAGTTTGGATTTGTGCCCGATTGATGGTAACGAACAAAACGCGGGCGTTCTCAAAAAAGGCCAGGTTGGTAGCACCCTAAACCGACGAGCATGCATGAGAAGGTTAATTAATGTAGATGAAGCGAAAACGGTGTGTCAGGATCGAACAGGTGGAAATCTATAGTCTCTGCCTACCCCAATGAGAAACAGGCGTGATTGTATGTATGATGGCAACAGGCTCACCGCTATTGCATGGGACTTGAACATAACGGCGAAATGAGGGTGTCACTATACATCTCTGCCCTCCTCTTCGGGGAATAGAGGCGTGATGTTATGTTGTGTAATAACAATATTCAAGTCAGCCGCATAACGACCGCTGGGCAAGAGCCGCCGCGCAATGGGTGCCTGAAGATGGACGGCGCCGCCGATGTCGGCCGAGAAAGAGGTGGCGAGTTGACCTGGACGCATACCACGAGGACTGGTTTGAGAATACGCGAAAGAACTCGGGGGAGGCCCTTGCCCAGTAGTGGGACAGTATGAGCAGACATAAAAAATACTTTTAGAACAGTCTATCGCTTAGGCCGCGTTCCCACTTTGTCGTGGCGACAGATAGTCGTGTAGTTTTAAGTGTCGTGGCTTATATATTTAAATGGAGGTGTTCACATATAAGACGACACGATTAACTGTCGTTCACGACTTATTTTTGCAGTGACGACAGATTGTCAAGTCAATAGGAACTGCTAGCACGACAGTCGTAAAACGATAAGAAAACGTCACAACATAGTGACGGCAAATCATATGTCGTTGTTACGACTATCTGTCGTGGCCACGATAAAAATATCGTCTCGTCTTGTAGCTTGCTACTGATGTGCAAACGACAAAGCGACTGCCGTGAAACGATAAAATGTCGTCGTGATCCAATGGGAACAGCGAGATACGATAGTCGCTAAACGATAAAAAAAATTGACGACAAACAGTCGTTATAATGGGTACATACAGCTAGAGACGACAGTCGTCCAACGATAAATTAATCGTCACAACATAGTGGGAACGCGCTCTTACTTGAGAACGATTTGATAACCAAGAAAATAAGGGGAGCAATTGCTACTACACTAACTGATGTAAAAAATTGTATTTGTCTCTTTACAACGGTTTGGGTTAGTAATAATATCGCAGTAAAAGAGTATATTAGTCTAGTCATAGATCTCGAGTTCGAACCCAAGGTACGCACCTCTGACTTTTAGGATTGCGTATGGTATAATTATCACTTGCTTAAAAAAGGGGAAGGAAAACATCGTGAGGTAACTGGCATGACTGAGAGATATTTCTCGACGGCATGTGAAGCCAAGTCAGAGTCCCATGGGTGGTATAAGCTTTGACACCAGGTTATTCACTAACCGCACGAAAAGAAGAAGAAGAAGAAAGCGTATAAATACATTTATCCATCGCTCTATCTTAGATTCTCAAACGGTGGTGGAATCTAAAATTACAAAGTGGGAAAATAATATCTGATAGAAAAACAAGTGCACATATGAGTAGGATATATTTCATTCGACCGTTATCTTAAGATATCAGCAAATATTAATACGGCACTCTTAGCATATACCATAGAAGCCTAATATCAAAGGCGTAATCATGATTTTAATTTATTCAGGATTATAAAATAATCCCACGTCGCACGCGAAGACATAACATTAATGGTACATAATGTATGTATGGAACAAGATGGCGTCGACTGTCAAACTTGAGGGGTTTACTAGTAGCCACTGAAGAGCTCCACTATCCTCCTTCTCCCTGAACACCAAGTGCAATCTATTGGACTCATCAAAACGAATCATATGACCCGACCCTCACATAGATCACGCAGTTGACTCCATCTTGGTTCTAGTTATTTGAGGCGCACTGTACTTTAAGAGAAACACATTACAATTTTGTAGCAGTTTTTTTTAGGTCATTTAGCTTTGCTTTAGAGGTTCTAGGATCAAAATAAACCCTGTATAATATGTTGTGCGTGTCACTACAGGTCCATAAAATAAAACTCATAATACTCGAAACTAAAGTAATTTATTTCTGTTCCACAAACTGATTCCTTGTTATCTACTACGTGGCAGGGCGATGTTCTGTAGACGACTGGCGCGCCGCGTGCTCGCGCCCCGTTAAATCTATCAATATTGCAACGCAGCAAAACTTGTCACCAGGCCGCTACAAATATAATAATACCAGCCAGTAACTGTTCTATTGCTGGGCAAAGGCCTCTGCTCGCTCTAAAGTTGAAAAGAAGTCCATTGCGCTTTCCAAATATTTCCTGATTATGTCGGGGTCGGCTTTCGGTTCAGCCAGATGCGACAGAATATAGATTGCGAATTCCATTCGATCAACGATGGAAAGATATCATAAGAAAATAAATACTTAATTCCTGAATCATGTGAACGGCAATGCTGTCAAAATCATAGCACTCCAATCCCTTGCGGCTTTTTAATTAACCCAAGATTGTACATTATTGCAATATCTCGTAAATCTTCAGCGGAAGTCCACAAGCAGGTAAAATATGAGGACACCTACCAAGAAACATCCCAAAATGTAAGTTACAAAATTAACTTTTGGTTAGCGAGCGTGCAAATGCCCGTTCACTTACTGCGTCCATGATTCAGTAGTTATGATACCAGGAAATTATGACGGCGTGGAGGTAAAGCCGCTAATTGCAGCGAGCTGAGACGTTCATACACTATTACCCTTACACGGAGCCAGGAATATCTTTCTAAATGTAAGGCACACCCAGAGCTGTGAAATGAACAAGGCCAGCGGAGAGTAATGGAGTTTCAGATGCACGTGTATTAAAGCGCTGTGCCGCGCGGCTGAAACATAAGCATTTTTTGTTGACAGTCGCGTTTTGAGCTCCTCTCGTGGCGTATTCGCGGACCATTTGGTCTATGAGTAGATCCTAAACATGAATTTTATTTACGACACCTAATTCAATTTTTAAAGAAAGAAGGGGCTCGTGGCTTCTTTCACCTTACAAACCGCGCGGATCATACTATTTGCGAGGTTGAGCTGCGCTTGCAGTCAGTCTGTGGATGGATATCCGTTCGTTACACGTCGAGACCCCCCTGTGCCTCGGAGACCACGTTAAACAGTCGGTCCCGGGTGTCATACGAATACCTGTGACAGTCGTTACGGGTAGTCGGAAGCCCGAAAGTCCAACAACCGGTCTAACCTTAGGATAACGGCATTGCCCAGTAACTGGGTTGCGGAGGTCTGATGGCAGTCGCTCCGTGTCAAATACTGGTATTTAGCCGCATCTGGTTAGACTGTAAGCTGACCCCAACATAGTTGGGAAAAGGCTAGGCAGATATACCTAACTTTATTTTTAACAAAAAATATAATCGTAATTGTTTATGATGTTTACGGTTCCACTCACGTGCATGTAAAGGACTATTTGAATCCAAAACCTGGCAGTCACGATAAACATGAATCAATTAAATCAGCCTACCACAGCCCACTACAGCTGAAATGAATAAATAAACATGGTTTCTCATGAATTTAATACAAAAAACAAAGGTTTAAAAGATGATGTAGTGACAAAAATTTTAAGGAGTATGCTTAGTTGGTTTGGTCATGTTGAGAGAATGAATGAATGGCGATTAACAAAAGGAATTTATAAGGTGGATGTCAATGGAAACGCCGGTAGTGGACGTCCTAGAAGGACATACATCGATGTTAATGGTGATATTTTTCACAAAGGTCAGGTGCGTAGTACTCTGAACCGGCGTGCGTGTATGACAAGATGTATGAATGTGGATGAAGCGAAAGGGGTATGAAAGAGCCGTAGCATGTGGCGTTCTATAGTTTCAGCATGGGAAAAAGGCGTGAGTTTATGTATGTATTACAATGTATTATGTATGTACAAAAATAATGTGTTTATAGTAGATTTGTAAACCTATTAAAACCTTAACCTTATTATTAATAAAAAACGTTGCCTCACAATGGGGTTACTTTTGTAACATGGGTGTGTTTACAGACACACATCTCGCATGCACAAACGCTCAAACCCGGAACAACTAACTGTAGGTCATACAATTATTTGTTACATTTGGGAAACGAACCCACGACCCGTAGCACAGAAACCAAATACTCAGCCACTGCACCAAACGTGCCGTGCCGCTATTTTTTTTTACTTTACAAGTTCATAACATAACACATAACATAACATCACGCCTTTATTCCCCGAAGGATTGGGCATTGGTAGTAACACCTTCATTTCACCGATATATGGGGGCGAACCTATTGCCATCAACCGGGCACAAATCCAAACTCCGAGCTGCTACTGAGGAACTCACACGGAAAAACTCAATAACACTGCCTGACCTAGGGATCGAACCCAAGACCTCGCTATCAGCAGTCGCGCTTGCCGCCACTAGACCTGTGGAGGAACTAGGTATGGTGTTCCTCCAATGAAAAGGGAGGATCCTGCAACGGCCATTGCCCCACGGTTGATGTTGGGAACTTGTATTATACAAGGTTAGTCGGAAAGGGGGTACTAAGCCGCGGTCCACGTAAAGTATCACTGATGACTATTTTAAAGCAAGTGTTAAAATTTCAAAATTCGATAGTTTTTATTTGCATGTAAAAAGATTTTTATTTTATATTTTTCAAAAAAAATAACATACCTGCTTTAGTTATGAATTCAGAATAATAATTTTCTAATCCGTGACCCCAAATATGACCTAAATTGTAAAAACGCTAATCATAGCTATGGACAGATAGATTTTAGCATATTTTTTTATGAAATCTTTGAAAAGCTATTTCTCTTAAACTATCGAGTTTTGGGGAAAGTTGTAGAACAATAGTTATCCCTTATTATGGGTACTTTAACACCCTTTTGGCTTAGTACCCCCTTTCCGACTAACCTTGTATGTACTACCTGCGTGTTAAATCTTGATATCGCGATGCAGGATTTGTGAAGTAACATTTGACAGCTGTCATTGTTGTTGCTGTAGTTTGCTAGACAATCGTCGTACTGCGTAGTTCTCATGTACCGTAATAGATGCAACAGACCAATGAGGCAGTATAAGTTCGTTTGTAAAATACTTACGTGGATGGACCGCTGCTTACCGTTTAATGTGGCGACCCTCTAATGGAACGCTACAATCTCTCTTACCTCGGTTGCCAACCGGAACGAAGCTAAACGTGCTCAGCTTAACTTCTCATACCACAGTATTTTATTTCTGTAAATGTTTATTAAAAATGTTTGGAGTCTTAATGAAAAATGTATTTTTTTAAGGAATTTATGTTTGAAGATAAGTTACGTAGCTTGATAACTTAATATTAAGATTTACTAAAATGCATAACTGTTTCTACCAATACACTGCGATACGATTATGGGCTTGTACACAAAACTGCGATGCGACGTCGCATCGTAGAAATATACGAGCTCGCACGACGCATCGCCAGAACTTACGAATTGATTCGCGTAATTGATTTTTCCTATATCTTCATAACAGTGACAGCAACGCGCAAATCTTTTTACGCAAATTTATTCTACCTAGTATAAAATAAGTTCAATATGGTTGACTATCGTATCGTCGAGGGATTGGTCATCCGAATCTTGGAATGAAGACGCCTTGCCGCACGAAATCGCATCACAGCAATTTGCGTCGCAGTTTTCTGCGTTGCGAATTCGCATCGCACCGATTCGCAGTTTTGTGTACAAGCCCTATAGGTTGGTAATTGTTGTAACAATGGGAGGAGTCCCATTACTACAACAACTCAAAGATCTCCAGTCTTTGTCTTCACTACGGAGTTAGGAATACTGCTCTGGATCTACTTATTTCTTATTTGGGTAATAGGATCCAGAAAGTAGACATCAATGGGAAGAGATCTCCGGGGTCTGTTGTGACAATGGGCGTTCCGCAGGGCTCAATTCTCGGCCCGTTCCTATTTCTCGTTTATATAAATGACCTACCTTATCTTATAAAAGATAATCAGGAGATTGTGTTATTTGCAGATGATACATCACTATTATTTAAACTTAAACGGCAGCAGCCGGTTACGGACGATGTAAATAACGCTCTCTCTGAAGTAGTGCACTGGTTTAATGTTAATAACTTGCTTTTGAACGAGAAAAAGACTAAATGTATCAGATTTTTGACACCTAATGTTAAGAAGGTGAAAACCAGTGTAGTAATAAATGGAGACGAGTTGGATCTTGTGGACACCACTATGTTCTTGGGTATAACTTTAGATTCGAAACTGCAGTGGGGCCCTTATATAGATAAATTGTCGAAAAGACTCAGTTCTGCAGCTTACGCGGTCTACAAGATACGCCAGCTAACTGATGTAGAGACAGCCAGATTAGTGTATTTTAGTTACTTTCATAGTGTTATGTCGTACGGCATTTTGTTGTGGGGAAATGCTGCCGACATTCAAACTATTTTTGTTTTGCAGAAGAGAGCTATTCGAGCAATTTATAACCTTAGTTTTAGGCATTCACTGAGGGATAAATTTAAAGAAGTTAGTATAATGACGGTCGCATCTCAATATATTTATGAAAATTTGATTTATATAAAGAAACATATCAGTTTGTTCTCTAAGAACAGCGACATCCATAACGTCAATACTAGAAATAAAAATAAGCTTAACCTACCAATGACTAGGCTCCAAAAAATTAGTAACTCATTTAGGTGCCAAAGTATACGCTTTTACAACAAGATTCCAAGCAATATTCAAGACTTAAGTCTTAATAAATTCAAGTCCTATGTAAAGCAGAAACTATGCGAAAAGGGTT
Organism: Amphipyra berbera; assembly: GCA_910594945.2. NCBI lineage: Eukaryota > Metazoa > Arthropoda > Insecta > Lepidoptera > Noctuidae > Amphipyra > Amphipyra berbera. Next base: position 6,074,004 of record OU343136.1, on the reverse strand, counting down.
TCTATAAAGTTAAAGATTATATAGACGATAAAAATGCTTGGAATTGAGCCGCTCGCTGTTGTCACAGACACATCATTGTAATTATTGAAATTATTTTACAACATGATATTATAATTTTTTATCCTTTTGACATTTTACAATTGCATTTTTTTTTCAATGATTATTATTATTTTATCATCGCCTTATTTTTTATTTTACTTTTTTAATAAATTGTGAATGTGAGTACCATGTAGGGTAGCTTTATACACGAATTTTGTAAACGTTTGGCGGTTCTTGAGTATATACTTTTTTTTGTGACCCACACAAATGTCAAACTGATTGATTGCGTCGTGCAGCGGTCGGGTTGTTAAGCTCCCTAGAATAAGGTTTGAGCTCCGCGATGACTGATGCAGATGTGCCGTCAGTTAGGACAGGTCAACTCGAACCTCCTATGGCACTTTCCTCAAAAGGCCATTCCCGACGTTGCCCTACATCGTTTCACTCGCATAGTTTGTGTACTACAATGTCTGGACTTTAAAAGAGACTTTGACCTCTGAGTTTGTTTCGGCTTTTCTTCTCAGAGCTAGTCAGATAGGAAATGCCGGCGCCATCTAGTCTTAAAAAAAAACATTACATTGACTTGTAAAAGTGTCTGTAACAGATTTATTTACAGAAATAAAAATCATCATCATTATCATTTGATGAATTATTATTGTAGGTACCAAGGCCACAGCCAGGAATTTTTTTCGGAGGGATTGAACCCTGAACAAGAAAATATGGTTTAAGAACTTTATTTCTCACAAGAATTTACAAAATTCACTTATTGAGAAGTGTATACATATAAACATTAAATTACAGTAAGCATACTGAACATACATTAAAATGTTTACACATAATCCACAAGTATTATAAATTGAACGGTGGGTAACTATAAAACAAAATGTTTGGTTCTTTGCCGTAACAACACGGATGAAGTTGTAATAAAGGTTGCGTCTTACTGGATGTGGCATACGTGGTGATCTTAGGTGTAAGAAAGTTGGTTGGAGTGCGGGGAATAAATACATTTTTTTTTAATAACGGTTTCGATATAATATATTTATAATTTTATAATATATTTATACTTTTGTAGTTTTATATTTTAATTTATTTGATTTATATTTATTTATCGTCTACCGTATTAATGTCACACAAAAAATATGGAATCGGACGGGGGTTTTTTTTTTAGTTTTTCCTATTATTATTTAGACATGTTAGTTATAGGTATGTAGATTCAGTATTTTTTTAAAAATTAGCATAGTTTTAGCTTCTATTATGTTACAAGAAAATAAATTACAATAACGAGAGTATACATTTTAAAAGTAATGTAAGTACGATGTGTCGGAACCAAAGTCCCTAGTAAAACTGAATGAGTGGGTCGAGGAACTCCATGTATACTCCACCAAGAAGAACATAGTCTGCTTAGTTGTCGGCTATAAGATTGACAAGCATATCATTTTGGGACCCAGTGCATACAACAAGCACATTGGGTCACCCGCGTGACGGCGCAACGAGTATTCCCAAGGAGGGTTGATGTCAGGCAAGCGGCCGGTCATAAAACAATAAGCCAAAACCTCTAACAACATGGATTCACGAAATACATGTTGTGCCGACCCCACCTAGTGTGGAATAAGGGCAGGAAGAAGAAGAAGACATTTTAAAAGTAATTTAATTGTGTGAGGTTTCGGGAGGGTTTGATCCCCTGGCTACGCCCTTGGTAAGTACCTATCATCTACCTAGGTAACTGCCTCGTTGGTCTAGTGGCGGCAAGCGCGACTGCTGATCATGTGGTCCTGGGTTCAATCCCCTAGGTGTGTTAAAATGTTATTGGGTTTTTCCGTGTGGAATTCCTCAGTAGCAGTGCTGAGTATGGATTTGTGCCCGGTTGATAGCAATAGGCTCGCCCCTATTACATGAGACTTAAACATAACGGCGAAATGAGGGTGTTACTATACACCTCCGCCCAACCCTTCGGGGAATACAGGCGTGATGTTACGTATGTATGTACCTATCATAGTATCCTCTTTTGCGCTAAGAAATATGAAAAGACTAGCTTTTGCCCGCGACTTCGTCCGCGTAGAATTATATTATTATCCAGTTCCGGGAAATCACCATTTCCTATTTTAAGCAACAGATCTGAGAACTGTAACATCTCCCCTCAGATGGACTCTCATATTTTTGGTAAGGCTCTGTTTTGTCACTGAAGGCCACAACAACACACAAATGAGACGCATTTTAAATGGCGACTCGCATAGGGCTGCTTCCTCTAGGGCAGAATCTCAATGTTTGTCGTCCTCTAGCAAGCCAAGTTTCATGCGATCTAATTGAAAAGTTGGTTGGAGGACACCGTTGACAGTCTTCAAGTCATCGAAGGACGATGGACCCCTAACCAGGGGGTAACCTCGTGCAAAAGTAAACGAAGATGGTAACACTCGGTGTTATTCGGGTGAACCGTGTACACTCTACCTAGAGCGTGTTCTTTCATTATTCCTGGCCAGCCATCTACGGGTTTTCCTCTTTTCCTTCTCACAAATTTATTTTTTTGCCTTACAAAATATGAAGGCACTTCCGCATATAGAAGGGTTTTAGCAAAATCATCTGTTTGACATAAATCAAAAAATGCTAACAGTGTCGTTTTTGGTGGGCTATTAATTCTGTCGGCGAGGTTGTTGGAATTAAAATAGACTCGTTGGCCATTTTCAAGGTGGACAGCTAAATGTATGACTGCGGGAAACCTTTCATGTATGGGAAACCCTAAAATCCTTCAAACTGCCTCCGAACTACTCAAATAACGCCCACTCTCATATAATTTGAATCATCATCGTCATCAGCAGCCTATAATGTTCCCACTGCTGGGACACAGGCCTCCTCTCTGTGAGAGGGAATGGGCCGTAATCCACCACGCGGGCCCAGTGCGGGTTGGTAGATGTCACATGTCTTCGAATGTTTGGTTCTAGGACATGCCGGTTTCCTCACGATGTTTTCCTTCACCGTTTTGAGAGCAGTGGTGATGAAATAAATTACACAAAGTAATGCGCCTGGCGGGGTTCGAACCCACGACATACAACTCGTAAGTCGGGGCCGTTACCACTGGGCCACCACTGCTCTAATGCTTTTTTTAATGATTATTTGTCAATCAAATTTCATTTTGAACTGACTCTTGGGTAGTGAATGTTGGAAATGCTATGCAATTATTAGTGGACAAAGAAGAAATTAAATCTGACTCACATTCAGATTCAATAATTGTATAAGTAGGCGAATGAAAGTCTTGCACAACATTAGAAATTAGTGAAGATTGAGTAAACGTCGGAGATACAGCAATTTCAATGCGCCGTTTTTTGGCTATTGGACGCTCATCCGTGTTATTATCACTATCCGCATCAGCGTAGGCATCAAAGTGACTATTAGAAAGATCTTGGGGAAAACGTAACCTTGTGATAGGTTGGTCCTCTCTACCAAATTTGGCATACAGGTTGTCATTTCAATACACTTCAAATACAAATGGGTATATTTGACCGACTGCAACTAACTCGAAAAAACTGCCATATGTAGAGTTTTGTAACATATCTAAAGTATACTCTTCTTTTGTCCTATGATTGTTGCCATGACGGTCATGATACATAACAGCAAATTCATCCCAATTGTTCGTCACATGACACACAATTTCTTTATGAATATCCATTGAGCGTTCTTGTGTGCCGTACAACAAATAAGAAAGCGTACGGAAAAGGCTTGCGGCATCCCCTACTATTGGTACAATAGTAAGGTTTATTAATTTCCCATTGAAGTTAACCAACTCTGCACCCATTTTTAAAATGGACACAGACAAATTTATAAATGTAAATAAATTGCGAAAAACAATACACACAAAATTAAACTTCTAAAACAAACTAAAAGAAAACTATAACTATTATTATACACAACAAATCAAACACAGATATTTTTACTATTAAAACTAAAAACCTATATTATACACTAACAAATCAAACACAAAGAATCCTTTTTAATTATTATAACAACAAATTGAAAAGAAATTAAATTAACTACACTGAAAATATTCTAATGAAATAATGAAAATGAACTTCCAAACAAATTATACAGCAATCGCAAATATTTGCTAAGTAGGTAATTTATGAGATTTCCAAGGAATTTTTGAAGGAAAATCAAGGTATAAGGTAAGTTTTTCATTCAAATATCCAAGAACAAATAAAATTGAAATTTCAAATTCTAATCCGATTTAAATATTCTTTTATATTTGTATTTTACATTTTTTTTAAAATATGGAATGATTCGTATAATTTATAACTAATATGTTCTAATCCTTACCAACTATCGATATCAACTTCGAAGCAAATCACCGCCAAAATAACTTTCTACCCCTTTTTAATACCATTAGAGGATGAATTTCAATAAAATACGAAACACGTCTTCCATCAATTCTGTTAAAAAAAGGTTTATGCAAAATTTGAAGTAGATTGGACCAAGGAATCACGTTGTCCCATACAAACTTTGCCCCCCTTTTTCACCCCCTTAGGAGTAGAATTTCGGAAAATCCTTTCTTATCGGATGCCTACGTCATACAAAGAACACGCCCTCCAAGTTTCAGGTCTCTACGATCAGCGGTTTAGGCTGTGCGTTGATCCGTCAGTCAGTCATTCAGGACAAAGCATTTTAGACTATTACCCGCGGTTTCACCCGCATCCTAGGGGAACCACTTGATGTACCCGGATAAAAATTATCCTATGTGTTAATCCAGGGCATAGTCTATCTGTGTGCCAAATCTCATTCAAATCCGTTCAGCCGTTTTTGCGTGAAAGAGTAACAAACATCCATACATCCATACATCCACACATCCATACATACAAACTTTCGCATTTATAATATTAGTAAGGAAGTAAGGATATACTGCCCACCAATCTATTTCCCAAAAGCAGTGACTACCGCAACAATTCGGAGACCTATTATCATCAGTGGAAATCGAAAGCCGATATGATCAGATACAGCGTTATCATAGCCTGTACTGGAACTTGGCATACAGTGTGTCTTCTCTATTTCATTTGATCTTGTACATTTTCAGCGCTCAGATTTCCAGGCTCTCATTCTATCACAACTTCGAGCCAACGCTTCTTGGTTCTTCTGTGGAGTCTCACTACACAACATAACATCACGCCTTGTATTCACCGAAGGGTACCGCAGAAGTGTTTTTAGTACACCCTCGTTTCACCAGTTATGTTTAAGTTTAAGTGTCATGTAATACGGGGCGAGCCTATTGCCATTAACCGGACTCCGGGCTGCTACTGAGAAATTCGTAATGGAAAAACCCGATAACACTGCCCGACCTGGGGATCGAACCCAGGACCCTATGCTCAGCAGTCGCGCTTGCGACCACTAGACCAACAAGGCACTCCCTACATAATGTCGAAATTCCTAGGTTGACAGGAAACCTAGATAAACCTAGTAAATTCTCCTTCAAACGCAAAGTTAGGAAACACTACTTGAAGTCGCTGCACTCCTAATCATCTAATTTAGTCTTCGTCATAATTGCATTAACTTTTTCATAACGTTTTGTAATTGATATAGGTATTTATATATATATATTGTAATATCTATATATTTTATTATTTGTATATACGTATTTTATGTAATTTATATTTAACTTTTGATTTCCTGATATATTCAGTCCAAAATTGTCAACTCATCTTTTTCCTGTACCTACGTATTTTGATGCTTTTCTTTTTAACCCTAAGGTTGACTGGTAGAGAATGCCTTATGGCATTAAGTCCGTCTTATGTACCACAATAGTGCATAGAAGTATAAATAAATAAATAAACTTGCCTCCGAAACTCGTATTATAATTTTTTGGTAATTGTAGCTTAATTAATGTTACCTACCTATATAATTACTGCCATCTGAGTCGCCTCAATTTGTCGGATTAAAATTATGGAAAATCGATTTCATTAATTAATGTTTTGAACTCTATACTATAATAACTTGTTAAATGCATGTCAATGAATTAAAGGCGCAACGTCAGCGTGTTCGTCAGTATGTAAGTACCAAACTTAACATATTTAGGGAACAGCAGTGATAGCCTAGTGGTGTGACCGTCGGACTGCCAAGTTATAGGTCTCGAGTTAAAACCCAAGGCACGCACCTCTGACTTTTAGGATTCATGTGCGTATTGTATAATTATCACTTGCTTAAAAACGGTGAAGGAAAACATCGTGAGGAAACCGGCATACCTGAGAGATATTTCTCGACGGCATGTGAAGCCAAGTCAGAGGCCTATGGGCGGCTTAACCTCTGACACCAGGTTACTAACTACACGAAAAGAAGAAGAAGAACATATTCTGCCGTTGTTTTTTTTTCTTTATACCTACGCTTAGTTACTGTGGTTATACATACCAAGCGATAAAAATAGGCACAGGCGTTGAACTCAACAGCCGCGACACGACAAACAACATGCAAATATATGGAGATGAGTGGTGGAGGAGAGGACGCGGCAAATGACACGCGAATCTATTGTCGGAGGCAGTCGGGAGCAGTCGGGACCTGTCGGGGGCTGTTACCCACACCGCAAGTGCCGTCGGAGAAATATTTATTAGCATATATCACTTCCGTCAGCGCCCCTTACACAGTTAGCTATTATAGCGATCGGTAAACGAAGAGACAGTTCATTGGATATTCTGACATAATACCCGATAGGATCGATTGAAATTATGTAGGTTATCAACGATATTGACCTACCATTGTAGATAAGAAACAAGCTAGTTCTAAATTATTATTTAATTTTACTTTATAGACAGGCTCGTGGCTTATTAAAGATCGTGCGGATCATACGATTTGCAAGGTTAAGCAATTCCTGCCGCGGTCAGTCCGTGGATGGGTGACCATTCGTTACACATCGAGACCCTTCCGTGCCTCGGAGGCACATTAAACAATCGGTTCCGGGCGTCATACCAATACCTATGACAGTCGTTACGGGTAGTCAGAAGCCCGAAGGTCTGACAACCGGTCTAACCATAGGATGTCGGCGTTGCCCTTGGGTTGTGGAGATCTGATGGCAGTCGCTCTGTGTAAAATATTGGTATTCAGCCGCATCTGGTTAGACTGGGAAGCTGACCTTGGGGTATAATTGGGAAAAGGGTAGGCAGAACATCTAATTTTACTCAATGTCGTTTTCCTCATATTGCTAGTTTCTTCACTGTTCGTGGAGTTTTCTTTGTCTGTTCTGTTTGTCTGTTTCTACACGCATCACTCAAAAAAGGGCGAAAATGACGAAAACCACTTGTTAGTGAGCTTGCCTAACTAGAAATTATTAGGTACATAAGTAACTCATAGCACATTTAAAAATTTAAAAGACTTATGGCCAAATACTCCAACGCTATTCAATTTTAAGTTGCCGTTAATTTCGTGCTGTCACTTTCACTTTAAGGCGAAGTGACAGTGACAGCACGAGACTTAACGGCAACTTAAATTTGGGTAGCGTATGAGTATTTGGCCATAAGTCTACCAGACCTTTCCATGAAAACTGTTTAGGTATAAAATATCATACTGATGAACAAAAGCCTCAACTGTGAAAACCACGTGTGTAAAATACAATTTTTTAAAAGAGATAGAAATAACCGTCTCCTGCAAAAAAAATGGCCGATCAAATGTTAATACAAGTTTGTCATCGTAAGTCATAGATAGCTTAGAAGTATTTGAATTGAAAGTTTGTTGAACTAGTATGTGTATGACGAGTTTATCAATCTAAAGAACAAATAAAACGCTTTTGAAGAAAATTTTATTTATGAGGTTTTCACTGCCGAGCGTCGATACACAATCTAGCCCAATGCTATTGAGTAGCGTTTGAGTATTTGGCTATTAGATTATATTATTTACTAGCTGCCCGGACAGACTTCGTTCTGTCAAAAGTTATTGGCCTGTAGTGGTAAAAGAAAAGTGTTGTTTTTACTATTTTCCACGCAATTTTTGATTTTTCTCTCCATAAGAACCTTCCTTGTGCCTTAAGGAATATATAAAAAAAAAAAATTGCCGAATTGGTCAAGCCGTTCTCAAGTTTTGCGCTTAGCAACACATTTGGTGATTCATTTTTATTTATATAGATTACCTACTCTTTCTTAATTTAAAACCGAATCATCATAGCTGCCTTATCATTTATCTGCGTTATTTTATAATAAAAAAACGACCTTAGTGACCAGCCCGTCTAAACCACAACACATTTTTCATCCCGGTCGAATATACAATGCGCAGTACCTAAGTACAAATTGTACATTTCGACGAAAACCCAATTATGAGCCGTCAATCATGTCATGATCCTCCAGACATGTCAATTACAGTCCGCGACTTCAGAAGTTGTGTTACAAAGCAATAGTTGTATAGTTTAGAAACATTTGTACTGGAACTGAGGGCTCGTCTACACTGGTCGAGGTAGGCTGCGTTTACGTACACTAGTGTTGCCAAGTCCAGTGTGTCAAATTTCGGAACGGAAGGTTAAAATAATAGGGATTTTGGTTTTTAAATCGGGACAGCCAGAAAGGCTACAAAAAAGGTAGTCACAGCTTAAGTACAAATATATTCAATTTTCCTGTCATAATTATCAAATAAAGTATAGACTAAGGAGGTTAGTGAGAAATTGGGACATTCGACGTCCCGATCAAGGGTGAATCGGGACGTGTCACCAGACCCCTGAAAATCGGGACGTCCCGCGCAAATCGGGACACCTGGCAACACTAGTTTACACGATGGCGCGCGGCGACACGTACAGAGTGCGGTGCGGCTCGGCGTGGTGACTAGTTTTTATTTTACCAGCTGCTTAATTATAGGCTTGCAAACGCTTTTATTTTATCAGTTCAGCAAAGTTCATAAAACAGTACAATTTATTTTTCTCGAGACCTAGTCACAACATTGAACATTGTTGAAGAAATGAAGCGATTTCGAGTGTTATGGCACACGAGGCAGTTTCTCGAAACAACTCTCATGCTATCTCTGTTTTCATCGTAGAGAAAGACAAAGACAGAACGAGTGTCGCTCCGAGAAACAGCTATCCTCATGTAAATCAGCCATTACGCAATTAGGCTGCAGTTGCATACAACGCCACACAGCATGCTGCACGCCCAGCTGTCGCAATTACGCAACCGCATAGACAATAGAGTACTAGAGATAGCAGTCGGCTAGTGCATAGACAATTCTCTCTACCAAAGTAAACGCGCCCTCAAGAAACCCTAGCTCTATTCGCGGTTCAAATTGAAATCTTTTCCTCTACGAATAGTGTTTATTTCTGACGTGGGACTTCCCGATTTCAACCCTTTGAGGCGCAAAAGGATGTTGGATGGATCGTTTTCAGTTGAGCAACCCTTTTTAACTTCACCCTCGTTAGTGTACCGTAACTTCGGCTTGAATTGAAATCCGAGCAGTCTTATAATTACATTTTCTACGGCAAAACGGATGGCAATGCATTTCCCGCGTCTGCATGTGGAGAAATTATTACTCTATGATTATTCAAAGGAATTCTAAGCCTGGACTTTTTAAGGTTATACAAAAAGAATAAGGACTTTAAATGTTATTACATAGACCTGAATTTACAGCGTGATCTCTCACTTAGAAGGACACCCATATTTATCCACCGGTATTATAAAATACCTATTGTGGTATAGTAATTTTATTCTAAGTGCATCGTCTTCACATATAATTGTATTATTAATGTATGTACCTATACAAAATATTGTAAGACATTTTAAATAAAAGAGTAACGGTGGAGTTTCTTGTCCATTCTTCTTCATACGAAACTACCTTTTGGAAGGGGCGACTAGAAGCAATTTTTTTTTTGTAAATTTTAACGTTCAAATGTACCTTTTATGTGCCTAATTGAAATAAATACTTTGACTTTGACTTTATTAAGATATTGTATTAACTGGATATGTAAACGTACCGCTTGAGTACCTAATTATATCATTACTTTACTAATTAATCCACTGCGAGTACCGGGTTGTTTGCCGAAAACTCAACATTGTCATGGAATTGGATAAACTTCATTCAAGCATACGAACAGTCCTTAAACACGAACGCGAGAAAAAAGAACTAGAATAAAAAACAACCGTAATCAAATCATCCCAAACATCGAACTATGTTTTTTTGTAGTTCCGATTCGGAGCTCGCACCCCACTTTTTTATCTCACAATCGCAATTTACCATACTCAACGCGACACTATTTGCAAAGACATTTCACGGAAAATCAGGAACAGCGGAAATTTAGCAATACCACAAATACTACGTCATAAACCGGAGATCTTCAATATCCGAAGAAAAATCAGCTCTAAACATGTTTCGCTGCAGGCTAATATATGTCTACGTGACGGTGGGTTATTACGAAGTCGTGCAAACAGTCCTTTTTTGCCTCCATGTTGAGCTATATTCATTCGGCGTCGTAAACACTGGATTGGATAAGAAAGTTAGCTCTTAGGAAATCGTAAAAAAACGCTGGTGCGTAACGAGTTTTATTATGGGGTGAAAAGATTTTGTCGATTGATTATATAAAGTTTATACTGCTATCTTATTCTAAACAGTGTAGATAATGTAGGTAGAAAAATAATACACGTCACGCCTGCGTTTCTCAAAGTGGTACTCAGAGGTGTACCTACTGTAGTCATGAAGGTATAAGTAATAATGGAGACCTCACTGCAAACACCTAACTGTAGTAGAAAAATGTAACCTTGAAAAATTCTATCTCTTTCTAAATACCCTATTTAGAAAGAGATAGAATATTTATTTTGGAAATCTATCACTTTCTAAATAGGATATTAACCCACAAGCTAAATATTCATAACCAATTTTTTCGAATTTAGTTAGGTGTTTGTAGTCTGGTCCCCAGTTTTACCTTCTTCTTCTTCTTCCTGCCCTTATACCACACTAAGTGGGGTCGGCACAACATGTATTTCATAAATCCATGTTGTTAGAGGTTTTGGCTTATTGTTTTATGACCGGCCGCCTGCCTGACATCAACCCTCCTTGGGTATACTCGCTGCACCGTCACGCGGGTGACCCAGTGCGCTTGCTGATATTATGCCAGTTTTATCTATACCTTCGTAACTGTAATAGACCCAAGTTTCGTTGATGACTGTTTCCAGGCCCATTTTTAGTATTAATAGAGCTCCTGCTTCTTGTGAAAGAGCTCATCCGGGGAAATACTACTACCATACCTATTTCTGTCACCAACAGCATTGCTGTGTGCCGGTTTGAAGGGTATGGGTGCCGGTAAAATTACAGCCACATGAGATTTTCTAACTTCATCTCTAAGGTTTGTGTTGGTATTTATTCTATTTTACATTGCAAATAAATCATCTTCTTTGGTTTTCATAGGATTGACCGGTAACAAAACGATTATAAAAGCAATGGTTGCTCTATCTTCACTTTACTAGGAGGCTGACATTGCAAATAAATAATCTTCTTTGTTTTTGTTAGTACTGACCGGTTACAAAACGATTATAAAAGCAATGGTTGATCTATCTTGACACTAGCTAACATTATAATCTTCCAAGTGGTCATATTTAATTATAATAAACCATTCTAAGTTCTATATTCAATATCTGCATTTTTCTTTTCACACCCATACCTAATCCTAATTCCTATAGTTGGCATTCCTATAGGTGTAGAAAGACGGCGGAAATCACTTTCCACCAGATGGGCTGTCGGAGAGATTGCCATTAAAAAACCGGCCAAGTGCGAGTTGGATTCGCGCATGAAGGGTTCCGTACCATTATCTATAAAAACGGCAAAAAAATCATGTCTGTTGTATGGGAGCCCCCTTAAATATATATTTTATTCTGTTTTTTAGTATTTGTTGTTATAGGGACAACAGAAATACATCATCTGCGAAAATTTCAACTGTCTAACTATCACGGTTCATGAGATACAGCCTGGTGACAGACGGACGGACGGACAGCGGAGTCTTAGTAATAGGGTCCCGTTTTACCCTTTGGGTACGGAACCCTGAAAATGGATGCACCTCGTCCATCCGATTTCCAACAATAAACCCTGTTAGATATTCTCAACAACCAACCCGGAATTTCGTATCATCCAATAACATTTAAGCACGTAGATCACTTTACTAGACAGCATTCCGACGATCCAAATGTGCGTAATTGTAAATACAATGTTTAATTAATTAAGTGGGATTTGCAAGAATCTTTGGGAAGATTCTCAGAATGTTACGTATACAATGCGGGTAAGGGACCTGTATCGTGTAACAGCTTTGTAGACATGAGATAGGTATACATATACTTAGACAAGCGGCCCGTCCCGGCGTCGCACGGGTGGAAATTCTTCCCGTTTTTGCAACATTTTTCATTTATACTCTGCTCCTATTGGTCGTAGCGTGATGTTATATAGCCTGTAACCTTCCTCGACTATCCAACACAAAAAAAAATTCAATCCAACCAGTAGTTCCTGAGATTAGCGCGTTCAAACAAACAAATAAACTCTTCAGCTTTATAATATTAGTAGGTATAGATATGTTTGTATGAGCTTACAGTTGACCAGCAAAAGGGTAGCTGGAAGCCATAGAATGGTAGGATGATCTTTCATGGCTTAGAAACGTGTGGTATTTACGTTGTGTATGGGAAAACCTACATGATGGTGTACCTACGCTCGTGCACCTTGCAATGTAATTACAGGTGTAAAGCAATGTGGTATCGTAAATGTCTAACGAGTTAGAACCCGTTCACACAGCGGATCTTTTTTTCGTAGGAGCGTTTTCAACCGATCCGTCGGTACTGGATGTGTTGTTCACATATGTAGAATTCCGTTTCGTTCAACAGGATACAATAAAAATCACGGACCGTGTGTGAACACCCATACTTCTCCATACATCTACATATACGGATCCAAATGTCAAAATGCCAGACCAGTATTTTTTACTGGATTCGGAATTCTGAGGTGTACGTGTACTCGCTCGTACAACTACAGGTGCCATCACCAAAATAAAAACGGATCCGTTAAAATCGATCATGGTAGACAGTTTCTCTGTGAATGGGGTGAAAGGCCTCGTTTTTAGAGGTTGCTGTGTGAACGGGCACTAAGGAATAAGAATAAAACAGTCAAAGATTTCGAAATGGCATTTTACCACTCATTCTTTGCATGTTGCGCTGGTGTAGACGCAGCATTATTATAATCGTTCTCATATCGAGTCTCGTTCTTGTATGAAAATTACTTATGAATGCTTATGTAAATATCGGAATATCACGTAACAGTACTTTCGTTTTCAGTGATATGTATACTTACCTACTTTTAACGTTTAGAATGTTTTTAAGGTGCAATATTCTGACAGCCGGTCTAACCTTAGGATATCGGCATCCAGTAACTGTGTTGCGAAGGACTGATCGCAGTCGCTCCGTGTAAAATACTGGTATTCAGCCGCATCGAATAAGACTGGAAGGTGACCACAACATAGTTGGGAAAAGGCTAGGAGGAAGGGTGGAAAATAATGTGTATAACAGTACAAAGTATAATTTACATAATATCATCAAAATAAATAACATTTTCCAAGAGCTACTTAAGCAACAATATATTGCGGTGGCGACAACCTCCAAATACCAGGGCATTCAGCGTTTTGCAAAGCGCGTTGTGAATTTTAATACATAGTGTATACATTTTAATATTAAAATCTTGGTATTTTAATGCTGAGAATTCAGAGTCGCAATGCGTGTTTTCCCTTAAGAATAGAAATAAATAAGCTTCATGACTGCAATACTAAGGCGATTCAACTTATACCTAGATGGCTGAAAGCCATTTCTATGCGAGTGGCCAGTACCCATAGTACAAATAGTTTTCGAGTGCTCGCTAATCTGAATAATATATTTGTCTCTTTTTCTTTCAAGTGTGGAATAGAGATAGAGTATAGCGAGCTTACAAGAACTATTGCAGTGTTCGTAATTTTTAAACCCGTACCAGAGGTAGGTACAGTACCTAAATAGAATAAGCCTTCAATTAAACTTTCTTAGTCTTGTTGGTCTAGTGGTCGCAAGCGCGACTGGTGATCGTGAAAACCTGGGTTCAATCCCCAGGTCGGGCAAAGTGATATTGGATTCTTCCGTGTGAAATTCCTCAGGAGCAACCCGGAGTTTGGATTTGTGCCCGATTCATGGTAATAGGCACTTAAACATAACTGGCGAAATGAGGTATACACCTTTGCCCAACTCTTCAGGGAATAATACAAGGTTATGTTTATGTTATATTCAACTACATTATCGTATACGTAGATGATACCTAATCCGATTTATTTAATATCTAATGAGATCATAGATATATTATTACTACGTAAATACAATAATATAAATCTATAGCGCTAATCCCACTAACACGCTTCACTACGCTAGTTGACTTGTGCAACCGACTTTCAAACTGTGGACACACGCAGCAAGTTGACTTCTGCAAGTTTTACGAAATAAACAAGCACTTGCGTGCAATACCTTGCACAATATAACTTGTTAGTAGATTTAGCACTTATGAATCAGGTTCTGCAAATACATTAAAATATAAAATATCGATAAATATTATATATATTACTAGCTGTGTCCTCATGGCTCCACCCGTAGCCTATGTTACTCAGTGATAATGTAGCTTTCTAACGGCAAAAGAATTTTTGAAATCGGTCCAGTAGTTTTTAAGTTTATTCGTTACGTACAAAAATACAAATCTTTCCTCTTTATAATATTAGTATATATAATAATTAAAGCAGTGATAGCTTAGCGGTTGAACGCTTGCCTTTCATGCAGGAGCGTCCAAGTTCGATCCCGGCCCGCTCCTCTGAGTTTTCGAATTCATATATAGATCAGAATTTGATTATCACTTGCGATAACGGTGAAGGAAAAACATTGTGAGGAAACCTGCACACTTGAGAGGGCTCCATAAAGTTCTCGATAGTGTGTGTAGTCTGCCAACCCGCACCAGGCCAGCGTAGTGGACTAAGGCTTAAATCCTTTTCATTTTGAGAAGAGGCCCGTGCCCAGCACTTGGACAATAATGGGTTGATTGTGTAAGTTATGTAATAACACAGCTCCACAAAAAACAATTGTTCAGCGGACTAGACCATGTCTATCTTATGTTTTTGGGGTCGCTGAGACCGAATCTGTGGGCCGTTTGACCGTACTACGTCGTGGTTTTTTAATAACCTCGAAAAATAGGTCTAAAAACCCAGTTATTCCTTAAAATCACAAAAAAAGAAGTTGTTCAGCGGACTAGACCATGTCTATCTTATGTTTTTAGGGTCGCTGAGTCCGAACCTGTGGTCCGTTTGACCCTATCAGGTTAGGGTTTCTCATAACCTCCTAGAATATAAGTTGTTTTGTAATACTAACACAATATGGATCACTGTTGTGCGAAATAAATGAATTTGAATTGAATTGAATTACTATACTAACCTCTAGGAACTTATTTGCTTGATCCACAATACCACTTATCTATCCTGAACCACAAATCATCGGTTCCGAAAATACGTACGAATACAGGGTGTCCAGTAAATAGTATGACATACTGCGGGGGGTGATGGCTTGGGTCAATACCTACCAAAATAGCACATAACATGTTCCGCTAAAATATTACGGTTTTTACAAAATTTTCCAAAATATCGGAAAATCTTAGTTTTTTTTTGTTACTATCTTCTTTTTGATAAAAAAATACTTATCAATTAGTAGAGTAGCTATACATGAGTAATCTGATGCAAAAAAAAATACGAGCATAGGACTTTTTTATTACAAGGTAGTAAAAAATTCGACTTTTTGATATTTAGGAAAATTTTGTATAACTTGAAAATCGTAACATTATGCGAAAAACATTGTTAGGTATTTTGGTAGGTATTGACCCAAGCTATAGCCCCCGAAGTATGTCGTACTATTTACTGAACACCCTGTATATAAACTACACAGAATATTATCATATTTGAATATTATCATGTCCGAAATAACACGTTGGCAAATATATCGGATTTAAGCGCCCACTAGCCTCGTTTTCAATTAACGAGGTACGAAATTATGTAACAGTATTTTCTAAATGTTACGCGAATATGGACTAGCGGGAATTGTAATATTAATTCGTTTTATGTTATTATATTGTTTGTATAATTAAAAACGATATATTAGATAAACAATACTTAGGCTGGTTGTTCACCAACATCAATACTGTGGAGGATCGAGGTATGGTGACATTTAATTATGTCAATTGTTTTATATAGTTTAGCTTCATTTTTACTTTTGTAAATGTGAGAACTTTGTGGACCTGCATCTATAAATTTGTAAATTGCTATCATTCATATTGTTTGATTTTATTTTATTTTTGTACTCAAGTCTTTTAGTACTACATTATTCATTGGCATGTGGTCAGAACTTCATTGTTCTCTCATTAACCTAAATCATTGTACTGTATCCACTGAAATTGTTAAAGATATTATTTTTAAAAGAGTATCCGTGGAGTTTCTTGCCGGCTATTCTCCATAAGAAACGACTAATTGGAACCGTGCATCTAAATTCGACTTTTCATAAGCACCTGTATTGGTTTATGTGAAATAAAAAAAAAATGATTTTGATTTTGGTGTTCCTCCAACGAAAAGGAAGGATTCTCCAACCAGGCGTTATATCTGGTGGGCTACTGCCCAAAGGTTGTTTATTTTTCCTTTTCGTCTGCTTGTAGATGGATTTACGGACCGTTTCTGCGTAACCGGACAGTTATTGACGAGACCTGAAGGGTCTCCAACCATTGGGGATGAGTAAAATACTTAACCTAAGGTAACTACTACTAACAAAATGACTACTAGCAACAACGGCACTAAGGGCAACTTGGACCTAGGCTTAGGGCGTTGCTGGCGGATGGAAAGAAAGAGACAGCTTGATAAGGGCTTAACTATCGGTTTGAGCCCAACGGTTGACTTGGGAAATTGTATTGTATCAAATCTGCGTGTCAAATCTTGATATCGCGATGCAGGATTCTGTGACGTCATATTTGAGAGTTGTCTTTATTGACGCTGTAGTCTGCTAGACAACCGTGCTGCGTAATTTACGTGTAGCGTGATAGATGTCGCCACAATTCTATGGTTAAAAAACCGTTGACCTAAAGTTCTGGTACATTTTTCGAGAAAACGGTTGTTTAACGAAAGAACGAATGTTTGTGAGCCTTAGTTGCGTCATAATATCAACCCGTTACCGTCCTATGCTGAACGTGGCTAGGGTTGCCACCTTTTTTTTGTGCAGTTAAAGTACATTGGTTATTGTAGGTAAGAAAAAAAAAGTACATAGCATCAAAATAAAGTACAATTTATTTTTCTTTATTATTATGTTTAAAAACATATTTTTAATGCTTTTTGCAGTTTGTATCAAATTAGTAGTGATGTGGCGCTGGCGAGTGGCGCCATCGATTTAGCACCAATCGATAAATTTCGTTTAACGAAAAAATACTTATGACTAAACTTTTCAAAATCCCACAGAAATCAAATCATGCGAAATAAAGTATTTTCGTGTACTTTATTGTTCTCATAAAGTAGGTATAGAGTACAATTACCTGAAATAACGTACAATACTTTATTATAAAGTACGGGTGGCAACCCTAAACATGGCCCCCAATGACCGCCACAATGAATGGTCAAATGGGAAATTGTTATAATCACCACCCCTGGCACATTGGACACAGCTGCCCATCCTTTTGACGTCATCACTTAGTACATAGTCTTTAAAGCGAAATCCTAGTACAGATTTTGTCTTCTTCTTCTTTTCGTGTGGTTAGTGACTAACCTGGTGTCAGAGTTTATGCCGCCCATGGGCCTCTGACTTGGCTTCAGACGCCGTCGAGAAATATCTCTCAGGCATGCCGGTTTCCTCACGATGTTTTCCTTCACCGCTTTTAAGCAAATTATAATTATACAATACGCACATGAATCCGAAAAGTCAGAGGTGCATGCCTTGGGATCGAACTCAAGACCTATGGCTTGGCAGTCCGACGGTCACACCACATGGCTATCACTGCTGTTATATTTATATTTTGTCTAAAATCCTATAGCTTTCTAATGTAACCTCTCATGTCGCCAGGTTTGTAGGGTCAAAATAAATCTTCACAGTCTGGTTGGTAAATTGAAACGCCAGAAAGATATTTTCTACAAAATTAGGTACTTACCTACATGTTCCCATACTAAGAAGTTTCATACGAGTACATTTAATTTTGTAACCATTTAGTCGTAGCGAAGAATACACAGAGGATAGTTAGCTAACGTCTGCGACTTACTTAAAAGCTTAGATAAAATGTAAAAAAGAAATAGAAATATAAAGTGATGTAACTTGATACAACGACTATTCCCAGGGAGGGTTGATGTCAGACAGGCGGCCGGTCATAAAACAATAAGCTAAAAGGTTTTAGCTTATTGTTTTATTGTATTTATGTATTTCATAAATCCAAGTTGTTATAGGTATAACAACTTGGATTTATGAAATACATGTTGTACTGACCCCACCTAGTGTGGGATAAGGGCAGGAAGAAGAAGACTTGGTACAGTTTTATCTATGTCTATTCGGAAATTACTAACAAATGCGAAGCCCTCTTGTTTAATATATTTAATGCAGAAAGATAGAGAAGAGTCTTACTTCTATACAAATGGTTGTTTTTGATGTGAAACATCTAATGCGGCGGTACGGATGCGAGAGCGGCTGTTGCGTGGCGACGCTCGCGATGGCGGACACACAATGGCAGACCTTCGTAACTCGTCAACTCTCTTCGGCTTGATACGGCCAGGTTTTTTTTACAGAATGAGTTGTGATGTATCACATCTGCCAGGCGTCCTAGGACGGCTTCATTTTTTTATGACCTGGGTCTAAATCTTCACGTTCATTAAGCATCCTGGAGCCATTCCTGGGCGATAGGCAAGTCAATTGTAGACCCCAGGATTCTGTAACATGAAGGGTTATAAATCCGAAGCGTTTGTAATTTTACAAAATTCTATACAATATGCATGTTACTTAGAACATTATATCTTACTTACTTATAAATTATAATAGGATTAAATATAGGTATGTCTAAAACATGTAACGTAAAGAAGGCAAATAATCTTATTAGCATAATTTTCAGTCCTGTTATTTTTGGCGCAACCAAAAACAAGAAAATACAAGAAACAAAAGGAACAGAAAAAGCTTTATTAACATAACAACATGTAAATGAAGTCAGTATACAAGATATAAATCATTTACATTCATGCGAAATGAGTTCACGCAGCTAATATGAACCTAGAAGGCCTAACACAGGCGTCCAATTTTAATCGGATACCGATTTGTATGTAGCCCTGGATTATCAGGACATCATATCGGAAATACCTGCAAAAATTCTATAAACTTGCAATAAAGTCATGATGAATTCGGTAGGTAAAATCCAAAAAATAAACTTTTATTTGAAAACCTTTCCGAAATAAAATCTTGGGTAGCTATATGCCAAACCTACTTTTGTCGGTAAGAGTCGGTGTCCGATATTACATTGGCTAAAATCAAAGCATACATAATTAATGCACTCGTCTCCGCCATAGCACTGA
The DNA here is from genome assembly GCA_910594945.2 of Amphipyra berbera. Taxonomy (NCBI): domain Eukaryota; kingdom Metazoa; phylum Arthropoda; class Insecta; order Lepidoptera; family Noctuidae; genus Amphipyra; species Amphipyra berbera. The sequence continues at coordinate 6,054,437 of OU343136.1, read as the reverse complement.
CAATTGATCAGAATCGATGATCGTCGGTCAGACACGAACAGACTTTTCTGTGGGACTGTATTTTGTAAGTCGTTTGCGTTAAGTATTAAAGTCAAACTTCTAAATTCAATTTTAACCGATTATATTATCCATCCGATTTATTGCGGGTCGTCTGCGCGCTCACAAAAGCTACGTAAGAACAAAATGCAATAAATTCAAACATTTTTGCGCTGAAACGCAACACCGCCTATAAATCGTGTGACTTGGCTAGTTATACCAAAGTTGACTTATTTATTGTAATCGTCGTTATATACTGAAATATTTTAAATATAGAACTGGTTTATTCAAGCGTTCACTTTGAACTTAATATAAACATGAAACATGGCCGTGATATTCATTTTGGTATTTTTTGCGTATTGTATTTTAATATATTTATTTCTAAACATTTTTTATGATGTTTATGGCGGAACACAGATAAAATGTAACGAATATATTCACCGATTTCCTTTTTAGATAGAGAACTTCGAACGATATCAATGCGTGTTATTGGGCATATCCAAAAACATACAAAAACCTGATCTTTATTTGTCTGCGAGAAGTGTGTGAAACAAAATGCTATTGCATATCGTCACCGGAAAGCCAATACTACTTCAGCGCCATTTTGGCTTAAATTAGTTATATATTATATCGTTGGATTGGTTTTTTTTCTGCGTCGATTATTTGGGATTTCGTAAGATAATAGAATAAAATACGAAATCCCAACTAAACGACGCGGAAAAAATATCCAATCCAACGATATAATACATAACTCATTTTAGCCAAAATGGCGCTTAAGTTGTATTGGCTTTCCGGTGACGATATATTATATTCTGCCTAGCATTTTTCTCGACTATGATAGGGTCAGCTTCCAGTCTAAACGGATGCGGCTGAATACCAGTATTTTACACGGAGCGACTGCCATCAGTCCTCCGCAACCCAGTAACAAGGCAATGCGTCGCTTAAGTTCTCTTGACATATTTGACATTATATTTTACCATTATATGATAGCTTATACGCTTCAACATATCTGATGACAAGGAGTTAGACCGGTTCCTTGTCAGCACCAGCTTACGTAGTAGCTACGGACCTCCCAACACCGCGTAATCCGAAAAATAGTAGTTTTGAGTTACGCACGTCATTCGATAGGGAATCGAAAAACGCATCGTTTGACCAATCACAATCAATGGTTAGATCCAATAGCAACGCGTTATTACAAAAACATAATCCACAGCGTATGTAATATTTTTTCCATACTGGATCGTGTCGCGAAAGTGCTCCGTCAAAAAAACCAAAATAAAATATAATATTGTAGATTAAAAACAATTATTATGATAAGTAGAAAAAAAACTATTTTTTGCTCTCCTGAAAAGTTAACTATTTTGAATTACGCGGTGTTAGAACTTAAGCTACGAATGATGATATCCTAAGGTTAGACCAGTTGTCAGACTTTCACGCTTCTGACTTCCCGTAACAACAAACCCGGGACCGGCTGTTTAACGCGCTCTTCGAGGCACGGAGGGGTCACGATTTGTAACGAACGGTCACCCATCCACAGACTGACCGCGGCAAGTGCAGCTTGACCTCGTAAATCGTATGATCCGCGCGGTTGGTAATTAGCCACGAACCCCTCTAAATATAATGCTATTGTGTACGTACAAAAACGATGTCACCAGTCACCACTAGGTACATCCCTAGTTTGTGGTGAAACATCGATAGAACGAACAAAATTATGTAACATTACATAACATCACGCCTGTATTCTCCGAAGGGTTGGGCATAGGTGTATAGTAACACCCTCATTTCACCATTAAGTATGCTAAGTCTAAGCACTAAGCAAACTCCGGGCTGCTACTGAAGAATTCCACTCGGAAATCCCAATAACACTTTGACCGACCTGGGAATCGAACCCAGGATCTCACGATCAGTAGTCGCGCTTGCCACCACTAGACCAATGAGGCAATAAAAACTATGTATTTTTTAAAAGCTTGACAATAATTATAATTTTTAGGACACAATATTTCTTCCAATGTAAAATTAAACTTAGGCCGCGTTCCCGCTTTGTCGTGACGACAGATAGTCGTGTAGTTTTAAGTCAGTGGGAACGGTTAGCACGACAGTCGTAAAACGATAAGAAAACGTCACGGCATCGTGACGGCAAATCATGCGTCGTTATTACGATTATCTGTCGTGGCCACGATAAGAAAACGTCACGACATCGTGACGGCAAATCATGTGTCGTTGTTACGATTATCTGTCGTGGCCACGATAAAAATATCGTCTCGTCTTGTAGCTTGCTACTGATGTGCAAACGGCAAAGCGACTGCCGTGAAACAATAAAATGTCGTCGCGATCCAACGGGAACAGATAGAAACGATAGTCGCTAAACGATAAAAAAATTGACGACAGACAGTCGTTATAATGGGAACAGCTAGAGACGACAGTCGTCCAACGATAAATGAATCGTCACGATGTAGTGGGAACGCGCCCTTACTGTGACGAACAAGCTGTATTAAACATCATATCACAATACGAAACTTACTTTACGCGAAAAACTTTCTAAATATTCCCACAATTTCTCCTTAGATAAGATGTTTGTGGATTCCCAAGTATAGTACTGAAATATTTATTGAAGTACAAATTCTCTTAACCGCTCAACTGTCAGGAACTTTCCACTACCGTGCGAAACAAGTTAACTCGTAATCTGCTTCATGAACATATAGAAATGCCATTTTATTCCGTTTCAACATTGTTTATGTTATTAATGGCTTTTAGAGTTTCCATTTACGTGATTATGAAGTAGTCCCCGTACAGAATGAACTACACAAATACTTCCATTAGGTGCCTTTAGTGTTGTTCACAAGTCGGCAGGTCAGTTCTTCAGATTGTATTTCGTATTAAAGAGAAACAGCAAACGTAGTAAATAAGAAGTATATTATAAGATATCAGTAGAACAGTAGAAACATTGTAAACAAAATATGTGCGCATGCACTCCGTCGCGTCGGGCGTTCGGGCGGAAGGGATGTGATCTCCACAAGATGGCTGCCGGATATCGGTGAGGCGTCACTCCGCCGCGTTCCAGCTGCGTCGTTTCGTTATTCGTAGCATTATATGTTGCGAACAAGTGTAAGTCAAGATCAAGTGGGTGAGCAGTTCTGCAGCTATAGTCTGCGACAGGTCGACATGGCAATTTTCTATTAATTTTCAATACACAACTACAAGCAACAACGTGAGCGAGATCGAAATCGATAAACGCGGTCGATGCGGACTCGTGCAGCGCTAAGACTAAGATGGCGCGGGCGCTGTGCGGGTGTGCGGGGCGTCACCCCTCCACGACTCACCTCATACCCGATTGCCTATACGCGTTACTTTGAAAATCTGATTTTGGTTAGGTTTGAAAAAAACTCGCTCTAAAGAGCCCTTGCATAATGGCAACTGTTTGAAGCAAGCACGCGCTTCATAAACGCGCGACTGCAGCGCGTCACTAGCAACGCTCTTAATACGCGTGATATTACCTACTTTGCTGCTGCATCTCGTTTGAATCGCTGCTGCATCATGATTGTATTGCTTCTAAAAGTCGCCTCACGAGTGTAACCAGCGACTGTATCGCGACTGCATCGCGTTTGCATCGATGAAAAAGTTTCCGTAAAACATAACATCACGCCTTGTACTCTCCGAAAGGTTCGGCAGAGGTGTTTAAATACACCCTCGCTTCGCCAGTTATGTTTAAGACCCATGTTATAGGGGGGCAGCCTATTGCCACTAACCGGGCGTAAATCCAGACTCCGGGCTGCTACTGAGAAATTCCTAATGGAAAAACCCTATAACACTTTGCCCGACCGTTCGATCCCCAGATCGAACCCAGGGCCTGACACTCAGCATTCACTCTGAGTGCCTTGCTGGTATAGTGGTTGCTATATGTAAGGACTCTAAATCCAAAATTATTGCGTGTAGTTGATAAAAGATGAATGTCTGTCACTGGAATAAAGTAATTACCATATTATAAATTAACAGTTTCAGAAGTCGGTGCTAATCCACGCTAAACCAAATTGAAGGCACCGACTTCCGAAACTGTTAATTAGTAATATGGTAATTATTTTATCCTTTTTTCGGTTTTTTGAAGTCTGTTTTATTTTTGTTAAAAAGTGTTTTGGTTTTCCTCCCAAATATGGTTCTCAACAAAATAATGTATTGTATCTTCTCGTGCTTCTGTCTCACTCAACGCTTATCTAAAAATTCTGAAGTAACTGCATGACATTAGTCATAACAAGTGTGACATAAAACGTCCGTGGAGGATGCAAATTAAGTATCATTTATCATTCTTGGCGTAAGTGAAACAAAAAATATGTCCGGCGAAGGTACCGAGTGAAATGGGTTTATATCACCAATTTGTCGGCAAAGCGTGATGGGCTTACGTTCAATAAAGGATGTTTACAAACTCAACTGAAGATTGAATACAGTTGTTCTGCCTAGCCTTTTCCTAATTATGTTGGGGCCAGCTTCCAGTCTAACCAGATGCGGCTAAATACCAGTATTTTACACGGAGCGTCTGCCATCAGACCTCTGCAACCCAGTAACTGGGCAATGCCGATATCCTAAGGTTAGACCGGTTGTCACATTTTCGGGCTTCTGACTACCCGTAACGACTGTTATAGATATTCTTATGACACCTGGGACCGACGGTTTAACGTGTTCTTCGAGGCTCGAAGGGGTCTCGACGTGTAACGAACAGTCAGTCACCCCGGTAAAATTTATGTCAAATTTAGAATAAATTACAGTTATACAAGGTTAGTCGGAAAGGGGGTACTAAGCCGCGGGCCACCTAAAGTATCACTGATGACTATTTTAAAGCAAGTGTTAAAATTTCAAAATTCAATAATTTTTATTTGAATGTAAAAAGATTTTTATATTAGTTTTTTTTTTTTAAATCATAACTATTTTAATTATGAATTCAGAACATTAATTTTCTAATCCGTGACCCCAAATATGACCTAAATTGTAAAAACAGCTTATCATAGCTATAGACGATAAATTTTAGCATATTTTATACGAAATCTTTGAAAAACTATTTCTCTTAAACTATCGAGTTTTGGAGAAAGTTGTAGAAAAAAAGTTATCCTTTATTATAGGTACTTTAACACCCTTTCGGCTTAATACCCCCTTTTCGACTAACCTTGTATAGTACATAATTTAACTGCCAGACGATCAATGGCTTACGTTGATTGCGCTTGGTTACGCTTTTGATCAGTCAACACAAATTTTATCATTTTTACCATAACGCCTGTTAACGTTGATAAGGTAATCTGAGGTGAGGGTACATAAAGCTAATAAAAGTATTCTCGACTCGTCCTATCATAGTCCTAGTTATAAACAGTTGATACTCCTTAGGCGAATACTGCACTCTCGATATCTATCACAATATTTGGATCGATATTCATTGAGCATTTAGATCAGTATAATACAACATAACATCACGCCTGTATTCCCCGAAGGGTTGTGCAGAGGTGTATATTAACACCATTATTTCGCCGTTATGTTTAAGTCCCATGTAATAGTAGGGGACCAGCCTATTGACATCAACCGGACAGAAATCCAAACTCCGGGCTGCTACTGAGGAATTTCATACGGAACAATCGAAAACACTTTGCCCGACCTAGGGATCAGTATATTGATGGATTAAACGCCCAATAAATATCAGGATCCCGAATCGCGATCAAAATATTATGATAAATATCGGGCGTGTGTAGCATGCGCCTTAGATCAGTTTACTTCCAATGACACAAAAAAAGTTCAGTATGTAAACTTGGTACAACGAATTAAATTCCAATTTTGAAAACTTAATTCGCCATGAATATTCACAAAATGTAGCCACAGAAAAGAAAAAAGAAAAGGTTTGTATGTTGAACAAGTGAAATATAAAACTGCGTTCCGGAAACTGGCGTCGTACCAAAACTCTCGTTTTGCAACGATTTGACGTACGTACCGGGGAGAATTAAACCGCACAAACAAAAAAACAGACGCCGGGGTCACAAGTTTGTACAATTTGTAGCATACATATTTTGTTTGATTTTTATTTGTCAAAACTGTTGCTGGATAATTAGTTTACATTTGTTTTCAGTTGGAATACAGCCTGATTGGTATTCAAGAACGGGCAAACTAGTGTGGAACATTCGGAATTGGAGGGACTGGGCGGGCTTTTTACGCTTTTAAAACTGCACGCGAATTGAAACACGGTGGATGGGCGCGCCATTTAATTTAGACGACCCACAGTTCAAGGTTCAAGCGCTCTGGCTTGAGTTTGTTTTACACTAGGAAACGGTTTCCCATGTGTATCAGTCATGAGTCCGCAATGCATAAGTCCGTTTTCTTCAGCACAGATTTACGAGATATTGTGTTCCGCCTACGAAAAGGAGGATCCTCCTACCAGGCGGAGTCTTGTGCCTGGCGGGCCACTGCCCAACGGTTGATGTTGGGAACTTGTATATATACTATCTGCGTGTCAAACTCTGATATCGCGATGCAGGATAGTTCGCATGTGGCGTGATAGATGCCGCCACACTGGCAAGTATTGTGTTCCGTCGCTATAGGGGCCATTCAAGTATTACGTAAGTACCAAAGGGGGATAAAGGGGTCTTTGCTAAGATTATTTTTGTTGGCATAGAGGACGGGGGGGTCTGGATGATGATTACGTCAGGAATATTTATTTAGTTACTTATTTTACTAGACTTGAAAATTGCTCACGAATAACAATAACAGATTTTTAAAAATATATGCCAATCTAAGCATAGGAGGGGAGTAAGAGCTTTGCTTACTTTTGCTGACAAGGGGGAGGGGAGCGTCAAAAATTACTAAAATTCTGCTTACCTACGTAATACTTGAATGGCCCCATATGAAAGTGAGATAGAAATCGAATTTCCAACTTTAGTGTCTAATGTTCTTAATTAATATTGTAACATTGCATCACGTCTTGTTTATGTTCCAAAGGGTTCTGCAGAGGTGTTTTGGTACACCCTCGTTTCGCTATATTTAAGTCCCATATAATAGTTACTTGCCATTAACCGGGCACTAACCCAGACACCGGACTGTTACTAAGAATTTTCTAATGGAAGAAACCCAATAACACTTTGCACAACTAGGGATCGAACGCAAGACCCCATGCTCAGCAGTCGCGCTTGCGACCACTAGATCTACAAGGCAGTATCATATTAATTAATATTGTATGTTTGGGTTAATGTATTTATCTATCGGCCCTTGTCGCCTAAAATAAATGAATAAATAATTTATTAACATTCCCGAAAATCCTCATAAGTACCTAGCAGTGGAAACCGTACCGAAATCCATCCTATAGTTTTCGAAATTTAACCGAACATAATATAGACAGAAGCCCGAAGCTGGGAGTAATACCAATCTGCTTCTGAATTAAATAACAACACGAAAATATTGTAAACGCTTTTAACCTGCAATTCGCCTTTGTTGCCTCATTAGTCTAGTCTAGCAGCTGTGATAGCCTAGCGGTTTGACCGTTGGACTGCCAAGCCACAGGTCTTTTTTTTAAAATTTATTTAAAAGGCTTTGACGCTTAGCGACCACATTGCCTTATAAAACCTAAAACATAATTAACGAAACTTAAACAAACTAATTCACTAGCTTAAACAAACGCTTAGCTTCATCAGAATTTGGACACGCTAAAGTACTATTACAAAATCCGACATCAAAAATTTTCTTCTGGCTCATAGGTGTCTTGAGTTCGAACCCAAAGCACGCACCTCTGACTTTTCGGATTCATGTGCGAATTGTATAATTATCACTTGCTTAAAAACGGTGAAGGAAAACACCGTGAGGAAACCGGCGGCATACCTGAGAGATATTTCTCGACGGCATGTGAAGCCACGTCAGAGGTCCATGGGCGGCTTAAACTCTGACACCAGGTTAGTCACTAACCACACGGAAAGAAGAAGACGAGAATATTGTAAACGTTTTTAACCTGCAATTCCCCTTTGTTACCTCATTGGTCTAGTGGTGGCAAGCGCGACTGCTGATCGTGAGGTCCTGGGTTCGATCCTCAGTTCGGGCAAAGTGTTATTGGGCTTTTCCGTCGGAATTCCTCAGTAGCAGCAGAGTTTGTGACCGGTTGATAGCAATAAGCTCGCCCCCTATTACATATGGGACTTAAAAATAACGGCGAAATGAGGGTATTACTATACACCTCCGCCCAACCCTTCGGGGAATATAGTCGTGATGTTATGTTATGTTCCCTTTTGTACGGAAAAGAAACAGGATTTTAATATTAAACATAATACGAAACTTTTCTACCATGTCACATCGCTGCGGGATCCATTTTGTATAAGTAGCTCATCCTGATATGATAATGATATGAATTCTGCCAAGTTAATTTTAATCTGAAATATAAAACATTTTGTATTTGAGCTAAAATGTTTTATTTATTTTATTTTTGACTGCCTTGTTGGTCTAGTGGTCGCAAGCGCGATTGCTGAGCATGGGGTCCTGGGTTCGATTGCCAGGTCGGACAGTGATATTTGGTTTTACCATTAGGAATTTCTCAGTAGCAGCCTGGAGTCTGGATTTGTGCCTGGTTAATGGCAATAGGCTCGCCCCCTATTACATGGGACTTAAACATAGCTGGCGAAATGAGGATGTTACTAAAAACACCTCTGCCGAACCCTTCGGGGAATACAGACGTGGAGTTATTTATGTTTTTCTTCGTATAAAAATAAAAACAGGATTTTAATATTAAACATAATATAATTTTTTTCTACCATGTCACATCGCTGCGGGATCCATTTTGTATAAGTAGCTCATCCTGATACGATAATGATATGAATTCTGCCAAGTTATTTTTAATCTGAAATTTAAAACATTTTGTATTTCAAATAAAATGTTTTATTTAAAACATTTTAAACATGTTGTCTTGTCTGTCAAGAAATAAAGCGATATTTTAAATGATTTTCAGAAGTTGAGAGTCGAAAATTAGAAAACTATTTAAAATAAATGAACGCAAATTATCTTTACGCACGAGAAATCGTTGTATTTGTGAGCGTTTCAAATTCTCGTGTCACTCTTGACGTTATTTAGATCACAGTAACGATTTATGTATCGCGATGAATGTTCATTAAACTGAAACTAAATATCTGACCTCTCCGTTTCTGCGTAATAAATAACACTCTAATGGTTTGGACATGATATGAAAATAAATATTTCTCGTAGTATAAAACGTGTTACATAATTCCCCATTATGAGCTCTGCCTCATTAGTACGTTGCGTTGCGTTGCGTCGTCGCAGCGTCAACGCTGCGTCGTTTTCCATATAATATTTTAAATAACATACCACATTAAAGCCACAAAACAGATAGGTACAGAAGTCAATCACATGTATGTACTTCACTTTTCATACTTACGCTCGGCGGTCGCTCTATCTATATATCTATCTCTCTCAAGCGCATGGCAATCGCGCTCGCACTCTCTCGCACTCTGGTCCCAAATGGTCCGAGATATCGTGTCCGTGAGCAGTGTCTATGTGTGCGTTGCTCGAGCGCACTTGTATGCAGATTGACTTCTGTAACTATCTATTTTGTGTTAAAGCGTTGCGTCGTCTCACGCGACGTTTCAACGGATCAGCGGACGAGAGACGAAGCGGGGGGAGGGTGATGCGCTGCGCTGTCGGAGCTCCGGTGCGACGACGGACAGTGTTCCACTCACAGAGCACTTATATTACTTGGTTCCACTGCTAGAGGGGCAAACGAGACGTGCGTCGTCCTCTTGCGCTGCGACGTCGTGCGTCGACGACGCAAAGCAACGCACGAGGTTTTTAACCTCGCAAATAGTATGATCCGCGCTGTTGGTAATTAGCCACGATAGTAACATTTAAAATAGAGACTGCTTGTCTGATGTATGTAAAATCTGTATTACAGATCACCAGCCTTATCCTCCGACGGAAACTAACTAATATTTATTATTCGTGTTGTTTTTTATCCACCCCTATACAACGTGTTACAAAAATACCCCTCCGTGCCTCAGAGAGCACGTTAAACACTCGGTCCCGGGTGTCATACGAATACCTATGACAGTCGTTACGGGAAGTCAGAAGCCCAAAAGTCTGACAACCGGTGTAACCTTAGGATATCGGCATTGCCCAGTAATTGGGTTGCGGAAGTCTGATGGCGGTCGCTTCGTGTAAAATACTGGTATTCAGCCGCATCTGATAAGACTGGAAGCTGACGCCAACATAGTTGGGAAAAGACTAGGAAGAACGAACTTTGACTCTGTACGAAATGAATATTGTATTGTATTATATCCGATTATCACCATGGAAGCAGATATTTTCTGTTTATCAAGCCACGTCCATTGATTGGCCAAACTACCACATGTCACGAGTACATGAATATCGAATATCCTAATAACAATAAATGCTTATAAACTCATATTCTTATATAAAACTAGCAACCTGCCCCGGCTTCACACGGGTGCAATGTAGATACCTACTAATGTGGGGCATATAAACCTTCCTCTTGAATCACTCTATCTATTGCTGAAAACTGCATTAAAATCCGTTGCGTAGTAGTTTAAAAGACCTAAGCGTACAGACAGCCGTAGCGACTTTGTTTCATACTATGTAAAGATGAGTAAGCCCCACGGGATAGACGTAACCTGTTATGATTAGAACACAAACAGCCTTCCCACAAAATCGTGTTTAACTGTAGTTTAGACTAAACTACCTCGTTGGTCTAGTGGTGGTAAGCGCGACTGCTGATCTTGAGGTCCTAGGTTCGATCCACAGGTTGGGCTAAGCGTTATTGGGTTTTTCCGCGTGGGGTTCTTCAGTGGCAGCCCGGAGTTTAGATTTGTACCCGGTTGATGGCAATAGGCTCGCCCTATTACATGGGACTTAAACATAACTACGTACAGTCACGTGTAATAATATGTATGTAACACGTAGCGACCTTAAAAAACGAATTTGTTTTAGAGAATAATGTGTAAATAATTAAGAAATATTAGAAACGGTAATTCGTGTGTAATTTTAAAAACTCTGTAGAATATTTAATAATTCTAATAGATATTTTAGAAGGAAATCGCTTTTTAATTTCGCTATGTATATACATATTATTACACGTGACTGTACACCTCTGCCCAACCCTTCGGAGAATACAGGCGTGATATTATTTGTTATATTTTAGACTAAATCTATGGAGTTTGACGTCAGATAGGGCTCTAATAAGCGTCAATACTTTTGTAGTAGGTACCTACGACCCAAAATGTTGATACCAAATAAACTGACCCAAAATGTCGACCAACACAATCACACTACTACACCAATCAATAATTTGCAAAAGCAATACGACGGACGGCGGGCAGCAATCCGTACCGTGATCGCATTATTCCCTCGGATCCGAAAAGCGTGAAAACTGACGGTCGTCTGTGTACGAAGCGCTTTGATACAATAATTGTGCACCAACCCTAATAGAGACGTGCGCGGTCACAAAGGGAAATCCGATAAATGTCAGAACAGGACGCGGCCAAGTTTTGTACCTTGTGTAAACGTTCAATCTGAGCGCAGAGTAGTTAGCAAATGGAATTGTGTAAACGGTGCATTTTTAGTAGGTAGACAGAATAATTATCTTTCAGGGGTGAATACATTCGTCATACAAACGTTTGGAAATAAGTAATATAACTCATCTCTGAAGCTGAGTTAATTTTTTTTTTTTTATAATTTTAGCCCCACCCTATGATTTATGTCTATTCAAAAATTACTAACAAACGCGAAGCATTCGTCTAGAAAAACATTTTAAAAGAATTGTTTTTCTTTTAGAACCATCCTGCACTTGGATTTCTTCTGTGTCTTGGGTGCGTTTACAAACACAAATCTTCACAAAGGCAGACCCGGAACAACTATTTAATTCGTAATCCATACAAATATTTGTTCCGTGCGGGAATCCAACCCACGACCCGTAGCGCAGAAGCCAATCGCTCAACCACTGCACCAAACGTATCGTCAAATTAATTAAATTAGCTTGCTAGTAAGTTTGTACAAACTAGTTCCAAAAAATTACACGGTGTACATATTTTTTATAATTTAAGCATTTTCTATATTTACATAAAATAACATCACGCCTGTATTCCCCGAAAGGTTTGGCAGAGGTGTATAGGAATAACCTCATTTCGCCGTTATGTTTAAGTCCCATGTAATTGGGGGCAAGCCTATTGCCATCGACCGGGCACGAATCCAAACTCCGGGCTGCTACTGAAGAATTCCACACTGAAAAACCCAATAACACTTTGCCCGACCTGTGTATCGAACCCAGGACCTCACGACCAGCATTCGCGCTTGCCACCACTAGATCAGCCGAGGCAGTTACTAGACCAACGTTCTGCATTTACATTGATTGTTAAACATGGATTTTCTAACAAGGAGATACAATTATAATGCCCGCAAAGAATATAATTAACACGCACTTGTGAAACGGATTGCTAACCTTGTTTGACATGCAAATCCATTAATTACATTTTATGGCGGGTATTATCATTCCGTTTACTCACTCCTCCGCAATTCCGAGTATGGATACTCCCGCCTCGGTCCTACGTGACCATTCTCTAACAGATACACTATTGCCGGTTATATTTCAAAGAGAATATAGCATAGAATATTATCGGGGCACCATTTCTGTGGAACACGGGATTCTTATAACGTCCACTTTAGTTGAAAGCCGAATAGAAATGGGAAAGGGAGTGGAAAGTTGTCGGCAGAATATCTGGTGTCGCGACTTACTTTTTGTTGTAACTTACAGCTAGCTCACACAGAAACTGTTTACAGGACCCGTTTTAGCGGATCCTTTTCTATTTGAGTGATGGCGCCTGTAGTTGTATGAGCGAGTTCACAAACACGACAGTATTCTGAATCCAGTAAAAAATATGGATCCGTTATTTTTATCGGATCCTGCGTGCCAGATGCGACTAGTTGCCATTTGTTTAGCTGATCCGTCGGTATAGATGTGAACAACACATCCAGTCCGACGGATCCGCTGTGTGAACGGGCTCTTAGAGGGAATTTTATGCTTGTAGGAAACTTAAGTGTTTACTTCTCCTGGAAAATAATACCTATCTGGATTTGATCACTTTTTTCTTTAACTTTGTGGAACTATCTTTATCGTACCGTAGTTGTCTCTAGCAATTTTTCAGGTATTCATTTAATAAAGTTTAGTAAAGTTTTGTTTGCGCTGAACAAGAGAACGAGTTCCTTCATACAAATCAATGTGAAGTGTGGTTTTAAAAGTAACTGCTGCCATGTTAATATCTTTATTATGGTGACTGGTTTTCTATTATACGCCTTTACGTGGGTAAGATTTTGTTAAAACCGATAAGATTCGTTTAAAAAACAAATAGGGCGTATGTATGATGAGGCTTGCTTAGTCGCGAAAACGTGAACTAAAGCCTCGAAAAAAAAAAGAATAAAAAAATAAACATGAACATAGCCCATTACTGTCCAACGGCTGGGTACGGGCCTCTTCTCAGAATGAGACGGATTTAGGCCTTAGTCCACCACGCTGGCCTGGTGCGGTTGGCAGACTACACACACCATTGTGAACTTTGTGGAGCCCTCTCAGGTGTGCAGGTTTCCTTACGATGTTTTTCCTTCACCGTTAACGTAAGTGATAATCAAATTCTAATCTGCACATGAATTCGAAAAGTCAGTGGTACGGGCCGGTATCGAACTCAAACTTCCTGCATGGAAGGTAAGCGTTCAACCACTGGGCTATCACTGCTTAACAAATTCAGACGCACGTAAAATAATATAGTAAAACTTCTGAAACCAATAAAATTTATCTTTGTTCATAAATGATACAAAGTAACAATAGTCAGAATATATCTACTAAAAAACTTTATAGTTGGATTTCACGCGCGCCATGGCGGTGACATTTTTCAATTGAAAACTCCGCACAAAAGCCACACAAGAGAAGAAACGTTTATGCGGTAAAACGAAGTTTCAAACATTTAGAACCTAAATCTAAACAAAACTATTACCTTATTTATCAAGGCACGAGTAAAAGTAGCTAAATAGAGCCTTATTTACGACTAACTGTGTCCTCACGGCTGCGCCCGTAGCCTATGTTACTCACTGATAATGTAGTTTTCTAACGGCAAAAGAATTTTTCAAAATCGAAATCGGTCCACTAGTTTTTAAGTTTATTCGTTACATACAAATATCCAAAAATACAAATCATTCCTCTTTATAATATTAGTATAGATATATAATGTACTAGCGGACCTGGCAGACGTCGTCCTGCCCTAAAAATTTGGTGACATACCGACAGCAGCGCCACCTACCGGGTCCAATTGTGAATCTAAACTATCCAGGGCGCCACCCAAACGCATACAAAAAAATTCATTCAAATCGGTCCATCCGTTTAGGAGGAGTTCAGTGACATACACACGTACAGTCGAATTATATATATAAAGATTATATACCTATTATAGTATAATAGTATAGACAAAACGGGTACAGGTCCCGAAAAACGTAGGTAAATCATAGTCGAAAGCATCCTAAATAATTAATACAGTGGGATCCCATCAATAATTCAATTAATCTTTAATTGCATTGTTTCGGGTAATCAATTACTTATTCAGTAATCGATATTGTGGAACTTTTGGAAGTAATCTGCTCCTCGTAAATCATTTTAGAGGTTATTTGGAAGAAATGAGAATGAATGGAGTGGTTTACATAACGCGACGTCGAAAATGAGGTATGATAAATAGGTTTCGTATCATCAATTCTTATTTCGTTTATAGAAGCATATAGTAGGTACTACGAACTAAGATATCCGCCTCGGCAATCTTTATGTTTCCGAATTTGCACGAAATATGCGACCAATTAACTCTCCGAAATTAATCTAATGAATTGATTCAATTTGATTGAAAGTCTGTTCTGACGGTTCAAATCGCACATGATTTGGCAGTTGATCCACTAGAATCGAATCGTGTGAACCTGGTATAAGGAAATTCTTAGTGGCCTATCGTTTGGAATTGTGATTAAATGGCAATAGGCTCGCTCCTGATTATATGGGACTTATCTATACTAATATTATAAAACTGAAGAGTTTGTTTGTTTGTTTGAACGCGCTAATCTCACGAACTACGGGTTGGCATTGAAAAAATATTTTTGTGTTGGATAGTCCATTTATCGAGGAAGGTTATAGACTATATAACATCACGCCACGACCAATACGAGCAGAGCATAAATGAAAAATGTTGCAAAAACTGGAAAGAATATTCCTCTTTGAGAGCTTCTGTTGCATGCGCTGCGTAAACGATTTCAGTTACGCAAATATCTAAAAAAATCTTCTTTCGCGGATGGAGCCGCGAGGACACAGCTAGTAATATTATACCTATAAAGACAAGACTTAAGGATGATTTCCACCAAACGGCTCGCATCGCATCGGATCGGAACGGATTTTACAATCTTTAAACGATATTAAATCGTGTACACAGTATTTAAAGTTTATATTACAAACCGCGCATAGCATCTTGACTGCGGGCGTCTTCCGCGGCACGCGATCGTAGCCGAAAGTATGCTGCGACGCGCTACATACAAAGAAAGAATCACATGATTCGTACTAATTCGGAAATACGAAGATTGCCGAATCGCATAACTTATTACGAGTACTGTACTTACTTGTATATACTGCCTCATTTGTCAGTCGTGAGGTCCTTGGTTCAGTTCCCCGGTCAGATAAAGTGATATTCTATTTTTCTGTTAGGAATTTCTCGCTAACAATCCAAGATGGAAATGATGTGAGAAATGTGTAGTTACAATGGTACCTACCTATCGACATCTCTGCCTACCCTTTCAGGAGGTGATGGTACGTTATTATTAGAGAAGCATAAAAGGCGAAAAATAGTTTAAAAGGCTTACAACTGCGTATGACAGGAACAAACTAACCTGTAGCTGTTATGACACTAAACTTGTGCTGGACACAATACAATTCTGTCGGTCGTTTTTACAGACAATTTTTCAACAAAATAATCATTTACTGCAAAACATTATAATTTTTAAAACGTAAATGATCTCTGAGGATATGTAAAATTAGGTTTACTATAATTTCTTTAGGTTCCAGAGGATCAGTTCCAGATTTTTACCATTTTTTGGGTACAAATCCAGTACCGGGTCAAGCATTTTTGATAGAAATACTTTCCGAATCTTCTCTCTTAAAGAAGTAAATAAAGTACTAAACCTCTTTTAAAAAAAACTTGGCACAGAGATAGCCTGAAATCCGGAAAAGAGTATAGGATACTCTTGAACTATTTCATTGGTCTAGTGGTGGCAAGGGCGACTGCTGACCTTGAGCTTCTGGGTTCGATCCCCAGGTCTGACAAAGTGTTATTGGTTTTTTCCGTGTGGAATTCCTCAATAGCAGCCTGTTGTTTGGATTTGTGCCCGGTTGATGGCAATAGGCTTGCCACCTATCACATAGGACTTTAAATATAACGGCGAAATGAGGGTGTTACTATACACCTCTGGCCAACCCTTTGGGGAATACTGGCGTGATGTTGTTTATGTTATGATACTCTTTATTGACATACCACGCGAGCATAGCCGTGGTCATCACCTACTATACTTTAGATATAAGTATAATGCTATTCCTATTTCGTATATTTTTTTACTCGTAATATTAAGTACAGTTTTTACATGGACCGTTAGTCTAAGTGCAGATTAGGACTTAGTTACTAATGTCTTACTGAGATCCGAGTTAGCGCTTGAGTTAACCTATTAATTAGTAACTACTCGATTTGGATTAGACTCAAGGAGGGATGAAAATTTCGGCACGAGGCAACCAGAATATACTTTCCCTCTAATATTTACGAGAAAACCTTGACTTTTCTCAGAATAATAACCGTATAGATAGAAATAAAAATATATTTATTTAAAATAGACTAATAACCTAAATAAATAGCTGTGGCTAATTATGACACGTTTGGTGCACTGGCTGAGCGATTGGCTTCTGCGCTACGGGTCGAGGATTCGATTCCCGCACGGAACAAATATTTGTATGGCTTACAGATAGTTCTTCCGGGTCTAGATGTTTGTGCATGTGAAAATGTGTATCTGTAAACGCACCCACGATACAGGAGAAACTCCAGTGTGGGGCAAAGTTTAAAAAAAAAACCAACCGCGCGGATCATACGATTTGCAACGGTATAAGATGCCCTTGTCGCGATCATCCGTGGATGGGTGACCGTTCGTTACACATCGAGACGCCTCCATGCCGCGGAAAAGCAGGTGTCATACTAATACCTATGACAGTCGTTACGGGTAGTCATAAGCCCGAAAGTCTGTCAACCGGTCTAACTTTAGAGTATCGCCCAGTAAATGGGTTGCGGAGGTCTGATGGCGGTCGCTCCGTGTAAAATACTGGTATTCAGCCGCATCTGGTTTATTTAAAATAGACTAATAACCTAAATATGTACATTTTCCACGTTGAATTTGCAGGTTATCAAAACCGCCTACCCTTCATCGCTTCCTAATATTTAGCTGGGTAGAAGAAGCGATGCAACAACTTCCCTACCAATACGACTGTCGGACCATCAGTCGTGTTGCATACCCAGTGTCGGGTTTGTAATTTTAATCCATACTAATATTATAAATGCGAAAGTGTGTTTGTTTGTTTGTTTGTCCTTCCTTCACGCCCTAACTAAGCAACCAATCGACTTGATTTTCGGCATAGAGTTAGTTGAAAGGATGGAGAGTAACATAGGCTACTTTTGGTCCTGGAAAAACATCATGTTAATTCCACGTGAGCGAAGCCGCGGGTAAAAGCTAGTAATTTAATAATTTCACTCAGACGACTTATAGGTCATGTTTCAACAATAATTAAGTTAAGTTTTGGTGTTTATTTTAGTTCATTAGTTAATAGGTAACTTGTTTATGTATGTAATTGTAAACTTAACTAACACCGTTGGGCATGTACTTGTAAGGATAGATTTAAGTTTGTTTAGATAAATTAACTTCACTGCCTCTTTGGTCTAGTGGTGGCAAGTGCGACTGCTGATCGTAAGGTCCTGGGTTCGATCCCCAGGTCGGGCAAAAGTGTTATTGGGTTTTTCCGTGTGAAATTCTTCAGTAGCAGCCCGGAGTTTGGATTTGTGCCCGGTTGATGGCAATAGGCTCGCCCCCTATTACATGGGGCTTAAACGTAATAGCGAAATGAGGGTGTTAATACACCTCTGCCCAATCCTTTGGGGAATACAGGCGCGACGTAATGTTTTTTTTAACTTGGTTGCAATATTTATCTCTTGTTATATTTATGTGAGCTAGCACACATCATGCATAGTTTATACATAAATGAGAGTTTGACTTTACAATCTCAACTGGTACAAATCAACATTTCCAACACGTACAAAGTCCGTCACGACTTCACGATTGTAGTAGTGCCAACTGTAGCCGTGCGTAACCAGCCGGTCAACTGCTACGACCGCGTAGCGGCTGTAGCTCTGACGTCACATATTACGTAGCCGATTCGTAGTTCGAGCTACAAGAATGCCATATTTTTGTTGTTCCGATCATTTTTGCCGTTGTGTTATTAGCAGAGATCGGATAATCGGATGCATATTTACCTAAAGTTAATTTTTCGCTACGAAAGTATGGAAAAGGCTTCTTAAAATAATTTATTAGAAAGAAAATCGATATCACGGGATTGCATAACTAATCGAATGCATATAATTAATTGAAGTTAACTTTTAACCCCTAATGCGAATATGTGTGTATGTAGGGTGTAAGAAAGTAAGGGGTGCACGTCTGTGTTAGTTAAACAAAAGGTACAACTTTAAGTATGTTAATAAAGAAGTATAGGTACATCGAATTCTAGATAAAATATGATTCTATTCTACAGAACACTAAATTTGACGACCCCGGAATCGCGGCATTTTTCGATACAAATGTGCATTCCATATTAGCCAACACCTGAACTCTAGGTAAATATGCATCCGATTATCCGATCTCTGGTTATTAGTAATTTGATTCGCCTATGTCAACCCCTGATTACACGTAGCGGAGATGAGAATGTTGAGATGGATGTGTGGAGTGACGCGAATGGATAAAGTAAGAAATAAGTATATTAGAGGAAGTTTGAAAGTGGCACCAGTGACAGAAAAGTTGAAAGGAAAGCGTTTGTCTTGGTATGGGTATGTGCTGAGGAGGGATAAAACACATGTGACTAAGAGAGTGATGAATATGAATGTTGATGGATGGAGGGGGAGAGGGAGACCTAAGAAAAGATGGATGGATTGTGTGAGGGAGGATATGAAAGATAAGGGAGTAAATGATAATGAGACGGCTGACAGGGAAGAGTGGAAGAGAAAAACATATTGCGCCGACCTCAAGTAACTTGGGACCAGGGCAGGAAGATTCGCCTATGTCAACCTTGGCAATCATAATTTGATACGTTTAGAATCTATGTGGGTACATTTTATGCTTATTAGGTACCTTGTATTTGCCTCTTATAATACCTAAAACCTGCTTTTATAATACCTAATTATAAGTTAGCACTGATTTTTTCTAAGATAACGTAATCAACAAGTTAAAAATAAATAAACTCTTCAATATTACGGTATTGCAATATTACTTTATTCAAGACAGTGTTATTAGATTAAAGTAACTTTTCAAAATACAAACAATAAGTAAATTAGACTGTAAATTGTGTCTTATTTGTTATTTTGGATGTATGGCTTACTAACCAATTTAGTTCCCAAAACAAAACATGGCATGGGTAGGGCATGGAAGGCCCATTCGAAGAAATAAGTCGCCTATACTAATACTACAAAGCTGAAGAGTTTGTTTGTGTTTGAACGCACTAATCTCAGGACCTACTGCTTGGAATTAAAAAATATTTTTGTGTTTGATAGTCCATTTATCAAGGAAGGTTATAGGCTGTATAACATTACGCTACAACCAATAGGAGTGAAGCATAAATGAAAAATGTTGCAAAAACGGGAAAATTGTCCACCCGTGCGAAGTCGAGATGGGCCGCTAGTTCTGACATAAAAGTGGCAAAAATTTGACACAGATGCTTCTATGTACGATGATGGCTGTACGCTCCAAGTATATTTCCAATTCACAAAAGCATTTCACTCGAAGCCTTTCAAACACGCATTACCTACTTATTCTGAGAACCTAAGATAACATTATAAAAGAAATATTCTATTAAGGTTAGAAAACAGTCTTACGAGGTCTTTACAAATGCCATTTGCCTTCAACCAGGTGTTCTTAAGTAGCAATAACGTTTTACCCTCTATTAAATCAATTTGTTAGTCTATTAACCCTACTTTCTTATAATATGTATGTGTATGTAAAAAGGTCAAGGATTAATGTTCTTAGTTTGGATGTTTTCTTTCGTTTAAAGGTCGTAAGCGCGATAGCCGAGCGTGAGTTCGGTGTTCGATTCCCAGTTAGGGCAGTGTCATGGAAATTTTCTGTTATAGCGGGTTCACACGGTGCGATTTTAGTTGATTAACAAAAGTTGAACAACAAAAGTTGAAACGTTTTGTTCCTTCAAATTGATTCAATTTGATTGAAAGTCTGTTCTGACGGTTCAAATCGCACGTGATTTGGCAGTTGATCCACTAGAATCGAATTGTGTGAACCTGGTATAAGGAAATTCTTAGTGGCCTATCGTTTGGAATTGTGATTAAATGGCAATAGGCTCGCTCCTGATTATATGGGACTTATCTATACTAATATTATAAAGCAGAAGTTTGTTTGTTTTTTTGTTTGAACGCGCTAATCTCAGGAACTACTGGTTGGAATTGAAAAATTGTTTTTGTGTTGGATAGTCCATGTATCGAGGAAGGTTAGAGGCTATATAACGTTACGCTACGACCAATAGGAGCGGAGCATAAATAAAAAATGTTGCAAAAACGGGAAAAATGTCCACCCGTGCTAAGCCGGGACGGGCCGCTATAATATTATATATTTTATCGTACAGTAGGGGAATGAAAAGGTTGTGCACCTTTAAGTCTATTTTTGCTTGCACCGTGCAAGAAACGGACTATTTTACATTTTTTTATCATTTTTTTGTTAAAAATTAAGGCAACTTAACATAACATCACGCCTGTATTTCCCGAAGGGTTGGGCAGAGGAGTATATACGTAATAACACCCACATTTCGCTGTTATGTTTAAGTTCCATGTAATAGGGGGCGAGCCTATTGCCATCAACCGGGCAAAAATCCAAACTCCGGGCTGCTTCTGAGGAATTGGATTTGGTAAAACCCAATAACATTTTGCCCGACCTGGGGATCGAACCTAGGACCTCACAATCAGCAGTCGCGCTTACCATCACAAGACCAACGAAGCAGTTAAGTTAAAATTAAGGTACCTACTTATATCAAATTTATTTCCAATTGTATTCTACTTTTATTTATTTTTTTCGTTAAAACATTAAATCCTTTTTTTTTTAATAATACACCATAAGGTTGTTTACCTTTTTTCGAATTGATTCGGGTCAGACTATACCTACAAGGTTAGTCGGAAAGGGGGTACTAAGCCGCGGGCCACTTAAAGTATCACTGATGATTTTTTTTACTTTTTTTGTTTTTTATTTTGTTTTTTTTTAAAAATGTTGCCCCACACTAGGATTTCTCCTGTATCGTGGGTGCGTTTACAAACACAAATCTTCACACGCACAAACATCCAGACCCGAAACAATTACCTGTAGGCCATACAAATATTTGTTCCGCGCGGGAATCGAACCCACGATCCGTAGCGCAGAAGCCGATCGCTCAGCCACTGCACCAAATGTGTCGTCGTATTTAAAAGCAAGTGTTAAAATTTCAAAATTCGATAAATTTGCATGCAAAAAGATTTTTATAATAGTTTTTTTTTAAACATACCTGCTTTAGTCATGAATTCAGAAAATTAATTTTCAAATTCGTGACCCCAAATATGACCTAAATAGTAAACACAGCTGATCATAGCTATGGACAGATAGATTTTAGCATATTTTTTACGAAATCTTTGAAAAGCTATTTCTCTTAAACTATCAAGTTTTGGGGAAAGTTGTAGAACAAAAGTTATCCCTTATTATAGGTACTTTAACACCCTTTCGGCTTAGTACCCCCCTTTCAGACTAACCTTGTAGAATATGAGTATGTCATTGAAATATAACCTTGTACACGAAAAGTTGTGACGTCAAATGTACCAATAACATTACTTATGTATCTGCATTTTATTAGGTAGTTTAAAGTTATAATGTTATGGGACATGTTTTCCGATACCGATGTCTCCAGAGGTTTCCCGTAATAAGTTAGCTGAGTTCGGTACCGTGAGATCGTGAATAAAATATACATATTTTCCTTTTAACATAACATAACATCACGCTTCTATTCCTCGAAGGGTTGAGCAGAGGTGTATAGTAACACACTCATTAAGCCCCATGTAATAGGGGGCGAGACTATTGCCATCAACTGGGCACAAATCCAAACTCCGGGCTGCTACTGAGGAATTCCACATGGAAAAACCCAATATCACTTTGCCCGACCTGGGGATCAAACCCAGGACCTCATGATCATCAGTCGCGCTTGCCACCACTAGATCAACGAGGCAGTTAATTCCTTTTATAACTTTAATATAAGTGTAAATAAAAGGTAGGTATAAATGCTTACCAAAATAAATTGGATGACGCTACTGCAGTCCAGTCTGGGTCCAACTTTGTGTTATTTCAACAATGCCGACGACAAAGTATTTAAAAAATCCAATATCGGAATATTGGATTTTTTAAATATTTGGCTGTGAAACGGGTAATACCCAGAACCGGTTTTTCAAGATTCAAACACCTATACAAGGTTAGTGGGAAAGGGGGTACTAAGCCGAAAGAATGTTAAAGTAACCATAATAATGGATAACTTTTGTTCTACAACTTTCACCAAAAGTCATTAGTTTAAGAGAAATAGCTGTTCAAAGATTTCATAAAAAATATGCTAAATTCTATCTATCCTCAGCTATGATCAGCTGTGTTTACATTTTAGGTCATATTTGGGGTCACGGATTAGCAGCTTCATATTCTGAATTGGTAACTAAAGCAGGGATGGAGAATTTTTGAAAAAACTAAAATGAATATATTTTTCTATGGTTATTTTTTTATAGAATTTTGAAATTTTTACACTTTCTTTAAAACAATAATCCATGATACATCAAGTGGCCCGCGGCTTAGTACCCCCTTTCCGACTAACTTTGTATATGTTACCTAAAAACGCCTGAAAATTAGAACAAACAACGTTCTACCGTTTCAGCTCCAGACCGTAAAAGCCACAAATGTAATTTTCAAAATATCAAGAGAGCTATCTCTAGTATTTGTCGTGTGTCAGGAGCACTTGTGAATCGGATTCTGCGCGGTGGCCACAACCGCCGCCGTCGGATTTCTGTCATACGACGGCTAATATGGACCACGTAATATGCGGCTAGTAAGCATTTCTGCCCCATTGTTTGGAAAATTGTCAAGATAAGTCTTAAAGCTAGTTCACACAGAAATTGTTTACAGGACCCATTTTAGCGGATCCGTTTTTATTTAAGTAATGGCGCCTGTAATTGTATGAGCGAATTCACATACACGAGATTATTCCGAATTCAGTAAAAAATACTAGCTCTGTTATTTTTATCGTATCCTACCTGCCAGATGCGACACCGCTGCCATTTTTTAACTGATCCGTCGGTACAGATGTGAACATCACATCCAGTACCGACGGATCTGTTAAAACGGATCCGCTGTGTGAACGGGCTCTTACTATGTTTAAATCCAAAAATATTATATTATGGCAACTGGCAATACGGTGGACGCAAAGCCGCGTATTTATTAGGGGCCAAGTGTCTCGCGACACGTGTCGCCAGCAATGTCCGGCGTCGTTGCGCGACGTTGCCGCTCATCACGTGACATGTCTGGCAACATTCAGCGACTAGTGATAGCACGAGAATGTCGCAGGCGACAAGTGTCCCGCAGCACTTATCCTCCTAGTGAATATGCGAATTCAATTGTACGGTAGCATCATTATGTTGCTCCAAGCGTCAAACACACCAGCGCAGTTAACGCCTTGTTGCTGACTGATAGGGTTCTGACGACAGACACATAGCGGAATAACCAATATAACCATTCAGCATGCTAGCATGCTGGTGACAGGCAACAGCGGGCAACTAACATATTTGCCCAGCAAGGTGGCGAAGGTCATGGAAAAACTTGTTACTTTACGTCCATTGCTCCATACAATATGAATAATCGAAAAAGTCAGTCATTTATAAATACACTAGCGGCCCGTCCCGGCTTCGCACGGGTGGACATATTTCCCGTTTTTGCAACATTTTTCGTTTATGCTCCGCTCCTATTGGTCGTAGCGTGATGCTATATAGCCTATAACCTTTCTCGTTAAATGGACTATCCAACACAAAAATATTTTTTCAGTTTCAACCAGTAGTTCCTGAGATTAGCGCGTTCAAATAAACAAACTCTTCAGCTTCATAATATTAGTATAGATAAGCGTATATCAAAAATTTTCAACCATTAATTACATATACACGAATAATCTTGATTTAATTACATTGTGATTTCGAATTATTAACAATCCATTAATATTTTAATATGCAAGCATGATTAACATATTATATAATAATTATTATCAAGTCTCAACATTTTGTTAACAAAAGTTCAAACTATTTTTTTTATAAATGCCGCGTTGGTCTAGTGTTTGCAAGCGCGACTGCTGATCGTGAGGTCCTGGGTTCGATCCCCAGGTCAAGCAAAGTGTTATTGGGTTTTCCATGTGGAATTCCTCAGTAGCATCCCGGAGTTTGGATTTGTGCCTGGTGAATGGCAATAGGCTCGCCCCTATTACATGGGACTTAAACATAACGGCGAAATGAGGGTGTTACTGTACACCTCTGCCCAACCCTTCGGGGAATACAGACGTGATGTCATGATGTGTTGTTTTTTTTTATAACTTGTATTCCTGTAGGCCTCACATGAACGTTTGATATCAGATATTCACGTTAGTAACAAAAACGTATCGCTAATGTAAGTGAATTTCGAATCGATTTTTTTTTTTTGCGACATGCATAATTTGTATTACGCATAGATATGATAGATAGTTAGTTAGATATACTTTATTGCACACTAAAAGAAATAAAACAAGGAATACACATAATTAGAAACAGTACAAATGGCGGTCTTATCGCTTAAAGCAATTTCTTCCAGACAACCATTGGATGGAAAGAATTGTTAAGAAAAATATAAAGGGCAGTTTGCATCGTACAAATATGCAACCTACTAAAAATCGGGAATCAACTAAATAATAGGTATAAATAAATACTATAACACAAATAATTATATAATATTATAATTACAATACATATATGAACAAAGTTTTCAATTTAATTAAATAGTACATGTGCGAAACGAGTATTTACAGTTCAAAATTCACTCACATTAACGCCATGTTACTAGTACATCATTCATGCTAGGCCTTTTTTTTTCGTGTGGTTAGTGACTACCCTGGTGTCAGTTTATGCCGTCCATAGGCCTCTGACTTGGCTTCACATGCCGCCGAGAAATATCTCTCAGGCATGCCGGTTTTCTCACGATGTTTTCCTTCACCGTTTTTAAGCAAGCAATAATTATACAATCCGCACATGAATCCGAAAAGTCAGAGGTGCGTGCATTGGGTTCGAAATCCAGACCTATGACTTGACAGTCCGACGGTCACACCACTAGGCTATCACTGCTGTTGGCTAGGCCTCCTGACTTGTGATAGAAGAGCACTGCATATAGTAAGTATAACGGGTAGGGCTCGAACTTCGATCGCTCGCCAGCCCACCTTAGCAGTTTAAATGTCTAACCTTGTCTGTATATAAAGTATTTAAATGTTCATTATTGTTCATATACCCATTAATAATAACGATCGGTAAGCTTTCTCTTACACAAAAGGCGCCCTGTCCACCATGATGTCTTTGTAATATTACTTTAATTGCTTTATACTTGCACGCAAGTATAACTGGGGTACTACCATGAACTTCATATTCGATGTATGACCTAATAAAACAAAATGCCGTCGAGAGACGCCTGACAGAATGATGTGAAACATCGAAAGTCATTTTGTAAAAAAAACTGGCCGAACCAAACCGTAGAGAGCCGATGAGTTACGAAGGTCTGCCGTCGTGTGTCTGCCATCGCGAGCGTCGCCACACAACAGCCTCACACCCGTATCGCCGTATTAGATGTGTCACATCAAAAAAAATCATTTCTATATGGAGGTATCCCTGTGTCATATCAAAAGTCTTTTGTGCGAAATTCTTAAGAGGAATTGCGGTCGGCATTTAGTCCATACAAACGTATTCCTCAGTTTCCTCCTTGGATAATGTCACTAGAACAAATATTTTTTACCATATGATATATATCTACTACCACTATGTCCCTATGTTTTGTTTTTGTCAATAAATTAATTATTAAAAGAACTAGAAACGTTTAAATTTTACATAAATCGACCGGTTTTACCACCGTTTTCAAAGATCTGGCAAACAAATTTGACGAATCTAAAAAAAAGTAAAACAAACAGACATAACCAAAGTTTTTTTTTAATTTTTACTGAAAAAAATATTAATATCGGTACAGATTTGAAGAAGGAAACAGGGAAATACGAAAGTACGATTTCGCTAATATTGCATAGGAGAAATCAGTCCGAGATGCAGTTCTCTTTCGCGCTCAATTGAGAAGGTTCGCGTGAGGGGTGGGACGGAAATAGATCGCTTAAAAACCTATTCAAATTATTAATATTTTGCAGCCCGCGTTTCCTCGCTGACGATAATTCGATACCTACTTTGATAGTGTAACACCCGAAGCCTTGTGTATTCGAAGCTTTATAACATTTGTGTAGGTATTCATTTTCCAATAGTACCTTACTCAGTTCCTATGGTCAAAATCGAATCTTTTTGCTTACCAGTATTTGTATTTTCATTGCTAACCTTGGCATATAAGTAGCCTCGTATGCTAATTTTAAGTACGATAGCTACTAACGTATGGTCTTCAATGCAAAGCTATGGGGTCTTTGCTTCATAATTGGTAAAGATACAAGAGTCAAAATTTTAACCAATAACGCTCGGTAAATTATAGGAATCGGCCATAAATTAACTTATTTTTTACCATAATATTAATATGAATGGTATTTTTTTTATAAAAGACGGATTAATGAACTAATTTCTTCTCTCTATAATTCTCTCCATAGATAAATAACTAACCTATACTCATCTCCTATCATTTTTGTGACCTAAAGCCATTGAGATACAAAAAAAGGTTTCTGTATATCAATGCCAAAAGCCATCAATAACAAACCGTGATACAATAGTACACCTCCACCTTACCCTTCAGATATTAAAACGCAAAATTAACTAACAAGTTAAATTGCGTAATTTATTGCAGCAAATGCTTGCTCAGTTCGTAAAACTTGCAGAAGTCGACTTGCTGCGGGTGTGTCCACAGTTTAAAAGTCAACATGCACAGTAATTTTTTTATTATTATTATTATTTTAGTCACTTGTACAATTTATTTTAGTTTTGACGTAACACTCGCCAAGCTATTATGCTTAACGACGAGACGCGCTCATACATATACTAATTTAAACGTACGTAAATGTGCAACATAAAAACAAACTTAATCAGCAAGAAATAAGTTGTATAATTATAAACATTTTTACTGTGGATTAATTTCTCGATAGCAAAAGAGATTGGCTTTCAAATATATATTTTTACTTGCTAGTGTATTTGGCGCAAAAATGTGTTAAAACGAGTCTTCACCTGACTGTCCTTAAACGAAAAAAGGTCCTACAGAAAATAAATAATGTATTTACAACAATTCTCATCTTTTAAAGTCTCAACGTTTTACGATATTAAAATGGAAGCTTTCTTTGAAGTCTAATTTTAGTATTCAATTAAAGTTGGAGTTACCCGGCTGATGCCGCTGGAATACTAATAAGTTGGGCTGACCCATAATCTTAGGCCTCAAGAAGGCTCATTAATCATCAGATTTTGTTGCTCAACATTACAGAATGTTCTAACACCGTAAGCTGAGCTAAAGCATTAAATTGCCGGTTGTTTGCACAGGTGGTCGATGTTTTCTCGCCTTGAGGTTTTTCCTCAGATTATGAAGCGTTCGGTGTCTGTATTTTCTGCTTAATATTTTAAGAAAAATATTTTAAGTAAAATGCTAATCGGATCGTATCGTCTTTTAACGCAAGTATTTTATCTTAAATAACATAAACATGACATCGACATGACATTCGTATTCCCCGAAAGGTTGGGCAGAGGTATATCGTAACATCCTCGTTTCGCCAGTTGTTTAAATCCCATGTAATAGGGGGCACGCCTATTGCCATTAAACGGGCACAAATCCGGACTCCGGGCTGCTACTGAAACTACTGCTACTACTGGTACTTTACCCGACCTGGGGATCGAACCCAGGACCCCATGCTCAGCAGTCACGCTTGCGACCACTAAACCAACAAGGCAGTCAAAATCTTAAATGTATACAATTTTATACTTTTTTTTTCTTTTTTATTCTTGATTTGGTCGCGTTTGGGCTTAGTCTCAACTGGTGGTAAGCGCAGACAGGGTTAAAGATGGAGCACACGAATCCAAGGAACAGAGATATAGAAGGATTCCCCTATACCCCTCTGGCTCTCACATACAAACGACGGAACACAGTAAACTGCTTGGCGTCGGAGTTTAATGTGAGGGTGGTAGCTAGCCTGGCAGACCGTATAGATGCTACCACCAAGCATGCTGGGCTTTGTTGAATCTTACAACGCGTCTATTCCCAGCGTGCGGAGAGGAGTTTTTTATTCTAACCCGTCCTACATCTGGATATTCAAAAATTCAATCAAACTATGACACTGACCCTCATTCCGTTAATGGCAGATTCAATCCCTTACAAACCGTTGCGTTCTGTAGGATACATATGACACGCACCCATAAAAGCACCTTGCAAATGATCGAGCTTCATTGGCTTGCACCTCGTATTTATCAATACACGTGTATACGCGAGTGTCGTTTCGTGGCACACTGAACACAGCCCCTAGCACAACATAACATCACGCCTGTATTCCCCAACGGACTGTGCAGAGGTGAAAAGTAACACCCTCAGTTCGCCATTATGTTCAAGTCCCATGTAATAGGGGGGATCCTATTGCCATCAACCGGGCACAAATCCAAACTCTGGGCTGAAAAACCCAATAACACTTTGCCCGACCTGGGGATCGAACCCAAAACCTCACGATCAGCAGTCGCGCTTGCCACCACTAGACCAACGTGGCAGTTTAAAATAAATGTCACAAAAAAAAGATAGCTTAAGATTCGTGTAGTCAACGTATTCGCTTCGTTATCGACAAATTTTATATGGGAATTGTTTAGTTCCGTGGCGCTAATTCCCATATAAATATCGATACCGAAACGAATCCGTTAACTTCATGATTTCGCTAAAATTCGTGCTAGGGCCTCAGCTTCAATACTAGAAAAAAATAAACTTAAAAGAAAAATCATTTCAAGGCAAAAAGTTTACCTTTCGAGTTATCTTCGTAGCGGTCACAGGACAGTGTCATTTGCTGCAATTCAACCCCACCTCGCCGGTGCCTCGCTGTGCCTCGTTCAGGCCATTAGCACGGTTTAATGTGGCCTTTTATTAGTTTAATAAATGTCTACGTCCTCGCCAGCCATGTGTGAAAGCGAATTTTTATTCGACTTTTTGTTTGTTAGGAATGTTGTTTTAATCGCTTTTATTACCGATGAAGCGATTATCGTTACGTTTTGTATGTAAAGAAATGTTCATGTTCAAAGATTTTATTTTACATATAAACCATTTTGAGATTTTTGGAGGATTAGTTCGAATTTACCTCCTATGCTCTTGCGGGTTTGTGTTACATCCAGACCAGTGTTCCGCAAACTTTTTGAGTTCAAAGTACACCTACGAAATCGGGGAATTTCAGAGGTACACCACAAATAAAAAAACATGTTTTAATCATATAAAGATAGCAAAGAATACATTATTTCCGTCCGCCTTTATAATTTTATAAGAAATATTTTTTTCTCGCGGCACACCAATAAATTAATGACCACGGTACACAAGTGTGCCGCGGCACACACTTTGCGGAACACTGTCCTAGACCTCTACTCTGACTTTTTGAATTCATGTGCGGACCATAATTTAATTATCACTTGCATTAACGGTGAAGGAAAAAATCCTGAGGAAACTTGCACACCGGAGAGGATTCTGTAATCCGCCAACCCGCACCAGGCCAGCGCGGTGGAATAAGGCCTAAAATCGTTCTCATTCTGAGAAAACGCCCTGCCCAACAGTGGGCCAGTAATGAACTGATTATGCATCTCCTTTTTGCATCATTCTGACTTTTGTAAGGTAGAATCTACAAAGACCGAAATACAGAGACTATCTAAAAGAGTAATAGTCAATTCTAAGTCGAAACTTCTGTTTCTTTCATACCCCCGTACATTTACATCAATTTCGCAAATTGATTCCCAAAAACGTCACACCACAATGGGGACATTCAATTATCTGATAGGGACTTCAAACCTATTGTCCGGTTTGGCTTCCTATTCTCATAGAGTTCCTTCCAATGTTGTTTGTCTCCGTCGCATCCGCTTCTAGGAATATTTATTTTCCGGGGCCTCAGAATTATTTAGCATTGGGTCACGATTTTTCATAAATGGTATGCATAACATTACGCGTTTATGATAAGCAATATAACCTACAAAATTAGTGATAAAAACGCTAAAGATCTCCTTGAGCATAAATAATCGTGATGGTGTTAAATAGTTTTTTTTTTAATAAAATGTTTCTTATTTTTTATTAATGTATATCACCGGTGAAGGAAAAACATCGTTAAGAAACCGGCACAAAAAAAATGTTTAAAAAAAGTTCTCGGTGGTGTGTGCAGTCCCCCAACCCGCACCACGCCAGCATGGTGGACTATGGCCTAAACCCTTCGCATTCTAAACAGAGACCAACCAATTACCAACCGCGTGGATCATATGATTTGCGAGGTGAAGCTGTGCTTGCCGCGGTCAGTCTGTGGATGGGTGACCGTTCGTTACACATCGAGACCCCTCCGTGCCTCGGAGAGCACGTTAAATAGTCGGTCCCGGGTGTCATACGGATACCTATGACAGTCGTTACGGGAAGTCAGTAGACCGAAAGTCTGAAAACCGGTCTTACCTTAGGATATCGGCGTTTTCCCAGTAACTGGATTGCGGAGGTCTGATGGCAGTCGCTCTGTGTAAAATACAGGTATTCAGCTGCATCTGGTTAGACTGGAAGCTGATCCCAATATCGTTGGGAAAAGGCTAGGCAGAACAGATTCTAAACAGAGACCAGCAGTGCGACAATAAATGGACTGATTGTGTGTACATATTATCAGAAACTAGAAACAAAATAAAACGTCTAGCCACAGAAATATAAAATTCTATTGCTATTCTGTAAAAATTCTATCTTCGTTATAAAATGAAACGAAGCCACAGACATACGCGGACGTCCATTTCAATTGTTTATTACCCTGCAACTTGTGCACAGGTTGTCACAAGCAATTGAGCGAGGCAGGATATCGAGTTATTGTATAAAACAGACTGTCACAATAAGCGGGGAAATGCTAGGGTGAAAGTAGTGGAAATAGCTTGCAAACGATAAACAGATCGTCTCCTTGTCAATTCCATTCATCAAAACAATGCCAATCGACTTGTGAACTACGTGAACTGTATACCGTAAACCGGGGTTACTTTGATCAATTTCAAAATAGAAATGTATTTTTCTCTTAAAATATGAGAGCAAAAAAATTAAAGTTATTAAGTATCGATTTTGTTTATAATATTCTTCTTGAATAAAAAAAAATATTTTTCTTCTTACTTTTTGAGAAAAAAAATGTTGGTAATAAATGCTAAACTATAATTTATTTTGAGTTACTTTGATATCTCCCTTTTTTTCTAAGGAATTCGAAAGTAACCCCAATAAGGAATAAATAATTACACAAAACTATTACTGACATATTTTTAATAATGTTTCATCAACCGGCAAGGATCCACCCACTGCGACTAATCACAGGCTAACAGTGACGAATAATGCTGCCAATCGTAAAAAAAAAATAGGAAGAATGCGTTTAGAATTCGTACAATTTGAGTTATATTACGAATCGATTTTTTATCAAAGTTACCCCAGGATTCAAAGTAACCCCGGTATACCGGTACGTGTTTAATGTACAGGGTTACATAGAATTAACTAGCGAAACTTCACAGAGTTACTAGGTATCATTAATAGAACATATTCAAAATAAAATATACTTTAATTTTTGTTAATATACCTAAACACAAAAAAATATTAGAATATTTGATCCGTGCAGGAATCAAACACACGACCCTTTACGCAGAAGCCAATCGCTCAGCCACTGCAACAAACGTGTTGTCACCAACACCACGTACTGCCTTATTCACCAAGTAAACTAAAATTAGAGAATGGGGTAGGCAACTGTGGAACTAATGGCGCCACTTTCGATTGTTCCACTGCAATCTTATTGGTTGCAATGTGTTTGACATTATTGTTAATATCAACCTGATGGTTCTGATTGGTGGAAATAACTAAGTATGGAGGTGCTGCCATCTGCTTTAGTTTTGCGTTGCCTTCCCCATTGCTATATTTTACTAACAGACAGCGCGAGAAAAGGACTCCCAGCCCGATTTTGATTGTCCACCCCTCAGTGACCCACTAAGCCGAGGCCCGTACCCCACAGGGGGTGCCCTTAGTGCCACGTCACTTAATTTATATCCATAGTTCGTAAGCCCTGGCTGGGGGCCTTAAAGTAATTTTTGGCCACCACAGGATAGTCCGGTTAAGTAGTTACAAAGCCCTCGCGTGCTTTAAACTACGAGTGGTCCTACATAAAAAAAAAAAAAAAAAAAAAAGAGAAAAGGACGGTGATAAATAAGAACTACGTTAGAGATGTTAAACTAATTTACGCCTTGAACTTCACCGTGTTTTTAGTAGACACCCTCTGATGTGTCGTCTAAACTTGTATGGAATAGTTCAACTAAATTTGACAACTCTTATTTACGTCCGTCTCTTTCTTATTTTATCAGAGTGAAAAAGATGGCAATAGCCTAAAGTTTAGTTTGTGCGCAACAAAATCGGCATGAATGTAAGTGATTAAGAGGAAACGCGGGCTGCAAAATATTACAAGAATAAGTTTTTAAGCGATCTATTTCCGTCCCACCCCTCATTTAAACCTTCTCAATTGAGCGCGAAAGAGACAACTGCATCTCGGACTGATTTCTCCTGTGCAATATTAGCGAAATCGTACTTTTGTATTTCCCTGTTTCCTTCTTCAAATCTGGACCGATTTTAATATTTTTTTCTGTAATAATTTAAGAAAGACTTTAGTAATGTCCGTATATTTTTCTTTTATTTTTATATTCGTCAAATTCGTTTGCCAGATGTCTGAAAGCAGTGGTAAAACCGGTCGATTTTTGTAAAATTTAAACGTTTCTAGTTCTTTTAATAATTAATATATTGACAAAAACAAAACATAGGGACATAGTGGTGGTAGATATATATCATATGGTAAAAAATATTTGTTCTAGTGACATTATCCAAGGAGGAAACTGAGGAATACGTTTGTATGGACTAAATGCCGACAGCATTTCCTCTCAATATTTAAATCGTTTTATAAGATTGCTTTGCAACTAAACATGCTTCGACTTATCTAAATTCTCCCCACAACTCAAAACATCAGCTGAAATTGACAGTCCAATCCTGTTTAACATCGTTGATTGCCCCCCTCAATATAAGGCGAAGGTTCTCTCAAAGCTAATAAAGTGCTCTTTTTAATTAAGGCTCCGTCGATAGTGATCGGCGAGTGACGTCACTCCAACTCGAAGTAGAGCATACTTTAGCTAGTAGTGGTCTGTAGCAAAATTCTCTTCTTTGTTTACGTTAAGCGAGAAGCAAAGGGCGAAGTTGTGCTAAGTATAATGTTGAAACTTGCAAGATATTTTGGTTTCTGGGCTGAACTTACGATGGTTCTTTTGTGACTGCTTCTATATGCTAATCAGGAAACCTAGTCTTGTTAAATAAATAGTTTAGTATAATTCACAAGCATTTATTGAATGACGAATACAATTAATCTTGCCTCTTGATGACTTAAATCATCATCAAAGCCCGTCTTAATGGGTAGCAATGAAATGATTGTATAAGGTAACAATGCTTCTATTTTTTTTTATTTAAATATTTATAAATGACTTGCCTTGCCTTGGAGTGTCTTTTGGTCTAGTGGTCGCAAGTGCGACTGCTGAGTCCTGGTCCTGGATTCGATGCCCAGGTCGGGCAAAGTGTTATTGGGTTTTTCCATTAGGAATTTCTCAGTAGCAGCCCGGTGTTTGGATTTGTGCCCGGGTAATGGCAATAGGCTCGCCCCCTATAACATAGGTCTAAAATTTAGGTGGTATGAAGTTCACCGGGTCATATAGTGTTATTTATAAATGTAATAGGTACTATAATGTATTGAAATAAATAATGAATAGATTGGACTTCTTCAGAATAATTATTATTTAAGAATGTTTATTTTTATGCTTGTTTTTCCATGTAGGTACCTACTTATTTCAAACACAATATAAATTGCTCTTGAATAAAAGAAATAAAAACCACCCCCTGTGCACATTATAACACAAATAAAAACTGTAATAAATATAAAATACTTAACACAAAACAACAATTTCAAAATCGAAGTTACTAAACTCATTGTCTAACATAAACAAGTTTAATTAAACTTATTATTGCAGACCCGTCTTTAATATCGCCCTGTACCTACTTAAAAATTATGAGAACGACTAGCCATTCAATGAAGCTCTTAGTCTTTATTAACTTTATCAGACGTTTCAGACCTTCAAGAACTTACCAGACCTGTTAAATAAACCTACAGGCCTACACCCATATTCTAAGACGTTCCTCCAAAACTTACTCGACTCATACTCGACTCAGAACGGCCTCGAAAACACCTTCAAAATTGGAGTCATTACGTCATAATTTGAATTATCTGCATCGCGCAAATAACGCCGCGATAAATAGTTGTAAGGATTATCGTAAGTATATTCGATAAAGTCTTCAAAATTCATTTTTGTTAAATACGAACTTTGACACTTCCTTCCTTCCTTAAGGTAAGTTCCGAGGTACCTTGAGTTTGACGGATGATTCCTTACCTTGACTGAGGAAAAATTTTAAGTCGAGGACGGTTATGTCAACTATAACTACCGATGGTAGTGAAAAAGACTGAGTCGAGGTGGAGTCGAGTCGAGTAAGTTTTGGAGGAACGTCTTAGAAAATGGGTGCTAAGCTGCCTAAAGAAATATAAATACTTACTTTTTCATGCACGTATAACAACTGTGAATGAGATCCCATTCTGTGATTCACATTGCCCTTGTTGTGTTTGTAGATACATATCAAAGATAAAATTTGTTGAATCATCACAACCTATGCTGGCCGGCGGTCGGCCTCTTCCTCGCCGTCTTGCTGGTGGTGGTAGCGGTGATGTTGGCGGCGAGAAGAATTCGTCGCTCGAGCTCGACGCAACTGCAGCAGCCGGTGTGACATCACTCACGATTGAGGAGTCCGGCGGCTGCGAGGCGGAGCTGAGCGACGGGGCCGAAGATCTTGGGCGTGTGGTCTCGGATAAGGCTTTCGCCCGACTTCAATCTACGAGGACACTTTCCTCTCCTTTTTGCGAGAGGAAGCCGCGTGGTACGTACACACACATCTCTTATTATTATCTTATACTAGCGACCCGCCCCGGCTTTGCACAGGTGCAATGTGGATACTAATGTGGGGCATCAATTGCTGAAAACTGTATTAAATTCCGTTGCGTAATTTGAAAGATCTAAGCGTACAGACAGCAGGAGCGACTTTGTTTTATACTATGTAAAGATTAGTGTGAGTATTCACACATCTAACTGTTGTGTGGCGATAGAACTAAGACAATAGCAATTTATAATGCACTCTTTTGTACTGTAGCGATTTAGACAAAGAGTGGGGCACTCCGTGGATTGAACTATCTGTACTCCAATCACTGCTTATTACTGTCAGCCACATTGTCCTCGGTTGTGCAGATTCATAGACGCGTATTCTTCATTGTACGCTTTTTGTATGCCTGCTTGCTGCTTACGAAACTGAAAAAGTTAACTCGCGCTCGCGTCACTGCATGTAAACCCGATCACTCACATGCGCGCAAACATTCGTACATTATACGAATGTTTTCCGTTTTGTATGGAAAATGTTCGCATAGTCATTGTGAGTGTCAGTCCCACACTTGTGGGTTCGCGTGTTCGTGCGAATGTGAGTGACCCATATAAGATTCAAGACGCCAGTCGTCACGCGTATCAGGGGGCTTACTCCGAAAATCGAAGTACGAAGTTTCGGCTGACGGATCGCACGTTTGCCAACCACGGTCGATGAAATTTTTGCGATTTGTCATTTTGTCTTTCTTTTTTGCCTTTTTCCCATTGGGGTAGGCAGAAACCCTTACATACCCCTTTCGCTTCATCCACATACATACATCTTGCCATACACGCACGCCGGTTGAGAGTACTACGCACCTGACCTTTATGAAGAACATCACCAATAACATCGATGTATGTCCTTCTAGGACGTCCTCTACCGGCGTTTCTTTCTTTCAGCCTACTCCCAAATGTTAATTGACATTTAGTACGTCGTTGTTTGACACTATTTTGATCGTATAATCTATACTATCTATAGGTACTAATATTATAAAGAGGAGAGATTTGTATTTTTGTATGTAACGAATAAACTTAAAAACTACTGGACCGATTTCAAAAATCCTTTTGCCGTTAGAAAGCTACATTATCACTGAGTAACATAGGCTACGGGCGGAGCCGTGAGGACACAGCTAGCCTATACTAATATTATAAAGAGGAATGATTTGTATTTTTGTATGTAACGAATAAACTTAAAAACTACTGGACCGATTTCAAAAATTATTTTGCCGTTATAAAGCTACATTATCACTGAGTCACATAGGGTACGGGCGGAGCCGTGAGGACACAACTAGTTTATTATAAAGTCGATATTCGCCGTTTTTTATTTCGATCCGAAACTCCGACGTTGGCTTTTCGGAGTAGACCCCCGTGGTATCGAGCTACATACACATGAGTTGTTGAATGGGAGAAAATGCACGCTTCTAATACGCTTCGTGGATGATCGAGCCCTTGTACGCCAGGCTGCATAGACAACACCATACTTTGAAGCGTCAATGACGAGGCGCCTCCATGGATAGTACGCCTAATAACGTCCACGACAAAATGATGCATTTCTATAACATAATATAACATCACGCCTTGTATTCCCCGAAGGGAGCGCCAGAGGTGTTTTTCTTCTAACACATCTTCGTTTTGCCTGTTATACATAAGTCCTATGCAATAGGGGGCGAGTTTCATACCTAATAATTAGGTTTGTCGAGACCCAACCGCAAAAGTATTAATAACGTCTTTTTTCTTTCATCGTGTCGAGAAAAGGAAAATTAATTTATGTTAAAAGCTTTCATCCCACATGTTATGTAAGTAACTTATATTAGAGAGCACAAAGCATATTTGAGCTGTGTTATGCAATAGTGTGTCAACCCACAAAAATATTAATTCTGTGTTAACGCCATCTAGTTAGAGTGGTTGGTCAACTCAACGCTTGAAAAAATGCAAACTGCATTAAGATTTTTTTGATAGACGCTCTATTAAATTTACTACAGTTCTGGGTATTTTTTCAAGCGTTTAGTATAGACCTACCACAAGAACTAGATGACGTTAACATAAAATTCATATTTTTGTGAGTTGACCCATTATGCATAATACGGCCCATTTATTATTATACTACAACTCCTGTTAATTAAACTACGTCGACTATTTCAGTACTTAGTATAGTTCAACAGACTTTTATTTCCAGCAAATAAAATGATGTTTCTGAATGGCATGATAACATTGGCCATGTGAGGGCTACCGGTGGCAGAAAATTTAACACTTCCTTTCAACGATGCTGTCAAGAGAAGGGGCGGTACCATTCTCGTGTCTTCTAATAACCATATGCGGCGATCACTGATGGATAAAGATGAATAATGTAACTTTCGTGCTCCAGCGAGAATTCCACGTCGACCTATTTCTCCACTTTATCCTCCAGAAGAACGGTTTTAGGGGCTAATGCTCCATGTGCTAGGTTTTGTAAAGCGTTAAATAGCTGTAGCGATAAAATTGATTTGCATGTTGCTTCTGTCTCTAAGTAGAAATCTAAAATTCTGAAATGTTTGTCTGATCTGCTGTAATGTCAATGCATTAACATTTACTTTTTTTTATATTTCTTTGCTTGTAAACTTTACCTACATAGACTAAGCTTAGAATTAACATAATTTAATTTTCTTCATGTGGTGTTTACCTTTAAGTAA
Organism: Amphipyra berbera; assembly: GCA_910594945.2. Classification (NCBI taxonomy): domain Eukaryota; kingdom Metazoa; phylum Arthropoda; class Insecta; order Lepidoptera; family Noctuidae; genus Amphipyra; species Amphipyra berbera. The sequence continues at coordinate 6,015,904 of OU343136.1, read as the reverse complement.
TTGTTACACTGTATGTTTCTTCTTTCGTGTAATTTAAGTGTAAACAATTGTTGGTAGACCTATTAAATAAATATATAAATCACCAATACATCTGCCAACCGTGGTGATTACTGTAATATTTTATCACCGTTCACTGTCACACTTTTCAAGGCTTATTGCCAAAGTTTATACACGGGCGATCTATGTACTAAGTGTCAATTGTACTAAGAGATCGCTGGATGTCTTGCGCGCCCAATATAACAATGCTTTCAGGATGTTGGTGAGGCTGCCTCGTTACTGTAGCGCGTCGGAAATGTTTGCGCAAGCCCGCACAAACGGCTTCTATGCAATTATACGCAAAAAAACTGCATCGCTACTGAGGAGAGTGAGGGGCAGTCGAAACAGCATCCTGAAAACTGTAGCCGAGAGCCTCGGCTTTCCGACTGTAGAGCAGTTTGTGCGGAGGTTGTTTTTTAGGCCGGGGCCGCACTGGTACGGCGACAGCGACGCAACGGTGATTTCGTGAAAACAAACTCATATAAACATATGTCCGTGGCCGCACTGCAGAAACGACAAGCGAAATTTATTTGTTCATATCGTAAAGAAATTTCAAATGTTCTTCAAGTAATGAGGGTGTCCGCATTAAATAATATTATTCAGCGACCCGCGACGACACTTGAATTTCGTACGACAAACAGCGGTGCGACGGCAATTTGTCACGATTTGCAACAAAATATGCGGTGATTTACCTGAGCGGCCGCACTACCTCGCGGCGTTCGTGCGAAAGAGCGCGACATATTCAAGCGAAGAAGTGCGGCCACCCATTATGCGACGTAACGGCGCGGCGTTTTGCTGGCTTCTCGCTTTTGCAATGCGGCCACCTATTTTTTCACGTCGCTGTCGCCGTACCAGTGCGGCCGCGGCCTTACTAACACTAGACAATAAGTAATTTTTTTGTATGTTACTAACATTATATAGATATTCGTGTCCGAAATAAAGCTATTCTATTCTTTTCTATTGTAAGTACATAGGTAATTTCGAAACCCATTTTAACGAATCATGGTGTCCAAATGTACCAAGTCCATCATTAACATGGAAACGTGTGACGCATAAACCTTATTGAACAGACTCGACTAGTTGTGCCACTAAGTAATTAGGTTCAATCATAAACCATGCTCATATCAATAATGCCAGTTACCTATTGCATCATTAACTTTGTTAAAGGGACAATTTGTTACTGTAATTACTCTGAATGCGGTACGGATATTATATTACGTAATAACTACGATCAATGGGGTCATAATTTAAGTACCTATGAACAATATACGATGTGCGTTTAAATTTAAGCAATTTTCTATAAGGTGTTGTGATTTTGTATCGATCTAAAGATTTTTTTATCGAAACCCAGGGTAATCAGCAGAGATCGGATAATCGGATGCATATTTACCTAAAGTTCAGGTGTTGGCTAATATGGAATGCACTTTTATATCGAAAAAATGCCGCGATTCCGGGATCGTCATATTTTGTGGTCTGTAGAATAAAATCAAATATTTACCTAGAATTGGTTGCATATTTATTTATTTACATACCTAAACTTTTACCTTTTTTTTAACTAACACATACATGCACCCCTCACTTTCTTACACCCTACATACCCACATATTTGCATCGGGGGTTAAAAATTAACATCAATTAAGCATATGCATTCGATTAGTTATGCAATCCCGTGATACAGGATTATTTGTTTTAATAAATTATTTTCAGAAGCCGTTTTCATACTTTTGTAGCGAAAAATTAACTTTAGGTAAATATGCATCCGATTATCCGATCTCTGGTTATCAGACATTATAACGTATGTGTATGCAATTAACCTAAACATCAAGGATGGCATACTTAATTTATCCAACTTCTGAAAAAATATCTTAACTACGAATCAACTAATGGTACTAGGTACCAGCTTGACCTACTTGACCTTATATCGAATTGATTTTACTGACAAAGTTTTGAGGTTCAATAAAGAAATTCTTGTTAAGTTTATTTTTATTTTAGCACTCGTTCGTTCTGCATGGCCTTTTCCCAACTATGTTAGGGTCAGCTAACATAGTTGCGGCTGAATACTAGTATTTTACACGGAGTAACTGCCATCAGACCTCCACAACCCAGTTACTGGGCAATGCCGATACCCAAAGGTTAGACCGGTGATCAGACTTTCGGGCTTCTGACTGCCGTAACGATTGTCATAGATATTCGTATGACACCCGGAACCGACGGTTTAACGTGCTCTCCGAGGCACGGAGAGATCTGGATGTGTAACAATCGGTCTCCCATCCACGGACTGACCGCGGCAAGTGCAGCTTAACCTTGCAAATCATATGATCCGCGCGGTTATGTACCTATTAGCCAAAAGCACCTCACAAATGGAATAAAAAAAAATATTTATTAATTTTATTATTATTTTATCACTCATTGCAACTTTTACATTAAATGTCATATGACCTAAATATAATTACCTATGTATTTGTTCATCTTTAAAATTCTGAACACAATCATGGAGACAAGTAAACCCCTTTTTTACCTAGTACGTTGTCATATTGAGCAAAAATCTTTCAACTACATTACCCAAAGTATTTCATATTTCAATATTCCAACCAGTTGACGCAAATATTGAAAAAAAGACGCGGATAATCAAAACAGGGCGCAAACTTAAAAATAAAATATAAGCCTCTTGGTATTATGCAAATGTTATGAAAGCGTAGTGTAAGAGCTCGCCATTTATGAATATTCATTAAGGCGTCATTACAGAAGGCTTTTTTTCTCCGTTCGGCTTTTTGTTCGGCAACAATAACTAAGATTGGCAGTTTTACTTATTTTTGTAATATTTAATCTGAAATCTGGCTTTCTTTTTAAAAGTGTCATGTCAGACGAATTTAATGGGTTAATACGTCAAACGCGACATAGTAAAGAAAAAATGTTTTTTTTTTTAAATAATTTGTCGTATGATACCTACGTATCATAACATAACATCACGCCTTGTATTCCCCGAAGAGTACGGCAGAGGTGTATTTAGTATACCCTCGTTACGCCAGTTATATTTAAGTCCTAAGTAATAGGGGACGAGCCTATTGCCATTAACCGGGCACAAATCCAGACTCCGGGCTGCTACAGAGAAATTCCTAATGGAAAAACCCAATAACACTTTGCCCGACCTGGGGATCGAACCCAGGACCCCATGCTCAGCACTTGCGACCACTAGACCAACATGGCAGTCAGGACTTTTTTTTTCTCTTTGGAAAATCCTCATGGATGTTCCTCGCCCAGGGAAGGCGAGGGGGTCTGCCGGACTCTTACCGGCTAAAAACCAACGGTGTACCTCCTCCTGACCGTCCGGCCGGGGTCACGGGGTTCGCAAAAGCATGCACCGCAACCCCGGAGGCAGTCAAGCCTACGTGTCAATTATAATTAAAACGGATTTTAATAGTAGTAAAGCTGTGTATGATTTCATCTGAAAAATTACTACCACTATACCGATTGCCAAGCAACATTGCTGTGTTTCGGTTTAAAATGTATGGGTGCCGGTGAAGTAACTTCTTCTTTTCGTGTGGTTAGTGACTAACCTCGTGTCAGAGTTTGTGCCTCCCATAGACCTCTGACTTGGCTTCACATGCCGTCGAGAAATATCTCTCAGGCATGCCGGTTTCCTCACGATGTTTTCCTTCACCGTTTTTAAGCAAGTGATAATTATACAATACGCACATGAATCTGAAAAGTCAGAGGTATGTACCTTGGTTTCGAACTCGAGACTTATGACTTGGCAGTCCGACGGTCACACTACTAGGCTATCACTGCTATACTGCTGCTGGTGAAGTAACTGACACGTGAGACAGAAAAACCTTGTCTCTAGGGTTGGCAACACAACAGCAATCTTCTTAGGGTTGTAGGTGTAATAGGCGACAGTAACCACTTACCATCAGGGGGCTCGGCTTACTTGCCGTATGATAACTTTTTTTTAATATTTTGACTCCGCCTGCCGGATTCCTTTTTTTATTAGGAGCTTGTCTTAGCAAAGAATATTACAAAATTGTCACTTGATTCAGCAAACAGCATAAAAGGAGATGTTTCATTTTCGGCCATAAGATGTACATTTATCGAAAAAGGGGAAAAAAATCCAAGAATTGAGGAAAAATATTCTTTCGTGAATTTAAACCTGATTTGATGTGCACAAAATATAATAAGTTTTCAATTATTGCCATATTCTATTCAACATGGCGTCCTATAGTTTGCATAGCCTGCTTTCGTTCTGAAATCATGTCAAATCAAAACATAATTCACGTAGACGTTTTAAATATGAAAGGTATGTATTCTTGTACAATTAATAATTATTATTATTCTCTTAGCCATCTTTTTCGACTAATTCGAAGCTAGTGTGACGATTTCACCGTTAGAAAAATATTTATTCTTCTTTTTTGACGTGTACTTCTGAACGAAAAATTCAAAATGTCAGGTCACAGTCAGTCAGTAATTAACAAATATCAATTTCTAGGTTAGGTAAACGTCATCTTTACAACCTCTCACGGCTGTCATAACTCTCACGACAAACGTCAAATATTTATAACTTTTATTTTGTGCATAAAAAACATTTGATATTATGAAAAAAAATGTTACTGTAAGCTATTCAGGGTTCAGTTTCCCAGCTTTTCTAAACTGTACACCTTATGGCCGGAGTCCCATACAAAAATGAAACATCTCCTTTATGGCATAAATAATTTCTGTAGACGTTGCTCGTAACTTCAAACGTCCACATTTGTTTTCTAACTCATATAATATATTGTAACTCATTACATTATCTACCTTTGGACGTAAAGTGTTTTTTAAATTGAATATTTAAGTTCATTACAATAAATCTTATTGACTAGTCTTCGCGTTATTATTGATTTATTTAATTACAACGGTTGTCATAACAACCTTCTTCCTACCCTTATCCCACCCAAGGTGGGGTCGGCACAACATGTATTTCTTAAATCCATGTTGTTAGAGGTTTTGGCTTATTGTTTTATGACCGGCCACCTGCCTGACATCAACCCTCCTTGGGATGACTCGTTGCGCCGTCGCGCGGGTGACCAAATGTGCTTGCTGATATTATGCACTGGGTCCCAAATGATATGCTTGTCAATCTTGCTTGTCAATTTTGCTTGTCATAACAACCAATTACAGTAAATAAATATAAAAATAGAAGAGACCGTTAACAACACTCTCATAAATTCCTCTCACAGTACTTCTGACATACCAATAAAATCTTCGTCCATCCATCCGGAAACAGATCGCCTGTTGGATTAGAATCCAAGAGATCATTAAGCGCGGTCAGATTGCGAAGAATTGGCGACTTAGCACGTTCAACAGTACGACATGGAGGCACGGTAAATAGCCTGTGCTTCCTGCCCCGGCAGTAATTGGTTCTATAAATAAAAAAATCTTGAAATCCCTTTTATAGAAAAACCATCTTGTACTTACCTAACTTAATCGCGGCATCAAAGAATTATGTCAAGATTAAGTATCTTTAAAAATTTTAAATATTTTTCATGCCTCGGCTTTGTATTACAATATTTGGGTGCTTCATTATTTCTTTTATGTCGGAGAACAAAAGGGTTTCTTACCTTATGGCTGAATTCTAACCAGATGGCTAATTAGAATACTTGTTTTAATTTTCCCGACCCACTGATTTTAATATCTTTTTTTAACAACTTTTTGTTACGTGTATAGTCGCCGGCACGTAACTTTGCAAAAGTAGAGAAGACAAAAATAAATTATCGCAATAACCATAGAATAATGACAAGCAATAAAAGTGACCATTTTTTTTGTTGCACTAAGTGTACATGCGCAAACTTACTCCCATTACGCCAAAACCTTGCCAAATTACGTGCCGGCGACTATACCCGGAGTAGGCGTCCTAGTAATCCAGGACATATGTTCTATCTATGTGCCTCATCTAAATCCTTTCACCGGTTTATGCGTGATTCAGTGACAAACATCCATCCATTCATCTTCACAAACGTTCACATTTACGAGTATAATACACTCGGGAGCAATGAATACGTCACCAACATAAACCTTAATACCTCTAAAAACATTGTTGAACATTGTTTAACATTTTACCATTTTTTCGTTTATGTTGGTGACCCGGACTCATTGCTCCTGAGTGTTTACTGCGATTACATAACAACACGATGCCTTCTTGGAAAATTAAGTCCATAGTTATTTGCAACATCATTTCTTGTTAAAACCTAAGGTACTCTTCAGAGAAAAAAGAAATCCTGTTTTTGATCTGTTTACCTTTTCAATTAGTTACAGATGGTTTAGCCTTTTCTCTTACATAAAAGATAGTCATTATATTTTCTAGAAATTCTTTGTTCATCTGAAAAATATAGTTTTTCCTTTGTTTAAACCTATTGTAATTTTGTTCTATGTCCAGTTGAATGAATAATTTTACAGTGAGTAGTTAGTGTATATTTTATAAAATCTGTTTGTGTTTTTAGGTTATTATTAGTTTCTTTTTTCTTATATTTTTTTTAGTATTTCTGTTAGTACGTCTACTTCAACGTTATGAACACAGCAACTAGATTCAGTTTTTTTTAACCAAAAAGTATTTTCACAGCATCGATAACTCTCACGCAAAATTCGGTGGAGCCAGTTTTGTTTTTTATTTTATACACGTGTACAGCTTTATTCTTCTATCTAGCGGTATTCCACTTTGCTGCACTCAGTCTTCAAGTTAGAACATGTAACCTCTTTACTAAAATCAGAAACCGTCAAACTTTTTAAATCTCAATCTGGAGCTCGAAAAAGCAAAAAATTACAAAAATTTGGCGAAAGTTACGAGGTGCAATGTGAAAATAGCAGGAGCCGCCAAAAAACTTTAGTTATATACGACGCGATGCAGTTTCGCGTTCACTGAGCCGTTATGAACCCAGTTGATTTTTCCGATATACCTACGTACCTACTACACATATTGATCTGAATAATTGTAATAGTAAAAGCTTGCAGAGAGTTTAGGGTTACCTTTTATGAAGAGAATGTTCTGCCTGGCTTTTTCCCAACTATGTAGGGGTCAGCTTGTCAATTATAGGATCTCAGTTTTGGCGTGTAACTGATATTCAGGGTTTTGCCTCGATCGTGATACTGATAGTTGTTTTATATGGAGCAGTTATGTGGTTACGTTAGAGCTCTGCCTCATTAGTGCGTTGCGGTGCGTTGCGTCTTCGCAGCGTCCACGCTGCGTCGTTTTCCATATATTTTAAATGACATGCCACATTAAAACGTTGCGTCGTCGCACGCGACATTTCAACGGATCGGCGGACGAGAGACGAAGCGGGGGGAGGGTGATGCGCTGCGCTGTCGGAGCCCCGGTGCGACGACGGACAGTGTTCCACTGCTAGAGGTGCGTGCGTCGTCCCCTTGCACTGCGACGTCGTGCGTCGTCGCAACGCAGGTGTGGCATACAATACGTTGATCCGTTGCGACGACGCAACGCAAAGTACTAATGAGGCATCGCTCTTATTATGTGGTATGGTTAGAGTTGCCACCTTTTTCAGACAAATATAGTATTTTCGAGGCCAGTACTTACCAATAAAAATATAGATGATCGGGAAAAAAAATTGTATGTTTCAAATCATGGAGCTTTTCTTCACGCTCGATTTTTATTTTATTTTTATTACATTTCTGCTGTCGCGATATGAATTTTCTTTAAAGGAAATATAGTAGCTTAACCTAAAAATATGTATACAGTCTGCCTAGCCTTTTCCCAACTATGTTGGAGTCAGCTTCCATTCTAACCAGATGAGGCTGAATACCAGTATTTTACACGAAGCGACTGCCATCAGACCTCCGCAATCCAGTTACCTACTGGGCAATACCGGTATCCTAAAGTTAGACCAGTTGTCAGACTTACTGACTTCTGTATTACCGTAACCAATGTCAGGTATTCGTATGTCGCCTGGGACCGACTGTTTAACGTCTCCAAGGCACGGAGAGGCCTCGATGTGTAACAAACAGTCTCCCATCCACGGAGTGACCGCGGCAACCGCAGCTTAACCTCGCAAATCATATGATCCGCGCGGTTGGTAATTACCCATGAGCTCCTCCTTTTATGAAGCGAATGACTTTTAGCAAAAAGACGAACGAAGTACGAGCAGATAAATGCTGACATTTTTCTTTCTACTTACTTCACTTCGTATACCTAATATCTTAGTGGACTCTCAAGGGAATATCTGAGGTGACATATTATTCGTAGCTTTAGAACAAAATGGCGTGTGGGGCCCCACACGACAATTTGTTCCAAAAGATAGCACACAAATTGTTACAACTGACATATGGTAGGAAAGTCGCGTCGCCCACAGCTCTTTAAAAATGTAGATACAATTTTATTAAGCCGTCTCCTGCGCGTTTTGTTCTACACACAAAGCATTCTGACGACACGTTTGGTGTAGTTTGAGAGATCGGCTTCTGCGCTACGAGTCGCAGGTTCGATTCGCTTTTTTTTAGTAGCCTATGGAATTTCCCTCTGCTGAGCAAAGGCCTCCCCTTTCGCCTTCCAAACCTCTCTATTTTGTGCCGTTTCTAACCATGTGAGCCCCGCAAAAGCGTCGAAATCGTCACGCCACCTACGCCGCGGCCATTTGTATTGAATTGGCCGCGGCAACATATAATCCAAAACAATTCGATTCCCTTACGGAACAAATATTTGTATGGCCTAACGATAGTTGTTCTGGGTCTGGGCGTTTGTGCATGTGAAGATTTGTGTCTGTAAACGCAGCCACCCAGAAATACAAGTGCGGGGCAAATCTATAAAAAGAAATGTTTCACACGTGTTTTACTACACATTTTAAAGGTACCAACAATGTTTTAGTTTTCTATTCCGTCGGAAAACATCTACACGCGCGGGTTAAAGAGCACAGTACCAAATTACCAACTATTTGTTTACAACTCTCACTCTGATTCGAAACACACACATCCAATATATTTTGTACAGTAGTTTTTGTGTAGTATGTAGAGCAAAACAAGAGCAGGAAACTCGTCTTAACATTTAAAAAAAAGTAGGTAGGTACATTTCATCAAGCCTAAAACACATAAGTAATAACATAGTCAACCTACATAACATAATATAATTCACGCCTGTATTCCACGAAGGAATGAGCAGAGGTGTATAGTAACATCCCCATTTCCCCGTTATGTCTAAGTCCCATGTAATAGGGGGCGAGTCTATTGCCACCAACCGGGCACGAATCCAAACTCCAGGCTGCTACTTAAGAATTCCATGCTGAAAAACCCAATAACACTTTGCCTAACCTGAGGATCGAACCCAAAACCTCACGTCGCGTAACCACTAGACTAACGAGGCAGTTTAGTAAATCTAGTTATTAAGAATTTAATAAAATAAAACCTTTAGTTTTTATGTACGAGCCAGTTAGTTCTATCAAACGTTCTGGTTAAAAGATTGTAAGTAATAGAATTATCTAGACTGCGTTTTTTATAAGGATTTATTTTTCCAAATCCCTTAGTCAAAGCAAGAGATTAACTAAAACTTAATCTGATTCGCAGACAGATATATAAAACAAAGAATAGGTATGCTAGAATGTAAAACCTAAAATGTTAAGTAATATTTGTCACATAAATGTAACAATTTTGAATTAAATTATCATGTTTCAGCAATTAACTCATCTTTTTGGAATCGAATTAAATTAATTAGTACCTAACCACCTAATTAATTTTCCGGCTGACTGCACATTTGACTAAATAGTGTAATTAGTCTATAAACATTTTGAAACTTATTGAGATACATTTGAATCTCAGCTTGTAACACTTTAGGGTGGCTTTAAGAGACAACTCTTAACTAGCATGTGCACATAAAATTTTGCAGGCGTGTACTTACGGGAGGATAAACAATAACACTTGTAACCGAACACTATAATATTTAATTAAGAATTACAAATATATCAACAGGGCGTGGTTCGTACAATGCGAGGAGTCCAGGGTCTTCCTGAGCAGGTATAACACAGCTTGGCAACTGCAGCGGCGCGAGAGGGCCGATCTGCAGTGTGCCGATCTTTTATAGACCCGGAACCCCGCCAGTCAGAGACCACCCGTTACAAGCTTTTATTTAACAACATTATCAAAACAAAAATATGGTTCAAAAACCCTTATTGTTTTATAATTTTTTTAAATACCTATCAAGAACGCATTGCCTTAACCCTCATCTGGATGCCATTGCACTAGGTTATTAATGTCCGTTTCCTATAAACAAAAACGAATCGTTTTGCTTACCAATAGTAGCATTTTTTATTGCCAAACTGAGCACATAAATAGACTCGTAAGCTAAATTTACGTTATAGCTACTTCCATATAGTTAGGTCCACGATGCAAAGTCATGAGGTCTTTGCTTCATTATTGGTATAGTAGCGCACTTATCTTGGCAAGAGTAGAGAAGAGAATTCCCCTCCTTTAGTTCTTAACTCTAAACAGACAAGTTAAAGAATAAATTATGGCAATAACCATAGAATAATGACAAGCAATAAAAGTGTCCATTTTTTGTTGTACTAAGTATAAGTACATGCGCAAACTTACTCACACTATGCCAAAACCTTGCCAAGTTACGTGCCGGCGACTATAAAGGTACAAGAGTCTCAATTTTAACCCATAACGCTCCGTAAATTATAGGAATCAGCTGTATGAAGAAAAAATATAATAAACACCTAAATTGTACCCGAATATGCCAAACACAATAAGGTAGTGAACTGGGGATCTAATGGCGCCACCATCGCTTGTCCCAAAACAATTTGATTGATCAAAGTTTGTTTGATATTATTGCTAATCTCAATTTAACTCGTTCTTCTTCTTCATATTTTCGTGTGGTTAGTGACTAACCTGGTGTCAGAGTTTATGCCGCCCATGGGCCTCTGACTTAAATTCGTATGTCGTCGAGAAATATCTCTCAGGCATGCCGGTTTCCTCACGGTGTTTTCCTTCACCGTTTTTACGCAAGTGATAATTATACAAAACGCACATGAATCTGAGAAGTCAGAAGTGCGTGCCTTGGATTCGAACTCGAGACCTATGACTTGGCAGACCGACGGTCACACCACTAGGCAATTACTGCTGTTGCTATTATATTAATGATACTTCAAGTTCAATAGATAACACGTTCTATGACGTCACCACCCTCAAAATGTACCGGTGTTTGGATCCACGAAAAGGGCGCTATCATCAGATTTTCAACATAAAAGTCGACGGCATACGCCACGCTACACCGAAATGCTTTTTGCATGCATACATACATATATAAAATGAAATGTTAAAGGTAGTTCTATATGCAAAAGTTATCACTGCTGTTACTCGTTCTGATTGGTTGTAATTGGTACCAACCGAGGTGCAATCCGCTTTAATTTCGCGTTTACCTCTCCATTACCACAAACATCCACTACTCTAACATTCTAAACGAATTGAATGTAGACTAAATGAAATTGCATCTCATTCAATATGACCGCACTGTTCCCGGCGGTTTACAGAGTACTTAAATTACTTTACCACCGACAAAGTTTACCGAAACCTAGTCTTTCCCTACTTGATTACCCTAGCGTGAACAAACTCGGCGTGACACACCCTAGAGATTTTTCTGCCCGACGCGGGAAAATTATTGCTAACTACCCGCAACTTACTCTGTGTTATCTAGAATTAATGTATACGTCGGTTTGTTCAGCTCAGGGGTAACGTTCTGGGATAGATGGTGAACACCGATGTTTGTTTTTTTACTGAGAGGAAAATGAAATAGAATTGCGAGTTTATACATTTTATTTCTGCCTATATTTTTCCCAACTATGTTGGGGTCAGCTTCCAGTTTAACCAGATGCGGCTGAATACCATTTTACACGGAGCGACTGCCATCAGACCTCCGCAACCCAGTTACTAGGCAATACCGACAACCTTAAGTTTAGGTTAGACCATTTGTCAGACTTTCGGGCTTCTGACTTCACTTAACGATTGTCATAGGTATTTGTATGACACCCGAGACCGACTGTTTAATGCGCTCTCCGAGGCACGGAGGGATCTCGATGTGTAACGAACGGTCAACCATCCACGAACTGACCGCGACAAGCACAGCTTAACCTCGCAAATCTTATGACCCGCGCGGTTGGTAATTAATTGCGACTTTACAAATAAAGCTTGAATTTAGATGACGAACAGAATGCTTTTCCGAATTTGCCTTTTGTTTGGACGATGTCAATAGCTCATCAGAGGAGCGTTTGATAGTGTAATATGTATGTATGTTCGATTCCTATATCAAATCTGAAATCAAAATTATTTGTGCTGTGATCATCTCAACAGAACCTAATTAATAATTAATTTTCACTACACTAAAAACAGGATATCACTATTAAATTTGTCAGTACCCAATAAATTGGACTGAACTGTTTAAGACTTATACAGACTCAGCGATAATCGAAAAAACTACTAGCAAAATATCCAAAAAAATAAGAAATATTTTCATAATTACTTGGCAGGGGGATGCTGGCACTCGGAAGGATGTGGGGCAGGGGAGCAACTGCCCCACCACAGGAGAGGTCCACCAGAAGAAGCTGGTGGACCGAGACCTGCCGGGGTCGCGGTGCATGCAACAGCGAATCCCGTGACCCCGGCCTTAGGTCAGAAGGAGGGACACCGTGGGGTTTTAGCCGGTAAAAGTCCGGCACACCCCCCCCGTCTTCCCCAGACGAGGGACAGACGGATTTCCCCACGAAAAAAAAAAAAAAAAAAAAGGGGGGATGCTGGCACTTGACATAATTCCTAATTTGCTTCCCACACAAAAGACGATACCTTTATTTTGCCAAAAACACTCAATGCTCATCCATCATTTTTATTTATCATCTAAAAATGAATTTGTCCGACATTGACGCTTATACAAACGCAGACGGTTTTGTTTGTCCGTCAAATGTGCCGCTGCCCTTAGACAAATAATAATTAAACTCACTGACTAATATCAATAATTAATTGCAGAAACCGTAGTTAATTTCACTGAATGGTTAGATCACTAATTAATTATGTAAAACGCAATAAATCAAAGAAGAAAAAATAAAAAAACTACTCTGTATTTTTTTAAACAAAATATTAATAGTAAACATAACATAATCAACCCATTACTGTCCCACTGCTGGACACGGCCTTCTTCTCAGAATGAGAAGGGTTTAGACCTTAGTCCACCACGCTGGCCTAGTGCGGGTTGCCAACTACACACACTATCGAGGAGCTTATGGAGCCCTCTGAGGTGTGCAGGTTTCCCCACGATATTTTCCCTTCACTTTTAACGCAAGTGATAATCAAATTATGATCCGTACATGTATTCGAAAAGTCAGAGGTTCGGGCTGGTATAGAACTCAGACCCTCCTCCATGGAAGGCAAACGTTCAACCGCTAATTATAATAAGCACCGCTGTGTATTATTAATAACCAAGTTATAATTCATAAAACTTAAAAGAGAAACCACATTTTGTAACTTTAAGCTATTATCATTTACTCATGATATGAGGGTCTCGTGGCTAATTACGTGGGTCATACAATTTGCGAGGTTAAGCTGCGCTTGCCGCGGTCAGTCCGTAGATGGGTGACCGTTCGTTACACATCGAGACCCCTCCGTGCCTCGGAGAGCATGCTAAACAGTCGGTCCCGGGTATCATACGAACCTATGACGAAAGAAGAAGACGAAAGCCCGAAAGTCTGACAACCGGTCTAACTTTAGGATATCGGCATTACCCAGTGACTGGGTTGCAGAGTGATGGCAGTCGCTCCGTGTAAAATACTGGTATTCAGCCGCATCTGGATAGACTGGAAGCTGACCCCAACTTAGTTGGGAAAAAAACTAGGCAGAATAAAAAAATATACTTTTGATATTGACTGTACCATAATTTCCTGTGTCGTGGTAGCCACTGCACAATATACACACATCACAAGTACACACGTGGATATATATCACAAACAAACAGTGGCTGTAGGCTACACAAATGTTGGTTCAGTCTGGGAATCGAAACCGTACCCCGAGAACAGCAAACGGTAATACACCGCTGCACCACTTGAGGTAATTGAATGGTATTAAATAAACTAACTATAAGATTAAGTGAATGAAAAGTGTCTTTGAAAAAGTCACATTGGTACAGTCAGCGACAAAAGTCGGTTAACACTGTTAAGTTTACACTAAGATAACATAACATCACGCCTTGTATTCCCCGAAGGGTTCGGCAGAGATGTTTTAGTACAACCTCGTTTCGCTAGTTATGTTTAGGTCCCATTTAATAGGGGGCAAGACTATTACCATGAACCGGGCGCAAATCCAAACTCCGGGCTACTACTGAGAAATTCCTAATGGAAAAACCCAATAACACTTTGCCCGACCTGGGGATTGAACCCTAGACCCAATGATCAGCAGTCGCGCTTGCCACCACTAGACCAACAAAGCAGTGCATCAATTACATAAGATCTAAATTGACACAAAATTATTTGATAAACTGCTTTTCAACATTTCATGTAATAGTCAAGAGATTAAGTTTTTATTTTTTATTTTTAAGGAAAAATATTGCCCCACACTAGGATTTCTCCTGTATCGTGGGCGCGTTTACAGACACAAATCTTCGCATTCACAAACACCCATACCCGGAACAACTATCTTTAGGCCATGCAAAAATTTGATCCGTGTGGCAATCGAACCCACGACCCGTAGCGCAGAAGCCAATCGCTCAGCCACTGCACCAAACGTGTTGTCTTTAATGTTACATCTGTTCCGTTTTATTTAAACATGTGACGCGCCAATTTAAAATTCGAACTCCCCGCGCGGAAGCCGCGTGTGAGGGCCCGGCGCGTCGACGAGCAACACCTGGTGTGCTGCTCGCCGAAACATTGGTCTTCCGGCACGCTACCGCGACTGACGATTCAAGCGATCATTACTGTGCGGCGCGTTTGCCCAAATATAAATTGTCTCTCTCATGTGTAATGTGTAACTAATGTCTAAAAATTTTCACACTCTTCCTCTTAGCCTTTTCCCAATTATCTTGGGGTCAGCTTCCAGTCTAACCAGATGCGGCTGGATACCAGTATTTTACACGGAGCGACTGCCATCAGACCTCCGCAACCCAGTAACTGGGCAATGCCGATATTCTAAGGTTAAACCGTTTGTCAGACTTTCGGGCTTCTGACTACCCGTAACGACTGTCATAGGTATTCGTATGACACCCGGGACCGACGGCTTAACGTGCTCTCCGAGGCACGGAGGGGTCTCGATGTGTAACAAATGGTCACCCATCCACGGACAGACCGCGGCAAGCGCAGCTTAACCTCGCAAATCTTACGATCGGCGCGGTTGTTATTTAGCCACGAGAACCTACAAAAAAAAATGTTTCATACTCTGTGTTAATAAATGATTCACTCAATGTGTGAGCGTTTAATTATACGAGTCGTAACGTTAAAAACATCATTGTTTTCTATTCCCTCAGGCCATATTCGCAACTGTGTTTCGTATGCAGTTACCGTAGAAGTACTATTCTATGTTCACAACTAGTTGCAATAGAAGAGTTTTGCTTCTTTATTCGCATCTTGTTGCGAACTAAGAAAAATTTTTTTTACATGAATACGAGACAAGATTATCATTTAAAAAACAGAAATGTTAACAGACTTTCGTCGCTGACTGTACATACCAGTTTTTAAACCCAAAGCTTGGGTTCGTAACTTCAACAACAACTTAACAATTTCGAGGCAAAGGTGTACTATTGCACTATTATAAAGAGGAATGATTTGATTGTTTGTTTGCATTGAATAGGCTCTGAAACTAATGGACCGATTTGTTTTTTTTTTCACCATTAGAATCCTACATTATCCCGAATGAACATAGGCGATAGAGTATTTCAAAAAATAATTTATATGAAAAAAAGACTTCTTATGCAGGCGGAGCCGCGAGGGCACAGCTAGTTTATCATATTTATGTAAATCAAGGGTCTAAGCAGTACTCCAGCTCTATTTAAACTGCTCAACGCGTCTACCGTAGTAACGTAACGATGAATTAGTTTATACATACACATAACATAACATCACGCCTGTATTCCCCGAAGGGTTGTGCAGAGGTGTATAGTAACACCCTCATTTCGCCGTTACCTACGTTAAAGTTCCATATAACAGGGGGCGAGCCTATACTACGATCAACCGGGCATAAATCTAAACTCCGGGCAGCTACTGAGGGATTTCACCCGGAGAAACCCAATAACACTTTTGCCCGAACTGGGGGTCGAACCCAGGACCTCACCATCAGCAGTCGCGCTTGCCACCGCTAGACCAACGAGACAGTTAAACATACGTCACCACTTAACTTCAAATTTACCTCTATCCTACAAAAGTACCTAAAAATCTATTAAAATAAATCTTCCAAGCCGCTTACATTAAAGATTCCAACTCTACCGTGGAATTGAAAAACTATTCCGGAATGTTCGAAAAAGGTGGGAAATACGATAGAGTTACGGAAGCTTAAGTTGTAGAGCTTTCGTGGCGATTCAATTTCAGTAAAGTTTGGGACAAAGTGGACATAGAGCTTGGTAGACCGCTAGTAGAGTGGTAGAGTCTGAATGCCTAGCGCTAACAACACATTAAGGCTGTATTGTTTCGGGACGAATTGTACGCGATTGTAGAGCACTTGTTTATTTCAATTGTAGAGGTACGGGCTTATATTTTGATATTGTTTTGAATTGTTTTGTAACGTGTTTTTATATTCCTTTTTTGTTAATTCTCTAACCTAATGAAAAAAAGTGGGAACGGTTTAAATATTTTTTTCTTTACGTTTACGTTACTTTGTGGTCTATTCTTCTTCTTCTTCTTCCTGCGCTTAACCCCACACTAGGTGGGGTCGGCAGAACATGTATTTCATAAATCCATGTTATTAGAAGTTTTGGCTTATAAATTGTTTTATGAACGGCCGCCTACTTGACATCACCCCTCCTTGGGAATACTCGTTGCGCCATTGCGTGGGTGACCCAATGTGCTTGCTGATATTATGCACTGGGTCCCAAAATGATATGCTTGTCAATCTTATTGCCGACAACTAAGCAAACTATGTTTTTCTTGGTGGAATGTACTTGAAGTTCCTTGACCCACTCATTCAGTTTTGCTAGGGACTTTGGTTTTGACACATCGTAAACTTATATAGCACCGTGGGCTTCTCTGTAAAAACTTGATGTCAATGTTCTGTATCGCTCCTGTCCCGCTGTATCCCAAATACCAAGCTTGACTTTAACACCGTTCACGTCCATGACTTTATGATGTTATTATTGACGGGTATATATTTATTGCTTGACGTTTATTTCCCTTTAATCATAATTCTCTTACTTTAAATAAATTATATCAATTTAATTAATAGACTTTAGGTACTGAAAAACGGTTTGATCACAAACAACATTCCTATTTTTGAAACACTGCATACATTATGAAGATGTATGATTATTATCACGATGTATATCATAGTTACATCATCAATTCTAAATCACACAGTTTAATAATACCTAGGGTTGCTAACCCTACTATATAAATTATAATGTATCGTACCTACTATATTACAAGTTCTACTAGTATATTTTTTTTAATATATCGTCTGTGGAAAGGTAAAAAGAGTTACATATTAAATATATGTATAATTAAATTATCTATTTAATATGTATACTCTAAGAAAAATAACTATATTTATTTTCTTTAAAAATACTTTGAATCTCTCTACTATAAAGTAGGTATATTGGCGCTTTAGTCTTTTTACCTTTCCACTGACGATATGTATATTAGGCACAAATCCAGACTCCGGGCTGCTACTGAGAAATTCCTAATGGAAAAACCCAATAACACATTGCCGACCTAGGGATCCAATCCAAGACCCTATGCTCTGCAATCGCGCTTGCGACCACTAGACCAACAATAATGGCAATAGGCTCGCTCTCTATTACATGGGACTTAAACAAAACTGGCGAAACGAGGGTGTACTAAAAACACCTCTGCCGAACCCTTCAGGGAATACAAGGCGTGATGTTATGTTTGTATATTAGTCTAAGCGACTTTTTTTTAAAGCAATTCCGATAGCACTACATAGATCAAAAAAATATTATAAAATATTCGAGCAAAAATAAAAGCTCCGTGATTTGAAACATACAATTTTTTTTTCCAGATCTATTTTTTATTGGTAGATACTAGCCTTCGATCAAGAATAGTACTAGATTCCCGATAAGCGCTTCAAAAACGGCCCGAAAAATAAGAGCACAAATATTTTTGTGCTCTTATTTCAAATTGGTATGTTCCAATGATAACCAACGTTACAATGTCAAAATGCCGCAGTGCGTGTTCAAAAATTGTGTAAACAACCACCGTAACACCAAGGTACGGTCTAGTACTATTATTGATCGAAGATACTAGCCTCGAAAATACTACAACAATATTAGGTCTAAAATGTTGGCAACCCTGAACCACATAATAACATAACCACTTAACTTCTCCATATAAAACAACTATCAGCATCACGAACGAGGCAAAACCCTGAATATCAGTTACACGCTAAAACTGCGATCCTATAACGGTAATAGCCGTTATCATAACAACTATAACACTAACATTTACCATTTCTGTCTTAAATAACGTAACGTTAATTGAATGTAACACGCGATTGTAGTGTTAGCGTTTACCTGCTCGATAATGTGACCGGAAATGTCTCGGTGTTGCCCCTCTATGTATTTTTATTAGATCCACACAACGGTACATTTTCAGGAAGATGACGTCATCGAACTTGTTACCTATAGAACTTGAAGTATCATTAATATAAGGGCAACAGCAGTGCTAGCCTAATGGTGTGACCGTCAGACTGCCAAGTCATAGGTCTCGAGTTCGAACCCAAGGCACGCACCTGTGACTTTTCGGATTCATGTACGTATTGTATAATTATCACTTGCTTAAAAACGGTGAAGGTAAACATCGTGAAGAAACCGGCCATGCCTGAGAGATATTTCTCGGCGGCATGTGAAGCTAAGTCGCCCATGGGCGGCATAAACTCTGACACCAGGTTAGTCACTAACCACACGAAACGAAGACGACGACGAAGAATCTATTAGAACTGATTTCAGTTTTACTTTATAAAATTGCTTCATTGATTTACTCTGCTTGTTCTAGTGGTGGCAACCGCGACTGCTGATCGTGAGGTCCTGGGTTTGATCCCCAGGACGGGCAAAGTGCTATTTAGTTTTTCCGTCTGGAATTCCTCAGTAACAGCCCAGAGTTTGGATTTGTACCCGGTTGATAGCAATAGGCTCGCCCCTCCTCGTCCCATGTAATGACATGGGACTTAAACATAACGGCGAAATGAGGGTGTTACTATACACCTCTGCCCAAACCTTCGGGGAATACAGGCGTGATGTTATGTTGTTATGTTATAGTTTTCTCAATGTAAGTTAACTATACTGTTCTTTTTTTTTTAAATAATACTACATTACTGCCGCGGTCTGTAATGACTGCGTTGCCGGCAGCACTGATGATGGCCGAAAGCGCAGTGTAGCGCAGCTCCAGGCCAACACAGCGCGGTCAGCATTGCAGCTCTTGATGGACAAGCTGGAATAATCGAGGCCTTTATAGCGCGGACAGCAAGGGCTGCAATGATAACCAAGCTTTCAAGCTTAGCTAAGCTCGAGGCCATCATAGCGTGCCCAGCAACGCAGTCATTGCGGACCAAGGCTTGTATAGTGCTTTACTCAAACAGTAATGCGAGTAATTTAAATAAAACCAGCTTAGTATAGTAAAAATTTATTTAAAGTAACAATTTGTTTCTTCTCCGGGTTTTAGTTTTTTTTTAATTACTCTATAATGATTGTACTGGCTATACCTATTCAGCCAAATTTTGAACAAAAACTTTTTGCAACTGACTATTTTTGAAATAAACCTGACAATAATGGATTTTCAAAGGAAATTGCTGGTGGCTAAAACTCACCAGTAATGAATTTCCATACAACTTTGCTGGCGCCTATTCAAGTAGCGCGGAAAGGTCGACTTTGCTCAAAGAAGGGTGTCAAAATAATAACCACATTACAAGCATTATTGAGTAAATATCTTTAAACCGAATTATTCTCATATTCGAATGTAATGATGATACCAATAATAATGATCGATTTAACTTCGCTGTAAGCCCAGAACTGATTTAAACAAATAATAATATTTGTTTATCCAATTTCACGTAAAGGTATAATAATTGGTAAATAAACTCAAAGCTGAAATGCTGATACGTGATATTATTTGCAATTGGACAACTATCTGATATGAAATGAGGCTGTTTTTTTAATTCTTGTTTTTTTTTGTTTGAGTAGTCTCTGCCAATAACGAAGATGATTTAAAACCTGTTTTACATAAACACATTGCAACACAGAACGGATTATTGTCTATTATTTGTTCATACGTGTAATATGATAATCAAACTCAATAAAAAAAACTGTCATTGTTTGAATTATCCGCCACACTCCGCAGCACGACGCGACGCTCCACGCTGTTTCTACAAGGTTAGTCGGAAAAGGGGTACTAAGTACTAAGCCGAAAGGGTGTTAAAGTACCCATAATAGCGGATAACTTTTGTTCTACAACTTTCGACAAAAGTCATTACTTTAAGAAAAATTGCTGTTCAAAGATTTCATAAAATATACGCTAAATTCTGTCTATCGTCAGCTGTGTTTACATTTTAGGTCATATTTGGGGTTACGAATTAGAAGCTCCATTTTCTGAATTTGTTACTAAAGCAGGGATGAAGAATTGTTGAAAAAACTAAAATAAATATCATTTTGCATGGACTTTTTTTCATATCGTAATTTGAAATTTTAACACTCTCTTGTAATCAATCATCAGTGATAGATCAAGTGGCTCGCGGCTTAGTACCCCCTTTCCGACTAACCTTGTATAAATGAGACTTGACCAGTTATTTTACACAGTCATATTCTACAGTCAATCGTCGACATAGTTCAGAAATATCCTGAAAATATTATAAAAAGAATAGTTATTACTCTTGGACAGAAGGCGGTCGAGCATTGAATGTAAATATGCAGAATACGGTCGGAGGAAGCGCCATTACAATTTAATTTAAACTCACTACTTTTGTGGGTCACTTCCTGCAAATTTTCTCGGTAGAATAAATGTTTTATTTTTAAGAAGATGTTGTCTACATTGTTTTTTGCTTGAGTAAGATGTCTGAAAATAAACTTTGAACGTAAATATTCCAACTCAATGCTGTCCACGGCTGAATATACCTTTTTATATCACCACAATGAATTATTGCGCGGAGTATACCTATGTCACATCACTACGCTTGACATTGGTACTTCTAAACCCTCGTTAACACCAAAAAACAAGTTGTACAAGTCCAAAAGAGTATTAAACATAACTTAACATAACATTAAGCGATTTTTTTTCTCGTTGGAAAATCCTCATGTATGTCTCTCGCCTGGGGAAGGCGAGGGAGTCTGCCGGACTCTTACCGGCTAAAACCCGACGGTGTCCCTTCTCCTGACCGTTCGGCCGAGGTCGCGGGATTCGCAAGAGCATGCACTGCAACCCCGGCAGATCCCGGTCCACCAACCCATGGCAGACCTCATAACATAACGCCTGTATTCCCCGAAGGATTAGGCAGAGGTGTATAGTAACATCCTCATTTTTTGTCCTATATAATAGGGGACGAGCCTATTGCCATCAACCGGGCACAAATCCAAACTCCGGGCTGCTTGCTACTAAGGAATTCCACACGGAAAACACAATAACACTTTGCCCGACCTGGGGATCGAACCCAGGACCTCAGAATCACCACTAGACCAACGGGGCAATTACGAGGGTATTAAAGTACCCATATAATAATTAATAACCTTTGTTCTACAACTATCCTCAAAAGTCAATAGTTTTAGAGGAATAGCCATTCAAAGATTTCACACTAAAGTTTATCATCAGCTAATCAGCAAATTTGGAGTCATGGATTAATGGCCGGTTTCTAAGTTGTGAATTATGAGATAAGCAGACCTTATGTAATTTGAGCGCAGATTATATACCAAATCCATACCCAAGTATTACTTAAGTTCTGCTTATCTTAGAATTGTGAATTTAGAAACCGACCGAAAGGCGATCGATTTTGTGAATTCGAAACTACATCAGGGTTATGATTTTTTAAAATAAATAACTTATTTTTGCATGTTTTTTTTTCTTTTTAATTTTAACATTTGCTGTAAAGCAATCATCGGTGATATTTAATAAATTGCACACGTCCCAGGTTAACCTTGCATTAAAAACCGTTTCCGTCTAACCTTGTGGCTGTAACAAGCAAGGAAAGGAAAAGTTTACAAAGTCAGACGCCGTAAACCGCCTCGTTGGTCTAGTGGTGGCAAGCGCGACTGCTGATCGTGAGGTCCTGGGTTCGATTCCCAGGTCGGGCAGTGTTATTTTTGTTTTTCCGTGTGGGATTCCTCCGTAGCAGCCCGGAGCTTGGATTTGTGCCCGGTTGATGGCAATAAGCTCGCCCCTATTACATGAGACTTATACATAACAGCGAAATGAGGGTGTTACTATACACCTCTGCCCAAGCTTTCGGGGAATACAGGTGTGATGTTATGTTATGAAAGACGCGTCAAAAGTAATGTTTAAAGACATCATAGTTATCTTAAAAATTGAGTCCAATCCAAGTAAAAAAATCTACATCTATGATTCCAGAAATGCAACTAGTTCGAGAGATCGTCTATCTAAAGGTTTATTTATTAATGTTCATTAAAACTCCCCATTAAAACAGCATTAAGTTAATGAACCAATTATATTAATTGTAGATAATAAAAACGAGTACTCTGATATTTTGTCAATATGAAAGCTGTTGTAAATAATAATATTTCGCTTATTATCGTAATTATATCGCGTGATTATCTACTAATTGGGTTTGAGAGCACTATACATTAATTTTACAAATATAACCGTACTCAATTTGACTTTAATTTCAAGGTTGAATACAAGATAAAACATGACTATTTTAATAAAATTTGAAAAATATTCCGTAATATCAACTATTTATAATACATTAGCGACCCGCCCCGGCTTCGCACGGGTGCAATGTAGATACTAATGTGGGGTATATACCTTCGTCTTGAATCACTATCTATTGCTGAAAATTGCAGTAAAATCCGTTGCGTAGTTTAAAAAATCTAAGCGTACAGACTTTGTTTAATACTATGTGAAGATACATACATAAACTCACGCCATTTTGCCATACGGATATGCAGAAACTATAGAACGCCACATGCTACGACTCTTACATACCTTTTGCTTCGTCTGTTACAGACATCACGCACACAACCATACCTAGATGTTTACCTACCTATTTACTAATGTGTCTGTTAGTTTATACAAGGTTAGTCGGAAAGGGGGTACTAAGCCGAAAGGGTGTTAAAGTACCCAAAATAAGGGATAACTTTTGTTCTACAACTTTCCCCAAAACTCGATAGTTTAAGAGAAATAGCTTTCAGATTTTGTAAAACATATGCTATAATCTATTTGTCCATAGCTATGATCACCTGTTTTTACAATTTAGGTCATATTTGAGGTCGCGGATTAGAGAATTATTTTTTTGAATTCATAACTATACTTGGCAGGTATGATTTAAAAAAAAAAAAACTATATTAAAAATATTTTTGCATGCAAATAAAAGTTATCGAATTTTGAAATTTTAACACTTGCTTTAAAATATTCATCAGTGATACTTTAGGTGGCCCGCGGCTTAGTACCGCCTTTCCGACTAACCTTGTATAGCTGTAATTATAGAATGTATTTTTTTGGATTATAAAGTTCAAGTGGCATTCTTGCAGTGGCGAGCCCTCAGCCCGCCCCGCCAGACTGATTATGTGAAGTACGCGTAGGGCGACACATTTTTTTTTTTTTAGTAGCCTATGGAATGTCCCGCGACACATTATCGAATATAATAACATCAGTTTGATACCAGATCATTATTTAATTTTCCACCGGCCCCTTCACACGTCCACGTTCATACATCTTGTCATACTTGCACGTCGGTTGAGACATGTTACATACACACTATTTGGGCCATGTTATGCAACAATGTGTCAACTCACAAAATTATGAAATTTGTGTTAACGTCATCTAGTTCTTGTGGTAGGTCTATAGTCAACGCTTGAAAAAATGCCCAGAACTGTAGTAAATTTAATAAAACGTCTATCATAAAATTCTTAATGCATTTTGCATTTTTTCAAGGTTGAGTGGATCTACCACAATAACGAGATGATGTTAACACAGAATTCATATTTTTGTGGGCTGACACATTATTGCATAACACAGCTCATTTATTATAGAGCATTAAAAGAACATTCATGAGTGAAAGTCCATCGTACCCTGGACAAACAGCGCCACCACCACTACCAACACCACCTTGCTAACTAGCTAATGGAGCTGTGTCCCTACACTTAGATAACAAAACATAACATAACATCACGCCTGTATTCCCCGAAGGCTTGGGCAGAGGTATGTAGTAACACCCTCATTTCGCCGTTATGTTCAATTCCCATGTAATAGGGGGCGAGCCTATTGCCACCAACCGGGCACAAATCCAAACTCCGGGCTGCTACTGAAGATTCTACACGGAAAAACCCAATAATACTTTGCCCGACCTGGGGATTGAACCCAGAACCTCACGATCAGCAGTCGCGCTTGCCACCGCTAGACCAACGAGGCGATTACAAAAATACAATATTAATACGTTTATATAACATTATAATATTTAACAACCTTTACATTTTCTTTAGTTTTAATAGCTATTTCGTTGTTTATCTAATGTTGTTTTATATTTTACTAGCGGCCCGTCCCGGCTTCGCTCGGGTAGAAATTTTTCCCGTTTTTGCAACATTTTTCATCTATGCTCCATTCCTATTGGTTGTAGCGTGATGTTATATATCTATTCCATTGAAGCAGTTATTTCATAAATATTACTCCGTTATTTCAATATCCAAACTTTCTCAATATTTGGCTTTTAAATATTAGTTCAAAACTTTCTAGGTTTTCATCTATTCGTTGTTTCTCTATTATTAAATTGCCTAATGCCCTAATGAGTCTAACAAATATTTTTGGAAGCACCCACGCCGACTCGACGAAGTTTGATCTAGTAATTAATATGAAAGCTTAAATTAAACTCTTAAAATGACTGCCATAATTATCTGAAACCCACTAAAATCTAGGTATTATTAAGCGAAGTAGTAGAACGAAAAGACACTGACACAAAATCCATCATCTATACTATAGGTAATATTATAAAGCTGAAGAGTTTGTTTGTTTGTTTAAACGCGCAAATCTCAGGAACTACTGGTTGAAATTGAAAATTTCTTTTTGTGTTGGATAGTCCATTTATCGAGGAAGGTTATAGGTTATATGACATCAAGCTACAACCAATAAGAGCGGAGCATAAATGAAAAATGTTGCAGAAACGGGAAAAATGTCCACTCGTGCGAAGCCGGGACGGGACGCTAGTTCATATCATAAGCAGAGAAATAGGTTGAGTGAACGGCGATTAACAAAAGGAATTTGTAAGGCGGATGTCAATGAAAACACCGGTAAAGGACGCCCTAGAAGGACATACATCAATGTTATTGGTGATGTTCTTCATAAAGGACAGGTGCGTAGTACCCTCAACCGGCGTGCGTGTATGACAAGATGTATGAATATGGATGAAGCGAAAGGGGTATGTAAGGATCGTAGCATGTGGCGTTCATTCCGCTCTCGGCCACCGCAGCGCGCACACGTGCGCTACGCTCCGTCTCACACCGCACCTCGCACCCCGCACCCGCACGCTCCGTCGTCATCGCGCGCTACGTGCGTAGCGCCCGGCTACGAACGCGTCACCGCCGGCCACTAGCCCCGCCCTTTCGTAGCACCTTGCTACGGATTGTGCGCCGCTTAAGGTCGAAGTTCCGAAGCTGTCTTTTTTAAGACAGCGGACGAAAATTTCCTGTTTCTTTGATTGAGTACTCCTCAAACTTGCCCCCTTCAGGGAAAGTCCACTGTTTTTGTGGCCCTTGGTGGAAACCTAACGGTGATAACGAAACCAAGTGTGGTGGGGACCCGGCACACCAGTCAATTGTCAGCCGGTAGGGGAAGGGATCGCCGGCCTTGGGGGATCTCCTAGTCGGTCCCGACCTATAACCCGTTCTCTTCACAGCATTCCCAAGGTAACTAGGGTTGACGCCCAGTTACTAAGGGACTCAGGGAACCTGTCCGCACAATAAGATTGGCAGTAGGTATTCAAGCTTAGGGCACACCGTAGCACACAACCTCCCTGTTTATACCCAACAGGGAGGGTTACACATCCCCGGGTTATCCCGCCCGGGGAGTTAGGACATAGGCCCTTCAGGCATACGAACAACACATAGTGCAGCTACCGAGTTTGTTTGCGATTTTCTTCTCGGTAGTTTACCACTAGGAAAATCGTAAGGGAGGGCTTTTTGCGGGAGTTGTTCGCCCGGGGCGACACGTACGTGTCTCCTCGGGGCTGGTTAGGAGTTTAGTCTCCCCCCACCCCCCCCCCTCTCTTTCTATTAATTTTTTTATTTTTCGCCGCCACCATGGCGGACGTACTTAACGACCTTTTTTATAATGTCCTTAAGGACATATTCCAGAAACAGCCCCATCTTATGGCCCAATATAAGGACCAACTTCCCACTGGCGTCACTGCTGCCTTACGCTGCACCGTCAAGGCCCCCGCGCACCCCGCGCCGTCCACCCGCGCACCTCGCGCCCGCCCCGCGCCCCTCGCGCCTACCGTCTCGCCCTCCGCGCCGCCCTCATCCACCCCCTCTGGCTCGAACATCGCCGCTTTTAGCGGCGTGCTCGAGGCCCCCTCCTCCCGCTCGAGCGTCTTCGGCCGCCCCGACCGTGGAGGAGGTGATGGAGGACGAGACGATGGAGGACGACGGCGATGAGGAATTTGAGACCGAGTCGGAAGAGTCGTACACCTCGGCCTCCGAAGCCACTTCCTCCGAAGACGACTACACGGTCGTCGGAAAGGGGAAGAGGAAGAAGGGCAAGGCACCCTCTAACGCATCCGCACCAAAAAAGGTGGTGGCCTCAAAAGCCTCCCCTCCCCCCTCAGTGAGCGCCTTCCTGGCGGGGCGCCCGCCAAGCCCCATGGCCACAGCCACCCCGGCTGCGGCACCTAAAGCCACCCCGGCTAAGACCGCCCCGGCCACCTCGGCCACCCCCGCTAAGTCCCGACCCCTGCCACCCTTTTTCATTCATGATAAAGGGATGTGGCTGGATGTGTCTACAGCGATGAACGATCGCCACATCCAATACACCAATGCCCGAGCTGTACAGCTGGGCATTAAGGTCACGATCACATCCGAAAAGGGTTATCGTGACATGGCCCATCTCCTCCGCGACATGAAGGTGCCTTACCACACCTACTCGCTCAAAGAGGAGCGCCCCGTCAGGGTCGTCATTAAAGGCGTACCCGTAATCATCCCCACTGACCGCATTAAAAGCGACCTCGAGTCGCAGGATGTCCCTGTCCAGCACGTGCATCGCATGCACCGCAAGAGCGGAGAATCATACGACATGATTCTAGTTGTATGCGATCGCACTGAAGGTCACCATTCGATTTTCAACATCGCGACGATCTGTGGCCTCTATGGCATACGGATCGAGAAACCACACGCGAGTGGCATTGTAACCCAATGCCACAAGTGTCAACTTTACGGACATGCACAGAGGAACTGTTACGGGAAGCCTAGATGCGTAAAGTGTCTTGGCGACCACGGAACAGCCGACTGCTCCCGCCCTAAAGACCGGACCCAATGCACGGAACCACCTAGCTGTGTTCTCTGCGGCGAGTCAGGCCATCCCGCGAACTACCGCGGATGCCCCAAGGCACCCAAGTCCTCGGCCCCTAAACTGGCCTACCGCAACCAGATGAGGAGGCAACGAGAGGCACCTAGCCTCTCGCAGCCGCCCCCGGTCTCTCTTAGTCCTCAGCGCCCCAGCCCCTGGAGCGCGCTGAACCATCAGGCCCATTTCCCGGCCCTAGGTCCATTCAAACCTCCCCCGCCGCCTCCGGCGCCGGAGGCCCCCGCGCCCCCTGCTAGGCCGATCACTAAGACGGCCGCGCCTCTCGCGGCCCCACCCTCCGTTGGAGCTCCTCCTGGAGCACCCACCCCAGCCGTGGCCCCCCCTCTTCGCCCCGCGACCCGACCGCTTCCGCCGAAACCGGCGTTTGATCCATATGACCCCTTCTGGGTCATCACGAGCACCTTCGGGGTATTCCATAGCCCCCGAGGGATTCAAATGTCTAGAGACATTATAGCCTGCAGAGGCGATTACTGTTCACTTGCCCGGGTATACGCGTCTTACCCGGACATCACACAAGCTCTTAGGAACTTGCCCCACAATGCGTAGATTAGGGCCCCAGTGTCGTAATTTACAGAAACATACCGACGCGCACCCGGCCCCGCCGCCGAGGCCCCCGCGAATTCATGTAAAATCAACCCCGACCCTTGTTTGACGAGCCAGCCCGCGTGCTGAGCCACTAGTTATAAAACAGCCCCTAAATAATCTACCCAGCCCGACCCTTGTTATACTCTCATATCGACCCACTAAGCCGAGGTTCTAACCCCACAGGGGGTGCCCTTAGTGTTCGGTTGATTTTCTCTCTCTAGTTTTTAAGCCCTGGCTGGGGGCCTTAATTTGGCCACCCACAGGAATAGTCCGGTTAAGCATAAGCAAAGCTCTCGGAGCTTTAATTGCGAGTGGTCCCATCTAAAAAAAAAAAAAAAAAAAAAAAAAAAAAAAAACAGGCGTTGTATAGTTTTTGCCTACCCCCTTGGGAAAAAGGCGTGAGTTTATGTATATAAGTATGAAAATTTTAATATTATAAAATTTTCATAATCATTTTTTTACGGACTAGCGACCCGCTCTGGCTTCGCACGGGTGCAATGTAGATACTAATGTGGGGCATATAAACCTTCCTCTTGAATCACTATCTATTAAAAAAAATCTCATCAAAATCCGTTGCGTAGTTTTAAAGATCTAAGCATACATAGGGACAGACAGACAGCGGGAACGACTTTGTTTTATCTATAGTAATATTATAAAGAGGAAAGATTTGGTTTTTTGGATTTTTGTATGTAACGAATAAACTTAAAAACTACTGGACTGATTTCAAAAATTCTTTTGGCGTTAGAAAGCTGCATTATCACTGAGTAACATTGGCTACTGGCGGAGCCGTGAGGACACAGCTAGTACTATGTAAAGATAAATCGTTCAGACGAACAAAGAACCAATTATCACTACATAAATAGAGATCGTAAAGGGCGTGAAGTCAAGGCAAGTTCAAAGCGGCTTATTACCAGCAAAAGACATTATCCAGCTTAATAATGAATGCAGTTACCTGCCAATAGTGAGTTAGCGCACAGCTTTGGACTTGGGCTTGACCTTTCGCATCTTTCTGTACCTTCTAAACACACATAACATCACGTTTCGTACAGACTACCTTGAAATCCTAGTTAAAACATTTTTCACGGATCAAGGATACGAACTTATTAAGTTCCCAATCATTCTCCTTTGTCGCGGTTGAAGGACGAATTTAAGTTTGAAAAATATCTTATTCTAATACGAAACTTATTTGGTGATTTTCTCATTAGATGTAGGTATTTTAAAGGGAATTAGCCGATTTTGTTTTGTTGGAACTCTAATTATAGTAATGAAAACACTAAGCTAAACTTCGTTTAGTGTTTATCAAATAATAAATAGTCTGAAACTAAGAACTATAATGATAATAGACAAAACAAAATGGAAATGATTTGTTAAAAAAATATTAAGGCTGGCAGTCAACCTCAACATAAGTGTAACGACGGGACGGCCATATCTTCGTTTTCAGATATGTTCGAATGATGGTCAGACATCAGGATAGTCTTGAAATAACACTAAGATATTCTGCATACACTGATTTTTAATGATAACCTAACTTTAATTACTAAACAACAAATAATATTCACAGTATTACAGGACTAATCGTTTAAACTAAATTACGTGGAATGCAGTGAGGTTAGTTGTGCCGCGATACGACTTAACGCCGCGCTCGATAATATTGGAATGCCCCATCCAAAAATTACAATATAAACTTTCGATCCATAAGCAGATTCATTTCGAATTGAATAACCCACGTCTGTCGACGCGCTACGTGGATTTCTGTTAACGCGTCACACCGATATCTGTCATCACGACACAACCAAACACACTCAAGCAATAATTAAAACTAAGGGTGAAACAGCAGTGCTTGACATTCCACAGTTATTACGCTCGCTCTGCGACAAGTGTATGTTACGATTAAAGTTATATCTATTTAACATAACACAACATCAAGCCTGTATTCCCTTTAGGGTTGGGCAGATTTGTATCGTAACACCCTCATTTCGCCGTTATGTTTAAGTCCAATGTAATAGGGGGCGAGCCTATTGCCATCAGCCGGGCACAAATCAAAACGCCGAACTGCTACTGAGGAATCCCACACGGAAAAATCCAATAACACAATCTCACATAATGTACTAAAATAAACAATATTTTCTTTCTTTCACTCGAAGACTTTCTTCGCCGCTACTAGACAGAGCGCGCTCAAGGCTTTTTGAATCAGCTTCGTTTACCTCTTCAAATATTGTTTAAACAGTGCTCATATTTACGCTTCGCACGCGTGGACATTTTTCCCGTTTTTGCAACATGTTTCATTTATGCTCCGCTCCTATTGATCGTAGCGTGATGTTATACAGCCTATAACCTTCCTCGATAAATGGACTATCCAACACAAAAATAATTTTTCAATTCCAACCAGTAGTTCCTGGGATTAGCGCGTTCAAACAAACAAACAAAATCTTCAGCTTTATAATATTAGTATAGATACAACAGTATGGAAATTGGAAACATATGACTAATTTTACATACACGTGCCGAATTATACAGATGGGAGTCAAGCCCACTCTCTCGGCTATATCTTCTCCTACAATAGGAATATTTCCCATTGAGCTGAATCAATGAAGCGTAAACGGGATAACACAAATGCCTTCACGTCTAACAATGGATTCCTTGTTAACTTAAGCTTGGTGCACAAGGATTGCAGTGTTATCTCGTCATTGAATATCGTTTAGGGTAACCTTTGATGTTAGACAGCCCGGCTTTGAATATGGAATAAAGAATTTTTCAATGCACTGCAAGTGTAAAGTAGCGTGTATCGGTTAAATATCGTCGTTGGAGCGTATGCTCACTGGTGCGACCACTGCCATGGCCAAAACGCGGCTGTTCGGATGCGGCACATAAAAATTTTTTGTATAGAAACGTTGATAGCGACACTCACGAAGAAGCTGCGGCCGGATAGTCGCTGCGACCCGTATGCACAATGCATAAACTAGCGGTTCTGTACGGTTGCGTAAGCAACTAAATACCGTGACCGGTAACTAAAATAAACATATTAACCTTTTTTTTAAAGCAACGTCCCAATTACCATAATACACCTATAACCTACTTAGACAAATCAAAATAACAGCAGTGCTGTCCTTGTAGTGTGACCGTCGGACTGCCAAGTCACAGGTCTCGCGTTCGAACCTGTGACTTTTCGGATTCATGTGTGTATTGTTATTATTACTTGCTTAATATATGTATAATGTATAAATATATGTATATGTGTGGACTTGTAATTAGCTAATTAATTACTCAGTTTGCTATTTATTTAAGCGATTTGTCTGTAAGTCCTCCTAAAAGTAAAAAATAAAATAAAATAATAAAACGGTAAAGGAAAACATCGTGAGGAAACCGGCATGCCTGCCAACCAAAATACCTGGACAAACTTTTACACAGTGTTCAGTAAGTGTAACTGAATATATCTATGTAAAAAAAACGAGATCCAAGTGTTTTTTTTTTCTAACCAAATTTTTTTTTCAAGTTTATTTTTACTTTAATTTTTTTTTTTACATTTTTCACTTCGCTGTGTAGGTGAAACGCAGCACGGAATTAGCACGCACCCCAATGGCGGTCGATGCATAAGAAATGGATGAGTTTATTCTTAGAGAGTACAGGCAATTTGAAACATTATTATTATTTTGTTAGAAAAAAACACTTTTTTTTTATCTCGTTTTTTTTTGTACATAGATGTGATTAGTTAAACGTATTGAACACTGTGTAAAAGTTTGTCCAGGTATTTTGGTTAGACCTTATATAACTGCTTAGATGTGTGTAGTAGGCAGATAATAAATAAAAGTCAATCTGCTATACGTACTTACGGTATATTGAGTAGGTAACACACACACGCAACACAGAAAACAGTCAGAAGGAATATAGTCACAAATATGATAGGCACACACACAGTCCAATTAGTCACGGCACAATGATAACAGTTAGTTAATACCAATTTAGTAAACAAGGTGTCACATATGTAACATTATTGTATAATTCCATTTTGCTGGATATTAGCGACGGTCATAGGTACATGACAAGGAGCTGACGTTATGAATTCTTCTTTGTTCTGTCTTGTGGAGGAACGAGTTCCTGCTTCGTGTTAACCTTGGCTATGTAGTTTGTATATAAATGTGTTGTGTTGTGTAAGTTTATAACATGAATAAATAAATGGTATGGTGTACAATGTACCCCACAGATATTTCTCGACGGCATGTGAAGTCAAGTCAAAGGCCTATGGGCGGCATAAACTCTGACACCAGGTTAGTCACTAACCACACGAAAAGAAGAAGACAGACAAATTGATAGAGACACCATTTCTAGATCAGGCTCTCTAAAAAACAAAACGAACCACTCCAATAGGCCGACAGAAAATCATAGGAAAGCAAAAGAACTAAATTAAATAAAAATACAACATTACCATAACCATTATAGATTACTGGTGCTAGCGAACTTCCCAAGTGAAATATATTGAAGTTTCGGCCAAACTTCCCGCAGTACCAAGCTGTTAATAAAGAAATACTCGGTCTTCGATCAGAGGAGGTCGAAACTGGGAAGTATTCTTCCTGTTTTCAACAAAACTTTTAACGGCAAATATGATTGAAATTGAAACCAAAGTTTTAGCGACCGTCGACCGTTACTTTCATGATTTAATGACTTATTTATTTTGCTACAAAATTGGTATTGACGTTATGGTATTAAAAAAGTTTGTTTATCGGTATTATTCTTGGGTTTATATCAAATATGCGATGTAATTAGGGTTGCCAGATGTCCGGATTTAGCCGGACATGTCCGGCTTTTTACAGTCATGTCCGGCCAAATATATACAAGAGCGGCCTGTCCGGCCTTTGTTAGGCTTTTGGTCAACCCCGCCCCACCAAAAGATGCCGAACAAAAGCGCGCGAGCGACTCACGCCGATAGGCATGAAGACACGCGTGTTATAGTGTGTGTAAGTGCAGGTGTGTGCGTGAAAGAAGATGTCGGCCGCGTAGCTGTAAGCTAGTTTAGATTCTTCTTACTGGTACTAGACATAAGACCTATGTACTTTTTATTAACATAATTATATTCACGAAAAGTCAGTTTCATTATAAAACTCTACTCTCTAGATCTACCCCACAAAACGTAATTCGCGCATCAAAATTTTCTTTTCTTTTTCAAACCAGTTTCAGGCTTTTAGGGCGAAATGTCCAGCTAAATATGAATCTGTGTCCGGCTTCTCTATTTTTGGGGCTGGCAACCCTAGATGTAATATTTGTAGTATTAACTTTGTATCGTTAATTTATTTTGCTATTTTCGACATTACCCGTCGTCTGTACCATACCTAATTTTGACATTCCAACCCGATTGTGAAATTACCGTATCATCTACAGCGTTGTGCACTCACCTTTATAACTAAATGACACGATGCTTTGCCTCTACGCTGAGTAACAACATTGCAGACAACACCTTTACTCGCCAATTTCATTTTATATATGTATGCATGCAAAATGCATTTCGGTGTAGCGTGGCGTATGCCGTCGACTTTTATAGTGAAAATCTGATGATATCGCCCTTTTCGTGAATCCACACAACAGTACATTTTCAGGGAGATGACGACATTGAATCTGTTACCTTATAGTACTTACTTGAAGTACCATTAATATAAGGGCAACAGCAGTGATAGCCTAGTGGTGTGACCGTCGGACTGCCAAGTCATAGGTTTCGAGTTCGAACCCAAGGCATCTCTGACTTTTCGAATTCATGCGCGTATTGTATAAATATGACTTGCTTAAGAACAGTGAAGGAAAACATTGTGAGAAAACCGGCGTGCCTGAGAGATATTTCTCGACGGCATGTGAAGCTAAGTCGGAGGCCCATGTGTGGCATAAACTCTGACAACAGGTAAGTCACTAACCACACGTAAAGAAGAAGAATTTAGGGCACTATTACGCCAACTTCTTAAACACTAGGTTGTAGATTCAACACCTGGTAAGTACCAAAGCGACTTTTTCAATGTCATCTGTACTTTCTAGGTTAATGACACCGCTGACTTAGGGTCAACTCATACTAGAGCAGAGTCGAAGCGCATCGAAGCGTCAATCTGAAACTTAACATAGCATATTAACCCTTATCTCCACAACATAGTACACATATCTCTTCTAAGATAAAAAAAAGACGCGCGAGTTCGCGCGTTCCACAGAATTCGCGCGTCAGAGCACAACCAACGCTGATTGGTTCTTCGCTTTACTTGTGAAGAATTTGACGCTTCGATGCGCTTCGACTCTGCTCTAGTATGAGTTGACCCTTACAGCGAAAGAGAACATCGTGAGGAACCAGGACATAATGGTCTAAAACAGCCAATATGCAGCGAGCACGAGCGGTGATAATGCTCGTGTTTCTCCTGCTATATGAGTAGAGGCCTTTGCCCTGCAGTGGAACTACCAGCTTATATTATTGTTAGCTAGCACACGGATTCAATCCGTTACATAAACAACGAACATCGACCTTAAAAAAACTCAATTTAATCAACCTAAAATAATTTTTTAACAATTTATAAATCTTAGTGCAAATTCTAGAAAGAACCTAATAAAGGACATCTGACAAAATGGACCAAAATGTAAAGTAGCCAGCCAAAGAAAATTATGCATATATTATGATAGTACATGAACACCTAAAGATTTTTAATATGACGTCATTCCTTTAGGTCTGATATCTGAGTCACTACATAAGGTTAGGTTAGGTTTGGCTCCCCCCCTGCGTTACCATCAGGTGCCTCTCTATCTTCGCCGCATCGTTGGGGCTTATCTGTCGGAGAGGTGTGTGTGTCACCTACGTGGGGCATAATGGCGGACACCAGCACCGCATTTCGTGCGGTGTTCCGCAAGGCTAGGTCGTAGGCCCGCCCCTGTGGAACATCGGGTACGACTGGATGCTGAGGGGTAAACTCCCACCGAGCGTAGACCTGACGTGTTACACGGACGACACGCTGGTCACCGCTTGGGGGAGTTCGTACAGGGAGGCAGCGTTGTTGGCGACGACTGCGGTTTCACAGGTGGTGAGCCGCATACGGTGCCTTGGCCTGGAGGTGGCCCTCGATAAGTCGGAAGCCATGGTCTTTCATGGCCACCGGCGGGAGCCGCCGCCCGGAGCGCACATCGCGGTCGGGGGGGTCCGAATCGCTGTCGAGCCTACCATGAAATACCTGGAATTGGTGCTCGACAGCCGGTGGGACTTCGGACCCCACTTCCAGTGGCTGGCGCCCAAGTTGTTGGGCGCGGCTGGGGCGCTGTCAACGCTGCTTCCCAACCTGGGGGGCCCGAGCCTCCCCTGCAGGCGGCTCTACATGGGGATCGTGCGATCGATGGCCCTGTACGGGGCCCCGATCTGGGCGGCTGACCTGACGGCCGGCAGCATCGCTGTTCTGCGAAAGCCACAGAGAGCGCTGGCCGTCAGGGTCATCAGGGGATACCGCACGATCTCCTGTGAGGAGGCTTGCGTACTGGCCGGATCTCCGCCTTGGGACCTCGAGGCACGAGTACTCGCGTCACTTTATAGGTGGCGCGAGGAAGCGCGGGCTCGCGGCGAACGGCCGATGCGGGGACACTTGGAGTTGCGTCGGTCGCAGCTGCGCGAGGCCCTGGTGGCGGGGTGGCGGACAGGCTTTCACGCCCTACTGCCAGCCTCACCACGGTTGGGGCGGTCCGGCCGGTGATTGAGCACTGGCTCGAGAGGAGGCACGGCTCCCTGTCGTTTCGGACGACGCAAGTGCTCTCGGGGCATGGTTGCTTCGGGAAGTACCTGTGTCGCATAAACAGGGAGCCGGATGCCCGGTGTCACCACTGCGTCGACTGCCGGGAGGATACGGCGCGGCACACGCTGGCAGAGTGTGCCGCTTGGGAGGAGCCGCGCCGTGCCGAGCCGTGCTCTCAGGAGTAGGCGGTAACCTGTCGCTGCCGGCCGTGGTCGAGTCGATGGTTGGCAGCGAGGAGTTCTGGGACGCGGTGGTATGCTTTTGCGACACTCATGTCACAGAAGGAGGCTGCGGAAAGGGAGAGGGAGATCACTTTCACTCACCCGGCCCGCAGCAGACGCACCGGGCGTCGGCGGAGGGCGGACAACGCCCTCTTCCAGCCCCCCTAAATGGGTCCAGGGGCGACGGACTTGGGGAAGTCCGTCGCCCCCCATACATCAGGACCCGAGGCGGCGGCGCGAGGTGTTCCACGCGCGCCCCTCTTAGACGTCGTAGGGGGAGTCAAACACCTCACTCCCCCCGCTACCTTGAGGAGGCCTGCAGAGGCGGGCCGGCATTAGCCGGGGTTGCGGAAGTATTATGCTTTTGCGAATCCCGCGAGCCCGGCCGAACGGTCATGGTCAGGAGGAGGAACACCGTTAGTTTTTAGCCGGTAAGAGTCTGGCAGAACCCCTCGCTTTCCCCGGGCGAGGGACATCCATGAGGATTTTCCAACAGTAAAAAAAAGTTTACGTTAGACTTGTGACTATTTGCCAATGGGTTGTCGAAGTCGTCAACAGGCGCTTCAAACGAGATTTTCGCCTGTTGAGGAATGTTAATATTTATGAAAATGTGTTATGTATCTTAATACGCTACATATATAGCGTATTAGTATATACATAGCATATAGTATATATGTATTTTATTTACAAACATTAAGATACTATGTAAGTACTGTTAGTTAATATCTTAACGCTTAAATTCTTTAATTTTCTTCACTAAGATCGAACATTTTAACCTTATGTAGTGACTCAGATATCAGACCTAGAGGAATGACGTAATAATAAAAATGTTTAGGTAGTCGTGTACTACCATAAAATATATATACTTTTCTTTGGCCGGCTACTTTGGATTTTGGTCCAAAAATGTATGAAGCATGTCAGGTCTCCTTTCCATATAGATACGAAATCCAGATGGCCACAAGCTCGCTTACAACAAAATATAGTACAGTATACTTTTTAAAAATCGAACATAAAAATATAAGCTCGCATAGACACCCGCCATCACGATAGTTCCATATTCAAACAGCTGATAAAGTATCTACCTACCTACATGCAAGCCAGTGAGTGCTACGGACATGACCTTTTCGAAGGACATCCTCAATTTGGCCAGTAAATGTCATTCTAAGACATCCCGTTCCGGTCACATTTGCACTATAAATCTTTTAGCCCGCGGCCTTTTTATCATCCCTTTTACATGGTCGAGTGACGTCACGATATTTATTACTGTAAAAGCCCTATCAGTGACAGCTCCTACGACACTTTAGTATATGTTATGATTATAATTCTCAAATAAAATCTTTTTTTTTTATTATTATTATTACGAGTGATCTTTAAAATTTACTCCTAGCATCAGTCACCCATTTTTTCATACACCTAATTATCATTTATAAATATTAGATTTCTAGAAAATAGCATATTTGATTACAAACAGCGAATGTCCATTAGCATTAATTTACTAAACTTCCAAACAATTACAGAATTTTCGGAGTAGGTCCAGTAGTTTTAAAGTTTTCCACTAACACGATTATAAACACGAAACAAACTCAGACTTCTCCTTACAAGTTCTACCATTACCAATGAAAATGAAGCTGCGGAAACGTAACACAAAATAAATAACGTCAAAATTAATACATACCATATTTCACAACCGATAGATTGAATGTACCTACGTTAATGGATTTCATGAACGTATGTGTCTCAATTTAAATTTGGTGTATAACGTTCAATATATCCGAAACACTGTGTAACGAACAAATACAGTTTAATTTGTTTTATTTAAAACGAATATTTGAAATGAACACGCTAGATAAACGTATTGTTATTGTGTGTACTTACTAATTTATATAAAACATGATTAATTACAAAACAACGAATGTGAAATCCTGGAACTATAACAACAACGCTAACGTAGTGTAGTTTTGATGACCATCACCTCAAATCACAGAATCTGTGATCAAAGACCACCACCAATCCGACCCGGATTTTAGTTTGGAGACCCCTGTCACAAAACAGATAGGTACAGAAGTCAATCACGTGTATGTACTTCACTTTTCATACCTACGCTCGGCGGTCGCTCTGTCTATATATCTATCTCTCTCAAGCGCATATCTCGGACCGTTTAGGACCAGAGTCCTAAACGGTCCGAGATATCGTGTCCGTGAGCAGTGTCTATGTGTGCGTTGCTCGAGCGCACTTGTATGTAGATTAACGTCTGTACCTATCTGTTTTGTGCCCCTGTTCTAGTGCTTATTTTTTTTTTACGTAATAACAAAAATATAAAATAAACTTCGGTCATGCATTTTATCATTTGTTTCTTTACGGAAGTCAGATTCCATTCGCTTTTGACTTGGGGTACACAAGAATCAATTGGATATACTGAATTTCCTATTAAATCTTATTATTACAATAATAATAAATAATATAAAATTTATTTAAAAAAATGGTCCAATCTTCCGGTGGTCTGGGCTCCAAAGAGAGGAACCTCCTAACAATACGTGCCATGTCCAAAAGTACCGCTTTCCGAATCAAACCCTTGATCTAGCTGCCTAACAAGATGCCTATTCAGATGCTGGTCGAGTCTCTTGGCTATTAGACTATCGGCACAATGACTACTGAATCAACATCCCACATGTCAACAACCTCGTGTGGCAAATCAAGTTTTTTTTCATAATCCTTTTCGGCTTTCACGTGATTCTCGACTCTATCAATACCATTGCGCGGCGTTCTAATCGATGTTAACAAAAAAAAAATAGAAAAACATGAAATATTGTATCAACTGTCCCTTTATATTATGTTACACCCAAACAAGGGCACAAACTAACCTCTATATTTCTTGATCTCGCCAATACGTCAGCATTTATATAAAGTATAAAATATTTACGATACTATAAACAGCTGACATATCTCCGTTTTTATGGGTCTTATAAAACGGTCCCTAATGAATGTTGGCGGTATCTTGACAATTTGTCATGGCGTCAGCTTTTTGATGACTCCGAAGTTTGGTCCATGATTTATGGTTGGAAAGTTTAAAAAGTTTCGATTGTGGCCATCCAAGTCTTAAGAGGACTTTATGTACAAGGGCCGAGAAGATAGGAAAAAAGGAAGACGAATTCGGACTGGTAATTTTACGAAGTTTTGAGGCAGATTAAGTAATATGAATTAGGAAAGTACAATGGATTTTGTCGAAATTACTATAAGAGATACAGTGTGTGCTTTCAATATGAGTGTGTATTTTCAAGAGGTGCATGAAAAGAGCCGCCACAAGTGATGATACTTAAGTACGTCCGATGCACCCTAAGCAGTCAGCCTTGCGATCAAGTTTACTGTTTAATTTCATCACTTTGACGAAAGATTTTTCGATTCAATTTGTATAAATGCGTAATCCGATTGAAATAATTCATTATTTTTACGTTATTTACAAGGTTTTTCCAAAATCTCACACAATATTATGTGTAGATGTTATTTTGAAATGGTAAAAATCGTAAAATCTAGCGAAGACACGCTGCACGCAGTTTAACAATGATATTGACTAACTAGAATTCAGTGTTGTAGTATT
Organism: Amphipyra berbera; assembly: GCA_910594945.2. Classification (NCBI taxonomy): domain Eukaryota; kingdom Metazoa; phylum Arthropoda; class Insecta; order Lepidoptera; family Noctuidae; genus Amphipyra; species Amphipyra berbera. The sequence goes on along the minus strand of OU343136.1, from coordinate 5,975,841 downwards.
TTCTTTCTTTTCTTTTGTTTAGAATTGATCTTATTCTCATTTATTCAGTTCATTTATAATATAGCCGTCAAACAACAAATATAATTTTTTGGATCATCAAGTTCTTTTTAGTCTTTAACTTATCGCGTTAACTGCCTCGTTGGTCTAGTGGTGGCAAGCGCGGCTGCTGATCGTGTCGTCTTGGGTTCGATCCCCACGACGGACAAAGTGTTGTTGGGTTTTTCCTTGTGGAATTCCTCAGTAGTAGCCCTGAGTTTGGATTTGTGCCCGGTTGATGGCAGTAGGCTCGTTCCCTATTACATGAGACTTAAACATAACGGTGAAATGAGGGTGCTACTATACACCTCTACCCAATTCGGAGAACACAGGCGTGATGTTATGTCATGTAACTTGTCGAGTTTGACCCGTCGCATCTGGTAGTACTCACAGACAAGGTCTAAGATGGTGCACACGAATCTAAGTAACAGAGATATAGATGGATTCCTATATACCCCTCTGATTTACACACGACGGAACACAGTAAACTGCTTGGCTTTAAACTTTAATGTGAGGGTGGTTGCTAGCTAGGCGGACCGTATAGATCCTACCACCAAGCCTGCTAGGTTTTGTTGAATCTTACAACACACGTCTATTCCCAACGTGTGGTGAGGAAGTTTTATATTCCAACCCGTGGACACGGAATCAAAAAGAGGTGAACGTCCAAAAAATCTGTGAAATCAGTGTCACACTGATTTTACCTATAAAAAAGTTTATAGACAAATTTTGTTATTGGACAGAACAAAATTTAACAAAATAGCTTTGTAGTTTATTATTCTTCAATCAAAACTTTGCCACTCGCAATTTATTCCACAGAACGTAAACAGATTTATCGATTTAGGCTTTCTAGGAATTAGTAAATTGCAAATTAAATTATTATTTTGATGAAAATTCTAGGATTAAGTTGGATAAAACGAAAAACGACGCCTCACAAACTTGTTTTGTTAACTTTCAATTAAATTACTTAACTTCAATTATTTAATTTCCATTCAACGTTGTATTAAATCTTGACTCTTTAATAATAAAAATCCACATTATATTTAATTAAAGAGGCACCTTTCTTTAATACGCTATCAACTTTCTAGAAATAAAGCTAGCTAATTACCAAGAAGATTTAACTATTACTTTTTTTGCTAATTACTAATGATTAAAGTTCATAAAAATATGTTTCGGCTCCAGTTTTATTATTAAAACATTAGAATAACAAAGCATGTATCTTGAGAAACATCTTAGGTGATAGGTATACCTCGTAGACTTGTAGCGTAGTAAATAAATAAAAAATAGCAATAATTTATCAACTATTGGCCAAATTAAAGGCTCACACGGTGCAAGTTTCTTGAAGCAAATCTCATGCTATCTCTGTTTTTGTTGGAGAGAAAGACAAAGATAGCATGAGACTTGCTTCAAGAAACTTGCACCGTGCAAATGAGCCTTTATACTCAAACGCTACTCAATTTTAAGTTGTCATCAATATCACTTTACCTTAAAATGACAATTTTTTTTTTCGTGTGGTTATTGACTAACCTAACTGTCAGAGTTTATGCCGCCCATGTGCCTCTGACTTGGCTTCACATCCCGTCGAGAAATATATCTCAGGCATGCCGATTTCTTCACGATGTTTTCCTTCATCGTTTTTAAGCAAGTACAATACGCACATGAATCTGAAAAGTCAGAGGTGCGTGCCTTGGGTTCGAACTCGAGACCTGTGACTTGGCAGTCCGACGGTCACACCTATAGGCTATCGCTGCTATTAAAAGTTGTCACTTTTAATAGCAGTGAGACATCACTGCTATTAAAAGTGCCTATTGAGTATATTAAATTGTCTATGAAGAACTGTCAAGTGAATACTGAATACTTAGAAAAAAAATATCTCGTGCTGTCACGACAGTTGTCACTGTCGTGGCAGCACGAGACTTTACGGCCACTTAAAATTAAGTAGCGTTTGAGTATTTGGCCATAAGTCTACCAGATCTTACCATGGAAACTGTTTAGTTATAAATCATACTAACGAACAAAATCCCTCTTGTATAAATATATCTATGGCTATAATTTATCTGGAAAATCTGAAAAATATTAATAAACTTTCGTATACCTCCAAACGTTTTTACAGTCATGCAGTCAATATTTTTTTTCTAAGTATTCAGTATTCACTCGACAGTTCTTCATAGACAATTTAATATACTCAATAGGCGTGCAATAATATCGTATGACAAATGCCGTTCGCTATGACATATGACATGACAGATCCATCTGCCGATACAAATTCACATATTGAATAGACCTTTCACTGCGCACGGTGTTTTTTATTTGTTCGTAAAATATGATGGTGGCCGAGTTTCTACAGCAAGGACTATAGGTTCACTAGAAATTTTAAACTGAAATAAATTTACCATACAGGAGGAGGTGTTTTTGAGACGGGAAACGAAAATCGTCAAAGGAGTCGTGAATTATATTTTCGAGAAATAAAAAAGTGCATTATTTAATTTTTGAATAAGCCCTTGGTTTAACGGGGAACGATTTTGCAAAAAAAAAAACGTTCTGTATTGATTTGACCCTCCAGTCCCATCTTAAAAACTCAACCTGTATATACCATCATTAACCCCACGTAAACATAACTGCAGAACATCTTCAGCAGTTACGTTAGACCTATCGGTCTCCATTCGATACAATAAGACGGTCAAAGAAGAAATTGCCAGAGTTACTTGATTGATGGTCGCAGCAATTTTTTTTTAAATTATATAACATTCGTTTTTTAAAAATAAATCAAACATAGCAAATAAAACCGCCAAGTTCTTACACCTAATTCCAGAAAATCTACAAAGAATTTAATACGGAACTTTTTCGTACAGTCACGTGTAATAATATGTATACACATAGCAAAATTAAAAACCGATTTCCTTCTAAAATGTCTGTTAGAATTATGAAATATTCTACACAAAGTTTCTACAATCACATACGAATTACAGTTTCGAATATTTTTTTAATTACATTATATTCTCTAAAATAAATTCGCTTTTTAAGTGCGCTATGTGTATACATTTTATTACACGTGACTGTACACCACTCCCGACGATTGCTAAATCAAACATACAACAGAAAGTTATGTTCCAAAAGAATAAGTTGGTGACCTCAAAACGAAGAAGACAATCTTAACTAACTAACAGGAAGTTACCGGAACAGGGCACACGTTTGCAGTTCAAACATTACAAACGTACATAACGCAGGGCATAAGGGTCGGACGATAACTACTAAGTCCACAACTTAGGCCCAGCCATTGTTAAGTAAATACGAGATAACTATTTGAACAAGCAAGTCACGCGGGTAATTTAAATAACATGATTATTAACGTGTAAGTGAATAATGTCGCTTACATTACATTAGAAGAAATTGGAATTGGATCATTGGAAGAAATTGCTTTAAGCAATATGACCGCCATTTGTACTGTTCTTAATAACGTGCACTCCTTCTGTTTTTAACCGACTTCCAAAAAGGAGGAGGTTACTATGTTCGTCTGTATGTATTTTTTTTTGTGTATGTTCATCGAAATTTTCGCCAATTGTGAACCGATTTTGATAGCTCTTTTATTAGTGGATAGGGTATACTCCGAAGTTGGTCCCATTTAAATTTGGTGAAGATCTGATGAAGAACTTCGGAGATAGACAATGGAACTCCTCAATGACGAACAGTACGCATATTGTGATGATGTGATTATGTTACGAGCAGTTTACAAGTCGGTGCTTTCAGTTTGGTTCAGCGTGGATCAGCACCGACTTCTGAAACTGAAAATTTTATATGGTAATTATTTTATTCCATTTTTGAAGTCGGTTTAATTTTTTTGTTAAAAATGTTTTTTATATTTCTTTTAGTGTACAATAAAGTATATCTATCTATCTAGATGTGTGGGTAAATGAACGTATTCCGTCCCGACTTTGACGCTGCACTGCCGTGCACTCAGATTATATTTTCCATTAATCCGGTAATCAAATTAAACAAAAAGCTTTTGAGTACTTTCACTTAAAAACACACACATGAGGAACGTTTAATTAATGCATGTTGTTCGGCAATATTTTTTATTTGACTCGATATTTCAATAATACATGATTTTACAAAAGGATTGTGATAACCCTTATAAGTAATACCAATAATATGAGCCATATATGCCCGGTTCCTATAAACAAAACCGAATCGTTTTGCTCACCAATGGTAGAATTTTTTATTGCCTAACTGGGCATATAAATAGACTCGTAAGTTAATTTTACCTGTGATAGCTATTTCCATGTGGTAGGGTGTGTGGCATTTCCATGTGTGATATGCAAAGCTATGAGGTTTTTGCTTCATTATTGGTAAAACTACCAAGAGTTTGAATTTTTAGTATTAACGCTCCGTACATTATAGGAATCGGTCATTAATCAATTGATTCAGGCATAAGCTATCGTCACATTATCAAGAACTGCAACAAAAAAACATTGAGGTCAGAAGAACTACCTTTATCAGCTATTTTTAAACCCCGACACAAGATGAGAAATGTTTGATCCCTTTGTCTGTCTGTCTATCTGTGGCACCGATATCTTCCAAATAATGATGAACCGACTTCAAATATTTTTTTGTTGTTTGATAGCTGATAATATCGGTATGGTTCTTCGCTATGTTTGATAATAATCACTTTAGCCATTTCGGTGTCATTTTATTCTTATACCCTAGTACAGGGATTGGCATGCTGCTACTCAGTCCCTAGACATTTTACTATTACATAAGTAAAGATAGAAAGAAATGTACAAAATAAAACGATAACTTAAAAAATAATACATAAATATGTATACTCATGCTTACAATCTCCCAAGGGATAAGCAGCGGTGTTCTCCTATTACAGGAGTCTCTACACCCATGTTACGCCTCTTTTATTTTTGGTCCCATGTAATAATAGGTGGCGAATCTATTGTATTTTTCGAACACAGAAATTAATATAGGCATGAAATACCTAACATAAAAAAATACATTACAAAAGAAAACCCTTAAACTTCGGTGCGATTTATGCGAAGATAGAAAAGACCCCTTTTTTTTTTTTTCTCACGTGGGGAAATCCTCATGGACTATCCCCCGTCTGGGGAAGACGGGGGGGTGTGCCAGACTCTTACTGGCTAAAACCCCACGGTGTCCCTCCTTCTGACCTAAGGTCGGGGTCACGGGATTCGCTGTTGCATGCACCGCGACCCCGACAGGTCTCGGTCCACCAGCTTCTTCTGGTGGACCCCTCCTGTGGTGGGGCAGTTGCTCCCCTGCCCCACATCCGTCCGAGAGGCGCGCGCAGGACAAGACGCGCCATCCTCCCTGGGCCCGTTACTGGTCGGGCGACGGGTTCCCCAACCCGCCGCCCGCAGGCCATAGAAAAGACCCCTAACTTAGCACTATGCTGCAACATTTAATGCTCCAGCGCTGATGTAACGATAGGAAAAAAAATAAGCTACGATGTTAAAAATCACATAATCTTCTATCTATATAAATAAAAATGAATCGCCAAATGTGTTGCTAAGCGCAAAACTTGAGAACGGCTCGACCAATTCGGCAATTTTTTTTTTATATATTCCTTATGGCACAAGGAAGGTTCTTATGGAGAGAAAAAACATAAAAATTGCGTGTAAAATAGTAAAAACAACACTTTTCTTTTCCCACTACAGGTCAATAACTTTTGAAAGAACGAAGTCTGTTCCGGCAGCTAGTATTACTGTCCCACTGCTGGGCACAGGCCTCTTCTCAGAATGAGAAGGATTTAGGCCTTAGTCCACCACGCTGGCCTGGTGCGGATTGGCAGACTACACACACCATCGAGAACTTTATTGAGTCCCCTCAGGTGTGCAGGTTACCTTGCGATTAAGATAATCAAATTCTGATCCGCACATGAATTCGAAAAGTCAGAGGTACGGGCCGGGATCGAACTCAGACCCTCCTGCATGGGAGGCAAGCGTTCAACCGCTATGCTATCATTACTCAATTATAAATAGGTATGATAATTTGTGAAGATCGATGAATGTTTCTTACTCAATCATACATAAACGGCTAAACGGAATTGAAGGTTTTACACACAGATAGACCATGTACTGGTTTAACACATAGGATACTTTTTATCAGTCTATATCGAGCAGTTCTTCTAGGATGCCAGTAAAACCGCGAACAACAACTACTAAATAAGTATATACAGTTAAAAGAAAATATATACCAATAACTATTACCTACAAATTCCCCTTCTCTAAGCACGTCCAACGACTAAAGCATGGCGGAGCATAACTTGTCTGAAGAAGTTATGTCTAGCTTTTGCTTATTTTAAACTAGCTTTCCTCTCAGACTTAAGACGGTTATTCAAGCGTAATAGTTATTAATGTTATCTTAGTTACGTACTGTGCTGCTTTCTTACTTTGCAGCAGTTTTCTTTTGCGAAGGTAATATTTTTTTTAAATACCGTCGTGGTACGCCTGGGGGATGTGAAACATTGAAATTCATTTTGTAAAAAAAAGTTTTTATAAAATATTTAAACCGACTTCAAAAAAGAATAAAATAATTACCATATAAAATTAACAGTTTCAGTAGTCGGTGCTGATCCACACTGAACCAAATTGAAGGCACCGACTTCTGAAACTGTTAATTTTATATGGTACCTAATTATTTTATTCTTTTTTGAAGTCGGTTTAATTTTTTTTTTAAAAACGTTTTTATTTTTTTCATTTAAGTGGCCTTAATTAAAACTTGGTTGAACCTACTAAAGACGCTGCTCGTAACATAATCACATCATCACAATATGCGTACTGTTCGTCATTGAGGAGTTCCATTGTCTATCTCCGAAGTTCTTCATCAGATCTTCACCAAATTTAAACAAGACCAACTTCGAAGTATACCCTATCCATTAAAAAAAGAATCATCAAAATCGGTTCACAATTGGCGAAAATATCGATGAACATACACTAAAAAAAAATACATACAGACGAACATAGTAACCTCCTCCTTTTTGGAAGTCTGTTAAAAAAAACTGGCCGATTCAAGTCGAAGACAGCCGAAGAGTTACAAAGGTCTGCCATCGCGAGCGTCGCCACGCAACAGCTACTCTTACACCCGTACCGCCTCATTAGATGTTTCGCATCAAATAACACAAAGGCAATAAATAAATTGTGGCCTAGGAACTACAATACAGTATGCATAGCAATAACGCCTCAACAAGTGACGGTTGTTAAATATGTCCGATGCACCCTGGACAGTCAGTACGCTGCTGACCACTAGGTACCACGATTTATTTATCTTGCTGACTGACAAATCTTTTCACCACGGCATACAATCCTCGTATGACTCGTGCTGACACGAAAAAAGAAGAAAATCTATACTAATATTATAAAGCTGAAGAGTTTGTTTGTTTGACGCGCTAATCTCAGGAACTACTGGTTGGAATTGAAAAAATATTTTTGTGTTGGATAGTCCATTTATCGAGGAAGGTTATAGACTATATAACATCACGCTACGACCAAAAGGAGCAGAGCATAAATGAAAAATGTTGCAAAAACGGGAAGAATGTCCACCCGTGCGAAGCCGGGACGGGCCGGTAGTATTTTATAAAAATACTAGCGACCCGCCCCGGCTTCGCACAATGATGAGATGATTCACAGGGCAGGGAAATAGTTAATTTGCTGGCCACAATTTCAAACCCCAAGCTGCTTTTGTTAGTTTATAGCTTAGTCACAAAAATCTATAACAATTATTGTCCAACTCTAAATTGGAACCCAAAACTTGTGGATTATTTATTTATTTCCTTTGTTTTAATCTGCGTTTACGCATAGAGTGCCATACATAAAAAAATGCTATAAAGCAAAATACAATGCGATCCACTTATTACGACATCTAAGTTAATATTATAAAGAGGAATGATTTGTATTTTGTTATGTAACGAATAAACTTAAAAACTACGTATTCAAAAATTATTTTGCCGTTAGAAAGCTACATTATCACTGAGTAACATAGGCTATATTTATAACATGAATAAAACTTCTTACGCGGGCGGAGCCATGAGGACACAGCTAGTCGCTTATAAAGATCAGCCGCGTATAGCGACTTAAGAAAACCTAACTTAGGTTTTCTTATCTGGTATTTACTGACGCGTATAATGACGTCCGTTTAGTACGACCAAATATTGCCGTCCCTTTGTTGTCGTTATAAGCGAACTCCTACATCAAACAATTTCGTCTAGTACACTACCAACAGAATCCTAAACCAATCTCTTACCGACAACGACCCGTCGCCCGTCGCTCCCAACGTACTGTACGCAACTGATATAATGTTTTCTTTCCATTGGCAGATGTTTCGATACTGAAACCGAATACGCGCCCTTGGACTTAAAAGGCAGAAACGTCGCGATGTTGAAGCCTCTTCTGTCAAGCACAGAAATTATATCAGATAAGTTTTTCTTGGAATTATACGGGAACGAAAATGTAAGGAATACATTTCCATATATGTATCATTTGATTCTTCCTCCTAGGCTTTTTTCAAACTATATTGATTTCGGCTTCCAGTTTAACCAGATGCGGCTATTATATCAGTGTTTTACACGAAGTAACTGCCATCAGACCCTCGCAATGGCCGCAACCGAGTTACAGCTAGTTCACACAGAAACTGTTTACAGGATCCGTTTTAGCGGATCCGTTTTTATTTTAGTGATGGCGCCTGTAGTTGTATGAACGAGCGCACATACACGACAGTATTCACTGGAATACTATACTATATAGCTACTGAGCTATTTTTATCGTATCCTGTATGCCAGATGCGACGCAGCTGCCATTTGTTTAACTGATCCGTTGGTACAGATGTGAACAACACATCCAATACTGACGGATCCGTTAAAACGGATCCGCTGTGTGAACGGGCGCTTACCGGGCAATACCGATATCCTAAGGTTAGACCAGTTATCAAACTTTCTGACTTCTGACTAACCGTAACAACTGTCATATAGATATTTATTTTTAGTTCCTACGAGTGTGTGCAGGTGCACACTAGGGTTTTTTTTAAAATCATATGCCTTTTATTTTATTTTAGAACTGTGAAGTTTGCGGTGCTGTTGATAGCATGGCGACCACAGGGTTAACCATTAACCACAACGTTATGCATCGAAACGTTCAGAATATTTAGCTATCATTTTGTAAATGGGATATCAAAAACCGGAATTTTGCGAAACCAGATACATATTTTCAGGAATACTATTTTGCCGATATGTATTTTCTATTTGTATCAATTCAAAATTGTTTTATAATCTATACATATAATAAAATCGTAGGAAAGTCAAAAATAATACTTGGGGCGTGATCTACAATCGATATCGAAGCCAAAAATATAGTTTTTAGAATTTTTGTCTGTTTGTCTGTATGTATGTCCGAGCTAAACTCAAAAAGTACTGCATGGATTTACTTCAAATTTTGCATGAATATTACTAAGAGGTCGGGTCAACATATAGGCTACATATTATCACGCTATCACACACGGGGGAGGAGCTGTGAATCTTTATTTTTCTTACGCATTCTGTGACAGCGTGTAATCTAACGACGCATATTTAAATGTGGTTTTTGAGTAAGCCATGCTACTATCTAGCTTTACACTATCAAAACTACGCCATTTAAGTAACTTGGGCAGATAAACATAGTTTAATGAATGTTAGTAGTATAAAGACAATTTTGAAGCAGCGCCATCTATGAGTTTTCATAAAAATCAAATAAAGTTACATGTTAACACTTTTTGGAAATTAATAATTTAAATTTGATCATGTTGGCGGGGTTAATAGTTAGTTATTCTTAAAATTCATAGATGGTAATGTGCATTTTCTAAATAAATATTGACTGTTAATACTTTTGTTCGGTATTTATCTGTGTGATTATTGCTTGGTAATTAATATATTTTCATGTCGTATACCTAATTATAAACTTAAATGTGATGTAAAACTAGCTGGATTTATTTTTACTCACTCACAGCCATTTATTTTATGTTAAAATAGTGTAAAGTCATAATAATTTTTCACCATATAAAAATGTTTCCTTTTTCCTAACAAGATTTTCTACGAGCTTTGAGGCGTGCTACTGGAGACGAAGTCGAAGTAACTGATGAACGCGTGCTGAACACCTGTCTCAGTTCACTTCTAGATGTGGTCATTTCTATCGGCGGCAATCCACTGATCGAATATGGGTTACCAGCTCCTCAATCATCACCGCATCAAGACCGTGGAAATCGGGAGTATAACGCTGAGACAAATTACGATCCGGGCGAAATGACCACCATACGAAATGACCATGTCGCTTTGTTCTCTTCAGAGCAAAAACAAATTTATGACACTGTCCTTGAAAGCGTTGGGCAAAACCAGGGTAAAATGTTTTTCTTGGATGCTCCTGGTAGAACAGGAAAAACATTTGTTACCACTGGCATACTTGCAGAGGTCAGGAGGCAAGGCAAAATTGCTATTGCTGTAGCGTCGTCGGGAATCGCTGCCACACTGCTTCCGGGTGGCAAGACAGCACATGCCATGTTTAAAATTTCCATCGATTTAGAGAGCGCCGAAACGCCTGTTTGTGGTGTGTCACGTAACAACGATAAGGGACACGTGCTCAAGGATTGCTCTCTGATCGTATGGGATGAGTGTACGATGGCCAATAGGAAGGCAGTTGAGGCCGTGGACAGAACCCTGCAGGACATCCGCAGAAACGAACATTTGATGGGTGGTGTCACAGTTCTGTTCAGTGGCGATTTCCGGCAAACGCTTCCTGTGGTGACGCGGGGATCGAGGGCTGACGAGGTGAATGCTTCGTTGAAACGATCTTCGTTGTGGTCACGAGTTCGTACGCTGCGCTTGACCATTAATATGAGAGCTCGGCTCGGCGGCAATGCACGTGCTCAAGAATTCTCCGATGTCCTTCTAAGTCTTGGCGAAGGCACTCTACCAGAAGAGAGAGGTGGACAGGGGGTGCTTCCAGAGTCTCTCGGTAGAGTGGTATCCAGCTTAGAAGAACTCATTCGCTGTGTGTAAGGGGACATTAGTCGTATACCGCACCAGCAGAATTCTTGGGTGTGCGAGCGGGCCATTTCGACGCCCAAAAATGATCAGGCTGCAGCAATTAACGAATGCATTCTCTCGGAAATTGAGGGGAATGAAGTGGTCTACACCTCGATAAACACTGTTGTCGAGCAAGATGACGCCACACATTATCCCGTGGAATTTCTGAACTCCCTGTCAGCAAGTGGACTTCCAGCGCATACCATCAAGCTGAAGGTCGGGGTCCCGATTATGCTTCTTCGGAACCTATCTCCTCCGAAGTTGTGTAACGGGACCCGCCTTAAAGTCATCTCGCTCCACAGACATACCATTGAGGCGGAAATTCTTACGGGTTATGGCGTCGGCGAGGCAGTATTTATACCACGCATTCCCCTCATACCTCATAACTTCCCGTTCGAGTTCAAGCGCGTACAGTTCCCCGTGAGTGTTTGTTTCGCGATGACCATCAATAAGTCGCAGGGGCAGACACTGAGGGCAGCGGGTGTCGACCTCATGACGAGTTGCTTCTCACACGAGCAACTGTACGTCGCTTGCTCCCGCGTCACCAGTCCTGACTCTCTTTACATTTTGGCTCCTGGCAGCATAACTACCAACGTAGTTTATAGGGAAGTGTTGTAAGGTATGATACCTTTGTACGTATTTTTACTCTTTTGTGTCCTGGAATGTATTCCTGCATTATTTTCTCTATTTCCTTCAGTCACATCTTATGACTGAACTCAGCAGGATTCCCATATAACTCTCTTCACTTGCTTCGCTTGCAAAAAAAACGTATATTTTAATGCTATTTTAAAAGTTGTTTACTTATAATGCTATAGCGACACTGGCATCTTAGGTATTTTTGGTGCTGTAGAGCCTTCACGCAGACGACGTCGCGGGCAGCAGCTAGTACAAATATAAAACGTAACATAACATCACGCCTTGTATTCCCCGAAGGGTTCGGCAGAGGTATTTTAGAAGACCCTCGTTTCGCCAGTTATGTTCCATGTAATAGGGGTCGAGCGCATTGCCATTAACCGGGCACAAATCCAGAGTTCAGGCTGCTACTGAGAAATTCCTAATGGAGAAACCCAATAACACTTTGCTTCTCAGAATGAGAAAGGTTTAGGCCTTAGTCCACCACGCTGGCCTGGTGCAGGTTGGCAGACTACATGAATCGAACCCAGGACCCCATGCTCAGCAGTCACGCTTGCGACTACTAGACCAACAAGGCAGTCAAATAAAAATATTTTTTTAGAAATTAAAATTGTGGTTTGTTAGGTACAAACAACAATTTTATAATTCTAGTATTTTTTAGCCGTTGGTTGTGAAAAGGCAAACCCGCTCCACTTATTAGGATAAATGCCAAAAATTCAATCCACCTGAATATATAGGTAGATATTTGATACTTTGAAAATGAGAGTCATCCGAAGCGAGGACAAAATTTAATATGGTTTGGTTTAACAAATTTTTGACGACACGTTTGGTGCAGTGGCTAAGCGATTAGCTTCAGCGCTGCGGATCGTGGGTTCGATTCCCGCACCGAACCAATTTATTAGTATGGCCTACAGATGGTTGTTCCGGGTCTGGATGTTTGTCCGTGTGAAGATTTGTGTTTGTAAACGCACCCACGATACAGGAGAAAGGCCAGTGTGGAGCAACGTTTATAAAAAAAAGATACTTTTTGGGCCTCTGAGCGCATCTGCTTTCAAAATGATAATCTGTCGACTGAATTGGTAATTTTTGGTAGAGACAGCAAGTAATTAATTAAGCCTCTCCAACATTAATTAACTCTTTACAAACGTTAGAGTCCAATCATCAACAAGTTTCCAAATACTATTAAATTTCTAATGGCTATTACACTATATCAAAGTAAAATACGCCGAAATGTTCGGAAAATTCGCAACAATGGAATTTCGGCAATTTTCCATTTAATAGAATTCATGTTGGCAGCAATCGCGTCGGAATTCGCCGAAGGAGCAAATTTTCTCTTGCCTTGTTGCTTTAGTGTTCGTATTTTTAACATAGTACTGTTTTTTTAATCTATTATCTAAATAGATTTGGTGGAAGCTAAATAAAGTAAATTACCTTTGAGATAGGGTCTGTACACAAAATTGCGATTCGACGTCGCATCGTAAAAATATACGAGCTCGCACGACGCATCGCAAGAACTTACGAATTGATTCGCGTAATTGGTTTTACCTATATCTTCTCATCAGTAACAGCAATGCGCAAATTTTTTTGCGCAAATTTATTCTACCTAGTTTAAAAATCTTTCAATACGGTTGACGATCGTCGAGGGATTGGTCAACCGATCCTTGGAAGGAAGACGCCTTGCCGCACGAAATCGCATCGCAGCAATTTGCGTCGCAGTTTTCTGCGTTGCGAATTCGCATCGCGTCGATTCGCAGTTTTGTGTACAATCCCATAAAGCCTGAACTCAGCTACAGAGGGTGTAAACGAAATTATGTAATTCCTTCAAACCTCGTGATGTACTGCTGACATAGATTAACCCTGAAAGGGAAAATTTTGAATTCAATAAAAAAAATTGCTAAAAGTAAACATGACTGTGTTCTTGACGTGGGGCATTTTAGCGCCCCGAGTTAAATGACGTAATTCACTCGGGGCGCTAAAATGCATCGCGGTAAGAACCTTCCTGTAATTTTTTTTTATGGAATCCAAATGTTTCCTGTTCATGGTTGATCTATGTCAACAGTACATCACGAGGTTTGAAGGAATTACATGATTTCGTTTACACCCTGTAAATAGTCTTTATTGACAACTTATATCAATGTCGACAACCTATTTATTTGTTTACTGAGCACAAGTAATACTTAGGCTGTGTTACATACGTCTAAATTGCGCTGAAGAAATAGATATAACTGCCTCGTTGGTCTAATGGTGGCAAGCGCGACTGCTGATCGTAAGGTCCTGAGTCCGGTCTCCAGGTCGGCCAAGTGTTATTGAATTTTTCCGTGTAGAATACCCGTATTCCGTGTGGTTGATGGCAATAGCCTCCCCCCTCTTAAGTATATGGAAATAACAAAACGGCGAAATGAGGGTATTACTATACACCTCTGCCCAACCCTTCGGGGAATACAGGCGTGATGTTATGTTTATGTCGACTGCCTGCCTATACATTTTTTCAACAAATCATTTCCTTTTTGTTTTGTCATTATAGTTTCAGACTGTTTATTATTTGATAAACACTAAACTAAGTTTAGCTTAGTGTTTTCATTATTAAATTAGAGTTTCCAACAAAACCGAATCGGCTAATTCCCTTTTTAATACCTACATCTAATAAGAAAATCACCAAATAAGTTTCGCTTTAGAATTAGATATTTTTCAAACTAAAGTTGGTCCTCCAACCGCGACAAACGAGAATGATTGGGAACTTAATAAGTTCGTATCCTTGATCCGTGAAGAATGTTTTAACTAGGATTTCAAGGAAGTCTGTACGAAACTCTGCCTGTTATTAAAATCTACATAATTTCCGTACAAAAATATCAGTTCGTGGAAGCCATTAGGTGGGACCGTAATTTAACTAAGCACCCTGTAGGATTATTCGGGTATTTTTTGCAACGGAGAATAATGCCGTAAGCTTTCACGTTTCTTTAATAGTGCAGTTTTCGTTTACATAAAACATAACGTCGCTTAAGTTAATAATATAAATACGTCGTGTAAATGAGCCTTTAAAGTAGGTATTGCATACAAAAAAATAAAATTATCACTTTCTACATTACATGTGGTGTTTACCTGTAAGGATTGTGCAGTAAGATTTACTTTTAAGCTATGATGTAAACTATGTATGACTGTAACAATAGTTGGTAAACCTAAATAAATAAATAAGTTCTAACACCGCGTAACTCGAAAAATAGTAGTTTTGAGTTACGTACGTCATTCGATAGGGAATCGAAAAATGCATCGTTTGACCAATCACAATCAATGGTTAGATCCAATAGCAACGCGTTATTTCAAAAACAAAATCCACCGCGTATGTAATATTTTTTCCATCGATGTATGTAAACAGCTAAAACAGCGTGTAAGTCAGGTGAGTTCCATACTGGATCGTGTCGCGAAAGTGCTCCGTCGAGAAAACCAAAATAAAATAGAATATTGTATATTAAAAACAATTATATGATAAGTAGAAAAGATTCTATTTTTTGCGCTCCTGAAAAGTTAACTATTTTGAGTTACGCGGTGTTAGAACTTAAGCGACGTTAACAGTGTTTACTGCTTTTTACTGTTTTTCTGCTAATTACTGTCCCACTGCTGGGCACTTGCCTCTTTTCAGAATGAGAAGGGTTTAGGCCTTAGTCCACCACGCTGGCCTGATGCGGGTTGGAAGACTACACACACCATCGAGAACTGTATGGAGCCCTCTCAAGTGTGCAGATTTCCTCACGGTGTTTTTCCTGCACCGTTAACGCAAGTGATATTCAAATTCTGATCCGCACATGATCTCGAAAAGTCAGAGGTACGGGCCGGTATCGAACTCAGACCCTTCTGCATGGAAGGCAAACGTTCAGCCGCTAGGCTATCACTGCTTCGTTTACATAAACTGTCAAATTGTTTAACAACAAAAAAGAACCAAACATTTTAACTGTCTCGTTGGTCTAGTGGTGGCAAGCGCGACTGCTGATCGTGAGGTCCTGGATTCAATCCCCAGGTCGGGCAAGGTGTTATTGGGTTTTTCCGTGCGGAATGCCTCAGTAGCCGTTAGATTTGCGCGCGGTGTATGGCAATTGGCTCGCCCCTATTACATGGGACTTAAACATAACGGCGAAATGAGGGTGCTACTAATCACCTCTGCCAAACCTTTCGGGGAATAGGTACAGGCGTGATGTTGTGTTATGTTTTGACATTTTTCGTAAACGTACAACCTGAAGACACCATCCACATTTCCTGCTTCAAAAAAATAACCTGAATTAGCCGACCACCTGTTTTATTTTTCTATTTGGTACCTATTACTTTCTTCTTTCCACCTCCTTGATAACGTAGTCGCGATCCCGGCTTCAGAGCATGAGACCAGTCTCAATTACTGGATCAATCAAATTAAATAAAATCATTTACTTGCCTGAAATATGGTGGGTACACGAGATGTTAAATTAAGTTATAACACAGGACATATTTCACCCTCATTACGGGCATGCAAAATTATAGTTAATTTACAATAATTATTTGAATAAAATTACAATTATTAGAACTACTTGAATTAGAATTTATAAGAACTATTTGAATTACAATTATTACAATCATTTATTCAAAAGGTATTGTCATGTTCCTGTGAGAGTTACTCTCACAGTATCATAGTTACACTGTGCCATTGTGTAACTTGGAACATCCTATCGTTATCGGTAAACAGGAGATCTACTTGTAGCTCTGCCTATCCCTTCGGGAAATGCAGGCGTAACAGCTAGTTCACACGGAAACTGTTTACAGGATCCGTTTTTATTTTGGTGAAGGCGCCTGTAGTTGTATGAGCGAGTTCACATACACGACAATATTCCTAATCCAGTAAAAAATACTGGTCTGACATTTTTACACACATAAACTAGATGCCGGAACAGTATAAAAAACGGATCCGTACATGAAGATGTATGGAGAAGTAGGGGTGCCTTCTAGGATTTCTTTCCCGGGTTCCTGATCCCGGGAATACTCGGAAAAACTATCGAGCTTAACTATCATGTAACATTTCTCATACATGTATTTCTCAAATAACATCAAAAATTATCTCTACTAAAACAAATCACGATTATCGCAAGCATATATCCGGAAGAAACAAAAAACCACAAATGTTACCACAAAAAGTAACGTACGCAATTTAAAAGAAGCTATTATATCCACAAATTTATTTAGTCATGAAATTTCACAGATTCTGGTCACGTTGGCGGGTACAATTCATTTTTATGATGTCGGGGCATCAGCTGGGGGGCAAGCGATATGCCGAGTGAGCTACGATTGTTTGCCCCGTTCAGTTTGCGTGCTGCAAACACTGGCTTTGAAATAGGCATTGGCAGAACTGTATGGAAAGCTAGATTCATTTACTATGTTGCTGAAACTGAGTTGTAAGTCCTCTTCGCAAAATTCTCTGGATATATCAAGTTTTATATTATTCGTCGATTTTTCTGTAAACTTTGGAAAGTGCGTTTGAAGCTATGTTTAGCATGGTAAAGGCCTGGTAATTCTTGAAAAATTAACTGCTATTAACAAAACACAACTACATAACATCACGCCTGTATTCCCTGAAGGGTTGGGCAGAGGTGTATTGTAACACCCTCATTTCGCCGTTATGTTTAAGTAAGTCTCATGTAATAGGGGGTGAGCCTATTGCCATTAACCTACCATCAACACAACATTTACTAACAAGTTTTTTTTTTATAAATATACATTACCTATAACATTTTTTCAGGCCGATCAAAGTATGACCTCTCGCTTCCGGCTGTGGTTCTGTCCATGGTCGGGAGCGAGACTGCGTGGGAAGCCATCGCCTCCTTTTGTGAGAGGGTGATGGCAACCAAAGAGGAAGCGGAGAGGGAGAGGGAGCGGTGTGCTCTTCTCCCTTCCCGCGCCAGACGCACCGGGCGCCGGAGGGCGCGTGTACGCGATGATCTCCAGCCACCCTAGTGTGTGGCCTGCGGGCGGCGGGTTTGGGGACTCGCCGCCCGACCAGTAACAGGCCCGAGAAGGCGGCACGCCGTGTTCCGTGCGCGCTTCTCAGGAGGACGTGGGGCAAGGCCCCACAGAGGAGAGGTCCGCCATGGGTTGGCGGACCGGGACCTGCCGGGGTTGCGGTGCCTGCTTTTGCGAATCCCGCGACCCTGGCCGTACGGTCAGGAGAAGGAACACCGTTGGTTTTTAGCCGGTAAGAGTCCGGCAGACCCCCTCGCCTTCCCCGGGCGAGGGACATCCATGAGGATTTTCCAACGAGAAAAAAAAAAGGCCGATCAAAGTAAATCACTAATTTCCCTAATTCAGGTAGTTTCAGATACAATTTTTTATACATTCTGTAAGTAAAAAGTTCCGTAGCAAACGAGCTGATTTATTTATGAGAATCCCTCGCAGATGTATGTCTGTTTCATTTTTCCGTTACTCTAATAGAATATAAATCATATTATTTCGCGATTATCTCCGCAGCAACTGATCGGATAAAAATAGAATATTCCTGGGTGAGAGGAGATCAAAATGGTATTACATTTTTCGGTACATTGATTTATGTTTGATAGCATTACTATTGGTAGGAAGAAAAACTTGAAAACCGGTTTATTATTTTCCCTTCCATGTGACGAATGGATAAGTGACCGAATATAATAATATCCGTTTCTTACCCCTAAGATTAATAGCAGTGATAACCTTGTGGTGTGACCGTCGGACTGCCAAGTCATATGTCTCGAGTTCGAACCCAAGACACGCGCCTCTGACTTTTCGGATTCATTTGCGTATTGTATAATTATCACTTGTTTAAAAACTGTGAAGGAAAACATCGTGAGGAAACCGGCATGCCTGAGCGATATTTCTCGACAGCATGTGAAGCCAAGTCAGAGGCCCATTGGCGGCATAAACTCTGACACCAGGTTAGACACTAACCACACAAAAAGAAGAAGACCCCTGGGGTGAAGAGTAGATCTGATATGTATATTATGTAGTTCTACTCCCAAAAATTCGTCCTATGCGAGTACATTACTTAAGGAAACATGTACAGCTCACTGAGAAAACCACGATAACATGGGTGTTATCAACGTCTTAGAATATGGGTATTCTCTTACTCGACTCACACTCGACTCAGGACGGCCTCGAAAACACCTTCAAAATTGTATTAATAGTCGCAATTTCGAGTGAACTTTGAGGTTCCTCGACGGAGTCATTACGTCATAATTTGAATTATCTGCATCGCGCAAATAACGCCGCGATAAATACTTGTAAGGATTATCGTAAGCATATTCGATAGTCTTCAAAATTAATTTTTGTTACATACGAACTTTGACACTTCCTTCCTTAAGGTACGTTCCGAGGTACCTTGAGTTTGACAGATGATTCCTTACCTCGACTGAGGAAAAATCTCGAGTCAGTCACGTTTATGTCAAGTCGAGGAGGAGTCGAGTCGAGTAAGTTTTGGGGGAACGTCTTAGAATATGGGTGTAAAAGTACTTATTAAGTCAATCATGGCATTAATGAACATTATTTCTTGGAAAACAGTATTAAACCCCATAGAGGCGTCTTCAAGAAATTCCTACGTTGATTAATATTTTGAGGTTGGCATAACATCACGCCTTGTACTCCCCGAAGGGTACGGCAGAGGTATATAGTACACCCTCGTTCCGTCAGTTATGTTTCTGTCCAATGTAATAGAGGCGAGTAATTATTAAGTCAATTATGGCATTAATGAACATTATTTCTTGGAAAACCATAATAAACCGAGAAATTACATCGATGTTATTGGTGATGTTCTTCACAAAGGACAGGTGCGTAGTACTTCCTGCCGGGGTTGCGGTGCATGCTTTTGCGAATCCCGCGACCCCGACCGTACGGTCAGTAGAAGGAACACCGTTGGTTTTTAGCCGATAAGAGTCCGGCAGACCCCCTCGCCTTCCCCGGGCGAGAAACATCCATGAGGATTTTCCAAAGAAAAAAAAAGTTTCGTAGTACTCTCAACCGGCGTGCGTGTATGACAAGATGTATGAATGTAGATTAAGCGAAAGGGGTATGTAATAGTCGGAGCATGTGGCGTTCTAAAGTTTCTGCCTACCCCCATGGGACAAAGGCGTGAGTTTATATAAATTCCTACGTTTGGAGGTGGCTTAGTAAACATTATAAAGCTTCATTCGTAATACTTAAAAAGTCGTATTCAAAACGCATTTCTGACGAAGCATCACCAGCGCCAACAAAAAACATTGTTATTCACGATGGTCCTCCGAGCAAAATGTCTGACTTCAATTAACGATGACACGATTTATATTCATCCTGTGGATTATCCAGCTTTGCCTCTGTTTTATTTGCATATTTATCACTGTAACTTTATTTTGTTCTTAGTCGTCGGAATACACAATTACTCTTGGTGTTGAATTAATTCGCCCTGTCTTTTTACATCCAATTACTGCGTCGTTTATGAAGCAGCTTTAATGAAACATTTCATATTTTAGCGAGATATAAAATTACGCTCCTTTAATATTTAATATAGGATGAGCACAAAGACAAATCTTTTGCACTAAAGTTTAACAATATACGCTAAAATTTATATATTTTGTCATCAACATTATTAGTTCAGCTTTCCTGTAACCGCGTTACCCCATATGTTCGAAATTCACAACATTTTGGTAAATCTGTTAAATAACTCGTCAATCTATACTAATATTATAAAGAGGAAAGATTTGTATTTTTGTATGTAACGAATAAACTTAAAAACTACTGGACCGATTTCAAAAATTCTTTTGCCGTTAGAAAGCTACATTATCACTGAGTAATATAGGCTACGGGCGGAGCCGTACGGACACAGCTAGTTACGAAATATAGACGTATTTACACAAGTATAAAATAAATACTGCCTCGTTGGTCTAGTGGTGGCAAGCGCGAGTGCTGATCGTGAGGTCCTAGGTTCGATTCCCAAGTCGGGCAGTGATATTGGGTTTTTCCATTAGGAATTTCTCAGTAGCAGCCCGGAGTCTGCATATGTGCCGGGTTAATGGTAATAGGCTCGCCCCTATTACATGGGACTTAGTCATAACTGGCGAAACGAGGGTGTTACTATACACCTCTGCCTAACCCTTCGGGGAATACATCATTTTACAGAACACTATATCAATATAACACAAAAATTGCATAATGTATGCTTAAACTCGAGCCATAATTACTGTACCAACCTAGCTCGATTTTCCGAAGCTAAAGTAACTGTAATTTTGTCGTTAATATCATACCTACGTAGGAGCTTATACCTTCAGATATGTACCCGCAATGCGGATTACACCGTGTCGAATCGTGTCAACGCGACTCAATAATTCATCAGATCGAAATGGTTTGGAACACGACAAATATAATTTAGATCGATAGCTACTGTAGGTACTTACTTATGTTATTATCTTTGCAGAGATGCGTTACTTATGAAAGGTACTTAAGAGAGACTGAGGTATCTTGCATAGCCTTTCACATAACATAACGCCTGTATTCCCCGAAGGTTTGGGCAGAGGTGTATAATAACACCCTCATTACACCGTTATGTTTAAGTCCCATGTAATAGGGGTCGAGCCTGTGGCCATCAACCGGGTACAACTCCAAACTCCGGACTGCTACTGAGGAATTCCACACGGAAAAACCCAATAACACTGACCGACCTGGGAATCGTACCCAGGACCTCACGATCAGCAGTCGCGCTTGCCACCACTAGACCAACGAAGCAGTTCATGTTCAGGCATGGCCTATATTTAGGACTAGCTGTGTCCTCACGGCTCCGCCCGTAGCCTATGTTACTCAGTGATAATGTAGCTTTCTAACGGCAAAAGAATTTTTGAAATCGGTCCAGTAGTTTTTAAGTTTATTCGTTACATACAAAAATATAAAAATACAAATCTTTCCTCTTTATTATATCAGTATAGACTAGCGGCCCGTCCCGGCTTCGCACGGGCGGACATTTTTCCCGTTTTTACAACATTTTTCATTTATGCTCCGCTCTTACTGGTCGTAGCGTGATGTTATATAGCCTAATAACCTTCCTCGATAAATGGACTATCCAACACAAAATATATTTTTTCAATTCCAACCAGCAGTTCCTGAGATTAGCGCGTTCAAACAAACAAACTCTTCAGCTTTATAATGTTCGTATACCTATAGATTATCACAATTTCGTTTGTAGGGCGTGCGCAGCGAAATCGTGGCGTTGACGCAGCGTGTAAGATACAATTTTGTCTCGTTGATTGGCAGCTCTGTAGACGTTACGCGTGTCGCGACTTGTGCATGCGGCGTCAACGCCAGACTCTAGTACGACAAACACGCCAAACAAGTACTAATGACAGAAACTGCTCGTCTCATTCTTCCATTTCTTCTTTACATAGTATAAAACAAAGTCGCTCCCGCTGTCTGTACGCTTAGATCTTTTAAACTACGCAACGGATTTTAATGCAGTTTTCAGCAATAGATAGAGTGATTCAAAAGGAAGGTTTATATGCCCCACATTAGTATCTACATTGCACCCGTGCGAAGCCGGGGCGGGTCACTAGCTACATAGAATAAAACAAAGTCGCTCCCGCTGTCTGTACGCTTAGATCTTTGTTAGACCTATGTTCACAAATAAATATTGATTGATTGATTGATTGGTGGAGGGGCTCGTGGCTAAATAACAACCGCGCCGATCGTACGATTTGCGATCAGCCCGTGGATGGGTGACCTTTTGTTACACATCGAGACCCCTCCGTGCCTCGGAGAGCACGTTAAGCCGTCGGTCCCGGGTGTCATACGAATACCTATGACAGTCGTTACGGGTAGTCAGAAGCCCGAAAATCTGACAAACGGTTTAACCTTAGGATATCGGCATTGCTCAGTTACTGGGTTGCGGAGGTCTGATGGCAGTCGCTCCGTGTAAAATACTGGTATTCAGCCGCATCTGGTTAGACTGGAAACTGACCCCAAGATAATTGGGAAAAGGCTAAGAGGAAGAAGAAGATAACATAATGCCTGTATTCCCCGAAGGTTTGGGCAGAGGTGTATAGTAACACCCTCATTTCGCCGTTATGTTTAAGTCTCATGTAATGGAGGGCGAGCCTATTACAATCAACCGGGCACAAATCCAATCACCGGGACGCTACTGAGGAATTCCACACACTGAAAACTCAATAACACTTTGTGCCCAACCTGGGGATCGAACCCAGGACCCCATGCTCAGCAGTCGCGCTTGCGAACACTAGACCAACAAGGCAGTCATCTATACTAATATTATAAAGGGGTAAGATTTGTATTTTTGTATGTAACGAATAAACTTAAAAACTACTGGACCGATTTCTAAAATTCTTTTGCCGTTAGAAAGCTACTTTATCACTTAGTGCCGATTTCACCAACGTCGGATAACTTTAATCGAGGAATAAATTTGACGTTTTGACAGCTTTTGTATAGAAATTCTGTCAAAATGTCTGACTTATTCTTAGAGACTTATCCAACGTTGGTAAAATCCAGCGTAAGTAGGCTATATTTATTACTGGAATAAAACTTCTTACGCGGGCGGAGCCGTGAGGACACAGCTAGTACTATATAATTAAACTAGCTGTGTCCTCACGGCTCGGCCCGTAGCCTATGTTACTCAGTGATAATGTAGCTTTCTAACGGCAAAAGAATTTTTGAAATCGGTCCAATCGTTTTTAAGTTTATTCGTTACATACAAAAATCCAAAAATATAAATCTTTCCTCTTTATAATATTAGTATAGATATATGATACAAAATGTGCATATCGCAAAAAAATAAACCAACATTTTATAGAACAATTGTATTTTCGGTACATTATTCGCTTACATTAGCGATCATTTACCATAATAGACATCAAACGTTCGGGCTAGGCCTACAGTTTACTATCCACAAAACTGCCAGAAATAATGGAAGCTAACAAAAACGAATAGTTTTTCCAAGTTTCATGGCCGCAAAAGAAAGACTATAAATAACAAAATCTTTAGAACTCAAATAACTACTCTATAAGTCTAAAATAAGTGCAAAGATGTTGCCGATCTTGAAGGCTGTAGGCGTTCTGCCCAGCAAAAAGCTTCCCAAAAAGTTTCGCAGAACTAGACTTGAATTCGTAATGCCGAAGATTATAAAAAGGATAATATCGATTAAGGACAACTCGACATTAAAATGTATGAAATACTAGCTTTTGCCCGCAGCTTCGCTTGCGTGAAGTTTGAAATCCTCGTTAAGCCCATTTTAAAGTCCATTTTAAAATCCAAAACGTCCGTCTTTTATCACCCCCAGCGGTTTAGGCTGTGCGTTGCTAGATTAGTTAGTCAGTCGGTCAGTTTCTCCCCATGCTTCTTACTTCAAAAGTACCAGAATTCTCATACAAACTTTCAACACTTATTTCACCCCCTTAGAGGTTGAATTTCCAAATATGTGTACATTTATTCCTAACCAGAAACCTTAATATTTAATTTCATCTTTCTTACTTCAAAAACGACGGACTTACATACAAACTTCAACCCCCCATTTCACCTTCTTAGGGGTGGAATCTCCAAAAACCCTCAAACACTTATACTTTTATTTCTTACCAAAAGCCTAAATATTTAATTCCATGTTTCTCACTTCAAAAATACCAGATTTCTCATACAAACTTTCAACACTTATTTCACCCCTTTAAGGGTTCAATTTCCAAAAATGCTCAAAACTGTGTACGTTTATTTATAACCAAAAACCTTAACATTTAATTTCAAGCTTCTTACTTCAAAAATGACGGACTTACATACAAACTTAAAAACCCTATTTCACCCCTTTAGGGGTTGAATTTCGAGAAATCCCTTCTTAGTGGATGTTTACGTCACAAAATGAACCTACTGTCAAAATTTCAAGTTTCTAACCCCAGCCGTTTAGGCTGTGCGTTGATAGATCAGTCAGTCAGTCAGTCAGTCAGTCAGCTTCTCCTTTTATAAGTATAGATGTTGGAAGATGAGAAAACGACTAGCTGTATTGAATATCTTTACATAGTATAAAACAAAGTCGCTCCCGCTGTCTGTACGCTTAGATCTTTTAAACTACTCAACGGATTTTAATGCAGTTTTCAGCAATAGATAGAGTGATTCAAGAGGAAGGTTTATATGCCCCACATTAGTATCTACATTGCACCCGTGCGGAGCCGGGGCGGGTCGTTAATTACATAGTATAAAACAAAGTCGCTCCCGCTGTCTGTACACTTAGATCTTTTAAACTACTAATTAAGAATATGATATTATATTCCTTCGTTTCTTCGAGGGGCTCGTGGCTAATTACCAACCGCGCAGATCATACGATTTCCGAGGTTAAGTTGCGCTTGTCACGGTCAGAATGTGGATGGGTGACCGTTCGTTACATATCGAGACCTCACGGTACCTCGGAGAGCACGTTAAACAGTCGGTCCCGGGTTTCATACGAATACCTATGACAGTCGTTACGGGAAGTCAGAAGCCCGAAAGTCTGACAAGCGGTCTAACCTTAGGACATCGGCATTGCCCGGTGACTGGGTTGCGGATGCCTGATGGCAGTCGCTCCGTGTAAAATACTGGTATTCAACCGCATCTGATTAGACTGGAAGCTGACCCCAACATAATTGGGAAAAGGCTAGGCAGAACGATATTATATTCCTTCCTTGATGAAATAACTGTGCATACTACTTATTTACTGTAGCCCGTGTGGGTCCGGGCAGTAGAATAGATCCTCTCCATCTCTTCCCGTGGGTGTCGTAAGAGCCGACTAAGGGAATACAGCCGGGGATTGTAAAAAATCCTTCTGTGCGATGATAACAGCTCATCCCCAAGCTAAGGTCGCCGTGCCCAGAACTGCATGACTAGGGGCGAGCCGAGTCAGAAGCGTGCCTGTTGTCTGGAATTGGGCGCCTCCAGGCACTAAGTAGCCTTACCTCTACACGCGGGGCTCTGTAGAGGTGGACAAATAGTTCCCTAGCTATTCGTGGGAACAAAATGAGTTCAAATTTAAAAAAACTCGGAGTCGGCGGTGATGTTCGCCACACACCACGTCAAATGTTCTCACGGGGCGAAAAGCGAGCTGCAGAATGTCGTTTCGCTACGTTGAATGTTCAGGGAGGTATAAAAGAAAAGATAGATGAAGTTTGTGAGCTGATGAATGAAAAAAGAATAGATGCGCTTTGTGTGAATGAGACGAAAAGAAAGGGAGTGGACATATCCAAACACGGTTCCCTGACCGCAATTTGGTCTGGTGTCCCAGAGACAGATAGGGCTTGTCAGGGTGTGGGGATTGTCCTTTCAGAACGGATGATGAAATGTATAAAAGATTATGCGTGTGTAAGTCCCAGAATCCTATGGATCAGAGCCAAGGTGGGTTTGAACCATATTTTCATGATATGTGTTTATGCACCCGACATGGGAAGCCCACTTTCGGAGAGAGATGCATTCTGGGATAGTATAAGAGGTATTGTGAATGAATGTAGAATAAATGAGAAGATTGTTATGCTTGGTGATTTCAATGGTTGGGTAGGTGTGAAGAGGAAAGGATATGAAAGTACACTAGGTGCGTTTGGGGATAAAAGGGTGAATGAGAATGGAATGAGTTTGTTAGAAATATGCGTGGAGAAGAATCTTTCTATAATGAACACTATGTTTAATCATAGAGAGATTCACATGTATACGTGGGAAAGGCAAGATAGTAGAAGCATGATTGACTTTGTGGTTGTTGATGAAAGACTGAAGAGTAAGGTCACAGATACAAGAGTGTATCGGGGTGCCAATGTGGGGACCGACCATTATCTTGTCATGTGCCGGATACATGGTCTGTTTAAGCGTTGGTGCCATCGGGTTCGGGTTCCTGTGACTGCACTTGAGAGAATAAAAGTAGAAAGGTTGCAAGAATTAAAAGTGAAAGAGGAATATAAGAGGGAAGTAAAAGAGAAGACGAATGAGATTTTAGAAGGAATGAATGATTATAGTTTAGAAGAAGCATGGAATGTTGTAAAAAACAGCATGGTGCACGTGGCCACAAAAGTATGCGGTGTGGCGAAGAGGAAAAATAACAGGAGAACGAATGATTGTTGGATAGATGATGAAGTTAAAGAGGTCGTACGGAAGAAGAAAGAAGCTTGGCTTAATTTATTAGCCTTTAAAGCTAGAATAAGGATGAATCAGGCAACGAGTATGATTGACGATTTGGAAAGAGTGAAGAAAAGATACACCGAAATAAAGGCGGAAGTAAAAGAGATAGTAAAAATGAAGAAGAATGAAATGGAAGATAAGTATAATAGGAAGTTCTCCGACAACTTCAGGGTCAATGTTAAGCTGTTCTGGCAACAAGTAAGATTGGCTCGTGGAGTTTCGGGGACATCAAATATGAATATAGTTAGAGGAGGAGATGGATGCTTGTTAAGTGAAGAATGCAAGGTGTTGGAACACTGGAAGGTATATTTTGAAAGTTTATTTAGTTGGCAGGATAGTGTGCAAAGAGTGGGTAACTGGGCGGAAGCGAGTGAGTCAGACATTGACTTGGATGAAGATGAGGAAAATCTGATTGAAATGGATGAAATTGTGAAAGCGCTGAAATGTATGAAAGTTGGAAAAGCTGCTGGATGTGACAGAGTGTCTGCCGAAATGCTTAAGGGCGGTGACGGGGTGGTAGCAAGCCTGCTGTACCGGATCTTTAATATGTGTTGGAGATTCGGCCAAGTGCCGGGCGACTGGTGCAAAGCTGTAATCGTACCACTATATAAGGGAAAAGGTTCACAGCAGGAGTGTAAAAACTACCGCGGCATTAGTCTTTTGAGTGTGGTCGGCAAACTATATGCGAAAGTTTTAATTAACAGAGTGATAAGAATAACAGATGAGAAAGTATGGGATGTTCAGGCAGGGTTCAGAGAGGGGATGGGCTGTATGGATCAGATCTTCTCCTTGAGGTGCATAGCCGAAAAACATCTGGCAAAGCACAAGAAAGTGTACTGCGCTTTCATTGATTTGGAGAAGGCCTATGATAGTGTGTGGAGGGAAGAATTGTGGTCGACACTATCTTTGTACGGGGTGGACTGGCGCTTGATACGGGCACTGAAATCGCTGTACAGGGATTCCAGTGCTTGTATTAGGATAAATGGGGCGTTCACAGACTGGTTTGGCATCTCCAGAGGTGTTAGACAGGGTTGTGTAGCGTCTCCATGGCTGTTCAACCTATACATGGATAGTTGTTTGACAGATTTAAAAGGGAGTGAGTGTGGATTGAAAATGAATGAATTGCCTGTCAAATGTCTTCTCTACGCAGATGATCAAGTTTTGCTTGCATCGTCGGTGGAAGAGTTGCAAGACATGGTAACTATGATGAATGGAGCATATAATATGAAAGGGATGAAAATTAATGTAAGCAAGACGAAAGTAATGGTTTTTGAAAGAGATGCAGATGTATCGGAGTGTAAAGTAAAGATAGGAGATGAAAGTATTGAACAGGTGAATGAGTTTGTTTATTTGGGAAGTATGTTTACAAGAGATGGTAAGATTGACGAAGATGTGGAAAGGAGAGCAAATGCGGGAAATAAAGTAAATGGTGCTTTGCATGCGGTTGTGGCTAGCCGTTCGATGTCCAAAAAGGCACGACTGGCTGTCCATAATGGTGTGTTGGTACCTACGCTTATGTATGGAAGTGAATGTTGGTCGTGGCAGAAGAGGCATGAAAGTAGAATAAATGCCGTGGAAATGCGTTCCTTGCGAAGTATGTGCGGTGTAACTTTGAATGATAGATTGAGAAATGAAGAGATTAGACAAAGTTGCGGTTTAAAAGATGATGTAGTGACAAAAATTGAAAGGAGTATGCTTAGGTGGTTTGGTCATGTTGAGAGAATGAGTGAACGGCGATTAACAAAAGGAATTTATAAGGCGGATGTTAATGGGAACGCCGGTAGAGGACGTCCTAGAAGGACATACATCGATGTTATTGGTGAAGTTCTTCACAAAGGTCAGGTGCGTAGTACTCTCAACCGGCGTGCGTGTATGACAAGATGTATGAATGTGGATGAAGCGAAAGGGGTATGTAAGAGTCGTAGCATGTGGCGTTCTATAGTTTCTGCCTACCCCTATGGGAAAAAGGCGTGAGTTTATGTATGTATGTATGTATGTATGTACTTATTTGTAAATTGATATATTGAAAATGTTGTACGTCAATGTTCTAATAAGTCGAACCATCTTAATTAATCATAATATATCATTGTTAGCTCTCTAGAAAAACAATGAATGATGAATGTTATTACCGTATCGTTCTTACTTGGGGTGAACGAACTGGATGAAAAATAACACAATACTCCCACTTCGGTAACAAACATACACCAACATACTACAGTTGATTAAATAAATATGTTTTTATACTTCTTGGCTGTAATTTTATGAATTAACCAGCTGTGTCCTCACGGCTCCGCCCGTAGCCTAAGTTATTCAGTGATAATGTAGCTTTCTAACGGCAAAAGAATTTTTGAAATCGGTCCAGTAGTTTTTAAGTTTATTCGTTACATACAAAAATACAAATCTTTCCTCTTTATAATATTAGTATAGACTAGCTGTGTCCTCACGGCTCCGCCCGTAGCCTATGTTACTCAGTGATAATGTAGCTTTCTAACGGCAAAATAATTTTTGAAATCGGTCCAGTATTTTTTTTTAAGTTTATTCGTTACAAACAATAATCACTTTTTAACAAAAATAAAACCGTCTTCAAATTGTCTATCTCCGAAGTTCTTCATCAGATCTTCACCAAATTTAAATGGGACCACTTCGAAAGAATATTCTTTCAAACAAAAAAAGAATCATTAAAATCGGTTCACAATTAGCAAAGATATCGCGGAACAAACATAAAAAAAACATACAATCGAATTGAGAACCTCCTCCTTTTTTGAAAGTCGGTTAAAAATACAAATCTTTCCTCTTTATAATATTAGTATAGACTAGCTGTGTCCTCACGGCTCCGCCCGTAGCCTATATTACTCAGTGATAATGTAGCTTTCTAACGGAAAAAGAATTTTTGAAATCGGTCCAGTAGTTTTTAAGTTTATTCGTTACATACAAAAATACAAATCTTTCCTCTTTATAATATTAAGTATAGATAAATAAATTTAAAAATTCTTTTAATTTAAACTGTTTTATCTACTCCTAGGAGTACCCCCGCAGTGTCAGGATTTGAGGAGTCATGGGAATTAAATTTCTGTGCGAAATTTCAGGAGAATCGGTTAAGTAGATGTAGTTAAAAAATCTATTGTAAGATTTAAAACAAATATACGAAGTGGAGCTAATTAGAACCATTTAAAAATTTAATTGCAAGAAATGTCTAACAGTAGAGCTAATTCGATGCTTTGCAAGAAGATATAAGACTGACACAGAAGAAGATTGAGTAGGAACAGTCTTGCCTACCGTAATTTATCCGAATATTGACCAAAGTCAGTACTTTGGTCAATATTCGGATAAATTACGGTAGGCAGAGGAATAATCCCCCCCGGTGGGTTCCCGCATTGTCGTTGCGGGGGGGCTTAGTAGCCGTGGCTTCGAGCCCCACGGTGAAGCGAAGAGGTACCCGAGGAGGGGCTGCTCGTCGGGGCTTGGGCCTGGAAGCCCTCGACGTAGCGGCCAGTAGTAGCGTAGGTTGCGGTGTCGCCTGGGTGACATCGCAACTGAGGAGGGCCGCGATGTCTTATGGGAAGCATTGCGGCTGAAGGGTGGAGGCCGCGGCTGGAGAGGAGTGCCGGTATTACGGTGCGCCGTTCTCCCTACCTTCCGCGGCCTGACGGGGCCGCCACCGTCAGATGGCGGACGCGGTGGGGCCGCAGGGGGAGAGGAGTGTCGGTGTTTAGTTGGCCGCTCTCCCTATCCTCTGCGGCCGAAAAGTGGTAGGCGGCGGGGCCACTAACCTGACCCGTCGCAGGGGGACCAGGGGTGCCCAGACACGGGGTAGTCTAGCGCCCATGTACTTGTTTGGTCCCCGGGGTGGTCACGGCGTACCATGTGTTCTGGTGCGCCAGTGATGTGGGGTGCCCCCCGCGCCTCTTAGGAGGTCGTGGGGTGGGGCCCTACAGTGGAGAGGTCCACCAGCAATTGGTGGACCAAGACCTGCCGGGGTTGCGGTGCATGCAATAGCGAATCCCGCGACCCCGGCCTTAGGTCAGAAGGAGGGACACCGTGGTGGTTTTAGCCGGTAAGAGTCCGGCACACCCCCCCGTCTTCCCCAGACGGGGGATAGTCCACGAGGATTTCCCCACGATTAAAAAAAATAAAAGGCAGAGGAATAATCGCATGACTAATCAATGTGAAAATAAAGATTACATTTAATATAAACATGTGTACAGACATCGTGAGGCATGCGCAGCGAAAGGCTTGTCACTTGTCACCCATGCCTCAGGGGTTTGCAACACATGCCTCGGGCTGTGTGGACGGAGTGGCTCACTGCGAGTGGCGAATGCTCACACCCGTGAGGCATGCGTGACAGACCATTCGCAATGTCTGTACGCTCCTTTATAAGTATGTTTAGTTTAAATATATGGATGTTTGGTAAGTGTATGGTGTTACTCAAACCTAAACAGCTGAACGAATCCAGATAAAAATAGAACAGAAATAATAATGTATCCTGGATCTGAATTATTCTAAGTTTGTTTCATTGTTTCTACTTCTCACATAGATGAACCCGATAACTTAGCTAATACATATTTAATAAAGGAAAAATATACCTACACATAAGTACTTATTAAACACTGTAAATTAAGTTGGAAACAAAGTTGTAACATATTAATTACAGTTTTACGTGATTGTTAGTCGGCGGCCTGTCCCAGTGGATCCATTGAAATAAATTTATAATGAAGTCCTTTGGAAAACTGATTTACTGAGAACTCTAAAGACCAAGCCACATCTGACGGGATATACGTCACCGATCGTCCACCGTTACACATAACTCTATACAAACATCTCATACCGTACACATTTGACCGAAAATGCGTTACTAAAATTCCTCGAGTAAATTACGCGACGGAAGATCGGCGACGTATCTTCTTCAGATGTGACTTGGCCCTTAGGGCGCTTTCAATTTAGACGTTTCGTGTCGGACCGTTGCGGTGCCGAAAAGGTGCGTTTGTCGTATTGCGCAAGGACGGTTGTTTGTTTTCATACAAAGCACGCGGTGCGGCAGCAGTGCGGCGTCGGTACCGCGAACGCTCGACAACACGCACTGTTGCCGCACCGCGTTCTCTGTATGAAAACAAACGACCGTCCGTGCGCATTACGACAAACGCACCGCTTCGGCACCGCAGCGGTCTGACACAAAACGTCGAAATTGAAAGCGCCCTTAGTAGTGGACGGCTTGCTACGTAATACACGGTAAGCAGTCCCGTACTACCGGCTAATATAAATTTTATGGAACTTAATACTTTATACATTTGATGAAATACTTTTATAACATGATGTTTTATACGTACTTAACATAACATAATCAAGCCATTACTGTCCCACTGCTGGGCACGGGCCTCTTCTTAGAATGAGAAGGGTTCAGGCTTTAGTCTTCTACGCTGGCCTGATGCAGATTGGAGACGAAATACACCATCGAGAACTTTATGGACTCGTGTGAGGTGTGCAGATTTCCTCGTGATGATTTCCTTCACCGTTATCGCAAGTGATAAAATCTGATCCGCACATGAATTTGGTGCAGGCCGGGATCGAACTTAAACCCTCCTGCATGGAAGAAAAGCGTTCAACTGCTAAGCTATCACTGCTCTTTTCGAATTTTTTTGGTTTATCTCATTATGTAAATAATGAAACATTTGTTGGCTTAGGTTAGGACCACAGAAATCTAAATAATTATTTGGATTTCGTGTTTGGGATGATTATAAAAACTTAATAAACGCATCGACATATTTATGAAAAAGTTCTGAACGTGTAGTCGCTTTCTGTGAATATTCCTTTACTTCACGTAGATTCCGTGACAGATGTCTAAATAATGACATCAGCTGGTGAGGAGCATCCTTCAAACGCCAAAAATTGGTATCACGAAATAGCCGTCTAATTGTTGTGTTTAAGGCATTATCTCACTAAGTTTATTCGATCTATCGATGTGAATCAATAAAGAAAAGAAAGAAAAATGATTTATTGACCACAGTCAGAAGCACACAACAACAATAGTATCTACAATTTTAACACTACGATACAACTTAATCCAAAAGTATCGGCTGCGTCAAAGAGGCTCAGTTCAATAAAAATGCCAGACTGGCACTGGTTTTCAACTGGACCTTATTGTCTGTACTGGATCAATGTGTGTATCTAAAGTATAAAGCTCTAACCATCCCACATAGTCAAACAATTGTCGGGTCTATCCAAACAATTATATACCAATCACGTATTCCCAACCTCACCAAAAGCGCAATTCAAAGTCCACACAGTAGCGACAACACAAACGCGTCAATGACCACTCAATCAGCGCAAGTTTTACCCGCGTGACGTCACAGCCATCGAATCACGCAATTAATTTAGAAGGTCACCCGTCTCTGTTTGCTTTGACAACCTCTGTAATCGAGTTTCGAGCGGCGCACACTCCCAGAGGCTGTAAATCATTAAATTTAATTCCGGACTCGGAGCGACGTTTGCATTTGAGGCCAGTCTTGCGCTGGTCCTAGCTGTTGTATTGACGTGTTTGGCCCGCTGTGCGAAATTAAATTCTCTTTCCACTTTACAACACGGTTTTTACTCTAAAATGTACGGATTTAGAGATGGATATGTAATGCTTTTTATTTTGTCGTCTGTCAAGTGCAGTTTGAATGCAATTTGCGAGTTTAGGATTACGTATGTTGGGCGCGCATGCAAAGTTAAAACTGGCTGGCCAAAGTTAACTTTGCACGTGACTATTGGGTAGAATCCGAATAGACTGAGAGTATAATTTGCGGGCCTTGCCGAGCAGTTAGGTTGAATTAGCCGAGCAGTGATATCTCTGAATACCTTGCTTTGTCTTGTATGTATGTATGTCCTAAATTATTGCCTGGCTTTTTCCCATCGTTTTTGGGGTCGGATTCTAGTCTAACCTGCCCGCTGATTCAGAACGTTTCGATAAGTCAATAGACAACCATTTTTTTTTAATACTCGCCCAGACCTTTACGGAAGTTGACGAAATATAAAAAAGACAGCAAAAATTAAAACAACCTGCAATTCGGTTCGTTATCTCATTTTGTCTACGATTCTCGTAACAAGAGAAATTAATGTGATTTATAACAAACCGAATTGTTCGTCAACTAACTTCTTGAAAAATACTGAATCAGGGCAGATGCGGTTGAAATACAGAAGAATCCGTTTATTACAACTTCGTTTATAAAGATCAGTCCCTTATAGCGACTTAAGAACACTCTTCAGTTAGATTTTCTTATAGTGGTATTTACTGACGCTTATAGCGACGTCCGTTTAGTACGACCAAATATCGCCGTTCCTTTATTTGGTGTGCGTCTGGATTGAGAGCCCATTTTTTAAATCCTTGCGAAACGAAATAAGACTTATAGAGTAATTAGTAAAAAATAGTAAAAACTTAAAGCATAGGGCCATGAATTTCTTAAACGTGAAATAAAACTGTTATGATTAGATAACTTGGGCCTTCAATCCAGACGCGTGCATAAAGTGGCATAGCCTAAATCTCAGAAAATACTATCTCTGGGTTAATCATTTTTATTTAAGAATTTAGTTAAGATTTTCTTAAATATTTTAAGAAATTCCCAAATCCGTAGAATATGACATTACAGATTTATGGCGGTATATCTAGGTCCCTCAATTCATTAATGTCTTTACTCAGGAATCTGCAAAACATGAATTTATCTGAAGAAATACATAAATACGACTTTAATATATTTTAAAAGCGAACTCCACTGTAGATCTATCAGTATTTTACGGAGTGACTGCCATCTCAAGACCACAAGTCACAAATAAATTATATTAGGTTATCCTGATACCCTAAGTTGAACCAGTTCACAGACCTTCGGAACAAAATGTTACCAAATCGTTTTCCCTATTAAACCCACAAGTTGACCGGAAAACGATGACGAAACACATTTCCATTACCCTTCATTACCCAATCATGGTTGAAATCGTGCATAAAATTGTACAACAGCAATACCACACAATATGTTAGTAGTTGTCCAAGCGTATTTTTGCGTTTCCAATCATCTGAACGAAACACAGTATTCGTACATAATGACTAATAGCCGATCTGTCCGAGATAAAAATTGGGACGACTGAATACAATCTAATGAAAAAGCGAACGACTACGAAACCTTTCACCACATATTTTTACGTGGAACAAACAAAAGCGAAGCATTATCCCCTCTGATTCACGTCATAGATAAAATCTATTTGTCTGAGTATTTCACTTTGATCTTTGTTTATGCGAAAGTGTGGATCTGAATCCGTATCGCAAACTTCTGAATCTAACTTATCTCATCTTGTTTTTGGTGGGGGATTCAATCAAATTCGGTCTCCTATTGATTTAACTCGTTCTTCGTCTTCTGAAGTCTAGCTACCGCCAAAAATAGACACGTAAAAGTTCTAAATCTTCTTTTCGTGTGGTTAGTGACTAACCTGGTGTCAGAGCTTATGCCGCCATGGGCCTCTGACTTGGCTTCACAGACCGTCGAGAAATATATCTCAAGCATGCCGTTTCCTCACGTTTTCCTTCACCGTTTAAGCAAGTGATAATTATACAAAATGAACATGAATCCGAAAAGTCAGAGGTGCGTGCCTTGGGTTCGAACACGAGACCTATGACTTGGTTGTCCAACGGTCACTCCACTAGGCTACCACTGTGTTTAGAAAGCATTGAACAACACCTTCTTTCCCGTTCTAATGTCAAAGTCAGATTTTTCGAACGTAGATTACAATAGCTAATGTTTTTAAACATTCCGGAATTAGAGTAATATAAAGAAAGAAAGAAAGAAAAATGCGTTTATTGGCATTACAGCAAAAATACACCTTAATACTAAACAAAAAAAAACAGATAATGATTGTAATGCCAAAAATATCATAAATGCCAATATCAATACATCACACGATTTGCGAGGTTAAGCAACGCTTGCCGCGGTGAGTTCGTGGATGAGTGCCCATTCGTTGCACATGGAGACCCCTCCGGACCTCGGAGAGCATGTTAAAACGTCGATCCTGGGTGTCATACGAATACCTATGACAGTAGTTACGAGTAGTCAGAAGCCCGAAAGTCTGACAACTGGTCTAACTTTAGGATACCTGGATTACCCAGTAATTGGGTTACAGAGGTCTGATGGCAGACGCTGCGTGTAAAATACTGGTAATCAAACGGATCTGGTTAGATTGGAAGCTGTCCTCAATACAATTGGGGAAAAGCTAGACAGAACGAACATAAGAGTAATATCAATAATTACCCCCTTACCAAATAATCGTTGTGTAAAGTTAT
This sequence comes from Amphipyra berbera, assembly GCA_910594945.2. Lineage (NCBI taxonomy): Eukaryota > Metazoa > Arthropoda > Insecta > Lepidoptera > Noctuidae > Amphipyra > Amphipyra berbera. Next base: position 5,939,680 of record OU343136.1, on the reverse strand, counting down.
GATAAGCTTATAGATAAATAAATGTATGGTTACAATGACATTAAACACAATTATAAATTAGTACACAACTATATTAACACACACATACACTACTCATATACACACAAATAATGTTGGTTTAAGTGAACGGGCATGACCACTGACTGACATCCGTGGAGAACAAAGGTTCCAGACGAAAACCAGCGTCAAGTACCTATAGTGCTTGACATTAAGCTGATCTGGACACCTTTTTGGTCCAGCCGTGAGACACATACCCAAGACTTTATTTTTATTTTTATATCACACTTTATCTATTATCTTTATCTGTTGTGCTGTGTCCAAATAAATGTTTCTGTATCTTTATCTTTTATAACTTTACACAACAATTATTAGTAAGGCGGTTACTGTTAAAATTATTTTTTCCTGAGTAACAACATAAATGTTTTTTTTAAACGTTCGAGTATTAATTTACGAGTAACTCTTTATAAATATGAACGATCAACCAATATTAATGAATTCTGATATACCTTCTACTGCAATAGTTGTATGAATTTAATATTTAATCATATGCAAGATTAGTACCTATGGTTCATTCATTTCATCCAACGAGCTTATTTGTACACACATTCATATTATTTTACCAATACCAGATCATTTATTTTCAATGCTTTCAAATGAAAATTCGTTATATCCCGTTAATTAACTAATGTATTGTCTTTAAACTGATCATGACATACTGCAGTGGGATATTAATAGGGTGGTAGAGTGGAGTCTTAGCAATAAGTTGTATTTCAACGTGGCTAAATGTTCGGTGTTACCCGTGCGCGCGACCCAAGTCATTATCAATATTGCATGGATGGAATCCGACTGCAACGTGTCTCAGTGGTTAAGGACTTGGGAGTGCGCTTTACAACTGATTTAAATTTCCGTAAATATACCACTGATGTTTGTAAAAAAGCATACCGCAATTTAGGGTTGGTCTTACAGCTAGGAAACCAGTTTACGAACATCAGTGCTCTGAGATCGTTATACGAAGCGTTTGTAAAAACTCATCTGGAATGCAACACTGTCGTCTGGTCGCCACATGAAGCCAAATACAAACTTATGCTAGAACGTATCCAGAACAAATTTGTGAGGTTCCTGTACTTAAAGCAGTATGGTGTGTATCCAGGGTATCCACTGCTGTATCCTACTCTATTTGTGCTGGGCATGGTAGGCTATGATAAGCTGGAAGTGAGAAGGGAAGTAGCTCTCGCCACTTACTTATTTAAGATTATGCGTGGTAAAATACATAACCCAGGCGTTCTATGCACAATTGGGTTCTGTGTACCTGATGGACACGTGGGGCGACGGAGGCGGCCGCCGCTGCTGTGGGTGCCGCCCGCTCGCACCAACCTGCTGCAGCACGCGCCGCTAACGCGAGCGCTGCTTACACTCATTATGCTGTCACAACAGATTGACTGCTTCAACTGTACTCTGAGTGAATTCACACGGGCTGCATTTTGTAAAATCACTCTTGATTAATTGTAAATTAATTAATTGTTGTATGCTATTATAACTACACTATTGTATTAGGTAAGCCTGTGATGATAGTTGTACTTGTTTAAAATAAATAAATAATTATTTTTATGTAAAATAAATATAATTATACATAAATATTGAAAGTAACGGCGAATAATAAAATTACTTCATAAAGATGTTAACATTTATAGTGATAAAAACTGTAATCAATACAAATGGTGTTTCTTCCTCCTTAAATCATGTTACAAGACTCGTGTCTTGTAACATGTAACATCCTGGTTTGCATCAGTATGGCTGGTTGTATAAAGTTACAGGATGGGATCAGCACGGGCGGCACAGATTACGATTGATCAAACTTCTGTCGAATAACGTGTGAAGACGCACTCTTACACAAGTCTCAACAGCTCGTTGCAAGTTTCTGTTACAGCAACAAAATGTCATCGTTTAACCCCTTAACCGATGTAAAAGAAAACCTTACGGCACAAAATCCGATACAGATAAATAAAAACCACAAAGAAAATCTTTCCGCACCATTATTCACTTTCACACGACACAAGAAACAGAACACCTACCGGGTCTGATGCTAGTATAGATGGAAAAACTACTGAGCAACGGAACGCACGCGTCCTGTGTCGTGGGAACCCGGAGCGGTCACGTATTGCTCGAGGCGATACAATGTTTAATTTGGACCTAAGTACAAGGTAAGCGCGGAAAGCGGATTGGGTTTTGGAGTGACAATTATGTTACTGGCGAACCTAGTCTGTAGTCTGCAACTGAACGCACGCATCGGGTGTCGTGGGAACCCGGAGCGGTCACATATTGCTACATCGTACGGCTCGAAACGATACAATGTTTAACTTGGACCGAAGTATAAGATACGCGCGGAAAGCAGGTTGAAGTACGCGTTTTTTGGTATTTTCTGACAAATCTCCAAGTAAAACGTCAACTGCGGTTTAGGATCGGAATGATGATTGCAAACAACACACGGCTGGATGTTTAAGTATTTGTAAACCAGACAACTCTCAGCAAGATTAAGATCTAGGTAAATAAAAAATTAGTAAATGCTATCATGTAGTAAACTTCATGGTTTCTTCTTTTTCAGGTCTACTGTCTATACATATAATATGTCTAGACTAATCTAGGAGCACCATACCATCATCGGCAAGCTACATGACTAGAACATAGTACAGCTATCTATGAGATTCTCTAGTAGAAACCCTTTGCTGCGCTCGTAGACGGTGCGGGTTTAAAGTTTAAACATCTTTAAGGCCCCCTCGAGATGGAACTGCGCGAAAATATGCGCAACAAGAGCAATGGAGCTCAAAATGTATAAAGAATGTCAAACATAAAATCAAACGATTGTCCGATTGTTTTGCCGCTTAGCATAGTTTCGTGTGATTGAGGGAATATCAAAACAATATTTCGCTGAACCAGTGACGAATTCACCGCGGTTTACTTAGAGAATCGAACGTTAAAAACCCCGCTGTAAGTTTATAACTTACGTGCCAGAATAAAAGCTTCGTGTTGGTCAGTAATATTAACTTACCTACCTTGCAGCCGTGATTGAGTCACAAGTTGTTAATTAAATATTTCTTTTCTCACGTTCCTTTTAAGCTGTCCTTTTTAATTTAATAATGCAACCTACTTTTCCATTTTACAGGAATATCAACGACTTCGTTCTTCTAGGATATTTTTTTCATTGTTACCTCATGTTGTAAGTGATTTTTAGGAATTTTACTTAGTTCCTAACGTAGCCTCAACTAAATTTCGGTCTCAATATGATCAATTATATAAATATTTGTATGGCCTACAGATATTGTTCCGGGTCTGGATGTTTGTGCATGTGAGATTTGTGTCTGTAAACGCGCCCACGATACAGGCGAAACCCTAGTGCGGGGCAAAGTGTTTTTGAAAATCAAATCATAACAGTATAAATAAAGAACAACGATCCTTTTTCAAACTGCCTATACGAAGTTTTCTCGTATGAATCTATACTAATATTATAAATAAAGCTGAAGAGTTTGTTCGTTTGTTTGTTTGAACGCGCTAATCTCAGGAACTCCTGCTAGTTGGAATTGAAAAATTATTTTTGTGTTGGATAGCCATTTATCGAGGAAGGTTATATAACATCACGCTACCACCAATAGGAGCGGAGCATAAATGAAAATTGTTGCAAAAACGGGAAAAATGTCCATCCGTGCGAAGCCGGGACGGGCCGCTAGTTTAAAATAAAATTACACCCAAAAAGCTGTCATGACCGAACCCAAGCGACAAGTTGGGGATTTTAATAGAAATAAACTAATTGTGTTTAACTTTGTTTAATTAACCGGCTCTTTGACAAAGTTAACTTTGGAAATGTGAAACAGGACCTTCATCTTAATTAATTTCAAAAGGGGTTTATTACTTTAACTTTAGTTGTGTTTGTGACCTCCGATTAGCATAGCTACCGGGGGTCACCTGTCTCTTTGAGTCACGTGAGCCTAAAATGACCTAATACATTTAATTTTAAACAGGGTTGGTACTTGAGCACTCGTAAAATAGACAGAAATTTAACAAAAATATTGATAATAACATTATGAAATTTTAGCATTTATTTATTACGCAAGATTATACAATATGACAACCAATCTGTTTGTCAACCCTAATTAAAATGCGGGCAACGGACTTGGGGCAGTCCGCTGCCCGATCAAAAGCAGCCCCAAGACCGCGGCGCGCCGATTTCCGAGCGCGCCTTTCTAGAGGATAGCCGTGGTAAGAGTCCCCGACATAAATGTTTGTAGGTACATTTAAATCAGCCTCCTTGAAGGCACGCACCTCTGACTTTTCGGATTCATGAGCGTATTGTATAATTATCATTTGCTTAAAAACGGTGAAGGAAAACATCGTGAGGAAGCCTGAGAGATATTTCTCGACGGCATGTGAAGCCAAGTCAGAGGCCCATGGGCGGCATAAACTCTGACACCAGGTAAGGCACTAAAAATTCATACTAGTTCTACCCAACTATTGTCAGACACTCGCACAACTACCCACTAACTATATGATACAAACTTCGCCGAATCGATCCCCAGTTTGTTTCATGTTCATTGTCAAGCGATACTCGGAGGAGGGGGAGGAGGGCGAAGGTAGTTACGACATAAAACGTGGGCATCCAGGCATGAAATTAAACAGCTTGCACTAAGTTGTTAATCGTCTGGACTTCTGCCAGCGCCCAATTTGAAGAAATTGCTGACGAGTCCGCTAAGTTTCAGTGGCGTCTAATTGAAGACCGTATCTTTGCAGAGGTGGAGGTATCCGAAGAAAAACATTTTTATGGTGAAGTAAAAGAAAAATATTTATTTGCAAAACAGATGTGCGAGCAAAATTGATTCAATTAAATTATTTTATTGATAATTACTTTAGTTAAGATGAAAGCCATTCTAGGTACCTAGCTAATATGAAAGCATATAAAATCAATGTGAAGGGCATTTATATATTCAACAAAATATATTTTGAAACATTGATTGTAATAAATAAGTATATACATATATATGCCATAATTCAATAAGGCTATTAAGAGGAATTAAGTTGATCTATTAACTATCATAGTACTCTCTGCGTGTATGACAAGATGTGTGAATGTGGATGTAGCGATAGGAGTGTGTAGGGATCGTAGCATGTGGCAATCTATAGTTTCTGCTTCCCCCATGGGAAAAAGGCGCGAGTTTATCTATGTATGTATGTATGTATGTATTACCTACCATCCACCATTACATTAATCTCAAAAAAATATGATTGTATTATAGAATAAAGCTATAAATAAGTTTTAATGAGCTATTCTAGGTTTATTCTAGATTATAATGAAAAGTCATTTCATGAAAACAGTGCTCGTTAGTACCTAACTACTAGTTGGATCGTGAATGTGGTACAGAAAAAGTCGCTTTCGCATTTATAATATAACAATAAGAGTTAGAATAGTTCAGAACACAATGAAAAACAGGTACTAAAACACTCTTAGCCAATGATATTTTATTTGATCCCGGCAGATTCAAAGCGCAAAAATGTAATCAAGTTTTAGGTATCCCGCCTTAATCACCCAATCCCTTAACCTTTGGCCACAAAACAGATAGGTACAGAAGTCAATCTACATACAAGTGCGCTCGAGCAACGCACACATAGACACTGCTCACGGACACGATATCTCGGACCGTTTAGGACCAGAGTGCGAGTGAGTGCGAGCGCGAGTGCCATGCGCTTGAGAGAGATAGATATATAGACAGAGCGATCGCCGAGCGTAGGTATGAAAAGTGAAGTACATACACGTGATTGACTTCTGTACCTATCTGTTTTGTGCTTTGGCCCAACCTTTTTCTCTTTAAACGGAATGTCGAAATCAAACTACGAACTAACAGGATTGAATTTTAACGTAGCTTCCTAACACTTTAAAACAGGGCTGTCAAAAACGGCGCGGCCCACACCTGACCCCTGATTCTCTCTCTTCCTCTTAGCCATTTTCCAAACTATATATATATTGGAGTCAGCTTCCAGTCTAAGCAGATGCGAGTGAACACCAGTATTTTACACGGAGCGACTGCCATCAGACCTCCGCCACCCAGTTACTGGGCAGTGCCGGTATCCTAAGGTTACACCGGTTGTCAGACTTTCGGGCTTCTGAATATCCGTAAAGACTGTCATAGGTATTCTTATGACACCCGGGACCGACGGTTTAACGTGCTCTCCGAGGCACGGAGGGGTCTCGATGTAGAACGAACGGTCACCCCCATCCACGGACTGACCACGGCAAGCGCATCTTAACCTCTTAAATCGAATGATTGGCGCAGTTAATAGTAACACTTTAGGGTGGCTTTAGGAGTCAACCCTCGACTAGCATGTGTACATAAAATTTAGCAGGTGTGTACTTACGGGAGGATAAAGAATAACACTTGTAACCGTACACTATACAAGGTTACTCGGAAAGGGGGTACTAAGCCGCGGGCCACTTTATGTATCACTGATGATTGTTTGAAAGTGTTGAAATTTAAAATTTCGATTATTTTTTTTCCATGAAAAAATATTTTTATTTAATTTTTTCAAAAAATCTTCATCCTTGCTTTAGTTGTGAATTTAAAAAATAGAGTTTCTGATCCGTGACTTTAAATATGACGTAAAATGTAAACACGTCTGATGATAGCTGAAGATAGCTAGAATTTAACGTATTTTTTATGAAATGTTTGAACAGCTATTTCTCTTAAACTAACGATTTTTGGGGAAAGTTGTAGAACAAAAGTTATCCATTATTATGGTTACTTTAACACCCTTTCGGCTTAGTACCCCCTTTCCGACTAACCTTGCATATATTTAATTAAGAATTTACAAAGAGTACAAAGAGAACAACGGGGCGTGGTTCGTACAATGCGAGGAGTCCAGGGTCTTCTTCAGCAGGTGTGGCACTTAACTGGGCAACTGCAGCGGCGCGAGCGGGCCGATCTGCAGTGTGCCCGACCTTTTATAGGCCTGGACCCCCGCCAGTCAGCCACCACCCGTCACAATGGTGAAGTGAATACAAAATAGAATTCTTAGAAAAATTACTAATTCAGTAAAGTCAATAAATTGTATAGTAAAGAAATTTTTATTCACTCAAATACCAGCAGTGTGATTGCCTAGTAAAAACACGTCGTTGTGGCAGCGCTGCGTTCGTAGACAACACTGCACTGCAGCGCTGCGGCAGCGACGTGTTTTTACTAGAGAATCAAGCTTTGCAAGTACCTAAAAGCTTTTACTTATTTTTATGCACTTTAGCCATAATTGCCTCCCGCACCATTATATTACAAGAGCTAAAAAACGTTTTAGAGTTACATAGATATTCCGACTTACATTTTTAAATAAAGGCAAATCTATTATCACAGACGGGATTTTAGATTGTCGACGAATTTTTAAGTAAGTATTTTGACCACTGAACTATTCAGTGTTGGACAGCCCTGCTCTAAAACATTTTCTATATGAAATTGCAGTTTGTAACATACCTAATTGGAAATGAAGAGCGTTCGATTGAAATATTTCGTTTGAATCGGAACACGACCCTTTTGATTGACACATTCATCTGTACCCTTATATTTTTCTGTAATAACATCATATACTGACACTTGATTTGACGGATTTGTGTGCGGAATAAAATGTTTTAGGTTGGGTAAAAATTTTGTTATATTTTTTTTTATTGCTAGGATTTTATTGAGTTATTGTGTATGTATGTAAAAACTCAATGAATCTACTATTATTTGAGGCAAAATCAAAGTAGCCTCTTTTGACAAAAAAAAATTGGCTGCTATTGCAATGCTGGACTGGGAAATACTGATGTTGCGATCACTGAGACGTCTTTTGAAGGTTTGACATTGCAGCTTATCAACTGCATAAAAGACTGACAATTTAAATGCTGGTCATATCATCTGAAAGTTCCCAGGATTGACGATGACGATACCAGTTATTGAAGGTATAATATAAAGTGAAAGTAATAGGGCTTCACGCCTGTAGATCATTATTGACGCTCCTAGAGAGTGGGAGTGCGAGTGAATTCTTAAACAGAGACATAATTATAAACATAAGCAGTAATAGCCTAGTGGTGTAACCGTCGGACTGCCAAGTCATAGGTCTCGAGTTCGAACCCATGGCACGTACCTCTGACTTTTCGGATTCATGTGCGTATTGTATAATTTATCACTTGCTTAAAAACGGTAAAGGAAAACATCGTGAGGAAACCGGCATGCCTGAGAGATATTTCTCGACGGCATGTGAAGCCAAATCAGAGGCCCATGGGCGGCATAAACTCCGACACCAGGTTAGTCACTAACCACATGAAAAGAAGAAGAAGAATAGTTATAAACAGTGTTACATATATACCTACATTACCTACATCTTTTATCACAGATCTTATCAATATTTTAGAGTATGTAACTAATACTTTAAAAGTGTAAAAGCTGTCCATATCACTTACCAGTGATTTGTGTAGTTCGCTTCGGCGACGAAAAGCGTGTCAAGAATTTTGGCTTACAACTCGGACGAAGGATTAGCACTGACAACCATGCTACCAGCCTTCAAGGCAAACTGCCAATAGCCAGTCCAGCAGAAGGATTTTTCAAATTGGCCTAGACTTTTTTAATGAACATTAAAAGCCATTCTGGAAAATTTATCGCCAGCTTCAATTTGAGGAAAAAAATACAACGTGTAAGTACTTTCATGCAGTTGTCCATGACTATTTTATGTTTTTTGGAGATAAAGGTCAACGTTACCGTCCGTTCATACAGCGGCTCCGTTTTAACGGATCCGTCGATACTGGATGTGTTGTTCACATCTGTACCGACGGATCAGTTAAACAAATGGCAGCTGCGTCACATCTGGCAGATAGGATACGATAAAAATAATAGATCCAGTATATTTTACTGGATTCGGAATACTGCCATGTGTGTGAACTCGCTCATACAACTACAGGCGCCATCACCAAAATAAAAACGGATGCTGTAAACAGTTTCTGGGTGAACTAGCTGTTAGATATAAGTTCAAAATGAATATGTTCGTGAACTTCACAGTGTGGAAAACAGCTATTTACAAAAAAATACTGGTACAGTCAGCAACAAAAATATGTTAACACTTCAGTTTTTTAAATCATAACTGTACACAATAATATTCAAATTTAATTGGAACACATGTAACAATAAAATAACACAAACTCTTGACTATTATATGAAATTCTGAAAAGCAGTGTATCGAATAATTTTGTGTCTTTTAGATGTTATATAAAAGTAACAGTGTTAATCAATTTTCGTTGCTGACTGTACAAGACAGGCACTCGTAACAGACGCCGCATAATATGTGATTCTTTTAGCGCTTGGGTGTCATATATTGTTATGTAAACGATTACCGATGCTTGAGAATGGTAGAATATATAATTATTCCGAAATGTTTATGGTATGACCATTTCCGGGTTTTGATTGATCATATAGGTAAAACTGGAGACCAGACTACAAACAGTAGTTGAAAAATTTGGCCTTGAATATTTAGTTTGGTGGTCTATCTCTTTCTAAATACACTATTTAGAAAGAGATAGAATTATTAAAGGTATTTTTTTTAATTTCAGTTAGGTGTTAGTAGTGTGATCTCCATTTTTACCTATCATGATCATCAGCCTATAATCTTCCCACTGCTGGGACACAGGCCTCCTCTCTGTGAGAGGGAATGGGCCGTAATCCACCACGCGGGCCCAGTGCGTATTGGTAGATGTCACATGTCTTCGAATTTTTGGTTCTAGGACATGCCGGTTTCCTCACGATGTTTTTCTTCACCGTTTTGAGAGCAGTGGTGATGAAATAAATTACACAAAGTAATGCGCCTGGCTGGGTTCGAACCCAGGACATACATTTCGTAAGTCGGGGCCGTTACCACTGGGCCACCACTGCTCGTTTTACCTATACCTTCATGGTTTTGATAGAATTTCTAACATGAAAAACCAATCACACTTTTGACAGATGAAATGACTACTTCCTGCACTTGAGATCAAGTGATGACTTTCAACGTATAGTCCAAACAGTAAACATTGCGCATACAGGTACCATATAAGATTTTATATTTCGTGAAAGAACACAAAAAGTAAATAAAAAAAAAACTTTGGTTTATAAAGTTCAGAGAAGAGAGACGATTGTTTGCAGGATAGTAATTCATTTTATAGTAAGGTAGGAATTATTTTGCGAGCGCACATGCACATACGAGAAATTGCAACATAAATACACAATATTAATCGAAACGAGAGTACTAATCCGGGAGGATATAAAAATAACCATTTATTATAATGAATAACAACATAGGCTGTCGATTTTTAGAAATAATAGGAATTTAAAAAGAAACGTAAAATACATAACATTACGCCTGCATTTCCCGTAGGGTAGAGCAGAGGTGTATAGTAACACCCTCATTTCGCCGTTATGTCTAAGTCCCATGTAATAGGGGCGAGCCTAGTACCATCAACCGGGTACAAATCTAAACTCCGGGCTGCTACTGAAGAATTCGACACGGAAAAACCCAATAACACTTTGTCAGACCTGGGGATCGAACCCAGGACCTCACGATCAGCAGTCGCGCTTGCCACCACTACACCAACAAGGCAGTATATAAAATAAAATTAAAATAAACCCTTTTTTTATGTATAAATAAATAAGTATAAAAATAGCACTTGTAATGAAATGTTATCAGTATGCAATGGATGCTGCCCAACCACCTGATAGAATCCCATCGTCGCCTTTACGACACTTACAGGAAGCGAACATAAAAATTAACATTTTTATAGATTCTGTGACCTATTGGAAAGAGACCCCAATTTTGAATCTACGTTTTATAGCGATCTATAAAATTGCTAAAGTAATTTCAGACCCAGTTTCCTCTACTTTTTTTACACAATAAACTTAAAATTTTTCAATTTCCTTGTTTATGATCGTGCGCACTTAATTGTGCTCAAGCTACATAAATCTTACTCTGCAACACGACGTGTTATTTTCTCCCGTACGAAACACCGATCACAAAAAACGCCCAGATTTTTCTAACACCACGCCACAATAGCGGAAAACCCAATTCGTATATTCTACATGGAAGTGGATAGCTCAAAGACCTAAAAGAAATTTGCATAACGACTCCACCTTTATATCAGAACCCTTTCCCGCAAAATTTAGTTCCGCCGCGCGAAGTGGCGTAATTTTTATGACAAATACCCGCACTCTGAGGTAACGCTAGGGAAAGTTTGGGCCAATGCAGGATATGTTCCGTGAAACACGAAGGATACACTAAAAGTTTCGGCATACTGTTTTTAAAGGGTTGTTAACAATGATCGGTTGTTCAAGAAGTTTATTTCCCTTTATAAGTAGTTGTTTGAGAAGGAAATGAAAAGTTTACCCGGTATTTGAAAATGTAGTGTTTATTTTTATCACCTTTTGATTTCTGATTATTTATTTATTTTAGTGCTGCCACATCACATACTAAAAACATTTTGGTTAAGAAGCATTTTGTCTGTTGTATGTACATGACAATAACGGCATACATAGCACTTACAATTAAATGGCTACGTGATAAAAAAAAGAAAACGATTAAAATATAGTGAGTGTAATAACTGGGTGAGGAGTGTATCTGGTATAGAATCTCCGTGCAAAGTTTCTGATCAATAAAGTAATTTCATGAATTTTTTGTTTCATAAAATTCATTAAGTTATAAAAAACGTGTTTAAATAGGTACTAGGGAATATAGGGGAAAGCTAAAAGAAGATATCCTCATCTTATGGATACAGTTAGTGGCGAATACAAGTTGATGTAATTGATGTTCCAACCAGATAAGTAAACACTGAACCCGAACTAAGAATTATTACTACAAATTAATCTGATCGCCGCAGTTATACCGTGTGGTTGAACAAATCAAATGGCAGTCGCTCAAAGCGAAACCAGAGCTCGTGAAGAAGAATCTAGCAAATGCTCTACCAGAAACTTACTTTACGCAAAGCAGACCCCAATAGTGATTCCTGACCAACCTAAAGTCCACAATACAACTTCAAACAAAACGATTTGTACAACAAATAACAAAATTCTTTAAAACCTAAACGAATAAAGTGTTCGTTTCTTTCTAACCACATCCAACTTACAAACCGGATTGCACAACTAAAAGCAACACTTCCCTGCTCACCACTTCAAGAGTTCTTCCGAGTAATCGATTCTTCACTCAAAGTTCTGAGAGCACCGCTCTAAACGAGTACAACGTTGTATTTGATCGCGACAATTTTGTCTTGGTTACTCCAACTATTTGTTCACGAAAATATACTTTATGAGCTACGATAAGGGGCTCGTGACCAATTACCGATCGCGCCGATCATATGACTTACGAGGTTAAGCTGCACTTGGTGCTACCCTCGGTGACCGTGCATTACACATCGAGACCCCTCCGTGCCTCGGAGAGCACGTTAAACAGTCAGTCCTCGGGTGTCATACGAATACCTATGATAGTCGTTACGGGAAGTCAGAAGCCTGAAAGTTTGACAACTGGTCTAACCTTAGGATATCAGCATTGCCCAGTACAGTTGCAGAGGTCTGACGGCATTCCCTCCGTGTAAAATACTGGTATTCAGCCGCATCTAGTTAGACGGGAAGTTGACCCCAACATAGTTGTAAAAAAAACAGAAGAGAGTTACGATAAGTACAGACAAATGTTACACTGACATAAAAACTAACTAAAGTAGACTAGCTGTGACGATAACACCAAATCTCCGCCAGCCATACATTACAGTCTAGTCTAGTTCTACATTTCCCTCAATTACTGAAATCACGAGCGCGAAGCTTGTTTTTTGTTCTAACTATAAAATTAATGCGCCAAACTTTACCAAATGGCAGTGTTCCCGAGCGTCGCGTCGTCGTGAACAAAAAGAGAGAGTTTCTTTCATTCGTCAGGACAGAAGCACACTGTGAATAAATTCGGAGTTCATTGTGGTTAGTTCAGTTCGTAATGCGGCCGCCTATGCGGTTTGTAGCGAACTTTGAACAACTTTAACTCCAATTAGTCATAAAACAGGTTACGGAACGAATCGAGGTGTTACCTCCTTACGACAGATTTGATTTATCACTACCAACACGGAAGCATAGAAACTTTTCTAATATTCATTGGTGTTGCGTGTTCGTTGGTTTAGCAATCGTCGCTGTCACTACATTGTTATTGTATCGTAAAATATGATTAGGTATGTTCAAAGGGGTGTGAGCCTGGAGATCTGTCATACAGGTCCCGAACATAGTTCAGACTCCAGTCCTCACAAAGGTTCTAGCATAAGGCAAAATGATACAAATAAATTGTAACAATGTACCTTTACGAGAGAAATAAACTATATTATTATTTTTATTATATTATTATTGTTACACTCGCATAGCTTTTATACCACAATATCTGGATTTTAAAAGAGACGTTGTCATCTTTGTTTGTATCGGCTTTGCTTCTCAGAGATAGTCAGACAGGAAATGCCGGCGCCATCTAGTCTTAAAAAAAACATTACATGGACTTGTAAAAGTGTCTGTAACAGATTTATTTACAGAAATAACATATTAACACACATAAATCACGCCTGTATTTCCCGAAGGGTTGGGCAGAGATGTAGAGTATTTACAGTAGTTATGTTTAAATCCCTTGTAATAGGGGGCCAGCCTATTGCCATCAACCGGGCACAAATCCAAACTCCGGGGCTGCTACTGAGGAATTTCACACGGAAAAACCTAATAACACTTTGCCCGACCTGGGGATCAAACCCAGGACCTCACGATCAGCAGTCGCGCTTGCCACCATTAGACCAACGAGGCAGTACAGAAATAAAAATCATTTTATCTCGTGGAGGCTTTTTTCTTGCACCCCTGGATCACTGGCTGACATAATATTAACGCCCTAACATTAGCTTTAATTAGTAGCCAGGGTTTATCGGGGGGCACGGCAGTGCCCTCGCCAAGTCGAGCGCGAAGCAAACACTGCCGTACCATCCTTTACTGGAACCATTTCGCCGCATTTTCAGGCCCATATTTGAGAACCTCTGGATAATACCAGAACGCAGAAATTTTCGTCATCCAGTAAGCTTTATACTTCACATACTTAAAATACAAAATTTCAAGTCTGTAGGTCATTTAGTTCCGAAGTTAAGGGAAAGCAAAGTTTCACATTTATGACACTCACTCACTCACTCACTAACTCACTCACTCACTCACTCATGATCATCAGAATAGAACTAGTACTTCCCATAAACTCAGAGAGCTGAAATTTGGTACAGAGTTAGGGTTTAATGGCCACATAAAGGGAAAACTATAAAAACTAGGATAATCGAAGATCTGGAGTACCTGGTGACCATGATTAGAAAACACAAGAGCCCAACCAAACTATTAGAGATCGACATACCGCCTTTACAAAAAATATTCAACTTGGTAGGCCGCTTCATTTGACGCAAAAAAAAAAAAAAAACAATATGCCCCACGTTTCTACAAAAAGAAGTGAAATCCCACCAAAAACATTCTGTAAAAAACTAGCCAAGTCTCTATGGAGCTGCTTGTTTATCTCTAAAAAGTACCTAATGAAATCTAGACAAAGTCGTGCCCAGTCTAAGGTTCCTTACTGCGATTTCTTTATTATTATAGTTAATGCTGTGTGACTTGGCCGTTGAACATTCTTTATACTTTAGTGGGTACAAGTCAACGGGACAGGTACAGACGGACTTCTATCAATGATTAGAAGTCCGTCTGTACTGGTTTTTTTTATACTGTTTGTTTTAGGCTCGCCTATACATAAATATTATTGAAATACGCAGCTTTATCAAGCATACAATTGACTGGTTATTGAATCAACGTTTTCCGAGTGGCAATTTTCCATCGTCAATGGGTAGCGGTTCTGGCGACAGATTGGTGCAATGGTGTCATGGAGCACCTGGTTTTGTACCCTTGTGTACCCTTCAACGGCCAAGTCACACAACATTAACTATAATAATAAAGAAATCGCAGTAAGGAACCTTAGACTGGGCACGACTTTGTCTAGATTTCATTACTTTTTAGAGATAAACAAGCAGCTCCATAGAGACTTGGCTAGTTTTTTACAGAATGTTTTTGGTGGGATAACTCTTACGTCACCTAGGAGCCACTAGGGGAAGATTAAGGAACCTGGGCGTGGAAGGGGTGTAATAACTAACAAGCTAGTTTACACAGGAACTGTTTACAGGACCCGATTTAGCGGATCCGTTTTTATTTTGATGATGGTGCCTGAAGTTGTATCAGCGAGTTCACATAAACGACAATATTCCGAATCCATTAAAAAATATCAGTCCGACATTTTTACATGTTCCATTTTTTCATCAAAAACTGGATGCCGGAACAGTATAAAAAACGGATCCGTACATGAAGATGTATGGAGAAGTATGGATGCCTTCTCACACGATCCGCTATTTTTATCGTATCCTGCCTGCCAGATGCGACGCAGCTGCCGTTTGTTTAACTGATCCACACATCCAGTACCGAGGGATCCGTTAAAACGGATCCACTGTGTAAACGGGCACTTACTTGAATGAAGTCGCAAGTGAAAGCTAGTTATGTATAATTAACCCGGCGACTTAATCATTGCCTACTCGACTCCCGCGGTTCCCGTCTACAATGGAACTTCTATTCCATTGTAGAACTATACTACTTGAAGGGCTACTTGAATACGAATCGAACGATGGACGTTTAAGTGCTACGTGGGTCATTGTAGTTATAAAAACTTGACTTGGAGGATAAAAACCATCTTATACCCTATTTTTTTTAAATTGCAGATCGTAATTAGGTACTGGTGTACAAATTTTCAAAGATTATAGTCACTGGTGTAAGTGTTAGACGCCGCAAAGGTGTTTTTAGCAGTTGCAATTACGACTGCCGGGCCATTACCAGGTGAAACAGTTTAAAAATTATTATTTTTTAAGTGTTTTCCTTTGTATCCCCTAGTTCAACCATTATTATGTGGAATGGCTATAGCAGGGCCGTAGCTAGAGGCTCTAGCGTCCACCGGCATCGAGCGAGCGAGGCTATTTTTAAGCCCCTTTATATAGGTACTTGTTCGAGGGCCCCCTATCGTCGAGGTCCCGGAGCACTGCGCCCAGGTTGAGCTACGGCCATGAGCGATAAACTCAACGCAACGTAACTACAATTAACAATGGTGAACTGTGTGTATAGAACAGCTGTGAAATTCTCTAGTAGAAACACGTCACTGCGGCAGCGCTGCGCTCGGAGACGAACTTTCTATTAGAGAATTTCGCAGTATACCTCTATCCTATCCCTTAGGGATAAAAGGCGTGATTTTTATGTACGAAAATGTTTAAAAATATAGGCTTTAACACGCGTGTGACGTGCGTAAGAAAACGCTTTCTATTCCCCAAAGAAATATGTAAATCCAACACTACGTTGTTTTGATTTCAGAAGTCGACGAATTTATTCCTTTGTCAAATCAATCCTGTCTTTAACATAGCGACATGTTTAACGTATTCGTAGGCATAAAAATATTGTAAGCTATAAATAAATACTCTGAAAAACAATTCCTTTATATCCCCGAAGATCAGTTGTTTTATTTTTTTGTCTATGCGATAATTTACAAGTATATAGGGCACCTCTGTCTATTTTTATCGCCATTTGCCAAGTTTACAAAAATGTCGTTTACGTAATCCCACATTGTATACAGATAGTGCCATCCACTATCACCCATATTCCAAGACGTTCCACTAAAACTTACTCGACTCGACTCAGTCTTTCTCACTACCATCGGTAGTTATAGTTGACATAAACGTCCTCGACTCGAGATTTTTCCTCAGTCGAGGTAAGGAATCATCTGTCAAACTCAAGGTACCTCGGAACCTACCTTAAGGAAGGAAGTGTCAAAGTTCGTATGTAACAAAAATTATTTTTGAAAACTTTATCGAATATGCTTACGATAATCCTTACAACTATTTATCGCGGCGTTATTTGCGCGATGCAGATAATTCAAATTATGACGTAATGGCTCCGTCGAGGAACCTCAAAGTTCACTCGAAATTGCGACTAATAATACAATTTTGAAAGTGTTTTCGAGGCCGTCCTGAGTCGAGTATGAGTCGAGTAAGTTTTAGAGGAACGTCTTAGAATATGGGTGTATGTTAAATCGTTTCTTCGGACCAACCCGCTGCTACACTTTCCCAACCACTGCAACTCCTCAAATCAATGATTTACCAGAAAACTCCAAAACAATGAAACTCTGCGTGTCCCAGGGAAATTATTGAACTGCCTTAGAACCCGCACTGAAACTAATAAGAATAAAAATTGTTTCAATTGTTAGATATTTCTATAATAAATTACATAGATATTATAATATTCGCCACTGCCAGTCCCCGGTGCTAAATGAACTACAATTAATTAAACTAATACGAACCACTCGGCTCTGGTTGAAGTAGAAGTTAAATTAGAGCTAATTTTATTCATGACAAGCTAGTTTAAATTAATTATATCAGGGAAATGGGCAGCAGCATATGTCGGAACCACAGAAATATAAATAAATATTAGATTTATGTGGTTTAAACATTATAACACGACATCGTAATTATTATCGCTTCTCTTCCTCTTAGCCTTTTCCCAATTATGTTGCGGTCAGCTACCAGTCTAACCAGATGCGACTGAATACCATTATTTTACACGGAGCGATTGCCATCAGATCTCTGCAACCCAGAACCTGGGCAATGCCGATATCCTAAGGTTAAACCGTTTGTCAGACTTTCGGGCTTCTGACTACGCGTAACGACCGTCGTAGGTATTCGTATGACACCCGGGACCGACGGCTTAACGTGCTCTCCGAGGCACGGAGGGGTCTCGATGTGTAACAAATGGTCACTCATCCACGGACTGACTGCGGCAAGCGCAACTTAACCTCTCAAATCGTACGATCGGCGCGGTTGTTATTTAGCCACGAGCCCCTCGTCGTAATTATTACCGCTGATCCGCTTTAAAACAATGATTTACATAATTATTATCTAACGATCGTTTTCAATAACCTATTATTGACGGTTTGCCCTACTTACCGCTAGTTCACACAGAAACTGTTTACAGGATCCGTTTTTATTTTGGTGATGGCGCCTGTAGTTGTATGAGCGAGTTCACACACACGACAGTATTCCGAATCCAGTAAAAAATACTGGATCCGTTATTTTTATCGTATCCTATCTGCCAGATGTGACGCAGCTGCCATTTGTTTAACTGATCCGTGGGTAGAGGTGTAAACAACACATCCAGTACAGTACCGACGGATCCGTTTTAACGGATCCACTGTGTGAACCTGTGAACGAGCGGTTAGTAATAATTTGACATTACTTCTATGAAGCTTATGTCAAATTTCTATCGCTAGCAGGGCAAGCCGCCGATAGATAAGTTATTGGAAACGCTCGTTAGGAACTCAAGACACTAAGGCTGGTACACCAAAATTATTCTCTGGTTAAACAATCGTTTACCTAAAATACCGGTACAGTTTTGGAATAGACGTTTGTACTTTGTTTAACCAGAGAATTAATGTTGGTGACTTATTAATATCAGTTCGCATTTCATTTATTGGGCATTTTGAGGCCAAAAAATTGGCATTTTGTATGAACATGCGATCGCATGCTTTCTCGTTTTGGCATCGATTCAGCTTTCGCAAACTTGACTATGCATGCTATAGAATATTTTCGCAGCTGAAACCACACGATCGTAATCCCTCACAGGTGTTACGAATGGGTGCGTCCAAAACCATCCAGATTTTTGCGAAATAATGTAATGATAATAAGTCCCTTATAAGATTATTTATGGTTGTGCTACTAGTATATGTGATGTAAGGTATTTAAAACATAACCTTGTTATTGCTACTACTTTCCTTGATGATTTGCAACAAATCATTAGGTACCATCTAAATAAGCAATATTGTATGTATGTACTAAGCTTTATTATGATATCCAAACTAAAATCAACGCAGGATAAATTAGTTCTATCTTCATCAAGGCGTCTTCAGGGACTGTCCAATAGGGAATTTGGCAAAGGAATTGATACTGAATCCCTTAAGGACACAAAGTAATAAGATTTCATCATTACATGAAATGGTAGCTGGAAATCTATTTGTAGAAGATAACTTCCATCATTAGGGGCTAGTGCTACAATTTGCTTCATAAGATCACACTAACTAAGACTAAGTCGCAAACCGGTTCAGTGAAACTCTAAAATCACAAGCGCTAACTACCCTACTTCATCACACAAACTTAGTTCGTCAACATTGTTTATCCGTTAACTAGAGATTAAGTAAGGATGGTAGATGAAGAAATGCTTTTCAATCGGCTGGAGTGTTGAGCCCTCTTGACAGTCGGTACAAAGGCGGTAATCGCATCGGACGATCTCCAAGGACCATTTATTCAATTCTCTGTAGTTCGAAGCTTTTAGGCGAAGGTTTCTAGGATAGCGTTGCAATGACAGGTTTACTAAGTATTCTTCTTTCCGTGTGGTTAGTGACTAACCTGGTGTCAGAGTTTATGCCGCCCATGGGCCTCTAATTTGGCTTCACATGCCGTCGAGAAATATCTCTCAGGCATGCCGGTTTCCTCACGATATTTTCCATCATCGTTTTTAAGCAAATGATAATTATACAATACGCACATGAATCAGAAAAGTCAGAGGTACGCGTCTTGGGTTCGGACTCGAGATCTATGACTTGGCAGTCCGACGGTCACACCACTAGGCTATCACTGCTGTTAAATAAGTATTTGTAAAATATTACTTTAAATAGCAGGTCGCCCAGAAAGCATAACTAGAGCGGGGACGAGTCGGAGACAGAAAACAAGTGAGCGTGTTTTTTAGAAAGTCGTACGATCCAAAAAAATTGTCTTTATATAAAGCCCTGGCTGCCTGTACCGCTTTTTGACACTAAACCTAAAATATAGACAAGCTCAAACATAAAAATATTCAAATGGTTGACCAATATGATTTTCCTACTTACTTGGTATACAACATTTTAGGTTATAAACACAGGCCGCTGAGGCCACTAAATCTCTCTGTCTTTGAATAATTCACTATTTCTCAAACAATGGAGACACTCCAGTGTTACCCACATTAACATATCACTAACCTAAGCACTAACGTAACCGCTAACCGCCACTGCATTCTTGGCCTCAGCTTAAAGCAACACTTGATGTAGAATTAGACACGCCTTCTGCATTAAGCTTGCTTCGAGAGCCAGCCGTTATTGAGGCAACATAAAACGAAGCGCCCGAGCTAATTGCCAAACGGACGTGCCAAGAATAATGGCGTTCTTCATGAGATATTGTCTGTTTCTTACATTTTTTATTATAGCTAGTTTTTCAGATTGGAAGCTAAAGATGTTTGTTTGCTAAGAGGTTTTTAGTTTAAGAAAAATAAGAGTTCATTTTTGTTTGGTGCTGTTTACACCCATATTCTAAGTCGTTCCTCCAAAACTTACTCGACTCATACGCGACTCAGAACGGCCTCGAAAACACCTTCATAATTGTATTCAGTCGCAATTTCGAGTGAACTTTGAGGTTCCTCGACGGAGTCATTACGTCATAATTTGAATTATCTGCATCGCGCAAATAACGCCGCGATAAATAGTTGTAAGGATTATCGTAAGCATATTCGATAAAGTCTTCAAAATTCATTTTTATTACATTTGTACGAACTTTGACACTTCCTTCCTTAAAGTAGGTTCCGAGGTACCTTGAGTTTGACAGATGATTCCTTACCTCGACTGAGGAAAAATCTCGAGTCAAGAAATCAAAAAAATCAAAATCAAAAATTTTTATTTCACATAATCCAATACAGGTGCTTATGAAAAGTCGAATTTAGATGCACGGTTCCAATTAGTCGTTTCCTATGGAGAAGAGCCGGCAAGAAACTCCATGGTTACTCTTTTAAAAATAATATCTTTAACAATTACAGAGTACAATGATTTAGGATAGTGAGAGAACAAAGGAGTCCTGACCACAGACCAATGAGTAATGTAGTACAAAAATTAACAAATAAAATAAAAACTATACTGGCCTGCAAAAATAAGTATCACACTTTTAAAATTTAATAACTTTTTAAGTACACAAGATATATTTTCGAAGCAAAAAGGACTCAAAAAAGAGTTTAACTTTGTTACTATAGTTTCAAAGAAAGCTGATAAAAATTGCTATAAAACGTTTTTTATTTTAAATCTCTAACTTCTATAGTTTAGAAAAAATTGAAATTTTAAAAGTGTGATACTTATTTTTGCAGGCCAGTGTATATGAATAACAGTAATTTACAAACTTATAGATGCAGGTCCACAAAGTTCTCAAGGACGCTTATGTCAACTATAACTACCGATGTCAGTGAGTCGAGATGGAGTCGAGTCGAGTAAGTTTTGGAGGAACGTCTTAGAATATGGGTGTATGTCTCGATGACCTTTTCTGGTTTTGCGACCTACAAAAAGGAACATTATTTGCCACAAATATACAAAATAACGAACAGTGTAAGGAACCGTCTTAGTCCATATAGAATATCTACTGTGTGAAAATATTTAAATACTTATACTCCGTTCGCCGTAACTTTTCAGTCTTTATACGAGTCTTGTATTTATTAAAATATTTTAAAGTGGAAATATAGTAGTAGAGCTCCATGTGAAAGAGCTTGGTGGAGGAACGAGGTATGGTGTTCCTCTGACGAAAAGGGAAGATCCTCCTACCAAGCGGGTCTTATGCCTGGCGGGCCACGTCCCAGTGGTTGATGTTGGTAAGTTGTATATTATACTATCTGTGTGTCAAATCTTGATATCGCAATGCAGGATTTGTGATGTTTCATTTGACAGCTGTCATTGTTGTCGCTGTAGTCTGTTAGACAATCGTCGTGCTGCGTAGTTTTCATGTGGCGTGAAAGATGCCGCCACAAACTCATCTAGGGAAGTACCTACTACCACCATTAGGTATACAGGGTGTAAACGAAATCATGTAATTCCTCCAATCCTCGTGATGTACTGCTGACATAGATTAACCCTGAACGGAATACATAAGGATTCAATAAAAAAAATACAAAATGTAAGCATGTGTTCTTGAAGTGAGGCATTTTAGCGGCCCGAGCATATTGCGCGGCTATCGCTCACCGCGCGGTCATTTATCTCGGGGCGCTAAAATGCCTCAGGTTAATAAAACATGTTTACTTTTTGGTATTTTTTTTTTGTTGAATCCAAATCCAAACATATCCCTTGCACGGTTAATCTATGTCAGCAGTACATCACGAGGTTTGAAGGAATTACATGATTTCGTTTACAGGCTGTAGTACGACACAACTAAAAAGTCGCATCTACAAAAATGATCGAACAACCAATGGCAGTCACTCATTTTCGGAGCAGTCACACTTATTGCGTCATCGTAAAGATTATTTTTTTACTGCAGTACTAATAAACATTCGTGGTCTTGAAGTAAAACTCAGTTCGGAAGTGATCGGTTTTACTTAGTTTGCCGATGCGACTTCTTAGTTGTTTCGTACTATAGGTACTTACTATTGCCGCCAAAGCAGCATTGCTGTGTTCCTGTTTGAAGGGAAATTGGTGTCGGTGAAATTCCAGCCACATGAATTTCCAATTTTGTCTCTAATGTGTAAAATACATACAACAGAATCTTGTAGGGGTGCATCTATCATTACAGTTATAGCTAATATCGGTATGTCAGGGAGCATGGTAAATAAAGTAAATGAAATCAACATAGACTCCACCACTGAGAGTACTTTTGTTTGGGTTAGGGGCTAGTTACAGAAGCTAGTTCACAATACAATTTACACATCATCAGAAAATAAGGACAAGCTAATCAGATATACAAGGTTAGTCGGAAAGGGGGTACTAAGCCGCGGGCCACTTAAAGTATCACTGATGACTATTTTAAAGCAAGTGTTAAAATTTCAAAATTCGATAATTTTTATTTGCATGCAAAAAGATATTTAATTTAGATTTTTCCACAAAATATCATACCTGGTTTAGTTATGAATTCAGAATATTAAGTTTCTAATCCGTGACCCCAAATATGACCTAAATTGTTAACACAGCTGATCATAGATATGGATAGATAGATTTTAGCATATTTTTTACGAAATCTTTAAAAAGCTATTTCTCTTAAACTATCGAGTTTTGGGGAAAATTGTAGAACAAAATTTATATCTTTTTATGGTTACTTTAACACCCTTTAGGCTTAGTAACCCCTTTCCGACTAACCTTGTAAAAGGTCAGACTTCTTCGGCTGTTCGACATACCTATAGAATCCTCTGCTCCGTCGAATGACCAGTGTTTTTATAACTTCGGGTACGTTGATTCATCTTGACGATTACCCTCCTTTATCAACATTTTCCAGTGTTACCAGCTATGGATAACAATTAATGTTGACAACGCTTCAGCAATGAAATCCTCTTGGTGTTATAGGTGTATGTAGGTGGCGGTAATCACTTTCCGTCATGTGGACCGTCGCCGCGTCGGCTTGTCTGCGAAACTAATAAGGTACCTACATAATTATTTTTTTTTACATACAACAACATAGTTCGCCTTAGTACCTACTGCCTTGTTGGTCTAGTGGTCGGAAGCACGACTGCAGAGCATGGGGTCCTGGGTTCGATTCCCAGGTCGGGCAAAGTGTTATTGGGTTTTTCCATTAAAATTTTCTCAGTAGCAGCCCGGAGTCTATATTTGTGCCCGGTTAATGGCAATAGGCTCGCCCCCTATTAAATGGGACTTAAACATAACAGACGAAACGAGGGTGTACTAAAAACACCTCTGCCAAACCCCGCAGGGTGTACAAGGCGTGATGATGTTATGTTACATAGTTCTCCAGCAAGGAAATGTAAATAATCAAATCAGTTTACTTTTTAACATTGTCAGCGGTGCAAGACGTCAAAACTCTGGACGAGAAAGTATTCAAAGGAACAGTGTATGAAAACTAGAATGTTCTCGAGGCGTATCTAACAAACTAACTTACCTTCGTACAAGTTCGTTATAAATTTTACGACGTGAGCGTAAAGAACTTAAACCAAGGTTAGACTTGAGGGAACCTTCTCAAATTTATGCTATTTTTGTTTGCTAAACTGCAACTAAGTTACGTGAGAATCTAGCTAAGTTTTAAGCACCAACATTAATGACTACCTGATGAATATTTATGTTCAGTATATTACTTTCAAGACTTGGTGTTAGGAACACAAAACGCTTAGGTGAAATATAAACAATTAAATGTCTGCGTGGCTAAATATTTGTTTGTTTACAGGCTAAGGTGTGAGTCAAGGTTGGGTAAATATACTGAAATATGCTAGGAGATTAGGTATGTAGGTACTCAAAGACAGAACATGTTTTGTAGATTATAGTACATTTTTTGTAGCTTTGCAGTCAGCAGCTGTCCACCTTAGCTATATGTCTGCCGGGGTTGCGGTGCATGCTTTTGCAAATCCCGTGATCCCGGCAGACCCCCTCGCCTTCCCCGGGCGAGGGACAACCATGAGGATTTTCCAACGATAAAATAAAAATTGTTGTCAGTATAATGTTTTAGAAAATCGTTCTAAAACTCAAATGAAAAGAACCAAAGAAAAAAGTCAGCATTTACTTCGTCTGAAAAAGCGAATTTCAAAACTCACTTCTGTCTAAAATAATGACTCTTAAGAAAAAAATGTTATTAACTAAGTACCTGTATATATAAAGCAGGAACTCTGATGGCCAAATACTCAAACGCTACTCAAGTTTAAGTTGCCGTTAATTTCGTGCTGTCACCGTCACTTTAAGGCGAAGTGACAGTGACAGCACGAAACTAAACGGCAAACTTAAAATTGAGTAGCGTTTGAGTATTTGGCCATGAGCTACCTACCAGCTAGTTCACACAGAAATTGTTTACAGGACCCGTTTTAACGGATCCGTTTTTATTTTGGTGATGGCGCCTGTAATTGTATGAGTGAGTTCACATACAGCGACAGCATTCCGAATCCAGTAAAAAATACTGGTCCGACATTTTTACATGTTCCGTCAAAACCTCGATGCTAGAACAGTATAAAAAACGGATCCGTACATGACGAAGACGTATGGAGAATTATGGGTGCGTGCGTTCACACACGATCCGTTATTTTTATCGTATCCTGCCTACCAGATGCAATGCAGCTGTTATTTGTTTAACGGATGCGTCGGTACAGGTGTGAACAACATAATTATCCAGTACCAACGGATCCGCTGTGTGAACGGGTGCTAAGTAGGTACTTCTTATTACCCACATCGTCGACTTTTACTTAGAGCGAGGTATAAAAAACAACAAATAATAACACAAATTGACGTTAGATATAACTGGCCATTAGTTCACGAAATATGAACGACAAAAGCCGCGATAGCTTTTTCCAGTCCATGATTTTCTTTGCTTCAATTTTTTTCATAATAACACGTTCTAACGTTAAAGCGCTTACATGATATCGTAAGTAATATTCATTATATTTGTGGCAAATTACCTTTATAAGTACACAGATATCTAACATCTCTATTCTTGGCTGGATGAAAGAAAAGAAAGTCGACAGTTGTTATCCTTATGAGTAAAATTATGTTGTACATAATTTATGTTATGATGTTGATAAAGAAATAGTTCCATTTGGAGTAAATATGAGACCGGCGTAGAAAATTCTGTTTCTCAGTATCTTAATTTAGTTTTTATGAAGATTTATTATAGTAATGATATTTATAACATAACATTTTAAATAATGAATCTGACGAATAAGTTACTTACCTGATGAACGAGGCTAAGACACTTGACAACTAGCGACGGAGGATGAAATTATTGAACACTGTTTTTAGTCTAGATTGTGTTCCTGTGCCAGGCGAAAGCCTTTACATTTATTCAGGTCAAATGTGCACCCCAGTGTTCTAAGCTACGCCAAATAAAATGTAGATTTAAAAAATAAATAATTGAATCAATAAGTATTAACTTAACATTGTTTTAATTTAAAATTAAACTTCGAGGTATCATGAGATATTGTGGCCATTATAAAACCACATCATAGATTTGTATAGAAGTCTCTACTCAAAACTTATCTTAAAACGAGATTCATAACTGAGTGAAACTTCCATCTTTTCATAGTTGTCCGTAATAGCGATGAGATAATAGAGATTTTTAATAGAGATTAAGAACGTTGTTAATTGCATCGACTTAATATTATCTGTTAAACTATTACCCCCAACCTCTACTTACCTTATAAAACTTATGTGTTAATGGTTATCGTTATATCGCTATACCATAAACTAATCCGAAGAATTCATAAAAGAAAACCCTATAACACCTTTGCAAAAAGAAACCTCTTTTCTATTTATTTCCTGAGGCGAAACGAAGAGAAATGGGAATTTGCAATGTATGCATTTTTGACAGCGCGAGGTGTACCACGCAAAGCAAAGTTTGGTGAATAAAAAAGACGGTGCGCGCTTTCCCCGTGTTGTGAAGCAAAATCTGTGAAAATGTTTCACTCCAAGTTTTAGTATAGGTGAATTTGTAACTGTTAGAATAAACATTGAATTTTATCAAGTTTTCAGCCAGGAGTTTTACGTGGTTTCATGTTTATGTTGAAAGCAAATGTACTCTTCCTTACCGGTTAGACAATAGGGAATTAGAATTAGAAAGACGTGTACTACTTTTTTGAAAAAAATAAAAGAAACCTCTTTTCTATTTAACAAACTAACCTCGGTGCAGTCCTGTGCCGCACTAAGCCGTTTAGGTATGAAAACATGTATGCGCGCCGCTCCGCCTCCGGAGTCAAGCACAATAGAAAACCGAACCGAATGTTAGTTATAGTTGAGCGCGCAAGGGCTTGTCACCGCCTGCGGTATGTGAGCGACGAGAGGGGGGAGCGAAACAATGGACGCGCTCTGTCGGTTTGGTTTGCCTTGACTCTTGTCTATCGCGCGCACCCCCCTCCAGCCGCTCACATACTGCAGGCGGTAACTAGCCGTCGCACGCGGACTATACCTAGTAACCGAGCCGTAATGTAAAGAAGTGCGCGAATGCACAACAGAATGGTGGCACTGATAACTCTCGTCTAACCCGGGTCACTCACATGCGCGCAAACATTCGTACATTGTACGAATGTTTTCCGTTTTGTATGGAAAATGTTCGCATAGTCATTGCGAATATCAGTCCCACACTTGTGGGTTCGCGTATTCGTGCGAATGGGAGTGACCCGCATAACACTAAAGTTCAATTTCGCATGCGCAGAGCACATTTGTCTAGGTGTTTGACGCATTAATTCGGGACTTCGAGAGTTAGGTTTCTATGCCTAGTAGTGTACTCGGTGTAAATATCTGGGTCATAAATATTTTGTTTGCCTCGAACAAAGATTTGAACTCGCAATATGATTTGCTGTCACAAAATCAATCAAAGTCGATTTATAATCATCATGGCCTCTTCTCACATAAAAACAAGTATTTTATATTTTGTGTTTGCGCTGCTACAGAATCATAAGGCGTGATACCAAACAAAATCGGATTAATACGAGTTCAAGGATATTTGCTGACATCGGGCGCTGGCAACCTTATTACCTCTACCCTGTTTAGTTTTCTGTATCGAAATATTATGTGCAAACGGACAGAAATGAAGAAGACGTGCACAGCAAAATTTATATTTGTTTGTATTGAGAGTATTTTTCATGAACTCGTCACTTTCGGGATTCAAAATTCAGCAAATGGCTCAAATTCATTTGCAGCCAGCATTTAGTTCCGAAAACAGAATAAAAAATAAACATCTCCGCGAACAACCTAAGATTTTCAACCCGAAGAAACGTATTTTTACGTTTTCGTTTTCTTACTCTCCTTTGTCTGCAAACCTTTACGGAGCAAGATTTACATTCACACTTGACGGGTGTTTTCTATTTTAATTCTTAAGCTCTATTGTTAGATATTAAAGCTTTGTTAGACTTATTGAAAGGCATAAAAAAGACCTTTATATCTACATCATCATCAGCCCATAATCGCTCCTCAGAATGTAGGCTAGGCCTCTTACTCGACTATAAATAGTCGCTAGGAGGTATTCAATATTGCCATATTATATTTACAATGATGTCGATCTGTTGCACATTTTGACTACTGTAGTGGCTAAAATTTAATAGGCCCGTTTTGACAGCTGTCAGATTAGAACATGTTATGTCAATTTCGACATAAAATGTACTGATCTGACAGCTGTCAAAACGGGCCTATTATATTTTAGACACTATAATCTAGACTAAACGCAACTGTCACTTTCTTTTTCTATTGAAACAGAGAGAGACAAGCACCCTTAGTTTAGTTTAGCCCTGTCAAAGTGCGCAACAGAATCGACTCCACTACCTATGTATTGTAGTAAATAATAGTTTGTTTTATAAGGGCTCATTTATGGAGACGAGGCGCGTTGCGTATCGAGACTCGCGCTGCGTCACGCGATTCTTCGTTAATTTAGAGGCGACGTGTATCGTGGCGATACCTACGACAGGGCTCGCGGTGTCACAGGCGCAAATAAAAACATATTGCTTCTATGTGGTCTCGTTTACGATCATTTTTCTTTGCGAAGCCGCGTGCGTCACAGTGATGCCCGCCGCGTGCTCCACCGCGGGCAACGCTACATATCAAGCAAACGCTTCTGCATGAACGCTCTCATACATGGCTATATTATGTTCACGTGACACGACGCACCGCGTCTCTATGAACGAGCCCTAACAGAACAATGCGCTTGAAACTAAAGACAATTCACTTATTTCTTGGCTTATTTGAGACTTCTAAACTACATTTTCATTTGAGACATATTTTATTTATATGTCGGTTTAGTGGTTTCTTGATTAATGAAACGATAAACTACATTTTTTGCAAATGGTGCAACACTTTTTCGGTCGGTGTGGATAGTGGATAGGTACCACGTTTGACACACATACAAATTAATGGTCGAGTACCCACACTGACTACGCACGTTGTTACTAGTACACTTATTATGAGCTTTTTAAGTACCTACCTATAACAACATCAACACACTGCTGTCTATTTTCCACACAATCCCTTACACCCATATTCTAAGACGTTCCTCCAAACCTTACTCGACTCGACTCCACCTAGACTCAGCCTATAGTTGACATAATCCTCCTCGACTCGAGATTTTTCCTCAGTCGAGGTAAGGAATCATCTGTCAAACTCAAGGTACACCTCGGAACCTACCTTAAGGAAGGAAGTGTCAAAGTTCGTATGTAACAAAAATGAATTTTGAAGACTTTATCGAATATGCTTAAGTATTTATCGCGGCGTTATTTTCGCGATGCAGATAATTCAAATTATGACGTAATGACTCCGTCGAGAAACCTCAAAGTTCACACGAAATTGCGACTAAGAATACAATTTTAAAGATGTTTTCGAGGCCGTCCTGAGTCGAGTAAGTTTTGGATGAACGTCTTAGAATATGGGTGTTAATCTCCCTTTACAAAACGCCCATTGAAAGAGATAATCTATTTTTTGTCGAGAACTAAGCAGCTAATTTCAAAAATATAACATCACGCCTGTATTGCCTGAAGGGTTGGGCAGAGGTGTATAGTAACACCCTCATTTCACCATTATGTTTAAGTCCCATATAATAGGGGGCGAGCTTATTGCCATCAACCAGGCAAAAATCCAATCTCCGGGCTACTAAGGAATTCCACATGGAAAAACCTAATAACACTTTGCCCAACCCGGGAATCGAACTCATGCAGGACCTCACGATCAGCAGTCGCGCTTGCTACTACTAGACTAACGCAGGCCTGGACTGGCCATACAGGCAAATCGGGCAAATGCCCGATGGGACGGTGTGGCCTGATGGGCCGGTCACACAGTCGGAGAAATCGAAAGAGAGAGGGGAACGTCAAAAAAAAAAGGTCGTCCAACTATCGCCTATCGCTTGAAAACGAAGCAAATTGTTTGTGTTTGTAAATGATGCAGCCAAGATACATGAGAGAGTGAGGGGAGCGTCTAAAAAAAAACGTCGTCAGTGTAATCGCTTGGGAATTATTATTTTTTTGCCATCACTGGCCGACCGTCTCTCAAATGTCCGGGCCGATTTCAGGTCCCATTCTGGCCCTGGACCAACGAGGCAGTTTCGACTTATATAACCTCGGTTTTACGATCTGAATCGATACATAAGTACCTACCTAACAGTATATTTAAAGAAGTGTCGGACTAAATCATTTTCAAGGCAGTCAGGAGCTAAAGAAGTTAGCGATGCAGTCGCAAGACTTGCAAGTTGGCATAATGGGCCTCCATCTGTCTTTTTAAGCGGTGCATTTAAGTCGGGCTCAGCCTTCGCGATGTGAGCAACTTTAGTATTCATTTCAACTCGGATTTTATTATAAATCTTTAAAGACTGCGTATAATTTAGTTTTAAAAGGAATATTGAACGAGCTTTTTATACATTAACTTTAGATTGTATAAATATAAAGTAGAAATGATAAATACCTATCGGACAAAAGGAAGTTGCGACGGTAAGACCAGTTGCTTGCTATAGAGTATGAAGGAACTGGTGGTACGATTTAGTACCTACTGTTACTACTAAAGTACCTACTTGGTAGGTACTTAGTGGATCTGACTGGCATGGCATAGTACTACGTAAATGGAGAACATAATTAATAAGTGTTAAAAGTTGTGCTAAGCACGCGTACACTGATCAGAGTAACGTGAAAAAATGATTTATATTCTAGATACCTAAGTAAATTATTATGAATATAAATTATATTATTTTCACATCTAACTCGTAATCTAGGAACCATTATTACACACACATTAGTACATTATTTTAATACATAAATACTTCAAGTGTGGCACCACAACGACAACGACATCTATGTACTTTGTGCGCAAGTTACTACATCATCCGTAAAATGGAAATACAACTTGTGTAAACTAATATTTTTTTAAATCCAAGATAAAGTTCTTTCGTCACCACGGTTCTAGGACAACATAGCTAGTAATGGTGCATTAACGTTTTATAGACTCGTTAATTTATCTTAAATAACAATTGTAGCACGCCACGCCACGCAAATGTCACGCGCTTATTGACCGCATTTTATCACGTGTCACCACACTTCATTAGTCGATCATTACTCTAGGCATTTCATCATGATTGTAACCTACACTATCCAACTAATCCTGTGTGTGATCCGCAAATCATCAATTGTAACAGTCTGTCCAGTATACGCACACGGAAATAGGGAACTAAAAATAAATGTACTGAATGTATTGTTGAAACGAACCTTCGCAAAGACCGTGGGCGCTGCCATGAAATATCAAAATATAATACTTAAAACTAATTGCTATGCAATATGTAGTGGTCGTAAATCACAGAAAAAATCTCAAAAATGTTCAAGTATTATAAAATATTTAAAAAAAAACTAATTCGCGGGCTTACCGACTCCAACTTAAAAGTGAAGAGGTTTTATGGTACATACCTAATTCGTTATTGATTTCAAACAAAATTACATATGTAAATAGTTGTAACCTATTAAAGTTAAACAATTAAACCAAAGTTAAACACACATGACAAAATGACGACTGGTTATTACTGGTTATTAGTTTCGTTTTTGACAAGACTCAAAACAATGTAATTTCTAACCTTTCAGCACATTAATAGATAGGTAAGGAATAAAAAAATAATTAGAAAATATAGAATATATAGTGCGCGCAAAATAAGTCTACGCGCGGCCAAAATCGGAACTAATCATGGTTCACCACAATGTGGCCGTTTTATAAACTTAGTCATTAGATCTATCTGATTTTAGGAATAATAGAAAATATAATAATAAAAATTATAGTAGACCTCATCAGACGATAATAATCATAATGCATTCTTATCAATTCTTATTCATTCACGGCACATTTATAAGCTTGGTCCTTTTCCTTTGCAAATTACGTAAAAATACTAATTAGTTTCAATGGTATGTATAATGGCTAAAATGTAATAGGCCCGTTTTAACAGCTGTCAGATTAGAACATGTTATGTCAATTTCGACATGAAATGTACTGATCTGACAGCTGTCAAAACGGCCCTATTATATTTTAGACACTATAGTGAATTTTAAGGTACATAACTTAGCTCAATTAAAACATAATAAAACGTAAAAGAGGGCTGCCCTATTTTAATGCATGCGAATATTTACTTTTTCTTAAAAAGTAGTACTTTGTATTTTTGCAATCATGGCAACATTTAGGACGCCCTTAGTCGCTCGCAGAGTTGTCTTGCGCACACTCTAGTATTCAAATCAATCAAATACATGCTTTTTTTCTATTCTAAACCTGAAATTACCTACAGTGAGTTATTTACTCAGTGAGAATATCTTTTTTTAATGTTATGGCAACATTTAATTTCTACATGTAAACTCTTTCGTAAATTAATTAATGCATATCAATTTATCATTTCTATATAATGAATTAAAACATGTAGGTAGACATTTAATTATTTATTCCGATTTTTAAATACATTTTAAAAAAGGACGAATCATGAATACCTTTGCATATTTAAAAAAATAACTGAGCGACCAAAACGCCCTCTCGCGGGAATTTCTTCATATAAGTACATCGTGAATGTGGCGTGTGTTGTTTGGAATACTGTGAGTCGTAAATAAAAATGCTTTTGATGCATTACTAAATCTTGTTATAAGTGAACTTCGTGTGTGTTAGAACATTGAGCAAACGGGAAGCCTTCTGTGAATAACAAAAACTGGCCCTACAAAGTGATTTACTTTTGGTATTTTGTCATATGTTGCACGCCTGCCTTGGGATCTCAATGAAGACAAAAAAAAATAATCAGTAATTCCGATGCTAAATTGATAATGCAGTAAGTTTATACTATCGTTTTTGATATATCTTACCAACTATAAGTGAAATCTATGTAGTTTATATCTGTAACTGTGTTTTTCTGCATTTATTATTGGCAGGTTACTTACGTTAGTGTCAATCCTGGGAATCGTAAAATCGTAACCATCATCGTCAACAGAATTTTGGTGATTATTAAAATGAGACACGATGATATTATACAACTTAAATATTAGTTACTTATATACTTTTATTGAAATTATTATAACAGGAATAT
Organism: Amphipyra berbera; assembly: GCA_910594945.2. Classification (NCBI taxonomy): domain Eukaryota; kingdom Metazoa; phylum Arthropoda; class Insecta; order Lepidoptera; family Noctuidae; genus Amphipyra; species Amphipyra berbera. The sequence continues at coordinate 5,906,568 of OU343136.1, read as the reverse complement.
TTTTTTGTTACAGAAATAGACACAACCAGTCTTCCGGCACGTTATTGCGCTTTCTCGTGACAATGCGATGCCTTATGTGCGAATATATTTTCTAAAATGTTCATGTCATTGATTCATGATGATGGTTGTTAGAGCTGAAACTGAATAATATCAGAATGAGTCACAATCTGGCTGGAATGCCATCCTACAGGCTGCCAGGCCCGGGACTAGGGCCTCCAGACTTCAAGCCTCCGATGGACACGCCGACACCGCCGGCGCCAGCACCAAGTAACCCTAAAAAACGAAGGAAAACTTCAAATGCCAATAATGCATTAACAACTCCTCAACCACCTCCCACGGCACAAGATCTCCTGCCTCCCCCTTTAACGGGATATGGAGACACAATTGTTGCATCAAACCCTTTTGATGACTCTCCATCCACTGTATCACATAATGGCCCTATGATGAGTCAGAATGGATCCATGATGAGTCAAAATGGGCCCATGGGAATGATGGGGCCAATGCATAGTATGGGCGGTCCACCAATGAGACTGATGAGCCCACATGGTATGAGTCCAATGAACCAGCAAATGCCTCCAAGAGGTGGAATCAGTCCAATGGGTAATATGAGCCCTATGGGGCACATGGGTGGCATGTCACCTATGGGAGGCCCAAGTATGAGTATGAGTAACCACAGTATGGGTCCAGGGATGGGCCCAACATCTAGGTCAATGGGCAGTCCAATGAGTCCCATGAATTCTATGCCAATGGGTTCACCTATGTCATCTGGGCCTATGGGGAGCCCTATGAATATGGGTTCAATGGCAGGAAGTCACATGAGCAATAGTCCTATGGGACCACCTATGCACAGCCCTCTTGGAGCAGGATCCATGAATGGGCCAATGAATGGTCCTATGGGTGGTGGAGGACCTGGAATGAATGTTCCTCGTATGAATGGACCAATGGGACCTAGCTGCTCAAATGGTTCCATGGGACCCAACAATTCTATAATGTCTTCAAATCCAATGCAAGGTGGTGGTATGGGGCCAGGACATTGTGGCCCCATGAGACATGGCAGTCCAATGCCCTCCGGCATGGGAAGTGGTCCCATGGGTGGCAATGGACCAATGAGTTCCATGGGCCCAGGTCCACCTTATCCTAGTAGTCATATGGGGCATGGTGGACCAATGGGGATGGGAGGAAATGGATCTATGGGAATGGGTCCAGGTCCAGGAAACATGGGTAATTGTGGACCACTAGCTGGGATGAGTGGAATGGCAATGGGTGGTCCTGGAGGACAAGGAGTGGGTCCAATGGGTCAGAGCATGGGTATGTTTGGACCAAAACCTATGCCAGTGAGTGCTGGTAAAGTATACCCACCTGACCAACCCATGGTGTTTAACCCTCAAAACCCTAATGCTCCACCCATATACCCATGTGGAGTTTGTCACAAAGAAGTACATGATAATGATCAAGCAATATTATGCGAGTCTGGGTGCAACTTTTGGTTTCACAGGTATGTTTCTTTATCTGGTAATAATAACTAATAAAAACTTAATTCCAGCATGTTTCAAACATGATCATTAATTGATGCTGGGAAACAGATATTTTAACATTATATTTATTGTTCAAAATCACTAAATAGTTACAAATAAATTGCCAAGTTGTGCAAGCCACTTTGTCGCTTAATTAACAAAAGAAACTCAAGTTCTTATTGATACACGAAGATTAGTACTTATAGATAGATTAATAATTACAATGTTGCTTACATTCCAGGGGCTGTACAGGCCTGACGGAGCCAGCCTTTCAGTTGCTGACAGCGGAAGTGTATGCGGAATGGGTGTGTGATAAATGCCTGCACTCCAAGAATATACCCCTGGTGAAGTTCAAGCCATAGCGATGCGCCGCGTCCCCCTCGCCCCCACTCCTACCACCCATTTGAGTCAAAACCCTCCCCTAACATCACAAGATATTTATTTCACTTCATCAAATAAGATGGACACTATGTGTGAACACAAGAATAGTAGGCTTGGGCATGAAGTCGGTCTGTCTTATCAACTTTAAGAATTGGTCTGTTGGTACCCTAGCTAAGAAAGATCTCATGTTGGATAGTTACATTAAATTAAGAAACTAAATGTTTGAAGACTTAAAATCGACTTTAATTTTATGTTAAATCAATATACAATTTGATTGCTAGTAGCTCCACAGAATGGTTGGTGAATAGGTTATTGATGAAAGTGCAGACGGTCCTGTTATGTCTAGTCTGTTATGATTGTCATTTTATTTATTTTTAAACCTAAATCTAAGAAGTCGTGGTTAATAAGCCTTTTATGGAATATATATAACGTGTGTTCCTCATAACGCATATCTGTTGAAGCAAATAAATGTTAAAGTATTGGTAGCACATACATGGATACAGAACTCCAAAAGTATAAGCAATAAAAATGTCTGCCCAAGAAGTTTTTGATGCCTGTTATGTGTGTTGCTTTAGTCTCTGTGCATATTGTAAATATTTTTAATATAAATAAGTTATAAACATTCTCCGCCTTATGAAAATGGTGACCTACATGTATACATTCAATTTTGAATGCAGTACACATCAGATCCGTTGATGGGATTTTTACACACTGTATTATTGTAGTCATAAGGAGTCTAGATGATGATGGTAGTACAGTTTGTAAGACACCTTAGGCGATCTTAGTTTCACTATATACATTGATAATGATAATAATGTACTTATTATTTCGGTGCCCTAGTTTGCATGTAACATTACGCGCGTTATCTTTATGTACTTGTAAATATGATGAATCCATACGCTTTGTTAAGTATAAGGGTGTTAAATGTGTTTGTCAATTTTTTAACTTTTGGAGATTTTTTTAATAATAATAAACATGTAATATAAGTTATGTAAATATACAAGTAGCTTATAGTGAACTGAGATTATACACTGGAAATGCTGGCTCCATACATACGCGTGGTTGTGACGTCACTTGATCGCGTAGAATAGTAATCGCGTGCAGCTTGTTTTCTTTTTTCATTTTGTTTATAATAATATACATTATTGGAGCCAGTACAAATACTTATTGCGAATCTTTGTTTCAGTCATTACAATTAATTTAATATAAATCAATTGAAATTTTACCCCCAAATTATAGTGAACAACTATACAAACGTTAATTGTGTAGATGAAGGTGCAACTGGATGGATTACTTAACTAATGATTAACTTAAAATCATATATATTTTTCATTTATCACCAAACAATGTTAACCTGTGAAATAAATTAAGGAAATTTCATGATATATTTTTGCAAAGAGAAATCTTTGGTGTATTAATTTTATACAGAATGTGAAAACCAACTGCTTATTACGAAACAAAATCAAAGTACTATATCACTTTCATTGTTGTCTTTTTACTTGAGTAATTTTATTTACTTACCACTGCAAATTTCAGTAGGTATGTTTCAAGAATAAGAAATAAAAAATATGCCTAGCGATAGGCCTGATTTATCAAAATATCACAAATTGGATCTATTATCACTTTAGGTGCAACTCATTTGTAAAAGGAAGGGTTCTTAGTAGCTTTATCTTATTAAGTACAAGTAGGCAAGTATGTACTTTCGAAATGGCCATCACCTTGAATATTCGTTTATAATAAATGTGTTTACTTACAGAAGTTTAGTTTTAAAACTTGGACACGCACTTAAATTTATACTAGGTTGTGCGAAGCATGCAATACTTCCGTTTTATAATTATCGATATTCACGACAGAATACTTATTTATACTGATAATGGTCTAGAACAGGGGTGGCCAACTTGATTCAACCCAAGATCTACTGTTTACTGAGTAGACTTTGTGCGATCTACCAATTACATAATCTTCATTAAACTTATATTTTTCTTTGCCTTGCCATGATCGACTGGATTAAGACCCCCGATCGACCGGTCGATCGCGATCGACTGGTTGGCCACCCCTGGTCTAGAACAATATTCAATAAACTATTTTGATGATTTATATTTTCAACTCTGAGACTATAGGAAAATAACATCATAATTATTATTTAAACTAATGAGTGTAAAAATAAGGTATTAATGTTATCAGTACCAGACAGTGTTAATGCTACAAATTATTTTTAACGTTATAAAAGCTCATATTATGTTATTTTCATAAAGATGACAATACAAAGCATGTTATGAGTTTTTTCTTTACCTCATTCTACTTGTTGATGGAAAATGTTGTATTTAATCAATCATAGCCCAATGTTTTGACTTATTTTTTTTAATTTATTATAATTTAGAATGAAAATATATTTCCTATTTAAAAGATAATTAAGATTAATTAATGTCTATGAACGCAGCAGAATCAAATGTAGCGAAATTTATTTTTAATCATTAATCATCCTATATAAGATTTCGATATGCATATGTTACGGCTAAAAGCTGGATGGAGGTTACACCTAGATTTAGCCAGCTAAAACTATGTGTAACCGGTTGTTTACGGCTGAAACTAGGTGTAGCCGGTTGTTTTCGGCTAAAAATAGGTGTAGCCGGTTACTAAGGGCTAGGTCTAGCCTCTTAATATTAGCCTGAAGTCCGAGCACCCCGACTCGGTTATGTTACGTTAGAAGTGGAAAAGGAGCCGTGGTTACTTTTTTTAAAATTTAACCGTGTTTTAAACCACTATAAAAAATAGGCTACAACTGATTCTAACCAACTGCCACGGGCCGCACCTAGTTGTAGCCGGCTAAACCTAGGTGTAACCGCACTACGGCTTTCAGTCGTAACATATCCGTTAGGTAACAATTTTTTGATATCTTTTCACAACCATGACATTGATTTAATAAGTACATAATTAATTTGTGGAAGATCCTCAAATTGTTTTCTGTGGGAATTTTTATTTTCATGCATGAACAATTTATTTCATGCGCAAAATGTATTGGAATGGCACCCTGTATTTTGTGCTAAAATATTTGTATCGTTGTAAAACGATTGGCAAAAGAGAGAAATACCTAAGTATTTAAATTGTGTAAATATATATAATATGACTCCACGAATAATTGCTGAATAATTGTACAGTTACTTATAATTTAGAACTTTATATAGGATATTCGGCCATGAATGTAATAATAATTTTAATGCGGTGAGCACATCACAATTAGTTGACGGGGGACTGCTGCTATTGTATATTAATTTCACTTGTAAATGTTACTTACGTGTTACACTATACATACTACGCAACAGTTGCGAGTGTCAGAGTTGTAATTCAGAATATTTTATGAAGTCTAAAATAGAATATCAGTGGTCTTAAACTTGTGCATAGTTTATTTTGTATTATGTGAATAATAACAAGCAATAATAAAATTGTTATTGAGGAATTTTATTTTTATTATTCAACTACCGAAATCCAGTTGTTGATATCAAAGAAGCGAGCAATGTTAGTTGCATTGTTAATTAAAAATCGCTTGACTTCGAAAGTATGATAACTGGCTGCAGATGAGTAGTATATGGCCGCTATTTATTGGCATTAAGTTACCAAGAGCTCAAGGACTCAGAAACAACCCCAAAGACTAATATTATATTTGGATACATGTGCCCAAGATGGTCGACAACGACCGTCAACGTAAAAAGGTAGGCCAGGTAGCTTATGAGGAAACTCCGCCTGTCTGGTCCGTCTACGCAATAATTGGCCAACATCATTAAAGTATTTCGTGATAAATTAATATCAAGTATTCATTTGGTAAATTAAATTAAAAGGGCTTCTAGTTTTGAATGTTAAGCTTCGAATGAATTATTTTTGTAACTATTTTTCCACACAGTACAGAGCAAAACAAAAAGGAATACAATCAGTCAGAGAGAATGACTTCTCATTCGTCATTTATTCTATAATGGCGCGAAGAGAATAGCATGGATAGCAATCGACGAGCCGATGACGTTGATAAGTATCAATAATTTGTTTAGGGGAATCCATTTCAAATATTATTATTATCTTTAAGCCGGGAATACACATGCCAGTAGCTTGCACGTGTAACAAGTAACAGGCATAAAATATGTATGTGTTAAATGGCATGCCTATAGCTTGCACAAAATTTGAGGTATTGGCATGCAAGCTACTTGCATGCTACTGTGCAAGCCTGTAGTTTGCATGTGTATTCTCGGTTTTAGGTATAGGGGGACGAGGGCGTGTACAGTCATGTGTAATAATATGTATACACGTAGCGATCTTAAAAAGCGAATTTGTTTTAGAGAATAAAGTGTAAGTAATTAAGAAATATTAGAAACGGTAATTCGTGTGTAATTGTAAAAAACTGTGTAGAATATTTCATAATTCTAATAGATATTTTGGAAGGAAATCGCTTTTTAATTTCGCTATGTGTATACATATTATTACACGTGACTGTACACAGGTTGCATGTCTCCTCAACTGCAGATGTATGCGCGGGAAAGCAAGAAGTTAGTTTGTATGGCCCAAGCAATGGCAAAACATATAGGTAGATATTTAGATGTTACAATAAGAATATAAAAACTTGGTTGAGTATCATTTTATTGACTGTAATGTCAGTATGGCATACATTTACACTAACACTATGTTATAGAAGTTTCTAATCCTTGCTTAAAATATTTGTATTAATACAACAAGTAAGTCCTACTATCAGTTAAAACTTTAAATAATTTTCAAATTAAAAATATGACAACAAAAATGCATTGATCATATTAATATTATACAAAAACTTCATAGAAATAAAAAAACCAAGAAATACCAAATTATAAAATTAAATCTAATATTTAAAGATAATGGACAGATTATACTTAAATGATATTGGACAAGCCATTATTAAAATATGTATTGGTAATGTAAAAAAATTGAAGTCCATATTTCAAAATCAGTCACTTGATATGTTTCAAAAATGTTTGAAACTTTTGTACTTTGCTACAACATTTGACACCAGTATACTTCAGTACAGTACATACAGTTTCTCTCAGGATTTTATATAATTATCACAATAATACATTTTATTTACATGAAATTGTAATGCAGTAACAAATGTAAACTTGGGGATCCTATATTTATTATGTTAAAATACTGATTTTATGGCAGAACTGCACCACTTTCATAGTTAATATCTATTTGTGCCTAATAAGTCTTTATAAGCAACATATATACCTATAGAAATATAATTTCAAATCTTAATTCAAGTTAATGAAGTATTAGCCATAATCTGTTCCGAATGTGGTCAATCCTTTACTCTGTATGGCAAATAAAACTGCTGCATCAAGGAAATCACAGTGATTGTCAACCACATTGGCAACACCATCACATGCAGCATTAGAATTATTGTGATTCTCATTAAGATATTGGTATGACAAGCTAGATGCATCAGGGAACAATGGAAAAGGTGCCATGTCATTACTCTCATTTTTTTGATCATCTGAGTATGACCACGGCATATCTAAATCATTCGAAGAATTGTCAGTATCACATTGATTGTTACTGTTCAGTTGTTCATGAGATTCATCATCTGAGGGTAAGGGGGATAGACTCCTTTGTGGAGAGGGCGACCGATTGGCAGTTTTTGAAGGTTCACAAATGTCTTCTATGTCTTTACAACTACTACTAGAATTTGAAGTGTTTCGTAATCCATGTGCAGAGATTGCCATAAGTATTCCTTCATTTTCAATACTGTTGTCTCCAGGGAGGTTGTTAATGAAGTCTGCCACATCAAGAGCTAGAAATCTTGAGCGATCCTCTTCCGGTGGTAATGGAACTTGTATCCAGGAATCCAAAACACGGTTTATTGTGTTGTCAACAAAACCTTTTGCCATCTGAAAAAGAAAGCAATTACCTCTTAACAATTAAAATAAAATCTTTTTCATGAGGACATATGCACAAATGAGGGCTTAAAAAATAAAAATGTTTTCAATGATGTGTGTGGTCCACCAGCATGGTGGACTTAGGCCTAAACCCTTCTCATTCTAAGAGGAGGCTGATGTGCAGCAGTGGGACAGAAATGAAACACTTCAGAAAAGAAATAGGTAAACAAGTTTTGCTTATCCATTAATTTACATGGCTCTGCTAACAACTGGTTCCTATAAAAAAATAATTAAAGCAAGTATTGTTTATTATATTGTACCTGTCTGGCCTGCCATCGAGCTATGCACTGATCTTCTGTATAATTCTGTGAGACCACCATTGACATTGGGACCGACTCAAACTCATTACTGTTGTCATTAGTCCTCAACACATTGTTAGACACATTATTGTCATAAGAACTAACATATCTTGGATATTGTAACTTATCAGTTGATATACTTGTACTTGGTTTGAGAAGAGACTTGTCAGGATCAGCAATCACAGAGTCCAAGGTATTGAAGTCTTGTTTCAATAAGTAATCACCTAATATCTCTAGGTTTTGTTCTGTGCCTATGTTATTACTGTTACTTCCACTGCCTGATGAACAAGCTATGTCTGGATCTGAGGAGTCTGTAGTGCATATTTTGGATGTATCACTTGCTTCATTCTTTAGATGATATTTCCCTTTAACTTGCCACGCAAAACGTGCTTTCTTGAGTGGGCGCTCTGAACCATTCGATGCGTCGCCATTTTCTTGTCCTTTGCACGAAGAACCTCCTGCCGATTCTCCTATGTTCATAACGAAAACTTACAAAATCTACGCTCTTTAGCCTAATGTATCATTAGTAAACAAACTGACATCGCTAATTGCTAACATATGATTGAGTGACAAGTAGATAATTACACGATAAGTACTGTTTTTAGCTTCGCTTTAAAGGGCACTTATAAATGAAATCACACAAAAACTCTATTCTATATTTATTAATAGGTTTATCTTTAATATTATAGTAGTAATTTACAAGATTAATTGCTATTGTTTTACTGTCATTGTACAATATTGTATTAGAAATCGTAAACGAGTAGCTCAGAATTTATAATCTGTGGCAATGTTAACATGTTTGCGAAAAACGTTTGACCTCGAGTAACTTTCTCTGTAGGTAGGTACTATGTCGAAATTAAACATAAATGCTGGTGTTATATACATAATGTTTTTAGATTAATCTTAACTTTTGATATAATTGTGTTATAATGCTCTTAATTGAAGCATAAAAAAATATTTACATGGCAAATATAATTTACAGTTTTATAGCAACTAGCGCCATTTTTTACTATATTTTGTACTGTCTATGGGTGTGGCAAAACCAAGCGTACAAGCGTAGTACTATCACTAAGCTGTGGTAGTAGATATTACTTCTATGGACAAAACCCGCCAAATTTTAAATCACCGAGACTTTTATAAAATTTAATTTAACATAAACAATCCAATACTAATAAGTTAAAAAGTATTCTAAGCTTACGATAAATAGAACTCTTCTGCAAAACGTATATTAAGACTAAAATGTTATATAATTTGATTTTTAAATAAATTGTACCTTATTGCGCGGTCGGTTGGCCGTAAAGTTAACTGTGGTGCGTGTTCTGTTAGAAGGAAAATTAAATCTTGATGAAACTATCAACGTTGTTGTTAAAACCAGATTGTTATTTCAAAATAACGTTTCTCCATAAATCATTTATAAAAGGAACCTATTATAAAATGTAAAGACTATTTATTTTTATTCATAACATAGCACAAGAACCTACCTGATAATTACTGAGCATGCATTATTAGTAAATGGATATTGATTAACCACCTACTTAATAAGGACCTACCTAAGTACTCATTTTCGTTTTCTAACCCTATGCGTTGGTGCCGTTAACATTAAGGCGTAGGTGAATCTTTAAAATTCATCGTAACTACTTATAGTTAAGGAGCCCTCTATTCCGAGATAATCACCACACAAAGAGGGGAGGACCGCATTCCCGGTGACAATATTAACACGATGATAGTGGCCAGTCGCTCCCTAATCGCTGGTCTGGCGCAACCCAAATATTTGACACTGTTTTGTCTCCCAAGTTCAGTTATAAAGTTGTAATATAAATCTGTGGAAAAGTGGGCGTTATACCAATTATGCAGGTAGGAATTAAATAATAAAAAATCAATAATTTAATTTCATCATTTACCTAAGTACGTAAATATTAATAAGTACAGTTTTTTTTTACTGACATTTCATTTACTTACTTACATAGTGGGATTCCCGATTTCACGTACCTCGTGTTACTTATAAAATATTGCGTGGTGGTTATTCAATCGGATTCAACGGAACTTTGTAATCATATTCATTTAAAAGACTGTTGAGTGAGTCATCGGCGGCCGTCCGGGGTTCACGGCTTTAGAAATAAGAATTGGGGAAAAAATAAAACTTAAAACACTTTTGTGTACAGTTTTACTGTGATGCAATGTATTTTTTTTTTGTACACGACTTATAACACATTTTTACCTGCAAACAAATCTTACAGATCACGAAAGAGACTGTGCTGTTTGTATGGACCGATAATATAAAAAAATACAATGTAACAGTTAGATTAAGGAAAAGATCGAAAAAATTACATAATTATGTAGAACTAAAAAACTAATCAGTTTAAGTCATATTTATGATCGCGTATCCTTAACATCTGTCCTCATTTATATTATAAGCATTGGAAACTTAAAATATGTACCTAAGTACCTACTTGGTATTATCACGCTACTTAAAAGGCACCTAGCCAAAATATTGACTCGATCTTTGTCCAGCACGATTGCCTCAAAAGTCATAAAAAGAAAAAATAAACCTGTCCTCAAAAATCAACATCGTAAGGACCATAACCTTGCTTTTTTTTTACAGTTCGTCGTATATTTAAGTGTCGTTTGTGTGAGTTTGGTGGCGGGCTTGCATGTGCAGGCCGGGTCACAGATGACAGACGCGCAATTAGATCAGACCCTGGCCGATAGGAACACGATGCAGCGACACATCAAATGCGCACTGGGAGAGGGGCCTTGTGATCCTGTTGGGAGAAGACTTCGAAGTGAGTTTCCCTTTAAATTGACAAAATAAACGGCATCAGTAAGATAAGAATCTCGTTTTATGGTTGTCTGGGAGTAAAATAAAAACTCTATAGGATTCCGGACTCTTCACATTTGGTATACCTACCCTGAGTTGGACATCTGCATCTCAACTTGGCGCTAAGATTGAAGCTAGACAGATTTAAACTAAAATACCTATAGACACCTTTATGTTATTATATTATCGTGACTCGAGACACGATTTTGGGTTTTACAAATTTAAAAAAAGTAGAAACGGACCTAAAAAATCTATGAAAAGTTTATAATAATGACAACATTTGCTGAAGTACCTAAATGATAAACTAAACCATGCCGCGCTGCAACGAATTATTGAAAACAACAAAGTGAAATTATAGGCAAATCGAATGAATGAAATGAATCGCTAAAAGTGGGTTCTAAACAATGATGTTATGCGCAATCATTAAATCCTATAAGAAGTCTGATAAAATTATATTCGACCCAATTGAGTCGTTCAAAATCCGCAAATAATGATAGGTAAAGGAGACGACGTCCTAGGACATAATTACATCGAAGTTATTGGTGATGTTCTTCACAAAGGACATGTGCGTAGTACTCTCAACCGGCGTGCGTGTATAACAAGATGTATGAATGTAAAAGAAGCGAAAGGAGTATGTAAGGGTCGTAGCGTGTAGCGTTCTATAGTTTCTGCCTATGGAAAAAAGGCGTGAGTTTATGTATGTAAAATTTATAGGATAAAGCACGCTAGTAAACTAACGATATAGGTACGTACCTATCTAGTCTCGGCTGTAAATGCCATAAACACATTCGTGGTCATCCTTTGTGGTATTTTATGGTGTGTCTTATTTGTCCATACTGATTATTCATCAGAACTTGATGCTTATTGAATGGACTTCTATATGGGCAGTAGTGGTCATACGTATGTATACCTACTTACTAGTTTCTTTTCGTATAATACAATACAAAGTATGAGTAATGATATCACACATCGATGGTCCCTACGTACCTATATTATCGAAACTACAAAATCTCAGTTTTAATTTTATTTGCTTAAAATGTGTAAAATTATTTTATCTTAAAGCAGTGGCGTAGCGTGCCTTGGCGGGGCCCCGTATAAAAATTTGTTTGGGGGCCCTCAGGAAGGGTAAAGATTTCTCACAAAAGAAAAAAAAATGTTTGCACAAAGTAAAATAAATATTTATTCATCATAATTATCTAATTCACTTTTTCCAAAAATTTTACAAACAATTCAAATTAAATATACACTCTCCTTGCCTTTTTTTCGGCAAACTGATTTATTAAATCATTTATAGCTGATGGTGACTTTAGTTTTTCTAAAGTTTCTGCCTCTATGGACAATAGTGACAGGTCTGACAGTTTTTATTAATTTTTGCTTACGCACGTTGGGGGCCACCGTGGCCCGGGGGCCCCGTATAATTGATACGGCAGATACGGCGGTAGCTACGCCCCTGTCTTAAAGGTTATAAAATAAAAAAGTTTAAATATCATATTATTTCGTGTTTTTCAAAACGTAAAGTTGAAAATATGTATTCAAAGAACAAACTTCAAAACGATATCCTCAAAAGTAGTCATTTTCGACTTTCGGTAGTTTATGTAGGGACCGTCGACATGTCATTATGTTACTTTTTATTTTTCATCTGTGGTCAATAGATACGAAGCTTGATTTATTATTCAGACATGAAACGGATGCTTGTCGAATAAAAGGCACAGAATAAAAAATTGTACTCTAGAAATACCCAACTAGGTTAAGGCTCTATCTATATTAGATTTTGTAACAATATTTTCGTAATGTAAAAAAATACTCTACCGTTATTAAATTTCTTTAGTGAACAACAAATACTTGTTAACTTTCCTGATATTTATTTTGCAAAGAAAACGTGAATGTTTTGCGTGTTGTATTATACATAATACACCGTGGCAGCGTGCTCGGCCGCCTGCTAGCAGGGTCACGACCTCGATTCCCAGGTTGGGTTCCAATAATAGTTAGAAAATTAGAATAGGGCTACACATGACTCGCCGAGGCGATAGAAGGTACACCGTGGGGTTTTAAGTAGTTGGTAGGAGTCCAACATAACCCTCCCTCTTCCCCAGGGCGGAAGGTATCCATGACAGATCTCCCCACGGAGCCTTTAACAAGGCAAGAAGCTCCCATGTGGGAAAACCAAGTGATAGAAGCACTCGAATAGTTCAAATTATATTATGTCCTATATCACATTTTTTATATTCTATAGGGAAGGAGAGGGATGGAAGTGGAAAATTATATTCTTCCTTACTCCTGCGACTCTCTCTCTTCTGATTTAATTAAGTCAGTTAAATATTTTTTCTCGGTTTCGCTGAGCTTCATACATCAGGGTTTATTGCGACGGCAACCATTGTATCTTGTTCTTATTGACATTAGAAAGCGAATTGTCCCCATAAACATACATCAATTATACCTACTTACCAAAAAATATTTTCAACTCAATATTTCCAACTGGTCCTACTGTGCTTTATGAAACCTTATCCAGTCGTAAACATACCCCTTTTTTCCAGCACTGGCTCCATTGGTACTCCGAGGAGCATGTCCACAGTGTTCAATGCAAGAAACACGCCAGATTCGACGCACCCTCGCGTTTGTGCAACGAAACTACCCTTGGGAGTGGGCGAAAATTATTCGTCAATATGGTTGAATTTAAATTAAGAATGTAAGCAGTACTACCAACCAAACATAAACAAACTTAATTTTTTTATTACAAAAGGAATAATGTAATGGAATTGGCGCGTAATCAGAATAGGACAGATCCTATAACGGTTCTCGGACACATTGATTCAGGTTAACGCCTTTTCGGTATTCATTGCTACATTTGTACATACACAAAGCCGTCAATCAATGTTGCAATATAAGGAAAATTCGTGAATGTATCTTAGTTAATAGTCATCATTATCGTCATAGTAATGAAACTCCACAACATAGTCTTATGGCTCTAGATTTTATGGTCACCACACACCATGTCCTACTTACATTTTATTGAAATTAGACGTTTACTGGTGGTTTAGTATTACTTTGATAGTCAAGGAAAATATTGTCCAACATAGGGCATTATGTAAGAGAGGAATTTTTAGGATTCCGCTCCTATAAGGTCACAAGTTGTGACCATAGAGGAGCGGAATCCTAAAAATTGTGACTCACAACGGAACCCTTATGGCGAGTTTTTTCATCGCTACTGTATGTTACTGTCGCGCTATTTCATTCTGATCGTGCTCTGTTTAAGAAAAAGTTAACAATTATGGGAAAATTTACCCGTTTCATTATTATTAATTTTACTTTAAACGTATTGTGTGGAGAAGTTTATTTGCTTTCGATGTAGCTACCGAAATAGAGACACTTGGAATATTAGAGCCGTTTAAAAAAAGAACAGAAATGGAGTTTTAAAAAAGAATTAACGACTTTTATGCAGGTAGAGTTTAAAATGAGTCTCACACAAAAATATCCACATTCACAATAAGAATTGTTGTCAATTATTTAATTAATAAAATGTCAAAGTCTATATTCGTGCCATTTAATCCCTCAATTAAGTTAATAACATAACTGTTAATTAAATAAATAAATTGGAAACAATAGAATCCGCCACGACTAATGTTATTATTTATTTGTATTACCAAATATTAATTAATAATTTTGTTTACCTAACTATCAGATAATGTTGTAATTGACCTAGAACTGTGCCTCTATTTAAATTAATACAACGTTTGTTTATTTTGTATCCTAGCCTAGTGTTTCTGTTTTGTATTAAACCTTATGCACATTTAACTCTTTCAACAGGTCAAGAAACGAAAACAAAAATATAGACACGCACATTCTATATTAGGTACCTACTCGCATTTTTGTAACTTTTTTATTTCCAAACACACGTAACATCATCCGCTTCCTGTTCTTATTATGTGCCTAAAATAAAATAATATATGAATACAATAATTAGAGTTTTATTCACACTGAGCGCTCACGTAACGTTGACGCACAATCTCGGTGCAGCCCGTCGGGTATGTATACAGCCAACTTGAAATAGGGGGGATTGTCGAGTTAAGTAAGAGGTTACGGCACCACGGCTCGCTCCAGCATTCTCCAACCAGACGTACCTACGCTTCAACGCTTCACTGGCTTCGAGAAAATATCGTGAAATATTGTAGAAATCATAATACTAAGATCCGGGTCAATCGCTAACTAAACGGCTCACTAGTGCAACGAAAGTAAAAGTGTTTCGATTCTTCGAGCTACCATCTACGTCACACCTAACATGCAGGTAAGTTGCAATTTCTCTATAATATCTGTTTTCCTGTTGGCGACACGTTTCGAGCTTTTGGTAATGTTGGCAGGCTGTCGAAGGACAGTCGGTTTCTTGATTTGACTACCCGTTAAGGTCTACACACTTTGACTTTATAAATGTGTACAGGTTTCTGTTGATATTTTGGCGTGTCGCAAAATGTATGTCGTGCTCGTTTAGCACGCATATCCTAAGATTCATAGTTCCAACTTTGAATGTAGAATATACTTATCTGGAAAACGTAATTTCTATAAGTAATTAGCGATCGAGGAAAACTGATTGCAATAATGTTGTAGTTATCTAATTTCCTAAATAATTTGCGTTAAAATTATAGCAATCTTATGCACGCGTCATAGTTTGTATTGGTTTGCCTAATGACCGGTTACATAAGCTTACCATCGAAGGTGTCCTAGTTAGAATCGTATTAGGGACTATGGTCCACTTAGATATAATTATTAATGCATCATTTCAGAATTCAAAATTTGCGAAACATGTGCAGATTAGTCGGCATGTGCGACTGTATGTCAACATAACATAATAGAATTGTAGATTCGCGCCTTCTTAGAAATTAGGGTTATTGTTTACTAGCTACGATTCGTTAAGGTAAATGATATGTAAACACTGTCATTCTTAATAGTTTTAAATATATTCTTCGCAGAAATCTAAATTTGTTGTTTCCTAAAGTTCTTAATTATTAAGTGATGTCTGGCTTCATTTTGAATTTTGATTATAATCATAACTATGATAATCATTTGTCATCTTCTGATTTAAATGTGATTTCAAAACTGGTTTTATGTATCCTTAAGTTTGTCTACGCTCGTCCCTATTAAGGTACTCTTTGTTCATTAGATTTGTACATCTTCCTTCGCGCTTAATCTTAGTTTAACCAATTTTGACTATTTGTCTTTTTAATCATTCATATTCATACACAATTAAAAATGTTTGTTATAATTAAGTACTTTGTTAATACTTCAAGGGATCTCTGCTATATTTTTATTCAACTTCAAACATTGTTATTAACAACAGCGGCCCGTCCCGGCATCGCACGGGTGAACGTTTTTTCCTGTTTTTGCAACATTTTTCATTTATGCTCCGCTCATATTAGTCGTAGCGTGATGTTATATAGCCTATAACCTTCCTCGATAAATGGACTATCCAGCACAAAAAGATTCTTTCAATTCTAACCAGTAGTTCCTGAGATTAGCGCGTTCAAACAAACAAACAAACTCTTCAGCTTTATAATATTAGTATAGATTCACAGTTTAATTATTAACAATTCACAGTTTAAGTTTTTGTTGCATGACTTTCTTTGTGGGTTGTTTTTTAACTCTTCATAGCTTTGTGCCTTGTTCTGCTTTCAACTAAGGCTTTGAGGACATCTAGTCATTACCTACTTCATGGAATTCCCACGAACCGCGGCGTCTCTATTCGGCTACACTACAGCATACAAGTAAACATCAAATTGATTGTTATGGGGTGCATGAATGGAGCTCCCAAGCTCCCATGAGTGATGATACTTAAGTAGGTAGGTACGTCCGGTGCACCCTGGGCAGTCAGCCTTGCGACCAACCTTGCTGACCGACTACCTACTCTTTTCATCACGGCATGAGCTATTCTCATATAGTTTGTACCGACACGAGCGAAGATTGATTGTTATCAAAATGTTGCATTTACTTTCTTACTTATTGTATGTCTCAAGATTTTTTTGTTGCAAGCTGCAAGTCTTAAAAATCGAAATACAGTGGAATCCGTTTAATACAACTTCGCTTATAACGACTAGCCGCTTATAGCGACTTAAGAACATCCTTTAGTTAGGTTTTCTTATCTGGTGTTTACTGACGCTTATAACGACGTCCGTTTAGTACCACCAAATATCGCCGTCCCTTTGCTGTAGTTATAAGCGGACTCCACTGTAATCTCTTCAGTACCTAAACAAGGTAGCTACAATTGTGTCCCTGCACTAATTTAAACATTCGAGATAATATCATAATCGTCCCATTCAGATTCTCTGCAGTCATCTGGAAGTAGGCGAAGGGCGACAATTTGGTTGGTTTATCACGTCGGTGCAATTTTACATCATTTGTGTGAACGTTGGAATGATGGGTCCTATTATAGGATTGTTTCGAATGTATTACATGGTCGCTGTTCACAAAAACTGAGCATTTACAGAATAATCCAAGGTTGTGTTGTATGGCTGTATGGATGCTGCATGGAATTACAATCGACTGGGTCTCTATAAAGACATCATCACTTAGAGAAATAATAATAATTATGTACCTACTTACAGTTCACACATTGATAAGCTACTTATTTCTTTCTTTCTCCTATGAATTTAAAAAAAGAAATGGCATTTCGCAGTTGTTTAAAACACATGAAATGGAAAGGTTAAGGCTGGTTAAGACTATGAAGATATTTTCGATCCTTTTCGTCGAATATTTATTCTTTCTTTTTACTTTAACATGAACTTTATATTTATTCACATCTTTTTCGGAACATACGCTAAGCTTCCATGCTTCATTCACTTCAGAAATATAACGGGTTCTGCGATCTGCGTCAGTCCCTTACAAAAACTAACAAAGAGAATCATTGAGACTTTCTGCGAACATTCCGTTAGACTGAACTTCGAAAACTGCTTTTAATGGAACAGTAAACGAAACTTTTTCATATGGAAATTACTATTCTTGTTGTAAAAGTTTCACCTGCATACGTCTTCTTTGAAAATGTAAATTTTTATTAAGTACATATTTTCTTGAAAATATTTTGTCTTTAGCAATTCTTATAAGGTGACATAATTTAGTGAATTAATGTTAATAAGTATATTAGTATGTAATCATTAATCTAGGTGACAACAAGTCTATAATATTCGAGTACTTATTTAAAATCATGATATTAAAATATTGGGACCAAGGATTAAGATTAATGAACGTCATTAACTTGCGTTGATAATGGTGAACTTAATGTACTTAATAGTGCATAACCTAAAACACTAATTACAACTTAATTTTCTATGCCAATAATTACCAGCAATAATTTGTTTAAGCCTCTTACTACGAAAACGTTCGTTACATAAAATAATAATTAAAATCGAAGGCTTGTGGAACTGGATTTGTTGAAAAAATAATATATTATAGTGCGAAAAATATTACCTACGATAATAATTATAGTGCGAAAAATATTAAAACAATATATAAATGTACTAAATGTAAATATACAAACGCATTACTTTGTTGTTAATGAAGGCAATGCAAATCTAGGCTATCCCGTGTCTCGGCAACAAATCTTAATTATTTTTGACGATAAGGAAATCGCCACAACAATAGGGTAACATCGCTCTACGTTGGTATCAATAGTAACATAATATATTTCTAAAGGACCGATCATATTGATTACAAATTCATTAGATTTCCAAGCACGTGCGGTTCGACGATAGGACTCGATAGCGACTCTTTTGTGCCGGTCAATTTGTACAGTTCCACTCGTAAAGTTAACGAAATTCATTTGTTCTATTTGAAAAGGCTTTCGGTAGAAAGTCGAGCTTCTCCTTTCATTTTTAGAAATTTCTATTTGTACAGGGTCTTTAGATATACCAATGCAACTTCGTTAATTGTGATAAAGCAGCCTTGATGTTGATATGCCTATAATGTAGACTGCCTTGTTGGTCTAGTGGCCGCAAGCGCGACTGCTGAGCATGAGGTTCTAGTTTCGATCCCCAGGTCGGGCAAGTGTTATTGGATTTTCCATTAGAAATGTCTCAGTAGCAGCCCATGGTCTGGATTTGTGCCCGGCTAATGGCAATAGACTCGCCCCCTATTACATGGGACTTAACATAACTGGCGAAACGAGGTGTTCTAAAAGGTTGCGGTGCATGCTTTGGTTGCGGTGCATGCTTTTGCGAATCCTGCGACCCTGGCCGAACGGTCAGTAGAAGGAACACCGTTGGTTTTTAGCCGGTAAGAGACCGGCAGACACCCTCGCCTTCCCCGCGCGAGGGACATCCATGAGGATTTCCCAAAGGAAAAAAAATAAAAAAGGGTGTTCTAAAAAAACACCTCTGCCGAACCCTTCTGGGAATACAAGGCGTGATGTTATGTTATATTATGATGTAGATATTAATTTTTGTTCGAAGTTTGTAACCCTTTTTTTGTAAACGATGCCCAAACGCTAGGATTGTTCTATATTGTACGGCTATTTACAAATACTATATCCGACACGATACTAAGCTGACATTCATCCTCGTAGCTCATTAAATTTATAGACCAAAGCATACACGTATAGTTAAATATAGGTACCTAAGTATTATTTTCCACGTGGGAAACGAAACTGGTGTCGATTCTGTTACGCACGTTGACAGGACTAATCTGAACTAAGGGTGTTTATCTCTTTCCGTTTCAACAGAAAAAGAAAGTGACAGGTTGCGTTTAGTCTAGTTTAGTACTGTCAAAATGTGCTACAGAATCGACACCACTGTCTTGCTAAGTCGTGCCTAACCATTATCACTCAATAAAGTACCTTTCCGCGTTGCTGAGCACTTGCTAAGAAGGAAAATAAATTGTGAATTATTTACGCGCATTTTTAAAAAATATTTATTATCTGTATTATTTTAGCGTGTTTTAAATACACGCTTCGTTTATTTTATGATTCATCGGTTGGACATCACTATTGTTTACAACTGTACGCACTTGCGAATCGAACAGGGCTCAATATATGGCTTTGGCCTTACGGTTTTCGTGATCCTTGTGCAATCATTGTGTTAGCTAGCACTCGAGCTTGACGGCTCGATCAATAGAATATTCGTGCCTCCACTTCAACTGGTAAAATCTTATAATTTGGACTCGTTAATTACGAATTTACCAGCTTAAAGTAGAAACCCGTTTTTGTGTAGCTATTTTAATAGGTACCTACATTTATGTTAAATAGTTACTAAATTGTATTATTATTAGCAGCGCCCGCTTGTCCGTCAACGAATAAAGTTTTAAGTTTTCCGGGAGGAAAAATAGTCTTCCTCAAGGTACCAACCTACCTACCAAGTTGCCTCTCTGCCAAAAAAACATCGCAATGGGTTTAGAGTTAGACCGATGTTCCCTTACATTCATTTTCTGATTAAACAACAGTTTACTCGAAAATTGGGTAGTTAAATTTTTTTTTATTGATTGTCTCGAAATTTTTACAAAAAACATAGGCAGCAATGAAACCAATGTAATATACAACCTTACCTATTTTTTATATACCACCACAAACCCGAAAAGAGGTCAATGGTGTCGATTCTGTTGCGCACTTTGACAGGACTAAACTAAATTAGGGGAGCTTGTCACTTTCTGTTTCAATAGGAAAAGATATATCTCGAAATAAATACCTCGAAATCACTAAAATAAAATCAGGTGTTTCATACATTTGTGGTTCACATAACTCAACAAAATGTATGGAACAACTGATTATATTTTCGTGATTTCGAGGTTGGCCGAGGCAGTTAAAATTATATCTACAATTTGAAAATTTCAAGGCTATCGCTAACTTTAATTTCGAAGCACGTAAATTTTCTAAATCATGCAATACCTAGTGGTGGTGCACAAGCGATGAATAATGGATTGGTGCGTGTCACCGACTGACGCGATGACGCGACGAAGATTGCTATCGATCGTAATCTTATACATAGGGCCAATTTTTCAATCGTCAGATAACTTTTATCTGAGGAATAAATATGGCGGCTTGACATATTTTCTCTACAAAAGCTGTCAAACCGCCATATTTATGCGTTAGATAAAAGTTATCTGACGATTGAAAAATCGGCCCTTAAACTAATAACTAACACTTAGGGTTGAGGGTTACCTACATTGAAAATAATAATGTATTTGTTTCTAGTGAAGTTGTTTAAATTATACCTAGGATATCTGCAAAAAAATATAGGTATTCTAAACTATAATAACTGCATAACATAATTAGCACATTACTGTCACGGGCCTCTTCTCAGAATGAAAAAGGTTTAGGCCTCACACCACACCATCGAGAACTTTATGGAGCCCTCTCAGGTGTGCAGGTGTAGGTATTTTCCTTCACCATTACCGCAAGTGATAATCAAATTCTGATCCGCACATTAATTCGAAGAGTCAGAGGTACGGTACGGGATCGAACACAAACCCTCCTGCATGGAAGGCATTCGTTCAACCGCTAGGCTATCACTGCTAACAATACTAATTACAATAATTTAAAATAACTTTAGCGACAATTGTATTGAGGATATAAATCCGAAAGTAACTATGTCTGTCTAACTGTTTTTTACTTATTTATGACTAAACTACTGAGCCGATTTTGATGAAACTTTCTACATAGATAGTCTGGTACCCGGAGAAGGACGTCGGCTACTTTTATCCCGAAAAACGCAGAATGCCTACACGATAAACGATATTCAACGACACGTCTAACGTGGGCGAAGCCGCGTGCGACCTCTAGTGTTCTATATTTTAATAAACGCTAAGTAATGTTATGTCATGAACAACGTCACTATAACCATACATTTTTTATGTATAAGCTTGTCATAACCTTATTCGCAGTTTATTGGTAAGGGGGCTATTACTCTCTAATCATGATATGCGTTTTTACGAGTACATATAAATATCATAGTGGATGTAGCAGCCAAAGGCATGCTGTTAATATCATACTAATAGATAAACCAACAGAACACTGATAAATAAGGTAATATGATAGAGCTTTGGCACCATTTATCGGACGCAATGCCAATAACCAACCAAAATGATTGAAACAGAGAAATCAGTTTTTCCGACCAGTATTTTGAACGTTGAGAAGTGTCTGGTGCTATCTCTACGCGATCCACAGTCATTTTTTTATTTTTATAAAACGTTGCCCCACTCTAGGATTTCTCCTGTATCGTGGGAGCATTTACAGACATAAATCTTCACATGCACAAACACCCAGACGCGGAACAACTATCTGTAGGACATACAAATCTTTGTTCCGTGCGGGAATCGAACCCACGACCCGCAGCGCAGAAGCCAATCGCTTAGCCACTGCACCAAACGTGCATTAACGATACAATCTGATAATAACTGGGGTACGTGAAACGAGCCTCCATGAGTAACGGTACTTAGGTACGTCCGGGGCACTCTGTGCAGTCAGCTCCGCGACTAACTTTGCTGACTGGCTAATCTTTTCACCACGGGCGGCATGACATATTATCAAATAGCTCTCAATAGAAAAAACTCACAGACTCAGGTATACTTACTTCTTCTTCTTCCTCTTCTTCTCCCTGCCCTTATCGTCGGTACAACATGCAATTCGTAAATCCATGTTGTTAAAAGTTTTGGGTTATTGTTTTATAACCGGCCGCCTGCCTGACATCAACCCTCCTTGGGTATACTTACTTCGACACCTCCCGCGCGTAAGGTCGTATGTCCAAATTTGTGATTTTTCAGGAGAGAGATTCTAAACTTCATCTTTGTCTTGATCAGCCGCAAACGATAGTGTGGGATTAATTTTAGAATATAGCAATGATTGAAGGTTAAAGGGGATAATGTGGCCTTTTGATTGAATTAAAAACTCATATTTTCGTAAAAATAGGCAAAAATAAAAACTTACGACCTTATTCTTGTTGTCGCAAAGTCGTATCTATTTATTACGACCTTATACCATTAAAAAGCACAACGAATACAGCACGAATAAGGTCGTATGTCAGACATAAGACTTTATGCTGCGTACCTACAGATTTTTTAAATACGATAATATCGACCGCGCATAAAATCGCAACTTTCATGTTTCGACGTTTTGCGTCGGACGTATTTCAAATTATTAACTTACGAAAATAGTGATGAAAATCATTATATACTTAAAAACAATTTACTAACACGATTAGGATAAACATGCAAATCATGATAGTAAATTAAAGTAAGACATAAACTTAACATTTTATCAACGTTTATTAGCCGTTATTTTCACGCTCGAATCATTTTGGTTATTTAAAGCTAATTTTAAATCTTTGATTACCGTACATTACTCATAGTACTAGTATCTAATAAAAACAAAACAGTAAAGTACAAAACACACACAGTTTCTTGTTTTTTTTAGATTTTCAATCTCCAAAGAATATTTTGTACTGTTTACATCTTACGACGTTGGTACTGTGCCGTGATTAGCCGGTGCGCGGTCCAATAGTTCAACGTAAATCGTCGCAACTGTTGGTACGACCATATGCGCGGGAATTTAAACATGATAAGACTATTAGCGGGTAAGAATCTTGGTATTTAATGTAAATATGAAAATATTGTGTAGTATTTCTATAATAATGAACTGTAGTACTAAAATGTCATTTTACCAAAAAAACGTGTTACGCCTTTTTGCGTGGGAGGTATCGACTTATCTGTTTGATTGTACGTCAGTTTTCTTAGATTGCACCGACTGCTATTTCCAAACGTGTGAACACGGTCTATAGCAATACCTACACGCGCACAATACCTTTATATTGAGGTAGGTACACATTAATGCAAGCAATTGAAGCAATAATATAGCATTATATTTATTTTTATTATTAGCTTAATGTCTTGTGTAGCAACACTTTTTCATAATAATAAATCTTGTCGTTTGTCTCCCCACTTTTTCCTCTTTACAAAATATTGAAATAACTTGAGTTGTAGACATAAGTATCTATCTATCTCACTCGGACACGTGACTGCTTAGTAGAGATTTCCGACTTAAATCTCTAGTAAGGAGTCACTTAAGTAACCGTTTAACGTCTCTGAGTGCAGCAGTATGTGCCCAATCATACATTAGTAGCAGAGTATCTGGATATCAGCACCCACAGTTTGGAGCTTAGTGTAGAACAGTATAGGCACCAACGAAGCATTGCGATTTTGCGAACAGCAAATATTTTTTTTTACTCATTTATCTTATCAAGTTGTAGAGGTAAAAGGAATGGTTGATGCCGACAATAGACAGACTACTGAAAGTATATCAGTTAGCTGCTTGAAGGAGTCGACTGCATGTCGCACTGCATCTGGCTAGCAGTGACTAAACGGAATCGGCGGCTTCAAGAACTCCGTCTATTGCCGTGATAAAAGCCGAAGTAAGGCTACACCTAAATTTCGCCAGCTAGGAATTTTGACGTTGACCTATTATAATAATCTAATTTAAATTCTTCTCTTTCCAGATCAAATACGCGCTAGTGTTGTGTTGCGTGGCAGCAGCGTGCGTTGCGCAGACGCAGCGGCCGCCCGTGTCGGACACGGCTCTCGAAGATGCTCTCCAAGACAAGCGGTTCATACAGAGACAGCTCAAGTGCGCCCTGGGTGAAGCTCCGTGCGACCCTATAGGCAAGAGACTAAAAAGTAAGTTCATATTTCTCCTTATTACCTTTTTATTTTAGAGTACAATGTATGTTAGAGGGTTTTCAGATGCGGTAGAATACCAATAGGCATCTTTCTTAATACTTACAACGAACCTTACAGCTAACGTCCAACCTTATAATGGCTTTGCTTTAGGGCCTGAGCCAAAGGATTTTTTAAGCTCAAATAATTTTCAATGTTATTGTAATATCCTTTAGGACTCTTATTTACCGTACCGCGGGATGCTTCGGTCTGCCGCGGCATGACGTAGCATCCCGCGGTATGCTAAGCAAATATGAGTGCTAACATAACGTTTAAAATTAATTGAGCTTAAAAAATCCTTTGCCATGCCGTGCCGTCTGTGCCCTTAAGAATTGTGCTAAGCACAGAAATCTTTGTACTAAGTGTACTATGCTGTATGTAAAATATGTATCTAATAGGTGACTAGATCTGTTGTAGATGGTTGTTTAAATTGGAACTACAGGTAACAGGTACCTACTTGTAGAAAAGCTAGGATGAAAATAATGAAGATGATAACAGCTAGGTACAGCTACTGGTTATATGCTATTATGGTATCATGCTTTGACTTGTTAATTGTTAAATAATCATCAATAATAAGCACAGCCAGCATAGCCAATAGTTTATTAAGTAAAAAGCGAGACCATTTTGATGAGATAAGCTAATTAATATTATATACCTACAATTTATTTTAATTAACTCACTAATTAAATATCACATTGTGTACCTAAGTACCTAGTACGAATTATTATCAACGAATAACTTCGGTAGGTAACTAGGTAAGAACCTACTGAGAACACGAGGAAGATTAATGAATTGTTATTTTAAAGCACTTTAAGAAATAACAAATCATCCTTTTTATTTTTCAAGATTTTTAGAGAAATGAGTCCGAAAACCCATCTTTTGCCTAAATCCTAATAATGCCAACATTATATTTGGGTGATAAATATATAACTAATGAATACTTGTTCTTTTCAGCCCTCGCACCGCTGGTCCTCCGAGGAGCCTGTCCTCAGTGCACGCCACAAGAAACCAAGCAGATACAGCGCACTCTGTCGTACGTGCAACGAAACTTTCCGCAACAGTGGGCCAAAATCGTTCGCCAATACGCAGGCTAATAAAAATAAGTTACATGTAAAATACATGATCGGATAAAATCATTAAAATTGTGATTTTGTTTGTGATTTGTGCATGTATGTGAATTTTTTGATAAAATAAATATTAATTACATCGACTTCCCAAATGCATGACACAAAATCACCAAATGTGAGTCCAAAAAATTATGACGCTACTATTTATGAATTAAAAAAGTAAAATGAATCATAATTTTGTTACAAATGATCGATTAATGTGATCAATTTTGTATTTTCCGAATCTATACCTAGATAACCAGTAATTTAATTTCTTCTAAACGATTACAATAAAATAATGCAAGTAGGTAATTCGGTTTCTTTAGTTAGTGTTAGTAAATTGTTCTGTGTAAATAAAAGTAACATGGGTATGTGGTACTAAAGTGGTACTTACCTACTTCTTATTGCAATTAGTTCGTGATACACCTAAATTATATTTTTGTTATGTAAATTATGTTTCTAAATAAAAAAAGCAAAAAAATTGTGTAAAATTTATTTATTGAATTCCAATGCAGATCAAATAAAGAAGTTTTATAAGAAATATTTTTTTTAAACCGAAATTTGGGTTCCTAAGAACCCGAGTTGGATTATCATGGATTGCTCGAGCAGGGTACAAAATGCATAATGGTGTCGATTCTGTTGCGCACTTTGACAGGACTAAACAAAACTCTTTCTGTTTCAATATAATATAAAAAAAAGTGACGGTTGCGTTTAGTCTAGTTTAGTACTGTCAAAATGTGCTACTGAATCGACATCAATATCACATTTTCGAGTTATATGCCAATAGATTTGGGAGAAAATATTTTTTGGGACGTCGAGAGGCGTGATCGTTCGACCAGATCATCTCTATACATATAGGTAAAAACACGACAGGCCTTGCAGTTTTAATTTATGAATTTAATAATAATTTTCGTTAGTATTATATTTAAGTGTGCAATCATCTTTAAAGTGAAAAATATTATTTTTCTCTATGGATAACGTTACTGGCAACTCATAAGTTAATTTTGGTTGATTGGTATCTGCTGACGCCAACCATTTTGTATATTTCCGGTATATACGTTTATAATCTTTTTATATATTTCGATTTAAAATATTATATATTGCAGTAATTTACAATATTTTAAATATGTTCCGAATTAAAAAATAACCATATTTTATTATAAAGCGTTAATAACTCTAATTGCATCTTCCCATTACATCAATGCTACCAACATCGGTATGAAATAAAATAATTTCGTACGCAGTCGGTGATATTTACAAGTAATATTTTGCTACTGTTTTGACAAATAAAAGACAAATTCTTACATTTTATTTTAATAAAAGTCACACTTGATTGCTTCAGTGACTAGAGATTGATTTACGACTTGATTTGAAGGAAATGTTGTAATAACTGTTGCACTCGGCATTCAGCGACTACTTGACAAAATATGGTCGTGCGTTTTGCCTGAACATATATGTGGTGATGTGTGAAAAGACTGAAGTTAGTTATTTGGATGGGGAGGTGGTATGGGTGAAGCTTGGGTCCTGCTTTTGGCCAGGCGAGGTGGTCGGTCCGGAGAAGCTGCCACCAGATGTCCTGCCTTCGTTTCGGAAGCCACCGATAGCCGTTGTCAAGTTCTTCCAGGAGGACACATAGTAAGTTTACAAGTATAAACTGGAGAATTCAGGAGATCTAGAAATATGATCTATTAGTACCACTGATTGTATGAGATTTAAGGTTTCTTTGTTCTAAAAGTTATAGCAGGATGATATTTACATAATTATGCGAGCTAGGGCGCATTCCAGGCATCCTGAAACATAATTATTTTTAACATTCCACAAAATATATTTTTTGATGTCTAATGCCAAGTGAACAAACCTCATTATTCAACTTGAACACTTTCCATTGATAATATTGACAGTAAAATTTTTCCTTATAACTATTATTATTTCAGTAATAATTGGCTTTTCTGCCTCTAATAAGACTTATATACCAGCTATAAAAACATGCTAATTACAAAAAAATTGTGTCATTGTGGCTTCATCATCATAATCAGCCCGCTAAACATCTACTATTGAACATGGGCTGCCCAATGTCTGCTATAATAAAGGCCCAATGGGGATATCGCCATAATCACCATGATTGGCACTCTTGGCAGACAAATTGGTGATTGCAGATAGTTGTTATAATAGGAGGACGCTGCTGACCATCTTCGTTGACAAAATCCCTTAGTCGCCGTTTACAACACCAGTGTGTGGAAGAGAGGTACCATATTGTTTTCTGGAAACCACATAAATAATAATATTTGCTAAAATTTTAATACTCATGTTTTCTGAAAGGTTTTGGTAATAATTCTTTTTATCATTAGGTAAATTTGTAAATACATTCAAAAAGCAGCGCATTAAGCAGCATTCATTTTAAAAACATGTGTATTTATTGAGATTTGAACTGTTTAGTAGGGAGCTGTTATACTTCATCCACCTCAATTTATAACTTTGTTTATTTATGGAAATAGAAAACGGATTTGCTATAATCTATATAAATAAAAATGAATCGCCAAATGTATTGCTAAGCGCAAAACTTGAGAATGGCTCAACCAATTTGGCTATTTTTTTTTAAATATATATTCTTTAAGGCACAAGGAAGGGTCTTGTGGAGAGAAAAAATATAAAAATTGCATGGAAAATAGTAAAAACATCAGTTTTCTTTTCCCACTACGGGCCAATAACTTTTGACAGAACAAAGTCTGTCCGGGCAGCTAGTAATATGAATAAAATCATGGTCTGAAAATTATTTTAAACAAAAAGATGCATTATGTGGTTTTTCTTGAGCTTTTTTTTTTATCTATTTATATTTTGTAATGCAGGATTTACTGTGGTAAATGCAATATTATTTTCTTACACAACTTCTGTTACTAACTCCCCTGTTTGCTAAATTTTAATGGTGGCAGTTCTTAACAATACTGTGTCCGGAAACGCTAACATAATGTAACACCACGAGGGCCAATTATTTATGTACGACCACAACTGAACAACACCTCTTATATAGAAGCAAAAAAAAATACCCTCTTCTTATTCTCTGTAAGTTATAAAAGTAAAATAAGGAACAAATTATCATATTACTCATAGGCAAAACACTAGTAAAATGATGTTATTCAGTATTCATGCGTTATCTTTAAACTCGGACAATATTGTTACTTCATTTAAATCATTATTCATTATTTAAATTTTATAAGTCGAACATACTTTATGTTAGTGCTTCTTAAAGTTTACATTCATGCTGTAAAATATAGAGCTGATAAAATCACTTGTTGTTTATTAGTGTAAAGGCTTTTTAGATCTGTTCAAAACCAAGCAAACTAAAATGCAGTAAGATATTAACACTTCCTACGTATAGTCCTAAATTCTGTACCAATTTGTCTATCTCCTCGCAAAGCAGCACTATGCAGCATTTCATACTTAAAAAAGTCTAAATATTCATTCATCATACAACTCATCAGCATCTTCTGCTAAACATCAACCTCCTGTTGTTAATAAATTCGTGTACATAGAAGGTGTTACGCCGCTCTTACCTACACAAAGGTTCATGAGGTTAGTTTTATCAATGTTGGATAACTTTTACCTATGAAGTAGATGTTTTGACAACTGTATACAAATTCTGGCAAAATGTCCTACTTATTCTTCAGATAATATTAGTTACTCGATGTTGGTAAAACTGGCCCAATGACACATTGTGTTGAGCTGTTTCCATATTTCTGAATTAGCAATTATTTGTATTTTCTGTTCAGCACATTATTTGGCTTATAATATTAATTATCATGTCTGTGTACATATTTATAACATACTAGCTGTGTCCTCACGGCTCCGCCCGCGTAAGAAGTTTTATTCCAGTAATAAATATAGCCTATGTTTCTCAGTAATAATGTAGCTTTCTAACGGCAAAAGAATTTTTGAAATCAGACCAGTTGTTTTTAATTTTGTTTGTTACATACAAAAATACAAATCTTTCCTCTTTATAATATTAGTACAAATAATATCAGCCTCTAATTGTCCCACTGCAAGGCAAGGGCCTCTTCCCATACAGAGAAGGAACAAGCATTATTCACTATGCTTGCTTAATGCATGTTGATAAATACGGACTGTTAGGCCCAGGTTTCCATATGAACCTTCAACCTGCCTTAGTGGTGTTTTAGATTAACATGGGAAGTTCATATAAATTATATGACAGCTACATGCCAGGTTTTGAACCCATAATCTGGTGTCAAGAAGCAGATTGGATACCCCAGGGCCAGTATGACAATATCTATTGGTATAACAAATGTTAAAAACACATTTATGTTTCTACTCCCTACCCCTTACAAAATTTTGTTTTCTGTTTTCAGTGAATACGTCAAAAATGCCAATGCAATTTTCAAGTATGAGTGCAGTCGTAAAACTGAGTTCATCAATAAAGGACTATGTAAGTTATTCTCTCAATCATTTTGAGCAAACATTTTTTCAGAAAGAACAGTTCTTAATAATCTAATGAAATAAAATTACTCCTATCTACAGATATGTTTAGAACTAAACGTGGGCACATGGAAAAGTTTCCTGAAGACGTAATCCGTGCCGAGACTGCTGTTGGAGGTGACATAGAAATCCTTACAAGAGATGAGTATCAAGAAAAGAAAAAAGAAAGCTATGCAGGCATCTTTGGTGATCCTCTCAAGAGAACACCAGGCTCTGGTAAAAAAGGTAACATTTATATGGTTTTAAACATCCAAAAATGTCAAAACTATAACATAACTACTTTAAATAATTTCAGGAAGAGGCGGAAGAGGGAGATCTGCAGAACCGTCGAGGGTTTCAACTCCATTTAGAAAGGTATTCATTAATAATATTTATTATTATTATTTTATATGGACTAAAAGATATAAAAATATAAATGTATTAGATCAATGATAATACTAATATGGCATTAGGCGTTTGTGGTAATAACATCTTTATTTCTACTGTTCCAGGGTAAAGAAAAAGTCGACTATAAAGTACACATACTGGTGCAAGGTACAAAACCTTCCAGTTCTGACAATCCATCTGCAGAAGCAGCAGCCCCAACACCATCCACTAGTGCCGAGCCAGGATCAGATATTAAAGACGATACACTACCAGACAATGAAGACAAAGAGAGACATGAAAATATAGACAATCCAATCCCATCATGTTCAACTCCAACAGCTTCGACTTCAACGGCTTCAACTCCATCAGTTTCAAGCTCTGGAGTCTATTCCTGCCATGCATGCCCATTCACAACAACACGTCTTAATGTTTTAATTCTACATAACAAGACACATAGTGTTTCATTTACACCATATACACCATCGCCAGTAAGGAAAAAACTGGTGACAAAGTTATCAACCAAACCAACCCCTGATAAAAACAAAACACCCAAAGCCCGTAGACCACGAAAAGAGAAAACAGAAAAAGAGGCCAAGAAAACATCACACAGTAATAAAAAGCGCACAGCGGATGAAGAAACGAATAATGCTGAAATGAAAAAGGCTAAAACAGACGAAGAAATCAAAAGCAGCCTTTTGGCTGACTGGGATGATGGAGATGAAGAATCTAACGACGAATCCTCTACTACTATTATGGCCGGATCACCAGAAGTGCCGGAAGCTGCCGAATCTCCAGCTGTGCCAACGTCAGCTGAACTGACGAGCGTGCAGATACTACCTGAACTTGCTTCACCCACTGAAAAGAAACCTAACGGGTCACCCGCAAGTGAAAAACCAGAATCATCTAGTGACTCGAAGTATGAATTTTGTGAAGATGAAGACTGGCCTCTGGAAGCTGATGGAGGTAGAAAAATACCCCGTGTTAAGAATCCCAAACGGAAGGAAGATACAAAGAGCATAAGTTTAGATGACGACGATATGGCTAGGGAAGTCGCAGAATTACTCAATAAGACTACTGTGCCGGAATTACCGTCGGCCCCCGAACCATTAAAAGTCGAGGAAAATTTTCCTGAGCCCTCCATCGTAAAATCTCCGGACAAACAAGAGAAGTCGTCTGAAAATTCAGAGAAGCCTTCTACCGAAATACAACCAACTAAAGCAATTTTTAAAACTAAAACATTTTTTCGGAGCCGGCACTCTAGAAGCCAAGATGCAATCGGAAAATATGTCGCAGAGCAACTGAATGCGAACGCAGTCGAGAGGATGGACATATCTGAAAGTGAAATTAATGGTTCAGAAGTTGTTTCATCACCAGAAGCGAGAGAGTCGCCTCCAATTGAACACGTAAAAGTTGCACGTCTTGCGCCAAAAATACAACTCAAAAAGATGAAAGCCGAATTACGTGAAAAAGAGAAAAGTAATTTCGAGAACTTTGGAGATATTACAGATTTTAGCCAATTCGCTGATATAGCCGTTCCAAGTAAATTAAGCCCAGAAATGGTTACGTCATCTACCGTCAAAGAAAAATCAAATAGAATACTACACGATGTGTTGTATCCGACGCAAGAAATAAAACCCGTGAATACAGACATACCTGATCCAATTAAAACTACAATAAATAGAGCAGATTTTATAGAGGACACAACAAACAAAATAGATTTTATAGGGTTTACAATAAACAAACCCGAAAATATTGAAGATACAACAAAACAAACCGAACATATTAAGGATACAACAGAAAAAACAGACATTTTGGAAGATACACCAAACACAGCAGAAATGATAGTGGATGCAACAAACAATACAGAAATTATAGAGAAGGTGACAAACAAAACAGAAATTATGTATGATACACCTTACACAACAGAAATAATCGCAGATGCTACAGATAAAACCGAAGTTATGGACGTTGCACCAAACACGACAGAAATTACAGACAAAACAGAAATTACAGAGGATGTGACAAACACAACGGAAATTATGGTAGAGGCAACAGACATAACCGAAAATATAGAAGAGTCGACAAACAATACAGAGATCATAGAGGATACAGTAAAAATATCTAACAATACAGAGGATAACGTAAATACAGCTGTAGATATGGAAGACACAACAATAAAAACTCAAGATATGGAAGCAACAATAAATAAAGCAGAAGATATAGAAGAAGAAACACATACAACTGAAAATGTAGAGGTTACAACTATAGAAGAGGTTGTATATGACAAAATGGACGAGGTTGAAGACGAAAACATGGACGAGCTAGTTGACGAAAAAATGAATGAAGATGTAGACGAAAAGATAAACGAGGCTATAGTCGAAAAAATGGATATTGTTCAAAGTCTTGTTGATGAAGAAGAGACTTCAGTACCTGTTGTCGAAGTCCCTGAAACTACAGCTCCGAAGTCGTATGAGCCATATATGAATGAATCTACTGCGTCGGCCGTGGATGCTTTATTGAGCGTGTCTAGAGAAGCTGATAGAGTCACGAGAGTCATCAGTGACGATCCACCCGAAGATCTATTTGAAGATGATAATAAAGACAATAGTGGAACAGGCAACGATGTTAATAATTTCAATGAAAGCGTTAATATAGATAATAACGCCAATGGTGTGAAGTACCCAGAACCAGAAAAATATTTAGAAGAAATCGGGCTTAACAATGACTTCAATGAAATTACTACTGAAGATAATTCTGTAGTTGTTGGCGATAACATAAGCATATCAGAGGAAAACAATGTACCCACTCCCAATGAATTAAATATTATAATAGATAATCAAACTGAAACTGTTTCTACCAGTGTTACTGATAATGTTTCTACCTGCGTTATTGATAATATTTCAAACAGTGTCATCGAAAATATGCCGTCTGAATCAGATCTTCAAATTGCTGAAACACTTATTAATTTACCGTCGACAGCTATTAAAAATAAAACATCCAGCAATCTTCATACAGAAAAGTTAAATTTATCTATGGCTGACGAAATTATCCCAGAGGAACTTTCTCCTTCTCGTCCACCGGAAAGAATGATTATAGAAGATAAAGCTGAAGAGATAATTATAGAACCAGAACCAATTATTCATCAACCCAAATCTCTCTTAATTTCAAATAACGAAAACATTATGCGGTTTGAAACTGAACAAGAGAAAAGCGAAAACTTAAATGCTGCTCAATCCCTTGTCCAGATGTCGGAAACAATTGACCACAAAATAAATATTGATCATAGTTTAACTAGTACCGTTAATAATAATAAAGAAATATCCGATAAAGGTCTATTTAATGTTAAACAAAATAATGGTTTAGATGGTATGCAAACAATCGAACAAAAATTAGCAATCATATCTAATGACAATAAAAGTGAAAATACAAATGGCAAAAGCTCTAAAATGGACACTTCGTCATCAAGACTATTAAAAATTTTAGAAGAGCCATGCACTCCCAAATTTTGTACCAATAAGCCTGCACCTACTAAACAATCGATACTTACTGGAAAAGAGAAGATTTTGAATTTTGATGTAGCCAAATCGTCTTTTAAGGGTAAATCCGAATCTCCTAAACAGAAAATAATAATTAGACGCACTACGCCAAACAAAAATATTATCAACAATATGAATGAAATAACTACACCAGACAAAATTATTCTATCACGCAGTACTAACGCCACACAGGATGGATCAGTACAAACGTATACTATACAAACATCACCAGAAGCGCCATCTGATGCTAATACAATTATAATACAGCAAAAGATAAGGAAAATAGCAAAACCGCCGGCAAAGCTACAGAAGATCAAACCTGCAAATTCCCTTATACCTCCCCTAAATGAAACATCAAAGATAATCAACGACTCTGCCGCTGATGACGCAATGTTCGATATAAATTCAATGCCTATTGTACTATCCGAAGATCTGTTAACGCCTGAAAACATTGAGAAAATGCCGATTGTGATGTCGGATGGCAACATTATAACTCATACACCAAATCCACCCAAACTCGTAAAAACCAAGCAAGCCCTTGATAGCGAAAAAGTAGCTATAAGTGCGACGTCTACTAAATCCGAAATGAAAACTTTACTAATGAATCCAGTCAGTGACGGTAATAAAGTGAACACTCCAAATATTCTATCTAAATCGTCTAAATTACGAGGGGCCAAACCTATGTTAGTCATTGATAAAACTACGGGAAAGCAGAAAATTATTATGACTAAAGGCGAAACCACTGTTAAAGAAGTCAAACAAACACCGACTTTAATACAGTCAATTCCCCAGACCACGGGTAAAACTGAGAAATTTATAATTTTACCTACACCTAGTTCACCGCGTCCTGGCAGGACCCAAAAAATTGTGATAGATCCACAGACAGGAAAAGCTCATGTTCTCGTAGCAAAGGGATCGGAGCCCCAATTAAGTTCAACAGACAACAAACCTGTTTCGGCAAAACTAATTCCGTCGTCAACTGATGCCAGCACTCCCGGAAATACCGTTATGATTATAACAAATGCTCAAGGCGCGCAGTCTAGGATAGTCCTCACTCCAGAGCACGAGAAGATGCTATTCCCAAAGAAACAACAGCCCAACGTATCTCAATTAAAAACGATAACTCATAGAATATCAACAAATCCAGGTGCTGGACAGAAAACTATTGTTACAACCATGGCACCAGCGAAAACGCATACGCACAATGTCGCACCGACGAAGACTCAAACGAGAATTGTACCTAAACAAAAAAGTGCTATAATTACATCCAAAGGCCAATTAATTGTGGGTGGAAGAGTGGCTACGACAACTCAAAATATAGCACCCATGCCCGAAATAAGACCTGTCCCAAAGCGAATAATGGCATCAGAGCCCAAAAAACTAGTACAGACTATTCAGAAGACTTCTTCAGAACCATTGATATTTTTACAACAGAAATCTGGCGCGGTTATGCAACTTACAGCAGCGCAATTTGAACATCTACAAAGAACTGGCCAAATTGTACAGAAAACGACTACGCCCGTTCAAGAGCATAAACATATCCAAAAAACCATTACTATTCCATCTCACGAGACGGCCTTGACTACTGTGCATAAACCAAGAGTACGAAAAACGGTATCTGAATCGCCAACACCGATGAAAAAAATCAAACAAGAAATAGCTATAGCACCTGCGCCTGCAATGTTGTCTCCTATGCCCCCAGCACTGACTCCTTTGAGCAACAATACTCCATCCATTGTGCCATCCGTATCAAACACAGTATCTGTTGCCACAACTAATGCCTATCCCGAATTCGATAACTTTGAAGAGCTGTTGCCGTCGACTGCTATTGTGCGGCAACAGCCGGAACCTGTTGTGACGACAGTGGTCCAGCCCGAGCCACCGGCCGCTCAGCCCACGGCATCTCTGGCTGACGGCCAGTTGCTAGCGGTGCCCGGAGAACACTTCGGTGGTCCTGCGGGCTCGTTTTACCTTTGCATAGAAGATAACGGCACTCTGACTCCTGTTGACAATCGCCCTCTAGTCTTAGATAATAATCAGCTAGTTCCGATGGAACCCCTACCAGTACTAGCGACGCAGCCAGAGCGCAGAGATATTCTTGAAGCGGCGTTAGCCAATAGCGACGTTTTCCACGCGGATACGACACGAGACGAGGCTCCTGATTTCCGCGATTTGAACGCGAACGTATCGGTACATTGTCGCGTGTCTGAGACCAGTACGACACTGAACCAGCCTATCATGACGCCAGTAGAAGTACCTTCTAAAGTGGACAGTGAACCGGCCATTCCAACTAATTTAGAAGATGGTCTGGCAGTAATCGGTGTTACTCCGCAGACAGTACCGACTTCCCTCGAATTACCTATCACCGTGACTGACCCTAGGATAGCGCCTGTTAAAACGACAGACCCGTTGAGCAATAATAATTATGGGACTGGAAGCGTTTTGCTACCGTCACCTAGCACGGAATTAACTTACGTGACCACAGAGGAGATAGACATGCCGATGGGTGGACCTATTTCAATGCCATTGCTTACAGAAGAAGAGTCTGTTGGGAAATCTATGCCAATATTGACAGATGACATAACAGAGAGGACTGTGTCTTCAGTGGATTCGGCAGTTGGTTCTCCGTCGTCTATAGACGTGCGGGAGTCGGAAACTGAGGACGGTGGTCAATGGACTCGGCGGCTACTGACTCCTGGCTCCGACACATCTGAAGCTTCAGCAGAGATCCCCTTGCAGCCGGCCATTCAGCTATCGGTGAGCGAATTGTCCCGTCACAGTTAAGGGGAACGCTCTCGTCTCTTCTCCATACTAAATTATATTCCACAAATCTCAGTACAATCATGATCAAAAATCCGTATGCATGTAGCGGTAAGTGATTTTCTTCCTAAATACCGATTGAATTTATGAAATATTTCGCATGCCAAGAATTCGTCTGTGATCCCAGATACTAATAAAATATTGCCAGGTTTTACTTAATTAAATTCACATTCAATTTTGCTATGTGCATACATATTTTTTCTTATGACTGTACACTCCCTTTTTTTAGAATGAACGAAATTCAATCTATGAATTCCATTGTTGAATATTGTTATTACAGGCAAAAACGAATGGCATTTATTAAAAATATATTAAACGATTATTGGCACAAATTGTATTTTAACAATTCAAAATCGTATATTATACAATAACTGTTTATTTTTACCTGTAATGGAAATACGCTACAAGGATTATTTCATTAAATGGTAATTTAAATAGCTTTCGATGAAAAGAAAGTAGATTTGAGCAACAATATTTAATATGGAGAAGAGATGAAAGGAATCACCTCAAGACCAGTCGAACATTAACATCACTTAAGTTAAAGTTATGGCAGTTTTATTTGATGTTCTTAGAGTTTTTATTTATTTGTGCCTATTTCATAACTCAATATGTTACGATGGAACCCCTACCAGTACTAGCGACGCAGCCAGAGCGCAGAGATATTAAACTTGTGCAATAGATTGTTTAAACTTTGTTTCTTTGTTCGATCTTGGTGTTTCAAGTATATATTTAATACATTATAGGAATTATTTTTTATCTGTTGTGGAACCTTATGACCGAGTTTGATTATAAATGGTGCCGTTTATCTGAGGATGATTTGTGAGCGTTTGAAACGCGTACGGAGACATGATTGTAAATATATCTAGTAGATAGAACGCGGAACTAAGAACGCTGAACCGTGTCCAGGTTGGACTTGTCATATAAAACAATTAAGTATAATGCATTGCTGCATACAATATTTAGGTTAAGGATTTACGATTGTAAATTTAAATTGAATTATGATATTTGTTGGATCGTATGTGTAATATATAAAAAAAGTAGTTATATATTATTTTTATAACGTCTAGCGAGGTTGGAATACGTGTAACGCTGTCGCAGACTTGTACATGGAAAGTTCTGTTAAGTTATTGTGGATTTTTTTCACATGTTGACAAGTAATGTTGAAGTATAAGAGAGATTTGTGAGTGCGGCTGTCTACCGTCAGTTAAAGAGGATAAATTTCTTATATCAATAATGTAGGGTTAATATTAAGTACAATATTGTTGAAGTAATTTTTAAACATAATGTCAAAAGCACTTATTGGTTTGTTTGAGTGATCTATTGTAAAATCTAGGTCAGACTATAAAAATGGAGTCTTTAGTAATACCCTCTGTGTAGTTTTATTAAATAAATTTTAATCAAGATTGTGTTATTATTTTATAGAGGAGGCAACACTTCAAGCTACAAGTAAACAAATGAAACAAGACTAATAGCTTGGATGATTTACTCATTTCCGGTTCAGGTGACATTTTAATTATTTCAATAAAACTAAGGCACTGAAATTAATTTCGGAAAATATATTGCATTGTAATTAATAAGGTGTTTTATGGTTTTGAAAAATGCACATATATACAATGCAAACGATTTGATACAAACTTTATTATATCACAACTCGTCTTTTTTTTATAATTTTACTACATACTACACAACTACAAACTACGATAACAATGGTAATTTATAAATTCGTAATATTAAAATAGTTGCAATAATATACAACATGGTAATGAAATGATTCTTATCCTATAATACTTTATCCAATAAAAGATCTGACGCGAAACTTTTAGTCTGGTTTACAATTTCAAACAAATGTAAGTATATAATATAATAAGTTATAACAACCTACAACAGTCAATTGCTTTATTTACTAGGAATATGTATCGTTCGTACTTTCATTTATTTTATAAATAAAAACATTTTAAATTAATATAAATCTATTGTACAAATATGTAAAAAAAAAACTAGTTACATCAATGGATCTTTCGATGAAATTAACGCTTAAAATCTTAAAATAATGATATAATATATCACATGGCAGACCACATTAACTCAGATAAAATGCCATAATTTTGAGTCTTCTTCGAAATTGACATTACAAATAAATATTTTTGTACGGCAAGAAAAAGGTCGTGTGTTTGGCATTTGGTCCGAGTCGTGACGGTGTTAGGAGAGGGCCTGCCGCGTGGTGTTGGGCAGGAAGATGCACATGAGACCGCCGCCGGCGAGCAGCACGGCCACGATGAAGGTAGGCGCGGGGCAGTACGTGTCCAGCAGCGACGCGATAACCACGTTACCGATGATGCCACCCAGCCGGGCCGCCACCATCGACACCGCTACACCGGTAGCTCTGTAAAAATAACACTTGAAGTTAGTTGGTACTCTATTTAAAACACTGTCTTGGTTTTGCAATGAGCAAATGAGCAATCCGTGTGCCTGTACACCCGAAATCCTAATTTTGCCTAACAGCCTGCACCAATATTTTCTCGACAAAAGTGATTATTAAAAGCTATGGGCATGGATCCAGCAATTGTGAAGTTTTTTGGGTGTGCACAGGCGTATTCAGGGTGGGACAGATGGGGCGCTTGCCCCACTCCACAGAAAGGAATAAGTATGTAAATGTTCTAGATTCAGTCAACTCGCCACCCATATCCACAGAACAATTACCCAAAATGGGCAGACCAATGCCCGTCTATACTTATTTGGATCGCTAAAATAAGGTTAAGAGGCGAACTTGCCCCATAATCCCGTTCTGCACTTCCAGATTTTTTAAAAAGACAAATATTTACTGTCTGTCTGAATTTGCCCCACACTGGGCAAAATCCTGGCTACGCCTAGTGTGCCATGAAGGGGGGTATATATGAATTACATGATCACACAAAGTAGGTAGGTACATAGAGTCTTAAGTTATCGCTAATCAAATATCTTACCGTAAGTTGGTAGGGAAGACTTCTGTGATGAGACAGTCGAGTGAGGCGTTACCGCAAGATATCACCGAACTGAAGATGGCGCTTACGATTAAGTTGTTAGTCTTATTGTACACGAAGTACATAGCTGCCGAACATAAGCCAGCGGAGAATGTAGCGAACACTGAAATGAAAACATTGATTAATATTTTTTTAATCACAAATATTACGAATGTGTCTGACTGAAGCAGAGGTTTTATCGTGCACCAAGTAAAGCGCGAAATCCACTAGAAATTTTTATTACAGCAAGCAAGCCACGTGATGACAACGTGGCTTGCTTGCTTCTAATGGACTGCTTGTAGATAGTCCTTGCGGAACGCTTCTACGTAACCGGGCAGTTGTTGCAGAGACCTAAAGGGTCTCCAGCCAAAAATCACGTGGTCGAGCCTGTCATACCTACTCGTGCTTTTTTGAATATAGAAGAGGTGGCAGTGGGAGGGAAGGTTCCTCATTATCTTGACTGAGCTGATATTAAGGAAAAGCGTGCCTACGTACAAAAGTTATTTAAAAAAAAGCTTACCGAGGAAGAACTTCCTTCCGAGTCTGTCCATGCCAAGTACGGCGAATATATTAGATGGTATGGCAGCGGCCACAGTGATGAGAGACTCCATGAACACGTCTGAGTGTATGTGAGAGTCGCATTGCGCCGCAGCAGAGTGTGTGCCGTACTGCGTCACGTATGAAGTGACCATACATATGTCCGCCTCCGCGTTGTCGTGCGTGCGAGACCATTCGTCGAAACGGTTGAACATCTCGGGGAACCACATCATAAGGCCGTAGTACCTGCAAAACATGTTTTGGTTAAGTTATGGATACATTTCTGATGGGCATAGACGGCTAGGCAGTTATTAGTGTCGATTCTGTTGCGCCCTTTGACAGGGCTGAACTAAACCTAGGGTGTTTGTCTCTTTCTGTTTCAATAGAAAAAGAAAGTGACAGTTGCGTTTAGTCTAGTTTAGTATTGGTGTCAATTCTGTTGCACACTTTGACAGGACTAAACTAAGGGTGCTTGTCTCTTTCTGTTTTAATAGAAAAAGAAAGTGACAGTTGCGTTTAGTCTAGTTTAGTATTGTCAAAATGTGCTACAGAATCGACACCACTATCACACACACTTAACCACAACCAAGGTATAGGTTACAATACTAGGTATAGGTATAGGTTTTAAGAATAAATTAATGTTGAAAACTTACTAGATATAGGTTTTAAGAATAAATTAGTGTTGACAACTTACCCAATATGGAATGTAAAGTTGATTGTGATAGAGATCGTAGTAAATTTGAGTATAGGCGGCACAAATAACTGCTTGCTGTGTTCCACGATATCGCTAAACATTTTCCTAATCTTAGACTTAGGCTCCTTCGCCTCGATCTGTTTCTCCGGCTTCGAGTGATAAGGCTCTTCGATCAACAACTGTTTGACTGGGTACTCCTCTTTGCTACGGCCAGTGTTCATCATGTAGATGCCTTGGAAAACTTCTAAGGCTTCGTCATGACGGCCAGTGGATATTAAGAACTTGGGAGATTCAGGCAGCAGGAAAAGTAATGCGGCTACCACGAATGAAGGTAGTGACATTACTAATAAGAAGATACGCCATGAGTTGTATACGAAACCATTCGTGACTCCTCCGATTTCTGAAAATGAGTAAAAATGTTTAAATTTAGCCTCCTTGAATGTCAACCTCAGCTTTGTAAAATGCAGCCTGCTACTGACCATTATGAAAACGTACCTACTAAGAGAGGCAGTATATGTACCTATATGTATATATACCTATATGTAATTATCCAACTTGCTAACCCATCCCGGCGGCAAACAGCGAAGCTAGCGCAGAGCTAGTCTCCGGCCCGTATGCCCAGCATTCTGACCATGGGAATCACCTCTCCTTCCCATTATAAACCTAAGTTAAGTACAGGAGTACCAAGGAGTAAAGGAGTACAGTCTTATGTTTGTAATTACCGCTAGGGATGATAACCCACGCCAAACCAGCGACGAACAAGTTGCCGAGAGTCCAGAAAGCAGCCATGAAGCTCAACATAGCGCCTCGCTTGTTCTTCGGCTGGAACTCCGCGAAGTAAGACCAGATGACGGGACCTGATCCACCTAAACTGTAAACAAGAATAGTAAAATCAATATCTTCATCATCCTGGCTCTTTTCTTAATATGATGGGTTCAGGTACCAGTCCAACCAGGGTCTACACAAGGTAATAATCTCTCGCATTCACTGGCGAGAGGAAACGCCAATTATGGGACTAAACATACCTACTTATTAACATCAATTTGCATTTCACTCATAGAAAATGGGCATAGGCTCGCCCCTATTACATGGGGCTTAAACATAACGGTGAAATTAGTGTTACTACACCTCTGCTCTGCCTACCCCTTCGAGAAATACAGACGTGATGTTATGTTTAAAATGGGCATTTTGTATGATCATTCGCACGCTTTCACCTTTTCGCATCGATACAGCTTTCGCATGCTTCAGCACGCTTACGCATTTTATAGAATACTTTCGCAGCCGAAAGCACACGATAACACAGTGATGCGGATAAGGGTTGACCCACATTTGTCAGCATGGAAAAGCTTTTTTTCATGCTCTATCCTTTCCTATCGCTCAGAAACGTCATTTAATATAGCGAGAAAGACAGCGTGAATGCTATCGCGTGCGGTCTCGTGAAAAAACGCAATTCCATGCTGACAGATGTGGGTCAACTCAGTGATCCTAAAACCAATCCACACTTGGTAATTTCACTGATTAACGTGATTAACTGAAATGATGACCGGTCGGCTGCTTTTGTCATTTCAGTACATTTAATTA
Source organism: Amphipyra berbera (assembly GCA_910594945.2). Lineage (NCBI taxonomy): Eukaryota > Metazoa > Arthropoda > Insecta > Lepidoptera > Noctuidae > Amphipyra > Amphipyra berbera. The sequence goes on along the minus strand of OU343136.1, from coordinate 5,863,804 downwards.
AGGATAGTATTCTCTATGATTGATCGGAAATGTCGTCTTGATTAGATCCACTGATGCGGCTAAATACGTATCAGTAGGTATTTTGTTTAAACGAAGCGACTGCAGTTTTCCAACAAATAAAATATATTGGTTCCTATCTATCGTAGACCAGTCAAGAAATTAAAATATTCGAAACAAAGTTACGTCCTCAAAAATGATTTAATTGGTCCGCTTTCGTGAAAAACGTCTTCTAGTTTGGCAAGGTTGGTTGAAAAAGTATTTTTTTGCTCGTTACCTTAATCATATCCTGAGGTACACAACAACATTACGAGATATCCTGCTTTATGCAAGCGATACTAATTTTACTGCGAGAATAGTATCAATTTATTAGTGCGATAACATATTCCGTGTGGTTCCGGCAACAAATTGGTCACCGCGTATTCCTATGGTGTCGTAAGGGCCCAGGGTCTCAGAGGGTCTCATGACAAGAGCATGGGCAGCAACTAGGATTTCCAACTGAAATAAAGGGAGGGCGATGAAAAAAAGAACGAAAATTACCGGTCGGTCGCGGCGGGATTTGTGGGTTGTTATGAAGTGAGTATGCGCCGTTTGTTTTGTCGAGCGAAGTCCGTTTGCCGGTGCCACACCATTGCGATCGGCCGCCGCATTTATAATCTATATAAGTATCTAATCTAATACCTTTAAACGAGCAATTCTTGTATATATATAATGTGAATCTCGGAAACGGCTCCAATGATTTTCATGAAATTTAGTATGCAGGGAGGGGGTTTCGGGGGCGATAAATCGATCTAGCTAGGTTTCATTTTCAGAAAACGTCGATTTACCAAAAGAAAAAACCGGTCATCCTGATTTTTATTGAACGAAACTCAAAATACTCAAACAGGAGGAGACTCAAAATTTGGCGGCAGATTCCGGGAATTTCGGAATTCGGGAGGGTTAGCAACCCTAGCAGCAACATCGTCGCTTATAACAATATACTAGCTACTACGATTAGGTACAGTCGTGTCTAATAATACATAGGTAGGTACACACATTGTGAAATTGGAAAACGATTTTCTTCTAAAATATCAGCTAAGTGTTAGAATTATAAAATATTCACACATAGTTTCTACAAATACCTAATACGAATTATTGTTTCGAATATTTTTTTATTACAAACATAACATAACATCACGCGTGTATTCCCCGAAAGGTGGGGCAGAGGTGTATAGTAACACCCTCATTTCGCCGTAATGTTAAAGTCCCATGTAATAGGGGGCGAGCCTATTGCTATCAACCGGGCACAAATCCAAACTCCGGGCTGCTACTGAGGAATTCCACACGTCAAAACCTAACAATAACACATTACCCGACCTGGGGATCGAACTTAGGCCCTCACGATTAGCAGTCGCGCTTAACACACTAATATCCAAAAGAAATTCGCTTTTTTAATTCGCTATGTGTATATTATTACGCGTGACTACTACGAGCGCCTAAAGGGTTTGCCAATCGTAGTGAATGCTGATTATGGGATTCTCCAGACTTTTCATTATGGCAGTCAATTAGGAGGCTATTAAAGCAGTCTGCTGATATAATTTAAGACATCATGTCTATAAAATTACCCGATTTGGTTTACAGGTTAATTACGAATTTTATTGTTATTTTTATCGAACAGTAATTAGCTGAAAACCGATACAATTCACCTTTTGTTTCAAGGATTTTTCGATACACTGATGACCTAGTAAAACAGTAACATGCATATTATGCGTACATGCGTAATATGCTGTAGGTATGCATTGCATCACCTATTTATCATTAGAATTTAGAAATACATGCGTGACGCTTGTATTCCTAAAAGGTAGAGGTTAATTTACGTTCATAGTTTGCAAAAAGCTATTTAGGTCACAAAGTAACTAGCATAGCCCCCATCAATAATAAAAAAAACTGCAGTTCAAACTTTCCCTGACCTACACCCTAGTTGCGTAACATACTCTCAATCGCAGTAAGTTTGATTTTGTCTGGTCAACAGTTCCCATAGCAACATAATTGAGGCCGCGAGCGCAAAAACGGCCTAAGTATTTTTTTTTATAAATAGCCTATCTGCGTCAAAACTCAAAACTTTGTTTTTTAAAGAAACAAAATGGCCTAACATTGATTTTTCGAGCTACCAAGACATGGCATTAGTAACACATGTATTGCGTTAAAAACTGAAAGCGTTTACGGCAAAAAAAAATACAAAAGTCTATAATTTGAAAATTAATTTCTTTGAATATCTCAATAAGACAAATCAGTATATAGGCCGTTCTTGCTCTCGCCTCAATTATGTAGGTATTTATAATTCGACTTGTTTTCTTGTAGTCTGTCAAGCCTAAACCCTTCTAGTTTTGAGAATAGACTTTAGACTTTGAGAAGAGGCCCGTGCCCAGCAGTGGGACAGTAATGGGCTTATTATGTTAATCCAACTTCTCCACAACTATGCAACAAGTAATGAATATTGTTGTATTGTCAAAAAAAGCTATTGTGATGGCGAGTTTTTTACGCAATTATGGTGCTGGATTCACCCCAGGGACCTTGCGGCCAAACCTATGAGACAGCAATTTATGTACTACGCTTTGTTGAGTACTTACGCGGCACCATTGATGAAGCGGAAGACCATGAAGAGTTCGTAGTTCTGGCTGAAGGAGGAAGCGACGATGGCGAGCGCGTTGACCACGGAGATGGCGATGAGCACGCGCTTGCGCCCCAGCGAGTCCGCCACGGAGCCCCACGCGTAGGCGCCCACCATCATGCCGATGAATATTATACTGTTTAGCCATCCCTGCAACAATAATTATATCGTTATTTATGTGATCTTAGATCCTAGAGTACCGTATAATAAGGCACTACTTAATATTAAATTACCTACCTAGCCATAGATAGAGGGTGAGTTGACTAGGCACAAATCAAGCCCAACAGACCTAACATGGCCAGCCGGCCTAACATTTGCGGGTCATTGCATTATCTAAGTCTGCCGAGACGAGACAATGCGACGACAACTTTATGTCGTACTGCGCATATTAAGCCGTATTAATAACTCAAATATAATTACTGAGTAGAATTATTTTAACAGAAAAATTTTGACCTTGGAAATTATTTGCAACTGCAATGGCATGAATATGGTAATAGAATGCAGAATAAGATGTAAAAAAAATACGAATCACCTTTATAAAAAAATAAAAATTATCCTTTAAAAAATGGAAAACCATGAGCGACTTTCTAATCAAACATTTATTAAGTTTAAAGACAACAGTTTCAAATTATTAAGCCGTATTAATAACTCAAATAGAATGACTTTATGATAATTGTGTTCAAACAATTTGAGAGGCCCTGACATATTCTAACTACAAAAGCCAATATCACAAGCCTGATCACTGAATAACGATAAGCCTTGAAGAAAGCTATTTAGGGTGCCACACTCATAATACCACTGAAGGTTTACTTCAAAATACACATAGAATTTACATGATACGTCCTACAATATTTACGGATATTTCGAAATGTGCAAATTATAAGTTACCTATGTCCGAAATGTATCTAGTTACCTCTATAAACATTTAACAATAATCGTCACCTGTCAACATACCTACTTATGTTTGCAAATAATTCGCACTGTGTGAAATCGATCTATTGAATGACATCAGTCTTTAACTATAAACATTTACTATATGAGAATCAGATTTGTTGGGCATTTGATTTTCCTCAAGATTCTATAAGATTTACGGTAAATTATGATGCTGCAATCGTTTATTTATTTGTTATCAGTTTAATTTGTGTCCTGCTTACATTCTGAAATATCGTGTCAGGAACTTCTTCATGTCTTCTAAGATTGCCAAAGTTAGAACAACCTTCGACATGTATGGTATTCGCGGAAATTGACTCGGAAACATATTTTGTGTTTACACAATATGACGATCAAGGCCTTGTCGTGCTAGATTTAGGTCTTTCGGAGTGTGTGCGTTAAGTAAAATGAATGGGCGTATTTATACTATGGAAAACTACAGCAGTACACCCGTGAAATAATAGGACTGCAATGCTAATTGGTTTGAACTAAGATATTAATTAAAACAACGACTTACACTTATGTATAAGTACACGTGTTGCTGGAAATGGGGCATCACGTGAAGTGACAAGAGACAGAACCAGTCTTTGTAAGAAACTAGTCATAGACGCATAGGTACTACTGGTTAATTCGAGTAAAATGCAGTTTAGATCCTATAGGAGTGGAGCCCCAACCAAATCCAAGAGGGGACAAATGAAATAAGAGGTATGTACTTCAATGTACTACAGTCGGACAATAACTGAGTATCTAGTCTTGTTAGTCCAAGAAGAAGTGCCTATACCTACCGAGAAAAGCATTTCAACAGACGCAGACGATTGTAAATATTTTAAACGTATAGACAGTGGCCGTGAAAATGGAAAATCTAAAGTAGGTAATTGATTCATGATGAATCAGTTCTATTTGAATGTTAATTTATTTTGGCCTTAATACAAAAGAAGCCTGATAAATCTGGCAAATCGCAAAGTAGGGAGCTGAATAATAATTAATGATACCGTATAAAAAAAATCGAACCATCATAAAAATAGATGAAGTGTCTTCGGTTGATTCAACAGTTGAAACATATACGTATGTAGGAAAATCTATATTTATTAAAGAATAAGCATAATACAAACGCATAGTAAATATTGTGAACAAATTTCTGAAAACCATGTTTTGTAACAAGATGAATTAGACGTCAAAAATGTGCCTCTATTTATTGACAAATAAAAGTAGGTACGTATCTCGTAAAAGTGCGATCGGTTTTTTTGATGATTTTATGAACTTTTCGACAGAACAAGTGTGGCTTTTATAAGTCATGGCCTTCAATGATAATCAACGATAAACCGAGGAATGACACTCATTATATTCCAGAAAACTCGTAACAGGAACCCACACTGAACTTCGAAAAAAAATGGGAAGAGTAGGAAAGAAATCTGATACCACTCTTCATAGCAAAGCGGAATACAAAGAACACTTACTTTGGTCTGTGTGGTGAGGTCTAGGTCGCACTGTGCCGAGGGGAGGATGAAGGACATCGAGATGACGTCCATCTCCTCGGAGGTGCTGACGAGGCCGCACACCGCCAGTAGCAGGTAGTGGAACCGTCCATATCCTGTGCAAAGGTAAACAAATACATGCTCGTAACTTCGTAGGGTTGCCGACGGCCGACAATAAGTACAATTACTAATTGTTCTGATGAATCGATTGTATAAACATTTTCAAAACAAATACAAGACGGGTTAGTGATCATTATATAATAAGTACTTGTATTCATTGATGCATCTGCATTTGTTTTGCCTAATGTCAACTTTCGAGCACTTTTTTGCTAGACCCAAATTCTATTGTGAAAGATATTAAATAAGATCTTAATTACGTACTAAAATTTAATTATCCCTTATTGTTTACGAATTAAAAAATGATAATAAACAAAACAAGTTGAAAACATTAGCTTAAAGCTCGTGTAAGGGGTCATGTTTCAATTAGAGAGCCCTGATCGTACGACGTGTTTCCTAGTAAAGGTGGTATGTTTACGTCGCGGAACTGCCGCCTTCGCCGAGAAATGCAATGCGAGCACTCTTCATTCATAAAAATTCATTCGAGTTACTAGTATTTACGAACGATGCCGTATTCGATTTCATATTGTTTTTATTGTGTAATTGTATATCAACAATGCATTCTAATTGCGCATTTACGATTTTAGTTTGTAGGTCGAGGGATCGATTTACAAAATACGAAGTGACATCGACATCCTTTTCGTTTGATATGATATTTGATAGTATTGGAACAAAATTTTTTGCCCTTACTTTATATTGTTTATTTAGGAAAATGTTTATTATATTGATTTTTGCTGTATTCAACAAAATAAACAAACGTTTATTTGATTATATTGTTTACTTATAAATAAAGTTAAGATATCTACTTATCCTAAATGCATTCTCGACGTGACAAATGAAGGTGTCTTTTTATCTCTATTTTGTAAATATCCATCGGCTATTCTTTTAAAATCACGTAGGTGCACGAGTTTCAATATTAATTTCACTGTTAACAAAAAAACAAACGTCATTTCATAATGACTGTCTGTTATGTAAACTTATTGCTTGTTCTAGAGTTTCATGAACCTCATTGATAATATTTATTGTTTTGAAAAGATAGAAACCAAAGATAGAAAAAGATAGTACCTAGTAGTATCTTATAAATCTAAATATTGTCATATCATTTAAATTATATTAATAAAGCATAAAGCAATTAATAAGGCATTGATTAGGTACATTAATTAATAAAAGTAATAGCTTGTTTTTTTATAATATTGATTAATAACGTCAGGTATAAGATGTAGACAAATCTTATATTCAATAAAAGTTAAAGCTTACCGGTTAATTCGATAGCTCTCTCGAAGTCAGCTTTTTCCGAGTTGGAGCCTTTCTCGGGGTCGAGCTTGCCTGGTGTCTTCAGTGACGGTACGACGCCTACAAAGTGAATAAAATACAAAGTATTAGATATGATGCAAAGTGGTGTTCAATGCAGTAAATTTTTCTGCCAAGCTTTTTCCCAACTATATTGTGGTCAGCTTCAAATTTAACCAGATACTGCTAAATACCAGTATTTTACACAGAGCGATTGCCATCAGACGTCCGCAACCCAGTTACTGGGCAATGCCGATATCCTAAAGTTAGACCAGTTGTCAGACTTTCTGACTTTTGATTTCCCGTTACGACTGTCATAGGTTTTATCTGTTCTGTAATCATAGGTATTCATATGACATCTGGGACCGACTATTTAACGTGCTCTCCGAGGCACAGAGAGGGGTCTCGATGTGTAACGAACGGACACTCATCCACAGACTGACCGCGGCAAGCGCAGCTTAACTTCACAAATTAATGGTGTTCAATGCAGTAAGTATATAGGAAAATATATAAATATGGGTGCAGGAACAACAATCAAATACCTAACGCATTATAATCTTTATGTATCTGAACTGGTCCTGGTAATTGTCTTTACCTATATTTAAATGTTGTGTTTGTAATAAAATAAAACATAGGTACAGGTACCACGTAAAAACCAGCACTAACTTCTATGTGGTATGATTACTACTTAGGTATTGTCCTTAGGGCGCGTTCCCACTGTGTCGTGAAGTTTTCTTATCGTTTTACGACTGTCGTGCTAGCCGTTCCCATTGACTTGACAACTGTCGTCACTGCAAAAACAACTCGTGAATGACAGTTAATCGTGTCGTCTTATATGTGAACACCTCCATTTAAATATACAGGATGTAAACGAAATCATGTAATTCCTTCAAACCTCATAATGTACTGCTGACATAGATTAATTCTGTGAAGCAAACTTTTGGATTAAATCAAAAAAATATTACTAGAGGTAAACATGTGTTCTTAACGTGAGGTATTTTAGCGCCCCGAGTTAAATGACCGCGCGGCGAGCGATAGCCGCGCAATTCGATCTGGGCGCTAAAATGCCTCACGTTAAGAACTCTTGTTTACTTTATGTAATATTTTTTTTATTGAATCCAAAAGTATCCCGTGCACGGTTAATCTAAGTCTGCAGTACATCACGAGGTTTGAAGGAATTACATGATTTGGTTTACACCCTGTATAAGCCACGACACTTAAAACTACACGACTATCTGTCGTCACGACAAAGTGGGAACGCGGCTTTAGTTCGATAGATGTGATATTTTTACTGCCTTTATAAAAATGTTATAATCAAGAATTTATTAAACAGTGTTTACTTACCAAGCTCGGCGGTTTTGGAACCTGGGCCGTTTAGTTGGAGGTCCCTTTTTACATCACAATCTGTAACAAAGAGTGAATCAATTGTAGAAACATCTACATAACATATATGACCGTCAAAAATATAACAGAAATAAACAACGCATTAATTATGTTTTTAAACATTAGTATATCTGCCTCTTTGGTATAGTGGAGGCAAGCGCGACTGCTGATCGTGAGGTCCTGGGTTGGGCAGTGTTATTGGGTTTTTCATTGTGGAATTCCCCAGTAGCAGCCCGGAGTTTGGATTTGTGCCCGGTTATTGGCAATAGGCTCGCCCCCTATTACAGGGACTTAAATATAACGGCGAAATGAGGGTGTTACTATATATATACCTCTGCCCAACCGTTCGAGGAATACAGACGTGATGTTATGTGTATAAATGCATAAAATGTCTGACAGATCAATTTTATTCGTTAATTATAATAAATAGCGTCTGCTAAAAAAAAACGAATAACATTAACCTACAAATAAAAATCAAGTCCGTTTTCAATTTTGCAATCGTATATAAAAGTGGAACCACTTGATGACCCCGAGGTCAACAACCTATCTAATCAATACCTATCTCTTAGCCATCAGGTAGCTCTCGTCTTGCACTAAACGACATATAAACAGCCATTTACATATATATGACGTATTCGTTTATTGGGTGACCGGCAATCCGACAAGGTCTCACTAACAATATTTGGCGTAGCCGCGGACAATATGTCAAGAGGAGCACAATAGTGTCGATTCTGTAGGGCAGCGATAAACTACAAAATATTGCTATCGTACACTTGCAGATAAAATAAGAAAGAGATGGAAGAAAATTAGAGCTGTCAGGTTAAACTAAAACTTCCAAACATTAGCGGTCAATATTAATTACTGATCTAAAACATAATATTCCTTCAAACCTCGTGATGTACTGCTGACATAGATTAACCCTGCAAGAGATAGGTACATTTGGATTCAATGAACAAAAAAATTACAAGAAGTAAACATGTGCTCTTAACGTGAGGCTTTTTAGCGCCCCAAGTTAAATGACTGCGCGGAGAGCGATAGCCGCGCAATTCGCTCGGGGCGCTAAAATGCCTCACGTTAAGAGGACATTTTTATTTCTTGTAATTTTTTTGTTCATTGAATCCAAATGTACCCCTTTCAGGGTTAATCTATGTCAGCAGTACATCACGAGGTTTGAAGGAATTACATGATTTCGTTTACACCCTGTATATTTCCTTCCTTTTGTTTATTGTGTTTCCTGTTAGTTTAGTAAAGTAACAAGATTTTTGATGTGAAACATCTAATGCGGCTGTTGCGTGGCGACGCTCACAATGGCAGACACATGACGGCAGACCTTCGTAACCCGTCGGCTCTCTTCGGTTTGATTCAGCCAGTTTTTTCCTTTTACAAAAATGAATTTCGATGTTACACATCTGCCAGGCGTCCCGGCTTAATTTTTTTTTTAGTTTTGTCGGTGCCTTACGAAATCGGTCACAAACCTATGACATGATCGGAACACGTTCTAGCGTTAAATAGTCAGTCAGTATTACTCTGTGGTCTTACCTTGAGATGTGCATAATCTCATGCGGTTACGAAACCAACAAATGGCATGATTTCAATAAGGTTCTCATTAAAAGAGCTACCTGTTATAAATATTAAACATACAATACTTAGAAATTGCTAATTGTGAGTCACTGTTGGTATTACAAGATGGTGTGACGCTACGCCTTAATTTCTTGATAATAAGAGTAGGTTAAATACAGGTTAGTCGGAAAGGGGGTACCTACTAAGCCGCGGGCCACTTAAAGTATCACTGATCACTATTTTAAAGCAAGTGTTAAAATTTCAAAATTCGATAATTTTTATTTGCATGCAAAAAGATTTTAATTTTAGTTTTTTTTAAAAAAAACACCTGCTTTAGTTATGAATTTAGAAAATTAATTTTCTAATCCGTGACCCCAATTATGACCTAAATTGTAAAAACAGCTGATCATAGCTATGGACAGATAGATTTTAGCATATTTTTTACGAAATCTTTGAAAAGCTATTTCTCTTAAACTATCGAGTTTTGGGGAAAGTTGTAGAACAAAAGTTATCCCTTATTATGGGTACTTTAACACCCTTCCGGTTTAGTACCCCCTTGCCGACTAACCTTGTATAGCTGAACAGCTGAAGGAAGCATATTACTTAAGTACCTGTAGTAATTACAAGTGTTTACAAGGGACTCGTGGTTAATTACCAACCGCGTGGATCATACGATTTGCGAGGTTAAGCTGCGCTTGCCGCGGTCAGTCTGTAGATGGGTGACCGATCGTTACATATACCCCTCCGTGCCTCGGAGAGCACGTTAAACAGTCGGTCCCGGGTGTCATACGAATACCTATGACAGTCATTTCTGGAAGTCAGAAGCCAGAAAGTCTGATAACTGACCTAAACTCAGGATATCGGCATTGCCAAGTTGCGGTTGCGGAGGTCTGATGGCAGTAGTTCAGTGTCAAATACTGGTATTCAGCTGCATCTGGTTAGACTGGAAGCTGATCCCAAGACAGTTGGGAAAAAGCTAGGCAGAACATTACAAGTGTTTGACATCTGCCACATTTCTAAGTTTTTATTTACTTATTAAGTTGGTTAACAAGCCTTCGGGCAACCTGATGGAAACTGGTCTATACATATACGCCAACAACATTAAGAAGATTGCTGGTGCGTAGCCACGCTTAGGGACAAAATTGGAAAGTCTCATGTACCTGTAATTTCAACGGCACCCATACCCTTCATCAAACCGGAACATACCAATGCTGCTTGGCGGCAAAAATAGGTAAGGGAACGTACCCATATTACGTGACCCGTTCAGGGGGGAAGGGAGTCTTCAAAATACCACGCTTGGTCACAGGGGCACTTGGTCATATACTACGGGTGGTCACCGAGAGCGGGAGGGGCGTAAATGTTTTTAAAAAATGGGTCACGTAGTATGGGTACGTTCCCTAAGGTTCTTCCGCAGACGAACTCATTCACACGAAGCTTTACTACTACTTCTACTTATAATACTTATGAATGACGAACTCTTTAAGTATGGTTTCACAACTTTTCAAAGACATGTTTAGTAATTATCAACGGATTCGTAATTCTAGGGCTCAATTGATATTCATGCAATCCTTTTCTTTACATAAAGAACCTTTTGTTAAGTTCTAATGTGTGTGACTTCAAAAAATCCCCACAAAAGAATGTTGTACGAAACGGGTTGGTACCTACGTGTTTAATTTCACACTATAATAAGTTCTTAGTGTAATACATACATGTCAATGTTATATAGAAGGTAACTCTGTAGTAATCGTAGCTCAATGGCTCGTAGGCCGTAGTTATAGTATGACACAACTAAAAACTCGCATCGATAAACTTCGTAAAACCGATCACTTCCGAACTGAGTGCGATTTAAAGACCACGAATGTTTATTATTACTGCAGTCAAAAATGATCTTTACATTGACACAATGAGTGTGAGTGACGCGAATATGATCGACTGCCATTGGTTGTTCGATCAAGTTTGCCGATGCGACTTCTTAGTTGTGTCGTACTTAGGGTTGCCAGGTGTCCGGCTTTAGTTGGACCTGTCCGGCTTTTTACGGTCATGTCCGGCCAGTTCGGCTTTTGGTCAACCCCGCCCCGCCAAAAGATGCCGAACGAAAACGCACGAGCGACTCACGCGGACACGTATGAATCGCGCTTCAAATTTTTTTTCTTTTAGATACGTGTCAGGCTTTCCGGGTAAAATGTCCGGCTAATTAAGAATCTGTGTCCGGCTTTTCTATTTTTGGGCCTGGTAACCCTAGTTGTACTGTAACATTTTATTAACTCTACAATGAATTATTTGTTGTAATATATTTGTGTGTCACATAATAAATAATAGTACGCGACGCTAGATATGTGAATTAATGTGTTGATCATTAATCAATTCATCATCATCAATCATTGTCAGTGTCACCTTACGTACGAGTAAACTTGTATCTATTTGAAGTATATTATTATGACGGTCGAAAATGTCACTTTACGTGAGCTGGGCATGAAAAATGAAAACATTATTGTAGACTTTTCCCAAAAAATAATGTACTCACAACTCGTGAGGCGAGAATGTGCGTCTGGTGCTGAGGCGGTTAATAGACGATGATCTTTAACCGCAGTTAGATGATGTTGACGATTGGGAAGGTTGGGTGCTGACGCCTTACATAGTTGGTTTAGAGATCCTCAAAAAGGTACTTACTGTGAGATTTCTTGGGCCCGGGGTCAGTTTCTACCATCCTATGCGGGCGGGTAGCTGTGTATGTCGGCGGTGGCGCGGACTGGTCTACTCTTACTGGGCTGTGGGTCGCTTACAACGGCGCACGGCTCGTCTGCAACAATATAAATAATAATAATTAATAAACAAAGTAAAAAGTCACAACCTAAATGGGTATGGACAGAAGATGAAATGTTGTGGTGGTCTGAAAGAGTATGGAGCCGCTTTTTAAGCATCAGGTTGCGGGTTCAGAATTGGCGTGTACCAATGTGACTTTTTCAGCGTCATTGTGTACTTTCTACTACATCTCCGACATACGGTGAAGGAAACATCGTGAGGAAACCTAGACCTAATGATCTGAAATCGCCAACCCGTACTGCACTCGTGAAGCAAGCCTGGTGATTAATGCTCATTCCTTCTCTGTGGGCGAAGAGGCCTTTGAGACAATTACAAGCTGGTATTATTATGCACTCTGTGCGCTTATAACCATATACTGAAATTTAAACTAACTATAGATTTCCGATTTAAAATTATTAAGTAATTTATTATTTTTTGTAAAATACGGGTTTATAGAATAAGTTATTTTACATCAGAGAAATGTAAAATTATTGAAAAATCAAATTGGAAATGGTGGAAAATTCCAAGAGTTATATCCAGAATGATGGGCTTCGGAATATTTTCATGTGAGTGTTATAAAATGCGACTTTAAAACTTAGGATAAATAATCTCTAAATCTAAATACAAATTGCGAGTATAAGGATTTTTCGAAAATCAACTGCTGAAGTGTTGTGAAAAAAGGGTGGTAAAGTTGATATGGAAAAAACTTTACACGTGGGCGGAGATGCGCGACCACAGCGATGTGATAGATATACAAAGTTGCCAATAATAAACAATCACATATTATATGGAGTCACGTAATTACAACATGGAAAATACGAGGTAAATCTTTAGGTACAGAATCGTACTTCAAACGGTTATCAATTACTTGTTATAGTATTAGAACAATCTAGTAATCTATTTCTACAGATTCCTTACTTAAATGATTTAGATCAAATCATATAAAATGACGATCATAGCTGTTACGCTCATGAGTGAAATAAAACAAGTCGCGGTTGAGTAACACCAAATAATTTTGAAAAGCGACACACCTAGCCCTACTTCGGTATTCCATGACTACACAAAAGTTGCAAGGTCCTATTTCCTAATCACCATGGAAGCAGCACGAAGTAGGTAAAATAGCTGTAACTAACTCTGTCCAATGTAGTCTTACGATTCGGAGTAATCGTAACGTTACGTAGCTTAGAATTTTTGAATATTTTTATGATGGGTGTGCAACTAGATGCTTGGTTCATAATTTATACTATGATTGATTAAATAATAAATGATTTTTATTTCTGTAAATAAATCTGTTACAGACACTTTTACAAGCCAATGTAATGTTTTTTTATAGCTTTGAGAAGAAAAGCCGAAACAAACTCAGAGATCAAGGTCTCTTTTAAAGTCCAGACATTGTGGTATAAAAACTATGCAAGTGCAACAATGTAGGGCAACGTCTGGAATGGCCTTTTGAGGAAAGTGCCATAGCACTTTATAGTAGATTTATAGTCTCATTTTATTTTTATAACTTACCTATTGCTATTTACTCTGTTTACTGTAATCGGTTTATAAATACTTATAAAATACTGTATAATAAAGTCTGTCTGTGTTATAAAGTCTGTATTTATAAAATACTGACTCGGGTCTAGTCACATCGCTGGTGACCCTTCAAGTCTCGCCAATAACTGCCCGGATACGTATATGCGGTCCGCAGGGACTATCTACAAGCAGGCCTTTCTCCTTTATAAGCAAGCAAGCGTAATCATGTCGAATATTTTAAGGCACAAATACTTTTATTATCCCGATGTTTCGTAAGTCTGTGATGTATATGAAACACCCACACCTTGCTGCTAAATCTATATCTATACTAATATTATAAAGAGGAAAGATTTGTATGTAACGAATAGACTTAAAAACTACTGGACCGATTTCAAAAATTCTTTTGCCGTTAGAAAGCTACATTATCACTGAGTAACATAGGCTAAGGGCGGAGCCGTGAGGACACAGCTAGTTATCAATAAAAATATTATAAACAATCCCTAAAAAAAACTTTTAAGTTAAACGCTTTTATCTTGCAATGATCTTGAAATGAAATGAATCTTGATCTTGCAGCATCAGGATTGAGGGTTGAAATTATCATAATGTTGTATTGTCATGGGAATTGAATTTGTGTGTGAAGTTTCAGGAGAACCGGTTCAGCAGAAGTAGTTGAAAAATATATCGAAAGATTTAAATCAAACAAACAAACAAGCAAATATAGGAAGTGATACTAATTAAAATCGTTTAAAATTGCCACGCTATGTGCGACTCCTTGGCGGAGTATGACTCAATAGCAAATTTCACGGCTCATACATCAATTGTAACGAGTTAGTGCACGTAATCTTTCAGATTGTCGTTATATTGATTATAATTTTCCGTAACACAATTGTCGGTCTCACATTGTGTGCAAAAACTTTGCAAACACGACGTGTAGCAAAAAATCGTCCGTTTTCCCTGCATGTGAAATAGTTCTAAATCCGTAACATCAATTGAGTTTTTATAACGTTAACATTGAAATTTTGATGAGGAACGTTGATCGTAAAAGTAATGGAGTTTTCTGAGATGTACGTACATCATGTTTTTGCCAGACACCCCTTATAAATAAATCTAAAGTAAATACTGCAAATAAACATTTTTAAATGAACACAGGAGTTTTTCCTGTGAATAACTATAGGTATTGTTTGAAGTTTGTTTTATAACATTCTATTTTTATTAATGGTAAATCTTTGCTAATAATGTATGTAAAATTGATGTTTTCACGGGTTCAGACACAAATAAGCAACATTAAAAGAACAATTCATAATAGGTAATATCGATTTTATTTTTCACAAATTAGTTACCGTGCACGAGTAAAGTTATTTGAAAAGATACGATAATAGTGCAGATAAAATTATCCTAATTGCCAAAAGCGTGTCAAGTAGGTAAGAACTGTAAAATAAACGTGCATTTTTAAAAGTAAGTAAATAAGTTGGTGAAAATAAAAGACAATAATATCATATGACATGATCTGCACGGTGTTTGCAGTTGGTCACGTGAACTTATTTAATTTTCAATACAATTGTCGTAACAATACCTATATGATACATTTTCATGTCTTTAGATGTTTTTCCTTAGAAATTCATCTTTAATTTTATCTTGTTAAGAAACACGGAACTTTATTCTATGGAAGTAATAAGTAGTAACACGCTCCTTACAATTGTAGAATTATAAGGGATATCAACATATCCCATGAGTTTATCATCCATCTGATTACTTGACAAGACAAGTTAAGAAATATTTTGTGTGAAAGATGCTGGTTATCGTCATAACTCTATGAAAACAGGTGATATCTATTTGTTTTGCATAAATAAACACTCCCGTAGACATTTTCTCGATGGCGTTGAAAATATAACTACCAAATTAACGTTCAATATTAGTTCAGCGGTTTCAAAAGTTGATCATGTTTTCTCAACATTATAATTTCAATGCAATTTATATACCTATGGCAAAAGTACTCTGATGATCGGTATAATAGAAATTATTTCAAGCTAGAAGAAAGATTACGAAACACTCGCTATTTATTCCCCTTATAATTCCTTAAAATAAAATAAGCTGTATTAAAAAAAACAATAGAATATATTACTAAAGTATTTATATCTTAATTACCAAAATAAATTGTGACATTCGCTAAAACACGCACATTTATCGAGAACTAAAAAGATAATAAAATTTAAGAATGGCGGTTACAAACGCGTTTCACCTGTTTTCAGTCGGAAAATGAGATAGTTTCACATTTTTACCTAGCGCTTTAGTGTAAAACTGAAATAGTGATCAAATTATTGCTGTCAAATCTCATGTCACCACGATTCGTCGACCAAAATACTGACAACCATTTGACAGTAGTTTAGAATTAGCGGACGAGTAGTTTTTAGCAAGTTGCACTATGAGGATGATAAATTCTAATACAGTTTGGGGCCAAGGTAACAGTTAACATGAATAAGCGTATTAAATAGTACCCTAATAATGTACCGTAGATATTAGGTATAACATGACGAAAAATGTTTGTAAAATAATACAAAGCAATTCATATGAAACACCTAAAAGCACTGAACTCGAGTGAATGTAAGTCAAACAATGTCAAAAAATATGTAGCTACCTGAATATATTTAGGAAATAAACCAATTAGCTGCGTACATACTGCGTTATACCTACGGTATGTTACACAAAACTAAGATGATAGCAGTTTTTACAATGCTGTGATGCCATAACAAAAGGCGGGAAGCAGCCGTCACCAGCGTCACTGCGCGGCAGCGGCCGGTGAGTCGCCCCGCCAGACGCGACTGGTTCCAATGCTAAATGAACGCTTATACCATCATATAACTGACCTTTCATTGCTATAATACTTATTTCTTATAGCAAATTAATTCCTACTAATTAATATCAATCTATACTAATATTATAAAGATTTGTATTTTTGTATGTAACGAATAAACTTAAAAACTAATGGACCGATTTCAAAAATTCTTTTGCCGTTAGAAAGCTACATTATCACTGAGTAACATAGGCTATATTTATTACTGGAATACAACTTCTTACGCGGGCGAAGCCGTGAAGACACAGGTAGTCTTCGATAAAGATGTAACGAATCAGAAAAATACAGTTAAAAAAAATACGACCTGTTAATTGTGCAAAAGCAATACACCTATTATAGGTATTGCAATAAAACACAATATTCTTGTTTAAAAAATAATCTTGTTTACCTATTTACCTACCTAATCGTAACATGCTTAATATGTTAAAAAAAAACAAAACATTTTTAATTAGAATTCAATAGGCCTTGTCAATTTGAAAACTTGTTTTCTGTCAGCTTCTACATTCAGTTTTTTTTAAATAAACTCATGTAGAGTAGGAAATTAATTCCATTAGACATTTAAAGTGTACGTAATTGTTTAATTGGCATAGTGTAGCCTGTTAGTTGATTGTCTGGTAATCTGTTACAACAGAATGCCTCGATGTAGGTAGGTACTCAAGTGGTACCAGTCCTTGGCATTGCATGCATCATGCGATTATGATGCAGCTTGGAATGCTGAATATAAGATGATATCGATATATCAATTATAATATACCTACTGAATATAAGATTTATCTTCCAATTTATTAATATAGGTATTGGGGTGCATGAAAAGTGCCACCACGAGTGACGATACCAGTTTGCGACCAAACTTTGCTAACTAGCTAATCTTTTCACCATTACACGACCTATTCTTATATTATTATAGCTTGTGCTGATACGAGAGAAGCAGATAAATTGATCACTCGAATGTTTGAGCCTCCTCTAAATAAAACAAAAACTATACATCTTTTAAATTCATGAAACGGATGTCTTAATTACACCTACATTTTTTACACCAAAAGGCAATATCACTCAAATAATTGTAATAAAACGTGTGCTTAACAATTCTGAGAAAACAATAATACATATAACGAGTATAAAGCAGCGCAGGAAAATATGGCTAATGCACTTAGAGCTTATTATTATAGGTATGGAGAAGACGGTCAATCAGTCTGAACATTAAGGAAACAATCGATCTTAGATATATGAATAATGGTCTAACGATTTAATCAATGTCCTTTAGGTAATACCTGTGCTGTGTACAATAACACAGGAAAATTTATCAGGAAAAGTGATCAATGCATAAACACTGTGTTACAATTTTAATTGATACATTAAACGTACTCATGGGTGTAGCCAGGATGGGGCGGATGTAGGGTTGCTAGGCTCAAAAATAGAAAAGCCGGACACAGATTCATATTTAGCCGGCTAAATGTCCGGACATTTTGCCTCAAAAGCCCGACAAATTGGTTTTCAAAAGAAAAAAAAATTCGCTCGCTCGTTTTCGTTACTCTTATCTTTAGGCGGGGCGGGGTTGACCAAAAACCTGACAAAAGCCGGACAGGCCGGTCTTGTATACAAGGTTAGTCGGAAAGAGGGTACTAAGCCGAAAGGGTGTTAAAGTACCCATAATAAGGGATAACTTTTGTTCTACAACTTTCCCCAAAATTCGATAGTTTAAGAGAAATAGCTTTTCAAAGATTTTGTAAAAAATATGCTAAAATCTATTTGTCCATGGCTATGATCAGCTGTTTTTATAATTTAGGTCATATTTGGGGTCACAGATTAGAAAATTAATTTTCTGAATTCATAACTATAGCAGGTATGATTAAAAAAAAACTAAAATAAAAATCTTTTTGCATGCAAATAAAAATTATCGAATTTTGAAATTTTAACACTTGCTTTAAAATAGTCATCAGTGATACTTTAGGTGGCCCGCGGCTTAGTACCCCCTTTCCGACTAACCTTGTACATATACATATATTTGGCCGGACACGACTGTAAAAAGCCGGACACCTGGCAACCCTAGGCAGATGGGGCGTTTGCCCCAACCTGGCACTAGAAAGAATAGAAAAATAATCTAGATTCAGGTAACTCAACATCCATATTTAGGTCCTAAAATAGGCCGACCGATGTTTGACTATATTTATTTGGGCCTCAAAAAGTTGAGCATAGACAAAATATGCCCCATAACCCCATTAGCACTTCCAGATTTAGTGAAAATTTTACAGTTTGACAGCGCTGGTTTGCCCACTCTGGACAAAATTCTGGTTACGCCCATGAACGTACTCATGAGTACTCTTACGGGTATGTTATGTACTCTGAGTAATACGATTTGAAGGTTGAAAGGTGAGTACTCTTACGGGTATGTTATGTACTCTGAGTAATACGATTTGAAGGTTGAAAGGTTACGATGCATTCGGACTCCATTCAGCGAGAATTTGAAAAGTTGATTCTATTCAATAGTTGCATTGAACCGAACGTTTATTGTACTCGTTCTAGTTTCGTGATACGATCGTATTTACTTATTTGAGGGACCGGCCGAATGGTCGGACGACTGTTGCGTCAGTCATGGTCATGCAGGTAATGTGACGCAAAATGAAATAAAACAGTATTTTGGACATTTTCTTGTAGGACGTCATATTGTTTTTAATTGCCTATGGAATGACCCATTTGCTTATGGAATCCCCTTTTGCCTTCCAAACCTCTCTATTTTGTGCCGTTTCTAAACATGTGAGCCCCGCAAAAAAGCGTCTAGATTAAAGGACATCGATTTTATCCAAAAGACCTACATAAAAAATAGAATTTTTCATACAATATTTTCTTTCAACATTCAGATTTTTTTTATTTGGTTTCAAAGGACCTTCTTCCCTTGGTCCTGCAGGCTTAATTCTTGAGAACGTTGCTTAGATATTTTTAGCTCTACTGTTTCAATGTTAATCTATTAAGAACGGAATATTTATGATGAATGAACTGTTAATGTTGAAGTGATTGGACATGTGACACATGGCTGTATGATAGGACCAGACGAAGTGATATATCCGCTAACGAGTCGTATGATCGTAGACACGAGCAACTCGCCACTCAGGACAATAGGACCAGTTTAATGTATTTATTGCTTTCCATTGAGCATTTAAAAAATACTTTATCAATAAGGGATCTGTATATAATTTCATTTTACATCACGTCTTTTTAAACAAAAGTGAAATAAATCAATAAATATTTGAAACTTGATGAAAATCTATACAAAATCAGTCATTTAGTAAATAAATAATCAGTCAGTATTTAAATGTAGGTAAACAAATCTTCCTCCTAAGTAAACCAATAAATCTACTTATATCCATTGTTAATGAATAGCGAAGCATAATATCCACTATTTCGTGTTTATTGCCATTATGTCACTCACTCACTCACTACACAGCATAAGCACTCACTTAACAAATGTCACTTTGTCTAAATCCTAACTAGGTATATTAGGTAGGTATTTTCATAGGTATTGTATCTCTTATTTTTCGTATGCCAGTTCAATGACAGAAAAAAAAGGCTGTCGCATATTGGAAGAGTAAATCTACGTTTTGTGATTGCATAAATGCGTATTGTGACCTCTGCTTTACGATTATTTTATTAAAAAGCATTTAAAGTTCAAATCAATTCTAATGATTTGTACGATACAAAACCTTGTTATTATTAAAAAATACGGATTTAATACGGAAATACGGATTACGGATAAAACCTTGTTATTATTAAAAAATATATGTGTCCTTTGGTGCTAAATGATAAAAGACGTAAGATGAAAAGAATAATACCTACATAATTTACTTCGTCGATGTCATACAATGAGTTAGTGAGTGATCTATAATTCCGTTTGGGCAGGAGATTCTTTCCTTACAAATTCAAACAACTTTGTTTTCTATTTCATAATAGTCTGATGGACCCTTTTACACATTTCCGGGCAGAAGAACAAAGCTATCAAATATATAAAATTCTCAACAAACATCAATCGAAAGGTAAACTGTTTCTTAGCACAAGCAACTCGAGTTGTTGAGTTGTTTTTGATTCTAATAAGTCGGCAGCAGGTTACACCTGATATGTCGTAACACTGGCCACACGTGTCTTTGATGTCACTGATCGGCAAATGTCGTGTAAGGACGGTCAGTGGTACAAGGTGCTCAGTAAAACTTGGCAGTTTCTTGGGGCGTCGCTTGCTAGACAAATAACAACATTTATTTTGTTAAATATCTATACTAATATTATAAAGCTGAAGAGTTTGTTTGTTTGTTTGAACTCGCTAATCTCAGGAAGTACTGGTTGGAATTGAAAAAATATTTTTGTGTTGGATAGTCCATTTATCGAGGAAGGTTATAGGCTATATAACATCACGCTACGACCAATAGGAGCGGAGCATAAAGGAAAAATGTTGCAAAAACGGGAAAAATGTCTATGCCGCTAGTATTGTATTAAAAGGGAGAATAAGTAAAAAAGACCGGCCACGTGCAAGTCGTACTCGCGCACCGAGGGTTCTGTACCGTTGGAGAAAATATTTTTTTCTAATTACAAATTAAAGTTTTCAATTTTTTGACAGACAGACGAAGTCGCACCCTAAGGGTTAATTTTTTACCATTTTGGTACAGAAC
Organism: Amphipyra berbera; assembly: GCA_910594945.2. Classification (NCBI taxonomy): domain Eukaryota; kingdom Metazoa; phylum Arthropoda; class Insecta; order Lepidoptera; family Noctuidae; genus Amphipyra; species Amphipyra berbera. Next base: position 5,842,576 of record OU343136.1, on the reverse strand, counting down.
TCTAAAAACCAGAGCCGACAAAAAGTACCTATTCGTATTGGTATTTGTCACACAAGCAATCCAGCAAATCATTTTTTTTTTCTTAGGAAAAAGGATTGTTTAGTCAAATAGCAATACGAGTCGTTTCTGCCGTTCTAGGTTTTTGAAATAATATGTTTGCCCTCTAATTCGCCGCCTGTGAAGAGTTTGACACTGAGTATCATGCTCATTTTTTCAGGGTTACTGCCCAACACGCAACATTGCGACCAGATTTAAGGTTCGGCTGCGTTTTAAGCTTTCATTTACATAATTTTCCTCTTTTCCCTAATTAACTTAATAGGCAGTTTGCAAAATGTAATGGGCTAAAGTTGGCATTGTGTGTTTTTGTATCTGTAGTGGTTGAAGTTTTTTAAAACGTGTCTAAGCACTGTACAGCCTAAAAAAGAGGCGATGCTTTTTGTTGCATCAAAAAACATCACCTCTAATAAAATTAAACTAATTAATGAAAACTTGACTAGATTGACTGCCTTATTAGTCTAGTGGTGGCAAGCGCGACTGCTGAGCTTGGGGTCCTGGTTTCGATCTCCAGGTCGGGCAAAGTGTTATTGGGTTTTTCCATTAGGAATTTCTCAGTAGCAGTCCAGAGTCTGGATTTTGTGCCCGATGGATAGCTCGCCAATTGCATGGGACTTAAACATAACTGGCGAAACGAGAGTGTACTAAAAATACCTTTGTCGAACCCTTCGCGGAATACAAGGCATGATGTTATGTTATGTTATGTTTATTGAAAAATATACTGAAAATTGAAGAGTTTTTCAAATTTTCCGACGAATAAAAAAAACCAACATAGACGAATTTTAACGCGCAAGGCATTTCAAGTAATTTATCGTAATGATAACTGCGTATAGTATGCGTAAACCAGAATAGGTATATGTGCATGATTGCATGACTGGTTCGCAAAAAATAGTTTCAGCCAATTCAGTTTCAGCCACTAATTTTACGATTGCTATGCTATGTAATATGACGTCTGCACTACAGTTTCTAAAGATTTATAATGCATTTTATATAATAAGTAACTCCCACTTCAATCCTTCTTCGTATAATAATATTATAGATGTATACAAATTGATTGATTGCACGTGTTGCTTTTATATCTATATTTTGCAATAATAATTACGCAAATGTGACACCAGTACCATATACAGAATTAATTAAATTTAAATAATGGATAAACCAGTTCAGTGTATTACTACAGATATCACGCACTTCCATATGCGTTATACGCAAAGAACATAATATTCGTACCTACATAAGTAAGTCGTTTATTTTGCAAACATTGGTACAGTACATGGTGATACTTTGACAATAGATAGGTTCAGCAATACACTGGCCTGCAAAAATAAGTACTACACTTTTAAAATTTGAATTATTTCTAAACTATAGAAGTTAGAGATTTAAAATAAAAAACGTTTTATAGCAATTTTTATCAGCTTTCTTTGAAACTATAGTAATTTATACATTAGTAACATTTTTAAGTCTAAAAAAAGATAAAACAATAAAAATAGCCACTTTTAGCTTAGTGTCATAAAACTCAATTAACATTTACAAGTATGTTTTACATGTTATTTATTTTTTAATAACTGGTATTGCCTCCTCGGGCTCTGCTTACAGCTTCAAGTCGATTACGATACTGAACACGAGGTTTCGGAGCCGATGTTGGAGAATATTCTCCCATTCTTCTATCAGGGCCTGTTTTAGTGCCCTGAGGGTGGTAGGTGGTGGTCTGCGGCTTCTGACTAGCCTCCCTAGCTCATCCCAGGTGTGCTCAATCGGGTTGAGATCAGGACTGCTTGATGGCCAAGCCATCACGCTGATACCAACCTCCTGAATATACTCTTGCACGACCCGAGCCGTGTGTGGCCGGGCATTATCATGCATCAGCATCGATCCATCACCCATATTTACTAAATACGGCCCTGAATACTCATTGAGAATCTCCTGGGCATATCTTTCCCCAGTCAGAGTGCCATTTTCTATGGCCACTAACTCCGTGCGACCTTCTGAAGATATGCCAGCCCAATGTACACTGCCTCCACCGTACTGGACTCTTTCTGAGAAGCAGGCTTGAAGGTATCGCTCACCAGGTCGCCTGTAGACACTTCGCCTTCCATCAGAAGTGTAAAGTGAGAATCTAGACTAGTCTGTAAACAAAATTCTTGCCCATTCTTCTTGATCCCACTGTATGTGTTCACGGGCGTATCGTAGTCTCGCTACTCGATGCTCTCTCTCGAGTTTGGGGCCACTCGCTGGTCTTCGAGGTTTCAGGTTTGCTTCAGCCAGTCTTCTTCTCACTATACTGTCACTAATGTAGTCCCTTCGGGTCTGAAGAAGCTGTTGCTGGACTTCAACTGCATTTAAGTGGCGATTTCTCAACACAGTGGAAACAATATAACGGTCTTCTCGGGCACTAGTACACCTGGGTCTGCCATTACCAGGTCTCCTCAAATGGTTTCCAGTCTCTTCGTACCTTCGCTTCACCTTCTGGACCGTTCGTAACGTCAGACCCACCATTCTTGCAGTACGACGCATACTGATGCCTAGTTCCAGAAAAGTCATGATCCTAGTACATTCTTCAGGTGAAAGAGGCATGATAAATAAGTTTATGTGCTGTTGTCTAACTTAGCTTTTGTAACAAGAATCATCGATCAAGAAAAAATTTGAAAACCAAAATAGAAACAAAAAATTAATGGTATAATTGTAACTTGAAAAAGGATTATTTTTGATATTAAAGTTTCTTTCAGCCATTTCTCAAAAGAAGGTTACCGACTTTGAAGTTTTTATGTACAAAATTAAACTCTTTTTTTGAGTCCTTTTTGTTTCGAAAGTATATCTTGTGTACTTAAAAAGTTATTGCGATTTTAAAAGTGTGATACTTATTTTTGCAGGCCAGTGTATTTTACCAGTAGGCATGCAAAATTAAGGTTAAAGTTTGACGCTAAAACAATAAAGGCAACTAAAAGACATACTAAAGAGTTTTAAATCACAACTTATCTAAATTAATTTTTTATTACAATGTCGAAATCAAATTTACAATGTCAAAAAAATAATTATATATTTTTTTAAAACGTATTATTATTAATTTACATATGTACATTTGTCGTTTTGGCTTATTTCATGGTCTTCAGTAAATTTAAGATACAATGGTTATTGGAGAGTTTTGATCCTTATGAATGACCCTATCGATAGATGTTATAAATATACAGGTTGATATTTTTTCGCGTCTATTGTTGAATTCGATTCAGCGACTTTAAAGCAATCAATGAAAATAGTTAATAAGTGCTTTTAAAAGTTAAATTAACTTTCCTTTGAGTAAAATTTGCCATCTTCATTATTTACAGAACTTTCTCTCCGGGTGATGTTATTTTTATTCACTCTGTATACCTAGGTATTTTTTTGATGCTTACTGATGTAACTAAAGGGAATTACAAGAAAATATCTTACTAGGCATTAGATAGATATCTATTTAACGCTTATCCTTTTTATACAATTATTCAATTGAACACTTCTTTCATCTTCATACAATAATACTATGAATGTATACAAATAGGTTTATTGCACGTGTTGCTTGTAAGTATATTTCATAATACGACGAGGTGACACCAGTAACTACCATAAATATAATTTATTAAACTAATATAATTAAATTAAATTTAACCAGTTTAGTATATTACACTTCCGCAATTGTGGCTCTACGTAGAGAACATATGGGTACATACACCCATTAGGTACTTATACTCTATTTCTTACTAGCGGCCCGTCCCGGCTTCGCACGGGTGGACTTTTTCCCGTTTTTGCTACATTTTTATTTATGCTCCGCTCCTATTGGTCGTAGCGTGATGTTATATAGCCTATAACCTTCCTCGATAAATGGACTATCCAACACAAAAATAATTATTCAATTGCAACCAGTAGTTCTTGAAATTAACGCGTTCAAACAAACTCTTCAGCTTTATAATATTAGTATAGATTAAATAATTTAATTTAATTTAACCAGTTCCACTTCCGTAATTATGGCTCTACGTAGAGAACATATGGGTACATACGCCTATTAGGTACCTATACTCCATTTTTTATAAAATTAGACACGTGGCCCACCAAGACACTTATCTTTGAACCATTTCTTCAAGTAGAGTTTCAGCTCATCTTGAATGACTCTTAAAGTTCACAAAAGCCTGATACTGTGTTATGACTAGAAGGAAATATATTGCTTATTTGTAAATTCCATACTTAAATCTTATTTGTCTAATGTTATATTAAATAAAGTATAGGTAGGTATTGGATTAAGTGCTTACTGAGATGACCTAAGAGGAATTACAAGAAAATATCTAATTACGTCCAACGCTTGTCTGTCTACCTATAATTATTCAATAAACACTACTCAGATTTTTTTCTTGCAATTTTTTACCGCAAATAATTTTGAGAATTGCTATAAACTATTATACACTCGGGAGCGGGTCAACAACATAAACTTTAATATCTCGAAAAACATTGTTTTACATTGTTTTGTTTATGTTGGTGATTGGATTGGTGGTTGGTTGGTTGGTGTTGGATTTATTGCTCCCGAGTGTAATTTTATGTGAAATATAACCATTTGACCCTTTATAAGGTAGAAACTTTTAGGAAAAGTAAATAACAAATAATTTGGTATTTTTTTTAAATACCTAATAAATTAAAATCTCAAAAAAAATTTAAGTGTTGTATATTTTATTTTAAAAAATGTAAAAAATATTGCATACAGCCAGGTTTGAAAATAAAAATGTAACAAGGAGCCTTAGGTACGCGACATCTGCCAAAACAGTTGGTGGCAAACATATTGCCACTGCCTTATAATAGGTTAAAGGTAAGACAAAGGTTGTCTCAATACACTATCTATTAATTATTGAGTTTTTAAAATTACGTATTAATCTCATTCTATTCTTGTGCTAATAAGCGTTTTGAAATGACCAACACAGAATTAAAATACTGTTGACTATTTAATCATAAACTATCATACAACTTGTATTTTAGTCATATTGTAATTCTTATTCAATGTTAGATTATTTTTATATCATGTAAGATCTACCGGAGGATAACCTCGGAAACTGAGCGACCGATCTAGATAACTTATTCCGCGTTTACGACGAGAGCTGGTAAACAATTATTGTTTATCTCGAGACGCACTGCAAGTTTTTAAATCGGAAAATTAAGCTTTTATTAGAACATTTTCTTATTTTCCGTGTACAATGAAACTATCGATATCTTTTATAACACATATAGATGTGTTTATGAGTTCAGATTCTTCGCCCGTTTTTTATATTTGTATTTCTTTGTTATTCTTTATTTAAAAGAATTTTCTCTACCGTTATTTTAAAGTCATATTGTTTCATCATGAAGATGATTTATTTCCTGAAAATTCGTCCAATAGTTATAATTTCAGTGTTTTATCATAAGGTGTAGATTTTGACCAACTAAGCACAGTATTTTTTTATTTATCTTTAGTATTTAGTCTATGGAATGTCCCACTGCTAAGCAAAAGCCTCCCCTTTTGCCTTGCAAACCTCTCAAGCACAGTATTTATTAATTTGAAATGTCCTTCTTACAAATAAATAAGTATTAGTTAATTATCAAATGACGTTTTGTAACACATGGTTGTTAATCAAACTTACGCATTTTATATTATCCATTCGGAATGGTGAAATGTATTGTTTATTAAACACACTTTATAAGAATAAGGTCAAAATACGATATTAAGATTAAGTTAATTAGCTTGTCAGTATATAAAAACTGGATATTACATAAGAATTGGAATAAACATGAAACCTGCACTTGATATAGTGCATTGTATTTGATGTTGATATTATATAATTACACAAGGGCAATAACTAACAATGAATCAGACATGCTGTCAAGAGCTGAAAAGCGGTATCTTAATTATGAAATGGGTAAATAAAATGTAGATAGCTACACTTTTCACATTGCACAAATATGTACAAACAACTGACAGTTAACAAATATATATACAGGGTGTAAATGAAATCACGTAATTCCTTCAAACCTCGTGATGTACTGCAGATATAGATTAACCCTGCACGGGATACATTTGGATTCAATAAAAATAATATTACAAGAAGTAAAAATGTGTTCTTAACGTGAGGCATTTTAGCACCCCGAGTTAAATAACCGCGCGGTAAGCGATACCGAGCAATTCGCTCGGGGCGCTAAAATGCCTCGCGTTAAGAACACATGTTTACTTTTTGTATATTTTTTTATTGAATCCTTAGGGTGTAGGGTTAATCTATGTCAGCAGTATATCAGGAGGAGGAAGGAATTATGTACATGATTTCGTTTACATCCTGTATATATGTAAACGTGTGCAACCAATCGCAAATCTGCGCGACTGCTAAGCAACCGTCGCGTCATTAAAATACGTAATATTTACAGGAAGTTTTTTTACTTTATTATGTTTAATTTATATACAAAAAATAACAAGTTTTACTGTATGAAATTAATATTTTCATTACAATATTAATGAGTAATAAAAACTGACATGTACTTAATTAAAATATTACTAAGTACGACAAAAAATATTAATTATGAGAATAAAAACTTTATTTTAGAAAGCCGTTATGCGAGTCTTTAGTTATGAATAACTTATAGCTGTCGGTACACGCATGGCCTTTAGTGTACATATGGTACGTTTTGTATAGTGCTATAATTATTGCAATAGCACTTCCTACTCCGTAGGCGTAGGTCACCGGTCGACCTACGAGCCCTAAAGAAAGGTCATTGATTCTATTCAACCGAAACTTACTTCCGAAAGTTGTTCTACATAAAGTCCATTTTTAAATCTCTGAGACTAAGTTAAAAAGTCCATAATGTTCCTAAAACAAATTTGACATTTGTGCCTGTTAATGAAGGCTCCAAGATTAAAAAGATTTTTTTACAAATTTACATTGTTAGTTAGTTAGTTACAGGTGAAGTTACTATAAGCGTGTTAAAAACGGATTATAGCATATTATTTATAGTTATGTTGTATAATGGTTATAACAAGATAAGGGCGAAGAATTCAGGCAAGAAGAATATTGTCTTAGTACGCTCTTGTTAAGGTGTTTATTTTTTCTTTCTTTTTGATGTTAGGTGCGATAAAATGTAGAGGCGACAAACAGCTATTATGGCTAAGCTAATCAATTAAGTTTTTACAATAATGACATAATTTTTTAATAATTATTAGGTACAGAAAATAGAGTAAAATCATTACAGTTGGTGTTATTGTCAGCCGTCAATGTCGGTCAGACACGATCAAGAGCATTTTTTACCAAGATAAAATTCTTGGCATTATCGTTAGACTCTGTATTAATAGGGCTTAATAACGCCATCGGCAAACGATTGGTGTTTGATAATACACCTCTAAGACTCTATGGAAAATTGGAAACGACAACTGTAGATTATGTGAATTACAACCGTATTAACGATCTGTGTTAGAAGTTAATTTAAAGCTAGTTATAAAGTTTTCAATGACATTCATTTTTAACATTGGCCCACTCTAGAATATGTATCTTGTGTGCGCATACAGACACAAATCTATCTTTACAATACACAAGCACCCACGAGTCTGTTGACCTATACAAATATGTACCATGCGGGAATCGAACACGGATCCGTAGCGCAGAAAGCCAATCGAGCCATTCTTTTCACTATCATAATTTTAATTTATTTAAAGATGAATTAATCAGCTATTTTTTTTGCATTGATGACAACTTCCGTTTCTCCCGCTGTCTTACGACTGCTACATAAGGTTGATTTTTTGCAATACTACTTTTCGGGCCTGTGCTAATTGGGCCCTAGTTTGGTCTACAATTTAAAAAAATATGTTGACGTATTTTTGAAATGTTACTAAATAACACACATCAACAACCATAATTTAAGTGTATTCTATATTTACTCATGAATAACGTCATTATAACCATACATTTTTTTATGTATAAGCTTGTCATAACTTTATACAGCGTTTATTAGTAACGGGGTTAATATTTCGTTGCGTAAAGACCTCTGTTTACTTTTCCGAATTTGGCCGCCCCACGTTCTTAATAACACCATTATACAGCTAAGTTTAAGAGAGCTATTTATATGTATTATAACTTATAACACCTTATGAACACTTAGCTGGTAAAATAAATATCTTTGAATGTATGTATTCCTAGATAGTTGTCTAGCACAGTTGTCACAACGTGGATATATTAACAGTAGCGCCATGTGCCTCTCTAGTTACATGATTCTGTGCTTATTACGTTATATTATTAGCTACAGGTACTTACATATAACATATGCAAGGTCAATTGGAAAAGGGGCAGCCGCGAACGTTTTAAAGTATAACTGGTAGCTACTTTACAACAAAAAATATATTTTATTTTTCTCTATTAATAGGTACTTAGATTTCAGAAAATGGAGCTACTAAACCGTGACCAAAATATGACCTAAAATGTAAATACAGCTGATGATGAAAGATTTCTCTAATACTATTGACTTTTGGGGAAAGTTGTAGAATAAAAGTTATTCATTATAATGAGTAGGTACCTACTTTCATACTCTTTTAAATTTGTACTGCCTTTTCGACTTACTTTAATTATGTATTGTGTAAAAGAGGGCTATAAAAGGCGATTTACTTAATTACTGGACATAATGTTTCCAATTTTATTTTGCTATAAAATATTTTTACTTCGGACTTATTTTTGTAACCCTATTTTACTTCTGTCTGTCACCAAACTCGCTTGCCTACCAGGCACGATATTCATTATCAAGCTTTGTCCAGCAGTGGAGTACGATGGGGTTGTTGATGATGAATACTAAAAGTACGCGGTAATTGATATGACGTATGCTATGTTTTATACATATTTGTTTACATACTGTTTTTTGTTGCGTACGATTACCTACTGTTTGTTATTAATCGCAATGAATACCACGTAATTGTGGCGGTTATTTTAATTATAGTGCGAGTACAACTATTCAAATCCATTGCAAGGCACCGATAACATACGTAATTCTGTTCGTGTTTCGTATTTTACATGCCTATGAGGCTGTCCACTGAACCATTAAGTTTAATTTTTCAGACATTAGCTAGTGATTTCATATATTGGACGAAAAAGAAATACAGTTGATTTGCTTACCTAAACAGAAGTGCAGGGTTGAAACCAAAATTCAGTTTTCAGTCAAAAGTTCCAAATATGAGCATGATTTCGTGAAGTAGTTTAGAGCAAAATAATTAACGTCACAAAAAGTAATAAAAACTCGCGTCAAATAACACTTTTGAGAAACATTTCACGTCACTTCCGGTTTTGAACGTCCGCATAGGGGGGAATATGTTTCCTGGGTTCCAAAGACAGCCGAGTGGACGGGGGAGGCTGTGTCACACTGTTTGTTGTGGTCGTGTGAACTGTTGATTGTTTCGCGGTGCAGTAGCGAGGTAGCGAGTGAGCAACTGTCGGCGAGGCGTGTGGTCGGACAGAGGCGGCGCGGGATTGTGATGTTTGGAGGCTCGCGACTACAGTTTTGCACCTCCTGGCGACCACCGCCCCACTCTCATATTGTTTGTGATAATTAACTTATTTTAAGGTTGCAATGCTTTAGTTCCGCGAGCTACCTATTTAACGATTTATTGGTGTCTCGCAAATTATAAGAAAAACGTTTTGATTCAAGGTGTCATCTTATTTTCGTCATCATCTTCAGGAAGTAAATGACCCTAGATCCTTCCGGAATTTTAATTAGATGCAAATAATTATATCAAATCAATTCGATCACGGTTGCCTTATGTTTGCATATTTCAGATCTTTTAATATACTTATTCCATGCCATATTAAATATTTTCATGGGCATGTGCGTGAATAAATATCTAAATTACAAATATTCAATTGAAAAAAAACTATTTATTTATAATAAAAATAAAGATACGGAAACGGAACCTACGGAAATGATGGAACATGGTTCAAATAATCCGTGGTCATACTAGTTTGTTATCCCAGTTAGTTACAAATAGGTTCTAATACAATAATTTTAGAACAGTTAGGCTCAGTTGCACCGAATAACTATAACCGTAACTATATCAAAATTTCTGTCAAATCAGTACATATTTGGCATAAATATGACAAGTTAACAATTATAGTTGGTGCAACTGAGCCTTAAAATACTTATTTCGTCTTGATCAACGCGTCTCTACCTTCGATTATTATTTTTTACATTCATTTTATTATTTTTGCTGACATAGGTACTAGGTAATGTACATTTTTAAATATTTTGTAAAAAAAACAATAAAACATTAATATCTACAGTATAAGCGCACCAGAGCGCGCCGCGGTGCGGCAACGGGAATAAGGTTCTTCCTATCGGTGGTTAGGAAACCATACCGTCCACAAGTACGTAGATACCGCTTTCTGTATCAAGCCCTTGATCCAGTTGCCTAACGAGAGCCTCGTCGTTGACCGAAGCTCTTGGCTATTAGGGTCCGTACACAAAACTGCGATGCGACGTCGCATCGTAGAAATACACGAGCTCGCACGACGCATCGCAAGAACTTACAAATTGATTCGCGTAATTGATTTTTCCTATATCTTCCTATCAATTACAGCAGTGCGCAAATCTTTTTACGCAAATTTATTCTACCTAGTATAAAATACGTTCAATACGGTTGACGAGCGTCGAGGGATTAAATGTTCGTTTTTTGCAAAACGTTTTTATTTAACTGCCCAAAGCTGGTTATGCACAAAAAATGCAATAAAATATATAAAAAAAACAAGTTTTTTTTGTTGTATCGTGTCAGTAATCACCGGCAGTATCACCTGTCTTCGTTTTCGGGAGCGTTTCCCTAACACCCTGTATGTATAGCATATGCACTGTGTGTGTGTGATAGCCTTCTTGTATAATTATAATATAATTATATTACATTCGTTATATCATATAAATTAATATCGCTTACCGTAATTTTTAATAGAACCCTTAGATGTTATTTATATTAAACGCCAATCGTGGGATGTAGTTTAGGTATATTACATTCCTTAGTGAAAAGCTAGCTTGATGATGTCGGTACTGCCAGTGTAATGAGACACATGACCGTTCTCGATAACCGGTTTCGAGCACATACTTGTAAAATAGTAATTAAATTATAAATACAATATTATTCGATACTACATAGTAGTAATAGAAGCACGCAGTATTCTAATTCACAAAACTGTCGGAAACAATGTGTGACGTGTATGTGTTATGATCACAACATATTAATACATATTTATGATCTTACCTTTATTATAATATTATGTATAATTTGATTTTTTTAGTGAACGGCGATTAACAAAAGAAATTTATAAGGCGGATGTTAATGGGAACGCCGGTAGAGGACGTCCTAGAAGGACATACATCGATGTCATTAGTGATGTTCTTCACAAAGGTCAGGTGCGTAGTACTCTCAACCGGCGTGCGTGTATGACAAGATGTATGAATGTGGATGAAGCGAAAGGGGTATGTAAGAGTCGTAGCATGTGGCGTTCTATAGTTTCTGCCTACCCCCATGGGAAAAAGGCGTGAGTTTATGTATGTATGTATGTATAATTTGATTTACCTTTTATATTATTCATGTCTTTTAACTAGGTGATAATTATGTCGTAACACATTCAGTAATATTATTTAATTATCCACATGGTTTTAATCAATCATTTAATTATAATTTGCAGTAACGCAATACTTAAAAAAACAATATTTTTACCTAAGGTACCTATATGTTCACTACACCTACCTACAATTCAGGCAGTAAATATTTTTTTACTAAATTAAATAAATAAAATGATTTGTCATCCTATAATGATTCCCTGTAGCTAAGTAGAAATATAAACATTTCGCAACCTTAAAAAATCTATGCGTAATGCGTGCAATCTTTTGAAGAAGAACATGTAAAGAAAATACATGTCCTAAATATACCATTAACGTATCATAACATCACGCCTGTATTCCGCGAAGGGTAGGGCAGAGGTATCTTACCACCCTCATTTCGCCGTTATGTTTAAGTCACTTGTAATAGGGTGCGAGCGTATTGCCATCAACTGGGCATAAATCCAAACTCCGGGTTGCTATTGAGGAATTCCACACGGAAAAACCCAATGACACTTTGCCCAACCAGGGGATCGAGAACCTAGGAGCACACGATCAGCAGTCGCGCTTGCTACCACTAGATCAACGAAGTAGTTATACCATATATAAGAATAAAAACCTGCCATGTTCTATACAGGGTGTAAATGAAATCATGTAATTCCTTCAAACCTCATGATGTACTGCTGTCATAGATTAAAACTGCACGGGATACTATTGGATTCAATAAAAAAAATATTACAATAAGTAAACATGTGTTCTTAACGTGAGGCATTTTAGCGCCCCGAGTTAAATGACCGCGCTGCGAGCGGTAGTCGCGCAATTCACTTGGGCGCTAAAATGCCTTACGCTAAGAACATATGTTTACAATTTGTATAAAAAAATAATTGAATCCAAAAGTATCCCATTCAAGTCTAATTTATGTCAGCAGTACATCATGAGGTTTGAAGGAATTACATGATTTTATTTACACCCTGTAGTATTAAGAAAAAAACAACGAGCAAAAAATGCTCTACATAAATTGACGCCAGGCGGTACGTTAAAATAAGTATTTATATATTTTGATTGATTATTCTGGCTCTACTTTCTTGAGACTCTTTAAGCTAACATTTTGCATCGCCATGTTATCGTATACTATGTACCTATATTGTTAGTCATCAACATGCAAATGTTTTACACCGCAAGAAATGATTTTCTGTCCAAACAAATCCGTTTTGCGGTAAAGTAGCAAATAATTAAGTACTTCACATGTTTGCAAATGTATTATAAATAATATCTTTACGATTTTAGAACCCTGGCCAAGTGCAATGTAAGGTCACTTGAAATATATTTATTGATATAAGTGATAATTAGATTTCGATGGACATGTTTGTACTGTGTGATTCTCGGCAAAAAGTTGGAAAATCCCTCACTGCTCAGGACTATACTACTATGTCCATCAATGGCATAGAGCAGGGGTGGCCAACCAGTCGATCGCGGCTCTTAATCAAGTCGATCATGGCAAGGCAAAGAAAATTTTAAGTTTAATATAAGTTGAATGAAGAGGTACTGATTATGTAATTGGTAGATCGCACAGAGTCTACTCAGTAAACAGTAGATCTTGGGTCGAATCAAGTTGGCCACCCCTGGCATAGAGGATACCAGCATCCTTTGGTTTCCTTTAGCAGTTCAGTAAGTATGGGACCTTATTTGTTTGGCAATTATAATAATACTAGAGGTCGTCCGCGGCTTCGTCCACGTAGATGTCGAATTAAAGCAGCCTATGCCCTTCTCCGGGTTCCAGACTATCTCTGTACCAAGTTTCATCAAAATTGTTTCAGTAGTTTAGTCGTGATGAGGTAACAAACAGACAGACGGAGTTACTATCACATTTATAATAAGGATTCCCTTCAGCCCCTGATCCAGAACCTTTTCCAATCATAAGTCAGTTGTCGACCGATTCGGTTTGGTATATTGTTTGTTTTGTGTAAGTACCTACGAGGAGGGGCTCGTGGCTAAATACGAACCGCGGGGATCATACGATTTGCAAGGTTAAGTTACGCTTCTCGCGGTCAATCCGTGGATGGGTGACTGTTCTTTACACATCGAGACCCCTCTGTGCCTTGGAGAGCACGTTAAACAATCGGTCCCGGGTGATATACGAATACATAAGAAAGTAGTTACGGGGAGTCAGAAGCCCGAAAAGTCTGACAACTGGTCTAACCTTAGAATATCGGCATTGCCCTGTAACTGGGTTGCGGAGGTCTGATGGCAGTCGCTCCGTGTAAAATACTGGTATTCAGCCGCATCTGGTTAGCCTGGAACTGACCCCAACATAGTTGGGAAAAGGCTAGGCAGAACGAACCTCCGAGAAAAAAACATAATAATAAACCGAATCGATCGACACTTAAATCACCTATCGTAAGATTCTGAGTCGAGGGGCAGAACTGTTTATTGTAGGGACTAAAACATAGCCTTTGTTCATCAGTTCACATTTGCGGTTTAAAATAATAATATCAGAAAACATGTTTAGAATTAAATTTTGCTACTGCTTCGCGGGAGCACTTCGATAATTATGTTAGAGACGCTAATAGGGGTGAAGTGAAGTCATGGAAAGACCAAAATTACCCTGGCTAACGTCGTGCGTTTTTCTTTGTAATAACGACTACTTCCTGCAATTCACGAGCGCGCGTGAAACATTGAATTTGAACCCTATGACGGTGTAAATAAAAGACATGTCACGCGCACTCGGGAATTTTAAGAACTATATTAAGTATTTGACGGTTCTCGTAATGCTGACTCAGGTGTGCCTGTACGTAATCGATACGTAAAACTGAGCTGTGTTATGCAATAATGTGTCAAGTCACAAAAATATGTATTCTGTATTAACGCCATCTAGTTATTGTGGTAGGTCTACTCAACCCTAGGAGAATGCAAACTGCATTAAGAATATTTTGATAGACGGCGCTCTATTAAATTTACTACAGTTCTGGGCATATTTTCAAGCGTTGAGTAGACCTACCACAAAAACTAGATGAGGTTTTCATATTTTTGTGGGTTGACACATTATTGCATAACACGGCCCAACTATAGATATCGGTGTTTCCAAAATCGCTAAATTTAAATTATAAGGCGACATGGTGCATCGCAATTTTAGGTTATACAGGTTGTAAACGAAATCATGTAGGTAATTCCTTCAAACCTCGTGATGTACTGCTGACATATATTAATCCTGCATGGGATACATTCGGATTCAAATAAAAATAAATTATAACAAGTAAACATGTGTTCTTAACTTAACGTGAGGCATTTTAGCGCTCCGAGTTAAATTACCATGCGCCGAGCGCTAGCCGCGCAATCCGCTCGGCGGCCTAAAATGCCTCACGTTAAGAACACGTGTTTCCTTTTTGTAATTTTTATTTTATTGAATCAAAGTGTATCCCGTTTGGGGTTAGTCTATGTCAGCAGTACATCACGAGATTTTAAGGAATTACATGATAGATGTAATGTATAGATGTGACCGCAGTTTCGGTCGCGTGGAATACTGGAAATAAGTTATCCGAGCAGTATTAAGTAATATTGATATACATGTGATAATATATTAGCATGCCTTCTTCCTCATAAGAACAATTTAAATAAAGCCACCTAATTTCCGCATTGCATACATTCCGATTTCGTATAATTTAATCTTGAACGCACTATTTGAAATAAAAACATGTTAGAATAGATGAGCAGTGATAGCCTAGCGGTTGAATGTTTGCCTTCCATGCAGGATGGTCTGAGTTCGATCCCGGCCCGTACCTCTAACTTATCGAATTCATGTGCGGATCAGAATTTGATTATCACTTACGTAACGATGAAGGAAAAACATCGTGAGGAAACCTGCACACCTGAGAGGGCTCTATAAAGTTCTCAATGATGTGTGTAGTCTGCCAGCCCGCACCAGGCCAGCGTGGTGGACTAAGACCTAAATCCTTCTCATTCTGAGAAGAGGCCCGTGCCCATCATGTATTATGTAGAATAGATGACAATAAACCAGGTGTATCCTACTAAACTACTAACCCATTTCATTGAAAAGCGTATTTTACTATTTTAAGTACAAACGTTACAAAGTGGATTATCTTTTATATTAAAGTTTCTACTAAATAAAAAAAAAAAATTTAACTCTAATCTTCAACGATTGACGACTTAAATAAACATCATTATTAATAATCGACCTTGGAAACACTGTAATAGATGGTTAAAGGGAAACTCAGTCAATAGTTTTGTAAGTTTTTTTGCTACGTCCCTCCATTGCGTTTCCATTGATTAAAATACAAACAATTGCTAATGGGGTAATTCGATCGACTGAAAGAATTGCTCCATTAGCAATAACTTAGACTTAAGCTGTGTGATATTGAGATTAATAATAGGATGTAAGTTATTACCTTCGATTACTGTCCAGGCATTTGTCACGCCATCGCTCGTGATTGTACAGATCTAGATCTTCTGGTAAACTTTAATCTGACCTTTTGGTTTATTTATGAGACATTAACCCTAATTTGAGTCATTACGTTGGATAACTGTTTCATCTATTTCCATAATAATCTCTATTAAAAAGATTACTGGAATTCGAAGAACGCAACGTTAAAAATAGTTCTGATTTCATAAATAATTACCGAAGATTTAATTAGGTACCTTTTTATGATCTGCCTAGCTTTTTCCCATCTGTATTGGGGTCAGCTTCCAGTCTAACCAGATGCAGCTGAATACCAGTATTTTACATGGAGCGACTGTCATCAGTCCTCTGCAACCTAGTTACTGGGCAATGCCGATATCCTAAGGTTAGACCGGTTCTCAGACTTTCGGGCTTCTGACAACCCGTAACGACTGTCATAGATATTGGTATGACATCCGGGACCGACGGTTTAACGTGCTCTCCGAGGCACGGAGGGGTCTCGATGTGTATCGAACGATCACTCATCCACGGACTGACCGCGGCAAGAGCAGCTTAACCTCGCTAATCGTATGATCCGTGCAGTTGTTAGTTAGCCACGAGCCCCCTAATCACCTTTATATATTGTTTTAATTCAATAACACCTGCGTATCTCTATTTATACGACTACGTCGAAACAAAAAGGAGGTTTATCTCAATATCTATTTATTTAAGCAACACGTGAAATCTTAACCACAGAATTATTAGCACGCCTTATTGGTACATGTAGAGAGAAAAGTGAATTGAATGTTTACTTTTTAAGGACGAACAGTTCTGTCTAGCAATAAGAGAGAAGAATATTTACACAATAATATTGATGCGTTCCATTTTCAATGTCAATTAATTCGGCGACGCGACGTTTGTTTGCCAATAAATTATGCATTAATTTATAATTTTCTACAAAGTGTCACAATGTAATGCATCTGGATAAATATCTACTATAATTTATTGAACACTACTTACCTACTTGTGAGTTTTAATAAATTTAAATTCTTTAATAGTTGTAATTTATTCATAATACCTATCCTACTGAAGCTTTTTACTAACAAATTTTGAATGCAGCTCTCGTGTTTGGTCAATAAACAAATTATTGTAAAAATATAATAATAATTAATTATAAAAATTGCGTTAAAAAGATAATGAAGTCACCAGGATTCATTCCATCAGATAGAAATTAAAAAGAAGAATTAAATCGGCATTGTGAGTAAATACCAGATGCTTATAAGTAGTTACTCGTAAATAAACTAATTACATTGAGTAAAAATATTAACTATGATCTAATTGCAAAATTTAATAGTTCTACATTATTATTTATCCTTTATTCAGAATAGAGAGTAAAATTATTTTTTTATCGCAATTTTATTTGAAAATCGTTTCGAACTCGTAGGTACTATTGCGATGAAAAAACTGTTGCGTCTAGATTAATATTTACTCATACTAAACACTTTATTTACTAAGTGTAGAGCATATCACTGGTGTTTCCCCTAAACCCTAAAGTATTGATGTAGATCTAAGGGGTTAATTACTTTAAAATTACCGGTTTAATATTTAACTGCGAAAGAAATCTTGATAGCGATTCTTAGTAGGGCCTTTAATTGTTCACTACGTCTGTTCCACGAGGTCTGGTGATATTTTGCATTTACATTTACGTTTATATGAACTAAGCGCTTCCAAACATCCTTCATAATGCGCACGGCAAAAGAGTGGAAGTCACTATCTGCCTCTGTGTTCCCGAACGCATACAACCCGAATCTCTTCAAAGTTAGAGTGAACAGGCATCTTCTGCGTAAGCTCACTCTATCGTAGACTTTGTCTCTGTCACCTCTGACGTAGACTAGAGTCAAGAGCAAACCCATGTCAAATAAAATAAAAAATAAAGCGCTAAATTCGGGTGTGTCCTTACTAAAGTCAGGTGTAGAAATCAAGTTACGCAATTTAACTTGCTAATGGATTTAACGTTTAATATTAAATTATTAAATTAAGCAAACGAATAATTGAAGAAAGTTTTTATATTATCCCATTTTCATTCAAAAAGTCCTTCTTAACCCCGATTGACTTGTTCGCGATCGAAACCACAAGGGGCAAGTGATTGTGGTTCTGGTTTGTACAGATTTCACTGCCGTAACGAGCTCCTATCGATCAAGTACGACCTCGCGTGTCCCGCACGTGCACCCGGGCACGTCGGGAATGGCCCAGCAAGGTGAAGGCTATTTAATGCTATTAGACAGCAATACTATCATCTATGACACTGGAAGATAGACAAAGCTTATCACTAAAGGAATTTTCAGTCAGTTCCAATTAACTATCCTCTATCTGAGATTGGAATGTCAACTCATAACTGATTTGTGGTAATCGCAAAGAAACCACATCGTGATGTGACCACCGTTTTGTGATTGTGCTAATTCGCACGTAGCTTTGTGCGTGGTTCGAAGGTGAATTTGAATAAACACTTGTACTATGAACTACGTAACTCAAGAGGGCATTGAGTTCCAAAGTGTCAATAATAACATACACTAAACATTAAGTGATGCTTGAGGCTCGTGGCCAACCGACCCTATCATACGATTCGCGAGGTTAAGCTGCGCTTGCCGCGGTCAGTCCGTTGATGGGTGACCGTTCGTTACACATTGAGACCCCTCCGTGCCACGGAAAGCACGTTAAACCGTCGGTCCTGGATGTCATAAGCCTATAACAGTCGTTACGGGTAGTCAGAAGCCCGAAAGTCTGATAACCGGTCTAACCTTCAGATATCGGTATTGCCCAGTAACTGGGTTGCGGAGGTCTGATGGCAGTCGCTCCATATAAAATACTGGTATTCAGCCGCATCTGATTAGACTGGAAGCTGACCCCAAGATACTTGGGAAAAGGCTAGGGAGGACACTGTGGGCTAATTCGACTAATAAAATTGTTCCCAAATGGCAAACGAACCACAATCGTCAGTCAGCTGTAAAAATGATTGGTTTTGTTTTTATTGTCAAATATTTTGACAGTTTTCGTTTTGGTTGGAGACCCTTCAGGTCTCGCCAATAACTGCCCGGTCACGCAGAAACGGTCCGCAAGACCATCTACAAGCAGCCGAATAGAAAAAAAAACTGTTTTCGTAAACGGAAAATGTCTGAATGAACGGCTAGGCTTTGGGTCAGTTGTTATTGATCACCGTTCCTGTTCCCTGGCCTACGAAGGATCTACGAAATGTAGGTTGTACGTAAGTTGAACATAACATTATAGTACCTACTAAGTTTGTAGTACCGACGCGACGTCTTGTTCGCAATCATTTTATTATGAAATTAATTAAGTAATATTGTTATATTAGTGTCGATTCTGTTGTGCACTTTGATAGGACTAACTAAACTAAGGGTGTTTATCTCTTTCTGTTTCAATAGAAAAAGCAAGAGACAGTTGCGGTTAGTCTAGTTTAGTAGTGTCAAAATGTGCTACAGAATCGACACGATATAATATATTCGGTGTAAGTAAGTTAGTTCTCTTCGGTATAAGTAAAAACATCTGTCTCGTGTATGGCAGTTTACTTTTATTGTCCGTTTGTTTTGTTAGCATGGATAATTAGGTATTATACTTCTAATGAGGTTTAACAATAAAATAAATAGATGCTTACTATCTTTTTTCTAACAAGGATGCAAAAGTAGAAGTTTTTATCGTTTTACTTGCGTACGCGCAGACTGTATCAGACAGGTAGTTATTTATGAATAATTAGGTTGTCTAATTTTCTTAGATGAAGAAAATGTAATAATTAAAAGGTCAATATCAAATAATTAAAATACTGTAGAACGTAAATATGACATAATATTGATTATTATGTAATATCATAATATGTAAATGTAAATCTATGTTCCTAGTAGGTAAGTAACTTGATAGAAAATTAATGGTAGCCAATGACATGAAAAATTGCTAAAGTAGCCTCTAATTCTAATTTTGACATATTTAACTAGAAAGCTGTTTACAAACTAGACTTTCTCTTGTAAACGTCAAGCCATAAGATAGATTTTGGGTCATTTTTATTTCGGAAATAATGTAGGTAATAAGGCGACAAGTTCTTTGAAATATTTATTGACTCATAAAACAAGTTATTATAAGCAAAATAAAATGCATGTGATTTGTCTCGCTGACGAGTGCGGTGGCGCGCTGTGCCGGCGCCAATCGATATGATCGATTCGAATCTGACCGTTTGCAATTTAAAAGACAAAATGCAGGTCTCAAATAAATATAACAAAATCAGGAAACGGGTGGAGAAACAAAGTTTTTATAAAAAAAACATTGATTTTGCTTTAAAAAGATCATTGACAAAAAAAAACAAAAATAATTGAAGAATAAGTAGGTTTTAAGATTTATTTAAATGTGTATATTTTATGGAATTAATTAAAGCAAAATGAATGTTTATGTATCAAAGGTTTGTTTACCTCTTATACAAAATTTTAATGGCCGAACTATATACATATATAAAATAGATAAAAATGTCTGAGTATGTAAGTTTCATTAGAACATTCTGTTCTATTTTTTTTCATTAACCAATTATCATGGTGCAACTGTGCTATACAGCTATTACACCGTTATTTATTATTACGCAGGGATATAATAGGTCTAGCCTATTGTTCTAAATGGAACAATTTTATTATTTTCATTGCGATCCATCGATAACATTGCTCGAGTTGCGAACGCTTAGTGCACCTGCTTATGCAACGGCTAATTAGAATCCTATTAGGTCAATCTATTGCATTGTGGTCACGTGACCACGATAATATTAGCCAAATGGATCATAGGCACGCTTTCAGGGTAATGGTTGGCCACTTCAAGTTGCGATTCACGATGGTACTTAGACTTAGTTACTTTACAGTGTTAAATTAAGCACGAATTAAATCTTATCAATACGATTAAAACCTTTTTATCGGTATAAGAAATGACTTGACGACCTTAGACCTAGGTTTTTGGTTTTATTTTTAGCAACAGGAAAATTGTATTATGAAAGTAATGTATAAACGTGACAATTATAACGGTTCTTATAAATCAGAGAAGGAAGTATGATATGACGTCAGATATACAAACAAAATGACTATGTATATTTGACTGAAATGAGGCTTCATGATTGTATTTTATTAGAGGATGTACCAAAATAATTCATTCCAAAAATACTTTACGGCAGTCATTGTAGTGAATTTTTGGCACTTCACGCATTCATCTGTCAATACGTCATATGGATGTGACAGGCAGCCATTTGGTTACAGATCGTCACTTATTTTTCAATTTTCACTCGATGACAAATAATAGGCAATATGTTGCCTGAAACATGAGCATGGTTCGTCAACATTTTAAGACCGTTTTTTTGTTTTTTTTTATTTAGCCGCTAAATACCATACGACGTCTAGCAAAAGTCGCGACATAGCAATAATTAGCATTAACTTTTGTTTGGCTTTTAGTGTAATAGATATTTTTATTACCAAAATAAAAACTTCGATTACAAAGTTTGATGTAGTCCACGGTTACGAACTAAATATTGACTCAGCTATGTATGTCGCAGTGATTTATCATTGTTTGTCATTATATTCCTGTTTGAGCTCAAGATTGTTGATCAGAGATAGCGCGCAGGATGCTGTCGTCTGTCAGCTACCGAACTGCGACTCGAATCAACATGAGAATAGACAAGTGCACATAATAACTTATAAACAATTAATGGAAATACCTAGGTATCTTCATACAGTGATCGTAATGATCTGTTCCGTCCCTTTAATTAATATTTTAGCGATGTTCAGACACTTCTTAATTGCGATAACATTG
This sequence comes from Amphipyra berbera, assembly GCA_910594945.2. Classification (NCBI taxonomy): domain Eukaryota; kingdom Metazoa; phylum Arthropoda; class Insecta; order Lepidoptera; family Noctuidae; genus Amphipyra; species Amphipyra berbera. The sequence goes on along the minus strand of OU343136.1, from coordinate 5,820,690 downwards.
CTTTGTTTGCTGTATCTATACTATGACGCGTTACAAGTTTTAATTGACTGGTTTTTTTTTCATGGGAATTTAACCTTTTTTTGCTAACCTGAAGAATATTAAGGTGTTTATCATTTACTTGTTATACAGGTAGCACAAATCACTCGCTTCATTTTCTTTACTTCATTATGTCCGCAGACAAAGTGGGCATCGGGACGCCACACGAATCAGGTCATTTAGTATTATTTGCAAGAACTGTTTGGTTATGTTGTTCTCGTAAATGCTTGTAATAACCTATTACGGAACACTTTACTCCTCCACAAAGGATGAGTTATCTTGTTAAAATATATTATACGCGTTGCATATGCGTCATATCTGATGAATTTCATAAAACATTGATATCATCATGTTATTATTAAAATCTAAATAGTGGTGAATAATATTGATAAAACAAAGTCAAAACAAAAGCGTAGGTAGAGAAGATGATTTATCTGATTTCGTGAAGGAAGTATAAGGTCCTGTCCTACATTCATCTCAGTAAGTAAGTAATGATGGATAATAAACGTGATCACGCGTTGAAATAGGACGCACTGACTACTCAGTAAGTGTACGTACGTGCTCTAGCAAACGTAGGTTTAGATTTCAATGTATTTCATTGTAATCAAATTAAAGAAAACATTAAAATAGTACCTAAGCAAAAAGATTTTCACAAAATTATTGAACTGGGGAAACTTTTAGAACGTTCTTATGACGAAGATACAACACAAGCAGGTGACACGTTGGTGCAAAATTTGGCGTATGACTAAGTCGATGCTAATGATCTGGCAGAGTCTGTGTGAAGTTCGTGAGTTGACAATTATCATGGTTCACTTACCGGTCGGTCTGATGTGCTTCTCCTGCTGCTTCGTGAGGTGAATTTGTTCCGCCACTGAAGTGGCTATGAACAGATACTTGGATGAAAGATGAAGTGAACTTAGGTCTAGAGTGGTCGTCTCAGAGAACACTCTCGAAGGAGTGTGAGGCCACACGTCGGTATCTCCTCCTTATATCGACCGTCAGGCCTCGCAGCAATCAACATCGACGATCCTAAGGCAAATAATACGCAAAACACCTAAATACTATTTATATAAAGATTTGTTACGTCGACGTTCAGCGAAAAGTAAGCCGTAGTTTACTGGGAAATTGGTGAAATTTTATCAAAATACACCTACAAGCTGTGGCTAATTACCAACCGCGCGCATCATACGATTTGCGAGGGTAAGCTGCGCTTGCCGCGGTCAGTCTGTAGATAGGTGACCGTTTCGTTACACATCGAGACCCCTCTGTACCTCGGAGAGCACGTTATACAGTCAATCCCGGGTGTCATACGAATACCTACGACAGTCGTTACGGGTAGTCAGAAGCCCGAAAGTCTGACAACTGGTCTAAACCTAGGATATTCGCATTATCCAGTGACTGGGTTGCGGAGGTCTGGTGGCAGTCGCTCCGTTTGAAATACTTGGGAAAAGGCTATGCTGAACAGAACAGCTACTGTCAAACTTGTTTTCATTAAGGGTTCTAAGGCTGCATTCATATTTCTCAGCATCGTAATGTGCAATAATTGCATTTTAGCCAATCACTGAGAGTAGTGACTCTCGATGTTTTGATGTAAGCTCATTTTCCTGTCGTGTAACTAATTAGCTCTGATCAACAACTACCTGGTACCTGGATACACTAGTTGAGTTAGCTAGTGCAACAATCACCTAGTCTTTTTTAACCTTTTCACCGCCAACGTACACAGAACGCGATGCCTCGCCAACGCCAAGCTATAAATGTATAACGAAATATATAGTAAAGAGTAGTGATGAGCTGATGACCTGTTAAATACAGTAAACTTATTTGTATAACATAGTTAAAATGAAGAGCTTCTAATGAAGTTGTAGCGCTGGTGGCACGAAAATCTGGAACTTCTATTGAAGTCCGTGGCGGTGAAAAGGTTAAAGCAACCACGATTTTGAAGAAAAATTGTCCATAACACTAGCGTGAACTGATACCAACTTTAAAAAATTGTGGAATTTATGTAAACAAATTACCTATCATGCATTTTGGATTATAGTTATTCTTCCTCGTAGCCTTTTCCCAATTATCTTGGGGTCAGTTTCCAGTCTAATCAGATGCGGCTGAATACCAGTATTTTACACAGAGCAAGTCGGAGCAACTGCTTTCAGACCTCCGCAACACAGTAACTGGGCAATGCTGATATCCTAAGGTTAGACCAGTTGTCAGACTTTCAGGCTTCTGACTAACCGTAACTACTGTCATAGGTATTCTTGTGACACCCGGGACCGACGGTTTAACGTGCTTTCCGAGGCACGGAGGGGACTCGATGTGTAACAAACGATCACCCATCCACGGACTGACCGTGGCAGCCTATCCTCGCAAATCGTATGATCGGCACTGTCGTTAATTAGCCACGAGCCCCTGCTTTTTTGCTGTTGGATTATTGTTTGGTAGGTAGTAGTAGGTATAGGGCGAAACACACACTGCCTCGCGCTACGCTGCGGGGTGCGTGGCGACGGAGCTACAACACTGCGCGTGAATGCGTTTTCTGTGTGTTGCACTACGCGTGTTTTCTATACAAACACAGATACTTGCAAACAACGTCAGAACACGCACTCCCGCGCTACGCTGCGTGATGCGGTGCAGTGTGCGAATCGCCTTAAGGTACAAATTCTAATTTTGTTGAAGAATCTGCTTTCGTTAGGTGAAAACATGAAATGTATGAGTTAGTTACAAAAAATCCTCATCGGGTTCGGCTGGCGTATAAGTGTTTTTCATAAAAGGCCACAAAACACCAATTTGTCCACGTATTCATACATCATTGAATTTGAGAACAAAGTATTATTTTGTTGATAAAAGTATTCGCTATAGTACTTTAAATAGATAAAATATTTGCATAATGATTATTGTACTGTTCTAATTCTATAAGTAGCCCTAAATTAAAAGATAGTGCTCTCTTGAAAACAAAAAATATTTTTCAATAATGAAGAATGGAGTGATATCATTAAGAAAACGTTCGTATCTTTTCTTGTTGATCCTATGATGACGCTCATGAAATTGGCTTTTGATATCAGTATTTTCAAAAATACAATTTTATTGAGAACCTCCCGCTTTTTTTTAAAGTCGGTTAAAATAGAATCTGTTTGAAGTTTCAATCTATACTAATATTATAAAGCCGAAGAGTTTGTTTGTTTGTTTGAACGCGCTAATCTCAGGAACTACTAGTTGGAAATGAAAAAATATTTTTGTGTTGGATAGTCCATTTATCGTAACATCGCGCTACGACCTATAGGAGCGGAGCATAAATAAAAAATGTTGCAAAAACGGGAAAAATGTCCACCCGTGCGAAGCTGGGACGGGCCGCTGGTAATACCATAACATTGAATGTTTATACTTTTGTTCGTGTCGGCAATTCTTGTTCTTATTAAATTGAATTGTCAATTAAATAATCAAGCACCTTTTATTACGTAGGTTTACTCACTAGAAATCGGAAACTTTTGGCACAGGCTGATGTTTTTATGAGTTACAATGAAAATTACAGAATTTACATCAATTGCGAATTTGCTCTTGCAAGAAAGAAAAAACCAGACCACGCCTAACATAAATAATCAACCGTATAACATTGTGCTCTGTCGCGAGACAATCACGAACACGAGACTTGTATACATAAATTAATGCGATTTACACTAGACTTGCTAGTCTAGTCTAGTGTGCACGCCTTCATACAAAATATATGAATACGATTGCGTCAGATGTACCGACTGATACGTCACGACACGACACGTCAGTCTAGTGTGAATCCGGCATAAAAAAATGGCGCATTCTCTCCGAATTTATGCCACGGAACCCGGTTCTAACTTCAAACTTCAAAACTCATTTATTCAAAACTAGTTACCCGCCTCGGCTTCGCACGGGTGCAATTTAGATACTAATGTGGGTCATATAAACCTTCCACTTGAATCACTCTACCTATTGCTGAAAACTGCATTAAAATCCGTTGCGTAGTTTAAAAGATCTAAGCGTACAGACAGCGGGAGTGACTTTGTTTTATACTATGTAAAGATAGACTAGAATTCCTCCTAACCTTTTCCCAAACTATGTTGGGGTTAGCTTCCAGTCTAACCAGATTCGGCTGAATACCAATATTACACAGATCTCCGCATCCCAGATACTGGGAAAATATACCAGAATTACTTAGTTCTTTTTAAACTTCAATGTTACAAAAGACTGCCCCCAAAAACGCCCACCCTTCATCTTTCTATCTCCGTAAATAGGTACAGCTAAAGCTATGCCTACTCTATTTCATATAACATAAGATAAATAAGTCCCATTTTAACAAGAAAATGAATAGCAATAAACAACATGATTGTGTACTTCCAACAGATATTCGACATAGTATAATGCTTTTATGAACCTTAGCGATCAATCAAGATGAGCTGAGACTCTACTTGAAGAAATGGTTCAAAAGATATTTGTGCCGCGGTGGGTCACTTTTGTCTAATGTTATATTATAAGGAGTAATAATAATGTCATATTGTACAGCTGTCATGGTGTAGGACCCCGTTCACACAGCGGATCCCTTTTAACAAATCCGTCGGTACTGGATGTGTTGTTCACATCTGTACCGACGGATCAATTAAACAAATGGTAGCTGCGTCGCATCTGGCAGGCAGGATACGATATAAATAACGGATCCAGTATTTTTTACTGGATTCGGAATACTATCATGTATGTTAACTCGTCCATAGGGCGGCATCACCAAAATAAATACGGATCTGCTAAAACAGGTCCTGTAAACAGTTTCTGTGTGAACTAGCTATCATTCGAGCAGCCAAAAAAAACGTGGCTGGTCTTATTTCCCGTTTAGCCTGTATAGAGCAACGGAAGCCGGTATATTTTAGTACTTCTACGTTTGCATTTTGAGAGATTTATATTGCTTAGGTACGTACCTATCCGCTTATCTCATGAAGTATAAACAAAGCCCCGAAAATAAGAAACGTGAGCATGCAAGATACCGCTACTGGTCATATCCGCCTCCTGGAGGTCAATAATTCTACTCACTTATTTATTTAAGTCGCAATCGAATCGTAGATCAACCACGGTCGTTTGATCGGTAAAGGAAAAAAGGTCAAAATAGCCGTAGTTGAACTGCTGTGCGATTTTAATTTTTGTTAGTAAAACTGGCCTTTTGTACTTTCGTCTATCTATCGCTTAATTGTTCTAGTGTCTAGATGCTGAGCGTGAGATCCGAGGTCCGGTTTCCAGGTCTACCAATGTTATTGTGTATATTTATGTTAGAAAACTCTCAGTAGTTGCATAGCTTTGAAATGCGGATATGCAAGTCTACCTATCTATACTAATATTATAAAGAGGAAAGATTTGTATTTTTGTATGTAACTAATAAACTTAAAAACTACTGGACCGATTTCAAAAAATCTTTTGCCGTTAGAAAGCTACATTATCACTGTGTAACATAGGCTACGAGTGGAGCCGTGAGGACACAGCTAGTATAAAATATTCCTCACGACTCCCCCGCGTAAGAAGTTTTATTCCAGTAATCAATATAGCCTATGTTACTCAGTGATAATGTAGCTTTCTAACGGCAGAAGAATTTTTGAAATCGGTCCAGTAGTTTTTAAGTTTATTCGTTACATACAAAAATACAAATCATTCCTCTTTATAATATTAGTATAGACTAGTATAGATAGACTACACAGGCTTTAGTGATAATGTTATAAACGTCATAAAATTCTGAGTCCTTACACAAGTTATAGGATGAAGTTTTATAGTTATTTAACAAACAAAATGGGTATAATAATCGATGTAGCTCTCGCGAGTTTGATAAAAACTAATATTTTAATGTCTCCGGGAACAATAGCGAGTCGTATTAGAACTATGTATAATGTATAACATTATTGTAAGTCCGCCGACCTCACGTTGTTACATAAAAGATCTGATATTTCATACTACTTACTTATCCAAAACATAATAGTGTTTATTGTTAAAATGACAGTAAATACGATCGCCCCCGTTAATACCGGTATCAGCGAAATGTGAGTGTACAACAGATGTCTCAATTTTTTTGTAATTATTGGTGCCTAAACTGACTCTTTGGTCCAGTGGTGGCAAGCACGACTGCTGATTGTGAAGTCCTCGGTTCGATCCCCAGGTCAGGCAAAAAGTTATTGGAATTTCCTAAGTAGCAGCCCGGAGATTGGATTTGTGCCCGGTTGATGGCAATAGACTCGGCCCCTATTACATGGGACTTGAAACATAACGGCGAAATGAGGGTGTTACTATACACCTCTGCCTCTGCCTTCGGGGAATACAGGTTTGGTGCTTAATTAAATGTACACTCAAACACAGTCCATTTCTGGATCTATACCAATAAGACTACTGTTCGGGGTTCTCTCGTTGGTGACCAAGACCATCGATCTGACTCTATAGTCCCCAACCTCCCCAATATTTCATGCTGGTGACACTGCTGCTAGGCTAATCAAATCAAATCAAATCAAAAAAAAATATTTCACATAAACCAATACAGGTGCTTATGAAACGTCGAATTTAGGTGCACGGTTCCAATTAGTTGTTTCCTATGGAGAAGAGCCGGCAAGAAACTCCATGGTTACTCTTTTAAAAATAATACCTTTAACAATTTCAGTGGATACAGTACAATGATTTAGGATAGTGAGAGAACAATGAGGTCCTGACTACAGACCAATGAGTAATATAGTACTAAAAGACTTGAGTACAAAAACTAAAAAACAAAAATAAAATTATAAAAAAAGTAATATGAATAATATTGTAGTAATTTACAAATTTATAGATGCAGGTCCACAAAGTTCTCACATTTACAAAAGTGAAAAGGAAGCTAAACTATATAAAACAATTGACATAATTAAATGTCATCAAAACTTAGCTAAAAAATCATTGTAAAATAAGATAAAGATATCTTGAGAGTAATGATAGCAATAAAAAAAAATAAAAAATATATAATCTTAATTGAGGATAGTTAGTAGATGTTTTTAATGAGGTTCCAGGGAAGCCACATGTGCAAGAACTAATGCCAAACATCCCTGTCGTCAACGTAGTCCTTAGTCTTGTAATATGCTTTTTGAGTGAGGACACGTTTAATATAGGTTTTGAATTTTCCCTCGGTAAGATCAGTTACAGATTTCGGCAGCTTATTATAAAAGCGTACGCCATTTCCTAAAAACGACTTACTAGTTTTACTTAATCTAAATTTAGGTACCACAATTTTATGTTTATGCCGTGTGTTTTTATCATGAAAATCGCTCCTGGCATTAAACAAATGCAATTTTTTTCTAACATACAATATATTTTGAAAGATGTAAAGTGACGGCAAAGTTAGTATGCTAATATCTTTAAACACGTTTCGAAGGGACTCGCGGGAACCCAGGTTATAAATCGCACGGATTGCTCTCTTTTGTAAAATAAAAATCGAATCGACGTCAGCTGCTGAGCCCCACAACAGAATGCCGTAGGCCATAATGCTGTGGAAATAAGCGAAGTACACTAACCTAGCTGTAGCCACATCAGTCAGCTGCCTAATTTTCCTAACTGCATACGCAGCAGAACTTAACCTCGCCGACAGGGCAGTAATATGAGCACCCCACTGCAATTTAGAGTCGATAGTTATACCTAAGAATACGGTCTCATTAATTGTATCAAGTTTGTTGCCATCGAGCATTAAATTTAAACCTACTTGGGGTACATTTGGTAGTGAAAACTTAAGGCATTTTGTTTTATTTGCATTGAGTAATAGATTATTGGCTGTAAACCATTTAGAAAGAACAGTTAGGCTCTCATTGACATGTAAAACGTCCCTATCTTTTCTATCTATTTTAAAAATTAGGGAAGTGTCATCAGCAAATAAAATTACATCAGTTAAATTGGACATCATATAAGGGAGATCATTTATATAAACTAGAAATAGAAAAGGCCCAAGAATTGAGCCCTGAGGCACGCCCATCTTAACCAGAGACCCGGACGATATAGCACCATTGACGCCCACTCTTTGCTGTCTATTTGATAGATAGGAAAAAACGAGGTCAGAAGCGCGTCCATGAATTCCGTAGTGGTGTAATTTACAGATAAGTGTGTTGTGGTCAACGCAGTCGAATGCCTTGGAGAGATCACAGAAGATACCTACAGCATCCTGAGAGCTCTCCCAGGACTCCAGAATTTGAGTGACTAGTTTCACTCCTGCGTCAGTAGTCGACCTACCTTTCGTGAAACCATACTGGCGACTATGCAATATCCCATTCAGGTTAAAATGAAGCATCATCTGATCAAGCATAATTTTCTCGAAAATTTTACTTAGTGCTGGAAGCACAGAGATAGGTCTGTAGTTAGAGGGATTATTCTTGCAGCCCGATTCGAAGATTGGTATTACCTTACTATGTTTCATCAAATCGGGAAATGTACCGCTATCTAAACATTGGTTGAATATACCTGCAAGTATAGGGGCAATGGTGTCAATGATAACTCCAAGAACCCTAACAGAAATGCCCCATAAGTCTTCAGTGTTTTTTATATTAAGACTTTTAAATGCTTTTTTAATCGAAGCAGTACAAATATGTTTAAATTCAAAGATAGGAATATCTTTACAAAAATTCTGTTTAAGTAGCGATTCAGCTAATATAGAGGACGAGGCAAGGGATTTCGTAACCTCTACCGGGATGTTCGTGAAAAAGTTTTCGAGTGTCTGAGCGACTTTAAATTTATCTGTAATAGACTTATTGTCATATTTTAAAGCTAGTTCGTTATCCCGTTGACTTGTGTTACCGGTTTCTTTGTTTATTACCTGCCACACAGCTTTTATCTTGTTTTTAGACGCATCAATTTTTTTACTAATTAATCTAGATCTAGCTTGAATACAAACACTCTTAAATATCTTTGAATAATTTCTAACGTAACTATGAAAAGCTTGATCAATGATTTTTCGTGATATAGACTATATAAAGTTTCTCTACTGTTTCTTATGCCTAAGGTGGCCCACTCACTAAATTTAGATTTGCAACTAATTTTGCATTTTCTAACAGGACATGTGTTTTTAAATTCTTTGCAGACTGTAGTAGACAATGTATAATAATTTATGTTTGGGTCCCTTGAATTGAAGTGGGATAATGAAAGGCTAGGCTAGGACTGGGAATATATAGTCTGCTAAAATGGGTGCCAATCCCGTCATCAGTCAGTCGTTAAAACCTCAATGCTCAGTGATAGGCTGCCGACGCGTATAGGTGAAGGATTTTCATACAGTTCCGGCTTACGTCAATGTTACTTTTTTTCTATTTAATCAATACACAGCAGAAGATCATATGGATCTATTGCATAATCCAATGAGTAGAGCCACAGGATGCATGTCAAGAAGCGGTAGAGTGATAGAGACGTCTAACGACTTACTAATTTTAAATTGAGCAGTCGGATAGGAATGGTGTCGTATAATAATAATAATATAATGGGTACCACTCGTATGCTCTAACTTCTAAGACGCAGTAACAAGTACAAGGTATCTACGTTGCTTTCTTGCTGATTTCCAGGAAATATTGTTTCCAAGAAAACCAGAGTTTGCTTAATTTGAAACTTTTTAACCCGTTTCAATAACAGCTCACCTAGCTTGTTTTGTTATTGTGTTCAACCAGCCCTGTGGTAGAGCGAGAGGAACGGTGGCTTTAGGCCAAAAGTATTTTTTTGAAAAATTTGGTAATTTTTATTTATTAAACATAAACTGAAATACAATTTAATTATGTGATGTGAAAGCGTCGACCAAAGGACGTCGAAAAACAATCTTGCTCTACCCTGATCAAGGTCAGGGCTATATTAAACGGCTTATATATAAAAATGCATATTAAAATTCCACCTAAAAATAACCCCTATCACATTGCTTGCTAGATGCAACCACTGGTTATCTTGACAAAGTGACATTGGAAAATTAGTGATGCGTTACCGGTGGCAATGTGAGGCTGCACTCGGCGTGACAGGCGACAGATTAAGCAGCAAATTGACGGCGCGGCAATTTATCAATAACGACAGTATCAAGTGTTCCGGCTGCGTGTGCGACGCGATTTCGGCCATCATCATCGGCTGCGTCCGCTCTCTGCTATGATCACGCGATCACACACAAATAGGGTTAGTGTGTTACTATTCCTAGACTTGTGATCCATCTTCTGGGAATAACAAGTTAAGCAGAGACGGACACGTTGATGGTTCTTTTGTTTTAAATTAGATTATAATTTGTCAATACAGAGATAAACAGCGAAGAATTAGAGCTAGTCATAGAAACTATGAGAAGGTTGTGTGTGCTATCTTCTGTTACAGAACCAAGAGTTTTTGTGAGCAATGCTCTAGGCCAGAGCTCCCCAAACTTTTTTGTTTCGTAGACTACTTGCCACGTTATTCAGTTTTGGGGTAGGCAGGCTGCAGGGGGTCTACGCTTAGCTAATATTGCATTTTGGGAAATTCATTGACAATACAAAAATGTTGAAAAATGACTGATTTTTAACTGGAGTGAGGTATAGAGCGAAAAATCAATAAAAAAGCACACGTTATACATTTATTAAACCTACGACAGTACCTACAATAGTATTATCGTCGTTGGTGTATTTGTTACGTTTTCAGGTTAGTTGTGTTAGTTTTTAACTAAGGTTATTCCATTAATGGAAAGTCAAAATTAAAGTCACAACTTGCTTAAATGGGATCCACTATCATGGACCCCCATTTACATCTCACGGACCCCCAATTGTTTTTTTCACCCACGTGGACCCCTTGTAGGTCGTCGTCGACTCCTGGGGGTCTATGGGGGGATATAGACCACTTTGGGTATCACTGCTCTAGGCAATACAAATTAAGTTGAGGCTAACATAATCTACGATCTCTATAATGACAATAACTAATGAAACCAGATTTAACCAACGATAATATCTACATTGAATTTGTATTTTTTCTGTTTTTATACAGCAAGGAAGTGAGTGACTTTCACTGTTCCAAAGAATTCGGCGCAATGACAGCCAATAAAGGCTGTCAAGAAATTTATAATGTGATAATAGGTATAAATGTAGCAGTAGGTTGACAGGATGCGGAAGACAGAGGACCGAGTGCTCTGGCACAACCTAGCGTGAACTGCGGTAAACTGGCTTGAATTTAAATAGGAAGTTTAAAAAATATACCTTTAATAAATAACTCTAACTAAACTTTAACGTATATTTTTCAACTTTTTGGTTAATATTATGTTTATTATCGACTTGTGACTGAAATAGATAAATTGATATGGTATGACGTTTTATTGATAAACCCGTGTTGATTTAAATAATTAAACTTAAATTGTGCAAACAACAAGCACGTTGGAGATTAATTTACGACGTCTTCCTTTGAAGATATGAACGTTATATATCAGAAGAGTCTCTATCAACAAATGGAGATTTATGTGTTGTTTATAAGTGAAAATAAATCACATAATTTTCACTTTTCAAGGAACGCGAATTCATTAAACTATGCCGGTCATTACAGTACGGTTAAGGCTTTTTATAGGCACAGTTTCAAGTATTCAAGTTTCATAATTGAAGGTTTGATCAGGGTCTTGTACTTAATCAATGACAGTACTTCAAGACCGTCGAGTACCAACGTTACAAATGAGGCAATAACCGATACCTAGGCTCCCACGTGAGTCACGCAAAGGCCTATACAAATCAAAATATTATGTAGATACAATTTTTTGATATATAAATATCATAAACCGTATCATGCGTACATACGTCATTTGAACGTAAATGTACGGGAGTCTGTCTGCCATTATTAGTAAGTATGAATAATAAGATAATGGTTAGTTTATTTACTACTTAATTCATAAAAGTTAACAAATATGTACGTAGTAGAAGGTAATCCTTTTAAGCGCAAAGATTTATTATTATAGCATTTTTATTAAATTATGCTACCCGTTACGAAACCGTTTTCATTGACGTACCTCTGACGTGAGCCGCGCTTAAAATTCGGGGAAATATTAGCTACACTAATTTTAATGCTTGTGTTATTTTTTTTCTAATTTGACCCTAGTCGTAGCTGATGGTAAGCGCAGATAGGGTCTAAGATAGAGCACACGAATCCAAGTAGATATAGACGGACTCCCCTATACCCCTCTGGCTCTCACATACACATACGACGGAACACAGAACTGCTTAGCACGTTTAGCACCGACTTTAATGGAGGGTGGTAGCTAGCCAGTCGGATCGTAAAGATCTTACCACCAAGCGTGCTGGGTTCTGTTGAAACTCACAACAAGCATATATTCCCAGCATGCGTTGAAGAAATTTTTTTAATAGCCCGTCCCCACAATTTACAAATAGTAATGTTTTATGATAACAAGCTCAATAAAATAAACAATGAACTACAGACTACAGATAGTATAAATTACCGAGGTGCCTACAAAACACGTGAAAGATTATTTGTTCTACTTCTATGATTGATTCGTAAACATTCATAATCTCACGTACTTAGTAAAGTCAGAAACTTACGATAACATTATTTCACTTCCAGGGGTTGAAATTGATTTTGCACTCGGATACCGATAGTCCCAGTAGACCACCACGATTATTTTCATGCCGCGTACTACGCAAATTTACACTTCTTTTTACACTTATGTTAATACTAAAAGTAATTCGTTATAAAATTGTTGTAGCAGATACACGTGCTTCTTTCGTAGTTCTTTGATTACTAGAGTGCGTCTGGTCTGTTACCAGTCGTCGTGGGCCAGCGCTCCCGTTCACTGAATAATAGTACAGGATTGCACGTCCTGCCACGTCGACCCTACATCATTTCACTTTATGAAATAATTTTATTATTACATCTACATTACTCATGCGTAATTATGGTCAATCAATCAATTAGGTACTGCCTAGGACGTATTTTTTTATGACTGACTCATGTTCTGGATGTGTATAGAATTTTGTAAATAAGTTTGAAATTGACAAATTGCAGCATGTTGGTCTAGACTATATTGACTGACTGGTGCCAACATTCTATGTGGGTAGTTCGGTAACCGGAAAAGTGAACAACACAGATTTGTTACAGTTGAATAATCCAATTTTTTGATACCTAGATATCATGATTTCATGTACTATTAAATTTAGCACATAATATGAGCAAATATGACATAATATTATTATGTTATCTAGCCATTTGCTCAGTATTCTACAACAGGTTCTACTGAAGTCGTAGGCGTGCTTTGTGTTCAAGCATGTATAATTACTATTGTAATAACAATGCGTGAAATAGGTATCCCTCTTGCGATTTTCAGAAAAACTTAGGTAGGTACACAGGAAACTGATGACTAAGCAAGTAGAAAGAAAGTTTAATAATAACATTTACAACAATGACTAGTTTACTCTTGTTTAAAAAAATCTGTGAACTGTATCCAATTGAAACTTATTACGTATTTATAAGTCTTTGCAATAATATTCGTGTCTAATCGCAGATGTGTTTAATGTACCTATTCATTGAGAGTTGAGACGCCATTAAAAATGTATTGACTAGGTACAATGTTTATAGCACTACATCTATCTTCTATATATACTTATAAAAGGAGAAACTGACTGACTGATCTATCAACGCACAGCCTAAACGGCTGGGGTTAGAAACCTGAAATTTTGACAGTAGGTTCATTTTGTGACGTTAACATCCACAAGAAGGGATTTCTCGAAATTCAACCCCAAAGGGGTGAAATAGGGTTTTTAAGTTTGTATGTAAGTCCGTCATTTTTGAAGTAAGAAGCTTGAAATTAAATATTATAGTTTTTGGTTATAAATAAACGTAGGTACACATGTTTGAGCATTTTTGGAAATTCAACCCTTACCTAAAGGGGTGAAATAAGTGTTGAAAGTTTGTATGAGAAATCTGGTATTTTTGAAGTGAGAAACATGGAATTAAATATTTAGGCTTTTGGAAAGAAATAAACGTATAGGTGTTTGAGGGTTTTTGGAGATTCCACCCCTAAGAGGGTGAAATGGGGGGTTGAAGTTTGTATGTAAGTCCGTCGTTTTTGAAGTAAGAAAGATGAAATTAAATATTAAGGTTTCTGGTTAGGAATAAACATACATACATAAACTCACGCCATTTCCGATGGGGGTAGGCAGAAACTATAGAACGCCACATGCTACGACCCCTTACATACCCCTTTCACTTCATCCACATTCATACATCTTGTCATACACGCACGCCGGTTGAGAGTACTACGCACCTGACCTTTGTGAAGAACATCACCAATAACATCGATGTATGTCCTTCTAGGACGTCCTCTACCGGCGTTCCCATTGACATCCGCCTTATAAATTCCTTTTGTTAATCGCCGTTCACTCATTCTCTCAACATGACCAAACCACCTAAGCATACTCCTTTCAATTTTTGTCACTACATCATCTTTTAAACCGCAACTTTGTCTAATCTCTTCATTTCTCAATCTATCATTCAAAGTTACACCGCACATACTTCGCAAGGAACGCATTTCCACGGCATTTATTCTACTTTCATGCCTCTTCTGCCACGACCAACATTCACTTCCATACATAAGCGTAGGTACCAGCACACCATTATGGACAGCCAGTCGTGCCTTTTTGGACATCGACTGGCTAGCCACAACCGCATGCATAGCACCATTTACTTTATTTCCCGCATTTGCTCTTCTTTCCACATCTTCGTCAATCTTACCATCTCTTGTAAACATACTTCCCAAATAAACAAACTCATTCACCTGTTCAATACTTTCATCTCCTATCTTTACTTTACACTCAGATACATCTGCATCTCTTTCAAAAACCATTACTTTCGTCTTGCTTACATTCATTTTCATCCCTTTCATATTATATGCTCCATTCATCATAGTTACCATGTCTTGCAACTCTTCCGCCGACGATGCAAGCAAAACTTGATCATCTGCGTAGAGAAGACATTTGACAGGCAACTCATTCATTTTCAATCCACACTCACTCCCTTTTAAATCTGTCAAACAACTATCCATGTATAGGTTGAACAGCCATGGAGACGCTACACAACCCTGTCTAACACCTCTGGAGATGCCAAACCAGTCTGTGAACGCCCCATTTAATCCCTGTACAGCGATTTCAGTGCCCGTATCAAGCGCCAGTCCACCCCGTACAAAGATAGTGTCGACCACAATTCTTCGCTCCACACACTATAATAGGCCTTCTCCAAATCAATGAAAGCGCAGTACACTTTCTTGTGCTTTGCCAGATGTTTTTCGGCTATGCACCTCAAGGAGAAGATCTGATCCATACAGCCCATCCCCTCTCTGAACCCTGCCTGAACATCCCATAATTTCTCATCTGTTATTCTTATCACTCTGTTAATTAAAACTTTCGCATATAGTTTGCCGACCACACTCAAAAGACTAATGCCGCGGTAGTTTTTACACTCATGCTGTGAACCTTTTCCCTTATATAGTGGTACGATTACAGCTTTGCACCAGTCGCCCGGCACTTGGCCGAATCTACAACACATATTAAAGATCCGGTACAGCAGGCTTGCTACCACCCCGTCACCGCCCTTAAGCATTTCGACAGATACTCTGTCACACCCAGCAGCTTTTCCAACTTTCATACATTTCAGCGCTTTCACGATTTCATCCAAGTCAATGTCTGACTCACTCGCTTCCGCCCAGTTACCCACTCTTTGCACACTATCCTGCCAACTAAATAAACTTTCAAAATATACCTTCCAGCGTTCCAACACCTTGCATTCTTCACTTAACAAGCATCCATCTCCTCATCTAACTATATTCATATTTGATGTCCCCGATACTCCACGAGCCAATCTTACTTGTTGCCAGAACAGCTTAACATTGACCCTGAAGTTGTCGGAGAACTTCCTATTATACTTATCTTCCATTTCATTCTTCTTCATCTTTACGATCTCTTTTACTTCCGCCTTTATTTCGGTGTATCTTTTCTTCACTCTTTCCAAATCGTCAATCATACTCGTCGCCTGATTCATCCTTATTCTAGCTTTAAAGGCTAATAAATTAAGCCAAGCTTCTTTCTTCTTCCGTACGACCTCTTTAACTTCATCATCTATCCAACAATCATTCGTTCTCCTGTTATTTTTCCTCTTCGCCACACCGCATACTTTTGTGGCCACTTGCACCATGCTGTTTTTTACAACATTCCATGCTTCTTCTAAACTATAATCATTCATTCCTTCTTAAATCTCATTCGTCTTCTCTTTTACTTCCCTCTTATATTCCTCTTTCACTTTTAATTCTTGCAACCTTTCTACTTTTATTCTCTCAAGTGCAGTCACAGGAACCCGAACCCGATGGCACCAACGTTTAAACAGACCATGTATCCGGCACATGACAAGATAATGGTCGGTCCCCACATTGGCACCCCGATACACTCTTGTATCTGTGACCTTACTCTTCAGTCTTTCATCAACAACCACAAAGTCAGTAATGCTTCTACTATCTAGCCTTTCCCACGTATACATGTGAATCTCTCTATGATTAAACATAGTGATCATTATAGAAAGATTCTTCTCCACGCATATTTCTAACAAACTCATTCCATTCTCATTCACCCTTTTATCCCCAAACGCACTTAGTGTACTTTCACATCCTTTCTTCTTCACACCTACCCAACCATTGAAATCACCAAGCATAACAATCTTCTCATTTATTCTACACTCATTCACAATACCTCTTATACTATCCCAGAATGCATCTCTCTCCGAAAGGTTAGGTTAGGAATAAATGTACACATATTTGGAAATTCAACCTCTAAGGGGGTGAAATAAGTGTTGAAAGTCTGTATGAGAAATCTGGTACTTTTGAAGTAAGAAGCATGGGGAGAAACTGACCGACTGGCTGACTAATCTATCAACGCACAGCCTAAACCGCTGGGGGTGATAAAAGACGGACGTTTTGGATTTTAAAATGTCACTTTAAAATGGGCTTAACGAGGATTTCAAACTTCAAGCAAGCGAAGCTGCGGGCAAAAGCTATATCTATATATATAAAAGGAGAAGCTGAATGACTGACTGATCTATCAACGCACAGCCTAAACGGCTGGGGTTAGAAACTTGAAATTTTGACAGTAGGTTCATTTTGTGACATAAACATCCACTAAGAAGGGATTTCTCGAAATTCAACCCCTAAGGGGGTGAAATAGGGTTTTTAAGTTTGTATGTAGGTCCGTCATTTTTGAAGTAAGAAGCTTGAAATTAAATGTTCAGGTTTTTGGTTACAAATAAACGTACACTTGTTTGAGCATTTTTGGAAATTCAACCCTTAAAGGGGTGAAATAAGTGTTGAAAGTTTGTATGAGAAATCTGGTATTTTTGAAGTGAGAAACATGGAATTAAATATTTAGGCTTTTGGTAAGAAATAAACGTATAAGTATTTGAGGGTTTTTGGAGATTCCACCCCTAAGAAGGTGAAATGGGGGGTTGAAGTTTGTATGTAAGTCCGTCGTTTTTGAAGTAAGAAAGATGAAATTAAATATTAAGGTTTCTGGTTAGGAATAAATGTACACATATTTGGAAATTCAACCTCTAAGGGGGTGAAATAAGTGTTGAAAGTTTGTATGAGAAATCTGGTACTTTTGAAGTAAGAAGCATGGGGAGAAACTGACCGACTGACTAACTAATCTAGCAACGCACAGCCTAAACCGCTGGGGGTGATAAAAGACGGACGTTTTGGATTTCAAAATGTCACTTTAAAATGGGCTTAACGAGGATTTCAAACTTCACGCAAGCGAAGCTGCGGGCAAAAGCTAGTAACGTATAAAGATATACACTCCAAAGCTTCTGTTGTTTTATTTTTATATTCCCACGTTAGCGTGTCGCAAGTTTAGACCGAGAGAGAATTTATTAAGATAATAAAAACGCAACTTGACTCAAGCAATCGTCCGCTTCCGCTCACACAGTCATCGCTAACTGCCGGACACATGTCTTAAATATTTCCCTCTAGATAAACATCCCCAAATGTAGGTTGCAATGCTTATTGCTATGATTCACGGTATCGCTGCCCATTCACATACCACGCCATTACAGAACTTCTTCTATCTGAATTTATCTTGGGAAAAGAAGTAGGATTTCACCGTGTAGCGCGTTGGACTGACTGTTGAAATCATAGTTGTGGTGTGTCTTTTATTATGATGATGAGATGGGTTTAGTATTTGCCCTTGATTATGACCAGACTAGGTGTTTAAAGTTGTACATTATGTGTAATCGGTAAAGATGAAAAAAAGACCCCATGATCATAAAATATGTTTTTTCAGTTATAATCCAAAAACGCTATACAAACTGACTGACCGCTCAGTGTTTCAAGATCGAAAATTATATAAAATAAAATGTTGGGGTTACAACTTACAAACACTAGGAACAGTTAGGAATAACAGAATACCTTATTATGAAATAAGGCATCAAGTAAATGTAACGTTGCGTACGGCGCATGCGGGCGGACGCTGTTCCCAATCTTCTCATTGCGAGTGACCCCAGTCACGTAGAGGAGCAGCCGACGCAGCCCCAGGACAAATCGTAAACGTAAATTGTTATTTAAGGTCAATGTTAATTCACACATTTGGTAGGTACCCACCCAGACGACAAATAAAGAACTAGACATTTGTTTTCAACGTTCCCAAATAGGGAAACGAAAACCTTCCTTTAAATTACATAGGAGACTGTCATCAACGGTCATAGGTATCTCCTTTGGGAGAGGCCATGCCCAACAGCAACTAGGCAAACACAAGAATATATACTTAATAATATCCTCAAAAAATATCTGCACAATGGGTTACACAAATATCCGACGATGATTGAGATGAATCACCATCACCATTGGAGTTACCGAATTTCATAACAAGACGCTAGAGTAAAGCTATGCAACCGAGACATCATTTGATCATTGCAAAGCACAATGGGTTCATCCAATTGTTGAGCAAATAAATCACTGTCGATACTATTGACTATAGGTACTAACTAGCCAACAAGGTGAATGAACTACAACACGTAGCTTTGTAGCCATTTGTTTACTAGTAAGCGAGTCTATGCGACGCCTGACACACGAGAATTGCTGGAGTAAGCAAACGTTCGTGGAAAAGTATGACGGGGAGCTTCGCGTGTTTTGACACGCAAACCACTCTACTACGCATGTTGTCAACACTACACCTACTAGGAAGTTTTGTAACTGTTACAATGGTGTCGATTCTATTGCGTACTTTGACAGGACTAAACTAAACTAAGGGTGTGTCTCTTTCTGTTTCAATAGAAAAAGAAAGTGACAGTTGCGTTTAGTCTAGTTTAGTATTGTCAAAATGTGTAACAGAATCGACACCATTGTCTACTTACAATGTGTATAAGTAACTATGCACATAGCTACGTGGCTTGTGAGGGTTAATCGCACAACTTCGAAGCTCTCCAAAAGTTTAACGGATAATCAGCACGCGTTACCTCAGACTAACATCCGACTACAAGAAGCCCTTCTCACATCAAGCTATTCACACGATTGAATTAGTTACTAATCAGTTTATAGCACTAGTATTTGAATGGAGGTCCGCAGGCACACGGCGCTATCGGTTAGTGACGTGTCACTAATCAGTTTAGCAATCCCTTCTCGTCGTTTTCAGGGTTGATTGCCACAGGCGGGTAGGAAGCAAGCTAGATACCTACTGATAAAATAACTTTTTTCCTTTTTGAGATTTTTACATTGATATGAAAAAAGCGTCTACGATAAAATAGATCCTGAAGTGTTTTTAAAGCCAACAATCCAAATCTATTAGAAATTTCCTATTGACCTTGCTCCGTCTCGGAATGTTGAAAACACGGTTGGGGAACAAAATTTGATTACAAAGCTCCCTGGTGTGGGATTTGGATAACATGACGCTCGAATCTTTACATTGTTCTTTCGTTATGAAAAGTGTACTTGTAAGCCAGAAGAGGGCCAGAAGACGAATAGGAATAATTAAAAAAATCAAAAACACGTGTGCAAAGAAAGTAATTTAAAAGTAATGCACTAAAAAGACTGAAACAAGATTGAGAATAGAAAACAAAATTAAAATAAACTATAAACGAAGTAAACTCTACTTCGGTTTAACAGACTATATTATGAACTGAAATCCTAAGTTAATTACCCGCATTAAGTTTAGTAGCAGGCGGAACCTAATTGCAAATTATGAACCGAAAGAAAATTTGTGGGTCCCGCTTGCTACTAAACTTAATGCGGGTATTCAACTGATTATTATTGTTATATATACCTAGTCTTGCCATAAATATTACATTAATATTTATTACTTTTACAGTGTGTTAGTTTAATACATAAATATAAAACAATTTAAAATATAAAAAGCTTATTCGAAGTGGTCTCCATTGGCTACAATACAGTCCTTTAAACGTTGAGGCCAGTTATCAATAGAAGCACGCACTCTTTCCATGGGAAAATTCTTCACTGCCAATCGTATGGATTGTTTTAGGGACTCCAAATTATCATGGCGTTTAGAGCAAGCCGTACTCTCTAAAACTGACCATAAATCATAATCCAGCGGATTAAGGTCGGGACTAGACGACGGCCAGTCTTCAGCTCTGATGAAGTCCGAAACATTCACTTCCAACCAAGACTGCGTGGACCGAGCTTTATGACCCGGCGCCGAGTCTTGTTGGAAGGACCATACTTGGTTACTGAACATGGTGTTGTTAAGGGGCTTAACTACCTTCTCAAGAATGATATCTTGATACACTTGTGCCGATGTTTTGATACCTTTTTCACAAAAATATGGCTCAGTCACTCCTTCATAGCTAACACCCCACCAAACCATCACTGAAGTTGGATAATGCCCACGTTGCACTCTGTCGACTAATTGGGAAGCTTCCCTAAAGCTTTGAGCATAAATACGGTCATTTTGTTTGTTAAAATGTTGCTCAATTGTAAAGATTTTCTCATCCGTAAACAAAAATTTTCTGTGACCTCCCTTTGCGTACCGCTTCAGTAGTTGTTTCGATTTTAGCACCCTATTCTTTTTTAAATTATCAGTTAAAAAATGACCAGTGCGTCTCTTATAGGCTGCAAGTCCTAAGTCATCTTTTTAAATACGCGACATGGTTCTGGGTGCTATCTTCATCTCCAGAGATAAAATCTTTTGCTTTCGGACAGGATTTCTTCGAATTCTTTCCCTTCCTGCTTTGACCACCTTTTTCGTACGAACACTACGTGGACGGCCAGATCTTTTTTTGTCTCAAACAGAGGAGGTCTCATTGTACCTATTAATAGCCCGGTACACAAACATTTGACTAATACCAAGCGTATGGAGTTTTAAAAATTGCATTTGGCTCTACACCAACTTTGTGTAATGCAATCACAGCGATTCGGTTCTCTTTATCACCCCACTCCATTTTAATATCGCAAAATATTGTAAAATGTATTGGCACCAAAATTAGAAATCTCAATGAACAATCGTATAAAAATGACAGATTCCAAATTCAAATGTAATATCTTTCTTATTTTTAATTGTAACAGTATTTATGGCCAGACTAGGTATATTTGTAATCCCCTTTTTAATTTCCTTTATTTTGATACCCTACTCGATAGATTCGGTTATTTTTTTTTATTAACGTATTACTAATTTTTTTTACGTTTTTTTTTTTTCAAACGCCTGCTAAGGACACTTGAGTTTTTAAGACGATACCTTATCTGTCGAAATCCATCCAGCCCTTTGGAAGATACGAGGTAATAAAGAAATTTACAAACATACATACCATACAAGATACGCGCGATAAACATAACCCTTCCTTGGCAGTCGGATAAAAAACAAGTGAAAAACAAAAATTTGATCCAATTTAATTTATTATTAAAACATGAGTTACAACAAATGGCATCTTAAAACATATAAATAGTAAAGCTGCTCGTTATATCAAATAAGTAATTTATTATAACACTTCGATATCCCTGATATGTGTAAATAGTTTGAATTCATTACAAAATCACTTCTTGTCATGTTTTTAAACAAACCAACTTTTATTGTGACAAAAACATCTTTAATTACAAGTTGATACGGAAATAAAGTAAATAATACTTTATAATACTTTTAATTCATTAAATATAACTTCTGAACTATAAAATCAAACTATTTACACTTGTTTAACAGAAACAATAAATTTTGATGTCAATTGGTAAAGAAAATATAATTTTGATCCCAAAATGTCGAATATTAGAAGTTGGCTCAGGGTTTGCTGTTGAATGGATGCTAATCATCTTACAATTTAATCTAAGTGTATCATAATATAACACAAAATATGCAATGAAAATGTGAATCTTATTTCTAAACTATTATTGACTATTGTAAACTATTTATTTCACTAGTTAAGTACATATTTGAAAGTTTCCTGAATTAACTAACTGTTACTATAGATAAATCCATGGATATTTATTTTAACGGGAATATGTCTATCTGTGGTACAAATGGTAGACTGATTGTTACTTAACTATAAGGCGAAGACTTCATGAGATATAAGTGCAAGTGCAAGCAAAAAAACAATTATATTTTAAATACTTTAGGTATCTGATTTTAGTGTTAACTGTTAATGTACTATCTAAGAAATTGTCTACAAGTGCACTCTATTGGAATCTTAATAACAAAGAATTGTAACAGTAATTATATACCATTAAAGAATACATAACTGTGAATTCATTTCGATGTCGTATATCATTAAACTTATAGATATCATTGATCTTAATATTGTGTAAAAATGGTTATGATGGATATTTGTACTAGATTTTGGGACCAAATGACCTCAACATATGCTGCTACAATTAGTAAGATTAATCAGTGTTAACCATTATAAGGGCAAATACTATAAATGGTTTCTTAATAATATAAAAAATCACTGAAATGTTAAATTACTAAGAAAGGTAGGTATAAAAACTAACAGTAATTTACAAATAAATTAGAAACAAAAACAACTTTGTTCTCTGTGATCACAATTTCAAGGCTTAGCATGAGACGTGCGTACTGCGGTACGACGTGCGTCAGATAAACAACCAGAGACACTTCATAGAGGACTAACTTAAGGTCCGTACAGTAAGCAATATATTATCATCTTGATTTAAACATAAAACAACCAACCACCTTAAACGCTACTATATGTACAACTTATTTTAACCAATTGTGTAAAAAATTAGAGAGATTTTAGTGCGTCACGTAAGGCATGAGAGTGCATCTCGCCCTTTCGCTGCGAGCACGTATATAAATGACCAGACGATTGAAACATAATCTACTTCCTCTAACTCTTACCCTAGCGGAAGATGATTAAAAATAATAATTAATCACTAATATTAAATTAACAACCTCCCAAACAACACCTCTGTATCTAACCTCTATTAAAACTCTTCAACGTTCAACATCAGTTCGCACCAGTGGTCGTTAACTAATAATTTCATTAACCTACATTGTATCTCGTACACGTATAAATAACTACAACAATACTCGCTCCTCTTATGTAAAAATATAACTATTCGCATTACTCTAAGTCTAAGTTGGGGAATCAAGTCGAATAATTAAATTATGCTGCACTACAACATCGCGGCGGAGCACGAAACTTATAAACAAAGACCTACATTCATAACATATTATAGGGAGATTACATCCGAGGACGTCGCGGCTCCCGACCGGACGCTGCGCGAGTGCCGCGACCGGCTCACGCGAGCGCCGCGACCGGCTCCCGCGAGCGCCGCGACCGGCTCACGCGAGCGCCGCGACCGGCTCCCGCGAGCGCTGCGACCGGCTCACGCGAGCAGGCCGCGTCGGGCGCGGGAGTCGTGGCGTCCGAACTTATAAAATAGCAGCACTCAACACCGGGGAGAAATGAATATTCAAAGGCGCCACTGCCGAGCACGGTCACAGCGTCGAGCCCTCAGCGGTCGGCTTGTGGCGCGCAGCAGGGGCAGCGTCAGGACACGGAGCGGCGCGCGCGGCGCGGCGCCAGCAGGTACGACGCGTCCAGCGGCGCGCCGCGCGAGCCGCCGCGTGACAGCAGGCGCCGCGCGATGCCGTTCACGCGCTCCTTCTGCGCCTCGCGCCGCACCGCGCCGCCCGCGCCGCCCGCGCTCGTCGAACTACCGCCGCCGCCCTGCAAGCGAAAAATCGTTTACCACATCCGAGGATCGCATGGACATTCCAGTCTCATGTAAATGTAGTGTCGTTGCGAATATAATGTTACACGAAAATAACCGGAAAGATAAATATTTTTATTTAACTCACCTTGGCGGCATCCGTAAGAGAAACTGCTGGTATTTTCCTTTTCACATCCTTAGACGTGGTTTTGTTGTTTTTATCGGTAGTAGCAGCGTTTTTTGCCGCTTTCCCTTTTAGATATTCTGGAGACACTTCGTGAGGCTGCAATTATAAAACATATTTGAAAAATCGAAATATAATCACAAAACAAGACATAGTTTATGAAGTGCTAGAGCTGAACTGAGTGCTTCGAGTCGTTGACAGAAGCTGGAGCGTGTCTTGCACATAGTTGGCCCTAATATGAAATGTTTTGGTACATCAGAGGGAATAAAAAGTAGTGTAACTGACCGCATAAGTGCGCGTGATCTTGAGCCGGTGCGGGAAGTGGTCGAAGGCGTAGGGGCGCGTGCAGATGGGGTACTTGGGCTTGGACACCTTGGTGAACAGCCGCGCGCCGCGGTCCACGCGCAGCTCGCAGATGTACACGTGCGCCTCCGCCGCGCCCACCGGCCGGCCCTGCGGAGGGAAACGATGTAATGACCATACCGTCTTAGTATGGTTCAACTAAAATTTCTTCTAAAATTATTTGTACTCGAACGTTCTTTATTGTGTCAAATGATTCCAAATGAGGTCTTACAAACATATAGCGATAGATTTACGCATTTGATTTTCATCTATGTAATTAAGACGACCATCACGAGTCTTCATATCTATTTAGAGGCAAGTTAATCTATTTTATTCTCCTATGTGTTATTTATGGTATATTTAGTTACATTACCTTGCAATATGTGTTGAGGTCCATAACCCAACACTGCGACATTACAAGTTCGATAGGCACCGCTTCATATAGCGGCACCCGCATCACCTCATTATGGAAAAATCTGAAAGAAAAATATTGCAATTTAGACGATAATTCGGTCAATTAATATACTACAGGCACACCTGCTGCTCTTAACGATGATATAAACAGAACTTACAACCTATTGTGGCCGTTCTCGCCGTTATATTACGAACAGCAATAATATTACTGAATATTACTGAGTCATTGTAACTAATGATACTTATTATTCATCATAAGTGTCTTTTTGGCCGTTAAACTTCAAAAGTCCAGTTACCATTTCGAAAAACATTCGTCTTTGAAAGTGAAGAGGTTTATTGTTACAGTTACTCACTTTCTCGTGGGCTCGTGGAATGTTTCGTGTGGTCTGAGGTAGTGGTGACCGTACACGTATCGTTCTTGCGTATCCTTATGCTTCCACAGTCGCTCCACGCGGAAAATATCGAGCTCCGATACGGAGATCTCGCCAATTGTTTGGTATGTGTGCTTACGCACTTCACCCTCCTGAAAAAAATAATATAAGGATTTCTTCAAAATATTTTTTTAGTCGCCGATAGATTTTATTAAATAATAACGTCGGGTTAATAACTTCTAGAAACATTGAAAATCGAGTTGCCGTCTATAAAAAGTGCTTTAAATAAGCTAAAGATGGGAACTATGGGACTTTCTTTGATGGAATTTATAACAAAAAATACATTTAAGATTATTTATTATTAAAAGATCGAATGTAACTAGATTAACAAATTTAATACAGCTTGCTTGCACACTCACCTTATTCTGTGCAGTCTCTTCAGTCTTATCTTTTCCTTTAGCGATATTCTTGACTTTCTTTCTATCGACGCGTTTGGTCTTAGGCGACTCGGGTTTATCGGCCTTGTCGCCTTGTTTCTGACTGACGTCAGGGTTCTTCTCGTCGATGGGAATATCGCGGAGAACATACACGGTGTCGCCCTGCCGCACTTGCAGGTCTCCCCGCATCAACGACAGGTAGAACTGATGACCTTCTTCCGTGTATTCGTCTAAAGGTATTTCGCGGTCCACCTGTGAGATTACAATAATAAAATGTTTAGCGCAATGAGTGAGACTTAGGCGAAACACACACTACCCCGCGCTACGCTGCGGGCTGCGTGGCGACGGAGCCACAACACTGCGCGTAAATGCGTTTTCTGTGTGTTGCACTACGCGTGTTTTCTATACAAACACAGATACTTGCAAACAACATAAGAACACGCACTCCCGCGCTACGCTGCGTGATGCGGTGCAGTGTGCGAATCGCCTTAATAAATGAACATCTCAATAAAGGACAAGCAGACAACTATTAATTAGCTTTCCCAAACATCAACCTCAGCCGCATGTGGTGCACCTGCCGCTGACCGATGAAGCTAAAAGTTTCGACGACCGATGACTAGCGGAGTGTTCAATCAACCGGTCAGTCTAAAAAAATTTGACTGGGGAAGGGTATAGCTCTCGAGTCGTCAATCCGCTTGGCGAGCGTAGTGAGTGGTGACACGTACCTTAGTGTGGTGACAGTGGTGGCAGTAGTGCGGCGCGCGCGTGTCGGCCACCCGCATGCAGCGCGCGTAGTGAGTGGTGACACGTACCTTAGTGTGGTGACAGTGGTGGCAGTAGTGCGGCGCGCGCGTGTCGGCCACCCGCATGCAGCGCGCGTAGTGAGTGGTGACACGTACCTTAGTGTGGTGACAGTGGTGGCAGTAGTGCGGCGCGCGCGTGTCGGCCACCCGCATGCAGCGCGCGTAGTGAGTGGTGACACGTACCTTAGTGTGGTGACAGTGGTGGCAGTAGTGCGGCGCGCGCGTGTCGGCCACCCGCATGCAGCGCGCGTAGTGAGTGGTGACACGTACCTTAGTGTGGTGACAGTGGTGGCAGTAGTGCGGCGCGCGCGTGTCGGCCACCCGCATGCAGCGCGCGTAGTGAGTGGTGACACGTACCTTAGTGTGGTGACAGTGGTGGCAGTAGTGCGGCGCGCGCGTGTCGGCCACCCGCATGCAGCGCGCGTAGTGAGTGGTGACACGTACCTTAGTGTGGTGACAGTGGTGGCAGTAGTGCGGCGCGCGCGTGTCGGCCACCCGCATGCAGCGCGCGTAGTGAGTGGTGACACGTACCTTAGTGTGGTGACAGTGGTGGCAGTAGTGCGGCGCGCGCGTGTCGGCCACCCGCATGCAGCGCGCGTAGTGAGTGGTGACACGTACCTTAGTGTGGTGACAGTGGTGGCAGTAGTGCGGCGCGCGCGTGTCGGCCACCCGCATGCAGCGCGCGTAGTGAGTGGTGACACGTACCTTAGTGTGGTGACAGTGGTGGCAGTAGTGCGGCGCGCGCGTGTCGGCCACCCGCATGCAGCGCGCGTAGTGAGTGGTGACACGTACCTTAGTGTGGTGACAGTGGTGGCAGTAGTGCGGCGCGCGCGTGTCGGCCACCCGCATGCAGCGCGCGTAGTGAGTGGTGACACGTACCTTAGTGTGGTGACAGTGGTGGCAGTAGTGCGGCGCGCGCGTGTCGGCCACCCGCATGCAGCGCGCGTAGTGAGTGGTGACACGTACCTTAGTGTGGTGACAGTGGTGGCAGTAGTGCGGCGCGCGCGTGTCGGCCACCCGCATGCAGCGCGCGTAGTGAGTGGTGACACGTACCTTAGTGTGGTGACAGTGGTGGCAGTAGTGCGGCGCGCGTGTCGGCCACCCGCATGCAGCGCGCGTAGTGAGTGGTGACACGTACCTTAGTGTGGTGACAGTGGTGGCAGTAGTGCGGCGCGCGCGTGTCGGCCACCCGCATGCAGCGCGCGTAGTGAGTGGTGACACGTACCTTAGTGTGGTGACAGTGGTGGCAGTAGTGCGGCGCGCGCGTGTCGGCCACCCGCATGCAGCGCGCGTAGTGAGTGGTGACACGTACCTTAGTGTGGTGACAGTGGTGGCAGTAGTGCGGCGCGCGCGTGTCGGCCACCCGCATGCAGCGCGCGTAGTGAGTGGTGACACGTACCTTAGTGTGGTGACAGTGGTGGCAGTAGTGCGGCGCGCGCGTGTCGGCCACCCGCATGCAGCGCGCGTAGTGAGTGGTGACACGTACCTTAGTGTGGTGACAGTGGTGGCAGTAGTGCGGCGCGCGCGTGTCGGCCACCCGCATGCAGCGCGCGTAGTGAGTGGTGACACGTACCTTAGTGTGGTGACAGTGGTGGCAGTAGTGCGGCGCGCGCGTGTCGGCCACCCGCATGCAGCGCGCGTAGTGAGTGGTGACACGTACCTTAGTGTGGTGACAGTGGTGGCAGTAGTGCGGCGCGCGCGTGTCGGCCACCCGCATGCAGCGCGCGTAGTGAGTGGTGACACGTACCTTAGTGTGGTGACAGTGGTGGCAGTAGTGCGGCGCGCGCGTGTCGGCCACCCGCATGCAGCGCGCGTAGTGAGTGGTGACACGTACCTTAGTGTGGTGACAGTGGTGGCAGTAGTGCGGCGCGCGCGTGTCGGCCACCCGCATGCAGCGCGCGTAGTGAGTGGTGACACGTACCTTAGTGTGGTGACAGTGGTGGCAGTAGTGCGGCGCGCGCGTGTCGGCCACCCGCATGCAGCGCGCGTAGTGAGTGGTGACACGTACCTTAGTGTGGTGACAGTGGTGGCAGTAGTGCGGCGCGCGCGTGTCGGCCACCCGCATGCAGCGCGCGTAGTGAGTGGTGACACGTACCTTAGTGTGGTGACAGTGGTGGCAGTAGTGCGGCGCGCGCGTGTCGGCCACCCGCATGCAGCGCGCGTAGTGAGTGGTGACACGTACCTTAGTGTGGTGACAGTGGTGGCAGTAGTGCGGCGCGCGCGTGTCGGCCACCCGCATGCAGCGCGCGTAGTGAGTGGTGACACGTACCTTAGTGTGGTGACAGTGGTGGCAGTAGTGCGGCGCGCGCGTGTCGGCCACCCGCATGCAGCGCGCGTAGTGAGTGGTGACACGTACCTTAGTGTGGTGACAGTGGTGGCAGTAGTGCGGCGCGCGCGTGTCGGCCACCCGCATGCAGCGCGCGTAGTGAGTGGTGACACGTACCTTAGTGTGGTGACAGTGGTGGCAGTAGTGCGGCGCGCGCGTGTCGGCCACCCGCATGCAGCGCGCGTAGTGAGTGGTGACACGTACCTTAGTGTGGTGACAGTGGTGGCAGTAGTGCGGCGCGCGCGTGTCGGCCACCCGCATGCAGCGCGCGTAGTGAGTGGTGACACGTACCTTAGTGTGGTGACAGTGGTGGCAGTAGTGCGGCGCGCGCGTGTCGGCCACCCGCATGCAGCGCGCGTAGTGAGTGGTGACACGTACCTTAGTGTGGTGACAGTGGTGGCAGTAGTGCGGCGCGCGCGTGTCGGCCACCCGCATGCAGCGCGCGTAGTGAGTGGTGACACGTACCTTAGTGTGGTGACAGTGGTGGCAGTAGTGCGGCGCGCGCGTGTCGGCCACCCGCATGCAGCGCGCGTAGTGAGTGGTGACACGTACCTTAGTGTGGTGACAGTGGTGGCAGTAGTGCGGCGCGCGCGTGTCGGCCACCCGCATGCAGCGCGCGTAGTGAGTGGTGACACGTACCTTAGTGTGGTGACAGTGGTGGCAGTAGTGCGGCGCGCGCGTGTCGGCCACCCGCATGCAGCGCGCGTAGTGAGTGGTGACACGTACCTTAGTGTGGTGACAGTGGTGGCAGTAGTGCGGCGCGCGCGTGTCGGCCACCCGCATGCAGCGCGCGTAGTGAGTGGTGACACGTACCTTAGTGTGGTGACAGTGGTGGCAGTAGTGCGGCGCGCGCGTGTCGGCCACCCGCATGCAGCGCGCGTAGTGAGTGGTGACACGTACCTTAGTGTGGTGACAGTGGTGGCAGTAGTGCGGCGCGCGCGTGTCGGCCACCCGCATGCAGCGCGCGTAGTGAGTGGTGACACGTACCTTAGTGTGGTGACAGTGGTGGCAGTAGTGCGGCGCGCGCGTGTCGGCCACCCGCATGCAGCGCGCGTAGTGAGTGGTGACACGTACCTTAGTGTGGTGACAGTGGTGGCAGTAGTGCGGCGCGCGCGTGTCGGCCACCCGCATGCAGCGCGCGTAGTGAGTGGTGACACGTACCTTAGTGTGGTGACAGTGGTGGCAGTAGTGCGGCGCGCGCGTGTCGGCCACCCGCATGCAGCGCGCGTAGTGAGTGGTGACACGTACCTTAGTGTGGTGACAGTGGTGGCAGTAGTGCGGCGCGCGCGTGTCGGCCACCCGCATGCAGCGCGCGTGCTGCCACACGCCGCAGCCGGCCCCGCCGCACTGCACCATGAGCCCCTCCTCCACATGTAGCCCGCAGATACACATGATCACCTCCTCTGCGAACGAAACGAGCATATTAAAAGCGTGTATATCGAACCGCTAAGCCAGCGGATTAAAGGTGTTCACTGAGCCGATGCCACCGCACCACCTCGCCTCAAACTAGAGTATTGAAAAATGGACTAGAGGCTGTACTCTATACTCTATAATTCACGAAATTGAACGTTCGTTTTTAGAATTCCGCAACTAGGAACACTTTTTTTTTATTTTTTATAAAAACGTTGCCCACACTAGGATTTCTCCTGCATCGTGGGTGCGTTTACAGACACAAATCTTCGAATGCACAAACACCCAGACCCGGAACAACTATCTGTAGGCCATACAAATATTTATTTCGTGCGGGAATCGAACCCACGATTCGCAGCGCAGAAGCCAATCGCTTAGCCACTGCACCAAAAGTGTCAAATTCTATACGTGTCTTATAGTCTATCTGTCCATCTCTGTCACAGCCGTTTTACTGTGAGTCTAAGAGGGCCACAAGTCTCATAATGTAAATATGTCAGACTTCAATCAATAATAGTAATTCAGGATAATAACACAGGCCTGCAAAATGAGGGTCATAACTTCCTCTCTGGAATTTGATGGCTGATTCTAGAGTATTTTGGTGCGCTGATTAATTAATTAAGTAATGAACAAATTACTGATTTGCATTAATTTCTATGTTCCCTTACACTAATTAAATGCAATAAAAATTAAGCTGAAGTAATTTAATGACGTTTTATAAATTTTAAAATGTAGGCAGTCAGACATTTTTCAGAAAAATCTTAAATATTCAATATCTCAAAAATCCTGATGTGATGGATTTTTTTTATAATTTTTCTCGTAATCAAAACATCAGAAAATATAGAAAACGTTACTCAGATTTCAAAGAGGAAAACCATTATTATTTTTTGTTCCATTGTTTTTTATGTATCTTCTTCCATTCCTGTTCTTTTTTCTATCTTTAATTATTGTAATTGGTCTAAGAACGTTTTAATTAAAGTAAAATAAATAAATAAATTGCAGACCTGTGTAATCAATTCAGGATCAGGAATAAAAATAAGTTGCTCAAATGGCCATGTTTGCACACATGGCCATTTGAGCACACACATACTTTTATACTTCTAAATACGAAATATGGAAAAACGTTTAATAATATGAACTACTTCAGTTTATTATAAACCATAACACTCAAACATAAAGTTTAATTACGATTGCAAAAATATTTAAGTCTTTCTATCATCGTCACCGGAGAAAGGTTAAAAGCAATACATATAAATGTCACTTGA
Source organism: Amphipyra berbera (assembly GCA_910594945.2). Taxonomy (NCBI): domain Eukaryota; kingdom Metazoa; phylum Arthropoda; class Insecta; order Lepidoptera; family Noctuidae; genus Amphipyra; species Amphipyra berbera. The sequence continues at coordinate 5,788,999 of OU343136.1, read as the reverse complement.
AAATAAAGTTACTTTTTAAAAAAGTACTAAAATATTTATTCTAAAATTAAACTTAAAACCTAAGCAATTAGGTTAAAAACATTATGTGGACAATTTCGTGCTTATTCTATTTTGAGACTAGATGTAGTTGTTGGTATTCTTTTCAAAATCAGAACCTCAGAAGACAGGAAGTATTCAAAGACATAGAGTTGCAGAATATTTTTTTTAGGCGAAGGTTTGTTTTGTATGATGGCAAATATTTTGACTGATTTAAAAAAAGTAACATAACATCACGCTTGTATTCCCCGAAGGGTTGGGCAGAGGTGTTTAATAACACACTCATGTCGCCATCATGTTCAAGTCCCATGTAATAGGGGGGCGAGCCTATTGTCATCAACCGGGCACAAAACAAAACTCCGGGCTGCTACTGAGGAATTCCGCACGGAAAAACCCAATAACACTTTGCCCGACCTGGGGATCGAATCCAGGACCTCAAGATCAGCAGTCGCGCTTGGCACCACTAGACCAACGAGGAAGTTAACAGTTTTAAAAAGTAGGTCTAAAATAGTAAAATAGTTCATCGCTATTCATTATGTGCGGGTTGGCTTATTGTAATCAAACCGTATAATAATATGGCTGCGTTTTACATACATATGCGATTTAGAAGTTATAAAACGTATTTGTATTAAGTGACTGCCTCGTTGGTCTAGTGGTTGCAAACGCGACTGCTGAGCATGGGGTCCTGGGTTCGATCCCCAGGTCGGGCAGTGTTATTGGGTTTTTCCATTAGGAATCTCTCAGTAGCAGCCCGGGGTTTGGATTTGCGCCCGGTTGATGGCAATAAGCTCGCCCCCTATTACATGGGACTTAAACATAACTGGCGAAATGAGGGTGTTATTATACACCTCTGCCCAACCTTTCGTGGAGTATAAGGCGTAATGTTATGTTGTATTAAATCAATTTGATTTAAATCAAATTATTTTACATTTAAATTATAGCACAGCGAAATGGGTGCAAGGAAATCTACAAACAAAAATAACATATAAAATAAAAATACTAATCCATGCATTCCCTGTTCCAGACTGTACCAAAACAGTCGATATTTGTAACAATAGTTGGCGCGTTGTCACAAACATTGGTCAAACAATCATAATAATATTTACTAATTGGTTTATATTTACTATTTAATTCTGTTTTTATTTTATGAAAAATACTTGATGATTTAAACTTACCGAAAAAAGATATTACTTCCAAAACCTTGTTGTTACGGTGGTTATTTACACAATTTATGAACGCGAACTGGGGCATTTTGACGCCTTAACGTTGGTTATCATTGGAACATACTAATTTGAAATAAGGCCACAAAAGTATTTGTGCTCTTATTTTTCGGGCCTTTTTTGAAGCGCTTATTGGGAATCTAGTACTATTATTGATCGAAGATTGCAGATAATTTATAATGAAATCCATAAAAAAAATTGCTAATTTCCGAATTTTTCATCATCACAGTCATCTTTTAAAACCAGGGAATTCGAAAAAATCGGTGACGACAATTAAAGAGCGTAACTTTTTCAAACACAAAGTTTGAAAAAGTTACGCTCTTTAATTTCAAATGTATATCTTTGAATCTGAACACTTTACCAAACATTAGGCTTGACTAAGGTCCATATTACAGAACATTCCTCAAGTCCAGTTTGATCTTTAATCAGTTGATCACTGTTTAAGTATAGAGTCGGTACTTGAGCATCGGTCTTATTCCAGAATGGTAATCAATCTATAGTCATCTGAATCGAGACTCAAATCGAGCCAATCGATTGGTTGATTACAGATCAAATCACTGCTTGGGGTCGAATCTACGAACTGAGTAACGATCTAGAATAAAGCCAAACTCAGCTGAACTATGATCAATGAATCTATGCTTGAGGAATGTTCTAAAATTATAAGTCGACTCAAAACTAGTTTTAAACAGAGATTAATGCTTGAGTTTCGTTCTGTAATACGGACCTTAAACATCCGATAGCTATACTGACTAGGGAACTATACACATACACTGTGCGTGTTCCGACACGCGCATGGCCGGTTTTTCAGAAGAAAGGTGTTGCGATGACAATGAATACTTAAGCTTAAATCAGCGGTTACTAAGTCAGATCCAGACCGGCCGAACGCTCGAAAGACAGCAACGCGCTCGATTTATGATAAACGAGGAAACGTGCACCCTTGCTAACTGAACACACGTCCAGAACTCTAGACCGAACGAGTGCTAATCTCGCAAGCCTATTCATTCAGTCGGTTTGTGTGCTATTGCATCGAGGAAAGACGGGACAGTTGTGTCCAGTCGCTCCAACTAGCGTCATTAATAAATTTACTCACCTGTCTTAGTTTTCTGCAGGAACCCGGAGGGCAGCGGTTCTTCCGGCGCAAGTATTTTCGTGAGCATATCCGCGTATTCAGACTTTGCCGAATTGTAAACCTAAAAAATAAACCAGAAATAATGTATTTACAAAAAATAACTTGTAAATTTGTCTTTCCGTAAAATATATATTTCGTATTGCCTTTTTGATCTGAGCGGCAGCTGCGCCTATTGTAGACAGGCGGCCGTTTTCTCGCAAGATAGCACTCAATAGTGAGTTGACGTCAGCATCAAACTTAGCCAGCGTCGTGTAGTGTCCCGTGTCCACATCGGCTTCGATAGCCGCCAGATCGGCCGGGCCGGGCTCTTGAGTCTTGCTGCGCTCGGCCTTTGCTCGAACTATCTGTGCGCACATCGGTCGATCCTTTTCGTCTGCGAAAACAGAATTGTCAGGATAAATTGTATATTATTTGTCTCAAAACTCTGTTACTGGAATTGCTACAGACGAGTTCAATTCAAATTTCATAATTCTTGTTAAGGAACAAAAAGGAGTGATAATTGTCGAGGGATATTTAAATTCTTGGAAGCAATTCCAAGCATTTCCAATGTATACCTTTGACGTCCTTCAGCGCGCGGCAGATGGCTTTCAAGACATTAGCGAGTCGCTGAGCTTTCGGCAGCGTGGGATCATCTTTCGGTTTGGGCGCCCTGGAGCCGTCCCGCAGAGCGCGCAGGCGAGCCAGCGCGCCCGCCTCGTCCACGCTGCTGGCCGGCACCAGCGGGTCCACCGTGCACGGGCCCGCCAGCGGGGCGGGGGCGGGGGCGGGCGCGGGGGCGGGGGCGGGCGCAGCAGCGGCGGCAGTCGCGCAGGCGCCGGGCGGCGGCGGTGAGGCCGGCAGCGCGAGGTTTAGCCGCTCACGTATGCGACGTACCTGTATAAATAATTAATGGTACATGTCGCTTATCCTGTTTCCTTGTCAGCCTTATTCCCTTGTCAAAGACGATATAACGATCGTCAGTGACGAAACAATGAACTACAGAGAATCGTGTCTCTTAAGTCCCGAATTAATTAAAGTAACTTACTCCGAGAAACATATATTATAACTAATCTATTTATAAAGAGATAAAACTGGAAGTTCCCCTGTAAGCTCTGATATTGTTGCAAATATGAAATAACTCACATTATCCAAGTTCCTAAGAAGGAAGCAATGGCGATCTCTGACTATGTTCTTCTCCTTAGCGGTCAGCGGCTTCATTTGAGGCTCTTGCCACAACTTGTTTAAATGTTGTTGGTACTTGAGTATAGTCATGGTCTTGATGTCACACGTACTAACGGCCTGTTGCTCCGACTTCTTATTACATTTGACAGCCTTGCGCGGGCGGCCGACCCGCGGCTGATGCCCGTTTGAACCCTGAGACTGATTCGACGCATTTGATGGAGTCCGCGATTGCGTTTTCACTGGTTGCTTTGTAATCCTCTGCGACTTACCACCGATTACTCCCCGACAGTCCTCAGAGTCGCATTTGCATGGCTGTAAAAATGTTAAATATCATAACACTGCGACAACCCACGCAGTAATCATTGAATAATCTAATATAAATATATGCATACCTGGCCCACAGCAGGATTGAATAGTGAAAAGTTGTAATCATAGGTGAGTTCTTCACCAGGATCGATGTCTCGAAGAGCAAAGAGAGCCATTCTGAAGGTGCCTGAAATGAAATTGAATTGTTAACATTCTTTAATTTCCAATAAGCCGAAAAGACTCAATACTAAACTTCGCCAATCGTCCCCTGCTTTTAACTGACGAGGCTTAAGGCTGATTTACATGAGGATAGTTTCTCGAAGCGAGCCTCGTTCTGTCTTTGTCTTTCTCTACCATAAAAACAGAGATAGCATGAGACTCGCTTCGAGAAACTATCTGCGTGTAAATGAGCCTTTAGAAAACGGACAGATTGAATTACGCATCCAACTCTCCAACCCAAATACCCTATAAGACCGCTGAATCGTTTCCAATGCGAGAGTTTTGACAGTACAGTCATCTCAACTTGTCCACCGTAGTGACTGGGCCTTCGTCCAGCAGTGGACTGTGATGGTGATTAATAGTAATTAATGTGTTCAAAAAGGTTTATAGAAAATGTTGAACTAAAGAAGCACTTCGAAATTAAAACTTTGTTTGAAACGGCAAGTCTACTCTTTTAATTAGACGTTGATAGTATCCTACATAAACACTTACCATTGGATGTCCACTTTTGCATCTCACAGTTGGGTCTGCAGGAGTGGTTGACGAATCGTCCGTCGCCGCCCATTCGGTGACCGTCTATGACGAGTCCGCCGTCTAGGTGTAGACAGTAGTGATGCGTGTCGCGGGCGTATCGGGTGGCCATGCGCTCCTGTATTAACAGGACAAAGGTGGATTGATGTTAAACAAAATTAGAAGTTCCAATTTGGAACTTAGGACAATTTACATTTGCAACTTTAAGGATCATACAGGATTAAGAGGCCCTTAAAGTTAAATAAAGATAAATAATTCAGACATAACTGCCAGATAAAGCTATCCGAAACTTATAACCGAGTGCGGAAACAGTTCTTTAACACTTTCATAACAACTTAGCCATTAGTAGTTCAATATTTTATTCTTACCTTGAACTCCTTATCAGATACGACTTCACCGACATACTCCAGAATAAAATCTCCCGAAGGAATCTTGTGTTTAGTGCGCACACCCCACCCCTTATTCTCAGTCATGAACTTCTCCAAGCCTGAGGCCCACTCATGCCGCTGTATGCGTTGATTCTTACACCTATCACTGCAAATAACAAACAATAATTGAATACTGTTCGCGTCAGTACTATTGAAAGCAAAACTGATTTGTGATATGACAATGCCTGAAAAAAGTGTTAAATATTGATGTAAAGTAGTTAATATGTATTTACCCGCAAGGACACAGCTGTGACGAGCATTCTGCGTACACTAATCTATTAATACAGTCCTCGTTGCAGCCCGATGATGGAGCGCAGTTACACGCAACACTCTCACATTCCTCGGCGGATGGTTTCACGTCGTAATAAACGTCTGAAATAACAAACATTTTAGTTAAAACTAGCTAAAATGTGACGCGAGAATTTCAATAAGGCGATACAAAATACTTAGCAAGTGCAACATTAGATTCTACCTGATTGGCGATAAAAACGTTAAATACTACGATCTGTCGTGAGAGGCAATTTTTTTTTAATAATTAACATTTAACCACAAATCAATTTGTTAGTCGTGACCTTTGTTACAACTAGACCCCTGTTCCCATTTTTCGTTTTGAAATAAGCTATTGAGTGTCGACATACTTGTGCGGATCTTTTTATAGTTCCATGATGGTACTGGCTGGTTGTAATGCTGTTGCCACCAGATGTCATAGGGCAGGGAGAAATGTGTCAGTCTCCGACGGACCCAACGCTCGCAATACGGCGGCGGGGCCAGCAACCCGGGCGGGAATTCCGTTTGAGTCACCAGATTCTTTCCTTTTCCTTCTGGTCTAGGACTGCAATGTAAAAGACAGATAAGTAAAAATAATTAAAGATAATTATCATAAAATGTGGTAAAGAAAAAAAATATCAACTTACTCATCTTTGTAATAATCAGAAAACAAACCAGCGGCCAAGAACTTCTTTCGTAGTCGCGGATTTCTTTTAGATATTACAGGTTTGTCTCTATTGTCCACGCTGCTTGCCGGACTGTCGTCACGAGATGAGGCCACCCGTTTCTTACAAATAATATTCTTTGATAATACATCAATACTTTTCTCAAAATCTATTTCTTTTTCGTTGAGCGGCAGAGGGTCGTTTTCAAGAGTGTCTAGTGAGGGCTCTCGAGAATTTAAATCATGTTTACGACTCACAACAGTATCAACGGAACTTTCCCGAGAACTTGACTGAACTTCTATTTTCTTATTGACTTGGCAAGACCTTGATTTTCTTCTATTAGCTATAGCAACCGGTTTTATTACTTTCTCGGTTTCAACCATTGTTTTTTTGGTTTCAGGTTTCTTGGACTTGATAATTTTCGGCTCTTCAGTTGTATTATCTGAACTCCTTGTCAGTCTTCTTTCACTTGGACATAGAACTGCAAGACTTGATTTTGGTCTCAAACCGATTTTGCAATTTCGCTCTACAACTTTTCTCTTAGAAAATATTTCTTCAATTTCGTGAGAAGGTGACATTGCCCTCGTCTTGCGTTTTAATCTCTCTAAATTATCAAGGCGACTGACAGGTCGATCAGGTTTCAAATTTAAAAGGCTCAATGGTATACTGTCTTCAGGATCATTACTAAGAGAACTGGCCAGAGATGGAATACTATCTGTCTCACTGAGCACTTCCCACTTATTTACGTGATTTTTAAGCTCTTTTTCTGTCTTACTTTTTAGCTGTAGGGCTGGTGCTCTGAGAATAGATGAATTCATAACCTTTTTCTCGCTAACTGTTGTATCAGTATTGTTACAAATTTTATTGTCACTTGGAACTTCTTTTCCTTGTAATTTTTCAAGTGCGACCACTGTTAACCGGCCTTGTTTCGGACATTCGTCTTTATTAAGCACTACTTTAAGTTCAGGCTTTTTATTGGACGTACGTTCCAAGAAACTACTCATTGCTTCGCCATCCTTTGGCACTCGCTCGAATGCAGAATTATTATCAGTGTCCGACGTGAAATGACTATCCGAGGCAATGTTATGGCTACTATCAATTTTCTTTTTCTTCTTTTTAATATTTGGAAAACCAGTTCTATTAATCGCTTTACGCCTTCTAGTTTTCTTTTTTGATGTTTCAACTGCTTTGTTGTCACTGGAGTCGTTGGCTTCCGTCTTTTTAGTGTTCAAAGTAATCTTCTTCGTGGTATCTGTGATCGATAGGCGTTCGGCCTGTACTTTTGGAACTAAAGCTCTGGTTGGCAAAACTAGTTTGCTCTCTCTTATAATATTATTAGTTTTCTTCTTTTTCTTGTTATCGATGGAGTCTTCTGTCTCGTTATTCAAATTTCTTTTAGTTTGACGTAAATTGTGACCACCAGTTGTCTCTTGAAGTTTATCCGATATTACTGCTGCGATGGATTCTCCTCTTTTTGGCCTAATTACTGGGTCCGGTGTTTCTGATATTAACGCCAACGGTATCTCGGATTCGGTATCAATAGGAGCTAGTAAGGAATTCGTAGTTTTCACATCACTGTTTTTTGCTTTTGATTTGGCTTTATTCGCATCAGCTAAAACATTGCTTACACATATTGAAGATTTTGGAATTTGATCTTCTAAATCTATAGATGATTCAAATATACCTGTTGGTTTATCAATATTGACGACAGGTGACGGTTCCACTTGAGGTTCTGGAGCCTTCAACTTCTTAGTTTCTAAAATTTTGCCTTTCGAGACTGGAGACTTAATAACAGTAGCCCTCGTGTTAATTTGTGACGTTTCCTTATTTTTATTCTTTTCATCGGTCACTTTAGTCGACGGATCGGTACTGTTTTTCTCTTTTTCTAAAATACGAGATTCTATGGATTTACGTATATTATTATTTAACAGAGTATCTAAAACTTTAGTAGCTGCACTAGGATTTATTTTAGAAACTAAATTACTTGTTAAACCTTCGAGTCTATTTTTCTTTCGAGTCATTATTTCAGACTTTTGTGCTGGTAGAATAGAACTTTTGTATAAAGATCGAGCAGACATGCTCTTCAATGGATCAATGTGTGGGTTATTTGAAGACGACACATTAGCTGGTACAGCATCAGACTTTTCACTCTCTTTAGAATCTTCTTTAGAGTTATTTTGATTGACATCCTTGGTTTCTTTTGGTCCTGATGATGTAACCGATTTTTCTTCTGATAATTTCTTAGATAATGACTGCACAACTTGATCTAAGCTTGAATGTGATATAACCTTTTCTGCTTCTAGTCTATGTCGCTTCTTTGGTGTAACTATAGGTGCGGAATGACGTGTAGGTGAAGATTTGTTTTCAGATCTTGGTGAAGAAACTTTATTAGTTTCTTGTTTATTTGATTCTGGTTTGACTTCAGAATCTTTAGACTTGGGTAGAGATTTCTCTAAATCATGAACCATTTTATGAACCGCTTTCAGTTTCTCAGATGTTTCGTAAATCTTTTTTGAGAGTTCAGATTGTTCTGCAGTCGGCTTTTTGATTGCAAGCTCATCTTCAGCTGCGTTGAGGGAATTTGGAGAGTGATTCTTAGTGGGAGTACTATTAACATCATCTACTTTTATTGTTGCATTATCTCCAACTGCACTGCTACTTACTTTTGCATTTTTCAGTGCAGTATCATTATTTTGATTTTTAGTATCTTGAGTACTGGTGCCTTGAACAGGTTTTGAATTTTCACTGTTCTTTTTACCCTTCTCTGGTGGAGTTTTGAGTTTAGGCGAATCTTCAGATGTGTTACTTTGGACATCTCCCGTACAATCAGTTTCAGTACATAAGAACTTTTCTGGGCTAATGCCGTTTTTTGAGTTCTCATCAAATTCAGTTGTAACCAAGCTTAGACTTAATGAATTACCCGTTGAGGAGTTTATGTGATAATGTCGCTTCTTAAGTGGCAATTTGTGTTCATTAGTATCTTTTCCACCTTTGTTCTGAGATTCTGCTAATTGCTTTTTGTGTCTCCGTTTAGAAGTAGGAGTAGCTATTTCTAGATTATCTGAAGTTTTGCGTTTCTTTGATCCTCTTTTAACTACTTTAGTAGGTATTGACTCCGCCGATGACTTTTCCGTTGTTTTAGGCGGATTTTGTGATACATTTGTAATTAGTTTTGGCGCTATTTGACATAATTTAATAAAATTTGATATGAGATTGTCCATATCATGGCTAAACTTTTGATCTACCAGTTCTATAGTTTTTGTGTAAGTCTCTCGGCATTTGGAAACGGATCTAGACCGATGTCGCCTTTTACTTCGGTGTCTATGATGTTTGTTTTCTGTTTTAACAGTTACACGAGAAAGTCTTTCTGTAGGTTTAAAGTTTATCTTGGGTGGTGCTAAAACGACTGTTCTTCTATGTTTTTTAATGTGGAAAGATGGCTTTATATGCGGTTTCTTGAAATTTAGAAAAACATTCCGCGATAAGGACTTGTTCGGAACGTAACTGTTTTTTGCTTTTTCAAAAATACTAGGAAGCGGCTTAGGAGTAGCCTCTTTTTTCGATCCACTTGGAAATAAAGTATTTCCGTTTTTTATCTGTTTACGATTTTTCGGTGAAAGTGTTCTAGGAAAATATTTGAAACTGTTATCGTTTTCCTTCTTTGAACCCGGAACTTTAGCAGCTACACAAATCGGTGACGATCCAAACTTATGCGTAAATGCGGGTTTTAATGCTGGCAAAGGATTTCCGATATAGCTAGCTTTACTTGGTGACTTAAGTAAAGTATTATTGTTGTTGTTGTTGTGACTCACTTTGAATATATTGCAAGTCGTTACCGGACGTTGTAAACCACTAAATACTGGACCTGGAGCAAACGGGTCTGATGAATTCAGCCTTAACACGTGCTTTTGACTCATTTTTGAGAAGCCAAAGTCGTACTTTGAAGGCAGCGGGTATTTTGTGCAAACACTAATATACTTCGGACTAGCACTGGGTTTCCTTAAATAACTTTCACACTCCGAATCACTTGAACTGTGACCTAAAGTTAAGCTGCTAAATGTTTTGTTTGTTAATACTAATATCTCTTGATCTGACACAAAATGTTTTTGGTTTTTATAGTATGACCTATCTCTCACTGACCTAGTCTTCTTGAGTTTCCTCATACGCCTGCGCATACTTCTAACACTGTTATCTGTTTTATATCCCGATTTATCACTTTTGTAACCTGACTTATGATCACTTTTATAGCCTGAACGGTAGTAATCGCTTTTATATCCAGATCTACACCCATAATCACTTTTGTAGCCAGACTCTATGAGGCGACTGCAGCTTTTATAAGGCTTGAATTCGTGGTCACTTTTATAACCTGATAAGATATCTTTATATTTTGGATTCAGATCGATTTGTTTCCAAGTTGGATCTAAGGGATCATCTGCAGCTGCTTCATTTTCACTTTGATTATCTCTCCACGCGTTTCCAAATGTTTTATTATTCTTTTTAGGCATGTTGGCAAGTTTACTATTGAGTTCTTTACGTTTCGCATACACTCCTGACAACACAGACCTATTGGTTGGCACAGAGTCTTCATCACTATCACCCGAATCATATTGATTTTTGTCCTTTAAAGTTTTGGGAGTATTCTTGGTAGATTTCGTTTTACTTTGTGGTTTACGACCAACTTTCTTTCTAGGCGGATATAATACTCTATCAGTAGCGTATAGCATTCTATCTAACGCAGCTATATCCAGTTTGTGGTCATTTTTCTTGTTCTTTTCAAATTTATTTTGTTCTTGTTTTAGTGGGACTGGTGATGGCGCTTCTGTTTTTATTTGTTTGATTTCATTCTCTATTCTCTTCTTTTGGTAATCACAATCACTGGAATCTGATCTGTTCTGTGTACGGCTTCTGCTTTTGGATTTGGATCGCATTGCTCTTCTCGAGGTGTTTTCTTTCTGAATTGATTTCCTACCTAGTCTGCTGTGGCCTTCATCTACATCGTGACGCCGCAGCGGAGAATGTGTGGGTGAGTTGTGATTAGACAGAATGCCAGAATCTGGAGAAACATTCGGAGGGTCGTTATTGTTGTGAAAATTAATTACATTCACTACTGATTTCTCTTCTTTGTGAGATTCCATACCTTTGTTGTCAAATTCATCAGCTTTTCGAACTTTTCGAGGTCGCCCTCTTTTTCTCCTAGATTCTACGATAACATTTTTTACATCTTCTTGAGATTCAACTGAATTCGTGCTGATTGTATCTAACTTTTGAGAATCAATTTGACTTAAGTGATTTAAATCAGTACTGACTACGGTTATAGGAGAACTTTTTAACAAATCGCTAGCACTTCCTAACTCTGAGCCGCCTTGAGTAATATCTAATGTCATGAAATCATTGTTATCTACACAATCTTCAAGACTAGGTGGGTTAGTTATCGATAAATCCACAGAATCCGTTACAGAAGTAATTTCTTCAAGATCTTTATTAATTTGCGAAAGCTCTTCTGTTTGTTGTGGACTCAGGTGCTGACTTGATGTTAAAAAGTTTGGCGCTATGGGCGCTATTTCAGGCAACGTATTTATTTGTCCGAGTACACAATCACTGATCGTTCCAACACCGTCTATCGAAGTAGGATTTAATCCGCACGATAGCGACGTTGTTGCTGCAGTATTAATAGATGTTAAAGGCGCCGTACTGCTCAGCAACTGTGTTTGAGCTACGAACTGCTGTAACAGGCTCGAAGCGTAGTGTGTGTTGCTCTGATGCCCGGTATCAGAGTTAGAACACTCATTTTCCGATCCTGATGAATCAGCTGTTGCCCTTTGTATTGCAGCTGTCACCAACTGGGGTGTAAGTTCCATTTCACTACTGGATCCATCACCTGAAATATTTACATCTTAAGTAATAAAATTAAAGACAAAAATGTATAACTGTCTAAACAGTCATATAGTCTAAAAAACTCACCGTTATCTGCAATGGACTTGTCGTCGTTGTCCGGCGCAGCGTTGTGCACAGTAAAGGTCGAGAAATTGGGCTGTTGCGCCGGCGCGCTCGATGTTTGTTCTGGAAATAGTTCCGCAAGGTCTGCATCGTCGATGACCTGCAAAATTTATTTCAGTTTACTCCAAATAGACACAGTTATCACAGACTGATGTTGTTACCTATCTATGCAAACTTCAAAACAAGCGCCAGTCACCCTGACGATAACTGTTACTGGAAATATCTTTTAATACTAACGTATAGTTGCTTTGGAAATAGCAATTGCGAGTCGCTTGAAAAGTTGGGAAATTTTATAAAGTTGATTAAACCTACTTGCATGAACCTAAGAAAACAACATGTAGAAATCGCAATGTGTGTACCTGTAGTTGACAGTCAGCTGCGAGGGCAGCATTGGAGTCATCAGCCGAGGCATGCGCAGAGCCGCCGGCGGCGTCCGCAGTGTCCGAATCCGATGACGATGATGATGAAGACGACGACGATGATGACGATGAGGAACTGGACGAAGACGAACTGGTTCCACACGCCACGCTTTCCGCCGCACCCGATGTGAACTAAAACAATGTGAAGGTACGTTTACTAGAAGTTCTGTAGATCGACATACATAAGGCAGTCGGAAATAGAGTGACTGATTTGTGACTGATTGATCCAAATTAAAAAAATGCAGTAGGTACCTAATAACATTTTTTTCGCGCAGTTATGTACAAAAAAGTTAAGTCCATCTTCAATATGCTACTACTTACATATTGGTTTGTGAAACCAAATAACTTAATAACGAAATTATTTCAATTATGTATTACGTACATAGTTGTACTTGTTTTGGTTGAATCAAACGTAATTGTGGTAGTTTCATATTGCAAACTATTTCAACGGGACGGCGAGAGGTGCGATTAGCGCCCAAGATTGATTTGGCGCAACCAGTACCGACAGTGGGGTGACGCAACACAGCGAGTAAGTTCCTCGCTGACCGCAATACACACCTTAACACTCGTAAGTACCCATTCAGATCTCATACACAGCTGCATAAAATTTAACGATCACCAAACGAGTCTTATAAATACATACATTTGTAAGTTAACTTTAATTTGACATGTTCTGTAATATAAACGTGACTACGGCCATAATACACTTAATTAGTCTAGAGTTGAGCCATAGACATGCAGTAACGATTATGTGGACCGTGCATGTATTGGTCCTTCTATTCCCGGATTGCCTTTTCAAGAATGAATGTACAACTCACGATTCTCGATAGTACAATGAAAGCAAGGGATTTACAACACACTCGTATTATTTGACTTAACTAACACGGCTCGATCGGTGTAACTGGTTCGCGCTCGCACGGTTTACTATAAACTAATAATAGGGAATGGCCCTATCTCTATCAAACAGCCTTTACTTGCTTCGCAGAAATTCAATAAGCATTTGAATCCGTTAGAGTCTAATGAACCTATGTCTATTTCATAATTTAGTTTAAGTCTGAGAACTTTCATAAAACGTTATTAACCTTTTTGAAAAGCCTTTGTAATTCTTCTACTCGACCTCGACGAAGTGTTAATTACTTGTTTTTTTTTTACTCGTATAAATTTGGATACTTATTTATGCAACGCTATCCTTTTTATGAAACGACATCTAATGGCGTTTACAGAACATTAGTACATTTTCTGTATAATTCAAGACATTGATTTATTTGGCGTGTAGTAAGACACCGGTTATTTAATTCAGGTTAAATATTTTTTAAAGTTATAGTAAACGATACGAGTATGACGACGTGTGTGTTATTTTCACCATTAAGTTAATTCTCCGGGGGTGCTAATGCTAATCAATAAGGCGGAAGGGTGATCAACCCTCGGCACTGGAAGGGGTTGAGCAAGTGTCGCGTGGCCGCCGGTCTTATCACGGCTAGCATATCAAATACAGCGGAAACTACCGAGTACCGACCCTAAGTCCCACAGCCTGTGTAGACAACACAGGTAAGAGTTGCCCCTAAGTACTTATACCGACTTAAAACAAAAATACCTTAATGTGCAACTGTTCATTGCGTGATGTTGGAACAAAACTACTGTTAACACATAACAGCTTTAATTGTGACTCATGTCGAGTGATTACAGACAAGTAACTTTAAGCATAAAACATAGATTATAATAACTGATTAAGATAGCTCTCACTATCGTATCAAGATCTTTTTAAGATTGAAATCGTATAGTACTTAAGTATTCGAATACGCTATATAAAAGCTTCGTAATGCTACTTGTACATGTATTGGAAAGATATCGATCTGTTGACTTGCACGGAACTAAATCTTACAATAGCTGTACATAGACAAATATGAAAGCGCGGAACATTTGAATCGACAATGGGATAACAGTACCTATCTGAGACGGCGCCGACACGAATATCACATTAACGACCTCGTGATCTACGGAGATTTATATCTGACAGCCAACGCCAAACAAACTGAAAATGTGGTACCGCGTCGGTAATGTTTTGTATATTTACAATAATTGATTAAAGATTTAAATAGTAAATATCATCAGATTATATCGCCATCCTCAACTGGCATAGGTAACTACTTGTTACGTACGGATATAGTTAATTAAAAATTAAAATATTTACGTGGAGAGCAAACTGGTAAACAACTTTTTATAAAGTACCTACTATAAGTACTTTATGGTCAATTCTATGAACGGATGAGTCTAAATGCGTAACGGCATTTTGATAAAAAGTTTGCAACACCAACTGTCTTCAACATAGGAAAATTTTCTTAGGTCGAAAACTTTGTTTGAAAATTACGTAATGTTAATTTGAATTAATAATACGTGAAATTCACAATCTTAACGAGGCTGTCATCTAAACAAAGATCTAAATATAAACAAAATATAACGAATTCCATGTGTAAGAAGGTAAGGAGTTTTATAATAAAGTACAAAAAGTATAGAAAGATAAAATTACACTTTATGTCAAATCTATTTTTGCCATTAGATCTCGGAAAACCTTTGATAGATATGGTCGTTGACCCCGCGCCAAATGTCGAGAACAATACACGTGGAACGCTTTAGAATGGTTGTATCATATTGAGACGTACCTCAAATTAAATCAACTATAATTTTATAATGGACATAACATTAAAAAATGTTACTGCATTCGTAACAAGGAACTATAAAGTGATCTTACTCATATAAATTATCTGGTGTAATTGAAGGAGATCTGAAAACAATAAAAGTACAATTATAGTAATTGAGTGTCTTAAGTAAGCTGCGAGACAAGGCTATCAATTGCAATGCTTTCGATTCAATACATCGCGATGATAAATAAAGAGTAACGAGACAGAACGAGGAAATGTTGCGGAACGTTGGCCGAGGAGGCCGTGAACTTGACTGTGACAGACTATCGAGCGTCGCGCGCCTCCCAGCAGAGCCGGTGTCAGATATTGTCGCGTAGTGAGAGTAAGCTTGAGCTTGCGACCAAATTGCGTTATCTCAATGGGTATGTGAATTTAAATCAAGAAATTATAAAATATAAACTTCTTTCTGAACCGCCACATTCACCAGCAAGTTTTACTGTACAATTTCTTGCATTCCATTGCTCGCATAGTTCGTAATGCTTGCGGAAGTCGACTTACTGCGGGTGTGACCACAGCTTAAAAGTCGACTGCAGAAGTCAACTTCCATAATAATACTTGCTAGTGGATTTTGCACTTAACGCTATCCAGGCCTGCAACGGTCCGCTTGTAAAATAAAGACAATTGAAAAATTGCACCGAACGACAAAATGATAAATACCTACTGGAAAACAAGGAACAATAACCATTTAGGCATCTGCTTCTTCTAATTATATGTAAAGCTGAGAGTCAACGTCATTTGCAAAATTAGTATCCTAAATTTAAAAAATATGACGTTACTGGTTATTTATTCATATAATATCATGACGTTTTGGTTTGCAAGTATATAAAAACGATTATTCAAGTTCAACGTAAATAGCTACATAAAGAATTAAAATTCAAACTATTGGAATCTAATATAAATAAATTAAATATTAACAACGATAGATGCTTTTTATTATGTACCTACCGATTCTTCCCAAAAACAGAACCAAGATATTCCAAAACAATTGCCTTGTTTTTATTTTAGATATAATATTATTATACGGTTTCTTAATGTTATTTGAAATGTTCTAGAAACTAAATTATTAAGCCTTATACTCGACCGGTAGTTTTAGCATGCTGTTTGAGAAAGAACTAGCTACATCGAAGATCTCAAACCACCATCTGCCAGAAAGTCAGGTCTGATTAGAGATCCATAGTAGTAGATTGGCGACGGGAGTAGCCACCGTGGCTAGGCGTCATAGCATAGTGAGATTTTTATAACTGTTAACCATCATATTTTGCCAACATGATCTAAAATAATACTCTTGACAACACTCATTATTGTAGCTCGTTGTTCTAAAAGACAACAAAACTGGTTTTTCTGTTATGACTCATATCGTGTACTGGTTTATAATATTATTAAACAGACATTTGGGTAACGAACTAACGTAGACAAAAGTCGATCAAAAGCAATGTGACAAAATTATTACTCCTGTTGACAAACTTCTGTGTTGCGCGATCGTACGGTTGATTTAAATTCCAATTACATTAGCACATATTTATGCAGTTGACGACAAAGACCGGCGCGCTTGTCTAGTGTTTAGAGTTAGGGCCACTCTTATTCGCAGTTTGTCAACGATGGTTTCATAACGTCCAGCATTTCTCGCGGTGCCGGCGCGGCGGACCGGCCGGCGGCCGGCGCGCCTCACGACGATGTCTCGCCCCGAACCAAAAAGACCAATCAAAGTCCCATTCGACAATTCATTTTCTCCCTTACATGCCACCGCAAAAAGATCTTAATCCTTCGTAGTAATCGCTCGTTACAGCATTTCTGCAAAGATTGATAGTGCAGTACGAGGCCGAACGCTCACGTAATTGGTAACGATTATTAAGAGAATTTATATTCGATAAGTTGACAGGTCGTGGCTCGAGTTAAATTCAATTTAAGCTGCGGTTGGATTTTACACGTGACATGTTTACGTACTCGTTTCGATTAAAACGTATTACATAGATGACTGGAATGTATGGGGAGATAAATACAGACTACCGGAAATCTCTTCAATCGTTATCTTCGTTGGATTAAATGAGTATTTTATTACATATGTTTAAATTAATTTCTGAGCAGCTATTGTTGGTCTGACATATTGAATATACTTTGGAGACAATAAGATAATTTTTGATTCTGAGAGATTTTCAAAAGTATTAGAAAGAATGCTTACCAAAGCTTCTAGTTGGCGTTTGAAATGGGTACAGGAAGACATTTTTCAACCGTTTCATTGATAGCAAAATAATTTAAAACCAAAACAGAAACGAGAATGTTTGGTCCATGTTAAAACCCAATAACAGAATCTAAGCTAGTAAATAGCTAAACAACACGTATGTAACACAGTTAAGATATTTAATTACTACGCCGAGGTGCGTATAATCATCTATTTACAAATACGGCTAGTAGTCCGCATTTGAGCATGTATCGCCGGCGACCGCAGCACTAATAGGCGTTTCGCGCCCATTTATTTTCAGTTTTAGTTTTTGTCGTCACACTTGCTAGCTCCTACCTACGCAATATCAATAATCTAGGGCTGCACTACAATGCTGAGGATTCCATGAATACTTTCATAGGTTGCGATTTTCCGTCACAGGTACTTGAAAATAGGCTCAAATAAAATTATGAAAAATACGCTTTGCGTAATCGTGACACTAAAAGCTAGTCATAATGACTGAAATAGATAAACATAACTAGTTTACGCAACAAGTGGACATTAAACAAGTTGAATTGAAATAGACTCGGTAACTCGCCTTACATGTAGTTAAAATATTAATTGGCAGCCCTGAACGGAGAAGACTATCCGGTGGCGGTTGATTGTACTCATCAAGGATTTCTGCACTCAAGGACGATGGCGGCTAGACGATCGTGGCTGTCGAACGCCTCTTATTATTTCTCCTCAGACACATCTTGTTTTTGTCTTGACTCATTTATATTCATGATACGTATCGACGGTTATCTCTATAAATTAAAATATTTCCATTCGCCTCTGATGGAAATCTATCGAGCGAAATACTTGAATATTCGTTAGACTGCTATAGATCATGTTAATCTCGGGCTTCGTTACCAACTCAGTGGACGTGATAAAACAGTTTATATTTTCTAGCCGTACCAATTCTTATTTTTTGTATCATGGCTCTCATTTCTATTACAGGAACTGAAAATATAGTGTATCTACGCCAAATCTACAAACTAAATGAATATCAAACAATTGAATGCACCAGCTGCTTATCAAGTTGGATTATCATACCGCGCAAGTAGAACTCATGTTTTACTCAAGTGCAGTTACTTATATCAAATTTTAAATCCAATGCCAAACACTAACCAAAACACACGACGTATATTCATAGAACCTCCATATAATAATGCATGACGTGGCATAATTTCATTGTCCATATTTCAATCGTTGTAAAATCACTGTAATTAGCGGCTGCTGGCTCACTTTAATGCCATTAGCCACCTATTTGAGTTCAAATGATATTGAGTACAAACAAGCGAGCGAGCGCTTGTTGAGATATATCTCATTGCTCGGGGCAATTTATTTAAAGTAGTTTTTGTAAATCAACAAAAACGATTGACTATGTTCTGTTCACGGGTTCACTCACCTCAATATTTTCGAATGTGCGAACCTCATTGTCTGCTACTATTTTTTGTGGCATATGGCTAGTTCATGGCAATAGCACATGCTAAATATTACGCCCGTTTATTTGTAATAGCGATGACTAGAAACTTTGTTGTATTACGTTAGAATTTCTTCAAGCTTGGCAATGATACGTTATGAACATATCATCATGTGAACAATGCAATGTAGTTACATTTGACAAGGCAGTCGTCGAGTCAAGGGTATATGCAAATACACATCACGTCAACAAAGCGCATTGCTCGCAGACCCAAAAACAAAACGAGCATAACATAAGGACAAAAGGACTACCAAACAAATCGTAAGTAAGGTTTATATGTCCATGGGTCCAACCAGATAAAGGCATTTTTTTTTATATCGGCAATCTATATCGACACACATAATTAAAATATTACCTTATCTTTATGGATCAAATTTATTAAAGACATGAACATGTGTGAGGTTTTAATTAAAACACCAGGAGTGTTGTGTGTAAATGAAAACTGAAATTTTATAATAGATACTGATGGAATAGGACAAAAAATATAAGAATGCATCAGCTGCTCGTCATCCGGTGCAAGGAGTTAACTCAGTTATTGGGTTAGTACGGTGCTCGTAGGTTGTTACCTGCTAATTAAAACGCAGGCGTAGTAAGTATTTACTGCACTTATTTTTACTTTACATAGCTTTGTTGGTGGCACTTTTACGTTTTACAGGTGAAATGTTAATGGCCCTGTCAAGGAAAATATGAAGGTTTTAACCTTTGTTAAAATTACTATATCTTTGCGTTTTATAAATAAAAGCCTCAAAAATACGTATGATTTTATAAAACAAAAACAAAGATAAGCAGTTTTATTTTTTATTAATCAATTCCCTGAATTTATTCAGAACATTAACGATAACATATCCTACAGACAATACGTGCACATTTTATAAACAAGATGACGTACCGAGGCGGTTAATGGATACGTCCTGGTAAACCCGCGTAAGTAAATAAGAGTAATTTGCAGTGCACTTGCATACGCCATATAATTCAACAAGGAACCCACGCGATATGTATAAAAATAAATAGCACTACAATTACGACCACTTAAATGTGTACCGGATATCTTCAAGAATGATGAGTAAAGAAAATAATTGATTCGACCCAACAACCTTCTTCAAGACCAGTAAACGTAGCTCTTTGTTTACCCCAAATATTCTACCAAGTGAAGTTTATTACGGTGGTGATGTTTGGGTATTCATCGTATTAAAAATATTAAGAAAAAACGAACATAAAAGTAATATACTGAAAGTTTTCGAGCTCATTGAAATGACCGACACGTTTATAACTTTCATCAGTTAGCACGGCGTTCTCGGCGTCTACACAGAGGTAATAATTTATAGGCGTCCATCTGCTGCTTACATTAAACGCGAATTTTGTGTTATTTAAACCCGGGTACACGTAACGTAGGAGTTTTATGACGGCGTTAGCTCCACCAGAACTTCCTAGCCGTCCGTCTAAATTAATGAGGCCACACTACATAACATGAAACTATACAAATAAAATATCTAATGCCGCTTACACGCTAAACCTATTTTGTATCTAGAAATAAACAAATACATAGCGTCTTCATTCGTTAATATAATAGGTATTATTACATAATTATTGAATAAGGTGTTTTGCGGTGCTTGTAAAACCGACGACAGCGACGCGCCGACGCGACGCTTCGCTTTATGTGGGAGAAATCAGAATTTCGCGCTCCTTAAATGTTTGAAACCAATTAATCGGCTTGGCTTCCTATTAGCCAATTAATAGTTAATTGATTCGGGTGTAATCCATTATACCTTGAACTTATCTTATACATGGTGCCATGTAAATCAATAACCACAGCTGATTACGGCAATGTTCTAAACTATATTTTATTTAAGAGCAATATAAAACTGATTGAGAAATTGATGCCAATGTCAAAATGGCGTCACATTTTATTAAAATTTGATCATGTTGATAAAATTAGATGTTCTCAACATTATCGACTAAGAAAAAAAGTATAATTATATTACCGACCACATGTGCCGTTTAGCGTGAAGGTCATTTACACGACTCACTGGAACTCAGACGGGACGCAATGAATAATGACATCATTACTTTTCAGAGATCACTTGATTAAGTAAGTATCGGTAAGTACAACCATGCGGTGCATGGTGTGCCAACTCAAGAAACCGCAAGATTAATTCAACACGAAGTGTGCGCAACAGTTCATGACAGAAAATCATGTACACGTAGTACAGATCTCGCACCATTGCGTATTACTACCATAAATTACTTTTATTAGACAAATGTTAGGTAAAATGAAATGGCTTTTTATTTCATTAATATATTTCTTCGACTTGCAGTCAAACTAAATCAACAAACAATATCACTAGATGGATTTTAACAACGATACATAAATTCAATGTAAGTTATCACTTACGGTTAATACAAATTTGGAAACATGCTAAACATCTGAAATCTCGTTGACCTAGCGACCGGAATAAAGAGATTAATTTAATGGGCGCTGGCAAACGGGTGCGGTCAGAAGCTAACAAATAAATCACGTGTTCCCGGGCGGGAATGCCCGTGCCAGCGGCGGCGTTACCGGCCAATACAAAACCCAAATCAATTAGAACTCTTATCTTCTAAGTAACAATAACATTTCAACAATTTTAGAAGCATTCTAAATCCAAATATACTGTTTCAATAAGATTTATTGGGCTATTATTTAATGCCATCGTAAAACAAGTCCAGAAAAATGTTACATTCAGGCGTGGGTCGTGTTGTGAGCTCAAGGCTTGTTAGTGAATTAAGTAATTGAACCAATCAAAGTTTATTATGGATTCTATTACACTCACGAGAAGGAAACCGTCAAGTTAATCCTGTGTAGAACTATATTGTTCACCTTTGTTTTATAAAATCGTTAATAAAACAATGTACATTTTAGACAGTCATTCACGAGCACGGACATTCGTGAGACGTGATGTCACTCATTCGCTTTGTCACGTTATGCACACAAGTGCTTGGGGCCTGCGCCAAAATAAAAACATGATAGTGTTTGTGGGTTTATCGGATACACTTTAAAATTTAATGCATATAAACGACCAAAAAGAAGATAACAAAACAGGAAAATTTAATTATGAATCCATTCATAAAATGATTCGCGTGTTCAAACGTGTTTTAAGATTTTTAATTTTAATATCAACTTTGTTCGTTGGTACGTAACATAACGTATTCTATTTAATGTACGAATTTCTACTATTTCCTGCTACTTACAAGGATACAAATACCTGGTTTTTCTGAAGGTTATTAAGATAGAATAGGTACAAAAAAAATCAGTCAAATCATTATTAGGTACTTATACATACGCCTAAAAAACATAAATTGTTAAAACGTTTGTTTTTTTTTCACTTCAGTTTATAAATGGTATAATTCGTTCCATACCATATTGTTAAACTGCTGTGCTATACAATAAAACTTCCATACCCTACAATATTTACATATATTTTATTGCCTTCTGTAAAGCTGATTTACGATGAATTCCCAAAAATGGATTTCTAACTTTTATCGTTCAATGATTCAAAGTTACAAAAGCAACCTATATTGAAAAGTAACATATTAAACAATTAAAAGCGTAGGCTCCGATAAAATTATTACTATTAAACTAATCCGTAAAATTTTGTTGTTTCACTAAAAAATTATAGAAAATGGGCAACGGTTAGCTTACGACGCTTTTAAATAGTTCAGTCGATTGCCTCCGAAGGTAATCCATCTATAAATAAACATTCTATTTTTAAGTGAAATACAGCAACATAATAATATATCATTTGGTATTTTTTTATTTGATTGTGCTCTATCTATGATAGCTAGTAACTCTATGAAGTTTGGCTACTTAATTTAAAATAACCCTGTGTATAAAATGCTCTAAAACCTCTAGGAAATCGATTGAGAAAATTATATTTGAGTATTCTAAAATGTACGGGGGGGTAATTATTATAAATTATTATTGATTTGCTACAGTAGTATTTATAAGTGTGGCACAGTGTGGCATAATTGCCAAACGATTATGGTGGAAATTTGATAATAACGATAACATAGGTAATTGATAAACGAGCCATTTTTATTTGGCTAAACGTTTCGTTTATGAATGAATTAAATTTTTTTTCATTTTTATTATTGTCTCGTCTCTATAGTCATTGCGGAAGTTGTAAAATTTCTCGAAATTCCTTTCCAATTACTGTAATGCCAGTATTAAGTTTCAACATTCTCATTGTTTCAAGACTGGATATGGAATGTTGAGAAGAGGGTGAGGGTGTGAAGAGGCCGTGTCTAGAAGTGAACATTTTATTACGTGCACCCTAATTGCGTAACAGACTCGCAATCGCCATAGCTTTCATTTTGATAATTACGAAAAAAGTTGTGGAGTAAAACTGTGGTAAAGTCAGATTGTCAATACATGCGTTGATATAGAAATTGTTGATCCGTCATAATCAAAGCTATTAGGGTGCTGGTTATGCATGGCGGTCCAGTGGTAAACCTTAAAAAAACTGAGGCCTGAACTCTAATTGCGAATACTCGCTATCACAATAGTTGATAATTTTGACAATACAACATTTGTTGTGTGGTGCATAGTTGTAGAAAAGACGGGTTGTTAAAACTGTTTCGCAATTAGGATGCCGCTTCCATATTGCGTGTCACGCTGTCAATCGCAATAGCTTTTATTTACAAGAAATGAACGTCAAAAAAGTGAGCAAAATAAGATTAAAATGCGGTCAGCTTGCGCTACGGAAATGTACAGTGTCTAGATATAGTTGCTGCAGGTTACTACGATTTTATTAAAAGCGTATTGATAAAGCCCAATAAAAAGTAACCTTTATTGTTATGACCCACGTGGATTTTCTCTGGCTTTGTTATATTTTTATTATTTTTTGTACTATGATCCAAGGGTTGGCCCGTTCCAGACCGGCGCACATCACACAGCGGTGCGAGCCGCGCCGGCGCCGATCCGTCCGTGACTCGGAATTAGGCGCACTATTACCATACCTGCAATCACAATCTACCGCCACGGATCCCGGCCGCACTTAATTAACGCATACACATTTAGGGTGCGAAACGAACGGAAAACCTCATGTAATAATACCCCAACATTTAATAACATTCGTGCATTAGCCGAAGGCGTGTTTGTTATGCTTCAGTGTGCGATTCAGAGTCAAGAAGCCTGTTTTAATAAACTTCCATTATTATTTGACGCGTGTCGGGGTATAAACCGAGACTCGGACGATGTTAATTCTCATTTACGTAAAGCACTACATTCCTATTTACCATAGAAGTACCTACTCAATAACGGAACAGTGATAAGCTCTGCAAGGAAATCGTAATTACGTTAAAGTTTATTTCGCCACGGATTTGTTAAGCAAACGTTTCTAACCATGGGCTGATTTCGTTTTACTTTGTTTTTTTTATGGAAACCAGCAGTTTTGTAGCAATCATCACCAAATAATAACAAGAAAAAAGAGGATTTTATCCATATACTAATAAATATGCATTTTAAATTGAGCACCTCACCGCCTTCTTTACCGTTGAAACTTTTAAATGTGATATTTCTTTGTCTTTAGCATAATAATTGCAACAACAAGGGTTTCAAAATATACCAAACACGACTCCACTTGCTACCTAAAGGCACAGTGGCAGCATACTTGTCGATGACATGATAGCAGCCCGCGACTTCCTTATCCGTTACGCGATACAATCTACTTAAGAACGACGTCTCATTTGAATAACTACCGACCTGCATTTATTAACTAAGAAAATAACTGACATCCTTGAAAAAAAAATTACCCCGCACGGATAGGACGCTCATTATAAACGCAGTGAGAATTTAATTAATGGATAATAAATATGAATTTAAAATAGGTAATGTGAACTCGACAACATAACTTTTATTTCATTCTTGATTAGAAAGTTCATAAAAGGGAATCAAGTCATGGAAACGCAGTCGTTAAAACAGTCGAGCCAGTGTGTATCGGTGGAGATACCGCCATTAATATCTGTGTAGCATTTACGTTGGAATTCTCTAGAAACTCTCCCGGGTTCCCGCGAGGTTCAGATCGTGACTGCGCGTCGCGTCGGCGCAATTTGCTTACCCATACAGTGCCAGTGTGCGCCGCTCTAATCATGTGTAAAATATTGCCGTGCCTCGTCACTGCAACACGGAATCAGGACGGCACGTCAAAAGTCACAGAAGTGCAAGATTAATTGACTGCGATAGCTGCATCACGATTAAGGTCGTCGACACTCCTTACTTGACACACACATCACAAAAAGCTTCTGATCACTTAATATATTTGGAATCAAGACTGGGATTAAGATTGTGAGGAGATTCAGAGTCGTTTAATATCCAATCCTCGTTGTGCAATACATTGAAAGCTGGTAATTTACATTTTTGTTTAGTTTTTAGAACGTAGTCTTTTTTTCTTTATTTATTTATAGGGGCTTTTACACATAGCGTATGTCAGTCCCATCATATCCTAAACAATTGTACTTTCACAAGACATGACATGAACCATGAATTTGAACAAACCCTTCGCATCGTCGCCATTTGGTTGGGATATAATTATATGGTGCATGCCTATATCAGTTCGGTTCAAATTCAGGGATATTACTAAATTATTTCTACTAGACTCATATTGGACACATTCTGTCAATAGATGTTATAGGTCTTCAAACGTAGTCTTAAATGTGTGAACATAACGAAAGCTCTAATAAGACGTTTGACGCAGCGACTCCGAAATAATGAACTTATTATCTAAATAAAAAATATTTTAAAGCTATAACAATACTGGCAGTATAAAACGACCGGCAAAATAGTCGTTCAAACAATTCCCATATAAGCGTAGAAAATCGGCAAGATCAAGTTGAACGCGTGACCTTAAGTCGAGTAACGAGACGGGTGTTAGTATGAAAGGCGCGAGCGAGGGCTGAGGGCCCATTAGAACAATAGTAGCGCGCAAGAAGCGTGCGATCATAAAGTTACACCTACAATCAACGCGAAGCCGTAAGAATACCCGACCTGCCCCAACTTAGCGCCGCGAGTCTTCGACGGCTTTCACTGAGCTCTGGTTTAACTTGACATTACACGAACATTTCATTGCCAGCTTTTGTCCGTAACTTCGTTCACACGAGTTCTGGGCAGCATGTTTATTGATCAGACGCTTCCAAAGATATAACGAGAAAGTAACAAACAGATAGTTTACCAAGTCAGATAACGTTTAAACAAAGCAGATTACTGCAAATTAACTACGTATATATTTTAGAACAATGTTTGTCTTATTTATCTCTACAAACAACTCATCAAATTTTTGCAATTAAGATGACGACGAAGTTAAAATAAAATACTTTTACAAAAATACGTGTCAGACTAAGAATTTAAATACTCATCAAAGTGCGATACTATTTTTTTAGATTGAAAATAGCACAAATTCCTCACGAATATTTGGCAAGGATCCCAAATTCCTTGAGAATTTAACACGTGTATACAAACGTGAATTAAGAAGGCTACACTAATATAAGAGTTATGCTTTTGAATTAATATTATGATTCAGTAAACAATGTTAAGAAACTAAAGTTATTTTTTTTGTAAATCATTTTAATGACAAGGCTCATAAAATTATGAATAGGACTGCATTTTGATTATAGCTTTTATAAAAGTCAACCTAAAGTGCCTTAAACATTATTCTTCCGAAAATTCTATGGAACTCTACCGAGAGGTACCTATAATCGGACTCCCTTTTTTACTTTTTATGTGCCTCTCCAACGAGCAAATGTTAGCAGTAAAGGTCCGAATATTTCCTTATCTAACTCTTTCATACCGTATAAATGAATTGCTGCGGTAAGCATAAAACAACAAGGATTCTTTTTGGAAAAGAGAAAAAGAAATCATTCGAACAATATACAGCTCAGGACGATATTGACGCTCTGCACCTTTAACCTTTTCGTTTACGATTCCTACTGGTTTACAAATGGAGCCATAAAGGTTCTTCGCAACGCCCAGTTTGTGGTGTGTAAAAAGGGTGTGGAGCAATGCTGCTAAGGCATTCCCACGCATACAGGCCGACACACGCGGATACGCCGGTTCCGATCACCGCCCGCACTAATTGAGTAGACGATGCTATGCGCGACTACCAAGGACGCAAAACCGACCTATGTCGGATACGAGATTATCTGGATTATTAGGACTCCATTTTGATATTTTATGAAACACTACGCTCTTTGTACAATACAATTTCAACCACATTGGGTAAGATTCGCCCATACACGAGAGAAGGGTCAGATGACCATGTATAACAGTATCTCAACAATTTTATTTGTTGCTAACATCCTTTATGGAATGGATTTTATCGACATATTATTCGTGTTTTTTGAAACTTGCATTAATTAATATAAACCTTTGAAGACAGGGCAGGGCAATAAACTTATTACAACAATTTTCGACCGCATCCGATAAGTGAGTAAATATTTAAATACGTCGAACAACCGACGCTCATCTCAATAAAGAGATGACAAGGTGGGGGCTTACAAGCGTAACAGATGCTAGTTCCACGGTAACATGTTTACCGTTGCTTTAGTAAAAATATACTTTGTGTAACACTTGTCATGTACTTAGGTACACAATGTTTCAGACAATTTTAATGTTGAAAGGAAAATCAAGAATATCATTTAGACTTGTGTAAATCAAAATTAAGATAATGATAAAGACTTTTATGTTATTGGTTTTGAAAGGACCTAAAACTGTTAAATTAAAGCCATAACATATAAATAAAAACATCTTATTGTTCCACTGATCATAAGTAACGAGACAGCGGCAATCGGCAAAACGTTGCGTGGGCGACGATTATCTGATGTTATCGGTACCAGTGGTCCTTCCTCACTGACTTGATGTCGTTGATGTTTTGCCAAAATAACATTATTGCATGAATGCAATAATTCTACCATATATGGAAAATGTCTTCTGACCATAAATTAACAAGGAAATTGCATTCGAAACGGGTAAATTTATACATACTTAATATTGAATTTGTAATGTTTAATTTACAATCGCTTAGATGAGCACTCGAGAAGGTGTATAATAATATGGGTATAGCATTAACTGAAGATAAATCTAAATACTTGACCGCAATAAAAACCAAAGATAAACACGAACCTCTTTAACAATTCTTCCCTATTAGCTTGGAATATCTTAAAGCCAACAAAAACCGCAAAATAATATATAAAATAAGACCTTGTCGTGGAAGTAAACAGTGGTCAATTACGATGGTAGCGCCCGGCTCTATGGCGCGTTCAGAAACAATCGAAGCGGTGCGATGGGCGAGATACCAGCCGGTAATAACTCTAATGGCGAGATAAGACCGCCACTGCCGTGGATACATGCCGTACCGACCACACAAATGTATTCCAAAGTTGTGCGTACGCATCATCCAGATGTGGCATCTAATATTCGTATTGCACTGGTGACTCAGAGTTGATTAATTAGTGAAAGGTAAATTCTAGAGTCCCGTCTATTTTAGTTTCAATTTACTTACCAACTCTTAATTGCCCAGTCAAGCTAATTGTACATTTAACACGTATTACATATGAAGCAGTTCTCGTATACTGTAAGTAAAATGCTATCACAAGTAGTACATCTCTGATGAGTATTGGTAATCGAGTGTGATTTCCTACGTCTGTGTGGTATCGCGCCGAGCCGCGCAGCGACCAGCGGGACCAGTTTACGCCGACAACCATGTAAACGATTTATTCCCGAGTCTCGTTTTGCATTACCCGATCGGAAGCCAGGGCTGGATCACCGTCACAGCGCTCTGTATTGCAGGTGCTTTTATTGCATAAATTATATTGAAATGTATATTCAAATATTATTTACTTCACTTCGATTCTTGCTGCATTGAATTGAGAATGAATAGTAGCCGCATGTTCAAATAAAAACGCATGAATCTTACTTTACATATCATATCAAATCCATTGATCACAGCTCGGTTTCTGTACTGGATCAACTTCATGGTCATTGAAGTGATCTTGACTATAAGACAGCCCTGTTAAAGCATGCAGTTGTCGCGGGGGCTTTATTAAACGACGATGTCATGGTAAGACGGCCGTTGGACCGGCTTATCCCGATTCCCGGTGCACCCTTCTCACTATTCTCAATACGCAATGCTTGTTTAATACTTGTTTATTTATCTAATCGCATGAAAACTAGTTTTGTGCAATGACAGCTATTAATATTCCTTGTGTTGGAATAATTTTTATTATTCACTAACAGAAATCAGGCTAATTGAGCAATTTTTTTTATAAACCTTATTTTTTTTGTCTAATCTTGAGTCGAGTTAAGAGCGTAATCTAGTTTATCGAATCAATATCTGCCTATGAGATCCTCTAAGAGCATACCACTCAATTTTAGTACAGCGTTTGGCTATCAAAACATTGTGGATACTGACTGGTTGCCCATTACCCTATACTTATTACAAAAACATCGAGGAGTTTACTAGGTGGTCTATTCGTAGTAGGCACCACACAGCCATAGAAAACAAATATTGCATAATATTTTCCATTACTTGAAACAAAATATTTATAAAAGATTTCAAACTTAACAAGAGAAAGTCACCCTGTGGTCTATTCCTATGATTTACCCAGCATTATTGGTTACAATTAAGACTGTTGTATTTTACGATTTGTATGTCAGTTTGGCTAAAAAACATGCGACCATTAGTACAAAATGATTCGTTTTTGGCTCTATAGCCAAATGTGTGTCTATACACTGGGCATTAGGCTAACATACAAAATCATAAACATTTGAAATAATGGTCAAAAGAAATACAGTGAAGAATGCGCTTATAAATATTTAATTGGCACATGAGGACGAGCCTGATTGAACGCGTTTATTATTAATACAACAGGCCCCTATGAGGGTCGGCGAATTATTTATAAAGAGACCGATTGAATATGAGTATGCGGCGATGGTGCATATAATCGATGTGACCGAGCCGAGCGCAACACGTGACGAGCTCACGAACGCAGCCGCCCAAACCAACAATCCGTATTAATTCATCGTACGACTTTTATTCCAGTTTGCTCAACACATTACATGCTGCCAACTAATAATTAAGTACTTAATAACACTGGCAATAAAATCAATACCATCATTGTCCTTGAATTTACCATAACAATACAACGTTGTGTTGTGTCTACGTCAACAAGTCGTAATAAAACGTTTAAGTATCAGCATTAAAAAATTGCTTGTGTTCGTTTAAAATCATATTCGAATCGATCGAATAGAATATGCGTTATTTACCCTTTTGTTATTTAACCATAAAGCGGTGTTAAATAATAACAATCAATTTAACGTTTTGTCATTTTATCGGCAAAAGAACTTATTTCAATAGAATCATTATCGTGCGTGTGGTGGAAAGTGGGAACACAACGAGTTCGTCTACATATACGTGGAATAGACAGGGATCCAACCGGTTCAAATAGCAATTCCAGCAAATCAATGCCATGTATAATGAGTTCGAGTATAGCAAGCGACTGTTGGTCGTTAACTGCGATATCTGCGCATCGATTAAGAACCAACCAAACTCACTGCACATGCCATTGCGCACTTTTTGCGGATATCACCAAAAGCCGGTGGTTGCGCGGCGACAAAGGTGTCCAACCGGTTTACTACCTCCGCCTCCCGCCGTCGTCATAAGCGCGTCTGCAAATTCAACACTCGTCAAATACCGCAAAATGCAATACAACCGCTATGTCGTTGCAGCATTAATGCAAGCATCCTCCGACGAAATGTCGCATATAACTTGTCGATGTAATCATCTTTATGCTTGGTTGCTATAATTTATGATTTTACTTACAAATAACGTAATATGTTTATAATTGATTGTAATAACATTAATTAATACCTCAGTTTTAGCAAAACAATCTTCGATAAATAGAAATATGATCTTTATTGATCATCTAGAAAGAAGATAACATCGACCAAAAATCCTTACTAATGGCGACGTATTTTTGTTCTCAAATAACAAAATGTAAAGAACGCTAATAATTCTTCATTATATCAGCCAGGAAAAATATCTCAATTGTACTTAAGTGCATCAACAACATTGAGACGAGTTTAATAGGTAGACAATTAATATACCTAAGTACGTCACTAAAAAAGGCATGCAATGGCAAGAATACACTCTTGAATAAACTGCATTGAATCATCGCCTACATTAGATGAAACTGTATATACGTTGCGTAATCGGTCATTAAAGCAGATCGTTATAATAACGGCGAGATCGCTCTCAATGACAAACAACGACTCCATCGAACAAAAGAATATTGAAGTATGCATAATGAAGACTTGCCATGTAGTGGCATATAACGCAACTAGTTGCGTACTCTACATCTATAACGTGGCAATCCGCGGACCTGGTTTGCAAAACAAGTTAGAAATTATTGAAAATCAGTTGCATAGCTATTTACTTAGTCTGTTTATTTCGTAAATAAGTGACAAGTTACAATTATTGTCGGTTTTCCTGTCTACAGAAATATCACCAGGTGCACTGCGATCAAGGAAATATTATGTAAATTCCTCGATGGGTACCGTAATCTCGTTAAACCCATTAGATAGGTAAGATAAGATCAAGCAGGGCTTTAACGGCGAACGACATCAATCAGGATTGCCTCCATACTGCTATTAAACAGTAACTACTTATGCTTTGATACTGGTTTCTATTCTGGCGGCATCATATCCATAAACTGATGAGGTTATTTTAAATGTTATAATAGGTAATAAAAATTCAACTATAATAGATCCATTTATTACTGTGTCGACCTTGATCGTGGTCAGAATGATTTTTCTGTCACAATTTATATTTTTATATCAAGATCATAAAAGATAGCAAAATAACTTTTGAATTCATTAAATGAATTGGTATTATGTATTGGTTATTTGACTTTTGATGAGAAATATCAGGTTCTAGTGTTAAATTAATCTATTTCTTGGCTAATTTGTATCATAACTTTAAATAATTTTGATGTCAGCGACGTTTAAATTACTAACGACAGGACTGAGAAGCCAATAAATAAAAATGTGATTTGATTAAAATTTTATCACTATGTTGCAATACAATTAAAACTGCTATCTTTGATAAAGACAGCAATTTATATTGATGTGAGTGACTCTCATAGTAAAGTACGCGAAGTGGTCACGCTCAGTCGATCACAATTTCACGGTCAAATAGACCGGGTTTGATTTGACTATTACGTGGCATTTCATTGCTTCTATTTGAACAAACAAGTTCAACGAACAGAAGCTAAATTCAATGTTCAATTTTCGTGTATCTAATTAACTAATCATGACTGTTTTAATTATAATATTAATTATGATTTGGGCAATTACGAAAAAAGCCGTAGGATTAAAACTTTATGTTATGGACATTTGGGTTTTTGATGATAATAATAACACATATTATTAAATGTACCATTATGGAAACGAACTGACTTTTAAAAATGCAAATGTATTTAACAGTCTTAGACACAAATGTAAGTAAAGTCAGACTATGATGTTAGTCGGCGATTGTTGGGATGCTCAAAAACGCAAAAAAATAATGATCAGCAGTCAAATCAAATGTTAGTTGAAGTAATTAGTATTTTGGCCAACCAATCACATCAGTTGACATTATGTTTTGACTACAGATTCAATTGATGAAGATTCAGAAATCGTGGGTTAGACATAGCATTTAACATCTAATTAATTTCATGATTTGGGTATAATTTAAAGCTTCTAACTGTAGTTTTGTAACTAATGTGTTACTAGTATGTCTGAATTAAAAAAATATTTAGGAACACATTAGTTCCATAAAGATAATGGAGAATACTTTCAGTTTTCTAAAATGTCTGATATAAGTACTACTAAGATTATTTAGTAGTACTTTATACGGATTATCACCATAAGTATTAACTTATGGTAATTTATTTATACTTTCGCACAAAATTTGTACAGAGGCGGACTTAATGCCTTAGGCATTTTCTACCAGTCGACCTTAATCCGTGGTAAAGAATAGGAAACGCAAGATATTGAAAAAGTGGCAGATTAACAAATTTTCAGATCCGAAGTAATCAGCTGTTCTACAATTAGTACTGCTAAATATTTATACAATAGTAATAAATAAATGTTCATTAGGCACTTGATTTGAATACAACGTTAGTACTAGTGAAATTCAAGTCAGTTTTTATCGCTAAAGAAAAAGATACACATTCACAAATCTGTAAGCCATGACGTTAACTAGGTCTTGTGCATGTATAATGCTAACATGTGAATTACAAGAGGCGTTAATAGGCGATGTGAGCCGTGAGTCACACGTGTGTTGTGTTATTATCGATGCGCTCGAGTGCTTATGTATGGACGTGTTTATGTGTAGCTAGAGGGGTAGAGCACCTGGCAATCATGTTGGTCGTGGTACGAGCTGACGAGTTGGCTGACGTACTCCCAGACTTCTCCGGGTGCCGTCCAAGCAGAGGTCGCGTTCGCCGCGTGCCGCATCATGCCCACATTACGCGCCACCTCCTAATCTTGCGTACTAAAGTACTAATCCAATCTTGTGACCACTTCACTCGCACAAACACTGTCCGTAACGCACTAGTTAGTGTTACGCGGGCGGTTAGTTCTCGCCGCTCACGTCTACTAGCGTTGACGAGCTATTTATATTGTTTTATCCTCAATCACGCGCAACTAGGTCGCGATCTACATCACACACGCTGAAACAGATTTACGTCGGTACGAACCTTAGCACACCTTATTGTAAACAATTACCAATAATAAAATTCTTGCTTGCTCTTGGGATTAAACCAATAACGCTATTTATGCACAATTTATATCAATGATTCCTTTCGGAATGAGCTTTTATGATATTTTTATGGAGGATAAATTTGAATTACGTACCCTCTTTTAAACTATTAACTATTAAAAAAAACTTAAAATGAGCTACATTTCCTTCACTTTTTGATAATGAGTTATGTTTTATAGTTACTATTATTGTGTTCAGTGCTGTTTTTGTTAGTTCTATACTTATATCAATGCATATACAATAAAACAAAATTAGCTCTACCTATTTTCATACGAGCAGTTTATAATAAACAATTCATGGTCCAAAAACGACAAATGCACCGATATGATTAGTGCAGCGATGCGCGCAATCACAGAACGAATCCATCCATCGGCGACGTGCAAGCCAGTGATAACGCGTGACCTTGGGCTGCGCTAAACGATTGATAAGGGAAATTCGGCGACCGCCCCCGCGACCGTCGCCGCGCCGCTCTCAGCCGCTTATCGCACGCCGTGTTTGTTTTGCATGAAATTAGTGTCGCGGCCCACATTATAATGCGGTGACATGATCACGAATTAATGAACTGTTGCTTAGTGATAACGTTAAAGATGAGTATCACGATAAAAATTACAAAATTCTGTACGATAAGTAGCATAATAGGCAATTGTAAATAAATTTTAATTATCGAGTAATCATCTCGTTATTGTTAATCATATAAAAGTGATAGTTTAAATCCCAAGAACATCAAAAAATATACCGAAGTAGCCACAATGTTTAATAAAATTAACACTAAGATCAATCTCGAAGACACTTCAATTAGTTTTAATTTATAACTATAATATTTATTTTATGAACACTTGTTTCACACTTATGCACATGATCACATCAGCAAATCAATCGAAGACGACATCGCGCGTATGTACACATATGACGGTTGTGTGCGGCGTGTACTACGCGTTCGAAGCAACGCGTACGCAAGACGTAAGAACGCGCGCGCGCGTCTCGCCGCGAGCCAGCTAATGACCGGCATGGCGCGTATTTGCGACCCCCACTCCGCCACCGTACGCGCTATCAAACCAGTTTACGTGAAAAATTTTAATTCCTCAGCGCGGGTGACGACCGGTCGCGCTTTCCTCGCACGGCCCGGCCTCCCCCGGCCACGAGGAAAAAGCGCAGCGCCCCCGGGGGCGAACCGGAAGTGCACCGCGGCCGGCACGCGAACCAAGCGCACCCACCGCCTTAATTAAATGCTGCACGCTGCACACCTACCCCTTCGTAACGACACTACCCCTATGAACCACCTACCATTTCTATTACTATCACAAAATACTTTTTTATTTACACTTTTAATTTTAGAAAACAAGCACCATTACTTGCTAGCTTGGTTTCTATTTTGATGTTATAAGGCAAGAATAACTAACGATTAACATAAACAGAGCATTGATAGAAGAGCCCTTCTCTGTACAAATGCCTCTGTAAGCAAAGTGTAAGCAATATTCAACCATCACTAGTGCAACTAGTGGCAACGATAAGCAGTAGAAATTAATTCGGTCACGAGTGAATAACCGCTCTACAGACGCAGTACTATGATGTGAGCATCGATCTAGATACTTTCACGCATCCACCACATCACAATGATTCACTCGTATGCTGAAAACTCATATACATCTAAAACTTTCTGATACAATTTCCCATTTTCAGCCTGTTTCTAAGCCATTTCTTTTTTACGTTAAAATAGAAAAAGAAGAATTAAAAAAGAAAAGGTTAGATTGCTCTAAATGAATTTTGATGATTTTGTCCGTCTAGATAAAAAAGCGATATATAAAACAAACTAACGTGTAGACTTCACTGCAGAGCTTTTATTGGACGTATGCCAAGAAAATTACATCCATATAATTGAGCAGAGCTGTTTAACTAGACTAAACTTCAAAATCAATAACCTGCTTTTTTTCAGAAAAACAGAAAACGCAACTTAACACGCATAAATATAACGACACCGATGACGAAAAAATGTTAAATGGATTAATACGTAATCTACATGCTGCATGAGATTACATTTCCGTACCGCGAACTGTAACAATAAAAACCAATTTATACTCAACCTTATTGTTGGACAGATATTTTTATCTGAGGCAGAAGAATTTGATAATATAACTTACATAATTCAACACGGCTATTAAAATACAAAGAATAAGATCACATGACACATCTGTGTCGACGAACTACTATTAAAAGTATAGGGGGAATTATTGCTTAAGCCATTGGTCCCTTCTCATACATAGAATGTACTCATGTGGTAAACAAGAATAATAAAATGTGAAGAAAAAACTGGACCAGATTAAGGCGCCACAAAGGGTTCCTTTTGATTTCAATAGTACTTCATCCATACATTAAAAAGCCCCTTTAGTAAACTCATTCACTTCTTCAGAACCCTCTGACATACAAACAAGTTAAACAGTAACAAGCAGCTTTTTCACATTTATTCATAAGGATCAATTATTATTAACACTATTTACGGATAATCGTTTTTAAAATAGCACGATGATTAAACAGTGACGAGTGACGCTTAACTTCTTTATTAAAACAAGTATAATTAAGACAAATTGTATGTAACTAGCAGGTTATTCAGACACAGCCATACATCATACATCCAGAAGTAGGTAAACTTAATATTTGGCCGGAGATTTGCTTCAGTATAATTATTTTGAACCGAATATTCGTCGTCATTGGCTAAACCCATATTCGTCCGAACTCTACTGCTAATACCGATCTGAGACAGGAATAAAGAAACCTGTGCAAGTTGTAAAAATCGACCAAGGCGGTAATAAGTTATTGTCATGTTCGTAAGCAAGGGTGGACCGTCTGTTAAATAAAGCCGATCCCTTCCTTTTGACTAAATAGAGCGTCAACTTAAATGGATTACGTATTTGAAAAACATAATTACATTTCAAGCTGCTCTTTTTTGTTGCAAAAACGTTGTCATGTCGAGGAAAAACACTGCTTTTTTACAATACACAAAAAGTATCGTCTATAAATACAGGTGCCGTAAGTAGTTTTGTAGACTAATGTGTTATTTTAAATTTATTTTAACAATCTACTAGAAACAGTTCTAGAACCGTGAAGTTAAACATTTTAACATAAAGCGAAGTTTTATTTTAAATAATTGAAGTGTTTAATTTATTTCTGGTTACATAATATTAACGCTATATTGCGCAGACAACCGCATTTTAGCGATATTTGCTAAATGCGACTTCCTTCAGAAACTCCGAAATTTAACTCTAACTATTGGAAGGTGAATAATATGTTTTCTATTATTTTACATAATAAATCTACGCTGTTGTCCTGTTTCTTGAACCAAACTTAAGAATCAACTGAAGATAAAAATATTTTACGTTTCGAAATGGACGATCTTTCTACGCCTATTTTGAAAGCGACTAATTAAGAAAAAAACAGTCAAGTGCGTGTCGTATACGCTCATCTATAGGTTCCGTATCATGTTCTTAAGTGTATCAAGAATTTGGGTACTAATCACAGCGGTAATAATCGCAGTAGTGTTTTATCTATACATATAAAATGCTTTGTCCTGAATGACTAACTGACGGATCAACGCACAGCCTAAGCCGCTGATCGTAGAGACCTGAAACTTGGAGAGTGTGTTCTTTGTATGACCTAGGGATCCGATAAGAAAAGATTTTCCGAAATGCTACCCCTAAGGGGGTGAAAAAGGGGGGCAAAGTTTGTATGGGACAACATGATTCCTTGGTCCAATCTACTTCAAATTTTGCATAATCCTTTTTTAACAGAATTGATGGAAGACGTGTTTCGTATTTTATTGAAATTCATCCCCTACCGGGGTTAAAAAGGGGAAGAAAGTTATTTCTCATAGTTTTCTTTTAGTTTGTCTTATAAGTTTAATTTTGTGTTTTTCACAATTTTTTTACATTTATAAATTTGTCTGTGTCCGTTTTTAAAAATGGGAGCAGAGCTGGCTAACATCAATGGGAAATTAATAAACCTTCAATTTTGGCAGCGGGTACCTTTTATAACGTAGGCATCCACTAAGGAAGGATTTTACAAAATTCCTCCCTTAAGCGGGTGAAAAAAAAATCACACAAGCGAAGCTGTGGGCAAAAGCTAGTATAATATAATATGCCTATCTATGCTGTGTAGTTAAATAACCTACCTTCGACAGTTAATATTATCTCTTTAAACCAAGGCTTACTTTTCTGACAGCAAAATTATGCTTACGGATATGTAATAAAGTCGTTAACATATCTTGTTCAAAATAATTTTCTTTGAAAGTGATTGTTAAGTGCTCATCTTGATTTTCTGAAGACTTTTTAATGACATGGTTCCAAAATTAGAAGTGGAGGACGTTATTAGCTACTTTAGGGAACTTATATCTCGCAGGCCCCTGCCTGTGTTTCATCAGAATTTATTTAAAGACGGCAGAGTTATACGCCTGGTCGGTGCCATATGGATGAACGGAGAGACAGACAGACGGTCATGACGAAGTTATAAGGGTTCCGTTTTTACCATGCAGCTGCGGAACCCTGAAGAGGATAAATAAGAGGGGATAAAAAATTATTTAATAAATTTAACAACAACTTTAGATCTATAACAACTAGCTTCATTATTGACTTACTTAATTATAGATTAATAGTATCCGGTACTCTTTATACTGGCTTTTCGGAAAGCTTTTGACAAAGTTGATCATGAGTTACCTCTGAATAAAATTGTATTTAAAGGTGTTTATGGCGAATTGCAGTGCTAATTCTCTCAATATCTTCGACAGAAATCAAAAAGTAATATTATTTAGCTGCTTGCACTCAACTCAGATTAAGGACCATTAGGAGTACCACAGGGCGCAATCTTGGCGCCTGCTCCATTTGTTATCTTTATAAATGACTAGCTGTGTCCTCACGGCTCCGCGCGTAGCCTATGTTACTCAGTGATAATGTAGCTTTCTAACGGCAAAATTTTTTTGAAATCGATCCAGTTGTTTTTAATTTTATTCGTTACATACAAAAATCAAAAAATACAAATCTTTCCTCTTTATACTATTAGTATAGATTAAGATTTATCATTCAGTGAAGATAAATAAAAATGAAGTTCTACATTAAATTTTTAGCCCCATTTAGTTTATACAATTCTAAATCAACTCAATACGTCGAGCCTGTGCAAGAACATAGTAAATATTTTTCTTTCTTTCTTACAGATTAATATTGTACCAAAAACAAATTGCATCTCACAATTACAATCGCTACTGAATTCGTTTTACGAAACACATAAATGAATTTATATTTCCTTCATCATAAAGATGAATATTTTTACTCAAATTTCATCAGAATTGGAATATGGAGTTCCAGTTACGAATAATAGGTCTGTACAATAATTGTTGAAACTATAGTATACATATACAAGGTTAGTCGGAAAGGGGGTACTAAGCCGAAAGGGTGTCAAAGTACCCATAATAAGGGATAACTTTTGTTCTACAACTTTCCCCAAAAC
Organism: Amphipyra berbera; assembly: GCA_910594945.2. Lineage (NCBI taxonomy): Eukaryota > Metazoa > Arthropoda > Insecta > Lepidoptera > Noctuidae > Amphipyra > Amphipyra berbera. Next base: position 5,749,921 of record OU343136.1, on the reverse strand, counting down.
TCGATAGTTTAAGAGAAAAAGCTTTTCAAAGATTTCGTAAAACATATGCTAAAATCTATCTGTCCATAGCTATGATCAGCTGTTTTAACAATTTAGATCATATTTGGGGTCACGAAACAAAAATTATCGAATTTTGAAATTTTAACACTTGCTTTAAAATAGTCGTCAGTGATACTTTACGTGGCCCGCGGCTTAGTACCCCCTTTCCGACTAACCTTGTATAAACGTTCGTTTGGGGACATTACTTCTGCGATTGGTTTCATTTTATGACCCTGGATCTGAACCATGGAACAAGTACAAAGATCTGAAGAGTCATTGTAGCGTTGCATTCGCTTTTTAATACGAAGGCTTAGAACAATATGATCTGATGTAGATTCTGTGCAGACAATATCTCTTCCAACTCTTCTCCATAAGATGGACAGTCCCACTCGAAAGCTAGGATATTGCTTTGCACACGCTACAGGCGGAAAGAAGTCGTAGGATAAATTATGGCTTCACGCCAGTATTGAATGTGGTTTCCAGGCAGTAAAATCATTTTTGAAATTTGGTTTGGTACTTTATGATACCCAAGCGGAGTTTATTTCACCTGGTTCCCGGAAAAGAATAGACCATCCCCTCTCCTGCCGTGGTTGTCGTAAAAGGTGACTAAAGGATTATGTAAGGAGGATGGGCAGCAGCATCCACCTGTCTGCAAATAATAACAAATTGTAATCACCAACCTTTCTGATCCTAGAGACTTCTCTTCTTCAGTTTAATATAAAAAGTAACCCTTGAAAAAACAAGCTTTAGTAGATTTGGCCCCTGTAATTCCTATGTCCCACTAGCTATTCGTTTTGACTTAATTGATAAAGTGAGAGCCAGAATTTAATTTAATTCCTACATGAGTGTAGAATTTGGTGACATTGTTATGGACAGTTTGGAATTAAAGTTTCACCTCCCCATACACAAAGTACTATTTACAGGTTGAGCGAAATCTTCTCGGCAATTTTATCATAATTATGTCGAAGTTGGTGCATCAACCTCTGGAGATCTAAGAACAATCCCAATATTTCCAAAAACTTACAGAACGCCTTTTCAAAATTGCTAATTGCTTACACAGTGTCGCAGTACCGCCTCGCCCCAAAATAACGCATTGTAAAATGGACTATAAGCTGTATACCATTAAATTTAAACTTAAAATATAACCTAGTAATACTTAATTAAACATATAACACTAACAACCCTAGTGATATTAAGTTGATAAGACTTACTCGAGACATACTTGAAAATTTAAGAAAGCGTGACAATTGTTTCATTTTATGTACATGTATCCTATAATAAGTATAAATGTATTAACTGTGAGCGAACCTATAGAAATAAATAAAGTTAAATATCTATTTAAATCTACTAGAAATTAACATAAAATGTTTCTTTACTACCTTGATCTATCTACATCTGCAGGACTGTATCTAAATTACCCTTTTATCAGAATTAAACTGCCCTGTTATGTGTTCAAACTGAATAACATCCTTATGCAAAATCTATACTAAACTTACCTTTGTTCGCGGTCGCCCTCTTCCTCTCTTCAAAGCAGTATCTTGAGTAGATTCGTCACTTTTAGTCTTTTTCACATTAATGTTGGTCTTTGAAGCACATTGTTTGTCTTTGTTATTAATTTTTGCCACATTGTCCTTGATTTCACTTAGTTTTCTCCCCTCTTCTAGATCAACCTTGTTGGTATTTTTTACTTTTGCTGGTGACTTAGCTGTACATTTTGAAGGTAATGTTTTAGAGACAGCTTTAAGTGGCAAATCATCATCGCTTGAAGATTCTGATGAGCATTTACTACAGGATTCTGAACTGGAAGTGGTGTCAGAGAGCTGAGATTTCTTCTTCACTGGTGTTCTATCTTTACTTTGACTTTTATTATTAGTCAATTTCTTTTTTACTGATGGTTTAATAGTCCTTTTTGGTGATACTTTCCTCGGTGGTATAGCAGCAATTTTAAGTTTCAACCCAGTATCACATGAAGTAACAGAAAAGTGTGCCTTACGGGAAGCACTCTGCTTAGCATCAGAACACTCCCACTCACTTCTTGATGAATCACTGGAGCTACTGTTCTGTAATAAAAAATAAAAGAAAATGTTAATAAATAATATTTAATATGTATTGCCTATCAAAAATAAGATAAGAAAGAACTGACAGCAGACTACTGTAAGTGGAATAGTATTTACTGTAAATCAGTATTTAATATACCAAACATCACTACAAATAATCAGTGGCAACAAACAGCCAATAATATATAAAGGTGGACTCGGGAACCACTCACTGGGCCCAACAATGGGACTATCAGGGCTAAATATAATAACTGATCTTCATGAATAAAACTTTATTATTTGATACATAATAGAAATATATAAATTTTGTTGGTGATGGTGTGAATGTTTCAATTCAAGAATAAAATTGCATAACCAACTTAAATAACTTTTTTTAAATAACACAACAACACATAATAATGTTCTCAACCAAATTAAATGTATTCTATTCCAATAGTCAGCAAAATCATTATTGAACATAAAGTTTCTAAAATTGCGAATAGTTGAGTTATATTGAGATATAAAGATACAAACCTCAGAATCACTATTTGAGTCTGAATCGCCACTTGAATCATGGGTTTTTGGCAACTCTGTGCCCATTCTGAAAATAATTAATATTTATTTATAAAAAACAATAACATTGATTTTAAAACTAAGCTAAACAAACAATTCCAATTATGTTGATCTTGATGTAACCATGAACTTGAAAAACAACAAAAACATTGCAAAACAGAGTGTATGTAATGCAAAATATTATGTAGGAGTGATAGCACAATGCAAGGTATGTTAATTTCTTCAAATTCAACTACTATTTAAAGCAATTTAGACAATTATGTAAGACTTCACTGTAATAAACGGTTATCAAACTAAATAATAACTAGTAATGACGCTATAATGCTGGTTCCAAATGGTTGGGGTACTTACTTCAAGGTTGGTCAAGATGTTTCCAAATACAACAGTGTAATTGTCTTCATTTCAGTCGCAAATTGCCCATAATATTATAATTATCTGAAAAACGACATTGAAATCAATCAAAGTAGTAGCTCTAAAGCGATATTTTGAGAAATATCCTATTTCCACTGCACATAATTTGTTGAAATGACAGATCTGACGACACTCGTAAGACCAGTTTATTCACGATGAAACTTGGTGATGTTGTACAACGCAGACTAGAAATATCACTAAAAAACTGCGAAGTTACATAAAAACAGTCTTATTTTCGCGAGATAAATCATAATAGGCGAGCATAACGGTCTTTTAGGACATTGGCGCCAAATAAGTGCATACGTTTACATTCTGAGGAAATATAATGCTCACTGTTGCTGTGTTACACTATATTATTATGATTTTGGAGCCATAATAAACTACATCACATACTAACCACATCAGAAAACTTCGTAATACAAATAATACAAGGCAAAACGATGAAATTACTTCACACTAGCATAACACTTGGCCTCCATGTTTACAAATCATTCGTATAAAAATGTACAATACATACCTACGTAACTCAAGAGAAAGTTAGTGAATTTTGCATCTTATTCTTTTGCTCATATGAAAGTTACGTATGAAAGAATGAGACTTATTACCATTATATCTATATGAAATGCGGCGCAAAATGGCGTCCAATATTATCAAGAAACGCTTTAAATTAATTTCGTATATGAGCTAATAACAAATTACAAAGTATTTTTACAATTTCAATGACCAGGTACGCTTTCCTCCGTCACCATATTTATTTGTAATTAGATAAACCGATAAATAAAAGCTAATTTGAATCGCAGAAAAACTAATATTGACAGTAACGCCATCTTTTATCGCAAAATAAATTAAAATATTCCCTCTATTCTAATAAATCTCAGCGACGAAAATAAAGACAGTGGTGACAAAATTAAAACAATCATTATAATACATAAAATCAAACTATAGTGTATAACATACCTAAAACAATATCAAATTAGCTGGTTTTATAATCCATTATCAAGTTAAATTATTTGATTGAAGTTCCGAATTCTTACAGTGGAATTAAACTAAATTTGTTTAACCAAAACAAGCTATATTTATGAATATGTTAGTTGTGTTAGTGATTAAATAGCTATTATACATAATGACTGGTCATTATATATTCTAGACAATGTGATAAATTAATCACTTTATTCGGATATTATTCATAATAGCAGGTCGAAGTTAGTCAAAGTAATAAATACGGTTTTATTTTGTGTTATGGCTAGTGAGCTTTCAATATACTTTTTGTTTTAATTAATGTTAAATTATTATCTATGACAATGTTAATTATGACATTATACGATGCAGATTTTTTTATTCACAAGGAAACCTAAAAATAAACCTAATCTACCATGCATACTTGCTTTGCAAAAGAGGAAATCTGGCGCTGGGCGACCACTACCGCGGCACGCTCGCTTCGCTCGCTCGACTTCGCGCGTTGTGTGGTCGCAGTTCTAACCTAACCTAAGTGTTTCGAATTTGACAAACTGTTTATTGTTTAAAGATCCGAATCCGTCGTTCTATACGTCGATAGAAAAATTATAATTAAGTAATACTATTTAAAATAACAGCATATTATTGCTACACATAACTATGCTTAAGGCAAATTGAAATAAAACTTTATAATCTTCATCTATACTTATTTTATTACTATAAATAAGTCTTCTAAGATATTATATAAAATAGCTAGTTAATGTGATTAATTCCGTGTCATCACTTTGTCTAAATTGAGTAGATTTATGTATAATGGCTGGATAGTATTATAAGGTTAGTCGAAAAGGGGGTACTAAGCCGAAAGGGTGTTAAAGTACCTATAATAAGGGATAACTTTTGTTCAACAACTTCCCCAAAACTCGATAGTTTAAGAGAAATAGCTTTTCAAAGATTTCGTAAAAAATATGCTAAAATCTATTTGTCCATAGCTATGATCAGCTGTGTTTACTATTTAGGTCATATTTGGGGTCACGGATTAGAAATCTAATTTTCTGAATTCATAACTAAAACAGGCATTTTTTTTTTGAAAATGCCATAATAAAAATCTTTTTGCATGCAAATAAAAATTATCAAATTTTATTTAACACTTGAAAAGTCATCAAATATCACACTTTAACAGGCCCGCGGCTTAGTACCCCCTTCTGACTAACCTTGTATAATATCCGGATTTATTACTGTCGCTGCGACAAATATATGATTAAAATTTTTCAAGCCCACGGTTTTTTGTTAATTTTACCTTACATTTGAACATCTTTAACATATTTTGTATTAATTTTAGCATTAGGTGTGCGATGTTTCATAGGATTTCATACAATTATTTCTAAAATTCGATTCTTTCGGTGCGTTCGGCGCGTTCGGCTCTGATAAGTGTGCGTCCACCTTTAAGCAATCTATTCACAGATGAATGATAATATGATCTATTCTACCTACTCTTGTCTATGGTTAAGGGGTAATCTGTGGTGGTGTAGACATAGTCATAATTATATCATTAATCTGTGGTGGTGGTGATGGTGGGTGACAGAAACAATATCAACAAAGTATTATTAATGAAATTGAAATGGACCGACAAAATGTAAATAACAGCAACGTAAATTTTGTAGCTGATCAAAGTAAATGTGAATTACCAGTTCAAGAACATATAAAAACTGATATATATGGTCATACGATACAATAGATTCTTGGATGTAGTTCGTAGTGTTCACAATGTTTGTCTATCTTATTTTGTTAACATAATATATTATAGATTTATACTATTATACTAGACTTACACGAGACATAGGTAATACACTACTATTAGCTGTTATTTTATTGACTGTTATATAATATAATTCATTTATTCTAGAGAATGGAGGAACTAGACGCCTGGGATGATCTGGCCAACATACCAGCTGATCCGCCAGTCATGCGCAAACTTTGTACTGATTGCAAGTAAATACATAAGGCTTGAAATTTTTGTTTCTAGTTTCAATAATATTATTGATGTATAAAAAAATATTCATCTTTTTATTTCAGAAGACCAGCAGTTGTTTGCTGGTGTTCAGCACTACCACCAGAAAAGTTGAATCCTCGCAGCACTGTAATACTGCTACAACACCCTGCAGAAGAAAAGAGGTGTCTCCGCACTGCTCCAATGTTGCAATTAGGTCTAGCTGCTAATAAGTGCCTTATATTCAAAGGAAAAAAGTTTCCACAACCCAAGCATGAAGACTTAGAAACTTTACTCAATCATCCAAACACACTTCTACTTTATCCAAGCAAAACTGCCATAGATATAAGAGACATGGAAAATGATACTGACAGTTACAATCTTGTACTGATAGATGGAACATGGCCTCAAGCTAAAGCAATATATGCATCAAGTCATATACTCCATAAACTTAAACAAGTTAAGCTATTGACAAGCAACACTAGTAGTTACATCATAAGGACACAGCCAACAGAAGGATGTTTGAGCACACTTGAGACAGCTGCTGAAGCTTTGTCGCAATTAGAAAAAGATTCAAAGTACAGTGAACAATTATTACAACCTTTGCACACATTATGCAAGTATCAGTTAGAGAATGGGGCAGTAACTCACCAGTCTAAAGAGTTTCTTATTAAAACCAAAACATACCCCAAATTGATTGGTAAAAGATTATCCAAACTATTAAGATCTACAAAAGAAGAAATAGTTGATCAAACATGATTTTATTATATTTTAATAAACATATTTGATACACATTAATTTTTTCTTGTCTTTAATAATTTTACCTATTCATCCTATTATGTGTATATAATATGGATATTGTATTAGCAATTCGTGTACTGTCAGTCAAGTTCCTTATTACCTATGTATATTCTATCTAGATTAAGACAATTATTTATACACCTAGTTTATTTTTCAGATATGAAACTTTTAAGTTTCACAAAATGGTGCTAAGTCAACTTCACTACTTTTGGGTATCTTTTATAAAAAAAACATAATTCACGCTCAGTAGTTAGTACAGTAATTAATCTAGTTACTTATTACATTCCTAGATTCATAAATGTAATATGGAACACTAAAAAGAGAAGGGTGTACTGTGACATGAATTTGTTTAATGCTTGTCTGGTAAGGCAAGCAGATAAAAACGATTTGCGGGATGTAACCTGCTACGTGCTCAAGTACACTCTGAACAGTGGTGGATTCAGCTTTTAGCACAGGGGCCGGCCACCTAAGTTACAGTTCGTCCGCCGTATCTTGGCTAGTCCGAAGTGAATGGCAAATGGCTGCGCATTCAATTATACTGAACAAATCATGAAAAAACAGTTATTATTGGCTGCGCAGCCATTCGGCGCTCACATCGGACTAGCCAAGAAACGGCGGACGAACTGTACCTACATTAAATTTCCGCATTTTTTTTATAAATGAGGTACCTACGCGTAATTTCTTGGGCGCCAGCTCAGGGAGTGGTCATAATTGACGTGACCATGAAATCCCTGGATATGCTTCTAGCGACTCCTGGTGATTCCTGTCGGCCTTGGGAAAACTGTACTAAGGTGTACACTGTGAGTAAGCCAATAACTAGATGATTTAGGACTCATGTACATATTGGACTCATAGCTATAAATAAAATTATAATTACGTTCTAAGTAACGTAATAATTATAATTTTATTTACTAGATATGTCTTAGACTCTGCCAAAGTCGGATTAAAAGCCATGTAGCCACTTAGACAGATTGTTAAATGACAGTTTATTTTACTAGCAACATTATGTTGCTGTCACTTTGACGTGTATTACTTTTTCTTTCCTTTTCTTTCGGTTCTGTCAAACAAATCGGAAACATGGCTGAGGTTCGTAAATTATTTTATGAATATTATCCACATTTATATTGTTAATCAATGGCAAAATCTTGTTTATTGTGCTGGTGCTATCTACTAGTGTTGTTAAAGGATTGTGCCCAAGTGCTATTTTCTTGAAGTGAGACACAATGTTTACAATTTACAGGTCGATGAAACTCTCAAGAAAAAGCGTACCTTCAGGAAGTTTACCTTCCGAGGTGTCGATCTCGACCAGCTTCTGGACATGCCCAAGTAAGTACCTACCTACATATCTATTGTTGTAAAATAAGTACAATACAGATGATTTGTAATTTGCTTACATTGCCTGTTTGGAACAAACTGTCAAAATCCCCCTGTAAATGATAAATTATTGAAGATATCTGTGTAAATTGTCAATAACGAAACCTTAAATTGATAAAATTTACTTCTTCTTGATGTACATCACACTACTTGTTAGTGTTTTAATCCGGTATCGGTAACCAGTTAACATAACCTCAAAATGTTAATTCCAGTGAACAACTCATGGAGTTGATGCATGCCCGCGCGCGCAGGCGGTTCGCTCGCGGCCTGAAGCGTAAGCCGATGGCGCTGGTGAAGAAACTGCGCCGCGCCAAGAAGGAGGCCCCGCCAAATGAGAAGCCCGAGATTGTAAAGACACATTTGAGGAACATGATCATTGTTCCTGAGATGGTTGGATCCATTGTTGGCATTTACAACGGAAAGACTTTTAACCAGGTTTGTTTGTTACCAATTTCAATATTTTGGACTGACAACCTGATTCTGAAAGGATTAGCTATAACGCATAAAATTATTAACTTTCAAATGTCATGTTAATATTTGTGATTGATTGATTCAAACAATCATATTAGTTAACAAGAGATTTGACAAAAGATTAGATTAATTAGGATTTCAGGATTTAATGTTTCGGAACTACATCAAAATGACAACATTGAGTATCCCTCTTACAAGTAAAATAATAAAATATAGATATTAGCACTTTGTCTGTGACTTCATCAGCATGAATTTCAGACCAACTTCCCAAAATGAGAATACAACATGTATGTAATAATTATTCATATCCAATACTCTTGTCTTCAAAAAAAACAAATTTTCCATATGAACTTCTATTTCCGATTCCACCCCCTTCAGCGTAATATTTCAAAAAATGCCGACACATCACTCCTACTACATCAGTATCTGATCGTTTCTGTATAATTAACTCGATTTTGCAAAGATTTCGAGATTATACACTTTTCATGCGAAGGAGCGACATGCAATTTTTATTTCTAAACAGAAGCATTGATAATTAATCCCTGCTTCTTACTTCAAAAGTACCAAATTTCTTAATACAAACTTTCAATCTTTATTTCACCTTGATTGAGTTATAAAAACATTGAAACATTTGTGGACAGTTATTTCTATTTCACCCCTTTATGTGACTATTTCACCCCTTAGGGGTATAGTTTCCAAAAACTCTTAAAAACATGAGTATGTTTATTTCTAACCAGAAGGCTAAGTATTTAATTCCACGCTTCTTCAAAGGTACCTGATTTCTTGTACAAACTCATAAATTATTTCACCCCCCTTAGGAGGAGCATTTTCTAAAATCCTGAAACGCATGTTTCATATTTTTTAACCGAAAGCCCAAATACCATTTTTCATCAATTTTACTTAAAAAATGACAGATTTTTAAACAAACTTGCATTTTACCTCTTTAGGGGTAGAATTTCCAAATATCCTTTCTTAGTGGATGCCTATGTCACAAAAGAAACCTGTCCAAATTTCATGTTTCCAGCTTGGTAGTTTATGCTCTGCATTGATGAATCATTCAAGTCAGTCAGGACATGTTTCTTTATAAGTATAGATTGCATCCACTACCAAACATTGGCCTTTTCATAAGTTTTACATTTGCAATAATGTATGTATGTTTGTTGATCAGTATTCACTACATCAACACAAAGATCAAGCAGATTGGTGATCACAATTATTATTGTTGTTTTTAGGTCACAAGGAGAATCGGTCTCATTGGTCTCATTGATATTATGTATTCCCTTAGTAATATTTAATATTTGAAAATTACTACTTTTGTCTATTTATATATTAATAAAAGGTTTAAATGTTATTTTTCCAGGTTGAAATCAAGCCTGAGATGATCGGCCATTACCTCGGCGAGTTCTCAGTCACATACAAGCCTGTGAAGCACGGTAGGCCCGGTATCGGTGCCACCCACAGCTCCAGGTTCATCCCACTGAAGTAGTGTGCTGAACACCACCTAGGCTTAAGTCTAAAACAAAAAATGTGCACAGGTGTACAATAAAAGTATCTTGTGTGGCCATGTTTGTTTCATTTTCTTTTATTGTCTTTTGCAAACCTTTAAATAAAATCAATCTTTGTGAACAAAGGTGTTATGATATAAATTGATACCTTACTTAATAAAATTAGATTTTAAAAAATCTAGGAATCCTGTTGTATATAACTAGAACCAGCAAATGATTTTTCCAGGCTAGAAAGACAATTTCCAAAGCCAGAATGGCTGGATGAGCGATTTTATCCATAAATGGCCGAATACTATAATTTACGGAACGTTATTGGTTAAAATTGATATTCCTGTATCTTTCCCAATAACGAAGCAAAGTTTTGACGTCTGCTTTGAACATCCTAAAAATCTAGCACTACATTCACCCAAACATAGAATTCACGTCGTGAACCCTATATCCTATTTTTATGAAGACAGTCCAATGCGGAACTTGGTGCGAATGAACATCGTCGAATTAGCTATATTCAGTAAAGCCGACCATCGTTATTATTACGCCTATAGTGGCACAGTGGCTGAGTTACTAGGTTACTAGCTTTTGCGCTACGGGTTGCGTATTTAATTTCCGAACGGAACAAATATTTGTATGGCTTACTAGCCGTGTCCTCACAGCTCCGCCCGCGTAAGAAGTTTTATTCCAGTAATAAATATAGCCTATGTTACTCAGTGATAATGTAGCTTTCTAACGGCAAAAGTATTTTTGAAATCGGTCCAGTAGTTTTTAAGTTTATTCGTTACATACAAAAATACAAATCTTTCCTCTTTATAATATTAGTTTAAATATAGATAAGGTAATGATTTCGTCCAGGTCTGGCTCCTGGATGTTTTTGTATGATAGGTGACTGTTAACGCACCCACGATTTATGAGAAAGGAATAAATAGATTACGTATCATCTATACATATAATAAATCTGTAGACTTCTATACATGTAATAAATCTGTAGACTTGGCGTGTCTGTACATAGTAAATATTAAAAAAAAACCTTTCTGGGGTGTTAAACGATAACCAATAGAATCCGTTTATAATATTTTTGGAATTTTTGTCTGTCAGTATGTTTATCTGTTTGTTTGTGCAAGCATCACGTAAAAACAACTGATCCAATGTTGTTGAATTTTCTAAACAAATATTGTGCTTATCTCCATGTAACATATTTTTTTGTTTCATCGCAATCGGTTTTTATTGCGATATGCAAATTTTAAGTTTTCTAGAAGAACTTAGCATGTATTTGTTTATACCATTTCTTTTCAATAGATGGCGTTACGTGTATAAAATCACATTGTGAGGAAATATATTACAACGAATAAATCCACAAATTACCTAATATTAATTGTTGAATTGGTACCTATTCTCAGTCTACGGAAGGTCTATTGAAATGCTATCCTTATGAAGAAGGTATTAAGCTTTTATCAAAAAAAAAATCGAAGATATTATTGTTATTAAGAATTTATGAGGTACATGCCTACCTACCTATCTATCTGAATGGCAGTGGAAGAGAAATACACTCAATTTCACAAGTATATTCTAAATTGTTAATTGTGCAACGCAAATACGATAGATAAATTTGAGATACTCATATATTTTATTAATATTCTCATAAATCTGTAGACTTCCGTGTTTGAAAATTGGAAATATTTTTAAAATAATAGTGGGAGTGGTTAAAAGATTAAAAAAAATCCATTTCGATCATTTTTGTAAATTTTGTCTGTTTGTCGGTTTGTTTGACTCGGTGTGATTGACTTTTATAGACAAATATTGTGCGTATCTCGGAGTAACATTTAGTTTCTGTTTCGTCCTAATCGGTTCATTCAATCTAAAGTACCTAATTAGCATTTAAAGTCATTAAGAAAAAAATTAGCATCATTTGTTCGCACATATTTGCTCAATAGATGGCGTTGCGTGTATACTAAATTACGTAATCTATTTTCCGTTCAGTTTTAATTAAACGTGTACAATTTCCGGTTAGTTTATGTTATGCTATGAAGCTGCTTCTCGCACGATTAGCTCTATGTGGCTCTCTCCCGTGTACCTAAGCAACCTGAGCTATCTTTATGCAAACATACCCTTAGTTTTTTTTAATCGTTTGACAATCTTCATGGATGTCCCTCGCCCGGGGAAGGCGAGGGGGTCTGCCGGTCTCTTACCGGCTAAAAACCAACGGTGACCTAAGGGTCAGAAGGAGGGACACCGTTGGTTTTTACGTGACCCTGGCCTTAGCCGGGGTCACGGGATTCGCTATTGCATGCACCGCAACCCCGGCAGGTCTTGGTCCACCAGCTTCTTCTGGTGGACCTCTCCAGTGGTGGGACAATTTGTCCCCTGCCCCACTTCCATCTGAGAGGCGCGCGCGGAACACGGCGCGTCATCCTCCCGGGCCTGTTACTGGTTGGGCGACGGGTCCCCTAACCCACCGCCCGCAGGCCACTCACTAGGGTGGCCGGAGATCGTCACGCACACTCCGGCGCCCGGTGCGTCTAGCACGAGAAGGGAGGGAGGAAGACGCCTCCCTCTGCCTCTCCGCTACCTCCTTGGTGACCATCACCTCCTCGCAAAAGGAACCGACGGCGACGGCCTCCCACGCACTCTCTCTGCCCACCATGGACGGAACCACAGCCGGAAGCGAGAGGTCACCACCTACTGCCGCAACCAAGTCACGGCGCTGCGCTGTCCACGCAGCGCACACTTGCAGCGTGTGCTGCGCCGTGTCCTCCTGGCAGTCCACACAGTGGTGACATCCGGGCGTCTGCTCCCGGCCTATACTACACAGGTACTTCCCGAAACAGCCATGTCCCGAGAGTACCTACATCAGCCGGAAGCTGAGGGCGCCATGACGCTTCTCCAGCCACATGCACACATCCCTTTTTTTTTATCGTGGGTAAATCCTCATGGACTATCCCTCTTCTGGGGAAGACGGGGGGGTGTGCTGGACTCTTACCGGCTAAAACCACCACGGTGTCCCTCCTTCTGACCTAAGGCCGGGGTCGCGGGATTCGCTATTGCATGCACCGCAACCCCGGCAGATGCACACATCCCTGGTGTTTCTACTGCTAACATTGTTCACAGGGAAACCTTATTATAATGGACCTTACTACTGATAGAAATACAACATATTTTGTTTAGTATAAATCCTAATTTTCAAATCTAACAACTAAACATCTACTCAGCCTAAACCGTTGGTAAAAACATAGAGCACCCGAAGTTATGTGAGGTTTCCTTTTTTATGTATTTTTTCATATTTGTTAGAATAAAGACGTAAAAAAACCCAATCTTATCTATACCTACATAATAATAGTTTCAAGTAATGTTGTTCTACGACTTCTACGCATACGAAGTAGCGGGCACAGCTAGTTTAAAATAAAAGTTGGTATTGCAACATGGGGCGTAGCCGTGGTTTTGTCCAGGGTGGGGCAAACTCAGTCAGACAGTAAATAGTAGTGTTTTCGATAAATCTGGAAGTGCAGAATGGGATTATGGGGCAATTTTGCCCCGTACCATTGAGGTCCAAATAAGTATAGACAGAGTCGAGCATTGGCCTATTTTGGATAATTGTTCTGTAGACATGGATGGCAAGTAGACTGAATCTTACCTATTCTGTCCTGTATCAAGCTTGCCGCGGGCTCCGCACTATAGACCCGTGGCCCGTCGCAATGTATTGCAGATCACACTAAAGAAGCAGTAAAAATACCAATAAGTAAGTACGTATTAAGAAGTTATTAATTAGACACCAATCTACATAAGCATGATTCACAAACAGTCATTGTTTATGTCATTGCGTATCAGTAAATAACAACGTGAAGCCTCAGTACAAACATAAAACGTACGAACAAACCGATATAAAACGCCCTCTTACTAAATATTTTTATAATTCCTCGTATCAATTAAAAGGCTGCTTGAGACGTGGAACGAATGTGTAACCACATCGTTGGGGTTAATAGAAGTGCACTAAGTACCCATCAGCATGGCACATCGTGCTGGGTGGACATCATGGAACCAGCTGAAACCGGAGTGAGCCGCCGCGGTCCGACCGTCCCCAGCCGCGCAGCGCCAAGACATTGCGAGAACCGTTTGTTTGACGACTGACCCTTTTTGTCTCGGCAACTAACACCCTAAATGGACTTACGAATCATTTACACATATATCTACTTTGTTACGTTTGGAAATATTCGGCTCGACTAAGTGTTTCAGGTATATATTTAAACAGTTTACGAGTTTTGTGCCAATAAAATAAACCATGTTAGTGTATTAACGATTACCTGGTAGGTAGGTATTACCTTACTTTGTTGACGAACGTTACGATGTAGCTTGGCGATTTTCTTTTAATATTCCTATCGATTAAATTGTAAGACAGAAAAAGTGATTTTTTCCGATAGTTGTGAAAATGTACGAAAATGTATTTGACGTTGTATAGAAAAATAACAATAATTTTATGTTCACATCATTGTCTGAATCCTAACGCCTGAATTAGGGTTAAAAAACCACAGTAAGAAAAATATCGTGTAACGTCCCCGAGTGTAATAACGTAGAGGTACTGAAAAATGGCGAGTTCTCATTACAAGTCATATGACAATACCGTACATTAATTATTAATTTCCAGTCGACGGCAGTTCAGCTAGAACACTGACTTCATCGCTGAGGCACGCTAGTGAAATGATCTTGCAATTAATTTGTATGTCGTATATCTTAATTAGTCATGTCTCTACTCTTTATTGTACCTCTGTAAACAACATGAAACAGGTTCAAAAGGTTCTTTTGATGATTATGTTCACTTGCCTATTACGAGATTGTGATTTACCCGTTGCTCCTTAATATATCTACGTACCTAACAGTTTTCTTAATCAGTCACGCTTTTTATTCAAATCGATAATAAATGTACAAATATACCTACTGTTTATGGAAAATCGTATATTGTACAAATTAATTAATCGCAATGTAGTAATAGCAAAACATGACTCATTTTAATAACCCCGTAATCTAAACTCTTTTGAATGTGGTTCCACCATTGACAGCGAATAATGGCTAAATTCAAATAGGATATCTGGAAAGAATATTTTTATATTCCTAGAAGTATCATTACGATCTAGGTTAAATTAAGTCCAAAAGTTAACTCGAAAAGTGTTAAATATAGAAAACTCGTTTGAATACTATTATTTTCAGTAAGTATGTTCTTATGTGCACCAAGGCAAATAACTAACTGAAAATAAAATAATGAAAATATCTGTCTGCTGAAAATTTAACTATAAATAAGTCATCGTTACCAAAACTTACGACAGCCATTAGACCCACAGTAGTTTCTTGTCATAAAAGATAAAAAGTTATAAGTAGCGGAATATCGAGCCAAAAACTTTTTTTCTTTTCACCGTCTCCATTCTTTGCAAGCGGGTAGGTAAACGTAAAGTTAAGCCTGTCGTATCAGAATCGAAGATTGAATGTTTCCCACAGTCTTCCTGGTGTCGATTTAGTCCGAGCCTGTCTTCAGAGACCCTATTTCCCCCTGACCTTTTCGATAATCAGTTGTCGAGCGATTCGAATTATCTCATTTTTCTCGTACACCATCCAAAAGGTCATGAATCAGGGGGCTGGTCGGTCAGTGTCAGGCTCAACACCACAAGTGAAGGAAGTTGAATGTGTTGGGTTTTATTAGAAAATTCGGTTCAAAGTCCCGTAGCGGTGGTTTTAGGTTCACCCCCTTGCATTTGCGAAAGTAGCACCGTCGTCAGGATGCCTGGCTGCTTATCCTTTTAGGGTGACAGGTGATGGTTAAGTGTTACTGATATCCAGCTGGTTCCAGAGCACGTTGTCATTACCTTTTATCAGTATCTGAACATCTAACGCTGGATCTTCTTATCGCTACAAATTAGCGGTCGCATCATTAGAAAAGATTGATATTGTTATAATACCACCAGTCTTTGTCACACATATTGTTGATAGTGGTATATTCTTATAAGCACAAATTTCAATTCTTTCTCTCTTTTCTTTATGTTCTCATACCATAAATTAGTAAGGGCATGCTATTAAAAATATTTAATTTTACATATTTCCACCTAAGTCCTTTTTCAGTTTTTTTTTGACGGCACGTTTGGTGCAGTGGCTAAGCGATTGACTTCTGCGCTGCGGGTCGTGGGTTCGATTCCCGCACGGAACAAATATTTGTATGGCCTACAGATAGTTGTTCCGGGTCTGGGTGTTTGTGCATGTGAAGATTTGTGTTTGTAAACGTACCCACGATACAGGAGAAATCCTAGTGTGGGGCAACGTTGTTTAAAAAAAAAGAAAAGAAAAAAAAACCTACTGTCATGAAATTCAGGTGTTTCGCTTTGGTTTATTGGATTGTAGATCATATTGCAAAGCTATTGAGCTCTACTTAGGTGTTCATAACGTTTTGTCAAATCAAAGGTGTGCATAAAATATGGTATGTCGAGGCGCTGTTGAAAAGTTTCAAAGCGTTCATGCTAAGTTAGATGCATCAGCAGGTCGAGATCATTAGACTATTGTATGTATTATCATAATAAATATCAGATTTATTTTATGGCTTTAGTGAATAACATTCATTTTGTTCAAAACATATTTGCGAATTAAAAAGAAAGTTTGTGATAAGAATCTTTCATTTATCTAGCACCTAGTTTAGAAGTCAGGGTTTAGCGCTAATAATGAATAAACCTGTCAAACATACTTAATATTATAAAAATAAATAAACTCTTAGTGTTTTTCACAAAAAAAATATTTAGACGTATATTTTTCTGAATAAATATCTTTTTATTATTTATTGTTTTATTATTAATTGCTATTCCTAATTACCATCATCATCGTCCAGCCCACAAACATCCAATGCTCTCCTTATTCCTTTTAAGATGTCTTAATGTAGCAACATTATGCTTTTGAACAGATTTCAGATGCTCGACCATAGATATGTGCCGTAATAATATACTTACCAAGACATGTACTGCATTACCTACTCAATGTTTATTGGATTTTATGACTATGCGGTATGTGGATTACCGAAAATTTGTTGGACAGAAGATTTACGAGCGGGATAAAGCCGGAGTAGCGCATGGGTAATGTTTGTGAAGACATAGGTATGAGCATGTTTTATAGTCGATTCACTTTGGTGCTCCAATGTAAATAATATTCGGTATTGACTAAAAATAAACACGTACATAAACAAAGCAAATGGAATACGCGTAAGTTCGGCTTGCTCCACAAGCGGTCGCTGAAACTGGCAGAAATCTCGTCCTAACTAGAACAAATAATTGTTATAATTAAAAACTGCCGTTTGTAAGGGCGCTTGATGTTGGTGTGTTTATAAAGAGTCGGGGCAGAGGCTTCGCGGGCTCTGGTCGACCGGTACTGCGCGCCTGGCCGCACGCGCCATCGCCATTTTCCGCCTCGCGAAACGACGCGAACTGTCGAGTTTTAGTACAGCAAAGTTTTATAAAAATAATTTATGAACATTTAAATTACATAAACTACATCGTTTACAATAATTAATTACTTAGTAAAATTTAACATTTTTGTGAATATCAACGTCTTGTGTGTTTCAGTGAATTAAACAGTTTTATTTTATTATCTTGTATTTCATAAAGGACGTTTTCTTGACTGCACATATTTTAAGGTAAGGAAAAGATTGGTGATATTATTTTATCTGTATGCCTACGTTTATTTGCTGAACAATCGCCGGTATCACACATTCACCCCGTTATGGAACAGCAGTTTCGTCTAGTTTTCGTAAAAATGATTATATTTACCGTTGCCTGCATTATTATGTGATCAATCGGAAGTAATTATAAGCAAATTAATCAATTTATGTGCAGATCGATGTACTATTCATTTATTTTACAGTCCATTTCATTAGATAAGCAGGTTTAAATTATGTAGTTAGGTGCGGTATTTTTTCATGATTGAATTTAAAGCAACGTTTAATTCTTAAATAAAATATTTCCCCTGAGAAACAGAATTATTACAACAGAGGCAATTTAAAATTAAGTTAAATTGAACGCACCTATACTTAGGTACTTATTCATGAATATTATACACAGTGTTGCCAGTCTTTTACATTCTGTAACTTAAACCTTGCAAAATTCAAAGAGATATTCAAGTAAGTTGGTAGTTATGGTGTAAAGTTCTCTTGTCATCAATGTCATAATAATTATGTCGGAAGTTTTCAGCGTCAATCCTGAAAAAACACGATAAGAAACAATGGTTCTCAGATTTATTATATTTTCCGCATGCTTGTTACATGAAATAATAATGGTAAGTACCTACACCTAAAAAAACTGTGAATTTTGACTCGCTTTTATAATTATTGTTATACTTACAAAATTAGGTAAATTTGACCTTGAAACTTGAAATTATTGTCGTTACATAGAAAACTGACACATTAAGTTAATTGGGATGCTAAAACGAAGGGAATAGGAGTGATAATGACAATAATCGCTGTGTTAATTGCGTAGGATTAATTAGATAAATACTTAGTAGCTATTAAACAAGGTGTAGATAACGGTTAAGGACGCGTTGATGAGTGATATATCTAGTATGTTAAAGTACTTAATACAGACAGTACCTAAATCAATTGGGGCACGTGTTATTAAATGGGATTGTATAGTTAGAAATTATGACAAAAGCAAACTCAACATATTAATCAAGCTAAAACTGATTCATATCATGAGTGGACTAGGGCGATATATGATGGGTTAGCTATCCACTAGCAGCAAGGCTATAGCTATCACCGCGGATTTTACGTATCGTAATTTGTTATAACACAATAATAATGAACTAATTTTCATTTATTAACCACTTCGTAAACTTTGTGCAATGATTACTGAAGTAAGTACTTACTTTTGGTACCTATTGCTCTTCATTATACTCTTGTAGAGTAATGAGGGGCAACTGTACGCAGTTTTGAGTAAATTACTTCCAGAATGAATGATTCGTATGACGTTTTAAACATTTTCTCAAAGTGCTTTCATCGATCCCTACTATTCCGGGTGCCGTTCGTTTAGATTTACCTTCTTCCATCAACTTCTGTACAGACTTGTGTACTTCGGTACAGATTTTCCGATTGGGACATTTTCTTATATTATACTTGTGAAGCATTTTAGATCTAGAAGTCAACACAACATTTAAATAATTAGGTTTACTTTGATGGGGTACGCGTATGAGGACACTTACCCGCGTAGACTTACCCATCCAGTCCCCTTGTTCGCTTCTCAATTGCTAACCGGCGAGCCATCGACAGGGACACTAGAACGAAGTTCATTACGCATACTTACTCGCTGCGGATGGTTACCCTACATTACTCTACCTAAATCAATTGGGGCACGTGTTATTGAATACAATTGTAAAATTAGTAATTATGACAAAAATAAACTCATCACCTGATTCATATCTTAAAGCGATAGGTGGGGCATTCTTCGAAAAATATTAACAAAAATTGAGAACGTCATTAGCATCATCCCAAAGTTAAGAATGCAGATGTTTAATACTACAATTGAAGCATTGGGTGCAACAAGGGCGTTACACAAAAAAGTGAGTTCTGAGATAATTTAAGTTAAAGTTTTTGATGTATTATAACTTTTAAATAGATTAGGATAAATCTCAAGTACTTATAAAATTTATTGGTACCATGATTCAGTTATAAGATTCTAGTATTATTATTATTTTAAGATTGTTAGAAACTTCAAAATAACATATTTTTTGAATACTTGTTATCCGCCCTTGTTGCACCCAACCCGTAAATTAATTGGGCTTTCATATTTTTAAAGGATTTCAAGGCATAAATAATGGCTTTGGATACCTAAAAGAATCATTTTTATTTAAAAGTGAATCACAGTATTCATTTGGACTCATTATTAAAAGTAAATCACAGTAATCATTTGGTTTAATAATTAAAATTAAATTACATTTTTTCCGTTAACTTTATATTCTTCAACTTCTTTTTCCTTTATTTTTTGGGAGAACATAATCAGTCTGGTCATTATCTGCACTGAAATCACCGATTTTGGACATGTTTTTACATTTATATAAACTATCGCAACTTTCGGTCGTAACGTGTTTGAAATTCAAATGCATATAAGTAATCCATGCACCAACGGCATAGCGAAATCATCTTAATAAATACCTATCACGCCATCTAGAATCAATGAATCGAAATGAGTTTTTGCCATATGAAACTAGACGGGGCAATGCTTAATTTGATGCAATAATATCAAAACGGTCATTGGGTGCCGAACGCCCTTGTTGCTCCCAGTGCTTCAATTATGATAATGAAAACTGAAACTATACCGCTGCAGTCAAGCAATAAGACAAGATTAAAAACAATCTGACAATACTATAACGTTAACAACCCGGGAGAAGAATGATTTATTAAAATAATGTTAAAAATTTTCGAATATTCACCCAGGTACCTATATGATGGGTTAACTATCCACTAGCAGCAAGGCCGTAGCTACCACCTGGGACCTCGAGCATAGGGAGCCCCCGACCAAGTAGCTGCCAAAGGACGCACAGCCTGTATTTGCGGTCCTGACTAGCAGCAGCGTCACCAGTGCGAAAAGGCTGGCTTTGCGATAGTCTGCTGATGATCATTTCCTTGACCATTGCTCCAGTATACGCAGTAAAGTCTTATATAAAATTGATCCTCCTATTGGTATCTATTCAAACTTTATCAGGTAGTTTAAACTTATAAACCTTAGCGGAACCCTGCCACCTAGAGCAACGCGGTCACCAACGCGGTCACCGACGCGGTAGCCGTGTTACTGTAAGTTGGAAACAGTTGATCAGTCTTCAAACCTGAAACTACGGCACCGAATAGGTACCTACCAGCAGTAATTTGAATGTACATCGATATCATTATAAAAATATAAACGTTTAGGGATTTCGACAATAATAATAATAATAGGGGTTAATTATTGATCCATATACCTACCTACTTACTTTTATTTAAAATACTCTCGATTTTATCATAATTTGTTACATAACACAATAATAATGAACTAGTTTAAATTCATAAACCAGTTAATTAATACAATGATCATTTACTTACTTTTGATATTGATTGTACCTAATTAATTGTGAAAGAATTAAAATATATGATAACATTTTATCGGTACCAGCTTAAAGGACCCAGTTAAAATTTAAGTCATAAAAATTAAATGATCCTGTCTATACAACATCATTAAACGTATGGAAAAAACACAATACTAACGTATGACGTAATAACTTGTGCCACAACTCGGCTACATGGTTACAACGTTCTTTGATGTAGCGGACGAGCAACTAAATTGGCGGGAATCGACGAAATATTTTATTGTATCCGCAAGCAACAGCAGTTTATTTATATTCAACTGAAAGCTTTATTAGAATTTGAATCATAATTAAACCTAACAAGGTTTAAAATAATAATCCAGAGAATGAATCAAAATGAGAAATTACGTTTAAGGTAAATAATCTTAAATGTATTACAAAGGTCGGTATAATCTACGTCACTGTTGGCAGTTTATCCTGAAAATACCCAATAAGGTTACCTACACAGGCTATTGAAAATAACGTTGACTATGATAGTTACTATTGACGTTTAGCGGTTGTCTTCGACAAAAATGACGTAGGCCGTAGTACGTAGAGCATGAGTATGGGAATGACTAATGATCCAGAATCATGACCTTCTTTAAACTACATTAAAAAATACAAGAACTAATAATACTAATAAATTTCCGAAAAGAATGCTACAAACATTGATTTCCAAGAGTGATCAATTGTTCAATTCTACTAATGATATATTTATTTGAGTATAGCAGCCCGGATTCTGTTGCGCTTCGACTAAATTTAACAAAAAATATTGCTATATTTTACTTGCCGATAAAATAAGAAAGAAATGAAACAAAATGACAGCTGTCAAATAAGTTTGAACAAAAATTTGTAAAAAAAAAAGATTTAGGCGACACATCAGGATATGCTGCCTTACACGTCGGATTTTAATCAGTATGTAAATTAAGTAGTTTGACAGCTCTAACAATTCTCCATCTTCTTGTTTTACATCAGTATCCTCACAGACTCGGCGCCGATAAACGGTTCCATCATTTGACACACACACAAGGGACACCTGAGCTCCTTCCGTCATTACCACAGACATGACATGCAGGGTGTGCCTGAACGTTACAGGATAATATGTTATACCAATTAGTCGACAGGTCGACAGTAACTATGCCAGTTTGTGTGTATATTTACTAACGATGTGACTGAGTAATTAAAAGAAGGAAATTATTTACAATTTTTATGTATTTGTATATCAGGCGCTTTCGCACAGGGATACATAACATAATAAGCTCATTACTGTCCCACTGCTGGGCACGGGCGTCATCTCAGAATGAGAAGGGTTTAGGCCTTAGTCCACCACGCTGGCCTGCTGCGATTTGGCAGACTACACACACTATCGAGAACTTTATAGAGCATGGAGGCTACTCAGGTGTGCAGGTTTCCTCACGATGTTTTTCCTTCACCGTTAACGCAAGTAATAATCAAATTCTGATCTAATAAATTCTACACAATAATATAAAAAAGGAACATTATAAATACACCAAAAAGAAATACCAATGCAATTGCACCCAAAAGCTGACAAAAGCACAGCACATGAACTTCAGAACATTTTGTTTCAGAACTGCATACCTACTATAATATGCAGTATGCATGGTACAATTACAATCGATATGTAGATAAGTGTTAGGATATATGTAGGTATGATTGTTCTCATCAGACGCGCTATTACTAGATTACCCTCGAAGTGTGGCCGCACCCTGCCTACGTCACAGCACTATAGCTTTATTGACACCAGTTGCATATGACCTTGTTCTTTGTCGCCTACTTTCAATGATTTTAGAGGGTGTTTTCTTTTATAGCTGCGTTTTTAAGACTTTCTAAAATCAATAGTCGCCGCTCTACCAAAGCTAGATAAATATTATGGCCGTTTTCCATATGCGTTTCTATAAGGGCCAGATTTTTTAAGACAGTACTGTATGTATTACAAAATATCTCCATAAAGGTCTTCTTTCTTTTCGTGTGGTTAGTGACTAACCTGGTGTCAGAGTTTATGTCGCCCATGGGCCTTTGACTTGGCTTCACATGCCGTCGATAAATATCTCTCAGGTATGTTCACGATGTTTCCCTTCACCGTTTTTAAGCAAGTGATAATTATACAATACGCACATGAATCCGAAAAGTGCGTGCCTTGAGTTCGAACTCGAGACCTATGACTTGGATGTCCGACGGTCACTCGACTAGGCTATCACTGCTATTTAAAGGTGAATAATCGCTATGGAACCTTTTTATGGCACGCAGATATGTACGAGTTTACCGAGAAGTAAATTAATTCCATCAAAATTCCCCTATCTATTCAGCTCAAAATCACACACTGCACAGTAAAGTCCTCCTCTAATTAGCGCACTGAACCTCTGAGCTTTGTCGATAATTCTCGTAACGAGAGAAAACGTGATAAAAAACCGAATCGTTCAACAACTGACTTAAAGCAATGTTCTGAATGCAGAATATCAGACCATCCATTACCGTCCTGCGATCCTCCCCATGTAGTACATTCATAGCAATGACTGTTCTCCTAGCCTTTTCCCAACCATGTGGGGGTCAGCTTCCAATCTAACCAGATGTGGCTGAATACCAGCATTTTACATGGAGCGACTACCATCAGACCTCCGCAACCCAGTAACTGGGCAAATGCCGATATCCTAAGGTTAGACCAGTTATCAGACTTTCGAGCTTCTGACTACCAATAACGACTGTCATAGGTAGGTATATGACACCCGGGACCGACGGTTTAACGGGCTCTCCGAGACACGAAGGGGTCTCGATGTGTAACGAACGGTCACCCGTCTACGGACTGACTGCGGCAAGCTCAGCTTAACCTCGCAAAGCGTACGATCAGCGCGGTTGCTAATTAGCCACGAGCTCCTTACATTCATAGCTATAACTATGAGCACCAATTGTAAGAAAATATGCATATTTTCCCACGAATATAAACAACAATAATGTGGTATTTGCATCGTAATAGGCATTAGTTACCGTTGGACATGTTCGTCTCCGTCGGGCACCTTGGATGGACGATCAACAGGAGTTGGTAAGGCATACCTACCTGTTGCTATTGATTTATTTATACTTTATGCACAATTATGGTAGGTACACAAGGTGGACTTAATTTTAATGTGGCATTCTTTGTTTTTGATTTTAAAAAGGTTTGATGTATTTTTACTAGTTGATTTTTTATGGAACATTAAGTTGATACTCTATTGAATATACTAGGTGGAAATGTTAAAGTGTAAAAAGGCGATTATATTATGTTACAGATATTAAAAAACTAATATCAAAACTAGGTTACTAAAGGTTTTTTTTATTTGTGGTTTTTCTTTACACTTGTTATTGTTTGTTTGTTATAGTCTTACGAATACGCCATAAACTAATAGTTACACATTATTTATCGGATATCTCACAGACTGAGACATCAGTAACGAAAGGTAGGTTTAAGTCAAGATGACTACCTATCCAGTTTTACGACTGAACAACACATTTTAACGATGGCGGCTCTGGGAATTCCAAGTTTAGCACAGAATGCACGTAAATGGAAATGATTGCAATTTCGTCGAAAGCAAGGATGTTAACGAAATCAATCACATATTAAAGTCTTAACTTGCTTTGACTGAGTATTTTGTAAAGTTTGAAATTTTTTGGTCTTTCAATGGACTTTTAGGGCTACGTACCAGAGGAACCCTTTTTTGTATGCTTCCATAGTCCATGTGTCTGTTTGTTACCGTTGAATGTCTCAGTACTTTTTTAGAGTATTTTTTTTTAATTATAAATTGACAATTTTATTACCACTCGCATTAACGGTGAAGGAAACGTCGTGAGGAAACCTGCACACCTGAGAGGGCTCCATAAAGTGCTCCATGGTGTGTGTAATCCGCCAACCCACACTAGGCCAGCGTGGTGAACCAAGGCCTATCTAAACCCTTCTCCCAGGCCCCTGCCCAGCAGT
The DNA here is from genome assembly GCA_910594945.2 of Amphipyra berbera. Classification (NCBI taxonomy): domain Eukaryota; kingdom Metazoa; phylum Arthropoda; class Insecta; order Lepidoptera; family Noctuidae; genus Amphipyra; species Amphipyra berbera. Next base: position 5,724,706 of record OU343136.1, on the reverse strand, counting down.
GAGACAGTAATGGGCCTGATTATGTTAGGTATTTGTCTTTTTGTTATAAGTACGTGTTCTTTTCATTGGTCATAAATGTAAACAAAAATCGATTAAAAAACTTAAGTTATCTTACTTAAGAATACTACTGCATGTCTTTAAAATTATTATTTTAAAGACATGCAGTAGTATTCACCGAACTTGTTTATTAGGTATTGTTTCTAAGTTTAATCTCAATTTAACGTAATGTATGAACTCTTAAAGCGTACAAATCCCTATTTCTTATTTACATTATGTACGAATTTACATTTCAAACTATTGTGTCATAGTATAAAATAACTATCTGCTGAGCTACTGACTGATGATACTACAACGTTTTATCACCTGCCTCAATGTTTATGTGCACGAATTAAAAAATATGAGATAACACAGATACCATCAGCAGTTTCAGTAGTCAGTAGGCAGCTGCCGGATGCTCATTTGGTGATCTTTTTATGATTATATTTTGTTTACTAACCAAATACTAAGGCAACTGTATTGTGACAAGATTATTTCAATGAAAGTGACTGCTGATCTTGAGGTTCTGTTTTTCTCTCCCGGGACAGGCAAAGTGTAATTGAGAGTATTGCTATAAATGTTAAACTAGCTCAGTATTGGAATACACATAAATGGTAGGTAATTAAAATTGTGGCAAATTTTGACCATTTTTTTTAAACTGTAGTGTAAGATGTTTACATATCTGCTTATCAACCCATCTGGATATGCGTGACAATTAGGTATGTATATTGTTCTGTTCTGCCTCATCTTTTTCCCAAATATGTTGGGGTCAGCTTCCAGTCTAACCAGATGCGGCTGAATATCAGTATTTTACACGGAGCGATTATATTGATTAACTGTGTCAATGCTTCAAACAGCTTGTGTCCAATCAGCCTTCTTCCTTTTACGTCATTCGTTAGCGCCTATTATAGGTATTTTCGACAAGCACCCGACTTATGGCCGATTCCTATGAGTAACTGAGCGTTATTGGTTGAAATTAAAACTCTTTTATCTTTACCAATAAATGAAGCAAAGACCCCATAGCTTGCATAGTAGATCCTCCTATACGTTAGTAGATATAACAGGGAAAATTAGCTTAAGGCGGGTATAGACTGCTGTAACTAAATGCAATGTAGCATGAAATTTACCTAGTACGCACGCGTAGTGTGCACGGTTCGTGCGCGCGAGGCGTCCACACTATAGGAATTCTGTTACATTGCATGTTACATTTCGTAAGTCTATACCCGGCTTTACAAGTCTATTTGTATACCCAGTTTGACAATGAAAAATACTACCATTAGTAAGCAAAACGATTCGTTTTAAAACATAGGAACGGGGCATAACACTCGCTACAAAAAGAAAACTAAAATATCTAGCATAGTTACCTCTACAAAACCATATTTACGTTGCTACAATGTTATGTGAAGATTGTGATTTTAAAAATTGTCGGTACAAAAACGCCACGGTCGCGAGATAACTATTGTAAAACGATCAGTCATTATATTTTATAATATTCACATGCTTTTATACAATATGTGTACATGATGCTCTGTTATATGTATTGCAGTTTAACCACGTGCTATTTTTTTTTTTCATATAAATTACATTTAACAATGGAAAGGTGACTTCTGATTATTTCTTATAGACAAATTAGAGGCATGTGTACGAAATACGAATGCTAATTGTATGATATTCTTACATACAATGAATTGCTATAATTGCTACATGTAAAGCATCATCGCATAATTCTGTGCATCCTTTTATTTTTTTGCAAATTGTGCTACGCGCGCGAGTAAGTTATAATTTTTATTTGAATAAATAATTAGGTATGTTGATTTATTTATTAAATCTAATAATATAGGTAATAGTTAATAATTATATTGATATTATTCATATTTAACGATTTTGCCTAAAAAAGAAATGGACGGTTGAGTTTGCTCGTAGCTACGCGCCAAAAATTCGTAGCACGCCACCAACAGGCGATTACCTGCCTATATCAGTACTTATAAAAATATGTATGCCAAAATAAAATCATGAAGACCGTATGGTCGATATATAAGGTCGATGGTATCATCGACCTTAGGTATATATCGGACTAAAGAGTACCTATATACAAGGTTAGTCGGAAAGGGGGTACTAAGCCGAAAGGGTGTTATGGTACCAATTATAAGGGATAACTTTTGTTCTACAACTTTCCCCAAAACTCAATAGTTTAAGAGAAATAGCTTTTCAAAGATTTCGTAAAAAATATGCTAAAATCTATCTGTCCATAGCTATGATTAGCTGTTTTTTACAATTTAAGTCATATTAGGGGTCACGGATTAGAAAAATAATTTTCGGAGTTAATAACTAAAACAGAGATGAAATATTATTGAAAAAACTAAAATAAAAATAATTTTTCATGGATTTTTTTTATCGAATTTTTAAATTTTAACACTTTCTTTAAAACAACTATCAGTGATACATTAAACGCCCGCGGCTTATTACCCCCTTTCCGACTAACCTTGTATAATATATACATCTTCAAGCATATTTCAGTCACCGAGAATGCACAGATCCGTAGACTTCATTTTTCTCTGTAACAGTAGCAATATTCCCGTATGCTGATGATCGCAATCGGCTACTTCAGCAAGCGTAGCATGACCACCGCAGGGAGGGTTTTGTCGACGGAAGAATAGACAAACTGACATTTATTGACATTGTGCATATGAAAAATATGTGGGATTAGCTCAGAAAAAATAAAAAGCAACTGATCAACGTGACCGTCCAACAAAATTACAAGTCTTTAATAAAAGAACATTGTCCCTTCTTAATTTCAACTCATTTAAAATATACGCGTTTGTTCGCCTTTCATCACTTATCTCTTTCACTCATTATGTTTCGTTTTCCCATATTGCACTTTAACACCTTGCTAACACCATACCTGTGCTTAAACTAAGTTTTATCACCACTTAAAAGTGTATCACATCCGTCCAGTACGATGAACGTCGTCTTGTAAACAGTAAATATTCTAAGATGGCGGAAGTTCTAACCTTTGGGCTGCCGCCAAAAATATCCCTTTTACACGTTATGTGAGTCACGTGAATATTTCGTTTGCTGGTTACCTATATGAGTTGAACACATTACGACCTACCAAATGAGATCACTACTTTGTAAATATCATAATTATGATTATTACATAAACATAAGATTACGCCTGTATTTCACGAAGGGTTAGGCAGAGGTGTATAGTAACACCCTCATTTTGGCCGTTACGTTTAAGTCTCATGTAATTCTATAGTGGCTTAGAGGTGTGTAGTAGGCAGAGTAATAAATAAAAGGTATGGTGTACTGAAAACCGTACCTGGTACGTCATGTACGGGAATTCGTACAGGCCGAACGGTGTGGTGATCGCCGTCTTCGGGATGTCGTCCGGGCCGACGGGTATCTGATTATAGGCTTTCACCAGGTCGATCGTGCTGAAAACACGACAGCCTGAAATGCTGTGAGCGAAATCATGAATATGCCTAATCGGGTCCTACCTGTCAGGAACAGCTCGCGCGTTGAGCATGCGGTAATCTCCGCAAGGTCGCCAACCTTTGTTCTTTTTCGGGGCAAGATGGAGTAGGGATTACCAAGGACTCTTCGAGAGTCTGGCAGTTCCGTTGGTTAACATCAGCTGGAACTCCTGCTGAGCAATTTTAATTTGTCCGGCGCTAATCGCCGAAATTAAGAAGATACTGAAGGGCCTGGGGTCATGTGGATATGGTGTACAGTGTTATGTGGTGTAGTGCGTCGTGTTCCGGCCGGTAGGGTGATGTCGTGAAAGCATTCTAGAATTTTGTGATACCTTGAACCAGATGTCCGGCTCTTATGGCCAAAATGGTGGCAACTTCAAAGGCACATGGTAAATGTCATGCACAGTGGAAACGCGCTTTGCCTGGCGCGATCTTTGTGCGCGGTGTGCCTGGACTCACTATCACTCATCGTAACAGCAGTTCGCGTCGGGGTCACCAATACAGTTGCTTAGAGGTGTCTATTAGGCAGAGTAATAAATAAAAGTCAATCCGCTATAAGTACTCACGGTTATATTGAGTAGGTAATACACACACGCAACACAAAAACAGTCGGAAGGAGTATAGTCATAAATACGATAGGCACACACACAGTCGTGCGTGGGAAGCCATCGCCTCCTTTTGCGAGGGGGTGATGGCGACCAAGGAGGAAGCGGAGAGGGAGAGGAAGCGGTATGCTCTTCTCCCTTCCCGCGCCAGACGCACCGGGTGCCGGAGGACGCGCGTACGCGACGACCTCCAGCCGCCCTGGTGTGTGGCCTGCGGGCGGCGGGTTGGGGGACCCGCCGCCCGACCAGTAACAGGCCCAAGAAGGCGGCGCGCTGTGTTCCGTGCGCGCTTCTCAGGAGGATGTGGGGTAAGGCCCCACAGAGGACAGGTCCGCCGAGGGTTGGCGGACCGGGACCTGCCGGGGTTGCGGTACATGCTTTTGCGAATCCCGCGACCCCGGCCGAACAGTCAGGAGAAGGAACATCGTTGGTTTTTAGCCAGTAAGAGTCCGGCAGACTCCCTAGCCTTCCACGGGCTAGGGACAACCATGAGGATTTTCCAATAATAAAAAAAAGGTACACACACAGTCCAATAGTCACGGCACAATGATAACAACAAAATAACATTAAGAATTTGGTAAACAAGGTGTCACATAATTATTGTGTAATTTAATTTTGCTGGATATTAGTGACGGTTACAAGGAGCTGCCGTTATGAATTCTTCTTTGTTCTGTCTTGCGGAGGAACGAGTTCCTGCTTCGTGTTAGCCTTGACTATGTAGTTTGTATATAGATGTGTTGTGTTGCGTAAGTTTATATGGTGTGGTATGGTGTGGGGTACAAACTCCGGGCTGCTACTGAGGAATTCCATACGGAAAAACCCAATTACTCTTTGCCCGACCTGGGGATCGAACCCAGGACCTCTCGATTAGCAGTCTCGCTTGCCACTACTAGACTAACGAGGCAGTTATGATTATTATTTAATTTTAAAAACCTGTGATCATGTCATACCGAAAATGTATTAAAATGATTAATGATGATGTTATCGTGACAGACAGACGAAAGGAATGCGGGAAAAGCTCTAGTAGACTAGTGTTGTTACTTACTACTCGTTCATGAATCAAGAATGCTGTTTAAAATATTAAAGACACAATATAAAGACATTATTAAAAATCTAAATAAAGGATGTACTAATTATGTACTTGATTATTATAAAGAGTGTCCTGAAAAAGTTAGGCACCCTTTTTTCAGTAGCCCTTAGCAGTACCTATTTTATAACTTACAAATGTGTGTGTTAATTAAACTCATTGGGTATATAGAAAACTTCATCGTCTAATATTTACTAAATCACAACAACAATATAACATAATATACAATAATAGGTACACGTGTAACTTAGCAGGGAGCTGCGATCTCTAAGAATGCTGACTACTAAGAGGCTACTGTTTAGTTATATTGTGATCTAATTGAACAAACAATGATATGGAGACTTATTATGGCAGGTTTAACAAACTACCTAAATACGAAGTGTAAAAAAACGCTCCCTTTTGGCAAATATGTGTTCTTGTAACTAAGGTCATCAAAGAATACATAAATAATGTTTGTATTGCAATTAACAAACACCCAAAATGGTTTTTGTTTGTTTTTAAAGACGTTATATTTTCGGTTACCATATAAAATTAATATGTAAGCAATGAGGACTGAAGAATTCTAGTTTAGTGTTTTAATAACAATTTACTGTTTTTATTACTTAATTCAGTAATACATTTTGTAGCAGTGATAGCCTAGCGGTTGAACGCTTGCCTTCTATGCAGGAGGGTCTGAGTTCGATTCCGGCCCTTACCTCTGACTTTTCGAATTCATGTGCGGATCAGAATTTGATTATCAATTGCGTTAACGGTGAAGGAAAAACATCGTGAGGAAACCTGCACACCTGAGAGGGCTCCATAAAGTTCTCGATGGTGTGTGTATTCCGCCAACCCGCACCACGTCAGCGTGGTGGACTAAGGCCTATACCCTTCTCATTCTGAGAAGAGGCTCGTGCCCAGCAATGGGACAGTAATGGGCTACTTATGTTTTATTACCTAATTCAATTGTTCTGCAGACTTTTTTTTTCATTTTCTGTAAGGAAAAATATCAGCGAGCCCTTCACACCGTCATTGACGATGTTCAAATGCAGTGATAACCTAGAGGACGCTTATCTTACATGCAAGAAGTCTATGTATGTTTAATCCCAGCCCCTCTTGAGTTTTCTAATTCATGCGCGGTTCAGAATTTTATTATCACGTTAATGGTGAAGGGCAACATCGTGAGGAAACTTGCACCCCTGATAGGGCTCTAAACAGCGTGGTGGAAAGGCCTCAACCGTTCTCATTCTGGGAAGAGGCTCGTGCCCAGCAGTAGAACAGTAGGCTGATTATGATGAACCTTTTGGAATATATTTGTTTTGTGTATCTATTTGGGAAATACAAAGTCATGGTGTGAAAATTACGAGTAAATTTTCATCTCGTATAATAATATCTGCAAATCAGGCTTCTTCTAATTTCTGATAATTATTTTAATTGAAATCTTGTGCACATAAAGGTAGAGGTTGTAATAACTTGTAACATGCACGTAGATGTAGATATGCAAAAATAAATTCCCAACGTTTTTTTCTGGTACCTAAATAATAATTAATATCGTAAAAACTGCAGATTAAATTATATTTGAGAGACTGGTTTCATTCAATGTTTTTATATAGCAATTCAGTTGTTGAAAAATTAAGACCTCGTAGATCATGTGGCGTTCAACTATTCTGTACTTACTGTATGCCATACGAAAAATTAATTAACACGGCCTATCTATCGTAAGCGAATCATTTTTTTTTTTGATTCCTTGAACTTTTGTTACAAATATAGTTTAGATGACATAACTTGCTGCTTGTAAGGCTTTAAACCGGTCGACAGTCGTTACTGGAAGTTAGAAGCCCGAAATTATGACAACTGGTCTAACCTTAGGATATCGGCATTGCCCAGTAGTTGGGTTGCGGTGGTCTAATTTCAGTCGCTTCCTGTAAAATACTGGTATTCAGCCGCATCTGGTTAGACTGGAAGTTGACCCCAACATACTTGAGAAAAGGGAATAGGCAGAACAAACAGTATTAAACTTCATACTGATCTATTAGATAGTTATTAGTATCATTGTTGAAATCGCTTATCGATTGCATGAAGCATGTGTACAAGTATTACATATTATAAGTACTTGAATAATTAATAATCGTAATTTTAATTAATAAATTATTAATTTATTTACTTTCATCATCGTGTTTTTAGGCATTTGAAAGTACAGCCAAAGTTAAGAATATAATCGAATTTAGAATTTGTATTTATTTCTGATTCTACATTTGATTTTTGTTTGTTTATGGATTTCATTCAGAAAAAGATGGACTTCTGATTCGCTTTACCTAGGTATCTAGGTACTATTTATGTGTATTTTCAAGTGTTGTTCGTACTAGTTCTTCGGTACATTCTTATTTGTCGCTATCAAGGCTGCTATCTGCACGTCACGTGACGTCCGACACGCGTCTGACAGCCCGTGTGGTCGTGCGGCTGCGGGCTCGGGCTGTGGTTCCCCCACAACTGGATTAAACCGGCCTGAACTGACCGCGAAAGCCTCCGACCGACTATTACGCAGATTGATTAGAATAAAATTAAGCTTGTTTAACATAAACGATAAGGGACATATTTATGTGTATTTTGTTCGGTGAAGAACAAATAAGAATTGGGGAATTAAATTTTAAAAAAATTACATTGGTGTCGATTCTGTTGCGCTCTTTGACAGGACTAAACTAAACTAAGGGAGCTTGTCTCTTTCTGTTTCAATTGAAAAGAAAGTGACAGTTGCGTTTAGTCTAGTTTAGTACTGTCAAAATGTGCAACAGAATCGACACCAATGTCTATCTCTACGAATTAATAGGAGAGATAAGACGACAATTTATCATTGAGATATAATGTACTAACGTATTCTTATATTACGTATTCTTTGAATCGTTTGGTTAGACGACTTAAAGATTGATTTAGCGCTGCAGCGGACTTTAGCTTAAACTTATCAAAAATGGAACAAGACTTTTGCTTTAGATAGCTTCTCTAGTACTATATCTCAATGCAATTTATTGGGTTTTTTTTATTAAATGTTTGTGTGCAACTTTTGTAACTTGATGGATAATAAATATAAGACTCTGCTGTTGGAAGAAATACAAAGTCAATTACTTAGTAGAAGTACTCTTGAATAAATCTCAGGGGTAGAGCTTTTACGTTAGTACTGTAAGTTTACATAAAGCTTCATTATCAAGGCGTAGTACCTACGTGGAACAAAGCATAGTTTGTATAATAGCATAGTAATAACATCGGAAGAAGGCTGTTTATCTAAACATCCCGTTATCAGTAATCAGACTGAAGAAACTGCTTGACAATTGATAGACATAGCTTCATCGATTTATTAGATAAGAAACATGCGTAGTTCAAGGAAACTCTTGAAGTGCTGGTGCATGCATTTTGCGAAGTAGTATAAATAAAATATATACAAAGTTAGTCGGAAAGGGGGTATTAAGCCGAAAGGGTGTCAAAGTACCTACAATTAGGGATAACTTTTGTTCTACAACTTTCCCCAAAACTCAATAGTTTAAGAGAAATAGCTTTTTAAAGATTTCGTAAAAAATATGCTTAAATCTATCTGTCCATTAGCTATGATCAGCTGTGTTTACTATTTAGGTCATATTTGGGGTCACGGATTAGAAACTTAATTTTCTGAATTCATAACTAAAGCAGGTATGCTTTTTTTGAAGAAACTAAAATAAAAATCGCTTTTCATGCAAATAAAAATGATCGAATTATGAAATATTAACACTTGCTTTAACATCAGTGATACTTTAAGTGGCCCGCTGCTTAGTACTCCCTTTCCGACTAGTTTCAAAACCATGACTTTTCGGAGGAGGCGGTGTAGGTTTATGAGTTTGTGTGGTGTGCGTTCTTGACAAGGTCGGCCTTTCTTAGAGATGCATAATCTGTGGATTTGTGAGTGGCTGTGGCTTTCTTTGGAGAGGGTTGATTGGGAGCAACATTGATTCCTCTGTTGTGGGCGTCCGTGCCGACATTTTTTTTATATACTCTACTAGCGGCCCGCCCCGGCTTCGCACGGGTGCAATGCTATACTAATGTGGGTCATATAAACCTTCCTCTTGAATCACTCTATCTATTGCTGAAAACTTCATTAAAATCCGTTGCGTAGTTTAAAAGATCTAAGCGTACAGACAGCGGGAGCGACTTTGTTTTATACTATGTAAAGATTTAATGTTTATAGGTAGTAGTAGGTATAATTTGGTTAATATGTATGTATTTTTTATATAATGCTTTATTTAAGTTATAAAATAGAAGGTACCTATGTGGCTTCCATAGTCATGCAAAACAAACTAAAGGCCCGTGAAGATTAAAAAAAAATACATGACTGATTCAGTTAGGGACAGACTTGAGAGCACTCGGTATGGACGTGATTGTGATGATGATAAGCAGTTGGCAAGCAAGAGAGTAGTTGATTATACTTTCGATCCGGAGACTACGGACTTGAGTTGAGAATATAATCTGGCGCGATTTTATTGTTTACGACGATGCGAACTGTGCGTTACCTTCGTGGCGCAATATTGATGTGGGCATGCATGGAGATAGAAATTCGCTCTATAATGAAAATTTCTGTATTATTACATTTTCTTTTTACGTAGTTTATGCTTTATAAGTGTGTACCGTGTGTATAAATCATTTCTGTATGATGTGTAGGCTGTAAAAATGTGAAAAAGGCCCCATTTTCATAAAACGTGTATTTTCAATTATAATCCAACTTAACCAACATGCTATACAAACTGACAGATCGCTCAGTGTTGCAAGATCGAATTTTATATAAATTATTTTTTTTGGATTACCAACACCCTTGTTTATCGTAACGTACGTTTCAATTGATTTTCGTTTTATTTTCAGATATCGCGCGAAGAAAATTATGTGGTTGGGGATAACTACGAAGAACTATTACGTCACAATAAAACTACGAGAAGTAGTTTCATACAAGTGTAGCTTCCGGTAGTCCACCGACCTTATACTAACATGGAAGAAAACAGGTGAGAATTGATCGTTTAAATAAAAGTTGTCATTTAATTATTAATAATTCTACCTTATAGATGATTCTTAATTGATAAGAATACATAAGTCAGGTTATTATTGAAAAAATCGACAATTCTTGGAAAATAATATTGTTGGATGGTGTTATCGTGTCATAATAGTACATTATGATGTAAGTGTGCTATGTTGGTCATTACGGTCGAGGCGGTATTGTGCGCGCGAGCCGCAGGCGAGTGCGATAAGTGAGCCGAGACTGTAATGATCAATGCACACGCATATCATACGATGTTTTTTGAACACATTTGCGAGGAAAAAAACAGACTTGTATTGTTATTAACTTTTAATTATTGAAACTACAATTCTCAAAATGATACCGAACAGTTTTTGTTGTCATTTTTACAGTTTGTGTTATGGTATTGGTATATCAATATCATTTTTGGTCTTAACTGTGTTTTTAACATGGAATAAATACACCAAAGCGAGCTGGCCTTGTATTTATTTGCCAGTTAATTGAAGTACCTAAGCCAAAAATACGTTCTCAGAAAATAACTGGGCATTTTTGCTGATTTTCCATTGCATGAAAGTTTCGTAAGCCGCTAGGTATTTCTCTTTAGACTTTGGTGGCAACATGCGCTTCGTGCCTCGATTAGTATTTCCGGCGGCGTCAAATCTACGTATTGCTCTTCTTCCCTACTTAAAGTTGACATTTTTGATAATAATCAACAGCGAAAACGTTAACAAATATTTATGGAAAATAGCGTGTAAGTTTCTTTTTCTTTTCGCGCCGCGTCAGCAATGCGCTCGCTGTTTGGAGCAAGGGCACGAACAACATCGACATACAGCCAATATTAAAAATATAATACAGTGAATATTTTCGTATTTATAACATAACTTATTGTGAATTATGAATAATTTGATAAAATTAAATGTTTATTATCATTTTTTTAATTAATACGGTTTATTTATTCTTTTTCTTAATAAAAAAGTTTACGATTTTTTAGGAATGAAAACGCTTTGCTAAGATAGAAAAAAAAAATGTAAAGTAAAATTCGTAGACATATATCATTAATCTGTGGTACATTTTACCGGACTAGTCCGCATTATGCTACATTACGCGCACAGACGTACTAGTAGATACGCGCCACTACACTACAATAAGAGCCACTTCATGAGCAAGTGTGTTGAAAAAAACTATTATTATATGCATATTTTAAGTGTTTGATAGTCTATTATTTTATTCTATAAGAAACGAGAAGATAGAAATTTTTAGCTACAGTTTGAGTTGAAAAGCGAGTTTTTATCTTCATTAAAACTTTCAAAGATGATGGAATCACTTCTTAACGTTTTGAACACCACGCTATAGACGTAAGCACTTCCCTCCATGCTACGCTACAAATTTATCATACTTTTTTGACGGCTATTGACGTCGTTGGCGGCCCGAGAATATTTTCGTTTGACGTCTATAGCCGTCTATGCCGTTCAAAAGGTTAACAATGACTTTAATGCCAGGTTCACTGTCTCCACGGTGGGGGCAGAATCCAAGAAGAATGGCATTCACATGGGAGCAAACATCATCACCCGGCCACTTCGCTCCTCAGCCGAGACCGTAGAGCGAGGAGTAGCAGTAGTGGCCCCCAACGCTCAGCCTGACACTTGGCTCCACGATGCAGGCTGGAGGAGGAAGAGGTCACTAGCCCAGCTCACCAGGGAAGCTTTGCCTAGGTTGGACAACTACAGAAACTCGAAAAGAGCTCTAAAAAGGCCGAGTCTTGGTGAGCTACATGGCGACCACTTGATCACCGAAGAGGTAATGTTTAAAAGAGAATTGCACAGTCTTACGCTATGCTTGTTTATAATTTTTAGAAGCATATAAAAGTTTCAAGATTTAAACATATACAAGATTAGTCGGTAAGGGGGTACTGAGCCGAAAGGGTGTGAAAGTACCTATAATAAGGGATAAATTTTGTTCCTTAACTTTCCCCAAAACTCGATAGTTTAAGAGAAATAGCTTTTCAAAGATTTCGTAAAAACTATGCTAAAATCTGTCCATAGCTATGATTTGCTGTGTTTACTATTTAGGTCATATGTGGGGTCACCGATTAGAAACTTAATTTTCTGAATTCATTATTAAAACAAGTATGTTTTTTTTTTTAAACTGAAATAAAAATCTTTTTGCATGCAAATAAAAATGATCGAATTTTGAAATTTTAACACTTGCTTTAAAATAGTCTTCAGTGATACTTTAAGTGGCCCGCGGCTTAGTAACCCCTTTCAGACTAACCTTGTATATCCTAAACAGTAAGTATCTACCTCTATTTACATCACCATAATAACCATAATGTAACCTAAAAAATTAATAGCTATTTTTGACCATGAACAATATGAAAAACAACAATTAAGTTGATTGTGTCTGAATTCTCGCCGAAAATACAATGTCATCACATGCAAAACCCATCATTATCGATTTCCTATAATCAAAGTGTCATTAGGCAACATACCTACATTATATTATACTTATAAATAAGAATGATGTGTCATTATAGTATCTAACGTAAGGTTTTATGGTAATTATTACGATGAGTTTCGTGGTTTTCGAATTTTACGGATATTCGCAAAAGCCTTGATCTCTGCTCCAATTTGTTGACCATTGGTAGCAATCACACAAAAGAAACCGTTATTTATCTTGAATTATCATCTTGTGCACTGTGTCATCGTCAAAGATTTGCTACTATATGTATATGCATACTTGTATGTATATAGAAAACAAAAATAACAAAATAAGGGCAGCCTGCGATGTACAACAATAATATCATTACATTAGGTACTTATACCATCAAAGATTCCAGCGTTTATTTTTAGGGTTCCGTACCCAAAGGGTAAAATGGACCCAAAGGGTAAAACCCTATTACTAAGACTCCGCTGTCCATCCGTCCGTCCGTCCGTCCGACCGTCCGTCCGTTCGTCTGTCACCAGGCTGTATCTCATGAACCGTGACAGTTAGACCGTTGAAATTTTCACAGATGATGTATTTCTGTTGCTAATATAACAACAAATACTAAAAACAGAATAAAATAAATATTTAAGGGGGCTCCCATACAACAGACATGTTTTTTTGCCGGTTTTATAGATAATGGTACGGAACTCTTTGTGCGCGAGTCCGACTCGCACTTGACCGGTTTTTTTATCAATGTACTCTGTTGACTTTCAAGATTAAAGCAAAGAAATGATTTGTTATAATATTCTTCTTAATAATTGTGCACACATAACATAGTAGTTTTATGTGCTTATTTTATTCACGTATGTACGTTGTTGTCACATAAACGGTCGATAATAAACAAGTTTATCTTTCTTATACAAAGAATTATAGACTATATTCATAATATAATGCAAATAAGTAAAAACGGTTGTGAAGATTAGTTTAGTTTTACAAAAGAACCAATAAAACCCATAACTTACTGATGGAATAGTCATATTATATATTTTGGCAATACTCATTAGGTAATTACTAACTATTAGAGTGTCATTAGTCGCCTAATGTGTTGCGTGTAGAACAGGAAAAGTCAGCTGCCACCGGGCGGCGGAACGGACCGGTGAAATCCGGCGCGCGCTGCCTCGAACCGTCGACACTCGAGAGCTTGATGGATGTACCGAGCGACGCACTCGAGCTACATTTGTTTTTTTTTTAATTTTAGCGTTTTTCTTGACCAAACCTAAAAACGTTTTTAATATTGATCGTTTGGATTTTAATCGTAAAAGAACCATTTTTATTCACAAAACAGCATTTTGTGTTCGGAAACAACCATGATTTTTTCTTAAAATTGCATTTACGATGAAAATTTACGTTACTTACAGGTACAATGTCTGTAACGTAACCATTTATGTCTTTATTTTTACATAATATAAAGATTAGTAGCAAACAAAGCATGCACTGCCAAACCGTAAAATGGTTACGTCATTTTATAAATATCAAAATAAAAGAAAAAATCATATCGAACTGCCTCGTTGGTCTAGTAGTGGCAAGTGCGACTGCTGATCGTGAGGCCCTAGGTTCGAACCCCAGGTCGGGCAAAGTGTTAAGTATTGGGTTTTCCCGTGTGGAATTCTTCAGTATTAGCTCGGAGTTTGGCTTTGTGGTCGGTTGATGGCAATAGGCTCGCCCCTTATTACATGGGACTTAAACATAACGGCGAAATGTAGGTGTTACCATACACCTCTGCCCAACCCTTCGGGAAATGCAGGCGTGATATTATGTAAAAGAAAAAGTGATGACTATGTTAAATAGGTACTAATTTTGTTACTTCTTACTAAAGGATATTGACAGGGTTAGTTTTGAGTTTGGTCCAAATGCTACCCACAACTGCAAGTTATATTAGCATAATTATGTTCCTCAGGCTCACATAACTTGATAAACCTAAACCTAAACGCTTTAAAATTTGTTCAGGGAAATGACAGAAAAAAAAACTTTTTATGTGGTTGTGGTTTCTTGATAAATTATTACAAAATATGGTTTTTACTTTTAATCCTAACTTAAACAATAATATTATGTACACACTTAAAAATAGACAGTAGAAAACTAGTCAACTGCGAGTCGGACTCGCGCAATAAGAGTTCCGTATCACCAAAACTATATAGTTTACCTGCTTTTTTATTATTTTGTTGTTTTAGTATAAAGTAGGTATGCATTAGAATTAGTAGAAGTTCGGCACTTTGACACAGTAGTAAGTATACTGGCCTGCAAAAATAAGTATCACACTTTTAAAATTGCAATAACTTTTTAGGTACACAAGATATATTTTCGAAACAAAAAGGACTCAAAAAAGAGTTTAACTTTGTTACTATAGTTTCAAAGAAAGCTGATAATAATTGCTATAAAACGTTTTTTATTTTAAATCTCTAACTTCTATAGTTTAGAAAAAAAATTAAATTTTAAAAGTGTGATACTTATTTTTGCAGGCCAGTGTATTATCGTTATAAATAGAGCAGGAACAAAAAAGGTTGAAGAAATCCATTTTTTTGTTCACAAATAGTTATGGGTATTTAGGCTTCTGGGCAGCATTGCGACCGAACCCTATCAATGTCCTTTAAGAAACTCAAGATTAGAAGAGTAGCTTCGTTAATGTATGCCAAACATCGAAAATATCAAATTTTCCTCAAGAAAATGTTGCACTTTGCATCTTAACAACGAGATGTTCATGCTCATGTAATACTAAAGAATACCCTCACGAGACAAGTTGATTCAATACCGTCTGGAAACAATACGCAAGCGCAGTGTTATGGCATAGATCTACAAAGCACGCGACAGATGGTGTCCATCACGCCTTGCAAGCGCCGTCACTTGTCGCTCACTGTACACATTACAGCCATGATAATCACGCGCATCATACCTATACGATGGAGATAATAAACTTGTGTAGTTATGTTTGGACTCATTCAATCTGATTTGATGCACCTGTATTTTACTATTCGAGGTTGTAATAACTACCGAAGATTAGAACGTTGTCTTTGGTTTCAGGACGAAAAAGTACAACAAACCAGAGAAACAAAGTCACCTACTCCTGGGGTTGGAATCAAATTAGGATGGATACAAGTAAGTATTTTAAATTCTATTTTAATTCAGTTAAAGTACAGTCAGCATCAAAAGTAAGTGATGATTACTCAAAGTTTCAGAATTGTTTAATGAATGAAAACTTACAAATTATTATTTTCGTCAACAATTAACGATAGAAGAGGAAATTGTTCAAAGAATAATATTGTGATAATGTAGACAAGCAATTCGTTTCTAAGTTAATTAATATCGAAATTCCAAAATATTCATCGTCTTTTGCTGTTGACTGTACAATTTTCCCATTTTCAAGCTTCATCGGTCGTAAAGGCTGTTCGAAGTGTTTCAAAAGCTATTTTAAATTCTTCGTTCATTTCATTTAGGTATGTGTGTAGTAATTGGAATAACTTGTTTAACTAATGGGTAAACGTAATTACTAACAAGGAATTTTCATATTTTTCACACAGTTTTCGTGAGGTTCTATAGACCGACCTTGTGACTTACCGTAAAATTCGTAAGACGGTCTTCCAAAATAATACTACAGTCGTCAATTTACGTCCAGGTCAAAAAAGACTTTTCCTTAAGTCTTGAAACGATGATCTAACAAAGGCTCTGTTGTAGGGCGTGCTGATACCATGTCTGCTGAACATCTGGGGCGTGATGCTGTTCCTGCGCATATCGTGGGTGGTTTCCCAGGCCGGCATCGGGCTGTCACTCGTCATCATCGCAATTTCCGCCTTCGTGTGTGTCATCACCACGCTCTCTATGAGCGCTATATGCACAAATGGAGAAGTTAAAGGAGGTTTGTTAATGTAACTTTTATTTGTATAATATGATAGAACTTTGTGTAGACTGATCCTTTAGCAGCTTCAGCCAGCTGTTAGCTCTGAGCAGGGACACTCGATCGAATTTCTTGATCTGATGTTTTTGTAAAGACTCGCCACACTTCCAATGGTTATGGGCGATTAAGCAAAAAAGCAGTACGTGGCTAATTTCTGGAGCTCACGAAGCAGGAAAAATAAACCAACAGATATTTAGGCTGAACCACAATCTGACTTTTTCTTTAATTTTACTTTTTTTCCTCAAAGAGCTACCAACTGACACAGTTTATTGAGTTGCGAACACAGTGTCTGGTACGACAACTGTAATGTAATGACATGACTCATACGTCTCACATGTCGACGATTACTGGTCAGCGCGCGAGAATTCGGTTTTGATTCCATTCGCTCATGAACGATAGAATGACATGGTCGACGCAAGCCTTAAAGTCTATCCTCGTAAAGTAGCTATTTATATTATCGAGGCTAACGCCCTGAGACCTAACCGGTCTAGAGTTATTATTTACCAACGAGGTTGTATATCGATAATTTGACTTTATGGTATTTAAATTGTGGAATACTGAAACACATCTGAATAGAACTTCCAAAGATTTGATAAAAATACAAGACTAAATATAAAATAAGGTTACTCTTAACTTTTAAAGTGAAGTTTCTTATTGTAAACTTGATGATCCCTAAAAAGAAGAACTTTACTTAGTAGTGAAAAGAGCCTCCAGGAGTGACGATGCTCAGGCGCACCCTGAGCAGTCAGTTCCGCTACCAACCTTGCTGACTGGCAAATCTTTTCACCACGGCATGAGGTATTCTCGATAGAAGAAGTAATTTTCTCTCGGTTTACATCTGACAAGATCTAGCAACAATACAATTATATGTTATAAGTATTATTATTAATAGCAAGAAGCGTTCTTGCTCACATTGTAATTAGCGAAGTGAATACTGAGCACGATAGTAACAATAAGGCCCTGTCATCCGTTTTACTTCCTTTTGCCATTGTGCGGTACTAATCAGGGATAAAGCTACTTAGAATATACTACTTAGTAACACAGCAACTAAATAAAATGACGTCATGCATGTTTCACACAATAAGGTAACAGTAATCTCTATTAAGATTACCATCTGCAATGTATGATCGCGGAATGCATACAATCTTATACTATTGTTGTATGTAGGCATAACTACCTGAGTAGGGTCATGTAAAACCAAGAACCAGTTTTTAAATCAAGTGGCGTACCATGTAATGGGTCATGCCCTCTCAAATGGTAAATCACAAAAAACCTTCTCAATAATACAAATATTCAACAGCCAAAATGAAGGACGAATGATACATTTATTAGGACAACGACATCGAATATCAGTTTTAGTATACATGATGTATGATACCGCACTGTTTTCCTTGAATTCTCAGATCTAATAAGTATTTCCCTTTATGAACAGTCTAGTAGGAATTTCTCCAATATTTTGCCTTTATGGCAATTCGTGATCCCTTGGGTAATGCTTGTCGTGGATCACAGATAGGCTTTTGACAATTTGGATTACCTACATAATAGTCTCAAGGTTTCAACAATAACCCTAATAAAAGGCCAGTAATAAAATAACACCGAATAAAAGAAGTGAAGGTTTTATATATCGATACAGTCATATCGATTTTACAAATCGATGTAGGATAAATTCAAAGAAATCTTTATCATTCATATTAAGCAGTTGGGTTTTTCTGTAAGGAAATTATCAGTAGTTTGTAGTTTGTTCAGCCTGGTAAATGGCAATAGGCGCGCTTCTTTCCGTGACTGTCTGACTGACTAACTGATTGACTGATAGACAATGCACAGCCTAAATTACTCATGATGAAATTCGGAAGATACGTTTCTTAGAGGGAGTAGAGCAGAAGGGAAGATTTTTCAAATTTCCTTACATTTATCAACTTGAAATTTGGTAGAATACCCGTCCACACAAATTATAAGACATGTAGATATTTTAGGATTTTTTTAAACAACCGATAATAAGATGTACAGCGGGGGTAAGTTTATTAAATACGACAAAGTTGGATTTGAATGTGGATGAAGCGAAAGGGGTATGTAAGAGTCGTAGCATGTGGCGTTCTATAGTTTCTGCCTACCCCCATGGGAAAAAGGCGTGAGTTTATGTATGTATGTATGTAAAGTCGGATTTCCTGCGTTTATCGATTTGAAACTTGGTATAAATACTCTTTAAATCAAACAAAGTTTATTTCCGAACTTCACGCGGACGAAGCCACGGGCAAAAGCTAGTCAATCATAATGCGATAAAATGTGGATGTTATACGATGCAGTAAATGAAATCCGTGCTTCACGGTTCCGGGAAAGTGGAAATACAGGCATGGTGTCTTACATACTCAATCTTCTAGGTGGCATCTACTACATCATATCAAGATCACTGGGTCCTGAATTCGGTGCCTCCGTGGGTATCATCTTCGCCTTCGCCAACGCGGTGGCCGCCAGTATGAATACTATCGGCTTCTGCGACTCCATGAACGACCTGCTGAGGAGTTATGGCCTGAAAATCATCGATGGTGGTCAGAATGATGTGAGGATCGTGGGTGCTGTGGCTCTCGTCGTCATGTGCTTCATCTGCGCCGTAGGCATGGACTGGGAGAGCAAAGCGCAGGTTAGATTACATACTTGATGCTTTAAAATTATTATGTCCCAATATTGGGTAAAGACATAATCCTGTCTTCCGCGCGTCTCTTATTCGTCAATTGTTGAAATAATAAGAATTCTTAAGACCTCCATTTATTACTATTTGTTCACATGATACAAGTATTGTTACATCGTGTTTAACAGTTGTTGACTAACCAATGCTTATGTAAGGAGATTGACGTTAACCACTGTTTTAACAAGTGTCTAACCTTTTGTATTATAATATCTAGTTACCCTAGTCTCTTACTAATCCGTTGCTGTAAACTGTACTATACACGTTATTCTAAATCAAATAAACACATTGTTTATTCAATCTCGATTTCCTCTAAGTACTCACCATGAAAGACTAGGTATATACTTCCAAGCGTGACGTACTCGTAGCTACGGAGAAAACCTACGTAGGTAGTTCCAACTCCCATAATTAATTGGACTGACGAAAACAAATAGATATTTACGCCTGTATATTGGCCTTCCTGATAAGTTTTTCAATGTCAATTTATTTCAAGAGTACCTACTAGACTAGGTTCGTTCTTTTATTAGGGTTCCGTACCCAAAGGGTAAAACGGGACCCTATTACTAAGACTCCGCTGTCCGTCTGTCCGTCTATCCGTCCATCCGTCCATCCGTCCATCCGTCCATCCGTCCATCCATCCATCCGTCCATCCGTCCGTCCGTCTGTCCGTCTGTCACCAGGCTGTATCTCATGAACCGTGATAGTAAGACAGTTGAAATTTTCACAGATAATGTCTTTCTTTTGCCGCTATAACTACAAATACTAAAAAACAGAATAAAATAAATATTTAAGGGGGCTCCCATACAACAAACGTGATTGTTTTCTCGTTTTTGCTCGATATTGATAATGGCAACATGTGCCTACCTGTTGCCAGCGCAGCAGGCAAGCGCCTGCTTGAAATATTCAAAGAATATTTAGGTATATATTCACTTTAAAAATAAATAATTAAATTAAAATAAAACAAATATTTAAGGGGGGCTCCCATACAACAGACATGATTTTTTGCCGTTTTTATAGATAATGGTACGGAACCCTTCGTGCGCGAGTCCGACTCGCACTTGGCCGGTTTTTCTTCATGCTTTCCAATATTAATAGTCAACGACACGTTATAGCCTTTTACATAAATGTCCCGTTGCTTACCTATAAATCAATCTAAAATTGGTTGTTAGGTCACGAGCTTCAGTATTGGTAATTGCCACAAATAGATTTCCTGATATGATTTTCATCGATTCAACAATAATACCTACTGGTTTACCAACACGTTTTATTTGCCATCTCACCTAGTTTAATATACAAAGCTTTTTCGGTTTTATATAAAGTAGTTTAGTAAGTTAGAAACACTTCTAGACGTGAATAATATAATTTTAAAATAGTTCCAATAAAAATCTATCTTACACATTTTGGAAATAGAACATTCAATGTTCATCTTTTTGCTATCTATTTTAATTTATATTTACTTTTGTAAGAATTATATTTTTGACTCTGCAGGTGTAACGTAAATATCACCATCATCCCCAGTTTTGACAAAGCGAATGGTGATGGCAATAAGTTGTTAATAGCGCCCAGGAGAATGACACTGCCCTTTCCTATATGTGATACTATAAATGCTTCCATTTTTATTTCATCTGTAGGAATATGAACCTATAATGAATCTGAACATTTTTAAATCAATCGATTGTAAAACTTCGAGAACAACAAAATTCACTTTAGTTAGGACCTGCTGTATCCTCACGGCTCCACCCGTAGCCTAAACGACAAAAGATTTTTTGAAATCGGTCCAGTGGTTTTTAAGTTTATTCGTTACATACAAAAATATAAAAATACAAATCATTCCTCTTTATAATATTAGTACCTATAGATAGATAATAACAAAAATAACACTTTCCTCTTTATAATATTAATATAGATGGATAATAACAAAAATAACACATTCCTCGCTATAATAATTATTAGAAATATACAATACAATAGCCATTAGCAGCAGTACAATTAACAACACAAAACACGCAACAGGACAATCCTCAAACCGTTCACAAAGTTTAGAAAAACACGGACGTCTCTGTCCGTCTGGAGTCGGGGCTCGTCGATCAGCCCCAATTGACCTCCCGCGATGTAAACAAACCGTCCTTCAACCCACAATGACAATCAATAGGGTATTCATTTACTCCCTGCGACCTCCGGGAAAATTGGATGGTAAATGTGGAGGCATCGGTTGTTATTCCATTACGACGTAAAACTGGCTAACTTCCTATATGTACCTACAGCTGTGAAAATAAACGTTTTCACACAATGTTTCGTTAGTGTACGTAGTACTCGGATTATGAAGGCGTTACTTTTGATTTTCATTCAATTAGTTCTACGGTAAACAGTCGGTACCGGGTGTCATACTATGACAGTCGTTACGAGAAGTCAGAAGTCCGAATGTCAGACAACCGGCACTGCCCAGTTAATGGGTTACGGAGGTCTGATGGCAGTCGGTCCGTGTAAAATATTGGTATTCAGACGCATCTGGTTAGTCTGGAAGCTGACCTCAACATAGTTAGGAAAAGGCTAGGCAGAACGATTCACGAGACGAGACGAGATTATTATTCTACGAGGTGCTATCATTGAAATGAAATAAAAATGTATGGGGAACAATAAAAACATGATAGATTGACTACTTTTTATATAGTTTTATAACATATTTTTACAATTCCGTGTGAATGTATGCCACAGCTTATTTACAAGGACGTGTTATATTAGTGTTATATGCATATGTACTGAATACGAAAACTTGTTTTACTCTCGCAACTTTTATTGCACATTCAGGTCATGTTCCGTTCTTTTAAAACAACGGTTTTTAAGCTCTTCAATAAGGATTATTTTACACAAAGTTTATGGTTTATGGGTACCTATCAACAATCTCGTCAATATTAGAACTCACGTAGTTTGATATTAATTAGTAGGTATAATATTTCTGAGGACAAAGCTGTAGCTGTCTATATCTATACTAATACTAATATTATAATATAGAGGAAAGATTTGTATTTTTGTATGTAACGAATAAACTTAAAAATTACTGGACCGATTTCAAAAAATATTTTGCCGTTAGAAAGCTACATTATCATTGAGTAACATAGGCTATATTTATTACTGAAATAAAACTTCTTACGCGGGAGGAGCCGTGAGGACACAGCTAGTCTAAAATATTGTTACTCCAAAACATAAATGGTATCTAATGACAGAGCTCCTCGTGTAAGACTGCATCAGAGGAAGTACTACCACCATAAATATTACTGCTGCTAAGCAGTATTGCTTCAAACTTTAAAGGTATGAGTGCCGGTGAAATTACAGGTACATGAGACTTTCGACCTTTGTCTCTAAAGTTGGCAACGTATCGGCAATCCTGTTAGTGAAATATACTGGGCCCGCAAAAATAAGTATCACACTTTTAAAATTGCAATAACTTTTTAAGTACACAAGATATATTTTCGAAACAAAAAGGACTCAAAAAAGAGTTTAACTTTGTTACTATAGTTTCAAAGAAAGCTGATAAAAATTGCTATCAAACGTTATTTATTTTAAATCTCTAACTTCTATAGTTTAGAAAAAAATGAAATTTTAAAAGTGTGATACTTATTTTTGCAGGCCAGTGTAGTTAGGTATACAAGGTTAGTCGGAAAGGGAGTACTAAGCCACGGGCCACCTAAAGTATCACTGATGACTATTTTAAAGCAAGTGTTAAAATTTCTAAATTCGATACTTTTTATTTGAATGCAAAAAGAATATTATTGTTTTTTCAAAAAAAAAACATACCTGCTTTAGTTATGAATTCAGAAAATTAATTTTCTAATCCGTGACCCCAAATATGACCTAAATTGTAAAAACAGCTGATCATAGCTATGGACAGATAGATTTTAGCATATTTTTTACGAAATCTTTGAAAAGCTATTTCTCTTAGTGTTTGGCCAGACTGGCAACGCAGTGCGGGGAGCGGCGCGGGTGCGGGATCGCGCGCGATTTACCTGTCCGCAGTCGAGCGCGGCTTCGTTCTGAGCGTTGTCGTGTCCAGTGTTTGTCAAAATATCATATGGATGAAGAAGACTTAGGTACTTTTACTGGAAAATTCGTACTAAAAAACGATGTTTCGACATCCACAGTGCTTGAATAGCACTTATTAATTCTTCAACATTTAATTTTGAAGACGCCATCACAACAACGCGCGTGGTCAGCTCGAACTAGTTTGAGATCCCCCGCTCCCGCGCGGGTTGTCGCTTGCCGCCCGCGCTCTCACTGCGGCCACTTGTATGAACGACCTATGGCGTGAGGTAGCCCGCGCCGCTTCCCGCGCCCGCGTGCCCACTATGGACACTCAAATGAAGTTCTTCTGTTTGAACTCGCCGCACCGCGCCCGCCCCGCGCCCGCGTTTGCAGTCTGGCCAAAGGCTTAAACTATCGAGTTTTGGGGAAAGTTGTAGAACATAAGTTATCCCTTATTATGGGTACTTTAATACCCTTCCGGCTTAGTACCCCCCGTTCCGACTAACCTTGTATAGACGGCGGTAACCATTTTCCATCAGGTGGGCTGTCAGCCTGTTTGACAACCCACTGAAAAGAAGAGTAGGTATTCTAATAGTCCAATAGATAGCAAAAATAAAGTATAATTCAGCGCATTTAAATCCACTAACAATATGACATACAAATCAACACAGCTGTTTTGTCTAGCAATAATGCATGCATTTCTATTTCACGTCATGTTCCTGTCCAATAGTCGTGTCACACACTTAACAACGAGCGAACTCTTTCTGCAAACACAACTATTATAGATACGCCGCAAATAACAGCCATAAACAGTAGAAAACATTTTTATAATAACCATAAATTAATAGTGACATGCAACGCCTTATCTAGATTAAGTTAATTGCATTAATTTTCAGCAAGTATTTTAAAAGCTTCAGGTGAAGTGGAACTCGCCGCCAATTATAGTTAAAAGTCGTTAATCATCTCTTGTTGGACGTGAGGTAGCTTTTTGTATGATTACCTTTAATTTTAATTGGTCAGAGGTGATAACTGCGTAGTATGACGAAGCCTTGACTGTTTATCCATGGGGATTACGCCAAATTTGATGAAATTGTTTACGTTTTGGTGTACACTTTTAAGCATTTCGATTATTACGGAAGTATTTATTTTTAGAGATATTAATGTTTTCTGTAGAAACAGTGATGGTATAAAAATCTTCGATCAGGAACCGATAAAACTAAATAAATCACTCAATGTTTTTTCATTCGCTTTAATATGTGTGAAAACATCTGAACCTACCAAATCTCTTGAAAAATACTATAGAATATAGTATCTATTAACAGTATTGATGATTTATCATCACCTAAGCCTTCTACGGCTTGACCTCTACAACAATCGTTCGTACCATTTCGTACATTTCATAGATGTAACCCAGGGATGCACAGACTTGTTAGGACTAGGGGCCACTCGGGCATACTATCAGCTGAAAGCGGGCCACCACAATAAAAAAATATTAAAATAAAGTTTGCAGAAAAAAAAAAATCGGCCATTTAAAAAAAAACATTTATTCAGGCTCAGCTATTGTTAAAAATATTGCATTATTTTCATATAAACGCATAAAAGAGTTTAATTCGCTGGCAGGCAGCATGTATTGACGAAGGGCCGCATACGGCCCGCGGGCCTCGGTCTGTGCATCCCTGATGTAACCTAATCCAAAAACATTCTGAGAACGGGACTATTCAGGGAACATATTATCCCGGAAGCCGGAAAACTAGTAATGACCTTCCATAATTCCAAAGTCCAGATTAAAAATAGCTATGGTATATCGAGGTGTTTGTGAACGATTTACCGTCTCGTCTCGTGGTAATTGTCGTAACATCTGTACATCCAAAATAGTGTTGCAATCGTTTTTTTAGGTCGGAAGGGAATGCAGACCAGAGAGGTGCTTGTTGTTACGTTATTGTTTTTGATAGGGTTTGCTATACTATTTTAATTAAGGGCTTCTATGAAGAGCCAGGATACGATTTAAATAAACCATACCGCCACATGACTAGCAGTAGAGTGTCATAAGTTAAATTGATTTATTAATAACAGTTAATATTCCGATTAATAACATAATATTACGCCTGTATACCCAGAAGGGTTGGGCAGGGATGTATAGTAACACCGTCATTTCGTCGTTATGTTTAAGTCCCATATAATAGGGGGCGAGCCTATTGCCATCACCGGGCACGATTTCCAAATCCGGGCTGCTACTGAAGAATTCCACACGGCCAAAACCCAATAACACTTTGCCCGACCTGGGGATCGAACCCAGAACCTCACGATCAGCAGTCGAGCTTGCCACCACAAGTCCAACGAGGCAGATAATTCTAATAAAAGTAGATTTAAAAAGCGCTATGTCTCTACAGACACAGCGCTACCACTTTGATGACACTTTTATGGTTTCAAAGATTCGTTTAGATTGTGTTTAGATTATACATCTTCAAAAAATCCCCTGGTTTAGTTAGATGCGGTTGTTTTAAAACTGCAACTAATCATAGCCTATTCCTTCCACATTATTAAAAATGTCAAATTCTCATGAATTTGCAAGTATACTCATTCATGTAAATAAAAGAGGTACAGTTGAGTTTGTAAAAAGTCGTGAATGCTCTGTTTGTTCGTATACTTCATTCTTTGCTTGTCCTTCTAGAGCTTTAGGATGAAGACAAGTAATTACGCCCACCATATGAGTTATATGTGGTGAATGGTAAATACAGTTACCATTGCTACGTAAACAAACATGGCTGGCATGATAATAACAAACACACAACTTTACCCATACAGATTTAATGATTTACAA
Organism: Amphipyra berbera; assembly: GCA_910594945.2. NCBI lineage: Eukaryota > Metazoa > Arthropoda > Insecta > Lepidoptera > Noctuidae > Amphipyra > Amphipyra berbera. The sequence continues at coordinate 5,698,600 of OU343136.1, read as the reverse complement.
GAATAACAGATACACAATAATATTTTGTTTCCGTAAAGCCGCGTTCATTTTCATTATGTTTAAAAAGCTTTACATGTTGTAAGCGAAATCACGTAATTCCTTCAAACCTCGTGATGTACTGTTGATTGACATCTAATAGATTAACCCTGAACGGGATACGTTTGGATTTACCAAAAAAAGAAATTACACGAAGTAAATATGTGTTCTTAAGGCCCGGTATCCACCAAAGCGGAGAGGAGAGGAGACGAGAGGAGATGTGCTGCGAAGCTGGCAGGTTATTTCCACCAAAGCGGAGAGGAGAAGTGTAGCGGAGAGGAGATGTGAGCTTTGTGTAGCAGAGATGTGAGCTGTGAGAGATTTATAGATAGATGGGGTGCGGGGTGCGCGAGCTCGTGCGACGCCCGGCCGCCCGACTAGACACTTCTCCGCTCTGCCGCGCCGCTTGCTCGCTCGCCGCACAAAATTCTATAGAAAAATGACACATCTCCTCTCCTCTCCGCTTGATCCATTTCTACCCAAGCTAAGCGGAGAAGAGATGTGGAAATAACGAAATCGGATTGGTTTATTCAAACACATCTCGTCTCGTCTCCTCACCTCTCCGCTTTGGTGGATACCGGGCCTAACGTGAGGCATTTTAGCGCCCCGAGTTAAAAGACCGCGCGGCTATCGTTCGCCGCGCAATTCGCTCGGGGCGCTAAAATGCCTCTCGTTAAGAACACATGTTTACTTCTTGTAATATTTTGTGCAGGTTTAATCTATATCAGCAGTACATCACGAGGTTTGAAGGAATTCCATGATTTCGTTTACACTCTGTATTAATAACTGGTAAGTGCTGTCTTAATGCGCTTTGGATTAAAATTCGGTAAAGTTCTTCTGTGTGTAGCCTCCATGTCCGCTCGTAAGCCTTCCAAAAAACTGGGTTCTCCTTCCATTTAAGGCTTTACACGCAAAAGAAACATAGCTATAATTATTCAACAGTATAGCAAGCAGATAGTTCAATAGTATAGATAAGTAGTGATAGCCTATTGGTTGAACGCTTACCTTCCATGCCGGAAGGTCTGAGCTCGATCCTGGCCCGTACCTCAGACTTTTCGAATTCATGTGCGAATTAGAATTTGATTATCACTTGCGTTAACGGTGAAGGACAAAAAAAAACATCGTGAGGAAACCTACACGCCTGAGAGGGCTCCATAAAGTTCTCAATGGTGTGTGTAGTCTGCCAACTCGCACCCGGCCAGCGTGGTGGACTAAGGCTTAAACCCTTCTCATTCTGAGTAGAGGCCCGTGCCCAGCAGTGGAACAGTAATGGGCTGATTGTGTTATGTAATTATTTAACATCCAGATTGTTCTAGAATGTGCAATTAGGTATAGATTGTATTTGAATTTATGGTCTATTATAAAGCAATCATCCTTGGAGCCAAAAAAACTACAATATATTTTGACAAACGATTATTATTTGAAGATTATCAAGACGTTTAGCTAAGTTTTTAAATAATGTTGGTCAAATTGTCCACAGAATTTCCTGATCGCTATTATTGTAGGTGCTATGGTGGACTTTGTCGTCGGAACTATAATGGGACCGAGTAGCAACCAAGAAATCGCCGAGGGATTCGTTGGACTGAGCAGTAAGTAACCAAAGTTTGGAGGAAAAGTTTTATAAGGAAAATGTTGATGACGTCATTATGTGTGGTTCGATAGCATTATGACTTCATGTCTTCTAAGAGCCACGACGTTATTCATCTATAAACATTGTCCAAAGTTTGGAGGAAAAGTTTTATAAGGAAAATGTTGATGACGTCATTATGTGTGGTTCGATAGCATTATGACTTCATGTCTTCTAAGAGCCACGACGTTATTCATCTATAAACATTGTCTTGTCTCATTTTCATATATGGAAGAAGCTGGCAAATAATTAATACAGGGTGTAAACGAAATCATGTAATTCTTTCAAACCTCGTGATGTACAGTCGCGGAATGATAATGTTATACGCCTTAAGGTCTATTTTTGCTTGCACAGTGCAAGAAATGAACTATTTTATCGACTACATATTGCCAACATTATAGAAAAGAAAATACTAGTATTTTTTGACAAGATATTATGGTGACATGGTGACAGACAAGTAATGCCAATCTATTTAATAAACGATTTGATTAATGTAATGGTTTTTACAACAAAACTCCTTAATCAAATCACATTCATCACATTACATGGCACTAATACGTCATAATGGAGGCAAAAGGCAATTTTGATCTTTGCTACCCAATAATTAAACATAATTTTCCATGCATTGGTCTGTCCCGTTCAACAGTTTGAAAAGGTAAAATGTGCCCGGGCTGTGGGAAAGGAATTAATTTGAAAACTGACGAACCTTATCATTCCCCTACTGTACTGCTGACATAGATTAAACCAGCACGGGATAATATTGGATTCAATAAAAAAATACAAGAACGCAAACATGTGTTCTTAACGTGAGACATTTTAGCGTCCCGAGCGAATTGCGCGGCTATCGCTCACCGTGCGCTCATTTAACTCAGGACGCAAAAATGTTACTTTTTGTATTTTTTTTATTGAATCCAATATTATCCCGTAGGTACTGGTTTAATCTATGTCAGCAGTAGATCACGAGGTTTGAAGGAATTACATGATTTCGATTACACCCTGTATATCATTTAATTAGCCCTTTATACGACGTTGTTGGCAATATTCATAATAAAAGTTATTATTTAGACGTAACTTACTTTTTATTCGGTAAAAATCCAGATAATATCACGAAGTTAGGTATTTTAATTGTATAAGGTCCCTACAAAATTGAAAACTTACTCTGCCTATTTTTTCTTTCTTGCAACTGTGTATTTTTTATCATCTTGTCTTAGATCTTTGAGCTTTTATTCTATTATTAGTGTTTCTCAATTTCACAGCCTCGTGATCTCAGCTTTACGTAACGAATTATTATGTTTATATGAATAGTACCTAGGGGCCATTCAAGTATTACGTAAGCAGAATTTTAGTAATTTTTGAGCCACCCCTCCCCCTTGTCATAATAAATAATAAAAATTGCTGACAACCATGTCATCAAAAATAAGCTAAGCAATGACCACCTCACCCCCCTTTCGTGCTTACGTAATACTTGAATGGCCCCCTACTCGTTTATAACAGTATCCTTTCAATTCTAGCGGCTACGTTTTCGTCAAACTTCAAGCCAGATTTCCGCTTCAGCGAGGATAATCCGCAGGACTTTTTCAGTGTTTTCGCCATATTCTTCCCATCTGTCACTGGCATCCAGGCTGGAGCTAATATTTCGGGAGACTTGAAGGTATTTTTTTTTTTCTAGCTTAAGTAAACCTTTGTATGTTTCAGCAAACTCTATATAATTATTGACCATTTTATTGTGGTTAACGAACACTATATATAATCACACTTTCCTATTTCTTACATTAAGTACGATCTGTAAGTTGCTCTAGAGTAGTTCCAAGAACACTTAGAACACCCACCCTTATAAGGAAACACCTACTCAGAGTTTTATCAATTAATTACATAATACATGAGAATTGTACAAGTCTATAATTCACAGTATTCTTGCAAAAAATTACATAATATGTGTCATTGTTAATTTCTTTACAATTTATTTATTTCAATTTGTATTGCTTTTCAATTAGTAAGTTAAAGCATATGGCAAGGTGACGTTTTGTTAAAATCCGATAAGGATTATTGCTAATTCGATATAGCGGCGATTCTCAAGAAGACTGGAAGGCTCTCAACTGGCCAACAAACCTCCTAGAACTCACTAGATGATGTAATATTAGCCAAATTAAATAACGCTGCAAGGAATATTTTTTCCATTTCTAATAAGTAGAGTCAGGATTGAGAAACTGCTTAGGTCTCGAAGCAACAAGTATAGCAGAGAAATTCATTCATCCACTTTAATTCATTAGAACACTATAAAACAAAGATAGTGTGTAGTTACACGTGGTTCTGCAATCGATTCACGACAAATGTTTGCACGGGAGAGCACGCGCGCTTACGGGCTATATTTTCTGTGCACGTGTAGTCAGTAGTCAGTCATTGACAGCGTAGCGTGACGTCAGACAAGACTGACGCCACGGGTAACTGCACGGGACGAGGCAAACGCATGAATCACTAGAAGAATTGCCAGTACTACGTCAAACAATTTCCGAACTCATTCATTCTGTTTTATTCACTACGTATTACAATAAAATTAAGATACTATATATCTACCTAGTTTCTCGTTTTGTTGCAATCGATCTACGTCGAATGTTTGTTCAGAAAACCAGTACGTGTACCACGCACGTGTTTTGTGTCATTGAGACATCAGCGTGACGTCACGGGTCTGCATTGAATAGAACAACAGATGAATCACCAGAAAAATAGCTTTTTAATTGTTTTGGTTATTCATTATTCCGCAGTTTAAGCAGTCTATTTTGACTGGACTATTTTTTTTTTAATACAACTGCTTTACGTATTATGGCAAAACATTTTTAACAATCTTTTAAATAACTTTTGCCGTAAACAGAAATGGTTTAACAAGATGCTTGCACGTAGCTTCGCTTCGCAATCTTGAGGGTGATTTTCATCATGCTTAACTGATTTCAGAAGTTTAATTTAAGCCCTTTTACCTCAAAAATCCGTAAAAGTATTTAGTGCATTTTAAGCGCATTTCAGTAAAAGCAAACACGCAAATTACCTTAAAGTAGTAACGTAGACGAAAAAAGTCAAGTGTAGTCTTAACAAATTCGTGAACCCGAAATAATGTCATAACATTTCTTTGGCTAGATTCTCGTTTAAACTGAATCTAGCTTGATACTAACGCAATATTGGGGGTATAAGTCAATAGTGATTTCACACAAATCGAATCACATCAAGAGGTGACGCGGCGAGTAACAATATTATTTGAATGCCAAATTAATATGTAATAATTCGCGTCGCACATATCGAATGAAGCAAGCTCTACAGGGGGTTCAATTTAATTAACCTAGTAAATTTTCGGTGTCTTGTTACTTAGTTCAGCGAACACTCATCGATTAAAATCAATTGATAAAGTGTCGGTACTGAGTCATCTCTATTCCCGCAAACCATAACGATTTTAGCAAGATATAGTTATATCATTGAATTCTGGGAAAGGAAGTTCATCGAATCGTATCGCTTATTTTTTATTAGTCTTCATAAACTAATCAATTTAGTACAAGAACTAAGAACCTCTTATATGCGATGTAGGCTACGAATGAATCACCCTGTCACTGCAAGTGGCATTCATATAATAATATGTAGATGTGATGATAGATGGATTATGCATTAGACCGGTTTCTAGAAATCCGCCCGCCCAACGTTAGTCAGATAGTATCCCGAAATGGTTTCAGAAGGTTTCATTTCAGGAGTGATTAATATGATATTGTCATTGCTTCATTTTTAATTCTTTTTACCTATTGTGGTATAGCAATTTTATTCTAGGTGCATCGTCTTCACATAATTGTATAATTAATGTATCTACCTAGTACCTATACAAAATATTGTAAGACATTTTAAAAGAGTAACGATGGAGTTTCTTGCCCATTCTTCTCCATGCGAAACTACCTTTTGGAAGGGGCGACTAGAATCTTTTTTATTTTTGTAAATTTTATCGTTCAAAGTGCCTTTTATGTGCCTAATTGAAATAAATACTTTGACTTTGAGAAACTTTGATAAAATTTATCAACTCCAAACAACTCAGTCACTCCAAGAATTTTATACTTAAGAAATTTTACAGGACCCAGCATCAGCAATCCCGAAGGGTACATTACTCGCGCTGGCGATATCCATGGTGAGTTACGCGGCGATGGTGCTGTTCTCTGGTGCGGGTGCACTTCGGGACGCGACGGGCAACCTCACTGACATGGTGTTCGTCAATGGCACCCTTGTAGACTATAGTGGGCTTGGGAACTGCGTGACCGCTAACGATTGCAAATTTGGACTGCATAACAGCTATTCAGTAAGTTGTTTTTTTTAAAGTATATAACTACTTTTTGATCACGACGCTACTTACGTGTTTTGCAAGGAAGATTATTTCCTTTATTCATTTATAATTACATTTTTAAATATTTCTATAAAAAATTTAAAACATTTCAAAATATAAAAATAGTACCCACCGGCATCGGGAACAGGGTCCAAACTACCGGTGGTCAGGACCTCAGAGAGAGGAACTTCGTAACAATACGCGCCGTGTCCAAAAGTACCGCTTTCTGTATCAGGCCCTTGACCCAGCCGCCCAACGCGAGCCTCATCAGATGTTGGTCGAGGCTCTTGGCTATTAAGCCATTGGCCGAAACGAAGTTTATTATTATTAACATTGATGTTAGGTGATGACAGCAAACTCCTTTATCCTTACACTTTCCACTTTGCCGTGGATTGCTTTAATCCATCTGATATTGGTGACAACAAACTACTTATTAGACTTCTCTCAAGTAGTCGCCATCATCCATGATCAGTAAAATAATGCAGTAAATGACCTCGTCTTCACCAGGTGATGCAGCTGATGTCAGCTTGGGGTCCGTTCATCTACGGCGGGTGTTGGGCGGCGACTTTATCAACTGCACTGACGAACCTCCTATCGGTACCGAGATTGATTCAAGCACTTGGCACCGATCGCATATATCCTGGACTCATATTCTTTTCGAAGCCATATGGAAAACATGGGGAGCCTTACAGAGGATATGTTCTTACGTTCTTCGTTTCGCTGCTCTTTTTGATTATCGGTAAGTACCTATTGTGTATGTTGAATAATAAATTCGGGAACGTACCCATACTACGTGACCCGTTCAGGGGGGGAGGGGGGTTTTCAAAATACCAAACTTGGTCACAGGGGCGGGGGGGGGGGGGGGGCTTAGGATTTTGTCACGTGGTCAATATTCTCTAGGGAAATATCGCGCTTTTTCAAGCTACATTCAAATACGGCGCGCAGCTTTTAGCGCTTTTGAACTCACAGGTGGCAAGATTGACGCACATTGGGGGGGTATTGGCATATACTACGGGTGGTCACCGAGGGGGGGGGGGGGCGTAAAAAGTTGTGAAAGATTGGTCACGTAGTATGGGTACGTTTCCTTATATCAGAATGTTGTATAATGAAAAAATCGTGCGCAGATTACATAAATCTTCTTAATGTTTTGGATTCTTAAAACACAAAAGGGAGACATGAGACATCACTTATGCAACCCAGTTTTACAAAATATTTGCAAACAACGGTAATGCTGCTGCTCGTTGCCAGTCTAAATTATTTGGCGTACCAAATAACATAACATAACATCACGCCTTATATTCCCCGAAGGATTCGGCAGGGGTGTTTTTAGTACAACCTCGTTTTGCCAGTTATGTTTAAGTCCCATGTAATAGGGGGCAAGCCTATTACCATTAATCGGGCACACATCCAGACTCCAGGCTGCTACTGAGAAATTCCTAATGGAAAATCCCAATAACATTTTGCCCGACCTGGGGTTTGTACCCAGGACCCCATGCTCAGCAGTCGCGCTTGTGACCACTAGACCAGCAAGGTAGTCACCGTTGGGGTACCGAATCTTTTAATAATCTGTATCGTATAATACCAGTATTTCTATTTCGCAGCTGACCTAAACACAATAGCGCCGTTGATATCCAACTTCTACCTGGCATCGTATGCCCTCATAAATTTCTGCACCTTCCACGCGGCGCTCGTTCGCCCGCTGGGATGGCGACCTACTTTCAGGGTAAGCAACACCATTTATACAATGTAACTCGATGCTAAATGAGTCATGTAGAACGAAATACATTTGAGTGCCTTCATTTCATAGTTCGTCATTTCTCATCACGGTTTCTTTATGATTTAAAGCAATATAATATTGATGTTTTAGCTGCTTATAAGTTAATGAAAGTCTAAGAGATTTTTATTCAGCTTTGGTAAAATTATAATTAATTAACTTAGTGCAGACAAGGTTACCGGCGCTTTACATATTTGTGTGTTTATTTTTCATCATGTAGCCTTTAGTATGATTAGAAACAGTTTGTCTCCGTCTCACAGCCTTCAAATAAACAGCAATTACTTATATCTTCTTAATGCTTAATTTTAACAACTTTGGTCCTTCGAGCCGGATCGTTATCGATGATGGAACATGAACTATTGAGAATTCTTTATTCTATAGTAGCTGCCCGGACAGACTTCGTTCTGTCAAAAGTTATTGGCCTGTAGTCGGAAAAGAAAAGTGTTGTTTTTACTATTTTCCACGCAATTCTTATGTGTTTTCTCTCCATAAGAACCTTCCTTATGCATTAAGGAATATATAAAAAAAATATTGCCGAATTGGTCGAGCCGTTCTCAAGTTTTGCGCTTAACAACACATTTGGCGATTCATTTTTATTTATATAGATTCTATTTATTTGTCAGATAAGAGAAAACTGAATAACAGAATAACCACGAATCCCTCGACTCTTTAATAAGTCGCGTACATGTGTTAAAAAAAAACCTAGTAATACTTACCTTCTCCATTCACTTGTGTCTTATCCCAGTACTACAACGTGTGGTTGTCGCTGATCGGTTTCCTGAGCTGCGTTGCCATCATGCTGCTCATCAGCTGGATCATGTCACTCGTTACCTTCGCCATCTTCTTCACTCTGTACCTCATCGTGCACTACAGAGACCCTGGTGAGTATAAGAAATTTTCAAATTCCTCTACTGGAGTTGAAGCCGCGTAGAACCCCTTTGCATTCTATCAGAGATAGCAATAAGTAACTTTAGATTAATAAAGAAGAAAAACTACCAGAAGAAAAATTATCAATCTACGTAACAAAGTGTATAGCGTAAAAAATCATATTATATCACTGGAAGTACTGGCCAACGAGAATAGCCGTTGTTGACCGAATCTAAATCCGTATAAACTCCATGAATGATTGCATCACTTGCGCCTTACCCGCTGATATTTGATTCATATCGCAAACGCGTTCGTTTGTATATAATCTAATTTCCGAAAGTTATTATAACTCAAATACTTCAAACCATTGGCATGCACCAGGTTGTGAATCACCCAGTTGAGACTTCATGAAAGGTTTCGTTTATGTGTAGGAGTTGCAAAATACGCGTTAGCAGGAATAGCTATATTATTACCAATTAAATAAATCAAACTGACCTTCTTTAAAAACATTCTTCTAATAAAATCAGTAGTTACCGGAGTTTTTATTCTGTTATAAAAAATGGTAGTAAGTACTGCCCTTTTAACAATATCAAGCACGCAGCAAATAAATTGTAACATTGTATCCTCTGAGGAAATATCAACCACTCACTGTAAGAGGTAATTAATGTCATTATTAGGTATACTTGTAAAATGTAACGCTGATAACTGACTACAAAATTAAATTAAATTTTCGGAATTATATACTTGGTAGATTATTAAAGCTAAAAGATCTCCCCCATAGCCACACTAATATTTGTGTCCAAAACGAGGTCACCTTGTTTTGGGCTTTATGACTCAAGCAAAAGCACTTTTATCTGGAACTCTCAAGAGCTTCTGAGTTGTCAGTATAGCCAGATACTTCCAACAACCTGACCAAAGGCGTACATGATACCTAATCTTGCATTTTTGCAGACGTAAACTGGGGCAGCAGTACCCAAGCCCAAATATACAAGACGGCTCTATCAAGCGCGTACAACTTGGCGAAGACAGGCGAGCACGTGAAGAACTATTGGCCGCAATTATTAGTGCTGGCCGGCCGCCCGCAGACCAGGCCGGCGCTTGTCGACCTCGGCAACCTCATCACCAAGGCTGGCTCGCTGATGATCGTTGGAGATATATCACAGGTATAGGTATTATTATTATTATATTAGTTTTTAAACACCGAAAATTTTAACGGGGTACGATCTACGTTGTTATTGTTAGCGTACGGGGGTCTTCCCCTTAACATCACATGTAATGTCACCCACTGAAAGAGGGGGAGGCCCATTCTTCACCGGAAACCGAATAACATTATAAGTTAGATTTTGTTAAAGCGTTCTAATCCGATATCTTCCAGGAGAAACTGTCGTACAAGGAGCGTTCGAACCGCGCACGCGCCGACGGCGAGTGGCTGCAGCAGCGCAAGGTGCGCGCGTTCTGCTCGCGCGTGCACGGGTTCAGCTTCGAGGCGGGCGCGCGCGCGCTCGTGCAGGCCGGCGGCGTCGGACGACTCGCGCCCAATGTGTTGCTCATGGGCTACAAGTGCGACTGGACTACTGCGCCTGCTGAAGACCTTGTCTCTTACTTTAACGTGCTGCAGTAAGTGTGCTATTTTAGGCTTTTTTTCACGTAACCTACAAGGCTGAACTGGCCTCCACCGGAGACTAATTCAAGGTTATGTGCCGCATAATTTTTACATCTTCCTAACCTGTATGAGGTACATGTTCACCTGGAGGAGAATTATTAATTCTACGCTTTCTGGTTCTGAACCGTTCTTTTACTCTTATAGATATTTAACAATCCTAGAATATTCCTTACATTTTACAAGAGGAGCAATTACGTATGTGAAATGACATTGTATCTACTTATCAAATTAACTCGTCACCATATGGGGAAGATGTATCTTATGACATGACATCTCCATATTAAGATTACTATGATCTCCATATTATGATCACTATGATAAAACATTTCGTAGCCCACTGTAAATGACTTTTGATAAACACAATAACACACTCTGAATAACTATTAGCAAAAGAACATGGTCACAATTTTTATATGCCTAGCTCTAGATATCTTAGACCTCTTCAAAAAGGAAAAAGTGCTCCACTATTGATAAATAAATTTTCAGTACTGCATTCGAGAGTCGCCTGGCGGTGGCTATCGTCCGCGTGCAAGGCGGGTTGGACTTCGGCGTGCTTAGCTCTGAGAGCGCCGCGACCAGCTCGCTGACGGGCACCTCCAGCGGCAGTGTGGACGAGCTGCGCGTCAGACGGGCGCCGCTCATCATGCACGCAGACTCTGACCTCGACATCCGCTCTGCCGAACATCCTCGCCTCAACCTCACCAGTACGTTGCCACTAGATACTAGTAAGTACAACACAACTACAGCGTGTGGTGGTGGAATCAATCAAAGAGAACCACTACTTTTCAGAATATGTAATTTATATAAAATCACGGCTCCGCCCGCATAAGAAGTTTTATTCCAATAATAAATATAGCCTATGTTACTCAGTGATAATGTAGCTTTCTAACGGCAAAAGAATTTTTGAAATCGGTCCAGAGTATAAGTTTATTCATTACATACAAAAATACAAATCTTTCCTCTTTATAATATTAGTATAGATTAGAACATTGTTGTACCTATCCAATTTGACCAAGATTTCCTGCAAAAACCAGTTCTATCATTTAACTTCGAACAAGGACGTGCTATTCATCAGTAAAGAAGGCCATGCATAGGACTTCCGCGGCAAATCATTTTCCTTATTGGAGGTTTTTCCACAGGTATACTGACATTGTCCACGTCACGGTCGTTCACGATATCCGAGTGCAACAGTACGAAGGAACGGAAGAAGAAAGACAAAAAGAATGACATGCACCGACAGATTGTGTACAACACGTCCACAGGGCTGGAGCTGTCCAAAGATCAACTGTCGCAGATGACGATATTCCAGAGGAAACAGGTATGGTTATTTAAAAAAATATTGAAATCGTCAAGTGCGATAAGACAGCCCATTGTACTTGCATTTTTATTTTATTAATAAATATTAAAATGATCCTAATTTACGTGATATGGCATATGGTTTTATGAGTACCAATATACATAGATACTTATTTGTAGTTTGTAGCAACCAAAAGATATGAGAAAACTGTTGATTTGCGACCTTATTCATTTCCCCAAAAGATACTAATTTATTTATCTACCAAATCTATAATTTCCTTATCAGGACAGCAACGAATAACTGTCTTGGAACAAAAACCAGTCTATCCCTGGACCAAAGGATGGGGCCCATTATTAATTCCCTTAGAATAAGTTTATTTCGGACAAAAGAAATCCAAAAGTATTATTATCTAATAAGTCACACGCCTTTGTTAAAAGGAAGCAGGCACCCTTGACGTGTGGTGGTTATACGACGATGGCGGCCTCACCATCCTGCTGCCCTACATCATCTCGCAGCGCTCCACCTGGGGAAACTGCAAGCTGAGGATCTTCGCTCTTGCCAACCGACTGCACGAGATGGAACTCGAGGAGAGGAAGTATGGAAACCTATTCAATTTACAAATCTAAAAAATGTTGATTTTTAAGTTTGGTATACTGATGAAAGGACCAAAATGTGTCCATAGGTCCATAGGACTTGATCGATCAACGGGGTTTAACTTTTTTATACACTATCGATCACATTGTGACACTATTTCGAGCTATTTAGTCCCACTTCTGCCAGATACGTTATACGATCATCCATTCACTGTTTATAGAAAATCGTTTGTCATTTTTTTGGTCATTGTGACACTAAACCTTTATTTTTAGTATGGCTAACTTGCTAGCGAAGTTCCGAATTGACTACTCTTCCCTGACGATGGTGCAAGATATCACAGAGGCACCGCAACCGGAGACTATGAAACTGTTTGAGGATGTCACCAAGAAGTTTACCGACGAATCAGCTAATCCAGGTAAACGCACCATGCGCATATTCAATTGGTTCAAAAAATTGGACTTGATGCTAGGTATCAGCTGCTGCGTCATCCTTGCAGCATAATATTGATTCTTTAATGTATGATGCAACATTCAAATTATTTCTTCTTATTTGTTTTAAGTCAGAATCTTTATGAATATGAAAATACAGGAGGAGGTAACTCCTTAGAATAATAACATATTATAAACTTTCCTCTCGTATCGTCTGACGCTCATCTTGAATAAACATTTGAGAGGAGACAGATTTGTTTTTAAATTGATCTGCCCTTGATGTTGCCTGTAACGCCGTCTTGTATATACTTTTGTAGTGAAACGTTAACAAATTTCTTGTAACAGAGTGTTGCATCAGCGAGACGGAGCTGCTAACGTTAGCTGAGAAGACGAAGCGTCAGTTGCGACTACGGGAATTACTGCTCGCCAATTCCAAGGATGCTCGGCTAGTCGTCATGTCGCTACCTATGCCTAGGAAGGTACGTGTAATTGCTAATATATGTAAAACTACGCTTTACTTGCCTTTTTTTGTCTTGTTGCTTTGATCCGCGCCTAAGTATTCTTAATTTTACGAAGTCTACTGTTTTTTTTGTCTTTCCCCGCCTAAGAGGATTTCACGTCAAATTTTAAATGGATCTCTGTTGTTCTTTTTTTCTCGGAATACATATTTATGTACCTAAATATCCAAAGAAAAACAAATAGTATCTGTCTTCCCTAGACATAATTTAACAAATGGCTAGTCTGAAATCTAAAATAATTGTGTAAGTTTAAGAAAATTGCAATCCCTTAATATTTTATTTGCAATTTTATTCTTGATGCATATTCCTACAACTCATTGTGTTTCCTTGCAGGGTTCGGTATCAGCACCTTTATATATGGCCTGGCTGGAGATGATGAGTCGCGACATGCCGCCTTTAATGTTCGTGCGCGGCAACCAAACCTCCGTGCTCACATTCTATTCCTAATTTATTGTTCAACAACTGTTGTTACCCAGTATTGTTGTTGTTTAATAGTTTTCACAAGATATTACCGTACGATTTGTGCGCAACAACCACACCTCCGTGCTCACATTCTACTCGTAATTTATTGTCCAACAACTGCTGTCACTTGTACAATAATATTGTTTTGTTAGCAGATTTGTTGTACGACTGTACAGCTGTACAAAATTGTAATTCCGTAATAATGTGGTTGTGTATCTTCTTGTACATCTTCTTGTTCTTGTGCATCTTTGTTGCATTGTAATATTACCGTTGAACAATCTTGTTGTTGTGCAATAGTCTTTCTACAATATTTATTATGTTACAACATTTCGTTGTACGACTCAATAATAGTACAAGTATTGTATCAGTTGTACAAAACTATCACAAGTACAACATTGCTCGCCATCGTTTTTAAGAACAATGTCTTTGTGGACCACAGAAGTCTAAATAATAAGACAAGTGTGGACTGTATGTAGGCTCGCAGCCGCAGGCAATTTAAATCTGGATTTTAAAGTAGGTAACTGTTCTATTAAGTGAAAATATAGTAGTATGTGGTGAGAAAGTTCCACAATATGTTCACCAGTGATGTTATGTTCTGTATTGTAAACTAGAAATATGGAAAAAAAATTGTAGGTTAATATGCTGAAGAAACTCCACATTATTTATGTTTATTTTTTAAGTAATTACATGACGAAGAGACAGCAACATTTTATTAAGCTGTAGTTTTAAGATAAGATTAACGCCTAATGTAAATAAGCCATTATTTTGTTATTTAATGTTGATGTTTATAATGTTTAGGTATGTGTTACTGTAATGCATGGACACTGTTGTAATAACCAACTGTGCATTACTTTAAGAAACCAGTACATTATAAAATATATTACGATCATGAACAACTTTGTACGTACTTACTATTATAAAACTACAGCATTTTTATATTATTATTAAGACAGTAAATAGTTAATGTTAAATAAGTTTATCAAATATAAATTAATTTAAGGTTTTAGAGAACCAATAAAATGAACAAAATCTTGTACCAAAGCACAATAAAAGTATTATGTAACTATTTATACAATTTAGGAAAGTATTTTTGATTTAAATATTATAATTTACCTCTTACCATTCTTTATTTATTGTCTATAAGACGAATACATTTTTTTTATGATTCCGGAATGGTTGATGACACACAGTCACACAGCACCGCATCGTATGCAAGGTTCTAAAAGAGCGGACGTAGAACCAACCCTTGGGGAACCCCACAATGCACGATCGTCAGGAATTTCCAAAGAAATATCTACACTAGGCAACCGTATTGGCGATCGAAATATGTTGTAATCTCAAAATAACTTGTCCATAAAAGGGCGACACTAACCATCGTCTTGAAATTTAAAATAATAATATTAAGGTACTTGCAGAAAATAATTTATAGAATTTTAGATATGATATTGTGATATAGCGCAGATTTTATTATTTTGTTTATTGTTTCTTTCATATTATTATGCATTTAATTTTTTTGTATACCCCTGTACTTTAGAGATCATTAAATAATTTAACTTTTTTTAAGTTGAATTGTTTTATACATTTCTAGTTCAAGCGTTTGATACTGTTTCAATGCAATTCACAGGAAATATAAAACCAATTTTCTGCAATAAATTATGTTACAATTACACGTGTTTGAATTATAACATAGGTATAAGCAGTCTGATTTTCAAAGGTCGCCACCTTAATTAACATTAGCGAGATCGTGATCGTTATGACTATTAACCAGTTCGGATTCGTATGCAAGGTTTCACAACAGTGGACCCAGAACCGACCCTTAGGAAACCCCATAATAAGGGGTCCTGAATATTGCCAGTTGACACCACGCTGATGATAAACGAATAGATGAGCATGCTGTTGTTCGAAATAGATCGTAATGTGGGTACATATGATTTTACTTTTATTATTTTACATTTGTTTGGGTGGTCGAGCGTTGCATCGCCGGTCATAAGACAAGTGTATTAATCAGAGTACGGTAATATATTAGTACGTTTTAATATAGACGGGGTTGGTACGTGGTCTATGTTATCGTTCTCAGAGCTCGGTGGCATAATTACGGTTGTTTTTCGATTGTCGATTTAGGTTAATGTGTTCGCGTTGATGCAGACTAGTTTCTTACATGAACTTTCCGATATTGTACGCATAGCCCGCGGTGTTCATTGTAATGGATTCGCGAAGTGTTCATTGACACGTGGTAGTGAAAATTCATCTCTAGCCTGCCAAGACAGATTTACGTGTGACTTGGTACCAAAATGCGGCTACGCGGCTTTGGTAAGTGATTTACATATAATTTGTAGAATCCATATTGTGTAGTCGGGCCAATCGAATCGATCCAAGTTGGTACGACACAGCTGCTTTTACCATATGGCTGCTACCCACCCTCTAGTTATTATCCCTCAGAACGACTTAGAATAAGCAAAATTAAATAAAAATAATGGGCCCATTTGATAGTCACACAAGATTCTACAGTAAGTTTTTTTTTATAGTTCTCAGAAATTATTTTCAAGGATGGAAAATTCAACTCTCTCTTTACGACGTAACGCCAGAGACAAACATACAAACCTATACATCATAATAAGATCGTCGTCCATTATCCGCTTCAGCACCAGCCCAGCACCGCCTCACCTCTCAACTAAGTGAAAATAGTGGTAAACGCGGATACAGCGCGCCGTCCACTCATGCTAGTTGAACCATGTGCTGGTCTAGTGGTGCGGCGTTTAAATGGACGACGAGCTGGACACGGTTCAATGTTAGGTGGATGGATAGAGTTGAATTTTATACAGATAAACCTAGTTCTATCCAAGGCAATTGGATAAAGCCGGAAATTATTGCAAACTTCGGACATTTTGACGCCGATTCTCTTATTCACTAACTAAACTAAAATTAAAGAATTGCTATCTTTTTCTAACAGATGGCGCGAGAAAAGGAAGGTGATAGATAAGAACTAAGTTAGAGATGTCAAACTACTAGTTTACGCCTTGAACTTCACCGTGTCTGTAGTCGACACATTTCGACGTGTTCTATATTTGTATGGAAATTTTAGTTCAACTAAATTTGACAGCTCTTATTTATATCCGTCTCTTTCTTATTTTATCAGAATGAAAATGATAACAATTCCTTAATTTTAGTTTAGTTGGTAAATAAGAGAATCGGCTCCATTATCCAGCTATTATTGGATAATGATAAATGATTTTTATTTCTGTAAATAAATCTGTTACAGACACTTTTACAAGTCAATGTAATGTTTTTTTTAAGACTAGATGGCGCCGGCATTTCCTATCTGACTAGCTCTGAGAAGAAAAGCCGAAACAAACTCAGAGGTCAAAGTCTCTTTTAAAGTCCAGACATTGTAGTACACGAACTATGCGAGTGAAACGATGTAGGGCAACGTCGGGAATGGCCTTTTGAGGAAAGTGCCATAGGAGGTTCGAGTTGACCTGTCCTAACTGACGGCACATCTGCATCAGTCATCGCGGAGCTCAAACCTTCTAGGGAGCTCAACAACCCGACCGCTGCACGACGCAATCAAACAGTTGGACGTTTGTGTGGGTCACAAAAAAATATATACTCAAGAACCGCCAAACGTTTATAAAATTCGTGTATAAAGCTACCCCACATGGTACTCACATTCACAATTTATTAAAAAAATAAAATAAAAAATAAGGTGATGATAAAATAATAATAATCATTGAAAAAATAATTCAATTGTAAAATGTCAAAAGGATAAAAAATAATAATATCATGTTGTAAAATAATTTCAATAATTACAATGATGTGTCTGTGACAACAGCGAGCGGCTCAATTCCAAGCATTTTTATCGTCCATATAATCTTTAACTTTATAGAAACCCTTTTCGCATAGTTTCTGCTTTACATAGGACTTGAATTTATTAAGACTTAAGTCTTGAATATTGCTTGGAATTTTGTTGTAAAAGCGTATACTTTGGCACATAAATGAGTTACTAATGTTAGCTTTATACAGATAATGTCGATTTTATTTGTTTTATTTTTGTCTTTATCCGGACGCAATTGGTATAATATTATTAGGCCATATCAACTAACGATCACATGCAACCCTTGGAGATTTTGTTTATTTTATTATATGATAAGAATTTAAAAGTGTGATGTTATAACCTGAGAAAAGGAGATTGGGCGAAATGTTTAGAAGTTGGTCTACTCCTCCTCTAGCAATGAGTGATATGTCATCAGAAAGGTCTTTTTAAGCGAAACATTTGGTACTAACACAACTAATATCAATTGTTAGTATTTTCGGAGTTATAACACCTTTAAAGTGATAAATCGTTTATATCCATACTATCACAATTTCTTCTTTTTTTGTTACTCATACTAAAGTATCGCTACGTTCTTATCATTATTTGTAAATAATAGTTACAGTGTGAAGAAAAAGAAGGGCGAGACGAGGGTGCATTATACATCTCTGCCTACCCCTTAGGGAAATTCAGGCGTTATGTGTGTTACTTAGGTAGGTATCTTAAATAATTATTATGACAAAGCTCCTATGGCAAAACGTGTAAAAAGATAATAAATAGCAATATTTAAGCGTTAACATAGTTTTTAAATAGTTATTTAATGAGCTTTAACTCCATAAATACTAATAATAGACAGTAACTGTAATACGATAAAATGTTCTACTTAATAGTACCTACATTATGATATAAGTGTGCTATGTTGGTTATTACGGTCGAGGCGGTACTGTGCGCGCGAGCCGCAGGCGAGTGCGATAAGTGAGCCGAGACTGTAATGATCAATGCACACGCGTATCATACGACGTTTTTCAACACACTTGCGAGGAAAAAAACAAACTTTAAGTCTTTAATACAAAATATTTTTTGGAAAAATGACGCGTGGATTGCTTTGTAAACATATATAATTAATCTGTGGATTCTGTGGTGCCCGTGGCTGAGTTAGCTAAGCACGCGCAGGTGAAAGACCACAGGGCAAACAGCCTAATACAAATATTAAAAAAAAAACTAATTATTTTTGTGTTTATAACACAAATTAATTGTAAGCGAGGGATAAGGAAAACAGCAGGATGCAATGAATTGTAGAAAATAGGCGAGCGAAAGAAAATATGCGTGCAAAGAAAAATACTGATAAAATAAGACAGTATCAAATGTGACAACAATGCCGCGGGGTGGCGCGACGGTCGCTCATCGTCACACATTAAACAATATAATTTTATGCGTCGCCTACATTAATTAATGTTAATTTGCTGACAATAATAAATAATTTAATGAAATATTATTCTATTGATATATCACTCATTGCTAGAGAAGGGGTAGACCAAAAAACCCATTCTCCTTCCTGTAAAACCGTCCAACATTAATATACAGCGTGAATTCGACGTATTTCGGTTAAGGGTGCGCAAGCCGCTTATTTATCCATATCTACAAACGAAGAAAGTTGATGATTATCATACCGACGGTTAAAAGGAAATAGGGCATAAGCGACATTTTGGTCAAAAATGAGTTATATATGCCATTGGACTTGAAATTTTCTGCTCTTTCGAATGCGCTTACTCCCATGGCTCTACGATGATTTTATAACTGTTTCACTTTTCACAATATCTTAATAAATTACAAAAATACGTCAGTTTTTCTAAAATTTAAAACTTTGAACGGCTCTCCTGAACATTTCATCTTTTGTCGCTTATCCCCTATTTCCTTTTAACCGTCGATACTTAGTTTAGGGTGTTTATCGTCATCTAATGAAGTTATCAACTTTCTTCGTTTGTCTATTCTCTAGTTCTCTATTCTCGTCATTATCTAGGTTTATTGCTAAATAGAACAGTAAACTAAATATTGTTTTGGAAGTTACGACTTACGAGCCTCCAAAGATACATATTTTGACCCTTATTTGGTCGCAACTTTGGACGTCAATTAATGTTATTAGGAGTATGAAAACCTCAAAATAATTTAGCAATAGGTACACAGTTGTACAACGTCCCAAAAATATCTCGCCTTGAAATAAAACTAGTATGCCCAGAGTAAGACAATTTATTACATACAGTATCGCGAGATATTTTTGGGACGTTGTACAAGTGGTCCTTCGGAGCCGGATGGAGGATTGGTGTGCAGTGTCTTCGTTGTGGTGGAGTCAGGTTGAGTGGATCAACCTGCTGCGAGTGTGACGTCAGCGCGGCCAGGAGTGAGCAGCATCGGCGGATCGTACAAGGAGGCGCCTAGGCGTATATGTACAGTAAGTGGTACACAACGGTCAGCGCTGGTGCTGACTAACAGTTCGTGTTGGCGTGAGCAGCAGCTATACGGTGCGGAGGGAGAGTACCCCGCATATCATTACGACGTGCTACGTTAAGGTAACCGACAGTGAAGTGGTGTGATACGAGGATAATCTCTGTGAGTACTTTAAAATATCAGAGTGACCAAATTAATTAATTGAGACTTAATTAATTAAGACTTAATTAAGACTTTCTGTCCACATTCAATATGGAAGCTTTGAGTAATTTACAGTTTAATTTATATTCTACTATCAGTAAAGCAAGGTCTAACTTTAAGAAATCACCTAAGGAGCGAATAACCAGTTCGTACATAGAAACTAGATTAGAAAATTTAGAAGCTAACTGGTTAGCGTTTTCTGAAACTCATATAAAAATTGTATCATCAGTTAAGTTTGTTGAATTCGAAAAATCGGATTATTACATAAAAAATGTATATGAGTCCACAGAAGAATTATTTACTGATTATAAAGCTGAGTTGAAGGAAGTATTAAAGAAAATTGTATGTTCGGAAAATTTAAGTAAAGGACCTCAATCTGCTGCTAAGGGTTCAAAACAGGTATGTTCTGTAAAATTGCCAAAGATTGAATTGCCTATGTTTACTGGAAGTTATTCTGAGTGGATTAGTTTTAGAGATTTATTTAAATCCTTAATACACAATAATGCCCTACTAGACGATGTTCAGAAATTGCATTATTTGAAATCACATTTGTCTGGAGAGGCTGAAGGTCTTTTACGGCACATTCCTATTACTAGTAGTAATTATGCAATCTGTTGGTCTAAATTAGAGACTCGATATAATAATAAAAAATATTTAGCGAATTGTATAATTAAACGTTTTATGAGTCAAAGAAATATTGTAAACGAATCCTCCAGCGCAGTTAAGGAATTATTAGATACTTCTAACGAATGTTTACATGTTTTGGAAAATTTAGGCATAATGGTTGAGCATTGGGATATCATAGTTATTTATGTATTGAGCTTAAAACTAGACACTGAGTCACGTAAACAGTGGGAAATGAAAATTAGTGATTGTTCTGACGACTTGCCTACAATGAATCAGTTCAATTCTTTCCTTGAACAAAGATTTCGGTCTTTAGAATTTTTAGACAACAAAGGTCAACGTCATCAGTTCAATCGTAATGTGCCAGTCAAATCCCTCCATGTGTCAACTATATTGTGTATTTGTTGTCAGGATAACCATAAGCTTGCTAATTGTAAAAAGTTCGCCAGTCTCGATACAGATAAGCGTCGTAATTTTGTCCAAACTAATGGTTTATGTTATAACTGTCTAGGAGTAAATCACTCCGTATATGCATGCCGCCAATCCACCAGATGTCATATATGTCAAAGGAAGCATCATAGTCTTCTTCATCTCAAGAATGTCTCCAAATCAGTTGGTGATAGTAACCAAACTGATCAAGTTGCAGAAAGCGGCGTTTCTGCTGCTGCTGCCACTTCAACCCAGAGTAATTCCACTAATGTTGTAAGTTGTTTTGCTAATAGTCATAGTCAAATATTATTGGCCACTGCACTAATTGCAGCGGAATCAAAGAGCGGTACTGCTATAGTATTAAGATCCCTGTTAGACCAGGGATCTCAGGCTTCGTTTGTGACGGAGTCCGCAGTCCAGCTCTTAGGTCTCAAAAGAGTACCTGTTAAAGGTTCGATTTCAGGTATAGGTTGTGATCAAGGGCCATCAATGATTTCATTAAATTCGATGGTTCTCATTAAAGTTAAATCACGCGTCGACCCTAGTTTTATTATCACTGTTAAAGCTTATGTTTTAAAGAAACTAACGACTATTTTACCGGAAAGGAAGGTTACGGCAAACGTTTTTACCACAATCTCGTCTTTGGTTTTAGCGGATCCTTCGTTTGATACTCCGAACAAGGTTGATTTGCTTTTAGGTGCCGAAGTTTATGGCCAGATTTTGTTAGAAGGGTTAATCAGAGGTCCACCTGGTCAGCTTATTGCACAAAATACTAGACTAGGATGGATCTTGTCTGGTCAAGTAGGTGAAATCAACCAAAGCGAGACATGCCACAATACTGTAGTCACATTGCATTCTACTCATACAAATACACTCCTCAAAAAGTTCAGGGAACTAGAATCTGAGCCCAAGGGCGATTACGATAAGGTTTGCTTGACCCCAGAAGAACAGAAGTGCGAAGACATATTTAAGGCCACAACTCGACGAGACGAATCTGGTCGCTATATTGTGCATATGCCTTTCAGGTCAAGCGATCCTGCTTGTAAATGTGGTGGATCGAAACATATTGCCCTTAAACGCTTTTTAATCTTAGAAAAGCGATTTCTAAGGCATCCCGATTTCAAAGCTCAGTATTCAGCTATTATAAATGAGTATATAGCTCTTAATTATATGGATATAGTACAGGATAGGGATAAAGAAGGTTCTGTGTACCTACCTCACCTTGTGTCGTCGTCGGAAAATCCAGCGGATTGCCCATCTCGGGGAGCAAATTCTTCTGGTTGGAGCGATATGCAATTCTGGAAAAGAGGCCCAGTATGGTTGCAGAATGAAAAAATAGACTATAATCGAGGAGACTATAATATAAGAAACTACGCTAGAAGAAAGAAAGATAAAAACAAAATGTCATGCAACTGCGGTAGAATGTGATGATAATCAATTTACTAGATTTTCTAAGTTCAGTAGGTCAATAAGAGTTATAGCTTACTGTAAAAGATTTTTACGAATGAAGAATTTTGAACATAATAGAAATAAAATAACTACTTGGCTAACTACAAAGGAATTAAATGAAGCTGTACTTACCTGCATCAAACTCTGCCAACTCCAGTCCTTTAGTGATAAAATAGAACCTGTGAAGAAAAACCGTAAACTAAATAAGGGTAGTAGACTTACCTCGTTGAATCCCTTTCTTGATGATGACGGAATCTTAAGAGTTGGCGGTCGTTTGCACCGGGCTTCTATTGATGAGAATATGAAGCACCCCATCTTAATTCCTCACAAGTCACACTTCACCAATCTTTTGATTGCGGAGGCTCACGAGAAAACTTTGCATGGCGGGCCACAATTGATGCTCAATTATTTAAGATCCAAATACTGGATACTCAATGCAAGGACTCTCGTTAGGCAATATGTTCATAAGTGTGTAACTTGTATTCGACATTCAACACAGACACACCAACCAATTATGGGCCAATTACCGAAGGCTAGGGTGTCTATTCAGAAGCCCTTCCAATGCAGTGGCGTAGATTACGCAGGTCCAATCAGTATCCGAACCTCTAAAGGTCGTGGTCATCACTCCACTAAGGGTTATATCTGTTTGTTTGTTTGCATGTCCACTCGGGCTATTCATCTAGAGGTTGTAAGTGACATGACTTCTCAGAGTTTTCTTGCGTCTTTTAAGCGTTTTGTAGCCAGACGTGGCCGAGTATTGGACTTGTGGAGTGATAATGGGACCACATTTGTTGGTAGTGCAAAGGAATTGCGACAGTTATTCAATGCTGAAAGGTCTATGGTAGCTTCGGAAATAGCTGATTTCCTATGCATGAATGGTACGACTTGGCATTTCATACCTCCTCATGCTCCAAACTTTGGAGGATTGTGGGAGGCTGGTGTCAAGTCCACGAAGCACCATTTGAAAAGAATTATAGGCACCAACACATTGACATTTGAAGAAATGACAACTGTGCTGGCTCAAATTGAGGCCTGCCTTAACTCGAGGCCGATCTCTCAGCTTTCTAACAATCCTGAGGACCCGTGTCCTTTGACGCCCGGGCACTTTCTTGTGGGTGAACCTCTGGTAACTGTACCTGATGCAAACTATGAAAATTCATCCATTAGTAATCTGAAGCGATGGCATCTTACGCAAAAGATGCTTCAACATTTCTGGCGTAGGTGGTCGCTGGAGTATTTGACTCAATTGCAGCATCGATATAAATGGACAGATTGTAAGCCTGAACCTGAGATTGGAGACGTGGTTCTGGTGAAGGAGGATGGTCTTCCACCCGCTAGATGGTTATACGGGGTTATTACAAATAAATATCCAGGTTTGGACAACATTACTCGCGTTGTAACCATACGGTGTAAGAATAGTGAGATTAAAAGACCTGTATCTAAATTAATTATTTTACCTGTGAACACTTAGTTATTGTTAACTATCTTATTGATGAATTTTATATACTGTTTTTATTTACACTGCTTGTGAATTTACTTGGATGAACTTGTATCGTAGAGGCCCTAGGCTTATATTATAGTGGATAGCCAAACAACCAATTATTAATTTTAGTTTATTTTGTCATGTTAAGGTTGATGGACAGAGCCGTCCATGGTGGGCGGAATGTCTAATCTGTTTAAATAGTTTCTATACAAACGTTATTATAACCTTATTTCTATATACGAAAAAGTTAACACTTATTTGTCATTAGTTTAGTACCTCTATTAAGTAACAGATGACGTTGTGCCGCGACGTCACTTTTGTAAATCGCGGTGTTAAGATTTTCCTGCAAAACATGGCCTTCGCGATACTCTATGTAATAAATTGTCTTACTCTGGGCATACTAGTTTTATTTCAAGGCGAGATATTTTTGGGACGTTGTACACAGTTTATTTTTCCGAAAGTTCAAATAACTTAATTTTCCATAGAAACAGTAGTTTTCCAACAAGAATCCTTTTCCCAAACGACTGTTAACATTTTTTAGCGCGCATTTTTATGTTTTGTCTGTGACTGTGCGAGTTATCTAGCATCGTAATACAATACGGGAGTATGCACTAGCTTTAGCAAACTTTTTGTCCGCGCTCACCGGCGAGATCGTCTCAGCGGCATTCGCACTCAAACAAATCTTGCCAGTCATGGACGTACTTTGATTATGTAGTTAGGCTGGAGGTATAGTGTGTAGTAGAAAGGTGCAGCTAACGATCAAAACTTTAAAGGAATAAAATTGTTCAAAATTACAAGTTTGTAAATTGACATTAAATCACTTTGTAAACGTCCACTGCCGGATATGCGTCTTCCAAAGACCACTTAATGACGTCAATGTATGTCAATGACTGGCCACCTGTCTCATCAATTATTAATGAGGGCGAATATAGTGGGCAGAGGCCATCAAAATGACCGGAAAGCCTCCACCAGACCTTTATTTTGGGACCAGATTAAATGGTCTACTCCACACTTGTGCAAGACAATAAAAGAATTACGAAAAGCGAACTATCATACAGAATTAAGGCTCGTATCGGGCGCAGAGGTGCAAAGTAACAATGAAATCTCGAATAGAAAAGTGTTATTAGGTAAACATGTATTTCATTCAATTTTCCTTTATGTTTTTTCAATTCTCAACATTTGTCGTATTCCACCTTTGTCCGTATTCTTAAACATTTTAGTAAATGTTTTTTTTAACATTCATGGCTCACTGGGTAGCTGATGAAATAAGGATGATTTTCTCGTATTTTTAACCCCCGACAAAAAAAGAGGGGTGTTACAAGTTTAACGCGTGTATCTGTGTCTGGGGCATCGTAGCACCGTAGCTTCCAATCGAATGGACCGATTTTGATGCGGTTTTTTCTGGATGAAAGCTGAAGTTATCGAGATGGTTCTTAGCTATAATTTCTGAAGATCTGTTCAGGCGTTTGAAGATCATCAGCTCATTTCCTACTCGACAAAAGGGTCTTAACAACTTTCACAGGTCTGATTGATTAGAAAAATGATGTACTGATACTTCGGTGGTATTTCCAAGACATGGCAACCTTGAGCTGATGCAGCATCAAGTAGTCTGCGGGATACCCAACCCCTCAGCAACTTACAGCAGATATAGCGTGTTTGGGCTCATAAGCATGTTCTCAGTGAGTAGGTTTTAGATAGATGATGATGTCTACTAGTAAATTAAAAAGATTGAAAAAAAAAATTTAATTTAAAAAAATTATAACCCCCGACACAAAAAAGGTAAAAAATAAAATGTGTTTGTTGACCCTTTATTATTGTTATTAATTAATATTTAATCATTACTTTCAACTGCTCGGTATTCTTGAACATTTGAATACGTGAAAAGCTTCGTTAAAATATCAGATACAAGTTAACATGGAAATCAAAGCCATTAATTTGATACTTCAAACTTAAATAACATTTAATAACGAATTCTGGGTATTTTTCATAAAACTAATACAATATTAAATTTCTCGGAATCTACTGGCTTTTGGCTAGGGTACATGGGGTGCTAATTTGTTGCATATAGGACACACTATCGCGCCTTAAAGAGAATCATCCTAGTAGTCATATTTGAACTCGAGAATATCAATACAAATTTGCATACTTACTTCAGTTTTATGCAATACCTGTGATGTATTTGCGTGTAGTGTGTGTATTAATAAAACTATTCGTGTAAATATATTACAAGATTTTTTTTATTTCACACATATTTCACAAGGGTTTTAATTTAGATTTAGAACAAAAAATAATGATAAAATATTTACAGATAGAAGTTCCAGATTAACAATTTACTTAATATGAAACAATATTTTAAGGGAAACAT
The DNA here is from genome assembly GCA_910594945.2 of Amphipyra berbera. Taxonomy (NCBI): domain Eukaryota; kingdom Metazoa; phylum Arthropoda; class Insecta; order Lepidoptera; family Noctuidae; genus Amphipyra; species Amphipyra berbera. Next base: position 5,672,185 of record OU343136.1, on the reverse strand, counting down.
GTTATGATACATCGTTATTAAACAGACCCACATATTATCGTTCACAGAATTGCATAGGTAACAAATATTTACACCAAGTGCCGCATTAAATAAGATAATATTTTGTTCACAAATTACTTTCTGCGACCAAAAATAAGTAAGTCTGAATAATGACACGTGAAAGATAGAATACACGATAGTTAACATATTATACGGTCGAGCAAAATAGTGTCTACTGGGAACTGAAGGAGCGTCATAACTTGTTCAAGAGATTCACGATGCAGGAAGGAAACGCTGTCCACGTGGAGAGCAAACTATAACACGTCTACTGCGATATGTAAGTTACGTAACAGGACGGCGATTCAAAATATATAGATCTGTGATTAGATATGTTGCTATGCTTTCTATGAAAAATAAATATTATGTTGACATCAAAATATTTTATTTATTTTCACATTTATTGTTATTATTAGACGTTTCTTTACATCTTCCATGAACGAATTAGAAACAAAGATAAATCGATTTCAACATGAAGGTTATAATAAATTTACGCTAGTACGACGGGCCGCATGTAAACTTTTAGAACATATTAACATTACTCAGTCTATGTAAAATTTATAATATTAATAATTTATAATAATTCGTAACGACGTCTAGATGCCTCAGTGCATTATCATAAATTCATATAATAGCTCGACGTGAGCGTTGACGATTACAAAAATGTATAATACACATCATTATGCGACAACTCGCGAATGAAATATATAAATGATTAACATGAATTAATGTTTTAAGCCTACCAGCACCTCAACGTATATTAAATCGTACGAAACTTCAAATTCAGCGGTCACTTGTACATAAAATTATTTCGTGGCATTTCGGTACATATAAATAATTATTGAAATAATAAACATACCTACATAAGTTACAGACAAAAACTTCACACAGCCATAACTCCTTACATCATATAAATAAATATTAAAAACCTAAATAATCGTGGAAACATTTTTGGTTACAAAGATTTATAACATGCAAATAAATACTTGTGTTAGGAGGCTTGTGTCCTTCCCATTACCTGATTTATATTTCAGTTCTTATTCATGATACAGGAACGTTTTCATTCTTTTCATATGCATATTTTTCTTACGGTATGAGCGGATAGCGTGTTGACTCAGCCGATGGCGGCGCAACTTCGTAACTGCAAACATTCTTCACTGTCATGTTCTAGCACTAGCAGTAGTCTGTCCAACAAGTGTCACGTGGTCGCTGGGGACGTCACGTCCCTCTGCTACTATTCTAATGAACACATCTCTCGTTTGTGCAGTTCAGTGGCGGCGTCAGAAGGGGTTCCGTACTATTTCACAGTGTCCGTTCGCGCGTGTTCTTTGGTCGGTCGGACTGAGATCTATGACACGTACACGTGGGTGGGTGATGACGTAGCAATATAAACACTGTATAGTTTGTAAGAGCAGTCACTTGGCTAAGGGTCACTGTACACTGTACAGCCTAGGCTCGCGGCTGGCGAGCTCACGGGCGCGCTGCGGCCGTTTATAGCACGGCGCAGGACGGACGAGACAGTCTTCATTCAGACTCTTCCTCGTTTTCTTCGTCGAATCCGGTCAAGTCAGCCGAATCTAGGTAGCCGTGCATCACCTGCGCAGACATAACGACTGATTATAATTTAGTAAACAACACGTGTGGTGCAGTGACTGAGCGATCGGCTGTTGCGCTACAGGTCGTGGGTTCCATTCCCGCACGGAACAAATATTTGTATGGCTTACAGATACTTGTTCCGGGTCTGGATGTGTGCTTGTGAAGATTTGTATCTGTAAACGCACCCACGATACAGGAGAAATCCTAGTGTGGGGCAACGTTTAAAAAAAAAAGAAAAAATATGAAGATAAAATTGAATTAAAATTAATTTGCTTTCAATGTATCTTACAAATTGTTATAAAGCAGAATCGTTCAACAACGGACTTGCATGCGTGTGTGTGTATCGTACGCACGGGTCACTTGGTCACTTTTATTTGTAGTATTATAAAGGTAGGTACTAACCGCGTACTCGAGCAGCGCGAGGTGACAGAACACGTACTGGTCGGGCATCTGTATGGAGTGCGCGCGCTGCGCTCGGATGCGCTCCACCGTGCCGCGCACGTCCAGCACGCCCTCCGCGCACAGCCGCGACGTGCAGATGTCCAGCGTCAGGAACGTGCCTGCAAGCGTCACGTACTGACGTCACACTGCACACAGCGCAAGCGACTTGCGGTTGCGTCTCATTGTATGACGTCATTTGACAGATCCTCAAATACTTCCGACAGGTTGTCAATAACTACTTACCACTACTAATTATTATCATTGTGAAAAGTTATAACGCTGTTTAACGCTGTTTAACGTCAGTGTAACTATACATTTTTTGATGTATAAGCTTGTCATAACTTTTTACAACGATTATTGATAATGGGGTTAATTTATAGTTATAAATATAATGGTCACCTGTCCTGCCGATGCCGGCGGAACAATGGACGACTATCGGCGGCCCTCTATTGTGTCCCGCCCACGCATCTCCTAATCTGAAAACAGAAATTAAAATTGTTATGAAAATAAAACATAACATATTTTTTTAAATATGGTTCTACATTCCCAGGTCCACCTACTCCGATCATTAAAGTGATCAAAGGTGGCCGAAAGGCTTCTTACTGTGGATTATGGCATCCTCTTGAAATAACTCGCTTCGAAATACGGTCACTCGTTTGGCCTAGCGTTATGAGTGGGCAATACTTCCATTGTTTAGTAGTAGGCAGTTGATAATGCAGATATAGGTACGTACTCTTGCAGCGCCAGGTGCTGCGCGCGCCGCACCAGGTGCAGGAAGCGCAGCACGGGCTGCGCGCTGCCCCCGCCCGGCACGCCGTAGTCCGGCCAGCGCGTGTACTGGCCGTGCCACACGCGGCGGGACTGCTCGCGCTGGAAACATTACACAAAAATATATTATTATATTGTGCCTCGTCTCGTAACTACCACAAAGATCAATCGAACTACGAAGTAACGTTGCGGCGGTCTGAAATCTTGATTGACGTTTACACATTAAGACTTTTGGTTGTACAGCTATGTTGAGTCTTTTATGTGCATCAAAACTTTTAAAACTGCGACTATTTCTTATTTAATGATATCTTAATGTTTGAAGAAATGCCATCAATCCCAATTGTGCTCAATAACATCGACAACAAAAACCAATTTTAAACCGGGTCGTATACAACAAAAGTGAGGAGTACTAACCCTTAGATCCGTGAGCAGTAAATGCGTGATGGTATAGTCGTCCTCGTGGTCGACGCCCTCGGTGGTGACGGCGAAGTCCCCGTAGCTGGCGCGCTGGCCGGCGGCGAGCGGCCAGTACTGGCCGCACTTGACGCGGCCGCGCTCCACGGCGCGCGTGGTCATCACCACCACGAGCGTGCCCTGCTCCCACACCATGCGCCAGAAGTCGCCGAACGTCTTCGGGAGAGGACCTGCAATAAACAAATCATGACAATTAGGTTATTTATCATTATATTCTTCAGGATCATTCATAATCTTTGCGGACCGTGGGAAATTAATAGTTTATTTATAATCCTAGCTCCGTTTTAAATATGTATAAGACTTTCTGCAATGAACTATCGTGATAGAATATGTCCAATCCATAATAACCAGGCTTGGTATAAGATTATCACACAAGCTCGTAAATGTCATCTGCTGAAGGTGGGCCTCTGAATTACCGTTTTTTTTGTCTTTTCGTGTGGTTAGTGACTAACCTGGTGGTCAGAATTTATACCACCTATGGGCGTCTGACCTGTCTTCACATGCCGTCGAAAAATATCTCTCAGGCATGCCGGTTTCCTTACGATGTTTTCCTTCACCGTTCTTAAGCAAGTGATAATTATACAATACGCACATAAATCCGAAAAGTCAGAGGTGTGTGGCTTGGGTTCGAATTACCGCTTGAATAAAGTATAACCGATTGCCAGAATTAGTATATTGTTATTAGCAGACAGAAAGACGCTGTCGCCCATTCGTTAGCCACCTGTTGCGACACTCACGAGTGGACGGGGCGTAGTTTCTTTGCCAGAAACGGTGCGGTACGGTAAGAGATGCCTGGTGCTTACTGCCTGCCTAACCCCTGACAGTTACTAATATAAAATATGTGTTTTTATCCACTTAAGCATCAATGATAAAATTAAATTCAAAATATAAACAAATATGTATTTCCAAATACACTTATTTGTCGAAATACTTTAAATTAGTACAAAAAATGTAAACTTTTATAAAAAAGCACGTACATGCCATTGCTATTCGCCGGGCAAATTCTACGAAGAGAGGATTTCCCTTGCGTTTATTTCCAACTTGAATTCACGCAACACGCCTTTATTATTCATAATTCACAGAAAACGTATTTCCATCGTAAACAACTCTTGCGAATATTTCCAGGTATTGTGGGAACGCAGCCAAATTGAAAATTTACGATAAATTGTAACAAAATCAATTCTGATGATCAAAAATGATATATTTAAGTGGCGTGGGACATGGGACAGTACGTATTAAAGCTTTTGTGTATTAGCAATTAGAAACTAAACGTTATAAAAATAGATACTGTCAACAAACGTGTATTTTATTCATCAAAAATGTGCTAATAACAATAACTTACTTTTCACAACTAAACATGACCATCAGCATCAGGCTAGTTGATAAACAGTTAATGTTTGTTGCACAGGATTTCATAATTTCAATAAATTGAATTTGAGAGATATCAGACTTAATTCGTTTCTGAGGAACGCGGAGGCAAAGGTTGAGCAAAAAATTAAGTAAGGTCATTAGTAACTTGGTCAACCAATCACAGTAGTTGACATGAGATTTGATAACAGAGTTAATTGATTCGCTTTCCAGTAACCGGGGATTAGTATAGGTTAATTATTACGTAAGTCATAATGAATACATAATAATCTTACCTTGTGTACAAATATATGCATTTTTCTGTTTGTATCCATCCACATAGTTGGCGTTGATATAGTCAGTAGAGGAATCGTCAGGGTCCGTCTGTGACAGCAACACGCGAGAGTGGTCGTAACACAGGACGTCCGTGTAACGGTTCTTGGCTAGATTACTCGGCAATCTGGAAATTAAATATAAACTTTATTATTTATGGAAAAGAGTTTATTTTAGTTAGATATGCCGTAGCACTGTCGCAAATAAAGACTATCACTTGCTTTGCTTTGGCCAGGACCTTCAATATCTTAATTTGCTATTAGTGTGTGTGACGTATTTTTTTCGAATATCTTCCGCGTCAATCTGGGAGTAACAGAACAATATAGAACAAATCAGTTGTGTAATAAAACTCGATCGAGGTAAATTAAATTAGGTACTGCAGTAATTAAAGGGTGCTGAGCTGACAACCTGTCATTATGATACAGGCATCGTTATCAACTTTCCAAGTACTAATTGTAATCACTCAAGGTGATAAAAGTTGTAGTGTATATGGCGCACAACTATACTATTATAGCGATGTTATAGGCCAATCCAATATAATACGTTTATCACAGTGTAACTATATGCTCCATACAATAGCTCAACGAAACTTTGACAGTGATAATTTTCAAAATTAGAAAGAAAGAAAGAAAATAATTTATTTGAGTCTCGTTACAGACATACAGACATACAACAAAAAATAAAAAATCAACAAAATACAAAAGTTATATGCCTCTACGAGACAAAAAAGGAGCCCATCTCAGCATAATGCTGCTACACCGAAGTATAGCAGCGCTAGTTTTCGGATGGGTCCTGTACCTCTACTATGAGTTGTCATCGAAAAATTACTCGCTAGCGTTGAACTCGCTAGCGTGCTAACGTGGATCAAATAGATTTCGATAATGCTCGCACCATGAGATTTACGGAGTCTTACGCAGGCGCTAAGGTAAGCTCGATAGATCGTGTCGTCTAGCTAACTTCACTCTACTTATGTTTTGTTTCTTTCTTTCCCACTAATAAGAAGAGAGAACGGCTCTTAAGCTCAAAATGTAATGTTATCGCTATGCTAAAAATGTTAAGACAGTCAATATCACAAATAAACCGACTAAATAGAAAAGTTGACGGTTAATAGATTATTTATAGTATTTAGTGGTTTTTAAATTTTTATTCCTTATAATATGTCACTGTCGTCGTATACCTATGTATGTATACTATTGTAATCTTTGGTCGTATATTCAATTTGTAATTTTGTTTGTTGACGTTGTGTCACAGAGCTGCGTTGTGTGGTTTAAAAGTGTACAATTAAATTCAAACAGATTATTTAATAAAATGAGGACCAGTGTCTCACAGTTTCAAATGTTGGTGGAGTTCGTGGAAATGTATGTTTCAACTTTCTATTGAATTTATTGTATGGATTGTTATTTAAAATAAATAAATTAACAGGTAATTTACGTTTCTAACATTACTTACTATTATAAATTAATGTGAAAGTTTGTGAGGATGGATGTTTGTTATTCATTGACGCAAAAATTAGATGATTTACTATACTTTACTTTCTATTAAGTTATTTAAAATGTAGAGTTATTATTTTAAACGCGGTCACTAACATATTCCATGCCCAATAAGCTCTTGCAGACATTATTTTGACTTTAGTAGACTCAAAAACGTATATAACTTTAATGTTAACATATGTTTCACACGTCAAAATGCTAGTGAGCTACGTAACTACTATGTAAGCGTATTATTCGATAGGTTCAGTGAAATTAGTGAGTCATGGTACCGTTTTGTATGGTGACAGCTGAAAAACGTTAGTGACTATCGAATAGATTACGTTAGGTTATTAACCTATCGTAATCTATAGTGCTCATGGTACGAATTTTAATTCTTTCTGTGACCGCTAGGGGCGCTGTACAATATTTCATACAAATAATTTACGGAGACGCTAGCGAGTTTGGACTGTGTAAACTCATGGTAGAGGTACTGTAGTGAAGCCACAGACAGCCACGTGCAAATACAAAAAAATAATTAATTAATTACATAAATAATATAAATAAATTAATGAATTAAAATAAATACATAGTTAAAGTAGTTAATAAAAATATTAGAATACTAAATCCAATTAAATCTTTAAAAGTAAAAAATGGGTGAAATGGGATTTTATCAAGGTTTCTATTTAAATCTAGGGGATTATTAGATCCTGTTTGATGAAGAAATAATAAATGAATTATGGTTATTATTAATAAGATAAATGGCAGTAAGAAATGAAATGTATAAAATCGAGTTAAAGTTGCATTATCTACTGCAAATCCCCCTCAAATTCAATTTACTAATATTACTCCCAATGAAGGAATAGCAGATAAAAGGTTTGTAATTACTGTAGCCCCTCAGAAAGATATTTGTCCCCAAGGTAAAACATAACCTACAAATGCTGTTGCTATTAATAAAAATAGGATAATAAATCCAACTATTCATATGTATTTTAAATTAAAAGATTCATAATAAATTCCTCGTCCAATATGTAAATATATACAAATAAAAAAAAAGATGCTCCATTAGCATGAAGAGTTCGAATTAATCATCCATAATTAACATTTCGGCAAATTAGCGCTGGATAGTGTTTAGCAATTTCCAAGACAGCTCGGGTACTCACGTTGGATAACTGTATGTAGTAGCTAGGCTGTGGTCGTATTGCGGAGTGGACCGAATGTATACATATAGTGTAACTCACTTGGCATGGTGGAAGGCGCCGTGCGGCGGGCGCGCGCGGATGTCCTCGTACTCGGCCACCAGCCCGCGCCGGCCCAGCTCGCGCACGCGCGCCAGCAGGGCCGAGTGTATGTAGTGTATATAGTGTAACTCACTTGGCATGGTGGAAGGCGCCGTGCGGCGGGCGCGCGCGGATGTCCTCGTACTCGGCCACCAGCCCGCGCCGGCCCAGCTCGCGCACGCGCGCCAGCAGGGCCGAGTGTATGTAGTGTATGTAGTGTATATAGTGTAACTCACTTGGCATGGTGGAAGGCGCCGTGCGGCGGGCGCGCGCGGATGTCCTCGTACTCGGCCACCAGCCCGCGCCGGCCCAGCTCGCGCACGCGCGCCAGCAGGGCCGAGTGTATGTAGTGTATGTAGTGTATATAGTGTAACTCACTTGGCATGGTGGAAGGCGCCGTGCGGCGGGCGCGCGCGGATGTCCTCGTACTCGGCCACCAGCCCGCGCCGGCCCAGCTCGCGCACGCGCGCCAGCAGGGCCGAGTGTATGTAGTGTATGTAGTGTATATAGTGTAACTCACTTGGCATGGTGGAAGGCGCCGTGCGGCGGGCGCGCGCGGATGTCCTCGTACTCGGCCACCAGCCCGCGCCGGCCCAGCTCGCGCACGCGCGCCAGCAGGGCCGAGTGTATGTAGTGTATGTAGTGTATATAGTGTAACTCACTTGGCATGGTGGAAGGCGCCGTGCGGCGGGCGCGCGCGGATGTCCTCGTACTCGGCCACCAGCCCGCGCCGGCCCAGCTCGCGCACGCGCGCCAGCAGGGCCGAGTGAATGTAGTGTATGTAGTGTATATAGTGTAACTCACTTGGCATGGTGGAAGGCGCCGTGCGGCGGGCGCGCGCGGATGTCCTCGTACTCGGCCACCAGCCCGCGCCGGCCCAGCTCGCGCACGCGCGCCAGCAGGGCCGGCGCCGCCTCGCCCGCCGCGCGCGCGCCGCCCCCGCCGCACTCCTCGTCCGACAGCCCCGGCGACACCTCGCCCGACGACCACGTGCCGCGCGCTGCAACACGTACAACACATACAACCACCGTTTGCTGTGTGATTCCCGGTTAAACCGATAATGACAAGAGGATCGGCAGCAATGTCCTTTGGAAGCTATAAATATTGCGATTACTATAATTGTATCAATCTGTTAGGACACCCATGTTCACAAGTAAACGTTTACTGGGTAATTAGATGGCTCAGAAACGGACTTATTTCACTACCAATCTACTGTTGTTGTCTAACTGCAGACCGGTTTCAAAATTTCGGCTTTTCTCTAAAAGATTATGCTCGCTCGGTAAACGGTTAAGTTGGTTAATTCTGTGACCCATCAGTTTTCAGATCTTGTCAATCAATCATTATTGTGTACAAATTCCTAAGACAATTTGCTTTTTCGTAACCCTCCAGTGGTCACACAGGCGTGAATTCACTTCTCAAACTAAAGCACCCTAGCACTTTATATACAAGTGAAAGATTGAAGGGAAAATCAATATGGTATGCAAAATAATTCAACCGATACAAAATCGTGCAATGATCCATCCTTATGCTGCGAAAAGGGTCAGTGTCCCTCTACATTTAGCCATCGAACCCAATCGCAAGTTCAATCATGTGGATTGGCTGTTGTATCAATCCTTCTGAATATTCTCATTTCCACCAGCGTCCCCTGTATCATATTCCATGGTTTAGCCGTACAGTAGGCAACACTTTATTCACAATTGATTCATCGTAAAGGCTGCGAACCAGTACACAATAAAATCAAAACAAATATTCTCTAAACTCACTCTGTATTTTAATTACATAAATCAAAAATAATATCACTCCTATTTTCACAGATGATAAAACTTTCAAATTCATGCCTTTATCAACTAAGCGATGCGCTCTTGCAAGATGTTACAACATTGAAACAATCGTTCAAATTCTAGCTTCGACTCTAAAGCCGACTGAACAATCGAAATGTTTTTTGTTCCGAGAATATTGCAATCGCGGACCAAAACGAATCAACGGCCTTATTTCCGCTCAATACGTTCATTGTACTGTACCTAAGCGTCACACGCGTCACAACACACACCTACACAAACACGTGCACGCAAATATTTCCAATCGAACGAAACCAACAAACTTCGAACAGATATGAAAAATTATTCAGATATCGGCTCGCAATACATTTTCCCCAACATCAAACGCGGTTACTTCGGTATCGACGAAACCAACCACTCGACAGCGAGAGAAATCCATCAAGAATTATCGAGATGTTGCAACAATCGTATGCAACCTCTCGCCATCGCGCATCGCTATGTAAACTATCGCACGTTGCTCACCAATTTATTTTTACGACCATCAAGTTCAGGCGTCGGATTTTACTGATAGAAGCGATCGTAAAATATGGATTTTTCAGTATATTTTTTATACCCAACCAAAGACTAATTTATTTTCTTTGATGTACTGTGTAAAATGCTGGTTTTGAGCGTTAACAATTAGCACCTTGTGAGTCTATCTTACAATAAATTATGTTATTTTCAATGTAGGTTTTCACCAATAAATACCGATCAATTCTCGTCATATCATAGTAGTCACAAAACTTACCACACTGTTTTAAAAATTGGCCCATTAAGTACCTTAGTTATTTATCACTAATTCAAAAACATACCCGAACTTCTTTGTCTTGAATGCATTTGGACTGTTGTGTGAATGTATTTTTTGATAATAAAATATGATAAAAAATAGTAAACAATCATCAAAACTAACGTCACAATGACAGATTTTATTTTTCTGTGTTCGAAAGAGATTGGGGTTATAAAAAGGTTTTAATACTTTAAATACTTAAACGAAAATAACGGTACACACCAAAAAAGATAAAGAATTACAAATGTACTCACTGCTTATATCTATATCATCTTCGTCTCCTGAATTTATATGCCTGCCCTTCATGTCACCATTATAACCATGTGTATGTCTGGAAAAATAAACAGTTTTCAATCCAGAAGCCAGTCAAAATTTAATGTGAATAAAATATCTGTTTATAACACGCGCAGAAAATTAGAAATGTATAGGAACAAGTTAAATAGAATAATGTGTCTAGTTGATTAGAGAACTGGATTCCACCCAATGAGATATCCTCTATTATTACATTAAATGTTATCGCAGTACGAGTCATGAATGTTTTATCAATATAAAATGGTCTATAGTATATTCCCCCAATATAATATACCACTAAATTCACAATTAATATAGCATATTAGCATAACAAGTCCAAGAAGACATGGCAGCCAGTCCATATTTCTTGCATCTAGCAATCAAAATATTATTTAATTGGAAATCATATTTAGAAAAATGTTAATTTCTAGAATATTTCTTTTAAAACAACTTAAAATTACAAAAAGCTTTATAACTGGTCAAAAACAAATAGTCTAACGGCAAAGACGTCGAACTCCTACACTATTGATGCGAATCCACGCCTAGCATAAGCATACCCATTGTAGAGTCCAGATTGTCATGGCAAGGGTATGGTGGGGTTAGGCTACGTATGGACGGCAAAAGAGATAAGTTTGCCAACTAATCTACTTCTGCCAGGCGTGATAAATCCCGGCTTTGGTCAGGGTCAGCCTTTCTACTGAACATCTTCGCCGTCCTCTATAGTTAATTAATTGGCTCTCATATCATCCTTGACGACTAGGGATTGCAATCCGGAAAACCAGATTCAGCAATCCGGCGGATCCGGCATCATTATACACTTACCGGATCCGGTACCAATATTCCGGTTCCGGTATCGGACCCGGTGATTGCATAATTTAGCTAAATAACCGCGACAAGCGTGCTGACAATTTTAAGCCGACAAGCGTGGAGGCTGAGAGAGCCTTCTCGGCCGCAGGCTACATTTGTAGTTCTATTAGAAGTCGACTGGCAGATGACACAATCAACACTATTTGTTTTCTAAGATCGTTTTTTTTTCAAACCATAAATAATTGTACATCTCTATTTTTATAGTAATGTTTCTTGTTTGTTTTGTGTACAATAAAGAGTATTGTATTGTATTGTATTGTATAATTGATTAATTGTTCAAAAATTTAAAAATTGAAACATTATAAAGAATATTTACTTTACTGTGAGTCTGTGATTGTTTTATTGTGTTATGCTAAGTACTGTGAATACTGTGATCTCAGTTAAGGTTAATTGTCATATTATATTTAATGTTACAATATCGATTATTAATGTTGATCTCTATCTTCAAAATATGTTTTCTCTTATTATAATTTGTCGTAATAAAGTTGATTGTGTAATATGTATTGTTTTAATTTACTCTTTATTAACGGAAAATTAAGTTATCCTGATTATCTAACCTCGTTGACTCAATCCGGTCAGACCCGGCCGGATTCATGGAAATCCGGTCGGATCCGGCCGAATTGAAAATGAGGCCAGATTGCAATCCCTATTCACGAAATCCAGCGAACGCCTTTTAGGGCAGCCAGGCGTTCGTGTTCTATATAATATGCAGGTAACTAATGCATTTAACTATTTTGCCCTGTGTACAAAAAAGTCCTGTGTACACAAATAATTTACAAAATAGGATATTTGACTATTTTTTTTATAAGAAATCTCGAATCTGGTACAAAAATAATAAGTAACAGTGAAAAAACCAATGAAATATTTAATAAAATGCACAAGATGTAAACGATTGAAAATTGTTCACTAGACAGAGAGAAAACTGCTAGAATGCGCGCAAGATAAAGGTGAATGCGCACTTGGCCGCACCGCAGGCGCCGTAGTCTCCGCATTTGAATTCTTTGTATGAAGTTCTATACAACCTCGCACGCTTAGCCGCGCCGCACTAGCCGCAGTACCTGAGCGGTCGAATTGACTCAGCCGCTGCTGACGACGTCATTCGCATTCACCGGCCGAACGTAGGGATTATATTATCTTTGACCGACCGACCGAATCAGATGTGCATGCGCACGTGAAAATATTATATTGTTAAAATAATTACGCCATGATGTCCAGAGTGGCATAACAGAATTTTTTTTTAAATTGTTTATATTCTTTATTATCGAAAATGATGAAAGTAATAGATCCATAATAAAATATGGCCAACTATTGAAAATTTAAAAAAAAATTAAATGTATAAAGTAGTAATTACGCTCAACACTGTTAAATATTACTCTGATTTATGTAAGGTCCAAACAAAATACCTAGACAAACTTTTAGAAAGTGTTCAGTATGTTAAATCAAACATATCTAAACAAAAAAACGCGAGATTCAAGTGATTTTTTTTTAACTTAAAATAATAATGTTTTGAATTGTCTGTAGGCTTAGCACAAACGTTTGACGTATAGTATCGTAAACGTATCGCTAATGGAAGCTAATTTTGAATCGAAAATACAACTGTCCTATAAGATTTTGGTTTATTTTTTGCGACATGCACAATTTGTATCATACATAGGTATGAATGAAGTTTTCAATTTAATTAAATAGTATGTGCGAAACGAGTATCTCGGAAATAGTACTGAGACCATAAGATTATTAGACTATTTATGAATTTTGAGATAAATCTGATAATAATATATTTTAATAAAAACTACCGGTTTTGAATCTGTTCTACCGGCTTAAAAGGCCTGATGCCAGAACCATTCATTGAATGCGGGGACTGCGGCGCGGATAAGTGTGCGAGGCCGTCAACAGAAGTGATTGCGGAGACTGCGGCGCGTGCGGTGCGGCCAAGTGCGCGGTCACCTTAAGCCTGCGCGCGACGGAAGGCGTGCTAAATGTTGCCATGATCACAAAAATACAAAGTACTACTTTTTAAGGAAAAGTAATAAATTCGTGAGCAATAAAATTGAGCAGCCTTCTTTTGCGGTTTATTATATTTTAATTGAGCTTAGTTATGTACGTTAAAATTTACTAACTACCAATTAAACTAATTAGTATTTTTACGTAACTTGCAAAGAAAAAGAACTACTTAAGCGTATAAATGTGCCGTGAATTAATAAGAATGCATTATGATTATTATCGTCTGATGAGGTCTTCTACAATCTTTATTATTATATTTTGTTTTATTCCTAAAATCAGGTTGATCTAGTGACAAAGTTAATAAAACGGCAACACTGTGGCGGACCATGATTAATTCCGATTTTGGCCCCGCGCAGACTTATCTTGCGCGCACTCTACCACAACGACGTCATACCTTAAAAACTTCGTAGTTACTTGCCATTACTCCGTAAAATATCAGTTTAGTACGACAAGGACTGAAAATGGCCCCTCCAAAAACTTCGAAAGCGTGTAGCTCATATATTTTTTTCGTCGATTTTTTTTTCAGATATCGAGTTCTATTTATTCTTTAAAATAATACTAAACTGCTGTATATTTTTAATAGTAGTCAAATATTATTATTGTAACGTTTACCTGAGTGGACTGGGGTCGCAGGTGTACGGGGGGTCGCCGCTGATGTGCATGTCCGTCTTGTTGTCGCCCAGTCGCGTCGCGCGGTCACTGGTCATGTCACATTCACCCTCGTGCTCTATTATACCTGCAAAAGAAATATTTAATTTAGAAAAAACGACTTTGGGTTGTTTTTGCGTGGCCTATTGTAATCGGTTCATCAGTTTTCAATGATAACGCAATTTATAAACACACGCGTGTGAAATTAGAACGAAAACATTTTATAATATTATCGCTTTTACTTATTGATGTCAGATTTTTGATAATGTCCAATTATATTATAAATATAGAAAACTTCTTTTTTTGGCAGTCGGTTTAAATAATACGCCTTAGTGACTAAAGCCTTGGATTTACTAAGGGACAAATGGAGCAACATGCCGCGGGACTTGACGCGGGACATTACGTGAATGTCCCGGGGACAATGTTGCGGAACAATTCGCTCACATACACCTGCGCCCGCTCTCGAAGCGGCAGCTTGCAACATGTCCCGTGTCACGCGGAAACGCCTCACAATGTTGTGCGCAACGTTGCGGGGCAGTGTGCAACGTTACAGCGTCACGTGGACTCAATGTTGCGCGTCATGTTGGGGAAAATTTTGTTCCCTAGTGATCCAAGGCTTAGGTAACTCAAGAAAAATAATTTCCTAAGGTACATAATAATATGTCTGGTGCTCACGTTTCAGACGAACAGAGTTAGAATCGCATAAAGCTCCAATTGCCCCTTTAAAGGGAATGTCGTTTTCATACATATTATAGCCATCCAAACCGATGTTGTGTGAAATCTGAATACTAGGAAAATACATAAACTAGTAGAAGAGGAAATAGTAAAGTTATATAACATTTTAGTTCACAATAAAATATTTATTACATTATGTTTGTGTTGAGGACTCACCATTTTGCGGCTTGATAGGTGGTATGTGATTACTGATTACATATTCATCAATTGCGCCGTCTAGTTTAGCGTTCTGCAGGTTATTCGTGTAACAGTTTTTACAGTGCTCCAACCTGTAGGCAAAAGGAAAACTGTTTACAAATGTTTACAATTAAAGAAAAATAAATACAGATCAAAAATAATTACTTACAAAACCCACATTGCAAATAAAACAGCATAAAGGTGATCGATAAATTTCATAAGATTCCAAGTTGTGCGCTTATCAATTTCTAGGTCTGTCTTAATATATAGCATTCAAAGAAATAAGTGGCTAGGATGACGCCAGCAATCTTATCTTGTTTCATTGTTATTTCTACGATAATGAAATGAATCACAAAGTTATATGAAGCCAACTCGTATTTCGTAGCACTGTTCACCTGAACTCGGCCAAGTTAATGAGCTCTGAAATAACCGACGCAGAAATTCAGCTCCGATTTATCATTCCTATAGAAATGAACTGCTTCATTACTTGGTCAATAAATCATCACGGTACATTATGTAATAACCGTCTGCAAGTATCTAAGGTGCCAAGTTTTAGAGACTGAAAATCGATTCAGCAGACGACGGTCTCACAAGATTTACGTAAACACCCATGTAATATGCATGTACGGTCAACAGAGAGTAGGTAGATAGACAAATTGCTCACGTGCATGTGTGTTAACTTTTACTGTTGATGTTTGTGTACTGTGTTAATAGACAAACATAAATAGTGATAACATGGATATCCCTATAAGTCGCTTTGGAAACTTTGACGCAAAGCTGAAATTGCGTGATGAGAGTTCGAATTAATCCTCTATTCCAAGAATCGTTATCTCCGTGGGTAATTTTCCAGGCAATATTACTAGGTATATTATGTAACTGCCTCATTGCTATAGTGGTGACAAGCACGACTGCTGATCGTGAGGTCGTGGGTTCGATCCTCAGGTCGGGCAAAGTGTTATTGGGTTTATCCGTGTGGAATTCCGCAGTGACAGCCCGGAGTTTGGATTTGTGCCCGGTTGATGGCAATAGGCTCGCCTCCTATTACATGGGACTTAAACATAAAGGCAAAATCGAGGTGCTACTACACACCCCTGCTCTACCCTTCGGGGAATACAGGCGTGATGTTATATTATGTTATTATTATGTATTGACGCTCGACTACACTGGTTCGTTTAAATTTTAAGCGTTTATAATACTACAGTGAAGTTACATAAGGACGGTGAAACTAACAAAAGGAAACTAAGTCGCAGGAAGGAAGCATGGCTCGACAACATGCAAGATAGCACCTAACTTGTGACATTGCAACCTTGCTACCTACATATCAACAAAATTTCAAGCTTCTTCACTAGTTTCTTAGACACAACATAGTAGAGATATTACATAATAACATGACGCCAGTATTCCCCGAAGGGTTGGGCAGAGGCATATAGAAACACCCTCATTTCGCCGTTATTTTTAAGTCCCATGTAATACGGGGCGAGCCTATTGCCATCAACCGGGCACTAATCCAAACTCAGGTCTACTACTGACGAATTCCACACGGAAAAACCCAATAACACTTTGCCCGACTTGGGAATCGAACCCAGGACCTCACGAACAGCAGTCGCGCTTTCCACCACTAGACCAACGAGGCAGTAGAGATATTGTCATAGAATATTGTCATTCATATGACGAACTCGGTAGAGCGGCGCGTAATTTTAGTTTAGACCAGCCAAACTCAACCTTTTTTTTATAGGGGCCACAAACACGTTTTGGTCATGGTGTCGAGGGCCGCAAGCAATAATTATTTAGGTCTTAATTAAAACGTAATTCCAAGTTAACGATGTAGTTACTTGTAATACTAAATTTGTAACTTCAGATGGGCCAATAACAAAGGTCTGGCGGGCCGCAAGTTGAGTATAGCTGGTTTAGACTATTCCTACCGTATTACATCCTATATGATACTGGGTGAGTCGATCACAATTTATTGCCAAATTTCAATGTTCAACATGATCCAAACCAAGATTACTATTAGTAGCCGTGCAACCAGTGGATTAATCACGCGGTCGAAGCCGGCTGTCAAGTCAGCAGTTCAAATAATACTCATATTCACTACGCTGGGCAAACTGATTTTATCCTACACTCATAGATTGATTATCTCGTGTTCTGTCGGTTGTCAAACACCGATGATGTCAAGCGTGTGCAAGCATTTTCGAAGTCGGCTGTCGAGTCAGCAGTTCGAATAATGCTCATGTTCACTACGCTGGGCATATTGACTAGATTCTACACCCATAGATTAATCATCTCGTATTCTGTCGGTTGGCCTCGTTGATGTCAACCGTGTGCAAGCATTTTCGAAGTCGGCTGTCGAGTCAGCAGTTCGAATAATGCTCATGTTCACTACGCTGGGCATATTGACTAGATTCTACACCTATAGATTAATTATCTCGTGTTCTGTCGGTTGGCCTCGTTGATGTCAACCGTGTTCAAGCATTTTCCAAGTCCGCTGTCAAGTCAGCAGTTCGAATAATGCTTATGTTCACTACGCTGGGCATATTGACTAGATTCTACACCCATTGATTAATTATCTCGTGTTCTGTCGGTTGGCTTCGTTGATGTCAACCGTGTGCAAGCATTTTCGAAACTTCTCTAGATAAACTGTAAGTTTGCCTACTAGGAGATCAAAGACAGTGACAGTTGATACAATGAAGAATTTTATTTACCACGCTGCGTGGTCTGGCTCGTGCTGTCCTCCAAGCTGCTTGGGCAGGCTGGTCCGCGGCACGTGCAAGCCTAATTGTGGCGCGTTCACCGTGTGCACGCGCTCGCGCAACTTTTCGCGCACGAACAGGCGCAGGATCCGAAACGGCGCCTTGAACCACAGCGGTGCTGTCACTATCAGCACCTTCTTCAACTTTGCAGGGTACCCACCCTACAACAAAGAAATATTTTATGTTAGATCTTTCACATTAAAATAATTCAGGATAAACATAATACCTATTCAGAAAAGGTTTTCAATCCTGACCGTGGCAAACGTACCTTAACCTCGAAGGATAAGCGTAGCAGTTTTATATTTATGCCCTCTAAATTGTTATTTTTATATCTAGTCCCTTGTTGTCATAGCAGTGATCTATCAGCGATTCCATAAAAAAATCCTGATTTTATAAATTGAATACATTTCACTACAAAAATATTTCATGATACATATTTCATATGAAGCAACAAGCGCTTATAAATTATGTATTGAAATACTGTTACGAAAATATAACATGAAAACATGGTTTTGATGAATTTTTGTAACGAACTCCACAATAAAACCAAATTAAAAATTCGCGTCAGCCGCAGTACAGCCTGAGGATGAGCGCTAAAAGAGGTTGTTTAAATCGTAATTCAATTAATATTAATTAGATTATGTTTTGTTAAGGATTCACATTAGATTAAAAATAAACACTATTTAATACAAAACCTTCATTTTCGGCTACCTAGACTAATAAAGTATACAAACTTTCATCTTGTACTTATGTATTCCATACGTCAGTCCCGGTGTTACTAGTAATTCCCTAATCAATACTATATTGTAAATTTATTTAAGTACGTCATGTGTATTTTAGGTACCTTCAACAAATAAGTGATTAATTACCAAAAAGAAGCTGATGTTCAAACTACCATTATCTACGCAAGTAATAACAATCTTATAACAATTACAGACAAGGTAAACACGCAGCTGTAAAAACAACATCTTGATAATTATCCACAATGCCAAGATCCTAGAATCCGTGGGAAAAATACTGTGTCTACCGCGCATTTGTAGCCAAATGCTATTTTGTAGTCGACGAGCCAGGTTATTAGGGGCATGCCGGCCTCGTGAGCGTTACGTTGCTTGAGCCAAAAATCGACGCTGTCCAACGACATCGCGTCGCGTTGTGACGCAATCAACTGTTCCGATAAGACCTATAATAATTCAAAATAATTTAAATTTAACACCGACGCAAAGTTAAACAGAATACAACAATAAAATACTCAGCATCCTAACGTTTTATGTATTCGAAGTAACAAATAGACCTGCAAAGGTCGGGTCCATTTGTCACTCCGAATACATAAAATGTTAGAGTCAATCTTAAATTAATTGTACCTAATGAATGCCTACCGAAAAGTGACAAAACTTGATAATAAATCCAACCGGAATGGAAGCTGCCCTTATAAATATTCAGGAATGGGACGATCTGTAAGCGCTCGAGGGTAAAATGAGGTCTACTGCGAACAAGGCACGAAACAAAAATTTCAACTGTACAACGTCCTACGTCACTGTCAGACTATGTTCTTCGCTCTCCATCTGCATAACACTTATAAATATCTCACTGCTTTATATTCAGTAGCTGTAACCTTTCACAAGTCCGCCATAAAAGTCAATATCACATTTCTAGTATCGATATACAATAAAAATATAGATGTCAAAAAGTCAGCTATGAAATATTTTTAAAAGATTCATGAAACTTACTAATTTAACAAACTCTTGAGAACGAAAACATCAGTTTTTTCGTGCCCTTGGCTAGGCAATCCCGTTTCGAGTTTTTGAAAAAGGTCACCGTTTACGACGAAAAGTCCTTAGCGAGAAAATAGGAAAATCGTGAGTGTTTTGTTGATTGTTATCATTACGTGAGCCAATTTGTAGGTACGGACGCGCGGACGGTCAGGTAGAATATAGCAATTTGCAAGCAGGGTTTGGGCTCGTTTTAGGTATATTTTCGTATATATCATAAAACCCACGAACATACAGCCCATGCGGGGCTACAATTCATCTTCCAATATATTTTATGACGTGTGCTAAGAAAAGTAACAAGCTTTCTCAAATGTTTCCATTTATGTGGCTGAACACCAGTATATAATAAAACGGAAACTGTGTCACTTATCAACAACTGATATAATTTATTTGTCTCATTACCCACTTCTTGAGATAAACTGGCTTGACTATTTACTCTACATAATTATTTTGTTTGAAAGTAGGTATTTCAACACGATTAATTATATGCTAGTAGATTATTCTTTATTTTATTAATCAAGAATATGCTTTGGGTATTGTAACACCTCTATCTTTTTTTTCTCTTGAACGCGTTACTACATATTGTATTTATTTATAGTACAGCTTTTTAAGTTGAGTATATTTTGTTTCAAAGCATGTTCTACTATTTCAGTGTTATGTTACTCAGTAAACAGATTCTCAGTAAAGATCAAAACATTTGAAAGGTAATATGGGGAGCGTAGTGCACAGGCAAGCTTATGAACGCTAAGAAAACTAGGGGTGAGAGGTCATTGCCCCCGGTTTTTGGCTCCCTTCAACTCATAAAATCATACCTGGCACCGAATCCCCTAGCTTCTTAACGTAGATTCGTTTAAAACTCAAATGAAAGCGACGTAAACCGCTAATTTTAGCCACATGCCTGTCATTAACTTTTGTTTTTAACTTTGTAAGAAAAATGGAACGAACTGTTTTGCAGTTTCACTTTGAACATTTATTTTCATTTTGTTTAAAGGAGTACCAACAAAGCGAATTCTGTTGGTTTTGGTGCATTCGAAATGTCTATTTCGAATACACCAAAGCAAAAATATATTATTTGGAATAGACCAAGTGCATTGTCCCGGGTCTTCCTCGTTGCGTCTGCGGTCTAGACGAGTCCTGTGACGTCAGTATAGAGGGGTTCAAGTCCCTAGACGAAGGTTTCAGACGCTCTTCAATAACTGTAGCTATAAACAACATAATTGATTGTTTCAGTTTAGTTTAGCAACTCACCTCACGTGATTAAGAAGCCGCAATTGAAACGATAGACAGTTAATTTATTGATAGAGTTAATACTAAATATTCTTTGCCCTCCAGAAAACCTTAGCCCTAAAAACTTTATTAAACTAGACGTAAGTAAAATTAGAAAAAGAAACTGAAGAAAGAATACGTTTTCGCCAAGTACGTAGGCCGACGCAAGATGTAGTCACAGAAAAGCTTTCATCCAGCAGAAAATGGTTACAACTACTGACAGGCTAATAAGAAAATAAAGATGAGATTTCGGATAGGTCTGTACAGACTTTCTCTACTTGTATCAAAAAGGTCAAGGTCAGTCCTAATTTATATTTTTAAGGCTGAAATTCACTCTAGTTAAGTATGTCTGTGGCTGAACAATAACAAGCTCGAAACGTGCAATCTGTTAATCTGCTTTTTACGCAGAATATCAGACATTTTATAATGCTTCATTTTTTCTTCATCTCATACGATATTTTGGTGAATTCAAAGCAATACTATAATGTATACACATGTTGCAGGAACCAAGTGAGTTATAATGATTCCAAGAACTCCCGAGAGTGAACAAACGAAGTTGCACATTTTAACTTCCTCAAACAAAACAAAACTGAGTACATAACACGCGGAAACACATGCATAATAAATAACACATGCAATAAAACAACTGTTAATTCTTATGAACCTGATAATTATTATGTACTTAAAATATTATTTACGTATATGTCTATAAATTTGAATTAATAAATAGATCTTAGAAACTTTACTATGTTTATCTTATTGACTCTATGTAACCCTAATAACAAGGTCCTACCCGCCTCTATTGAATTTAATTATATTTTTCAAATGTACTCATTGAAATTCCTAGTAATAATAAAAAAGCAGTAAGCAGGTGCTCGCTTTCTACTGGTGCATGCGTATATGGAAACGTGTACGCATAACACTTCCCTTTTCAAATGTAGAACAGGTACCAAGCTATCCAGTCGGCGGGAACATCGGACATCATTTCACTTCTAAGCAAACAGTTTTAAATTATTTTAATTGTTTTCTATGTTGTATATGTATTATATATATTTAGGTATACAGTGGTGGCCAAATAATTAGAAACAATTAGTACTGCACGTCATACATCGAAAAAATAAGTATCTAAATAAAAAGTGAGACATTCTAGATTGATTTCAATAAAAGAAAACATTGGATGAAGTAAAGCTCCTTTATACTAAAGACACATGTTTTAGTAGTTTGAATATATCAATATAAGAATGGCCCTGAAAATGGTTTGCTTTTTGTTAATTGAACAATCTTGCAATCTTTACATGCTATCGTTTTCTGAGATTCAGGCTTTCATGCAACATTGTTGGCACTGCAGAGTAATTTTCAGGGATAGACCGCGTCGCAAACTTTAGTATACGAGCATTTTAAATTATCAGCAACGGTTTTTGAAAGAATAGTTACGTTTTACAGGTCCATAAGTTTTTAAGGGTATGAATGAATCACCAGTTTACTATATTTAATTTTTTTGAGTAAATTAATTCATTAAAATATCTTTTAAAAACATGGAGATGATGAATAATGAAACAAAAATAAGTATTCGTCAATATCCAAGAACAAAATTTATTTAACTTTGAATTTTTAACAATTTAGGTGTCGTTTCTAATTATTTGTCCAGGTCTCAGCTCGTTTCAAATGCCACCCTATTTACAAAGTGATTGTAAGTTTTATTAGGAGTTTGTTGTTTCCCCTAATTTGTTCTCATGTATTAATCACTATTGATGGACCTACATAATGACGTAGTTAAAAGTCATCAATGATAGAATGATAAAAAATTATAGCGAGTTGTTATCATAGCAATGTGTGCAGTAATGATTCTTTCTAATTATATGGCCACCACTGTATATAAACATAATATTTATATTACATAGCCGGGAGTGTTGAAGCCAAAGCTATAGGTATAAAGAAACAATTCAAAGCATAGTCTTATCTTTCTGAATGTGTAAAAACAATCGAAGGTTATTTACGAAACCCAGCAATACCCCCCCCCCTCCCCCCAGCAATATTAACCCCTGTCTAGACTTTCGATCCTTTATTTGGCGGTGCTAAGGCAACCGAATTTATCAAGCCAACAACGCGGCACCTCGGTGTAAAGTTCAACAATGGCTTGTCAACTCGGCTAAGGTATTGTACGAAGTGGGTCGCGACTCGCGGGTCGCGTGGACGGGGCAAGATAAACCTCCTCTTTGAGACTACGCCAGAAGCACTCAAGTTGACGCCTAGACACTCTACACTGCGAATTACATAGGTACCACAAACTACACTGTATATGAGTAAGTTAGTTTACTCATACATTCTATTGTTGATTGTGATTTATATACCTAACTGTAGTATTATAACGTGAATCATACAATTACTAGAATTACTTAAGTAAACGCGATATTATCAACCCTACATAAGTTAAACTCGCCTTTTGACCGATGCGCACAAATTTTGCAGTAGATAAAGCTGAATACTTAACTAATATTTTACTTAGTCAAGTTAGTAATTTCCATACTAATCCGATGAAGAGGAAAAGTTATATTAGCAGCTTCGCCTGGGGCCCTCGAAGTTTTTCAGTGAAGATTCAAGAGGTCACAAGTATGTGCAGTCCACTACTTGTGATCTCTCTATTCCACAATGCATTATTTCTATAATGTGGCATAGTACTTAATATCTCTTTAACTTTAGGGTGGCAATACAAATGTTTTAATTCCAATTGTTTAATCGCCTAGAGGCAAAATAAAATAATTAAAAAATAAGTATACTTAGTCTCTCGAAAATGTGTTTACATGGAAAAATAAACCAGACTTCGAAATCTATGTATAACCACAGCCACACCACATTATAGTACGATTGATACGTTTGCATAGTTTTTTCAAATGACAAGGGAAAACTTAGTATCTCTATCGTTGTGTTAATACGCCCCTTTCAGGTCTAACAGGGTTTTTATGAAATACTGTAAATAACGATTTTATGAGTTCTTTACTGAATAAAATAAATAATGAACACAATCCTATTAGAAGAAATAAAAAGTATCAACAATATCAGTCGCCTTTTACACCAGTCATATTTGACAAATAATCGTGTTGCCAGACCGCGATTCTAAGCTTTTACTATAATAACCTCCAAGACTTTATATCCTTTAACTAATGAAATTTACTTGGAAATGTATCAGTATTGTAAAAAATATCATAAATTAAAACTGAACCAACTTTACTAACTGCTTGATTGGTTGCAAACACAACTCATTGTAATGCCCTTACTCAAGAAGTTCCAGAGTTCATGATTAGATTAGATATCTGTCTAACAATATAACTTTAGCAATTCACAAATTTACAAATTCTTGTGCATTTACGAGAATTCTTTTGTATACAAAATATAAGTCAAAATCGAAAACGTTTACATAAAGTCAGTTAATTAAAGCTTTTGGGGTCGGTTCTGCACGTGATGTTTGTAAATTATTTATGCCGTTTAAATTTAAAGCTGAAAGAATACAAGGGCTTTAATCAACCCTCGTGACCCGTTTTTATTAATAGCGAAAACACGGTGATGTACAGGGGACTTTAGCTTTGTAAACACCCATCAAAAATGAGTACCGCGAGCCAGGTGTGAGCACAGGTACATGTCAGTGTGAGTAAAAGGGAGAGCTCTCGCAATCACAAAAGGGTTGCACTTTAACTGCCTTCATTCAGACGGGCCGTCACAGCTGCTGTTCTATACAAATGATGTTTTTCCTGACTACTTGCAGTCCCTAGAATAGTTTCCGCTTAACATTCACGGAATGTATGAGTGGTACAAGTATGGACATGCAATGCCGTCTGTGAAATCAGACCTCGTTTGACTAATAAAAATAACTAGAAAGCTATAACAGAATTTGATGACGAAATAACAATGAATTTTGTCATCTTTTAAATCAACAAAATAAAGAACGCCCACAGTATTCCAGAGAAAGGAACGTCATTAATTTTCCAAGCACTCCCAAGTTAGCCAAAGGTCAAAGTGTCGCCAATCAAACCGTATGCTGTCCTTTCTAAGTGCTTTTACCTTAGAGCAGTGACATGTACTTAGTTTCTTAGCGTCGAACCGTTTCAAAAGCATCAAAGGTTCAAAGGAGGCGCCTTCCATTTCAGCGAAGAAAACGGACTGTATTCAGGCTGTAAATGAGAAGCGTCTCGGGTGCAACTTATATCTCTACAAAACCCATTGGATGAAGGCAAGCCATTAATACTATACGACATATTGTTCTAAAAGTAACATCTAAATCTTTGTTACAATTTGTAGGTAGGTCTATAACAATAGAATTTATTTATTTATTTTATTTATTCATTAAGGTACACCAACAGCTTCTGTATACAAATTTCAAATTACAGTAGGTAATAAACAGATAGGGGCTTATACAGTTGCCAATAACAGGTGAACCAACATTCTCAAATACAAGTGACAGCTTAAGCTACAAACTAAATGTACTAAAATTGTGAGGAATAAACTATATTATATAAACAAGAATATAAAACTACAAAAAGAATATACATATAAAAATAATAATAACAAAATTGCAGTTTCACTTAATTATAACAATATATAAAATTTAAACAAAATTTAAAGTGATAATGTTTCAAGATATACCTACATACTAATACAATGAATTAGGTACTTAATCATATAGAATGATTGCTAACAAATATACATTGAATAAAGTTATGATAAGAATAATATAACATTTTTTGTTGGAGTTATATGCTTGTCGTAACTTTATTCCGCGATTGTTAGTAAGAGGGTTAGGGGCTACTGTTACTGGGTATCTTCCTTTATTGAACTTCGATAACGGTACTGCTGCCAAGATAATGTAAGTATCAAACTGGAAATTACCTTGAAATCTTATTTTTCCGTGGAAACCGAGACTTTGACAGTAGGAAGTTCAGACAGGATGTGCGGTGAAGTTTGAACGACGTATAAAATGTTGAGCTCATTGCCAGCGACAATGTGTCAACGATGTTTCGTCAGAATTGATGGAACGGTTTCGCAAACAACACGGTGTCTCTGCGACGTCGGACGTCGCTGGCACTGCGCCAGACATAAATAACACTGATCATCTTTACACTACTTTCTAACTATACAAAGGTATATTCAGGTTTCCATCTTATAAAAACGTTTAAGATCACTTTAGTGTTTTATTTTCGAATTAAAAATAAGGTGTAATTAATTAATAAGGTGTACGTTACTCTACAACATGTCTAGAAGTCTCAAACATATTATACAAGGTGTAAAAAGACCCTTCACGAAGCCGTCAACCATGTATTCAGTACACCAAACTAAGTAACCCTACGCAAAAATTGTCGTTAGGAAACTGCTTTTTTTTGGGTGAAAAATATCGTTTTACGGTAAAGCTCAATGAAGCGCACACAAAACAATGTGCTGATGGATGCAATGAATAGTAAACGGGTAATGGAGGTATTTCAAGTACATTTGCAACCTTCAAAATTAGTATTTAAATAAAAGTTGTGAAAAATATGAAACTTTGACCTCCAATATCTCCGTAACTCCGTAACGTCCGTGGAAGTTCTCAATTCGGGTTTTTTTTATGTTTGTTTCCTCATAACTCCGTCATTTATAAACCGATTTAGATAATACTTTTTTTTAAAGGATTTACTTCCAGATTGGTCCCATTTAAATTTAGTGAAGATCTGATGAAGAACTTCGGAGATAGACAATAGAACTCCTCAATGACGAACAGTACGCATAATGAGATGATGTGATTATGTTACGAGCAGCGTCTTTAGTAGGTCCAACCATATTTTAATTAAGGCCACTAAAACGAAAAAACGAAAAAAATAAAAAACATTTTAACAAAACTAAAACCGACTTCAAAAAAACTATGAAAAGAATAAAATAATTACCATATTATAAAATTAACAATTTCAGAAGTCGGTGCCTTCAATTTGGTTCAGCGTGGATTAGCACCGACTTCTGAAACTGTTAATTTTATAATATGGTAATTATTTTATTCTTTTCATAGTTTTTTGAAGTCGGTTTTATTTTTGTTAAAATGCTTTTTATTTATATAAATATGAACGTAAATATAACTAATTTGAAAAATACTAAAGCGAGGAACCTATGCTGTGGTAGGTAGATGGATTTTGGGAACTGTTTGCTTCTTGGCAAGGAGCATAAAACAAAGAGGAAGGCCAGATGCAACCAACTGGAACGGATGACCTTTAGTAATCTTGATGACGCATGAAGGTATCGAAATACTGCAGTGCCTAAATCAACAGTTGACAAATAATAATAAGAAGAAAATAATTACCATATTATAAAATTAACAATTTCAAAAGTCGGTGCCTTCAATTTGGTTCAGCGTGGATTAGCACCGACTTCTGAAACTGTTAATTTTATAATACGGTAATTATTTTATTCTTTTCATAGTTTTTTGAAGTCGGTTTTATTTTTGTTAAAATGCTTTTTATTTATATAAATATGAACGTAAATATAACTAATTTGAAAAATACTAAAGCGAGGAACCTATGCTGTGGTAGGTAGATGGATTTTGGGAACTGTTTGCTTCTTGGCAAGGAGCATAAAACAAAGAGGAAGGCCAGATGCAACCAACTGGAACGGATGACCTTTAGTAATCTTGATGACGCATGAAGGTATCGAAATACTGCAGTGCCTAAATCAACAGTTGACAAATAATGTTTCTTGCTCACTTTTAAATACCGAACATGATCAGTGTTCTCTCTCTATTCCCGACTGTTAATTCCACATGGTGCTGAAGTTAATCTATCTGTATTGGTCCCTCACTTAACTCTATCTTTGACATGTAATTGGAAGACAACGCATGCCACCATTATCTCTGCGCGCTGCATCTATCACCAGGTTCACACGATTTGATTCTAGTTGATCAACCGCTGAATCGCGTGCGATTTGAACCGTCTGAACAGACTTTCAATCAAGTTGAAGCAACAAAAACGTTTCAAATTTTGTTGATCAAGTCAGTTGATCAACTAGAATCGAATCGTGTGAACTTGGTATATCAGCGGTCTTGCTGTACCTCGATCTGGAATCCATTAGGAACAATTTTTCAGTTGCCGGGGACGATCAGTTGTATTGCCAGGTCACCTTTGTCATTTTGTCATTTCTTCTTTACATGTCTATATCATTTCCGCCTACGATCCTGCAGCTTGTCGGCAAAGGGATATTCACTTTCCGCTATCCTATTTAGGAAGGAAAACGGAATAAACAGAAAGAGAGGATTATGTGTTGACGACACGTTTGGTGCAGTGGCTGAGCGAATAGCTTCTGTGCCTCGGGTCGTGGGTTCGACTCCCACACGGAACAAATATTTGTATGGCTCACAGATACTGTTTCCTGGTCTGAACATTTGTGCATGTGAAGACTTGTGTCTGTAAACGCACCTACGGTAAATGAGAAACCCTAGTGTGGTGCTACGAACAATTAAAATATAACTTGCGATGCCAATGATGACTTTATGTTGTCATCGGGGATATAGAGCTCCTAGTTTTAGCGATCCTTTTCAATCATATTATCGACATAATTCGTCTCAAGTAAACGGTTTTGTCGAAGATGGCAAATGCTCAGCGACCTTTACAGTGTTATTATTTTCGCCAGTAGCGGTGGCTCTTCTAGCCGAGCGAACATTACTCAATTTCCTATACTCACATACATCGCTGGTTACATACACAATATACATAGCTACTAGCTACCTGCCGTCCACGTTTGACCTTTGTACATAAATGCCACCAGTGTATTTAATCACA
Organism: Amphipyra berbera; assembly: GCA_910594945.2. Lineage (NCBI taxonomy): Eukaryota > Metazoa > Arthropoda > Insecta > Lepidoptera > Noctuidae > Amphipyra > Amphipyra berbera. The sequence continues at coordinate 5,643,549 of OU343136.1, read as the reverse complement.
TCGTTGCTATAAATTCTGCGAAACATCTCTATCGCTAAAAATACCCTACGGGGAATAACTCTATCCGTAGGAAATTGCATTAAAACTGAACGTTATTAAAAAATTTCAAGGAAAATGTACTTTTTTTAAAATCAAATTATAACCTACTCGCAAAAAATTAGCAGACTTCATGTGAGGTGTTGTTATATTTGTAATTAATTTACTAAAATCACAATATTAAAAGTAATAACAAAAACCCTACATTTATTATTAATAAAACAACAAGTGAACGATCAAGCATTTTAACAAACTAATTAACGTGTTAGCGGAATAACATTGTTTTTCAACAACTTCATTTATATTAATGTCACATTTACTCGCTTTATCCAATAGAATTACGAGTATAGTTTCTAGTTAATTTGCATACAATAAGGAGGAATGTGCGCACACATTATTGAGGACACCGAAAATTGACATAAGAGTGAATGATATCGTGTGATACGCAGTCAAGCGTATCGGTGTTACGGCAATGATGCACCGGAGACGAGCGCCCGCGCCTACTGCTGAGCCTGGCCCCGATGCATAAATAATCCCTTATCACAGCGTGCGACAAACATGCGTGAACATCGCGCATTCACGCCACGCGCGATGACACGCGAAACCAATACGATTACACATCACAACATCTGTTCATACGATAATGGTAATACTATCACGATATAAAAATTCCGTTTACAAGAATAATATAAAAATGGGGCACAAAACGGCAAAAATATGATCAGATATATTTCCCAATAATTTTCTACGCTTTATCGATAAATCTATTGGAATAAGAAATTCTTATTATAAGTAAGTAGCTGTAATTCATACAGCTCCGCATAATAATTTCTATTGAGGCCAGTAATAAATTGCTTCCTAATCGAATTCAGCTCGACGTAATATTTCATCGGGGAACAATATAACCTACCTGAGTGTTATTAAAGTGTTAGGCTCCTGTAGGTGAGAACATAACATGGATACTGGAAGCAGGATTCACAAAGTAGGTACATACTACTGCTATATACGTATAAATATAGCACAATATTACGCTACGGCATAACATACTATCCTAATTTGCAATTACAATAAAGGTAGGTAGGTATTAAAAGTAATAAATAACACCCCTCTTGTTACACAGTTACAGGATAGGTCAAAAATATACCCGCCGAATAGTATATTCCGAAGTTTGAATAGCAAAGTTGCCCCAGATATTATCTAATATACCTAGGTTAGTTATAACAATATTGAGGATGAGGATTATTAGATCAATGATTATAATTATATTCAAAGCATAATCCTTAACCGAGAGAAAGTACAGTTTATCGAGCGATGATTTAGGGACGAAATTGAACGTCATCAACCGGTAGTCTCATCAGAGTGATATTTTTATAGTGTAAATAAAACAAAACGCTTCGCTGCCGCGTTGTTACCAAATTAACGGTTTTCATAACAATGCGGTGTGGTTGTACGTCATAGCGAACTATGGAAAATAAACTTTATCGGCATTCGACGCGTTAAATATTTGCATTCCAAACGTTTTCGCTGCAAATACTTTAAATAGATTCCATTGCATCACTCTCCGTCATAACTTTAATATATTTGTTGGATGCTGTATTGAGATCAACTCCTAAACTACCTAAATTGAGCAATATATTTATCGACTCTACATAATTGGCCCTTAATGAACTACTGTAAACGTATTATATTTCTAAACTAGTATAGTTTCTTTCTTAGCTGTAATACAATTGCCCACTCCGACCTAGTTTCTCTAACCGCTGCGATTTTATAAAAGCATATGCAGCAAGTTCGAAAACAAGATATTTTCGCTGCATGTCCTATTTGTTCAAACATTATGTTCCAGGGATGGGAGTTGGCGATGTCCCAGACAACCCCGTTGTGATGTAGGTCAGGAATGGCGTCCCCATTTTGCAGTACGACGCTGACGACCGCTTCGGTACCGGGGGCGCCGACAACAAATACGTTAAAGTTCGTTCGAGTGTAACACACAAAACAAGCTTCACGACAGGAACCATTGGTTATAAACCAATTTGACACGACTGACGTAACATCGACCGCACGCCTACCCCTACCGCGCACTTCACACGGAGACTTATATGCCGCAACATGATGAGTTAACCAACATAACAACCACGAGCTAACAGAATCAATCTCTGAAGCTTAGAAGCGATATCTTCTTGAAAGTTGCGATATGATTTCGCTTTCAATTAAGAACTTGTACACTTTACACCAGTAGCCGCATGACAGATAGATCTATCGTTATTGATACAATAAGTAACAAAATCTATGAAATAAAAAACGGGCGGCGTATGAACAGCTGTTGCTCTCTACTCAGCTTATGCCAGGTGCGACCCCTTGAATAAATTTTTTGCTCTTTGCCTATCAATATAATAAAGATAATATCGAAAAAAAATGTGCAATACCGTTAGAAACTTGAAAGAAGACAAGTTGTCGTAATATACGGTATTCCTAATAATCTAAATTCGATCGAACACGACGGGCCATTGTCATGCGAACGCCGGAAGCTAGCCAGTTTGACTTCCGCAAATATTTGATTTGAACATCGCATTCTGAATGCAAACAAATATTTTATGACTGATAGGAATGGATATGGATATTTTTATTCCTAGCTAAATACAATTTTATTTTTGTATAGCTTATGAGGAAAACTTCGTTCCAAAACTACAACCGATGTTCTGCAATTAAACTGTTTAGATTTATATAAAATAGAAGAAAGAGAAAACAGAAAGCGAAAATTGACAATCAAATTTGATGATTCGATTAGTCATGCTGGCATTATCTGGCGCGAGCATGACTGATAATACTTTGGATTTTATCTGCTTGAAGCATCAAATGATAAGCCGGGATAAATTCGATCTGTCCATTCCTACCAATCGTAAGTCCAACTCCAATAGTGCACTTATTTAGGAGCAGCTGCTTATCTCCAGATCGTTCGCCACACAATAGGATATGGACCACTGAGACAATAGGATTGCCCCATTTATCGAGTGCAGTTTGTTCCCGGCTGGCGTGCGCTTTTCATCGCTCGACCGGTATAATGAGATCGGCGTATATTCATCTTTGTGCTTATGCAAGCGAGCTAGTTCATTGTACCGGGCCATGCTAACGAGCGCTGAGAGCACGTCTCACTCTCTTCGCATATATTTGTGTCAACGTGTTGCTTTATTAATAAAAACCGGCCAAGAGCGAGTCGGTCTCGCACAATCAGGTTTCCGTACGTTATGAAAGACCAGACACAAAAAAACTGTTTTACCTGTTATCTATAAACCAATTCCCTACTAAACCTCATAAAAATTTCGTACTTTTTGGGCTATATCTTTTATATTATCACCATCAATATACAAAAAGAAACCTAGGTCCATTACAAGAATTTATCTTTCCAGATTGTCATTACGCGAAGACATCTTAAAAAGCACTACGAATTCTGTAAATACTTTGAAGCGTACTTTTAGTCATTAATTTTCAATAAAAATTGCTTCAGTCTTCAGGCACAATGAGCATTTCTTTGTGACTTTATATTTTTACTCTACAAAGAATTTTCTGTTTTGTAATATTAATCTCTGATATTTGTCGTAAGCCAATATGTCCATGGAACGATATAGTTCCCTGTATTATATCTAATGTGAGATAATATGCCCGATAAGGTTATGTTAATAACATAAATATCGATAGTTACTGTTGTAATCCGTGTTCAGCTATATTTTTCTGAGTAGTTTTAAACTGTTTATCATTGACTAGGATTAAGATAACCGGCTATGTGCGTAAATACACGAAAACATCAAAAATGTCACTATCAATATTATGAAACATAAGGATTATAAAACAGCACGTGTTAGGTGATGGTAATACAGTACTTACATAAAAATATTCGAGTGTCAACCGTGCACTGATATTGCTAAGCCTTATAATTAAGTCCACGTATGGCGAGCGGAAGTGGAGCGCTGCGGAGGTGACGTCAGCCGCTCCGCCCGGCGCCCGCGACCTTCTCCCGGCGGATATTAATCATCCCGGTGCCGATGCCCAATTCCACGTACATCGGCGAACATCGGCTAATTGAAAACTAGACCTCGCTACCTTCCTAATTGATCGTAACTCGTCCTCGTGTCACACCTACCGTACAGGAAAAACTGACAATAAGAGTCAAGGTTCAGAAACATTTACAACGATGAAGGGATTTTTAAGCTTTTATGTCCAGTAGTAGACTGCGATAGACTGAAAGATTTTTGATAAACAAACGCATCCGCGGAAACAATAACATGAAACGTCACTATAGTAGGTTTGTAGAATTTAATAAACACGCAAAATTAACGTCATCGTTCAGGAAAAACTAACAAGAGCCAAGGTACACAAACATATACAACGATGAAGGGATTTTTAATGTTTTATGTCCAGTAGTAGACTGTGACAGGCTGAGAGATTTTTCTTAAACAAAAGCATCTGCGGAAACAATACAATAACATGGAACGTCATTATAGTAGGTTTGTAGAATTTAATAAACGCGCAAAATTAACGTCGACATCCGTATCAAATCAAGATGATTGTACAAGTCAAAGAAACTACGCAATAGACGAGTTGTGTTTACTAGCATACGAGAGCGGAGCGATGCAGTGAGTCAGCGAGCACACGTGACTTCAAGGTGAAGATCGAAAGATATCGACATGACACAAAAACATCCCACGCGTTTCCACATCATAGTAGAAGAGAGGAAACATTTCGCCGAACACGAGTCAATAAAATTCGTGAATGAACAGTCAACCTTCAAGCAACCAGATAAACACTTAGCGATGTTACCGCTGTTAGTATTCCATACAAACACATTGTACTTATTTGAGTTTGTTACAAAGAGCCTACGCAGTTTTTGAAACTACGTTTTGCACAAATGTAGTACCTACGAAATAAGAAAACCGCATTGTGTTGTGGTAGGTTTCTAGCCAACTCCTAATTTAGTAATACAACGAAAGTCTCAACAGACTACTGACGAGCAGCGGATTGATTCAATGTTTTGTTTTCGATGCCAGATCAAACGTAGAACAAAATAGGTATACAATATTATAAATAGGTAATGCATAAAATGTCAGCCAAGCCATTAACATCATACTATAATATCAGTATAGGTAGTAATAAAGTTATAAACGACGCAATACTCCCACGATTTGGCAAAGATAATAAAATGAATAAAACGTAAACAATAACACAGATTACGCAATAAATTAAATCTTTGTTCGCTGGAGATAATACTAAAGCTTTTATTTTCTCAGTATCAATAAATAGGGATCGACTATAGAAATACAAACATCGGATCGCTATTACACTCGACATCACTTTAAATTGTTTCCATCAAATAATTTACTAAATTATCAGGGACGACTTAAAGTAATACTTCTTAAGGTCGGTAAAGCCATAAACGGTGTAAGCTTGTGAGGAATGTTACAAAGGCGATAAAGAGGCTATGTGAAGCGGCGACCGGCGACTGGTAACCGGCGTCTCGCGCCGTCATGACCTTGCTCTTGACGACTGGTCGGCGAGCCCACAACGGCCTCTGCGATTCTGTCTCATACCCGTATCAACATTGATCCAATCGCAATCGAGAGAGCAAATCACAAACAGTACATGTGTCCCTTGATCCGAACAAAGATACCACTTTAAACGAGTTTGCGAATCAACATCCTAAAGGTGTAAAGAAGTGAACTCACTTAAGAATGAGATTTTACTGTTGAACTGATTCTTAATGGAAATTGATAAAAAATAATTTAAATTTAAATGTAGGTCAAGGTTTTCACAAGTTTTTTTTCTCAGTTTTGGCAGGATTGGTGGAGACGCTGCTCTTTGGCAGATGATACCGAATTATCATTTCGCATAGATTGAATATAAGAGGATGGCTACTGCGAAACAAAGCGTCACGCGTCGTATTTAAAAAATTGTCGGTCAAGGTGGAAATACTCGATCTCAATCCAAAATGTCTAGATTGATGTAGGTTTTTGACATTACCTCTATCACAGCTTCTATTGAATTTCGAGAGGTTTTAGATAGATCGGTTATTAATATCGGCCGTAACTCAATGCAGCTCACTCTCATTTCACGTAGAGACACTGTCCTTCAGTAAACCATAATATCACCACACTACCATAAAAACAGTACACTTAGGCTTATATCCAGTGGCGTGCATTGCATATAGGCAATTAAGCAGTGCCTACGCTGCCTACCTCATAAAATGTAATTAACTACTCCATTTTTAACTATTACTATAAATAAAATAAGCGTGTATGGCTATGATTTATTTTGGTCAGCATCGTATTGATATGGGCTTAAGCGTACAATTGAAAGGCTACATCGCTTGTACCTGCCTACCTTCTCCGAAAAGGAATGCACGCCACTGCTTACATCTCGAACGCCGCCTAGAATCAGCATAATAATTATAAAGACCAAAAGAGGAGATCTTAACATACGTTACAAAACCTTCATTGGCTGTTAGGGCAGAAGAATAACCTATAAACGGACAATAAGCAAAACCATCTTGAATGACACCCATCTGTATGTACGGTATTCAACGATGGGGAAGCACGAGAAACTCCCATTTCAACCATGCAGAGAATGCAAATTATTACCTGAGAACAATATACAATGGGCCCTGATTCATAACAAATACTAAAATCCACAACACAAGGTGACAGAGGAAATCAGTAATATTTCCAAAACATAAATAAACAGACTGGAAAGGCATCCTTGAGACTGACAACACGCATTTGCCAAAATTGATTTAAAAGACAAGACATTCTGTCTTAAACTTATAATTAAAGGGCACAGTCGATCTACCAGACGCCTATTAGCACATCTGGGTATAGTACACAAAACTGATTGTAGATTACTACAGAAAGAAATAAAAATGTTTTATTATCCAGATTTCAATCAAGCTCGATCAAGCTTGCCTGTATTCAAGCTAAACGTATATAAATCAAGCAAGATTTGTTTTTTTTATTATTATCTACTTAATACGACCTCAGCAATTTTTTGCATGAGATAGGTAACTAACTGTACAACGGATAAAAAGAAGGATTTTTGTTTTTTCCCACCTAAATAATGAAAATAAAACACAACATTTCTTAATAACCACGTTTTGTTTAGATATAATAATCCATTCGTTGTTACAGGATGGAATTCAGCGTAAACGACCTTGTCGCATTTTACGAAACTGCTGTTAGGAATTTGGGTATCTTAGCTAGTACAATACCTCATTAAACAATAGCTTATAATATTGGGTTGCTTTAGATTGCCAAATAACTGTACGCGATTATCCAATTAGCGATGTCAAAAGCGTTGACATGACGTAACTTCCGCCACGGAGCGCGCCCGACACTGATGAGTTGATGACACCAACTCTTCGATTAATGGCTTCGATAATACGACGCAATAACGTTTTCATAAGCAATAAGTGCTACTCGACGACCTGGCGCTTCGTCAATTTAATTCTTGATATTGTTATTATTTTATTTTCACTTTGAACGTTTCCACGAAACGCTCATTGCTGCATGAAGGCAATGAAATATTCAGATTTTAATCATATCTAGAACAAATCAAACACGAACAGTAACGACCACACCGCTTGTTCTCTACGAACTGTGATATTGAATAATTATGTAAATTGCTTTCAACACATGGATCGAGTCAAATGTATTTTTTTTATTCGAATATCCATTCAAATGCAAATTGTTGTAAAAGATTCCATATTGCCAAACTTTTGCCATTCCTGTGTGGAGTTCCCAAGGCACAACCCTTATAAAGTGAAGCAAATATAAAAGAAAAATATAATTGGGTTTAATTTGTTTATTTACATTAGCCACAAGGTTTCGGAATTGTCACGCAGTTTGATGTAATACACCGTTGTATTGTTACATTTTGTTTACTATGTGCCGACCAAATGTATGTATCTTTTCACACAATGAACATAATTTGTACGATAAATGACTTATTGTACTAAATGATGTACAATTGTTAGTATATTGGTATCAATCATATTATAGCTCTTTCAAAACATACTGGATACTAGTAAATAAACTTGGAACTGAGGAAATCGAGGACTAACTAAATTTTATACATTATTTCATATTAAGTTACATTTGTTTATGTATGTATATACTTGTTATACCATCTATATGATACATATGGAATGCAATAAAGTATTGAGTATTTTTCTATTCTGTATGTATCTCTCCAACGTATGTTTTTATGTAGGTTTGAAAGAGTAACAGAGGTGTTGCGACAGATTCTTGATAATATATATATATATAAGTACAAGAAGACACCGATAATGCAAGATAAGATAGATAGAATCTATCTAGTAGTATCAAGCAGGTTTTATCTAAAATAGCATTATTAACTACCTAGTACAGAGACAATAATGATCGTGTAAATTTATTTATTTATATTTCTATGTAATGTGGCGATACACAAGGCGGAATTTTGCCATCAGACATTCTTTACAATCAACCTTACATTAATAATCTTAAAAACAACTGCTGGTTTTATTCCTCAGATGACTTTTTTGCCGTTTATGTGACCTTTCGACAGCAAAACAAACGCTTCGCAAGGCTAAATGTTGTCATTGTATATTTTAAGTGAGGGGAAAAGAATATCCGTAGTCGTATTGATGCACGTTGAAGAATCGAATCGTGAGTGTTTGTGATGTTTATGTTTAGTGATGGCAAGTCTGCGATGCCAAATTATCTGTCTACATGGCACCTTACCCCAACTTAAACATAAAGTTCCTATTAAACCTCAGCAAGACTCAAAAAGCAAAATATTAATGACCTATATAACTTACTTCGCCCTATTTCCTCGATAAAAGGCGAGAAAATATATAATTAAAGCTATCTGTATTCACATAAAAGATCAACATTTATTCGTACTTATCACCTTAGTGTTAGACAATCATATAGATAAAATAGGTCAATGAGACGGTATTATCAGCCTACCTTAGATAAGCAATGCGGGCAGCGAATACAATCGGCTCAGCTGTTACTATCGATCCGCAGTTACTTCACCGTAAACTGTCGTTATGACCGGGCGAACGAGCTCTGCAAACGAATGCACTTCCGTCCACCACGGCTAATAGGCACTGGCACCGAACACCACTCGATGGCAACAACAACCAATAATAGCACTGATATGCAATCGCCACCTGTTAGCCCGCACTCATTAACAGTCTTATTACGGCGTAGAAGACACAATACACTGTCCCGAAGGAAAAATCCTGATTAGATTGTTTGTATTTATTTATTTATTTAGCATGCAAACACAAGATGTATATCCGGGTATCGGCGTAAATTAGGCGCGCAATATAACGTGACGAACACGTACGTTCGCTTCGCCGGTGCGAGCTCAACTGACGTCAGGTTCTTGCTCGTTCGGGCGACGGGAGGCCGCCGGCGTAGGGGCGGGCGGCGGCTACGAGAGGACTACGGCTCGCATCCGCCCACCGAGCTACGGCAAAATGAAGCTACGAATTTCAATATACGCGATGAGTCCGCTCAAACGAGAAATACAGTTCCTAAAACGAAAACTTTTAACTGGAAACACGACCCCGACACGTGTGTCTATAGACCTTTGATTGCGCTTTCAAATTAAATTTTGTCCAAATATTTGCAAATATATTAATTTGATGATTAATTTGATTGTAATTAATAAAATTAATATTTTCTAAAAACTTTTATATTATCCACAAATGTACATATTTTAAGAAATAGTTTGCTATTTACCTTGTATTTCACCAAAATGTATGCACAATGGCATATAAATGTCCACACTTCGTGTGTCTTATTGATTTTTCGTATAATTGACTTCAAACCCGAGGCCGTTATACATTTATTCTTATAAGTTTACATACAGTAAGAACAAATTATTGTGAAATGAAAAAGGATTAACATTGTTGGGATTCTCTCGTAAACTTTCAAGGTCAACAGTTTCAGCGGCCGCTTCGGGAACTTGCGAAACCGAAATTACGATAAGAGCCTGTTTCAGAAGTCGTTAATAAGAATTTACGCCATTCAAACGTTTATAGCGATAAAATTGATGGACAAATTACCTACCTCGACGTTGAGTAAAATATATTAATAATATAAATCCATCGGGGATTGTGAACATTTTCGGCATTTTATAGGTTTAAAAACGAATGGAAAATAATCGTTTGTTATATTTTAATCAATTTGTAAAATGTGCTACGCCTCTATTAATGAGAATTGAAGCGAAGCCACAACAGACAGCTGTACATTATGGTAAATTCAATGTTGTCGTTCATATTGTACGTCGCTATGTACCGCATCTGGCATTGAACTAAAGTAAACTAAACGTATAGATAACACCGAAATACGGGCACCATTCTAATTATAGTTTTTCACGTTCATCTTGAACATTGTATTCAATTCATATTCCACGACAGTGGTCGAAGTAAATAAATACTCTTAATTAGTGCAATTTCCCTAGTTTTCACCTATGCAGTATATTTTATATAGCTGATACCTAATACACAGCACTCATATGTGTACTGTACAACTATATTTTCAACTGTACAGTTCGAACTTTTGTTATACATTATAGCTTCAAGTTCTCGCTCCACAAGATACAGAAAACGTGCAAGTTTTATAAATCAAAGAAATGTTCCATTTAAATCAGTTTCTCTTTGGTCTTCCTTAATACGCTTTTGTATGTTAAGATTTCCATATTTCATAAAGTCGGTGATAAGTTATTGTTTTCATCAAGCTTATCTGGTCTGAAAGAACAACGCAAAAATTAACTAATCAACTGTCAGATCTCATATCAAGTGCTGTGATTGGTTGTTAGTATTTTGATCGACCAATCACATTCGTTGACATGAGATTAAATTTATCAGCCTTTCTGAACCCGGTGGTTAATCTTTTGTTATCTAATTATAACTTCTGACTGTCACTTAAATATTGCAGCTTTACACTGGTCTCAGTTCATCCGTAAACGCCCTCTATAGCTTGCCATAACGTGATGTTCAAACTCTAACACCCATATTCTAAGACGTTCTTCCAAAACTTACTCGACTCAGGACGGCCTCGAAAACACCTTCAAAATTGTATTTTTAGTCGCAATTTCGAGTGAACTTTGAGGTTCCTCGACTGAGGGGTCCTCAAATGAGTGGAGGTATTTTGTTTATCTGCATCGCGCAAATAACGCCGCGATAAACAGTTGTAAGGATTATCGTAAGCATATTCGATAGTCTTCAAAATTCATTTTTGTTACATACGAACTTTGACACTTCCTTCCTTAAGGTAAGTTCCGAGGTACCTTGAGTTTGACAGATGATTCCTTACCTCAACTGAGGAAAAATCTCGAGTCGAGGACGTTTATGTCAACTATAACTACTGATGGTAGTGAAAAAGGCTGAGTCGAGGTGGAGTCGAGTCGAGTAAGTTTTGGAGGAACGTCTTAGAATATGGGTGTAAGCATTCTTCAGTCCTATAGACAATGACAAAGGTAGAATAGAACACACGTAACGTACCGGCACTTACTTTTATAACTACACGTTACTACAGTACATCATTCTGTATGCAGACTCTAGTGGAAATTGCGAACATTTTTCCGATCATATCCTGGCACTGCCTGGTACATGTATGTGATAAAGATACTGAAATAGCATGCATATTTGATACTTCTTTTAACATTAAAACTATGGAAGTTTTTTATCCAAATTATACTACAACATTTTGTCTTTTTTTTACTTTTTTTCTGCTGTCTTTTTTCCATTTTTGGCCAAAATGAGGTATATATATCGTTGGATTGGATTAAAAAAATCCAATCCAACGGTATATCCAAGGTTAATCGGAAAGGGGGTACTAAGCCGCGGGCCACTTAATGTATCACTGATGATTGTTTTAAAGAAAGTGTTAAAATTTAAAAATTCGATTTTTTTTTCCATGAAATATTATTTTTATTTTTTCAAAAATTCTTCATCCTTGCTTTAGTTATGAATTCAGAAAATGGAGTTTCTAATCCGTGACCGTGTGATATGACGTAAAATGTAAACATGAATATTTTCCAATTTCCATTTTTTTTATTGAAGTCTCGCAACCACTGACATTATTATTGACTTCTAACATTAGGACATGAAATAGGAGAAATCAAAATGTACTCATATTGCCACTGCAGTCCGCATGCAGGATGATGTACGGTAGACAACGTTGAGTTTCAAAAGTGAGTGGTGATACTAAACTGTGCATAAGGAGATGCGAATACATCGTCACCGGAAAGCCAATACTACTTAAGCGCCATTTTTGGTCAAAATGAGTTATACAAGGTTAGTCGGAAATGGGGTACTAAGCCGAAAGGGTGTTAGAGTAACCATAATAATGGATAACTTTTCTTCTACAACTTTCTCCAAAAGTCAATAGTTGAAGAGAAATAGCTGTTCAAAGATTTCATAAAAAATACGCTAAATTCTATCTATCCTCAGCTATGATTAACTGTGTTTTCATTTCAGGTCATATTTGGGGTCACGGACTATAAGCTTTATTTTCTGAATTCGTAACTTAAGCAGGGACGAAGATTTTGTTTTTAAACTAAAATAAAAATGATTTTTCAAGGAAAAAAATATTTTCGAATTTTGAAATTTTGACACTTTCTTTAAAACGATCATCAGAACCTTGTATAAAAGAGGAAAATTATGCCTGTGTTCAAAAAAAGACGACCTCATTTCTACGCGAGTAATAAACAGGTATTAACATGAATGGACCGCAGTAGCATTTGCCTACTGTCTATTACTCGTAATGCCATAGTTGCAAACCTGGTTCGACCTTATGCTGTTCACGTAAAAACAAAAACTTCCTACAGCACGGATATAAACACTGATCGTCAGCTTGCTGTTATGTGATGTAAACTATCAGCTTTATCGGACTTTTGCAGCGTTGCTTTATTTCAAACTAAGCTGCAAAGGCACGATTAATCCAAAAGGCGTCAATCATAACGATGAAATATAATGTATCAAGGGAAACAAGTTTTCTATCAAATCTTGGCAGCAATGGAGACACAGGTAAGTTGATATCACAATCAAGCGGCGTAGAATGTTAATCGTGCTATTATCAAACAGGAAATGTTAATGACGACACGTTTGGTGCAGTGGCTGAGCGATCGGCTTCTGCGCTACGGGTCGTGGGTTCGATTCCCGCACGGAACAAATATTTGTATAGCCTACAGAAAGTTGTTCCGGGTCTGGGCATTTGTGCATGTGAAGATTTATGTCTGTAAACGTACCCACGATCAAGGAGAAATCTTAGTGTGGGGCACAGTTAAAAAAAAATCGTGCTTGAAAATACTATAATAAATATGGAAGGCGATCGTACAAACACGATCGTGCGACGTATCAAATTAATGTATTGTTTCAACTGTATAAGATACAATAGATCAAAAAATTTGGTTCAAAAAGCTATCGTAAAAGTTACAATTATAAAACATTACGATATTTGATTGAGCGTTCGTACGTTGCATCGCAATATGGGTAAAATAGTTTGCCAACGTTTACGACGACGACAAAGAGGTATCGATTATACGACTTGTTTCTCGTAAAAACTTTTTCGGAACGTGAGCGACAGTGCAGTGACAGTTAAACCTTGTATCTCGGCCCTTAGCAAAAGCCCTTTATTAAGTTATACGGATTGGTAAAAAAACCGCCAACATTTAAAATAATTACGTTTAATAATGATTAACCAGTTTATTATACAAGGTTAGTCGGAAAGGGGGTACTAAGCCGAAAGGGTGTTAAAGTACCCATAATAAGGGATAACTTTTGTTCTACAACTTTCCCCAAAACTCGATAGTTTAAGAAAAATAGCTTTTCAAAGATTTCGTAAAAAATATGCTAAAATCTATCTGTCCATAGCTATGATCAGCTGTTTTTACAATTTAGGTCATATTTGGGGTCACGGATTAGAAAATTAATTTTCTGAATTCATAACTAAAGCAGGTATGCTTTTTTTTTGAAAAAACTAAAACAAAAATCTTTATGCATGCAAATTTTTTTTATCGAATTTTGAAATTTTAACACTTGCTTTAAAATAGTCATCAGTGATACTTTAAGTGGCCCGCGGCTTAGTACCCCCTTTCCGACTAACCTTGTATTAATAACTAGCGGCCCGTCCCGGCTTCGCACGGGTGTTAATTTTTCCAGTTTTTGCAACATTTTTCATTTATGCTCCGCTCCTATTGGTCGTAGCGTGATGTTATATAGCCTATAACCTTCCTCGATAAATGGACTATCCAACACAAAAATAATTTTTCAATTCCAACCAGTAGTTCCTGAGATTAGTGCGTTCAAACAAACAAACAAACTCTTCAGCTTTATAATATTAGTATAGATTTGAGTTTTGCTTCGATTCGCATTGCTAAGAAAGGTTTAATATACGCCAATAATAAGGAGCAGGCATTGAAGATAACAGGAACTCTAACGTTTTAGCGTATTTAATGAAATAGTCAATCATCAGCTATGTGTATCGTCAAGCTTATCCAAGGCTCAATTTCACTCGTAAAACAGCCATGTAGAAACAATACGAGGACAGGACACAAATCAGGGAATACCGGATGGAATTCTGGGAGTACTGGAAATTGCATTTATTGACAAGATTAATTTACCAGCTGTTGTTGCAATAATATAGTCCATGCCGTATGTTTTTAAGTGAACACTATCTTTTGCTAAAACATGGATGATTTTATGTAGTTTCAAAATCATAGAAGATCATCGTTTACCTATTCATAAATTGACAATATTGTCAAAAATAATATTAAGATTTTTAGGTACGTACGTAGGTAATACATTTTTAAGGAAACACATTTATTTCCAAAGAAAATGTATTTATTGCATTGAAAAATTCTAGCAGACGATTGCAGTGTGGATTCCCTTGAGAAATCCAAACTGAAATTGCGCTAGCAAACGCTAACTCAACTTAATTGAAAGAAGTTAAACTTTAAGTGAAATAATAGCAAAACTTTACATTGACTCTGGGTACGCGATATTTTAAGTTAAGATTTTCTTTCAACACTAAAATATAGCCGATATTATAAACTTAATTACAGTATTTTATCAAATTAAATGATCGCGTTGTTTAGATTTACTTGTTATTTATATGAAATTTTATTGATATTTATTATCTCTACAGTTTAAGTTATACAGGAATATATAGAATAGACTGAATTTTAATATTAGGTAAATCGTATTTTAAATTTTAACATACCTACTTGTATAATCCCTTGTTGTTATTAAATACAGGTGGGCTAATAACACAATAACTCCCCAAATTAAATGAAAGGTAAAAAGGAAACAAATTGTCCATCGAAACAATAATTTGTAACTTCCAAAAGTACAAGGGAAATACAAATAAATTTTCCTTATTTTGTGGTAGGAGGGCAGTACAAAAGTCACGTGCTGTAATATAGAAATCAGGCGACACATTTATAAATTGTTTTTCTTTTTCGTAAAACTTTTTAAGCTGTAACTTTTACCTTGCAGAAACAAATATTCCTTCTAATTCCTTAAAACATGGTAAATAAACGCGGGTTTCAACTTCAAACTTTACTAAGCGGACCTTGTTCCCCCTTTTCGGGTATTACAACGGTCCTTAGGCTCACGTGAGGACGTCGGCGTCGCGTCGGTCCAGCGGGCAGTTAACCCAAGTAATTGTTATGCTAAATCGAATTCATTCAGGGCCCCACTTCTAATCTAATGCTGAAAGCACACGCTATGCAATTATGAAGCAATGGGATTGGAGATTTTGCGATAACATCGATACTGTAAAGCGTTTTGGGGACTCGGTATCGCAGTTAATATAATCACAGGTTTAACATAATAGCATTGTCATGGATGCAGCGTTGAATTAAGAAGAACCAACAGACAGATATTTAGATCTCGAGCATGGTCCTAAATGTGCGGAGTTAATTATTGTTAGATGTTTGTAGCATGTGGCGTTCTATAGTTTCTGCCTACCCCCATGGGAAAAAGGCGTGAGTTTATGTATGTTTGTAACAAGCTTCAGTAGTTTCAGTACGGCTAAAATATCTTCAAAGTTTATGGCGCCTGCCGGAACGGCAAAAAGCTCAAATAAACAGTGTAAAATTCAGAACACGCCAAATTAGCTCCAAATTACTACGTCTGCCAAGTTTTGCGAGTATGATAGCATTAGCTATTAAGATGGCGATAGCAGTATTATAATAATATCCCAGTATGATCTGTCTCTTCATACTCAACATTCAGTTTTCTTCCGGTTAGATTTTGCCTCTTACACCCATATTCTAAGACGTTCCTCCAAAACTTACTCGACTCGACTCCACCTCGACTCACTACCATCGGTAGTTATAGTTGTCGTAAACGTCCTCGACTCGGGATTTTTCCTCAATCGAGGTAAGGAATCATCTGTCAAACTCAAGGTACCTCGGAACCTACCTTAAGGAAGGAAGTGTCAAAGTTCGTATGTAATAAAAATGAATTTTGAAGACTTTATCGAATATGCTTACGATAATCCTTACAATTATTTATCGCGGTGTTATTTGCCCGATGCAGATAATTCAAATTATGACGTAATGACTCCGTCGAGGATCCTCAAAGTTCACTCGAAATAGCGAGTAAGAATTCAATTTTGAAGGTGTTTTCGAGGCCATTCTGAGTCGAGTAAGTTTTGGAGGAACGTCTTAGAATATGGGTGTTATTATATGTAGAGATTGTGGATAGTTTTTGCTATTTGTTTTTGTACCAATAATGTCACAATTACAAGGTTACTTCATTCTTATATTAAAGTTGCGCACAAAACGCACCAGTCGACAAGTTTTAATGTTTACTTAATCTTTTAATAATATTATGTACTTCGTTGTGCTTGTGATCGGATCTTTGTTGCTATTGGTGGGCAAATATCAAAAATCACGACGTAGATGAAGCCGCCGTGAAAAGAGGATACCTGGCGAAGTCATATTTTTTTACCGCAGCTGCACCCATCCTCATGACATCAACCCTTAGTTAGACGCTTCTTTCTTTACCTTCACAAAGGGGAGAGTGGCTTTACCAGAAACTAATAGGGCATCACTTTTCTTTTTACGATAGGCTTATATGCAATCGTTGATTACGATAGACTGGGTAGAATTAGCTTAAGTACGTATAATAGTACTGACCTTTAACATAGTGAGTATCTTCTGCGAGAGCTCGTAGTCAAAGTTGGTGTACTTGGAGTCGGTCATGTCGTATATGAACACGAGGCCGGCGCGCTGCGTCTCCACCGACTGTAGGGCCACGTCCAGCTGGTACACCACGCCCTACACCAGACAACACAATATGAAACGTACTGATATAATAAGGTAATCATAATAAATTGCGTAATCTGGATTTACAGTGGCAGGATTTGGCAATTCGCAATTATACCTGTAAACGCTTCTAAACTATGTAAACCCTCTCCTATGGTAAGCTACGAAGACTACGTTACGATATTGGGTGAGAAGCAAGAGTGTTCGTTTTAATCAGTAACAGTTGGTAAGACATAGGAATCAGGTATTAAAACTAATTAGAAGTTACACCATAAATCACGAGAAATTAACATCTTCCAAAACACTGTATTGCAGGTTATGCATATACAGTTTGTCAGTGATGATACTAAGTGACATGAAATAGAGATGCGCTTGTATCTACATGGACCACAATTCCGACCACTGGCTTCCAATTAAATTTTCTGTAAGTACCTAAAAGCAAAACCCGTAATAGCCAGATCCGAACCCAGAACCTCATTCACAAAAGACTCTCCCAGTCACCTGTCCTCCCAGAGACCTGTCATCACCATCAGTCGATAACAGTCCATTTGGACCTATAAGGCGATTTAATTAAAAAGAAGTGTAGGCAGCATCTTATTGCTTACCCCCATCAAGATTTTTGGTCTCGCAGTCTTTGGACACAGTATGCATGTTCAGCAGTTATTTCCCGTAGTGAACAGTCCAAAGAGTAGAGATAAAATAAGTTTTATTTATTTCTGATCTCCGAAACTTGGACTGCGGCGATATTATTTTATCCGCTTAACCGTTCCGATAGTTTGGCTAACATATCATATCAATTAGATTAGCCGTTTTGGGTCGTCCCCTCACCCATAAACAGATTCGTGTTTGTTACATCAGAAATATGACTGCTAAGGGAAATACAAAGTTCTAACATATTATTTTTGTGGGAATCCCTTTAATTCAACAAAGGCCGTATTTTTCCGGTTCAAAGGTCTACTTTGCTTCAAAATTAATTTACTTTACTTTTGCACTCAACATTTGAGAACAGCTTGATCAAACAGTGTTTATTTACAATAGTCGTACCACAATAACCTTACTGATTCCTAGTAGGGTTAGCAGATATCCTTAACATTGCAGGATCAAGACTGAGAGAGCGTGATACTCGGAACTACCACAGGATCGTCAATTTCAATCACCTTTTTTTTTCTCTTTGGAAAATCCTCATCCATGTCCCTCGCCCGAGAAGGCAAGGGGTCTGTTACCGGCTAAAAACCAACGGTGTTCGTTCTCCTGACCGTTCGGCCAGGGTCACGGGATTCGCAAAAGCATGCACCGCAACCAATTTCAATCACCCTACCGAAATCGTTTTTTTTTTTTGCGAGATTATAAGCCTAGACCTAAAATAGCTCCAACGTTAGACAATAAATAGAATACTTGGGTCAATATTAAAAATATTAAATATTAAACGATACTTTCTCTCTTTTAAATACCGATACTAAAACGAAATTGTAATACTTTGCCATGAAAATATATTTTTCCGTGACAATTTCAAGGCTGATTTGATAAAGAAAGAGAAAGCAAATAAAATTAATTTGAATAAATAAAAGCGTACAAAATATCTAATTATAGATAATTAGTAAGTATTACATAACGAGAAATCAACTAATAAGGTTCTGTAAAATTATTGTATTATGGTTACGGTTAAACTTTTTTTTTTCGTATATGTATTACGTTCAGGAAAAAAATATAATAACTAAAGCACGTCAATAATTGATCTGGTGCGTACTAATAGCTAATTCATCATCTAATATAAATTGACCTGTGGCCAGAGCGACACGTAATATAATATGTACGGTAGCGGGTGTTATATTTCATACTGGAGCATGTATCATTGAGAACAATGTGGGCCGACACTGATATTATGCATGCATGAAGGTTTACACACAGACACTCACGCGGTCGGTATCCGTGGCTGTCAGTCATAACGTACACCTACGCTCAAATAAAATATTTAAAAAAGAACTGCTTGAATAAGACTTGAATTTTCGTGGTAAGCGTACTATAAGCAAATCTTTGTGAGTAGATAGATAGATAGATAGATATACTTTATTGCACACTAAAAGAAATAAAACAAGGAATACACATAATTAACAGTACAAATGGCGGTCTTATCGCTTAAAGCAATTTCTTCCAGACAACCATTGGATGGAAAGAATAGTTAAGAAAAAATATAAAGGGCAGTTTGCAGCGTACACATATGCAACCTACTAAAAACCGGGAATCAACTAAATAATAGGTATAATCACAATATATATTTTAAATATATATATATATAGGTATATATATACACACACTCAAATAGGATACATACATAATTAATTATATATACAGATAATTTACTTATATAAACCACTATAGAGCAAGATAATGTTCTTTAACCATTCTTTTGAAAGAAACCAACGACTGAGCACGCCTTACAGGTACAGGTAGTGCATTCCACAAGCGTATGGCCTGAACAGTGAAGGAATGGTCAAAGAATCTTGTGGAATGCATAGGCATCTTCAGTTTCAAGTTCTCCGATGATCTCAAGGATTGTGAATGTGAATCTCGCATGAACTCAAAACGCTCTTTAAGATAAGAAGGGGTAGCGGGATTGAACAGAATACTGAGTACATGTCTGTGAAGTATTAAATTTTACCTGTAATGTTATCTGATGCGTTGTCTGCGTAGGAAAGTGTTTGTTTGCTGTGAAAACCGCGATAGCAGCGCCTGTTGCGTCTCGCGTTGGCTGCAAATATATAATATCATTTAAGTTTTTATATTATACAACAAAACATAACATCGCGCCTGTATTCCCCAAAGGGTTGGGCAGAGGTGTATAATAACACCCTAATTTCACCGTTATGTTTAAGTCCCATGTAATAGGTGGCGAGCCTATTGCCTACGACCGGGCACAAATGCAAATTCCGGGCTGCTACTGAGGAATTCCACACGGAAAAACCCAATAACACTTTGCCCGACCTGGGGATCGAACCCAGGACCTCACGATCAGCAGTCGGGCATGCCACCAACGACCAAAGAGGCAGTTATATAGTCAGTCGGTCATATTACATATTTTTGTATGACTATACAATGAATAAACGATCATGGCCGTTTATGAATTATTATTATGCTTAGCCTTTTGGATAGTACCAAGATTAATGTATACAAGATAAATAATGTAAATATGTATCTACTCCGGGAAAACCATTTGAGACATTTTTATTTATCCAACAATAAATAAGATTTAGGTTTTCTGTAGTTATGTCTTTATTTATGTAGGTTTTTATGATCTTTAGCAAAAGTATATGCATGGTTCATAATCTCACGCAAACAAAATAGAAGGAGGTAATCTAAGGGTCAATTTATACTAGAGCAGAGTCGAAGCGCATCGAAGCGTCAATCTGAAACTTAACATAGCATATTCACCCTTATCTCCACAACATAGGTAATACACATATTTCTTCTAAGATAAAAAAGACGCGCGAACTCGCGCGAATTCTGTGGAATGCGCGTTATCTTTTTTTATCTTAGAAGAAATATGTGTATTATGTTGTGGAGATAAGGGTGAATATGCTATGTTAAGTTTCAGATTGACGCTTCGATGCGCTTCGACTCTGCTCTAGTATAAATTGACCCAATACTGAACCCAAAATTATAATAGATGTTCCCTTAACTGATCTTACTCCTAAAAAGAGACTTCGAGTAGGATGCATTTTCAGTTGTCGTGTTTTTATTTACCTTTGCATTCTATTCTTCGAGGAATATATTACTCCAAGGATAGAGATTGAAAATTAAAATCCTTGAAATAGCTACCTAATCCAATTTTAGGGCTGGTATGGACAAAAAATGAAGATTTTCTGAATTAACTTACCAATATAGTAAATTTTCCAGTTTCCAGTTCTGACTTGAGTGGGTCTTCGAATGGCTCGAATTTGTTGAGTCCCTCGCGACGACGGGTTGCCTCGTGCTGCCGCCACAGCGCATGCGCCCGGGCCACATCAAACTTGCGCGCGAGCAGGAATTTGATCGCTGTGGCGCGCGACACGCACGCCGCTCCCGATTCGCTCAACGCGTCCAAAAACGCCTTCGTCGCCTGCAATCATTACAGCATTATAAATCATTTAAATTTCTTCATGTGGGTATTGATGCGTAGTAACTAGTAACATACTCCCAATGTTTACAAAAAAACAGCATTATTATTGTTAACATAACATAACACCACGTCTTGTATTTCCCGAAGGGTACGGCAGAGGTGTTTCTTTTTAGTACACGCTCGTTTCGCCAGTTACGTTTAAGTCCCATGGTAATATTAACCGGGCGCAAATCCAGACACCGGGCAGCTAATGCGAAATTCCTAATGGAAAAACGCAATAACACTTTGCCCGACCTGGGGATCGAACCCAGGACCCCATGCTCAGCAGCGCTTGCGACCACTAGACCAACAAGGCAGACATTATTTGCAATAAGTATTCATTATTAATTATTGTTACTTAATATTTTTCGATACACGAGTTTTGAAAGTATTTGAATAGGTATCATCAAACTCTTCAATGCACTTGTCATGTAAAAATTAATACGCAAGTATAGGTATAGGGTTATTTTAAATTACCTGGCGAACCTGCACAGGGTTACTAGGTACCTATCAGTAATAGAACACATTCATAAAAAAATTACCCTATAAAGTTTCAACAGTTAATTCGAAGTAACCCTGTATACAAGGTTAGTCGGAAAGGGGGTTAGTACCCCGCCGCGGGCCACTTAAAGTATCACTGACGACAATTTTAAA
The DNA here is from genome assembly GCA_910594945.2 of Amphipyra berbera. Taxonomy (NCBI): domain Eukaryota; kingdom Metazoa; phylum Arthropoda; class Insecta; order Lepidoptera; family Noctuidae; genus Amphipyra; species Amphipyra berbera. Next base: position 5,621,411 of record OU343136.1, on the reverse strand, counting down.
GAAAGTGTTAAAATTTCAAATTTCGATCATTTTTATTTGCATGCAAAAATATTTTTATTTTAGTTTTTTTTTAAAAAAACACCTACCTGCTTTAGTTATGAATTCCGAAAATTAAGTTTCTAATCCGTGACCCCAAATATGACCTAAATTGTAAACACAGCTGATCATAGCTATGGACCGATAGACATTAGCATATTTTTTACGCAATGTTTGAAAAGCTATTTCTCTTAAACTATGTATCGAGTTTTGGGGAAAGTTGTAGAACAAAAGTTATCCCTTATTATAGGTACTTTAACACCCTTTCGGCCTAGCACCCCCTTTCCGACTAACCTTGTATAATAATAACAATATTTTTAAGAAAGTAGGTACCCGTAAGAATCTAATGAAACTCTGGATGAACGCCACCTGCATCTTTGATCTGATATACTCTTGGTTCATGATTGCCAAAGCAAACAATCACTTGTTTTTACGCACGGCTTATTATTATCAAATAGCACTTGGATTTCACCATTTCGTCACACTTTCATCGCGACAATTAGGGTTTCGACTCAGGGCGGATAGGTGAGCCCAGTCGAACTGAACCCTAAATCATAATTTAGCGCCCATTTATGCTAAAAGGGGTATCAAAATCTATATTACCTATATGATGGTAATGTTCACTGAACGTTTTACTTTTATTGAACCGCCGAAAATATTGCAATTTATGATCATTACCTACCTACCTATTTGAAAATGCAAAATCAGTAATATGGGCTTTTGTTCTCGTAGACATTTTAGTGAATTACAAACGCAAACTACGTTAAAGTAGGCACATAGGTACGTAGCAAACTTTGTTAAAAAGTTTCAGCTACAAAAATCAATAATAATTATACTCATTTCAATGAGCTTACAGCTAATGTTATATTTAACACTAAAACACATCGATATTCTGTATAATAATATATTTAGATACCTACTTAATCAATGTCTAGTTCTATTTTCGTCGACGTGTACTTATATGTCAGAAAAAGACGGCTCAAATTAGCACATCACTGGTCCAAGTGTGAAGCGAACTTCGGAAACAAGCGCCAATCGGGAACACTTGAGGACTGAGCGGATGGGATGCGGTGCGACCGTTGCATATGTATATCGATGCAAATAAGACGGGTGGGACACGGTGGGTTAATTCTTCCGGGATGTGTTTCCTGTGCGGGCGCGGATGAACCCGGCCCCTTACATTAGTATGAGCGGGCACGCGCTCCACACACAACTGACTTTAAGGCCTTTACACATTACGTCACAATACACAACAAACCTATTGCCAAACATACACACTTAGCACATGTTCGTTTAACTATGACTGTACACGTTCTCTACACGCTTACTACTTACATAATTAAAAGCAAATAGGAAGTTAACATTCTATATCGAATGTATGGTTTCAGTAACAACAGTGAATAAACAATATTAAGGAAGTATCTACTTAACGATTTATTTCTTGATGAAAATGTGTTTATTAGGCGCTTAACAAATTGGGACACAATAATTTGACACCATGTGACCATGCCCCTACGTTATTGTAAAATTTAAGAACATAGTATATGATAGGCTAGATTACTAAATCTTTTTATTCTCTTTTAGGGTTCCGTCAAAATGGAACCCTAAGGCGCATCACAGACCAAAAACTACAAATCACAGATATAGATAAACAATATCTGTGCTACAAATGTTGTGCGTCATATATTTCAATATGGATATTTAAATGTCAGTGCACTAATAGACAATACCTACAACTACAACACAAAAAATCATGCAGCGCACATAATGTGTCTTCAGTTTGCGGTCTGTGGTACGCCCTAAGGTGAGCTTCGGTGTATGTCTGTATGTCGCGGCCGTTATTCTCAGTGACTATTATTACTAACCAATTTTTTTTAAGGGATATACATATAAATGAACTTTAAAAATAATGTTCCCACTTTATAACGATTTAGCTTTAACATTAATAGTTTGCACTTTAATTTTGATACTTCTAACTTTAACAAGTCTTTAAAAATAATAGTTTGCACTATAATTTTAATGCTTCTAACTTCAAAGTCCCCGCAATTAGAAATAAAATGACAAACAGATAGCTGAAAGGTAGGTTAGGTTAGAACCGTGACCACTCAACGCACGAGCCGAGCGAGCGAAGCGAGCGGTACCGCGGCAGCGGCCGGCGAGTGCCAGGAACGATTTGCTTCACCGATGACTTTCCACCATTCGGGTAACGGGTGCGTTCAGAAACAAATGGTTTTGGATTGATTATAGTGCGAACAATTAATTTTGTTGTGGAAAGCTTTATTTTTGAAGTGGGCCCACTTCACACTTAAACATTTTTGTTGTTATTTTCATCAATTTTAAAGTGCCTTTACATTTAAACACATTCCGTTTTTAATAGGCTCTTTTTTCTTAATTTCAAGTGTGTGGTATGTATTCCGCAGGAAGTATTTAGGACCGTCAAATTTTAAAATACCGGCATTGCGATATAGTCTATCATGATAACTATTAAACAAAAGGCTTCAACAATCGCATTATCTTGGCTCCAAGATAGAAAGTTTATAATAATATAATTATCCCTAACTTCTCTTAGATAATAATTGAATCTAAGAAAGGAATACTGATTGTACAAAATATTTAAATTTTTATTAATAAAACACAATACCGATGAAAATAAGAGGTGTTTCTCACGGCCCAATAACACAAAATAAATCTATAGTTGTCTATTTACGAAAGGTTATCACTTATTACGATATATGCAGCAGTACAGAACCATATTCGATAAAAAAAATAAAAGTATTACAATAAAGAACCCATAAATAAGCCCACACTCTGTTTCACTTTTTCAATTTGAGGTCTTCCTCAATTACCTACTCAAATCATGGCAATGATCGAGACTCAAGATCATGCGACAGACCGGGGTTCGCAGTACAAGTTCAATGAATTAATTTATAATCAAAATAATTAGATGATAACAATTCGCAGTACTTAAGTAACAAAATCCATAAATTCTCACAATAACTTGGTAGTATTAACACAGATATGTATTGGTAACACACTACTCGACTATTTATATTACATATAACGATCGCGTAATAGGAATAAAAACAATGCCTGTAGCGTAGGATCGCACGCACGATCGCACGAAGGCAGCCCCGACTTGCAACTGTCAAACAGACTAAAGGTACTCGTAATTGAATGGAATGAATAAGGCAAAACCGTGCCCGATTCAACGATCACGGACTACAAACAGATTGTGCGTCAAATACCTACAAATAATAAACAAACATAATACAATCACTATACATTATAGCTACCTCACAGATCAATCGATGTACCTATGAGGTTAAGCAACGTGTGGTGTGGGTGAACTGCTTTGTGCAGTTTACATATCGAGAACCCGCCGTGCTTCGAAGCACGTAAGAGCTTGTTTCCGGCTCTCATAAAAATACGGAGGAGCAAGTTTATTTTCTTACTACTTCGTGTGACTGACTGACAGAATTCCGAAAATCTGAGATTTGACCTACTCGTATTATACTTTGCGGATTTCAGACGTCATTAATCGGGTGAGATTAGAAGCCGAGCGCTTACATGGCAAAGGTGGTGAAGTGGCCATTATTATTTTGGCCATATGACTAGTATTTTCACAGCGAACGGCCAGATTCCGCTTTTGCCAGGTCGTGCGCTTAGATCAAAAACACAGCCAATTTCCTTCCTGTGTGCATGAGATCCGTTGCCTCTTGGTATTATGACATTTTATTATTGTGGTGCAAGCAGCAGCTCAAAAGAAAATAGTTAGCTATCCTGTTTGTGAGAGACGGACCGGGAATACCTACATAGTCTGAGATTCAAACTTTTTTATAAAACATCATTAAGTAAATAATAATAATAAATCCACGTTGGACGTCGTCGTAAATCGTCCCTGTAGATTTATAAAAACTGTTCTTGTGGATTTTTAATCTCAATTATTGTAAATAATGTGATAATACACATAGTTATCTTCCGACTGATGTATCAGAGGATTTTTTTATTTTTATCAACGGAATTTTATAAGAAAACTGTAGCGAAACACACAGGTTGGTTGAATACTAGTTTATAGTAGTTTTCAGATGCACCCTGTTACAATCACAATTGGTTTTAAGACATACCGTCATTATACTACAAAAACTCGAAGACAAAAACATTTATAAAAAAATTACATGACATCCATTTAGAGATGGGTAATATCGGATTTTTACGGCAACGGTTGTTAATCCGATATTTAGATTCAACATCGATGTCGGTAGCGGTTTTCAGTTGTCGATGTCTACGGACATTGATATGGCGTCAACCAAACATTCGTAGCCCAATGGATGCAATATTCGCTTCATCTCTTTCTCAAGTTGAAAAGAGAGGAGGCGAATATCTAGCTCGGTTGCTAGTTGCTAGAGGTTGCTTTAGATATTTGAATTTTAAATGAATTTAAACCTATATCTGCTTATTACGGTTTCGTTGTTTGGTTGGTTTGGTAAATCTGAAATCGACACTTGTTCATAGTTGTTTAGATGTGATGAACGGTTGAGTGTAAACATCTAATCCATGTCATCGAACGTTTGGATGGTAACCGATTTTAAATGAGTATAGAAATACATCGTGACTTGAAACATCGTACTCATGCCTACATCTATTTAATGACATAGTATATCGAGATAAATAAATTACACCCAGTAGCTTTCTCATAATTGGCGAACGGGTGATTTCTAATCACTACTAGCTACGCCACGGCTGGGGGCGAACATATTTATTTTTCCAGTCTGTCACCGCTGGAGGTAACTGGGAACGGAAGAAGCGGCCATTCCCATTTCCCCAACAAAAGTTGTTACTTTTAATGATAGTAGATGGCAGCCAAGAGCATGCTTTTGTATTTTCAATAACCCTGTATACGTAGTCATCTATACTAATATTATAAAGAGGAAAGATTTGTATCTTTGTATGTAACGAATAAACTTAAATACTACTGGACCGATTTCAAAAAATAATTTACCGTTAGAAAGCTTATTATTATCACTGAGTAACATAGGCTATGGGCGGAGCCGTGAGGACACAGCTAGTCAGCATTAATTAAACTTAGATAGTCGTCAAATATCTGAAAAACTGGTAACGTGTCCTAGGGAGAACAGAAATCCTGCACTAAAAATAAGCTAATAAAAATTGTTGGTACATGTTGTATTGGAACATGAACATATTTTGCTTACATAAGCAACCAATACCAATATCAGAAGACTTACTTCCGAGACCAGAATTGAAAGAACCCGGAAGAAAATTCTGCATTGGTATAGCAACTACAGGTGAAAAGTGAAAATAAACGACAAAGTATTTTACACAAAGCGTGGCAAACCTAAAGGCTATTGTTTACTGAGTAATTGTTGTTTTTCTACTCCAAAAGGCATCTGAGTATATACGGTCGGATCGAAAGCATTTATTTTAACAATTTGATCTACTTACTTTAGTCTTCTAAAATATTTAGCAGCATAAAGTACCTATGCGATGTTATTAAACGTTTAAAAATATTGATTTATTTTGACAGTATTCACTAGTTCAAAATAAATAAACAATGCTACAAAGGTGTGTCACCAGCTGATGTAGTAGGTACGTAGTTATACAGAGATTAAAATAAAGGTTAATAATATAGTTTTTCTTTGCTTGTATACAAGATTGCTTGAATAATAAATCTGTAGAAGTGACGTGTCTGCAAATTGTTTTTTTTAAATTGGTGCGCTGTAAGGATGACCAATATAATCCATTGCGATAATCTTTGGATTTTTTTATCCGTTTGTCGGTTTGTTTGTGCACGCCGCACGTAAAAAGTACTGTCTCAACGCGGTGGAATTTTATAGACAAAAATTGTGCATATCTCAGAGTAATATTTAGTTTTTGTTTCATCGTAATTGGTTCGCTCAATCAAAAGATATTAGAATTAAAGGTAATCAAGAAAGCAGTTAGCATCATTTGTTGTACCATATTTACTCAATAGATGGCGTTACGTGTACATGATAAATCGCGCAATCAATTTTCCGTTTAGTTTTAAACATACAGTTTCTGGTCACCTTCTGTTATAGGCGCAGGGCCAGATACTACGCGTTGCGGGTGTAGACATTAGTATCAGGTGCTTCTGGCACGGTTAGCTCTATGTGACTCTCTCCCAAGTACCTACCTAAGCAACCAGAGCAATCTTTATGCAGCCATCCCTGGTGGTTCTACTGGTAACATTGTTTACAGGGAAACCTTATTATAATGGACCTGACTACTGACTGATAGAAATAAAACATATTTTGTTCAGCAAAATACATTAGTTTAAAATCTAACAACTAGAAATATACACAGTCTAAACTGTTGGCAAAAACATAGGGCACCTGAAACTATGTGAGGTTTACAAATAAATGTTTTTTTGGTGTATTTTTTCGTAGTTGTTAGAATAAAGAAAGATTTTAAAAATACCCACCTAATGTCAGTTAAGCAAGTAATGTTGTTCTCAGACTTCTACTACAGTAAATATATTACTGTGCTGCTACGCAGACGAAGTTGCGGGCACAACTAGTTATGAATAAGTTGATGACGTAATGCGTACCTAAATTAAGTTTACCGTGAACTCAAACGCTCACAATCCTCTCCGCGTTATTCGTTCGATAAATGGTAATTCTTGGAACAAGTCTCACCTGAGCAAAGTTCCGATTCCATGAGCAAATTAAAATATGACTATTAAGCCAAACTACCGAATGATACCTCCACCACCCATGCATTTTTATAGAGCAAATGTATGAGGAGAAGTATGTCTTGTCCAGGAATAATGAAAAAACAAATAAATCAATGTATTATAACATCATGAACATGATCCCAGCCTCTGCCAAGGGTTTTGGGGTCGGCGTCTACCATTAACGAGACCGGTATCCTAGTCAGGCTCACTTCAAATACCGACATCCTCACATCCGAATGCTCGTACTCATTACACTCTTAGATATTTGCATCACACTCGGGACCAACGACCAAATCACCCGACAGACACTCGGGCGGATATCGATGTATAAACAGCAGTCATCTACACTACATGCTTATAAGTTATTACAACGTACAACTGATACGTAGTTATTATTTATTGAGAAACGGTTTTAATGTGAGTCATGCAATTAATACTATTATTCATAGAAGCATGCGGGGTTTGTGTCAATGACACTACAGGGATAAAAGATCCTGTGTCCAGACAGCGAGAAAAGACAGTCTCTGAACCATATCGTCACCGACAACAGGCATGGTTCCTTGAACACATTGTAGTTATTTGCCAACAGACGCATAAAATGTACTCACATTTCGTTAACAACAAAAATCGGACACCTTTTGGAGACTCTTATTTAATTATTTTCCTGCACAAAAGAGTAGCTCCGAAACTGGTTTTATTAAAACTATACAAATAAATGTTCATAGCGATAGCGGAAAAGCCTTAGTTGTTGTCCAACAATCCCAGTCCCACAATAGAGATAAAAAACTGCCTTGCCCAATACCACTCTTATTGCTACGGCCCGACCGAACCTTCAGCTGGTCTTCGGTTTCGAGCACATTTAGCCAAAAATAGTACCTTCGGCTTCAGCTAAAAAAGCCGAAGATTTTGGCAAAATTCTCTATTATTTAGCTCTAGCTTAGTATGAAAGATGTATTCTTCGTTTGAGATCTAGTAATAAATATAAAATAAGACAGTTATGTCTACATTTGAGGTAGACTACAATTTATAATAAGGATGTATTAACAAGTTGTTTGTAGCCACTTGCCGAAAATTAATGAATTATTATCAGACTCGCGCGCCGGGAAAGATGGGTGGCGTAACAGGATTTTCAAAGATGCAATGCAATTTTTTCAAGTCAGTTATAGGTATCTAACAAGTAGGTACAAATATCACCAACACACTAACATTTAAAGCATAATGAAATAGAATTTTCATTATTTTTTTTATTTCATATTGAACTTATATTCCTGAATTAATCATAACTTCGGCTTCGGCTTCTGCTGCTGAAGTTTGTGGCAAGAGCCGAACAATATGCATCGGCTTCAGCCTAAAATTGACCTTCGATCGGATACTACTGATAAAACTCTGGGGTTTACATTCGTTTTATGGTCTTTGAATTCTCTTCTCAATGAAAAGAAGTTTAAACTTTAAACTGTAGTAAATGAAGTTAGTCGATCACGACGAGAAGCTATATCATCGTTAAGCAACCTCATCTCGCCAGCATCCGCGGCCCGTCGGCCTGCATTAATGTAATTATCAATCCACTTAGGAAACTTATGCACTGAAGTTATTAAATAAATTATGTCTCTCAATTTAATTCAGGAGTACCTCTGTTAAAAAAGAATTTACAAAGACTGGTATATTTCAATAAGTGCAAATTATGTAAAAGCAATAGGGCAGTGCAGTTTGTGCACAGTATGCATATCAACATTTACATATTCATAAATTCACATCTATTCTATTAATAAGCGTTTTGGGCGGATGGTGGTACAAATGTACTTACGTACGTAACGTTAGTTTACGTCGGTATACCAAGTAGCTAAATATATCCACGACGGGAATAAACAATCTAACCGCGTATTATGTATACTCAGCAATATTAAGCCGTAATAAAATTATAGGTAAGATCTTTTGTTTGTGTTGCATTTAAGAGTAACGTGCAATAACAGAGCGTGACAAAGATGAGACGACGGCGGAAGTCGCGACCGGTCGTCGACCGTGCAATCGATAGCCTATTCTATTTCGGAAGTAACTACACTAAATAAAACTACAGCAGTAATTAAAATTAACGTGGCTGGGTTTATAATTACATTTTTATCTAGAAAAATACATAGTCCTGCATGATCTCGGTAATTACTAAATAATGTATTATTAATATGTCCTGTTATCCCAAATCAAGTGATCTTGTAAGGGGAAAGTATTTTAAAATATTAATATAGATAAATTAAGCACATAAGACATCATAACATAACATCACGCCTTGTATTCCCCAAAGAATTTGGCAGAGGTGTTTTTAGTATACCCTCGTTTCACCAGTTATGTTTAACTCCCATGTAAGAGGGGGTGAGCCTATTGCCATTAACTAGGTACAAATCCAGACACCAGGCTGCTACTGAGAAATTCCTAATGGAATAAAAACATTTTTTACAAAAAATTTAAACCGACTTCAAAAAAGAATAAAATAATTACCATATAAAATTAACAGTTTTAGAACTCAGTGCTAATCCACGCTGAACCAAATTGAAGGCACCGACTTCTGAAACTGTTAATTTTATATGGTAATTATTTTATTATTTTTTGAAGTCGGTTTAAATTTTTTGTAAAAAATGTTTTTATTCCATTAGGAATTTCTCAGTAGCAGACTGGTACAGACGAACATAGTAACCTCCTCCTTTTTGGAAGTCGGTTAAAAACCCAATAACACTGCCCAACCTGGGGATCCAACCCAGGACCCTATGCTCAGCAGTGACGCTTGTGACCACTAGACCAACCAGGCTGTCTAATTATATTTTTTAAGTATGTAATACTTTATATTAATTGTTAAAAAGTCATTTGCCTAAGCCATCAAACATACCAAAAGAGATGTAAAACTACAGAATTTTAGGAAGCATTATTATAACAAAAAGAAAAATACAAAAAATTATAGAAGCAACATCACTATAAGCAATTAGTTGGTATATCCAGAGAATTATCTAGTCATTGTTAACAGCTCTTTGTCTTAACAAATTCAATGAAAACTAAATTTTAATGGAGTTTGTAAGTTCTTATAAGCAGTTTATTATAGGCAAAGTCGCAATAAACGGATTCCACTGTCAGTGCTTCAATATAATATTCAACAGCTCATTGCAGTCTACCTTTGTAGACAGGTCACTCTTAAAAAGAGATTATTGCCTATATTTAACATACTGGGCACTTGGCATGCCATTTTACTATTATATTTATTATTAGTACAAACATCTTTCAAATACGAAAATGTTCCTTCTAAAAAAGTTTGGAGCGGAAATAGGAGGAGTTTCACATATAATATTGTATACTCAGAATAGTAAGGTACTGTAGAATCATTATCACAGGATGAAACTGCATAATAACTGCATTAAATTCCTTCTAGATTCTTGTTTCAACAACGCGAAGTAATATGAAAAGAAATTAACGCAGATATAATAAAATAGAAACTGTTAGAAGTGTAACAACAAGACACGAAGTAATCAAAACAAACATTGATGACATGGTAAACGAAGCAAGTTACAGCCCACATCCTTTGCATAGTTCTTAAAAGAAAAAACCAGAAAATGTTGCTTTACAAGTGTGTATTACTTAACGCAAAGCATATTCATAATAAAATCTCACTTATTTATAACATTTTAACATTTTTTTTTAGTTAGATTACTCACCAACTCTTGATCGGGTGACAGGGCCACCGCCATCTTTGCAATAATAAACTGACAAGACAAATGTAAAATATTGCTACTTAGCAAAATCTTTAAATGGTATTTTAGTATTTATAAACCGCTGTCATTCTCGATAAGTTTACAATACTGGTCAAAGAGAATGTAACTATACTGATAGACTGATACTGGTGTGATGGTGTGTTGTGTGTTATATGATGTTTTGTGAAATGCTCTCACAAGCGCCATTATTTAAAAAAAATAATTTTAGAAGTATTTAAAAATGTATAATAGATATGTATAGTTAATTAATAAAGGGAACAAACTAAAGTAATATTATACGTTTTATTGCACAAGTTAACTTCTACAACCGACTTTTAACTGTGGACACACCAGCAGCAAGTCGATTTCTGGAAGGTTTAAAGACTGCCTGATTTGTCGCATTCTACCCGTGTACGTTTTTGAAACTTCTGTTTTCTTCTTCTTCTTCAATCGGCTGAGTATAGTTTATAGGACATGTTATATTTTTGTATGGAAGCTGGGCTTTGGCTGTGAACAGAGAAGAGATATTTTTTTTATGAAAGTACATAAAATATGGAGCTTCCGTATATATTTTTTAATTTTTTTAAAAGCACCCTTCTATTGTTTTTTTTTATTTAAATAATTAGATTAAATAATAAAGTTGCAACCCACAGTTGTTAACCCATAATTATTAATTCTGGCAACACTTCTATTGGATGACATTATCATTGTCAACGGCAGTCATTGTCAAAAAGTCAAATTCAATTCAACTTATTCAACTGTTGTCTGTTATTGTGACTGTGGTTCCTGTGTTTTTGACTATGTACCATTGTTTTGAGTTTTTTTATTATTTGACCTGTCTTTTAACAACAATAGATAGCGATTTTGTGCGACAACTTTGACATGATTAGACATTGATGACATTACTGACAATGACAAGTGACAACCTTGCTGACATATGTACAGTAAATATTTTATTTTATTCTATTGAGACAAGGGAATCAATGCCATACATCCAAACTATTAAGTTAATTCATTAATTTTATTTTAATTTAAGCCGTTTAATATTATTTTAATATTAGGATAAATATTATGCTTTCAAAAAAGATATATCTCATTTTTATTTCTAAGTTTTTTGTCAGTTTATTAGTTTTTTAACAAAAAAAATATGAGGATTTTAAATGTTTTTAATTAAATAATGGTGCTTTTAAAAAAAAAAAATTTTTTGTAAGCACGTCCTAGACAGTTTTCCCTATCAGAAAAACCGCACATGTAAGCGGTTCAAAAATAAAATAATTTTAAGCCCATTTCATAACATGTCCTGTAGCTTGCAATGCAAGTTTTTGCTTTTTTATCTAAACAAGTATTGCCAGTTACAGTACGTATGCGCGTAAGGTTAAAAAAATCGTGAATTTAATTCCTAAAATGGGACAATTAAAAACAACAAGCTGTTTTTTAAATTAACAGTCATTTTTATCTTGAAACGGTGAAAGTAATTGGGAACCTTATAGAACGGCAACATTTTTTGGGTAGTTCTACCCAAAAAATTCCAAAGGATCCAAAACTGGTGTCGATTATACAGGCTGTAAACGAAATCATGTATTACTTCAAACCTCGTGATGTACTGCTGACATATATTAACCCTGAACGGGATACTTTTGGATTCAATAAAAAAAATTACAAGAAGTAAACTTGTGCTCTTAACGTGAGGAATTTTAGCGCCCCTGGCGTATTGCGCGGCTATCGCTCGTCGCGCGGTCATTTAACTCGGGGCGCTAAAATGCCTTACGTTAAGAGCACAAGTTTACTTCTTGTAACTTTTCTTTTATTGAATCCAAAAGTATCCCGTTCAGGGTTAATCTATGTCAGTAGTACACATCACGAGGTTTGAAGGAATTACATGATTTCGTTTACACCCTGTATAATCGACACCAGTTTTGGATCCATTCCAAATGTAGACCTGTAATTCTTTTTTATTTCGTACGGTCAGCCACGCACCATCCGTGCCACCGCAGAAGTCGTTATTCCTTAGTTGTCCTGCCGCACGCCGGAACAAATCAACACTCCTCGGTGACTCGCCGACAGTGCCGGCCACACAGAACATCAAGTGTCGAAGTCTGACATGCACCTGTTTGTTGGCCACCTTGGCCCGTTGAAAAACGGCTACAACGGCGTTTTCCAGTTTTCCTAGGTGAGCGTCGTACTGAGTGTCCCAAAACGCATTTAGCTGTTTTTTTTATATGGCTACCCAAAACCCGAACAAAAAAAGATATTTAAATTGACATTTAATTTGAGGTTAGATATTAAAGATCGACCAATAATATATAGGTATTGTATTGTTTGTACTTAGTCAATTATTTTGTTGATATTTATTAGCTAAAATGTCTACTCGCTGGTAAGTATTATCATACTATACTATAGAACTATATAATCTGTTTGTAGTTTGTACACAAATCAAAGCCAACTGATAAATATAATTTGTGCAATTAGCCTTATTCCTTAATAATTCCTTAGCAATCAGTACTCTCTCTGCCTAGCCTGTTCTAAACTATTTTGGGTTTGGTTTAAACAATTACAATTATTTAACATTATTTGTTCCAGGTATCCAATATACCAAAGGGGCAACCCACAATTGAGGGTTTTCTTGCCTAATTTCTGGATGAAAATTGTACAACCTGAATCAAAACAATTGCCTAATGTAGTGCAGTTTCAGTGCTCCATGGAAATGACAAAATTTGACATAAAAAATTACTTGGAAAAAATATATCACATCCCTGTAGTTGATGTGAGGACCAGAATATCATTAGGGAAATTCCGAAGAGATGTTGGTAAAGGATATGTTGTTAAAGATGATGACATAAAAAGTGCCTATGTTGTGTTGGTAAGTTGTTTTCATAATTCCTTCTGTTCATTGCTTACATTTATTTTGAATGTCAAGAAAAAATATTTCACTATTTTCATCTATACTCCCAACAAATATCTTAAAAATGTTAGCAAACTTCTTACTATAAAATCTCTAAAATTATAATATACAGCAACATCTTTGGGAAAAAGGTGAGTTAGGTTAAGGTTAAACACTTTTCACTGAAGGTACAGATTTCTCTTTGATATTGATATGGTATTTAAATAGTATTTTTTCTAAACAACCTAATTCAAGAACCATTAATCTAATGTGGTTAAATTGTCTCACTAGTGAACTGTGTCTGTGTGGTTGTTACCCCACATCACATTATCAAGGTGTAAAAGATGTATTCTACAAGTATCTGTTAAGTTTACAAAAAGGATTCATTCCTGTTGACACCACCAGGGGTGTTGAGGGGAATTAATTTAATTGACTCAGTAGTTAACTGCATCATTCATCACCACTGGTGGTGTCAACTGGAATAATTGACATATTAAAGGTTGTATAGTAATAGGCTCGCCCCCTATTACATGAGACTAAAACATAATAGTGAAATGAGGGTGTTACTGTACACTTCTGCACAACCCTTCAGGAAATACAGGCACCATGTTATAGTGTAAAGGAAATGCTTAAAATGGCAGTCTGATGACACACCTGATTGTCGAATATGACTGTTGTGAACAAAGATAAAACACAATTATTGTTTGTGTGTATACTTATTATTGACGCTGACTTATTCTTAAAAAATAATCTGTTTATAACTTGTTTTTCGGTGTTGATGATGAGGTCAGGGAGCTCCACTGGTTTGTATATTTTATATTTAAAGAACTTTTTTCTTCTAGCCAAAAGATATGAAATTTGAATACCCTAATATATTTGGAAACAAAAAAGATGATGAAGAAGAACAAGAAAAAGCTTTAAGTGAAGCTAAAAAATCCTTTAAAAACTATATAGATCGCAATAAACACAGATCAGACGTCCCCAGTTGGTTTACAATATGAGTGATTTCTAATGAGTTAGGTTTAAATTAGTCCAAAGGTATTGTTGTGTAATTAGTAAATAATAAAAATTCTGAAATTAAGTTGTCTTTTTCTCAAAGTGTCCAATAAAAAATGTATTTAGATAGTCTGGTAAAGGTCAATATAAAAAAAAAAGAATCTTATAATTAAAAAAACTTGAGCAATGAAAAACTCTTAACATCTGAATTATTTGAGAATTTAGAAGTGTCCGCCAATGGTGGCAGCATAAGTTGTGACCAATGAGAATATTGCATTTTATCCCTGAATACAGATATTACCACCGTGATATTGGATAAAATTCTGTAGAGTAAAATTGACATTGCAACAACTTCAGTATGGAATAACTATCAAAATATTAAAATTATTTTACAGACACCCACCATCCTTATACTCATGGTAAAGATTATGTATGACATGTGGCATGTCGAATTAGCAGTAATTGTGTCGATAGTTGTTGCAGCCAAGCTGATGGATTAATAGCCAAAAGCCTCACCAACATCTGAAGAGGCTCTCATTAGGTGGCAGAAAGCAGTGCTCCTAGACACGGTTTCTGTTTAAGTTGACTAATGTCACAGGAGATATTAGTCTTAAAAAAAACTTACATCACTGTATGGTAAAAATGATTATTAGAAGATACCATTTACGTAAGTTTGAAAATTCCAAGGATGCATGTAACAAAAAGAAACAACAAGTACTGTAAGATGGTTATAATAAAAAACAAAATCAAGCTTAATGCGAAAATATTCATAAATGAAACTGATTTTACTAAAAAATCATCAAGTTTCATAGTTATCCTTCCTCTAAGATTTAAAAATCTTTATAACCCAAGTTTAGGATTACTCTTACAAATTGGCAATCATTGCCATTATCAACTAGATAAAACATTTTTAATCATCTAAATTAATATTTAAATGGTTAAAAACAAACTTACTCTGTAGCTTATGTAGCCAAGTAATAAGATCTAAATGTTGTGTTTATTTACTAGTCATTAAGTCAATAATGACAAAGTTAAAAAAACTGATAATAGAACTTATTGATTAGCTCAACATTGAGTAAGTAATTAATATCACAAATTAATAACAAATAACAGTATTAGTATTAAGAAATTTTTAGTCATAATGAATTAAGAGCTTCTAAAATATTCATCCAAAAATACAGCAGAATGGCATCGTGGACATTCAGCTATATCCAACAGGAAAGTGACCTGTAAGCAAATTATTCAATAAATACCTAGGGTCTCTGCACAACATAGCTCACTTACCTGCAAATTTAGAGGCTATGAGCCACAGAACATAATGATACTCCTAGTGGAGGTATGAGCTGGCCATGTTTACCTTGGACCAGAAGAACTGTAGACCTATGTACCTACATACCTAGACCTGATACAACAATGATAAAAATAGAGATACAACTATTCAGTGGCGGTAGAGAGGTGTGAAAATTATGGGGGGCCTTTGTCTAACAGTGAGATGATACAGGGTGACAGTAAGTAACAAATATTTGCGCGTAGGTAGGTACTTGGAAAAAATAACTTACACGAGGATGTATTTGACATTTCAAGCGGATTCTTCCATTGCAATAGTAGCCACATGCCCGACAAAAAACTACAGCTTTCTCCCTGTTGCAAGAACATTTCTTGGTGTAGGCATCTGTAACTTCAGGGACACCGCGTCCCAAGCGATTTGGAACTTTATAAACTTTGCCTGCAGCAGAAGCTACAACAGGCGTAAATTCAGATTTACTATTCATTTTTTCTAAGGCTTTACTGGTATCAAAATTCTAGTTCTGGATCGCTCGCTGGATTGTAAATATACACCACAGAGTACTTTTACCATACGGAAAATATACACAAACCGGATAAATGACAGTTTAAAAACTATTGGCAGATTAGCGGCGTGGCGGGTACGCGTACCCATAGACTACACACTATTAGCGGGTACCTACTACATAACGAAAAATCCTGTCTAGTCTATGGTATGTACAAACGACAACTTTTATAAATTGATTGATGTACCTACAAACGACGACAAATCAAGCTATAGGTACACGTATAATGTCCAGTATAAGTTGACCTGTGATTCTACGGAGATTCCGTACAATAAAAGTCAGCGTAAGTTGAAAATGCATAGCTTGATTTGTCGTCCAGTCAGGGTCGGATTATCCACAAGGCAATGTAGGCAACTACCTAGGGGCTCCGCATCGGCTAGGGGCCTAGCGCACCGAGTTTTTTTTTTTGAAAATGTTTCATCGAGTGAAAATTTAGTTTGAAGATTTGTATCTTCAATGAGATTATTATTGCCTTGTTTCTTTTCTATTGTCATATTTCAAATTATTATAGAATTATATTGGATTTTTTAACGCCGAGTAATCAGGCGACGTTTTTAACGCAAAGCGCTTCAAAAATTCTACATTGTGAATGCACAAGTACTGATACTACGTATTAATCTCCTCTATGGCCACGTCATTTGCATAAGGTTGGCAGTACTGCCAGTATTGGCAAAAGAGCGTTGGGGGAGTCCCCGATTCGTTGGATACATTACGTAGCGTAGTTATATTATAAACAAAATAGCGACCCGCCCCGTTTCCCACTGGTGCAATGTAGATACTAATGTGGGGCACATAAACCTTCCTCTTGATTCACTCTATCTATTGCTGAAAACTGCATTAAAATCCGTTGCGTAGTTTATAAGACCTAAGCGTACAGACAGCGGGAGCGACTTTGTTGCATACTATGTAAAGAAGTTTCGAAAAACTCGTTCTGTAATTGCGATTTGTGAGTTTTGCGACCGTGAACTTTAACTTAAAAAGTTTGATTACGAGATTTTATTTTACATACTTATTTCATAATAATATTATAAAATTCGACGAGTGTGAAGTGCCGTAGTTTTTTTGGGTATATTTTATAGAAATTATTAGTATTTCTCTCAGATGTCTATTAGAGGACTTGGAAAAAAAAACATGGCGTAATGGCAATATTCTGGGCTACCATACTAGATCGAATCAATGGTGTCAGTATATCTATACAAAAACAACTATTGAACTTCGAACGGCAGTCGATTTTTTTTTAAATCGCTTTTAGATTTTTTGCTTTCAGCATTACGAGATGAAGGCAAATGAGAAAACTGATACCCAATACAGTGATGAAAATTAGCGTGTGCGAAGAAGGAAAAGGCATCACGATAACGGATCTGCGGAAGTCGTTGTGCTCAGAGGAAAAGATAACTTAAAAATTGTCGCGGCGAAGCTTTCTACACTCCTTCTCCATATAAACTTGGATACTCCTCCGTCCGCATAATTTTCGTAAAAAGGGGTACAAAGTTTTTGTTTCACGTATTAATATATTATAGATAATTGCATTGTGGTAGAAAAAATGTATTTTAAGAAGTTAGAAAAGGGTAACGGGGCCCCGAAAATTGCATTGCCTAGAGGGGCCCCGACATCATATAGACTCATTCGTGTAGCCAAATAATACTTAAGTATTTATTTTTTATTCTTTTATAACCATGAAATGCTGTTACAAAATTTATCGCTTCTCCCAGTTTCTGCCTATCTAGTCATTTCGCACAAGAAGGTCCTAAACTCCCGAACTTCACTAAATGATTTCCTGCCAAACAATGAAATTGAATGCAATAAATGTTGTCTAATTACAAACAGTACAACAACTGGAAACAATAATGTTTACATTTATCATCAGTACACAAAAAGTACTCTGTGATAGCAACGTTAAACACAGGTAGATACACTAAAAACAGAAGAGCGACTAGGTAACAGAACTAGGTATTTCGCTTTCAGTGTTCAATTCGCGACACCGGTTGATTGAAATCAGCACGCATTTGTAGCACAGTTTATTATTATGCCCACCAAAGCCGTGCTCAGTTTGCGTCAATTAAATACCGTTTTTAATCGACTAACCTTGTTTTGGTTTGACAAAACAGTGAAATACTGAAACCAACACTGATTTGAAACGATTTTTCTAACTCTGACGACCACAGCTTGAACATTTCTCCTCCTGATGTGTCCTGCTTCTTACGAGCGACATGGCGATCTTGGACTTGACATTTTATACTTATTTATTACCCTTCATTCACACTGGTCAGTTCTTCCCAAGCCTCAGCAACTGGTTCAGGTAGACTTTTAGGTTGTGTAAATTTCTCTTAAATGTCTCGACAATGCATCCAGCCTCTTATCTATGCATCCAGCACCTATTAGAAATCGCAGAAATGCAACATCTCACGCAACGATGGATAGAACCCACAGACTACACAGACTAAAGGATACTTCGTATCAGACGGACATAGACAGTAAACATTATAACAAGGAACATTTATACTCTAGGCGCTCAACACAAAACAACAAGTGACAACATATATTAAAAAGTACTCTGTGGTGACAACAAATGACAGATAGAAGATAGGTAAAGTTGTCAAGCTGTCAAAACGTCAAACTAATGAGAGGGGTAGGCGGCGGGGGCCAAAGGGAAAAGGAAATGTCATACATCTCTCGAGCCGTTTCTGTAAAGCAATTTTTTTCTATTTTTATTTATTTATTTTTTTTAAATAAATAAATAAAAATAGAAAAAAAAAAAATTCTATGGAACATTATTAGCCGTAGAACCACAGAAAGTAAATCTTAAACGAATATCTTTGACAGTCGTTACCTACGTAAAGTCAGAAGCCCGAAATTCTGCTTGTCTTGCTGAGGATATGACGTGTAAAAGCCGTGTTCTCCAGTAACTGGGTTGTAGAGGTCAAATAGCAGTCACTCCATGTAGAATACTGATTTTTCAGCTGCATGCGGTTAAACTGGAAGCCGACCCGAATATATTTATTTATTTATTTATATTTATTTATATACACTTTATTGTACATAATAAGTACACCGGTAAGCGATAAAAGGAACACAGATTTACACAATATGTACAATGGGCGGTCTTATCGCACAAGGCGATCTCTTCCAGACAACCTTAGGATGGACTGGAAGAACGGAAATAGATATCGGGCAGTCTTGGTGTACAAGTACGTATCGTACATAATATTACTTAGAAATAATAATCTTATAATACATATCAATTATTACACAAATATATAAAATAGAAGGAAAAACGTAATACATATAACTTAAACAAACTAATAAATAAATATATTAATAAGAAAGTAGATGAAATGTGAGCGATAATCAAGAAATAGCAAATTAAAGTGACAAGTAATGTTCCTTCACCAACTTTTTAAAAATTGGCAGTGATTGCGCACGTCTTAAGCTGCTCGCTTGTGGAATGCATTACCACTCAATGGTAATGCATTCCACAAGCGAGCAGCTTGAACTGTAAAGGACATGTCTAAAATGGAAGTGGTATGCTGTTGTATTTTTAATTTAAGATTTTCTGATGATCTCAAGAACTTAGAATGTGTGTCACAGAGGTACTCGAAGCGTTCCTTAAGGTAAAACGGGGTGGAAGGATTAAAAAGCACATTATAAAGCAGAGAAAGAATATGGGTATTCCGGCGAAGGCGAATAGGTAGCCATTTGAGCTTAGTACGAAATTCAGAAACATGATCATATTTACGCAAACCAAATATGAATCTGATACAAAGATTTTGAAGGCGCTCAAGCTTTCCAAATTGGCCCTCAGTTAGATCAAGATAGCTGGCATCAGCATAGTCGAGGACGGGAGAAGAAGAGATTGCGCTAGCGCAATTTTGGTGGCAGTTGGAAGGAAATTTCGAAGGCGTCTCAAGGAGCCCGCGGAAGCGAACATCTTACGACTGACTTCCTGCAGTTGTGAGGTCCAGGAAAGGGTACTGTCAATATAAATCCCCAGGTTCTTAACTTTGTTGGTTATAGGAATTGTAATGATATTAAAAGAGACCTGAGGAAGTATAGACCAGTCAATTCTGGAGACAGTCCGGGAACTGCCCACAACAGTCAACTGGGTTTTAGTGGGGTTGACCTTCAGTCCAAACTCATTACTCCAGTCACCTATTCGAGCCAGGTCCTGATTAATCGTGTTAATGGCTTGTGACAACTTCCCAAGAGAGGCTTGGCTATAAATTTGAAGATCATCTGCATAAAGGTGGTAGGAAGAAGTAAGTGGATGAGAGATGGAATTGATAAATAAGGCGAAAAGTAGAGAGGATAGAACGCCACCCTGAGGCACACCGGCAGAAATGCTGCACCAAGAAGAGAAAGTATCTTCTATGCAAATACGTTGTCGGCGACCAAACAGGTAACTACGAAACCAATCAATCACCGATGGAGATATGTTAAAAGAGCAAAGTATGCCACGCAAAATATCGAAACCCACGGTATTAAAAGCATTGCTGAAATCTAGCAATACAAGTACCGTCAAGTTTCCAATTTCCATGCCTGACCTGATATCATCCGTAATATTCACGAGGGCTGAGGTAGTACTGTGTCCAGGACGAAATCCAGACTGAAAAGGATTCAGGAGATTAAGTTTGGAAAGAAATGTGCTGAGTTGGAGGTGTATAAGGTTTTCGAGGACTTTGGAGAGGAATGGTAAAATAGATATAGGACGATAATCAGAAAAGGAAACTGGATTAGACTTTTTGGGTAAAGGGATAACTTGAGCATCTTTCCATGCAAGAGGAAAGACACTACTAGAAACGGAGAAATTGAGAACATGGAGGATAACAGGAAGAATTTCATCAAGAATGGGAATTATCATGTTACGGCTGATACAGTCACATCCAACAGCATTGGATGTTATCGATACGATGCTAACATAGTTGGGCAGGTTAGGTAGATGCTTCTTCATGCTTGCTCTAAGTAGGTACCCTTATTTGTTTAGCAGTGATAACAGTGGCGTAGTGTGGGGGGGGGAGCATGGCCCCAGGCGGCGCTGATTTAGGAGGCGGTGGCGTCAGATCATAGGCATCTGATTAGATAACTGTATTGTCATCGGGATTACATAGGTACTTATTTACGCAAAATTTTAAGTCAATGGGACAAGTGGAAGTTGTTCAAAATAGAATTGCAAGATTAATTATTATAGAAAGGCGTTTTATTTTGAACTTTTTTGCAATCAATTCAGCAGCAGATTATCACGGAATATTCACCGATATTTCGCTTAGTTGCGAATATAAGGGGGGCGGCAAATTTAGGGTTGGCCCCGGGTGGAAGAAATACACGCTACGCCACTGAGTGATACTTACACTTATTATATCTTTCATTCAGTTTCAATAGCCTATTTACTTACAAAAATATATACATAACTTTTGTAAAAATTCAAAACCATTTGTATCTTCGATACACCAACTTTTTTTAAAACCAACAACTTATTAATGGCGTTGCATATTATATTATTACAATTCCGTTCTTGTGAATGTGTGCACTCCTAGCCAATATCGTTTTGAATAGTGGGCATTTCCCTTTTAACATTAGAGAGAGGATCTTTAACGACAATACATTAGGAACACTTGGTCCGTAAACTTTACAATAACATAATAATTAGCACAATTACTTTTTCGATTGACATCTGCCATGTGGCCTAACATGTTAAGCATAATTAACTTTATCACTGCAATAACAATCAACATAATTATTTAACTTTTATCTCTCACGTATATCGCACAGGAAGTTGTTGCATTGTTTGTCAAAGGTTTCCGTTACCTACGAGGTAACATGCGATCTAGAGGCTATAAAAATGTGTGTAATGTGTGAGATGTCAATAGTAGTGACCAGTGAAGATGAACAGCTCGTTTTATTTAATGGTCTTTGCTATTTGCCTTGCGGCAAATTATGGATCAATTTCGATAGCACACGCTGCGCCTTCATCAGCGGATTCAAACATGATCCTGAGCAATTACGACTCTCTACATTCATCTAATCGGGTAAATATTGTATCCCATCAAAAACATAAATGTGAAAATGGGAGCCAAGTTCAATAATAAGAATATGCGTGGTTGTCGACTTCACCGACAAAAGAATTGAGATCTAAATGGGTGCCAAGTTCTGTAGATAATCCTGAAATTTATTTACACAAAGCAGATAACTTAGGATAAATTGAAGCTCAAGTTTGACTTGGCTAGTTTTAACCAGCAAACCAAATTTTTAGAAGAGTAAGATGTTGACCTTACAATAGGTATAAAAACAGTAACTTGCGTATAACATAAAGAAGATAAGTTGATTAGCCAAATATAAGATAACTTGTGTGAAAACTAGCCAAGTCAAATCTTGATCTTCAATTTATCCTAAGATATCTGCTTTGTGTAAATAAATTTCAGGATTATCTACAGAACTTGGCACCCATTTAGATCTCAATTCTTCTGTCGGTGAAGTCGACAACCACGCATATTCTTATTATTGAACTTGGCTCCCATTTTCACATTTATGTTTTTGATGGGATATCATTACTTTTTGTATAGAAATTATTATTATTCATTATTCAAAAGTGATCTGTAAAACGTTTACGCTGTAGTTTTCTGTTTTGTGCTATTACATTTTCTTGAACGTTAGAAATATAAATGGAAAGTCCTCCCTTTAACTTTTTTTATCATTTGCCCGTTAGTTATATTTTAATTTCCCACTTAAATCAAATAATCTGGTATACAAAACGATAAAACCGACCTTTCATCATGGAATCATGGAACCTATTTTCCTGCGAAAGAAAAAGTTTGTTGCTATTATAATTTCGAAAGGCGCTAGGTAATAAAAATCGATTGTTTGAAAAATATTTCAAATCGTAAAAATTCAGTGTTTTCTTACTTTTTCCTTTGTATACACACAATTACCCAGTTGGACGCCAAATTTCAACTTTCTAGGTCGTCTGGAAGTGGATTAGGTTTTGGATCTATATGTCAATCAGTGTTAAAAATGCCGATTTTTAGACGTTAATATCTCAATAACCGTTTGAGCTGTATATATGAAATTTAGGATTATAGTTAACCTCGGGGGTTCCAATAAATAAACGAAATTTCATGTGTTTATGTTTAATAGATTTTAAGTTATTAAGGGCTCAAAAGTGGCTTCAAATGGTTCGTGTAATATAACACACGGCTGCTGCGTCGCCAGTTCCTTTTTCTTTGAACTTGGCATGACACGCTGCCGCGTGTCTAGATAACAACTTATTGTGCTCGTGCTATACTTACTGTGTGTTTTTATTTAACTAGGATAGTATAGTGAAATCCTACAGCAAATCAACATTTTTTACGAGATATTTTCTCATTATTTATTAAAACATTACGTACTGTACTGTTTAATTCATACCTTTGTGACAAATCTGAACAGCAGTATTTTTTAACCCCCGACGCAAAAAGAGGGGTGTTATAAGTTTGACCGCTATGTGTGTCTGTCTGACTGTGTGCGTGTCTGTCTGTCTGTGTGTGTGTCTGTCTGTGGCACCGTAGCTCTTAAACGGGTGAACCGATTTGATTGCGGTTTTTTTTATTTGAAAGCTAATTTTCTAGCGAGTGATCTTAGACATGTTTTATTAAAATCGGTTCAGCCATTTCAAGGTTATCAGCTGTTTTGTTAGCTACGGTTTGCGGTTTGTTCTTAGACGCATAATGTGTATTACTTTACTTTCAAACATACGTGTGAAATAAAATTTGAAAAACTCATGTATGCTATATAACTATGCAAGATTATGAAATTCTTGGTCTGATGCTGCAGCCAGGATAACCAGTGCACTAGTACACTCTTGAAAAAATAATAGCAGATATGTCGTGTTTGGATTCGTTTTGATCAGTATTTGATTCTACATGCAATTCAATGGTGGCGACATGATGAGCTGATGCTGCAGCCAGGATATCCAGCACACTAGTACACTCTTGAAAAAATAATAGCAGATATATGTCGTGTTTGGATTCGTTTTGATCAGTATTTGTTAGCTATAATTTATGAAGATCTGTTCAGGCGTTTGAAGATCATCAGCTCATTTCCTATTTGACAAAAGGGTCTTACCAACACTTTCACTGGTCCGATTGATTTGAAATTTGGTGTACTGTTACTTTGGTGGTATTTCCAAGACATGGCAACCTTGAGCTGATACTGCAGTATCAAGTAGGTAGTCTGCAGGATACCCAACCCCTCAGCAACTTATAGCAGATATAGCATCTTTGGGCTCATAAGAATGGTCTCAATGAGTAGATGTTAGATAGATGATGGTGTCTACTAGTAATTTAAAAAGTATTAAATAAAATTTAAATTAAAAATTTAAAAAACCCCCGACTCAAAAAAGAACCCCTAAAAAGTAAAAAAATAAATGTGTTTATTGGCCATTTAACTTTATTAAAAGTACCTAGTAATATTTTGATTCAAGCGTCGTCACGTCGGGGGACCGCTAACTAAATAAATTTAAAAAAAAAACAGAATACAAAAAAAGAAGCTTGGTAATGATAATTTACTTAGCGGTCCCCCGACGTGACGACGCTTGAATCAAAATATTACTAGGTACTTTTAATAAATGATTTTTATTTCTGTAAATAAATCTGTTACAGACACTTTTACAAGTCAATGTAATGTTTTTTTTTAAGACTAGATGGCGCCGGCATTTCCTATCTGACTAGCTCTGAGAAGAAAAGCCGAAACAAACTCAGAGGTCAAAGTCTCTTTTAAAGTCCAGACATTGTAGTATACAAACTATGCGAGTGAAACGATGTAGGGCAACGTCTGGAATGGCCGTTTGAGGAAAGTGCCATAGCAGGTTCGAGTTGACCTGTCCTAACTGACGGCACATCTGCATCAGTCATCGCGGAGCTCAAACCTTATTTTAGGGAGCTCAACAACCCGACCGCTGCACGACGCTATCATTCAGCTGGACATTTGTGTGGGTCACAAAAAAAAACTCAAGAACCGCCAAACGTTTACAAAATTCGTGTATAAAGCTACCCTACATGGTACTCACATTCACAATTTATTAAAAAAGTAAAATAACAAATAAGGCGATGGTAAAATAATAATAATCATTGAAAAAAATAATTCAATTATAAATGTCAAAAGGATATAAAATAATAATGTTATGAAAATTTTTTCAATAATTACAATGATGTGTCTGTGATAACAGACATAACGTGTGACAACAGAATAAAGTTAAATGGCCAATAAACACATTTTATTTTTTACTTTTTAGGGGTTCTTTTTTGAGTCGGGGGTTTTTTTGGTGAAATATGAAAGATATACATTCCACTTCAAAATTAAGTGATCATTGTACAAAGTTTCAAAAGTAGTTTTTGAATGAAAACTTCCCAAATACTATTTTTGGAACAAATATTGTTGGAGTACAGAACTTCCAGAGACTTTAAAAAATATAAGTATTAGAAAAAAAATGCTTAGATATGTGGTAGGGCTGCCATCACCAAAACTGCCGACAGCGGACAAAGATTTCAAAAACCCCCATACATTTCGTCGAAATCGGGTAATTTTTAAAAATAATAAAAAATATGAATCTTTAATTTTTTATGCAGGTATTAAAATAGTCAACATATAAATTTTCGTACCCTGCCCCCCCCCCGGACGCCCTCCCAAATTAGGACAAATCAGGGAGAAACTCGGACAAATGACAGCCCTGTACGTGGTAATGAAACCCGAAATCGCCATGTAGCCATGTGTCAACGGATTTCTTTCCAGGCTTTGATTCCACTGTTTAACAGGTTTAAATAAATTCTATTATGCAACCTCGGTAAAGGAATCCAATAAAATCATCAATCTTTACATAGTATAAAACAAAGTCGCTTCCGCTGTCTGTTTGTCCCTGTGTATGCTTATAGATCTTTAAAACTACGCAACGGATTTTGATGCAGTTTTTGATGCAGTTTTTTTTAATACATAGAGTAATTCAAGAGGAAGGTTTATATGCCCCACATTAGTATCTACATTGCACCCGTGTGAAGGCGGGGCGGGTCGCTAGTAGATTATATTTATCA
This sequence comes from Amphipyra berbera, assembly GCA_910594945.2. NCBI lineage: Eukaryota > Metazoa > Arthropoda > Insecta > Lepidoptera > Noctuidae > Amphipyra > Amphipyra berbera. The sequence goes on along the minus strand of OU343136.1, from coordinate 5,595,156 downwards.
AATGATGTTATATAATACATAAGCCCATTCTCTCCTACCCTTTTGCTGTGCCCTACAGGGTCCATAATGATCTCAATTATATAGTTACTACCTAAGTATACATTATGGTAAAGCAATAAAGATATTGAGTATTGAGTATTGAGTATTGACTAGGTCACTCATTTAGAGTAGGTACCATATTCAAACTAGGACCCCTTTAGGTACTTTCACCATGTCCGGTTGTATGTCACAATCGTTTTACTCTGGCACTATACCTAAGTGCTATAATAAGCTGTTTTACTCAAAAATGCTTGTAATGTGGTCATTATTTTAACAACCTTCTTTGAGCAAAGTCGACCTTTCCGCGCTACTTGAATAGGCGCCAGCAAAGTTGTATGGAATTTCATTGCTGGTGAGTTTTAGCCACCAGCAATTTCCTTTGAAAATCCATTATTGTCGAGTTTTGTTTCAAAAATAGTCTGGTGCAAAAACTTTTATTCATAATTTGGCTGTATAGGTACAGGCAGCACAATCATTAAAGACTTATTAAAAATAAACTAAAGCCCGGGAAAGAAACAAATCGTTACTTTAAATAAATTCTTACATACTAAGCTGGTTTTATTTAATTTACTCGCATTGTTTGAGTAAAGCACTATACAAGCCTTGGTCCGCAATGACTGCGCTGCTGGCCACGCTATGATGGCCTCATGCTTAGGTTAGCTACGCTCTCAGCCTTCAAGCTTGGTCATCATTGCAGCCCTTGCTGTCCGCGCTATAAAGGCCTCGACCTTCGGTCTCGGCCTTTATTCCAGCTTGTCCATCAGCAGCTGCAATGCTGACCGCGCTGTGATGGCCTGGAGCTGCGCTACACTGCGCTTTCGGCTATCATCAGTACTGCCAGCAACACAGTCATTACAGACCGCGGCAGTAATGTACATATAACATAAAAACAAAATTATTAAAAAAACTTTTTTTATTCGCTTTCCGATTATTGGTTTTTTTATACAGCGTACCTACATGAAAAAACTGCGAAATTAAGTCTGTCATTCAATAATTCCACTTCACGGTTATGGAACGGCCCGGAACCCTACGGACGCGAGAGATTAACTTACATATTTACATTATATTTTTACAGGTTGTTAGACAAGTTCCTCCTGGATTCACGATACCGCCGCCACCAGCTCCGCCAAAAATGTTTTTGAACACATTTTTGCGGAAAAAGAGAGAAGCTAAAGGCGTAGGAGGTTCTATGCCAACGAGAAAAGGATAATTTTGTTATATTTTACCGACGACATTAAGCATCCAATTCAAAATATGACTATGGCAATACTTATACATACCTACCTACAATAAAATTTCACCGTTTGTGATTACTTATAATAAACTTATGGCAAATTAAACTAGTATTCATTGTATTGCTCATCATCAAAAATGCCCGCCCTTAGAATATTATTTTAAGCGCCCCGCCTTTCACCTCTTCCTACTGTTTCTTGGTTGTTTATCTTTGTACTTGCTCCGTGGTGCTGTGAAGAAACGGTGCAACAAACTCCCCAGCAACCAGTGGCGGTCCGAGGGGGGTCGTAGGGATCATGACACCCCCCCCCCCCCTACCAAAACGTACACATCAAATTGACAAACCTCCTAAAAAAGAAAATTGTGCCATACATTGTAATGTGCTCAACTTATTTTACTGTTAATATGACCCCCCCCTAAAATCTTTGGCTGCGACCGCGCCTGCCAGCAACACAGTTCTATCCACGAACTATATAGGGATATACTATGTTCTATCTGTCAACTGCGTTTCCTCTAGTTTACTACTTTCAAAATGTGCAACAGAATCGACACCATTATCACTAAGCCGGGTACAGACTGCTGTAACGTAACATGCAATGTAACATGAAGGGTACGTAGTACGCACGCGTAGTGTGCACGGTTCGTACGCGCAAGGCGTCCACACTATGGGAATTCTGTTACATTGCATGATACATTGCGATAAGTGGACGGCAAATTCTTTCATTGCGTGTTACATTTCGTAAGTCCGTACCCGGCTATAAATAACGATAGAATATTTTAATCATTAAAAAAAATATTTATTTTACACCATCGTTGCTACTGTTGCTATAGTGATTCTTTTTACCTATTACGGTATAGTAATTTTATTCTAGGTGCATCGTCTTCACATGTAATTGTATAATTTTAATGTACCCTATGCAAAATATTGCAAGACATTTTAAAAGAGTAACGGTGGAGTTGCTTGCCCATTCTTCTCCATACGAAACTACCTTCTGGAAGGGGCGACTAGAATCAATTCAATTTTTTTTTTGTAAATTTTACGTTCAAAAGTGCGTTTTATGTGCCTAATTGAAATAAATAGGTACTTTGACTTTGGTGACAAACACAGATAATCTTAAGCCGGGTCTCCTGCCTGGTACAAAAATCTAACAAAACAAACTAACCGAACATGTTTAGTGAACACTTGGGGACCAATTACAACATGGTAAACGGTTACGCCACGCCCTAACTTTGTTAGAAAATCATGTTAGGGGCTATTCGTAGGAGACCCGGCTTTAGAACTATATATTATTATATAAAATTATATTGGGATTGTAAAATTTGGGATTCGTCAATTTGACAGACTTTTTCTTTATTTGACATTGACAGTGACAGTTACATAATTCTAACCTAATTTCCTCCATCATAACCTCTACTAACAAGAATTTTCAGTGTTTTTTTGTATTTAATTATTTTTGTGTGTATTTGCTACTCTCAAAATGTTTAAAAGTCTTACTAAAGCTCCAAACATTATATACAACCTCAAAGGAAAAATGAAGTTTCCAGATAAGTTGAAAGGAACACTACTTACAAAATGGGCAGGTTATTGGAAGAATATTTTTATAGACTATCGTCAAATGGTGCTTGACCTTAGAACTGATATTCAAGATGATCCGAAAAAGGCAATGAAGTGGACCGTAGGAATTGTGGCGTTATACATGCTATCCCTGAACAACCCGAGCGAACTCGATTTTAAAGACCACTTGAAACGAGTTAACAATGAGGCTGTTACGGTAAGCCCAGATTGTCTGAATCCGGAAACAGCTGATCATTTATGGTATCTGGACACGTGTTATAACCAGGGAATAGTTCATTATAAAAGTTTAGGAATTCTCTCTGTCATGTATACAACAGAATTAAATGACTCTTGTGATTTATATAAAGCAAAATGCTCCTATTTACGACCCACCTATGCAAGTTTTCTTAAAAGGATAATTGATGTAGGAATTATGGGAAAATGGTGGAACCTTTATATAAAAACTCATAATTATGATGTTAATTGTTAGATGTCATGTAGCTATCTCTTCATTATTAGTAAACTGTTGTTGTATTAAATGAGTACCTACCTTGTTTTAGATTGTTAATATAATTTTAAATATTCTAGATGATTTGTTTTATTACATTTGTTTGGGATCTTAACAGTGTATTGTTTTGTATCTGCCAACTCCTAAGAGTGGACAGCAATGTTATTTTATATATTCACAAAATTGGGAAGGGTTGGCGTATGTACAATGAAATTATTATGCTGTTGAAGAAAATCTTTTGTATTTCGGTTCTTACTAATATGTTAAAACAATTAATGTATAAAAACTATTAAGTTTCACAAATCATTACATGCTTTAGGTTTTAGACCAAAATGCAACTCTAAAAACATAAATCACCACTAAGTGAACCCTGCAAATATACATAATAATATTCTTCTATAAACATTACAACATTGAACACATTCAGAAATGAGTGATGATGATGTTATATAAATTGAAAACAAACCAACAAACAAAACATTTCCACATTCTAGTTATCAGAGGATGACTAATGTAAAATTGAATTAACATCACTGTGTTTCTATAATGCACACAGATAATTGAAAAAAAAAAATAGTTTAATAAAAATAAAACGTATAAAATATACGCATAAAACATAGTGACAGCTCTGTGATATTTAATAAAAACATGTAAGCTTCAACAAAATAAATAAGTGACAGAAAGCTTCTGCTTCACAAACTAAATTTAGTGAATTTTTATTTTGCACTAATAGCATCCATCACAACTAAGATTGGCCCAATTAACAAAAACTTTCTAATGCTCAGAAAATTAAAAGCATTAATGGCTAGGGTCTAATAAAGTCTTAAAAAATATAAATATTAATTGATTTTCCAACTGTGATTAAAACAAAAATCATTCTTTAATACAAACAAATAAAAATCACCACTTTGATTAGGTTATCAAGTTCTTATAAAGTGAAAACGTCATAAAGTTACAGTAATGTAATAAAAATACCTGAAAAAAGACTCTAAACTTAAAACTTGCTGTCTAAATTAAGAGCAAAAAAACTCGCAACACCTCTATAGTTCACTGCTTCTATACTTCAAATAACAACTTATCTATAAAGTAGAGTCAGCTCAATATGATCATACATGAGATTAACTTCAATGATATTTGAAGTAAATTAACAAACTCAACATAAATAAGTACATACATTGCACAACTTCTTATAATTATAATTACGCCATAGAAAAGATTAGGCCCATAATAGTAAATCATATTAAGCTGGTAAAGAAATATGGACACATAAATTTTTATAAATCACAATATCACATTTCAATTAGTTGATTGTCAATGGTAATTCTATAATTATTAACGGTTATTAGCGTAGCTGAATTTAGTACTTCATTTATTTCCTATGAGGTAAGAACAATAGGGATTTTTGTTGCTTCGTTTACATTATATTAATACTTCTAACAATAAATGGAAGTATGATTTCAAAACAAACATATTATATTATAAGCATTACTATTACTCTCTATATAGGTATATACATATATATATATATATATGATATTCTTTACATTCTACATGAACCAAGGACAATCTTTCTCATAAATACTTCAAGCTGTAGTTAATAAGCACTAAACTCTCTGACAGTTACTATATAAACTTGTTAATTACGAGATAATTCATGTTTGCATAAAAATCAGAAATGAGGTTTGAATAATTTATTTTTATCACAATATTTCAGACTTTGCTTATAGTTATAATACAATACATCAAAACTTTTTATACATAAATAAACAATAATGGCTACAGCTAGATGAGGTGTGGGGACTTCGTCGTGTTGCGAAAATAATGTTTCATCACAGATAATTATAACAATTAAAGTCTTACAATAATAGATTTCAGTTTCAACAGCCTAATCATGTATGTATATTGAATACTACAACCAGCAATTTGATAGCACTTATCATGGTAAATATCATTCATAATTTCAAGGGGCGACTGGTATCACAACTATATTCTACATTATTACATATATCAGTTAAAATTGTTGTTATTGGCTAAATTGGCTATTTACATATAATTAATATGCTATATTTTTCAACAAGATTATGTTTGTCATTACAGTATTGCTTTAAATGCACAAAATTCTTTAAACCATTATTTCTGTAGCGTGATGGACTAAACACTTTGTAAGCACTTTCTAATGGCAGCAACAAGGACAACAAATTTACAACGTAAGGACTTTTTTTAAGAATATGAGACAATTATTTCATCAATTTATATTATTAATATAGTCTGCGCCGAAATTAGTCGCTCTAAACTTGCGACAAGTGCGAAGGTCGATCAAACAGTCAAAAGTATACCCAATATGCACCGGGCTATCGTGACGGCTAGGCGGGTGGTATGCCGTGCACACCAGAAATTTGTTACTCGAAGGTAACATATAGTTTAGAGCGGCCAAGAAATTTGGCGTGGACTATAATGACTAGCATTTACGGTACCGGCCGGTATGGGCCCTGGCGATGAGTGCGATATTTAAATAAATTAAAGTAATATTTTGTGTCGTTAATTGCGAACCATTTCGTTTGGTACAAAGGTGCTTAGCTCAAAGTGGTTGGTTCATAGCACAAGTAAAACACAGTTGATATTATTATATCGTCATACTGCTTATATTACCAGTGACTACGAAACAGCCATATTCTATATACTATAACTGCTTGTTGAGAGGCTTTACATTACTTTACATTCAGATCCAGGTAAGCATACAAGTGATATTTGATATAATCCACCTCTTAAAATTACAAACATATTTCAAAACAATTAAGCCAAACAAATGTTTCAAATAAAAAATGATGCTCTCATTCACATAACGAATAACTTTTACAATAAGGTATACAAACATGCAAAAATAGAAATGAAAAATAAAATTGGCCTTAAATAAAACCTTGATTTACTATTTTTACAAGAAATATAAACAAATCACTGGAACAAAACAACTAATTCTAAAATATTTCCTTCAATAAATGTATGTTGTAACATAAATCATGTTGGATTGCATTGCAAGTCTTGTTCGTTGCAATGAATTGGGTTGTAAATGTTGCAGTATGGCGTGAGTACAGCGACGAAGACCGGTGGAAAGTCTCCTAAAGTAGGATAATGTCAGGCGCGTGGAGGCCGAACTGGTACAGTCCATCGAAGTCGTCCAAGTCGTCGTCCAGGAACAGTTCATCATCTACAATTCATTATTTATATGTATAAATACAACAACTACACAAACAGTACACCAATACCATAGCCTAACTAATTAATAATAATAATCGTGAGAAGTCATACAGGTTGTGGGGCAAAATAGAAGGGGTCAAGGCAGCTTGTTGAAAGAAACACATTCAGGTGGCCTGCTTCTGCATTTGCATTTTTCTTTACCCTATGAATATTTCAAGGCCTGTGAATATAAAAAGCATTGAAACGCTGTATGGACTAGAATACTAAGGCCCAGTTCACTAACACTAACTCTCTGGTTAAACAACTGTTTACTCAAAATAATTACTAGAATTTTAGGTGAATGTTTGTTTAACCAAAGAATAATTAATGTTGATGAACACCAGCCTAAATGAGTTATGACAGGACATTGGTTATCATAAAATTTAACTTCGTTAAATCAGGGGTGGCCTATGCTTTTTGCGTAATTTAGAAGTCTGTAACAGTGAGGTGAATCAAACATATTATTTTCGCCACCAATACCTGGTCCAAAGAAGTCATCGAAGTCGTCATGGTCATAGAGACCTCCTAGGGACTCGTCGGAACTATCGTTGAAGATGCGATCTACGAAATCAGGCCGGAGGTGGGGGTTACTGCGGTCGTCGTGAACGTCCACCGTTAACAACTTATGCGTGGGGTAATCTTGCTGAATCTGAAGACGAAAGATAAAAATAATACGTTACATCTGTATGAATACAGGGTGTAAACGAAATCATGTAATTCCTTCAAACCTCGTGATGATGATGATGAAAAAAAATATTACAAAAAGTAAACATGTGTTGTTAACGTGAGGCATTTTAGCGCTCCTAGTTAAATGACCGCGCGGCGAGCGATAGCCGCGCAATTCGCTCGGGACGCTAAAATGCCTCACGTTAAGAACACTCATGTTTACTTTTTGTAATATTTTTTTTATTGAATCCAAAAGTATCCCATGCAGGATGAATCTATGTCAGCAGTACGTCACGAGGTTTGAAGGAATTACATGATTTCGTTTACACCCTGTATAGTGCGTTTGCATAATATACGCGCATCCAACGCGTGTAACGCGTTGCTACAATGCTTGCTGCGCAGCAAACGGAGTGCTTTGTGTGGCATTTTAAACACGAGTCGGCGTCATAGCATGCATAAGACGGCAGCATGAAGCGTTTCACGTTCATATTTCAAATAGACATCGTGGACACGTGTATCCACTAACTGTTTAGACGCAACATGATTTTTAAGATCGTGCCGTGCGGTAATGTGCCTTATACTCGTTAGTAAGACACGTCTGAAACGATTTCCACGGAGACATACTGCGGACACCTTTTGCTGCTCAGGGCCTGATTCACTATGACGCATTAAACGAAACACCCAAATAACACGGTCGCCTTAACTTCAGAATGTGTAATAAAAAAAAGAGTATTCATTTTGAATGTACTAAATTAATTTATTATTGTTACATGCCCTTTGCAGCGTCGACGTAAACTGCAAAAATATAATAATTTATATGTGGGTCGCGTTATGTATAGTAGTGTTACCTCTAGCGGCTGCGCGGCGGTGCCAGCCAGCCGCAGCGTTAGCGCGCGCGGTTGCTCGCTGAGCGCGCGCACTGCCGCACACACCACCTCTTCCGACACCGCGTCGCACCCGCACACGTCCACCTCCTGATATATTCACATACAGAGTGGTTCAAATAGTAACGTCCAAAAGAAAAATCTGAATTCCTCATACACCCTGGGTATTCGAAAATACCCCATGTAGTTCCGCGAGTTTTTGTAGTTTATGAGTTATAATTTTTTTTGTATTTTTTTAGTTTTCTGCTGATGGCTTTAAAAAAACCATTTATCTTTTTTTTTGCAGTGGGTAATCTGATAATATTTTTTTTTGTAACATGATCGTCTTGAATATTTCATAACATAACAACACGCCTTGACCTCCCAGAAGAGTTCGGCAGAGGTGTTTTAGTACACCTTTGTTTCGCCAGTATGTTACTTTCATACGTAAAAATAATAAACATCCTAATATTTCTAGTTACTCAAAAAAAAATTGGTTGTCTGTAAAGTCGGTTTACAGACGATAGTTTAACGTGACAACGCCATAACAAAACATCGTACCCCTCTATCGCTCACACGCTCGCCTCAGACGGAACGTGACAATGAGTCACGCTTTTTCGTGCATGCTGCTGGCGTTCATCGTTTTATTAGACGTTGTCACGTCAAAAAGTATAAATAGTAAGGATTTAAGTTGTTAGTGGTATATTTAAAAAAATATAACTTCAGAACTACAAAAAATCGCGGAATATACATGGGGTATTTTCGAATACCCCCCCCCCCCCGGTATGAGGAATTCAGATTAATCTTTTGGATGTCTCTATTTGGACCATCTGTATAAACATGACATAGTTACATACTTATTGTATAACATACATTTTCTTTTTAAAATATTTTGTACTTTGATCATAAAAATCACTAGTGTAAATTTTTTCAATCTCTGTTATAATATATGAGCCAAAGATGCATTTAATATGGTTAATCAGAAATGGCGAATATGCTACATTAGCCATCAACATGTTAATGTTGTCATCAACAGTCTATCACATATTATAATAAATGTAGAATAACAGTGGTTTTCGATTAGTGTAACCATTTTCAAGAAGAGCGACGGCCCGTCTTCTAATATTCGTGAGAGAATACACACATAAAATAGTTCTGTTATGTTGTTATAACATTTTTTTAAATAAAATGTTTGTAATCACATGAAACTTCGAAATACTTATTCAATCAATACAAACCGCAAGCCAAATAAAAGCTTGAAATGTCAAATGTAACGTTATTCGCTATAGGGTGTGTGTACCTGCTGCAGCAGCGGCGGCGCGCAGCCCGCTGTCCGTGAGCGCGCCCAGGTACTATAGGGTGTGTGTACCTGCAGCATGGGGCAGGCGGCGAGGCACGCGGCCAGCGAGGCGGCCGACAGCGCGGGGTTGCCGCGCGCCGTGAGCCGCGTGAGGCGCGGCAGCGCGGCGGCGGCGCGCAGCCCGCTGTCCGTGAGCGCGCCCAGGTACTATAGGGTGTGTGTACCTGCAGCATGGGGCAGGCGGCGAGGCACGCGGCCAGCGAGGCGGCCGACAGCGCGGGGTTGCCGCGCGCCGTGAGCCGCGTGAGGCGCGGCAGCGCGGCGGCGGCGCGCAGCCCGCTGTCCGTGAGCGCGCCCAGGTACTATAGGGTGTGTGTACCTGCAGCATGGGGCAGGCGGCGAGGCACGCGGCCAGCGAGGCGGCCGACAGCGCGGGGTTGCCGCGCGCCGTGAGCCGCGTGAGGCGCGGCAGCGCGGCGGCGGCGCGCAGCCCGCTGTCCGTGAGCGCGCCCAGGTACTATAGGGTGTGTGTACCTGCAGCATGGGGCAGGCGGCGAGGCACGCGGCCAGCGAGGCGGCCGACAGCGCGGGGTTGCCGCGCGCCGTGAGCCGCGTGAGGCGCGGCAGCGCGGCGGCGGCGCGCAGCCCGCTGTCCGTGAGCGCGCCCAGGTACTATAGGGTGTGTGTACCTGCAGCATGGGGCAGGCGGCGAGGCACGCGGCCAGCGAGGCGGCCGACAGCGCGGGGTTGCCGCGCGCCGTGAGCCGCGTGAGGCGCGGCAGCGCGGCGGCGGCGCGCAGCCCGCTGTCCGTGAGCGCGCCCAGGTACTATAGGGTGTGTGTACCTGCAGCATGGGGCAGGCGGCGAGGCACGCGGCCAGCGAGGCGGCCGACAGCGCGGGGTTGCCGCGCGCCGTGAGCCGCGTGAGGCGCGGCAGCGCGGCGGCGGCGCGCAGCCCGCTGTCCGTGAGCGCGCCCAGGTACTATAGGGTGTGTGTACCTGCAGCATGGGGCAGGCGGCGAGGCACGCGGCCAGCGAGGCGGCCGACAGCGCGGGGTTGCCGCGCGCCGTGAGCCGCGTGAGGCGCGGCAGCGCGGCGGCGGCGCGCAGCCCGCTGTCCGTGAGCGCGCCCAGGTACTATAGGGTGTGTGTACCTGCAGCATGGGGCAGGCGGCGAGGCACGCGGCCAGCGAGGCGGCCGACAGCGCGGGGTTGCCGCGCGCCGTGAGCCGCGTGAGGCGCGGCAGCGCGGCGGCGGCGCGCAGCCCGCTGTCCGTGAGCGCGCCCAGGTACTATAGGGTGTGTGTACCTGCAGCATGGGGCAGGCGGCGAGGCACGCGGCCAGCGAGGCGGCCGACAGCGCGGGGTTGCCGCGCGCCGTGAGCCGCGTGAGGCGCGGCAGCGCGGCGGCGGCGCGCAGCCCGCTGTCCGTGAGCGCGCCCAGGTACTATAGGGTGTGTGTACCTGCAGCATGGGGCAGGCGGCGAGGCACGCGGCCAGCGAGGCGGCCGACAGCGCGGGGTTGCCGCGCGCCGTGAGCCGCGTGAGGCGCGGCAGCGCGGCGGCGGCGCGCAGCCCGCTGTCCGTGAGCGCGCCCAGGTACTATAGGGTGTGTGTACCTGCAGCATGGGGCAGGCGGCGAGGCACGCGGCCAGCGAGGCGGCCGACAGCGCGGGGTTGCCGCGCGCCGTGAGCCGCGTGAGGCGCGGCAGCGCGGCGGCGGCGCGCAGCCCGCTGTCCGTGAGCGCGCCCAGGTACTATAGGGTGTGTGTACCTGCAGCATGGGGCAGGCGGCGAGGCACGCGGCCAGCGAGGCGGCCGACAGCGCGGGGTTGCCGCGCGCCGTGAGCCGCGTGAGGCGCGGCAGCGCGGCGGCGGCGCGCAGCCCGCTGTCCGTGAGCGCGCCCAGGTACTATAGGGTGTGTGTACCTGCAGCATGGGGCAGGCGGCGAGGCACGCGGCCAGCGAGGCGGCCGACAGCGCGGGGTTGCCGCGCGCCGTGAGCCGCGTGAGGCGCGGCAGCGCGGCGGCGGCGCGCAGCCCGCTGTCCGTGAGCGCGCCCAGGTACTATAGGGTGTGTGTACCTGCAGCATGGGGCAGGCGGCGAGGCACGCGGCCAGCGAGGCGGCCGACAGCGCGGGGTTGCCGCGCGCCGTGAGCCGCGTGAGGCGCGGCAGCGCGGCGGCGGCGCGCAGCCCGCTGTCCGTGAGCGCGCCCAGGTACTATAGGGTGTGTGTACCTGCAGCATGGGGCAGGCGGCGAGGCACGCGGCCAGCGAGGCGGCCGACAGCGCGGGGTTGCCGCGCGCCGTGAGCCGCGTGAGGCGCGGCAGCGCGGCGGCGGCGCGCAGCCCGCTGTCCGTGAGCGCGCCCAGGTACTATAGGGTGTGTGTACCTGCAGCATGGGGCAGGCGGCGAGGCACGCGGCCAGCGAGGCGGCCGACAGCGCGGGGTTGCCGCGCGCCGTGAGCCGCGTGAGGCGCGGCAGCGCGGCGGCGGCGCGCAGCCCGCTGTCCGTGAGCGCGCCCAGGTACTATAGGGTGTGTGTACCTGCAGCATGGGGCAGGCGGCGAGGCACGCGGCCAGCGAGGCGGCCGACAGCGCGGGGTTGCCGCGCGCCGTGAGCCGCGTGAGGCGCGGCAGCGCGGCGGCGGCGCGCAGCCCGCTGTCCGTGAGCGCGCCCAGGTACTATAGGGTGTGTGTACCTGCAGCATGGGGCAGGCGGCGAGGCACGCGGCCAGCGAGGCGGCCGACAGCGCGGGGTTGCCGCGCGCCGTGAGCCGCGTGAGGCGCGGCAGCGCGGCGGCGGCGCGCAGCCCGCTGTCCGTGAGCGCGCCCAGGTACTATAGGGTGTGTGTACCTGCAGCATGGGGCAGGCGGCGAGGCACGCGGCCAGCGAGGCGGCCGACAGCGCGGGGTTGCCGCGCGCCGTGAGCCGCGTGAGGCGCGGCAGCGCGGCGGCGGCGCGCAGCCCGCTGTCCGTGAGCGCGCCCAGGTACTATAGGGTGTGTGTACCTGCAGCATGGGGCAGGCGGCGAGGCACGCGGCCAGCGAGGCGGCCGACAGCGCGGGGTTGCCGCGCGCCGTGAGCCGCGTGAGGCGCGGCAGCGCGGCGGCGGCGCGCAGCCCGCTGTCCGTGAGCGCGCCCAGGTACTATAGGGTGTGTGTACCTGCAGCATGGGGCAGGCGGCGAGGCACGCGGCCAGCGAGGCGGCCGACAGCGCGGGGTTGCCGCGCGCCGTGAGCCGCGTGAGGCGCGGCAGCGCGGCGGCGGCGCGCAGCCCGCTGTCCGTGAGCGCGCCCAGGTACTATAGGGTGTGTGTACCTGCAGCATGGGGCAGGCGGCGAGGCACGCGGCCAGCGAGGCGGCCGACAGCGCGGGGTTGCCGCGCGCCGTGAGCCGCGTGAGGCGCGGCAGCGCGGCGGCGGCGCGCAGCCCGCTGTCCGTGAGCGCGCCCAGGTACTATAGGGTGTGTGTACCTGCAGCATGGGGCAGGCGGCGAGGCACGCGGCCAGCGAGGCGGCCGACAGCGCGGGGTTGCCGCGCGCCGTGAGCCGCGTGAGGCGCGGCAGCGCGGCGGCGGCGCGCAGCCCGCTGTCCGTGAGCGCGCCCAGGTACTATAGGGTGTGTGTACCTGCAGCATGGGGCAGGCGGCGAGGCACGCGGCCAGCGAGGCGGCCGACAGCGCGGGGTTGCCGCGCGCCGTGAGCCGCGTGAGGCGCGGCAGCGCGGCGGCGGCGCGCAGCCCGCTGTCCGTGAGCGCGCCCAGGTACTATAGGGTGTGTGTACCTGCAGCATGGGGCAGGCGGCGAGGCACGCGGCCAGCGAGGCGGCCGACAGCGCGGGGTTGCCGCGCGCCGTGAGCCGCGTGAGGCGCGGCAGCGCGGCGGCGGCGCGCAGCCCGCTGTCCGTGAGCGCGCCCAGGTACTATAGGGTGTGTGTACCTGCAGCATGGGGCAGGCGGCGAGGCACGCGGCCAGCGAGGCGGCCGACAGCGCGGGGTTGCCGCGCGCCGTGAGCCGCGTGAGGCGCGGCAGCGCGGCGGCGGCGCGCAGCCCGCTGTCCGTGAGCGCGCCCAGGTACTATAGGGTGTGTGTACCTGCAGCATGGGGCAGGCGGCGAGGCACGCGGCCAGCGAGGCGGCCGACAGCGCGGGGTTGCCGCGCGCCGTGAGCCGCGTGAGGCGCGGCAGCGCGGCGGCGGCGCGCAGCCCGCTGTCCGTGAGCGCGCCCAGGTACTATAGGGTGTGTGTACCTGCAGCATGGGGCAGGCGGCGAGGCACGCGGCCAGCGAGGCGGCCGACAGCGCGGGGTTGCCGCGCGCCGTGAGCCGCGTGAGGCGCGGCAGCGCGGCGGCGGCGCGCAGCCCGCTGTCCGTGAGCGCGCCCAGGTACGACACGTCCAGGCGGGCCAGCGCGCGGCAGCCGCGGCACACCGCCGCGAGCCCGTCGTCGCCCACGCCTGTCGAGACACGCGCTTTACAACCTGCCTGCGGCTCTGTTAAGTTAGGGGCGACACACGTTAAAAGTACACCCTCAACATGTATAAACTTTGATACGAGTGGCTTCTACACTACGAATACGTTTAGTTGCAGTTAAATGTTATGTTACAAACTGAAACTCAAAGATATGACTGGGACCTGACAATAATTCAGCAAAAACGGTGTAAAGTGTGTTGGGCCACGCATAAAGTATCTAATGCTTGAATAGGGAAATCAATTTATTTCGAAGCTTAGGTACAATTTCTATATGGTTAACTGATGAACCACTACAGTTCAATATATCAAGACTTACCTGGGTGGGGGAAGATCCTCCGCGAGTTACAGCTAGAAATGTTCAACGTCTCCAGTTTAGGACAAGACTGCGCGACGCGTTTCAGGACGGCGTTGGTGATATAGATGTTGCGACTCAGATTCAGGGTTTTCAGTTCAGTTAAGTTGGCGAGGGCGTCACAGAAGGCGTCGTTGCATTGTGGAGAAAAGCACATCTCCACGGAGATGTACTCGCTCAAGGACAATTCTTCAAGCAATGGTAGTTTAGCCAAAATCAAAGGTATAATTTTCCACATTGTATGAGGACACACGTCCAATTTTAGAGTAGTCAAGCCAGGTAATGTGTCTATAGCAGCGCTAAGTACTGTGCCTTGAAGACTGTAGCAGTTATAAAACGCGAGGGAGTTAAGTTTTTGGGGATTTGATCCAGTGAGAAAGAGCCCAGTCACATGCGTGTTGTTTGCGACTGTCAAGCTCTCTATGCACGATTCACTTTTGACTAGATGCACTAAACTCGAATCTGTTAGCTGTAATGCAAGAGGAAAAAATATTTTTCAAGTGTGTTAAAAACGTAATTAAATTACTTATTAAAATTCAAAAATTTAGCTTACAGTACCTTATTGCATGACACGAAGGACAAACTTTTCAGTTGTTTACATCCATAAATTAATGGATTCCAATTTCGTGTGTGCATGCCAACAATCTGAAAATTGATAAAATAACTGTTAATGGTAGCAGATAGTAGAGTTTACCATATCATTAGCTATCGTAGTACGTGAAGGTTGGTTTTTCAGTTACCAATATCTATTAAGGTCAAAGCACACATATCAACTCGGAAAGGGAACGTCACCGTATAAACTCGAGCCGTTCAGTATTCTTTGTATGAAACTCCCTACTGCAACGCACACTAATCGGAATCGTAACGTAATCGCCTCGCCTCGGGACAAGCTCACGATCCGCGATGCGGTGCGTGGTTAACTTGGTTCCCGCGCTTACGGCTCGTCCCCCCCGCGCTTACGTTTCTCCGTACCCGAGCTTATGTCTGTTCGTCCACCCTTGCCCCTCTCACCCCTCCCGCGGCCTGCCTGCAGCACACTACTGTTACTGCAAGCCGTAAGCGCGGCGTCGCCTAGCTGTAGCCGAGTCGACGTATCGGAGCTGCTGATCCGCCTTGGTTACCTATGTGTTTACGTTAGGTTGATGCCTGTTTGATGGCGAGGCGAAAGGCGATACGGTGACGATCCCTTTCCGAGTTGATATGTGTGCTTTGACCTTTATAGTGTCTACTTTGGGAGGTCTGTGTAAAATGTATATTGTATCCACTAGCAATTTGAGTTTTACAACCAACTTGAATGTTACAATTAGCTGCAAACAGTATGTGTACAAATATTTGAAGATCATCGTATGACCTTGAGCTCCTCGAGGTTGGGGCAGAACTTGCCGACGGTGTGCGCGGTGCGGTCGTTGAGCGCGGACCAGTGGTGGTCGATGTGCAGGCGCGCCAGCTCGGCGCCGACGCGCTGCAGGATGCGGCGCAGCACGGCCGTGGTGAGCATGACGGGCACGTGCTGCCACCACGACGTCTTGAACGTGCGGATGCCTGCGGAGTGCACCACCGCATGGGTCAATCTTGTATATTCCTCCAGAGTTTGATGTCAAACTTATGTAAACAAACTGCTCATACATTTTCAGTAATTTTAATTTTCAGATAACTGAAAATGTGTACATGGCTTTGAACAGAATTTTATTTTAGTATCGCTTTTCGATACATGTTTGTGTTTAAATTGATATTTATACATTCGAAATATCAAAACACATCCAAAATACATAATAGTTGTTTATATAAATAATTCAGAATCGAATTTGGCTCAAGTATAAGTGTGTGTTGTGTTCCTTTTTTTTAATGTTGCCCCACACTTGGATTTCTCTTGTATCGTGGGTGCGTTTACAAACACGAATCTTCACACGCACAAACATCCAGACCCGGAATAACTATCTGTAGGCCATACAAATATTTGCTCCGTGCGGGAATCGAACCCACGACCCGTAGCGCAAAAGCCGATCACTCAGCCACTGCACCAAACGTGTCGTCACTTCGGACTTCGTGTCGTGACTTGTGTTTATACAGACTCTTATGAAAAGTTAAACATACACTAACACAGTGTTATTATCATGAATGACTATGCAGTTATTGGAGTTCATTTGAATGAAACATACAGTCATGTCAGAAATGTAACACTTATGTCCAGTATACAGCGCACCTTGATAAGTTAAGCTGATCATAATAAGAATAAGCATAACGAGTCTATTAGAAATGCATTTGGTGTTCTGTAGGTTCTGCCTACGCTACGTCTATGGGAAGGAGGAGTGACGTCATATAGATATGTAAATATATTAATATTATAATATTTACCTTGAAGATATTCACGGACCATATTTTGCCAGGTTTTACTGACTCTTTCTGATCTAATGAGGTCTCTGATAGGAATGTAAGCCAAAATGTGTGTTAAACAATCCCGGTTCAAAACATCCAGTATGGTATAGCAAGACTCCATCTCACTATCTTTCTCTTCTTCCTGTGGTTCAACATTTTCCTTTTTAAACAAATAGAGATTGATATTTCTAAATAATAACACACCAATTCTATGTGTTTTACTAGTATATGACTCACCATTGGTACTTCTGTTGCACTTGTTGTTGCCTCAGCTACATCTCCATTGTCAGAAACCCAATCGAAGTTACCGACTTCTACAAAAAATTAAATTGTATGTAAATACATTTAAAAAATTAAATTTGCACTTAGATTGTTACCACTGTTAGAATCCTAAAAACATTATCAATGATTAAGAATTATGTTGTATCTCCAATCATAGAAATACCTGCATACATTTTAAATGTCTAACCCAATTATGTTACTTTCATACCAAGTTCTGGAACTCCAGTTTGGGCGGTAGCAGCAGTGTTTACATCGGGCCGGCGCTGACCGCGGGGCTTCCAGCGTCCTCGGCCGTCAGCATCCTCGGCCGGCTGGTGCCAACTGTCAGCAGGTGATATCCTCAAGTTGCGACCTCTTAGTGTCTTCTCATGTACTGGAGCTTGAAGTGCTCTGAATAATTTAGAATTTTACACTATTTTAATAACACAATAAACCTGCACTACTTTTTTATTATAATATCGTCAGTGGAAAGGTAAAAAGACTAAAGCGCCAATATACCTACTTTACAGTAGAGAGATTCAAAGTATTTTTTTAAGAATATAACTATGTTTTTTTTTAAATACCTTGAATCTCTCTACTGGAAAGTAGGTATATTGGCGCTTTAGTCTTTTTACCTTTCCACTGACGATATATTTTCTAAGCAGGATTTTGTTGAATGATGAATACTAATACTAAACTCAATTGGAAAAATTCTAATAGAGACAACACACAAGAAAAAGTTCTAGGAATAAACTAATGACAAACATATCCCATTAAGTTTTGGTTTATAGCATTAAGCATGTCCCAAATCATCAATGCAGGATTAACTTTTTGTCTTATGAAGAATATCAATTAGGTACTTGAACAGTTTAAGTTCAGTATGTAATTGATATTTATAGTACTTGGGGACCATTCAAGTATTATGTAAGCACGAAAAGGGGGTGAGGGGGTCTTTGCTTAGCTTACTTTTGATGACACGGGGGTGTCTAGATGATGATTACGTCAGCAATTTATATTTATTTACTTATTTTTCTAGATTTAAAAACTGCTGCTCACGAATGCTTACGTAAGCATAGGAGGGGGGGGGGGGGGGGGGCAAAAGCTTTGCTTACTTTTGTTGACAAGGGGGAGGGATGGGTCAAAAATTACTAAAATTCTGCTTATGTAATACGTGAATGGCCCCTTGTATATAATATACTGTTCAAGTAACCATTATCATACCAGCCTGTTGCCAGGCGAAGTTGCAGACAAAGATTTTGGGGGAGTCATATTAACAGTATAAAATAAGTTGAGCACATTCAAATTAAATGCACAATTGTTTTTTTAGGAAGTTTGTCAATTTGTCTTTAACAATTTTGGTGGTGGTACTGACCCTTACGACCCCCACCCCACCCCCACCCCCCACAGACCCCCACTGCTTGTTGTAGAAAACAAAGTTGGACATTGGCCTCTCTAAAAAAGGCATTAGCCATTGTAACCTCTCTGGGCAAGCATGTTGGTGACAGCACAGCTAATCAACACACTAGTGACTGCTGCCTATAACCAGCCTGGGATCATTGGGCTAAAAAGTTAGATAGTTATCCTGCTATCTGTCTGCTCCTGTAATGTGAATAGTAAAATAATTTACTTGTGTGCATCTGCTGGATTGCTATAGGTCACAAAGGCATATGTGGGTGTTGGTGTTCTATTTGGACCTTTATCCCCCATTCGCAGCCAACAGCTCTTGATAAAGCCATATGGAGCAAACACACCAAACAGCTCTGACCTGGTTGTCTGAAACAATCAACCATGATCATGTAAAGGATATAATTATGGTACATAAACATTGTTTGGAACCTACACTGATGTGGCTGAAAGATTTCACCATTTCCATACATTTTTGTACAAGTTTCTATTCACCATAAAACACAATGAAAATTAATGAAGGATATTTCTTATGTGAACTTATCAGATTGTGGTTCGAAAATTAATGAAGGATATTTCTTATGTGAACTTATCAGATTGTGATTCTGTAAAACCACAACTTAGATAATCATCATTATAGTACAATAAAATTATATCACAACAAATTTGAGAACCTATTAAGGCCAGTACTTATATAATCTGACAAAAAAAGTACTCTTGTGGCACCAATTTTAGGCATAAGCAGAGTATTGACTAAAACTGTAATCAAACAAAATTAACATGAGTGGGAGAATATGAATCGCACAAACCATTTTCATTTTCCATTGTTAAGAATATCTTACCTTTGGGGGTAAATTTGACACATATAATTTTCTGATAGGTATTCCATCTTCAGTATGAGTGGGAACATATTTCAAGCCATAGGGTGTGACTTCAAGGTTCGAATTAATGGCATCTGAAAATATATGTTAATAATGCAGTGCTGATACAGCATAAACAGCTGTCTTAATGTAACCCCATTATAAATCATACACATAGTTAAATATCAGAGCCACAATAACCTTAAGTTAACTCTTGATTTCTATATGCCCAGCAGGTGAGCTACACAAATTTAGATAGAACTATGACGGAAAAGTTCCATCCATAAAATTGACAATCATTACAGTGGTCCCCACGGCTGCGAACATTTACGGATTGAGCCAAATACTACCTAACGCCCGAGGAAAGCACTTATTGGTAAGAAGGTGTTAGGTGCAAATAAATACATACACAGTTCGCGACGAACAACGTGAAGTAAATCCGGATTGAGAAATCTCTCCTCTTCTTCGTAATACATGGTGTTATCTTACTATTTCGAACAGCAGCTGGAACTTGTCTGTTAACAACAATTAATAATCGAACATGATATCATCAAAATATAAAGAAACACAGAAAATTTAGAGTAAATACTCAAAATAAAATTGATAATTGCAAACGCAGTCAACATACAACGGCCGTGTTATTTTTTAACAATTAGTGTTGCCATTTTATTTTCTCGTTCTCACTTGATGTTTTATTTCTGAGAATCAACCCTGCTGACAATATCCCTTAGTATTTATTTTTAAATTGTTGAATAATCTTAAAACATTCTGCTACGATCGAGACCCATAACTTATTGAAATATTTTAAAACAAAAGAAAGACCCACCAATTTATCTGTGAAACGTATGAACCAAGTATGGACTTATTGCCCAACCAACAACCATGGAACCAAGTAGGCATAGTTTAACTACATAGTTATATCAGCTCTGAGTATGTCAGTATCAGTATAATATGCGTTATGCCTGGGTTACACTAGGCTAGTTTTTTAAAGCTAGGATAGCAAGCTAGTAATCCCAAATGCTATCCTGACTTACTGTGCTGGCTTCTTACATATACGAAAGCAGTTTACGTGAAGCCAGGAACTTTTAATTAAGCCAGTATCATAGCAGTGACTAAGGGAACAACACGTCTGTATTGAGAAATGAACAGCATTCGTAAAACAAACAATTCAACTGAAAAAGTTTGATTGCCACATATTTTTTGAAGTGCTGGATCAAGCATAGACTTGTCTTTATAAGATGGAATGGTGTCGTTCCACAGACATTCTTCCTCACGGTATAATTGTACAAACTTTAAATTAATCTCGGTCGGTACTCAGTTTTGGCATGCTCATTTTCTCAGAATCACACTGACGGCTGACTACAGCGGTCAGAAAAACAAAACGTCGTCACTACACACTAGCCAATCGAATACTAGCTTCCCCGTCCAGACGAAGCTAGTAGGCATGGAAATAATTGCAACTTTTCATTCATTTTCATTTGCTGAAATTATTCATTTTTTTCACAGTGATATCGCATGTGTGACTTTCATCGTGTGTGATTTTTAACAGACAATGTAAAAAAAATATCCGGTGTAACTTGTGACGTGTGAAATGTGCCATGCTTAGAAACTAGTACACAAGCCAGAATAGTTAAATCAGTGGTGGGGGAAACTAGTAACTCAATAAATAGAACCCATCTTATCAAACTATTATTATTATTAGCTTACAAACGAAGCTAGTTCTCTAATGCGGGTCACTCACATTCACACGAATACGCGAGCCCACAAGTGTGGGACTGACATTCACAATGACTATGCGAACATTTTCCATACAAAACGGAAAACATTCCTACAATGTACGAATGTTTGCGCGCATGTGAGTGACCGGGGTAAGATACACGAAGAGAGTTACTTGCTTGCTAGCTTACTAGCACTAGCTTGCTAGCTTACTAGCACTAGCTTGCTATCCTAGCTTAAAAACCTATCCTCGCGCTTTAGCATTTAGCATGGTATAAGAAAACAAGATAGGTTGTCTATGTGGTAACAGCTCATGAAATAACATTACAGTAATGCGTTACAATCTACGTCAGGGAAATCAAAAGCTCCGACGCTCCGACCAAGAAGCTTCGTTGACATAAACCTTTTCAAGTTTATTACTATTTTTTATTTTCAGGTCTAATACTATTTTTTGCAGAGCTTGACAGGTGTCAAGCTCTGCAAAAAATAGTACGAAAAATAGAGACGTTACTAGTCTTACATTATAAAATTTTAACTTTAAATGGTAGTAATCGATGTATAACTTCGTAGACTGATAGTATTCTCTGTCTATGTATAACTTCTACAATGCGTTGACCGCGTGTACATGAGTACAAGTACACGGACCATTTTTTATTTTTTTTATCGTCACTTTAACGACAATTTAAACTTCTATACCAATAATAATATCTTTTATACATAAATACTGGCATATTTATATATAAATGCTGCTCAAATAGTCCAACTTGTGAGCGTTATAAGTAAGAAGCGCTCTCTGGTATCAAGCAAGAGTTAGTTTAGTTTACAAGACTAGATATCCTGCGCTATTAATGTTACTTAAATTTTTGTGCAGGTCACACATACATAACATAACAACTCCCTTCTCTCTAGGGTTGATTGACACTTAGACAGTGACAGTTTAAATAATTAATATATTATTAATCTGTAGTCCGTGCCAGTCAGTCTGTCTGTGGCATTTTCGTTTATAAAATTTTAGGTAGGTAGGTACCACGACGTGTTGAAAAATATAAAACAAATCATTAATCAGTCTAAAACCATCGTTAATATACTACTCCGAAGACATGATAGAGATTAGGAAGAGAGGCAAAAGCACAGATAATAAGACTGAAAGAGAAAATATCAAAGAAAATGGAAATAATGTTGTAGATAACAATAAAGGACCGTGAGTATTGATTGAGGTTTAATAGTATTTAACATAGACTGAAGTTTGTGTAGTAATATATTTGTATTAACTAACATTGCATGTGTTTTCAGGACATCTAAACGAAACATATCCCTAAGAGTAATTTCGCGCATCGTTGTTATATTTTCTCTCCTAATAGTTGTGTACTTTACATCTAAAAATGATAATTTAAAAACATTTGCTAAACAATCAGAATTATTGCCAGGGAAAGGCTTAGTTGTTGAGTGTTCTCCTTCATACAAAGAAGAAGTTGGCAAATATGAGGGCTGTTTTCCTAAGGAATGTAAAAGATTTGTCACTGATAAAGTGATATCAGTAAGAGAAGCAGAAGAACTTTTGGCTATAGCTAAGAAAGGGCTGAAGTTAGGTGGATCATCTGGTGGTGCCTCAATTCTAGATTTACATAGTGGTGCACTGTCTATGGGACAACATTTTATCAATATTTATAAACGTGAAGATGCTGAAAATATATTTAATGAGAATGATTTCAACATTTATAGAGTAAGTCCAATAAATAAATTCATAATAACAATTTGTCAAATGGAATCTTTTGATAGCAGGTGATCAAAGACAAAATGAATATGGCATGGCTCATCTTGGAGTGAATCCTAACAAAATTTATCTGACACATCCAACATTTTTCTATCGCATCTAAAATAAACTCATAATACTTGGCAATTTATTAATTGGAACATTTTGATTGCAGGTGATCAAAGAAAAAATTAAATATGCTGTGGCTCATCACTTTGGTGTAAAACCTAATAAAATTTATCTGACACATCCAACTTTTTTCTCTGAAATCACATCCAAGAATGCAGTCACTGTTCATGATGAATACTGGCATCCTCATGTTGACAAAGTATGTAGAATTCTAAGACAGCTTATCTTATAAAAAAGTAATATAAATGAATACAACTGAGAACTGACAGAGTATATCTCTAAAAAAGAAACAATAATTCACAGTGTTTAAATTAATACAATGTATAAATTTAAACCCTGTGAATTATTGTTACCATGATACCATGATAATACTAGGGTTCACCAGTTAATTTGTATTAATTATACATACATTATCTTATCATAATATGATTATTATGATAAGAGTGGCTTATTTATTAAAATATGTAAAGTAGTATTTTTATATTATACTAAGGTTTGACAGGAATTAACTATTGTGTAATTTACTATGACAAAATGATTATCTATCTATTTACTTGTTTCAGGAGACATACAAATCATTTCACTATACAACACTATTGTATCTTGGTGATTATAATGTTGATTTCAAGGGTGGAAGATTTGTTTTTGTTGATGAGAAGTTTAACAGAACTGTAGAACCAAGGATGGCACGCCTAAGTATGTTCACTAGTGGCCGTGAAAACTTCCACTATGTGGAGAAAGTGTCATCTGGAGTCAGATACGCTATGACAATTTCATTCACTTGTGATAAGCAATATGCTATTGAAGATCCTAGTACAAAAAATATATAAACTAACATTCCAATTGTAGGTGTTGTTTCATTTTAGAAAATGTTTTATTTAGAAAACTCAAACTTGTGCTTCTCATGTACACTACTCCTGTACTGTGAGCTCGTTTAAAACGTGCACATGCACCCAGACCCGGAACACCTCTGGGGCCTTACAACTAATATCTTTTTCGTGCGAGAACTGAACCTGTAACCTGTGAAAGCCATTCGTGCAGCCATTGCATCAAACGCGTCGTCCATATTGCAAGGGACCATATAAATGGCCATCAATGAAGTGTGGATGAACAGTATATCTCTGCCTTTCCCTTCACGAAGTACAGTTTATTAATTTTTCATTAAAAGTTAATTTCTTGTGAAATAACCTTATATATTATACTCTTTGAACCTTACCTTACCATTGTTTGAATCCAACGTAAACAGATGGTTCAAGAGAATTGAAGAGTGGTCTGTATTTTACAATTATTATACGCTAAGAAATCATAGTAAAATGGCAACCTAAAATTAAATTATATGAACAAGCTTTGTGTAGTAAGTGCAACCTGCTCACATGTTATTACTAGTTGACTAGTAGTAGAAGCTTCAAATTTTCTCACCTCAAGAGGAAAAAGTAGCATGATGGTATTCCAATATCATTATTAAAGGTGGCAGCACTGCTCTATAAAATGGCACACTGGGCCAAACGCCCAGCCACTCGCACAAATGCAAAGCATAGGTCATCATAAATTGATATTGTTTATAAATAAAGAGAGACTGAATGGCTGCCGATTGCCAATATTGTTTCCATTTGATGATGATTAAACATTCTATTACACAAATTGGATTTTTGCTAATCTAATCGAATCGGTACAGGGTCCAACCCAAAGACTGCAATAGTATACTGGATGCGGATGGTACAAGTTGTACCGTACAACCGTCTACCAATGGCAACACTGCTGACAAATGACACTTGACTGAAAAATAATTTTGTTTGTGGTGGCTTGTGGCATACTTCGTGTCGGTTGATATCAAAACAAAACATAGTCGTTTTCGTGACGTTAACGTATTTTTATAAAAAAAAACAAAATATAAAAATAAAACATGTCACAAAATTCATAGTTTTTGAAAAGGCAAAATTTCAGTGTAACTGGACCGTTCCAAGCATATTTGATACACAAATTTTTTGTTTGGATTGTTGCAATAAGGTACTGTAAAATTCTGATGCGCAAATTGTTATTTAGGCATACTTCGTTATCGGCTCAATTTTTTTTTTCCCCACTACGCGCGATCTTTGTGTGTTATAAATAAATTATTTTCGTTATTTATTAGGTCATTTAAATGGACGGGTCTGCAGTGGACCACAGCGATTCAGACTCTGGTGAGAGTTGGACACTTTTGGAACACAGTCCTGCAAATGATGAAGATGCTCCAGAGTTTTCGGAGAATATTCCAACACTCGAACAGTAAGTACTACAGTCTTTTAGACCTCAATGTACATATCAATAATCAATTTGTATCCTTTACCTTGACCTTTTGTCTGCAATATTTTTACTGCTCATTGGTATTTTTGACAAAATTTCATTAAACTCAAGACAATTCCAGGTAAATGAGCTAGCATAATACCTTAATTACGTCTCGGATATAATTAAGGCACAACATTAAATACCTGTTTTGTTATCTTGGAAGAACATTACTTTAGATATTACAAGAAAACATTGTTTTGTTAAGTGTGAATAAATAAACTTTAAAATTTGACATTTACTAAAATATTTATTGTTAAAGATAATTTGTTAACAGGGTAACAACTGAGACATATATTGAAAAAGATGAAGACACAGATGGCATATCTGTCATCAGTGACAGTGAACCTGAATCAGCAACTCCTTGTGAAATTAGCTATGAAAAATATCATGAAGAAGAGAGCCGTCCAACAGAGTTGTCAAAGCCCCAATTTATTTCGGTAGATCCACTTCCTCCCAATAATAATAATCACCATGAATCTATAAGGAGTGAGGATGACTTTCTTGGAGACAATACTGGAAAACACAAAACATATGTCCACAGAAGAAATAAAAGGCTCAGTACAGTACTCAACATAATAATGTTGGGTAGTGTCATTACAGCTGCAGGTGTAGCTATTGGTCATATGTGGGGTGCTAGAAATGAGTGCTCTATGCACACCACACCATCAATAAACAAAATATTATCAAACTTATACAAATTGCAAGAAGAGAATGCTTATTTGCGAAACAAATTAAAAGAACTCACACTTGTGAGCAGTATACAAATACAACAAAGAAAAATTAATGCAGAAAAACTACCTTTTAAACAACAGAGGTGCAGAAAGATATATGAAGAGCCACTCGACAGTAAAAATACAGAAAAGATCACCAAGTGCATAGATAATGAAAATAATAATGTGGAAAAAGTTGTTAATAATCATGTAATACAAGCAGAATATGAAACAGAATTTTTAAGTGACATTGAGAAACTAAAGAATATTTACCAACAAAACAAAAGCTGGCTTGATGATGAAGTTGCAAAAAGAATGAAAAATGAAGAACAAACTTTAAAAAAGATGGTAAACAATATGAAAACACCTTTAACTAGTATAATTGAAGAACAAAAAGTATTACAAGATGAAAATATGAAGGAGCAGACAGATCTCGATAGCCATTTGAATAAACTGAAATCTGACACTGACGCAGAACAACTGGTTCAGTTAGACTTGAATCCTATTAACAATGATGCTATGAATGAAATACCAGCTGCTCAGAAAATTACTTATGCAGATTCTCTGAAATCTGCTCACAAAATCCAAAAGAGAGATATAAATGTAAATTCAGGATCCCAGAAGGAAAACAGGGATCATATTACAAAAAGAAAGATTAAAAAAAATTATGATGCAACATATGACATTTTAAGTGAAGAAGAATTACAGAAAGATGATAGATACGCTGGACCAAAGATGAAACAGGATAAGAAAAAACGTGATAGACAGAAATTACACAAAAAACAGAAGAGGAGAAATAAATATGAACAATGGGAAATGAAGGGTGGCTATTTGAAAGACTATGATGAATTTTCTATAACTTCATCACAAGAAAATGAGTACATATTAAAAAAACCTGATCGAAGTATCTTAAGTCGAGATTTTGAGAAGAAAAATTATATTAATCAGTTTTCAGAGAATAATGACAGTCAAAATAACAATTTTAAAAATGACAATGAAAAGACTAAAGAAAAATCGTCTTCTAAAGGTGATAACGCTGGTGGGAAGAATATAAAAAACCAAGATATGAACTGGTATGACAAGAGGGCCGTCCTCAGAACAGAAGCTAGAAAGAGACTTGAACATGAACTATTTGGTGAGACAAGCCCTAATAATGCTGGGTGGTACTTTCGACGCATGCAAAGACGAGAACAGTGCCGTGCTAAGGGAGACAATAGCACTTACAAAAAGCTTTCCAGAAGAAATATGAATTTTAAAATGAAACATTAATAGTTGATACTATTGTTATTTATAATGAATGTTGTGCAAACATCTAGAAAATTAAAACCAATAGATTAGTATAGTAAGTGTGCACCTCAGGCATAGAACTGTAACTTCTAGACTTTCCTTGTTTCAATTATCGCTGGTATGTGATCAAATATAACAGATAATAATATTATTTCTCTTAAATTTACAACTGTTATCAGCTACATAATCATAGAAAGAAAAACTGGTTGATTGAATTTTTGATCGTGTAGCAGCGATAACTATATGGCAGGTGTAGGTTACGCTATTTAACTACATACTTACACACATGGAGATTTAAAATTTACTGTGTTCTTGCATACATAATATGCTTTGTTACAAAGATGATTATAACTTTATTGGTGCTCTACACCTATGAGACTTCAGTCAATTCTCTATTTTATATTTCTAATTTTTGATATACTGTATTTATGCTAATTACAGTTCGGGCGACGAGTCGTGGCCACTCTGAACATAGGCTTTGCGAACTTTCGCGCATGTACACTCGTGAAGAAAACAGTTAATGTAAAAACTATTAAATAAACTTTACTTAACTAATGACCAATCCTAAGATCGTAGTAATTAAATGTTAACTAAAAGCTATTTTGTTGCTAAAAAATCTATTCCGCAACTACTTGCACGATATTCAGAGCGGCCACGACTCGTTGCCCGAACTATACATATTTGTGTAAAACTTACTTCTATCTTTCTATTAGGTAAAAAAATTGATTTGATAACTTGAGCTTAGAAACTTTTAGAGACTTATTTATCACTGACATTGCTTGCTAATCAGCATTCTGGGATTTAGAATTTAAAGTAAATGTTAGATGAACACCCATAGTTCATGTAATCTTTATACTATATTTTTATTATACTTGCCCTTATGGATTTCGCATCCTGTGATAATTTAAAGCAGTATTTTAAAAATTAGCAGGTATTAAAATAAATAAATTAAAAATAAATTATGTTTTAATTTTTATTACAGTGATCACATACATACAACAATAAGGACATTGAATTATATTATTTTTTTCGAAGAGAAAATGGTTGATTTCTCAGTCTTTGCAAACACAGAAACACTAGAAAATAACTAGGTACATGAATACAGTCATCTTTAGAATAATGCCTTCTTTCATAAAGAATGACGCGCTACATTACACTTCATTATAATGAATTCAAAATAATTAAAATATCTAATCATCACCAATTGCTCCACTGAAAACCAAATTTATAGCTGCATTAACATCACCTGAAACAAAAAAGACTATTCATTTCAGTAGTTCAACAAGAAGTGAATTAATAATATAGGAGCTAAAATGTGACCTTGGTATATTTAGGCTGGTTTTCACCAACATTAATTCTCTATTTAAACATCTAATTACTCAAAAACGTACTATAGACCGCGCGCAAGTACTAGTCACCTCCTGAGGTATGGGAGCGACAGGAGGGGGGTGCGCGCGGTAGACAAGACAAAGCAAACTGACAGCGCGTCTATTGTATCGTTGGTCTAGTGGTGGCAAGCGCGACTACTGATCTGAAGGTCCTAGGTTCGATCCCCAGGTCAGGCAAAGTGTTATTGGGTTTTGTGCCTGGTAGATGGCAATAGGCTCGTCCCCTAATCCCCTAATGAATGGGACTTAAACATAATGCTGCGTCCAGACCTGCCGAATGCGCCGCTCGCGAGCCGCTTGCGAACTGCGCGCGTGCTGCTCGCGTGCAGTTACAGCGTACATTTGGTGCGCCGCTCTAGTGCAACCCCGGCAAGGGTCGAGTGGGGCGCGCTCAGCTCGCGCGCCGCTCGTGCGCACATAGTTTCTTTCGCGATTGAACTATGAGCCTCAGTTGTATTATTATTATACTCTTTGCTCAGTTGTGAATTTGCTTCCGAAGATGTCGGACCTTACGACTGCCGTTAACATAATTGTTGCAGCATCGGCTATTTTATTACTGACAAAAACTAAAAGCAAAAACAGAAGACGTTGGTGGCAGGTTCCACGAGCGGCACGCGCGCACCACCTGCGCCGCTCGCGTACGGCGCGTAGCTTGCGCGCGGACGGCGTGCGAGCTTCGTACGAACATGAAATGCACGCGCGCAGCTTGCGAGCGGCTCGTTCGTCAGGTCTGGACGCACCATAATGGCGAAATGAAGTTGGTACTATACACCTCTGTTATGTTATAGGTAGTACAAGATCTATCAACTGTCAGCTATTATTAATCACCACCACCGACCCAGAGCCTTTCCATAATAACCAGTTACCTGACCTATCCCCAATCGCCAATATCTCTAAAGGCGGGGACAGACTGCTGTAACGTAACATGAAAGGTACCAGTACACAAGCGTAGTGTGCACGGTTGGTGCGCGCAAGGCGTCCACACTAGGGGAATTCTTTTACATTGCATGATATATTGCGACAATGTGGACGGCAAATTCTTTCATTGCGAGTTACATTGTATGTTACATTTCGTAAGTCTGTACCCGGCTTAATAACGTGTGGAATTCGGAAATCATCATTTCGAAACAATCGTTCTATCATGACCTCTACTTGTATGGGACTGCATACAATAGAGAGGTCATGTTGTATCTCAGGACCTATTCAACCAATTAATATAAAACATTGAAATCACTCCAGCCGTTCTCATGATGACGTAACCAACACACAGACATTAGTTCTAAAATTATACTATAGTACCTATGTACTGAGATATGAACATACATATTTGTCTGTTTATTTCTACCTATACAGTAATACCCCGGACTTACACGATAGGTGGGACCAAGAGATAGCCGCGTAAGTCGGGGTTCAACCTTGCATATAAATACGTATAAAGTTTGTGTCATAAACCGAATTTGCACTGCGTACCTACGTAATGTTTTACGGAATTGGAATTGTTATTCCACACGGAACACGTTCGAACTTGTCGTAAACCGAACACGCCGATGCGCGCGACGATAAAAATGAAATATCTCCGTATTCCCGTAAAACGGGGTAGCGTAAGTCGGGGTATTACTGTATTACCAAGGTACAGACTTGTTGTTTTTTATAATTTTATTATAGTATAGACTGATGTTCTTACCTGAGCAAATAAGCAGCGCACGTATATTGAGAGCGTCATCCAGTAACCCCATTTCATGCATGTGGTTCAGCTGCGTTGAGAAATCTTCACTACCTTCCCTGGCCACTGGACTTTGTGATGATGATGCTGCAAATTATCAATATCATTAGTATAGTTCAAATAAATCGCGAAAGTTTATACTGTTTTGTAGCAGAAGGATAACTTTCCAACACAGCTATTTAAAAATTAGTGGGCAATTTATATAAATGCAAATATTAAACAGTTGCCGACGTTTTATTTTCTTATAATTCGAACTAAATGTAATTAGTATAGAGCAGAAATCAACTGTGGAGCAACATTTATGTTTTATAAGTGTTTATCAAAATAGTATAATTTGATTAATAATGTAATACTTACCAGCTGTGCTCTGTTCCATTGGAGTGCCAGCAGTGTTCCTGGTGCCACCAGCTCTGTTCATAGCTTCTGAAATAGCTTCGCTAAACATCTCCGGCGTTATCAGGGAGCGTACTGGAGCTGTGCGTTTTCATTATATATGATTAATAAAGTAACAAGAAAGAAATCTCTGCTTATAATAATTCAAGGTCTGTTTGATAATGGTGCTTTATATGCTTAGCAGTTACCATAAGTCAAATCATGTAATTTTAAGCTAAACTAATCAAATCATTGCTAGAAGGTCAGGTTTTAGACTGAACTATGATCGTATGACATTCAGATGGACTGCAATTGAGTATTTGATAGTTAGAACAGTAGAGCTTTGCTTCATAATCCTGATACAAGATTAGTCGTAAAGGGGATATTAAGCCGCGGGCCACCTAACGTATCACTGATGACTATTTTAAATCAAGTCTTAAAATTTCAAAACTCGACAGTTTTTATTTGCATGCAAAAAGATTTTTATTTTAATATTAAAAAAAAAAACATACCTGCTCTAGTTATGAATTCAGAAAATTAATTTTCTAATCCGTGACCACAAATATGATCTAAATTGTAAAAACAGCTGATCATAGCTTCAGGCTATGGACAGATAGATTTTAGCATATTTTGTACGAAATCTTTGAAAAACTATTTCTCTTAAATTATCGAGTTTTGGGGAAAGTTGTAGAACAAAAGTTATCCATTATTGTGGTTACTTTTACACCCTTTCGGCTTAGTACCCCTTTCCGACTAACCTTGTATAAACCTTATTTACTTAGTGACTATAAAACGCAAATGGAGCTATGCTGTTGTTCTCGTTATTGTCTCTCCTCTACGTAAATTCACCTTGAGCAAAAGATAAATGGTAAAGCTGTTATTTCTAATCCAGGCTCACCTAAGCCAGTGGGAGTGCCGGACTCTGTGGCTGACGACGTAGTCCTGCTGGACTCGCCGGCTGACTGCAGCAGTCTTAGCAAGCTATCGTTGCTACCCGCGCCACGGCTGCTCGATGATGACACAGCTTCTGTTGCTGCCTAAATGACAAAATATGATGTCTGTATAAATATTCTATTTTAACCTTTTCAGTAGAATAAATGGTATTGTTTTAGTGGGAAAATATATGAATGGGAAAAAACTGGATAAGGATAGAGATAAACTACGATAACATGTCCCGCCCCTCCAAAATTCAAAACGCTTCAATGTATTTATAAAGCACCACCAATACTCCCAACGCATGTGTGCGTGTTGAGACAGCCGACGATGAATGCGGTTGAAATACTTTAAAATGATTTCGCTGGAAAAGCGCCGTCGCCTGATTGACGTAATGTTTGTGTGCAAAGTAATGGCCAATAAAATTGATTGCCCACAGATACTAAATTCTTTTAAATTTCGTGTGCCTTCAAGGATTCCTCGTAAGCCAATTACGCCGCTCTGTCCACCGCTCCGACGAACGGTCTTAGGCGCTAGTTCCCCTGTCGCGAGGTTAAGCAAGATAATGAATGAATGTAGCGATCTAATCGACTTGCACTTTGACTCACTATACAGTTTAAAAGCGAAGACTTTGAAAAACCTAGATAAGGATTAATTTTTTTCTTTGTTCTCTGTGTCAGTATCTAAATAATATGTAACAATTTAGATATTGGTAGTTGATATAAATCAAGGTAGTTTTCTTTTTTTTTTCTATTATACGTACAACTTTCTTTTTGCATGCTGAGTTTACCTATAAGTGATTGTACACTATTGTTAATTTGTTTTTGCTTGTTTTTTGTGCCCATAACCAGTGTAAACAATTGTTGGTAAACCAATAAAAATAAAATAGAACTATAGGCTAACCGTTTAATTGAGTCGTCGCCTGCGGGGTACTAGGGCGCGGAGGTAGGACGAGAACGGGGACTGAGGAAGGTGCGGGCGGCGAGCGCACAAGGTGAAATGTACACTGGATAGTTCTTAAGATATGTGACGTCACAGTGATTCACTGTGATAGTGATTTTTATTAGAAAATTAATTGACGACTACATAATTTGAATGAAAGAACTTTGTGCAAGTAATAAAATATTAGGTAATAACTTATGTATTATTTATTATATGAAAGAATCATCAAAATTATAAATCAATCACTTATGTCCATATCAATATCAGTGGAACTGGATTCTTCACTTCCGAAGCAGCCATTGTCAGATTATGATATAAATGTCTTCCTTCTCTACAATATTTTTAATAGTATTTAGATATTTCCACCTCCACGATGTTATATTTGGCTGTTTGATAAGTAGTTTCCTTTTAGATCCACATTTCTTAAATTTAAAACCTAAAACATGTAGCAATAGTCTTAAATATCCCCTGCCGCAGTGTAATACATTCTCTTCTCTAAGTACACAATTTAAAGTTTTCAGAGTTGGTATTTTTTTTTAATTGTGTAAAACTGAGTGACTTTTCTTCTTATCACGCTTTCCTTATGTGCAACTCTTATAAAGCGTCCGCAACTGTTAACACGGGCGATCGCTAACCGTGTAGCGAGCGAACTGAGTTTTGACAAGAATGCGCTCGCCGCCCGCACCTTCCTCAGTCCCCGTTCTCGTCCTACCTCCGCGCCCTTGTACCCCGCAGGCGACGACTCAATTAAACGGTTAGCCTATACATCAGTGGCGAAGGCTCCATACAACTCGATTCCTATCGGCTTCCCTTTCGAAATATGGCAAATACTAGTATCTATTATTTTCAATTATCATTTAAACAAATAATTAGGTATTTACGAAGTTACATTGCAGGTATAACATTTGCTTATGAAAGTAACAATCAAAGAAATAAATAAACGCCTACATTTTTTTCGGAGCAAAATGTTGTAATGACGCAAAAGAAAAGCCGGTCAGGCGCGGCAGGAATCCAGTACATTTAATTCATAGTTTCACTTGTAGCGATCGTGACCTTGAGGCAACATAACACCGCTAGATATAGCGACGATGGCAACCCGGGATTCATCGAGTTACGATAAGGACAGAGATAGGAAATGCGTACGCCAGAACGAGATGGAAATAATGCTACTGAAGTTCGTAATTTGTTCAGATAGTAATATTTGGATGACAGATTCACAAGAGATTTTTTTCGCGCTTATTTATATTATTGTTTTCACTTGTTCATTTGCATTTGATTTGATATATTCGTATCATAATTTAGAATCTTATAGCATTATTCATGTATTATTGTTGAAATTGATTTATTTGTGTAAACTAGTGATAGTTTTGGGAAGTGATAGTGCAGTAAAAACAAGGTTAGTGGCGTTGTATTATTTGGTGATCGTCTATTTAAATAGGTATTTAGGTAAGTAAGGATAGTTTTTTTAGTTTGTAGTTTTATTAGAAAGCAGTTATTTAAATAGTGATTTTGTTATTATTGAGTAAATTCGATACCATGGCGGCATTAGTGAACGTAGAATGCAGCTGTCTGACAGATTATTTGTTGACTGAGGAAACATCCTTTTCAAAGTTGAGTTTTGAACATGTAATTCAGTTAGGCCGTGCTCGCCCTGACATGATTATAAATTACAAACGACGCGATGGTTTTTTCAAACATTTTAACAGTTCTTTGTAAGTACCTACGACAAATACCCTTGGCTTACGGGAAGTTGTAAATTAAATAAAATGTTTTGTTTTCCTTGCATATTATTCTCAGATTCTAGTAGCTTATGGAGCCACACGGGATTTAAAGATATTAATATTCTTTCAATTTCGTCCAAAAAACATGTTCAGACCGAAAAACATAACATATCATAACATATATATGTTGTTTATCTTTGCATGATTTCGGAAATCGTAGGATAGAAACATTTTTTGCTAATACGTATGAAGTTCATAATAGAAAAAAAGTAGATTGGAATAGAAGTTTAATGAAACGGTTCATCGACACAGTAATATCGAAACGTTGTTATATTTAAGCAAGTATGATACCGTAATCGATTCGCATTTGGAACAATGTTCCTCAACACAGAATCCCACGTTCTCTGGCCTTTCGAGTGATATACAAAATGATTTAATACAAAGTATCGCATTCGTTTTAAATTAAAGTTGGAAATAAATAAGGCTCAGTTTGTATCGGTCATGATTGACGAAACGCCCGATGTTAGTCATAGGGAGCAACTAACGGTAATATTTAGGTATTTATCTGAAACTGGAATCGAAGAACGTTTTCTTGGTTTCTATGACGTTAGCGTCAGTCGGACTGCTGATGTTCTTCTCATATCCATCCCCAAACGGCTTTTCTCAAAGCCACTTTTATTATACTTGCAAGACACTGTTTCTATGTATCAGTGCTTACATGTATAGTGAAAGTGAGCTAAAGCCAATTCATCTGTACAAGATTTCGAAGTCAGCCACAGGGCCACAGCTATACGAGTAGTTACTGGAATTCACGCATCACACTTGAGCAAGGTAAGCATTTTTTGGTTCGGCTTCCCTTTTAAGAAAATTCACCCTTCGCCACTGCTATACATACACACTCTTTCGTAAAGATGTGACTAAACACATTGAAATAGTAATTTGGAGGGGCGGGACATGTTATCGTAGTTAATTTATCTCTACCCGAAAATGAAAGAAGTCTCTCCAATTAGAAACTTCTTCATCTTCCTTGGGTGCGTATGTTTGCTAGCAATCGTAGAACAAAAGTGTTGGCCTACTGGGACATGTTTTTCTCTTATATTATGGGACAGCTTTTGTAACTGACCTGCAAAGCTGCAGCAAACTGCTCATGAGTGATGGGGTTCCTCTCACCATCCTCGTTTTCTTCCTCATCGGCGTCCTCGTCTTCGGACAGTGCTTCTAATGAGTAAGCGAATCCTGAAGTTGGAACTGGAACATAATACAATTTTGTTAGAACTTTGTGTTAATTGCGGTTTTTCTATACCTAAAGACTAAAGTCGTCGGTGATGTTGTGAAAGCGAAACGAAAATCTCCTTAAAACACAATACGTCAACGACCGTGCTTTGTTGTGGAGTTGCGGAAAACAGCCCACTATATTATATGTATATGTAATTACATATGTCAACGACAGCGCTGATAAACCTAAGAGCACTTGTAAACTGCGCCGAATCCGAGAAAACAGTCGGAGTAAATACAGTATGGAATCTATAATGAAAACTAGAATTTGGTATGGATGCAATGCGCAAAAGTTCATACCAAAAAATAGTACTACTGGTACTTTTAAGTGTTTTATCGGATTTGAAATGGATGCAGTGGACTAAGGCCTATACCAGTGGCGAAGGCTCCATACAACTCGATTCCTATCGGCTTCCCTTTCGAAATATGGCAAATACTAGTATCTATTATTTTCAATTATCATTTAAACAAATAATTAGGTATTTACGAAGTTACATTGCAGGTATAACATTTGCTTATGAAAGTAACAATCAAAGAAATAAATAAACGCCTACAATTTTTTTCGCAGCAACGTAACTTGAAACGACGCAAAAGAAAAGCCGGTCAGGCGCGGCAGGAATCCAGTACATTTAATTCATAGTTTCACTTGTAGCGATCGTGACCTTGAGGCAACATAACACCGCTAGATATAGCGACGATGGCAACCCGCGATTCATCGAGTTACGATAAGGACAGAGATAGGAAATGCGTACGCCAGAACGAGATGGAAATAATGCTACTGAAGTTCGTAATTTGTTCAGATAGTAATATTTGGATGACAGATTCACAACAGATTTTTTTCGCGCTTGTTTATATTATTGTTTTCACTTGTTCATTTGCATTTGATTTGATATATTCGTATCATAATTTAGAATCTTATAGCATTATTCATGTATTATTGTTGAAATTGATTTATTTGTGTAAACTAGTGATAGTTTTGCGAAGTGATAGTGCAGTAAAAACAAGGTTAGTGGCGTTGTATTGTTTGGTGGTCGTCTATTTAAATAGGTATTTAGGTAAGTAAGGATAGTTTTTTTATTTTGTAGTTTTATTGGAAAGTAGTTATTTAAGTAGTGATTTTGTTATTATTGAGTAAATTCGATACCATGGCGGCATTAGTGAACGTAGAATGCAGCTGTCTGACAGATTATTTGTTGACTGAGGAAACATCCTTTTCAAAGTTGAGTTTTGAACATGTAATTCAGTTAGGCCGTGCTCGCCCTGACATGATTATAAATTACAAACGACGCGATGGTTTTTTCAAACATTTTAACAGTTCTTTGTAAGTACCTACGACAAATACCCTTGGCTTACGGGAAGTTGTAAATTAAATAAAATGTTTTGTTTTCCTTGCATATTATTCTCAGATTCTAGTAGCTTATGGAGCCACACGGGATTTAAAGATATTGATAATCTTTCAAATTCGTCCAAAAAACATGTTCAGACCGAAAAACATATCCGAAGTTGTTTATCTTTGCATGATTTCGGAAATCGTAGGATAGAAACATTTTTTGCTAATACGTATGAAGTTCATAATAGGAAAGTAGATCGGAATAGAAGTTTAATGAAACGGTTCATCGACACAGTAATTTTGCTAGGTAAAAAAGAATTAGCTTTTCGCGGCCACCACGAATATCCGGCATCCGATAACCGCGGTAACTATATCGAAACGTTGTTATATTTAAGCAAGTATGATACCGTAATCGATTCGCATTTGGAATAATGTTCCTCAACACAGAATCCCACATTCTCTGGCCTTTCGAGTGATATACAAAATGATTTAATACAAAGTATCGCATTCGTTTTACGCGACCAAATTAAAGTTGGAAATAAATAAGGCTCAGTTTGTATCGGTCATGATTGACGAAACGCCCGATGTTAGTCATAGGAGCAACTAACGGTAATATTTAGGTACTATGCGTGCCAAATAAGAATAGCACTGTCAAGACGCCATGTTGTTCCGCAATACTCGTGAACTTCATTACCAAAGTGTAAGGTGTGCAAAAAAGTAAATAAAGAAATTATATTCAGTTTAATTATTTTTGTTCAGTTTTTTGGTATTTGGGTGAATATTCGAAATTTTTTAACATTATTTTAACAAATCATTTTTCTCCCGGGTTGTTAACGTTATGGTATTGTCAGATTGTTTTTATTCTTGTCTTATTGCTTGACGGCACCGGTATAGTTTCAGTTTTCATTATCATAATTATAGTTTTAAACATCTGCATTCTTAACTTTGGGATGATGCTAATGACGTTCTCAATTATTGTTAATATTTTTCTAAGAATGGCCCATTTCTTATCAATTTTACGCCAAATTAATTACACAGTAATTATATTATTATTATGGCGACATATTAGGGTGACCAGTAGCATTTCGTGAAGTTAATATAGGTATTAGTTCATTTCTTTAATGAATACTGTTTTCAAATATTGTTAAATTATCCAAAATTATCTATTTATGGAATTCAATAAATAACATTTTATAAAAATGAATGTAAATAATAATGAAATCTATGAATAAAAAAATATAACATTTTTTTTCATAGTACTTTTTTGCTGTCAGTACCAATTTGACAGCTATCGTGTGAAGTTGTAGCAAGCGCGATCCTATTCTTATTTGGCACGCATAGTATTTATCTGAAACTGGAATCGAACGTTTTCTTGGTTTCTATGACGTTAGCGTCAGTCGAACTGCTGATGTTCTTCTCATATCCATCCCCAAACGGCTTTTCTCAAAGCCACAAGACACTGTTTCTATGTATCAGTGCTTACATGTATAGTGAAAGTGAGCTAAAGCCAATTCATCTGTACAAGATTTCGAAGTCAGCCACAGGGCCACAGCTATACGAGTAGTTACTGGAATTCACGCATCACACTTGAGCAAGGTAAGCATTTTTTGGTTCGGCTTCCCTTTTAAGAAAATTCACCCTTTGCCACTGGCCTATACTATATATTTATACCGATACAGTAAACACTTACCACTCTCAGTAGACGACGTAGTATTGGAACGGGAGCGCACAAGTCGCGTGAGGTGACGCAAAGCTGCCGGTAACTCCGGATGGGCATTAGCACCTCGCCTCATAGTGTGGATGTTGGCTCCCAACGCTGCTAACAACTCCACCTCATGTAGAATGGATAACGCCACACAGTCCTCCCCAATGCAAGGTGCTTGTTCTACAATCTCAGCCATCGCAGACTCGTCATTCAACAGCTGCAATTAAATATATCACATGTTATTAAAATCCTTCAGTAGTCAGATTTTTAATAATTCTGAAAAAGAAATTGCAAAGAATTAAATTAAAAAAATTGGTTGTCTGTAAAGTCTGTTTATGGACGATAGTTTAACGTGACAACGTCATAACAAAACATCGTGCCTCTCTACCGCTTGTTCCATGCTCTTGGTCGCACACTCGCCTCAGATGGAACGTGACAATGAGTCACGCTTTTCGTGCATGCTGCAGGCGTTCATCGTTTTATTAGACGTTGTCACGTCAATAAAAATTGATTTGGATGTTGTTCCTTTCTTACAAATGTTCATCTATAATTGTAGCAACCTAATGCTATACCAAATTGTGCAGAACTAAGATAAAACATAAGAGAAAGTGATAAAAACTTTAGTTACCTGCATGGCTCTAGTCCACCCGGGAGCATTAGGAGTGCATCCTAATGTCCTCAGCGAGGTGTTAAGTTGCTGCAACTCAGCATCAGAGTATGATGGTGCTGGTGCTGGGGCTGTGTGCACTTTCTTCTTCACCACATGCACCATCTCTCCACTCTTCACACCACTGTCTTGAAGAGTTAGGTCTCCCTTCAAAATCTTGCCATGGTGTATTAGTTCTAAAATCATAATTTTGTAAAGTTGTTATAGTATCTATCCAATCTATGAGAGTTGGATTTGGAACGGAGTTACAATTTTTTTCACTATTAAAAATATGATTACAGATAATGTAAAGATGCATTTAGAAAAGATTGCAAAAAAAGAGATACAAAGGTGTGGATAAAAGTTAGAAAAAAAAAAAACAACATTACTAGATGTTTATTAGGAATAAATCACGAGTTCTAGGAAAATCATACCCAAGGATGCTGATGGAACATTAGTCTTCTTTTCAGCTTCAGATTTAAGACTATCCACAGTATTGTCCAAAGCGAAATTTTCAATCTTATAGCGCTCTATGGGTCCAGGTTTTATTTTTATGCCCAAAAATATGCAAGGTTGACTGTCCATGGCCAAAAATTAAAGTATTAACCTGAAATTAGAAAAAATAATACTAGATCATCATAATAATATTAGAGTTTAATAGCACAAAAAACAATTAATTATTATTTTACATTTTGTTTATACATAGGGTTGCCAGGCCCAAAAATAGAAAAGCCGGACACAGACTTATATTTAGCTGGACATTTTGCCCTGAAAGCCTGATACATTGGTATATAAAAAAAAATCATCATGTTGTAACTAAGCGATTCTTGGACGACCTTTATTTTTTACACTTTCTTCGATTTGTCGTTGGTGAATCCGCCACTGGCCCTTCGGTGGCATTTTGCCAGCCCTGCCACCCTATAGTTACGCCACTGCCAAAAGCCTAACAAAAGCCGGACAGGCCAGACTTGTATATATTTGGCCGGACACGACTGTGAAAAGCAGGACATGTCCGGCTAAAGCTGGACATCTGGCAACCCTATTTGTACACCTCATGATTTATGTAAACCTGATGACAGCTACATAATACAATTAATCAAGGTTGTAGAATTATTACAATTAATTGATAATCTTTAGTTTTGTTAAATCTTAAAGATTAACAATTGAATTAAACTATTTCAAGATTATAAAATACAGACAATATTATGTATTTACACAACACCAGTCAAACATGATTTTGTGGAATTTGTTATAGAATAGACTACTCTTGCAGTATGAGGGCATATACCTTGTTGTGATGACGTAGAACTAAATATTGAACAATGGATTTCTATTATTTATTAACAATATATTTATATTTTTGCATGCAACATACATAGCCACTATTGCCCTGAATTTTAAAATGTATCAGTCTGACATATTAACAATGAATTTATTAACTGAATCAAATCAGAACTTAATCTTTTTATGTTTTCTCAAGTACCCGACATATTAAAGCGCATAATATAGAATGCAAAATCATTTGAGCAATAGATTTTGAATTTGAACGGTATACAATACAAACCTGAAAACCTAGCTAGCTAGATAAATATTTATAATCCTCTCGTTTTTCCAAATAACGGTCTCTGGCTGCCGTATATAATCCTTCTCTGAAATACTATGTTTTTATTTACACTTTATTTAAAATCTATTCGATATAGATTATCGTAGTTTATTCAGCTGTCTACTTTTGTATTTTGTTATAGCATTGCATTTTGGATTTTTCGGTTTTTTCGCCCGTCATCATCATTATAATACAGAAATACAGAGTAAATTAGAAACCACAGATTATAAATGTAATGTAATTGTTTATAGTTCAAAAACTTTAAAGCATCGTGTTAAGTATGAGTGCTGCCAGGAGATAAAGTCAGAAGTTAGGCATAAGAATATAAAAGCTTATAGGTATCAATGGCGGCGATAGGCTAGGATAGGCTTAGTCGGTTTAATGGTCTTGCCCGGTTCCTATAATCAAAAATGAAGCGTCTTGCGTAGCATAGTAGCGTCTTTTATTGCAAAACTGGGCACATAGACTTGTATGCTAATTTTACTTGTAATTGCTGCTAACGTATCGTAGGCACCTAGGGTCTGCTATGCATAGATATGGGGCTTTGCTTCATTATTGGTAAAGATACAAAATTCTTCATTTTAAACGATAAGGCTCACTAAATTATAGGAATTGGCCATAAGACGGTAGGTCATAAATAAGTAGCGTTGGGTACTTTTGTGTCCAGGAATGTAAACTATGCAGTAGTAAAACTTTAAAACGGTATATTTACTCAATTTTATCGACAAAAGTACCTGACTTGTGGGGTCTAATACATACGAATCCACCACCGGTAGACAGAAAAATGATAGTATTTCGCTCAGATATTTCGATATCTACTTAGTATAATCCAATGACCAAAGTATATTGGTATAATCTAAGTATATCCCTATATAGTTTGTGATCTAAGGTTTCAAGTTTCATAAATCATTTGCGTCGATCGATAAATACTGCATGCATGACAGCACGTAATGCACATGACATGATGCCGCATTACCGAAGTGGGCCATGGATCGGTTTTCAAAACAAATTCTTTTTTTATTAGACTAGTCATAATAATATTATAATTTCCTGTCAACTAAAATCTTAGCTATGAGCTGATTAGCTATCATAATCATGACCACATGAGGAGCCTCCTCCCTATTGTAGTCTTTGTCTACTCCTTTTCGAAGTCGGTTAAAAATAATTAGTCTACCACAGAATAACAATTTTACTTGATACAGATAA
Organism: Amphipyra berbera; assembly: GCA_910594945.2. Taxonomy (NCBI): domain Eukaryota; kingdom Metazoa; phylum Arthropoda; class Insecta; order Lepidoptera; family Noctuidae; genus Amphipyra; species Amphipyra berbera. Next base: position 5,553,265 of record OU343136.1, on the reverse strand, counting down.
AAAATAAAATAGACATTATGAATTTCATGACCCATCTCATCTCACTAGTGATGTGCCGAGTCGCTATTTTTGTGGATTGAATCGACTCGAGTAGATTTATATTGTATTCGAATCCTGACTCGATTCTGCGATTCGATTCCAGTATTCGAATCCTGACTCGATTCCGCGATTTGATTCTAGTACTCGATTCTACGTTCGACTCGAAAATCGAGTCCGTTACCGATTTTAGAACAAAAAATCAAAAAGAAATTAAAATAAACATCATAAAGGTACGGTTTATCTAACAGGTTTAGCATAATGACACTGCGATATCAAATTAATCATTTAATATGTATATTTTAAACTCAACAAAACAAAGAACATTCTACGGAGGTAGGTACCTATCTTATTTAGGAATCAAAATGAGATCAAGTTTTAATTGTTATAATATAAGTAATGTTACACATCAAAGATCTTTTTTATTCTTATAAGGAAATTACAAACTTTATAAGTCCTTTATCTTATGAAAAATATTATTATTAATCATTTATTTATCTAAAACTATAGACAAATAAAAACCATAAAGTTTTGTATCGAACTACACATTTTCATGTTCTAAATGCTGAAAAATGCTTGTAAGTATGTCTTGTCCTCTTCAAACGATTCATTCAAGGCTTTTTAATACCTATACACGGTTAAATTTTGATCGTTTTAATCCCGTGGAGGGTCGATCCGGTGCATGAAACACTATCGATTTGTAAAGATAAAATTAAAAAATAAAGTACTTTTTTTTTAAAAACTCGAGTTAATTTTCGCATGAGTGAATAAATTATGCGAACCATTATGCACCATTCGGTTCTAGCAACAATGACGCGTACGCACAGTCAACGTGGACTCACAAAAATTAGCCAATCCTAGACCAAACCCCGCCCCCAAACCCTATTTGATTGGCAATGCAATAGGCGCGCGCCCCGCGCACCCCGCGCCAAGGGCAGCACAGGAGTACATGACCACGTCATGTAAATAATTCAGTTTATCTAAGACGTCATCGGTGTGTTGTTGTTAAGATTATCCTTGTCGCGCGAAAGTAATGACGTCTCGTAATTACGCGTACTCCAACCTGGAGTTCCTTGCCATGGTGCAATTTTACGCAATCGCGGGTTTTGATGCGCAGGCGGCTCGGTGTCTACAGCGAAGCGAGCATAATGTACGTAATCACCTGATTTCCGTGTTTGGAGATCACTGGATTGGACGGGTTGGTCCAGTTGTTTGGCCAGCAAGGAGCCCGGACCTTACCCCGCTGGATTTTTATTTGTGAAGCCATCTTTTGTACAGAAACGAGCATCAAACTCGTGTACAAATGAAAAGTGCGATAGTAAACGCGTTCGATGTTTTATAAAGTGACAGAGAGACATTACATATTGAAATTAAAAGACAATTTAATTAAACGTGCAAAATTATGTCTCGAAAGGAATGGTTTGCACTTTGAACAATTATTAAGCTATCGTGAAGTATTAGCTAGTGATGATTCAGGGGTGATTAATTATTAGGTTTATAACAGAATTATTTTTTAATCATTTGATTAGGTACACGTTTTTATGAACAATTATTACGTGTCGCTTAGTGTTAAATAAATCAAAGGTGATTTAGGTAGGTAGTATGTAACAGAACTTTTTTTAAATCGTGTAAGTAATTAGAACTTTTTTCTTTTTTAAATCATTGTAAATAATTTTGATTCCACATTATTAAATACGCCATAACTAGCAGGCCTGTAGGGATTTATTTTTACATGTACCTACCGCTTTTAGCATAATTCTTTTAATATTATTAGGTATGGCCCGAAACCTAGGCACAAAGCAATTATGACGGTCCTAAGCCCGTAAAAGTATAAAGGAAAATTTGGAATCATTTAATTTGTTTACGTGAATCTCAGCTGAGCGCGAGTCAATAACCTTAACTTGATCGGGCGGAGTTAGGTAGTTAGGTACGCAACGACCGACGCCGACGTAGGTAACTAACTCGTGGCGCTACTGCTGGTTTCATGCATTTTGCGAGTATTATGTTATCACTTGCTATTTTCTTTGTTTTAAGAGTTACAATGCTGTGCAAGCTTTTGATGAATAGTATTTTGTAAGTTAAACCACCAGTCCAAGGGATTAAAACGATCAAAATTTAAGCGTGTAGATATTGTATCAACAATATCTATAGGTATTAAAAGTTTAGAGTCTTCAGAAATCAAAATAGCACTATAATATTAAAGTAGGCAAATTCTAAATCCCAGAATGAAACGTTTGTGGAGGTACCTATATAAAAAAAGATAATGACGTCAAAAAAAGCAAACATACCTAATAGTATAAAAATTAAAAAAATAAGAAAAAAGCAGTCCTTAGCAAAAGGCTGATTAAATTAGTTATTACTTAATTGTGAAAAAAATTAAAGAAAAAAGTTATTTGAAATAACTATTCAAAAAAAGTATTTGGTCAACCTTCTTAGATTCTAGTCTGTTACGGCGCTGGTTGCATAAAAGTCCAGCCTTAGAGAACACTCGTTCAGCGGGCACAGAAGTGGCTGGAATACATAAATACTTCATAGCTATTTTATAAAGGCTTTTGTTGGTGACTTTGCGAAGTCCCCAAAATGGCAGCGGATTGGCTTTTCTGTCCAAATACGGTAGCTCTACATACTGTTTCACCTTGATAATAGCTGATGCTGAAGGGTTTTCCATGCTAGAAAACTCCAGTACCCTCTTGTCCAAATGCTCCCATAAATTCGCGCCTGTCGGCTCCAAAGTTGTCTGCTGAGAAGCTGCAGATGATGTTGAAGGTGTTTCAATAATTGAGGTAGACGACTGTGGCGATCTATTTTGAGACTATAATTGAGCTTGAGATTCCAATGCTTCCAACATCATTAATTCTTCTACTACAAATTTTTGAGCATTATCTGCATTTCTCTCCACGCCAAATCCAGCTTTCTTAAATCTGGGATCCATGAATGTTGCTTTTGCAGCAGTTTTGTTAATCTCATGTCCACCAAATCTTCTTTCGATGATTTCCAGTAATTTTATATTTAAACTACTAGCGACTTCAGAATTAGAAGTGCAATTTCTAAGTGCCGCTTGTACGCCGCGAATAAGAGGTATGATGCAGGATAAGGTAGGATATTGCTCTCCAGACAAAATACAGGTCAATTGTACCACAGGTTTCAAAATGCAAAGGCACTCGTGCACATCCACCCATTCCTCTGCATTAAGGTTTTCCGGACCACCAGGTAACGAAGTAATCGCAGCTGAAAGAGGTATCTTGAGCTTATCGAGACGTTCAAGCATCTATTATAAGGAGTTCCACCTAGTTTGAACATCTTGTTTTAGTTTTAAAGTATTCAAGTTGCATTTGTTCTTGGATCTGTTTTAGTTTGTACGCAGCGTTATTGCTTTTTTTGAAATAGGTTACTATTGTTCGGTATTTTTCAACTAATTGCAATAAAAGTTCATTGTCCCTAATAGCATCTTGCACCGCCAAGTTCAAAGTATGCGCTGCACAACTGTGATGACGTTTTTGCAGAATATCAATGACAGCTTTTTTATATTAGCCGCGTTGTCTGACGTAACGCAAATGATTTTGTCAAAAATATTCCAGTCGGTTTGTAATATGTCTTTCATTTCTTGAGCTAAGTTTTCAGACGTATGGGTATCTTTCATTTCCCTGGTGGATAGCGTCAAAGATTTAAATGTGTCTTCATGAATAAAGTGTATCATCAAGGTCATGTAACATTTGCTGCTATCGGAAGTCCACAGATCCGTCGTCATAGCAATATAATCTACTGCTTGCAGCATCTCTTTCGTAGCCTTTTTGGCCGTACAATATTGCTCCGAAAGCAATTTTTCCGAAAAGATCATCCGTGAAGGTAACTCGTAAATAGGGTGCAGTGCATGTGTGAAGTCCTGAAAACCTGAATTTTCAACGACTTGAAGCGGTTGAAAATCAACGCATACCATCTTCAATAACGCTTTATCAAAATTTTTAGAGTTCATCTTAAGAGCTTGCTTAGACGGAAAAGTCATCTGAAGTTGCCGTTTTCGTGATGGTGGGTTAGACTGAGTTAGATCGGAATTTTTGTCTTGGTTGAGTGGCGTGCTAACTTCACAACTAGAAAGTCAGTCAGCGGGGGGGGGGGGGGGGGGGGTATGGAAGAATTGTCAACTTGAGTCGAGTAAATGATAGGATGAGCTTTTTTCAGGTGCTTTAACATATTAGTTGTGTTTTTAAAGTCTTTAAATACGGATACACAATGTTTACATTTTATTTTACCACCTTCCACTTTATCAAAACATTTCTATACACTTGAGGCTTTTTTAGGCGCCATTTTGAAATAAATTCAAAGTAAACTTCACTAATTTCACTAATAATACTTAAAAACAATTAAGTTCACTCACAGTAAACGCACACTGACAAAAAACAAACATATCAATTTACAAGTTTTAAACATTTCATATACATTAGTATTCGAGAAGGCGAGTCCAAAGCCGGAATCGAGTCTGACTCGAGTCAAGCCGTACTCGGCACATCGCTACATCTCACCACACTCAAGAAGTCACAGTCACTGTCATAAATGCGCAGATATCCTAAAAAAATACTTTATCAATGTGAAAAATGGTGTTATCGAAATGATTTCTGTGAGTATTGGTAACCTGAGAAAAGCAAAAGTAGTATTTTTGCGATCAACATCTTGACAAGTTGATAAAATGACTTGAAAATGAAGGAGGGATCTAATGAAATTTTGGAGGCTAAAGTTGCCGAGCGCACTGAACGTGCCAAAAAACTCTATCGGTGAGAAAATTTTGATATTACTTCACACTTTACATTCTAATAATTACATTTAGAAAAATGTCTGTACGTTCTCTACATTAATCAGAAAACGAGGTCAAAGGTGAATTAGAAATCTTACGAAGTATGTTCCATGTGACTTATATATTATTTTCTAGCGTATGTCCAGCGGACAAGCTATTTCCATAGTCCATTAATAATTATTCTTCAAATAACATAGTGGTCAAATTCTCTTCGCATATAAAAATATAACGAAGTTTTGATACTTTTAACTACATTCGTAAAAACAATAATATGTGTGGTTTCTAACAATTACAGCTATGTAAGCGACGTAGCAAGACGCGTAGGAGAAATGACTACTGCAAGTCGGTCCATCACTGACCTCTTCTCTACTCATCTTGAAGTTCAACGGCAAAAACTAAGAGACAATTGTGAAAAACTTCTATTTCTTGATCCCATCAATTATGGAAAGAAATCACTAGAATTACTTTGGAGGAAAGTATACTACGAAACTGTATCTACAGCAAAAAAGTTAAGAGAAACAGACAATGAAAATGATAGCTATCTGTTTACACATATTGTTTGTGGAATTGGTCACTTCCACCATTTTATTGCAAGAATGGAATCAGAAATGAAAATACAAATTAAAGAGTTGGATTATACATCTTACCACCTAGATGGGGAATATCTTGATAACAATGAAGCACCAACTGACGAGGAAATCCAGTTTAGTCGCTCGGCTTTGCACTCATGTCTCATTTACCTTGGAGACCTAAGTCGTTATCAAGTGGAGATATTTCATGCTTTTGAACCATCTATAGCAGCTCGATATTACCTACAAGCTGCACATGTTGATATGTCATCTGGGATGCCTTATAATCAACTAGGCAATTTATACAATGATAAAAATTACAACTTAGACTCAGTTTGCTACTATATTCACTGTCTGAGTTGCACAACACCATTTGAAGGAGCAATTGGAAACATAACAAAGATATTTGAAAAAAATGCTCAATTTTTTGATTCACTTAATAATCCTGAATCAGTGACACAAACAGAACACATACAAAATGCAATAACCAACTTTCTCTCTCTAATAGAGATTTGGTATCTTAGTAAGAATGACACCAATATTCCACAAAGATGTAGCACTATTGCTCATGAATTGAAAATAGCAATGGACTTCATTAAACCTCCATTACCTGATGTAGATAAAAATTACAATGAATACATTCAGGCAGTTGAGGAAGAAGGCTCAAATCCATCATGTTTAAATGCAAATCTTGTACATAAAATTGTACTAATTTGCTTGTTCACAATAACAAAAGTGTCAGAAACTGATGAAGTGAAAGCATTTGCTTGTAAAGCTTTTACGTTAGCTCTTTTATCCCAACTTCTACAGAAATTATTGAAACAGCTGGAATCACTTGGGCTTAAAAATCCTGCTTTCAAATATAAATCAAAAAGTACAACACTGCAAATTCCAAAACCTGATACAATTTTAGAAGCAGTCGAAACTAGTAAATCTGGCGCAGAAGAACCCTCAGATAATAGAAATGAAATCGGCCATGACAATATTGATAGTGAATCAAAAGATGCTGTTTTGGAAGAGAACAAAGAAGCAATAGTAAATGGTGATGCTAAAAGTAACATCAAGAAACCGTTAACAAAACGTCGACGACGGAGGCGTCTGGCTTCAACTGATAGTTCTGACATGAGTGATGTTGATACAGAAAGTAGTGATATAGAAGAAGTATATGAGTCATGCTCTGAAGAGGAAGATTTATCAGATTCTACTGGTCACACGGATGGATCTGCCAGTGAGGATTCATGTTATGATGGTTCTGATGCAGAAGAAATGATTGTGAAGAATAATGGCGAAGCTGAGAAAGACAATGACAAAGTGTCCAAAGAAACTTCATTAAATGGTGACTTGGATGGAAAGCAAAACAACAGTGAAGATGAATTTCAGCATAATAGTTACAACAACAATGTTCTAGATGTTCAGGGCTTACAAAATTTTTTACTTGGTGATAACTATCTGCCAAGTATCAAATTACTTCAGGATTGGGCTCTCAATGAGAAAGATTTAATCCTGTCTTGTGGTGATAGTGGAGAGTCACTTTTTCAGTGTGTTGTAGATCTGCTGAATATTTTGTCATTTTATTTTAACCCAAAACCTAATGAAAAGAAGGAATGTCATATTTTGGAATATGCCCAAAGTGTGGCAAAAAAGCTAAAGCTTGAATATAAAACCATACCTTTACCTGAAGATATTAATTTACGTGGAACCAACATCTGTAAATATGACAAAGATGCTGCCGAGTGGCAAATGTTAGAAAGATACAAATTGTCATTCTATGAGGAAAATATTGTAAGAATATTGAATTTTATAGATTTTGGTAATCATATTGCCAAGATAATTCCTCGAATTAGATTCAACAGGTCATTGAAAATATTTTACTTAAAAAAAATAGCTTCTCCAAAAGTAACTACAAAAATCAATCACAAGAGAAGCAGAGAGTGGCATAACTCAAAGAAACCCCATGTAAGTACATACAAATGCATAATGTCTTAATCCTAATTGCTTTTTAACATATTCCACATGCACATTTTAATGTTCACATCTACTTTTCATAAAGGTCGAATCAAGTGAAGGAGGGTTATTGAGACGGCTGGGTCGCCTTTGGCTGGCGTCTCAGGTGCGAGAGTTGGAACGCAGTGGTCAGTCCTCTGTGCCTGCACTTCTTGCGCTTGACACCGATGCCTTACACAAACACTTACGCCGCGTCAAGCAACTGCTTCGCGCCCGAAACTTTGTACTTCTCATACCTACTGTTGGTAAGAATCTTTATTAAATTGATTCAGCATATTTTTATTCAGATATGTTGTTTCTGTTTTGCTTATTCCTTGTAATTTTCAGTGTTACAAGAGTTGGATAACCTGAAACGTGAACAAAGCACTGCTCGCGACGCAATTCGTTGGCTTGAAGTTCAGTTGCGCAGCGGATCTCGTTTCTTACGAGCACAACGCCCAGGCCAGTCGAAACCTCTACCGCTCCTGAAATATCCTCGCAAAGCACCGCCGCATGTTCACAACTTCATACAAATTATGGAATTTTGTAACCACTTTATAGCTGATGAAAAACAAATTCAAGGTGGAAATGGTGATCCTGACAGTTCTTTACAAGGAAAATCTACGCCTTTATTAATATTGCTTGTTGGCAATGAACCCGGCAGTGAAGAACAGTATAAAGAATTCAGTGTAACAGGGGCCGCGCAGTCTGCAGGCATTTCTGTGGAATACATTGGAGACTTTTACACAAAGTGGCGCCAAACTGTTCACAAAAATGGCAAAAAGAGATGAACACGTTGTCATTGAATTCAGGACTCGACTGCAGCGAAAGGATGGACATAGACGTTCTTCGGTTTCGGTAAAAAGAATTGAAACATCTCTTTGAGAAAGATAGATTGATACATTATGCGCGTTTGTTTCAAACGCTGAGCGCTAAAATCAATGTTACGTCATAAGGATATCGTCATCGATAAACTATAGAAGGGGTATACACCTCAAGGTGGGCAATTAATTTTCTTTGCCATGGCTATCTTTACAACAAAGTTAAGATAATAACATTTTTCACATTTTCATTAATCATATTTTTACTCCGTCTTTATAATTATCATACATTTGGGAATACATATTCATTATTCATAGACATTCGTTTACTTTAATTATTTCAGATGCTATTCTGATGTTATATTCTCATTTATCGATAGTTACTGTTCACTTAAATTTCTTTTACCTATGTTCAAACGATATTTGTTCTAAAGTATGATGTTCATTTTTCATTGGAATAAAAGTGTTATCATTGCAAAAACTTGTATTTCCTTTTAATCCCATTCATCCGCATAACAAGTGTAATACAAAAGTAAATAATAACATAATTGTTGATTTTGAGTTAACATTATGAGATTATTCTGACTCAGAATTTTTTTTTTTTAAAAAGACTATCTTTATGATATTGGTAGTTTGCACACTACTACAACAGAAGAAATGCTTCCCTAGATAAAAATGAGGTATTAAATGCAGGCCTCTGGTTATAGTTCCACTATGAAATAAGCACATACTCTTTACATCCAATTTAAAATGTTATTTTACAAACTACACCACTTGCTGATGAATATAAGGAACAAAACAATGTATATTAGTGTACACTCTATTTATTATTCTTTATACTTAATATTCCTAAAATACGATAAATAAAAAAATAAGTTATGTAACAAATATAATGTACAAGATCAAACCAAGCTAAAATGAGCACTAAAATACTTTCATAGACTTTTGAAGAAACCCTCAAATTCTCGACTTTTTGCATCAAAATAGATAGCAAAATTCACATTATCTAAAATAGTGATGTTTTAAATTACAGGGGAGACATTATAATTATAATTATAAATTATGCAATATTGCAATGCCAATTTATACCAAAATGGTAAACTGAATGTGTTGAAACTTAAATGTTAAAGTGCACAAAATAATATTCTTATAAATAAAATTCAAAACATTAGACTTGACATTATAACTATTATACAATTATTAACATAGCCTCTCTGATCCCTTCCTGGGTCAATGGAGGTTAATCAAAAACTTTTAAGTTTATTAACTTACTAAATAATGAATCAATACAATAATGTACAAAATATACATTACTTTTAACAATCTTTCAACAGTCTTATAACTTTATATATCTATACAGTATTGCACTTAAAACTCAAGTGTCGAGTAATGTGAAGATATCAATAGATAAAACTTTATGAGATTATTTTTAACTTAGTTTATGCAGTGTCGTAAATAAAAGCAGTTCATGTCTGCTCCGCTGCCATCTTTCATTTGTCACGACAGACACAACAAGTTCCTGTTACGTACACATGCCTTGGTGCTTATTTCTCTGTTGAGGCGTTATTTACAGTCATAATTAAATTTAGTTTAAACAACACCGCTAACTAGCAACCTACTAATTGTATAAGCTGTTGTACTGTAGAGCGGTCTAACAAACAAAGGTCGAAATCAAATGTCTGCGTTGTTACTTCATAGCGGCCAGTTTCTGCAATAAGATTGACAACCCTTTCTAAATCTTCATTATTTTTAATTTTCATGATGCGTTGCTGTAAGTCACGCAGTTGCACCATGTAATCAGGAGAGAGATCACCAGGTTCAGCATCCTCCCCAAGGCTACTAGAGACTCCATTATCTTGGACCTTAGTCTCTGCAGATGTGGAGCCGCTGCTCTCACCACGTTCTGTATCATTGAAGGAAGGTGCTGTTTCTGAAGTCTTTGCTATTTTCCTATGTTCTATGTTTTCTATATTTTCCCTTTCTTCCTCTGCTGCTTTCCGTTTGCGTCGTTTTTCTTCTCTTTTTGCAGATTTGTCTTTATGCTTTTGTTTTTTCTCCTTGTGTGGTGGTGGGGGCTCTACTATTGGCTCTGGCTCTGGTTCTAACTCTGGTTCAGGCTCAATTTCTGGCTCTGGTTCAGGGGATGGCTCATGTTTGATATGTTCTGGTGATGGATTTTCAATTTTAACTTTGGTATCTTCTTCATCTGCCATAACAGAACTCTCAGAATCTGAATGACTACTGTTAACATCTTCATTTCCAACATGAGATGATTTGGCCAGACCACTCTTAGAACTACATTGAGATGCTGTGTCTACAGATATAGGAGATGCTGGTTCAGGGAGCGGACGTTCCTTAGGTATAGGAGTTTCTCTGCGTTCAATAACTTCAACTTTTTCAGGAGGTATGTCTCGAACTTTCTCATGCTTATGTTTCTTTTCTTTACTTGATTCTTTATGTTTTTCTCTGGACTCATCTCGTTTTTTATCTTTCTTCTTATGTTTGTGTTTTCTTTCTGGATCTGATTTCTCTTTAGATTTGTGATTTTCTGCACGCTCTTCATTATCTGGGGGAGGGGTTTTTCTTAAGTTTTCTAAAGAAAATTTATTAATTGTTTTATCAGGCTTTATTGGTTTTTCTTTGATTGTTGGAGAATCTTTCATTGATTCTTTTTCTTTTGGAACTTCTCTAATTTTAGGTACATCTTTAGGAATTTCTTTAGGAGGCTCTTTTGGAGACTCTTTTAATTTATGGCTTTCTTTTTTGTGTTCTTTCTTCTCTTTCCTTTCTTTATCCCTGTCATGACTTTTCTTTTCCTTTTTTTTCCTCTCTTTCAAATCTTTCTCTATTTTAACATCAAGTAGTTTATCTTCTATTTTAGGTTTCTTTTGTTCCAAACTGTCAGAACTGTGTTTTGGAGGTTTATATTCATCTTTAATACTAGAAGCACTACTGGAGCGTGGTGGGCTTTGTGCTCTTCTAATTGGACTCAAGCAACGCTTTTTAGCTACATCTGGTGATGGTGGTCTTTCAATTGGCCTCTTGTTGTTTTTATCTTTAGGTTTTTCTTGTTCCTTGTTGTGATTTTTAACTTTTTCTGGTCTTCCTTTATCCTTTTCTTCTTTCACTTTTACTTTATCTAGTTTGATTTCTTTGTGCTCATGCTTTTGCTTTTTCTCAGAGCTAGATCTTTCCTTCTCTTTCTTATCTGGCTTGACAGGAGGTACACTTTTTTCAATCTTTTTAGGATCTGGGGATACCTTTGGTGGTTTTTGCAAGGGAGGACCAAATAAATTTTCAAAACTGCTGGTTTTATGTGGTACTTCCTCCTTGTGTTCTTTAGACTTGTGTTTTTTAGTATTATCAGATGAAAGTTTAGGCTTACTAACAAGCTGTTGTTTTTCTTCTGTAAATGAATCTCTACTTCTACATTCTTGATCTGGATTGGTATAAAATGCATTATTGCTAATAGGTATGCCACCACCTTTCAAAAGCTTTTTTCTGAACTCTTCATTTGGATTTTGGAAAATGTATCGGTCCTTGAGAAACCCACTCTGTTGTAAAGTAAAGTCATAAGAAAATTTAATTTTCTTAGGCTCATCCTTATTTTTCAAATATATTTCTATGGGAAATATGAAACCTGCATAGCCAGATTCTTTGATGGAAAAAGGTGGTTCTTTTACAACTGCAAAAATAAAATTATACACTTTAGAATAAGAAGATTCTAACAAGATAGAAACAAATAATTTATGCAATAAATGGTACAAGCGATTGTCAAAACATTCATGACGATCTACATAAACAACATACATAATCTAAGGAAAACTTTGATCATAATAACACTTAGATACATATATGATATTTACTTATGCTGTCCTATTCAAAATATATTGTGCATATGTAATAGTTTCTAATTATATTACTATTTACCTCTTCTGGGCTTTTTAAAAGTTTCATGTAAAAGAAAAACCACTTTGTCTACAAAGTGACTGATATCTGCACCTTCCTGGCCGCGCACAAACACTTCCCAATCATGAGTAAATCCTTCTGGAGTCTTTTTCGATCTTAACGATGCTTCGTGTCCAATTTCAAAATTTACTTTTATTGCAGACATTCTGAATCTGAAATAGCAATGATCAATCATTCGTTATGAATTTCTAAAATCACGGTACTACGCTAGAAAAATAACATCGTACTTAAACATAAATTTTTTACAACATATACTTACTTTCATGAGATATTTTAAATAAAAAATATAGTCCAAACATAACAAGTGCAATGCAAAGTCTTAACCAGTCACTGATTTGATAGAAATCACAAATATCCAAAATAATCTTTTAGCGCCCTTGTTATTTTGGTCCGCCATATTATTCTTCTACACTAGACATCATAGACCATAATAAGGCTGTGATTTTCTTTTGTTCGAACCTTAGCAGAGATAACTGTTAAGCCTGAATTAAAATCGACTAACATACAAATTATTCTTCAAATGCCACAGACTGTCTTTGACTTTGATTAAACTATAATAGATGTACCAAGTACAGTGCATTCTTAATTATTACCCCTAGTTAAACAGTTTAAAACCAATTACAGTCGGTAAGTTATAGGCTTAATTATACACATTTGTAATTTATTTGCAACGAAGAAATAACTGATAAATTGGTTAAACTGACTTCAAACAGCGTTATAACTTTACACAGCGATTAATATTAAAGGGAGTATTATTTATGACTACAACAGTGCCTTGTTGTCTATAGTAATCAAACTTTATTTTATATTAGATATTATAGAATCATCACGTCTATCTAGTACCTTCATGGGTACATCTCTATAATAGATAGTTTGTGCTGGTAACTTTTAAAATTCGTTTGTCAATATTTCAAATCATTCAATTGTCAATTTGTTGTCAAAATAAAGATCTAACCTATAAGTCTGTATTACCTGAATTTAAATTTTATACATAAGATTATCATGTCTGGAGTAATAGCAGCGATTCTTCAACCACTCAAGTGAGTTGTTTTCTTTATCAAACGTATTTTACTATCAAAGCAACAACTAACGTTTACATTTTACTATTACTTTGTGTAATAATGTCCGTCCTTGCAGGCTAATGAGGCAAACCCTGCAGGTTGCTTCAACAATGACTCCTGCTACAAGTTTAGTGAAGCCAGATTGTTTTTCGTTATCATCAATTAGAACAAAAGTGCGTTGCTATTTCCCAAGAGCAAACGAAGTTCGGAGAGTGAATCGTCATGGCTGGAAAACTAGGATATCCACACCAAACGGTCGCAAAATTATTATGCGAAGATTACTCAAAGAAAGATTTGTATTAACTCATTAAGTTACAATTAAAGTTGTTGTAGCCAACTTAAGATTGTTTAATGTACATTTTATGTGACACCAAAGTCACACAAATAATTAAGAGAAATGTAGGTAATGGATTAGTCAGGTTGTTACGACAATTTATTATGCATGTAGTATAATTAAAATAAATAAAGTATGCTATAAATCAAATCTTTATTTAAAACAGCCTGATTTTTATTAACACACCTCTTTTCTAACAAGCTATACATTTCACTTATCAACTAGTTCAACTTTACAAAAAGTAACAAAAACAGAATATTTGTCTTGCCATATAGGTACTGTTGTGCAGTTTGTTTTTAATATATTTCTGGTCAGAAATATATAAAAATGTGTAATCTACTGCTCTAGCAATGCCCTAAGGGATCCTTCATTTAATTTCAAGTCTTGACAATGCACATGAAATCATAGTAATTATATAAGAAGCCTGACTGGCCTGAAGCCTGTGCCTGTGGGGATGTAAGTTATCCAGTTATTTAAGGCTTCTAAAAGTAATATGCTATGCCACCAAAGTAGTATATAATGAAACCCATATTATGTGTTTATTTTAATATTATCTCAAAAACCCTCAGAGGACAACACTTTCATAAATTACACTTACAATACAATTTTATAAATATTTACCATGGACTAGTTGAATAAATATTTTTGTTGTGAGTGAATGGAATCTTCAGAGGTTGGAGATTTAGCTGGTTTCAAAAGGTTGGAAATTTCAGACACAACCAATGTGGTTAGTTTGATTATTGCCAAGTGTGCAGCCAACTGTAATACTAATGCACCAAAGCCCTTGTACAAGCCAGAAACACCCTCCTTAGCTATGGTTGAGTTGTAGCAATCCATGAATCCTTCATAACCAGTCAGTATTGGTATTACTGATGTGCCAGTGTCTAAGTTGTCTACTATTGTTCTGGTCCCCTGAAATGAAGTATTGTGTCAAATATAACATTTTGATTAGAAACTTTTTAAAGTCTATTCACTTTTTTTATAGCAAAGTTGTTGTGTTTAGCCTTTTCTGAACTATGTTGGAGTCAGCTTCCAGTCTATCCAGCTGTGCGGGCCTTGTGACTGCCGACTTCGAAAGTCATGGGTTTAAGGGGTTCTTAGAGGCACGGAGGCTCCCCGTGATAAGGATACAAGCAACAGACTTAAAACATTGTTCTGTTTTAAACTATTTGAACATATTAATGTATAATCGAATTATTTATTTCCGTTTACACAATTATTATAAATTAGTACAAAGCTATATTCTCACACACATGCACTGCCCATATACACACTTATGTTGGTTTAAGTGAACGGGCATGACCACTGAGACATCCATAATTAAAGTTCAATAGTATTTATTTTTTTATTTATTTAAGCACGCTATTTATTTATTTATCTATTTGGAACTGGTTTACATCGGTTACGTCACAGTGGGTTCAGTTGAAAACCAGCGTCAGGCTCTAGTAGTCTGACATTTATGCTGAACTGAACCTATTTGGCTCAGCCGCTAGACACACAGATACTTTATTTTTTTGTTTATTTTTTATTTTGTTTTATCTCTTATGATTTTTTTTTGTCTGTGTGTCTGACTGCTTTCGTGCCAAATAAATTTCTTTCTTTCTTTCTTTTCTTTCTTTATTAAAGCAAAGGAAAACTTGTAGTTCTCACCTGTATATGAAGTCTATGTATTATAGTTTCAACTGGGAAAAATATAATTTCCATTGTAATGAAAGAGAAAATATTGGCTTTTAGACTAATATCCTCAATCAAAGGGTTGACTGAATTTTTGTTGTAGTTCACGTTGTAGGAGTCACTAAGTTCATGTCTGTGTCTTTGTTGGAAACGAAGAACTTTTTCAGTTATATTTTTCAAAGTTATGCTAAAAACAATAATAGTTATGTACAATTAGTAATAGGAATAATGAATCAGAGTTTGTCTCAAACATGTTTCATCCAAATATCTATAGATAGGGCCAATTATCCAAAGCTTATGGATATTCACGGACTAACATTGATGTCAGTTCATATAGCTGGTAAAGGTGAGCGTAGTTAGATAATAATATGTGGAAAAAGCAAAAAATGTATGTAAAGAGATTTTCCGTTTTCAATTCACAATTTTATAACTCAAACCAATACTTACTGAGCAATATACTTGGTAATGCCGAGAGAGACAGTAGGAAACACAATAGCCCATATTGGCAGCATTCGGCCTCTGCTCGGTGTGCCCCACTCCAGGATGCGCATGAAACCTTCCCTGAACACATCTAATAGTGCCGGCTTATCACTAGCGATGTCACTCTGCACCGTTTCTACTAAACTTGCCGAGTAGAATGGTGTGATGATTGCTAAACTTATACTGAAAGTAGGAAAGTTCAAACATGCATAATAGGAGTTATGATGAATGAATGAAATATTATTTGCTATTACATTAAACGTCAATTTATACCGTGTTGACCCTTAATAAGGCAAAGGGAATATATGGTCGCTGCGCCTGCAAAATCCGCCATGTGTTTTTTTTTTTAATCTGTCTTTGATGCTATTTTATAATAGTTCTCAAGCCAGGTGCACCTGTAAAATCTGTTTTTGAATAATTTATTTGGTTAAGAAGATAGCAAAACAAATTATTATAAAAGATATTTTACAGTTGCACGTGGCTTGAGAACTATTATAAAATTATAGCATCAAAGACAGATTTAAAAAAAAAGAACAGCAGATTTTGCAGGCGCAGCGACGATATTTCCCATTAACTTTCTTGGATGATGTCGCGAAAGCCACCTTTTTATATATTTTTTTAAACCGAGCTGTATAACAATTTTTACTATTTTCTTCAATGGAAACCAAAAATAATAGGCACCTACATAAAATCAAACAATTTTTTTTATTATTTATAAAAAATTGCCAAATTTTTTATTTACTTTTCTTAAAGCCTTATATATTCTTAAAAACTTTTTTAGATTTTCAGGCATTTCAAGATGTTACAATTAAAAAAACAGGAATTATAAGTCCAGCTAATTTATTTTGATGTTGTTAATTAATTAAAATGCTTTCATTCTTACCATTTTAATGTTATATGTTGAAGGAACTGCAAAACGGAATCACATTTTCCTATCTCCCTGAAAAAAATTGTTACATCAATATCTAGTCTAAGAAAGAGTAATATTAAGCAGGTTGGAGATCAGGGATTCCTCTGGGAAAATAAAAATGGCGGAACTATGTGATGGGTATTGGTTATTTTCTATCTCATCTGCATATATCATGCAAGTGGAGTTATAGGCAAAATAGAAATTGTACAAGATACTTACTTGGGCCAGCCAGTGCCCTTGGAGACCACATCCTCTACAGCCAAGTTAAGACCTTTCACTATACAAGTAGAGCCAATGCCTTTCCATAGTGTGGTGACATCTTGCCGCCGGTGCAGTCTGGCAACTACAGGCAGGAGGGTGTATGGAACTATGTGGAAGTTCTTCAAACCATTGTGGACCTGTGAATGCATAGACTGAGTGAACAGCTTTCTTTACTTCAAGCTCCCATAAACATTAAGAGTACTAAATAAATATTTAGAACATATTTTACTTATATGAAAAAGTAGTAAATGTAAGTTAATCATACAAAAATCATAAAGATAGAATAAGGTAATGTTTAATATGGTAATAGATATGATTAATTATTTAGGATAATTCCTATTACTTTATATGGTTTTCAATATCATTTCAATTTTCAATATAATAACACTGGTATTATATTGAAAATTTCCACATATTTATGTTTTTAAAGTGTCATTTAGATTTTTTGCTAGATTTAACTTTAAAGATATTTGATGTAACATGTGTAAATCACAATAGGTACACTAACATGCATGCAATGATGTTAAAACATTATTTAGAAACCATGTTATGCTGTAGATCAAGGGTCTCCAAATGACGGCCCACAGGCCAACACTGGCTTGCGAGCATCTCCAATCCAGTATGTGGCTGTAGGCCAGGTTGGTAGTATTTATCAAAACTACAGTATGTTGGTATGATGAACTAATTAGATCTTGGCCCTTTGGGATATTGCAGAGGAGTCAGTGCAGCTTTTAAGCTAAAAATTTTGGAGACCTCTGCTGTAGATGGTGTATAAATATTAAATTTCTGTCTGCTTGTTACAGCACATGATGACATGTTGGTCTGGTACACCATGGTCACCATGCTTCATCAATTTAATGCAACAACTATAAGTGTTCTTCTTGCTTATCTTGTTATTGATTGAGATAGGTACCTAACTAATTACTTTAATTAAAGCATTATGCCTCATTTCAAAGTAAGCATAGTAAAATTATATGGTATGGACAAACCTGACACTGTCTTCTCAATACAATAAATGGGTGACTTAATAAGTTTTCTGTAATAAGACTTGCAACACTTATAGCTGTTGTAACATAAGTATTGTTATCTGAAACAATAGAAAATAATTAATATAAGTTAAAGTACTTTCAACATATTATTTTTAAGATTATCATTAACAATAGCTGGTAAGTAAACATACAAAATATTATTCTGTAAGTTGCAGGTAAGAATCACACTTAATAACGAACAATCACTATAATTGCTGTCGTATTTTATTATGTGCACATATATTCCCCTGGCTATGTTCCCACTTACATACACATATATAAACACTTAGGCATTTGTTACCACATCCATGGGTAATTAATTACATTACAGTTGCTTATCTTTTTTTAATGTTATTAATGTCAAGTTTTTCATACCGGAATAGCATTATGTATAGTAATATTAACTTACCATCTTCAGAAACATCATCCATAACCAAAGGTGGGCCCTGAAACTCCTCGGTTACAGGAGTATGATAACCGTATATCTGCTGGTAGCGAGTATCGTACAAATCGTTGGTTTCTCTGTTAGGATCCAGGCCATATGGCCTATTATAGCCGGAATAATCACCAAAACCAGCCATTCTTTTCCTATTAGAACATCCTTATCAGCGAATATATTATATTTAGCCCTGTAAAATAAAATATTAAAAAAATCAAGTAACTGTGTCGATCTTCTATCTTCTATTACAGCAAATTCTTTATGTACTAATAATGCCGTTCAATTGAAAAATATTTAAACCAATTATATCGTTTCAAAAGAGAAAACGAGAGATTACACACCAATCACAGGGCATTCCATATAATTGATTATAATTTTAAAAATGTTACCTGGCAAGGCGACATGTAGAACGTATTCGTGGATAAATGTCATAGATTTGGTCACAGACACGCGTTTGACTATTTCGGGTTCGAAGATATGGTGATTGTAGTCGATTTTGTAATAGTTTGTCAGCATTTGATGTTAATAATTTTAGATGTGTATCCGAAATGTCAGCTTGTCCAGGGCCGACAGAACAGAGCCTTATGTCCGATTCGGCCGATTCGGATAGATGTGCGAGGTTTCCTAAGATTTCATACAACTAATTCTAAAATTCGATTCTTTCGGCGCGTTCGGCTCTGATAAGTGTGCGTCCACCTTTATGTTGACACTTCTTTGGCTTTTGACATTTTAATTATTTGACACTTGACACTCTTGACAGTATGTTTGACAGACGTACGCAAACGCAAACTCAAAGCGGAGCAAAGCAAAACAGCCAAGACGCATGATCAAAAAGATTTTATAGGGCTAGCTCACCGACGAGTGAATATCGATTATAAAATAAGACGAAAGTTCTTCAACAAAAATGAGTCTTACATTTTTGAATGGCATTTGATTGAATTAAAAAAATCATAATGCTGGGCAAGGCTGTGCTGTGTTTATCGACTTTACACTTTTACAGTAACTATTTTATTTAAACATTAGTGTGATGAACTATGGCATTTATGTGTGTGGAACCAGTGGCCTGAATGTATTGTGTGATGTTAATTGCAGGTGTAGCGGCACAGGAGCAGTGCACAGATTTGCGCGGTCGGTTGATTTCTCACGGCCTTCATTATGTGCCTGGCCCAGATACTTGTACGCTTTGCGTTTGTGACAATGGATTGCCCAAAGTTTGTAAGGCGGTACTCTGTTCACCTCCCCAGGTGAGCTAAAGATATAAATTAGTTACCTTTAATAATTGTCTATGAGAATATTAAGAATTAAGTAACTAACAAAACTTTTTATTTTTTTAATCAATGAAAATTTTTAACTATACAAGATTTATATCCACGTCTCTTGTACTCCAATACAAGCCTAAAGTATGATATTATGATCTGGTAATTTTTTTTAATATCTCAGTGCATATTGTTGAAATAAAAATAACATCACACCTGTATTTCCCTGAAGGGATTAGCAGAGAATGACCGTTACATACCAATATAATACAATGTGTTTTAATTAATATATTAGTATGTTAATGTAAAAAGTTGTCATTGGTTTGTACTACATACATAATATCACATGTATATCTTATGGAATTCAAAAGTGTGATATGAAAAGTATAAAAAGATGAATAGATGTAGGAAGTTTTATTTCCTTTGTTGCATTTTGTAGTTACCGCTTGCTCCTAAAAGGCTCTATTCTAAGCTATAATACTATGTCCAATTCTAAATTTCTCATAGCTGTTTGGCCATGGGGGGTTATGAATTGTTGTACTGTGGGCAACAATACATTTTGCAACATATAATTTACTTATAACAGTGACTATCATTAACTGTACTTCCTTTCCATTGTCTTGTGATGGTCTATTGTACATTGACGGCTTAAAAATAGTTTGTAATCAAGCAAGCAAGTTAGCTCATTACCGTCCACTGCTGGACATAGACCTATGCCAAGTCCTGACGTCCAAGACCTATGTCAAGTCTACTCAGCAATGTTTTTTATTGTTGATAATGCTTTTTTCTCTATATGAGAAGACTGCCTCACTTTCCTAACTCTGCCATCATAATGTAGTATGCAGTAAATAATGCATAGTCTTCTAAAATGGTATAACTACAGTTTAGGGTTACTGTTACTGCACTCTTCATTAGGACTGCCAAACTACTCTAACCCAAAATTTACAATGGAGACTACTAAGAACAACACTGAGCTAAGACACTTGACATGCCCTCATTATCGTTGATTTAACTGACAAAACAATGAAATTAATTAGAAAAAAATAGGAGAAGAAACAACAAAATAAAAATGTCAATAATGCAGGATTGCCGGTCATTTCGCGTTGGGAACACATGCTGCGAGTTTATTTGCTTGGACGATGTGGTGAAACCGGCGGAAGGTGCGGAGGCTAACGTGCGCATGGCGGCCGGGGGCGCTGCAGCCGTCGTGTTGCTGACGGTCGCGCTCGTCGTGTACCGCGTCAGAAAACAGAAGAGACGACGGCCTCCACATGCTGATGATCAAAGGAGCTTGACTAGCATTGGGTATGTATAGATACTCTTTTATCATATTTTGGATTGAGTAAATAGGAAATTTTAAACAGATTACAATATTTTGCTTTAAATAATATGTACTAGTAACAGCACCGAGATTGTGGCAAAGCATAACCATTTCCGACATTCTCTATGCCGCTTAGAAGAAATAATGAAAGCAAGTTTCGATGTGTAACGCTCACATCTCATAACAGGGTAGTCATAAGTACTATTGAACACCAATAGTTCACCGATGACTGTATTTGTTCCGATGTATAATAAAGCTCTCTACGTATTTCCATCCGTGCTCCGTCCATAGTGCGTAGGCTTGCTGGACAGCAAAACATCGCGCATTAGGGTTGACCCACATCTGTCAGCACGGAATCGCGTTTTTCATGCTCTATCGTTTTCTGTCGCCCAGGAACATCATTTAATAGAGTGCAAAGACAGCGTGAGTGCTATCGCATGCGGTTTCGTGCTATCGCGTGCGGTCTCGTGCTATGGCATGCGGTCTCGTGCTATCGCATGCGGTTTTGTGCTATCGCGTGCGGTTTTGTGCTATCGCGTGCGGTCTTGTGCTATCGCGTGCGGTCTCGTGCTATCGCATGCGGTCTCGTGCTATCGCGTGCGGTCTCGTGCTATCCCGTGCGTTCTCATTTTGTCTATCTCGCTAGAGCGAGGCACGTCAGTTAATAGATTAACTGACGTGCCTGGGCGACAAAATGATAGAGCATGAAAAAACGCGATTCTGTGCTGTCAGACGTAGATCAAACCTTATTCTGTCCAGCGTGCTTTTGCTTACGCACTATCGATTTGCGTTGTGCATCGTTCTAGTACCGATAGCATGGATAGATAATGCGTGGAGGGTTTAATATTATTGCCGGGTACAATTACTAACCAAGCGTCAAGATGTAAGACGTGACATCTTGCACGACAACGAGACGGTACGTATTACAACCGGACAGTGTAATAATCAATTCAACTGGTAATTGTAATCGTGCGACGATTAACTAGTTAAAACCACAACTCTTGATGAAAACGTGTACGTCTTACGTTTTATTGTATCTTATAGCGGATGTCACAAATTGCTGTACAGTGCAACACATCGCTTGGCGTCCTTGTCACTAATTGATACGTACCTAGCTGATCTGAGTACCGTTCAACTTGACGTTAACTGTCGCAGATAATTATACAGTAAATCTTAAAGTAATTAAGGAATGGAGCGATACGGTGCTGTCGAGCGTGTTCGATTCAATTTTTTTAAAAGGTCAATAGCTCTGCTTTCCTTTAATCTGCAACGCAACTGAAGATCGGTGACGTATCTTCCGTCAGATGTGGTTTGGCCCTAGGACCGAAGAGACCAGGCGTCCTAACAGTTATTATACGACACTGAATAAGAGTTAGGGACCCTTAAAATCTGGTAGTATAATAAGCCCTTAACCACAAATACATACGCACGTTTCGTTATCGCCTCATGAGAGTCATGAGTCAACCGCAGTTATTGTGTGATACGATTCTATTATAAACGATTACTCTTAAAAAAGTCAAAGAAACTAATGCTAAATGACTGAGTTGTTTTTTTTATTATGCGAGTATTTTTTATTTGTTATGTATTCAATACGTGCTGCCTAGCCTTTCCCAACTATATTGGGGTCAGCTTTCAGTCTAACCAGATACGGTTGAATACCAGTATTTTATACGGAGCGACTGCCATCTGGCCTCCGGAACCCAGTTACTGGGCAATGCCGATATCCTAAGGTTAGACCGGTTGTCAGACTTCAGACTTCGCGTAACGGCGATCATAGGTATTTTTATGACACCCGGGACCGACTGTTTAACATGCTCTCCGAGACACGGAGAGGCCTCGATGTGTAACGAACGGTCACCCATCCACGGACTGACCGCGGCAAGCGCAGCTTCACCTCGCAAATCGTATGATTCGCGCGGTTAGTAATTAGCCATGAGCCCCTATATACAGTATAATATACAGTATTCACAAGATCTATAGGTATACTAATATTATAAAGCTGAAGAGTTTGTGTTTGAACGCGCTAATCTCAGAAACTATTGGTTGGAATAGAATAAGTATTTTTGTTTTGGATAGTCAATTTATCGAGGAACGTTATAGGCTATATAACATCACGCTACGACCAATAGGAGCGGAGCATAAATGAAAAATGTTGTTAAAATGCGAAAAATGTCCATCCGTACGAAGCCGGTACGGGCCGCTAGTAAACAATAATCTTAGTATGTCTATGCGATAACCACTCTTGTTTAATGTATTTAAATCCCTTTAATACAGCAGATTAATAAAACAAACCACTAACGTAGGTATTACACTGTTTATGGCGGAGTTAAACATTTTATAAACAATGCATGTAGGTATGTGTAATGCTATTAACACAGTTATTTTATACCATCGAATAATTATATTCAAGGACGGCTGTTTATAAGTACCGATGCTTGTTAAGTATTACTTTATAAGGCGATCATGTTTATCATAAGTATGTAATTCTATCACGCCATGTGCTACTATTATGTGTCGTCCACACCAAGCGGCACTCACTACCGTGACGAGAAGTGATCTTGTCGATTTTGTGAGGCTTTTGGACAAAATCCGTCCATCTGACAACCAATGTCACATATGGTGGCTTGGTTCCCCGAGTGGATAAACTTTAAAGAAATTATAAGATACAAAATGCAGTTTTAGTCTACGCGCAAGTGCTATTCACCTCCTGAGGTATGGGAGCGGCAGGAGGGGGGTGCGCGCGGTAGACAAGACAAAGGGCAAACTGACAGAGCGCGTCTATTGTTTCGCACCCCCCTCCTGCCGCTCTCATACCTCAGGCGGTGACTAGCACTTGCGCGCAGACTATAGTTAACTTGTTTTCCGTCTGAAATTTTGTAATATAAGGCGAAAGATGCATCACCTATTATATAGAGCTACTGGACTCTCATCTGCGAACTGGTTCGCTACTGCTACTACTACACTATAGCAACAAATCATGCTATACATACATCGCTTACAGATATCTGCCTACCTTTTCTGGAGTCTCTGACGTCACACGATTTAGGTTTTCAATTTGGCATGATTGTAGGACGCCTCTAAATATATTTTGTTGGTCCAAGAGAAAAAAAACTAGGGCAATTTATTTTAATATGTTTATGGAAAAATATACACAGCAACAAATACGTTTATCCAGGTACATAAGCGGCAGTATGGGCTACATGGGAGGGACATGCGAGACAGCACTGGCTGCGTGGAAGCCGCCCAGCAATTATCTGCCACGAGGAGAGGCGCCCCCGCCATACGACGAGGCGATTGCCCAGTGTCGCCCCGAAAACATGAGGTATGGTTTTGCAGTCACTTATACATTGCATACGCAAATGTTTTTCTTAAACTTTTGAACGCCAGAGAGTAAACGCACCGGTACGCATGGGCGTACCCAAGGTACGCCAAGGTAACTGTAATACCATCGTTTTTGTCACATATTTGTGACGTTGGCGTACAGGGTAAGCTTTCGTTTGTCACATATATATGACAATGGCATCCAAATGGTTAATAATGATCTCAAGCAGAACCTGTCATAGGCGTGATTTATTCATAAGTGAGGGGTGGGCGGCGACTTAGCAGTAAGGCCGGGGCCGCACTGGTACGGCGACAGCGACGCGACGGCTATTTCATGAACACAAACTCCTATAAACATATGTCCGTGGCCGCACTGCAGAAGCGACAAGCGAAATTTATTTCTTCACGAAATCGCCGTCGCGTCGCTATCGCCGTACCAGTGCGGCCACGGCCTAACGCTATGTCTTACGACGAATGCGACGTGTTTTATGCTGTGTCGGCCTGTCTTATTATAGAACGACAGAAGAGACGACGCGTCTGTAGCACTTTGTCACCCTGAATCTATAAAAATAGCGCTTTGGATTTCGTTCTGCTTAGCCTTTTCCCAACTATGTTAGGGTCAGCTTTCAGTCTAACCAGATGCTGCTGAATACCAGTATTTTATACCGAGCGTCTGCCGTCAGACCTCCGCATCCCAATTACTGGGCAAAACCCGATATCCTAAGGTTAGACCGGTTGTCTGACTCTCGGGCTTCTGGCTACCCGTAACGACTGTCATAGGTATTCGTATGACACCCGGGACCGACAGTTTAACGTGCTCTCCGACGCACGGTTTTGATCTACTTCGCAAAAAAATAGCACTATTCCCATAAAAACAATGAACTTTACTCGGTCTACGGGCCAGACAGCAGTATATATTTCAGCGTTATGTCCAAAAAGGAAAAAACACTTTGTATTCACAGAATTTCAAACGAGAGCTCATACCATCGTACTTACCCCGCCACGGTAGACACAATGGCGCGGCCCGACGACCCGGTGCAGTGCGGCGGCCACGGCTACGTCAACATACCGCGACCCGTCACACAGGTCACATATTATGTATGAGTTTGTTTAACCTAGTCCATACCTAAGGCTCTCAATAACATGTTATCTTAAGTAAAATTAAGCTTGATTCTTTTCACTAGGTGATAAGTAAAGGTCATTTCACAAATCATTGTTACACGGTCACACGGGTGGTAGCATAAGAATAGGGTTATGCTTACACTGCGCCTGCGCCGCTTACCGCTCGCGCTGGTTTAAGCGTGGCTGTGAAATCAGCTTTACTATGCATCTATAAGCGTGTTACGTGACCTTACTTGACAGGCATTTAACCTTTTAACCGCTTGAGTCGCATTTTTCTGCGACAAATATTTCCGTGCCCCTACCGCGCGATTCGTATTTCTGCGACAGAGAACATGCATGGTTTTTTTTTCTATTTTCGTCCTATGAACTGGGTGGTACAACTAAAACGATAATTCAATAGAGATATGATTTACAACAATTACTTAAAATTGTTTCATAGCTCTAAGTATAGAAAAAGCTTAATATATTGTAGGTATTATTTTATCGATTTTTAGTCCGGCGCTAGGAGCACGGCAATTGATATTTAGCCACGCGCTTAAAAGGTTAAATGTACACAAAAACCTTTGTTGTGTTTCCCTTTAATTGTGAATAGTAGTTAGCATAAATGACCTAAATAAGTTTTTGTATGACATGTGAATCGAAAACAAAAGGAACCTTTAACTTCACCCTACTTGCTATTATTAGAATACGTACACAAACGTTATATTTACGAAGATATCGTAACCTTTGTATAACGTTGCACAGATCGCCAACACTCAGAACTGCTACAACGCCCCGTTGCTGCAACCGGTACATCAGCAAGACAACCGAGAGCCTGCGTCTATGCCTCACCATCCTCTAGCACCCAACAGTAAGTGTCAATCATATCAGTCCTTAAACTTCCACTGCTTCGTCTCTTCGTGTCGGCACGAGCTGCACGAGAGTAGCTGTTGCCGTGCTGAAAAGATGAAGACTTGAGGGACTCCCACGCTAAGCAAGTGTAAGAATGATGCTTCTAACCATATCATCTTCAGTTATTCAAAATGATCGTTTAAGAAACGAGTGTGGAAACAGTGTCCTACTCTTCGCTGGAGAAAAAGATCTAAGTGCAATAACATATGAGTAGCTAGTCTAGTCAGTTATTTTTATTGTATAATACCGTGTATTACGCTTTTACTAGGGTTGCCAACTCTGTAAAAGTAAATTCAAGGAGCGAGGCAAAATGGAGGAAGGAAGTAGGTGAGTACGTGCCATTTGTTGAGCGAAAGCTGTCCGTCGACGTATCATAGTAAATACAATGGCCGATCGCAACGTTGGCGCGCGTTTGGAATTCCGGGAGATTTTTATTGAATTCCGGCAGACTACCAAAACTTGGTGGCAGTTTTCGGGAGGGCTGGCAACCCTAGTTATGACAGATCACCCCGTTAGGCCAAGAACAAAAAAATCTAAATAGTTTGTTTGTGAACTGCAATGACAGTGGTTTTCATTAATCTGGTTTCGTAAGCCGTATGTTAGTGCCTGTCATCGTTGTCAATACGCTATTGTTTTCCCTTATTTATGTTTTGAGCGGCGCCTTAAGATAATAATAACAAGGTGCATAATAAATAATGAGGTACTAGTAGTTTATTTATTGATTCGATTGACGAAAACAAAATGAGGTCACCAATTCGTTTGGACGGTATGTACCTATGTATAAATAGCTAGGTGATTATGGCCCTCATGAGGTCATGACCGTTCATAGTACCAGTGTATGAAGAAGCCCCTACCAAGGATCTACATTTTTCAAAAGGGGCTCTAGGCAAAAATTTTAAACAAATAAAATAGGTACCTACTAAGACATTTTAAAAATTGGTTATACTACTAATAAAATTATAAATAATTCTAAAGGTTTATTCGTAATAACCGGGTCCAGCACAGTAGGTACAGACTGCGAGACTGGCTGGTGGCGGGTTGACCGTAATCTTCGCCGTCCGGGGCAAGTGCCCCCACCTGCACCCCCTCCTGCACCCCCTAGATCCGAGCCTGAGAAGCCCATGTCCAGCAGTGGACAGTCTCGGTCTGTAATGATGAATTACATTATTATGGAGAATATGGCACTAGAGTTCGTTCAACGTTGGCGTCAGTGATGCGTACCCCTTCGTCCTAGCTGGGCAGCGGGCTGCGCTGTATTTTGTCGAGCATCGCGTCGCCAAAATACGAAGCGATATGCCTCCTATAATTGAGGCTTACGTGAGCGGTGCAACTAAAGGTCCGGCTACATGCAGCGACTTGCATGCGCAAGCGGCTCGTGCAATAATTTGCGCAAATGCTACTGTAGCTTTTAATGGCACTGCGAGGCGGCACGTTGCGGATACGCGGCTTGAGCGCGGCGTTTGTGGTCTGCTCAAGATGTCTCATGTGCGCAACGTCGGTGCTAATCAAACGTTAGAAGAACGCGTACGACGGTCAGACGCCAGTGGAATCGGGCCCTTATGGTCCGGCTTCACGCCTAATATTATTTGCACAAATTCTAATTTCGGCGCTAATCAAACGTTAGAGGAACGCGTACGACCGTCAGAGACCAGTGGGATCTTGCTCTAACAGAGGGGCCCGTGGCCCCGTGGCTCCGTGACTCCGTGACTCGTAAACCTATGAGCATAGGTTGTTTTGAGCGGTTTGACTGCGGCACATTGCTGCTAGGACATGTCGAAAGCGTCGTAACGCTTTAACACGCCGCTCTGTCCGACACGACATATTGCAACTTGCAACGCGCTGCCCAGATAGGACGAAGCCTGGTAGATAGAAACCTTTCATCGTGCGAACGTGTCTTATGGGCGAGGTTAGTGTAGCGTTCATCTATTGTACAGCTCATGTTTCACACAGTAATAATTTATTATTTAATGCCTAATTGTCAAAGTATAATTAATAATAGATATTATTTGTATTGTATCAGTGGTGGGGTTCCCGAGCGCCATCCGCCTGACAGGGTCCCTGGGTGCGATCAGTAACCGCGGGCTGCTGTCCGTACTGCAGCGCGAGCCCGACCACGAGCGACCCCACAACGTGCCCGGCTTCTACACCAACAATGCTAACGTACACACCTCACTGTTAGTAATTTCGTAATGTAACAAGTAAGATGTAGTTCGATTTTGTCAGTTATCTGGTGATTCGTCAATCGTCAGTCTCTTTGGTCAATGACAGGCTGCATCACGTGTAGGGTGGGGTGTCGTTTGGAGAGACTCCATCAATCGGTCAACTCAGCCTATCACAGTCTACTGCTAGACACGGAGAGACTGTAGGCCTCCAAATCAGTAACACAGTAATTTCAAATTCGTATAACTTACAGCAAGGTGTAGTAAAATCTGTCAGTGTACAGTCAATAGCAAAAGTCGATGAATATTTTGGTATTTCAAAATTAATTATCTAATTTATTTTTTGATTAAATTTATCATAATACTATTCTTTAAAGAATTCAGTTCTGTATCGTTATTAGTTAACAGAAATTATAATTTTCATTTATGAAACAGTTTTGAAACTGATCAATCATTACTTACTTTTCATGTTGATTGTACATCTACACTGCGACTTGGTGATTGTGTACTTAATTACGTGTTAACTGTTGGAGTTGGAGGCAGTGTGTTTACAGTAATAAAAGGCACGCGACCATGGCGCTTTAGTAAAACCACTGTGCCATTATGAAACAGCGTTTGCGGCTGTTTAATTGTCAATAGAATAATTAATATAGAATTGTTTACTTTCAACCTAACACTCCAGAGGTTCCGACAAACACTTTGTCCGCATTCAATTTTATTGAGTCAGTAGTGAACTGCCTCGTTGATTTAGTGGTGGCAAACGCGACTGCTGATCGAAAGGTTCTGGGTTCGATGCTCAGGTCGGGCGAAGTGTTATTTGGGTTTTTTCGTATGGAATTCCTTAGTAGCAACCCGGAGTTTGGATTTGTGCCCGGTTGATGGCTCTCCCCCTATTACATGGAACTATAACATAACGGAGAAATGTGGGATAAGGTATAAGGTATAATGGGCTGGTGTCCGCAACTCCACGTCTGAGCGCGTATTTTGCATCACGGGTGGTAAGTATAGTTACTCGTTCCACCCTAACTCCTCGAAAAAGGCCAGCACACCCTTGATGTTGCTGACGATTTCTCAGAGAGTACCTGGGTTTCCGAAGTACTTGGCCCTGTATGTGGCGACCTCAGGGCAGTTTAGTAGCACGTGGGCTGCCGTCTCGTCCTCCTCCATGCATGCTCTGCACAGTGGGCTGTCTGTAACTCCAATGACAGAGAGGTGTTTGTTAAACGAACCATGGCCAGTGATGGCTACCGTGACTGTACGCAGTTGTTGCTTTGACAGTCGGAGAGCTTTTTTAGTTAGGTGACCGTCAATTGCGGGAAGCGCCTCCTTGGCCTGCCTGCACTCGCCATGGTTTATCCATGATTCGTTGTGTTGATCTCTGGTGCGTTTTCTTACCAGAGTGCGTAGGTATCCGAAGGGGAGTGGTACTATGGGTTCAGGACCCACCGCATCCATGCTCGATCCCCTTCTAGCGAGTTCATCCGCTGCGTCGTTGCTTCGGGAACCGCTGTGTCCTTTGATCCATTGAATGGTTATATTATTGAGGTTACCCACCTGGTTTACAAGTTTATACAAGTTTGGTGTACATACAAGTTTGGTGACACTCGTGTACCAGCCCAGAATTAACTGTGTGGCTGCTTAGTAGAAATGTGGGATGTTATTGTATGCTTCTGTCCAATCTTTCAGGGAATACAGGCGTAGTTTGAAATGAGTCATCAATTTGTACACAACAATAAATAGTTTGTTTATTTACATAACTCATCTTAACTGTATGGCTGCACTACCAATAATATCAATGTAAGTACAATTATCATAACAACTATAACACACAAGCATCAAAACAGTTGTACAGTACAGTAGGACGGTGCTCCATACCGTACGCAATTTCTGAGGGTATTAATATTTTTTTTTAAATAATGTCACTCCTGTTTTCCCCGCGCGGTTTGGCAGAGGTGTATAGTAAATCCCACATTTCGCTGTCATGTTTAAGTCCCACGTAATAGGAGGCGAGCCTATTGCCATCAATCGGGCATAAATCCAAACACCGGGCTGGTACTGAGGAACTCCACACGGAAAAACGCAGCAACACTGCCCGACCTGGGGATCGAACCCAGGACATCACATTCAGCAGTCGCGCTTGCCACCAACGAGGTAGTTTTTTTACAGATCCATAAAAACATACCTTATTCATTTTAACTGTAAAATAAAAACGAAACACGCTTTTGGGACCAAAATTTCAATAATCAAATACTGTACGAGCAATAATTTTATAATGTACTAGCGACCCGCCCCGGCTTCGCACGGATACAATGTAGATACTAATGTGGGGCATATAAACTTTCCTCTTGAATCACTCTATCTATTACTGAAAACTGCATTAAAATCCGTTGCGTAGTTTAACAGATCTAAGCGTACAGACAGCGGGAGCGACTTTGATTTATACTATGTAATGGTATTTACCATTCCAGCCACCGCACAATCCCGCGCATATCGACCGCTGTGGACACCACACTACTCGACACCCCTATCTCTGGGTTCAACCGCGCCGACCGCTCCCTTCACAACGAGATCCGCCGCTCGTTCCACAAGCCCAGCGACAATAATCGACACAACGCCGACACGGGACGGAGCATGCCCAGGAACCTCAACCTCGCGTCCGCCAACGATATCACTAGGAACATTGAGCCAGTCCTCGATGCTGATACGTAAGTTCCAATAGTAGATTATAGTTATTTTTAAAAGAATGAAGTGGTGTGCCTGTTGTCTTGTATATTATCATAAGTTATGATTTATAATGTAGGAGAACGAGGTATGGTGTTCCTTCTACGAAAAGGGAGGATCCTCCTACCAGGGCCTGGCGGGCCACTGCTCAACGGTTGATATTGGGAAGTTGTATACAATATGTAACATAATTAATGCACATCCTGAAAGTAGTTTGTTCAGAATTGTTTACTGAATCGACTTCAGCCATTTTTATTGTACTAATTAGTCTTTTAATTAGCATAACGAAAATTGAGCCTTATGTCAAGGGCATAAGACTGAATTTTAAATGAAGTTAACAATGAAAAAGTAATACTATTTTCTTAAATAAACAATATTTAAGCACATAAAAATAAAATTTCAGTGTATGTATTATGATTATAACATAATATTCTAGTTGGGGTGCTTGAGGGTGTGCGTTAATTACGTTACATGTTGTATATGTATACTAACTCCGTGTCAAATCTTGATATCGCGATACAGGATTTGTGACATTTCCTTTTTGACAGCTGTCATTGTTGTCGCTGTAGTCTGTTAGACATTCGTCATGCTGCGTAGTTCTCATGTGGCGTGATAGATGCCGCGCCACAATAACATGACTAACAGTGTTGTGTTGAGCCATAGTTTATTACGCTCTTTTTGTATAATATTTGTAATTGTATTTGGTTAGCAGTAGCCACGCCCGTCTGAGCGGTGGCAGCGGCTGGCGAGGGCGCACGCACAGCGAGGAGCAGAACGTGGGCGCCGAGCGATCCGCCGACGCGCCCCTCCCTGCGCCGCTACCGCCCCCGCACGCGCCCCCGCACGTGCCCCCACACGTGCCCCCGCACGCCGGCCCCGCGCCCCCCGCGCCCCAGCCCACGCTGCCGCTCACCGTCGATAAGGTAAATAATATCCACTTTATAATACAACCCCATAAAAAAAGATAAAAGTATTTCTTTTTTTTTTGTAAAATAATGAAGTTCCCGCTCAGTTTTTTCATCAAGCGTATATTTACTTTTTACGCAGAATAGTAAGCAAATAGAGTGATCAAATACAGACACAGCGCGAAAGTTAGCACCAATCTATACTAATATTATAAAGAGGAAAGATTTGTATTTTTGTATGTAACGAATAAACTTAAAAACTACTGGACTGATTTCAAAAATTCTTTTGCCGTTAGATAGCTACATTATCACTGAGTAACATAGGCTACGGGCGGAGCCTTGAGGAAACAGCTAGTCCTTTTATAATTTGGATAGAAATGTAAATTCGTTAAATCGAATTGGATGGTAAAGATCACATTTCTTAATAATCTCTTTAGCGGGCCCCAGTTTAAGTTGTGTAGATAGTTAACACTTCCTGTAGCGCTAGTGTTAACTAGCAACCCAATATAAACCCGGGCCACAAAGCGCCACGACAGTAGTGTTCAATGTTCAACGTTTCAGCCGTCATGCGTGTGTAGTTACGAGGGCTCGGCGCCGGGCGCGGAGGACGCCGACGACTATCGCAGCGAGTGCGAGAACTGCAAGTCTGCCAGCAGCTCTAGGTAAGTTCTATGGCACGTTATTGTTTTTATACATAATTTGATAGTGTCATGCGACTGTTTAACTCAAGTTCTTGCTTGGGTAAAGAAATATTTATTGCAATCAAATTCTTAAGGCTTCACATAAATGTCTCAATGAGGCATATTTTATGTATCCAAGTATCATATCGCCGTAGTAGCCCCAAAAACCATGGAATTGACAACCGCGACGAATCAGTAAATTTTCATAGCCGCCATCTTGGACTTGGAATTTGACCTCTTTTTCAGCATCAGCAACCCCGAGAACAAGACAATTGACACCCATGCCGAATACTAAAATTATCATAGCCGCCATCTTGGATTACAAAATCAACTTTATTTGTGCAAGGGTGGCAGTAACGTTCTGACTGGCTCGGTGCCGTATCCGTTACTCGAACCAAAACCGACCGCGAGATCGAAAGGACCGTATGACAGCGGCCGACCGACAGCGTAACATCATCCGTAGCTAAACTATCGATCATGACACGCGTCGGCGATACGGATACGGGGGGGATATGAGCGCCGATGATCAATCTGATGGGGGCGCGGCGGCGCGCCGACTTTTTGAAGTCGGCGGCGTGATCTTCATTTAAATAACCACTTTATTTAAGAGAAGAAATAAAACAATAGTTTACATATAATTAAGATTTACTTATTATAATTTTGACCTGGGGACCCGTCTCTAGGTTTTAGTAAAGTTACCGATCAGCATAATGAACTTGTATAAATGGTAGCGTGATTGTGGTTCTATTTACAAGAGCCGTGTTTGTGTAAGCAATTGTTTGTTATCATGAGTACATAATTGTTATAATCACACGTCAAAGATATTCTAGGCACTAATAAAGTACAATGTATAGCGTATGGAGTATGTTAGTTGACGATGGTGTGTGTGTGTGTGCGTGCAGATGGGTGCTCGAGGAGGGGTGGGAGGGCGAGGCGAACGACGGCACGCAGACACTGCAGCGCCGCGCGCCGCCGCCCGCGCAGCCGCCACCCGCCACCGCCACGCTGCCGCAGCCAGTCACCAAGCAGAGGTAGGTCAGACGTGTGTGTGTGCAGATGTGTAGGTGTGCTGCAGGAGGGGGGGAGGGCGAGGCGAACGACGGCACGCAGACACTGCAGCGCCGCGCGCCGCCGCCCGCGCAGCCGCCACCCGCCACCGCCACGCTGCCGCAGCCAGTCACCAAGCAGAGGTAGGTCTGACGTGTGTGTGTGCAGATGTGTAGGTGTGCTGCAGGAGGGGGGGAGGGCGAGGCGAACGACGGCACGCAGACACTGCAGCGCCGCGCGCCGCCGCCCGCGCAGCCGCCACCCGCCACCGCCACGCTGCCGCAGCCAGTCACCAAGCAGAGGTAGGTCAGACGTGTGTGTGTGCAGATGTGTAGGTGTGCTGCAGGAGGGGGGGAGGGCGAGGCGAACGACGGCACGCAGACACTGCAGCGCCGCGCGCCGCCGCCCGCGCAGCCGCCACCCGCCACCGCCACGCTGCCGCAGCCAGTCACCAAGCAGAGGTAGGTCAGACGTGTGTGTGTGCAGATGTGTAGGTGTGCTGCAGGAGGGGGGGAGGGCGAGGCGAACGACGGCACGCAGACACTGCAGCGCCGCGCGCCGCCGCCCGCGCAGCCGCCACCCGCCACCGCCACGCTGCCGCAGCCAGTCACCAAGCAGAGGTAGGTCAGACGTGTGTGTGTGCAGATGTGTAGGTGTGCTGCAGGAGGGGGGGAGGGCGAGGCGAACGACGGCACGCAGACACTGCAGCGCCGCGCGCCGCCGCCCGCGCAGCCGCCACCCGCCACCGCCACGCTGCCGCAGCCAGTCACCAAGCAGAGGTAGGTCAGACGTGTGTGTGTGCAGATGTGTAGGTGTGCTGCAGGAGGGGGGGAGGGCGAGGCGAACGACGGCACGCAGACACTGCAGCGCCGCGCGCCGCCGCCCGCGCAGCCGCCACCCGCCACCGCCACGCTGCCGCAGCCAGTCACCAAGCAGAGGTAGGTCAGACGTGTGTGTGTGCAGATGTGTAGGTGTGCTGCAGGAGGGGGGGAGGGCGAGGCGAACGACGGCACGCAGACACTGCAGCGCCGCGCGCCGCCGCCCGCGCAGCCGCCACCCGCCACCGCCACGCTGCCGCAGCCAGTCACCAAGCAGAGGTAGGTCAGACGTGTGTGTGTGCAGATGTGTAGGTGTGCTGCAGGAGGGGGGGAGGGCGAGGCGAACGACGGCACGCAGACACAGCAGCGCCGCGCGCCGCCGCCCGCGCAGCCGCCACCCGCCACCGCCACGCTGCCGCAGCCAGTCACCAAGCAGAGGTAGGTCAGACGTGTGTGTGTGCAGATGTGTAGGTGTGCTGCAGGAGGGGGGGAGGGCGAGGCGAACGACGGCACGCAGACACTGCAGCGCCGCGCGCCGCCGCCCGCGCAGCCGCCACCCGCCACCGCCACGCTGCCGCAGCCAGTCACCAAGCAGAGGTAGGTCAGACGTGTGTGTGTGCAGATGTGTAGGTGTGCTGCAGGAGGGGGGAGGGCGAGGCACGCAGACACTGCAGCGCCGCCGCAATCGAAAACCGAGTACAAGTTAAATGTTTCTTTACTCTATCCCGATAAACTGAATTCAAATTGGATCCAGAGTTAACCCTACTGACCCTGTACATTGTTCCTAACCACAACTGTTCGGGTCAAAAGTTGAAGCCAGTTTGGAGTCGGAACTGTCAATCGGTGAACGGCCCAGAACTTATGCTAATTTGTAAAATTGATGCATTTATTTCACAGTCGAACAGTAATGGGTCCGCCGTCGAACTGGGAGAACTGGTTCAACACGATCCCCGACTCCGACTCAGAGTCTGAGGAGGAGTAAACGCACACTCAACCGCTCAACAACGCACATCGACGTCATTTACGTGACGAATTAGGTCCAAAGTCATGTAGTAGTGATTAAGTGGAACGCTTGTACGCATATTTTTCACTGAAATTCGTGTCACATAATAAAGTGCGTGGGCAAAGCAACGATGTTATTTGGACGAATGCTATTGTTCATACTATCTCGTGACAAAATTACGCAGTGCCAAAATCGACTGTGCCGTTCCGCATTTGCCCGCTCTTTATCACTCCATTTGTCCACTACTCTGTGACAAAAGCACACAAGATACTTTTAGCATCGTCGATAGGCAGTTTAACGACTGCATCGGTTATATGTTTTGGGTGGCATCGATGATGCATCACGCTTTGACGATTCTCAGTAATCGGTCACGCAGCGTGTTGAAACATTCGGTACCAATATCGCAATTAATAATGCAAGATTGCGGTTGCATAGCTTGACCATTTGTTTGCTACAATTAACTAATTAACTATTAACTACCAACTAGGTCATCGATCGCATTTGCTAAAAGTACCGTGTGCTATGGACCTTTAATGTTACACATCTGTTTACATTGTAAGTTTAAAGCGTATTATAGATTTTTATTAAAATTCGTCACTCCTTTATTTGATGAAGTAAAATAAATTAGGCCAATATTTTTTTAAAGATGGCTAATTAATTCGATAGATAGTGCTAGCTAGTAGACATTTCTTTGTCTGATTTGCTTATGAAGCAAACTATTGTTTGTTTAATTCTTTATGTTATTTCACAGTACCTTATTATATTTATTGACATTCCGTTGGTAATATTAAGATTTTATTTTTACACACACTACTGATCAGTGTACATATTTTTGCACATTTAATGTGTTCTTATTTTGATAATATTATTTTGTTGTATAATGCACTTTGCCTATTTATTAAATACCAAAGATTTGTTACGTTTTATGTATATTGTGTTTTATAATTTATGTCTATGTGAACTATCTTGGCCGTAGCGATTATGAGCTCTGAGTAAAAATAAAAACATGGCAGCTGTAATATTCTGCGCTGGTAACCACTGTCCTACTATGTCGCATGACTCCAGACAAAATGTTGCTTCATACTAATTAAAATGCGCCAATAACAATAGTTTTTTCTCGCAACAGAGCAGAGAAAATTAACCACGGCGAAGACTAGATAACTTTAAGCTATTTGTCGTTTATTTATGCAACAGTATGACAGATCTTGTGTGAGCATACAAAATAATTTTAAAATAGTGTTAAGTACCTATGTAATAATAACAGTATTTTACTAATAGAGTTGTCACAAATTTATGTCGAAATTTCCTGTTCAAATATAAATCAAAGCTCTCTAGTTTTGAATATTTTCATAGTTTACATAGTGCCAAAAAAGAACTGACGTCGGTAATATGTTAGAAGCGTCGAAAATGTGTGTAATCCAAGCATGGTGTACTGCCTACTCCATATAGTGGTTAATCGCCTTAGATATTGAAGATTTTTCCTCACTATGCCATATTGAACCCAGTTACTAATTAAACGTGTAACGTAGCTTGGGACAAAGCATAAAGCAGCTCGGGACATGAGCCTCTACAGGCACGGATCTAGGGAGGGGCACGCGGGGTGCACTTGCCCCGGGCGGCGAACACTAGGGGGGGCCCGCCACCAGCTAGTCTCGCTGTCTGTACTATGCTGGACCCGGTTATTTATGAATAAACCTTTAAAATTACCTTTTTATAATTTTGACTATAAAACATTTTTTTTAAGTTTTCGGTCCTATTTTACTTGTTGAAAAATTTTGCCTAGAGGGCGGCAAATTGAACCGTGCACCCCCCTTTTAAAAATGAAGATCCGAGGCTGCTTTTCTATCTCACCCGCAACCCACCGAACGATTTTTCTACGGAATTTGCTATAACCAACTGTATGGGGTAAGACTGGTACATAAGTGTACAGATAAATTGTCCTGATAATCAAATGCCTTACAGTGCAATACAATCAAACTTTGATGTTAAAAGTAAGAAAATATCGGTCGGTCTTTATACACCTATACTCTATTGACAGTACGAAAAAATAAAACTTAAACAACATTTGACTACTCTTAATAGACATATTTTCTGTAAAATCGATAAAAAATTCGAAATTTACTTGAATAAGAACTTTCAAATAGATTAACATCACACAGTTGTGTCTATTCTGTTGCGCAATTTGACAGGACTAAACTAATTAAGGGTAATTGTCTCTTTCTGTTTCAATAGAAAAAGAAAGTGACAGTTGCGTTTAGTCTAGTTTAGTACTGTCAAAATGTGCTACAGAATCGTCACCAATATCTTTTTGTTAGAAATTAATGTTATGAAATATTTTACAGAAAATATCTCTATTAAGAGTAATCAAATGTTGTTTACATTTAATTTTTTCGTTTCGTGAATAGGGTGTAAGGATTGTTGCGTTAGATTTGCATTTGGAATATTGTCATTTTCATTCCGGTAGTACCTAATAGTAACAAATGATGTAACAATGACAACAATGCAGATCTAGTGCATGTTTTTATTATCATTGAATAGTAATACTTACAGGACGGGGTTCCTTAAATTGTAGATCGCGTCATATGTTCTAGGGGTTCGATCTTGCCTTAGTAATTGCAAATACATGAGTTTTTTTTATTTAACGTTAACAGTTATATTTATAGACACGGTTTCAGTATAATGTTTGATGCGGTTGACATTTTAAGCAATGCTGTCATTTGGTCTACGAGCCTCGAGTCCATCTGATGATTATAATGTAAGTGGAACCAAAGATTGCTAAATAAAATTGTGATTGATATCATTTTAGTCTTATAGAATTCACGTTGTAGTTGTTCAGGCTCAATAATAGAATTAATAGAATCAGTTGACTTACAACATTGGGATATTAAAGATTATTCATATTATAAAAAATGAAATACAAAAATATCTAGTTATATATTTTTGTCTAATAAGATTAATATGAAGAAGTAAGATTATTCATAATAATAAGGAGTCTTTAGTGATAAGTTATTAATAATTTTTCCTTTTTTCTTACATTGCCGAGTTTCATTTTGTATTACGTCAATAAAGTCTGTAGCCAGTTCGAAATGAAAGAAAATAGAACATTTAATAGTCTGACTTTCAGGGTTGTAAGTTATAAATAGCACGTGTATAAATACTTATATAGTGATAAAATTACGGAAACATAAACTGCAGCGTGTTTTGATCATTCATTGTGTTGACACAATATGTTGGAGTTCAAGTAGAATGCGTTTGACGATGTACCTGTAGATAGGAAGTTCAAAAATGACGTCAATATTCAACGACTTATCTATACTATGTGGTAGCTACATTACGAGTCAGAGTAAAAATATGGACGAAAAACAGTCTTATTAATTAATTTTATATCTAAAGAATATCTCACAATTAGTAATAAATACATCACGAACATCACATTGAAAACCAAGAGGTTATTATTTGTTGTCTCCCTGAAATATGTTACTTCGAATATATTGTATCGCAATCTGCTCCATTTTGAAAATCTATGTTAAAATTGATCATAGCGTAACTAACAAACATGCAGTGCCCGTGATATTGAATCATCTTCTGACATTAACCTGTTTTAATTATTTGTACTATCATCATCTGCCTAGCCTCTTCCCCAACACATTGCGGCTTCCTCGTACGATATGACAAGTTAAGGTTAAGACAATGTATAAAGCAAGTTTGGATACTACCTCATTTCACCAAACTACGCTTTACTGCTGACCGATGTAGGATCCAATGAGGTTTCATCATGAGGTTACAAATTGAATATTTATGAACAAGTATGAAAGAAATGCTGTACGATTCATACATTTTAATTTTTAGTAGGAAATTGTATGTTTTTCTCTACTTTATGTAATTCATATTGTTATCTTTTTTAACTCGTTCTCGTGTTTCAAGTTAACTGTCCACTGATGTGTTGTGTTCGTGTTGATATTTTGATCCATATTAAAGTAAGGGTAAGCGCGCACTACGAAATGTATTCGTTGCGACTTTTAAAGTGCAAAATAAAATCGCAACGACGATAATTCCTACGCGCACTACGATTTATTATCGCCTGCAAAATAGCAGGGCCAAAAATAGTCACTGTGCCACCACGGACGGGAGTGTACATCGAAACATGGATTTACAAAAGAAAATAACCATTATATACTTCTTAATTTAATTTAATTTTTATATTTCTCTCAAAAATCACAAGTCGACTGGCACGAATCTCAGAACCGCTTCATAAGGTACACAATATACGTACAATTTCGCATCTGCTATTTTAAATCGCTGACGATTTATTTTCGCAGTGCGCGGATTCAATCTGTGAACAACAGAAATGTACTACACATTTCTGTTGTTCACAGATTGACGAATTTTCTTCGCAACGATTTATTTTCGTAGTGCGCGCTTAGCCTAAAGGTTACGAAATATCGAATAGTGTTCAAGATATAATCAAGCACCCTGGTTTCTTCGTAGCAATTTAATTTTAATCTCGCGTTGCCGACTCCTCAGGGAACAATGAGAACACTGGTTTACTTACATTACTGATCCAAAAAATTGCAACTAATAACTCGTTGAGTCTTTAATTTTAACTTATTAACAAATGTATCGGACGTTTGCAAGCAAATGTTGCGTTAGTAAGTTGCTAATGTTTGCGGGTAGCAGTGATCAGTATTACAATCATTTCCGAACCAAATATCTTTGTTTAGTTATTATATTGAAATAAACAAGTTAATGGAAATGTGTTATTTGTTTTATTTAACAACTGAACAGATCTGAACCTTTACAGCAACGTTACAACATGTATTGTTTAATTAAAAACATAATAATTATCACAGAGAGCAGTGCGTTTGAGACTAGTATGTTTGATGCACCGTCTTCCTCTTCAGGGTCGGGAAGCCAGGGACCGCACTGTCTATAACCTTCCTCCTGCGAACAATGTAACAGATACGATGTTGAACATATTTGACCGCATTTCGTCTATGGTAAGCAAGGACGGCTTTGGAATTTGTTGTTCTGGATTCAAAACGAAGGAATACCGCTACATGGACGCGTAGATGCAAAAATAGAAATGGTCCTAGAATCTGCTCAAAACGATCTTCTCAAGGCTGACGTTTCAGCGTGCGACTTGGTCTGGAATTGGAAGTACAACAGCACAGCATTGCGTAAGTCGCAATTAGGAAAAAAATACTTGAAAGAAACATAGGTGACTATGTTTATTTTCTTAAAAAAATACTTTGAATCTCTTTTACTGTAAAGTAGGTATATTGGCGCTTCAGTCTTTTTACCTTTCCACTGACGACTTAATTATAATAGGAATATTCCATTATACCTGTGCATAGTTGTGTGGATAGCATTTCACGTGTGGCGGTCGCGCGGGCAGCGGCATTCTGTTGCGCCAACACGCCAGCTTGCTCGCAGAGCTCTGACGATAACCCACCGCGTTTTGTTCCTCCTCTAGGTACTGAAAATTAATCAGTAGTAGGAGTTATTCTTTATGAGTGGCAGTTAGAAGGTATCGGGGAGACGTATGCGGAGGTATGAAGGTGCGGGTATTATGATAATAAATCGTGTGATATTAGATTCTAGGTATCTTTCATCAACATGCTTTTGAGAATCCCGCGACCCCGGCCGAATGGTCAGGAGGAGGAACAACGTTGGTTTATAGCCGGTAAGAATCCGGCAGATCCCCTCGCCTTCCCCGGGCGAGGGACATCGAGGAGATGTACCAAAGATAAAAAAAAAATATCTTTCATCATCGTTCAAGTTAAAGACTACCTAAAGTTCATAAAAAGTGTTTGATAAAAACGCTTACCACATTTTCTAGAAAGGCCATCCTTTTCCGGAAAAAGAAGTATTATCAATGTTCACTATAAGGCGATGGCAAGCAGGTTGATGAGCGCAGAACTAGTCCTAGCATCGGTGACGACACTTTTTTCACTAGCCTGGAGTATTAGGGCTGGTAATTTGCCTAGCAGTGATGAGCCCAGCGACGCCTTACGAATCACAACAATCATACACGCATACAACCCAAATCTCTTCAAAGTTAGAGTGAACAGGCTTTTTCTGGGTAAGCTCACTCCATCGTAGACTTTGTCTCTGTCGCCTCTGACCTAGACTAGAGTCAAAAGTAGGGTTGCCATCCGTCCGGGTTTCCCCGGATTTGTCCTAGTTTGGGAGGGCGTCCAGAGGCATCCGGGGGGGTTCTCAAAAAGTGTCCAGGTGAAATCCGGACGCCAGTCGCGTTGGCAATTTCGTTCGTTTTCTAGTCCAGCAAATAGTTCCACGCAGCACAACCGTATTTGAGTTGGGTACCTAAATTTATATTTTAGCAATTTTAATAAGTACATAAAAAAATATTATTTTATATTTTTGAGGGCGTCCGGGGAAATACCCGATTTTGCAATCTTTGTCCGGTGTCGGCAGTTCAGACGATGGCAGCCCTAGTCAAGAGTAACCCATCTCAAAAAAAAAACAAAAAATAATTTATTTGCAGAACTAACCTTTTCGTTGATTAAAGGATCATTGACAGGTCTCCCTTGCTCCTTCTTGAACGGACACGGGTTGTACACAGCGACAAGCAGCAGATTGGTGTCGGGCACTCGTGCTGCTACGAGCGGCCACGTGCACGGCTTTGGAGGTTGTTTCAAAGCTTCTCGGGCTTTAAGCGTGTCCTACAACAATTAGACCTTTGATTGTCACACAAACTAAGTAAGTATAAATCTAAATAATATACATACATACATAAACTCACGCCTTTTTCCCATGGGGGTAGGCAGAAACTATAGAACGCTACATGCTATGACCCAGTACTATAGGACGCCAGATGTAGGAATGTGGATGAAGCGAAAAGAGTATGTTAGGATCTAAATAATATTAATCTAATAAATCTAAATACCTAATATAAGAATCCGTAGAATTTGGGACTTTCTTGGTTATTAGTATCAAGGGACTATAAACATATAATAACAGAGATAAGGTTTTGGGGCTAAATTAAAAGTTGATCGACGATTAGTTATTTCCTACTTGTAATTTGAATAGTGCTTTTTAATCAAATCAATTAGATAAGACACATATTTCACCATATTTTTTAAACCTATGAATATAAGATTTAATATTTGGTACAACTTATTCATTCTTACACGCGGAGTTTTAAATAGTAAACCAGTAGCAAATGCGTATGAAGATTTAGTAATTTTTAAAATATAATCGTTATATTAATGTTTGAAGATATCTACAAAATACTACCTAGTGTAGATTCACTGTCAGCATAGTTTTTACCTACCCAAGTTGGCAAACGTAATAACGCCGGTTTCATGTTTTTTTTAAACTGCAATATTCCTACGAGACAGAGTTGCATATTATTACTGCTACGGAATACGTTTCTATAATTCCGTGGTTATTGCGTGAGAGTTTTAACGCCCCTAGCACTGTTGCGAATGCGAATCGGAAGCGACCCAAAATAAAGCATTAATAGCGAAACTGTATACAGGGTGTAAACGAAACCATGTAATTCCTTCAAACCTCGTGATGTACTGCTGACATAGATTGAACCTGAATGGGGCACTTTTGGATTCGATAAAAAAGAAATTACAAAATGTAAATAT
This sequence comes from Amphipyra berbera, assembly GCA_910594945.2. Lineage (NCBI taxonomy): Eukaryota > Metazoa > Arthropoda > Insecta > Lepidoptera > Noctuidae > Amphipyra > Amphipyra berbera. The sequence goes on along the minus strand of OU343136.1, from coordinate 5,510,048 downwards.
GTGTTCTTACCGTGAGGCATTTTAGCGCCCCAAGCGAAATGCGCGACTATCGCTCGCCGCGCGGTCCTTTAACTCAGGGTCATTTAACTCATCACGAGGTTTGAAAGAATTACATGATTTCGTTTAGGCTGTATAGTACGAGCATTCTGGAGTAAACTGACAGGTGCTAATGTCAAACAACAATGCACTACTGTCAAACGACACTGGTAGGACCTGTCAATTTACTGCAGTGAAAAATAATCCTACTATAGTATAATTTTGTATGATGTACGAACACTACGTTCCGCTTTCGCTGTACCTATGCTAGCGGCGTTAACAGTTTTTTTACTTTTTTTCTATTATAATACCTGTAAGACATAGAGTGCTCTTGATCTGTCGCACGCTGCGAATCTTGTTCTATTGACAAGCACGCGGTCGTCGTACAACGTCTCGTACTTCTCTCGTTCGTAGTCGCGCCACAGACGCTTCTTACGTTTTTGCTTCTCTTTCTCTGTGTCACCGGACGCTACTGTAAAAGAACCTGAACAAGACAAACAAAAAGTTGTTAAAAAATCTATATATAGAATTAGCTGATGTGTTTTTAGAATAAGCATTGTGGAGTTGTTGGAGTAGCATCGATTTTGGAGAGGTTATACGAGTGTAGAATCCATGTTCTTGTATGTACAGAACCGTTAAAGTATGGGGGGGTAAAACAGGAGAAGCAGGGAGAAGGTCTTAAAGTGGTAATTATGTAGTATTGACAAATATAAGATTCAGGCGATCCAGTAAGCATACTTATTGATGAGGATGCTAAGTTACCAAATAGGTAAGGAATAGTCGAGTTAAGCAGGAAACAAACTATCAGATGCGGCTGATGGACGCGGCGGACAGCTGCGACTTATAAGTGCGCACAGTCGAAAAACATTCAGCGGGCTAGATATCTATCGGACGTCCGAACGCTCAAGGACGGCCCAAGATTAAGTCCAGGACTTACATCCGATAGTTTGCACAGTCCAGTGATTCATTATCCAGATACCTATAAGTCGCGGTTTGTTGTCAGCTTTAGAAACTGTCATTGATTTTTAGTACCTATGCGTTCCCGTGAATGTTCTAGAGAAGAAAGATACTTGTCAACTTACTGGAGCGGAGGATTGTGATTAGCATCACCATCTCCTGTGATAGTCTGAGTATAAGGGTAACTGAGCGCCATAGCGATCTTAGTATGGATGGCACCATCTGCAAACATGTTCAGATACATAGGTATTTCGAAGTGAGCGTCGTTATCTTGTAGTTAGTAATTGAACATAAACATTTTACACAATATTACATGACATTTTTGAATTACGTTTTGAGTTAAGTATACATTCTGTTATGAATTATGGCTTCTAATTTGTACAATCTTTGAAAGGGGATGGACTGTATTCCGAGATACAGGTTACCACTTAGTTCGGACGCAGAGGTTCCCAAATCAAGTTACGAAGTACCGTTAGTCTTGTAATTGAGTCACCAATTGTAATTTGCTTTGTAATTGTATGCGTAATTTTTTTGTGAAATAAATTTGTTATTATTATTATAATTGGGCCGTGTTATGCAATAATGTGTCAACCCACAAAAATATGAATTTTGTGTTAAAGTCATCTAGTTCTTGTGGTAGTTCTACAAAACAATTGAAAAAATGCTGAGAACTGTAGTAAATTTAATAAAGCACCGTGTAATAAAAAAATCTTATTGCAGTTTGCTTTTTTCAAGTTTAGTAGGTACACCTATGACAATAACTAGATGGCATTAACACAGAATTCATATTTTTGTGGGTTGACACATTATTGCATAACACAGCTCAATTAACATAATCAGCCCATTACTATCCCACTGTAGGACACGGGCTTCTTCTCAGAATGAGAATGGTTTTTAGGCATCAGTCCACCACGCTGGCCTGGAGCGGGTTGACGGACTACACACACCATCGATTACTTTATGGTGCCCTCTTAGTTGTGCAGATTGCCTCACGATGTTTTCCTTCACCGTTAACGCAAGTGATAATCTAATTACATTCCGCACATGAGTTAGAAAAGTCAGGGGTGCGGACCGGGTTCGAACGCAGACCCTCCTGCATGGAAGGCGAGTGTACAACCGCTAGGCTACGAATTAATAATATAAAAACTAACTGTTGCAGCAGACGTCTCATCTTTGAGTGGGAAGCAAACTCCTTGATAGTCATGTATCCAGTTCAGCTCAAAGACGCTAGCATTCAGCAGTGCTCTCATGGCTGTAGGGTAGACGTCTGCGAAGTGTTCCCTCAAAGGTTCATCGGGCTCTCCCGTGAGGTTGCGTCCGTCGCGCGCCACGATCCACCCGTTCTCGTCAATCAATATGCATGACCAAATCGTGCCGTCGCAACGAGGCTTACACTCTTCGCCTTCGGGACACTAGAATGTGAATATAGTAATAGTAGTTAGTTATATTTTGGTGTAAAATACTAGTATTCAGCCGCATTTGGTTAGAGGCTGGAAGCTAACCCCAACATAGTTGGGAAAAGGCAAAACAGAACAGACCAATTATATTTTGAACCATTCACTAAAAATGAGTGTGCTTCAAAGGAAACAAACGGCGTTGTTGTGATGGTACCTGGGGGCGGGGGGGGGGGGCGTAGATGTCCAGCTGTGGATATCCAATAGTGGCACGTATATAGTTCGCGTATTTATGTATAATACAAGGTAGATATTAAGGTGCAACATCTTTTGACTGGTACAATCTATCGGAAAACGCTGCGTAGCATCCATCGTAGGCCACGTAGCAGCGTAGCATTACTAGCTACGAATCTTTTGAAGTCGTTTTAAAGGTATTTACGACTTTTTTTTTGTAATATTTTTGTTTGCATTGAAGGAAGTAACTATTCAGGATTGGGGTGGATATCAAGTGTAATTGAGCATTATTTGATTTGTTACGTTTTGAGATTCTGTCATGTATTTGGGCTTCGATTTTAAGTAAAAAACTGCATTTCTTTCGACTCGTGTGTTATCAAATCAACAGACAAAACCCATTAACCACATGTCCCACCACGTTTTGCAAAAATGCAAGTGATTCACGATAATTAACAAATTTCGTCAATAAACATAGGTATGAACTCAGTTGATTGCAAAGATTAGATTGATTGTTAAGCAAATCATATCGTATAGTAACATAGTAAATATTTTAAATAAACCCGGAAATCATGTTACGTTTTATCTATATCAGATTGTTCTTAAACTATTAATTTATTGCTGAAACGAGAGCATAAGGGCGAGAACATAAATACATCCTTTCTAAAGTTTATTACTTACTAGCGACCCGCCCGGCTTCGCACGGGTGCAATGTAGATACTAATGTGGGGCATATAAACGTTCCTCTTGAATCACTCTATCTATTAAAAAAAACCGCATCAAAATCCGTTGCGTAGTTTTAAAGATCTAAGCATACATAGGGACAGACAGACAGCGGGAGCGACTTTGTTTTATACTATGTAAAGATAAATATTTGTGGAGTTATATGTGATTCCCAGCAGACCAGACCCGTAAGTATTGTAAACGAGACTAAGAAATGTCGTCAAAAGGATGGGCAGTGTCATCCTGTCTGCGATCATTAATTCGTGTGTCAATTGGGGTGTTTATGGCAATCCGCTTTTAACCGTTAATTTTAACGGTCATTGGAACTGCTGAATACAGCCCATATGACGATATGGGCTGTCGGCGGGTCGGCAGTGAAAATCACGTATGTGTAAAAACTTCTTTTTTAAACAGATTGATTTATCTGTCTCCTGCAAAAAAAATGGCCGATCAAATGTTAATACAATTTTGTCATCGTACGTCATAGATAGCTTAGAAGTATTTGAATTGAAAGTTTGTTGAACTGGTACGTGTATAACGTGTTTATCAATCTAAAGAACAAATAAAACGCCTTTGAAGAAAATTTTATTTACGAGGTTTTTACTGCCGAGCGTCGATATTGAGGAGTGGATGTTTATAGGCGGATAATAATATGATAATGAAAATAAATAGTAGAGTTGTACTTACAGGGAAGTTGGTGACAGATTCCAGCAGGTCCACCAAGTGACGTGGATGGAAGTGGAACCCCGCCACACCTATGATGCCGTGTTCCGTAGAGCCGAGTGTGCGCGCTGCCGTCAGCCATTCCGATCGTACGGTGTACTAAAAAAATAATACGTACTTAGTGATGCTACTAGACAGAGAATGACTTAGAGAGGCTTGTAAGGTTATGGGTGGGACCCAGTGGCGTGCATTGGTTTTCGGACTAGGTAAGCAGGCACTAGCGAAGTCGCCTTTCAATTGTACGCTTAAGCCTATTTCAATACGATTCTGACCAAAAGAAATCATAGCCATACACGCTTATTTTATTTATAGTAATAGTTAAAGATGGACTAGTTAATTAAATCTTATGAGTTAGGCACTGCTTAATTGCCTATATGCAATGCACGCCACTGGTGGGACCTGGTCTGGAGAATAAGAGTTATAAAGGATCGAATATAAACATGACACCATTATGTATTATGACGTATTTTAATGTGTTGGGACTGTTGGGGTGTGAGAGAAGAGCACAACCCAGTCATTATCCAATCCAGCCTAGCTCAGGAGGTGCTCAAAGCCGACCATCTTGGCCACCGGCTTCTTTTAAGTTTTGCTTTTTTTTAATGTGGAATCGATCATGGTCGTAGCCGCTAGCTCAAGGGATGGTCATGTTCCGCTGGACCACACCCTGGCTATGCCAGGATCACAGTAGCTTTCTAAAACTTAGCCCGCGTACGCGTCCAACTAGAAAAACTTAGGACAGTGACTTATGTGTCTGATCGATGGTTTTCTTGATCATGGGAGATCAAAGGATTTTTTAAGCAATATTGGTTTAATTCTGATGATATCTAAATACCTATACAAGGTTAGTCGGAAAGGGGGTACTAAGCCGAAATGTTGTTAAAGAACTCATAATAATGGATAACTTTTGTTCTAAATTTTTTCCCAAAAGTCAATAGTTCAAGAGAAATAGCTGTTCAAAGATATCATAAAAAATACGCTTAATTCTATCTATCCTCAGCTATGATCAGACATGTTTACATTTTACGTCATATCACACGGTCACGGATTAGAAACTCCATTTTCTGAATTCATAACTAAAGCAAGGATGAAGAATTTTTGAAAAAACTAAAATAAAAATCATTTTGCATGGTTATTTTTTCTATCGAATTTTGAATTTTTAACACTTTCTTTAAAACAATCATCAGTGATACATTAAGTGGACCGCGGCTTAGTAGGTACCCCTTTTCCGACTAACCTTGTATAAATATACAACATAATTAAATTATGTATGTGTAGATATTTTAGAATAACAAAACATAATATAATTAACCCATTGCTGTCCCACTGCTGGGCACGGGCCTTTTCTCAGAATGAGAAGGGTTTAGGCCTTAGTCTACCACTCTTATCTGGTGCGGGTTGGCGGACTACACACACCACCAAGAACGTTATGGAGCTCTCTCAGGTGTGTAGGTTTCCTCACGATGTCTTCCCTTCACCGTTAACGCAAGTGATAATCAAATTCTGATCCGCACATGAATTCGAAATGTCAGAGGTATGGGGTGGGATCGAACTCAGACCCTCCTGCATGGAAGGCAAGCGTTAAACCGCCAGGCTATCACTGCTTACTTTTAGAATAAGATTTTATAAATAGATAAGTTTATTATTTCATAGTATTTTCGCACCGAGAGAAATTCATAGAATTATGATTTATATCGCAGATTAAATGTTTATTACCAAATCTGATATGCTTCTAAGTGTAGCCTTAGCCTAAGAGATGATACTGATCTATGGATTAAATTATTCTGAGAAAATGAGGTGTATCCGCGTTATCTACATACTTAGCTTAATTACTTGAGAAATAATTAAGAGTGTTGATGTCGACCGACACCGACGATTAAGTGCGCCTATTATTTTACAAGGTCATATAGGAGAAATCTATCGCTGTATTCGCTTACCATTCAACATATAAACCTAGAGTAGATCTTTGATGTAACCGCTCGTCCACACAGCGGATCCGTTTCAACGGATCCGTCGGTACTGGACGTGTTGTTCACACCAGTGCCGACGGGTCAGTTAAACAAATGGCAGCGGCGTCGCATCTGGCAGACAGGATACAACAAAAATAACGGATCCAGTATTTCTTACTGGATTCGGAATACTGTCATGTATGTGAACTCGCTCATCATACAACTACAGGCGCCATCACCAAAATAAAAACTGGTCGGCTAAAACGGATTCTGTAAACAGTTTCTGTGTGAACTAGCTGTTAGTTAGATATGAACGAGGGATACTCACGGGTGGCGGTCGCGTCTTACTGATGCGCATCTTGGCAATAGGTGCGACGGGCGCGTGCACGATGAGCGTGTTGGGCGCTGCGGCGGCGCGGCGGTACCACGGCTCGGCCGGGCCGCGCGCCCACCACGACCCCGCCGGAGGGTCCGCGTGCGCGCTCGTCGCGTGGTACTGCTGCCATCGAGTTAGACCACTCTCTGGCGAACATCAACATGGTCAAATCAGGTCAAAAATTCACATTGGGTGACTCATGCTGAAGATTGTTGCTATAAGTACACCAAACAACGGAGTTCTTGCCCGAGTCGTGCAAGAACTGGGGTTGGGTGCGTGGCGGGTAGGTATTCGCGTTTATGTCTAGTCCAGTTCAGTTTACTAACCAACCAGATGGGCCAACTACTAGAAGCGGAAGGTAACCCAAGAAGGTGGAACACCAGCTATGACGTAACATGATAGAAAATTTTATTCGGAATTGGAAAATATATTGTTTTTATATTTAAATGATCGATCAGTCGTCTACCGCATCATTCTAAGTAAACGTCACTCTTTAGGTAAGTATAATGGTACGTACACCGTATGGAAAGTTATCTATACAAAGTTTGGTAAAATAAACAAATGACAAATATTCGTTGGCGTACGCTGACTTGGTATTTACGTACCATAACGAACACTACTCCTATACTTTTATGCACGAGTTAATTATCCAGCACAATATTTATTTACAACTTATAGTGCAATTCGTACAAAAAATTGTATTTATACGAATTTACTCTGATACGCGACCAAATAACTTTGTTCTTTCACTGGATCGATTCGTGTCTTTGAATTTGACCTAGACAAGTCAGTTTGTGTAATTCTCCAATTGATGATCGTTAGTTATCATGTAATTAGGGTTCAAGGATACTTGTATAACGTAGAAACCACACTAAAGACGACGCCAAGGAGTTGTAATCAGGATATCTATGCGGAACTGTTTGTTTTATCGCTTGATAACTTTTCACACATACAGGGTGTAAACGAAATCATGTAATTCCTTCAAACCTCGTGATGTACTGCTGGCATAGATTAACTGTGCACGAGATAATTTAAGATTCAATAAAAAAAATTAAACATGTGTTCTTAACGTGAGACATTTTAGCGCCTCGAGCGAATTGCGCGGCGATCGCTCGCTGAGCGGTCATGTAAGTCGGGGCGCTAAAGTGCCTCACGTTAAGAACACGTGTTTACTTTTTGTAATAATTTTTTTATTTAATCCAAAAGTATCCCATGCGCAGGTTTAATCTATGTCAGCAGTACATCACGAGGTTTGAAGGAATTACATGATTTCGTTCACACCATGTATAGGATGTTTGTGAGATGGGCCTTCAATTCAAAACCAACACCGTAACTATGAGGATTAGAAAAAAAAAACATTAACGGGGTGTCCTGCGTAAGCGACAAATGCGACGCGGTGCGACGCGACGTGACACGACGTGGAATAAATACGCGTTACGTCGCGTCTAGTAGGGAATGCAGTTGTCTTGATCGCGTTTTTCGCGTTCGTCGCGTCGCGATCGTCGCTTACGCAGGACACCCTGTAAAAGAGCCTCCACGAGTGACGATACTTAAGTACGTCCGGCGCACCCTGGGCAGTCAGCCCCGCTACCAACCTTACTGACTGGCTAATCTTTTCACCACGGCATACGCTATTCTCGTATAGCGCGTGCCGACACGAGAGAAGAAGAGAAAAGTGATCAAGGGTGACGTCAGATGGAGAAAAATTAAACAGGTGTTTTAATAATCACTTTTTAACAAAAATAAAACCGACTTCAAATGGTCTATCTCCGAAGTTCTTCATCAGATCTTCACCAAATTTAAATGGGACCAATTCGAAAGAAAACTCTTTCAAACAAAAAAAGAATTATTAAAATCGATTCACAATTAGCAGAGATATGGCGGAACAACCATACAAAAAAAAAAACATACAATCGAATTGAGAACCTCCTCCTTTTTGGAAGTCGGTTAAAAGGAGCGCTTTTGGTCGGGTTTCGAACCAACTGTTTTTTTTTGCAAAAGATACCATTCTGTATCATTATATCGATTGATAATGTTGTTGATAAGGATAAAATCTTACGTAGGAACGTAAATGATAAGTCAAAGGAAATCTAATTTTCTCTACGTAGTTACAAGAATTGCGAAAAAAACAAATGTTTTCGGTTAGATTGTTTGTTAGGTACATTTCATAGACCGTGGCTTTCTGGAGTCTGAATGTTGTTCAGGATAAACATTTTGGCGCACATATTTTTTTGCTCTGATCAGGATATTGAAAATTGGAAATAGGTATTTAGGTATTTAGATTTATTTGTTTATGATCGATAGTTACCACTACAATGACATTAAATAAAATTAGGTATGGTAGATACTTTATACCCACACACCCTCGCGGCGTAGCGGCGCACATGCACAAACAATTCACTTAGTCGAGAGCGACTGACGCCACAGGCGACAATTGGCGCCTTTCGTACCTACGCTTCATTTTCGGCGCGCTAGTAACGTATCTACCTCTTTTTATTATAATAATATCATTGTACCACTAGTGAAGAATGCGGTGGTGGAGCCCAGCTCGCAGGTGGAACAGTCCCGGTCGGTGCTGGGCACTTCGTGCTCCCGCGCCCACTGGTCCGTCGCGATGGCTTCCTTGCAAAACTTCGCCATTAGGTCTTCGTTGCCTGCACATATTAAACTGTTTCTTGAATTTGTAGATCTGTATTCGTTTCATTTTACACTTAGCCGGATGGTAGGTGTAAGACAGTTATATTTCGTGTCACGATTAGCGAGAATTAGGTACCTTTGAAAATAGGCCTAGTCTCTTTATCCTTTTTTAGGAACATGGGTATTTCAGCCGAGCAATGCGAAAGCGAGTGAATGCTGTATTGAAGGAGAGACTTTAAGGTTTTGAAACAAAATAATAAAAATATTTAAAAAAAATGAAATTACATGATATGTTATTGCATAAAAGTGCAGTTTTTCCGGAAACTCCTGAGGTGTTGTTTACTATTGGAAAAGCTTTTTTATCACATAGTGTGTAGTATGTGTGCTGCAGATAAACGTAGATAAGATGATAGATAACGTTACGCTCACATAACGTGAGCACGGATCAATAATATTGTTTGTTTTCATTATTAGTGTTAGGTAGTTGTGTTTTATCAGTTCCTATACCTATATATAGGAACGCATATAGGTGAGAGGTGTCATTGACACTGTGTCAATTAGAAAAGCGATATTTAGATGTTGAGTTACGGAGGGAAATTACAACGCTGAGGACCGAAGCGTTCGGCTTCAACGTACAGTTTCAAGCCGGAATAATATGTCCGAACAACTAAAGCGGGGTCAATGACTGGAATCCCGGCCTGACTATTTAATTGAGTTCTTGTTTGGTAACGCCGCCGGGCTTCAATCATTAGTAAAATTTTAAGAAAATCGCCATGACGGTCTTTTTATTTTGCGTTTGATATCGCGAGGGTAGATAAACAGCTTAATTATAGATATAAATAATGTGATTTTTCCATTACGCGCAGTAATAAGCAAGGTCGAGGTTAGCTAGAAACTTCTGCATTAATGAATATAAAAAGCTACTAACATTGATAAGTCTTTTCAAATAAAGAACTAGGGATGGGACTGAAGAGATGTTTAAGTTTTTGCATGGGGAAGCTCGCTTCGTCACTGCGACGTTTGGTGAAATGTCGGACCTCCGCCTCACGGGACTCGAAGTGCGGTTCGATATGACGACAGTACAACCTGGAAAATAGGAAAAACTATAAAAATAAATTTGTATTCTTATATTTTAAGGGAACAGAATGAGGAATGAGTCATTAGTAGTCCTAACAGGGATGAAAAATTTACAAGCTTAAGGCCAAATACTCAAACGCTATTCAATTTTAAGTTGTCATTAATTTTATGGTGTCACTGTCACTTTGCCTTAAAGTGACAGAGACAGCACGAGATTTAACGACAACTTAAAATTGAGTAGCGTTTAAGTATTTGGCCAATTTGATTTTCAATTATCGTTTTTCAAATATCAATAACGGTTTTCCGTATAAATATTTTTCCTACAGAACGATGTAAGCCTTAAATACCAAGAATTTCAATCATACGACAATGATAAGTCATTTCTAAATATGTATATCTCAACGATCTTCATTGACTTTATAAACATGATAAGAAGTCGTTACCAATCAGGGTGGACTGCGAATTCCGTTCTGGATAGTGACTTCCACGCTTGACCAGCTATTTCTCTGGTGAAGGTAGCTTCCGGGACCGCATGAACTCGGTTGTTCAGAGGTAGGACCACTACAGCCGTATAATGGTTCAACACTCTCTTCCAATGGTACTGTCGCAACTGCAGAATAGCCCTCATTCCGTTATCATAGATACTTTTCCCATACATCGTTATGTTACCGCTGTCTTTGTCTATTATCAGCATTTTGCGGAACTAAAAATAGTAAGTTCCATTCAGTATTTGTGAAAAAAATAAAAAGGGTTTCTAAAGGATGATTTCCACCAAACGGCTCGCATCGCATTGGATTGGAACGGATTATACAATCTTTAAACGATATTAAATCGTGTACACAGTATTTAAAGTCTATATTACCAAGCCGCGCACAGCTGCTTGACGGCGGGTGTCTTCCGCGACACGTGATCGCAGCCGAAAGTATGCTGCGACGCGCGATCGGCTCCGTTCGCCTGTCGTCGTATCCGATCGGATCCATTCGGCTGTCAACACAGTAGGAAGGAAACTATTTAATTAGGCGCAGAAACGCATACGTTCGTAAGCGACGGTACGGAGCCGATCGTATGCGTCGACATCCTGCCGGACGCGATCGGCTGTAGCCGCATCCGTACGTATCCTTTCCGATCCGATGCGATGCGAGCTGTTTGGTGGAAATCATTCCTGAGAAGATTGCGAGGGTTTCGTTTTACCTTCAGCCATTCTTTGGGGTAATATCGTGGCTTATGTACCTCCGCTGCTTGTTCCAGATCTAAAAAGTCGACTGTACGATATCCGGGTTTTAGAATATCACCGTCGAACTGATAACAACAAATAATATAATTATATTGTGTGTGAATCATGTATCTAATATTTTATAATGACGCATGTTTAAATGTTGAATACTTTTGGTAAAATACATTGTTATTAACATACCTAATTAAGGAAATCAAAAGTAGATAACACCAGCGATACACAATCAAAGATAAGATAAATGTTAAAACGTCATCAGCATTAAGAAATGTAAAGGTACTTTAGAGAAAGGCTGCTTACCGTATGTTTTATGTTGTCATGTAACACTATATTACCTCTGTGATCGATAAGGAATAAAGATCCACCTGCACCCACCTGAAATGAGCAATAAATTATATATATGAAAACATTGCCCCACACTAGGATTTCTCCTGTATCGTGGGTGCGTTTACAGACACAAATATTCACATGCACAAACATCCAGACCCGGAACAACTATCTGTAGGCCATACAAATATTAGTTCCGTGCGGGAATCGAACCCACGACCCGTAGCGCAGAAGCCGATTGCTCAGCCACTGCACCAAACGTGTCGTCAATTACATCCATTAATCATGAATAACTTGGAGAAGAAAACAGAGTAGTAATGCAGATGGTAGGACCACTTAGCCTAAGACTGCAGAAACAGATCAGGCAATGAGATACGCATGGCACTCTTTAGACGAAAGCATATGGATGATAGATGAATCATGCTACCAATAACACATTTTTTTGCAATAATAGGTAATCGTGATGTCATGCGCAATTATAGAAACAACGTGATGATAATAAAAATACAATATTATGTAGATAAAATATTTAAATAATACAGCTAGCAATAAATGCCATCTTAATCCCAGATTTACGTTATCGAGGGATCCTTGAATAGAGGCCAATTATACTTAATTAGGTCAGGCTCTTATTAATAAACAATCTAAGGCTAGTTTTAGAGTCACGCTGACCGTCCGCGCTGACAGCCGAAACGTATGACTTCCCCGTCAGCGCTGACCACCGCACGCGCAGATTATTCTAAAACGCTTCAAGACACTCAAAGCTCGTGGCCCGCGACGCTTACTAACCGCGCTGGCGAAAGCGGCACTGTATAACCAGCCTAAGGCCTTGAAATAAGTCTGACTTTGTTGGAGGATTAACTACAGCCAAGGCTGTAGAAAAAATTAAAAGAAAAAGTTTTTATTTATTTCCAGAGATAATAATAACTGTCTTTTGTTCTTCTCTCGTGTCAGCTCTTCGAGAATAGCTCAAGCCGTTGTGAAAAGATGTGAAAAGATTAGCCAGTCCGAAAGGTTGGAATAGAGGCAGACTGCCTAAGTTGCGCCAGACGAAAGAGCGTAGCCAGGTATAGGCAAGGTGGGACAGCTGCTCCCCCCACTAGCATGGTCTGGTTAGGGGCTCAGTTGGAGTGCTCCCGAATCGAAAATTATTCAGAAATTTATTCGCTTTGTATGTTTTACATTGGCTTTTTTTCCATGAATAAACGTTTTTGTAGCATGAATATTATTAGTTTTCACTTGCCCCCCCCCCCCCTGAATTAAATCCTGGCTACACCCTTGGCCAGACTTACTTCAGTATTGTCACTTGTGTAGGCTCTCTTAATGCCCGGGAGGAAGTCGCACCGTATCCCGCGTGCGCTTCTCAGAAGGAAGTGGGGCAGGGGAAAATTGACGCACCAATGGAGAGGTCCACCAGCAGTTGGTGGACCGAGACCTGCCGGGGTTGCGGTGCATGCAATAGCTAATCCCGTGACCCCGGCCATAGGTGAGAAGGAGGGACACCGTTGATTTTCAGCCGGTAAGAACAAATCTTCATGGATGCTCCTCGCCTTCCCCAAGCGAGGCACATGCATAAGGATTTTCCAACGATAAAAAAAAAGAAAAAAAGCTCTCTTAACACCCCACTTTAGAATTGAATGATACCTATTTAACTACTAATACTGTAGTTCAAGATCGATCGATACCTACTTCCTGATATTTGCTGTCTAATCTTCAGCTTAGCGCAAGGAAAAACCTACTCTTAATCTTATTTGCGGATGCGAAACTACATGCGCAGGTTCAATGTACCTAACCAAAGAGTAGGTAGATCCATGTTATGCAGTGGGCTTCTGGCCTTCTACGGACCGATATGAACTGTTTATCAGTTGGTAGGCGTCACATACAAAAATTGTATTGTTGTAATGTTTTATTGTTTGTGTACTTCAAGTGTTTACATGAATAATATGAATGACGTTAGGCCTATATCTTTTACTCGTAAATCATTTTGCGGATTATTACCTGATGATAAGGCAGGACCAATTTCAAGTGATCGATGGGGATGTCTACGCCGGCCACTCCCAACAGACGGTTGACAGGGTACTATGGAAAGTTTCAAATTAAAACAGTCAATCAACTCTATCGCCGTTTAGTGCTGGATATAGGCCTCTCTCAAGTTGCGTCATAAACAGAGATCGGATAATCGGTTACATATTTACCTAAGTTCAGGTGTTGGCTAACATGAACGACTTTTATCGACTTTTGTATCGAAAAAATCCCGCGATTCCTAGATCGTCAAATTTAGTGTTTTGTAGAATAGAATCATATCTATGTAGAATTGGATGCATATTTATTTACATACCTAAAGTTGTAATTTTTTATCTAACACACATGCACCCCTTTCTTTCTTACACCCTACATACACACATATTTAGATTGGGGGTTAAAAATTAACTTCAAGTAATTATAATGCATTCGATGAGTTATGCAATCCCGTGATACCGGTTTTTTTTTCGAATAAATTATTTTCAGTTGCCGTTTCCATACTTTCGTAGCGAAAAATTTACTTTGGGTAAATAAATATGCATCCGATTATCCTTATTTGGTCATAACATCCGGTCCTTCTCCTTCCAAATCCAATCTAGACCCAGCTGCATTCTTCAGGTCGTCAATTTACTGTCACGGCCACGTTTGCTGATACTCGATCTAAGTTCCAAAGTCTTATATTGCATCATATCTAAGTTAATGACTCATGTTAACAAATAAACATTATCTATTACCGTCCTGGTAGAATTCCTTTGTTTTTCCTGTAAACAAATAAATGCGATTAAGTAAATCTTATCAATGCAATTAATTATTAACATAAGATTTCGTTACTTATTCGTTATTATCAGTTTATAATATATCTTTTTAAGTAATCAAACTTACCTCGTCGAGTTTTTTCGTGATATTCTGAAAATAAGCAGGAAACATGATTAATTTATTATCTAGATACATTATAATTAAAAGGTATTAGATTAAAGCAACACATACTTCACTAGTCTCGTAGTCAAATACAGGTACTGAGACGCTTATTTGCAACCTATAATTCAGATCCTCTCCCTCATAATAATGTCCGTAATTGTCCTAAAAAAAAGTATGTTATTATTACAGTCGACATTCATTATCGTCGATTTCTTCACAATAGCTTTTTAGCACATTATCAATTCCAGCCCACGTCCACAATAATCTTCACGTAGGTAACTGTGGCGAAACTGGTTATAAAATTCCCGAAGAATGACGTTACTATAGGCTGTAGCCGAAATCATGTAAATTCCTTCAAACCTCGTGATGTACTGCTGACATAGATTAACCCCACACGGGATACTTTTGGATTCAATAAAAACAAAAATTATAAAAGGAAACATGTGTTCTTAACGTGAGGCATTTTGGCGCCCCGTATTAAATGACCGCGCGGCGATCGATAGCGGTGCAATTCGCTTGGGGTGCTAAAATGCCTCACGTTAAGAACACATGTTTCCTTTTGTAATTTTTGTTTTTATTGAATACAAAAGTGTCCCGTGCTGGGTTAATCTAGGTCAGCAGTACATCACGAGGTTTGAAGGAATTACATAATTTCGTTTACACCCTGTATAGTAGGTACCTTATCTAATGTGTTCTGTTCTGCCTAGACTTTTCCCAACTATGTTGCTAATCGTATGATCCGCGCGGTTGGTAATTAGCCACGTGCTACTTCCTATACCTATGTAATGAACAATTGATGATTGAGCTGAATTCATAAAAAAAATACTAAATTTAAGTACCTCTGTTATTTTTCCTTAAGCTATTTAAGTAAGTGTAACTGCAATCCATAATATCAATAAAAAATTATGCATAAAAACATGTCTATTCCAAAACTTCCAAAGATTATTAACGTGGTAAGATATAAGCTGCCTTGACAGTCTAGTGGTCGCAAGCGCGACTCCTGAGCATGGGGTCCTGGGTTCGATTCCCAAGTCGGGCAAAGTGTTATTAAGTTACTCCGTGTGAAATTCCTCAGTAGCAGCCCGGAGTTTGGATTTGTGCCCGGTTGATGGAAATGAGGGTGTTAATACACCTCTGCCCAACCCTTCGGGGAATAAACGCGTGATGTTGTGTGTGTTTAGATATAAAAATAATTAAACATTTACATAATTAACTTGGTACATCCAGTCCTTATAGAGCTGGCTACTGTTGAGCAACTTCTTCTTGTTGCGTCTCAGATCCCTGTATCTATTTAACTGCTCCGTGTTCTCTTTACTTTTCCAGTATAACTCGCCTCTTCTTGGATCCTAAAATACGAAATATTATATTCAAAACTGAGGTAGTCTAGGTAGACAAATAAAAGTTTAAATAGATAGTTATTCGTATGAGAAAATTGGTCATAGCCATCTTGAGCTCGATTTTGTAGAAAACAAAAAAACAGCATTTTTGTAATCTTAATTTTAGGACTAGTTTTAAAACTAGCCTTAAAATATGGATTAAGTATCGACGGCCGGCAGTGAAAACCACGTATGTGTAAAATACAAAATGTTTATAGTAGATAGAAAAACGTGTCGCCTGAAAAAAAATATGGCCGATCAAATGTTTATACAAGTATCGTACGTCATAGATGGCTTATAAGTATGTGAATTGAAAGTTTGTTGAACTAATACGTGTATGACGAGTTTATCAATCTAAAGAACAAATAAAACTCTTTTGAAGAAAATTGAATTTACGAGGTTTTCACTGCTGGGCGTCGGTATGGTTTTCATTAGTATACCTACCTCGACATGTGCGTAAACATCGCTGAAAACGGTGAGTCGTTGGTTTCTCTGCGAGACTACCGGACGCTCCATAACTTGAAGAATTTTTAGCACCTGCTGCGTCACGTCATATGGCGTGATGAGCTCCGCGAAATAGCCGTCACGGTCACAGCTAAGGGCCTCGCCGAACGTACGTGTGTGGTCCCGCAGACCAAACAAGTCGTGCATCCACATCACGAATACTCTACACACATAAAATCGAGCTATAAGTTGTCTACTATATCGCCATTCACTGCTGGACATGAACCTTTTCAAGGCCGCTGATGTAAATAATTATGCCACCATTTGCCATTTATAAGAGTCATGTTAGTGGTGGGGTGCATAGTGCACATTTAGCACGGCGACCAAGTGTGATTGACGGTTGGAAATGCTGGTGAATAATTTACCTTTTATGGCCTAAATATACCGAATAAGCTCGTCTTTTAAGCTAAAAAATATGACAGGTGTAATAAGGCGCTGCCTGAGTGGTGACCAAGAATGGGCAAGAAAAAGAAAGAAAGAAAACCATTCATTTGGCACAAACCACAAAGAAACACAGACATAATTATAAAAAAAAACTAATCAAGTAAAGCGGTGGCCGACCAGCGGCGAGATGGGCCGATGATAGTGAAGACCGCGGGTCGAACCTTGATGCAATTCGCGCAGGAGCGATGCGATTTGATTCTTATAAAAAATAGGATCATTGGCGTCATAAAATGTTTTGTGAGAACTGCCTTTTTTCTCGCTATCTGTAAAATCTGTGAATCTCTTCCTCCTAGAACTTTCCTCAAGTATTTTAGGGTCAGCTTCCAGTCTAACCAGATGCGGCTGAATACCAGTATTTTATAAGGAGCAACTGCCATCAGACCTCCGCAACGCAGTGACTGGGCAATGCCGATATCCTAAGCTTAGACCGGTGAAATA
This sequence comes from Amphipyra berbera, assembly GCA_910594945.2. Taxonomy (NCBI): domain Eukaryota; kingdom Metazoa; phylum Arthropoda; class Insecta; order Lepidoptera; family Noctuidae; genus Amphipyra; species Amphipyra berbera. The sequence goes on along the minus strand of OU343136.1, from coordinate 5,492,688 downwards.
TGTGAATGCAGTTCGAAATATTTTCAAAAAATATGGACAGTCTCCTAAGAACGTTTTCCTTTAGCCGCAACGGTTAAGGCCAGTGCCCAGTGCCCTTACTACCCCATCGCAAAGGAGAATGGGTTTTTTTGGTCTACCCCTCCTCTAACAATGAATGATATTTCAATAGAAAGGTAATTTTAAGCAGATTTTTTTTCAACAATTGTGATAGTATGGATATAAACGATTTTTCACTTTAAAGTTGTTATAACTTCGAAAATACTAACAATTGAATTTAGTTGTGTTAGTACCAAACGTTTCGCTTAAAATGACCTTTCTAATGACGTATAACTCATAGCTAGAGAAGGAGTAGACCAACTTCTAAACATTTCGTCCATTCTCCTTTCCGTGTATATAGATTGATAACCCACGGTGTGACCGCTGCAGAACTGAACACCGAATTTCTGATTCTGGCAACAAGGAGGATACCACGAGGAAGAAGATCGCAAAATAAACAAGATACGGTCGAGATTACTTGGAACTTCTTATCGAACAAATCTGCATAAAAAAATAATGCTAAGATTAGATATCGGCTTATAAAATTTTTGTCTGTCAATTAAGTAGATTGTTGTATTGCTTGTTTCGTGTGATTGTGTCACGTGGTTTTTATCGGAGACCTAATTCATTTTCCCCATCAGTATACGTCAGGATGACAAAGAACAATGGATAAAGTATGGCGCTTGTCATATCAGCGGCCATCAAAACCGCGTTGCTCTAAGTTTATGTATATGGATAATTAGAAAAAGAAATATAAAGGGTATAAAACATAAGAAACAATGTTAGAGGAAAACATTCAAAACGTATGATATAACATAAGTAATAGTATAGGATCCCAGTATTCCCAGTATAGATATATAGTATAGGTTAATGGATGAAAAGTATTTTATGTCAAATTAAACATGTCAATAAATATATTGCAAATGGGTTGACTAAACATTTTTTGTCCAGAATATGATTAATTTATTAATTTATTTTTAAACATTTCACTGGTTTGGTTAATAGACATATTCCATACCAATCGAAAGTATGAAGCCTATAGAATATGCAAACGTAATGTTGACTATTTTTTTCCCGTCACATCTCTTGGGTAGGCAGGTATAAACACAGCATTTAGTACAGTATTTCAACAGTAGCTACTGCTACTGCCTGGGATCAAATTAGCATGTGACGTCTGCACCGGCAAAAATACCTGATGTGTCCTTTAGGGTCCAGGTGTCGCATCAGATGCGTGTAGTTATCGTAAAGGCTGTCGGTAAGCAGAACGATGGCTTGCTGGCAAGCGCGAGGCCGTTCGGGCGTACTGCGCTGTCGCTGTAGTAAGTGAACCGCGTACTGCAATACGTCACCCATCCAAGTCTCGTTCGTCATCTTGTAGTTCTTCATAGCTGCCACCATGGCTGCCGTGTTTACGTGGTTCGCCTACAATACGGCAATTGGAAAATGTTTTCAAGTTCATGTATAAATATGTAGTTCAGTTTTAAAGGATTTAAAACCACAAAAGATCAAGGTTTAAGAATGATTTAACGTTTAAGAAGTTAAGAATGATCGGTTCCTTCATAAAGTAATGATAATTTGAAACTAAAGATGCCCAAGGCAACATAAACAAAAATCAAATTATACTTAACTAGCGACCCGCCCGGTTTCGCACGGGTGCAATGTAGATACTAATGTGGGGCATACAAACCTTCCTCTTAAATCACACTATCTATTGCTGAAACCTGCATTAAAATCCGTTGCGTAGTTTAAAAGATCTAAGCGTACAGACAGCGAGAGCGACTTTGTTTTATACTACGTAAAGATACAAATTCAGTACTTACAGATACCATCCTTTCGTTAAAGCAACTAATAGGGGATTCTATGACGACGTTGAAACGTAGTACGTTAACTCTATCATCATCCGTGAGTGCACTCAGCAGTGCCAGTGTGAATTGTTCAGCGATGACTTGGTTCGAAGAGTTGTCCATAGATCCTGATGCGTCGATAAGAATAAGGACGTCGCGAGGAGCACCACCAGCACTCACGTACCAAGGTCGCAGCCGACAATCATATACTTTATCTGAATCTTCTTCAGAAAATTTCAGTTTGTACATGCTTTCCCATAAACCCGCTGTAAGTTAACGTTTTATCGGTGTTAAAAAAACAAGAAAGAGAACGACAGTATAAGAGGCATTTTTGACAATTTGGTATATACAGATAATAATGATGTAGAACTGTATAGTAGCGAGACTGAATTATGGCAAAAACTATAGTTTAACTCACTTTCTGCCGATCTACCTACATTAATACAAGAAAATAGTTTTACTACGCACGTGTACCGAAAAAATAAATAATAAGATACTTGCCAGGATAATGTCTCAGAAATCCTTGAGCACTGCAAAAATATTGGAAGTCCAGCGATGAATCTTGGGCATAATTTTTTTGGAAGGTTGACAGTAAACCCTCCGACCAGTAAAGATGTTCTTTTATTTTAGGAGCTGTAAGAAAAAAAAAATTAAAGCTTGGAAATTCAGGCGTATCTAAACATTCTAAACTAAATGTTGGCAATTTTGAAATCAGCAGTAGTTAAACTTGACTTGAAGAAATGAAGTTACATGAATGTGGGTAAAACAGGCCATACACGCTAGGGTTTACCTCACAGGTTTGCCTGTACAGTTCAACCGTACAGGTAAACTTGAGCTGGGTAGAGACCATACACGTAGCGATAAACCTGTACAAAAACTCAGTTGAAACCATGGCCCCGCCAGCGGCGCTTGATCTCGACACAATCGCGTTAGTAGGTTTATTGTTTGTTTTATTAAAGAAAAGGAAATATAAACGAAAACACCGTGAACAGTGGTGCAAAGCATGGTTACTGGAAAGAAAACAGTTCTCTTATGTCAACTTATTGAAACAATTGAAATTTGAGCCGCAATTTTACTGCAATTATCTACGAATGGACGAAAAGACGTATCTCAAACTGTTATCAACTGACGCCTGCGCAGGCGACCGCCACACACGCTCAGTTTTACTTGCTCAGTTAAACTGTACAAGTATACCCACAAGCAAAAAATATCAAAATTCATATTTTCTTACTTGCCTGTACAGGCGTGGAAACCGGCACAGTTGTGTGACATACACGCTCCGGTTTACCTGTACAGTTAAAATGTACAGGCAAACCTGTCAGGTACACCCTAGCGTGTATGGCCTGCTTAAATCAAATATTAAAAGTAAGACATGCACGCACATTGGAACGAAACCATTTGACGAAGAGGTTGACATAAATCGAATCGGAAATCATCTATACAAAATATTAAGCCTTACCAGCCAGTTTCCAGTCCAACCAGAGGCGGCTGGATACCAGTATTTTACAAGGAACGGCTGCCATTAGACTTCCGCAACCCAGTTACAGGGAAATGCCGATATCCTAAGGTTAGACCGGTTGTCAGTCTTTAGAGCATATGGACTCTCCGTAACGACTGTCGTAGGTATTCGTATGACACCCGGGACTGACTGTTTAACGTGCTCTCCGAGGCACGAAGGGGCCTCGATGTGTAACGAACGGTCACCCATGACCGGACCGCGGCAAGCGCATCTTAACTTCACAAATCGTATGATCCGCGCGTTTGGTAATTAGCCACGAGTCCCTCTTATTACAAGCCTCACCGTGCAGTAAGAATAAAAAAGTTAGCCTAATGAAATATCAAAAATTGTTACAGCTTAAAAATGTGATCCTGAAAAATGCACATATGAGTAAAATCGACGAAAGCTATATTACAAAAATGTGATTTTAGTTTATGCTTACCACAGTCGAAGACCTCAGCGGCAACATGGACGCTAGTGTAGTCCAGCGACACCTCGGCGTCAAAATGCTTGCTGGTCTTAAGCTTTATCTTGCGTAAACTTCTACAGCTGAGAGGTTCTTGATTGTCTTCCAATTCCTTTACGTCTATTCGTTTCTTCACTTGGTTTAAATCCTGACGAATTAAATTAAATTCTGTACACTTCATTTATCAAGATGTACGAGTTCGCAAATCAGCAATAGACGGCTTAAGATTTAAAACCGATTTGCTGTATCTTTTGGCAACTCACTGGTCAGGCAAAAGAAAATCATTCACCTTTGTATTGTATTATCGTTTTAAGCTTAGTGAAACTACGGTCAATTGTGACTATTATTATGAAAAAAAATATTATCATTAGAACAGTAACATTATGTGCGCAGTAAAAAAAAAGCATTAAGGATGTAAGAGGGAATTGTAGATAATTTCTTCGTATTTTAATATTCTGAATACTGACGACGCTGTAATCAAAAGTGTAGCTGTCATCTGGTTTCGCCTCCATCGTGGCCAGCTCCTCTGCTCGACGCATGATCTCTTCGGCGGCGTGAGCTCGCCTCGTCAGCAGTTCCTCCAACGCTTCCGCCATCTTGTTTACAATAGCCGTGCCGTTGCGAACTTCGATCTTTATGTCAGAGAAACTTTTCAGCAATACTCCTCTTCGCACCACAATTTTTTCAATGTCATTTATAGTTGTTGAGATCTGTCTGGCCCATTCTTGTATTCTGTTTATAGTAAAATTCATGCTATATGTACCTATTTTATTACAGTAAACTTTTCATGTATGAATGAGCAAAGTTTTATGTTTCAACAGTTTTTGTATAATTATTATTTTACGAGTATTATGTATGTAATCAACTTGTTAACCATTAAACAATATAATTAAGAAACATAGATTCAAACTAATTTTTGCACGTGAGAATTTTTTATTCCACTTTTTAATTTTTGTTATAGCTTTTTTAGGATAGCTAACAGGAATACCTACACAAAAATGTGAGCTAGTCTGTTAATGTACCAATATGACAAATTAAACAGTTACTTGGTACTTACGTCTCCGGTGGTATCATTTTCGGGGGAACTTTCTTCTTTGCGACCACTGGCACAATTTTAGTGTTAACGACATTTGTTATTGTAACAGGTTTAGCGTCACTTTTATTTTTTGTTACTTCCAACAAAACCTCTTCATGTTTTTCTAAATTCTTTTTTATAGCATCGTCTGATTTATTTAATGTCGCGTTTTTTGGTTTCGTTTTCACACCGTTCGATAAATGTATTAAGGCGATAAGAATGAATGGTATTATGTTCATTATTATGTAGTTATGTGGACGTATAATTGGCAGTGTAAAAAAGTATGATGATCATGATATGCGCGGTGTATGGGCGGGCGGGACGCTCGCGGCGCGTGGACTGTGGTGCAGCCTCCTCCGGGCGGCGCGCCGTCGCGGCGGCTCCCGACATCCTGGCGCCACGCGCCCCATTTGGCGCGATCCCCTTATCTAAATTCCTAGTTTACTCCGTGGATGTTGACCTCTATTAGTAGAATCGATTTGAAATTTGAGGTTCTCAAAATTGAATAGATCAGACAGGACCTATATTAACTCTTGTATATGTTTTAATGCTGTTTATTAAGGCACTGCATTACTAAAAAAATATATCAATGCACATAGTATTGTTATTCATAGAATGTTGTTCTCTTCCTATGATTAATATTTTTTTATAGTGATAGCGTATGTGTGATAGTTCAATAAATTGCGCACTATATAGCGCTGTAATATAGCTGATTCACCTATGATATAGATATGCAAAGATATGGAACTAGTTAAATCCATTTTTTAAAGTCCAATTAACGATTTAAATTAGGAGGAACTTGGGGACCAGTTGATGAAACTACTCTGCAAGCCTGCTCTTCATATTTTGGAACTATTCAGCCGAATTTATGTACCTACCAAAGTATAGAGTGGTAGACTTGCAGAGTAGTTTCATCAAATGTGGTCTTAGGGTTACATCGTCGCTAAGCGACAAAACCCATAAAATAAAGAGAAAAAAAAAGTGGTCTTTTGGTTTACTTATGCTGAGACATGAGTCGCACACGTCGTAGAGGCCTTCTGCAGCATTTAAATCTAAAATGGAATGGGATAAATATTTTGTTTAGTCGGTAAGGTCATTTAGTTGACCGAAGTCAGGATATAATTAAAATGTTTGTCATTTCGTACTCAATCGTAGAATGTATCACGTATACCTGGAGTAGCACGTAGACTCGATCGTTTTTATACCGAAAAACTCAGAACATTTCACATGATCGGTGCCTCCAGTACAGTTGGTCTTTTTACAAGTGCGAAAAAATTATGTTAAGATATTTAATCCTCAATCACGCCTTAACGGTCTTGGATAAAATGTGGCACAGCGTTAGAATGTATCCTGGATATTGTTTCCTCCAGAAAACAGAATAGTTACGCGAGCGGAGTTGCAGCCATAGTTATATTCAATAAAAAAATAGAATATAACTGCGTCCGTCAGATTCGGTATGTTTGAATTAACTACAACTAAATTTTTGAGAGAAGATTTTGTTTGCGTGCGAATACGTTAGCTGTATGCTAGTATAATAAGAGTTAAGAAGTGCGAATCTCAAGTCTCTGCGACAAATTACGATATTGTATCATAACATTGAGTAGGTATTGTATTTTATCGGATTGCAAGTGATAAATTAATCACAGCTTTGATATTTTGCCACTGCTAAACGTTGATAATAAGTACATTAATTGATCATCTACATCTTAAAGATTAAAAGAACACGATTTTCTACTTTAGTTAAGGTATAAAACTTATTCGGGCTGGTGCTTCAGTGTGTATTCTGATCTGAAACTCAAAATGAAAGGTTAGTGTCCTCAAAGTTATAGTGTGACTGATATAAAACATCAATTAAGAAATGTTTTTGTATTTATTTCATTGCATAATGTTGTGCGGATTAACTTTTAAATTATGTTTTAGTTAATCATTTTAATATAGTGTTTTTGATAAAGGGAAATACATAGACATTATTATTTTCAGGTATTGTCATATTATTGGTAGTAGTATGTGCGGCGGTGGGGCGTGCCCAAAAAGACGCGTGCCCTCCAGACCAGGCAGAAAACTGGGAAATTGAAATGTTGCTGAGACACGAGGATTGTGACAAATTCTACAAATGTACGTTCGGCGAGCCCGTTGCACTCCAGTGCCCTTCAGATCTTTATTTCAACCTTGAAACTTGGCAGTGCGATTGGAGAGAAAATGTAGATTGTACAGACAGATATGTACCTGGTGAAGACCCGACGACTGTATCTACATTGCCCCCAACTACACCCACCACCACTACTACAACTCCTGTACCAACAACTACCACGACAACTACTACTCCTGCACCCACAACCACAACGACAACTACTACAACTCCTGCACCAACAACCACTTCGACTACTACTACTACTACTCCTGCACCCACAACCACTTCGACTACTACTACTACAACTCCTGCACCCACAACCACTTCGACTACTACTACTACTCCTGCACCCACAACCACTTCGACTACTACTACTACTACTACTCCTGCACCCACAACCACTTCGACTACTTCTACAACTCCTGAACCCACAACCACTTCCAGTACTACTACTGCATCAGACATCGATTTCTTGGAAAATGGCTGCCCCGTGAATCCTCACATTCACTGGCTCCTGCCTCATGAGACAGACTGTAACTTGTTCTATTACTGTGTTTGGGGACGAAAGGTTTTGACTCAGTGCCCCGAAGGACTCCATTTCAACACGAAGATTCAGGTGAGTGTCAAATTATTTTTTCTGGACAAGTGGTTTGCAGTTTACGTTAAATACAGAGTTAGTTCGTTACATGCTTGTGTACAATAGGTTCTTATAAATGTAATCGAGACAAAGAGACCGAGTTCTTTTGTGCCCTTCCATGGCATCTGGTATTTAGTCTTCTGGTAGTTCGAAAATATATACTAATGGAAAGATCTTCTTAGGTTTTTTTTAAATTATTGTTACCGCTTGTCTCAATTATTAGTATGTTCGGAGTTATATCATCCTAAATTTGAATAATTACATTGTTGTCCATTGTTCACATTTTGTTAATTACGATTTGCTTAATTACTTTCCTCATATTTCTATCGGTTACGCAAAGATCACCTGAGTTAGTATTCGACACTTAAAACCCTTCCCCGCAATGTTACGTGTTAAATAATGTTTTTTAATTTTTTACTGCAAGAAAAACTTTACTTTTAAATCAAGCACCCACTATTTCATAATGATTGAATAATCATTATGAAATAGAGGGTGCTGAATTTACTTGTAATAATGATTAAAAGTTAATTAATTTACAAAATAAGATAATTATTAGTCTTATTATAATAAAATTAGAAATAATTATTAGTCTTATTAATATAAAGATAATTATTATTACTTATTAGTCATACTAGGGTAACATTACTCTGCATATAGTAATAATTGAGACCAGTTGTAATAATAACAAATATTCTTCTTAAGGAGGGCTTTCCATTGGTATAAGGAATAGGGGAGACTCTCGATATCTTTGCTACTTGGATTCGTGTGCTCCATCTTAGACCGTGTCTGCGCTCACCATCGGCAGGAGTAGCATGACTGCCGTAGAAGGGTTTTGTCGATGGAACAATAGACAAAATTACATATTCATAATGAAAATATTCACATAACAAACTACAACGGGGGGGGGGGGGTTAATAACGTCATAATTGGTAAATCATATTTCGTTTCCATTCGGCAATTGTCACGCAGGTGCACTGACCTTCAAGTTGCATTTGGCAGTTGCGACTGGATGTGCCGTCCACTTGCTGTTATGATTATGAAATATGATTCACCAAATGTGACGTTACTGCCCCCCCCCCCCTGAGTTTACATTTTAATGCTTTCTAGAAATATGGGTTGCATTATTAGTATTATTATTTCGAATTGTCTGCGTCTCTGAAAACGTATTGGCTCTTGACGATTTTAGTACTTACTTAATAGTAATAAAGACACATCGAATAATGATTTTGTAAAAGATTTATCGATTTTGAAGTTATGTAATGTGTAATATTATTTATTTGTGTCATGTTGTATGGATAAAAATAGGTAGTAAAATTAATCAACAATGCGATGATTTATTACAATTCAGTGCCTAATTTGTTTTTTTTGTTGTTTAGGTCTGCGACTGGGTTTGGGATGCTGGATGCAATCTCTCTTTGAACAAACACTTCGAGTTCAGACAGCTGATGAGATCTCAATAAAACTATCAACACTAGGAGAAATTGCGACTTAGACAAAATGACAAACATTTTTATATTTTTTATATTATACCAAACGAACAGTATTTTTTATGATTAAAAACTTAGCCAATTGTATTTTGACTTAATACGGCTTCATTTATTTTCACACCTTTACATATTCAGACTTTTTCCGTTTAATGAATGATACCTGTTAGCCATGCTTTATAGGTAATTCCTTCAGTGGACAATCAACATTTACATAATGGTGTGCAGCGTGATGGCTGTAGTGGGACTTGTGGGACAGAGATGCGATAGTCACACGAGCTATGTTTTATAAAATTCCTCTAGTGCGACTGCGGTGTTGAATAACTCTTGTAATTGCCGCACAATAGCATCATTCACCAGCGAGGTAATGACAACAGCAGCCCGGATAAATACGTGTTGGTTTTTGAAGTCGTCGCGCCGCGCCTTGCAAGAAAATACCGCTGCTACGACGCTACGTAGTAGGCTATGCTCCGGTGCGATGAGACCTTACTGACTGACAAAGTTCTTAAGCACATTGGCAATGTCCAAAGTCGATTTATATTGGAAGAGGTGTATGTTTAGTAGTTGTCATACAAGAGTTTAATGTATGTCAACGACCGATAATATTTCACACACAATTTCATGTCAATGAAGTGGTCTGTGAAATAAATAATACTAATAATTCATATAAATGTGAAAGTTTGTGAAAATGGATGGGTGGATGAATGTTTGTTACTCAATCACGCATAAACGGCTAAACGAATTTTGAACATATTTGACACACGGATAGACCATGTCCTGGATTAACACAAAAGATACTTTTTATCCGGGTACATGAAATAGTTCTCCTAGGGTGCGAGTGAAACCGCGGACCAGAGCTAGTAAGAAGATAAAGCAATTCCACCTATCATAGTCCGCTGCTAGGCATAAGCCTCACTAAAAAGGCACGAAATGCTGCATACTGCATACTTCTTCTTTTTCTTAGCGGGTCGATGGCAATCTAACTTGAGTCGGCTAAGAAGTTAGCTACGAGTTTAGTTCCTGTAACGTGCGGGTATCAGGGCACGCAGGACATGATGTCAGGTGTCCCATCGTTTGTGGAACAGCACCACATTTACACTCCAAGCTGGAATCGTCTATGAATCTCCACCTGAGCAGGTTTTCCTTGCCTTGACCAACCTGGGTCCGGAGTCTGTTTAAAGACTTCCAGGATAGCCAAGGCAACTCATGTCCAGGTGGGAGATTTTCAGCAGGTGGGACAAACGGGATGGGTAAGGAAGCACTACCACGCCAAAGCTTTAATCTTTGTTGATACTGTTCGCCAGTAAGTGGGAGGACACTGTATACTGGTCAATCGGGTTGGTAACTATGTAACTAGCATTCTTGTACAGTAACTTTGCCGTTACGCGTACAGTCACGTGTAATAATATGTATACACGTAGCGATCTTAAAAAGCGTATTTGTTTTAGAGAATAAAGTGTAAGTAATTAAGAAATATTAGAAACGGTAATTCGTGTGTAATTGTAAAAACTGTGTAGAATATTTCATAATTCTATTAGATATTTTGGAAGGAAATCGCTTTTTAATTTCGCTATGTATATACATATTATTATACGTGACTGTACATGTTCAGTGGTTTTTACATTTATGGCCGACTCCTATGATTTACCGAGTGTTATAGTGGTTAAGAGTCTTGTACCTAAATTTACTAATAATGAAGCAAATGCCTTTCCGTGCGTTAGTAGTTATTACAGGAAAAAATAGGTTACAAGTTTATTTATATCACCAGTTTGGTAATAAAAAATGCTACCATTGGTAAGCAAACCGATTTGTGTTTGGCAATAAGAACTGGGCCTTAGTCAGACGGTACAGAGGGTTGATCTAAAATTAAATATTACTCATAATTTTTGTTTCAAGAGAAGAAAGACCTTGAGTTTGTTTTGACATTTCTTCTCAGGGATAGTAAGAATCTGCCAGCCTCAGTTATTTTCATTCTAAAAAACTACATGTACAAGTGTTTTAAAACTCAAATTGACAGGACTAAACTATTTTATTCCATTTAATTTCATATAATCCCTGAAAAAGTATCCACACACTTATTTTACGTTAATAACGGTCAAATACTCAAACGCTAGGTACTCAATTTTAAGTTGTCGTTAAGTCGTGCTGTCACTGTCACTTCGCCTTCAAGTTAAACACGAAATTAACGGCAACTTAAAATTGAGTAGCTTTTGAGTATTTGGCCATAAAATATAACTAACTCAATAAGTATTCAAGAAAACTGGATTCGAGAAGAGGATAGAGTATTTTAGCTCCAATAAGACTATTTCCAGCATAGATTTCGATAGATTATTTTCAAGTTCCAATTTAAAAAGAGAAGGGGCATGACGTTTTATGAGGTAGTAAGTATAGGAGGTGGAGTAGAACCAAACAGAATAGTTTTATGGAGACGGCATAGGAAGTGCTTGCGGAATACGAACCAGCAGCGAGATGAGCAGATGACATGTAAATGATTGCCAAAAGGACCTGGATGTAATTTATTGAACCAGTTAACCAACAAGTGAGGAGGCGTCATCATTGCGTAGAAAAGCGAAAAAAGGGCTGTTAATAGCTATGATGAGAGCATGGAAGTAATATGAAGTTATGTTATGACAATTGCACAATTATAATAGAACTCAACTAGTTTACACGCCTAAACGTGCGTATTTATTAATAACGCCACCTAGAGGGAAGGTACCATACATAATAAAGATAGCTAAAGGACATGTTATATTTTTGTATCGACGCTGGGCTTTTATTCGAAACTGACGTGAACCGATAAGAGCATTTCTATGAAAGTGCATAAATTAAAGAGCCTTTGTATTATTAAATTGTTTTTTTAAAGCACCCTTCTATTGTTATTTCCATTTTAAATAATTATAATTTAAAAAATATCATTGTAAAATTGTCATTATTGATTCTGGCAAAATTGTTCTATTTGATGTCATTATTGTCATTGTCAACGTCAGTCAAGTGTCAAATTCAAATTCAATGTGTCGGAGGGTAATTGGGTTCCTGGTTCCTGATCCTGTGCTTTTGTGTTTCTGAATATTAACACAATTTTGCTAATACCAAGTAAAAATACTAAATTCATAAGCAAACGGAAAACTAACAATTTTGTTTGACATGGGAATTATTGACAGTGACAAGTGAAAACCTGATTGACAGACAGGTGTTTTCATAAATTCTATTGAGGCAAAGGAATCAACGCCATACATTCAAATCATTGAGTTATTTAATTGATTTTATTTTAAAGCCATCTAATATTATTTTAAACTACCTATGCTCGCGACTTCGTCGATGTTATAAAGAAACCTCACATAGTTTCGGATGCCCTATGTTTTTGCCAACAGTTTAGGCTGAGTGGATTTATAGTTATTAGACAATTTGAAAAATAGGATTTTTACTAAACAAAATATGTTGTATTTCTATCAGTAGTCAGATCCGTTTAATATAATAAGGCTTCCCCGTAAACAATGTTAGAAGTAGAATCACCAGGGATGTTGTGTGCATAGAGATCACTCAGGTTTTATATTTTATGGGAGAGAGCCACATATAGCTGACCGTGCGAGAAGCAACTGACACTAAGGTCTACACCCGCAACGCGTAATGTCTAGGCCTGGATCGAGGGGGGGCGGGCGGGGGCACTTGCCCCGGGCGACGAATATTAAGGGCGGCCCGACATCAGCCAGTCTCGCTGTCTGTGCTATGCTGGATCCGGTTATGTATATGAATAAACCTTTAGAATTATATAATAATTTATAATTTTATTACTATAATAAACAATTTTTAAATAATCTTAGTAGGTACCTATTATATTTGTTGAAAAATTTTGCCTAAAGGTCGGCAAACTGGTACTCTGCAACCCCCTTTAAAAATGTAGATCCGGGGCTGGTAATGTCTGGCTATGTGCCTTGTTTATGGTCCTATCATTAACATAAACTAACTGGAAACTAAAACGTTTAAAACTAAACGGAAAATTGATTACTATTTTCATTATTAAGGTAACTACTTTTCGTCCAGGTGGTGTTATTTTTTCCACCTTATATTCTCTTATTGTAAACATTTTTAGGAATTTGCAAGTATGTTGTTACAATTTGCAAGTATGTTGTTACAATTTTACAACAATTAATAAAAGTATTTTTTTTTTTTATCTTTCCTATTTTTTTGCCACAGTGAAGATTCCCGCCAATTTTATTGATCTGTCAAATATTTATCCTTCTTTAGCTTTTTACGGCATCCGGCAAATAATGAAATGCCATTGCTATATTATTATTTTGTCCAGCCTCCTTAGTCTAGTAGTCGCGAGCGCTTTTGCTGTGCGTTGATTCTTAGAGCAACGCGGCTACCGACACGGGATGGCCGCGTTGCTCTTTAAGGCGTTGGTCCGTGAAAAACTTGAAGATTTTCTGTTTGACAATTCTGAATAGTAGTAGCCCGGAGTTAGGAAGTGTGGCCGGTAAATGGCCAGAGGGTTACCGCCTATTACATGGGACTTATACCCTATTCATTAAAGCATGAGACAAATAAATGTTAAGGATACTTTGTTTTATTAAAATTAAGTAAGGCCATTTTAAAACAATATTACTAATATAACATGCAGAACAGTTCCTGAACGATTATTATAAGCAAAAACACACTTAACAACATAACTATCTATTTTTAATGAGGTCGTAGCGCAGGAGGTTTGTATTTTATTAATGAGTTCTTTTATGCATTCCACCGGGTATTTCTGAAATATCTGGCCAATATCCCTTTATATCTGAATAGGCCTTCAGTCAAATGACAAGATTTTTATTTATAGAAATTCATGCGCGAAGGGTATTAAGTTATTTTAAGAATTCATAAAATAAGAACCTCCTGCCTTACGATCTCATTAAAATTAGATAGTTGTGTTGTAACGTGTGATTTTTGCTTATATTATTCGTTCAGGAACGTTTCTGAATGTTTTAATAAGCCTTATTAATAAAAGATACGGTACCACTAGCAGGACCTGAATATGGAGTAGTCTATTTACCTACTACTCTCTGTATTTCCTGAGGGGTTCCACAGAGGTATTCTGTTGTAGATACAGCCACAGATGAGATATTATACATAGATGAGAGATATTATAGATGAGATCTTTTGCGTTATTAATTGAAAAAAGTAGTAAAATGACGATGTTTGGCATAAACTTGATCCCATCAAAAACATAAATGTGAAAATGGGAGCCAAGTTCAATAATAAGGATATGCGTGGTTGTCTATTTCGCTGACAAAAGAATTGAGATCTAAATGGGTGCCTAGTTCTGTAGATAATCCTGAAATTTATTTACACAAAGCACAAGTTTAACTTGGCTAGTTTTTACCACCAAACCAAATTTTTAGAAGAGACCTTACAATACAAAAACAGTTACTTGCGTATAACATAAAGAAGATAAGTTGATTAGCCAAATATAAGATAACTTGTATGTGAAAATTAGCCAAGTCAATTCTTGATCTTCAATTTATCCCAAGTTATCTGCTTTGTGTAAATACATTTCAGGATTATCTACAGTACTTGGCACCCATTTAGATCTCAATTCTTTTGTCGGCGAAGTCGACAACCACGCATATTCTTATTATTGAACTTGGCTCCCATTTGCACATTTATGTTTTTGATGGGATATCATTACTTTTTGTAAATAAATTATTGTTATTCATCATTTAAAAGTAACCTGTAAAACGTTTACGCTGTATAGATTTCTCTTTTGTGCTATTTTTTACATTTTCTTGAACGTTAGAAATACAAAGTCCCCCTTTATTTTTTTATCATTTGCCTGTTAGGTATGTTTTTATTTCCCACTTGAATCAAAAAATCTGGTATACAAAACGATAAAAGCGACCTTTCATCATGGAATCATGGAACCTATTCTCCTGCGAAAGAAAAAGTTTGTTGTTATTATAATTTCGAAAGGCGCTAAGTAATAAAAATCGATTGCCTGAAAAAAAAATCAAATCGTATAAATTCACTGTTTTCTGACTTTTTCCTTTGTATACACACAATTACCCAGCTGAACACCAAATTTCAACTTTCTAGGTCATTGGAAGTGGGTTAGGTTTTCGATCTAATGTCAGTCAGTCAGTGTTAAAAATGCCTATTTTTAGACGTTAATATCTCAATAACCGTTTGAGCTGTATTTATGAGATTTGGCGTTCTTGTTAATCTAAGGGGTTTTAATAAATAAACCATTGGAGACCCTTGGACTCATTTGAGTTAATATTGGGCCCAAAATCGAAAGCCGGCCAACGGAAAAAATGTTTTCAATCCGTTTGGAACATCATCCTGAGCATTTGGTACTATGACACCAAAGCGGTAGAACCATCAGAAGAGCAGCTGCATAAGTTCGAAAAATCTGATTTCCCATACATTTGACCAAAAATAAATGTAAACATATCATATACCCTAGGTTATACAGAATTATAGTCATGGCAAAAAGTTGAGAATGACCCACTAAATAAGTCCATGTACATACATATATGATATGTTTACATTTATTTTTGGTCAAATGTATGGGAAATCAGATTTTTTGAACTTATGCAGCTGCTCTTCTGATGGTTCTACCGCTTTGGTGTCATAGTACCAAATGCTCAGGATGATGTTCCAAACGGATTGAAAACATTTTTTTCCGTTGGCTTTGTTGTCTTTCGATTTTGGGCCCAACTTTGTATGAAACATGAATGATCTCCTTTCATGTGTTTATGTTAAATAGATTTTGAGTTATTAAAGGGTCAAAAGTGGCTTCAAATGGTTCGTGTAATATAACACACGGCTGCTGCGTCGCCAGTTCCTTTTTCCTTTGAACTTGGCTTGACACACTACCGCGTGTCTAGATATCTTTAGGAGCCCTTACTTGTTGTTACTTACATACTTAAGCCATGCAGAAAGTTTCTGAATTCTGATAAATTAACTTATAATTTTGTTATCCAACTGAATTAGTTGTCGTGCGGCATCAATGTTAGTTTCTGTTACCGCTGTCGCCGGTTGGCCTTCACGTAGAACGTCTTAGAGATGAATAGGTACGTCCACGTTTGAATTCATTATACCAGAACTACACAGAGCTACGAGATGGGGCTTCATCATCAAACGCTAATTAAGTCTTTTCTAACTTTCTTGTTGACTTACACCACAGCGAAAATAATAAAAATCATACAGCCATAATTTTCACGACTTAAATCCATGGTTACGTAAAATGCAATTTTTAAATTGGCGCCACAACGAAAAAACAAATGACAGACCTAAAAAAGAAAATGTATTCTACAGCCAAAGACTTCCATTTTCAAAAATGTATTTAACTACTTTTTAATATTTAATTTATCTTTAACGCCAGCAGCCAGGTCCAGAAACTTTCTGTATGGCCCACGTATCATAGTGACCGAGCCAAAGATATTCTTTCTTGTTTCTATGAACTGAGCCCTGGTAGTCAGCCAGCGACTGTATCGAGACATCATCACTTTTGCATCGCTGCAATTAAGTCACCGTATGCAAGGGACTTAAGAGAAAGAATTCAATCAGCGTTTGACGATATTGTCATGTATACCTATCATGTCAAATACTCAATCAAAATGTCAATGTTTAATACATTAGCCAGTAAATGGTATATTGTAAAGTTAATTAAATTACCTACAATATACCTAATATTGTAATTTAATTGTATTTATTCAGTGAGTTCTGTTGCTGAATGTACAGAACAAACAGTTTAACAGGTCTACATTCGCAGTGGTGCAATGCGGTGGCAATTTTATAAATTACTCCAATAATGCTGCCTTTATAACTGTCAGATTAACTTACAGCCTAAAGAAAAAATTAAGAAAACCCTGCAAATATTTTTAAAGTCATATGCCGTCGTCAAGAGTGACGGATCGGTCGAGGATCACTGGAGGGCAGTTGTTAGGTTAAGCTGAGGTGTTCATTGTAGCAGTGCGGATGCCGCAAACATTGAGTTAGCCCATTCTCTTCCTGTAGGTGTCCTAAAATATGCCTAAAGATAAGCTACAGGCTGGCTAAGCTAACTGTGCAGAGAAATTAAAGCAACGCAGCAAACAATTACTGTAAAAATCTTTGCAGTGTCGTCATTATTCCAATCAGAATTGGCTTTGCCGTATCCATACCTACTTACCTAGCCTGGCAGAGTAAACTTAGCATTAGAAAATATCGATTTTTGTAAAGATTTTAGTTGTTCTTTGCTGTGCTGCAGAGTTAGCTTGGCTTTTTTTTTTCTTTTTGGATAATCCTCGTGGATGCCCTCACCCGGGGAAGGCGAGGGGGTCTCCCGGAATCTTACCGGCTAAAAACCAACGGTGTCCCTCCTTCTGACCTAAGGCCGGGGTCACGGGATTCGCAAAAGCATGCACCGCAACCCCAGCAGGTCCCGGTCCGCCAATCCTCGGCGGACCTCTCCTCTGTGGGGCTTTGCCCCACGTCCTCCTGAGAAGAGCGCACGGAACACTGCACGCCGCCTTCTCGGGCCTGTTACTGGTCGGGCGGCGGGTCCCCTAACTCGCCGCCCGTAGGCCACACACTAGGGTGGCTGGAGGTCATCACGTACGCGGGCCCTCCGGCGCCCGGTGCGTCTGGCGCGGGAAGGGAGAAGAGCACACCGCTCCCTCTCCCTCTCCGCTTCCTCTTTGGTCACCATCACCCCCTCGCAAAAGGAGGATGGCTTCCCACACAGTCTCAAAGTTAGCTGGGCCTGCCTCTTATGTCAAAAGGATAGCCTGCAAAACGTTTTGTATTCCGTGGATTGCAGTAGCCTCTACGTTAGTTATAATTAAATCATTATGTGTTTCTCAGAGGCTCGTGGCTAATTATCCACCGCGTGGATCATACAATTTGCGAGGTTAAGCTGCGCTTGCCGCAGTCAGTCAGTGGATGGGTGACCGTTCGTTACACATCGAGACCCCTCCGTGCCTCGGAGAACAGAAAGAAAGAAAGAAATTTATTTGAGCACGTTAAACAGTCGGTCCCGGGTGTCATACGAATACCTATGACAGTCATTACGGGAAGTCGGAAGCTCGGAAGTCTGACATCTGATCTCGCTTAGGAATTAGGATATCGACATTGCCCAGTAACTGGGTTACGGAGATCTGATGGCAGTCGCTTCGTATAAAATACTGATATTCGGCCGCATCTGGTTAGACTGGAAGCTGACCCCAACATAGGGAAAAAGCTAGACAGAACACATATGTGTTACTCATGCATGCCGTTACTACAAGACATGTTGTGGTATGGAAGTAGAATGCATCCTGCTGGATTAGTAGAAACCTATATTTTATTCCTGATGTAGCGGCACCGTTGGCTTTTATCATTAGACATTAGTCTGATATGCAAGACCGCTTTATCAACGCCTGCTAACCAAGCGTTTTAATAGAAGAGATGGTTAGCCGCAATGTATCCTTATGATAGCGCTTTTATTAGGCGGGTAGCTTAATTTTTTTAAATTTTAATTTTTGTATTTAATTATGTGCATTTGAATCAAAGCATAAATTAAGCATAATCAGCCTATTACTGTCCCACTGCTGGGCACGGGCCTCTTCTCAGAATGAGGAGGGTTTAGGCCATAGTCCACCTCGCTGGCCTGTTGTGGGTTGGTGGACAACATACACCATCGAGACCTTTATAGAACCTGCTTAGGTGTGCAGGTTTTTTCATGTTTTTTCCTTCACGTTAACGCAAGTGATAATCAAATTCTTATTCGCACATGAATTCGAAAAGTCAGAGGAGCGGGCCGGACTCGGACTTGGACCCTGCATTGAAAGCAAGGGTTCAACCGGTAGTCCATCACTACTTTTATTTTAAACGTATGTTAAGTCTCATTTACACGGAGATAGTCCGTCGAAGCGAGTCTCATGCTATCTCCGTATTCATCGTAGAGAAAGACAAAGACAGAACGAGTTTCGCTTCGAGAAACTATCCTCGTGTAAATCAGCCTTTTAAAAGCATTCGTGCGCATCAAGCTGAAATGTAGTTTTTACGACCACTTGAACTTTATATGCCATTATTTATGACGGGATTTATTATCGTAAATAATATAATCGTACATGTTTACAAATAAAACTAGGTAATTTATTTTTTAATATTTATTATAATTTTTTGATATATCAAAATCCAAAATTGAGACAACGCAAACAGAAAAAAAATACTGTTGAATTTTAAATATCGTCTAAAGACTATAAATACTGACATTGCATGTTTGTATCAGATAAACAACACAGCTTTAGTATAAACTTACTACATACAAAAATTATTTTCTAAGAGTTTGACGTGATTCCAAATGTTTGTTAAGGGAGGTATACGAAAGCATTCTGTTCTCACAGTTGACGTTTTGCGGCCAATCGCACAATTCCTTGTCCGTGTTGTAATACAAGTTGTCTGGACAGTCGAACACTACGGGAACTGCGTTATTGCACATATAGAACTGGTTACAATTCTCGTGGGCTATCAGCTTTCCGTTAGAGTCTGGTCTAGAGCAAAGAGCGGGCGCATTTCTGGGATTGCAAGCGCAGTCATCGCCATCACCAGGGACAATTCTGTCACCGCAATCAACATTACGTGGCCAGTCACACTGATTATTTAGAGGGTTGAAGAGAAGGTTATCTCCACATGCTAGTGCTACCGGTGAACCGCCAGAGCATACATAAAATTGGTTGCAGTTTTCATGTGCTACTAATACTCCTTCAGAGCCACTGCCTGCACAGATCGCGGGAGCTTGGCTGGGATCATCATTGACGTCGTGATTGCCGCTATCATCTTCGCCATCGACATCACTGACATTATCATCAGGCCTATCTTCAGGTTTTGGGGTCACTCTGTCTCCGCATTCAACGTTCGCTGGCCAGTCACACGTTTGTATGTAGGGGTTGTAGAGAAGATTTGAGGCGCATGTAAGAGCCACCGGGCTGCCAAAGGAACATTGGTAGAATTGGTTACAATTTTCGTGAGCGATCAGAATACCATCGGAGCCGTCAACTGCACAAATTGCGGGTGCTTCTTCCGGGTTACAGTTGCAAGTACCACCGTTATCATTGTCGCTATCGTCTTCCTCTTGACTAGCACCTGCTTCATCGCTATCATCTTCAAAGTCTGCAATAACTCTATCACCACATTCAACATTGAATGGCCAATCACACACCTCAGAAACGGGATTATACAAAAGATTTGAAGGGCATCTGAATGCGACGGGCTTACCATTGTCGCATTTGTAGAATTGATTACAATTTTCATGAGCTATCAGAACACCGTCAGAGCCGTCAATTGCGCAGATAGAAGGAGCTTCATCGGGCTTGCAGTTGCATGAGTCATCGTTTCCATTATCACTGTTGTCATCACAATCACTGTCATCAGGGTCGGTGTCACCTTCATTACCACTATTGTCATTGCTCTCGTTGTCGTTACCACCATTGTCATTACCTGGATCGTCACCACCTGGTGGCAAGTCATCTGAGTCATCGCTCTCATTGTCATTACCGGAATCGTCACCACCTGGTGGCAAGTCATCTACGTCATCGCTGTCATTTCCGATATCACCACTTTCGTCTTCAGAATCTGGGATAATTCTGTCCCCACAGTCAACTCTCTCCGGCCAGTCACATTTTTCAGTGTAGGGATTGTATAACAGGTTTGCAGGGCAAGTAAAAGCAACAGGTTTGCCGTGGTCGCACTTGTAGAACTGGTTGCAATTTTCATGAGCGATCAGTGTGCCATTGGAATTTTCAACCGCGCAGATGGAAGGTGCTTCCTCAGGATTACAGTTACAGGTACCGTCATTATCACTACCACTGTTGTCGTTTCCGCCACCGCCATTACTAGAATCATTACCGATGTCACTGCTGTCATTTTCATTATCAGAATCATCTTCCGTGTCGGGGATGACTCTGTCTCCACAATCAACTCTTTCCGGCCAGTCGCATCGGTCAGTATTAGGGTTGAATAAGAGATTACCTGGACATGTTAATGCTACTGGTTTGCTGCCAGAACACATATAAAACTGGTTGCAGTTCTCGTGTGCTACCAAAATGCCATCCGAATCATCAGCCGCACAAATAGTAGGAGCTTCACTGGGGTCACAGTTTCCAGCGCCGCCGTTGTCATTGTCATTATTACCGCTGTCGTTACCGCTGTCGTTACCGCTATCGTTACCGCTGTCATTACCGCTGTCGTTACCGCTGTCGTTACCGCTGTCGTTACCGCTGTCGCTACCGTTGTCGTTACCACCACTATCGTTACCGCTGTCATTATCTTCAGGATCTGGTATCACTCTGTCTCCACATTCAACATTTTCTGGCCAGTCACATTCTTCAGAGTAGGGATTGTATAGAAGCTTTCCGGAACAAGTGAAAACTACAGGTTTGCCGTGGTCGCACTTGTAGAATTGGTTGCAATTTTCATGTGCTACTAGTACACCACTGGAATCTTCAGCCGCGCAGATGGAAGGAGCTTCCCCAGGATTGCAGTTGCAGGTACCGTTATTATCACCACCACCGTTATCGTTTCCGCCATTGTCATTGCCAGAATCATCACCGCCTGGTGGTAAGTCACCGCTGTCATTTCCACTATCACTATCATTAGAATCGTCGTCAGTGTCGGGGATCACTCTGTCTCCACATTCAACATTTTCTGGCCAGTCACATTCTTCAGAGTAGGGATTGTATAGAAGCTTTCCGGAACAAGTGAAAACTACAGGTTTGCCGTGGTCGCACTTGTAGAATTGGTTGCAATTTTCATGTGCTACTAGTACACCACTGGAATCTTCAGCCGCGCAGATGGAAGGAGCTTCCCCAGGATTGCAGTTGCAGGTACCGTTATTATCACCACCACCATTATCACCACCACCGTTATCGTTTCCGCCATTGTCATTGCCGGAATCATCACCGCCTGGTGGTAAGTCACCACTGTCATTTCCACTATCATTAGAATCATCCTCAGAGTCGGGGATAACTCTGTCACCACAGTCGACGTTATGTGGCCAATCACACTTGTCGGTATTAGGATTAAACAAGAGATTTACTGGGCATTTCAGGACTACGGGTTTACCTCCAGAGCAAATATAGAACTGGTTACAGTTCTCATGTGCCACCAAAACGCCCTCAGAATCATCTGCTGCGCAGATAGTAGGGGCTTCGCTGGGGTCACAGTTTCCTGCGCCACCGTTGTCATTATTACCGCTGTCGTTACCATTGTCGCTACCGCTGTCGTTACCGTTGTCACTGCCGCTGTCGTTAGCACCACTATTGTTACCGCTGTCGTTACCATTATCGCTACCGCTGTCGTTACCGTTGTCACTGCCGCTGTCGTTAGCACCACTATTGTTACCGCTGTCATTATCTTCAGAATCAGCGATGACTCTGTCTCCACAGTCAACATTCTCCGGCCAGTCACATTGGTCAGTATTAGGGTTAAATAGAAGATTTTCGGGGCATTTTAATGCTACTGGTTTACCGTAGGAACATTTATAGAACTGGTTGCAGTTCTCGTGCGCCACCAAAACGCCATTCGAATCATCAGCTGCGCAGATAGTAGGGGCTTCGCTGGGGTCACAGTTTCCTGCGCCACCGTTGTCATTATTACCGCTGTCGTTACCGTTGTCGCTACCGCTGTCGTTAGCACCACTATTGTTATCGCTGTCATTATCTTCAGAATCAGGGACGACTCTTTCACCACAGTCAACATTCTCCGGCCAGTCACATTGGTCAGTGTTAGGGTTAAATAGAAGATTTCCGGGGCATTTTAATGCTACTGGTTTGCCGTAGGAACATTTATAGAACTGATTGCAGTTCTCGTGCGCCACCAAAACGCCATTCGAATCATCAGCTGCGCAGATAGTAGGGGCTTCGCTAGGGTCACAGTTTCCTGCGCCACCGTTGTCATTATTACCGCTGTCGTTACCGCTGTCGTTACCGTTGTCGCTACCGCTGTCGTTACCACCACTATTGTTACCGCTGTCATTATCTTCGGAATCAGGGATGACTCTGTCTCCACAGTCAACATTCTCCGGCCAGTCACATTGGTCAGTACTAGGGTTAAATAGAAGATTTTCTGGGCATTTTAATGCTACTGGTTTGCCGTAGGAACATTTATAGAACTGGTTACAGTTCTCGTGCGCCACCAAAATGCCATTCGAATCATCAGCTGCGCAGATAGTAGGGGCTTCGCTGGGGTCACAGTTTCCTGCGCCACCGTTTTCATTATTACCGCTGTCGTTGCCATTCTCGTTACTATCACTATCGTTACCGCTGTTGTTATCTTCAGGATCTGGGATCACTCTGTCTCCACAGTCAACATTCTCTGGCCAGTCACATTTTTCAGTGTAGGGATTGTATAACAAGTTTTCAGGGCAAGTGTAAACAACAGGTTTGCCATAGTTGCACTTGTAGAATTGGTTACAGTTCTCATGTGCTACTAGTACACCATCAGAATCTGATGCCTCACAGATTGAGGGTGCTTCTCCAGGATTGCAATTGCATGTACCATTGTTATTACCATCATCGTCACCTGCAGGTGGCACATCATCAATATCAGGGCTGTTATTACCATCATCATCACCTGCAGGTGGCAAATCATCAATATCAGGGCTGTCATTACTATCATTATCACCAGGAGGTGGCACGTCATTATTTTCAGAGCTGTCACTGCTATCATCGTCCTCACCGCTTTGATTGCAAGCTGTACAACCGCCCTCAGTTTCGGGTACGATTCTGTCTCCACAGTCAACATTTCTTGGCCAGTCACATTGTCCAGTGTGGGGATTGAATAGTAGAGTTCCAGAGCAAGAAACAGCAACTGGTTTGCTATTGTCACATATATAAAACTGGTTACAGTTCTCATGTGCTATAAGTACACCGTTAGAACCAGCAGCTCCGCAGATGGTTGGAGCTTCTTCAGGGTTGCAATTGCAAGTACCTTCGTTGCCACCGTTATCGTTTTCGTCATTATCACTGTCGTTACCTGCGTCACTATCCGGCTCTGGGATGACTCTGTCACCACATTCAACATTGTGCGACCAATCACACTCTCCTTTGTAAGGATTGTATAATAAACTAGGTGGGCAATTCAAAGTTACTGGTCTACCTTCGGCGCACATATAAAACTGGTTACAGTTTTCGTGTGCAACGAGGATTCCGTTAGAGCCTTCAGCTGCACAAATAGACGGTGCTTCACCAGGATTACAGTTACACGTGCCTTCGTTACCGCTGTCATTACCGTCACCGCCTACGCTGTCGTTATCACTACCAGTGTCGTCATCACAATCTGCGTCACCCGAGTCATTACCATCTGAAATGGGCCTGTCACCGCATTCGACGTTTTGGGGCCAGTCACATTCTTCAAGGAAAGGGTTATACAGAAGGTTATCCGGACAATTGTACGCTACTGGTTTCCCATTTGAACATTTGTAGAACTTGTCGCAATTTTCGTGTGCTATTAATACATTGTCATTACCATAGTTAACCTCGCAGATCTGCTGTGCTTCGTTCGGGTTGCAGTTACAAGTGCGTGCTTTTTGGTCTGTGCTTAGGTCGAAACCATTTGCCAGTGCAACTGCACATAGCAGTAAGAATAGGTTGTCTGAAAAAAAAAACAATATAATTATTCACTAATCAATGACTAATCTATTCATATTCAATGTCTAATCAGTAATTAATAAAAATAGGTGAATACCATGTGTGGACTGATAGCAAATAACACAAAACAGCGATAGGACGTACGTATCGTATCAAGTCATTAAGAGATTATGTGATACTTATTTATTGCAAAAAGAAATAATTTTCAGAGACTAGTAGGATCGATTGATTGATAGTAATGTTTAATCAAACGACTTTAAATTATAAAGATCTTGTGCTGATAACTGTAGTTAGACGATTTTTTTTTAAATTCTGAAGTCTTAATAAATTCTTAATACTGTTCTATTTTTACTTTTGGTTTTTCTATTTCATAATAGGCAAAAGCTGCATCTTCTTCTGTTTTCACCATATCATGCGTAAAAGTTGCGACAACAACGCGCTTCCCTATTTTTAAGGACGTCACTTTGATCAGCTGTGACTGCGGCGCCTGCCTGTGCGTCATCTTTCGATCCTGCTACTCATTACTATGAATTCTAAGACTATTTCAATATCAAGAAAACTTTCGACATAAGTTTTCTGCATCTGATATCTCATTCATCTATTTATTTGTGGCACAAATTGTCTATGTCGCAGAAAAATAAACCAAAATGAGAGTTGTATTTTCGATTCTAAATTCGCTTACATTAGCGATACAATACGTTAACGATATACTATACGTCAAACGTCTGTGCTAGGTCTACAGAAAGGTATACCTAAAGAATAAAGATCCCAAAAAAACATGCGTGTGCGTTTTTTCGTGTCTTAGTATCCAAAATCTAACTAAACAATAATAAATGCATCAAAAATATGATCGAAACCTAAGTTTAATATAATTTTTTCCCATTTAAATTAGGCGTACCGGTACCTAACCACAAAAATCAAGATTGAATTTGTGGTGTCTAGGTATCCTAGACTATTATAAAAATAAATTAACTAGTAAAGAAATGGTTGCGAAATTTTGCGACAGTTATTGGGCTAAGGTGGGCGTTGTAGCTGTTTCAATTTATTTGGCAGATTTTTAGAAGCTACTTACTCCACATGAGTCACTTAATCAAATGTACACTTAGTTCGTTGAGATGGAATTAAAATGACGTTAGTAAATCTTATTTTGCACTTCCTAAACTAACCAACCTAACACTTCTACTGCATAGGATTAACGCAATGCAGTTATATTGTAATATGACACTTACCTTTCATTTAATAGATCCAATGTCTCTTTTTTTCGTAAGTGTTGCACTAATACTGATATGTAATAATTGATTGCACATTATTTATACACTTCAAGCTGTTTTGAATATCGTTCACGACAGATTATCAGTTCGATTAGAACAAAACAGTGATTTACATCGATTACCTAGAATGGAGGTTTTTTTTGATAAATATTAATAATTAATAAAGTACCATTCATGTGCTGACGAAACAAAACTAACAAAGGAATAATAATAATTCTCTTTTGGATTCGAGTGTTGCACAAGTGAGGTGCAATAGATTTTTATTTCTATGGGCAAGACTTCCGGATCCATACGCCGATTTTGTTTCGAATGTTGTTACAGGTACCTTTCCAATAACATAAAAACTACATTTCAATTCCTATGGCTATTCCTATGGTTTTTACCTATTCTTCCATACTCCCTTTGCTTCTTCCATGCTGCATACTTCTGGCATGGTTCTTTGCATATTCCATATATATATAGGCCTATTTCCATGTGCAACATTTGCGCTATAAATTCCTTTTTTAAATCACCTCAATTTTATAGCTTGCATTCTCAAAAGAATAAATAGTTTTTAACAAGATTACTCGAGGCACTAGCTTTCTTATTCCTGGAAATTCTTATTCCTACATGTAGTAGTTGTGCAGAGTGCCCCTGTACGGCTCTAACTGTTTATTTGGTACCATCAAACTGGTAGCGCTTAGTCCTTGGCACGATCGTCATAAGCACTAAATGGCGATCTTATTTGATTTTTTCCCCAAAACATCCTACTAATAATACCTTATGCGCACACACAATTTTGAATTTGAGTTTGAATGGGAATTAAAACGCAGGTTGAGAAAGCATAACATAACATCACGCCTGTATTCCCCGAAGGGTTGGGCAGTGGTGTGTAGTAACGCCCTCATTTCGCGTTTATGTTATCCCATGTAATAGGGGGCGAGTCTATTGCTATCAACCGGACACAGATCCATATTTTTTGGAATTACTCAGTAGCAGCTTTGGATTTGTTGGGAAATCAACAATTAATTAATAATCTCAATATCGTATACTCTTGTTTCATAATAGTTATATTTCTCTGCATCTACTTATTTATTATATGGGTATTTAATTATTAATCCTATAGGCTTATGAATGTTCAAAGAACAAAAGGCGACAGGCGTAATAAAAAAATTGTTTTGCGCGATGTTAAAAATACTATATTCTATGGTTTGGGTACTCAAGCAGCAACCGACTTGTTCAACGCGGTGACTTCAGGCAATACCATCATTTCCCAGCAGCGGCTTTGCTATAGGCTATTGATGAATGAATATTTACAACCTGTGTGGATTAGCATCATATTGAAGCTTTATTATCTTAATCATCATCATTATCATTCGGCCCGTAAACACCCAATGTGGTGTTCCATTGATCGCTACAAGGTCACAGCAGAAATTGTCATTATCATCACTATTGGCAGGTGGATCGGTGATAGCAAGTTTTTGTCAGTAGGAGACAGGAGGGGCTCGTACTCCAGACCTGCCGGGGTTGCGGTGCATGTTATAAGCGAATCCCGCGATCCCGGCCATAGGTTAGAAGGAGGACCCCCCCGGCGGGTTCCCGCATTGTCGTTGCGGGGGGGCTCAGTAGCCGTGGCGTAGATCCCCATGGTGAAGCGAAGAGGAACCCGAGGAGGGGCTGCTCGTCGAGGCTTGGGCCTGGAAGCCCTTGACGTAGCGGCCAAGTAGGTTGCGGTGTCGCCTGGGCGACATCGCAACTGAAGCGGGCCGCGATGTCTTATCGGAGGTATCGCGGCTGAAGGGTGGAGGCCGCGGCGGGAGAGGAATGCTGGTATTACGGTGCGCCGCTCTCCCTACCTTCCGCAGCCTTGACGGGGTCGCCACCGTCAGATGGTAGACGCGGTGGGGCCGCAGGGGGAGAGGAGTGTCGGTATGTCGTTGGCCGCTCTCCCTATCCTCTGCGGCCGAAAAGTGGTAGGCGACGGGGCCAATAACCTGACCCGTCGCAGGGGGGCCAAGGGTGCCCAGACACGGGGTAGTCTGGCGCCCATGTGCTTGTTTGGTCCCCGGGGTGGTCACGGCGTGCCATGTGTTCTGGTACGTCGGTGATGCGGGGTGCTCCCCGCGCCTCTCAGGAGGTCGTGGGGTGGGGCCCCACAGTGGAGAGGTTCACCAGCAGTTGGTGGACCAAGACCTGCCGGGGTTGCGGTGCATGCTTAGGCGAACCCCGCGACCCCGGCCGACGCTCACAAGGAGGAACACCGTGGGTTTTTAGCCGGTAAGAGTCCGACAGACCCCCTCGCCTACCCCGGGCGAGGGACAACGACGAGGATTACCCACGATAAAAAAAAAATGGTTAGAAGGAGGAACACCATGGGTTTTTAGCCAGTAAGAGTCCGGCAGACCCCCCTCGCCTTCCCCGGATGAGGGACATCTATGAGGATTTTCCCACAACAACCGCGCGGATCATATGATTGGCAAGGTTAAACTACGCTTGCCACGGTCAGTCTGCGGATGGGTAACCATTTGTTACATATCGAGATCCCTCCGTGCCTCAGAGAGCACGTTAAACCGTCGGTCCCGGGTGTTATACGAATACCTATGACAGTAATTATGGGTAGTCAGAAGCCCGAAAGTCTAACAACCGGTTTAACCTTAGGATATCGGCATTGCCCAGTAATTGGGTTGCGGAGATCTGATGGCAATCACTCCGTGTAAAATTCTGGTATTCAGCCGCATTTAGTTAGACTGGAAACTGACCCCACAGGAGGACACTGCTGGACGGACATCCTCTTGCTGTAATTCCTTAATCACCAGATAGACAAACTTAATCAACAGGCAAAAGAGTAACTGAATGACAACACCTTCAGGTCGGTAGTTCCCCTGTGTACCATAAAACATAGATACAGTGAATACACAGATATAGGTACTGTTTTAATGCTATTCTCAAGGATAAGATAAGAATATAATGCCAATCATAAAAATATTTACCCAAAAAGAGTTCATTAAATTATTTGATTGACCAATAACTGGAAATGACGTTGAATGTTGGCGTCCTATTTCTTTATCGTTATTTCAATCAAATAACATTATTGTTTTATTGTTATTATTACTGTGGATATCTTTGTTGTCTAAAAAAGACACCCTCTTTTCTGCTATCGTAATGTCGAATTAAGATAGTTACGCTGGCACTTTTGGAAATCCTCGTAGCCTACTTAGTCGATAAGCTGCTTACAGTGATAACTTTATACTATAAAAAAATAAATCAGTATCTTTGTATTAGACTACTAACTTATTATCCTAGATATAGTTTTTTTTTTGTACTTCTTCAACCGTCACTTCAAGCTCAATGCAATTCTTTTGTTTAAGCCCCTACCTTCTTTCCTACTGTGCCGTGCCTGTCGGGTCCATACTGATCTTATTTTTTTCTTTTAAATACCTTGCCCCACACTACGATTTCTCCTGCATCGTGGGTGCGTTTACAGACACACATCTTCACATTCACAAACACCCAGACCCGGAACAACTGTAGGCCATACAAATATTTGTTCCGTAAGGGAATCGAACCCACGACCCGTAGCGCAGAAGCCAATCACTTAGCCTCTGCACCAAACGTGACATCACATAGTTCATCATCTAATAGTTTATAGTCTGCTGTAGTTGTTGATCTACCTAGCCTTTGTCCAGCTTTTGGGACCAGCTTCCAATCTAACCAGATGCAGCTGAACACCAGTATTTTTTTATACGGAGCGACCGCCATCATACCTCTGCAATCCAGTTATTGGGCAATGCTGGTTGTCAAACTTTCAGGCTTCTGACTACCTGTAACGACTGTCACAGGTTTTCGTATAACACCCGGGACCGACGGTGAACCTTGCTCTCCGAGGCACGGAGGGATCTCGATGTGTCAGTAAAAATCGGTCACCCATCCCCGGACTGACCGCGGCAAACGCAGCAATCATATGACCCGCGCGGTTGTTATTAGCTGTTGTTTGATTGCAATATACCTACTGAGCATGCTATTGGTTTAATTTTACGACTTACGAAGGCTGAAAAAGCAATTTTATTACATCCAAACAAAGAAATAAAAATATGAGGGCAATAGGATTGCTACAATCTTGTGTTATAACTTTGTTCTACATAATATAACATTATTAGAAAAATATCTAGCATGTATTCGCGGAATATTAGATAGAAGTGTTCCGTTTTAGGCCCTTCGCCCACGGCGACGTTTTGTAACGATGCTGTCGCACGTTTCGTAAACGCCCAACAGCATCGCTACTAACGCGCGTTAGTCGCATTTGCAACGCGGTACAGAAGCGGTGCCAATGTGTTACTAACGCGCTACAGCATCGCAACTGTATCGATGCAAACGCGCGACCGTGTCGGACGATATCGGGGAAAGAAAGGAGGGAGGGTGGCGCGTGAGTGGAGAACCGAGCTTTATGCCGTTACTGAATCGCGTTTGCATCGCGACAGAAGTGCGACAGTATCGCGTTTGCATCGCGACTGAGAATCTTGGTGTGGGCGAGGGGAAACAGCTAGCGACCGCATCGCGACTGTATCGATGGGAACGTGCTACAGCATCGCTACAAAAAGTCGCCGCGGGCGAGGGCCTTACACATACATTTTTTGCCTTGCACTTCGTAGCGGGAATGTTCTACGCGTGACTACGCGGCGCGGTAGCTATATTGCTACGAGTCTACGAGCCCTCTCACCCTCGTCATAAGCTCTTATGTGGTTCCTATCGGGATTGCACCACGCTGTGACGACAAAGTAACACGTTTATACAGGTAGGTTTTTAGGTACTATCTGCCAACATAAACGTTTTGGTAAATAATTACGTAGAATTTTATGCACGTGTGTAGCTATCGGATAACAGGCTATTTTGTTCTTACAACGTGACTGCTTTGAATATTGTGTACCTTTTAAGATAGGGATTGGGATTTGGATGGTGTCGTCATTAATTACATGAAAATGTCTGTTTAAGTAATTTTTTATTGCTAAACAATCTTAAAATGTATAACAAAATCTAGCTTCTTTGTTGGAACAAATGGCATTATAATTATAATTTCCTTCCTTTCGTTTGTGTCACCATAGTGCACAATAATATGGTATTATTGGAAATATCTTTCTGCCTCCGCATTCTTCAGTAAAATCAAAAACTGATATCTCATGATTATTGCGAATAATTTATTAATTAGATCGTAATCAATTTATTGTTAATCAGTAAACAAGTGCAACGAGCCAAGGTCATGTTAGACATTGACACGTCAGTTTTTATATCTTTAAATAACACAAGTAATGTACAAAATTAAACAATGAAATAATGCTGAATAACGAGGTAAGTCAAGACCATAACATCACGTATATTTCCCGAAGGGTTGGGCAGAGGTGTATAGTAAAATCCTCATTTCATCGTTATGTTTTAAGTCCCATGTAATAAGAGGTGAGTCAAAATAAGTGGGGTTATTTGAGACTCACGGGGTTAATTGGAATGAACACGGTACAGGAGATTTTTCGATATATGTTTTAAATATGAAAAAAAAAAATTAAGAGAAATAAAACCGACTTCAAATTGTCTATCTACGAGGTTCTCCATCAGATATTCACCAAATTTAAATGGGAACACTTCGAAAGAATACTCTTTCAAACAAAAATAATCATTAGTATCGATTCACAATTAGCAAAGATATCGCGGAACAAACATACAAAAAAAAACCTCCTTCTCCTTTTTTGGAAGTCGGTTAAAAAGTAAAAACTATTAACAATTTCAAAAATCGATTAAAATATAATTACATTGAAATCGTAAGGGGCCATTCAAGTATTACGTAAGCAGAATTTTAGTAATTTTTAACCCTCCCCTCCCCCTTGTCAGCAGAAGTAAGCAAAGCTTTTACTCCCCCCCTCCTATGCTTACGTAAACATTGGTATATATTTTTTTAAACTGATCCTGTTTCTTTATTGTTATTCATGAGCGGCAGTTTTTGTCTAGAAAAATAAGTAGATAGATAAAAATTGCTGACGTAATCATCATCTAGACACCCCCGTTCCCGATGTCATCAAAAATAAGCTAAGCAAAGACCCCCTTACGTGCTTACGTAATACTTGAATGGCTCCTAAATACGTATAAGAAGTAGGTTCCATAACTGAATTCCAATTAACGTCGTGGTTCTCAAATAGCCCCATACCGTTATGTATCTAATACCTTTAAACGAGCAATTCTTGTACATATGTATAGGTATATATAATCTGAATCTCGGAAATAGCTCCAACGATTTTCATGAAATTTAGTATGGAGGAGGTTTCGGGGGCGATAAATCGATCTAGCTAGGTTTCATTTTTAGAAAACGTCGATTTACCAAAAAAATCGAGCAAAGCTCGGTCACCCAGGTACTTTCTATTATACACAGTGGGCATGACATAATGACCATCCAGTTTCTGAAAAATTGATCAACGCGACAATGAACTAATCAGCTATCAAATATCATGTGAAGCGATGTCATTGGTTGTTAGTAATTTGGTTAACCAATTACATTCGTTGATTTGTGATATGATAATAGATTTAATTGATCAGGTTTTCAGGAACTAGGGTTAAATGATACCACGTATTCCATGATGTCGTACCGTTATTTTCAAGTAGGTATGTTTTTGTTCGTATGATTTTTCAAATCGATATCTTGGTCGAGATCTTGATATGTGTAAAATTATTAAATCGTAATAACTGTGACTAAACTTTTGAATGTATTTGATTATTTGATTTTTGGTGTTCGATTGTAGATATATCGACCGTAGATATGTCGATAGAATACGTGGTATCATTTAATGTTATAACGGCATCCACACTATGTCTAGGTATATATACTATCACGCCTGTATTTCCCGAAAGGTTAGGCGGAGATGTATAGTAACACCCTCATCTCGCCGTTATGTTTAAGTATCATAGGGGGCGAACCTATTGCCATCACCTGATCACAAATCTAAACTCCGGGCTGCTAATGAGACATTCCACACGAAAAAACTCAATAACACTTTGTCCGACCCGGGGATCGAACCCAGGACCTCACGATCAGCAGGTGCGCTTGGCACCATTAGACCAACGAGGTAGTTGTATATTCGTTTTCTTAAAATTGAATATTATTCATACAACACAAATATTACGCAGGCGTATTTTACGTCAATACGCAGAACATATTCTACATTATCAAGTAAATCTTGATATAATTGATTAGATGTATGATCAATGATATTATATACTGACAAAAACTTAAAAAAAAACCGACTTCAAAAAAGCTGAAAGTCATCATATTAAGTCGTTTACAGATTGTTGAGGGAGAACAGAATAGGTAGTTAAATATTTTAGTATTAGTAGGTATTAGTTAGGTATTTCCTTTATTTACTGATTGTCCGCACTAGTGAACCTAATTTTTAATACTGTTTGTTCCGTTCTCACAGACAAACCGTTAAAACTGTTTGTGGGGCATAGTACTTAGTTTTAAGATTTTTGTAAACTTCCTTTAATAAATAAATAAATAATAATGGTCACATAATAAAATTATAAAATTAACATTTTGAAGGGGCGTGACTAATTACCAACTGCTCGGATCATACGATATGCGACGTTAAGCTGCGTTTGTCACGGTCAGTCTGTGGATGGGTGACCGTTCGTTACACATCGAGATCCCTCCATGCCCCGGAGAGCATGTTGAACAGTCGGTCCCGGGTGTGATACGAATACCTGCATGATAGTAGTTACGGGAAGTCAGAAGCCCGGAAGTCTGACAACCGGTCTAACCTTAGGATATCGGCATTGCCCTGTAACTGTGTTGCGGAGGTCTGATGGCAGTCGCTTCGTATAAAATACTGGTATTCAGCCGCATCGGGTTAGTCTGAGCCCAAAACATAGTTGGGAAAAGGCTAGGAGGAAGGAATTGTATTATTTTTGAAATAAAACAGACTCCTTTGAGTAAAATTTGCTATCTCCAATATTTGAGGTTTTATTCAGCCGCATCTGGTTAGACTGGAAGTTGACCCCAACATATTTGAGAAAAAAGCTAGGCAAAAGGAATGAATAAAATTAACATTTTCTGATGTCGCCGCGAATTATTCTTCTTTATTGTACACAAATAAAAAAACCGACTTCAAAAACTAAAAAGTATAAAATAACTTAATATAAAATTAACAGTTTCAGAAATCGGTGCTACCACGCTGAACCAAATTAAAGGCACCGACTTCTGAAACTGTTAATTTTATATTAAGTTATCTTATACTTTTTAGTTTTTGAAGTCGGTTTTTTTAAACGTAGTTTTTTTATTTTTTACTTTTTAGTGTCTGTAATAGGTTGTTCTATAAACTACAGTAGGATTTTTCTAGATTACATCAGGTAGAATAATTACATCGTCCACGTAAACTAAAATGTTCATAAAAAAATTAAAATGTTCCTAAAATGAAAACTACTGGGCCAAACTATGTTAAATTTTTATGGCACCAAATGGCAACTATTCCGCTGCAAACTAAAGAAGAATAACGTAAATCGGATCATAAATCTCAGCGTAATCGGTTTACATACACAAAAAAAAACAATCGAATAGAGAACCTCCTTCTTTTTGAAGTGGGTTAAAAAATAATATATAATACAGTTTTGTTGGTAAATTCATGTACAAAGGCGAGCTTAACTCAAAAATGAGTTTTCTAACAGCAAACCTTAGAGCGATAGAGAGATTTGATGTTGAGGAGAACAATTATCTAAGTGTACAACTTCGATAAAATTACAAATTAAATACATAATAAATATACGCATCTACATAAACTAAACCAATATGTGTATAGCACACAATACATAAAGGTAATACATACAATATAATATATAAAATATTACATACATACATACAGGTCATGTAGACAGGAAGTGTTCCCTAGTTCTTACTAAATTAATTATTAAAATTAATTTTAAATTATCTTACTGCTTACTGTCATTTATTGTTAACATGGCCGTTATTCGATCGACCGGCACTGGTATCGGTAACAACCGCGGCACGGCTGCCGTGGTAGCATAAAAGATACCGTGACCGGTGCCGTGCCGCGCCGGGGCCGATCAATCGAATGTTCTGCCTAGCCTTTTCGTAACTATGTTGGGTCAGCTTCCAGTCTAAATAGATGCCGCTGAATAGTAGTATTTTACACGGAGCGACTGCCATTAAACCTCCGCTACCCAGTTACAGGGCGGTGCCGATATCCTAAGGTTAGACCGAATTGCCGAGTTGCCGATCAATCGAATAACGCCTAACTATTTATTCGCAGTTATAAAAAAAATAGCAATTAATTTAGACACATTTGGTAGGTACCTATAGTTATAAAACCAATGTAAAAATAGATATTATCCATGAATTATGATGATTAATTTTAGTATTAGTGGAAATTATTTACAAAATTACAAGATAAGATATCTCACTGATTTACTATTAAAAGTATTGCTCGATAAAATCAGTATCTACCTCCGGTCCTTTGATCTATCGGTGAAGCCGCTAACTTTGAACGATAACTTTGGAACGATCACAACATGGACGTGCCTAGATAAATCTGAATTCTAATGTACTTAGATTTGACCGAGACGTTAAATCGGTAACTGATTTTAGATAACAGTGCCAAAGCTAGTGATACGTCATTGTTGTATTAGATTATTTTTTTCGAAGAAAGCGATGCTTGATATTTGACGAATTTAATTTGTATGAAGGGTGGCGAATGGC
Source organism: Amphipyra berbera (assembly GCA_910594945.2). Classification (NCBI taxonomy): domain Eukaryota; kingdom Metazoa; phylum Arthropoda; class Insecta; order Lepidoptera; family Noctuidae; genus Amphipyra; species Amphipyra berbera. The sequence goes on along the minus strand of OU343136.1, from coordinate 5,456,929 downwards.
GTCCTTCTTGAGCCAGAAACACTGGCACACTATAGATAAATAAAATAATGTAGTTTTAAAAACTAAAAAACACGCTTTTATCGTGCACTAAAAATTATAAAATAATTAAATTGACTTGTATTAGTTACGATATAAGTAAGTACCTTAATTTTTTTAGGTCAATTCAAAAAGCGTGAAACGCTTTGTTTAAATTAATTAAAAGCACACACAACCGAAAACGCTCCACGCTATTTGAATTAACCTAAAAAAATTAAGTACTTATATCGTAACTAATACAAGTCGATTTAATTATTTTATAATTTTTAATGCGAGATAATAGCGTGTTTTTTAGTTTTTAAAACTACATTTCTTTTTCTTTGTTTAGTCTTAAAATAACTGTAATATATTTATTACTGGTACAGAATGCATTTACAGTTGGCTAAGTTAGCATTTTTTTTAAAGTTATATATTAATTAAGTTATAATATTTTCGAGGAGTTTACTAGTAGCCACTGAAGATTTCCATTATCCACCTCCTGAATCCATCATCAGACCCTTGTTACCAAGCCCAATCTATCGGACTCGTCAAGACTAATCATATGAGCCCAAACTCAAGGGTTTTATTAGTGGCGACTGAAGATTTCCACTATCCACCTCCTGGCTCCATAATCAGACCCTCAAAAACCAAGTGCAATCTATTGGACTCATCAAAAGGAATCATATGACCCGAAATTCGTGGGCTTTACTAGTTGCCACTGTAGAGTTCCACTATCCACCTCCTGACTCCATCATCAGATCAGCTCCAAGATACAAAATTATAGTACCTATTGTCATCTGAACTACATATACATAGAATAGTTAGCTATAGTAATACTTAAAAAGTTTTATTCCGATACGACAATCAGAAGTAGGTTAAAATTCCCTTCCAGGATTTTATTACATTGTTAGTTGGTTAATTACAAGTGAAGCTAATATAAAGCGTGTCAAAAGAAAAGACGAAGATGTGGAAAGGAGAGCAAATGCGGGAAATAAAGTAAATGGTGCTATGCATGCGGATGTGGCTAACCAGTCGATGTCCAAAAAGGCACGGCTGGCCGTCCATAAAGGTGTGCTGGTACCTACGCTTATGTATGGAAGTGAATGTTGGTCGTGGCAGAAGAGGCATGAAAGTAGAATAAATGCCGTGGAAATGCGTTCATTGCGAAGTATGTGCGGTGTAACTTTGAATGATAGATTGAGAAATGATGAGATTAGACAAAGTTGCGGTTTAAAAGATGATGTAGTGACAAAAATTGAAAGGAGTATGCTTAGGTGGTTTGGTCATGTTGAGAGAATGAGTGAACGGCGATTAACAAAAGGAATTTATAAGGCGGATGTCAATGGAAACGTCGGTAGAGGACGTCCTAGAAGGACATACATCGATGTTATTGGTGATGTTCTTCACAAAGGTCAGGTGTGTAGTACTCTCATCCGGCGTGCGTGTATGACAAGATGTATGAATGTGGATGAAGCGAAAGGGGTATGTAAGGGTCGTAGCATGTGGCGTTCTATATTTTCTGCCTACCCCCATGGGGAAAAGGCGTGAGTTTATGTATATATGTACGTATGTAAAAAGAAAAGTCATCTTTACTTATAAAGAGAAATGTCCTGATTGAATGACTGACGAACTCACAGATTAATGATAGGTACGTATATGAGACAAACTGATTCATCAACGCAGAGCCTAAACCACTGAAGCTGGAAACATGAAATTTGGACAGTAGGTTCATTTTGTGACGTAGGCATCCACTAAGAAATTATTTTTGGAAATTCTACCCCTAACGGGGTAAAACAGTTTGTAGTAACTTGTTATTGTTGTATTGGTTATGTTTTTTTGAAAAAAGAGAGGATATTGATATTTGAACAATTTAATTTGTTTGAAGGGCGATGAATCGCATCCTTCTTGAGGTGCTAACACCGGCTATAGGTTAAAAAATAAAAGTCATCTCTGATAAAAAGGGGGCAAAGTGTGATTACAATATTTACAATGTGACTTCTGGCACGTTTCCATCAATTTAGAGATTAAATGTACGGATATCCGATTTAATTTATCGGAAAGTAGACTTATCTATCCTTTCATAAAACTTTATATCTTTAGTCCCACCCACATAATATATGTCGTTTAATATTTTACGTTTCATCGAAAAGGCTTCGTTAAAGCATATTAAAAAAGTTAATCGGTCTCCAAAGAGTACTGAAAACAAAAAAAAAACAAATAGCGGATAAAAGTTATCTATGATTTTATTTGCAAATTGTGTGTACCCCACCCGGTTACTATTTGTATTGACTGAGCTTCAAACTCCACTGATCACCTCCATCTGAGTGCGTTCAGACTTCATCACTAGATCTAGTTCATAGCTTCTCAGTCTTCAGGCTTATTCAGATATAAGCGATATTCACTACCGCTGTTCGTAGCAAAAAAGTTATTAATACTGGACAATGTTGATAAAGGGAGGGTAGTCGTCAAAATGAATCAACGTACCCGACGTTATAAACAGTGGTCATTCGACGGAGCAAAGGATTCTATGTCAAACCGCCGCCGCGCCGTAGAAGACTGACCTTTTATGTCTGATTTGCTTTTCCTTATTTTCATATCTTGTGTAAATTATTATATTATATTGTGACTTTGCTCATGTAACTAACAACTAACCCAAATACAAGTACTCTCAAGTACTTGGGGATCTTTATGGACAAGAACTTTTCATGTGATCCACAACTGCAAGAGACCAGCTGTAGGATGTTTGCGTCAGCCGGATCCTTGAGAAGACTTCGTAACTTTTTACCCACTGCCACTAAAACTGCGCTTGCACAATCTCTTCTTCTTCCCATCCTTGACTATGCCGATGCCAGCTATCTCGATCTCACCGAGAACCAGTTTAACAAACTTGAGCGACTTCAAAACTTTTGTATTAGATTCATATTTGGTTTACGCAAATATGATCATGTGTCAGAATTTCGTGCTAAACTCAAGTGGCTTCCAATACGCCTTCGTCGGAATGCTCATATTCTTTCCCTACTATACAGTATTCTGTTCAATCCCACTACCCCTTCTTATTTTAAAGAACGTTTTGAGTTCATGCGTGATTCACATTCACGATCCTTGAGATCATCGGAGAACTTGAAACTGAAGATGCCTATGCATTCCACAAGATTCTTTGACCATTCCTTCACTGTCCAGGCCATACGCTTGTGGAATGCACTACCTGTACCTGTAAGGCGTGCTCAGTCGTTGGTTTCTTTCAAAAGAATGGTTAAAGAACATTATCTTGCTCTATAGTGGTTTATATAGGTAAATTATCTGTAAATATACAATAAAATATTTAGTGTTAATTCCGCGAAAAAACAGTTGATCAAGCCTGAATGCAGTATGTGTGTTGCATGTTATTAATCGCACCTTCTGCATTTGCATATATTTGCGGGCGGGAGGGCGGTGCTGCATACTGCATTCAGGCTTGATCAACTGTTTTTTCGCGGAATTAACACTAAATATTTTATTGTATATTTATAGATCATGGATTTCCGCAAAGTAACGCCTGATTCCATCAAATAAATTATCTGTATGTATAATTAATTATGTATGTACCCTATTTGAGTGCGTGTGTATATAGGTATATTTATATATATACATATATATATATATATATATTTAAAATATGTATTGTAATTATAATGTTATTATATAATTATTTGTGTTATAGTGCGTATTTATACCTATTATTTAGTGGATTCCCGATTTTTAGTAGGTTACATATTTGTACGCTGCAAACTGCCCTTTACATTTTTCTTAACAATTCTTTCCATCCAATGGTTGTCTCAAAGAAATTGCTTTAAGCGATAAGACCGCCATTTGTACTGTTCCTAATTATGTGTATTCCTTGTTTTATTTCTTTTAGTGTGCAATAAAGTATATCTATCTATCTCAGTGGTGGAGAATCTGTTGGTTTAATTTACCAAATAACCACTTTGCTGCTGATAAGTAGACACTGGTCTTACCTGTACTGCTATACTCACTTCTATCCAGTTATACAAACGGTGTCAGTGACACTTCCGTGGCCATGCACTCGGTTTTCACTACCCACAGTGCTAGCGAATATCGCTTATATCTGAATAGGTCTTTATTAATTTCTCGTTGTTCTGCACACCAAAGAAAATCTTTGTACAACGTGTAGCAGTTCTTTGTCGACCATAACAGCTCTTATTCAAAAGTACAATCACGTCCTAATAATTGTCGTTATACATCCATACATACGCACTCCTAATCTGCATTTTAACTATCGATTTGTTATCATTGATTCTACTTCTGTACTCCATCATCAGGATCTGGTAGGGTTATTGCTCTTTCGGTGAGTACCGAGAAACACACACCGTACAACCATTTCTTCGAACCAAGCGAAGCGCAAGGGCACTACCTACCTTTTCTCGAAGCGCTTTGTCGTTTTTTTGAATCCTCATAACTTGGGTTTGGATTATACCAGATAAAAAAAATTCTCGGGATATAATGTCAATAGTGGAATTATAAAATACTAGCTGTGTCCTCACGGCTCCGCCCGCGTAAGAAGTTTTATTCCAGTAATAAATATAGCCTATGTTACTCTGTGATAATGTAGCTTTCTAACGGCAAAAGCATTTTTGAAATCGGTCCAGTAGTTTTTAAGTTTATTCGTTACATACAAAAACATAAAAATACAAATCTTTCCTCTTCATAATATTAGTATATAGATATAGAAGTATAGATATAAAGTTTCAATTGTATAGCTCTTATACTTTAGATTTTATTGATATCTAAAAAACCCCGATTTCGTCACTGACTCACTCACTGATGATCATCAAAATTCTTAGGGTACCTACTTCCTGAAGTCCTAGAAAGCTGAAACTTTGTATGTAAGCTAGTATTAGTACACAAACAACAACAAAAAATCTAAAACTTGGAACTTTTACCCCTCAACCCCTAAAACTAGGGGATGGAAGTTTGTATGAGACTTCCGCAAATTTTGACGCTAGAGGTCTTTAAATTGATACAGTGACTCCTTGTTATAAATAATATAATATTATAAAGAGGAAAGATTTGTATTTTTATATTTTTTGGCCGTTAGAAAGCTACTTTATCACTGAGTAACATAGGCTACGGACGGAGCCGTGAGGACACAGCTAGTAAATAATAAAATCATTCATAGGTTTGGTTAGGAAATCTTAATCAATTTATCCAATTTTTTTTTATTGACCTTTACTTCATTCGTAGTAGTGCGAAAAAGAAAAAGGCAAAGATAGAGAGTGGGATATGAAACAAGGCACCTCTGATGTGCAAGAAACACACATCAAAAAAAGAAAAATAATAAAAAGATTGTCATAAGCCACTTACAAAGAGAAGTGAAATCCCACCAAAAATATTTTCATGTAAAATGTTGCTAAGACGAGACCATGCGGATCGCACTGTCAAAAAGTTATCAGATCTCATGTAGAGCCAAGCTTCTAACTTTACACGCCCTAACTCTACAAGCTCTAACTTCACAAGCTCTACACCTTAGTCTAAAAAATGTGGCTTGGCCATCTTAGAAATTGGAAGCTATTGTTTTATGGTATCGTCCCCATTCTACAAGAACAACTTCTAAAAATGTGGCTTGGCCATCTTAGAAATTGGAAGCTATTGTTTTATGGTATCGTCCCCATTCTACAAGAACAACTTCTAAAAAATCATTGTCTTCTTCTTTCGTGTCGGTACGAACTTTATGATAATAGCTCATGCCGTGGCTCATGCAGTATTTTACACGGAGCGACTGCCATCAGACCTCCACAACCCAGTTACTGGGCAATGCCGATACTCTAAGGTTAGACCGGTTGTTCTGACCTTTCTGGCTTCTGACTACCCGTAACGACTGTCATAGGTATTCGTATGACACCCGGGATCGGTCCCGGGTGTCGGCTGTCTAACAGTCGGCTGTTTAACGTGTTCTCAGAGGCACGGATGGGTCTTGATGTGTAACGAACGTTCACCCATTCACGGAATCACCGCGGCAAGCACACCTTAACCTCGCAAATCGTATGATCCGCGCGATTGGTAATTAGCTATTCACGAGTCCCTTCATTGAGGAAATATAAAATATAATTTAAATCCTTGTAGAAAGAACACTTTAATCATAAAACCTAAAATAAATGCTTTTACCAAACAGTGATAGCCTAGTTATATGACCGTCGTACTTTCAAGTCATAGATCTCGAGTTTGAAGCCAAGGCCTCTGACTTTTCGGATTCGTATGCGTATTGTATAATTATCACTTGCTTAAAAACGGCGAAGAAAAACATCGTGAGGAAAGGAAACGCCTGAGAGATATTTCTCGACGGCATGTGAAGCCAAGTCAGAGGCCCATGGGCAGCATAAACTCTGACACCAGCTTAGTCACTAACCACACGAAAAGATTATTCCGTCGTTTCTTTTTATATACTGTAACCTGCGTAGAGTGAATTAACTTTTTTACAGACTTATGCGACATCGCTGCGTCGTCGTGGGCGGTCACCACAGCTGCGGCCGCCCATACCGCCTACGCCTCGCTACGATACTGCTCATAATAGTAAAGTAATATTCTAAGGGCCTGTTTCACAATCGTCGGTTATCTTTTAACTCACAGATAAATATGGCGATACGACAGTTTCTCCTAGAAAATTTGTCAAAGCACCACAATTTCCCAATATAAGAGTACTCCGACTATTACACAATATTTTGTATGCTATGTGTAATTGTAGGTTGGGTGGCTAAGCAACTGAACTCGACTCAAAACTCATTTATTCAAAGAAGACTACAATTATTTAGTAAAACGGCGGAACGGTAGTGAAACGGCAGGACGGTAGAGATCAAGAACTTTGTAGATTTTTAGAAGCAACGTTTATCGTGTATCGTTTATTAGGGATTCCATATCGAACAGCCGAAGAAGTCTGACCTTTTATATCTGACTAGTTTATCCTTATTTCCTGAACTTGTGTAAATTGTTATATTGTAAATTAGCTTCTGTAACTAACGACTAACCCAAATACAAGTACTCTCAGTGGTGGAGAGTCTATGTTGGTTTTATTTACAAAATAACCGCTTTACCTTCTGATAAGCAGACACTGGACTGAACTGTATTGCTATACTCAATTCTATCAAATACTATAAATGGTGTGTCTGCGACACAACAGACGCCAATAAAAAGTGATCCCGTTTCAACCTTACCACCCTCATTATACCATTAGTAGTAGTGACGTCATAACGGTTTCAAATAACAACTTTTATATAATCAAAATATATCTAAATATTAAATAATGTTAAGTATTAGTTCAATAATTAATATAATATTAATAAATTAATAATCTATATCAAATATAATCATCAGTTCTAATCACAAAACCGTTTAGAAGTTTAAAGGGTAACTTATTTATGAAGTGTTGGTGGAGGGGACCCGTAGTTGTAACATTAGTTCTTTTTGAATGTCAATGTTACAAAAGACAGCCCCCAAAAATTCACCGCCCTTCACCGGTTCCTTAGTGTCTATTTTATACTGTTTAAGCTAATAAATGGATAAAAATCGGCTAATAGCTTTTCTATTCTCTTGGATCTGCATAGAAATTCTATTGGCCGTGTGCGTGAAGAAATAAGTATTATAATTATTAGTTTATTTTTAATGAACGCTTTTTAATGGATTTTGTGAATTATCAAAGCAATTTAGATAAAATATAATATAATAAGCAATTTAGCTGAATCGATATGAAAGTGATTGCAATCGATAGAAATGTTATTCATCGTATCAAATTAAGGTGTAACCAACGTATTTGTGAATCATGATAGTTATCATATGACAGAAATATATTTTTTACACAGTAACTCATTTGGTTATTCATTCATTCATAAAATTATAACAATCGTCTGTGCGGTTGGTGGAAAAAGCATTCGTTGATCCACAGCAAACATAGAATAGATTAACACAACACACATCTCTGTCAGCGGCTATTCTAGGGTTGAGAAATATTGATTAAAGTGTATGTGAAAAGCTTATGTCGCACTTTAGGGTGGCTTTAAGAGACAACCCTCAACAAGCATGTGCACATACAATTTAGCAGGCGTGTACTTACGGGAGGATAAAGAATAATACTTGTAACTACTAACTATTAATGGGCCTACATAATGACGTAGTTAAAAGTCATCAATGATAGACTGATAAAAAATTATAGCGACTTTTTATCATAACAATGTGTGCATTAATGGTTGTTTCTAATTATATGGCCACCACTGTATATAAAAACAAGAGTGGTCCTAAACGTGATCCTTGGGGAACACCGGAATGATTACTTAGCAAGATTAATTTTAAAAGTCTTTGACTATAAAAACAAAGATCAGTCTACTAGATACGTACCTACTTAGCCACACTCGCAAAGGGCCAGTAAAGCCGTACGCACGAAACTTGTAAATTATCTTTTGTGGCAAACCTTATCAAAGGCTTTGATAAGGTCTACCATAAATAATAGTTCTGTGAAAGGAACTAGGTTTATACTAGACTAGGGTTTGTCAACGAACAAACTAAGATGCATATACTGTAAATATGTACCTGGTGGTACTCCATCTCACCCTGAACATTTTACTTTTCATTGGGGCAATAGTCCTAATAAAAAATCTTTATTTTTAAAGTTTATGTAGTTGTTAATGGAGTCAATACCGTAATGTGATACCGTGATGTAATTGCTAAAATTAGTTTCAATTTTCAAGTAATTACTGATAATTTTCAACATGTTTGAACAGATAAATCTTCAGATTGGACGATAATAAACAAATTAATGAGGATGTGCGCACTTCGTTTAATTCATATCAGGATCTCTATCATTGTACTTTGAACATTTTACAAGAACTAAACGAATATGCTCCTAAAACTTACATACTTTTGCTGTTTATGTTTGAGTTGATTGTGTTTGAGTTCCAAAGACAAATTTTTGGGTCGCGCATTGATTTTTTAAATTTAATTTCTGGCTAAGAAGACCTTTTTACAGTTTTTATCATCTGAGGCACAAGTAAAACACTGTATAAATAATTCAGCGCCTGAATGTTTATATAAGCAATTTCTTTAGTCGGAGAATAACCCGATTCTTAATGTAATTGGTGCAACAAGTTTAAAGTTAAGACAAAGTTACTTGCTACTCCTACAGATTCGGTTGATATACCTCTAAAAAGATGTAATCAGTCATCATTTTCAAACCCAGCTTGTATTTTCTTACTGCTAGGTTCATGCCTCTTTTCTTTCATATCAATCAATCAATCTGCTGGATATCTTTTGCTAGCTCGAGTTTATCGAGCGTTAACACTCTTTGGTTTGACTTCGTATTGGTGGTATATTATGATATGCTAAGATACATCCGGAAAAGAACAAGCATTTGAAAGTTCTACATGTTCCAGGTTACCCGGCTTTGGAAATAGGCAGACACCATAAGCTCATACCAAAGTTTCAGAAAATAAGAAACAATCTCGCAATCGTGTGATCCGCGCGGCTAGTAATTAGCCACGAGCCCCATTAAAAATACTGCTTGTTAAGTCTAAGCCTATCTCTATTTCACGAGTACTGATAGCGACGTCATCGGCCAATGCATGTGCAATAATAATTTCTTTAATATGTACTTATCATATTAAATCAATTAAATCTTTTGCACATGAACTTTATTCAGTGAAAAAATTGGTATCGCTCAAATTTTTATCAGAATTATCTGAGTCCGTCACATGATTTAATAAACACCAATAGATTAATTATTGCGTAATCTAATCAAAATTATACTTATTCAACACGACCAACAGAATTTTTCCACGTTTCCGGGCTATTTTTAATAGCGTCCATTACAACATTCTGTACTGCTTGAAATTTAAAGTTTGGTTTCTATCTCGCGCCAAATGTTGCTAGCGTCAGACCAGACGACGCCGCGCCGCGCCACGCTCGTACCACGAAACGCCCTATCTGCAGTAGGCAGTAGTATTCCACTTGCTGTATGTAATAATACGATAACGAAACCATTACATTATTTTTCAACTTAACATAATACCTACTATCACTTCTCTTGACAATTTAGTACAGCTAGCGTAGAGATATCTGCGACTTATAAGCCAGGCTCCACCCTTGAGACTTGGAACAGTGACTTGGGAACATAAACTACTGAACTTAGGGTCCATAAAACTTTTTTACAAATATTTAATTATAGATTTGTATAACTCTGAGTTAGGGAGTCTACCATGGTTTTACGGATTTGAACATTCAGCTATAGATTTACTACGCTACACTTCATTATCCTTTGCAAACTTTTAATTCATACTTCTGAGACTTGGTTAGCGACTACACTTGATCGCATTACGTTAGGTTAATATTTGGATTAAAATAAAACTAATCTAGGTACTGCAGCAACTGTCTTAATTACCATTTAAATTGGTTGTTGAAAAGAAATTACCATAATACTCGTGTGAGCAGGTCAGGTGATTGTGTTAAATTCGGAGTTTCATTATGTTAACCAACAGGTTATGTTTAAGCTTTGTTCCTAGTAATAAACAAGTAAACACGAACTGCGTTCATTTGTTCATTCCTATGTATAATATGTATATAAAAACGCTCCTGCGTTTTACTACACACCGGTACGGATATGTATCATAATTAATTGTATGCTCAAGTACCTACATTCTGTGAAATGAAACGTTATTCGATACACGTCAAGAAAATATGGAGATGTTTCGGCGCGCACGAAGCAGTGCGCGCAGGCGCGCGCGCTCACGTCACGACATCACCGTCACCGCGCGCCGCCCGTCGCGCCCCCCACACACCCGCCGCCGCGCGCGCTCGCTGATTCAGTGATAAACAAACCTTACCGGCGCCTCCTTGTCAGACATGCTGCGAGTTTGACTTCCCGCCCGGGAACCTAGAGCTGCCTTCATGCATCTTTGTTTACGTACAACACAGCACAAGTGAGCCCTAGTGTTTTAGTAACGTGTGTACCGTTGGCAGACTGAACGAGCTCCAATCATATTATGACCTCGATGGCCTCTTGTTGCAGATGTCAGCCGCCGCCGCACGGACTACGGCGGTTTTATCACATTTTAGAAAATGACTGAAGGCCCCCTTTTACATCATGATAAGCCGGTGAGTGTTCGGATAACAGTTACTGCACGTTGACCCGCAGGACAGTCAATGCACGCTGCATCTGTATCACTGTCAAAAGTGAACTAATGTCGCGCCATTACAGACTGTGTTGCCTGCACGCAGAGTCGATAACCGCTTGTGCTCTGTGGAGGAGATCTTCTACGGAATTAGAAGTATCGTTCGTATGCGCGTTTATTGACCGTGAATTCGCGGATTGCCATGAAAATCGCAAATTCACCTTGTATGACACTGATGCTACGAAACTGGTCTCTGACAGGCGTGCTGCATAAATCATGATTCATACACAATCATACGCACGCTGGGACATTATTCAAACTCGTTTTTCCTCACCAAAACATGACATAATTTTAAATGAATTATTTCATGGTTCTTTATGTTCTGCCATAGTAGAATATTTGTATTTACTATACTAAAATAGACTGAGTATTTTTACACAGCACCTATCATAGTAGATCATTAGAAAATCATTAGCGTCTAGTTTACGTTGATTTGTATTCCAAGTCGTTCGTGAGTAGGATGGCATACATATTGGCATTTTCTTATCTTGCTTATCGTTGGGTACGTACAATAATTTATTATAATCTGTGTCTGTATGCACAACAAATGTGTATATAAGAAATATATTTACGATAATCGTGGACTGCGTGATTGTGGGTAGGTGTACGTCACTAGATAAAAATGTAAGATCTGATGCTTTTATGAACCATGCATGGCCCTATTTCAATATTGAGTGTTTTGACCTAATTCCTCCGAGGCAAATGTCCAATTAGGGATGTTATGACGTGTATTACACAAACGTGTATATAGATAAAAGTTGCCTATTAAGATTTTACAAAAACAATGTACTTATGTACATAAATTATTATCTACATTATAATGACTTATTTTTCAACCCGCATTAATTAAAAAAACAACTATAATCATAGGCATTACTATTATAGGTAGGTATGATAAAGTAACTGAATATTGAATTCTACGAACTGAATAAAAATAAATATTAGGTACGTCTATAGAGGAAAAGGTTTGTAGTTTTTCCCAATAGGTTAAACCACAGACTAAAATACAACAATATTTACACACAATCTGAAGAATCAAATTATTAAGTAAAAGGTTATTCACACGCTATGATTTCATAGTAATTATTTCGAATTGTTTGAATAAACTTTTGAACTATCAAGACGAAACTTATTATAGACGATCTCATGGGACCTACCACCTTCTACTACTTTACTAAAAGTCACAATAATTCAATGTTAATCAACTGATAAAACCAGAGAAACCGCTGCTCGTTCGCGTACCGAAAACGAACAGGTTTTTTATATAGCCGTGCCTTCCTCGTTGCTTGACCTCGGCACTTGAGATCATTTCAGGCATATAGACACAACTAAAGGTACTTTTGGAATTAGTCGCTGTCGAATACCGTTATGGTTGTGACATAAGTAAGTGGATAAGACCCCGTTTACACGATGCGAGCAGACATTTTGCTCGAAGATGCTGCTCTTAATGTCATGTTCCTTATGTTTCTACACATACGATCTCATTAATTGTACTTCGCTCTATAGATTTCTTTCATGCACAAAAACTTAGACCCGGTACAAGTATCTGCAGGCTTAGCACCAACGTTTAACGTATAGTATCTTAAACATATCGCTAATGTAAGCGAATTTTGAATCAAAAATGCAACTGTCCTATAAACATTTAGATTTTTTCCGACCTACTCAATTTGTATCATACATAGATATGACTACGTTTTCGGGGCATTCTTCGAAAAATATTAATATAAATTGAATGTCATTAGCATCACCCCAAAGTTAAGAATGCAGGTGTTTAATACTATAATTATGATAATGAAAACTCAAACTATACCGCTGCCGTCAAGCAATAAGACAAGAATAAAAACAATCTGACCATACTATAACGTTAACAACCCGGGAGAAGAATGATTTATTAAAATAATGTAAAAAAAATCGAATATTAACCCTTTCAATTTAATTAAATAGTATTTGCGAAACGAGTATTTCTGATTCAAAATTCACTAACATTGACGTTAAGTTTACATTAGTATCTCGACGCAGTCGTGCTAGACCTACTGTTCTGTGCGGAAGTCGAACCCGCGAACTATAGCACACAAGCCAATCGTTAAGCCACTGCGCCAATCCCTGTCGCAGCACGGTCTGCATCCTACAAAAGCATTGTGTAAAAGGGGTATTTTGTAAGGCAACAGTTTTTCTTCTTCTTTTCGACTGCTTTAGTGGTCTTGTGGACCGTTTCTACGTAACCGGGCAATTATTGGCGAGACCTGAAGGGTCTCCAAACAATGGGGACGAGAGTAAAATAAAGCTAACTACTACTACTACTAACATCATGACTACTAGCAACAACAGCACTAAGGGCGACCCCTAATGGGACTCGGACTTCGGCTTAGGGCGTTACTGGCGGGAGGACTAGGAGGAAGACAGCTTGCTAAGGGCTGAATTATCGGTGTGACTGTATGGCGACTGACATCGTCCTCTTGTTTTTATGCAGCCGTCCAACAAACTGGCTGTGGGGATTTACAAGTTTATTTTATATCCTCGGTCAATCTAATATTGTAAGACGTTTATCTTAACTTGTGATTATTACAATAGCTTCGATAATTATTTCTGATCTTAAATCCTGATATAATAATATTTTAATTATCATGTAAGTAGGTAGTTATAATCGTCATCAAGTTGCTACTGTACAATTTTAAGAATTGGAAGTAATCCTTAATTGTGACGATAATTTAGGTTATAATCCGTAAATAAATAAAAATATAGTGAAAGATATGTATTATAGTACTAAATACATAGCTCGTATCACCTGAGTCAGCCAGTACGTACGAGGTATTTATTATTACAGATGTTATTATGTACTGAATAAAAATTGCAAGTCATGCCTAGTAGTTACATTAATTAAAAAAATGTCTTAGTGCTTCGTGCTTGTGTGGTGTTTGGATCTCTAGAAGTAAAATACTCGTTAAATCTATAAATTAATATTATATCCCTATGGATATAATTATGGGCCCTGAGGTAAGCAGGTACAATTTACTAATCAAGAGATTTATTGGGAAGGGCCGTCCTAGCCAATGTTTAACAGTAAGGTCAATGTGGGCAAATCCGTCTGCGGGGCAATTCCGTAATGCATTTGTATTAATTCCAGAAATAGTTACGCTGTGGTCGACTCGGTTGGTACAACAGGATCACTTTTTAGTTATTAACTAAACTAAAATATTTACTAACTAACTATTCTGGAATTAATAAAAATGCATGAGTATGGAATTGCCCCGCAGACGGATTTGCCCATATTGACCTTACTTAGACGTTTACGAGTTGATAATTATAATGAATCGCTACGTTCGGTAAACATACTATTCTAAAGCGAAAATAAACAGATAAACTAGCCTAAAGTACATTCGTTAATAATAAAAAAAGTATTATCGGTTTTATCAGCAGCGAGAGCCTAGTGGTGTGACCGTCGGACTGCCAACTCATAGGTCTCGAGTTCGAACCCAAGGCACGCACCTCTGATTTTTCGGATTCATGTGCGTATTGTATAATTACCTATCACTTGCTTAAAAACGGTGACGGAAAACATCGTGAGGAAACCGGCATGCCTGAGAGATATTTCTCGACGGCACGTGAAGTCAAGTCAGAGGCCCATCGGCGGCATAAACTCTGACACCAGGTTAGTCACTAACCACACGAAAAGAAGAAGAACAGTTTTATCTTACAGTACCCCTGCAGCGTCAGGATTTGAGGATTGAAAGTTGAAATTATTATAATGTTGTATCGTCATGGGAATTGAATTTGTGTGTGAAGATTCAGTAGTTGAAAAATCTGTCGCAAGATTTTAATCAAACAAACAATTAACTAAAAAGTTAATTAAAACCGTTTAAAAATACTTAAAATCACATTGTTTGTTTTTTTCTTGTATTCGAGATTTTGCGATAACATTAATGTTTGCCAAAGTCCTGCAAGCATGGCAGCGTAATACAAAAAATGATGAGACCATTTCTAAGAATACTACAGTAAAGCTGAGGCTACACTTAACTCCGACGAACATGGAGATACATAGGAATCAAACAAATGTAGGTATTAATATTCACGTGTGTTGCTACACTACAGGGTGTAAACGAAATCATGTAACTCCTTCAAACCTCGTGATGTACTTACTTCTGACATAGATTAAACCTAAAAGGGATAATTTTGGATTCAATAAAAAAAAAAAAGAAATAAACATGTGTTCGTAACGTGAGGCGTTAAATGACCGCGTGGCGAGCGATAGTTGCGCAATTCGTATGTTGTGCTAAAATGCCTCACGTTAAGAACACATGTTTACTTCTTGAATTTATTTTATATTGAATTCAAAATTATCCCTCGCAGGGTTAATCTATGTCAGCAGTACATCACGAGGTTTGAAGGCATTACATGATTTCGTTTACACGCTGTATAGCGATTTTTGGTGTGCAGGGAAGCCAGCTGCTAGATGTAGCCTCAGCCTAAGAATTTAACAATTCAAAAGTATTTCAAAGAATGTGGCCAAATACTGCCTGTTTAGAACAGAGTGCGTAGGTGCTACTGAGGTCACAAAATTATGTCATCAGATTACATTATTCACACGACTAGGTACTCTTAAACCGTCAGATTCCTTACTTACCTATATTTACATTTTACTTTACATAGAAACGAATTTAATTAAGCCTTTCTTTTTCTTCATTGCATGTTCATAAGATCAGTTTTATCAACTGATTCCTTCCTTTCATCGGAGTCGAAAAAGCAGTGATAGCTCAACGGTTGAACGCCTGCCTTCAATGCAGGAGGGTCTGAGTTCGATGCCGGCTCGTATCTCTGACTTTTGGAATTCATGTGTAGTTTAGAATTTGATTATAACTTGGGGAAACGTCGTGAGGAAACCTGCACACCTGACAGGGTAAAAAAATGTTCTCGTTGGTGTGCATAGTCTTCCAACCCGATGCGGGCCGGGGTCGAACTCAGACCCTCCTGCATTGAAGACAAGCGTTCAACCATTAAGCTATCACTGCTTTTTCGACTCCGATGGGAAGGAAGGAATCAGTTGATAAAACTGATCTTATGAACGCGCAATGTAGAAAGAGAAAGGCTTAATTAAATTCGTCTCTATGTTTACTTTAGTAAGCACAAGGTCAGGGTTAGACCTAAACTCTTCTCATTCTCAGAAGAAGCCCGTGCCCAGCAGAGGGAGAGTAATGGGCTGATTATTATCATCGGAGTCGTAAAAGGTGACTTAGACCCTTATTCATTTAAGTGTAGTATAAGCATGACATGAGAGGTATTAAAAAAAATACGTTGTCAAATGTATGGAATTCTATTTTATGGTAGCTGCTGTAGGAACATCTCTCAAATGAGACCTGTTTATTAATACGGGCTTAAGAGACTGATACTGTCAAGAGGATGGAGCAGCAGAATAGGTACTCTAGTACGATTAACAACGTTCACTATCAAAAAATTGTTTGCCACGCCAAGCCTGCGGGCTGTAACCGAAAACTTATAAACAACCTCATGTTTTGTCTGATTTAGGAATTTATATCACTAAGATTCTCAGAAAGAGACGACGACGACAAATCAAGCTATACATTTGTAGTATAAGCTGGCCACTCAAAGTTTTCATTTGAAAAATATTCATTCAGAAAGATATTATGGGAAATTTTATTTTAATAATATTTTGTAGATTTGTCGGGATATTTCCTATAGTCCATTGCTGTAGTCTTATGGCGTAGATCTAAGCAAAGCACTTAACAGGATAGGCATAACTCGAAGCAAAAATTAGGTTAACTTATGTTAGAATTTTGTAACCATGCCAAAGCCATAGAATACTTCGACTCTGTTTTGGCAAAACTCGATTTTGGGATAGTAATGCTACAAGTAGGCCGTAGCCAGGAATTTTATTCGGGGGTGGTTTAACCTTGAACAAGAAAATTAATTACAATAACGAGTGTATACATTTTATTAAAAGTAAGTAAATTAACTGTCTGAGGTTTCCGGGGGTTTCAACCGCGCACCCCCCACCTCCCACTCCCTGGCTATGGCCTTAGCCACAAGATATACGTAAACTGTATGGTAATGCCACGGAAAAGCAAAATTTCCTATTGCATCGTGGTAATGCAACACAGTACGACCACGATCACGAGTAGAAATAGTTTTATTCAAGGAAATAAATTACTTACCTATGTGTTAATAATGTTTAGCATTACTTTTATTATCGAAATACGTGAAATAATTATGTAATTATGATTGTACAATCGATCGAGAATCGTGCCATATTGTGGTTCCCTGCTTCAGAAGTATGTAGACTTCTGAACAATATGGTGAAACATAAATTTAATAAAACATTATTGTATTTACATGCTTTTAGTAGTTATTGTATTATTTCATAGATGTTATCGATGAAAATTGATGTAAGTATTATAATAATAATAACTTTTATCTTTTCATGTTCAAGGTTCATGTTTAATGCTTATTGTAATTGTGAATGGCGAAATGTGACTAGCCTGGGTAAACCCACTATATGTCTCGGTTTTCCTTTTCACACTAAATAATGTGGAAGATCTTTAGCTGCTTATACAAGGTTAGTCGGAAAGGGAGTATTAAAGCAACTGTTAAACTTTCAAAATTCGATTAAATAAAACTATGCAAAGTGATCTTAGTTTTAGTTTTTTCAAATATTCTTCTTCCCTGCATTAGTTAAAAATTCAGAAAATGAAGCGTCTAATTCTTGCCCCCACTAATGCTGATCATAGCTGAGGATAAATAGATTTTAGCGTATTTTTAATGAAATCTTTGAACAGATATTTCTCATAGACTATTGACATTTGTGGAAAGTTGTAGAACAAAAGTTATTCATTATTATAGGTACTTTAATACCATTTCGGATTAGTATCCCATTTCCGACTAACCTTGTATACCTAGTTAGTAGCTGTGTGCTAAAGGTCCGGCTACATGCAGCGACTTGCATGCGCAAACAGCTTGTGCAAAATCTTGCGCAAATGAGACTGACCGTATTAACGATGCCGTTTGCTGTCACGTACATGCTTATTGTGCAAATTAGAATTTGTGCAAATAAGATAGAGCATGTAGTCGGACCTTAATGTCCTTATAAATGTGATGAAATGTTGATAATTTATTTATTAATAAATTTTTAGGTATAATGTAAACTTCAACCTATACCAAAACGTTTACAGTACGACAGAAATGACTTGGACGTCCTGAACTTCGTGCAGGTGGTTGTGTAACTGATTTTTTTAGAAACCAAATGGCTTTTAATTAAGGTTTTATTAACATGATCTTTCGACTGGCTATTTTTGAAGCAGTTTACTGGATAGTTTTTACAATAATAGTTTTCTTACTACCTAAGTACCTAGGTACCTATATTCGCGAAAGTTCGAAAAGCCCTAAGTTCATTTATTTCGCCCGTACTGTACTTTGGCATTTATTAAACTACTAATAATTAAATACTAATATTATTAAAACTATAAAATAAAAAATACAATCCAGGGTGTAAACGAAATCATGTAATTCCTTCAAACCTCGTGATGTACTGCTGACATAGATTAACAACACAAAGGATAATTCTGGATTCAATAAAAAAAATACAAGAAGTAAACATGTGTTCTTAACGTGAGGCATTTTAGTGCCCCCCGTTAAATGACCGCGCGAAGGGCGATAGCCGCGCAATTCGCTCGGGGCGCTAAAATGCCTCTGTGAAATGCACTAAAATGGCTATAAAACAAAAATAAAATACAGTTTACACAGTAAAAACTACATAGCACAACCCTACTTATTCAAAAATTATCTAGCTGTTACAAGAAAGTTAACATTATCCAATAATAGCTGGATAATGTCCAAAGTTTGTAATAACTTCGAACTTTATTCAAAGGCCTTGGATAGAACTAGATTTATCTGGATAAAGTTAGCTTTATCCATCCACCTAGCATTATATACTAGCACCCACCACATAATTATTTATATTATAACTTACAAAAGAACTTTCAATATCAGTTGACAACCAATGTTTAGATACAACCTTGAAAATCGATATAGGTAACTAAGACCATTTCATTATTGAATTGAGCATTAAAATTTCATCTATAAATTATAATATAATTTTATTATATAATTTGATTAAAAAGTAGTTTTTCCTGTTTAATATATGGAGAATAACCTGAATGCAGAAGAAACGTATGAATAAATAATAAGTAAAATAAATCGTAGCTATGTATATCGAATTAGCATTCGTAAACATACAGATGTTTGAATATTATGTTTGCTTTAAACATAAATTGAATTAGTACAGTCAAATATATTTATATTTCTAAATATAAAAATCAATTGCTGTGCGTTAGTCTCGTAAAAATTCGAAAATGGCTCGACCGATTTGAATAATATTTGTTTTGTTTAGGAAAAAAGAAAACTAGGAAGAGTTAAAAAAAAAGTAGGTCGTACGCAGTACGTATAAATAGAAAAATACGTTCATTACGGAAAATAGGGTGTCAGACAATTTTCACGAAGAGGATTAAGTGTATTTATGTAAGATATTTTTATTGATTATCATGTTATTTAAATTGTAAAAAGCTTTACATATTTTGAAATAACTTATTTGGCTTTGCACTTTTAATAAAAAAATCTTGCACGTGGCATATCTCGCATAATATTAGATAATATACAATTTATCTTATTTTACAACTATTTAGTGTTCCAAAACCTTATCTTTTAAAATTGATAGAAATAGAAATTAATGTATTTTTGTATACGAATTAGTCTTAAATCGCAGGTCCTTTACCTCAATAGAAATAAAATAATATAAGTACTACAGGTATTTGTACAATCGCCATGATGAATGGCAATCAACCGGTTGTTAGGCAGCTAACAAAATTTAGGTAAATGTGAACCTTCAATATTTTAACTAAACCATAACCGTTTAGAATAGAGTAGAATAGAATAGAATATACTTTATTGTACACCAAAATTGTAACACAGCTCTTATACAATAACAAACATTAAAGGGTACAATGGCGGTCTTATCGCTGATAGCGATATCTACCAGTTTGGATGAACAGGAAGTCAATGAATAAGATAGAGGGGGTAGTCCATGGTGTACTGCTGCAAAGTATATACTACACACCATACATAGACATAATACTTACATATAGGTATATATCTATACATTTATAAATATTGTAATATATATATATATGATATATAATTATGTGATAGGGAAAACAAGGTAGATTGATGATGAGGTACTAATTTATGAGGAATTAGAAACGTGTTGAGAGAAGAAATGATCTTTAAAAATAAAAACAAATAAACCATTATTTTCCGACCGAATACACGCTGACCTAGAACACTACAGGAAAATATACAACAAAGTAGCTAGGTACGTATATCTACGGAAAGGAAACTGCTTATTAATCAGCTAGTTTGAAATGAATCCGGTTAGATTCCATCTCAAATATCTGTGAGTTCACAAATTCTTGAGAGATTGGTTGCCAATAATGCACTTCTTATTGCAACTAACTTCAGGTTCATTTATAATACTGCTGTTATAAATTATAAATAGACGCTTTTTTATGAATTTGGCGCAAAAACTATTTATCTAATTGACGTGAAAGTTTCATTTCATATAGCTTCTACCCTTGGACTTAAGTGGTACCTACATACATATTATTTTATGTATGTATCTCGTGTTTACTTTTCGATATTATCAAGCAATATTATTATTGAGTGATGGGAGTCCAATCACCAAATGCTTTTGTAGGCTATGCTATGGTTAATATTTGAGTTGTTTTGTGTTAAACAGAGGTATCTGTTGCGGTGTAGTAATGCTTTGTGAAAGTGCTACAGACGGACTGTGAACAATACGTGGACGTACTCACACTATTTTACTCTTATCTTCAACTAAAGCCGCAAAGGACAAATACGAAATTAATAATGTATGGTATTCAATATTATGTTAACAATTATGTCACAATTTGATTGATATATCGCGGCTGTTACGTACTTCCTCTCTGTATTACTATTCTCTGTATTGTGTAAGTAGAACCAGGCTAATATTGGGTGTGTCTTAAAGTACAGTAAGTACGTACTACTAGTTACTACCCATAGGAATTATTTTCTTGTTATGGCTCTCATTACAATTGATAATTAGGATTAGACACATCAAACTCTTAGATTTAGTAAAATATAGAAATAAAACAGAAAAGTGGTAATCGTGAACTACTGTAATGGAAAAAAACATGACTGTCGTCACCTGTTGTCGTTGTATGTAAAAATTTGCTAATTGCGTAGAAAATTGAAAGAAACAAAACTTATCTAAGCTTAATACAAAAACTTTAAAAATAACCTGTGCTATCGGGTCCCTGATAAGAATTTTAATTACATTTGTTTGTAACAACATTGTACATTACTTGATTAGATATGCCTACCTAGAATAACATATACTTACATTTTATGCACAATACAAATGCCCCTGAATATTTTATAAGTGGAAATAATTTTATGATTAAAAATAAAACAAGTTGTACTTATGAATGAAAATAACATCAGTATTTTTATTACGACGTCGACCATCTTTTAGTTTTCCGTATCAAAAGCTTACCAAAGTAATCTCTTATGCCCTGCGTCACTTTGTTCTGTAAAGGTTCGCCTACATGCAGAGACTTGCATACACAAACAGCTTGTGCAAGTTTGCGCAAACGGTATTGTCGGTATTAATCGTACTGCGCAGTATATCGATTGGCTTTCTTGTGCAAATTAGAATTTGTGCAAATATGATTGAGCGTGTTTTATAAAACCTCGATAGTATTGGCTGTGATGAGTAGATTAAAATGGTAATTTTTAAAACGTTTTTTTAAATGAATTGTTGGACAAATTTGAAGTATAAAATCGCTGACGTTTTAACTTCCTAAGAAAGAGGAAATCTCCGTCAAGTTGCTATTTTCTTCAAAAAGTTGACAGCTTTCTTCAAAAAGGGCATTTTTGAGTGGGTCTATTCCTTCTAGTGTAGTTATTTATTGAATGGTCAAAATAGTGACTAAGTATCTTGCTTTAGCGGGCAGATAAGTATTATATAAACTTTATTTGGTGTGTAGGAATACCTACTTATCGCTTACCGCACCAAGCCCAACTCACACTTGACCCATTAAATTCAAACGTACTCAGATTACACTGTACGTGAAGCAATCAAGCAACTCATTAATATCCAAATACTTTTTGCTGATCTCATGTTGTTGTGTTTTGGTTACCCAGGGACGTTGAACTTACATTGCTAGGGCATTGCAAAATACCTATCACCAGCACTAAATTACACTGAAGCGTAATATAAACAAATTCAATTTCATTCGATTTCCATAAACATTTTATTATTTTTCTTAAAGTGTTGCACTTTGTGTCAGAGTTCTGTAAAGTATTTCTTGACAGAGTGAATCAAAGAGTCCATTATTATAAAGTGACAAGTTTACGTGGTTACACAGAATAGTTATAATAATAATAATTACAACCAATGATATTATCACACTTTTACTTATAATATCATTGATTACAACAGTTTAAAAAAATCTTAAGGTATGGTAATATTATTATAGTTTGTGTTCTAAATATTTATCTTCAATCCGCTGGTCATAAGTTAAAATTATTCCCGTATTGAAAAAGTGATACTGATTGCGCTGATGTCTTCAAGAATACCGAAGTTCAGAAAATTGAAGGCGAGAATTTATTTATTAAATTAAAGTAGGTAGTTTCTAATAAACGTGGAGGACTGAGTGTCGTGGCGCAAGTTGGGAGAGGCCTATAATAATATGTCCGTTCACACAGACCGGCTTGGGCGGAGAGCAGATTTTGCTCGCGTTTAAAATGGAGTTTTGGATCAGTGAATTAAGGTTTATTTTTACATAGCGGCCCGTCCCGGCTTCGCACGGGTGGAGATTTTTCCCGTTTTTGCAACATTTTTCATTTATGCTCCGCTCCTATTGGTCGTAGCGTGATGTTATATAGCCTATAACCTTCCTCGATAAATGGACTATACAACACAAAAATAATTTTTCAATTCCAATCAGTAGTTCTTGAGATTAGCGCGTTTAAACAAACAAACTCTTCAGCTTTATAATACCTATTAGTATAGATTTTACTTCAATTGTTATATGAGAATGCTTGAGAGCCGTCCTAAAATGTAAAAATAAACCTTATTTCAATGATACCAAACTCTATTTTTAACACGATCAAAATCTGCTCTTCTCTCCGACCGGACCCGGTCTGTGTGAACGGACACTACGTCCAGCAGTGGAGCGCGATAGGCTGAGTTGTTCAATGGCTATGTTTCTATACAAAAAATATTGTTTCCCTTTCTTGTCAACATCCCCGGGAATACATGACAGATTCACGCAGTCAAATCATGCTCTCAGATGCGCCTTCTAACAAAATCTCTAAATTCTAATACAGAGAGTGCACCAGTTAGGTAGCCCCTAAGTTATAGAGTTGTTGCGATAGAACTAACTAACGAAGATGAATGGCGGCATCATCTTCAGAATTTGACGTCTCTATAAGGTGTCATTTTTTGCAGTCAGCTCACTGAATACTAACAACATCAATAGACAAATTGCTGGACCGGTAGATTTTGACAAAGCCCGACCTCTTAATAAATTGCTTTTGCCTGATGCGATGACTATAATAGCCATACTTTGTACTGTGGTCGAAGTGATGATGATTTAAACATTGTGAACTGATAATCAAATTCTCGTTAGGTCTTTGCATCCAATACACTGGATCGTTTTATACCTCGGAGAGCACGTTAAACAGTCGGTATCGGGTTCTGACAGTCGTTACGGGAAGACAGAAGCCTGAAAGTCTGACAACCGGTCTAACCTTAGGATATCGGCGTTGCCCAGTAACTGGGTTGCTCGGGCAGTCGCTCGTGTAAAATACTGGTATTCAGCCGCATTTGGTTAGACTGGAAGTTGACCTGAACAGGCAGAACACTGAATCGTTTTATACTGTTACCTATTGTGTATCTACAACGTGTTCTAAATACCAAAACAGTATCACGGATTTAGTATAATTTGACTTTTAAAATGGTCAAATATCACCGGAAAAAAATCTAGACCAAACATTGATGTTTATTTTATCTGCACCTTCCAACACTCGATCTATTCAGCCAAACGAGACGCAATAATTTAGCTCAACTATTTACTATGATTCATGAACGAATGAATTTCGGACAAGCGGTAACAAATGTGTTATGTAGACGTAACATTACCTAGTTACAGTGAGGTACAGTCGGTAGCAAACCTGTCTCTATTCATGGCCAAGGCCGCCTCGGTGCTAACTTGACGTAATCTTCGTTGTTTTTGGCACAATTCACACGCCGTACTTGGTTTTTTTGCCATCAATAGAACGGCACGGTTGGTTTTACTTCATTCTCTACCATATTAGCCGTATTCTTTACGCGCGTTAAATTATACTGTTTATTTTCACAATTTCTTAGTGTGTATATCGTGTATTTGTTTCTACGTCAATAGTCTACATGTAAATGTTAAAATTTATGAATGACAATGTGTATTCATATTAAAATCCGTAATCTAATTCTATGAATGTAAATTATATTGTTTGTCCTGAGTTTAAGTAGAAGTTTGAGTCTCTACAAAATCACAAAATGGCTATTTGCTTCGAAAGGAAAATTCATTGCATCGTATATGCCTACTTGTTTTGTATCATGCTTCCCTGGTCTGCGGCAACTGCATCCAGGTTTTGTTGTGTCACCCGCGACACTTTGCAGGTCATTTGCCCATCTAGCTGCTGGTCGCTTGCTGTCTTACGGCATTTAAGGCTCCACTTATCGTCATTACATCTTGCTAGGACAGTGTCCTGCTTACCCCCTTTTCAGAGCCTTATGGATATGCATGACTTATGTTATTAAACTGTAAACTGTTATCGTAAGTTACATGTAAGTTTAACACCACGTAACTAGAGCTCTTCAAAAGATGCAGTGAAAGCGCGGCCGTTATTCTCGGCGAGATCTTACGCATGAGTAAGCAACATGATGTTGATTGATGTGCAATGCATGTCCGGATTCTACTAATTCAACCAACTAATTAACTAGCATTTCTTTTCAATTGATTCGGCCCCTTCATTGTTTTATGTGTAAAACATCAAACAATCTAGAATCTAGAAATCTGAAGTTTAACTTCACCGTCATTCAGGATGTGCTGACTACTATCTATCATATCATTTAATTTTGATTTTATCCGCGATTTCTTCGAATGGGGTATCGTTATTTGATCAAAATCCGTGGTGGTTTGTGAGATATCATATAGGTAGATACCTACCTCGATTTCATTCATATCTACCTACATAATATCTGTTTTTTTATTGCTGAAATTACAAGCAGAAACCTGTCGGTATTCGAAAAAAAACTTGAACTAATTCCGAACTAAATTGAAGCTCATTTATTAAATAATGTAATATTAAATACTTGGTACACGATATCATTAATATCCAAACATTCAGTCATCTAATAATCCGTTCCTATTTCTTCTCCAGTGGACAATCTGTTCCCGTAAAACTCTTCTAATGTGGACCTAACTGAGAGATCACAAGCCCGGAGCATTGTGCCGGGGTAGAGTACCATAGGTAGTAAACACGCGTCTTTTATTCTCTCTTAAAAACTGCCTCGTTGTCTAGTGCAGAGGTCCCCAAACTTTTTTTGTGTCATAGGTAGACCACTTGCCATGTTTTTCACTTTTGGGTAGACCCACCCGCCTGATTAGCTGATATTGCATTTCGCAATTACATTGACTTCAAATGTGTTTTTGACTGATTTCTAACTGTAGTAAGGTGTAGAGCGAAAAAGCAATAAAAAAACACACGCTAAGTTTTATACATTTGTTAAACCTACGACAGTAACTACAATAGTGGTCGTCGGTCTGTTTAAAAACGAAGCAACAAATCATCTGTGTATGTGGGTTATTCCATTAATGGATTGTCAAAATTAAAGTAACGACCTGCTTAAATGAGATCCACTATCGTAGACCCCCATTTACATCTCACGGACCCTCAATTATTTTTTCATCCACATGGACCCCTTGTAGGTCGTCGTCGACCCGTGGGGGTCGATATGGACCACTTTGGGTATCACTGGTCTAGTGGTAGCAAGCGCAACTACTGATCGTGAGGTCCTGGCTTCGATCCCCAGATCGGGCAGTGTTATTGAGTTTTTCTGGTGGAATTCCTCAGTAGCAGCCCGAAGATAAGATTTGTGCCCGGTTGATGGCAATAGGCCCGCCTCCTATTACATGGGACTTAAACATAACGGCGAAATGAGGGTGTTGTTATACACCTCTGCCCAACCCTTCGCGGAATACGGGCTTGATATTAATTAAGTGGGTAGACCCTTTGCGCTGGTTGCAACCACAAAAACAATTGCGTCTCTTAAAGTCAAATGCAAAAGTCAATAAATAACACGTTTATTACAATTGCAATCTACACAACTACTCGGTAACATACAGTGCTTAGTTGAGTTAATAGAAACTCATTGTGAATGTAGCTGATAATAGCAGCCGCGGCGTCTATTTCTTGACCGTTTATCTATAAAGGACAAGGGTAAAGTAATAAATGCCCTATATTTGTAGTAATTATTGTTTAATGAGTGTATCTTGTTGTGCATCTTTCTCTTACAAGAAAAGTACGTAATCTAAATAAAACCCCATAGCATATAGCTCCATACCCTCCCATAAGTTACGAGTCCATTTATGTCTAGTTAGGCAATTAAAAATGCTAACAGTGATACGCAAAACGATTCCTTTTTGGCTATCGGAACTGACCAACAATCAATCATTTGGCATACGTTTCGTTTTGATCGAATCATATCAGATTCTCCGTTTTTTGGAAATTGTAATTACGTATTTATCGTCATCAGATCGTTATTGATTCTCTGATAGAAGTCTATATCGAGAACAAAAACAGAATAATGAGTAGCTAATCACATGAATTACTCTAAACACGTAGGTGCATATTTTGTAGATTGTTTAATTATTTGTTGTAAAGATTTTATCTAGATATAAGTATATTTAAATTGTTTGTCATGTATATAATTATAATGTACTTATACTTAATATGATTGTAAATCAAAGCTGCGACAACGTCCGGGTTCTACCTATCTGATAATGACAACGTAATGTGGATCAATTTGTCAATGTGGATTTTGTCAATTTCTCCTTAGGCCGTTCATTTATCTTCGGATGCCGTGGCAACCGAAATATCAATATAACTTTTTATAAAATTTATTTTTCGTGTATTTTTTTACATTGAAGGAGGGTGTCAGGCAGGCGGCCGGTCATAAAACAATAAGCCATAATCTCTAACAACATGGATTTATGAAATACATGTTCTGCCGATCCCACCTAGTGTGGGATAAGGGCAGGGAGAAGAAGAAGGACCGTTCATTGGAGACCTATGTTCAATAGTGGACATTTACAGGCTGGTATAATACAGCAACAATATAATAAATTATTGTCAATTTAAATTCTGCTTGACCCGTCAATGATAACAAGCGTGATTTTATATCTATGTTGTTGTTGTGATATGTTCAATCACGTGTCAATAATGTTTTATATGACAGATGTGCGTGCGCATATGGCTAGAGGTGGGGCACGCGTGCGAGCCGCGGCGGTCCGCGTCTGGCCGCGCTCTGGCGCTGGACTGGCGAGTGTGGGTCCGCGGCGTTAGCGGGCACGACATCAGCTCCTTCGTTCACAAAGTCGTCTTCCATTTACACCCTGCTACTGCCTTCGTGTATCCTAAAAGAGGCAAGATTTTTTAATTTTTTTTTTTATATATTCTCTGAACAGTCAGCATTAAAAGCACAGAGCTAGTACTTAATATCAAAGATGGATGTCAGGTGATGAATTATTAATGATTGATTGTACAAAATCTCAAGTGGTTTTTGAATGAAAACTTGACAATTATTATTATTTTGCATCAAAGTATGACAGTGTAGAGTAGAAAATACATTCAAGAAAAGTATGACGATGATTTTAGAATAATATCGAATTAACTTGTGATAATTAATTTATTAACTCTATAATGTTAATATATACTTACTTATGATTCTAACTGCACATTGCGAACAACTTACTTAACAACGTGCGAAAGAAACATAGGTAATCTATTGCGTAAGTTACACAACTCAGCATAAGTGAACCACATTGTATTATGCCCACTATCCAGGGATTTTCCGCACATTTATTTGCCAAATATAACCAAACATTACATTATTTGCCAAACATTAGCATATCAGTACATTGTTATAATAACTTTTTAACAAAAATAAAACCGACTTCAAACTGTGTATCTCCGAAGTTCTTCATCAGATCTTCACCAAATTTAAATGGGACCACTTCGAAAGAATACTCTTTGAAACAAAAATCATTAAAATCGGTTCACAATTAGCAAAGATATCGCGGAATAAACATACAAAAAAAAACAGTCGAATTGAGAACCACCTCCTTTTTGGAAGTCGGTTAAAAATAGCCTCTACGCGTGACGATACTTTACCTTGCTTCAAAAATAAAATCCGTAAATCGGAAATAGTAAACGATTCACAGCCAAGAGAAAGAAAAAATATTACTTTTTCTAATGCATCATCGTGACAAAAATCATCATTAAGGTGGTCTAATTAAGTAAGATTTTGTGTTTTGATAAAGGTTCATTAACCTCGCCTAGCTGAGCGCGTAGTTACCTACAGCAAACAATTATTGTTACGTAATATCAGTAATATTAAAGACTTTTTTAGGTATGTTTGTGTTTTTTTTTTCAACACATTCGTATTTTAAAGACATTAATATTCTGAACAAACCCTTAAATTTTGAGCAAGTACTTTTCCACCACCTATAGGGCTCTTGTCATAATAATAACTATGTGCGGCAAACTAACTTCATACATTGATTTTATAAACCGAATTTTATTAGTAAACATATTTCATAATTTATTAGTTATAACAATTAAGACACAAATCTGAATAATAGACGCCTTCTGTCTCCAAAGGCCCTAAAATTAAGCTTAGGTATTTATAATTTTGGTGGGCGTTAAAATATTGACAACCACTTTCTTGAAATATGTCGCTATAAAATACGCACTCTATTTTTAAATAGAGCCATACATTTACAATTATCTGAAAATAATTGCCACTAATATTTGTCAAAATTAAGAAAGGCCCAACATAATACATTTAAATAAATAAATCTACCCGTGTAATATTTTATTGCCCACGTCACACACTAATGATTACATGTTTTAACTATCATCATCATTATCATTCCCGCTGATAGCCCGTTGTCTACCTATAGTTTTATCTCGGTGACTTTGCCCCTTGTCGTATTTATATATCTACTTTTTTTACGGAGCAATAATAACATCAACTTTATTTTTACAGTGCTCCAGGAGCCGCCATACGAAATCCAAGAGTCTGGCTGCGCCTCCATCGATATACCGATACACGTGTACCTGAAATTTAGCAACAGGCCAAAGAAAATTCGTCTGAGATATAGTCTTCAGATCGAGAACAATAGCAAGAGCAATTCAGAGTCCCGGTGCATCTATTACGACTTCGAAAACCCGTCGGAGCAGTTGTGCGAGGCACTCATGAGTGGCGGCGGCGAGCTAGTGCCGCGCACCGGCGCGCCCGACGCCAGCAAGAAGCTGGTGGTCGTGCTGTCCGACAGTGGCGACGACAGGCGCGCCAAACTGCTGAAGACCAAGAAGTACAAGTTCGTTGAACCCATACAGTGCAAGCATGGACCAAAAAAACGGACCAAGTCCTACATATTCGAAGAGATTTGCTCAAAATGTGGAAATTCAATTTACGCCGACTTCAGGAAACAACTGAGGTCTGTAGCCATGACCGAGGACGAGATACACTGTGTGTCGCAGTTGTACTTGTCGTACACTAGTTATGAGAAGTCTGTGGATGCTTTAATTTTGCCGCCGATGTCAGACCCCATATATAGAGTACCCGAACTGCCGGTATCGTTGAGAAGAGCCCTCCTAGAAGTTGAAGAAGACTTCATGATGCTATGAGCCAAGACGTGCCTTCTGTAAATTCAGTGTTGTGTTGTGATATTATCTGGTGCCATGAGAGACTTACTGCATACAATGCAAACATTAGTTAGACTAAACAAAACTGTTTAGTTAGCATAATATTATTTTATATAGAATCTACTTCATAAAGACTTTATTTACTTTGGTTGTTCGAATGTTGGTCATAAATTAATTAGGTTAAAGCTACATTACCATAATCTAGTAATAAGAATACGAAATACGTGTGCTGTGAGTAAGATCTCAATAACGTAAGAGAGGTATCTATTTAAACTTGAATATTTTACAGTTTATTTTTATAATTACATTTAAGTATGAGATAATTTTATAATGGGAGTAGTGAGTTATATTGTGTTTTGTTATCGCACATAACGAAGGTGCCTCTATCGTTATATGATTGTTGAGTGACAGGGTATTAGACATAACTAATAAAAATAGGTAATTATTATACACAGCAACGTTTCCACTGTTTATCGAAACCTTTTATGGTATTGTTATTATTAACTTCGGGTAAATAGTTGTGTAAGATTAAACTTGAAAGTCTTACGAAGAGTTGCTGTCCCTACGTAATAGATATTTTAATAGTATGAGCGAAATAACTTTTTGTTACATAAATAAAATTATCCAAGTTCGTTTTAAAAAATTCAATTGTTTTATAATTCTTTGTTTATTTTAACAACCCAATTATTTTTATTACTCAACTGCTTGTTGCATAATTATAAATAGTATTATTAAACAAAGGTCTCGCGCCGCTCTCATTGGCTAAAGTGAACTGGCGCACACGTAGGCCGCAAGGAGGTACGATAAGATTGGCAAGGCAAGGAGCTTCACGGACGCCGGCGCCGGTGAGGATGCCAGGGCCGATGTCGATTTTTATGCGTCCGTATCTAGTTTACGTTTCGGGGATCTCTTCGGAAATCGAAGGTCTGGCGATTCTGAAGTTATGATGACGAACAACTACTGGAAATGTATTGTGAATTGTAAAAAACCGGCATGCCATAGCCCGGTGAATCAGTGTTATTCTGGTTGTTCTATTGTACAATTGTTTCAGTAGTAGTTATGGTACTACATGTCGGTGTGCGTTTCGGGACGACAAACTCGCAGTGCGACATAATTTTTTCGTCGCACCATCTCGTGCCGAGACGAGATAATGGACACGGTGACACGACACATAAACGATAAATACGCGTTCCGGAGGTCAGTGATATTCAGCCGCATCGCATATTTGAATAAAAAAACGGATGCTGTGATATAACACTGCATTTATTGATGATTGAGTTTCGGAATCATTTTTCTTAATTTATTGTTTTTTATGGCTTGCTCGCTATCATTTGTATATGAAAAAACTATGCAGTTCATGGTAGCACTGCTTGCAAAGGCAAATACAGACTCGCTGATTTATCCGTGAAATGAGTGGAGACGCCACTGTCGCCTAAATGTTGCCAGTTTACAAATAAACGCTTTTTTTAGGAATAAATATAAATAATTCGGTAAATTACAACATTGAAACCTACCTCACTAGTACTTCATGTACTTTCTCAGTAGCAGCCCAGAGTCTGGATTTGTGCCCAGTTAATGACAATCGCCTGGGAATTACATGGGACTTAAACATAACTGGCGAAACGAGGGTGTACTAAAAACACCTCTGTCGAACCCTTCGGGGAATACAAGGCGTGATGTTACGTTATGTAAAAAACTGTACCTAGGTACAGCTTCTTACCTGTCATACTTGAAGTGCGGCAGATTATACAGAACGCCGAAGAGTTTAATCGGTCCCTATGCTTACCATTTATAGACTATCAGAAGGCCTTTGACTCCGTTGAGCCTTGCACCGTTCTGGAGTACCTGCAAGGATACCAAATTGACTGGTAATATATCCAAGTACTGAGATGTCTGTATGACGCCGCGACGATGATCATCTAAATCCAGAACCGGCAGACTAAACATATCCACTTGCGTCGAGGGCTGATGTTAGTTCTTCAAAATTGTTCACCAATGCATTGCTAGACTGGAAAGGACGCGGCATAAATATAAATGGCGAATGTATCTTACACATGCGATTTGCAACAAATGTTGGGCGGCCTAGCTGATTCTTCTCTATTCTTCGGTCTCCGGATAAAACCAAATTAATGTTCAACGAGCATGTTACCCCGAAACCGGTTGTTATCAACGCCGGTGTTCTCGAAGTTGTTCGAGAATATGTTAACCTTGAGCAAACCTTCCATTTTGCAGTTTCGAGAGGGAAAGTGACAGAAGAATACAGCTGTGCTGGATCGCATTTGGATTTAGGTATTACCAGGAGGCCATTTGTACTAACAAAATTGACAATAATTGCTATCGAACCGCACCTCAACCACGGCCAACTCGTAATAACAGCACGCATCGCCGTAAAATTATCAATAGTGAATTTTATTGACGATAAATATACCTACAATAAAAATATTTAGTGTTAATTCGGCGAAAACAGTTGATCAAGCCTGAATGCAGTATGCAGCACCGCCCTCCCGCCCGCAAATATATGCAAATGCAGAAGGTGCGATTAATAATATTATAGATCATGGATTTCCGCAAAGTAACGCCTGATTCCATCATATATTTTATTGACTACTAGCTGTGTCCTCACGGCTCCGCCCGCGTAAGACGTTTTATTCCAGTAATAAATATAGCCTATGTTACTCAGTGATAATGTAGCTTTCTAATGGCAAAAGAATTTTTGAAATCGGTCCAGTAGATTTTAAGTTTATTCGTTACATACAAAAATTCGAAAATACAAATATTTCCTCTTTATAATATTAAGTATAGATATTAGTTATATGTTTAACAGTGGCTCCGATTCTGTTATCCACAAACTAAACTTAATTTAAGTTAGTGCTATCTTTTTCACTCTGATAAAATAAGGAAGAGACAGACGTAAATAAGAGCTGTCTTTATTTGAACTAAAATTTCCATACAAACCACACGTCAGAAGGTGTCGACTAAAAACACGGTGAAGTACAAGGCATAAACTATAGTTTGATATCTCTTAGTTCTTATCTATTACCGTCCATTTATAGCGTTGTCTGTTAGTAAAAGATTGCAATTCTCTAATTTAAGTTTAGTTGGTGAACAAGAAAATCGGCACCACTGTCAGGATCACTTATAGTGCCAATTACGCCAGCCAGTTTTACTGCGCAAGTTATTGCACACCTTGGGTCGCTTAGTTCATGAAACTTGCACAAGTTATTGCATACCTTGGGTCGCTTAGTTAATGAAACTTGCACAAGTTTTACTGCGCAAGTTATTGCACACCTTGGGTCACTTAGTTCATGAAACTTGCACAAGTTATTGCACACCTTGGGTCGCTTAGTTCATGAAACTTGCACAAGTTATTGCATACCTTGGGTCGCTTAGTTCATGAAACTTGCACAAGTTTTACTGCGCAAGTTATTGCACACCTTGGGTCGCTTAGTTCATGAAACATGCACAAGTCGACTTGTAGCGGGTGTGTCAGTTTGAAAGTTGTTTGCACAAGTCAATTTCGGCAGTAACACTTGCTAGTGGTTTTGGCGCAGTGGCAGGTAAACGACAACAATCGTCGCTGCGCCTGCAAAATCCGCTGTTTTTTTTGAAAATCTTTTTTTCATGCTATTTTATAATACTTCTCAAGCCACATGCACCTGTAAAATCCGTTTTCTAATAATTTATTTTGCTATCTTCTTAACCAAATAAATTATTAGAAAACGGATTTTACAAGGTGCATGTGGCTCAAGAAGTATTATAAAATAATAATAAAGATAGATAAAAAAAATACATAGCGGATTTTGCAGGCGCAGCGACGCAATATAGCAATAGTATAGTAGATAGTAATAGTAGTTAGCAATAGTTTTAACAACATTATTAGAACTTATTTCGATTTTGACCAACAGTCTTCTAATGATTGATTCGTATGATTTACTGAACGTTATTAGTTAAAAATAGGGCTGAAACTCTGAGCATGCAGTACTAGAGTGGGAAGTTAATTACGTTTTGTAGCCACAGGAAGCCAGGAAATAAGAAAAAAAACTGGTCTAAGACAATAAAAAATGTAGGTTCAGAAAAAGAAAAAGCAGGGTATTCATAATAATAGTAACAGAAATATTTGCAAGCTATCGTTTATTGTTTTCATATCAAGTTTTATGAAAATGATAATATAACATAACATAACATAATCCGCCCATTACTGTCGCACTGCTGGACACGAGCCTCTTTTCAGAATGAGAAGGGTAATCTCTAATCCTAACGAAGGGCAAGCCTTAATCCGTCAGGCTGGTCTGCTGCGGGTTGGTGGACTACACACACCATCGAGTTTTGTTTATTACAGTTGTCCGGATTTCCTCACGAAATTTTCCTTGACCGTTTAAGCGAGTGATAATCAAATTTGATCCGCCCATGAATTCGAAAAGTCAGAGGTGCGGGCTGGGTCGAACTCCGACCCTCCTACAAGGAAAGCAAGCGTTCAACCGTTGTTAGGCTATCACTGCTGATAACACCGGTTGGCGGGCATAATTTTCGGCTTTTTGCGCTTGCATCACTAATCCAACAAGGTAGTCTTCAAGACATCAAAGAATATAATTTCTTAATAAATCTTCTTAAGCTTTATATTTCTACTTACAAAAAAACATCACTTTGCACAGCCACTCTTTTAGAAATATAGTTGCCAGTCCCTTAGTTAAGTCCACCCTCAATTAAACTTTTTTTAGTACCTTTATAAAATTTGAATTCCACATATAAGCTACATCAGATAAAATTAATTACGAATGAAGTCTTACTGTAGGTAAGCTTAATATTGAATCAATATTAATGATCAAAATTAAAGGCAATAATAAATAAATCAGTCTCCTACATTGCAATAAATACAGTAAAATTTCGATAAGTCATGAAATAATGTAATTTAGAATGAAATGAAGTAAAATCTTCAAAAAGTAGTGATAAAACTATTACGATTATCACCAATTCTCGATAATTCATAATCATCGATTATATGCGCCATTATTTTACGATTAATTAAGAAAGTTTTACAAGTTGTTACTATTATTTCTTAATGTCATCTAAACGAAAGTAAACTTGTGACTTTGGGAACCATTTAAGAAAAATATTTATCGTAATCGACAATTACTAGGACAATAATCGTAATCCCTACCGATAATAATCGTTTTACCACTATCAAAAAGTAAAACGCCCCGTGAAGATCGATCTCAGCCCTCTTAGCCCTCGTTCGCACTAGAGCTTTTTTCACGTCCGTTAAAAAAGCGCTGGAATGAAACCAATGGGTGCCGTAGTATTCATTCTCGCGACGCTTTTAAAACGCGGCGCTTTTTTATCGAGCAGTGTTGTATTTTAAGCGCTTGGCGTTGGACGTCAAGTCGAATGAAACATACGGCATTTCTTGCTAGTGTTCGCACGAGCGTTCAAAAAGCGCCGGTGGAGAAAGCAGTATGCTGTGAGCTCTCATAACGTTCGGTCACGTTCATTAAGATTGCTCAAAGCAAAAATACAAAAAATTAAATTACTGTCACAAGTTCTTGGAAAAGTAAATATGGAAAAATAAAAGAATAATAAATCGTTTTAATATACAGTATATTCTTTTAATAATGTCTGTATAATGTAATAATTGGGTGCTTACATTTTTTGGCAAAAATGGGGGGAATGTTTGGAGGTTTTGGCTTATTGTTTTATGACCGGCTGCCTGCCTGACATCAACCCTCCTTGGGAATAGTCGTTGCGCTGTCGCGCGGGTGACCCAATGTGCTTACTAATATTATGCACTGGGGTCCCAAAATGATATGCTAACACAAAATGCTATAACCAGTAATTTCTGGGAATTCATTTCATGTCTTACCGTGGCGAAAATCGAAAAAAATAGTGATTTTAAAACGTTCGTACGAACACACAAGTCGAGAGCGTTTAAAAAGCGCTCACGTAGGGATTTAACGCATCGCTTTTTTACCTCTCGTGCGAACGAGGGCTTATTCTTCTCATATCAGAACAATTTCTACATAGCCAATGAGAACTATGATCGAAAATAGCTGGATCACAATGGTAAAGGCAGCTGATTGACAGCTGTTATTTTGTCAAAATAAAGTGGGTACCTATCAAGTTTTTGTTGTAACTTTTTCTTAAAACCGTTCTTATTAATTTTGTTTCATTTTTCTTGTTTATAGTTCCGTCGTCAAATTAGGAACCTTTAGGCGCAATGCACACAGAGAGGACGAGACGCGGTTGGGACGCACATTTGTATGAAAAAGACAATCATTGGACATGGGGTTTCATACAAATCCGCCCCGTCCGAGTCTTATGTCCGTTGTGTCTGGCTTATAGTTTCGCCATGTCCGTCTGTCTGTTACTACTAACACTAAAGGCTTTGTCAAACTGAACGCGTTATTACCGCGCGTCAGGGCGCTAACCTAACGTGACGCTATGACGCCGAGCTGTGTTGTACTGCGATGGTGATGTACCGCCAAACAGAGCGCCAGCGCTAGCATTACGCAGCGCATTTGCTCTGTTTGGCGGTACATCACCATCGCAGTACAACACAGCTCGGCGTCATAGCGTCGTGTTAGGTTAGCGCCCTGACGCGCGATAATAACGCGTTCTGTTTGACAAGGCCTTTAGGCCCGATTTAACCAACGTTTATTACCCTTTATCCAAGGAATAAGTTAGACGATTTGACAGAATTTCTATACAAAAGCTGTCAAAACGTCTTATACCTTGGATAAACACTATCAGCTGTTGGAAATTTCAGGCCTTCTTGTAGATATGTTTACTTCGTTTATTTTAGCACTGTTTTATTTATTTTAATACATACTGATTTTAGGTAACATTGCACACCAACATTGTAGTTGTATAATGATCAGAAGAAGAAAACAACATTGTTGTTGTTTTCGATTTTCGACATATTTTATGAGCGTCTTTGTCGCAGATAACACTCATGACACTAACACGTATTGTCTGACATCACTTTGTCTTTATTTCACATTTTCGGTAGGAAAATATACCGCAGACCCGTAGTGACTGATGACAGCGCCGTCATCCAATCTGGGGAATGAGGACAGTATGTTTATTATTTTTATATTTACAATGGAAAAGTAGGTACTATATATAAGTGAGTTTAATTGCCTGTCTGATTTTTTGCTACGTTACAGCTAAACTGATGAATTGATTCTGATGGCTGGGTGTTATTTCGATTTTTCTGTTAAGGTACTACCCTTAACTAAAAATAAACATATCTGGAAGTAACGATAGGAATAATTTTATAGGTAGGTACCTACTACTTAATATTTCGACTTTTTAAACTTACTGGTTGAACATGCCGTCGATGGGAGCTACAGATATTCCACCCGCAAAAGCAGAATATGCCTAGGTAAAGAAATCGTTTGGGATAAGAACCGAAATATCATCGCCTTGATCCTCAGATGTCTCCTCCAAATATTCCATTATTGTGGGAATCTCCTCTTCTTCGGCAAGAGATATGGCCATCGTAAGACGTTCGTAGTAAGTATCCATCTTTTTTTTTTTTGAGAAATGTAGGTACAAATTCTTTAGTTCCGAATTCTGACAACTCTGTTTGTAAAACTTGATTTTAAGTGACGCGTTCAAACATTTATCACAGAGTCTGTTAGCCTGTGAAGACTCCTTCGGTTTCGTCACTTTGTTTGACCCGGCCTTAGGCTTCGCTCGTTCTGACACAACGTTTTCGGGTGGCCTAGCCAACATTGTAGGAGTACTGGATAGAGGTGGATCTGGACACATGGGTGGACACATCCAATTCGGTGCAGTGGATATAGTTAGCGACGGTGTCGGTGGAGTTGGTACCGGTAAAAGATTTCGCAAAGGTGGTGGCAGCACGGCCATGTTCGTCGACAGCGGTGGTGGTGGTGCAGGAGGCAGCGGTGCAATCTTGCCAGATGACTCTAGAAGCGGTGGTGGTGCATGTGGCGGCGGCGCGACCATGCTGGATGGTGTCAGAAGCGGTAGTGATGCTGGTGGCGGCGGTGCGATCATATTCGTCGACAACGTTCGTGGTGCAGATGGCGGAGGCGCGGCCATGCTTAATGATGTCTCCAGCGATGGTGGTGCAGGTGGCGGTGGCGCGGCCATGCTTGATGATGTCTCCAGCGTTGGTGGTGCAGGTGGCGGCGGCACGGCCATGCTTAATGACGTCTCCAGCGATGGTGGTGTCGCGGCCATGTCGATCAAGAACGACGGTGGTACAGGTGGCGGCGGCATAGTCATGCTGGTCCGTGAAGGCAGCCGTGACGGTGGAGGTGGCGGCGGCGCGACTCTTCTAGGTGGTGGCGGCGGCAGCCTATGTGTGCGCATGATAGGCGGTAGCAACGATGGTGTTTGCGCTATATACTCGTTCTCATTCTTCAGCAAAGAATTCAACGCTTTATGCCTTTCAGCCAGCTTTCTAGGGATCTGCCCTATTGTCTTGAACAGGACCTCCTCCTCTCTTGACGCATGCAAATATGTACAATATGGTCTGTCGCACATTTTTCTGTTTATATAATCATTACAGAACCGTATATCGTTATTCCCGAAATTCATATTTAAAATATGGTGATACTTGCACGGTAGGCCTTTCAAGCAAAGAGCCCAAACAAAGTTACGCCATATCATGTCACTTTGTTGACCGCCCACACATCACATTACAGTACACTTTAGGTTGACTAGAGCCATTAACTGGGATATAACTCGCACCCTGCTCCCTGCAATAAAACCGCTGCATAATTTTGTTAAAAAATATAATTATATCGATTTTAACCAGTGCTGCCAACCCTGTTCAACATTTCAAGTTTTCAACATTTTATTAGCGCACAGTATGCCCAATATATCTTAGTAGGTGCCGAAATAAGGAACTTTTAAATGTACTTACTACTTCTCTCGTGTCGGCACAAGCTATACGAGAATTACTCATATTGCCCATGAAAGTAATAAGTAAGTTAAAAATACGTATAATGTGCTTATTCACCGTGGTGAACAGATTACCCAGTCATTGCTTACTGGCTAAATTTTTACGAGTGTGGACTGTGGTTAGTACAGGGGCTGACTGTCTAGTGTACCTAGGGTGCGCCAGAGGTACTTAAATATCGTCACTCGTATATAATTTTACCGTTTGTCTTTGCAAACAGCGGTGCAGCGCCATGAACTGCCAAGTATACTGGGTAAAATATGTTTAACCATTTGAGCGCCCCAGTTGGATTTATACGACAAAGGTTTCCGTGCCCGTGTCGCCTCAGTCGTATAAATATGACTGAGGAGACGCGGGCACGAAAACATTTATATTTGTCGTATAAATCCGACTGGGGCGGTCAAAAGGTTGTAGTAATCTTTACATTACAACACTGCCGCGTGGCAAATAAGAGTAGAACTTAATTAAAATGACACTAAAATTAAATTTGTATGGCAACACTCACAATTATTGCATCTTTCTATCATTGTGATACATATAGAGCATAATTATTATAGGGATATAATATAAATAAACTTTAAAAATAATAGTTCCCACTTTAAAAAGCTTTAGCTTTAAAATTAATAGTTAGCATTTTAATTTTTATTCTTCAAGTTTAATAATAATTGTTTGCACTATAATTTTACCTCTAACTTCAAAGTCCTCCCGCAATCAGAAATAAAATTACCTAATAAAATGACTGATAGTTAATGAGATAGCTTAAAGGAAAGTTAATATGTTAGAACTGTGACCACTCAACGCACACGCCAAGCGAGCCACAGACTAATTAGAGATACTATATAAGCGAGCGAAGTCAGAGATGCCGCGGCAGCGGCCTGCGAGCGCCGGAAATGGTCAGAAACGATTTGCCGATCACTCCTTTTAATGGGTGTGTCCAGAAACAAGTGGTTTTTCATTGATTATAATATGCAAACCATTATTTTTAAAGTTAGAAGTATTCAAATTAAAGTGCAACTATTGTTTTGAAGTGTGTCTTTAGTAAAAAAAAATTGTTGTTATAACATAATCAGCCCATTACTGTCCCACTGCTGGGCATGGGCCTTTTCTCAGAATGAGAAGGGTTTAGGCCTTAGTCCACCACGCTGGCCTGGTCCGGGTTAGTAGACTACATACACCATTGAGAACTTTATGGGCCCTCTCAGGTGTGCAGGTTTCCTCATGATGTTTTTTCTTCACCGACCACCGTTAAAGCAAGTGATAATCAAATTCTGATCCGCACATGAATTCGAAAAGTACGAGGTTTGGGCCGGGATCGAACTCAGACCCTCCTGCATAGAAGCAACCGTTCAACCGCTAGGCTATCACTTTTTGTTGTTAGTTCATTAATTTTAAAGTGCTTTTAAATACACGCGGCACCGCTCGCTTCGCTCGCGCGGCACGTGCCTTGGGTGATCCTTATATAGTTTGTGGTTGCATGGCTCATTGTATGGTCACGGTTCTAACATAACCTAACCTACCTTTCTATCTGTTTGTCGATTTATTTCTTATTGCGAGGGACTTTGAAGTTAGAAGCATTTCAATTATAGTGCAAACAATTATTTTTAAAGTTGAAGTATTATAAAGTGCAAGCTATTGATTTTGAAACTAAAGCCTTTTAAAGTGGGAATTATTATTTTTAAGTTAATTTTCATTTCTTATTTACCAACGTCGATTTTGTGTTCTGTGGTCGATTTGAATTTGGACTATTTCCACATTGTCATTTGTCACCACAGAGTACTTTTTGTCACTTGTCAGAATTCAGAATAATCGCCCAAGAAGTTTTCATTCTGTGCGTGCTGTGGTCCAAAGAGAATTTAATCACTACGTTTTAACATGGTCATCAATATGTCAATAAAATATTTCCACAAAATTATTTAATAATTGATAAAAAAAACAGTGAGACCAAATAGACAATAATTTGATTGAATTCAGATTACTGACGCGTCCATCCAGCAAACAAAAGTTAAAGTATCAAGTATTTTGTTTCCTCCGCTTATTTTATTCAATCGACATGGTTTGTCTTCCTTGCTTCGTCATTCCAGTATTGTTGTTTATTTGGCACAAGTTTATTCAGCCATATGTTCTTCGCTTTTGGAACCCTTGGGCTGTAAAAGACGCTGATGGCAACGTGAAAACAGATTTTCCGTTTAAATGCGAAGGTGGCGTATGCGCTTTTAGCAAGAAGAAAGTTGCCACAGACACAGAAGCAAAGGACCCCAACACTACGTATACTTCCTCTGCACCAGATAGAATCAAAGCGGACTAGTTCAATCTTTTATTTATTAATTATTTTATTTTAAATTATGTATGTACTGCAATAATTAGTAACTTCTTTTTTATCAGACAATGAGTCAAATTACTCTTTTGTGTTTTATCAACAATAGTATTTAATTAACTTTTGGCGCTTGATGCTTTGTCAGATTTTTTTTATTGTACCAGATCCAAAAGCAGTATGTGAAAGTAACTACAGCCTAAACTTCAGGTTTTCTAATGTATGGTTCAAATATTGACTCTTTCAAATATGGTTATGCAGGAAATAATTCTTTTATAATTTGCTTTAAAATTGTAAGGTACAGTCGAGTTCATTAATATATTGTAGTGCTTCATGTTAAGAACACATGTTTACTTCTTGTAATTATTTTTTTATTGAATTCAAAAATATCCCATGCAGGGTAATCTATGTCAGCAGTACATCACGAGGTTTGAAGGAATTACATGATTTCATTTACATCCTGTATAATAATGTGCCTTTGGCTGTGTACATGTTACTGATAAAAGGCAGTCGCATATTAATGAATCAGAATCTTTACCACAATTTAACGATGCTTAGAGTTATCACAATATTATGAACTTTTTTAATGTTCATATATTTTTGAAACCTGGAAGGGCCAATATATTAATGAACTCGACTATACTAAAATAATAACTTACTGGATTTTGGGACTTTTATTTCAATATCTTGATGAAGCCGATTGTTATTAACCAGTAGTATGTAGTATACATCAATACACATTTAAACACATGTAATTGTGCATAAGAGACTTAATATTTGTTTCTTTCACCGAAGAACCCTTCAAATGCTGATTTTTTTATTCAGTTTTGACAGTTTATCTTGTATAAATTATTTCAATTCTGTAACTTACGCTCATATAAAATGTAGCTTTCATTTGAGAGCTCTGTCATATGTGTTGTAAGATATCACTTGGAATAAATTGTCAAATGTATAAAATTTAGTTTATTTTACATTTCACCAGCTCTTTTTGGTAGCTCCCAGGCATTGTTGAGGGGATTGTTATTGCAGCCCTTAAGCGCAGGCTACACTGCGAGCTGGCGGGCGGACGGGCAAGCCTTTTCATACTTTGGTTCACATCATTTGAGTCGCTGAAGTAGCTAGGTATGGTGAAACGTTGCTCGCCCGCCCGCCCGCCAGCTGGCGGTGTGGCCTGCGCTTTAGACTTCACTGGGCATTATAGTGGATTTCTTATAATTCAAGTTATAGCAAAGTTATCAGTATCTACTTTTCAATAACCCATAAATATAACATGTTTGTTGTAGGAAAATGTTAAGAATTCAAAATCCTCTGGAATACATTGTATACTGCATACTACGAGCAAAAAACTTCAGGAACATTATTCAAGGCATACAAAATTTAAAACAAAAATGAATAGTCATCAATAATAGTCAAAATTAAGAAAATATTGTGTATTTAAGTAGGTATAGGAATAGACACAACTCATTTTATTATACTATTGTTACATTGCTAGTTTTGTTGCTACTTTCAAAGTATATAAGCTGAGGTTTTTAAGCTGTGTGAGCAAGTTACAAGTGGACATAATCAGAAAAATTGTAAAACAAATTAAAGATAATTTCACAGTACTTAGTTAAAATTTTATCTCTTTGTGTTTCGCCTATTTCAGCACCTGTAAGTGTCATGTTATTATGTCCAGTTCAATCCTTACGAACTAACTTAATAATGAACTTACACTGTAAACCATTTATATGATGCATCTGCAACATTATTATAGAAGTAATTTTTTAAAATTTATATTACAATCGAGAGGTTTTATCAACACTTCTTGCTGAACATGCAATATAAAAATTATACTAAAAAAAGGTCAAATGCAGAACAAACAAAATTGCGCCTTAATTTTAAACAATCAAGTGTACATCAACTGGATTGATGCAAGTATTTAATAAAAAAAGTGCAGACCCAAAATTTATGTACACATCTGTCTGCATTTACCGTTAAAATAATCATATTGCAGATAAGTCATATTGGAATAGTATTAAACAAACATGCTGTACTGCAACATCCATTCAATGTCAACCTTTCAATAAACATTCAATTTAAAGCAAAACAACAATGTCTTAGACATACTGGCACATTCTGTCAATATTAGACTTATTTAACATTCTTCAGTTCAACTTCAAATACTAGGGTTGAGTTTGGTGGGATAACTGGGGGTGAGCCTTTAGCTCCATACCTGTAACAGAAAAGAGCCATGGCATTAACTCTGCCATAGGTACACTGAGTAAAATACAAACTATATTTTTGTACCATAAAGTTTTGCATGAAATTTTGAAGTATTTGAGAAGAGATGTCTCATTTTTCTATAGAATTTTGTGCGGCGAGCGAGCAAGCGGCGCGGCAGAGCGGAGAAATGTCTTTTTTTCGAAGACAGAACTTGACTGGTTTCGATCTCTCGCAGCTCTGCTACACAAAGCTCACATCTCCTCTCCGCTACACTTCTCCTCTCCGCTTTGGTGGATACCGGGCCTGAGGACCGGTAAGCCCTGGTACCAAACTATTTCAGGTCATGCAGGTTGTTTGTCGAACAGTAACATTATCCAACCATGCATATCTGATTTTTGTCGCTCAGACTGTTCTTTTTTCTACTAGCAAATAAGTGGTACTTTTTACTTACGCCATTGCAGGTGGGCACACGATCCTCCTCTTGCCTCCGACTTTCATGCCGGCAATGCCGACGTCCCAGCCGGAGATCACCTCCTTGGATCCTAGCCGGAACTTGAACCCGGGCCCCTTCACGCAGTTGTCGAACATCTTGTTGTTTTGTTTTAGGCGACCTTCGTAGTAGACCTAGGGTTAAAAAAAGCAAAATATGGTAATAATTTTGACACAAAATGATTTTGGAAATGAGTTAACTATTCATTGACTTAAATATAGATTTATTTAACTACTACAATACTCAACATTCTATTTGTATGATTAAGGGTTGCAAAACTAGATTTGGACTGAAACGGAGCCCTAAATCATGAGTTGATCAAGCGATGTTGCATGTCAAACCTCGCCGTATATACATTTTTGTTATATGCTGTCTCATCCGTTAAATGCTTCTGTTTCATCCCTGCTAATTATCTACAATACTATTTACAGACAAACTCACCATGACAACTTTGCCAGCCTTAGCAAGAGGTCCGCTGCCAACCTTCATGTCTTCAATAGAGACTCCTCCACTAATCTGCTTCTTTTCCT
This sequence comes from Amphipyra berbera, assembly GCA_910594945.2. Classification (NCBI taxonomy): domain Eukaryota; kingdom Metazoa; phylum Arthropoda; class Insecta; order Lepidoptera; family Noctuidae; genus Amphipyra; species Amphipyra berbera. The sequence continues at coordinate 5,412,162 of OU343136.1, read as the reverse complement.
TTTTCTCCACTGGTGCCTCCTGGGCCTGTTTCTTAGCTTCAGGTTTCTTCTTTTCAGCCTTTTGCTGACTATCTTCTTTCTGTAAAAATTATATGTTGAGAAAAATTGCTTTGTATTTTACTCAAAACAACTAAATAAATGCAATAAGAAACTAATTGTTTAGGTTTCTACTGGAGGTTAAAATCCTTCTCTTTTAGCAAATTATGGTAAGACAATACGAGAGTGAGACAAGAGACCTTGACCTCTGTTTCAGCAAAAAACAGGCTTGTAAATGTGACTTAAAAATGCAAATTACAGACCAAATCATTTAATTTCACGAGCATACATCAATTTGAAATACCTATGTAAGCATAACCTTTCATGGGGTACAAGAAAGTAAAAAGACTAGCTTAATTACAGTGAAACCATACCTTAGGCTTGTCAACTCCGTTCACTTGAGGTTGCTGTTTAGCCTGCTGTTGCAGCTTCTTCTTTAGCCTCCTCTTCTGTGACTTGGACAGTTTGGATACGTCGACGGCTGCATCCTCCTTGCTGGTGTCGAGTGTGGTGTCGGCCTGCGCGGGAGCTGTTCCCTTCTTCTTTTTTTTAGGAGCTTCTTCTTCCTCCTCATAGTCGTCATCGTCATCATCATCTTCTTCCTCATCATCGTCATCCTCTTCTTCCTCATCGCTAAAAAGTAGCAGTATGAATATCACTTATGTTTTGTACACAATTTTGTTACTATATTTTATAAAAAAATGTTGTTTAGATTTTTCATTACTTTAACTCACTAAGCCATTCAACTATTACACATAACAATTTAAACCAGGGTTGGAAAAAATCACGATTTTTTCAATTAATCCAAAAAATCATGATTTTTAAATAAATCAAATAATCCGAAGTTAGTAATAGACTTAATTAAATCATTGATTTTTACTGAAAAAATAATTTTATTTAAATTAAAATGATTAAATCATGCCAACCCTGATTTAAACATTATATTTGGCTGAAATAAAACAATTTTTATCACCATTCTCAGTCCACTATAATATTAATACCAAATATTTTTACCTGTCATCTCCGTCACCAGATGTGTTTATTTTGAATGAATCATCATTGTCATCGGTATCAATGTCCTCTCCATCAAGGAACTTTTGGAGCTGATCCTCTTCATCATCTTCATCAGAGTCTGAACTTTCAGCAGCTTTCTTTTCAGGCTGAGAAATATTATAACATACCATAGAGCATTGATTATCATTTGTATGATGGAGTAACCTACCACTACGATTTTGTTTGAGACTAAAGGAGTTACTTTTAATAAGTTTTGTACTAATGGAATATTACAAACTATTTAAAAAAGTAATGATTTCATTGCTTACTATTTCTGCTGGAATTTTAGTTTTTTTAATAGATCAATGGCCTGAATGACACATTTTTAGAATTGTAACTTTTAAGATGTAAAATGTTATTTTATTACCTTTGCCTTCTTGTTAGCTGAAGCATCATTGGCATTCTCCAGTTTCCTCTTGTTCTTGGCAGGCACAAGGACTGGGACCTCCTCCTCCTCCTCATCTTCAGCCTCTTCCTCTTCAATATCTTCCTCAATCTCAGGGTCCAGGTAACCAGTCAAGTGGACATTACATTTACCTATAGTACAAAGAAAAAAAAAATAAGGACAGAAAACCAAATAAGTAGAAATTTTCCAAGCATCAGTGTAAATAATATTTGAGTGCTTTATTATTGAAGTTAGTTTGTATAATGATTTTAGTACTTTCATTTAGAAAAGCACATTTTCTTATTGAACTTTGTCTGAAGAACAACAAAGTTACAAATTCAAGATCACACTTACCATTTGTTAAGAAAGAAATAGAGTCTCCAGTCTTGAAGTAGAGGTCCAGAGGCACTTGAATGATCTTGCCCTTCTGTAATGTGCACACTAAGAAGTTCTTGCCGTCAACTACAACCATGACCTGGCAGGGCTCATTGTCCCCTGTTGATATGTCCATAGCTGCCTGTGAGATGTGGAACGGCTTCTCCACCACTTGGGTGTACCGCTTGTTCGGTTCCATGATAAGTCCTGGAGAAATTATGTTTTGTTAACATCTAGATGAACGAAAAAAGCTATCGATTTTATAATTAATTATTTAACAATAAATTAGGAAGCATAGGTTTTAAATAAATTTTGACCTTTGTTTTCATCATATTGATATAAGTTAGTAATTTTTTTTTGTAAATGAACCTATACAAAATATTATGAAAGGTGTTGCACAATTTTAGTGATATTATAAAAATGTTGCAGCATTTGATATAATATTAATTGAACAGCTATAGGTTACTATAATAGTAGCTCCCCCACAAGGTTTTTTAGATTTCAATAAAATTCCAAACAGCCACATGTGCTGTAGGTTGGTAGTCTATTCTAGAACATATTGTTTGGGTTTCGAACTTTACACACTTCAGGTACATATCTAGAGATTTCCATCATAAGATTCTGTAGGTAAGAAGTACTAAGTTTTCCGACACAGGTTGTTGTAAAAAAAGACAGTGGAAATACCTAGAAACTGGGTTTGACACTAAAAAAAGACCAATTGTACATTACTATTCTGAAACATTTTCACGGTTTCTAGATAGTTTAAGCTTTACAATATGAATTATCTCATAGTTTAAATTATGTTGTACCAACACGTGGTAATAATCCAACCGGCTATTTAACTTACCCCAAAACATTTTGACGTTGGTATTTCACAGCGAAAGTAAATGAATATATGACTAAAGTAATCACTCAACGTTTAATTTCACGTTTGAGTAGCACTAGACTAGATTTGCCGGCTTCGTTTATATCTATCTTTTATAACTCAACATGTGGATAATAGCGAACGCGGCAAAATTAACCACATTTATCAATGAAATCCGAAATGGAGTAAAAAATCCATAGATAAAACATTATTTGACGTAATATATTTTTAGTTACAATAGTGAAAAATAAAATTTACTCGTAACGATTAAATTCCGGCCTTTCTATAATTATTAAAGATTTTACTGTTATTATTTATTTTGTCCTATTAAGTCAAAGCTTGTTATTTACTTAGTCACTGTACTTATCCCTCAGATAAATGTTAACTGAAAAATTTGCCCTAATCATCACAATTTTAAAAAGAAGGAAGGGTAAGCAATATCTACACCCCTACTTATTAGTTGTCAAGACGGCTGACGATCTACCGGCGGTTCAGCAATGAGATAGGCAGGCGAAGACAACGATATAAAAAGGATTAAAGGAGTACGGGTAGAACTAGACCTGCCTGGATACGTAGAACAAAAAGAAGAGATTCATATGTTCAGAAGTAGTTGGAACGAAACTGACAACGACGATGATAAAATAATTGTAAAATCGAAAGATTTACGTCTGAAACCAATAACCGACCGATCTCAACCCAATATCTCTGGATTCATGTTGGTTGGTCTGTGATTTCTATCAAAACCTACATTAATCCAGAAATTTTGGACTGAGATTGGTTATTGGTTTCGGCTGTGGTTGTGTGGCAATGACCAAATTGTGTGATAACGAAACGTAGGTCTCCGGGATACCCCACTCTTTTGTCTTGGACACATGGACACAGGATGGCCATTAAAGGTGGACGCGCACCTGTCCGCATCGTACGCGCCACAGTCGCCGCATTTGAATTATTTGTATGAAGTTCTCTGTATCCTCTCCCACCTATTTGAGGCGCGCTCCCCGCAGTACTCGAGCGGCTGAGACACGGCCGCTCGTCAAGTAACGGTGCGCGCGTTCTACCCGGCGCGGCGCAGTGGGCGCTGCGGATGACGTCATAATTCGAAGTTACCGGCCGGCTGAATGAAAGCAATTCGATTCGATGCGGTGCGTGCGATTATCAAGACAAGTCAGTGCTGACTGATGCAGGCAACGTGTAAACATGTATTGTGTCAATGAGTCACTCGTTCAATCGAGTTAGCACTGGCTCGTCTCGAATTAGAAGTCAGTACTGACCCAATGTAAATCCACCTGTACATTGTAATAACTTGAATACAGTGCAATAATTAATTTCATCGTGGTTTCATTAATATTGATCAATATCAATGGGGTAAGATAGGGCAAAGGTAATGTATCTATTAAGGTGAACGCACACTTATCAGAGCCGAAGGAAGTGAAAGAGCCGAAAGAATCGAATTTTAGAATTACTTGTATGAAATCCCATGAAACCTCGCACACTTATCCGAATCGGCCAAATCGGACGATTCGGCGCGGATAAGTGTGTGTCCACCTTTAGGCTGATTCAGCGATAGACGAGAATATCATTCATTTTAATTTACACATACACAAGCAGGGACCATGGACAAGTAAACTTTGACATACAAGGAATAAAAAAAAAAGTTTTTCTGTCTTTCGTATCTGTCAGTGAAGATTGCTGCAGTGTTTCAACCATGGTAAATAATTTATTTAACTCTAAATCTTGAAAAATCTATGTGATCATGTGAAAATAGAACGAATTCGCTTCACATTTCGTCTTATACATGGTGAATGTTCATTTGAGAAGCGTATTTACAAAATAACCTCTTCGATTTTAGGGTCGTGTCAGGACTAAGACCGTCAAGAAGGCGGCCAAGATTATCATTGAAAAGTACTACACTAGACTGACTCTTGACTTCGACACAAACAAGAGGATATGTGAGGAAATCGCTATCATTCCCACCAAGCCCCTCCGTAACAAAATCGCTGGGTAAGTATTTATTTATTCACTGGTATAATTTCAACTACCTACCTATTACTAGCGTTTGTTATTCATTAATTTAAGTAATATTATAATAGGTAGATGTAGCAGAGCGATAAATGTTTATATTAAATCCAGTTATTCGATATTTATTGGAATTACAATAAAACATGGTTTAAAGTATCTGAGTTCTTAACTTTTGAATAATTAGATGTACTGTACCCTATATATTTTCTAATTAGTAAATATATATTAACATTACAGGTAAAAATTTGTGTAGGATCTGCTAGGTTACTATAAGAGGCCAGTGACCTGTATCTGAAGTTAATACAAATAAACAAACTCCAAATTCACCATTTTAGATAGTTCTAAATACTCTTACAGGGTTGTTAATTTTTTTTATTCAAAAAGGCTTGGTACGCTAGGATCATAAATAAAATAAAATCAAGAAGGATGGCAAGAATCCTTGCTATACTGGAATTACCAATACATGTAAAAATTTTGTTCTAGGTTTGCAACCCATTTGATGAGGCGTCTCAGACACTCGCAGGTCAGAGGAATCTCCATCAAACTGCAGGAAGAGGAGCGTGAAAGGCGCGACAACTACGTGCCCGAGGTGTCTGCCCTAGAACATGACATCATTGAGGTTGACCCTGACACCAAGGACATGTTGAAGATGCTCGACTTCAACAACATCAACGGTCTGCAACTGACGCAGCCTGCCACACAAGGCGGCTACGGTGGCAGACGTAATTAAGGATAATAAATAATTAATATCTATTTCTCTATTTCATTGCATTCTCCAGAACATAGTAATAAATAAATAATAATAAAATGGTTGGTACTTTGAATGTTGTGTTGTGTCCACAACTAATTTATAAGTTTATTTGAGTGCAAAGGTGAAATAGCCAACAGTTATTTTGGCCTTTTAGGATACATTTCAACTATGGACTCGATTTATAAAATAAATTTTAGTTGGCTTTCAAGGTATCCAAATAATATTTGATTTGCATGGAGGTAAAAAAAAGTGTTAGGGTCAACTCATACTAGAGCAGAGCCGAAGCTTCAAATTCTTCACAAGTAAAGCGAAGAACCAATCTGCGTTGGTTGCGCTCCGACGCGCGAATTCTATGGAATGCGCGCGAAGTCGCGCGTCTTTTTTTATCTTAGAAGAAATTTGTGTATTATGTTGTGGAGATAAGGGTGACTAAAGTTTCAGATTGACGCTTCGACTCTGCTCTAGTATGAGTTGACCCTTAATGATTTGTTTGTAGTGAAAGAGAACGACATTGACGTACCTAATAGGTAAACTTCCTTTTGCTTTCTTCGCTATTCCCATGACTCGCACAAGAGGCGAAACGTGGGTATACGTCCGTATACCCACGTTTCGCCTCTTGTGCCTCTCTCTCTGTCCTGAAATGGTAGCGTGAATATATGTAAGTAGGTATGTATTCTTCGTATCAGTTTGCAAAAACATGAACGATTCAACTGTTATTTATCGTTGAATAACTTAACGTAGGGAATCACTAGCATAGTACCTAGTCTAGTCAGGTTTACACTGTGCAGCTATGACAGTATTATGGAACGTAGGCATACTATGTGACCCATTTTTTAAAACTTTTTAGCCCACCTCGGTGACCACCCGTAGTATATGCCCATACCCCCCCCCCCCCCTCTAGTTTTCACGTAGTAATTCATAAATATGGTTATAAATAAAAATTTTAGCAAAAAGAAAAAAATATTTGGCTTAATGTGCAATGTGCTGCGCCCCATATTTGAATACAGCTCGAAAAAGCGCGAGATTTCCATATAGGATATTGACCACGTGACGAAAACTTAAGCCCCGCCCCCGCCCCTGTGACCAAGCGTGGTACTTTAAAGACCCCCCTGACCGGGTCACGTAGTATGGGTACGTTCCGTTACCGAGTGAGACGGATCCAGGAGGAGAGTCATATTTATCGGGAGGGATGGATATTTATCTCAGGTACAAATTCCAAACCCTAGGCTACTGATGAGCATTTCCTAAAAGAATAACCGTCTATCTACTTAAAATAAAAATAATCCTCTATTAAACCTAGGACTTCACGATACGGGTATATAAACGGTGTAAAAAGTTAAAAGACCCTTAACGAAGCCGAAAGGCACTTATTCTCCACGTCATTGCGATATTTTTTTTGTTCTGGGCTATGCCTGGGAACCTTCTAGTTAGGTACGGAGATATTGGATGTCAAAGTTCCAACTTATTCACAACTTTTAAAAAAAATACTAGTTTTGAACGTTGCAAATGTACTTGAAATACCTCCATTACCCGTTTACTACTCATTGCATCTATCAGCACAGTGCTTTGAGTGCGTTACATTGAGCTTTACAGTAAAACGAAATTTTTTACCCAAAAAAAAAAGTCTTTCCCAGCGACAATTTTTGCGTAGGGTTACTTAGTTTGATGTACTGAATGCATGGTTGACGGCTTAGTGAAGGGTCTTTTTACACCTTGTATGTTCTGTGCACGATACGCCGCCGTTCTGTTCTTGAAATTGTGAATAATATAGACCAATCTATGCCATAATAATAAATAGATACCAATATTTTGTTAAAAATGGACAATAATTGAGGCGCGAAATTTACAAATGAGCTAAGTGCCAAAAAACAATGAATAAGGAATTGAATAAAAATGGATTGGCTGCCTAATGTAGCTCCTTTGAATTAAAAGTTGAATTCGCATTTTTAGTTACATATTCACTCAATTATGTAAGTACTTTCTTCTCATCTCTTGTAGTATTTTGTTCTTTGTTTCTAAACTGATGCCGTGTATAAAGAAATTTCTTTGGTGTATCCGAACGGAGCGTAATTATATTTTTCAATCGAGCTTGCCTTCTCGCTCACCCTCTAGAATCTGCCCAATCAAACGAGGGAAATAAATATGTCGCTCTCCTCCTTCATTCGTTTTGAGCTTGCTTCTTGTCTTGCTTGCCGAGTAAATTGAGCGTGAGGCGTATAGCTGCGTTATAGAAAAGCATTTTTATTTAATTTTCTATGAATTATATTTATGTGTTACTATTTTGATTCTATCGTATTATGAAGAATGGAATGTACACATTTATTAGATAACGTCAAGGTGGATGATTTCAACGTTGAGGACACGACGATCACAAAGAACTTCAATTGTTCAGGTAAATAGATTGATTTTCTTGTAGACAAAATGCTCTAGCCAGTTTCCTATAATGGGTATCTGTGAAAAGTTGCCGCATTATACTCATAACGGGAGGTTAGCATCGAAAAATCAATACAACGAACTTTAATAATCAGCTGTTCGAAGGGTGCGGGAGGGGGGCGCGGCATGGGTGACCGTGACTGATGTCGTGTTTCTGACGCGATGGTTAAAATAATGCTAATCACACCATGCCGGGATATTTTAGACTGGAAAGTGGAAGCTATTCGACCACCATGGCGTCGTATATGATTATGCTAATATTGCTGCCGTCACCGCTTCCGCTATGGTGTTGGGCCTGCGAAACCCCATTCTCTGAAAATTATCACATGTAATGACCCATAAACATAATCGCATTACAGTCCTCTAGAGCTGGTGTATATGCGTAGTAAGTTTGTTTGGTTTTGAAATGGTGTCAGCCTTCATTCTAGAATCATATTTTTAATCACACTACTATCTACAATGTCTGCATGATATAGATATTACCAAAATAAACAGATACAATAACACTGATATTATCAGATTGTTTTGCAGACTAAATGTAGGAAGTGAGTAACACAGAAACTGGCAAGCCATCTAGATTTGGTTTAAACCACATCTAACCATCCATATTCAGTTTGAATTTATTTAGTAACATCTTATTATTGGAGATTCAAACTATTTGGCATTGATAACATTGAAAGGAATGTAACAGAAAGTGTAAGAAGATAAAATTATTTGCTAGCATTATATTTCAAATACGGTACATTTTTTTAATAGAATGTGGTGTAGAGGGTCAAAACTGGTTGTGCCTGCAATGTGGAGCAGTCAGCTGTGGCCGTTATATCAATGGACATGCAAAGCTGCATGCAGAGACACTGGACCACCAGCTTTGTATGAGCTGTGATGTCTATTCTGTTTACTGGTAATATATTTAATATCCTTATGAAAAATTTAATATTAATTATAAAATCCTCCAAACCGTATCAGGCCAGGGTGGTGGACTACGGCCTAAACCCTTCTCATTGTGAGAAGAGGTTAGTGCCCAGCAGTGGGGTAGTAATGGGCTGATTATACTAAGTAATAGATTATGTTACTGTAAATATTATCTTTCTAGCTGATTTTTTTACATAGACTATGGTGTTGATTCTGTAGCACATATTGATTGTACTAAACTAGACTAAGCGCAACTGTCACTTTTTTTTCTATTGAAACAGAAAGAGACAAACACCCTTAGTTTTAGTCCTGTCAAAGTGCACAACAGAATCAATACCAATGAATATAATTTTTAAATATAAAATAGATTCTAGAATCCCATGATATTTTTAATAAAATGAATTTCTGATAAAATTAAATCTAGTTTTTAATGATTATTTGTTTATTTTTTAGTTACAAATGTGATGACTATGTATCAAATGATTTGGAATATAACCCAATTGACAAAATAAGACAAAGTATTATGCAACTTAGGAGGCAACATGACATCGAAAGTAATGGTAACATAGAACAAAGTGAGGATAACAGTAAGGATGGCAGTGAAGGGGGTAACAGTACGGTGTCCAGTACTTCTGTATCTGACAAACCAGCTTCCCTGAATGGTAGTGGAGATGACTCTAGACCCTCCGAAGTTGTATCTACAATCTCTTTTGGTGATGTACCTAATCTTACTCCAGAAACCAGTGATAATAAAACATCAAAAAGTATTAAGGTAATATTTTCTTTTTCTGCTGTTATAAAGGACCAATCACAGTGGTTAATGTCTTGTATTAGATGACTCACTGTATAATGTACTTTACAATTCTTTAATGCTTCATCTTGTTTTAGCTATTAAAACTTACTTAACACTATTCATCATACATAATATTTGCACCATAAACATTGGTGAGTCATTCTAGTTTCATGTTTTGTTTCCTTATTTGCATTATATCTTTCTGATAGGCTATGTTTAACTTATAGTTGCGTTAATCTGCATTTAATGTATTGGCATTGTTTTAAGATCAATATTTTGTAAGTTATGTGCACACAAAACCGAATTTCGACGTAATTTCGTTTGGAGTTTCGATGAGTGTGGAATAATCTTTAATTATTTTGTTTGTATAATGTCTAAGTACCTGGATGACCGAGCTTCGCTCGGTTTTTTTTTTTGGTAAATCGTGTTTTTTGGAAAGAAAAAAAAAGAAAAAAGAAAAAGAAGGAACTTGAAAAAAAAAGTGAACAAAATAATCATCTGGACTCGAACCGGGATCTTTCGGTTTCGGGACCGGCTTATTTCCCACCTGCGCTATTATAGTCTTGTAGACAGTAGCGAAATTTACCTTCCTATTCTAATGATATTGTAGCAGTTTTTCATTACCTGAAAACACGGATAAAACAACGTTTTCTAAAAATGAAACCTAGTTAGATCGATTTATCGCCCCCGAAACCGCCTGCATACTAAATTTCATGAAAATCGTTGGAGCCGTTTACGAGATTCAGATTACATATATATATATACAAGAATTGCTCGTTTAAAGGTATACGATATTATCATATCTTTCAGAATTCCGAGGAGCCAGTGCGAAGTCTAAGGCCTCGTTCCCGGAAACGAACCCACTCTGACGACAGCAGTTCTACAGAGAACAACACAACACAGACACCTAGAAATAAAGAAAAGAAGACATCACCATGCAACGGGAAGAGTCAACGAGAGAAAAAAGTTGTAGGATTAAAGAATTTAGGCAATACCTGTTTTATGAATGCGGTACTACAAAGTCTTAACAATATTCAGGAGTTTAGTTGCTATTTTAGTCAATTACCCTCATTAGAAATGAAGACAAATGGACGTAAAGTATATCACTCGAGAAGTTATACGAGGCAGGAGATGCATGATGTTGTCATGGCCGAGGAACTGAGGAAGGTAATACATAATTATTTATTATTTAAAATTTCATCGTAATAATATTGTAATCTGTTAAACATTTACCACTGAAGATGACCCTCACAAAGAAAAATTCAATGAAAGGTCCTTATATTCTTTGTTAATACGCAATATTTAATTTTTATAGATAAAAATATTGTTGGATAGTATTTTAAAGTAAAGTAATAATTAAGTATAAAGAAATATAAACACTGGCTGTTAATAGACCAGGCGACCAGAGATGAATCAGCAATCACAGTTTAGATTAATAGGTACTCATGATAATTAGAAACTCGTGATGTACTGCTGACATAGCAATCTGTGTCAGCAGTACATCACGAGCTGGGTTAATACCGAGCACGGGATAATATTGAATTCAATAAAAAAAAATTACAATAAGTAAACATGTGATCTTAACGTGGGACATTTTAGCGCTCCGAGCGAATTGCACGATTATCGCTCGACGCGCAGTCATTTAACTCGGGGCGCTAAAATGCCTCACGTTAAGAATACATGTTTACTTTTGTAATTTTTTTTATTGAATCCAAATTTATCCCGTTCAGTTTTAATCTATGTCAGCAGTACATCACGAGGTTTGAAGGAATTACATGATTTCGTTTACATCCTGTATATAATGATGACAAATTTGAAATTCTAATTTCTGGCCAAGCAGTGTTATTTAAACAAACACAATTTTTTAGGTATTAATAAACTTGAACAGTGGATGTGGTACTAAGGGCGCTATCTCTCCTGAATGCTTGTTCCTCGTCATCTGGAAGGTGGTGCCCAGGTTCAGGGGGTACCAGCAGCAGGATGCGCACGAGTTTCTGCGATATATGCTCGACAGGTATGATTCGATATTATATGGTTTATTGTCCCTCGTCAATTTACTAAACTAAACATGTTTCTCTTTCACTGATACCCTCAAATGTAATAAGAAACCTGTTCTTTTGAAAAGCATAAGTGTCAAATCCACTTTCAAGTTTTACTGTGCAAGTTATTGCACACCATTGCTTGCTTAGTTTGTAGAACTTGCAGAAGTCGACATGCTCGTCCCTTATTAGGTACATGGGACTTATACATAACTGGCTATACATAGCTGGCATAACAAGGGGGTACTAAAAACAGCTCTGCCAAACCCTTCGGGGAATACGAGGCGTGCTGTTATGTGACTTGCTGTGGGTGTGTCCACAGTTTGAAAGTAGATGCAGAAGTCAACTTGCACAGAAGGTTACTATAACAGCACTGCTCCAGACAGCAAATAACTTGCCATTCAAGTTAAGGTTCTTACGTATTATGCGGGTAGCCGCAATGCGATTAGCCGTGCGGCTGACAGCAGTACGCGATTGCGAATGCGGCCAGCCGGATCGCAGGCAGCCGCATTCGCAACCGCAACGTGCGGTTGAAGAACCGGTGCGATTTGCGGTTATATTGAGCCATTTTAAAGATGAACGCGGAAGAAGTTGCAGCTATTTACTACATTTACACACGTTACGTAAAGAAAAAAAACAAAGAAAGAAGTACTGGGTGCATCCTTATTTGCAAACACGAAATGAAAGCAAGCATTTTGTAATATTTTTTTCAATAGCGGGCAGCCGCAGACTGAGCCGCACAGTGCGTATAGCAACCGTCCGGCTGGCCGTCACTCGGGCCGCAGCCCTCTGAGCGAACGGAGCGGTCTGCGGGTAGCCGCATCGCAGTGCGCATAGAAATGAATACTACGTACATAATTGTGCTTGCGGTCAACCGTGCGGCTGACCGCATTGCAGTTACCCGCACAGTGCGTATGAGCTCTTAGGGCTTTAAATCGCGTTTATTAAAGTAAATTTTATAGTAGACTGTAGCGGCAAGCATGCTCGCCGCGAGCCGTCAACTATTTTATCTTGTCATTATAAAATTTACTTTAATGCACACCATTTAAAGTCCTAACTTGATTGGCAAATTATTTGTTGTGTCGGAGCGGTGGTGTAATAGTGAGTAAACTTGCTAGCAGATTTGCCGGTTTACACTGCGACATGGATTTAACAATACATATTAGACAATTTAAATGTACTAAAATATAATGGAACACAAATTAATATAAGCATTTTGCGACAACACCAGATTGCACACGGAGCTGCAACAATTGCTGCCGCCGGAGCGTGCGGACGCTAGCTTCGTGCCGCGAGCGCCCTCGGCTTCTATCGTAACAGCTGTTTTTGGTGGCACTCTGCAAAGCGAAGTATGAATATTTTACTATTTCAACATTTATTCCATTATAAACTTCAAACATTAAAACTCATTTATTCAAAATAGACTAGAATTACTTTTTGAACGTCAATGTTACAAAAGACGGCCCTCAATAACGCCCGCCCTTCACTGCTTCCTAATGTTTATGCTGTGAAGAATACATTATTATAATTTATTTGTCATTTTCATATCGTGTTACCATAGCATACCAAGATTCTCTGCAAAAATAGACCTCTTCCACCTACTATCTTAAATTTTAGCGTGTATTACAGTAGCCGCGAGAGACTTGCGGTTTGTTCGGATGTACTTTGCCTTGCTTTGTTGTCGCAGTACGACTGTGCGAACCATCTCGTCCGATTTAGAGGCGGCTTTTTTGTAAAAATTAAAGCAGAACATTATACTGGACTATATTACTACAGTATGGTCTTTTCTTTATCGTGTCACAGAAAAAAAGTTATTATGTAACTCTTATCTATATTTTCTCTTTCCATTTTACTTTTAGGTGCGTTGTTTAGCGTGTGGCACAGAGAGCAAAAAGTTTGATCCCTTCCTGGACCTTTCGCTAGAGTTGCCTGAAACTGGGCGACACGACGCACCCGTCGCCCTTGCCGATTGTTTATCGAGTTTTGTACAGGTAAATTGTAATTTAAAATACGAATTTCTCGCATGTTTATGTAAATATTGAATGACGTATTATCCTAGAAGACGCGAATTATGAATACCTACGTCTAAATAATCTATTCTCGTGTATTGTTTAAAATAATGTAAATTAGTGAGGTTAACGTCCACTACAAGGTCGAGGCCCGTCATGTTATTTTTTACTAGGTTTGTTCTAAAATAAATTTGTGATATAAGTTTTTTTTTCAGGTAGAGGAATTAGCCGACACGGAACGTTATTTCTGCAGCAGTTGTAAATGTAAACAGAAGTCAACGAAACAGTTTTGCATACGCAGACTACCTAATGTACTTTGTTTACATCTCAAGAGATTCCGGTGGCATAACTATTTTAGGTACCATATTATTATAAATTCGAAAATTTATACAAGGTTTAAAAAGACCCTTCACGAAGCCGTCAACCATGCATTCAGTATATCAAACTAAGGAACCCTACGCAAAAATTGTCGCTGGGAAACGACATTTTTTTTGGGTGAAAAATTTCGTTTTACTGTAAAGCTCAATGTAACGCACTTAAAACACTGTGCTGATAGATGCAATGAGTAGTAAACGGGTAATGAAGGTATTTCAAGTACATTTTCAACCTTTAAAACAAGTATTTTTTAAAAAAAAGTTGTGAAAAAGTTGGAACTTTGACCTCCAATATCTCCGTAACTAGAAGGTTTCCAGGCATAGTCCAGAACAAAAAAATATCGTAATGGCGTGGAGAGCCTTTCGACTTCGTTAAGAGTCTATTTACACCGTTTATTATTTAGTGCAGATAGAAAATTGGTCTCATTATAAAATATCACTGGACCAGTTAGTCCATAATCATTAATTATTGTCACCAGTGACAAAAAATACATCCCACTCCAATCACAAATATCCTAGCCATAGACAACCAAAACGATTGTCCCTTTTCAAAATTTGACAGCCACAACAAATGTGGGTCTTTGCGGGGTGTTGCCATTTTATTTTATGCTGATATAATTGTTCACAGAACTAAAGTGGATACGAGCATATCGTTCCCTTTGCGAGCGCTAGACATGTCGCGCTTCGTGTTGAGCAACGTGCCGGACACGCGCCGCTCCGGCCTCGGTAACAACTTGTACGACCTCGCGGCCGTCATCGTGCACCACGGCTCGGGGTAAGCACTGTATACTGTCACGTACATCTACAAAAACCATATCGCTCCCTTTTCGAGCACTAGCCTATTAGTACCTTGTGTATCACATACCTCTTGTGAAAAATCTATACAAATAAAGAAAATTGAAGTGTCTATTTGTAATATCTAAATAACAGTTTTTACTAAATGCATAGTTATGAAAGTATATACGGTTCTTATAAAAACAAAAAAACATTTTAAAAAAATTATCTGTCTGTCTGTTTGTTCCGGCTAAAACGGTTGGACTGGTTTTGACGGGACTTTCACTTGTAGATCGCTGATGTTATAAGGAGTAACTTAGACTACTTTGAAAAAAAATTGAAACCCATCCGACTTTTACGCAGACAAAGTCGCGAGCACAGCTAGTATGTAATAATTGCACAAACTAACTGATTTCTCTTGATAACTCAAACAGCGCTGGCTCCGGTCACTACACGGCATTCGCGATCAACGAGGAGCAGTGGTTCCACTTCAACGACCAGACGGTGCGCGCGGCGGACGCGGCGGCGGTGGCGGGCTGCAAGCCCTACATACTGTTCTACATCCGCCGCGAGCTGGCCCTGGCCGCGCTGCCCGCGCCGCCCGCGCCGCCCGCGCCGCCCGCGCCGCCCGCCCCGCCCGCGCCCTCCGCGCCGCCCGCGCCGCCCGCGCCCTCCGCGCCGCCCACCACGTGACCGCACTCCTGACTCGCGACGCACAGATCTCATAACAGCACGAACCTCTATTAAGGCGATGTGGACTGAAGGTGATCAAAGTATACCAATAGGGGAGGCCAATGCAAAACGAAACCCGATACATCTCCGTTAGTACTCATCACAACCAATCAGAAGTTATATTGACATTAGCAATAATGTCAAACATATCCTAACCAACAAATTGCTTTGGTGACGCAATTACTTACTCAATTGTCCCAATGGGGAAGAAAATATACTAATATTTTTACCGTCTTCAATCTGTTCAGCCTCAGTTGAGTTTCACGAGGTCAGTTATACTTCCGATGTCGATTCAAACCTTCGTACATCTGTCGAGCGTTACGCTCTCTGCGTTTTAGACCTTTGCTCCTGCACATCATGGTACCTATCTCGTGTAGTAAGCAATAGTCAGCCTTTGATACGGGCTCAATCACGCATGTCTAGCAAGCCGCAAGTGCGCGTGAATTCAGTACAAGCTGTATGTGCAAGCTATGCTATATGACGCGAAAGAAAAAAACGGTGTACAAAGTACGATGCATGCGCGTGCGCACATGTAACGTGCCAAACACGTGTGACAACCCAAAAGTCCTAACACTCGTCGGGAATTTGATTAAAAATTAAAAACTTTATGTATACTAACTTTATTGCTCGCCTGAAATAAAACGAAACGACACGGGAAACATAGGCCTTATTGTAGCTGTAACTAGTTGGTCAATAAATCAACAAAACCCTGGAGTTTTATTTACTCGTGTGTTAAGGGGTTATATCTCCCTTATGCTCTAAAAAACGGCTTTTTTTTTAAAGGACAATTGAGATTAAAGGTATAAAAATAATATAACATTGGATTAAACTACTCTTCAAGAAGAGAATTGTTTTAGTGATTTTTTTTACAAAATGGCGGCTGTGCAGTGATTACCGTTAACCGCATTTTCAAAAAGATCTTCCGCGGCGAGCAGTAGAAGCCTCGTCCAACTCCAGCTATAAAATAAAAAATTGTCTACATGAGTTTTGCTAGTGAAGTACACATGATTATATTTTTAGATTCCATTTTCGCGAAATGGCGATTGTTTTAACAAAAAAATCGTGTTTTCGACGAAAAAAATCGACTTAAATTGTTTATAACTTTTTTCTTGTTAATTAATCGCTAAAATCGTCTGTACTTCACTAGATAATCAAACAATGAAGCTACTGTTAAAATTTCAAGTCAATCCGATGTAAACTTTTTGAGTTCTACTGCTTGCCGATTTTGAAAACATGGTTTCGAGAAAAACGCGTTTGAAGTTACAAAATGTTATAAATCTTATGCACGAGTTCTGCACCATATAATTGTCCTTCCAGGGCCTTCTTTTCCTCTTTTTCTTTTTTTTGCCTGATGCAATGATGCGCCTGGCCTCTTTCGCGATATCGGACATACGATGCTCAGCTGTTTTGACGAGATTGGCGTCCGTTTCCATGCAAAACTCGTACATGTCTGGTCCAACAGTCAACGCAAGAGCATCGTAAGCGGCAAACAGACCCGACAAGCCGTCATTGAAGGTAATAACGGCTACGTCAGTCGCAATGTCAACTATACCTACAGGGTGTAAATGAAATCTTGTAATTCCTTCAATCCTCGTAATGTACTGCTGACATAGATTAACCATGCACGATATAGTTTTGGATTCACAAAAAAATACAAGAAGTAAACATGTCTTTTTAACGTGAGGCATTTTAGCGCTCCGAGCGAATTGCGCGGATATCGCTCGCCGTGCAGTCATTTAACTCGGGGCGTTGAAATGCCTCACGTTAAGAACACATGTTTACTTCTTGTTTTTTTTTTATTGAATCCAAAAGTATCCCATCAGGGTTAATCTGTGTCAGCAGTACCTACATCACGAGGTTTGAAGGAATTACATGATTTCGTTAACACCCTGTATTTATAATGTAACTGTCGGAATTTCATGCAGTGACCTCTATAATTCAAATTTAAAACACGATGTCGATCATAGGTAACTTCTACTAATTTCCAAAGCCGCAAAATTCAAAAAAGCGAGCATCGCTAAAATAACCGAAAATTGTGATTTTGGAGCATCAACATTTTTGGAAAAAATTGATTTAAAAATATTTTTTTGGAAAAATATGATTTAAAAATCTTTTGAGTTTAAATCGGTACAAGTGGGCGTTGTAGATTTTGGTTCTAGGATTGTTTTGGCATGATTTAAGCCAATATAAAAAGATGAAAAAAAAAATAGGAGGATATAACCCCTTAAGCGTTAAATTCACAAGTAAGTTAAGTTGCGCAAGTTTACGTCTGCAATGGACTTGCACTGTCGACACACCCGCAGAAAGTTTTGCATACTTGCCTGACTTGCTAGCTGCCCTTGCAAGGTTTTAACAAAACTTGCAGTGTAAACAGGTAAGCAAGCACTCACTTCAATAACTTGCGCCATTTAACTTGCGCTTGGATTAATCGCCTTAGAACCCTATTATATCGAGTGAGAAAATGAAATTGATTTGATCGCAGTGATTGTTTGAACATTTTAAAATTAAATCATGTTAATTATAAATTTACTCCCTGATTATTTAATTTATTAAAATATGTATAAATTTTACAATACACTTTAAGTCCATATTAAGGCGGCATTCCTGTGTATATATGATTGAGTAGGTCTCAATGATTTTGTACTTTGACTATTATTTTCTTATAAAATAATGATACACTTATAAAAAAAGGACGTACCCTACATTGATGAGCTTTACAAGTGAAGTAAATTGAAATTATAGCATTCTAACGCGAAATAGTTGCGCGATATAGCTCGTTGCGACCTTTTCCATCATGATCAGTATTTCAAATACTTTTAAATGTAAAATAAATGTAATATGGAGCATAAACGTCCCTTTTACCTGAAGCACTATATTTTTGGCTCTAATAGTGTTTCACATTTTGCTAAACAGTTACATCGACATGTTTCACTAATAAAAAATAAGAATTTTCGTGAAAGTTACTTTGGTTCTAGGTACTATAATAGTTAGTTGGACATTACTAAAGTTTCGATGTAACTTGCGTATTATGTAGCACTATCCTTGCCTCCTATAGTCGATTAAAATATTACGTTATAGATATAAATAATAAATACTCATACAAATTAAATAGTTTATGCAGTTGTTGACGAATCAATATTATATAGATTTTGAGCTTATCATACAAAATGCATGAAGGGTTCAATTTCTGAACAACAGTATGTATTTATGATAAAGCGTGATAATGTGTTGCTGACCTTACATCGGGTATCGAGGTGACATGCCATAGTTTATGCATTTCACAATTATGATTAGTTTATGAAACTGGGATTTTTGTTTAGTAAGGACTCTGTCCGTTTGCAGTAGGTACTAATTGTATGATACTTTACATTCCTTATTCCGTATCTGCTTGATCTACATCGATTATCTAGTGTAGTTTTCGGTCAATTTATAATTGTCGACCGAAAGATTAATCGATTGTTGAAGAATAAGTAAGTCTAAGTTTTTTACATTATCTGTAAGGATTCTGGATCGATTCATTAGTACGTAACAAGTTCGTTCTATGTCAACCAATTTTACGTATTTTCAATTTTATTGATCGATGTGGATTGACCGGGTTTGGTAATAATACCCTTATGGATTGTGAGTTTTTTTTTAAATATATGACATTCTATTTTAATAGTGCGTAATGTTTTTCTTGAAGTCAGGTCAGTTTAGGTTACATGTGCAACGTAAAATACAAATGTTTAGAAACCAAAAGTATATGCCGTTAAAATGGCATGAAATTACGAATTAATTTTATTATCAGTTTTACCATTTAGGTAAAGATAGTTACAACTTAAAACATTGTGCGCTATTATAATAGGGCATTATATGCATTACGAGACTAGCTGATCGTTTTGTGTGTAAAACATTGTGATAGTATAATCTTCTGTATGTACATAAACTGCTGTTTTATTATTGTGTCGTGAACTCTTTTGCAAAGTACCTTTAACTAGCAGGTTTATTTTGTGTAAGTACTTCAATTACTGGAAGTTGATAGTGATTGAATTTAATAAATTCGCCAATTTAAAGCATTCGTGTTGTTTTATTAATTGTTTAATTATTTGATTCTACTTACAACAGTTAATATATTTTATGAAGCGTTTATACCACGGCTTGCTTTCTTCCACAGAAGTATTAATTGACAAATTAATTGACAGTCGACTCTCCGCTATCGGTGCATATTCTTCCCACTCGGATGGCTTCAGTAACGGCACGTTATTTTTCATCCACAAAACGTCGGCACCATTTTCTTCTTCGCATTCTAATTCGTCTGTGAGAAAATCGTAAGTAGCAGTTTGTTTCTCTTCCCTTTCTTCACGATTCCAAATGGCACTATCTATTTTTATTGGTTCACAATAAACGAATAACGGTGCACCAACAACAGGGGTTACACATAGAACTTGTTGGGTTTGTTCAAATTTCATATGATCTCCACGATCTTGTATACATGTTTTTAAGTCGACTTCGGCACGTTTTAGTTTATTAATTGGACTTATGTCTTGAGAGTTTGATTTCACGATTACATCTGCGCTGTTTGGGGTTCCTAAAGACGTGTTATCTGGAGATTTCTCATTTACACTTACATGTACATCGACATCAACTTGTAATTTTGAAGCGTTATCTTGCCCTGATTTGTCGTCTATTATATGCTGCTGATTATTTTCTAACAATTCTTCAGTTGGGAGTGTTTCTAGTTTTAATAAACCTCCTTCCCACTTATCACCTTGTTCTTGCGATCTTCGTCGTCTTTCTCTTGGTGATATTTCCGTCCAATTTACGATGTTTGTAGACTTTTCAAGTTTACTGACTGATCTCGCACTATCTACATTGTCATCGGACTTATTCATAAACCAACCATTTCTTGGTTTTTGAAAGTTACTTTTAGGAGATTTGTACGATTCATTAGACGAAGGTTGTTTGTTAGTTTCAGATACTTCAGTGACGGTAGACAAAGTCTGACCTAACGAAAGGTTAAGTCTAGGTATGTAAGTAGGAGGTATCGGCGAGCCTATTCGACGTACGTTTGTACTTTTATCCTTAGTTTGTTCTACATTACTGTCTGTAGAACTAGAACTTGAACAAGTGGGCGTTTCGATTGCGGCTATGTTGGCAAATTCATAATCATCTTCTCTTAGTAGGTGTTTATTTTTAAACGAATATATCCAAATGGTGCGTGTTTCTTTGTCAAATTCAGGATCATATGTTATAATTTCTTCGTTGTAAGGATCCTTTACAATATCGTTAGAAGTAATAATTTCAACGTCTGCATATTCTCCGTCTGATGAAGTATCAGAATTTAAGTGGTTATTAATAATAGTAAAACAATTTACTTGATGATTTAATAATTTACTGTCCTCATTATTGTTACCGGAGATATCAGAGTAGTAATTTTTATTATTTATGAAATGTTTGTTCGTGTTTGTTGAAGTGTTTGTAGAAAGGAAATGATTTTCATGACTCATGCGTCTTTTTTCCCTTGCTTTCATATTTATTTTGTAATTGTCTTCTATTTGTGGAAGGTTTTCATTATGACCGTAGATCCATGCATGGTCTAAATGATTATCATGCGTTTCATCTGGTGAAGGATCGAGTTCATCTGAAGTGTTTAATTCAATGATCTCTACAGCTGTAGGCTCATCTTCTTGCAGCCATATTTGACCAACAAGAATCTCAGGGCAGACTGCGTTTAGATGGGAAGCTTTGCGGGTTAAGTCTGAAAATATTAGTAACAATATTAAGAGTAAGTATTTCATATCAAGTGCTATGAAATAGCATGATCGTATAGCTTGGATTTTGCCTAAATGCGTTTACTCTTAGCGATTATATTATACGCAATATACAGGGTGTAAACGAAATCATGTAATTCCTTCAAACCTCGCGATGTACTGCTGACATAGATTAAAGCTGAAAGGGATGCATTTGGATTCAATAAAAAAAATGCAAGAAGTAAACATGTGTTCTTAGTGAGGTATTTTAGGTTTTGCTTAAAAATGTAATAAGCATAGCTTACCTATAATTTAATAATGCTGTTATAGTATAGCAAGAAGTCAGATACCTATGGGTCTCGAAAAATTGCTTCCTTTTCGAGGGTGGGCAAACACTAGGTAGGTTAGTATCTACTTATAGGTGCAAGACGAATTAAAAACTACTTACGATTGAACGAGTTGTTATTGCGATTAACTTTTTTACACCTCTGTATCCTTTTCATAATTGTTCACGAATTAATAATCCGTTTTATTGAAACGTAAATATTAATGTTTACGTTGACATTCAACGTAATGTTTGGTTATGTCAAATATTTATATTTCCTTTTTGAGTTGAAAAGAGGTACCTTACCTCATTGATAGTTACCAAGTTGATAGTCAATCAGAAGGAATCGCTTTAGTGCTTGATTTGTGCTTATTCATCTCATTAGCTCGTACTTATAGGTACTTACTTCAGTAATCGTTCACTGCAGTTGGTAAAAGGATTATGGTCGCAGTATGACTGTTATTATACTAATAATTTTCTACAAGGCATGTAATTTGGCAATAGGTCTATATTTACACAGTGTCGGTCACCATTCTTGTGAATAGGATGGATAAGTGCCTTTTTACGAGCGGATGAGAGGAAAGGTAGGTACCTGATTCTATTGCAAATATGTGTAATGGGTTTTACTAAGAGGTCTATGTGCAATGAGAAGGCAAGAGAAGATTTTGTCGCAGCACAATCGCGCTTAAGAGGAAATTATAGAAGCTACTTCATCTTCAACAATAGGCAATGGGCTCGCCCTCTATGTACTAAAACACCTCTGTCGAACTCTTCGGGGAATACAAGGCGTGATGTTGAGTCGTTATTTTTTTATTAGCTAAAGTTGATTGTATTCCCCGAAGGATTTGGCAGAGGTGTTTTAGTACACCCTCGTTTCGCTAGTTATGTTTAAGTCCCATGTAATAGGGGGCGAGCTTATTGCCATTAGCCGGGCATAAATCCAGACTCTGGGCTGCTACTGATAAATCCCCAATGGAAAAATCCAATATCACTTTGCCTGACCTGGGGATCGAACCCAGGACCTTATGCTAAGCAGTCGCGATTGCGACCACTAGACCAACAGTGCAGTCAAAAAAGCGAAAAAAAAAGTACCAAAATGTGATTTATTTTATTTAATGAGTGAACTAGTTATTTTTAATTAGTAGACAGGAGGCCAATGTTGCCCATCTTTTGGTTATGCCTTTAGTCTCCTTTTACTACACTTACGGACCAAGAGAGGGTAGCCTATGCTTTGGATGGATCCACACGGTACAAAGTCAATATGCAGAGTTTGTAGGATGAGGTACAATAAACACGTGCTTATTTTATTAATTGTAGCAGACAAACGGCCTCTTTGGTCTAGTGGTGGCAAGCGCGACTGCTGATCGTGTGGACCTGGGTTCGATCTCCAGGTCAGGCAGTGTTATTGGGTTTTTCCGTGTGGAATTCCTCAGTAACAGCCCGGAGTTTGGATTTGTGCCCGGTTGATGGCAATAGGCTCGCCCCCTATTACATGGGACTTAAACATAACGGCGAAATTAGGGTGCTACTATACACCTCTGCTCAACCCTTCGGGGATGATGTGTTAGGTGTGATGTTAGTCTGTTAAAATTAAATCTATATCTACTAATATTATAAAGCTGAAGAATTTGTTTGTGTGTTTGTTTGAACGCGCTAATCTCAGGAACTACTGTTTAGAATTGAAAAAATATTTTCCATTCCATTTATCGAGGAAGGTTTAGGCTACATAACATCACGCTACGACCAAAAGGAGCGGAGCATAAAAATGTCCACCCGGGCGAAGCCGTGACGGGCCGCTAGTATGTTATAAAGTATTTCTGCATTGTAGAGAATATTGATACTTAGATATTTGTGTACCTATCTTCTAGAGTAAACTAATCATTCCTTATTTTTTCATTGTTTCCGTTAGTGATTCCTTATCTAGAATGATAAAAAATTATACCTGCATGATTCTTCTCGGTGTTGCTAAGAACGATTGGGCGGAAGACAGAATGAGCTGTCCAAGGCTTGTGCCCAGTTCCTAATGCCAAAAACGAATTGTTTTACTTAGTACCAATGGTAGCATTTTTTATTGCGAAACTGAGCATGGGTACTTATAAACAGACTCGTAAGCTAATTTTACGTGTGATGGCTACTATTGTTGAGAGGTTCTACTATGCAAAGACTAGTAGGGTCTTTGCTTCATTATTGGTACAGATACAAGAGCTTTAATTTGAACTAATAACGCTCGGTAAATTATAGGAATTGGCCAAAAGAGGATCCATGGCATTCGGAAATCAATCTAGGAAGAATTGTCTAGAGTAGGGTAGGGTAGGTACTTTTCTTACTTAGAATACCTACAGATTTTGTAGGTGTGAACCTACCACTATTAGTATTACAAAGTTGAACGCTGGATTAAAATCCACATAAAAGCTTTAAAAATCCTTGCTATGTAAAAAAAAAATGTCTTCAGATAGTGCAAAAATCCAGGCAAGCAATTTAGTTGGTGCTAAAAGCCCTGTCTTATGTGCGGCAGCGGCGGGTAGTGCCACTGTTGGCGAAACAAAGTGTAAATGGATTGATTGCGCCAATTCCCGGCTACAAAGGGAGACGAAATTGCATTAAAAGCTCCGTGGCGCGGGCCATTTGCCAAAGCACTTACTCCATTAGGAGCGTCCAAATAACGTTACCTTAGTGTGGTGTTAGGAAATGTAGGTGTCGAAGGAGGAGTGAAACTTACCTAGGGTAAGTTTTGTCGTTGAATGTTTGTTTATTTAAAACATTTAATTCGGGTAAAAATACACTGTTGTTAAGTAATTTAGTTCTGAACTGTAAACGAAAATCCAAAGCCGACATTAGTTTTTGGGGCATTCTTCGAAAAATTTTAACAAAAATTGAGAACGTCATTAGCATCATCCCAAAGTTAAGAATGCAGATGTTTAATTCTATAATTATAATAATGAAAACTCAAACTATACCGCTGCCGTCAAGCAATAAGACAAGAATAAAAACAATCTGACAATACTATAACGTTAACAACCCGGGAGAAGAATGATTTGTTAAAATAATGTTAAAAATTTTCGAAGAATCACCCTTTTGCTGTTTTAAAACTTGGGTACTTACCTTATTTAACACTTTTTTGGTCGAATTATTTTTGGGCAAAGGTATACAAAAAGCTTTCTAAAATTGTTCCTAATAGGTGGAGATCATATTAGCTACATGGGATTTGTGTATCTACTTAATTAAGTCAATACCTATTGTTTAGAAACTATAGAAGCATCTCTGTAGTATCCAAACATTCCAAACGTACGACAAGGGGGCGCGGGTGTGAGAAACGCGCGAGTTTCACGCCCCGTACGCGCGACAAAGGTTAATTAATTAGATTACGCTGCGCTTGAGTGGCCGGGCACTCATTGCACAACGCTAATTCGCAAATTAGCCGCCGACAAAGCGGGCTTTTATTCGCTCCATTACGGGCCTGACGTGTTTCATCTCTATATTTCACTTAATTTCTAGTTGATTCGGATTATTGAGCAGATATTGCTAATGATTTAGCGCACCTGATTAGTGTCAGGCACCTAACTAATTACATTATATCTATGAATAGTTTTACGAGTTGGCATGTAGACAACTACTTACGTAGGTAAGTAGGTACCTAATTGCTCTGTGTACAACCAGATAATATCTATCCTTATCTGATAATGTCAAAATTACGCTCCAAATATCTATTTGGAGCGTAATTTTGACATTATCACAACAAAGGCGGAAACAAGCAATCTTGCTTGTTTCCGCCTTTGTTTTAAAAAACACAATGGAGACTTGTGAATAAATTAAATAACATAACACAGATAAAACACTTGCCGCGGAAGCAAAAATGTTTGACAAACCATCCATTAGCGGTCCCTGAGAAGTTAAGACCAAAACAAAATGGCGGCGGGCCGTAACGTACAATTAGAATTTATTTTTGTCTATCAAAATATTTTTAATTGGTTTTAGAGTTGGAAAATACTGTAGTATATGATTATCGCGCTACAAAGCTGTATATTTGCTTAATGGAAGAGTGTTCGAGATAAAAGCTTGCGCTATCGAGGTCGGATCTGAGCGGTAATTAGAGGGGCCGCGGCCGCCTGCGCCGACGCCGACGACTCTTCCTTACATGCCACTTAAAACTACACCGCCTTCTATACCTACGACATTATCTCATTATGTACTGCAACAGCTGTAACTCTGGATATGTTGCAACATGACTGACATTTAGGTATTTACTTACCTTAATGTAAGTACCTAGTTGTAGATACTTTAGATTGGTGATAGGTCCCTCATTAGGTACTCATTACCTATACATAATGGCCTTAGTTATTATTATTAATTACTTGGCGTGCGAACTTAAAGCTCTAATCCGGAATAACCCGACATACGTTCATGTCACAATGTTAACGAAAAGCAAGCACATTTTTTGTTAATACACAGCACAGTCACCAATATATTAAATCCAGTCTAAAGAAACGTTATGTAAAATAAAGTGCTCATTCTTCCATAATCTTAGTACCTGATCTATTGCTTTTAGTAAAATTACCCTATAAATATTCAGGAAGAAAGCGAAAAAACTTAATAATACAGTATCGGGCGACGTTAATTGCAAATTACCTGTGCATTAATGTTGGGCACATGTGGCGGAATGTTTTAACGGTCAGAGTTCGCTTGCACTCCACTTTAATGTCACTTATCATACGAAGGCAAGAATCATGACTTGGGAGTTTTATAAGCAATGGCGACTGATTCTTTCACACTGCATTTTTGTCCGAAATTTAAATTTCTGTAGAGCTAAAATATACTGTATGGTAATAGATTTTACATAGTGACTGTGAATGAATGTGTATAAAGAATCGTAGTAGCAATTTTTTTTGTTACTTTACTTGAGTTTTTTTTTTAGTATCTACAAGGTTCGTTAGAAACGGGGCACTAATCCGCCGGCCACTTAAAGAATCACTGATGACTGTTTTAAAGCAAGTGTTAAAATGTCAAAATTCAAAGATTTTTATTTCCAAAAATTTTTTTTTCGAAAAATCGACAACCCTGATGTATTAGTTACGAATTTAGAAAAGTAGGTGCTAATTCGTGACCTAAACTGTAAACACAGCTGATGATAGATAGATTTTATCGTGTTTTGTATGAAATCTTTGAACAGCTCACTTCTCTAAAACAATACTAATTAAAACAGTATTTTAATACTCTTTCGGATCAGTAAGTACCTACCCCCTTTCCGACTAACCTTGTATAACGAAGCAAAGATTCGAGCAAAGTCCAGTCTATACAAAACAAACCCTTTTTGTGTTTTTCACGAAATTCGATGGTAACTTTTTACTTTACTTTGATAAAGTAGTCTGCTTAATATCGATTCTTTAACAAAACACGATTTTCCGTGTTACAAATTGAAACAGTTTCTCGTTGTTTCTTATCGACAAACTAGAAAAAACATCGGTGTTAGTGATTGTGTGAGAGATCGCTATCGAGCTGTGCGTGCCTTGTAGCCGAGTGGCGTAAACAGCCAAACATTAGGGAGCTGGCAAGCAGGAGTAAACAACATTTCAGTGGCACGTTAAAAACTAAAAAAAAACTGAAATGTCATCTAGGTACCTACATAATATTACAAGTCATACGTTAGGAAATTTTGAATATTGTTGAACTTTAATACATGATTGCTGTGTGTATTAAAACCACATTTTTTATTCAAAGACCTCTGCCCATTCAGCCAACCTTATGATGACGAGTTTTTTTGATTGAAAGACCGATTCGTATGCACTCTACGTTTTCCAAAAAAAGATTGTCCTAACAATATAATGTATCAAATATAAGAAACTTATTGAGCGGAATAAACAAAGTAAGAAGACCAAATGTTTACAACTCCACATTATTTAGACGTAAATGGAAGCAATGATTTGACACTTTTGTCTACAAATGTTTTAGGAAACGTCGAATTCGTCTGTCGCCGAAACACGATGGCGGCTAATTGACACCTTGCCGAACTAAATTACCACTTAATTTCACACTTTCTATAGATAATAGAGCCAATATGGACGCCACGTTTTAACGTGATTTCGTATTTTTAGGAGAAAGGAAATTGGCTGGTGCGAGCACAACAATTTGTAAAAAAATGTGTCAAAACATACGGTTCGTTTCTGAAAATTATGTAATTTTGATTGAATTAGAACAACTTTGCGGAAGATATTGCGTTTATTTTGTTATATGAATATCTACAAAATATGTATGTTACTTACAGGTTTAGAAAATATAGATTTATAATATATAATGTTGATTAGAAATTCTCCAAGTGATCTGGGTCGATGATATGTGAATCGTATAGTCGCAATTAAGGATTCTGGATTAACAAAAATTTTATTAACAATACCAAGTTCAAGGATTTTGATGTATGTGGATGAATGATGCACAGATCTGTTAAGTTTATCAAAGTAAAATAAACATATCTTTACTCTATTAATTTTATTATCACAATTGAGCTGTGTTATGCAATAATGTGTCAACCCACAAAAATGATGATGATGATGAAATGATGATTAAGAAGAACTTCGTACAATATGCCTCGCGACTGCTGATTGTGAGTTCTTGGGTTCGATTCCTGGTCGGGCAGTGTTATTGGGTTTTTCCATATGGAATTCCTCAGTAGCAGCCCGGACTTTGGATTTGTGCCCGTTTGATGACAATAGGCTCGCCCTCTATTACATGGGACTTAAACATAACGGCGAAATGAGGGTGTTACTATACACCTCTGCCCTACCCTTCGTGGAATACAGGCGTGATGTTAATCACGCCTGTATTCCACGAAGGGTAGGGCAAATATTTATGTTCGTAAAATAACTTAGTACTAAGATAGATGCCTATCACAAACAACCGGAAGATGAATCACCAAACGGCAAAGTTACTGGCACTTAATAGTCACCTAATGGTGAGAACGTTTTTTCTTTTTAAGGAAACAAAACAATTATTATAAAAAACATTTCACTTTAAAACAAAAAGGATCACTATTGGTTTTTTGTTTGACTTTTTGTGTGGTTGTGTGGAGTGTCAATTATTTCATCAGAGATGCGCCGGCGCAGTGTCGGATCTTACACGTTGCCTTTGATTTGTTACTTTTTATACTGATACAAAATTAATATTTTGGTTCATAGGTATAGTCTGGGAGGCGATAGATTTTGTGGATGTAAGCAGATAAAAATATTTATTAATCAGTCCGCTAATCAATTCTTATCCACATCTCGGAGAGCTTTATTAGACAATTTGATGGACCTTGGTGATGTTCTTCACAAAGGACAGGTGCGTAATACTCTCAACTGGCGTGCGTGTATGACAAGATGTATGAATGTGGATGAAGCGAAAGGAGTATGTAAGTGTCGTAGCATGTGGCCTTCCATATTTTCTGCCTACCCCCATGGGAAAAAGGCGTGAGTTTATGTAAGTATGAATGTATGTTGATGGACCTCAAAATTATAATAACTTTTTGTGTTATTTTTCATAATCACAATATTATTTTATTTCTTTTATGTAAGCCAAAATACCAATAGACAAACTCATTCATTTAGACCGTCTAGTTCAGGGATGGCGAACCAATGGCACGCGACACAATATTTCGGGCACGTCACTGATCACAAAATTCATTATGCACAACGAAAAAAGTTTGAAGTAGGTATTGTATGACCCAATAATCCCCAATAATCACAAAGTCAAAATTATTTGATGGCACGTCTATGACCTCATTAAACATTTCTTTAGAAAAATGGCACGTTGATACGTAAAGGTTCGCCATCCCTGGTCTAGTTATAGAAGTATGAAACCAACTTCATCAAAATTGTCATAGTCTCCCAACCACCAATTCCTTTCCTCGAATAACCCAATTTTACTTTTATCCTCAACAAAAACAAACAGACCATTCCTCTTCGTATTAGTATTATTACGACATAGTGTGTGCTTCCGGAGATTACCGCTGGCATCGTCCTAAAACCGGCCAGGCCGTGATTAAAGGCGAGCGCTGCCTGATTACAGGCCGGCTAATGCACGCCGAACGCCACGTTTTCACATCATGATCTGTGCTTTTCATTTTATTGGATGTACTTGGATGTAGGTTAGAATTGTGCTGTATTTTGATGTTTATAACTCGCTAATATTTTTAGTTCACTCATAAGTTATTATAATATTGTTTATGCAAAAAGAAACCCCGAAAAATAACACCACACAAAAGTCACGTTGTGACATAAAAAGGTTTATATTAAAGTATCTACTTTTAAATATTTATTTCTAGTTATGTATGAATAACGGGTAAACCAAATATTGCTGGTGGAAACATGGACACGTTAGATAAATCGGCGCGGCGGTTGATAGTATTTAGTGCTTCGTAACGTATGTATGCGTATAGGCGTAGACACCGGCTACGAGATGTCTACGCGGCTACGAGTATTACTGTCCTTAAAAAGATTTCAATGCGTCTTAATAAAAGTTAATTTTATTCTCACACCACATTTTAAGTTTTTTTTATAAATACCAAATATTTCTTAACTATGATATTATATAATTAATTTATATTACTTCTAATTAGAACACTTAATTGTTCCCAACTTAAAAACTCATCTTGAATCACGATCCAACAATAACTTTCAACAACAATAAAAGAGTCTCACAATTAAGAAAAGGGTAAGTCGAAAAGAATACTTAATATTGTTGTGTATTCTCTAACAATCAGACAGAAATCACGGCGCAGCGTTATTCGACATATTGCTTTGTTGAAAATAAAACGCCAGTGAGACTAATTGAAATGCTACATTACGTCAGCGCGGGCGCAGGGCCGAATAGGGGCACTGTTCGACGCTTACAAATATAAAACAATCATTTGGACAGTTCAAAGAGCGGAGCCGTGTAGCGCAATGTTAGTGTGTGGTGCAAGTGATGAGAAATGAGATGGGGAAGAATTCTCATTCATTTTATTAAATAAGTTGTTTGATTTTTGTATATTGTAGCACGCATGTTAGACACTTGATATTAGTAAGGTATTGTCGCATATAATTGTGTGGTAATTTCCAGATTATGAAATAAGTTTTTGTGTTGTTATGTTAGTTCTGCTTCAAAACAGCTATTAAATAGTATTTTATTTTGTATAATATAATTATGAGATTATTAATGCCACGTGCCAAATATATAGGCTGTTAAATAATTAACTCTAAAAATTTTGTGGGGTTACTCGGTATCGGAAATTGAACAACATTCGTAGAACAACTTTTCGACAATCGCGTTTTTTTATTGTTTTCCGTTGTTCTTCGAAATTTGTTCAGTTTCTGAGTAACCCCACAAAATTCTTAGAGTTAAGAAATAGAAAATAGAAACAGAAACATTTATTTGGACACAGCACAAAGACACACAACAGATAAAAAGTGATATAAAAATTTAATTTAAATTAAAGTAATTTTTAACCTATTTTCACCTTATATTCCTATACCTTTGATATATAACTAACTTAGGTTAAATATTGAGAATGATTTCACAAACGTAGACTTATTGAAGTCTATTTAAGTGAAATAAAAATGAATAAGTAGGTACCTATATTTATATACTTTTTTCAGTTTTAGGCTTATGAATTTGCGTCACATTTTTTGTTAAATAAAACATTTCAATCACAATCCCAATCACGTCTCTTATATCTTGCACCGCTGGTTGGCTCGCGCCTCGTCATCTCGCGGCGCCTTTCAATTCACATCTCAAACGTTTGGATACTCCCCCACAATGGGCCGGCCACAAAGCGGGCCACGTTTGCCGCCTCGTTATGTAAAATCGGCCAAACAATGCGAGCGGTATCGCTTTCTGTAAGAACTCAATCAAATCAAATTAACAATAGATATCAACCGTTTTGTTAAGGTCTATGCGTGAGTTTTAATTGGAGCTTGACAGGGGTCTTCTATAGTGGGTAACTGTGTACATTTTTTCAAGATGAGTTGCTTGCGGTGTACCGGCTGTGTGGACACAAAGGTCCGCCAATCAACACCACGCTGTCTCACTAGACAGACGTCAGACTCAACTGTAGACAATAACTTTTTAAAAATGGTTAGCTCTTTCATTGTTTAGTGTGACAAAGTTAACAACATAATAAATAGTATTATTGGACCTTTCAAGACTTGATGCTGGCAGTAATAGAAAAAAAAAGTTGCTATAATTAAGAAAAATAAAAATATTATTATGTGAACGTACATACAAAATCTAGACAATTGTTTATTTTTATCTCGGCCATTGGTAATGTCTAAATATAATGTCTGTGTGTCTCCGCATTAAATATTGTACCCCAATTTGTGAGCTCATATTGTAAAATCGTTTGGTACGAAGCTAACATAAGTTTCTCAATTACGCACTTACGATTGCACGATTTATTTATATTTATAAGCACACTAGTTATTTCACGCGATTTCACTCACATCCTAAGGCAATTATCTCAAAAAGTATCCAATGTGTTAACCCAGGACATGGCCACACTGTGTGCCAAACATTCAAATTCATTTAACCATTTATACGACACGTTTGGTGTAATGGCTGAGCGATTGGCTTCTGCGCTGCGGGTCTTGGGTTCGATTTCCTCATGGAACAAATATTTGTATGGCCTACAGATAGTTGATCCGGGTCTGGGCGTTTATGCATGTGAAGATTTGTGTCTGTAAACGCAGCCACGATACAGGAGAAATCCTAGTGTGGGGCAACGTTTAAAAAAAAGATATATGTGATTGAGTAACAAACAAACAGCCGTCCATCTTCACAAATATTTACAAAGTGTGATAGCAAAATCACTTGTTTATACGTGTAAGTAACTCAAGTGTATTTTTATTACTATTTACAAGCAGTCATAATATTTTAAAACATGTTATATCATCGAT
This sequence comes from Amphipyra berbera, assembly GCA_910594945.2. NCBI lineage: Eukaryota > Metazoa > Arthropoda > Insecta > Lepidoptera > Noctuidae > Amphipyra > Amphipyra berbera. Next base: position 5,379,657 of record OU343136.1, on the reverse strand, counting down.
GAAGGCGAACTCTTGACCAATCAAGTTGGTAATAATTTGTAGACGTAATTTGTCCATCATGCAAGTCTTAAAAGGTTTGGTTGATAGGTTAAACACCTTCATTCATCATTATTAATCTAGGTTTTTCCATAGTAAGTAGTATATATCGGTAAAATATCGCTAATTTTGACTTTCCGGTATTTCCATACATACCACATCTAATTGACATACCGCATCTAATTTCCCTTTCCACATCTATCATAACTCGCACCAAGCTATCGTGGTGGACTAAGGCATAAACCCTTCTAATTCGCAGAATATAAATAATTAGCTGTGTCCTCACGGCTCCGCTCGCGTAAGAACTTTTATTCCAGTAATAAATACAGCCTATGTTACTCAGTGATAACGTAGCTTGCTAGTGGCAAAATATTTTTTGAAATCTGTCCAGTAATTTTTAAGTTTATTCGTTACATACAAAAATACAAATCTTTCCTCTTTATAATACCTATATTAGTATAGATGAAAAGACGTGTGAAGTGTCATGTTACAAGAATTGTTTAAGAAGACATAAACTTACCATACTACTTACGTAGGTAGGTACGTGTACATGCACGTTTAAAAACAAACCGTGAAATGTATTCACCCCAATAAATAAAGGAAACGAACACATTCGCGCGCGAGCGGCGGGCGTAGCGGCGCGGGCGGCGAGTGTAGCGGGCGCAGTGTATGTAAAGCTTCGTAGACACTGTACATAACAAACATTACCACACAAACAGCGCCTCCGCCACCACAGGTTGTATTGAGACAGAAGTTTAACTTCGTAACATAACATTCAGTTCTTGTTCAGTACAGCCGAAATAATTTGGCCGCTCTGAATATAGGCTCTCCGAGCTTTTGCACAAGTATACTCGGCAAGAAAAGATTTACCCTAAAAACTATCAAATCTGTTCTGTCTCGTCTTTTCCCAACTATGTTGTGGTCAGCTTCCAGTCTAACCAGATGCGGCTGAATACCAGTATTTTACACGGAGCGACTGTTATCAGACCTTCGCAACTCTGTCACTGGGCAATGCCGATATCCTAAGGTTAGACCGGTTGTCAGACTTTCGGGCTTCTGACTACCCGTAACAACTGTCATGGGTATACGTTAGATACCCGATACCGAATGTTTAAATTTGCTCTCCGAGGCATGGAGGGGTCTGGATGTGAATGGTCACCCATCCACAGACTGACCGCAGCAAGCGTAACTTAACCTCGCAAATCGTATGATCCGTTGGTAATTAGCCACGAGCCCCTCTAAAAACTATCAAATAAACTGTGTTTCATAAATGGCGTCCTAAGAAGATCTAAAAGCTATTTAGTTCCTAAAAAAAACGATTGCGCAGCCACTTGCACGAGGTTCAAGGTGGTTTAGACATTTCGGCCGTACTGTACTTAGTAAATCTCGAAATACAAGGCATTATTTATGAGGAAATTAAAACAAACAGGTCTCTTATGTGTCCTCGCAAGAGTGAGCAACTGAACTACAATATTTTTGCAATATTTCAATAGAAACCAGTCACAGATTCGAGATTTTAAGCACGATGACATCGATAGCGAATGTATCTTTTCATGATGTTGGTATGACACAATTACGGACGACATTACTTCGAAATTACATCCATGAGGGTTGGTAGACAGTAACATAACATCACGCCAGTATTTCTTATGGGTTGGGCAGAGGTGTATACCTATAGTAACACTCTCATTTCGCCGTTATGGTCGTCGCCGCTCGTCTCCCGGTCCCATGGGAGACGAGCCTATTGCCATCAACCGGGCACAAATCCAAACTCCGGGCTACTACTGAGGAATTCCATACCTGGGAATCGAACCCAAGATTTCACGATCAGCAGTCGTGCTTGCCACCACTAGACCAACGAGGGAGTTGGTAGAAAATACATTTGAATTAATTCAGTTTATGCAGTTTTTAACTTCTGGTATTAGCTAGCTAGTTACACCGACCGCCGAGGCACCCCGAGGCGTCGAGTGGCGCCACATTAGCATACACCCTCCACTTTGTGAGCGCCGGCTAACCTAATACGACGTATGCCAGACGTGGACTCCCCGTACGTGTTGGAAATTGCTCACACAACCAGCCTGCATGCCTAAATGTAAATAGTACGTAGATAGAGGAACCAATTAGCTTTAACATGTTTTTCTTTCTAAATAAATATTTATTATACTCCTTTCAATTGACTAACTTTATACGACGTATGCTAGAAGCTCACACGAACCAGCCTGCATGCTCACAGGTAAGTATGCGCTTAGATGGTCCTCGATCTATGTACGTACGCATTGTTTAACAATAAGCTTTAATATAGGTATACTGTAATAATAATTGTTATAGGTATTAATTCGTGAGGGGCTCCTGGCTTATTACCAACCGTACGTATCATACGATTTGCAAGGTTAAGCTGAGCTTGCTGCGGTCAGCCTGTGGATGAGTGACCGTTCGTTACACATCGAGACCCCTCCGTGCCTCGGAGAGCACGTTACAACGGTCGGCCCCGGGTGTCACACGAATACCTATGACGGTCGTTACGGGAAGTCAGAAGCCCGAAAGTCTGACAACCGGTCTAACCTTAGGATTTTGGTATGGCCCAGTAACTGGGTTGCGGATGTCTGATAGCAGTCGTTCCGTGTAAAATACTGGTATTCAGCTGCATCTGGTTAGACTGGAAGCTGACCACAACATAGTTGGGAAAAGACTAGGCAGAACGTTATACCTATATTAATTTTGTATATGAATCTTAGTTGTAAAGACCCGGCTAACTTAATACGACGTATGCTATACGTGGACTCCTTGTAGGTGGTGAGAAATTACTCAACGACCAGCCTTAATTAACTCCTCCTCTGTCCCCAGAATCACATATGATTCGTGGCGTTGTTTAATTATTGTGTCTGCTGCCTGGACAGTGAACCTGTTAATCATACTATATCAACCCGTAAACTGTCACTGTTGAACGTGGGTTCCAGAATATGTTAGTTTGTCATCATCACTATCTTCCTGAACTGGTCTCCAGTTACTTGGGGCCGGCGTAATATGTCCTACAATTCTTCCATGCCAGCCGTCACATTATCATTTGCTCCCTTTTCCTCCATATCCTCCCTCACACAATCCATCCATATTTTCTTTGGTCTCTTACATGCGTTTCACCCCTCCCTATTAACAACAAACATTCTAGGTTTGTTAAGCACGCTTGTCCACACCTAGGCATAGTCAGCAAAACCGACGACACGTTTGGTGCACTGGCTGAGCGATTGGCTTCTGCGCTACGGGTCGAGGGTTCGATTCCCGCACGGAACAAATATTTGTATGGCTTACAGATAGTTCTTCCGGGTCTGGATGTTTGTGCATGTGACGATTTGTGCCTGTAAACGCACACCACGATACAGAAGAAATTATAGTGTGGGGCAACGTTTTATTAAAAAAAAAACAGCGTATTACAAAACGTACCTCCAAACTGCCGAGCTCTTGGGCAGAGGGGTCAGGTTCGAGTTCGAGGCTCTCATCTAAAAGAATGTGAAAGCAAACAGCATGTGTCAAGGGGGCAACAAACAAGCATGTCGATGATGACGAATCGTTTGAAAGTTTAGGGTTGTTACCACTTTAAAATTTCGAATAAGGCGTACCTATTCCATATCCGAAATCTCATAATCGTAACGACTTATTTGTATCAATACTTTTTTAATGGATTCGGTTACCTGTAGCCGATTTCGTTACAGTTTGTTGCTAATGCCAAAAATGATGATGATTGTGAAAACTACCGATGTTATTTTTGGTTTCGGTTTTGGATATCTAACCAATAAATTACAATAAATGTGTGTCAGACAATAATTGTGTATGAAATAACACTAAACATTTATTTAGGATGGTTCAAAATCGGATTTGTACTGTTTTATTTCGGCTATAGTATCCCATATGAATTATCGGTTATTATACCCAAAATAAAAAAATATCCGGTACTGTAACATAGCTCCTTGACATCTCTACTTGAAATGAACCCAGTACTTGAATCGCCAAGTAGTTTGCTATGCGTTTGACAACCATTCTGTTCAACAAAGTAACAATGTGACCGTAAACAGACCAGATGCGTTGTTTGCTTTGAAATTACTTTATAATTACGAATAATTAAATAGGTACAATGTGTATTTATTTCTAAAATAACGTAGTTCTGGAAAAGTTGTTAATCCAATTAAAGTGGTGATTGACCTCTAAACACTTATTAAGATTGCTTTATCTATAACTAGACTATTACCCGCGGTTTCACCCGCATCCTAGGGGAAATACTTGATGTACCCGGATAAAAAGTATCCTATGTGTTAATCCAGGGCATAGTCTATCTGTGTGCCAAATCTCATCCAAATCCGTTTAGCCGTTTTTGCGTGAAAGAGTAACAAACATCCGTACATACACATTTTCGCGTTTATAATATTAGTAAGGAAGTAAGGATAAGGATAGTAAGGAAGTAAGGATTAGTAGGGATTAATAATAAATTACACACGTCATATCATTGAGACCGTAAACGTCCAGTGCCTTTCAATGAACGAACCGTTTAATGTTACCTACCGTCCTAACAACATCCCTTAGTCACTTTATACAAGACCCTCGGTAATTCTCTACAATGTAATTATTTTGATAGAAAATCATCAAAACCAATCATCATTCCGGTTGTGACCCGTTTGTCCGATTTTGGTATGAAGCACTAAAACTATCTGTACCAAATTCGAAATCGGTTCGTTTGTTTTTGCATTAAAACACGTAGGTATTCCATAAATAGGGATAGAAAACTCACAAGGGTGTGATTCATTCTTAACTTTTAGTATATTCTGCCTAGCCTTTTCCCAATTATGTTGGGGTCAGCTTGCAGTCTGACCAGATGGGGCTGAATACCAGTATTTTACACGATGCAACTGCCATCAGACCTCCGCATCTCAGTTACTGGGCAATGCCGATATCCTAAGGTTAGACCAGTTCTCAGACTGTCGGGTTTCTGACTACCCGTAACGACTGTCATAGGTATGACACCCAGGACCGATGGTTTAATGTGCTCTCCGAGGCACTTATTCATTCTTCATTCTGAATTTATACTAGCTATTACAAAATTTATTACGTATGTCATATAACTTTATTCGTGTGGGCTGTGAAAACAATAGATAAGTACCAGATATCATTATACCTACTCGCGCATGGCGGCATGTTTGCTGTGTCTCGAGATGTAACCGGAGCCAGCTACCCCGCTGGAGCCCGCGCTCTGTTGTCTATGCTCTTCTCGCTGGCCACTCGACGGCGCATAGAAAATAGAAAACACCATAGACAAACATCTTCGAGGTACGTGTAAATTATACTGAGAATACAGAAGAATATTTTCGTGTTTTGCGCAAATATAATTTCTGTTTTGCGTGAAAATTATTCTGTTTTAGCAAATGGAAGGTATTTTATTTTTGTTATTGCAGAATAAGGGCGAGACAACAAAGCAGAAGGAACCTTATGAAATATGGTTTCGGATAAATGAAACGAAGACAGATGAAATAAAAACAGAGCAAACGCATAGTTAAATAAATATTGTTTCAGAAACAAACACCTTTCAAAATTCTGTAATAATCTGAATGTTAAGTTGTAAGTACTTTATTAAGAAACTGTTTCCCTCTTGTATTAATCTATATCTGTACCCTGTACTAATATTATAAAGAGGAAAGATTTATATTTTTGTATTTTTGCATGTAACGAATAAACTTAAAACTACTGGACCGATTTCAAAAATTCTTTTGCTGTTAGAAAGCTACATTATCACTGAGTAACATAGGCTACGGGTGAAGCCGTGAGGACACAGCTAGTTTGTTATATTTTCCAAGAAGGCACAAGAACTATTGTTTAGTTAGAACTAAAATTAGCATTAGTAAGTTTTATACATAGATGTTCATCCGTTTAAAAAAATATTTGTTACCACATAAAGAACACATACAAAACAGTCCACTGTGTGCATTGTAAATAATATAACTGGTAATCCAATATAATTGAATTAAACAAACAACATCGATACATTAATTTGTCGTAATCAATACGTACTCGTATATGCGATCATTGAAAATATTCAATCAATCTCCATGTCGAGTGCAAGCATCGCAAGCATGAAGCATCGACCGCTGAAGATGTTTGGTCGCGTCGTCTCCCGTGTATTTATTTACACATGTTGCCCGATGTGTATCTAATGAGCCCGCAGCACCGTCGATAAATAAATGCTCTGTTATATCAACTACCAGTCTTTGTGCTCCCTGCGACCACAACTCGGTAATTACGATTGTGCCCGAACGCTCAAATATTTAGTCAAAACTTTCGTCCATTAATGAGCTACCGATATTGTCCACGGCAGAGTTTTTTGAACTATGTTTACGTAATATTCGAGTGGAAAACGTGTCTCACAAAGCAATTAAGAAAAAATCTTATACTAACAAAATAATGTGTTTGTTTTGTTTGCGTCCGTCGTATTTAGAAATCATGTTTGTTATTGCGCGTCGTGTGGATACGGTGGATTTACCTGGAATTTATGAGAATTCACCAACAATAACATCGCTGGGAAAGTAAACATACCCCAGCTCAGCCTATGTGTGTGCTGGTATGCGGTACCTAGACATATGCCCGCCTGTAATTACAATGAAATCAAATAAACTTTTTATTCAAATATTTAAAGAATCCTCAGAGACCGCAAATTAAAAATATGTCCTGATAAGCATATTTAAATAACCAGCTAAATACTTGTTTACAAATGACAATATTATTTGTTCGATGAGTAAATAATTGCAAAATATCCGGATATTATTATGTTCAATAATGTTTAATGTCTACGTAATGTTGGCATGCGCAAAACACGTTGTTTTGGAGGCAAGCATACCTAATTAATGAATTGTGATAACACCACACAAACGCCACGCTTTTTGTTATTACCAATCTTTCGCAGCCGAAGATGTGTAAATAAAGCAAGAAATTGAACATTATTTTTAAATCACATGACATGACCGTTTAATCGCGAACTTAACATCAGTGAGACGGTTGCTAAGCCAAGAAGTTTTCGTAAAATACCAAGTTTGATTGGTAATTTTTTTATGGTCTAAGTTATCTTGTATATTTTTTTACTAAAAATTGCTTACTTTGTCGTCCACATACATTTATTAGTTATACTATAATTTAAAAGCGAGGACCTGTAATTGGCTGAATGTTAATTAAATTTTTTGTTAAATTTATAAATGATTTTTATTTCTGTAACTAAATCTGTTACAGACATTTTTACAACTCAATGTAATATTTTTTTAAGACTAGATGGTAGCGACATTTCTTTTGATTAGCTCTAAGAAGAAACGCCGAAAGAATTGAAGCATTGGGTGCAACAAGGGCGCTACAAAAATGTAGATTTTGAGATTAACAATTATTGTTAATTGAACAATTACACTAAAACAATTGTTAAACAATATTGTTAACGCTGTTGGTCTTCCAAGATAAATAAATACTAAAAACCCTATTTTCCTATAACAAAAGGAGGTTTTGACAAAGTTCATTATCTGAGATGCATATTTGTAAACACGCACCTAAAATTTATTAGTCCAAAATCACATAACAGGTCACACCTTACAAAACGATCAAATTATAAAGAGTCATCTGGACAAACTTTAGATGGGTCGCCTTTAAAAATAATCTGTTGAGGAGAGTTTACCTCCATTGTGATGGATCCCGTGTAAACACTCCAGGGCCATTCCTCGAAGGCCTTTGTACCAGCTACGTTTCAAAACTTCACGGCTTTGGTGACCGATACGTGACACTACTTGAACAGTAATAATATCCACAGATATCGAATAAAGAATTATTGTAATCAATTCAGATGTTTTATTTTTTATTGTGTCTGGATCAATATTATTAACATAACATAACATCACGCCTGTATTCCCCGAAGGACTAGGCAGAGGTCTATAGTAACACCCTCATTTCTCAGTTACGTTTAAGTTCCATGTAATAGAGGGCGAGCCTATTATCATCAACCGGGCACAAATCCGAACTCCGGGCTGCTACTGAGGAAGTCCACACGGAAAAACCCAACAACATTTTGCCCGACCTGGGGATCGAACCCAGAACCTCATGATCAGCAGTCGCGCTTGCCACGACTAGACCAACGAGGCAGTTAATATATATTGGCGCGGAATGGACAATTCCCTCAATTTATTTAATGAATGTTAGATATTAATCTGAGGTTAGCTTTTATGACTTATCGAACGTTTAAATCTAAACCGTCATTAAACGAAAAACATGTTTTTTTTGGGAAACCGCGTTTATAATTTTTTCTTAACTCGTCGCCCTTCAGAAAATAGTAATTGAATTTGGCTATCTACCTAGATATATCTAGTTAGTGAATGTACAACTATAGGTATCTTTATAATTTTATGAATTCAAGATAAATGCAACAGATGGCATTAATAATAACTAATAACCACAAATTTCCGTTTAGCCACGATCTATGTTCAGTTTATATAAATTAAGGATTTTTTACAAAGTCGTTTAAGATCGCTCTAAGCAACACCCTCTGCATCTCGAGTCCAGTATTTGGTATTCGTAGCAATACAAACAAACGTCGCACTGCGTCGTCCACTCGACAATGATCACCGTATAAAAAGTTCATGTTTAACTTAATAACATCGGTGTCATAGAAACCTCTGTGGATATTTTAATCGTATGGCTTTGTTGAGTCGCCTCGGTGGTCCCTTGTTGTCGATAAACATTTTGATGTTGGATAATTTTTGATATGTATGTATTTATAAAGATGTGTTAGAGTTCCGTACAATTTATTATAGAAGCCTTCAGCATTCAGCGAGATTTTCTGTGTGGGAGAATCTTATTACGTGGTCAAATTAACTGGAACTTGGTATAAATAATTTTGAAAGCAAATAATAACTTACATATTTTAGAGTTTTTCGTAAATAAACCTCCACAGGGGTGAAAAGGAATGGTAAAGTTTAAATTGAAAGAAAAAAATACTACCTTTCCGGGCACAGCCGCGAGGGCACAGCCGCGAGGGCACAGCCGCGAGGGCACAGCTAGTAAGTATATTATAAACACTGTTACTAGAATACTTTTTTTATTCTCGCTTATCACACGACAGCGCAACGAGTATTCCCAAGGAGGGTTGATGTCAGACAGGCGTCCGGTCATAAAACAATAAGTCAAAACCGCTAACAACATGGATTTATGAAATACAACATGTTGTGCCGACCCCACCTTGTGTGGGATAAGGGCAGGAAGAAGAAGATTCTCTCTTATCACACGTTATCCTAGGTTCGTCGTAAGAGACAGAAAGCAATATTTACCTGAAAACCCACAAACGTCTACTGCTATACATTGCTCTCCTAATAGATTGACTGGTTACCATCTGGCTGATAACATTATTCGGTTTTACAATCCAAGCGACACGATTTGCGCAGTGGCTGAGCGCTTGGTTACTGTGCAACGTGTCGGGATCAATTTGCACAGTGGCTGAGAGCTTGGTTACTGTGCAACGTGTTGGGTTCAATTTGCGCAGTGACTGAGCGCTTGGTTACTGTGCAACGTGTCGGGTTCAATTTGCGCAGTGGCTGAGAGCTTGGTTACTGTGCAACGTGTTGGGTTCAATTTGCGCAGTGGCTGAGCGCTTGGTTACTGTGCAACGTGTTGGGTTCAATTTGCGCAGTGGCTGAGCGCTTGGTTACTGTGCAACGTGTCGGGATCAATTTGCACAGTGGCTGAGAGCTTAGTTACTGTGCAACGTGTTGGGTTCAATTTGCGCAGTGGCTGAGAGCTTGGTTACTGTACAACGTGTTGGGTTCAATTTGCGCAGTGGCTGAGCGCTTGGTTACTGTGCAACGTGTTGGTTTCAATTTGCGCAGTGGCTGAGCGCTTGGTTACTGTGCAACGTGTTGGGTTCAATTTGCGCAGTGGCTGAGAGCTTGGTTACTGTGCAACGTGTCGGATTCAATTTGCGCAGTGGCTGAGCGCTTGGTTACTGTGCAACGTGTCGGGTTCAATTTGCGCAGTGGCTGTGCGCTTGGTTACTGTGCAACGTGTTGGGTTCAATTTGCGCAGTGGCTGAGAGCTTGGTTACTGTGCAACGTGTCGGATTCAATTTGCGCAGTGGCTGAGCGCTTGGTTACTGTGCAACGTGTTGGGTTCAATTTGCGCAGTGGCTGAGAGCTTGGTTACTGTGCAACGTGTCGGGTTCATTTTGCGCAGTGGATGAGAGCTTGTTTTACTGTGCAACTGTTGGGTTCAATTTGCGCAGTGGCTGAGAGCTTGGTTACTGTGCAACGTGTCGGGTTCATTTTGCGCAGTGGATGAGAGCTTGTTTTACTGTGCAACTGTTGGGTTCAATTTGCGCAGTGGCTGAACGCTTGGTTACTGTGCAACGTGTTGGATTCAATTCTCACACGGAACAAGTATTTTTGTGGCCTACGGATTGACTAGATAGATAGATTTGTTCCTGGTCTAAGTTTGTGCATGTGAAGATTGGTATCTGTAATCCACGATACAGGAATATCCTTGCGTGGGGCACGAACGTACGTCTACGAATTCCTATTTTCATGATGTTTCCTGTTCCTATCATTATAAAAGAGCCCATGCATCCCGACCTTTGACCTAGGTATCCTGTACTTAAATCAAATGCTTGTCTTATTTCCGTACAACGCGCACGGATGGAGCTGTTCTCCTTCGAGACCTTCCTTTCCTCCATTGTATTCAACAACTTATATGGCGTTTATGTATTTATAGAACTAAAACGGGAATAGTTTTGTAAGGATGGTATTGAGAAATGCAAATCCTTTTGAGTAATCCGACTATGATTTGTTGTCAGATTCAGAAATTGTATGGAGTTGAAACTTGCACATCAATCAGAAGATATTCACCCCTTTACTTCGTAATAAACGCTGGATAAAATTATGACAAGCTTATAAATACATCTAAAAACGTATCGCACATTTAAATTTAAACCGTGGCTAAACGAAAATTTGTGATTTCTCACAGTACTACTTCAGCTAAGTTTACACGACAAAATTAAGTAACTTTACTTTTACTGTCTTTTCTTTTATCATTGGTAGGTACATACGTTCATAATTTCATAGGTACCTATTTTGTAATTTTGCATGCCTCATGGTAGGATATGACTAATGGTCGCTATTGTTTGTATAAGAGATTTTTTACCTATATTCGCAAATGAATAAATGATTTGATTTAAGTATATCTAGCTAGATAGTGCAAGTTAAAACATGATTTTCTTAAGGCGGATTTCTCAAAAACCATGTTTTTCATATGTATTACCTATAAAGTTTTAGATTTAAAAGTGCGGTATGATAAAACTGACGAATGAATGGATCTAAAACAGAAATTACCTTTTTTTTATTAACAATCAATCTTAACTTTGGTAAACATTTCAATCACTACGAAGCTACGTAGGTCTAACTAAATATATCAGCGAACTTTATTACCGTACACAAAATATTTCACAATACCGAACGAAATACGTCACGCGTTTTCCGGCTCAACGGTTCCGGCACAAAATAACGAATCAAATACAAATCGAGTACGAGTCGCATAAAATAAAAATGTTAGTGAATAAAATAACGTGGCGTGGCGTGCACTGATGTGTGGTGCATTGAGAGCCGGTGGCCTGGACACATTTAATTGTGGTTCGCGGGGACGCGACGCGGACGCGCGGCAGGATGTAGGCAACAGATGCTGATTATGATGATGCCTTAACGAATTGTGGGGCGTGCTGTTTCAATTTTTGCTACGATAAATCTTGGGAAAGTACGTGTGTTTTGTTTTAAGTTAACTCAAATAAACATTTATTTTTAACTAGCTGTTCTCCCGCGGTTGTGTCCGCGTAAATTATTTAACTACAGCGCCACCTATCGGGTCCCAGCATAGTTACGAACCATCATCTTAACAAAACAAATACCTATATATTGTGTAAATATGAGCTCAATTGGTAAAGTAGTTCTCAAGTTATTTCGTGACCAAGGGAAATAGGGATTCATTACCCGAGTGCCAAGGAGGAGTTATGTTTTTTTTATATAATTATATAGATTACACAATAAAACATTTGACAATTCGCAATTGAGGTTCTTAAATGTTTTTTTTTAGTATGTGCCATTGTACGCCTTTTATGAAGGTAAATGAGAATAGCTACAGTAGATAGCTAGAGAATAGCTTGCGAGATATTTATACGGATGAAAAGAATAATTACTACAGCTACTGGGACAAGTTGTGATTGTATTTTAAAATGCAGTATTAATAAAATGCTGTAGTAAGATCTTGACACACATAATTATCTACTACTGCAAGCTGATATTTTTGCCATTGTTGTGTGATTGTAGTTTGAAAAGTCTGAAAAGAGTTTACGCCTAGTATAGGTGTTTATAGAGACGCAGGATGCGCAAGCAACACAGTTCAGCCGGAGTTTTACAATCCACACAGTTGGACAACGTTTTTGATGTTGGGCGATGCCACCGCCCGTATAGGCGATGTCCGACTGTCATCATCATCATCTTCCTGCCCTGGTCCCAAGTTACTTGGGGTCGGCGCAATATGTTTTTCTCTTCCACTCTTCCCTGTCGGCCGCCTCATTATCATTTACTCCCTTATCTTTCATATCCTCCCTCACACAATCCATCCATCTTTTCTTAGGTCTCCCTCTCCCTCTCCATCCATTAACATTCGTATTCATCACTCTCTTACTCACATGTGTTTCATCCCTCCTCATCACATGCCCATACCAAGACAAACGCTTTCCTTTCAACTTTTCTGTCACTGGTGCCACTTTCAAACTCCCTCTAATATACTTATTTCTTACTTTATCCATTCGCGTCACTCCACACATCCATCTCAACATTCTCATCTCCGCTACGTGTTATCTTCTTTCATCCGTCTTCTTCACGGCCCAACACTCTGATCCGTACAGAACGACAGGTCTTATAATGGATTTATAGATTTTAGGCGATGTCCGACTGTATGGATTGTAAAACTGTGACGGAACTGTTTTGCCTGCGCGGGCTGCGTCTGCTTATACACCTAGGCTTAGAGTGGTACGCCCTTGTCGACACCACGGGAGAAGATTATGTCTTTATAAATTATACATATACACACGCCTGTAATTCCTGAAGGGGTAAGCAAAGCTGTTTTCCTATTACAGGACTGTGTACACTCACGTTTCGCCACTGGTACTAAGTTCCTTGTGGTAGGTGGCGCGCCTATTGCCATTTTTCGGGCACAATTATGGTGCCAGGTTCTTCTTGCGAATAGCTTGCCCGGCAACGGGGGTAAATGTATTCTTACGTCACATTACTGACTACAGTATGCCATACAACTTTATAAATCACTATAAACAATTACGGTAAAAACTGCCTTTTTGGTCTAGTGGTCGCAAGCGCGACTGCTGAGCATGGGGTCTTGGGTTCGATCCCCAGGTCGGGCAAAGTGTTATTGGGTATTTCCATTAGGAATTTCTCAGTAGCAGCCCGGAGTCTGGATTTGTGGCCGGTTAATGGCAATAGGCTCGCCCCCTATTAGGGGAAACGAAGGTGTACTAAAAACACCTCTGCCGAACCCTTCGGGAAATACAAGGCGTAATGTTGTTATGTGAAAAACTGTTATATCTTATGCCCGGTTACCATAAACAAAAACGAATAGTTTTGCTTACCAATGGTAACATTTTTTATTATATATAAAAATACTAATAAGCTAGTTTTATTTGTTAGAGTACCTTATACCGTGGGTCTACTATGCAAAGCTATGGGGATTAATTATTGGTAAAAATACAAGAGACTCAATTTTAACCGATAACTCTCCGTAAATTATAGGAATTGGCCATTAGAGGGCTATGGAAAAGGTAAACGCCACGTAGATCGCAGTCTCTTGTTGCCTCCGCAGAAACATGTCGGCGCTAAAACGACTGTAATAATCTCTTATTTTCTTGTTTCTCCAACAAGTCAGCCAGTCACCTTTTATCACGAGAATATGTCATAACACAGGAAGATATGGCTTAGATTAGTTTCATTTAATTTTCTTTTGATGTTTTTATAACCATCGGGTGTTGCAGAATAATTTAATGATGGTAAACCAGACCTTCTATTAACGGTTTTACAATTTACTAAACAGCACTGTTTGTCCAAGCGACATTGTCATAGTAATGTCATGTTCACAGTAAGTTGTTTTGCTATAAGTAGCAATAAAGTAACTCTAAATTATAACATTACATCACGCCTGTATACCCCAAAGGGTTGGGCAGAGGTGTATAGTAACACCCTCGTTTCACCGTTATGTTTAAGTCCCACGTAATAGGGAGCGAGCTTATTGCCACCAACCGGGCATAAATCCAAACTGCGGACTGCTACTGAGCAATTCCACATGGAAAAACCCAATAACACTTTGCCCGACTTGGGGATCGAACCCAGGACCTCACGATCAGTAGTCCCTCTAAATTATTTCCTATGTAATTCAATACCAACAGTTTGATTGCAACAAATAACAAAAGTCACACGTGACTATTTGCAGAATAAATACATCTGCTGGTGTCGTATGCCCTGGTTCCCTGAACCCTTACCGATGGAACACGAGTGCGAATCCGCGGGCGGTCCACTGGGCCACTCCATTTGTTTGTTTGGCTGGTGTTTAAACTGACGAGTGGCGCCCTCTACGCTGTTTGCGCAAGATGTTGACTGCCTTATATCGCGCTATGATGCCTGTGTCATGTATTGTTTGGTTTGGGTGCCTATGTAAGGATGTAGGTGCTTCTGCTGTGAGGGTTACCTACATCTATACATATAATAAAATCGTAATGACGCAAAAACTGTACAATGAATATTATCTATACTAATATTAAAAAACATTTTTTACAAAAAATTTAAACCGACTTCAAAAAATAATAAAATAATTACCATATAAAATTAACAGTTTCAGAAGTCGGTGCTGATCCACGCTGAACCAAATTGAAGGCACCGACTTCTGAAACTGTTAATTTTATATGGTAATTAATTAATTATTTTTTGAAGTCGGTTTAAATTTTTTGTAAAAAATGTTTTTATTTTTTTCATTTTAGTGGCCTTAATTAAAACTTGGTTGGACCTACTAAAGACGCTGCTCGTAACATAATCACATCATCACAATATGCGTACTGTTCGTCATTGAGGAGTTCCATTGTCTATCTCCGAAGTTCTTCATCAGATCTTCACCAAATTGAAATGGGACCAACTTCAAAGTATACCCTATCCATTAAAAAAAGAATCATCAAAATCGGTTCACAATTGGCGAAAATATCGATGAACATACACAAAAAAAAAAACCAAAAAAAAAATGCATACAGACGAACATAGTAACCTCCTCCTTTTTGGAAGTCGGTTAATAAAGGGGAAAGATTTGTATTTTTGTATATAACGAATAAACTTAAAAACTACGGGACCGATTTCAAAAAATCTTTTGCCGTTAGAAAGCTACATTATCACTGAGTAGCATAGGCTACGGGCGGAGCCGTGAGGACACAGCTAGTTAAAAATAAATAAATTGCTACGTGCACTAGGAATGATACTGATGCCAAAACAGAAGTTTCTAGAATTTCTGTGTTTGTCTGCTTGTATGTTAGAGCTTCACGCCAATAGTACTGAACAGATTTAGTTGAAATTTCTCAAAAATGTCCATTATAGACCGGGTCAGGTTATTAATATAAATAAGGTAGATAACTTTTAACTTTAGATTTTTTTTATTAAGGGATTTATAAGGGATTTATAAGGGATTTACAAGGGATTTAAATTAGAGATTCTAAAAAAAATATCTTTGGGTTTGTTCAGTTTTTTTTTTTATTATTGATAAGTCCAAATTGATTGAATGATTAATTTAATATCTAAATAGGTTTGCTTAGGTAGGTATATGTATGATGGAGTAAATTACAGCACCTACCTAAGTAACTAACTAGTAGTTTGTTTTCCTAAACTTCGTTTATTATTCAGTTTCTCATGAAAATTGTTGTAAAAGTAACATGTAAGATAAAAGTTTATGAACTTATTTCAATCTAAAGTAACGTAGTATAAGATAATCACTTCATTAAACACAAAAGATTCGTCAATATTGTAACTTACAAAAGCGTTCATTCATTAAAAATTCAACACAAAACACAATGTTGTCAATCAACGAGTCGATGATTTGTTATAAAAATACTCTGAGAACGCGGGGGGCTCGCCGGCGGCGCGGCGCAGACGCACTCATTCACCTTGCTCAGCGAATCACACACATTAACACCTATTAGGCCCGCGCCCTTTATCCCGGCGCACTGCCACGCAAAATACTACACTTTCCTTTTTACTGTTTATTGTTATCGTTTGTTTCGAGTCGCAAACCGTCCGCTCACAATGTGCCCGTCGACACGGCTCGGTAAACGCTTTCAAGTGTCGAAAAGCGGTAATTTGCTTCATTCGCTCATTGTTGACGCTAAAAGTCGGCCTTTGTCGACACTTGACGGAATTGGGAGCGTTTAGATTCGAGCGGGCAATTCGCGGAGAGTGGACGCGTTTTATCGTCAGCCGAACATCGGTCACTCTACCCTCTCTCACCTCAATGGCTGCCTAATGGAAGCTTTCAGCGAGTGTTTGAAAAGGTTTTTACTTTTTTAAATAACGTACCTACTCATATACTACAGCAGTAGTTGAGTCTTTTATCTCAAAAGATGACTCAATGTTTAGTATATTCGAGTGTCCGTAAATATAATCTTATATAGTCGTAGGTAACCTATTACCATTAAAGTAAATCTTCCGTGGTAAGCTACAGCATTAGTATTTCAATACCATACACAGGGTTACTGGTAACTCGACGTATTCCTTGCAGGACATTATACAAGGGTTGAAATGCAAAAAATTAAGCCACCAAATATTCTACGATTTATAATTTTTGTTAAAAATTCTCAGATTCAACCATTAAGACTAATTCAAAATAATGTAAGTACGGTACAAATGTATTGTTTAAGTTTTTATCATAGCTGATGCCATAAGAGATCTGTTAGTAATTAAAAGTTCAAAAATACTTTTGCAAATATGGTTGAAACTGGGATTTTTCAACAAAAATCTAAAATAATTCATATCTTAAAAACTACTGAATTTCGGTAGAACATTTGGTGGCTTATTTTGTTGCATTTCAACCCTACTATAATGTCCTGCAAGGAATGCGTCGAGTTACCATTAACCATGTATATTGAAACGTTCTTTGAATATAAACTTTAAATTTTCATTTCATGAATGGTGAAAACCACAGAAATCTAAATGTTGAAAACTTATTAGATAAATGGTGTCTTATGAGACCTTTACGTACCCCCTTTAGATACTTATTGTACCTAATCACGAACATCAATAAACTAGGTATGAAGGTTACCTACAGTACCTACAGTAGGTACCTACTACTTATAAATCGTTGAACTCGATATATTTATCCAGAAAAAAGAAATACTATGGTTATTAGTATACTGTGATAGTTACTCTTTTAAAATCAAACTTATATTATGTAAAATTAGTAGTCGTAATATTGACCAAGAGAGAAGGAGAAACTAATAAAGGAAATATCTCTCCAATGTACCTACAAGCCAAATGCGCAAACACAAAAAAAGGTTTCAAAGCAATGTTTAGACATCACAGAGTACAAATATAAAACAATAAGCCGTCAGTACAGTGGCACGTTCATTAGACGGCTGCCCGACGTCGGGGCCCGACGCCCGACGAGGGCCCCCGAAGCCCGCGAGGGGCTATTACGCCCCATTTACATGCGTTTACCGGCTCCGACGGCCCCCTCCCGCTCATTGGATTACTTGTATCGACGCTGTCCGATTAGACTTGATTAGTGGAAGAACGTTGTCAAACTATGCAGTTATTTTCAGCTGAACGGGTGCTGAATTAGATTAAAGCATCTATGTCCCACGGAAAGTGTTAAAAGTTTGAATGGAAAATCATCAAAACTTTAATCCAGCCCCATAATTATGATAGGTATTGTATTTAAATACTAATCATGAACTTATAAGCCAGCAATTCTATAAAGTGCCTTCAACTTAAATATGGCCCTTGGTAGTCTTTAAAAAATCAAAAGTCTTACGACTATTACCAAAGAGTGCTAACTATTTACTACGTAATACTACTGTGATATTATCACTTCATCAGAAAACGAATAGGCAGCAGCTGTTCTTTTGCCACATAAAATTCAAATAGCTCGCTGTCTCGTTGGTCTAGTGGTGGCAAGCGCAACTGCTGATCTTAAGTTCTTGGTTTCAATCCCCAATTCGGGCAAAGTGTTATTGGGTTTTTCCGTGTGGAATTCCTCAGTAGCAGCCCGGTGTTTGGATGTGTGCTTATTTGATGACAATAGGCTCGCCCCCTATTACATGGGACTTAAACATAACGGCGAAATGAGGGTGTTACTATACACCTCTGCCTTACCCTTCCGGGAATACAGGCGTGATATTATATTAAATTCAAATAATTCTATCATAATTATTCACAGAAATAAATAATTAAAAATATTTTTACGCAATGCCAAAAGAAGCTAAACGAAAAACCTTAACATAATTCACATTGTGTTAACAATAAAGGATTAAAATGTTAACATTGACAGTAACAATGAAAATGAAAACAACGTCATAAAATTATTTATCTCTGGTTAATCCCAGCTTAACGCCAACAATGGCCTTAGCAGAAAATAGTCAGGAAGTGACGCATTCGTCCCTTCCCGTGAACACCTACAACGTGTATTGGTTCAAATGCTTTTGTTACGCTGATAACATGTGATAAGAATTTGTTTTGAGGGAAACACAGACAGGATAATGTACCTTGACTAGAAATAGCTTATACTAAGGCTGAGCTGATGTGAAATAGTTTGTGTATTAAACATGAACAAGGTACTAACTACGTCCGAAACTTACTCGACTCAGGACGGCCTCGAAAACACCTTCAAAATTGTATTCTTAGTCGCAATTTCGAGTGAATTTTGAGGTTTCTCGACGGAGTCATTACGTCATAATTTGAATTATCTGCATCGCGCAAATAACGGCGCGATAATTAGTTGTAAAGATTATCGTAAGCATATTCGATAGTCTTCAAAATTCATTTTTGTTACATATGAACTTTGACACTTGCTTCCTTAAGGTAGGTTCCGAGGTAACTTGAGTTTGACAGATGATTCTTTACCTCGACAGCGGAAAAATTTCGAGTCGAGGACGTTTATGTCAAGTACAGGCTGAGTCGAGGTGGAAACGAGTTGAGTAAGTTTTGGAGGAACGTCTTAGAATATGGGTGTAAATCTATAAGTAAATAATAGCATTATTGTAAAGTATTTAGTCTTATGTGTCGTTCTTGCATTGGACTGTCCATGAGTATTCAACTATAAATCGCCTGTAAAGTCGCAAAAGCTTATGATGATGATGAATAAACTAAAGTTGATTATGAGATTGTGTTGTATAAGTAAATGAGGGGCCCGTGGCTAATTAACAACCGCGCCGATCATACGATTAGTGTTAAGCAGCGCGGTCAGTCTGTGGATGGGTGAGCGTTCGTTAAACATTGAGACCCCTCCTTGCTTTCGGTGAGCTTGTTAAATAGTCGGTCCCGGGTGTCATAAGAATACTTGCCCGTTAAGGATAGTCAGAAGCTCGAAAGTCTGATAACTGGTCTAACCTTAGGATATCTGCATTGTCTAGTAACTGGGTTGAGGAGGTTTGATGGTAGTCGCTCTGTGTAAAATACGGGTATTCGGCGGCATCCGGTTATACTGGAAGTTGACTCCAACATAGGAAAAGACTAGGAGGAAGAGATTGTACAAGTAAATAATTATAAAAGTGAAATGAAGGAAATTGACCACAATCGTGCGCGTAACTTCTTACTAAACTATCTAGAAAGGGTACTGTTCACAGTAAACATAACTTGTACAAGTTCTCTCTTATATTTGCAACATGTTTTATTCTTTTTTAACGTGCTTTAACTCATATTCTAAGGACACACCAGGTCAGCAGTGGGGCAGTAATGTTCTAATTACATACCTACATGACTTAAACTACAGTACTATGATATAAGTTGTGCACCTCGACAATCTTCATGTTTCCGAATTGTCGGAATTATGCGACCCACTCAATCTTTCTTTGTGTTTTTATAATATTATTATATAACTTGGGTTTAGAGTTAGAACAATTCCGGATAGGTCACTTAATTGGTCGCATACTTCGTACAAATTCGTAAACACGAATATTGCCGAGAGGTGAAACTTATGGCGTAGTATTGAATATATGCTATCGTAGAAGATATATAAAAATTAAAAGTTCACCCAAGAAGAAACTAACATAAAAGAAAATGTACCTACTTTTCAATTCGAGTCACAAAACGTTAATATTTAATTAGCTTCTTATTATAACTCGAAATAAAAGAACAACATAATTATACTTACACATCGTATACCAACGCATCCAGTCCAATGCAAATGGGCGCACAGTTTGTTTGGCTAACCACAGAGGCAGCGGAATCGCAAATTCGTTGTATAGAGCGCTGTGTCAAGATATCGGCGGCAAATTACAGGCCTTGCCGCACGTCCGTCCATTTTGATTGACATCGAATCAGAACGTACGTTGGCTTAATTAAATAACTAAGTACCACTTACGATGAGCAGACTGTAGTAGCTGTACAAGTTGAGTTTCATTATACTTGTAAAGGTAGGGGTATATTGGTCGTCTGGCGCCCATGTGCTTTTTTTGGTCTCCGGGGTGGTCATGGCGTGCCATGTGTTCTGGTGCGCCGGTAATGTGAGGCGCTCCCCACGCCTCCCAGGAGGGCGTGGGGTGGGGCCCCACAGAGGAGAGGTCCACCAGCAGTTGGTGGACCAAGACCTGCCGGGGTTGCGGTGCATGCTTAGGCGAATCCCACGACCCCGGCCGACGGTCAGAAGGAGGAACACCGTGGGTTTTTAGCCGGTAAGAGACCGGCAGACCCCCTCGCCTACCCCGGGTGAGGGACATCCATGAGGATTTTCGCACGATAAAAAATAAATAAAAAAGGGGTATATTAGCAGAAGAACGGATGATGTTTGGTACAGCCCTTTGTACTTGCTCTGAGGTACAGACACAGAGGTATAATGTGTCCTGGATTAACATAGGAAAGAACTTTTCACGCAAATTAACTTACGGCCGATTTCAATAATTTATAGAGTGTTATCTGTTATTTTTTAAAATTTATTCGTTGCCCCACACTAGGATTTCTCCTGTGTTGTGGGTGCGTTTACAGACACAAATCTTCACACACATAAACACCCAGACCCGGAACAACTACCTGTAGGCCATAAAAATATTGGTTCCGTGCGGGAATCGAACCCACGACCCGCAGCGCAGAAACCAATCGCTTAGCCACTGCACCAAACGTGTAGTCATATTAAAACTCTTTTATCTTTACCAATAGTAAAGCAAAGACCTCATAGCTTTGCGTAGTACAGGTAAAATAAGCCTACGAGTCAATTTATATGCGCATTTTGGCCATAAAGAATGCTAAGAAACTATTGGTAAACAAAACTATTGGATTTTGGCTCAATATAAGATATGTTAATTAATACAGTCAGCATAAATATCATGTTCATGAGTTATTACAACTACACTTAAGTAAGAGGCATTTTTTACATGAGTTCTGTTCTGCCTAGCCTTTTTTACATGTTGGGGTCAGCTTCCAGTCTAACTAGATGCGGCTGAATATCAGTATTTTACACGAAGCTACTGCCATCAGACCTCCACAACTCAGTTACTGGGCAATGCCGATATCCTAAGGTTAGACCAGTTGTCAGACTTTCGGGCTTCTGACTTCCCGTAATGACTGCCATAGGTATTCGTATGACACTCGGGACCGCCTGTTTAACGGGCTCTCCGAGGCACGGAGGGGTCTCGATGTGTAACGCACGGTCACCCATCCACGGAATGACCGCGGCAAGCGCGGCTTAACCTCGCAAATCGTATGACCCGCGCGGTTGGTAATTAGCCACGAGTCCCTCTAAAGAATGCTAAGAAAGTATTGTTAAGCAAATCGATTCGAATTTGGCTATAGGAGCCGGGCATTCATGAGTCAATACATACATTTGTCCTTTGATTGTCAATATAAGATAGAATAGAATAGAATATACTTTATTGTACACCAAAATTGTAACACAGCTCTTATGCAATAACAAACATTAAAGGGTACAATGGCGGTCTTATCGCTGATAGCGATATCTACCAGACAACTTCTGGAGGAACATGAAGTCAATGAATAAGATAGGCGGGGTAGTCCATGGTGTACTGCTGCAAAAAAATATACTACACACCATACATAGACATAATACTTACATATATATATAAATATTGTAATATATATATATATATGATATATAATTATGTGATAGGGAAAACAAGGTAGACTGATGATTTATGAGGAATTAGAAACGTGTTGAGAGAAGAAATGATCTTTAACTAATTTTTTAAAAGAATCCAGTGACTGAGCTTGTCTTACTGGCATCGGCAACGCATTCCACAAACGTACAGCTAAGATCATTATGTTTATTAATCCAGTCAGCATATTAAGAGTTATTAAAACTAAACTTAAGTAGAAGCCATTTCTCACATGAGTGCGGTTTATTAATAACATACTTAACATAATCAGCCCATTACTGGCCCACTGCTGGGCACGGGCCTTTTCTCAGAATGAGAAGGGTTTAGGCCTTAGTCCACCACGCTAGCGTGGTGCGGGTTGGCAAACACACACACTATCGACATTTTTTTTAAACCCTCTTTTGTTCTGTACAAGGTTAGACGGAAAGGGGGTACTAAGCCGCGGGCCACTTAATGTATCACTGATGATTGTTTTAAAGAAAGTGTTAAAATTTAAAAATTCCATTAATTTTTCTTAAACATTCTTCATCCCGGCTTTAGTTATGAATTCAGAAAATGGAGATTCTAATCCGTGATCCCAAATATGACGTAAAATGTAAACACGTCTGATAATAGCTGAGGATAGACAGAATTTAGCGTATTTTTTATGAAATCTTTGAACAGCTATTTCTCTTGAACTATTGACTTTTGGGGAAAGTTGTAGAACAAAAGTTATCCATTATTATAGGTACTTTAACACCATTTCGGCTTAGTACCCCCTTTCCGACAAACCTTGATTTAATTCAGATTAAGGCACTTAATGTCGTTTGAATAAAAAAAGACTATCAATGTTAGCAACAAAGCATTTTCAGAAGGCAACAGGTAATAAATATTTGAGCGTGAGAAAGCAGAAATTGGCAGTTTTAACAAAATATTAGTGATAACATCGAAATGAGATCTAATCGCGACCGAATGTGACACCACGAGTCACCCTTTACACGTGTAACCAAACTATGATTCGTATCTTTTAATCTCTTCACTTCCTTATTTCATTAAATAAACAGAATTACATGTGTCCTGAAAGGTCTGACTAGGTTTGAAAATACAGGATGTAAACGAAATCATGTAATTCCTTCAAACCTCGTGATGTACTGCTGACATAGATTAACCATGCAAGGGATACATTTGGATTCAACAAAAAAAAAACCAAAAAGTAAATATGTTTTATTAACGTGAGGCATTTTAGCGCCCCGAGATAAATGACCGCGCGGCGAGCGATAGCCGCGCAATATGCTCGGGCCGCTAAAATGCCTCACATTAAGAACACAGGTTTACTTTTTTTTTATGGAATCCTAATGTATTCCGTGCAGGGTTTAATCTATGTCAGCAGTACATCACGAGGGTTGGAGGAATTACATGATTTCGTTTACATCCTGTATACTGTAGGTCTAGCCCGAATGCTGTTGAGTTACCTACTAACGTAAACGGAACGTTAATGTAAAGAGAATTTTATGTGAGTGAGTTGCTTTAAATTAGTATTATATAAAAAAAAATTGCACAATATGAATGAATAGCTAACCTTACAGTATCGACTCTAGAAAAACCAACTGCTAAAACCTCTCAAGGACTCCACGAGACAGGCTCGACCTAGTGTGGAGTCCACAAGTTAAAATATTATAAATTATGTTTCCTTTTATACAAAATTAATTCACGGGTAATGTAATGTTATTGTATTATATATATATTTAAGGAAATGTAACCGATCTTATTCTGGCAAATAAACAATTATTATTATTATATCGGAAATACCCGTTTCGCACCTTCTATTTAATTAAATTGCAAACTTTTTTCATATTCTATGTATGATACAAATTGTGCATGTCGAAAAAAAACCAAAACGTTATAGGACAGTTTCAAAATTCGCTTACATTAACGGCACGTTTACGAGAATATACCTACGTCAAACGTTCATGCTAGGCTTAGCCCTCGTTCGCACGAACGCTTTTTCAACGCGCGTTAAAAAAGCGTCCAACGCGCGCAATAGATAAGCTGCGTTAAAAAAGCGCTATCATGTGAACACTCACATGATAGCGCTTTTTTAACGCAGCTTATCTATTGCGCATTTCATTACAATAAATAGCAAGCCGTATATGTGTATATACGGCTTGCTATTTATTGTATTAGAACGCTTTTTAACCCGCGTTGAAAAAGCTCTCGTGCGAACGAGGGCTTACTGTAATATCGATAGAGCTGCGCTTTTTTTCTAACCTCTGTAGATAGGTTCTATTCTAGTAAAAAGGATTTACCTCAAATTTTACATCGAGAACTATCCTTAGGCGAAACACACACAGGGTGCGTGGCGACGGAGCCACAACACTGCGCGTGAATGCGTTTTCTGTGTGTTGCACTACGCGTGTTTTCTATACAAATACTTGCAAACAACGTAAGAACACGCGCTACGCTGCGTGATGCGGTGCAGTGTGCGAATCGCCTTATCTTTTTATTTCTTTATTTCGCAAAAGAATCCGTAATCCAGTATTAAAATTATTATATTAAAGTCACATGAAACTGAAATAAACATAACTAGCGAAATTTGGGTTCAGAACAGTACCACTTTGCCTATTCCTTCAGGAAATTCAGGCGTCATGTACCTATAATGTATTTGATTTATCTAAGTATAACTTTCTCACAAATATCATGTTTTTGTACAGTCCTGTAGGCCTAGCACGGATATTGTGACATTAGTAACGTAAAAGTAACTTTAATGTGAGTAAATTTTGAATTAGTTATACTCGTTCGAACATACTATTTAATTAAATTGAAAACTTTATTCATATCTATGTATGACACAAATTGCACGTATCACAAAAAAAAGGATTTTCAAGTCAATATTCGCTTACTAATATTATAAATAGGAAAGATTTGTATTTTTGGTTTTTTGTATGTAACGAATAAACTTAAAAACTACTGGACCGATTTCAAAAATTCTTTTGCCGTTAGGAAGCTACATTATCACTGAGTAACATAGGCTACGGGCGGAGCCGTGAGGACACAGCTAGTTAGCGATACGTTTGCAATACCATACGTCAAATGTTTGTGTTAGTATTTGACAACGAAATGACCTATCTTCTACACGTTTGTAAAAGCGGAGAACATCCTTTATTTTTGCAATATTATTATATCAATTTAAATTAATGCTTCAGAAAAAAATAAGCTTCTAAATATTCAGTTCTTAGTATAGATTGGCATAAAATAATAAGTTATGATAAGATAAACCCGGAACACAACATTTTGAAATATCATGCTTTAGAAAAGAAGCATAATTATTTAAAGCTAAGGTCTGCTAAATGCAAGTTCACACGAGAGAATTAGTACTAAAGCCGTGAATCATAATATTTCTGAATAGTGTTGGTAGACAGCTTTAAACATTAACTAGGTGATTAGCCGCCAAACAATAGACATTTGTGTGGGAAAAAATGTCCATAGAAACTTAGATATACAAGTTAGGCGATCTGTGAAATACTGTGCAGATTTACCTGTATTGTATGTCAATCCAATGAGTATGTACCTATTTAGTTTTACTTATGTAAAAATGACACACCATCGCAAGAAGTTTTGAATTAAAAGGTAGATAAGTTAAGTATTATCTTGTCCAGAAATTGGTAGAATTAAGACTTGTATTATCGGACTTCGTTGAAGGATTTAAATGTAACGAGAAGTATCATTAACTTTCATTGGTCATAATTATTTTAATACAACTAAATCATTGTGAGTGATTGGTTACTTGGATACTGCACTTTATAAATATGATGTAAAAATATTTAATATATAACTTTCTTCTTTTATGATTATTTTAATACATTTAAATCATTGTCACTAATTGGAATATCAAGAATTACTTGGATAATGCGCTTTATAAATATGATGTTGATAAAATTTGGTTCAGTGTTTTTATAATATATTGCTGAAGTATTTATTATTTTCAATTACGTATTTAGCTACTTTATAATTTAATTAAGTTTTATTCAGAAATACTAAATGTATTATTTAATATAATAATTTACCTATTATACCTAAGTAATAGAATATTATAATCACCATTCTAACTTAATTTTAATGTGATGATAATTTTCCTAATTATTTATAAGTAAGTACCTACTATTATTGTATGCCTTGTAACACCCTTACAGGGTCTATGTATGTTTGGGATAGCTATTCTATAAGTTCTCTGTAAACTACATTGTGCAATAAATAAATAAAATAACCTATGCTTTGTCTATTATTCACGATAAAACAACATTTTATTGACAATCAAGAATTGTATTTCTATTTGTGAAAGTTATTCATTACCTACTTATGTGTGTAAAACTAAAATGAATATAGGTTTTGTACGTACACGTACGTACGTTTGTATGATATCATGTTCTGATAGTTTCGAATTCTTTGTTTTAAGTTAATGACGGTAAATTGATAAAGTATTGGCATGTAATTAATTCACACGAAATAATACTTGCGAGTGTGGGTAAATGTTAAAACTATTGACGTTTGAAACTGAGGGGTTATTACATAGACTAGCTACTATAGCTTCATTGTTGATGGTTCATTTGTGAAATAAAACATGTAGTTAAATTATAATTTCTATTTATTCGGAGAATTTTATAGAATTGTTATTATTATTTTAATTGATTAATGTCATCTAGTAAATAAACAACAGTATGTTTACATGTCATTAACAACGAAGAGTAGACAATATCACTTTACGTATTTACAATAGAACTAGGAGACTATCTACATAGCTTGGTCGTTCTCAGACTTTATCAATAAATCGCTTAATTTACCAACTATCACTGATCTACATATACAGTTTTAAGTAGAATAATACTTATTAATACAATTTTTACAATAATTTACACTTAGAGTATTATTATAGGCGATAAAAGAAGGATGAAAGAAAAGAATTGGTAGAACAGAATTATTAAAATCAGAGAGAGAAAAGAGTTCAACGCGCCTACACAGAGTAAATAAGATAAACGAAGGTTCAGGGTATCACTAGGCAACGATAACGTACCGACACGGGATACTTAATACTGGTTATTCACATATTTATGTTTGTACAATAGATACGCACAGACAGTCTAGGTATCGGGCGGCCGCTGCTGGTCGGTGGGGCTGGGCGGCGCCGGCGCGAGTGCTGACCGGCGCAACTGCTGTAACAACGCAGGCTCCAGCGCGGGCCACCAGCCGCCCAGCAGCGGGTACTGTGCGGCCGGCGCCAGCGGAGCCCGCACCTCCTCGTCCCCGCCGCGTTCCTCCTGGTCACTCGCCACTACGTCTATATCTTCTTCCGGCTCCTCCTCACAACTACTGTCACGTCTTTGTCGTTTCTCAGGGGCATCGTCCGGCGCAAGCAACGAAGCCACATCAAACTGCCTCTTCCGCGTCTGTCCTCCACCGGGAAGCCGACCCGCTCCCCAGAATGGCAGCGGTAGCGCCGTTGGCGGCGGTGACTGCGGCGGTGGAGATGGTGAGTCCTCACCATCATCGTCAACAGCCAATCCCATATGCTTCCTCACTTTCCTTTGAGCTTTGCGTCTTCTGAAATCTCCTTTGCGGAAGTCCTCGATATTAGCCGGATGAATCGCCCAATAGTGGCCTTTTCCATTCGCCGATCTTCCAGCTTTAACGAAGCAGTCGTTCAGGGACAAATTGTGTCGTATTGAGTTTCGCCAACCGGGTCCACGGGACCGGAAGTACGGATAGTTATCCAGGATGTGTTGGTAAATATCAGAGAGGACTAGTTTCCGTTCTGGTGAGCTGAGGATCGCCATGGCGATGAGGCCGATGTAACTGTGCTGAGGCTTCGGCTCCTCGGGCTGCAGGACTCGTTGCTGGAGCAGCGACATGGAGAGCGCGAGCCGGGGTCCGTACGGCGCGTAGCATGGCGCCACGCTCGGTGGGTACAGGCGGAGTCGCTCGGCGACTGCATAGTTGTACAGTTGCAGGCGATAGTGGTCAAGAGCCGCGGCGGTAACAGTTGGCGCGTCCTTCCCGAGCGGCCAAGAGCCTCCTTCGGCACCGCTACACATGTTGCCAGGCAGAGAGCGTGGCGCGGAGTGCCGGCGGCGGGCCGGCGGGCGCGGGTCCGGGCCAGCAGGGGGCGGGGAGCGCGCCTCGCCAGCCAATCAGCGCATCGCCGCTACTTGTATACGTGTTTTTGTTTAGCGACGCCCCACTCCAGTGGCTTTGCAACTCCACGCGCCCTGCCTTGAGGCTACGTGTACTAGCAGCAACAAAATACTTAGATGTGGACTGACTGTCTTATGAATCATACGTTTTTTACGTAAGATGTTTGTTTAAACGCATAACTTTTATTCATAGACTGGTATATTTTGATTAAATGTTAAGTGTTCGACGGAGTTGGGATTAAAATATTTTTTACCTAGGTAGTTAAGAAAAAGTCTAGGATGATAGCTATAGCTTCTCATTTTTAGTGTTCAAATATGAATATCTGTAAAAATTACTGATTTTACAGTTTAGATTACAATATGTATTTAGAATCTACATAATGTATTTCTTTAAACTTCATATTTCTAACCACTACTTATAATAATATTTACTTGTTAAGATGAGCTTAAACTATTGTTATGAATCTCATCCATCATGTGAAAAATTGAATAACAAACCTACAGTCAATATTATGATAAAAAAAACCTGAAGATATGACACATTTGCTGTCGGTACTCGACAAAACCGTTACAAATGACAACTTCGTAGCGAGTGCTTCCCTGTTATTTCAGAGATATCACAACACGCAACAACACATTACTTCTCAGGAGGCGAGCGAGAAAGAGATGCAGATATAAAAATACTCCACCCCTCCGCGTCGGATAGGGACAGACTACCGTGCAACAGTTTCACATGTCGTCGTGATGCGGATACGATGACTTTTGATCGCACAAAATGACAACTGAAAACATACCTTTCCCTGATACGTTATGGTTGAAATTACAGTGAAGGTATCGAATACTTATGGCGTTGTTGTGGTATTGGGTAGGCAATGAAAATAAAGAGGCTCGAAGAGCAAGCGTGGCGGTGAGTGCGAGTAGGGCAGCGAGTGATATCGGTGTAACGCAACGTTCCAACAATGCAGTTGCCGCCCATTTAAATACGCCATTTTGTTTACTGTCTCCACGGCTTGTGCTTTTGTGTTTTATACAGAAAGCAGTGTTTTGTGGAATAAGTAAATTACAGGAAATATTTACTCGTTTCAGCGTAGACAATGGGGATACCGGTGCTACGACGTAGCAATGTCGATTTGCTAATCGATTTTGTTTGGTGTGGATATTGTCTTTGGATTCGTTTTCTACTTCGTTTCTAATATTATACCGTATTTTTTTCTAATTATTTATTTTTTTGTTTATCGTATCTTGTCAAAGTTGAAGATCCTACAGCTCTGTTAGATCTATATATTATCCAAATAAACGATTTAATAAATGTTAAACGGAAATCAATGATTAAATTGATTGAAATGTTGAAACCCACATCATACTTTATATTTTTCATGGTTACCTAAATTTTTGTAGGGATAAAATCCAGAAATGAACTGTGAGTGTAGCTGCGCTGCGAAGATATTTTCCTAATTACAAAGACTCAACCAGTTTTTTATATCCAGATCACCTAAGGTCTTTAAAAACGTGTGCTAGATGTTTTTTTTAATTTATTTTAATTGATTAGATCCGATAGTCTAGAAATCCAGACCATTATCACACTATAATCGAATTTTGTTGAGTTTTTATCGTGACACGTGAAGCACTGCCATTAAATCAGATTATTTAGTCTAGTTTTGGTCTACAAACTACAGTGCAACTATAGAGTTAAAATAATACAATACAAAGCCCTAGAACATTTTATTTCGATCCCCATTTCATAGCTTTCAGCGTGCGTTGTAGGGTAGATTTAATTTAAATCCGCGTCACGTTCGGGGCAGTTTTAAACAAGCGATTGCCGTTGAAAACAATTGGCGGCCATCCAGCACACAACAAACACGCATTTTAATTATTGAGCTGCACGCGATTGTACTGTAAAGTGCAATCAATTTAATTTTGTAATTATGTCGAAATAAAATAAACCTACTGTTTTACTTTCAACAGTGTGATAGATAAATATTAACTATAAAACCATAGATCAGTTTTTTTTAATAGCCTATGGAATGTCCCACTGCTGAGCAAAGGCCTCCCCTTTTGCCTTCCAAACCTCTCTATTTTGTGCCGTTTCTAACCATGCTAGTCCCGCAAACACGTCTAGATCGTCACGCCAGCTATGCCGCGGCCGACCTCGACGACGACGTCCTTCAGTATATATTATGAAGATATATTTTTCTCAAACTGAAGTTAAACTTTTTAGTAAAAACATTCATGACTTAAAATTCCATAATTTGGATTTGTAAATAATGCTGACTACTTACCTACGAAAAACTAAATATTATGTACTTCTAAAAAATAATATTTATTTTACAATTCAACGCTTAACATTTTGATAAGTTATGCAGATTGATTTATTCATACCTGGCTGTTTCCCATTGTTGTTCTAATTGCCGGCGACGGACCGCGCGGCAAGACGGAGGCGTGTCGCCCCGCCCACCGCTCCCAAAACTCTTTGTGTTCGACTGTACTTGTGTAAATTCATTTATTTTTCACACTCATTGTACTTACGCCCTGCAGTTTATTTTATGTTTGCATTGTTTGTTTAACTGTACACAGTTAAAGGCGTGTCGCAGTTTGTATTTATTTTATGTAGAGAATTATTTAAATGTATGTATATACTTTAATTGAAGTAATTTTTATTCCCTGTGTAATAAATTATAACATTGTTAACTAAATAAACCTGACAGGCAAAACAAGAAATCTATAATTTTTTCATACAGAATAATAATTATTCAAGCTGCTGTAAAGACACGAAATCGGAAAAATGGGCTCGTACCTATATTCCGACAAACCACATATTATTTACAATACCTATTTATAAAAAAAACTCTTCTAATGTAAGAATGATCTTGTTACTACACACTGCTGAAAGATACTATAGTGTTATTAGTACGCTTCAGTTAGAAACTACTTTAAAATCAACCGTTTTGGTATAAACTATCTAAAAGAATAGCGATCAGAAAACACACCAAACAAAACAATGTTTCACTAAAACTCCAGAAAACGTGACTACCATCTTACACGTGTCTGAACAAAAACCAAATAGAAAAAAAATATTCCCAAAAAAATACATAAAACAAGAATCAAAGGGACCGTTATTTTTACAGAGTTTCCATGTAAAATAACTTCGCGTAGCGGTATTGAATTAGAGACTTTGTGTGCAAAACTGTTCACAAAATATTTTGGCCTCACAAAGGAGGTATTAGGCGACAAGGGGGGAACATAATTTTATGTAAATCGCCACCGCCACCGCCGCCGGCTGACTTTCGCGATGTTACAGAATTTGTTTATATCTGCCGGGAAACAAGCCACGTACCTACTTGGGTTTTTGTCGCCTCGATCGATGTGACTGGTGTACGTAAATATACAATTTACAATTTTATTTATACTTATACTGTGGCTGTAGCCACAGTGTAGCGATGAAAAAGTTCTTTGGAAAAGAATTCGTTTGGTAATTATGGGGGTATGCTATGCTTAGTTCTATGTTTTATTATTTCTTGCCTTTTAAAACATGGTGTAACGTTTGGTTTGTATGGACTAAACCGCCTTGAAACGTCGAGACCGCTACATACTGTTCGAAGAAAATTAGAGTAAAGAGTTAAGGGTCACGACAAGAGAAATATCTTAAAAAATTAAGGCGTTTTCATTTAAGTATCTCAGGCATTTTTAAATCTTTTTATTAAAGTACAACTTCTTCTTCTTCTTCCTGCCCTTATCCCACACTAGGTGGGGTCGGTACAACATGTACTATTACATAAATCCATGTTGTTAGAGGTTTTGGCTTATAGTTTTATGACCGGCCGCCTGCCTGACATCAACCCTCCTTGGGAATACTCGTAGCGCCGTCGTGACTCAATGTCGTGTTCCAAAATGATATGCTTGTCAATGTTATTGCCGACAACTAAACAGACTATGTTCTTCTTGGTGGAGTATACTTGAAGTTCCTCGAGCCGAGCTCGAGAGTTTTGCTAGGAACTTTGGTTTTGACACATCGTAAACTAATATAGCACCGTGGGCTTCTCAGTAAAAACTTGATGTTAATGTTCTGTATCACTCCTGTCCCGATGTATCCCAAATACCAAGCTTGACTTTAACACTGTTCACGTCCATGACTTTACATTTGCAGTCAACTCCGATTTTGGCTGGGAATGACGAATTATATTTAGGTACAACTTATCAGCATCAAATCACTTTTCACTTATAAAAAATGGGCATTTTGTATGAAATTGCTGATGCACGCTTTAGCCTTTTCTCATCGAATCACCTTTCGCATGCTTTAGCACGCTTACGCATTCTATAGAACACTTTCGCAGTTGAAAGCACACTATTACACAGGTGATGAAGTTTACGGGTATTGGGATGGTCATGAAAAAGTAGAAGAAGATGGATTCTTGGCCAATGATAGCAGATAAGTCTAACTAAAACCATACCACTGATAAATGTGATTAGTCCCTTAATCTTGAAGTGGAATCATAACACAAAGCAACACAAATAAATCGAAACTTCAGTTAAATTAGAAAAAAGCGGTCGTTTCATTCCGTGGTATGATAACACTCGAGAGCAATGAATCTGGGTCACCAACATAAACCTTAATATCTTGTAAAACATTGTTCAACATTTTAACATTGTTTTGTTTATGTTGGTGAACCGGATTCATTGCCATTGCGGAACGATATAATCACCTCAATGAAAAACCGTATTCTGAAATAAGTATTGCATGAACTCGTCAATAACTAGAAACTATACTTACCGGGTGTTATTTAAGTTTTATTTTTGTGTCAAGCTGTCATGATTGGTGGGTAAGCACAATTTAATTTGTCATCCATAGCTGACTGTGGCGGCCAAAATATTACTACAATAATAAGCACCGCACCGTGTTAATGTTCTTTACTTCACTTCTATCTAATTAGAGTTACGCATCTTATTATGTGTATTGATTGCCCATAAAATTGTTAGTAGGATCTTTCATATACAAACCGGGAGCCAGATAAGTAAACCCTCCGCATCTACAATCGGAAGTAATGAATCCGGGTCACCAACATAAAAAATAATATCTTGGAAAACATTGTTTAACATTTTAACATTGTTCTGTTTGTATAACCTACATTCGACAGCAATGAATCCGGGCACACTAGATCCGGATTCATTGTTCTTGAGTGTAGTTTCAGCGTCCGTATCCGAACGATATACATAACATTAAAGGTGAATTGTCTTCGTGCTAGTCATGGCTATAAATATAAGATTTGTGAACAAGGGAAACCAAGAATTTGCAGGAATCATATTTTATATATTTGCCCTATGCTAGGATTTCTCCTGTATCGTGGGCGCCCTTACAGACACAAATCTTCACATGCACAAACATTCACACCCGGAACTCACCTGTAAGCCATAAAAATATTTGTTCCGTGCGGGAATCGAACCCGCCACACGTAGCGCATTAGCCAATCTCTCAGTTACTGCGCCAAAAGTGTCGTCATACCTTGTAGGAATCATACTTAAATGAAAGAAGTAATCACAGATTTATTGTTCGTTAGCGCATAGATCTTAAAGCTAGATTAGAAAATGCTAGAATGTTCTGTTTAGCCTGGTCCCAACTATATTGGGGTCAGCTTCCAGTTTAATTAGATACGACTGAATACCAGTATCTTATACGGAGCGAGTGCCATCATACTTCCATAACTCAATTACTGGGCAATGCCGATATCCTAAGGTTAGACCGGTTATTCAGACTTTCAGGCTTCTGACTACCCGTAACGCTATTCGTATTCATAGCTATTCGTATGACACCCGGGATCGACGGTTTAACATACTCTCCGAGGCACGGAGGGGTCACGATATGTAACGAACGGTCACCCATCCACGGACTGACAGCGGCAAGCGCAGCTTAACGTTGCAAATGATATGATCTGCGCGGTTGTTAATAGACAACGAGCAAAAAAATGCTAG
This sequence comes from Amphipyra berbera, assembly GCA_910594945.2. Taxonomy (NCBI): domain Eukaryota; kingdom Metazoa; phylum Arthropoda; class Insecta; order Lepidoptera; family Noctuidae; genus Amphipyra; species Amphipyra berbera. Next base: position 5,345,088 of record OU343136.1, on the reverse strand, counting down.
AATGAAGAAGAAAAATCCTAACATTTTCTATACCTACACAAAAACTTTAACATATTATTATTACGCTAGCTCTTGCACAAAACCTTTATTGAATGCTACCCAAATCCTAAATTATCGTACTCCACAAAATAAAACATATCACGAATCCTTAGTCATGTCTAAATCTGCAAATAAAGCCCTATCCTACCTCAGACTAGTCCCAAAGGGATTTCATTTGAGTCTTTTTATACACATTCATAGATACCCGTACTTATAGTCACAGGATATAATATTTGGCACAAGAAAATGTTCTAAACATGCAGCAGGTGAATATATTTTTGTAGATGTTCGCTGTTCTGTGGCGAAGCCGTACATATTTGGATCACAAAGCACGGACGCACGAGTCGATTTAATACGCTTATTTGAAGATAATCCCCGTCCCCTTGCAGAATACCTCGGCGATTTGTGAGACTGTTCCGTTTGCAGACATGTTTCATTAACCATCTTGTAATAATATGATTTGTATTACATTTTGTTATGTTAGTATTATTTTGTGCTTGAACGCTGACTTGAGTATTAATTATACTTGACTTTGCTTACTAGAGTATAAAAGGGATGTAATCAAAAGCACTTTAAAATTAACGAAAATAGTTCTTTCCACAGCAAAATAATAGTTCTAACTTTAAACATTATGGTTCGCACTATATTCAAACAAAAACCACTTGTTTCTGAATGCACCCATTAAAAAATAGTGGAAAGTAATCAGCAAATCGTTTTTGACCATTTCTGGCCCACAGTTCTAACCTGACCTACCTTTCTGTTATCTGTTTGTCATTTTATTTCTTATTGCGGGGGACTTTGAAGTTAGAAGCATTAAAATTATAGTGCAAACAATAAATTTTAAACTTAAAGTATTAAAATTAAATTGCAAACTATTGATTTTAAAGCAAGAGCCTTTTAAAGTGGGAACTATTATTTTTAATGTTCATTTATATATGTATATATATCCCATTATAAAATTATTGAATCCGAACAACAGATGCCTACTTAAATCGTAGATTTGCAATGAATAATTAGGCGTGCTACAAAAGCTACGGCGTAGCTGGTGACACAACATTTCTGTATTTAATTTAGCGTCCTCATTATATTTCGTTCAATAATTCTTAATGTTTAATTAGCTACTATTCTACAACATTCTACAAGATTGGACAAAGCCAGACGTTAACGCTAGGATACTGAGAAAGTAAAGACACTAATGCGGATCGACGGGTATCATCCGAAATTACAAGAATGATGTAATTAGGTATTACTAGTATTAACATAAAGAAATACTTTGAAAGCTTTCCTTTGTCTTTAAATATAGACTAACTACCTACATTTTAGTTCCATTATTGAACACTTACACAAGTACAAAACAATATAAAAACGTTACTACATACAAATAGCTTGTTGTTTTCGGTTGTGTCTGTGTTTTGGGAGGAGGGATGCCGAAGTGTGGAGGACGAAGGGGGCTAATTACGAGCCAGCCCCTGGGGTGGGGCGGGAGGGATGTTTGACTCCCGTCTGCCTAGATATCGAATGATACCTACGTACGTATAAATAGATACGTCTACTATTGTAAATCTTTATGATGGCTCTGTTTTGTGGACGGGATGTGTGACGTGTTATTTCGTAAATGAGCGGCATGCTTGGTGGATTTTTTATTAAATGCATGGCCTGTATTTCTTCGTTGAATAATGAACCTGAACCTCCGTCATCGTAAGTCTGTAGAAGTCCACAAACTCCTATCGTAAAGTTCGTAAGGATCTTCTTCTTCTTCCTGCCTTTATCACTAGGTGGGGTCAGCACAACATGTATTTCGTAAATCCATGCTGTTAGAGGTTTTGGCTTATTGTTTTATGACCGCCCGCCTGCCTAACATCAACCCTCTTTGGGAATACTCGTTGCGCCGTCGCGCGGGTGACCCAATGTGCTTGCTGATATTATGCACTGATATTATAGTTCGTAAGGATATTCAATAAAATTAGGAGATCTTCATGTACTTATAAAATCTAGTAGGAGGCTTCTATTCTTAATCAAAATAAGTATTAATGGCAGCCAATATAATATGATGTCAATAGAATTACGTAAAATAAATACATAATAGCTTCTTGAAAAACCCACTCGAGCTAATAATATTTTCTAAGAACCAACATCACGGCCTCCACAGATACAGAATAAAAAAGAAGACGTATCGAGACGCAACACTTGAATAATCACTTATTTTATTAGGGCGAGATATTATTCATATTTTTTGTTGTACCGATTGTGTAACAGAAAACGCGAAGCGCTTGGCTCCATTCAAGTACTGTAACTCTATACAAATTGGCACCTCCATTGAGGTCGGTTGACACTTTTATTTAACCGCGATTAACAGTCAAACGAAATTAGAACCCAATAATATTATTAAAAGTTTTTTCGTCATGAGACGGGACAATACATGTTCCCGTTCCCCGTGACTTGTGAATAGGTAATGGTAACACTCGGATTACCACCTACGTATTTGTGTAAACACAATAAATATTTTTTGGGTTCCCTCTTTATCTACTAAGTGCAGATTGAGAGATATTCGTCAGTGTTTAAGATACATGCAAAGATAAGGTCTCAGAACAATTATTTAGTTTGAAAGCAGGAAGAGGATATTTGAGTCACTATAAGCGTAAACTTACTTTACAATCTTTATAATAAACTGTTCGTGACTTCGCCCACGTAGAAGTTCGAAGAAATTCTAAATATAGTGTAATCTTGCAACATGATTTAATAACATTTGATGGGGCTTCTCGGTTCCTACCGATGATATTGGAATTGAAAAAACCAATATTAACGTTTAATTATTCAAGGAATGTGTTTCTACTTACAAGTAAATCTAAGAAAAATGTATTATTTAAAAACATTCGCCCACTTAGATTTATCATTCTGTAGGTTTCTTCCACGACCTCTTCCTCCTAGCCTTATCCCAACTACGTTGAGGTCAGCTTCCAGTCTAACCAGATGCGGCTGAATACCAGTATTTTACACGGAGCGACTGCCATTAGAACTCCGCAACCCAGTATTGGGTAATACCGATATCCTAAACTTAAACCGGCTGTCAGACTTTCGGGTTTCTGACCGTAACGACTGTCATTGGTATTCTTATAGGTTTCCAAAACAATGATTCATCGAACTAATGGACGATTCTGGAGAACTTGCACTTGTAAGTTTAGATTTAATTATGATAGTATGACGTTATTAGTACTCAGTTACTATTGCCGACTTAACTGAAATAATCTTTAAGTTGCTTCTTACAGCATCCACGATCGATATAAGGTGGTTTATTTGTAAGTTTGTAAATTGACACCGATAATAGATTTCTAACCCTACTACTATGTACTATTTAGATTGCGAGCGCTAGACGGCAAACACTTTGAGTAGATACTAATTAAATTCAGCCGACCTGGAAGTAATACTGCCTGGAGACTGCCTTGTTGGTCTACTGGTCGCAAGCGCGACTGCTGAGCATAGGGTCCTGGGTTCGATCCCCAGGTCGGGCAAAGTGTTATTGGGTTTTTCCATTAGGAATTTCTTACTAGCTGCCCGTAGTTTGGATTTGTGCCTCGTTAATGGCAATAGGTTCGCCCCCTATTACATAGGACTTAAACATAACTGGCGAAACGAGGCTGTACTAAAAACACCTCTGCCGAACCCTTCGGGGAATACAAGGCGTGATGTTATGTTATGTAGAAGTAATAGCCTTCACATCTTTGATAACAGATTCCAAACTAAAGGTAGCAAAGGCACAATCCATAATTAATGTATGGCAACTGTTGTGATTGAATTAAGTACAGTCGAGCGCACTTCCCGCATGGACAATAGTGTGGCGGTAACTAAACGAGGATTAACCGCCGTTAAGTGGATTAACACATGGTGCGCCTGGCCCTTCCGACCGCCATGCTATTGTGGCGACACTTGAGTTTATGCTTATTGAGAACTGATTCGCGAAATCGGAAATCTATTAATGTGATTTTATTCTATACAACTTTTTTACGTAGTTTTTGTGTGAGACAGGAAGTATACGCTGAAATTGATATAATTTTTGTCTTATTTAAATACTAGCGACCCGCCCCGGCTTCGCACGAGTGCAATGTAGATACTAATGTGGGGCATATAAACCTTCCTCTTGAATCACTCTATCTATTGCTGAAAACTGCATTAAAATCCGTTGCGTAGTTAAAAATATCTAAGCGTACAGACAGCGGGAGAGACTTTGTTTTATACTATGTAAAGATTCGCTTGTATGTGCACTATCACATGTTACTAAAGGAGTTATTTTACAATGATTTTTCAGCTGTTTTGATGACATTTAATTATGTCAATTGTTTTATATAGTTTATCTTCCTTTTCACTTTTGTATTTATGTGAGAACTTTGTGGACCTGCATCTATAAATTTGTAAATTACTATCATTCATATTGTTTTTTTATTTTATTTTTGTTTGTTAATTTTTTGTACTCAAGTCTTTTAGAACTACCTACATTAGGACTTCATTTAGGACTTCATTGTTCTCTCACTATCCTAAATCGTAGTACTGTATCCACTGAATTTGTTAAAGATGTTATTTTTAAAATCGTAAAATGGAATTTCTTGCCGGTTCTTCTCCATAGGAAACGACTAATTGGAACCGTGCATATAAATTCGACTTTCATAAGCACCTGTTTTGGTACATGCGTTTTTTTTTGATTTTGGTTTTTGATTTTGAGACAGGCGTATTTTTAGTCAATGTCTTTCTGTCAACATTTTTGCCCTCCATGGACCATAGTGTGGTGGTAACTAAGCGAACATTAACCGCCGTTAAGTGGATTAACACATGGTGCGCCCGGCCCTTCCGACCGATATGCGAGTACCATTATGGTTACTCACATTTGAGCTTATGACTACCTATAAGTGATTCACGAAATCGGGTTTCTATTAAGTTCTTTTACCTACAACATTTTAACACCTGACTTTTTGTTGGACAGGAAACGAGTAATTGATATAATTTTTATGTTGTCAAAATACTCACCAGCCCACCGTTCCAGTGTTACAGCTAGTTCACTAGTAGCAGTGGTAGCCTAGTGGTGTGACCGTCGGACTGCCAAATTATAGGTCTCGAGTTCGAACCCAAGGCACGCACCTCTGACTTTTAGGATTCATGTGCGTATTGTATAATTATCACTTCCTTAAAAACGGTGAAGGAAAACATTGTGAGGAAACCGGCATGCCTAAGAGATATTTCTCGACGGGATGTGAAGCCAACTCAGAGGCCCATGGGCGGCATAAACTCTGACACCAGGTTAGTCACTAATCACACGAAAAGAAGAAGCTAGTTCACACAGAAACTGTTTACAGGACCCGTTTTAGCGGATCTGTTTTTATTTTGGTGATGGCGCCTGTAGTTGTGTGAGAGAGTTCACATACACGACAGAATTTAGAATCCAGTAAAAAATACTGGATCCATTATTTTTATCGTATCCTGCCTGCCAGATACGACGCGGGTACCATTTGTTTAACTGATCCGTCGGTACAGATGTGAACGGGCTGATAGTTGTCACTATCAACCATACATGATCCTGTTCTGAATACGCTAATAGTTACTCAAATCAAATCAAATCAAAAAATTATATTTCACATAAACAAGTGCTTATGAAAAGTCGAATTTAGATGCACGGTTCCAATTAGTTGTTTCCTATGGAGAAGAGTCGGCAAGAAACTCCATGTTACTCTTTTAAAAATAATATCTTTAACAATTTCTGTGGATACAGTACAATGATTTAGGATAATGTGAGAACAATGAAGTCCTGACCACAGACCATTGAGTAATGTAGTACTAAACTAAAAGACGAGTACAAAAAAAAAATCAATATGAATGATAGCAATTTACAAATTTATAAATGCAGGTCCACAAAGTTCTCATATTTACAAAGTAAAAAGAAGCTAAACCATATAAAACAATTGAAATAATTAAATGTCATCAAATCATCACTGAATAGGCCAGTGGTTACGATTTAGCTGAGAGGAGAAAATATTTAAATACTTACTACGCAGATGACAAAGGATTTCTAGCCCATGATCAACTGAATTATTTCGAAAATATAAACTTAAAGCTACGTTTTTCTTTTTTTAAGCAGAAGTGTCCGTATTCAAACTCAGCCTACACCCCTGACTCTTCGAATTGATGTGCGGATCAGAATTTGATTATCGCTTGCGTTAACGGTGAAAGAAAACTTCGTGAGGAAACCTGCACACCTGAGAGGATTGAAATAGTTCGTTGGTGTGCGTAGTCCAGCACCAGGGCAGCATGATGGACTAAAGCCTAAACTCTTTTCATTCTGAGAAGAGGTCCATGCCCAGCTTTTTCATCTCTCGTGTCGGTACGACCTATATAAGAATAGCTCATACCGTGGTGCCCAGGGTCTGCCCAGGGTGCGCCAGACAAACTTAAATATCGCCACTCGTGGTGACTCCTTTTATGCACTTCTCGTGCCCAGCAGTGGAACACTAATGGCCTGATAATGCTATTATACATAATTATATAAAAATCAGACATGTTCAAGTTTACATAGATCGCCATTAATATTACTCTAACATCAACATCCACAATATTAAATACACACTACTATGTAGTTCATCCCCAAGCTTTCCGCGTCTCCCTACAAGAGCGGAAGCCCTCGAGTGGTCAATAGAGCATGCTCCACTCAGCCGGAACACCCGACAACATTAGCACAGGGGAAGTATTGGGAACAATCGCGACAAAACCAACCATTGTCATTCGCCACTGTTTTGTCAATAACTAAATAGTTCATAAATATTTAAAGGATTTAAATGGTAATCCTTGGTTTGTGAGATTTTTTTTTCGAGAAAGTTCCTTTTATTTGAATCTGTTATTTTCAGTGGTACGTAATTTTTTTGTGCATTATTTTCTAACTTTATCTTTACATAGTATAAAACAAAGTCACTCCCGCTGTCTGTACGCTTAGATCTTTTAAACTACGCAACGGATTTTAATGCAGTTTTCAACAATAGATAGAGTGATTCAAGAGGAAGGTTTATATGCCCCACATTAGTATTTCATTGCACCCGTGCGAAGCCGGGGCGGGTCGCTAGTAAATGATAAATGATTTTTATTTCTGTTAATAAATCTGTTACAGACTCTTACAAGTCAATGTAATGTTTTTTTTAAGACTAGACGGCGCCGGCATTTCCTGTCTGACTAACTCTGTGAAGAAAAACCGAAACAAACTCAGGATCAACGTCTCTTTTAAAGAAATTGTGGTATAAAAACTATGCGAGTGTAACAATGTAGGGCAACGTCTGGAATGGCCTTTTGAGGAAAGTGCCATAGCAGGAGTGGCATATAAGAAGTGTTAATTGAATGGTTATAGTTGAAACCTGAACCCTTTATTATACTTTAAAAGGCCTAAAATATGGCAATAGGCTCGCCACATATTATATGAGATTAAATCCCGTACACCCGTACCCCGGAACCGTGCACCTAGTTGTGACGTTTTAAAAGTGCCTGAAATCTGGTCTATTTGAAATAAAAAAACTTTGACTTTGAAATACAAGAGAAGAAACGTGTGTGTACTGACTCTTGTAATAGGAGAACGCCTCTGTTTACCCCTTCGGAGATTATAAGCGTGAGTATATGTATGTATGCATGTATATAATTATGTACTTTGGAATCTTGGTATTGCCTATACATACTCACTACTATGTTAGTTGACATAAATAATGAATAGAGTTTATAATAAAAATGAGGTAATACAGTATTGCAAACAAACCTGTTGCTACAAGATCTTATCGATTATCTATACAAATAAATAAAATTGAAGTGTCTGTTTGTAATGTCAGACTAACAGTTTTTTACTAAATGCGTATGAAAGTATATATGGTACTAATAAAAAAAAAACAATTTTAATATTTTTGTCTGTCTGCCTGTTTGTTTCGGCTAATCTCCGAAACGGTTGGATCGATTTTGACGGGACTTTCACTGGCAGATAGCTGATGTTAAGGAGTTACTTAGGCTACTTTTATTTTAGAAAAAGAGAAAGAATTAGAGTTCCCTGCAAAAAAAAAAAAACCCATCCGACTTCTAGGCAGACGAAGTCGCGGATGCAGCTAGTTCATCAATAAAATTGTAGAACCTAAATAAAACATATCCAGAGGAAGCGTCGCCATTTTGAATTTTGACGATGACTATTTGATTTTTATCATAACTAATATAAAGTAATTTTGTTATTAGTACCAAATACATATTGTATTCCACTAGTAATCCCGGGCTATGTAAAATGTTTACTTTCCATTGTTACCTCCAATCAGCAATTTACAACTGTGATTCAGGATTTTATTATTCAAAAATCGCATTGTAATGAAGCTTTACAGTTTACAATAAAACAGTTTTTGTTGATAGATCATTGTTTTTTTCTGATTCTCTATTTAATTTAATAAATAATAGAGTACTTTAATCTTAGAATAGTCCTCTTCTCAGAGCGAGAAGGTTTAATTTTAGTGTACGGGATGTATTGGGAGACAAGTTAAACACACGAAAGATGGTACATAACTAACTTTATTAGGTTCTCAAATCAATAGTATAAGGAGCTACATACGCTCACATACCTATGATATATAGACTATATTAGTAAGTAAGTATACCACTACATTAGAATAAATACGCTTAATTTAATTTTCCTCTTCTGGTTAAATTATTTCATTTCATTTAATAGCCTTGGCTTGGATGGGATTTATGAGGTCTCTGTGTAGGCAGACCTATCAATGTCTAAACACCGAAAACCGGCTGCAAAAGCAGCAGACTAGAGTTCTATACACGAATTAGATGAAAATTTTCTGATACAATAACTTGACTGCCTTGCTGGATTGCTTAGTATGGGGTCTAGGTCGAGCAAAGTGTTATTGGGTTTTTCCGTGTAGAATTCCTCAGTAGCTCCCGGAGTCTGGATTTGTGCCCGGTTAATGGCAATAGGCTCGCCCTCTATTACATGGGAGGACTTAAAAGTAACCGGGGAAACGAGGGTGTACTAAAAACACCTCTGACGTACCCTTCAGGGAATACAAGGCGTGATGTTCTATTATGTTTAATTTTGTACTTGGAACTCTTTGCTATCAGCTTTTCCCTGTAGATTTGATGTTGATATTATACTTGTGATTCTTCCGGGCGGTCCAGTATCAGTCTGCAGTATCCACCATCTAAGGTACCCATCGTTCTAGTTCTTTAAACAATATTTACTATCTAATACCAGGTTCACACGATTCGATTCTAATTGATCAACTGCTAAATCGCATGCGATTTGAACCGTCTGAACAGACTTTCAATCAAATTGAATCAATTTGAAGGAACAAAACGTTTCAACTTTAGTTGATCAACAAATGTTGTTCAACTAAAATCGAACCGTGTGAACCCGCTATAAGATTCCAACAATTCTGAGGATGCCCTTCATCAAGTTGGCACGAATAGCTTTTAAAATGTTCATCATTTATCTACAACAGCGCATTTTTTCAGACAAAACAGGTTTGACTTTGCCAAAGCGAAGAATTATCGTTTAGTAGCGACCCGCCCCGGCTTCGCACCGGTGTAAACAGGTACTAATGTGGAGCATATAAACCTTCCCCTTGAATCACTCTATCTATTGCTGAAAACTGCATAAAAATCCGTTGCGTAGTTTAAAAAATCTAAGCGTCCAGACAGCGGGAGTGACTTTATTTTATACTACGTAAACTATAAGGACTGGGACATTTTCATGAGATACATACTTAAGGATATGGCTGGATATGAAAAAAGAAATCGCGGCAATAATCCCTGTGTGAAAAAAGATACTTGCTTACTCTATTTCTTGATTCTCACAACCTGACCAGTTCTAAAAGCACGTACATACTTAATTGTAATATTTTGATATCCATAACCAAATTAAAGTCCACATTAAATTGTACTGTGTATTATGTCCAAACCAGCTGCAGATAGAAAATATCATATTATATAAGTTACACATGTACATTCCAAGAACGGACACAACAACGCCTCCGAGACCCTCTAATTCAATTACAGAGCTATTGTCCTCAAAGTTTTTGCTCTCCAACATTTTACACAGCAACAATGGAGTTATTTTGCCAACAATAACTGTAGTCGACGGACAATACTGTCGACACTCGGACAAGATGACGGAATAACAGTACAGTGAGATAGGCAGAAGTTTCAGTTGGAACAAGTGTGTGTTTCCTGGTGACTTGAAGTTCATTATTCATGTTTCGCCTTCCCCCATCCCTTGTCCAAATAACTAGGGGTTACCTTCTAGCGTTAACACTCAGATACGTCGAAATACTAGTAGGTATTTTACACAGGGTGAATATTGTTTGACAATATATGCATTACGATCGCCGCTGACGGCATGACGCGCTTTCCGAGGCAAGTTTTTTTTTTCTATTCGACTGCTTGTGGATCGTCTTGCGGACCGTTTCTACGTAACCGGGTAGTTATTGGCGAGTTATTGGTCTCCAACCAATGGGGACGAGTAAAATACTTAACCTAAGCTAACTACTACTACTACTACTAACATCATGACTACTAGCAACAACAGCATTAAGGGCGACCCCTAATGGGACTCGGACCTTGGCTTAGGGCGTTGCTGGCGGGAGGACTGGAGGGGAGACAGCTTAGTGAGGGCTGAACTAACGGTGTGATTCCGAGGCAAGAAGCAGTACGGCACTTTATGTACTAGTATTATGATTGTGGGAAAACGAAACGTAATGAGTGAAAGAGATGAGTGATGAAAGGAGAACTGAGTCATTTTAAATTAGTTTAAATAAAGAAGGACAATGTTCTTTTTATAAACGCTTGTAATTTTGGCTTTAATTGAAATAAACGATATACGGAGTTGGACGGTCACAGAGATCAGTTGCTTTTTATTTTTTCTGAGCTAATCCCACATGATGATTGATGAATATTGTAGGATTTATGGCGGGTTATTGTCATACATACATACATAACGTCACGCCTGTATTCCCCGACGGGTTGGACAGAGGTGTATCGTAACACCCTCATTTTGCCGTTATGTTTAAGTCCCATGTAATAGGGGGCGAGCCTATTGACACCAATCGGGCACAAATCCAAACTCCAAGCTGCTGTTGAGGAATTCCACACGGAAAAAACCCAATAATACTTTGCCCGACCTGGGGATCGAACCCAAAACCTCACGATCAGCACTGGCGCTTGCCACCACTAGACCAACGAGGTTATTGTCTATGCACTTTACTGCTCTATTCTTGTGTCAAAATCTACGGTGGCGTACGCATCTTTATTCTCTTCCATCTGGAGTCATCTGCACGAACACAGCTCCAAGTATGGTGAGTCAGTAAAAGCATTTTAAATCTATACTAATATTATAAAGCTGAAAAGTTTGTTTCTTTGAACGCGCTAATCTCAGGAACTACTAGTTGGAATTGAATAATTATTTTTGTGTTGGATAGTCCATTTATCGAGGAGGATATAAGCTATAAAACATCACGCTACGATCAATAGGAGCGGAGCATAAATGAAAAATGTTGCAAAAACGGGAAAAATGTCCACCCGTGCGAAGCGGGGACGGGCCGCTAATATAATAATATAATTCTAAATGAGCTATCGTATTCAACAATTATGATATATGATAATTTACTATGGTAAAATTAGCAAGTGTTGTTAATGATAAAGCCTTCGCAGTTACATAATTTACGAGGTATTAGGATATCGATAAATAAAATTGTAAAATTAAAACATTGATATAATCTTTATGTGCATTCACCCCGTATGGGGACGGGATATAATATAAAACTTTCTCACCGCACGCTGGGAATATACGCCTGTTGTAAGATTCAACAAAACCCAGCACGCTTGGTGGTAAGATCTGTACGGTCCGCTTGGCTAGCTACCTCACATTAAAGTCTGGCGCCAAGCAATTTACTGTGTTCAGTCGTGTGTAGGTATGTGAGAGCCAGAGGGGTAAAGGGGATTCCCTCTATATCTCTGTTCCGTGGATTCGTGTGCTCCATCTTAGACCCTGTCTTCGCTTACCATCAGGTGAGACTAGGGCCCAACGCGACCAAGCCAAGAATAAAAAATAAAAAAAATCTTATATTTTTTGTAGGCTAGTATAAAATCACATAATAATATTAATACATTTTAAGTTACAATTTTTTTAATTTTGATATTAATTTTAAGTTACATTTTAATTTAATTTTAATTTACATTTTAATTTTTATGCAAATTTTTTTTTCATTTTCTATTTGACTTTAATTTTAATCTACAATTTAATTTTCATTTTCATTTGTTTAATATTGTTATTTATAAATGTACCTATGGATCCTTGATATCTGAATTAAAATATTTTTATTATATTTATTTATTTTAATATTTTATTAAATTAAATGTTAGCCTTCTATTATTCCTACACAGTGGCAGTCGTCAATATTTTTTTACCACTCAAAACTAACTGTTCATGAAACATGAATTGTATTTATATGTGAAGTGTTTATCATGTCCTGTTCCAGATACGATCTTAATCTCGGATTAGTGAGGTGTTAGGATGCATTGTTAACGTCAGTTTAGTGTTGGTGCCACCTATGGGGGACAATGGTGCCATTCAGTGGTCAAGATACTCCCACGCGCCAAAATGGCGATTAGAGTAATAATGTAATCGTCGCATATCCGGCCTAATGTGTCGACTATTTGGTAATATTGCTATCATTGATATCTTGATGTGTAAGTAAAAGTAAGGTCATTCGAAAGTAGGTAGGTGGGACTCGTGGTTAATTAACAATCGCGTGGGTCAACCTGTCAGGTTTAGCTGCGTTTGCCGCGGTCAGTCTCTGGATGGTTCCCCGAGATCTCTACTACCCCTAATTCCTTCCACTTAGAGCTACTCATATACCTTACGATATATGTATATAATTAAACAGCCTACGCTCTATAGCTCTCTGCCTTTTCTATCAAAGGCTATATGAGCTAAGGGACTTGTACATTCCCGTTAAACCGCTAAAGAAATCGACACACCCCCCCTGGTATACCAGTGCTTTAATTAAGATATTAAAAGAAAAACAGAAATACCATAATAAATATAAAAATTACGGCAATTTATCGGACTATCACTCTTTTTCTATCTTACGAAGCCGAGTTAAGCAAATAGAGGCGGTTTGTTTTGATGCTTATATGGAAAAAATTGAATCCTCAATCTCCAAAAACCCTAAGTCGTTCTGGTCTTATGTTAAAAGTAAAAGAAGTGGTGACTCATTACCTGCCGTACTGCATTATATGGACCTGTCCGCAGACACCGGCGATGGTATCACTGAGCTATTCTCATCTTACTTTCATTCAACTTTCCAACAACCAGACTCGGCCTCTGATGATCTAGATGCTAATGTAGCCACTAATTCTTCCAGCTCAGTGAACCTGAGTACCGTTAGCGTGTGCCCTGACTTGGTACTCAAGCTACTTAAAGGTCTGGACCTAACTAAGTCTGGTGGGCCGGATCTGATACCCCCAATTTTTATAATCAATTGTGCAATGAGTCTTGTGGAGCCAGTCTGCTTGTTGTTTGAACGATCGTTGAGAGAGGGTGTTGTCCCGGAGATATGGAAATCCGCATTCATCACACCTATTTTTAAAAAGGGGAATAAATCGATGATAGAAAATTATCGTCCCATATCTAAACTATGTCTTTTCTCTAAAGTTCTGGAACGAGTGGTACATACGGGAGTTTACTCGGCCATGCAGCACTATTTAGGCGACGAACAACATGGTTTCCTCAGAAAACGGTCGACTGCTTCCAATTTGGTATTGTCCAACGAATTATTAACTACTGGGATGGATAAACGATGCCAGGTCGATGTTATCCACACGGACTACAGCAAGTGTTTCGACCGAATAGATCACCGTGTGCTTCTCCAGAAGCTTTTGGCTGCAGGAATACACGGTGACCTGTTTCGTTGGTTTTCGTCATATATAGATAATCGAACGCAGGCTGTGGTCCTACATGGATACATGTCCGGTTGGAAAACAGTCCCATCTGGAGTGCCTCAAGGCTCGATTTTAGGGCCGTTACTGTTTACAATATTTATTTCAGACATAAAGAACTGCTTTACTAATTCAAATATCTTACTATACGCAGATGACATGAAGGTTCTTAAGTCTGTACGTACATTATCTGATACCGAGCAACTTCAGTCAGACCTTGACAGATTCTTTTCATACTGCAAAATTAATAAGTTACAACTTAACGTATCCAAATGCTTTCACGTAGTATACACGCGCCGGATAACTACTATCGGCTCAGGATATACACTAGATGGTACGTACATAAGTAAGACTAGCAGTATCAGAGATCTTGGTGTAGTACACGATAGCAAATTACTTTTCGATGGTCACATAGAAAACATTGTCAAGAAAGCATTCAAGGCCCTAGGTTTTATTACTAGAGCTTGCTCTAGCTTTCGGTCTCTAAAACCAGTAAAAGTCCTCTACTGCTCCCTTGTGCGCAGCCATCTTGAGTACGTTTCCCAAGTCTGGAACCCTCAATATGAGATTTACAAATCTCGTATTGAATCCGTTCAGAAGAAATTTTTGCGTTACTTGGATTTTAAGACAAAGCAGTTCTCAGTAGACTATGAACACCGTTGTAAGCGTTACCATTTCTTACCGTTAAACATGAGACGTAATATTGGTGACATATGTTTTTTGGTAGACATTGCAAATGGCTCGATTGATTGTCCGGAACTACTCAGCAAAATACTTCTTCGCACTAACCAAAATAACCTACGCAGACGACCTCTGCTGCAGGCACCATGCGCATCGACTAATTACAGGCGCAACGCATTCTTCATTCGTAGTGTAAAAGCCTTCAATAGTTTACCATCGCACCTAGAGATCGATCTATTTTGCACCAATGCACACAGTATTAGAAAGATCTTAAACAAGGAATATTTTGGAAGCAGTAATGAATAATTACTAAATAGTTCAACTTCGATATCTAATGTAATATTACATTATGTGGTTGCTCATATATTACTCTACTGATTTGACGTTGCACGACTCGACTAATTAATTTTTATTACATTTAATTAATTTTTATTACATTTATAACCAATTTAACCTTTTTTATCTTGTTTTTTCTCTTGGTTTGCAAGTCACTGTTAGCGAACATAATCAACGCAAAGTACCTGTGACTAAATGTGTATATGTGGAAGCTTGTAATTAGCAAATTTTCCTACCTACGAATGATTTTTAATTGTGTTATTAGTCTGTAAGCTTTCTGTAAAAATAAATAAATAAATAAATAAATAATAATATTGTTACAGACGCTGTATACATGAAAATATATGAAAATCTTTTTGACCTTTTTCTAATTTATACTTCTTTAATTGACAATTTGAAAATTCCTTTGCTTTTCTTTAATAAAACGATAAATTGTCATAAGACGTCTGACATCAACAAGTCATTTTTATTTCTATTTACGTTGTATGGTAATACATAAGTACCGATAAAATTGAATTTTATAGTAGTAACAATGACATATTTGTGGAAATTACTGTCTAAATTTAAATACCCCATAAGATATGTGACGTTCGCACTATTGTTTTTGTTTTTATTTTTGCTTGTACATATATGTTCGATTCGCTTCAATGTGGAATATACAGATATACTACCAGGATTCCAAGTGTTCTCATACAATGGTGCGAAATTATCGTATGTAGCGCCGAAACACATACTTTTGTGGGAGAGCTATTACCTGATCATGAACAACTCAGAACAGATATTCCCAAACTTACAATGTAGAGTTAACGACTGTATTTTCACTAAAGACAAGGACTTGTTGGACGGTGACTACACGAGATTTGATGCTTTACTTTTTACTGAGGCAATCTTAAAGAGTAAAGTTCGACCTGAAAAGAGAGCTGAATCTCAAATATATATTTTCACTACCATCGAATCTGCATACAACCATCCAGCTTGTGAATTGTACAACGATAACTTCTTCAACTGGACATTTACTTATAGACTTGATTCGGATTTACTATGGAATTACTTTGTTGTCCGCAACGCATCAGAAGCTACTATTGCTCCGAGTATCAATGCCAATTGGGAAACAAATATAGATAAAATCGCCCCTAGTAGTATACTGAAAATATTAGATGGGAAAACAAAAGCAGCCGCTTGGCTGGTCAGTCACTGCAACGCTGACAACTCGAGGAACGAGTACGTAACAAGACTCCAGGAGCATTTGTACCACTTTTCTCTTAAAGTCGACGTGTACGGAGCTTGTTCTAAAACAAAATGCACTGACGACAACTGTGAAGAAATGTTCACGAGAGATTATTATTTCTACTTGGCGTTTGAGAACTCTTTCTCAGAAGATTACGTCACGGAGAAGGTGCTCCACGGGTACAAGAATTATGTGGTTCCTATTGTGTATGGTGGGGCGAATTACAGCAGGTAAGTTATATTTATATGACTATTACATTGGACTTGGAGCTTGTACACAAAACTGCGAATCGACGCGATGCGAATTCACAACGCAGAAAACTGCGACACAAATTGCTGCGATGCGATTTCGTGCGGCAAGACGTCTTCCTTCCAAGGTTCGGGTGACCAATCCCTCGACAATAGTTGGGAAAAGGTTAAGGATATTCTCTGTAACCCATCGCCCAGGAAAGGAAACATAATGTTTTAAAACTTTAACCTAAATTAAATAAACTGCGAATATTTAATGTTTAGAGAAAATAAAACCACGCATGTTTTAATTAACCGACTTCCAAAAAAGGAGGAGGTTCTCAATTCGGTTGTATTTTTTTAATCTTTTTTTTTTAATGTTTGTTACCTCATAACACCGTTATTTATAAACCGATTTAGATATTTATTTTTTTATTTGAAAGGATATACTTCCAGATTGGTCCTCTTTGAATTTGGTGTACATCTGATGAAGAACTTCGGAGATAGATAATGAAACTCCTCAATGACGAACAGTACGCATAATGTGATGATGTGATTATATTTCGAGCAGCGTCTTGAGTAGGTCCAATCATGTTTTAATTAAGGCCACTAAAACGAAAAAATTAAAAAGTTTTTAACAAAAATAAAAACGACTTCACAAAAACAATGAAAAGAATAAAATAATAATTACCATATTATAAAATTAACAGTTTCAGAAGTCGGTGCCTTCAATTTGGTTCAGCGTGGATTAGCACCGACTTCTGAAATTGTTAATTTTATAATATGGTAATTATTTTATTCTTTTCATCGTTTTTGTGAAGTCGGTTTTATTTTTGTTAAAAAGTTTTTTATATTTGTTCATACCAAATTACCTCTAACTTAACCATTTTACATTCTTATAAAGACCACAGATAACGAAACACAGTTTCGAGTATGTTACCAAATAGTGCACAACATTGTGTTACATGTTGTTTTTATTTTTTCCAGATTTTTACCACCTGGTTCATACCTTAACGCCAGGGAACTCCACCCATACAACTTAGCTGTTATCATACACGAAGCGATTCAAGACCCAGTGAAGTATCAGGAGTACTTCAAATGGACCAATGTCTACACTATCGATGATGACGTCGGATATCACCCGCTATGCAAGCTCTGCGAAGCTTTAAACAGTAAGAAGGCAAGACAAAAGCAGACGTACGGGACATTCAGGATGTGGTGGAACGGTCAGAACGGTATGAAGTGGTGCTTACCACCAGAATATTGGAATGAAACGTCACGCATCAACGTGGACGCTGGGCACATATTTAATATGTACTACTCTTAATTATTATTGTCTTTTTCATTGTTTCTAAAAAGTTTTTTTTAGTTTACTTATACAGTTTCTCTTATTGTGTTATTCACATGAAATAAAATGCAGGAGTTTAACTTAATACAAGTATAAAATTCTTATTAATGTATAACTTAATTTTAAGTTAGTAGTTATTAAGATACAACCTGATTTTAAAAGCTGTACACTCCTATTAGATCAGTACTCTTCAATATCGACTATATACTCTTAAATGACGATACGTTTGGTGCAGTGGTTGAGCGATTGGCTTCTACGCTACGGGTCGAGGGTTTGATTGCCGCACTGAACAAGTATTTGTATGGCCTACAGATAGTTGTCCGGGTCTGGATGTTTGTGCATGTGAAGATTTTTGTCTGTAAATGCACCCACGATACAGGAGAAATCCTAGTGTGGGGCAAAGTTTATAAAAAAAAAACGGCATTGCCCAGTAACTGGGTTGTGGAGGTCTGATGGCAGTCGCTCTGTGTATAATACTGGTATTCAGCCACATCTGGCCACTGGAAGCTGACTCCAACACAATTGGGAAAAAGCTAGGCAGAACGAAGTCTTATAAGGTTGCTATTAGAGACATAAACATCCCGCAAATCAATGGGCGTTATCAGATCTCCCACGCAGAGAGAGCTTAGCGAAACCTCATCAACTACAAACTAAGGCAGCTATACGAGTTCATAGAAACCGTCACCGATAGTTTTGTAATCCCTATACAATAACAGGGCCCTTATTAATTTCATATTGCTAACAAAAGAGCATGTTGCTACAAATATTAGTACAAAAGACGGTGGAGTAATTAATGTTAGAGTCGTATTGGTTGAATCCCGTCGTTAGCCCCGGGGGAGGCGCGGGCAAATCGCCGCCGACACAATACGGTAGTTAGGGATAGGGGGCGCTATCGGCGGACGTTTAACGAGCAAATTATTTAGTAAATGTTGCCAAATAATAACATTAATGCGTGAGGGGCGCAGTTAGGACCCGGTGGTCGCCCGTCGCGCAGTTGACTGCGCACTGCTCGCGTTTAGGTAGGTTAATATGGATCTTGAGTACTTAGAACCAGTATCTATGGTGCTTTGGATATCATAATGTAACTGACATCAATAACAGTGGAAATGCTGCTCACATATCTACACAAACAATATCAAACCGATTCCTTCTTTACTTTATAAACTGGTCCCATTTTAATTGTTCAATAAATCTATACTAATATTATAAAGAGGAAAGATTTGTATTTTTGTATGTAACGAATAATCTTAAAAACTACTGGAACGATTTCAAACATTTTTGTGCCGTTAGAAAGCTACATTATCATTGAGTAACATAGGCTATATTTATTACTGGAATAAAACTTCTTACGCGGGCGGAGCCGTGAGGACACAGCTAGCATTATATATTTTATAAACGATATTTATTGTAACTAATAGTCATGTTTAGCTAAGTATGTCAACAACGATAGTTTTATTTCACGTCTAAAGATATGCAGTAAAAAAATACACCGATAAAACAGAAACTCCTAAACACATTTATGACGATAAATAATTCCCCAATAAAACACAAATTCACAAGAACCTATTGACGAAAATCTGAACAATCCAAATATTGGTGGTGTGCAAAAATAATGGTGATGTCCACAAAGGCTGCCTGGCGCGCTAGGGGTGGTCCCCTCGAGCGGCGGCCAATAAGAGGCCGCCTCGCCGAGTACCAGCGCAAACAGCAGCGATCCTGAATGCCACATAATTGAGTGGCTCCTCGACTGCGCTCCACTGATCCATTGTCAACGCCATTAAAGCAATTATGAGCTAAATGCTCGCGAATTAATGATGGTTTTATAGATGTTTTACGCTTGGAAGCGCGTCTTTCAACTTGATAGAAAGTTACAGTTACGGAGGTGGAATTGTTTTAGATAGCAATTGCTTTCTGCAGATGACAAAATGGAAGTTGGTAATTAGTTAACGACTTGCTTATTTGTTAACTTTATTGATTCTAATTACAATGTGGATTACTTAGTATTATAATAGATACCCTACCTAACACCATACGTAAAATATAATCAGAAAAAGGAACTAGATGATTTATTAACTAAAACAAGATTTTATTTTATTTGTACCTCGTTGGTCCAGTGGTGACAAGCGTGACTACTGATCGTGAGGTCCTGGTTTCGATCCCCGGGTCGGACAAAGTGTTATTGGGTTTTTCCGTGTGGAATTCCTCAGTAGCAGCCCAAAGTTTGGATTTGTGCCCGGTTGATGGCAATAGGCTCGCCCCCTATTACATGGGACTTAAACATAACGGCGAAACGAGGGTGTTACTATACACCTCTGCCCTACCCTTCGGGGAATGCAGGCGTGATGTTATGTTATTTATCGACAAAGGCCATAAAGGTCTGTGAAACAGTCCCGCTAGTATACACAGCTGCCCATTGTTCGATTTTTGATTACACTATGTGTCGATCGACACCAATGGAGTGAACTTGAAGGCACCTACAGTTCTTTATCAACGTGTATTAATGCTACATCGATTTAAAACAACGTGTCACAAGGTTAGTGGATGTTTACCGCAGCGCTAATTGGCCGCAGCGCGCTAAACATTTACTGGTAAACGAAACTTAATAACGTATTCACAGTGCGAGCGGAACGTTTCGCCGACATTTTGCTGTGTGCCTTCCGACAACCCCTACTAATGTCACTCATAAAGTTTCAGATCTCGTTCAGATCCCGAATTCGTTGATGGCAGATAATTTTTCTACAGAACTCGTAAGCTTTTGATTTTTTTAACGGTTGAACGCTAGGCTCATTTTGTTATTTAGACGGAAGAAATTCCAAGTTGTTTTATACTAGCTGTGTCCTCACGGTTCCACCCGCGTAAGAAGTTTTATTCCAGTAATAAATATAGCCTATGTTACACAGTGATAATGTAGCTTTCTAACGGCAAAAGAATTTTTGAAATCGGTCCAGTCGTTTTTAAGTTTATTCGTTACATACAAAAATACAAATCTTTCCTCTTTATAATATTAGTATAGATTGAGCAGAACCTACAAAAAACATAATTATGTATGCCAAAAACATAAGACTACGCGCTAAGAATCATGATGAAACATGTAACTAAAAATGTAAAAACATGTAAAAAAAAAAAAAAAAAAACTTATTTCGGAAAATTGGTAGTTTTGTTTCAAAGCATAAAAAAATCTAATACAATGTGAATATTAGAACAGAGATTGAGGAGGATGGAAAAAGCGTATAATTGTCAGTATGAACAAACAAGTGTCTTTTTACGTATGATATCAACCATTCGTACATTTAAACAGTAGGTAGGCTTCAGGTATTTTTTTGAAGTAGAAAACATGCAGGAATCTTACGGTTTTCTTTAATATATTTTTTTAAAAACTTGCCTCACACTTGTATTTCTCTTGTATCGTGGGTACGTGTACAGACACAAATCTTCACATACACAAACGCTCAGACCCGGAACAACTATTCGTAGGCCATACAAATATTAGATCCGTGCGGGAATCGAACCCACGACCCGTAGCGCAGAAGCCAATCGCTCAGCCACTGCACCAAACGTGTCGTCAACACATATATTACATACAGTACTAGCTGCCCGGACAGACTTCGTTCTGTCAAAAGTTATTGGCCTGTAGTGGGAAAAGAAGTGTTGTTTTTACTATTTTCCACGCAATTTTGCTTTTTCTCTCCATAAGAACCTTCCTTGTGCCTTAAGGAATATATATATAAAAAAATAGCCGAATTGGTCGAGCCGTTATCAAGTTTTGCGCTTAGCAACACATTTGGCGATTCATTGTTATTTATATAGATAGATTAGTTCATAAAAACTATCAAAAAGATTGGTATTTTTTTGGTCTTGCTTCAAAAATTTGCCTACAGTCCTCCAACAAAAATAACCATTCCAAACTCAAATACATCAAAGATCATCCGAGTACGCAAGTCGTGGTACAAGTCCCCCGGGATAGTAGAGTCCCCGCAAACGGAATGGATAATTCAATAACCGACGGAACGCGCCACCTAATCCTTGAATTAGCAATACGATATGAATAAATAGATTTTGGTCGAACAAAGCAGGTGCCCTGGGAATACGGAGTAGGGGACACGGCGGTGTTTAGCGAATCATTAGTTTTGCTAACGAAGGGTTGCGTAAAATATTCCAATGTCATTGTAATGGGGTAGCATCGATGTTCATTCGTTCGCTGCAGTTGTTTTAAGAGACAAAAGTTTAGTGTAATTAAACATGCATGTCAGGTGAAATTGATATTTTTTCTAAAAAAAGAATATGAAAAGCTATAAATCTCATGAAATTAACTCGAAAACATCATAAGGAAACCGGCGTGCCTGAAAGATATTTCCCGACGGCATGTGAAGCCAAGTCAGAGGCCCATGGGCGGCATAAACTCTGACACCAGGTTAGTCACTAACCACACGAAAAGAAGAAGAATTCGAAAAGACTTCCTGAACAAATCGTTTTTGTAAATATATTACTGAACACGAAAACGAAAACACATACGTAATCTTAAATCGCGTTGACAAGTTTATAAAGCATAATCAAAGTATGTAGCAACATTATTGGCATGGAGCAAGAGAACAAACATTTACGAAAGAAAAATGTACGCTTCGGATATGTTTAGTATTGAGAAACACAAATACTGGTACCAGTAACATATCACGATCAAACACAACTACATAATAGACGCTACACCATTAATGGAGTAACTAACATAAACAGATAGCAATCTAATCTCATTGTTGCAGCCGACGTCAATTATAACAGATACATCGAGCGGCACAGAGATACGCCAATTAGGCGAGGTTCAGGAAGCTGCCGCGCGTGCGCACACCCTAATTGTTTCCGACATAGTCTTGCCACCCCCTCCCTCCCATCGACTACAAAATAATAAGACACAGAAGGCCCACTCCGAGTCCATGATCCACCGTGCTCTCCCGGTCGTCTCGTCAGACTCCGCAGTCACACCGCTCATTCAGCCCTCAACAAGCTGTCTTCCCAATCCCCAGCTAGCAATGCCCTAAGCCGAGGTCCGAATCCTATTAGGGGTCGCCCTTAGTGCTGTTGTTGCCCTTAGTACTCATGATGTTAGAGTAGTTAGCTTATAGGTTACGTATTTTACTTCACCCCCTTTGGCTGGAGACCCATCAGGTCTCGCCAATAAACTACCCGTTACGTAGACGCGGTCCGCAAGGGCCATCTACAAGCACTCAAATAGGGACAAAATTAAAAATAAAATAGGCCCTCTTCGAAAGTGAAGACAGAAGTGGACAACGTCGAACCACTTAAACGTGGTAACACTGCTACGTCACCGGAAGATCATTTCAAGAATTCTCATATTATAAGGAAAAAATAGCAACATCCAGCTGAAACTCACGGAAAGACTTAGATAGGGCTCTGAAGAAAGATGGTGGACCATCGACCCCACTGCTGCGCTACAAAGGTCTATTCTAAAAACACCCGTATCTCCGCCAATCAACTTGTTACTACTGGCTGGCAACACTAGAAGCAGAGAATTCGACTAATGTTGCTCACTTATCAATTCATCAGCGCTACCCCGCCGTTTGTTGGTCGCTACATCTTCTTCATTTAGCGGCAAACACTACAATAGTATACTGGACAGTTAGCGGTATGTATGCGTGAGGTTTATGTATGTGGAAGTAGGATGTAACACAGTTCTATAAAGACTCAAAAATATTGTTTTGTTCGGGCTAGACTTTATACCAAAACATCGCCATACATCGTGTTTTGAGCGGATCTTCTATATCGTTCCTGTGTCTTCTACAAACCACTACCCCACTCGCCTCCCGTAGCTCCGGGCGATAACAAGGAAAGGAATATCAGAGCGTAGAGCAGAAAGCTGGAACTGCACAATGTTTTGACAGTACGCTTTAAGTACAACTGCAGTACCATCGGATTTGCTGTGCCGTATCGTCCAATTGAATCTCGGCGAATTGAAATACTTATGTTCTTTCTATTTGGTGGGATTTACGCTACTAGTACATAGATTTGAACTTTGCTTCGGTAAATGGTGACTTTTCATATTAAATTTATCCATTTCAGCTGCAAATTCGAAACTGAATTTATTGATAAAATAAACGATGGTACAAACTATATATGAGATGGGCAATATTGGATGGACATGTTCCTCACATATTAAATCCAACATCAATTGGATTGTTAATTTATGTACAGGGTAATATCTATTATAGTATTTAATATGTAAAGTTTAAAATCATACAGAAACTTTTATCAACAAAATAAATGCCATACAACGATTTTGCTGAAATCCAATTTCACATAGAATTATCGAATAAATTTCCATTATTACACATCCGTTCGACTACATTGTTCCCTCAAAATGCACTTCACCATATCGGTGTACACTGGAAGCCACACAAAATATCAACATTTTTCGACGATGCAACTTGACACTCGGGTCATCCGGAAGCAATCGAGCACAATGCACTAAATGCACGCAATTGTACGCGGCACGTGCGGGCGTGTGTCCGCGATTTGAGCCAAAGAGACGTACAAATGCGTGCCGAATTAGTGACGTCTCTATTATAGTTATATGTTGATGATTTACGCTTGTTAGGCCTCAATTAATTATTCTATTCTGAGAATGAATGGGTACTTGTAATCCTTGTGTCTAGCCAGATAATCTCTTCTTGTTGAAAGACTTACTAGTAAATAGTTTGGTTTTATAATCATTACTAGAAATATCTAGAAATAGAACTGATAATAAAATACTCATTGTTTTCTTTTAGTGGTGTGTCACGTTTTTTGGGCAAAGATTTACCCTTTTGGTAAAAAAAAATCTGTGGTGCATAAATTGTGAAAAACGCAGAACAAAGACCGGAGTCCACTACGGCTAATCTTATAACCTATACGCATAAAGCATAACAAACACCATAATTCGTCGTATATCGAAGATGACCCGGGAAGCTTTGAAAAGAGTGCTATCCATATTACCATCAATTTAAGATGAACAATGTTCAACTTCAAAACGGCATTTGGTAATAATTAAAAGATACGTGTTAAGGTCTATCCACACATATCAGGGCCAACCGAAGCAAGACCTCAGTCGCTCAGTGCTGGTTATTTAGCGTCAGTGACCGGCCCGGAAGCGACGGAGCTCTTGCTTCGGTACAAAATGTATGCGATGGTGATCTCCGACCCGGTCCCGGCCCTGATATGTGTGGGTAGAGCTTTAGTATGGCGAAACGAGGGTGTACTAAAAACACCTCTGCAGAACCCTGCGGGGAATATAAGGCGTGATGTTATGTTATGTGTTAGTTTTTTTTAACAGGAAGATTAATGATCGTGTTTAACCCTGGTCGCACCTGATGGTAAGCGCAGACAGGGTCTAA
The DNA here is from genome assembly GCA_910594945.2 of Amphipyra berbera. Lineage (NCBI taxonomy): Eukaryota > Metazoa > Arthropoda > Insecta > Lepidoptera > Noctuidae > Amphipyra > Amphipyra berbera. The sequence goes on along the minus strand of OU343136.1, from coordinate 5,319,855 downwards.
GAACACACGAATCCAAGTATCAAAGATATAGAAGGATTCTCCTATACCAATCTGACCTTCACATACACACGACCGAACACAGTAAACTGCTTGGTAGCTAGCCAGGCGGACTATATAAATTCTACCACGTCGCGTGCTGGGTTTTGTTGAATCTTACAACACGCGTCTATTCCCAGCGTGTGGCGAGGAATTTTTTTCTAACTTCTAGCCCTTCCTCACAGCGATTAAACACAACAACACAACGGTTTTAAAATTAAGTAAATGTTGAAAGTGCTATTAATAATTCTCTTTGAACGCCTCTATTGGTCGCTCCAACAACTCTACACAAATAATTAAGCAACACAATTATGAAAGTTACTCTACTTTGCGAGTGCCTGTTTATGGTGGAGAGTTCTAGTAGATTGCATAAACCATATGGAAGGTTTTTAGGATGCAGATAATTTACAGCTGTATGACGCAAGTGTGAACGAAGAATGACGCAATTCAAACATGGATTAGTGTAAGTTTAGGTTATTAAGGAATAAACAGTTGTAAACATAAACATGTTGTCGAGCGGCGAAAAACTGAGATAATACCTAAATTATACAGTCTAACCTGTAATTATTGTCTCAATTTTTTTTTATTAAACATACTAACCCTTCCAACAAACGTACTTAATTATCCAACATCAAATCTCCAAGGATTGCTTAATATCGGGAACATTCGGTGTAATATCAACGTAATACAAACTGCGAGCGAGCAGGGAGGTGAGGCGAGGGGGTGCGGGGAGGGGGTGGTAATAGTTCATCATCCGATAATAGCGGGATTAACACGATCCAACCCTTTGTGGGCGGCTTGTAAAACTTTACCAAAACATTTGTCCGCACTGATTATTTATTCGTCCTACATTAAATATTCGCACAGTGAATATGAAATTGAGTGTCGTTTTATTCGGAAAATGAATTTAATTTGTGAATAGCCTTGCTTTTGAATGTTTCATAGTATTGTTTTTATTTCTATTTTGTTGACTGCCTTGTTGGTCTAGTGGGTTCGAGCATAGGGTTGGGTTTTCCATTAGGATTTTCTCAGTAGCAGCCCGGAGTCTGGATTTGTGCTCGGTTAATGGCAATAGGCTCGCCCCCTATTACATGGGACTTCAACATAACTGGCGAAACGAGGGTGTGCTAAATCACCTCTGCCGAACCCTTCGGGGAATACAAGGCGTGATGTTATGTTATTTTTTGTTCTATTATGTTTCATTGGATCTGTGCGTGATTTCAGATCATTAAGAACACGCGGTTGCTTCACTTTTAAGTCACGAGTAAACAATGTTTTGGATACAAGTTTGTCAGCAATTTCTGAAACACCAAACAATGTTTCTAGAAACGATTATTTGGATCTATTGCCGTGTATAAATATCAGTCAACAGTGTTAAATTAATCGCAACATGTATCACCTTTCAGCAACACGTAAATACTTGTTTCTGGAACAGTGTTTATCTATACTAATATTATAAAGAGGAAAGATTTGTATTTTTGTATGTAACGAATAAATTTAAAAACTACTGGACCGATTTCAAAAATTCTTTTACTGTTAGAAAGTTACATTATCACTGAGTAACATAGGCTATATTTAAAACTTCTTACGCGGGCGGAGCCGTGGGGAAACAGCTAGTAAACAATACATGGCTATCGGCTGATGTTAATAATTGATCTCATTCCAAAATTTCTAGATCCATGTAGGATTTTGACATTACTTCTATTGAATTTTTGTCAGAACCTTGCATCAATCCAGAAACTCGGGATTGAGATAGGTTATTAATATCGGCTGTATATGGTTACAATATTTAGATTAAAATACCAAAGATACCTTCCGCCTAGATAGGTATCTATACCGGCCTAGGCGGAAAGCACACGACATCCAAAGTGAGGCTATGTCGAAAATAACTTACTAAGTTTCCATTCCAAGGGCGGCACGGTTTTTTTAATGAGACATTATCTAACAATATGCTACGATAAAGTAAGGTTAAGTCGAAGATTTATATTCGTTAATTTGGTGAGGTTGGAAGAAGTCAAAGCGAAAATATTTAGTCAATTCTTTGTATCCCAAAATCTCGATGAAGTCTCCTTACAAATTACAAAAATGCCACTTACCTAATAATTTTTACAACCCCTTACAACATTTTATAATAGCACCCAAGAGTACCAAAATATAGTATTCCCATCACACATTCTGAAACCCCTCCGTTTCGTCCTAACAACTACTTTCACCATCAACTCTGTCAATTTATATTTGCCTGCAATCATTAATGTAGGCGTCGACACGTTTCGCTGTTTTTGCCAAGCGGGCGCTAAACATCTCCATTAAATTTAGAGACACCCTACCTCCCGCGCCTTGTTCTTTGCCAGGCGATGGAGGGGAAATGTTCCCGAGCCTCGGAGTGTTGTGTTGGTCACAGAGTAAACTAGCCGAATGAATAGGTGTCAGAAGCAATGCGTCAGAGCGGCCCGCCGGGGGCGCGTCGGACGTGCCGCGTAACCGGACCCACTCGCATCATAATGCTACATAATTCAATTGATTCCCCGACACTACCCGCACGCTTCCTTCTAACTTCGTTTAGAACGTTTTGATATCGGATACGCCGCTTTGACGTCTCCTTGTACAATTCTTTCCCAACTGACCCTCGGTGAAAAAATAAAAGCTGCGAAATTAAATTGACTATCTTGTATTTAACAAATTAAATAAATTTAACAACAATGGCACTTATGACTTAGTGATGGTAAGAGACGGCAGGTGAAGAGAAGGTGACGTGGCCAAGGTTTTGAGCGTATGCCACTTTGGTAACGGGAGCAGCGGCGTACGCGACCTTGGCGACGGGAGCTGAGGCGTAGGCGACCGGAGCTTGCGCGTAGGAGACGGAGGCAGGAGCATAGGAGACTTGGGCAGGGGCATGCTGGTAAGAGATTTGGGCAGGGGCTTGTTGGTAGGAGACTTGAGCAGGGGCGTGTTGGTAGGAGACTTGAGCAGGGGCGTGTTGGTAGGAGATCTGGGCAGGGGCGTGAGAGTAGGAGATCTGGGCAGGGGCCTGGGCGTAAGAGACGGGAGCAGATGCGTAGGCGACCTTGGCTACGGGAGCAGCGTAGGCAATCTTAGCGACAGGGGCGTGCGCGTAGGTGACAGGAGCGGAGACAGCGATCTTGGCAGGAGCTTGTTGGATGGGGGTACCCTCGTAGCGCACGTTGGCGTTGAAGCCGTGCACGTCGTCGGCGGTGTAGTCGACGATGCGGTGCACGCCATCGGGTTGCACGAGCGAGTACGAGCCCTGCACGGCATCACCGGAGCGCGACTCCTGCTGCTGCTTCACGTCGCCGCTTTGGCCGTCATGGACGGAGTACGAGAACTCGTAGTGAGCAGGTGCTTCGGGCTGGGCGTACGCCAATTTAGCGACGGGCACCACGGGGATGGCCACAGCGGTAGCAGCTGCCACGAGGGCGGAGAAGGTCAGGAACTGGAAAAGAAATTCGATAAGTAATACTTGTATAAAATTCGACTATCTTGAGACATAATACATAAGATATCACTTCAATCCCAAATGGAATATGCTAAACAAAATTAGAAACAAAGTACTACTTCTTAAGGAATATTTTGCAATCACGTGATACGATAACTGTCGCGTTTGTGATTCTAAAAAGGGTTAGGCTGAGTGGCAGTGCTGCCAATAAAAAAATCTCGATTTCCCGCGTCAGTTTTGTCAATTCCCCGAAATTCCCCGCTTCTGCATTCCCAAGCGATAGTTGGACGACTTTTTTTTAGACGTTCCCCTTACTCTTTCGATTTCTCCTGTATCTTAGGTGCATATACAAATAAAATACAGAAAAAATTGAAATTGGTCTCAATTCCCCGAAATTCTCCGATTTCGGTCAATCTCCGCGTTCTCCCCGCGCTAACCCCCAACTCCCCGCAAATCGGGGATTTTCCCCGCGATTGGCAGCGCTGCTGAGTGGTGTTATCCTACAGTATTTCACTCGGTCCCATGTAAACTGTGTGATAAAAAGCGGCACTATGATTGGGCACAACAACAAGGGCAACTATGTTTATTCTCAAGAATAAATCAAATAACACTCTTGATCTAATTACACAACCTACTTATAATCAACGTGGTATTTAATGTCTACTTACTCTGGCGACCATGTTGACTGGATTGTTTATTGTAGATGAATGTGCTGCTATTCGGTAGCACGGAGCTTTTATACTAGACACAAGTATTGCGCATGCACATACGAACATATATTATAAAGATATAAACATGTGTACTTGAGCCTACTTGATGCCCGCGGCGGAGTCAAAAATATCTATATAAGGATCGATGGCAGCGACAAGAAACGCGATTATGTAATTCGTTTCAAGTTCAATTATTTTGTTTACTTACTATAAGCTTACTATCAAATGTTTACTTTTGATTGTTATCGATGGACCGGTAAACCAGGGTTACTTTCAAATACAGGTAAGACATTGATGGTTATAAAAAAAATGGATTTTTTCATTATCTATATAAAAATCAATGCCGTGCGTATAGTCTCGCAAAAACTCGAAAATGGCTCGATCGATTTGTTTCTTTTTTTGTTTTGTTTTCTTATAAAAGTACAGGGTTTGTATAGGAATAATCTCTTTTTAACAAAAATAAAACCGACTTCAAATTGTCTATCTCCGAAGTTCTTCATCAGATCTTCACCAAATTTGAATGGGACCACTTCGAAAGAATACTCTTTCAAACAAAAAAAAGGATCATTGAAATCTGTTCACAATTAGCAAAGATATCGCGGAACAAACATACAAAAAAAAAGAAAGAAAAAAAACATACAGTCGGATTGAGAACCGCCTCCTTTTTTGAAAGTCGGTTAAAAACGAAAATTAGGAAAAAATTGGTCGCACGAAGTTCACCGGGCAGCTAGTCTCTGGTAAAAAGGAATTTACACATTTTTTTGTTGTACAGGCAAATTACAACAAATTACACTTTAACCGTCTCTCTAATAACCGCTGTGTAAACTTAAGTGTAACCATACATTTTTTATGAATAAGCTTGTCATAACTTTACACAACGATTATTGATAAGGGAGTAAGAGTATGATGAGAAGTATGACCACGCTTTCCAAAGTGGTACGTATGGGCCTTTCTGAAAAGAAAGGTACGACTGTGATGAGCTGTATGATGATGAAAGAAGTTAAAAAGTACCAAATGGGGTTGGCTTTGTTACTTAATGTTATCTTCTACGTCAACCGAACGATAACCAACCCAATATCTTCCATTCATTCTTCGCATATCGTAGCCAAAGGTTTTTAAGGAAGCCACGAGCCACATATCAGTATGGGCTTCATGATAGACCGCTAAAACCACGCTCGGTAACGCAGCGCTGCACGTTATTATTACTACACAAGCAGATATTGTGCCTACTGTTGATATATATTGACGGCACGAATAGTGCAGTTGCTAAGCGATTGGCTGCTGCGCTATGGGTCGCAGGTTTGGTTCCTGTACGGAACAAATATTTTTTGGCTCACAGATAGTTGTTCCACGTCTGGGTGCATGTGAGATTAGTGTCTGTTAACGCACCCACGACGACACAGGATAAACCCAAGGGCCGGGCAAAGAAAAAGCTTTTTGAAAAAAAAACTTTAAACCGCCTACTTATATGTTGTGTCTCGCCTTTTTCCCAACTATGTTGAGGTCACCTTCCAGTCTAACCAGATGCGGCTGAATACCAGCATTTACACGGAGCGACTGCCATCAGACCTCCACAACCCAGTTAGAACGCAATCCTAAGGTTAGACGGGTTGTCAGACTTTCGGGCTTCTGACTTCCCGTAACGACTGTCATAGGTATTTGCGTGACACCCGGGACCGACTATTTAACGTGCTCTCCGAAGTACGGAGGGGTCTCGATGTGTAAAACGGTCACCCATCCACAGACTGACCGCGGCAAGCACAGCTTAACCTCGCAAATCGTATGATCCGTGCAGTTAATAATTAGCCACAAGCTCTTAATCTTATAACCGGCTATATGCGGAAAAAAATTAAAATGGTTTATTATTTGCCGGGAACCGAACTGTTCGTGATGACTACGTCAAGGCATATTATTACTAAGTTCCCTATTTGTATGCAAATCTTTTTAATAGAATATTTGTATCAATAAAACAACAATGCAACAGGAGTCACGAACAAAATTTTATCTGGTTATCACTATCACCATCTCATTATACGAATGAATTAGTAAACCTACCCAAACGGTTTTGATACTAGCTATGATTTCTATGACATAACAAAACCATTTGAGTGGATGGTAATGGAGAATACAAAAAAATAATTGCAATAGACGTGACAACTAAAGCATTGACACTTTTGACAGTTTAAAGGTCTGTCTTCTTCTTCTTCCTGCCCTTATCCCACACTAGGTAGGGTCGGCACAACGTGTATTTCGTGGATCCATGTTGTTAGAGGTTGTGGCTTATTTTTTATGACTTCCTCTTAGCCTTTTCCCAATTATCTTGGGGTCAGCTTCCAGTCTAACCAGATGCGGCTAAATACCAGTATTTTACACGGAGCGACTGCCATCAGACCTCCGCAACCCAGTAACTGGGCAATGCCGATATCCTAAGGTTAAACCGTTTGTCAGACTTTCGGGCTTCTGACTACCCGTAACGACTGTCATAGGTATTCGTATGACACCCGAGGCACGGAGGGGTCTCGTTGTGTAACGAACGGTCACCCATCCACGGCTTGACCGCGGGAAGCGCAGCTTAACCTCGAAAATCATATGATCCACGCGGTTGATAATTAGCCAGAAACCCCTCAGTCCACTTGCAGATATCAACACCAATTTACTCAAGAAATATGGGTCCATAATATATTTTCGTGATTGATTTGATATGTCCCATAGAATCCATAGTGATTTGGTTATAACTTTTAAAGTCTTACCATCTATGGAGGCACGAGGTATGGTGTACCTCCAACGAAAAGGGAGAATCCTCAAACCAGGCGGGTCTTATGCCTGGCGGGCTACTGCCCAACGGTTGCTTTTTTTATTTTCGACTGCTTGGATGGTCTTGCGGACCGTTTCTACGTAAAACGGTCATAGGAGTCAACGGTCAATTGCTATGACCACCACGCTTGGCAGATGGGTTGGTGACCGCAGGATGTTCTTAGATGACACAGGGCCTTTTTTTCTATTCGACTGCTTGAACAGTGTCTAGCGGACCGATTCTACGTAACCGGGCAGCGAGACCTGAAGGGGCTCCAAGCAATGGAGACGAGTAAAATACTTAACCTAAGCTTACTACTACTAACATCATGACTACTAGCAACAACAGCACTAAGGGCGGCCCCTAATGGGACTCGGACCTCGGCTTAGGGCGTTGCTGGCGTGAGGAGAACGGTTTATATTGGGAAGTTGTAATTGTATACTATCTGCGTGTCAAATCTTGATATCGCGATACAGGATTTGTTACGTCATTTTTCGGAGTTGTTATTATTTATATTATACTATATATTATACTGTTATTTTTTATGACTGACGGCCTTGAATTTATTTGATTTGCACTATGAATTGAAATTATTTGATTTGCACTATGCATCTACTGGTTTTTAGTTTTTTTTTAAGAATTTTATTTTATTGTGACCTATTATTTCATATTGCAATATAAAAGAAAACATTTTTAAATGTAGTAAACTCTCCAGCCGTCATTCTGTAGATGATTATCTTATGACTTATAGGTAAAAAAGCAAAGTATCAAGATCATTCCATCCACAGCACATGATATCTTCGTGTAACTAATTAGAATGATCCACAATGAATATAATGATATTATCTAACGGCTACCACTCTACAATAGCGCATATTAATCACGTCATTTGCCATCCACAATTGGAACTGTTTTGGCACTCTTGTTAAAAATATATCAATGCATTTATTTACGTAATATTGTGAATAGATAATGGTCAAACATAGAGCTAATGATGAAATGATATACCTATTAATACTTTTGTATTATTATAAGATATTGGTTATAGTTGGGACTGTGTTGTTGGTCTAGTGGTCGTAACCGCTACTGTTGATCATAGGGTTCTGGGTTCGATCCCCAGGTCAAGCAGTGTTATTAGGTTTTTCCATTAGAAATTTCTCAGTAGCCACCCGGGCTCTGGATTTGTGCCCGGTTAATGGCAATAGGCTCGCCCTCTATGACATGGGACTTAAACATAGGTAACTGGCGAAACGAGGGTGTATTAAAACAACTCTGCCGAACCCTTTAGGGAATACAAGGCGTGATGTTATGTTGTGTCATGGTTATAGTTTTTAGACTTAGGTAGTTATTGTTGTTAAAATATCCGTTTATGTGGCGCATTAATCTGGAGAGTACATTGCATCTGTGAATGGGGGCATCAACTGTATTTATAAGTCCACGCAGTTAATAGTCACCAAGAAGAAACTTTTTAATTAAGATTATTCCTTGACATAGCTTTTTTTTGTAATTATAAAACTGCCCCACACTAGGATTTCTCCTGTGTCGTGGGTGCGTTTACAGACACAAATCTTCACACGCACAAACGTCCAGACTCGGAACAACTATCTGTAGGCCATACAAATATTAGTTCCGTGCGGGAATCGAACCCACGACCCGTAGCGCAGAAACCGATCGCTCAGCCACTGCACCAAACGTGTCGTCCAACATTTACATGCCAATTCATTGTATGTACAAAATTAAGTTGAATACAAAGAACCCATCCCGGATTCGGGTTCAAGAACTTGTTCAAGATCCTGGTTAGACGAAATCAAAATTAATTACGAGTGAAATAAAAATAACTCTGATTTTGCGGCCTGCACTTCTTAAAGAGTGCGCTGCGCTTGCCGCGGTCAGTCCGTGGATGGGTGACCATTTGTTACACATCGAGACCCCTCCGTGCCTCGGAGAGCACGTTAAGCCGTCGGTCCCGGGTGTCATACGAATACCTATGACAGTCGTTACGGGTAGTCAGAAGCCCGAAAGTTTGACAAACGGTTTAACCTTAGAATATCGGCATTGCCCAGTTACTGGGTTGCGGAGGTCTGATGGCAGTCGCTCCGTGTAAAATACTGGTATTCAGCCGCATCTGGTTAGACTGGAAGCTGACCCCAAGATAATTGGGAAAAGGCTAAGAGGAAGACTTCTTAAAGAGTACCGAAACACCGACCTCGCCGTAAATGGCACTTACATTTTTGAAGCTTTAAATGCCACTGTGTTTACGTAAATTTATCAACACTTAGGTACTTGTGATTTTTCCCACGAATAAATTATTACTGGACACTACAACCAACTATGTGACGTAGAGAATAAGTTTAAAGAATTCATCATGGGTTCTGCATATAATAATTTATATTCGTTCATGTTTAGCGAGTGCTGAGCTAATCCTCTCGCACCGATGACAATGATGCCTTTCGCTTTGAACACGTTGAGTGGTTATCCAGTAATCTGTCGCTCATCAGAGCCTTGTCGGTTGGTAACGGGTAGAAGTTGGGCTGTACTGCTTACCCGGCCTTGACAATTTATGTTTATCTGTGTTACTTTTGTACTCACTCCCGACATAGGCATCTAAGTGTGATTATGAGGTTAATGCAATAATAAATGTGCCGGCTATAATTTGTTAACACTTATCTCTCTATCAGGGAACGAAAAAATAAAATGTAAACAACATTTGACGAAGTACTCTTAATAGAGATATTTTCTGTAAAGTCGATGAATAATTCGAAACTTAGTTGAATAAGAAGTATTTCAAATAGATTAACATCAGACAATTTATTTTTGTTAGAAACTAATGTTACGAAATATTTTACAGAAAATATATCTAAATGTTGTTTACATTTTATTTTTTCGTTCCGTCAATAATATAGAACCATAGTGCACTAAACCAAAAATATATTACGCGGCATTACTTTCTTCTTTACCGTACCCTAAAACGTAAGCCCATCTGTTCACATTAGAACAGGTTAAACAGCGTCATTACCAATTGATATTACTTAGAAGCGATCGCTCCAATTTTAGTCAATTGCTAAACTATTGATTTACGTAACATATACGCGTTTGAGTAACGAGATCTTTGTTACGCATTGGCTAAAATTATACTTTATTGTCCCTTGGGGGCATGCCAAACTAAATTAAAACGACTGACTTATTTGTCAATGCCTATATCATAGTATTATTTATTTACTTATTTGGATGTGTTTTTAACAATATCAGACGTACAACAGATTTTAGAGCATGGACTATCCATTAATAATCGATTTGAAAAATACTGGCCAGAACATAAATAAAAAGAACAAGAACCATAGATAGAAAAAAATGCATTGACGAAAGCCGAAAAAAAACAAAATACGTCACTAATTGCATCACTATTATTTTCTTCGTAAGTTCTACAACAAATAAGGTTGTATACATAGATAAGTAAAAAATATTATTATATCAGTCAGATATTCTAAAATCGCGTGGATTGAGTTTGCCTTAACTAACATGTAATAAGGTCTCTTAAGTAGTCATTAGAAATTATCTTTTTCAAGCAAATAAAACATTTTTTCACTCTCTGCAATCAATCGAAGAACAGCAGCTTAATCTGGTTTAATTAAAATAATTAATGTCCATAATAAACTATTAAAAAACGGAAGTTTTTATTATAAAATGTAGCTGTCCTTTGATGACTGTTGCGTAACATTGACAAGTTTACTTATTTTTGGTACCCATAAGGTGAACGATTTATTTTTTATATTATTTAGTACCTGAGTACACTACATATCAGTTTCCTGTTTTGAATAATATGAAATAAGTTATTTATTCTTTTAATTATAACGGATTATAGGAAATAACAGTCTGATATTTAAACTGGTATTTTTTATTTAGCAATCACATATAGGCTAATGTAATTACAATTACATTGACAACAAAGACTAATCAGCCTCTTGTCAAAACCCATAGAACTATTAAATTGAAAATTTGAATTGACAAGCAGGCCCTTACACCACACAATACTACAGATAGGTATCTATCACATATCATATCAGAAGGTTCGGTCACGTTCCTAAGTACTTAACAATTTCATATGCCTGTCGCCCGATCAATCAGCGTACGAGTACTTAGAACGTTACACATATTATATTATTACCATTGGACCACACCCAAAACAATTCGGTCAAGGCCTTGGTCAACAGTCACCAAACTACTTTTAATTTCTCTACTGGACCCACCAGTTTATTCAGACCTATCAAGCCTCTTTTGTGTTTAACGCGTACGAAGTAATGTAGAAAGCGACAGGTCTACTTAAAATGGTGACCACTTGTTTCTTCAAATATTTTATTGCATGGTTCAAGATTATTGTTACAATTTATTTACGTACTAATTATGTGTCATATTTAATTTGTAATATTAGATTTATCTATGCACGTTAAATTATGCTAATGTTCAAATGTAAATTGATGTTTTTAAATTATAAATATTCTACGTGCAGTAGGTATTGCATTTTTGTTGTGATTTAATATAATATTTAGTCAAAACATAGACATTTTTTTCAATGATTATTATTATTTTATCATCGCCTTATTTTTTATTTATACTTTTTTAATAAATTGTGAATGTGAGTGCCATGGAGGGTAGCTTTATACACGAATTTTGCAAACGTTTGGCGGTTCTAGTGTATTTTTTTTTTGTGACCCACACAAATGTTTAACTGATTGATTGTGTCGTGCAGCGGTCGGGTTGTTGAGCTCCCTAAAATAAGGTTTGAGCTCCGCGATGACTGATGCAGATGTGCCGTCAGTTAGGACAGGTCAACTCGAACCTGCTATGGCACTTTCCTCAAAAGGCCATTCCCGACGTTGCCCTACATCGTTTCACTCGCATAGTTTGTATACTACAATGTCTGGACTTTAAAAGAGACTTTGACCTCTGAGTTTGTTTCGACTTTTCTTCTCAGAGCTAGTCAGATAGGAAATGCCGGCGCCATCTAGTCTTGAAAAAAACATTACATTGACTTGTAAAAGTGTCTGTAACAGATTTATTTACAGAAATAAAAATCATTTATCATTTATCATGGCATATAAAATATGTACCCGATAAACTAATTACATACACAATATCACACCTTTTTCCCATTAGGTATGCAGAAACTATAGAACGTAACGTATTCGCTAATATTCTTTAATTCTGGTTCTTCCACATGCATGAATCTTAGCGTACCTACAAACGTGCAGCAGGTTGTGAGTACTAGGGTAGGGTCCTGACCACAGAAATCTAAGTATTATTTCTGTGGTCCAGACCCATTTGTAGGACGTCATCAGTAAGTTCCATGACGATCCTTCTTACATTTTCACTTATAGCTTTCATCTCTTATTGATTCTTTCTACAAGAACACACCATAGAAGCATTATTTTTCTATTTTTGTCACTATATGACTACACATATCTTTTCAAATCACATCAATCTCTTCATCGATCACCCAGTTTTCCAATTTACACCGTACATGCAGCGCATAGGACGCATTTCCACATCATGCCTTCTTTGATACACCGTTTTGCACACCGTTGCGTACCTCCAACCATGCGTTCCTTTACTCAATTAATTAATTTAATTTTAGCTTACGGCTCATTCACACATAGGTACATTGAAGATTCGTGATTTATAATTTCTTATATTATTATGTATTCTCATGAATTTATTTTTTCACGATTCATGAGCGATTGAATACGTTTAGAAGATTATGGGCCACTGAAAAAGTTAAATATATGGGAATACATAATAATATGAGAAATTTTACATTTTATTACGTATTCGTTACACATCGAGAACCCTCCGTGCCTCGGAGAGCACGTAAACCGTCAGGCCCAGGTGTCATACGAATACCTATGACAGTCGTTACAAGTAGTCAGATGCCCGAAAGTCTGACAACCGATCTAACCTTAGGATATCGGCATTACCCAGTAACTAGGTGGCGGATGTCTAATGGCAGTCGCTCCGTTTAAAATACCGGTATTCAGCCGCATCTGGTTAGACTGGAAGCTGACCACAACATAGTTGGGAAATAGGCTAGGCAGAACATGAGAAATTATCAATCACTAGTCAATGACAGACGTATGTGTGAATGAGCCGATACTTGTATGCAATTAATGTTCACCTGAATCGCTGAAGTCTGCTGCGTGCATAATTTCTTGAATCTACTGTCAAGAACGCAGATCACGAAACACGTCACGATAAGTAGGTAATGCAAAAAATTATACGGAATCATAAATACCCATCTGTATCCCAGAGTCCCACGTACCCCTAGGGTCTAAAATAAAGCCACGGTTTGCGATTTTGAAAATAAAATGAAAACAGAACATTCGATTCAATAATTTAATAGCACCTATTCATTTCAATAATTAACAGCTTGCCTAACTAGGTATGTAACAAAAGTATCTAGTGGTGGTAGGAGATGGCGGGAGAGGAGTAAGTGACGTGCGCTACGGGTGCGGCGTAGGCGACCTTGGCGACGGGGGCGGCGTAGGCAACCGGAGCGTGAGAGTAAGAGACCGGGGCGTGAGCGTAGGAGACTGCGGCAGGCGCGTAGGCGACCTTGGCGACGGGTGCAGCATAGGCGAGCTTGGTTACGGGAGCAGCGTAGGCAATCTTGGCGGGTGCGGCGTAGGCGATCTTGGCGGGCGCGGCGTTCACGGGGGTACCCTCGTAACGCACGATAGCGTTGAAGCCGTGCACGTCATCGGCGGTGTAGTCGACGATGCGGTGCACGCCGTCGGGCTGTACAAGCGAGTACGAACCCTGCACGGCGTCGCCGGCGCGAGTCTCCTGCTGCTGCTTCACGTCGCCGCTGTGGCCGTCATGGACGGAGTATGAGAACTCGTAGTGAGCTGGCGCCTCGGGTTCGGCGTACGCCACTTTAGTGACGGGGATCAAGGGCACGGCATAAGCCGCGACAGCGAGGGACAGAACGATGACGAACTAGAACAAAACAAATTTTGTTACAACAACAAATAATATTTAGGTATGAGTAGAACTTTCCGCATTATGTCGACTTCTATCTTGTATTAAAGAAATATTGCAAGTTTTAAACAAGTTAAGGTTGGAAATAAGAATCTTAAACGTCACGAATTAACCAGAAAAACCACTCAATTTTTGTTTTTTTCAAACTTACTTTGGCGACCATTTTTAGTTTTGTGTTGCTGATTTGGATATCAGTACTTAACTGTGACAATCTGTGACCTGCTACACTTTTTATACTTGCATTACCGCAGGATCGTTGGTGACATACAGCATGCCTGGGGCGCTGATAAGTATAGCGCTGTACAATAATTTAGAGGTGAAGGTTGCGCACGCGACTGATCTATACAATTTTACATTCAGTTTGACACTGCATGCACATTCTTTGATACCTAACGATTTTATCTTAGTTTGTATAGGAGTACTTGGTGCTAAAGAAACTTTATTTTTCTAATTACTAACTTTTTTAAATGCTTATTGCAAATGTTTATTCATAGTTGTGTGGAAATGATCTTGGTGGACTGTATTTGGTCTTTACAATAAATAAATTGTTAATGGTAGGATCGGTTTAATCTATAGGTACTAATATTATAAAGCTGAAGAGTTTGTTTGTTTGAACGCGCTAATCTCAGGAACTACCGGTTGGAATTGAAAAAATATTTTTGTGTTGGATAGTCCATTTATCGAGGAAGATTATAGGTTATATAACATTACGCTACGACAAATAGGAGCGGAGCATAAATGAAAAATGTTGCAAAAACGGAGAAAATATCCACTCGTGCGAAGCCGGGACGGGCCGCTAGTGCTTCAATATTTACAAACTGGTAGAAAAGAACAGAAAATAGGTAAAATAATAATAAAGCTGGCACTACCGCTGCTAGAGAGAAATGTGAAATTGAAGTGACATGAAACAGTGTTGCCACGACATAGAAACTAAAAACTAAATCTGTTGGTGTTGCCAACAATACTAACAAAGAAATTATCCTAATATAATTATACAATATAAATCTAAACTAGTATAATACAAATGTAAGGTAAAAACTACTTATATACCTATAATATGAAATAATTAAATTATGCTAACTTCATTGTCACCTTTTGAAGTTTATACTGAAGCTATAGGCAAAGCAAAGTATACTGGTGCCTGTAAAATTGTTTAGTTATATAAATACTAAAAAGTATTAAGGAATTAAGTACTCAATACTGCGATCGTTTTAATTAACCGCCGATTGCATCATGGTCAGGAGGTGACTTTATCTCAGTTAATGTAAAAAATACAACTAAGAGTCAAGTTCACGGTCTTCTTCGTGTAATTTCTTTCATTGGCTATACAGGGTGTAAATGAAATTATGTAATTCCTTCACACCTTGTGATGTACTGCTGACATAGATTAACCCTACATGAGATAATTTTGGATTCTATACAAAAAATACAAAAGGTAAACATGTGTTCTTAACGTGAGGCATTTTAGCGCCCCGAACAAATTAACTCGGGGCACTAAAATGCCTCACGTTAAGAACACAACATGTTTACTTCTTGAAACTTTTTTTATAGAATCCAAAACTATCCCATGCTGGATAAATCTATGTCAGCAGTACATCGCGGGGTTTGAAGGAATTACATGATTATTTACATTCTGTATAGTTTTAAAGTCGTTAAGAAAACTCTATTCGGTCGATACCGATTAATCTAATATTAACCAATTACAAAATAATATGTCCTCAGCCCAGAGTCAACAGGTACTAATCTTATAGCTAGTATCATACCGAATAGACTGGCAAGTGAATCGACCTTCACGTCTCAATCACTGCAAAGCGTATTTAGCGGCTAGCGATGCCCCGGGCTAACAGTGTGACCTACGATACCAACTGGAGACGACAAGTATAAAAAGTGTAGCAGGTGACACATTATCACAGTCAAGCATTGATATCCAAATCAGCAACACCAAACCAACAATGGTCGCCAAAGTAGGTTTATATTCGTGATAATAAAGTTGATCACACAAAATCCCATCAGGATAATAATATGCAACATTAAAGTCATACTTCGTTAAGAATATTGTTTTAAATAAAAATCAAGTCATCTACATAAAAAATAATGATCTTAATAATACTTTCCAACTAGATTTGTCGCTACTGTTTGATACCTATTATTAACCATATAATTTAATTCCAGTTCGTCATCATCCTGTCCCTCGCTGTGGCGGCTTACGCCGTCCCTTTGGTCCCGTACGCCAAAGTGGCGTACGCCGAGCCCGAGGCGCCGGCTCACTACGAGTTCTCTTACTCCGTCCACGACGACCACAGCGGCGATGTGAAGCAACAGCAGGAGGCGCGTGCTGGCGATGCCGTGCACGGCTCGTACTCACTCGTGCAACCCGACGGCGTGCACCGCATCGTCGACTACACCGCTGACGAGGAGCACGGATTCAACGCTATCGTCCGTTACGAGGGTGCCCCCGTGCACGCCGCACCTGCTAAGATTGCCTACGCCGCTCCCGTAGCCAAGCTCGCCTACGCTGCTCCCGTTGCCAAAGTAGCCTACGCGGCTGCTCCCGTCTCCTACGCACACGCCCCAGTCTCCTACGCTCACGCTCCAGTCGCCTACGCCGCCCCCGTCGCCAAGGTCGCCTACGCCGCTCCCGTAGCGCACGTCACTTACTCCTCTCCCGCTATCTCCTACCACCACTAGATACTATTCTTAGATAGTTAGGCAAGCTGTTATTTATTGAAATGCTATTAAATTATTATTGAATTCAATATTATACTTTATTTTCTATCTCATTAACCCACTAAATACATAAATACCTTAAGGCTGCAGAAAGACTACCAACCGTTGAATACGAAGTAAGAGTGTTTAGGGCCTTAGACACGTACCGATTTGTACAACAAACAAAAAAAAACAAGGATAATCTTTCATTCATTTTAATAAATGAATGAACGATTATCTCGACTCGATTATCACGACTCTGCTGCTAAAAACTACAAACTGCAATCACTAATCCATTTGCCAAACGTTGTGATTATGGAAATTTCCTCTTTTAGCGGCCTTTGTAGCGTCATTTGGAGGCCCATGTTCTACAATAGACGTTTACAGGTGTCGTGGCTTTATCATTAATGTAAAGTAGAACGCCGACTTATGGCAACTTGTATCAACCTTATAGTAGTAGTCGTAGCGTCAAAACCAAACTTAGTGTTTTTGAGGAGAATAAAATAATGATGTATCTGAGTGTAAAGTAAAGATAGGAGATGAAAGTATTGAACAGGTGAATGAGTTTGTTTATTTGGGAAGCATGTTTACAAGAGATGGTAAGATTGACGAAGATGTGGAAAGGAGAGCAAATGCGGGAAATAAAGTAAATGGTGCTTTGCATGCGGTTGTGGCTAGCCGGTCGATGTCCAAAAAGGCACGACTGGCTGTCCATAATGGTGTGTTGGTATCTACGCTTATGTATGGAAGTGAATGTTGGTCGTGGCAGAAGAGGCATGAAAGTAGAATAAATGCCGTGGAAATGCGTTCCTTGCGAAGTATGTGCGGTGTAATTTTGAATGATAGATTGAGAAATGAAGAGATTAGACAAAGTTGCGGTTTAAAAGATGATGTAGTGACAAAAATTGAAAGGAGTATGCTTAGGTGGTTTGGCCATGTTGAGAGAATGAGTGAACGGCGATTAACAAAAGGAATTTATACGGCGGATGTTAATGGGAACGCCGGTAGAGGACGTCCTAGAAGGACATACATCGATGTTATTGGTGATGTTCTTCACAAAGGTCAGGTGCGTAGTACTCTCAACCGGCGTGTATGACAAGATGTATGAATGTGGATGAAGCGAAAGGGGTATGTAAGAGTCGTAGCATGTGGCGTTCTATAGTTTCTGCCTATCCCCATGGGAAAAAGGCGTGAGTTTATGTATGTATGTATGTATGTAAAATAGTAATGGCTCCAAGCTTGAGCTGCAACTGAAAAATCCTGAAAACATAAGCCAAGCGTACATACTACCTCTGTCGTATTTACGTATAAGGCTATGTTTGTATAAAGTCACCAGTTAAAAAGCCTCTTTATTATAATGACTCATGGGCGTTCAATTTTATCAAGGATATTAAACTATAATTTCTTATATTTGTTCGAAGAACACACAGCCAGGGCTCCAAATAAACACTGCTTATAAATATGCGAAAAATTCGAATCAAAACGATTACATACGTATATTTCCGGTAATGTAGAAGATAGGTACATATGTAACTCCATTTTTAATATAATATTGGCCATAATTGGCCCACTAAGGCACTAATATCTTTCGAACTATTACTTCGAGTAGAGTTTCAGCTCATCTTGATTGGCCATCATTCACCACTTGGACTATTCATCTTGGTTCATAAAATCATAATACTATGTTAAATCCCTGCTGGAAGCTAACATGTTGCTTATTTCTATACATTTCCTTGCTAAAGTGGATCCTTGTCTATTGTTAATTGTTATATTAAAATAATGTACGTCTTGCTTGACACAAATAGTATGATCAAAATGACATAAATCATGATTCATGGTATAAAATATCTATAAAAGCTTGTACTTGAAACGAAATTGTAACGAACGAACACGTTTTGTATGACAATATAATTATATTAATTCGAGAACTTTGGTTAAAGCAGGTCTACGAAGGAAGAGTACATTCCGCATTGATCGTCATTGCAGTTACTTGGATGCATCAGTCATTTCTCAGTCCAAACAAACGGGTAATCTCGATCCTGCCATGCTTAATACCTCAATGTTTACCTCACATACATAGGAAGACAGGGTAGATTTTATGTAAAAATATTTATAATTAAATATGAGCGTGTACTTGATTCACAACGAGAGCAAATTTTGTTTGCGGAAACATGAATTAAGCCGTTAAGGAAAAAACTTCGCCAATTTCATATAGGTATGCTTGTAATAATTTATAATCGGTATTGACCGATTATAAATTATTACAAGCAGAGCTATTGAGCTCTGCCGAGAATATGACAATCTTAGCAATTGAACGGCCTGTTCTTTGTAACTTATTTTAAAATGCTTATTGCAAATGTTAATTCATAGTAGGTAACAAAGAAAATATCCTAATATATTCAATACTAGCACTTAGCCAGCGACTTCGTCCGCGTGAATTTTTATACAAACTCCCATCCCCCATTTTACCCCCTCAGGGGTAGAATTTCCAAAAATCCTTTCTTAGTGGATGCCTACATCACAAAAGGAACCTACTGTACAAATATTATATTTCCAGCTTCAGTGGTTTAGGCTCTGCGTTGATGAATCAGTCAGTCAGTCAGTCAGGAGTTCAGAATAAGTAATTATATATGTATAGATAAATACCTAGTCTGGCCATAAATACTGTTACAATTAAAAATAAGAAAGATATTACATTTGAATTTGGAATCTGTCATTTTTATACGATTGTTCATTGAGTTTTCTAATTTTGGCGCCAATACATTGTATAATATTTTGCGATATTAAAATGGAGTGGGGTGATAAAGAGAACCGAATCGCTGTGATTGCTTTTCACAACGTTGGTATGGAGCCAAATGCAATTTTTAAAACTCTCCATACGCTTGGTATTAGTCAAATGTTTGTGTACCGGGCTATTAATTGGTACAATGAGACCTCCTCTGTTTGTGACAGAAAAAGATCTGGCCGTCCACGTAGTGTTCGTACGAAAAAGGTGGTCAAAGCAGTAAGGGAAAGAATTCGAAGAAATCCTGTCCGAAAGCAAAAGATTTTATCTCGGGAGATGAAGATAGCACCCAGAACCATGTCGCGTATTTTAAAAGATGACTTAGGACTTGCAGCCTATAACAGACGCACTGGTTATTTTTTAACTGATAATTTTAAAAAGAATAGGGTGGTAAAATCGAAACTGAAGCGGTACGCAAAGGGAGGTCACAGAAAAATTTTGTTTACGGATGAGAAAATCTTTACAATTGAGCAACATTTCAACAAACAAAATGACCGTATTTATGCTCAAAGCTCTAAGGAAGCTTCCCAATTAGTCGACAGAGTACAACGTGGGGGCATTATTCGACATCAGTGATGGTTTGGTGGGGTGTTAGCTATGAAGGAGTGACTGAGCCATATTTTTGTGAAAAAGGTATCAAAACATCGGCACAAGTGTATCAAGATACCATTCTTGAGAAGGTAGTTAAGCCCCTTAACAACACCATGTTCAATAACCAAGTATGGTCCTTCCAACAAGACTCGGCGACGGGTCATAAAGCTCGGTCCACGCAATTTTGGTTGGAAGTGAACGTTTCGGACTTCATCAGAGCTGAAGACTGGCCGTCGTCTAGTCCCGATCTTAATCCGCTGGATTATGATTTATGGTCAGTTTTAGAGATTACGGCTTGCTCTAAACGCCATGATAATTTGGAGTCCCTAAAACAATCCATACGATTGGCAGTGAAGAATTTTCCCATGGAAAGAGTGCGTGCTTCTATTGATAACTGGCCTCAACGTTTAAAGGACTGTATTGCAGCCAATGGAGACCACTTCGAATAAGCTTTTTATATTTTAAATTGTTTTATATTTATGTATTAAACTAACACACTGTAAAAGTAATAAATACTATTTGAAATAAAAATTTTTTTTTTCTTCGTTATAATATTTATGGCAAGACTAGGTATAAACTAGTATAATACAATTCTAAGGTAAAAACTAACAATATATACAAAATACGTGTAAAAATAATTAAATTGTGCTAACTTAATTGTCACCTTTTGAAGTTTATACCCACTGAAGCTATAAAGCAAAGCAAAGTTCACTGGTGCCTTCAAAATTGTTTAGTTACGTAAATACTTAGAAGGTATTACGGAATTAAGTATTCAATACTACGATCGTTTTAATAAACCGCCGATTGCATCATGGTCCGGAGGTGAACTTATCTCTGTTACTGTAAAAAAATAAGAGTGATGAGTAAGAGTCAAGTTCACGGCCTTCTTCGTGCAATTACTTTCATTGGCTATACAGTTTAAAAGTCGTTAAGAATACTCTATTCGGTAAATACCGATTAATCCAATATTAACCGATTACAAAATACTATGTCCTCAGCCCACAGCCGACAGGTACTAATCTTGTAGCTAGTATCATACCGAATAGTTTGGCAAGTGAATCGACCTTCACGTCTCAATCACTGCAAAGCGTATTTAGCGGCTAGCGATGCCCCGGGCTAACAGTGTGACCTACGATACCAACTGGAGGCGACAAGTATAAAAAGTGTAGCAGGTGACACATTATCACAGTCAAGCATTGATATCCAAATCAGCAACACCAAACCAACAATGGTCGCCAAAGTAGGTTTATATTAGTGATAATAAGGTTGATCACACAACATCCCATCAGGATAATAATATGCAACATTAAAGTCATACTTCGTTAAGAATATTGTTTTAAATAAAAATCAAGTCATCTAAATAAAAAATAATGATCTTAATAATACTTGCAGCTGGGTCAAAGGCCTGATACAGAAAGCGGTACTTCTGGACACGGCACGTATTTTCAGGAAGTTCCTCTCTCTGAGGCCCTGACCACCGGTAGCTTGGACTCTGTTCCCGATGCCGGTGGGCTACTATTTTTTATATTTTTAAATGTTTTTTTATATTTTTTATAGAAATATTTAAAAATGTAAATAATATGTAAATATAAATGAATAAACGAATAAAACTTTCCAACTAGATTTGTCACTACTGTTTGATACCTATTATTAACCATATAATTTAATTCCAGTTCGTCATCATCCTGTCCCTCGCTGTGGCGGCTTACGCCGTCCCTTTGGTCCCGTACGCCAAAGTGGCGTACGCCGAGCCCGAGGCACCGGCTCACTATGAGTTCTCTTACTCCGTCCATGATGACCACAGCGGTGATGTGAAGCAACAGCAGGAGGCACGTGCCGGCGATGCCGTACACGGCTCGTACTCGCTCGTGCAACCCGACGGCGTGCACCGCATCGTCGACTACACCGCTGACGAAGAGCACGGCTTCAACGCTATCGTGCGCTACGAGGGTACTCCCGTGAACGCCGCACCCGCCAAGATCGCCTACGCTGCTCCCGTAGCCAAGCTCGCCTACGCTGCACCCGTTGCCAAGGTTGCCTACGCGCCTGCCGCCGTCTCCTACGCTCACGCCCCGGTCTCCTACGCTCACGCTCCAGTCGCCTACGCCGCCCCTGTCGCCAAGGTCGCCTACACCGCTCCCGTAGCGCACGTCACTTACTCCTCTCCCGCCATTTCCTACCACCACTAGATACTATTGTTACATAGTTAGGCAAGCTGTTATTTATTGAAATGAATAGGTGCTATTAAATTATTATTGAATTGAATATTATACTTTATTTTCTATCTCATTAACCCACTAAATACATAAATACCTTAAGGCTGCAGAAAGACTACGACCAACCGTTGAATACGAAGTAAGAGTGTTTAGGGCCTTAGACACGTGCCGATTTGTACAACAAACAAAAAAAGCAATGAAAATCGTTCATTCATTTTAATAAATGAATGAACGATTCATGTATATCGACGTGGACTCTGCTGCTAAAAACTACAAACTGTAATCACTAATCCATTTGCCAAACGTTGTAATTATGGAAATTTCCTCTGTTAGCGGCCTTTGTAGCGTCATTTGGATGCCTTTGGATGTTGTACAATAGACGTTTACAGGTGTCGTGGCTTGATCATGGCTTTATCATTAATGTAAAGTAGAACGCCGAACTATGTATGGCATCTTGTATCAACCTTATAGTAGTGGTCGTAGTGTCAAAACCAAACTTAGTGTTTTTGAGGAGAATAAAATAATAATGGCTCCAAGCTTGAGCTGCAACTGAAAAATCCTGAAAACATAAGCCAAGCGTACATACTACCTCTGTCGTATTTTCGTATAAGGCTATGTTTGTATAAAGTCACCAGTTAAAAATCCTCTTTATTATAATGACTCATGGGCGTTCAATTTTATCAAGGATAATAAACTATAATTTCTTATATTTGTTCGAAGAACACACAGCCACGGCTCCAAATAAACACTTTGCTTATAAATATGCGAAAAATTGGAATCAAAACGATTACATCCGTATATTTCCGGTAATGTAGAAGATAGGTACATATGTAACTCCATTTTTAATATAATATTGGCCATAAGTGGCCCACTAAGGCACTAATATCTTTTGAACTATTACTTCGAGTAGAGTTTCAGCTCATCTTGATTGGCCATTATTCACCACTTGGACTATTCATCTTGGTTCATAAAATCATAATACTATGTTAAATCCCTGCTGGAAGCTAACATGTTGCTTATTTCTATACATTTCCTTGCTAAAGTGGGTCCTTGTCTATTGTTAATTGTTATATTAAAATAATGTACGTCTTGCTTGACACAAATAGTATGATCAAGATGACTTAAATCATGATTCATGGTATAAAATATCTATAAAAGCTTGTACTTGAAACGAAATTGTAACGAACGAACACGTTTTGTATGACAATATAATTATATTAATTCGAGAACTTTGGTTAAAGCAGGTCTACGAAGGAAGAGTACATTCCGCATTGATCGTCATTGCAGTTACATGGATGCATCAGTTAAACATTTCTCAGTCCAAACAAACGGGTAATCTCGATCCTGCCATGCTTAATACCTCAATGTTTACCTCACATACATAGGAAGACAGGGTCGATTTTATGTAAAAATATTTATAATTAAATATGATCGTGTACTTGATTCACACCGAGAGCAAGTTTAGTTTGCGGAAACATGAATTAAGCCGTTAAGGAAAAAACTTCGCCAATTTCATATCGGTATGCTTGTAATAATTTATAATCGGTATTGACCGATTATAAATTATTACAAGCAGAGCTATTGAGCTCTGCCGAGAATATGACAATCTTAACAATTGAACGGCCTATTCTTTGTAACTTATTTTAAAATGCTTATTGCAAATGTTAATTCATAGTAGGTAACAAAGAAAATATCCTAATATATTCAATACTAGCACTTAACCAGCGACTTCGTCCGCGTGAATTTTTATACAAACTCCCATCCCCCATTTTACCCCCTCAGGGGTAGAATTTCCAAAAATCCTTTCTTAGTGGATGCCTACATCACAAAAGGAACCTACTGTACAAATATCATATTTCCAGCTTCAGTGGTTTAGGCTCTGCGTTGATGAATCAGTCAGTCAGTCAGTCAGGAGTTCAGAATAAGTAATTATATATGTATAGATAAATACCTAGTCTGGCCATAAATACTGTTACAATTAAAAATAAGAAAGATATTACATTTGAATTTGGAATCTGTCATTTTTATACGATTGTTCATTGAGTTTTCTAATTTTGGCGCAAATACATTGTACAATATTTTGCGATATTAAAATGGAGTGGGGTGATAAAGAGAACTAAATCGCTGTGATTGCATTACACAAAGTTGGTATGGAGCCAAATGCAATTTTTAAAACTCTCCATACGCTTGATATTAGTCAAATGTTTGTGTACCGGGCTGTTGATAGGTACAATGAGACCTCCTCTGTTTGTGACAGAAAAAGATCTGGCCGTCCACGTAGTGTTCGTACGAAAAAGGTGGTCAAAGCAGTAAGGGAAAGAATTCGAAGAAATCCTGTCCGAAAGCAAAAGATTTTATCTCGGGAGATGAAGATAGCACCCAGAACCATGTCGCGTATTTTAAAAGATGGCTTAGGACTTGCAGCCTATAAGAGACGCACTGGTTATTTTTTAACTGATAATTTAAAAAAGAATAGGGTGTGTACGGTGCAACCGTACAATTCACCGTCAGCTATTCGTTTGTAGCACGCGGTTGACCCGCGTCGTACCTAAGCCAGTTCGCGATCCTACTGCATCGGGTAAAGACACGGGCTCCACCAAACGTGCTCCGCGGTATCATTTAGTGCAAATACAGTTTTTATCTCTATCAACTTTATCTTTTATTTGTTGACCTCCTCGCACGGCCAACAAATTGGTCCTTCGAGCATTGAACCCGCGCATCGGGGACAGTTTTGTGTTGACAAAGGTGCCTATAGCAGTGACTTTCCACAACACGTGGTGCTGAACTAATAATATTGCACGTGCCGCAGTTTGGTGATCAATAGCAAGCATATTAGCAGGTAGCAGAGAGTACGAAGTGAAAAGCAGATTTCAGCGATTTCCAAGTAAGATCTTTCCATATTTTTATTAATCGAGACTAAGAATGGAGATAGAAAACTTACACGTTAGCCAACAGGAAATTACGGAAGCTATCAAGAAATTTATTACTAATTTACATAAAACAGCGTTAGAGAGGAGAACAGGAGACTACTTCAAAAGGCGATTGGGGCTTTTGGAAAATTACTGGACGGAGTATCAAACTAATCATAAAAGCATCAGTGGACTTAACATTAGAGAGCATCCTTATTTCTCTAACTCCGAATATGAGCGTACGAAGGAGTTGTACAATACAGCAAAAGAGGTAATCTTTAACCAGAGTAAGGAGCAAGGAACGATTCCGACTCCGTCAACAGTAGGTAAGGGAGTGAGCGAACAACGAGACGAGCAGAGGGAGATGCAACAAGACAAAGCAGAGCGTTCAGCAGAAAATGAGACTGGCTCGTCCCAGCAGATGGTATCTAGAGGTTTGATGAGTAAGCAGGATGAACTATTTCGGAAACAAATGATAAATTTCAAGGCATTTATGAGAACAACAAACAATATTCAGATAGACAGCATGAATGAAAAATGGGAGTTTGAAGATGTGCTAAAGGAACTACAGTCTCGTTGGACAGCAATAGATGCTCTTCACTGGGATATTTATATGGAATCGAATGGTGAAGATGAAGAATATGAGCGCCTGTTTACGAGACATGAAACGATATTTATCAATCTAAAGAAAGCAGTCAATAAAAAATTGTGGTCAGTATCACACCGCGAAAAATCTGTTCCCAAAATGGAAATACCTATATTCTCTGGGAACTATCAACAGTGGACGTCCTTTAAAGACCTATTTAACGAGGCTGTCCACAACAACCCTTCACTATCGCTAGCTCAAAAAATGCAGTTCCTAAAAGGAAAACTACGAGGAGAAGCCGAAAGGCTTGTGCAGCACCTTCATATAAGTTCCGATAACTATAGCGCCTGTTGGGAGATCCTTACCAACCGATATAATAATATAAAACATATATTCACGGCCCACTTAAACACTTTATTGGGTTTGCCTAACTTATCTCAGCCATCGTTAGTTCAAATCAAAAGAATGCATGACGTCACACTAGAGACGCTACACGCCATCGAGAACTTGGAGGTAGATGTATCCACATGGGATCCATTTTTAGTTCACATCTTATCGCAAAAACTAGATAGCGACACCTATAGTGATTATTCAGAATCACTGAAGAATCCAAGGGATCTACCGATTCTAAAGGAGTTTCTTTCTTTTCTGGAGGCAAAGTTTACTAGCCTTGAGACTGCACGTCGAAAACAAGACCAGATGTCCACCAAGCCATCAGCATCAAGCAATCAACCTAAATCAAACGAATTTGGGAAAAAACCATACAATTATTCGTATAACTATAATAACTACAATAAAAATACGAATAAAACGTTTCATACATCAACTATTAAATGTCCATTGTGCAATCAAGATCATGCGCTTTTCCACTGCAGAAATTTCAACTCTCTGTCTGGCGAACTTAAGTTGAAAAAAGCAAGGGAGCTAAAATTATGTTTAAATTGCTTATTTGACCATAATGGTAAACAATGTGTTTCCACGAAGCGGTGTCGAAAGTGCGACGGAAAACATAATACTTTGATACACGATGCCTTAATTAAAGTGAAATCGCCACATAACAACAGCAACGAACCGGTTGCAAAATCAGCAGAACACGTGGCAAATAATGTACACGTATCACCAGGGGGCTCAGCAGAGGTGCTTCTAGCCACAGCACTACTAAAGGTTATAGCGGAGGATGGACAGTGCCATATCTTGAGGGCACTTATCGATCAAGGTTCCCAGATCTCTCTGATTACTGAGAATGCAGCACAGAGACTAGGACTGAAGAGAACATTTTGTAAAGGTGTAGTTTACGGAATAGGAGAGAAAGCTAATAATTCCAAAGGAATAATCAGCATAACGTGTAGGTCTATGTACACCGACTTTTCCTTTAGTACAAATGTAGTAATAATGAGAAATTTAATCAAAAACTTGCCAAATGCAACATTTAAAAAGCCGTCGTGGCAGTTCGTTCAGAACATAGATTTAGCGGACCCAGAATTCTATTTGAGTCGACCAGTCGACTTGCTTCTAGGTTCGGATATTTACGCTTTGATCAAGATGGGAGGGATTAGCAGAGGTGAAGACCCATCTCAACCGTTAGCAGAGCAGACGCAACTAGGCTGGATTTTATTCGGAAAAATGCAGTCATATCAGTGTAACGTTGTACTTAACGATATCGAGAACATTCAACGATTTTGGGAGGTAGAGGACATTGAGGTTCAGTCTGACGTATCGACTGAAGATCAAGCATGTGTCGACTTTTATCGACTTACCACAAAACGCCGTGACGACGGTCGATATGTGGTAAAGCTACCCATGAAGCAGGACGTACAGGAAAAATTAGGATCATCGAAAGGCATAGCAGTAGCCCAGTTTCGTAACTTAGAGCGAAAGTTCGAAAAGCAAGTGAGTCTAGCAGGGCTATATAAAGCCTTTATCAACGAATATCTAGATTTGAATCATATGATTCTATCGAATAACATTCGGAACTATCATAATAACGAAACGAAATTATCATGTTTTCTGCCGCATCATGCGGTACAGCGTGCTGAGTCAGTTACCACGAAGCTGAGAGTGGTGTTCAATGCCTCGGCGAAAACTTCTAGCGGTTACAGCTTAAACGACGTTATGTTCAAAGGTCCTAACTTACAGAAAGATTTACAATCTTTGATCATAAAATGGCGCCAATATCGATACGCGTTTACGTCAGACATCGAAAAAATGTTTCGACAAATCTGGGTAAGCGAAGATGACCAGCAGTACCAGCAGATTGTGTGGAGAGAAGCAGCAGATAAGCAAATTCAATCATATCAACTGACTACTGTCACATACGGGACGAAAGCTGCACCGTTCCTAGCGATGATGACTTTGAAAAAATTAGCAGCAGATGAACGTAGCGAGTACCCTGAAGCGGCGCAGGTACTAGAAGAAGCCATGTATATGGATGACCTTGTCCATGGGTCGCACGATCTCGAAAAAGGAAAGAAACTTATAGCAGAAATCAACCATGTCCTACGTTCAGGAGGATTTACGTTAAGAAAGTGGATGTCAAATGAACCCGAGCTATTGAAAAGCATAGAAAGCAAAGAGCATGAGCAGAAACCAATATTTAATTTTAAAGTAGAGGGTTTATCAAAAACATTAGGTCTACAGTGGGACTCCGAAAAGGACAAGTTCACCTTTCAATACAGTATCAGTAATAGTGATAAACCATCTAGTCTTACTAAAAGAACTATCTTATCAGAAATATCTAAATTATTTGATCCGCTGGGATGGTTGGCACCATTATCAACAAAATTAAAGATACTTTTCCAAAAGGTTTGGGCAGCGAATTTAGAGTGGGATGATTTAATACCGGAAGATATTCACAATGAATGGATGAAGATTAAGTCGGATATCTGTAATTTAAAGCAATGCGAGATTCCCAGATGGATTGGATATAAACCAGGTGACGTCATAGAATTGCATGGGTTTTGTGACGCGTCACTCAAAGCATACGCCGGTGTAATTTATGCACGGATTATCAGCAATGGTCAAGTAACAGTGGTCCTACTAGCATCTAAAACAAGACTAGTTCCACATAACAAAGCAATATCACTTCCAAGATTAGAAGTTTGTGGAGCTCATTTACTATCAAATCTAATGGAAAAAGTGATTACTTGTATTAACAAACAGAGCATAGACGTATACGGCTGGACCGATTCTATGGTCGTCCTTGGATGGCTGCAAGGCGACCCAGGTCGGTGGAAAACGTTTGTAGCAAATCGAGTAAGAAGTATAACGAAGATTGTACCGCCTAACTGCTGGCGGTATGTCAAATCAGGTGAAAACCCAGCCGACGCCGCAAGCAGAGGACTCTTGGCGTCTCAATTAGCAAACTCAACTCTTTGGTGGCAGGGGCCGGAGTGGTTGAAAACAATAACGAGCGATAACAGTACAGAAAAGCAAGTGAAATATACGACGGAAAAAGAATGCAAACAGAAGCAGGTGAATACTATCCAAAAAAATAGCGAAGAGAGCATTATCCTACAGTTATTAAAAAGTCATGCGTGTTTTATCAAGATAACGAGAATTTTAGCTTACATTCTACGCGCTATAAATAGAATTCGATTTAACAAGCAGAAAGAATGTAAACAATACCATGGATATCTCACATTAAGTGAATTAAAGCGAGCAAAATTACTTGTAATTAAATATGTGCAGCGCTGCGAATTTGCAGTTGATATTGAAGCGATTCGAAAGCATAAAGCGATAAGCAGTAGAAGCAAATTATTAAAACTAAATCCATTTTTGGACACTGAAGGGATTTTACGCGTCGGTGGGCGCTTAAAAAACGCTGATATAGCTATTAGTATGAAATTTCCTATGTTATTACCTCATGACGGTATCCTAACGAAACTTTTAGTCGAGCATGCACACCAATTAACCTTTCATGGAGGTCCACGTCTGACTTTATCAAATTTGAGGCAGAGGTATTGGATCATATCGGGAAACAGAGCAGTCAAGAAGGAAGTCAGAAAATGCGTGAAATGCAGAAAACATGATCCGAGAATGCAGTACCAGCTTATGGCAAATTTGCCTCCAGAAAGGGTTAATCCAGCACCCCCGTTCTATCACACCGGTGTCGATTACACGGGGTATGTAGAGATTAAAGCCAACAAGGGACGGGGTGTTAAAACTACAAAAGGATATGTGGCTTTATTCATATGTATGGTAACGAAGGCCATACATCTAGAATTGGTGTCCGACCTTAGCAGCATAGCATTTATAGCAGCTCTTCGGAGAATGGCTGCACGAAGAGGAGCACCTCGCTATATGTATAGCGACAACGGCACCAATTTCGTGGGTGCTAATCGGATGTTACAGGAAGAATTTTTCGATCTGAAAAATACGCTTGACGAAACCTTCTTAAACGAAATAGCAGATCTAAACATTGAATGGCATTTTAATGCTCCGTCTTGGGCAAGCGCAGGTGGATTATGGGAGAGAGCTGTCCGCAGCTTGAAACATCACCTAAAACGGGTCGTAGGAGAACAAAGGCTAACCTTTGAAGAATTTAGCACTCTCTTAGCACAACTTGAGGCATGCCTAAATTCCCGACCTTTGTATCCGATGTCTGAGGATGTGGAGGATTTAGATGTCTTAACTCCTGCACACTTTTTAACAGGAAGAGCTGGAACGACCGTTATAGAGACCGAACAAGACGCAAGGACTAGATGGAGTTTAGCACATAAACTTACTCAGGACATATGGAAGCGTTTTAAGTCAGAATATCTTACGCAATTATCGATTCGAAGCAAATGGCTGAAGCAGCAACCTAATATCAAAGTAGGAGACTTGGTGACTATCCAAGATGAAAACTTACCACCGGGTAAATGGATGTTGGGACGAGTAATTGAGCTCCATCCTGGGCAAGACGGTTTGGTCAGAGTGGTCTCACTAAAGACTAAAAACGGTATGTTAAAAAGACCTATTGTAAAACTCTCTGTTTTACCTATAGAGTCAGGTAGCGAAGATGTAAGCAGAGAGAGAGTAGAGAAGAACGAAGGTCAGCGGAACGAAAGTAAAAGGAATAAAGTAAAGAGATCAAAAATAGCTAGCGGGTTTATATCATTGGCTATGTATTTTGTTTTATTTATGACATTAGTAAGCGGTTCATGTGCGTCATATAATATAACTACAATAAATGAATATCAAGGTCTTTATTTCGACAAGATTGGTAGCATGAGATTGACAAGAGATCAATGGAAGCTTGTCGTGTATTATAACATGGATCCTTACTGGGAAGGAATGACAGCGCTAGATAAGTATCAAAGATACCTTGAAACCATCTGTACGTCAATTCGGACGCTATCACATTGTGACATTATTATGTTGCAGCTACGTCACAGTTATTCAGAACTAGAGTTCACTAACCGGGCTCTACTTGGTCAGCAAAACAGCACGCGCGCTCGTAAGAGGCGCGGCCTTATCAACGGAATTGGGTACGTTGCGAATGCATTGTTCGGAGTGCTAGACGAGCAGTTCGCCGAACAATATCAAAAAGATATAACTCATATCAGAGAAGATCAAAAACATTTAGCAAAACTATGGAGAAACCAAACATCGATAGTTGAAGGGGAATATAATGTTCTTCAGAGAATTAGAGATACGATAAATAAGCAGCATAAAGTGGTAAACTTGCGTTTGAATGAATTAAGTAAAGCAACGAACACATTGAAGGAAGAAATTCGAAGCGTTGAAGTTATGAATGAGTTTACCTTATCAGCTATGATAGCTAACAACTTAATCGTGAGCTTGAGAAACATCCAGGATCAGTTGGTCGACATGCTCGTAGATGTTCATCACCAGATATTTAACACTCATATTCTTTCTCCGCAACAATTACTAGACCAGTTGAACGTTATCTCTGGTCAGTTAACTAAAGACCTATCACTACCTATCGAAAATATTCATCAAGAGCTTGTAAAAATATATCAGTTACTTCAAGTAAAGGCTCGACTAACTAACCACTACTTCATTTTCGAAATAAGAATACCTCTTATTACTCGAGATAACTATGAACTTCATAAAATAATACCGATTCCTCTTAAACGAGCAAATGACATGGTAGCTATAACTCCAGTATCAGACTATGTAGCTGTCAATTTACAGAAAGATACTTACCTGCCTTTGAGTGGAAGTGAAATACAGCAGTGTGTAGACAGTGGCTCTTTTAACTATCTATGCAACATGCATACCGCTATTTATCATATGAGGAATGAGCACAGTTTGTGTGTTTATGATCCAGATACTCAAAAATGCCAAACGAGTACCGTTGCTTGCAATAACCAGTGGATACAGCTGAGCAAATTAAACAGCTTTTTATCATTTTGTTGTAAACCATGTGAGCTGCGCTTTATGTGTGGAGATCAAGTTACCGTCGAACAGCTGACTGGGACTTGCATAATTAACCTTGCACCTGACTGTATTGTGAAAGACAAGCATTTTACAGCATACGCTCATAATATTCAACTGTCTAAGACTATACGAGTTGATTCAAATGTCTATAGTCCACAGATCGCTCCAATTAATCATATTATCAACATCTCATTGGATGTATACGAGAATGAAACTACAGACTTAGAAATCAGCTTGGAATTACAAAAACTTGGTGAAAGTATCAAACAAATGAAAAACACAGTTCTGCCAGATGATTCGGACTTCTATCACCACATCCATCACTACGCCATTAACTATGGTTTGGTGTTGGCAGCAGTATTAGCTGCAGCAGTATACCTGTGGAGACGTAGGCGCCGGGCGAGACCGCGGGCGGTGGAAGTACGCGAACTGCCCGCGTCTCCCACTCCGACGAGCAGCATCAGTGTAGTGAGTGCGCGAAAGCAAAGGAAGGCTAATCGTTTGCCTTCAGTGCAGTGTTTAAGTGCTAGTGTGATCAAAGACAAAACGGACATGTCTACGTCTCCCATTCCGCAACGAGTTTTTAGTATTTCGGAAACGGTTTAAGGGACATTGGACAATAGTGTTTAAGCAATACCTAATGTTTCTAGCAATAATTTGTTGTTTATTTCATGTAATCTTTGTCCCGGGAGCATGTACGGTGCAACCGTACAATTCACCGTCAGCTATTCGTTTGTAGCACGCGGTTGACCCGCGTCGTACCTAAGCCAGTTCGCGATCCTACTGCATCGGGTAAAGACACGGGCTCCACCAAACGTGCTCCGCGGTATCATTTAGTGCAAATACAGTTTTTATCTCTATCAACTTTATCTTTTATTTGTTGACCTCCTCGCACGGCCAACAGGGTGGTAAAATCGAAACAACTACTGAAGCGGTACGCAAAGGGAGGTCACAGAAAATTTTTGTTTACGAATGAGAAAATCTTTACAATTGAGCAACATTTCAACAAACAAAATGACCGTATTTATGCTCAAAGCTCTAAGGAAGCTTCCCAATTAGTCGACAGAGTGCAACGTGGGGGCATTATCCGACATCAGTGATGGTTTGGTGGGGTGTTAGCTATGAAGCAGTGACTGAGCCATATTTTTGTGAAAAAGGTATCAAAACATCGGCACAAGTGTATCAAGATACCATTCTTGAGAAGGTAGTTAAGCCCCTTAACAACACCATGTTCAATAACCAAGTATGGTCCTTCCAACAAGACTCGGCGACGGGTCATAAAGCTCGGTCCACGCAATCTTGGTTGGAAGTGAACGTTTCGGACTTCATCAGAGCTGAAGACTGGCCGTCGTCTAGTCCCGATCTTAATCCGCTGGATTATGATTTATGGTCAGTTTTAGAGAGTACGGCTTGCTCTAAACGCCATGATAATTCGGAGTCCCTAAAACAATCCATACGATTGGCAGTGAAGAATTTTCCCATGGAAAGAGTGCGTGCTTCTATTGATAACTGGCCTCAACATTTAAAGGAGTGTATCTCAGCCAATGAAGACCAATTCGAATAAGCTTTTTATATTTTAAATTGTTTTATATTTATGTATTAAACTTACACACTGTAAAAGTAATAAATAAAAAAAAACTTTTTTTCTTCGTAATAATATGTATAACAAGACTAGGTATAAACTAGTATAATACAATTCTAAGGTAAAAACTAACAATATATACAAAATACGTGTAAAAATAATTAAATTTTAATAACTTAATTGTCACCTTTTGAAGTTTATACCCACTGAAGCTATAAAGCAAAGCAAAGTTCACTGGTGCCTTCAAAATTGTTTAGTTACGTAAATACTTAGAAGGTATTACGGAATTAAGTATTCAATACTACGATCGTTTTAATAAACCGCCGATTGCATCATGGTCCGGAGGTGAACTTATCTCTGTTACTGTAAAAAAATAAGAGTGATGAGTAAGAGTCAAGTTCACGGCCTTCTTCGTGCAATTTCTTTCATTGGCTATACAGTTGAAAAGTCGTTAAGAATACTCTATTCGGTAAATACCGATTAATCCAATATTAACCGATTACAAAATAATATGTCCTCAGCCCACAGCCGACAGGTACTAATCTTGTAGCTAGTATCATACCGAATAGTTTGGCAAGTGAATCGACCTTCACGTCTCAATCACTGCAAAGCGTATTTAGCGGCTAGCGATGCCCCGGGCTAACAGTGTGACCTACGATACCAACTGGAGGCGACAAGTATAAAAAGTGTAGCAGGTGGCACATTATCACAGTCAAGCATTGATATCCAAATCAGCAACACCAAACCAACAATGGTCGCCAAAGTAGGTTTATATTAGTGATAATAAGGTTGATCACACAACATCCCATCAGGATAATAATATGCAACATTAAAGTCATACTTCGTTAAGAATATTGTTTTAAATAAAAATCAAGTCATCTACATAAAAATAATGATCTTAATAATACTTTCCAACTAGATCAGTTGGTACTGTATGATAGCTATTATTATTAACCATATAATTTAATTCCAGTTCGTCATCATCCTGTCCCTCGCTGTGGCGGCTTATGCCGTCCCTTTGGTCCCGTACGCCAAAGTGGCGTACGCCGAGCCCGAGGCGCCGGCTCACTACGAGTTCTCTTACTCCGTCCATGACGACCACAGCGGCGATGTAAAGCAACAGCAGGAGGCACGTGCCGGCGATGCCGTACACGGCTCGTACTCGCTCGTGCAACCCGACGGCGTGCACCGCATCGTCGACTACACCGCTGACGAGGAGCACGGCTTCAACGCTATCGTGCGCTACGAGGGTACCCCCGTGAACGCTGCGCCCGCCAAGATCGCCTACGCCGCACCCGCCAAGATTGCCTACGCTGCTCCCGTAGCCAAGCTTGCCTACGCTGCACCCGTTGCCAAGGTTGCCTACGCGCCTGCCGCCGTCTCCTACGCTCACGCCCCAGTCTCCTACGCTCACGCTCCAGTCGCCTACGCCGCCCCTGTCGCCAAGGTCGCCTACGCCGCTCCCGTAGCGCACGTCACTTACTCCTCTCCCGCCATTTCCTACCACCACTAGATACTATTGTTACATAGTTAGGCAAGCTGTTATTTATTGAAATGAATAGGTGCTATTAAATTATTATTGAATTGAATATTATACTTTATTTTCTATCTCATTAACCCACTAAATACATAAATACCTTAAGGCTGCAGAAAGACTACGACCAACCGTTGAATTCGAAGTAAGAGTGTTTAGGGCCTTAGACACGTACCGATTTGTACAACAAACAAAAAAAACAATGAAAATCGTTCATTCATTTTAATAAATGAATGAACGATTCATGTATATCGACGTGGACTTTGCTGCTAAAAACTACAAAGTGCAATCACTAATCCGTTTGCCAAACGTTGTGATTATGGAAATTTCCTGTGTTAGCGGCCTTTGTAGCGTCATTTGGATGCCCATGTTGTACAATAGACGTTTACAGGTGTCGTGGCTTGATCATGGCTTTATCATTAATGTAAAGTAGAACGCCGAACTATGTATGGCATCTTGTATCAACCTTATAGTAGTAGTCGTAGTGTCAAAACCAAATTTAGTGTTTTTAAGGAGAATAAGATGATAATGGCTCCAAGCTTGAGCTGCAACTGAAAAATCCTGAAAACTTAAGCCAAGCGTACACGTACTCCTATCCGATTTTCGTATAAGGCTGTTTGTATAAAGTCGCCAGTTAAAAAGCTTCTCTTTATCCAGTGTATTAAATAACGATCCATGGGCATCCAATTTTACCAAGGATAATAATCTAAAATTTCTTATATTTATTCAAGGAACACACGGCCAGGACTCCAAATATACACTGCTTATGAATATGCGAAAATGATGCGCCTTTTTTTGACAAAAGCTTGAATCAAAACAATTATATACGAATACTTACGGTAATATAGAAGAAAGGTACCTATACTCCATTTTTAATAAAGCATTAGACATAAGTGGCCCACCAAGGTACTAATATCTTTTGAATCGTTACTTGGAGTAGAGTTGCAGCTCATCTGGATTGACCATTAATATTCATAAAAGCATAATGCCTATATACATGTTGTTTAATTTCTACACATTTCCTTGGTAAAATGGGTCTTATTTGTGTTTTGTTATATTAAACAGAGTTTAGTAGTATGTAGATACTACGTTAGTAGGCATACGTCTTGCTTGGCACAAATAGTATGATCAAAATTACTTAAATAATTATTAAAGGTAAAAAATATCAACAAAAGCTTAGAACGAAATTGTAACGAACGAAAATGTTTTGTACGAAATTGTAATTATATTAATTCGTTTAGGAATAGCAGCTTTAATATACGGAGAACATTGGTTAAAGCTGGTCTACGAGGGAAGATTACATTCAGCAATGATCGTCATTGCAGTTACATAGATGCATCAGTTAAACATTTCTCAGTCCATAAAAATGGTTATTCCCGATCCTGCCATATGTCAAAGCTTAGGGGACCTCGCAGACATAAGTAGACAGGGTATATTTTATGTAAAAATATTTATAATTATAAAAGGTCGTGTACTTGATCACAGCCAGAGCAAGCTTGTTTGCGGAAACATGAATTAAGCCCTTAAGGAAAAAACTTCGCGAACTTCATTTATGTATGCTTGTAATAATTTATAATCGATCAATAGCTCTACCGAGAATATGATATTCTTAGGAATTGATCTTTTCAATAACTTTAAAAAAATCTTATTGTATATTTTAATTCATAGTATCAAAGAAATGATCCTAATATATACAATACTAGCACTTAGCCCGCGACTTCGTCCGCGTGCATTTTCATACAAACTTCCATCCCCTATTGTACCCCCTTAGGGGTAGAATTACGGTAAGGGTAATTAATAATTTAGGGTAATAATTTGCACTTTAATCCTTAAGTATGGCTTCTTACACCGACTTACTAATACAATTCTAAGGTAAAAACTAACTATATACAAGGTTAGTCAGAAAGGGGGTACTAAGCCGAAAGGGTGTTAAAGTAATCATAATAAGGGGTAACTTTTGTTCTACAACTTTCCCCAAAACTCGATAGTTTAAGAGAAATTGCTTTTCAAAGATGTCGTAAAAAATATGCTAAAATCTAGGTGTCCAAAACTATGATCAGCTGTGTTTGCAATTTAGGTCATATTTGGGGTCACATATTAGAAACTGAATATTCTGAATTCATAATTAAAGCAGGTATGATATTTTTTTGAAAAAACTAAAATAAAAATCTTTTTGCATGCAAATAAAAATGATCGAATTTTGAAATTTTCACACTTGCTTTAAAATAGTTATCAGTGATAGTTTAAGTGGCCCGCGGCTTAGTACCCCCTTTCCGACTAACCTTGTATACAAAATACCTATAAAAATAATTAAATTGTGCTAACTTAACTGTCACCTTTTGAAGTTTATACTGAAGCTATAAGCAAAGCAAAGTATACTGGTGCCTGTAAAATTGTTTAGTTATGTAAATACTAAGAAGGT
Organism: Amphipyra berbera; assembly: GCA_910594945.2. Taxonomy (NCBI): domain Eukaryota; kingdom Metazoa; phylum Arthropoda; class Insecta; order Lepidoptera; family Noctuidae; genus Amphipyra; species Amphipyra berbera. The sequence goes on along the minus strand of OU343136.1, from coordinate 5,282,114 downwards.
ATTAAGGAATTAAGTACTCAATACTGCGTTCGTTTTAATAAACCACCGATTGCATCATGGTCCGGAGGTGAATTTATCTGTTTCTGTAAAAAAATACGAGTAAGAGTCAAGTTCACGGCCTTCTTCGTGCAATTACCTTCATTGGCATACAGTTTGACAGGCATTAAGAAAACTTTATTCGGTAGATACCGTTTAATTTAACATTAACCAATTACAAAATAATATGTCCCCAGCCCACAGCCGATAAGTAATAATCTTGTAGCTAGTATCATACCGAATAGGTTGGCAAGTGAATCGACCTTCACCTCTATATCACTGCAAAGTGTATTTAGCGGCTAGCGGTGCCTCGAGCTTACAGTGTGACCTACGATACCAACTGGAGGCGACAAGTATAAAAAGTGTAGCAGGTGGCACATTATCACAGTCAAGCATTGATATCCAAATCAGCAACACCAAACCAACAATGGTCGCCAAAGTAGGTTTATATTCGTGATAATAAAGTTGATCACACAACATCCCATCAGGATAATAATATGCAACATTAAAGTCATACTTCGTTACGAATACTGTTTTAAATAGAAATCAAAGTTATCTGCATAAAAATAATGATCTCAATAATACTTTCCAACAAGATCAATCGGTACTGTTTGATAGCTATTATTAACTATATAATTTCATTCCAGTTCGTCATCATCCTGTCCCTCGCTGTGGCGGCTTACGCCGTCCCTTTGGTCCCGTACGCCAAAGTGGCGTACGCCGAGCCCGAGGCCCCAGCTCACTACGAGTTCTCTTACTCCGTCCATGACGATCACAGCGGCGATGTGAAGCAACAGCAGGAGGCGCGTGCCGGCGATGCCGTGCACGGCTCATACTCGCTCGTACAACCCGACGGCGTGCACCGCATCGTCGACTACACCGCTGATGAAGAGCATGGATTCAACGCTATCGTCCGTTACGAGGGTGCCCCCGTGCACGCCGCACCTGCTAAGATTGCCTACGCCGCTCCCGTAGCCAAGCTCGCCTACGCTGCTCCCGTTGCCAAAATAGCCTACGCGCCTGCTCCCGTCTCCTACGCACACGCCCCAGTCTCCTACGCTCATGCTCCGGTCGCTTACGCCGCCCCCGTCGCCAAGGTGGCCTACGCCGCTCCCGTAGCGCACGTCACTTACTCCTCTCCCGCCATTTCCTACCACCACTAGATACTATTGTTACATAGTTAGGCAAGCTGTTATTTATTGAAATGAATAGGTGCTATTAAATTATTATTCAATTGAATATTATACTTTATTTTTTATCTTATTAACCCACTTCTTATGAATATCATTAAGGGTGCAGAGAGACTACGACCAACCGTTGAATTCGAAGTAAGAATGTTTATGAATGTTGAAAATCGTTCAATCATTTTAATAACTGTATGAACGATTTATTGAATGAAAAATTCATGAATGTCGACGTGGACGCTGCTGCCAAAAACTACAAACTGAAATCACCAATTAATTTGCCAAACGTTGTGATTATGGAAATTACCTCTATTAACGGTCATTGTAGCGGTAATTTGGAAGCCCATGTTCTACACTGGACGTTTACTGGCAGATATTAACGTATACGAGAACGTCGACTTATATATGGCATCTTGTATCAACCTTATAGTTAAAGTCGTAGCGTCAAAACCAAACCTAGTGTTTTGGAGCTGCAAATGAAAAATCCTGAAAACTTAAGCCAAGCGTACATTCTACCTCTGTCCTATTTTCGTATAAGGCTATATTTGTATAAAGTCGCCAGTGAAAATGCCTCTCTTTATCCAGTGCATTATATAATGATGTTCATCCAATGTTATCAAGGATAAATTATAATTTCTTATATTTTTCCTAGGAACACAGTCCCAGGGCTCCAAATAGACACTATGCTTATGAATATGCAAAAATTATGCGCGTTTTTTCGACAACAGTTCGAATCAAAACATTGTACATAAGTATATTTACGGTAATATAGAAGATAGGTACCTATATTCCATTTTTAATATAGAATTAGAAAAAAGTGGGCCATCAAGGCACTAATATCTTTTGAACCATTTCTTCGGGAGAGTTTCAGCTCATCTTGATTGACTGTTAAGGTTCATAAAACCATAATAGGTACTGTGTTAAATCCCTGCTGGAAGCAAACAATATGTTGCTTATTTCTATACATTTTCTTGCTAAAATGGGTCTTATTTATCTATTGTTATATTAAATAAAGTTTAGTAGTATGTAGGTACTACGATAGTTGGCATGTACAGTCACGTGTAATAATATGTATACACATAGCGAACTTAAGAAGCTAATTTCTTTTAGAGAATAGTTGTAATTAAGAAATATTCGAAACCATGATTCCTATGTACACTGGCCTGCAAAAATAAGTATCACACTTTTAAAATTTCAATTTTTTCTAAACTATAGAAGTTAGAGATTTAAAATAAAAAACGTTTTATAGCAAATTATATCAGCTTTCTTTAAAACTATAGTAACAAAGTTAAACTCTTTTTCGAGTCCTTTTTGCTTCGAAAATATATCTTGTGTACTTAAAAAGTTATTGCAATTTTAAAAGTGTGATACTTATTTTTGCAGGCCAGTATATTTGTAGAAAATAATACAAATGAATATTACATATTTCTAATAGATATTTTAGAGAGCAATCGCTTTTGTATTTCGCTATGTGTATACATATTATTACACGTGACTGTACGTCTTGCTTGGTACAAGTAGTAGGATCAAAACTACTTAGATAATTATTCAAGGTAAAAAATATCTACAACAGCTTGTACTTGCAACGAAATTTTAACGAACGAAAATGTTTTGTACGTAATTATAATTATATTAATTCGTTTAGGAATAGCAACTTTAACTGTCGGAGAACTTTGGTAAAAGCTGGTCTACTAAGGAAGATTACATTCCGCAATAATCGTCATCGAAGTTACATAGATGCATCAGTTAAACATTTCTCAGTCCATAAAAATGTTTATTCCTGATTCTGCCATATGTCAATGCTTAGGGGACCTCCCAGGCATAAGTAGATAGGGCAGATTTTATGTAAAAATATTTATAATTAAAAAAGGTTACTTGATTCACAGCGAGAGAAAGTTCTTTTGCGGAAACATGTATTAAGCCGTTAATAAAAGGAGAAAGCTTCGCCAATTTCATATAGGTAGGCTTGTAATAATTTATAATCAATCAATAGCTCTACTGAGAATATGATATTTTTAGCAATTGAACTGCCTGTTCTTTTCAGTAACTTTTTTAAAATACTTATTGCAAATATTAATTCATAATAACAAAGAAATTATCCTAATATATACTTGCACTTAACCCGCAACTTCGTTCGTGTGAATTTTCATACAAACTTCAATCCCCTATTTTACCCCCTTAGGGGTAGAATTTCCAAAAATCCTTTCTTAGTGGATGCCTACGTCACAAAAGGAATCTACTGTTCAAATTTCATGTGTCCAGCTTGAGTGATTTAGGCTCTGCGTTGATGAATTAGCCAGTCAGTTAGTCAGGACAAGTAATTATAAATGTACAGATAAATCTAAACTAGTATAATACAAATCTAAGCTAAAGACTTACTATACATATATACAAAATATGTATAAAAATAATTAATTTGTGCTAACTTCATTGTCACCTTTTGAAGTTTATACTGAAGCTATAAGCAAAGCAAAGTATACTGGTGCCTGCAAAATTGTTTAGTTATGTAAATACTTAGAAGGTATTAAGGAAATACGGATTCAATACTGCGATCGTTTTAATAAACCGCCGATTGCATCATGGTCCGGAGGTGAATTTACCTGTTTCTGTAAAATAATACGAGTAAGACACGGCCTTCTTCGTGCAATTTCTTTCATTGGCTTTCAGTCATTGAGAAAACTCTATTCGATAGATACCATTTAATCTAATATTAACCAATTACAAAATAATATGTCCTCAGCCCACAGCCGCCAGGTACTAATCTTGTAGCTAGTATCATACCGAATAGTTTGGCCAGTGAATCGACCTTGACCTCTCAATTAATGCAAAGCGCATTTAGCGGTTGGCGGTGCCCCGGGCTTACAGTGTGATCTAAGATACCAAGTGGAGGCGACAAGTATAAAAAGTGTAGCAGGTGGCACATTATCACAGTCAAGCATTGATATCCAAATCAGCAACACCAAACCAACAATGGTCGCCAAAGTAGGTTTATATTCGTGAATTTCATGATAATAAGTGATAATATGCAATATTAAAGGCATACTTCGTTAAGAATATTGTTATAAATAGAACTCGTTATCTACATAAAAGATCTTAATAATACTTTCCAACTAGATCAGTCGGTACTGTTAAATAGCTATTATTATTGACCATATAATTTAATTCCAGTTCGTCATCATCCTGTCCCTCGCAGTGGCGGCTTGCGCCGTCCCTTTGGTCCCGTACGCCAAAGTGGCGTACGCCGAGCCCGAGGCGCCGGCTCACTACGAGTTCTCTTACTCCGTCCACGACGACCACAGCGGCGATGTTAAGCAACAGCAGGAGGCGCGTGCTGGCGATGCCGTGCACGGCTCGTACTCGCTCGTGCAACCCGACGGCGTGCGCCGCATCGTCGACTACACCGCTGACGAGGAGCACGGATTCAACGCTATCGTCCGTTACGAGGGTGCCCCCGTGCACGCCGCACCTGCTAAGATTGCCTACGCCGCTCCCGTAGCCAAGCTCGCCTACGCTGCTCCCGTTGCCAAAGTAGCCTACGCGCCTGCTCCCGTCTCCTACGCACACGCCCCAGTCTCCTACGCTCACGCTCCAGTCGCCTACGCCGCCCCCGTCGCCAAGGTGGCATACGCCGCTCCCGTAGCGCACGTCACTTACTCCTCTCCCGCTATCTCCTACCACCACTAGATACTATTGTTAGATAGTTAGGCAAGCTGTTATTTATTGAAATGAATAGGTGCTATTAAATTATTATTCAATTGAATATTAGACTTTATTTTTTATCTTATTAACCCACTTCTTATGAAGTCATTAAGTCTATAGAAAGACTATGACCAACCGTTGAATGCGAAGTAAGAGTGTTTATGAATGTTAAAAATAGTTCATTCATTTTGATAAATGTATGAACGATTTGTTGAATGAACAATTCATGAATGTCGACGTGGACGCTGCTGCCAAAAACTACAAACTGCAATGACCAAACCATTTGCCAGACGTTGTGATTATGGAATTTTCCTCTTTTACCAGTCTTGTAGCGGTAATTTGGAAGCCCATGTTCTATAATGGATGTTTACAGGCGGATATTAAAGTAAAGGAAAACGCCGACTTGTGATTGGCATCTTGTATCAAACTTATAGTCGTAGTCGGAGCGTCAAAATCAAATTTTGTGTTTTCAGTTGAATTAAATGTTTGTCATTGACTGTATGTATATCACACGTGATAATGGACAAGCCTATCGCGAATTATTAGAAAGAAATCCAAGCTTTAACTGCAATTGAAAAATCCTGTAAACTTAAGCCAAGCGTATATACTACTCCTCTCCAATTTTGTATAAGGCTATGTTTGAATAACGTCGTTAGTTAAAAAGTCTCTCTTTATCTATAGACTAGGGTCGATAATTTTTGAAACCAAAAAAAATAATAGTAGGATGAGACCCATTGGAAAAGGAAAAGAATATAACAAAAATGAAAGGAAAAATAATTTACGGGCGATCTGAGGTCGTTAAGTGGATGGGGGTGAGTTTTTAAGGGTAAAAAACGGTTTATCTCGATTTCCGGAAAAACTACAAGTCCTATGGAAAAAAATTAAATAGCAAAGTTGTAGGTAATAAAAAGATCTACAACTTTTGTATTTACACTTTTTTCACATAATCTCAAAATTTATGTGAAAAATTCAAATAACCAAGTTTTTGGTTTTTTATTTTTATCTTTTACAAAATATTTTAGTTTCACGAAATTTGGTGAAAGCTTACCATTTTAAGTCTCAAACACACTGTAATTTTTTTTGGTTTAAAATATTTATTTTTTCACCTCATTTCTTATTATTATATGTATTCCTTATTTCTTAGCATTTTCTGAGAACATTTACTATACTAATTTATATTTTTTTTACACCATCAGAAAGTTCAGACATTTTAACGAACAAAAAGCCCACTGACTTTTTAAAAAAGCTGATATTTTGACGCGAGAATTTTCGATTGAAAATTAGGGTGCTTTTTCGATATTAAGTCAAAATAAGGTGAAAAAACTAATATTTTAAATAAAAAAATTGTGTTTACACTGTAATTCCGAGGAACACACGGCCAGGCCTCCAAATACACACTATGCTTATGAATATGCGAAATAGATGCGCTTTTTATTGACAACAGTTCGAATCAAAACAATTACCTACGATAATACAGGAGATAAGTACATACAAGGTGTAAAAAGACCCTTCACTAAGCCGTCAACCATGCATTCAGTACATCAAACTAAGTAACCCTACGCAAAAATTGTCGCTGGGAAACGACTTTTTTTTGGAGTGAAAAATTTTGTTTTCCTGTAAAGCTCATTGTAACGCACTCAAAACACTGTGCTGATAGATGCAATGAGTAGTAAACGGGTAATGGAGGTATCTCAAGTACATTTGCAACCTTCAAAACTAGTATTTAAAAAAAAAGTTGTGAAGAAGTTGGAACTTTGACCTCCAATATCTCCGTAACTAAAAGGTCCCCAGGCATAGTCCAGAACAAAAAAATGATCGCAAGGACGTGGAGAATAAGTGCATTTCGGCTTCGTAAAGGGTCTTTTTACACCGTTTGTATTCCATTTTTAATATAGCATTATCTACACAAAAGTGGGTCACCAAAGCACGAACATCTTTTGGACCATTTCTTCGAGTAGAGTTTCAGCTCATCTTGATTGATCATTAAGGTTCATAAAAGCATAATACTGTGTTAAATCTCTGCTGGAAGCAAACATGTTGTTTATTTCTATACCTTGCTAAAAGGGGTCTTATTTGTCTATTGTTACATTAAATAGAGTTTAGTAGTATGTAGATACTACGATAAATGGCATGTACTTCTTGCTTGGCACAAGGAATAACGAACGAAAATGTTTTGGACGAAATTATGTAAATAATTATATTAATTCTTTTAGAAATAGCAGCTTTAATCGTCGGAGAACTTTGGTTAAAGCGGGTCTACGAAGGAACATTATATTCAGCAATGATCGTCATCGCAGTCACATAGATGCATCAGTTAAGCCTTTCTCAGTCCAAAAAAATGGTTATTCCCGATTCTGCCATATGTCAATGCTTAGGGAACCTCGCAGACATAGGTAAACAGGGTAGGTATATATAAGTAAAAATTATCGTGTACTTGATTCACAGTCAGAGCAAGTTTTGTTTGCGGAAACATGTATGAAGCCATTAAGGAGATAACTGCGCCAATTTCATATAGTATGCTTGTAATATGATGTAATAATTTATAATCGATCAATAGCTCTACCATGAATATAATAGCAATCAAACTACCTGCTTTTTTCAATAACGAATAAACCAGCTAAGTTTATGAGCAATATAGGTGATATGGTTGGTGCAGTGGGTGAGCGAGTGGCTTCTGCGCTACGGGTCCCAAGTTGAATTCCCACATGGAACAAATATTTGTATGGCCTACAGGTAGTTGTTCCGGGTCTGGACGTTTGTGCATGTAAGATTTGTGTTTGTAAAACCACGATACAGGAGAAATCATAGAATTTGTTCTAAAAAAAAGGTGCAGCATCCATTCAAGAATAAATTGCAAGACCTTATACGTAGGCAGAGTGAACACCGTTTTGCGAAGCTGGATGTTATGTTAAAATATTTATAAATTAAGAAGGTCGTGAACTTGACTCGTAACAAGTTTTTTTGCGGAAACATTAATTAAACTGAGTCAAGGAGAGAACCTCGCCCATTTCGTATAGATAATATATTTATGATAATCTGATGCAATAAGTGAAAGAATATGACAGTGTTTGCAATCACACTAGAATTGTTCCTTGCAGAATAAATTTACAGAGCAATGAATCCGGGTCACTAACATAAACCTTAATATCTCGGAAAATATTGTAAACATTGTTTTATTTATGTTGCTGATCCGGATTCATTGCTCCCGAGTGTAATTATTAGCCGACTTTAAACAATATGAGGCACTGATTCGAAAAAAGAACTTAACGGTATGGAGTAGTCTTATAATGTACCGACAGGTGTTAATCTGTATTGTACGTGAATTTCGTCTCAGCAATGCAGCATGTCGGCCTTCACCCCTCAATCATTGTGAAGTTTAACGAACGACGCCTCAGGCGTGCCGTGTGTCGCATATGAGACATACAGGCGACAATTCACGTATAAAAAGTGTAGCAGGTCTCATATGATCATAGTCGATTACTGACTCTCAAATCAGCCACAACATATCAAACAATTTAGCAATAATGGTTGCCAAAGTGAGTTATTAAAAAAATTGTGTCTGAACAATTTTATAGATTAGAATGAATATCTGGATGTCTTGATCCATAATTTAAGACATAAACTAAAATCCTCTTGGGTTTAAATTATTGGAATTCACGTTTTTTTATTATTCTACAACAAAAACTATCCGTGTAATGTAACTAATCTTATTTCATTGCAGTTCGTCATCGTCCTGTCACTCGCTGTCGCGGCTTACGCCGTCCCTTTGGTCCCGTACGCCAAAGTGGCGTACGCCGAGCCCGAGGCCCCCGCTCACTACGAGTTCTCTTACTCCGTCCATGACGACCACAGCGGCGATGTGAAGCAACAGCAGGAGGCGCGTGCCGGCGACGCCGTGCACGGCTCGTACTCGCTCGTGCAGCCCGATGGCGTGCACCGTATCGTTGAATACACCGCCGACAAGGAACACGGTTTTAACGCTAACGTGCGCTACGAGGGTACCCCTGTGCAAGCCGCGCCCGCAAAGATCGCCTACGCCGCTCCCGCGGCCAAGCTCACCTACGCTGCTCCCGTTGCCAAAGTAGCCTACGCGGCAGCCCCCGTCTCCTACGCTCACGCCCCGGTCTCTTACGCTCACGCCCCGGTCTCTTACGCTCATGCTCCAGTCGCCTACGCCGCTCCCATCGCCAAGGTCGCCTACGCCGCCCCCGTCGCTAAGGTCGCCTACGCCGCTCCTGTAGCGCACGTCACTTACTCCTCTCCCGCCATCTCCTACCACCACTAGAGACTATTGTTACACCACTAGGACAAGCTGTTGTATTTATTGAAATGATTAGGTGCTATTAAATTATTATTGAATAGAATATCCTAATTTTATTTGTTAACATTAATTAACATACTCCTTATAATAATACTATGGCAGTAGAAAGATAATATGCGTTGTATGAAAAGCAAGGATAGAAAACGAACCCCGAGCAGCAACTGAGAATTTAGTTCCTAAAATACTTAATTGCGCTTTGTCTGACTTAGAAACAAAACTCAGGCCCAAACAAATACCTGGCAGTTAAGCTTGGATACAGTCATGATCAAAAGACGTATATACTTAGCGTAAAATAAATGATTTTGTTCCTAAATACTAATTGAATTAATGAATGAACATCAAGTAATTGTATGTGTTGGCGATACTATGTTTATAATCATTCATCGTTTATTTTATGACTATATTTTCATAAAAACCTTGCCTCATGACTGTAGGTACCTACTACCCTTATCCCATTTGCGGATAAAAGTTATATCAATAACCAATGGTTAAAAAAGAAGCTTTATCTCTTTAACCAGTAACTGTTTTACTTGGCTACCACGAATAATATATCTCATTATATATTTATAAAAGCTTTTTCCCGCAGCTTCGCTTGCGTGATTTATTTCGCCCCCTTAGGGGAGGAATTTAGAAAAATTCTTTCTTAGTGGATGCCTACGTTATAAAAGGTACCTACTGTCAAAATTTCAAGTTTCTAACTCCAGCCGTTTAGGCTGTGCGTTGATAGATCAGTCAGTCAGTCAGCTTCTCCTTTTATATGATGACATAATTTTTTATTTTATTTTTTATGTTTTTGACATCTATTGAATATTTTTTTTCAATTAATTATTGAATATTTCCTTTACTATGCCATGTTCTTATTTTTTCAAATTGTGAATGTGAGTACCATGTAGGCTAGCTTTATACACGAATTTTTTAACTGTTTGGCGGTTTTGAGTGACTGATGCATGCGTGCCGTCAGTTAGGACAAGTCAACTCAAACCTGCTATGGCACTTTCCTAAAAAGGCCATTCCAGACGTTGCCCTACATTGTTACAATCACATAGTTTTCATACCACAATGTCTGGACTTTAAAAGAGACCTTGATCTCTGAGTTTGTTTCGGCTTTTCTTCTGAGAGCTAGTCAGATAGAAAATGCCGGCGCCATCTAGTATTAAAAAAAAAACATTACATTGACTTGTAAGTGTCTGTAACAGATTTATTTACAGAAATAAAAATAATTTATTAAATGGGCATCCATTTCCACAAAGAATACTACAATTCCCAGGGCTATAAATTATGACCGCGAGTATAGTTATCATTATGCTTTAAAGAAATATTTTATAGTACTACAACAATTCTGCTTAGTATATCCAAATACCATAATATAATCACTACCGTCTATATAACTAAGCAACTTGGAAAGGTTTTGGCGTAGTGGGGATAAATTTGCACATATACAGTTACATATATTATATAATAAATATAATTATATGCAACAAAAATATGGTCACTTTTATTGCTTGTCATTATTCGATGGTTATTGCCATAATTTATTTTTAAACATATCTGTTAAGAAAGAAAGAAAGGAGAGGAATTCTCTTCTCTACTTTTGCCAAGTTACGTGCCGGCGACATATACCTAGTCTTGCCATATAAATATTGTTACGAAGAAAAAGAAAATTTTTTTATTGCAAATAATATTTATTACTTTTACAGTGTGTTAGTTTAATACATAAATATAAAACAATTTAAAATATAAAAAACTTATTCGAAGTGGTCTCCATTGGCTGCAATACAGTCCTTTAAACGTTGAGGCCAGTTATCAATAGAAGCACGCACTCTTTCCATGGGAAAATTCTTCACTGCCAATCGTATGGATTGTTTTAGGGACTCCAAATTATCATGGCGTTTAGAGCAACCCGTACTCTCTAAAACTGACCATAAATCATAATCCAGCGGATTAAGTTATACTTACCATACTTGGTTATTGAACATGGTGTTGTTAAGGGGCTTAACTACCTTCTCAAGAATGGTATCTTGATAAGTACACTTGTGCCGATGTTTTGATACCTTTTTCACAATAATATGGCTCAGTCACTCCTTCATAGCTAACACCTCACCAAACCATCACTGAAGTCGGATAATGCCCACGTTGCACTCTGTCGACTAATTGGGAAGTTTCCTTAGAGCTTTAAGCATAAATACGGTCATTTTATTTGTTAAAATGTTGCTCAATTGTAAAGATTTTCTCATCCGTAAACAAAATTTTTCTGTGACCTCCCTTTGCGTACTGCTTCAGTAGTTGTTTCGATTTTACCACCCTATTCTTTTTTAAATTATCAGTTAAAAAATGACCAGTGCGTCTCTTATAGGCTGCAAGTCCTAAGTCATCTTTTAAAATACGCGACATGGTTCTGGGTGCTATCTTCATCTCCCGAGATAAAATCTTTTGCATTCGGACAGGATTTCTTCGAATTCTTTCCCTTACTGCTTTGACCACCTTTTTCGTACGAACACTACGTGGACGGCCAGATCTTTTTCTGTCACAAACAGAGGAGGTCTCATTGTACCTATTAATAGCCCGGTACACAAACATTTGACTAATACCAAGCGTATGGAGAGTTTTAAAAATTGCATTTGGCTCCATACCAACTTTGTGTAATGCAATCACAGCGATTCGGTTCTCTTTATCACCCCACTCCATTGTAATATCGCAAAATATTGTACAATGTATTGGCGCCAAAATTAGAAAACTCAATGAACAATCGTATAAAAATGACAGATTCCAAATTCTAATGTAATATCTTTCTTATTTTTAATTGTAACAGTATTTACTGTTACATACATACTAAGTACGTTAACAGACTGGAGTTCCTTAAGAAAAATGTAAAACGTCGCTAGTATGGAACATGTACTAGAACTGAATACCAACAAAGCAGACGCCATTATTTCTGGTACACATTTCATACATGTTTAAGTCTCATTTTTTTATTAGGCACTTGCGCAAGACTAATTACTTACGCCTTCTATGTTTTGTCTCTGTATCACTCTAAGGTCGACTGGTGGACAATGCCTAATGAATTAAATCCACCTGCGTACAAATTTTGTGGATAAAGAACATCACGCCTATATTCCCCGAATGGAGGGGCAGAGGTGTATAGTAACACTCTCATTTCGCCATTATAAGTTCATGTAACAGGAGGCGAGCTTATTGCCATCAACCGGGCACAAATCCAAACTCCGGGCTGCTACTGAGGATACCCACACGGAAAAACCCAATAACACTTTGCCCGTCCTGGGGATCGGACCCAGGACCTCAAGATTAGCAGTCGCGCTTGCCACCACTAGACCAACGAGGTAGTTAGGATAAAGAATAAATAAATAATCACCACGCTAGATAAATGTATTGGTGATCGCTGATACGTTCATTAGCACAAGACCTGTTACCTACTGCCCATCTTCCTGGCATAACCCTGTAGTCGCTTTTTCCAACACCCACAGGAAGAGAGAAGATAGAAATTATTTTCCAGAGACAACTGTGCACATAGCTATATTTAAATGACATATCAACCAGTAGGTACACGTCCACCGCTACATGAGCCTCTAAGTGACCGCCATGCGTCACAACGAAAAGTCAAAGGGGTAATGGCCATAATTATCACGCTTGGTAATGATCGCAGTTTGTTGTTACAGACGGGAGGACATTGCTGTCCGTCCTCTCGGCGTTACCCTTAAGTCGCTTTGTACGACACCTATGGGTGGGGAAAGGGTTGCCATTTCTTTGTCGGGTATAACACGGAACAAGATATTTAGCCACTAAGTATGAATATTATGCGAAATAGATGCGACTTAGTGCGTCCTCATAGCTCGAGTTAAAGTAATTACGTATGCCTGCTATACTAAAGAAGATGAGAATTACCTTACAGTACGTTGAACCTACCTTATAGTAGATCCTGTAGTAGTAACTCTAGTTATTGCCATTGGTCTTTAACACTTTATACTTATAGTAGGAATGGTGTGTGCTTGCTTTGTACCTACAAATGGTGTGATTGATATTACTTAAATTTGCAAGGTAAAAAAATATCTACAAAAATTGGATAACTCGAAATAGCTGCGTTATTTTCCCGAGGTCGTTCGTTATAGATGCATGCGGGGGAGAATTCAGCAATGATAAGTCATCGCAGTGACATGAACGCAACTACTAGGCCGCACTAGTTCAAAAGTTTAGTTATTCTCAATCCTGCCCTCTGTCAATATTTATGACCTTATAGGTAGGCAGAATGGACTGAGAAGCTGGATGTTATGATAAATTATTTATAAATAAAGAAAGTCGTGAACTTGACTTGCAACAAGTTTTTTTGCGGAAACATGATTTAACTGAGTCAAGGAGAAAACCTCGGGCATTTTATATACATACTCGGAGGGCCTCGTGGCTAATTAACAACCGCGCGGATTATACGATTTGCGAGGTTAAGCTGCGCTTGCCGTGGTCAATCCGTGGATGGGTGACCGTTCGTTAGACATCCAGACCCCTCCGTGCCTCGGAGAGCACGTTAAGCAGTCGGTCCCGGGTGTCATACGAATACCTATAACAGTTGTTAGTTCGTTACGGGAAGTCGGAAACCCGAAAGTCTGACAACTAGTCTAACCTTAGGAAATCGGCATTGCCCAGTAACTGAGTTGCGGAAGTCTGATGGCAGTCGCTCCATGTAAAATACTGGTATTCAGCCGCATCTGGTTAAACTGGAAGCTGACCCCAACATAGTTGGGAAAAAGCTAGGCAGAACAGAACTCGAAAGTATGCTTGTAATCTGATGCAATAATCTATCAAAAGCTCTAAGGTGAGAATATAAGAGTCATTTCAATCGTATTGTCATTTCGCCAATTCAAATATAATGAACGAGCCCAGTAAAATTGTGAAGCACTCTTTCCAAAACAAATGTCATAAACGTTATAGGGCAACTTTCGTATTTCATTATTGAAATGAAATATGTAGGCAGGTGCTAATCTGTTTGTAATGTCATGAAGTTCGGCTCAGGAATGCAGCATGTCGGCCTTCACCTCTCAATCATTGTGAAGTTTAACGTACGACGCCTCGGGCGCACCGTGTGTCACCAACGAGACCTACAGGCGACAATTCAGGTATAAAAACTGTAGCAGGTCGTACATTATCATAGTCGACTACTGACTCTCAAATCAGCAACAACATATCAAACAATTAGCAATAATGGTTGCCAAAGTGAGTTGTTTATAATAATAAACTATCAATTATGTCTAAACAGTTTAAGTTTTTAAAGGACATCGGGCTTATCCTAAATTTATAATTTAAAACACCCTATCTATCTTTCACATTGTAACAAAAATTAACAAATTTTATCAATTTCAGTTCGTCATCGTCTTGTCTCTGGCTGTGGCGGCTTGCGCCGTGCCACTGATCCCTGTCACCAAGGTGGCGTACGCCGAGCCCGAGGCACCGGCTCACTATGAGTTCTCATACTCCGTCCATGATGACCACAGCGGTGACGTGAAGCAGCAGCAGGAGGCGCGCGCCGGTGACGCCGTGCACGGCTCGTATTCGCTCGTGCAGCCCGATGGTGTGCACCGCATTGTCGAATACACCGCCGATAAGGAACATGGCTTCAACGCTATCGTGCGCTACGAGGGTACACCTGTGCATGCCGCACCCGCCAAGATCGCCTACGCCGCTCCCGTAGCTAAGCTCGCCTACGCCGCTCCCGTGGCCAAACTCGCCTACGCTGCTCCCGTTGCCAAGGTTGCCTACGCGCCTGCCCCTGTCTCCTACGCACACGCTCCAGTCTCCTACGCTCACGCTCCGGTCGCCTACGCCGCCCCCGTCGCCAAGGTCGCCTACGCCGCTCCCGTAGCACACGTCACTTACTCCTCCCCCGCCATCTCCTACCACCACTAGAGACTATTGTTACATCACTAGAACAAGCTGTTGTATTTATTGAAATTAGGTGCTATTAAATTATTATTGAATTGAAAATGATTTTAATTTCTTTGTCAACATTAATTTAAGGTAACTTGTTGGGCCATAAACCACAATTGCGTACCGATAATGTCAGGGCGGTATCCCATTGCGGTTGCTGACCTCGTTACCGACCTGAAACTTCTTGGGTGTAATCGACGGCCCTGGCTACAAATGGCAGTGATGGCCCTAAAGTCGAATCTACAGATTTATGAAAAGTGGTAGAAATAGTTTCTATTTACAGATTTATTATATGTATAGATGAATATCTTACATATCTTGTCATATAGGTAACAGCTGCAGCCTGACCGTGGGATCGTCGGACTGCCAAGTCATAGGTCTTGACTAATAGTAATCCAAGGCACGCACCTTTTGACTTTTTGTTCGGATTCATGTCCGTATTGTATAATTATCGCTTGCTTAAAAACGGTGAAGGAAAACATCGTGAGGAAACCGACATGCCTAAGAGATATTTCTCGACGGCATGTGAAGCGAAGTCAGAGGCCCATGGGCGGCATAAACTCTGACACCAGATTAGTCACTAACCACACGAAAAGAAGAAGAATATCTTACAACGGCATCGGACGCTAACTGCAAACACTCGCATAAGAGCACACATCGTCGCCAAATTACGGAAATCGACCGTACCATACAGTATTGGACATACATATTCTGTCAACTTTATATCAATATCGATAGTGGGGGTGCATGGAGCGAGGCGAGGGAGGGGTGGAGTCGGACCGCACCTGAATTATTCATACAGCCGCATAGTGATTTCATCTCATTGAATGGTGCTGCCGGCGGCGCGGCCGTGATTACGACATCGATACCTCCGCTGCCGGCCACCGGCAACTCGTATGTGGACTACACAATACCTTGTCAACCGCCTATTAATATTATAGTGGGGGTTCCAAAGCTCTGAATATTACCTTTCAATCCTAACTTTGAATAAACCTAAACCTAGATTTACTTAAACTGAGCAATACACGCGAGGATATGGGAAAAGGCCGTTGGCCAGAGGAAAAGTAAAGATGTGAAAATAAGTGTAACATATCCTTGCCCAACTATAGGATTGTAAAGAGTGCACTCCATAGTGAAAGCAAATTACAAATAACTTTCCTATTGTAGGATACACGTGGAACAGATAATAAGAGTACCTACCTATGCAAGACGCCCCTTCTATTTGTTTAAAATAATAGATGTAGCAACCACACGTGGCTAGCATCAGTGGCGTAGCTTGCCCTAGGCGGGCCCTATATCAAAATTTACCGGTGGCCCTTCTGCCCGACAGTGGCGAAGCCCAAATGGAGAAAACCAAACTAATAACTATGGTCCATGGTTGTATGGAGTGTCTGGGGTGTGCTGAGTTTAGCGTTTAAGAGTTTAGAGTTAGAGGCCTAAGAGCTTGAGTGAGATTATGGATAACATTTTCCGAATTTTTGCTTACACACGTCGGGGCCCCTGTAAAGCGGGACCCCGTATCACTGATAAGGCTGTCACGACGCTAGCTACGCCCCTGGTTGGCATACTTACAAGGGATGTCCTAGCCACCATTTCATTCGCGTAGTTGTCTTCCTACGCCCTAAGTATGCGTATAGATAAACTGCAGCATCCATTATTAGAACACAAGTAGATATTTTTCCCTTGGTGATTCAACAGAAGCAAATTATATCATTAACTACAATTTAAGTACCAAATAGTACCCGTACCGTCGGTCCGATATAATTAAATAGTAGGTTATAATTATATAGGTACTTTCAAGTTTCAAACTTCATAAAAAATATTCTCGAACATCAAAGAGGGTTTTTTCTCTCGCCGCGACAGGTAAAAATGAAGAGATTGGTTTTTATCTGTGCACCGGCGGTAAATTGAATGTAAAGTTGATTTCCCGGCGGGCCGCACCGCATAATTCTCCGCAAATTAAGCCGAAACCAATTGACTTGCTACCAATGTAAATATTTTTGATAAATGCCTCCCCTTTATGTATTTACTTGACAACAGCTCAATAATGTGTTGATACTTATAACAAAAGCCGTATGATTTCAAAACTCTTTTGTGATGGAGTAAGTTATTGCCAGCTGAAGTTTAGGTTGTGAGGGAGGAGGGATTCTTTTGCTCATAAGTTAGTATTGATTGTTTTAAGTTTGGGGAGCATTAAAAGCTTTTACGGGTGACGATACTGTTATCGGTAGCTGGTAACACTGGACAATGTTGACATAGGAGAGTAACCGTCAATATTAATCAACGTACCTGAAGTTATAAAAACAGTGGTCATTCGACGGAGCAGAGGATTCCACGTCGAACAGCTGAAGAAGTCTGACCTTTTATATCTGATTTGCTTGTCCTCATTTTCTGATCTTGTGTTAATTATTATATTGTGAACTAGCTTCTGTAACTAATCACTAACCTAATTAAAAGTACTCTCAGTGGTGGAGAGTCTATGTTGGTTTCCCTTACTTTATTTACCATGCTCCCAATCCTGACATACACCCCTACAAGATTCTGTTGTATGTATTTTATAATACTTAAGTACCTATGTCTGTCGCACCCTGGGCAGTCAGCCCCGCTATCAACCTTGCTGACTGGCTAATCTTTTCACCACGGCATGAGGCTCTCCCGTATACCTAGCTCGTTCACATACAAGAGAAGAAGTTTTAAGTTTAATACTCTGCTCTCGTCAAGAATTAAGTATGTGTATTTAGATTATTTAAATGCATTAGTTGCATATTAAATGTAAAATTAGGCTTTAAAATAGCCTCGTCTCTTTTTCTTAAATGATGTTAGAAAGTGACGGGTATATTTGAAATCTGGGTCTACCTTAGTTATTGGCTTATATTACCTGTGGTCTTGGTTTAAACCATCTCTCTAAATAAGGGGTGAGTTTAAAAACATCGGACGCTATATTTACCTCTAGGAATTCAATAAATAACGTTCGTTTATATGTACTTGTCTTTCTTTATCAGTTACGCTCTAATTTCCACCCACTTCCTATTATCCAAAAGAATTATGAAATTGTACATACCCTAAAACGATGAAGATACCTTACACTGGACTGGAACGTGGTGTAAGTAGCAGTAGATAGTGAACCGTTGAAGTATTGGCTAAGCAAATCTTTTAGGCGGCTATATAAACGCTTGCTTTTAAAAAATAACTGGCTAATTCACAACATTGATTAAGTAATTATTTGAACTCGAAATTCAACTTTCAAAATCCCTTTATAGCAGACGGTGTAGCCTTTATAATCCCGAAAAGGGTATTTTTACTCGTCTTACCTAGTTATAAGAGTGCAAAGCCTAGGCAAAGACCGTAATATGCCGGTGGGCGCAATCCTCTTACCGCCAAAAATTAATCAAGCCTGTGCCAGACTCCCCGTCTTATCGTAGGGGCAGCGCGCCCTTGCACGCACTGTATAACGCGGCTATAGTTAGCAAATTCACATCGTGTTTTAATTTAAGTAGTACTTGGAGTTTTGATACGCGTGTTTCATGTTTTGTCTGTATGTGGGTTATTCAATTCGCTATGAGCAGTGATAGCATAGTGGTGTGACCGTCGAATTCCCAAGTCATAGGTCAAGAGTTCGAACCCAAGGCACGCACCTCTGACTTTTTGGATTCATGTGCGTACCTATTGTATAATTATCACTTGTTTCAAAACGGTGAAGGAAAACATCGTGAGGAAACCGGCATGGCTGAGAGATATTTCTCGACGGCATGTGAAGCCAAGTTAGAGGCCCATGGGCGGCATAAACTCTGACACCAGGTTAGTCACTAACCACACGAAAAGACGACGAACTAACTATGATTAGGTTTTTTAAATTTAATATAAAAATATTCAAATTGATCGGTAAACAGGCTGATGGCCCACTTGATGGAAAGCGGTTACTGTGGCCTATAATCACCAACAACACCAAGAGGATCGCTGGTGCATTGCCAAAATTAGCGACCCAGTTGGAAGTGGAAGTCTCGCGACTGCAATTTCACCGACACCCCAGAATACATCAATGCTGTTCGGCGCCAGGAATAGGCATGGTGGGTCAGTACTTCTTCAGATGAACGCTTTCTTAAGGAGCTCTACGACGCATATTATGAGACGAAAATAGTTTAGAAGAAAATAAATAACAAAGGATCTATTTGGTTAAAGGTTTATGGAAAGACTTTAAATTGCGTGTATCAAAAAAATCATAAATGTTCATTTAATGAATATTTAGCAGTAATTAAGACATTTTGATGCCAAAGAAGAAATAAAACAAAAAATACAAATAAACAAATTTTATTTGAAACATAAGTACCTACGTTTTTAAATTTTAATTTACGTTACATGCCTTCGTACAATGCTTCCCGTTTTTTAAATACAAACATATTGGTAAACATAAAGACTTTAGCAAACTGGATACAAAGAATCGGGTGTTAGCCTTTGGCCAGACTGCAAACGCGGGCGCGGGGCGGGCGTGGTGCGGCGAGTTCAAACAGAAGAACTTCATTTGAGTGTCCATAGTGGGCACGCGGTCGCGGTCAGCGGCGCGGGCTACTTGGCGCGGGGAGCGCGCGGGTAGCTCACGCCATAGGTCGTTCATACAAGTGGCCACAGTGAGAGCGCGGGCGGCAAGCGACAACCCGCGCGGGAGCGGGGGTTCTCAAACTAGTTCGAGCTGACCATGCGCGTTGTTGAGATGTCGTCTTCAAAATTAAATGTTGAAGAATTAATAAGTGCTATTCAAGCACGATCTGCACTGTGGATGTCGAAACATCGTTTTTTAGTAAGAATATTCCAGTAAAAATAAGTCTTCTTCATCCATATTATATTTTGACAAACACTGGACACGACAACGCTCAGAACGAAGCCGCGCTCCACTGCGGACAGGCAAATCGCGCGCGTTCCCGCACCCGCGCCGCTCCCCGCACCGCGCTACCACTCTGGCCAAGCACTTATGGTGCAATGTGGGAGAGGCCTTTAAGCCTACTACGAACGTTTGACGTATAGTAGCGGACAGATGTTTTTTAAACAACCAATAGAATTTCGTTATTCGTTATGAAAAACATCGAGACGTGTGAATAACGAAATTCTATAGGTTGTTTAAAAAACATCTCTCCGCTCGTCACGTCTCCGCTTAGGTGGAGTCCGGGCCTTAACGTATCGCTAATGTAAGAGAATATTGCATCGAACATACAACAGTAACTGTCCTATAACATTTTGGTTTATTTTTTTGTATCATACATAGATATGAATAAAGTTTTCAATTCAACACGATACGATTTGACGACACGTTTAGTGCAGTGGCTGAGCGATCGGCTTTTGCGCTACGGGTCGTGGGTTCGATTCCCGCACAGAACAAAAATATTTGTATGGCCTACAGATAGTTGTTGCGGGTCTGGATGTTTGTGCGTGTGAAGATTTGTGTCTGTAAACGCACCCACGACACAGGAGTAATCCTAGTGTGGGGCAAAGTTTTTTTTAAAAAAAAAGGTATGTGCGGAACGAGTATTTTCGATTCTAAATTCACTTACATTAAGGTTGCGTTTACGTTAGCAACTCGACAGGACTCATGATAGGCCTTCTGATGACCAGCTGTGAACGATACGCTTAGTTTATTGGTTTATACATTATAAGATTATACGTACATATACAAGGTAAGGGGGTACCTACTAAGCCGAAAGGGTGTTAAAGTACCTACCCATAATAAGGGATAACTTTTGTTCTACAACTTCCCCCAAAACTCGATAGTTTAAGAGAAATAGCTTTTCAAAGATTTCGTAAAAAATCATATGCTAAAATCTATCTGTCCATAGCTATGATCGGCTGTTTTTACAATTTAGGTCACAGATTAGAAAATTAATTTTCTGAATTTATAACTAAAGAAGGTATGATGCAGCCAGAACCAACCTACTGGCAAGTACTCCTCTTACTAGAGCCATGCGTGTGGTGAACGAGGTTCACGAGAGGGTTGATGTATTGTGGTGCAACTTTAGTGAATTCGCAAAAGCTACATTGTATATAATATGTTATTTAGATGTAGGTTAAATTTTAGGATATATGTAGTATGTAGGTTAAGGATTTAGCATGTAAGGCCACTCTATCGCATTGGATCGCGAATCTGTAATGGTAGTTGTAGGTAAGATTTGCGTAAATAAATAAATAATGATTTAAAAAAAAAACTAAAATAAAAATCTTTTGCATGCAAATAAAACTTATCGAATTTTGAAATTTTAACACTTGCTTTAAAATAGTCATCAGTGATACTTTAAGTGGCCCGCGGCTTAGTATCCCCTTTCCGACTAACCTTGTATAGTGACATAGCAGTAACTAAACTCGTGCCACAGTGTAACAATCTAGTCTAAACAGGGTAACAACAAAAGCGTTGGATACAGTTCAGGACATCACGGCTCCCCGTTGGATGACTGATAGAGTAGCTAGACTGTGGTAATGTACTAAACTCTTATGTACTGCTCCTTTTTGTCAGTCTTCGGCGGCAGAGGGGGGCATTCGTAAATGTTGATACATTTGTCTTTAGATACGGACAAAATCTTCTTACTACTTATGTTGAAGTTCACGCCCCAAACCTGTGGAGGAATAATTAGGTACATTATTGTTTCCAGCCCGGCTTTGGAAACGTGGTGCAGAATTAGAATTACCGTTATTTAGATTTTCCGTATGGAAATAACACGCTATAGCAAGTAAAACAATACAGAAAAAAACATTATCGAAAAACGAATTTCTTTATTTTCAGGGTTGCTACCTTAATATTATTGTAGGTCCAACATAGGGTTACCAGATGAAAAAATCAAAAGTCTGGAAAAAAGGCCTGATTCCATTGAAAAATCCTGAGATTTTTTACAGTTTGAAAATTTTATCTCAAACGTATCTTAAAAAGGTATCTTCACATAATTATTAAGTATGATAAAACTGATTAAGTACCTACTTGAATAAATAAGTATTGATTTTAATTGTGCAATTATTACCAAAGGAAGATTATTTTCAGTTTGTTTAACTTATTATTAAAGAGATCTATAAAATGTAAGCTGTATTTTATTGAAAATTCTAAAAATCCTGAGATTTTAAGAGATTTGCAAAATCCAGCCGTAATCCTGAGAAGAGTCCAAAAATCCTGATATCTCAGGACAAATCCTGAGATATGGTAACCCTAGTCCAATACGCACTTAATCAAGTTTTTTAAGATTCAAATGTATACAACTTAAAAAAAATTGAATGCCCTCATATTTTCACTTCTCGAGTCTAGGTATTTTCTTGCTAAAAGTCACGTCACCAACCATTGCTACTCGCAAGCTGCCGTCGGCGGCCGCCGTGACTACCATCGTACCATCCGCCGTGAAACACGCTGGGTGCCCACAATGTTATCTAACGAGAACTAAACCCGCATTGCAAGGACTATAGGTTACTTACCACATCACTATGTTCTTGAAAAGTGTTGAGTACTGTGAGCCCGTTGGTGGCCGCTACTCGCACGCTGCCGTCGGCGGCCGCAGTTGCTATGCGGTCCCCGTCTGCCGTGAAACACACGCTGAGCGCCCAACATTTGTGATCCAATGAGAATTGGAGGCCTGCACTAGCCCTGTGAGTGAAAGAAATGTCATTAGCGACTCACTTAGAGAAGGATCGGACAAAGTGGTCTTCAGACCCAATAAACATAAGCCGTTAGAAAGCTTTTTTAATGTATTACAATAGTTATTGGTGTCGATTCTGTGGCGCACTCTGACAGGACTAAACTAGACTAAACGCAACTGTCACTTTCTTTTTCTATTGAAACAGAAAGAGGCAAAATCCCTTAGTTTAGTTTAGTCCTACAGAGTACGTGCGCTACAGAATCGATACCGTTATGGTGCCTCATTTCAAATCGTAGTGAGAAAACAGTTATAGCGTTGCAAAGTATTGAGGCTTCTTGTAATTCTTTTTGTTATTTCATTCGGTCGCGTTTGACCCTAGTCGCAATCTTATGATAAGCGTAGACAGGGTCTAAGATGGAGCATACAAATCTAAGTAGTAAGATATATGAAGAACTTCCCTACATACGACGGAGGACAGTAAGCTGCCTGGCGCCTGCTTATAATGTGTAGGTAGCCAGTCGGGCCGTAAAAATCCTACTACCAAGCTTGCTGGGATTTGTTGAATGTTACAAGACGCGTCTATGCCCAGGGTGCGGTGAGGAAATTTTATATTCTACTCTACTACTTCTATCTCCATACAGAACAAATATTTGCATGGTTTAAGGAGTTCTTCCAGGTCTGAGTGTTGTGCATTAAGAGTTGTCTGTAAACGCACACACGATAGAAGAGGAGAGCTATAGTGTGAAGCGCGAATTTATAAAAAAAGAAAGCAAGATAGTAATAATGGGTGAAAAAGATCGTAACTCACACATCATAAATATTGACGTGTCCATCATTAGAGGCAGTCGCAAGCCTGCGGCTGCACGGCGTGAACGCGACGCTTCTGATGGGCTGCGCGTGCGCCTCCACCGTGTGCACCACCTTGCCTTGTGACACGTTTACTATGCACAGAATACCGTCCTCTGAGCCCGTCGCTATGTATTTGCCATTGGGACTCTGTATAAGAAGTTGACTTATTATAAATGACGCGTGTTTGTACGTGTTTTGAACTTAGCGACGCTTTCATCATATTAATTTCATCGAATCCCTAATACAGCATTAACCTTTTAAGCGCGCGAGTCGCGTTTATGCGACAAATATTTCCGTGCCCTTAGCACGCGTGTCGTATTTCTGCGACAGAGAACATGTATGGTTTTTTTGTTCTATTTTCGTCCTATGAACTGCGTGGTACAACTAAAACGATAATTCAATAGAGATATGATTTACAACAATTACTTAAAATTGTTTCATAGCTCTAAGTATTGAAAAAGCCTAATATATTTATTGTAGGTATTATTTTATCGATTCGTAGTCGCGCGCTAGGAGCACGCCAATTGATATTTAGCCACGCGCTTATAAGGTTAAAAAAGAATTTGTAACTGTCATTCATGCTGGGCCTGTTGAAGACATGCATGATGCAAGATAAATGTGGAGAAGGCCCCTCTTCAGTTGTGGGCTTTTGTGTTTAGCTTCAACAATATCTACTACTATTGGAAATTAATTCTTGCATATTAAATTGTGGGTCATTGACCCTGTGTCGTCGGATCACACACTCAATGAGCCCAAAGCCAATAAACTCATTTTTCCTATTTTGTTTACAGAACCTGATATCCCTTATTTCTTTTCTTATGTACGTAACTCACCCAAGCAAGACTCAGTATAAATTTCCCTCTAGTATCCAGCATTTTGTCCACTGTACCGCTCTGTACTCCGTACACATATATTTTGCCCGTGTGACCTCCAGTAGCAATTTGTTCACCATCAGGGGAAAATGCTACTTTCCACACATCGGTGACACCGGTTGGTATCTCAACTAGCTTTTTTCCAGTACCCAGGTCCCAGAATATGAGGCTGGAGTCTAATGATGAACTTGCTATTACTAAAAAAATAAAAATTATTGAGAATTAGAAGACGACATGTTTGGTACAGTGGCTGAGCGATTGGATTCTGCGCTAAGGGTCGTGGGTTCGATTCGCGTGCAGATCAAATATTTGAATGGCCTACAAATAGTTGTTTCGGGTCTGGGTGTTTGTGCATGTGAAGGTTTTGTGTCTGTAAATGGATCCACGATACAGGAGAAATCCTAGACTGGGGCAAGGTTTTTTTTTATTTAAACAATAAAAAATGAATATAATTTAGAGGGATAACTAAAGTAATAATTATTAATACATCTTGTTATCATAAAACTATTAATTAAAAAATGTCTTTCTAGTTAAAACAGTGATATAACCCTATATTAATGTATGTATGTGTTAATGATAGCAACACAAGCTGGTTATAAAATATACTTTTCATATGCAACACAATGTGTGACGAGTATGTTATTAAACAGTTTTAATTAGCTTCACTTCATATATTTGTTTGTTTGATTCAAATCTTGCAACAGATGTTGCAACTACTTCTGCTTAAGATTCTCCTGAAACTTTGCACACAAATTAAATTCCCATGACAATACAATATTATAATATTAGGTCCCCACCTATGAAATCAGCGTTTTGTATGGATAATTTTAAAGAAGTTGCATTTTTCATACATTTTCTTAATTTATTTAACAACTATGAACACTAATGTTTTAAAACTTTTATGCACTAATGTTTAAAAACTAAGATAATGTATGCCACTTAGATTATGCGACAAAAATAAGTTTTGGCTAAGTTAAACCAAAAATAGTGGTCATTTCTGCTAACAAAAAGAGGAGTCATTTTTAAGGTATTGTTTATGTTTAACAAACTATAAGTAATAAGGTTTTTTTACTATTGGTAGTTGTCTATGGTGGTCATTATTCGATATAATATCAAGCAATTGATGAATATTTTAAACCATAGAAGTGACGAGGTTCTCTATTTGTGAGAAAAATCGCCAATTTCATAGGTGGGGACCTAATAATTTCAAACTTAAATCCTCAAATTCGGAGACTATAATGCCAGATAAAACCGTTAAACTCATACGTTTTTTTAAGGATTTTTTAACCCATCTTCTTTCATAGAAAATGGTTGCTTGTAAGATGCATGTTGTCCATACTTCATAGTGTATTGCGTATGTCAGACAACTTTGTATCTCCCTTCAAACTACTACTACGGAGTTTGGAAGAAGATATGAATTTAATACAGAATTAGCGCAAAAGTCATCAGGAAGGCAACAAAAACATAAGATGTAGTACTAAAACTGAGACGATTAAAATGGACATGGGCCAGCTAAACTGTCAGGGGAGAAGAGATATGGAACAAAAAAGTGACCCTATGGTACCCTACGGAGGGGAAGCAAAAGAAAGGGAAACCCTTGAAAAGATGGTAGGATGATTTGGTGAGAACGGCTGGACAGACATGGACTAGTCTGGCAAGGAACAGGGAGTACTGGAAAGGGTTGAAGGAGGCCTTTGCCGAAGTGCACACAGAGACTCAGAACTGATATTAAACTTGCACTACAACTATCACTCTGAAAAAAGGCTATAAACAAATAATAGTGCAAAAGTATTTATTTTTATATCACAATAATAATTCAACCTACTTGGTGCAGAAGGGCTCACAGCTACAGAGACCACAGCCATTGAGTGTCCTTCCAGTGAGTGAAGCAGTACCAATCTATCATTATCGAGGCACCATACTTTTACCAAGCAATCCAGACCTCCGGTCACTATGAAATCCTTTGAAGCATTTCTACAACACATTTGTTTAAATCTTGAATTTTAATATCTTACTTATACTATTTATACTTATATTATTTATCTTTACATACTTTAGAACAAAGTCACTCTCGCTGTCTGTACGCTTAGATCTTTTAAACTACGCATCGGATTTTAATGCAGTTATCAGCAATAGATAGTGATTCAAGTGGAAGGTTTATATGCCCCACATTAGTATCTACATAGCACCCGTGAGAAGCCAGGACGGGTTCTAGTAACTAATAAATAATATGATTAGCCAGTAGGTAGTAGTAACTAGCATAAACTAAAGCAGAGGTTTACATAATGATGGCTTAAGTATGTGACATCAAGCATTCTTGATTACAGCGCTGGCCCTGGGGTAAAGCGAGAGAAGTCGTCGCTCAAGGCGCCAGGAGGCAAGAGGCGCCAAAAGTTGATTTTTGAAAGAGTTGGTAATTTTTATTCATTAGACAATTGCGCTCTACCCTGATCTACTTTAGAGCATGAAGGTAAGGTGCGTATTGCCCAAAATTTCCCCTTTCCTCCGTCTTTCTTTGTTAACTGGTCACATATGGATTAAGAAACAAAATTAAGTAGAAATCTTTGCCGGTGGTTTATTAACTTACGCTGAATCTCCCGATGTGTTTAATTTGGGCCACGCACAGCAGTAAATTGGATCCTCATGAGCATTTTCTTTTTTTAGTATTAAAGAATACTGTAACGAAAAATAGTGCATTTAAGTTTATATAGTTACAGATATAATTTTTGTCCAAATTTGTATTAGGTTTACTTACTATGGTACTAGCAGGCATTTTGGTGGGACATATACAATTTATTTAATTTAAATACTAACTAGAGAAACTTTAATTTTTTAACCCAAACAACTTGAAAAAGTGGAAACCTTTTACGTTACGGATACAGAATTGTATGTTGTAAACATATCATAATAACAGAGAACAACATATACGAATCAATGTCAGTGTGAGCAAGAGAAATAATATCATGCTGTCGAACTCACTTAACTCACAGATTTGTTACTGAAACACAACAAACGTCAAAATTTCAATTGAGCATGACAATGACAACTTTATCTTCGTTCAGAAATTTTGTTACCATCACACCATTCACATTGATTTTTTAGCAACAAACGTTATCTTCATTGTGTACGTTTACTTTCATGGAGACACCTTGATTATGTTACAAATTAAAGAGGTCCATGTTATAAATAAATAAAATATTATTATCCATATCTAATAAAAGTAGACACAAAAATACAGACAACATTGAAGGTATGCAAATAGTCCATGTGCAATTTAGATTCCTTCGAAATCTAAAGTACCTTCTTAATCTCACACATTGGCAGCAAGTTCTCTTGCTTCACCCTCACCAAAATTAGTAAAATAATAAAACCAAAAGACTAATTTAGACCTATTCAATGCCGCAAACTTCACAACAATGAATATAATCCACGACGCCTATTTACTGAAAGCCTCCTCCAATCCACTGCCCAAAACATGGTAGCCAAATGTATAGGCAGTATCCCACGGCATTTATTACCGGCTGCTAAAAGGATCATAATAGTGTAGTAATACTAAAATAAAAACACTCAATGAAACTATAGAGTACAAGATGGTATAGTATATTAAAATTTTCAATATTATACATTATAATGGGCAGTCATAAATATTTAAACTTTTATCTTCTGATACTGACATAATTTTATTACTTTCTGCATTAAACTTCACACCCCAGACCTGTAAAAGAAAAAAAGATAAATAAGCAACATTATCCTTATATTTTTTTTTAATAATGTGGTAAATTGTTCAAATCATTTTCTTTCTGTTTAGAATTAACAACAGCATTGATACCTGATCATTGTGTTCCTTAAATACATGTTGGCATTGCATACTATCTAAATCCCAGACGCGCACTGTTCGGTCAGCACTACCAGATGCAAAGCGTTTGCCATCAGGTGAGAAAGCAACTGACAGTACCCATGATGCATGTCCTGACAGTGTTCCAGCTAAGTTTGCATGAACTCTGAAAGAAGAAATAATGAATTAATTATATAACAGAGAATTTTAAATTTGTTATTCAATGTTAAAACTAAAAATATTGTGTTGCAATACTTTAGAATTAAGAATAACTTATTGTGTCTTATGGTCAACTGTTGACCATTAGCTTCTGTTTTACTGTTATGTCTACTAATAAGACACATAATGAGATAATCAAGCATTTTTTTGACAAACCGGTTGGACAGAATGATAGGTTCCAAATTAGCACTGAAATATTTTTTTATCACTGTTGACTCAAGAAGCTTGTATCTAAAAGTTGAAGTATATGTTTAAGTTAAGGTTTATAAAAAGGTGTATAAATAAAAACTCCATTGTATATAAGACTTACACATCATAGAGTTTCATATGTCCATCATCGGAAGCAGTGAGTAACAGTTGCGAGTCTGGTGAGAAGCAGAGACTCCGGATAGGCATAGCATGACCTTCTAATGTGTGGACCAGTTTTCCTTGAGCTACGTCAAAGATGTTGATGATACCATCTAGAGCTCCACTTGCTATGTATTTACCATCTGGACTCTGGAATTAAGAGATGAAGTATGAGGTATGGCATACAACCTTTTTCATAGGATATTCTTAAACCAATCAGTAAAGTGATGGAATGAGTTGAATGAACAATTTTGGTATGAACATCACATACACTTGTCCATCCACCTTATACATGAAATATTTCACCATCTACAAGGGATAACAAGGCAAATTCTTAAGGCCGCCATACACATTAGGGTTTGCATGATGGTTTTAACCTTGCATGCATAACCAACAGGTATAACCGAGTTTCATATTACACATACATGTTAGTGTTTGCATGCACAGTTTTGCCACAAACTCTCAGTTTTAAAGACAGTTGGAGCTACAATGGTGTGTAAGATTGTTATTTAAACTACTGTGCATGGTATACCAACAATGAACGACGACGATGTGATAGCTGTACTTACCTTCCACCGTCGCAGACAATAGAAAACTGAGAACTGTGCATGCAAGCACGCCGGCCGCCACACACGTTCACAAACATAACTGAGCGGCAAAAATATCAATTTTGATATTTGCTGGATTGCATGTACATACGTCGATAACTGTACAGTTTTATCACATACATGCTAGGGTTTGCCTGTCGGTTATGCATGCAAGGTTAAAACTATCATGCAATCCCTAACATATATGGCGGCCATTATAGAAATTTTCTTGCATGGGTCATCTTTTTAAATGAGATATTAAGTTATCTATTTGTACAAACAAAAATTATAAAAGTATCTTACATAGGCAACACTCAATGTGAATTTTCCTCTTGTATCTAACGTCTGTTCTTGTTTTCCACTCTCAACACCAAATATAAGAATCTTGCCCGCATTGCTTCCAGATATGACATGTTTACCATCAGGAGAGAAGTCTAACGTCCACACGTCTGTTGGTCCGGTCTCCATTGTCTTTATTTTTTCACCATTTGTCAAGTCCCACAGTATTAGGGAGGAGTCCTGAGAACTGCTTGCTAGTGCTAAAATGGAGTGCAATGATTTAATTAATTGTTTTAAAATGGATTTCAGTAATAACATTTTTGTATAATTTTATCATCATCATTGTAGTCTGTAAACATCTACTGCATTCAGCAGCCTCACGGATTATCAAAATTATTGTTTCACTTGTGTGGAGGAGAGCCATCATGCTTTGATAAACTAATTTGTTATTTATCATTAGACTGATATTAAAGATGTGCTTAGTACTGGATTGTATTAAGGTGATTAAGGAATTGATTACCCCCTTTTAGCTTCTGAATGTAGTAGTGGATCCTGTAAGTGCTGTACATACAGGTACATACACTATAAGAAAATAGTTCACACAGAAAATGTGCAACATACATACAATTATACCTGGTAGTAAATATTGCACATTGAGCTTTAGAAAGAGATATTGGTTAGTTTCGGATTTATAGAGAGTCATCTCTGTCGCACGAAGCAACAAAACGTCACATAGCTATGAGTGACAGAGACGACGTTCTACGAAGCCGAATCTAGCCAATATCTCTTGCTAAAGCTTGATGTGCAATATTTATTGGTGGGTACTGTAACATAATTAGCCCATTACTGTTCCACTGCTGCGCACAGGCCTCTTCTCAGAATGGGAAAGGTTTAGACCTTAGTGCACCATGTTGGCCTGGTGCGGGTTGGCAGACTACACACACCATCAACAACTTCATGGAGCCCTCTCAGGTGTGCAGGTTTCCTCACAGTGTTTTTCCTTCACCGTTAACACATGTGATAATCAAATTCAGATGCGCACATGAATTCAAAATGTCAGAGGTACGGGCTGGGATCGAACTCAGACCCTCCTGCAAGTGTTCAACCGCTAGGTTATGACTGCTTAATATGAAAAATTACAATATATATTTCAGAAGTACTGTAGAACTGCTTGTGCTGTAAGCATTGGCAGGGGTGTGCTGCACTGATAATCTGAAAAGATTGATGATTCATTTTAATCAACTTACTTTTCCCATCAGGACTGACAGCAACTGAGATGACTCCAAGTGAGTGTCCCTCCAACTGATGCTTCTCCTCAAGTTTACCATTCTCAAGCTGCCACACTTTGATCAAGTCATCAAGCCCTCCTGTGATCATGTAGTTTTCAGAAGTGGGTTCATGATTTGAATCTCTGAAATAAAAGAAATATCAAACCCATTTTTTGGTTTTTTTTTTCTAATCAGAATTTTTTGGTAAATGAATGAACAAGTTTTAGTTTTTTATTTTAGTATTGGTATTAATATGAAATTTAAAGAATTTTAAGCTTGTGTCTGCTATATTGAGTACTATTTTTATATGTGCAAATTACAATCTGTTTATACAAAATTAATATGCTATACAATACAATAATATAGACCAGCTTATATTCCAGATCTCCAGATGTTGTTACAACTATGTTAAGGTTATACAAACTTACTGTGAAGGTTCAATATTCTCGTTTTCAGGTTCTTTAGGTTTCTCATTATCTATTTTACTCCATCCGCAACACCAAATTGAGTCTTCATGAGCATTTTCCCTCTTCAATTGCGTATAATACTGGAAATAACAGAAATGGCATCATTATGCCGATCCAATCATATGCATTTTTTACTCAAATGTGAAACTTACCAATGTTGTTATTGACATAATTAACTTTTAGAATAGTTTTTGAACTCTCAGATATCAATATTAATGTTTAATTTGAATTATTCCACACACTAATGTAAAATCTAAACACAGTAGAATACTTTAAATCAAATTGACAATAGCCGTCAACATACAGCAACAACCATTGACATTGATTGATACTTTGACACTGACACTCAGCGAGCCAAGAGCCAAGCCATAAACAAGACGTTTTTAATAATAACCGAGGTAATAATTATTGTGGCTGTGCAATTTTAAAATCTAGCAACTGAAATTTTACAAAAAATCAGTGTTTTTGCATATTATTTTGACTTGCTACCCTGAATCCCTAATTCAGATAATTTATGTAAACAAAGGAGATAACAGATCAAAAAAATGTCTTATTAATAGTAATTCACAAAAAAATGGCATAAAAAAAGCTAGATTTTCTTTTATGTACTGATTTGAGAAATAATGATTATTCCGTGCCGTGATTATTTTTATAAATTTTCGGTTTTAAACCAAGTTATTAAAAAAGGAGGTTTTCTGGTATAAAATATTTTATTATACTGGTAGCACTGCAGGAGTTCCAAACATTTTAAAATTTCGTTGGGTGTATAAATTATATTGGGTGTTTTTAACTTTTTAAAATATTCGTTGATTAAGTAGAAACATTTTTCTAATAAATAAGTTTTTAATTTTCTATTAAATACTATTTCTTTTGTTTCGTTCTGAAGATCATTTGGTAATAATATCCACACTATAACATCCATTACAGTATCATTCAGTTATGCGAGGATGTCAGTCAACGGATTAAAAGATCTAGGGTTACGTTACGTTATAACTGTTGTTTTTTAAAGTTTTTTTTTATTGCCAATGAAAAACGAAAATGGCGTCACGTTGACCTATTCAGTTTCCTGTTGGCGTTGTTGATTATTATTTTAATCAATTTTTGTTAACTTTATTAACTCTATGAAATAATTGTGTAATATGTTAATTTGTTGTCACAGCTTCTAAAACAACTAAGTAAATTTCTGGTTAGCAGACTAATTCTGGTTGATTTGCAATGGCTGTTTCAAAATCAACAAACACGTACAATCGTCAAAACTGGGAAGATTCGGTAAGAGCAGTTGCACATTTATGCGAATTCTATCATTGTTTATCATGTGGTTTAATATATATTTTTTCTTGTACATACAGGATTTCCCTATTTTGTGTCAAACATGTCTTGGAGATAACCCCTACATACGTATGGTACGTAAGATTTTTTATTATATATTACAACATTCTCCTGATTTTGATTTTAGTAACTAATAAATATAACGGTCTCAAATTTCATTTCAGACCAAAGAGAAATATGGTAAAGAGTGCAAAATATGTGCAAGACCTTTCACTGTGTTCCGTTGGTGTCCAGGCGCTAGGATGCGTTTTAAGAAGACAGAAATATGTCAAACATGTTCTAAACTGAAGAATGTATGTCAAACGTGCCTTCTGGATCTCGAATATGGGTTACCAATTCAAGTTAGAGATGCTGCACTTAAAATACAAGATGATCTACCTCGTAATGAAGTAAACAAAGAATATTATATCCAGAATTTAGATAGTCAAATGTCTAAGTTTGATGTATCACAACCTAGTAATTCTGCTTTGAAATCGAAAGGTGCTTCTGACTTGTTGTTACGTTTGGCTAGAACAGCTCCTTACTACAAGAGGAATAGACCCCATGTGTGCTCATTTTGGGTGAAAGGGGAATGTAGACGTGGTGAAGAGTGTCCATACCGCCACGAAAAGCCAACGGATCCTGATGATCCTCTTGCTGATCAAAACATCAAAGACAGGTAATACTTGTACATATGAGTGGCTTTTTTGCTAATGTTGCAAAAGATAAATAATTTTATTTATATTATAGTATGACCTATATGAAGCAGTGATAGCCTGCTGGTTGAACACTTGCCTTCCATACAGGAGGGTCTGAGTTCTATCCCGGCCTGTACCTCTGACTTTTCGAATTCATGTGCGGATCAGAATTTGATTATCACTTGCGTAAACGGTGAAGGAAAAACATCATGAGGAAACCTGCATAACTATGATGGCTCCATAAAGTTCTCATTGGTGTGTGTAGTCTGCCAACCCGCATCAGGCCAGTGTGGTGGACTAAGGCCTAAACCCTTTTCATTCTGAGAAGAGGCCCGTGCCCAGCAATGGGACAGTAACGGGCTAGTTATGTTTATGTATGACCATAAACAGTTAAGACTACATTGAGGCAAATTACATATAAATTCTGTAAAATAATTAATATTACAGAATATGTTAAAATTGTCATCAAGGTCATCATGTAACTAAATGACCCAATACTGAGATTATTCTTTTTTACTTCCCAGATATTATGGTGTGAATGACCCAGTAGCTGAGAAGTTGATGCGCCGTGCGGCTGCCATGCCTGCGCTGCCTCCTCCCGAGGACAAGACTGTCACCACATTGTACATTGGCAATCTCCCTGATAATATTAGTGAAGATGAACTAAGAGGTCACTTCTACCAGTATGGTGAAATAAGGTGTGTATTATTCGTACAAAAAGTTTGCTATTTATTATATTCTAATATCATGAATTTTTCTGCCATTTGGGGGAAATAACTTCTAAGCCTCCTGCCTGCTTGCTTAGTACATGTTTAAGTTAACTAGCAGTCGACAATGTTACTGTAGAATTACACATTTATTTATAAAAATGCTATTATGTGGCACTATGCTAGAGATTTATGAACAGTCAGCCAATTATAGCTTATTATAATTCAGGTATTCCCCAAAGAGTTAGGCAGAGGTGTATAGTAACACTCATTTTGCTGTTATAAGTCCCATGTAATAGGGCTATGTCGTAAACCAGGCACAAATCCAAACTCCGGCTTGCTACTGTGAATTCCACACAGATAAAACCAATAACACTGCCCAACCTGGTAGTCGAACCCAGGACCCAACATTCAGCAGTCGCACATGCCACTACTAGGTCATCGAGGCAGTTAATATCAATGATGATTAAAATGGATACCATGCTTATTTAAGTTTGATATTAAATATATTTGCAACTTCTGCCACAAGGTACCTATTCTACTGCATGGGTTTTATTTTCAGATCTTTGACTTTAGTGCCCAGAGCACAATGTGCCTTTGTACAGTACACTACTAGGAGTGCTGCAGAACATGCTGCCGAGAAGACATTCAACAGATTGGTTATAGGAGGCAAGAGACTCACTATCAAGTGGGGTAAATCTCAAGGTTTGTATTGTTGTTATTATTTTGTAACATTCTAGATATCAGTTCTCCCTTACTGAAGAAATAATATTTCTTCTTCTCCCTGCCCTCTGCCCTTATTTGCACTAGGTGGGGTCGGCACAACATGTAATTCGTAAATCCATGTTGTTAAAAGTTTTGGCTTATTATTTTATGACCGGCCGCCTGCTTGACATCAACCCTCTTTGGGAATACTCGTTGCGCCGTCGCGCAGGTGACCCAATGTGTTTGCTGATATTATACACTGGGTTCCAAAATAGTATGCATGTCTTTCTTATTGCGGACAACTAAGCAGACTATGTTATAATAATAATACTCTTGGTTGAAAATTATGTATGAAACAGTTTACCCTTGATTTTATGAGGCACAATTTTGAACTTCTTTGCTAAACCTGGTGATTGATCCCAGGATCACAAATTCTCTGCAGAGAAAAAGTTCCAAGGCCAACAAAACTATAAATTCTTGATTGTTTTGACAGGTCGCCAGGGTGCGAACGAGAAGAATGAAGCGACGCCGATGTTAGAACCAGTTCCTGGACTCCCGGGAACATTGCCACCTCCACCTGCTTACCTGCATCCGTTCCCGCCACAGGTATGTCATACACATTTTAGTATTCAAAACATCCTGATGACCCTTGAGGGATTAAGTTGAATTAACACTTGAGATTTGAAATGATCTTACACAATATTATTTACTTGTGTTTGTCTTCAGATGCCCCCACCACCGAACCGACCAAACGATTTCTTCAACCTGCACCACTACGGTGGCGGCGGCTGGCCCGCGTGGGGCAGCGGCGTGCCCGGCGTGCCGGGAGTGCCGGGCGTCCCTGGGGTGCCGGGCGTGCCCCCGCCGCCCGCGCCTCTCGCGCTCCACTACCCCAGCCAAGACCCAGCCCGGCTCGGTGCGCATGCACACGCAAATCAACCGCAAACATAGTATCTGCCTAACTAATGGCACGCTTCATCGGTCACCATCCCGCTTACCCAGCTTGGTGATTAGGAAGGGCTTATGTCCAGCAGTGGACTGTGAAAAGCTGGGTAATGGCTCGCCTTATACTTCCAACACAAAGACTGTTAACTATGGACGATGTTGTGGAAAATCTTTCAGTGTGGTTTTCATTTTTAACACATGGAATGTTTTTGCGCAGTGAATGTGTTTGTGCGAGCTATATTTGGGGCCACAGACATAGCCCTTATGAGGCTTGTGAGTTGCGTGTATTTAATTATAGGTATACATAATATTAAGGGGTAATCAATTAAAGCTAGCATAGGATAAATTGTGAAAAGTTTCTAATTAAAATGAGTATGTACATAAATCTTTTTTCTTTTATGCCTTTATTGTAAACTAACTATTGTAAGTGACAATAATTCAACAGGATTTGTCGATAATTTAGCAATTCACGCAGAAATAAAAGAATAACTTCTGAAACTATATTTATTATTAATCATAAGTTTATAACATGACTTAATCGTTACAAAACAGTTTAAACATTTAGATAAATCTACACGCCTTCGCTTACCATTTATCTGGGGGTAAGGACGGTCTGGTAAATAATTTACATTATGCTAGGCCCAGATTATACATAACCTACGTTGTTAGCGCTCTGATGCTGGGCGCATTCACGTATTAGTTGATACAATTTCGTAAGCGGTCTATGTATTTGTTTAGTTATTTTCCAAAGCTTTTAGTCCATTGACTAGTTAATAATATGCTTAAATGTTTATCCACTTACACTATTTTATTTATACAACGATAAATACTAAAATCGAAGTCTTGTGCATCTAATAGATAGTCTCAACGCAGGGCAAGAGGGAGTCACACATTTGGAAATACTAACGATTAAGTAAACGGTCCAAATACATATATTGTATTAGCAACATTACATGAAATTTTAATATTTTAAAAGATATTTAAATTCAATATACATTTAGCTTTCAAAATTTAAACATTGAAAGGATATTTACACTTTGGAATGTTAACACAAACGAAAATAAATTCATAAACTATTAAAAAATGTTAGCACGTAACGAACATAGTCAACACTGCAAACTAACAATAATTTGAGGGATCACCCGATTTAATATATCGACACAAAGATACATGTAAGGTTTGTCTACGCAAATCATGATATTATTATCAGATCATTTAATTTTATGAAAAAGAAGTAAAATTTTAAATGAAAACCTGTAATAGTAATATAAAATACCGCTTCAGAAGTAATGACATATTCAGCAATAATAAAACCCTGGTAAAACACTATTTATATGAAGACTCCATAATTTTTAGTAGGTACGTAGATCTTAAAGCGTTTGTAAGCTCATGTCGATTAAAAATAATTGTTACAGCTAGCAAATGAACTAAATCGTGGCGTATTATATCTTAATTTCATAAAAAATCGTAATATTATAATAAAATACTCAAATGCTGTTCAATAAGTACAGTGCGACAAAGAATAGAGATGATAACATAATCTTACTATTGATTTTAATACATTATAAGATTAATAGAAATTATGACAACTGGGAAAAATGCTGGAACTCGACCATCTTTTAAAAACTTTGTGTTATATATATTTCCCTTGACTTAAATAACTCTATTGTGTGTTGCACTATACATTTAATTTGATTAATTGGAACGCCAAAACTTGCATAAATAAGTTCAAATAATTGTTAAATAACATTTCATACACAGCCATATGACATTTTGGCCGTTACAACTGCTACCTATTCACTTTAACACGAGGATGTACAACAGCTTTAGGCAGCGCTTCGTAGAGCGTCACGTTAAAGTGATTAAAATATAGGAAACGATATGATGAATGAATCTAGCTTACGACACAATCACATCACATTTGATATATTTTCTATGTTAAATAATTGATAATGCGAGTAGTCGTTAGATAAGTAACGAGAACATTTTCTATTCCCCAAGCTATCATTTAATTTGATCGTACTTGAGGTAGAATACATGTATTGATAAAAACGCGATCAATATAAATAATTCGCGATAAAATGTCTGTGTCCGAGAAAAATATGTAAACATATGCATTTAAATATCAGAAAAAGCCCTATCGATATCTTGATTTATGAAGTTACTATATGTATACTTTCCTGATGTGCACACTCAGAGCGACTCATTTAATCCATACGGTCTCACCTGTAATCAAAATAATTATAAGTTATAATAAATTGTTATTATTTACATTCATTGATTCAAATTACATTTTAGGGTTGATTTGGAGTATTAAATATTTTTGACGTGACAACGTCTAATAAAACGAACGCCGGAATCATGCACGAAAAAGCGTGACTCATTGTCACGTTCCGTCTGAGGCGAGCGTGCGAGCGAGAGCGCGGAACAAGCGATAGAGAATGACGTTGTCACGTTAAACTATCGTCCATAAACCGACTTTACAGACAACCATTTTTTTTATTTAATTATCTGGCTCTCGTAGCTCTAACAATTCCACTATGTTGTGACAGGTTGAAATACCTTCTACCTTATAAGTTCTTGGTCTACAATTGTTTGATGCGCAGGATCTCTGTCGTCAACTATATAGAACAACACATGTACATGCTACTAATACCAGTTGGCGTTCGGTGACATGCGTGTTGACTGCAGTACTGGCGGCAGCGGGCAGTATGCATTCACATGCTATATGTTCTTAAATACCGGTTGGTGTTGGTGATCTTCGCGTTGATGCGGCGGCAGCGGCGCATTCTCGTGTCAGTTGCGCAGGATTTCTGTCGCGTGAGCTAAGGAGTATGCACTCACATGCTATATCTTGTTTAATACCGGTTGGCGTTGGCGATTTGCGCATTCACCGCAGCGGCGGCGGCGCTGGAGGCAGCAGTCTGCACGTGTTGATTGCGCAGGATCTCTGTCGTAAACTCGGCTTGCGCCTTCGCTAGAGACGCGCCCGTCGATCGGTAGATGCGGTGGACCTACAATGATAGATTAGCTTATAGTTATGAACGAGAACTGTTTCAAACTTTAGAGTAAACAAAACTAGTCGGGCAACAATAAAAATATGAATGGCGTCCCTCAGGTAATATTTGAGTCACAAATCTGTAATTACTGACTACCTTGTTAGTCTAGTGGTCGCAAGCGCGACTGCTGAGCATGGGGTTCTGGGTTCGATCCCCAGGTCGAGTAAAGTGTCATTGGGTTTTCCATTAGGAATTTCTCAGTAGCAGTCTGGAGTCTGGATTTGTGCCCGGTTAATGGCAATAGGCTCGCCTCCTGTTACATGGGACTTAAACATAACTGGCGAAACGAGGGTGTACTAAAATACACCTCTGCCGAACCCTTCAGGGAATGTAAGGCGTGATGTTATGTTTATGTAAATCTGTAATTAGTCTGACAAAGAGTTTAATTCCAATTTATATGACATATATATTGGAATTAAACTCTGTTATGTTACTGGAACCGTTAACATTGACATTAGGGCCGAAGTTAGAGGCTCTGAGGCCCCGGGATGCCAAGTGATCGAGTTCCTTATACAGGCTCTACAGGTATCTACTTATTCGGGGCCCTGCAGGGCACTGCCTTGGCGTTAACTATGGCCCTGGTCATTAACTATATTAGTTTAGTGTATACGACGTATAGTCGCCGGGACAGTTGATTTACACAACATAACATCACGCCTTGTATTCCCCGAAGCGTTCGGCAGAGGTGTTTTAGTATACCCTCGTTTCGCCAGTTATGTTTAAGTCCCATGTAGTGGGCGAGTCTATTGCCATTAACCGGGCACAAATCCAGACTACGTGGTGCTATTGAGAAATTCCTAATGGAAAAACCCAATAACACTTTGCCCGACCTGGGGATCGAACCCAGGACCCCACGCCCAGCAGCAGCAGTCGCGCTTGCGACCACTAGGCCAACAAGGCAGTCAGTTGATTTAAGGCCTACGCAGACCGGGACGGCATGGCAAGGGATTTTGCCGTCAGTCAGCGCACACTAGACGCTTAGATACCGCGGCATTCCAGCGCTTTGCCACGGCATACCACGGCGTGCCGTGGCACGACAAAGCACGCCTCGGCAGCTCCTGCTGCCCGATACAATTTTAGTCTTCATTCCCCGCTTCTCTACCCCCGCTTCACCCCGCGGTATATCACAACAAGCGCCGGAGTCCTTGGCATGCCGCAGTACACCACGGCATCCCGCCGCGGGAGCCTGTGGCGCGTCTTTCAATGCCGTGCAATGAAATCCTTTTCGATGTCACGGCATCATTTTAAAGCATAGCAATTTGTGTCGTATTTCTATATCGATACGTTTGAATGTCCATTAGTAAAAATTTAAATCCCTTGCCATGCCGTCCCGGTCTGCGTAGGCCTTTAAGAGTAGTATAATTATCCATAGTGCGTCGACATCGTAGATAAGGGAATAGTATGCGATTGCCAATGCCGATACAAATGTAAAAAGTATGGTACAGGTGTACAGTATTTATATCAGAAAATAGGTTTGAATTTACTTCTTAGAAAAAATGCTCTATCATTGTTTACCATTCGAAGGAGCATAAACAATTAAAGAAAAACATTCGTCCGTTTTTAATGTACTTACTTATCAGTTAATGCTTTAATTCAATTATCGTTATACCTATTTATATACATTACTTCAATATAATTCAAAGTCACAGGTCAATTACTTCAATACATCTGATGTTTATTTATTTGCTGTATTTATTTATGCATCCTACATTCCAATGTGTACTGAAAATGGATAAAACATGGTATTTATTGCCCTTCTTACTGGAAACGTTTGGGGCTTTAGTAGGTACTAGCGGCCCGTCCCGGCTTCGCATGGGTGGAAATTTTTCCTGTTTTTGCAACATTTTTCATTTATGCTCAGCTCCTATTGGTCGTAGCATGATGTTATATAGACTATAATCTTCCTCGATAAATGGACTATCCACCACAAAAATAATTTTTCAATTCCAACCGGTAGTTCCTGAGATTAGCGCGTTCAAACAAACAAACTCTTCAGCTTCATAATATTAGTATAGATTTTGCACTTCGGAAGAATTTGACCCCAAACTTCTGGCTTGTGACTGAGTGGCGGGATAGCCTGATAATAGTTCGTTAAAACCGGGAAATAATAATAATAGTCTATTGTTGCCAATAAGCCTGACATAGTGGTCATAGATCGATCAGAGCGTCTCACAATTATTGTTGATATCACTGTCCCGCATGACGAGAACCTGGTGAAAGCCGAGAAAGATAAAGAAATTAAGTA
This sequence comes from Amphipyra berbera, assembly GCA_910594945.2. Lineage (NCBI taxonomy): Eukaryota > Metazoa > Arthropoda > Insecta > Lepidoptera > Noctuidae > Amphipyra > Amphipyra berbera. Next base: position 5,240,954 of record OU343136.1, on the reverse strand, counting down.
TCAAGACTTGGCACACGAGGTTGTCGACATGTGGGAGGTTGACTCAGCGGTCATTGTGCCGATAGTCGTTACGGCCAATGGCTTAATAGCCAAGAGCCTCGACCAACACCTGATGAGGCTCTCGTTGGGTAGCTGGGTCAAGGGCCTGATACAGAAAGCGGTACTTCTGGACACGGCACGTATTGTCAGGAAGTTCCTCTCTCTGAGGCCCTGACCACTGGTAGCTTGGACCCTGTTCCCGATGCCGGTGGGCTACTATTTTTTATATTTTTAAATGTTTTTTATATTTTTTGTAGAAATATTTAAAAATATAATTTATATGTATATAGAATGAATAAACGATAATAGTCTGACCTTCGCCATTAACATGACATCAGCAACAACACACATGATGAAGCCTATGGTGACCATCAATGTAATGATGCCCACAGCAATGTTCGTCTTGAACGCGCCAATGCTGGTGATCAGTCCACTGTAATAAGAAATAATAAAGTAATGTGGTAATCCTCATAAAAAAATGCAGTTCTTTATTACTGCCACAATGGTTAATGTTTATAGTGTTATACCTATTAAATGTCATTGTTTTAGTAATTAACAGAATTTAATCTTTTTCTTTTTGTGTGGTTAATGACTAACCTGGTATCAGAGTTTATGCTGCCCATGGGCCTCTGACTTGGCTTCACATGCCGTCGAGAAATATCTCTCAGGCATGCCGGTTTCCTAACGATGTTTTCCTTCACCGATTTTAAGCAAGTGATAATTATACTATACGCACATGAATCCGAAAAGTCAGAGGTGCGTGCCTTGGGTTCGAAGTCGAGACCTATGACTTAGCAGTCCGACGGTCACACCACTAGGTTATCACTGCTATACTAAAAAGCTAAGTGATCAACACATTCATAATAGACACACAAACAAGGTAAAATACTTTCTGTATAATTTTCACTTTTGTGTTGGCGTAAGAGAATTATTTGAAATCACACCTCGAAATTTAAATAGAAGATCATGAAAAATATCAAGAATTTTTGTGTTTTTTTTTATTGAATAAAACACTCACCAAGAACCTCCACCGCTGAATCCAACCGATTGCACAACAGTGATGATGATTTGGAACAGAAATATGAAGAAATACACCATAAAGTTGAACGAAGAATCGCTTCTGAACGCCTTGTAGATCGGTCGGTACCAGCACACGAAACTGAAGGGTGTGAGCAGTATGAAATACAGGATTGACAGGCCGAACGTCGTGAAACCGTTGCCGGCGAACATCAGTGACATGGCGCCGATTATGTTCAGGGAGAGGACGAGTGCGTGGACTGGAACCAAGTAAATTTGGGATAAGCAATAATATTTTGTAGGCAACACTGATGAAGGATTATTCCGTTATAGTGTGGTTTTCTTAGCTGCTACATACAATCAATCTATTTGTTTTTAGATAAGTAATTAAAAATGTTTAAAATGCAAAAAAAATATGCATTTATTTTGAGATTTACGTAGAGCCCTACGTTATGAATGACAAGAATGTGTAAAGTTAACACTGTATTATGAGTACTTACACATCCACAAGTGGTAAAGGTGACGAACAATCCTCTGGAATTCCAGCGGTATATCAACATTGATGTCTTGGTAGAAACACGGCTGGATAGGGCAGAAAGTAGGTAGCGGTGGCCAGTTGTTCCGTCGCCCGGCTGAGCCAGCGCGCAGCTCTGCCTCTCTTCGCGCTAATTCTTCAGCTTTACGTTCCAATTCCTCCTGCCTTTTCTGCAGATCAGTCATAACGTTAATATTGCTCATAGGGCTCAAACAACCGTTGAAACTGATCTGAGTTTATGGTTTAATCTAAAGCGGAAAGTTACGCCTACACATGCAATTTGTAATTTACAAGGTTGAGTGGGTGGACCATTTGTGTTTAGTGTTAGTAGTTGGTTGCTGGTGAGATGATTGAGCCATTTTGAAATGTGCAACTGTGTTTATTAATAGAGAAGAAAAGATGTATGTAAGCAGATTTAAATAATCCAATATGAAGCGATATGTTAGAAAAAGAAAGTATTCACCAAAGCTACTTCTTAAACTAAGGTAAAAAAATTACAGATGCTTAATAAATTATAATCATCTAATTATAAAACAAAATGTTAGAACAATAGTAAATGCTTTTTCAAGATCTACTTTCTATCTAGGTAGATAATGGTGTTGATTCTAAGGGTCTTGTCTCTTTCTGTTTCAATAGAAAAAGAAAGTGACAGTTGCGTTTAGTCTAGTTTAGTACTGTCAAAATGTGCAACAGAATCGACACCAGTATATTATCTTTTATTTAAATAGGAACTAGGTATATTGCAGTCCATAGCTGGATTATAGGTTGTTCCTAAAAGGAATGCACAGTCACCGTTGGGTGAGTCGGATTATGGCCAGTGAGCCAGCCTTGTTTGCAGTATGTTTTTAACATGCAATTATAAGGGTGAGTGATTACTAAGCAATATACACTAATATTTTTAGATATCTAAATACCAAATAAAAAAGGAGTATGATTTGAAATGGCATCACCCAGTCATACTGATAAGTGATATCAACTGATAATACTTAAATAAATGATTCATAATGTTAACAAGTGTTTACCTTCAACTCCTTTTGTGCGTTTTGAAAAAAGCAAAGTGCATATTAGTTGACATGCATTAACACTTTATATACATGTGCAGGTGTTTTCTACACTAAGTCGTATTTTATCATTTCAGGTGTTGTTTAAATCAGTATTTTGTTATTTTTAAATCAAATTTGTTTATGCATTTACACCAAAATATTGAGTACCATATAACGGGTGCATAGAGATGCAGGGGTGATTCAGGACGAAACTTTCAAATGGATTTTAACATTGAAATAATATAGTTTGTTGCCTACAAGCTCACTTAATCATTAATTATAATATAGTAAACACATTAGAGTCCTTTTTGGCAACAAACTATATTATTTCAATGTTAAATACCCTTTTAAAATTTCGTCCCTATTCACCCCTGCATTTTCCCTTTTAAATTCACCCCATTTTACGGTATAACAATTACACATGACATACAATATACTACACATTTTAAATAAGTCAATGTTTATATTTACAAGCCTGAGTAAACATTTCAGTTTTTATGATAGATTTGTTTAATTTAAGTTATCAACAATAAACAAACAAACTGTTTCTAAAGAACTCCTAAGAATTGTACAGTGATAGTTTAATTTATCTGTTTTGATTATCAAGTACTTAAATAACCTATCACAATCCATTGTTGGATATGGGTCTCTCCAAAAGTCACGGATTAACCAATAATGATAATTATGTATATTGAAAAATGTTAAATCATGACGCAATGTTACTTGATGTATCAGAATTTAATAGGTAGGTTCTGTGATGCTTAGAAGCAAAATACATTGTCATTTTTGAAAACATGTATGTACGGTACAAATACGTGGTACACAAATAGTGGAGTCTGTTTATAATGACAACAAAGGGACAACGGACCTAACCTAAGGGTGTTCTTAAGTCGCTATAAGCAGCTGATCTTTATAAGCGAAGCCGTAATAAACAAATTCCACTATTGTTCAGATTTCACAATATATTTAAATTATTGACACACAATCTTTTCAATATAGTTCCAAATAATATTACAATCTTAATTGAATTGTTTACATGTATATAATTAGAGCATTTAAAGGCAAATAACAACTACACATTTATTATGGTTGTTGTTATCATCAAAGGCAAATTGTATTTAACTAAGTACCTGAAAGTCAGCCGTGGTGAAGTCAGGTGGCGGTTGAGACTGCGCCTGGGGTTGAGCAGGCCGTGTGTACTGCCCACTCACGGGGGGAGATACAGCCTGCATGATTGCGGGCTGTGATGGCTGCTGGGGACCTGGTTGCACCTATAAAAAGTTTGTTGCCATTCTAAAATAGCTCTTACATGAAAGTACTTGAGTTGATACTTATTTGTAGTTTGAGTAAATGCAAAAATAATAAACATGTTTTTTTAAATATTGATCATAATTATATCAACAAAGAAAAGAATAGTTCTGCTGAAACCCTAGAAAAGATCATAGTAATGCATAGGAACAGATAAGAAATAAATTTTGAACAATAGCTATTAATTAAAACTGGTTGGTATACTACTCCGGTATCTACCAAAGATACCGTTGGTCGTATCGACACCCACAAAAATCCCACTAATGACTAATATGAACAAGTTACCGTAGCTTGATTTGCATTTTGTTGCCCATCAAAGGGATTATAATCATCGAGGCCACGTGTCGCATTATTAGTACTTCTGGCAACTTGCTGCACCGCGGGATCCTGGAAACAATCAACATTAAATCATCAAGAATAGAAAAACAATATATTTTTCGTTTCAGCGAAGGGCTACATACTGCGAATGGGTTGTCTATGGTTGGATCACTAAACGGATTATCCTCGAACTTCGACATTGTAGTAAACTTATTCACGCCACTTTACAATTTGTTATGTACTGTAAACACAAAGGAAAGTTTTTCTCACTCCTAAATATATATTTTTAGCACAAAAATAGAGATAACAGTCAACCGAAATGACAGATTGCTGATGACGACGAAAATGACAGCTGTTTCGGTGGGGTTGCCAGACTATATTACGAAAAAGCTATTAAATATTCTGATAAGAATCAGACAAAGTTATCCTAAAAATATGCTATAGAAAGTGTGCCGTGAAATATACAATAAAATTATTTGACAAATTAAACAGTGTTTTTTTTCAGACATTTAACTTTACTTATAATTTTCATCGCACCACATTTTGATGAGAGCACAATTTACCACAAGACAATAACTTTATTCTATTCTTGACTGCAGTTTTTTGATTTAACACCTATCGTCGTAACTCACAACGAAAAAGGAAGTTGAAACACTTTCGAACAAATTTTTTTACGTAACCTTGTAATGTAGAGAAAAATGTTTTTTTTATGCAAAATTTTAATGTCTGAATGTTGGTAACTTCGCGTTCGTTGAAGGCGAAAGTGGTTTTGCAGTTGGCAACTGCAAAACAAGTGTCAGTTTATTCGATGATCCTGTCAAAGTAGGTAGCTGTTTACGTTTTGTATCGTTATTTTGCGATCGTTTTGCACAACTTTTGTTATATCTTATTGTTTTTATGATAACGCTTTATCCCTACGGCTTTATGGTGAAATATAAATGTGATATTTCTTTATGTTTTATGAACAATGTCAGATGTCAAGAGGTGAATAGTCTGTGTTTTGTGTTCTAACGTGTGAGTGACAGTTTTTATATTGTTTGGGATTTGGAGCGATAAACATATCGGTGAGTATTTCCTCTTTTATTCATGTGCAAGGTACTCGTAAACATAGAAATGTTTCAGGTGTTACGTGGACAGAGGTGTTCGAGTGTAGGCTGGTTGTTTGAGTGATTGACCGGGTTCTGGTAGTATCAGGCTTGCGTAATGTTGCAGTAGCTGTAATTGGCTTGCTGGTGGTACATTTGGGTAGTCGTTATATTGGCGAGGTGCGCAGGGAGGCGCGTGCGCCAGCTGGAACAGGCGAGCGGGCGCGCGCGCAGCCGCCACACGCAGCGAAAGTTGTTTGCTCTTGATATCAAGGAAGTAACGCCAGAGCAACGAAATACCGGTCTTACAACACCATACATAATATCTGATTTCTTTTATTCATAAGAATCACACAGAATTTAATAAACACATTAAGATATTTTGACTGCCAATAAGCTATGATTGACTAAACCAATAGCATAATTTATACAATACAACTTAATAAATAAAAACCGTAACATTTCGCAATTCCATTCTGTATTAATATAAACTTAAATTCTTTTTTTATAATAAAAATATTATTAATTTTATTTTATAATTACTAAGCTGTGAATTATTTCCTGTTTATCCCTGTTATACCTATAAAACAAAAGAGTAGTAGTTTAGTAAATAACATTCAGTATTTCATTCTTCTGAATGAGGATAAAATAAATGGCAACTGGCCAGTAACTGATAGTAGTGTCAGAGGCTAATATAACACATCTAATTATCATTGTTTCACTTGACCCTGGTTCTTTTAGAATATTTAAGTGTTACTTAATTATACAGAATTTTAAATAAACTAAATGTAGGTTTTTCACAGTTTATCCAAAGCACTCATATTTTTTAAACAATAAACAATATTTTATATTTAACTTTTTTGTTGACACAATATCTGTAGGTAAACAAACTGAGATTCCAGTAAGAATATAAAATGTGAGCCTTAGATTATTTATGGGATCTGGAGATTGGCCTCATAAACACACAAACCTTCATTCTTAAACCTACATTCCATTCTACCTCTACTTGCATTGATACACACTTAAATTTATTATTAGAGAGCTGTACTTTACCAACTTTCACCTCATTTCTTGCTCAATAAAAAAATAAATATTCAAAACCGAGTACATATTGGATGGGTTCATGACCTTCAAAATGACGTTCTATTCATTCCCTTTGTTCAAATCATTTAATTAAAATAATTAAACATTTTGCTTGGAACTCTTGTTTCATCAGTAATATAGGTAACTTTTATATATTTTTTGTTTAAGTGGGGTTAATCTTATATTGAATGCAAAATCCTTCTGCTAAGTGACCAGATCCACCAAGTTTGGTATAATATAAAAAGATTTTGGTAAGTACATTTTATGTTCAGTATTGAATTGAAATATATGTACTTAAGTGGGTAGGTAATTACTTCCACAATAAAAGAAATAATATATTCAAATAAAAAAGATAAAATTGAAAAGTTAGAAGTTTTGTATTTGAGCGTAAGGAAGTTTTGTATACAAATTAATCAATTACTAAGTAGATCATTAAAATGTAATACAAGATAACTTGTGAGAGAAATTTATCTAGTTTATTTTCAATGGATGCTGTGAACTTCACATCAATGAAACAATGTGTTCAATGCTAACATACTATCTGCAACTATTCAACAGTTCACATGCTAATCAAAACACAGGCATGTGTGCAAAAACAAAACATGCAATGCACCATCCCATTTGATCTCTGTGACACTCGATTTTGACCTTTATTGCTAAGAGATAAGACTTGTGCTATAGTTTAAAATAAATGGGCATTATAGTCTAACATTCTGCATTGAGTATACTAGAATTAAACTCTTGGCTTGGATTTTATTCTGATGACTTGATTTGATTCTCATAACTGATTAATGTATCATTTGGCTTTAACTATTATACATAAAATAATAGTGGAGTCATATCCTGATCCTGTTATTTTATTTTATATTGTGAATAATCGTAATAGGTAGGTACTTATAATCAGCGCTGCCAATCGTGGGGAAAAACCCCAGATTTGCGGGGAATTAAGGGTTAGCGCGGGGTGAACGCGGGGAATGTCAGAAATCGGGGAATTGAGACTAATTCAATTACCTATTTCGGTTTTGCGTTCGTAAATGTACCCAAGATACAGGAGAAATCGAAAGGGTGACGGGACCGTCTAAAAATAAAAAAAAATAAAAGTTGACCAACTATCACTTGCGAACGAATCAAAAAGAAGCGGAGAATTTCGGGGAATTCTCAACACTGACGCGGGGAATCGAGAAATTTTTATTGGTAGCACTTATTATAATTATTTAAGTAATGCTATTGGATATGGTAATCATTTTAATAGATTCGGCAATGACGACAGCAGGTTCCTCATTTGTATGCTTATAATCTCAATAAACCCACACCGAATATCCAAAAGCATTTGCTTATTTCCAGATTTGTGATACAGCATTTCTTTTTTCAATTTAGTGTAAAGGTAAAATTTATCGCACATCGAACTCTGTCGCCTATTATTTCCAGAACTGGGCACACAAACAATTTTGTCGAAGTACCCAATGTCTGAATTCTACTAATACTATTCGATATTTTCATCACAGAAGACTCATTCAGGTATTTTTTTGAAACAGGAACCGTGCAACCAACGTGTAGTTGTCTTAAACTACAAATTACGTAAACGAACTGTCAAATGATTTGGCAACAAAAACTAAACCAAACTTCTTGACAGTGTACTAGAGTCTGGCCAAGCTAACACTGCATTAGAATTAATGGCAGCACTGCAAAGAACAACTAAAATCTTTACAAAACTTGACATTTCCCAATGCAAAGTTTGCTCTGCCGGGCTAGGTAAGTAGGTATGGATACGGCAAAGCCAACTCTGATTGGAATAATGACGACACTGCTAAGATTTTTACAGTAATTGTTTGCAGTGTTGCCACAATTCCTCTGCAGAGTTAGCTTGGCCAGACTTCTATTGAAGAAAACTGCAAGCTCACTATACGTTCCCCTGCTTCAAAATATACCTGAATTAGCCTACACCGCGAAAGGTTATTGCATTTTTTTAATGTATAAAGTAAGGTAGACTAACATTCTTGCCCTCGTGGAACGTGCCGTGGACATTTAAAAAATATAATCGGCACGACTAGACAGACAACTGACCTGACCTTTAATCGTACGACAGCTTTGAAATTGTACCTTGTAAAACAATTTTGCGGGCGATTGTGTACTAACCAACAGGAACATTTTGATATTTCGTTTTACATTTCTGTGGTATTCAGAGATTGTTGCGATAACATTCTTGTCTGGCGTTACATAAAGGAAAAGCTATATTTCTTGCTTTTTACTTTCGTAGTAAGACCCCACGCGTAATTATGTTTTCGTAACACAGGGTTTATCTTTGGAGTTATCAGCGGGCGGCGCGACGTACGGCCATTCAACATGTTGTGCTTACATGCCCAAACATTTGTCGCGGTCGTGTTTTTTGCGTTGTTTTGTTAGACCACAATGAATAGAACGCGCTATTGCGTAGAGATTTATAGGGCGTGTGCTATATTAGCATCGACGTAGCCTAGGTACGAATAAACGTAGTGTTCTACTAATGTATTGTTTGAGAAATGTACCCAGTTTCTTGTTAATTAAGGACACAAAGGCGCGTTATCTTGTACTTCTTTTCTCTGTATTCTGTCTGACTCGACATCATGTTAGTTTTTCATTATTCTCGTATTCTTCACAAATAATCAGCTAATTACTTTTTTCTTTCATAAAAAATATTCTGCTGGAAATGCCGATGTTGTATGAATGCGATATAAAATAACGAGACAAGTGGGTGGTTTGTATTCAAACAACATTAAATAGAAATCCTTGCGAAGTTACACTGTCTACGTTCAAGACATATTTATCACTACGACGTCCCACTCGTCGAAGACAGTCACAATTTGGAAGAGGTCAGTTTTACGGTCGGATGGGGCGTAATGAATCGAGGCGAAAATGCGTTATGTGGGCCGCATTACGTAAAAGAAGTTCGAACTTTCTGGGCGAGTGCACTTGTATACCTCAACTTTGACGATAAACGGTCCGGCTCGGCGTCATAGTGACGCTGTCGTCCAATCTCAATGTGAATACCATTCCACAGCTCTCCGTATTAACGTGACCTTTTACGAAAGAATGGTCTACAAATGTTCAGGGTTCAGGGGATTGACTTGCGATTGTTGCGTTGATATTAAAAAGCTCTGAAAACAGCTCGTGCTTAACTGATATCCCAATCAAAAATATTTTTAATTCATTATGAATTTCTCGGTAAGTATCTCAGATTACGTTGCCTAGCTACAAATAAAAGGCGGATATGAAAATATCAACGTGCTTAATAAATAAATAGGTAGTGAACGGTTGACCTTGCCTCGTCAGCCACTCACTTAACAATTCTTATAATTAGAATAAAATATGTATGTTTGAATGTTTGCTGTTGTAAAATCGTAACTCATTTTTTCAACTCAATTTTATCCTTATAATTTTGTCCTCGTTATTGTATCCGTCTTAATATCAACCAGTATTTTGAAAGTATTACTACACGGTATTAAATGTCAGGTAACACTGATCTGAAAAATAATAACCTCATAAGTACAGTCAGCATCAAAACTAGTGATACTTGACAAACTTATAGTGATCGAATAAAAACTTGTCAACTTTATTATATTATTGTAACAATGGTATTGAATTATGATAGAATATAATAGGGACAACTATGATAAATAGACTCATAGTTCTGACTAGCCTTTTGCCAACTATGTTGGGGTCAGGCTCCAGTCTAACCAGATGCGGCTGAATACCAGTATTTTACACGGAGCGACTGCCATCAGACAACCGCAACCCAGTTACTGGGCAATACCGATATCCTAAGGTTAGACTGGTTATCAGAATTTCGGGCTTCTAACTTTCCGTAACGACTGTCATGACATGACACCCGAGACCAACGATTTATCGTGCTCTCCGAGACACGGAAGGAGGGATCTCGATGTGTATCGAACGGTCACCCATCCACGGACTGACCGCGGAAAGCGCAGCTTAACCTCGCAACACGTATGATACTCACGGTTGTTATTTAGCCACGAGTCTCTCTTATGTTATGATAAATAGACCCATAACTTATAATTAATTCCAAAATTGCAAAATGTTACTTTTATAAGTAACAATAAATTGTGATGCGGTAGATACATGGAAGTTTTTTCATTTAAGATCAACGGTAAAATCACAGGTAAAATCTATCTTATCAAGTAGGTAATTTAATCTGGCTACATCTTCCTAGATGAATGAAGTTCGGTGTACGGAATATTAAGGCGAAACACACACTGCCCCGCGCTACGCTGCGGGGTGCGTGGCGACGGAGCCACAACACCGCACGTGAATGCGTTTTCTGTGTGTTGCACTACGCGCAAACAACGTAAGAACACGCACTCCCGCGCTACGCTGCGAGATGCGGTGCAGTGTGCGAATCGCCTTAATCCATACCACGCTCCTATACCGTTTTATGCCAACGCTTCGCATGATATAACATAATGACACACGTGACTTTGTATGCACAGGATTACAATAAAAACCGGTCGGTTCTGTTCTGTCATCTGTCCCGGTTTTGTGATGATTAGCGACCTTGTGTCACTGATATTAAGTTGATAGCCTTTCGGAAAATACGGTATGCCGTAAAATATATACTAATATGTTAATTTTAGGAACGCCTGAACTATCAAAATAGTTCTAGTCATACTTGTTTTGGAGTGAGTTTTTATTTATTAATTAACAAATGTTTTATTTATAGTTTGATCATGGGTGATTTATTTTGTGGTTATCAGTTACTTAACACAAGAGGTTAATAACCGAAGTTAACGTGTCCTTGTCTGACTGGGAATTACCCCAATATAATTTTTTTCTGGCATTGACTTAGAAGTTGCGTTGGGGTAATTCCCACTTCGACAAGTATGCGTTTATTCCATAAAGGCTACATTAGTATCTCAGTACGCGATTTGTTTACGTATGAAGGGCGTAATACTAGTTCACGCACTGATTTAATTTTGTTATCTTCTTTCGATAACAAGATGGTCAAGCTGTAGTTCATTAAATCCAAACACAACGTTGCTAATTAGAATGTAATATAATCAACATTTATTAAATGGTTTGTACCCAGTGAATCTCGACCAATTATTACGTTTTCACAATGAGTTCCACAAAATATCACATTTTAATAATGTAATGTTTTCATAATAGAGCTGAAATCATTACATTGAAAACGCGATCTTATCTTTGATGTCACGGCGGACAAAGAATTGTTATTATCAGAATAGAGACTTGACATTGAGTTATATTCTGCTTCCTCAAATCTCAGCTCTTCAACGGATAATAAATTCTCTGAAGTAAGTATTACATCGTAACGGTGATAAATTGTCAGCTGTCATATTTTGGTTTTATTGTCTCGGTAGACGTCTACTGGCCGGTAATCGCTGGCCGTTTACGTTTCCCTCACCGATTTATGGAGTTTTCTGATGACATAACTTCGTTGTAAATTGCCCAATAAAAGTTATTTGTGTGGCCGCCATTGTTGTAGTTTATTCCGATATTAATGATACACAAAAACAGGTGCTCTACTACACTTGATAGCGTAGATATAGCGTTAAAATATTTATTTGAGAAATCACTAATAAGCCATCGCCTTAGCGATTTCAAATAATTTAAAGAAGTAATTAGCTCACATCCAAGACTCGTGACCGAGTCCACTGATTTATGTTTCCGTTGGTTTAATTTTTATTCCGTGAAGTGTAATTTAATTCCTTCCTTTAATTTGTACTGTGATTTATTAATCCAGCATGCATCATTCATCACACAGTCGGAAGCTATATGTACCTGTCTGTTTATTATCGGCTTCTCGGTGATGTACATAGCAATTATCTCACGGAACTGACTAATCTACGCTAAACTATGCTCAAGCCGCAATTTGGACGCTTGTCACGGAGGTCGTTGCATGCTAAACGCGACCTTCCTGTGAGATGACGATAAAAAACTCCTGACAAATCACAATGGCTACATTTTTGACAACCATACTTCCTTAATTTGAGAATTTAAGCAGCAATTTCATGGTTATTTTTTAGTATTGCAATAAAATTTATTAATGATGAACCGTTGTTTAATGAAACTACAACAGCACGGACGAGTTAACTTGTAAACTCGAGATCTCGTCATGAACACAATGAAAAAGCTGCAGAGAAAGAAACTTAGCCGAAGTTATTTGTAAATAAATAGTTCTGTTACAAAGGATCGCTGTTTAATGCTGACTCGCAGCTTCACTATTATATAAGTAGAAATCTTTCCTGCGTTTGTTTCACGAAAGGATCAAGTTTAATTGTAAATTCGTTTGAGGAAACGTTGATCTTTAACTCTTGTTTGAGGACAGAGTCAAAATTTACAAAGCGAACACGCGATCCGATGCTCAGAATTAGCTTCTAAGTGTTCGTCGTCATTATTTTGTCCTAGAGAGACTACCTAGAGAAGTTTGTATCCATCGCGGTCGATACTGCAGTCGTGTTGCCGAGAAACTGCCTACGTTTGCTGCAGCCTTTACGCTTGCAATGTATTTAAGTGTAATTTAATTTGAATGTCTGCTTTGATTCAACTAACCTGAGTTGCCATGAAAACGTCCTTAATGCTAATGAATACACAACTGTGTGCTCGCGGCTTACCGCTCGGGACTCAGTTTAATTAAGTCTTTATTCAGCTTGTTTGTAATGATAGTGGGCTTTTATTCAAATGTACTTTATGTTTAGTACTTCTAAACTTAGTAATGTTATGCTTTATGACTATCTCATTTATCTGTAAATGCATAAGGATTCAAAGGAAGTACATTTCTTTTATTGATAATCATTGATCCAATATGACGTTAGAGTCTGGTCGTGCACTTATTTTCTATACAACATTACCAAAAGCAAAACAAAAAAACGGTGGAAACCGAAAAAATATTTGCATCTTAATTAGCTTTAAAAATTAGGCCCATTGCATTCAATGACGACATAAACTCTCTTTTAAGAAAAGCTAAATTAAAAACACCCAAATTGCCATTTAATAAATTTCAACAAAAATGTGCGACGTATGGAAAAACAGAAATACCGCAGCAAACCACAACATTGTGTTTTGGCGCCGAACAGAAAACGGCAGTGTTTTAATTAAATAACCTTTTTGGATTGAAAGTCACGGAGAAGAGAACGGTTGATGCAAAACAGTTCGTCATAGAAATCTATAAGGCAGCTTAGTTGCGGATTTCTTTAATAGTCCTAATAGTCTTTCAGGTAATGACGAATATTTTCTATTTGAGTTCTCGTTATCTTATCAAAATGCATGCAATATTCAACAGCTCCCACAAATTGCAAAGCCCCTTAGTTACATCTTTATAAAAGGTTGTCAGATGCAGATTAGCTTTGACGGGTATGGGAACATTATTCACGCAAGCCCGACTCACATTTGCCCGGATTTTTGTGGTGTTGCGACGTAGACAATCAATTTATGGGAGTTGTAGTATGTGCTTTATATGTATATACACCTGTGTACATGTGTTAAACATTAAATAATAGTATGTAGTTCTACATAACATCAAAGTTGTCTCAAGCCCATGAATTCGAAATAGATGTAGTCTAAGTTACAATTACTTAACTGGGTCGTAACTGTATCCGTCAAGTATAGTGGAGCACTGTAAATGGATCACGAGTAATCTAACAACTTGCCTAGTTAACAACTTGCAATCACGGCCCGAGGACGCCACGCGATCTAAGGCGACATTTACACAATTTCGCCTTAATATTAGATTACGTTTTACCTCATACCTAATATGTAATTGTACAATCGTATAATATGGTTTCTTGTTGGCAACATTAGCTCTTTCTTCCTAAGGCCGCCAACACACTTGTAAGTTGTTTCCGTAAAATTTATATGTAAGTGACTTATGAAAACTAATTCAACATTACTAATCAGTCGATAAGCAATTTACAAGAGAGTTTACATTTGCCAATTTATCGTAAGTTAATTACTTACGTGAGGAAAACTAACAAGTGTAAAGCCGGCCTAAAATTATTTATTTATATTTGTGACTGTGATTAGAATATTATTCATTGTCATATATATTATTGCTCATGACTACGTGTAACCGATAGTTTTCACTTTCGTTTATTAAATAGAAAGTCGATAGTGGACGGACACTACAATATTAAAGAGTTTGGTTTTAATCATTCTCATTACTTAGTTTTCTATGTAATCACCGATTGCGGCCATCGTTAACGTTAATTTGAACCGATATCGAAACGATACAAGTCATTAATCACAAGTAAGTGTTATGGAACTAGGCTTAACTAATAAATAACTTGGATGATTGGATGCTTTTGAAATGTCTCTTTAATAGTGTGTGTATAGTTAGTACGCTCTCCGGCGCGTGATCGTATCTTAACCATTATCAGGTTTACGCTGAGCCCGATAGGCTTCATTTCGTTTGCCACTAATTGGCTCATAAACACTTATCTGGGACATTCCGTCCCGTCCTCATTGCTGCTCGGAGCCAAATAGCGAACAACTCGGAGTTATTGGCCTATAATCGCAATCAGTTTATTATATATCCATTGGAACTTATTTGCGGACGTGGGAGATATGAAATTGCACCCGAGATAGGACCCGTTATGTCGTGATCCAGCCGTATGTGTATTGTTATTATTTTCAACGAAATATCGCGGAGATACCAGCGCGAATGACCCCAGAAACTGGAACGCAGCGTAGGAACTATCATAAATTCAACAATATAAGGTTTCCCCGCAGCTAGTTGCCTTTTCGAGTGAACTTCCTTTCAGCTCCGGGAATATGTTCGCTTTGTTTTGTTGTGTTTGCGAGTTAGGAACGGCAAATTGTCGGATTACACAACTCCTAAGTTGCTAGGTCAACATAAACATAGGATCTCTTCGGATTCCGGCTTCACTTGCGGTTTTTGTGTTCTGTCTGGTTAAGTAATTTGCTTATTGGCATAATAAGAGTCAAAGACAACATTTGTTACTTATCGTTTGTTATTCCAATATTGCTTCGTCGTTTCCCGAGTTAAAAGTTCTCGACGTTTGTTTCGTAAACACAGCTTAATTCTCCAAATTGCCTATTAGGGAGAACCTTTCGAGGCGCGACCAACTTGTTTGCATAACCTGTTTTTCTTTTTAAATAATAATAACATTTCAGAAGCTTGTCGTAAATTCGGTGATTTATGTCGGTTTCCTGTACTAGCATAGCATCCGTTCGTCCGGACTTCCTTTCGGCGGCGCCGTGTAAATAAGCTGCCGGCATTTTGTTTGCCAGTTTAACGGTTGTAAATTGTATGAGAAAAACAGTAGCCAGCGCCCGTCGTACCGCAAGGCAGACAGCGAGCGGCGAGTCCACAACTTTACTCCTCCTTACATATTTATGAGATTCTGCAAAAAAAAAAAAAATCTTAATGTGAGAACTGAGCGTTTACTTTACATGTCTGAATGTGCAAGTGATCCAGTCTACGTAGCTAGAGTTTAAACGATTTATAATTTATATCCAAGCCTCTTGGTGAAGAACAAAGACAGTCACGCCGGTCCTGTCGCTGTTTCCTTGGCAACTTGAAAGAAGTTCTTTGAAACGGGGGTGTGTCGTGTAGGTTTAATGGTACGGAACAAACTTAGCTATTTTCTATTAGCGCGGAATTCTTGGTAAACAATCAACAAACGTCGTGTGCCCTTTAGCGTGAAATCGGAAAGACTCATGTATTTACCTTAAAATTTCTTGTATTCTTGTTGGGAGCTATCCGTTCTGAAACTTCCTCCGTAAATACGCGGCACCTTCCTTTGTTTACCGGTTAACGGTTGTAAATTGTACAATAATAATGGTGCGGTCGTGTCGGTTGTGTGAACTGCGCACTAGTTCAGGAAGCTATTCTGCTGTACCGCTATATTCATGGGTTCATTTAAGCGAGACGTTTCTAGATTCGAAAACCAAATGCGTCATGAGTAATTTTTTTATCCTACGTTCGAGCACGACGGTAAATGTTATTGTAAACATCAGAGGACGACTGAGAATGAGTCTGGATTACTAGGTACCGGAAAAGCGGCGTAACGAAAACCGAGCTATACCATCTGTATGAGCAATAAGTAGCTGAATAGCTCGGTTCCCGACGAATTTCTTTTAGAAAATCTAACACCAAGTAGGTACTATTTATATTGCGATTTTTAAACTTTACCAAATGTATTTAATCTATACTAATATTATAAAGAGGAAAGATTTGTATTTTTGTATATAACGAATAAACTTAAAAACTACTGGACCGATTTCAAAAATTCTTTGGCCGTTAGAAAGCTACATTATCACTGAGTAACAAGGCTATATTTATTACTGGAATACTACTTCTTACGCGGGCGGAGCCGTGAGGACACAGCTAGTAATTATTATTAAAAGAATCTTCAGAAAAACGAAAGGTTAATGTTAATAAATATGTATTACCTGTCTCAAGTAACTCAAGTTACATCATCTTCAAGAACATTTGAAGTTTATTTAAGGAAATTCATATTTAATGATTTTCCTGTTTCGGTCTGCTAGTTGAAATGAATAAATTATCATAACATTATCTTCAAACTTAAATACAAAGTCGGGAAAGTGTAAAGATATTAAAACTGGCCAAAGCTTTTGAAAGTAAGACAAAACTGGACAAAACTTTAATCATGCCAAAGTCGTCGTAGAATGTACACACGGTGGAAGAGTTAATTATGCAGGCTAAACGCGAACACCTATGCACTATATTAACATTGTGTGCATGATAACTTCTTACGCATAAGTCACGCTCAGCTAGCGATGACAAAGACCACTTAGCTCACGCACAAGTTTGTAAATGCAAGTGAAGTTAGATACCTGCACAGCTATCTCGTTTGTTCACCGTACTTCGGCAGTGCAGAGTCAAACTTCATTAAAGTCAGTCAGTTAGGCAGTTTGCGATGTCGCCGGGCAACCTTGTTATGGAGGCGCGGCACGTTCGGAGCTGTCACGACGCGACGGCTACTGTTTTTCCGTGGTCAGGAAACTGACACGTGGTGGTCGGTCGCCGTCGTTGCTTCTTATGCAACGGAATGACCTTTATTTATGTGTTATAAGTATCTACATAGTTCCGAATGCGTCGGCGTTCTGTTTAAAACTCAAGTAGGTAGGTTTATGTTGAAAGATTTGAGTTTTGATGTTAGGTAAATTGTAACGGCCTCTATGGTCTAATGGTGGCAAGCGCGACTGTTGATCGTGAGGACCTGGGTTCGATTCCCAGGTCGGGCAAAGTGTTATTGAGTTTTCCGTGTTGAAATCCTCAGTAGCAGCCCGGAGTTTGGATTTGTGCCCGGTTGATGGCAATAAGCCCGCCCCCTATTACATGGGACTTAAACATAACGGCCAAATTAAGGTGTTACTATACACCTCTGCCCAGCCCTTCAGGAAATATAGGCGTGATGTTATGTTATGTTAATTTGATATAATCTATACTAATATTCTAAATAGGAAAGATTTGTATTTTTGTATATAACGAATAAACTTAAAAACTACTGGACTGATTTCAAAAATTCTTTTGCCGTTAGAAAGCTACATTATCACTGAGTAACAAAGGCTATATTTATTACTGGAATAAAACTTCTTACGCGGGCGGAGCCGTGAGGACACAGTTAGTCTGAAATGAAACAGTCAGATGTTTACTTAAAGGTGTTTCTAGGTAGGATTAGACGATAAGTATACCCTATTGCTCAGGTAGATCAACAAAAGTTTGAATGTCGCAACCATTTAGAATATTGTTTATTTCGCGTGAGAAAAGACTGTACGAATCAGATGTCGTTGCAACATTTTTGGCAACAGTTTTGTTAATTCAGAAGTTCTCGTGTTCTCACGGTGATTATTTAAAAAAACTTTTCTTTTTAGAAACAGGTCGGCTTACACTTAGCACAGTAGTTTGTACGTCGGAAAAAGGAACTCGGTTTCGTTTGTAAAAGTAAGTTTACTGTCGTAGTGTTAATTATCGCAGTTTTTGGATAGATGCAGTATCTAATTATTTTAGCAAAGGAACTTTCTATTACTAATTACATCAGCTATTCTCTTTTGTTTTGTGATACGCTAACGACTAACTAGGTGTAATTTGTTTTGTTGTATTGATCGCACTATTTATTTCATTTGTGAAAATTATTTCTTTTCTTTATTGTTCTGCTTAGCTTTTTTCTTGCTAGCTTTTTACTGGGCAATGCTGATATCCTAAGGTTAGACCGGTTGTCAGATTTTCAGGCTTCTGACTTTCCGTAACGACCGTTATAGGTATTCGTATGACACCAGGGGCCGACTGTTTAAAGTGCTCTCCAAGGCACGGAGGGGTCTCGATGTGAAACGAACGGTCACCCATCCACGGACTGACTGCAACAAGCGCAGCTTTATGTGAAGTGGAATTATAAAGAGTGGTTAATTCGAAAGCTAAGTAGTAAAACAATTTATGGTAACATAAATTCGTTAATCAACGAGAGGCGTCATCAGTGTCTTGTCCCAACTGCTTCCTAAACTTGTACAATAAAACAATTTCT
Organism: Amphipyra berbera; assembly: GCA_910594945.2. Classification (NCBI taxonomy): domain Eukaryota; kingdom Metazoa; phylum Arthropoda; class Insecta; order Lepidoptera; family Noctuidae; genus Amphipyra; species Amphipyra berbera. The sequence continues at coordinate 5,222,008 of OU343136.1, read as the reverse complement.
CGGTCCCGAGGTAACGCTTACAATGCAGTAAGAGTCTCCTCTTTATGACGCCAGCGCCTTATCCCCTGCATACAAATTATACAATGACACTTTCAAGTTTTACTAGGTACGTCGTTAGTCGGAATCTATTATGTGGTTAGTTGATACCTATGGTGAATTTAAAACCATACGAACGATGTAATTTCACATGTGACGTAACTTTATTTGGGAATGTAAATCGTAATAGAGATTGTATCATTTGAAAGTTGTTATTTTTTAACATATTCACTGTTACTTAGCGGTCTGCGGTTGGTACTTATATTTAGATATTTCAACTTACTGAATATGGTTTCGTAATGGAATTTAGTTGAAGAAAAAAATAATAGCCTACTTACGTTAAAGTTTATAGCTAGCGAGACCGAAATTGGTTCGGCTGATCTGACGTAGTGATTTATTAGGCTAGGCACTTAAATGTTGTTTTTAAGTGAGATACTTAAACGGGTATCAACTAAAAGTTTTCGATTCCCAAGCACACCCTTTAGACTTTTTGAAGCTTTACTTATTTTCTCAAAGTTCGTACATTGTTTGAGAAATATGGTTTATATTCTGGGAGCACTTAGATGTGCTCTTATAAAACAGAGTAATTATAAGCTTCTAAGTAACATTTAATGAAGTCATAATAGGGTGATTCTTCGAAAAATTTTAACATTATTTTAACAAATCATTTTCTTCTCCCGAGTTGTTAACGTTATAGTATTGTCAGATTGTTTTTATTCTTGTCTTATTGCTTGACGGCAGCGGTATAGTTTGAGTTTTCATTATTATAATTATAGTATTAAACATCTGCATTCTTAACTTTGGGATGATGCTAATGACGTTCTCAATTTTTGTTAAAATTTTTCGAAGAATGCCCCAATAATTATAATTCTGGGCAATTATTTTAAGTAATATTTGCCTACTTAATTGAAATGTTGTTTCTTCACATGAACGCCTCTATGCTTTCACATTATGTAAATTATAATAAAAACCTACCTACTTATCTATTGATGTCACAAAACCCAAATTACAGTTAAATGACTAGCTAATGATATATTACTCGGTGAGTATATCGACGGTGACTAATTAAGCAAGTCATTTGAAGTTGTAACACATGTATTTAAAGGTTCATACGCTCTTTATACGGGTGGGTGTGGAATAACTACAGTTATATTGCTAACTGTTAAACGAGCCGTCTAGGAGGATGGCAGATGCCCTAATAACGCTGGGCCGATTTTGTTTTTCCTATTCGACTGCTTGTAGATGGTCTTGCGGACCGTTTTTACGTAACCGGGCAGTTATTGGTGAGACCTGAAGGGTCTCCAACCAATCCCGTCGCTGGGCCGAACACTCGTTACAGATATGTAAGTCTTCTTCTCGTGTGGTTAGTGACTAACCTGGTGTCACAGTTTATGTCGCCCATGGGCCTCGGACTTGGATATGTAAGTAGTACGATGGCACAGAGTATTTCATCAGCATTTAGATTACCTTGTTGGTGTAGTGGTCGCAAGCGCGACTGCTGAGCATGGGGTTCTGGGTTCGATCCCCAAGTCGGGCAAAGTGTTATTGAGTTTTTTCATTAGGAATTCGCAGTAGCAGTCCGGAGTCTAGATTTGTGCCCGGTTAATGGCAACAGGCTCGCCCCTTATTACATGGGACTTAAACATAACTGGCGAAACGAGGATGAAGTATAAACACCTCTGCCGAATCCCTCGAGGAATACATTATACAAGGCGTGATGTTATGTTGTGTTAATTAGAATTTGTTTTATTTGGCAATTAATTTATGGAGAAATCCTTGTTTTTGTGGAAGTTAGGTGGGAATATTGGGACCAAATGAGTTACTAGGTACTATTTTTTTACTTTTTTATACAGTTCCCGATCTCGAAGAAAAGCAAGCAATCTACAAATTAAAATATATCTTTTTCTTATAATAAGCTTACATTTCTGTAACGGTTTTAGCCCAAAAGTGCCCGATGTTCTTTTAGAACTCATCAAATCTACGTCCACTCCACACTTTGACGACTAATGGCATAAGTCAAGTTTAAAAAAATAAAATATATAAATAATAATGGCCTTGATAATGAGGACACGCTGCAATCAGGCTATTTCATACGGAACGTTATAGAGTGAACGGTAAATGCACCGGAAAATGGTCACTTAACAAATATTTCACGGTTTAAACGCAGCACAGAAAGTATTTATTACAGTATCGTTCGATGCACGTTAATATTTAAATAAATTAATATTTTCACTGTCACCTACATATTTTATTGAATAAAGCTGTTGCGGTTTTGTTAACGTCACGTTCAAATGACTAGGTTGTGTTAATACTATAAATACGTACCTTAGTACAAATACAACGTGTTACAAAAATATCCCTAAAGCTGAAAGGGGGTTAAAGGATCCCCTGTAAAGAGTCTATTGGCAATATTTGAAACACGTAGCATGACCAAAAAAAAATTGAATAAAACATAAAATAATCATCATTGAAACGCAACCCTGAAAACATAAAACTAAAGAGTAGACTACCCAGAAAGTTATTTACATTCTTACCTCATTTCCTCTGAGAGGCAAATGACAACAACCATAAAAGACTACTTGATTATTTACATTTTTAATGGGGAATTATGTAAGACGTTGTATAATCACGTCCGAAATGACGATAAAACTTAAAGCAAAGGTTATTTATTTGCAGAATAAAGAATCGACTAAATATATAGCCATGATTAGAATACGAACTCACCAAAATTTGGCTGTCAAATGCACGTCTTTTTTGTCGCTGTTCCATCCTTTACGGACTATGCGAGTTCTTCTGGCGAACCGTTTAATTTGTTAAATTGAAAAGAAACGTTGTATTGTTCAGATGGAATTAGGTTTATTTGTGAAACCCATTCGTACGTAACAGGAGATCCCTTCGACAGAAATAAGTGAATGGAATAAATGAAATGTCCTATAAAGTGGATAGGACGCGGCAGTTTCCACAGAGCTGTATTTTACTTTCTTATCCTGTACCTAGCCCATTCTAAAGTCAGACGATATGTTTGTGTCATTTATACTAAAATAATTTCAACCCAGCCCTTCTTATCTTGCGTACCGAAATACACAAAGTTATAACTGGATAACACAAGTTTTGGTATCAAATAAGTAAATTTAGTAGCCTTCGTCTTAAAATAGACATTCTATTGTGTAATAGCAAACACATTCTCATAATAATTTCTTGTTTAAGACGAAGGAACAGTCTTAGGTGTAATGTTACCCGATTATTAAGAGCTTAAGCACTTGCAGAGTAGCGACATTAAGCTATGGATTAGACTCGCCCGCATTGTGTAACGATGACGTGAATTACAACGGTATACTACCTTGTTGGTCTAGTGGTCGCATACGCGACTGCTGAGCATGGGGTCCTGGGTGTGATCCCCAAGTCGGGTAAAGTGTTATTGGGTTTGCCCATTAATTAGGTTTGCTCGTAGTCTGGGTCTGTGCCCGGTTAATGGCAATATGTCGCCCACTATTACATGGGACTTTAAACATAACTGGCGAAATGAGGGTGTGCTAAAACCACCTCTGCCTAACCCTTCGGAGAATACAAGGCGTGATGTTATGTTACTCTGTGACTCACTACACTATAACATGTATATTTTAATTCGTATGTATAATTTAACTACCGCCCGTCCCGGCTTCGCACGGGTGGACATTTTTCCCGTTTTTGCAACATTTTTCATGTATGTTCCGCTCCTATTGGTCGTAGCGTGATATTATATAGCCTATAACCTTCCTCGATAAATGGACTATCCAACACAAAAATATTTTTTGAATTCCAACCAGTACTTTCTGAGATTAGCGCGTACAAACAAACAAACTCTTCAGCTTTATAATATTAGTATCTAATAGATGTGATGCGATTTGATAAATTCCTGGTGTTCTTGTTTGTTTAATAAAAGCTCTAAGTAAATCTAAACGGAACTGTTTAAATGTTTCGGGCCTATATCGTCTAATCTAAAGTGAACTTAAGTGCAATCTAAAACAGATAACCCATAAATAGTTGCAACCGATGCCAGAACCACTTCGGTCAACCAGTAAACTTCCGTAGTTAATTGAACGTTTGAAGATTCTGAAATAGAAGGGACGTAACATATCTGATTCTATTTATCGACACTCAAATTATTTATGAAGTGTAACGCGTTTTCATGTTTTGGAAGGAAAAGTCATCTCATCAATGTTGCTTAAATAATATGACATTGATTGAGAGTGTTAGTCATATAGTCCTCAAAACTTTTTATATTTCACAGGAAGTAAACAATTAATTAGAAATAGTCTCCCTTAACATTCTGTTTTGAGAATTAGCTGAATCTAAGCCCCAGTGTGCACATGCAAGCAGCCATTCTTGATAATATGAACGTTTAATATATTTGTAGTATCACGTTGAGGGTTACACGTCGCCTAAGGCGGGAACATCGTTAATCTCGTGACGCTGCGAGTCTAGTCTACCATGACATATTTACATAAATACCACTTAAATAGGGATGTCACCCTGCTATATCAATAAGGAGTATCATTTGAATATTATGACGGATTTTGGGGGAACAGTTGTTCGGATATCTCTGAACTGTGTTCATAATTTACAGGTAAAGTTAGTAAATGAAGACAGGTGAATCAAAGAGTAGTAACTAATAGTAGTTGAACAACAGTATTTAGTTCGCATTGTGCCGAGTTTCTATAGCAATTACAATTAAGCTTTAGAGTTAAACGTGTCTGCGGTTGTGACGACCACTTTAATGATAACCGTGCATCGGTAACACAGCGCTGGGATTTGATAGCCACGGATATGGGACTCAATGAATATTAAATTAATTCGTGCATTTAGCTTGAAATACGGTAATTAACATGTGACGTATCCCGGTCGGTTTACGAGGTGATAAAGTTGTCGGATTGGCCTGATGACGTGTATACGGAACTGCGTGGACGGTGCGGGTTGTATTGTAGGATCGTTTGTGCGTAACCGTTTTATCTTTATGATTGGCTTCCTGACGAAACAACATTTAGTACCCCGGCAATATAATACAATATTCAGGCGCTTGGGGTGTTATCTTTTATGCAAGTGATGAAAAAATATGAGACGTTTACTGGAGTTCTAAAAACCGAACCTGAAAATACATATAGCAAATGCCTCCAACCTTGACCAACATATTCGATAAAACTGGTGATCTATTAGAATCAACCAGTCAATCACCTTATACAAAGAGCTCAAGCATTTTAGGATTCTATAGTGTACATCTGGACTATTGAAGTATCTGGATTACTTACTTGAATGTCTATGTTCATATAGCGTTATTTGTCTTTAAAAACTAAAACAATATCTCTTCGGCAATATAACATTAGAGATGAGTCCGATATCATGTCACATGTAAAAATCATCGATATTTCAAAATCATTTCAAGATCATCAGCTCATTTCCTACTTGACAAAAGGGTCTTACCTACTTTCACTGGTCCGATATCATCAATGGTTTTAACTTTTAAATCAATACTTGAATGAACGCAAAGTTCAGTGATTCGCACGGGCGGCCATCTCGGGCTCGCAAACTAAGAAAAATTTAATTTCGCAGGATAACTGACAAGTATCTACCTACGACTCATGCCTAAATACCTAATGATAATTTCACTAAACCGTTCCGCGATCATTTCAGTACTTGAAGTGACGTGATCTTATCTATATAAATACAAATTAATCTCCAAATGTGTTGCCAAGCGCAAAACTTGAGAACGGCTCGACCAATTCGGCTATTTTTTGTTTTTATATATTCCTTAAGGCATAAGGAAAGTTCTTACGGAGAAAAACATAAAAATTGCGTGGAAAATAGTAAAAACAACACTTTTCTTTTCCCACTACAGGCCAATAACTTTTGACAGTACGAAGTCTGTCCGGGCAGCTAGTACTTAAATAAAAATCATTAATGATTTTGTCATCGTTCCTGTCATCGATTTTTTTGTCATTGTCATGCTGTCATTGATATAGAAAAATCATCACTCAGTCCATCTCTATATAACATGTCTATAATAGGTCTATTATTTTTGTTCCAGGTACGTCACAATTTCCCATCAAAAAACACGAAATGTGTTTGTGCCTCATCGCTTCATGAGGTCGACGCTCGACTGTATTGTCAATGTAAATAAGGTTGATAGGTTGAACTATGTTGTTTACATAAATGTATTAGATGAGAAATAAGCCGTGAGAGTTTTCACGGTTCAGAATAGCTATTGTGTCATAGTGCAGCTGTGCAAAGATCTGAACGATGCACTACCTACTGAGATGAGTCGTAGCTATTACGAATATGAATTTCTTAATAACTCATTATACCTTGTTCAAGGAAGTCACTTGTTTCATTCACGTGTTCAAGTGATCTTGGACACGTGAATGAAGAAATAGACATTAATTAATTCTTAATTACGAATACTTGTAACGTAAATGCTGACTCAATACTTATTGCAAAAAAAGAAAAGAGATCAAGGCGTTCTTCGTCTCCGTACATGGCCTTATTGATAACATGTTGCCAGCTCCAGAAATCTGGTTCCTTCATAGGCTGACCACACAATGCACCGTGTGGTTTCTGGTTTATCCCACCCTGCTACTCGTAGGACTCGTAAAAGGTGACACCACGAAGAAGACTAGTAGTAGCGTCCTCTTCTTCCTTCGTGTCAATCATCATTCAACCGAAAGACGTCCACTGTTAGACATAGGCCTCTCCCAAGCATTTCCACATCGATCGGTCCTGTGCTTCTCGCATCCAGCGAATTCCTGCGACCTTCACCAGGTCACCGGACCACCGAAGGCGTGACGCACTTTTGGGACGCGGTCGCCACTCCAGAACCTTTCGGCATCTGTTCTGCGAGCTGTGTTTAAGTTCGGCAATTCTTCGGTCTACGGCAGTTACCTACCCTGGTTCTACTACGGACCTCAAAATTTCTGATATGATCACGTAGGGAAACTCCGAGCATAGCCCTTTCCATTTCCCTTTGGGTGACCTTGCGCCAATGTCGTGTCAATGGTTCAGTTCAAATATTTTTGGAATAATATGTGACCACCTAAACAGCGCTAAGCGTGGCCAGTGTGAAGCGAGTTAAATCAACTTCGCACATAGATTGGTCGCTGTTGGCTTAACTCGTGCAAACGGAGGTAGAGACCAGCCGTGCTGAATGTGACTCACACCAATGTCAGTCGATGCCATATTTACTGGTGTGTCCACTGTTGCCGAAGACCTGCACAAGGGACGATCTCAACGTGGCAGTGCTTAGAGCTGTTCAGGTAGCATCCTCTTAAAATTCTGTTTTCACCAATCCGTTCGCCAGATGTGGTGAGTAGGCCATAGGATCATGTGTGACAGTGGAGGTTTACAGAATAAGATGTTGTAATGATAGGTAGGCACTTACACAGTCAACAACAAAAGCCGATCAACAGCAGGAGATAATTGTTTACCTTTTATCATAAAACTATTCTTTAAAGAATTCACTAGCTACTCTATCGTTTTTTGTTAGACAAATTAATAGTTGGCTAGTTTCTACTTTCCCTTAACATAATTTTGAAACTTTGAAATCATATTTTCCTTTTTTTGTTACCTTGTAACTTAATAATTGGCAGATTTCTAATTTATAATATAATATAATTTTGAATCTGAGCAATCATAGCTTACTTTTGTTGTTGACTGTACCCGTTTAATTTTCAATATGTTACCTACACTCAGTACGTGGAAACTCATTCGTCAGTAGTTAATTTGTTTCACGTGTATGTATGTATTTTCTAGGAAACTGACTCAGTCGTTTTCTTATGTCAAGGTAAGATTTAATCCGAAACATAGATGTAAGTACATACATTTTTATATATGGTGGATTTAACCGGCGTATGTTACATAATAAATACGTATACGTACCGTGTACAATCATCTACACAATTATAACTTGTATACCTACATATTACATTAGTTACGTAAAGTCAAGTGTCAAGTAGACAAGGTAATGACTGAAACTCGTAATGACTGACATTAAATCTTACTTACCCTAATATTATGTGAAAATTATGTAGAGTATTTCTGATGAAACAAAAGAAAATGTTTTAACATGTTTTTCCAGTCATTATTATAATGAAAATGAATATTGTTGCTAACTTGAGTAAGGGGGTGTGCATACATCCAACTAAACAGTTGTGCGATAGTTGGACGATTTTATTTTTGTACAAGAATTGGATCGAGCTAGTATGCGCACTCCCGTACATCGCCTTAGACTATCAATGCGACTAAATTATTGAACAACTGTTTAGTTGGATGTATGCAAGGGGTCTAAGGCCCCATTGTCTCATCTAAGGCGCATTGGTAAAGTCTACGGCGATGTACGGGAGTGCGCATACTAGTTCCTCTCAATTCCTATACCAAAATGAAATCGTCCAACTATCGCACAACTGTTTTGTTGGGTGCATGCACGGATCCTAACACTATACATTTTAGATATCATTACGTATGTATGATGTAGGTTTACGTAAATCCGTAATGTCAATTGCGGAAATGCCGGAAACGTGCGTTTGACACCGCATCGGATATGCCCTATATGGTGATACTATGTAGTCCTATTGCTAGGCCGACATGCAACCGTCCGCGTCCGATTCAAATGTCGATCCGCTAAGCACGGCGATATCGATTTTCATATAATGAAATCGCTCCATTGTACAATTAAATTCTGGAAAAACATTGTAACGAATCTGTCGAAAGAAAGATATTTTAGTCTTTATGCTCTGGTCTCTGTTTTATCTCCGTTCTTAGATCAAACGTTTATTGCTGCTTGTTTTATGACGTTAATTCTCTTTAAAGAGGATTGCTTTCAAGAAACCTGTCAACTCAGGTCTGTTCTTACACATTTTCGCAATACACAGTCGTACTTTCCTTGATTTGATATTTTACGAAATTGTTTTTGTTCTTTACGATTCATCAATTTGAAAGAGCAATCAACTGAAATTGGATTCGTTACGGAAATGGCCCACAATTGGCACTTTTACACGTCAATTTGAATCCACCGGGTGCTTCAGAAATACGACTATGATTGTAACGTTTAATATACCAAACTTTGGTAGTTTATCATCTTAGATTTATGATATCTCTATCGCCTTCACTTTAACTACGTATAAAAAAAGTCAAGAAAGACTGTAGGTAATTTCTTATAGCTAGTTGAGCACACAGTGTTATTATCTGTTCCATAACAGATTACGCTAGGTATAGTGTAGACAGACCGGGGCGAAAGATAAGCAGCCAGTTTCCTCTTACAACGTGTCGCTGATGTCAACGTCTTCGCCAGCAATGACGGCCGTCACCATTGGAAGCGTGCAGCCGGCGCAGCGCTGCGCTCCATTCACCGAGCTGTGCCGACAACATCTCCCGAACACCTCAGAGAACCCTTAAGTTTTAAACAGTAGAGACTATAATCAGCTGCGTTGTTAGTAGTTAATAGTTGGTGCAATTGTAACTAGTGTCGATTACGCGCCACGTTGTTTAGACGTACCCTTTGTTTACATAGACGGGCGTCGCGCGGCGCGACATGGTGCACCGGTTGCTAACAAGCATCTTAAATCTAGACACCCCATTGTTGTTTACTCTATTGTTCGTCTATAATGTTCGATTTGTTTGCTGTTTCTATTATGATCCTAGTTCAGTTCAGTTTACACGGTTGAAGAATATCAAATTCATGTTTTGAAATAAGCAATTGGATATCGGGAGCTGGTTTTGGACAAAAAAGTAATTTAATGTGTCTGCAGCGTGTAGTAACGTTTTGTTTTCTTGAAAAACGAAATGTTAATCCATAGCAAATTGGTTGGAGCTCGTCCAAGAGCTCTGGAGTCCGGATACATAAAAACCTATTTCTAAGCGATTTAATTCATCATTGAAGTCTTCCTGTTCCATAAATAGTTAATTCACTAGTCTAGCGAGCAATTGGATGAGTGAACGTAAATGCACGTCTCTAAGAACAAGAGATCGTTTAGTTTCTTATTTGACGCATCTGGATTAAATCCGCATGGATTCTGTAACGGTTGACGTCATAAAGGCACATTTTAAATATCATAATCATATTGAGGGGCACGTGGCTAATTATCAACCGTGCGGATCATATGATTTGCAAGGTTAAGCTGCGCTTGCTGCGGTCAGTCCATGGATCCAGTCCAGTCCGTGTCTCGGAGAGCGTTAAAACAGTCGGTCCCGGGTGTCATCCGAATACCTATGACAGTAGTTACGGGAAGTCAGAAGCCTGAAAATCTGACAATTGGTCTAACCTTACAGTATCGTCATTGCCCAGTAACTGGTTTGCGGAAGTCTGATGGCAGTCCCTCCGTGTAAAATACTGGTATTCAGTCGCATCTGGTTAGACTGGAAACTGACTCCAGCTTAGTTGGAAAAAGGCTAGGCAGAACAAATCATAGTGATTCGTTAAGATTAGTTCCAACTTAGTATTATAATGAATGTGGAAAACCTAAATAATTTCAAGTTTAGAAGTAGTTTAGATGGTGATTAGTTGTGAGTCTATTACTCGTAATCGTTAGTACCTGGATGACTGAGCTTTGCTCGTTTTTTTTTTTTGGTAAATCGACGTTTTCTAAAAGTGAAACCTAGCTAGATCGATTTATCGCCCCCGAAACCCCCAGCATACTAAATTTCATGAAAATCGTTGGAGCGTTTCCGAGATTCAGATTATATATATATATATACACACTAGTGGACCCAACAGACGACATCCTGCCCGGAAAAGCAGCGCCGCCTACCGGGTCCAATTATGAATCTAAACCATTCAGGGCGCCACCCAAACGCATACAAAAAAAATCATTCAAATCGGTCCAGCCGTTTAGGATTTCAGTGACATACACACGTACAGTCGAATTATATATATTATAAAGATATTTACAAGAATTGCTAGTTTAAAGGTATAAGACAATAACCCGTTCGCAAAATTGATAACTGTTTCAGTTGAATAATATTTCATCTACAAATCAATTAACAGTTTAGCCTCCTTTGAAGTGTTCATCGTGAGTTTTTTATACATGTAACTGTACTACTTTTTATGGCACGCGGATATGACCTGCACCGAACCTACAATCGAACAAATCCGTGAGAAGTTCACTCTATACAAGTAATATGTCGGCATTAAGTCTTTAATGTGTGCAGTAATTACACACAGAGTGCACTGGAGGAACGTAGAGCATTAAGCGAAACGAGCATGCCCTATCATCTGTAGCTGAACTTTCCGCGTCGCCGGGCCTGTATCGAGGAACTTCGCCGATTAAACAATTGAGGCCGGTCTGCCTCGCCTGGGGGGCTAGATATTGCGCCTCGAAATGGGCTCTGTCCTCCACTAGAGAATACTTCATACTGCAAGTAATTATTATTCAACATGGCCAAGTAATTGTCGAGAGTTTTATTGCATACGCTTAGAAATCGTTTATACAGTGTGAAGGTTATTTGCGAAATTATGGTCTGCGTTTTCAGAAACAGTTAGTTTCAGATAAAAGAAAGCCGAAAGACCAGGTACGAAATTGTAGAAACCGCGTCGATTTTTAGGGTTGACTAAAACTTTATGGTGCTTGGTGTTCAGCATATTACTAAAAATCACTAATAAAGCAATATGTCAAAATGAGTTCAGCCAAATTAGCGAAGTGCATTAAAATACTGGCACATTCAAATATGGATGCAATAATAAAAACCCCAGTATACCCACGTAGAGGAAAATCTTTGCTCATGTATTTTCCGATGAGATGCGAATACATAATATAATTATGATAATAAATACGGACAAATAGGAACATATGGTTGTTTTCCAGTAACCATATAAGACAAATTAATGATATGACGTGGCGAAACTCGATTCCAGAATAAACTAGTTCGGCCTAGACCAAACTATTTTATAAGAAGCGTGTTACTGCACATTAGGATCAAATCCTAGCCTAGTTTATCCTGAAGACTTAAATTTCAGGAAAAAACCGAAACGGACGGCACTGATTACTTTTCATTGATTTTGTTGGTGCTGTGTCAAATTTAAATAGTTTTCGTCCAATAAATAGGTCAGCTCAGTAGGCTAATGGCCAAACACTCAAACGCTGCTCAATTTTAAGGTGCTGCTAAGTTCGTGCTGTCACTGTCACTTCGCCTCAAAAAGACAGTGACAGGACGAGACTTAACGGTAACTTAAAATTGAGCAGCGTTTGAATATTTGGCCATAGTTCAGATATTTTTTGAAGCGACAACAGTGCAGGATATGTTCAAGTTTCGTTTACGAATTGGATTAGCCTACAGTTAACCCTAACTACCATTCACAGACTGTAGGCTGTGATGTTTGCTCCTTGCCGTTTAAATCCACAAATTGTAGGCTTAGGCACGTACCACACGCGTCACGTTCACGTCACACGTCTAATAAACTAAGATTAAGACTCCTTAACAATCGTATCCTTCATTCTTGGATAGAACAGTATCAGATGATTTTATCTTTGACGTAAAGTCCCAGTTTCGTATGTTTTTGTCGGTACTAGATTGACGTCAATCAAACCATCCGGCAAAAAGCTATTTTTTGCGGAATCATAGACAGAGTTAGATCAACGTCTTGTTAAATTGCAGATTGAGAACTTGATTATTTCTATATGACTGATGGATTCGACCATGTGGAATAATTGTTCCAGTTGTAATATTAATTTCATAGCTATATAATCTACGATACGATAAGTGTCTCAGTCAATTCAGATTTTTTTATTTTAGTTTGATTATTTATAAATGACTTGCTGTGTCCTCACGGCTCCGCCCGTAGCCTATGTTACTCAGTGAAAATGTAGCTTTCTAACGGCAAAAGAATTTTTGAAATGGGTCCAGTAGTTTTTAAGTTTATTCGTTACATACAAAAATACAAATCTTTCCTCTTTATAATATTAGTATAGATAAATGATTTTTAATTCTGTAAATAAATCTGTTAGAGACACGTTTACAAGTCAATGTAATGTTTTCTTTAAGACTAGATGGCGCTGGCATTTCCTATCAGGCTAGCTCTGAGAAGAAAAGCCGAACCAAACTCGGACATCAAGGTCTCTTTTAAAGTCCAGACATTGTGGTATAAAAACTATGCGAGTGTAACAATGTAGGGCAACGTCTGGAATAGCGTTTTGAGGAAAGTGCCAGCAGGTTTAAGTTCACCTGTCCTAACTAACGGCACGCATGCATCAGGCATCATATAGCTCAAAACTTATTTTAGGGAGCTCAACAACCCGATGCACGACGTTACCAACCAGCTGGTCATTTACGTATAAGAGTGATTAATAAAAAATACACAAACCATACTGAACACGCTATTCATTCATTAGCCAGGATGATATACAGTGCGTTAATTGTGTTACCACATGTCATGTTTTAATTTGAACCACAGACTAATCTAATAAGCAAAGCTGCATGCGCGGGTTAATATTTAGCATAACATTGAATGCTTGCGTGGCGCTCGATTTGCGTGTGGCGAGTCGGAAGTAATTTTCCTCCGACGCCAATAATGGTCGTGCTCGATCATCTGGATAATGGGTCCAAGTGTAAAATTTAAAGCTACTTACTTACCGGCTTCCATAAAATATTATCTACGTTTGGACGGTATCGTTTATAAAGTGCACAGTTTAATCACGAAATATAGCGTGGATAATTAAACGTTCATTCATCATGGGTGTACTGGTACCGGCGATGCTGTCCGGGCGAATAACGGCACTAGTTTCATCACTAAAATTGCAAAAAAAGTCTGTAGTTCGTTAGAGGTATGGATTTTATCGAACTAATTAAGAGGAAAGTTAGTTTGTTCATTAGGGATTTATACGTTAAATAGCTTACGCGAACGATGTGAAAGTTTCACCAACGGATATAAATTGTAGTGACCACATTTCCATAGGTTTATCAATTATAAGAAAGGAGTTCTGATAGGATTATCTGAAACTAAAAATGCCTACTCCTTATCTATCTTCATAATTACTTAGTCCTTTCTTCACTTAAGTTTAATTTCACTATTTACTTACTCGGTTACAAATCCTAGGAATTAAAGTTCACACATGTGTAAATTTCTCTTTCAACATTCGTCGCTGAGGTCTCAACCTTCGTTTCCACATGTTTTAATCACACCAATATAATCACGTTAGTGTTCAGACGGAATGGGAACTACAAGTTTATTACTTCTCGTTTGTTGAATATTAAACTTACTTAGAATTTTGCTGGTAAGATAATTATAGTTGAGATATGTTAGGATCATCATCATTGAAATTCAACTACAAGGTTACTGCTGCAGAAATAAACGTAATCGCAACTTCAATAAACGGACGTCGTTATTTAGACTGTGGCAATAAAAGTGTAGCAGTACTGCTCGACAGTTCCACGTCAAAACCAGCGTGTATCACTCTGTTTCAATCATGATTGATTGATTGAGATCGAGTGTACCTGTTAGTTTCAATTAACTCAACCACTGCTGCGCCACTATTTCGATTCATAGAAATTAAAATTCAAACTTTCTAGTATTACAAATTCAAGAAAGTTATTTTCCCGAAATAGCTAGCTTCTAAAACGTTATCTTATGACGCAGTGTTGCCAAGATCTTTTATCTAAAACGTTATCATGTTTTTTCACATGAACAGGAAAGAAGTGCTGCTTCGGGCATTACTTAACCTCAGACAAATGCTAGCAAGGTTTATAGCGTAAGGCTGCGTTTACAACGAAACTCTTTATGTACGAGTATACCCTTCGCGTGTATTAGCCAAATTTCACAGCATCACCGCGCGCTGTTACAATGTCAGCGCCAATCACACCTCCTTTTCTTAGTTTAAGTTCTGTCCTGATGTTCGTTCAAACGTGTTTATCATGGGGAATTTGACCAAGATCTAACACTGTACTGACTGGTCAAATGCGAAAAAGATACGGTCAAACGCGGCGGCGTGGTGGCGGAGCGGAAGCAACGTGCAATATTGAATGTTTATTACAACATAATAATTATAAAGTTCATTTTGTTAAAACACAAACATGATAGCGCGGTTTGAAGGCAGACCGGTGACGCTGACCGAAGTCGTCAATCGAAGCGATGGATATGGAATTGCTCATTTAGTTTACCAGTAAATTGGAATACTATGTATATGAGAAATCTGCAGTAACAGATCAAGGCGCGGTCCTTCCGATAAACCGGTTGGTTATGAAACGACAAGCCATGTTATGTTATAACCTAATTAAAATGCACTCGGTGCCAGAAGAACTGAACAAGTATTTTGTTGTGGTATGTCATTTGTACTTTCTTGTAATCCCTTTAGCTTCATAATGTCATTCGGTGTATAAGTAACATATTGATCGGGCTGTTGATTTTTTCTGATTTAGGAACTTATATTTCCTAAATATTAGATAACATTGAGCAAGCGGCTTTAGATAACTTGTCGAAAAATTATTTACCCGCTGGATGAAGCAAGGCTGGGCTTGTTTTCCTGGCCGATACCTACCCCTGACTTGGCTCCCCTGGGTCTTGGCACTTGGCCAACGTTTCCTGATGACGTCTCTCACACGTTAAATTGATATTGGCGCTTAGTGAGGCTCTCGTTGTCGCCGATCATACTTTAAAAGTTTCAACTTTTGACACTTGACATAGATATCGGATGAGGATTTAGAACTTTGTAATACTCCATTAGGAAAAGTTAAACCATGTAAACTTTATATCAATATGATTGTAAAATAACAGCATAAGGAACGATGTTGGTTAAATACTCCTCTTTCTTAGATACGCAAAAGACTGCACAGAAACCAAAATAGTATCTATTTGTGTAGTAACTGCCTCGTTGGTCTAGTGGTGACATTCGCGACTGCTGATCGTGAGGTCCTGGGTTCAATCCCCACACCAAGCAAAGTATCGTTGGGTTTTTACGTGTGGAATTCCTCAGTAGCAGCCCGAACTTTGAATTTGTGCCTTTTGATGACAATAGGCTCGCCCCTATTACATGAGACTTAAACATAACGACAAAATGAGGGTGCTACTATACACCTCTGCCTAACCCTCCGGGGAATACAGGCGTGATGTTGTCTTAGTAAATTCAGCAAAAAATATAATCTCGACAGTAATTTCTAAACTAACATTGAATCGCTTACGAGTAACTCAGCACTTATCGAATGTAGCACGATGCAACAAAGGTCACGGCTCCGTGCGGGTTACGCAAGTAGTCTCGTGATGATGTGCTCATGTGCCACTATTTACGCGCCACACCGACAGACGCTCGAAACGAACGCGAACATTGAATAATGCTGACAGAACGTTTTCGAGATTTTCCTTAAGATGTCTCAACACGATGCAAACGTCGTCATAATACAAATTGCAAATTGGTTACGCTATATCGCTGCCCGGTGCACCTTCAAACTGACGTTATGAAACGTTCGCCAATTGTTGTCGTATAGTCCAATAGTTATCTTTACTTTAGAATCGTTGGCTAAGCGAAACGGGTTATACTTGTATGTCTGGCGTAACTTCCTTGTTGTCTATTCCGAAGCAATCGAAAGAAAGTTAATGCGAAGCCAAGCCCGGGGCTTAGTAACCGTCTAAAGCGGCCTCTATAAAGATTTAGTAACTTTCGCTATATCTCTTTAAAGACATCGGACGGAGAAATTTTAATTTGGAAACATATTTCTACGGGATTTATGGAGGACAATAAGAGCCTTAATTTTGTGGGTTTTTTCGCTATCTACTTTCACAAAACTTTACATAGTCAGTTCCATAATAGTGGCAGCAATTATATCACTTTTTGGACCACCTAAGTAAAGAGTTACATGAAACCTACACTGGTAGAAAAATCAAAGCATTTTTCTGATGTCCTTTTAGTGGCCTTTCTCTTTTCGCCCAACGACGTAACATATTGACATTCTGATATCGCCTTTGGATCAAAGTTAAAAAGGCACGTGGAAGACCTTGTTTCTTATCAAACGTCCGGATATATTCCGGTGGAATTTGGTTTGGGATCAGCCCCTACTGAAGGCGGCGATCGTTGGAATTTTGCCAGTAGCCAGTGCATTGTTGGCCCGCCATGTTAGTAAATTAATATCGCCAATAGAGCTGCACTCTACACGGCAAGTTTCATCTACTACTGTAGGGTTACCATAGATGACATGTTCACTTTATAGGCTAATTTGTTTAGGATTTTATCGTTAAGCATCAGCATGGTCATGGGCATAACTGTATTGGCTTAGTACTTATAGTAAAGTACACAGAATGTAACAGCAACTGACGTAAAACTAAACTGGGTAATTTACCGTATGCATAAATTATGGAAAGACATACCTTGTGTTCTTTGAAGGTTGAACTTACTTGGTGTTCTTTGCATCAAATTTTTAATGAGCGGAATAAATGGTTGCTTTTTATTTGATGTCTAAAGACCAAGAAAAAACTAGACTCCTTTGCTCGGATAAACACATTGTTAAGATTATTTCCAGTAAGTATTTATAGCATCGATTGATCGATGGTTTACGATCTATGACGCGGTGTGATTCACTGTAATGCATGGAAAATGAATGAACGTGTACATTATGTAAGGTTTTAATAAATACGCTTATAATGTGAATTGATGATTCATTTCACTTTCGATGACCGGTTTTATTAGTTTTTGTCTGATTTTTCATACTTTACGTCATATAACAATAAATTTACTTGTATTATCTTTTATTTGTACCAGAAGTGTGCATCATTGTTGTCTAGTCTTACTCATGTCCTGCTGTGACACATAGTGTGGTAACACCACATCAGTTGTTTGGTTAGTGTTGCGTTTGCTTTATAGTCGTGTGTATTTTGGGTGTTTCAGACTTGGTATTTATCAATTTATGTAACTATGAGTTTGTGAGTGGACATGAAACGTTGCGAGACTTCTGACCGATTAAATAAAGATACAATCTTGTAATTTTTAACTTTCTCTATGAAATCTGTCCGCTCTCCAATTAATACAATAGGTATACCAGGTACGCTATGCTCTCGGCAAAAAATATATTTTTAACAAGAATTCAAAACGTCTTTACGGTATTCGACTTTTTTATAACAATTAATTAACAACATTAGATTCAGTAGGTACGTAGAATATTTTAATTATGTCTGAGCAGTTTCTAAAAAACGATATTATAATTAATTAAGTAATCTCTTCTTCCAATTTTCGGTTCTTAATTGTAAGTTGAGAACGAACGGCTTCTTTATACTGAACGTTAATTCACTGTGACTAAAGAGTAAAAAGGTTTGTCTGTGCGGCTCGGCAGTCGCCGGGTGATTGTTGAAATCGAAGATTTCAAGGCTGTCTTTGTGTTCTTGACACCCATTGAATAACAATTAGTAGGGTAAAAATGTTATTTGTACTAAACACTAGCCTTTGATTGTGCGATAGGGTTTTTAGGACGTTTTTTATACCATTGTTTATTGAATCCGCGTCTGTTGTAAAAATGTGAATAGATACATTTTTTGCGAATAAACACAGAATAACTTATTCTATGTGTTTGCATACTATAGCTATTTGCGTAGGAATAGGTATTGTAGTACACATGTAATCTGGTCGTAAAATGTCGTAACATTTATTGGACACGCTTGTATTATAATATCGGTAACACAGTTAAATTAAAATCGCAATTATGTGCGCGTGAACGCATATGAACACTAGACATTGTATTACCAGGAATGCATTAGATGCGCCAAGATTGAGAATTCTTGGTCAAAAAAAAACGTTGGCAATAAGCCAGATTAATTAAAGAAATAGACTGATTCTACAATGTGATAATTATTAAGCCATCAAGTAGTAGAACATAACATAACAACTTGTATTCCCCGAAGGGTTCGACAGAGGTGTTTTTAGTAAACCCTCGTTTCGCCAGTTATGTTTAAGTTCCATGTAATATGGGGTGAGCCTATTGCCATTAACCGGGCACAAATCCAGACTCCGGGTTACTACTGAGAAATTCCTAATGCAAAAACCCAATAACACTTGGCCCGACCTAGGGATCGAATCTAGGACCCCATTGCTCAGCAGGCGCGTTGGCGACTACTAGACCAACAAGGCATGACAAGGAAGGAAATAAGGTAGTAGAATATGTTTAGAGAATGACGTGAAAATGCGGTTGTAATAGTGAGTAAGTACCTAATATCATATTTTGTTTTGTTTGTTTGTATGATGAACGTACTTAGGTATTAGGTAGGTATCCTTTCCTTTACGTTTGTTGCGGTTCGTAACCAGTACCTAGGACAATAAAATAATGGCGGGAAGTCTGTCTATATTAGTCACATCATTCAGTTTACTTCGAAATTTGCGGTTTTTTCTTATAGAATTTCGAACAGGGATTCCATGATTCTGGTTGAAATTGTACGAGAACCAAAGCTGAACCGTCATTGTATCAATCAGTCAACTCAGCCTATCGCAGTCCACTGCCGACCATAAGCTTATTTTAAGTTGCCCCACAAAACATGAATATGGGCTTAATAAGTAGTTATTTCTTAGCTAACCAGATAAGAGCCAACGCACCTTTAATACATACAAAAGTTGTACAGTAAGGTACCGTCAGCACGCAATGCACACGTACCTACTTAGTTTTGTACGTTTACGAGCGTGTGTCACGGGTGTGCATGCGCATAGAGCACACGTGACGGCGGCGACGCGACTCGCGTGTCCACTGCCGGCTAACTGGAGCGCGACCACCACGCAACCATTCAAGGTCGATTGGTCGGTGGCCGGTGCTGCTGGTCACGTAAATCTGCTGGTGGTTTTAGAGAAATAGATCTAGGCGAATGAGTTGTGTAGATAGGAACACATAAAAAAATCTTCCACATTTGAGTTGGTGCAGAGAAGACAAACAATAGACGAGGTATTGGATGTTTTGGAGTATAGGCATCAGTATCCCTAGTACGAGTATGCAAATTACGAAAACGCCAATAGTTTTCATAAGCTCGCTAAACTCTAACCCCCTTACACATTCGCAAAATAAGAGACCAATCGTCGCTGAAGTTCTAACAACGCGTAACTCAAAAAATAGTAGTTTGAGTTACGCACGTCATTCGACAGGGAATCGAAAAACGCATCGTTTGACCAATCACAATCAATGGTTAGATCCAATAGCAACGCGTTATTTCAAAAACAAAATCCACCGCGTATGTAACATTTTTTTCCATTAAGCTACGAAAACAGCTAAAACAGCGTGTAAGTCAGGTGAGTTCCATACTGGATCGTGTCGCGAAAGGACTCCGTCGAAAAAACCAAAATAAAATAGAATATTGCAGTTTAAAAACAATTATATGATAAGTAGAAAAAAA
This sequence comes from Amphipyra berbera, assembly GCA_910594945.2. Taxonomy (NCBI): domain Eukaryota; kingdom Metazoa; phylum Arthropoda; class Insecta; order Lepidoptera; family Noctuidae; genus Amphipyra; species Amphipyra berbera. The sequence continues at coordinate 5,201,667 of OU343136.1, read as the reverse complement.
TCTATTTTTTTGCTGTCCTGAAAAGTTAACTATTTTGAGTTACGCGGTGTTAGAACTTAAGCGACGCAATGTAATTCAGCTGTGTTGCCCTTTTCGTAATTTGCAAAATCGTACTAGAGGTAAAGTATGCTGATAATGCCAAAAGTTTCAATTACAAATTATTCGCGAATATTACTGTACATACTACCTAAAATCTGTTAGAAACTACTTTAAGTTGAACCCACAATTTCATTACAGCTTAGACTAGAGCCAAAATAGAAACGTTGATAATTTTTGCAAAGACGCGACACGACGTCCGGAAATTAAAAATAAATGTTTGCCTGTTTAAAGATGAGCGGAGCCGCAGGTGAAGGTTAGTTAAACATTAAGTCAACTTAAAGTTTACCTTGAGTTACGGAGATGGTTGCAAATTGCAATTGACATTTGATCCCCTATGTAAGTACTCGACAACCGCGATGTACGGTTGATTCAGGTCACTTGCCTCACAGCGCATAAAGGTTGTAGTACCAGGTAAATTATACCCATTTTAAGCGTATGATTAGTTTATTAGAAATCGGAAACAAGACAACACTTAGAATATTTATTAAAATTAATTGTGCAATATGTAAGTTGTAAATATAAAACATAAATATAAGGTCAATCAAATTTGTTTAAGGGTCTAGAATCTCCTACTCACTGTTTAATTATAAGTAAAGATAAGATGAGTGATAAGAGTCTTAGTTATTTCGCTAGGTTGAATACTTTTGGTAATATCAAATGCTCGTCATAATAAATTAATAATCGCACCAGCTAGAGAACTCCAGATCATTAAAAATAATGAAGCAATTTGCTAGTTTTAATTTGGTATCAATTTACTTGAATAGTGCGTCGGCTTAAAAATGATATTTGACTACATTTTTAAGTAATTAGTCTGCGCTATTTTGGTTTCTTTTTAATTAATGTAATATCAAATAACTAAGCTTTTGTACTGTAACAAAATTAATTCATCTTTGGTTTATTTTAATAAAGTTTACAAGAATTTAGAAGCTGAAAATGTAATTACGATTTATTTTAATATTTCCAATAAAAATTACAAGTACCTATCTAACATCAAACGTTAAATTTGACTAGATCGTAACTCACCTTTAAAGCTCGTTATATTTGATCGCTGAAAGACAAACTGCTAACAGCATAGTTCACGGTCGGCAGATTGCGGTGAGCAATTTGTAATGCCAGTGTGTAATCAGCAATCCGTAAGGCGAGTCATTAAGCTCGTTTAACTCTGTCGGAAGTCAAACGTGGCTACTGACTGCGGCCAGCAGTTTTACCAATATTTGCTCCAAAACTCCACACTCACATTATGTGTTAAACTTTATCAATTATCGAGTAATGTGGCGAAGTTGCTCTGCCCGTTGAATACTTCACGCACACTCTACCTTCCAAGTTTCGCAACTTGCCAGTGATAAGAAATATTTCGACTTCTGTCTGAGGTGCGAGGAATACGAATGTACAGAGAATTGCCAAGAGATTTTCAGTAATGGACGTAAAAGCCTGACTAGAAATTTAATTTGTGGCTTAGACACGGCTGAACTCATAAGACTTGTAAGATAATTTTGTGAGTACTGTTCGATATGTCATAAGTTTTAACACAGGGCTAGAGTCATCTAGATGGACCTCACTGGCTTAAATGTAACACTTTATAGTGTCATATTTTCACAAATTTTGCATTACTTAACTTTTCGACAGGTTGTGTCGATTCCATACGTCATGTCATTGACTTCAATGCATTCACAATTATAGAAATTGACTTTGTCAACGATTGTGGATTCCTGATAGACACCTATATTATTACACGTACTGTGACCGGTATTCACTTGGTTGATACGGCCATGGAACGGACGGCAAGCAAAACTAAAAAAATAACAGTTGAACAAAAAATTGACGAGAGGTCTAACAATGTTGCCTTGAAGTCATGGCATGCTGTCCGTGACTCTAAAACAAGTTTCAAACGTAGTTACTGTTTGGCTATTATCGTTGGTTTTAAATATATAAAGAAGTGAATGTTCAAAATCAATGAATACAAAATGAACAATAAATCTTAGCACAATGTGGCACGTGATGTTTCAATAATAAACTTAAAGGATGATCAAATTTCTCTCTTACTTAACCTCGAATGTCAGGTAGGTGCTTATGGACTTGACATTATAGAAAATCTGATCACGAGTCGAGTCTAATTCGCTTTCTCCTCGCGTGTGGCTATTATGTAAACACTAGCGAAACTGCTATCGTCTGCGAATCTGCTCGAGATTGCACTGTGGTGAAATTGAACGAATTTGTGGCAAAATTTAGGAAAACACAAATAATATAAATACTGTTGACAACGAATTGGAAGGCGCTTACGTTGCTACTAAGCTCTTGTGATTGTGAAGTGTTTTACCTCCCTCCAGACGAAGTGTTCCATCAATCATGGTAATTTATTATTATTAATGATAATTTACGGATTGCAGAGGATTTCCTTGTCTTCAGTTCGGGACTAATAACAGCTTGATTAATTGGTATGATTACTTGCTTACTCGTTAGAATATTAACGAAATCTCTCTTAAGTAGTTTCCCATAAAAAAGTTATTTATTTTGATATCAAAATAAATAAAACATTATTTGGGTTCGTCCACCAAACTTTCTTTGAACCCAAATATATAGGAGGACAATGAATGGACAGTTCGTGTCGGATCACCTGTCCAAGTGTCTCGAGCGCTGAGGCGTCGTTTGTCAACGTCACGGCTGCAAGACTTGGAGAATGCTCGGAAGGCGCCCATTGTCCGCTTGTCCAGTCATCCCCTATTTTTAACCTTCAAACCGGAAAGCTTTCTAAGACCACTTGGCAGCGAATTGGCGGAAAAACACGCAATGTTCTACGTAGGCTGCAAATATGTTGTAATATCAGTCGCAGCTATTAGAAGGCTACGCATTTCGCCATTACCGTGAAATTAGATAGTGTGATCGTCTTTTGTTCCTTGTTGTCAAGCAATTTGCTGACTACTATTTCTGAATATGATGTCATTTCCATAATTTTATTTTTAACATATTAGTGATTACCACGAGACTCGTGTAACGTGATTTATGTGTGACAAATCTATCAAATTTACTTAAAACTAGATTTTCTGAGCGTTTTTCGTGAGATAGCGCCAATTTGTCACCGCCGCCTGTCACCAAATTCCCATTGGGCACGAACTAGTTTTCCCTTAAGCTACCTACGTTCTTCAACTTACTAACAATTAGTTAGTTACTTATTGTCTCATTTAAGTTGTTCCTCGCGCGAATAACTCTGCAAGTGTGTAGTAGAGTAGTGCTGCAAGTTAGGACGGAACTTGTTTAGAGTGTCAATGACAGTTCTCAGCTTCTGCGTTATTCACTTCAAGAAGTTTATTGTACCTTGTTGCATTACAATGGATGCACTTTCGTATGCAAGACGTACAGACTTCTTCATAACTGAATTTGTTAATTTTGCATTGTACGTCATTTTAGTGCGCTCGTTTGTTTTATTTACATTGTTGTATTGTTTGAACTTTGTTGAGTTTGCTTGTTGTTTCTTTCTTTGTAATGGTAATTCTGCGAATTATATAGTATGAGATTTTCGAAAATATATTCTTTCATTCAAGAGATAAGCAGTATTAATACATGATTCTTCAATGTGTTGTTCTCAACTGATTAAATTTTGATTTCCATGACGCAGCTAATATACCTTATAATAATTGTTCTTTGGTTTCCCGAAAACGTGATGTCTTTAAAACACTGTGACTTGTATGAATATTCTATTAATTTCACATTTGGTAATCTCTGTGAAGCCTGTTAATTTTGGTGCCAATTGGGTTAACCGTTTTAGGAGTACGCTCTGGGTATTAATTAGCTAGTCGTGTTATCACACAAACATGGGCGTACCTTGTACGTGTACTGAGAATTTGTATTAGGAGTAGATGACGTAACATCAGTCTGAGATGTATTTGCTTAAGTAAAAATAATATTATAAGATCTAGTGGCGTAATAACACATTATTATTACTCTCTAATATAAATTATTTTAAGAGACTGTGAAGTAATTATTGATCAAGGTGCCTTTAAAGGATTTGCCTTTCTTTCTTTTTTTTTGAAGGTTGCTTAATTTTATACTTAATGTTAATGATTTTCGCTGGACTACTGGAGGGGCTCGTAGCTAATTACTAACCGCGTGGATCATTCGATTTGCAAGGTTAAGCTGCACTTACCGCGGTCAGTCTGTGGATGAGTGACCATTCGTTATATATCTAGACCCCTCCGTGCCTCGGAGAGCAGGTTAAGTAGTTGGTTCCGGATATTATACGAATACCTATATGACAGTCGTTACGGGTAGTCAAGCTCAAAAGGCTGACATCTGGTCTAACCTTAGGATATCGGCATTGGCCAGTAACTGGGTTGCGGAGGTCTGATGGCAGTCGCTCCGTGTAAAATACTGATATTCAGCCGCATCTGGTTACACTGGAAGCTGACTCCAACATAGTTGGGAAAAAGGCTAGGCAGAACAGATTTTCGCTGGACTGGAATGCTTTAGTTGAATGACAAGTTTCATGTTCGTAATATTACTTTATAAACGGTATCTATAGTATTTTATGTGTCATTCAATATTCCAATAACTGCCTCGTTAGTCTAGTGGTGGATAGCGCGACTGCCGATCGTGAGTTCCTGATTTCGATCCCCAGGTCGGGCAAAGAATTATTGGGTTATTCAGGGTAGAATTCCTCAGTAGCAGCCTGGAATTTGGATTTGTGCCCGGTTAATGGCACTAGGCTCGTCCCCTATTACATGGGACTTACAACATAACGGCGAAATGAGGGTGTTACTAACTTACTATAGGTACTCCTCTGCCCAACCCTTCAGGGAATACAGGCGTGATGTTATATTCAATATTCCATGTATTATAAACAGTAATAAATCACAAACTCATGTAAGCTTGATACGGATACGCATTGACCAGTAGAACTGCGGTGATAATGTTTTATTCCATAGCTTGACATAATGATTTTATTTTCCATATTAAAATATGTATGAACTTAATGAGACGTAAGTAAATACTTAAATAGTACTTAATTAGTGCGTCATCCTCATTTAAATAACAGTAATCAGGCAGTGCGTGGAGTAGCGTGTATTTATTTAAATAAAAAACCGTTTAACAAAAATAAAACCGACTTCAAAATACCGAAAAAAGCAATAAAATAATTACAATATTACAAATTAACAGTTTCAGAAGTCGGTGCCTTCAATTTGATTTAGCATGGATTAGCACCGACTTCTGAAACTGTTAATTTGTAATATGGTAATTATTTTATTCCTTTTTTCGGTTTTTATGAAGTCTGTTTCATTTTTGTTAAAAGTTTTTTAATTTTAGTGGTCTTAATTAAAACATGGTTTGACCTACTAAATACGCTGCTCGTAACATAATCGCATCATCACATTATGCGTACTGTTCGTCATTGAAGAGTTCCATTGTCTATCTCTGAAGATCTTCATCAGATCTTCACCAAATTTAATTGGGACCATTTTGAATGAATATTCTTTCAAACAAAAAAATAATCATTAAAATCGGTTCAGAATTAGCAAAGATATCGTGGAACAAACATACAAAAAAAAACAGTCGAATTGAGAACCTCCTCCTTTTTTTGAAGTCGGTTATAAACTTTGCCTCATTTTATGTATATTCCTGTATCCTGGGTGCCTTTACAAATCTTCACATGCACAAACAAAAAATCCTGGAACAATTATCTGTAGGCCATACAAATACTTGTTCCGTGCGGGAATCAAATCCGCGGCACGTTGCGTAACTGCCGATCGCTTAGCCACTACGTCAACCGTGTCGTCATTCATACTTAAGTATTACTCACCACTCTTTCAGTTTTATAAACATAATGTTGCTGTTTATTCTCCAGATTTCCATTGAACTGCAGTTAAGCTGCGGTTACGCGTATGACGTCATAGTTTTAATTCGCACTTTCTCTTCGAGATTTGTGGGTTGTGATTGCGGCATTGAATTTAATTCTGAGCTCAGCGTGTTGAGAATGTAAATTTTAAACGGGAATTCTGTTCTTACGCTGGCTGCATGTGTGTTTAATCTTCTACTGAAGATAAGGAATAGAATAACTGCAGTGTTAATGCAGAAATATCGTCTTCAGACACTATTAATAACAAAATCAGTAAAGCTTACACAATTAGTATTAATTAAAATAGCCGTAGATATAAAAAAAAACACAGTTAAAATAAGAAAACAAACCTCACCACACCTACAAAACAATTTGATACACTTTTCTAATTTCATTCGCTCTCGCTCCTCTATCTATAGATTACAGTTCGACGAATCGCCATTTAATAAATAGAGCTGCAACAAATGAAATACTGGAAGTATCAATCGGATAATCGCAATAGACAGCTCGGACATAAGAGATGTCTGCCCGACTGTAAGAGATTAATAACTAGACCGTCTTCGAAGAAATATCTGTGCCAATAGACGACAATTGTATTATGACAATGCACTGTACCACAGCAATTACACAGGGGGATGCCATTGTGAGGAATCGTTCAGTCTCACCCCCTTTTATCATTCACTCAACGGTGAAATGTATGGAGATTGATTTCGTTCGTGTTATCGGATCTCTATTCCTTGTTACCGATAGGTTAAAGATGGTGTTTCGGAATTGTGTTTATTCGACCGACTAGGAAGTAACTTAGCAATTGAGAATTTGTTATGATTTTGTTTTCGTATATTTTTTTTTATTTTGTTAGTTTGTCGTTTCAAGCATTTTCAAAATCGCGTTCTGCCTTTAAAACAATGGTTAAATTAAATGTTTCAAACAATATTTCCTATTCGATTCTCGTTTCTACTAGACTATTTTTTGTAGAGATGGTGTTAAAAACTTTGAATTCAATCCCACTTTTATTTCTAATGATTCATATTACAAGATAACTTCTTTCCTTTGTTTTTCATCTTGATTTACGTCATTAGAAATTTGACTTACAACAGTTACAACTGAATATTTCTATCTGCAACAACTGTCATTGAATTTATTCATTCATGTTTAAAATCGTATCTACTAATTACGCTAATCATAACATACCACCACGCCTGTATTACCCGAAGGGTTGGCAGAGGTGTATAGTAACACCCTCATTTCACCGTTATGTTTAAATCCCATGTAATAGGGGGCGAGCCTATTGCCATCAACCGGGCACAAATCCAAACTCCGGGCTGCTACTGAGGAATTCCACACGGAAAAACTTAATAACACTTTGCCCGACCTGGGGATCGAAACCAGGACCTCACGATCAGCAGTCGCGCTTGCCATCACTAGACCAACGAGGCAGTTACGCTAATCAAATTATACAAATTAGGCTTATTATCACAATTATTACTGTGTAACGATATTATTAACTGCTATCGTTATGTTTTATTTTACAATTAGCAATGACCATAAAATTGAAGTAGGTACTGTTAAAGTATTAATAAAAAACGTTGTAATTATTACGGAAAAGAGCTAATTTAATTACAAATTTTATTACTTTGGTGTTATTAAATGTCATTAACACGTTCATGACCGTCGGATTATATTTTACCGCTAACATGACCATGGTAGGTAAAAAAACACTACCACGGATAATGTAAGATGATAACGTTTCTTGAAATTGCTCATCAGGCTAGCCCAATTATCACCAAGTTAGAAAGAAAGAAACAAAATACATTTATTTAGCACAGACTAAAAGGCACACAAAACATAAAGCAGAGAAAAAAAAGAGATTAGTAGGAAAGTGTGCCTCACGGCTGCGCCAAAATGGCAAGTTAAAGATAGTAAAGTTAAAGTTACGTAACAAAACGGCATTTACTTACCAGATTGTCCAAACATAATATCATTATGCCTGTATTCACCGAAGGGTTGGGTAGAGGTGTATAGTAACACCCTCATGTCGCCGTTATGTTTAAGTCCCATGTAATAGGGGGCGAGCCTATTGCCACCAACCGGGCACAAATCCAAACTCCGAGCTGCTACTGAGGAATTTCTAATGGAAAAATCCAATAACACTTTGGACGACCTGGGGATCGAACCCAGGACCCCACGATCAGCAGTCGGGCTTGGCACCTCTAGGACAACGAGGAAGTCTAATCATCTATCTATATAGCTACTAGTTAATTACTCTCGACCAATCGATAAGCTTTTACACTCGATGCGTTAATACTATGCGTCAGTTGACGTCATATCAAACTGCGATTAGGCGGCAAATCGATAGATAGTGAGCGCTTGGACTCTGAATAATTTCATCGTAAAAGGCGTTGTGCCAAGTTCCAATTACGATTGATTGAGTGGTGCCGTCGGTCTGGTCATCAAACGATCTTATCACAGAGTACTTAATTAGTAAATGGAGTGCTCATACCTCATACCCGTATTCCTCTTAACGAATCCCCATCAGGCCATCATTGAAATGGGACACAGAGTAAGTGGAAGCGAGCATAGTGGGAAAGACAGTCTGTCATTAGGTGACGGCCGCCATCTCCTGTTACGGCGTAATTCCGTTTGGAGACTGTCACACCAATATACACAGTGTCGCAAACGTCATTCACGCCGTTGTCCGTACATGGATCATTCCATTTGCTAACAACTCTGTGTCACTAATAGTCCCATTCACAAGCTAAACTCGCTGAATCTGCCAACAGCAATGGTTCATAAGCTGACATGTTATTGTACTGATGTGTAATGTAATCATAGTGTCATGTTCAGGGTGGTTGAGACACGCTTTAATTAAGATCAATGAGGAATTGTGTTAGTGATGTTTTGTTTCCACATCTAGGAAATAATACAATGGCAGCAAGGTTCGAATTGCAAACATTGCTCTGCATTGTCTCTTCTTATTCCTTCAGATAGGTAAAAATCCGAACGAAGCGTTTTGATTCCACTTTCATTGTGAAACCGCCAAACAGTGGAATGCGCTGCCCGAGTGGGTGTTCCCCGACAGTTACAATCTGGGTGTCTTCAAGTCACGAGTGAATCGGTTCCTTCTGGGCAAGCATGCTCCATCGTAGACCGCATCATCGCTTAACATCAGGCGAGATGGCGGCCAAACGCAGGCCTAGTAACAAATAAAAAAAAGTAAAAAAAAAAGGTAAATCATATTCCTTAAAAGGAATGGCTATTGTTTATTGTCAAACGCGTCAAGATGAATGCTAGATATCTGATAAGTCAACAGGTCAAATCGCAACAGCAGTGATATAGGCTTGTGATATGACCGTCGGACCGCCAAGTGATAGGTCTCAAATTCGAACCCAAGGCACGCATCTCTGACTATTCAGATTCATGTGCGTATCGTATAATTATCACTTACTTAAACGGTGAAGAAAAACATCGTGGGGAAATCGGCATGCCTGAGAGATATTTCTCGACGGCATGTGAAGCCAAGTCAGAGGCCCATGGGCGGCATATGCTCTGACACCAGGTTAGTCACTAACCACACGAAAACAAGAAGTCAACGTTTACTTACATTACATTATGTCATGCCTTGATACAGTGCATATAGGTTAATAGTTTACGAGTTATACAAACATATATGCATATCTATTCTTGACACGTGTATATCAGATAATATGTGGCGTTGCGTGTATGGATGCCAGGAGTCCGGCTTTTTACAGTCATGTTCGGCCAAATATCGGGTGTAAAAATACCCTTAACGAAGCCGAGAGCCACGTATTCTTCCCATCATTACGAAGATTTTTTGGTATTGGGCCATACCTGGGAACCGACTGTTTACGGAGATATTGAAGGTCAAAGTCACCATATTTTTGAACGTTTTTCACGAAAACTAAGTTTAAATGTTATTACTAAACATTCTTCTATATAAACATTATTCACATTTTCGATATGAAGGCACAGTCTGCTGCGCGCGCGCTTACATTGCGTGCTACAATTAACAGCTGTTTTTTAATACCAAAAAATAAAAGTAGTTTCCCAGCATTTATTTGCTGTATGTTACTTAGTTTGATGTACAGTATGCGTAGACTTCGGCTTCGTTAAGGCTATTTTTACACCCAGTATATAAAAGTCCAGCCTGTCCAGCTTTTGTTAGGCTTTTGGTCAACCTCGCCCCGCCAAAAGATGCCGATCGAAAGCGCGCGAGCGGTTCTCGCAGACACATGACTAGAGCAGCAATTTTTTTTTTCTTTTAAATACCAATGTGTCAGCCTTTCAGGGCAAAATGTCCGGCTAAATATGAATCTGTGTCCGACTTTTCTATTTTTGGGCCTGACAACCGTAGTTGCGTGCTCAGATCATATAAAAGAGGTTTCATTGTCATGTAATCATGATTGCTGGCACAAAAAGTTTGATAACATAACATCACGCCTGTATTCCCCGAAGGGTTAGGCAGAGGTGTATAGTAACACCCTCATTTTCGCCGTTATGTTTAAGTCCCATGTAATAGGGGCTGAGGCTTTTGCCATCAACCGGGCACAAATCCAACTCCAGGCGGCTACTGAGGAATTCCACACGGTAAAACCCAATAACACTTGCCCGACCTAGGGATCGAACCCAGGACCTCAAGATCAGTAGTCACGCTTGCCACCAATAGACCAACGAGGCAGTTAGGCAAAAAGTTTGATCTTGCAATTATTATTTTAGTGCGTTGATTTTAGATGTTATTTATTATTTTTATTTTATTTATTAAAAAAAACGTTGCCCCACACTAGGATTTCTCCTGTGTCGTGGGTGCGTTTACAAACACAAGTCTTCACACGCACAAACATCCAGCCCCGGAACAACTATCTGTAGGCCATACAAATATTTGTTCCGTGCGGGAATCGAACCCACGACCCGTAACGCAGAAGCCGATCGCTCAGCCACTGCACCAAACGTGTCGTCAAAACCAAAACGTCAATGACAATGTCGTCAAAACGTATTCAGATAATACCGTAAATATATTCGGAGCTCTACAAAATGAAATAGTACAATGGAATTATTCCAAACACTTGCTGTTGTTAAGCCTAGATGTGAAAGGAAACACCCCGGCTTAATCACGTGTTAAGTTGTTTGCTCGACCTACATCCGTTTATTAACGAGTGTACCGTCCAATCGATAGGAAAATGGTTTGGATTACCCTTGTGCCCTACAGTACTTTAGAGTTTCTTTCGAGTGTGTTATTAAGGGTATCGCCAAGAGAGGCCAGGGAGGGGCAGCTGCCCCCCCTAGATATTCAGAAAAATGTAACCAAATGCAAAGCAACCAAAGTCTACTCGAAGCGCTTTACACACGCTTTGGATATTGTACCGTTATTATTTCAATCACCGTAGGTAAGACTCGCACTACAAGTGTTATGCTTCATGTGCTCTTGTCTGTACAAACAATTCATACTTTTCCCATTCTTCATATATATCAACTTCTTTCCCCCCAGGGGCCATCGGTTCGCGACGCCTTTGTGTGTTATCGTTTATTTATTTTTATTAAATAATAATTAAATACATTTTGAATCACTATCACTATACCTATATATTACAGAATAAAACAAAGTCCCCCGACGCGTCTGACAGTCTGTGCGCGATGTACTACTAAACTGATTGTGTTCCGGTTTTTACTATTAGATTAATTGACTATTTGATTAGGAAGGTTCGTTCTGCCTAGCCTTTTCCAATTTTTTGGGGTCAGCTTTCAGTCTAACCAGATGCAGCTGAATACCAGTATTTTACACGGAGCGGCTGCCATCTGACCTCCGCAACCCAGTTTCTGTGCAATGCCGATATCCTAAGGATAGACCAGTTGTCAGACTTGTCGTAGGTATTCGTATGAGACTCAGGATCGACTGTTTAGTGTGCTCTCCGAGGCACGGAGGGGTCCCGATGTGTAACGAACGGTCTCCCATCCACTGACTGACCGCGGCAAGCGCAGCTTAACTTTGCAAATCATAATTATGATCCCTGCGGTAGATAATTAAGTATAATTAAAATAAAGTGCGGCTTTTAGTAAGCCTATGGAAACTGCGGATATTAAAACCTTCATAATCTATTCAAATAAAAATGGCTTCAAGTTCCGATCGCGTGACTATCGAAGCAGACCGGTTTTACTTTACCAATTGGATCGCCAATTTGTTGTAAGTAATCAACTTACTTTGATTGTTATCAATCAATCATTTCACACGATTTGATTGGTTTAATGTGATCGCTCCGTTGTCGATTAGATGGTGATTAAGGAAAGTATGTTTGTTAGTCATAAGGTAATGATTTGTTTATTTTGATAAAGAAGTCACGATTTAAAAAAAAAGCAACCGCCACATCTTTTTTACCTGTCACTTTGACCACATACAGAGTGTAAACGAAATTATGTAATTCCTTCAAACCTCGTGATGTACTGCTGACCTAGATTAACCCTACAAGGTATATTTTTAGATACAATAAAAAAAATACAAGAAGTAAACATGATGTGTTCTTAACGTGAGGCATTTTAGCGCTCCAAGCGAGTAGCGCGGTTATGGTTCGCCGCGCGATCATTTAACTCGGGGCGCTAATATGCCTCACGTTAAGAACACACGTTTACTTCTTGTATTTTTTTTTATGAATCCATAAATATCCCTTGCAGGGTTAATCTATCTCAGCAGGTACATCACAAGGTTCGAAGGAATTACATGATTTCGTTTACACCCTGTATAGTGTCCAATCCACGAAGACGCGTACCATTCCTTTTTGTGAGAGGTAGCCAGCGTGATGCGTATGCACACTCTTATTATTATATTAAACTAGCTACCCGGACAGACTTCGTTCTGTCATAAGTTATTGGCCTGTTACTATTTTCCACGCAATTTTTATGTTTTTTCTTTCTATAAGAACCTTCCTTATGCCTTAAGGAATATATGTAAAAAAAATAGCCGAATTGGTCGAGCTGTTCTTAAGTTTTGCGCTTAGCAACACATTTGGCGATTCACTTTTATTTATATAGATTAGTGTGCGTATACACATATCATGTACCTATTGTGTGGCGATAGAACGCAATTTATAATGCACACTTGCACTGTAGCGATTTTGACAAAGAGTAGGACGCGTCTTTGTGGATTGTACTTATACACTGCGGTATGTTGTGTAGTTTGGCTACACATTCGACTTCATAGAATAGAATGCCCCCATTTTGGTAGTCTTTAAGTACCTATATTATTTTACACAATACATAAGCAATTACAGTTTTGACAGCTCAGTATTGACTTGGTTACATAATAAGCTATTGCGTTTCAATCCTCTGTAAGTACCTCTGTCTATACATTTTAGTACATTTGATATTTAGTATCGCAATTTCGTAACGCGTGAATGTCTGTATCCGTAAAGGCTACACAGTCGCTTGCTATGTAGGACTTAGAATGGCAATTAATTTAGTACTTTGATATAATCTGAAACAAGCTAGAACAGTTATGTAACTGAACATGTGACGAACAAGTTTCGAAAATAGATAGTTAAATTTTAGTACTTAAAAGTTGTCAGCTTAAATCGATTTTTAAAGAGACGGTGATAAATATTCGTCTTTTTTATTACTACAGCGTTACTTAAATCATCATTATTTCTACATACAAAGTTCTAATGTTACATCGTACGTATAATAGGATTATTAATTCACTGGAGTAAATTGACAGTTCCTACCATTGTTGGTTGACAGTATTACCTTGTTGTTTGACAGGAGTGCATTGTTGTTTGACAGGAGTGCTTTGTTGTTTGACAGGAGTGCATTGTTGTTTGACAGGAGTGCATTGTTGTTTGACAGGAGTGCATTGTTGTTTGGCAGGAGTGCATTGTTGTTCGACAGTTGTGCATTATTCTTTGAAAGTTAAGTGCATTGTTGTTTAACATTAGCACCTGTCAGTTTACTCTAGTGAAATATTGCTCGTAATTTTGTTACTCCTTTGTTTTTTTTTGCATTCGCACTGATATGCCTCTTTTTTGTTTCATAATTCAAAACTAAAAGCAAGAATGTAGGACAAAGGGTTTATTTAGTTTTCGAATGGTCATTTGCACGTACCTGAATGATGTTTAGTTTACAAAACGGAAATTAAATTCGTCCACATTCATAAATGATGCAACATGTGATAAATAATCCAACAAAATTAATCTAACTGTCCTAAACAAATGACACACACAGAAAACCAGTTAAAACTAAAACACACACACACACTCACAGCATTAGTACAATTCCAGCATACTCGTACATATAAATCAGTGTTCGGTGAAACGGTAACTTGGTAGTAAGAATTTGACTCATGTATTGGCACAAAAGCCTGGACTCTCGCCCGGATATTGTACTGTATACGTGTTAGAAGCAAAACACCCACCGTCAGGGCGCGTACACACTTCTTTTCTGTAACCGTATCTCGTGCACCAATATTGGTTTCACACTTTTTTTACGGTGAGCTGATTACTGTGCACACGGGCCTCGAAAGGTTAAGGCTAGAAAGGTTTAGGCTTTAGTCCACCATACGAGTTCGATGCGCGTTGGCGGGCTATTATACAGGGTGTAAATAAAATCAAGTAATTCCTTCAACCCTCGTGATGTACCTACTGCTGACATAGATTAACCCTGCACAGGATAATTCTGGATTCAATAAAAAAAAAAACAAGTAAACACGTGTTCTTAACCTAAGACATTTTAACGCCCCGCGCGTATTGCGCGGCTATCGCCCATCGCGCGGTCATTTAACTCGGGGCGCTAAAATGCTTCAAGTTAAGAACACATGTTTACTTGTTGTAATTTTTTTTTGTTATTGAATCCAAATGTATCCCGTGCAGGTTTAATCTATGTCAGCAGTACATGACGAGGTTTGAAGGAATTACATGATTTCGTTTACACCCTGTATATCATCAAGAACTTTTTGGAATCCCCGGGTGTGAAGGAAATTCTGCACACCTGAGAAATTCTCAAATTCTGAATCACACATGATTTCGAAAAGGCAGAGGTGTAGGCCGGGATCTTATACACGCCCTCTTGCATGGAAGGCAATAGTTCAACTGCTAGGATATCACTGGTTTTTTGCCCGTTACCTTCACTAAAGTTCTTATCAAAAGAACTTCAAGCGAATTACGTACCATTCTTGTTCGCTGGTGTTGATGATGTGGTTGAGCAACCAAATAATTTTCGTTAGGATACTTTGCCTCACTCGTATGTTTTGGTTTGGTCTTAACACACCATGAAATAAACATTCGTAGCTAACTCAAAAACTTTTCTTGTACACGATTTTCTTTTCGAAAGTATAAAGATGTGTGTACAACCACTGTTAAGGCATGGTACCGAATCTAAAAGCAAAGAGATAAACTTTGCACGGGATTTCCTCCGGAATCACCGGGTCAATTTAAAAAGTTTTTGACGTATAGTATATACAGGTTACTTTGTGTAGACAAATACGTCTAGACAAATGAGGGCTTCATACTGTGTTCAGATAAGTTTCTTCGGAAATATTTGGTGATGTATTTCACATAGAATTTTGTGGTATAAGATTTTGGGAGCTTACTGGTATGCTTCAGATTTGGGAGAAAAAACTATCACTGTTGTAGAGTAATTTCATAATTGTTAAAAAACGTGATATTTTGTTTCTTTCTGTTTATTGTACGTAGATTTTGATACGGCTAAAATGTAATTAAACTCCATCGGCAGGGGGATTTGTCCACGTGTAACGTTTATTGATCTTTAAGTCCGATACACACCTGACGAAGAGCGTCGGAGCTCATCGGTGAGCAGCGCAGCTGAGTGCGTTGGCGCGCATCGGAGCGGACTGAAGCGCAATCTAGATGCAATAAAGAGAATTGATTTGTATCTATAATTATTAAAGTTCATATTTGCATGTGCTCTAGCGGTAAATGCCGCAGAATGCGCGTACACCCCGCACGCGGTGGCTGCGCTCGATCGCGCCATTAAACTACGCAATTATGAACTTTTTACAAATACAATGTCAAATCTCTTTATTGCATTGTAAAATGCGCTTTAATTTGCTTCGATGTGTTTAGCTAGGTGTGAATCGTACATTACAGGGCAATATAGCTATTGATTCTTGGAATATGTGTGACGAAATCGGAGCTTGATTCGAAGGCACGGCCCCCGGCCGCAGTAACTTGTGATCAGAGTTCTGACTAGTTAGATTGCGGCTTTAATCCAATTTGATGTTCATGAACTACTGTTGATATACGACCCGGAGGGGTCGCGACCTACCAAGATTTACTAACGGCAAAATGTTTGCGCGCCTGTTTATTTCTGACATGTGGTGAATTAAATTACATTTGGTTTTAAAGAAGTAAGTACTTACAATTTCTTTTTACAAGTATTTGTAACGATGATTCAGGGACTGAAACTTTAGAAAAACGACATTTCTAAGTGTTTACCCCCAGACTGCTTCAAGTTCAATTTTTTTGCAATTTTGTACATTTTATATCTGCTTTAAAAAGCTTGGGATTTCATTCACCTTGAAAGACGATAAACATCCGACCTGGTTCTATGCTGTTTGTGGAATTTTTATATTTATGATAAAAAGTTGAATTATGGTGTTCGACTTAAGTTTAAACCTGGTTCTGCCCTGCATTCATCAGCTCCGTACTGACAACAGATGTCAGTTGTTATAAAAACGAAAAGTTTTCATTTATCTCAACGATTTTAAACTGCAGACTGCGGCGTAGCTTATAGATGCGTCACTAAATGTGTCCTGTTCAAGCCGTGCGTACTCTAATGACGTCATAAAACCATTTCAGTACGCAGCATCTGCGTCGGCCGTGGATAATATCTGTAATAAAGTACATGGCTATGCTAAGTGCACGTGTGCACCAAGTTCATGCGGAGCTTTGGAGTGCCGACTTAATGATCGCGGTTGCGGTTTCTGCTAACATCCCGCGATACGCGCATCACAAAGGTACATTGTGCCACCGACTCAACTATGATTCAAATGTAGTGCATTTAAGTTCTATGCTCTGATCAAATATGTATTCTGAGTAGCTTGAATGAGGTCGCAACGCGCGGCGTATTGCTCTTTGCATTTCGATGCAATCCAATCCGCCCTAGCATTACTACTCGCAACTAGCCCATAAAAGCCATGAATAAATATTATTGATGATGCATAAATGAATTGATGAATAAACGATCCAATCGATACATATTTGCGGTTGTGTAAAATTTACATTTATGATTGGAGACGTTTTTATTAAACAAATAAATGTATTTTGTTAAATACCAATATGTTTTTGTAGAGTTGGATATGCGAACTGGATATGTAATCAAACAAGTCACATGAGATCAGTAATACTGCTCAATTAGTAATCAAACCTAAAACTATACATAATATAGTAAAAACTTTTTTACAAAAAAATTAACATACATACATAAACTCACGCCTTTTTCCCATGGGGGTAGGCAGAAACTATAGAACGCCACATGCTACGACTCTTACATACCCCTTTCGCTTCATCCACAAAAAAATTAAACCGACTTCAAAAAAGAATAAAATAATTACCATATAAAATTAACAGTTTCAGAAGTCGGTGCTGATCCACGCTGAACCAAATTGAAGGCACCGACTTCTGAAACTGTTAATTTTGTATGGTAATTATTTTATTCTTTTTTGAAGTCGGTTTAATTTTTTTGTAAAAAAGTTTTTATTTTTTTCATTTTAGTGGCCTTAATTAAAACTTGGTTGGACCTACTAAAGACGCTGCTCGTAACATAATCACATAATCACAATATGCGTACTGTTCGTCATTGAGGAGTTCCATTGTCTATCTCCGAAGTTCTTCATCAGATCTTCACCAAATTTAAATGGGACCAACTTCGAAGTATACCTTATCCATTAAAAAAAGAATCATTAAAATCGGTTCACAATTGGCGAAAATATCGATGAACATACACAAAAAAAAAAAACACATACATACAGACGAACTTAGTAATCTCCTCCTTTTTGGAAGTCGGTTAAAAACTGTAGAAGAGTTCAATTCTGTAGGTACATTGAATAAAAACCCTGGGGTCTTCATACAAGTACCTAACACAAATAAAAAAAATCATTTTGAAATTTTTGTCTGTCTGTCTGTTGTTCGGCTTTAACACAAAAACTATTAGACGGATTTTGATGAAACTTTTTGTTATATAGCTATTAGTCCTCGGCAACATATAGGCTATAATTTATTTTGATGTCTCAGGTATGGTAGGTAGGGTAAAAAAAAAAAAGGTAGGGTAGGGTAGGTAGGGTAGGGTAGAGTAGGGTAGGGTAGAGTAGGGTAGGGTAGAGTAGGGTAGGGTAGAGTAGGGTAGGGTAGAGTAGGGTAGGGTAGGTAGGTAGGTAGGTAGGTAGGTAGGTAGGTAGGTAGGTAGGTAGGTAGGTAGGGTAGGGTAGGTAGGTAGGTAGGTAGGGTAGGGTAGGTAGGTAGGGTAGGGTAGGTAGGTAGGATAGGGTAGGTAGGTAGGGTAGGGTAGGTAGGTAGGTAGGGTAGGTAGGTAGGGTAGGGTAGGTAGGTAGGTAGGGTAGGGTAGGTAGGTAGGGTAGGGTAGGTAGGTAGGTAGGGTAGGGTAGGTAGGTAGGGTAGGTAGTTAGGGTAGGCAGGTAGGGTAGGCAGGTAGGGTAGGCAGGTAGGGCAGGCAGGTAGGGTAGGCGCCGTAGATACCATAAATGAAAAATGTTGCAAAAACGGGAAAAACGCAGACGAAGTTGCGCGGATCAGCTAGTCAATAATAATTCGATAGTTATGTTGTTGTTTTGAGTGGCTTTTAACTATTGCATTATCTTCACTCAGCATCGTAAGTGAAGTTTGTAACAGACAATAATTATTCGATATCATTAATTATAATGCTGTTACTAACTTTGACAAGTCTTCGTGTCTGATGTAACTTAATTTCGCGGCAACTTAATGACAAGTTGTTGCTAATGTTATAGTTATATTTACTCTGAATACGGTAATATGTCGCTTGGAAATTTCTGACTATATCATGTAATATTATGAATGTGTAAGTTTGATGTGTGTTTATTACTGAATCGCGTCATGTTTAGATAAATTTTGGAGAGGTAGAATATTATTCTGGTATTACATAGGGTACCATTTATTCGGGAAAACTAAGAATACTTAATACGGGCGAAGCCGCGGTGCACAGCTAGTTATTATAATGCTGAGCTCAAGGTTTTAGTTGTCTACGATATCGTTAATTATCTTAAATGCATATCGCCATTTTGAAACAGCCTTGTACTGCTAGGGAAACGCGAATGTTGCCTGCCTATTATCCGCAAGCAACGTGAAAGTTACTCATTTCAGTGAATATTAATGAGCTTTACTGAAAACAAAACTGTTTAACTTTCCAAAATTTTACTACCAGTGTTTGCATGTTGATAGGTAGGTGTATAGGTTTTGAAATTCTGATAGAAAGTGTATACTTACCTAAACACACGGAAAGTTTCTCTTTCTTTAATTTATTTAACATATCTATTAGCAAGTAAATTGTTTTGTTGTGTCCATGGCGAGACTCCTTTGTATCCAAAACAAAGGTTTGTTTGAGTCTTTCGTGCTTACACATTGAATTATACGCAAATTTTTAAGCATCAGCGAACAGTGAACTAGTGCCCAACCTTTAATAGTTTAGAACTTCCATTCAATGGAAACTCGGACGCAGTACCTTTTATAAATAGGACGCTTCGACGGGAGTTTACGTTGGTGCCACTGGTCAGCCTACACGTCCACGACAATATTTATGGTCTATTTGTTTTTCGATTAAATGTATCAACTGTCGCGTCACCTCCGCTAGACCGGACCAGCTATTTACTCGACATTTGAATATAGAATACGACCGTTTTGTGTTGATTTGTTTGTTTAGATTGAATCTCCAACGTTCGCGTATAGGGTGAATCTCATTTCAATATGACCGTTACAATGATTGGCTATAAACAGAATTACGGTCGTAAATGGTATCGCTGTTACGTTTGCAAATGTCAGCTGTTAACGTTTTCCGCTTTTGAGAATTTAAATGTTTTTGGGCCTTTATTTTACTTTTGATGACTTGGATGTCCCAATGGCTGTATCCGGCTTCTATAAGGTCGCGGAGTCAGCATCGGAACAAGTATTTGTATGACCTACCGATATTTTCTCCGTGTTCGAATGTTTGTGTGTATGATTTGCATAATATGTAATACCCTAAACATAGGGGATTCTTATGGATTGTGTAAAACGTTTATTTAATTATTTCCTTTCTTTTACTTTCAGGTAAGTTGAAAATTCATCGAGCAAAATCGACTTCTTTCTTAGCTGGTAAAGTATTAGACGTCTGACTTGTCACCGCAGATCGGCGTTCAATTTTACCAGACGAAGTTGCGGGCAATTCCGCCGGGCATCGGGCTCGAATAAAAAGTCGCGCGAAGTGCAATAAGTGCCGCCATCAATGTCGCGTTAGCGCCAACACAATAAAATAGAAAGTCAATTGGCTTTGGAAAAAGTCGCCGACTCCACCTCTAACGTTCGAGACTCGAGAGGTCTCGCACGATACGAACGCTCGTCTGTGGGTTCAATCGAATTGCTTTTTTTGTTATTGTTTCCCTATTCTATTAGCTCTTTTATAATGTTAAATACGAAAACCGTTTATAAAAGAAATGATGCCGATGAACACGTTAAAGAATTTATATTAATTTAATTAAGAAAGTAAGCTCCTTCTATAAAAAGCCTTTATATTATGAAAGGCCTTTTCATATTTCTGAGTTGTATGGAACGTTGGTTTCTCTAAATTATAGAGTAAAAAAGAATTAATTAAATAAGAAATCGAATGAATGCTGATTCGATAAATTTGTTTAATGGCACTAAAATCAGTGTCTTCTGCTATCCGCGTAGATCGTGATTGCATACAGTAAAATACAAACAAGAGCAAAGTAATAGCCGATAGCAAATCTTGTGACTTACAAACAGTAGTATTCCAGAAATGCCTTTGTAAGCAACAATTGAACTATTTGCTGCATATTGCATTGTATGCAAATACGCTTCAGTCATATATCGATGCGTTTGCAAAAATACAACGTAATCGAGAAACTAGATGTTGCTTAAACGTGTTATCGTCAAGTTTTACATAAGTACATACGTGACATTATTTACATTGAAGGCGCTACCACCGTGACCGCAGGTTAAGCTGTGGTGACGTCAGCCAGCTTTATATTACCTGGACGTGTTAATTCCATTTAATCCTCGCGTTGATGATGATCCTCAACTTGGCTTAATCGTTGTTGTTACGGTTGTCTTTTGTACGGGAAATTACCTAACGGCTATGTTTTTGTAGAGATTAAAACTTAATACTGTTAGGGTTGACTCACATCTGTCAGCATGAAATCTCGTTGTTTTATGCCCTATCCTTTTCTGTAGCTCAGGAACGTCATTTAATAGAGCGAGAAAGACAGCGTGAGTGCTGTCGCGTGCGGTCTCACGCTTCTGTCCGTGCTGACAGATGTGCGTCAACCCTTAACCACCACAAGCGTCTCATGGAAGATGTGTGAAATGGACGGGGCTTAATGTCCCGAGTTGCTTTATTATATCTTGGGACACGAAAAGCACACGCTGGGACATTCTTATTTTAATTTCTTTTTTATGACTATCTCGTGTTAGACGTCGGATCACAGTGATTTTAAATTCATATTCCATTACCATAACTAGTGTGAACGGTAGGAGAATATCAATCAGGAATCGGTTAGGGCAAGTCGTAGATTACCTATGTGTAAAGGTTCCTTTCCAATTATGTCATAAAAAGGCTTTGTGGAATATGAAAAGGTTATGTTGTAAATGCATAAAGGCAGGTAATAATGTAAGAATTGCCAGCTGCTGCCGCGTGCGCTTGCATTCTTCCGTTGTCAACGCGATGAAAGTACGATATAAATTCTATTTGTAATGTTACATAGAGTTTAAAACCTCGTTATGGTGCTTGTGTTTTTGTTCGCTGCACTTAACTTACTTAACCGCGCCGTTAACCCGTTTCCTTCACTAATGTAGTGTTATAAAACATTCGAAGAATGTACGTGATGTTTTTTTTTATTTATTTCTCACTCCGTCACACGTATTACTAAATAAGAAACACGCACTGCCTTAATAGCCGGGCACGAGACCTCGAGGCGTGCGAAATCGAGAGTCGGACCAAACTGGCCGCCCGTTCACTTTCACTGCGACAAAGGCCTGTTGTTAGCGTTATCTTATTAGCTTACAGACTCTGTTTGTTTTTGACGTTTCGTTTTGTGGCCAATTACTGCGGATTAAGCCGGGTAAGAGTCGTAAGACGACCGTCGACGCCTGACCGACGGTAAAGGGTGAGTGATGCGACTGTTGCGAAACTTAGTGGGCAAATTACTTATTTCTGTATGCGGTGCTTACATGAATTGCAGATTTTGTGATAATTTGACCCGACTGACGACAGTGTTGAGTGTGTGTGATCTAAGTAAGTGTTAATAAGACTGGTTGTGTTGTAATAGTGTTTTTAATGTTTAAGTTCAGGTAAGAACTACTGTTATATAAGTATGTACTTTGCAATACGTATTTCAGTAAGCTTTTTTAAAATGGACGTTGTGTTAAAAGCTAGTATTATATAGCACCATAATGTTCTTGAGGTAAAATGTCAATTCAAATGGCGTTCGCTTGGTGCATTTGAAATGGCGAATCAATTAAAATAATTATGTGTATTTCCATGACCTATTGTTGCAGTTATAATGATTTGTAATAGGATTTGCGGTTTGCATGACAACAGTTAACATATTATGTTTCTAACGAAATGATTATAAGTACCTATTTAATAATTAATACGAGCATTAAATGTAATTTTGTAACATTGTGCGTTTTATAGATAGCTAATGGTCCGTTAAAATTCAATGATCACTGAATTTCATCTTCAAATTACAAGTATATTTACAACATAACGAAAGTTGCGATGTTTCCAATACATTTATAACCTTTTAGTGTGATTTGCGTAACACATCAATAAAGTTTCACATAAGCGTTTGGAACTATAAGGTATCTTTAGTGTACGGAATTTTGCAATACATTGTTGACATTTGAGACCGAGTCACGATTTAAGTTAGCTTCATGCAAGTTTGAACACAAATAGTTGGAATGTGTTTATTTTAATTAAGTTTTCAGAGGCGCTTGGCAAGATCACTATTTCGCCTCTAATACTCCTTGTTTAGTTGAATAAATCAAAGTTTCAGTAGTTACCTACAATTCCTAATGAAAAAAAGTTATAGAATCAGTTTTAAGTATGCAGCTTAACAACTAAATTACAGTTGTTTTAATACAATTTTTTGTTGGAACATAATACACATTTCAGAGGCCAAAGTTTTGTTATTTCGCCGTAACATTGAACAAAACAATATTAAGGAGAGCATTAATTCTTAACATACATTGAATATTTCATGTGTAATATTGTTGTGTAGTCTGTAACTCACATGTTGGTTTGTGTTGGAATCACGGGAGATTTCCCAAAGATAATGTAATACAATCTAACTATTTACGGTACTAGTGCCGAATAAATAGATCCCTTTACGTTGATACCGTTCGAGCAGTCCTGTATGTCTCCGTTTATTGGAACGTGAATATTCGTCCTTCAAAGCAGGATATCACACAATAGTGTCAGGTAGCTGACACCTTGTTAGAGAGGTCGCCCCTTTTGAATCTTACCTTCATTGTGTTGAGATGGGTCGTCTGGATTCTGTTTCAAACATGTCTCATTCCCGTGTCTGACAAGTGGGACACCTACTTAATTGAAATTACCTATATTATCTATTTGATGTGCGAATTCATCTGACTGAGTATTAAGTCTCAAAAAGGGACCTTTTTTTTGTGAACTCATGTGACCACGAAATTGTGGAAGGTACGCCACTCAGCTTGGTGTTTCGTCCGGAAATATATTCCCCCGAATGTCGTGTGTAGTCGCGTATATGTAGGGGAAACCTGTCTAAAACATGCCAGTCTCCAGTCTATAATTCACGCTCGGACGAGCCCGACCGGCGCGAGCGGCTTCAATCGCTCAATGTCAATTGGACCACCCCCGCCCGCGATCTTGCGCTCTCAATGGCACCTCGACAAAGAAATGTACGCCATTTTTCTTCGAGAAATGCAATTAGAACGGATGCATTTCTCTTTCGTTGCTCGTGTTGTGCAACAACGGACAACGGTCTTGGATTTTTAATTTAAGGTTGTATTTTCTTGCTTTCATGTAACTTGACATCAGACAATTGTTTGAGAGAGAAACATATAACGTACGATGGATCACCGGACAATTTTACGCCAAGTTATTTATTGATGCTTCAAACCGAATTGATATTTATTAAACTAACTCCTATGTTGTTTTTGTGACTGAAATATTAAAACGTCAATACCACCCTTTACTGAAGATGTTATTAGGCAGAATAAAACATAACAGTTCTACATCGTAAACGTTAACGGTGTCCGAACGAGGGATTCATAAACAAAGACACTAACAGTCAGCAATAACAATAGTGAATAAGTTGGGGGTGCAAGTTGCGTAATAGGCCAATGTTCCAAAGAGATCGTGCGCGTTAATCAGCTCTGTAACTTGGTTGTTACTTGGGCAAGCGGTCGCGACGGAATTCACAAGTTACGCAAATTCTATAGGTACGTATACCCTATCATACGATATAGAAGTCTTTCGTTAGCGGGTCTCCTTTGAAAATCGAAGCCTAGGCGGTAGTGGCTCCTGTTTCATGTGCCGCGTAAGGTGATATTGTGTGGGATAATTTGTTTGGCGTGTCTTTAGATATAGTGTCGAGTATCTATAGTAGTAGTTCTATATGGTTTAGGATGAAGATAATAGTTGTCATATAAGAAAGATACTGTGATAAAAGATAATTCGAATGTTGTAACATTTTGTTTACGAGATTCATTACTCAATCATAATAACTATATTGATAATCTACTATTTGTCGTCACCGATATTCATATTTTGTTTATACAACAAATTAAGTAATGAATTTATATTTCCAATGGCTATCTCCCGAGTTGGTCATGGGTGAATTACGAGTGAAATTAAACTCGGCCCGTAGCTTGCGAAATTCATCCGGCCTTTTGAATAATGCAAACGCTTTATTGGACCGAACGCGGATACCTATGCTGTCCATTCTATACAATGTGTTGTTTTTTATTTTAAACGTTTTAGTGGAAGTTCGATACAATACGTTATCAGTTTATTGTTGTAGCACAAATTGTGCGTCCCAATATCCATTCGTGGCTACAAACCGAATCAAATCAATTCAACTTTAAAAATGCAAGGTCATTTTATAGATATCATAAATTCATCGAGTCAACTTTAGAACATATATATGGCTCAATACATTATATGTAAAATAAAATTTATTTTTCATTGTCGAATATGTTCCGGATTACAGCCCATCTGTCAAGCGTTGGACCATTAAATCTAAGCGACATGAATATTTCAGGCTCGACAAACCAATGTGTGTTTGTTGTACGTTTTTATTAACACAAGACATTAACGCTAACGGTTGGCTGCACTCGGCTACGCTCCACTGGTATAAATCCATCTGAATTAGCGCAACGACAATGCGAGGACATTACGTTGCGCGCAAGTCCTTGTACTAAATCAAGCGCACTATGTTAGAGGAATACCAGCTGCACGCGACTACTGCAATAAAAGCAGAGCCTTTGATATAAGCAGTAGTGTGTCACCTAACTAGGTTTCGGGCGTCGTTTCGATGTTCATAGCGTTATCTACTACGTGATCGCCGAATGATTGCGAATCGGTCGTTGAGAAAACGCGATGAAGTGTTAAACGGACTCCGATTTGCCGGTTGTGATTTTGTCGTATTACTTGGAGACTGTAGTGTAGGTGGAAATAAGTACTATAGTTTAAATTACAACAATAGAAGAAATAAATAAAATTACTTATCTAATAGACCTCTAAGGGAACGTACCCATACTACGTGACCCATTTTTAACCCCCCTCCACCCCCTCGGTGACCACCCGTAGTATATGCCAATACCCCACCCTCTCCCTCTAGTTTTCACGTAGTAATATATAAATATGGAGTTAAATCATTTTTTGCAAACAGAAAGTAAAAAACAAAATTTACTCATATGTGCGACAGTGTTGCCACCTGTGAGTTCAAAAAGCGCAAAACTCTGCGCGCCATATTTGAATATAGCTCGAAAAAACTCGAAATTTCCCTAGAGGATATTGACTACGTGACGAAAACCTAAGACCCCCCCCCCGCCCCTGTGACCAACCGTGGTATTTTGAAAACCCCCTCCCCCCTGCCCCTGAACAGGTCACGTAGTATGGGTACGTTCCCTAACAATGGTGCCGATTTTTTTGTTCATCAACTAAATTAAAATTAGAGCATTGCTATCTTTTACCGATAGATAGCGCGAAAAAAGGACGGTGATAGATTAGAACTAAGTTAGAGATGTCAAACTAGTTTACGTCATGAACTTCAGCGTGTTTTTAGTCGACACGTTCCGACGTTTAGTCTTTTGTATAGAAATTTTAGTTCAACTAAATTTGACAGCTCGTATTTACGTCCGTCTGTTTCTTATTTTATCAGAGTGAAAAAGATGGCGATAGTCTGAATTAAGTTAAGTTAGTGCACAACGGAATCGGCACCAATATCTAGTATTGCTTAAACGTACGATTCACAATTGTATTACCCATATAAAATAAACGTTACTACCACGGCGAAACTACAATAGAGTTATGACATATGAAAAAAATAAACTATGATGGGATAACTTCGTATCGTACTTGGTTTAGACTTTGCGTAGTAAATTTTGTAGAGCTTTCCATTCTGTCAGCCGTCTGTGAGTTAAACAATACCAGGTAGACTTTAGTTGGTTGCCTTCACATAATTCCTTTTAAGGCTATGTCCACATTCAAACATTGCGAAATTTGTTTCGTCGCTTGTTGATTTTCATAACTGCGGAATACTGAGTATAGAGTCGATGGGGATTTTAAACTGATGTGCATGATTTTGTCGGTTGCATAACTGCATGACTGGTCATGTCCCGTTTTTCGGAAATGTGTCACCACTGACAGCAAAACGAGTTTCCACTGTTGCGTTCCCGTGTGCGTGTCACTTTTTCTGTATCTGCAATATGACGTATGGCGGATTGCAAATAAATAATACGTTATGTGTGACAACGGGCGCGGTCCGCTTTTTATTCTCGATTTGTTGTGTTTTTGTTCATCGTATAACGTTACGCCATTGTGTTTTCAGCGGAACGTGCGTCATTTACGTAAACGAGTTTTTATTTATTTATTTATAATACTTTTGGTTTGCAATATATCGTTACTATCATGCTGTCAGAGCTGATTTTTGATGGGTCCAGTTGTTATCTTCCAAAACATTTTAGGGAAACAATCGCGGAATATAATCCGACCCGTGGCAGTTATGATTCATGATTTAATTCCGACATTAATATGACCAAAATACATGAGAGTTGTTTCAGTAGGCTAATCCATAATTATCGGCGTAATGTATTGCGACCGCGCCGCTTATTTGTTTGTTAGCGCATGACTACGGTAATTACAAATTGTGGTTGTGTTTGATACCGTTTGTCTGTTGACATACTGCAAAATTGACGACACGTTTGGTGCAGTGGCTAAGCGATTGGTTTCTGCGCTGCGGGTCGTGGGTTCGATTCCCGCACGGAACAAATATTTGTATGGCCTACAGATAGTTGTTCCGGGTCTGGGTGTTTGTGCATGTGAAGATTTGTGTCTGTAAACGCACCCACGATACAAGAGAAATCCTAGTGTGGGGCAACGTTTTAAAAAAAAAACACAAAAAAAAAAAACTCGATATCGCGCCGTATACACCCTAGTGCAGGATAGTTAGTGAAATTTTCAAAAGCAGCATGATACTTCGACTGATATAAAAAAAAAACAACATATTTCCGTGCTTTGTCTTTTTCGTTAATTACTTTGCAATCCTATTTTAGGAAATATTATTTTGGATCTATAAAGGGTCATCTGACATCGTTACATTCATTAGAAACTCCATTATTATAATTAATATGGCATTATTAACCATAGCCACTCATACCATGACCGTCATAACTTTGAAATTTATTACCTATAAAATATCCCATAAAACCTCAAAGTGTACTTCACAAACAGCTATACGAGCAGTCTTTCTTCATCGGCTTGACTTAAATTTCACAAATTGGTCTTTAACAAACAGTGCTGCTGGGCTAACAGTTTAAAATACGCCCCGGGACCGGGTAAACCTAATTTATAATATAGCAGTAAATTATGCAATGAATTCCCGGTTGAAATTTCCTCGTTGCGAGTGAAAATGGTCGGTGGCCCGGCGAGAGATAAAGCTCACCTGAGCGTCAGGCGAGGCCTCTGTGCGAGCGGTGTGCTCGCACTCAGTTGTGGCTACGAAGCGAGCTCCCTAATCGAATTGGGTACAAATTGTATTACCCATCCTTCAATGGATAGATCAAACTAGTGAGGGAAGTGGTGCGTGCACTGCGTGTTACGCTCATATTACGTTCATATTCTGTCGTATTGAGATATTGAGATGTTCATACCGTTCGGATTGACGCATAGGCGCGTGCTTTTTATATTATTGAATTTTAGTACTAACTTCAGTTATCTCTCAGTTGTCTGACTCTATTTACATGATTTCTAATTAGATGTAGGATCTACTTTAGACTACGACCACTATTTCCTACATTAGGCTCAAGGTAAGGTCTCTGCTATTGGCTCGAGCTATATCTATCTAATACCTTTAAACGAGCAATTCTTGTATATATAAATAATCTGAATCTCGGAAACGGCTCCAACGATTTTCATGAAATTTAGTATGCAGGGGGTTCCGTGGGCGATAAATCGATCTAGCTAGGTTTCATTTTTAGAAAACGTCGATTTACTAAAAAGAAAAAACCGAGCAAGGCTCGGTCATCCAGGTACTGACTATAATATGAGCTTAGCTGGTGTTGTGGTGAAAAAAATAGCCAGTCAGCAAGGTTGGTAGCATGGCTGTGCCCAGGGTGCGCCGGACGTACTTAAGTATCGTCATTCGTGAAGGCTCTTTCCATGCATGGTTCACAGTTGACTGCACTTTTATCTATTAGTCATATTAGAATTTCGTCCTATTTTGGAAGTCTGTTTTCACAATAGGCCCAAATTCCGATACCTAAACAAAGCAATCAAGCAATTTGCCTTTGAAGAGGCCCGTTATTTAGATTTCAAAGTTTTGCGTAACCACCATGCGCATGATTGTTATAACTACGCTTATTACATGGGCCAAGCTTCGCTGGAATCCACATTCCGCTGAGGAATTTAGTGTAAGCTTCTTGACTTGCTTTCTTGGGGTGCGTTCGTATGAGTGCTCGTGATTTTCACGAGTCAACTATTTATTGATTTAAGAGGTATTTCGTCGCAGAAAATATTACGTATTCGACTAGTATTTTGCAAGACCGATTTATGCCTTACTTACAACACTATTTTAAAAGAAACGATCACACCGTTTGCGTTAAACCGTTGCATTCCTATTTAATTAGAACTCGTTCCTCGGGGCTTAGTGCGGACTTAAACAACTGTTTGTGAAGCTTACCTTCATTACGCAAGCTTTATCTATCTTAATCTATTTAAGCTCAGCAAAGAGTACCTGTTAAATGCCTCTAGGAAAATAAATTTCTCCGAGATATTTCAAGATAGGAAGAAGATTGATAACCTAGTCGAAATGGAAATGGTTAGAATTCTAAAAAAAATTATAGGAGTGGTTATCCTTCATAGATTTTCATCAGGGCGGAAACGTCCGTGCTAAAGTATCGTGTACGAAATTGCCTTGAAGGAAGCTCTGAAAAAGGGAAAATAAGGCGACATCCGCCAGGGCCGACGGTCATTACGTTAATGCGAGACTAAACTTGATTGATGATCTCGCGCTCTACGTAAATCGTTGACCTGTTCTGGGATCTCTGTCGCTGTCTCTATGAACAAGCTCAAAAACGTGTTACTCACTCCATTTCATTATGGTAAATGTCGATAAGTTTGAAATGTCTTTCGTCTTTGTAAAAATACGACCCATATCAAGATTTTTTGTTCCTCATCTTCGTAAGAAAGTTATGTGAATAAAATATTTCATTCATAACGCTACCGTATTGTGTTTTTGGCTTGTAGACTCGTAGGACATTGCGCATTAATTTGGTCCTACCATTCAATCCTCTGACATTTAAAAGGATGGGTATTTAATCACAGTTTAACGCTTCCACACGTTTAAAACGAATTCAGAACCGAATTTCGAGTAAGTACGAAAATCACCTTTCTACCCTAGAAACCGAAGAAGTTACTCCGGCACGTAGCGTCCGACTAATTTAATTTTATAGCTGTAATATAATCTTCCATGTTTTCTTAAGACCTTAATTTTAGTTAGACGTTCGAGTTTTTTATTACTTGGAAGTTGCCTTGAATATCATACTATCCGAAAGAGGGAAAAAACGACTAACATAACATTTTGTTAAGCTTGATTTTGCCATTGTTTTACATGCTATAAAACCTATTTGCAATTGGATATCACAACGAGCGAATTGTGCCGCAGGCAGAACTAGTCAAACTAAACGAACAACTTCTTTTATTGCGATCGCGTGCAAATGCTCAATTGCCAAGCGATAAAAAACAAACGCGAGACCTCGCCTCACGCAGTGCGAACTACAAAGAGACAAACTTCTGTCAACGCCACAATATTAGGTTAGAAATATTGTTGCATTATGAACAGAGATCGGATAATCGGATGCATATTTACCTAAAGTTCAGGTGTTGGTTAATATGGAATGCACTTTTGTGCCGCGATTCCGGGGTCGTCAAATTTAGTGTTCTGTAGAATAGAATCATATTTTATCTAGAATTCGATGTATATTTCTTTATTTACATACTTAAAGTTGTACCTTTTTTTAACTAACACAGACGTTCACCCCTTACTTTCTTACACCCTACATACACACATATTCGCATTAGGTGTTAAAAGTTAACTTCAATTAATTATATGCATAAGATTAGTTATGCAATCCCGTGATATCGAGTTTTTTTCTTCTAATAAATTATTGTCAGAAGCCGTTTCCATACTTTCGTAGCAAAAATTAACTTTAGGTAAATATGCATCCGATTATCCGATCTCTGATTATGAAGCAGTCAATCAGTCTTGTTACGGTGTAAATGCGGCCGTTGCTCACCGTATTGTACCAGCCGGTGTCCTAATTAGTTCATGATGCACACAGAGCAGTAATGGACCGGCCGTGTAGTAAGCAATGGACATCAGGTACCTGGATCAAATTAAGGTACCACCTGCCTGTTAAGGTATAATGTAGAGCCATTGTTGAGCGGTTGACTTGGCTTATAGTGCTAAGGATTTGGATGGAGATTAGAATAGCTAAGTGATTGTTTGGATTTTGGATTAGTTAGTTGGTAACCTAAGTTGATATTCGAAGCCCGAGGCTCTTAATACCATGTAGTTCCTACTATTGATCGTGAATAAAATGAATTTATTTTTAAAACACGTAAGTAGTTATTTGCGTTAGTTACTAAGAATTAGCTTAATTTTAAACACAATCCAGGTTAAAGT
The DNA here is from genome assembly GCA_910594945.2 of Amphipyra berbera. Taxonomy (NCBI): domain Eukaryota; kingdom Metazoa; phylum Arthropoda; class Insecta; order Lepidoptera; family Noctuidae; genus Amphipyra; species Amphipyra berbera. Next base: position 5,170,093 of record OU343136.1, on the reverse strand, counting down.
CTCAGTACAATATCGCCCAAAATGTTGGAATTCAAACATAACTAAATTAAGTTTCGCTTAAAATTTGCATAAAGATAGTGTAGGCTCTTTAACTAGTTTCGCCAACTGTCATTACGTTTAAAATTGATGTTATTACACTTTAAGTACTCGCAACAAATTACCTTACATTAAATTTTAAGCTTTCGGAGCAGTTGAGGCAATTTCTTCGGATGCCTTTTAGGAATGTTGTTTGAAAGTGAAAGGATGAGCTATCGGGACCTCTTTGAATTTGAATCACATTTGAAATCGAGCGTGCTGACGCAATTTGACAGTGACGCTTTCATATTGACCGAGTGAAAAGCAGTTAAAAAGTTATCTAAATTATTGTCCTGTTTTGTCCAAACTAGCCTAGCCTAGCGGTTGATCGCTTGCCTTCCATGCAGGAGCATCTGAGTTCTATCCCGGCTTGTACCTCTGACTTTTCGAAGTCATGTGCGGATCAGAATTTGATTATCAATTGCGTTAACGGTGAAAGAAAGGTATCGTGGTTTAACCTGCACACTTGAGAGGGCTCCATAAAGTTCTCGATGGTGTGTTTAGTCTGGTTAGCGTGGTGGACGAAGGCCTAAGCCCTTCTCACTTTGAGAAGAGGCCCGTGCTCCGCAGTGAGGCATTAATGTGCTGATTATATTATGTTTGACGAAAAATATAATATAGAAAGTTGTTAAATGTTCCTAGGCAAGTTTCAGGCAATTTATACAGAACCCAAAATAGCAATTTCCAGTTACAATTCACAGTAGCACTTCACCCCCAGTCGTGAATCACCTCATTTTTTCAATTCGCCCATTCGTTTTACTTGATCTGGCTAAAGCAATTTTATCTGTCGATCCTAGGGACCGCATTTTTCAAACCGCACCAATGATTCACTTACGTTCGTCCCCTTTACTGTGTCGAAGAAGTGGCAATAGACTTTATAGGCTTTATTATGCATGGGTAAACTCCAATAATAGTAAGCTCTTTTTTAAATATTTTTTATTCTGACTGTCATTTGGGTGAAGTCGATTTTTGTAAAGAAGATAAATTATCGAGTTCTTTTATTCCTTTTTTCGAATGAAATGACTTATGTAATATTCAAACTATTATTTACTGTTTCTGCTTATTTATATTTATAAATGATACCAAATATGTCTAATCAAAGTTGATACCAATTATGTCTAAACAATATAAAGAGACGTAATTTCATATTTAAATTAAAGCAAACGATATTGAATTCGTGGTACGTACCTACATATAATATCACGCCGTATTTTCCCCGAAGGGTTCGGCAGAGGTGTTTTAGTACACCCTCGTTTAGGCAGTTATGTTTAAGTCCCACGTAATAGGGGGCGAGCGTATTGCCATCAACCGGGCACAAATTCCAAACTCCGGGCTGCTACTGAGGAATTCCACACGGAAAAACCCAATAACACTTTGCCCGACCTGGGGATCGGCAGTCGCGCTTGCCACCACTAGACCAATGAGTCAGATGCCATACCTATTTAATTTTATTGATTGTAATATTAGAAGTTACATAATTATGCTGATTATTTTAAAAATCCATTATGCTGGTTGCCTATGATAGCTTGTTTGTTCTGCGTATAGGTATTGGAAGCTGTTAGCAACAAAATCTTAGTTGAAATATGTTGCTCTGCGTCTTTATTATAATTTTAAATCAATACCTTCGTAATTCAATTTGCTATGGGAGCAAATGATTTTAAAATGGCAAGACAAGTTTTTAAAAGACCTAGTTATGAGGTCAAGTTTCTAAACGAATACGTAAAAGGGTTTTACTTATGATTAAAATGTAATTAATTGATTTAAAAAATACTAGTATTTAGATAATGACAATAGGCAATAGGCTCGCCCCCTATTACATGTGACTTAAGCATAACGGCGAAATGAGGGTTAGTATACACCTCTGTCCAATCCTTCGGAGAATACAGGTGTTATGTTATGTTAGTATTTAGTGTTATCTGTTCTGTAATTTTATATACAAAATAATATTTATAAATAAATAAAACACTTTTGAAATTTTGTATAATCATCATTTAGTTTTGATATTGACTGTACACACATACAGTGCTTACGTTATATTACTATGTTTGTTCTAAAATCGTCTCGAAGCTAGTCGCGGCAATTACTAATCCAGATCCCAGCACACGCCATTAGTTGAATCCAGTCGGAGGAAGCTTTATAAATTGACCGCCATTGAGTTACTTAGGGCACGAAGCCTTCAAGACCTCGGGTGACTTGCTTCTTTACTCGATGTCTACATACCGGATTAATATTAACGTTAAAAGCTTTGGCAATTTGTAATTTGTCTTATACTTAGCTTAATCTTGATGTAAGGCTTGCGGTACATGGTAACCGCAGAAGACGTCAAAGATTGTAATTACCTTTAGAGCAAGTGAGGATGTGCTTCATCTCATTAATACTTGTTATTAATTAGTATGTATGTACAGTATAAAACCTGCCAAGTGCATGTAAGCATCGTTGTTTTCTTACTGCAACTTGGCCAGTTTTCAGTGTTACATGATAAACTTTTTTTGTTCTGAGAAAAACTCCTGTGATTGATAAACAAACACCGAAGAGTGTCGCTGTATAAGTTTTGGTTCGGTTAACCGTATAGTAAAAAGTTCAGTAGAGAGCCACAAAACAAAGTTAAAATTCAGAAATAACCTACGTTGGATTTTAAGCCTCTGACTTATTTCCTCTATTTACCCCGTACAAGTTCGTTGTGAAGGAAAACATCGTGAGGAAATCGGCACGCCTGAGAGATATTTGTCGACGGCATGTGAAGCCAAGTCATACGCCCATGGGCGGCATAAACTCTGACACCAGGTTAGTCACTAACCACACGAAAAGAAGAAGATCTCTTACAACATAAGCTATGATTTAACCAAGGAACTTATTTTCAAAAAGTACTTGTTCTAACGTACTCTCATAATATTAACTTCCATGATATGTAGGTACTTAATGTCGTCGCTAGATGGCGGTAGTAGTTACAGCTCTGTTAAACCAAAACACACAAAGCGGTACCAACGGGAACTTTTCCAATAGTTTTTTTATTGTACTGTAAGGTATTGTTTGCCTTTTGTATTTCACATGTTGCATTACCACAAGGATATTTTAAAATTTCAGTTTCGAAGACAATTTTTCAAGTAAACTACGCAAACTAGTAAAACAACGTTGAAAGAGAGCAAATTTTAATAGCCTTATTAAGTACTTATTAGTATCCTAACCGGTAACCTTTTAAAAACTAGCAGTAATATATTATCGACTTTTTCTAATAGGTTATTGCGTAATACAGTACACGAAGCGATAAACCGTAGTTACTACTTTTAATAAAACTGTTTGGTCTGAATGCGGTTCACCGAACACATTGCGGCGGCAATGATCATTTATTCGAGTTTTTTATCTTTCCACATCGCTAACGACTTTCACCAAATTACGCCAAAAACAAACAGTCAGATGGTAAATATAGGCCATTTTGCAGGCATACACAAACTTAGAGATCGTTTAATATCAACGCAAGCATAAAAATAAAATACGACATCATACAGTCACAGAGAGGGACGAAATAAAAATAAGTTCTCATACGAAACCACCAATGATGTTTTTTGTAAAAAAAGAAAAACATTTCCGAGTTAATGAAAGTCTTCGCCTGAAAAAGTATTAAAAATGTAACTTCTGAACGTGGAAGTAAAAGTAAATATAGCAAAATAACAATTTTTATATTAATATACAGAAGTTATACGAGTGTGAGTGAATTTGTTAGCGTCAGTCATTCAAGTGCGTCTTGTAAGCATGATAAAGTTTCAAAAAATTTAAAGCATCATAAAATAACGCAATAAGCTTTAATAATTCTAAAAGGCGTTTTTGCTTTGTTTCCAATATAATGTAACAATAACAGTTTAACAGCAAACAGAATCTAGTGCCAAAGCCGAGATCGTAAGAAAGGCGGCTGCCCCGCAGCGCTCGTTACGGTAATGCGCGACTAAACTTGATGGATACAGTCGTACCGTTGCCGCTTACAACGACGCCTGTTACTTTTATCTTAACTAAAAAGCTCAAGACAGACGGGACGCGGTTGTTCACCTCGGAGAAGTGATCGAGATAAAGGATCTTGAAAGCCACGAGGAAAAACTTTCCGCTTATGAATTATCTATGTAATTTGACTTCGGTTTAGAAAGCCATCGCGGCTTTGCGAAACCAGGTTTAAAAGTAAAATTAGTATCATGAAATTGAATGAAATATAAATGACAAAAACAGACCGAAACATATCGACACACTAACGATCGGCAACATATAAAATGGTTTTATGTAAATGGCCTCATGCAGAATTCAATTTGTGTGAATCAATCCACTTTGTAGACACAAACTCAACTTTAGGGTTATTTGGGTGTGGTGTGGCGTATGCACATACATATTTTAAATGAAGGGACCGACATATAACACGGACGCTTCGTCCGGACTTTCTTTTAGTCAAATGAGGCATAATAAAATAATGGTACGAAAAAAGGTTTCCTCGAAAAAGTTATGAAAGGGAGATCCAAAAGTTTTAGTAGCGTCCGCCCTTTTACATTTTATACATTCTACTCTCTGTTGGCCTTGTGTTATTATTTACGTTACATTTTCGTCTGACCGCAGCCTCTCAACTGCGGTGCTGTTTTTAATTAATGCTACCCATTCCACGTACCTTCCTTGTGTTACAGCAATTATTTTACCAACCTCATTAAGAAGTTTAATGTCGAGAAGAAAAATATTCTTGTTGATGTTTCCACCTTCATGTTTTTCTTTCGTTCCGGCGTCCGTTCCTTTTCCTTTGTGCTATTGTGATACAGTCTCGTCGATTTCCGACGCTTTTTGTTTATTCGATCCCTTCGATCGTTGTTTCTTTCGATTGCTGCTTTTACGTAGCGATTACAAAGTGATTGATAGGATCGAACGACTTCCTTTGCGAAGTTTTGTTAAACTTTATCCTCAGGAGAATTGCGTTTGTCATCGTTTGTTTTTTTTGGAACATAATTTTTAACACTTATCTGCTCAATAAAATTCAGCGTATGAAACATGCGATGGCTCGTATCGGGATCGTTAGTGGAACGGTTAGGTCGTTTCGTTATTTACCATCGGTCGTCCATCATATTTAATCGCGTCGCGTCGGTTCGTTTTTGCTCTTCGTGTGTTTGTTTCGTTCGGCGCAAACTGCGACACGTGTCGGTGTGACGTTTTGTTTCTGTTGACGTGCCTATGATGGATCGCGCACAGGGATTTTCTAGATTACATTACAACAGCTCGTTACTAAAGCCTATTTATTTGATATGGTGATTGTTTTTCATGGGCGTGTTTATATTCCATATACTATTGTGTTGAAATTATTAATGATAAAAGCTACATAAAGTAAACTTGTGAAAGAAAATGTAGATACTTGTGTATTAGATCAGACAAAAGTTTAATGTTTTGTGTTCGTGATGGAAGTCATTAAATGAAGCCAGGCATCAAGTAAACATCGTCACTGTGTTCCTTAATGTCTTAATGTTTTCTGTTGGAAATTACTTCCAGTCTACGATGTGCCAGAAAGGAAATGGTCATTGCTTATACCAAATAAGGAAGCCGGATCATGTCAGTTAGGTCCTAATGTCTACGGATTTCGTGATCCCGCCAGCTAACGGAGGCCTTTAAAGTAATCACCTCAGACATTTGGAGACACGTTCTACTTAATTCAGACAAGTTCTAATATGTTCAGTCATTACGGCCTTTCATAGTTACAGCCTTAATGTTAATACATTTGGGCCTGAATGTAGAACGACAATCATTGAGGTCAGGTGTTAAATAAGTGGATTTTGAATAATCTACCTTGATGGTGTTTGTTCGTAGAGGTTTGAAGGTATTATTCCAATAATGTGTTTTTTCTATTTGCTTCCTAATGTTTGTTAATAAAATCAACGTTTCATGTTTATGAATGTCTTCCTTTGTTTAGAACACGTGACGTGAGTAATGCTATTGATAATATAATAGAATTGTCATCCTGACATGGAATTCGTTTCCATAACTAACAATATTACAAGCTGTCCGGAAATACTACATGTTCTATAAATCTAGTCTAGCTGAATTCTGAGAAATTAATCGTCTTACACCATTAGGGGGTCATCTCTTGTATTGTACTCACTTACTTCATAATACATTTTCCTAACGATCGATATACTTTCCAAATTATGCAAGATTACAATAATCCTTTATTGAGTATGAAGTAAGTTGGCTCTCATTGAATTCATAATCGTAAGGTACTTGGAATTGTTCAAATTAATAACTGCTAGTCACGGAAAAGGCAACATTTTCATTACAGCTAAAGACTTCTCCAAGCAATAGTATTACGGTGGGATCAATAATATTGGTTGCGTCTCAGGGTTGTTACGTAACAGAAGTTTCCAGTTCCATTTCTTTTCGAACAGGTCGTTTAATAATATATCGAACTCGCTGTCATGGATTCGATGGGTGCCTACCGCGTTTATAATATAATTTTATTTCTGTGTATTCTTTGTATTTGATAAAATCAGAAATAACAAATTAAATGTATTTGCATTTCAAGTATCTTTGGTTCATCCAAGTACTGCTTGTAGATTTTTTACAATTCTGATAAGCAAACATATGTAGACCTTGAAGTTGTAGATTTTAAAATTCAAATGCAAATGTATTCGTTGACTGTAAGTTTGTATTCAGAATAGCGTCTATCCTTTCTTTCACATGTTAAACTACATATTTTATTTTAATGCTACTTCATATATTGCGGTTTATGATTTTGTACTTGCCGACTGCCGTCCTGTGTAATTCAACAGATACTAGTATAAGTCAGCTTTGCAAGTACGCTTTTAATCTTAACTTGTATCTATTGCAGAATATCTCGCCTAAGTCCTTTTGTTTCAAAACCCATAACCTTATGTTACATTATGTCCACCCTCAATATTTTGTAAACAAGAACTCGACAACCCTGTCCATGAATCAGACTCGTTGTACTTGTCACGTTTTCAATTAGTATGATCAGAGATGCTTGGCTTATGGCCCTTGAGCGTCCCTGCCACTTGAGTACCCATTCATCCATTCGACTGTAGAGATAATTCTGACTATTTGCACCTTGAATGACGGGAGCAACGAATATATCTTTTTTATGTCCTTAAAATTTCTGTTTAATAATGTTTTTGATTCACCGTTTTTCTCATATTAAGATTTTTTTTGTTTGTCGTCAGTTACGACGTTTTATTCGATATTTCAAGTTATTCTTGAGCGTTTCAGCTTACTGTTAGAAATAATATGATAGCGTATTTCAAGAATTATTAAACTTTCTTAACGAACCTCGTTTATTGCTTAGAATATTCCAAGAAAACATGCTTCTTGCGGTCTTCTCAATTAAAAGATTCCCCAGTTTATGGTTAAAGCTTCCTAGTTTGAAGTACTTCATCCAGGAATCTATTCCGTATTTTTTGCCGCAGCGAAGACATAAAACATTCTAAAGTACTGGACTATTTATACATTCTGGCATACCAATTCGTCGTTTACCTCATTCAGTGTAAAGGTAAATGGTCTATAAGCAATAGCTGCATCCGAGTATATTAAAAATCCGATCAGAATCGGTTCAGTGGATCCCGCGTTATAAGCGAAACGGGGTGAACGTTGAATTTTATGAAACACTACCAATGCCCGCGACCGTGATTAAATCCCCTTCGTACCGTGCTATTTAGGTTGAAGTTGAACGAACTTTAATAACCAGGCTACGTAGAAATATGAGAAAAAAAAATTGTTTCGACATGTAATTTAATATATTTCGCGGTACAATTTTACCAAAATAGTAATATCGTAATAACGTGTGTGACGTTATAAGGTACGAAATTGCGTTATTATAGTAAAGATTACCGATAAAGAACATTAAAAATATAACGAATTACCAGAACTCATTACATTTTCCAGTGATTTGTGTTGAATCGACTTCCTGAATTTTAGTTCCGGTGTGGTGTACTAAATGCATTTTAGTAAGTAAATAAATAAGTACCAACCACAAAGAGGCCAGTTATAACGTAACATATTACTACTAACTAACTGCCAATGAAGTTACCTTTTAAATATGCGTCGTTTCCGACGTTACACCTCTGTAGCACCCAAGTTATTCATTTGCATACGGGCTACCATCAGTTGGAGGTCAATGTGACGACGTGTACAATTAGTGCGGTCGGCTACGATATGTAGGATCAGGCGGCCCATAGGCTCGGTCTCCCAATCCGGGACATGCGCGTTTATTAACTGAGTCTTGTTACTAATTAGGGTCTAGGCTGACTTTGAATGTGTGCGTAGAGATGTGAATATTTACTGTGTGTGCGTACAAGTAGTCTGTTCCTTCGTTTGTTTCAATGAATAATGTGTAAAATGAGTAGTGTACGTGGACGAGGTTATGATTATTAGAGCGAATTTTACTACCTCAAGGCTTCTATTTGAGGTCAGAAGTCTCTCTCATAAAGAACTAAAAGATATTAAAAAAAGTCGACCGCTTTTATTATTGTGCAATGAACACATATCCTTTATATTTCCTACATGATGACGCGTCCATTCCATACCTCAATACAAAGAGTAGGTACTTCGCTTCCAGTCTTTAGCAGTTTTGAAGTGCGTTCTCTGCACCGTCACTTTACTATTGTGAAGATAGATCTTTTGTGGACCCTTTCATGGCTTTATGACTGCTCTAGATCTTGGCTATGACTTTGTAAGAGCTAACTTTTTACTTATTGGATCGACTGGTTAATATCTTTTGTGTACGACTTGGGACTGGTTGTGTATTCCGTATTTTAATATTTTGTTTCGCTCAAATCATGTTTTCCTTCTGCGTTAGTCTAATATGAAGCATCGGTTTGAGAATGTTTCTTATTAGGTATATTGGCTTATTAAACCGCACGCACTTTTATTCTATTTTTTGGATTATAGTTATTTCGTCCACATAGTTCAATAAACGTAATAATCTGGCAATTATATATAATGTAGATGAGTTTTGTATGTGTCCATTATGAGTGAAAGTGTTAGTATAATTATCATAATGATCAAAACTATTGTTACACCAGGCATATTTGCTATGGAAATAGTTTAATCAGCTACAAATATTATCCATTACGACATAAATGTACATACCTGGTTTGGTTAGTGTTCATTAAATTGCATTAATTACTTCATTATACGAATTAGTTTTCATTTCTGTGGGCGAAGCATCATTTACTTACTGAAACTCTGAATTCAACATTTTGTACCTGATGTCTCATTATATTTATTATTCCTTATTCCGATTACGGAAAATAATTGACGTATTTATAAAAATAGTGAACACGATATGTACATTCATAATAAATGAAAACAATTGGTAGAAAGTATCAAGTCATTGTTATACGAAGGAATTTGGATGGGTCACGCTTTTATACAAAAATGTTCTATTGTTGATCGCCCATGTGTTTTGCGAGGATTTTATATGTCAACTAGCTGTGTCCTCACGGCTGCGCCCGCGTAAGAAGATTTATTCCAGTAATAAATATAGCCTATGTTACTCAGTGATAATGTAGCTTTCTAACGGCAAAAGAAGTTTTGAAATCGGTCCAGTAGTTTTTAAGTTTATTCGTTACATACAAAAATACAAATCTTTCCTCTTTATAATACCTATATTAGTATAGATAACTTTGACGCTTCATCTTTTCGTGGAATGTATCACAGCAGCATCCGCCAATAGCTTGCCAAACTTGGTGATTGCGGCGATATCACGACCTTTATTTGCAACTGTTTACTAGATGGCCTATGTTCGCAGTAATGGGACAACGCGTGTGCGGAGACACGTGTCTCGTGTGCATTCAGCCTACAATTCAATTCATTATTAACAACAACGTGCTCATTATTTATTTAAGCATAGATTGCAGCGTCAATATTCCTATTTACTGAAAAGCTAAGGTCATTTGATAACAAGATTTTGCTTACGAGGTCGTGTGCACTTAACCATAGATTACTTAATAATAAATAGACTTGGAACGTGTACGGAGATAAATGAATATTGACTATCTTGCCGAATACACACATACTTAATTGTGCAATTAGTAGAACGATTGTCTATTGCAAATGCAGTTTCTTGTTTCGTCATCATATTAGATAGGAACCGGTGTCTCATTAAAAAGGGGATGTTTTAATAATTAACAGTCGTAAAGATACGCTTTTGTATTAATTTATATAAGGCTGATCACATACGGGTTACTTTGTCTCCGCACATGGGAGACTTTGTATCCGGAGACATAGTCTTGTATCTTGAGACATGCTTTTTTAACATTTTATATATTTATTTTTTTATTTTAATTAAAACGGTCTGGGACCAATTACGGTAACAGTTATATATAAATATCGTGGCCAGATCATAGAATTGGTCACTTCATGATGTGGCCAACCATTTCATGAAATGGCCAGCTAAAACTGGCCATATCGTTTACACGTCAACGTATATAGGTATAAGTTTAGTCTCAAGGCAGAAAACTGTCAAAGTAGGGATCCCATGTGCCGTGGAGTCAGTGCCCCATGGGCGGTCAGCCTAAGTGAACAGTAGTTAGAATTTTTCTTGTTTCTTGGTTTCGATCAATCTTGGATAACACAATTTGATGGACGTATAGATAAAATACAAAACTACAAACGATTGTCAACAATGAGTAATTGATCGATTACTAAACGCCTACGACCTGTTTCATAGTGATGACGACCCTCAACATTGATGAGAACGACACGAGAAGGAAGAAAGGTCCACGGACACAATTGGACAAATAAATGGACGTACTATATGTATATTGTCAATATATTCAAGTGGGCTACGAGATAGGAAATAGCTGTACTAAGGATGATGGCCGCCGGAGATGGTTCACGGACCGAGATGTTATTTTAATACGAAGCTTTTTAAATTCATTACCATTTAGATAAGAATACTTGAAACAGACGTACACTTGTAATTATTACTGAAGATAGATGGTATATCGACGGTTAAAAGGAAATAGGGGATAAGCGACAAAAGATGAAATGTTCAGGAGAGCCGTTCAAAGTTTTAAATTTTAGAAAAACTGACGTATTTTTGTCATTTATTAAGATATTGTGAAAAGTGAAACAGTTATAAAATCATCGTAGAGCCATGGGAGTAAGCGCATTCGAAAGAGCAGAACATTTCAAGTCCAATGGCATATATAACTCATTTTTGACCAAAATGTCGCTTATGCCCTATTTCCTTTTAACCGTCGATATGTATCGTGTACAGATAATATGAGATGGAAGGAAGGTATGGCATGTGAAATGTTATTTTTAAACCGACATGATACAACTGTATTTCTTCTCCCTGCCCTTATCCCACACTAGGTGAGGTCGGCACAACATGTAATTCGTAAATCCATGTTGTTAAAGGTTTTGGCTTATTGTTTTATGACCGGCCGCCTGCCTGACATCAACCCTTCTTGGGAATAACGTTGCACCGTCGCATGGGTGACCCAATGTGCTTGCTGATATTATCCACTGGATCCCAAAATGCTAACTGTATTTCTAATAGTTAAATACTCAATCACTACTCAATTTTAAGTTGCCGTTAAGTCTTGTTACTGTCACTTTGTTTTAAAATGACAGCGACAGCACGAGACTTAACGGGAACTTAAAATTGAGTAGTGTTTTGAGTATTTGGCCAAGAGTGAGCCTTGATATTAAAGAGATGATGAATTTTGTTATTCTTAGGGCTGATTTTATTAACGTCGGATAACTTTATCTGAGGAATTTTGGCGTTTTGACAGCTTTTGTGTAGAAATTCTGTCAAAACGTCTTACTTATTCCCCAGATAAAATTCATCCGACGTTCTTAAAATCGGCCTTTAGACGGATCCAAATTATTTTCTATCAGTTTTGACAGCATGGTGTTAGAATCTTCTTTCCAGCCTTTTCTTAACTATGTTTGAGGTCAGCTTCCCTCCAGTCTATCCAGATGCGGCTGAATACACGGAGCGACTGCCATCACATCCGCAACCCAGTTATTAGGTAATGCCGATATCCTAAGGTTAGACCGGTTGTCAGACTTTCAGGCTTCTGACTACCCATAACGACTGTCATAGGTATTCGTATGACACCCGGAACCGTTTAACGTGCTCTCCGAGGCACGGAGATGATGATAGGAGGATGGTGTGAGAATGATAGGTGCCTTTAATTTAAAGCAACATAACTGTCTTTAACATGAAGATAAGTAGCCGTGTCTAACACTTTGTGCGATCGAAATCTGATAAGTAGGAAACTAAAACAATTAATCCACAACGCGCAAACGAAACCTTTGCAAATGAATACTGAAACCATTTAATACATCTATCTCGCAGACAGAACGCAAATATTGTTTCTCTATTTTAATGAAGAGTGCATTTCGCTTCATCTGCTTTCCGACTAATCACGTTGTTAAGTTGGACTAGATAAATTGAAATGAAATGAACAGCATTTCCTGTGAGCTTGCTTTTACATTACGCGAAATGTAGGAAATTCGTAAGGCGTGCATTCGTTATTTTGTACGAGATATAATTTTCAGACTTTTCGTGGGAAACCTAGTTATGCTTGTTTTGAAATTTAACTTGTATTGAGTTTTAAATGATAAATGATTTTTATTTCTGTAAATAAATCTGTAAGGCCGGGGCCACACTGGTACGGCGACAGCGACGCGACGGCGATTTCGTAGGTATATAAATAAATTTCGCTTGTCGTTTCTGCAGTGCGGCCACGGACATATATGTTTATATGAATTTGTTTTCACGAAATCGCTGTCGCGTCGCTGTCGCCGTACCAGTGCGGCCCCGGCCTTACATACACTTTTTAACCCCTGACAAAAAGAAGGGGTGTTATAAGTTTAACGTGTGTATCTGTGTGTCTGTCTGTGACATCATAGCTCCCAAAAGATTGGACCGATTTTGATGCAGTTTTTTCTGTTTGAAAGCTGATGTGATCGAGATCGTTCTTAGTTATAATTTATGAAGATCAATTCAGGCGTTTGAAGATCATCAGGTCATTTCCTACGTGACAAAAGGGTCTTACCAACTTTTACAGATCTGATTGATTTGAAATTTAGTGTACTGTTACTTCGGTGGCAACCTTGAGCTGATGCTGCAGCATCAAGTAGTCTGTGGGATACCCAACCCCTCAGCAACTTATAGCAGATAGCGTGTTTAGGCTCATAAGAATGGTCTCAATGAGTACGTGTAAGATAGATGATGATGTCTACTAGTAATTTAACAAGTTAGAAACAAAAATTTAATTTAAAAATTAAAAATCCCCCGACAAAAAAGACCTCTATAAAGTAAAAAATAAAATGTGTTTGTTAGCCCTTTAACTTTATTATAAGTAAGTACTTAGTAATATTTGATCCAAGCGTCGTCACGTCGGAGGACCGCTAAGTAAATAAAAAAAACAGGATACAAAAAAAAACGTGGTAATGATAATTTACTGAGGTACTTATAATAAAGTTAAATGGCCACCAAACACATTTAATTTTTTACTTTTTAGAGGCTTTTTTTTGTCTGGGGTTATTTAAATCTTGAATTTATGCAAATTAACTTTAATGTTTTTTTCATTTGCTAATTGACTAACTCCGAGAAAAGTCGAAACAAACTGAGAGGTCAAAGTCTTTTTTAACGTCTAGACATTGTGGTATAAAAGCTATGCAAATGCAAATTTAGAACTATCGAATAGTGCTTAATTTGGTTTATCGTCACTTAGGGACTAAACACACTTATCAACATTAATTCGCATTTAGTCATAGAAAGTGGATATTTTGTATGAACAAGCGCATCTACTACTGGAATCAAAATAATAATATTATTTAGATTCTTGTGGTACCTACACTACCTACTTCTATGTATACATACTTTCACCTTTTCGACTCGATCCAGCTTTCGCAGGCGTCAGCACGCCTTACGCATACAGTACATTGCTTCCGCAGCTGAAAGCACAAGATTTCACACGTGATGCGGTGTGTCTAAAACTATTTTTACGAATTACTGTTGATTAATGTAATGAGCCCTCCAAGTGCGGTGGCTACACGTCATAGGAGAGACCTTGATGACCATCAGTCGACTGCAATAGGCTAAGAACGTGCGTCAGTGTCGCTACTATCACATGAATAAAAGCAACAAAAATATACATCGCATGAATAAAAGTGACTATAGTCGGACTTTTAATACGATGCAGTAATTTGACAGTTCAAAGCAAACTAAAATTAATAGTGTCGGGGTAGTTAACGATTTTACGAAAAGAACGAATGAGAAAAATAGTTCAATTTAAATAAATCTCTACAAACTCGATTGTAATATAACAATAAAGGAGGAAGAGGGTATTTATGATAAAAATAATAAAATAAAATAATTTACATTAAGTATTTGTTTTGATCGTAAATTATTAAATTCAATAAAAAGTTTGCATATACTAAATATAAGTACATTATTAAGATATTTTTTTTCATCTCACCACCTTTTTTTTTGTCAAAACCTAGTATCACCCAACTGTCAAGTTACTGCATCGAATTAAAATGAGCATATAGGGTACTAGTTATGTCCTCACGGCTCCGCCCGCGTAAGAATTTTTATTACAGTAATAAATATACCCTATGTTACTCAGTGACTGATAATGTAGCTTTCTAACGGCAAAATAATTTTTGAAATCGGTCCAGTTTTTAAGTTTATTCGTTACATACAAAAATACAAATCTTTCCTCTTTATAATATTAGTATAGATAGGAAGCATACCTAATGAAGGATTTGTGGCATCATATTTCACGCATACTTATTGTATCGAAACATGAATTAACATTATGTAACTTACAACTGTACCGCGACTGCTTTTGATGTTAATAGACCGTAGAGACCTAGTATACGCATATCCACGTATCAATTTATACACGAACTCCTAGACCGACATGGAAGATCCTGAATATTACTGAGACGAGGGTCGACACGTGTCCATCCATCCGCGGTTATTGTCACTGCCTTGACAACACGAAGACGATACACTGTTGCTTCTGAAAACATTTTATCGAGAGTTCAGTCACCTGGTTCTTGACACAATGTACTCTAGTACATTGCATGCTGCATGCTAATGCGTGGCATGACAACCATAGACATGAGATTTGTCGACGGAAGAATAGACAAAATTATATATAGGTACACAATCTTCTTTTTTCTTGTGGTTAGTGACTAATCTACTGTCAGACTTTATGCCGCCCATGGGCCTTTGAATTGGCTTCACATAAATATCTCACAGGCATGCTGGTTTCCTCACGATGTTTTCCTTCACCGTTTTTAAGCAAGTAATAATTATACAATATGCATATGAATCTGAGAAGTCAGAGTTGCGTGCCTTGGGTTCGGACTCGAGACCTATGACTTGGCAGTCCGACGGTCACACCACTAGGCTATCACTGCTGTTATACACAATGGAAATATGACATTTTGTCTGCTTCTTCAGTTAACAAAACCCTTATCTACAGTGATCCTGCTACGTCTGCTGGTGAAACTGACTAAAGCGTTTGCTTGGGGTCCAATATTTGCAATAATGCGATAGTACCTATTATAGATTTATGTTTCGCTCGCGATTTTGTCCACGCTGTTTAGTTATTTTCTCTTCTTCCAAGTTTATTTTTCGAAAAATCTTTTCTTATTTATTGTTAGTAGGACTTAAAAAATCTTAGCTTAAGTTTTGACAATAGTGACATGATGATCCCTCAACCTTTGTTCTTCTCTTGCATTTCATATCGTCTCTTAACATTATAGGCATATTTCGTAACACTTGTTTACTTTATACTTGTAACAGGTACAATCTGAACAAGTCTTGAATCTCAGCACAATCTCTGTAGATCTCAAAATCTACTCTATTTAAAGTTGCAGTTAATTTCGTACTGTCTTATTCACTTCGCCTTAGAGTGACAGTGACAGCACGAGACTTAACGGCAACTTAAAATTGAGTAGCGTTTGAGTATTTAGCCATTAGAAATAGTGCAAAAATCTGCACAGAGTTAAGTATTGCCTGCTTCGAGGCTTAGGTTTTGACCGGCGAACAGCTTACCGACGCTCCATTACATTTATTTCCTGCACTTACGAGTCTTTCGTCACTGGTGTCCCAGACTCTAGTAGATAGTCCATTTCGACACCAGCAATGAATACTAAGCTAACTTGAATTTTGGGCAATTTTCGTTTTTAATGTCATGTTGTTTATAATATTGTCAGTGGAAAGGTAAAAAGACTAAAGTGCCAATATACCTACTTTACAGTAGAGAGATTCAAAGTATTTTTTTAAGGAAATAAACATAGTTATTTTTCTCTCTCTCTCTGTAAGTTAGCTTAGTATTCATTGCTGGTGTCGATTTTATACCTTTATATAATTGGGTTTCAATATCCATAATAATCCAAAGTAATGACGTGTTCATTAAGATCTGCATCGACGTGTAAAAAATAAGTTATCTTTCAAACCTTTTTATGTTGTACTAACAACTACATGTTTTCCTTTACTAATAGTTGTTTCTCTATTTCAGGTAAGCATCGCAGTCGTTAGCGCGACGTTTCGTTTCTTCGAAGTGTAATCATTATCCAGAGTAAGTTTTCTCCTACAAACAAACCTATTGATGTCAAAGCGGCTCTACAAATCCCTCGTTACTCGAACGAAATACATCCTCCAATTTTTTTTTCCTCCTTCAGTAAATCTGTTCAATTACATTGCATTACTCTCAAAATTACTCCGTTGAGTAAGCTTACGTCTCGCGGAGTAGAACTCTGTTAGATTTATTCCATATCTGCAGGATGTGAGCCAGGCCTCAATATCCTTCCAATTATCCAAGTTTAACGAAACTTTTTCCATGTATTGGAATTATTGGATCTAAAATCATTTAACGGTGTCGATTCGGTTCAAAATACTGTTATTTACTTACAATGTTTTTTTTTAAGAATTAATTTAGCGCTGTCAAATTTGTCGACATGGAAGACTGCAGCATATTTATTTTGAGGTGTTGTCTAAACCTGTTTGGAAGTTGTAGTTTAATCTAATTTGTTTTTAATATCTCTTTTTTTGCATGTCACTAAAAGATAGCAATATTTCTATCTTAATATATTTGTAGCCATACATAACCCACAGCAATGGCTAGAAGCATTAAAGGTGGTTTGAATACCTTAGTTTGCGTTGAATCCCTGTAAATCCTTGTGTAGTGATCACTGTAAGACAAAAAGTGCGTCGTGAAATAGCGTTGAATTATCTGATAGCAAAAAGCGCGGACGACGGCATTAGATTGAAGCTACGAAATGAGCGATTTACGTAGCGGAGCGGAAATAAAAAAAATGATGATCTTGGTAACTTTAAGTTGATGGTGGTGTTATTTATTAAATTTTTCGGTTCGAACTAATAATAAGCGAAGAAATTATAGAGAAACGCATTATGGACATAAAATAACGTTCTTTAACCGGAAGCAGAATTTCAATAACAACAACGGTTTTATGATTAGCATAGAAATACAAACAACCAATTCATCCTGTTTATATATCATTCCATTGATCAACGTATAAGCTATCTAAACACTTATAGTAAATCATCTGTCTAACTAAACAAATATAACGATTAAAATTGGTCGTCATCGATTTTATACGTTGCACTCAAATCACGGCTCAATTAACACATCCCAGCCTACACTAAATTGGATTGGAAACAACGTAAGCAATTTCAGACAACATCATACATTACTTAGGTTACAAACGTTGACTCCGTGGCCTCTTTACATAAACCGCTGTGTACGGAGACAAAGCGGCATTCGCTTTGGGCGTCCCATTACAGTAATGCGGAGCTAAAACTTGACTGATTACTGGTCTGCCTGGATGAATTTTTCCACTGTCACACCACTGCGGCGGTTTAGACGGACATTAGCAGTATTAGAGGGATTTTGTCGTCTGTGTAATCGAAATTCTTGGTTAAACGAGCGCGTCGCAGCTGCTATCTTGTTCATCCATCATTACGAAAGGTTTGCTGTAGATAATTAAGGAAACTCGCATTTTTTTTGGTGGAAAGGTACTATTAGAGATAAAAGAGTAGGAACTGACATTAAAATAATTTGTAGAAGCTTATTGGATGTTCAAAAAAGTTCCAATTTTCACTTTCTTCTGGTATCGTCGAGCGCACATCAACACTATCCCTCAAAATTTCCATATTCAAATGTGAACATCGAGTTAATTTACTGTAGGATCTTAAATTACCTTTGAAATTAGATATATTTCGCTGTCACTGCGGATGTAATTTACATTTATTATTAGCCTTGTTGAATATTCATTATTAACGTTACTACGCATTATTCCTGGTATTCGGGTCGTGCACGCGAAAAATGCTTTATGGCTATCGTTAACTCTATACTATCTGCAATTAATGCTAATGCATTTGTTTAAGTATCTGGCTTTATAGTTTCAATGTTAATATTAATATTGTATACTAGCTGTGGCCCCAGTAACGCGCGCGTGATTTTTTTTTATTTTTCCTGGATGATTTACTAGCCTAAGTTCTTTTTCGGATTTCAAGGCATCTCTTTGTTGAATATCATTTTAAACGGAGTTAAGTCCTGAAGATGTACTTTGTAGTGCTACACTGAGGTTATAATAGAATGTTATAGTGTTTTATAACGTTGATAACATTTTATAATCTCAGTGTGGGAGCATCATAGAAAACCCAACAAACTTAACGGACAGACAAAATCAGTTTTGTACTCGCTATATTATTAAGTAGAGAGTAGTCGTAGGGAGTAGGGACATTCTAGTCCTTGGTGTATTCAAACCTCTTTGACATAGACAATGATAGAGCTTTTGATCCCTTAAGTTAACATTGTAATTTCGTTATCTGGGTACCTTAGAGCTTCCAGTTTCTTGTCCTAATTACGAGCGGAAACTAGGGATTTTAATAGGGACCGACATCTTACCGTACCTTTTGAGACACGACAAGAGGATTTGTCAGCATAACTAAGCAATTTTCCTTTAATTTGTGGCTGCGTGACTTACACACACCTACACATACACACATGGGTATCCTAACAGACCGGCATAATGAATTAATCAACAGCTTGGGGTAACGGATTTGTGATCGTACGAAGTTTTTATAGACGGACAATGGATGTTACCATCCTCTCGACTTTGTGGTCTATTTTTTGCTGGAAACCAAAAGACCAACCAACTGCTTAGGAGAAAATGATTTCCTAATACCTCCAATTCAGGAATTGATGGGGTTTATGCACCACTGTGAATGATGGTCGTCACGGACGCACGTCGTCGCTGGATGGAAGTGTCTATAAGGTCGTGCGAGCATCCAGTACTGTAGAAGCTGCCATCCAGTACCGACATGCGTCCATTAGGCACAGCGGTGCGTAAGCTCTTATAGGCGTCTCTAGTCTGCCTTAAGAAATTCTCGCTACTACGAAATTTTGGGTCTTTTCATGGAAACAAAATTATAAAAGTGCTTGATAGAGTTTTCATCAAAGTTTTGCTAAAACTTTCAGGTTAGTACTTACAAACATACATACATACGCCTGTAACCCCTGAAGGGGTAAGCAGAGGTGTGCTCCTCATATAGGAGTTTTACTTTACTTAAATTTTTTCCTGTTGCCCACGTTTTGCCTCTGGTATTAATTCCAAAGGTGCGAGCCTATTGCCATTTTCCGGGCACAATTATCGTGCCAGGTTCGTCGCCTTTTAAGACTCGCTTGCCTGGCGACGGAGGAGTATTGTATTCTTAATCCGTACTCCCACGGACTAACTTGTTACTTAGCAACAACTTAAGAAATATGATTAAAAATAAATTTTATTCTGTGATCCTATTAACTTTGTTGGTAATAAACATCTGTTAGTTGTTAGTAGTTGTAATTCATAAATACATATACGAATTGAGCGTAGTTAAGCAGAAAGCGACCATCGACGAAAAACACGTTTTGAGATATGGCCATTTGAAGGTATTTTCGCTGCTATTTTTAAAACAATAAGTAAATGATTAAAAGGTAATATTTATGTTAAAATATACAAGAAACGCTACAAAATAATCTATCTGAAACTATTTAAATAGTTGGTTTTCCTAATGAATTATCGAATTGAAAGCTGTAGCCGTTTCGGCTTTTTAAAATTATTAAAAAAACGCAGTACTCTTCTATCCGGATGATCTGATTCAGCTTACTGAAGTATGGACGAACAATTAAAAAAATACTATAAAAAAAATTGCAGAAACCAACCAACTGCGATGGTCGGGTATCACGATCGGTCGGATTAACGAATACATTCATCATAGTCAAAGTGAAGCATACAATAAAAATGTCATGAAAAGAAATTCAACAACCAATTCGAACAGCAAATGTAAACACACCAACACAAATTGCTGGCACATTACAATTAAAAAATATCCTATATTTACCTCCAATTAAAACATGTACCAGAATTATTACCAACTATTGTTTTCAATGCTATTATCGTTTGGTATATCCTGCTCGTGTCTACTGCAGGCACGTCAGGGAGCAATTATAATTAAAATAGCTTATTCAACGACAACAGCGTGCTGCCATCGAGGTCGTGTCTCCCATTGTTTATTGTAATGTGCTATGTCATTATTAACAGCGTCAATAGTTCGATAGAGGTTTCGAACCCACGTTATTGTCAGCTAATTGTAAGTGTTTCCTATTTGAGCTGGTGAGATAATACGTGGATACGTAATACTAATAATATCAGCATTAATAAAAAACTTTTTAACAAAAATAAAACCGCCTTGAAATTGTCTATCTCCGAAGTTCTTCATCAGATCTTCACCAAATTTAAATAGGACCACTTCGAAAGAATACTCTTTCAAACAAAAAAAATAATCATTGAAATTGGTTCAATTAGCAAAGATATCGCGGAACAAACATAAAAAAAAACCTACAGTCGAATTGAGAACCTCCTCCTTTGGTGGAAGCCGGTTAAAAAAGGACTGACATTTAACTATTGGGTCATTCTACATGCTTAACTTCTTTGAAGTAGATGCCATGATTGCTTTCATGTTTGATTAATTAATTTGTGATAATTTACGAAAGTCAATTTGTAATAGTCATAGATAATTGTCTGTGTTTCTGTTGGTATTGGGTTCCTTTGCTATAGGTAGTAGTTCCTTTTCTCCAACCAACAATTTATAAAGGTCCGTTTCCGTAAAGAATTTAGTCGTGCTCTAACTTAATTTAGCTACATAACACTCAAATGTGTTTGTTAGTATAACAATAATATTGCACAAATCAACCGAATCAAACAGATTCCCATAAACCATTCACCGTTGCCGAGCAAAACTTGAGTCAATCTGTAGGTGTCTGCGATGCAATTGCTTGCCCATACATATTCAAGTGTTCATACATCACGACTGGTAACCGCGGGATTGTGAGCTCCGTAATAGCATGCAACTCGTGAGATGTTACTGTATTCCCGTTATTCAGATACCCTGTTATCAGGACGGCTTTGTCCCCTTTGAAGCTTAGACGTTGCTGATTTGCTTCTAAATCTATGCTATCTTTTTAATAATGCATTTTGGTCTTTGACTGCAAGGGAATAGGTATTATGTATAGAGAAGCCATTACGACCTCTATGCAATTAGGGTTGCCAGGCCCAAAAATAGAAAACCCGGACACAGATTCATATATAGCCAGACATTTTACACTGAAAGCCTGACAGACCGGACATTAAAAGAAAAAAAAATGATACTTTTATTTGTGTATTTATTACTGTTATTCATTTGAGACTTACTCTACTTTTAATTATACAAGGTGTAAAAAGACCCTTCATCAAGCCGTCAACCATGCATTCAGTACATCAAACTAAGTAACCCTACGCAAAAATTGTCGCTGGGAAACGACTTTTTTTTGGGTGTAAAATTTTGTTTTATTTATTTATTTAATTATGGCACTCCAACGACTTATTCACTAATATTTTTTTTTGTTTTACTGTAAAGCTAATTGTAACGCACTCAAAGCACTGTGCTGATAGATGCAATGAGTAGTAAACGGGTTATGGAGGTATTTCAAGTAAATTTACAACCTTCAAAAATAGTATTTTTTTAAAAGTTGTGAAATAGTTGGAACTTTGACCTCCAATATCTCCGTAACTAGAAGGTTCCCAGGCATAGTCCAGAACAAAAAAATGATCGCAATGACGTGGAGAATAAGTGCCTTTCGGCTTCGTTAAGGGTCTTTTTACACCGTTTATGTTATTATGAATCATCGGCATCTTTTGGCGGGGCGGGGTTGACCGAAAGCCTAACCAAAGCGGACAGGCTGGTCTTGTATATATTTGGCCGGATACGACTGTAAAAGCCGGACATGTCCGGCTAAAGCCGGATACGTGGCAACCCTTTACGTAATGCAAGTTATGTATCTATTATAGTTGAATTACATTTTAAAAGTGATATGAAAACTAGTTTCAGTATATTCTGTTATGTAAACCTGTGCATGCAAACTCTACTGAAATTCAATTTCAGTGTCCCAAATTGAACTTTTTATTACAATTCTCGACTGTTTTTCTCATATTATTTTGTACATAAATTCCTCGAGTCATAAGATATGAGTTACATTATTATAATAATAGAACGAAAAAGGTTTTCATAGTCCATTATCCATTGAAACTACAGACATTCTATTCTATTTGTTGCTTGGTTTTCTCATTAGTTATAGGTCATCTACCTTTTTATAGAGACACAATGCAGAGGTCGGTACGAGCCTCGGGCGAAGCTGGTATTAGATAAATGAAGTGTCCTGTTCTTCTGAGTAAAGCGGTTCTGTCGTACTCAACGAATCGTGGAATTATTTATATCGTTCCATTTTTTGCTGACTGCGAGTGATACTCTTAGAGGAGTAGCTCTTTAGTTGTAATATTTTAGTCTGTGAATATTAACTGTTGAACCTTTGCTGGGTTCGTAGACTGTTATAAAAATCCTGTTGAATTATCGTAACAATTTGGAAAGTGGAAAGGTAATCTTAGTATAATGTTATTACAGGTGGACATTGTACAGGTTAGTAAGTGTTGACAAACTCTTTTTTACGGTGTATTTAATTTAAAAGTTGAGTTAATACTCTTTTGACTACATTCCGCTATAAACAATTTGAAGTGTAGTTTGGTTTATACAATACACTTGAACGTATTTACACTGCCTCGTTGGTCTAGTGGTGGCAAGCGCGACTGCTGTTCGTGAGGCCCTGGGTACGACCCTCAGGTCGGGCAAAATGTTATTGTGTTCTTCCGTGTGGAATTCCTCAGTAGCAGCCCGGAGTTTGTGCCCGGTTGATGGCAATTGGCTCGCCCCCTATTACATGAGACTTGAACATAACAGCGATATGAGCGTGTTACTATACACCTCTGCCCAACCCTTCGAGGAATACAGGCGTGATGATGTTATGTATTTCCAGTGCGATTAGTTCAAGTTATGACATTCAAGAAAAACACTCAAATAACGCGTGCCGTTATATTTTTGCTGTTCATTGTTCTTGTATTTATAAACATTTGGCAATAAGTACATTCAGTACATATAAAATTAACACCCTATTTTTCCGATTGCGTATTCGGATGGTAACGCCGCCATATTTTTGCGCGTAACACGTGTATTTTGACGTGTCACAGTGAATAAGGCCCCAGGTGTCGTTTCTCATAGTCGTTTTCAGAATATTACTCATGTTAAAATGTATTGGTAGCACGCACGCTCTTCATGTTTTCTTTCTCCGTCAGATGACGGAGATATGAAACGTAAACAAGGGCTGTGTGTTTGTATAATATTTGCGTCATTTGCTCGGACTTGCTTCGACTGCATTTTCATCTCTACACTAAGAATTAGTTTTGTTACCGTACTGGCAATTGCATCAGGAATAATATGGAAACAGCAAAGGGACGCCATTGCCCTGCAGTAACGCTGAGTGTACACTGAACAGCGACGGGAACTGCGACACAAGCGTTGAAACAAATGTAATATTCACGTGAGTGGCTGCCCGCCCAATACACGACAGCGATTTTTGTGTAGCCACATACACATGAATATTAATACATTTGTTTCAGTCTCCTGTGTCGCAATTTGCGTCGCTGTTCAGTGTAACTCAGCCTATGACAATGATACCATGATACAATGATATTGTTACTATTTTAAGTGATCAGAACCCTAATAATTAAGTAATGTTTACTTTTATTCGGTTTATTTTTATATTGTTCTTTCTAACAACTAGTAGATCTGTTTAGTAATATTATGTGGATAACGTTGTGAGTGAAGTATTTGTTACCTCTATTATTAAGTTCTAACCTATGTTTACTTATTATTACACTGCTGTTTGTTGTCCCTAAATAAATACCGAAAAATATTTCGCAATAATATCTCTTTTAAAAATGGGATATTCCACCTATCTTTTTTATTTATTTTTTAAATAAGAAACTTTGCTCCAGTCTAGTATTTCTCCCGTATCGTGGGTTCGTTTACAGACACAAATCTTCACATGCACAAACGCCCAGACCCGGATCGACTATTTGTAGTCCATACAAATATTTGAACGGTGCGGGAATCGAACCCACGACCGATAGAGCAGAAGCCATTCGCTCACCTACTGCACCAAACGTGTCGTCAAATATAAATCTGATATAATATTTCCCATGACGTGTTAAAGAAGATAAATGCCGTTATTAAAGACTTACATCATAAGTGCTTGAACACGTGTATTGCACCTAGTTATTTTTCATTCTTATTACCTTGACTTTATTACCTTGATTGTAACTTTGCAATTTTAATGGCGACAAATGTAGAATACGACAGAAAATCGGTCAAGTACAAGTCCATTATTGGACATTACCGTTTTGTACCATAATCTTATTGCGTAATTTTGGTTACCAACAATTTAGTATAATAAGAACGTTTCAATATTGTATCCACGGCTCACCGGTTGTCGGTTTGTCACCAGAGTACATGATTCTTCGATATGGGCTTTACAACTTTTTAATGACTTGTAAATCCTATATTGTCAACTTGCTATTATAGCCTTTACGTACTTTACTTAGTGCCGATTTTATCAATCGTCAGTAAATTTTTATGTAAGTTTGACGTTTTGTAAGCTTTGTATAGAAAATGAGTCAAAATGTCCTAAGATAAAAGTTCTCTGACAATTGAAAAGTCAGTCTTTATGAGAGAAAATATAATCGACGCTTTATAGGAACTAGTTACATTAAAATTATGCCGACATAAAATATTCTTTTTAAATGGCACCTTAGTTGAAAGACCATTTAGTAACTACGATTTGCGGTTCGTACATATAACGAATACTGACCTCAACGTATAAATCCATTAAGTTGATTAATAGTACACAATTAATTATGTATCATCATTACTGACCATGAGAGATAGAATCGAAGAGAACCTACGACTAGATTAATGATCTTAATGTGTGGAGGTGGCAAGGACACTCACTTGGAATTACATTCATTAACTTTGAAGAGGCCTATGTTATTATATGAAATTACATAGAGGAGTAATGCTATACTGGGGGGGGGGGGGGGGGGCTCGTGGCTAATTACCAACCGCGCGAATCATCTATTTCCGTGGACGGGTGACCGTTCGTTACACATCGAGACCCCTCCGTGCCTCGGAAAGCACGTTAAACAGTCGGTCCCGACGAATACCTATGACAGTCGTTACGGGTAGTCAGAAGCCCGAGTCTGGCAACCGGTCTAACCTTAGAATATCGGCATTTCCCAGTAACTGGGTTGCGGAGGTCCGTGTAGAATACTGGTATTCAGACGCATATGGTTAGACTGGAAGTTGACCCCAACATTGTTGGGAAAAAGCTAGGCAGAACAGATTAGTGATCGCAGTTTGTCGTTATTAGCAAACAGGACGACGCGACGCTGCGCTGCTGCCCATCTTTTTGATGTAATCCCTTGTTCGCTTTTTACGTCTCCCACGGGAGGGCCAAAGGAAGTGGCCTATTTTTAAACGAAAGTAAAACTTTAATGAATTCAACGTAATATATAAACATAAATCTATATAAATAAAACATTTAACAGGGGTTTATAGGAGTACATGGGAATCCCTCTATACCTCTGTTCCTTGAATTCGTGTGTTCCATCTTAGAACCTCCAGGTGAGACTAGGGTCAAACCCGAACAAGTCAAGAAGAAAAAAAAACAGCTGAAGTTGA
The DNA here is from genome assembly GCA_910594945.2 of Amphipyra berbera. Lineage (NCBI taxonomy): Eukaryota > Metazoa > Arthropoda > Insecta > Lepidoptera > Noctuidae > Amphipyra > Amphipyra berbera. The sequence goes on along the minus strand of OU343136.1, from coordinate 5,143,845 downwards.
TGGGTTATTATGGAATTAAAATATTAATTATCTTAGGAATTAATGATTTATCTATAATAATACTATTATTTAAATAATTAATTACTGTATTATTGTTTGTTAACAAAAATTATAATTGATACGTTACCATTCTTAAAAAAGTTTGGAGATCTTCACATACTTTTGATGTTTCGAAATATCCGGCAATCGTGTAGAAGTGCTGGAATTTTTGAAAATTAATATACTGTCAACGTCATTCCCTATCAACATTTTCCTCTCAAATAACACACAAACATCGAACAAAAACAAATAGTTGTGACACATCCACTGCCTACCCAATATACTCCATATAATCTGATGTGAAGTGACACGGGGATTTGATGAGCTCCCGAATTAATCCAATGCCCACAACTGTCGGTATACCGTTCCCTTTATTTCGATGCCAGTGAACTGATACCAACGAACTGATACCAGCTCTCTGTCTGTTAAATTAATAGAATTAGCGACTATCCCGTTTGGTTCAAATTGTACTGGTGGCAAATTATTTGACCGTGCAAATAATTAGGTGTGCGTTACGTGTGAATGAAGGACTACGGATTGAATTTCGATAGAACGAGGTCGAATCTAACCCGAGTCTGTAATTTCCCAGGATCAGACAAAGCCTCCCTTTGATCTGTCCATGCATTCCGATGCATTGCTTCATGTGTTAATTTCAGTCACAAAACAGATAGGTAGAGAAGTCAATCACATGTAAGTACTTCACTTTTCATACCTACGCTCGGCGGTCGCTCTATCTATACAGGGTTATTTGCAAAACATCGACAACCTCTCAGAAATATGTTACTAATATCATCAAATATATATATCAACTTTTGTTCTGTGACTTTTAAAAATTCATCATATTTTAGTTCATCAGATTTTCATTAGGGATGGGCCGAATATTCGTTTCATGTTCGGTATTCGGCATATTCGGCAGGTTTACCGAACATTCGTATTCGGCCGATTATTCGGCAAAAATGCCGAACATTCTACCGAATAATTTTGCGCTACAAAATTGCCTCTATGCTTGTATGAAGTAGTATAATTACATAATTGTATCCATATCAAGTGTGCCTTATTATTCATCGTCCGTTTTACAGAAAAATGTCCAAATGTTCGACCTCTTCCTTCCACTCATATCATTGTTTTTTTTTTGGCAATTTAGTGAGTTTTAACGATTTTGTACACAAAAACAAATGCACGTGCCAATGTTTTATCGCTAACTAGATGACCCAATAACAGTCCGGGGGTAGCAGTGTCAGCGGTCGGAATGGTCGCGCGATTCAAAACGTTCGACAAGAACAGACTTAAATTTTTGCATTTCACGACAAAGCGCGCCAAATCCTGCCGAATATTCGGCCGAATGTTTGGTTCGGTAAACTTTTAACCGAACATTCGGCCGATTATTCGTATTCGGTGAAACCCTTATTCGGCCCATCACTGATTTTCATACAAAAATAAAAATATTTAAATTGAACGCTATAAAGCGACCCCGCCGCCCTAACCCCGCTCCACTCGCTATTTTACAATCGCTTTCTTTTGCTTCGCATACACTTCGTAACATTTAGACCGTTTAATTCAAATATTTTTATTTTTGTATGAAAATCTGATGAACTAAAATATGATGAATTTTTGAAATTCATAGAACCAAAGTTGTTGATTATGACGTTATTAACATAGTCCTGAGAGGTTGTCAGTGTTTTACAAATAACCCTGTATATCTATCTCTCTCAAGCGCATGGCACTCGCACTCTAGTCTCAAACGGTCCGAGATATCGTGTCCGTGAGCAGTGTCTATGTGTGCGTTGCTCGAGCGCACTTGTATGTAGAATGACTTCTGTACCTATCTATTTTGTGTTTCAGTTCGCAGGTGTCTAGCTGGTCCTAATATTGCATTTCACTGTACTTCGAAATTTCTCGTCCTTTGTTCCATACATATCTGTTTACTTCGAAAGGAAAAATAGGGCCTACAAGAAATAACAATACAGCAAAAATTGGTACAGAAGTAACCCTTATATCATGTATTGCTTGCTTCGCACGTTCATCTCGACGACTCTCGTACGTTCCGAGCCAATCCGATCTTGTGTCGGTTGGCATGGAGTCTAATCTCGGCCAGTTGTATGGAGGGTGTATTACTATCATGTGCATATTGAACGACGTCGGGTTTCCCCGAGATTTATCGGACCCTATCGGAATATACCGATTGTGTGGGACACGTATCCAATACTTCAGTATGTTCTGAGCTTATTGGAAACGTACAAGAGTGCCTACTCTACTATGAGCGTATCCTGCTCCTTCTCACAAGGTCTAATTGGTCTATTATTTCATTTAGGATTATTGTCTATGTGCTAGTGGGGTAATCTAAAATTATCTAATTAACCATGTTAATGGAAATTAGTGTAGGATGTAAAAAAAATATTAAAGTTACTGTTAGTCCCTTCGTTAGTTATTTATTCGGTTAATACACACGTTGCGTCACTAAAATGTGCCAAATGCACTGCGGTAATCGCCAGGAGACATATCGGAGTACGTTTTGTTATGTACGAAGACACTGACGCTTCCCAAATATTATCAATTTCCTGATTATTTAGCATTTATAAAATTAGGTACATATTTGCTATGTACGTAATCTGTAGCTAGCTGAAAATTAATTGCTAATTTTTTTACATGCCAAGCTAATGCAACATCAATTTCACTCCGCGTGGAAAATTAAACATGTAATATTTTTTCACTGGAACGTTGGTTATACGGAAATACATTGGCGCGTATGTGGTATAAACGTCACGATCCGTTTACGCGTCACCTCACGTCCTTAATTCGCGCACGTTTCAATCAAGTTATGATTATATAACTCGACATGCTGATTCTTTAGAACATAAAATCGATGTGTAAATCACGTACGATTTAGAAAAATACCTCTATCGTCAGCATAACAGCTGTTAAACGTGTTTTGCTGAACAAAACTCCTTGAACCATTCGTACAATGAATGGACGTGAACATTGTTGTAGTCCGCACGCTTTGGAAGAAGGTTGATAACTGCTCACTGCCAATATATTGGTAATGAATAGATGATGCTGCTACCACCGGACGTCTAGTCACGTAACTCGGCAAAGTTTTGGCGTAGTGAGAGTAAGTTTGCGCATGTACACTTAGTGCAACAAAAAAATGGTCACTTTTATTGCTTGTCATTATTCCATGGTTATTGACATAATTTATTTCTCTCTAGAGGAATTCTCTTCTCTACTCTTGCCAAGTTACGTGCCGGCGACTATACTTAAGTATCGTCACTCATGAAGGCTCTTTTTATGCACTCCTAGTTCTTCTATCCGTGTGAAATACACTTTGAAGCGCCCCATCTTTTAATTGCGTTGAGAAAAAAACTTGAATTTTTTACAGTATTATGAACCTTGAGATTTTAGTAATTGGTATTAATTTCAACTTGATACTTCTAGCTACTCCCGAGAAAAAGAGTCTTGACGGACTCACTGACAGACGGATATCTAAGTGATTGGGGGTACGGAATCCTAAAAACGAATTTTAGGGCACCAATAGGAAGTTGGGAGCGTCTATCGTTAATTACTAGGATCTCCACAGTTATTTAAAGCTGAAACATAAATCAACGTACAATATAAATCACGTACGATTGAGACAAGTGGCTCCAATCTGTTCTAAGAGTAATTCTGTGCGTGACTGTACGAGGCGACATCGAAACCAATTACTCGACACTTGTTATGTTAATTAGTCAACGTTAATATAGTACTTGAGTATCTGTATGATGCTGGTAAATTAATATGGTGTATATTGCATGCCATCACTTCACACCTAGGGGTGACACGTCATCGCCGTACGAAAATACAACGCAAATGCTTTATGACTTAAAAAATCATTACATTCAGGTAGAAATAATTAAATTTTCCAATTTCTTAGTATCCGTTTAAACTTATTCCAAAACTTTCTATGCAAAACCAACTGAAAAGTCAATCACCTTGGTTTAGCTTTGAAATGTTTTAATTTCCCAAGAGGACCTTAAGTTTCAAGAATAGGTATTACATGATTGATATCCATTTTTAATTTCGGAATACTTGTATTATGTTAATCAGTACTAATGTGCTTTTTAAGATAAAGCTGAACTTGGATTAAGTTTCCTAAGTTTTAATACCGTAATCGCCTCTATTCCGCGATAACTGTTAGTAACAATAGTGCCAGCCTACACAGCCAGCCCTGATCCCCCCACAATCAGCGGAGTAGAAGTAATTACATGTTCATTAGTGCGACTGGGACGACACGCCACATCGCGTGACATCGTACAAGGCACATCCGACTTGTACTTGTTACCAAATAATTGTATACTTAGTTACTTGAATTTGATATGACAGATGAGGAGTGGAGGCGACGCCTTATTAAGGGTTTGTTCAGATAGGAATTAACTACAGTAAGCGCAAGCGATAATGCTTAGAAAATATCCCACCGGTCGCAATTCAGATGACCTTTAAAATAGCAACGTTGCCGCGATCAATCGTTGGATAGGTGATCGTTATTTACACATCGGGACCCCTCTGTGCTCAGAGAGTACGTTAATCTGTGTCGATCCCTGTTGCCATATAGATCTCGGACAGTCTATAAAGGCCGTCAAGTCTGAAACACAGGTTCAACCTGAAACTGCCATCGAACTCGTGTATACATTTTCTTTATACTATCTACTGAGATTCACCCGGATAGATTAGAACCGTTCGGCCACAACATAGTTGCGAGAGAGACTAGTCTGATGAGGTGAAGTCAGTAACAAATGTGGCCCACATGAATTAATATATGAAGAGGCCTTTACGAGCGTTGTGAACAGCTATTGTTTACGCGGCGTGTTCGCCCGTGACGCCCTGAATGAGAATTGACGGCGCGCGTGTGACGTAAGCAAATGACGTTGTATTTCGTTCGGCGTGTTTGGTCGGACGTAATTACGTTTGTTTTCCAATAAGCTGCACTCTGATACGTTACGATTGGACGGAATTGAAAGTCAAATACATTCTGTGTGGAAACAGAAACGTATCAGATATTCTGTTGTAAAATTCTGTTTGGTTGCAGATGATAACTTTCGACGACGTGTAGCTTATGTGTCCCAGAAAACTAAAGTTACTACGGACATATAACATAGTTAAAAATGCTCCATTTTGCAACTTTGTAATGTTTAATTAATTATTGGGCAGGTTTTTATTTCTTTGGCACTGAAAATTCCAACATCCTCTCTAAGTGAATTATTTAAATACCATTTGTAAAACATGTCCTGTCAAACCACTTTTATCATTACGTATCCCACATGTGATCCTCTTATTTAATACAAAGGGATAACAACATGTAAAAGAACGATACCTTTTTCTCGTAGACCCATATGATCTCGGCCGTAATTGGAACATGCCGAATATAATAAAATAGGCCGAAACAAGCTCATTTTCGTCTTGACCTATCCATGTTTGTACGAGTCATGGTCAACAAGGGATGTGAAAGCAGCGGACAAAAGAGGGCCACTAAACTAACGGTCATTCAAAAATATTACTGATTAGAATCGCTTGTGATTTCACTTCTATTGTATTTGAAGCTCAAAAATGCAACCGTTTTATCACTTTCACTATATGAATGTATATACACTGTTCAAATACTCCAAATAGATCTCTAACGCAAAAATATTGACAGCCAGAATTTTATTAATTATCTGCAAAACGATACGTCATGCTAGTCTCCAAGTGATAGCCTCCTTATCATGTTCCTCCTTGCATTTCCCAAACTATGTTGGGCTCAGCTTCCAGTCTAATCAGATGTGGCTGAATACCAATATTTTACACAAAACGACTGCCATCAGTCCTTCACAACCCAGTTACTGGGAAATGCCGATATCCTATAGTTACACTGGTTTTCAGACTTTCGGGCTTTTGACTACCAGTAACGATTGCAATAGGTATTCGTATGACACGCGGAACTGACGCTTTAACGTGCTCTCCGAGGCATGGAAGGGTCTCGATGTGTAACGAACGGTCACCCATCCACTGACTGACCTCGGCAAGCGCAGCTTAATCAAAAATGCAAATCGTTGTTAATTAGCCACGAGTCTCCCCACCATTATGTATGGTATATTGTTTGAATTCACATTATCGATACACTCTCATGCCAATGCAATGTCGGAACAAATCGGTATCAAATCGAGAACGTATTTACAGCAGACTGGTACCGGCTTCGACACTAATTGCTTTCGCAGCAGCTTCTAAGGCCTAATCTTGTATGTACCGTTCATTACACTCGATACCACAAAACTCGAGCCATGTCTAGAAGTAAATTTATTTCGAAATAAATAAGTTATCTTCAAGACTGTTATGGTTAATAATAGATGAATTGCAATATTATTTTCTCAGTATCCATTACCTTCATAAATTCCACGTAGTTTTCAGTGGCTTTCAGATGTTCGACGTTGAATCAGAAACTCAAGGTAGTTATTTATTCAGTATTGTATGAATTAGTAAGACATTTATTATATGCTTTCAAATCATGGTAGTTTTCTTTGTTTACTGTTTATGGAATAGCAGTTTAATTTTTAAATATCACTTCTGTTCTTCAATTTCGTCAGCGTTTGAGGCTCAGCTGCCTTTGGTTCAAATTGTGAGGTGCTTTGCTGGCGCAAAACTCGCTACTATCAAACATAGAGTAAACACAGCTGTCAAAGAAGCACTGTTGTCAAGATTAAACACTGTTACTCTAAATATGATCAATCCATAAATTTCTTTTTTTTCAAACATATTTTTTTATGGGTACTTAAGAACCGTTAAAACTTAGGATTACGGTTCCAAAGAGGCCCCCATGGAGAAGAACAGGCAAGAAACTCCATGAATACACTTTTAAAATGATTGAACAATGTATGAAGAATTGAAGAGGGGCACGTGGCTAATTATCAACCGCGCGGATCATACGATTTGCAAGGTTAAGCTGCTCTTGCTGCAGTCGGTCTGTGGATCGGTGACCGTTCGTCACACATCGAGACCCCTCCGTGCTTCAGAGAGCACGTTAAATCATTCGGTCCCGAACATAAGAATACCTATTACAGTCGTAACGGGAAGTCAGCAGCCCGAAAATCTGACAACCGGTCTAACCTTAGGATATCGGCATTGCCCAGTAACTGGGTTATGGAGGTCTGATGGCAGTCGCTCTGTGTAAAATACTGGTATTCAGCTGCATCTGGTTAGACTGGAAGCTGTCCTCAACATCGTTAGGAAAAGGCTAGGCAGAACATGTGAAGAATTGGAGCTGCATTGTTGTGCTTTTGAACACTCCCTTAGGCGAAACACACATTGCCCCGCGCTACGCTGCGTGGTGCGTGGTGACGGAGCCACAACACTGCGCGTGAATGCGTTTTCTGTGTGTTGCACTACGCGTGTTTTCTATACAAACACAGATACTCGCAAACAACGTAAGAACACGCACTCCCGCGCTACGCTGTGTGATGCGGTGCAGTGTGCGAATCGCCTATGTAAAGTGTCGTTTTCATCTTCCTCTTCAGAGGAAGGAGCTGTATTTTGTATTTGAAATAATTATAGTTTTGTATTCTACTGATTATACAATTTATACTTTAACTTGTTTAAATGTTCTCTAGTGCAATGTGCGCTGGTCCCGGTTGCATGTTTGTAAAGTCTCAGTTGTGGAACTGAAAGTTTTCACTACATCATTTGTAGTGTTTCTGATGTCCCTTTGTGCAATATAAATTACACTGTTAAAGTAACTTTGGTGATTATAACAGCACTTTTTTTTGTGGGAAAAATTGTTTAAGCTCATGAATGTTTAAATGAAGATTGTTTAAAAAACATTGATTGAAAAAAAATATTAAGATGATAGATTACATACATACATAAACTCACGCCTTTTTCCTATGGGGGTAGGCAGAAACTATACGACGCCACATGCTACGATCCTTACATGCTCCTTTTACTTCCATGATAGATTACTGTAATGACATCTTTTGTATAATTATAACTTAACATCACGCCTGTATTCCCCGAAGGGTTGGCCAGAGGTGTATAGTAACACTCTCATTTCGCCGTTATGTTTAAGTCTTATGTAATAGGAGGCGAGCTTATTGCCATCAACCGGGCGCAAATGCAAACTCCGGGCTGCTACTGAGGAATTCCACACGGAAATACCCAATAACATGTTGCCTGACCTGGGGATCGAACCCTCACGATCAGCAGTCGTGTTTGTCACCACCAGACTAACGAGGCAGTTATAATAATTATACTTGTATGGATCGATGAAATAAGGCAGTAAGCATAATAACGTTACAAATTTTAGATTACGCAAACATGTTGTTTTATTTGGTTGTACTACTTTGTTTCTTTTGCATCACGAGAGCCGTCACCGCCGTATTTTCAGTAGCATTAGACATATACGTTACGCACTGATTACACATTAAATCTGCACACTACAATGTTTTTTCTTACAAAACGTAAGTAGGTGCTTGTAGATATTTCAGCACATTTTATACGCGCAGTTCTATCTCATATTTATCGACGCATGTAAGCACGACTCTGCTATTTCCTTAAATCGAATATCCAAGTGTGACGCGTGTTTGCCTACGTCGGTACGAAAACGGGATCTCTCAACATTTTTACTGAACATGTAGCACTTTTATTTTTCACACAAACATTGTAGTTCTTAATCTCATTCAACGCGTAACAATGTAGCAAAAGATTTCGTTCGTATTATTTATGAGTTCACGGACCTTGGTTGTACTTGGTACAAGTCAAATGTATGACAAAGATAAACAAACTTGTGTACCTTTGCTGAGGGTTGCCGAAGTTGCTCACAGTTGGTCTAAATATTTAAGTAAGAGTTTGGGCCGTTTCTGAGCTCTTAAATGGTGCAAGGTGAGGTGCTAGGGACCGCTCACTGCTGAGATAACAGCTATGTCGAATTTCGCCTTCCTAAAATTTTAGAACTAATAGAAATATTGATATTTCTGTATTCTGAATATCCCTAGTATATATTTAAAAAAAATTGCCTGGTTTTTAAAGGATAACAATAATGCTAAAAGAAAAAAGCAATACTTATGTTCCAATATTAGCATATGTATCGGCACTTCGCCATATTATATTGCAAAGATTGTCTGCCAACATTTCTAGAGACGATACTACGTAAAAACATATACCTACGTTATATATTGTTTATCCTCGCGTAAGGGTATATTTGATATCAATCCTTTATGCTGATTCCAATATTAAAATGCTCTCCTTTATTCCGAATATTCCATTGTTAGAGTATGTGAAATAGTTCTTTTTTATTCGAAAACGATTGTACCTCTTTTTATTTTTTTAGTTGTACCTACATATTCCGTTTTAGTAACATCCTACGTAGGTAGTTGTAGTAAAAATCACGATTTTGAAAAAGTAGTCAATGTATTCGATTGTGTTGCCAGAAAAACTGTAATACACCGGAAATATATATTGTATATATATATATATATATTGTATGGAGCGTGTATTAGCTAAAAGGCTGTTGACCTAAAAATACTAGAAATGTCTGGACAAAGGAAACTAAGTAACGTATAAACTATGTCCTTCCGTGTTGAGTGCTTACAAAGCTTGTATTCAGAAACTAAAAACAAGTACGAGTGGAACTAGGGATCTTTCTGTCTCTTTCCCAAAGTTTTCTTGTTAAATTAAATAATCAACTTTGACCTCAAGGCGGCCAAGCATGTTGTTTAACTGCGCCAAATTAATGACACTATACTGGTAGTTTCTAAGATATAAAGCTGTGACATACAAGTAGACATCCAATTCCCACCATGTTTACATTTCTAGTAGGAAACACAAAAAATAATAAGAATATGTTGCATTATCGATTTGATTTGTTTTGTTTGTTGCATTTTATTAATCGCACCTTCTGCATTTGCATATATTTGCAGGCGGGAGGGCGGCGCTGCATTCTTCATCCAAGCTTGATCAACTGTTTGGCGGAATTAACACTAAATATTGTTGTTGTATCTTTGTATAGAATACGTTGCTTGTATTTTAGCTTAAGTGTAGATATTGACTCATGTTCCACGCCAACGATCTAATATCAATAAACTATTTCATTTTGACACTCATTAATCTTGCCTATCGTAGCCTACCCATTCAATTGACTGGTTATATCTCAAAGCATGGATCCATTATCAACTTCGATTTCTATATTGAACAACCATGATGTGGCATAGCTGCTGAAATATGAGTAATAACTTTTACTAAAACGATTTATTTTCTATATTGAATGATCGCGTGTCCCCTCTATACAAACTACGATTTTCGTATCGTCATGAGTTTATTTACGGTTATATTGTAGTTTGTATGCCGTCATAGTTAACTGGTGTTATATTTGTAAATTTTTGTGTGCCGCTAATGTTTTTGCGCGAGTTTCCATTTCTCGCATATCATCATTATCAAAGTTCAGAAGTTCCTTAACAGTGATGCCCTAGCGGTTAGAAGCCATAATTAAAAGTTGCCGGCTAGTTTCACCTTAAACTTCTCTCATTAAAACTTAGCACCTGAAAGGAACAAACATTCTTCTCATGTACCGTTAACTAAATCCCAAACCGCTAAATGAAGTTATTTGGTCCTCCTGTGTTTATTTAAGTAAAACAAAATGAACACACTGTTTTTTTTTGTAATATCTGACCTAAAATGTATCTCTAAAAATATATGGCTGTCATGTCATATTTTGTGTACCTATTACATTACCTAAAGTAAAAATTAAATACATACATATATACATAAACTCACGCCTTTTTCCCATGGGGGTAGGCAGAAACTATAGAACGCCACATGCTACGACTCTTACATACCCCTTTCGCTTCATCCACATTCATATATCTTGTCACACACGTCACACAAATTAAATATCTCAAATATTTTACGAAGTATTATCTAGCGAAAAAGAACAATCAAAATTTCATATTCGTTGTGTTTTTGTGATAGCTAATAATGGACTTGTACATCAAAATTTTCTCGTAACACGTCTACATGTGAGACACAGCGGAGGAATAATAAATGCCGACATTATTTTGGTACGGGACTCGGGTGGCTCGGGCTGAGCCTTGGGTGGGGTGGCTCCATTCTTCGCATTTTTGCGGCGTCTTTGCTGTCGCGCAAGGAAATACTCACGAATTTTTAGTCTCAGTTTCGGTAAAAAGGTGCGCTTTGTGCTCTGGCACGTTTTGAGCTCACTGTATTCCGATTCCTCTACAGGTGGCTCGTGCCCTTTTAGCGAATTGTGATGAAAAAGGCCTTAAATTGGATTCGAATTGGTTTTGAATAACATCGTCCTTACGTTTTTACTGCCGTTTGATGTAGGTTCTCATTGTTTTGATGGTTCGTTGATCATTACCTTGTCTTATTTCTTCATCTACGTCAGAGCGTGCTTTTGCTCATAGGAAGAGGCGATACTACCTTCACTTATTGTTTGATCAACACACCCTATTTTCAGTTATTATTCAATTAGGTAAATAACCATATTCCATTCGTTTTTCAGAATATAATAATTAAGTAACAATTCCAACATTCGCTCCAATTTTCCTCCAATTACGGAAAAGTACATTGTAGCCAATATTTGTTCTTCATTCGTAACTAAGGTTTGTATACCACATCGATGCGAGTGATCAGCGGCATGAAACGTGTTTGCACAAACTTCCCCGTTCTATTTTACGCTATATGTTTGGACAAGCCCCGAAACTAGCCCGAAGCCCGAGAATTATAGAGGTCAGGTTGTTTTTGGCACAATCCGTGAGGATTTATGCTTCGGAGAGACATCAACGGCACTCATAAACAGTGCATGCGCGCTCAGTGCTGCTTGATTCATGGCTACTCTTGTTTTGAATACATAGTTTATTGTACGTCTCAGCGACATTGTGTGAAATGTTTAGTATTTGAGATTTGAAGGCTTAGTTATTATTATTTTTTTGTTAGATAGTTTTGAACTGAAAACCGTTTGCTGGCTTGTATAAACAAGTGTCTATGATGATAACGAAATGTGCAAATGCAAAATTCGCGGTATGTTTTCAGATTTATGCAGATGTAAATTTTATAGTGTTGCCTATCTCGATCATCATTGTTTTATTGTCTTCTTTCTAAGCTACCGAATTAATAAATACATGTACTCACGCCTGTAATCCCCAAAGGGGTAAGCAGAGGTGTTCTCCTATGACAGTAGTCTGTATAGTACTGTATAACCACGTTTCGCCTCTAATATTAAGTCCCATGATGGCGAGCCTATTGCCACTTTCGGGCATAATTATGGTATAATTATAATACCCAATTAATATTGATTAGATTTCTCACTTGTGTTTATTAATCCACTACGCTTTTCAAAATCACACGCACACACACAAATTCCAACAAAATGTCATATAGTTTCCTTATTTTTCCTCAATAACGAAATAATTAACCCTCATTGTTGTTTGGAACATCCAGTCAGTACTCTATTGGGCAGTATTCTGGACTCTGATGTCACTAAGTCACGTAATTGGCCGGAAATGGTACCGCGCCGCTCGAGATTACATTCGATCACGTTCCCGTAAACAGTTTAGCGCTGATTTTTTTTATACGACTATCTTTTTGGAGACCGATGGATCTGGTATCGAGTTTATTTTATTGGGAAATGGATAAATGGATTTTGAAGTCTTTATGCTCATGTGGTATCGTTGATCGAACGTCGTAATTCCAGTGAATTAGTTTACCCGATAACCTTTGTGGTTATAATAGATAGTAGATAAACCCTCGCCACATTTCGGACATCTGTCGAGGAAAATATGACATTAATAACTAAGTCAATTTCCAGTTGAGCCGACCATTCGGGCACCGGCTAATAAATTAATCTGGCGTCGGATCAGCGTCAATGTTACATTAGGGTCAGTGACAGAGTTCGTAAGGCGCGAGATAAAGCTGTCTAGCAATTAATGAAAAGCTGATTTTGGGAAATGTCTCGCCAGATAACGACTCCTTAGAGGGGACTATTATTGGATTAAAAGAGATATTCGCCTCTGTCCCTCCTCGTTCCGTCGTACTACATTAATTTAATTATAATCAAAAGATCGTCTCCCTAAATTCAGTTAATGAACGCGCTCATTTATCGCTAACATTTTTGTTGTATTTGTTGTTTGAGACAAGATAATTCATTATAAAGTTTCTACAAACATTACTCCCGGAAGCACATTTATGTATTTTGTCGTAAATGTAATACTTTACGCTCACCTTTAAACATACACTTTTCATTAGTCATGTTCGTTGGCATTGCGTAAACAATAGAAAGTGATATTTATATGTTAAGTTCGCGACTCATGTTTCAAATAAATAAATTAAATGTTTAATTACGAAATTCCCCCTGGAACAGTCTTAATTTACGCTTAATTTCGTCTCGTTTTCAATCTCAACTTTCGTCGAAACTTTTGCATTGTTCCGAACGCGGTAGTTGGCAACTATAGCGACCGCTCGAACAAAGACTCAAAAGCGCTAAATAAACTCTCGCTTGACGAGTTTTTGTTCTAGTTGCGAGTGGGATTATAACACAGGTATTACTACCGATGTCGCGAGAGGCGAGAACACAAAAAGTGTACCTCCCCGGGTGTTCAAACTTACCGCGGCTAGTACTCGTACAAGTTGTTCTTTGACAAGCCAAGTTCCTTTTGTGGGCGTCACAGTAATTAATGTTGGACGACGAACGCTCATTCTGTTCCGAGTTTTCTTATCGCAATTCGTGTATTTTATTCGTGTTTTGCTATTATTCGCAACTTTTTTTCACGGTTCCCGAAACGTTTCGTTAGTACATTGTCGTAAATAATGACGTACATTGGTTTTGCTTCGGGGTAAATTCGATGTCCTCGGATTACGTTTTTTCCCATTGCCATGAAGTTGGAGAAGTAGTTACTTTCTTGTTTATCGTAACGACACGTTGCTGCTGGCAATTTGTAGTTTGATACGATAACGTCGACATAAGTTTAGAAGAAGCCTATTATCGTATTCCTATAACAGTATTTTGCTTACAACGTACATACATATTGGAAGTAAATTAGAAACTTATTGAGTTCATGATGTTTTCTTATAGGCGCTGTTCTCGTAGCTCGTCTGCTACTTGATTGAATTTTTATTGAAGATGAAGATTGGCAGGCGACATTATCGTACACTATCGTTATAACTAAACTTAATAGAATTATCGACAACAATGTCTGCTTACAAAGTCGCATGTTTAAATATATATTGCAGCAAACAATGCAATTACAGTTCTCAGGCGACTTTTTTCCCGACGTCAATTACAGAGATGTTATCGCGACTTTATTTCGACATGAAAACGAAACAAACTGCAGACTATCCGCAACACGTAATTGACTTGTCGCCGTATCTAATTGCTGACCTTAATAAAAGTACAATGTTCCTGCCTTCATGTATTAGCTAATGATTTATTTTACTTGACGACACGTTTGGTGCAGTGTCTGAGTAATTAGCTTCTGCCTACGGGTCGTGGGTCCGATTCTCGCCACGGTACAAATATTTGTATAGCCTACAGATAGTTGTTCCGGGTCTGGGCGTTTGAAATGTGAAGATTTGTGTCTGTAAACACCTAAACCACCCAACATTTTTTTTTGTTGTAATTTATCTGTTCTATCCACGACTTGTTGAGAAGTAACTATAAACGAAGTTCCCCTCTCAGTTGTAATACAATTCTATCGTAGTCAATCATCTCTTGCAACGTATGGAGCGATATCAAACGTTTCCACGAGAATCGAGTCATGTTTGCCTTTGCACAGCGCACTGACAGCCACTATTACAACCAAAAGGAAGTGAACAATTCATACTAGTTGGGTACAATGGACGCAGCGCGAAACAAAGCCTAACTGAGAGTCAACGTCCATTGACACTTTAATTGAACCGAACCAGTGTTAGTTCTAACAACGCGAGCATCGGATGTGCAAATGGTCCGTAAATCATTCCTCTAGTCAGTCCGTCGAGTCTGCTATCTCGTTCTGTGCCAACTAACGACCCCGCATTCGGAAATTGCAATACTCATATGTCACTAACCGTAGTAGTGGAGCGCTTGTATTGATGCGGAATGCATTGCTCTCTGCGAGGCGACCAGCATTCTTTGGGCCCCGCCTCCTCCGCCGACACTTTGGAGCACAAATCGATGCCGGGTGTTTCCTTTTATGTCCATGTGTCAAACATAATTGGTCGGATTGAGTCGCCGGGTACATATGGAATGTCGTTCTGATGACCGTTTAATATTTCAAATGTAATCCAGATATCCGATGTCCAGTTGGTCAAAATTAAATTCTTGATCGGCTTGATGATTCGATAGCGTGAAATATTCCAAAAGTTTGGTTAGGTAGAAAAACTCGTGTAACTAATAGATCCCTGGTTAATAGTTCGAATAGTTTCATATACCGTTTTGATTGAACGTGAATAGAGCCCAGGGAGTATGAAAGAATACTCAACATCAGTCATCTATAGTGATTTTAATATTTTACGAGTATTCAATTATCGATCGCAGAGTTCCGAATGATGCAAATTGAAACAAAACTTTTATAAATTGGTGTTTAGGAAAGGACTCAAAGTGCGTCAATATTAAACTTGTACAAATTAGGAGGACTTATAATTTACTATCTAAATAGAAAATTTCCTTTGGAAGCTTAAATAAAATTTATGTTCAGAAATAAAAGAAACTGGGAAAATTTGTCAGGGGTACAAGACTAAATAAATAGGTCCATTGAGGTTAATTTAGGAAGCCACCGAATTCTTTTGTGGCCTGTATTTATACAAAGGCCTCATTTTTAAATGAAATTGTTTCGGTTACTTTTTTGTAATCATAAAATAAGCACGCTCTCTGTGTGGCGACAAATACAAAAGATTCAGATAGGTATAATCTTTACACAGTATAAAACAAAGTCGCTCCCGCTGTCTGTCTGTTCCTATGTATGCTTAGATCTTTTAAACTACGCAACGGATTTTGATGCGATTTTTTTTAATAGATAGAGTGATTCAAAAGGAATGTTTATATGCCCCACATTAGTATCTACATTGCACCCGTGCGAAGCCGGGGCGGGTCGCTAGTAATATTATGGAATTAGAGTTGCAGAAATCATTGACGTATAAAAACAAGTATGAGGAAGAAAAGGCCTATGCAGTAAATGCTACATTCAACACTTCAGACAAGGCTGAACGCAAAACAATACCTGGTATTGACAGAAACATAATCTAAATACATTATCTTAATTGTTACGAGACGTAGGCGGTTTCCTGGTCTTTTGTCATGTTACCTTTGCAGCTTAACAACTATTGGAACATAGTACACTATCGATCACGTCATGTATTAACATACTGTGTGGGTACCGTTAGGTTTCCACTCTATTATCATTCAACAGCCCGCACTAATGTTGCCATCTCCAGACATTTCATTGTTATCAGCGCGCATGTATAATGTGGCATGTGTAGTTGACATAATTGCTGATTTTGTCGGCCATGTTGTATTAAATCATAATACATCCGCAATGTGCTCAATGACACTTGATTGCGGCGGTATCTGATGTCAATAATTTATTAGGAATGTGCACAACTGACTAGCTATAATATTATGTTTATCTGAATTTACATTTATTATTGTTTTGCAATATTACTGAAGTATGACGCTTTGGCGCATGTTTTATGGAATGCAACTGTTACCCCTTCACAATAATACGCATTCTCTTAGAATACAACTCCACTCGTGTGCAAGTGAAACAATTCAATTTAAAAAGCATGTTCACGTGCATACCAAGAATTTAAACTATTCAAATTGTACAAATGGAAAACGAACCTGCAGTTTTCAGCACAAGGTATCTATTCTGGTATTCTACTTAGTTCACTTTATTTCCAACATTTTAAAATTTCAGCTGGTCGAGTAAGTCGATTCGCGACGAATGTTCTGAGTTCTATTTCTGCTTATGTATAATAAAATCACAGTTCTTTGTTCGTCCTCACGTTTTAGGTCCAGACGTACCCTTTTCGCTAAACTTTACTTTCCCCTATGCTTCTAATAAATAAGCCTTCTAATACAACCTTTTTGTCGCTATCTCCCAAATTTCCCCAGCCGGGTCACAATTTTATGAAAGGGATACCTTATTATATTATTATTTAAAGTTTACGTGACACCTTTTCAGAACAATTTATCGTGGTTTTATTACATATTGAGAATAGTTATTAATGAAAACGGTATGTGCGTAATCCGCCAAATTGAAGGCAGACGGGCGTAATTAATGGGCATTTAAATGTCCATTCATCTAAAAGCGACTGTAGCTAAAATTTCGGACTCACCAGTCCATCGACTAATGAATTCGGTATCAGTATTATGGTGTTTATTTGTATCACTCAATGAGGAGCATTGGGCACACACAAACGTTTCCGGTTATTCGTAAATATTCAGTACGAAAATTCATTAAAATTTTCGCACGGTATGAACTGTATAACCGGGTGCCGCAATTAAAAGTTTGCTTAGAGAATATACGCCAACATTTTGATTTAAAGTTTGAGGTTTCGCTCGACACCCATACCGCGGCGAGAGAGTTCAGTTTTTACATACCTCTTCAAACGTTTTGTACCGTGCACATTGCTTTTATGTATTGTAAGATTAATATTATGAAAGTGGAAAAGTTACAATGGACACGGAACAAGTTTTAACGCGCGACGTATAGACTGAAAATCTTTTGTGTGGTGGTACAGTTCCTTGAGTTTGTTGACCAGCACTTAATTAGTTCAATGGACTTGTTATGAGTAGTTAGGGGCAATAAAGACTGTTTAGTTTAAGTGCGGTTTTGCGGTTTTTTCATCTTCCATTACATTAAGGATCGTGACACGATCCTCTGCTAAGATTAACTACGTTGAAAGTAGTTAGTATTCATTTGCTTACATTTTGTGTACCTAGGTGTGGAAAGGATTTTTTAATTTGTGTATCTAGTTGGGTTTCTCAAGTTCCAAAGGTAAGCAAAACTACTTATTTATTTACAACTCTTGAGAAACATACCAAGTTCTAGAAAAACAGAGTTTATCGTTGTTGCAAACATAAACATGTACAGAGACCCAGATTCATGCATATTCATCTCGACTTACAAATAATGAATTTTTACTTTTTCAACCACATAAGTTTATATGCAAAGTTAGATTGCACTATGTTCTATAGAAGTATTACATAGCAAGTGAAATTTTAAAAGATTCTTTGATGTCTGCACGAGCCGTATGAGAATAGTTTATGACGTGGTGAAAAGATGAGCCAGTCAGCAAGTACCGAAGCTGATTGCTTAAGGTGAGCCGGACATACTTATTTAGGTATCGTCACTTGTGGTGGCTCTTAGATAATGTATCCCAACATTTTGCATATATAGGTACTGATTCTGTTTTGCACAAAACAAAACTTAATTTAGACTATTGCCATCTGATACTCATTACTCTGATAAAATAAGAAAGAGACGGACAAAAATAAGAGCTGTCAAATTTAGTTGAACTAAAATTTGCATACAAATTTAGACGACAGGTCGGAACGTGTCGACTAAAGACACGGTGAAGTTCCAGGCGTAAACTAATTTGACATCTCTAACTTAGTTCTTATCTATCACCGTCCTTTTCTCGCGCTGTCTGTTAGTAAAAGATAGCAATTCTTTAATTTTAGTTTAGTTGGTGAATATGAGAATCAGCGCCATTTAAAAAGTTATCGAATGTGTCAAAATCGAATCCGTACTCTATTCAAACCCGTTCCGAAATCGAACTTACGTGTTCGGTACATTTACATTTCCTTTTGTGCCGCACAATATGAAGTTTTGTTTGTTCGGAAAGTTGGCAATGGACAGCATCCATTCCATTAGTATGGAACGGAAAGTTTGTGGTTATTTTTAATTAATACCGGGCCGGAGTTGCGCTGGAGGCGGCGACGAGGGAATTCGTTCCGACTAATATCAGTGGTTTAGTAGATTAAGCAGCTACTAAGTACTGGCAACCTTACAGTTTTGCTCTTTATTTTGTTAGCTTGAGCTTGTGTTTATGATTTGTGTTCGCTATTGTTTTTTTTTTCTTTTAGAAATGAAGCCAAGCGGTTTGACTGTCTTGTTGGCACAGCTTTTGCGGTTTCGAAAATTGTTTTATGCCAGTTTCAATGGCTGGATGGTGGTGCCGATTGATTTTTAGTCGTGTAGATTCTGAAGAAATGGTAATGTGTTAGATATTAAATAAAATTAGAATCGTTGGTTTTAAAATCATCTTTTTACATACTAATTTGATAATCTGGTCTGGGTGTTTGTGCATGTGAAGATTTGTGTCTGTAAACGCACCTCACGATACAGGAGAAATCCTAGTGAGGGGCAACGTTTTTAAAAAAAAAGTAAAATAATTATACTGAAAATACCTGTATTAACATTGCATTTTGCAATTGACTTCCCAAGTTCTCAGCATTAATAATATTTTACAGCATTCGTCGTACGGAATGCCAGTTTTATATCCGACTTCATAACCCATCACAATTAATTTGTCAATCGTGTTCTCTCATGACGGTAATAATTCAACAGGAATTCCGTACACGCTCATTAGTGCTTACAGCTTAATTGGATGCCGTTACAGCAACACGTTCGCAGGTACACGCTGATGCGCGAATTATTGAAGTTTTCATTACGTCTGAACGAACGAACACACCACGTTGCGCAACATGTATGGTTCATTAGTATTGAAAGAGAATATAGAGCGCTTGTATGGCTGTTCGAGTTTGTTCGTTGAGTGCAATTTTATCAGGCTCATTATGCTCGGTATATGCTGGATGCGGCAGGAAAAGTTATGACTTTACGACCATAATTTCGATGTATAAAAGATGCGAAGACTTTATGGTGTACTTAAAATAACTTTTACATATGAGCAGAATGTTTACAAAAAAGATTATTTTTCTATTAAATTAAAATCGTTCATTGCTTACACTTGAAATCTTACAGACGATGATGGTTAAAATTAAGTTAACGACGTTATTGAATCGTAAGTATCGATCTAAGTACAATCTTTAAATCAAATTTTAAAATTAATTAATAGTCGTCTTTTCGTGTGGTTAGTAACTAATCTGGTGTCAGAGTTTAAGCCGCCCATGGGCCTCTGACTTGGCTTCACATGCCGTCCAGAAATATCTCTCAGGCATGCCCGTTTCCTCACGATGTTTTCCTTCACCGTTTTTAAGCAAGTGATAATTGTGCAATACGCACATGAATCCGAAAAGTCAGAGGTGCGTGCCTTGGGTTCGAACTCGAGACTTTGAGCCTCGAGACTTGGCAGTCCGACGGCCACACAACTAGGCTATCACTGCTGTTAAAATTAATAAATTAATAAACAAATCTGTTGTTGATAACCCAAAGTGCCAATTTGACGAAACCTTTTCGTCAAACAAAATGTTTTATTTATACACGTATGCGATTCTCATTCAAAACTCGACTCCGGAAACTAATATGGTAAGACTTTGCAAGTTGCAAATGTTAATCGAATCTGTTTGTAAGGACGCGATGCGTTTCGTAAAGAGAACGCGCGTGATCGTGCTTCCACCTCAGTGACGATCGTTGCTTAACTTACATCTCTTTAGGTTGTAACGTAGAAGGTAAAGTCGTTCGTGCTTGGATGATGTCCAATAGTAACAATGGTGACATCATAAATGTTTTTAAACTTTCGCGTTTCGTAATACTGACTCGGGTGTAGTCGGTATAATTCGGCCGAAACATTGGGATAAAAAGTATTGTGCCTTTAATATTCTTCGCGACTAAACCTGACTCAGTATTTTATAGTGATATCGTAGCTAAAATCTGTAGAAAGTAGTATTGTTTTTCTATTGTGAAATCAACAAGAAGTAAATATTCTACTTCAAAATTGTAAAGACCCATGTATAAACAGAAATTAAAGCTAACTTCCACAAGCATAATGAAACAACAAAGATATTCATAATATTACTAGTTTCTTAAGTAAAATTTTGGAAACTTACGATATGCCTTTGTTAAAATTTATCTCGCTTGTAAAATTGTTGAATACAAACTTCTCAGTTCAAAAGTAGGTTCAGTGTAGGTCGGCTGCGATGCGCCGAGCCGCTAATATTGCAAGTGGCGTGGAATGCTCCAACTTCTCTTAATCAGCCGAGGAGATGTCGCCTACAATAGGGAGACGGCAAAGTCGCGTTGACAAGGACAAATATTCGACAAATTCATCTCTTGCAAAGGTTCAGAGTAAACGGAAGATATTTTTTCCACGGGGACTGCAATAAAGGACAATGAAAGAAAAACAAAAGTGGAGTGATGGAGCTGAGCGTCGACAGTTAATGATTTGTCTACAGTAGGTACCATCCTTTTATTACGCAGGTAATAATTCTTTTTATGTAGGCATAATACGTTAATTAAGGCTCTACGGTTCTATTACATTGTGATCACACTTAACTCAATGCAGCTTCATATCGTAGTCAAACGTTATACGATCAAGTCAACAAATCGTTAATAAGTAATGTTGTCCAAGGCCTCGTGAAGCAATCGCCGACAGGTGAACGTAATTCGATTAATATTAAACACGTACATTTGCAAATTCATGTTAAAATATATAATAAAAACTGTGTCCTTGATATACGAGTGGATAAGTACATAAAAAAATTAAAACCCATTTGTTTGCGGTTTTACACAGTGCAAACCGCAAGCTGATCTAAAACGAGATAGAAGTCACGCACTTAAATAATAGTGTTGGGTGTAAAGTTTGCAATAACTCATACATGAACAGTTGCGGGTTGTGGCCTAAAGGTGTGTCCACATTGTCCAACTAGACTATCGGCCAAGAAGGCCGATTTTATAATTATATTTTTATGGATATCGGGACAGATAAACGTGCGGCCTCTCATTATCATCATAGCCATTGGCACTCACTAAACCGGCATTGAGTGCACTTCCTGACAGTTATGAACATCGTTATCCTTTTTTATTCGACATGACAACGTGCAAGGGATATTAAGTAGCTAACAAACAATATTTTACATGCTTCCATATCTGAGCGCAGAGATTTAACATAGTCGAAAATATTTTAATATCCTGGACTTATCTTAAAATATTAGTGACGCGTTGCGATGCTAGTGTTCATAAAAGCTACATTTGGGATTAACGTAGCGCCAGGCGGAACTTAGCGTAATATGTAATATTGTGCTGGTGTCACAATCCGACTAAGTTTTCACTTGGTATTCAGCTAGTTTTAGTTACAGACAACGACTAACCGATACGAATTGCCGCGACCCAGGACGTGTGTATTATAGCAATGGAAATTATGATGCAGTACTTCAGTCTAAACTGTAACGCTGCTGAAACTACGGGCACGTGGGTAAAACCTAGTGTTTATATGTTTTACGAAGAGAGATTGCCGAAGAACAAAGTTAGAGTCGTATTTCAGCGACATACGACGTGCATGTTAAAACATATTTACTTGTTGCAAAACGCACAATGTATTTAATTCACAGACAAACCAGAACTGAAATACTATAATTTTACACCCACTGTGAAAGCTGCAGTATTGAAATATGGCGTGTTCGTGTTTGTTCTGCCTGTCAGTGTTACAATGTTAGGTACGTTACCAGCTTACTAGAATGCAGTCGAGGGTTTTATTTTAAAACCTAGAAATAAAAGAGTCCCGTGCGTGGTTCACGGGATTTATTCTGCAACGCTTCTGTTTGTTGCAAGATCAACTTAAATAAAGTTGTAAAAAAATACACCATCTTATAGAAAAGTTTATTGGCATTTACAGGTTAACATTTTCATTGATTTGTCAACGTAGTCACTTTATGGAATTGAATTTGGATAAAATGTGATTTTATTATGTAATTCAGTCAATTAAATCACTCTACCTCAAGGATTTCTGGCTGTCCCAATTAGTCGTCATTACATCGCCTAATTGGCAAAAAAGGTCGAACAGTTAAAGCTTCGTTCGCACCGAGGAGACCTGAACGAGAGCGTCAGTGATTATGAAAAGACGCTCGGAAAAGTCTACAACAAAGTAATGTGTAGGGTTGAGGCGAAGGACGAGGACTGGGCTCATGAAACTGGTGGCACTGAAGTATAAACACTAATAGGATCTTAGCACCAAAATGGAAAAGAAGTTCGTGCTGTCGGGAGTCGAGCAGAATTTCGTTGAACCGCATAAGAGTTGTAGTATTATTGTGTAGTTCTAGCCTAATGGTTGTGGCCTGATCGATATTTTGTGATGCTGCTTCGCAACGTTTCTGTCACCAGTCTGACCGAACCGTAACCTCCTAAGCTATCGAGGAAACTGTAAAGAAAATAAAACCTGTTTTCAAGTTACGCCAATTAAACAACATGGTCGCTATCAAGAACATGTAGGTACTTGTAGACTTTGTGTTAGTTTAGTGGGTCTTAATTGAAATAATATTCCTTTGTCTCCGAGCCAAAGGAGATTGAGGGCGGGACGTGCGGTATTTTCGTTGTTTTTCCTCTCTCGAGCAAATGAGAAATACTTTTCTCTTTGTGACATACGACGCCGACTGTCCGCCGCGTCGGCTAAGTACCGACAAAATAGAAAAAAGCTCGTCACACGTAACACTGGCATTAAACTTCTTTCACAACATAATATTTACTCTGTTGCTGCAACGTCATTAGCGTTGGATGTGTGATTAAAAATATTTAAATTACCAGACTAAAGCGTTTTATATTTTTTGTTTAATGGTTTGAAATAAATTATAAACGTTTTTTTTTATATTTGTTCTATTTTTTTTTTGTTTCATCTAGGCACAGAAGTTGTAAAACTAAAAGTTGGTCCGAATCGCAGCCGTGGCTGGTACTTAAAATCGAGTTTACTCATTCTGAGCGAGAGCAAATTAAAAACGCGGACCAAAAGTTTCGTTTGAAACACGAATTACTTAACGGGTATAAACAGCCGACAGGCCATTAAGTTGATTAACCGAAGTATTAGCTCAGATTGTTTAGTGAGTAGTCGTTTTTATGTTGCCCTGATATTAGTGATATCGTGACTATCAGTCCTTTCACGTGTGACGGGTGGTGGCTGACTGGCGGGGTCCGGGGCTATGAAAGGTCGGGCGCACTGCAGATTGGCCCTCTCTCGCGCCGCTGCAGTTACCCAGTTAAGTGCCACACCTGCTGAAGAAGACCTGGACTCCTCGCATTGTACGAACCACGCCCTGTTGTTCTCTTTGTACTCTTTGTAAATTCATAATTAAATATATATAGTGTACGGTAACAAGTGTTATTCTTTATCCTCCCGTAAGTACACGCCTGCTAAATTGTATGTGCACATGCTAGTCGAGGGTTGACTCCTAAAACCACCCTAAAGTGTTAAACACGGTCGCTGTTGGTCACGGACCTCGTTATTGCTATGCATAATGCAAGATCGTTGTTAATATTCCCCTAATCGCCATGGTTAGAAATCGGTAACGTAATTGTAGTCTGTTCTTATAAGCGTAAAGAACGATGTTGATACCAATCATGTAAAGCTTTCGCCACACAAAACGTGGGGCGCGAGCGGGGCATATCGTCGGCGGGCCCGCGTGAATTGGATGGAATGAGGTATGGTGTTCCTCCAACGAAAAGGGAGAATCTTCTAACCAGGCAGGTCTTATGGCTAGCGGGCTACTGCCCTAATGTTGATGTTGGGAAGTTGTATATATACTATCTGCGTGTCAAAACTTGATATCACGATGCAGGATTCTGTGACGTCATATTTGGGAGTTGTCATTATTGTCGCTGTAATCTGCTACACACTCGTCGTGCTATGTGGTTCGCATGTGGTGTGGTAGATGCCGGCACAGTATTCAAGGGATTACTACGAAGCATGTCACACCAAATGTAAGCGGGGAGCGCGAGCAGGCCGTATCGACAACGCTTTCAAGTATTAGTTTATTTGCCTTTTACGTCAATCGCTGAAAGAGAAGGCTTGAAGCTTTCTTCGCTAGGAATCAGGCCGCCAACATCCAAAAGACACCATAATTTACAAACATTAGTATAACATAACATCACGCCTGTATTCCCCGAAGGCTTAGGTAGGGATGTATAGTAACACCCTCATTTCGCCGTTATGTTTAACTCCCATGTGATAGAGGGTGACCCTGTTGCCATCAACCGAGCACAAATCCAAAAATCGGGCTGCGATTGAGGAATTCCACACGGAAAAACCCAATAACACTGCCCGACCTAGGGATCGAACCGTCACGATCGTCAGTCGCGCTTGCCACCACTAGACCAACGAGGCAGCATTAGTATAATTTTGTTGTATATTATCAGGATCGCGTTTGTTCTAGTCACGTGCGCTTCGTCCGGTGAATATAACGACAAATGGAAGCGGACACCCCGGATAGTTTATTACTGCAGATAACATTAATGTTAAGGATATGACCTACGACCCGTTCGACCTCTGATGTTATAATTTATGATGTTAACTGCACGGTTTATCGGCTCACATTATGTCTCTATTCGATTTATGTTCTACTTTGATGGCAGCTAATTTGGACGCTCGTTCCACTTGATTGACTCAATATTTATGCCTCATTCTATTATTCTCGGCATTGTCAAACTTCTCGAGTTGCTTTTAGCGTTTTCGAAATCACATTAATAAATTAGCAAAGAGAATTTATTAGTAGCTAAAAGTAAACAAACATAAGCAGTTCACATGCCTAAGCATTCTCTTTGGCTGTACCGTTGTTAAAGTTCTGGTTAGTTTGCTATAAAACGCTAGTTAAAAGCTTTGACAGAAAAGCCGTTTTATATGAACACCATCGTCACAAGTGTCCGCTCGGAAAACACTCGCTGGAATATCATATTAATATAAGTAAATATAATATAATCACTTTGCCGTAATTGTGTAGCGAGAGCACTTTACTGAGGTGGAAATGCTACAGTTTTCCCAGTGAAGCCAGCCTCTGGACCGGCTCGGGTGTATTAAATTTACATCAAGCTGAAATGTGGTTTAGACATGCATGGAAATGATTCACGGCGGTAAGCATTGTAAATATTAGCTGGATGTGCTCCGCAACCGACCGCAGCGTCACGGTGACAACGACAACGGAACGACACGAGGCGGCGACGCGCGACGCTACTGTCACGCGACGCTCGTCAGATTGCATCTCACGCCGTCAACGTGACCACACATAAATCGCCCCACCGGCAGCACCGTTACCTACCATTCCACACACCGAAATTGAATTATACGAAGCTCCGGATTTTATATCTATTAGGAAAACGCTCAACGGTCCCCAGGGCGAGGATTTAGATACCGATAACTTTCTCATTTCCTTCGGGCAGCACCACTCGTTACTTGGACGCGTATAAAACTCGATCCCTTGTGACAAAAAAAGCCGTTCGGTACGTGTGACTCAGAATTAAGCTATCAATCTCTTACCTGACACGCCGCTTACACGTTTATTGCGCCATATTTTTATGGCGCTTAAAATAGACAGAAATATATCAGTTTTATCCGTCGACGGGCGCTTCCGTTTTTCCCGGTGGACCAAATAATAAATTACTATCGATATCATATCGATAAAACTTCCATTGGTAAACACTTTAGAATAGGATTTCCAAAGCATTGTAATCCTTTGACGTGAAGTGAAACGTTGTGTAAGACGAATAAGGTATCTCACGTTGATCTATTGAGATGCTGGATTCCAAGAAGGCGACGCTCCAAGCGTTGATTAGCGAATCGTAGTCGAGTATCTGGTGCTTGTTCACACCTACACCAAACAGCCGCCTACAGAGAATAGCTAATAAATAACGGTCGTGGAAGGCTTAATTAAAATAATTTGGCACATGAACTCCGCGCTGCAGCGTGCAGGTAAACTTGATTAAACACTCGCTTCGGATACGCTGTGACGGCAAATATTTTTGTATCCACTAAGATAGAGGAGCTAGTTGCATTGTGAATTTTAATGATGTTTTAAGGCGAGCGGTGCAGCGGGCGGCGGGCGAAGTCGGAGCGGTGGTGAGGCGCGCGATTCGGTACGTCTAATCCGCGGGAGCTTCAGAACGTGTTTGTGTAAAGTTTTCCATTACATTAGAGTGAGCTGGCTGCAGCGCACTGCCTCCGGAACTAGAACAAATGGACGCCAGAGCGCGCTCGGATATCGTAACTGCGACTGTTATTGTAACGGATGTAACTTTGGATAAATGTCAACTGTTCTCGAATTTACTGCGCCACCGGGGCGACTCGCGTTTTATTAGCTCGCTTTGCATACATTACACAAAGTGAGCCGATACATGAGAGGACGTGAATAGCGACAAGAATTCTCCCCGCTACACGA
The DNA here is from genome assembly GCA_910594945.2 of Amphipyra berbera. Classification (NCBI taxonomy): domain Eukaryota; kingdom Metazoa; phylum Arthropoda; class Insecta; order Lepidoptera; family Noctuidae; genus Amphipyra; species Amphipyra berbera. Next base: position 5,116,505 of record OU343136.1, on the reverse strand, counting down.
AATATATTTTGAATTTTGGACCGCTTTCGTCTATTTCTCTGCAATTTTGTAAATAAAAGCTTTCAAGTCTATTCAGTAAATTATATTCTAAGTTTAACGCTGAAGAATGAAAGTTGGCTTCAGTGTAGTTCACGCGAGTGAGGTAACAACTTTTCCACTGTCCAATTTGCAAGAATTTCTCCCCATTTCGCGTAACCGAAGTAAAGAAATAGGATTTGCGGAAGATCCCCCCTCATTCCTTCTCCATTATTCTGGATTTTGACTAACATCATTCTCGAGGCTTTATTTAATGGCTTTAATGACGTCGAAAACCTTTTAGCCCGTAAGGAGTGTTGAAAGTGTTTGTGCGTATGTTTTCTTCAATAGCAACATAAATAATTATCTTCCAATCTGAAGACTGCTTAATTATTGATCAATAAATTATCCTATTAAAAGCTTTTTGTCTCGTCTGACATTTTATCAAGAAAACTCGTTCAGGTAACCAGAAATAAAATTAATTACTTACTATCTATGTGCGGAGTGGTCTAAAGGCCTGATGAGACAGAGAGCGTAGCTGGGCGTAATATTCACATCGTGTGTTGAACGCGTGCTGTTGACGTGCTAATTACTATGAAAATGTATGGAAGACGTCACACAGATCGCGTGGCAGTCTCTTGTGTGGCGACTTCCATACATTGTTATAGTAATTCGCACGCCAAGGGCACGCGATGTGAATATCTCACCCAGCCACGCTCTCTGTCTGACCAGGCCTTAAGGCTGTATTCAAAGGCGGTACGGTTACCTGCGTCCTGTCGGGGCGTCTAATTCAAATTGATAGGTAAGTGCAGACACAGACGTCCACATTTCGACGTCGACGTCAGCAACGTCAGCGTCATGCTAAAGCCTAGTGCACCCTGTCGGGACTTTGATCTAATTATCGGCAACGATTGCCGTCTCGACAATAAAGGACGTGACTTCGACGTGTTGTAGTAAGATTCTGGCTATACAAAGTTTGTATTCCTTAGTTTAAAATAATCCCATAAAGAAACTTAAGTTAAACGGTTTTATCTTGCAGTACCCCTGCAGCATCAGGATTTATGAATTGAAGATTTAAATTATTATAATTTTGTATTGTCATAGGGATTGAATTTGTGTGCGAAGTTTCAGAAGAATCGGTTAAGCAAGAAGTAGTTGAAAAATCTATCGTATGATTTGAATTAAACAAACAACCGAAGTGAAACTAATTAAAACCGTTTAAAAATCATACCTTAAAACCAGTCATTCTACCGATTAAATTGGAGCACGTGTTCAGAAGTAGACGTTTCCGGGCGAATATAAAAAAAGTAATTATTGAAATAAACTGATGCATGCGTGCTGTCAATTAGGACAGGTCAACTCAAACCTGCTATGGCACTTTCCTTAAAATGCTAGTCCAGACGTTGCCCTACATTGTTACACTCGCATAGTTTTTATTCTACAATGTCTGGACTTTAAAAGAGACCTTGATCTCTGAGTTTGTTTCGGCTTTTCTTCTCAGAGCTAGTCAGACAGGAAATGCCGGCGCCATTTAGTCTTAAAAAAACATTACATTGACTTGTAAAAGTGCCTGTAACAGATTTATTTACAGAAATAAAAATCATTTATCATTTATAAAAAACTAGAAGTTGCACTGATAGGGAAATTCCAATCATATAATAAACCAATAGTCCGTAATAAGATACGGAACTAGTTTGTTTATGTTGATTCATGGTCAGTATAACTCGATAGACGCTACGCTCGTTACATGATTACTCGCGTGCTTACCTAATGGACAAACGTGAGCAAACATCTCATTTGTTTGAATTGGATAGCAGTAACTATGGCAGCTGTGTGTCCTGATTGTTTAATTGTAATCAGATATTTCTCAATCTTATCAATTTTGAAGATAATTTACATAAGTATGGGTTCTTGAAGCATGTCTCATATTAGACGTACTTTCTAAGATATTATATTTAATACACTACTAATTTCACTAAGTAAAAAATAATTTATTATTTTTAGCTGTGTTCATACTATTAAAAAAATATAATTGTTGGCTCTTTTATAATCTATTGCATGTTTGTTGTTCAAATATCCATGTAAGTAATCGGATTCTAAGTTCTTGCGTATACTTTTGTATTAAATTAACCTTTTAATTTGCACACCATTGTATTGTTAAATATGCGGCTACTTTTGTGACTTATATAGAACTGTCCTTACCCATGTTTATTGCAATTAAATCTATTCTATTGCAATTAAATCTATTCTATTCTGTCCTAGAGTCTCGTATTAAGAAACAATACAGCATTTAGTTACAGAAAAAATGTCGTCGAAAATTTCATTTTATAATTAGACACCTACATATTTATCCCGCAGTCTATTGAAGTCTTAACTAGAATTTCCACCCAATTAGTAATTCATAACCAATTAAGTTGGTGGCCATCTAGCATCAAACAATACATAGTAATAAGCCCCCGTTTGCACCGCGTAGGTGTAATAATGTTTCAGTTTGTATACCTAGAGGTGATTATTACCAGGTAATGTTCGCTGCTGTTATTAATTATTATTCAACCCTCTGGGAACATCCTTAATTATTATTATAAGAGAAAATTTAATTCCATTATTTCAACCTTAGCGAAAAACAAATACCGAATATTATTTTGTGGGTCTGTTATTTATGAATTAATCAATACGCTACTATAAAAGAAAATGGGGGTATTATTCTTGTTATGATCATGTTCCGGAAAATATTGTGCTGTTTTAGGTCCGCCCTTTTGTAAAACTGTTTAAGGTCATGTAAATCCTTTAAGAATAGGTTTTTTGTAAGGTTATACTGATGCTCAGATAAATGAAGTAATACCTTTTGTACGAGCACACTCAACAGTTTATGACGATACCGTATTCGCTCGCGTAGTAAAACATATCTACATAAAGTCACGCCTTTTTCCCATGGGGGTAGGCAGAAACTATAGAACGCTACATGCTACGACCCTTACATACCCCTTTCGCTTCATCCACATTCATACATCTTGTCATACACGCACGCCGGTTGAGAGTACTACGCACCTGACCTTTGTGAAGAACTTCACCAATAACATCGATGATGTCCTTCTAGGACGTCCTCTACCGGCGTTTCCATTGACATCCGCCTTATAAATTCCTTTTGTTAATCGCCGTTCACTCATTCTCTCAACATGACCAAACCACCTAAGCATACTCCTTTCAATTTTTGTCACTACATCATAACTAGTAAAACATATCTACATTAATTAATAACAATTGCTGTTGCATCTCATCACACTAAACCTGCTCGATCTACAACAACGTCACTGGTGTATTCTTCCACATTTAAGATTGTTGGTCCCACGGATGCAGTCTAGAACCCTATTTTTTGGTCCTTCGAGACTGATGCCTTATTTTCATTATTGAAAGATTTTTGTGCATGTGAATCTCAGTTTATATTTTGGGCGCCGTTTCATGTTAATTAATTTATACCTACCCAATTCACCTTATTATAAAACTGCCATGTCATTTTACATAGGTATACCTATGTAGTATGTAGGTTTAGGAGTTCTACGAACATCAAAGCGAAAGGACCGTAACAGTCCATTGTAATATTAACCTTTTTAATGGAACCCTGTAAAAGGAATGTATTTTTTTCCAGTACTAACATTATCTGACAGGTATTTTGTCAGGCGGAGCGCTTATATCGAGTCTCCTCGAGACAAATTAAGGCGAAGCTCGAACATTACGGTGTAATCGCAGCAATTTGCGAAAAGATCACGTCGCCGTTGTATTTTTACACTGGTCGTTTAAAAAAATGGTCACGATATATATATTTTTTGTCTACCATTTTTTTTTACTCAAACTACTAGTATGTATTCAGTTTGCTGAGATTTTTTTAATAACAATTTCATAAAGTGTTTCTTTTATGCTTCAAGTCGATTAGTTTCTAATGGAACGAAATGTGCTTGCATTAGCTTTTAATTTTATTATTTTTCTTTATTGCTATTTTTTTTTGCCATACAAACAATAATTTGATTCATTGTATACGTTGATTGCTGAATTACCTTCTAGAGATCATTAATATTATTTACCGATTAAGAGGCTCGCCTTAAGATAGGCTAAAATAAGAATTCAATGATTGTATGCTAGCTACCTGCGATTGCATCATACGTTTGGTGTTTTAATAACTATTCACATATAAAGTCAAAAAATACATCGTCAAAATCAAACTTGTACTAAAAATGAAAATTTCACACAAAACCAACACATCGGATTGGAGTTGAAAATTGGAGCTTGAATTATGTTTTTTACCCAACAAACGCGAAACAAAATAGGAGCATTTAAAAAAATTCAAAATTGTGCAAACACTGCGAGCAATATCTATTGACGAACGATATAAAGCTCGCTTGTTTACGTTTAAAACTGGCTGGTTTGCGCGCATACTTATTGAATTTTGTTTCGTATTTAGTATTTATTCCTGTAGGTTTCAATGTTTGATTATCGGTTCAAAATTATTACATACATAAACATAATATCACGCTTATATTCCCCGAAGGGTTGTGTAGAGGTTGTATAGTAACACCCTCAATTCGCCGTTATGTTTAAGTCCCATGTAATAGGGGGTGAACACATTGCCATCAACCGGGTACATATCCAAACTCCGGGCTGCTACTTAGGAATTCTACATGGAAAAACCTGGGGATCGAACACAGGACCTTACAATCAGAAGTCGCGCTTGCCACCACTAGACCAACGAGGCAGTTGCTATTATTATTAAAGTTTAACAAAAAGCTGATACTATTACTAAAATTGTACGGAATGTACAGTCGTACCTAAAAGTCCTAAATCAACTTAACGAATTCAGTCGTTTTGAAAGCTTTTTTGTAAATGACATTTCAAAGTTTTGAACAAGTTTGATTGGAATAATGATTTGAACTAACCTCGAGGGCTTTTAGCCAAATGACAAATGTCACCGTAAACAAATAAAGTTTCTTATTAAAAAAAAACAGCAATTTATAATTCGACCGAATTATTAATTAAACTTCAGTGTATCTATGAGAGGCAAAAAAATAACGTTTTAATTTTGGGTTCTCAAATTTAATACAGTTTTATTAAAACAAACGTGATTAAAAATTCTGTTCTTCAATTATACGGCCTGTCAGGAGTCTCAAGAGCAGGCAATTAATTTATTTTCTCTTTTATTTCAATTAATTTACAATAAAATATATTGGATGTATTTTGAAATAGAGACGCTTAATAATTTGTGATAACATAATGAGTAACAACTTTTTGTGTTTTGTGAGATTAAATAACTAAACAGATCTCTGAAATTCAGCAAGCAAACCAATTCAATAGACCATTAATAATACAGATTACCTAAGCTAATGCTCTACTCCTGTAGATCTATTAATGTCGTAAACATCCGTCCATTACAGGTACGTATAACACGTTGTACACGATATAAGGGCCCTGCAAGCACTTGCATGAACGTGGAGGGGGGCCTCTTAAGCCGATACAATGGGGGCCCTCGACCTACGACCCACTCCGCAGTTGTGGTCTATCTCGCGTGATATAGCTCCGATCATCGGTCGGTGAGCGATCAATATTCGATTAATAACGACTCGATGGTTAGCTTGCTGATGTTTGTCCCTATTTGTGCCTGCTGAAGATGTAATCAGTGGGTAAATACGGTTTAACCCAACAATATCTATGAGGTATCTAATAAACATCGCTGTAATGCGTAAACCTCAGATAATTGCAGAAAAACTCAAATTTATTCAATAAGAGATTAATTACCCTTCTTTACATAGTATAAAACAAAGTTGCTCCCGCTGTCTGTACGCTTAGATCTTTTAAACTACGCAACGGATTTTAATGCAGTTTTCAGCAATAGATAAAGTGATTCAAGAGGAAGGTTTATGTCCCACATTAGTATCTATATTGCACCCGTGCGAAGTCGGGGCGGGTCGCTAGTACTGAATAAATTTGAGGTTATCTTGGCCAACTATGTGCCAGTAGTTTAATGGATAAAGCGTAATTCTTAACGCTTGGCAAGTTTGCTTAATTCTGTATCCAAGGACCAGAAATATAATACTTCTTTACCGCGATTTGAAAAGAGTGGTAACACGGAAAACAACCTCATAAAATATCATTACAATATGTTATCACACTTATAAAGCTAGTAGAACGTAGGTAGATAGTCTCGGAGGATAAAGTTTAAAAGTCTCTAAAATCTTCGTACTTGCATGAGTGGAATTACAAACGTGAAAGGAACTTGCAGAGACTCACAAGGAAATGGCGTATATTATAATAATATTTAATGTTTGTTCTCTTTGGCATTACGGATCCGGGTTCTGCTAGATGTTTCTTTGTAGATTAGAACTTTACTAATGATACTTATAAAACTATATTTTTGAATCTTTATAATGTAATGTTACAAACAAACACTTACATAAACGCCAATCTAAGTCGAAAGACAAAGGTAGCGCCCCTTACAATTATTACGCGTTATGTACCCGAATTTCAGATTTGTATACAAAATAATTAATGTTGCTTTCCTTTTCTCTCTTACGGCTTGTCCTATTGTTACCGTCAAAGAAATCTAAATTCCTTGAGGTCGCTTGTTACGCAATAAATTATGTATAATATTGCGATTTATTCATGACATTATCAATTAGCTATTTGTGAATCCATTCGTGTTCTGCAAATAATTTATTCTATAATTTATCAATAGATTGTTAATAATCAACTTTGCATGGTTAGTAGGTACATAATAGTTAAATAAAATACAATTACTTGGTGGTGGAGTGAGTAAAAAGTACAATTAGCTATTTAATAATTTATTTGTGTATTTATGCAACGCTAACCCGTTATTCATCTTACACAAGAAATAATATTTCTAACAACAATAGCTTATTTATATTCAGTACTCGTACAATAATTACATTCATTTACATAATTACCTTGGTAAACATAAATTTACTGTTCTAATGTCTTTTCTGAATATTTTGCTAATACATGAATGAAACCTTGGCCACTCTTTCACGTAGTCTTATTAACTTGTACCTACTTATTATTTTCATTATATAAACCTTTTCTCATATTATAAAATAAGTATAACGTATTTAAAAAAATGGTCCTTTTGTACTAGGTATGTATTATTTATTACATTAACGTTCACTCATACATTGTTGATCGGATTCATTTCTACTAATCAATATTACAATCTTTCAAATAAGTACGTAATATTAGCACATTATATAATGATTAATCTGTAACTAACTTATTTTACAACCATACCATATTGCAACAGTGACGTCATCGATTTCCCGCTTCGAGTCGTTTGTTCATACGCTTATTCTATTACCGCGCGCAATGTATCTGAAGGCCATATCAAAGTCGATGTGAGTCTACAAACGGCGTATAAACATGATTTTCTCCGCAAGCCCGCTCCGGACGAATCTCGTGTTTGCCCACAATTGGGTCACGTGGCTCACGATCTACGTCACTAGCGCTGTACCACACATTAATACTTGACCGAACTATTAATTTTTAATGCTCCTCTTTATTGCTGTTGTGGTAGAAACGTCTGTGGTTGATACCGTCAGTTTGACGACGATGCGAAATAAGCTGAAACTACTCGTAGCTGGAGATCTTAATTTTTATTATGTTTGATTTATTATGTAGTTCTGTGAGGCCTTCGCCCTGTAGTAGGACATTACTGTTGGAGATGTCAAGCATGATAGTTTCATTTTCCTCATAGATTTGGATAAGAACAGTTTAATAAGTATACAAAAATATATTTATTTTAACGTAGAATGGCAGTCCATAAACATAATAGAATTAAATGCACTACCATTTTCCATATAAATTAACTGAAACCAACCCGTCTACCTTTATTGCTGGTGAATCAAAGTTTCGTAGAGCTTCTGAATGTCGTAGACTGAAGTCCGTAGCGTTAACTGAGCGTAGAGCGTCGTAGCCGGGGCGTAGCATATTGTGCTACGTCGACCGCACTCCGTGCCACGTGCCTCGGCATAATAAGCCGACTTGATAATTCCTATTGTTTAAACTGAACTAGGTTTTTCATTTGTTATTTACTCTTTGTTGTTATGTTATTAAAGTATGCATTTTAATTAATGAGTAATGGGTACTGATCCTGAGTATAAGCAGTAATGTTTGTTATTAATAAGCTGTCTCTTGGCCACTGGACTACCTCTGGTTGGGCTGAAAGCTGACCTGATATTTTGCATAAGGCGAGGTTAATCATGAGCTATATTGTGTAACGTAAAGTTTTAATGTAATTAATTGCAATGTGCTTTTACCTGCTGAAAAATTTAATGAATTTCTGTTATTATAACATACAAACACTAAAAAATAAATACAACACAAAATTTTGTTCATGGAAAGGATTTAAATAGAATACTATTATTTTATTCGTCGCTTTCCACCAAGTGTAGTTGTGGTAAAGAGCGAACATTATTACAAAAAGAAAACTTCAACTAGTAAACATAATTTCACCATTCCTATCAAAGTTACTTCAACCTAAAGAACCAACTAGAATATTTTACACAAATCGGGCATTTCGTGTTCGCAGTACAACGCGATGCATTCGCTTCGTAAAGTGCCGATACAGCGAAACTTTACCGATAATATACAGCGCTTTTACGTGAACCAGCGCAAATGAGAAGTTTACAATTAGCACACGCGAACTATTGGGTTTAGCTAAACACGTATGAGCAAAACTGAAGGAAAACTTATGAATTTACTCGTATTATGTAGAACGGCTTTTATTAAATCGTGTTTGGGCTGTATGGATGAGCAGCTGTTTTGACCTGTCTAAGGCTGGACATCCACCAGAGCTGTGCGAGGAAAATGTGTAATGCGAAAATGTTTAGTGAGGATGTGAAACGGTGTGACCCTTTCCACCAGAGCTGTGCGAGGAATGCGTAATGTGTAGTGCGTAATGTGTAATGCGTAATGTGTAATGCGTAATGCGTAATGTGTAATGCGTAATGTTTTAATGTGTACAAATGAGCCGTGGTGGGTACACATTCCTCGTAACACATTCCTCACAACACATTCTTCGCAACACATTCCTCGCAACACATTTCTCGCTTGTTTTGTATGAACAAAAACCTCGCACTGCTAGACCCATATCCACCAGAGCTACGCAGAGCGAAGCTAGGTAAAAGAAGTGATTCTATTGTTGCTTACGAAACACATTCCTCGCTACGCTGCTTAGCATAGCTCTGGTGGATGCTCAGCCTAAACGGTGTAAATAGACCCTTAACGAAGCCGAAAGGCACTTATTCTTCACGTCATTGCGATATTTTTTTTTTGTTCTGAACTATGCCTGGGAATCTTCTAGTTACGGAGATATTGGAGGTCAAAGATCCAACTTTTTCACAACTTTTTTTAAAATACTAGTTTTAAAGGTTGCAAATGTATTTGAAATACCTCCATTACCCGTTTACTACTCATTGCATCTATCAGCACAGTGTTTTGAGTGTGTTACATTGAGCTTTACAGTAAAACGAAATTTTTCACCCAAAAAACAAAAGTCGTTTCCCAGCGACAATTTTTGCGTAGGGTTACTTAGTTTGATATACTGAATGCATGGTTGACGGCTTTGTGAAGGGTCTTTTTACACCTTGTATACTAATTATAAAGAGGAAAGATTTGTATTTTTGTATGTAACAAATAAACTTAAAAACTACTGGACCGATTTCAAAAATTCTTTTGCCGTTAGAAAGCGACATTATCACTGACTAACATAGGCTATATTTATTACTGGAATAAAACTTCTTACGCAGGCAGAGCCATGAGGACACAGCTATTTCTGATAAAGTCGTTCTGCCCAACATTTAATGAGGTTTTGTTTATTGCTTAAGAATAGATACAGTTATGTACCAGTCGGTCCACGAAAACTGAAAATATCATGAGTAAAGAAATTTATTTCGAGACATTTAATAAGTGGTGACCAGGCTTTTACAAATCAGCTCCTAATAGTAGGTCGAGAATGGAGTAAGGGAGAGATAAATTGAGCAGAGTTAGGAATGAATGGGGTAGGGAGCTGGGGAACTTATGACGCCACCATCATTGGTACCAAAGCAATTTTAATGCTTAAATTCTGTGTGACTTTATTGGTAATGGCCATTTAACTCGTTCTGATTAGTTGTGATGGTTACAGAGGTAGAGTGCGCGCAAGATAACTCTGCGCGCGGCCAAAATCGGAACTACTCATGGTCCGCCATAGTGTTGCCGTTTTATTAACTTTGTCACTAGATCTACCTGATTTTAGGAATAAAAGAAAATATAATAATAAAGATTATAATAGACCTCATCAGACGATAATAATCATAATGCATTCTTATTCACTCACGGCACATTTATAAGCTTAGTTCTTTTCCTTTGCAAATTACGTAAAAATACTAATTTATTTAATTGATAGGTAGTAAATTTAAAAACGTAGATAACTTAGCTCAATTAAAATATAATAAACCGCAAGAGGGCTGCCCAATTTTAATGCTCACGAATATACTACTTTTCCTTGAAAAGTAGGACTTTGTATTTTTGCGATCATGGCAACATTTAGCACGCCCTCCGTCGCGCGCACTCTACTGTCATCTGCTTTTGTGTTGCGTAGAACCTCCAATTGAGAGAAAGGTCATAGTAATCCTTTTCAGAATGTTATACTGTTAAACTGCCTGGTTGGTCTAGTGATGGCAAGGGCGACTGCTGATTGTGAGGTCCTGGGTTCGATCTTCAGGTCGGGCAGTGTTATTGGGTTTTTTCCATGGGATTCCTCAGTAGCAGCCCGGAGTTTGAATTCGTGCCCTGTTGATGGCAATAGACTTGCCCCCTATTATGTAGGACTTAAACATAACGGCGAAATGATGGTGTTACTATACACCTCTGCACAACGCTTCGGGGACTACAGGCATGATGTTATGGTATACTATTAAACATTACCAAGTATTAAGGAATTATTATGCCTGCAGCTTAGCTATACAAACGAGCAATGCATTGTGATTAATCCCATTATCGGTAATAGCGGTCGATGTTAGCCACGTCATCGTTTATTTGCACGGTGCCTGTTTGATTTGGCCCGTGCACTCGAAGGCTCCGTAAATCAAAGCCAAATTAACCTGACCTGCCAATATGACCCCGCCTTCCCTTTAGTTGTTCCACATCGTCATCACAAGAAAGGGGGCGGGAGATCAATTCAGATTGGACGTTATAATGGCACTTGTGTTTCGCAAACGATGTTTTATTCATGCCGCGATGCTCGACTGCTGCGAATAACCGGCTAATTATTGAGGTGTTCGGCGGCAAGACTTAGACGCCCGGAGGAATCCATCGGCACAGCTTATTATGAATGTGCCACTTCACTTGTCAGGTTAATAAAGTCTCGAGACGTATTTTCAATATGCTTACTCAAGGAATTTGGTATCGCTGAATTGATTATGGTAATGTCTTTGACTTATCTGATTCCCGTTAGCGCTGACTGGGAGGCGGGAGCGCAGCAGATATAAATCGCACGTTGTGCCGTTAAGTTTTGTTTTCTGGTTGAAACTGGGTTTTGCGACAAATTGGATCAGGAAAATACAAATGGTACGACTTTTTCTGGTTAAGGAGAAACGTAAAAATTCGTTCATTATTCTACTTTTAGATTTAATCCTTTAACGTTTGAATCCGTGATAGTTCATTTGGCATTTGTTACAATGTTAGATAATTTGCTTTGATGTAAAACTTTCAGAAGTATGTACCTACTTCTTCTTCTTTTCGACTGGTTAGTGACTAACTTGGTGTCAGAATTTATGCCGCCCATGGACCTCTGACTTGGCTTCACATGCCGTCGAATATCTCAGGCATGCCGGTTTCCTCACGATGTTTTCCTTCACCGTTTTTGAGCAAGTGATAAATATACAATACGCACATGAATCCGAAAAGTCAGAGGTGCGTGCCTTGGGTTTGAACTCGAGACCTATGACTTAGTAGTCCGACGGACACACCACTAGGCTATCACTGCTATTAAACTAAACTATGGTATGTATTTACCTAAACATTTTTAGCGTTGTAACGATACTTGATGGCACTTGTCATTATAGCGGATGAGACGACCAGATGAGTTTCACAAAAGATGACAAGGATAATGTTATAGGCAACTAGGGGTCACATCCCAAAATGTACCGAAAGACCAACCCCAAAAAAATATTGTAAAATAAACCTTAAAATAAACTGTAGAAGAAATATATTATTATCTGAATAAATACGTCCGTGCGATATTAAGTCGTAAATATCAGGGTTCTCGTCCCGCAATGTACCGATTACGTAGGCTAATGAAATTATCCTGGCTATAACCGAAATTAATTCGGACGACCCCGAGACCTTTTAAATATTACCCCGAAGGGTGAACGCGTGACGCGATAAAAATACAACTTAACACCCTTCCAGTGATGTCGTGTTGATGTGGAATTTAAGATTTTGTGGACTGTAATCTCTAATAACTTTTGAGGTTGCTTCAAAACGATGTCACTAAGCGTGTCGTAGTTTCAATTAGTGTCTTTTCTATGGCACTCGTATGAATTGCAATTCTCTTACAACCCCTAGCGGACAATGCCCGGTTCCTATAAAAAACGAATCATTTTCCTTACCAATGGTGTAACCACCAATGGTGGTTTTTTGTTGCCTAACGGACCATATAAATAGACTCTTAAGCTAATTTTACCTGTGATGGCTAATTTCATATGGGAAGGGTCTACTATGTAAAGCCATGATGTGTTTGCTTCATTATTGGTAAAGATACAAGAGTCTTAATTTTAACCAATAATGATCCGCAAATTATAGGAATCGGCCATTAGGCATTAATATTAGCCAATAAATATAACATTCAAGCTGAACTATCCCCAGTGGAGTAATCGTTTAATTCGTACGTTCCATACCTATATTAGTAACCGATTTGTACTCGTTTTGTATTTCAAGTAATTTATTGAAAATTGATTGAAATACTTGTAACTACTCAGAAAGAAGTGCATATTGCCATATGTGTTTTATTTCTTTATTTCAAAGGGGTCTGTTTTTTTCTGTGACCTCGTATGTACACGATAGGGGAATACTGTCATCATCAAATACGTGATTCGCGAATTCTAATATCCTGTTCGAAAAGATCATCGTAAACTTCGCGACTATATCTTTAGTACTATTTTTATCGAAACCCTTAAAATACTTCGATACAAAACCAAGAATATACAGCACATATTATTTAGTATTTCCTGCAAGAAGCAGGTGCAAGAAGAGGTACAAGTTTTCTTTGATTGAATTGCTTTCACAGTTCCACTGGTAAGTCTAATACGAAGTCAGTATTTTATAAGTTAAAAGACCATCATATTTTTAATAAAGAATGTGCTCGGTGTCGCGGCTTGTCTTCTAGGTTTTATTTTATTCTGCACTTTTCAGTTTTCCCGTAGAAATAGATTTTAAATTAAAAGGATGTTAAAAACGCAATAAATTCTTTCATAATTAGGCTTACAAATATTTCACACATCAAACGCAACTAAGTGACGCTTTCAAAATGTTACAAAATTTAATCGAATTGAAAGGTTTTGTGTCAAAGGTAACAAATTTAATTATATTGAAACATGGCGCTGCATGAGTTATGTATAAATAACGAGCATAACATGTCACGGTGCATGGAGCTGTGGTCCGCGAATAACTTGCATGTTATGACGTCACACGATACCAAAATAGACTCCCAATTACGTGTAACTGATATGTTATGACGAATGATCGGCTCTGTGAATCTATTGAATATTTTACGTATTGCGTCGCAATTTTAATTGGGCTCAGAGATGATTTACGTTATAATGTAAAGAACTTATGTTTGGTCCTACGAGCCATAATCAACAGAATTGACCCTGTTTTTACATGAGGTAGTATACAGGTTTTATTCAATCTGCAAGGATAAAGTTCGTGTTATATGGGTACCACTGTTTCACGTAGGTAAGTAGTTTGTTAAAGATTTTTGTCGATGAAAGTCGTACAAAAAAGGTACCAGGTTGAAACTTTAGTTTTAGTTTGAATCACCTACTTCAAACAAAAATTAAAACTAACATTATTTTAGTGAAAATTCTAAAGCAAGTATTGTCTCACGAGACAGTTTTTAGACTATTACAAAGTCAGAAGGCAAACAAGTTAAATTGTTTTTATTGCACCTCCGGGCATTTGTGGAAACACACGTGCGAAAAAAGATTGCTTAGTTGTGAGTGGAATTACTTGTTGCCCCACTCGGCTTAAACCAAGTTGGCGCAGTCTTATCCAGTGTTTCAAGAAAAGTGAGTTCTTATTACAGTGACATACATGTCGCCTTAACGAGGCTGACGAAATGGATAAACAAATTATTAATATCATTATCACAATTAGTAACGTGTGTTAAACGTATAACTGGTTCTCGATTTTATCTCTTAAGTGCCCTTTAATTTATTCTCAAAGACGGCTATAAAATAAAACAACAGGCTCACAAAGCCAAACCGGCGGCGGTGGGGGACACAAAGAATTTTGTTCAAAGGTTTTACTTTCACTCGTAGCGGACGTCAGATAAATTTCCAAATAAAATTTCATAAATATTTTTGATATATTCACGGTCAGGCTTTTCATACTTTGCCCGCGTGGCTTATCTGGATTATCTCGGGATGTCCCACGGATTTTTTTAACTTGTTCGCGTTTATGCGTTCGCTTATTGCGTTTTATCTGGCGCGTGATTTGCCATGGTGCCGCCCGTTCTTAACCAAATATGTTTATCGCACCCTAAATTCTCCTTTATGTTTATGGAGTTCGTTCGAACATAAAAAATAATGCTAAATAAAGAGCCGAGCCGCCGCCGCGGGAGTTACTCTTTATTAAAATGTAATATCTCTCAAGCACCTTTTGTGTTCGAGAGCGGGTACACATTACAATTACAGAGATCCTTTTAATTAAGTTCTTCGACGTTAAAGCCTAATTTAACCGCTCTTGTTACAGGTAATACGAGGTGGGATGACACAGTGTTCGAACAGGTCAACATTGGAGACGTATACCGCGAAATTTTTGTTTGAGTGTGTTTGAGAGAGTGTGTGGGTGTTCCTTATGTCAAGGATTGTTATTAGTTGAAACACGCGGTTGGTACTGTGTCAGTGGGTCGCAGATGCGGTTGTGATTGTGAAGTGTGCTGGTTATTGTCATGGTGACGTCATGGCGCGCGCTGGCCCTGCTGGCGGCGCTAAACGCGTGCGCCGCGCTCCCCGAGCCGGTGTATCACGACCAATTTGCGGTGCATGTGCCCGGCGGGCCCCACCACGTGGATGACATCGCCAGGAGGCACGGCTTCGTCAACCATGGACAGGTATGTCTTTCTCTGTCTAACTATTTAACCATTGTTAAGCTGTGTACAGCGTTAAGAGCCTTAAACACTTCTCCTTATACTAAAATTGGATAAAATGTATTGAGTTGGAAAATTGTTCCAAATATTAAGGTGTGAAGAGCACTTAAAGGATTCTCATATAAAGGAGGCTATGTCCGCTATCGCCATTCTGGGCCAGTGGGTAAGTACCTAAGTATATGCTATTATGTAACTACATTAGACAGACATTATGCCAAAGTTTTCCGAGCGTAACCAATTAGAACGCAATTACGTTTCTATTTTCTGAGCATTTTTGTTTTTTTACCGTCCAGAATAAGATTTACTTGACATGAAGGTTCTTATGGTATGCGCTGTCTAGATAAAAATCCATTTATTATAAACTAGCGGCCCGTCCCGGCTTCGCACGGGTGGAATTTTTTCCCGTTTTAGCAACATTTTTCATATATGCTCCGCTCCTATTGGTCGTAGCGTGATGTTATATAGCCTATAACCTTCTTCGATAAATGGACTATCCAATACAAAAAGATTTTTTTAATTCCAACCAGTAGTTCCTGAGATTAGTGCGTTCAAACAAACAAACAAACAAACTCTTCAGCTTTATAATATTAGTATAGATAATTTTGCGTTGCAGTCGGCACGACTGCATTTGCCTTTGAAGAGGGTACAGATGTTCGACACAGTAAAAGTATCTGGTACCATCTCCTCCTCCCACATACGGCGGAAAAACTCTCAAAAAATCTCGTTCAAGTCCCCCCTACCGTACTTAAGCAACTCACCTGGGATTCCATCACCACCTGGTGCTTTTTTGTTACGTTGCTGTTTCATGGCATCTACAACTTCCTGGAGAGTCAGTGGATCGTCCAGTGCTGTGACCTGAGACAGCGTAGGTATGGCTTTGATGGATTTTAATGGTACATTCACTTGATGTTATGGGCCAATTAATGCACGCAATTCTCCGAAAAAGTCACCTAGTTGATTCGAGTCAGCTAGCCATTGCATGCGATGTGCCCTGTCCTCCCACCATTTATCCTTAACGCCGCGGACAAAATTCCGCAATTCTATGGAGCTCTTTTTTATTGCATCATTTTGATGGTGTGACGATGATGAGTCACTACGGCGCAAAAGATCTCGATGTTTAGCTATAGCGAAAGTAATATAGCAATATAGATCCGTCTCGGTGGGAGGGATTAGCGAAAAATAGACCTGTTTGGAGGCGTTTGGTAAAGCAAAATGTTTATGACTTTGAGAACCAGCGAAGGAGAGATCTCGACGGTAGGCGAGATCATCTCAGGAGTAAACCACCCTCCAACATACAATATAATTACCACAATGGCATTCTAACGTGTCCGCACTGTGCGCGTACCTTTTAAGCCAAGATAGGTTACATTAGCCACATCAGAGCACACGCCCGTAACCTATAAATTGTCGGAAAGGAAGAAAACAAAAACAGTCACCGTAGCCGAAATCGACATGGGATTATATATATAGATAATTTTGACATCGTTACGGACTTTATTTAAATTAGTTCCTCAATGTAGTCTTTGGTAGGTCGCTTACGTAGCCTTGCGTTAATTCATGAATATCAGAAAAAGGCAAACGCTGTTGTAGCGTACCTACTGCCAACCTTCAAGTTTCAGGTTAGACAATTCATAGTTCTCGTTAATTTTTAATATAACTGAAATATTCATATTCATAACCAAAACGCTTTAAAATACAATCTGATTAATGATGGAATATAATAAATTAAAGAGCGTAGTGAGTATATTAAACGTTTCATATCACAATGACATATTAACAACTACAAGAATCAATTAAAACATAATAGACCGTAAAACAATTATTTTAATGACGTCATTGTTTTGTAATTTCAATTAATTGATTGATATTGAACCAAGTGGATTGATAGTGATAATTGAGTTCACGGCGACGCGTATCAGTGAAATATGGAAAAAAAATTGACAAGTTCGATTGGCATACCTTTTTTAACATGCTTATATTGGCTTCGGAACTACCTCGTTGGTCTAGTGGTGGCAAGCGTGTCTGCTGATCATGAGGTCCTGGGTTCGATCCCCAAGTCGGGCAAAGTGTTATTAAGTTTTTCCGTGTGGGATTCCTCAGTAGCGGCCCGGAGTTTGGAATTGTGCCCGGTTGATGGCAATAGGCTCGTCCCCTATTACATGGGACGAAGGAAATGAGGGTGTACTAAAAACACCCCTGCCGAACCCTTTGGGGAATACAAGGCATGATGTTAGGTTATGTTATGTATATTAGCTTCACTGATAACTAATTTAAAATTTAACGCATATATAATAAAGCCTCTTTAAAGTATAGTCCGGTCATTAAAATTTGTATAAAAGGTAAACACCCTATGATGGTAAAACATTCATTTTGCTTAAAGAATCCATTAAATATACACATTTTTAGAAAACAAGTGTTATTTATTGAAGAGCGTTTATGTTGCTGTAACTATATCCAAGTTCTTCGCGTGACTGTCTGTCCAGCCGTCCAATTAAGTTTTCTCCAGTGATTAATGGTTCCTAACTCTATACCATAGGGTTTATGTAATGTCCAGCTTTTTTATTTCAAACTACGTTCAAGTATTTTTGGTACAATCGGTGCCAGGCGCCCTGTTCAATTAGTTGAAGATGGATTGACGCGCTGTAGCATTAATTAAGCTGTTATTTGGGTACTAAATTGGTGGATGTAGGCTAGGTAAATTATTGATTAGTTAGGCATAGGACTAGGAGCACAAAACTGATAGGTACAGAAGTCAATCTACATACAAGTGCGCTCGAGCAACGCACACATAGACACTGCTCACGGACACGATATCTCGGACTGTTTGGGACTAGAGTCCGAGTGAGTGCGAGCGCGAGTGCCATGCGCTTGAGAGAGATAGATACATAGATAGAGCGACCGCCGAGCGTAGGTATGAAAAGTGAAGTACATACATGTGATTGACTTCTGTACCTATCTGTTTTGTGCTAAGAGGTTCGATCTGCGAGGTTAAGGCTGCACTTGGTGCGGTCAGCCTGTTGATGGGTGACCGTTTGTTACACATTAAACCATTCCGCTTCTCGGAGAGCACGTTAAACCGTCGGTCCCGGATGTCATACGAATACCTATGACAGTCGTTTCGGTTAGTCAGAAGCCCGAAATTCTGACAACGGTCTAATTTTAGGATATCGGCATTGCTCAGTAACTGGGTCCGAAGGTGTGATGGTAGTCGCTCCGTGTTAAATACTGGTATTTATCCGCATCTGGTTAGACTGGAAGTTGAATCTATACTAATATTATAAAGCTGAAGAGTTTGTTTGTTTGTTTGAACGCGCTAATCTCAAGAACTACTGGTTGGAATTGAAAAAATATTTTTGTGTGGGATAGTGTATTTATCGAGGAAGGTTATAGGCTATATAACATCACGCTACGACCAATTAGGAGCGGAGCATAAATTAAAAATGATGCAAAAACGGGAAAAATGTCCACCCGTGCGAAGCCGTAGTCCAACATAATTGGAAAAAACTTCGCTAATGACGATAATAACTGATAAGTTCACCTGTGTCGTAAACTCATGGGTTAATTGTATCCTAAATTAAGAGCAAAGTTAATTAAACATTATAACGCCACATGGCTATATAACTATAGTAATAAACAGTACTTTAGGAAGGTTATTATACCTAACAAGGTAATTCTTTACTTAATATTCTAAAATTGAGTTGGGTTTTTATATAACGTAGGTAGCAAGGCTTTCCTGTTAATGATTTCTTTTTATTCCCCCGCTGGCCCTAATTTATCGGCTCGTTACAAGGTAAGGTTTCAATTAGGCACAAGTTATATTTAGGTGGGCCCTAAATCTGGTTGGTGACAAAGGACCAGATGAAATTAGCCAGGTATTGCGAGATAAATGGCAGAAATACGGCCGTAATGAAAGGGAACAGAATGTCTGGTTAAGTGCTTGGAGAAAATTATACCTCCCCCCGCCTTAAATTGGATCTGTTGCTAGGATTCTTTTTTGTCTATTTTTGGATCAAATTCATTTAAAAAATTTAACATGAAAGCTATAACTATATCTTTGAATGATAGATTGAGAAATGAAGAGATTAGACAAAGTTGCGGTTTAAAAGATGATGTAGTGACAAAAATTGAAAGGAGTATGCTTAGGTGGTTTGGTCATGTTGAGAGAATGAGTGAACGGCGATTAACAAAAGAAATTTATAAGGCGGATGTTAATGGGAACGCCGGTAGAGGACGTCCTAGAAGGACATACATCGATGTTATTGGTGATGTTCTTCACAAAGGTCAGGTGCATAGTACTCTCAACCGGCGTGCGTGTATGACAAGATGTATGAATGTGGATGAAGCGAAAGGGGTATGTAAGAGTCGTAGCATGTGGCGTTCTATAGTTTCTGCCTACCCCCATGGGAAAAAGGCGTGAGTTTATGTATGTATGTATGTAACATGAAAGCGTGGCGCGGTTTCTGCTTTATAAATTATAGTTAAACTAGCGACCCGTCCTGGCTTTGCACGGGTTCAATGTAGATACTAATATGGAGCATATAAACCTTCCTCTTGAATCACTTTATCTATTAAAAAAAACCGCGTCAAAATCCGTTGCGTAGTTTTAAAGATCTAAGCATACCTACATAGGGACAGACAGACAGCGGAAGCGAGTTTGTTTTATACTATGTAAAGATGTTTTAACTTTTCATTAACTTCCACCTGGTAAAAATGTTTTAGCAAATACGTACCTACTGCAGACAGCGCCCCACGCTTTTGCGTTTAATTTTTAAAATGAATTAGAGCTTATTTATGTCATATCAATTGTTTTATTTTACAGGCTACCATATTTTTTACGTTTGCGTGTTTTTTAGTTTTTTCAACTATATGTTTATTTGTTATAACTCCTTAGACAAAGTTACTTTCTCCACGCGGGTGTGACGTATGTAGGTAGTACACTCTACCATTTGCGTTAAATTTATTTATAAAAAATAGAAAAAAAAACAAACGCAGTAGTATAACATTAAAACCAACACAAACTAACACTAAGTACACTGCAATCGTGAACGTAACATTCTGAATCACGTGACCAGAGAAGGTCAAGCGAATAAATAATCAAATAGTAGGTAAATACGCTATTAATAATAAACACTTTATTAAATACTTTTTTTTAGTCTAATATGTTTATGAGTTTTTTTATATAATAGATTAGTGAACAAGCCGACGGCCCACCTTATGGTAAGTGGCTACCGTCACCACTATATGTACACCTACAAAAAGAGCTTTGCTGATACATTGCCACCCCAGAGACAAAATCAGAAGTATCGTGTGCTTGTCAAACCGGAACGCAGCAATGCTGCTTGGCGACAGAAATATATATGGTGTCTGCGCGCAATTGCTAGTCGCTGCCTGATGTATGGGAGCGGCAGGAGGGGGGTGACGCGCTCTGTCAGTTTTCTTTGTCTTGTCTATCGCTCCCAAACCTCAGGAGGTGATTAGCACTTGCGCGCGAACTATAACATCATACCTATTTCTATGGAGTTCTACCTCGAGTATCCGCGTAAAGGTGGTCATACAGACTCAGGTATAACTGACAGGAATGCCTGTTAAGGAAGGTGTTCACTTGCAAGTCGCCACTCGACAGTGAAAACCTCGTAAATAAAATTTTCTTCAAAGGCGTTTAATTTGCTTTTTAGATTGATAAACTCGTCATACACGTACTAGTTCAACAAACTTTCAATTCAAATACTTCTAAGCTATCTATGACGTACGATGACAAACTTGTATTAACATTTGATCGACAGTTTTTTTGCAGGAGACAGTTATTACTATCTCTTTAAAAAAAATGTATTTTACACGTACGTGGTTTTCACTGCCGACCGACAAAGTTGAAAGTGTATCTCCAATATGTTGTTACTTACACCTATAATAATTCCATTACGAGCTGCCTAAACAGGCATACCTGTCAGGTATACCTTGGCGTGTATGACTAGCGTAAGAGCCCATTGCTACGTGCGACTTTTCGATACTTTATGTCAATACCATTCTTTTGACTGACATTTATTTGCATAACCAACGGTTGCAGAATGTCTTCCTTATAGGGCTGGCCCTTAGCATACTGTAAGTGTATAATTAACTCGCGGCCCGTCCCGGCTTCGCACGGGTGGACATTTTTCCCGTTTTTGTAACATTTTTCATTTATGCTCCGCTCCTATTGGTCGTAGCGTGATGTTATTTAGCCTATAGGCCTATACCTTCCTCGATAAATGGACTATCCAACACAAAAATTTTTTTTGAATTCCAATCAGTAGTTCCTGAGATTAGCGCTTTCATTCAAACTCTTCAGCTTTATAATATTAGTATAGGTTCCCACTTAAACATAAACAATGGGATCAGGGGCGGTGTACGAAACAATCTATAACTCATTGCAGTACTTCCTTAGTTACACTGTCGTGCCAATTAATGACTGAGCTATATTAATTTTTCTAACGTTTTGTTGTAATTTTCGGTAAAGATGTTGTTATAATATATATTTCCTTCTTAGCGCTTCCTTTTCCTCGTGTCACATTATGTCTCGGCTCTGATAAATGATGTCGCTAATGCACAATCGTTTTATGATTCGTTACCGAGTTTTTCTGCGACCCCAAAGCTATGAGGCTCTTAAATGCAGAATCTTTGTTGACAATGTTATGAAGAGATTATACGATTAATTAGCCTTAATAAAAGCAGTCACATACGTCGTATCACATTTAAATTACGTGTTAATGCTTTAATTAAACCTAACAACTGCTAGAGATACGAATAAATAACTGGTTATCAACATTATCAAATACTGCTTGATATAAGTAACCAAAGAATCGCATTTCACGTCGTTTATATCCATCAATTAATATCAACTCAATACAATTCCGAAAATTAGTTAAGCTTCTAATGATTTATTGCGAAAACGGCCTTAAAACTATCTGACTACTTTAGACAGTCTACCAGTTATGGAGGCTTTCCAAAGACTTTTATTTTATTCACAAAACTTGAATCCCACACAACATGCAAGTTCGGAGTACACACGAAAGACGACTCGATGTTTGTCTTAGTTCTTGTCCTTATAAAAATGAAACTCCTCGGAGATTTAAAGTATTCATTCGTATCTCGTGCAACATGAACGGCATCGTGTAACTTTTTATGACAGACGGACGTTTTGTTAACTTTTGGTATACCCATTTCAATGTCCATAGTCGTTTCAATCTTTGAGCGTTACACCGTTGCGATCGCGGCGACCGATCTCAAATGTCATGCGCTGTCCAAAAACTGTTGACGCGAACGTTTTCCCAAATTAGATTTTTATCTCCAATGCGAACCGATGATCGGAACGAATGGAATTGAATTCGGAACCGGGAAACGTATCGCGGGGCAGGTTGAGTGCTTAACTCCGGACTCAGCTGGGAATAACCGGCGACTGTTCCATGAAACACATTGAAACATTTCCTGTCGTATTATCGACTGTTTGACTCATACGAGAAACATATATATAAAGAGATACGCAGAATATGTCTGGGGAAAACGATGTAAGGCAAGACTGGAGGTTTCGATTTTGAGTGGCATGCATTATTAATTTCGCGGATGTAAAACTAGAAAGCTGATTACTGTACTGTTTGATGTCATTCCGACAGTAATATGATGTACACAAACATGAACATCTATATGAATGAGATGTAGAGCATTTCCGTAGCTGTAAATAAGGCACTATCTCCTATAAGCATACGAATAAAACGTATGTTATAGTAATAGGAATGGTTGGTAACTATAAGCTGGAGGTAAGGCGAAACTTCGCTTTAGTTAAATATGTATTTCTTGTGTTCCGTGGTATGCTAAATAACCAGCAAATATTGGGATCATTGGGGCTGCTCGTTCCTAACACTAGGTAGCGTCAAGGGCCGAGGGAGAGGCTGTTTGAGGCCCCGGTAGCCCGTACGAAAATTTTAAAATTCCCACCGGTCGTTCGAGCAACACGAGTACTTAATTCCATCTCGCAACGGCTTGATAATTTACTTGCTCTTTGGCGGAATTCGAGAGGGTGACGCTTAATTATTTGTCTTCTATGTAACTGAATTGTTGAATTGGGTAAAAACCTGTAATGACAATTGTATGTTGTGAAATAAATTCTTATGGTTAAAAACGAATCGTTTTAATTGCCAAACTGGGGATGTATGTTAATACACTTGTAAAATAATTTTGTACTTATGTATGGGAGGGTCTACTACGCAAAGCTTATGGTGTGTTTGCTTCATTGTTGGTAAAAATACAAGGGTCCTAATTTTAACCAATAACGCTTGGTAAATCATTATTATTAGTAGCAGCCCGGAGTTTGGACTTGTGCCCGGTTGATGGCAATAAGCTCGCCCCTTATTACGTGGGACTTAAACATAGCGGCGGAATGGTCTTGACGCAGAACGTTACTTTCGCAAAATGTCATTGTGATTATTTATTTATTTATATTCACACGAGGTAACTATAATTTATAAACTAAGCCCCACAAACCACTACTACTACATACGCCTTGTATTCCCCGAAGGGTTAGGCAGAGGTGTACCTCTGCCTAACCCTTCGGGGAATACAAGGCGTGATGTTATGTTATGATGTGCTCGGTAAATCGGTATTTTAAATAACCCAGTTCCTCTCCAGAAGGCCACACATACAAGAAACACATACAAGAAACTTCCCTTAATCAGCCTTGGTTGTGTTACAGTTTTTATTGGACCAAGTAACTGTTTATTGTACTTTAACTTGTGTATAAAACAGAATTTATAACCTGACCAAAACATGGTCGGAAAGCTAATACCCTCCGAGGCAAGCAAAAAGATTCGTAACTAGATATCTAATTTACTTCAGACACAAAAGCGTTTCTTGTCTCTCTTAACTCGAACAAGTCGTTAGCGAAGGAAAAACTCAGTAGAAACTTTAATTTGGATCGTAAAAAGTGTCCATGATGCGAAAATAATAGTTTTCACTTACTCGCTTTTTTATTAGCGGCCGCGCTGAAATGTGAAGATGAGGCCGTGTTTTGCGTTGGTCTCAGAGTTGTTAAAACGAATTGCAGAACAGTTTAGTACGCTGAATGCAGTGCACGTCTTTGATGAGACGAGACATCATACTTTTATTTCAATGCATCAAGAAAGTAATCATTTTTCAGCAAATTAGTATGCCGTTTTTAAATGTAATTTCAAAACATTTACGATATTATATTGACATATTAAACATTACCTCAGTCCTTCAGCAAGAACAGTGTTATGCGAGTAAATCTTAGAAAGGCGAGTGTGTGTGCAAACTCGACGCGGTCTGGCGTGCACAAACACTCGAGTGTGCTGTCATTGTCGAGTAAGTGTCGCCAAACACTCGCTCTGTTCCGCGAGACGTCCTGAACCGCCTGTGTTTGACATGCTTCACCAAATCGACCCACAAGAGCCCTCGACGTGTGTGCGACTACATCTACAACACACAGGACACTGTGCCGTAATGTGTCATCCATCACTAACGTAATTCTTAAGCGACACGTAATTTAGTTACATAGTTGGAATACTTCGGAGCGTGTGTGCGCGTAGACGTCATAAGTTAAGGAATGATTAAGGGGGTTCTGATCAAATTATTGTAAGACAAGTGTTCGTTTATGAACGGAATATTGTATGTCATTGAGTTTGCTTAGTACTGAACATCTATAATTTTATCTTCTTTACATAGTATAAAACAAATTCGCTCCCGCTGTCTGTACGCTTAGATCTTTTAAACTACGCCACGGATTTTAATGCAGTTTTCAGCAATAGATAGAGTGATTCAAGAGGAAGGTTTATATGCCCCACATTAGTATCTACATTGTACCCGTGCGGAGCCGGCTAGTAGATTATAAAATCAAGTTCTGTCTCTATAATTTGTACCTAAATAACTGTCGTGATATGAATGGTCGTACAGATTTTTTATACTAAACTAGCTGTGTCCTCGCGGTCCGCTCGCACAGACTTTTTATTTTTTTGCTATTTCCGAAACCTCCGCGCCATGTGCCAATAACAACTGTACAAAGTTTGAACGATGCACGAACACATGGAAGACGGACAGACGATCAGACGAACAAAAAATATTTTTTCATATAATAGATTACTTAGTCGATTGCCCTTTCGAACCGAATGAACAAAAAATATGTATATTTTATCATTAGTATTCATATTTTTTGTAAGAAACTTCGTGTTCTAACCATTTACCATTCCGATGGTCTGCGAATATTGCCAAACACTAAAACGGGACTATAAAAAGCGGAGGCACAAAATTGCAAAAACAAACTCCAATTTTTTCGCTTTTATTATTATAGGCACTTATTCGTTTGAAGGTTAGATCACATGAGGCTCTCGTAAAGCTATTAGCGTTTGGTTTAAATTGTAGAAGATTGCTTTGAAAAAGGATTTTTTTTAACTTTTGCATAGTTTATAAGGTAGCTGCTAAACTAGAAAGCTGGTTACTGTAATAAATGTTACTCTGCGTAGTGACTTTTTACTTCAACATTTTATGTATTGAATGAGAAAGTAACGTTTCTTTCAGTTCTCTCTGTTTATAAAGAATATTTTAGTAATCGATAATTTTCTATTCAAGTAATTCACGTTGTACACAAAACACAAACCTTAGCATTAACTACTTATTGAACATCCCTAGGGCCTCAATCATTGATATAAGCGGAACTGTTCAAAAGCCACTATTTTTAAACGGTTTCAATTAGTTTCACACCGTACATTTGTTTGTTTGTTTGGTTCAAATCTTCCGATATATTTTTCAACTACTTCTGCTTAACATTTCGTAGCAAATTCTCGTTCAACCCCTTCTAACTCGCACCATAACCCAAAACCGCCGCTAAACGTCGCGCGTTCGGTTAAGTTTACGTTTCGCGTCACGTCCTCGCCGTCGATGGCTCTCAGAGGAGGCCCATTCTTCCCATTCGTTTTATAAGTATTCAATAGTGTTCACAGTTTGTACGTATTCGCTGTCGTTCGTGACTCAATTGGTTGTTTACTCGATTGAGACGTGTTTGGTACTCACACAATGTTGGCTCCGAAGATGGTGTGGGGAGATAATTTTTATGGCCCATTTACGTATCAAGTAAATTACAGGAAGCTGGGTACTCATAGCCATCTCTCAATAAGGACAGTAATATCTGTGGGCACAGAGCCAGTACTCTCTTACCGGAGACGCGGCTAACTGTCATTACCTTTTATTTTTGAAGACGCGTGCTAAGTTACTGTAGGGAAATGAAAAGGTTCGTCAGTTCTTAAATTCTTTCCTTTCCCACATCGCGGGCACATGTTACTTTTACAAACTGTTTAAAGGAACAGACCAACGCATGGAAAATTATGATTAATTATTTGGAAGCAAAGATCAAAATGGCGTTTTGCCTCCATATGTAGTAGTACCATGTAAATATCTTTGATCTGATTTAAGGAGTTTTGTTGTAAAATCAAATCGATGATTAAATCGGGGAAGGCAACGCAAAACGAAAGCAGATGGCAGCACCTCCATATTTAGTTATTTGAACCAATCAGAACCATCATATTCATATTAGCAATAATGTCAAACACATTACAACCAATAAGATGGCATAGGAACAATCGAAAGTGGCGCCATTAGTTCCACAGTTGCCTACCCCATTGGCATTACTTGTGTCTGTCACCATGTCACCTAATATCCTGTCAAAAAATACTTGTATTTTCATTTCTATTATGTTGGCAATACATAATCGGTAGGTAAAATAGTTCGTTTCTTGCACTGTGCAAGCAAAAATAGACCTTAAGGTGCATGAAATTTTCATTCTTCTACTGTACAATAGCTACGGAAATTCTTAAAACCAATACGATAGTCTCAACTCTATTATTCTATTCATATGACGTCACAGAAGAAGCTGGAACCGATAAACAGTCGGATTAGCGAACGTATGCTAGGAAAGGTTTGAATAGAGTTGACCCTTCTGACTCTTATATAGTGGGTCGTGACAGATGCACGAAGCCATTCATACGTTGTGTCGGGTTTTCCAAATTATTTCAACCGTAGGATTGGTTCCTTAGTCGTGTTTCTAAATAAGACTATGAAATTATTCATGATATTTTTTTTGTAACTGCCTCGTTGCTCTAGTGGTGGCAAGCGCGACTGCTGATCGTGAGATCCTGGGTTCGATCCCCAGGTCGGGCAAAGTATTATTGGGTTTTTCCATGCAGAATTCCTCAGTAGCAGCCCGGAGTTTGGATTTGTCTCCGGTTGATGGCAATATGTTCACCCCCTATTACATGGCACTTAAACATAACTGCGAAATGAGGGTGTTACTATACACCTCTGCCTAGCCCTTCGGGGAATACAGGCGTGATGTAATGTTATGTGAAAAAGCACATGTAGCATACTGTATAAATATCTTGTATCTAATTATTATACATTTTCATGAAAGGCTTACTAGACGCTTATAGCACTAATACAACAATCGATCAAATCGTTATTGACCTACTTTATCGAGTACACTTCACGGCTAATTAAGTGGTAGGCGATTACTTAATTATTGTAATTTCTTCTAATTGTTACTGTTGTTCTGGTAACTACAAAAAAAATTGCCACTAATTACCGATAAATCTTAATTTTAATTGCTCTCTTCTAATTAAGGCAGCAATAGTCGTAGTAAGAAATCTTGTTTTACTTTTAGTTATATGTCGAGGTCGCCGAAAACGTACGTTTACGAAATTTGTGAAATGTTAGAAAGAAAGAAAGAAACGCACCATGTCACAAAAAACGGCACGTTTGGTGCAGTGGCTGAGCGATTGGCGTCTGCGCTACGGGTCACGGGTTCGATTCCCACACGAAACAAATGTTTGTATGGCCTACAGATAGTTGTTCCGGGTCTGAGCGTTTGTGCATGTGAGATTTGTGTCTGTAAGCGCACCCACGATGCAGGACAAATCAAAGTGTGGGACAACGTATTTAAAAAAAAACATATAAGTATGCAATATTTCTGTAACCCCCGTGTGTCACTTGTGTCGTACAAGTGACACACACGGGGATAAAAGAAATCTTGATATGATTACCGTATAAAATGAAAGAACGGTCAGCACTTACTTTTGTCAAACTGATTTCATCAGAGAAAAAGGCTCAAATTGATTTAGGCCAGCTTTTTCTTGCGTGGGACCTACGTTTTTTGAAGGCCTGATATAATACTGTTATGTTGGTAACCTTAACTAAAGCACTGTACTTTATTTTGAACCAAAAATATAATGGGTTGTCTCAAACGGTGCAGATACTATAAGATATCTATATCTGAGCGCGTATCTGGTATCACTTTTCAAAGACATCAACGGACTTAACACACACGGCGCAGATAATACATATTTTATCGTTAAGTATCTGAAAATACCGACCGATATCAACAGATTCTGTCAGATACATAACATAACATCACGCCTTGTATTTCCCGAAGGGTTGGGCAGAGGTGTTTAGTAACACCCGCATTTCCTCGTTATGTTTAAGTCCCATGTAATAGGGGGTGAGCCTATTGCCATTAACCGGGCACAGATCTAAACTTCGGGCTGCTAATGAGGAATCCCACACGGAAAAACTTAATAAAAATTTGCCCGACCTGGGGATTGAAACCGGGACTTCACGATCAGCAGACGCGCTTGCCACCACTAGACCAATGAGGCAGTTCAAAATATACATAAATAAATTATCTGTCGATATCTGTTCCTTGTGAGATACCTTAAGATACTATACGTTTTGATGCGCAAATACACATAGATAAAATTTTATAGTATTTGCAACGTGTGTAACAACCGTATTCAAGCGAATTGTGAAGTTAGCTTCAAAATAACATCTAAAATGAGTACTTTTAAGCGAATACTGTCTGCAACGAGGTCGTTCAAAAACTATTAAGTAACTTATTCATTATTATCGCTACAACATGACTGGTTTATTACTTGGCGCACTAAAGTGTAAAGCTATGAAGTTATTAATTATACTCGCTAATTGCGTTCAAAACTTCGGGCTAATGTGTTGTTCAGGTTATTTATGTAGTGGTAAACTTGCACGATCGATGGAACGCCACAAATAAACTACAGTTAGAAACGTTTCAACATTTTGGCTAATTTGCCAAAATGTTGAAACGTTAAGTTTTTAAGGTTTTTAAAGTTTTTAAGGTTAAGTTTTTGTTTGATATGTTTCATAACTAGCCCATTACTGTCCCACTGCTGGGCACGGGCCTCTTCTCAGAATGAGAAGGGTTTAGGCCTTAGTCCACCACTGGCCTAGTGCGGGTTGGCAGACTACACACACCATCGAGAACTTTATGGAGCCCTCTCAGGTGTGCTGGTTTCCTCACGATGTTTTTCCTTCACCGTTAACGCAAGTGATAATCAAATTCTGATCCGCACATGAATACGAAAAGTGCATGGAAGGCAAGCGTTCAACCGCTACGCTATCACTGCTTTTTCGATCTGATAACGGTTAAATCTATCTATCTAATTAATACCTTTAACGAGCAGTTCTTGTATATATATAACTTGAATCTCGGAAACGGCTTCAACGATTTATTTAGTATGCAGGGGGTTCGGGGATGATAAATCGATCTAGCTAGGTTTCATTTTTAGAAAATGTCGATTAACCAAAAAAAAAACCGAGCAAAGTTCGGTCATCCAGGTACTAATTAATTAAGTGAATATACACGAACTATCGTCGTTTTAGGATGTTATTGTTTTTTTTTCTATAAAATGCTTCTTTCAAAATCTACTTGAGAATAGCTCATGCCGTGATCAAAAGCGGCGAAGTTGGTAGCGAGGCTGACTTCCCAGAGTGCACCGTATACTTACTTCAGTATCGTCCCTCGTGAAGTCTCATTCAATGCACCCCACTCACAGTTTTGCAGTATAAAAGACTAAAATTCAGACACTCCTGTTACACTGGATTCTGATCATTTCAGTCTAGCGTATGTGGCTGAAAATATCAGTAGGTAGTAGTAATTTAGGTATGTTTTTAAGTGAGAAACGTATTTTTTTTTAATAAAACGAAAACTGTCAAAACATTTGGTGTTGTTTTTGTTGTCAAACTACATACCATAAATCACGCCTGTATTTCCAGAAGGGTAGGGCAGAGGTGTACACCCACTTATTTCGCCGTTATGTTTCGTCCCGTGTAATAGGGGGCGAGCTCTGGGCTTCTACTGAGGAATTCCACACGAAAAAAACCAATTAACAAATAAACACTGACTAGGTATTAAAGAAAATAGACCAGTACGTGCACGTTACCTGCTTAAAAAAAAACCTGATGTAGTCTACTGTAATTTCTACAAAGGACTGTTTTATGACAACAAGGAGGCACTAGTGAGGTTCGATTAGATGTCTGTGATTTTCCAGGCTTCAGACTGCCTCTGATTAAATACACTTAGGAATTGTCTAAACTTTTAGACAATCTCTATCTATGTATAAAAGACATACAACAGAATCTTGTAAGGGTGAATCTTTCATTACAGTTATAGCTAATGTCGGTATGTCACCATGGTAAATAAAGTAAATGAAACCAACATAGACTCTCCATCACTGATTGAACTTTTAATTGGGTTAGTGATTAGTTACAGAAGCTAGTTCACAATATAACACAACAAAATAAAAGATCAGAAAATAAGGACAAGCAAATCAGATATAATGGTGCGTCCAGACCTGACGAACGCGCCGCGAATGCGCCGCTCGCGAGCCGTTCGCGAGCTGCGCGCGAGCGGCGCGCGGAGCTTTGTACGAACATGAAATGCACGCGCGCAGCTCGCGAGCGGCTCGACCATAGAAGGTCAGACTTCTTCGGCGGTTCGACATGGCATCCTCTGCTCCATCGAATGACTACTGTTTTTATAACTTCGGGTACGTTGATTCATCTTGACGGTTACCCTCCTATGTTAACATTGTCCAGTGTTACCAGCTACCGATAACATATGTTTCTACCTTGCTATTTACCTATTACATTCGTCCAAAATGTAGGTAAACAGTACTATTGCTAAAACTAGTAGTTACGAATTTTCCCAGCGCGAATTGCAGCACCAATATTTTTTTAACAAACACCCGCATGAACAAAGTTGGTATTAATTTTTATTTTTACAAAAACAATGTGTGCGAAACTAATTATAATGGAGGTACGAAGAACGGTCGCCGTTGTGGCGTCGACTTAATTTGTAGTTACGTTTAGTGACTCTTAGCCTCGGCTGTTGCTGCGATAATTACATTATAACGCACCGCTACTACGGCGAAAATGTTTATAGGAAACATATCGAAATAGTAGGGTTTTGCTATTTTGTGATAGTTAGAGAGCGCTATATGTTCCTTATTACCCTAAACTATTTCTATCGCCGTTTCGATTAGATTAGTCTCCTCCATGGGCGGCAGCAAGAGGGTGCAAGGGGGTGCACTTGCAGTCACCTGACTTCGACTAAATGCACAGATAAAAAATCACATACTTAACATAACATCACGTCTTGTATGCCCCGAAGGGCTGGGCAGAGGTGTATAATAACACCCTCATTTCGCCAGTTATGTTTAAGTTTCATGTAATAGGGGGCGAGCCTATTGCCATTAGGTGGGCACAAATCCAGACTCCGGGCTGCTGCTGAGAAATTCCTAATGGAAAAACTCAATAACACTGCTCGACTCGGGGATCGAACCCAGGACCCCATGCTCAGCAGACGCGCTTGCGACCACGAGACCAACATGGGAGGAATCATATAAAATCTTTTTTTATGCACCTACTCCAGTGTAAAGTCTGTGAACTGTGGGGTATGCCTAAAGTTAGGTATATACTCAGACATAATTATAAGGATGTGTATAGATATCAATTATATAATAGAATAGAATATACTTTATTGTACACCAAAATTGTAACACAGCTCTTATACAATAACAAACATTAAAGGGTACAATGGCGGTCTTATCGCTGATAGCGATATCTACCAGACAACCTTTGGATGAACAGGAAGTCAATTAATAAGATAGAGGGGGTAGTCCATGGTGTACTGCTGCAAAATATATACTACACACCATACATAGACATAATACTTACATATAGGTATATATATATACATTTATATCAGTGTAATTTATAATGCATTCCCTTGCAAATAATCCTGCCGGGTGGTTTTCCCAAATACCGAAATTGGTCATTGATTAATAAACAGCTGTCATGTTAATTCAGCTTTCACTCTATTTGTAAAGCTGTGTCATTCAACAGGCTTTGTAACAAAGGGATAACATTATTCCATGCATAACAAAAGGAATTCAGATATAGTTTTTGAGTTTGTGCAATTTGTAATTATTTATAAAACCACATAATTGACGCAACATGTCACGGTCCAGGCTATGCACACACAATGTGCTATTATGTGATATTATCTGTATTTTACCGTCACATTACCCAAGCAACGGCATGTCATTACAATCGACGCTTTGACAGCGCGACTGTGGAACGCGACAGCGTAGTTTGCGTCGCGTCGCAGCCGCGCCGTCGCATCGCCGACGCTCCTTTGAAAGACATAATGTAATATTCCTTTCTGCAAAGGGAACTGTGACAGGTGTGCGGAGCGTACACTTGAAATCTCTCTATGAAAAATTCGCGCAGGTCTCAGCTGAATTACATAATGCAAGAATGTGTCAACGCGTCGCACATAGACGAGGCGCGACGCGACGCGGCGTACACTTTTGAGATTCTTTGTGTACGTAATAAGCAGCAGACCTACGTCGAATGCTCGCGGGGCAGAGCGAGAGGGTTCCACCAAAAATTTCATATAAGAGAGAAGCGTGCCCGCCATACTTCACGCGCATGTGTTTATTATGACTTCTTCTATCACAGTAAATATGATTTTCATTGTACGTAATAAAGTCGTAATAAAGGCGGTCCCGGGGTGGGACGGAAGGAAGCCTCGACCTTTCCTGTGGGACAGGGACCGCCGGTATATCGCCACGAATACGGTTAATATTCGGCTACACCAATGACAATACCGAGGCCTTCGTTAAAAATTATATATTAGAATTGTTTGGAACTAACTTGTTTGGGAGAAATAATAATATAATTCTGGGATCCTTCTAACGATGTTTGATACAAATCCACAAAGGGCCTTATTAGAACTTGCTGACAATGAGGGATGATGAATATTGGATGATGGGTATGTAAAATCATATGGGGTTTCATAGTATAATCTAAGCATAGTTAATCTAGCGTCATTCGGTGTCATTGGAAGTGTCTACTTTAGGTGGAGATCATGCGCAATTGACATATTGGCAATTAAGACTCATTTACACGGAGCAAGTTTCTTGAAGCAAGTCTCATGCTATCTCTGTTCTTGTCGTAGAGAAAGACAAAGGCAGAACGAGTCTTGCTTCAAGAAACTATCCTCGTGTAACCCGGCCTTTATAGAGCTGATATTATAGCATTTTGTGGGTTAGATTAAAGTTCATTATTAACATAATCAACTAGAAGTTTTCCTTCTGTTTTGTGATAAATATCACCTATTATTATTTATTTATTAGTTATTGACCCTATAGTTATAATCGCTACAACGAATTTCTGCCCCGCATCCTCTACCACTGAAAACAATAAAACATTCCCAACAGTGTTATGCTTATTTTTTGAACAAAACAAAGCTTCTAGTGAGAAAAGTTTGTGTTGTATAAAATTTAATTAATTTTAAGCTTCAATCCTGCTTCTAAGCGATGTGAAGGTCAGGTGGGTTTAGTTCGTTATGAAATCAAAAGCAAGTAGATACTGACCAGTTTAAATGCACAACCTATTTGAGTATTTATTGACTGCCTTGATGGTCTAGTGGTCGCAAGCGCGACTACTCAGCATGGGGTCCTGGGTTCGATCCCCAGGTCGGACAAAGTGTTATTGGGTTTTTCCATTAAGAATTTCTCAGTAGCAGCCCGGAGTCTGGATTTGTGCCCGTTTAATGGCAATAAGCTTGCCCCCTATTACATGGGCCTTCAACATTACTGGCGAAACGGGGGAGTTCTAAAAAACACCTCTGTATAACCCTTCGGGGAATACAAGGCGTGATGTTATGTTAACTAAATAATAAAAAAATGTTCTATACAAGGTTAGTCGGAAAGGGGTACTAAGCCGAAAGGGTGTTAAAGTACCCATAATAAGGGATAACTTTTGTTCTGCTAAAATCTATCTGTCCATAGTTATGATCAGCTGTTATTACAATTTAGGTCATATTTGGGATCTCGGATTAGAAAACTAATTATCTGAATTCATAACCAAAGCAGGTATCATTTTTGTTTTGAAAAACCTAGGTGAAATGAAAATCTTTTTGCATGCAAATAAAAATTATTGGATTTTGAAATTTTAACACTTGCTTTAAAATAGTCATCAGTGATAGTTTAGGTGGCCCGCGGCTTAGTACCCCTTTTACGACTAACCTTGTATAAGTTATCATTCTTTCTTTCAAATAAAATCTAAGAATTGTTACCAGCCATAAGTGCGGACACAATCACACAATGTGTGCGTGTTTCAAATCAAAGGAGCTCAACCCTTTTTTAAGTGGAGAATCGAGAGGCGCCCTCAGTTTGCTCCTTGCGATTTACGCGGGAATTGAGGCACTAAATCCTGATTTACATGTCTCGCAGTCTTCAGTAGAAGGCGAATCTTAAGTTACTATAACTTTGTGACGCGCTGTGTCCCCTCTACTTACCCGAAATTTTATTCCGAATGTACGATTAACGTATGATTCAATGAATTATTAATCGAATAATAATTTGGTCGAACAATCTATTCTATTCATTTGTTTGAATGGTCTTATTATTTAATCATTTATGTACACACGTCCAATAATAAAAGATAAGTTAATAAGGACCATAGCTTACAAAGGCACTAGGTACTTTCTTACAGAAATCTCTTAATTATCTTTATTTTGATTTAATGATTAACGGTGTTTCGTAACTAAGTTAAATCGATACTAAGACTGTTCGACAAACATACATAACATAATTAGCCCATTACTGTCCCAATGCTGGGCACGGGCCTCTTCTCAGAATGAGAAGGGTTTAGGTCTTAGTCCACCCCGCTGCCGGGTTGGCGGACTACACACACCATTAATAACCTTATGGAGCCCTCTTAGGTGTGTAGGTTTCCTTACGATGTAGTCCTTCACAGTTAACGCAAGTGGTAATCAAATAATGACCCCCACATGAATTCGAAAAGTCAGAGGTACGGGCCGGGATCGAACTCAGACTCTCCTGCATGGAAGACAAGCGTTTAACCGCTAGGCTATTACTGCTATGCCTGAGACTGTTCGAACAAACTGTTATACGATTAATAATTCATTCGACCCCTTATTATGTTGTTGATACTATAAGAAGCAAGCAAAACTTCCTTTAGGCGATTCGCATCACTGCACCGCATCACGCAGCGTAGCGCGGGAGTGTGTGTTCTTACGTTGTTTGCAAGTATCTGTGTTTGTATAGAAAACACGCGTAGGGCAAGTTGCAACACAGAAAACGCATTCACGCGCAGTGTTGTGGCTCCGTCGACACGCACCCCGCAGCGTAGCGCGGAGCAGTGTGTGTTTCGCCTTAGTCCAGAAATATTTCCGGATAAACAGAACACATTTACCATCAGACGGTTCCAATCCCAGGGGAAAGTCAACAGAATTCCGTATTAATTTTATAATTTGTCTGTAATTGGCTTAGTTCTAGTATGGTGGAAACTACTCGTCCGTTAGTTATTAGTTTCATTAACAGAGTTAAACAAGTAATATTTTTCTTTTGCTGCTCACAATTCTGGTAACTTTTAATACATAAACATAATTAGCCCGTTATTGTCCCACTGCTGGGCACGGGCTGCTTCCCAGAATGAGAAGGGTTTAGACCTTAGTCCACCACGCTGGCCTGTTGCGGGTTGTCAGACTAAATACACCATCGAGAACCTTATGGAGCCCTCTGAGATGTGCAGGTTTCCTTACGATGTTTTTCCTTCACCGTTAACGCAAGTGATAATCAAATTATGTGAATTTGAAATTCAGAGGTAGGAATCGGTTTCGAATTTAGATCCTCCCGCATGGAAGGCAAGCGTTCAACCGCTAAACTATCACTGCTTACTTGCTAACTTGCTGCTAACTTTTAATATGAGTATAATACATTATGTATTATTAATGTGACTAGTTGTGAGCTATTTTTAGGCAGTTATAAAAACAAAACACTCTCTTGTTCGATCGGGCGTCCCTTAAACCCTCGTTATGTGGATAAAGTCTATTTTTTAACGATCTTATACTGTTAAATGCTGGTGATAGTTTTAAACCTTCCATTAATGATCTCAACAGCAGTGATAGCCTAATGGTGCGACCATCGGACTGCCAAGTCACAGGTCTCGAGTTCGAACCCAAGGCACGCACCTCTGACTTTTCAGATTCATGTGGATATTATATAATTATCACTTGCTTAAAAACGGTAAAGGAAAACATCGTGCGGAAACCGGCATGCCTGAGAGATATTTCCTGACGGCATGTGAAACTAAGTCAGAGGCCTATGGGCGGCATAAACTCTGACACCAGGTTTGTCAATAACCACACGAAAATAAGAAGAATGGTCTCAATAATTTATGGTTGAATAAAACCTTAAGTCAAAGAGTTTTTTGTTGAATCATCATTTCGAATTGGTAAAAAACAAAAGCCTTTTAAATACAGTTCACAATCCTCCAATTCGACAATCGGCCACGCCAAAACACGCACCTTTTCGAACGACTGACAAGTGGAAGTCGATTGGTTACGAACAAAACTAGTGACTAATTGAATTAGGTGGCCCTTCTGTTCCGAGACGGCCGGTCCTCGACATCCCTCGCCGAAAAAACGGCCATTTATTATCGCATATGGTAGGCACTGGTTGGAACGGAGACTTATTACGAGCACGGAGCGATTTCTCCTGGAATGGTCGCGTGGTATTTTATATTGATTGATGAGTTTATGTACTGCCTCATTGGTCTAGTAGTGCCAATCGTGAGGTATTGGGTTCGATCCCCAGGTTGGGCAAAGTGTTATTAGATATTTCCGTGTGGAATTCCTCGGTAGGAGGTCGAGTTTGGATTTGTGTCCGGTTGATGGCAATAGACAAGCACCCTATTATATGGGACTTAATAAACAGAACGGCGAAATGAGGGTGTTACTATACACCTCTGCCCAACCCTTCGGTTAATACAGGCGTGATGTTATGTTATGAATTTATGTACCTAACGTATGTGATTGTTAAAAGCTTAGCAGAGTTAATAGATTTGCTTACGAGAAGCGTCACTATTTAAAATGATATCGGATATTATTGCCTTTTAGTTTTTTTACGCAGATCTCGAATAGAACTGATTTCAGTCATAATTTTATCATATATATTGCATAGTATTTATACTATGTATAAATACTTTAGGGTAATTACGAACATGGGAATATTCCGAAAATTACGAATTTATACTAAACCAGGCAATATTTTTTGCTCTGGCAACGTAATAATGCCAGAATGTGTAATGCAATGTAATATAATGTTGCCAGAGCAAAAAATATTGCCTGGTTTAGTAGAAATTCGTAATTTTCGGAATATTCCCATGTTCGTAATTATCCTAAAGCACTTATGTATGTAAGTCTAAAAATTCCATTTATATGTCTAATAGTGTAGCTTCCGCCTTAAGCTCTAACAGAATGTACATTTGGCCGGTGACGTTTGGCACAGATCTGGTACAAAAACGTACCATGAAGTGACAGGTTGCAAATTTACCAACCAATGATGTATACTATTAGTACAACTAGTAGCCCTTTCTCTTAGCAGAACTTATGACATGCCTATGGACCTGTTGCTATGTTGGTAGATCTAAACCAGCATTGGTGATATTAATAAGTGTATCAGAGGGCATGGTAGTGCCCCCGCCAAGACGGTCTCGTCAACTCGTGAAGCGCAACGACACGCCCTAACTCTACAAGCTCTAACTTCACAAGCTCTACACCTTAGTCAAAATATGTGGCTAAGCCATTTCGCTACATTCACATGAGTGTAGGGTGAAAAATTTATTCAGTTTATTACTTTTCTGTTATACAATAGTTCTTGTAGTAACGAAATGACCAAGCCACATACAAGATGTAAAAAGACCCTTCACCAAGCCGTCTACCATGCATTCAGTACATCAAACTAAGTAACCCTACGCAAAAATGATCGCTGGGAAACGACTTTTTTTTTGGGTGTTAAATTTCGTTTTACTGTAAAGCTAATTGTAACGCACTCAAAACACTGTGCTGATAGATGCAATGCTGTAAATGGGTAATGGAGGTATTCCAAGTACATTTGCAACCTTCAAAACTAGTATTTTTTTTAAAAAGTTGTGAAAATGTTGGAACTTTGACCTCCAATATCTCCGTAACTAGAAGGTTCCCAGGCATAGTCCAGAACAAAAAAATGTTCGCAATGACGTGGAGAATAAGTGCCTTTCGGCTTCGTTAAGGGTCTTTTTACACCGTTTATTTTGACTAAGGTGTAGACTTGTAGAGCTTGTGAAGTTAGAGCTTGTAGAGTTAGAAACTTGGCTCTACATGAGATCTGGTAACTTTTTGACAGCGCGAGCCGTGTGGTCTCGTCTTGGCAACATTTTACATGAAAATGTTTTTGGTGGGATTCTTGTTTTCTCCTTAGTCTTCATTTCTACATTTTTTTTTTAAATTTAACTATTCACTTATACTTAATGAGGGGCTCGTGGCTAATTAAAAAACGCGCAGATCATATGTTTTGTAAGGTTAAGCTACGCTTGCCGTGGTCAGTAAGCGGATGGTTGACCATTCGTTACACATTGAGACCCCTACGTGTTTCGGAGAGCACGTTAAACCGTCGGTCCCGGGTGTCATATATATGAATACCTATGATAGTCGTTACGGGTAGTCAGAAGTCCGAAAGTCTGACAACCAGTCTAACCTTAGGATATTGGCATTGCCCAGTTACAGGGTTGTGGAGGTCTGATGGCAGTCGCTCCGTGTAAAATACTGGTATTCAGCCGCATCTGGTTAGACTGGAAGTTAACCCCAACA
Organism: Amphipyra berbera; assembly: GCA_910594945.2. Taxonomy (NCBI): domain Eukaryota; kingdom Metazoa; phylum Arthropoda; class Insecta; order Lepidoptera; family Noctuidae; genus Amphipyra; species Amphipyra berbera. The sequence goes on along the minus strand of OU343136.1, from coordinate 5,077,023 downwards.
TAGTTGGGGAAAGGCTAGGCAGAACGAATGAACTTGTTTTTTTACTTATCATAAGTCATAATTAGCCCATTACTGTCCCACTGCTGGGCACGGGCCTCTTCTCAGAATGAGAAGAGTTTAGACCTTAGTCCACCACGCTGGCCTGGTGCGGGTTGGCAGACTACACACACCATCGAGAACTTTATGGAGCCCTCTCAGGTGAAAAACATTGTAAGGAAACCTGCGTTTCCTTACAATGTTTTTCCTTCACCGATAACGCAAGTGATAATCAAATTCTGATACGCACATGAATTCGAAAAGTCAGAGGTATGGGCCGGGATCGAACTCAGGCCCTCCTGCATGGAAGGCAAGCGTTCAACCGCTAGGCTACCACTGCTTTACTTTACTTGTTTTTTTACTTACCTACTTATAATTATTTTAAAACAATATGTATTCGTTCTGCCGGCGCAGCGAGAGAAATGTATTCTTATCACAAGTAATAAAATAGAATTATTAATCGACACGATTACAAATTAATGAGTTTTTTATTAGTAATAAAATAATGTAATAAACTCGACAATGGTTTCTATTGTTAATAACATAGTCATTAAATAAAAATAATAATTGCATACTTACATACACGATTAAAAACGCCGTTAAACTATAATTCAAATTACTTCATGCACAATATAAGCTAGCGCTTCAAAATTTTAACACAACAGTTTACAGTAAACTGCATATCCGTCAAGTTTTCAGTGGAGGGTTTATCTACTCGCTGTTAGTCTGTACACAGCCTTACGCTTTTAAATCCAGCGTATTACACAAACGGGAAGGTTAAATACGTGCATCAGGCTCGTAAGGAATTCCTTCAGGTTTAACGGGAATTAAATTGACCTAATTTTCCTTTGACCTTCTTTGTCGAGTGGATAACTGGTCTGATGAAACGTGTGCGTTCAACTTCTTGTAGGAGTCGACTGTGGTTAGTGGGGATTGTATAAATAGATAATCTTATACATGGTAGAGAAAAAAAAAGAAATAAATACGTAGTTTAAAAAACTAAAAACTCACTTTTGTTATTGTACTGTAAAGTAAAATCCATGAGCGGTTCCAGTACCTTTTGGTTTCATCGTGACATCAGCTCGACGATACCATATAATTGTAATGTCATCAGAATTACATACATTTGCAAAGTTTCACATCGATGCGACACTTAAAAGTGGGTGAAAATCGAATTCTAAGTTTTTTCCACAATATTAGTTACAGGTGAAGTATTTATAAGCGTGTTAAAAAGGAAGAGGCTTCGGAGCTCGGCTGAAAGGCTTCCACACTCATACAACTCACATTAATATTGTGAAAATTTATAAAAAACAGTGATACCCTGGAAGGAAGGCAAAAGGGGAGGCCTTTGCTCAGAAGTGGAACATTCCATAGGCTATTAAAAAAAAAAAGTGATACCCTAACGGTTGAACGCTTGCCTTCCATGCAGGAGGGTTTAAATACAAAACCGGCCCGTACTTCTGATTTATCAAATTCATGTGTGAATCAGAATTTGATTATCGCTTGCGTTAACGGTTAAGGAAAACACCGTTAGGAAACCTGCTTACCTGAGAAGGTTTCAAATAGTTCTCGATGGTGTGTGTAGTTCGCCAACCCGCAACAGTCCCGCGTAGTGGACTGAGGCCTAAACTCTTCTCATTCTAAGAAGAGGCCTTTGTCGAGCAGAGGGACAGTAATGGGCTGATTATCTATACTAATATTATAAAGCTGAAGAGTTTGTTTGTTTGAACGCGCTAATCTTAGGAACTACTGGTTGGAATTGAAAAAATATTTTTGTGTTGGATAGTCCATTTATCGAGGAAGGTTATAGCCTATAGGCTAAATAAGATCACGCAACGACCAATAGAAGCGGAGCATAAATGAAAAATGTTGCAAAAACGGGAAAAATTCCCACCCTTGCGAAGCCGGGACGGGCCGCTAGTTTATGTATAAAAATGTATGCTGAAACTCCATACATAAGTACCTAGGTACCTTCGTTGATTCCTAGGCGCCTTACAAAACGGTTCTTGAATAATTGAATAGATTCCAATTGAAAGGGTTTTGTAATATACCGATCATGAGGACACAATGTACTCCGCTCCGTCGGACAATAATGTATGGAGCCTTATTGAAAACTACACGGAATATAATAGTACCTACCATCGTGTGAACCAACAGTTGTTCTTTATACTGTATGTAGGTAGGTAGGAATGAAGGTACACAAACACGCGAACTATTGTAGATTCCATTATAACTTGGCCTTTGACAGTTATTATTTATAATATCATACAGGGAATACGGGAGGGGTTAGATCTGTCGAAATAGGTGTGAAACAATAAATTATGAGAATAATAACTACTAATACCTTTGCATTAAACGTTGTATTGTCGCGCACGTAACTTGGCAAGAGTAGAAAAGAGAATTCCTATCCTTTATTTTTTTCTTCTAAAGACATGATTAAAAATAAATTATGGCAATAACCATAGAATAATGACAAGCAAAAAAGTGAATATTTTTTTGTTGCACTAAGTGTACATGCGCAAACTTACTCCCACTACGCCAAAACCTTGCTGAGTTACGCGCCGGCGACTACATCAGTTCGTGAACATTCACTGCTGTAAATAGGCGACCCAAGGGATATCGGTTTTACCACCACGCTTAAATACCCCACACTAGGATTTCTCTTTTATCGTGGGTGCGTTTACAAACAGAAAATCCAAATGCACAAACGCCCAAGCCCATGGCAGATGGCCATGCAGAATCATTACTTGTAGGCCATAAAATATTTGGTCCGTGCGAGGATCGAACCCGCGACCCGTAGCGTAGAAAGCCAATGGCTCAATCACTGTGTCAACTATGTTGTTGCCTTATGCGACACCAGCAAGAAGAAACAGCATGCCTATTCTTGCATCATACAAGAAGTGAGTACCTTGAATGTCATAATAAGTTCGCCGGATGAGATTAAATCCTCTATCCCCAAGGCCATAGTCAATATTAATACAGGTTGTAAACGAAATTATGTAATTCCTTCGAACCTCGTGATGTACTGCTGACATAGATTAACTCTGAACGGGATACTTTTGGATAATATAAAATAAAAAAATACAAGAAATAAACAAGTGTTCTTAACGTGAGGCATTTTATTGTATTCAAAAGTATCCCTTCCAGGGTTAATCTAAGTCAGCAGTACATCACGAGGTTTGAAGGAATTACATGATTTAGTTTACACCCTGTATAGCTTGCGGCTTGGGGAGGTTCTGTAACCACTGCTGGAGGCGTCACAACACGTCTTTACAGGTCGCAGTGACCAAGGGGCTTCTAAGAACCCTATCTCTTTCCTCAAATCCAATCAAATGACAATTCTTTATGTACCGGGAATCACAGCAATTAAACCGTCGGCAGATAAAATATTTGTCCTACACCGTACCTATATCGTTAAGTGACAATAGAATCGCGATAATCATAACATAAACATACCATTACGCCTGAATTCCTGAAGGATTGTGCAGAGGTGTATAGTAACACCCTCATTTCGCCGTTATGTTTAAGTCCCATGTAATAGAGGGCTAGCCCATTGCCACCAACCGGGCACAAATCCAAACTCTGGGCTGCTACTGAAAATTTCACACGGAAAACTTTGCCCGACATGGGGATCGAATCTAAGATCTCACGATCAGCAGTCGCGCTTGCCGCCACTAGACCAACGAGACAGTGAATAGTAGTCGCGATAATCAGCTTGTTTCATTAGGTACTGTATTGTATACTGCCGTGAGTTTGAACCCGGCGTGCTCCGTGCGTTTTTCAATCATTATCAAGCAAATTGTATTTATTAGTGACTTCAGTTCAAAGTGGATGAAACGTGATGAAATTTTACGGGTTTTCGACTTTACTGGTGTGCTGAATATTTATTACAGTGACTGACATTAAATCTAATAGGTTTCTGGACTTATTTCGTAAAGGTATATAAGGCTGGGACTGTATTATGTACGGCGTCGGGTTCGAGTCCGAATTGAATCCCGTTCTCATAATTACAATGGAGCCAAATCAGGTCTACCGTTGAGTTTTTGTAGATTAAAAAGTTTTTATTTATTTTGTATACCGGACCAATTTCAATGGCAGCTTAAATAACAGTTAAATTTATTTAAAACACAAATCATGGTAAAGATTAATGTTATATCCCAATCTCAATAGTAATGACCCGCTAGTTACGTACGGATTGATTGATTGATAACTACGAATTTGGATGACTCTCCGATTTTTTTGTAGCTACATATTTTGTTTTTGTTCACTATTAAGGCTCAGTTGCACCAACTAACTATAACTGTTAACTTGCCATATTTATGTCAAATTTGTTCTGATTTGACAGAAATTTTAGTATGGTTACGGTTATAGTTAGTTGGTGCAACTCAGCCTAAGTAAGTAACTGTTAAAAGTTATAATATGGCAGTTACTGTACTCTCAAAGCACGCTTTTTCTAACTTATCTATACTAATATTATAAAGAGGAAAGATTTGTATTTTTGTATGTAACGAATAACCTTAAAAACTACTGGAACGATTTCAAAAAATATTTCGCCGTTAGAAAGCTACATTATCACTGAGTAACATAGGCTATATTTATTACTGGAATAAAACTTCTTACGCGGGCGGAGCCGTGAGGACACAGCTAGTAAATATTAATTATATACTTACTCAATTTTTTGTACCTTACTAATGTATTTTTATCGATTTTAAAGTTGTGTAGCGCTTCGACTCTGTGTCATTATCAGGAACCGGCTTCTCCACCTTGTAGTCTTCAACATCCCCAATAGAGAATCAACACAGAAACTTAAAAGTATCACATTTCATAATTGCCAGTTTTTCCTTAACTAAGAAGATTTTACAAAAAAAAATATCTTGTTGGTGGCGTTTGACCTTTGTCGCACTTGATGGTAAGCACAGACAGGGCCTTAGATGGAGCAAATTAATATAAGTAGCAAAGATATAGAAGGACTCCCCATACCTCTCTGGATCTCACATTCACACGATGGAACACAGTAAACTGCTTGGCGCCGGACTTCAATGTGAGCATGGTAGCTAGCCAGGCGGACCATATAGATCCTTCCACCAAGCGTGCTGAGTTTGTTGAATCTTATAACACGTGTCTAATCCCAGCGAGCGGTGAGGAAGATTTATATACCAGCCTATTCACACACGGGATAATCTTAAAATAGGTATATAATTCTTCTGTACGTGTGTTTGTCACCTAACTCCTAAACGACTGGACCGATTTGGATGACATTTTGTGTGTATATTTCAATGGGTTCCTGGATGGTTTAAAAACACAATTGGATTCGGTAGGTGGCGCTGCTTTTCCTGAAAGGACGACGCCTGCAGGGTCCGCTAGTTACCTGATAAATCATTAGAAAGGTAAAGGATTAGCGCTACCTGTCATGTATTTACGTGCGGTATGATGGGTAATGTCAATTGCCAAATATTCTGTACGTGATTGACATCCGATTAATTATATCAAAGGATGTAATAATGCTGTTGATGGAAGTAGAGGGTTCTGAAATTGACATTCAACAATTCTCATTGTTTTCTGATTTTTCTACCAGCAGCACTGGATAGACGATGAGAGACTAACATTGAATAGTCAGAACTAAAATATAATATAACATCTCGCCTTGTATTCCCCGAAGGGTTCGGCAGTCGTGTTTTAGTACACCCTCGTTTCGCCAGTTATGTTTAAGTCCCGTGTAATAGGGGGCAGGCCTATTGCCAAAAACCGGGTACAAATCCAAACTCCGGGCTGCACTGAGAAATTCCTAATGGAAAAACCCAATAACACTTTGCCCGACTTGGGGATCGAACAGACCACCAAGGCAGTCAAAAACAAGATTAAGACCAATCGATTGACGTAAGAAGCATCAAAATCGGCCCAAGCGTTTGGTCTCTAGAGCACCACAAAGGAACAAACATACATACGTACATAAGCTGATAAACACACCCTCCTTTGCGTCGCGCAGTCGGGTAAAAAAGGTTTAATATAAGTTATTAAAACATCAAGCATATTCAACTAAAATAATGCCGACATATCAATCTTGTATTATATTTCATGTTTTAATGTAGGTAGATACAGTACCCAACAAAAGTCGCGTGCATATAATAAAGTTTCCGTGACACAAACCATTTGACACGGGCTCCGGTAAATATCCTCTATTGAACACTGATGATCTTTAAACTTAAATTACTGTAGCGATAATGAAATTAAACTAGTGGAACTTATAAATATTCATACATTAATAGCTCTGTAATTTTGTCGTGCGAGCACATTTTTAAGTTTAAATTATTTGTAACATGCTGAAGTGTCGGCCATATTACTTATATTTACAACATAATTGTAATTTCATTTGCGTTTATGGTAAAGTTTCGTTTTGGCGTACAGTCAACAGCGAAAGTTGGCTAACGCTGTTACTTTTACATAACATCTGAAAGATAAAATCATTCGATACACTGCTTTTCAGAATTTCATATAATAGTCAAGAGTTTTTGTTATTTTATTGTTACATGTATTCCGATTAAATTTGAATATTATTGTTTTCAATTATGATTTAAAAACTTAAGTGTTAACATACTTTTGTTGCTGACTGTACATAGTACCCGTTGATGTAAGTAACCCCCCGGTTTTAGTTCGCAAAAATAAAGCATAATTGGGTGAATATTCGAATTACCTTAAAATTATTTTATCAAATCATTCTCCTCCTGGGTTTTCAACATTATAGTAGTTTCGGATTGTTTTTATTCCTGTCTAATTGATTGCCTTTCATGATCATAATTGTAGTTTTAAACATCTGCATTCACAACTTTGGGATGATGTTAATGACGTTCTCGATTTTTGTTAATGCTTTTCGAATATTCCCAAAAAATTTCGTACCACATTTTTTTTTAAATTTCGGTTGCAAAAGATAAAAAGTGTATGACTGCAACATCGTAAAATAAGAAAATGTTGCCCTCTGTTGGATATTTCTTTTTTCCCCAACTTCAGAACGGTAAACTGCACGGTTTTCCCAACGTGGATATCGTAATCAATGTATTGAGAGGCTGCACTCATCCGCGATTCGTACCGGGTGTATTCGTTATTTTTACCGTAGAATACGTTGTGTATTTTTACTGGTGTTTATATTGCACGCACTACGGATTGGTCGAATGTGCATCCGACATAGGGTTGCTGTCTTTATAATTTATATTTTTTTGTAATGTTAAACCAAGCATCTTCCTTTTTTCCGACTTCATCTGAATGCATCACAGCTTGCCGCCAACCAACAAGGCTCTGACGACTGATAGGTAACAAGACAGCTATCAAATTTGTTATCCCTTAAAAAAATATCCCACGTCCAACGTGTCGACTACCTTTTTTTGGCGAAGGAAGGCCTTTATTTAGCTGTGAACAGTGAAATTGTTGATTATTTTAAAATCTGCATAATGTATTATTACCGCTTTAGTAATGATAGATATTCAACAAAAATGCAGACTTTAAATATTTGTGCAATTTAGCAATGTTTCGGTGTGATGTTTTTGTTTACATTTCTACTTTTATCGTAGAATAATAAATTGCGGTGCGGCATTTGGTGTAATTTGTTTATTTATAATCTACACGTTTAGTTATGCACTCGATACTGAAGAAATAACATTTTTCGCAAAAAATCTCAGTAGGTACCTAAATGTGTTTTGTAACTCAATATTACTAACTTGCCAGCAGATATTTATTAATAAATTCTCATCCACTTTAGATATGCATCACATGCAAATTTTGCATCGTATTCCCAGAAGTTATCATGAGAGTAGTACTAACGAATTTGAAACTACAGTGAACGGTATTCCTGCGAAGCATTGCTTTATCGTTGCAAAAAGTGACACCCCTACTATCCAATGAATATTCACAGATCCATCCAGTATTGATATGTTTGGCCCGAAGTGTACTTTTGGGATTATATAAGGTAGCGTATGTAACAAGCCGTGGGGGAAATAAGGGAGTCTGTATTTTTTTTGTGTGTACAGTGTATTAAATACGTACAAATTGATTCGAAACTGAACCAAATAAAAGCGCAGTGTAAATACCTATCTACGATACAGGTGTTTTGCATGTTTGATATTTTAAATGTGTTTTTGACCAAATTCATCGGAGCACTTGTCATACAAATAATAAATTAAAATAATCTTAAATATCAAAAAGTTTACTCGTAGCTCGCTACCCTAAATGTCCTGTCCCAACTTGTTATGACGCAACTCGGGACTTTAACGGGAAACAACATGATTTCTCTACGATAAAGTTCGCGATAGTCAACTGAGTGGAGTAAGACTGTCTTATAAATTGCAGATACAATGACAAGCCAATCTTTGATGTGCGTTTAGTGTAAGGCGCTTTGTATTTCAGTAAAGGCATTTTATTTTAAACAAAAAGTGCTATAAAGTAGTGATTGTACAACTACAAATTATGTGAACAAATAGACAAAGTTGCGGTTGCTCGTTTTTAGGTCAGTATTTGCAACACGCTATGTAGTTCGAAAACTATTTCGAGGAACTTAGCAGTAGGTAGATACGTTTACGTTGAAACATTTTTCACAGAATGGTACACATGTTTTGCCATCAGCTTTGCCTTTTACCAAATGTTACTGAACGTTTTCCCGCTCAAAGATTCAGACGTTTTTAAAATCCACTTACAGCTGCTAAACACAAAATACATTTAACATTGTGAACTCAATCTTAAACAACACAACTCATTACGTCACTGGAACGGAGATACGAACGAAAAATTCCTCAATTTAATTTCACCAGTTTTATACAGTTTGGGGTCTCTAACATCTGAGAAGGTTATTTTTATTTTCAAACCCCCTCCCTTCGGTTCTTATAATGTGATATTCATTTATTTTATTTCCCGGCGGATGGGCGCGCGCCTGTGGCTCGGCGGAGGAAACAAAGCCATTTCCTAGACGTCGCCAATCCGTGCCTCCGAGGCCACTAGAATTGCGGCTGCGACAAACATAGAGGGGCTCGCGCCCCGACACTGACGTCTGACGTGAGACGTTATTAAATCTTACTGGTTTATAAATACTTATTGTTTCTTTTCTTTACTTACATTTGACGGGTTAGGGAGTTACACTAATTGGCTTATCTGCCTTATTTCACCAAATATTCCCTTGATGTCAAAATGGCTCGTATAAGTCATAAGAAGGTAGACATAATAATCGTATAAAATTTTTGATTTTAATAAATCTGTTTTTTTTTCTACGACAAAGTAAAGCCAAGTTCGTGAAAACTATTGGAATTAATTTTGAATTCACAACTAGTGTTCAAATTAGTTCGAGTTAACATAATGATTAATTGATTGGCTTTTATTGGAAGAGAAAATGCGGCCACAGGCTAATATTTATTCAAAGGCAGCGAAATAGCAATCTATTTTTATCGAAAGCCGATTTTCTGTGCCATGCAGGCTGTAATAGTTTTAAAATTTATTGTATTTTGTAATAAGATTAGGTTCCTCGCTCTCCTCTTTAGGCAAGTTTCTATTTATTGATAGAATTTCTGTGTTATAGTACTTACCTCACAAGGTATGTAATACAAGCAGTGTGAATTTTAGAAGGCACGTTTAAACATTATATTGTTACATCTCTTGAATCAGAGATAATGATAGCTACTTTGTCCTTAACTCGTAACAAAACCTTGTTAGTCATATCTTCTATATTATGCTTACAAATTCGCTTAAAGCTGTAACGTTCGACGAAGAGAAATATCAAACAAAAATTAATGGCAAAAACACAAAAGATAATGTATTTTTTTTACATTAAGCGTTGAAAGTCATGCGCCCTGTACTCGTATTATCTCCCACAGAGGGATGCGCTGTCTAAGACGTGTCGATTTAGCATTCCGACTGAATTTGACATTCGCAATGTTTATTGCCATCCCATTCGGCGGGCCTCTTTTGTGAAAATCTTTTTGTGGTATAATTTATCTAATTTGGAACAAAGCGGATTATATGCGGGGATGTTCACTCAATTCACGCTAGAGCCAGTCTTGAATTTTTATTAGAAAATTTTGTTTTTCTGTTTTGAAACGAATATTTAATAGTCTGCTTCAGAGGATTTTTTATCGTTAGACTACGTGAAAATTCAGAATCATTATCTTACCTAATGAAAAAATATTAGACCTTTTTTTACTTTAATCTAGGTTGTGAAGCTTTATTTAATAATTACAAAATCCATTTTCAGAGACTTAATTACGGTCGCGTTGAAATAACCTGGCAGAAGTTGACAACAATAACTGTTGAATAAATATTTTCAGATTAAAAAAATCCGACGAGGATGGGATTCGAACCCACGCGTGCAGAGCACATTGGATTAGCAGTCCAACGCCTTAACCTCTCGGCCACCTCGTCATGTGAGACGTTTGCGAAATAGCGGTCTCCTTTCTATTGTAACTTAGCATTAATGTTTGTTTACCCAGTTGTTCGTTGCTCCATGGTATAACTTTTTTCATAATCCATTGAAAACCCCATGATATGCAGCTGTTGTTTTGCCTCGCTTACTTTTGCTGTAATTTATTTAAGTTGTTGTTCTGAACTACTATTTAACTAAGATTTAAGGTAATGAATGCAACCGCGGGGAACATAAACATACTCTGTATTGACTGTTATTGTTTACTGTTTTAAAGATAAATAGTAGATTTTCCGTATAGTAAGCACTGAAAATGTTCTACAAAACTAAAGTGTTACGAGGTTTTTTTTATGAATGTTGTATGCTCTTCAAGTTATTAACCGAGCATTAGATTGAAAAAGTTCTTTCAATCGTGTTAAACATGCAAATTACCTACATTTAAATGGTATGATTTATCAAAGTAAGAAAACTATGTTGTACCTATTTACATAAATGAGCAACTACTGTAACTTGATTTATTACTAGAATAGAATAAAATTACTTATAAATATTGTTTATCGTATGCTATTAATGAAATGACCTACTTCCAATAGGTAGATCTGCCAGACCTGTCAATGCCATACAAACTTGATCTAATCATACGAATTTCGGATGACTGTAACGATCGTGAGATTTCTAGAAATTTACATAACATCACGCTTGTATTTCTCATAGGGTAGGGCAGAGGTGATAGTAACACCCTCATATCGCCGTCATGTTTAAGTCCCATGTTAATAGGGCGAGCCTATTGCTATCAACCGGGCACAAATCCAAACTCCGGACTGCTACTGAGGAATTCCACACGGAAAAACCCAATAACACTGCCCGACCTGGGGATCGAACTAGCAGCAGTCGCGCTTGCCACCACTACTTCAAAGAGGCAGTTGTTAATAGAGATATTTAATATTTATATTATTGAGTCATACATCTACCTTTGCCTAATCGACAAAAGTGATCCACGCAAAATTTTTTTTTTCGATGTGTAATCCTCATGGATCTCCCTCACCTGGGGAAGGCGAGGGGGTCTGCCGGACTCTTACCGGCTAAAAACCAACGGTGTTCCTCCTCCTGACCGTTCGGCCGGGGTCGCGGGATTCGCAAAAGCATGCACCGCAGCCCCGGGATTCACTCTACCTAAGCAAAACAAAACAGTGGCCGCGTACCTTTGAACTAACCTTTTACAGTTCAATTAGCCCAAACCACATAAACGAACGCGTCCGTTCCAAAAATGAAATGTCAATAAGGCAACGGTAACGTTCCGCTTGTGTCCAGTTACCGTCGCTCCGGTGTACGACACTAACGCGAAACGTCCCCATATGGGGCCACTAGTGTCCCTGCGACTAAAACCGAGTATAAAGCCGTAGGATTTGTCGGAAGCGCTCGCCCAAATACGGGATGCACCTGGACCGATTTAACTTAGCTTGTTCTTTGTATTATTTACTTTAAGGGATTTATAGCAGTTTGTGTATCGGCAGTGTGATGTAATAACTAACCTATTTCCTCCCGTGGGTCTTCTAAGAAGCTACAGTAAAGCGAGTTACCGTCTGTACCTACACTTATAATCTGTCTATATAAATAAAAATGAAACACTGTACGTTGGTAAGCGCATCACTTGAGAACGGTTCGATCGATTTGGCATTTTTTTGTTTTAAAATGTTCGTAATAGTCCAATTTAGGTTTTTATAGAAAGAAAAATTGAAAAACTCTCCTGGAATTTTTTCAAATTCGGGTAAACCTGAATGTCCTTTTTTATATGGGAATTTTGTATGAACTGAAATTTGGACAAGACAACGTCTGTCGGGTCAGCTAGTATTATATATTTTTAAACGGTTTTAATCAGCTTGACTTCGTATATTTGTTTCTTTAATTGGTTGTTTGATTCAAATCTTACGACAGATTTTTCAACTACTTCTGCTTAACCGATTCTCCAGAAACTTCGCACACAAATTCAATTCCCATGACAATACAACATTACAATAATCTCAACCTTCAATCCTAAAATCCTGATGGTGTAGGGGTACTGCAAAATAAAACCGTTTAACTGAAAAGTCTTTTTAAGGTATGATTAATGTTAGAATATATATTTTTTATATTGTACAATTATTTGTATTTCCGGATGTGCAATAAAGAGGATTTATGTTTCGCGGAAATTAATTTTCCTTAAAGCTGCTTTGATTAAAACTAAAAAACCATCATAATTATTATCAAGAATGATGAGCAAATTGATCGTTCGCATGTTAATGAATGTATGGATCAATCACGAAGTAGTCACCGATACTCGTGTACGCGATATTAAACATTCAACACGATAATTGATACTAAATTAAGGCAAGACATGAATAGATGAATGTCCAACAACCGACCATACCAGCAATAGAACAGTATAAAGTTCTAACCTCCAACCAAAAAGCAATCGTGTACGAGAGCCCTATAAACGTGCGTCCCTCATCCAACTCGTAATACATGCGAATAATCTACTACATTTAATTTAGCCAGAGTCAACTATCTGAATACATTGTTCCCGACATCATGGCCGCCGCTCATTAAGTATTATAACTTAAACGTCACAGCGCCGACCCATGTAGCAAATTGTGCTCGTAGAATTAATTCAGCTTACATAGAAGCTATAACAATAACTGGATATCATTATTATTCGCGCAGGGCATGGCTGCCAGTAGGAAATGAATATTCCATTCGTAATGGACCTGTACTTTCTTTCATTAAAACTTACATTATGTGCCCCAGTCCGCTCTTGAATAATTACTACACTTCTTCGGAATTTGAATGAGCCGACGCGTCGGTAATGAATCGAGAATTTCATCGCTATCGTTGCAGTCTGCTTGTTCACTTTGAATAATTAATTCTACTGTAGTGACTGTCCAGGGTTGTGTATAGGTTTTTTTCCTAGACGTTGCCCGGACGTGGTGCTTCGTGTCAAAGTACTATCGTTCATTGGTTCCTAGTAAGGAAAGTTCGAGGCATGTACGACGCATATTTCGAATCGTTTGAAGTCACGTGCAGTAACGTATCGTGTTCAAAGACTGTAATAGTGCAAGTAGTGACAGATTGCTAGCACGTAGTCCGAATAACTGCACATTTCTTAGAGCTAACTTGCATTTAACTTCTTTGTAGATAAGTATATTGAAACTCCCACTTATATTGTAAGACTGAAACATGTTATGGGCGTTCCTTGGAAGTATTGAACAGGCCGTAGTCTGCTTCCATAGGAATACTTGTGTACATTATTGATTAATAGGATTGAAGCGGAGTAACTAAATTATTTCCATTACGAGTTGGATGTTTCCTTCTTGACGTAGCTCGGCTTTAATATATGATGACTTTATATTCACCCTGAAAGGGTTTGTAACCAATGTTAAGTAAAACACCGTTATATTATTATTTAACTAGCAGCCCGGTGAACTTCGTACCAGCCAATCTTTTTTTTTCCTAATTTTCTTTTTTCTTAAACCATCTTAGTAATAATGCGAAAGAACAAAACAAATCGGTCGAATCATTTTCGAGATTTTGCGAGATTAACGCACGGCAATTGATTTTTATATTATAGATTATGTAAAAAAACTTTTATACCTTGTAAGTTGTAGGTATATCCTGTCGTTATTCTATGAATTCGACGTGTTAATCTCGCTAGCATCCGTCAGTTTGTGTTAGTGTTTCGAAGAAGCACTGAATCCACTCTTAGTGTGGCTTCCAGCGACTGATTCTTTGACCTACTACGGCTGGAGTTCACCAACATTAATTCTCTGGGTTAACAACCGTTTACCAAAAATTCTAGTACATTTTTCTAGTAAACGGTCGTTTAACTAGATAATTAATGTCGGTGAACACCAGCCTTAACCCTTAATGAAGCAAAGGGAATATATTTCCCACTAACTTTTTTGGAAGATGTCGCGAACCCCTCCTTGTTATATTTTTATTTTTAAAGCTAGCAATATTTTCTTTTTTAATATTTTCTTTAATAGAAAATTAAAATAAAGAGGCACCAACTACATAAAAAAACTATTATTTTATTATTTATAAAAAAAATTCCAAATTATTTGTTATTTACTTTTCTTAAAACCTTCTGCCCGATAAAGGGTTAAAATAGCTTACACAAATAAGCGATGACTCCAAATTACCATTTGAAAAATTATTAAAACTTTGTTTACAGAAGTAACTAAACATGTTTCCCGGAACCATTACGTACCACGCTACCAAACGCGTATTCAAAACTTTATAGATATATTCAGCGTTATACGACTATGTTCGTATTATGCGTACTTTACTCTCAGTGATAGGGCGTTTGCTCTACAAACAGAGTAATGTTATTTCCATTACTTCTATTAAAACTTTTTAAGCCTAACAAAATATTGCTGTTCTTCGTGTTCAATGTTTTCCCATAGCTGGGGGTTGGTTGTTGTTACTGCCAACATATTGACGGCGTGCGCGCCGCGGTACGATCCAAGTTAACACAAACAGATCTAAGCAACGCAGTTGTTTTTCTTGCGTTGTATGTGTAACAAGTATTATCATTTTTAGGGTTCCGTACCCAAAGGGTAAACCGGGACCCTATTACTAAGACTCCGCTGTCCGTCCGTCTGTCACCAGGCTGTATCTCATGAAGCGTGATAGTAAGACAGTTGAAATTTTCACAGATGATGTATTTCTGTTGCCGCTATAACAACAAATACTAAAAAACAGAATAAAATAAATATTTAAGGGGGCCCCGATACAATGAACGTGATTTTTTTGCTCGTTTTTGCTCGATATTGATAACGGCAACAGGTAGACGCTTGAAATATTCACAGAATATTTAGTTATATATTCACTTTAAAAATAAATAATTAAATTAATATAAAACAAATATTAAAGGGGGGCTCCCATACAACAGACATGATTTTTTTGCCGTTTTTATAGATAATGGTACGGAACCCTTCGTGCGCGAGTCCGACTCGCACTTGGCCGGTTTTTTACAACACAACGTCACGCCTGCTGTAGTCCCCGAAGGGTTGTGCAGAGGTGTATAGTAACAACTTCATTTCGCTGTTATGTTCAAGTCCTATGTAATAGGGGGCGAGCCTATTGCCATCAATCAGGCACAAATTCAAACTCCGGGCTGCTACTGAGGAATTCTACACGGAAAAACCCAATAACACTGCCCGACCTGGGGATCGAACCCAAGACCTCACGATCAGCAGTCGTGCTTGCCACCACTAGACCAACGAGGCAGTTATATTTTTTTTGTTGATGATAATAAAAACTGTACTGTATATTTTCCTGGAATGGTCTAAATGCGTTTAAAACTGAAATCCAACCCTCCGTTAACTTGAGTGGTGTTATTGTAACACAAGCCCATTTAATTTAACATCCTAGGTAGCACAAGTGTTATAGAAACTGACAGGTTGAGGTTTAACTTGCAGCAATTTACACAGTATTTTAATATAATTATTTCAAGTAGCTCTCACAAATTTAAGTTGTTCGTTAAACGAACGAAATAATTTACATTAACTAATTAAAATAACCAAATCATTGTTATGTTAAAGTTATTTTAGTATTCATTTACTGATTAACTTGAAATAATACAATGCGGTTAGTTTTATATATTTAATTAAAATTCATTTTATTACATAACATCACGCCTTGTGATTCCCCGAAGGGTACGGCAGAGGTGTTTTAGTATACGCTTGTTTCGCCAGTTATGTTTTAAGTCCCATGGAATAAGGGACAAGCCTATTGCCATTAACCGGGCACAAATCCAGACTCCGGGCTGCTACTGAGAAATTCCTAACGGAAAAACCCAATAATACTTTGCCCGACCTGGGGATCGAACCCAGGACCGATGTTCAGCAGTCGCGCTTGCGACCACTAGACCAAGAAGGTAGTCAGTCATTTTATTACTATCAGGTTAATCATAATGATAACCAGTGGGTCATTGATTTTGTATAATTTTATCACTTAAAAGATAAAATTGTTCAACTAAATTCTGTTGGGAATTCTGAATGATAAGGTAAGGTAATCGTTTAGTCTGTAAAATGTTACTGTTTAAAATTTTAGTTTTAGCATTAAGGTTGAAGAAGGCTTCATTTTTGACTTCATTGCACTTATGCCTCTGTTATAGAGACGCGGAGAATAATGCGAGGTGTAAGGGGACAATTGAAACATAATTATATGTCGATGTATTAGAGCATTTTACAGGAGGGTCTGACTTTGATCCCGGCTCATACCTCTGACTTTTCGAATTAATGTGCGGATCAGAATTTGATTATCACTTGCGTTAAAGGTGAAGGAAAAACATCGTATACCTGAGAAGGCTCCATAAAGTTCTCGATGCCGTACCAAGCCAGCGTGGTGGACTAAGGCCTAAACCCTTCTCATTTTGAGAAGAGGCCTGTGCCCAGCAGAGTGACAGTAATGGGCTAATTATGTGTACGCGGCGGAGAGCACGGTGAATCCCGCGTCCCTAGAATAGGCCTCACTGAATTGTAACTTTTCCGATAACAACACACCTTATAACTTAACGACCTCGTTACCTTTCAACGTCCTATACGCACTCAAACAAACACGCATTGTGATCATCAGTGGTCGTGTGTGCAAATTATCGATTCCGTTTGCCGTCACGTCTGTCAATGTGCCGTTTACATGTGCACGGATGGCGGCTGATTGGCCTCTCATT
This sequence comes from Amphipyra berbera, assembly GCA_910594945.2. NCBI lineage: Eukaryota > Metazoa > Arthropoda > Insecta > Lepidoptera > Noctuidae > Amphipyra > Amphipyra berbera. Next base: position 5,059,888 of record OU343136.1, on the reverse strand, counting down.
TGGCCCGATTGTGCCTCACGAATACATAATTTGTGTTCAGCGTCGTCACCATTAAGATAATCTCCCATTCGGCCTGGCCCCTCATTGATTACCACGATGTTCGGTTGCCTGCAGAGCCGATAATATCGGTCTGTTTGTGTTATTGCGGCTTAATTAGCCAGTCAGTTTAGGCGGCCATTGTGGCCTGAAGATTGATATGTATGTGAGAAAGTGGAAACAATGCTGTAGTTATCTTTTGAGTGTGAGTTTCAGAAAAGATTATATTATCTGTACCTATAGAAAAATCACTTAAACAAAGCCCTTGTATTTTTGTATGTACGTTTTCAAAGCAAAATAAACGATTAAAACATATTTATAGTCTCGCGTAAAATTTCAGGAAATATCAATATAACATTGTACGAAAACTTCCGTTGAGCGTGTACCGGTCTTTAATAACGCAATTTTGAGTAATAAAAGTGAGGGTTGGTCAGTACCTACCGCGGCGCAACGCCCGCATCGCTGTGCTTGAAAACCACGTAACTTTGTGAGCCGACAAGTGTCAGCCGCCATTAAAACTTAGTTCAGGGCGACACAACGCGACACACAGTCGGTGCGGGCGGCGCCGATGCGAAAGTAATCTCACTGAGGCCGAGAAAATCGCTTTTAAAAGTTTACCTTATTGCTGAATGCTCGCTCCTGGATAAGTAAGCCAGTGAAGAGTCGTCACGAGACTTTTATAATGATTTACGACCACGAAAACCATGAAATATAGCGTAAGCGAGAAACGACCCTCGGCATTTCATCGTCAAATGTAATTACACTGTTACGAATACATTACATTACATTACATTGTTATAGAAGGGAACTAGCACAGAGAACGCCGGATTAATAGCTGCAGGCTATCGAGACTGTTATTGTCGAAGTCGCTTATCATACGACACCTTAGGGATGCACCCGTTTTGCTACCTGGCAACACCAATGTAGTTGCCATAGATTCTTGCTTTAACTTCAAAGGAACACGTCCTTTGGTCACGTTTGATAAAGCGACTTGGAACATTCCTGTTTAAGATATTGTAATGGAAAGGTACCTATTGTTATTTTTTACAACAATAGTTAGATCTAATGTTGTCTGGGCGGGTTCTGCAAAACAATTCTCCACACATTCATCCTTTTTCATATCGCGTGGGTGTTAAGTTCCAATAAAACACAGTAGCGGGTGGCGATCTCGCCTACCCCCCGGGCTGTTACTAATGCAGATTGCGTTCAGAAGGTCATATCTAAATCACAGGATAGAGCATAACGTCAGTACTTTATCTTAACTCCGCACCTGCCGCCCCCCTCCCCCTCCGCTTGAGCTATAACGTCGGTTCTCCTTTTGTTGTTTACGAATGAGTTTTTCACGCTTTTCTTCGGCCGCGGACCGGTTCTTCGACACACCTGCTATTCTCCCCTGGTGTTATATTTATTTTACTCATTCCATGTATATTGTGAGGGAATACCGAATAGTAGGCGATGTTGGGAACTTATCGCGTTTATATTTTTTCCTCTCCTGCCCCCAGACTCGGGGATGATGTTTTTATTATAAACACGTGTCAGGACTTGGAAATATTTGCGCATGTTAACGCTGTAGTGATGTGCGTCGTTCACGTATGAACACTTCCATTACCCATTCGCTTCGTGGGAAATGTTTGATTGATGAAATACGATGGTATTATATTTATTGTGTACCAGTTGTATGTAAACGTTCCATTACGATACATTTTAAGGACATATTTTGTGTATTTGCAAAATGAGTCTTTCTATATTTATGAAGTAAGCAGATGTGATAAATAAAGGATTGTTATATTTTGCGACTCTTCGATAAGTTACTTATGCATTATGTATTTACGAAACACAAAAACAAGTATGATGAATATTGCTAATAAATTACCACTATCCAGGAAATCGGAGCAATCCGTCTAAAGTTATTGTAAGTGTTTAATCAATAGTACGTAACGCTACATCATATACAATGACGTTTAACGAACCACGTGTCAATGATGTCATCATAATATTCTGCATATATTTCACTTTTAATGTCAATACTTATTCATAGCGATATTCAATTACCTATAGGTTTTATCTTCACTAAGGGCGCTTTCAATTTAGACGTTTCATGACGCATGCAGCGGTTCGACACGAAATGTCTTAATTGAAAGCGCCCTAAAATAAGCTTCGCTTGTGTACCCTTAAAACATCACGCCTGTATTACCAGAGGTGTATAGTAACACACTCATTTCGCCGTTGTGTTAAAGACCCATGTTATAGGGGGCGAGCCTATTGTCATCAACTGGGAAAAATGTAAACTCCGGGCTGCTACTGAAGAATTCCACACGGAAAAACCCAATAACACTGCCCGACCTGAGGATCGAACCCAATACCACCAGTCAAGATTTATTTCATAATACAATTAAACATTGTTCGCCCATGACGCCGTAACATTCATTCAGTGTTCCACTACTTACTAATATTTATTGAATACAAACTCTTTTGTGGGGAAAACAAACGAATACGTTACAAAGGTCGTTACTACGTCAGCTATTTGGCCAAATAAAGCCCACTACGCATTTCCCATCTGTGCTGTTCGTCCGTGCACGATGCACGACACAAAATGATAGTGCGTAGGCTGGCTGCTATATTTTTAAAGGAATTTACTTTAAGTTTATTTTAATACATCTATACTAATATTATAAAGCTGAAGAGTTTGTTTGTTTGAACGCGTTAATCTCAGGAAATACTGGTTGGAATTGAAAAAATATTTTTGTGTTGGATAGTCCATTTATCGAGGAAGGTTATAGGCTATGTAACATCACGCTACAACCAATAGGAGCGGAGCATAAATGAAAAATGTTGCAAAAACGGGGAAAATGTCCACGCGTGCGCATCTAGGACGGGCCGCTAGTTTAAGATAAAAAAAACATCTTCACCTACCCCACTCTTTGGTAAATAACATAGGACCGAACGACATTACCAGACTTCAGAAAAACCATTAACAAATGTAAATGTCCGCCGCATCAGAGGGCGTTCTGATTGAATTCTGACGGCCATGTATTGAGCTATTGGCAGCTGGCCAATTGGGGACATCGCCTCGCCTCGCCGCGCCTCGCTTCGCTTTCTGCGAATGACGCGTGTTGACTCCGTGTATGCAAATGAGCGATTTTATTGAAAATTTAATAAGCGGTTTATATGGGAATGGAAACCTGCAAAACGTGATAGGTAAATTGTTTTACGTTTTTGCTTGCTGTTGTGGCTACCTGAAAATGAAGTATTTTTGCCTGTTTTGTATCGCTCTGACATTTAACTTTTAATGTAGGCATTAAAAGTTATTATTAAATATGTGATTATACAACTAAATGGGACACAATAATCAATGGCGCATTGAAGTGTCTAATGGGAAAACAAACAACACATGCGTTTTTTTTCAGATAACGTTTAGAATCTCGCACGTATCTATGTTATTACAATTTTTAAACGATCCATAAAAACTTATTGTACGAATAATTCTACAGAAATATTTTTCTTTTTATTATAACAGCCTTTATATTTTTCGGAATATTCGAAACCACGCTCGCATTTAAAGAAACATTTCAGTACCTAATTCAAAAAATACAGTATGTTCTTATTAGCAGACAGCAAATACTGTCGTTTCTATTCCGAACAAATTTTTTATTAACCACTCTGTATCGCAATAACACTTATTTATGCCGCCGCAATGTGTACATCATTTTATATTGTCCAAGTTTAGTTCCCATATTGTTTCTATGTACGTTTTAGGATATTAGAGCTGGCACTTTGCGGGATCGTTATAGTTTTCATTTCAGTAAGTACAGCGTTAACTAGCGGAACGTAGTTAGTACTTGGAAGTGCATATACAGTAAATAAATGAATATGGTATTTGTGCGGGGCTGCGGGAGCGACGAGCAAACACAATATCACTCAGTGCGAGAGCAAGCTTTGTCTGCGGCGCGCTCATTAATTTAATTATTGCACTTTATTTTAGAAATCGGACCGGTGTTGTGTTAGTCGCCATATGTTTCGGTGTGTGCCCTCTGCTGTTGATTTAACTTTCTCTACATTTCCTTATGTAATGCTGAAGTGCCTTCTAAAATATGCGTGTTTTAAACTCGTATAAACAGATGCTGTGTACTGTTCTAAGAATATTAATAAACGCGACTATACATAACATAATCAGCCCATTACAGTTCCACTGCTGGGCACGGGCTTCTTACAATGAGAAGGGTTTAGGCCTTAGTCCACCATGCTGGCCAGGTGCGGGTTAGCAGACTACACACACCATCGAAAACTTTATAGAACCCTCTCAGGTGTGCAGGTCTCCTCACGTATTTCTTTCACCGTTAATGCAAGTGGTAGGTAATCAAATTCAACAACTTATATACAACTTGAAGAAAAATAAAGAATAGGCAAGAAAAAGGAAAATTACAAACTAGTTTATTTTACTAAGTACTGCGGTCCGTTCCGGCTTCGCACGGGTGGACATTTTTCCCGTTATTGCAACATTTTTCATTTATGCTCCGCTCCTTTTGGTCGTAGCGTGATGTTATATAGCCTATAACCTTCCTCGATAAATGGACTATCCATCACAAAAATAATTTTTCAATTCCAACCATTAGTTCCTGAGATTAGCGCGTTCAAACAAACAAACAAACTCTTCAGCTTTATAATATTAGTATAGATAGAAATACCTAGATGATAACGTTACGAAATTGATCTGTCAATCAAACTGAATCTCCAGGCACTATACCGTTGACATTGTTTGTAATTACGTAAACTCAACCGTCTGCGTAGGGCACCAGGATATATTTGTTCAATTCTCACAGAAGCGTTTCTATTTTGAACGCGGCTTGTCAAAACACACCAAAATGTGTAATTAACTTGTTAGAACTTTTATTTACAGTTTCCCCGTTGTGTCACATAATTACGTACTCTGAACCCGCGCTCCGACATACAGAAAATATTTTACAAATTTATACGAACCGACGAAAAAGTTAAATGTCAGAAATTCCTATTTTCGCATAAAATTTAAATAAAATTGTACATACAAACATACCTTTTTGTTTTAGTTAGGTAAAGAACAAAATGAGTGCTGGAATGTGAGCTTAATATAATTTACTCGATGAAAATTTAACTGCCCTGAAATTATGTAGGTATAGAGGTGTTATCCCGTGGGCTGAAGTTATTACTTTCGTACAGATTTTATTTCGTTACCACCTGTTCTGCCTAGCTATTTTCCCAACAAAGTTAGTGTCAGGTTCCAGTCTAACCAGATGCGGCTGAATACCAGTATTTCACTCGAAGCGACTGCCATCAGATCTCCGCAGCCCAATTACAAGGCAATGTCGATATCCTACGGTTAGACCGGTTGTCAGATTTCGTTACCAGTTACCTACGGCTTTAAATATAACTCGCCCACACAGACTGCGTTCCGATTGCGCAATAATTGGCCCTAACACATTTTTATTAAACCTATAAACGTAATTTTTTATTTATTATTTATTTAATACTTCAATGCACAATGGCGATACACAAGCCGGACTTAATGCCACAAGGCGTTCTCTACCAGTCAACCTTTGGGTCAAAGAGACCAGCATCGAAACGAGAGGTACAAAAAAAAATGGATATTTTCGATTTAATTATTATTTTATCAAGTTAGCCGTCCGTCTGTGAAGCGAAGCTCAGATTCGCATAAGTTTAAATATTAAAAAAAAAAAATCCAATTTGAAGTCAAACTCCATCCTAAAGTTTGTTTTTCTAAGTACACCAAAGTAGCTACTCTGTGGTTCAACAACTAGAACTTATTGCACCGCACAATTTTAAAAGCGGCCTTTAAAACGTATTAACAAAAGTGGCACACCATTAACACAAGTAGTGCACACCGTACCAGCCTGCAATTTGTGGCGATATTGTCGCGGCCGCACCAAAATGTTCGCTAATGCCCTCCAACATTAAGCCTGCAGATTATCTGGGCGAAGTCCTGAAGTCTCACTGTTCCAATAGTCCTTAGGGTTGGTGAAGACACCTTTTTAAAAAGAAGCTCTAAAATTAACTTCCATTCGCTTTGGTTTTTAATACATCTATATCTTGATCAGGATCAAGATAGTATAATAATTAATACAAACATATAACCATAGCACCACCAAAAATCCTTAAACCAAGCGCGAACAGTGATTGTACTATTCAGCTATCAACGTAGCATCCAGCGCTTTCGTTTATGGCTAATAGAAAATAAAGAGCATGCGGTGCAAAATGCACTTTACGTTCTGCGTCGCTTCACAGCGCTGCGGTTTAGCTGCCATCACACAGCGGCAAGCAACAGCGAGAAAATCTTTTGACCACGACACAATAAAAGGAAAAAAGAAAACCACATTCGCAGACTACATCATGATGAATGATACCGCAGTACAGTCATAATTTTCACTAGATTTTGGACTTTAAATAATCTCTATGTTCACGTTAATCTCTACGTTCGTGTTTGTCTGGTGAATTTTCTCTCCTGGAAGTCGAAACGGTTGGAAAAAAGGTAAAATAACAAAAACGGATACAGCTTACGTCAGTTTTTAGTAATAAAAAGGCCTTTGCAATTTGTTTTTATGCCATTTTGTAAACGTATTTAACCTATTTATTGCAAATGTTGTTTCAGAAAATGTTAAGGCACCAATTAAACCTTGACCTATCACTGGATAATGAACGTGATTTTACGTATTTATATATACATCCCAGTGTACTAATAGTAGGTACCTGTATTGTTGATATCTGGTGGTACCTTTTACAGCTTTACCTTTTATCGACGGACAATCGAAATTGTATTGAAAATAAAGGGTGGTATGCACTTTGCGTCCCACGTCTCTCGTGGCTGCGGTTAAGCTATGAGATCACAGGGCGAGTGCAAGCGAGAAATTCCTCTGACCGAGCATTGGAATAAAAAATAAATTTTATGTACGATGGCAAAAGTGCTTTTTGTGTAGAGGAACTATAAAATGTACGGCGTATGTCGATAGAATAAAACTGTAGTCGGTACATAAAACAAAGTCAATTTTAATCAGGGATTTTGGACTAATTAGATTTGGATTACACAACAGCGTGTAGAAATATCAAAGAAAAATAAAGGTTTATTTATTACCGTGAGAATAGTGACAGCCCTGTTGATGTCACACCAGGTGAGGATTAGTGGATTAGCGGTGGAAGTGAAGACTATCCACATCTCGAAAGAATTCAGCTAGTAGACTCTATGTATTTTTATTTTAAACGTATTTAATGAAAACTTCATGTTCATATTTTATTACTACATATTAACAACCATAAATATAAATACTAGTTATTTATAAGTCAAATCGTCTATATAATCACGATTAAATGTATTAAAAGAAATTCTTGATTAAAAATAAAATTTAAAAAAAGAGATGCATCGGCCGGGAATCGAACCCGGGCCGCCCGCGTGGCAGGCGAGCATTCTACCACTGAACCACCGATGCTTGCGATTTATGTTTCGAATTTATTATTTACATACATTTGATTTACGTAACATACCGGCTGACTAAATTACTGTAACATTTTATTGCTTGTTTTGAATAACGAGGCGGTTTTAGCTTGCACGTCGGAATATGTGTATAGCTATGAATGAATAAATAGGTAATTATGCAAATCAATGTATTTACGAGGGTCGACAGATTAAGTATATGAATACGAACGCCTACTAGTTTTACGATTATATTGGAATTCATTATTCTTTGAGGGTCCCTCACTTTTATGTACCTAGTACCCGACTGTATAATTTTTGGGATCATGAATTTATTATAATCTTGATATCCCACTTCCCTCTGCAGTTATCCCATGCCCAAAATGTTACTATTTAGTTAAAGCCAAAACTAAATAAAAAATGTGCGTGCCATTAATTAAACCATAATATTTATTCATTACCCCATCTGCTTCAATGAAAAACCAAGTATGAAAAAATAAAATTCGTTGTAACTACCTATTATTGTGACATTTTTTTTTTGCAAAACATCTGTAACTGTAATTAAAACAACCTCAAAAAATTTAAAATGGTTTCATATTTCAAATATATGCGTCATATTTAAATATACGCTGGCAGTTACGAAATAGAGTAACATTCCACCTTCAGCTCTCGAGCTTAGCAAAAAACTTCGGTACCAATGTTACTCTCGGACAAAAAAGCGGCTTTAACGATTTTACGTATAAAACGAGAGGAGCGTGCTCTTTTATTTTTGTTTGTAGCCAATGCTATCGGATTTCGTTACGCGCGCGCCTCGGACCGATTTTACAATATCACGAATATTCCCAGCTGCGTGTCGCACCTGGTTTTTGAGGTGGAAAGTGGATTTTCGGGTTCTAAGTCCTAGCTAGCCCTAGATTTTTTAAGCCCTGTATCATTCCAGTGCTCCTATATAAATTCTTATTTGGTTTGATATTTGCTATTTCGGTTTTTGGAATTGGTAAGCGATTGTGCTCCTATTTATTGGTTTCATCTATATTTTTCGCTTTAAACTTCACTTACGATCAAGTGTGAATTCTAATCAGGCATTGCATTTTTTATACGATTTTCTTATTCGTAAACACAAGGATTTTTTAATCTAGAAATGAGCTGATACAAAAACAGCTCTGTAAAAAATCTGGTAACAAAAGTCGCTAGTCTTTTGACCGTTCTTATTCCTCATGGCTTCAGTTATTCATCGCAACGCCAGCTAATGCCAAGAGCTCTTCTCGCGAGGGTTGCCTTTGAATTCGTCTCACTCAAGGCCTCTTTGCTACTAAAAAGTAAATGACGTTGTGCAGCCTAGGCCGTAGTGCATTCATACGGGCCGAGACCAAACGACCTATTTTTGTCACCTCCCTCCGTAGCTTGATTGGCTCAATCATCTGTTCAAATGGCAGCCGTCGGCCCGTGGACTTTAAGTGCATCGTTATTTTGAATGGTGATTTAATTTTTTAATTTCTTTCACGCTAATTACTATCTTTGCAAACTGGACTGCAGCCTTTTCATTAGTTAAAAATGTATACGAGAAATGTTTTGCTATTAGGGTAATCTTTGTAATTATATAGAACGTTTCAAAAAACTTCAGAATAGTTCTTACTTTTGGACAAAATCCAACAAAATAGAAGTTCAACATATCAACGTTTTTAATACACGATATTTTCAATATAAATTCGTCACTGGATAACAGGCAATGTTTATATTAAAGAATCGCTTGTCAATACCACTCGTGTCGCCAACACTGCTCAATGGAATAAACGTTGGATTCCAGATATACGTTTTATTTATTGACAGCTGGCTTTTGCCACGCACCTCGGGATCAGCCACCTTGCTTTACTTCAATCCCATGTCAATATTGTGATACCCCAAATATAACTTATATTCTTATTTGATTTTTCCGGTGATCTCTCAGATTTGGTCGTGGTCTTTGTTATTAAGAATTTGCATATACATTTTGTCGATAAAGAGCTTTTAGTACTGTGTAGTCTGTGAACGATGTATGTGATATGGCCGGCTATGTAGCTGACGTCCTCGTTGTAAAATTCTTGTTGAAAAATGTAAGCAATTTTCAAGGAGATAAATCATGCGCATGAAGTGGCGTAATAGAAAAGACAGATCATCTCAGAAGATGAAACAGAATCCTCTACTATTAAACAAGTACTTCGCACAAATACCAGTCGATCATAAAATAGTTTCGTTGTTCCATTTGTGAATGGAAAATGTGTAGCGTCCATAGTGAAAAGTTTATTTTTGGACAGCTTTTGAAGTAGTTTGTGAAATGTAAGGTATCACGTCTATCATATCGAAGTGAACATCGAGCGAGTTCAGATAACGGAAATAAAACGTTGTCGGATACGCGGAGCGGTTTCCGATATCGGGCGATGCGTCATACAAGCGCACATTTGTAATGTATTCATCGGTACGAGTGCGAGTACTGCGGTTTTGAGAACAAAACTCGATTTTTATTACGTTATGCATTTCGGAAGTTTGAGGGTGATTCAGTGTCGTTGATTGTAAAATTTGAAAAGGTAGGAAGAATTTTGATTACAGTTAGGTAATCTTTGCAGAGGACTGAGTGTTGTGACGGAACTTGGGAGAGGTCTATATCCAGCAGTGGACTGCAATAGGCTCAGTTGAGTTGAGAATCTAATAATCTTTGCGGTGTGTGGCAAAAATCAATTTAATTAAGAATGATAATAAATGAATAATATGAATGATATCTTTATAATTTTTGCAGAGAATCGAAATTCTTTGTATATCCTACAAAAGTTATTAACACCCAAATCATGTTAAGAGCTAGCCCTTAACTTGATGCGGATCGTATTACAGACTATAATTTGACAGCTGATATTATAACACCGTTAATTGGGCGTCTGATCAGATGTCGAATTAGTGTTAATAGATAATAATACTTGTACTAATTTGACACATGATCAGACCATCATCACTATCTGGGAAGTATGAACTTCCATTGGTATACGAATATTCTTGTTAATTAGGTATATAAGGTTTCCATTACTGATAGAATAGATATCTTGGCTACGGCATCGGGCAAGTGCTACTACGAAATATCTAAATGCTCATTTGCAAGGAGATAGTTTCTCGAAGCGAGTCTCATGCTATCTCTGTTTTCATCGTAGATAAATACGAAGACAGAACGAGTATCGCTTCGAGAAGCTATCCTCGTGTAAATCAGCCTTAATTAGTAGGAAATATCCCTTGAATGCTACTTATTACAGCTTTTTTTTGTTTTGGTAGGAAGTGGAATAGCCTCCGTCTAAAATGTTTACAATGAATAAACTACATCAAATAGTCACGACTAACATTCCTTCGGCATCATTTAAGCATTTCCAAATCTATATATATAGGTCAACCGTGGGCTACGGCAAACATTACTGCACGCTCTTTCTCTTCATCCATAATATGGCTGTTTAATTACCAACTAATCATAACATAGATTTTATAACAGTAAATAGTTACTTCACTACATTACTCACCAAGTATTGCGATCAATCCAGTATAGCACGCGCGTCGTACGCCGATGCAAACCAGCGAATTGCATACCATATGGAGCTGGTGTAACACGTTCTTTATTTTACTCGCCCGCGCCCATTGCGTCACTCACCTGAGCCAGTAAGTGAATGCGCCGCCGGAATACGAATACAGAAGATAATGCTGTTTCACGTGGAAATGTTTTCTGGAGTGGGTGATAATTCTACTGGTAGTTTTGTGGTTTGATAGATGTTGCAATGTTTTATATATACAAGGTTAGTCGGAAAGGGGATACTAAGCCGAATGGGTGTTGAAGTACCTATAATAAGGGATAACTTTTGTTTTACAACTTTCCCCAAAACTCGATAGTTTAAGAGAAATAACTTTTCAAAGATTTCGTAAAAAATATGCTAAAATTTATCTGTCCATAGCTATGTTCAGCTGTGTTTACTATTTAGGTCATATTTGGGTCACGGATTATAAACTTAATTTACTGAATTCATAACTAAAGCAGGTATGTTTTTTTTAAATCTAAAATAAAAATCTTTTTGCATGCAAATAAAAAATATCGAATTTTGAAATTTTAAGACTTGCTTTAAAATAGTCATCAGTGATAGGTACTTTAAGCGGCCCACGGCTTAGTACCCCCTTTCCGACTAACCTTGTATATCAGCTATTTGTTCTTCTGTCGTGTCGTGGTGGAATGTTTAGTCAGCAGTCAGCAAGGTTAGTAGCGGGGCTGACAACCCAGGGTGCGCCGGACATACTTGAAACGTCATCTCATAATGCCCCCTCTTTTAATGCACCTCAATCAGTAACAGCCATTCATTAAAATTCTAATTAAATATTAACTGCCTCGTTCGTCCTGCGGTGGCAAGCGCGACTGCTGATCGTGAGGTCCTGGGTTCGATCCCCAAGTCGGGCAAAGTGTTATTGAGTTTTTCCATGTGGAATTCCTAGCAGCACGGAGTTTGGATTTGTACCCGGTTGGTAGCAATAGGCTCGCCCTATATTACATGGGACGGGACTCATAACGGCGAGTTGAGGGTGTTACTATACACCTCTGCCCAACCCTTCGGGGAATACAGGCGTGATTTTATGTTATTAAAATTCTATTTTTTATCTAAAACAATTCCAGAACGGAGGTTTTATCGATAAACAAGATTATAAAAATCAATATAGGATTCCATGGACTTCCACAAAAACTTTTGGTTGTACCTTTTAAAGTCCGATTTCCCAATAGTGATACCATAAACTGAATTTGTGACGTAGATTCGCAAATTCACTTCACTAACATACATTCCCGTAGTTCCTATCTCTTGGACTGGAGTACCTACGTGTTTGAATACGTTGTGTATTTGCGATATCCAGCGAAATACAGTCTGGGTTTTATCGTCGTTTCTTGTATGAGTATACTTTTTACGGAAACGGACTACATTTACCCGGATTTCCATACTGAATGCACGAAACTATGTTAGTAGTTGTAATTTTTAAAACTTTCTCCTCATACAACGTGTTACAAAAATACCCCTAAAGCCGAAAGGGGGTTAAAAGGTCCCTTGTAAAGAGTCTATAGGCAATATTAGAAAACCATAGCATGACCCCCAAAAAAAAAAACACCATTGAAACGCAACCCTGAAAACATAAAACTAAAGAGTAGACTACCCAGAAACTTATTTACATTCTTATCTAATTTCCTCTGAGAGGTAAATGACAACAACCATAAAAGACTACTTGATTATTTACATTTTTCATGGGGAATTATGTAACTAACACGTATTGCTAGTTTTGTTAGATTACGTGGATGTTTTTGCTAAATGTTTCAAATTTGAAACGAGTATGTTAATAGTATACTCAAGTCTGGTGTTTAATGGAGTTTACGACGCAGTATATTAAATAGTCTTCTAAAATAAAAATGCAAAAAGATAGTTGCATCGGCCGGGAATCGAACCCGGGCCGCCCGCGTGGCAGGCGAGCATTCTACCACTGAACCACCGATGCTTGCAGTGTACATGGTGAATTGCGTGATTAGTCACATCGAATGTAATCATGTTACGATATAATGTTTAATCTTACGATTAGTTAACAAATTCTGCTTACGTAATACTCGGATGGTGGTACAGTGGTACTTAATTTGCTGATTTACAAAAAGTAAAAACATTTGGAAAGAAGGCACTAATCACCGCTTTTGATTTACAATTTCATGGTTGATGATTACACATGTATGCACGTAACGTATGTATTATCCAGCTGTTTAGACGCAACACTATGACGCCATTCAGTTCGTTAGTTCTCGTTATATTCAACACAAGCGTTATAAATCAAACGATAAGTGTGAAAACATGAACAAAACGAGCTTGCTTTCTAGACACGTACGAAATGTTGGATTCCTTTCAAATATATAGCGCTTAGAGTATGAATACGACAAGGTGAAGAATGCACCTATCGAAGAAAGGGTTGTCAGCAGAAGTATAAATCAATAAAGGCAATAGTTTTGTAAACATTGGTAAAACGGTCACTAGTAGCGCCTGGTAACGAGTATTTCAGCAGAAGATAAAAAGAAAGAAAAAATAGTCCTTAAAATAGCTAAAATACGCGCGCGAACTGAATGCAGAGCTGAGGAATGCGTTTGGGAATGCGCTTGTGCTGTTAGATGACAAGGACAGCACTAAGTTGCGGGCGTGTGAGGTGAGGCGGGGGGAGCTTCACTTCAAGCCACGAATGCATTCAGTTCGCGCGCGTAGGTACTATACATCGGTTAACTATGGATCAACGAACGCTGTTAGAACAATCATGTGGAATACGGAAAATCGGTTGTTATGGTGCAATTTAGGAGAGCTCTGAGTAATGGGACGCGGGAGGCTAAGTTGATTGATTAAAAAAAGTTGGTTTATAGTATTATCTATTCATACTTGATCCAGTAGATACATACTTCAGGACTTTATTTTACTCTCTTACTATTCCTTGCCCGACACGGCTTATTTCCGTGCATGCTAGGTTTCAGCGCTCTTTATTTTTATCCATACTCCACATCCAGAGCTATCTCCGTGTAATAGCTGTGTTATTACTCGCAATTCGTTGATATTTGTCTTGTAGCAAGCCGAGCGCATGCTATACGTCACAGGCTAAATATTAAAGCTAGAACATCCCAGCAGAGATTAATATGTCGTCACTCGTACTTTACGAATGCGACGCGCCAGCTGTAGGCGGAATGTGGTATAAGCGATAGCGGATATGATAAAATTTGGGATTGACACAGTTGGGTTTTTAGCATTGATAAAATTTGTTGTTGTACCTACTATTGATTAAAGAATTTGGGTAATTTTGCGCTGACTGAGATAACGGTCGTGATAATTAATTTGTTCGTGATAAATTACCCAGTTGCTTATTTGCTTGTGTTGTAGTGTAACCTTGAAGAGGGTCAAACGCCCCGTATGTTCATTAGTTGGATAGGTAGTTATAGTTCGTTGGTTGGGAGTTAATTGATTCATTATTCGCATAGTAACCAATACTGGTGTTGATGTCATAATTACTTAAAGTTAAAAATGGGTTCTTACTCTGATAAATACTCGATGTCGAATTAATAATAACCCAATAGAGTAAAAACGAGTATTACCTAACGTTTTATTATTTATTCGCACGGGTGGACATTTTTCCCGTTTTTGCAACATTTTTCATTTATGCTCAGCTCCTATTGGTCGTAGCGTGATTTTATATAGCCTATAACCTTCCTCGATAAATGGACTATCCAACACAAAAATATTTTTTTCAATTTCAATCAGTAGTTCCTGAGATTAGTGCGTTAAAGATAAAGATCATTTATTTGTTAAAACATGCGAATACATACAAATCATGCATGCATGATGTAAAAAGTCAAAGAGGCACGTACATGTTTTTCCCTCTAAGGCGTACAAATTTAAAACATTTAACATTTTTTTTAATTAATTAGTTAATGAATATTTACATACAATTGTGAATAATTCAATAATGCAATTATAATAATTAGTCAAGATAAAACAAATAATACAATTAAAATCCATATGAAACAATATGCAATCAATGAATGATCGTTCAAATATAATATTAGTATAGATTAAGTATTTATCCGGTTGTCCATCTCTAAATACACTTGCCTAAGCAACAACAAGCAAGTACTATGATAGCACTAATAGGTCTTCTTGCCCCACGGTCTCAGGCCTCATAATTGCATGACGCATATGATAGCGCTCGCACCTTGCGGCAAGCCCCAAACACGGGTAGGGTCTTCGTCGTTGGCCCCCGCTGACAAGGGTCCAAATCAGAGATATTAATTTGTTGGGCGCGCTGTAAATTAACGGCCGCGAGTTCGTGTAACCGAGTTGCCCCGCAGTCCACATAGGGAGGGATAATTTGTAACGTGAACGAGTAATAATTTCCGCTGGTTGTCCCTTCACTACGACGTGTGCGGAATTAGACGTTAAGAAGGGTATAGGTATGGTGTTCCCTGTAATGTACCTATGTATGTTTGAATATCGAGTGTCGACATCTTCTGGGAATATCCGTGTTTGAGTAGGTACTTCGATTTCAGTTTCCATGAGCTTGCTTATGGCAATGTTTTTCTGTCGTGGTTATTATTTGTCCCTAGGGAGTGATGCCACCATTAAGGGGGCCCGGTGCATCCATTTATTTAAATTATGGTATACTTTTTTTCTTAATGGAAATAATTTTCCAGAATGGCGGCGGATATTTTTATGAAAGGGGAAGGAAACGAAAGAATTTATGATGATATTTGTTGTGAAGGTTTGTTAAGAGTTTAAATAAGACTGCTTTTATGCTATTACGTCATAAATGTTTGTTCCAGACTTGATTGGAATTAGTGTTTCGACTCTAGTTTTACTAAACTCGTTAGTGATAATAATTGTGTTTCTAAACACCAAATTGTACTTACCTTGAAATATTCCAACTCCAACATTTCAAAACGAAATCAAATATTTCATTTTAATTGAAATATAATTTCTTTAAATCAAACATCAAAGCTGTATAAAGTTCCTTCGTGTTGTTTTGCCAGCGAACAATTTTAGTTATGCTCAGTGACTTGGGATTCTTGGAATGTAATGCGAATGCTCCTCTACTCAGTCTGGAACTTAGACAATTAATTAAAAGTTTTAAGAAAAGCCCCGCCCCTTGTCTTGTGACTGATGGCTTACATCGCCAACTATCTACGCTTTATTTCTTCGACGTATTTACGAGGCGAAGTTTAAACGGAAGATAAAAAGTTTGAATTACAACGTTGAATATGGTTTTATTGTAAAACGTTTACGGTGTAAAATGTGATATATTTTCAGTCCGTAGTCTTTCTTAGATTGACAAATTATGGTATTCTATTTAACCTATGTTGGACATTAAGTAAATCTCTATTATTTGATGTTAATGATTTAAAAAAGTTAACGTTTTTTTTACGAAAAATCATCCTTATAATCGAAATGTTAAACAATTTTCTGTAAAACCGGGAGGCCTAAGTTAGTCGTTAACGTTTAACGCTCAACATTTGAACAGTCCATTTCTTAGGAAATAATTTACGATAAATACACTGACCCTTGTAGCAAGTGCTTCGAAAAGTTCAAAGGTCCAATATTTCAGCTCAATACACTCGATATTAATTTCTAATTTTGATTACAACTTGAAACGAGAAGGGCACTCGAGCTGAGAAACGACCACTTCAGATATGGTTCCAGTTTATCGATCACATTTATAAGGTCTCTGCGATTTTAATTAGCTTTTAACCTCTTTTAGAGCTTAAGGGATACCAGATGTCGAAGTAATTACTTGGATCTAAATGTACCCTTTAAAATATTACTATTTATTATTAAAACTGGCTCAAGAGAAGAAAATAATCTCGTATATCATAGCAATGTACCGGAAGTTACGAGGACCTATTAGTTAATGCGTTGTAAATCCACCCACTTTTGAGCATTGGGTACAGTAGTATACACAATTTTCAGGTTTTAAGCTGTCCTGGACGCAGCACAAAATGTATATATCTGGCAACATAAGAGCCGCAAAACCCATTCTCTTAATAAAACATATTTTTACAGAAACAAGTTGTACAACGGGTACCGAAAATAGTTCCTGGCTGTATTCCATCTTGCATATCCGCCGAACTATCTCTATGTGGAAGGCTTAACTGTAATCAAACTTTAGCGTCGCTTAAGCATAGAACGGATGACAACGCAACGGCATTTAAGCAGATAATAAGTTAATCTTGTATCATATATTCGCTGCGGCGTTTTCAAACGAGCCACATAAATTGTGGGCAATGTGAAAAATAGACCTGACTGTGGTGGCTCGGCCGGCGTGTGGAACCGGCACGAATATATGATCTTGAATTTTACAGGTAAACTAGAGAGAAAACTATGTTATATTTAGGAGGTTTTAATACGATTGGATGAGCTCTACTCGTAGGAGACCTAAGCGTATTCAATATTTTACGATGTACGCAGGTGATTCGGTTCAGGGATACTAGCAGTTTCTGCTTGTAGTATATTTTAGTTTTATTATTTCATTACTTCTAAAGGCAAGGTTATGTTAGGTATGTATGTATATGTTAGGTATGTTAGTAGACCGCGACAGACTAAGTAGATTGATTGTTAAATTGATATTTGTTGAATTAAGAGCACAACTCATGATTAATTTACCTCGATGATTTCGAGACATTAGCGTGTAATGTAAACTTTTTGTTTGAATCACGAATTTATTCACATAACTATTGTACTCAACTTTACTGCTAATATTATATTGGTTTAACTTAGCTAACAATTCCAACATAAACTTTATTAGTACATAAAGTATATTATTATCAACAATGGTTGTTACGTTCCATATTAAATATCGCTCGGATCTCCCTTCTAGTAATAAACGTTTGAATATGAATCATAAAATTGTGTTATCTTGGTGTGGTTAACATAAAATTTTGTCTCGAGAGCAATCTATAAGTGGACGTACTCGTTATAGCTTCGTTTCCTAAGATGATGTAACACAGTATAATATCACTTGAGTAAAGATAGGAATAACAACTGGAGCAGATGGAGTATGAGAATCTTCTAACCTATCTAGGTTATAAGATATTATTATAAATGTATCGTTCACGCTGTATAGCTTGAGGTACGTAACAGCCCGTAACCGTCTAGTACTACATAATCTACACGGGCCTTTTTCGCAAACAGATTCAACGATAGGGTCTAGAATATTGCCGTGATATGCAACCTAGGCTGGCTGATGTTGTACATGTGGCTGATGCCGACTTCTTGTCCACCGCCTCCGTCGCAGCTTTTCATTCTCCATAAAAGGAGAAATTTTACCTGTAGTTACTGTTACGAATCCCTAAACCTTTTGAACCACTAATTTATCCTGTAAAAGTAGCTCTGTTTTAACACTATATACGATATTACTAGACTATTCTAAACAGAGAATAGCGTTGAAAAATTGTAGTAGTGTGAAAGTAGTGACAGTTTGCTAGATCGTAGCCCCCGACGCCATTACATGAACCCGTATCGACTTGCGCGGAATTGTAAGCAGCTGAAGCACAGACATTTTCCGTCCAATGTTAAATAGAAACCTGCGAATTATATATATATACTTTTTGAACAATATACAGTTATTTGAATACAATAAACAGGCACACTATACATTGATTCTAGAAAAAGTTCAGAAAATGTTTCTTAAAAATCTTTATAAAAACTTATAAAGGCTGCTAGCCTTGCGTGTATTACACGATTCTGTAAGGTAGCCTGCGTTTCAATGCCTTAGAAGTAACACAAAATTCTAAAAGGGTGACTGATGCACCTGATCTGAATAATACAGTCTGCTAGTTATTGTATCGAACAGTTATCGCCGTAGTAGGAAGCATGACCTTCAAGTTGAACGGTTTCCTATACCTGGGATATTAACTGAACTTATCGCTCTCCTGGATTCAAACCCAGATTTTTATTATGCGGATGAATGAAAGATGGTATTGCTGGAATGTTTTAAGTATTGTGAGAAGAATACATGAATATGTTCTTGAATTTAATGAATATGTATATAATGTAATTTACTTCGGTTGTTCTATTTGAAGTATATATAATTACTTCAAACTAAATAACAGTAATTAACCACTCCTAAGTCTGCTCCAATTCGATCAAAATTGAAAAATCATAACTCTAATTTTCATTGGTCATTTACAATCCTTATTAGAAAATAAAGGTGTCACAGTAATTCCACCTTGTTTTTATTGCTGGTGATACATCAAAGTGAATTGAACGCCGCCTACTTGCTGGCAACACGTGGCGAGCGGACTCTATCCCGCCTCAGTGTCCCGGCTGCTACTCCGAAGCTATGCAACACCAAATGTCGAGCCAAGTTTCACACTCCACTGCCTTATTTCTGCAACTACCGTTACCAGAATGCCAGCTAAAAACGCAATGGAATGTAAAAGGGTAACCGGAACCGTGTTTCGCGCATTCGCAGAAGATATCGAAATCCTGCCGGTATATTCAGTTCAATAAGAATTTATGCCCTCATATTTCGTATCATCAATACCGTTTATTTTCCACACGTTTTCCTTGTCGGTTCAGTCGGGCGGCGAAAATACATTTCAGAGAATTTTTCTCTTGCAAGAGATAGAACTAATTTTGCATAGGTGTTCCTTCAATCTTATGATATCAAATTCCCGATATCGGAAATATTTATTTCGTCATATTGTTTTTCTTTGTATTTTATTTGGTTTTATTAGAAAATTAATAATATAACATCACGCCTGTATTCCCCGAAGGGTTGGGCAGAGGTGTATAGTAACACCCTCATTTCGCCGCTATGTTTAAGTCCCATGTAATAGGGGGCGAGCCTAGTGTCATCAACCGGGCACAAATACAAACACCGGGCTGCTACTGAGAAATTCCACACGGAAAAACCAAATAACACTTTGCCCAACCTGGGGATCGAACCCAGGACCTCACGATCAGCAGTCGCACTTGCCACGACTAGACCAACGAAGCAAATTAATGTTTAATGTTATAACGCTATGTTAATAAAAGTTACCTTTCGAGTGTTTCCAAATGAATCATCCCATTGTATGTGTTCGTTCATTCGTTGTTAAAACATGTGCGCTTATTATGCTATATAATTCAATTACATTTCATCGGATATAACAACTATAATAAACCATACTCTGCAAAAAAATTAATTACAAATGACGACAGCAAACTACCCTACATTACCGTAAAGCCCTTGTAAATTCCAAAGCGAAATAAAAAAATACTGCAGAACATGGCACGCATCTAAAACGACGACTTTATAGTCACAGTTATGGGCCTATAAAGGTAATAGACCACTAGTTTCTCACGCGAAAAATCCCGACCAACGTAAATGGAGTAAGGAGTGTAATGCCACGCTAGCGCTCACGACTGTAATGCTCAACATACACGTTACGAATAGTTGTCTTTGTTATTGTCACTATGTTTATTTGACTGGAGTACAATTGATGCAGGCGTTTTAAGACGTTATTGTCTAATGGCAGCATTTTATGAGTAGTGCTAAAATCGACACCAGTTGGCGCCACTGCGAATGTAGACCTGTTAAAACTTTGTTTTGTATAGTCAGCAACAGCAGTCGCTGAATGAACATAATTAAATTACTATGTTAGGTATCTTGTAATTTAATTAGCTTTACAATATACCATAAATTGCTGGCTAAATGTATTAGACATTGACATTTTGATTGAGTATTTGACATTGATAGGTCTACATAACAACAGGGCCATTCGATGATGCCATTGTAATCCTTGTGCTATTCAATCGAACCTTTTTGGTAAAATTGAAGCTTTGTTCTGATCAAAAATTCTGTCGCTAGCGGATCCAATGACATCTTAATGTGTAGCTATTTGAGTATCAGTTAAGAATAATGCTCTCGTAAGGTCTTATTTCCTTTTATTACGAGAGATTGTTTAAGGTAAACCCAGATATAAAATAAATCCATCACTTTCTAACATCATACATCCAGCAAAAAGAGACGAGAGTTTTTTTAAACTTTGTGTTTTGCTTTAATTCGGTACTACCAAAAAAACTATCGTACCAGTAAGCAGCTAAAGCGACACTAGTGCTTGAGGTTCTAAAGCCAGATCTACCCATCACGATTATTAACTCGCTAGAACAATGCGACTTTAGTTTTTATTAGTATAAGTAAAGGGTAATTGGTTACTGCCATTAAGAATGTTGTTATAAATGGTACTTATGGTTAATGTTGCCAGGATTAAAAATCCCATCGCGTATAATGTAACCAGTTTAATGCTGTAATAAACTGTTTGACCCACGAGTGCGGTAAGGCCGGACATATGTGTCATGAAAAATTATCGTGTTCTTGTTGCGACTTTTGGGTTTATTTTATGTGAGAATTTTCTCTTATGGGAATAATTATTTTTATGTGTATAACCACTTGTATAGATGGTCTTCAGTACTGACTTTGGGTCTACAAAAATTCAATACTGACCGATGCAAATATTCAAAGTTTCCAATCTACCAATGAATATCTCGAGGTGGGAATCAAATTTGCAATCCCGAACAGAGAACGCACAACAAATGTTTCACTTTTTTAATTAACTTTTTTAATTCACCATAATCAAACCCCAAAATTCTAATTTCAAAATACAAAGATGAACCGCCTTAGCAAGGTTCTTTACGGTAGCAGCGTTAACTCTCGGCGTTAGTTAATAGGTAGAACGTTAGACGCCTTGCTATAGCGCCCTCGACCTCGTAAAGCATCGGCACGTGAGCTGCCAAATAATTTAATCCTACTTCTATTTCGGCTAGGTACTGGAGATGAATTCTGCCTGAATCTAAATATGTAGATTAATAAGCTGGTGTTAGCTTTTTGGAGAATGATTGGGTACTATAGTTCGTTTTAGGATCGACTTTATATATTTGTTATGTCTTCTCCGTTCTAAAACGTTGGCAATAGCATTTTTATGAGTAGATGAGGTAGATGAAGTTTATGAAAAATATAATTCAACGTAAATCCGACGTCATCCATAGAGAAAATTATTTAAAGAATATGCACATAATTATACAGTATGTTAACTAACGAAGGGCGTTCCCGCTAACTAGCAATAGTATAGCGTTCATACATCGTAAAAAATATTACCATTGAATAAATGTTTTTATTTTTTTAAATATTAAAATATTCACAAAAAATATTAAATTAATACGCAAAAGAAATACTGTACACGCGCACTTGTCTTTTTACGTGGAAGGACGGCTATGTCTCGATTAGTTAAAAAAAATTGATAATTTATTTCATTATTTATCAATTTTAATTATTAAAAAAATTATATGTACTTATTTTTCTATGCTGATATTTTAATTTTAATCCATTAATGATATAGATTAACGAGTTTAAGGGAACGCCCTCTTTTATTTAAGGGAACGCCCTCTTTTATTTAACATACTGTATAATCTGTAGCTCTCGTATGCTGATGATTTATTTGAAAGATACACCGAATACTTATAAAAAAAACTGAATAAAAAACCTGTTTAATAAATAACAACAACAATGGCTATCATAACTACACTTATTATAATTTAACACTATAGTGAGGGTAGGACGGCCCAGATCGCGTGTTCTCGATTTATTACGACGAAAAAATATACAAAAAAAAATTATTCGCGCCAACGTACTAATTCCATACGGAAAGCAATAGGAATAAATTACTAGAGCTAATGTTTTTATAGTACGTAATCGAGACCATTTTGAACGGCCTCTGATTGTTGTGAAGAAAATAAAGTCGCCGATAAGGTCGGGATAGTTGGACTAGCCGTTAGGAAATTCGAATAGCCTTGGTATAAGTGTCGTTTAGGGCGGGTGTAGCTTGATGCCGTGTGGAAAATAGGCATTTAAATACAGAAATGCTAACGGAAATGGAATAGATTTGCAGAATATAGTGGTATACGTTTTTTCGTTATTTTTTATTATTATCTATATTATTATAGATACAGCTTTTTTATATCTTTAGTTTGTTTCAAGCGTTGTGTACAAGTCAAAAGGAGCAAATATTATTATTAGCAAAATATTTGTTACAAATGGCCAAAAACTCAAACGCTACTCAATTTTAAGTTGCCGTTAATTTCGTGCTGTCACTGTCACTTCGCCTTAAAGAGACAGTGACAGCACGAGACTTAACGGCAACATTAACGGCAAATATGCAAAATTACTGCTTAGGAATGACGAAAAAGAAAAACAACATGGGCTAACAGAAAGGGTCCATTAAAATATGATTGTAGGTATAGCTCTTTATTATATTTTTTTTGTTTCAAGCGTTGTGTACAAGTCAAAACGAGCAAATATTATAATCAGCAAAAAGTTTGTTACTAATGGCCAAATACTCAAACGCTACTAAATTTTAAGTTGCCGTTAATTTCGTGCTGTCGCTGTCACTTCACCTTAGAGTGACAGTGACAGCACGAGAATTAGCGGCAACTCTAAATTGAGCAGCGTTTGAGTATTTGGCCATAAATTACCTAAATATACTTTGCCGAAATACTAATATATTTTCCATCATTGTTACAGATTGGTTCACTGAAGCACTTCTACTTGTTGTCACATCACGAGGTCCGCAAGCGATCCGCGGAGCCCAGCCACGAACACTACAAAAAACTAAATGACGAACCAGAGGTAAGGACTGATTTAGTAGCTAATGCTTAGTGCTTCTCACTTACACTAATACCTTGCGTGTAAACATGCTGTTTTAGTGCTTAGTATTTGTGAAACTGCAAGTGCGAGTGAAGCCAATCCTATTTACAAAGCGACAAGCACTAATGATAAGTACTAAACTCGTGTAAACTATGCATAAGGTTCGTAAAAAATTATACGCGATACCTATCCATATTTATTATGTAGATATCTGTAAATACTACTGCCTCGTTGTTCTAGTGGTAGCAAGCGCGACTGCTGACGTGAGGTCCTGGGTTCGATTCCCAGGTCAGGCAGTGTTATTGGGTTTTTCTGTGTGGAATTCCTCAGTAGTAGCCCGGAGTTTGGATTTGAGCCCGGTTGATGGCAATAGGCTCGCCTCCTATTATATGGGACTTAAACATAACGACGAAATAAGGGTGTTACTATACACCTCTACCCAACCCTTCGGGGAATACAGGCGAGATGTTATATTGTTACTCATCTTAAACATTTGTTTGGTTTTATTATTGTTTCTCGACAGAATAGAATATTCTCTACCAGTCTTCCTCCTCCAAAATTCTTCAATTAAAGCGCTGTTCACGCCGCGTGTTAAGTATTCATTCGCTTTCACGTGTTAATCCGGATTTTTCTTTATTGAGCAATCTCGGTGACAGACTCGTGACATTGTTCCTTGAATTTTGTGGAATTATACAAAATGAGTTATTCAGTTCGAAATTCTAATGCTTCGGAGAAAAATGTGGAATGAAACACTAACAAAAACCGTCCGGCTTCATGTCGTAGAGTGTATCTTTACATAGTATAAAACAAATTCGCTCCCGCTGTCTGTACGCTTATTAGATCTTTTAAACTGCGTAACGGATTTTAATGCAATTTTCAGCAATAGATAGAGTGATTCAAGAGGAAGGTTTATGTGCCCCATATTAGTATCTACATTGCACCCCTGCGAAGCCGGGGCGGGTCGCTAGTATTTCATAAGGGCACGTGTATTAGTCACGAAAATATGCCGCTAGCCGTCAATCCATGAATGACCACTTCTCAGTTTCTTACGTTCAGTCTTGATGTTCACGCGTGTTTCTATGGGTAATTTGACCAAGATAGGTAAACCAAACAGTTCTGTATTGACTACTGACTGGTAAAATACGAAATAGATCCGGTCATACGCCGCGGCGACGCGGCAGCGGCGAGGCAACGTGTATAATGTTCATGGTTTTACCCCGTGTGGGGACGGGATAGAATATAAAACTTCCTCACCGCACGCTGGGAATAGACGCGTGTTGTAAGATTGATCAAAACCCTACACGCTTGGTGGTAGGATCAACACGGTCCGCCTGGCTAGCTACCACCCTCACATTAAAATTCAGCGCCAAGCAGTTTACTGTGTTCCGTCGTGTGTATGAGAGAGCCAGAGAGGTATAGGGGAATCCCTCTATATCTCTCTTCCTTGGATTCGTGGGTTCCATCTTAGACCCTGTCTGTGCTTACTATCAGGTTAGACTAGGGACAAACGCGACCAAGACAAGAATAAAAAAATAATCTATACTAATGTTATAAAGTTGAAGAGTTAATTTGTTTGTTTGAACGCGCTAATCTCACGATCTACTTGTTCGAATTGAAAAATTATTTTTGTGTTGGATAGTCCATTTATCGAGGAAGGTTATAGGCTATATATCATCACGCTACGACCGATAGGAGCGGAGCATAAATGAAAAATGTTGCAAAAAACGGGGAAAATGTCCACCCGTACGAAGCCGGGACGGGCCGCTAGTTAAGTAATAAAGTTAATTTTGTTAAAGTTCGAATATGATAGCGGGATTTGCCGGCCATACGAAGCACGCACGAAAACGTTCCGTGTCGTTTATTCACGGCCTAAGTATGATCATGTGTGTTGCGAGGATGCATGTCGTCGAAAGTTTGCAGACCAACCCTTCTGCTAATCCGCGTCCTCACATAATCTTTTTGTCATCCGACGCGTGCCTTCTGCATTCTCCCTACTTTATCTTGCTCCACTCTCACAATGTTTCCGTGTTTTTCTGATACACCCTATTTCTTTATGCATCACTCGGAATCAAATTTTATGTTCACTTACTGCGTACGTTGCGTATGAGTTTACTTAAAATATTTAGATTATGAAAACGATTCGTAATACAATTTCTTCAGAGACGACAACGTGAAGGCTTCTTCTCAAAGTCCTTAGTACGGACGTCATAACATTTTTATGGGTTGCTTTGTAAAAGACGTGTTTTCTCGGGTTTTTATTCATGAATAGAACAAGGGTTCAGGCTTTGTCGTATTCCTATGTTATGTAATATAATGTTGTATAGTATAAAAACCTCCTCATTTTATTCTGCTCTTGACGTGTTCAACCAAATCGTTACGATCTGTTTTATTATATGAACATAAAATTACTTATTACGCAGAGCGAAACTCATGTATTTATATCTACAATCTCTTTATTTATGCTTGATACCTTTTAATGTTAATCAAAACATAATATCCTTTGTGTAAAAGATACCTGAAATAATGTTCGTATTTTCTTTTATTCTCGTTTCACTAATTAATTCCTGGAGTGAAATTAAATATATTTATTCGTCGTGTTTGTGCCACGCCTATAATTGTTTCGTACCGTGCTATCTTTGCTACAAAGTTAGTTTTCATTTGGACTGCTTAAATTTTGTAACATTCAGTAAAAAGGATACTAAATTTAAATTTTCTAGTGAATTTTTGAAGGTTTCCAACGCTTGTGTAACGTAGGGTACCTATTTCGCATATTTATTTATCTTGCTTGGTGGGTTCCTTGTAGGAATTCCAGGGATTTAATCACACCTCTATTAATTTTCTTTCATAAAGTTGATCGACATATTTAAGTAATATTTCCGATAGGTAAATGTCAATTTAGCACTGATATCGCCAACTGGAACTTTTATTTTTTTATCAGCAAAAGTTTCCACAAGCATCTGTATTGACCCAGAAAATCCTCAATGTAACAGATAAACTAGCGGATTGTGGAGATAACGCATCAAAAACTTATTACTTAGTCCCATTCGGATTATAGGCTTTTTTCTTTGATGTAGTCCCGTAGTGCGTGACAAAGCAAAGAGGGCGAAATATCAGCAATATACATTAGTCGCGGGGCGGCATGCTTCACTGGATTTTTGTGTTTTTCTTCTAGAAACACAGTGCTCATTGCGAGTGAGTCAGCACCACGGGATTCGTGAAATTTTGCTCTCGACGTCACCCAAGAAATGTCACATTTATTACTATTATACTTTTGTAAGTACGTTGCTGTCAGTGCTCCGAGAATATTCAAGTTGTATTCAAGAATGTCTTGAACGAAATATCCTTGAGCATGTGGCGCCTTTTCGTATAGTGCTCGCTCTGCAACAGAGTTGAGCATTTTTCAGTTGTATGAAATTAGTCTATGTTGAAGAGAAAAATACAACGCTGCTTAGAAAAATGCCCGCTTTTGTTGCTAAGGACATGTACAAGCCATTTATTATATCTCATTCAAATTCTGTATAGTGTTGCTCTCGTTATCAATTTCTCAGTACCTATAACTTTATTTTCAGATGTTATTTTTTATTTATTTGGCAACACCTGTGCAATCTTCGTCATAAGTAATCTAGTTTTTCTTCTAAAAAGGTTAACGTATTCGTTCATAAATAGCACATTATACGTTTTCAAAGAGACATGATCAAATTCTTGGAACTTACTCTAGAATATTTTTTGCAACATCGTAGGGTGGTGGCAAAATAACGTATAAATATAACCATGCTGTGTGCCTTGAACCTTAGATGGGAAAAGATGACCTTCCGACCGGAAAGTTACTTTTCCTCATAACACTACCTAATAAAGCGAAACAAAAGAACTCTATTTTCTTTTTTTTATAAAGATAGTTTGTATTAGACCCAGGGATACGATAGTATTAGTTGAAATAGGGTGGTGAACACGACCAGTCTCGGCCATGTATTAGGTACAGAATCAATACTTTTGGCCTTTTTATAAAGGCTCCTATTCCGTCGTAGCCGTCCTAAATATAGACCGCGCTACTCTAAATAAAACATAAAAACAAAGGCTATTGAACTTCGCAAAAGTGAAAACGTTCACTAAAACGATAGACACGTACTTCGTTCACAAACCACATATGTATATGTGATATTTTTACATATCGTATGCTGCGACTTTACACCGTAACTGGGGTTATCCTTAAGGGTACGCAGAAAGAATACTAATGCAATCCCTTGTTGGCACAGCGTTCACAGAACGCCCCCTGCAGAACGAAAGACATTGTACCAATTTTTATTTGACGTTTTAAGGGGAGGCCACGATTTTCTTTTAGCCATTGTTCAATCAATCAATCAATATCTTTATTGTGGATCATAAATAGGTACATAATACAGGTCTTAAATAATTAAATTGAGCTCAGCTATGTCCCGCCCATAGGGCATACAATAGTAACTTACAGGAAAGTTAAATGAAATACATTAAAAATACATTATTAAATTAAAGTTACAAATTATTTAAAATTTCATACAGAATTTATAGGGAAAAAATAAACACAAGTATGTACACATTAGTGGCTCACTGAACGCATCATGACTGAGGGAGACTGTATTGGTGCAGTGATCTGTCTGATAGGAAGTCTTTTATAGAGTAGTAGCATTTGTTTACTAACAGTTTATGGAGATTCTTCTTAAATTTTGTTATTTCTGGAATTATTCTAGTAGGCCCCGGGATATTATTGAAGATACGTGAAGCTGTACAAAATATACTCTGTTGTATACTGAGACGGCATATTTGGGTCTGTGGACCCTGAACAATAATACCTATACCCCATTTACGATCCACCATGGCACAAATATCTTTTGAACCATTTCTTCAAGTCTTCCCTTCATCTTCTTTTCGTGTGGTTAGTGACTAACCTGGTGTGAGAGTTTATGCCGCCCAAGGGCCTCTGTCTTGGCTTCACATGCCGTCGAGAAATATCTCTCAGGTATGCCGGTTTCCTCACGATGTTTTCCTTCACTGTTTTTAAGCAAATGATAATTATACAATACGCACATGAATCCAAAAAGTCAGAGGCGTGCTTTGGGTTCACACTCGAGACCTATGATATATAGATAGATAGACTTGGCAGTCCGACGGTGACAGCACTAGGCTATCTCTGCTGTTCTTCAAGTATAGTTCCAGCTCATCATGGTTGACTGTTGATTTTTCATAAAAGCATTATACTGTGTTGAATCACTGCTGGAAGCAAACATGTTGTTTATTTCTATTCATTGGCTTGCTTATTTGTCTATTATAATATAAAATAAAATGTAAAGAATAGAAATGGTTGTTATATTTATTTTCTATAATGATACATGCATTATTATATAAGGTTTGCAAATCATCTCTTATCTCCTATCTTTTTAAATTGGCTCTACAAATTCTATGATGTATTCACATCAAACACCCATAGGCACAGATGTTATCTACGTAGGTACTGCTTACCTATCTTTTTACAATTCAGTGTGATTCTTCTCATTAAAAACATCCATAAAAGATTTTCTCCGAATTACCTAGGATAATTTCAAACCTTGTAGGAGTCTTGAAGAATCAAACGATATCAGAATATGGTTGAACTCTCAGTACCTTAAAATAATATAAAATAGAATTGCGCTAATGTGTTTGACAAAATTATAATAATGAAACGGCAAATATTCTTAACATGTTTGAATATTTAAGATACCATGAAAACGATAAAAAAGTAAAAAGAATCGTATTTATTCTGTAAAACTCACGTAAAAGTAGAACCAACCATCTGTGATCTTAATAGGAAGGCAAATCTCAACTATGTCTATGCATGTATCGCGAGCATTTACTTTTCTTATGGCGAAAGTTAAGCTTTAAGAGGTACTCACATTGTCTCGATAGCAGTTCACGCTATACTTGGCAAATGTGAGGTGTAAAGATTTCAATGCGCAATTTGATGAGAATATAAAGTATTAACATAAGCGTTACACAAACACACGTGGAGCATCATTTTCAGTATCATATTTAGCTTCCGTTGAACGAGCTGCAATAATAACGAGATTTCTCTTCGGGAATGGCCCTTTTAACCTTTTTTCTGGGGGAAATGACATCATTCCGTCGGATGGCTTATATTGTTATAAGCCTCTGTATGTTTTGCCCGTGAATCTGTTGAAATTGTACCCACATGTCATTTTCATTTTTGGCAATAGTCGTATGAAACAAATTTCGTCCTAAACGATGTTATTTTCATTTGTTTTGTGTTGTTTTGTTTATTTGGAGCTAATCAATGCGAGTGCTAGAATGTTTTGTTACATAGGCAGAAATACACTGAAGGTACAATAATGGAATGTATTGAGACAAGAATTGCCTCACTCGAGCTATGGAGCTTATATATAGAAAATACAATATAAAAGATATCGCCAACACAATATTACCGCTCCTGGCAGCATCGGCTCACCTCTAGATTTCAATATGTGTATGGATCTTTATCAAAAGATTTAGAAGTTATATTTCATCATATCAAAGTACTTTGACAGCTCAACTTTGATTGTTATTTATATATATATTCATAAATTAAATGAACACATAACACAAAAATAACTCCTGTATTCCCCGAAGGGTCGGACAGAGGTGTATAATAACACCCTCATTTCGCCGTTATGTTTAAGTCCCATGTACTAGAGGGCGAGCCTATTGCCATCAACCGGGCACAAATCCAAACTCCGGGCTGTCACTGAGGAAATCCACACCGGAAAACTCGAATAACACTGCCCAATCTGGGGATCGTACATAGGAACTCACGAAAAATGAGGCAGTTCAAATTTTTTTTTAGATTAAATATACCTACTAATGTATCACTTCTTGAATTGTTTACCGTCCTTATCTCGAAGTGGTCTACGAGGAGAATTTATATTTTCACTCTTTTAATATAAATAGTATATCCACATGGTCTGGGTACACAAATCAGTGGGCCCAAAAGTCTATACAAAGCATTTACTTCAATATTAACCCGGCATGTACCGAGTACGTGACCAGCTGTGCGATTTACATGGGGCAAATATTAGCCCGGGCTATTTGTATCACTGGTCAGATTTATTGTGAACTAAAGTTTCCTTCGGCAACGTACCATAACGGTTTTGTGTCTTTGTGGCTGTAACAAGTAGAGTTTGGGTCGACTTGGGCGGAGTGGACTGTGGGACTAATAAAACTCCGGGGCGTGCCGGCCCCTCCGACCGGCCTTTCTCATGTTGATGAGACCAACACTAACATAGATAACCTACATAACGTCCTATATCAATATAGTATGTTAATTTCTTACGGTCGTTTTCAATAACCTATCTATCGATAGTATGCCCTACAGATATTAGAAATATCTAAGCTCCATAGCAGTAATCTCAAATTTCTGTCTCTAGTAAGTAGGGCAAACCGTCGATAGATAGGTTATTGAAAATGGCCGTTAAAAGACTTCGTCTTGTTCATTTCCCTTTTTAAAGAATTGTGCGGTTAATTAAAGTAGAGAGTATTTATACAAGGCACTGTTTAGACTGCCCTTTTTTCAAGGCATTTTTCTCTCCCGAGGCCTTTATTTATAAGGGACAACCGCCTTTGGATGTAGATGAGAGAGATTTGTATTTCGTTTGTTGGCGTGGCGTAGTCATATAAAGTGCTTCGCATTTATTGTAATGCATATATATATATGTTTTGAAAATTTATTGCTCTCTGTGATTTGTAATTGACCAGAGTACAATACATACGTAAACTCACGCCTTTTTCCCATGGGTAGAATAGGTATAATATATATTTATATGTTCAATAAAAAAAAAACAGATAAAATTCATTCTATCATTAGGTAGGTGCTTTATAATGAGTTAAAACAATAAAATTCTCGAAATACGAGTCCTCTGGGCGTACACGCCGCACCGGCCTTCCGCTTATTACGTTATAATAAAAAAAAACCTTTTCATAAAGCCTGTCTACATCATAATGAACTACAAGAAAGAATTTTAATTAGACACAAAACAAATACGTTCAGCGGAGCGCAAATTGGGTCGCGCAACAAAAGACAAGGGTCAACCGCGTAGATGAAGTGCGTTTCTTTTAGGCGTAAATCTGTTTAAACCCGTTCGTGCCGTAGACTTGCGGCGCCCGTAATAGACCCCTTTGGTCTATTAGTTTAGGACCCTATTACGTTACGGTGTGTTACTACAAAGGAGCTTTATTAAACCTCGTTCGGTATGTTCGGCTCCCGTGTCTACTTTTTGCCCGGTCCCAAGTCGAAGGATAACTATGTTTGGTTTGCGCGACATCTGCTGTTTGTTCAGCTGAATGTTAGCGCAAAAAAACAATATGCGAGGCACGAATGTTTGGATGAAGCAAAAACTGATTTTTATCAACGTCAGCTGAATAAAAATATTGTTTACCCAAAGACTAGAAGTTTCCGCCCATTTGTAGACACATCCCATATTACTGTAACGTGTTGATATAAAGATAAAAACTTTACTTAATGTGGAAAGAAGAAAAATACAAACTTTTCTTATTAGATTTAGAGCTCCTTTCTCTGCAGCTTCACTATGGTTCGGATAAGATTATAAAAATGAATGTTTGTTTTCTTTGTCAGCAAATATTGTTTCACCTAAACACGGCATTAAAATTTTTTACACACACATAAAACTGTACAGATAAGACCACAAAAACGTTATCCCGCGGTTCCTCTTCCATAAACATGCATTATAAAAAGAGGAGAGCGGGGATTTTTTTATTAAATTACTCTCTGTGACAAACAGTGGACGTTTGCTCCTGAGTCGTTCATATGCTGCAGCGACCGAGCCAATAAAATACGTGTGACATTCCGCCCCATCCTCCCCCCAGCACCAGCTACATACCACGTAATGCTTTTTGTACCATTTCAATTGTGTACAAACGTTTTACTGTCGTATTTTACTTGAACTAATAAACAAGGATTAAATTAAGATGTAAATAGTACCTTTTTAAAATGGTCTGTTACCAAGCGTTGGATAATGGACGCGATATTATTAGACGTGCTCTTTTTTACAGGTATAAATCATTCCAACATAATATTTTTCTTTTAACTTATCTAATATTGAGTACTTAATGATTTCGTATGTACATATTTTTATAATCCAGAGTCTAAAATGATCATCGGTATCTTTCTTATTCATTATATTCTTAAATATGTAAATGTCAAGGGTACACAAACCCTAAAAAAGTTGTAAAGCTGCATTTTAAGAAATTCCAGGAAAATAAACGAAATATCCTTGGCGGAATTTGAATTTTTTGCCTTCCGTAAGTAATTCCATTCTCTCTCGAACTATTACGTGGCTTATGGACGCCCCTCCAACGTTTGCTCTCACCACTGTTGCTAATGAAATTAGAGTACCACAGCTAAGACAACACAATTTTACAACAGCGAGAAATATTTTTAAAAAGGTATATTTTGTTCGACTTTTTTGCTGTTAAGTTTCGCGTCAGACGAATTGTGTCGTTTCGTCTCGACCTCGGCACTTGTGAAAAAGCAATGTAACCCGGGCCCGGCGCCCCGGGCTTTCTGATGCTAATACACTACGCTGGCACCCTCCCCTGTCTGTTGCGTTCCAACAACTGTGAAATTGCACCTTCTAAATGTTAGATTTAGTCTTATTTCGTTGGACGTAGCCAATTATTTTTAAACGGTTTAATCTTTCTCTTTAAAAGATTCAGTTTCTGATGGGAGCTGACGTAGCTATTGGGTTTCATATAAGATTTGTCATGACGCTTCTGTTTCTAACAATACTTCAATTTAAGCAAATCAGTCGTGCGCCCATAGTGTTGAATTATTTTCGTTAAGAATCATCAACCAACCGAATGTTCAATCACAAACCGACTGAGCTTTAGCTTTTAAACCGTTATAGAGTTTCTTTAAGAGTTTGTAGCTCTTCTTAGATTGTAATTGTTTATTTTTTTGTACTTTTTATTTATTTTTTGTTAATATTTACCCATTTAGATATTCTACAAGAAATAAATGAAATTTTTCATACGACCTTAAAACATTTTCCCAAACGTTTTTTCTTCGGTCTAATAATCCGTTAACTTCACTCCACCATTGTTAATAATATAAACAATTATTGTAGTGCGTTCTCATTCATTAATTACTCCTGACGTCGAAACCACAGGTCACCGGCGCTGCCGACGCTAATAATAATCTAATATCATTTCGGATCTAATTACTTTTCTATCTTGTTTCTTTATTTATGTCTGCTGCAATTATAGACTAATTAGCTGCGTGGCCTCTTGCTAAGAATAGGTTTACTCCATTTTTCCACAATATCTGGGTTAGTTTTGTAAAGGCTGTCACACACTATAATATCTGAAAGTATCACACACGGAAACGACGTTCGTAAAGTTGAAATATTTCATTAAAAGAGTATGCATCAAACGAATTAGTCTTCTTATTCACATATATATTTAGTAACTATGGTCTTCCCACGCTTGCAAACCTCAAAAGTGCTTTATATATGGATAGAAATGCATCAAAACATGTGCTTTTGTGCATTGTGTACGCTGTTCTAGTATGTGGCCTACTTACTACGTGTAAAGCCATAAATTCAATCAATCAATCAACTTTTAAATTTGTGAACATAGGTCATTATAGGATGCTGTAATAGAATTCGTCAATTATGATGAATAATTGAATTGATCGTACGCTAATCAGCAGAATTCTTTTAAAATAAACTAATTCTGGTTAAAATGGGATTGGTTACTGAGAAGTATTGCTTTTTAACCGACTTCAAAAAGGAGGAGGTTCTATATTCCATAAGTTTTTTTTTATGTATGTACACCGATTATGCTGAGATTTATGATCCGATTTACGTGATTCTTCTTTAGTTTGATGCGGAATAGTTGCCATTTGGTCCCATAAAAATTTAACATAGTTTGGTCCGGTAGTTTTCATTTTATGAACATTTTTATTTTTTTTATCAACATTTTAGTTTACCCGGACGATGTAATTATTCTACCTGATGTAATCTAGAAAAATCCTACTGTAGTTTACAGAACAACCTATTACAGGCACTAAAAAGTAAAAAATAAAAAAAAACTACGTTTAAAAAAACCGACTTCAAAAACTAAAAAGTATAAAATAACTTAATATAAAATTAACAGTTTCAGAAGTGGGTGCCTTCAATTTGGTTCAGCGTGGATTAACACTGACTTCTGAAACTGTTAATGTTATATTAAGTTATTAATAAACACAGTATTTGGCACCATGTTTACCGTCCTTCACAATTAATTCGCTACAAATGTCTAAAACTAAATCAGAATATGTTTGTTAAACCTTTTATCTTTTTGTTTGGCCACCATCCAGACTAAGAGCGTTGTAATTACTTCTTATGGCTCGCTAACTGTTTTGTATCTAATCTCTTACACGTCCTAATAGCTGTGAAAGAGATTGTTTTAGTTCCTCTAATCTCTCATTATTTCGAAGAAAAGTCTTTAATGTGTTTACAAACTATCTCTTGCGATGTTTCTCTTTTGTTATAGCTCTTTTGAACAGACTGGGATTTCTAGAAATGTTACTAAGGACTATATTTATACTCTATAGCCTGGTCTTTAATAAGTCACACTTTAGCAATACCTCTTTCTAAACCTGTTTTGGGTCTAGGTTTCAACTTAAGCCTAATAGTGAAAAACATACGTTTAGCGTTAACTAGGACGAATCTGCTAGCCGATGCACGTCATAATTTATGTGTGATTTAGAGTTATTATTATTGTATTTAACACTTGTTTCCTTTTTACCAGGTCCGATGGTTCGAGCAGCAGCGTGAGAAGCGGCGTCTAAAGCGGGACTACTCCCCGTACGACCGCGCCGCGTTCTCGCAGCTGTCGCGACGGT
This sequence comes from Amphipyra berbera, assembly GCA_910594945.2. Lineage (NCBI taxonomy): Eukaryota > Metazoa > Arthropoda > Insecta > Lepidoptera > Noctuidae > Amphipyra > Amphipyra berbera. The sequence goes on along the minus strand of OU343136.1, from coordinate 5,024,270 downwards.
TGCAACCGCATCGTCCGCACTATCGCGCGCTCACATCTTCGCCTTTCTTCCCTGACCCCTTGTTCAAGGAGCAATGGTATTTGGTACGTATCGATTGTATTGTTTGCGTACGCTGGTATTATAGGTACAAAGCGTGAGAGTGCGATTTCAAGGAATTATAACAGCTAGTATCGCTTGTTGGCGAAATTCGATCATTATTTTACATGCCTTAACGGCAACATACATGCATATCTTTTTTTGTGCACAAAGGTGGGAAAGAAAATCTTCATTAGTTGGTTTCTGCGGATTCCTTTATTTATTAATCAGGTTATTTTAGTTAGATAGATTTTACTAACAGAAATAATATTTAAGATTTTATTTTTTTCACTAGCAATTTAATTTACTTATACGTAAGTATTGTTGTATCTAACGATAATTCCCGAAACGTGCCTTTTTTTCTAAAGTAAAGTTTCTGTTAAATATTTAATTGTTTGTCCTAGTGGATAAGCAAAACAAAACATCTGTAAATAAAACGGTAAGAGTTCAATAAAATTTTAATAAATATTATTTTATTTAACAAAAGACTAACCCCTTATATACATGGGGTTAAATACAGTCATTGACAAAATGTGAGTGTAGAATACTACACGTAGCGCACTTTCCGGTGAATACAAGTGTGATGTTGCGCTTACATATTTTGTACTCCTATTTAACTTTGTTGGTATATCTGAAAAGTGGTGTAGGAGAATGTTTAAAAGTATCCACCTCGGAAGCATGGCCGTTTTCCTTGCGTCCGTTCAGTGGATATCAAACATTTTAAGGATTTTCACACAATGTTTCATTTAGAATGGCGGTGCCAAGGACGGGCTGGATATGAACGTGGCCCCGGCTTGGCAGAAAGGCTACACAGGCAAGGGTGTAGTGGTCTCCATCCTAGATGACGGTATACAAACTAATCATCCGGATTTGGCTCAGAATTATGTAAGTATAACTTGTTATGAAACTCTCTGTATAAATGACTTTATTATGATCCTCGCAACGCAACATAAGCTTTGAATTTGTGTAACAGATCGTACTATCCTCTACTGCCAACGGGAATAAAAGTGGCAATGATCCCACGTGGGCGCCAACCGGAAAAAAAGGTCTCACGTGGGCGCCAACGGGGAAAGTGGTTATGTGTCCCACGTTGGCGCTAATAAGAAAAAAATGCACTATTTAGTTGTGTGAACTATGTAACCTATTTTTTTTTATTTAACATGAAAATATATCTGTAATCTAGTCAACAAAACATTTTCATAATTTGATCTCATTGCCTTATTGGATGTGAGATGTACAATTTTGTTCAAAGTATAATTTTGCTGTGGTATGCAATACTAAGTGATTTAAGCACTTTTAACATGACGATTTAATGATAATGTACTTTGCGAGTAAACATTGAGTAAAAGCCCCTTCATACGCACAGAAATATAGAACGAGAAATTTCCTGAAAAAACGCAACGTTTTTAATCTCTCCACTCCGAGTGGTTTCCGATTGTCCTTTTAGTCGGTTGAGACCAATAAACTACCATGCAGATATGAGTTTTGTGAAAAATCCTCGAATCTACATTTACTCAAAATGAATATTGTTAGGTGGTATATGAATTCCTGGAAATTAAATCATGAAAATAGAAGCTGGAAAATTTTTATACAATCTTTCCGTCAGTAGTAATATGAAATATTATGTTCGAGTAATGTTTTATAGGTAGGTACAATTTTTTTTCAAAGAGTTTAGTTTTCAGTTAATGGTTAATAGGGTTTTTCATTATTAATTATTACAACATTTACAAACTGCCTCGTTGGTCTAGTAACTGTCTTGTTGTTCTAGTGGTGGCAAGCGCGACTGCTGATTGTGAGGTTCTGGGTTCGATCCCCGGGTCGGGTAAAGTGTTATTGGGATTTTCCGTGTGGAATTTCTCAGTAGCAGCCTAGAGTTTGGATTTGTGCCCGGTGGATGGCAATAGGCTCGCCCACTTTTACATGGGTCTTAAACATAACGGCGAAATGAGGGGGTTACTATACACCTCTGCCCAACCCTTCGGGGAATACAGGCGTGATGATATGTTATGTTTGTTATTAAAAATGTCGGAGTTATTAAAAGGTATTATTTGTGATATACCAGTAGCTCCATAAACCAATCAACGTACTAAGACTGCTAAAATTACCCTAAATTTGTATCCTCTAATCCAGACAGTTGTAAATTTTGTGAATCGATAGTAAATTGTTCTATGATAGTAAGTAGATACGAGTAGAACCACATACGTTCCAAAGTTCAAAACCAACACTATTTCAGAACAGTTCTATCTGTAATGTATCGATAAGTTACATAGCAGTAACTTCCATAGAGTGCCATTAAATATAGGCCGATAATACTATCAGTTGGACTAACAGTAACGGTTAGTTGTAAAGGTCCTAACACTAAAGATAAGCTGCCCGCATATTAACTCACAAAGTTAGGCTCCGCAACTGAATTACGCGGTGCTCGTAGTCAAGGAAAAAAAAACCCGTAGCTTGTGTCTAGACCGCTCGGTAATCTCGAATAGATTTATTTATGGTGCTCCAACGACTTATTCACTAATACACATACATTAATTAACTATAGTGTTTTGGGTTATGGTGAACTTGTCACTTACAGGAGTGCAGAGCACTTGCAAAATATTAACTTAAAGCAGTACAGTCAGATAAATCTAAATAAAAGGAAAGAAACAGAGAGCTGTTTCAACTTATACAATGATACGTGATAGGATTTGCCAGCGAATGCGATTATCTTACAGAAAGAAAAATAAAAAGAAGAAAGAGAAATAATAGATGTCATTGACTGGTCGAGTTATTAGGGTACTTGTTTGTAATATCGCTCGTTAGAGATCAGTTGTATCAAAATCGTATTGTACCCCGATAGTATTCAAAATAATACTACTACAAAATAGTCTACTTTCTAGTCGTGATAAGTATTGAGCGTGTGGCATTCGCTATTAATGTGCTTTTGCCAGTGTGCATCTAGATTTCACAGTATCATATTACGATATTGGAAGCGATAGAATGTTCTGTAATAGAGGCCTCAAATTTGCTCAAAGATTTAAAAAATTAAATACATAGCAACCATTTGGAAATTACCAGCTTCAATGCTATGATTGAAATGCTCAGTTAGTTATGCGAAAATGAATTCCTGGAATTAGAATTGCAAGTATGAGTTGGCGAGCTCAAAATTTATGGAATTACGTCTTTATCAAAATTCGCCAAATTACAAACAGTATTATGCTATAATGTATAAACATCATAATAATAATCATTTTTTATAGAAATATTTAAAAATGTATCAAATATGTAAATAGATGAATAAACGGAAATAATCTTTAATGAATGAATAAACGAATAATGATAATCTGTAAATTGTAAATTCATCAGTCTGTTTCCAAGAAACAAAATGGCTCTAATATTATTACATGTTTTTTTAGGGCGAATTCTTGTGCTACCTTTGCCTCTTTGATCGTATTAAGTGTAATATTTTTTTTAGGACGCCAACGCATCTACTGACATTAACGGCAACGATGATGACCCAATGCCTCAAGACAACGGCGACAATAAGCACGGCACGCGATGTGCCGGCGAGGTTGCAGCAGTAGCCTACAACCAATACTGCGGCGTAGGAATAGCGTACAACGCTAGTATAGGTGGCGTGAGGATGTTAGACGGTGTCGTCAATGATGCTGTGGAAGCTAGAGCCTTGGGCCTCAATCCAGACCACATCGATATATACAGCGCTTCCTGGGGACCTGAAGATGATGGCAAAACTGTTGATGGTCCAGGACCCCTTGCTAGAAGGTGAGAAAAATTGACTAAGTTGATGAATGACGTATGAATGGTATGGTGGAAATATAACAGAAAAAATGGAATTAATGCTTTCTTTTGCGTTTCAGGGCATTTATATATGGAGTCACAAGTGGTCGTCGCGGCAAAGGATCCATCTTCGTGTGGGCATCAGGAAACGGTGGAAGACATACAGACTCTTGTAATTGTGACGGTTATACGAACAGTATATTTACTTTGTCAATTTCTAGTGCAACACAAGGCGGTTACAAACCTTGGTACTTAGAAGAGTGCTCTTCTACTTTAGCCACAACCTACAGTTCAGGTACTCCAGGACATGATAAGAGTGTGGCCACCGTTGACATGGACGGACGGTTGCGATCCGACCATATTTGTACAGTAGAACACACAGGAACCTCTGCTTCCGCTCCGTTAGCGGCCGGTATTTGTGCATTAGCTTTAGAAGCAAACCAAGAACTCACATGGAGAGATATGCAATATTTAGTTGTAATGACGTCACGACCACAGCCATTAGAGAAAGAGGGAGGTTGGATCATCAACGGTGTCAAGAGGAAAGTAAGTCACAAATTCGGTTACGGTCTGATGGACGCATCTGAGATGGTCAGCTTGGCAGAGCAATGGGTTTCCGTTCCACCTCAACATATCTGCAAGTCACAAGAAATAAACGAGGATAAGCAGATAGAATCAACATTTGGTTACACTTTAGCAGCGCATATGGACGTTAATGGGTGTAGTTCAACAGTAAACGAAGTGCGTTATCTTGAACATGTTCAATGTAAAATATCGTTAAGGTTCTTCCCTAGAGGTAATCTACGTATACTTTTAACATCTCCAATGGGTACTGTGTCAACATTGTTGTTTGAGAGGCCGCGTGATGTTATCAGCTCTAACTTTGATGATTGGCCTTTCTTAAGTGTTCACTTCTGGGGCGAACACGCTGAAGGCAGATGGACGCTACAGATTGTCAATGCCGGCAACAGACACGTAAACCAAGCTGGTATACTTAAGAAATGGCAACTAATTTTCTATGGAACAGCAGTAGATCCAATCCGACTGAAAACGAAAAGGCCATCACCTGTAGCACCACCTTATGCGTTCCCGACTGCCGCGGACGGCTATGAACCTATCGGGGATTCTTTTTACAATACTGACGCGTTTTCGAATTACCAGAACTTTCCAAATCTGTTTGCCGCTGGCTCAGACCCGGAAAAGGCGGTAGCCCGTCTCGATGGACATAACGTCCCTTCTCCGCATGGGGAAAATGTCCTCGCTGATAGTAATGACAAGCGCGTCATGCATGACTGTGATCCCGAATGCGATTCCCAAGGATGTTACGGAAAAGGACCTATTCAATGCATCGCGTGTAAACACTATCGTCTAGATGACTCTTGTGTTTCCCGGTGCCCTCCAAGAAGTTATGCTAATCAAGGTGGAGTATGCTGGCCATGCCACGAGTCTTGTGAGACTTGTGTTGGACCTGGCCAAGACTCCTGTTTGACGTGTGCCCCCGCACACTTGCTAGTCGCAGACCTAGCTGTCTGTCTCCAACAATGCCCGGATGGTTATTGGGAGGATAGTGAATCTTCCGTTTGCCGGCCGTGTGCTGCTCACTGTGCGACTTGTTCCGAACGCGCTGATGGTTGCACATCTTGCGAGCACCACCTCGTTCTTCACGATGGAACTTGTTTAGCATCATGTCCGCCTTCCCACTACGAAACTGAAGATTATATGTGCGCTAAATGTCACGAATCTTGCGACACTTGCCAAGGGCCCGGAGAAGCGCAGTGCGTGACTTGTCATCCGTCAACTTATGCATTAGACGGGCGATGTGTTACGTCATGTCCTTCAGCATACTACGCTGATAAAAAAAGAAAAGAATGTATGAGGTATGTATAATATATTCCCGTTTGTTTAATATAAGCTTTGATGTGACCTCGTTTTGATGATTGTTTTTTTTTAAGGTGTCCCGTCGGTTGTTTATCCTGCACGAGTGCGTTTTGCCTCTCGTGTGAACTGAACTGGGATCTGAATAAAAAGGGAAAATGTTTACCAGTGGGCTCTGAAAAGTGCAGTTCGGGCGAATTTGTAGAGGAACAGAAATGCAAGAGATGTAACGATGCCTGCGATTCGTGCTACGGCGAAAACGACGGAACTTGTCTTACTTGTCAGAATCCTAATTTACTTCAGAATTACAGGTCAGTAAATATTACTTTTTCTAATTCAGCTAATAGATTGACGCAGTCTTTGGAACCTATAAAGAGTTCTCTCTTCAAAAAAGCCAAGGGTAAAACTGTCTCAAACACGGGTATATCTAAATCACAAAAGCGGAACTTTCCTGCTACAGCGGTAGGCCCCATTAAAACCCTTTATATTATTCTATTTCATTTTCACGCAGAAACCTTAACGAACCACGTTTTGCATGCACGTGGACGTGACCGGATTTTATGTTTATTTTTATGTAATGAGTAAGGTCAACATTAATATTGCCTTGTGTTATTTTTAGGTCCTTGCATTGTTTGTGGGTCACATTTTCCCATCTCTATGCGTTTTGTTTTGATATAATTATATGAACTGCCCTTATATAAAAATCCTTGTTTTTATTTTTAGAGATTTCTACTTGTATGAAGATTTGTATTACTTATAACTTTCTCAAATTATTTTGGTACCTCCCAATTCTCGGGAAAAGTATATTATGCGGATCTTTTCCGTGTGAAACACTCCTTGTATCAGATTTTGTAGTGTCAGAATATTCTTAATAATACCTTCACCCGTTCCTCTAGATGTGTATCAGAATGCAGTCGAGGGTACTACGCGGAGGCAGGACGGTGTGCGCGGTGCATGCACGGCTGTTCCGAGTGTGTGTCACGACTCAACTGTACTGCGTGCGCATCCACACTGAGGCTGCAGTCTGGCGCGTGCAGGACTTCCTGCGCTGACGGGTATGTTGAAGGGATTTCCAGTTTTATTCTGTCTTTTGTCCCACATCAGAATTAAGGAGAATGGCATACGTACACATTTTTGGCAATGCGAACTCTTAATTCTCAGAGTCTCGTTTTTAGCTTTAGAAGAGTTAGAAATTGTATGGTAAGGAATCATTTTCTTACAACGCTTGCCCGTGTCAACAACAATCTGTACCTTCTTTTTGGAAAAGGTCTTTATTCAGTAGTACAGGCAAATATTAACAGTCATATTATTCTCGCAGGTACTACGTGGATCGTGGCACGTGTTCGAAGTGCTACTTATCTTGTCGGACGTGCATCGGTCCTCGACGAGACCAGTGTGCCTCTTGTCCTGACGGCTGGAGACTGGCCGCGGGAGAATGTCACCCGGAGTGTCCACAAGGTACAGTATTGTTATCGAACCTTTTTCTTGGTCAATTGCAGAATTAGAGGAATTAGTTGTGCCCTTGTTCACTACTAGCAAGAATAAGACGTAATGTGTTTCTGGTTACGACCAATAAGTACCTTTTTTTTTGCGTTGGAAAATCCTCATGGATGTCCCTCGCCCGAGGAAGGCGAGGGGGTCTGCCGGACTCTTACCGGCTGAAAACCAACGGTGTCCCTCCTTCTGACCTAAGGCCGGGGTCACGGGATTCGCTATTGCATGCACCGCGACCCCGGCAGGTCTCGGTCCACCGGCTTCTTCTGTTGGACATCTCCTGTGGTGGGGCAATTGCTCCCCTGCCCCACTTCCTACTGAGAGGCGCGCGCGGAACACGGCGCGCCATCCTCCCGGGCCTGTTGCTGGTCGGGCGACGGGTCCTCTAACCCGCCGCCCGCAGGCCAGTGGCCGGAGATCGTCACGCGCCCTCCGGCGCCCACGACCGATAAGTAATACTAATAGAATAGAACGAATAGAAGTAATAGTCTTCAGTGAAGTCATGTATAGTAAAATGCCAATCTGATAAGATGCCGGTAACATGGATACAATGAATGCCTTTGTATACAATTTTGAATAACAAAATTTCATAATAAAATCTTATCGATCATTAAAAATAAAGGCAATACCAACTCCCTCTAGTTCGGAGCAAATCAATCATTTAGCAAACAATATTACCTTATCTGTTTATATTTATTAAGTCTATTGTACACAAGCGAATGGCGATAATAATCGATGTTTACCCACGTTACTTATTACAATATTCTTTCTAATGAATTGCGTGCAGGAAGTGGAAGGAAAAATATGTTTATTCTCATTATTGATTATTGTAGATAATACAATGGATGAGATTAATGGAGATGCTTCAGTGAAGGGCAACAGGGTGAATCATAATGTAGATGTACAAGTGGGAGTGAAGTGGGAACCGGGTCCGTGGGTTATCCATAAAGATAATATTGTGTAGTCCAAAAATTAAGATAAAACTATAATACCAGATGTAAGGGACGGTGTACTGGAAATTAAAATAGCAAATTCAACACATTTTAAATTGAAAATAATTGCGGTCTCGGAATTTTCCGACGTTCCCGAATGTTTTTTTTTAATAGTTTTACATTTCTCTGATGTAAAATATTTTATTTTAATAACGGTACACCACATTTTGGATCAATGAAATGTGTTTTTAATCGAAAAATTCTCTAACCTTTGGGATAGGTACTTTCCATTGATTTACAATTCAAAATAATGGGTTATATTCACTGTTTCATATTTTTAATAATAATGTCATTTACACGCATTTTATTAATATTTTATAACATTAATTGAAATACAATAAAATATGGGCAAATTGAATAATTGCAGTGATTTACACCGTTCCTTACACCTGGTATAGGGAAAGATTTTTTCTAGTAACGTTAACGAGAAAAACCTGCTGCAGCGCTGACGGTCTACCTCTAGGTGGAGTGGTAACAGAAAATAACATAAACGGGTTTTACGTAATCTTACATTAAATATCGATATAAACGATTCAGCCTTTTAAAATCGTAATTTATTGACATATCGCCAAGGGGATTTCGTTTAGTTTGACTGAAAGAGATTTATCACTCTACCATCTTGTGGACTCAAGTACATACTAAAGACTCCCTACTGATTTGGACTCAGCACATACTCAGATATCAAGCAGGATTTTCAGTATGTTTTTCATGACTGGCACGCCTTTAATGCAAGATGGGGTGGGCTAACATTTTCTGTTGTACACCTACAAATTGTCAATGACGGAGTTATTTCCACCCAGGTTTCTACCAGAGCGTCGGCGGTTGCCGCCACTGCCACCATTACTGCCGCGAGTGCGACGGCTCGGGTCCCCTCCACTGCAAGTCATGTCCGCCTCGCTTCATGCTAGACGGCGGGCTCTGTATGGAGTGCCTCGGGTCCCAGTACTACGATGCTAGCAGTGGAACCTGCCGCGGATGTGACACGACCTGTCGGACATGTTCGGGACCGGGACAGTTTAGTTGTACCTTGTGTTCTAGACCCCTGCGACTCGATAGGTGAGTACTTCCTTACTCGTTTTATATTTGTTTATAAGGCGGGTTTAGTGTGTAGTGCCTCGGCTCTTAGTATTACGGTGCTAGCAATGGAATGTGCCGTGGAGGTAACACATCTGCCGAACGTGTTCGGGACCGAGACAATTAGGTTGCATCACGTGTTTCAGACTTCTGCGACTTGATAGGTGTGTTCTAAAGGTATAAGGCGGGGTATGTATGGAGTTTAGCTGCACATCGTGTTCCCGACTGCAGCAACTCGACTGGTGGGTGCTTACTATAGTTTAGTGTACGAGGGGGGAATGTATGGAGTGTTACGGGGTGTCCTGCGTAAGCGACGAACGCGACGCGACGAACGCGACAAACGCGATCAAGACAACGGGATTCCTTACTAGCGGCCTATGTAGCGAGACACGACGTAACGCATATTTGTTCCACGTCGTGTTGCGTCGCGTCTCACCGCGTCGCGTTTGTCGCTTACGCAGGACACCCCGTTAGCTTGCGATACTATGATACGAGCAGTGGAACGTGTCGTGGATGTGACATGACCTGTTGGACATGTTCTGGACTGGCTCGGCCCCCTGATTCAAAACGTTTCGATAAGTCAGTCGTTGACCGATTCGTTTTGTTTAAGATTCTCGTAACGAGAGAAAATGAGACAGCAAATCGAATCGTTTGACAATTAACTTATCGAAAGTTTTGAATAAGAAAGTGGAACAGGTGGGACAAAAAGTGTGGTTTGTGTTAAAAGTTTACTATTTTGAAGTCAGGATATTTCAACGTGTCTTTTCACGAGCAGATAGCATATGCACAATGTTGCCTGGTACACGCACACATACATAGCTCTATTTACACGGAACAAACAGGGAAGTAGGCAGGGACTCATTCGCGACTCCCACATGTAAGGCCCTGTAAACATTCATTGCCCATGTGTGCGGGAAAATTCATCTGTACTACGTGGACAGACCGCTGGCGCTCGACAGGTGGGTCATAAGTTTGGAGGTTACCTTCGTACGCGGGTTATGTATGAAATAACAAGTCTAACAGCCTAGTAAAGTCGACCGTGGAATAGGAGCCGGTGGGAAGTGTCGAGAGCTCGTGCTAAAACCGTAATACACATTGCAGTTAACCCCAGTTGTAAAAAACGAGCCTAAACTCGATATGTCTACTAGCAACCGTGAGTGGTTTCCTGTATCCACCTTCTTCCTCCATCATGACATCAGCTCGATGGTACCAGAGTATTGTATGGTCATCAGAATTCTAATATTCGCAGTTTCACATCGATGCCATAGTTAGAAGTGGGTTAAAATCGATTTCCAAGGTTTTTTTGCAAACTTTGTAGTTACATGTGAAGCTAATATAAGCGTGTTAAAAAAGTCCTTAATAAGCTTACAACTTTTGTGGACAGGGACACCCGTAGCGAACATAGCGTATGATAAGAAAGATAAGATAAGATAATTTTTATTTGTCAATACATGAGTACCTACATACATACAAAACAATTGTCAGCATGCAAGATGTTAAAAGTAACAACGAGTGGGTGTTCCCCGACAGTTACAATCTGGGTGTCTTCAAATCACGAGTGAATCGGTTTCTTCTGGGCAAGCGTGCTCCATCGTAGACCGCATCATCGCTTAACATCAAGCGAGATGGCGGCCAAACGCAGGCATAGTAACAAATAAAAAAAAAATAAAAAAAAACAACACCGATCATCATGTTTGCCTTGATCAATGGCATACAAATATTAATAAAATAATAAAATTCAAAAAATTATTATAATTACATTAAATTATCTAGAATGTCACCTTTCAGCCAAAAACTCATTAAAATTATAATAGGCTTTAGGTATCTGCTAGAAAATTATTTACTTTATTTTTGAACGCACAATATAATATCATCAATAAGGTCAATTTTTATCCAACCCTACAATTAATCATTTTACAACGTTTGCAACGCAATATTTTATTTTAATTCTAGACATCACACCTATCGCACTATATTTTCATAAATAAATAGATCTGTCTTTCTTTCAACGCAACCTGTGATATCGGGACTGCTTTATCAAAAGTCAAAAATAAAGCTTTATAACTGGCAACTATTAATCCTGAAAACACATTTTCGTGACACATTCCCGTTCTACTGAACTGAAACATTTTACACGATAACATTCCACCACTTAGTTTCCGCATCTTGAGGCAAACGCGGCAAACGCTTAAAGAGTCCTCAGTGATTGAAGGACCACCTCTCACTGACACGTACATGACGAACGCAAAGGCGTCGACCAGAAACACCGAGTGACTTGTGAATTACTAGAAAGTCTTTCTAGGAGTTAAAGACCTTAAACTTAGCACTTGCCTCTTACAAAGCGTTTGACGAATAGTGTTACTATTATTGAAGGTTATTTTTCTTATTCGTTAAGTTTTTTAAGTGCTCTTGTTTCTTGTAGAGCAAAAGTGACATTTGGGTACAGCCCTCGTGTCAAGGTTGACATTTCTTCACGTAGGGGCCGGTTTCGATTGTTCGAAATCAAATAAACCAATGTTAAAATGCGCTTGCGGCGGGAATTCACACGACCGCAAAGCTAATGTCTAGATGGGAAAACTGTATTCGACTGCGAGTCTTTATAGCAGTGATAGTCTAGTGGTGTGATCATAGAAATAAGCATCATGTTACAGCAGTGTGACCGTCGTACTGGCAAGTCATAGGTCTCGAGTTCGAACCCAAGGCACGCACCTCTGACTTTTCTTATTCATGTGCGTATAGTATAATTATTACTAGCTTAAAATCGGTGAAGGAAAACATCGTGAGGAAACCGGCATGCCTGACAGATATTTCTCGACGGCATGTGAAGCCAAGTAAGAGGCCCATGGGCGGCATAAACTCTGACACCAGGTTAGTCACTAACCACACGAAGAGAAGAAGAAGACTGCGAGTAAAAAATTCAAAACTCATTTCTTTTATTTCAAATAGACACAGTAGTTGCAAGCTAATAAGAAACGTTGAGAATTTAATTAAACGGTTCCAAAAAGTTGGTCCTAGGGGCAAGAGCCGTCAAGTACCTCCTTAAATACTATTTTTAAATATGGTACAATCTACACTGGCCTGCAAAACTAAGTACTACACTTTTAGTTATTACAATTTTAAAAGTGTGATACCTAGTTTTGCAGGCCAGTGTAGTATTTATACAGTCTAACCCTAAGACATCGGCATTGCCCAGTAACTGGGTTGAGGAGGTCTGATGGCAGTCGCATCTGGTTAGACTGGAAGCTAACCCCAACATAGTTGGGAAGAGGCTAAGCAATACCACAATCTGGTACTTATTATACAATGTTGAGATAAAAGTTATGTGAGAACGATATAGTCCGTGGCGTTCTATAGTTTCTGCCTACCACCATGGGAAAAAGCCGTGAGTTTATGTGTGTATGTAGGTTGCTGTGATAAATCTATACATATAAAATGCTTTGTCCTGAATGACTGACTGACGGATCAACGCACAGCCTAGCCGCTGATCGTAGAGACCTGAAACTTGGAGAGTGTGTTCTTTGTATGACGTAGGCATCCGATAAGAAAGGATTTTCCGAAATTCTACCCTTAAGGGGATGAAAAAGGGGGCAAAGTTTGTATGGGACAACATGATTCCTTGGTCCAATCTTCTTCAAATTTTGCATAATCCTTTTTTAACAGAATTGATGGAAGACGTGTTTCGTATTTTATTGAAATTCATCCCCTAACGGGGTTAAAAAGGGGAAGAAAGTTATTTCTCATAGTTTTCTTTTAGTTTGTCTTATAAGTTTAATTTAGTGTGTACCGTTTTTCACAATTTTTTTATATTTATAAATTTGTCTGTGTCCATTTTTAAAAATGGGAGCAGAGTTGGTTGACATCAATTGGAAATTAATAAACCTTAAATTTTGGCAGCGGGTACCTTTTATAACGTAGGCATCCACTAAGGAAGGATTTTTCAAAATTTCTCAACTAAGCGGGTGAAAAAAAATCACACAAGCGAAGCTGTGGGCAAAAGCTAGTATATGTATAAAATTTGCATGATGAATGTATCAGCAACGCTAGGCTCGGACAATAAATAATATTAGGGGCAAACGATCCGACAATCAACGCTATTATGGGCAAAATTTAAAAAAGCTAATTAACATAACATAACATAAAATCACGCCTGTATTTCCCGAAGGGTTGGGCAGAGGTGTATTGTAACACCCACATTTCGCCGTTATATTTAAGTCCCATGTGATAGGGGGCGAGCCTATTGCCATCGACTGGGCACAACTCCGGGCTACTACTGAGGGATTCCACACGGAAAGACCTAATAACACTGCCTGACATGGGGATCGAACCCAAGACCTCACGATCAGCAGACGCGCTTGCTACCACTAGACCAACGGGGCAGTTGACAAAGTTAAAAAAGCTAATGTTAACATTATAGGATGATTTCCACCAAACGGCTCGCATCGCATCGGATCGGAACGGATTTTACAATCTTTAAACGATATTAAACTGTGTACACAGTATTTAAAGTCTATTACCAAGCCGCGTACAGCAGCTTGACCGCGGGCGTCTTCCGCGACACGCGATCGTAGCCGAAAATATGCTGCGACGCGCGATCGGCTCCGTTCTCCTGTCATAGTATCCGATTGGATCCTTTCAAAAATTAGAACACGACACCACGGCAGGAATGAAACTATTTGACTAGGCGCAGAAACGGATACGTTCGCAAACGACTGTACGGAGGCAATCGTATGCGTCGACATCCTGACGGACGCGTTCAGCTGTCGCCGCATCCGTTCGTATCTTTTCCGATCCGACGCGATGCGAGCTGTTTGGTGGAAATCATCCCTATGTCAAATCCTATTTCGCCAGCTGCCAAGATTTAATAAAGGCTCCCTAAACAAGGATCGAAGTCTCCTGTTACTCGATAGGAAACCTGAGAAGGCTTCGAATCGAATACAACAGTATCCTATTCAGTTTAATTATCGAATTGTCTACAAGATACTCGAATATCTAGTTTAGCACTCAGGGAATTCCAAGTATGGCTACCTGCACAAGATAGGCAGCATATATCAGATACATATTACCCGGGCCTTTGTGCTTCGTATATCGAATATCTACGTAATGCAGGTGCAAAATTGTCTATTCATATAAGGACTTGTAGCTGTTTCAATGGCTCATATAGTCGCTGGGCAGTGAAAACCTCGTAAAGCACAAATTCATTTTTATTTTTTTGTTATTCATTTGTTGGGTGGAATACCTTGTAATGCATATTTAGAACGAACGTGCTTAGCTCTAAGATGAAATAGATTGATGAATCTATACTAATATTCTAAAGCTGAAGAGTTTGTTTGTTTGAACGCGCTAATCTCAGGACCTACTAGTTGGAATTGAAAACCTATTTTTGTGTTGGATAGTCCATTTATCGAGGAAGGTTATAGGCTATATAACATCACGCTACGACCAATAGGAGCGGAGCATAAATGAAAAATGTTGCAAAAACGGGATCAGTGTCCACCCGTGCGAAGCCGGGACGGGCCGCTAGTAGATTATAAAACAGAAGAACCTTACATCTACACTTCATACTTTTTTTTAACAGTCAGTTATTATCTTCTGTAAAATTACGTTCATTGCAATTACGAGGTTTTCACTGCACAGCGACAATATGCATTTCAATGTCCTGTAATGTATAACTTATATTTTACTTTGATAGACCTTTTTAAAACAAAGTAACTTGACCTTCAAATCCATTGAGTTAATGTAGTTCACCTGAGATGGCTCTATATAGTGCTCGATGGTATGTGTAGTCCGCCAAATCCGCACCAGGCCAGCGTGATGGACTAAGGCCTAAACCCTTCTCATTCTGAGAAGAGGCCCGTGCCCAGCAGTGACACAGTAACATAATATCACGCTTTGTATTCGCCGAAGGGTTCGGCAGAAGTGTTTCTAGTAAACCTTCGTTTGGCCAGTTATGTTTAAGCCATGTAATAGGGGGCGAGCCTATTGCCATTAACCGGGTACAAATCCAGATTCTGGGCCGGTACTGAGAAATTCCTAATGGAAAAACCCAATAACAGTGCCCGACCTGGGCATCGAACCCAGCACCCATGCTCAGCAGTCGCGCTTGCGACCATTAGACCAACAAGGCAGTCAGTCAGTAATGGGATGATTATGCTAATGTAGCTCATCTAATTTGGATGTGTGGTGGGATTATAAGTCATGAAATGTTGATTCGATTTTATGTTGACAAATATCGGGTGTAAAAATACCCTCAACGTAGCCAAGAGCCACGTATTCTTCCCATCATTACGAAGATTTTTTGGTACTGGGCCATATCTGAGAACCGACTGGTTACGGAGATATTGAAGGTCAAAGTCGCCATATTTTTGAACGTTTTTCACGAAAACTAGTTTAAATGTTATAACTAAACATTCTTCTATACAAACATTATCAACATTTTCGAAATATAGGCACAGTCTGCTGCGCGCGCGCTTACATTGCGCGCTACAATTAAAAGCCGTTTTTAATACCATAAAATAAACGTCGTTTCCCAGTAATTATTTTTGCTGTATGTTACTTAGTTTGATGTACAGTATGCGTAGACTTCGGCTTCGTTAAGGCTATTTTTTGCACCCAGTATATGAAAATAAGATTTTTTAATTTTGACAGTGACGTGATTGATATTATTATAGTACAACAGAGTTACTTATCTATTACTTCTATCACAGGCTAAACAATCAATGTGTGCCGTGCTGTTCTGAGCGCGGCGCCACCAACTCCACGCCGGCGACCGACTGCTGCCACTGTAACCCTGACACCGGTAAGTAGTAACTGTATAAATGAACTTTAATTACCAATCGGAAGAAGTCTCTTACGGTTAAATACTCAAACGCTATTAAATTTTAAATTGCCGTTAATTTCGTGCTGTCACTGTCACTTCGCCTTAAAGAGATAGTGACAGCACGAGTCTTAACGGCAACATTAACGGCAAATATGCAAAATTACTGCTTAGAAATGACGAAAAAAGAACAATACAGGGTGTAAACGAAATCATGTAATCCCTTCAAACCTCGTGATGTACTGCTGACATAAATTAACCCTGCATGGGCTACTTTTGGATTCAATAACAAAAAAATTACAAGAAGTAAACATGTGTTCTTAACGTGAGGAATTTTAACGCCTCTAATTAAATGACCGCGCGGCGAGCTATAGCTGCGCCATTCGCTCGGGGCGCTAAAATGCCTCACGTTAAGAACACATGTTTACTTCTAGTCATTTTTAACTGACTTCCAAAAAGGAGGAGGTTACTATGTTCGTCTGTATGTTTTTTTTTTGTGTATGTTCATTATTTTATTGAATCCAAAAAAAACCCGTTCAGGGTTAATCTATGTCAGCAGTACATCACGAGATTTGAAGGACTTACATGATTTCGCTTACACCTTGTATAGGCTAACAGCAAGGGTCCATTAAAATTCTTTATTACAGCATGAACAATGAACATGCTTCATGATGCAAACCAATGGCGTCTGATGAACAGCATGATAATATTACACAAAAACATGCTGCTTCTGATACTATGTTTATGCGAGAAAATCATGCCGTCATTTTCATCATCATGAAAATGATTGCTCACGTCATAAAACACGGCTTACGCATTTAGAATTTCATTTATCTGGACTTTAATTGAGGTTGGACTTTTCATACTGTTGTCTCAAAATAATACAATAAATTTCCAAATATTTAAAATGAAAATGCTTGAAGAAAATCCCCAAAAACATTCCATAAATTCTTATCGTTTCTACCAGGCGAATGCATAAACTCGTCGGTGGCGGGCAAGCGTCGCATCGCGGAGTGGAGCGCGCTACACACCGCGCCGAGCGCTCGCTCCGCGCCCAGCGCCGCTGTCGTCACGCTCGCGGTGTGCGCGGCGGCCGTCGGACTGTTCATCACTGTACTGATGGTGTTACAGGTATGTGTGAGGACGCCTGTATTAATCATCTTTTCCCAAGTATTTAATTTTATACAACGTGTTACAAAAATACCCCTAAAGCTGGAAGGGGGTTAATAGGGCCTTTGTTTGACGACACGTTTGGTGCAGTGGCTGAGCGATCGGCTTCTGGGTCGTGGGTTCAATTCCCGCACGGAACAAATATTTGAATGGCCTACAGATAGTTGTTCCGGGTCTGGTTGTTGGTGCATGTGAAGATTTGTGTCTGTAAACGCACCCACGATACAGCAGAATAAGTCATAGTGTAGGGCAAAGTTTAAAAAAAAATGGAGTCTATTGACAATATTTGAAAAGCGTAGTAGGTATGACCCAAAAAAAAAGAATTTGGATAAAACATAAAATAATCATCATTGAAACGCAACCCTAAAAACATAAAGCTAAAGAGTAGACTACCCAGAAAGTTATTTACATTCTTACCTAATTTCCTCTGAGATGTAAATGGCAAGAGCCATAAAAGACTACTTGATTATTTATATTTTTCATAGGGAATTATGTAACACGTTGTATAGCGTTCTTTTTAATTTTAACACTTGCTGTAAAATAGTCATCAGTGTTACTACAAGTAGCCCGGAGAGTAGTACCCTCTTTCCGACACCTTTGTACTCGTATATTTCGGTATAAGAAACAAAAGGAGCTTTTACTAGATAGTAGATAATAACAAACTAATAAGTCACTGTTATTTAGCTTGTAACAACGTTGTTCCTGTTAAAAATATAAAACGTACTTACTTGACTAATATTAGTATAGGTTTTTATTAGCGAACGTTGGCAACACAGCCATAAGGATGATATTCTCGAAATGATGAATAATATAAATCTTATCTGCTAGATAAATATACATTCTTCATCACATTGTACTAATAAACCATATAACGGCTTGTTCATCCATAAACATTCATCTTTGAACTGCGAATAACCTCATTAATTTTTGTATCGACATTCTCGTAAGATCGACATACGAAATGAAGCAGTTTGATGTCGCATAAATACTTATTTTATTTTTGTCGGAATAATAACATAAAATGGGAAATTTTTATAGATACAAGTTGTCATCACAATCATAAATGAATTATGAATTCCGAGAACAGACTCGTTGGTCTAGTGGTGGCAAGCGCGACTGCTGATCATGGGATTCGATCCCCACGTCGGGCAAAGTGTTATTGGGTTTTTCCGTGTGGAATTTACTCAGTAGCAGCCTGGAGTTTGGATTTGTGCCCGATTGATGGCAGTAGGCTCTCCCCCTATTACATGGGACCGGTGAAATGATGGTGTTACTATACACCTCTGCCTAACCCTTCGGGGAAT
Source organism: Amphipyra berbera (assembly GCA_910594945.2). Lineage (NCBI taxonomy): Eukaryota > Metazoa > Arthropoda > Insecta > Lepidoptera > Noctuidae > Amphipyra > Amphipyra berbera. The sequence continues at coordinate 5,005,695 of OU343136.1, read as the reverse complement.
ACAGGCGTGATGTTATGTTATGAATTCCGAGATATGTTTGCAGTGTAAGTAGAGGCCATAACTAGAATAGAAAATTGACCGCGTAGTGCTACTAATTAAAACACGTGTAAAGTTTCAAGATCCGTCATCATCACACGTGAACACTTATATACCGTGTCGCTCATTAGTCGATTGACAAAATGTTGCTTTAACCCTGAAACATACTGTAAGACGGGAGTTACAGAGTCCACCGACAGCCACTGACGATGAATCTGGTTGGTCGATATTATTACGTCAATTCCTGTAAACTATAGCTGCGGACGTGATCTTTAGGGATGCCCGACAAATCTGGCTACGGGATACTAACCCGGCCGTGCTTGGGCTTGGCCATGTTTCCGGCTTTACGAGTCTATCACCCATATTCTAAGACGTTCCTCCAAAACTTTCTCGACTCATACTCGACTCAGGACGACCTCGAAAACACCTGCAAAATTGTATTCTTAGTCGCAATTTCGAGTGAACTTTTAGGTTCCTCGACGGAGTCATTACGTCATAATTTGAATTATCTGCATCGCGCAAATAACGCCGCGATAAATAGTTGTAAGGATTATCGTAAGCGTATTCGATAAAGTCTTCAAAATTCATTTTTGTTATATACAAACTTTGACACTTCCTTCCTTAAGGTAGGTTCTGAGGTATCTTGAGTTTAACAGATGATTCCTTACCTCAACTGAGGAAAAATCACGAGTCGAGGACGTTTATGTCAACTATAACTACCGATGGTAGTGAGAAAGGCTGAGTCGAGTCGAGTAAGTTTTGGAGGAACGTCTTAGAATATGGGTGTAAGAGTATGCTACAATCGCATTGCGTGACATGGGTAACAAGTTTTCGCCCTTAGACCATTCGTTCTCTTCCTAAAATTTATCATTACTGAAACTGATAACAAACTATGTACAACTACTGCAAAAATCTAAAAAGGTCCTCTCTTGTCCCAGGCACACAGTCCACGTGAACAGAAACCTAAGCGCACGCGCACTCGCGGGGTCGTATACTCGCCGCTCGCGTGCACCGACGACGGCGATGTCGCCGTTCTCACCTCGCGCACCGCCTTCCCCACGAGAGAGAGAGAGATGGAGCAAGCCGTCGAGTGCGAACACGAACCACTCCTCGAACATTCCACATAGCGCGCGCTGTGATCGTAGAAGTAAGTTTATGACGTAATGTGTTATCATCTGAGAGTCAAGTGATTCCGCGACGAGCGGTAGGGGTAAGTCAATAAGTGATGTACGATCACAACTTCCTAGTTATTGAAATTTTTAGTTGTTCAATTCGAATTATTACCCTATAGAGGCATAAGCAGTAAGTCAACTTCGCTAGTTTGTAACACTGACACGAGTGAAGTCAATAAAAGTTGGATTATTGTTCATTTCTTTATTGTGTTTTGAAGGAGGACCATTACAATTATGTTGGATGTTGTTATAAGACACTTACCTACGTAAACTGTGTAAAAGCTAGTTAAAATCTAAAGCCCGTAATGTTTGAAGCGCGGACTTTTTATCGACATAGTCAATACGATATAGTTACTTCTGTTAATTATTTATTTACTCGACAATTATCTATCGAACGATAAAACGTCCGTGCTTACTTATTCGTTAAGACAAAAGTTCGATAAAAGACAGCTATCGATAAAAGTTTTACGGCTCTAGTTTGCAGTTACCGCCTTTGCATAATGTTTGGTGAAGCCCGTGGAGTCGGTCACCGCTGTTGACTGCTCTCGACGTAATATTATCCTCGGCCATAGTACTGACAAAGATCCAGAGTAGATCAATTCTCGAAACAAATACGTAGCTATTAATAATATCGTAAATAAATTAACTCTTATGATAAATAAGTACTTCTTGACGTGTGTTCTTTTTCTGTAACGGAAAAATCTTTACATCATTCGCTAGTAAAAATGGACTTCTGTCATTTGTCTGTATTATGTCTCGATATAATTTTAATCGCATCACCAGTCGAAGTACTAAAGCCTCGTATTTAAAGTAAATATGTATGTATGTAATATAGCTAGTTTATAAATTGTAAGTTGAACAAAGAGTTCGTGTAGCGATGGTTTCGACGCCACACTTTGTTACATTGTGATACTTGGACGATATAACTCTGAATAGTGTTCCTTTCACATTTTCACGGAAGTTTGTAAAAGAATCGATTCCATATCAAACATTTCAATAATTAAACATAGATATAGCATTCCGTGAAGCTTTTCAAACTTTCGAACTTCTAACCTACATTTGCTAAACGTAGAAAAAAAAATAACGTCCAGGAATATTATTCTAATCGATATAGCATGTACCATTTAATTAATAATCGAAACTTAATCGATTAAGATAGATAACTCATTCGTTCTATGTTTTGTAACTATGTTTAAGGAACACAAATCCTTATAAGTGGTCCCATGTTAGCTGCTACATCTTGACTTAGTGCTCTCTTGACTTAATCAAACCTGCCTTTGATGTTAGCCGCTGAGGTAATTTGCATTACATATTATGCTCCGTCTCTTTCGTACAAATAACGTTTGAGTCCGAATGACGTCATCAACCGTCCATTGTTTGATCCTTTTCTTCATTTTATTTGGGCTGTCTTGATATGTTATTGTTTCACTGTTGTTAATGACGTACTGCATTGTTACAAGCTACTTAATTTTGGTTTTATTGACCATAGAACACTTGCTATAGGCCATAATGCCAAATTTCAGCACCTATTCTGATATTGTTAATACTATTTTTGAGACGGCCTAAAATTATTGCCAATGTTATTGTCCAAGAAAATTTATTCTTTGATAAAAATAATCTTTGATTGACTGAATTTCGATCAACCCGTCGTCAGGTAGCAACAAACATGATTCCATCAAGAGTCATTGAAATATAAGCCATAACACATGCCACACACTATAATGTTATTGAATCTGGTTTAAGATCTGGTTGAGCTCTCTCAGTATGGCGTTACGACCCTTAGTTGTAATTAAATGTATTTTAATTGTAATTTAGTTAATAGGCCCAAAGTTACCATAGCGTTTTAAAAATTGTACAATTTTTAATTTTGAACCTGTTCAATATGACGAAAACATACTTAGTTAAAATGTTGATTCTATTAGGATTTTTTTTACATAGTCCTTAAATAAATATACCTTGACTCGTCATAATTTTAACATTATTTTATAAGTAGTAAAGCTTCTTAGTTTTAATTGTAATTAGTAAAAAAAAACACATTCATTTATTTCTGCCGATGTTAGGTATATTTTTAGAAGGTAGATTTTTATATTTAAATAAAAATAACATTGTCACAAATTTCAATCTCAAATTGTATAAAGTCGAAAATTTACATGTTTTATATTTGACAGGTATGTTAATAACTATAATGTGATATAAATATTGTAGGATGATAATAACAATTGTAATGTCGTCGTGTGATACGCGACGGTCATCGACAAATTAAATAAACTCAAAGATGTAATGTTACCATATACCATCACAATTGTATATAAATGTTAGCTAGATTGTTGAATTGTTAATAAAGAAAATATTTCAATAAATCCTTATGGTATTTTAAATAATGAATGAATGTCACAATTTGCTTTGGCTTGGAGTTTCGTCAATTAAAATGTACTCAGAATTATAATTTATTAGAAAACAATTTTTTATAATCTTAAATGTTTAAATTTCTGTTTTATTTCAGGAAAACTTCTTGACATCTGATTTGATAAATATTTTTTGCATTTCCACTAAGTTTGATTATAATCAAAATTTTCTAATTATTGTATTTGTGTAATATCGATCTATATTACGGTTTTCTAGTTTGTTTTAGTGGGAATCTTTTTAATTAAGAATATATTTTTGTATGAAATGTTCTTATGTGCAATTAATATTTGTAATAAAAAGGAAGTCTGTGTCAACGATGCCTGTTTTTTAATTTCACTAGACCCTTGTACAGTAAACTGACATTTGTTAAAATCTACTTGGTGGCCAAATCTCTTTTCACAGGTTATAATTCCCAACTACGGGTTGCTACACAAAATGTACATAGGTACTTATACATATACTTATACTCATGAATTTAATCCCCAAAGGGGTAAGCAGAGGTGTTCTTCTATCGCAGAAGTCTGTACACCAACGTTTGGTCCCTTGTATTGCCATTTTTCAGGCACAATTATGGTGCTAGGTTATCGCCGGCTGCTCGGCGACGGAGGAGAATTGTATTGGTCCTTAATTCGCCCCCCCCACGGACTGTAACCTAGTTACTAAAAATTTCTTATAAGAAAATCTTGAGATTTCCCAACGTGATTCGAATCCAGGAACATAATATAATAAGCTCTGTAACAGAACTTGCAACCACTAGAAAATGAGACAGCGAGGTTGATTTGCATTTGCTATACGTGCAGTAGTTACGGGATAATTGTGAAGTACCTACCTACCCGTATACTATACAAAATTCGATGGCAGCAAAGTAGAAGAAGACATCTACAAAATTGCAATTTTACAGGAGAGCACATTTAGTAAAAAATAGTGTCCATTTTGAGAGTTATGGACCGATTAACATGAAATTTTCTATGACGCATTAAAATAACCTTCTTCATTGATTTTATAACAGTTTTTATAGCTATATCGTTGTTTTACTTTAATAATGTAGATGTATTTTTTTACTCTAAAAAAACTTCGACGTAGAAGAAGACATATGCCTGATATCCGTTTATTCGTTATCATAAAAAAGCGCCCATTCCATCTAAAATATGTAATAAACTAAGATAATCATTTCCAGTAATACTTTTAAGGATATTTAAAGAAATGTCCGTTTCTACTGCGATGTTTTTTAAAAATGGAGTGTAGATGTCTTCATTTACGTGCCAGATTTTCTTTATTATTTTGAAATTTGAAATAATTTAACACAGATTGTAGATAGGGTTGATATAAGCTAATTTTTGTAAAAAAAAGCATTTTCGCAAAAATGTAGATGTCCGTATCTACTTTGCTGCCATGGAAATATAACTGAACATTCTGTTGATCCGAAAACACAAAAAAACAGAAAGCGCGTCTGCGGTTATAACAACTCATTGCTCTCCACGAATTCCGCCCACGTATCGCATCGCACCCTTCAGAGACAACCTACCCACAAAAATAAGCTCCTGAAAAGAAAAAAACATTTCGTCGCTTAAGTTCTAACACCGCGTAACTCAAAATAGTTAACTTTTCAGGAGAGCAAAAAAATTTTTTTTTTCTCTTTATCATGTAATTGTTTTTAATCTACAATATTCTATATTATTTTGGTTTTTTCGACGGAGAACTTTCGCGACAGAATCGAGTATGGAACTCACCTGACTTACACGCTGTTTTAGCTGTTTACATAGCTTGATGGAAAAAATATTAAATACGCGGTGAATTTTGTTTTTGAAATAACGCGTTGCTATTGGATCTAACCATTGATTGTGATTGGTCGAACGATGCGTTTTTCGATTCCCTATCGAATGTCGTACATAACTCAAAACTACTATATTTCGAGTTACACGGTGTTAGAACTTAGTCGACGATTTCCGAAAATTCCGAAACACATATCAATACATAATAGCAGAAAATATTCGTACACAGGTATCACAAGTATTAGTTTGGGCGGTGGGTGGCCGTGTTATCCCCTCGCATACATTACTGGCCCAATATAGGGGGATGATATTTGCATAGTATTGTCCCGTGGTCCACGCATTAACATTTAGACTACACGCCGATCCCTAGAAAGCAGATGCCAATACGTACTTGCTTATAATAGGATTTGGGGTCCAAATATGTATCACATACTCTTTATTGACTCTTGGTCACGGGAACAACCTGAGACTCGCATATTCCCCTTAAACTTAAGGGGAAGATCTATAAAACCATGGTTAGACCTGCTGTCTTGTATGGATCGGAATGTTGGGCCACAAAAAGGATAAATGAAAGGCAATTGCATGCAGTTGAGATGAGAATGCTAAGAGGGATGTGTGGTATTACGCGAATGGATAGAATTAGAAATGAGAGGAAGGCCGGTGACTGAGAAGTTGTGTGGAAAACGGTTGTCATGGTATGGGCATGTGATGCGGAGGAACGAGGAACATGTCGTGAGGAAAGTATTGAGTATGAAGGTGGATGGTTATAAGAGTAGAGGAAGAACAAAGAAGCGATGGATGGATAGTGTGAAAGATGATATGGCTAGAAAGGGGGTGACTACTGAAACGACGGCTAATAGAGATGTATGGAAGAAGAAGACATACTGCGCCGACCCCAAATAAGTTGGGATTAGGGCAGGAGGATGATGATGACTCTTTATTGACTCTTCTTCCTTTTCGTGTGGTTAGTGACGAACCTCGTATCAGAGTTTATACCACCCATGGCCCCCATGGGCCTTGGCTTCACATGCCGTCGAGAAATATCTCTCAGGCATAACAGTTTCCTCACGATGTTTTCCTTCACCGTTTTTAAGAAATAATTATACAATTAACACATGAATCCAAAAAGTAAGAGACGCGTGCCTTGTGTTCGGACTCGAGACCTATGACTTGGCAGTCCGACGGTTACACCACTAGGCTATCACTACTATATTTTTACTGACAGGTCTATAACAAAATAGTCTGATAGATGTCTAGGAATTAATGGGGGATTGATGTCAGGCAGGTGGCCGGTCATAAAACAATAAGCCAAAACCTGTAACTACATGGATTTATGAAATACAAATGTTCTGCCGACCCCACTTAATGTGAGATAAGGGCAGGAAGAAGAAGAAGATGTCTAGGAATTAATCCTCCATGTAGAACGCGAGTCTGCGGCGTCAGAAATGTGGGCTGTCATAAGCGATGTTACACTGAAAGCGTTTTGACGCGGTGTGGCCCGCTTTCAGTGCGACGTCAGATTTTATGTAGCTTGACCACTTTTAAAGAGGTTAGGCCAAGTTCCTACTATGACGGCCCAACACCCGAAATGTTAGTTGGTGAACAATTTATGTGATGCTGTAAACATTTGAACAGCTACAGTAGAAGCTTCCACTAACCAATCGTTGTAGGGTTTACGCGTGTCAAGTTTTAATAAAAGCCGTCGTCTGTCGCCTGCCAGATGTGAAACATAGAAATTCATTATGTAAAAAAAAACGGGCCGAATTAAACCCAAAAGAGCCGACGAGATACGAAGGTCTGCCATCGCGAGCGTCGCCACGCAACAGCCGCTCGCACATCCATCCAGTCACATTAGATGTTTCACATCAAAACGCAACCTCCCTTAAAAAGATCGCCAACAACTGTTCAATGACCGTTTTGAAGAACAGTGACTGTTTCGTTTGAAAATTAGTGAGAAATTGAAAAATAATTATTACTATTTATTTGTATTACAGAAATAACTAAGCACAATATCGACGCTCGGCGGTAAAAACCTCGTAAATAAAATTTGATTCAAAAGTGTTTTATTTGTTCTTTAGTTAGATTAATAAACTCGTCATACACGCACTAGTTCAATAAACTTTCAATTCAAGTACTTCTAAACTATCTATGACGTCCGATGACAAACTTGTATTAACATTTGATCGGCCATTTTTTTGCAGGATACAGTTATTTCTACCTCTTTTAAAAAAATGTATTTTACACATACGTGGTTTTCACTGTTGACCGACGATATTGACAATGGTGTCGATTCTGTAGCGCACTTTGACAGGACTAAACTAAACTAAGGGTGTTTGTCTCTTTCTGTTTCAATAGAAAAAGAAAGTGACAGTTGCGTTTAGTCTAGTTTAGTACTGTCAACATGTGCTACAGAATCGACACCAATGATTGTTTAACACCAGGTTCACACGATTCGATTCTAGTTGATCAACCGCTAAACCGCATGCGATTTGAACCGTCTGAAGAGAATTTCAATCAAATTGAAGCAACAAAAACGTTACAAATTTTGTTGATCAAGTCATTTGATCATCTAGAATCAAATCGTGTGAACCTGGTATTAACAATGATTTTAAAACAATAGAGTTTATATACGTTTTGCCGGGACATATTCGCTTTGTAGGCAATGCACAGCACAAACGTCGTTAAGGTTGAATGAGCCCAGGCAGTGGTGGTTAAGCGATAAGCCCAGCGTTTATTTATTATTTATAAACATAACATCACGCCTTTTATTCCCCGAAGGGTACTGCAGAGGTGTTTTTAGTACATCTTCGTTTCTCCAGTTATGTTTAAGTCCCATGTAATAGAGGCGAGCCTATTGCCATTAATCGTACTCAAATCCGGACGCCAGGCTGCTACTGAGAAATTCCTAATGGAAAAACCCAATAACACTTTGCCCCATTTGGGGATCGAACCCAGGACCCCATGCTCAACAGTCGCGCTTGCGACCACTAGATCAACAAGGCAGTTTATTATTTTTCTGTACATACACATAATATAGCTTGAAGAGAAAGCATTATTTTTAACAGACGTCAAAGAAGGAGGAATTTTGGATAGTTCTTCGTTAAATGCAATGCAACATATTTCAATTGCAATTACAGTGGACCCCCGGTAATCCGACAAACGTTTTGCAGAGCAGTGTCGAACTATCGAATTTGTTCGGTTATAGAGCCTAAGACCCCTATAGTCCGGTTTTTTTTACAAAAGAGTATCTTGTAATCCGACAAATTACAGATCCAATGATAAGATTCTATAATGTTATACTCTGCAGTACAAATCAAACTTCATTATGTATGTCAAATTTAGTAAATTAAACAACACAATAGAGAGCTTACGTTTTATTATAAAATTACAAGTACAAGTTGTAACCTGTTCAATCATGCATTATCTACATTAGCGAAGATTGTCAAAAATTATTCAATTATAATAGACATATCGGATTATAGGGGCTGGATTACCGGGGGTCCACCGTAGTCTCAAAATTTATATAAAAAAGTGTAAGATACATATTAGTTCTAATAAATACTCACGCAAAATAAGGCAGATTCGAATTTATTAAAATTAAGTACTAATCTTTGTCTAAACCGTGTATACCTACCATCACATTAGGTCACAAAGAGAAAGTAATTGTAAATAGTTACATAACGGTGACTTAACTTTGTTTTTCAAAGTAACTAAATAACAAAGAAAGCAGGATAATATTATACCATAAAAGCACCTAATTCAGGGAACTGTGTTGCCACGAAAAGTAATACGACAGACTAACGTTCATTGTTTGATAAAATGTATGGGACAGGAATAAAGATTTTTTGTTCATAAAAACTTTATAAGTAAACCGTTGACCATGTTCATGGTTGGGCTATAAACACAAAAACAGGTAAAGAACAGAGAAACATTATTTGCGTCCCTTAAATACTTCTTGCTGTGTTACCCCATTACTATCCTGCTGCAGGGCACGGGCCTCTTACCCGTCACTCGAACAGTAACAGGCCCGAGAAGGCGCCGCGTAGTGTTCCGTGCGCGCCTCTTAGGAGGACGTGGGGCAAGGCTCCACAGAGGAGAGGTCCGCCAGTCTCTGGCGGACCGGGACCTGCCGAGGTTGCGGTGCATGCTTACGCGAATCCCGTGACCCCGGTCGACGGTCAGGAGGAGGAACACCGTGGGTTTTTAGCCGGTATGAGTCCGTCAGACCCCCTCGCCTTCCCGGGCGAGGCAAAACCATGAGAATTTTTCAACGAAAATAAAAGAAGGGTTTAGGCCTTAGTCCGAGGTACGAGTTGGCGGACTACACACACCATTGAGAACTTTATGTAGCCCTCTCAGGTATGCATGTTTCCTCACAATGGTTTTCAATCACCGTTGTTAACGCAAGCGATAATCAAATTATGATCCGCATTCGAAAAGTTGTTTTGGGCAGGATCAAACTCAGTTGTGTTACTTCTTGTGCGGAAAATGCATTTCATTTATCAATAACAGCAATTACATACATGCAAATACATTCAAATGTTGAATTTAATCTATTTGCTCTACGGTGCTTCGATGATTTAGGTAGGTATTGTTAGATGAAATGTAGCAGTGAGCAAACGTATTTCAATGTATCAAACATTGTACAAATTGAAGTACCGATTAAATAAATTGTCGTCCTAGATGAAATGTAATTATTAAGCCGGGTCTCCTGCGATCATGTTTCTGTTACAAATATCCCCTAACATATTTTTCTAACAAAATTGGGGCGTGGCCTAACTGTTTACTGTGTTGTGATTGGTCCGAGTGTTCACTAAACATGTTGTTTTGGCCAAAAAATAATTAAATAACACTATTTTTTTCTAACCTCAACACTTTTTCATTATTTAGGACTTTTATAGTCAAATTGATTACTTATTATGCAAAAAATGCACTATAATTTGATGAGTTTTAGTCTATTTCCTGTGACCTTCCCTTTCCCTCACATTTCCCTGACCCCTATGGCAGAGAGAGAAAGAAAATGGACTTCGGCTGTCATCGCAAGTGGCGCCGTATACGCTTGCGGAAGAAAATTACAACACAACTTAATAATCTTCTTTACGCGCGTTCGAGACGGCTCCCGCAAAAAATTTATAAAACCGCAAAATTATTATTCCCCGCTTATAATCAAATTGAGTGCAGTTTTTATAGATATCAGTGAAGTGCATCACACCCACAACACTGGACTAGCTTACTCAAACATAATAACTACGTACGCTGCCGAAGAAGAACTTGGTGAGTCGTATTACCTTTTCTACTCCTACGGCGATTGCTCATCAATTTTATAAGTAGGTAGTGTACGTAAACACCGCTCTTAAACGGCCTTAAAGCATCCGCTCCCCAGGTCAGGTCTACTAACAATATTACTATACTCTTTGTCTACTACGAAAGTTATGCGAAAAACCCTCCACATGTTTTGTTAGATTGTTGTAGCAGGAGACCCGGCTTTAGCAAAGGCTGTTTCGAAATGGCGTAATGAACCGGTAAAGTAAGGCTGCGTCACTTTCAGCACATGTTTAATTCCTTTCAGCAACGCGAACTCTTACACACGTTCAGAAATTGATAGGATGAGAAAAACAGGGTAAGATTGTGCTCAGTTTTTTGTTAAGCTAAATAGATTTTTTAACATTTTGTTAAACATATTAATTCTTCTTAACTTTTTCTTTTTAGCATGTAAATAAGACTGAACTTCAGCACCATTACCTTCTACGATACTTGAAGTTTTATAAGTGCGTAGTATATAATAATAAACATTTCAATGTCTCAAAATGTTTCATGAAGTTGCGTTCGTAATTGGGTTTAAAAGCTATTAAACGCATCTGGATTGCGTCGTGGAGTGGCGCCGAGCCATTTGTTAACGATCCCTGGGGGAGCAAGCTAACGACTGATTAAAACTAACTGCGACTTGTGAATTATGATCGCGAGTTAGTGCAGTGGTTGTGTTTGCGATATAACGCTGGGTCGTATTCATACGTTGCTGTTATATTTCTGCTTTCTAAAAGCTGCGTTGGCGCGCAAAATATAGTAGTTAAGTGACTGTTTCATAGTTTTAATTAGCAATTATTTATTCACGCCGGTTGTTGATAGAAAAGTTGTTAAGAAACTTTATCCTACCAAGGTGCATCGATATTCCACCAAGAGATAAGGAACACACACAGTAACTGGATTGCGGACGTCTAATGGCACTCGCTTCGAGTAAAATACTGGTATTCAGCCACATCTGGTTAGACTGGAAGCAGACCTCAACATAGTTAGAAAAAAGCTAGGCAGAACTGCACCAAGAGACAAGGTCAGCTCGCGGACATCCATGATTATAAGTCTCTATCGTTGGATGTGCCCGCCTCCCCCCGCCAAAGAGGAGGTTGGTCATGTGCTGGCGGATCAAGGACGGATTGCGGTGAATGTACTAGCGAATCCCGCGACCCCTGCCATATGTACTCGGGGGAACGCCGTGGTGGTTTTAGCCGGTCAGAGTCATAACCCGCCTCTTCGTGGAGAGTTATTCATAAGGATTTCCACCAGTAACAAAATAAAAGGTATTATGTGATCCAAATATGGTTAGGATAGGGCTTTTGGAACTGCGAAACGCGGCAGTGTTTAGTGTAGTGTCAGAAAAACAATCTGGTGAAATTAACGTCAAGTTGACGTCGGTGTAGCGGTTCCCTGATGTCATTTTTCTTTTTTTTGTATGTGATTTTTTATATTTAATACTAGCTGTGTCCTCACGGCTCCGCCCGTACCCTATGTTACTCAGTGATAACGTAGCTTTCTAACGGCAAAAGAATTTTTGAAATCGGTCCAGTAGTTTTTAAGTTTATTCGTTACATACAAAAATCCAAAAATACAAATCTTTCCTCTTTATAATATTAGTATAGATTATTCTTAAGTACCTAATAAAATAGGACGTATTAATGACGCTTGCATAGTCGCGGAAAAGCGAACTAATGCCTTGAAAAAAACAATGTTGACTTCAAACGGTGCTCCACCCAAAAAGGCTCCAATCCTTTGTCGCTAACAGCATTTCGAATTAGTAGTTCCTGAAAATACATTAAAAGGATATTTGTTACAGACATCACGCACGCAACCTACGCACCTACCTATTTACTAATGTGTCTGTTTGTTCATATAGCTGTAGTAACGGAATGTATTTTTTAGATGATAAAGTTCAAGTGGCGTTCTTGCGGTGGCGGGCCCTCACCCGCACGCCAGACTGATTTTGTACGCGTAGGGCGACACTTGTGGTCAAAAGTTATCGAATATAATACATCACTTTTCTACCAGATAATTATTTTATTTTTCACCGGACCTTTAACATATTGCCATCATCACCACTCATATAAAACGGATCGGCGATCAATTATTTTTTTGTTTTTTTTAAACATTGCCCCACACTAGGTTTTCTCTTGTATTGTGAGTGCGTTCACAGACACAAATATTCACATACGCTAGCGCCCAGACCCAGAAATACTATTTGTAGGCCATGCAAATAATTGATCCGTGCGGCATTCGAACCCAAATCCCGTAGCGCAGAAGCGAATCGCTTAGCCACTGCACCAAACCCGTCGCCAAATCAATCTAATCAAATCAATGTATATATATCTATGTTACAGTCATAGTGATTAAATAGCTATTATACATAATGTCTGATCTTTATATATAATGACTAAATCGTCTAGACAATGTGATAAATTAATCACTTTATCCGGATATTATTGATAACATCCGGTCGAAGTTAGTCAAGTAATAAATACGGATTTATTTTGTGTTATGGCTAGTGAGCTTTCAATTTACTTTTTTAATTAATGTTAAATTATTATCTATGACAATGTTAATTATAATATTATACGATACAGATTTTTTTATTCACAAGGAAACCTAAACATAAACCTTATCTACCATGCATGCTTGCTTTGCAAAAGAGGAAATCTGGCGCGTTGTGAGGTCGCAGCTCTAACCCAACCTAACCTAGCCGTTCCGATTTTGACAATTGTTTATTGTCTAAAGATCCGAATCCGTCGTTCTATCCGTCGATAGAAAAATCATAATTATTACTATTTGAAATAAAAACAGCATATTATTGCTACACATATGCTTAAGGCAAATTGAAATAAAACTTTATAATCTTCTCCTTTACTTATTTTATTACTTTATCCAAGTCTTCCAAGATATTATATAAAATAGCTAGTTAATGTGATTAATTCTGTATCATTTATCACTTTGTCTAAATTGAGTAGATGTTACATTTATAATGGCTGGATAGTATATATAATATCCGGATTTATTACTTTCGCTGTGACATCTATACTAATATTATAAAGAGGAAAGATTTGTATTTTTGTATGTAACGAATAAACTTAAAAATTACTGGACCGATTTCAAAAATTCTTTTGCCGTTAGAAAGCTACATTATCACTGAGTAACATAGGCTACGGGTGGAGCCGTGAGGACACAGCTAGTCTATGATAAGAAGAATAAGACTAAGATGGATATCCATCGTACATTACAATAATGAAACGAAAAATACGCCATCAACTGCCTAACTACCTTCGTAACCTGTTTTTTCAGTCGGTTCATTCAATCGACTCGATTCAAAGTAATAGTAAGTTAGGTACTTAATGGTCAGAGAACACGACATATTATTCCATACTCAACTAATGGGGTCAATGGGTACCATAAGCTGTAATTTACTTACGCGGAGGAGGCGAAGTGAGGTGCCCTAGTAATTTATTTAACCCATAGCAATATTGATGCAATGGGTTCAGGTTGATGTTGACATCGATTTTATGTATGACTAGTTGTGTCTTCACGGCTCCGCCCGCGTAAGAAGTTTTATTCCAGTAATAAATATAGCATATGTTACTCAGTGATAATGTAGCTTTCTAACGGCAAAAGAATTTTTGAAATCGGTCCAGTCGTTTTTTAGTTTATTCGTTACATACAAAAATACAAAACTTTCCTCTTTATAATATTAAATATAGTTTAGTATAATTGTATGATATGGTATGTTGGATTCCTAAGCGTGCAAGGTTTACTGCCCAAGTTGACTTCTGCAACTAGGGTTATCATTTATAAAAGGAGAAATGCCTGTCTAGAGTGCCTTAAATACCTGATTTTACAGAAAAATGCCTGTAGATATCTCTCTCATGTCGGCAAGAGAATAGCTCATGCCGTGTCGTGAAAAGATTGGTAGTTAGCAAGGTTGGAAGCGGGGCTGCCTACACAGTGTGCTCCGTACGTCCCTACTTAAGTATCGTCACTCTTAGGGATGATTCCCAACAAATGGCTCGCATCGCATCGGATCGGAAAGGATACGAACGGATGCGACGACAGCCGAACGCGTCCGTCAGGATGTCAACGCATACGATCGGCTCCGTACAGTCGCTTGCGAACGTATCCGTTTCTGCGCCTAGTCGTGTTGAAGTGTTCTGATTTTTGAAAGGATCCGATCGGATACGACAACATGCGACCGAAGCCGATTGCGCGTCGCAGCGTACTTTTTGGCTACGATTGCGTGTCGCGGAAGGCGCCCGCGGTCAAGCTGCTGTGTGCGGCGGTAATATAGACTTTAAATACTGTGTACACGATTTAATATCGTTTAAAGATTGTAAAATCCGTTCCGATCCAATACGATGCGAGCCGTTTAGTAGAAATCATCCTATAAAGGCTTTTTGAATGCACCCATATGCCTGTCTCAGAGTAATGCCGGTCGCACGCCTATCTAAACCTTAAAATGTGGCAAATGCCTGTCATATGGTAACCCTATCTGCAACGGACTTTGAAACTTTGGACACACTTGCAGCAAGTCGACTTCTGCAAGTTTACGAAAAAAGAGAGCACTTGAGTGGAATAACTTTAGCGCGTTTAATCTCGACAAAGTAGATAAATGTTTTATTTTGTCATTATTTTATACTGCCTCGTTGGTCTAGTGGTGCTGATTGTGAGGTCCTGGGTTCGATCCCCAGGTTGGGCAAAGTGTTATTGGGTTTTCCGTGTGGAATTCCTTAGTAGCAGCCCGGAGTTTGGATTTGTTCCCGGTTGATGTCAATAGGCTCGCCCATGTAATAACATGGGACTTAAACATAATGGTGAAATGAGGGTGTTACTATACACCCCTGCCGAACCCTTCGGGGAATACAAGGCGTGATGTTATCAATGTATGTATGTAATATTTTATACACCATTTTACTAGACACATACATACAGAATTGTATTCTGTAGGCCTAGTACGAACGGTTGACGTATCGTAAACCTATCGCTAAAGTAAGCGAATTTTGAATCGAAAACACAACTGTCCTATAATATTTTGGTTATTTTTTTTTTGCGACATGCATAATTTGTCTCATACGATATGAATAAAGATTTCAATTTAATTAACATAACAAAGGAGAATGGGTTTTTTGATCTACTCCTCCTCTAGCAATGAGTCATATATCAATAGGTAGGTTATTTTAAATAGAACATTTTTTAGTATTAGGTACAGCTACTGTCAATTATTAGTATTTATGGAGTTAAAGCTCATTAAATGTAACCATTTAAAAACTATGTTAACGCTCAAATATTGCTATTTATAATTTTTTTACACATTTTGCCATAGGAGCTTTGTCATAATAATTATTTAAGATACCTCCCTATGTAACACACCTGACATGACGCCTAAATTTCCTGAAGGGGTATGCAGAGGTGTAAAATACACCCACATTTTGGCAGTTATATTTAAGTCCCATAACTATTACTTGCATATAATATGATAAGAACGTAGCGGTACTTTAGTATAAGTAACAAAAAAAGAAGAAATTGTTATAGTATATACATATATATATAGATATAAACGATTTTTCACTTTAAAGGTGTTAAGTATAACTCTGAAAATACTAACAATTGACTGTAGTTGTGTTAGTATCAAATGTTTTATTTAAAAAAACCTTTCGAATGACATCACTCATTGCTAGACGAGGAGTAGACCAACTTCTAAACATTTCGCGCATTCTCCTTTTAATAAAAAATTTCATAATTTAATTAAATAGTAAATGTATGCCAAACGAGTATTTCCGATTCAAAATTCTCTTACATTAACATTACATTTACGTAAGTAACTTGACAGCATTCGCGCTAGGACTACTGTACAGTCATATACACACAGTCGTAAAAACCGTAGAACCCATTTCATGATGTATTTCTTCCAGACTATCCAGAGTGTAGGCAATGCATAGTAAAATGGGAACTGCCCCTTTGATGACGTGGCATTGGCCAAAATTTGTAGGTACCTATATCTGATTTGAGCACGTCTTGCCTTCTTAGATCATGGAATAGGTAATATTTTATTAACCCCCGGCAAAAAAGAGGGGTATTATAAGTTTAGCGCGTGTATCTGTATCTGTATGCCTGTGTATCTGTATGTCTGTGTATCTGTGTGTCTGTGTATCTGTGTGTCTGTGTGTCTGTGTATCTGTGTGTCTGTGTATCTGTGTGTCTGTGTATCTGTGTGTCTGTGTGTCTGTGTGTCTGTCTGTGGTATCGTAGCTTCCAAACAAATGGACCGAGTTTGATGCTGTTTTTAGGTATTAAGGAAAAAAACATTCACTCAAAGAATAAAAAATACACGACAATACACGACATTTTTATCAACACAAACTTTTCTAACTTTTAAATGATAAAAGCTACACTCAAATGGAAGGCACCCAAATCCCTTAATAAACGCATTAATAACGAATAATGTAATATAAGGATAAACGGTAAGGATCGCAGGAATTATGACGGTAGGGTAGGTAATTAATTGTCGGCTGTCGTGGCGGCTATCGGTTATCGGCGCGATCTCGGTGGGAACACACGCTTAAGTTATCATTTGTCAACGTGCATGAGTTCATTTTAATATTATTTTTTGCTTGACAACACAATTAAGCTGAAGAGTAAAATAATCTTCTTTTCTTTTCGTGTGGTTAATGAATAAACTGGTGTCAGAGTTTCTGCCGCCCATGGACCTCTGATTTGGCTTCATATGCCGTCGAGAAATATCTCTTAGGCATGCCGGTTTCCTTACGATGTTTTCCTTTTTTAAGCAGGTGATAATTATACAATACGCAAATGAATCCGAAAAGTCAGAGGTGCGTGCCTTGGGTTCGAACTCGAGACCCATGACTTGGACATCCGACGGTCACACCGCTAGGCTATCACTGCTGTTAAATTATGATATTCGGTCTCATCTGGGTTGTTTGGACGTCGACTATAAATGCTAGGCCGGCGACGTTCACATGTTTTTATCTTTTGGAATTTATCAGTTGGTATAAGTTTAGTTTAGATAATTTTCTTAAATAGCCAAGAGCCTTGACCAACATCTGATGAGGCTCTCGTTGGGCGGCTGGATCAAGGGCCTGATATACAGAAAGCGGTACATCTGGATACGGCCCGTATTGTTAGGAAGTTCCTCTCTCTGGGGCCCTGACTACCGGTAGCTTGGACCCTGTTCCCGATGCTGGTGGGCTACAATATTTTATATTTTTTATAGAAATATTTAAAAATGTAATTTATATGGTATGAAAGAAAATAAAGGATTTAATTAGTATCAAAAAATATCGGACGCTCAAATTGTCCGTGTTTGACTTCTTATTTAAAGACAACTCTGAGCTGTTTTCAAGAATATCTTTAGGTTTCATGTATTACTTATAATATAATTTCTTTTTATTATATTTTTTTTCTTTAGAAAACGTTGCCCCACACTAGGATTTCTCCTGTATCGTGGGTGCGTTTACAAACACAAATCTTCACATACACAAACATCTAGACCCGGAGCAACTATCTGTAGGCCATACAAATATTTGTTCCGTGCGTGAATCGAACCCACAACTCGTAGCGCAGAAGCCGATCGCTCAGCCACTGCACCAAACGTGTCGTCAAATGATAATGTACACTACATAAAAATGTATTCATTTGTAATTTAGAACCGTATAATAAATACATATTAATGTCAACACTTCCCACGTAAAGACATGTGAAAAATCGAATAACACGCAGACGAACCTAACTCGTGTCGACATGATATATGATAACCCGTACTTTTTGTTCGAAACCTTTTTTTCGCTTATGTATGTATGTAAATAAATTCAATAACTTCGTCCCCTGGACACGAGGTTGTCAAACGTCGCTCCGTGGGCTCGATAATTCAATTTATGTGAGTACATAGACGCGACGTATCCCCGAGGGCAGCACTAGTCTTGGTAAACAAAAGATATGGCACAATATCACACAGAATATAAATAATGTATGTATTCCGGGAACGAATATTTCTTTTACAGAAGTTTTGCGATATCGTCCGACAGTTAACCGATTCGGTCTGAGGGATTTTTCCTTTCGATTTATTATTATGTTTTTTTTTTTGGTGACACTCATTTGGTAACTATTCCGTGTCTGGGGTTCGTGTGATGATGTCTTTGTGAATTATTAAGTAGTTGTTTTCGTTGTCAAGAAGTGTTCGTTTATGTAATTCTATTATAATAACGTCAGATTTTTTTGCTTTACGGTGATTGGTTTTTTAGATATCGCTGTTTTGTTCTACCTAGCCTTTTTCCCAACTATGTTGGGGTAAGATTCCAGTCTAACCGGATGCGGTTGAATACCAGCATTTTACACGGACTGACTGTCATCAGACCTCTGCAACCCAGTTACAAGGCAATGCCGATATCCTAAGGTTAGACAAGTTGTCAGACTCTCGGACTTTTGACTTCCCGTAACGACTGGTCTATTCTGCCTAGCCTTTTTGCCAACTATGTTTGGGTCAGGTTCCAGACTAACCAGATGCGACTGAATACCAGTATTTTACATTAAGCGACTGCTATCAGACCTCTGCAACCCAGTTACAAGGCAATGCCGATATTCTAAGGTTAGACCAGTTGTCAGACTTTCGGGCTCCTGACTTCCCGTCACGACTGTCAGAGGTATTCGTATGACACTCGGGACCGACTGTTTAACGTGCTCTCCGACGCACGGAGGGGTCTCGATGTCCGTCGAACGGTCACCCAACCACAGACTGACCGCAGCGGGCACAGCTTAACCTCGCAAATCGTATGATCCGCGCGGTTGGTAAATAGCCACGAACTGTCTGTCTCTAATGGTAGCCAATAATATTGTGAGTGATAAAAAGTGTGGCTTTATTAACTGTAAGAGCTCTGCCTCATTAACGCGTTGCGTTGCGTCGTCGCAGCGTCAACGCTGCGTTGTTTTCCATACATTTTAAATGACATGCCACATTAAAGCGTTGCGTCGTCGCACGCGACGTTTCAACGGATCGGCGGACGAGAAACGAAGCGGGGGGAGGGTGATGCGCTGCGCTGTTGGAGCTCCGGTGCGACGACTAACAGTGTTCCATTGCTAGAGGTAAGTGCGTCGTCCTCTTGTGCTGCGACGTCGTGCGTCCTCGCAACGTCGGTGTGGCATACAATACGTTGATCCGTTGCGACGACGCAACGCAACGCAGTAATGAGGCATCGCCCTAAGTTAATAAATCGACCATGTCTTACTAACGAAGCACAGAGCGTCGCTGTGCAGTGAAAACCTCGTAAAACACGAATTCATTTCTATTTTTTGTTATTCATTTGTGGGGTGGAAAACCTCGTAATGCATATTTAGAACGAACGTGCACAGCTCTAAGATCAAACAGATTGATGAATAGATAATAAAACAGAAGAACCTTACATCTACACTTCATAATTCTTTTGCAACAGGCAGTTATTATCTTATCCTGTAAAATTACGTTCATTGCAATTACGAGGTTTTCACTGTACAGGGACGAAGGTAGATACTAGGTACGTACGTAGAACTTCTGTAACCATTTTTGTTTTACTTCGGCTAATAGACTCTAAGTGGGATTAGCTCAGAGAAAATAAAAAGCAACTGATCACCGTGACCGTCCAAATCCGTATATCGTTTATTTCATAAAAAGCCAACATTACAAGCGTTTATAAAAAAAAACATTTGCCTTCTTTTTTTAAACTAATTTTAAATATCTCAGTTCGCCTTTCATTCATCACATTTCGTTTGCCCACATACATAACATCACGCTTTGTATTCCCCGAAGGGTTTGGCAGAGGTGTTTTTAGTAGCCCCTCGTTTCGCCAGTTATGTTTAAGTCTCATGTAATGGGGGCGAGCCTATTGCCATTTACCGGGCACAAATCCAGACAGGCTGCTTCTGAGAAATTCCTAATGGAAAATCCAATAACACTTTGCCTGACCTGGGATCGAATGCAGGACCTTATGCTCAGCAGTCGCGCTTGCGACCACTAGACCAACGAGGTACACAAGGTCGTTTTCCCACATATCGACGCTCGGCAGTGAAATTCGCGTAAATAAAATTTTCTTCAAAAGCATTTTATTTGTTGTTTAGATTGATAAACTCGTCATACACGTACTAGTTCAACAAACTATTAATCCAAATACTTCTAAGCTATCTATGACGTACGATGACAAAACTTGTATTAACATTTAATCGGCCATTTTTTTTGCAGGAGACAGTTATTTCGGTCTCTTTTAAAAAATATTTTACACATTCGTGGTTTTCACTGCCGACCGACGACAAGGACGTTTTCCCACATATATTTTAAAATACGAACCAAAAGTTCGCGCCAATAGATAACATCAATTTATAACAAAGCTTCGTATATACCTACATATAAAATAAATATACCTACCTAACCCTAACCGGCACATTCCATTTGCGCCGTGAACACATTATATCATCGGCAGGCACTCCACAAACTAATTTATATGACATTTATCCACTTTATTCCAGTATTTGGGGGTTATTAATTGAATAAATTTGGCCGTTATTGATTTGCGGATCCAATTTCAGTGGAGTTAGTTAATTTTCATATTAATTCGAAGCGGCACAAATCAAACACAGAGTTGTAGTATTGTTTAGTTAGCTCTGGTGGTGTTTACAGCGTTTTTGTTATGGCCCTATTTCAGTATTAATTGCTGGTATATGCGTTTATTGGTTCTGCTTTCACGCTTAATTTAATTAAATAATATTCGAGGAAACCTAATTTTAGGATTAAAATATAGTTTGATTTAGGTCTCATGGGCCCTCGTAACTCGTGTATGCGTATAAAATCGGTAGGTATCATAGAATACCCATGACAGTCGTTACGGGTAGTCAGATGCCCGAAAGTCTGACAACCAGTCTAACTTTTTATTTGTTACTAGGCCTGCGTTTGGCCGCCATCTCGCCTGATGTTAAGCAATGATGCGGTCTACGATGGAGCACGCTTGCCCAGAAGAAACCGATTCACTCGTTACTTGAAGACACCCAGATTGTAACTGTCGGGGAACACCCACTCGGGCAGCGCATTCCACTGTTTGGCGGTTTTCACAATGAAAGTGGAATCAAAACGCTTCGTTCGGGTTTTTGGTAATTTTTTGGATATCGGCATTACCTAGTTACTGAGTTGAGGTCTGGTGGTAGTCGCTCCGTTTAAAATACTGGTATTCAGCCGCATCTGTTTAGACTGGACGCTGACCCCAAGGTAATTGGGAAGAGGCTAGGAGGATGGATACAATTTGGAGCCAAAGAATACATGCTGACACATCCATCCAAAAGATAAGTACGACTTAGATAATAGGTAGTGATGAAAAGAAACCAAAAATAACTCCCAGTTAAATCGTTTAAAACAAAGTAACGACCCGAAACATAATACATAATTAGCCCATTACTGTCCCACTGCTGGGCATGGGCCACTTCTCAGAATGAGATGGGTTTGGGCCTTAGTCCACTACACTGGCCTGGTGCAGGTTGGTAGACTACACACACCATCGAGAACCTTATGAAGCCTTCTCGGGTGTGCAGGTGCTTCACCGTTAACGCATGTGATAATCAAATTCTATTCCGCACATGAATTCGAAAAGTCAGAGGTGTGGGCTGGGATTGAACTCAGACCCCCCTGTATGGAAGGCAAGCGCTCAACCGCTAGGCTATCATTTCTTATCTATCAAGTCTTTTAGTACTACATTACTCATTGGTCTGTGGTCAGGACCTCTTTGTTCTCTCACTATCCTAAATCATTGTACTGTATCCACTGAAATTGTTAAAGATTATTATTTTTAAAAGAGTAACCATGGAGTTTCTTGCCGGCTCTTCTCCATAGGAACTGTGCACCTAAATTCGACTTTTCATAAGCACCTGTATTGGTCTATGTGATTATTTTTTTATTTGATTTGATTAATATTTAACACACACACTGCTTGACACAATAAACAAATGTTTTGAGAACTCAATCCAATCACACCAGAAGATATTTACAAACGCCCCTACCTACATGTTCTGCCTAGCCTTTTCCCAACTATGTTAGGGTCAGCTTCCAGTCTAACTAGATGCGGCTGAATAAAAATCGCCCCTACCTACATATGAACAAAAAAAGACTAGGTAAATAATTCATAAATTACGCTTAACACAAATACCGTTTAACAAAACTTGACCATTTAAAAAACATTGCAAAACAAAGTTTAATTAACATAAAGTACAATTGTACTCAAACCGCGAAACAAAAAGTGGAACCCTATTACAAAGGCTAATCAGGTTCCCAACGAAATAATTAACCTGAGCTACTCAGAATCTTCAATACCTTCGCGTAATGTATACAGAACCCAAATGAATGTCTCGAATCCGCCCCAGTGGTCACAGGACCAACAAAAAAGGCCCTAATTTATCTTTGGCAAGAGCCCGAAGGCACAAAAAAGGAAGGTACAATTTGGATAGCGAATTTTTCGGGACCCCATCTATATGTTAATGAGACGGTTGATCAAATGTATGTTAAAACGGGTGATATTATTGAGTTCGGAACGAAATGGAACTGGTATAAATTGAAATAACAAGGGTCATGGTAATTGCCAATACGTACCTATAGAACATATATATAGGAACACGTGGATCATGGATTAAGTCCGTATACAAACTACAGAGATACGGTTCTACAAGGTGTAAAAAGACCCTTCACGAAGCCGTCAACCATGCATTCAGTACATCAAACTAAGTAACCCTACGCAAAAATTGTCGCTGGGAAACGACTTTTTTTTGGTGAATTTCCCTTTACTGTGAAGCTCAATGTAACGCACTCAAAACACTGTGCTGGTAGATGCAATGAGTAGTAAGCGGGTAATGGAGGTACTTCAAGTACATTTGCTACCTTCAAAACTAGTATTTTAAAAAAAAGTTGTGAAAAAGTTAGAACTTTGACCTCCAGTATCTCCGTAACTAGAAGGTTTCCAGGCATAGTCCAGAACAAAAAAAAAATATCGCAATGACGTGGAGAATAAGTGCCTTTCGGCTTCGTTAAGGGTCTATTTACACCGTTTATACTGTAAATTAAATACGCTTAACAGCTAGTTCACACAGAAACTGTTTACAGGATCCGGTTTAGGGGATCCGTTTTTATTTTGGTGATGGCGCCTGTAGTTGTATGAGCGAGTTCACATACACGACAGTATTTTGAATCCAATAAATAAATACAGGTCCGACTTTTTTACACACAAACTGGATGTCGGAACTGTATAAAAAATGGATCCGTACATGAAGATGTATGGAGAAGTATGGGTGCCTTCTAGGTAGGGTTGCCAGGTGTCCTGCTTTTTACAGTCGTATCCGACCAAATATATACAAGTCCGGCCTGTCCGGCTTTTGTTAGGCTTTTGGTCAACCTCGCCCCGCCAAAAGATGCCGAACGAAAGCGAGCGAGCGAAATTATTTTCTCTTAAAAACCAATTTGTCAGGCTTTCAGGGCAAAATGTCCGGCTAAATATGAATCTGTGTCCGGCTTTTCTATTTTTGGGCCTGGCAACCCTACCTCTAGGATTTCTTTCCCGGGTTCCCAATCCCGGGAATACCTGGGAAAACTATCAATTCATATTTGCGGATCCGTTATATCGGATCCGTTGTGTGAACGCGGATCCGTTTTAGGTAAAGCCGTTGAAGGTAAGCTGTAAGGATTATTTTTATAACCGGTGTTATTATTTAATATCCTGAAACTCTAACGATACTATCACACCGCTCATCCGTTTTCATCGGACCGTTTTAACGGATCCGTCGATGCTACGCATCCAGTAACGATGGATCCGTTAAAAACAGACGTCCGTTAAAACGGATGAGCGGTGTGATAGTATCGTTAGAGTTTCAGGATATTAAATAATAACACCGGTTATAAAAATAATCCTTACAGCTTACCTTCGTAGAATTAAACTCAGTTTATATTAATAAACGGTTTATTAGGTATATTGTTCAATCCGTGTAATAACATCTATTAAAAAATACATTAGTCTATAGTCCCGGATATCTATGGTACTTATGATAAATGATTTATTCTTTTCACATAACATAACATCACGCCCGTATTCCCCGAAGGGTTGGGCAGAGGTGTATAGTAAAACCTTCATTTCACCGTTATGTTTAAGTCCCATGTAGTAGGGGGCGAGCCTATTGCCATCAACCTAGCACCAATCCAAACTCCGGGCTGCTACCGAGGAGATCCACACAGAAAA
Organism: Amphipyra berbera; assembly: GCA_910594945.2. Lineage (NCBI taxonomy): Eukaryota > Metazoa > Arthropoda > Insecta > Lepidoptera > Noctuidae > Amphipyra > Amphipyra berbera. Next base: position 4,980,753 of record OU343136.1, on the reverse strand, counting down.
ACCTAATAACACTTTGTCCGACCTGGGGATCTAACCCAGGACCTCACGATCAGCAGTCGCGGTTGTCACCACTAGACCAACGAAGCAGTTCTAATACTAGTACTAGAATATATTTTAGTACTAGTACTAAAATATATTCTATTTTTTTCTAAGTTGGGTATTCAGAAAGAGATAGAATTCCAAAGTAAATATTCAAGACCAAATGTTTTGACTTTGAGTAGGTTATTGTAGTGTGCTCTCCATTTTTACTTATATCTTCATGAATACCAAACACTTAATTTAAAAATACATTTGTCTATAGTCTCTTTCCAAGAGTATAGTCTCGGATATCTATGGTATAAGTACTAGTCTTAGATTAAATACCTTTAGATGTAGCAATGACTACAGTGGGAGGTGTGGAAGTGAGAAACATATCGCACCTCCGCTCAATTAGTGTCATAACTCAAAAACATCAAAAATCTTTTTTATTGTTTCGTTAGGTTCAGAACACTTCAAAATTTCATCTCAAATGATGTTTTAGGTAGTGGTTTAACTAAGTTTCTGAGTTATGCCCTACAAAGTGAAAAATCAAGTAAGAGCAACTTTTAAACGCATTTTTTTCGATGATTAGTATTTTGCACTTATGACAATCTTGGAGCGGAGGTGCGATATATCGACGCTCGGCAGTGAAAACCTCGTAATACAAATTTTCTTCAAAAGCGTTTCATGTGTTCTTTAGATTGATAAACTCGTTATACACGTACTAGTTCAACAAACTTTCAATTCAAATAGTTCTGAGCTATCAATGACGTACAATGACAAACTTGTATTAACATTTGATCGGTCATTTTTTTTCAGGAGACAGTATTATCTCTTATAAAAAATTGTATTTTACACATACGTGGTTTTCACTGCCGACCGTTGATATACAAAGTAAGTAAGAAAACTAAGACAAAGCATCGTATCTTCTGTCCCATTTGACGTGCCATTTTTTCGCTTGATGGCGAACTTTTTAATGTTAGCCAATTAGCCAACCCACTGTCACAGAATGTCGGTTTCCCCGTATTCTTGTATTTATGAGAAATAGACTCCATTAGTTAAGTTTTTAGTGTATATTGCATGCTCTACGATGGGAGGATGCTGTATTTTGAGATTTATATTGCTGTCTCATGAGCGGCCACGCGGTGGCACTATCTAGAACAGGGATGCACAAACTTGTTAGGACTACGGGCCACTCAGGTAGACTATGAGCCAAAAGCGGGCCATCATAATTAAAAACAACCAAAAAATATGAAATAAGGTTTAAAAAAAGAAGAGGGGCATTTAAAAAAAATTAAAATCATTATTCAGTGACCTTAAGAGGAAACGCGGCCTGCCAAATATTAATAATTTGAATAGGTTTTTGCGAACTATTTCCGTCCCACTCGTCCCGCAAATCTTCCCAATTGAGCGCGAAAGAGACACCTGTATCTCGGACTGATTTCTCCTGTGCAATATTAGTGAAATCTTACTTTCGTATTCCCCTGTTTCTTTCTTAGAATCTGGACCGATTTTAATATTTTTTTCTGTAATACTTTAAGAAATACTTTGTTTATGTCTGTATGTTTTTCTTTTATTTTTTATATTCGTCAAATAAGTTTGCCAGATGTCTGAAAACGTTGGTAAAACCGGTCGATTTTTGTAAAATTTAAACGTTTCTAGTTCTTTTAATAATTTATTTATTGACAAAAACAAAGCATAGGGACATAGTGGTGATAGATAGGTATATATCATATGGTCAAAAATATTTGCTCTAGTGACATTATCCAAGGAGAAAACTGAGGAATACGTTTGTATGGACTAAATGACGACCGCATTTCCTCTTAAGTTGTCCCCTATTGTTAAAATATCGCAGGATGTTCATTCGAACGTATAAGAGTTTAATTCGCGAGCGGGCCGCACGTATATTCACGAAGGCCCAGCATGCGGCCCGCAGGCCATGGTCTGTGCATGCCTGATCTAGAGGTAGAGTGCGCGCAAGATAAGTCTGCGCGCGACGGAGGGCGTGCTAAATGTTGCCATGATCGCAAAAATACAAAGTCCTACTTTTAAAGGAAAAGTAGTATATTCGTGAGCATTAAATTGGGCAGCCCTCTTGTGGTTTATTATATTTTAATTGAGCTAAGTTATGTACGTTTAAATTTACTACCTATCAACTAAATTAATTAGTATTTTTACGTAATTTGCAAAGGAAAATAACTAAGGTTATAAATGTGCCGTGAGTGAATAAGAATGCAGTATGATTATTATCGTCTGATGAGGTCTATTATAATCTTTATTATTATAATTTTTTTTTATTCCTAAAATCAGGTAGATCTAGTGACAAAGTCAATAAAACGGCAACATTATGGCGGAACATGATTAGTTCCGATTTTGGCCGCGCGTAGAGTTATCTTGCGCACACTATATAATCTAAGGTACTACTTAATAAAACAGAGTGATAACCAACAAATTTTGAAACAGCATCTTTCAGTTCAGTCAGAGCAGTTCCGCAGTAGTCGCCATGTCGCTCTCCTCAGAGATTTAAAGTACTATGCTACCGACAACTGTGTTAAATATTAATCTCCGAGTAGCCAGCTGACGTGATACGGTTCTCGATGTTATTCTGATAGAAACTAATCAAAATTGAAGTAGTTTTTAGGGTTCCGTACCCAAAGGGTAAAACGGGACCCTATTACTAAGACTCCGCTGTCCGTCCGTCCGTCTGTCACCAGGCTGTATCTCATGACCCGTGATAGTAAGACAATTGAAATTTTTACAGATGATGTATTTTTGTTGCCGCTATAACAACAAATACTAAAAAACAGAATAAAATAAATATTTAAGGGGGCTCCGATACAACAAACGTGATTTTTTGGCTCGTTTTTGCTCGATATCGATAACGGCAACAGGTAGACGCTTGAAATATTCACAGAATATTTAGTTATACAGGTTGTTTGGTGCATCGTGTGCCAAATCGAAATGGTCGACTGGGGGGGTCATCTGCTATCCTTTCAGACCCCTAAACACTATTCATGCCCTGTCGGTTTTTTTAATCGACTTTTTATTATTTTATTTAAAAAATACCCAAATTTTACAATCAAATAGAAATTTAAAAAAAAGTATAAGTCGTAGACTCTGAATTTTAATTTTGTTTAGATGTGTATTGTATGACAGTATTTTTGATATCAAAATTAGTGACATTAGCCATCTAGTATTTTTTTAATTTACTCGCAAAGTTTCAGACTTCAATTAAAGATGTCCATGTTAGAGCTATTTACGTGGCTATAAAAAAAAACCAAAAGCGACCGGAATCTTCGAACTCCATCAAAAATTCTCTAGTCTATCTTCTTGCTAGTGATGTGCCACATGCCATAAAAATCTTTTTACAACTTTGTGAATTCGCTAGAATTGTGAATCGAGTCACAAAATACTAAATTCCAAATTCTAAAGAAAAAAAGTCTTTTTGCGTAATTGTTAATTGAGACACATGAAAAAATTGTTTTCTCACTCTCGCAAAGTAAAATCTATCTTCTATCTCTTTCTTGCATAGCGTAAACTAGTTCGAACAAACGACGGACTGCCGCCGACGCCGTTAATCCGTCATAATTTTAGTCGAGACATCACTGCCTCTGCTACCTGACGTGTGTGCTTAGTTCACCGTACTCCGCGTTTTTTTCATTTTGTTACTTTGTTTTGTTGGTTTTTGTTACGTTTTAACTTTTGGTGTTATTGTTAAACTTTGTTGACTTTTTGTTGCTGAAATGGCGACGTTTTCTAACGAAGAATATGCTGACATCATGATGGCTTATGGAGCCGCCCATGGTGTCGCTCGTGCAGCGCAACGACTTTACCAGGAACGCCTTCCTGGTAGACGATTACCTGGCCGCAGAGTCTTCCAAGACACATACCGACGCATATGCGAGACTGGCAGTGTCACTTTTCATGAACCAAGGGGCCATATTGTGCGACATAATGTTGAAGTGTACGAGAGAATACTGGCACTTTTTGAGGAAGACCCTACAAGAAGTATTAGAAATGTGGCAGCACATCTTGATATTTCAATATGGAAAGTGTGGAAAGTTCTTCAGCAAAACGAAAAGCATCCATTCCATTACACTCCGGTGCAAGGTACGTAATTTTAAACTAACTTTAAACCCGTACACGCTTTGTTTGACGATGCCTTTGTTTAGCAGGTAATGGGTATAGTATGACGTCACTTTCAGGTAGTGAATCATTTAACCCATACAGGCGGTCCTTAAAAATCTTATTGTGCAATTATTTACTGCTCAATAGAAATTTAAGAGTTCTTTGTTTGTAGGTCTTGAGGGTGGCGACTTTGAGAGACGAGTGGAATTCTGTCGCTTTATGTTACACACGGATGTGGATGATCCTAATTTTTTAAAAGAATACTGTGGACGGATGAATCCAAATTTACCAAAGAAGGAATTCTCAATCTTCACAATCTGCACCACTGGACAAACAAAACGGAAAACCCACGTGTTAAAAGATAGAAATCATTTCAAAGGAGGTTTAGTGTAAACGTTTGGGCAGGAGTGATTGGGAATCAGGTAGTTGGACCGCATTACCTGCCCAATAACCTCAATGGCGATAACTATTTGGAGTTCCTTCAAAATGACCTGCCCGAATTAGTGTCTGAGGTGCCCGTATTTAATGAAAATGTGCCCAAAGTATTCCAGCATGACGGCTGTCCCGCGCATTGGAGTTTGACTGTGAGGGAATATCTCGACGATGTGTTCCCCAATGCGTGGATTGGTCGCGATGGCCCTATTGCATGGCCGGCACGTTCCCCAGACCTAACTCCGCTAGACTTTTATGTCTGGGGACGTGCCAAAGAGCTGGTATACGCCACGGAGGTTCCGACTAGAGAGGCACTACTTCCACGCATTGAAACGGCGTTCAATAAAATTAAGGAGGAAATGCGACTTCGTACAACAACTGTGGAAATACGAAGTAGATGTCGGGCCTGCATTCGCAATAGAGGCCAACAATTTGAGCAGAATATGTGAAAAATAAATAAATATTAACAATGCTTTTTTTTAAATTTCTATTAACCCCCCCCCCCCCCCAAGAGTGATACGAGACAGATTTTAACCTTATAAGAGTAAGATAACAGATTTAATAAGTATTTCAGGTATCATTTAAGCAAGAATATTTTTTTAAATCATAATTTGGAATTGTAGTATTTTGTGACTCGATTCACAATTCTAGCGAATTCACAAAGTTGTAAAAAGATTTTTATGGCATGTGGCACATCACTAGCAAGAGGATAGACTAGAGAATTTTTGAGGCAGTTCGAAGATCCCGGTCGCTTTTAGTTTTTTTTTATAGCCATGTAAATAGCTGTAACATGGACAGCTTTAATTGAAGTCTGAAACTTTGCGAGTAAATTAAGAAAAAACTAGAAGACTAATTTCACTAATTTTGAATTTAAAAGTACTTTAATACAATACACATCTAAATGAAATTAAAATTCAGAGTCTACGACTTATACTTTTTTTAAAATTTGTATTTGAATGTAAAATTTGGGTATTTTTTTTAATAAAATAATAAAAAGTCGATGAAAAAAAATCCATAGGGCATGAGAAGTGTTTAGGGGTCTAAAATTATAGCAAATGACCCCCCCAGTCGACCATTTCAATTTGGCACACGATGCACCAAACACCCTGTATATTCACTTTAAAAATAAATAATTAAATTAAAATAAAACAAATACAAATATTTCCCATACAACGAACGTGATTTTTTTTGCCTTTTTTATAGATAATGGTACGGAATCCTTCGTGCGCGAGCCCGACTCGCAGTTGGCCGGTTTTCTAAATAGACAAGTTTAAAAATAAATGATGGCAATGGCAATAAAAGTGACCATTTTTTGTTGCACTTAGTGTACATGCGCAAACTTACTGCCATTACGCCAAAACCTTGCCAAGTTACGTGACTTTATCTTTATTCATTTATCTTGGTTTTCATACAAATACTAGAATTACCAAACTCTGACAACGTCATTGTGGTTAGTTGTCTTTAAAATTTTGTTTAAAATTTTAACATCTTGGTCATTAATATTTTTTAACATTGCTAGAGCAAAGCAAAATTTTATAAGATAACATAACATCACGCCTGTATTCACCGAAGGGTTGGGCAGAGGTGTATAGTAACACCGTCATTTCATCGTTATGTTTAAGTCCCATGTAATAGAAGGCGAGCCTATTACCATCAATCGGACATAAACCCAAACTTCGGGCTGTTACTGAGGAATTCCACACGGAAAAACCCAATAATAATTTGCCCGACCTGAGGATCGAACCCAAAATCTCACGATCAGCAGTCACGCTTGTCACCACTAGACCAACGAGGCAGTTGGAAATCTAGTAATAGAGTAAAAATGACGATCAATAATGGTGATTATTTTACAATTAAAAACCAAATATTAGTATACAGGGTGTAAACAAAATCATGTAATTCCTTCAAACGTCGTGATGTACTGCTGACATAGATTAACCCTGCATGGGATAGTTATGGATTCAATGAAAAAAAAATTACAAGATTTAAACATGTGTTCTTAACGCAAGGCATTTTATCGCCGCGAATGAATTGCGCGGCTATCGCTAGCCGCGTGGTCATTTAATTCGGAGCTCTAAACTGCCTCACGTTAAGAACTCATGTTTACTTTTTGTAACATTTTTTTATTTAATCCAAAAGTATCCCGTGCAGGGTTAATCTATGTCAGCAGTACATCACGAAGTTTAAAGGAATTATATGATTTCGATTACACCCTGTATGTATAGTGACTTACTTGAGTTACCTTATTAACCAAGTAAAAAACTAAAGAAAAAAAAAGTTATACGTAGTTGTGACTATGTTGGGACTATTGCTTTATTTTGGGAATGTTATTATTTTGTGTATTACGAAACAGCGCATCAAAAGCTTACAAAGCGCTGAACCGAACTGTTTGCCTATCGTCAGCGGAGCGTCGGTATACGATAACACTGCGGGCCCCCGGTGTGCACCTGGGCTCTGACGTCATAATATCAAGATGGTCGCAGATTATTAGCTCGTGTCGACAACACAAAATAACAATCAGAAGGTAAAAATCAAACTCAAAAGCTTATTTATTTAAAATAGACTAGAAATACTAAGTTCTTTCTAAAACGTCATCCTTCTTGAAGTGGCAACGAGGTAAAAGAAAGAAACTCTAAAGGAACTGTTTTCATATATTTTCCATTACCACGTTGTTTCTTAATAAATTATTAATATTACAGATTTTATTTAAATTGAATTTCGGGTCACTACAACAATAAAATAAAATAATTATAAAAAAAACTAGCTTTTGCCCGCAGCTTCGCTTGCGTGATTTTTTTTCACTCCCTTAGGGGTTGAATTTCGAGAAATCCCTTCTTAGTGGATGTTTACGTCACAAAATGAACCTAATTTTAAAAATTTCAAGTTTCTTACCCCAGCCGTTTAGGCTGTGCGTTGATAGATCAGTCAGTCAGTCAGCTTCTCCTTTTATATATATACAAGGTTAGTCGGAAAGGGGGTACTAAGCCGAAAGGGTGTTAAAGTACTCATAATAAGGGATAACTTTTGTTCTACAACTTTCCCCAAAAGTCAATAAATTTAGAGATATAGCTGTTCAAAGATTTCATTAAAAATACGCTACGCCAACCCTATCATCAGCTGTGTTTACATTTGAGGTCAAATTTTAAATACAAAAAGGCCGATTTTCCCCTCGCATTTTCGAAGCATTTCTCAGAATTATAGGTAATCGTGACTAAATAAAGCGCAGACACGACGATTCGCAATCGCGTATTATAACCTAATAATGTTTTGCATCTCAGAGTCTTTCCATTTCTCTGTTAGACCAATTTTATCGGGTTATTTTTGTTAAAAACTGATTGACCTGATATTTTAGTTCCCTGTACCTACCTACCTACCTAGAATATCCGTAATAACAGGCAATGAAGAACCTTCAACTTGGATATCAAAGGTGTTGATCACAAAAGCACGTAATTCCATATGAACTATTCTACACTGAAAACTATCCCGATAAATTAGCAGCCTTGCAGTACAATAAGTAAGTTATTATCACAAACAATTCGAATAAAACAAACCGTCAAAAATAAACTTACAGCACGATGTCGCTTCTGCAATAAATCATCATATGACGTCACGATTCGCCGTAATGTAGTGAAAACATTATCAAAGAGATGCCGCCGAGACAGCGCGGCACGCGGCGCGCTTTTGCCTAGACTCTTTTGTATTTCGGCTGTTTGCCGCTTTAGAGGTGGGTTCAGTACATTGTTTTTTTGGAAATGCGTGAATATTGTAAGTTTATTGTAAAATGTATGTCAGTCATTTAGTTAAACTAACAAGTTAATGATTATTAAAGTACGTAGGTACTAGGCTTGTCTGTATTTCGTCTGCTTGCCGCTTTAGAGGTGGGTTCAATACATTTTTTTTTAAATGCGTGAATATTGTAAGTTTATTGTAAAATGTATGTCAGTCATTTAGTTAGACTATGGAAGATAGGGGTGATAGATGCCGCCACAAGACTAACAAGTTAATGATTATTAACGTACGTACTTAGTTTGTGTGTAGGTACTAAGAAATGTATGCACTAAGTTTTGAAAACACATGAACTCAACGAGATAGATTTATTAATTTGTGGTATCGTATTTCATAACTTTGTTTACATTTTGACATGTAAGATGCTGCTTACAGTTATGGAGTACTACAAAAGAAAAACATTGCGACCATTTGAGGTTTCATCCTCTCAAACTTAAAGTAAACCAGTTTCATCAGCTTCCTATTGCTAACCCAAGACCCAACGCTTATGTGTGTTCGAATCCCGTATGACGTAGGGGTAGATCCCAAAAAGTTACTAAATTCAAATCAGTTGTTAAATTCTCCGGGATTTAATTTAGGGGATTAACATTGCGCATCTCTAAAATGCAATGTTAGCCTAAACATTTTATTTCCGTTATTTATTATTCTAAGATTTTTTAGTCGCTTGCAACGCTTCCCGGGAAACAGTCGATGTTTTGATTGTTTACGCGAGTCGTGGTATTATTTCTTGTTGTTTCTAAAATATCGATTGAGTACGTATAGGGATAGGTACGAAGTATTACGACATGGTGATGTTTATTGGTTGTTGTGATGGTGTGCTCTTGGCGGGCCGTGATTTGTACCGTGATGATTGTAACCGTCCTCCCTTTCATCGAGTTCGAGGACTGTGTTCCAGTACGACGGGCCGCGTGGCGCTCCGGCTCATTATGCTCGCAGCAGCAGCTGCAGAGCGTACTGGGATGAGCGATTCCCCGTGTGGATCGGTCGTGGCGATCCTGTAGCCAGACCTCGCTCACCGGACTTGACTCCGCTGGACTTTTGCTTGTGGAGTTACGTTAAGGATAATTATTATGGTTTACGCTGACGAACAATGAAGACTAGATGCGGCTAAGAGTAGCATCTCCGTTTGAGAGCATCATGAGCAATCCGTAGATGTTATGGTAGATAACGCGATCGCATTCGTAGGTACATCGGCGCGCGACCTTGTAAATCGAGCGATAAGTGTGGCAGATTGAACCTTTTTTGTAGCGGTGGAGATCCATTTGTGGTGGCTATGCCTTGAAACAGTGATATCAAGTGCTTCTTGTGTTTCAATTCGAAATTAACCTTTCTTGTAGTGTCCGTGGTGATAGATTAATTAAGTGTTAACATACGTACATAAAACTGGTGATTGTTTCATTCGTAGGTAGGTTACCTACGTACATACAGTAGTAGTTAATAAACAAAAGTGCTTCTTGTGTTTTTAAGTACCTATTTGATATTAAGACGACACGTGTGTGGCGTTTTCGTTGGCCGAGAACAGCGTCAACATCAGAAATGGTAAGTTCCTAGATGATAATGATATGTTCCGACACACGACACACACATGCACACACCCTCATACACAGTACCATAGTAACCTACGATTTCGGCGACGGCGCGGCGGCGCGGCGTTCGTAGGCACCTACCGGTGCTTTGTGTTTTACCGCCGAGCGGCTAGGCACCGACGACCACGTGCGCGGCCATTTTTGAATAGATAAAAAAGTCAGGGTTGTGGAGTTTTTGAAATAAATAATATTTATTTACTTTTGTATGGAAATAAAAATATGCGTATTTAGAAATTTTAACACCTGCAATAAAACAGTCATCAGTGATACTATAAGTGGCTTTCGGGTTAGTACCCCCTTTCCGACTAACCTTGTATAGATGAATTTCAAAGGATCTAGACCGCGGCCGCGGAGCAATATTGAACGAGCAAGACAAATACGCAGTGCTAACCACTACACTACTCCTCTCTTGAGACCGTAGCTGGAAGACTTACCTAATTATCTAGATAGTAATGTGACGACCCAACAGCCTTGTTGGTCTAGTGGTGGCAAGCGCGACTGCTGATCGTAAGGTCCTGGGTTCGATCCCCAGGTCAGGCAAAGTGTTATTGGGTTTCTACCTGTGGAATTCTTCAGTAGCAGCCCGTATTTTGGATTTGTGCCCGGTTGATGGCAATAGGCTCGCCTCCTTCTACATGGGACTTAAACATAACGGCGGAATGAGAGTGTTACTATACATCTCTGCCCAACCCTTCGGGCATTCGAGCTTAAACAAAACAGCCAATCGCGATCATGCTTTAAATGGGTAACGGTTCAGGTAGAGAGAGAAATAGAAGGCCATTGACGTCACAGGCACTTACAAACCTTCTTCTTCTTCTCCCTGCCCTTATCCCACACTAGGTGGGGTCAGCACAACATGTAATTCCTAAATCCGTGTTGTTAAAGGTTTTGGCTTATTGTTTTATGACCGGCCGCCTGCCTGACATCAACCCTTCTTGGGAATACTCGTTGCGCTGTCGCGCGGGTGACCCAATGTGCTTGCTGATATATAATAGAATAAAATACGAAATCCCAACTAATCGACGCAGAAAAAAAAATCCAATCCAAAGATAATACATAGTTAACTCATTTTAGCCAAAATGGCGCTTAAGTAGTATTGGCTTTCCGGTGACGATATGCTTGTCAATCTTATTGCCGACAACTAAGTAGATTATGTTCTTCTTGCTGGAGTATACTTGAAGTTCCTCAACCCACTTATTCGGTTTTGCTAGGGACTTTGGTTCTGACATATCGTAAACTAATATAGCACCGTGAGCGTCTCTGTAAAAACTTGATGTCAATGTTCTGTATCTCCTGTCTCGCTGTATCTCAAATACCAAGCTTGAATTTAACACCGTTCACGTTCACGACTTTACATTTGCAAACGTAAAATATTTTATTTGATAGCAACCGGTTGCTGATACTCTTTGGGTTGCGGCGTCATGAGTGGCATTCGCTCATTGTTAAGTACTGAAATTCAGCATTCAGAAACCAGCAAAAAATATGATATCTTCATCAGTTTGACAATAGGGTATTTGACTATTAATTTTTATTAGAAACCTTCAAATTATTCCAAAAATGATCAGCAACAGTGAAAAAAAATGCCCAAGTTATAAATTATAAACGATTTTAAATTGTTGACTAGACAGAGACAACATGACACCACAATGACGTCATACCTTAAAAACTTCATAGTAGGTAACTTGACATTACTCCGTACAATATCTGATTTGCTCGACAGGGACAGAAATTGTCTCCTCCACAAATTTCGAAAGCGTATAGCTCGTCTATTTTTTCATCGATTTTATTTAATTTTTCACATACTCTGTTCTTTCATACTTTCTTTAAAATAATCAAAATTATTGTACATACATTTTTAATAGTAATAAATACCCTATTAACTTATTGAAAAGTTCTGAATCAGGGAACTGGAAGATCATACCACCTCACACTCGAAAAACGCACATATTATGGAACAATCTCGAGACAGATTGTAAGCGTCTTTTTTTTTCGTTGAGCGTCTCATCGCATTTCGCTCATTGTGTGAAATGGATCTTCTGTTCCGTGCCTATGCTCTCTCTGCACTTACTGTTTGCAGTGTAATTTCTTAGTAGACTGTAAACGATGTTTGATGGTACACGTTGCTCTGATGCTGCAGTTAAGATCCTGTGACGTCCTCGACTCAGAAGAGGCCAATCTCTCTCTATCTGCACGGTTTGAGATTAATATTATAATGTTAGGAGGTTTTGTAGCAAAAACAATGTTATGGTTTTGTGTTTAATAATTTAATACTATACCACAAACTTGATTTCATATTCCAAAACTTTTTTGTGTAAAGGCTTTTTTATTTTATAATTATATAGGTATATAGGGCGTCTCACGGCTATTCGAAACGGAGGGAAAGTACTTTAGATATTGTAGATAGGATATTTTGCTTCATGGAGATATTTTTTTTTAAGTAACTAATACTGCATTTAAAGATTTATTTTAAAGTTGCTGTCTCTTCTGGGTATTGAACCGACCAAATGACAAAAAAAAAACACCATGCATTTTTATGATGCCAATCGAAAGGGTCAATCATAAGGTCAAAATAAAATCTAACATTGACATTGAATATTTTATTTAATCAACATAATTGTTATGTTTCATTTTTATTGTAAATGCTATTAAATTAATTATTTTATTTTATTATTTTTTAAATTCGTACGCTGACTATTTTATTAGGTACTATTATGTTTTATGGATTGTGTCTGAAATAAACGTTTTATTATTATTATAAGGACTTATTCCTTCTAAGTAACATAATATGTTGAATTAAAAGATACCGTGAAATTTTACATTTAAGTTTAGGAAGATGAATTATAATGTCTTTATAATATGTACTGCTAAAGTACAAAATAAGTATATAAATAAATACAAAAATAAACCTACACAAAAAGCACACTTAAGCGTCGAAGTATTCTTCCACATCGCTGTCATGCTAAAACGAACACAGAATTACTTACATAAAGTGAAAAAATTCCGTACTTTGCAAAAAATCTTATCAAACAACCTACTAGAATTACATTTCAAAGTTCTGAAGTCTTACATTATAATGAACTCTTATCCTATCTACATATTCCTTTGCCGTTCGTAAGGAGTGGGCAAGAACTTGGCCCGGAATGGCGCACTGTCGGATTAGTGACCGTCTGCTGTATTTCATTATTCTATGGCACTTTTTAGTGCCTTAAGTAAGATGGTAACGTCTGTCATATGGTGCCAGCTTAAGGATATACTGCTTTAAGACATTCCATGGCTGTAGTGAATAAGTACCTTTTTAGTAGTAAGGAATTTAAGTGAATATGAGCTCTCATTGCCCGCTTATTCCGGCACGTATTAATGAACGACTCTCATTTGAGAGTGAGTAGCAGATAAAACCGGCAAGAAAATCATGTCTGTTGTATGGGAGCCCTTAAATATTTGTTTTATTTTAATTTAATTATTTATTTTTAAAGTGAATATAAAACTTAATATTCTGTGAATATTTCAAGCGTCTACCTGTAGCCGTTATCAATATCGAGCAAAAACAAGCAAAATAATCACGTTTGTTGTATGGGAACCCCCTTAAAAAATTATTTTATTCTGTTTTTTAGTATTTTTTATTATAGCGGCAACATAAATACATCATCTGTGAAAATTTCAACTGTCTAACTATCACGGTTCATGAGATACAGCCTGGTGACAGACGGACGAACGGACGGACGATTTTTATTCCGTGCTTCAAGTAGGTAAGGATTTTTCCAATAGGTGCGTTGGTATTACGTTCAAATGGGGTAAGTTCGTTCAAATGGGTTTGCTGCAGATTGTAGGGTTATATTATTTTAATTGCAGCCTAGAATAGAGTGCGATGCCATTTTATTCAGCCCGTGACGTAATATTTTTACGGCATTTCGATTTGACCAGACTTACCCCATGTCCGAACTTACCCCCCAATGCACTCTATAAACATTAATAATTACAAATATTTTTCTAGCTTTAGGTTTTCTGTTTCACGAAAGCATTATCAAATAAACACATAAGTCACAATCGCAAGGGAATTGCAGTGCAGTGCAAAGAATCGTTCGTTAGGTTGCGGAGCTGCAGTGAGTTAGTTGGTCCCTCGCGGCCGGCAGTTATAACTAAGTTGTAGTACACGGTGTTATGGCGATCTATTGAAGCATATTTCACTGTAGGGATTGTGTAGTGCCGTTTCTGATTTTTATCTGATTTTTTTAGGTGTACTGGAGATTTTCAGACTGTATCAATTATTTTGTTTTGCTTAAAGAGACGGTTGTACGTTTTATACAGGGTGGAATTTTTTGACGACACCTGGAGGGAAAGTTCTCTAAATACTGAAGCTAGCCGATTTTACTCAAAGGAAACATTCCTTTATTTTTAAAAAGAAGCAAAGCTGCATTCGGAGATTTATGAAAATACGCCTGCCGCACCCGGGATTCGAAGCGGCTAAAATCCAACAAAATAACAGCCTGTACTTTAATGGCATCAATCGATGACTCATTCCATCCTGTATATAGGTATAAACATAATTTTTGAACGGTTTTAATCAGCTTCACTTCGCATAGTTGTGTTTGATTCAAATCTTGCGATATATTTTTCAATTTCTGTTTAACCGATTCTCCTGAAACTTATCGCACACAGATTCAATTCCCATGACAATACAGCATTATGATAATTTCAACCTTAAATCCTTCAAATCCTGATGCTGCAGTGGTTATCTATACTAATATTATAAAGAGGAAAGATTTGTATTTTTGGATTTTTGTATGTAACGAATAAACTTAAAAACTACTGGACCGATTTCAAAAATTCTTTTGCCGTTAGAAAGCTGTATTATCCCTGAGTAACACAGGCTACGGGCGGAGCCGTGAGGACACAGCTAGTGCAAGATAAAACCGTTTAACTTAAAAGTATTATTAAGAGATTTTTTTAAAGAAAATAAAGGAAGAACTTAAAGAAGAACATTAAAAGCATAACATTACGCCTGTATTCCCCGAAGGGTTGCGCAGAGGTATATAGTAACACTCTCATTTCACCGTTATGTTTAAGTCTCATGTAATAGGGGGCGAGCCTATTGCCGTCAACCGAGCACAAATCCAAACTCCAGGCTGCTACTGAGGAATTCCACACGGAAAACCCAATAACACTTTGCCAGACCTGGGGATCGACCCGAGGACCCCACGATCAGCAGACGGGTTTGCCACCGGTAGACCAACGGGGCAGAAGAAGAAATTGAAATAAAACTCGTATTCCATACAAATAAGTATCTATTTCGTGCAGAGAATCTTTTAAGTTCTATAATAATATTGTATGATTCAAAAATCATTTTGCCTCAAACTTAAACAAGATTTTCTCTCACTACCCTACTACAGTGAAACTTCATACACCAAGCCGACGTCCTAATTCCGCCATTTGCAATGAATCATATTTAAGAGCGGCAAAATATCTTAAACAAGATAAATTCGTCCCTTACTAATTAGTAGGCGAGCGAGCAGGGTTATCCGAAAGGATGTAATTCAAGTCCAATTAAAATGACTTGAAACATCAAGGCGATGGTGTGCTAATTATTGCGGCCGTCCTTAGAAATGGTAGATCATAAGGCTGTACCGTGTGTGTTCTTTTATGTTGTATATCTGCGATTATGGTTTCGTTTACGACATGTTTTTTTAAGCCTAGGCATATACGGAGGCCTGTCTGGGAGACGCAGCGCCACGAGCTAGTCGCGGCGGTCGGCGGTGACCTCTCGCTTCCGGCCGTGGTTCAGTCCATGGTCAGGAGCGAGAATGCGTGGGAAGCCATCGCCTCATTTTGCGAGGGGGTGATGGCGACCACGGAGGAAGCGGATAGGGGGAGGGACATCCATGAGGACTTTCGAACGATATAAAAAAGGCATATACGGAGGTGTAGGCCGCGTAGGCAACACATTCAATTATAGTTTTACAATCCATATGGTCGGTCAACGCCTTTAATGTCAGGCGATACCGCCCATGTAGGCGTTGCCCAACTGTATGGATCGTAAAACTATGACTGACCCATGTTGCCTGCGCCTTACGCTTAGGCTAAAACTTGGACACATGCTTTGAAATTATGTACAGAGCCAATAGTGTGCTTGGGAATAATAGTTTGCAAATAATTGACTGGCATTCAAAGCAGAACGTATCATGAAGATTTCTAAAATTAAAGTAGGGCCATTTTAATAGGTCACATTTGACACTTCATCAAAATATGTATTTGCAATAGCAGCCATTTTTTTTGTTTTTTTTTTCAAAGTTAGAAGCACAATTAGACGTAGGTAGTTTAGCAGAAAGGACTCAATCCACAAAATTGTCAAAAATGACTTATTGGTACCAAAATGGTCTATATGGTAGGGCCTTTCATTCAGCAAAAAATATCCCAGAAATAAACAAAGGAAATACGTTTTTTGTGACAGGGAACCAAACCACATATTAGGCAAGCATTTTCTCTTTATTACCTATAAAGACCCAACCTGTTTAAATCATCCAACCCTATATTTTCCTAAATAAGTCCAGAAATACACAATATAACCATCAACCAACTTATACACATAAAAATACGATTGATTTTACCAAGGATGTATAATGACGTAACAAAATCTGAATACAGCATCACTGAAGAAAACCACTCTGAACTTAAAACGTCAATAACTCAAAAGTGACTCTGTGTGGATTGAGTCCTTTCTGCTTAACTACGTCCAATTGGACAACATGCTTATTTTAATAATGGATAAGGAGACAATTTTACGATTTATTTTGACAAACAGACAATAGATTTACATATGTCAAATGTGACCTATTAAAATAGGGCCACTTTAGGCAAAAGTTCTAAATAGGTAAATGTCGTAAAAAATGTATCGTCTTAATTAATTAAATTTCATATAACGTGTCTTATTTAAATAATTTAAATAGTATCAACTTCGGCAATAAACGCGACAAAGTGACAACAAAGTGAAATATTTTTTTAATTAACAAACCTCTCTGTGACATTAACAATTTTCTGTTTATGTCAGACATTAAGTTGTTCACAAAATTCATTAAAATTTCGAAGATTTACTGGAGCGATATCGTTGAAACATGTTCAATTTCCCTACCGATATTAGACGGGTAAGCAAAGACACAGTACCTTGGGAACAGCGAAGCAAGAATTTATTAACTGTTCTACCTAGCCTTTTCCCATGTTGAGGTCAGCTTCCAGTCTAACTAGATGCGGCTGAATACCAGTATTTTACATGGAGCGACTGCCATCAGACCTCCGCAACCTAGTTACTGGGTAATGCCGATATCCTAAGGTTAGACCGCTTGTCAGACTTTCGGGCTTCTGACTACCCGTAACGACTGTCATAGGTATTCGTATGACACCCGGGACAGACTGTTTAACGTGCTCTCTCAGGCACGGAGAGCTCTCGATGTGTAACGAACGGTCACCCATCTACAGACTGACTGTGGCAAGCGCAGCTTAAAGTCGCTAATCGTATGATCCGTGCGGTTGGTAATTAGCCACGAGCCCCTCCAAGAATTTATTAACTGATTGTAGTAATATTTTGATAATTTGGCAAAAATTAATGTATAATACAAACAGGCCCTGGCAAATAAAAATTACCTCTAGGATTATTAAAATAAAGTGTATTATTGGCAGTCTTGGAGTGTTCTGATGCAGTAAAAAAGTGAGTCGAATCATAGTTTTTGTCTCCCTAACAAGTATATTATCTGTGTATGAAACACGTAGTACTTACTTCCTCTTAGCCTTTTCCCAATTATCTTGGGGTCAGCTTCCAGTCTAACCAGATGCGGCTGAATACCAGTATTTTACACGGAGCGACTGCCATCAGACCTCCGCAACCCAGTAACTGGGCAATGCCGATATCCTAAGGTTAAACCGTTTGTCAGACTTTCGGGCTTCTGACTACCCGTAACGACTATCATAGGTATTCGTATGACACCCACACGTAGTACTTACGAGAAACGAAAATCAGCTAAATTCAAAAACGGTTTTCTCGAAAATATTTTGAGTCGCCACATACTGTTTTTTACATCATAACTTAACATCACGCCTTTTATTCCCTGAAGGGTTGGGCAGAGGTGTTTTAGTAACACCCTCGTTTCGCCAGTTATGTTTAAGTCCCATGTAATAGAAGGCGAGCCTATTGTCATTAACCGGGCTCAAATCCAGAGTCAGGCCTGTTACTGAGAAATTCCTCATAGAAAACCCAATATCACTATGCCCGACCTGGGGATCGAACCCAGGACCCCATGCTCACCAGTTGCGCTTGCGACTACTAGACCAACAAGGCAGTCAAGTTCTTTTTTAAAATGTATTATTTTAGATTTATAGTACTTACACCTTAGCCCACATTAGCCTTTCTTCTATCACTGTGCCTGTAAAGCTGATATTTTTTTAAGAATTCGAAAATACCCATGAGTAATTTCGAAGTTTATTTTTTACGACTTAAACCAGTTAAGATTTTAAATATATTCCAGTAAACAACGACATTCTATATACAAGGTTAGTCGGAAAGGGGGTACTAAGCCGCGGGCCACTTAATGTATCACTGATGACTATTTTAAAACAAGTGTTAAAACAAAATTCGATAACTTTTATTTGCATGTAAAAATATTTTTATTTTAGTTTTAACAAAAAATAAAATTATATTTATTTATTTATTTATAGTTAATTAAAACGGCACAGGTCCAATTACATTAATTAACATAGAATTATAAATATTAAAATAAAATAAGCATTCAAATAACATACAATACAAAAATTAAATTCAAAGATATACAATTCGTGGATAAAATTATTAATCATTATTTGAGTAAATGGTTATGGTGATCAATTAAACACATCACAAACTAACGTACATAAATTAGCATCTAATAGTGGACACCCTCGCATATTGTCTCTCACAGAACACCAGACACGCACGCATTGTTTTCTTCCATTCATCAGCAAAGACATCACATTCAGGGTTGGCAGTCAGGAGGGCGTTTAGCATCCTTAGGGTTCGACATACTGGGGATTCGGCTCTAGCAACAGATTTAGACAGCGGTAGTGCGAACAGCTTATGACGGCGGCTTAGACGGTGCCCAAGGTATTTGTCGGGCACAAAAAGGCAGCAGTAAAGTCCGTGGAGTTCAGGGCAGTCAATACGACCGCTTAGGGTTTTACAGGCAATCGTCAGCTGATCAAAGCCCCTTCTTACCTCCAACGAATTGAAGCCCAATACCCCTAGGAGATAATTCGTTGGGTACAAGAATGGAAAGTAATAGTACAGCCTTTTATACAAGAATCTCAAGAAGGTTTTCTGAACCTTCTCAAGCATCAGTGTCTGAGACGCAGTATGCGGATGCCAGACACAGGCGCTGGACTCGAGTTTACTCCGAACCAAATTGGTGTATAGGAGTTTAATAATACTGGGATTGCGAAAGTCACGAGCGTTCCTCAAGACAAATCCCAGACGCCTGAAGGATTCCCTTGTAAGGGCAGACACGTGGTCTCTAAATGTCAGACTGCGGTCGAAAACCACTCCCAAGTCCTTAACGCTGGTGACACGAGTGATCACTGTACCCCCCAAATTATAATTGTATTTTATTTTATACCTGCTTTAGTTATGAATTCAAGTTTCTAACCCCAAATATGACCTTAATAGTAAACACAGCTGATCATAGCTATGGACAGATAGATTTTACCATATTTTTTACGAAATCTTTGAAAAGCTATTTCTCTTAAACTATCGAGTTTTGGGGAAAATTGTAGAACAAAAGTTATCCCTTATTATGGGTACTTTAACACGTTTTCGGCTTAGTACCCCCTTTCCGACTAACCTTGTATAAATCGCTCTCTCCATATTCTTCGTACGAATTTGATTCACCGCGGCGGTACTGTGGCGCGGTTGACAGGTAATTAGAATAATGAATGTACCTTCTAATTATACAGCACAATGGGTATTATTAAAGAGCGCCTGTGAAGTGAGCTGCGTATATTAATTATATATAAAATGTATAATTAAGCTAATATTTACTCTTCCAATGAAAATGATATGAGAGCTCTTACTATTCTCACGAAGAGACGTTCGCACACGGTTTCCAGTTGGTCCAAAATTAGCCTATTACCGTCCCACTGCTGGGCATAGGCCTCTTTTTAACCGACTTCCAAAAAGGAGGAGGTTACTATGTTCGTCTGTATGTATGTTTTGTTTTTTTTTTTTGTGTATATTCATCGATATTTTCGCCAATTGTGAACCGATTTTAATGATTCTTGGTATACTTCGAAGTTGGTCCCATTTAAATTTGGTGAAGATCTGATGAAGAACTTCGGAGATAGACAATGGAACTCTTCAATGACGAACAGTACGCATATTGTGATGATGTGATTATGTTACGAGCACCGTCTTTAGTAGGTTCAACCAAATTTTAATTAAGGCCACTAAAATGAAAAAAATAAAAACTTTTTTACAAAAAATTTAAACCGACTTCAAAAAAGAATAAAATAATTACCATATAAAATTAACAGTTTCAGAAGTCGGTGCCTTCAATTTGGTTCAGCGTGGATCAGCACCGACTTCTGAAACTGTTAATTTTATATGGTAATTATTTTATTATTTTTTGAAGTCGGTTTAAATTTTTTGTAAAAAAGTTTTTATCATATTTAATAATCGATTCGCTGGCCTGGTGCGTGTTGGCGGACTACATACACCATCACAAGGTTATGCAGATTTCCTCACGATGTTTTCCTTCACCGTTAACGCAAGCCTTCTTTTTTCGTGTGGTTAGTGACTAACCTGGTGTCAGAGTTTATGCCGCTCATGGGCCTCTGACTTGGCTTCACATGCCTTCGAGAAATATCTCTCAGGTTTACTCTTGATGTTTTCCTTCACGGTTTTAAGCAAGTGATAATTAAACAATACGCACATGAATCTGAAAAGTCAGAGGTGCGTGCCTTGGGTTCGAACTCGAGACCTATGACTTAGTAGTCCGACGGGTACACCACTAGGCTATCATTGCTCGTTACTTGTTAGCGTAAGTGATAAACATATTCTGAGCCATCCATAAATTTGAAATGAACTCTGGCCCTCCAACGTGGAAGGCAAGCGTCCAACCGCTAGACTATCACTGCTACCAGTTGGTACAATGGCAAAACAGCAGTGATAGCCTAGTGGTAAGATCGTCGGACTGCCAAGTCATAGGTCTCGAGTTCGTACCAACGGCACCTTTGCCTCTACTTTACAGTAGAGAGATTCAAAGTATTTTTTTATGAAAATAAACATAGTTATTTATCTTAGAGTATACATATTAATTAGATAATTAGGCGGTTTAGTCTTTTTACCTTTCCACTGACGATATGCACCTATCGGCTTTTTACTATCGAGTAAACGACTTTTTGGTAGATAGTAGGTTAAATTATTTCATTTCGCTTCTCTGTTGCTACGGCGTAGCAGCTACGAGACGCTACGCAGTCTTACAATTACACTATACTTTAATCACTTGGCATAACTCATTCAATAAATAATTAATTTACGCTTCTATGAAGACTGTTCTTGAAAGTGGTTAACTAAAGAGCTATTATCCCACATCTAGTTTAGTTTCTCTAACCAAGAATATCTACGAAATGAAAATAGTTCGTTTTCAACGTAAGTTTACTAGAAAAGGCTTTTAATAAACAAAGTTGTGTTTATTCAACATTCAAATAGAGATACCCTGTAAAGTCGCGTTCTCACTTTGTCGTGACGACAGATAATCGTGTAGTTTTAAGTGTCGTGGCTTATATATTTAAATGGAGGTGTTCACATATAAGACGACACGATTAACTGTCGTTCACGACTTGTTTTTGCAGTGACGACAGATTGTCAAGTCAATGGGAACGGCTAGCACGACAGTCGTAAAACGATAAGAAAACGTCACGAATTCGTGACGGCAAGTCATATGTCGTTGCTACGACTATCTGTCATGGCCACGATAAAAATATCGTCTCGTCTTGTAGCTTGCTACTGATGTGCAAACGACAAAGCGACTGTCGTAAAACGATAAAATGTCGTCGCGATCCAATGGGAACAGCTAGAGACGACAGTCGTCCAACGATAAACTAAGCTGTTATATTTAGAATTGGAGGGATGCTCCAGTATTTCGTTGCAATTGAAATTTCATGTGATATCTAAGTTCATTAGTGAACATTTGCGTGTGAGTCATGAATTTTGAATGATTATTCGAACTCATAGATATTTTCTACACCAATCATACGAATTTCACGTTCGTAAACCATCAGTAGACCTCCCCGTTCCTATAAAAGGAATAAAGTGATTTATCCACAAATTCCAGTCAGAGTGCAAAATGTTCTTTACCTGACCGACATGTTAAAAATGGAACGGTATAGTGCTTTCCACGCCATTTTTGAGTCAGAAATAGACAGCAGGTAATGGGCTGGTATTAGTGACTGGGATGTGTGTAGGCAGTTACTGAAATAGCTACAGTAATATTATTTGATAGTAAATAGTAATAGAACTGCCTCGTTCTGGGTTCGATTCCCAGGTTGGGCAAAGTGTTATGAGTTTTTCCGTGTGGACTTCCTCAGTAGTAGCCCGGAGTTTGGATTTGTGCCCAGTTGATGGCTATAGACTCGCCCTCTATTTATGGGACTTAAACATAACGGCGAAATGAGAAGGTTACTATACACCTCTACCCGACCCTTCGGGGAATACAGGCGTGAGTATATGTACGTATGTAAATAGTAATAGATGTTGTTTATATTATTTACTTGGAATTCATCATGAATATAATGGATAAATATATATATATTTAGGGTTAACACCCTGTATATATACAGGATGTTCAAAGATTAACTCTAAGAATTTTGTGGGGTTACTTGGTATCGTAAATTGAACAAATTTCGTAGAACTACTTTTCGAAACTCGCGTATTTTTTTATTACTTTCAATAAAAATAAAATTGTTTCCAAACGTTGTTCTATGAAATTTGTTCAATTTGCGATACCGAGTAATCCTACAAAATTTTTAGGCTGGACATCCACCAGAGCTGTGCGAGGAAAATGTGCGCTGCGAAAATGTGTAGTGAGGATGTGTAACGGTGTGACCCTTTCCACCAGAGCTGTGCGAGGAATGGGTAATGTGTAATGCGTACTGTGTACAAATGAGCCGTGCGAGGATAGGTAGCGGACTCTTTTCGAATAGGGTGGTGTGGCGGGAGCGGTACACATTCCTCGCAACGTATTCCTCGCAACACATTCCTAGCAACACATACCTAGCAACACATTTTTCGCAAGATATTTCTCGCTTGTTTTGTATGAACAAAAACCTCGCACTGCTAGACCCATATCCACCAGACCTGCGCAGAGCGAAGCTAGGTAAATGAAATGATTCCATTGGTGCTTACAAAACACATTCCTCGCTACGCAGCTTAGCACAGCTCTGGTGGATGCTCAGCCTTAGAGTTCATTTTTTAACACCCTGTATAATTTGATAATCTTGATTGGTGTTTTGGTAAATGAATAGTCTCAAATACAAAGATAGCTACTATTGTTTAATTACTTCAACGATTCTACAAAATTTATGAAAATAAAAATGAACGATGTGTGTCGCTGTTCAGGCAGGCGGCCGGTCATAAAACAATAAGCCAAAACCTCTAACAACATGGATTTATGAAATATATGTTGTGCCGACCCCACCTAGTGTGGGATAAGGGCAGGAAGAAGAAGAAGAAGTGTATCGCTGGTCAACGTTGACAATGCAATGCCAAAGGTGGAGGCGCTCTAGCCGTGCCGCGCGCGATGACGTCACTTCGTATTTGTTTGCATAAATAATACATAAATATAAATAAAAAAAACATAACATCTTGCCTGTATTCCCCAAAGGGTTGGGCAAAGGAGCATAGTAACACCCTCATTTTGTCATTATGTTTAAGTCCCATGTAATAGGGGGCGAGCCTATTGCCATCAACCTGGCACAAATCCAAACTCCGGGCTGTTGCTTAGGAATTCTACACGTAACAACCCAATACCTACACACGTTGCACGACCTGGGGATCGAACCCAAAACCTCACGAACAGCAGTCACGCTTGCCACTACTGGACTAACAAGGCACTTAAATAAATAAATATAATAGTATTACATACCAAATAGTAATTTTTATGCCTGCTTTGTTGGTCTAGTGGTGGCAAGCGCGACTGCTGATCGTGAGGTCTTGAGTTCAATTCCCAGGTTAGGCACAAAAAAAAAAAAAATTAAAAAAAAAAAAAAAAAAGGTTAGGCAAAGTGTTATTGGGTTTTTCCGCGTGGATTTCCTCAGTAGTAGCCCGTAGTTTGGATTTGTGCCCGATTGATGGCATAGGCTCGCCCCCTATTACACGGGACTTAAATATAAAGGCAAAAAGAGGATGTTACTATACATCTCTGCCCAACCGTTCGGGGAATACAGGCGTGATGTTATGTTATTTATTATGCAAAAACCGGAATTCAAAACGCAAATTGATGTTGAAGTATGTTTCTGTTTAATCTATACTAATATTATAAAGCTGAAGAGTTTGTTTGTTTGTTTGAACGCGCTAATCTCAGGAACAACTGGTTGATTTGAAAAAATATTTTTGTGTTGGATAGTGCATTTATCGAGGAAGGTAATAGGCTATATAACATCACGCTACGACCAATAGGAGCGGAGCATAAATGAAAAATGTTGCAAAAACGGGAAAAATGTCCACCTTTGCGAAGCCGGGACGGTCCGCTATTTCGTCAAAAACACGTACAACGTTCTTGCATCATAGCTACAGAATTCTGTGTAGTTTTACCTCATGGCGACACAACATTTTTTCACAAAACCGGTAGTTGTCAGATCAAAAGGAGTCTGTGTGTGGAGCCGATAACGAGAGGTCAACAAAGAGAAACTATACACGAGTATATTGTAACAAACGGTTGCCACTTCTTAGGAAGGCTACATATGAAATGTGTTATTTTATCTATATAAAACCCGCGCAACTTCGTCTGCATTTTACCCGTTTTTGTAACATTTTTCATTTATGGTATCTACGGCGCACCTACCTACCATACCTGCCTACCCTACCTACCTACCTGCCTACCTACCCCACTTACCTACCCTACCTACCTACCTACCCTACCTACCCTACCTTAGACTTCAAAATCAATTATAGCCCATAATGTTGCCGAGGACTAATAGCTATATAACAAAAAAAGTTTCATCAAAATCCGTCTAGTAGTTTTTTTGTTAAAGCCGGACAACAGACAGACAGACAAAAATTTCCAAATTTTTAAATTTTATGCAATAAATTTCTTGTATAAAGACCTCTAAGGGTATTTTTTTTAGTTTTTATTCAATGTACAGAATTGAACTCTTCTACAGTTTTATTATATTAGGTCCTTACCTATGAAATTGGCGTTTTTTTCTCACAAATAGAGGGCCTCGTCACTTCTATGATTTAAAATATTCATCAATTGCTTGATATTATATCGAATAATGACCATCATAGGCAACTACCAATAGTAAAAAAACCTTAACACTTATAGTTTTCTAAACATAAAAAATACCTTAATAATGCCTCCTCTTTTTGTTAGCAGAAATGTACACTATTTTTGTTTTAACTTAGCCAAAACTTATTTTTGTCGCATAATCTAAGTGGAATACGTTATCTTAGTTTTTAAACATTAGTGCATAAAAGTTTTAAAACATTAGTGTTTATAGTTGTTAAATAAATTAAGAAAATGTTAGTATGAAAAATGCAACTTCTTTAAAATTCTCCATACAAAACGCTGATTTCATAGGTGGGGGACCTAATATGTACAGATATAGAATATAGATATATTTAATTGTTTTTGTTATGATATGTATGATGTAAATGTATTATCAAAATGGAGGCTATACATTTAAAACGCGCCCTTTAATATAGGTTAGTAATACTTTTTTTAGCTCTTTAATTTTTTTGTGGTACAGCGTGGGAAGTACTTTCTACCTCAATCGTAGAACGAAACAGAAAGGTTATAATGTAACACCCACTAACAAAACGTTTTGCAAAATGTCGTTCAAAGCCTAAAATAAGTTACCTACTACGCCTACTCAACGTTTTTCTTTGACGTTCGATCGCCACACTGTAATTTAACAAAAATAAGTTTGTATTTATTTCCTCTATATTCTGATTTGATTATCAAAAAAGAAATAGCGACGCATATTGAAAGAGAAAAATAAATCTCGGTTCCAGAATAAAATTCACACCCTTGAAATGAATACACCAATATCTACCTAATGATAAAAAGACCATTGCACCGGTTTCGTAACAATCTCTACAATGGAATACAGATACTTTTATTTTTCACTTTCCACTTTATAACTAACTCCCGAGTTTCCAACTTCGAAGTTGTACAAAACCGATCTAAATCAATACGTAAGTTAGCACAAAGACGTTCTATACATAATAACGAGGACAAACAAACATATTTGGTCACAGAACTATAGAGACATAAGTTAAACGGTTCATGGTCGGTCGATACCTTTAGAATAGAATAGAACTTTATTTGCATAGATTGTAGGTACAATAGGTAGGTGTCTTGTTGGTCTAGTGATGGCAAGCGCAACTGCTGAGCATGGGGTCCTGGGTTCGATTCCCAGGTCAGGCAAAGTGTTATTGGGTTTTTCCATTAGAAATTTCTCAGTACCAGCCCGCAGTTCGGATTTGTGCCCGGTTGATGGCGATAGGCTCGCTTCCTATTACATGGGACTTAAACGTAACGGTGAAATGAGGGTGTTAGTATACACCTCTGCCCAACCTTTCAGAGAAACAGGCGTCATTTTATGTGATCAATCCTGTTATGATATGTGGTATAATTTTCTGCCTATACCCATTCAATCTTCTCAATCCGTCCCTGTACACTTGGTGGGTACATCCATCATATTTGGTTTGACAAGCACACATGTTCCGGGCCGCTTGGAGAAAAATTATTTAACATTTCATTGCCCCCGAGAAAACAATTTAAAATCTTCACGATCAGTTTGTCTTGAGGGTTTAACTGAAGTTCAAAGTATTAAAGTGACTACTACTGAGGAGCGTTTGAACTTTCTAACTATTGTCAATTATAAAAGAGTTGAGTCAAGTCTTTTGTACTTGGAACTTTGAGTAGTAAGTCAATATACACAATACAACGTGTTACAAAAATACCCCTAAAGTCGAAAGGGGATTAAAAGGTCCCTTGTAAAGAGTCTATTGGCAATATTTGAAAATCGTAGTATGACCCAAAACAAAAAAGAATTTGGATAAAACATAAAATAATCATCATTGAAACGCAACCCTGAAAACATAAAACTAAAGAGTAGACTACTCAGACAGTTATTTACATTCTTACCTAATTTCCTCTGAGAGGTAAATGGCAACAACTATAAAAGACTACTTGATTATTTACATTTTTTATGGGGAATTATGTAACACGTGATGAGGAGGAATATTTTGACGCCTAAGTGATATTTTTGAATAATTTGTATTTTAATAATTTTGTATATAGGTAGTTAGTTTTGTCTTTAGATTTGTATGTTTTTAGTTTAGTTTTATATTGTATATATTAGGTTTAAATGTAGGTAAATGATATTTGTGTATAGATAAATAATTTAATTGTATAATGTATGTAACACGTTGTATATACAATGTGTTAGGTAATGAACTGTCGAAAGTTTAATATACTTCATGTTATACACTTAATTTTAATGTCAAAATTACTCCTTTTATCGCCGATTCCTATAATTTACTGAGCGTTATTGGTTAAAATTAAGACTCGTGTATCTTTACCAATAATGAAACAAAGACCCCATAAGTTTGCACAGTAGACCCTCTCATACGAAAGTAGCTATAACACGTAAAATTAGCTTACTACTCTTTGTATATGCCTGGTTTGCCTGCAATAAAAAATGCTACCTTTGATAAGCAAAACGATTCGTTTTTGTTTATAGGAACCGGCACTAATAATATAATTTTATTATGTGTAGTCAATAACTGAGGTTTTTTTTCATGAAATAGGTGACGGTGATTGTCATTTTGCAAAGAAGTTTTTCGTATTCCAAAATCGAAAGATATTAATTACATAAATTTTTATTGAACACATACATTACTGGGCAGGTCTAAAATTAACTCTAAAATAACTCAGGAGGTGACTAGCATTTGCGCGCGGACTATAGTCTTTAATCTATCTATCAAAATAAACACAGCAGGCACACAACCTCAATAAAAAAATATACAAAATATAAAACGTCCCTCATTAATCACAAAGACAACAAGTACTTAGTTGCTCGGAGGACCAATATCCAGAGGGTGTCGTCTGCTTAAGATAAGGGCGTCTTGAAGAGTGGTACCGTACTAATTTGAATTAAATTCCTAAGGATTACGGGATCTCACCCCTCCTGTAGATTACGGCGCTTTGTTTTACCTGTTATTTCATATATATCTAACACCTTTAAACGAGCAATTCTTGTATATGATATCTTTATTTAGGTATATATAATTCGACTGTACGTGTGTATGTCACTAAACCCCTCCTAAACGGCTGGGCCGATTTGAATGAATTGTTTTGTATGCGTTTGGGTGGCGCCCTGGATGGTTTAGATTCACAATTGGACCCGGTAGGTGGCGCTGCTGTCGGTATGCTTTTCCTTGTAGGACGACGTCTGCCAGGTTCGCTAGTGTATATATAATCTGAATCTCGGAAACGGTTCCAACGATTTTCATGAAATTTAGTATGCAGGGGGTTTCGGGGCCGATAAATGGATCTAGCTAGGTTTAATTTTTTAGAAAACGTCGATTTACCAAAAAATTCTAAGCAAAGCTCGGTCCTACAGGTACTATCTACTGATATAATTAAATGTTGCATTTGGGTATTTTTAAGGAGATATTGTGAACTTGTATAATGCAAATAAATCAAATATATTCATTAATTGTGAATACATTACATTTCTTAAAAGCTGAACTAATTGGTTTTATAGCAGGCTACTAATTTAATTGTGAACGGTCTTGAGCTAGGAACGGGGACAAGATGGCTACCTTTACTACAAGCATCATAAATATAAATATACTTTATACATACCTACACTTGGCAGCAATGAATCCGGGTCACCAACATAAACCTTAATAACTCGGAAAACATTGTTTAACATTTTAACATTGTTTTGTGTATGTTGGTGACCCGGGTTCATTGCTCCCGAGAGGTGTAAAAAGACCCTTCACGAAGCCGTCAACCATGCATTCAGTACATCAAACTAAGTAACCCTACGCAAAAATTGTCGCTGGGAAACGACTTTTTTTTTGGGTGAAAAATTTCGTTTTACTGTAAAGCTCAATGTAACGCACTCAAACACTGTGCTGATAGATGCAATGAGTAGTAAACGGGTAATGGAGGTATTTCAAGTACATTTGCAACCTTTAAAACTAGTATTAAAAAAAGGTTTTGAAAAAGTTGGAACTTTGACCTCCAATATAACTAGAAGGTTCCCAGGCATAGTCCAGAACAAAAAAAATATCGCAATGACGTGGAGAGTAAGTGCTTTTCGGCTTCATTATGTTTATAATACCTACTCGCCATGGATCACTTACTTAAGACACAGCAGTGATAGTGGTGTGACCGTCGGACTGCCAAGTCATAGGTCTCGAGTTCGAACCCTAGGCACGCACCTCTGACTTTTCGGTTTCATGAACTTTCATGTGCGTATTGTATAATGATCACTTGCTTAAAATCAGTTAAGGAAAACATCGTGAGGAAACCGGGCATGCCTGAGAGATATTTCTCGACGGCATGTGTAGCTAAGTCAGAGGCCCATGGGCGGCATAAATTCTAACACCAGATTAGTCACTAACCACACAAAAAGAAGAAAACTTACTTAAGAAATTCTTCGTTCACTTTCTTACATAAATGCGACGAAATGTTGCAACAGGCCGGCAACACGCCGCTAAAGAACTTGTGCCACAATAAAACATATTTACTTACCCATAATATTTGCCTTACCACGTTTCTTGGCAGGCCACAGGTATATTTTACTCAAAATAGTTATCCTCTAGAGTAGCAATTCTCAAGCAAGACACAAATACAAGGCAGGGCCGGGGTTGCCAGCCACAATGGCGTCCGCTTCAAATATTTATCATGCAATTCCCGCCGCTCTCATTCATCTATGCTGCAATTTATTTTTCAGCGAGCAACCCTGTAAGCCGTGATCCACTTAGGATTACTGCACATTGCCAACATTTCGTCGACTAAATTGTCGGGGAGAGTATTCAAGCGATG
Organism: Amphipyra berbera; assembly: GCA_910594945.2. Lineage (NCBI taxonomy): Eukaryota > Metazoa > Arthropoda > Insecta > Lepidoptera > Noctuidae > Amphipyra > Amphipyra berbera. Next base: position 4,950,505 of record OU343136.1, on the reverse strand, counting down.
GAGCTATTCAGGTTAGCGTGTGTTAAGGTTTAATCTGTCATTAAGTATTTGCATGTTACCTGATAATTAAAATATTTCTTGGAAGTACTCAGAATAAACCACCAGTTTAAACAGTAGTTTATGAGTGTAAAAATATAAGTTGGTTATCAAAAACTTATTTACCAAATCAAGCCATAAATTACCAATAACAATGTATTTTCACAATTTTTTCGAGATTAATAATAAAGTTAGGTATATTATAAAATCAAGATTTTACGATGAATGGATAAATTAGTTGCCCGGACAGACTTCGTTCTGTCAAAAGTTATTGGCCTGTACTGGGAAAGAAAAGTGTTGTTTTTACTATTTTCCACGCAATTTTTGTTTTTTCTCTCCACAAGAACCTTTCTTATGCCTTAAGGAATAAGTATATAAAAAAAATAGCCGAATTGATCGACTCGTTCTCAAGTTTTGTGCTTAGCAACACATTTGGCGATTCATTTTTACTTATATAGATAGATAGATTACCTATTTTCGAATGGTAGCCTCTCTAGGACCGTTGTACCTGTCAGTAAAATAAGCCCATGTCATTGTCAAAAGATGACATAACGGTGGGTAATTTTTTAATATTATCAGTCAAAACATTAAAATGCATTCACTTGTCAATTAGTTGATGTGTTCATTTTTATTTATTTATTTATTTTATTCTTTATGCACAAAATTAGTTCAGAGGCGGACTTAATGCCTTTAGGCGTTTTCTACCAGTCGACCTTAGAGTGATGCAGAGACAAAACATGGTAGGTGCACACTTTATTAAGATAGCATAATATAATATCAAAAATAAGCTTTGTATATTTATAACAAATTAAATTAAATACACAAATTTCAAATATATAGATACATCATACATCATCATCATTTTTACATTGTACGTTTTCAATTTGGTTGAAATCTGCGCTGCAAACATGCCACTATACGCATATGGATGCGGCGATCGCACAGTAGTCGCGATTTGTTACCTTTTTTATTCTATTCGACTGCTTATAGATGGTCTTGCGGACCGTTTCTACGTAATCGGGCAGTTATTGGAAAGACCTGAAGAGTCTCCAACCAATGGGGACGAATAAAATACTTAACCTAAGCTAACTTCTACTACTACTAACATCATGACTACTAGCAACAACAACACTAAGGGCGACCCCTAATGGGATTCGGACCTCGACTTAGGGCGTTGCTAGTGGGAAGACTGGGAGGGAGATAGCTTGATGAGGGCTGAATTATCGGTGACTGCGGAGTCAGAAAAAACGACTGGACCCGCGGTGGCGGCGGGTGAGCACGGTGGATCAGGGAATTTGTTGCCGAAAATGGAAGCAATCTTATAATCTGCACATAACATTCGATTTAACAAAAGCACTTAAGCACTCGATTCAATAAAACTCCAAGCAGATAGCAAGCCGATTTAGGTTTAATCGATGGAGTGTCGTCAGTGTGCTTTAGTCCTAAACCGTGATCCATTTAGAGACGAGTGCCGCGTCCTAGTGGATTTGAACAAAACAAGTGAAAACCCTGGCTATTTTGCCTATTCTAATTTAGGTTAAAGCAAAGGGCATGATATAAAATGTGGTTTAAATTAAAAGGATTTTTTTTTTCAAGATTACATTTTGTTAATTAGAAAAAGTGAGGTACAGATTAAAATCTCTGTTTGGGCAGGGTTGTAGTGGAACCAAAGCTTCTTATTAGGGATGTGCTTTTAAATTTTTTGTCTATTATTTTCCTCCTGTCGTTCGGACTTGTTATTTTAATTATACATAACATCACGCCTGTATTTCCCGAAGGATTGGGGCAGAGGTGTACAGTAACACCCTCATTTCACCGTTATGTTTATCTCGCAGGTAATAGGGGGCGAGCCTATTGCCATCAACCGGGCACAAATCCAAACTCCGGGGTGCTACCAAGGAATCAAGTTTGTCGATGCGACTTCTTAGTTGTGTCGTTTTGTATATACCTGCTTTCTGATTCTGAATCGATTAGTGAGTTGTGGAACGATTCGGTTTTTTATCTCTTTTTCTCTCGTTACGAGAACCGTAGAAGGAGCGAGATGACAAACCGAATCGGTCGACAGCTGCTTATCGAAAAAGTTTTTATAATCGGGAGGCTGAAACTACTTTGCTTTACAAAAACCAGCAGAAACTGAATTGATACGGAATTATTTATCGAAAATATAATGACTTATTACGTATTCTACATTATATTTTGTGTATTTTGCGTATTTTCCCTTTGAGCATATTCTCCAAGGGTATTTATTTAGACATATGATTATTTTGTTTACGAAAACGAATATTTAAATGAAGATGTTTAAAGTTGGAATTTCTTCTGAAATCTCTTACTTAATACGAGATTACTCGTTATAAGATTACTCGTTATAATTAAGTTATTTATTTATTTTTATGGTACATCAACAATAAAAAAGAAAAACATGGATATACTTATAGATTGTTACTCAGTACACATCATTTGCTATTAATAAAACGGTTAAATTATACAATAAAAATAAAAACATTATATTAATATATATATTTATATGTCTTGTTGGTCTAGTGGTCGCAAGCGCGACTGCTGAGCATGGGGTCCTGGGTTCGATCCCCAGGTCGGGCAAAGTGTTATTCGGTTTTTCCATTCGGAATTTCTCAGTAGCAGCGCAGCCCGGAGTCTGGATTTGTGCCCGGTTAATGGCAATAGGCTCGCCCCCTATTACACGGGACTTATAGCTGGCGAAACGAGGGTGTACTAAATGTAAAACACCTGCCGAACCCTTCAGGAAATATAAGGCGTGATGTGATGTTATTATATGTAGGTATATAAAAAAAAGTTAAACTAAAATATTTTAAAAAATTAGCCTTATTTTTTTCTTTTATAAGTTATACACATTATTTTGTTCTTTATTCTTAATAGTAAAAATGGCGGCAAGCAACTGTCTCAATGTTCTAGTGGTAGTAAGTTCGGCTGTCTAGTGTGAGGGTCTTAGTTCGGTACCCAGTTTCGCCCTGAAAAATGAGGCAATACACTAGTAGTGCTAGGCACGCAAGTGTTATACAAGGTTAGTCGGAAAGGGGATATTAAGCCGCGTGCCACTTCATGTATCACTGATGATAGTTTTAAAGAAAGGGTTAATATTTCAAAATTCGATAAAGAAAACCTCGCAAAATGATTTTTATTTTAGTTTTTTCAATTTCTTTGTCACTGCTTTAATTACGAACTCAGAACATGAAGCTTCTAATCCGTGACCCCAAATATGACCTAACATAACGTAGCCTATCATAGCTGAGGATAGATAGAATTTAGCGTATTTCTCTTAAACTGATGACTTTTGGGAAAAGTTTTAGAACAAAAGTTGTTCATTAATATGGGTACTTTAACACCCTTTTGGCTTAGTACCCCCTTTCCGACTAACCTTGTATATTATACTCGTTCGTACAAATCGTGTTTATAGTATAGGTAAATCCAGTCTAAATCTTTAAGTTTTGCAAACGGATATAACGAGTGAGGCGAAGAACAGGAGTGAGTGCTTTTGGAAATCTATAAGATTGAAGTTGTTTTTATATACATAGTATTATATTGGGTTTTTTGCGGTTCAATTTCTTTTCTATATAAAGCTGGGTTATTACTGAAAGCGATTCGATGAGCGGTAAGCGATGCTGGCGATCAACATCTTTCGGTAAGTACAATATGTTTGTAATATGCTCGGTTTTGCATCAATTTATTTCATACTAGCTGTGTCCTCGCGGCTCCGCCCGTAGCCTATGTTACCCAGTGATAATGTAGCTTTCTAGCGGCAAAAGAATTTTGGTAATCGGTTCAGTAGTTTTTATGTTTATTCGTTACATACAAAAATACGAATCTTTTCTCTTTATAATATTAGTATAGATTAGTATTAGTATATTAGATTGTTGATGGATGGAGGGGGAGAGGGAGACCTAAGAAAAGATGGATGGATTGTGTGAGGGAGGATATGAAAGATAAGGGAGTAAATGATAATGAGACGGCAGACAGGGAAGAGCGGAAGAGAAAAACATATTGCGCCGACCCCAAGTAACTTGGGACCAGGGCAGGAAGATGATGAGTATTAGTATAGATTTCATTGCTTTGTTGGTCTAGTGGTCGCAAGCGCGACTGCTGAACATAGGGTCCTGGATTCGATCCTCAGGTCGGGCAAAGTGTTATTGGGTTTTACCATTAGGAATTTCTCAGTAGCAGTCCGGAGTCTGGATTTGTGCCCGGTTAATGGCAATAGGCTCGTCCTCTATTACATGGGACATAAACATAACGGCGAAATGAGGGTGTTACTATACACCTCTGTCTAACCCTTAGGAGAATACAGTCATGATATTATGTTATGTTATCGCATCGCTCCCTGTATGGTATAGGCTTTATTTACACACATACGCTTTGAGATTGGATTGGCTTAAATGTATATATTAAAGGCAATACGGATATCTGAAGCTGCGATATATACCAGTAATCATGTACCTACTCGAACAACATTAGGTTTATCTATCGATATATCGCCGTTCATGTAGTATGAAAATAAATTTGCTTTCAAAGGCTCACAAAAATATATAAAACTGCGATATTTTCTGGGAATATTTTCTATATACACGCTTTATATTAGCTTCACTTGTAACAAACTAAACTAACGTCGCTTAGATAACAATACCGCTCAAGTTAAATTTGACAAGTTTTCAGGAGAGACAAAAAACTGATTATTATCTTTAAAATGACACAACAAACGACTTGCGCGGTGCCAGAACTGTTTGAATAACTCGCTGTGATTGGATAATTTTATTTTTTTTCTAACATCATTCGATGCGCGCCGATAATATCTATCCAATGACGTATTAAACGTCAAATGACCAACTTTCGACTTAGGCGGAATTATTACCTAAGCGACGCACTAACTAACAATGTAATAAAATCTTGAAAGTCAATTTTAACTTACTTCTAATTGTCGTATCGAAATGAAACTTTGTATGTATATGTAGTTCGGATGACAATACTATAATTTGGTATCTTGGAGCTGATCTGATGAGCCAAGAGGTTGATAGTGGAACTCTTCAGTTATAATTTTTTTTAGGAACTTTGCTTAACTTGGAGTTTTAATTTAGGTATTGACTTTTACCCCTTGTGGGGATGGGTTATAATATAAAACTTCCTCACCACACGCTGGGAATAGACGCGCGTTGTAAGATTCATCAAAACCCAGCACGCTTGGTGGTAAGATCTGTACGGTCCGCCTGGCTATCTACCACCCTCACATTAAAGTCACCGCCAAGCAGTTTTTTTTTTTTTTTTTTAAAAAAACGTTGCCCCACACTAGGATTTCTCCTATATCGTGGGTGCGTTTACAGACACAAATCTTCACATACATAAACACCCAGACCCGGAACAACTATCTGTAGGCCATACAAATATTTGTTCCGTGCGGGAATCGAACCCACGACCCGTAGCGCAGAAGCCAATCGCTTAGCCACTGCACCAAACGTGTCGTCAAGTTTACTGTGTTCCGTCGTGTGTATGTGAGAGCCAGAGGGGTATAGGGGAATCCCTCTATATCTCTGTTCTTTGGATTCGTGTGCTTCATCTTAGACCCTGTCTGCGCTTACCATCAGGTGAGACTAGGGCCAAACGCGACCAACTCAAGAATAAAAAATAACTAATGGACATTTCTGTTTATTAAGATAATGGTGACTTATAACAGTTATAACATACATAACATCACGCCTGTATTCCCCGCAGGGTAGGACAGAGGTGTATAGTAACACCCTGATTTCGACGATATGTTTAATTCCCATGTAATAGGGGGCGAGCCTATTGCCATCAACCGGGCACAAATCTAAACTGCGGGCTGCTACAAGAATTCCACATGGAAAAACCCAAACACTAGCTTGACGGTGACTTATAATAAATACATTTTATCTTAATATAGCGGTCCGTCCCGGCTTCGCACGGGTGGACATTTTTCCCGTTATTGCAACATTTTTCATTTATGCTCCGCTCCTATTGGTTGTAGCGTGATGTTATATGGCCTATAGCCTTTCTCGATAAATGCACTATCCAACTCAAAAATAATTTTTCAATTCCAACCAGTAGTTCCTGAGATTAGCGCGTTCAAACAAACAAACTCTTCAGCTTTATAATATTAGTATAGATATACACTATGTAACACAACGAAGAGCGAACCTTGTAACTGGTTGATGGGTAGGTTAAGTGTAATACAATCGTAAACCTTTTGTCTCTATCCACGCTATCCACTTATCACACAGTGTTAAAACGCGCGCATAGTTCAAGCTATTCAGGATTTTGAGAAATTGTTGATTTCTTACTTGTTTACATTGTGCAGCTGATCTTGTAGGATGATATTAGTTATGTTGACCGACTACAAAACTGAAAGAGGTTATGAAAAAAAAGAAAAAAAATGGATGGATAGTGTGAAAGATGATATGGCTAGAAAGGGGTGACTACTGAAATGACGGCTAATAGAGATGTATGGAAGAAGAAGACATACTGCGCCGACCCCAAATAAGTTGGGATAAGGGCAGGAGGATGATGATGATGATGATGAGTGACAAAAGGTGCATGACTGTGCTATACTTTACCTACCCATCAACCAGTTACAAGGTTTGCTCAACGTTGTGTTATGTAGGTACTATACAGGGTCTAAAGGAAATCATGTAATTGCTTCAAACCTCGTGATGTACTGCTGTTATAGATTAACCCTGCACGAGATATTTTTGGATGCAATAACAAAAAAATACAAGAAGTAAGCATGTGTTCTTAACGTGAGGCATTTTAGCGCCACGAGCAAATTGTTCATTGCGCGGTCATTTAACTCGGGGCGCTAAAATGCCTCACGTTAAGAACATATGTTCACTTCTTGTATTTTTTTTATTGTTTCCACAATTATCTCGTTCAGGGTTAATCTATGCCGGCAGCTATACATCATGAGGTTTGAAGGAATTACATGATTTCGTTTACACCCTGTATAAGGAAATGTATTCGACAGCAGTATAATACACTCATTTGCAAAATAAATGGGCGGTTATGATTTTCTTTCTGCCTGAAAAAAGTACAATACGTAAAAGGTTTTAATCATTTCAAGATGTTACAGGCCGGTTATAAAAGTGCCGTGGTGTTTAAAAAAATACGTTCCAAATTCAAATCATTGACTGAGGCTGCTTTTTAAAGAAAACAACTTTTTACTACATTTTATGAATAAGAAATGTGCAAATTAGTTTATGGACGGTCAGGAGGAGGCTTCTCGCTGCCAATATACGTAGTGGTCGCCCGGCCCGCGGCCCTAAATAACTCCGCGAGCACCGAGTTGCTAGCTTAGCTTCGTTCGAAATTGTGTGTCATGGACTCAAGACGACTGGGATAGGGTATTGTTCTCCGATGAAGCCAGGATATCTCTGTACGATGAAGACCGACGTCGGCGACTGCTACGAAGACAAAGAGAACGCTTTGCAGAGGCATGTTTTGAAGAAATCACACCTTATGGTGGGGGCTCTGTTATTTTTTGGGCAGGAATAAATTCGTTGGATCGTACGGAGTTAGACTTGATCGAAAACGGCACACTGATTGCACACTGGTAAATAACGGAAGTTCTAATTCCTCATGCACAACCCGCATTGGCTGCTCTTGGAGAAAACTCAATTTTTATGGACGACAACGCTCGCTAATCAGAGAGCTAAACAATGTGATTACCGCAGAGTGGCAACGTATTCTGCAAGAAACCATAAGAAATATACTCGCTAGCATGCCCAGCGAATGCAAGCTGTGATTTTAGCAAGAGGAGGTCACACTCCATACTAAATTTTTATCTGCTTTTACTTTATTAAAGAAAAAACAAACAAAAAAAACGTGTATCATTTTTACTTAGCGATCGGTACACTACTAGCGCGTGGAACTTTAACATTATTTCTCATTTAATTAACCAAAATGTTATGCTAAAAATGACGATAACCATTCCTTGCTAATTAATTTACAAAAGTCTGAGGATAAAACTACCTAAAAGTATCAAACAAACTAATAGTAACAAAAAAAATTGTTCTTTGCTTAGGTGCCCGTTTTTTTTGCAAAAGAGTGTATTTTAAGTTGGTTTTGATGCATTGTGAAGCAAGATGTAAGTAATCTATCTTAAGTTAAGGGGTTATTGTGTTGTTTGAAAACACTGGGCTTGCAAGATTTCATGTAACGTATACCTGCTATTATTATGTAACAACTAATAAACTACTAGACGTGGCTTTGAACACCAATACTTACTATTTACAACCAGGTAATATTATCGAGGTGCTCATGGCTAATTACCAACTGCGCGACTCATACGATTTGCGAGGTTAAGCTGCTCTTGCCGCGGTCAGTCCGTAGACAGTAACTATCTACGTACGGACGGACGTAGTTAAGCGAAAAGGATCCAACCCACAAAATTATCGAAAGAGAGTTATTCATATCAAAACACTCGCTTAAACTTCTTAAGCCAAACTACACATAATAACACTTTAACAAGTTAAATATTATACATTTGTCCTTTAATTACAATAAAATCAAGAAATTTTAATCAAAGAACCAATGAAGAAATACAGTCTAAACTTAAGAATTGAATATCTCATAACTGTGTGGGTTGGATCCTTTTCGCATAACTACGTCCAGTTGACCGTTCGTTACACATCGAGACCCCTCCGTGCCTCGGAGAGCACGTTAAACAGTCGGTCTCGGGAGTCGTACGAATCCCTATGGCAGCCGTTATTGGGAAGTCAGAAGCCCGAAAGTCTGACAACTGGTCTAATATAAACTCCGTGTAAAATACTGGTATCCAGCGGCATCTGGTTAGAATGGAAGCTGACTCCAACATAGTTGGGAAAAAGCTGGGCAGAAATATAACTAATAAAGTACTAGACGTGGCAATGTCTCCTCTTTTTTTTGGAAATTGGTTAAAAATACAACCGAATTGAGAACCTCCTCCTTTTTTGGAAGTTGGTTAAAAAATCTATGTTTTCACTGACGTTAAACAGCGACGTTAAAATGATCTCATAACTAACTCCATGTGGGTTGGATCCATTTCGCTAAACTTCTTAGCGACGTAAGAAGTTTAGCGAAATGGATCCAACCCACATGGAGTTAGTTATGAGATCCTTTTTTTAAAGTTTCAACTGTATTTCTTCATTAGTTACCTGATTTAAATTTCTTGGCTTAATAAAGCCAATACAAAACTAAAAAAACAACTTTACAATAGTAAAGGGACAAATGCATAATATTATAGAAAGAAAGAAAATTATTTATTTTCTTTATACGTTTTAAATGTGTAGTATGGTTTAATTTAAGGAGTATTTTGGTATAAATAAGTCATTTTGACTAACTGCCTCGTTGGTCTAGTGGTGGCAAGCGCCACTGCTGATCGTGAGGTCCTGGGTTCGATCCCCAGGTCGGGCAAAGTGTTATTGAGTTTTTAACCGACTTCCAAAAAGGAGGAGGTTACTATGTTCGTCTGTATGTTTTTTTTTTGTGTATTTTCATCGATGTTTTCGCCAATTGTGAACCGATTTTGATGATTCTTTTTTTAATGGATAGGGTATACTCCGAAGTTGGTCCCATTTAAATTTGGTGAAGATCTGACGAAGAACTTCAGAGATAGATAATGGAACTCCTCAATGACGAACAGTACGCATATTGTGATGATGTGATTATGTTACGAGCAGCGTCCTTAGTAGGTCCAACCAAGTATAAATTAAGGCCACTAAAATGAAAAAAATAAAAAACATTTTTTTACAAAAAAATTAAACCGACTTCAAAAAAGAATAAAATAATTACCATATAAAATTAACAGTTTCAGAAGTCGGTGCCCTCAATTTGGTTCAGCGTGGATCAGCACCGACTTCTGAAACTGTTAATTTTATATGGTTATTATTTTATTCTTTTTTGAAGTCGGTTTAATTTTTTTGTAAAAAATGTTTTTTTTCCGTGTACCTACCTTCCTCAGTAGCAGCCCGGAGTTTGGATATGTGCCCGGTCATCGGCTATTACATGAGACAAACATAACGGCGAAATGAGGGTGTAACTATACACCTCTATCTAACCCTTCGGGGAATACAGGCGTGATGTTTATAAGTAATTTTCGACAATTTTGTAGATTGGGTCCTTTTCGCTACACTAAGTCCTAGTAAGGCGGTAAATGTTCAAACGCTTCTAATAACCGATCGATAGGTCAAGAACAATAGTTGAAGTAGTCACAGTTAAGATAGTTGTACAACTATACACAGTCTGCCAAGTTTGAGTGTGTTAGTATGGCATCTTTGGCGTTCGAGCTTAAATTTGATACCTCCTACATTTATGTACCAAGTCGTTGTACATGTTATGACTGCGACCAAAGAGTTTACGAGCTAAAAGATGCATGGACAAACAAAAGTACTGAGATGTGAAATCTTAATGAACAAGTTAGTTTTATGTTGACAACGAGCGTCCCTAAGTCCCTAGCAAAACTGGATAAGTGGGTCGAGGAACTTCAAGCATACTCCACCAAGAAGAACAGTCTGCTTAGTTGTCGGCAATAAGATTGACAAGCATACCATTTTGGGACCCAGTGAATAATATCAGCAAGCACATTGGGTCACCCGCGCGACAGCGCAACGAGAATTCCCAAGGAGGGTTAATGCAAGCCACCGGTCATAAAACAATAAACCAAAACCTTTAACAACATGAATTTACGATTTACATGTTGTGCCGACCCCACCTAGTGGCCAATAAGGGTAGGGAAAAGAAGAAGAGTTGACAAAGAGCGCCAGTGTACATCCATATCATCTTAATTTTAAGAAAAACTAGTTATACTACGCACTGTCATACACGGTACATAGATTACAGACATAGTACACTCGGGAGCAATGAATCCGGATCACCAATATACTTAAACAAAAAAATGTTAAAATATTAAACAATATTTTCCGAGTTATGTAAGGTTTATGTTGCTGACCCGGATTCATTGGTCTCGAGTGTAAAAGGTGACGGACAGATTTTATAATATTAAAACCTTTTACAGAAAACTCAGATCCCAAACTATAATTAAAAACACTACTATAGTTTAAACAGTAAAAGCTAGATTTCCACCAAACGGCTCGCATCGCATCGGATCGGAATGGATTTTACAATCTTTAAACGATATTAAATCGTGTACACAGTATTTGAAGTCTATATTACCAAGCCGTGCAGAGCAGCTTGACCGCGGGCGTCTTCCGCCACACGCGATCGTAGCCGAAAGTATGCTGCGACGCACGTACGGCTCCGTTCGCATGTCGTCGTATCCAACACGGTAGGAATGAAACTATTTGACTAGACACAGAAACGGATACGTTCGCAAGCGACGGTACGGAGCCGATTATATGCGTCGACCTCGTGCGATGCGAGCTGTTTGCGGGCTAAATTGCTAGATGCGGCTATTTGGATAAAAATAATGTAATACATAGGTATCTAGTACTAGTATACTTCTACATAATTATATAAATGTACACATCCAGCAACCCAACATCCCTGCATCCAGGTATCCGATACAATTTCATAGAAAGTTCGCCGAAGGAAACTCTCCGAGCGATTACCGGCATCCGTCTCGTGGTGCGTTCCTCTTAATAAATCACGCCATGTTATTAAGCAACACGTCTTCTTCCATAATATAACTTAGTTATATGGTAGTTGGAATGTAGGAGAACATTTTCGCACTTAGTTATAACTTATAAGGCTACGGTGAGATGATTCACAGTTAGTAAGAAATTACTTGTGTTCAAAAGGCAAATATTAACATTGTGAGATGGATTAAAAAAGAAAAAAATACTACCCATACCTATAGGTAAAATATGTATTTATTTATAATAAGCTTAATGATATTAAATTACTAAGTATAATTATAATATTGTTTTAGATGAGATTTTATTTACATAACTGACTGTCATAGGTATTCATATGATCCCCGCGACCGACAGTTTAACGTGCTCTCCGAGGCACGGAGGAGTCTCGACGTGTAACGAACGGTCACCCATCCACGAACTGACCGCGGCAAGCGCAGCTTAACCTCGAAAATCGCATGATCCGCGCGGTTGGTAATTAGCCACGAGGTAACTAAATATTGTTTGAAATAAATGGTGGAAGTGTTATCTCCAAACAAAGTTATAACGCCGATTGGACTAATGAATAAATAGATTTAAATGGATAAAGTTGTTGAAATTCCAGTTATGAATTCAATTTGGTCAAATTGATACTTGTATTTTAAAATCAGCCGCACGTTTAATAATTTTATTGTAAAAACGGCCACTTAACACATTTTACACGACTGAAATTTTGAATTAAACGGATTAATACGATTAAATTTTAATGATTTGAAATTGTACAGCATTATGCTTTCGATACGATGAGCCAATTTAGATATGAATTTGCATTTTTATTAAAATTGTTATAAAAGAGATAAGTGAGCTGCAAGTACCTTTATTTTCCATAATTATTGTTTTGATACGATATGTGATTTGTAATTACTGTGACGGGTGGTGTTTGACTGGCGGGGGTCCGGGCTTCTAAAAGGTCGGACACACTGCATATCGGCCCTCTAGCGCGGCTGCAGTTGCCAATTTAATTGCCACAGCTGCTCGAGAAGACCCTGGACTCCTCGCATTGTACGGACCACGCCCTGTTGTTCTTTTTGTAATTCTTAATGAAATATATATATTATATAGGGTACGGTTACAGGTGTTATTCTTTATCCTCCTGTAAGTACACGCCTGCTAAATTTTATGTGCACATGCTAGTTGAGGGTTGACTCCTAAAGCCACCGCAAAGTGTTACATTACATACATAAATTGACGCCTTTTTCCCATGGGGGTAGGCAGAAACTATAGACCGCCACATGCTACGATCCTTACATACTCCTTTCGCTTCATACATCTTGTCATACATTTACGCACGTCGGTTGTAATTGTTTAAAATTAACTATAAAGTGTGGCCAGACATTACAATAAACATGTTAATTTAACTGAGAACGTTATTAATTAAGAGTTAATTAATTCTACTGCTAATTTTTAAAACGAAACAGTCCACCACACCAGACAATAATTTTAATAATCGTGAGCTTATCTCCAAGGACATAGCGTGATACATTATAATACAGAAATTATAACCACTCCCCCTTAAAAACGAAAGCAAAAAGCAGCAATGAAATATAGCACGTTGCACGCTACACCTGCGTATGACGTCATGAATAACCCCCCCACCCCCTCTTACGTGAGTCGAATGCTCGATACAACTATATTAGGCACGTAAATAATTTTACACTACGGGGCTAGTCATGATGTTAGTAGTAGTAGCTTAGGTTAAGTATTTTACTCTCGTCCCCATTGGTTGGAGACCATTCAGGTCTCGCCAATAACTGCCCGGTTACGTAGAAACGATCCGCAAGACAATCTACAAGCAGTCGAATAGGAAAAAAAAGAAAAAATCATACTATCGGTAAAGAAATTTTTTTAGACCAAAAAAACATGTCGTAATGTCTTAAATCTGAATGAAATAAGAATTTAGGGAGACGAGAGACACTTGAAAATAGGTTGTACGTGCTAAGAATGTATGTTTCGCTTAAATTATGTGGAATTTGCACCTGTCTGTGAACATCAGTGACGATGATCCAAAGGATTCTATAAATTGCCTCGCGCCTTCCGATTGTTGTAGCAATTTTCGACAACGTAGCTAGTTTTTCTGCTACGCCGTAGTAGATAATACAAAAAAATCTTAGAAATACGCGCAAGAAAAATCTTGCCTACTTTACTCTGTTTTTCTTATCCGTTGGTACTAGATATTGAATATTATTATAACTTTGCTTGTGAGTAGAACGTTTTATCGTCTCCATTACAATCGTTTCTAAACCGCTTTGATTATTAAAAGACGGAATATAATATTGCGTTTTAGAATTAATTATATCCGAGCATAAAGCTGAGCACGTGAGAGTCGTGAGATGAAAATTTTCCAATGAACATTTGTTGTATTCACTTCAAAGGCTTGCTCCTAATAACCCAGCAGGCTTTATGGCCGCATTTCTGTTAAATTAATGCATTTTCACTGTTCAAAACCGTCGTCGTTATTTCGCGTTCCATACATTAGTCGAATTATGAACGCAACACCTTATAATAAGAGCGAGTCGCGTAAGACCGGTTACACACTCGAGTATTTCCCTCGCCGTGTTCCGAAACCGTGACAGGTAACGCAATGCACGCGTTTTATTATCGCGACAGGTGTCAGGCAGCGGGACAGACCTGTCACAAGTTGATATTTTCTCGTGTTGAAATCCGTGTATATTTCTCGCGTCATTTCACGCGAATTCTGTTTACGTCACAATAGTTAGTGTAGTTTACTAATGTGGAACGTCATGACACTTGTCACAGTTTATTAATCTTGTTTTTGGATAATGCAAAGTGGAATTTACTCTGTTAGTACTATCTGTCACGTGGAGCGACCGTGAATGGAAATGTACAGTATGAAATGTTGAAGAATGATTAACGATAAACTACTCCTTCAGTCGTCCTCTTTTCGTGTGGTTAGTGACTAACCTGGTGTCAGAATTTATGCCGCTCATGGGCCTCTGACTTGCCTTCACATGCCGTCGAGAAATATCTCTCAGGCATGCCGGTTTCCTCACGATGTTTACCTTCACGGTTTTTAAGCAAGTTATAAACAATACGCACATGAATTCGAAAAGTCAGACGTGCGGTCTTTGGGTTCGAACTAGAGACCAATGACTTGGTCGTCCGACGGTCACACCAATAGGCTATCACTTAGTCCTTATCCTTTAGTTAACGCACCCAATCGGTACTAAACTAGCAACTGTTTTTATCACGTAAATTATTTTACTGCGTTATTTCAACTGTCACGCTAACAACAGCACTTTAAATTTACTCTGCCGCAAAAGCGTGACAATAGACAAAATTGGTCATAACAAGTCGAAAATGTGTACTCGTCCTACGAAATTTTCGTATAAACTCATGAAATTCTCAAGTTAACGTTCTGAGGTCGGAGTGACGCGATATTGTGAAACATTATTGGTGACGCGTGTGGTGTTGGGCCAATTAATTCAAACCGTGATTTTACGAGTACCTATATTATACCTTAATTGACTTAATATACATATTTCATTATATTTTTAAATATTTCTATAAAAATAATAAAAAAACCTCAGTCCTTCAACAACCCGGACACGACCAGTGACGAAGATGCACGAGCAATACCGACACTGAGCGCGCCCCTCTCGTCGCGGGCGCAACGCTACGCGGCGCGGTCCAGCGCTATTTCGACTCGCGACCTCGCCACGTGATCAGTTCATGATTAAGGGCTTCATTTGGGTCCGAAACTAGTCGGGCAATCCCGGAAAATGCACGTGAGTAAACCGTAACTAATCATAAAAATAAAAAAAACATTTAAACACATAAAAAATAGTAGCCCACCGGCATCGGGAACAGGGTCCAAGCCACCGGTGGTCAGGGCCTCAGAGAGAGAAACTCCCTGACAATACGTGCCGTGTCCAGAAGTACCGCCTTCTGTATCAGGCCCTTGACCCAGCCGCCCAACGAGAGCCTCATCAGATGTTGGTCGAGGCTCTTGGCTATTAAGTCATTGGCCGTAACGACTATCGGCACAACAACTGCTGACTCAACCTCCCACGTGTCGACAACCTCGTGCGCCAAGTCTTGATACTTAACTTCTTTATCTTTCTTACGAGTACCTATATTATTATTATGTCATGATTTATTTCGTTCCGGATTTCGATTTTATTAGTACGACTTTTAGCATATTCAGGTTAGTTTTAGATTTAATAAGGCTATATTATTGTAGCCGGGAGCTACGTAAACGAACTCATATAAGTATTTCACTGTGGGCGTCATTAAAAGCGACTTCTTCTTCTTTTCGTGTAGTTAGTGACTAACCTGGTGTCAGAGTTTATGCCGCCCACGGGCCTCTGACTTGGCTTCACATGTAGTCAAGAAGTATATCT
Source organism: Amphipyra berbera (assembly GCA_910594945.2). NCBI lineage: Eukaryota > Metazoa > Arthropoda > Insecta > Lepidoptera > Noctuidae > Amphipyra > Amphipyra berbera. Next base: position 4,934,463 of record OU343136.1, on the reverse strand, counting down.
CAGGTCACGATGTTTTCCTTCACCGTTTTTAAGCAGTGATAATTATACAATACGCACATAAATAGCAGTCGCTATTCCTTCAAAATTAATTTACGTGAACATCTCCACAAGAAATTGGCAGAATCATCTCAGCACTGATTTATTCTTTACTATATTTTTGTAGGTAATATATTAAGGTAATACATACATATATATATTATGTATATATATGTATGTATGTAGGTATTGATTATTAATATATATTTATGTATGTTATGTTTATTTAATATATTCGTATAATTTATACGTATGAATACTATTTTTCAAAAATGTTTTACAGTAATCTTTTTTTATTTTTAATATGGTAGGTATTGCCTCACATACATAACTCTACTTAGTGCACCTACCATGTTTTTTTGTGCACCCTAAGGTCGACTGGTAGAAAATGCCTAAGGCATTAAGTCCGCCTTTGTACAAATTTTGTGCGAAAGTATAAATAAATAAATCCTAAAAGTCAGAGGCCTTGGGTACGAACTTGAGACCTATGACTTGGCAGTCCGACGGTCACACCACTAGGCTATCACTGCTGTTAAAATCAGATTCCTATTAGAAAGTAACAGTTTATTATTATTTTTAAAATAAATTGAAGAAAGGTACAAAACATTTATTATTTTGTAAAATTGTCTTACATTGTTGTAAAGTTTGTCCTCCAAGTTAAATTGTTTGACGACTTCAAAATGGTTTCACTTGTGCAAATAGAAATCTAGATTGAGTCATTATTATATTTAGGTCCGACTTTGAAAATAGAAACAGCCTTCTATTTATTTAACGTTATTTGCAGATTAAATCTAGATCTTAGAAGTTTTTCGAAACTACAATCAGACTTAAATTTTGTTTAAAATTTAATCAGTGTTTTTGCGAAAGAAGATATTTTTTTTTGCCTAATAGCTTTATAATAATTCGTTTCTACCTTTGATAATTTCAACCGTTATTTGATACTTTAGACCATGTAGTACATGGGGGAACGGATTAATAATAATTGCCTTCCGTCGACTGCTTCGTTCATCTAGTGGTGGCAAGCGTACTGCTGATTGGGAGGTCCTTAGTTCGATCCCCAGGTCAGGCAAAGTGTTATTGGGTTTTTCCGTGTGGAATTCTTCAGTAGCAGCCCGGAGATTGGATTTGTGTCCGGTTGATGGCAATAGGCTCGCCCCCTATTACATGGAACTTAAACATAACGGCGAAATGAGGGTGTTACTATACACCTCTGCCCAACCCATCAGGGAATACAGGCGTGATGTTATGTATGCCCTCCGTCGACCGGGCAAACGTGTCGCAAGAAGCGATGAACTTGTTACCGTAATTTTTCCTACTAGCCTTTTTTCCCAATTTCGTTTTGGGGTCCACTTCCACTCTAACCAGATGACGCTGAATACCAGTATTTTACATGGAGCGACTGTCATCAGACCTCCACAACCCAGTTACAGGGCAATGCCGCTATTCTAAGGTTAGACCGGTTGTCATACTTTCGGGCTTCTGACTACAAATCAAATCAAATCAAATCAAATATCGTTTATTTGTCAATGTAGGTATATTACAATAGATGGTAAGTAAGAAATTAGTTCGCTACATTGTATCCATACAGATATACAAATTAGTTTGGGTTTTGTAATTCTAATCTAGGTACTTAACGCTAGTGAATTTATAATTATAATATCTATTAACACCAATTATGTCTATACTACCCGTAACGACTGTCATAGGTATTCGTGTGACACCAGGGACCGACAGTTTAACGTGTTCTCCGAAGCACGGAGGGGTCTCGATGTGTAAGGAACGGTCACCTATCCACGGACTGACCGCTGCAAGCGCAGTTTCATCTCTCAAATCTTATGATCCGCGTGGCTGTTAACTGGCCGCGAGCACCTTTGTTTCATTTACCATAATATACTGTACCTGGTACCGTAATTGTGCCCGAAAAATGGACATAGGGTCGCTACGTATAACATGGGACTTAATAGATGAGGCGAAACGTGGGTGTACAGAGTACAGACTGCTGTAATAAGAGAACACCTCTGCTTACCTCTTCGGGGATTACAGGCGTAAATACATATCGTCACTGGAAAGGTAAAAAGACTAAAGCGCCAATATACCTACTTTACAGTAGAGAGATTCAAAATATTTTTTTCAAGAAAATAAACATAGTTCTTTATTTTTCTTACACACTAAGAAAAAAAAATCTTAAAAAAATACTTTGAATCTCTCTACTGTAAAGTAGGTATATTGGCGCTTTAGTCTTTACCTTTCCATTGACGATATATATAATTACTTACTGAGGTAGGTACTTTAGAAAAACTTTTTTACAAAAAATTTAAACCGACTTCAAAAAATAATAAAATAATTACCATAATAAAATTAACAGTTTCAGAAGTCGGTGCTGATCCACGCTGAACCAAATTGAAGGCACCGACTTCTGAAACTGTTAATTTTATTATGGTAATTATTTTTTTCCTTTTTTTTTTGAAGTCTGTTTATTATTATTTTTTAAAGTTTTTATTTTTTTCATTTTAGTGGCCTTAATTAAAACTTGGTTGGACCTACTAAAGACGCTGCTCGTAACATAATCACATCATCACAATATGCGTACTGTTCGTCATTGAGGAGTTCCATTGTCTATCTCCGAAGTTCTTCATCAGATCTTCACCAAATTTGAATGGGACCAATTTCAAAGTATACCCTATCCATTAAAAAAAGAATCATTAAAATCGGTTCACAATTGGCGAAAATATCGATGAACATACACAAAAAAAAAAACACATACAGACGAACATAGTAACCTCCTCCTTTTTGGAAGTCGGTTAAAAAAGTATCTTACAGCTAGTTCACACAGAAACTGTTTACAGGATCCGTTTTTATTTTGGTGATGGCGCCTATAATTGTATAAGCGAGTTCACATACACGACAGTATTCCGAATCCAGTAAAAATACTGGTACGAAATTTTTACATGTTCCCTTTTGTCATCAAAAACTGGATGCCGGAACGGTATAAAAAACGGATCCGTATACGAAGATGTATGGAGAAGTATGGGTGCACAAACAACTCGTTCGATTATTTTTATCATATCCTGCATGCCAGATGCGACGCAACTGTCATTTGTTTAACGGATCCGTCGGTATAGGTGTGAACAACATATCCCGTACCGACGTACGTAATGTTTTTTTTTAAGACTAGATGGCGCCGGCAGTTCCTATATGACTAGCTCTGAGAAGAAAAGCCGAAACAAACTCAGAGATCAAGGTCTCTTTTAAAGTCCAGACATTGTGGTATAAAAACTATGTGAGTGTAACAATGTAGAGCAACGTCTGGAATGGCCTTTTTAGGAAAGTGCCATAGCAGGTTTGAGTTGACTTGTCCTAACTGACGGCACGCATGCATCAGTCATCGCGTAGCTAAAACCTTATTTTAGGGAGCTCAACAACCCGACTGCCGCACGACGCTACCAATCAGCCGGACATTTGCGTAGGTTATAACAACAACAAAAAAAAAAAGTCATTGTAACTGATCCGCTGTGTGAACGGGCACTTACTTGATAATTTTGTTCAGACAAACTTTCACATAGCAATATCGAATAGGTATTTCGTTTGCGTGGGTAATCGATCTTCGTAACCTTCTCGCAGCCTATTGTCAATTTCCGCTTTGCCGAAAACTCGTACGCTTATTATCAACCGAACAATCTTTTCCTTCGTCCATTATTTGACGAGATTTTCGGTTTATTGAGAGCCATTGACTTATTTTTGGGAACAACTTTTGTACTGCCTAGCCTTTTCCCAACTATGTTGGGGTCAGCTTCCAGTCTAACCAGATGCAGCTGTATACCAGTATTTTACATGGAGCGACTGCCATCAGACCTCTGCAACCCAATAACTGGGCAATGCCGGTATCCTAAGGTTAGACCGGTTGTCAGACTTTCGGGTTTCTGACTACCCGTAACGACTGTCATAGGTATTCGTATGACACCCGGGACCGACGGTTTAACGTGCTCTCCGAGGCACGGGAACAACTGTCTTATCATAATCATAATCAGCCTCATTAATGTCCCTCTGCTGGGCACGGGCTTCTTCTCAGAATCACTCTCTTGTGTCGGCATGAGCTATAAGAGATAACCTCATGCCGTCTTGGAAAGATTGGCCAGTCAGCAAGGTTGGTAGCGAGGCTGAGCGCCGAGGGTGCTTCGGATGTACAATAGAGGAATGAAACTATGCACCTTAAGGTCTTTTTTAACCGACTTCCAAAAAGGAGGAGGTTACTATGTTCGTCTGTATGTTTTTTTTTGGGTTTTGCATCGATATTTTCGCCAATTGTGAACCGATTTTGATGATTCTTTTTTTAATGGGTAGGATATACTTCCAAGTTAGTCCCATTTAAATTTGGTGAAGATCTGACGAAGAACTTCAGAGATAGACAATGGAACTCCTTAATGACGAACAGTACGCATATTGTGATGATGTGATTATGTAACGAGCAGCGTCTTTAGTAGGTCCAACCAAGTTTTAATTACCACTAAAATGAAAAAAATAAAAACCGTTTTTACAAAAAATTTAAACCGACTTCAAAAAAGAATAAAATAATTAGGTACCATATAAAATTAACAGTTTCAGAAGTCGGTGCCTTCAATTAGGTTCAGCGTGGATCAGCACCGACTTCTGAAACTGTTAATTTTATATGGTACCTAATTATTTTATTATTTTTTGAAGTCGGTTTAAATTTTTTGTAAAAAAAGTTTTTTTGCTTGCACAGTGCGAGACACGAACTATTCTACCGACTACGTATTGCCAACGTTATAGAAATGAAAACACTAGTATTTTTTGTCAGGATATTATAGTCACATGGTGACAGACAGAAGAAATGACAATTTATTTATTCATCGATTTGATTGATGTCATGGTTTTTACAACAAAACTCCTAAAATCAAATCAAAGACATTACATGGCACTACTACGTCATATGGAGGCAGCAGACAATTTTGATCTTTGCTACCAAGTAATTAAACATAATTTTTCATGCATTGATCTGTTTCGTGGACAGTTTGAAAAAGTAACATGTGCCTGCAATGTGGGAAAGGAATAAATTTGAAAACTGACGAACCTTTTCATTTTCCAACTGTACCTACTTAAGTATCGACACCAGTGGAGGTTATTTTGATACAACCCAAATTTTAAGGTCCCTGCATAAGAAGGGTTTAAGCCTTAGTCCATCAAGCTGGCCTGGTGCAGGTTCACAATTGATAATTATTTGGAGCCCAGGTGTGCATGTTTTACTTACTATGTTTTCCTTAACCGTTAACGCAACCGATAATCAAATTCTGATCGGGACATGAATTCGAAAAGTCGGAGGTGCAGGCTTCGTTCCCTCAGGCAAGAGGGCCTATGTGCAATAGAAGGCAGGCGTACATCTGTTAGGCTACCACAGTTTTTTAGATAGCTAGTAGTACCATTTATCTAGCGTAGGTACAGTGAGCAACGAAAGTATGTTAACACTTCAGTTTTTTAAATCATAACTGAACACAATAATATTCAAATTTAATCGGAACACATGTAACAATAAAATAACACAAACTCTTGACTATTATATGAAATTCTGAAAAGTGTATCGAATAATTTTATGTCTTTTAGATGTTATGTAAAAGTAACAGTGTTAACCAACTTTCGCTGTTGATCGTACCTGTCTCTCAATGTTTCCTATTTTGAAGAGTCAGGTATTATGTCCAGATTTGGTCTGTAATAGCCTCTTGTTAAGCTATCCACCTGATACTCAATCTCTTGTGATAAAACCTACGGGAATTATTGTGAAGGTGAAAGTTGCTATTATCACAAACTGACTGAATTCCTTTGTACATCCCACAGGGGCTGTAGCTGCGTTTAGTGTGGGACAGCCTTTATGTTTAGTTGGGGACTCTACGATGCTTCGATACTTCAATTTCAGAAAAAAAAAGATTTTTTTAGACACATGACACGTAGTCAATTTTCTTGGTCGGGAAGAGCTTGGGGTAGGGGAATTAGAGGGGGACGCATGATCATCCATCATATTCAGTTTGACAAGCACATGTGTTCTCTGAATTGAACAGTTTCTCTTCTCCAGAGGCGTAAAATTGGGACAAGATGCGAGAGAGTCGCTGTTAGTTTTTTGTGACTTTTTGTTACTTTTTGTACGTATGCGATAAGTCATTAGGCAATTGATTTCTTATCAATCTAACACTCTCAACAGTTTAGGACAGAGATGAAAAGTAGCTGATTATAATTACTACTGATACAAGCTAACGTTAATTGGACGTAACTGTCAACAATTTGACGGATGAATAAAAATGAATGCCCAGGACTCAATTCCTACAAAAAAATACTACAAAATAAAAACGTATATTTTATAAGAACAATCAATTAATAATACGTTAACCTACTCTTCAATCAATCAAGTTCGATTATCGCAGTCCACTGGAAGACATAGGCCTCTCCCAAACTGCGCCACTTACCTAGAGTAATGTAAAAAAAGAACGGAATCTTGACTTTAGACTAATTTCTAAAACTGGCCTTAAAAGAAAGAAAGAAAACAAAATTGGCACAAATCACAAAAGAAACACAGACACACTTATTTAAAAAAAGAAGCCGTCGCGGTACGCCAGGCTGATGTGAAACATCGCAAATCATATTGTAAAATAAAATGTGGCCAAATCAGACCGAAGAGAGCCGACGAGTTACGAAGGTCTGCCGTCGTGTGTCTGCCATCGTGCGCGTCGCCACGCAACAGCCGCTCTCACACCCGTACCGCCGCAGTAGATATTTCACATCAAAAACTAATCTTAAAAATCTTCTTTTCTTTTCGTGTGGTTAGTGACTAACCTGGTTGTAGAGTTTATGCCGCCCATGGGCCTCTGACTTGGCTTCACATGCCGTCGAGAAATATCTCTCAGGCATGCCGGTTTCCTCACGATGTTTTCCTTCACCGTTTTTAAGCAAGTGATAATTATACAATACACACATGAATCCGAAAAGAGGTGCGTGCCTTGGATTTGAACTCGAGACCTATGTCTTGGCAGTCCGACGGTCGCACCACAAAGCTAGCACTGCTGTTACTATCTTAAAAATCAAAAGCCGTGAATATAAATAACCGTTTATTGCAAAACCGCCAACGCTTATGACTTCAACCACAAGTTTGTATCTGCCTAGGTTTGTTTGCTTGTAATCTTTCATACCGCGTGACGGATTTGGATTTTAAGTATGAACCTTTTATCTTCATTGCCATCGTCACAATTTACCTCAAGAATGTAGGTTGTAACAATACAACGGTTTAACCTGACTTTCTTGTTACAAAAAAAATGAAAATGGCTGTAAACTAAATCATGTAATTCCTTAAAACCTCGTGATGTACTGCTGACATAGATTAACCCTGCATGGGATACTTATGGAATCAATAAAAAAAATTACAAGAAGTAAGCATTTGTTCTTAACGTGAGGCATTTTAGCGCCCCGAGTTAAATGATCGCGCGGCGAACCATAACCGCGCTATTCGCTCGGGAAGCTAAAATGAACACACGTTACTACGTCAGCAGTACATCTAGAGGTTTGAAGGAATTACATGATTTCGTTTACACTCTGTATAATGGACAGAATCCACTTTCCCCTAATATCATTCTTATTTGCTGGCGGTGCACCTACCGCTGTCCAAAGTCGAGCCTTTCGTTGAACAGATGCTGCTGGTGGAGGATAACCTTTTTAGCCTAAATCCTCCAGGTGGATAAGACAGACGGGAACGGTGTAGAAGATTTTCTCTTTAGGCACAGGCCAAAAAATGCGCAATGGGGTCTGCCGGACTCTTACCGGCTAAAAACCAACGGTGTTCCTCCTCTTGACCTTATGGCGGGGGTCGCGGGATTCGCAAAAGCCTGCACCGCAACCCCGGCAGGAAAACTGTCAACGGCATGCGGTGTTCCCAGGCGGTCACCCATCCAAGTACTAACCGCGCCCGATGTTGTTTAACTTCGGTAATCGGACGAGAAACGATGTTTTCAACGTAGTATGGATGTTGAGCCCTGGATCAAATCTTAAATCCTCAATTCTTCTGATTTTTCTTACTTTAGTAAAAAAATATAAAAACCTAATGGATACTCTAAAAATTTGATTTTCTTATATTCGTGTGGTTAGTGACTAACCTGGTGTTGGAGTTTATGCCGCCAATGGGCCTCTGACTTGGCTTCACATGTCATCGAGAATAATCTCTCAAGCGTAACGGTTTCCTCACGATGTTTTCCTTCACCGTTTTTAAGCAAGTAATAATTATACAACACGCACATGAATCTGAGAAGTCAGAGGTGCCTTGGGTTCGAACTCGAGACCTATGACTTGGCAGTCCGACGGTCAAACCTCTAAGCTACCACTGCTATAAAAAAAAATATAACATCGATTTAAAAAAGTTATTGTCGAATAATTTTATCCCTCAGTTCAAACGCCCGGCTTGTACACAAAACTGCGATGCGACGTCGCATCGTAGAAATATACGAGCCCACACGAAGCATCGCAAGACCTTACGAATTGATTCGCGTAATTGATTGTTCCTATATCTTCTTATCAGTAACAGCAGTGCGCAAATCTTTTTACGCAAATTTATTCTACCTGCAATAAAATACGTTCAATACAGTTGACGATCGTCGAGGGATTGGTCATCCGAACCTTGGAAGGAAGACACCTTGCCGCACGAAATCGCATTGCAGCAATTTACGTCGCAGTTTTCTGCGTTACGAATTCGCATCGCGCCGATCCGCAGTTTTGTGTACAAGCCCTTAGTGTCATAGTGTGAATCTCAGAATATACCATACCAGCTGTGTCCTCACGGCTCCGCCCGTAGCCTATGTTACTCAGTGATAATGTAGCTTACCAACGACAAAATATTTTTTGAAATCGGTCCAGTAGTTTTTAAGTTTATTCGTTACATACAAAAATATAAAAATACAAATCTTTCCTCTTTATAATATTGGTATAGACGTGCGAGTAACATTTTCTTTTTACTAATTTGTCAAGTATTTGTAAGAGCTTTTAACAAATTCCCAGCTCACTACAACGCAACATCACAAAATTTTGTCAGTTTAACTGGATCCCTCAAATCGATACACGTTTTGAGAATTTACCTTAGCTTTAGCAAGGTAAGGGCCCAGTCAGAAGCTCGAAAATTGGACAACCGGTCTAACCTTAGGATATCGGTATTGCCCAATAACTGGGTTGCGGAGGTCTGATGGCAGTTTCTCCGTGTAACATACTGTTATTCGGCCGCATCGGGTAAGACTGCTTGCTAGCTAGAGCTATGCTTGGTATTTCGCCAAGTCATTCGCCAGAGAACGAAAGTTACCGACATAGCTCAGCGGATTAGCAAACTGAAGTGGCAGTGGGCTGGTCATATTTGTCGCAGAACCGATAACCGTTGGGGTAGACGAGTTCTAGAGTGGAGACCGCGAATCGGTAAACGTAGTGTAGGACGTCCTGCGACTAGGTGGAGCGACGATTTACGTAGGGTAGCCGGGAGCGACTGGAGAAGGAGAGCCGAAGATCGGGCTCAGTGGTATACTTAGGGAGAGGCCTATATCCAGCAGTGGACTGATGTAGGTTGATGATGATGATGATGGGTGAGACTGGAAGCTGACCTCAACATAGCTGGGAAAAGGTAAGGCGGAACAACCTTAGCTTAAGCATACACTTGACTTAATAATGGTGATATTTAGGCCTCCGTCTACCCCCCCAACCCCCTGAATATAAAAGAAAAACAAACTGAAACCATTCATTTGGGAACCTCATAATTCACGTTTCCATTTCTACCCCGCCGATTTCAAAAGCAAAGGTGTAGAAAGATAAGAACACAGTAGGTTAGATATTTCAAAACATGAGCGTATAAATCACCCAGGTAGTTGGAAAGTACTCGGAATCTCACCAGATAAATGAACGTGGATGTTGCATGGTTGTAATAAAATATAGTGGGAATTGCAACTATTTTGTGCTCTTCTTATTGTGTGTATGAATTAATAATAATATTTTTATAATCATGCCTTTTTCCCATGGGACTAGGCAGAAACACTACGCACCTGTCCTTTGTAAAGAACATCACCAATAACATCGATGTATGTCCTTCTAGGACGTCCTCTACCGGCGTTTCCATTGACATCCGCCTTGTAAATTCCTTTTGTTATGGATGGAAGATATCGTCAGAATAAGACTGAATTTGGAAATCGGCTTTATTTTCGGCATCAAAACTCCCGATAACAAATTGGTAAATTCTCATATCCACCATCTTGGATTTTAAAATCAACCGTACCTTTTGACATTAGCACCTTAAAAAACCATGAAAATAATGACGAAAAATCTGAAAAATAAGTGCTAGAATATGCGCCACGAAAGGAGGCCTGCGGAAAATTGTGGAACTACATTTTTTTTAAGGCGACGCAGTGATAAACAAATAATTTCAAATCGGCCCCCGCGCCCCGCAATCCTCGCACACACCGATAATCTTGACGTAGTGCGATGGACCGGTGCAAGGCAGCTCGCGCAGTCTAAGGGCGGTCGCTCACGGCGACTTTTTGCAGCAATACAGACGCGCGTTTTGTGAGCGCGCCTCTGCATCGCTACTTTTGGCCGTTGGTTGCATTTGCAACACGCGATTGTATCGATTAAGCATCACGTCTGCATCGATGCATACGCGCGACATTATCAATGCAAACGCGCAACGGTGTCGATTAAGCGTCACTTCTGTATTATGTTGTCCACGGTTACGCTCTGATTGCTTCCGTAAAAGCAGCAACAAAGACAATGCGACCAATGTTGTGTCGACTGATATGAGTCCATCTAACAACTGTAGCGTCCACAGGCATTCACAGGCCGTCACTACAGCGTGTCGAATCGCGACTGTGACAATGCTGTATCGCGTCTGTATCGCTGCTGTATTGCGTTAGTCGCGATGCAGAATCATAATTACGTGAGCGATTGTATAAGTATCGCGTTTTTGTGTTGCTAAATGTCGCCCTGGGCGACCGCCCTAACTCGCGCGCTTGTCAGCCACGTTCGGGAACATAGACGTCATAGAGTCACCTTTCGTTTTTTCTGTAGAAATATTATTTTAAATATTTTTAAGAAGTGTATTCAGATTTTAGGATATTTAATATGGGGAAAATGTCACAATATATACATAAGTACATTCATAATGTCACGGCTTTTTCCCATGGGGGTAGGCAGAATCGAGGTTGTGTAAGTAAGTTATTGGAGATATAATTAAATAGATATAACTGCCTATAATATTCATGGTCCGAAGGCTGATGCTGTCGGCAACGGCTTCATGTACCTAACCCCTCTTGAGAGAAAGCACTTGCTCTACAGTGCTGTGGGACACTAATGGGCTGATGCTGATATACCTACGTATACTAGTATAGGTGTTCAAGGAGGCTTTATTAGACATCCAAAATTGCAATTATTGTGCAGGCCTAATATTTTCTGAGTTATGTTATTGGAGTTTATCGATTTGACATAGCGTGAATGACCCAAAAATCGAACATCTCCCAATAGGGAGATAGAAATTGTATGTATGTTATGGAAATATTTCAATATTTTCATAATATATTGTTAAGACGACGAATTGAAAATATTGGCGGCAGGGATTTTAATATTTCTCAGCAATTACAAAACATTCTGAACTTATATTTATACACTTCATTTATCATGTCTTTAAGATCAATTTTATAATTGCTTTACATGATTGGATAACTTTTATAGCACAGAAAAAAATACCAAAAACTGCTCTTCAAAGACATACATTTTCATTTTACAGGGAAACGAGACAGATTTCAACCTCAATATTTTGTATATAGTTTAGTCTAAGCATACACTTCAAAATAATAATTCGATTTTATAAAATTAGCTATAGTCTTTGTTTTAAACGAAAAATACTGTTTTGGCGGTTACGACCTTACGGCTTAAGCTAGTTCGCGTGCGTTTTTGTATGCAATCAATTCCCCCTCAGTCCGCTGCTGACTAGTGTCAGCGACGGGTCTGTGTCATTGGATTTCCCGCGCGCTATCGACAGTAATTGTATCTTGATCTGAGTGATATTTAGTTATTAAAAATGGGGAAAAAAACTATTAAAATTATGGCTACGTATGTGTGTATAGCTACAAAATAAAAATAAAAACATACAATGTAAATAATATTTTAGAAAATAGTCGTCAGAACAGAGACAATCCATGGAGTCGTCTTTGGACTTATGTAAAAATAAAGCAATGTCAGTCGATTCTTTGGAAGGGTATTTATGTGTACATGGTATGAATCTAGTACTAGTCTAAATAACGCATCCTAATAACGCATATGTTATATACATAGGCACTGGCCACTATAGCTTTGTCGAAATTTCCCAGCGGCGCAGCGGTATGTCGGCTACTTTGAGAGAGTGAGATAGTAGACAAAGTAGTAGCGCTAGTTCAGTGACTAGTGCCTACTGTAATGCGGTATCCTCGGCTCGTGAACTTTAGCAAAATAGCTAATCGGGAGCACTTTTTAAGTTTGATTTTCATTGCTGTTTTAGGTGATATTTATGTGTTTTTTTATCGCATTGGGATAGGCAACAATAATGATTTTATCTATACTAATATTATAAAGAGGAAAGATTTGTATTTTTGTATGTAACAAATAAACTTAAAAAATTCTGGATCGATTTCAAAAATTCTTTTGCAGTTAGAAAGCTACATTATTACTGAGTAGCGTAGGCTATATTTATTACTGGAATAAAACTTTTTACTCGGGCGGAGCCGTGAGGACACAGCTAGTACACTATAAAGTAAAAATATCAGCAAAAAGAATTAATAGTAAAACAATTTTTTTTATAAACAAGTTTTTATTTAAATGCTCTATTAACAAGAAAATCTTTAAATTAAATCAAACCCATCAATTTGTTACATTATACAATCAATTTATTATGATACAAAAGTTTGTCGCGAGATTTACAATTTCATGAAATACATACATTTTTTCTTAGAATTACTTGTGTCAAGGTCAAGTTATTGTATTCTTGTATATTTAGTACCTCACGACAAGCTTTAATATCATATAAATAAATTTATTGTATAATGTAATAAATTGATGGGTTTGATTTAATTTAAAGATTATTTTCTTGTTTTTAGAGAATTTAAATAAAAGCTGGTTTATAATTTTTTTTTTTACTATTCATTTTATTTTTTAGTATTTCATGGTGAAACTTAGCACGGACTTTCACAATTGAATGCGCATACAAAATTTCATGTCTGTGCTGCTATCCATTGAGGAGTTCCCTTGTCAGGACCCAACCCTGAGTGCAGCAACCATGTCACGGTAAAACTTAAAACCGACTATCATAATAAAATGCGTACACAAAATTTCGTGTCTGTGCTGTTAACCGTTTAATACTGGATCAATGGTACACGCATACATTATGATGTCCCTTTCACCCAGTAGATAATTTTACACATTGTGAACACCAGTTCTTTTTTCATTCATTTAATCATCAAATTCTTATCTAGGCAGTGTATCCGCCAAGTTCTGTCCACAGAGTCTAAGCTTAATTTAACTAAATACTATAGAAGTATTGACAAAAAGAAAGCTTCGTTTAACAATATATTATGAAAATATTGAAATATTTCCATAACATACATACAATTTCTATCTCCCTATTGGGAGATGTTCGATTTTTGGGTCATTCACGCTATGTCAAATCGATAAACTCCAATAACATAACTCAGAAAATATTAGGCCTGCACAATAATTGCAATTTTGAATGTCTAATAAAGCCTCCTTGAACATCTATACTAGTATACGTAGGTATATCAGCATCAGCCCATTAGTGCCCCACAGCACCGTAGAGCAAGTGCTTTCTCTCAAGAGGGGTTAGGTACATGGTGCCGTTGCCGACAGCATCAGCGTTCGGACCATGAATATTATAGGCAGTTATATCCATTTAATTATATCTCCAATAACTTACTTACATAACCTCGTTTCGGCCTACCCCCATGGGAAAAAGCCGTGACATTATGAATGTACTTATGTATATATTGTGACATTTTCCCCATTTTAAATATCCTAAAATCTGAATACATTTCTTAAAAAATATTTAAAATAATATTTCTACAAAAAAAACGAAAGGAGACTCTATGACGTCTATGTTCCCGAACGTGGCTGACAAGCGCGCGAGTTAGGGCGGTCGCCCACGGCGACATTTAGCAACACAAAAACGCGATACTTATACAATCGCTCACGTAATTATGATTCTGCATCGCGACTAACGCAATACAGCAGCGATACAGACGCGATACAGCATTGCCACAGTCGCGATTCGACACGTTGTAGTGACGGCCTGTGAATGCCTGTGGACGCTACAGTTGTTAGATGGACTCATATCAGTCGACACAACATTGGTCGCATTGTCTTTGTTGCTGCTTTTACGGAAGCAATCAGAGCGTAACCGTGGACGACATAATACAGAAGTGACGCTTAATCGACACCGTTGCGCGTTTGCATTGATAATGTCGCGCGTATGCATCGATGCAGACGTGATGCTTAATCGATACAATCGCGTGTTGCAAATGCAACCAACGGCCAAAAGTAGCGATGCAGAGGCGCGCTCACAAAACGCGCGTCTGTATTGCTGCAAAAAGTCGCCGTGAGCGACCGCCCTTAGACTGCGCGGGCTGCCTTGCGCCGGTCCATCACACTACGTAAATATTATCGGTGTGTGCGAGGATTGCGGGGCGCGGGGGCCGATTTGAAATTATTTGTTTATCACTGCGTCGCCTTAAACGAAGCTTTCTTTTTGTCAATACTTCTATAGTATTTAGTTAAATTAAGTTTAGACTCTGTAGACAGAACTTGGCGGATACACTGCCTAGATAAGAATTTGATGATTGAATGAATGAAAAAAAGAACTGGTGTTCACAATGTGTAAAATTATCTACTGGGTGAAAGGGACATCATAATGTATGCGTGTACCATTGATCCAGTATTAAACGGTTAACAGCACAGACATGAAATTTTGTATGCGCATTCAATTGTGAAAGTCCGTGCTAAGTTTCACCATGAAATACTAAAAAATAAAATTAATAGTAAAAAAAATAATTATAAACAAGCTTTTATTTAAATTCTCTAAAAACAAGAAAATAATCTTTAAATTAAATCAAACCCATCAATTTATTACATTATACAATAAATTTATTTATATGATATTAAAGCTTGTCGTGTAATACTAAATAAACAAGAATACAATAACTTGACCTTGACACAAGTAATTCTAAGAAAAAATGTATATATTTCATGAAATTGTAAATCTCGCGACAAACTTTTGTATCATAATAAATTGATTGTACAATGTAACAAATTGATGGGTTTGATTTAATTTAAAGGTTTTCTTGTTAATAGAGAATTTAAATAAAAGCTTGTTTATAAAAAAATTGTTTTACTATTAATTTTTTTGCAGATATTTTTACTTTATAGTGTACTAGCTGTATCCTCACGGCTCCGCCCGAGTAAGAAGTTTTATTCCAGTAATAAATACAGCCTACGCTACTCAGTAATAATGTAGCTTTCTAACTGCAAAAGAATTTTTGAAATCGATCCAGAAATTTTTAAGTTTATTTGTTACATACAAAAATACAAATCTTTCCTCTTTATAATATTAGTATAGATAAAATCATTATTGTTGCCTATCCCAATGCCATAAAAAAACACATAAATATCACCTAAAACAGCAATGAAAATCAAACTTAAAAAGTGCTCCCGATCAGCTATTTTGCTAAAGTTCACGAGCCGAGGATACCGCATTACAGTAGGCACTAGTCACTGAACTAGCGCTACTACTTTGTTTACTATCTCGCTCACTCAAAGTAGCCGACATACCGCTGCGCCGCTGGGAAATTTCGACAAAGCTATAGCGGCCAGTGCCCATGTATATAACAGATGCGTTATTAGGATGCGTTATTTAGACTAGTACTAGATTCATACCATGTACACATAAATACCCTTCCAAAGAATCGACTGACATTGCTTTATTTTTACCTAAGTCCAAAGACACTCCATGGATTGTCTCTGTTCTGACGACTATTTTCTAAAATATTATTTACATTGTATGTTTTTATTTTTATTTTGTAGCTATACACACATACGTAGCCATAATTTTAATCGTTTTTTTTCCCCATTTTTAATAACTAAATATCACTCAGATCAAGATACAATTACTGTCGATAGCGCGCGGGAAATCCAATGACACAGACCCGTCGCTGACACTAGTCAGCAGCGGACTGAGGGGGAATTGATTGCATACAAAAACGCACGCGAACTAGCTTATGCCGTAAGGTCGTAACCGCCAAAACAGTATTTTTCGTTTAAAACAAAGACTATAGCTAATTTTATAAAATCGAATTATTATTTTGAAGTGTATGCTTAGACTAAACTATATACAAAATATTGAGGTTGAAATCTGTCTCGTTTCCCTGTAAAATGAAAATCTATGTTTTTGAAGAGCAGTTTTTGATATTTTTTTCTGTGCTGTAAAAGTTATCCAATCATGTAAAGCAATTACAAAATTGATCTTAAAGACATGATAAATGAAGTGTATAAATATAAGTTCAGAATGTTTTGTAATTGCTGAGAAATATTAAAATCCCTGCCGCCAATATTTTCAATTCGTCGTCTTAATGCAATGTGATGAAATGACATAGACACTAGCGCCGCGACTTCAGTAGTAGCGCGGACTCTATATGAGAATAGTGCTATATGCCAAAAAGATTAACCAGTCAAGAACTAGTAGCGGGGCTGACTGTTGCTCAGGGTGCGCTGAGCGCACTTATAACTATCATCAATTGTGAAGGCTCTTTTAATGTACCCCGATTCTAGTATATGGCGCACATGTTCGGCAGTGGACGTCATCCATTTCTGACAGCAATTTTTACCATTCCTATTACTTAGACTCAGTTGCACCAACTAACTATAACCGTAATCATACCAAAATGTCTGTCAAATTAGTACAAATTTGACACAAATATGACAAGTTAACCGTTATAGTTAATTGGTGCAACTGAGCGTTAGTTTACTTCCAGCATTGAATTAAGAAGGGTTTTCCAATACATTGGCAAGGATAACTTCTAACCAGCTATTTGCCGTTTCTAAACTAAATTCATTAGCGTTTACAAGTTTTGATTATAAAATGTTTGTCAGCCCTGAACTTTACGAACATTAAGTAATTAGTATTGAAATTAATTTGTTAACATCACTTCGTAATTAAACTATAATTTACATTTCTATTCGCTGTTCCAACCGATTAGGATTTCATTTTGTTGGTGGCATTGACTTGAGCTAGTGATTTCGCGTTGCAATTTGAACCTTCAAATCCTTAAGTGGCCATGTGGTTTCTGGAAAAGATAAGGGCCAACAACAACATACCATAACATATTTCTGGACAACATAACAATCGAAGATCGCCAAAGAATAGATACGCTAGTTCTGTAGTTGATTACTTTAAAACTGAGGAAGAATTTAATCGTATTTTTTAACCGACTTCCAAAAAAAGGAGGAGGTTCTCAATTCATCTGCATATTTTTTTTTTAAATATTTGTTACCTCGCTACACCCTCATTTATGAACCGATTTGAAAAATTCTTCTTTTGTTTGAAAGAGTATTCTTTCAAAATGGTCCCATTTAAATTTGGTGAAGATCTGATAAAGAACTTTGGAGATAGACAATGGAACTCCTCAATGACGAACAGTACGCATAATGTGATGATGTGATTATGTTACGAGCAGCGGCTTCAGTAGGTCCAACCATGTTTTAATTAAGGCCACTAAAATGAATGAAATAAAAAACATTTTAACAAAAATAAAACAGACTTCAACAAAACGAAAAATAGAATAAAATAATTACCATATTATTATAAAAGTAACAGATTCAGAAGTCGGTGCCTTCAATTTGGTTCAGCGTGGATTAGCACCGACTTCTGAATCTGTTATTTTATTCTTTTTTTCGTTTTGTTGAAGTCGGTTTTATTTTTGTTAAAATGTTTTTTATATTATTTACTAGCGGCCCGTCCCGGCTTCGCACGGGTGTACATTATTCCCGTTTTGCAACATATTTCATTTTTGCTCCGCTCCTATTGGCCGTAGCGTGATGTTATATAGCCTATGACCTTCCTCGATAAATGGACTATCGACCACAAAAATATTTTTTCAATTCCAGCCAGTAGTTCCTGAGATTAGCGCGTTCAAACAAACAAACAAACAAACTCTTCAGCTTTACAATATCAATATATAGGTAGATAAAAAAGGTATAGAAAGAAAACGATCGTTGAAAAAATAAATAAAATCAATCATATAATATAGATGTTTTTCAAGTTTCTGAATGGCGCATTTTCCGTCCTTGTCGCACGAACCGACTGTCAAGTTACTATGAAAATTTTAAACAATGACGTCATCGTCCATTAGTGCGGTTTCTGTCTAGTTAATTTATGCTGATAACGGTATTAATTCCTTAGGACTCCCTCTGTGAGGGATGGCATTCCCATTTTTAACAAAGACTGAAGAGAAAGTTTAACCAAACAACAATAATAATATCTTTATCTTTACATAGTATAAAACAAAGTCGCTCCCGCTGTGTCTGTCCCTATGTATGCTTAGATCTTTAAAACTACGCAACGGATTTTGATGCGGTATTTTTTAATAAATAGAGTGATTCAAGAGGAAGTTTTATATGCCCCATATTAGTATATACATAGCACCCGTGCGAAGCCGGGGCGGGTCGCTAGTAATATTATAATCTAAACGCGCCCAGAACACCACAAGAATATTGTAAGTACGTGCTAGCCCAAAATAATTTTATACTTCATGTAGAAGTTCTAGGATATAAGTTAGGTGACTTACGAGCTCAGCAGGAGTGAAATAGTAAAAAGAGTTATAAAACTTTCGGTACTCTCTCGATAAACCGGTTAGTTTGCCATCTTATGTTGTCGTAAACTGGTGTTCAGATTGGATTTCGGTCGAAGTGGGGAGTGAGCTAATGGAACCTTCCTTACTACATGGATGATTTACTTATCTTTTTATAATCAGATTTTTGATTAAGGGCTTGTACTCAAAATTGCGAATTGGCGCGATGCGAATTCGCAACGCAGAAAACTGCAACGCAAATTGCTGCGATGCGATTTCGTGCGGCAAGGCGTCTTCCTTCCAAGGTTCGGATGACCAATCCCTCGACGATCGTCAACCGTATTGAACGTAATTTATACTAGGTAGAATAAATTTGCGTAAAAAGATTTGCGCACTGCTGTTACTGATAGGAAGATATAGGAAAAATCAATTATGCGAATCAATTCGTAAGTTCTTGCGATGCGTCGTGCGAGCTCGTATATTTCTACGATGCGATGTCGCATTGCAGTTTTGTGTACGATCCCTTAGGGATTATCTTGTTTAACATTAACGCTTGTATTAACTGTGCCTGTTATTGTTCTACCTAGCCTTCTCCCAACTATGTTGGGGTCAGCTTCTAGTCTAACTAGATGCGGCTGAGTACCAGTATATTACACGGGGCGACTGCCATCAGACCTCGGCAACCCAGTTACTGGGAAATGTCAATTTCCTAAGGTTAGGGTTCGGGTTCGGGTTTCTGACTACTCGTAACGAGTGTCATAGGTATTCGTATGACACCCGGAACCGACTGTTTAACGTGCTCTCCGAGGCATGGAGGAGCAGGGCGGCATTAGACATTGCGAGGCTCCGGGCGGGTAGATATTTGCGAGGTCCTTGTCTTTGTGGAATAAGTTTTAATGATGATGCTTGACGAGAAATGTAAAGTTTTATATCGCGCGGCGTAAAGCGCGAAATTCAAATAAACATTAGTACTATTAGTACCTAATGTTATTCTACTTGGGTTGTTGCGTGAGTGCGCGAGGCCCCTGCAAGTGCGAGTATCCGGGCGGTTGCCCTGCTCACCAACCCCAAAGGCCGCCCCTACGGAGGAGTCTCGATGGGTAATGGATGGTTGCCCATCCACAGACTGATCGCGGCAAGCGCAGCTTAATCTAGCAAATCATATGATCCGCAGGGTTTTTAATGAGCCACGAGCCCCTAAACTGTCCCTGTTATAATGCCTTAAAATTAGTGAGCTTAGGGGACTAGTGCCCTTAATGCGACCCTGACGGCCCGCAACATCGCTATCCTGCGGAGACCGCAGCGGGCGATGGCCGTCAGGGTGATAAGGGGGTACCGTATGATCTCCTTCGAGGCGGCGAGTCTTTTGGCCGGATCCGTGCTCTGGGATCTGGAGGCGAGAGCCCTCGCGCTGAGATATCGTCAGCGCGAGGAGGCGCCTGAGCGGAGCGAGCTCCGCCAGATCCTGGTGGTCGAGTGGAGGGAACGACTTGCGCAACCCAGCGCGGGGCACGCCGCGATAGCGGCGGTAAGACCCGTGATGGAGGAGTGGCTGGAGAGGCGTCACGGCGCCCTCAGCTTCCGGCTGACGCAGGTACTCTCGGGACACGGCTGTTTCGGGAAGTACCTGTGTCGTATAGGCCGGGAGCAGATGCCCGGTTTTCACCACTGCGACTGCCCCGAGGACACGGCGCTGCACACTTTGCAGGCGTGTCCAGCATGGGGGTCGCAGCGCCGCGAACTAGTCGCGGCGATCGGCGGTGACCTCCGCTTCCGGGCGTGGTTCTGTCCATGGT
This sequence comes from Amphipyra berbera, assembly GCA_910594945.2. NCBI lineage: Eukaryota > Metazoa > Arthropoda > Insecta > Lepidoptera > Noctuidae > Amphipyra > Amphipyra berbera. The sequence goes on along the minus strand of OU343136.1, from coordinate 4,913,735 downwards.
CGGGGGCGAGACTGCGTGGGAAGCCATCGCCTCTTTTTGCGAGGAGGTGATGGCGACCAAGGAGGTAGCGGAGAGGGAGAGGGAGGCCGCTTCTTCTCTCCCTTCTCGCGCTAGACGCACCGGGCACCGGAGGGCGCGTGACGATCTCCGGCCACCCTAGTGAGTGGCCTGCGGGCGGCGGGTTGGGGAACCCGTCGCCCGACCAGTAACGGGCCCAGGGAGGATGGCGCGTCGTGTCCTGCACGCGCCTCTCGGAAGGATGTGGGGCAGGGGAGCAACTGCCCCACCACAGGAGAGGTCCACCAGAAGAAGCTGGTGGACTGAGACCTGCCGGGGTCGCGGTGCATGCAATAGCGAATCCCGTGACCCCGGCCTTAGGTCAGGAGGAGGGACACCGTGGTGGTTTTAGCCGGTAAGAGTCTGGCACACCCCCCCGTCTTCCCCAGACGGGGGACAGTCCATGAGGATTTCCCCACGATAAAAAAAAGAAAAAGAAAAAAGTGCCCTTAATGCAAATTATCTTGATAACTTAGCAAGGGCGCTAGTTACGACACAATTCTAGTAAGTCATTGTGTGAAAATATTAATGAGCTGTTTTTGTTATATGCAAATAAATAAATAAAAAAACTGACTAAACAAGAGGGGAAAAGTTCCTGTGTGTACTATCACGTAGATATTCTGGAGCCCTTATTAAAAATGTTTTTTAGCTAGGACCCTAACTCCCTCTAACGTTTGTAAAACTTTAGGGTGGCTTTAAGAGACAACCCTCAATTAGCATGTGCACATAAGCATGCGTGGACTTACAGGAGGATGAAGAATAACACTTGTAACCGTACACTATATATATTTTAATCAGAATTACAAAAAAGATCAACAGGGCGTGGTTCGTAGCAATGCGAGGAGTCCAGGGTCTTCTTGAGCAGGTGTAGCACTTAACTTGGCAACTGCAGCGGCGCGAGAGGGCCGATCTGCAGTGTACCCGACCTCTTATAGGCCCGGACCACCGCCAGCCAGCCACCACCCGTCACAAGTTCCTCTTTTTGGTGCGACATTCATCATCACCATTCGTATTTTTTGTCAACCCACTTTACGAGAGAGATAGTCAGATAGGAAAAGTCGGTGTCATCTAGTCTTAAAAAAAAACATTACATTGACTTGTAAAAGTGTCTGTATCAGATTTATTTACAGAAATAAAAATCATTTAGGGCATTACCCTCTAGCTCCTTTAACGACATTCTTCCCTAGGCGACATAGGCTCGATTTTACCAACGTCGGATAGCGTTTATCCAAGGAATAAGACAGACGTGTTAACAGAATTTCCATACGAAAGCTGTCAAAACGTCAAATTTATTCCTCGATTAAAGTTATTCGACGTTGGTAAAATCGAGCCATAGTCAAATAAAATACACTTTGTCAATAAAAAAATAACCGGCCGTTGAAAATCGTGAGATCGCCATTTTTCTTTTAAAATACTTAGCACATGTTGTTCCGACCACAGATAAATTATACGCAATAAATTTAATAGGGTTGTGATGACAACATCACTAATGCATGTGTAATATAATACACCAATTAAATTGATACAATAGGTAATTATTATTGCAAATAATTATAATAATAGTTGGTTTACTTTACCATTTATCTGGAATTGTGGTAGATACTCTATATATATACTTCTGATTCAATTTGTAGTACCAAACATATAATTTTACATACAAAGTATTTGTTGTTTATCAGTAAAAGAAAAATGTTTATTACAGATTCTCGAAAATCATTATCAAAAATGAGCATTGCGTGGAAGAATAAATAAAATGCGCATTTCATTACTTGACGACACGTTTGGTGCAGTGGTTAAGCGATTGGCCTCTGTGCTGCGGGTCGTGGGTTCGATTCCTGCACGGAACAAATATTTGTATGGCCTACAGATAGTTGTTCCGGGTCTGGGTGTTTGTCCATGTGAAGATTTGTGTCTGTGAACGCACCTACGATACAGATGAAATCCTAGTGTGGGGTAACGTATTTAAAAAAAAAAGAAAAAAGATTACCAAGCGCACAATCATTGCGCAAAACAAGGTTTCACGGTTAAGATTTTGCGCTGCACCAACTATTTCCGCACAAAACAGCAACATTACTTCTCTAAACACAACACAAACATCTAAACGAAATAATATATCATCACAACAATCATGCAAGTTGTGGTGCAAAAACGCTGCACGAATAACAAAAGAATAAAGGGGAGAAAAGGCGGGAATACAACCACTTATCAACTGTGTCCAGGGGCGACCACTTACCGCCCACTAGGGCTGTAACTCCATTGAAAGATAGTAAAATTACTATTAAGAATTTATTTTGTGCCGTTTATTTCGTGCTGTCTACCTGTCACTGTCACTCTAAGGTGAAGTGAACTTAATATGCTAAGCAAAAATTGACGTAGTTAAGCGAAAAGCATCCAACCCACAAAATTATCGAAAATGAGTTATTTATATCAAAATACTCCTTAAACTTCTTAAGCAAAACTAAATTTTAACAAGTAAAATACATTTGTCCCTTAATTACAATAAAACCAAGAAATTGAAATCAAAGAACCAATGAAGAAATGCAGTCTAAACTTAAAAATTGAATATCTCATAACTGTGTGGGTTGGATCATTTTCGCTAACCTACGTCCAAATAAAAAACAGTTATAAAATAAGATAATGATAAGGTGAATAAAGACAGATACATAACATAACATCACGCCTGTATTACCCGAAGGGTTGGGCAGAGGTGTATAGTAACACCCTCATTTCGCCGTTATGTTTTAAGTCCCATGTAATAGGGGGCGAGCATATGCCATCAACCGGGCACGAATCCAAACTCCGGGCCAATCTATTCAAGACTTTGTTCTGTACAGTCAGCAACAGATATCAGTGAATGAGCACAATTAAATTACAATGTTATGGGTGTATTGTAATGTAATTAGCTTTACAATATACCATCAATTACTGGCTAATGTATTACATATTGACATTTTGATTGAGTATTTGATATTGATAGGTCTACATAACAACAGCGCCATTCAATGCTGCAATTTAAGGATTGGTTGAATAAAGAATAATGCATACATACATACATAAACTCACGCTTTTTTCCCATGGGGGTAGGCAGAAACTATAGAACGCCACATGCTATGACCCTTTCGCTTCATCCACATTCATACATCTTGTCATACACGCACGCCGGTTGAGAGTACTACGCACCTGACCTTTGTGAAGAACATCACCAATAGCATCGATGTATGTCCTTCTAGGAAGTCCTCTACCAGCGGTATCTCTAAAGAATAATAAACTAATTAATGCCGTTTCAGATCGGGCAAAGTGTTATTAGGTTTTTCCGTGGAATTCCTCAGTAGCAGCCCGGAGTTTGGATTTGTGCCCGGTTGATGGCAATAGGCTCGCCCCTATTACATGGGACTTAAACATAACGGCGAAATGTGGGTGTTACTGTACACCTCTGCCCAACCCTTCGGGGAATACAGGCGTGATGTTATGTTATGTTTAAACTCCAAGAATTTCACCATTTGAATTCAATTCCAGATATAGTGGTGTCCATTCTGTAGCGCAATTTGACAGGACTAAACTAAACCACGTTTGTCTCTTTCTGTTTCAATAGAAAAAGAAAGTGACAGTTGCGTTTAGTCTAGTTTAGTACTGTCAAAATGTGCAGCTGAGTCGGCATCATTATCAATAGAAAATCTGCGCTGGGTATTTCCACTCAGTTAATGATAGCTGACAGCCCTTTGGCTAGAGTAGGTATGCTTTATTCTTTTGTGTGGGTTATATACGTGTTAAAAATTATAATTTTACTATTACATGCTGTCTATTAATCCCATGGTGGATGTGTTTCCATACTTATTTATTTTCAATCTTACACTTTTCTCTGAGAAAAAACTTTTTAACAAAAATAGAACCGACTTCAAATTGTCTATCTCTGAAATTCTTCATCAGATCTGCACCAAATTTAAATGGGACCACTTCGAAAGAATACTCTTTCAAACAGAAATCATTAAAATCGGTTCACAATTTTAGCAAAGATATCGCGGAGCAAACATACAAAAAAAAAACATACAGTCGAATTGAGAACTTCCTCCTTTGTTTGGAAGTCGGTTAAAAATAGACACCATTGATATTGCACATCGTTCGTTCTGCCTAGCCTTTTCCCAACTATGTTGGGGTCAGCTTCCAGTCTAACCAGGGGCGGGTGAATACCAGTATTTTATACGGAGCAACTGCCATCAGACTGCTACAACCCAGTTACTGGGCAATGCCGATATCCTAAAGTAAAACCGGTTGTCAGATTTTCGGTCTTCTGACTTCCCGTAACAACTGCCATAGGTATTCGTATGACACCTAGGACCGACTGTTTAACGTGCTCTCCGAGGCACGGAGAGGTCTCGATGTGTAATGAATGGTCACCCATTCACAGACTGACCGCGGCCAGAGCTGCTTAACTTCGCAAATCGTGTGATCTGCGCGGTTGGTAATTAGCCATTAGCACCTCACAGATTTATTTATTTATTTATTATGGCACTCCAACAACAAAGTCACAAATACATTTCATAGATTGATAAGTAGCTACTTAGGTACTAAGACATCCTTGCTATCCTTACTATAATCATATAATAAACGCGAAAGTTTGTATATGTGGATGTATGAATGTTTGTTTCTCTTTCACGCAAAAACGGCTGAACGGATTTGGATGACATTTGGCACACAGATAGACTATGCCCTGGATTAACACATAGGATACTTTTTATCCGGGTACATCAAGTAGTTCTCCTAGGATGCAGGTGAAACCGCGGCTAATAGCTAGTTACTAATAATGTGACCTTGTCACTTATAGGTGTGTACTACTTTTATAGTTTTGTGTTACAAATTCCAGTGTTTTAAACTGACAATATTATGTGACAATAAAGGAGAATGGGTTTTTTGGTCTACCCCTCCTCTAGCAATTATATATACCAAATATATCAATAGAAATTTTATTTTAAGTAGAATATCATTTCGTATTACAGCTACTGTCAATTAGTAGTATTTGTGAAGTTAAAATGCAACCATTTAAAAACTATGTTAACGCTCAAATATTGCTATTTATTCTCTTTTTTACACGTTTTGCCGTAGGAGTTTTAGGTCATAATAAGTAATAACATAACGCCTGAACTTCACGAAGGGGTAGGCAGAGGTGTACCTATAATGCACCCACGTTTCGCCAGTTACGTTTAAGTTCTTGTTCGTCACACTATAATTATTATTTGTAAATAAAATTATAAGAACGTAGCGATAATTTAATATAAGCAACGAAAAAAGAAGAAATTGTGATAGTATGGATAAACACGATTTTTAACTTTGAAGGTCTTATAACTCCGAAAATACCAACAATTGACTGTAGATGTGTTAGTTCCAAATGTTTAACTTAAAAAGACCTTTCTAATGGCATATTATCACTCATTGCTAGAGGAGGAGTAGACCAATTTATAAACATTTCGCCCATTCTCCTTTTATACAGAATTATATTATTATTATAACATTCACTAGTCTCTTAAGCAATGGTATGAATTACCTGAATAAGCTACATGTTGTTAAATAAAAAACAGAGAAATATTAATAACATGTACTATTAAACTTAGTACATCTGTGAGTATAAAATTCCCCCCATTCTGTAGCATGTGGTGGGGAATGTGTGAAATAAATCTCTTAGTGCGGCGACTCATCCCGGTCTAGGTGACAGAATCGGGTGCGAACACTCCCCGCGACTTTATTATTTAAAAACTGAATTCACCAACTTATGAGATTTATTGCTGGACATTAAAGTTATTGTTTTTGATCAGTGAGACAGTAAAATTGAAACCGAACTGTTCAAATTCACTGCTTTTGTGAAGATAAATGTTTTGGTCTTATTTCTGGTCAACTGTTCCTGAAAATATTGAGAAAGTAGTGATTTTAGGAAAGATTAAAAACTAAGGCTTCGAAGGTGGAGTTCAAGATGATGGATCTACCAGATGAGAGGCGATGGACAGCCGACTCCATGGTGAACTGCTTTCCCTTTAAACATAACATAACGCCTGTATTCCCCGAAGGGTTAAGCAGAGGTGTACAGTAACACCCTCATTTCGCCGTTATGTTTAAGTCCCATGTAATAGGGGGCGCGCCTATTGCCGTCAACCGGGCACAATTCCAAACTCCGTGCTGCTACTGAGGAATTCCATACGGAAAAACCCAATAACACTTTACCCGACCTGGGGATCGAACCCAGGACCTCACGATCAGCAGTCGCGCTTGCCACCACTAGACAACGAGGCAGTTTATCAATTAGCAACAAAACAGTCATGGTTACAATAAATCAAAGGCCGATAATTGGAAAATGGCAACAAAAACAAATGCCTAATTACAGGCGTTCGGTTACGTGACACATTGCCAACTTAATCACTTGTAATGCTAGAGTGACATTACAATTTACGGTCACCAACGCGTATCGGATTCGTTAATAATCACTTTTATTGTGATAGCAGTAAGGGCTATAATTTGATGCTATCGGATATTTGAATTTGATAACTTTATTCTGATAAATGGTAGTGATAGCCTAGTGGCTGAATGCTTGCCTTCCATGCAAGGGGAACTGAATTCGACCCGGCCCGCATCTCCAACTTTTCGAATTCATGTGCAAATCTGAATTTGATTATCGGTTGCGTTAACGGTGAAGGAAAACATAATAAGTAAACCCGGCACACTTTTTATTTTTTTCTCGGAACATCCTTAAGGTTGTCCCTCGCCCGGGGAAGGCGAGGGGGTCTGCTGGACTCTTACCGACTAAAAACCAACGGTGTTCCTCCTCCTGACCGTTCGGCCGGGGTCGCGGGATTCGCAAAAGCATGCTCCGCAACCCCGACAGGTTCCGGTCCGCCAAAAAACCTGCACACCTGGGCTCCAAATAGTTCTCGATGGTGAACCTGCACCAGCTTGGTGGACTAAGGCCTAAACCATTCTTATTCAGAGACCTTAAAATTTGGGTTGCATCAAAAGAGCCTCCGCTAGCGTTGATACTTTAGTACATCCGAAGCACCCTCGGCACGCAGTCCCGCTACCAACCTTGCTGACTGCCCAATGTTTCCAACACAGCATCTGACACAAGAGAGTGATTCTGAGAAAAAGCCCGTGCCCAGCAATGGAGCAGTAAAGGGTCTGATTATGAATATGATAAGACAGTTGTGCGAATCTGAATTTGATTATCACTTGCGTCAACGGTGAAGGAAAACATGGCGAGAAGTCATGGACAAAGTAAGACTCCAAAAAAAATCTCTCGTAATGTGTGTAGTCCGCCAATCGGCACCAGGCCAGCGTGATAAAGTAAGGCCTAAATCCTTCTTATTATGAGAAGAGGCCTGTGCCCAACAGTTGGGACAGTAATGGACTGATTATGCATAAGAATAGCATTCGCTTATGCCATTCTTATAAGGCTTATTCATTATTTGATTAGCAGTGACAGCCTAGTGGTGTGACTATCGGACTGCCATGTCAAAGGTCTCGATTACGAACTCAAGGCACGCACCTCTGACTTTTCGGATTCATGTGCGTATTGTATAATTATCACTTGCTTAAAATCGGTGAAGGAAAACATCGTGAGGAAACCGGTATGCCTGTGAGATATTTCTCGACGGCATGTGAAGCCAAGTCAAAGCCCCTTGGGCGGCATAAACTCTGACACCAGGTTAGTCACTAACCACACGAAAAGAAGATTATAGGCTTTCCATATCCAGATGTTGCAGGGGTACTGCAAGATAAAACCGTTTAAATTAAAAGTTTTTTTAAGGAATTATTTAAAACACAGTCACACCATGGGAACTAAAGATATACAGTATTTAACAAACGAAGGGCGTTCCCATTCGCCCACAATAGTATAGCGTCCATACATGCTAAATAAAATATTAGAGTTGAAAAAAATAAAATAAATAAATAAAACATAAAAATTATTAAATGAATACGTAAAAGAAAAAGACTAGGTATACACGCGCACTTGTCTTTCAACGTGGAAGTACGGCAATGTCGCAATTAATTAATTAAATTATTTTTTGATTAATTTATTTGATTAATTTTTTTATACTTATTTTACTATTCTAATATTTTTATTTTAATCTATTAGGTAATGATATACACTGGCCTGCAAAAATAAGTATCACACTTTTAAAATTACATTTTTTTCTAAACTATAGAACTTAGAGATTTAAAATAAAAAACGTTTTATAGCAATTTTTATCAGTTTTCTTTGAAACTATAATAACAAAGTTAAACTCTTTTTTGAGTCCTTTTTGTTTCGAAAATATATCTTGTGTACTTAAAAAGTTATTGCAATTTTAAAAGTGTGATACTTATTTTTGCAGGCCAGTATAGATTAACGAGTTTAAGGGAACCCCCTCTGTTATTTAATATACTGTATAACATTATTTTTGAATAAATAACTGCTGGATTTGCTTCCAACTTTAACAAGGATCTGGAAACTGTATTGTGTGCCTGTTAAATTTTCGGAGAATCCATTATCCATTGCCTGTACCCGAGTAGTGAGAAATATGATTTCTCGGAAAACCGAGATTTATTAACAATCCCATCGAAATTAATCACCAGTTTTAATCGGAATAATGATTGAAAAATCATACATTTTTCAATTGGTAAATTCTAGTTCCGGGAAATTGTAGTGTTTTATTATTTCACTAAAATCCTTTTATACAATACTAGTGTAGCCGGCAGACGTCGTCCTGCCCGGAAAAGCATACCGACAGCAGCGCCACCTACCGGGTCCAATTTTGTTTTCAAACCATCCAGGAACCCATTGAAATATACACCCAAAATGTCATCGAAATCGGTCCAGCCGTTTAGGAGGAGTTTTGTGAGGAACACATGTAGGTACAAAATAATTATAATGATATATATTAAGAGGATAAACGTAAACAGAAAACCCTAGTCGTCAGCAGTAATATCTAGTAAATAAAGTTCCATATAATGGGTTATGCTAAATTATTACTACAGCCTATGTGACACGCAACAAAATGACCAAAAATAATAAACATGACAATTTGTACCACATTTATTTGCAACTAACTGTGTCCGCGACTTCGTCTGCGTAGAAGTCATTATTTTTTTAGCGTGAAACCATAATTCGTTTTATAATAAAATTACCTTCAGTTACTCCTTATAATATCAGCTACCTGCCAGTGAGAGTCCCGTCAAAATCGGTCCAGCCGTTTCGGAGATTAGCCGATACAAACTGACAGACAAAATTTTTAAAAATTGTTTTTTGTTATAAGTACCGTATATACTTTCCTGTGCATTTAGTAAAAAGCTGCTATTTTGACATAACAAACAGACAATTCCATTTTATTTATTTGTATATAGACAGCTAATGTACAAAGTCATTCAATGTGTTCACGTCAGTTCACGAACATACAACCTACACTAAAAACACTTCCCATTTCCACACACTTTTAATATTCCATACACCTATAACTCACAACGCAGGCCACATACAAAAACAGCGAAAGAAACAAATGACAAAAAAAACACATAAAGCAAAACGAAATATAAAACAATATGGCCGCCCGAATGCCATGTAATTCGGCGATAAAGTTGGCTGCGGGCATCAAGCCGCGATTAAAACCATCTACCGTTCTTTTTAGGGTTCCGCACCTAAAGGGTAAAACGGGACCCTATTACTAAGATTCCGCTGTCCGTCCGTCCGTCCGTCCGTCCGTCTGTCACCAGGCTGTATCTCATGAACCGTGATAGTTAGACAGTTGAAATTTTCTCAGATGATGTATTTCTGTTGCCGCTATAACAACAAATACAAAAAAATTTAATAGAATAAATATTTAAGGGGGCTCCCATACAACAAACATGATTTTTTTGCCGTTTTTATAGATAATGGTACGGAACTCTTCGTGCGCGAGTCCGACTCGCACTTGGCCGGTTTTTTTTTTAATTTTCGCCGGGAAGAATTAACTGGTTTTAGTGCTTAACAGTACCTAATGGCAGGCCTAAAACGGGAATAATTCTTTCCGTCGGACGATGGATATTTTTAAAAGAACATTTGGTAGCAATTATCGTTAGCGCGCCAAGTACGAAATCCGTTTTTAATCCTTTCAATTCTTAATCATTTTGCGTATTTTAAACAGTTTACTTTTCGACGGGTCCTACGTATAATGGTGCAAGTATAGAAACACAACTTTATAGAAAAGCGGTTTAAAGATCTTAAATATTTATTATATCCCGTATAAAGTAATACTGTTATTTCCATTCGTTTGCAAATTTGGTACCACGAAACAATACCTACATTTAAAAAAAAAAGAGTAAAATATCGGTGATTTGAAGGTGATTAATGTAGAAAAGTGGATTTCGCATTTTTGCGGGTTGTACCAGTATATACGTAGGACCCGTCGTTTTGATTTTTCTGCAGTAGCCGAAGTTTCAGTTATTAGAAAGCTTTTAAAGACCCATTTTTCAGTCAGATATTTTTTTTTATCTTAAGTATATATTTGACATTTTGACAGCTTTTGTCTAGGAAATCTGACAAAAAGTAAAAAAAAACAAAGTTATCTGACGATCGAAAATCGGCTCTTATGGCCGATTCCAATAATTTACGGAGCGTTATTAGTTAAAATTGAGACTCTTGTATCTTAACTAATAATGAAGCAAACACTCAATAGCTTTGCATAGTTGACCCTTGATACGTTAATAGATATCATAGGTATTTTACCTATGATATCTACTAACGTACTTACTAGCTTCCGAGTATAAACAAGGTTAGTCGGAAAGGGAGTACTAAGCCGAAAGGGTGTTAAAGTACCCATAATAAGGGATAACTTTTGTTCTACAACTTTCCCCAAAACTCGATAGTTTAAGAGAAATTGCTTTTCAAAGATTTCGTTAAAAATATGCTAAAATCTATCTGTCCATAGCTATGATAAGCTGTTTTTACTATTTAGGTCATATTTGGGGTCACCGATTAGAAAATTAATTTTCTGAATTCATAACTAAAGCAGGTATGATTTTTTTTTGGAGAAACTAAAATAAAAATCTATTTGCATGCAAATAAAAATAATTGAATTATTAAATTATAACACTTGCTTTAAAATAGTCATCAGTGATACTTTAGGTGGCCCGCGGCTTAGTACCCCCTTTCCGACTAACCTAGTATATATGCCCAGTTTGGCAATAAAAATACTATAATTGGTAAGCAACGCGTTACGTTTTTGGCGAAAGGAACCGCGTATAAGTTAATTAGTTTTACTCACTAGGTACATTTTAGGAGTATAATAATCTCTAGTCAATTTTAGGTTACGTTTTGGTAATCTTTATGGAGGATTTTTGTGTGCAAGTGACCAATACAATACGGTGGGTTATTATTGAATACTAATTTTATTCTTCAGGATCCGCTTTAATGTCCCCCCCGGTGGGTTCCCGCATTGTCGTTGCGGGGGGGGGCTTAGTAGCCGTGGCTTCGAGCCCCACGGTGAAGCGAAGAGAAACCCGAGGAGGGGCTGCTCGTCGGGGCTTGGGCCTGGAAGCCCTCGACGTAGCGGCCAAGTAGGTTGCGGTGTCGCCTGGGCGACATCGCAACTGAGGAGGGCCGCGATGTCTTATGGGAGGCATTGCGGCTGAAGGGTGGAGGCCGCGGCGGGAGAGGAGTGCCGGTATTACGGTGCGCCGTTCTCCCTACCTTTCGCGGCCTGACGGGGCCGCCACCGTCAGATGGCGGACGCGGTGGGGCCGCAGGGGGAGAGGAGTGTCGGTGTTTAGTTGGCCGCCCTCCCTATCCTCTGCGGCCGAAAAGTGGTAGGCGGCGGGGCCACTAACCTGACCCGTCGCAGGGAGACCAGGGGTCCAGACACGGGGTAGTCTGGCGCCCATGTACTTGTTTGGTCCCCGGGGTGGTCACGGTGTTCTGGTGCGCCGGTGATGTGGGGTGCCCCCCGCGCCTCTCAGGAGGTCGTGGGGTGGGGCCCTACAGTGGAGAGGTCCACCAGCAAGTGGTGGACCAAGACCTGCCGGGGTTGCGGTGCATGCAATAGCGAATCCCGCGACCCCGGCCTTAGGTCAGAAGGAGGGACACCGTGGAGGTTTTAGCCGGTAAGAGACCGGCACACCCCCCCGTCTTCCCCAGACGGGGGATAGTCCATGAGGATTTCCCCACGATAAAAAAAAAAAAAGGATCTGCTTTAATGTACAAGGTTAGTCAGAAAGGGGAAACTAAGCCGAAAGGGTGTTAAAGTACCCACAATAATCGATAACTTGTGTTCTACAACTTTCCACAAAAGTCATTAGTTTAAGAGAAATAGCTGTTCAAAGATTTCATAAAAAAATCGCTACATCCTATCTATCCTCAGCTATGATCAGCTGTGTTTACATTTTGGATCGTATTTGGGGTCACGGATTAGAAACTCCATTTTCTGAATTCGTAACTAAAGCAAGAGTTAAGAATTTTTGAAAAAACTAAAATAAAAATCATTTTCATTGCTTTTTTTCTTATCAAATTTTAAAATGTTAACACTTTCTTTTTAAACAAATATCAGTGATACAATAAGTGGCCCACGGCTTAGTACCCCCTTTCCGACTAACCTTGTATATTGTGACCTTTATTTGCTGGACCACATTCTAATCAAACAGCAATTAAACAATTTTATAACGAAGCCACAAAAAGTCTACCCCCAAAAAAATTGGTACAGGCAATAAAAATGAAATTAGAGCCAACTTTTTTAATAACACGTCATTCGAGTTTAATAAATATGAAACAACCAGACACAAACCGCGGGTAACGACAGTTCTCAACCAATCTGCCTCACATACTGTATACAATACCTGCGTATTGTAAATTACACACGGTTTTTAAAATGTCCGTAATAACATAATTTAAAATGGGGCGCGTTATTTGATTTTTATTTGCGATTAATAATGTTTTGTTCTAACATGATTTGCTATGTGTTTGTTTCGGCAATCGTCGCTTAGGTAACAATACCGCTCAAGTTAGATTTGACAAGTTTTCAGGAGAGACAAAGAATTGGATAATTTTTTTTTTCTAACATCATTCGATGCGCGCCGAAAATATCTATTCAATGACGTATAAAACGTCAAATTACCAATTTTAGACTTAGGCCGTATTGTTATCTATGCGACGAATTCTTTTTTAACCCCCGACAAAAAGAGGGATGTAATCCGTGACCCCAAATATGACCTAAAATGATGACACAACTCATAATAGATAGATAGAATAATAGATAGATAGAATTTAGGGTATTTTTTATGATATCTTTGAACAGCTATTTCTCTTAAATTAATGACTTTTGGAGAATGTTTTAAAATAAAGGTTATTTATTATTATGGGTACTTCGTAATTGTCGTTTAACCTTGTATATGTCGTAGGATTGTCCCAGTTTGTTTAGGAGGATTGGAAACATAAGCGCTGATTGGCTAATCTAAGAGTGGATTATTATCATCTTTATTCTTGTTGGTCAGATCATGGCTATGGATAACGATGGATAACGATCATAATTATCAACCAATCAGCACTCATAACGTGAGTGGTATTCACGATTTACCTAAGATAAGCCGGACTTTCCCAATGATACTGAAAATAGCTCGGACGGTTACGAAAATCTGTCTTAGATTCTAAATATCCGGTCCTTTGCAATCGTCCTAGGATTATCGCAAAGATCCGATTTATCCAATTATCCTACGACATATACCATATATGTAACATAATTAACGCACACCCTGAAAGTAGTTTGTTCAGAATCGTTTACTGAATCGATTTCTATCATTTTTAATATAGGTAATTTTTTATCCCCAAAAAAAAATTAAAACTACGGAAATTAGTCACATTACCCCTGTACAGTCAAAATAAATTGAAATGGACCGTAAATCAAGGCAAAAATACTTTTAAAAGTGCATTTTTATTTGTATTAATACGAATTCCGCCATTCAATACAAAATAAAGAAAAATAAACCTTATTTCAAGAACGATTATTTAGTAAATAACAATGCATATACATGTTAAACTAAAATTTCAGTGTATGTATTATGATTATAACATAATATTCTAATTGGGGTGTTTAAGAGTGTGTGTTAATTACGTTACATGTTGTATAAGCGTGTTAAAAATCAAAGATATTTATTTGGAATCTATTTATGCTTATATTCTGGACACCTATATTTCACCCAAGTTTGTATGAGATCACTTGGTCACTGGTTATCATAACTACGTTTCTTTGACTAGGTCTTGGCATCCATGCCAAAAATATTACACCGCCTGCTAATGAGAATAAAACAAGTTTTGCTAAGTAAAAAACCAGAAAGGCACTAACGTGAAAATGAAGTGACAAATTGCTAAATATGTCTATAAATAAGATTTATAATAAAAATATTGCCGTCCATGATCCACCGTGCTCACCTGTCGCCGCCACGGAGCCCGTCGTCCTTCCTGACTCCGCAGTCACACCGTTATTATTCAGCCCTCATCAAGCTGTCTCCGCCCCAGTCCTCCCGCCAGCAACGTCCTAAGCCGAGGTCCGAATCCCATTAGGGGTCGCCCTTAGTGCTATTGTTGCTAGTAGTCACGATGTTAGTAGTAGTAGTTAGCTTACCTACGTTAAGTATTTTACTCTCGTCCCCATTGGTTGGAGACCCTTCAGGTCTCGCCAATAACTGGCCGATTACGTAGAAACTGTCCGCAAGACCATCTACAAGCAATCGAACAGAAAAGGAAAAAAAAAACAAAATATTGGAAGGAATATACAACCGCAAAACTAAAAAATAAGTTAAAAAGTATTTACTTAAAAATGCTTGTAATGTGGTCATTATTTTGACAACCTTCTTTGAGCAAAGTCGACCTTTCCGTGCTACTTGAATAGGCGCCAGCAAAGTTGTATGGAATTTCATTGCTGGTGAGTTTTAGCCACCAGCAATTTCCTTTGAAAATCCATTATTGTCGAGTTTTGTTTCAAAAATAGTCAGGTGCAAAAAGTTTTTATTCAGAATTTGGATGTATAGGCACAGGCAGTACAATTAAAGACTAATTTTAAAAAACTAAGGACCGGGGAAGAATCAAATCGCTTCTTTAAATAAATTCTTACTACTACTACTTATACTAATCTGATTTTATTTAAATTACTCGCATTGTTTGAGTTAAGCACTACCTATACAAGCCTTGGTCCGCAATGACTGCGCTGCTGGCCACGCTATGATGGCCTCGAGCTTAGTTTAGCTACGCTCTCGGCCTTCAAGCTTGGTCATCATTGCAGCCCTTGCTATCCGCGCTATAAAGGCCTCGACTTTCGGTCTCGGCCTTTATTCCAGCTTGTCCATCAAGAGCTGCAATGCTGACCGCGCTGTGATGGGCTGAAGCTGCGCTACGCTGCGCCCTCAGCCATCATCAGTGCTGCCAGCAACGCAGTCATTACAGACCGCGGCAGTAATGTACTATTATTACAGAAAGTTTATTATAGCATTGACGAATTTCTTACTGATAAAATATAATTCCTACTTATGTGTATAATAGATATATAGGTACCTATATATATAACAATATGTATAATAATGTATAGACTGTATATATAATAATGAATAATATATGTATAGACATTTGATTGCTTATCTGAATAATATTATTTTAATTTTTGTGTTCATGATTAATAATTTGACATTCTATTACCTATAATTATAAAGACTGTATTGTCCTCTACAATTTCAGCTATTAATTATTTCGATTTAAATAATGTTGATAAATAATTCATTTTTCGATTCACCTATATTTGTACGCCGTAAAGGCAAAACATGACTGATATTGTATTATATAATTTAACCTCGTGTTTTGGACAAATAAATGATCTTGTATCTTGTACAAACCTAGGTATTTTCATTCAAATCTCAAAAACAAAACGAAAATCAACCCCTCAAATACTGGTGTAAAACAAAAAACACTCGAGTTAAAGCATCCGTGATAAAAACCGTTTTAAAAAACATCCCTTTAATAAATAAATGGTACGTATGTCGCAAAACAATGTACGCACATTACCATTGTTTTCGATTGTGGCCCATATTAAAACCGGTCCGGTTGGAATATCTGACGCGTTTCCGTGTCCGGCCGGTTATTATCACGGGCATTACAATCAGGATCCCTTTGTTTGGTGATCAGGAACTTGGTATACTGCATTTATTTTTGGAGTGGCTATAAATTATTTTTATTTATTTTTGATCGCCGCACGTCTGAATACTGCTTTAGATTGTGTTTTGACTTATACTTTAATTGAGCTTAGTTAAACAGAAAGCGACCACCGACGAAAGTTTTAAGGTATTTTCGCTGCTATTTTTAAAACCATAAGTAAATGATTAAAAAATAATATTTATGTTAAAATATACAACGAAGGCTACAAAATAATCTATTTGAAACTATCAAAATAGTTTGTTTTCCTAATCTTCTATACATATAATAAAACTGTAGGAGAGTTCAATTCTGTACATTGAATAAAATAAAAAATAAATACTCTTAGCGGTCTTCATACAAGTAATACAAGCAAAACAAATTCATTTTGAAATTTTTGTCTGTCTGTCTGTTGTCCGGCTTTAACACAAAAACTACTAGACGGATTTTGATGAAACTTTTTTTGTTATATAGCTATTAGTCCTCGGCAACATATAGACTATAATTTATTTTGAAGTCTCGGGTAGGGTAGGCAGGTAGTGTTGGTAGGTATGTAGGGTACCTACCCTACCTACCTAGGTAGGGTAGGTAGGTGCGCCATAGATACCATAAATGAAAAATGTTGCAAAAACGGGAAAAATGCAGACGAAGTTGCGCGGGTCAGCTAGTGAATAATAATTTATGGAATTAAACTTGTAGTCGTGTTCTGCTTTTTAAATATTAAAAAAAATTGTCGTTTTTAACATAAAAAATGGGAGATGTACATGGTCTCAATTGACAATTTAACATCTTGAGTTTAGATGTGGTTAGGAATTAACGTGTCTTTGGAATATGGAAAGCAAAGTAAATCTTATATCATCGGCGTTCTAACTCATTTTCGTAAAAATCAGGTTTGGTCGCTTTCTGCTTAGCTACGCTCAATTAATATAACATTAGACAAATAGAAAAATATGTTTAATTTTGAAATACAATAAATAAAATTGCTCATAGAGACAAAAAAATACTTGGCTATTCCCTACTGCTGCTCGCGAGGTCCTGGGTTCGATTCCCAGGTCGGGTAAAGTGTTGTTGGGTTTTTCCGTATGGAATTCCTCAGTAGCAGCCCGGCGTTTGGATTTGTGTCCGGTTGATGGCAATAGGCTCGCCCTTTATTACATGAGACTTAAACATAACGGCGAAATGAGGGCGTTACTATACACCTCTGCCCAACCCTTCGGGGAATACAGGCGTGATGTTATGTTATGTATTCCCTACTTTTCAAAGTAACCTTTTTCGTTATCATTTATTTTCAAACTCTCATACGATTACTTTTCCAATACCAATACAGGAGGTTATAACAAGATATTTGTGTTATTATCTTTCAGCATTAAACTCGGCAGTGCTGGTGTGTATCTAAGAATGGAAGCAATACGATTGCAGTATACAAGCTATTTCACGGGCAGTGGCTTGTGTTGTCTTCAATAGGCACGCATCCATTGAGAAATGTGCTGACGTGACAAATATTCTGGTACTTTTTTTTCTCAGGAATGTTTTAACAATTTTCTTGATTACACGACGATTTTTTTAATGTTTAGATAGTTTAAAAGAAAATATTTCGTTGTCTAGCCCTATTAAGGAAGCAGTTTAGTTCAGTTTTAGCAGTGGTCATAGGTCTCGAGTTGGAACCCAAGGCACGCACCTCTGACTTTTCGGATTCATGTGCGTATTGTATAATTATCACTTGCCAAAAAAACGGCGAAGGAAAACATCGTGAGGAAACCGGCATGTTTGAGAGATATTTCTCGACGGCATATGAAGTCAAGTCAGAGGCCCATGGGCGGCATAAACTCTGACACCAGGTTATTCACTAACAACACTAAAAGAAGAAGAAGGAAGGTGTTTCATGTTTCCATGTTTCACAGATGAAGTAGCTCAGTTTTCATTTCTCTATTGTTATCTTCCTGTTTTAAACTTAATATAAGAGAGTTAACAGATAATATCGATACATAGGCTACAGAAGTCGTTTCTTCACTCAGGTCAGGTGGCAGACATACTAAAACAGGTTGACATTAAATGGGAAAATTCACGATCTCCCGATCATCAGTTGGTGCCCCAGCCATGAAGCTGCCACTTCAACAACTCAGGTCCTCAACTTTTCAAAATAATAAAGGACACGTAAACATATCTTCTCTATGGATGTTAGCCTACCCACCGACGCTGGCAACTCAATCCGTACATTAGCAGTCCGGTCACGCGGCCCAATCGCTGCACTCAGACAGACCAGAATAAATACTGTAAGATAACTCGGTCGGATCCGAAGCGCCGAACATAGTATAGAACCTCTAATTCGTATAAATTTTAAAACTTGTATTGTTGTTGAAAGGCGTGGAGAAAATATTAGAAACTTGTCATTTTGAAATTTTGTTTAATACATTGAATGAATGAATGAATGATAATTTAATTTGCAAGAATATAGGTACATAAGTTCTTAAGAGATAATAGTTTCACTATATTCGGCAGCCGTACAAATATTTAGATTTAGTTATACCTATAGCATGCAGTACACATTACTAATAATAATTTCATAATTAATTAATTGACATAGTGGTGATAGATCGATCAGAGCGTCTCACAATGATTGTTGATATCACTGTCCCACATGACGAGAACCTTGTGAAAGCCGAGAAAGATAAAGAAATTAAGTATCAAGACTTGGCACACGAGGTTGCCGACATGTGGGAGGTTGACTCAGCAGTCATTGTGCCGATAGTCGTGACGGCCAATGGCTTAATAGCCAAGAGCCACGACCAACATCTGACGAGGCTCTCGTTGGGCAGCTGGGTCAGGGGCCTGATACAGAAAGCGGTACTTCTGGACACGGCTCGTATTGTCAGGAAGTTCCTCTCTCTGAGGCCCTGACCACCGGTAGCTTGGACCCTGTTCCCGATGCCGGTGGGCTACTATTTTTTATATTTATAAATGTTTTTTTATATTTTTTATAGAAATATTTAAAAATGTAAAGAAATATGTATATACAATGAATAAACGGAATAATTTCATAATTTAAATTTAGATTACAATGCAATAAAAACATACATAAAAAACATTAACATTACAATTAAATACAATTATATTCATTTAAAATAATAATGCATATTAAAAATAGCGATAGTAATAATGATGTCATGTCAATTAATAGCAAAAAATAATGAAAAGTTTTAATATTATTTAAGTAATGTCAATTATGTAGATGTCATAATAATTATAGCAATTAAGTTTTAAATTTTACACTCAAAATACTCATTGATGGAATAAAAACATCTCTCACACAACCAGCTATATAGCTTTTTACTAAATACCAAATCTGTAGCACTTCTAAATTTTTTCGGCTAAGTGGTTATATATTTTCACCGTCATGGTATAACAATTTTTGTTGCAGAGTTTTAGTCTATTACGCGGGACTACTAGCGGCTTTTACTACCGCGGCATTAACTACCGCGTGCTCGATCATACGACTTGCTAGGTTAAGTTGCGCTTACCGCGGTCGGTCCGTAGATGGATGACTGTTTGTTACATCGAGGCCCCTCCGTGCCTCAGGGAGTACGTTAAACCGTCAGTCCCGGGTGTCATAAGAATACCTACCTATGACGGTTGTTAGGGGTTGCCAGAAGCCTGAAAGTCTGACAACCAGTCCAACCTTAGGATATCGGCATTACCCAGTTACTGGGTTGCGGAGCTCTGATGGCAGTTGCTTCATGAAAAATACTGGTATTCAGGCGCATCTGGTTGGACTGGAAGCTGACCACAAGACAATTGTGAAAAGGCTAGGAGGAAGGGTTTAATACATTTACTGCTCTATATAACATAATTTTCAGGCTTTCGCTTTCTTCTGTTACAAAGATATAGGGAGCTTAAAAGTACTTGGAGTTGCTTCGAGAAAAAGGCCGTGACGACGTTGGCGGGGGCACTTCTGTACCCCCTGATTTTGTGGTGGCAAAATGAACTCATGTTTATATTCGATAAATCATAGATGGAATATTGACGATTATAGAGGGAGAAAGTAGAATAAATGCCGTGGAAATGCGTTCCTTGCGAAATATGTGCGGTGTAACTTTGCATGATAGATTGAGGAATGATGAAACAAGACAAAGTTGCGGTTTAAAAGATGTAGTGACAAAAATTTAAAGGAGTATGCTTAGGTGGTTTGGTCATGTAGAGATAATGAGTGAATGGCGTTTAACAAAAGGTATTTATAAGGCGGATGTCAATGGAAACGCCGGTAGAGGACGTCCTAGAAGAACATACATCGATGTCATTGGTGATGTTCTTCACAAAGGACAGGTGCGTAGTACTCTCAACCGGCGTGCGTGTATGGCGAGATGTACGTTGGTCTAGTGGTGGCAAGCGCGACTGCTGATCGTGTGGTCCTGGGTTCGATCCCCAGGTCGGGCAAAGTTTTATTGTATTTTTCCGTGTGGAATTCCTCAGTAGCAGCCCGGAGTTTGGATTTGTGCCCGGTTGATGGTAATAGGCTCGCCCCCTATTACATGGGACTTAAAACATAACGGCGAAATGAGGGTGTTACTATATACATGTCTGCCCCACCCTTCGAGGAATACTGGCGTGATGTTATATTATGTTGCTATCAGAAAAAACACTTTATATTCTAGGCAAATGGGCAAAGGCGGTTGAAGTCGGCTTGCGGTCAATTTGTCTCTGTCGTCATGAATATTTAGGTACTGCTCAATAAAATACTGACAATTAGATATAGGTATTTGCTTATCTTCAAGTTAGAAGTAGGTACGTCAAGTTACTAGATTTCGAAGTGACGTTATCATTCAGTGAATTTGTATTACTTACTAGCTGCCCGGACAGACTTCGTTCTGTCAAAAGTTATTGGCCTGTAGTGGGAAAAGAAAAGTGTTGTTTTTACTATTTTCCACGCAATTTTTATGTTTTTTATCTCCATAAGAACCTTCCTTGTGCCTTAAGAAATATATTTAAAAAAAATAGCCGAATTGGTCGAACCGTTCTCAAGTTTTGCGCTTAGCAACACATTTGGCGATTCATCTTTATTTATATAGATTTATTTTTAGGGATCCGTATCTCAAAAGGAAAAAAAAGAACTCTTATAGGATCACTACGTGTCTGTCTGTCGGTCTGACTATCTGTCAATCTGTCAAGACCCTTTTACTCAGGAACGCGTAGAGGTATCAAGTTGAAATTAATATCAAGTACTCAAGTCTGCAATACCTTGGCACAATGAAAAAATCAAACTTCTAAGTCTATGCAATCAAAAGATACGGCCGTGTATGCCGCAAGTTTTGACACTAGCGAGGGAATCAAAACCTATAGGGTACTTCCCGTTGACCTAGAATCATGAAATTTGGCAAGAAGCAATGTCTTATAGCAGAAGTAAAGGGTAAAATCCGAAAACCGTAAACATGTAGTTAGGTACATCTGAAAAAAAAATTGTACGGATCCCTCGGTGGGCGAGGCCGCATTTGGCCGGTTTTTTAAAAAAAACGTTGCCCCACTAGGAATTCTTCTGTATCGAGGACGCGTTTACAGACACAAATCTTCATATTGATAAACACCCAGACCCGGATCAACCATCGTAGGCCATACAAATATTTTGTCCCGTGCGGGAATCGACCCCACGAACCGTAGCGCAGCAAGCCAATTACTTAACCACTGCGCCACACGTATCGTCATTGCTCTAAGCATTCATTCTATTTGCTTAATTTCGCAGTCTATGCAATAGTTATAATGATATTTTCACTAAGCACAACAAGACAACACAAGAAGAAGGCAACACAACGAAAGTAGTGGAATGAATATTATTGAGGTCATTGCCCAACAGTGGGACAAGTTAGGCATAATTAAAAAACAGATAGGTACAGAAGTCAATCACATGTATGTACTTCACTTTTCATACCTACGCTCGGCGTTCGCTCAATCTATATATCTATCCCTCTCAAGCGCATGGCACTCGCGCTCGCACTCACTCGCACTCTAGTCCCAAACAGTCCGAGATATCGTGTCCGCGAGCAGTGTCTATGTGTGCGTTGCTTGAGCGCACTTGTATGTAGGTTGAGTTCTGTACCTATCTGTTTTGTGCCATTACTGTCCCATTACTGGGCACGTGCCTCTTCTTAAAATGAGAATGGTTTAGGGTTTAGCCTACCAGGCACGCCTGATGCGGGTTGACGTACCAACCTCACCATTGATAACTTTAAGATCTCTTAGTTGTGCAGGTTTCCTCACGATGTTTTCCTTCACCGTTAACGCAAGTGATAATCTAATTCTTATCCTCACATGAAATTGAATATACAGAGCTCCTGACCTAGGGTTACCATTTCAAAACGAAGGAAAACCTGTCTAGGATGCTTAAAATGCTTGATTTTTCAGAAAAAATTCCGTCCGCGATAAACAGCAGGAACCTTATCCACTATGAGTATGACATATCAAAACATAACACGCAAATAACATGACCGCGTTACCATCCGAATGTGCAATTGGAAAAATAGGGTGTTCTATGTACTAAATTTGACATATTTTGTCAAATGGCTGTCTTTTATCTTAAATGCCTGTCAAATGTGGCAAATGCTTGTCGTACTACGCGGGCCGGGATCGAAGTCAGCCTCTCCCATATGGAAGGCAAACGTTAAACCGCTAAGCTATCACTGCTTTTAATGCAACAACTCCATACTAAAAAAACACTCATCCACAATACAAAATTCATAACTCACTTCCCGTGCACAGTCGGTCAAAACACTCCCGAGTTCGCGATGAGATACATCACACTCCGTACTTAAAATGTGATTACATTAAATATTTATAAGCTTCCAACATTTTAATATCAAAAGCTTTTGAATAAAACCATACGTATTCTTTGCAGCGTCTTCTGGAAAGCCTTGGAAAGAAATTGCTACCTGCATTTAAAACAGAGGTTCTCAAACTTATTTCATCTACCGCCCACTTTGATGATCAATTATTTTTCAGCGCCCACCAATTTTTTTTTACTTTACCACATCTTAAAAACCACAGTGACATTCATTACTTTAATTAAATTTAAAGAAATTTCTGGGCCCCTTCCCCTCTAGGTCTTCAGCTTTCACAAGGGGATGTATCGCCCTTTTTGAGAAAGACTGGTTTAAAAGGAATCAGTAATTAATATAGTGTTGCTAAGTTGTATTGTGGAACATTTTATAAATAGTTTTTAATGTTTTGCTGTTGCGGACATTTAGCTGGGAGGCAATTCTGCGGTTTTAAAAGGGTAGGTAGGTTTTTAATAACGGGTTTTTTTAAATCTGTTCTGCCTAGCCTTTTCCCAACTATGTTGGGGTCAGCTTTCAATCTAACCAAAGGCGGCTAAATACTAGTATTTTACACGGGACGACTGCCATCAGACCTCCGCAACCTAGTTACAGGGCAATGCCGATATCCTACGGTTAGACCGGTGGTCAGACTTTCGGGCTTCTGACTGCCCGTAACGACTGTTATAGGTATTCGTATGACACCTGGGACTGACTGTTTAATAAGCTCTCCGAGGCACGGAGGGGTTTCGGTGTGTAACGAACGGTCACCCATCCACAGAGTGACCGCGGCAAGCGCAGCTTAACCTCGATCAACGAGCGTTGTAATTAGTCACGAGCCTCTCTCTTCTTTTTTGTTTAATCTATCATCATAATTGATATCAGTTCCTTAACGTCCACTGATGGACATGGCCGTTAAAACGGATCTGCTGTATGAACGGGCAGTTAGGAGACAGGTGGACGCTGCTACCCATCTTCTTCAGGTAATCCCTTAGCCTCTTTTTACGACACCCACGTGGTCTAATTTCTGCCGGGACCTACATCGAGCTGTTTATTTACCTATATAGAGTAGTTTTTTTTACTCGATAAAAGTACAATTTACACACGAAGGTATAAATAAAACTGGAGACCAGACTCGAACGCCTAACTGAGGTCCAAAAATTTAGCCTTGAACATTTAGTTTGGTGTTCTATCTCTTTTTAAATATCCTACTTAGAAAGAAATAGATTTCAAAACTAAATATTCTATACATACATATATACATAAACTCACGCCTTTTTCCCATGGGGTTAGGCAGAAACTATAGAACGCCACATGCTACGACCCTTACATACTCCTTTCGCTTCATCCACATTCATACATCTTGTCATACACGCACGCCGGTTGAGAGTACTACGCACCTGACCTTTGTGAAGAAGATCACCAATAACATCGATGTATGTCCTTCTAAGACGTCCTCTATCCGTCCTCGTCGTCCGTTTCCATTGACATCCGCCTTATAAATTTCTTTTGTTAAACGCCGTTCACTCATTCTCTCAGCATGACCAAACCACCTAAGCATACTCCTTTAAATATTTGTCACTACATCCTCTTTTAAACCGCAACTTTGTCTAATCTCATCATTCCTCAATCTATCATTCAAAGATACACCGCACATACATTGCAAGGAACACATTTCCACGGCATTTATTCACTTTCATGCCCTTTCTGCCACGACAAACATTCACTTCCATACATAATCTCTTCTATCTTCTCTCTCTTCTATCTTTTTCTGAATATTTTTATTTAGAACTAGCTGCCCGGACAGATTTCGTTCTGTCAAAAGTTATAGGCGTGTAGTGGGAGAAGAAAAGTGTTGTTTTTACTATTTTCCACGCAATTTTTATGTTTTTTCTCTCCATAACAACCTTTCATGTGCCTTAAGGAATATATTTAAAAAAATAGCTGAGTTTTGCGCTTAGCAAAACATTTGGCGATTCATTTTTATTTATATAGAAGAGATAGAATTTTGCAAGGCTTTTTTCGACTTCAGTTAGATGTTCGTAGTTGGTCTCCATTTTTATCTACCTATATACCTTCATGAATTTACATTAATTATTCAAATTAACTAAGCTCGATCACGTAAGAAGGTAAAAAAACCTTGTAAAAAAAGAAAACAATACCTTTAATTTCCTAATTCCAAGTCTCGAGCTCAAAAGGTCAGCCTCCAGATTCCTTGTGACCTCTAAACGTTAGATAGTATTATTAAGATACTTGAGCCTCGCTCCGTTCACCGGCAATTTGTCAAAGAGATAAGTCGTTACGTGACTGGAATTATCTTAAACAGCATTCATCTTTTTGAATAATTACAGACATTTTTAGCAAAAAGAGAACAAAATGACTATTTCCTTTATTCATGATTCAGTTTTCCTGGTAATGATAAGTCGGGAAGCGAGCTTGTTCTACGCGTGGCCAGGCTTTTAAAGTGCCAGGAAATATTTTATGACAAGTAGAGGGAGTAAAGGCATATCTATTTATTTGCAGACCTGTGTCTATAACAAAAACTCTGTCAGCACATTATGTCGGAGAATTAATCATTTAGAAAATAAAGGAGGGTAGTCGTCAAGATAAATCAACGTACCCGATGTTATAAAAACAGTTGTCATTCGACGGTGCGGGGAATGATTGGTTGGAGACCCTTCACGTCTCACCAATAACTGCCCGGTTACGTAGAACGGTCCGCA
Source organism: Amphipyra berbera (assembly GCA_910594945.2). Taxonomy (NCBI): domain Eukaryota; kingdom Metazoa; phylum Arthropoda; class Insecta; order Lepidoptera; family Noctuidae; genus Amphipyra; species Amphipyra berbera. Next base: position 4,887,999 of record OU343136.1, on the reverse strand, counting down.
AGACCGTGTACACGCAGTAGAAAAGGAAAAAAAACGGAGCGGGCCATTCCATATCGAACAGCCGAAGAGGTCTGACCTTTTGTATCTGACTAGCTTATCCTTATTTTCTGATTTATATTTTTTTTTTTATTGCTATCATTACTCTCAAGATATCTTTATCTTATTTTACAATGATTTTTTAGCTAAGTTTTGATGACATTTAATTATGTCAATTGTTATAAATAGTTTAGCTTCCTTTTCACTTTTGTAAATGTGAGAACTTTGTGGACCTGCATCTATAAATTTGTAAATTACTACAATATTATTCATATTACTTTTTTTTTAATTTTATTTTTGTTTGTTAGTTTTTGTACTCAAGTCTTTTAGTACTATATTATTCATTGGTCTGTGGTCAGGACCTCATTGTTCTCTCACTATCCTAAATCATTGTACTGTATCCACTGAAATTGTTAAAGGTATTATTTTTAAAAGAGTAACCATGGAGTTTCTTGCCGGCTCTTCTCCATAGGAAACAACTAATTGGAACCGTGCACCTAAATTCGACGTTTCATAAGCACCTGTATTGGTTTATGTGAAATAAAAAATTTTGATTTGATTTGATCTTGTGTAGTATCTCCTGCCCTGGTCCCAAGTTACTTGGGGTCGGCGCAATATGTTTTTCTCTTCCACTCTTCCCTGTCAGCCGTCTCATTATCATTTACTCCCTTATCTTTCATATCCTCCCTCACACAATCCATCCATCTTTTCTTAGGTCTCCCTCTTCCCCTCCATCCATCAACATTTTCTGATCTTGTGTAAATTGTTATATTGTGATATATTGTGAACTAAGTAGCTTCTGTAACTAACCACTAACACAAATACAAGTACTCTCAGTGGTGGAGAGTCTATGTTGGTTTTATTTACAAAATACCCGCTTTACCTTCTGATAAGCAGACACTGGACTGAACTGTAAAGCTATACTCAATTTTATCAAATTCTAAAACGGTGTGTCTGCGACATACCCGATGTTATAAAAACAGTTGTCATTCGACGGAGTGGGGCATTCCATATCGAATAACCGAAGAAGTCTGACCTTTTATATCTGACTATCTTATCCTTATTTTCTAATCTTGTGTAAATTATTATATTGTGATATATTGTGAACTAGCTTCTGTAACTAACCACTAACCCAAATACAAATACTCTCAGTGGTGGAGAGTCTATGTTGGTTTTATTTATCAAATACCCGCTTTACCTTCTGATTAGCAGACACTGGTCTAAGCTGTAACGCTAAACTCAATTGTATCAAATTCAATAAACGTTGTGTCTCTGACACAACGATATTTTCACTCAGAAAACATGAATGTTATATAGGTGAAGATGTAGACCACAATAAGAAAACCTACTGAAAATCGAAACATTTGGCCTTGAATATTTACTTGGGAATTATGTCTCTTTCTAAAGATCCTATTTAGAAAGAGATAGATTTTCAAACTAAACATTCTATCTTTTTTCAAGTACGGTTTTTAGAAAGAGACAGAATTCCAAGTATACAGGGTGTAAACGAAATAATGTAATTCCTTCAAACTTCGTGATGTACTGCTGACATAGATTAACCCTGCACGGGATACATTTGTATTTAATAAACAAAAAAGTTACAAGAAGTAAACATGTGTTCTTAACGCGAGGCATTTTAGCGCCTCGAGTGAAATAACCGCGCGGCGAGCGATAGCCGCACAATTCCTCGTGGCTCTAAAATGCCTCACGTTAAGAACACATGTTTACTTCTTGTATTTTTTTTAATGAATCAAAAATTGGCTGTGCAGGGTTAATCTATGTCAACAGTACATCACGAGGTTTGATGGAATTACATGATTTCGTTTACATACAATAAATAGAATATACAGGTATATTCAAGGCCAAATGGTCTCTATTTTTACTTATACCTTCATGTCTGAAATCTGAAACTAGACAATTATATAAACCTCAGACCAATACCACATTAAAAATGGCCGCCGTTCTCATTGCTTTACGGCACTCGTAAGCGAAAACTCATTTCGCGATGACACGTCCATAGATTAGTTATAAAATCAAAACGAAATTCCGATTGTGTTCCCGCGTCGTATTTACAAGAGACGAGGAAGCTATGAATAAATTTCCAAGTTCGTTACTGAAGGATCGGTTGCAGTGACTCCCAGTAAGATGGCGTCAGGTCCCGTCGCAAATTATTTTATGGACTCCTACCGCTTGATAAATAAATAGGTACGCGGTTATTGCGAGGATGGAGGAAAAATGATAGTTCAGAGAATATATCGGGGTATTTTATACGTCGCAAAGTTTTATTTGTCGTTTGTTTTTACCGTTAACAATGTCACCAGTAGGCCTAGCACGAATACTATCGAGTTACTAAAGTAAACCTAACGTTAATGTAACAAGTGAATCAGAAATACTCGTTTCGCACATGAGACTATACTGGGTGTAAAAATAACCTTAACGAAGCTGAAGTCTACGCATACTGTACACCAAACTAGGTAACATACAGCAAAAATAATTGCTGGAAATCTACTTTTATTTTTTAGTATTAAAAGACAGCTTTTAATTGTAGCGCGAAATGAAAGCGCGCGCGCAGCAGACTGTGGCTAAATTTCAAAAATGTTTATAATGTTTGTATAGAATAATGTTTAGTAATAACATTTAAACTTAGTTTTCGTGAAAAACGTTCAAAAATATGGTGACTTTAACCTTCAATATCTTCATAACCATTCGGTTCCCAGGTATGGCCCGATACCAAAACAACTTCGTAATGATGGGAAGAATACGTGGCTCTCGGCTTCGTTAAGAGTTACACCCGATATAATTAAATTGAAATCTTTATTCACATCTATGAACAATACTAAAATGCTCATGTCGCAAAATAATAAACCAAAATGTTATAGGAAAGTTGTATTTTCGATTCAAAATTTGCTTATACTAACGATATATTTACGATACTATACGTCAAACGTTTTTGCTAGGCCTACAGTGGTTCTGCCTAGTCTTTTCTCAACTATGTTGGGGTCGGCTTTCAGTCTAACCAGATGCGGCTAAATACCAGTATTCTGAGCGACTTCCATCGGATCTTCGCAACCCAGTTACTAATCCTAAGGTTAGACCGGTCGCAGTTGCCAGACTTTCGGGATAAAAATATATATTCCCACAATATAAAATAAGGCAATCATATTTTGAAATTGATCGAAAACTATTTTTTCACGAATTCACGTTAAAACTATATTGCATTCATTTTCACAATTACGGCTAGTTCACACATCAACTGTTTACAGGACCCGTTTTTATTTTGGTGATGGCGCCTGTAGTTGAACTAGCGAGTTCACATACCCGACAGTATTCTGAATCCAGTAAAAAATACTGGATCCGTAATTTTTATCTTATCCTGTCTGCCAGATACGACGCAGCTGCCATTTGTTTAACTGATCCGTCGACACAGATGTGAACAACACATCCAGCACCGACGGATCCGTTAAAACGGATCTGCTGTGTGAACGGGCGGTTATATGGGTCTAATGTTGAGGCCCTTGACGGACTCAACCGCTTTAGGTTAATAGAATTCCCACTAGTAAAAGGCTAAAATGAATAATTTAACTTGGTATCCATTCCATTAACCGACACGTAATCAAATTATTGTGCCCGTAATGTATGAATTTCATGTCATTACTTTTTTCCTACGCGGCTCTCAGTATTTATTATTAAATGTTAAAAGCTTTTGTTGTTGCATTTTCATCGTCATTAGTATTATTTTAATGGATATGGGCGAAGAATGGGCTTGGAAAGATACCCATAGTATAGCATAACTTTATTTTATTTTTTATTTATTTTTTCCAACTTACATTTATGATTACGCTGTAACCTATTGCGATAGTGTACATGTATAAAGTTATCTTAACTTGTTGTGGCGGCATCTATCACGCCACATGCGAACTATCCTGCATCGCGATATCAGAGTTTGACACGCAGATAGTATATATACAAGTTCCCAACATTAACCGTTGGGCAGTGGCCCGCCAGGCACAAGACTCCGCCTGGTAGTAGGATCCTCCTTTTCGTAGGCGGAACACAATATCTCGTTCCCCCATTAAAATGTAACTATGTAACATAACACAAACAATGCATTCTTTGTGAACTCGCTCAGAGAACAATCGAATAGGTCCGTGACACTAGCTATGAGGTTGAGAGTGCGGAGTGCACGCGGCAGTGGCACCTCACTTAAAAGATTGGTCCGAGCGCGCGGGTCCGCCAGCAGCCGTGGCTGTCGTCGTCGCCACACGTACCTGTCGGGTACACATAAACCTATGTGCCCTAACAAGTCCACATTATGTACCTTCCGTCTAAGTACTTTGAATATGAACGAACTAGCCCATTAGGTTCTATCTCACTTCTAGGCACGGATCTCTTCTGAGAACGCGGTTAGGCCTCAGTCTACCACGACGGCCTGGTGCGGGTTGATGGACTACTCTCACCGAGGAGAACTTATTTTATGAACACTCTCTTTTATCTAGGTGTCACGATGATTTCCTTTACCCTTAACACAAGACATGATAATGAAATTCTGATCCGCAATGAATTCAAAGTATCAGAGGTGCGGGTCGCGATCGAACTCCCTCTTCAACCTAGGCTGGACTATCATAACATAACATCACGCCTGTATTCCCCGAAGGATTGTGCAGAGGTGTATAATAACACCCTCATTTCGCCGTTATGTTTAAGTCCCATATAATAGGGGGTGAGCCTATTGCCATCAACCGGGTACAAATCAAAACTCTGGACTGCTACTGAGGAATTCCACACGGAAAAACCCCAATAACACTTTGCCCGACCTAGGGATCGAACCCAAGACCTCACGATCAGCAGTCACGCTAGCAACCACTAGACCAACGAGTAGACTATCACTGCTTTTAGAAGGATACACATCATCATGATATAAGCTGAAGGACTTCTACTGCTGGACATAGGTCTTCATATGGCGTATATGACCATAAACACAATCTATCACTCCACATCCGCAGCACGACGATAGTCTAGCAGTCTACAGCGACAAATAATAACAACTCCGAAAAATGACGTAACAAATCCTGCATCGCGATATCAAGATTTGACACGCAGATAGTATACAATTACAACTTCCCAATATAAGCCGTTCTCCTCCCGCCAGCAACGCCCTAAGCCGAGGTCCGAGTCCCATTAGGGGCCGCCCTTAGTGCTGTTGTTGCTAGTAGTCATGATGTTAGTAGTAGTAAGCTTAGGTTAAGTATTTTACTCGTCTCCATTGCTTGGAGCCCCTTCAGGTCTCGCTGCCCGGTTACGTAGAATCGGTCCGCTAGACACTCTTCAAGCAGTCGAATAGAAAAAAAGGCCCTGTGTCATCTAAGAACATCCTGCGGTCACCAACCCATCTGCCAAGCGTGGTGGTCATAGCAATTGACCGTTGACCCCTATGACCGTTTTACGTAGAAACGGTCCGCAAGACCATCCAAGCAGTCGAAAATAATAAAACCAACCGTTGGGCAGTAGCCCGCCAGGCATAAGACCCGCCTGGTTTGAGGATTCTCCCTTTTCGTTGGAGGTACACCATACCTCGTGCCTCCATAGATGGTAAAACTTTAAAAGTTATAACCAAATCACTATGAATTCTATGGGACATATCAAATCAATCACGAAAATATATTATGGACCCATATTTCTTGAGTAAATTGGTGTTGATATCTGCAAGTGGACTGAGGGGTTTCTGGCTACTTATCAACCGCGTGGATCATATGATTTGCGAGGTTAAGCTGCGCTTCCCGCGGTCAAGCCGTGGATGGGTGACCGTTCGTTACACAACGAGACCCCTTCGTGCCTCGGGTGTCATACGAATACCTATGACAGTCGTTACGGGTAGTCAGAAGCCCAAAAGTCGGACAACCTGTTTAAGCTTAGGATATCGGCATTGCTCAGTAACTGGGTTGCGGAGGTCTGATAGCAGTCGCTCCGTGTAAAATACTGGTATTCAGCCGCATCTGGTTAGACTGGAAGCTGACCCCAACATAGATGGGAAAAAGCTAGGCAGAACAACATCTGGGTCATTGATCCTGGGAGATCCACCTGACTACAGAACTTTCTAAAAACGGAGGGTTTACTGACCCTAAACAAACTCGAGAAAAAGTTCTTGCAAAATGGAATCGAAAGAAAGTTTCGTTTTAGAATGAAATTTATTATAACGTAATGAAACTCCAATATCTTTCAAAAAATCTTCAAGAGTACTCCATATCAGTTGAAAACATTACATCAAGTCCGGAGTCTATATTGGTCGCGAAATGGACCTCACCGACAGTTCCCCGGACTTGGGATGTGGCCAATACAATCTCATTCAAAGTTTCTCGTTCCGGAAAATCTTGAAGACGTTTGATTCTTCGCGAGAAAATCTACACATAAAGTTGTTTGTACGTTTTTCTATCTGTTTATAAAATAAAATGTAGGTATTTTGGCTCAACCAACCGCGCGGATTTGCGAGGTTAAGCTGCGCTTGCCACGGTCGGTCTGTGGATGGGTCACCGTTCGTTACACATCGAGACCCCACCGTGCCTCGGAGAGCACGTAAACAGTCGGCCCCGGATGTCATAGTAATACTTTTGACAGTCGTTACGGGAAGTCAGAAGTCCGAGAGTCTGACAACCGGTCGAACGTTTATTTATTTATTTATACTTCTATGCACTATTGTGGTACACAAGGCGGACTTAATGCCATAAGGCATTCTCTACCAGTCAACCTTAGGGTTAAAAAGAAAAGCATCAAAATACGTAGGTACAGGAAAAAGATGAGTTGACAATTTTGGACTGAATATATTAGGAAATCAAAAGTTAAATATAAATTACATAAAATACATATATACAAATAATAATATATATATATATATATATATATATATCAATTACAAAACAGTAGGAGTAGTAGTTTAGATATGGTATTGCCTTGTAACTGGGATGCGAAGGTCTGATGGCAGCTGCTCCATGTAAAATACTAGTATTAAGCCGCGTCTGGTTAGACTGGAAGATGATGATGATCCCAACATAGTTGGGAAAAGGCTAGTTAGAACATGTCTGTATTTCAATTCCCGCACGTAACAAGTATTTCTATGACCTACAGACAAAATTATTTCGGGTCTAGCTGTTTGTGCATGTGTAGATTTGTGTCTGTAAACTGTGACTAGCCTGGGGTCAGAGTTTATGCCGCCCATGGGCCTCTGACTTGGCTTCACATACCGTCGAGAAATATCTTTCAGGCACGTCGATTTCCTCACGATGTTTTCCTTCACCGTTTTTAAGCAAGTGATAATTATACAATACGCACATGAATCCGAAAAGTCAGAGATGCGCGCCTTGGGTTCGAACTCTAGAGCTATGACTTGGCAGTCCGACGGTCACACCACTAGGCTATTACTGCTTAACACTGCTTGCGCGTATAGTAACACTAGCGGCCCGTCCCGGTTTCGCACGGGTGGACATTATTCTCGTTTTTGCAACATTTTTAATTAATGCTCCGTCGTAGCGTGATGTTATATTGCCTATAACCTTCCGCGATAAATGGACTATCCAACACAAAAATATTTTTTAAATTCCAACCAGTAGTAGTTCCTGAGATTAGCGCGTTCATACAAACAAACAAACAAACTCTTCAGTTTTATAATATTAGTATAGATTACCATACCTTTATTCATTTATAATAAATACATGTTAAATTACATTTTTAAATATTTCTATAAAAAATTAAAAACATTTAAAAATATAAAAAATAGTAGCCCACCGGCATCGGGAACAGGGTCCAAGCTACCGGTGGTCAGGGCCTCAGAGAAAGGAACTTCCTGACGATACGCGCCGTGTCCAGAAGTACCGCTTTCTGTATCAGGCCCTTGACCCAGCTGCCCAATGAGAGCCTCATCAGATGTTGGTCGAGGCTCTTGGCTATTAAGCCATTGGCCGTAACAACTATCGGCACAACGACTGCTGAGTCAACCTCCCACATGTCGACAACCTCGTGTGCCAAGTCTTGATACTTAATCTCTTTATCTTTCTCGGCTTTCATAAGGTTCTCGTCATGTGGGACAGTGATATCAACAATCATTGTGAGACGCTCTGATCGATCTATCACCACTATGTCAGGCTTATTGGCAACAATAGTCCTGACTGTGATGATAGATCGATCCCAGTACGATGTGATATGACCATTCTCAAGAACTGGGTCGGGCACATACTTGTAGTATGGTACTTCTACATCCACAAGGTTGTATTTCAGAGCAAGTTGCTGGTGGATAATCCTGGCTACAAGGTTGTGTCTGTGCAAATACTCGCCGTTAGCAAGACGAGAACAACCAGAAATAATATGTCGAATGGATTCACCGGGACAGCGGCATGCCCGACAGATGTCAACAGTACCGTCCTTCACAATATATTTCCGGTAGTTGTTGGGCATCATAACTTCATCCATAATTGCACAGACAAAACCTTTGGTTTCCCCAAAGAGATCACCGAAACCTAGCCAGGCTACGGACGCTAGGAAATCTACATCGGGCCCATGAAGGGCCTGGTAGAAGCGTCCGTGAAGCTCCTTACTCTGCCATACCTCCCTGCGGACATTAGTATCCAGTACTTCAGGCTTGCGCCAGGTCTCTTTAGCCAAGGAGAGCGGGGTGAATCCTTTGTCCACTGCGACTACATCTCGATGTATCCCCACGTCGGCTTGGAGGAAGTACTCCCTGAGGCTGCACACTTCGCGGTTGTGGAGGGTCTTAGCATTTAAAAAGCCTCGACCCCCACACTTCCTCGGAATGTACAGCCTCATCACCGATGAACGTAGGTGATGCATTCGGTATGCAGTCAGCAGCGTACGGACCCTCCTATCCAGGGCGTCAAGTTCAGTCTGAGTCCACTTGAGTATGCCGAAGGAGTACATCAAGACCGGCATGACCCAACCGTTAAAGGCGCGCACCTTATTTCCGCCTGATAAAAGACTTTTAAGTACTTTTTTCAGGCGGCCATAGAAACGCTCCCGTAACGATTGCTTCATGTCGGCCTCATTGATGCCTAACGCCTCCGACATGCCCAAGTATTTGTAGGTTTCGGCTGAGGAGAGGGATCTAAGGTGTATGGAATCCGAGAGTTGGGTTCCCACGGATTCCATAATCTCTCCTCGCTTTACATGCATGACTGCACATCTGTCCACACCAAATTCTATCCTGATGGAATTACTGAAAGTTTCAGTTACTTTTAGTAACTTCACCAGTTGCAAATTGGTGGAGGCAAAGAGTTTCAGATCGTCCATGTAAAGGAGGTGGGATATTTTAGTATAGATTATTATTATAATTTTTCTGGGGCAATATCAACAAACAAAAAATATTTTACTTCATGGTAGGGTTTATACGGTCCGCCTAGCTAGCTACCACTATCATATTAAAGTCCGGTGCCAAGCAGTTTACTGTGATCCGACGTATATATGTGAGAGACACAGGTGTATAGGAGAATTTCTCTATATCTCTGCTCCTTGGATTCGTATGGTCTATCTTAGACTCAGTCTACGCATACTATCAGATGCGACTAGGGCAGGGTTCGGCAATCTGTGGCTCTTTCGATGTTAAGTTGCGGCTCTCTAGTTCCATACGCAAAACATAATTATTTTACCATCAAAACCCTTAAAGTCGTGCAATCGATCCATAATTGAGTACTATAATATAGTATGACTGAAATATACTGACTATGACTGAGAGATAGATATAGTAACTGTATTTAAATGTATTTTCGTTTCGTATTTTTTTTAAAGGTAATTATTTTTGCTAAACGCCATTTCAAGGTTATCTATTAATTATAGGACACCCTGTATAAGCAAATAATATAATATTGAAACCATATTTTTTAAGGCTCTTTTAAAACTGTGAAATTTCGTAAACTGCAACTTATGGCTCTTCCATCTCAAAAGGTTGCCGACCCCTGGACTAGGGTCAAAAGCAACCAAGTCAAGAAGAAAAATTAAAATTGTCTGACATATTATGCCTCGTGCTGTCACTGTCACTTTAAGCCGTAGTAACAGCGACAGCACGATTACCGGCAACTTAAAATTGAGTAAGGTTTGAGTACTTGGGCAATACGTACAAATAATATGATTAGAAATTGAACCAGATCTTCTTCTTCTTTTCGTGTGGTTAGTGGCTAACATGGTGGCCGCCCATGGGCCTCTGACTTGGCTTCACATGCCGTCGAGAAATATCTCTCAGGCATGCTGGTTTCCTCACGATGTTTTCTTTCACCGTCTTTAAGCAAGTGATAATTATACAATACGCTCATGAATCCGAAAAGTCAGAGACCTATGAAATGGCAGTCCGCCGGTCACACCACTAGGCTATCACTGCTGCATTGAACCCAGATTAGATTAGCATCGTTGGTCTAGTGGTCGCAGGCGCGACTACTGAGCGTGGGGTCCTGGGTTCGATCCCCGGGTTGAGCAAAGTGTGATTGGGTTTTTCCATTAGGAATTTCTCAGTGGCAGCCTGGACTCTGGATTTGTGCCCGGTTGGTAGCAATAGGCTCGCCCCCTATTACATGGGACTAAAACATAACTGCCGAACCCTTCGGGGATAACAAGGCGTGATGTTATATATAACCCAAGATCCTTACGCTCGACAGTTGCTCTTGTAGCCGTTTGGCCAATAATCAATGAGTTTTTATATCTGTTATATTTCTTTATAAGTAACGATGAAATCTTTTTGTTTATTTCTTGCTTAGCTCTCTTTCTATCTGGTTTTTTGATATCAGCAATAAGAAAAGTTGACGAATAAAACTTTAGGAGATAAACATTTTATGCTTTTGCCGATTTCAGAGCCTTAACAATGTTTGGTGACGAGCAGAAGAAATGGAAGAGTATAATAAACGTGAAAGATCTAAAGTTTGTTTTATTTGAATTAATATTGCTTGAGATATCTACAAGCAAGTATTTGTATGTAAGGAAAAACATATTGTACAGAATGAACAAAGATGTTTAAAGCGTTTTCTGACATTTCCTTATATAATATATATAAGCGACCCGTCCCGGCTTCGCACGGGTGCAATGTCGATACTAATGTGGGACATATAAACCGTCCTCTTGAATCACTCTATCTATTAAAAAAAACCGCATCAAAATCCGTTGTTCGGTTTTAAAGATCTAAGCATACATAGGGCAGACAAGGACAGGGTACCTACGCAAGACCCCCTCTCCTTCCCCGGGCGAGGGACATCCATGAGGATTTTCCAACGATAAAAAAACAGGCTATCACTGCTTCTATAACTGAGCAATAATCTATTAGATACCAATAAGAAAACAATTGAACAAGCGACACCGCGGCGCTTACGTAGTCTTGCATAAAACAATTTGAAACGGCGGGTGATTGATCATCGTATAAAAGTTTCTAATGCTCTTGTGACGTCATCGATTATCAATACAGAACAAATTTAACTTCACATAGATTTTATAGCTGTACGATTGGATGCGATACTTTTGAACGTATGTCTTTTATCTGATGCAAAGTTACACGATGTAAAACTTTTAATTTCTTTTGAGATCTTTGATATGTGCCATTATGGAGACGATTTCTCTCTTCAAATCAAAACAAATAATTTTTCTGATAATAATGAAGATTTATTATTGTATAACAACACGCCTTCCAAATATACTTTAAATGATAGATCGGGGAGTGATGTAGTAGTCGTAGTAGTAGTAGTAGTAGTAGTAGTCGTAGTAGAAGTAGTAGTTGTAGTGTCGAAAATTCAAAGGAGTATGCTTAGTTTGGTGATGTTGAGAGAATGAGTGAAGAGCGATTCACAAAAGGAATTTATAAGGCGGATATCAATGGAAACGCCGGTGGAGGACGTCCTAGCAGGACATACATCACTGTTATTGGTGAAGTTCTTCACAAAGGACAGGTGAGTAGTACTCTCAACCGTCGTGCGTATATGACAAGATGTATGAATGTGGATGAAGCGGAAGGAGTATGTAAGGATCTTAGAATGTGGCGTCCTATAGTTTCTGCCTACTCCCATCGGAATATGGCGTGAGTTTATGTATGTATGTATGTGTTCCAAATATTATATTAAACTAGCGGACCCGGCAGACGTCGTCCTGCCCGGAAAAGCAGCGCCACCTACCAGGTCCAATTGTGTTTTCAAACTATCTAAGAACCCATTGAAGTCACACACAAAAATTCATCCAAATCGGTCCAGCCGTTTAGGAGGTGACAAACATGCGTATAGAAGAATTATATATATTACTAGCGACCCACCCCGGTTTCGCACGGGTGCAATGTAGATACTATTGTGGGGCATATAAACCTTCCTCTTGAATCTCTCTACCTATTGCTGAAAACTGCGTTAAAATCCGTTGCGTAGTTTAAAAGATCTAAGCGTACAGACAGCGGGAACGACTTTGTTTTATACTATGTGAGGCCGCGTTCCCACTTTGTCGTGACGACAGATAGTCATGTAGTTTTAAGTGTCGTGGCTTATATATTTAAATGGAGGTGTTCACATATAAGACGACACGATTAACTATCGTTCATGACTTGTTTTTGCAGTGACGGCAGATTGTCAAGTCAACGGGAACGGCTAGCACGACAGTCGTAAAACGATAAGAAAACGTCACGACATCGTGACGGCAAATCATGTGTCGTGGTTACGACTATCTGTCGTGGCCACGATAAAAATATCGTCTCGTCTTGTAGCTTGCTACTGATGTGCAAACGACAAAGCGACTGCCGTGAAACGATAAAATGTCGTCGCGATCCAATGGGAACAGCTAGATACGATAGTCTCTAAACGATAAAAAAAATTGACGACAAACAGTCGTTATAATGGGAACAGCTAGAGACGACAATCGGCCAACGATAAATGAATCGTCACGACATAGTGGGAACGCGCCCTAAAGAAGAAGATACGTATTACTCATTTTAGGAATCGGACAATTAGTAGTCTAATAAATGTTTTGAATAGAATAATGCAAAAACAGACCAACAGAAATCTAAATACAGAACATTTAACACCCCACAACAAAACACCGACACACAACCATAAAAATGCGGGAATTTTACCGAAATTGAGAAACAGCTTGCAGTCATGGCGGCATTTAAAACTTTAACTCGTTTTCAGTTTCATTAACGGTTATACCTCAGCTTAACTGCTGTAATTATGTACGCAATTTGGCTGGGCTTTAACTACAAGAGCTGACATGGCTTGCAAGAGCGCCACATAATCGCGAGTTGTACACTTTTGAGGCATTTTTATGACCCATTTTGTGTATAAGTGATACTTATTAAGAATTGGTGCGCTTATTAGAAAATTAAATCTTCAAACTCAAACTCAAACTTTTATTTGCTTTCCACAATGGTATTAATAGATGGTGAGTAATAATATATAGTACATCGTGGACCCTGTTGGGCACGCAAAAATATTAGGAGAGAGGAAGGAATTGGTAAGTAATTTTTAACCGAATTCATAAAAGAAGGAGGTTTCTCAATTCGACCGTATATATTTTTATTTATTTATTGAAGTATCTAGGTAGATTTTAGTATTCTTAATTTAATATTGATTGTAAGTATTGTTTTGACTATTTATATTTATTAGTTTTTAATTACCTATAATTATAATGTACTTATCTGTAGTTTTAGTTTTTATATATGAGTTTATGTGAGTACCTATCTAGTTATGTAAGTGTTTATTATTATAGATACATATGTAGAGGTATCTTAAGAAGAAGGTTAATATATACTAATGCTATTATCCTCCAAGATACAGGCGATGCCTAGTTTGGGGACCACCATTTAAATACCAATGTTAACTATTCTAATTACAGTAAAAATATAATTAAGTATGCTTATACTTAATTATTATTTTTGAAATTTATATTGTAACAATGGACCAATAAATTATTCTTATTCTTATTCTTATTATACTATAAATGAATATTTAAATGACAAATTTTAGCTGCAATATTATTTAACAATAATACTAAGAACAGAAATTATATTTATTTAAAAATTTGAAAATTACGTTTAATAACACTAGAAATAGGTATAAAACGGTGTAAATAGACCCTTAACGAAGCCGAAAGGCACTTATTCTCCACGTCATTGCGATATTTTTTTTGTTCTGGACTATGCCTGGGAACCTTCTGGTTACGGAGATATTGGAGGTCAAAGTTCCAACTTCTATAACACAACTTTTTTTTAAAATACTAGTTTTGAAGGTTGCAAATGTACTTGAAATACCTCCATTACCCGTTTACTACTCATTGCATCTATCAGCACAGTGTTTTAAGTGCGTTACATTGAAAATTAAATTTTTCACCCAAAAAAAAAAGTCGTTTCCCAGCGACAATTTTTGCGTAGGGTTACTTAGTTTGATGTACTGAATACATGGTTGACGGCTTCGTGAAGGGTCTTTTTACACCTTGTAAACTGATAAGTTAAAGCTTCCTGTCCCCCCATATTTTGCTGTGGCCGACAGGGTCCATAATGATCTCATTTTCTTTAAGTTACCACCTTTTTTTTTTCACACTCCGCTCTCGGCCACCGCAGCGCGCACACGTGCGCTACGCTCCGTCTCACACCGCACCTCGCACCCCGCACCCGCACGCTCCGTCGTCATCGCGCGCTACGTGCGTAGCGCCCGGCTACGAACGCGTCACCGCCGGCCACTAGCCCCGCCCATTCGTAGCACCTCGCTACGGATTGTGCGCCGCTTAAGGTCGAAGTTCCGAAGCTGTCTTTTTTAAGACAGCGGACGAAAATTTCCTGTTTCTTTGATTGAGTACTCGTCAAACTTGCCCCCTTCAGGGAAAGTCCACTGTTTTTGTGGCCCTTGGTGGAAACCTAACGGTGTAAACGAAACCAAGTGTGGTGGGGACCCGGCACACCAGTCAATTGTCAGCCGGTAGGGGAAGGGGTAGCCGGCCTTGGGGGATCTCCTAGTCGGTCCCGACCTATAACCCGTTCTCTTCACAGCATTCCCAAGGTAACTAGGGTTGACGCCCAGTTACTAAGGGACTCAGGGAACCTGTCCGCACAATAAGATTGGCGGCAGGTATTCAAGCTTAGGGCACACCGTAGCACACAACCTCCCTGTTTATACCCAACAGGGAGGGTTACACATCCCCGGGTTATCCCGCCCGGGGAGTTAGGACATAGGCCCTTCAGGCATACGAACAACACATAGTGCAGCTACCGAGTTTGTTTGCGATTTTCTTCTCGGTAGTTTACCACTAGGAAAATCGTAAGGGAGGGCTTTTTGCGGGAGTTGTTCGCCCGGGGCGACACGTACGTGTCTCCTCGGGGCTGGTTAGGAGTTTAGTCTCCCCCCACCCCCCCCCCCTCTCTTTCTATTAATTTTTTATTTTCGCCGCCACCATGGCGGACGCCCTCAGCGACCTATTTTACAATGTCCTTAAGGACATCTTTCAATCCCAACCCCACCTCATGGCCAAGTATATTGACCAACTCCCTACCGGAGTCACTGCTGCCTTACGCTGCACCGTCAAGGCCCCCGCGCACCCCGCGCCGTCCACCCGCGCACCTCGCGCCCGCCCCGCGCCCCTCGCGCCTACCGTCTCGCCCTCCGCGCCGCCCTCATCCACCCCCTCTGGCTCGAACATCGCCGCTTTTAGCGACGTGCTCGAGGCCCCCTCCTCCCCTCCTCCCGCTCGAGCGTCTTCGGCCGCCCCGACCGTGGAGGAGGTGATGGAGGATGAGGCGATGGAGGACGACGGCGACGAGGAATTTGAGACCGAGTCGGAAGAGTCGTGCACCTCAGCCTCCGAATCCACTTCCTCTGAAGACGACTACACGGTCGTCGGAAAGGGGAAGAGGAAGAAGGGCAAGGCACCCTCTAACGCATCCGCACCAAAAAAGGTGGTGGCCACAAAAGCCTCCCCTCCCCCCTCTGTGAGCGCCTTCCTGGCGGGGCGCCCGCCAAGCCCCATGGCCACAGCCACCCCGGCTGCGGCACCCAAAGCCACCCCGGCTAAGACCGCCCCGGCCACCTCGGCCACCCCCGCTAAGTCCCGACCCCTGCCACCCTTTTTCATTCATGATAAAGGGATGTGGCTGGATGTGTCCTCTGCGATGAACGATCGCCGCATTCAGTACACCAATGCCCGAGCTGTTCAGCTGGGCATTAAGGTCACGATCACATCCGAAAAGGGTTATCGTGACATGGCCCATCTCCTCCGCGACATGAAGGTGCCCTACCACACCTACTCGCTCAAAGAGGAGCGCCCCGTCAGGGTCGTCATTAAAGGCGTACCCGTAATTATCCCCACTGACCGCATTAAAAGCGACCTCGAGTCGCAGGATGTCCCTGTGCAACACGTGCATCGCATGCACCGCAAGAGCGGAGAATCATATGACATGATTCTAGTTGTATGCGATCGCACCGAAGGTCACCATCCGATTTTTAACATCGCGACAATCTGTGGCCTCTATGGCATCCGGATTGAAAAACCACACGCGAGTGGCATTGTAACCCAATGCCACAAGTGTCAGCTCTATGGCCATGCACAGCGGAACTGTTACGGGAAACCTAGATGCGTAAAGTGTCTGGGCGACCACGGAACAGCCGACTGCTCCCGCCCTAAAGACCGGACCCAATGCACGGAACCACCTAGCTGTGTTCTCTGCGGCGAGTCAGGCCATCCCGCGAACTATCGCGGATGCCCCAAGGCACCCAAGTCCTCGGCCCCTAAGTTGGCCTACCGTAATCAGATGAGGCGGCAACGAGAGGCACCTAGCCTCTCGCAGCCGCCCCCGGTCTCTCTTAGTCCTCAGCGCCCCAGCCCCTGGAGTGCGCTGAACCATCAGGCCCATTTCCCGGCCTTAGGTCCATACAAACCTCCCCCGCCGCCTCCGGCGCCGGAGGCCCCCGCGCCCCCTGTTAGGCCGATCACCAAGACGGCCGCGCCTCTCGCGGCCCCACCCACCGTTGGAGCTCCTCCCGGAGCACCCACCCCAGCCGTGGCCCCCCCTCTTCGCCCCGCGACCCGACCTCTTCCGCCGAAACCGGCGTTTGATCCATATGACCCCTTCTGGGTCATCACGAGCACCTTCGGGGTATTCCACAGCCCCCGAGGGATTCAAATGTCTAGAGACATTATAGCCTGCAGAGGCGATTACTGTTCACTTGCCCGGGTATACGCGTCTTACCCGGACATCACACAAGCTCTTAGGAACTTGCCCCACAATGCGTAGGTTAGGGCCCCAGTGTCGTAATCTACAGATACATACCGACGCGCCCCGGCCCCGCCGCCGAGGCCCCCGCGAATTCATGTAAAATCAACCCCGACCCTTGTTTGACGAGCCAGCCCGCGTGCTGAGCCACTAGTTATAAAACAGCCCCTAAATAATCTACCCAGCCCGACCCTTGTTATATTCTCATATCGACCCACTAAGCCGAGGTTCTAACCCCACAGGGGGTGCCCTTAGTGTTCGGTTGATTTTCTCTCTCTAGTTTTTAAGCCCTGGCTGGGGGCCTTAATTTGGCCACCCACAGGAATAGTCCGGTTAAGCATAAACAAAGCTCTCTGAGCTTTATTTGCGAGTGGTCCCATCTAAAAAAAAAAAAAAAAAAAAAAAAAAAAAAAATTAAGTTACCACCTAAGTACACATCTTCTTCCTGCCCTTATCCCACACTAGGTGGGGTCGGCACAACATGTATTTCATAAATCCATGTTGTTAGAGGATTTGGCTTATTTATTTTTATTTTATTTATTATATTTTTTTAAGAGGTACATGATAGGCCTTAAGATCTAATAAAGTGTCCCACAAAACTGTATAAACAGTGTAACTGTGGAATCAAGTAATTTTGTATCATATTATATATTATTACATTTAGATTTATGGAGTGCACTTATATTAAGGTAAGGTATTTAGAAGATATTTTTTTAACATTTTTTGTTTTATGACCGGCCGCCTGCCTGACGTCAACCCTCCTTGGGAATACTCGTTGCGCCGTCGCGCGGGTAATCCAATGTGCTTGCTGATATTATGCACTGGGTCCCAAAATGATATGCTTGTCAGTCTTATTGCCGACAACTAAGCAGGCTGTGTTCTTCTTGGTCGAGTATACTTGCACTTCCACGACCCACTTCCACATCGTGGAATGCAATAAATGATTGAGCAATATTAGTATTACCACCCGCAAGTAAATAGTGTTTGAATGATGTAATCAGGCGTTACTTTGCGGAAATCCATGACCAACAAATATAAAATAAAAATCAGTTTGATTTGTTTGTGTGTTGCATGTTATTAATCGCACCTTCTGCATTTGCATATATTTGCGGGCGGGGGGCGGTGCTGCATACTGCACTCAGGCTTGATCAACGGTTTTCGCGGAATTAACACTAAATATTTATATTGTATATTTGTAAATAGTGTTTACCCATCCACTGTCTGACCGGGGCGAGTGCAGCTTAACCTCGCAGTTCAATCGACCCTCTCTCTAGAGATCCTCCCTGGTGAAAAAGGAGAAACTGACTGACTGACCGATTTATTAACGCACAGCCTAACCCGCTGGGGTTAAAAGCTTGAGATTTTGATAGTAGGTACCTTTTATAACGAAGGCTTCCACTAAGGAAGGATTATTCAAAATTCCCTCCCTAAGGGCCTGCGCAGACGATGACGACAATGGTGGACAAAAAGTCCGCAGTGCGCTCTTATTAGTATACTGCAATAAGAGCGCACCGCGGACTTTTTGTCCGCGCCAATACCCCATGTCGACATAAGGTATTGCGCGGACAAATTGCAACCTTATTGCAATAATACAGGAGCGCACCGCGGAATTTTTGTCCGCCATTGTCCCTCGTCTGCGCAGGCCCTAAAGGGGTGAAAAAACGCAAGCGAAGCTGCGGTTAAAAGCTAGTTACATACCTATTTTAATTGACCGTACTTATATTCAAAAACCGTACTTCAAAAAGTCAATTAGTAGGCAGTAGGTAGTCAAATAAACAAAATAATATAAAGCATAAATCAATTTCCCGCTCTAATTAGAACGAGACATAACAAAGGAAAGCTCTTAGAGCGAAGTAAATAACTATTCGTCCCTGTTCCCAATTTTGTTTGTATTGTTCCCTTTGATGGTGATTTTAAATTCCGGGTTTTCAGATTTAAGGCCTGGTCATACAGAGAGCGTGGCTGGGTGTCCTATTCAAGACGCCACACAGAGACCGCTACGCGAAGCTTGGCGTGGTGGGGCAGTCTCTGTGTGGCGCCAAGAGCATGTGATCAACATGTGATAAGATAAGATAAGATAATTTTTATTTGCTCAAACATGAGTGTACATACATACAAAAACAATTGTCAGCATATATGCAAGATGTTAAAGTAACAATAGAGATCATCATGTTTGCCATGATCAATGGCATACAAATATTTATTATATAATTACATTAAATTATGTAGAATGTTGAAAACCTTCTGCCAAAAACTCATTAATATTATAATAGGCTTTATCTGCTAGAAAATTCTTTACTTTATTTATGAACGCTACATCACTTAAATGCTTCCAACTTTTTGGCAGTTGTGACGTGAATATCACACCCAGCCACGCTCTCTGTATGACCAGGACCTTAACAATTATTTTTTTAAACGTGCCCCACACTATGATTTCTCATGTATCGTAGGTGCCTTTACAAACACAAATCTTCACACGCATAAACATCCAAACCCGAAACAACCATCTGTAGGCTATAAAAATATTTTTGTTCCGTGCGGGAATCGAACCCACAATCCGTAGCGAAAAAGCCGATCGCTCAGCCACTGCACCAAACGTGTCGTCAGATTATTGGAACGAAGTACGTATGTAGAGCCAGAGTGGTGCCTATTTACCGTTGGAAAATTCGTCATTTATGCCCTCCGCAGTGGAGAAGACGACTGTTTATACACTCGGGAGCAATGAATCCGGATCACCAACATAAACCATAATATCTCTGAACACATTATTAAAGATTGTTTAACATTATTTTGTTTATGTTAGTGACTCGGATTCATTGCTCCCGACTGTCTTCTTCTTCCTGCCCTTATCCCACACTAGGTGGGGTCGGCACTACATGTAATTCGTAAATCCATGTTGTTAGAGGTTTTGGTTTATTGTTTTATGACCGGCCGCCTGCCTGACATCAACCCTCCTTGAGAATACTCGTTGCGCCGTCGCGCTGTTGACCCAATGTGCTTACTGTAATTATGCACTGGGTCTAACTAAGCAGACTATGTTCTTCTTGGTGGAGTATATTTGAAGTTCCTCGACCCACTCATTCAGTTTTGTTAGGAACTTTGGTTCTGACACATCGTAAACTAATATGGCACCGTGAGCCTCTCTGTAAAAAGAAAAAGAAAGAAAGAAAAAAAATATATTTTGGACTCACACAGGCAGTTACAGAAACAAAAACAATATTTACAAAAAAAAAGAAAGGATAAGAATTTATACTACCTGCACGAGGCCAAAAAGGGCTCCTATCTCAGCATAATGCTACGACATTAAAAAAAAAAAACAAAATGTCGCAACGCTGGTTTTCAGATAGGACCATAGTGAAAAACTTGATGTCAATGTTTTCTATCGCTCCTGTCCCGCTGTATCCCAAATACCGACTGCATTGTGTCTAAATTCTACCAACTTGAACCTCGTGTTGCTATTTTTTCCACCCGGATACGAAGTGTCACTTACGATAGGCAGCGGCTCTTGCAGGTGTCGCTGTTTGTGGGCTTTCTTTTGTCGCTTTCTTTTCGGAGGTCCTCTGCCTCTTGAGATGCTCCTGGGGAGAACTATTACACCGTCTGAACAGAAGGCGGACTGCCCAAACGCAAAGTACATAATATACATAGACATTAGATTTCTTAGTTACTGTCTAACATACATACATACATAAACTCACGCCTTTTTCCCATGGGGGTAGGCAGAAACTATAGAACACCACATGCTACGACCCTTACATACTCCTTTCGCTTCATCCACATTCATACATCTTGTCATATATGCACGACGGTTGAGAGTACTACGCACCTGTCTTTTGTGAAGAACATTACCAATAATAGCGATGTATGTCCTTCTAGGACGTCTTCTACCGGCGTTTCCATTGACATCCGCCTAGTAAATTCCTTTTGTTAAACGCCGTTCACTAATTCTCTCAACGTGACCAAACCACCTTTAAATTTTTTCACTACATCATCTTTCTTACTGACTAAATGGCAATAATAAACTTTATTAAATAAATAAATAAGTTGTTACTATTAACTATGAAGACAATGTATAGCTAGCCGGGGGTCCTAATGTAGCGCCGAAGTATGGCGCCCTACTGAGATGTACGAGTCTACTGTTATTATTTATACCAGTTGAGGGAATACTGCTTGGACCTGTTTATTGTACAAGCGTGTGATATAGCACTTTAGTACTTAGGTAGGGAGGTCCTGTGAACTCCGGAGAATAGGTAGATTGTTAGGCATATTGCAAGACTTTTATGAGTGTAGAATAAGTAGGTGGATTTCTCCTACTGGAAGCAAATACGCAAAATCGATACCAGCCCGTTCTTGTAAAATAATTTCGTAAAAATACATATAACATGTTAAAGTACCTATTAAAGATTTAATTATATTGTAAAATAAACAGATGCTAAAATGTAAAAAAAACCTTTTAATAATATAATCTTTACATAGTATAAAACAAAGTCGCTCCTGCTGTCTGTACGCCTAGATCTTTTAAACTACGTAACGGATTTAAATGCAGTTTTCAGCAATAGATATTGTGATTCAAGAGGAAGGTTTATATGCCCCACATAATTATCTACATTGCACCCATGCGAAGCCGGGGTGGGTCGTTAGTAAATTATATTTTTATTTTCTATTACAAAACCACTTAGGGTTTACTCAGCAGGTTTTCTAAAGATGAAAAATGCGTTGCAACCCGCTGGGTAATGTGTGCCGTTCCGGGCCATGATTGCGAGGATGAGCGGACAAATTGTTATTACTTGATAACTTTGTAGACATATGCACTACAGAAAATTAACGACCTGTGAAACTGTACTTTATCAAAATTAAAAATAAAACAAAAAAGATTGTAGCTTTCCCACATTGTACATTTATTTTTTACTAGTTGTTGCAAAGTCAAAGTATTTATTTCAATTAGGCACATAAAAGGCACCTTTGAACGACAAAATTTCCAAAAAAAAAATGATTTGATTCTAGTCGCCCCTTCCAAAAGGTAGTTTCGTATGGAGAAGAATGGGAAAGAAACTCTACCGTTACTCTTTTAAAATGTCTTACAATATTTTATATAGGTAGGTAGGTACATTAATTATACAATTATATGTGAAGACAATGCACCTAGAATAAAATTACTATACCACAATAGGTAAAAAGAATTAAAAATGAAGCAATGACAAATTAATTATGTGATAGATACATGGTTCTCACATATTTACAAACATTGTAAAAGTATACGTTTTCCCATACATTTTAAATTAATAAGTCAGTGTGTAGGTACCTACTCACAGAATCTTCTTTATCTTTACATAGTATAAAACAAAGTCACTCCCGCTGTCTGTACGCTTAGATCTTTTAAACTACGCAACGGATTTTAATGCAGTTTTCAGCAATAGATAGAGTAACTTAAGAGAAAGGTTTATATATCTACATTACACCCGTGCAAAGTCGGAGCGGGTCTAAAATAAATGGCATTAAAATAATAAATTATACAATTAAAATTGCACGCGGTTTCACTCGCATCCTAGGGGAACTACTTCATCTACCCGGATAAAAAGTATCCTATCTCCTAGCCCAGGTCATTGTCTACCTGTTTACCAAATTTCATCCAAATCCGTGCAGCCGTTAATTAGAAACGTCCAAATTCACAAAGTCACAAACATCCAAACTTTCACGTTTATAGGATTCTCTTTCGGCATTATTAATAGAGCTTTGATGCACCCTTGGTAATTAGCGTTGCTACCAGCCTTACGGAGTGTCTTGCGTAAGCGACAAACGCGAGACGATGCGATGCGGCGGTTGCGACGAACGCGATCAAAACAACGGCATTCCCTACTGGCGGCCTATGTAGTGAGACGCGACGTAACGTGTTTTTGTTCCGTGTCGCGTCGCATCGCATCGCGCCGCGTTTTTCACTTATGCAGGACACCCCGTTACTGACTGATCTTTTCATTAAGTCCATGGGCTATTCCAGCTCGTACCTAATCGAGACAAGAAGAAGACAAGAAGACAGCACTATTGTACAAGAAGTCTCATTTTCAAACGGTTTTAATTAGCTTCAATTCGTATATTTGTTAATTCGTATATTTCGCGACTGCTGATCGTGAGGTCCTGGGTTCGGTCCTCAGGTCGGGCAGTGTTATTGGGTATTTTCATTAGGAATTTCTCAGTAGAAGCCCGGAGTTTGGATTTGAGCCCGGTTGATGGCAATAGGTTCGCCCGCTAACATGGGACTTAAACATAACGGTGAAATGAGGGTGTTACTATACACCTCTGTCTAACCTTCGGGGAATATAATGCGTGATGTTATGTGTTATGTCAATTCGTATATTTGTTTGTTTGGTTCAAATTTTGCGATAGGTTTTTCAACTACTTTTGCTTAACTGATTCTCCTGAAACTTCGCACACAAATTCAATTACCACGACAATACATCATTATAATAATTTCAACCTTCAATCCTCAAATCTTGTTGTTGCATGGGTGCTGCAAGATAAAACCGTTTAACTTAAAAGTTTTTTTAAGGGATTATTTGGACGTAGTTAAGCGAAAAGGATCCAACCCACAAAATTATCGAAAATGAGTTATTTATTTCAAAATACTCCTTAAACTTCTTAAGCCAAACTACACATAATGACATTTTAACAAGTAAGATATTATACATTTGTCTCTTAATTACAATAAAACCAAGAAATTTAAATCAAAGGACCAATGAAGAA
Organism: Amphipyra berbera; assembly: GCA_910594945.2. Taxonomy (NCBI): domain Eukaryota; kingdom Metazoa; phylum Arthropoda; class Insecta; order Lepidoptera; family Noctuidae; genus Amphipyra; species Amphipyra berbera. Next base: position 4,864,016 of record OU343136.1, on the reverse strand, counting down.
ATACAGTTTAAAAATAAAAATTGAATATCTCATAACTGTGAGGGTTGGATCATTTTCGCTTAACTACGTCCATTTATTGTAGTTATCTACATGTCGGAGAATTAATCATTTAGAAAATAAAGGTGGGTAGTCGTCAAGATGAACCAACGTACCCGACGTTATATAAAACAGTTGTCATGACGGAGCGGGGCATTCAATATCAAACAGCCGAAGAAGTCTGACCTTTTATATCTGACTAGCTTTCCACATCAGCTCCCCAACAGGGTCCGAGCGAGATGGAGACGAACTCGTCGGTGCAGCTCGAGGGCAATAGTAGCGACGAAGATGACGTCCTACGCAGCCCATAGCGCACTCAACGTCATACAAACAAACCTGCAGCACAAACAAATAGCGGCGGCTACCCTGCGCAGGGTGCTGGAGGCAGACAACAAGACCGTCGCTCTGATCCAAGAGCCCTGGATCAGAAACAACAGAATCTGCGGTCTAAACAACATCGGTGGTAAAATACTTTTAGATACTACTTGTGATAACCCGAGAACGTGCATTTTTATGCCCAAAACCATAACAACAATTTTGCTTAACCAATTCTGTTCTAGAGACCTCACCGCAATGAAAATCTATACAGAAAAACAAACTGTCCTGGTGTTAGCTTCAGTGTACATGCCAAATGAGGGTGAAATTCCCCCTAGGGAACTAACCGAACTGGTACAACACTGCGAGACGCACGACTGGGATCTGATCATCTCCGCAGACTGCAACGCACATCATCCGCTGTGGGGAAGTAAGGATACAAACAAAAGGGGTGAGTTCCTTACCGAATACTTATTTCAAACAGACCTGAACATAATGAACAGAGGCACGGAACCGACGTTCGTAAGCTCAAGGTATCAAACTATCATAGACATCACTCTGGCAACACACGCGGCGGCAAACCTCATAGACGGGTGGTACGTGTCAAATGAGCCATCCTTTTCAGACCACCGCCGCGTGTGTTTCCAAATAAAACATAAACTAACCGACCCTGTTCCATATCATAACCCCCGTAAGACAGATATAACAAGGTACATAACGTTACTAACCAAAGCACTAGGTGACACACGACTAACGGACGTAGCACTTAGTACAGACACCATAGAATCAACCGTACAGATCTTAACCGTAACTTTATTAGAGAGCTATGAACTGGCATGTCCTACAGTTACACCTAAAGATTCGGGAAAGAGTTCCTGGTGGGGGCCGGAACTGGAACGACTGCGAAAGGGACTCAGAACACTCTTTAACAAAGCGAAAAACACCGGAACTATTGAGGACTGGGATAAATACAAAACAGCACAAAAACACTACAAGAAGCGGATCCGATTCCGCAGAACGGAGGCCTGGCGCAATTTCTGTAGTAGTATTAACTCGACCAACCAAGCCGCATGAATAAAGAAAATCCTGGCTAAAGGTGACCTCAATCTCTTGGGCTCCCTTAAGAAGGAGGACGGCACTTACACAAACACAGATAATGAAACCAGTGCAATACTGCTGGAAACACACTTTCCCGGATGTCAAATCACATCAGATCTCGAATGGTTTGGCGAGCTCCACTGCACACCAACAACCCAAGACTGGGAAGTTGCAAATAATGTAGTAACTGCGGATAGAATGGAATGGGCCCTAAAAAGCTTCAAACCATTTAAATCCGCAGGGCTGGACGGGATATTCCCAGCACTACTACAATGGCAACCTGGTCTGGTGACTAAGTACTTACTACCTATCTACAGGGCCTGCATAGCCTTTAAATATATACCCAAGGCATGGAGGGAGGCGAAAGTAATTTTCTTACCGAAACCAGGTAAAGAAGACTACACACACGCTAAATCCTTCAGGCCCATCAGTCTAACATCATTCCTTCTGAAAACGCTGGAAAGACTGGTAGATAGACACCTAAGGGATGGAGTCTTAAACAATCCGCTACATCCCCAACAACATGCTTACAGGAAAGGCAGGTCAACAGAGTCGGCACTACACAAGTAGGTGCACAAAATAGAAACGGCTATCACAAACAAAACCTCAACACTTGCCGCCTTCATTGACATAGAAGGGGCTTTTGACAAAACTATGCACAACAGCATCAACCACGCTCTACAAAAATTCAAAGTGGAACTAGTTATTCGTCGCTGGATCACTGAATTGATCAGTAAAAGGGCGGTTCAGATAGTGGTGATACTACCACGAGGGCAAAGGTAGTTAAAGGGTGCCCTCAGGGGGGAGTCTTATCACCACTCCTATGGAAGATAGTAGTGGACAGCCTCCTAAGGAGGCTAAATGAAAGAGGTTACACTACTATTGGTTATGCAGACGATCTAGCAATACTGATAAATGGAAACGCCGAGAACGTCTTATGTCAGGTCATGCGTTCGGCCCTTCAGATTGTGGAAAAATGGTGTGACGAGCAACAATTGTCAGTAAACCCGAAGAAGACAGAACTTATCCTTTTCACCAACAAAAGGAAGTTACCAGAACTTCAACTACAAAAATTATTTAACACCAAACTCTCCCTATCAACACAAGTGAAATACCTGGGCGTCATACTTGACAGCAAGTTGAACTGGGCGAATCATATAGAGGAAAAAACAAAGAAGGCCTGTATAGCTTTTTATCAGTGTAAGAGACTAGTTGGCAAAAGATGGGGTCTCAATCCGAAAATAACACTTTGGTTGTACACAGTCATCAGACCTTCTATGACCTACGGATCAATTGTATGGTGGCCCAGAACACAATTGACCACGGTAAAAACGAAACTCCAGAGCCTACAACGCCTAGCGAGTGTAGCTGCTACTGGATGTATGAGAACCACCCCATCAGCCGCAATCGAGTACCTCCTGAACCTAAGACCGTTAGATCTGGTCATACAGGAGGAGGCGAGGGCAGCCGCCCTAAGACTTAGGGCAAACGGATCGAAGATACAATTTCCAACTCAACGCAGAAGCAAAAGATAGCTATGGCAGTCGCGAAGTTAGGATATACACAGACGGCTCCAAAACCTCACATGGTACCGGGGCAGGCGTCTTCTCGAATGACTTAAATATAAAAATATCAACCACCCTGGACAGAGGAAACACAATATTCCAAGCGGAATGTATTGGCATCACCAGAGCGGCACAGGTGGTTGCAGCCAGAGACGTCAGAGACCTAAAAATTAAAATCATCTCCGACAGTGCATCCGTACTTCAGGCCCTACAAAACAACACCATAACTTCTGTCCTTATACTGGAATGTCACAACAGTCTCCAGTCCATCGCAAGTACAAATAAAGTAACTCTGCAGTGGATCAAAGGACACAGCAACTCGTTTGAAAACGACGCAGCCGACGACCTGGCCAAAATGGGGTCAAAGACAATAGTGTACGGACCGGAGCCGCTACTGCCCATACCCCAGGTCCAAATAAAAACATGGCTGCGCACAAAAACAGAAGAAACCCATTTATCAGAATGGACAAACAGCGAGGGTTGCAGGCAAACTAAAAATGCAATTCCGGTGGCATCAAAAAGATTGTCCCGCAACCTCATCAGATTTAAAAGGGGTGACATCCAGAAGATTATTGGAATCTTAACAGGACACTGTCCCCTAAACAAGCACTATTTACTATAGGTGTAACAGACAGTCCCCTGTGCAGAGGATGCATGGAGACAGAAGAAACGCCGCTGCACGTGCTTATGGAATGCAGGAGCGTGGCCGAACAACGGGCACGGACTCTCCAATCACCAGAATCGCTCCCGGAGGCATGCAGCAACCTGAGGAGGCTGCTAACCTTCTGGGACGACCTGGGTTGGTTGGAGTAGGAAGGTAAGACTAAACACGCACAATGGCCCAATCAAGAGGCTAAGTGCGGATACAGCCCAGGTAAACTAAACTAAAAATCTGACTAGCTTTTCCCTATTTTCTGATCTTGTGTAAATTATTATATTGTGAAATAGTTTCTGTAACTAACCACTAGCCCAAATACAAGTACTCTCAGTGGTGGAGAAACTATGTTGGTTTTATTAACCAAATACCCGCTTTACTTACCTTCTGATAAGCAGACAGTGGTCTAAACTGTAACGCTAAACTCAAATCTATTAAATTCTATAAACATTTTTTGAATAATATCGATTGAAATAGGTACCTACCTACGTACTAACAATAAAAATTAAATAAAAATCTCTTCAAGCAAAAGCATAATGACAGATAAAAACCTTTTTGACTAAATGCTGCAAGCAAATGTCCGATTCAACAAAAAAACCTTTTTCTTATATCGGTAATTACGAGTAGCACTTTCTGAAATTAAATCGAGAACCTTACAAGGACATGAGAAGTCCATTACAATGCGACCTTTCGCTGCACTTGTTCCACTAATGGACCCTCTGTGTGAACTGCGATGGACCTTATACGCCATGTTGGAAGTTTTATTAAGTTAGTTCGAATTTTCAAATAAAGAATTCATGAGGGTTTGTAATTTAAATTAAGAATTGAACGTTTGAATTTAGAAACAAATTGGTTCGTGCTCGGCCGGCCAGCAAAAATAATACTCTTACAACCCGAGAATGGGATTAGAAATGGAGGACCACATATGTACATGCCTTTTGCTCAAAGAAAAATGCATGAACGAGAGGCAAAAATAATCATACAAGTAAGTAAATGATTATGATTATTCACCTGATACATAGGTCAGTAATTAAGTATATACTCTGACCAAAACTTGATACGAGACATAGTTTAAACAAAATTGGATTCTAAAAAAACCGTCTCGTTTTACGTAATTTCACAAAAAGACTATTGGGCTATTTTATATTTTGGTTTTACCCAGAACATTAATCCACAACATATACCAGCAGCATAGACAACACAGTATTTCGCGTGACGATCTCCGGCCACCATACTGAGTGGCCTGTTAATAGTAATAGGCCCGTTAGGATGGCGCGCCGTGTTCCGCGCGCGCCTCTCTGAAGGGAGTGGGGCAGAGGAGAAATTGCCCCACCACTGGAGAGGTCCACCAGAAGAAGCTGGTGGACCAAGACCTGCCGGGTTCACGGAGCATGCAATAGCGAATCCCGTGACTCCGGCCTTAGGTTAGAAGGAGGAACACCGTTGGTTTTTAGCCGGTAAGAGTCTGGCAGACCCCCTCGCCTTCCTCGGGTGAGGGATATCCATGAGGATTTTCTACAGACAAAAAAAAAGCCTACACAGTATTTGCTAGTAAACAGTATTTTTAATACGTACTCTTTTTATCAAGTCGTCCTACAAACTCCTAATGACTTTAACACACTAACCTGAATAGTACGAACAAAAACAAAAGGTTATTTTTTGCTGGTTGGCAATTATGTCCAATATAAGCTATACATGTATTTAATGGGTCCCGTGGCACACCAAACTAATGTATCTAGGCCTCAAGGGAAGCTTTAACTCCAATAAGTAGAAAGGTTTGTTATTAAGGCCGCTCAATTTGGCCCAAACGGTGTTATTATTGTTGTCGGTATACCGAATTATAAGGGGTTTGGGACACATTTGAAAAATGATCGGGGAATATACATTAATAATATAGAGTTTGATTTTTTAGTTCGTATTAACGACCTGGAATCCTAAAACTGCGTGACCAAAGCGACTGCGAAGCGGGAGCGTCAGCAGCGCGGCGGACGCTACCTATAATATGTTATTTATTTATTTTTATTTTATTTATCACATGGCGTTTCCTTTGCCATTACAGATATTAAATTTAATGCGACAAAGTAACTTAAAATATACTTAATTATACCTTACATGCTACACAGTACGTGGCCCTTGTGAACTCAACATGGCGGCATGCACACCTAAGCGACTAAAACGCGGGACGACTGCGTCAGCAGAACAAATGAAGCTCGCGATTCGCGTTCTAGTCACGCAGGTGTGCACGTGTAGTTTCACGTTGTATACACACTCGCACCGCTCCCGCGTCTGTGACGCGTAGATGTGGCAAAAGCTTTTCAAAATTCAATATTTTACCCTTCTTTCTTTTAAAATAAACATGAAAATAAATCAGAATCAAGATTAGTTCAATTAGTCTAAGTTTGGCACTTGCTAGCCAAACCCTAGTTTATTAGCTAAAGTATCAACATTTCCAAACTTTAACTAAATGTGTTTTAGCGTAACTGGCGTAGTCTGGATGTAAAATACTGTTTTTATGTCACTCTGTCCTCCTATTCTATTATTATGTTTGGGTCCAAACGCGTTTTAAACAGAGTTTATTTATGTACTTAGTGTTTTAGTGGAGTTTTGAATTTCGAATACCTAGAACCAGAATTAAAATGGCTGCTATCGTAAAAAGTAGAAGTGCATTGGAGATAAGTACTTACTGATTGCTATTTAATTTGCAATTATCAGAGAATGTCTTTAGGCTGGCCACATATACTAATTGCGTGAGACATAGTTGATCGTCATTTTTTTATTGCAGATTGTACACCAAGCGGTAACTGCAGCTACACCAAATGGCTACCAACTGTGTCCCGAGCAACTTAGTGGCCCATGTGTAACCAGCCTAAGAGATAATACGCAATACGAAAGCAGATGGCAGCACTTATGTATGAGATTACTGACGGCATGGTCATTTTAAGGATCTACATATTTTTCTGATTTTAGTAAAATTGTAATTTTAATAAACTGCCTCGTTGGTCTAGTGGTGGCAAGCGCGAATGCTGACCGTGAGGTCCTAGGTTCGATCCCCAGGTCGGGCAAAGTGTTATTAGGTTTTCCATATGGAATTCCTCAGTAGCAGCCCGGAGTTTGAATTTGTAACCGGTTGATGGCTATAGGCTCGCTCCCTATTACATGGGACTTAAAAGTAACGGCGAAATGAGGGTGTTACTATACACCTTTGCCCAACCCTTAGGGGAATACAGGCGTGATGTTATGTAATTTTAATGTCCACATTTCAGAGCAGAAGAATGTAAAGTACATTCACAGTTTAATATAAATCCTCATATTCATTACTAGCGACCCGTCCCGGCTTCGTACGGGTGCAATGTAGATACTAATATGGGGCATATAAACCTTCCTCTTGAATCACTCTATCTATTAAAAAAAAACGCATCAAAATCCGTTGCGTAGTTCTAAAGATCTAAGCATACAGCACAGACAGACAGCGGGAGCGACTTTGTTTTATACTATGTAAAGAATAACTTATATACAAAAACGCAGTGATCCTTATATTCCTTTAAAATTGGAAAGCAAACCTGTTTTGAAAGTAGGTGTTGATAATGGCAACACTCCGAGGTCCCGGTAAAATCCCGGGAATCCAACACGAGCGGATTCCGCTGCATTTGATCCTTGCTAGCGCAGGCCAAATCCCGGATACACCGGGAAAATTGTCGTTCGGAAACAATTCTAAAATGCATCGACAAATAGAGATAAAAGGTAAAATAAGAGTTGGGGAATTATTTTTAGAAGGTTATTGATTAATGAAGATGCTTGCGTACCTGCTTCGTTGCGCGAAACAATAATCTATCTATATAAATAAAAATGAATCGCCAAATGTGTTGCTAAGTGCAAACCTTGAGAACGGCTCAACCAATTTGGCTAATATTGTTTTTTTTTTCATATATTCCTTAAGGCACACGGAAGGTTCTTATGGAGAGAAAAAACATAAAAATTGCGTGGAAAATAGTAAAAACAACACTTTTCTTTTCCCACTACAGGCCAATAACTTTTAACAGAACGAAGTCTGTTCGGGCAGCTAGTATGAAATATTTTCGAAACAAAACCAAACATGAATAATACTGAAAAATATTGGTGTAATAAATTGGAAATCAATTCATAGTTAACACAACATCACGCCTTGTATTCCCCGAAGGGTTCGGCAGAGGTGTATTTAGTACATTATTTTCGCCAGTTATGTTTAAGTCCCATGTAATGGGGGCGAGCCTATTGGCATTAACCGGGCACAAATCCAGACTTCGGGCTGCTACTGAGAAATTTCTAATAGAAAGACCCAATAACACCTCGCCCGACCTGGGGATCGAACCCAGGACCCCGTGCTCAACAGTCGCGCTTGCGACTACTAGACCAAAAAGGTAGTCATAAATCATTACCGATATAGTAGTTATATAATAAAAATGTTGCAATATTTACTAAACGAAACCATAATATTAAATGTGTACTCAAAAATATTGCTGTCATACTGGAAATAAATTTATAGATTTCGTGAAATTATCGCAAGCATATCATGAAATTATCGCAAGCATTTCGTGAAATTATCGCAAGCATTTCGTGAAATTATCGCAAGCTTTTCGTGAAATTATCGCAAGCATTTCGTCAAATTATCGCAAGCATTTCGTTCATTTATTGCAACTCTTTGAAATCGTTAAGCCGTCGGTCCCGGGTATTATACGAAAACCTATGACAGTCGTTACGGGTAGTCAGAAGCTCTAAAGTCTGACAACCGGTCTGATTTTAGAATATTGGCATTGCCCAGTAACTGGGTTGCGGAGGTCTGATCGCTCCATATAAAATACTGGTATTCAGCGGTTAGGCTGGAAGCTGACCTCAACATAGTTTGGAAAAGGCTAGGCAGAACATTGCAACTCTTTGAAATGTATTCTTTACATAGTATAAAACAAAGTCGCTCCCGCTGTCTGTACGCTTAGATATTTTAAACTACGCAACGAACTTGAATGCAGTTTTCAGCAATAGATAGAGTGATTCAAGAGGAAGGTTTATATGCCCCACATTAATATATTCATTGCACCAGTGCGAAGCCGGGGCGGGTCGCTAGTAAAAACATAAATATAGTCATGGATTGGAAAGGTCGAATTTGTGCAACTAAAATTCATAATCATCAAGTTCAATTCTGAACTCAAATATTAAATCAAAATGATACAATCCCTTGACTATTCATTTGAATACCGACCCTGAAAAGGGACAATACACAGTAGAATGGATTCATTACGAACGTAATCACGAACAACAGCGCAGGAAATAACATCAAAATATCTTCTACACAATAACTTCGTAAATAAAATATAATCTACATTTCTAATCCTGAAATTTCAAGAGTGACAGTTTCCCTGACGAGGGCTCACCCTATATTCGCCGACTGACATTTCTATTAGGAGGCAATTTTCATTCGGCAGAGTAATTCGTGAAGTTCTACGACGATTGTCAATTTTAACTGGAGTTTTTACTTAGATGATGACTTTGACTGACGGAGATTTGTATACATATTTGATTTGTTTTAACGATGGGGACGGGGATGGTGTAATTAAATTATTGCTGTCCTCCTTCCGCCTTGTTTTTATACTCTTTTTCTGTACAGTACCTACCAATGATAGCTTCCCTTCCATGCAGGAGGGGTTTGAGTTCGATCCCGGCTCATACCTCTGAATTTTCGAATTCATGTGCAGATCAGAATTTGATTATCACTTGCGGTAGCGGTGAAGGAAAAACATCGTGATGAAACTTGCACACCTGAGAAGGCTCCATAAAGTTCTCGATGGTGTGTGTAGTCTGCCAACCCGCACCAGGCCAGCGTTGTGGACTAAGGCTTGAACCCTTCTCGTTCTGAGAAGAGGCCCTTGCCCGTGGACAGTAATGGGCTAATTATGTTATGTTTTCTGTACAGAAGGAAAAGGAGTTAGGTGGAATTGACGCAGATGATAAATATTATTATGTATTGCTACATTGCTCTTTTAATAAACTAGGTATTAAGGACCTCGTCCTTAGACGACATGTTTGGTGCAGTGGCTGAGCGATTGGCTTCTACGCTATGGGTCGAGGGTTTGATTTCCGCACGGAACAAATATTTGTATGGCCTACTGATAGTTGTTCCGGGTCTGGGTGTTTGTGCGTGTGAAGATTTATGTCTGCAAACGCAACCACGATACAGGAGAGATCCTAGTGTGGGGCAACGATTTTAAAAAAAGAAAGAAGAAAGAGATGCGGTATTGGTTAGTTAATATATAAATATAAACCCACAAAAGTTGGAACATTGCCCAGTAAAAGGATATTTTGTGATACCTGACAGTATCTTTATACTGTGGGTGAAATCGAGTGAATGTATAACAGTTCCTAGACTTCTATGTAAGTCTTGTTTAATCGGAGCTTTGCAAACATTTTGGTGTTCCTTCATGATAATTTATGCAAACTGTGTTATGCAGTGTTTATGAATAAATAATAATAATAAGTCGGGCACATACCTGTACCGTACTACAGGTATGTGCCCGACCCAGTTCTCGAGAATGGTCATGCCACATTGTACTGGGATCGATCTATTATCACTGACAGGACTATTGTAGCCAATAAGCCTGATATAGTGGTAATAGATCGATCAGAGCGCCAGACAATGATTGTTGATATCACGGTCCCTCATGACGAGAACCTCGTGAAAGCTGAGAAAGATAAACAAATAAAATATCTTGATCTAGCACACGAGGTTGTCGGCATGTGGGATGTGGACTCAGCAGTCATTGTCCCGATAGTCGTTACGGCGAATGGTCTAATAGCCAAGAGCCTCGATAAACACCTCATGAGGCTCTCGTTGAGTGGCTGGATCAAGGGCTTGATACAGAGAGCAGTACTCCTTGACACGGCACGCATAGTGAGGAGGTTCCTTTCTCTGGAGCCCTGACTACCGGCAGTTTGGACCCTGTTCCGTGTCGTCTTATATGTGAACACCTCCATTTAAATATATAAACTACGACACTTAAAACTACACGATTATCTGTCGTCATGACAAAGTGGGAACGCGGCGTTAAGGTGTGTCTACGCTAGGCGAGCCGAGCACAAGCGGAGCCGCTCTGCGCATCGTCGCTCGCGGCGTCTACTGTGGACTTACAACGAGCCTACAACAATCACTGTCTTCGAACACAGTTTTCCGTGATACAAATCTCTTTGTGTTCGTCAAAAAACCGACAGTTGACGGAGCGCAGTCGAGCACGAGCCGAACGCTCGTTCGAGGCTCCCAAGTCCGTCTACGCTACGCGAATTCGTGCTCGGCTTGTGCTCTGTTTGTGCTCTGCTTGTGCTCTGCTTGTGCTCTGCTTGTGCTCGGCTCGCCTAGCTTAGACGCACCTTTAAAAGGCGTAGTTGAGTTGTCTCTGTCTTATTAGACGTTCCTGGTTCAAAATACGCTGTAAGCTATAAATCAGTCTCAAAATATGAGGCTATTGGCCAAATACTCAAACGATACTCAATTTTAAGTTGTCGTTAAGTCTCGTGCTGTCACTTTCAATTTATGGCGAAGTGACAGAGACAGCACGACATTAACGGCAACTTAAAATTGAGTAGCGTTTGAGCATTTGGCCCTATGATTTTTAATTTTAGAATAAATAATTTATTTGTGTTACGTGTGACCCATTCTAGTGGAGTAATACACTGGGGAACTAATGGCGCCACCATCGACTGAACCAACGAAATTTTATTGGTTAAAGTTTGTTTGATATTATTGCTAATTTTAAATTAACCCGCTCTGATTGGTTGTAATTTGTACAGAGCTGCTGCCATCTGCTTTCGTTTTGTCCGTTATGTGTGCCTCCCCATTGAACAAAATAATAAATTCACAGTAGATACTAAGTACAGTACATATTCCCGTACGAATGCTTCAAGTACTTTAAAAAAGTGCTCATGCGAAATTGTACTTTAATATTAGGCAAGAACGTTCCTATTCCGCTGTGCATTTGCATTTTTATTTTATTCGGTTCGGAAACTAACATTCGGTTCAGTTTTATTTTGTCTTCCACTCCGGAGGTGAAGCGGCGCGTGGCCATGTTTTCATACATAAACCACGCAGTGACAAAGGCCTGCCTAGATTGGTTGGAGACCCGTCAGGTCTTGCCAATAACTGCCCGGTTACATAGAAATGGTCCGCAAAACAATCTACAAGCATTCGAATAGAAAAAAAAACAGGCATGCCTAGGAATGATCATCCTACTGTGCTATACCTGTCGATATTTCTTTCTCGAGACCAGGGGAGGTACATGAGTATCGTGGAGGCAAAAAATCCAGCATCAATGGAAGATTTATTCTTATTAGGGTAATTGAAGTAAAGTTAAAATGTAACGTTTTAAAACGTGGCAAGGGACATATTATTTCGTTCTTTAAAAGGTTCTTTACGATTCCGTCTTCGGCTTTTATTCTAGAAAATTATCTTTGAGACGAGCGAAGACAGTCTCAAAGATTTTATGATGGGATATGAAAATTTTAGTGCAAGTGGAAAGAGCTTGGAAGTACGTCGTCCCGGCGTCAGTTATACGCTGACATTCGATGTATCGGATCGTATGTTATAAGCCAAAATAAATATTTTTATTTGTTGTTATAAAATATGGCGGGCTTAATACATAATGGTACGAACGACATATTAATGCCTCGATGTTGGGTAAAAGCGAGGGTAGGTCTCATAACAAGATGTCATTTTCGTAATCATGTCGAAACACGTTCCTACATGTATGAAAAAAGGCTCTGACCGTATTAATATAAAAAGTATTGCTATTTGTTCAGCTTGATGTCGATTACGTTTTGAATACTTTAGGGATCTCGTTTCATTGTTGATTTTGATATTTCGTGTTTAAAATTATAAAGCTTAGTACTTATGTTATCGGTAGCTGGTAACACTGGACAATGTTGATAAAGGAGGGTAGTCAAAGTCAACCAACGTACCCGACGTTATAAAAAGAGTGGTCATTCGACGGAGCGGAGGACTTTGTCGAACAGCCGAAGAAGTCTGACCTTTTATATCTGACTAGCGGCCCGTCCCGGCTACGCACAGGTGGACAATTTTCCCGTTTTTGCAACATTTTTCATTTATGCTCCGCTCCTATTGGTCGTAGCTTGATGTTATATAACCTATAGCCTTCCTCGATAAATGCACTATCCAACAGAAAAAGATTTTTTTAATTCCAACCAGTAAGTAGTTCCTGAGATTAGCGCGTTCAAACAATCAAACAAACAAACAAACTCTTCAGCTTTATATATTAGTATAGATATATAGTGTCTTTCAATAGAATCCGGCAATAGGTAGGGTAGTAGGGTAGGTAGGTAGGGTAGGCAGGTAGAGTATGTAGGGTAGGCAGGTAGGGCAGGTAGGTGCGTTGTATATACTTATTGCTAACCGTGTGTAGCCGGGCCGGGTATAGCTAGTATTAGTATAGATTTGCTTGTCCTAAGGGCCTATACACACAACGTCTTTTTTACGCGCCGACGATGCGCGTTAACATCAAATTCCACACATAAAAAAAGATACAAACGTTTTTTAAGTATGGAGTTTGACGTTAACGCGCGTCGTCTGCGCGTACAAAAGACGTCGTGTGCATAAGCCCTTATTTTCTGATCTGACCCAAATATAAGTACTATCGGTGGTGGACAGTCTATGTTGGTTTCATTTACTTTATTTACCATGCTCGCAATCCTGACATACTGATATTAGCTACCTATAACTGTAATGATAGATTCACCCCTACATGTTTCTGTTGTATGTATTTTACATTTAATCGTCCATTTGACAGGCTCGTGGTTAATTAACAACGCGCTGATCATTAGATTTGCGAGGTTAAGCCGCGCTTGCCGCGGTCAGTCCGTGGTTGGGTGGTCGTTCGTTACAAATCGAAATCCCTCCGTGCGTCGGAGAGCAGGTTAAACAGTCGGTACCGGGTGTCATACGAATACCTATGACAGTGGTTACGGTTAGTCAGAAGCCAGAGAGTCTGACAACTGGTCTAACTTTAAGATATTGGCATTGCCCAGTAACTGGGTTGCGGAGGTCTGATGGCAGTCGCTCCGTGTAAAATACTGGTATTCAGCCACATCTGGTTAGACTGGAAGCTAAGTTAGGAGGAAGAAGACTTAATTGTCCATTTAGAATTTTAAATAATATAAGCTGTCCATGCCGCTCCTTCTTTTAAAGTAATGATATCACAATATCGTATATTTTGATATATGATACTATAACGTTAGCAGGATAAGAAATACATGATTGTATGGATGTGCAATACAAAAAAAAGTTAATTTAATGGTGAAGGAAAACATCGTGAGGAAACCTGCACACCTGAGAAGGCTCCATAAAGTTCTCGATGGTGCGTGTAGTCTGCCAACCCGCACCAGGCCATTTTAGTAGGCCTAAACCCTTCTCACTCTGAGAAGAGGCCCTTGCCCAGCATTGGTACAGTAATGGACTGAAATTATATTATGTTACTGTGCGTTCACACAACGGATTCGTTTTAACGGATCCATCGGTACCTACTGGATGTGTTGTTCATATTTGTACCGACGGATCCGTTAAAAAGGGTCCGATGAAAACGGATCCGCGTTCACATAGCGGATCCGCTAAAACGGTTCGATTGTTTTCCCGGATATTCCCGGGATCGAGAACCTGGGAAAAAAACCCTAGAAGGCACCCATACTTTTCCATACATCTTCATGTATGGATCCGTTTTTTATACTGTTCCGGCATCCAGTTTATGTGTGTAAAAATGTCGGATTAGTATTTTTTACTGGATTCGGAATACTGTCGTGTATGTGAACTCGCTCATACAAATACAGGCGCTATCACGAATTCTGTAAACAGTTTCTGTGTGAACTAGCTGTTAATGTTCAAGGAAACTGATCTTATTTTCAACCATTGTTGTTGCATTTAATCCTGTTATACAAAAAAAAAAAACAATGAACATACAGTCGAATTGAACCTCTTCCTTTTTAGGAAGTCGGTTAATAATGGGTGGTGTTGGAGCGCCTGATGATTATGCCATGGCAGAAACTCACACGTCCGTCTCAATTAGCTCTAAGAACTTTCTAATTTTAAGTATCAATGGTGTCGATTCTGTTGCGCACTTTGACAGGACTAAACTAAACTAAGGTTGTTTGTCTCTTTATGTTTCAATAGAAAAAGAAAGTGACAGTTGCGTTTAGTCTAGTTTAGTACTGTCAAAATGTGCAACAGAATCGACACCAATGTCACACTCTTGATTGGGAAGTTGTTCTGTACACCACCGTGTTAAATTAAATTATTTATCTTGCATCGAGAATTCCTGCAGTTATTTCTTCGGATAATACTATTTCTCCTACAGGTGGCGCAAAAGTACTGGCACTATAGAAATTAGGTTTTTTTTAAAAGGCGTCTCCATTCCTCCTCATATTGAAAATTATATAGTTAACTAATGTAAAATACACCAAAAATAAACATTGACCTTTTCACTCCTCAGGAACACGAAATAATTGACACTTTGCGACTTTTCCAAGCTGTGTTATCTCCCGCTTAGGTGATTCGCAATGGCCCGCAAGATCACCCGATCAGACCTCACCAGACTTTTTTTCTTGTGGTTATTTGAAGTCTTTGGTCTATGTGAACAAGCCACAGACTCTCGCAACCTTGAAAAACAACATTCGACAAGAAATAGCAAACATATTGTCGGAAGTATTGCGACAAGTTATGGAAAATGTAATAAATAGGGCTCAAATGTGCATCAACTCTGGAGATCACCATTTAAGAGACATCATCTTCAAATCCTTATAGAACGAAATTTCATGGCCCAGGTATATACAAGCTATAAACGAAATCATGTACCTAATTCCTTCAAACCTTGTGATGTACTGCTGACATAGATTAACTCTGCACGGGATACATTTGGATTCAATGTGATTAAAACAAAAAAATACCATAAGTAAACATGTGCTCTTAACGTGAGGCATTTTAGCGCCCCGAGTTAAATGACCGCGCGGCGAGCGATAGCCGCGCAATTCGCTTGGGGCACTAAAATGCCTCACGTTAAGAACATATGTTTACTTCTTGTAATTTTTTTTTTATTGAATCCAGAAGTAGGCCGTGCCTAGTTAATCTGTCAGCAGTACATCACGAGATTTGAAGGAATTACATGATTTTGTTTACATCCTGTATATACTGGATGTAAAGGTAAACACCATTATCACTCAAAACATGGGTAGGTAACTTAAAAATAAAAATACATGACCGTTTTTTAAAAAAAGTTACGTAGTTTTTTTTAAAAGATTTTCATGTTTTTGTCCGACACCGTACGCCAATTCATGGATAATACGCGCCCGAATTAGGTGATCACTGCAACGAACGTCTTCCCGCTCGGTTCACCCGCCCGCGTGCGTACCTAAACAATAGGTACACATAAACGTGATGCAACCTTCCCTTCATACTTTTCATGACTTAGGACAGGCAAAAATACCTACCGTAGGTGTTGCGTGACGAGTCTTTTGACAATAAAGAAAATGAAAAAGAAACCAAACCATTGGGTAGGTATTTTTGGCGTAATATACCTAAGTGTTTAAAAAGTTCATCACAATTTTACGTACAGATTGATTAAAAATTATCGGTTAAATTTACAATGGTCAAATAACTAGCACTTACCTAAATTAATCTTAACAAATGTTCAAAATGGGATCCATTTATGGCCACGCATGCTTCCGCACGTTTCCGTAGGTTGTTTCGCACTCGAGAAAGCATGTTATTTTTCATTGGTTTAACGTTCTGCAGGATGTAAGGATAAACACCGTTATCACTCAAACCATGGGTAGCACAACGACATAGCACTGAGTAGGTTACACAATTTACGCGTGAAAAATGATTGGCGCTCCGCTAACACGACACGAGTACGCGACGCGACGTGCGGTCACTAGCGTAAAGCGGATGACTGACTGTTGCCGCGAGGGCGCGGGCGCCGGCAGCGTAGCGCCACCCCCGCGCCCCTCTCCCGTGGTCAGATGCGGGTTTGTTGCCTTTGCGCATAGGGTGATCGTGTTGAAATTGGGACTTTATTAAAAAAAAATAAGGTTGCTATTTTTCATTGATTTTACGTTCTATAAATGAAACCAAACCACTGGTTTCAAGGATAACGGTGTTTACCCAAACACCCTGTATACAACGTGTTACATAATTCCCCATGAAAAATGTAAATAATCAAGTAGTCTTTTATGGTTCTTGTCATTTACCTCTCAGAGGAGATTAGGTAAGAATGTAAGTAAATAACTTTCTGGGTAGTGTACTCCTTTGTTTTGTTTTCAGGGTTGCGTTTCAGTGATGATTAATTTATGTTTTATCCAAAAAAAAAAATGTGTCATACTACGATTTTCAAATATTGTGAATAGACTCTTTACAAGGGACCTTTAACCCCCTTTCGGCTTTAGGGGTATTTTTGTAACACGTTGTATAGAAAAAACTAATCATAGTTTTCTAATTTAGAAAAAGGTTGTAGTTGAACCTAATAGAGTCATTACTTTTGCGTCAGATGCACCTAATCATGCGTCACGAAACGACACGTCAGTCTGAATCCGGCATCCGGCATTGCTACCACGATGACAGTAGTATTTCCGATTCAACCGAAAAAAAATGGAGAAGCGTCGCATTGAGTATCGATGCTCATTAATATAACACCGGTTGCAATCACTTCACGTCGCCACCGATTATTGCGACCGCTCCCCATACATAAAATGTACTGTCGATTGTACTTACCGCGTGATGTATCGGATTCAGTTTGGGTGTACTTATTTTTTTTATTGCATAGGGTTGTTACACAAAAAAATATTGATTTGTCTATAAAATACATACAACAGAATCTTGTAGGGGTGAATCTACCATTACAGTTATAGCTAATATTGGTATGTCAGGATTGGGAGCATGGTAAATAAAGTAAATGAAACCAACATAGACTCTCCACCACTGAGAGCACTTTTAATTGGGTTAGTGATTAGTTACAGAAACTAGTTTACAATATAATAATTTACACAATTTACACAAATTCAGAAAATAAGGACAAGCTAGTCAGATATAAAAGGACTTCTTCGGCTGTTCAACATGGAATCCTCTTCTCCGTCGAATGACCAGTGTTTTTATAACTTCGGGTACATTGATTAATCTTGACTATTACCCTCCTTTATCAACATTGTCCAGTGTTACCAGCTATCTATCTGCAGCATAAAAAAGTCAGTTCTAAGCATTGATATAAATACCTATATACTTACGTACTTACGTACGAGATGCGCTGTTTAGAAGAAAAACATGGTATTAACGAGTTGTGGTTCCGGTACCACAGTGCCATTGAATTTGACAGCTGTCTAACGGTAGTTTGAACCTTATTGCGTCTTTGTATTTGGCACATGTTCTATATACGAGATAGCGTGTCTATTTATTTCAATGTCGTTGGTCCTCAGCATCTATGCGTTTCATTCAATCAATGAGTACCTACTATTTTTTTTTAATTATTAAAAATACAGAATGTAATCGAAATCATGTGATTCCTTTAAACCTTGTGATGTACTACTGACACAGATTAACCCTGCACGGGATACTTTTGTATTCAATAAATAAAAAAATGACAAGCAGCAACATGTGTTCTTAACGAGCGGCATTTTAGCTCTCCGAGCAAATGATGCTCGCCGCGCAGTCATTTAACTCGGAGCGCTAAAATGCCTCACGTTAAGAACACATGTTTACTTCTTGTAAATTTTTTATTGAATCCAAAAGTGTCCCGTGCAGCGTTAATCTGTGTCAGCTGTACATCACGAGATTTGAAGGAATTACATGATTGCGCTTACATTCTGTATAAGTTAAAAAATAAAAGAGCGAGAAGTTTCTTTTCAGAACACCAGTTACATCTCTCTAGTTAAGTTACAATCATTTTACTTTCCTGCAACATGAAAAACTATCAATAAAAAGTTTCATTTTAAAATTCGCTTCATTTCCTCTCTGTCACGTCTTTTTTTACAAAGAGCACGATCGGTTTGATTCCTACTCAATATATTTTGCAGCACGTTACTGCAACGAAGCGAATCGCACCGTTATCGGCGAACGTTAATACCGAGCCGGTTGCGATCGCAACACATCGCACAGATTATTGCGACCGTTCCCTGTCTATAAATATGCCGCCGACTGTACTTGTTGTGTGATATATCGCGTTCGGTACGAGGGATTTGTGCGAAAGCAGAATACAATAACATAATATCTCGTTTTGGTGGTTATTTTATTCCGTTATTTATTTTAGATAGTTGCAGAAATATTTCTTTGTTGAAGATTATTGAACGGCAAAATGAAAAATGATTAATGATTTTTATTTCTGTAAATAAATCTGTTACAGATACTTTTACAAGTCAATGTAATGTTTTTTTTAAGACTTGATGGCGCCGGCATTTTCTATCTGACTAGCACTGAGAAGTAAAGCCGAAACAAACTCAGAGATCAAGGTGTCTTTTAAAATCCAGACATTGTAGTATAAAAACTATGCGAGTGTAACAATGCGGGGCAATGTGCCATAGCAGGTTTGAGTTGGCCTGTCCCAACTGACGGCACACATGCATCAGCCATCGTGTAGTTCAAACCTTATTTTAGGGAGCTCAACAACTCGATGCACGACGCTACCAATCAGGTGGACATTTGCGTAGGTCACAAAAAATACTCAAAACCGCCAAACAGTTACAAAAATTGTGTATAAAGCTAGCACTCACAATAACAAAGGATTAAATATATATATATATATATAAAAAAACAGTAAAAATATTTTGTTTTGGTAGCGGATCTGAGCAAGAGCCCGGATAAATGTGCATACCAATGAAAGTTTACAACTCCTTAATGAATGAACCTATAGCCAATAACGTATTAGTATAGTATAGGATCCCAGTATAGAACGACCTTCACCGAGCTGGTTAATGGATGAAAAGTATTTTATATCAAACTAGCTTTTGCCCACAGCTTCGCTTGTGTGATTTTTTTTCACGCGCTTAGGGGAGAAATTTTGTAAAATCCTTCCTTAGTGGATGCCTACGCTATAAAAGGTACCCGCTGCCAAAATTTAAGGTTTATTAATGTCCCATTGATGTTAGCCAACTCTGCTCCCATTTTTAAAAATGGACACAGACAAATTTATAAATGTAAAAAATGTGAAAAACAATACACACTAAATTAAACTTATAAGACAAACTAAAAGAAAACTATGAGAAATAACTTTCTTCCTCTTTTTAACCCCGTTAGGGGATGAATTTCAATAAAATACGAAATACGTCTTCCATCAATTCTGTTAAAAAGGATTATGCAAAATTTGAAGTAGATTGGACCAAGGAATCATGTTGTCCCATACAAACTTTGCCCCCCTTTTTCACCCTCTTAGGGGTAGAATTTCGGAAAATCCTTTCTTATCCGATGCCTACGTCATACAAAGAACAAACTCTCCAAGTTTCAGGTCTCTACGATCAGCGGCTTAGGCTGTGCGTTGATCCGTCAATCAGTCATTCAGGACAAAGCATTTTATATGTATAGAATAGATTAAATATGTCAATAAATATATTGCAAATGGGGTTGACGAAAAAAAATTCAGTCCAGAATATGATTAATTAAAAAAAAAAACATTTCTCTGGTTTGGTTAATAAACAAATTCCATACAATTTTTTTCCCGTCACAACTCTTGGGTAGTTAGGTATAAACACAGCATTTATACCTGCCTACCCAAGAGTAGTGACGGGAAAAAAATAGTCAACCTAACGTTTGCATATTCTATAGGCTTCATACTTTCGATTGGTTTGGAATTTGTCTATTAACCAAACCAGTGAAACGCTTCAAAAAAATATTTTTATTAATCATATTCTGGACTGAAATTTTTTAGTCAACCCATTTGCAATATATTTATTGACATATTTAATTTGATATAAAATACTTTTCATCCATTAACCAGTTCGGTGAAGGTCGTTCTATACTGGGATCTTAGACTATTAGAAAATAATAGATAGGTAAGGTACCGCTGGACACCGTTTTATAGGAAAATATGAAATTAAATCTCCATTCCATTTTATTTATTAACCTTTTGCTTTTTTGTTCGAAGTTAATTATGTTTGGACCTTTCATGTGCATTTTATGTTGTTTGACACGACATCGAAACAATTCTAAGAAAAGCACCGTCGCTATTGATTCAATTTGAAATTATTTGCACGTTATAACATCACGCCTGTTGTCCCCAAAGGGTTGGGCAGAGGTGTATAGTAACACCCTCATTTCACCATTATGTTTAAGTCCCATGTAATAGGGGGCGAGCCTATTGCCAACAACCGGGCTCAAATCCAAACTCCGTGTTGCTACTGAGGAATCCCACACGGAAAAACCCAATAACACTTTGCCCGACCTGGGCGAACCCAGGACCTCACGATCAGTAGTCGCTCTTGCTACCACTAGACCAAAGATGTTGTTAAACCTTTCATTATTAATGACCCCGTGTTACGGGTTAGAATATAAAACTTCCTCACCGCACGCTGGGAATAGACGCGTGTTGTAAGATTCAACAAAACCCAGCACGCTTGGTGGTAGGATCTATACGGTCCGCCTGGCTAGCTACCACCCTCACATTAAAGTCCGGCGCCAAGCAGTTTACTGTGTTCCGTCGTGTGTTTGTGAGAGCCAGAGAGGTATAGAGGAATCTCTCTATGTCCCTGTTCCTTGGATTCGTGTGCCTCATCTTAGACCCTGTCTGCGCTTACCATCAGGTGATATTAGGGCCAAATGCGACCACGTCAAGAATCTATACTAATATTATAAAGCTGAAAAGTTTGTTTGTTTGAACGCGCTAATCTCAGGAACTACTGGTTGGAATTGAAAATTTATTTTTGTGTTGAATAGTTCATTTATCGAGGAAGGTTATAGGCTATATAATATCACGCTACAACCAATAGGAGCGGAGTATAAATGAAACATGTTGCAAAAACGGTAAAAATGTCCACCCGTGCGAAGCCGGGACGAGCCGCTAAAAATATAAAAAGACAAAACACGACCCTATTCGAGTATTTTAAACTAGTCTGGATAACAATAATATTTTCCGCAATAAATTGATATCGAAATAGTACCTACATATCGGTTAACCCAACATCTGTAATTAACTACAGTGAAATATCAAATGATTCTAAATGTATGTCAGTTTGAATCGACGTTGTATGAAAACACTGATGTTATCGCGCGCCAGTTGCAACTGTTACTACGCCACACAAATTAGTGTTTGCCTGTAGTTCATAAATAACTGATGCGGACTGTACCTACAGGGAGTGATAGATTGGTAAGCTTTGTAAATAAATTGTATAGAAATAGTGTACGTATTAATTTGGTTTTACTTTTTTGATCGTGGTAGACCCGAGCTTCCCACATTAACAATTAAATTTTCGCGTAGCATGATAGTATAAAAGTAAATAAATGATTGTTAATTCCCGTTTTGTGATAAATATTACCTGAAAATAGCCAATACCTATCTATACTAATATTATAAAGCTGAAGAGTTTGTTTGTTTGAACGCGCTAATCTCAGGAATACTGGTTGGAATTGAAAAAAATTTTTTGTGTTGGATAGTCCATTCACCGAGGAAGGTTATAGGCTATATAACATCACGCTACGACCAATAGGAGCGGAGTATAAATGAAAAATGTTGCAAAAACGGGAAAAATGTCCACCCGTGCGAAGCCGGGACGGGCTTTTGAATAAAGTGCGTATAAGGGCTGGGTTAACTGAAAAAGTACTACATTAAGCTTAGGACTACACGGGCTCCCGACACCCGACATAAAGGGTGTGCCCGACTGTATGGATTGTAAAACTGTGACCGAACTGTGTTGCCTACGCGACCTGCATCTCCGTATACGCCTAGACAGGGGGTTATTCGAAAAGATCTTGTTGAGTAAACTACTGAATCAATCATTCAGAAAATTACCTCCCCATTCGCTCGCTCGGACCTTGTCGTCGTAGATTTTTATCTGACAATACTCTACTCTACCAGTGATAGCTTAGTGGTATGACCGTTGAACTGCCAAGTCATAGGTCTCGAGTTCAAACCCAAGGCTCGCACCTCTGACTTTTCGGATTCATGTGCGTATTGTATAATTATCACTTGCTTAAAAACGGTGAAGGAAAACATCGTGAGGAACCCGGCATGCTTGAGGAATATTTCTCGACGGCATGTGAAGCCAAGTCAGAGACCCATGGGCGGCATAAACTCTGACACCAGGTTAGTCATTAACCACACGAAAAGAAGAGGAGATCTGACAATACTTATCCAAGTAACTCCCTTAACTTTCACAGAATACCGGTTTACCTCGATGAGTACCAAAAGTCCAAAAATCTGGCTCTTAAAATGACACTATGAAAAGACGTGAAATAACTTTTTTTGTAGCACAATGAAACGCGATGTACATTTCATTTTATATGCAAAGCGCAATGAAAATATTGATGCACAGTTGGTATGCGATGTGCACGGCAATGTGGCGTGTTGCAACATTTACAACGTGCTATTTGGTAGCTTATTGCGTTCGTAATGCTTGTTAGGTATCGGCTCTTCCGTAGGATGTTAACGTGTGGTCCAATTTACAAGCTACTACGATTAACGTATTGCGACATCGTGCAAATGCGGGTCGTCAATTAAAAGTCGTGGTATGAATGTAATAGATTTGTAGTTTTATGTCTGGGTAAATCAGTTGAGATAAAATCTTCTTACCCCAAGACTAACGTCAATTTTATGATTAATTTGCAGGGGAGGCATCACAGTAAATCTTTGTAGACCGAACTGACAAAAGGCCTCTATGAGGGATGAGGACCACTTCATAAGCAAGTTTGAATATACTTTAATCATGATGAAACTACTGAAAAACGTACACTAGCTAAGTAGGTACTGACAGGGGCTACTACCCATCAACTACTACATCTTCCTCCTAGCGTTTTCCCAATTGTGTTGCAGTCAGCTTCCAGTCTAATCAGATGCGGCTGAATATTAGTATTTTACATGAATCGACTGCCATCAGACCTTCGCTACCCAGTAACTGGGCAATGCCGATATCCTTAGGTTAGACCGGTTGTCAGACTTTCGAGCTTCTGTATTCTTAGGGCAATCGGGAACGACAGTCTAACGTGCTCTAAGTGGCACGGAAGGGTCTCGATCTGTAACGAATGGTCACCCATCCATAGACTGACCGCAGCAAGCGCAGCTTAACCTCGCAAATCGTATGATCCGCGCGGATTATTTCCAAGTACAAGAAGAGCTAAAGTAGCCTACTCTTGGTCTTGGATTGTAAGCTGTATTGATAAGCTACATTACAGTCCGCGACAGGTTGACATAGCAATTTTTTTGTCATTTTCAATACACAAGCAACAATGTGAGCGACGTCGAAATCAACAAACGCGGTCGATGAGGACTCGTGCAACGCTAAGACTAATATGGCGCAGGCGCTGTGCGGGTGTGCCCGGCGTCCCCGGGGTCCACGATTTACCTCATATCCGATTGCCATGTCGACCTGTCGCGGACGGTAGGTCGTTTTGCCTAGCCTTTTCCCAACTATGTTGGGGTCAGCTTCCAGTCTAACCAGATGCGGCTGAATACCAGTATTTTACACGGAGCGACTGCCATCAGACCTCCGCAACCTCTGGGTTGTAGTAACTGTATTGAGCAATGTCGATATCTTAAGGTTACACCGGTTGTCAGAGTTTCGGGTGTCTGACTACTCGTAACGAGTGTTATAAGTATTCGTATGACACCCGGGACCAACGGTTTAACGTGCTCTCCGTGGCACAGGTTACAGACGGTAGTTGCCAACGTGAAATCCAAACTATTTTCATTCTCGCTACCTCTTATAAATTATCGTCGTCTCATAGCACATCCCGAGGCAGCAATACTACACAATACCGGTTTGCATCGGAGTTCCTGCATTTGTTGGCTTCTGCAATTGTCGCGCGAACTAGAGGATCGATCGTCTCTTTAATATATGGGTAAATTGCGTTCCAGGGTTTAGCCGAGCGATGTAATATTAAACGTGAGAAGTTCAGTTACAAATGCTGCTGTGACGTTATAGGAATAATTGGTTTGGTAGTATGTCAGGATCGAGATAGAGGTAGAGGGTTTTGCGAACTTTTGTCTGGTAAAACTTTCCATATTGAAAATTTATTGTGGTAATTGCCTTGTTGGTCAAATGGTTGCAACTGCGGAGTATGGGGTCCTGGGTTCGATCCCCAGGTTGGGCAAAGTGTTATTGGGTTTTTCCGTATGGAATTTCTCAGTAGCAGCCCGGAGTCTGGATTTGTGCCCGGTTACTAGCAATAGGCTCGCCTCCTATTACATGGGACTTAAACATAACTGGCGAAATGAGGGTGTACTAAAAACACCTCTGCCGAACCTTAATATACAAGGCGTGATATTATATTACGGTAATTGGAATTTGATGTAATTGATTTTTTGTACATATTTTGTAATATAGTTAGTTTTTACTTAAGGGCGATTTAAGTTTACCGTGCGTTCACACAGCGGATCCGTTTTAACGAACCCGTCAGTATTGGATGTGTTTTTCACATCTGTACCGACGGATCAGTTAAACAAATGGCAGCTGCGTCGTATCTGGCAGGCAAGATACCATAAAAATAACGGATCCAGTATTTTTTACTGGATACTGTCGTGTATGTGAACTCGCTCATACAACTACAGGCGCCATCACCAAAATAAAAACGCTAAAACGGGTCCTGTATACAGTTTCTGTGTGAACTAGCTGTTATTCGTAGTAGTAGCAGTGTGGTTGAAGTACCGAAAACTCAAACGCTACACAATTTTAAGTTGCCGTTTAGTCTCGTGCTGTCGCTGTCACTTTAAAGTGACAGTCACGACTTTAACGGCAACTTAAAATTAAGTAGCCTTTGAGTACCTATTTAGCTGTAAATCATACTGTGTTTTTACATTAATATGTTGTTCATTTAACATAACATCACGCCTGTATTCCCCGAAGGGTTGGGCAGACGTGTATAGGAACACCCTCATTTCGCCGTTATGTTTAAGTCCCATGTAATAGGGGGCGAGCCTAGCCACCAACCGGGCACAAATCCAAACTTCGGGCTGCTACTGAGGAATCCCAGACGGAGAAACCCAATAACACTTTGCCCGATCTGAGGATCGAACCCATTGCGCTAGCCACCACTAGACCAACGAGGCAGGCAACGTGGTTTATTTAACAACGTGTAGTATTTAAATCTCCAGCATAAATACTCTATTTATTTTTCCAAGGTACACAGTAGGTATTGTAAGGCCGGGGCCGCACTGGTACGGCGACAGCGACGCGAAGGCGATTTTGTGAAAACATCGTCATCCTCCTGCCCTTATCCCAACTTATTTGGGGTCGGCGCAGTATGTCTTCTTTTTCCATACATCTCTATTAGCCGTCATTTCAGTAGTCACCCCCTTTCTAGTCATATCATCTTTCACACTATCCATCCATCGCTTCTTTGGTCTTCCTCTACTCTTATAACCATCCACATTCATATTCAATACTTTCCTCACGACATTTTCCTCGTTCCTCCGTATCACATGCCCATACCATGACAACCGGTTTCCACACAACTTCTCAGTCACCGGCGCCACTTTCAGGCTTCCTCTTACATACTCATTTCTAATTCTATCCATTCGCGTAATACCACACATCCCTCTTAGCATTCTCATCTCAGCTGCATGCAATTGCTTCCCATTTATCCTTTTTGTGGCCCAACATTCCGATCCATACAAGACAGCAGGTCTAACCATGGTTTTATAGATCTTCCCCTTAAGTTTAAGTTTGGCGATTTCGTGAAAACAAACTCATATAAACATAATTATGTCGGTGGCCGCTCTGCAGAAACGACAAGCGAAATTTATTTGTTCATATCGTAAAGTAATTTCAAATGTTCTACAAGTAATGAGGATGTCCGCATGAAATAAAATTATTCAGCGACTGGCTTCTCGCTTTTGCACGGCCACCTATTTTATCGCGTCGCCGCCGCGTCGCTGTCGCTGTCGCCGTACCAGTGCAGCCCCAGCCTAATACTTATCTGTTAAAAATCATTAAAATTAAGGCTTGTTTCACAATCCTCTGTTAACTCTTAACGTAGAGATAAATATGTCGGTTTGACTGTTTCTCTATAGAAAATTTGCCAAACCACCATATTTATTTCCCAGACAAGACCTGTTATCCGACAATTGTGAAACCGGCCCTAAGTACATAACACATATTCACGTCTTTTATTCCATCGGGGTAGGCAGAAACTATAGAATACCACCTGCTACGATCCTTTCGCTTCGTCCAAATTCATATATCTTGTCAAACACGCACGCCGGTTGAGAGTACTACTTGTCCTTTGTGAAGAACGTCACCAATAACATCGATAATATCCTTCTAGATCGCCCTAAGTTATGGAGCTTATTCGTGAGAACGGAGCAAGCAGACGGATTCACGTTCGTTTCTATAAATGTGGATTTCAGACAGCTTTTTGTACCTACATCTTTGGTCGCTTAGCGAAAAATGGTCTCAGACGGTTCAAATCTGACACTGTCCGGTGTCCGGGCGGACGGAAATCATAATCCTGAGCATTTTGCAAACGCGGCGATTTGGCAGCAAACGGACCTACTCGCAGTAGGTCCATTAAGTAAGCGATCTGAGTGAGGAAAACGTTCCTTTTTATCTACTTTGACTCGTTAGTGTTGGAATTCTTTCTTCTTGTTAGTTCAAGTACTAATTAAGTAGTAGTGAAAGCAAATCTTTATTAAGGAAATTAAAGCTTTCGTTAGTTTTGCTCTAGTGAGTATTCGTTTTTTTTTAAAGGAGATCTCATCTTTTCGGGTGGTTAGTGACTAACCTGGTGTCAGAGTTTATGCCGCCCATGGGCCTCTGACTTGGCTTTACATGCCGTCGAGAAATATCTCTCAAGCATGCCGGTTTCCTCACGATGTTTTCCTTCACCGTTTTTAATTAAGTGATAATTATACAATACCCACATGAATCCGAAAAGTCAGAGGTGCGTGCCTTGGGTTCGAACTCGAGACCTATGAAAAGGGATGGAGATAAGATGGATAAAAGTAGATGAAATGATTATATTGGTATAACGATGCACCGGAAAAATGGTTTGGTGACAGCAAACGTTAAGGACCAGCGCTGCCCTGCCAATCCAATACACTGTAACTTTTGAAAACCACATTTGAGATTGTTGACGATATATGTTTTTCCAGCATGTTGACATGCACCTTAATTTGAACGTAATACAGTGTTTTCTAGCTTGCCTTATCTTGCAAAATATACACTGAAATGAAAAAAATGTTGATCAGGGGTACTAAACAGATTTAAAGAAACGGATTGGGCGCTGTTAAGGTAAAATACTGTAAGTCGAGTTACAGTCTTTTGGATTGGCACGGCAGAGCGTAGATTTGGTGAGGGCAAAGAATTTTTAACTGCCAAACCATTATCGACTTTACTAGCGTTAAAATAATGTCGATAATCAATTGATTAACTACTATTCCCGAAAGCATAGAAGTGACTAGTAGAGGCGGAAGGTGATTTTGGATATTATTTAAACACTTGCAAAGTCGATAATGGGTCGACAATGAAACATGCTCTGCGCTGCGCCTCACTAGATCTGCGCCAGCCCTAAGGGCTCCGTAAGAATCATACAATTTAAGAAGCGCCACGGGATTGCAAGGTGGGTATTAGGCCACCCACACACGGTCTCTCGCCACAGCCACAAGAGGCCGACTGCAAGCTGTTCCCATACATTTCAAGTGGCCGCCATTGGCCACATGGTGTGGCTACTCCCTGCGCAATGTATTTAAAAGTTAGTCCGCAGTAAAAAATGCATGGTACGAAGTATTTGCGTACTTCTTTACATAGTATAAAACAAAGTCGCTCTCGCTGTCTGTACGCTTAGATCTTTTAAGCTACGCAACAGATTTTAATGCAGTTTTCAGCAATAGATACAGTGATTCAAGAAAAAGGTTTATATGCCCCACATTAGTATCTACATTGCACCCGTGCGAAGCCGTGGCGGGTCGCTAGTAATAGATAATTTGATAAACCTATGATAATTTGATATAGATGGTTGGTACTGAAGAGTCGCGTATTTTGGGGCCATAACACAAATCTCTGCATTTTACTGGCGCCGTTTGGGATCGGGCAGACGTTTAGAATTTTTACACTTCCTTAAAATTGAGAAACAGCGGTCATTCGACGATCGTTTGAAATACATGTTATAAGGAAGATAGGATAATATTGCCTGTTCGTTCTGCCTAGCCTTTTCCCAACTATGTTGGGGTCAGCTTCCAGTCTAACCAGATGCGGCTGAATACCAGTATTTTACACGGAGAGACTGCCATCAGACCTCTGCAAACCAGTTACTGGGCAGTATCGATATCCTCAGGTTAGTCCGGTTATCAGACTTTTGGGGTTGTGACTACCCTTAACGACTGCCATAAGTATTCGTATGACACCCGGGACCGACTGTTTAACGAGCTCTCTGAGGCACAGAGGGGTCTCGATGTGTAACGAACGGTCACCCATCTACAGACTGACCGCGGCAAGCGTAGCTTAACCTCGCAAATCGTATGATCCGCGCGGTTGGTAATTACCCATGAGCCATAGTATAGGATAATATTGCCTATCCCCTTCATATTATGCCTTAGTCACATAAGACAAAAGAAAAAAATATGACTAATCCATTTTCGAAAACTACACGGTACAGTCAACAGCAAAAGTATATGAGAATTTTAGAATTGAAAAAAAAAGAAAAAAAAAATAGAATTACCTAAAGGTGCGTGTAGACCAGACAAATATAGAGCTAGAGCTAGAACAAGAGCACATAGCGTCGTTGTTTGTTGCTCTTTTGGTGCAAACGATAATTACTTTTCATAATTTACACCAAAAGAATACCAACGAGCAAGAATGATAACGAACAAGAATTGGAAACGAAAACGAAACCATGTTTTAAGCAAATTAAAGTACCTATTTAATTGAATAACTTTTGATATAAACTGTACTTACATTTACTTCAGTTTTCATACAAACAAGTCGACACACTATCTTTAGATTACGAAGAAAATATACGATATACCTAACAGAATTTTAAAATTCTCACTTGGGATGTCTTCAAAGTGAACGTAACATTACATCAAGAAGCTTTCACAGTTTCCAGGTATTTTTATACCTACCTCGGGTTCATGAGTTAGGGCTTGTACACAAAACTGCGAATTGACGCGATGCGAATTCGCAACGCAGAAAACTGCGACGCAAATTGCTGCGATGCGATTTCGTGCGGCGAAGCGTCTTCCTT
Source organism: Amphipyra berbera (assembly GCA_910594945.2). Lineage (NCBI taxonomy): Eukaryota > Metazoa > Arthropoda > Insecta > Lepidoptera > Noctuidae > Amphipyra > Amphipyra berbera. Next base: position 4,833,961 of record OU343136.1, on the reverse strand, counting down.
CCAAGGTTCGGGTGACCAATCCCTCGACGATCGTCAACCGTATTGAACGTATTATATATTAGGTAGAATAAATTTGCGCAAAAAGATTTGCGCACTGATATAACTGATAAGAAGATATAGAAAAAATCAATTACGCGAATCAATTCGTAAGTTCTTGCGATGCGTCGTGCAAGCTCGTATATTTCTACGATGCGAAGTTTTGTGTACGAACCCTTAAGTGGTTTAAGTTGTAATAATTTCACTGAAGAATTTTATGATGAACTTGAAAGTCGCTTGATGTAACGCGTGGTGAATTTTTGAATGTTTTTTTTTATTCTTCTCAGCGTGTCGATGGCAATCTAAATTGAGTTGGCTCAGAACTAAGCTACGAGTTTAGCGTTATCAGTAGCATTAGTTCCTGTAACTATAGACTAGCTCGGAAAAATATCTGAAAAAAAAAACTATAAACTAGACTGCCTTGTTGGTATAGTGGTCGCAAGTGCGACTGCTGAGCATGGGGTCCTGGGTTCGATCCCCAGGTCGGGCAAAGTGTTATTGGGTTTAGGAATTTCACAGTAGCAGCCTGGAGTCTGGATTCCTGCCCGGTTAATGGCAATAGGCTCGCCCCCTATTACATGGGACTTAAACATAACTGGCGAATGAAGGTGTTAGGTAGTAATACACCTGTGCCGAATCCTTTGGGAATACTAGGCGTGATGTTATGTTATGGTTCTGTTTCCTAACCTTTTGACATAATCACTTATGCCCGGTAACGATTCGTTTTACTTACCAATGGTAGCATTTCTTATCGCCAAACTGGGTGTACAAGTAGACTCTGAAGTTAATTTTACTTGTGATAGCTACTTCCATATGGTACAGTCTATATAATTATGCTGTGGTCTTTTCTTATTTATTGGTAACTAGCTGTGTCCTCACGGCTCCATCCGCGTAAGAAGTTTTATTCCAGTAATAAATATAGCCTATGTTACTCAGTGATAATGTAGCTTTCTAACGGCAAAATATTTTTTGAAATCGGTCCAGTAGTTTTTAAGTTTATATTCGTTACATACAAAAATACAAATGTTTCCTCTTTATAATATTAGTATAGATAGAAGATATAAGAGCCTTAATTTTAATCTTTAACGCTCGGTAAATTATAGGAATCGACCATTAGTTTCCATCTACGAGAAACATGAAAAAAGACATGACATAAAAACCACGGACTGAAAGTGGTACGGTACAAGGTTAAGATACCTTTAAAATTTAAGGGTGGCGTTTTCTTATAAAGGTTAGGCCATACCTTCATTTAACCTTTTTAAGATTTCGGCACCGAAAATCCGAATGAATCATACTAATGAAACATTGATGCTATCTAGGGTTCATACAAAGATAGGGTGGCGAGGCAGTTCCGGGGTTGCGGTGCATGCTTTTGCGAAACCCGCGACCCCGGCCGTACGGTCAGGAGAAGGAACACCGTTGGTTTTTAGCCGGTAAGAGTCCGGGAGACCCCCTCGCCTACCCCGGGCGAGGGACATCAATGAGAATTTTACAACGATAAAAAAAAGGGTGACGAGGCAGTTCATCAAAGACCACCCTTATTTATTAAGGTTTAGGTACCGATACCGAAATATACCATTTCGCGTTTTTAGACTACTTTTTGGTACCGAAATATATTAAAGTATAATAGTATCGTAATATTCAGGTAACCAGAATTTAGAGGTATGACGTCTTAGGGGCCATTCAAGTATTACGTAAGCAGAATTTTAGTAATTTTTGACCCTACCCTCCCCCTTGTCAGCAAAAGTAAGCAAATCTCTTACCCCACCCCACCCCCCACCCCCCCACCCCCTCCTATGCTTATGTAAACATTGGTATATATTTATTTAAATCTGTTCAGATTTCTTTATTGTTATTCATGAGCAGCAATATTCAAGTCTAGAAAAATAAGTAAATAAATAAATATTGCTGACGTAATCACCATCCAGACCCCCTCGTCTCCCATGTCATCAAAAATAAGTTAGCCAAAGACCCCCCCCCCCCCACCCCCTTTGGTGCTTACGTAATACTTGAATGGCCCCTTACCGTAGTTTTAAGGTATCTTAATTTTCGGGTTATTCAGTTCCTGATAAAAATACGGTGTCAAATACAACTTTATAGGGGACTTTCATTGTACTAAACTGCTATTATATTAAATTGAATAAGCCTGTTTTGCATGCCAGCCCACAGTTGGGTTTAACGCGTAGTTGCCCACTAATAACTTTATTGTTGCTAGTGGAGTGCACTTATGCGTGGGACGGGGTGCATATCTAATGAGCTATCCTTATCTTTGTTGAACATTTAGCTGTTTAGAATTCCTAGAAACTTGTAAGTGTTGAAGGATGATTTATATGTACGTTAAGTCTTCTTCTTCTTCTTCCTGCCCTTAATGTAATTCATAAATCCATGTTGTTAAAGGTTTTGGCTTATTGTTTTATGACCGGCCGCCTCCCTGACATCAACCCTCCTTGGGAATACTCGTTGCGCCGTCACACGGGTGCCGTAATGTGCTTGCTGATATTATGAATGGGTCCCAAAATGATATGCTTGTCAATCTTATTGCCGACAACTAAGCAGACTATGTTCTTCTTGGTGGAGTATACTTGAAGTTCCTCGACCCACTCATTCAGTTTTGCTAGGGACTTCGGTTCTGACACATCGTAAACTAATATAGCACCGTGAGCTTCTCTGTAAAAACTGGATGTTAGTGTTCTGTATCGCTCCTGCCTCGCTGTATCCCAAATACCAAGTTTGACTTTAACACCGTTCACGTCTATGACTTTACATTTGTAGTCAACTCCGATAGTAGCTGGGAATTATGAATTGTAGTCTCCCGTTGTGAACGCTAGGACTATGCCAGATTTACCCACACCGCCCTCACAAAAACACAAAATAATTCAAAATATCTCAATGTAAAAAAAATGGCGAAAAATAAATTTTATAAAACATCATAACGGCAACCGAATATCAATATGATATAGCTATCAGTAAAGTATCTAATCATTAATTCTTAATTAACAAAAATCTCCGTGGGGATAAAAGCACACAAAGAAGTACCAAAGCCGCGAACACCCAAGTGATTAGACAAAATACATCCTTTCTACCCTCCATTCAGTGACGAATCCGACAATAAGATTACGTAGATTGCTAACCATACTAATTGAGAACCCTTCCTTACATTACGTTCATTAAGATCGTCGGAAGGGACATATCGGGGAGTTACTTTCCTTTCATTTGTAACCAGCCCTTATAATTAGTTGACGAAGCGGTGTAATGAAGTCTTTGAGCGCTCATGTGATTAGTTTACGTCAAAATAGGCTGTAGCGTGTTTCTTTATAAATTTCTATTTTTCTATTATTCTAGAGAAAAAATAGATATGTATGGAAGAAGAAGACATACTGCGTCGACCACAAATAAGTTGGGATAAGGGCAGGAGGATGATGATGATAATAAAGATATAATAGTGTTTCAGTTATGGTTAGCACTCAATTTGTGATTTGTGCTCAACCGAGCACAAATCAAAACTCCGGGTTGCTACTGAGGAATTTTCCACACGGTAAAAAAAACAATAAAACTTTGCCCGACCTGGGAATTGAACCCAGGACCTCACGATTAGCTGTCACGTTTTAATTTTTTTTTGTCGCGTATATCTTAAATATTAAAAAGATAAAATTAATATAAGACAACAAGTAATAATTACTAATGATTCTTACTTATTAGCCATTTAGTAATATGTGTTAACACATAACAACCCAATCTAATCAACTTGGTCTAGCTTCAATATAAACTAAGTAGGTAGCCCATTACTAATAGAAATAATTGCTAAGATTATTCTAGTCGCCACGTTTGTACTCACAGCAAAAGAGTTAAGTATTCACGATGCAGACAACTAAAATACATGTTATTCTAAAGATAAGATTTGAGTAGCGATTTGTTTAAACAACTCTAGGTACTCAAATCTTATCTTAAGGCTGCGCTAGTCGACGGCTCGAACTCGACGACTTGGTCAGCATGGCTAATATGCATGCTATTTCACCTAACATCGTATGAGAAAGGGATAGACTCAGTAATAAACACTCCCGTATTATATACCGCCGCTAAGTACGAAACGAGCGCCTAGAAATTGACGAAAAGACTTGTATATTCTTATGAAAAAACTACTGAATGTTTTATTTTAAAATAAAATTATTTAAAGTATTCAATAATTGAACTGTGCCTCTACGAATTTTGTTTTGGAGATTTCACACTACTTCTGTTATTTATATACTTCCAAAGTTGCGTAAAAATTTGGACCCTTCGAGGCTCATAACTTTATAATTACTTTTTATTTTACTATTTGGTTTACGTACAGGCATAGATAACAACAAGACCAATCGACATCAAGCTTAACTTTGGACGTATGATGTCAAACAGAGGAGAAATCACCCCACAACTTTTGTATGGAGAAATTGCCGTCTAGCGCACCCTTAAATCGAGATTCATAACTAGAGTAATTTTATTATAGAATGTTTTTCTAATATGGAATGTTTTTTTTTATTCGAACCTGCTTGAAGACGATAAGAGCTTTCTGTGTAGCCTATAAAACAAAAAAGAACTTTTGAATAAACTTATGATTTGGTCGTAATAATGTTTTGTGCACCAGAGGGTCAAAATGGGGCCCAAACTTTGATATGAAAATGCGAATGTAGGTACTAGGTCTGCATACTTATTTCGTTTGCCTACTGTACCTACGGCTATACTGTATACTAATGAAATGGGCGTCTAAATTACCTAAGTGTAGCCCTAGGGATGTAGCCTCACGACATAATTATTATGTTATATGAAATGGCTACGTACCGACCCTTTATTGAAAGAGGGATCTGCGTAAGTACTTAATAAGCTTTTGAAAATAAATACCCATCCAGACACGAATGGATGTTTAGATCATTATAATTGTGGTAGAAAATAATTATTAGTATCAAAGATATGTACACATTTAATCTCTTTGGTAGCAGTGATAGCCTTGTGGTGTGACCGTCGGACTGTCAAGTCATAAGTCTTGAGTTCGAACCAAAGGCACGCACCTCTGACTTTTCGGATAGATGTGCGTATTGAATAATTATCACTTGCTTAAAAATGGTGAAGGAAAACATCGTGAGGAAACCGGTATGCCTGAGAGATATTTCTCGACGGTATGAGAAACCAAGTCAGAGGCCCATGGGCGGCATAAACTCTGACACCAGGTTAGTCACTAACCACGCGAAAAGAAGAACAATGTTTTTGGTAGGTACGTATGTTAATGCTCGATTCTTATAAACAAAAACGAATCGTTTTGCTTACCAATGTTAGCATTTTTTATTGCGAAATAGACTCGTAACTCGTAAGCTAATTTTACCTGTGATAGCTAGGTACTTTCATATGAGAGGGTCTACTATGCAAAGCTATGATGTCTTTGCTCCATTATTGGTAAAGATACAAGAGTCTCAATGTTAACCAATATCGCTCTGTAAATTATAGGAATAAATTAAAGAATACAGAAAGTAATCGAAATCGTGTAATTTCTTCAAACCTCGTGATGTACTGCTGACATAGATTAACCCTGCAAGGGATACTTTAGGATTCAATAAAAAATAATTACAAGTAAACATGGTGTTCTTAACGAGAGGCATGTTAGCTCCCCGAGTTAAATGACCGCGCAGCGAGCGATAACTGCGCATTTCACTCGGGACGTTAAAATGTCTCACTTTAAGAACACATTTTTAATCCTTATATTTTTTTTTATTCCGTGCATGGTTAATCTATGTCAGCAGTACATCACGAGGTTTGAAGGAATTACATGATTTCGTTTACACTCTATATTAAGGACGAGAAAAGTTGTACTATGTGGATTGATTTAACAGAAAATGAATCAGTTGGTAATTATGTAACTACTAGAATTGGAACCGATTAGAATTGACTACCTTGTTGGTTTAGTAGTCGCAAGCCCGACTGCTGAGCATGGGGTCCTGGGTTCGATCCCCAGGTCGGGCAAAGTGTTATTGGGTTTTTCCATTAGGAATTTTTCAGTAGTAGCCCGGAGTTTGAATTTGTGCCCGGTGTATGGCAATAGGCTCGCCCCCTAATACATGGGACTTAACATAACTGGCGAAACGAACCCGGGTGTACCTACTAAAAACACCTCTGCCGAACCCTTTACGGAATAAAAGGCGTGATGTTATGTTAGAATTGAAACAGATTTACTATACGACCTACTTTTCATTATTCTCTTGTTATTGTACGTACCTACCTACTCCTTTCAGTTTTTCTTAAGTCGGTTTGTTACATTTTTTATTTATTGTAAGTACATCACATTATTTTGCTAGTATCTTTCACAGCTTTTAGCTGCGTCGTTGGTCTAGTGGTGGCAAGCGCAACTGCTGATCGTGAGGTCCTGGGTTCGATTCCTAGGTCGGGCGGTGTCATTTGGTGTTTCCCAGTAGAATTCGTCATTAGCAGCACGAGGTTTGGATTTGTGCCCGGCTTAAGGCAATAGGCTCGCCCCCTATTAAATGGGACATAACGGAAAATTGAGGAGTGACGGAACAAAAAATTATAATTCCATAATGTCAAAATATTCACAAAATCTCAAAAACCTGTAACTTATTTGTCTTTGTAAAATTTAAAAAAATACGCGTGCTAATAAATAATTATGGGAAAAACCTTATATACTTTTTTTCATATTATGTAGTTATTCTTGTTAAAAAAATGGAAATATCATGTTTTGATCCGATCCGATAAATATAACATGATTTGTACCAAACAGTTTGGAAATATCGTGTTTTGAAAAAGTCTAGTACCAGTAATGTATGTTTATCATGTTTTGTTTCGATTTTGTTTATTGATTTTTTTAAAACGGAAATATCATAATCTGCATCAAACTGCCAACTTTACAGCCTATTTATTAGAGGAATTTACGTGATTTGAACCACATCAGCTTGGAGTGTGATTTAATTTATGGTATTCTGTCGAATTCCATAATTAACTTTTTTTTTAAAGTGGAATTATCATTTTTTGTTCCGTCACTCCTCTAGGGTTTTACTATACATCTCTGCCCAACCTTTCGGGGAATACAGGCGTGATGTTATGTTATCTTCACAATAACCCATTGCTTTTCGTCTGACTCATAAGAGTCATAAGATCGTCTGGTTCTATTTATGTCGTTCCCAAGTCAGATTAAAACATAATATACTTATTTTCTAGAAAAAATGTTGACGCAAATTGTTTAACGCAACTTACGCAACACAGATATAAAAGTATTATTATATTGTTATCTTAATAAACTAGTCTAACGCAATATTTTTAGATATAAATAATATAAAAAAAACTTGTACCTCATTATCTTTTGGGGCCCATTGTTTACGAATATTTACGTCAATATGTTCATAATTGCGTCTTTTTATGTAGATGTCTACGTATTTATAGATAATCTGCGTATACTGTATTCATGGAATTACTTATCTTACTGTTCTATGAAGTGGAATTCTTTTTAGGGTTACGTACCCAAAGGGTAAAACGCGGCGGCACCCCGGGACACTGCTGTTTAGGCCTTAGTCCACCACGCTGGCCTGGTGCGGGTTGGTAGACTACACACACCATCGAGAACTTTATAGAGCCTTCTCAGGTGTGCAGTTTTCCTCACGATGTTTTTCCTTCACCGTTAACGCAAGTGATAATCAAATTCTGATCCGTACATGAATTCGAAAAGTCTGAGGTTAGGGCCGGGTTTGAACTCAGACCCTCCTGCATGAAATGCAAGCGATTAACCGCTAGGCTATCACTACTTATAAAATATGCATGCGCATATCGGCAGTGAAAACCTCGTAAATTAAATTTTCTTCAAATGCGTTTTATTTGTTCTTTAGATTGATAAACTCGTCATAGGTACATGTACTAGTTCAACAAACTTTCAATTCAAATACTTCTAAGCTATCTATGACGTACGATGACAAACTTGTATTAACATTTGATTGGCCATTTCTTTGCAGGAGACAGTTATTTCTGTCTCTTTTAAAAAAAATGTATTTTACACATACGTGGTTTTCACTGCCGACCGTCGATATTAAAAAAAATATGTTTTTTTAACGCATTAATAACAAATGTGGTGGCACTGACAAGATTGGGGTCACACCTATCTATTTGACCCCTCGCAGGGGACCGTGGTTAGTGTAAATAGTGAAATAAGATAAGTTTAACACTGCCTAAAGGTTATCTTTAACTACAGGTTCAAAGTAAACGCAAATTGTTATTGATAAATAACTTTTCATCATCAATCAACAGTGAAATTCCACGGCAGGCCTTAGGCCGTTCCAAAGAACAGCTGTTACGAGATAATCTAATATACCTACAATAAAGATGAAGAGTTTGTTTGTTTATTTGAACGCGCTAATCTCAGGAACTACTGGTTAGAATTGAAATATTATTTTTGTGTTGGATAGTCCATTTATCGAGGAAGGTTAGGCTATATAACATCACGGTACGACCAATAGGAGCGGAGTAAAAATGAAAAATGTTGCAAAAACGGGAAAATGTCCACCCGTGCGAAGCCGGGACGGGCCGCTAGTAATAATATTAATCACCATACCCCCCTTACAGGAGGGTCCGAGTTCGATCCCGGCCCGCATCTCTGACTTCGATTCATAATTTCTTCTTCTCCCTGCCCTTATCCCACACGAGGTGGGGTCGGCACAACATGTATTTCATAAATCCATGTTGTTAGAGGTTTTGGCTTATTGTTTTAAGACCGGCTGCCTACCTGACATCAACCCTCCTTGGGAATACTGGTTGCGCCGTCGCGCGGGTGACCCAATGTGCTTGCTGATATTATGCACTGGTTCCCAAATTGATATGCTTGTCAATCTTATTGCCGATAACTAAGCAGACTATGTTCTTCTTTTGTGGAGTATGCTTGAATACTTGTATATACTTCTATTAAGTAATAATACGTGCGGATCATAATTTGATTAGGTAGGTAGGTACCTGTCACTTGCCTTAACGGTTTAACGGTAAAGAGGGCTCCATAAAGTTCTCAATGGTGTATGTAGTCCGCCGACCCGTACCGGGCCAGTATGGTGGAAGAAGGTAGTACCTATTACTATATTTTTTTTAGATTTTCTGTGGTTAGGCATCTTCTCAGAACTTTTTCATATCGGCAAACTGGATATTCTTAATGCGTAGGTACCTTAAATAGTTAAATAAAGAACTTGTTTTTATGCAAACGTAAAAAAACATTCAAATCAATCAACATTTTTTATTTCACATAGACCAATACAAGTGCTTATGAAAAGTCGAATTTAGGTGCACGGTTCCAATTAGTCGTTTCCTATGGAGAAGAGCCGGCAAGAAACTCCATGTTACTCTTTTAAAAATAATATCTTTAACAATTTCTGTGGATACAGTAGGTACAATGATTTAGGATAGTGAGAGAACAATAAAGTCCTGACCACATTCGCGTGTGTATACGGTTGCTAGGCCTAAGAATAGAAAAAACCGGACACAGATTCATATTTAGCCAGACATTTTGCCCTGAAAGGCTGACACAAATGTTTTTAAAAGAAGAAAAAAAAAACTTTTATTTGTGTATTTATTACTGTTATTCATTTGAGACTTACTCTACTCTTAATGGGGTAGTTGACTACTATTAAAAATGTACAACAATTTAGTATTATTTTAAAGAAAGTATAGATACAAATTGATATGTGAAAAAATAAATAAAATCGATGAAAAAATAGAGGAGCTACACGCTTGTGAAGTTTTTGGAGGGAAAAGAATTTTCTGTCCTTGTCGCGCGAAACGGATATTGTATGGAGTGGTGTCAAATAATTATGAAGTTTGCAAGGTATGACGTCATTGTGGCGTCATGTTGTCTCTGTCTAGTGAGCAATTTTCAATCGTTTATAACTTGGCATTTTATTAAATATCTCAGTAGTTTTTTCACTGTTGCCTATCATTTTTGTAATAGTTTCGAGATTTCTAATAAAAAAAATATAGTCACATACCCTATTATATGTTATTATGAATCATCAGCATCTTTTGGCGGAGTGGGATTGAACAAAAGCCTAACAAAAGCCGGACAGGCCGGATTTGTATATATTTGGCCGGACACGACTGTTAAAAGCCGGACATCTGGCAATCCTGCGTGTGTAGGTATAGGTAGATATATTAGGTACATACATACCTACGTTAGTAACGGTTTTCAACAGCACAAAACAGATAGGTACAGAAGTCAATCTACATACAAGTGCGCTCGAGCAACGCACACATAGACACTGCTCACGGACGATATCTCGGACTGTTTGGGACTAGAGTGCGAGTGAGTGCTAGCGCGAGTGCCATGCGCTTGAGAGAGATAGATATATAGATAGTGCGACTGCCGAGCGTAGGTATGAAAAGTGAAGGACATACATGTGATTGACTTATCTGTACCTATCTGTTTTATGACATTAGGAAGTCGATTACGATTTACGATGTTCATTAATAATCTTGGTGTCGGGTTAGCGACGTAGGTACCTACCTCTACTAAGTAGGTACGACACGCAATCTTGACCTGCGTTGAACTCTGAACAATATTTCCCACATGTGTCTTCGAATAGATAAGACGTGATAACAGCTTTAACGGTTTTAATTAAGTGTCTAGTTAAGGCCAATAAGAAACTATAATTAATTATTTATTAAGATTTTACGGGACAAACTTTTCTTTTGGCGATAACTCATGTAGAATTTATTAAAAGCTAGGGATGTGTTTTACACAAAGGCGCCCACAGGGTTACCTATCAAAAAATAAAATATATTGAAAAGCGGATTATAGTAGGTACTTCCTATCTATTTTTGACAAATGATACTTCTGTAATTGACTTTTCAGAGTAGCAATGTTATAACAAAACATCTATCCCTCGACACTTCTATGAACCGTTGTCGAATTGAAAGTCGGACAAAAGAAATTGTAAAGTATGATAGGTTACTTTAGGAACCTTTATGATACCTTTCCAAGAGACACCGCCTAAAGAAAGAAGAAAGCTGTGGGTAAAGAAGCATCCGCCACCCCTTGACTTCGTGAAACCTCAGGAACATTTGCCTCCTGGATGTGAACTGCAGTGGCCTGTATGGAAAGCACTCAATGGATTGCGTGTCCAAGTAGGCCGCTGCAAACACAATTTGGCGAAGTGGGGGTTCATCGATCAATCGAACACCCAGTGCGAGTGCGGTGCTTCTGTCCAGACTATGTCCCACTTGCTGGAGTGTCCCAAATGTCCGTCCACCGCACCTTTGATGATCTGAAGAGCGCCACCGAAGCTGCAATTAATGTGGCCACCTGCTGGGCGCAAGCATTATAATTCATACATAATGAAGTACCATCGATACGAAGAGAGAGAGAGAAAGAGAGAAACACCTTTATGATAGGTCTATCCGTCCATAGACTTTCTTGATTTTGTTGCACGACAACGAGCTAATTTATTCAATAATTATTATAAATTACATAACATAAAATCACGCTTTTATTGCCCAAAGGGTTGGGCAGAGGTGTATAGTAACGGTTCACTATTGATTCGCATAAAATTGTATGTCATAGTTTATCAAGGCATACCTACTTTAATTTATTCTAATGATCGTTACGCATAATATTAATTCTGCATAAATGTATACGCATACTTTTTTAACCATAATAATTATTACTGTTAGCATAACGATTTAGAAGAATTATTAATTTAAAGCATAAAAGGAGGGACTCGTGGCATACTACCAACCGCGCGGATCATACGATTTGCGAGGTTAAGCTACGCTTGCCGCGGTCAGTTTGTGGATGGGTGACGGTTCGTTACACATAGAGACCCCTCCGTGCCTCGGAGAGTACTTTAAATAGTCGGTCCCGGGTGTCATACGAATACCTATGACAGTAGTCACGGGAAGTCGGAAGCCCGAAAGTCTGACAACTGGTCTAACCTTAGGATATCGGTATTGCCCAGTTACTGGGTTGCCGAGGTCTGATGGCAGTCGCTTCGTGTAAAATACTGGTATTCAGCCGCATCTGGTTAGACTGGAAGCTGACCCCAACATAGTTGGGAAAAGACTAGGCAGAACATTAATCTGAAGCATAATATTGTAAACGCATAACAATACTATTTATTAACAATATTAAAGCATAATGTTCATCCATATTAGTGCTGGGTGAAATAAGTTTCGTATATAAAATAAACATGTTCGCGGCTTAGGGGTGGCCCAAGTGCCACCCACGCCGCACTTTAACCTACTGTCAGAGTGTAGTACCCAAGTTATATTGGATAATATCAGTCTAATAACTTCCTATTAGACGAATAAAATAATATGCCTTATAACTTTATGCGACACAAAATTACACCGAAAAGATATAGCCAAATGATAGTTATGCCTATCTCAACAGTACCTATGCCAAAAAATATTATGTCAAAGTGTTATTATGTCACTAAAAGTTATGCATAACGCGTCATGCCAATGTAGATTAGGAATTAAAAAAAATACGCGAATCAAAGGGAACCCGTGGGATAACACAACAAATCGTAAAGTGACGTATTTAGACAAGGTCATCGCGGGAAGAGAATACCAGCCGAAATTAGGTAAGTATATCTATAATAAAATACCTTTAAACGAGCAATTCTTGTATATGTATAGGTATATAATCTGAATCTCGGTAACGGCTCCAACGATTTTCATGAAATTTAGTATGCAGGGGGTTTCGGGGGCGATAAATCGATCTAGCTAGGTTTCATTTGTAGAAAACGTCGTTTTATCCGTATTTTCATGCAATGAAAAACTGCTACAATATTAGTAGAATACGAAGGTAAATTTCGCCTCTATCGTCCAAGTTATAATAGCTCAGGTGGGAAATCGGGTGGTCCCGAAACTTGAAAACCCCGGTTCGAGTCTAAGTGGTCATTTTGTTCCCTTTTTTTAAAGTTCCTTTTTTTTCTCTTTTCTTTCCAAAAAAACACGATTTAAAAAAAAAGAAACCGTTTTTTTTAAATTTAGACGTAGGTACCTAGGTACTCTACCTACCAATCAAATTTTAATCAGAGCCTCCGTTACAAAGTGGATGTCTTGGGCCAATATAAGCAACGGCATACAACTGAACCTGTGGTTACGTACAGACACCACAAAACCGTGTGATGTACGAGAACAATATTCTACGTCGTTTAATTCTGAACATGCTAATTAATTATTAACATAGGTACACCTTCTGTTCGAGTGTGAAGTCTTGGTGTATTAACGTTTGCAGTAGGTACGAAAATTGGGTGAAATTAGGTAACTTTGTATAGTAAGGCCTCGTCTTGTTCTTTATTAGCAGTGATTTATTTATAGTTAATTAACACGGTACAATACCAATTACATTAATTAACATAGAAAGAAAATAAAACTATACAATGCACACCATTGTGTCATAAACAATTGAGGCGTGGAATTTACAAATGGGGTTAATTGCCAAAAAATGAATCGAAATCTATATAAATAAAAATGAATCGCCAAATATGTTGCTAAGCGCAAAACTTGAGAACGGCTCGACCAATTCGACTACTTTTTTAAATATATTCCTTAAGGCACAAGGAAGGTTCTTATGGAGAAAAAAAAACATAAAAATTGCGTGGAAAATAGCAAAAACAACACTTTTCTTTTCCCACTAGGTACAGGCCAATAACTTTTGACAGAACGAAGTCTGTCCGGGCAGCTAGTTTTTAACAAAAATGGATTGGCTGTCCAATGTAGCTCCTTTGACATTAAAAATATTGACTTCGGTTTTTTGGGCACTTAGCCCATTTGTAAATTCCACGCTTCAATTATTCGCTAATTACTAACATGGAACAGTGGACACCCTCGCATACTGTTTCTCACAGAGCATCAGTCATGAGCGCTTAATTATACTCCATTCGTCCGCAAACAAACCACATGCAGGGTTGGCCGTCAGAAGGGATTATACATCCTCAAAGTACTACACAGGCGATTCATCTCTGGCGACCGTTCTGGAAGGCAGTTGCGCGAACGATATATGTTGTGATAGCCTGGAGATGTGACCGTCGGACTGCCAAGTCATAGGTCTCGAGTTCGAACCCAAGGCTCGCACCTCTGACTTTTCAGATTCATGTGCGTTTTGTATCACTGGCTTAAAAACGGTGAAGGAAAACATCGTGCGGAAACCGGCATGTCTGAAAGATATTTCTCGACGGGATTTGAAGCTAAGTCAGAGGCCCATGAGCGGCATAAAGTCTGACACCAGGTTAGTCACTAACCACACGAAAAGAAGTGTACGGTCAACTCAATCATCGTTGGATCAGTCGCAAAATGTACAGTATGGCGCGAAACTTAACTAAAAACATTTTAATACTCGGAATCGGTCGGTTGGTTGGGTAAACTCCTTAAGGGTTGGTTCCTCAAGAACTGAGGTGGTTCAACAATGAAATAAAAGTTTAAAATAGGAATATGTGTAGGTATAATTAAATAGTTGTATTTAACAACAAACAATAATCAAACAATTTAATACGCCATATGAACTTATAGTTACATAAAATAAAAATACCTTATATTTAAATAATAATAAGTATGTCTTTTAATCATACAGCCCTACATTCGTAAAATAAATTAAAAACTTGCGAATCAGATTTAACAATAATTGTTAATAATTAATTGATATTGGTGTGATTCTGTTGCACATTTTGACAGTACTAAACTAGACTAAACGCAACTGTCACTTTCTTTTTCTATTGAAACAGAAAGAGACAAATACCATTAGTTTAGTTTAGTCCTGTCAAAGTGCGCAACAGAATCGACACCATTGTGCACCGCTACGGCATAGTTATTTCACTTTTAGTGAACGTAATGGTGCGTCCAGACCTGACGAACGCGCCGCGAATGCGCCGCTCGCGAACTGCACGCGTGCATTTCATGTTCGTACGAAGCTCACGCGCCGGCCGCGCGCCGTTCGCGCGCAAACTACGCGCCGTAACCGAGCGGTGCAGGTGGTGCGCGCGTGCCGCTCGTGGAACCAGCCACCAACGTCTTCTGTTTTTCCTTTTAGTTTTTGTCAAGCGAATTCACAACTGAGGCTCATAGTTCAAACGCGAAAGAAGTTATGTGCGCACGAGCGGCGCGCGCGCTGCACGCGCGCCCCTCTCAAGCCTTGCCGGAGTTGCACTAGAGCGGCGCACCAAACGTACCTACACTGTAATTGCACGCGAGCAGCACGCGCGCAGTTCGCAAGCGGCTCGCGAGCGGCGCATTTGGCAGGTCTGGACGCAGCATTACGTGTTATACAATAAACTATATTGAACATTATTTACATTACGTTAAAATCGAAATTAGTAATCATTCTGGGTGAATTTCAATTTACTGGAAGACTCGCTACAAATGAAATTACACTTTATCACTTTGCAAATAAAGTTCAATATTGCACACAATGTATTTGAACGTAAGTATTCTTTTTGTCATGAGTAACGGGGTGTCCTGCGTAAGCGACGAACACGACGCGACGAACGCGACAAACGAGATCAAGACAACGGCATTCCCTACTAGCGGCCTATGTAGCGAGACGCGACGTAAGGCGTATTTGTTCCGTCGTATCGCGTCGCGTCGCACCGCGTCGCGTTTGTCGCTTACGCAGGACACCCCGTAAGTTTCAAAACCTTTAAAGTCACTTTCACAGCCATTCCTTAATATTGAGGAATGTAAATATTGATATAAAATCTATAAAAGATTTAACAATTAACCAGAAACCAGAAATTTATTTAGTATCGACTTTGATACCTTGCAAATCAGACGTTCAATACATAGACATCAAGAAAATAAGACTTATGTTAAGGCAATTAGACTGAATTTTAAATGCAGCTGGCAATGAAAAACAAAAATCTCTAAAAAAAAATTATTAAAGTTAATCAAAGTGTTTTTCCTTGATAGTCTAATTGGGGTTTAGAGGTTTCTGGTTATTTCTGTTTTGCGTTGTATTAATTAATACAGAGAATGCATCTATTATAGTTTAATATTAATTTAAATTGATAACAATCTTACATACCCACTTACAATAATATTAATTACCTTTATAATACTCAATGATCCTTACACACTAGGTACCTAATATTTATTTTGTATTTTATACCTAATAATTAAAATTTTAAGGCACTGGAATCGATTTAATTAATTTTGAGTTAATACAAATATTTCGATTTAGAGATTCCTTGAGATGATCAAGTACCAATTATTTTGCTTTTAGGGTCCTGGTTCAACCCAAATTCAACGTACGGATGTCCGATACCTTTCAGTTTAAAGTTTATATTATAATACGAACAAGAAACAATCAAAGACTAAAGAGTTTTTGAGCAGACTTGAAGGCATAAAAGTATCGCTTGGAAGACTGGAGTAAGTAGAAGGTGTACACACGGCGGCAAATTAAACTATACTGGGTGTAAAAATAGCCTTAAAGAAGCCGAAGTCTACGCATACTGTACATCAAACTAAGTAACATACAACAAAAATAATTGCTGGGAAACGACTTTTATTTTTTGGTATTAAAAAACTGCTTTTAATTAAAGTAAGCGCGCGCGCAGCAGACTGTGCCTATATTTCGAAAATGTTAATAATATTTGTATAGAAGAATGTTTAGTAATAACATTTAAACTTAGAATTCGTGAAAAACTTTAAAAAATATGGTGACTTTGACCTTCAATATCTCCGTAATCAGTCGGTTCCCAGGTATGGCGTAATACCAAAAAAAAATCGTAGTGATGGGAAGAATACGCGGCTCTCGGCTTCGTTAAGGGTATTTTTACACCCGATATATTTCCAATATAAGCTCAGACAGAGACAGAGACGTCAGCTTATACTGGCGATGTATAGTTTGATTTTTCGTCGTATGTACAACTTATTGGTAATTTCCTTTTGCAAGCGCATTAGTGCATTTAAAAAGCCTCGACGAGTGACGATACTCAAGTACGTCCGGTGCACCCTGGGCAGTCAGCCCCGCTATCAACCTTGCTGACTGGCTCATCTTTTCACCACTGCACTATTCTTGTATATCTCGTGCTAACACGAGAGAAGTTTTAAGAGGAAATGCGGTCGGCATTTAGTCCATACAAACGTATTCCTCAGTTTCCTCCTTGGATTATGTCACTAGAGCAAATATTTTTTACCATATGATATATATCTACCACCACTATGTCCCTATGTTTTGTTTTTGTCAATCAAATAATTATTACTCGACCTTTATTAAAATAATTATTACTAATACTTAATCGACCGGTTTTAACACCGTTTTCAAACATCTGGCAAACAAATATGACGAATAAAAAAAAAGAAACATACAGACATAACCAAAGTCCTTCTTAAATTATTATAGAAAAAAATATTAAAATCGGTTCAGATTTGAAGAAGGAAACAGGGAAATACGAAAGTACGATTTCGCTAATATTGCACAGCAGAAATCAGTCCGAGATGCAGGTGTCTCTTTCGCGCTCAAATGGGAAGGTTTGCGGGAGGGGTGGGGCGGAGATAGATCGTAAAAACCTATTCAAATTATTAATATTTTGCAGCCCGCGTTTCCTCTTAACTATTTGCACTGTCATTGCTATCCATAGTTTCAAGTGTTTCCTATTTTTGTAAAGACATAACACAAACATAATTTATAATTTAAGCTTCTAAATTATTAATTTACTGTAACAGGGTTTTCCCTCTGAGGTGCTTCGCTGCCTGGAAAGTGTTGTGCATCAACATAGCAACTGTCATTGGACCCACGCCGCCGGGGACAGGCGTCACGGCACCAGCGACTTTGCTTACCTCTGGTAGAGAAATTAAACGATCGTGAGAAAACAGGAAAAATTTAAACAAATAAAAAGACGAGGACCTAAAAAAGTAAACAAATAGAAAAATAAAAGTTGAGGAAAATCTAAATTGCGTAACACATTGGTGACACTAAAAATCAGGGCAGACCTAATCCCCCTTATAACAAAAGATGGTTTGAACCAAAATTAAGGTAGGTAAACCAAAAATAATATGTATTATTTTAAAGAGATTTAAAATAATACATATTTTAAATCTTTTAATTTTTTTTTAATCTTTTAAAATAATATTTAAAATCTTTTTTTTAATATTATTTTAAATCTTGGTTTACCTTTGTTTAAATGACGTTAGAAAGTAATGGGTATATTATACCCATCATTTTCTAACATCATATCGCACTGCTAGATTAATACTATAGGTATCAACTCAAAATTTTATCAATTTGAGATAACTTTTTTATTTTATTTTTTTAACACGTTGCGCCACACTTGTATTTCTCCGGTATCATGGGTGCGTTTACAAACACAAATCTTCGCACGTAATTCATTTCATTCACTTCAATTGTAATCTATAACAGGAAGTAAATAATCATTTTTCTGTCGATTCTGAGAAAAGCTTCATTTTGAGTTGATACACTATCTAGCAGTGCGATATAACAAAAAAAGACGGCGCTATTTTAAAACCTTTAAAATTTTGTACCTAATAAAAGAAATCACTTACCGTCGTAGTCAACATCTCCAACTAGTCTAGATTTTCCATTCGCGTCAGTGATTTTGGTGATGCCAACATCGATGATGGTTGCACCAGGCTTGACCATGTTCGCTTTAATGAGTTTTGGAACACCTAAGAAAAAAAAACCAATATTATTCACTGCTTCGAAATGAATTTATTTTCCACTTTATTACCTGAAGTAAAGAAAATTGTGCAAAAAGATAAATATGGTATTAAATTTCTAAATAAAAACAAAACGTTTATCTAAGAGCGCTTACGCACTGCGTCCTATCCGAGTCCGAGAAAATACGACCAGGAGAAGCGCGGACTTAAATCTATGAAATTCAGATCGGATGGTACAACCGTTTATACAAATAGTACTACAATTAATTCGGATCGTAATTTCTCGGATTCGGATTGGACGCATTGCATAAGCGCTCTTAAAGTGTAGACGGATAGATAATATAGCACTGAAGCAGTAAAGATGGTTAGGTACATGTAGGTACTTGTTATTATAAAGAACTAACACGTTTTAGTGACTAAATATTATTATTAATACCATAACAAAATCTACAATTACCTGTAGCAGTGATAATAATATCGGCATTCTGGCAGAATACGTCCAATTGTTGCTTTGGCGTGTAACGATGGCATATAGTAACCGTCGCGTCCATTCCAAGTCCGTTGTCGTGTTTCTTGTCACTATGCAACATCATAGCGATGGGCAAACCTACATTCTTCGAACGTCCGACTACTACTGCGTTGCGTCCGAAAGTTTCAATGTTGAATCTAAAAATGTATTACATTGTCATATCTGCTTATAAACTGCCTTTTTATTATCAACAAAAGATTTTCTTAACGTAAAAATCAATATTAGATTATTTTGCTAGGGTTTTTCTATTAGGAATTTCTCAGTAGCAGCCCGGAGTCTGGATTTGTGCCCGGTTATTGGCAATAGGATCGCCACCTATTACATGGGACTTAAACATAGCTGGCGAAACGAGGTTGTACTAAAAACACCTCTGCCGAACCCTTCGGGGAATACAGGTGTGATGTTATGTTTTGCTAGCTTGATGTTATGTTTTACTAAATTAGTTTCGGGAAGTACCCATATTTATTATTTTTATAGGTATACTTTTCATGAATAATTAAAATATTGAGATAACTATATTTACTTAATAGTTCCATTGGAATATTTTAATCTAATCTAATTAAGTAGTTATTTGTATATTTATAGCATAAATAATTAACACAGTATAGCCATTGCTGCATGCTAAATTATAAGTATTATAACCCATGAATTTAAAAAAAAACCTTTGTACTCCTATTTTTTTATATCCCATGTTGTTTCCCACAGCTGAGAAAGGGCCTCGTCCAGGATTGGAAAAATCACGAATTTTTCAATTAATCCAAAAAGTCATGATTTTTAAATAAATCAAATAATCCGAAGTTAGTAGACACTTGATTAAATCATTGATTTTTACTGAAAAAATCATTTGATTTTAATTAAAATGATTAAATCATGCCAACCGTGGCCTTGTCTTTTGCCTTTTAAATGTCTCTATTTTGTAGACCAACTTAATTAGTAATAAAAAAAACTATAATCATACTAATTTTAACACAAATTAGCTAACAGCAAAATAAATTAATGATCCTACTGTAAACCTGAAACTATTGCTTGCTTGAAAGTTAGATAGAGAAATAAAATGAAGCAAGACACTCACCTTTTCAGCATTTCAATAACAGCTAAAGCAGTAGCAGGCACTAATGTTGGCATATCAACACACAGCTGTCCAACGTTCACAATATGGAAACCGTCAACATCCTTCTCAGGGGCGACTGCGTTGCACACTTTTCTCTCACTCATCGCCTCAGGTATTGGCAATTGTACTAGGATCCCATCAACATTACTATCCGCATTAAGGTTTTCAATGTCCCTGATCAGCTGGTCCTCAGTAATTGTGCTTTCATGTTTAATCACTTCTGCGTCAATGCCTACGTATCTTGCTGCTATAATCTTGTTGTTGACATATGTGTGGCTGGCTGGGTCTTCTCCTACCAAGATGCACCGAATAGATGGTGCTCGATGACCAAGGTTTACCCAGTTTGCAATTTGTTCTTTCAATTCATTCTTTACTTCTGCTGCTAGAGCTTTGCCGTCGAGGACTCGGGCCATTATGCTGTTTCAATGAAAAATAAATAATTAGGACTAAAATAATTAACTGCTTGAAGCCTGTTATGTAGCTATTTTCACCATTTTATTTATTTATTTATTTAAACTTCATGTACAATTGGTGGTACATAAGGCAGACTTAATGCCAATGGCATTCTCTACCAGTCAACCTTTGGGTCAAAAATTAAGCACTTCGAAAAAGGTACAAAAAAAGAATTTAAAACAAATATTGAATAGGTAAATAAAAATTATTAAAAACAAAATAATACATAAGTACTAACAAAATATATACTTTATATATATCTATATACAATAAAAATACATATTAAACCTATATATCTACCATTTTGATATTATTTTAACATTTATTTGGGTCTAATAATTTAAAACTTATGCAAAAAAGAAATATATTAACGTTAATTTCTGTTATAATACCAACTGGCTATGAAATAGTCAATCGTGGGTGCATAAAATACTAATACAACCAGCCGTCATTTTCAAAATGTAGAAATATGAAAAACATGAACAATTGATGATCTGTACTTGTCATAAAAAAATTAAAGCTATTAATAGTGCCGTACATAATTATTATGTATGGCATATACTGAGCTCATGTGAAATAGTTGAATTAGAACCAGCCCTATGACAGTATACATAAAAATCACGAAATGAGCGTTTGTGAATTGTAAAATCTATACTTGGTTTTAACATACATGCTATAATAGTTAGAATATTAACACTATAATAATAGCAAAAAAATTGGTGCATATCTACAAAAAATAAAGTTAATAATAAACCAATAAATTTTACAAGAAATGAACTACATAATAATCAAAGAAAAATAGGTAAAAGTGCAAGGTCAAAAAACAATTGAAAAATAAAAAAAAGGTAAATCAAAACAAGTCAGTTTGAAAGCCACAACACAAATTTCTCAATAAATTTTACCTGGCCGAGCCCAAAGAATCAATGTACGTGTGACTTCTCATTGTGGATGTCAGTAGTGAACTGAATACACGGAGGCGAAGGATTTGCCTCATCGCTTACTGCCAATGTACATAGGTCATAAGGTTAATATGGCCAAACAACTTAATTTACTACACAGATAACATTAATATTCCGAGTATCGATACATATAATAAAACCGGATTAATACAGTTTTAAAATGGGAACATCAAAAGGTTAAAAAGTTCAGTCAATATCAAACCTCGGATCAGGTGTAAACTACTTTAAACTTCTATTTATAGAGGTCATGTCAACAAAACTTGGTTTACAACATACAATAGGAAACTTTTTGAGAAAAATAATCTACATACTGGCTGACTTGGTCAACAGTTAGCAAAAAAATAAATAGGTTACCTTAATTTAAAAAAAAAGAATTGTGTTGGACAGCCTTCACAGATTAGTGATATTATTGTAGGTTGGTCGAAAAGGTCGGCCTACTGCAGTAACGAAGACGAACAACAAGGAAGTGCCTATTTTAAGGAGAAAACGTGTTCAATAAACCAATCTACCGAAGAATGTTTATAAACTTCCTCACGTTTAGCCACTGAAGATTAAACATTATCATTGCTACTTGTAATATGAAGTTTTAAACCATGATGAATTTGAACGACGTTGCTGAATAATTTAACTTCACTTTAACACAATAAATTACACCTGAAGCGATTACTTAAAAAGGAAGGAAATTGTAATTAAACAGCGTACTTACAGTTTATAATAGGTTCCTTTATCAAAATACTTCAATGTATTACCTTTTACTGAGTAACCGCGAACGTACAATCTTACTGTTGGAAAGGAAAATTCCTATACATTCATAGAAATTTACGCTTTTATTGGTTAATTGACTATTCAACAAATCAAATAAAAACTTGTTGCAAGAGTTCGATGGAGTTAAACGTGGGCTAGGTGTGAAATATAGGGTTTCTGAACGCACTTTATACAGCCCAAATCTATGAGAGTTTAATAATAAAAAATATTTTGAGAATATACCAGCAAAATACTATTCTTCATACTTCTATATTATGATACCTAAAGCAATATTAGTATTTATTGTTGAGACTATTAAATGTGTCTATTTTCAATGTTACAGTTTAATATGTTTTGGTTATCTAAGATTTTAGAACGCACTTAAATCTCGGTATGTGTTGACGTTGACATTTGACGTCTTTTTCGTTATGTTACTGCTACTATGACCTCAGCCAGCCTCAGCTATGACGGTGTGGAATATTATGACACGTTAAATAAATCGTGGGTTTCTTATTTATTTTTATAAAAAAAATACGTATACATACATACATAAACTCACGCCTTTTTCCCATGGGGGTAGGCAGAAACTATAGAACGCCACATACTACGACTGTTACATACCCCTTTCGCTTCATCCACATTCATACATCTTGTCATACACGCACGCCGGTTGAGAGTACTACGCACCTGACCTTTGTGAAGAACATCACCAATATCATCGATGCGTAAAAAATACGTACCTAATTGTTTTTATTGAATCATCTTAGTTTAATATTTTAGCCAGCTGAATCTGGAGTGATAACGACGAACAACGTAATTTGATAGATGAAATACATTATAAAAATTGCAGTAAACAACGATTAACTCAGTTACCTACGCAGTTCTAATATGAAGCTGATATCAAATTTATAAAAAAAATGTATCAAGGAACTTTGGATCATGAAAATAAACGAAGTACCTACTAGTAGGTACTAGGTAGTAGGTACTATTATCTGCCTAGCCTTTTCCCAATTACGTTGGGGTCGGCTTCCTGTCTAATCAGATGCGGGTGAATAGGTACCAGTATTTTATACAGACCGACTGCAATCAGACCTCTGCAACCCATTTATTGGGCAATGCCGATACTCTAAGGTTAGACCGATTATCAGACTTTCGGGCTTCTGAGTACTTCTGACTTCCCGTAACGACTGTCATAGGTCGTATGACACCCGGGACCGACTGTTTAACGTGCTCTTCGAGGCACGGAGGGGTCTCGATGTGTAACGAACAGTCACCCATCTGATTAATCACGAACTCCTCGAGTGTGTAAGTACCTATTTATGATGACTAAAATATGAAAGTTTCTATGTAAAACCAGCAACTACCCTTAATAATAAAGTTTTTTTAAGCTGTAGTCACTCACTTGCCAATGCTGACAAAAATCATATACTTAAACGTAGGTGTGACGATGTGTGTGACTAGTTTAGATAAATGGTGGAATCAGGCGTTACTCTGTGGAAATCCATGACATACAAATATACAATAACAATACTTATTTAGTTTTAATTCCTCCAAATAGTTGATCAAGCCTGAATGCAGTACTTATGCAGCACCGCCCTGCCGCCCGCAAATATTTGCAAATGCAGAAGGTGCTCTTAATAATATGCAACATACAAACAAATCAAACCGATACGACACGTGTTTCGCCCCTCCATGGGGGCATCCTCAGAAGATGTTGACTCGGCCACCGCTCATATCACCAATTCGCCCTCAACTGTCTTTTGATTATTTCTTCTTCTCCCTGCCCTTATCCCGCACTAGGTGGGGTCGGCACAACATGTAATTCGTAAATCCATGTTGTTAAAGGTTTTGGCTTATTGTTTTATGATCGGCCGCCTGCCTGACATCAACCCTCTTTGTCTTTGGATTAATTGCTATCATCAAAAATATTAAAATACTACTATTGAATGTCTTTAGCTATCGGTGATATCAGAAATGTTTCAAGTGAATATTAGGTATGTACCTAATTTAAAATTATTCCACTTAGCTAAGTGTAGGTACCTAATAAAACGTAGATAACACGTTGTTAAGTACCTACTTCATTGTTATAAATGGAATATTTTTAATCATATTTAATTTTAAGGTTATCGCAATACCTACTATTTTATAACATCCTGTTAATATGTTTCTACGGCATAAAGATCTTAACTCGAAGGTTATTTGTAGCTGGAACCGAGAAGCAATTAATTGAAGTAGAAACGAAGTAGGAAGAAGTGGATCATCTGTGTATTTCATTAAAATTCTTTGATCAACAATAAAACTGTTGTGTTAGCGACTAATGACCGCTATGACGTCATTTCACAAATACGTCACATCCCAACTTTACCAGTAGCGACGTCATTTGAGATTGTCGAAGATTTAATAATTTAAGAATAAAATCATCACTTGATAATATGGGTAAGAAAGGAGTGGGTACCGAGATGATAGCTGATAGAGGAGAATGGAAGAGAAATACATGTTGTGCCGATCCCACCTACTGTGGCAAAAGGGCAGGAAGATGATCATGACATAACATAACATCACGCCTGTATTACCCGAAGGGTTGGACAGAGGTGTATACTAACACCCTCATTTCGCAGTTATGTTTCAGTCCTATGTAATAGAGGGCGAGCCTATTGCCATCAACCGGGCACAAATCTAAACTCACTACTGAGGAATTTGACACGGAAAAAGTCAATAACATTTTACCCGACCTGGGGATCGAACCCAGGACCTCACGATCAGCAGACCAACGAGGCTAGTGGTGGATGGCTTATTTTTAACCGACTTCCAAAAAGGAGGTTACTATGTTCGTCTGTATGTTTTTTTTTTTTTTTTTTTGTGTATGTTCATCGATATTTTCGCCAATTGTGAACTGATTTTGATGATTCTTTCTTTAATGGATAGGGTATACTTCGAAGTTGGTCTTATTTCAATTTGGTGAAGATCTGATGAAGAACTTCGGAGATAGACAATGGAACTCCTCAATGACGAACAATGCGCATATTGTGATGATATGATTATGTTACGAGCAGCGTCTTTAGTAGGTCCAACCAAGTTTTAATTATAGCCACTAAAATGAAAAAAAAAATATACAAAAAATTTAAACCGACTTCAAAAAAGAATAAAATAATTACCATATAAAATTATCAGTTTCAGAAGTCGGTGCCTTCAATTTGGTGCAGAGTGAATCAGCACCGACTTGTGAAACTGTTAATTTTATATGGTAATTATTTTATTCTTTTTTGAAGTCGGTTTAAATTTTTTGTAAAAAATGTTTTTATTTTTTTTCATATGTCATTATTGTTGAATCTACGTCAACATACTAGTTTATCGGATCAGGCACAATATGCGTGCTAGTCACGGCGCCGCCGCCCGCCGCGCGGCGTGCGACAGAGGTCAATCCTAGGGTCCTTAGTACTAGTAGGTAATATTTCTTAATGGTCTACTATACATTTTATGAAGTTGTGGGATATTTTTGTAATAGTATCAGCTTCGGGTTTTTAATGGACAATAACAGCGACCATAGGTATTTGTTTTTGTAAGCATAGCAATCAACATGTTTTTTTTTACATTATTTGTAATTATTCTAAAAATTGCGGCTTCGCAGTATCCGGCAGATAAAAAACGCCTACTCATACTTGGAGATAGTGGAGATTGAAAGTTTCATAATATCATTCAAGTTGTTCTGCTTAACGTCGGACAAAAAAATAATACTCATGGTGCAAATATGTGGCGTCAGACGGAATACATTACAAACGTCATACCATTTTTAGTAGTACCTACCTACTATAGAGAATCCACCTTCGCCTGCTATGTTCTTCACAAAAAAGAGTTTTTTTTTTGAGGACGCTATAGAACTGATAGGTATTGATCTTCTCTTTTCGTGTGGTTAGTGACTAACCTGGTGTCAGAGTTTATGCCGCCCATGGGCCTCTGAGTTGGCTTCATATGCCATTGAGTAATGTCTCTCAGGCATGCCGGTTTCCTCACGATGTTTTCCTTCACCATTTTTAAGCAAGTGATAATAATACAATACGCACATAAATCCGAAAAGTCAGAGGTCATTGATAGTAAGTGGTAACC
This sequence comes from Amphipyra berbera, assembly GCA_910594945.2. Classification (NCBI taxonomy): domain Eukaryota; kingdom Metazoa; phylum Arthropoda; class Insecta; order Lepidoptera; family Noctuidae; genus Amphipyra; species Amphipyra berbera. The sequence continues at coordinate 4,807,407 of OU343136.1, read as the reverse complement.
TCTACTTATCCACCTTTAAACCGGAACCCAACAACGCTGCTTGGCGAAATAGGTCTGGTGGTAGTAGGTACTTCGCAGACGAACTCTTTTACTCTTTCAATGGAGCTTTACTACTAAAGAGGTCTGTCGTTTCTATAAAGTGTCGTACCCATAAAAAGATTATAAAATGACGCACGTGGGTGTGTTCCGTGACGCAAGGGTCACAAGATAACATACTGTGTCAATGTCTCGACGTTGCAGATAATTTAATTAAGTACTATAATTAGTAATACGCAATAAAAACATCTTCTTTCGAGACTGTTTAGGCTGCGAATGTGTTTGTATGAGAAAAAGTAAGATGATAAGTGCCTAGCGACAATGCGCGAGCGCTCCCACCATTCACGAAGGCTTATTCCGGATTGGTCCACGATCGACCGCGCTACCGCTAATCCGTGCGTGTATGGAAGCGACGAGTGGGTGCGCCAGACAGCCCAGTGGGTCTGAGTCCGTCTGAGTCGGGGTCGCAGGTCTATGTGAGCGCCCGCCTATTTTACGGCGGACCCGACCCATCCACGTATGTATGCATTGCGAGCGTTTGCAATGCACACCGTACATACATTTGTTGGTCGGCCGACTCATTCGCTGCCGAAGGCACTTGCGAGGATCGCCATGTTGATTAAAATTCTATAACAGGGTGTAAACGAAATCATGTAATTCCTTCAAACCTCGTGATGCACTGCTGACGTAGATTAACCATGCACGGAATACTTTTTGATTCAATAAAAAAATATTACCAGAAGTCGGTAAACATGTGTTCTTAACGTGAGACATTTGAGCGCCCCGAGTTAAATGACCGCGCAATTCGCTCGGGGCGCTAAAATGTCTCACGTTAAGAACACAATATGATGTTTCCTTCTTGTATTTTTTTTATTGTATCCAAATGTATCCCTTGCAGGGTTAATCTATGTCAGCAGTACATCACGAGGTTTGAAGGAATTACTTGATTTTGCTTAAGTACACCCTGTACTTAATAATGTCCTTCGATGATAGTTGGCAGTTCTGCGAGGAGTTTATCGCACTTTTTAAAGAAAAACTGCTGTATTCTGATCGCTTTTTTAACTACTCCTTTGTCTAAATAGGTACGTTTTTTTTTCGTGTTCACGGAAATATAATTATTCCACCAACAATTATCGTTATTTTAGCCTTAGACGATAGTTCGTTCTGCCTAGCCTTTTCCCAAATGTGTTGGGGTCAGCTTCCAGTCATACCAGTATCTTACACGGAGCGACTGCCATCAGACCTCCACAACCCAGTTACTGGGCAATGCCGACATCCTAAGGTTAGACCGTTTGTCAGACTTTCGGGCTTCTGACTTTCCGTAATGACTAATATAGGTATTCGTATGACACCCAGGACCTACTGTTTAAAATGCTCTCCGAGGCACGGAGGGGTCCCGATGTGTAACGAATGGTCACCCATCCACATTCTGACCGCGTCGTATGATGCGCACTTTGTTAATAAGCCCATCGTTTAAGAATCTTTATTTCTCATAACGATTACATAATTATTCCCTTTACTTCTTTACATAGTATAAAACAAAGTGGTTCTCGCTGTCTGTACGCTTAGATCTTTTAAACTACGCACCGTATTTTAAAGCAGTTTTCAGCAATAGATATTCAAGAGGAAGGTTTATACGCCCCACATTAGTATCTACATTGCACCCGTGCCAAGCCGGGACGGGTCGCTAGTATTAAATATTTTACAAACTTGTAATAAGTATCTTATCATATATCAGTTATAATGTGCAGCAGAGTTCACGGGTTAATCTATAAATCGATATGATGTTATCGCAAGGTCATCGAATGTGTAATAATATAGGTACGTACCTATTGTTCGTCCTTGCGGGGTAAACAGAAAACCTGATTATGAATTTTATAATAATTATTAAATGGTTGCATTTCAAAATGTTTTATTTTGCATATTTATCATTTATTTAAATACCGTGCGGATAAATCGATCTACGTAGGTAATATGCTATTCAATTATAATTATTTTTATTTAATTTATGTACCCTTTAAACACATTCAAAATACCAATTTAAAAAAACGCCACTGTGGCGCAAATAATTGCGTAAACTTTTGCGTCACTAGTGCGTCATTTCTGCCAAAATTCACGGTTTCACCCAGGTATACTTAGTTGTTACGACTTGTTTATGCATGTAAGATTTAAGTCTGTAAACGCCCCCATGATAATCTATATCTAGGCATACTAATATAATATTATAAAGAGGAACGATTTGTCTTCTTGTATGTATTTTTGAATTTTTGTATGTAACGAATAAACTTAAAAACTACTGGACCGATTTCAAAAAATCTTTTTCCGTTAGAAAGCTACATTATCACATCATATGAGTAACATAGGCTATATTCATTACTGGTATAAAACTTCTTACGCAGGCGGAGCCGTGAGGACACAGCTAGTTATTTATATGAGAAATTGTAGTGTAAGGCATAATCTATTATACAGAGTGTAAGCGAAATCATGTAATTCCTACAAACCTTGTGAGGTACTGCTGACTTAGATTAACCCTGCACGGGATAATCTTGTAAACATGGTGTTCTTAACGTGAGGCATTTTAGCGCCCCGAACGAATTGCGCGGCTATCTCTCGCCGCGTGGTCATTTAACTCGGGGCTCTAAAATGCCTCACGTTAAGAACACATGTTTACTTTTTGTAAACTTTTTTTATTTAATCCAAAAGTATCCCTTGCACGGCATGCCAGCAGTACATCACGAAGTTTGAAGGAATTACATGTTTTCGCTTACATCCTGTACCTACAGAAATTACTAGTTGTGTCCTCACGGCCGGCCTGTAGCCTATGTTACTCAGTGATAATGTAGCTTTCTAACAGGAAAATAATTATTGAAATCGGTCCAGTAGTTTTTAAGTTTATTCGTTACATACAAAACTACAAATCTTTCCTCTTTATGATATTAGTTTAAATAAAATAAAAACTTACAATCGTTGCGTGAAAATTCCTTGTAATGATGGCGAACCACGAATTATTAATATTGTGTTCGTAAAAAATAATGTGAATTGTATTTATAGGTAAGTGCATTTAGTAGGTACAGTTAACATCAAAAATAAGTGATGATAGTTCAATGTGGTAAAAGTGTTTTATGAATGAAAAATTGCTTAAATTATGTTGCTATTATAATTCGCTCATTTGGTGCAACAATGACGTAATTACGCTTTTTTTTAAAAACAAGTTAAATACCTATGTCGGAATGTGCGGAAAGACTATTTACATCGGGAGAAACATCACCAGTAAAATTTCTAAAAGTGTAATTATGCCATTGTTGCACCAAATGAGCGAATTGTAAACATAATTGCTAAATTGTGTTTTTGCTTTACCTATTGTGGTACCTATAGTAATTTTATTCTAGGAGCATCGTCTTCACATGTAATTTTATAATTAATGTACCTATACAAAATATTGTAAAACATTTTAAAAGAGTAACGGTGGAGTTTCTTGCCCATTCTTCTCCACACGAAACTACCTTTTGGAAGGGGCGACTAGAATCAATTCTATATATTTTTTTCTAAATTTTAACTTTCAATAGTGCCTTTTGAGTGCCTAATTGAAATAAATACTTTGACTTTGAAATTAATGTAATGTAGAACAATGATTGGTTTTTACGATAATCAATTTAAAAATAACAAAATATTCATCGACTTTTGTTGCTGACTGTACTTGGGGAAGTGCAGTGTGGTAGACCATGATTGTGATATTACTGATAAGATAAGTTATCTGTAGGTATCGACATTGACGACATATATATATGATAACAAAACAGAAGAATCGATATTTGGACAAAACGCAATGGTTGTCCATGTGTCCTTGAGTAACTCAAAGCCATACTGATCTATGCCACCCTGCAACCCCGTATACGCCTTTCCAGCAGTGATAGCCTAGTGGTGTAACCGTCGGACTACCAAGTCATAGGTCTCAAGTTCTAACCCAAGGCACGCACCTCTGACCTTTCGGATTCATGTGCGTTTGTAGAATTATCACTTGCTTAAAACACGGTGAAGGAAAACATCGTGAGGAAACCGACATGCCCGAGAGATATCTCTCGACGGCATGTGATGCCAAGTCAGAGGGCCATGGGCGGCATACACTCTGACACCAGGTTAGTCACTAACCACACGAAAAAAGGAAGACTGTTAGCCTAAACGTATACGGGGGTCTACACCCGTCTACACATAGGCTTAGGAAGGCCTTTGTTACAAGAGCGTGGGTGTCAAGAAAATCGAATAATAAGGGATTATCCCCAGATGATGGGTAGCACTGTCTATTTGTATGCTGAGTCATAGCTAGAGGCTCTAGGGCCCCGACGCAGCAGGCGATCAAGATAGCGAGAGGCGTTTTACCTACATCTTCGGAGGCCCCGGCTGCCCTGTAAATCCCGTTGTAACTACGGCCCTGTGTCCTCCCTCATCCACCGTGCTCACCCGCCGCAGCCGCCGAGCCGGTCGTCTTATCTGACTCCGCAGTCACATCGTTAATTCAGCCTTCATCAAGCTGTCTCCCTTCCAGTCCTCCCGCCAGCAACACCCTAAGCCGAAGTCCGAGTCCCATTAGGGGTCGCCCTTAGTGCTGTTGGTGCTAGTAATCATGATGTTAGTAGTAGTGGTAGTAGTTAGCTTAGGTTAAGTATTTTACTCTCGACCCCATTAGTTGGAGACCCTTCAGGCCTCGCCAATAACTGCCCGGTTACGTAGAAACGGTCCGCAAGACACTCTACAAGCAGTCGAATAGGAAAAAAATAATTAAAAGGCCCTGTGTCTCCTAAGAACATCCTGCGGTCACCAACCAATCTGCCAAGCGTGGTGGTCATAGGAATTGACCGTTGATCCCTATGACCGTTTTACACAGCGGTCATTGGGAGACCTATATTTTGTGGTCATTTTTATCAAACGGATTTCATTAGTTTCCTTGACTGCCTTATTGCTCTAGAGGTCGCAAGCGCAACTGCTGAGAATAGCACCGTTAAACTTGAAAGTTTTTTTAAGGTATTATGATGGTCTGATATAATAAGATTCTAATGTACTCAGCTCTATACAGTTGAAAACATATCGTCACCGGAAAGACAATACTATTTAACCGCTATTTTGGCCAAAATGAGTTATATATTATATCGTTGGATTGGACTATTTTTCTGCGTCGATTAGTTGGGATTTCGTAATATAATAAAATAAAATACGAAATCCCAACTATCGACGCAGAAAAAAATCCAATCCAACGATATAAAAATATAAAAATCTTATTCGAAGTGGTCTCCATTGGCTGCAATACAGTCCTTTAAACGTTGAGGCCAGTTATCAATAGAAGCACGCACTCTTTCCATGGGAAAATTCTTCACTGCCAATCGTATGGATTGTTTTAGGGACTCCAAATTATCATGGCGTTTAGAGCAAGCCGTACTCTCTAAAACTGACCATAAATCATAATCCAGCGGATTAAGATCGGGTCTAGACGACGGCCAGTCTTCAGCCCTGATGAAGTCCGAATCGTTCACTTCCAACCAAGACTGCGTGGATCGAGCTTTATGACCCGGCGCCGAGTCTTGTTGGAAGGACCATACTTGGTTATTGAACATGGTGTTGTTAAGGGGCTTAACTACCTCCTCAAGAATGGTATCTTGATACACTTGTGCCGATGTTTTGATACCTTTTTCACATAAATATGGCTCAGTCACTCCTTCATAGCTGACACCCCACCAAACCATCACAGAAGTCGGATAATGCCCACGTTGCACTCTGTCGACTAATTGGGAAGCTTCCTTAGAGCTTTTAGCATAAATACGGTCATTTTGTTTGTTAAAATGTTGCTCAATTGTAAAGATTTTCTCATCCGTAAACAATTTTTTTCTGTGACCTCCCTTTGCGTACCGCTTCAGTAGTTGTTTCGATTTTAACACCTTATTCTTTTTTAAATTATCAGTTAAAAAATGACCAGTGCGTCTCTTATAGGCTGCAAGTCCTAAGTCATCTTTTAAAATACGCGACATGGTTCTGGGTGCTATCTTCATCTCCCGAGATAAAATCTTTTACTTTCGTACAGGATTTCTTCGAAATCTTTCCCTTACTGCTTTGACCACCTTTTTCGTACGAACACTACGTGGACGGCCAGATCTTTTTCTGTCACAAACAGAGGAGGTCTGATTGTACCTATTAATAGCCCGGTACACAAACATTTGACTAATACCAAGCGTATGGAGAGTTTTAAAAATTGCATTTGGCTCCATACCAACTTTGTGTAATGCAATCACAGCGATTCGGTTCTCTTTATCACCCCACTCCATTTTAATATCGCAAAATATTGTACAATGTACTGGCGCCAAAATTAGAAAACTCAATGAACAATCGTATAAAAATGACAGATTCCAAATTCAAACATAATATCTTTCTTATTTTTAATTGTAACAGTAGGTATTTATGGCCAGACTAGGTATAACTCATTTTGGCCAAAATGGCGCTTAAGTAATGTTGGCTTTCCGGTGACGATATACTCCTCAAAGAAGGCACAGCCAGACCAATTGCCAGCCTAGCTCCTTCCTTATATCCAGAACTTTTGATCCATCAAATTTAATTACTTTTTTCACCAACTTGTATATTTTCGGTACAACTTCAATCTGGACAAGTTTTAACACAATGAACGAACTCCAATGAAGAAAGTAACTTTCCACAACCGCTCAGCTGGTTAATATTCAATTAAAAGTTTTTAATTTCTCTCAGACCTTTAGTAATATTTTCTGTTTACGCTGTAGCCTCTGTGAAAAATAAACAATTTATAATAAAATACTGAAGTAACTTTGCAAAGACTTATTTGTCGCGGATTGTTTTGAACTTCCATTTGTCGAATGTCATTAAGATTTAAGATAAAGGCGTCGATATTTTTTTGCTAAAATTTATTGTTTTTATTGTTACTGATTCTTCTTCTTTTCGTGGGGTTAGTGACTAAGCTGGAGTCAGAGTTCTTTTTCTTTTTTAAAAAACCGTTGCCCCACACTGGGATTTCTCCTGTATCGTGGATGCGTTTACAGACACAAATCTTCACATGCACAAACACCCAGACCCGGAACAACTATATGTAGGCCATACAAATATTTGTTCCGTGCGGGAATCGAACCCACGACCCGCAGCGCCGAAGCCAATCGCTTAGCCACTGCACCAAACGTGTCGTCCGTTTATACCGCCCATGGGCTTCCGACTTGGCTTCACATGCCGTATCTCTCAGGCATGCCGGTTTCCTCACGATGTTTTCCTTCGCCGTTTATAAGCAAGTGATAATTATACAATACGCACCTGAATCTGAAAAGTCAGAGGTGCGTGCCGTGGGTTCAAACTTGAAACCTATGACTTAGCAGTCCGACGGTCACAACACTAGGATATCACTGCTATTCACTGTTATATCACTGTTACTGATTGAAAAGGGTATAGATAAGTATTATTTTATATGTCACTATATTTTTCGATACATGTTGAGAAATAGATTGCATTATAGGATTTATCGTTAATAAACATACGCATTCTCTTGTAACATCGTGTATGCGCCATTTTTTTATGTTATCAAACTGAACTTCTAACTGCCTCGTTCGTCTAGTGGTGGCAAGCGCGACTGCTGATCGGTGAGGTCATGGGCTCGATCTCCAGGTCAGGCAAAGCGTTATTGGGTTTTTCCGTGTGGGATTCGTCAGTAGCAGCTCGGAGTTTATATTTGTAGCCAGTTAATGGCAATAGACTCGCCCCCTATTACATGGGACTTAAACATAACTGTCGAAATGAGGGATTTACTATACACCTCTGCCCAACCCTTCGGGGAATACAAGGCGTGATGTTTAATTTTTTAATTTTTTTCAAAACTCAAACAAACCTTTAAATAACAGTCACAATTGAAACAGAGGTTTTCAATAATCGTGAATAATACCAAGAATCCGAACATAAAACACCTTTATTTATCAAGTTGGCAATGTTCCATAGCCGACCTGAGCGTGGACTCTACGTCAGACCCTAAACTTAATTTAGTATAACTTAAGCTAAGTGCGTAGTAATTTTGGGACCTCTGTCATGGGAGCGTTTGACTGCGTCGGGAGAATACCACAATATCGTGGCCATGAAGTTAGCGGGAACCAAATACATCCGGAAACATAATAAATTAAGTATCAAGACTTGGCACACGAGGTTGTCGACATGTGGGAGGTTGATTCAGCAGTCATTGTGCCGATAGTTGTGACGGCCAATGGCTTAATAGCCAAGAGCCTCGACCAACATCTGACGAGGCTCTCGTTGGGCAGTTGGGTCAAGGGCCTGGTACAGAAACCGGTACTTCTGGACACGGCACGGTATTGTCAGGAAGTTCCTCTCTCTGAGGCCCTGACCACCGGTAGCTTGGACCCTGTTCCCGATGCTGGAGGGCTAATTTTTTTTATATTTTTAAATGTTTTGTTTATATTTTTTATAGAAATATTTAAAAATGTAAATTATATGTGTAAATAATGAATAAACGAAGAATAAGAATATTTATTTGCGAGAAATATGGTATGGTTATGGTTAGTGGTGGCAAGCGCGACTGCCGATCGTGGGGTCCTGGATTCGATCCCCAGGTTGGACAAAGTGTTATTGAGTTTTCCGTGTGGAATTCCTTAGTAGCAGCCCGGTGTTTGGATTTGTGCCCGGTTGATGGCAATAGGCTCGCCCCTTATTACATGTGACTTAAACATAACGGCGAAATGAGGGTGTTACTATACACCTCTGCCCAACCCTTCGGGAAATACAGACGTGAACTTATGTTTATAATATTCTATATAAAAGAAAAATTAACAGACTTATCCAATTCTTGTAAAATACATAAATATTGTACGTAGCGCAGTTTTATTTTGATTATCATACACTAGCTGTATCCTCACGGCTCCGCCCGCGTAAGAAGTTTTATTCCAGTAATAAATATAGCATAAGTTACTCAGTGATAATGTAGCTTTCTAACGGCAAAAGAATTTTTGAAATCGGTCCAGTAGTTTTTAAATATATTCGTTACATACAAAAATACAAATCTTTCCTCTTTATAAAATCAAAATCAAAAAAATTTATTTCACATAAACCAATACAGGTGCTTATGAAACGTCGAATTTAGGTGCACGGTTCCAATTAGTTGTTTCCTATGGAGAAGAGCCGGCAAGAAACTCCATGGTTACTCTTTTAAAAATAATACCTTTAACAATTTCAGTGGATACAGTACAATGATTTAGGATAGTGAGAGAACAATGAGGTCCTGACCACAGACCAATGAGTAATATAGTACTAAAAGACTTGAGTACAAAAACTAACAAACAAAAATAAAATTTTAAAAAAAGTAATATGAATAATATTGTAGTAATTTACAAATTTATAGATGCAGGTCCACAAAGTTCTCAAAGTTATAATATTAGTATACATTGTCCCACTGCTGTGCGAATGCCACCCCTATATATTTTCCCCAATTCTCTAAACATTACCTGGCTCTAGGTATTTAGAAATATTTGTTTTGTGTAGTGTTTCTTTAGTGTCCGTTAGTTTCGAAGCCCAACCTAGTACCTATCACGTAGTCACAGCCCGTGCTATCCTAAACCACTACTCAAAGGTCAGACTGGCTTCCCAGTATACAATAGTAACTTAAATATAGGTAAAATAGAACCGACTGTAATTTTAACATTATTTATCATACACTTGGGAGCTTTATTTTTCGCATATTTTTTTTACATTGAGAAATTGTGAGTTATTTTATCGGTGAGTGCGGTGTGGGTAAATCCGGTATAATTCTAGCGTTCACAACGGGAGACTACAATTCATCATTCCCAGCTACAATCGGAGTTGACTACAAATGTAAAGTCATGGACGTGAATTGTGTTAAAGTCAAGCTTGGTATTTGGGATGCAGCGGGACAGGAGTGATACAGAACATTGACATCAAGTTTTTACAGAGAAGCTCACGGTGCTATATTATTAGTTTACGATATGTCAAAACCAAAGTCCCTAGCAAAACTGAATGAGTGGGTCGAGGATCTTCAAGTATTCTCCACCAAGAAGAATATAGTCTGCTTAGTTATCGGCAATAAGATTGACAAGCATATCATTTTGGGACTCAGTGCATAATATCAGCAAGCACATTGGGTCACGATAGTCACTCCGTGTAAAATACTGGTATTCAGCCGCATCTGGTTAGACTGGAAGCTGACCCCAACCTAGTTGGGAAAAAGCTAGGCAGAACAGAACATTGGGTCACGACGGCGCAACGAGTATTCCCAAGGAGGGTTGATGTCAGGCAGGCGGTCATAAAACAATAAGCCGAAACCTTCAACAACATGGATTTATGAAATACATGTGCCCACCCCACCTAGTGTGGGATAAGGGCAGGAAGAAGAAGAAGAAAACACTTGGGAGCAATGAATCCGGGTCACCAACATAAATCTTAATATCTCTGAAAGCATTGTTTAGCATTTTAATATTGTTTTGTTTATGTTGGTGACACCAATTCATTACTCCTATGTATATTATTATGATTTTCTTCACCCATTCAATTGTTCTTGAATGGGATAGAAACTGTGGAGCTAATGGTACCACCATCGCTGGTACCAAACCAATTTCATTGAATGTAATGTTAGACATCGAGCTCGTGGCTAATTAACAACCACGCGGATCATATTATTTGAAAGGTTAAGCTACGCTTGCCGCGGTCAGTCCGTGGATGGGTAACCATTCGTTACACATCGAGACCCCTCCGTGCGTCGGAGAACACGTTTAAACCGTCGGTCCCGGGTATCATACGAATACCTATGACAGTCGTTACGGGAACTCAGAAGCGCAAAAGTCTGATAACCAGTCTAAACTTAGGATATCGACACTGCCCAGTAACTGGGTTGCGGACGTCTGATGGCAGTCGCTTCATGTAAAATACTGGTATTCAGCCGCATCTGGTTAGACTGCAAGCTGACCCCAACATAGTCGGGAAAGGCTAGGCAGAACGAACGTAATGTTAGACATTATTGATAATGTCAAACATTACATTCAATTCCATTCTACAAAATTCATTGCAAGCCCTAGAAAAATCTATAGTATTGAACAAATACCTATAGGTACTGTTTTCATTATTTCTATCTTGATAAAAAGTTTTAAGATAAAAAGAATGAAAAAATATATTTTATCATCCCCGAAAACCCCCGTTTAATAAATATTATCGAAAACGTTACAGCCGTTTCTAAGAACGCTAATATTACTTACACAATCCTTATATCCTTACTATTATCAACGTGAAAGTAAGTTTGTCTGTCTGTTCGTTACCTCATCACGAAATCGGCGGGCAAAGCCCCGAGCGACCTCTAGTTGCACATAATATTATACAAATATATTATAATTTATAAATGTATTATTTTCTGTCGTGCTTGTTACTGATCCTAAGATTTCTACATTTTTTTGTGTTTTTACCCGTGGCTCTGTGTTTCATATACAATTGTTATTCATCTGTTATAGCTGTTGGTTCTCCTGTAAATAAATAAATGATCTGTGCCTTCCTCACACTCGTGAAAGTAGAAAAGAGCGGTTACAATCGAATACAACTGAATGTACCTATCTGCAGTATCATCCACCCCAAACCTCATTAAGTTACTTCGTTAATTCCAAAATTTGTCAATTCTGCTAAAAAGTTAGTTGATCTCTAATCGGATTACTGAAATTGAAACTTTGCTGTGGCTGATCAGTTGGCTAGCTGTCTCTCCCTAGGAAAACTCCCTAGCTACGCCAATTCTGATTGGTTGTGATGAGTACTTACGATAGTACTGCTATCTGCTTTCGTCTAGCGTTCGCTTTCTCATTATTAATTAAGCAAAGCTGTCAATTCACGAAACAAATGACTACTGGGATTGTACTGCGTTTATTAAATAAATTAATAACTGCCTTGGTCTAGTGGTGGCAAGCGCAACTGCTGATCGTGAGGTCTTGGGTATGATCTCCAGGTTGGCCAAAGTGTTATTAAAATTAGGTTTTCTTTGTTGAATTCCTTAGTAGCAGCCCGGAGTTTTGATTTGTGCCCGGTTGATGGCATTAAGCTCGCCCGCTATTACATGGGACTTAAACATAACGGCGAAATCAGGGGATTAGTAAACACCTCTGCCTAACCCTTCGGGGAATACAGGCGTGATGTAATGTTATTAAATAAATAATAAAATATTAATGTGTAGGGGACCACAATCACGCAGATATACTTATCGCCAAATACTCAAACGCTACTCAATTTTAAGTTGCCGGTAAGACTCGTGCTGTCACCGTCACTTCGCATTAGAGTGACAGTGACAGCACGAGTCTTAACGGCAACTTAAAATTGAGTAGCGTTTGAGTATCTGGCCATTACCCTCACACAATACTTACGAGGAAACGCGGGCTGCAAAATATTAATAATTTGAATAGGTTTTTAAGCTATTTTTTTCCGTCTCACCCCTCCCGCAAACCTACCCAATTGAGCGCGAAAGAGACAACTGCATCTCGGACTGATTTCTCCTGTGCAATATTAGCGAAATCGTACTTTCGTATGTCCCCGTTTCCTTCTTCAAAATATCTAGACCGAGTTTAATATATTTTTGTGTAATAATAATTTAAAAAAGACTTTGGTTATGTCTGTTTGTATTTCTTTTATTTTTTATTATCGTCAAATTTGTTTGCGACATGTTTGAAAACGGTGGTGAAACCGGTCGATTTTTGTAAAATTTAAACATTTCTAGTTCTTTTAATAATTAATTTATTGACAAAAACAAAACATAAAGACATAGTTGTGGTCGGTATATATCATATGGTAAAAAATATTTGCTCTAGTGACATTATCCAGGGAGGAAACTGAGGAATACGTTTGTATGGACTAAATGACGACCGCATTTCCTCTTAACATCAATGAATCACGAGAAAATCATGCAAAGTTTTCCCGCAAATAGATTCCAGTTACAAAAACTGTCCGATTTTAATTTCATAAAACCATTTGCGAACTCAATTTTAATATCGATATGGTGTCGACCTATAGGAAAAATATATTGCCAAATTCAAGATTTATTAGTCTCTGAAGCCAGCTAGGGGTGCCAAAATAACAGCTAGTGAAGTAGTATAGAATAGGTGTTCACTTCCTTTTAGAAACAATATTTTAGGATGCGATTTATTGTTACTTCTGTATTCAGAGATGGAGGAGCTCTGTGGTTTCAACTAAGTTATGTAAGATCTCGGCGTTTTAAAGTAATGTCCTTATTTGTTCACGGGAAGGCTGGGAGGCAATTTGCTTTTGCTTGGAATGTCTTATTTGTGTTCCTGATGGCCTTTTAGATGTGCGAGACATTTTCAGCTTTTCCAAGCCTAAGACGAAATGGGTGCATTCCTTGAAAACTGGAACACGGGGTCGGGCAAAGTAGAGAAAATGGAGGTAGGACTTTGCCCAATAGTGGGATAGCATGGGCTATCTGAGGAGTCTCGATGTGAATGGTCACCCATCCACTTGCTGATCGTGGAAAGTGCAGCTTAACTTAGAAAATCGTATGATCCACGTGGTTGGCAATTAGCCACGAACCCTTCATAATGAATAAATAAATATCTAAACCTGAATGAAGCATTAAGCACATCTATGAAACTTATGAAACCAGTTAAATCCTGTAGAATACAAGGTTAGTCGGAAAGGGGGTACTAAGCCGAAAGGCTGTTAAAGTACCCATAATAACGGATAACTTTTGTTCTACAACTTTCCCCAAAAGTCATTAGTTTACGAGAAATAGCTGTTCAAAGATTTCATAAAAAATACGCTAAATTCTATTGAGCTGCTATGATCAGATGTGTTTACATTTTATTGTGGTTACGGATTAGAAGCTCCATTTTCTGAATTCATAACTAAAGCAAGGATGAATAATTTTTGAAAAAACTATAATAAAAATCATTTTGCATGTAATTTTTTTTTGTCTAATTTTGAAATGTTCACACTTTATTTAAAACAGTGAGACATTAAGTGGCCCGTGGCTTAAGACCCCCTTTCCGACTAGCCTTGTATATGTAAATAAGACCTGGCTGAATGATTGTAAGTATATTGGGTAAACCTTTGCCCAGCGGTGAGATAGTGTAGGTTAATAATAAAAATAAATACTATTAGCGGATGGGATTAATTGCAAATTAAAACCACTGCTCCAAAACATACAGAGGTCATTATGTATTAAAAATGTAACAGCCACATACAAAATTCACGTTCGATGCGCAGCAAAGTTGCAAGAATAATGACCAGACCGATGCGTGGCGGATTGGTTATCTGCTACGAGAGTGTAGCTAGCGTAGCAGAGACATCAGCGCGTCGGCTACGTCGTAGTAATAATACATTCCCGAACCTATGTAGAGACTAATCAGATAATTCTGTGCACACAAATATACAATTACAATAATTACTGTTAGTTCCGCCAAACAGTTGATCAATCTTGGATGCAGTATGCAGCATCACCCATGTTTGTTGTCATGGATTTCCGCAAAGTAACGCCTGATTCCATTAGTTAATTCTGTGTAGGCTTGGTGACTATTCCAAGTGCTACTACTACTACTCCACGAGCGAGTTTGGGGGGGGGGGGGGGGTCATATTAACAGTAAAATAAGTTGAGTACATTAGAGTTTTACTGCAAATTTTTTTTGTAAATTATCTATTTTTAGAAGGTTAGTCAATGTATAATAGATAGTAGAATAAATGCCGTGGAAATGCGTTCCTTGCGAAGAATGTGCGGTGTAACTTTGAATGATAGATTGAGAAATGATGAGATTAGATAAAGTTGCGATTTAAAAGATGATGTAGTGACAAAAATTGAAAGGAGTATACTTAGGTGGTTTGGTCATGTTGAGAGAATGAGTGAACGGCGATTAACAAAAGGAATTTATAAGGCGGATGTTAATGGAAACGCCGGTAGAGGACGTCCTAGAAGGACATACATCGATGTTATTGGTGATGTTCTTCACAAAGGGCAGGTGCGTAGTACTCTTAACCGGCGTGCGTGTATGACAAGATGTATGAATGTGGATGAAGCGAATGGGGTATCTAAGGGTCGTAGCACGTGGCGTTCTATAGTTTCTGCCTACCCCTATGGGAAAAAGGCTTAAGTTTTTGTATGTAGTAAATTTAATGTGTACGATTTTGGGGAGGGTCGTGACTTCTACGAGCCCCCCTCGGACCGCCACTGAGCTATAGTCTCACAACGCCATCAAATAAACTATCGCCGTGGAGATCGATTCGTATAGTTACTATTGAGTTTGATGGCACGGCAAGACTATCACTGCGCTGCACTCGCTCGAAGAGATGGCGCCGTTAATTCCTATATTCTCATAACATAACATCACGCCTGTATTCCCCGAAGGGTTAAGCAGAGGTGTATATAACACCCTAATTTCTTCGTTATGTTTAAGTCCCATGTAATAGGGGGTGAGCCTATTGCCATCAACCGGGCACAAATCCAAACTCCAGGCTGCTACTGAGGAATTCCACACAAAAAACCCAATAACAGTTTGCTCGACCTGGGCATTGAACTCAGGACTTCGCGATCAGCAGTCGCCCTTGCCACCACTAGACCAACAAGGCAGTCAAGGCGTTTGAATTTATTTGCAGTAAACTTATTACATAGATATAATTTTTTTGTTAGAATATGTTTGATAGTACCAAATGTTCTTTCTTTGGTTCACTATTGTTGTTCATGAGATTTGTTATTAAAAAACATGCGACTCTCAGTTAGAATTACTTACAATCCATCTTAATAACTGGTACAATGTGAACTCGTCTTTACAACAATAAACAAGTCAAATCGCGTGCATTTTCTTGGCGCGTGTAAAAAAGGGGAGAAAATGATATACGGTTATTACTTTGTTTTATTATACGTAAAATATATTAAACTGGAAGTTGGTGAGGGAACGAAATTAAAAAATGAAAGCGCAGTGAAAGGCGGACATGCATGCTTAGGTTTTAGATTGTATGTTCAGAAACTTTTATAAAAATCCTTTTACAAGCTTCTAAAAGTACTAGACAGTTTATTCATAGTAACAAATAGATAGATAGATAGATATACTTTATTGCACACTAAAAGAAATAAAACAGAAGGAATACACATAATTAGGAACAGTACAAATGGCGGTCTTATCGCTTAAAGCAATGTAAAAGACAAAAACAGGAATGTGTAGGGGTGAATCTAACATTACGGTTATAGCTAATATCGGCCTGTCAGGATTGCGAGTATGGTCTTTCTTTTTCGTGTGGTTATTGACTAACCTGGTGTCAGAATTAATGCCGCCCATGGGCCTTTGACTTCGCTTCACATGCTATCGAGAAATATCTGTCAGGCAAGCTGGTTTCCTCACGGTGTTTTCCTTCACCGTTTTTAAGCAAGTGATCATTATACAAAAAGTCAGAGGTGCGTGTCTTTGGTTCGAAGTCGAGACCTATGACTTGGTAGTCCGACGGTCACACCACAAGGTTATCATTGCTAAAAAAACCGGTAACATCTATCTATCATCTGTTGTAGTCATATATTAGTAGAGCTCCATTTTCTGAATTTGTTACAATATCACGGTTGTCGCTGTAGTGTTGTTGTGTTGTATGGAAATCTAAATAAACATTAACACTTGCTTTACTTACAACAATCATCAGTGTATTAAGAATCTAGTGGTCACAAGCGCGACTGCTGACCATGGGGTTCTGGGTTCAGTCCCCAGGTCGGGCAAAGTGATATTGGGTTTTTCCATTAGGAATTTCTCAGCAGCAGCCTGGAGTCTGGATTTGTGCCCGCTTAATGGCAATAAGCTCGCCCCTTATTACATGCGACTTAAACATAACTGGCGAAACGAGGGTCTTACCAAAAACATCTCTGGCACCCTTCGGGGAATACAGGGCGTGATGTTATGTTATAATATTTCCTAAAATACCTGCAGCACTATTCGTTTGCTACAACGGTGTACGTTTTCTATATTTTTAAGTGGGCACCAAAATTGCCGGTATATCGTTGTGGGCCCACTAAGCGGTTTTTAATGTCATCCGCTCACGGTGCAATAAACGGTCGTATATATCACTGTACGAGACTGCTACCAGAATGGAAAACATGCTAGCTAGGGTATTTATTCTGTTAATGATGATATTGTTAATCTTTTGTATTGGTCTATATTTTTCGGCATTGCAGCAGAAAGACTCTTTTATGAGACCGTTTTTGCAAACGTTTGCACAAACGATATTTTCGGTGACAATGCTTTATTTTATGTAAAAAAAGACGATGCATTAGTTCGCTTTTTCGCGACTATGCACGCCTCATTATGTACGTCCTATTTTATTAACATTAAATATAAAAAATTAAATAAATAAAAAATAATTACGGTAGTAATGTATAGTCATGTGTAATAATATTATGTATACACAAACACGTTATGATCTGCCTAGCCTTTTCCCAATTTAGTTGGGGTCAGCGTCCAGTCTAACTAGATGCGGCTGAATACCAGTATTTTACACGGAGCGACTGCCATCAAACTTCCATAACCCCTGTTACAGGGCAATGCCGATATCCTAAGGTTATACACAATCACAACATAGTGAACATAAAAAGCGAATTTCATTTATAGAATAGATTGTAATTAAGAAATATTTTAACCTATAATTCGTTTGTATTTTTAGAAACCATGTGTGTAATATTTCATAACTCTAATAGATATTTTAGAAGGAGATCGCTTTTTAATTTTACTATTTGTATACATGTTATTACACGAGCCTGTAGGTACATGCTTACCTGTGCAAATTAGAATTTGTGCAAATAATAGGACCATTATTTAGAACTGTAGCTTAGCGCGGAGCTTAAGCGGACAATTCTCAAAGATGTGAAGATGACGTGTTTTCCGCGCGTATCGTTTGAATTGTACTTGGATGTATGATAGTACGCGGCGGAGTGATCGGCGGAGTGAGCGGCGGAGTGAGCGGCGGAGTGAGCGGCGGAGTGAGCGGTGGAGTGAGCGACGGAGTGAGCGGCGGAGTGAGTGGCGATGCTATACGCGTTCCAAAGAATAGGCAACCGCCCTTTCCCCGTAGTATGGTTGTTGTAAAAGATGGAATTATTACAAGACGATGCTGATGAATTAAGTGATTTGTAGTTTTTGTTAGTAGTATTTAGTCGTGAATAAATATTTTTTAATAGCTTTTATTTAGCTCGATTATTTTGTCTGTCTATACACTATAAATCTTTTAAGTCAACATTGTGCCAGTTCATGTTATTTACTCTTTAGTTTTTTCGATTATTAATGTTAGTTAACTATCGTAGATAAAAAAATAAGGTTCTCTTTTCCAGTTAATATTTTTCAGAGGAGCTGTAGCGATTCCTCGAAGCTTTAGATTGAGTGAGTAATTTTCAATTTTATGCTGTTTCTGGGAAATGGAAGGAACCTATTACTTGTTTATCGATTGATTAATATCTCGCTTAGAAATAAAGTTACAAAATGTTGGCGAATACCTGTATCGAAAGCCCACATAGTTTGATACACTAACTGTGGTTTTAAGTGGAGGCTGCGCAACACAGCATTGTGTTATTAGTGATGAACTAATGATAATGTTATTCTGAAACTATCTTATACTGTACATCTGAATCTTTCATCCTATACAAAGACTTAGACTCTAAATTAATATGCCTGTAGCAATATTTTAGTTAATCATACTCCTATGATTTATGAAAAAATAAATTAAAAACTCTAAAGCTGGGTATCCACCTGCGCAGCCTCGTGACGAGCTGCCTCATCCTGTGCCGCGGGCTGCGGAAAGTTCATGCATCTCCACTTGAGCCCACATAATATCGTATCGAGCGGCAAGGCACGCACGGCTCACACTGAGGCGTCTTTGAGCATGGCCATTTATCGACATAATTTGGCTCGCTGCGCAGCCGCCTCGTTTGGTTCAAGTCGCGGCAAGCCTCGACTCGCGGCAAGCCTCGACTCGCGGCAAGCCTCGACTCGCGGCACGGTCTCCACTAGATCTGCCTCGGGTCGAGGCAGCCGCTCGGCCCGAGGCTGCCTCGAATGGATACCCAGTTTACGATCGTGTTTCATATTTATAACGTCAACCTACAATAAACTAAAATAGTTTAGCGCTAAATTTAAAGGTGTTAGGAACAAATTCTCACGGCGGCTGCACTGTAAACTATTTTTAACCCACTTATTATTTTTTGTTTCAAAGAGTATTCTTTCGAGGTGGTCCCATTTAAATTTGGTAAAAATCTGATGAAAAACTTCGGAGATAGACAATGGAACTCCTCAATGACGAACAGTACACATAATGTAATTGGGTTACAAGCAGCGTCTTTAGTAGGTCCAACCATGTTTTAATTAAAGCCACTAAAAAGAAAAAAACATTTTAACAATAATAAAACCGACTTCTAAAAAACGGAAAAAAAGAATAAAATAATTACCATAGGTATTATAAAATTAACAGTTTCAGAAGCCGGTGCCTTCAATTTGGTTTAGCGTGGATTAGCACCGACTTCTGAAACTGTTGATTTTATAATATGGTAATTGTTTTATTCTATTTTTCGTTTTTTTGAAGTCGGTTTTTAGTCTAGTGGTGGCAAGCGCGACTGCTGATCGTGAGGGTACGATGCCAAGGTCGGGTAAAGTGTTATTGGGTTTTTCCGTATGGAATTCCTCAGTAGCAGCCCGGAGTTTGGAGTTGTGTCCGGTTGATGGCAATAGGCTTACCCCCTATTACATGGGACTTATACATAACGGCGAAACGAGCGTGTTACTATGCACCTCTGCCCAACCCTTCGGGGAATACAAGCATGATGATATGTTATGTTATGTTTGTAGTTTATTATCGATGTTATAATATGAAACACGATCTGTGAGAAACGCATTTTCTCGGCGGCTGCACTGTAGAAAGTTTCGAGTGGTTCCAGAATACCACTCTTTTTCTGTACACTTATATCACGGACGTGTTATTAACTGCGGAAAACAAAAATAACACACAACGCCCACCATGCCCCTTTATGAGCTAGTGATCGCCCCCGGCCTCGCCTGCGTGGCTTGATAACTACTCCAAATAACACTTAATAATAGTGTGAAAAATGTTGGTAAACATTTTAACGTGATCATTAGGGGCGTGCGTCGTCTGTAATTATCGGTTTCTTTACGAAATACGTGTAGGGAAATGTGGTTGATTGTTGTTTTTTTCAGAACATTAGAGTAACGCTGCGTTCCCGTTTTGTCGTGACGACAGATAGTCGTGTAGTTTGAAGTATCGTGGCTTATACAAGGTTAGTCGGAAAGGGGATACTAAGCCGCGGGCCACGTAAAGTATCACTGATGACTATTATAAAGCAAATGTAAAAATGTCAAAATTCGATCATTTTTATTTGCATAAAAAAAGATTTTTAATTTAGTTTAAAAAAAAACATAGGTACCTGCTATGGTTATGAATTCAGAAAATTAATTTTCTAATTCGTGACCCTAAATATGACCTAAATTGTAAAAACAGCTGATCATAGCTATAGATAGATAGATTTTAGCATATTTTTTACGAAATCTTTGAAAAGCTATTTCTCTTAAACCATCGAGTTTTGGGGAATGTTGTAGAACAAAAGTTATTCCTTATTATGGGTACTTTAACACCCTTTCAGCTTAGTACCCCCTTTCCGACTAACCTTCTATATTTAAATGGATGTGTTCACATATAAGACGACACGATAAACTGTCGTTCACGACTTGTTTTTGCAGTGACAACAGATTGTCAAGCCAATGGGAACGGCTGGCACGATAGTCGTCCAACGATAACTTTATCGTCACGACATCGTAATGTGTCGTTGTTACGACTATCTGTCGTGGCCACGATCAAAATATCGTCTCGTCATAGCTTGCTACTGATAAAATTTGCAAACGACAAAGTGACTGCCGTGAAACTATAAAATGTCGTCGCGAACCAATGGGAACAGCTAGATACGATAGTCGCTAAACGATAAAAAAATGACGACAAACTGTCGTTATAATGGGAACAGCTAGAGACGACAATCGTCCAACAATAAATTTATCGTCACGACATAGTGGGAACGCGCCCTAAGTATACTGTGGAGCCGGGGTTTAAGAAAGTTGTTTTTTTTTTATTCTTGACTTTGTCGCGCTTGGTCCTAGTCTCACTAGATGGCGCCAGACAGGGTCTAAGATGGAGCACATGAATCCGAGGAACAGAGATATAGAGAGATTCTCCTATACCCCTCTGGCTCTCACATACGCACGACGGAACACAGCAAACTACTTGGCGCCGGACTTTAATGTGAGGGTGGTAGCTAGCTAGGCGGACCATAAAGATCCTACCACCAAGCAAAGAGTGACGATGATTTATATTTGATGTTTTATTTTTTATTAGTTGTTTTATTTTTTTTAAATAGTAATTTGTTTTGTTTTAATTACATAAGTTATCTATGTGTTAATGTGTTTTCGTGTAACTGGCTTAATATCTGCACGTCATTTAGGTGATCACTCAAAATCAGCGCTGTGTTTGTGGTCCACGACATAGCACAGCATAATGCAGAGTGGTCAACTTTTTGTCGCAGCTGACTTTTTTTTTATTATAATATTTTGCGTCTCTGTAACAAATAAATATTTTTCATTCTTTCTTTCTTCTTTCTATGCTTAAGTACGACCGGAATTCCCTGGGCAGTCAGCTCCACTATCTTGCTGACTGGCTAGTCTTTTCGCCACGGGATGAGTATTCTCGTACCTATAGCTCGTGAAGACACAAGAGAAGAAGGACCGTGGGGCCATCTACCGATACGAGATCTACCTTAATCGACTTCTATGGCTTGTGCGGGAATAAACTATGACTTATAACACGTTTGGTGCAGTGGCTGAGCGATCGGCTTCTACGATACGGGTCGTGGGTTCGATTCCCGTTCGGAATAATTATATTTGTATGGCCTACAGATAGTTATTCCGGGTCTGGATGTTTGTGCGTGTGAAGATTTGTGTCTGTAAATGCACCCACGATAGAGGACAAATCAAAGTGTGGGGCAAAGTTAAAAAAAAAACAAAGTATTTTGGGCCTCTTTCACAATCGTCGGACAACTCTTATAGCCGGCACGTAACTTGGCAAGGTTTTGGCGTAGTGGGTGTGAATTCACGCATGAACCTAAAATTAGTGCAACATTAGTTTTCTTTTTTCACTTTTATTGCTTGTCATTATTCTATGGTTCATCATCATCTTCCTGCCCTGGTCCCAAGTTACTTGGGGTCGGCGCAATATGTTTTTCTCTTCCAATCTTCCCTGTCAGCCGTCTCATTATCATTTACTCCCTTATCTTTCATATCCTCCCTCACACAATCCATCCATCTTTTTCTTAGGTCTCCCTCTCCCCCTCCATCCATCAACATCATTATTCTATGGTTATTGCCATAATTTATTATTTAACTTTTCTGTTTAGAAGAATGAAAGGAGAGGAAATCTCTTCTCTACTCTTACCAAGTTACGTGCCGGTGACTATAGCAAGAAGATAAAATATAATTATGATAGTTTGACAGATTTTATGATACAGAAACTGATAGTTTGAACAAACTTAGGGATGGTTTCCACCAAACGGCTCGCATCGCATCGGATCGGAAGGGATACGAACCGATGCGGTGACTGCCGATCGCGTTCGTCAGGATGTCGACGCATACGATCGGCTTTGTACAGTCGCTTGTGAACGTATCCGTTTCTGCGCCTAGTCAAATAGTTTAATTCCTACCGTGTTGACGTGTTGACAAGCGAACGGAGCCGATCGCGCGTCACAGCATACTTTCGGCTACGATCGCGTGTCGCGGAAGACGCCCGTGGTCAAGCTGCTGTGCGCGGCTTGGTAATATAGACTTTAAATACTGTGTACACGATTTAATATCGTTTAAAGATTGTAAAATCCGTTCCGATCCGATGCGATGCGAGCCGTTTGGTGGAAATCATCCTATATGCGGTTACGACAAAACTGAATAAATAAAGTTTGTTTCAAGTGAAATCTAAATGTTTTGATTGATCATTTGATTTGATTTGATCATTTGATTATTTCAAAGTATTTTACTTTGTATGAATACTTAATACTTAGTGTGATATTGCTGTGAATTTGTACTCGTTGCAATTTTTTTTATTCCCATTGTAAAATTAGTAATAACTGTGTACTGTTAGTTACAGTCGGTTTAATCTCAAAACATCTCCTTTTTAATAGCTAGTAAGAATTAGTACTACAACCATACCTGACAGTAAGTCATTATGTGATCTATACTAATATTATAAAGAGGAAAGATTTGTATTTTTGTATGTAACGAATACACTTAAAAACTACTGGACCGATTTCAAAAATTATTTTGCCGTTATAAAGCTACATTATCACTGAGTAACATAGGCTACGGGCGGAGCCTTGAGGACACAGCAAGTTTAAGATAAAGTACGGCTCTCATATTAAGCAGAATGCGTAAGAGAAGAAAAAATATCTACCATAAAAAGTTGCATTAAATAAACACAATAGTAAGTACATTTAAAGATAAATAATTCATTAATTTCAGTTTGAAGTGCAAACTTAAGTTCTTTTCAAGTTTATTTAAAGCGAAGCTGCGAGAGCTCGGATAAAAATGCAATAAGTTAGTCTAATGCTTTGAACCGCTAATTTATTGTGCAAGTAAGAAAAATACCAGTGCTTACTAGGTTCGCTAGATTGGATTATACAGTCTGTGACATTTAAGTGCGTATTTTTAAGATTTTAAAATTATTTTAAAAGAGATTTCATTTTATGCATTTGCGTGAGATGACAGTTTAATTTATAAAGTTATGAGAATTTCATTTCTTATTAAATTAGAATGCATTTATAATTTTTCTCTTTTATTCATTTACATTTTTAAATATTTGTATGAAAAACATTTTAAAATAAAAATAAATGTAGCCTGCCGATATCAGGAAAAGGGTCATATACAAGGTTAGTGGGAAAGGGGGTACTAAGCCGCGGGCCACTTAAAGTATCACTAATGACTATTTTAAAGCAAGAGTTAAAATTTTAAAATTCGATAAAAAAATTGCATGCAAAAAGATATTTATTTTAGTTAAAAAAAATACCTGCTTTAGTTATGAATTCAGAAAATTAATGTTCTAATCCGTGACCCCAAATATGACCTAAATTGTAAAAACAGCTGATCATAACTATGGACAGATAGATTTTAGCATATTTTTTACGAAATCTTTGAAAAGCTATTTCTCTTAAACTATCAAGTTTTGGGGAAAGTTGTAGAACAAAAGTTATCCTTTATTATGGGTACTTTACCACCCTTTCGGCTTAGTACCCCCTTTCCGACTAACCTTGTATATTATTAGTTATTCATTTTATTATAAAGTAGGCACGTACCTCGATCTTTTTTTATAGAAATAATTGTATTGAGTTTGTTTCGTTCCATATCTTATCTCAATATCTGTTCCTTACTGTTTTCTCCTTTCGAGTTATATTGCTTATTTCATAGATATGTAGTTTTTCTGTATAAAGAATTTCACGTGAATAGTCGAGAAAACAAACTGTCGGTCTCTGGAGTCAGAAGAATACCTATGGCAGTCGCTACGGGTAGCCAAATCAGAAGCTCGAAAGTCTGACAACCGGTCTAACCTTAGGATATTGGCATTGCCCAGTAACTGGGTTGCGGAAGTCTGATGGCAGGCGCTCCGTGTAAAATACTGGTATCCAGCCGCATCTGGTTAGACTGGAAGCTGACCTCAAGATGATTGAGAAAAGGCTAGAAAGAAGAGTCGAGAAAACATATTTTTTAGGCTAATAGCCGATTCATATTAATTGGTGCTTGAGTTTTAAGTAGGTATGTATATTTCGATGGCAAATTGGTGTGTGCTAGTAAACTGATTGTAGTAAACACATCTAATTACTGTAAATGAAATAGCATGCTAATAAAAAAAAACATAACATAACATCACGCCTGTATTCCCCGCAAGGTTGGGCAGAGGTCTATAGTAACACCCTCATATCGCTGTTATGTTTAAGTACCATGTAATAGGGGCGAGTCTATTGCCATCAACCGAACACAAATCAAAACTCCGAGATGCTACTGAGGAATTCCACACGAAAAAATTCAATAACACTTTGTCCGACCTGGGGATCGAACCATGGAACTCACGATCAGCAGTCGAGTTAATTACATTTGTTAATTACATTACAATTGGTTGCTTTAAAAATCTTTACCTTATATGAAAACATTATTAAGATCGCCATATTCTAATCCTCTTTAAATGGCGGTTTGTCAGCTTATGTATAGAAAATATGTCAAACCGCTATTTTTATTCCTCAGATAAAAGTTATCTGACTATTGAAAAATCAGCCCTTAGTAAATGTGTTGGTAAAAAAGAATAAATATGTGTATAAAAAATAATCTTTCTATATATAATTCGACTGTACGTGTGTATGTCACTGAACTCCTCCTAAACGGCTGGACCGATTTGAATGAATTTTTTTGTATATGTTTGGGTGGCGCCCTGGATGGTTTAGATTCACAATTGGACCCGGTAGGTGGCGCTGCTTTTCCGGGCAGGACGTCGCCTGCTGGATCCTCTAGTATATTATAAAACCTAAACCCAACGTATTTGAAGGACGTCGCCATAGTAAAAAAATATCTATCCTACTAGACGCTTCAAATGACACTTATTTCAAATCTGTTGGATGGTGGGGACGTTTCTTCACATCGTCCTTTTAAAATATTTGTATAAAAACATTTAAAATGTGGTATATAAATGAAGATGGCTCATCGACATCAGAGACGGGGTCCAATATCCAATATAGGTACCTATACCACAAAAAATTAAATGAAGAAATAATACCAGCTACGCCAAGAATATGCTGAAACATATTAAAATTACAGTCGCAAACTTATTAGAAAGTCGAGTAAGACCAAATTAAAGGTCAACAACTCTTTCAAAGGCGTTTAATGAATACAAGAACAATTTAAAACGGACTCTTCGTCCTACTTCATAAAGGAAACTCTTTGAGAGCCAACTAATTAAAAAAAAGTTATTAAAAAGCTGAAAACAGCGAGTTGTCGAACTCAATGAATTAATTTCGTTAAAAAACTGGACCTCTTTTTCTTGTCATTGGTGTTTTTCTTCGACACTTTTTGGGAGAGAATTTTATAAGGTTTAATTAATGTATTAATTGTGTAAGATCCAGTTAATAAATAATTCCTTGTTAATAATTTTTTGCTTCGGTTGGGGAGTTATTTAAGTTGTTTGAAACTGTTATACTGTTAGAAAAAATTGGTCTTTTAAAGAAACAGTTTTATAATTACGCGTGGTTATACATTTTGGTTTGTCGCCCTCAACGTTGTAGGGGGTGGAGTGTGGCGGTGCGGGGAGTACATCACGCTATGCCCGCCTCGCGCCCCTGTACCCCGCGGGCGAAGACTCACTAGTTTGTTCAGTCTGTGATTATAAATGAGGTTTTCTATTGTAGAATGTAAGTTATAGCCCAAAAAGAACTGTGCCTGATTACATTAATTTTGCAAACGGGTTTCCGTATAGTTATGAACAAATCCTAAGTAATTAGCTGGAAGATACTACGCTTGAAGAATATCATAAAAATAATTCATATTTGACTTATTACATTGAGGTAGAAGTGTTAATGTTTAATTAATGTTTACAGGATCCGCTAAAGCGGATTCTGTAAACATTTTCTGTGTGAACTAGCTATTACTTGTAAGGTACACCTTCATTTAATCCCATGGCGATGGTTTACTGAGCACTGACGATAACATATACATGATATTTGTAAAGAATTTCCTCATTCCTCCAGACAAAACTTGAAATACATCTTCTTTAAGGAAACGCGCTCATCGTAACGAGATTTTCCTTCGGCTCATATAAACAAACGGGGGATGAGGATGAAAAATACGTAAAACAAGACAAATGTGGCGTAAACGTATCGTATAAGCGTGATTACTGAAAGATTAACCCCGCCCGTCTAAGTAAAGTTCAATGAACCGACTGGCTGTGTAACTGAATCTTTGAGTAGAGATAGTTCGCAAGGAAATGATCGGGAATGCAGAAGTTTAGTTTAGCATGAAATATTTGCAAGGTTTTGAAAATAGAGTAGGTACAATACAGTGCGCGGCAAATAACTTGAACCAAAATGGCGTCGACTGCGTGATCTATGTGAGGTTCGGGTCATATGATTCGTTTTGATGAGTCCAATAGATTGCACTTGGTGTTCAGGGTCTAAAGATGGAGCTAGGAGGTGGATAGTGGAACTCTTTAGTGGCTACTAGTAAATCACTCAAGTTTGGCAGTTGACGCCATCTTGGTTCAAGTTATTTGCCGCGCACTGTACCCGGCAGTAAATATTACATATCGAGCTTTAGAAAGAAATAATCGTTTAGCTTCGGCTTTGTAGAGCGTCGTCTCTGTCGCTCATACCTATGTGACGTTTTGTCGCTTCGTGCGACGGAGATGACGCTCTATATGGCCGAAGCTAGCCAATATCTCTTTCTGAAGCTGAATGTGCAATATTTAATACCGGGTACTTACTTGACTATTACTTTTTATCAAAAATATCGAAACTGTTTCAAAAACAGCAACAACGGTAAAAATACCAATGAAATTTTTAATAAAATGCCCAAGTTATAAGCGATCGAAAATTGTTCACCAGACGGAGACAACACTACTAACACAATGACGTCATACCTTAAAAACTTCGTAGCTACTTGTCATTACTCCGTACAATATTAGTTTCGCGCAGCAGGGACAAAAAATGGCTGCTGCACACACTTCGCAAGCGAGTGTATTTTTTTTAACGTTTCGATTTTTATCTATACTTTCTTTAAAATAAAACTAAATTGTTGTACAATTTTAATCGTAGTCAAGTACCTTATTCAGTTTATTTAGCCTAAAATAAATCATTAATCGCAGGGCTAGCCTTTGCACCCAAAATATCTAACCTTAGGATATCGGCATTGCCCAGTAACTGGATTGCGGAGGTCTGATGGCAGACGCTCCGTGTAAAATACTACACTGGCCTGCAAAAATAAGTATCACACTTTTAAAATTGCAATAACTTTTTAAGTACACAAGATATATTTTCGAAACAAAAGGGGACTCAAAAAAGAGTTTAACTTTGTTACTATAGTTTCAAAGAAAGCTGATAAAAATTGCTATAAAACGTTTTTTATTTTAAATCTCTAACTTCTATAGTTTAGAAAAAAATGAAATTTTAAAAGTGTGATACTTATTTTTGCAGGCCAGTGTAGTATTCAACCGCATCTGGTAAGACTAGAAGCTGACGCCAACATAGTTGAGAAAAGGCTAGGCAGAACGAACATCATCATCTTCCTGCCCTGGTCCCAAGTTACTTGGGGTCGGCGCAATATGTTTTTCTCTTCCACTCTTCCCTGTCAGCCGTCTCATTATCATTTACTCCCTTATCTTTCATATCCTCCCTCACACAATCCATCCACCTTTTCTTTGGTCTCCCTCTCCCCCTCCATCCATCAACATTCATATTATCACTCTGTTAGTCATATGTGTTTCATCCCTCCTCATCACATGCCCATATAAAGACAAACGCTTTCCTTTCAACTTTTCTGTCACTGATGCCACTTTCAAACTCACTCTAATACACTTATTTCTTACTTTATCCATTCGCGTCACTCCACACATCCATCTCAACATTCTCATCTCCGCTACGTGTAATCTTCTTTCATCCATCTTCCTCACGGCCCAACACTCTGATCCGTACAGAACGAACGAACCCTTAAAATTAGGCAGAGCACATTGGCATAATACTGCCTAATATTGATGGCAAAAAAACCAGTTATAACAGCTTATGATAGTGGAGTCCTGTTATCATACCTTATCAAGGATATGCAGCTCTTTGTAAGTCTCGTTTTAAAACTATAAAAAGTGGCATTCATCTTGTTGTCGCATAAATTGTAAAACTTAGAGAAGAGAATAACTTCGTTGTGCATAAGCGATGAGTTATGTTTGTGCACTACTGCAGTCTCGCCATTTTTTAATTTTTTTTAGCCTGTGGAGTTTCCCACCGCTGGGCAAAAACTTTTGACTTCCAAACCTCTCTATTTTTTGCCGTTTCTGACCATGCTAGCTCATGTCTTCCTTCAGGCATCCAGTGGGTGACGATCTTTGCCCATCTATCCGGGTGCATTCGAGTGACATGGCCGACCCACTGTCTTAGCTTGGCTGTTTTTCCTCCAACATCTGCTACTTGCGTTATAGAGCGTTGGCTGGTGTTAACTCGTTAAAATCCGTAACATTAATTACAATAACTCATATTATTTCATTCTCATCCTCTTCATACATACATACATAAACTCACGCCTTTTTCCCATGGGGGTAGGCAGAAACTATAGAACGCCACATGATACGACCCTTACATACTGCTTTCGCTTCATTCACATTCATACATCTTGTCATACTCGCACGCTGGTTGAGAGTATTACGCACCTAACCTTTATGAAGAACATCACCAATAACATCGATGTATGTCCTTCTAGGACGTCCCCTACCGGCGTCTCCATTGACATCCACCTTATCCTCTTCCTTCTAGCTTATTCCCAAATGAGTTGTCTTCGGCTTTCAGTCAGAGGCTGACACGTGTGTACTTATTCTTCTTGCTGGTCTACCATTAATTAGACCAAACTGTACTTATCCTACTGCAAACTCTCTGCTTACTGTAAACCAGTGTAACTGATGTATCTTTCGATCCGATAGTCCGATAGGTACCGGTGCACGTCTCACTGATCTCGATTCGCTTTGATACGGCCCTTGTGTTTTTTTATACGAATTTATCTTCCATCAATCAGTGTTAGGAAGACACGCTGATCCTATGTTTGTCTGGTTGTTTTGATTCGAGTTCATTTTATTGATGCCTCGTTTGGATTGTGACGTAATAAGGACGAATGACGTGGCAGATAGTAACTAGCATGAGATTTATTAGCTGGTTTTTTTAAATTCTTTTGTGTTATATTTCATAGTTTGTGGTCTCCATCGTTCTGCCTAGCGTTTTCCCAACTATGTTGGGGTCAACTTCCAGTCTAACCAAATGCGACTGAATACCAGTATTTTACAAGGAGCGACTACCATCTGACCTCCGTAACCCAGTTATTGGGCAATGCCGATATCCTACGGTTAGACCGGTTGTCAGACTTTCGCGCTTCTGACTACCCAAAACGAAGGTCATAGGGCACCCGGAACGGACAGTTTAACGTGCTATTCGAGGCACGGAGGGGTCTTGATGTGTATTGAATGGTCACCCATCCAGGAACTTACCGTAACAAGCGCAGCTTAACCTTGCAAATCATATCAACCGCGCGGTTGTTAATTAGCCACGAGCTCTTCATAGTTTGTGGTCTCTATAATTTACTTTAAAAACGTGTCTTACAAGATAAAAAGATGGTTAAAAATAATTCAGTTCTTGTACTCTAAAAAGTGTTCAAAGGTAATAAAATTTATATTCACGGTGTCGCGGACTTCAGTTCGGTACAAGCGAAAACATTCTTACTCTTCTTCTTCTCTAGCACAATCCAAACCTCTTTTAAATAAATAATAATTCTAATAAAACTTTATTTCAAGTAACGAAGACTCAAATTATGTTAACAGCAACACTACTCAATAACTATGTTTAATATAGTTATAATATACATATATCTATACTAATATTATAAAGAGGAAAGATTTGTATTTTTGTATGTAACGAATAAACTTAAAAACTACTGGACCGATTTCAAAAATTATTTTGCCGTTAGAAAGCTACATTATTACTGAGTAACATAGGCTACGGGCGGAGCCTTGAGGACACAGCTAGTATACAATATAATAATAACGTTTAACCTAGGCGGACTGTCTAGTATATGAATCCCTGCTACAAGCTCATTACCGAGGCAGGAAGCTTGCAGTAGCAGGTCACACATAAGCAGTACAACGTTGGGCATGGCCCGCACCCGGCGCACCAGGGAGGAGCATCTTTTTCAAATTGAATAAAGAATGGAATATGACAAAAAATCCATAACCTGCCATACTCATGTTCGAAATTTTGAATATTTATTCGAGTCCGCGGCGAGTCCGAATTAATACGGACTGGCTTAAGCCAGGCCATATAGCCAGGCTATTCCAATACAAAATTCTATTATTCGATGTCGAAACAGACAATTTTCAGCGAATCAGGGCGCTTCGACAATTTTGTTATGCAACTTTTTTATTCGTTTCGCTGTACGCGTGACTATGTTTACTCTATAAACTTTTTGTAGTTTTAACGACATTTCTCGTGTTGTTCTGTTTAGACAATTAGTTTAGATATTTGTCTAAGCGAGGACATTGACTGTGCAATTTGTTAGGCTTGTTTATTGATGTTGACTTCGTATCTAAACCAAAGCTGATGAACGTCATTCAAAAACTGATACAATCAGTCAACTTACAAACTCAATCATTTTATTGAAGGAATTACTCTTAATATTAGGTTAGCTAACACAACATCACGCCTGTATTCCCCGAAGGGTTGGGCAGAGGTGTATAGTAACACCCTAATTTCGCCGTTATGTTTAAGTAATAGGGGGTGAGCCTATTGCCATCAACCGGGCACAACTCCGAACTGCGGGCTGCTACTGAGGAATTCCACACGGAAAAAACCTAATAACACTTGCCCGACCTGGGGATCGAACCCAGGACCTTTTGATCATCAGTCGCGCTTGCCACCAATCGACCAACGAGGTAGTTAACTTATATTATTTTAAAGTTAAAATAAACTCCGGTGTAGTCAGTACCTCCAATATCGATTAAAATAATTCTGTAGTTTTTTTTTTATTTTTTCTTTATATACAAACAGAAATACAATGAGAAAGATTACATAGAAATGAAGGGTAGAAAGGCACTGTGTATTTCTTTAAGAAATTTTCTCCCAGCAGCCTTGCGAGAGGAAAATTTTAAGACAAGAAATTATGGTAATGATTCCTCTATAAGTTATGTAGGTAGGAAAAAAAATTAACTTCAGCAAACTGTTTACAACACGAATCGATTCAAAAAAAGATCCTATTTTGCAAACTCTGGCAAAATAACGTCGACTCAACAAACTTAAAGACTTTTGACGACACGTTTGGTGCAGTAGCTGAGCGATCGGCTTCTGCGCTACGGGTCGTGGATTCGATTCCCGCACGGAACAAATATTTCTATGGCCTACAAATAGTTGTTCCGGGTCTGAGCTTTTGTGTCTGTAAACGCATCCACGATACAGGAGAAATCATAGTGTGGGGCAAAGTTTATTTCAAAAACAAAACAAAACTTAAAGAATCCTTTTACAGCAGTAAAAATAAAAATACCACAATAAAAAAACATTATCGGAAGCGATATTGTAGGAAAAGCGAATCGTCGAAAAGGTCGCGTTGTTCTATGAAGCAATGAATTATTGAACGACTGATAGTTCTTCGATAGACCGACACGCAAAGGTCTTACTTGTTACCACTTGAAGGCTCGTTCACAATCTAATAATAAAACGTTCTCCTTCTTAGGTATTACGGGATATGGTCTAAATAAAATCCAGGTTTTAAAATAGCTCTGTCCGTTTTTGCGAAATGAAGTTAACAAGTCATGGGTTTATTCTAAATCTGGGTTTACCTTAGATTTGGTTTAAACCTTTTCTTGTAATAAGATGTTCTACGTCTAAAGATTAACATAACATCACGCCTTGTATTCCCTGAAGGGTTCGGCAGAGGTGTTTTAGTACATCCTCGTTTTGCCAGTTATGTTTAAGTCCCATGTAATGGAAAAACCCAATAGATAAGGAAGAAAAGATCATATACTGCGTTTTCTTTAAGAATCAGTTAATATTGATTCAGAATATTATGTTTCGAACAGTGAACTTTGCAAACTAGTGGTTGAAATAATTGCAGATCAGTGACGTCACAGCTATTTCAATGACTTGTACTTGGACTGTGCCCGAGATGCAAAAGAATTTCGCAAAGAGAAGTGATAATGAAAATAAAAATTATTAGACTCAGATAATAAAGTCTCTCTAATTTAAAACGTTTTTTGAATTTAAATTTAGAATCAGTCCGTTTTTATGTTTAAATTCAGAAACAGTTCTTTTTTTGCCACTAAATCAAATATAGAAGCCTCGTTCGTTCGCGTTCAAATACAAACTGTACAATACTGCTATCAGCTTATTCTGTAATTGAAAGCGTACAGAGACAGTAAGTAAGTAAGTAAAACGTTCACCGTTGAAACAGGATTGGTTTTATAGGTCGTTATTATTCTGTTAACGTAACGCATTTCGAGTACCTAAACCTAAATAAAATAAAGGAACAGCGAGCACTTTAATTCTAAAAGGTACATTTAGTGGGGGTTTGGTGCTCATTTTTATTGCCACCATTGAAATATTTTGTTTTACCTGTTTGTGGTACGAAATTAATTTAAAATTTATGTGGTACACAATCGTTACAAAATGGATGCGGGTTGATCATTACTGTTGGAACAGAAGAGTCTTGCAAACGTAGCACGGGAGGCCACCTAGCTACCAGCCAGAGGAAACGAAACGCGACTACCTGACGAAATGTTGTACCTTTACCTATAAGAGGATTGTCCACAAGTGGGCTGCGATAGGCTGAGGTGATTAATTAAACGATGAATTTATTTTATATTATTATTCGTATTAGCATATTATATGGGACATGAGAGTAAAAGATAAATATACAGCACAGCTTTACTTTTCTTTTTTTGTACTAATGAGCACTCAACTAGCAAAGAAACCTTGGCAATAGGCCAAGAAAACGCAGGGGTGAAAATTTTAAGTAAAAGAGAGCCGAAAAGTATAATCAAAAAGCATTTATCTGCTTTAAATAAGTTCGAAATTTAAAATATATTTTCATACATGGCCAGCACTAATTCCAGTTGTAAAAAATTCAACTCGAACTAGTACAGTTACTATACTCAAAATATAAATCAAACGAGGCTTGAAGTGGTCAATAGTTCCTTGGAACTCATAAAATTTATATGAGAAGTCGGAAACCTATTTTTATTCATTTTAACGCGATTGTAACGATCGTTGCTTGGTTATACAATATTATAACGTTACATTTATAGAAAACATATCATTATTTTTAATTAAATACGTACCTAGTTGCGACCTATAGTGTTTGGCCAGACTGGCAGCGCGGTGCGGGGAGCGGCGCGGGTGCGGGAATGCGCGCGATTTACCTGTCCGCAGTGGAGCGTGGCTTCGTTCTGAGCGTTGTCGTGTCTAGTGTTTGTCAAAATATCATATGGATGAAGAAGACTTATTTTTACTAGAAAATTCTTACTAAAAAACGATGTTTCGACATCCACAGTGCAGATCGTGCTTGAATAGCACTTATTAATTCTTCAACATTTAATTTTGAAGACTCCATCACAACAACGCGCGTGGTCAGCTCGAACTAGTTTGAGATCCCCCGCTCCCGCGCGGGTTGTCGCTTGCCGCCCGCGCTCTCACTGCGGCCACTTGTATGAACGAGCTATGGCGTGAGCTACCCGCGCGCTCCCCGCGCCTAGTAACCCGCGCCCGCGTGCCCACTATGGACACTCAAATGAAGTTCTTCTGTTTGAACTCGCCGCACCGCGCCCGCCCCGCGCCCGCGTTTGCAGTCTGGCCAAAGGCATAGTTTTAATTGAAGTTTCTAATGGATTAACATCGGCATTGATATAGAACTATTTTTAACTCTTCGGGATTTATTTAACTGTGCCGTAGCTCAATCCGGATTAAAAGTTACTAATTTCCGGGATTGTCCTTTCCCGGGTTTCAAGTTAACGAGGTACCTTTTTCGAAATCAGTTATTATGAGGACAAATCTATACTAATATTATAAAATGAAGAGTTTGTTTGTTTGTTTGAACGCGCTAATCTCAGGAACTACTGGTTGAAAAAATATTTTTGTGTTGGATAGTCCATTTATCGAGGAATGTTATAGGCTATATAACATCACGCTACGACTAATAGGAGCGGAGCATAAATTAAAAATGTTGCAAAAACGGGAAAAATGTTCACCTGTGCAGAGCCGGGACGGGCCGCTAGTAATGTTATATTACCGCAGTGGTCCAATTAATTAGTGATTGCAGTAAGTTGTTCTTAACATAACATAATGCCTGTATTCTCCGAAGGGTTAGGCAGAGGTGTATAGTAACACCCTCATTTCGCCGTTATGTTTAATTCCCATGTAATAGGGGGCGAGCCTATTGCCATCAACCAGGCACAAATCCAAACTCCGAGCTACTACTGAGAAATTCTACATGGAATAACCCAATAACACTTTGCCCGACCTGGGGATCGAACCCAGGAACTCGTCAGCAGTCGCGCTAGCTAAGTGATTCTCATCCCACAAAAGTACGCCTAGTATGGCCATACGTCTGGTCTACAAATAGTTGTTCCAGTTCCAGACCTGGCCCAACGCCCAGGCGTTTGTGCATGCAAAGATTTGTGTCTGTAAACGCACCCACAATACAGGAGAAATCCTAGTGTGGGGCAACGATTATTTCTAAAAAGCAAAAGAAAGAAAGAAGAAAATAAATGTAAACGATGTCAGTGATTCTCAGTAAAACCGATTGAACTACTTAAACCAAACTGTCTTATCGAGTTTACGTTCTATTTCAAAAATGTTCTAAAGAATTGTAAATCTTTCTCTAAGACAATCGTATTTTTTCCTAATTTAGATGTTAGATTTATTTATCTAGATCCAATGACTTAGCTTATCAGTTAATTTGAATTTTATTAAAAAGGAATTTCAATACAATTAGGTACGGCTTGGTTCCGTCTGATTGACGTTGAGTAGATAACATTTAAGTTGAAGGTTGGTTTCATTTTGGATGAAGTAATCCCAATTTGATTAAGTTGGTTATTTAATAAAATGGAGAAATTGGGGCACGAAGATGC
Source organism: Amphipyra berbera (assembly GCA_910594945.2). Taxonomy (NCBI): domain Eukaryota; kingdom Metazoa; phylum Arthropoda; class Insecta; order Lepidoptera; family Noctuidae; genus Amphipyra; species Amphipyra berbera. The sequence goes on along the minus strand of OU343136.1, from coordinate 4,771,428 downwards.
CTAAATTGCCTGTTTTTTTAAAGTCTTTTTCAGACTGTTTGTGATTTAATCGGGTACATAGTAATTTAGAAGGAAAACGTGTTTTAACAAAGAATTAATCATCAACTCATTACGAATTTCTTTGTTCACACACGATTACACACGGCTGGTAAAAGATCAACATTTTACGGCAATGTGTAGTCTGCAATGTGTAGTCGACAATGTGTAGTCGGCAATGTGTAGAGATAAACTACGATAACATGTCCCGCCCCTCCAAATTACTATTTCAATGTGTTCAGTCACATCTTTACGAAAGAGTGTGTATGTAGTTGTAGTTTTTGTTTGACGACTGTTTCAACACGCACACATGCGTTGGGAGTATTGGTGGTGCTTTATAAATACTTTCACATATACATTGAAGCGTTTTGAATTTTGGAGGGGCGGGACATGTTATCGTAGTTTATCTCTAGTCGGCAATGCGTAGTCGGTAATTTGTAGCCGGCAATGCTCAGCAACTATTAACAGTGTCACATGCTTAATGATTAGCGGTAAATAATTGCTGTCTATTATCGCCTAACGGCAATCATACTCGGCAACACACGACCATACCAGAAATATTAAGACAACATTACCAGTCACTTATCAATGTTGCGCTAGTAATGACGAGTAATACGATCATATTGCCGTAATATTGCCGGCTATTGCCAGCTACACATTGCCGAAAAATGTTGATCATTTACCAGCCCCTTTAGTTACTCAACAATTGACACTGGACTAAATAACAAGGTTAATGCGAACTAGGTTTTAGAAACTGAAATAAATTTCGGTAGAATCGAAGCCCATTGCATCAGCTCTGAAGTCATATGCCTAAAGTCACCGACATCAGTCACTGTCAATGTAACATGACGTCATGCTGATTTAAGGATGTTCAATCAAGGCTTGACACTATCAGCAATCGCTTCAACCCGAGTCACCACCTCACTGACATTCCAACATACTACCATCACCTCGTTGACAGTTCGTCGTCCATCCAGTGTCATTCTAACCTCAGCCGTCTTTTTGATTGTTTTTCAAAGCTAAATTGCCGCGAGTGCGTCACATGCCGACGTCACGCCGTTTGCATGGTTAGAACTGAGATGTAAGCCAGTGATGGATTTGTTTTGCCGAGAGTCAAATAAAGCTAGCCAGCCATGTCTGTTGGTTTGTTAAATCGTATGTTTTTTCTGGTAGGTGTGTTTTTGGCGATACGCTGCGAATACACTGAAAATCTTTTTTGTAGTAAATACCGTATTTGTTTTTTTTTCTTTTCGTGTGGTTAATGATTAACCTGAGGTCAGAGTTTATGCCACCCATGGCCTCGGACTTGGCTTCACATGCCGTCGAGAAATATCCCTCAGGCATGCCGGTTTCCTCACGATGTTTTCCTTCACCAGTGATTATTATACAATACGCACATGAATCCGAAAAGTCAGAGGTGCGTGCCTTGGGTTCGAGCTCGAGGTCTATGACTTGGTAGTCCAATGGACACACCACGAGGCTACCACTAAACGCCTCGGCTGAGTAGCGATTCGATTGCGATTTTAAACAACTTTATTAGTATAATTATATAGTAGTATACAACAGAATCTTGTTGGAGTGAATCTATTTATCATTACAGTTATAGCTAATATAAGTATGTCAGGATTGGGAGCATGGTAAATAAAGTAAATTAAACCAACATAGACTCTCCACCACTGAGAGTACTTTTAATTGGGTTAGTGATTAGTTACAGAAGCTAGTTCACAATATATCACAATATAATAATTAACACAAGATCAGAAAATGAGGACAAGTAAACCAGATATAAAAGGTCAGACTTCTTCGGCTGTTCGACATGGAATCCTCTGCTCCATTGAAAGATAGCTTTTATAACTTCGGGTACGTTGTTTCATCTTGACGGTTACCCTTCTATGTCAACATTGTCCAGTGTTAGCCGCTAGGTACCGATAACAGTATTGGCCTTCAGCCCCACTATCCAACATTGCCGACTAACAAATTTTTTCACCACTACTACCTATCTTCGTAAATCTCGTGCTGACACGACAGAAGAAGTAGAAGACACATCTGTAAAAGGCTAAACACAAAATAGTTAAAAAAAGAAAAACTGCATCGTTGGTCTAGTGGTGGCAAGCGCGACTGCTGATCGTGAGGTGTTGGGTTCGATAGTCAGGTGGGGCAAAGTGTTATTGAGTTTTTTCCGTGTCGAATACCTCAGTAGCAGCCCGGCGTTTGGATTTGTGTCCAGTTGATGGCAATATGGGACTTAAACATAACGGCGAAATGAGGGTGTTACTATCTATATACCTCTGCCCAACCCTTCGGGGAAAACAGGCGTGATACTATGGTTATGTTTATGTTTGATTATTTTCCCAGACTAAATTATTTGTGTCCCAGTTGTGTCAAGTATACCTACGTTATTTACATAAAAGCAACCCAGTGCTCCCATTTGGCTTCAAAAGCAACCCAGTGCTCCCATTTGGCTTCAAAAGCAACCCAGTGCTCCCATTTGGCTTCAAAACTTACAATAACTTAATACAATTCCACATAGCGCTAAGCTAGTGAAACTAGACTTAATTTAGCTCAAGTAGCACGCTCATCAAAATGATACACGAGTCTCATTATGGAATCGTTAGGTGCCATATTAAGTGTAACATTATTCGTGGTACCAACAGAATTCATGCAGACTACGGTATAAATTTCCATAGTAACGAGATGCAGTCTTGCTTCGTAGAGATATCTTGGGATCCCTTCATATGAGAGGATCGAGACCTCTTGATGAAATACGAGTATTATGCTCGGATATTCATGGAGTTTATTAGTTGGAAGTAAATAATGTTTGCAGGGAAAGCGAAGGAATGATTAGTTGGGGTTCCTACGACTTTCAATTCTGGTTTGCGGTTGAAACCTCGATTTTATGGAGATTTACTATTTTTGGTATGTTTTCGTTGCAGCTTTACTCTATTTCATATAACAATAGACACATAAGACACACACATTCACATTCATTCATTCTTTTTTCACATTCTTATTCTTTTTTTTTATATTGTTTTTGTTTCTGTAACTGCCTGTGTGAGTCCAGAATAAATAATTTTCTTTCTTTCTTTCTATAAAACCATAGGCAAGAAACATAACATATCATAACATCACGCCTTGTATTCCCCAGTGGCTTGGGCAGAGGTGTATAGTAACACCCACATTTCGCCGTTATGTTTAAGTCCCATGTAATAGGGGGCGAGCCTATTGCTATTAACCGGGCACAAATCCAAACTCCGGGCTGTTACTGAGGAGTTCTACACGGAAAAACTCAATAACACATTGCCCGACCCGGGGATCGAACCCAGGACCTCACGATCAACAGTCAATGAGGCTGTTAGTAGTTAGTCATAGTAGGTACTTAGTGTTTGCCGGAAGCAAACATGTTGCTTATTTCTATACATCAGGCAATAAAATGTAAAGAAATAAATAACATGTTTGCTTCTAGCAGGGATTCAACTTAGTGTTATGCTTTTATGAACCTTAACCACAAAACAGATAGGTACAGAAGTCAATCTACATACAAGTGCGCTCGAGCAACGCACACATAGACACTGCACACGGACACGATATCTCGGACTGTTTGGGACTAGAGTGCGAGTGAGTGCGAGCGCGAGTGCCATGCGCTTGAGAGAGATAGATATATAGATAGAGCGACCGCCGAGCGTAGGTATGATAATCTCTTTTTAACAAAAATAAAACCGACTTCAAATTGTCTATCTTCGAAGTTCTTCATCAGATCTTCACCAAATTTGAATGGGACCATTTCGAAAGAATACTCTTTCAAACAAAAAAAGGATCATTAAAATCGGTTCACAATTAGCAAAGATATCGCGGAACAAACATACAAAAAAAAAACATACAGTCGAATTGAGAACCTCCTCCTTTTTTGAAAGTCGGTTAAAAAGTGAAGTACATACATGTGATTGACTTCTGTACCTATCTGTTTTGTGCCTTAACGGTCTTTCAAGATGATCTGGAACTCTGCTTAAAGAAATGGTTCAAAAGATGTTGCCTTGGTGTGCCACTTTTGTCAATTTTTTTTGCCTAGCCTTTTCCCAACTACGTTGGAAATCCGATAAAACGGATCTGCTGTGTGAACGCGGTTAGAATTCCTATATCGAAAGATACCACTGTAAATCACAGTAGAAACACACTGATTCTCTACATTACAAATCAAATTATCAAAATCAAGTTTTGAAGTGAAATAAAATGATGTTTATTCCACTTAAATACAGTTCATAGTCTATTTAACCAATTAATGGTACGTGGAATACAGGTATACACTATTTACCCTTATAATATTAGGTACATTACATTAAAATTACACGCTTTGAAATCATTTACGTGTTCAATGCATAAGGGTCAATGTGCACAATTTTCATTATTAATCCTCTGGTACAGTAAGTTATAACACATAACATCACGCCATAAATTCCCCGAAGGGTTGGACGGGCAGAGGTGTATTGAAACACACTCATTTCGCCGTTATGTTTAAGTCCCATGTAATAGGGGGCGAACTTATTGCCATCAACCGGGCACAAATCCAAACTCCGGGCTGCTACTGAGGAATTTCAGACGGAAAAACCCAATAACATTTTGTCTGAATTGGGGATCGAATCCAGGACCTCACGATCAGCAGTCGCGCTTGCCACCACTAGACCAACGAGGCAGTTAAAGGTACCTACATTATTTCAATATTACTTTTATAATATTAGATTACATTAAAATTGCACATTTTGTAATCGTTTACGTGTTCAGTGCATAAGGGTCAATGTGCACAATTTTTATTATTAATACAATGGTACAATAAATTATAGCTTCGTTGGATTTTTACAAAAAATCGCGTATCGAAGCAAACACCGCCATGTTTCTTTTGCTAACACAGACCCCCTTTTTTAATTAAACGGTTTTAATTACCTTCACTTCGTACATTTGTTTGTTTGTTTGATTTAAATCTTGCGACAGATTTTTCAACTACTTCTGATTAACCGATTCTCCTGAAACATCGCCCACAAATTCAATTTCCATGACATTGCAACATTATAGTAATTTTAACCTTCAATGCGCAAATCCTGATGCTGCAAATACTGCAAGATCAATCCGTTTAACCGCCTGTTCACACAGCGGATCCGTTTTAACGGATCCGTCAGTACTGGATGAGTTGTTCACATCTGGAACGACGGATCAGTTAAACAAATGGTAACTGCGTCGCATCTAACAGACAGGATACGATAAAAATAACGGAACTAGTGTTTTTTACTGGATTCAGAATACTGTCTTGTATGTGAACTCGCACATACAATTACAGGCGTCATGACCAAAATAAAAACGGATCCTGTAAACAGTTTCTGTGTGAACCAGCACTACTTTAAAGTTTTTTTTAGAGATTATTCACATTCTTTTTCAAAACTTCAAATAGCGATACGACTTCAGATATCTTAAAAGCGTGAAATGCAGCAGTAACAAAACTATTAATTAAAAACTAGAAGTCTGCAGTTCAATACCAAGTTTCTTTATAGTTTTTTATCGTATAAAATATTGAAATTCTTAGCTCGAGACTCATGACGCGCAAGTCTTACTTGATTTAATTTCCTCTCCATTTCATAAAGCTACACCAAGTTTTAGGAGACTTGAAAATGTCAGTTTCAGCGCTTCAAGTATGTATACCTACTTCTATCTTATATATTAATTTATCGTATCACTACAGTGATACATTTTGTCGTTTTGAGTGGGTCGAAGAATTTCAAGTATACTCCACCAAGAAGAACATAGTCTGCTTAGTTGTCGGCAATAAGATTGACAAGCATATCATTTTGGGACCCAGTGCATAATATTAGCAAGCACATTGGGTCACCCGCGCGACAGCGCAACGAGTATTCCCAAGGAGGGTTGATGTCAGGCAGGCTGCCGGTCATAAAACAATAAGCCAAAACCTCTAACAACACGGATTTATGAATTACTTGTTGTGCCGACCCCACCTAATGTTGGATAAGGGCAGGAAGAAGAAGAAGACTATAGTGATACATTTTGTAAATCCTATCCTACTTAATATTATAAACGTTAAAGTTTGAAAGTTTGCGGGGCTGGTGGCTACTTAACAACCGCGCTGATCATACGATTTGCGAGGTTAAGCTGTGCTTGCCGCGGTCAGTCCGTGGATGGGTGACCGTGCGTTACACATCGAGACCCTACCGTGCCTCGGAGAGCACGTTAAACCGTCGGTCCCTGTCATAAGAATACTTATGACAGTCGTTACGGGTAGTGGGAAGCCCAAAAGCCTGACAACCGGTCTAACCTTAGGATATCAGCATTGCCCAGTTACTGGGTTACGGAGGTCTGAAGGCAGTTGCTCCGTGTAAAATACTGGTATTCAGCCGCATCTGGTTAGACTGTAAGCTGACTCCAACATAATTGGGAAAAGATTATAAGGAAAAAAAGTTTAAACGTTTGTGAGTTTGTGAATTAATATGTTTGCTAATCAATCACGTCTAAACGGCTGAAGAGATTTGGATGAAATTTAGCACACTTGTAGTCCATAACTTGAATTAGGACATAGAATACTTTTTATCCGGGTACATGAAGTAGTTCCTCTAAGACTCGAGTGAAACCGCGGGCAACAGCTGTTGTTTATAATTTTGTAAGTTTTGAAAAAGGTACTGCTCACTGGAACTGATTTTGCAGGGTTAGGTGATAGTATAGCAAAAATACACTTACATTATTACACTTTACAATTAAACTTATACAAAAACTGGTTCCGTGCGGGAATCAAACCCCCTACACCTTGCGCAGCAGCCAAACGTTCAGCCAATGTGCTAATCGTGCCGAAAGACAAGAGACGTGTCTTAAAAAAAAAAAAACGAACGTACTGCGTATAAAGAATCGGACTAAAAAATAGCAGTGTTTTTTCCATAACTAAGTACTACGTTACTTAAGCCAGTGAAAGTTAAATAAACCATATTTCGCCTTTTCGCCTTGAATTCTCCCAACGTTTTTACTGATAGAGCGGAACCGTTTGATATGGAACAGATTTAATGAACGAATGAATGGATATTCATTCGTTCGTGAATGTAACGCTGGAATCACGTTCACTTCACTGAATCTATTAGTGCTCACCATAGTAACCATTTTTTGATCAAAAGATATTTTAGTTCATTTTATATTCAGTTGTTAAAATTAAATTAATGATTGATAAAGGTTACCTGTTTGCGAAAAAAACAAATGCGTAACGATCACGACCACACTTTAGGTATTTTTTACCCGACTGCCAAAGAAGGGTTATGTTTTTCGCCTTATACTAAACTAAATGCGGGTATTTAACTTAGGCTTTTAGCTCATAATATAGTCTGTTAAACCGAAGTAGAGTTTACTTCGTTTATAGTATACTAGCTGTGTCCTCACGGCTCCGCCCGTAGCCTATGTTACTCAGTGATAGTGTAGCTTTCTAACGGCAAAAGAATTTTTGAAATTGGTCCCGTAGTTTTTAAATTTATTCGTTACATACAAAAATCCAAAAATACAAATCTTTCCTCTTTATAATATTAGTATAGATTTTAATTTTGTTTTCTATTCTCGATCTTGTTTCTGTCTATTTAGCGCATTACTTTTAAATTATTTTCGTTGCAGTCGGGTTTTTGATTTTTAAATTATTTATTTAATTATTATATAGGTATTTGCGGAGATTAATATCATAACAACACATCATTTGTAAAAACTTTAACTGGCTACCTCTTACAGCTACCTTGTATCATGCGTAGGTAACCACCTGTTCACACAGCGGATCCGTTTTATCGGACCCGTTTTAACGGATCCGTTGGTACTGGATGAGTTGTTCACATCTCTACCGACGGATCAGTTAAACAAATGGCAACTACGTCACATCTGGCAGACAGGATACGATAAAAATAACTGATCCAGTATTTTTTACTGGATTCGGAATACTGTCGTGTATGTGAACTCGTTCATACAACTACAGGCGCCATCACCAAAATATAAACGGATCCTGTAAACAGTTTCTGTGTGAACTAGCTGTAATAGTGACCCATTGGTACTCTTTGGGCACGGAACCCTAAAATGGCTGACGTAACTAAAATAGCCATCTACTACACCTTATAACATTCTCTGTTATTATTACTAAGTAAGAATCATAGCTTAACTCGCAAAAACGTAATGAACAATTTGTTAGTTCAACTAACACGATATAATCAAGTCAGACAAAAAGGTAGCTATTAAGTAAATGTTTTATGTGCCTAATGTCGTGACCTACATACGACGGCTCCTAATGCCCGAATAAGTGCGCAACTCGGGATTAGTTCCAAAGTTCGTAACTAAGCATGCGTTTTATTAGTCAAGTTTCTTATATTTGTCATGGTTTTTGATTAGGTTTTAGTGTGAGCGGGCGTTCTTTATGTTTTTATTTGAAATCTTGAAAGTGTTATAAAAATGATAAGCAACAGTGAAAAAGCCAATAAAATCTATACTAACATTATAAAGCTGTAGAGTTTGTTTGTTTGTTTGAACGTGCTAATCGTAGGAACTACTAGTTGGAAAAGAAAAAATCTTTTTGTGTTGGATAGTCCATTTATCGAGGAAGGTATAAAGGTAAGGTAAGGCTATATAACATCACGCTACGACCAATAGGAACGGAGCGTAAATGAAAAATGTTGCAAAAACGGGAAAAATGTCTACCCGTGCGAAGCCGGGACGGGCCGCTAGAATTTAATAAAATGCCCAAGTAATAAACGATTTCAAATTGTTAACTAGACAGAGACCACACTACTACCACAATGACGTCATACCTTAAAAACTTCACAGTTAGTTGACATTACTTCGTACAATATCCGTTTAGCGCGACAAGGATAGAAAATGGCCCCTCCAGAAACTTCGCAAGCGTGTAGCTTCCGAACTTTTACATCGTTTTTTTTCACATATCGAGTTCTATCTATACTTTCTTTAAAATAATACTAAATTGTTGTACATTTTGAATAGTAGTTAAATATCCTATTACTGTCACAGATATTCCTGTTCGTGTACCTCAGTCTGTAATACGGTTATCGAGTACAAAGGTTGTAGTGGTGGCAAGCGCGACTGCTGATCGTGAGGTCCTGGGTTCGATCGCCAGGTCGGGCAAAGTGTTATTGGGTTTTTCCATGTGGGATTCCTCAGTAGTCTCCCGGATTTTGGATTTGGGCATGGTTGATAGCAATAGGCACGCCCTCTATTACATGGGACTTAAACATAACGGCGAAATGAGGGTGTTAGTATACACCTCTGCCTAACCCTTCGGGGAGTATAGGCGTGATGTTATGTTATGTATGTTTTATACTTTTATTTTATTTTTGTGCGTCATATTGACGCGAATAAACAACTTTTCTTTCTTTCTTTCTTTCTATAAAGGGTGTAAACGAAATCATGTAATTCCTTTAAATCTCGTGATGTACTGCTGATATACCTATAGATTAACCCTGCATGGTATACTTTTGTATTCAATAAAAAAATATACAAGAAGTAAACATGTGTTCTCAACGTGAGGCATTTTAGCGCTCCGAGCGACTTGCACGGCTATCGTTCGCCGCGCGGTCATTTAACCCGCGCGCGCTAAAATGCCTCACTTTAAGAACACATGTTTACTTAACGTAAAAATAATATCCAAATACCAAAGTATCCCGTTCAAGGTTAATCTATGTCAGCAGTACATCACGAGGTTTGAAGGAAATATATGATTTCATTTCCAACCTGTATTAGTAACTCTCCGCTATCCGCTTACAAGCTAACCATATCACAAACAGTTGTCTCTTTGCCACCTCAGTATTAAAGTGTAAAATATAATACGAGCTATACGGGTCGCGTGGCCTTCGGGGGTGTAACTCTAAACTTTTGATAAAAGCGCTCCACACGAGACGACACTCGACACGGTCGCTCCGAGCGATCACGTGTACTCCAGAATGTGCGCTGTTTTGTTAAGGAAATGGGAGAATTAGCTCTTTTTATTACACAGTTCTGGAAATGTTTATATTTAGTGTAACATTATTAGACACTAGCTGTGTCCTCACGGCTCCGCCCGTAGCTTATGTTACTCAGTGATAATGTAGCTTTCTAACAGCAAAATAATTATAGAAATCGCTCCTGTTGTAGTTTTAAAAAAATACAAATCTTTCCTGTTTATAATATTAGTATAGGTAGACTCGTTACGGGTAGTCAGAAGCCCGAAAGTCTGACAAATGGTTTAACCTTAGGATATCGGCATTGCCCAGTTACTGGGTTGCGGAGGTCTGATGGCAGTCGCTCCGTGTAAAATACTGGTATTCAGCCGCATCTGGTTAGACTGGAAGCTGACCCCAAGATAATTGGGAAAAGGCTAAGAGGATAGGTAGACTGCCCTGTTGGTCTAGTGGTCGCAAGCGCGACTGCTGAGCATGGGGTCCTGGGTTCGATACCCAGGTTGGGCAAAGTGTTATTGGAATTTTTCAGTAGCAGTCCGGAGTCTGGATTTGTGCCCGGTTGACAATAGGCTTGCCCCCTATAACATGGAACTTAAACAGCTGGCGAAACGAGGTTGTACTAAAACACCTCTGCCGAACCCTTCGGGGAATACAAGGCGTGATGTTATGTTATTAGAGATACGTTATCATTGGAATCAAAAGGGGTGCCTTTTTTGTGTTCTTTCAGCTTTAGTTCGCTACACGCGATCGCTCCGAGCGATCACGAGAGCTCCAATTTTAGAATGAGAGTATTAGCAATTTTTCTTTGAAGAGACCTTACATCACAGAAACAATTGAAGAGACAGTTCTTGGAACTTTTATATTCAAAGCCAATTGTTATATTCTGCTTTTATTCAAGAGCTTTTATGTGTGTTAATTAATAGATTAACTAATTGGGTATTTTATCCATGATAATATTTATGCGGTTTTATGGTTTTTGCGGTGGAATTAAATACTATTTGTTTGGGATACTACAAAATAATTAATATCCATTCAAAGTACTTCAGAACAAAAGCTTCATAAAATTGAAATAAAATAACATCACGCCTGTATACCCCGAAGGGTTGGGCAGAGGTGTATAGTAACACCCTCATTTCGCCGTTATGTTTTAAGCCCCATGTAATAGGGGGCGAGCCTATTGCCATCTACCGGACACAAATCCAAACTCTGCTACTGAGGAATTGTACACGAAAATACCCAATGACACTTTTCCTAACCTGGGGATCGAACCCAGGACCTCCTGAGCAGCAGTAGCGCTTGCCAGCACTAGACCAAGGAGGCAGTTTGAAATAATTAAACTAAGTATATTAAATTAATAGTTATTAAGTGCGTGATCGCCTCCTGACAGCCTGATGGATTCACGAACATGATGCGTGGATGAGCGCAGTGGAGCATTTTTATGGACATCATATCAGCTGGCAATAGTCCACTCCCAAACATGGGCCTCCTAATAGCCGCCATCACGAATGTGTCGCTCCAATGACCGCTACGATGAACGGTCAAATGGGATATAATGTAATAACCGCGTTTGGACAGACATATTAGTGATTGCAGTATGTTGTTATTAGCAAATAGAAAGACTAATGGCCTATACAACCTATAATTTACGGAGCTTTATTGGTTATTTACTCTTGTATCTTTATCAGATTGCGGTTAGGGAATCGTGTGTGGATATGTCTACTGCCTTTATTTTCGTCTCATTCACACAAAGTGCATCTATTCTTTTTTAACCGACTTCCAAAAAAAGGAGGATGTGTTCAATTCCACTGTATGTTTTTTTTTTGTATGTTTGTTACCTCATTACACCGTCATTTATAAACTGATTTGGAAAATATTTTTTTTATATGAAAGAGTATTTTGTCAAAGTGATCCTATTTAAATTTGGTGAAGATCTGATGAAGAACTTCGGAGATAGACAAAAATGACGAACAGTACGCATAATGTGATGATGTGATTATGTTATGAGCAGCGTCTTTAGTAGGTCTAACCATGTTTTAATTAAGGCCACTAAAATGCAAAAAAATAAAAAACATTTTTAACAAAAATAAAACCGACTTCAAAAAAATGAAAACAAGAATAAAATAATTACCATATAAAATTAACAGTGCCTTCAATTTGGTTAAGCGTGGATCAGCACCGACTTCTGAAACTGTTAAGTTTATAATATGGTAATTATTTTATTCTTTTTTTCATTTTTTTGAAGTCGGTTTTATTTTTGTTAAAAATGGATTTTATTTATTCATCAGCTCACATACTTCATCTATCTTTTCTTTTATACTTCCCTGAACATTCAACGCAGCAAAACGAAATTCTGCAACTCGCTTTTCGCCCCGTGAGAAGATTTGACGTGGTGTGTGGCGAGCATCACCGCTGTAACCGAGGTTTATAAATTTGAACTCATTATGTTCCCACGAATAGCTAAGGAAAAACTACTTGTTCACCTCTACAGAGCCCCGCGTAGCATGTGGCGTTCTATAGTTTCTGCCTACCCCCATGGGAAAAAGGCGTGAGTTTATGTATGAATGTATCTTTACCAATCATGAAGCAAATATCTCATAGATTTGTATAGAAGACCCTCTCATATGAAAGTAGCTTTATAGGTTAAATTAGCTTACGAGTCTATGTATATGCCCAGTAGCTATCACTGGTAAAATTTGCTTACGAGTCTATGTATATGCCCAGTTTGGCAATAAAAAAGCTACCATTGGTAAGCAACACCATTCGTTTTTGTTTATAGCAACCGGGCATAGTTGCCCTAACTTCCCAGTACAATCCCTTATGCTTCTACTGCTTCCACGAGTTTCCATCGGTGGAACAGGGGTTCTTTTTTTTCAGTAAGGAACGCGCTTTTTGTATGTCGTAGGATATTCGGAAAAATCGAATCTTTGCGTTAATCCTAGGACAATTGCAAAGGACCGGATATTTGGACTTTAAGTCAGATTTTTGTAATTTTCAGGATCGTTGCAAAAATCCAGCTTATCTTAGGTAATACGCGAATATCTGATATGCGCTGATAGGCTGATATGATCGTTATCACTTTTCTGTCTGTAGATCTTTGTGAAGAGCCATGCTCTGATCAACTAGAATAAAGATGATATAAATCAACTTTTAGATAAGCCAATCAGCGTTTATGTTTCCAATCCTCCTAAACAAACTGCGATTTTTGCAATGATCCTGATAATAGCGCGAAAGATTACAAAAATCTGTCTTAGATTCCAAATATGCAATCTTTGCAATCGCCCTAGGATTATCGCAGAGATCCGATTTTTCCGATTATCCTACGACATATACATCAAACATTGATAAAAATTCACATATTCATAAGGTTGGATATATCAAGAGAAATATATGTGAGAGAATTTATAAAAATACAAGTTAGGTATTTTTTTTTTAATTCGCTTTGTTCTACAATAATAATGGTTGTACTGACGATTTATTTTTAATCTTTTTCCATGTCTGTCAGTAAAAATCACGTAATAAAATTTATAGAACATAGTCTAGACTGAAAAATAAAAGTGAACAATTTATTACATACGTTTACATACATTTGCTGTTATTAAACAAAGTATGTATTAAAAAACAAAAAAAAAAAACATTCATACAGACGAACATAGTAACCTCCTCCTTTTTGGAAGTCGGTTAAAAATAAATTAATAGTTGAGCCATTAACTTGTACATCTATACTAATATTATAAAGCTGAAGAGTTTGTTTGTTTGTTTGAACGCGCTAATCTCAGGAACTACTGGTTGGATTAAAAAATCTTTTTGTGTTGGATAGTCCATTTATCGAAGAAGGTTATAGGCTATATAACATCACGCTACGACCAATAGGAGCGGAGCATAAATGAAAAATGTTGCAAAAACGGGAAAAATGTCCACCCATGCGAAGCCGGGACGGGCCGCTAGTTTGTTTTTAAACACTGTTTCAGAAATAAGAACTGATGTATTTCTGGAACGTTATACATGAATGTTGCATTAAATACTACTAACAGCTAGTTCACACAGAAACTGTTAACAGGACCCGTTTTTATTTTGGTGACGGTGCCTGTAGTTGTATGAGTGAGTTCACATAAACGACAGTATTCCGAATCCAGTAAAAATTCCTGGGCTGACATTTTTACATGTTCCGTTTTGTCATCAAAAACTGGATGCTGGATTTTTTGAGACTAGATAGCGCCGGCATTTCCTATCTGACTAGCTCTGAGAAGAAAACCCGAAACAAACTCAGAGATCAAGGTCCCTTTTAAAGTCCAGACATTGTGGTATTCAGCCGTATCTGGTTAGACTGGAAGTTGACTCCAAGATAGTAGAGAAAAGGTTAGGAGGAAGAATTGGCTTTATAATTTTTATAACATCACGCCCTGTATTCCCCGAAGGGTTAGGCAGAGGCGTATAGTAACATCCTCGTTTCGCCAGTTATGTTTTAAGTCCCTTGTAATAAGAGGCGTGCCTATTGCCATTAAACGGGCACAAATCCAGACTCGGGGCTGCTACTGACAAATTCCTAATGGAAAAACAATCGGCATTCATTTTAGAATATTTAACTTACTAATGTCGCTTTTAATATTTGGCGCCACTGTAGCGGCTGCCCGTCACAGCCGTGCCTCGACAATGTGTTATGACGAGACGTTATCTTGTTGGCAGCCAGTGTGCGCCGCATCACACGCCAGCATTGCATACTATCAAACGAGACTAGATTTTTGGATAAGTATGTCAAGTTTCCTGAAATTGATTAAATGTTAGACTGCCTTGCTGGTCTAGTGGTCGCAAGCGCGACTGCTGAGCATGGGGTCCTGGGTTCGATCCCCAGGTCGGGCAAAGTGTTATTGGATTTTTCTATTAGGAATTTCTCAGTAGCAGCCTGGAGTCTGGATTTGTGCCCGGTTAATGGCAATAAGCTCGCCCCCTATTACTTAAACATAACTGGCGAAACGAGGGTGTAGGTACTAAAAACACCTCTGCGAAACCCTTCGGGGAATATAAGGCGTGATGTTAGACCCACCGCGCCGGGTGAATATTCGAAAAACATTAACAAAAATTAAGGACGTTATTAACATCATCTCAAAGTTAAGAATTATGATAATGAAAACTCAAACTATACCGCTGCCGTGAAGCAATAAGACAAGAATAAAAACAATCTGAAACTACTATAATGTTAACAACCTAGTATAAGAATGCACATCTTGTGGGACAAAATACATAATATGCTTTCTTATAATTAGGCAAAAAAAAACACTACACATAAGCCGTCATCCGCAAGAAAGCTGAATCCCTGATCTGTAGAATGCGTGGCAGCTGCAACGGAATTCTGAAGACTGTAGCAGATAGGATCTCTACTAGGTGAGAGTAATTTAAATGAATTTTATTTATTTATTTTTATTATAATTTACATTTTAATTTTGATACTAATTTTAATTTTTAAGTTTCTATTTAATTTTCATTTTTTTTTCATTTTAATCTACAGTTTAATTTTCATTTTCATTTGTGTAATATTGTTATTTATAATGTACCTAGCTATGGATCCTAGATATCTGAATTAAAAGTTTTTTCTTTTATTTTTTTTATAATTGAACTTACTTACGATTTTTGTACACCAGCATCTTTATAAGTCTTGTTAAAGTACCTAAAGGAAGAGATAATTTAAAAAAAAATATGGAAGAAAGGAAAATTGTTTAAATTATAAAAAGAATCAGCGAATTTAATTCCTCATGTTGATAAAATAATAAAAATGCGATTTAGAACAAGTAATTTATTTCTATTACATACTTCAATGATCTCTCCTCTTAAAAGCTTCAATACAACAAATTTTCGTATCAAAAACGTTACATGTGGTCGGTTGTGGCGTGACGTCACACCCGTAGGGAATTACTGCCACAAATAGAAAAGAGCGTCCAGTGAAACAATCAGATGCCATTTTTGAATGCAATCTGTATGTACCTGCACAATGAACCGGCACAAATAGCACGAAGCTCTAGTTTTCGTTCGGATGTAAAATATAAGCGGTAGCGAACATGAATGGTCATACACTAATAGACGAAGTTAAGCAGAAAGGACTCAATCCAGAGTCACTTTTGAGTTATTGACGTTTTATGTTCAGAGTGGTTTTCTTCAGTGATGCTGTATTCAGATTTTGTTACGTAATTACACATCCTTGGTAAAATCGGTGGTTAATGGTTATATTGTGTATTTCTGGACGTATTTAGGAAAATATAGGGTTGGATGATTTAAGCAGGTTGGGTCTTTATAGGTTGGGTCGGAAGGAAGTGGGGCAGGGGAGCAATTGCCCCACCACAGGAGAGGTCCATCAGAAGAAGCTGGTGGACCGAGACCTGCCGGGGTCGCGGTGCATGCAATAGCGAATCCCGCGACCCCGGCCTTAGGTCAGACCTAAATATAAATATTTCTTGTAAAAAAAGTTGGCAACCCTATCGATGAGGGACATTAGGGTTATCAAAATGTCTTCTACAAAAAATGCTGCATCTCATTATTTAAACCAAACGCCTAGTAATTGGATCGTGCGACCGGCCACAGTTAAAGCCAGCATTAATTGCAGGAACCTAGCCAAGATTTCCACCGAATCACCGGCCGTGCGGGCGGCCATAATTAAACTATGTACTAATTACACTTTACTCAGATAAACTGTTTTTATTGTCCACACTCCCGACTTGGCTGGTATTGAGAAATGTGTAGTGGCCGCCAAGATCTGCGTTTGAGCTTAATGCTTTCCTAATTGGAAGTTGTATAAGTACTTATTTGTTAAAAGTTCCTCATTGATCTAATGGTGGCAAGCGCAGCTATTGATCGTGAGGTCCTGGGTTCGATTCCCGTGTCGGGCACAGTGTTATTGGGTTTATCCGTGTGTAATTCCTCAGTAGCAGCGCGGAGTTTGAATTTGTGCATGCTGTGCTACTACATGGGACTTAAACATAACGGCGAAATGTGGATGTTACTATACCTATATACCTCTGCCCAACCCATCGGGGAATACCGGCGTGATGTTATGTTGTTAAAAGTTCGTTTTTGAGACATAGATGGTTTGTCCTTTGCTCCGTTGCAACAGTTGCTTATAGGATTCTTATTCCACATTTCTTCCCTAGAGTCAGTCGTTCCTTGAAAAGATCGTGCACTTGTTCACGGTACATACAATCGGTTGCTTTATGTAAACTGGGGTGCATGAAAAGAGAATAGAAAACATATTTATTGACATAGTACAATTAATAGGTTGTAGCGCGTAGTATATTAAAAAATTATATTCGTCCGCCACAAGCCCGAACTCCTTAGCCTCCTCAACCGAGTCGTCGCACCGACCACATCAGCGCCCGAGTTGGTGCCACGCAATCCTCGCTCGTCACATATACTTATGAGTTACGCGAGCCGTCTACTGATGAACATGTACCTACGCGCTCTGTAGCCGCGCGCCGACTCGGTCATCACATTTAATTATAGTTATCAATAAGTGATCTACATAGTATTACCTATTCATGTTCACCTTTGATATTACATAATATTAATTTCTAGGTAGAACCAAAGCTTAATTACTCTATACACTATACGGTACACAAATGAGAAAGACAATAAATACATGCTCAGCAGGTCAGGTGGCAGTGCTAGGTACTACCACCTAACGTTGATTTTCAGCTGCAATCCACGAGTGCTATACGCTCGAAACTAGGTAAGTAAAGTCTCCACATGTGATCTTCTTCTTTTCGTGTGATTATTGACTAACCCGGTGTCAGAGTTTATGCCGCTCATGGGCCTCTGACTTCACTTCACATGCCGTCGAGAAATATCTCTCAGGCATGCCGGTTTCCTCACGATGTTTTCCTTCACCGTTTTTGAGCAGGTGTTAATTATACAATACGCACTTGAATCCGAAAAGTCAGACTTTCTTTGGTTCGAACTCGAGACCTATGACTTGGTAGTCCACATGTGATGATACGTAAGTACGACCGGTGCACCCTTTTTTTTTTTTTTTTTTTCTCGTTGGAAAATCCTCATGTATGTCCCTCGCCCGGGAAAGGCGAGGGGGTCTGCCGGACTCTTACCGGCTAAAAACCAACGGTGTTCCTTCTCCTGACCGTACGGCCAGGGTCGCGGGATTCGCAAAAGCATGCACCGCAACCCCGGCAGGTCCCGGTCCGCCATTCCATGGCGGACCTCTCCTCTGTGGGGCCTTGCCCCACGTCCTCCTGAGAAGCGCGCAAGGAACACGGCGCGCCGCCTTCTCGGGCCTGTTACTGGTCGGGCGGCGAGTACGACCGGTGCACCCTGGGCAGTCAGGCCTGCTACCAACCTTGCTGACTGTCTAATTTTTTTACGATGGCATGAGCAATTTTCATAGCTTGTGCAGACACGAGAGAAGAAGAACTAGCTAGCTACTAACCTCACAATAAAGTCCGGCGCCAAGCAGTTTGTGACGGGTGGTGGCGACTGGAGGGGTTCCGGGCCTATAAAAGGTCGGGCACGCTGCACATCGCTCTTTGCCGTCCATGATCCACCGTGCTCACCCGCCATAGCCGCGGAGCCAGTCATCTTTTCTGACTCCGCAGTCACACCGTTAATTCAGCCCTCATCAAGCTATCTCCCTCCCAGTCCTCTCGCAAGCAACGCCCTAAGCCAAGGTCCGAGTCCCATTAGGGGTCACCCTTAGTGCTGTTGTTGCTAGCTAGTCATGATGTTAGTAGTGGTAATAGACTACTATTCTGTTAGCTTAGGTTAAGTATTTTACTCTCGTCTCCATTGGTTGGAGACTCTTCAGGTCTCGCCAATAACTGCCCGGTTACGTAGTAACGGTCCGCGAGACCATCTACAAGCAGTCGAATAGAAAAAGAAAATAAAATCGCTCTCTCTCGCGCCGCTGCAGTTGCCAAGTTGAGTACTACACCTGCGTAGGAAGACCCTGGACTCCTCGCATTGTCAGGAACCACGCCCTGCTGACCTAATTGTAATTATTATCAAAATATATATAGTGTACGGTTTAAAGTGTTTTTCACTATCCTCCCGTAAGTACACGCCTGCAAAATTTTATGTGCACATGATTGTTGAGGGTTGACTCCTAAAGCCACCCTGGACCTCTAAAGTGTGGCAAGTTTACTGTGTTCCGTTGTGTGTATGTGAGAGCCAGAGGAGTATTAGAGGAGTCCCTCTATATCTCTGTTCCTTGAATTCGTGGGCTTCATCTTAGACCCTGTCTGCGTTTACCATCAGGTGAGACTAGGACCAAAGGCGACCAAGAATGAAAAATAACAAATTGGATCTCTGGGTAATAAGCCGGGAAACAAAACATGATTCCCTCAAATATATTCTATACCAGTTTAGCGTTTCATCTCTTTACGATGGATAGCTATCTACATAATTCACATAACATCAAAGTGAGGGTGGTACCCATCCAGGCATAATATTTCCCACTGCAGTTCATTGCCTCCTCGAGCGAGGATTAGCATTTCTTCGATCTTATGCAGATACCATGTTACGGGGAATGTTGGAAACGTGGGTAAACGTAGTTTAACTTTGATTAAAACGATCGACAGTATTCATATACATTATTTAGTTAGGTAATGATAACAGTGATAGCCTAGCGGTTGAACGCTTGCCTTCCATGCTGGGTCTGAGTTCGATTCCGGCCCGTAACACAAAATTTTCGAATTCATGTGCGGATCATAGTTTGATTATCATTTGCGTTAACTGTGAAGGAAAACATCGTAAGGAAACCTGCACATCTGAGAGGGCTACATAAAGTTCTCTATAGTGTGTGTAGTCCGCCAACCCGCACTAGGCCAGCGTGGTGGACTAAGCCCACGGCCTTTTTCATTCTGAAAAAAGGCCCGAGTCCTGCAGTGGGACAGTAATGGGCTGATTATGTTATGTTATGATTCTTATCATCTTTACATAGTATAAAAACAAAGTCGCTCCCGCTGTCTGTACGCTTAGATCTTTTAAACTACGCAACGGATTTTAATGCAGTTTTCAACAACAGATAGAGTGTTTCAAGAGGAAGGTCTATATGCCCCACATTAGTATCTACACTGCACCCGTGCGAAGCCAGGGCGAGTCGCTATTCTAGTATAATACGATGTTTCTTATTTTATTGATAATTAATAACTTGAGATTAGAATCATTGTAAGTATTTCAGTGGCCACAAATATTAGAGTCGAGGTCTCCAGTCGTAATTTGATTGCTGTAAAATTATTTTTTTGAATATGGTGGAAGAGTGTCGTTGTTAATAATATGCGGATATCCTGTAACGTAAACTTATTATATGTATGATGGCACTCATGCGCAATGTAGTAATGGAGCGACCACATGAAGCCAACGAAGATTGACGAAGGTTGACGAACGCCAACAAACGTTTGTCATTTGCTGAATTTGAATAAGCATTGTATACAAGCAGGTTTCATTCGAATTTTAGCAAATGGAGCCCCGATTGTTGGCCTTCGTTGGCCTTCATTGACTTGGTGTATAAGCAGCATACTGCAATTGGCATTTAACGATTGTTCTGCCGTATGCCTAGCCTTTTCCCAACTATGTTGGGGTCAGCTTTCTGTCTAACCAGATGCGGCTGAATACCAATATTTTACAAGGAGCGAGTGCCATCAGAACTCCACGACCAAGTTACTGGGCGATGCCAATATCCTATGGTTAGACTGGTTGTCAGAATTTTGGGCTTCCTGACTTCCCGTAACGACTGTCATAGGTATTCGTTATGACACCTGGGATCGACAATTTTAAGGTGCTCTCCGAGGCACGGAGGGCCCTCGATCTGTAACGAAAAGTCACCCATCCACGGACTGACCGCGGTAAATCATGATCCGCGCGATTTTTTGATTAGCCACGAGGCTCAATCTGCCGTATACGGCCCAAGTAGGTAATGCTGTTTAGGTAGTACGAACTATAAACAGCAGAACTTAAACCACCGTGTATTCTGGAGTTCATCTAGTTTTTGGTTTAGTTTTTGGGAACTGGTCGCGACGGTCGGGGGTGACCTCTCGCTTCCGGCCGTTGCTCTTTTCATTGTCGGGAGCGAGGGTGGGTGGGAACCCATCACCTCCTCTTGCGAGGGGGTGATGGCGACCAAGAAGGGAGCGGGGAGGGAGAGGGAGCTGTCTGCTGCTGCTCTTCTCCCTTTCCGCGCCAGACGTACCGGGCGCCGGAGGGCCTGCGACTGCCTCTGGCTACCCTGATGTGTGGCCTGCGGGCTGCGGGTTAGGGGACCCGCTGCCCGAACAGTAACAGGCCCGTAAAGGTGGCGCGCAATGTTCCGTGCACGCCTTTCAGGAGGATGTGGGGCAAGGCCCCACAGAGGAGAGGTCCGCCAGTGGCTGGCGGACCGGAACCTGCCGGGGTTGCGGTGCATGCTTATGCGATTCCTGCGATTCCGGCCGGCAGTCAAGAGGAGGAACACCGTTGGTTTTTAGCCAGTAAGAGTCCGGCAGATCCCCTCTCCTTCCCCGGGCGAAGGACATCCATGAGGACTTTCCAACGACAAAAAAAAGGTTAAAACAAGATTTAACCAAGTTTCCAACATTACCCGTAACATATATAGCGCCATGTTTATCCGATAGTCGATTTAATGCATTTTGTTTATCTCAATACATGGAGCCCTACGTGACTGCAGACAAAGTCTGTCTTCAGCCGGAGGCTACAAATACGACGTTCCATGCTTACACTCCGATCGTATTTGAACACTTATTTCCGATATCCGATCTAGAGATCGTGAACTTTGATTTTATAGTTTTATATATATTTTTAAAACAATGGATTTGAGGGATATTTTCTGTGTAAGAACTAACATGTCTGTAAGAAAAGAAAAGAAAGAAAATTATTTATTTAAGTGTCGTAACAGACTGTTGGGGCGTAACTCCCAACAGTGTAAATGTTATGTTGATGTTTGTGTATCGGAATGTTATGTTGATTGAGTAGACAACCGTTTGGTATAAAGGTTTAATTGCTACTAAAAATAACAATGTTATAAAGTAATAATGTACAATTAATGTTGGATTGAACAAACTGCAACGTTTCACTGTAAGTAGGACAAGTTAGTGTCATGTACAGCGTAGCTCGTACACAGACATACAAACATATTAAAAGACAAATGGAAAAAAAAACAACAAAATAAAGAAGTAACATGCCTCCACGAGACTAAAAAAGGAGCCCATCTCAGCATAATGCTGCTACACCGAAGTATAGCAGCGCTGGTTTTTGGATGGGTCCTGATAGTGAGGCCACGTGCAGCCATGAGCAAATACATATATTAATAAATCAATTACAATAAATAAAATAAATTAATAAATTAATTACAATAAATACTTTGATATTTGTATATAAATATTATTTATAGTGTGCCTACGTGTGCATCCGCCTTGACATTTGACGTTCCACATAAGTCTGTACATTCCTTAATTTGCTTTAAAAAAATCTTTGTAACAGTTTGAGCTACACTATTTGCGATATAGTATGGTGTGGGTGAGAACTGTCAGTATTTGACTTTATTTCTAGTGGTGGTAAGCGCGACTGCTGATCGTGAGGTCCTGGGTTCGATGCCCAGGCCGGCAAAGTGTTATTGGGTTTTTCCGTGTGGAATTCCTCAGTAGCAGCCCGGAGTTTGGAATTTGTGTCCGGTTAATGGCAATAGGTTCGCCCCCTATTACATGGGACTTAAACGTAACGTCAAAATGAGGGCGTTACTATACACGTCTGCCCAACCCTTCAGGGAATACAGGCGTGATGTTATGTTATATATACTTATAATACCTATATAACGATCAATTGTAGTGCGTTAGTCTCTCAAAAACTAGAAAACGGCTCGACCGATTTGTGTTTTTTTGTTTTGTTCGCCTCAGTACTGCGGTGGTTTAGGAAAAAAGAAAATTACGAAAAAAAGAAATACAACATTTTTGGTGGTTCGGAGTTCACTGGGCAGCTAGTATTAATAGACAAATGTATTATGACATCTATGGAGAACGATGTGATCTATTCATTCATAGCGTATTCTCAACTGCAGATAAATCATTGACTTTTCTAACCCCATCCTTCTTTTATACAGGGTGTAAACGAAATCATGTAATTCCTTCACACCTCGTGATGTACTGCTGACTTATATGAAATCTGAAAGGGATAATTTTGGAATCAATAAAAATAAAATCACCAGAAATAAAAATGTGTTTTTAACGAAAGGCATTTTAGCGCCCCAAGTAAAATGACCACGCGGCGAGCGATAGCCACGTAATTCGCTCGGCGCGCTAAAATGCCTCACATTAAGAACACATGTTTACTTCTTGTAATACTTTATTTGTTCTCCATATATCATCTTGACTGCCTTGTTGATCTAGGGGTCGCAAGCGTGACTGCTGTGCATGGGGTTCTTGGTTCGATCCCCAGGTCGGACAAAGTGTTATTGGGTATTTCCATTAGGAATTTCTCAGTAGCAGTCCAGAGTCTGGATTTGTGCCCGGTTAATAGCAATAAGCTCGTTCCCTATTACATGGGACTTAAACATAAATGGTGAAACGAAGTGTACTAAAAAAACACCTCTGCGGTACCCTTTCGGGAATACAAGGATGATGTTATGCTGTTGTTATATCATCTTATTATTTTATTCGCCATATTTTTTATTCAAATATCATTTTGGTCGTTGGATTTCAAAGATTTGTGTAAAATCCCTATTATCTGTGGCTTAGTTGTGTATGTCTAAGCATGCACCGTTTGATGTGATTTTCAAATATTAAAAAAAAAAGGTTTTTCTTTCAATTGTTACTGAAAATATTAGCATTTTTTTTGAAGATATTCAAATTCACTATCGGTTATTTAGAAGGGGATCATAAAAATATCTTTTGCAGTCTAGACGTCTTGCGGTGACATATTTAAATATGAAAATCGTCTTTGAAAAATTGTAATAGGTACCTACGAGTCTAGTATTAAATTCTGAGAGACGAAGCGAGATTGTTGAGAATGTGACACCATAGTGACCATAACGACGGTCGGCAGTGAAAACCTCATAAATAAAAGTTTCTTCAAAAACGTATTATTTGTTCTTTAGATTGATAAACTCGTCATACACTTACTAGTTCAACAAACTTTCAATTCAAATACTTCTAAGCTATCTATGACGTACGATGACCAAACTTGTACCTATTAAAATAAATGATCGGCCATTTTTTTTGCAGGATAAGTTATTTCTATCTCTTTTAAAAAAATGTATTTTACACATACGTGGTTTTCACTGCCGACCGACGATAAACGACAGAACTAAACTATAACCACATTGTCTCGTAGGTCTAGTGGTGGCAAGCGCGACCGCTGATCGTGAGGTCCTGGGTTCGATCCCCAGGTCGGGCAAAGTGTTATTGGGTTTTTCCATGTGGAATTCCTCAGTAGCAGCCCGGAGTTTGGATTTGTGCCCGGTTTATGGCAATAGGCTCGCCGCCTATTACATGGGACTTAAAACATAACTGGCGAAACGAGGATGTACTAAAAACACCATTGTCGAACCCTTCGGGGAATGTAAGGCGTGATGTTATGTTATCTATACTAATATTATAAAGAGGAAAGATTTGTATTTTTGTATGTAACGAATAAACTTAAAAACTAGGTACTGGACCGATTTCAAAAATTCTTTTGCCGTTAGAAAGCTACATTATCACTGAGTAGCATAGGCTACGGGCGGAGCCGTAAGGACACAGCTAGTGTTATATAATTTGACTAAAATGATGCAGAATAAAATAAAACACAGTACTACTAAATACAATCAAAAATAATTTAACAAAATCCAGCCGAGTGTGAGCTGAACTCACGCACCACCTTTGAATTTAGACTGTTTAGTATTTTTAACATTTGCCATGATAGCGGCCATTGTTACACATATTGTGTGAAAATTCCAACTGACTATTTATTACGGTTAAAAAAAATACGTTTAAAAAACGACTTCAAAAACTAAAAAGTATAAAATAACTTAATAAAGATTTAATACACCTCTAATGCAAACCTTACCTATACCTTTACAGTTTCAGAAGTCGGTGCTAATCCACGCAGAAACAAATTGAAGGCACTGACTTCTTTTTAGTTTTTGAAGTTGGTTTTTTTAAAAGTAGATTTTTTTATTTTTTACTTTTTAGTGTCTGTAATAGGTTGTTCTGTAAACTACAGTACAATTTTTCTAGATTACATCAGGTAGAATAATTACATCATCCACGTAAACTAAACTGTTCATAAAAAATAAAAATGTTCATTAAATTAAAACTACTGGGCTAAACTATGTTAAATTTTTATAGGACCAAATGACAACTATTTCGCATCTAACTAAAGAAGAATCACGTAAATCGGATCATAAATCTCAGCGTAATCGGTGTACATAGGGTAAAACCGGGATAGATGCCCCACTTTTTGAAAAGACCTCGTAATTTTAAAACTATTAATTCACCATGAATAATTCCTATGAATATACCTAGTTTAATGTTTTATCTTACGTTGCGACCAGTTTTTGATGACCTAGCAATTATTGATTACGTAGAAATTGAGTTTTTGCAGACCCATATTTTTTAGGATAGATGCCTACCTATATGGGTAGATGCCCCACCATAAAAATGCTAAGAAGGATAGATGCCCTTTAGAATAAAAGAAGTAAATTAGGGTAAAACCGGGATAGATGCCCCACTTTTTGAAAAGGCCTCGTAATTTTAAAACTATTAATTCACCATGAATAATTCCTATGAATATACCTACACTGGCCTGCAAAAATAAGTATCACACTTTTAAAATTGCAATAACTTTTTAAGTACACAAGATATATTTTCGAAACAAAAAGGACTCAAAAAAGAGTTTAACTTTGTTACTATAGTTTCAAAGAAAGCTGATAAAAATTGCTATAAAACGTTTTTTATTTTAAATCTCTAACTTCTATAGTTTAGAAAAAATTGAAATTTTAAAAGTGTGATACTTATTTTTGCAGGCCAGTATAGTTTAATGTTTAATCTTACGTTGCGACCTGTTTTTGATGACCTAGCAATTACTGATTACGCAGAAATTGAGATTTTGCAGACCCATTTTTTTTAGGATAGATGCCTACCTATATGGATAGATGCCCTACCATAAAAATGCTAAGGAGGATAGATGCCTGTGGTGTAGGATAGATGCTCTTTAAAATAAAAGAAGTAAATTACAGATTAAAAATGATTTATTTGTAATCTAATATTTGTCTGACAAAAAAATCAACATTTAAGTCATAGCGTGCACAATAATAATTAAGACGCGGCGATAAACATACCAACCGATCTGTCAGATATAAAAATATGTTAATGTTACCCTCTTCGCGCATGAAACTACATTCCAATAGCCCCTTCGTAATGTCCATAAAAATATTTAATAAACTACCAGATGCAATAAAAAGTGAAACCAGCGATATGATGTTTATAAGCAAGCTCAAGCAAATATTAATTAAAAAAGCATACTACACAAAAAACGAATACATACATGACAAAAAAATTGATTCTACACAAACAGACACCATACACAGTTAGTCGTATAGATACATTCATACATACATAGACCACAACCTAAAACTGATCTCAATAATATAATATTCTTACCTATTTAATGTTAATAACATAATTTAAAAATTATTGATTGTTAATTTATTTCCTAATTTTATTTTATTTTTAATTAAAAATTAATTTTATACTTTTTGCTGTGCCCCACAGGGTCCGTAATTGTACCTTAGCTTTAAGCCATTGTAACACCTTTAAACATTATGGAATGCAAATAAAGATATGAATATAAATATGAATAATTATTATTATTGAACATTAGTAACTATTTAAAATAAAAAAAACAACACTTTAAATAAAAACATATATTATCCTACTTAATTTAGGCTGAGCTTTCCACATTTTGTGCAATAATTTCTAAAAGGTGTGCACATTTCGTGCAGCCACTTGTGGCACATTATACATTAAATCCAGTCGGATTTTGACTTCGTATTTTTGTAATTATCAAAGCATTCAATGCAATAATTTTCGTCTCTATCATTAGGGCCTTCTTGTTTGTCTATCTTAGTTGTTTGTCAATTTCATCGAAAGCTGGCTGTAATTGTTCTGTAGTCCAAGAAAGTATTTTCTTTTGTATTTTCGTGGCATGGTTAACCTACAATCAGTAGATTGATTAAAATTACACGTGAGATAATACTAACACAACATAATATTTCCGATAAGCAATGAAATACTTTTTTCAAAACACGCTAGCACTATCGGGGGATAGATGCCCCTATACCGCGAAAAATTGGGGCGACTATCCTTTTTGATATGGATAGATGCCCTTTTATTTTTAAATTAAACTAAATACAAAATATGAAATTATTGACACCTAGGTGTGTACTCAATGAACCAGTGTATTGATATAATAAAAATAGAACAGAATTTATTACTACTTATAAAGTTATGCAACAGTACTCACGTCTCAAACTTTCACGCGTTCGTCGCGTTCGCCGCGGAGATGATCGTACGCACCAGAGTGACGCTTCTGTTCAGCAGGATGGCTCCAGGGGACCGAGTTGTGTGGCGCCTACGCTCCTTATTTAACCTATAAATTCTTTATTGCGATTTTTGGAAGTTAGGTTTTTTGAAAACGAGGCACCTATCCCACTGCGCCAACTATTCCGGTTTTACCCTACATAAAAAACCAATCGAATATAAACCTCCTCCTTTTAGAAGTCGGTTAAAAAAGATACAGCCCTGTGATCGATAGACGGGGACAGGGGACGGACGGCGAGCGCTTGGTAATAGGGTCCCGTTGACACCCTTCGGGTAGGGAATCCTAAAAATAGCAAGCGTTTAGTACAGTAAACTCACAGTTTTACGAGTGCAATGTTATAAAGTGTACCGCATACATTCACAGACAGTCACCGACGCTTTGGCCGGACTTAGGAATTCTACTAGGAAACACAGTAATTTATTCTATAAATTCTGTAATATATTTAAATTCAAATTCAAATTTATAAGATTTTTTTCTTTTAATTTTGTAAAAGTATTGTGTTTTTTTTAACTTAGCCCCACACTAGAATTTCTCCTGTATCGTGGGTGCGTTTACAGACACAAATCTTCATACGCACAAATGCCCAGACCCCGGACAACTATCTGGGAAAAACCCAATAACACTTTGCCCGACCTGGGGATCGAACCCAGGACCTCACGATCAGCAGTCGCGTCCCTAGATTAGAATTATTAATTAGTTTACCAAATCATAATTCCTAAATTAAATTAGGTATCTAATATTTATTTCAAACTTTGCCCCACACTAGGATTTCTTCTGTATCGTGGGTGTGTTTACAGACACAAATCTTCACATGCACAAACGCCCAGACCCGGAACAACTATCTGTAGGCCATACAAATAAATCTTATGCCGGAGCACAATTAGAAATACTTTGCATGCATGTTTGCATAATGCATGTTTGCATGATGCATGATGCATGCTTGCGTGATGCTGAGACATTGGTTCAGTAGTGAAGGGACGTCAAAGTATGTTGCGGAAAATACATATTTCCGATTGCTGGTTAGGAAATGTATAGAATTCCTAGGAAATGTGTACTTATAGTAAAATATATTTCGCCCATTTCCTGTAGATTTTAGGCATTGTATATATTTCCTAGGAATTCGATATAATGACGGATTATTATATATTACATATCATACTTAAATTATTAAATAAATAAATAAACTTCGGAAACTTAAATTTTACATGTCAAACTCACATGGAAGTTCAAAAGTTCGCTATAATATGTAACTGCAGAACATATAACTGTAAATGCTTTCTTGAAACTATATTAACATAATAACAGTTTACCTCAACAATTAAAACCATTCTTAGGAACTTCATGTTTATAATTATGTTAGAAGCGTTTGAAGTTTTTATTGTTTGTTTCCGTTTTATAAATGGCATAATTATAAATCGTTTCTACTTTTTTCACTACAATAAATCTTACTAAATACTAAAAATAAAATGCTAAATAGGTACGAATATTTTAATAAATGTGTTATTAACTCAATCATGCTGTGAGAGCTGATTTAGCATAACATCACGCCTGTATTCCCCGAAGGGATGGGCAGAGGTGTATAATAACATCCTCATTTCGCAGTTATGTTTAAGTCCCATGTAATAGGGGGCGAGCTTATTACCAGTAGGTAACCGGGCACAAGTCCAGACTCCGGGCTGCTACTGAGAAATTCCTAATGGATAAACCTAATACCACTTTGATCTGATTTGAATATTTCGTACTTACTTATTTACTTTAACAGGTTTTTTTTTGTATTTTAACTTTCGTGAAATACATATAAATGTGTTGCTTATAGCTAGTTTACAGAAACTGTTTACAGGACCCGTTTTAGCGAATCCGTTCTTATTTTAGTGATGGCGCCTGTAGTTGTATGAGCGAGTTCACACACACGACAGTATTCCGAATCCGGTAAAAAATACTGTATCCCCAAATTTCATAAATACAGCCCAAAGGGTTGTTGATACATTAACGTCTAAAAATCGGCATTTTTATCACTGACTGACTGACATAAGATCAAAAACCTAATCCACTTCCAGATGATCTAGAAAGTTGAAATTTGGCGTCCAGCTGGGTAATTGTGTATATACAAAGGAAAAAGTGCCCGACCTGGGGATCGAACCCAAGACCTCACGATCAGCAGGTGCGCTTGTCACCACTAGACCAACGAAGCAGTTAACTTGTATCGACACGAAAAAAGTAGATCTAAATGAGGTACCTAATTCTTCTTCTTCTTTCGTGTCTGCACGATCTATGAAAATTGCTCATGTCGTCGTAAAATGATTATCAAGTCAACCAGGTTGGTAGCGGGGCTGACTGCCCAGGGTGCGCCGGACGTCTTTAAGTATCGTCACTCGTGGAGGTACTAACACCCATATTCTAAGACGTTCCTCCAAAACTTACTCGACTCGACTCCTCCTCGACTTGACATAAACGTCCTCGACACCAGATTTTTCCTCAGTCGAGGTAAGGAATCATCTGTCAAACTCAAGGTATCTCGGAACCTACCTTAAGGAAGGAAGTGTCAAAGTTCATATGTAACAAAAATGAATTTTGAAGACTTTATCGAATATGCTTACGATAATCCTTACAAGTATTTATCGCGGCGTTATTTGCGCGATGTAGACAATTCAAATTATGACGTAATGACTCCATCGAGGAGCCTCAAAGTTCACTCGAAATTGCGACTAAGAATACAATTTTATCTTTTACTAAGGTTTCAAATTTTTGTTTTTTTTTAGTATATACTCTATTCCAGGGGAGGGGCCTGGTAATCTGTATGACAGGGTTTCCTAGTGCAGATACCAGTCTCCCACAAAGGATTCATTTTATGTAATAATGGTGTATACACAATTTTATTATAAGGCACCTTTGTGGAAGATAAAATAAATGCTTATTATTATTATTTTGAAGGTGTTTTCGAGGCCGTTCTGAGCCGAGTATGAGTCGAGTAAGTTTTGGAGGAACGTCTTAGAATATGGATGTAAAACCTATGTTACCATGGATATTAGTTTACAATGTAGTCACACTCTGCATAATACTTGACAAACTTTTCCTATTTATCCAGAAGGAATATAATCGCAATTATTTAGTAAGTGCAGTATGTACAGACCTTTAGTAAAAAATAAATAAAAACTAAGCATAATTGCCTCGTCGGTCTAGTGGTGGCAAGCGCAGCTGCTGATCGTGAGGTCCTGGGTTCTTGCCCCAGGTCGGACGAAGTGTTATTAGGTTTTTCCGTGTGGATTTCCTCAGTAGCAGCCCGGAGTTTGGATTTGTGCCATATTACATGGGACATATTACTCGCCCCCTACGGCGAAATGAAGGTGTTACTATACATCTCTGCCCAATCCTTCGGGGAATACAGGTGTGATGTTATGTTGTTTAAAATAAAAACTACTCGAATTTATTTGTAATTATTATTTATTTTACAAAGGTATACCTAAATAATTAAGAAAACAAAATTAATTAGTTAATTATTTTATTGGTCGATTTTAATAATAAATTTGAAAAAAAATTACATAAAAAGAATACCTATCAACTGAAACTAAAATTATAGGAAAAACAGTTCGACGAAACGTCAACACAATACAAATTAATACAAGAATAAAACGATGTGATGATTATTGAGGAAAACATGATTCGAGCAAACATATGAGCGACGTAACGACATTCGACGACTTATGATTTATTCAATAATATCAAAATCTATAAATAGTGTTACGTGAAACCAAAATCGACATCTATATAAATAAACATGAATCGCCAAATGTGTTGCTAAGCGCCAAACTTGAGAACGGCTCGACCAATTCGGCTATTTTTTTTTTAAATATATTCCTTAAGGCACAAGGAAGGTTCTTATGGAGAGAAAAAACATAAAAAATTCCGTGGAAAATAGTCAAAACAACACTTTTCTTTTCCCACTACAGGCCAATAACGTTTGACAGAACGAAGTCTGTCCAGGCAGCTAGTTATTAATAAAAATGATTTCCGCTAAACTGACAGTGCTGATTTCACCAACGTCGGATAAGTTTTATCTCAGGAACCTAATCTAATGCTATTCAAAACTTAAGGTAACCTAAATAATATAATAAGTTTCCTTTGATTTAAACAGAAATCGCAAGTCCTAAAGGCGTATAGACATATTTTTAGTTATCAGTCATATATCTATACTAATACTATAAAGAGGAAAGAATTGTATTTTTGGATATTTGTATGTAACAAATAATCTTAAAAACTACAGAGCCGATTTCCAAAATTCTTTTGCCGTTAGAAAGCTACATTATCACTGAGTAACATAGGCTACGGGCGGAGCCGCGAGGACACAGCTAGTCACCAATAAAATGCTGCATTTGGCATGCTTGTACCCGACTTTTACTGGGTGGGGCAAAGCTCTATAGAGTTTCTGGCATTGTCATTTGACGTTTTGACAGCTTTTGTATAGAAATTCTGTCAAAACTTATTCCTTGGATAAACGCTATCCGACGTTGGTAAAATCGGGCTTTATTCGCTTTTTAATTATTATATAATACTAGGCGTGTCCTCACGGCTCCGCCCGCGTAAGAAGTTTTATTCCAGTAATGAATATAGCCTATGTTCTAAGTGATAATGTAACTTTCTAACGGTAAAACCATTTTTGAAATCGGTCCAGCAGTTTTTAAGTTTATCCGTTACTTGTATAAAAAATACAAATCTTTCCTCTTTATAATACTGGTATAGATTTATTTAATTATATTAATAATAATATTTCGGGAACCGCAAATGTGCTCGTCAACTATTCACAAATAACTCTTTCAGGCATGCTGATATCTTCCCGACGCCTACGCGTTTGCGTAAGTGACCTTTGATTTAATCTATTTATATAATATTCATACCATAATTCCCGGTTGCTTCTTACCACAACTAAAAAAAGATCCAATATTATTGCATTTAAGTAATATAATAATGTTTCTAAAACATCTCCTATTTCACTTTTATCATAAGAAATCAGCATTAAAAAATAATCACTCAACATGATGACGTCACTTAATATAAAAACCAATGAAGCTATATAGAAACGGCGCCAGTTGTTGGTAGCTGTACTCTCGGTGGCTTTACAATGACACAATGAATACAAAAATTTCATATACATTAAAAAATTAACTATCAAAGGTAAAATTACACCTCCCAGGACGATAAAAAGTACTATATTAACAGGTCCAATTAAGATGAATAATTCTGATGATGCAATCAAATAATGAAAAGTAAATATAAAAATTTGTGATGTTATTACAGACAGACCCCAAGCAAAGAGACTACTCTTTAGGTATCTTCGTCTGATATTCCCATTAAGAACTTTAATAATTTCTACGTAAAGCATATAGCATATGACACACAACCAATGATTGTTTACTGTTTTTAAGTATACAAAAGTATGCATAGATATAATTTGAAACCATTCAAAAGTAGTTGTGTCCTTGATTATCGCACTGTGGGCGGTGTAGTAGCCCATAAGCAAGCTTGTAAATCCGAAGATGTTTGCTAGAATAGCGTTGATATATACGAAGTTATAGAAATTGCGAAATTTTCTTATGATGCACCATGACGTCACTCCATAGACGAACGCAGCCAGAGTCAGAACAAACACAGAGTAGTGTATGATAAAGAAGATAGTGTCTGATGATACCGGGGCTATATAACTCGTAGTAGAGTTAATTGCGGTGGTGGCGTTATCAAACATGACGCACTCACTATGCACTGATCACAAAGCAGATTGACTCACTTTCAGTATACTTCTTCTTCTTCCTGCCCTTATTCCACACTAGGTGGGGTCGGCACAACATGTATTTCATAAATCCATGTTGTTAGAGGTTTTGGCTTATTGTTTTATGACCGGCCGCCTGCCTGACGTCAACCCTCCTTGGGAATCCTCCTCGTTGCGCCGTCGCGCGGGTGATCCAATGTGCTTGCTGATATTATGCACTGGGTCCCAAAATGATATGCTTGTCAGTCTTATTGCCACACCGCACTCACCGATAAAATAACAAAAAAGTATATAAGTAACAAAAATAATAGTTGTCACAAGCGCTATGGAACAAGATATATAGCTAGCAGTATTTTAAGTACTAGTTAAATAATTTATTAAATTATCCTGTTTGTCTGTCTTTATAGGTTATTTAATTTTAGATCAGTGTGAGGCGACGCGTGCGGGGAACGGGGGGAGCTTCATCTAAGGCCCCGAATGCATTCAGTACGCGCATGTACTGTACATAATAATTTTGATGGGTGAATTTCAACTAAGTCGTTTTTTCTTTCATTTCGGTGGAAATACATAAGGTCCAAAATTATTCATCCGAAATATTTAAGGAGGTGAATCTATAGGTTTGAAACATGCTTTGTAGAAAATAATAATAAAATCATCAAAAAAAAATTACACGTTTGCTAAATTTAATTCTGTTGTGTCTGTGTGTTTGTTTCACTTTGCTTAGAACGTTTCCTCAATGATAGTGCTCGTCGTCCGAGTTCTGAGTCTCCCTCTCTCGCTCTTACTCTCTTGTCAGGTGGCGGGAGACACTGGTGCATTGTCGTGCCACCTAAACTTCGGTTCCCGCGCAAAAAATCAAACGCTCTGTGTAGGTCATTGACTCAGATCAGCTGAGTCGGAGTACGTACCATTGATAGATCTTATCAGAAATCCTATTTCTAAAATTGATAATTCGACTGATTAATTAATTACCCACTCCTACCTAAGTACATAGGTACCTACTCAATATAATAGCGGTATAGTAGGTACAGTGGCTTAGCGCGACTAGGGCAATTGTTGGTCGCAATTGTCGAGTGAGGCCGCGTGCAGACGACGGTCACTAAACGACATGACAAGGTTGTCCGTTGCCATAGAACGCGTGCGCATATCGAACCAAATGTCTGGCAAGCAAAATGTCCATCGGTGTCCGCCGGTCAGCGACGGACATGCCATGATAGAATTGTCGATGTGCGCCGGTGACCGCACGTAGATAGAATAGCGTTGTCATGTATATATACAAGGTTAGTCGGAAAGGGGGTACTAAGCCGCGGGCCACCTAAAGTATCACTGATGATTATCTTAAAGCAAGTGTTAAAATTTAAAAATTCGATAATTTTTATTTGCACGCAAAAATATTTTTATTATGGTTTCAAAAAAAAAACATCTGCTTTAGTTATGAATTCAGAAAATTAATTTTCTCTTCCGTTACCCCAAATATGACTTAAATTATAAAAACAGCTGATCATAGCTATGGACAGATAGATTTTAGCATATTTTTTTACGAAATCTTTAATAAGCTATTTCTCTTAAGCTGTCGAGTTTTGGGGAAAGTTGTAGAACAAAAGTTATCCCTTATTATGGGTACTTTAACACCATTTCGGCTTAGTACCCCCTTTCCGACTAACCTTGTATATACTTATAAATACTATGTATATGTATGTATAATGTGTAGGTATGTCGCCACAAAAGAAACAGTAGCAAGATTGGACTAGAATGATTTTGAAATACATTTGATGTCGAAAGCCCTAATAGCGCTAGGTAGCTCGCGCTCCACGTTTGCATTATTCTGTGACACGCTTCTTTGTTTCTAACCGTCTTATGTCTAGATTGTCTTGCGGACCGTTTTTACGTAATCGGGCAGTTCTTGGCGGGACCTGAGGGTCTCCATCCGATGGGGACGAGTAAAATACTTAACCTAAGCTAACTACTACTACTATCATGACTAGCAACAACAACACCAAAGGCGACCCCTAACGGGATTCGGACCTCGGCTTAGTCCGTTGATGGCGGGAGGACTGGGAGGGAGACAGCTTGATGAGGGCTGAATTATAGGTGTGACTGCGGAGTCAAAAGGGACGACCGACTCTACGGCGGCGGTGGGTGAGCACAGTGGATAGAGAAACTGTGTCACATTTCATAGTATTCCCTTAAATACAAGACACGCGGGCCCGACGGCAACAAGACCCGCTCGGGATCCGCGTTTTGTATGGTTTTTTTTTTTTTTTTTCCTATTCGACTATTGTAGATGGTCTTGCGGACCTCTTCTACGTAACCTGACTATTATTGGCGAGACCAGAAGGGTCTCCGAACCAATACCTACTATTCTAACTACCTAGCTAACTACGCAAAGCTAACTACTGTAACATCATGGTTATGACTATAGCAGCGACACCTCTAAGAGTGTCCCAAAGGGGGGACTCGAACTCTTAGGGTGTCGAATGCAAGAGGACTGGGAGGGATACGACAGCTTGATGAGGGCTGTATTCTCGCGTCATGGTGACTGCGCGGAGTCAGAAGGGACGATCGGCTCCGCGGCTGCGGCGGGTGAGCACGGTGGATCGGGGGATTTTGTATGGTGAACGCTTAAGTTCTTAAAGGTGAATGGGCGTTTTGGTCTACCCGTCCTCTAGCAATGAGTGATATATCAATAGAAAGGTTATTTAAAGTAGATTTTTTTTTGTATTACAGCTACTGTCAATTATTAGTATTTATGGAGCTAAAGCTCATTAAATATAACCATTTAAAAACTATGTTAACGCTCTAATATTGCTATTTATTATCTTTTTTACACGTTTTGCCATAGGAGCTTTGTCATAATAATTATTTAAGATACCTACCTAAGTAACACATATAACATGACGCCTGATTTTCCCGTAGGGGTAGGCAGAGGTGTATAATGCACCCACGTTTCGCCAGTTATGTTTAAGTCCCTTTCATTTTCTTCACACTGTAACTATTATTTACAAATAATGATAAGAACGTAGCGATACTTTAGTATGAGTAACAAAAAAAGAAGAAATTGTGATAGTATGGATATAAACGATTTTTCACTTTAAAGGTGTTATAACTCCGAAAATACTTACAATTGACTTTAGCTGTGTTGGTACCAAATGTTTCACTTAAAAAGACCTTTCTAATGACATATCATTCATTGCTAGAGGAGGAGTAGACCAACTTCTAAACATTTCGCCCATTCTCCTTTTTTTTCGGAAGCTTGACCTACGCTTCTCGTCAAACTAAAACTCGACGTATCATGAATAAACTAGCATGCCGCAGAAATAGGACTTCAAACATATCTAACAAGGACCCTCAGCCACATACATAACCCGTCATTGACTACTTACAACCTAAGTTGTCTAAGTCTCAAGTAACTGCCAACTTTAGAGAGCATCTTACCAACTTAGCACGGCGACTTAGAAATCTTTTCCGAACTATTTATAAGTTACAAGTTAGGTTTGCACTCTCATACGTAAGTTACGAACTTTCTATCCATTAATTGTTATATCATCTGGGGGTAAGCAGAGACAGTGTGAAAGCCTTCCCATGTATCAAAAGTTGGGTTGTCGTTCAAAACTTTGTCTCAGGTAGAACTCGTTTCAGACACTTTTGAACGTACTTCGAATTTAAAATCAAATGTTCTAATGGAGTTTTGTGACGTTTCAGGGGTTACATTTTTCTCTAGTGAATGTAAGAATGAAAGTGTACATTATCTATACTAATATTATAAAGCTGAAGAGTTTGTTTGTTTGAACGCGCTAATCTCAGGAACTACTGGTTGGAATTGAAAAATTATTTTTGAGTTGGATAGTCCATTTATCGAGGAAGGTTATAGGCTGTATAACATCACGCTACGACTAATAGGAGCGGAGTATAAATAAAAAATGTTGCAAAAACGGAAAAATGTCTACCCGTGCGGAGCCGGGACGGGTCGCTAGTTTCTAAATAAGGGGAGTTCAATATTCAGCAGTACAGTCAACAACAAAAGTCAATGAATATATTGGAATTTTAAAATTAATTGTATTAGTAGTTTTTCTGAATTTACCATCAACAAACAACCGCGCTGATCATACATTTTGCGAGGTTAAGCTGCGCTTGCCGTGGTCAGCCTGTGGACGGGCGACCGTTCGTTACACATCAAGACCCCTCCGTGCCTCGGAGAGCACGTTAAACCGTCGGTCCCGTGTGTCGTAAGAATACCTATGACAGTCGTATGGCAGCCCTAAAGTCTGACAACCGGCCTAACCTTAGGATTTTGGCAGTATCCAGTTACTGGGTTGCGGAGGTTTGATGGCAGTCGCTCCGGGCAAAATACTGGTATTCAGGCGCATCTGGTTAGACTAGAAGCTGACCCCAATATAATTGGGAAAAGACTAGGGGGAAGGGAGGAGTTTATAATTTATAATAATATTTATTTGTTTATTATATACTCTTTATTGTGCAGCAAAATATAAAATGCAAGTACAGTTATATAGCAATCTTAAAAATAGGTATACCTAATAGGCGGCATTATCGCACCCGGCGATTTCTTCCAGGCAACCATAGGATGAAATAGAATGAACTGTTCTTAATTCTCTAGCAGTGATAACCTAGTGGTGTCACCGTCGGACTGCCAAGTCATAGGTTTCGAGTTCGAACCCACGGCACGCACCTCTGAATTTTCGGATGTGTGTACCTACGGATCCATGAATCCGAAAATTCAGAGGTGCGTGCCGTGGGTTCGAACTCGAAACCTATGACTTGGCAGTCCGACGGTGACATTAGTTTAAGAGAAATTGCTGTACAAAGATTTCATAAAAAATACGCTAAATTCTAACTATCCTCACCTATGATCAGCTGTGTTTACATTTTAGGTCATATTTTTGGTCACGGATTAGAAGCTCCATTTTCTGGATTCGTAAATAAAGCAGGGACGTAGAATTTTTGCAAAAAATAAAATAAAAAATCATTTTGCACGGTTTTGTTTTATCGAACTTTGAAATTTTAACACTTTCTTTAAAACAACCATCATTAAATTAAGTGGCCCGCGACTTAGTACCCCCTTTCCGACTAATCTTGTAGTTATTTGTTGCACGGTTGCCATTTAGCCATGGAGCCCCTCGACATTCATTCTGAGTGTTGCATAATATGATTTGTGTGTTGTAG
Organism: Amphipyra berbera; assembly: GCA_910594945.2. Classification (NCBI taxonomy): domain Eukaryota; kingdom Metazoa; phylum Arthropoda; class Insecta; order Lepidoptera; family Noctuidae; genus Amphipyra; species Amphipyra berbera. Next base: position 4,732,935 of record OU343136.1, on the reverse strand, counting down.
CACACATGATACGGAACTCCAGTGAGGGGGCGAGAGTGTGCACTGTGTATTTATTATTCAAACGATTACCCTAAATTGTGTGGCTTCGCGGTGCCGCAGTTTATAGTGGTGGTTCACTTTTGTTCGTACAAGTTAAACTGACACTGTTATAGTAACATATAGATTATATAGGTATATAAGGTATTTTAGAAGCTATCAATATCGCCTACTGATTATTGACTGCCTTGTTGGTTTGGTGGTCGCAAGCGCGACTGTTGAGCATGGGGTCCTGGGTTCGATCCCCAGGTCGGGCAAAGTGTTATTGGATTTTTCCATCATGAATTTCTCAGTAGCAGCCCGGAGTCTGGATTTGTGTTTGGTTAATGGCAACAGGCTCACCCCCTATTACATGGGACCAAAACATAACTGGCGAAACGAGGGTGTACTAAAAACCCCTCTGCCGAACTCTTCGGGGAATACACGGCGTGATGTTATGTTCAATATCGTCATATACAAAAAAAAAAACTTAATAGTGTTTCTTCGCCTGTTTGTCTGTTTTTTGTCAACAAGGCTGAAATGATAAACAAAATTATATGGAATTCCGCTGAGAAAAGTTAAATAAATAGATTTTCATCCCGAAAAAAATTAAATCTTTTCATATGGGCCAAGCAAACTCTTCTCATTCTGAGAAGTGGGCCTTGCCCAGGAATGGAACAGTAAGAAGATGATTTTGTAATATGGGTAGAGCATTGGGCATATTTAATAACAACTGAAAATATATATTGCATTCTTTGGTCTTTCTGTCAATCTTTTTATAACATAAATTTCTGAACAAAAAAAGAAATGGCCAAATACTAAAACGGTACTCCATTTTGAGTTGCCGCTAAGAGTGGGGCCACACGATACGTTAACGGTGCGGTGCGGATTCGAGCTATAGGGTGCCACACGAGCGGTGCGGCACCGCAGTACAACGCTGTACGCGCCGCAGCGCATCACCCCTCCCCGCCTCGTCTCGCAGGTCACAAGTGCGGCGCGCTTGCGGTGCGACGCCGCACGGCGGCACAACACATCGTGTGACATGGTATAGTGATTTGTATGTAGGATGACGTTGCGGCACCGCTCCGGCGCCGCACCGTACCGTCAACGCATCGTGTGGCCAAGCTCTAAGTCTTGTGCTGTTACTGTTACTCTAAGACAAAATGACAGTGACAGAAATTAACGGCAACTTAAAATCGAGTAGCGCATGAGTATTTGGTTAAAAAACTCTTTAATGAAAGTAGTAACTGCACGAGAGAAATACGTTTGAGTTTGTACAATGTTACGGTTCATTATCTTATGTTTACAGGCTGCAATTAAAATAAAAAAGAATAGTCACATTTAAATAATTTAAATACAGAACTTTCGTGGAATGCTGCCGAAACAGGCCATTTGCTTTTTTGAATTCGAAAATCGAATCCGAGTCAAAAGCTTTTATATAAAAGAGACTGAATAGCATTTAACCGTCGTATAATTATACCAAAGCAAATAAAATTAACGTTAACATTTTTACGAATAAATTGTTTGAAACGATAATTTGGGCATATAAACATAGATATTTACACAGTAATATATTATTATTATTTGTAGCCTGTGGGCTCATTTTACACTAAAGGCGTACAGCGCCCTTCGAGTCCAATATAACAACGCGTTTAGGGTGCTGATGGGGTTGCCGCGTTTCTGTAGTGCTTCAGGGATGTTTGCAGAAGCCCGCGTAGACTGCTTTTATACAGTAATGCGTAAGAGATGCGCATCCCTGGTACGCAGGGTGCGGGGCAGCACCAACACCATCCTAAAAATGATCTCAGATAGACTGGATTGCGCGATCGTTAACCGGTGCTGTAAAACTTCTGCTGGACCTGCAGCATAATAACTATGTGCCATTTTTATAGGTTCATTTCATTATTTGTATATAATTTAGTTTACTAAGATAGATGTAAGTCAAATTATTATTATCACTATGAGTTATGTTACTTGAATAAATTATTGAATTATTAATTATTAGAAACAGAACATGTGGATACTATGTATTAGAGATATACATAAAAACAAACTACTTAGATTTGGAAATTAATTCAACATTTATTTGATTGATGACAAAATTCTTAACTAAATATTATAATTTAGCCTTTGATCCATCAATTCGCTACCCAAGAGACAAATTGAACGTACCTACTTAGTTTTTATAACAAGATTTTCAGCTGAATAAATATGAAAAATATTTTCATCGGCAATTTTGTCTGGATTGAGAATTTTCGATTTCAGTGAGTATCAAGTTTTAGCGAAATAATAATTACTAACTTTAGTTTCATCAAAGGTCTCCAAAATTGGTGTCTGTGTTTCTCGTCACCGTCATGGTCTATTTAGTTAGACTAGTGAAGCGAACTGGTCGAGTGTCCTTGGCCGCTTCTTGCAGGTACGAGCTCACAGGAGCTGAACATGAGCGTATCGCGTTAAGATAGATATTTAGATATGGAAGCAGAAATTAAACTCAAAAGCAGGCACTAAAATAACTATGTCTTCTTCTTCCTGTCCTTATCCCACACTAAGTGGGGTCGGCACAACATGTATTTCATTAATCCATGTTGTTCGAAGTTTTGGCTTATTGTTTTATGACCGGCCGCCTGCCTGACATCAACCCTCCTTGGGAATACTCGTTGCGCTGTCGCGCGGGTGACCCAATGTGCTTGCTGATATTATGCACTGGGTCCCAAAATCAAATGTTTGTCAATCTTATTGCCGCCAACTAAGTAGACTATGTTCTTCTTGGTGGGGTATACTTGAAGTTCCTCGACGTTCCTTTTCCTTGAAGTGTCTACCTTTTCTGTTCCTAGACAAAATCAAACTGGTTGCTATTTTAATTGTATAATTTATTTTTTTAAAGCCGTTTATTTTAGATTATATGAGTAAGTATCTAAACTCATACACTGACTTATTACTTTTATTTTTTTGTGAAAACGTATACTTTTGCAATGTTTGTAAATATGTGAGCACCATGTACCTATCACAATTAATATGTCGTTGTTTCATTTTTTATTTTTTTTTTACCTTTTGTGGTATAGTAATTTTATTCTAGGTGCATCGTTTTCACATATAATTGTATAATTAATGTACCTATACAAAATATTGTAAGACATTTTAAAAGAGTAACGGTGGAGTTTCTTGCCCATTCTTCTCCATACGAAACTACCTTTTGGAAGGGGCAACTAGAATCAATTCTATTTTCTTTGTAACTTTAACGTTCAAAAGTGCCTTTTATGTGCCTAATTGAAATAAATACTTTGACTTTGACTTTGACTTTGACCTAATAATATATTAGTTGATATATAACTACGTAATTAATAATTAAAGATTCACAATTTACAAATAACAAAAAAAGCTAAACCGTCAAAGGAGCAAGACATTTATATTCATTCTGCCTTGCTCCTGTGACGCTTTAGCTTGCTCACGCTTACTATCGATTCGGTATATTGTAGTTGTATTTTTTGTTATTTGTAAATTGTGAATCTTTAATTGTTAATTACATAGTTATTTTAGTGCTCTCTGCTTTTGAGTTTAATTTCTGCTTCCATACCTAAATACCTGGCTTAACGCGTTACGCTCAGGTTCAGCTCCTGTGAGCACGTAGCTGCAAGAAGCGGCCAAGGACATTCGACCAGGTCGCTTCATTGGTGACCCCGGAGTGATTTCATGCCGAGGTCTCACTGGTCATCGGCGGAAGCGGTTGCGATAGCGAGTATGGGTTGCTACACTAACATAATCAGCCCATCGCTGTCCTACTGCTCGGCACGTCTTCTCACAGGAATCAATAGGTAGGTATAGTATGACACAACTAAGAACTCACATCGGCAAACTTCGTAAAACCGGTCATTTCCGAACTGAGTGCGACTTAAGAATACGAATGTTTATTAATAATGCAGTAAAAAATATAACTGTAACTGCCTAGTGGTGGCTAGCGCGACTGCTGATCGTGAGGTCCTGGGTTCAAACACTACGTCGGGTAAAATGTTATTGGGATTTCCGTGTTAACTTCCTCAGTAGCAGCCCGGAGTTTGGATCTGTGCCCGGTTGATGGTATCAGCACAAAACAGATAGGTACAGAAGTCAATCACATGTATGTACTTCACTTTTCATACCTACGCTCGGCGGTCGCTCTATCTATATATCTATCTCTCTCAAGCGCATGGCACTCGCGCTCGCACTCAGTCGCACTCTAGTCCCAAATAGTCCGAGATATCGTGTCCGTGAGCAGTGTCTATGTGTGCGTTGCTCGAGCGCACTTGTATGTAGATTGACTTCTGTACCTTTCTGTTTTGTGGTATCAGGCTCGCCCCCTATTACATAGGACTTGAAATGAGAGTGTTACTATACACCTCTGCACAACCTGTCGGGGAATACAGGCGTGATGTTATGTCGAAAAAATATGTTTATGCTGAAGCTATAAGTACTAGTGGCGGGAGACGACACGTTTGGTGCAGTGGCTGGGCGATCGGCTTCTGCGCTACGGGTCGTGGTTTTGATTCCCACACGAAACAAATATTTGTATGGCCCAGTGCCTACAGATAGTTGTGCCGGGTCTGGATGTTTGTGCGTGTGAAGATTTGTGTCTGTAAACACACCCACGATACAGGAGAAATACTAGTGTAAATACGAGGCAAAGTTTTCTCTTAAAGAAATAAATATAAATAAAAAACTTGCGACTTCCATTAGACACACACACACACACACCCTCCCAACACATAAACTCTCACACACACATGCACAAACACACACGTCAACGTACTTAAAAATAAAATATTGTACTTACCGTGTGTTCCTTATACCAACATTTTTTATATTATCTTTTTGTTTAATTGTTAGTCTCGACACTATGTAACTAGTGACTAAGGGAAGTTGCGAGGCAACCCCAATACAAGTATCCTTTAACTTACTGGGGCTGCCTCAATTTTTGTAAGAAACCATATTTTTGAGACACAATAAATATGTTTTTATTATTATTTTATTATTAGTTGTTTGATCAAGTTTGCCGACGCGAATTCTTAGTTGTGTCGGTAAGTACTTACAGTAAGTACTTCTTCGGACGAATGATTTCACAAGGACCTCCACTATTCCTGAGAGCTCTACTACGACTGAATATATTCAAAACAAACCCTACACAACACAACATAGCAGATAACAAACAGACCGACACCTGATCGGGTTCGGTCGACTGGAACCACAACAGTTGACTCCATAATTGGTCCACAACTGTATGGGTCATTAAGTGGGCATCCAGTGCAATGCAATCGCCCGAAAAGCTCACTAATGCTACTGTATTCATTAAAACAAGTAGTGTACAGTGGCGGCCAAGTTTATTGTGTTCAGTATTCCGAATACTGAGACCGAATATCTTAACTAATATTGTAGGCGAGCTTGTTGTTATAACTTCGAAATTTGCGTGAGCCAGTCTTGTTAGGTTTATTTTGAATTGGATAGTTTTAATAATGGGTAATTGGACGTACTTTAGCAGAAAGGACTCAATCCACAAAATTGTCAAAAATTAGTTATTGGTACCAAAATGGTCTATAAAGTAGGGCCTTTCATTCAGAAAAAATAATCCAAGAAATAAACAAAGGAAATACGTTTTTTGTGACAGGGAACCAAACCACATATTAGGCAGGTATTTTCTTTTGATTACCTACTAGCTGCCCGGACAGACTTCGTTCTGTTAAAAGTTACTGGCCTGTACTGGGAAAAGAAAAGTGTAGTTTTTAGTATTTTCCACGTAATTTTTTGTTTTTTCTCTCCATAAGAACCTTCCTTGTGCCTTAAAGAATAGGTATATAAAAAAAACCGAATTGGTCGAGCCGTTCTCAAGTTTTGCGCTTAGCAACACATTTGGCGATTCATTTTTATTTATACATATAGATAGATTAAGACCCAAGCTGCTTAAATCATCCAACCCTATATGTTCCTAAATAAGTCCAGAAATACACAATATAACCACCAACCAACTTATAGATATAAAAACATTTTTTACAAAAAAATTAAACCAAATTCAAATCAAATCAAAAAAAAAAAAAGTAATCACCATATAAAATTAACAGTTTCAGAAGTCGGTGCTGATCTACGCTGAACCAAATTGATGACACTGACTTCTGAAACTGTTAATTTTATATGGTAATTACTTTATTATTTTTTGAAGTCGGTTTAAATTTGTTGTAAAAAATGATTTTATTTTTTTCATTTTAGTGGCGTTAATTAAAACTTGGTTGGACCTACTAAAGACGATGATGTGATTATGCTACGAGCAGCTCGTAACATAATCACATCATCACAATATGCGTACTGTTCGTCATTGAGGAGTTCCATTGTCTATCTCCGAAGTTCTTCATCAAATCTTCACCAAATAAATGGGACCAATTTTGAAGTATACCCTATCCATTAAAAAAAGAATCATCAAAATCGGTTCACAATTGGCGAAAATATCGATGAACACACACAAAAAAAAAGATACATACAGACGAACATAGTAACCTCCTCCTTTTTGGAAGTCGGTTAAAAATACGATTGATAATCGAGAAATTCGATTGATTTTACCAAGGATGAAATCTGAATACAGCATCACTGAAGAAAACCACTCTGAACTTAAAACGTCAATAACTCAAAAGTGACTCTGTGTGGGTTGAGTCCTTTCTGCTTAACTACGTCCAATTAATAGACTACAAGTACTTATTACTTTTACACTGAATTAAATAGGAATAAGAAAAAAAATCTGCATTGAAATCTTGGATATTCTGAAGTATTCTAATTTTGATATACTTAATTTTGAGTGTTTCTTAGACCATAATCTTGGAGCGCATGCTATTTAATCACTTAGGATGTAGATATAAGACAAAGATAAGTTGATATCGTAAACTCTGGAAGCATATCAGATGGTAATGCAAAACTTGTGCCAAAAATTTATTCAAACATAACATCAGGCCTGTATTCCCTGAAGGGTTAGGCAGAGATGTATAGTAACACCCTAATCTCGCCATTATGTTTAAGTCCCATGTAATAGGCGAGCTATCAACCGGGCACAAATCGAACTACTGCTACTGAGGATCCCACAATAACACTATGCCCGACCTGGGGATCGAACCCAGGACCTCTAGATAAACTGTCGCGCTTGGCACCACTACACCAATGAGGCAGTCCACATTTAAACAATGTAAACGACTGTACAAACTTTAAGGGCGTGTAATATGTTCAATTTTAATTAACAAATTTATTTTGTTTCTTAAGGTTATTACAAAAAATACCCCTTATATAAGTACCTAATATAATGTGGTTATCTAACAGATTTTGAGTTGAAAAATGGCTGCCATTTAGGGAAGGTTGAGTTTAGGCCCCGCATATTTTAATAAAATCTTAGCTCGTGGTTTATTACCAACCGCGCGTATCATACGATTTGCGAGGTTAAGCTGCGCATGCCGCGGTCCGTCCTTGGATGGGTGATTGTTCTTAAACATCAAGACCACTCCGTCCTTCGTAAAGCATGTTAAACAGTCGGTCCCGGGTGTCATACGAACACCTATGACAGTCGTTACGGGTAGTCAGAAGCCCGAAAGTCTGACAACTGGTCTAACCTTAAGATATCCGCATTGCCCTGTAATTGGGTTGCGGAGGTCTGATGGCAGTCGCTCCGTGTAAAATACTGATATTCAGCCGCATTTGGTTAGACTGGAAGCTGACCCCAACATGGTTAGGAAAAGGCTACACAGACCAATGTTATGGATAAGGATTAAAGTTGCTTTACACAATCTTAAACCAAACTACTTAGCTAGAAGCGTAATTACAAACACGCTCGGTCTGACCCGTGACCTATTTTGTTGATTAAATCAGTGTATGTAAGACGGATGCTGGAGTCCGACATTATTGCTAATTCGCATGATTTCCCTCGGTCTAATCAAGCAAGTGCTCTGAAGTGGTGTGTTTATTAGCCTGGCTACTCTGTTGTATCAGTCTGTTTGTTGCAGACCAGCGTTTATGTTCTGTTTTTGTGGTTCGAAGTTTAAATAGAAAAGCTCTCGTTTTATTAGTGTGTCTGAGTCAGTATTGATTTTCTTACTAGTAAATGAAGATACCCAGCGTCCTACGTGACTTCGCGACGCGATAAAATCAAACAGTGATTGTTCCTACTAGAAAGTCTAGGTGGTGTTGGCGTTAATATCGGCACGAGACAAAATGCGACGCAATGCGGTTGACTTTAAAAGCTGTCTTTGGAATAAAGTATTTACTAGGGTTTTTTTTAGTATGTGTCTTCAAGTTGTCAATCAAAATTGTCGTTATAACGCGTTATGGAAATTTCGTGCAGAATAAACTAGTGTTGTGGCTTATAGTACGACAAAACTAAGAAATCGCATCGGCGACACGTTTGGTGCAGTGGCTGCGCGATTAGCTTCTGCGCTACGGGTCATGGGTTCGATTCCCGCCCGGATCAAATATTTGTATGGCCTACAAATAGTTTTTCTGGGTCTGGGAGTTTGTGTGAGTGAATATTTGTGTCTGTAAACGCACCCACGATTCAGGAGAAATCCTAGTGTGGGGGGCAACGTTTAAAAAAAGGAAAAAAAAAAGCTCCGTACAACCGATCACTTCCGAACTGGGGGCGACTTCAAGACCACGAATATTTATTAATTAGGACTTCAGTAAAAAAATATATCTTCACGATGACGTAATAAGTGTGAGTGCCAAAATGATCGATTGCCATTGGTTGTTCGATCAACTTTGTCGGTGTGACTTCTTAGTTTTGTCGTACTGTACAAGACTTTCATATTCTAAATTAAAATTAATCGTCAATCTACGTACATTTGCGCGTATTTTTGTTTTGCTTCTAAGCGTAAATGAGGTGGAGTTGCGCGTAATTCCTACCTTTATTTTTTTTGGGTTTTGCAATAATTATTATAAGTGACATCATTAAACAAACTTACAGTGCGTGTTAAATAATTAGAACCAAGATGGCGTCGACTGCGTGATCTATGTAAGGTCATATGATTCGTTTTGATGAGTCCAATAGATTGCACTTGTTGTTCAGGGTCTGATGATGGAGCTAGAACGTGGATAGTGGAACTCGTCAGTGGCTACTAGTAAACCCCTCAAGTTTGGCAGTCGACGCCATCTTGGTTCAAGTTATTTGACGCGCACCGTTCCGTTTTCAGAAAGGCAGATTCAAAAATTAACTAATCAACTGTCAAATCTGATGTCAAGTGCTGTGATTGGTTGTTAGTAATTTGGTCAAGTCATAGGTCTTGAGTTCGCACCCAAGGTACGCACCTTTGACTTTTCGGATTCATGTGCGTATTGTGTAATTATCACTTGCTTAAAAACGGTGAAGGCAAACATCGTGAGGAAACCGGCATGCCTGAAAGATATTTCTCGACGGCATGGGAAGCTATGTCAGAAGCCCATGGGCGGCATAGACTCTGACACCAGGTTAGTCACTAACCACACGAAAAGAAGAAGAAGAAGTAATTTGGTCTACCAATCACATCAGTTTACAGGGAGTTTGACTAGAGACTAATGTTCAAATACTCAAATGCTCTAGAATTTTAATTTGCCGTTAAGTATCGTGCTGTCACTGTCACTTTAAGGCGGAGTGACAAGGACAGCACCAAATTAAAGGAAACTTAAAATTGAGTATCGTTTGAGTATTTCGCCATAAATGGAATAAACTTTCAAAAACCGAGGATAGGTCGATTAAAAAGATACTTTATTTGTTACACTACTGGCAACACTCAATTGAAGGAATGATGTTTGAGGCCGCGAGAGCAAGAACGGCATATATACTAACTTGTCTTATTGAAATATTCAAAGAAATCCATTTTGGAATTTTTGAGCTTTCGTAGAGTCTTTCAGTTTTTAATGTAATAAATGTGTTACTAATGCCATCTCTTGGTAGCTTGAAAAATCAATGTTAGGTTATTTTGCTTCTTTAAAAAATATATATTTGACGCAGATAGGCTTTTTAAAAATAAACATTATGAATGTGGATGAAGTGAAAGGGCGTTCTATAGTTTCTGCCTACCCGCATGGGAAAAAGGCGTGAGTTTAGTTTAGGTATGTTACTTAGGCCATTTTTGCGCTCGCAGCCTCATTTTTCATTACGTTTGAATAATCGCTCTATTTCTCCGAGACCAGCATTGAATCCGGACGTGTCTTATATATATATTCAGTGTATTAAATAAGGAGTTTTTTTTTCATTACGTAAATATACATCGTGTTGTTTAAGTATACAGCAGTACCATTCCAAGAAAAATACACATTAATAGTACAGAACCTTCACAGTAAGTGAGGCTTACGCCCTCTCCCTTCGTTTTTTTATGTAAATTTTATTAAACTTGTGGTTTAGTATCAGAATTGGATTGGAAAGGGGTTGGGTATAGTAGCATTGAGTTGGTATTCATAAAAATCTGACTAGATTAGAATTATCCAATATTGTCTAAAAGGTTTCATGTAGCTACCTTTTTTAGTACCTTCAAATTAGATTCATTAATCTTTATTGCATATAACTTTTTTAATTAAATCAATTTATCTAACAAATTCTTCTTTCGGGTCGGCACGAGCTATATGAGACTAGAAGCAGATTTACACGGTGATTGTTTCTCGAGGAGTCTGATGTTATCTCTGTTTTCCTCGTCGAAAAAGACAAAGACAGAACGAGACTCGCTTCTAGAAACTATTCTTGTGAAAACCAGGCTTAGATCATGCTGTGGTGAAAAGATTAGCTAATCAGCAAGGTTGTTCGCGGGGCTGACTGCCCAGGTGGCGACAGACCTGCCGGCGTTGCGGTGCATGCTTTTGCGAATCCCGCAACCCCGGCCGAACGGTCAGGAGGAGGAACACCGTTGGTTTTTAGCCGGTAGGAGTCCGGCAGACTCCCTCGCCTTCCCCGGGCGAGGGACATCCATGAGGATTTTACAACGAAAATAAAATATATATAGGGTGCGACAGACGAACTTATTTATCGTCTCTCGTGGAGGCTCTTTTTTTTGACCATGAAACACTTAAAAAAAAGTATTACAGTAGTGATCATTATTTATTTTGCAGCCATTTAGATAGCACATGTTCTGCGGTGATATGATTTTTTTATAATTATTTTCTTGTTCTTCCTGCCTTTATCCCATACTAGGTGGGGTCGGCACAACATGTATTTCATAAATCCATGTTGTTACAGGTTTTGGTTTACTATTTTATGACAGCCGCCTGACTGACATCAACCCTCCTTGGGAATACTCGTTGCGCCGTCGCCGACCCAATGTGCTTGCTGATATTATGCACTGGGTCCCAAAATGATATGCATGTCAATCTTATTGCCGACAACTAAGCAGACTACGTTCTTCTTGGTGGAGTATACTTGAAGTTGCTCGACCCACTCATTTAGTTTTGCTAGGAACTTTGGTTCTGACACATCCTAAACTAATATAGAACCGTGAGCTACTCCATAAGAACTTGTTTTTTTAAATATTAGTTAAAGAATATTTTTTTGAAGGATCTTGGACGTTAAATTAGAATCAGTACATTTTTGTCCCACTGTTGGGCACTGGTTTCTACAAAGAATGGGAAAGGTTTTAGACTATACACACGATCGAGAACTTTTTCAAGTACTCTCATTTGTGCAGTTTTCCTTCACCGTTAATAATTATATTCCGATTCGCATATGAATTGCAAAAGGTACTAGCCGGGTTCGAACACAGACATGTTCCTAAATGGAAGGCAAGCGATCAACCGCTTGTCTATCACCGTTTTTCACAAGAGACTATATCGCACTGCTAGATCAATACTGTATCAACTCAAAATTTGATCAATTTGAGACAATATTTTTTAATTATTTTTTAAAACGTTGCTCTCACACTTGGATTTCTCTTGTATCGTGGGTCCGTTTCCAAACACAAATCTTAACTCGTAATTAATTTCATTCGCTTCATTTGTAATCTATAATAGGAAGTAAGTACTAAGTTTTCTGTCAATTCTGGAAAAAGCTTCATTTTGAGTTGATACAATTAATCTAGCAGTGCGATATTTTAAATAAAATAATAACAGCTACTGGTTATACATAAATCGCCAACCACCCGCCGGTTTGTACATTACAATAATTAAGAATCAAACGAACTTACCTTGTGAAGTTTGATGTCTAATTATACGAGTGTCTTGACCGAAGATGATTACAGTTTACATGCAGCAGCACGCGAGATGATGCTGTCCTGATCACACTTTTAAAGCTATTTAAATGCTTATAAAATTGTTTTTAGATAACATTATAAAACAGTAGCGTTTTTGACTTATTTTCCCCCACCATGATGCATCCCGCCATCGCCATGGCACTGCTAATCCTTGACTCATTATTTAGAGCCAAATTTTTTTTTTTTTTTTTTTTTGATGGTATTCGGGAATATCTAGGGGGGGTGGGAGTGTAATCATCTTCGGTCAAGACACTCGTATAATTAGACATCAAACTTCACAAGGTAAGTTCGTTTGATTCTTAATTATACTTCGTATCTCTCCCGAAGATGATTACAGTTTACATGCAGATGTTTAGAGCATCGAAAAAAAAAATAAGTAAAAAATAAACATTGAAGCGATCAATAAATGCTATTTATTATCTCTTTAAACAATAGAACAGAATTAGACCTTATCTATAATAATCGTCTACACAATGACTTAGTAAATTAATCACCTAAAGAGTGCACCAACAAAATCAGTTTCCGGAGAGGTTGGTACATTTTTATTATAATATTTTGAGAATACATGGGAAGATTCGGACCAGCCTGCAGCTTTTCGAATAACTTCCAGGTTAACACCTGCTCTGTGAGCAGCCGATGTTGACGCGTGTCTCGTACTATGAGCACCGTACAATTTTATATCTATGCCACTTTTTTCTAAAATTGATTTAACCCAATGGGCTAAAGTTTGAGAACCCACTTTTCTATGTGGTTTTTGAAAACTTATGAAAAGAGATTCTTCTTGTCGACGTAAGCAATTAGTTTTATCTATATAATGTTTAAGAGTTGAAGCTGGGCACACTCTGGGATTTTCTATAATATATGGCAACACAATCAACGGTTGGTAAGCACCTGGCCTTGAGGTTTTTATTAAATCTTCGACTTTAATTACAATTCTTTCGGATTCAAATATAATGTTATTTATTTTAATTAGGCTTAGAGTTTGCATTCTTTGTGCAGATGCTAATGCTAAGAGGGTTATAGTTTTTAGTGATAAGTCCTTTAGTGTAATTGAATCATTAGGAAAATAATTAGTTAAGTAATTTAACACAAGATTGGGGTTCCAGGTGGTATTGTATTTTGGTGCTGGTGGTTTTATACGATAAACCCCTTTAAAAAACCTTTTAATATAATCATTACAAGTAATTTCCTGACCTAACAATATCGATAACGCTGAGCGATAACTATTAAGTGTACTGTAACTGGCACCTGAACTAAATTTTTCTGTCAAGAATGCTATTAATTGATTAGTATTAGAATCACAGTAATCTAACCCTTTGTTGTTGCAATATAGCCACCATGATTTTAATGAGATGTTATATTGGATCAACGTATTTGGGGAGAAAGACGCCATCATTATGTCGAGAGATATATTGGGTATTCCACGTCTGAGCAGCGACTGCCTAATAATTTCCCTGCCATCAAGGTAAGATCCGCGTGGAGGGGATGCTCCTCCCTGAAAGGGGAAAGTAACAAATCTTTGTTAGGCTCAAAATATAATACTTTCGAAATAAGTAATTTTGACCAGACTGGGTACCACGGTTGTGTAGGCCAATATGGTACTACTACAATCCCTTCTGCTTTGTCAGATTTAATCTTGTGTAGAACTTTTGAGATAAGGCTAAAAGGCGGGAAGGCATAAAATTTTATATTTTTCCAGTTAAATGTGAATGCATCAATAATTTCGGAATTTGGATCTAGTTTCCATGAAGCATATCTGTAACATTTGTGGTTTTGACTACTTGCAAATAAATCGAATTCTGGAGTGCCTAGTGAAACTATTATTTGGTTAAATGCGTAATGTGCTAACTCCCATTCCGTATCTAAATTATAAGCACGACGAGATTCAAAATCTGCAACTAAATTCTTTTTAGATTGAATATAAGATGCAAAAACATGTATATTCCGCTTTTCACACCACTGCCATATATCACGGGCAATGTTATTTAGATGTGTGAATTGTATACCTCCCATTTTATTAATATAAGCAATAGCTGTAGTATTATCTATTCTGAGTAAAATATTGCAATTTATGAGGTGTGACGCAAAAATTTTAAGGCCATAAAAAGCTGCAAGTAATTCGAGAATATTTATATGAAATGATAATTGAGAGTGATTCCAATGTCCATGAGCAGTTTGTTTATTGCAAACTACCCCCCAACCTGTAGTTGATGCGTCACTGAATATGACAAGTGTGTAATCATTCGTTTGAAAGGAACAAAATGAAGTGTCAATGTGTTCGCTCCACCATGTGAAGTCCTTTTTTAAGTTATTTCGCAAGATCATATATTTATTGTAATTATTAGAATAATTAAGTGCCATTAATTTCTCTCTTTCAAACAGCTTCGTGTACAACCAACCGTATTTGACGGCAGGGCACGCTGACGTTAACAGACCAATAAATCTAGCAAATTCCCTGATTGTACATTTGTTTGTATTCAGCAAGTCATTTGATATTAATTTTATACGATTCTTCTTTTCAACGGGTAATGTCAGGCACATGTTTCTTGAATCGAATATGAAACCTAGAAATAGGCACTTTTGACTTGGGTAAATTTGACTTTTGACGTCATTGATTAAAAATCCTAGCTTTAATAGCAAGTCTCTTGTCGTTTCAACGTTACTAAGACAACTGTTATATGAATTACTGATGCATAAGAAGTCATCTATATAGTTTACTGATAAATGACCTAATGAACGTAAATAATGCAAGGCAGGTTTTAGTATTTTCGTAAATACATAGGGAGCAGTACAAAGTCCAAATGGTAAAACATTAAACTCAAACAATTGATTCTTGAATAGTTCTGAATTCCAAGTAAAACGAAGGTAAATCCTGTCGCCTTCGGCAATTGCCAATAAAAAATATGCGTCCTTTAAATCTAGTGTTGCCATATAACAATTTTGATCTATTAATTTTAGGGCTGTACGATAATCTTCCATTTTAAAGTGATTAATATGAATAAATTTATTTAATTCTTTTAAATTAAGAATGAAACGATGTTTTCCATTAGGCTTAGGCACTGTAAAAATAGGTGAAATAAATTGTTTTGCACATGGAGTACACTGAGAGATAAAACCCGATTCTAATAGTTCACTAATGCAATTATCAATTATTTTAGTTTCTGTAAGAGTGTATGATCTATTAACAAATCCTGTCTGGTATGGTTCACATTTAAATGGTATTCGATATCCTTTGATCCAAGATAATATGGTTTTATTATTGGTAATGTGACGCCATTCATTAAAGTAATGCTGAAGTCTGCCAGCTATAGGTACATTATTATTATATACGTGTGAAGGAGTAGTCAACGACGTCGAGTTGGATAGTTGGTAGTCCTTGGGCGTGTCGATGCCGGCGCGCGACGATTCTCCCGTGGCGGCGGCGGTGGCGGGCGCCGAGTCTGGTGGGGATACACACGCGGCTCGGCGGCGGCTGGTGCCCGCGGTGCCCCCCATGCGTTTAAAGGTCCGATTTTACGTTGTGTAGAAGTGTTCTGTTGAGGACGCTGTGGTTGGTTGAATTTCCCACTATTTGTGTTGAATCTCAACTCTGAAGCCGACATTGTTATGGCTTTGGTTGACTTCAAGTGTTCAGACAAGTTAGAACCAAATAAATAATCATCTATTTTGGTGTTTTTTATTATTTCTCGTTTTTGTTTGCTTGTACAATTAACAACAGCGAATCTTCTTGAAAGAGATTCCCTATGGTGCGTGTCGCACAGCAACCGACCTGCATCGCTGAGTATTTTGATAATTTCTTGGGGAATGTTTTCAGTTTGTGACAAAGCCACATTCAGCGCTTTGCCAATTGCTGAAATACAGCTGGACATTTGATTTTGCTTCTGCTCGCTATATGAATCTTTTTTAACATTAGCATCAGATAGTGCCGATTTTAACTCCGGATTCAATATAGGTGCTTTCATATATGTACAATTTTCAGCAGGTAAATATTGTTTTAAGAGATCAACCTTTTCTTCTTTAGGCAGGCCGTTAATCAATATGTATTTCCATCGTGTTGCCAAATCTTTGTGTAAGTTATCGCCAAACAATTTATTTTGTGTGGGGTCTGAGCCTAGTAATTGTAAAATATCTGGATCTAGTTCAGGATTTTCATCAGGTGTTCCTTCGCGTTCAACTGATACCTCAGTAGTTGGGATCTCGTCTGTAAGTGACGTAAAATATATTTACATTTTATGCACAAACAGTTTGCAAAAAAATGTAAATATAATGTAGGTAGGTACATTATCCACACACGATTTACGTCGGGATAATAAAGATTATATTGTATAGGTACAGTGAAAGTATAATTTCATTATTCGTATCATAGTATCCACACACGATATACGTCGGGATATCACAATGAATAATATTCATTTTATGATACTGTTTCGGTATCCACACACGATATACGTCGGGATATTTTATATAATTATGAGACATTGACAATGTTTTATTCAAAGGCACAAACAAAAATTATTGTGCAACCACTAGGCGGTAGATGGAAATAATATGTAAGTATCTTTTATATCTGTTTATTCACTAACCTTGTATTTCCAGATCACTTATTAAATCATGAGGTAACGAATGCACTGGAGATTTCGCTGGTTCATCATCTGATGACGATGAGGAGATTCTCCTTCGCTGTTTTACAAGTTTTTTCACTTTTTTTAATAATTTGGTGACCGTGTCACTATCATCCTTATCAGATCGCTTCCTTTTACCCATAATGAAAACGTAGGTAGTTTTCGAACGAAATAAATTTTGTGTGAGTCGGACAACACAAAATCACGTAATGAGTCAAGGATTAGCAGTGCCATGGCGATGGCGGGATGCATCATGGTGGGGGAAAATAAGTCAAAAACGCTACTGTTTTATAATGTTATCTAAAAACAATTTTATAAGCATTTAAATAGCTTTAAAAGTGTGATCAGGACAGCATCATCTCGCGTGCTGCTGCATGTAAACTGTAATCATCTTCGGGAGAGATACGAAGTATAATTATTGTGAGGAGTCTGTTGTCGACTACCCTCGGACTGTTATATTAATTTTAAGTAGCAAACCGACGCGGACGTTATATTTGCAAGCTAAATATTACCTTGGCAATTGTTTTGTGTGAAATATAGCGCGGCAAATACACTTTAATTTATAGTTATATATTAAGATGTGAATCGCTATGTTTAGAATTGAACAATTTTCGGTGTGGTTACATGATTCTTCTTTTTCTTTTCATGTGGTTAGTGACTTACCTCGTGTCAGAGTTTATGCCGCCCATGGGCCTTTAACTTGGCTTCACATGCCGTCGAGAAATATCTCTCAGGCCGGCGTTCCCTCACGATGTTTTCCTTCACCGTTTTTAAGCAAGTGATAATTATACAATACGCACATGAATCCGAAAAGTCAGAGGTGAAAAAAAAAAAAAAAAAAAAGTCGAGAAATATCTCTCAGGCCGGCGGCGTTCCCTCACGATGTTTTCCTTCACCGTTTTTAAGCAAGTGATAATTATACAATACGCACATGAATCCGAAAAGTCAGAGGTGCGTGCCTTGGGTCCGAACTCAAGACCTTGGCAGTCCGACGGTCACAGCACAAGTCTATCACTGCTGTTAAATGATTAAGGGATTACGAAAGGGTTGCATGGCACAAGAATCTACTCGTAGAATCTATGAACGAAGGCTTCCTGGCTAATTACCAACATCGCGGGTCATACGATTTGCGAGGTTTAGCTGCATAGTTATGCCGCTGTCCGTCCTAGGATGGGTGACCGTTCGTTACACATCGAGACCCCTCCGTGCCTCGGAGAGCACGTTACACCGTCGGTTCTGGGTGTCATACAAATACCTATGATAGTCGTTACGGGTAGTCCGAAGCCCGAAAGTCTGACAACCGGTCTAACCTTAGTATATCGGTATTACCCAGTAACTAAGTTGCGGAAGTCTGATGGCAGTCGCTACATATAATATACTGGTATTCAGTCGCGTTTGGTTAGACTGGTATCTGACTCCAACATTGTTGGGAAAAAGGGTAGGCATAACTTAGGTAGATTATTGAAGGGCTGCATGGCACAAGTTACCTACTTGTAAGCCTTATGGACACTTAAATGACCTTCGATTGTGGATATGGTCATTTCATTCCGATTGGTTGGAGACCAATCAGGTCTCGCCAATAACTGCCCGGTTACGTAGAAACGGTCCGCAAGACAATCTACAAGCAGTCGAATAGGAAAATAAAAAGGATATGGTCATAATTGTTTTTTATTTTGGATTATGTACCTTTGGATTATGACTTTAAATACGAGTTTTTAATCGGAGTTGCCCGACTAATCGCAGACTGAACCATCACTAAGATATCTTTGAAAGAAAGAAAGAAATTTATTGGGCACGAAAGCAGTCAGACACACAGACAAAAATTCATAAGAGAGAAAACAAAAAAAAAACAAAAAAGTAGCTATGTCTAGCGGCTGCGCCAAATAGATTCAGTTCAGCATAAATGTCAAACCACTAGTGCCTGACGCTGGTTTTCAACTGAACCCATTGTGACGTAACTGATGTAAACCAGTTCCAAATACACTGGCCTGCAAAAATAAGTATCACACTTTTAAAATTTCAATTTTTTCTAAACTATAGAAGTTAGAGATTTAAAATAAAAAACGTTTTATAGCAATTTTTATCAGCTTTCTTTGAAACTATAGTAACAAAGTTAAACTCTTTTTTGAGTCCTTTTTGCGTCGAAAATATATCTTGTGAACTTAAAAAGTTATTGCAATTTGAAAATGTGATACTTATTTTTGCAGGCCAGTGTAGATAAATAGCGTGAACAGCCCATGAATAAAGGCTCTGGTTGAGTCGAAAACTAGTCTGGCACCCACGATAGAATTCAAGAATATTACTGCCCCACTACTGGGCATGAGCTTCTTCTCAGAATGAGAAGGGTTTACACCTTAGTCCACCGCGCTGGCCAGGTGCAGGTTGTTGGACTTCAGACACTATCAAGAACTTTTTGGAGTCCTCTCAGGTGTGCAGAATTCCTCAAGATATTTTACCTAAGTAATAATCGACTGCTTTGTGGATCTAGAGGTCGCAAGCGCGAATGCTGAGCAGCTGGGTTCCTGGGTTCGATCCCTAAGTCGGGCAAAGCGTTATTGGGTTTTTCTATTAAGAATTTCTCAGTAACAGCCCGGAGTCTGGATTTGTGCCCGGTTAATGGCAACAGGCTCGCCCCTTATTACATGGGACTTTAAACATAACGGTGAAATGAGGGTGATACTATAGGTACACTTCTGCCTAACCCTTCGGGGAATACAGGCGTGATGTTATGTTATAATCAAATTCTCATCCGCACATGAATTCGAAAGTCAGAGGTGTGGGCCGGGATCGATCTCAAACCCTCCTGCATGGAAGTCAAGCGGTCAACCACTATGCTATCACCACTATTTAAAAAATAAATGTTGTCCAGCTTTATTTTATTCAATACACTTTTCTTTTAGTAATAAACAAACGACACCAATTCACTTAAAAAAGGTCGTACATGCACTCCATTTAAATTTATTACCGACCTCGAAGGAAAACATCGTAAGGAGACCTTAACATTAATAATAAATTGTAAACGTGTGCGAGTATGTGTGAAAATGCCTTAAGAAGTTGGGGGCATGCATTACGGCTATGAAACATGAATATGTACATGGAGTATCAAACATTCACGACTGATATCCAATTAAAAGTTTGTGCTAGTAAGTACAGTCGAGATCAAAAGGAAATGATGATTGGATTTCGTTACAAAAACGTTTTATGAATGACTAGCTGTGTCCTCACGGCTCCGCCCGTAGCCTATGTTGCTCAGTGATAATGTAGCTTTCTAACGGCTAAAGAATTTTTGAAATCGGTCCAGTAGTTCTTAAGTTTATTCGTTACATACAAAAATCCAAAAATACAAATCTTTCCCCTTTATAATATTAGTATAGAAAACTAGAGCTAATAATAATTAATATCTATTATGAAAGATTATTAAGTAGATAACACAACACATAACACCACGCCTGTATTTCCCGAAGGGTTTGGCAGAGGTGTATAGTAACACCCTCATTTCGCCGTTATGTTTAAGTCCCATGTCATAGGGGGCGAGCCTATTGGCATCAACCGGCCACAAAACCAATCTGCGGGTTGCTACTGAGAAATTCCACACGGAAATTCCAACGGTGAAGGTAAACATCGAGAGGAAACCGGCATGCCTGAGAGATATTTCTCGACTGCATGTGAAGCCAAGTCAGAGGCCCATGGGCGGCATAAACTCTGACACCGGGTTAGTCACTAACCACACGAAAAGAAGATCTTATACTTATGGTTAGCTTCATAGGGGCTCGTGGCTAATTAACAACGCCCGAATTATACGATTCGCGAGGTTAAGCTGCGCCTGCAGAGGTCAGTCCGTGGATGGGTGACCGTTCGTTACACATCGAGACCCCTCCGTGCCTCGGAGAGCACGTTAAATAGTCGGTCCCGGGCGTCATACGAATACCTGTGACAGTCGTTACGGGTAGTCAAAAGCCTTGAAGCCTGAGATCTGTTGCCCCCAGACGCGTGTTAAAATATTCGGGTGAGTGGTCTTATAAAAAAAGCAGTCTGGGATTCATTTTATATTCTGTGACGTCATCTCTGAAGTCTCTTGGGTGAATGACCACTGACCATTGACAGACAGCTTTCTGTGTGGATTCTAAATTCAAATTTAACGACAAAATGGCGTGTGTCCATTTAGAGGGTGCTTGTGGCAGACGCTTTTCGTTGAAATGTATCGTCGGATGAGTCTAGACCGGATCGTTTGCGGTCACGGTCATATCAAAGTTTAAATAAATATTCATAAATATATTGTATAAAAAAATATGAGCACAAAGTTTATGATGTGGAACTAAGTTTATGTAGAATTTGATTTGAATTGTCTTATCATAATAGCTTGTTTAGCAGTTATTTACACCTAAATATGACTTAGACATGGTTTAAAAGTTTGGAAAAGTGCAGTGATAGCCTAGTGGTGTGACCGTCGGACTGCCAAGTCATAGGTATCGAGTTCGAACCCAAGACGCACACCTCTGACTTTTCGGATTCATGTGAGTATTGTATAATTATCACTTGCTTAAAAACGATGAAGGAAAACATCGTGAGGAAACCGGCATGCCTGAGAGATAGTTCTCGACGGCATGTGAAGCCAAGTCAGAGGCCCATAAACTCTGACACCAGGTTAGTCACTAACCACACGAAAAGGAGAAGTAGTTTGGAAAACAAAACTAGGCAGGCACAGTTTTGACTATTTTTGATCTAAAACATCTAATGCGGCGATACGGCTGTGAGAGCGTCTGAAGCGTGGCGACGCGGACGCTCGCTATAGCATACATTCGTAACTCGCTCTTCGGTTTGACTCGGCCAGTTTTATTTTTTACATAATAAATTTCGAACTTAGACATCTGCCAATTTGTTTGTTGCTAGACCGACATAATTGTACAGTAGGGGAATGAAAAGGTTCGTCAGTTTTCAAATTCATTCCTTTCCCACGTCGCGGGCACATGTTACCTTTTCAAACTGTTGAACGAAACAGACCAATGTATGGAAAATTATGTTTAATTATTTGGTAGCAATGTTCAAAATTGCCTTTTGAGTTCATATGACGTAGTAGTGCCATGTAATATCTTTAATTTAGTTTAAGGAGTTTTGTCATAAAAACCATAACATCAATCAATTCGATGATTAAATAAATTAACATCCTTTTTTTAATATCCTGTCAAAAAAGACTTTCATTTCTATTTCCATTTCTATTTTCATTTCTATAATGTTGGCAATATCTAGTCGGTAAAACAGTTTGTTTTTTGCACTGTGCACCTTAAGGTGTATAACATTTTCGTTCCCCTAGTGTACCAAAATAATATTACAATATTATTGTTTTTTTTTGTCATTTTGTTGAACCATTAATGAGGTGGTAACAGATAGGCGTTGTTGTTTGTCAAGAATTACCTAACTAAAAACAGTTCAAACCAAATCGATGCTTATCACTAAAATGTTTCAAAAACACCACAAAAAACATCACCGTAATAATTATCAGCTCTTAAACTTTCACCGGTAAACGTGGTTACTAAACGACTATTTTCGGACTCAAACGGAACGCCGCGGTCCTGGTCTGATAATACCAAAAAATGCACGTGAGTCCGGCCGCAGATTGTCAGAATTTTCTATCGGAAAATTTCTAACGCATGCGCGAAGGCCATCTGCGCATACATTTTATACTAGAGCCTACAGGTTACCGGGTCCGGCAAATCTGACAGTGAATGGGGTCCAGTACAAAATGTATGCAAAGAGCACTTTCAGAAATTTTCTGACAGACATTTTCTTACAATGTGTGGTTGGGTTAAACTAAATAATATACAACAACAATATTTAGTGTTGATTCCGCCGAACAGTTGATCAAGTCTGAATGCAGTATGCAGCACAGCCCTCCCGTCCGCAAATATATGCAAATGCAGAAGGTGCGATTACTAACATGCAACACACAAACCAACCAAACCGATACGACACGTGTTTCGCCCCTCCACGGGGCATCCTCAGGAGATGTTGACTCGTCGACCGCTTGGACGCGAAGTAACGCCTAATTCCATCATTCAACTTGGGTTATACCGTAAATAGTCATAAAATTATTTATTTCTCTGCATAACATGTGTTTTGGGAGTCTACTTCATCAGTGTTTATTTCAATAGTAGTTATTTAGGCCATCAATATCTCCATGAATGAGCATAATATTATGATGCATTATGGGCCCAGCCCGGAGCGGCTTTATGATAAATGATTATTATTTCTGAAAATAAATCTGTTACAGACACTTTTATAAGTCAATGTAATGTTTTTTTTTAAACTAGATGTCGCCGGCATTTCCTGTCTGACTAGCTCTGAGAAGAAAAGCCGAAACTAACTCAAAGATCAAGGTCTCTTTTAAAGTCCAGACATTGTGGTATAAAAACTATGCGAGTGAAACAATGCTAATTATGAACCGAGTGGATCATATGATTTGCGAGGTTAACCTGCGCTTGCCGCTGTCAGTCCTCGGATGGGTGCCGTTCGGTACGCATCGACACCCCTCCATGCTTCGGACGTAAAATGTCGGCTACGGATGTCATACGAATACCTATGACAGCCGTTACGAGAAGTCAGAATCCTGAAAGTCTGACAACTCGGCATTGCCCAGTAACTGGGTTGCGGATGTCTGATGGCAGTCGCTCCATGTAAAATACTGGTGTAAGGCCGCATCTGGTTAGACTGGAAGCAGTGGCGTGCCTATTGGGCAAGCCTGATATTTTTTTGGTACTTATTTTGATATTTATAATTCGTCTGATAACAAATAGTTGGAGATCTTAAGATCGAATTATGATTTACTAATGATAAGCATAAAATGTATTGTCATAATTTACCTTGCACATCAAAATAAGTAACAAAAAAATATCGGGCTTGCCCTATAGGCACGCCGCTGACTGGAAGGTGACCCCAATAAAGTTGGGAAAAGGCTAGGCAGAACCTATTATGGGCCCATCTTTGTTCATTTGAATTGTATCACATTTTTAACCAACATAACACCTAGTTACTTCATCGAACTGTGTACTTGTATCTTGAAAGTTACGAGGCCAGCAGAGATATCAAGTTGTGAGTTATCTGAGCGAACGTTCGACACTTTAACACCGATCTGGACTGAGCCAGTTTAGTTATCATACTCGGTTGACGGAACAGGATCGTTATCTTGTTTGTTATTTATTAAAAGATTTGTATATTTTGTTGTGAATAATCATTAAAATTAGTATATGTCATCATAACAGTTATAAATAGAACATTATTGACAAGGTTTATTTTTTAAAAAAAAACGTTGTCCCGTACTTGGATTTCTCCTGTATCGTGGGTGGGGCGTTCACAGACACAAATCTTCACATGCACAACCCCAGATCCGGAACAAAAATTTGTAGGCCATACAAATATTTGATGTGTGCGGGATTCAAACCACGACCCCTAGCGCAGAAGCCAATCGCTCAGCCACTGCACCAAACGTTTCAACACACAAAGAGATTTCCCGAAAACGAAAACCATGGGGAGCACAAGCGAAGGCAAGCAGTTCTGGATCGCTATTCTGACTTGTGTGATGTTTGTTTTGTAACACATTACATTACAAATAAATTTTACAAATCAGTCGCCTTTAAAACATAACACAATTAGCCTATTACCGAGTAGGGTTTAGGCCTTAGTCCACCATGCTGGCCCGGTGCCTGGCAGACTACACACACCATCGAGAACTTTATGGAGCCCTCTCAGGTGTGCATGTTCCTCACGATGTTTTTCCTTCACCGTTAACGCAAGTGACAATCTAATACTGATCCGCACATGAATTCGAAAAGTCAGAGGTATCCTACTACATGGAAGGTAGCGTTCAACCACTAGGCTATCACTGCTTCGCCTTTAGATACCCCACAAAAATTGCAACCAATAAATATTCAAAAAGTGTTCTAATAATAAATTTTACCGACCAAACCATTAACGATGCGAACGGTATCACAACAAATCTGCTGGCTCGGCGATATTTCACAGCTTAATTTCTATTGCTGGCCCCCATTGATTTTATAAATTCGCTCTCCCCACTGAGAATTTAATGAAAAACGTGCGTAGAAAGTTTTCGGTCCATTACTTCCCGTGGTTATTAATGACAGGGCCCGGTATTCTGCGCACCTACTTTGATAGATTGGCCCATTCGTCTGGTCGAATGCAAACAAAGGAGGAATGTGTTACGAACAGTTATGTGTGTTAGTAGTTTGGACGTTTAACGAGTCGTTACATTTTATTATGGGTACAGGTAGTTTTTGGTATGGAAATGAGGAGAATAGTAAAGTCATTTTATTTATTTAGGTGAAGGTTGTGTCGGTCATCAATTTTGTGAACGAATTTGGTATGAGCTTTAGTAGTTGGGTTAGTACATATTCATTAGGAATCGACAATTGTTTTTGACTTATAATAAATCATGATTGCGTATCAATTTCTTATAAAGCGAGTATGAGGGTTAGTAGCATTGAACGGTTAAATAATAGCATACGCTTTTATCTGATTACTGTGAAAGAAAATAGAAAATCATTTATTTCAATTAGCGTAGTGTGTAGCGAGACCGTAGCGAGTACGTAGCGAGTGTGTAGCGAGGATGGAGCAGATATGTAGCAAGTGCGTAGTGGATGCGTAGAGGGCAGTGGGTTTAGGTTGGACATCCACCAGAGCTATGCGAGGAAAATGTGCGCTGTGAAAACGTGTAGCGAGGATGTGTAACGGTGTGACCCTTTCCACCAGAGCTGTGCGAGGAATAGGTAATGTGTAATGCGTAATGTGTTAATGTGTACAAAAGAGCGGTGCGAGGATAGGCAGTGGACTCTTTTGAGGATGGTGTGGCGGGAGCGGTACACATTACTCGCAACACATTCCTCGCAACACATCCCTCCCCTATGAACAAAAACCTCGCTCGGCTAAGCCCATATCCACCAGAGATGTGCAGAGCGAAGCTAGGTAAATGAAGTGATTCTATTGGTGCTTACAAAACACATTCCTCGCCACGCAGCTTAGTACAGCTCTGGTGGATGCTCAGCCTTATGCCTTGTTAATAAAATAATAAAATGTTGTTAATAAAATGGCCTAAAAAATCCAAGGATAAAAAACGGCAATAGTTCTGACGTCATTACGAAAAAATGGTGTCGCACAAAGCGAGGGCTACACTATACCTAGACATAAAAAAATATTGTTTACCGTTTACTGTGAGCTATCAGTAAATCATGAGATTCACCGGTAAATCTTTGGACTTACATCCGGCATTTTTTCGGAATATCATAAATAAAAAATATTGTGTAATAGGTACATTAACTCGCTCCCTGATGATTTCAGTACAGTTGATTCCTTTTAAAGCATTAAATTGCTAAGAAACCGACAAAAATCAAAAAACGTTTCGATGTAGAATATATGAGTGAACGGAGTTTAATAAAAATAATTTAAAAGGCGGATGTCAATGGAAAGAACATACATCGATGTTATTGGTGATATTCTTCACAAAGGACAGGTGCGTAAAACTCTCAACCGGCGTGCGTGTATGACAAGATGTATGAATGTGGATGAAGCGAAAGAAGTATATAAGGATCGTAGTATGTGGCCAGCCTATCCCCATGGTGAAAAGGCGTGAGTTTATGTATGTATGTATGATGTATGTACATGGTGGTTTAGAATAAAATGAAAATGCACAGGTCACAAGTATTTGTCGTTGCTTTTGTTTAGTACAATTGTTTTGTTTCTTAGTAAATTTTTATTATTTTTTATTAGTGCTCTCAACCGGCGTTCGTTTATGACAAGATGTATGAATGTGGATGAAGCGAAGGAGTATGTAATGATCGTAGCATGTGGCGTTCTATAGTTTCTGCGTACTCCATGGGATAAAGGCGTGAGTTTATGTATGTATGTATATACATTTTTATGACCTTATAGACATCATAAATAAATTATTCTCTTAACTGTGTTATCGGTAGCTGGTAACACTGGACAATGTTGATAAAGGAGGGTAGTCGTCAAGATGAATCAACGTACCCGAAGTTATTAAAACACTGGTCATGTCGAACAGCTGAAGAAGTCTGACCTTTTATATCTGATTAGCTTGTCCTTATTTTCTGATCATGTGTAAATTATTATATTGTGAACTAGCTTCTGTAACTAACCTCTAACCCAAATATAAGTACTTTCAGCAGTGGAGAGTTTATGTTGGTTTAATTTATTTTATTTACCATAAGTACTCGCAATCTGTGCTCGCAATCCTGACATACAGATTCGCCCCTACAAGATTCTGTTATCTTGTCTTTTACAACTGTTTGTTATGTTATCTTCTTCTTCTCTCATGTCGACAAGAGTTATGTGAGAATAACTCATGACGTGGTGTAAACATTAGCCAGACAGCGAGGCTAGTCGCAAGGCTGACTGTCCACGATGCGCCGGACGTCCTTAAGTATCGACATTGGTGGTGGCTCCTTTCATGCATCCCTGTTTATGTGCTATGTAATACTAAGGCCATTTTCCCACAGCTCACGACACGATACGACGAAATGTTGCGAAGATACTGACCCATATGCTTCTTTCTATTGTGACGGGTGGTGGCAACTGGCGGGGGTTCGGGCTTATAAAAGGTCGGGTACGCTGCCGATCGCGTTCTCGCGCCGCTGCAGTTACCAAGTTGAGTACTAAACCTGTATAAGAAGACTCTGGACTCCTCGCATTGTTACGAACCACGCCCTGTTGATTTAAATGGGGAAAGCAACGCAAAACGAAAGCGGATGGCAGCACCTCCATACTTAGTTATTTGAACCAATCAGAACCATCATATTCATATTAGCAATAATGTCAAACACATTGCAACCAATAAGATGGCGTAGGAACAATCGAAAGTGGCGCCATTAGTTCCACAGTTGCCTACCCCATTACTAAAATATGTATAGTGTACGGTTAGAAGTGTTTTTCATTATGCTCCCGTAAGTACACGCCTGCTAAATTTTATGTGCACATGCTTGTTGAGGGTTGACGGGTGTCAACCCTCAACAAGCATGTGCACATAAAATTTAAAGTGTGACACTCTGAACTCTCAATCATCTCTCTCTCTTTTTCTCTGACTTTTCGGATTCATGTGCGTATTGTATAATTATCACGTGCTTAAAAACGGTGAAAGAAAACATCGTGAGGAAACCTGCATGCCTGAGAGATATTTCTCGACGGCATGTGAAGCCACGTCAGAGGCCCATGGGCGGCATAAACTCTGACACCAGGTTAGTCAATAACCACAAGAAAAAAAATAAAAAATGAACCGTTTGCTCCTAAAACGAAACGACACAACTGGCTAGACTCTACAGTTAGCCCACACATTTTGTCATGACGTAACATAACATCAAGCCTGGTACCCCGAAGGGTTGGGCAGAGGTGTATAATAACACCCTTATTTCGCGGTTATGTTTAAGTCCCATGTAATAGGGGGCGAGCCTATTGCCATCAACCGGGCACAAATCCAAACTCCGGGCTGCTATGAGGAATTTCACACAGAAAAACCCAATAACACTTTGCCCGACCTGGGGATCGAACCCAGGACCTCACGATCAGCAGTCGCGCTTGCCACCACTAGACCAACGAGGTAGTCAAATAACATAGAGAATTTGAGAAAATCAAATATTGTATTTAAAAAAAATCTAAAACGAGAGACGAGATCGAAGGGATATTTCAACTCATGTCAAATCAAATCAAATCAAAAAAAATTATTTCACATAGACCAATACAGGTGCTTATGAAAAGTCGAATCTAGATGCACGGTTCCAATTAGCCGTTTCCTATGGAGAAGAGCCGGCAAGAAACTCCATGGTTACTCTTTTAAAAATAATATCTTTAACAATTTCAGTGGATACAGTACAATGATTTAGGATAGTGAGAGAACAATGCTTCAATCAACAAGATTATGTACGTGTATTTTTTACTACAAAACATGTCCAAAGAACTATTCGATCAAAACCCCTGCTATATTTCAATTCCAAAAGAGTAATTTTAGTACCATCGTACTTATAGAACGATGGACGAATAATTTTCAAGACACGCTTTGTTCAAAGGTAGGATTCGACGATCGATAGCTAGTAGTGATTGATGAAATAGGAATTATCAATGAGTATCGAGCCGGGCTGTAAGTGGTTTCGAAATTGCTTCTGAAATAACCATTATTATGGCTGAAAACTATTGTTAAAATCACTGAAATGCTTGCTATATGCATATATTAGGTCCCCACCTATGAAATCAGCGTTTTGTATGGAGAATTTTAAAGAAGTTGCATTTTTCATACTAACATTTTCTTAATTTGTTTAACAACTATGAACACTAATGTTTTAAAACTTTTATGCACTAATGTTTAAAAACTAAGATAATGTATGCCACTTAGATTATGCGACAAAAATAAGTTTTGGCTAAGTTAAAACAAAAATAGTGGTCTATTCTGCTAACAAAAAGAGGAGTGATTTTTAAGGTATTTTTTATGTTTAGAAAACTATAAGTGTTAAGGTTTTTTTACTATTGGTAGTTGTCTATGATGGTCATTATTCGATATAATATCAAGCAATTGATGAATATTTTAAATCATAGAAGTGACGAGGTTCTCTATTTGTGAGAAAAAAACGCCAATTTCATAGGTGGGGACCCAATACAATGTTAGTCGTAAAGGAGGTTTTAAGCCGCAGACCACATAATGGTATCACCGATGATTGTTTTAAAGAAAGTGTTAAAATTTCAAACTTCGATAAAAAACATGCGAAATTATTTTTATTTTAGTTTTTTCAAAAATTCTTCAACCCTGCTTTATTTACGAATTCAGAAAATGGAGCTTCTAATCTGTGACCCTAAATATGACCTAGAATGTAGAATAGCTGATCATAGCTGAGGATAGATAGAATTTAGCGTATTTTGTATGAAATATTTAAACAGTTATTTCTCTTGAACTATTGACTTTTGGGGAAAGTTGTAGAATAAAAGTTATCGATTATTATAGGTACTTTAACACCCTAGTGGATAGTGGATTAGTACCCCCTCTCCGATTAACCTTGTATATTATAGTACACAGGGTGTAAATGAAATCATGTAATTTCTCCAAACCTCGTGATGTACTGCTGACATAGATTAAACATGCACGGGATTCTGTTTGATTCAATAAAAAAAAGAAAGAAAGTAAACGAGTGTTCTTAACGTGAGGTATTTTAGCGCCCCGAGCGAGTTGCATGGCTATCGCTCGTCGCGCGGTCATTTAACTCGGGGCGCTAAAATGCCTCACGTTAAGAACACATGTTTACATCTTGTAATTTTTTTTATTGAATCCAAAAGTATCCCTTTCAGGGTTTATTTATGTCAGCAGTACATCACCAGGTTTGAACGAATTACACGATTTCGTTTACACCCTGTATACTTATGCCTGCAACCTCTGAAGGAGTAGGCAGAGGTGTTCGCCTTTTACAGGAATATGTGGTAGCTGAACAGACTGATATATTTTCGTGTACATTGAGCGAATTCACAAGGGCTACTTATTGGTTATTATGTTATGAAATAATTATTTGAAATAAAAAAACTATTTAGGCGCTCCACCCACTGCACCGCGCCCCGTCGCGTAGTGCGGGATGGCAGATTTTACCATTGTATGCAAGTATCTCAATTTATATAGAAATCACGCCTAGCACAACACACTGCCGACGCGGAAATGCGCGGGAAGGCGCCCCGCGCGCAGTTTGCCATCCCGCGCTACGCGACGAGGCGCGGTGCAATGGGTGGAGCGCCTTAGGCTTGTAAATTAACTGCTCTATCGCATTAGGTCTGTACCTGTAATGATAGATGTAAGTTTGTTATGTAATAAATAAATAAATAAATGTGCACCCACAGTTTGCCTGTTGTATTAGGTCCCATGTGGTGAGCCTATTACCATTTTTCGGGCATAATACAGTTGCTATTCTGATGGCGACTTCCATCCGCAAGCGACACTACTGGTTTGTACGAATTTAACATAACATACCATCACGCCTATATTCCCCGAAGGGTTTGGCAGAGGGGTGTATTCACACTCATTTCGCTGTTATGTTTAAGTCCCATGTAATAGTTGCCACCAACCGGGCACAAATCCAAACTCCAGGCTGCTACTGAAGAATTCCACTCGGAAAACCCCAATAACACTTTGAACCCAGGACCTCACGATTAGCAGTCGCGCTTGCCACCACTAGACCAACGAGCCAGTAACAATATGCTATTTTGTTTATCTACGGGGAATATTGTAGCTTTGATCCTTTCGTAGAAAACGCTCTCAGTGGCTTACCGAATCAAATATACTTCCACTCGTCAGATCTTTCCGAGAATAGCTTCTACAAATAAATGGACATGGCTTGAATATGCTGACAAAATACACGGATGCGGTGGAACCCTTTGTTTAAGAGGATATGATGGAAGTTACGGTTTATTTGAAAAAAGGCAGTGATAGTCTAGAGCAGGGGTCGGCAACCTTTTGAGACGAAAGAGCCAAAAGTTGCAATTTTCGAAATTTCACAGTTTTTAAAGAGCCATAAATAAAATCGTTTCAATATTATAGTATTTGCTTTTACAGTGTGTCCTGTAATTAATGGATAACCTTGAAATGGCGTTTAGCAAAAAATTTCAAAACGAAAATACATTTAGGTAGGTATATTTACTTTATCTATCTCTCAGTCATAGTCAGCATATTTCAGTCATACAATATTATATTACTCAATTATGAATCGATTGCACGATTTTAAGGGTTTTGATAGTAAAATAATTATTTTTTGCGCATGGAACTGGAGAGCCGCAACTTTACATCGAAAGAGCCGCATGCGGCTCGCGAGCCGCAGGTTGTCGACCCCTGGTCCAGAGGTTGCCTCCCATCTACACGTATATTAGTAGTAAGAATAGAGTAAGTATAATTCTATGTATGTATAGGAATGTATTGTATATTTATTATCTGTTTTCACAGTTGTTCACTAGTCATGTTCAAACACGTTGATACTATGTTTTCACACCTGTAATAATATCACAACTATGTATTATTATTATTATTCTACACATGTTTTTGCAAACAAACATATCTTTATCTTTATTATCTGAAGATTTCTGGCCAAAAAAGAATATTATTGGGTTTTTAACAAAAGTATTATGCGGGTAAACATTTTTGTATGAAATGTGGTGCACACTCCCTATCTACTTACTATACTTACCATTTATTTTCTAAAAAGCAATCGACGAATCGATGTTCTTGTACTTATGTATAAAAATGCGGGAGGAATGATGAAACAGATATAAAACGCCAAGCAGAGCGATAGACGGCCCGAGGCGTACCAAGATTAACCTTTCACGATCAAATACGACGTATTCTTAGAATGAGGAATGTTATACTCACGGGTTTCTGAAGTTATGGGGATGTGTAGACATCCAAAATATATAATGACTATTTATTCTTTGTTTAATTTAATGGTTCATTACTTTTGATAGGGATACCATCGGCATTTTTACATGGATACTCAAAATACAAAAAATGTTAAATGATTACTCAATCTATAAAAATGAATCCCCATTTCCCTTGGTCACGCCATAACTTGAGAATGACTTTACCGATTGAGATCATATTTACGCAATATATTTGTTTTGTTGAGACGATAGTTCTTAGTTATGCTGAGATCCGATAGGTGGCGCTGTAGTCAAATTATTTACGCGGGCATAGCCGCGGGAGAGCAGCTAGTATTCAATATTTATTTGCGTATTCCTCTATGTTACTTAGGTGAGAGTAATAGAAAATGATGTATTGTGTTACAGTTGTGGACCCTGTTGGGCACAGCGAAGAAGGAGAGAGGAGGATCATTATAAGTTAAAATTTAAAAAAAGAAAGTTTAGTATGAAGTTTAATTAGTTTTGTTTTTTTTTGTTTGGTATGAAGGTAGATAATTACTTTGTTTTTGAATTTATTTACTTTTATTAAAAATGTTTTTTTTAATGCTTTTTAGCTTATAATCAAAACGAGGAACTAATCAGCAGTGAAATCTTACGCCAAGTGACTGCCTGTGGGTCTAGTGGTGGCAAGTGCGACTGCTGATCGTGAGGTCTTGGGTTCGATCCCCAGATCGGGCAAAGTGTTATTGGGTTTTTCCGTGTGGAATTCCTAAGTAGATAGATAGATAGATATACTTTATTGTACACTAAAAGAAATAAAACAGAAGGAGTACACATTATTAAGAACAGTACAAATGGCGGTCTTATCGCTTAAAGCAATTTCTTCCAGACAACCTTTGGATGGAAAGAATTGTCAAGAAAAATATATAGGGCAGTTTGCAGCATACAAACGTATAATCTATTAAAAATCGATAATCAACTAAATCACTAAGTATATTATAATAATAATATAAGTTAATAAATAAGTAAGTAAATAAAATAAATATAATATAATATATATACATATTTTAAATATATATATGTATATATAAATATAATATATACATACACTCAAATAAAGAACATACATATTTAATTATAAATATCGATATAGCAGTAGCAGCCCGGTGTTTTGATTGGTGCCCGGTTGATGGCAAAAGGCTCACCCTATTACCTACATGGGACTTAAAAATAAGGGCGAAATGAGGGTGTTACTATACATCTCTTTTTTGCCCGACCCTTCAGGGAATAGGCGTGATGTTATGTTATGTTGCTGTCGTTGTTAGTATTTTGGTCGACCAATCAAATTCGTTGACACGAGATTTGACAACAGATTAAACTTATCAGTCTTTCAGAAACAGGGAACACTTAAATGTAAAAAACTTAAAAAAAAAACGGAACGTACTAGCTATTTTTAAGCGGTTTTAATTAGCGTCACATCGTATAAATGGAAAAACCCAATAACACTGCCCGATCTGGGAATCGAACCGAGGACCTCACGGTCAGCAGTCGCGCTTGCCACCACTGCACCAACGAGGCTGTTGTAATAATATTCCTAGTATCATACCTATCTGTATGTACTTCAGAAGATAACATAAATACCACTCTCGACCTTACTTGTTCCATGGCCGAATACTCAAATGCTACCCAATTTTTATATTGCCGTTAATTTCGTGCTGTCACTGTCACTTCACCTTAAAGTGACAGTCTTCCTCTTAGCCTTTTTCCCAATTATCTTGGGGTCAGCTTCCAGTCTAACCAGATGCGGCTGAATACCAGTATTTTACACGGAGCGACTGCCATCAGACCTCCGCAACCCAGTAACTGGGCAATGCCGATATCCTAAGGTATCCGTTTGTCAGACTTTCGGGCTTCTGACTACCCGTAACGACTGTCATAGGTATTCGTATGACACCCGGGGCCGACGGCTTAACGTGCTCTCCGAGGCACGGAGGGGTCTCGATGTGTAACAAATGGTCACCCATCCACGGACTGACCGCGGCAAGCGCAGCTTAACCTCGCAAATCTTACGATCGGCGCGGTTGTTATTTAGCCACGAGCCCCTCTCACCTTAAAGTGCCAGTGACAGCACGAAATTAACGGTAACTTAAAATTGAGTAGCGTTTGAGTATTTGGCCATTAGATCCACAAAGTGCAGTGGACAGGCTATGTCTGGAACATTTAAGTCCTTGTGTGGAGACAACGAAACGGCGAACGTAGTGCCCGACAACCCTTAGTCAAATAAAACGAGGACTTCAAGCAGCTAGGGTAGATCGGCGTTTAAGTGCTATTTTGGCTTTCAGTGAGGCTTTTGTCATGTAATGGATTTTGATAGGCTGAGGTGATGAAGTGCTCATTCAAGCTCGTCGTCCATTTAAGCGCCTCAGCACCAGACTAGCTCACGATTCAACTAGCAAGAGTGGACGGCGCGCTGTTTCCGCGTTGACCACTACCTATTTACACTTATAAATCTAAAATATAAGGTGTTAGACCTAAAATACCTGAACAAACTTTTGCACAGTGTATAACTAAACATATCTATGCAAAAAAAACGAGATCCAAATGTTTTTTCTTTCCAGCCAAAACGTTTTTTCCAACGTTGATTGTGGAGTGGTCGCAAGGGCGACTGCTGAGCATGAGGTCATGGATTCGATCCCCAGATCGGGCAGTGTTATTGGGTTTATCCGCTTGAAAATCCTCAGTAGCAGCCCGCAGTTTGGATTTGTGCCCGGTTGATGGTAAAAGGCTCGCCCCGTATTACATGGGACTTGAACATAACGGCGAAATAAGTGTGTTATTACACCACTGCCCAACCCATCGGAGAATAAAGGCGTTATATTGTGTTATTTTATTTTATCTTGATAGTTCACTACCCTTATTTAATTAAGTATTTCATAAGTACATAAGTACATTTTCAAACATCCTGAAATTAAATTTAAGTTAACGCAAACATGTCCCGAATAAAAATTTAAGATAACGCAACTCAGGCCGTCAAGATACAGGCGCTGCCTAGTTTGGGGACCACTATTCAAAAAAACAGCTAGTTCACACAGAAACTGTTTACAGGACCCGTTTTAGCGGATCCGTTTTTATTTTGGTGATGGCGCCTGTAGTTATATACGATAGCATTCCGTATCCTGTAAAAAATACTGGATCCGTTATTTTTAGCGTATCCTGCCTGCCAGATGCGCAACTGCCATTTGTTTAACTGATCTGTTGATGCAGATGTGAACAACACATCCAGTACCGACGGATCTATTTAAACGGATCCATTTAAACGGATCCGCTGTGTGAACGGGCTTTAACTCAGACCTTCCTGCATAGAAGGCAAGCAGTCATTGACGACACGTTTGGTGCAGTGGCTGAGCGACTGGCTTGTGCGCCACGGGTCGTGGGTTCGATTCCTGCACGGAACAAATATTTGTATAGCCTTTTTTTTTGTTGGAAAATCCTCATGGATATCCCTCGCCCGGGGAAGGCGAGGGGGTCTGCCGGACTCTTATCGGCTAAAAACCAACGGTGCTCCTTCTCCTGACCGTTCGGCCGGGGTCGCGGGATTCGCAAAGCATGCACCGCAACCCCGGCAGGTCCGGGGCCGTCAACCCTCGGCGGACCTCTCCTCTGTGGGGCCTTGCCCCACGTCCTCCTGAGAAGCGCGCACGGAACACGGCGCGCCGCCTTCTCGGGCCTGTTACTGGTCGGGCGGCGGTAAATATTTGTGTGGCCTACAGATAGTTGTTCCGGGTCTGGGCGTTTGTGCATGTAAACATTGTGTCTGTAAATGCACCCACGATACAGGAGAAATCCTAGTGTGGGGCAACGTTTTAATTTAAAAAAAAAGAAAATAAGAAAAAAAAATTCAACCGCCAAGCTATTTCCGCAATCAAACAATGGCTGGATAAAATTGATTATAATTCCATTCTGATAGTTATGAAAGGTTTATATTATTTATACCGTTTCCTGACATGAACTCAGTTCACCTTAAGTTTGTTAACTTTTGCAGTCGAGTGTGCCACTGAGACAAAGTTTGTTTGTTCCTCTGTTCCAACTTAAGAACTATTGAATCCACTTGGAGGATTCTCTGAACTACTTTCAGTATTTAAAGACTATTATAATGTTTGTTTTAAATGTAGATCCTGGAGTTGGGAACGGTGTCCGCTATTAATGTCCCTAAAGTTAAAATGTGGCTGTCGAGGTTCGATCGAGTTGGTTGATTCCAAGATTGCGTGTTTTTTGAGGTAGTGTCCGGGTTTTTAATTTAAAAAACTAGTTGGTAATAAATATGTAAAGAATACTCCACTTATGTCGGAATCGTGTAATGGCCGATTCCTATAATTTACGAAGCGTTATTGGTTTAAATTGAGACTTATATCTTTACCAATCTATATCTATACTAATACTATAAAGAGGAAAGATTTGTATTTTTGAATTTTTGTATGTAACGAATGAACTTAAAAACCACTGGACCGATTTCAAAAATTCTTTTGCCGTTAGAAAGCTACATAGAAAGAGAGCCGTTAGAGAGTAACATAGGCTATATTTGTTACTATAATTAAACTTCTTACGCGGGCGGAGCCATCAGGAGACAGCTAGTAATAAAGTAAAGACCTCATAGCTTTGCATAGTAGACCTTCCCATTTGGAAGTAGCTATCACACTATCACAAGTAAAATTAGCTTAAAAATCTATTTATATGCCCAGTTTGCCAAAAAAATGCTACCATTGGTAAGCACAACGATTCGTGTTTGTTTATAGGAACCGGGCATTGCACACTGTTATATAAGAGCTTAAAGATAGAAAAACCCATTAGTATAATTTAGTCAAACTAGTAATCTAACTAATGAGTTAAGGTCATCAGCACTTTGTTAGGATTATGTCTACCTCAATACGTCACTAAATAGGTATTTAGCTGATTAACTTTAGTCAGAGACAAAGGCCCGTAATAATAAACGGTTCTCATTTGAGAGATACCTCTTAAAGTCTAGTTTCAAAATAACTTAAGAAGTATTAAAAAAAAAGTTGTCAAATGTAAGTAGGACGCCTTCTTTTTTTAAATTTTTTCTTCGTTGCTTTATTTCGCCCTTCAGTGACTATGCAAGCCTCATTATTTACGTCTTATATTATTAGATACTAAAGAATATAATTAAATATAAAAAATCACATTCATCAGGGAACACAATTTCACCGACACGGACTTCCACAACAAAGGAATCAGTGACACTCAAGTAGTTCTACTTGGTGGTAACTGCTGTCGGAAGATCTCTCAAATGAGAGCTGTTTATTACATACATAAACTCACGCCTTTTTCCCATGGGGGTAGGCAGAAACTATAGAACGCCACATGCTAGGATCTTTACATACTCCTTTTGTTTCATCCACATTCATACATCTTGTCATACACGCACGCTTGTTGAGAGTACTATGCATCCGTATTTTGTGAAGAACATCATCAATAACTAGCCCGCGACCCCGGCCGAACGGTCAGGAGGAGGAACACCGTTGGTTTTTACCCGGTAAGAGACCGGCAGGCCCCCTCGCCTTCCCCGGGCGAGGTACATCCATGAGGATTTTGCAACGAAAAAAAAGGCTTCTAGGCTAGCTAGCTGTTTATTTATAAGGGCCAAAATAAGTAGTTGATTAACTTTAGTCAGAGACTAACGTCAAAGGTACAATGGAACACACAACAAAATGAATTATATATAGTTAAATTAATGATACCAATATAGCATATAGAGTAGATAATTAAATAGCCATGCATTACCGCAACTAATTCAATCACCAATATTATCACTGGATTGAATATTCTGATAAAGGCTTCACTTTGTGCTGCCATTGTTTTGATATACAGGGTGTAAACGAGATCATGTAATTCCTTCAAACCTCGTGATGTACTGCTAACATAGATTAACCCTGCACGGGATACATTTGGATTCAATAAAAAACAAATTACAAGAAATAAGCATGCGTTCTTAACGTGACGCATTTTAGCACCCCGAGCGAATTGTGCGGCTATCGCTCGCCGCGCAGTCATTTAACTCGGAGCATTAAAATGCCTCACATTAAGAACACATGCTTACTTCTCGTAATTTGATTTTTATTGAAGAAAATAGTAACTGTAAAAACTATTAAAATAACCTTACTTAATAACAACAGTGCCAGCGGTGCGACCGTCGGACTGCTACGTCACATGTCTCGAGTTCAAACCCATGGCACGCACCTCTGACTTTTCCGATTCATGTATAATTGTATAATAATTATCATTTGCTTAAAAACGTTGAAAGAAAACATCGTGAGGAAATCGGCATGCCTGAGAGATATTTCTCGAAGGCATGTGTTAGAGGCTCACGGGCGGCATAAACTTTGACACCAGGTGAGTCACTAACCACACGAAAAGAAGAAGAGTTATCTAATGGCCAATCCTAAGATCGTAGTAATTAAAAGTAAGCTGAAAGCTATATTGTTGCTAAAAAATCTGTTCTGCAACCACCTGCACGATGTTCAGAGCGGACACAACTTGTCGCCCTTTTAAGGTTTAAATTTATATTTTTTATTTTATTAGGGGCCTGTAAAAAAACACACCCACAACATCACGCCTATATGCCCCGAAGGGTTAAGCAGAGGTGTATAGTAACACCCTCAGTTCGCCGTTATGTTTAAATTCCATATAATAGGTGGCGAGCCTATTGCCATCAACGGAGCATAAATCCAAACTCCGGGGTGCTACTGAAGATTTCCACACCGAAAAACGCAATAACACTTTGCCCGACCTGGGGATCGAACGCAGGACCTCATGATCAGCAGTTGCGCTTGCCACCATTAGACCCACGAGGCATTTAAAAGGCCTGTAAGAAAGGATTATGGAAAGAAAGGAGCATGTAAAGATCGTTTGCAGATGAATGGAGGAATAAATTGTCAGGTGCATTGTGAGGGCTGTGTGAAAGAGGTGTATCATATTGTTATATTTTTTTTTTAAATCATTATTTTTTGTTCCATTGTTTTGTATGTATCTTCTTCCATTCCTGTTCTTTTTTCTATCTTTAATTATTGTAATTGGTCTAAGACCGTTTTAATTAAAGTAAAATAAATAAATCGTAGCATGTGGCGTTCTATAGTTTCTGCTTACCCCCATGGGAAAAATGCGTGAGTTTATGTATGTGTGTATGTAAATGTCCGTTTCACAACCATCGGTTAGCTCTTAGCTGTGAGTTAAATCTGTCAAACCGCCATATTTATTTCCCAGATAAGAATTATCCGACGATTCAGAAACAAGTCCTAGAGTCCGTTTCATTAATAGTTAGATTTTAAGTGAAAGATAATTATTGTTTGACAGCTTCTCTATAGAAAATCTGTCAAACAAACAATCATACATTACATAATCACAGACACCATTTTGAAATTTCCAATTATTGCGTAATTAGCAAATAAAATTAAGTAGTCTATATTTGACAGCTGCGCGCACAGATAAGTTATGCCTGCGTGAGCGACGATGTCGACGCGACGAAATGTTGCTATATATTCAAATATTATAATATGTAATACAGTTTCAGATTGTTTCTTATTTATTGCGTATTTTATTTATTTTTATTAAATTGAGTTTATTTATATCTTTTTAGTTGCTGCATTTTAGAAGTCATCATGTCAATGCCTACTGTCGCTGAAAACCAGCGCTGTGGCTCCGTTTCGCACGTGAGACACAACATTATGCCGAGCGACGGCTGTTTTGCGTGGATGTGACGTTTATTTTTCCCAATAGTTTCTTTTTTGGTTTTGTTTTATTCTTTTAATTTATTTTTGTGCATCATGTTGGCGCGAAGAAACAACTTTTCTTTCTTTCTAAACTGCCGTATTTATTTCCCAGATAAGAATTATCCGACGATTGTGAAACAGATTTTAAGGATAATTTTCTCGAAATAGGCTTTGCATACTTTTTCATATTTTATATTCTGATATTATCTGAGAAAAATAAAAGACAAAGGAATTCTAAAGGGGAGGCCTTAGCTCGGCAATAATAAATAAATACAAAATTAATCTTATAATTATCATAATTATATCTTAAGGGGTGTTTTGGCAAGAACTGCCTCGATGGTTAAGTGGTGGCAAGTGCGGCTGCTGATCGTGAGGTTCTGGGTTCAATCCAGGTCGGGCAAAGTGTTATTGGGTTTTTCCGTGTGGAATTCCACAGTAACAGCCCGGAGTTTGGATTTGTGCCCGGTTGATGGCAACAGGCTAACCAATTCCACACACCCAATAACACTTTGCCCGACCGAATCGAACGAACGGGGATCGAACTCAGGACCCAATGCTCAGCAGTCGCAAGCAATGCCGTTCTATAAGCGATACATTTCACTAAACACAAGTGCACAGATAAAAAATAACCATGAAATCGTAATTTACTCCAGACCTTTGAACTCAGACCTTCGCCTTAATATAAATATGAAAAATGAACCGTGGGACGTTCGCCCCCCCACTGGGGACGTAAAACATATCCGATACACTTATGCACATCCAATAGTTGTTTAGTAAAAGGTTTTCCATGTAAGTGAATTAGTCACGTATCGTTGGCTCCAGTTTTTGCTTTATCCAGTGATTTATCCCAGCTGTGGGAACGATTTGTAACAACAAAATGAGGGATTGTCTTATTCGGTATTCATGTGGCGTGCTCATCGATAGAACGGTGCAGTAAAGATTTTTGTTTAATTGAGTTTATTTGTTATAGGGTTAATGAAAGGTTCAAGGTTTAATTTGATTGAGATTCTGTTAATTTTTGTCACGACTTACGGCTAGTTCACACAGAAACCGTTTACAGGATCCGTTTTTATTTTGATGATGGTGGCTGCAGTTGTATGTGCGAGTTCACATACACGACAGTATTCCGAATCCAGTAAAAAATATTTTTTACAAAAAATTTAAACCGACTTCAAAAAATAATAAAATAATTACCATATAAAATTAACAGTTTCAGAAGTCGGTGCTGATCCACGCTGAACCAAATTGAAGGCACCGACTTCTGAAACTGTTAATTTTATATGGTAATTATTTTATTCTTTTTTGAAGTCGGTTTAAATTTTTTGTAAAAAATGTTTTTATTTTTTTCATTTTAGTGGCCTTAATTAAAACTTGGTTGAACCAACTAAAGACACTGCTCGTAACATAATGACATCATCACAATAGGCGTACTGTTCGTCATTGAGGAGTTCCATTGTCTCTGAAGTTCTTCATCAGATCTTCACCAAATTTAAATGGGACCAATTTCGGAGTATACCCTATCCATTAAAAAAATAATCATCAAAATCGGTTCACAATTGGCGAAAATATCGATGAACACACACAAAAAAAATACATACAGACGAACATAGTACGTCCTCCTTTTTGGAAGTTGGTTAAAAATACTGGATCTGCCTTTTTTTTTATCGTGGAGAAATGCACTTGCATAATGTACTACCACGGGGAGATAGTGCAGTTATGTGGGACTCAAACCCACTAAAACTGATCCGCGAACCCGCCGCGGCTGTCCATCACCGGACCCTCCTCTGGGGAGTACCCCCCATCACCGGCGCACCAGAACACATGGTACGCCGTGACCACCCCGGGGGCCAAAACGAGCACATAGGCGCCAGACGACCCCGTGTCTGGGCACCCTTGGTCCCCCTGCGACGGGTCAGGTTAGTGGCCCCGCCGCCTACCACTTTTCGGCCGCAGAGGATAGGGAGAGCGGCTAACGACATACCGACACTCCTCTCCCCCTGCGGCCCCACCGCGTCCGCTATCTGACGGTGGCGACCCCGTCAAGGCCGCGGAAGGTAGGGAGAACGGCGCATCGCAATACCGGCACTCCTCTCCCGCCGCGGCCTACACCCTTCTGCCGCGATGCCTCTCATACGACATCGCGGCCCGCCTCAGTTGCGGTGTCACCCAGGCGACACCGCAATCTACTTGGCCGCTACATCGAGGGCTTCCAGGCCCAAGCCCCGACGAGCAGCCCCTCCTCGGGTTCCTCTTCGCTTCACCGTGGGGATCTATGATACGGCTACTGAGCCCCCCCGCAACGACAATGCGGGAACCCACCGGGGGGGTACTGGATCTGCCTAGATCAGCCTGCCAGATGCGACGCAGTTGCCATTTGTGTAACTGATCCGTCGGTACAGATGTGAACAACACATCCAGCACCTGCTCTTACTTACCATCTATTGTAATATACCTACATTGACAAATAAACGATATTTGATTTGATTTGATTTGAGCACCGACGGATTCTTTAAGTCAGATCCTCTGTGTGAACGGGCTCTTACTTTTGAAAGATTCTGTGTGAGATTCCAGAAGTTAGGAATGTTAACGAAAGTCTTTTCTATTGCCGATAAGCCAATAGAACGCGTCTATTGTTTTTAATAAAAACAATCTGTTCGTACTCGTTGTAGTCTGACCATTTTAATTTTGTATAAAAGATCAACTAATCTTTGATCGTGAACCATTAATTTTACTATAAAAAAAATCTTAATGCTCAATGTTCACGAACAAAGGTCTGTGTACCTTTTATACAACATTATAATGGCTAGACTATAATACTACCTAGTTGCAGTTTAACCAGTAGAATATGTTGATACTAGAGGTTAGATACTTTAGAAAATATTATATATAACTTAACATACCATCACGCCTGTATTCCTCGAAGGGTTGGGCTGAGGTGTATTGTAACACCCTCATTTCCCCGTTATATTTAAGACGTAATAGGGCGCGAGCCACCAACTGGGCACAAATCCAAACTCAGGGCCGCTACTGAGGAATTCCACACGGAAATACCTAATAACACTTTGCCCGACCTTGGGATCGAATCCAGGACCCCACGATCAGCTGTCGCACTTGCAACTGTGGCGGGATCTATCACGCCACATGCGAACTATCCTGCATCGCGATATCAGAGTTTGACACGCAGATAGTATATATACAAGTTCCCAACATCAACCGTTGGGCAGTGGCCCGCCAGGCACAAGACTCCGCCTGGTAGGAGGATCCTCCTTTTCGTAGGCCGAACACAATATCTCGTTCCCCTACACAACCACTAGACCAACGGTTAATTTATTATTTTTAAACTAACATTAAAAATACCTTTCCTAGATAAACATAACATCAATAGATAACAACAGCATTATGTAGCATGCGCTCAAGAAAATAAACGCGGCGAGATGCGACTGAGCAAATACAGGATGAATGTTTTCGCAAAGAACTCTAGGGCCCTATGTGGCACAATCAGCCGTTTGCATTATGCATGAAACCATCCCGGGGCGACAGATGCTCGAGAAAGTTCCAGAAGGAGTGATATTAATATTTGTTTGTCAGGTGCTTTACGTGGGCTGTTGCTCTTTTGTTTAACTCATTCATTGGGTTAGTGCGGGATTATAGCACTTGGAATGTGTATGATCTCGCTTGGGACTTCTGTTTTTTTTGCTACATAACATGACGCCTGTACTCCCCGAAGGGTTAGGCAGAAGTGTGTAATAACACCCTCATTTCGCCGTTATGTTTAAGTCCCATGTATTAGGGGCGAGCCTATTGCCATCAACCGGGCACAAATCCGAACTCCGGGCTGCGACTGAGGATTCCACACGGAAAAACCTAATTACACTTTGCCCAACCTGGGGATCGAACCCAGGACCTCATGATCAGCAGTTGCGCTTGCCACCGTTAGACCAACTAGGATTTTTTGCTGCTGGGAACATACATTTTTTTTAAGCTTGATACCAGGTTCTCACGATTCGATTCTAGTTGATCAACTGCCAAATCGCATACGATTTGAACCGTGTGAACAGACTTTCAATCAAGTTGAATCAATTTGAAGAAACAAAACGTTTCAACTTTTGTTGTTCAACTAAAATCGAACCGTGTGAACCCGCTATAAGCGTGTTATTTCAATAAATACTTAGGTGCTATATTTTTAACAATTTATCTTTAATTCAAGAGTTCATCTACAAAACCCAAGTCTGAAAAATAGATTTCTTTTTAAAAAGGAACACTAGGAAACGCAAAACTTCGCGAATAAAATCCAAAGAGGTTTTATAGAAGTGTCAGTCGCTTGAAATCGAACCTATCCTGGATAGTGGTACGTCGTCTCACGCCAGCCAATCAATGTTGAACAAGTGAACGCTTTTAGCCATAATACGGCTTATATAAAATTTTCGTTCATTCTTTACGAACACGCTGTATTACTACGTGTTTTAATAGTCTAAACTGAAGTTTTTTGGAATCTAAATTAAAATATTATTGTTTGTGTTACAAGACTAGTGTAAAAGTGATAATCTATTGACCCTTTAAATGTGGAATA
Organism: Amphipyra berbera; assembly: GCA_910594945.2. NCBI lineage: Eukaryota > Metazoa > Arthropoda > Insecta > Lepidoptera > Noctuidae > Amphipyra > Amphipyra berbera. Next base: position 4,688,348 of record OU343136.1, on the reverse strand, counting down.
TTTTGACAAAGTTGAATAAACATTGCGACACTCGAAATCCAAACCTCGATTTATAATAAAATAAATCAATTGACGCCCAGAAGTGAAAACCTCGTAAATCCAAATTTCTTCAAAAGCGTTTTATTTGTTCTTTGGATTGATAAACTCGTCATACACGTATTCATTCAAAAAGCTTTCAATTCAAATACTTCTTAACCATCTATCACGTACGATGACAAACTTGTATAAACATTTTGTTTAGGAGACATTTTTTCCCATCTCCTGTAAAGAAAATTATTTTACACTTACGAAGTTATCACTGCCGACCGTCGTAATGTACTTATTAGTTATACTATATACTATTAAGTATATATATATATACTTATACATTATATATATATATATATACTTATTAGTTACTTCGACTTGTCTTTAATTTCGTCTTGAAGTCCTCTTAGCCTTTTCCCAATTATCTTGGGGTCAGCTTCCAGTCTAACCAGATGCGGCTGAATACCAGTATTTTACACGGAGCGACTGCCATCAGACCTCCGCAACCCAGTAACTGGGGAATGCCGATATCCTAAGGTTAAACCGTTTGTCAGACTTTCAGGCTTCTGACTACCCGTAACGACTGTCATAGGTATTCGTATGACACCCGGGACCGACAGCTTAACGTGCTCTCCGAGGCACGGAGGGGTCTCGATGTGTAACAAATGGTCACCCATCCACGGACTGACCGCGGCATTTCGTCTTGAAGTGTTAACAATTATTTAAAGTCTTTATAATCATTGCATTCATAAAAAGCCAAATTTTCTCCTGATAGTAATGGGTTAGCCAAGAGCCTTGATCAACATTTATTGAGGCTTTCGTTGGGTGGCTGGATCAAGGGCCTGATACAGAGAGATGATAGAGAAATTCCTCTCTCTGAAATCCTGACCACCCTTGGACCCTGTTCCCGACGCTGATGGACTACTGCATTTTTGAAAATTTTGAAAGTTTAAATTATTATGAAGTATGTATATTTACAGAATAATGAAAAGGTAACTGCCTCATTGTTCTAGTGGTGGCAAGCGCGACTGCTGTTCGTGAGGTTCTTGGTTTTGATCCCCAGGTCAAGCAGTGTTATTGGGTTTTTGCTTGTGGAATTCCTCAGTAGCAGCCCGGGGTTTGGATTTGTGCCCAGTTAATGGCAATAGGCTCGCCCCCTATTACATGGGACTTAAACATAACGGCGAAATGAGGGTGTTATTATACACCTCTGCCCGACCCTTCGGGGAATACAGGCGTGATGTTATGTTATGTTGAAAAGGTAAATAAGAATAATGCAACAGGTAGGGTTCAAACTGGCCACTTCTTGATTGCAAGTCCAACGTCGCGGCTAAGAAATTATCACTTCGAAGATATTAATTACATATTTAAAACCCAAAATTACTGACCATACAACGTGTTTCATGGGGAATTACAACGTGTTGAATTACAACGTGTTGTAATTCCCCATGAAAAATGTAAATAATCAAGTAGTATTTTATGGTTGTTGTTATTTATCTCTCAGAGGAAATTAGGTAAGAATGTAAATAACTTTCTGGGCAGTCTACTCTTTAGTTTTTATATTTTCAGGGTTGCGTTTCAATGATGATTATTTTATGTTTTATCCATATTTTTTGGGTCATACTACAGTTTTCAAATATTGCCAATAGACTCTTTACAAGGGACGTTTTAACCCCCTCTCGGCTTTAGGGATATTTTTGTAACACGTTGTATTTTCAAGTATGAATACAAGGTTAGTCGGAAAGGGGGTACTAAGCCGAAAGGGTGTTAAGGTACCCATAATAATGGATAACTATTGTTCTACAACTTTCCCCAAAAGTCAATAGTTCAAGAGAAATAGCTGTTCAAAGATTTCATAAAAAATACGCTAAACTCTATCTATCCTCAGCTATGATCAGACGGGTTTACATTTTACGTCATATTTGGGTTTACGGATTAGAAACTCCATTTGCTGAATTCAAAAGCAGCTACTAAAGCAGGTATGAAGATTTTTTGAAAAAACTAAAATAAAAATATTTTTTCATGGAAAAAAAATTAAACGAGTTTTAAAATTTTAACACTTTCTTTAAATCAATCATCAGTGATACATTAAGTGGCCCGCGGCTTAGTACCCCCTTTCCGACTAACCTTGTTTATATTTTTATTCACGTTATCTCTGTTATTAAGGATCAACTAGCGATTCAAAGCGTAGGGCGATTGATTGAGTCCCATTTACGTCAGAGTTAATTCGATAGAAAAACCCTTTTATATTTTTACTGCCACATTTTTCAATTTTAACTTGTCTCCTTTTATAAAACGTAAACATATTTCACGTTGTAAAAAATTAATAATCCCTAAAAAAGCTTTTCAGTTAAACGGTTTTAACTTGCAGTACCCCTGCAGCATCAGGATTTGAGAATTGAAGCTTGATATTGTTATAATGTTGTATTGTCATGGGAATTGAATTTTTATGCGAAGTTTCACGAGAATCGGTTTAGGAGAAGTAGTTGAAAAATCTGTCGCAAGATTTGAATCAAACAAATATACCTACGTAGTGAAGCTAAATAAAAGTAAGCTAAGTAAAAATCGTTTATCAAGAAAATCAACGTAATACGAACATTGAGACGCGTTGTTTAGAAAAAACTCTGTTTCAACAAATTACCTGTCAAAAATATAATCCCCGAAGGGTAAGCAGAGGTGTTCTCTCATCACAGGAGTCTGTACCTACACCCAAGTTTCACCGTCCCATGTTAGGTGGCGAGCATGATGCCATTTTCAGGCACAAATATGGTCATAAATAGTGTAAACATTTCGACTTTGTCCGTGTAAATTTTCATACAAACTTACATCCCCTATTTTACCCCCTTAAGGATGATTTCCACCAAACGGCTCGCATCGCATCGGATCGGAACGGTTTTACAATCTTTAAACGATATTAAATCATGTACACAGTATTTAAAGTCTATATTACCAAGCCACGCACAGCAGCTTGACCGCGGGCGTATTCCACGACACGCGATCGTAGCCGAAAGCATGCTGCGACGCGCGAACGGCTCCGTTAGCCTGTCGTCGTATCCGATCGGATCCTTTCAAAAATTAAAACACATCAACACGGTATGAATGAAACTATTTGACTAGGCGCAGAAACGGATACATTTGCAAGCGACTGTACGGAGCCGATCGTAAGCGTCGACATCCTGTCGGACGAGATCGGCTGTCGCTGCATCCGTTCGTATCCTTTCCGATCCGATGCGTTGCGAGCCGTTAGGTGGAAATCATCCCTTAGTGGTAGAATATCCAAAAATCTTTTCTTAGTAGATGTCTACGTCACAAAAGGAACCTAGGTACTGTCCAATTTTCATGTTTCCAGCTTCAGTGGTGTAGGCTTTGTGTTGATAAATCAGTCAGTCAGTAAGAACGAGTAATTATATATGTATAGATTTAATTTATCGAGAACGGAGTTATGAAGTACCTATTTCAGCTGTCTATAAAATTTGTCACCGTACAAGAATTACATAGTACTTCATTCCCAGATTTAAATTATTCTTTTGCGTTTAAATCTTGAATTCAAAATTAGAATGATACGCTGAATAAAAATGGAATTCAAATTCCACAATGGCGGTGCGGAACGACAGTTGTAGATTTGCGATTTTCTTAAACCAGAATTCTTTTAGCTGAATATATTCTTAAAAGGACCAGTGGACATATGAAAAGCGTTTTCACTTAAATTTGGAATGGTTACGTCCTGTCTTCATGACTTTTCTTTATCGGGATAGGCAAAACTCCAAGCATGTTAGCACTTGGGTCACAGAATTCCAGACGGAATCGTTGTTCAATCGAGCTCAGAGCAAGAAAAACAGGTAAAGATAGCCCAATCTACAAGACCATTTAAAATGCACGACTCGGTAGAATAGAAAGTTGTTTTTATTGGGGATTGAAATTGATTATATTCAAATCATATAATTCCTTCAAACCTCGTGATGTAGGTACTGCTGGCATAGATTAACCCTGCACGGGATACTTTTGGATTCAATATTTTTTTTACAAGAAGTAAGCATTTTAGCGCCCCGATTTAAATGACCGTGCCGCGAGCGATAACCCCGAAATTCGCTCGGGGCGCTAAAATAAGAACGTTAAGAACACATGTTTAAATCTTGTAATTTTTTTTATTGAGTCCTAAAGTATCCCGTGCATCTTTAATCTATGTCAGCAGTACATCACGAGGTTTGAAGGAATAACATGATTTCGTTTACACCCTGTATATTGATTACTAGCTGTGTCCTCACGGCTCCGCCCGCGTAAGAAGTTTTATTCCAGTACTAATAAATATAGCCTATGTTACTCAGTGATAATGTAGCTTTCTAACGGCAAAATATTTTTTGAAATCCTTCCAGTAGTTTCTAAGTTTATTCGTTACAAAAATACAAATCTTTCCTCTTTATAATATTAGTATAGATTAACACCACTGTAACAAAACCTATACCTAGGTATGTTACAAGACTTTAACGTGTATAAACGTCGTGTTCCACCATAATGAGGCTTCTGTAATCTCATTATTAGTCAAAATTTACTAATAAGACATGAATGTTGTATAATAATTAAATAGTTATTACACCAACGTGGGTTGCGCGTTGCAAAAGTACCTAACCTTAAAATTATCTATACTAATAAATATAATTGAAGTGTCTGTTTGTAATATCAAAATAACAGCTTTTTACTAAATACATATGAAAGTATATACGGTACATATAAAAAAAAAAACAATTTTTAAATTTTTTGTATGTTTGTTTGTTCCAGCTAATCTACGAAACGGCTGGACCGATTTTGACGGGACTTGGACTTGGACTGGGGATCGAACCCAGGACCCTATGCTCAGCAGTCGCGCTTGCGACTACTAGACCATCAAGGCGGTCAAAATTGTTATAACATTTAATTAATTTGTTTATCGACAAGCAAACAACCTTATTTATCCAAAGGTTCACAAAAACGACAACTACAATACTCTAGCACAAACATCAAAACAAAAGCGATCGTTCCACATTAGATAGGTAATTAATTGGGGACACTGATTGATGACTGCGCGCCGATGACGTCACGCTCATCAGGGAATCGTATTACGCGCCTATTTCAATATTCAGCCTCATATGTAGGTACCAATGATTGATCAAATGTCCCGTTCACTTAACACAGTTGTTTGTTGTGTAATTGCTGTCAAATGTGTCGTGGTAATGTACGTTATGAACTGGAATAACCGTAGCGTGGTGAAGTTTTTGAGTTGTTATCTATACTAATATTATAAAGCTGAAGAGTTTGTTTGAACGCCCTAATCTCAGGAACTACTGGTTGGAATTAAAAAAAATATTTTTGTGTTGGATAGTCCATTTATCGAGGAAGATTATAGGTTATATAACATCACGCTACGACCAATAGGAGCCGAGCATAAATGAACAATATTGCAAAAACGAGAAAAATGTCCAACCGTGCGAAGCCGGGACGGGCCGCTAGTTGGTCATAAATTGATTACGTACTAACCTTGTCACTGCTCGCATTAGTCACTACTTGTAACCACGATCAGTACACGTCGAAAAGGCAGTAAAGTTGCGTATTGTTTTGACGTGACAACGTCTAATAAAACGAAAAACGTCGGCAACATGCACGAAAAAGCGTGAGTCATTGTCACGTTCCGTCTGAAGCGAGCGTGCGAGCGAGAGCGCGGAACAAGCTATAGAGAGGCACGATGTTTTGTTATGACGTTGTCACGTTAAACTATCGTCCGTAAACCGACTTTACAGACAACCAATTTTTTTAATAAAAAAGTTGCCTCACACTAGTATTTCTCCTGTATCGCGGGTGCGTTTACAGACACAAATCTTCACAGGTACAAACATCCAGACCCGGAACAACTATCTGTAGGCCATACAAATATTTGTTCCGTGCGGGAATCGAACCCACGACCCGTAGCGCAGAAGTTGATCGCTCAGCCACTGCACCAAACGTGTCGTCAATTCCATACCATGCGCAAGCGGGGCGCGTCTTTGGTGCGTAGGGTGTGGGGCAGCACCAATGCCGTCCTGGCGATGATCGCGGACCGGATGGACTGCCCACACATACGGCACTGTTGTGATAGGCATGTTGCCGTCGGCAGGGCTGGTTAGATATTAAGTCTTCAACCTGTCACTTGTCAGTCTGTCACCTGTCAACCTGTTACCTATCAACGACCGCATCTGATCGAAAATTGTTAACAACGGTTGTGGACACCTGCAACACCAAGAAAATTGCTGATGCATTGCTAACGTTAGAGCCAAAGTTGGAAAATCTCATGTGTTTGTAGTTTTGCCAAGACGTTGCCTACCTTAATGGCATTTATATATTTTTCTGACCAAAATAACATAACATCACGCCTGTATTCCCCGAAGGATTGGGCAGAGGTGTTTAGTAACACCCTCATTTCGCCGTTTTGTCTAAGTTCCATGTAATAGGGGGCGAGCTTATAGCCATCAACCGGGCACAAATCCAAACATCGAGCTGTTGCTGAGGAATTCCACATGGAAAAAACCTAATAACACTTTGCCCGACCTGGGGATCGAACCCAGGACCTCATCAGTCGCGCTTGCCACTACTAGGCCAACGAGGCAGTTCTGACCAATAATACCCTTTTATTGAACAAAAAACTTCCTTCAACTTATTATACGAAGTTTCCTCCAACCATATAACTTATTGTTCGCCCACGTATCACAAGTATATTATTCTCAAACTAGGACAAAGACAGTCACGTCTGACCAATAAACATCTCTTAACGACTTTACGAGCTCTCTTAATGTGTTGGACCCCGGCTAAGTGGCCACTAGGCATCCAAGTTTACGTTTAACAATAGACCACTATCAAATACACGTGTATCAGTTAACAGGAATTACTAACTTAGAGGATTAGTAGTAGTCAATAGTATCTTTATTTGGATGAACATGGTACAAATAAGATCTTACATACATTATTGTGATAACAATCATATTCTGCCATGTGTGGCGTGCAAATAATAACAAAATAAGTAGTTAAGTACAATAAAATAAAAAAACAAACGTATGGAAATTAACATGAAAATGGAAATTAAAATTTGGTATATTTATAGAATAGAATAGAATATACTTTATTGTACACCAAAAATGTAACACAGCTCTTATACAATAACAAACATTAAAGGGTACAATGGCGGTCTTATCGCTGATAGCGATATCTACCAGACAACCTTTGGATGAACAGGAAGTCAATGAATAAGATAGAGGGGGTAGTCCATGGTGTACTGCTGCAAAATATATACTACACACCATACATAGACATAATACTTACATATAGGCATATATATATACATTTATAAATATTGTAATATATATATATGATATATAATTATGTGATAGGGAAAACAAGGTATTATAATAATTATATTATATGATATTTAACATTTAACATTTGTTACAAAGTGTCATTCATAAAATATGTAACAGTTTATTAGCACTTTTCACTTAGAAGGGCCTTTAACTTCTTTCTAAACATTTCTATTGTTAGCTCTTTGTAAGAATCTGGAAGCTTGTTATAGATTTTTGAAGCCCAACAGAATACGCTTTTCCACATAAGTGGTGTATTTGCTCTACTAATACATAAGTTATTTTTACGTCTATTACGAATAACAACATTAGAAAGTCAAATAGATTAGCTTAAATTATTTAGATGAAATAAAAAACAAACTATGACTTGTTTTTTTTTAACATAACATCACGCCTGTATTCCCTGAAGGGTTGGGCAGAGGTGTTTAGTAACACCCTCATTTCGCCGTTATATTTAAGTGCACAAATCCAAACCCCGGGCTGCTACTAAGGAATTCCACACGGAAAAATCCAATAACACTTTGCCTGACCTGGGGATCGAATCCAGAACCTCACGATCAGCAGTCGCGCTTGCCACTACTAGACAAACGATGCAGTTTTTTTAAAATTATGTTGTATTCAGTCTTTTATAGATGTGTCTTTTACTTCTTCTGTCGGGACAGCACGAGCTTTACGAAAATAAGTAGTAGTGGTGAAAAAAATTGTTGTCAGCAATGTTGGATAGTGGGGCTGAAAGCCTCTTATAGTAATAAAGTTGTTTAAAATTGCAATTGAATCACTGCTCTGCCGAGGCGGTTTAGTGATAGCCTTGTGGTGTGACCGTCGGACTGCCAAGTTGGTCTCAAGTTCAAACCCAAGGCAGCACCTTTGACTTTTCGGATTCATGTGCGTATTGTTCAGTTTTATCACTTCCTTATAAACGGTGAAGGAAAACATTGTGAGGAAACCGGCGTACCTGAGAGATATTTCTCAACGGCATGTGAAGCCAAGTCAGAGGCCCATGGGCGGTATAAACTCTGACACCAGGTTAGTCACTAACTACACGAAGAGAAGAAGAGAAGACTACGGCTGTATTTCTTATGTAGATAACACTCAAACGGTCGTGGTTGAGCTGCGGTTCGATTGCGATTTGAGTGGCTCATGGCAAATTAGCAACCGCACGGACCATAAGAATTGCGTGGTTAAGCTGCGCTTGCCGCGGTCAGTCCGTGGTTGGGTGACCGTTCGTTACACATCGAGACCCCTCCGTGCTTCGGAGAACACGTTAAACTCTCGGTCCCGGGTGTCATACGAATACGTGTGGCAGCCGTTACTGGTAGTCAGAAGCCATAAAGTCTGACAACCGGTTTAACCTTAGGATATCGGCATTGCCCAATAACTCAGTTGCGGAGGTCTGATGGCAGTCACTCCGTGTAAAATACTGGTGTTCAGCCGTATCTGGTTAGGCTGGAAGCTAACCCCAAAATAGTTGGGAAGAGGCTAGGTAGAACTAAGCAGTTGGATAGGTTTGTACGCTGCATAATACTGACTCTTGGATATCCCATATAATTTGGAAATTAATTTCCCTATTGCGGCATCTATCACGCCACATGTAAACTACGCAGCACGACGATTGTGTAGTCGACTTCAACGACAGCAAATGATAACTCTCAAATAAAATGTCACAAATCCTGCATCGCGATATCAAGATCTGACATGGAGTTAGTATATACAATTTCCCAAGATCAACCCTTGGGCAGTAGCCCGCCAGGCAAAAAACCCGCCTGGTTGGAGGATCCTCCCTTTTCGGAGGAGGAACACCATACCTCGTTCCCCTACATTTCTGACCCCGATGTGATTTCATGCCGAGATCTCACTGGTCATCGGCGGAAGAGGTTGTGATAGCGAGTATGGGTACACTCAGTAAAAGAAACTGATTATTTATTATCGTTCTGCGTAAATCGACTGACAAAAATATACTCTTGTAGTAATCTAGTAAATAAGCCATGCATTGGCAACCTGTAATTAAATACTGCAATGTTAAACTCGTCAAATTTGAAACCACCATGTATGCCAAACGTAGTTTTAAGCTGCGGTTTTTCAGTAATTTTAAACGAGGCCGAGCTTAATCCATACAAATCTTTTAGAACAAAAGGAAAATGAAGCTACATCGACATCAAACTATGTTTTTTTAAAGTGTGTACAAAGAAACCCCCGGTTCAGGTCAGGCTTAGGCACGCCACACACTAAAACTAAAAAATAAACTCAACAGGTGCTCAAAGGTTTTAGTTTTTTAAGTGCGCCACAAACGGAATCTTCCTTTTTGCGGTCCATATGTGGAAAAAAATACTTTTTATTTTAATTTTCGGCGGAGCAAATACTTTTGAACTGTACGAAATAGAATATTTAAAGTTGTTTCTATTTATAAGATTGTTTTTTAATGAAGTCTCGCTCGTTTTAGGATTTTACTTAGCAGATGTTTGTTTTGCGTGGATAATTAATTAGATACACTTTTGTAGAGAGAGGACGGGCCCGGATAGAACTCAGGCCCCCCTTTATGAAAGGAAAGCGTTCAACCGCCAGGCTATGACGGCTATTGATGAAATTACAGGCACATAGTATTTTATACGTCATCGTTGGATGCAGGGCACTGTGCAGTAACACATAGTTAGGTTCCTAGGTGGACAAGACCTGCGAGGTATTATTAATAACCAGATACCTCCTAATATAAGCGGGGTCATTAACCAGTCTCGTCTCTTACTCAGATATAAAAAGTACAAAATGACGAGTGCGTCTTATGGAGCGTTCTCACCTAGCCTACGAAAGTCATGGAAAGCCAATGCATGATCGTCATTACTTGAATTTGACCAAACTTTGAATTAATCAGGTTGCATTCAGATCTGCCGGGGTTGCGGTGCATGCTTTTGCGAATCCCGCGACCCCGGCCGTACGGTCAAGAGAAGGAACACCGTTGGTTTTTAGCCGGTAAGAGTCCGGCAGACCCCCTCACCATCCCCGGGCGAGGGACATCCATGAGGATACAATACAATACAATACTCTTTATTGTACACAAAACAAACAAGAAACATAACTATAAAAATAGAGATGTACAATGGGCGGTCTTATCGCACTATGCGATTTCTTCCAGACAACCTTTGGATGGACATGAAGTGTAAGAAAAAAAAGAGAGAGGTAGTTCTCAGTGTAACAATTAATGAGGAGACATTAAATGATTACTTTAAATAAACCTAAAAACACAAATAAATAAATATTATATACAATAAAGATTCCCCAAAGCAAAAAAAAAAATATTTATTCGGATTTAACATAGCATACAAACCTAGCCAACGAAGGCCAACAAATGTTCGTCATTTGATGAATTTCACCAAAACTTTGCATAGAACGAATCCAGTCATATCGAACCCCGTTCGCTGGCGTTCGTTAGCTGCAGTCAACGAAACGTCGACATGGCAATCGGGTATGAGGTGAGTCATAGAGGGGGACGGGGGGCGCAGCCCCCGCGCCATCATAGTCTTAGCCATAGAGTAACTTTTTATGGAGAGTCTTGGGTGCCTTTCCACCAGAAATATGCTATGCAACTATACTGCGGGAATGTAAAAGTTAAGCTACGAAACTATGTGACCGTTTCTACTGATTCTAAGCTATGTAGCGGAGCGAGTAAGTTGTGCTATGAAAATACGCCGCCGCAAGATAGCTGTGCGAGAAAGATGCGCAGCTCGAGGTATGCGACGTATCGACGATAGGGAAGGCAATCATATACACCACTCGCAACCATCCATAGCACGCATCCATAGCTCGCATCCATAGCACGCGTCCACAGCACGCATCCTTCCATATAAATAACGAAGGTTAGTTGAATCAGTTTCCACCAGTGCTAATTTATGAGGACCAATGAATATGATTGGTGGATATCAAACGCACCCATAGCAACGTTGCATAGCACATCTCTGGTGGAAAAGCAGCCTTACCGCTTCACGAGTCCGCATCGACCGCGTTTATCGATTTTGATCTCGTTCACGTTGTTGCTTGTGTATGTTAATGACTAGAAAATTGCCATGCCGACCTGTCGTAGACTGTAGGTATGTAAGCCGAGGATTCCGTTCCCGGAACGCTAAAAAAACTAATTCATCGTTTTACCACCACCGTTTATTAGTCATCAAACAAACTACTGGTGCAGTGGTGGTCCAGTGGTAACGGCCCCGACTTACGAGTTGTATACCGTGGGTTCGAATCCACCCAGGCGCATTACTTTGTGTAATTAATTTCATCACCACTGCTCTCAAAACGGTGAAGGAAAACATCGTGAGGAAACCGGCATGTCCTAGAACCAAAAATTCGAAGACATGTGACATCTACCAACCCGCACTGGGCCCGCGTGGTGGATTACGGCCCATTCCCTCTCACAGAGAGGAGGCCTGTGTCCCAGCAGTGGGAACATTATAGGCTGATGATGATGATGAACCAAAACGACTATAATTGAGAGAAGACGTTGTTTCCCATGAAAAATAAAAGAGTCATGAAAGAATAAAAACACTTAATAAAATGATAAGCGTGGCTGTTGAAACTTACGGGTTATGTGACTTCTTAGTTTTCATAACTTTTTCTAACTCATCACTTCCAGTTGTTGAATAACAACTTTATTTTTATTTTTTCAATGGCCAGTATAGCGGTAACTGTTAATTTGAAATTGGAACAGTTTTTGTTTGGAATCATTAGCCATATAGCTTCCAATTTCCCTCTATTTTTGTATCGCGTTTCATATTATGACAATCGGAACCGAAGGATTAACGTGCTGCTTCGAAGTGGTGTCAATGTGTAAAGGATGGTCGATCATTCGAGGGTTAACTGTCGCAACTATAGGCAGCGAACGATCCATGACAAACTCATTGTCCTAGGTGCGCGACAAACGCGACAACGCGAAGCGACGCGACTCAATATATCAAATAATAGCTGTACAAACAAGTGGCATATATTATCGCTTGGATCATTTTGTGACGAGACGTGAAAGTTAGAAGCGACAAATGCCCGGTTCCTTTAGCCAAAACCGAATCGTTTTGCTTACCAATGGATGCTACCAAATTTATTGCCAAATTGAGAATATAAACAGACTCGTAAGCTAATGTTACCTGTAATAGCTGTAATAGCCAACAAACGGCTCGCATCCGTCCGTATCCATTCCGAACCGATGCGATGCGAGCCGTTTGTTGGAAATCATCTTTTAGTCGTCATCCTCCGCGTCCCTGTAACGTCGCGGGCGAGGACTGAGTTATCCGGTCGGACTTAGCATAAGTGAAGGTCTACTATGCAGAGCTATGCGGTCTTTGCTTCATTATTGGTGAAGATACAAGTTTTAATTTTAACCAATAACGCTCGGTAAATCATAGGAATCGAACAAAAAACGGGTTTTACTGAAGATACAACAGTTTTTAATTTTAACCAAAAACGCTCATTAAATCATAGGAATCGACCAAAAGTGGTTTCAAATTGATTGATAAATAAATCACCTAAGAAATTGTATTTGTAATTGTTTAAAATTATTAATTAGAAACTGTTTACTACTATTTACAGTATTATATAAGCACCTAGTAAACAGAAAGGAACTTCTAAAATCGCATCAGTCAATACACGTCGCCTCTAGTATTATGTAATAAAACGTCGCACCGTATCGAGTCGTATCGCGCACTACTCGTCGCCTTCGGTCGCTCACCTAGGACAAAGCTTTAGCCATAAGCCTCTAACACAAACATAAATTAGATGCTAAAATAATATCAAAAACAATACGGTTTATCGGCTTATACCGCACATCGATCAAACGACATGTCCAATTGACTAAATACTCGTCCAATGGTAATTGCAATCATACTAATGACGAACTGAGTCGTGTTATCTCAACTGTGCAAATCAAATTATAATTGAAACATGAATGCAGTATGGGAGCGGTTGACATGAAATTTTAGGCTAATGCGCATTGCCAAAACGGTAGCAGAAATATTTAGCAGGATAGCAAGAGACAGGACTAGCGCGATCATGAAAAGGCATGGGGTGAACACATAACATAACATCACGCCTGTATTCCCCGAAGGGTTGGGCAGAGGTGTATAGTAACACCCTCATTTCGCCGTTATGTTTAAGTCCCATGTAATAGGGAGCGAGCCTATTGCCATCAACCGGGCACAAATTCAAACTCTGAGCTGCTACTAAGGAATTCCTCACGAAGAAATACAAAAACACTTTGCTCAGCCCCGGGATCGAACCCAGGACCTCACGATCAGCTGTCGCACTTGCCACCTCTAGACTAACGAGGCAGTATGAAGAAGACGAAATAAAGAAGAATGCACATTTACAATCAAATACTATGCTTGCCTTGGCAATTGACGATACCTAAGTACCTAAGGCGAAACACACACTGCACCGCGCTACGCTGCGGGGTGCGTGGCGACGGAGCCACAACACTACGCGTGTTTTCTATACAAACACAGATACTTGCAAAACAACGTAAGAACACGCACTCCCGCGCTACGCCGCGTGATGTGGTGCAGTGTGCGAATCGCCTAAAGTCCAGTCGCGGAGTAGGAAGAATTTCGTACAATGACATTTGTGCCTACAACCAATTGCAAACTGTGTTGACGGCGGTCACCGCATCTGTGCGAGCGCGACGGCAAGATATTTCTGTGCGAGCGACAGAGATAAGTAGTGACGTGTCATTGTACGAAATTCTTCCTGCACCGCGACCGCAGTTTTATGGCCAAATACTCAAACGCTACTCAATTTTAAGTGGCCGTTAAGTCTCGTGCTGTCACTGTCACTTCGCCTTAAAGTGACAGGGACAGCACGAGGCTTAACGGCAACTTAAAATTGAGTTGCGTTTGAGTATTTGACCATAAGTCTGGCTCATTCTGGGCAGTCAACCCCGCTACAATACTACATTTATTTATGCAAACTATTCAAATATTAAATTATGAAGTTTTCGTGATTTCATTTTGACTAGTGTCAGCAGTAATGATGAAAAACATTAGATGTTCAATTATACAAATGAAGGTAATTTGCTTACCTACCGTCTACAGACCGAGACTAGGTGCACCATGAATTTATGTATATTTAGGACTAAATTTTTACTGTAGCATGCGGTCTAAAATATTCGCAAAATGAAATGGACAAGGTTTTCTCATGATTCAAGACAATTATAAGGCCAATTTAGAAACCAAAAATCTGCTTATCTGGAATAGAAATTGATATTATTTATAGAATTTCTACGTGTTTTTTATTTTATTGTTTTTCTTAAAATGCATCTTCGTGTACGGATTCGTTTTTTATACTGTATCGGTATCCAGTTTTTGATTACAAAACAGAACATGTATAAATGTTGGACCAGTATTTTTTACTGGATTCGGAATACTGTCGTGTATGTGAACTCGCTCATAAAACTATAGCGGCATCACCAAAATGAAAACGGATCCGCTAAAACGGGTCCTGTAAACAGTTTCTGTGTAAACTAGCTGTAAGATATGTTAAAGTTTACTTAAAAAAATGTCAGCTGATAGTAAACCGTGATTCATTTCAGTCCAGCAATAATTCCCAATACCGTATTTGCAATGTTTCACTTGAGCTTAACTAACAACACAAAACTTATGTACTACAAGTATATCAGACAAGGTAGTGAAACATTTTGAGTACTTTAATAGGAAAATACAATAAATCGCTAACCTTTCGTCTTTCTTTTCAGTTCTCTTCATGTAAATAAACATTTTTGATTTTTAAACTAACAGAACAATCATACAATCTGCAATTGGACTACACAGCATATTTTTACTGAAATCCAAATATTTATTTTACTGAATAACAAGTAATGCCGGCCGTCAAACAAACACAGGTTTTTAAAAATACAACACTACATTTCCTACTCCATAGAAATCCATAGGAAATTGTGAATACGAATCTGTATTTTGATGCAAACAAAGTACTCGTATCACACAAGCAATCAACAGAATTATGTTCCTTAATCTCGTCCTCATTTTGTACTATGTACGCAAATCCCTGATACTTCCAGGTCTCAACATGGATATGAAAGAACTGCTGGAATAAACTCCTATTTCAGAATACCTGTTTGGGGACAAGCTACAGGATAAAGTCAATGCTAGCAAAGCTGTAAAAAAATCTGGACAATAGCTGAAAAATACCCAGCCAAAGTTCCTGTTAAGCATACGAAGACTTCAAACTATCGGAGCTCACAACGAGAATCAGACGTCATTAGGTAAGTAAGTCCGATCTTTGTAATTATACTACAGTAAGATCCAAAGTATTATTATTATTATTCAGCCATGATCATCCCACTGCAGGGCAAAGGCTTCCAATAAGTATCTAGTTCGTCCCGCCATCTCCTTCTGGGCCTGCCGCGACGTCGTCTGACATTGTGTGGGCTCCACTCAGTGATGACTTTTCCCACAGCTCGTCCGACATGCGGGAGACGTGACCAGCCCAGTTCCATTTTAAGCTTGCGGCTTTTTGACCAACGTATTATACAAAGTTAATTATCAAAGACTTTTCAATACTTATACGAGTAGTATCCAAATTAAAAGGATAAAAATTGGTAAAATTAAAAATTGGTATTCTGTAGAAGACGCTTACCAAAGCGTCCTCTACAGAATACCATTTTTTTAAAATATTTCATCTACCGAGTCACCACACAATTTAATGCTAGAAATTAAAAAGTAGCCTTGTATAATAACAAATTGTGGGTGACCTGTCACTACATTTATAATAGTTTCCGAACACAAGAGCCAAGGCAATTCCAGGGTCCACTACTCCATCAATGATTTATAAGGCATTGAACGTATGCCAACGTATTCTATTTTCTACAGGATAAATTGAACATGTGACTTTAAAATGTTGTCACAGTCACATCGTTTATGGACATATACACAAATAGTGTCTTCAAAATTAGTCAAATCAAAGTCAAAAATTATTTATTTATACATTTGTTTTCTCAATATGCATCAAAATTTAAAAAAAAAAACAATTAATTCGCCTGTCGATTGTTGCTTCAAATTTGTATCAATAAACGCACCCACGATAAGAGATTATTGAAAGCTTTTAATTTTAATTCAACAACTCAACTCCTTAAAAAAAAGTGCTCTTATTGTCAAAGTTTGATAATTTTCTTACCGAAAGCTGACCCCAACACAGCTGGGAAAAAGGCTAGGCAGAACGAACTGTCAAAGCTTGATACTTCATTGAACAAGATAACATAGTAGAGTTTTTAAAATAAATGAACTCTTAAAAAAACTTTTAGGTTTAACGGTTTTATTTTCCAGTACCCCTGCAGCATCAGGATTTGAGAGTAGTAGGTTAAAATTATTATAATGTTGTGTTGTCAAGGATATTGAATTTATATGCGAAGTTTCAGGAGAATCGGTTAAGCAGAAGTAGTTGAAACATCTGTCGCAAGATTTGAATCAAACAAATATGCGAAGTGAAGCTAATTAAAATCGTTAGTTCTGCCTAGCCTTTTCCCATCTATGTTGGGTTCAGCTACCAGTCTAACCAGATTCGGCTGAATACCAGTATTTTACACGGAGTGACTGCCATCAGACCTCCGCAACCCAGTTACCGGGCAATGCTGATATTCTTAGGTTAGACCGGTTGTCAGACTTTTGGGCTTCTGACTTCCCGTAACGACTGCCATAGGTATTCGTATGAAACCTGGGACCGACTATTTAATGTGCTCTCCGAGGCACGGAGGGATATCGATGTGTAACGAACGGTCACCCATCCACAGACTGACCGTGGCAAGCGCAGCTTAACCTCGCAAATCGTATGATCTGCGCGGTTTGTAATTAGCCACATGCCAATCCTTAATACTTAATTAAAATGTTTAAAAAATCAATCTAAGGAATATCACTACACTAGTGTCGTTCCTTTTCTTTATGGATTTACTATCTACAGATCTCTAATAGATTTCAGTGTCATGTCAGTGACACCGGCTGTCAGTATTGAGGTAATTTTTAATAAGTTATAAACTAAACGAAGTAAAGGCTTTATATGTTGTTTTTTGTTATTTCAGAAAACGCAATTTCGTCTTTATTTCACGAAAGCATATTTAATATTATATCAATATACTCAGTATTGCAGACTGATGGTCACCCTTCGTTGCACGATTTAATTACTCCTGCTACCAGCTTCAGATTTAAAACGGTGATTTCGCGAACCTGGTTTTGTATATTCGCAGTTTATTTATTCATAAAGGGTTTTCTTCTCGTAGCAAAACTAATGCCCGATTATTATAAATTACGAAGCGTTATTTGTTAAAATAGAGCACGCCTGTATTCCCTGAAGGTTTGGTCAGAGGTGTATAGTAACACCCTCATTTTGCGGTTATGTTTAAGTCCCATGTAATAGGGGGCGAGCCTATTGCCATCAACCGCCTACAAATCCAAACATCGAGCTGCTACTGAGGAATTCCACGCAAATCCAATAACACTTTGCCTGACCTGGGGATCGAACCCAGGACCTCACGATAAGCAGTTGCGCTTGCAACTATTAGCAACGAGGAAGTTATACTATCCTACTACTACTTATAAGTTCCCAAGGAGGGTTGATGTCAGGCAGGCGGCTGATCATAAAACAATAAGCCAAAACCTTTAACAACATGGATTTACGAATTATATGTTGTGCCGACCCCACCTAGTGCGGGATAAGGGCAGGGAGAAGAAGACTACTACTTATATCTTTACCAATAATTTATTTATTTATTTATAATGAAGCAAAGACCCGCCTTTGCACATCTTGTCTTTGCATGGTAGACACTCACAAAATTAGCTTACGACTCTATTTATAGGTATGCCCAGTTTGGCAATAAAAAATGCTACCACTGGTAAGCAAAACGAGTCGTTTTTGTTTATAGGAACCGGGCATTAATCGCATTATGAAAGATTTTAAAGTACACAGGCTACTTGGGTACATGAAATTAAGTACCTGTTCTGTCCAAAGCCTATTAACAGGAACTATTCTTCCACTTAGCCTTTGCCCATCTGTGGGTAATTGGGTTGCGGAGGTCTGATGGCAATCGCTCCGTGTAAAATACTGGTATTCAGCCGCTGGTTAGACTGGAAGCTGACCCCAACATAGTTGGGAAAAAAGCTAGACAAAACGATGGATGTGAAAAAATATTTAAACCAGAAATGTCTGCAATGGAACACCATTTTAATAATGAGGCTTTAAATAATATATTTCATATTGCTAGTCCTCTTGTTATAATCTTGCAAGTACTTCACTGTTTACCTATGGCGCGTCGGTGTTTCCAAAACTTTAACTAAAGCATGAATTTATAATTTGTTTACTTAATCTAGCACTTACTTATTAACAATTTGTACTTGGAATGACTTTTTGAAGTTTAAGCTTATGATTGCTTTTTTGTATTATAACTTTCACGACACATTTTTTTAACCCCCGACAAAAAAGAGGGGTGTTATAAGTTTAACGCGTGTATCTGTGTGTCTGTGTATCTGCGTATCGGTGTGTCTGTCTGTGGCATCGTAGCTACCAAACGAATGGATCGATTTTGATGCGGTTTTTTCTTAATGAAGATCTGTTCAGGCGTTTTTAAGATTAAGTTCACTTCGCTATCTCTCCGCATATTTAGCTCATGATATAAGGTTTCGTTTGGGTTCAGAACTAGATGAGCAATACCGAAAAATGCACGTGAGTAAACCATGAACAATCTCATAATGGCGGCATTGTTTGAGTAGTTCTTAAATCGACACCAGTTGGCGCCACTGCAAATGTAGACCTGTTAATACTTTGTTCTGTACATTCAGCAACAAGAGTCGCTGAATGAATAGAAATAACAATATTAGGTATATTCTAATTTAATTAGCTTTACAACATACTATTAATTACGGGAAAACGTATTAGAGATTGACATTTTGATTGAGTATCTGACATTGATAGGTCTACATAACAACAGAACCACTCAATGCTAACATTGGTTCAAAATTTGAAAAAACCTGTGATTGCCATCAGACTTCGGTAACCTAGTTACTGGGCAATGTCCTAAGGTTAGATCGATTGTCAGACTTTCGGGCTTCTGACCGCCCGTACCGACTGTCATGAAATATGACACCCGGGACTCACTGTTTCAGCGGAGGAGTCTTAATGCGTAACGAACGGTCACCCATCTAGCTTAGCCTCGCATATCGTAAGATCTGCGCTGTAATCAATTAGCCACGAGCCCCTTCTACATAAAACTGGAAGTACTATGGTACATAATATTTTCCCGCAATTATACCATATTCAAGCAAAAGAACCGATAATTTCTGAAAAGAAATTGATTTCGAATCCAAGACGATTAAAACAAACGCGCTCGACTCTTCCATATTCAAGAACCAACTTTATCACAACTACATAACACCTATTTTTTCTCGTCAAAAAATAAAGCCTAGATTACATAACACCCCGCTTTACAGTACCTACACATGTTGATTTGATTTCCAACACTCAACGCAGTCGAATCCAATTAAGGCGGCTTTTGTTAGCGTTAGACATATCAACGATACGTACCGTTGGTTTTGAATTGTAAGGTTTTTGACATGACAGCGAATACGCTTCAATTACTGAATTTCGTGAATCGAATAATTAATATTTGATTTGATAGTGATATTTTAATTGTTTAAAGTTGATGAATGTGAAAATATTGTATTTTTTTACCTCGAAAATTTTGACATGCAGATGACAGGTAGTTGGCAAGAGAGAGTTAAAATTGCCATCTCTGTTGTAGTGAGTTTTCGAATTCATGTGCGGATTAATTGATTATTATTTGCGTTAACGGTGAAGGAGAAACATCGTTAGGAAACCTGCACACCTGAGGGCTCTATAAAGTTCTCGATGGTGTATACAAGGTTAGTCGGAAAGGGGGTACTAAGCCGAAATGGTGTTAAAGTACCCATAATAATGGATAACTTTTGTTCTACAACTTTTCCCAAAAGTCATTAGTTTAAGAGAAATAGCTGTTCAAAGATTTCATAAAAAATACGCTAAATTCTATCTATCCTCATCTATGACCAGCTGTGGTTACATTTTAGGTCATATTTGGGGTCACGAATTAGAAACTCCATTTTCTGAACTCGTAACTAAAGCAGGGATGAAGAATTAAAGAAAAAACTAAAATTATAATCGTTTAACACGGAACTTTTTTTATCGAATTTTGAAATTAAAACACTTTCTTTAAAACAATATCAGTGACACATTAAGTGGCCCGCGGCTTAGTACCCTCTTTCCGACTAACCTTGTATAGTCTGCCAACCCGAACCAGGCCAGTGTGGTGGACTAAGACTTAAACCCTTCTCATCCTGAGAAGAGGCCCGTGCCCAACAGTGGGAAATTAATGTGCTGACCTTATGCTCTTTTAGTGTAAACAAATCAGCATCTGTCTTCAGTTTCAGTGGTTTGGACAATCTCATTTTTTCACATTTTGTTTCTTCATTTTCTAACATTGACCTGGGTCTATCATGTTCATAGTCGAGATTGCCATAAATAATTCGGTAGTTAACTACTTTGAAAAAATCAAGATCAAGTTACTAGTTTTTGAAGTATGACGTCATCGTACAATAGTGCGGTCTGTGTCTAGTTAGCAATTTTAAATCGCTTAGAACTTGGGCATTTTATTACATACTAGCCGTGTCCTCACGGCTCCCACCGTAGC
This sequence comes from Amphipyra berbera, assembly GCA_910594945.2. NCBI lineage: Eukaryota > Metazoa > Arthropoda > Insecta > Lepidoptera > Noctuidae > Amphipyra > Amphipyra berbera. The sequence goes on along the minus strand of OU343136.1, from coordinate 4,667,267 downwards.
CTATGTTACTCAGTGATAATGTAGCTTTCTAACGGCAAAAGAATTTTTGAAATCGGTCCAGTAGTTTTTATGTTTATTCGTTACATACAAAAATACAAATCTTTCCTCTTTATAATATTAGTATAGATAGTTTATAATACTAGTATAGAAGTATAGATTTAATTGGTTTTTTCATTGTAACCTTTTTTTGTAAAAGTTTAGAGTCAATTTATTAAAAAAAAAATTGTCAACCACCGTATTATTTTTAACCGACTTCCAAAATAGGGAGGAGGTTAGCGATTCGGCCGTTTTTTTTAAATGTTGGTTCCCCCCTCACGACACCGTCATTTATACAAAGATTTGGAAAAATCTTTGGAGAATACTTTCGAAGTGGTCCCATTTAAATTTGGTGAAGATCTGATGAAGAATTTCGGAGATACACAATGGAACTCCTCAATGACAAACAGTACGCATAATGTGTTGTGTTGTTGTGATTATGTTACGAGCAGCGTCTTTAGTTGATCCAAGTTTTAATTAAGACCTCTAAAATGAAAAAAATAAAATACATTTTAACAATAATAATAATATAACTGTCTTCAAAAAAACGCAGGAAAGAATAAAATAATTACCTTATTACCATATTTACATATAAGTTAATTTTATAATATATTAGTAATTATTTTATTCTTCTTTTCGTTTTCTTGAAGTCGGTTTTATTTTTGTTAAAATAATGTTTTTGTCGTATAGAGTGGTTATTTTGGAACCTGTTAAAAATACTTGTGCGCTTTATATTAGCTTACTAAACAACATTTTCACTAATTTCTTTTTATGATTGACTTTTATATTTTATGTTCCAAAATAATCTATCTGCTAAATAAATCCCTAACATTATGGGTATAATTTTCGTCCATAAAATTAATATTGCACTGAATTTAGGTCAGGAATTTAGCAGCAACATAATGCCGGTCAATAGTTTGGCTAGAAAATTTGCATTTCCGGAAACACTGTCAGCGTTCTGGACTTCCTACGGTTTAGTTAGTGTACACTGCAATGCTAAATTAATTTTCCTTGTACATTGTACACGGGACTTAATTTTGATTTTGTATAATATACAAAATCAAAATTAAGTCCAAGACCAACGAAGCAGTTTATCATATTATGATAAACTGCTTCTTCTTTTGATGGGTGTCATACAAATACCTATGACAGTCATTATGGGTAGTCAGAAGCCCAAAAGTCTGACAACCGGTGTAATCTTAGAATATCAGCATTGCCCAGTAACTGGGTTGCGGATGTCTGATGGCATTTGCTCCATGTAAAATACTGGTATTCAGCCGCATCTGGTTAGACTGGAATCTGATCCCAACATAATCGGGAAAATGCTAGGCAAATATAGCTTTTCGACGCTTATAATCCACTGCAGGGGTCGTCAATATAATCATGATCCACGTTGCGCCGATGGTTTATCCTCAACGTGATAGCTAACTCAACGTGACAGCGAAACTATAGCCTTTGTTGAGCCAACGTGACCGCTCACAGTTTTATATTACATCTTGTTGTGATTACGAAAAATTAAGGGGAAAAGTCGAGTTAAAAAAAAGTTGGCCTGACCTGATAGGACAGTAGTGATAACCTTATGGTGTGAATGTCGAACTGTCTCGAGTACGAACCCAAGGCACGCATCTCTAACTTTTCAGATTCATGTGCGTATTGCATAATTATCACTTGCTTAAAAATGTTGAAGGAAAATATCGAGAGGAAACCGGCATATCTGAGAGATATTTCTCGACGGTATTTGAAGCCAAGTCAGCGGACCATAGGTCGGCATATACTCTGACACCAGGTTAGTCACTCACCACACGAAAAGCAGACCTGGTAGGAAGCAGTTATAGACGCCTATAAGGGGCCATTCAAGTATTACGTAAGCAAGAAAGGGGGGTGAGGGGGTCTTTGTTTAGCTTATTTTTGATGAAATGGAGGGCGGGGGTGTCTAGATGATGATTACGTCAGTAATTTTTATTTATTTACTAATTTTCCAGACATAAAAACTGCTGCTCATGAATAACAATAAAGAAACCTGATCAGTTTAAAAATATATATACCAATGTTTACGTAAGCATAGGAGGGGGGGGGGGTTAAAGCTTTGCTTACTTTTACTATCAAGGGGGAGGGGTCAAAAATTACTAAAATTCTGCTTACGTAATACTTGAATGGCCCCTAACGACCTACAACATAGTGTGTTCCTAACCTTAGTGAAAAAGTTGGAATGTTTCAAGTTGCATTTCACCGGCACCCATACCCTTCAAACTGGAACACAGCAACGTTGCTAGGCGGCAGAAATAGGTATGGTGGTAATACTTCCCCGGACTAAGAGTCCCATTACACGGCGGGTACGTTTTAAGAGGAAACGCGGGCTGCATACTATTAATAATTTGAATAGGTTTTTGCGATCTATTTCCGTCCCACCCCTACCGCAAGCCTTCCCAATTGAGCGCGAAAGAGACACCTGCATCTCGGACTGATTTCTCCTGTACGATATTAGCGATATCGTACTTTCTTATTTCCCTGTTTCCTTCTTCAAATCTGGACAATCTGGCAAAGTTGTGTCTGTATCTTTTTTTTTATTTTTTATATTCGTCAAATTTATTTGCCAAATGTTTGAAAACGATGGTATAACCGGTAAATTTTTGTAAAGTTTAAAGGTTTCTAGTTCTTATAATAATTAATTTATTGACAAAAACAAAACATAGCGACATAGTGGTGGTAGATATATATATCATAAGGTAAAAAATATTTGCTCTAGTGACATTATCCAAGGAGGAAACTGAGAAACACGTTTGTATGGACTAAATGCCGACCGCATTTCCTCTTAACGGATCCGTCGGAACTGGATGTGTTGTTTACATCAGTACCGACGGATCAGTTAAATAAATTTCAGCTGCGTCGCATCTGGCAGGCAGGATACGATAAAAATAACGGGTCCAGTATTTTTTAGTGGATTCGTAATACTGTCGTGTATGTGAACTCGCTCATACAACTATAGGCGCCATCACCAAAATAATAACGGGTCCTGTGTCCTGTAAACAGTTTTTGTGTGAACTAGCTGTAACTCATTCGCTCTTTCTACTATCTGGGTGAACTCTTTCGTCGGTCTGACTGCCAAGTTATTACATAAAAAAAGCAAATAAGATTTATTTTCTTCTTCACAAAAATGATTAAAACGAAATCTTTTATTAAAAACAAAACTAAAACAAAAGCTAACGCTATAAACTCGTAGAAACAGCAACTTATTACGAGTTACGTTAATATTATTAAAGTTGTATATTCGGCATGGTTTTATACAGCGGGCAGGCAGTGGATAGAATTTAATTAACCGCTGTGCAGTTGGTAGCTTGCCTCACGGACCTGTCTGTTGGGACGCCAGCGATCGTTGGTGCGAGCGACGGGAGGTAGCGGGGCGATTTAAGTGAATACTCGGTAAATGACTAAAAACGGTGACGTTTTTTACCTGACTGCGCGACACAAAGGAGGGTAACGTGTTTATCAGCCTATGTCTGTATGTATGTATGTATGTTTGTTCCATTGTGGCGGTCTAGAGACCAAACGCGTGGTCCGATGTTGATGATACTTACGTCAATAGATTTTTCTTAATCTTGCGAGTGTCACTAAAGACATGACAGTAATTAGAATTCAATATGGCGACAACCAGATGCCATATTGAAAAAAAAAAGTCGACGAACTATGTTAAGTAGGTATCCTTGAATATGTATTTGAAAACCATCTTTAGGTTTCTCTTATCATTCAGTTTTTATTTAAAGTTCACTTTCAAGGCTGTCGGGTTTTTTGATTTCTTAAATTAGTTTTATGTATGCGATTTAGGCCCTTATTAATAAACAGCTCTCATTTAAGAGATCCCTGTTAAGTGTAGTTTTTAAATAATTAGAGAAATAATTTTTAAAAAAGTTGTAAATGTATGGAATTCTATTTAAAGGCAGCTGCTGTTGGAAGATCTCACAAAAGAGAGTTATTTATTGATAAAGGACTTAAAATTAAGTGTTAATATAGTATTTTAGGACATTACGGCAAAAATATGTTACGTGTAGCTGTCTTATGAACCGATATTAATTTCTAATGTCGTTTTTTTCTATCCCTTTATAGAGAAAACATTATTTTTTTGCAATAGGATGTTTTCGATGAATAATTAAATGGTTCTGCGATTCTTCCTGCGGCCATACTTTTCTGATTTACCCGTAAGTATCGTACGCTTCGATGGAGACAAAAATGTTGTTATTACACGCTTTATATTAGCTTCACTTGTAACTAACTAAATAACAAACAATATAATTAAATCTTGGAAGTCAATTTTAACCTACTAGGTATGTTGTTATTTTTAAATCACTATCTAGCCTACGACTACGTTATACACATTGCCTCTCATCCTCTCTAATTATCCTTTGCGAAAATGGAGTTAATTAAGCTTAGGTATTTGCAGTGCTATTCTTTCGTACTGGAGTCATGATGCTGCCAATCATCAGCATTAGGAGTTTGACATTATGGTTTATTCTGCTAACAGTGTACAATTTTATTTCGACGAAAAAATCGCTTTTGTTCAATGACTTGGACCAAAACTATGGCCACACAATACCCTGCCGCTCACTCACCCTACATAAGTTATTACCCTCTTCATAGTTAAGTTACAACTTGGTTTGTGGGTCAGTCTTAACGTCTTGGGGATAAATGTTAAGGAAAAAAGGGTTCTCCCGTCTCTATCAAAAAATATTTGGTGAAATTTTAATACGTTTGTAGGATATGTGTGGTCACGTAGACCGCCTCGGTGGACTTCGGGTTAAAAATGTAGCATGATGAACTAGGGTATACTGGGGATGTTTATTTTTGTTAGTATCCGGGACGGCGTGTGCATTTGTTTATTTTGTTAGAATATAATATGTATGTACTGGCTCATGTAAGGTAGAGAGGAGGATATAAGATAAATAAAAACTGACTGAAGTAAACAAAATGTGTTTCTTAATAGATATTTAGAGGTGCATTTTGTTATATATAAGCAAGATTGCTTATAGCTTCTTTAGTTTAAAATTTAAATTTCTTTAGTTTTATTGCAATAAAAGGGGCATTCTTCGAAAAATATTAACAAAAATTGAGAACGTCATTAGCATCATCCCAAAGTTAAGAATGCAGATGTTTAATACTATAATTATGATAATGAAAACTCAAACTATACCACTGCCGTCAAGCAATAAGACAAGAATAAAAACAATCTGACAATACTATAACGTTAACAACCCGGGAGAAGAAGAATTTATTAAAATAATGTTAAAAAAAATCTAATATTCACCCAAAAACCACATGATGATAGCTGTAACACCTGTTACAGCTAGTTCACACAGAAACTGCTTACAGAATCCGTTTTAGCGGATCCGTTTTTATTTTGGTGATGGTGCCTGTAGCTGAATGAGCGAGCTCACATACACGACAGTATTCCGAATCCAGTAAAAAATTCTGAATCCGTTATTTTTATCGTATCCTGCCTACCAGATGCTACGCAGTTGCCATTTGTTTAACTGATCCGTCGGTACAGATGTGAACAACACATCCAGTACCGACGGATCCATTAAAACGAATCCGCTTTGTGAACGGGCGCTAAGATATTAACAATTTGGGGCAAAAATCTACATATATTGTGTACTATACTTAACACATAACATAACATCACGCCTTATATTCCCCGAAGGGATCGGCAGAGGTGTTTTAGTACACCCTCGTTCGCCAGTTATGTTTAAGTCCCATGTAATAAGGGGCGCGCCTATTGCCATTAACCGAGCACAAATCCAGACTCCGGGCTGCTACTGAGAAATCCCTAATGGAAAAACCTAATAACACTGCCCGACCTGGGGATCGAACCCAGGACCCCATGCTCAGCAGTCGCGCTTGCAACCACTAACCCAACAACACCAACAAGGCAGTCAGCCAAGGCAGTATGTAGGTACTATAAATACTGCATATATTATGCTGTGTTATGTACTATATTATGTTAATACATAGTTAAAGAATTTCATTTCATTTTTTGTACCTCTTATACATGGTGTAAACGGAATCATGTAATTCCTTCAAACCTCGTGTTGTACTGCTGACATAGATTAACCCTGCATGGGATAAATTTGGATTCAATAAAAAAAAAGAAGTAAACATGTGTTCTTAACAGGAGGCATTTTAGCGCCCCGAGTGAATTGCACGGCTATCGCTCGCCGCGCGGTTGTTTAACTCGAAGCGCTAAAATGCCTCACGTTAAGAACACATGTTTACATCTTGTAATTTTTTTATATTGAATCTAAAAGTTTCCCTTTCAGGGTTAATCTTAGGTCAGCAGTACATCCCGAGGTTTGAAGGAATTACATGATTTCGTTTACTTCCTGTATAAAGAATAATTAAAAAATAACCATTATACTTTTTTTCCTAAGATTAATGATTGGTCTGCGCTCACAATTGAAAACAATTGAGCCCAGTGGCAGCCCTGTAAAATCTCATCAGTTGAGTGTTCTTACCGTGACGCGGTAGGTAAATTAATTAGGCGTGGACCCACTGTCCGGTGCCTTGGGACGAAATTAAATACGAAACGGTAACAATGTGCACTGACCTGCCCGTTCAGTTTTACTTAAGATTAAGTCTTATCGTTCTAAATGTGGACGCCATCTTTGTTAAGTGACGTAAGATGGGAGGATTATTTTAGTTGACCGAGCAGTACAACACGATGAAAGAATAGGATTGAAAATGGCGGATTTACTATTTGCCTTTCGCTCATAGAGAACATGCGTAAGCAAGATGCAAATATTGTCAACAATTTATATGTGACTCATTCTACAATTTGTCCAACTATCATCGTCTTCATCATTCTCCTGCCCTTATCCCAACTTATTTCTGGTCGGCACAGTATGTTTTCTTCTTCCATACATTTCTATTAGCCATCATCTCAGTAGTCACCACCTCCTTTCTAACCATATCATCTTTCACACTATCCATCCATTGTTTCTTTCGTCTACTTCTACTTTTATAACCATCCACATTCATACTCAAAACTTTCGTCACGCCATGTTCCTCACTCCTTCGCATCACATACCCATACCATGACAACCGGTCTCCATCCACACAACATCTCAGTCACCAGCGCCACTTTCAGACTTCCTCTTACATACTCATTTCTAATTCTATCAATTCGCGTAATACCACCCATCGCCATACATATACCATACATCTCCCATCGCGTAATACACTCAGTCGATCCCGGGTGTCATACAAATACCTATGACAGTCATTACTGCTAGTCAGAAGCCCGGAAGTCTGACGACCGGATAACCTTTGTAACACTTTAGGGTGGCTTTAGGAGTCAACCTTCAACTAGCATGTGCACTTAAAATTTAGCAGGCGTGTACTTACGGGAGGATAAAAAATAACACTCGTAATCGTACACTATATATATTTAATTAAGAATTACAAATAGATCAACAAGGCGTGGTTCGTACAATGCGAGGAGTCCAGGGTCATTTTGAGAAGGTGTAACACTTAGCTTGGCAAATGCAGCGGCGCGAGAGGGCCGATCTACAGTGTGCCCGACCTTTTATAGGCCCGCACCCCCGCCAGTCAGCCACCACCCGTCACACCTTAGGATATCGGCATTGCCTAATAACTAAGTTGCAAAGGACTGATAGCAGTCACTGTAAAATATCGGTATTCAGCCGCATCTGGTTAGACTGGAAGTCGACCCAAACATAGTTGCGAAAAGGCGAGGCAGAACAGATAGAATATCTCTGACCATTTTAAAATCACAGTCGAGACAGTTAAACTAACATTGTCTTCTCGATTCTGCTTCAAGATATAAGTAAGATAAAGTTTAAGTCTTGTGTTGTTAACACAAATAGTCTTCCTACAAAGCCAATTGCTGCAAGTGTTCAAGAATATAGCTAAGAACGAGCAAAGTTGAGCAGATTGCTACAAACTAACATGGAATTCTCGTGGACTGCTATAATGCAAGGTTGTAGCCGTTATCACCGCTCTTGGCAAAAGGATTGGTTAACATCACGCCTTGTCACATCCAGTACCGACGGATCCATTAAAACGAATCCGCTTTGTGAACGGGCGCTAAGATATTAACAATTTGGGGCAAAAATCTACATATATTGTGTACTATATACTTAACACATAACATAACATCACGCCTTATATTCCTCGAAGGGATCGGCAGAGGTGTTTTTAGTACACCCTCGTTTTGCCAGTTATGTTTAAGTCCCATGTAATAGGGGGCGAGCCTATTGCCATAAACCAGGCACAAATTCAATCCCTTGTTGGTCTACTGATAGCAAGGGCGACTGTTGAGCATGGGGTCCAGGGTTCGATCCCCAGGTCGCACAAACTGTTATTGGATTTTCCGTGTGGAATTCCTCAGTAGCAGCCCGGAGTTTGGATAAATACCCGGTTAATGGCAATAGGCTCGCCACCTATTATATGGGACTTAAACATAACTGGCGAAACGAGAGTACTAAAAACACCTCTGTCGAACCCAAGGAAATACAAGGCAACCATACTATGATGCTGTAACAAAAAAAAAGCTGTTTTGTTTCAGTTACTGTCTGGTTTACTACTAAAGTTATCCAGTTCGCAAGAGATTGATTACAAGGAACAGGTGCGACATTCTTCAACGATGTGATCTATGAAGTGGGATATACGGTGCAAACCGTTATCGAAAGTGCAAGAACCAGTTTTCAAAGTTACGAGCTTTCGTAAAGTTGAACTAGGTCCTTTCCTTATATCATTCTTCGCTACTCATTCCTCTTGTTCGACGCTCTTCTTATGACTTTGCATAGTCTAGTAGTTTTACATAGTTACGTAGTTGTAACCTAAAATATTTTATTACTGACTGCTGATCGTGCGGTGCTGGGTTCGATCCCCAGGTCGGGCAAAGTGTTATTAGGTTTTTTCGTGTAGGATTCCTCAGTAGCAGTTCGAAGTTTGGATCTGTGCCCGGTTGATGGCAATAGGCTCGCCCCCTGTTACATGGGACTTAAACCTATCGGTGAAATTAGGGTTTTACTATACACCTCTGCTCAACCCTTCGGGGAATACAGGCGTGATGTTATGCTATGTAAAAAATGAAATAAAGTAAAATTCAACTCATAATTTGTTACAATTTTGTTATAATATTTCGTAAGAGTTGTGTGAGAACAATGGCGATTTATGGGCAAAAGGCTTCTTAATTGTTTTCATTTCCTTCGGCTTTTTTTTTACAATAACGTAAAATACGTAGATCACATTCTTTATTTTATTTCTTTTAATTATTTTTTTCTCCTAGCATTGATTTCATTTTACGTGTATGGAAACCTCATCTCCTCTTTTATAACTCACGGCTAGTTCACACAGAAACTGTTTACAGGACCCGTTTTTTCGGATTCGTTATTATTTTGGTGATAGCACCTGTAGTTGTATGAGCGAGTTCACATACACAATAGTATTCCGAATCCAGTAAAAAATACTTGACCGACTTTTTTATCGTATCCTGCCTGCCAGATGCGGCGCAGCTGCCATTTGTTTAACTGATCCGTCGGTACAGATGTGAACAACACATCCAATACCGACGGATCCGTTAAAACGGAATAGCTATGTGAACGGGCTCTTAAGAGGAAACGCGGGCTGCAAAATATTAATAATTTGAATAAGTTTTTGCGATCTATTTCCGTCCCACCCCTTCCGCAAACTTCCCAATTGAGCGCAAAAGAGACACCTGCATCTCGGAGTGATTTCTCCTGTGAAATATTTGCGAAACCGCAGTTTCGTATTTCCCTGTTTCCTTCTTTAAATCTGGACCGATTTTAATATTTTTTTCTGTAATAAATTAAAAAAGATTTTGGATATGTTTGTATGTTTTTAAAAAAAATATATTTGTCAAATTTGTGTGCCCGACGTTTGAAAACGGTGGTTAAATTGGTCGATTTTTGTAAAGTTTAAACGTTTCTAGTTCTTTTAATAATTAATTTATTGACAGAAACAAAACATAGGGACGTAGTGGTGGTAGATATATATCATATGGTAAAAAATATTTGCTCTAGTGACATTATCCAAGGAGGAAGCTGAGGAATATGTTTGTATGGACTAAATGCCAACCGCATTTCCTCTTAAATATAACATTATAAAACTAAATTTATCTTTTAATCTCTCCCAGAAATCTCATTTATATTAAATTAAAAAATCGTATGTAACCAAACAGAAAAGTCTGCACAACCAACGTATGAAGTACTTAAAAAAAAGGAACTTCTTTGAGCAGCTCTTGCCATATTAAATTTCAAATACACACAGAAATCTAGCCATATTTTTATACTGAGTAATGAACTGACGTGGTAATGCTGATGAAAGAAGCCACGACTCCTGGGGTGCCTGTAACATGATCAGATTATCCTACTTTAAAAATGGAGCCACGAAATAAGCGAAACGTTATATATTTTACGGCAAATGAAATTAGTTGGTGGTAACAATGTTAACTAGAAATTGAAGTATTTCCTGCAATCTCTTCTTTTCGTGTGGTTAGTGACTAACTTGGTGTCAGAGTTTATGCCGCCCATGGGCCTCTGACTTGGCTTCACATGTCGTTGGAAAATATCTCTCAGGCATCCGGATAGCTCACGATTTTTTCCTTCACCGTTTTTAACCCGGCCTCATGGGGGTGGAAAATGTTACGCGGACGTGGGGGTGGGTCATTATGACCCGATATTTAGACCTAAATATTTCAATTTTTTTAAAACAAATTACTAATTTTTTTAAGGTAATGGCTTTATTGTTTTATGGTTTACTAAATGAAACAAGAATTTGTATTACCTACATGACATTTTAATTAAACCTTTAAACCTATAAAAATAAAAACACGTAAAAATCAACAAAAGTGGCGTTTCTTAGCCTAATCTCACATTTCTTAGCATTAATTGACCGTATTTAATTTTTTATGGCACTTTTATAAACTTAGTTAAGTTTATAAAAGTGAGACAGACATTTTTAGAAAAAAAAAAACAAAAAAATGATCAGACTCATCATCTTCTGTCGTTCTCTTTCCTCTCAATCCATTTTTTTCGATCTACCGACAAAATGTAAATACGTTAATAACAAGAAACGATAATTCAAGCATAAATTGCAAAAAATAGCACCAAAAGTAATGACAAAAGATAAAAACCATCTATGGAGAAAATGGCGCAAAATTGTTACATCGAGTACGGGGTGGGTCATATTTACCCTTTTTTAACTTTGGGCACGGGTAGCTCCATGCACGATCGCCGTACAACTGTTTCTTTGTCAATAACGCTTAGTGCAACTCATAAACTCCAGCTACTGAGAGAAGCGGTAACGTCGCTTGCGTAGTTACGAATCTGTAAGCTAACCAAAACGTCTCGGGTCATTTTGACCCAACCCCCATGACGCCGGGTTAAGCAAGTGATAATTATACAATACGCACATGAATCCGAAACGTCAAAGGTGTGTGACTTGGGTTCGAACTAGAGACCTATGACTTGGCAGTCCGACGGTCACACCACTAGGTTATGACTGCTTATATTTCCAGCAATGAGAGTGTATTAATTTCTCATCAATTTTAGAATCAGGAAAGAGTAGATAAAAATAAAATGAAGAGAAACCGACTTCTTTGTAAATGGGTACTTAAACTTACTTAATAGTAATTTTCTGATCACCCTCTCTTGAATTCATCGGCATCTACATGTAGGGCTTGTCTTCATTTTGTACATGGATTAATAAATTATTCGTGAACTATAAAAGCTCTAGCACATTGGGTCACCCGCACGTCAGCGCAACGAGTATTCCCAAGGAGAGTTGATGTCAGTCAGGCGGCCGGTCATAAAACAGTAAGCCAAAAACTTTAACAACATGGATTTAAGAATAACAGGTTGTGCCGACCCCACCTAGTGTGGGATAAGGGCAGAGAGAAGAAGAAGAAGAATCGCTCATGCCGTTGTGAAAAGATTAGCCAGTCAGCAAGGTTGGTAGCGGGACTGACTGCCCAGGGTGCGCCGAACGTACTTAAGTTTCATCACTCGTGGATAGGGTTGCCAGGCCCAAAAATAGAAAAGCCGGACACAGAGTCATATTTAGCCGGACATTTTGCCCTGAAAGCCTGACACATTGGTATATAAAAGAAAAAAATCGTCACGTTGTAACCAAGCGATTCTTGGACGATTTTTTTTTGCACTTTCCCCTCATTTTTCGATGTGTCGTTGATGAATCCGCCACTGGCCCTTCGGGGAAATTTTGCCAGCTGTGCCACCCTATAGTTACGCCACTGTCAAAAGCCTAACAAAAGCCGGACAGGCCGGCTTGTATATATTTGGCTGGACGCGACTGTAAAAAGCAGGACATGTCCGGCTGAAGCTGGACATCTGGCAACCCTACTCGTGAAGGCTCTTTTCATCCACCAGGGATGAAATTATTCCAGGAATGAAAATAATGATTGTAGGAATTGATAAAAGTAGATTTGACTTTTCAACTAAGATTGAATCTCGTAATGAATGAATAATACATTTTTTATTCCTAGAATCTGATGAGTTAGGTTTGAACCCACGCACCTCGTGGCCCCAACCGCACTGCCTATAACTTTTTCATAGCACAATCCAATTTTTCGGAAATTAATCCTGGTTTGCTAAAATCCTTTGATGGATTGCTCTGACGTGTACGTTCATTTAGTTTATTTTTGTGATGTTACAGGTACATGACGTCATCTGCCGGGGTTGTGATGCATGCAATAGCGAATCCCGTGATCCCGGCCTTAGGTCAGAAGGAGGGACACCGTTGGTTTTTAGTCGGTAAGGGTCCGGCAGACCCCCTCGCCTTCCCTGGCGAGGGACATCCATGAGGATTATCCAACGATAAAAAAAGGGTACATGACGTCATATTTGATAGACGCTTGTAGGATAAAAGCTCGAAGGACGATTCTTTTAGAATCCTCTTTAAGTTGTGTTTCTTCAGCCTGTTATTTCTACAGTCCTGTGAGGTCTGCGGTGGCCTGTTGTCGTCCGTGGGATCCGTCAGGAGTCAGTAAGTTCAAAGTTGCCCAACACCGGCCGCGAAAGGCCTCGACAGGCGTGGCAACGTCCGGCGTGGCCTGTCAGTTAACGGGCTATGGGACCGCAGCTTTAGGAGTCTCTAGTAAAGCTGAAAACCTTTCATAAAAGTCGCACTTGATACAATACGGAATCTTTGGCAATTCAATCGAATTCCCTCTTGACCGTTTATTCTAGCAAAAGTTTATTGCCGAGTTAAATTGAAAGATTTTATTTTAGTTTTAGCAGTGTCGTGTTGGCAGAACGAAAAGTTTTTAAATTAAACTCGTGAAGTAGGAAAAAATGGAAAGCACACTACGAAAACCTAACTGAAGTAGAAAATTTAACCTTGAAAATTTCTATACATAAACTCACGCCTTTTTCCCATGGGGGTAGGCAGAAACTAAAGAACTCCACCTGTTACGATCCTTACATACTCCTTTCGCTTCATCCACATTCATACATCTTGTCATACACGCACGTCGGTTGAGAGTACTGTACTGTCCTTTGTGAAGAACATCATCAATAACATCGATATATGAAATTTTCTATCTCTTTCTAAATACCCTACTTAGAAAAAGATAGAATATTTAGGTTGGAAATCTATTTCTTTTTATATAGGGTGTGGGGTTCATACCTACACCATACCATTATTTATTTATTTATTATTTTCCATTTATTTATTCACGTTATAAACTTACACAACACAACACATTTATATACAAACTACTTAGTCAAGGTTAACACGAAGTAAGAACTTTTTCCTCCGCATAGACAAGACAGAACAAAAAGAAGAATTCATAACGTCAGCTCCTTGTCATGTACCTTTTGATCGTCACTAATATCCAGAAAATATAGTTATTTATCAAAGTGTTATTATTGTTATCATTGTGTGTGCCTATCACCTTCGTTCACTATACTCCTTCTGACTGTACTATACCGTCCTATAAGGGTATTTAAAAAGTGACAGAATTCCAAAGTAAATGTTCAAGGCCAAATGTTTCGGCTTTCTGTAGGTCTTCATAGTGTAGTCCTCATTTCCCTTTTAATCTTTACAAAACAGGTTTTCAGTTTTTGATTGTTGTGTATGTATGTATATGTCGGAGAATAAATCATTTAGAAAATAAAGGAGGGTAGTCGTCAAGATGAATCAATGTACCCGAAGTTATAAAAACACTGGTCATTCGACGGAGCAGAGGATTCTATGTTGAACAGCCGAAGAAGTTTGACCTTTTATATCTGATTAGCTTGTCCTTATTTTCTGATCTTGTGTAAATTATTATGTTGTGATATATTGTGAACTAGCTTCTGTAACTAATTACTAACCTTAATTAAAAGTACTCTCAGTGGTGGAGAGTATATGTTGGTTTCATTTACTTTATTTACCATGCTCCCAATCCTGCCATACCGATATTAGCTATAACTGTAATGATAGATCGACTCCTACAAGATTCTGTTGTATGTGTTTTATATGTATAATTATCATCATCATCACCCTCCTGCCTTTATCCTAACTTATTTGGGGTCGGCGCAGTATGCCTTCTTCTTCCACACATCTCTATTAGCCGTAATCTCAGTAGTCACCCCCTTTCTAGCCATATCATCTTTCACACTATCCATCCATCGTTGCTTTGGTCTTCCTCTACTCGTATAACCGTCCACACTCATACTCAAAACTTATATATGTATGTATACACCTACAGTAAAATGTTAATGCCAACTTTTATGACGCCCATGGGATAAGGGGTGACATATTCTTTGACCTCAGGTCCACAAAGTCGAAAGATGTAGGTTAATAATATTAAAGAAAGGCGGTCAGTCAGAATATGTATTTTGCAGGTCGCATATTTATGTCTATGGTTGTCATCACGGAGAGCTATAGGTCACAATGGTGTTATCAATAAACGTAGTAGTAAAAAAATTATATATTATGGTTTAAATTTGTTATTTTCGTTAAAAACGTTGCCCCACACTAGGTTTTCTTCTGTATCGTTTACAGACACAAATTGTCACATGCACAAACGCCCAGACCCGGAACAACTATCTGTGGGCCATACAAATATTTGTTCCGTATGGGAATCGAACCCACGACCCGTAGCGCAGAAGCCAATCGCTCAGCCACTGCACCAAACATGTCGTCAATTGCGTCGTTGGTCTAGTGGTGGCAAGCGCGACTGCTGATCGTGAGGTCCTTGGTTCGACCCCATTGTTATTGGGTTTTTCCGTGTGGAATTCTTCAGTAGCAGCCCGGAATTTAAAGTTACATGGGACTTAAATATAATACCGAAATAAGGGGGTTTCTATACACCTCTGCCCAACATTTTGGGGAATACAGGCGCGTCGTTATCTATACTAATATTATAAAGAGGAAAGATTTGTATTTTAACTGCGCGCCGCTCGCGCGCAGTTCGTGAGCGGCTCGCGAGCGGCGCGCGAGCTGCGCGCGAGCGGCGCATTCGCGGCGCGTTCGTCAGGTCTGGACGCACCATAACGAATAAACTTAAAAACTACTGGACCGATTTCAAAAAATCTTTTTCCGTTATAAAGCTACATTATCATTGAGTAACATAGGCTACGAGCGGAGCCGTGAGGACACAGCTAGTGTTATTATAAAAATCCTATCCTATCCCACTATCCTATTCATACTACAATATTACAAATGTAAACGTTCCGTTCTAGCGATTTTGGATGTTTGTTAAACAATCACGCCTTAACGGCTGATTTGATTTAGATGAAATGTGGCACACAAGTAGCCCATGACTTGGAGGATACTTTTTATCCGGTTATAAGAAGTAGTTCCCCTAAGGTGCGAGTAAAACCGCGAGCAACAGCTAATACACTAATAAGTACACTTGGGAGCAATGAATCGGTCACCAACAAAAATAAAACGATGTTAAAAGGTTACACAATTTTTAACAATGTTTCCCATGGTGACCCGGATTCATTGCTCCCAAGTGTATATATGTATCACTTATAAAACTAATACTACACTACATTGAAAGGTCAAAACTAGTTACTCAGTTCCAAATTAACGTACAAATTCCAAAATTATAGTTCCAATAGAGAAGAGTGGCAAGAAACTCCATAACTTAGTCATAACACAGCATAAGTAATTAGCAGCCATACAGCTGAACTGTAATTACATAGCTATACTATAACAACACTCAGCTATTCCTGGCTCAAGCGTGTTCGAGTACCTACCACGCAATTATCACACACTGCTAAGAATCGATACGAAACTACATAGGTACGGTATTCCAGATATAATCATTTGTTTGGATTAAAACATGCAGATTCACAAACACGTGAACACGTTTTATAGCAGTGATAGCCTAGTAGTGTGACCGTCGGACTGCCAAGTCATAGGTCTCGAGTTCGAACCCAAGGCACGCACCGCTGACTTTTCGGATTCATGTGCGTATTGTATAAAACTGTACAGATCAGAGTGTTGGGCCGTGAAGAAGACGGAAGAAGTTTATAAGTAGCGGATATGAGAATGTTGAGATGGATGTGAGGAGTGACACAAATGGATAAAGTAAGAAATAAGTATATTAGAGGTAGTTTGAAAGTGGCACCAGTGACAGAAAAGTTGCAAGAAAAGCGTTTGTCTTGGTATGGGCATGTGATGAGGAGGGATGAAACACATGCGACTAAGAGAGTGATGAATATGAATGTTGATGAATGGAGGGGGAGAGAGAGACCAAAGAAAAAGATGGATAGATTGTGTGAGGGAGGATATGAAAGATAAGGGAGTAAATGACAATGAGACGGTTGACAGGGAAGAGTGGAAGAGAAAAACATATTTCGCCGACCCCAAGTAACTTAGGACCAGGGCAGGAAGAACAATGTGCGTATTGTATAATTATCAACCTCTTAAAAAAACGGTGAAGGAAAACATGGTGAGGGTTCGGCATGCCTGAGAGACATTTCTCGACGGCATGTGAAGCCAAGTCAGAGGCCCATGGGTGGCATAAACTCTGACACCAGGTTAGTCACTAACCACACGAAAAGAAGAAGACAAACAAGTAGATATTTTTAATTCTATAATACGTTTTGACGAAACAGGGGGCTCATGGCTAATAACCAACCGCGCGGATCATACGATTTGTGAGCTTAAGCTACGTTTTCCGCGGTCAGTCTGTTGATAGGTGACCATTCATTACACATCGAGACCCCTCCTTGCCTCGAAAAGCACGTTAAATAGTCGATCCCGTGTGTCATGCGCATATCTATGATAGTCGTTACGAGAAGTCAGAAGCTCGTCGTCTGACAACTGGTCTAACCTTAGGATATCGGCATTGCCCGGTTACTGGGCTGCAGAGGTCTGATGGTAGTCGCTCCGTGTAAAATGCATTTAGCCGCATCTGGTTAGACTGGAAGCTGACCCCAACATAGTTGGGAAAAAGCTAGGCAGAACTAACGTTTTGACGATATTTGTGTTAGTATTAGCAGTAATAGCCTACTGGTTGAACGCTTGCCTTCTATATAGAAGCTGTCACTGCTGGATACAAGCCTCTTCTCAGAATGAGAAGGCTTTAAGCCTTAGTCCATCGCACTGATTTGGGGCGGGTTGGTTGACTACGAGCACTTTATGGACCCCTCTCAAATGAGTAGGTTTCCTCGCGATTTTTCCTTCACCGTTAGGCCGTCAATACACTTGTAAGTTGCCTCTGTAAAAATGCAAGTGACTTATGACAATTAATTCGACTTTACAAACCAGTCGATAAGCTACTTACAAGAGAGTTTATATTCGCAAATTTATCTTAAATTTATACGTGAGGAAAACTTACAGGTGTAAAGCCGACCTTAACGCGAGTGATAATCAAATTCTGATCCGCACATGAATTCCAAAAGTCATGGGTGATTTCCACCAAACGGCTCGCATCGCATCGGATTGAAAAGGATACGAACAGATGCGGCGACAGCCGATCGCGTCCGGCAGGATGTCGACGCATACGATCGACTCTGTACCGTCGCTTGCGAACGTATGCATTTCTGCGCCTAGTCAAATAGTTTCATTCCTACCGTGTTGACAGCCAAAAGGATCCGATCGGATACGACGACAGGCGAACGGAGCCGATCGCGCGTCGCAGCATACTTTCGGCTACGATCGCGTGTCGCGGAAGACGCCCGCGGTCAAGCTGCTGTACGCGGCTTGGTAATATAGACTTTAAATATGCTTTAATATCGTTTAAAGATTGTAAAATCCTTTCCGATCCGATGCGATGCGAGCCGTTTGATGGAAATCATCCTTTAGTATCGATTTCGGACTTTCCTTCCAACGTATCGAAGCAATAACAGCCCACTTACCGTTATGTATACTGAGCAAATAAAGGTCCCAGTATTACCGACATAGATCTTCCCAGTATTATTCATTCTCCTTGCCAAAACCGAATTCTGTAGAATTACAATGTATGCGACGCGATCCAGTGAGACACTTATTTGTAATGCGGTTATTACAGCGTTGGAATAGAGCCAGAACGAAAACTACTTAACTTTAAAAACTGGGGCTACCTGTGCCTCATGAATACTGGCCAGCCCACACGCCAATGAGGTCGGACACGGATAAGTGGTTTGATCTCATGGTAGGTAAACTATACTTGAATAAAGAAGAATTTTACTTATTTTTATTAAAAAAAATACTACATACCAGTACCTAGTTTTTGAAAATGTTTTTTAAATTTATATCTTTCTAAAATTGATAAACATTTAGGTATGTAAGAAATTCAACAGCTTAGCATATTAAACCTAAAATATTCACATAAGTACATAAATACCTAAATAATAATATTATTTCACAAATCAGCTTTGCGAAAATATTTTCGTAAAAGCTTAATCACGGCATTGAAGCGTGTTTTATAAATTTCAAATTCCCAACTCGAAATTCAACACAACGCGCTACATTTCTGCGCGAAGGCCTTTGATCACCACAAATTGCAACAGAAAATAAATAGCAGTGTTAAAGATAAATACTAGCATTTTTGTTGACAGCAACATCTTTGAAAAACTTCTATTATTCCAGACACGATGCAATCTCGAAAGAAGAAAAAAATGTATGCTTAAATATCTGTGAAACTTAACACTATATTCAGTACTTACAGTAGTGATAGCGCAGTGGGGTGACTGTCGGACTGCCAAGTCATAGGTCTCGAGTTCGAACCCAAGGCATTCGGACTCATGTGCGTATTGTATAATTATCACTTACTTAAAAACCGTGAAGGAAAACATCGTGAGGAAACCGGCATGCCTGAGAGATATTTCTCGACAGCATGTGGAGCCAAGTCAGAGGCCCATGGGTGGCATAAACTCTGACACCAGGTTAGTCACTAACCACACGAAAAAGTAAAAGAACACTAGATATTTACAACGTCAATGGCACGATTCGACTGCAACGTATAATTTTATACTAGTTTACGAAAAACATATTGCGAAGGAAAGTTCACTGATCTATGTGCTTGCCAAAATCGCTCTTACGGCTAATAAAACCCTTAGTCAGCAAGAATCAAATTCGTGTGCACTTTATAACGCTCAGAAGTTAATCTTGGTAGAATGAAAATAGGCGATTGTTATGGCTCTTTATTATATAGAAACGTAAGAAGTGCTGCCTCGTTTTGAAGGTTGATAATATAATAAGTCAAAAACTTTATCGGGGACAAGGAAACTAGGTTGAATTGGTTAGTTGCATGTCTGTCGCAGTACTAGATTGCTAAATTACTTGTAGAATAGAATGTTTGAAAGAAAGATAAGCTACAATAGCTTGAGAAGGCTGCATTTTCCATTGTCGGGATCCAATTAAATGTAATTTTACTTATCAGAATACACGCGATACCAACCGTTACAGTCAAACGTACTAAGGTCTTAGATTTAACGATTAGAATATTGTGCATTAAAGCTCGGTTCCTATATCCAAAAACGAATCGTTTGGCATACCAATGGTAGTGTTTATTGCAAAAATAAGTGAGCACACAGGGTGTAAACGAAATCATGTATACAAGGTTAGTCGGAAAGGGGGTACCTACTAAGCCGAAAGGGTGTTAAACTACCCATAATAATGGATAACTTTGTTCTACAACTTTCCCCAAAACTCGATAGTTTAAGAGAAATAGCTTTTCAAAGATTTCGTAAAAAATATGCTAAAATCTATCTGTCCATAGCTATGATCAGCTATTTTCACAATGTAGGTCATATTTGGAGTCACGGATTAGAAAATAAATTTTCTGAATTCATAACTAAAGCAGGTATGATTTTTTTTTTTAAAAACTTGAATGAAAATCTTTTTAAATGCAACTAAAAATTTTGGAATTTTGAAATTTTAACTCTTGCTTTAAAATTGTCATCAGTGATACTTTAGGTGGCCCACGGCTTAGTACTCCTTTTCGACTAACCTTTTATATATGTCTATGTAATCATGCATATTCATATTTAATTGAAGTAAAGTGTGTACTGGTTTCCAAGTACTCAAGATTGTAAGGAACGTATGTAGTTGATATATCATTTTCCCTTGAGTACGACTATATGGAAAACACCAAGTAGAAACCCGTCCTTTTAATAATAAATTAGAAACGTGTAATGCCGTGAAAACGACTCAAGGTTGTCAGTGTATGTACAGTAGGGGAATAAATAGGTTCGATAGTTTCCAAATTCAGTCCTTTCCCACATCGCGGGCACATGTTACCTTTTCAATCTGTTGCATGGAAAATTATGTTTAATTATTTGGTAGCAAAGATCAAAATTGCCTTATGCCTCCATATGACGTAGTAGTGCCATATAATGTCTTTGATTTGATTTAAGGAGTTTTTTTATATAAAAACCACAACATCAATCAATTCGATGATTAAATAAATTGACATTACTAGAGGTTGTCATCATGTCACCATTATAACTTTTAATATCCTGTCGAACATATTTTTATTTTCATTTCTATAATGTTGGCAATACGTAGTCGGTAAAATTGGTTGTTTCTTGACCTGTGCAAGCAAAAATAGACCTTAAGGTGTATAATATTCTCGTTCCCCTACTGTACCTATAAGTTAAGGTGCGTACAAACTAGAGCGTTCACTTGTAACATCGAGCTGATCTAAAGTGTTCAGTTTAACGAGCCGAACGTTGAACAAGGTGCTTGATGGTTTTGTTACAACATGATAGAACCAATTTGTGTAACATTTTACAGAATGGTACGTTACAAACATGAGATCAAGGTGCAAAATATTTCATTGAACAAAGGAACGAGTGCAAGCGATATGAGACATATAGACGAAGAATAATAGAAACAGAGAAACATCGTTGGATACACATAATATTTCAAGTAAATGCTTGCGCGACATGAGCAATAATTCGTCAAATGTTCATACAAACGTTATATTATTATAAGTAAACATTTTTTTCTTAATTTTGGGAAAATCCTCTTAGACGTCCCTCGCTCGGGGAAGGCGAGAGGGCCTGCCGGACTCTTACTGGTTAAAAACCCACGGTGTCCCTCCTGACGTCGGCCGGGGTCGCAAATTCGCATAAGCATGCACCGCAACCCCGGCGGGTCCCGGTCCGCCAGCCCCTGGCGGACGTCTTCTCTGTGAGGCCTTGCCCCATATCCTCCTGAGAGGCGTTACACCGAAGACATTATTATTAACTTACAATAACATTTAGACACTCCACTCAAACATCATACATTTTGTTTTTATTTATATTTGGTCTTTACTGTTTACTGTTTGAATTGTTTAGCAGGTACAACTTACATTAAAGTACCATGATAACATGTGGCCAAATTTGTATGCAGCCACTTAGTGGGGCTTGGTTACCTGAAATGCAGGTTTTTCAAACCTGCAACAGGCACTAGTTCTCACAATGTAATTTTATATAGTCTTGAATCTATGACTGATAGGTGTGTTATGAAATCTATTGTGGGTGAAAATAACTAAATTTATTATATTACTAGCTGCCCGGACAGACTTCGTTCTGTCAAAAGATATTGGCCTGTAGTGGGAAAAGAAAAGTGTTGTTTTTACTATTTTCCACGCAATTTTTATGTTTTTTCTCTCCATAAGAACCTTCCTTATGCCTTAAGGAATATATATATATATATAAAAATAAAATAGCCGAATTGGTCGAGCCGTTCTCAAATTTTGCGCTTAGCAACACATTAGGCGATTCATTTTTATTTATATAGATTATAAAAAAACCGCTCTTTTAACGTGAGCTTTTGCTTGTATTCGCAAGAACGTTAATGTGGATCTAGACCAAACGAGCGGATGCTCATTCTATCCTCAATCCATCAAATTCTTTTGGTGTAAACAGAGACAGAGCATTCCTTCTTTGTTTATACTGTTTGCGGAGATTCTATGGAATGTTCTAAGAATGCTCTAAGAATCTCGCTTGCTTAATGTAAACAGCGCACGAGCGTGCGAACAGTTGCTTAAAGCGTTCTTTCGTGTTGGGACGTGCTCGCTCTTCGAAGCGATCTCTTCTAAGCGTTCTTATGTTTGGCTGATCTAAACATCTCTAGAGCATGTGCAAGAATTCCAGTTCTTGTTCGTTGTCATTCTTGCTCGTTGGTATTCGTTTGATGGAAATTATGAAAACGAATTATCTTCTACGCTTAAAAAGCAACAAACAACGACGCTCTGTGCCCTTGTTCTAGCTCAATGTTCGTTTGGTCTAGACCCACCTATACACGAAAACGTTCGAGTTTGTAAACACCTTTAGGCACGAACTACAAGCGTTATATCGATATGTGTATGTATTGGGAGTCAAGCATTCATGATATTGATTAGATTCTGGCCACGTTAAGAGTAGCAATAAGAATAGATTCTAAGTAAAAATAATAAAATTATATGACACTCTCATTGTGGCTCATTGCCATTTGTTAAACAAAAGAAACACAACGTGAACTGGAGAAATAGGTGAGATAGTCGTAAAAGTCAGTTATTATTGGCGAACCGTGGAAAAACCATACAACCAGCACTGAGAGGTAGGCAATGTACACTGGCGGACGAAATAATACGATGATGCGAAAAAGTCATTTCAGCAGTCCTAAAAAGTTACCATAACGCCTGTATTTCCCGAAGGGTTGGGCAGAGGTGTGTACTAAAACCCTCATTTCGCCGTTATGTTTAAGTCCCATGTAATAGGGGGGAGCCTATTGCCATCAACCGGGCACAAATCCAAACCTCGGGCCGCCACTGAGGAATGGGACTAAACATAACTGTCGAAAAGAGGGTGTACTAAAAACACCTCTGCCGAACCCTTCAGGGAATATAAGGCGTGATGTTATTGTTCTGTTATGTAATTTAACGAAGCCTTTATTTAATTGTTTTAATACAATTTAGGACCGAAGCCTCAAGCTCTCACCGCGAAACAAAAAAACACTCACAAATAGTCCTCTCTTTTATTTGACTGTTCCCTACAACTTGGTCGGCAATGTAAACGTTTTCCTCTAGAAAATCAGTACATTCGTATTCAAATGATTATTGTGCCGACCACACGATTACATTTATTTGGGCTATAGCTGTTGGTACGTTTGTTAGAGTATTTCCTAGCGGACTTTGCATGAGATCGTGAGTAGTATTACCATTTTATTTATGTAGTTTTTTTTAATATCAAAAGATCGGAGTAATTGTAACACTTTAGGGTGGCTTTAAGAGACAACCCTCAACTAGCATGTGCACATAAAAATTTAGCGGGCGTGTACTTACGGGAGGATAAAGAATAACACTTGTAACCTTACACTATAAATATTTAACTAAGAATTACAAAATAACAACAGGGCGTGGTTCGTACAATGCGAGGAGTCCAGGGTCTTCTTGAGCAGGTGAGCACTTAGCTTGGCAACTGCAGTGGCTCGAGAGGGCCGATCTGAAGTGTACCCGACCTTTTATAGGCCCAGACCCCCGCCAGTCAATCACCACCCGTCACATAATGATTAAAAATAAAACATAATCAGCCCATTATTGTCCCATTTCTGGGCACGGGTCTCTTCTCATAATAAGAAGGGTCTTAGTCTACCACGATGGCCTAGTGCGGGTTGGTGGACTACACACACCATCGAGAAAGTTATGGAGCCCTTTCTGGTTTACAAGTTTCCTCGCGATGTTTTCCTTCACCGTTAATGTAAGTGATAATCAAATTCTAATCCGCATGTTAGAACATGCCACATTCATTACAGCTTGTACTGTTTAGAGTATTAAGAAACTTATTAACTGAGAGAAGCATTGCTTCACTGACTGTGTTGCAGTCATAGCTAATTCGTTCCGCCTAACCTTTTCCTAACTGTGTTGGGGTCAGCTTCTAGTTTAACCAGATGCGGCTGAATACCAGTATTTTACACGATCGACTGCCATCAGAACTCCAGAACCCAGTTACTGGGTAATGCCGATATCCTAAAGTTAGACCAGTTGTCAGACTTTCGAGCTGCTGACTTTTCATATCGACTGTCATAGGTATTAGTATGACACCCGGGACCGACTGTTTAACGTGCTCTCTGAGGCACGGAGGGGTCACCGACACCCATCCACAAATAGACCGCGGCAAGCGCAGCTTAACCTTGCAAATCTTATGATCCGCGCGGTTGGTAATTATCCACGACCGCTCTCGAAAAGTTTTGGTTCGGCGTCTTTTTATCTGATATACCTACTCGTACATTGTTTGCTGACATGACATGTAAGGATGTGGGGATGTTATTCAAAGCATTGATTCTGTACAGCACTGCTCGCGGCCATATTATGTAATTACTGCCATACTACAGAGAGCGCTATCCACGAAGACGTGCCCCACTCTTCGTCTAAATCGCGTGTTCTCTCTAAGTTGAAAAGTGCGAGAGAACACGCGTTTAGGCGAAGAGTGGGGAGCGTCTTCTAGTATGGCACTATCTTCTAAAATGTGTTGCGTTTTTTTATATAGAATATTGGACCTTATAAACCAATACTGTGGTTCAATAGTCTATATTCGAAAAAAAAAGACTTTCTGCATTTTAGGCTAGTACCTACGACAGTTTAATACAAAATTAAGGTATCTATACATAATTATGCTTATCATGTACCGCACAATCATTCATTTGGTTGTTCAATTCTACTACAATACAACCCTCTTTGTTAGAAGTACTCCTTAAAGTACAACAGATAATATATTACAGTCTACAGTCTATACAACAAAAGCACAATGCTTTTTGCTCATTTAGTTCACTATACTTCGAATCTCCTCATAATACAAAGTTTCGTTCCACTTAAGCAAAAAGCTTGCTCCAGTTATAATTTTGCCTTCACTTTTTATTTCCCGGCTATGTCATGACCCCTTAAAGCTGGGGTGGTTCGTGCGAGTCACTTTACGATAGCATTTTAAGCTTCCAAGTTAAGAACGCCGGGAATTATGTTAGTAAGGGTTACCAGGTGAAATAAAATAATAAAAAAATAATAATGAGGTGGATAAAAAATATTTTAAAAATTTTGTTTAAGTTTTCGATGGTGTGTGTAATCCACTAACCCGCCCCAGGCGAGCGTGGAGGACTAAGGCCTAAACCATTCTTATTCTGCGAAGCGGCCCGTATCCAGCAATGGGACAGTAGTAGACTGATTATGATATTATGCTATACTCTTTAAAAATGGAAACGATCAAGTGGTACACTCGTTAGCAATGAATCCAGGTCACCAATATCAATAAAATAATGTTGAACAATGTTAAACAATGATTTCCAAGATATTAAGGTTTATGTTGATGACCCGGATTCATTGCTCCCGAGTGTAATCGAGTAAAACTTAAAGTGCAATGGAGGCCCACATGTAACATTGAATGAACAAGAGCTTAAGAAGAAGTAAAACTGAAGATTCTGGCTTCAATTCTTCGACAGAGACCGATATATTAGAAAGACAAACACAAAGACAAATTAGCCCATTGCGGTCCCACTGCTAGGCAAGGGCCTCTTCTCAGAATGAGAAGGGTTTAGGTCTTAGTCCACCACGCTGGCCTGGTGCGGGTTGGCAGACTACACACAACATCGAAAACTTTAAGGAGCTCTCTCATGGGTGCAGGTGTCTTCACGATGTTTTTCCTTCACCGTTAACGCAAGTGGTAATTCAATTCTGATCCGCTCATCAATTTGAAGTCAGATGTACTGGCCGGATTCGAACTCAGATCCTCCTGCGTGGAAGGCAAGCGTTCAACTGCTAGGCTATCACTGCTTATATCTATACTATAATATTATAAAGAAGAAAGATTTGTATTTTGTATTTTTGTATGTAACGAATAAACTTAAAAACAATTAGACCGATTTCAAAAATTCTTTTGTCGTTAGAAAGCTACATTATCACTGAGTAACATAGGCTATATTTATTACAGAAATAAAACTTCTTACGCGGGCGGAGCCGTGAGGACACAGCTAGTTATACATATATTGGAAAACATAGATTATTTGTAGGTGGACATAAAAGAAGCCTGGATATATCAAGTAGGCAGTAATCAACCATGGGTTTATAATTAAACGCTTTGTTCAGTTAGCTGTCATTTATGCACAAAACATATATTTACAGAAAAATCTTTAGTAATCTGAGTAAACAATTGCTTATACGATTGTAAAACTTTAATCTATAAAAAAAAAAACTGTCAACCCTATTATGAGAGTGCACACGTCGAGAGTTGGAACTACGAATATTTGCAGTCCACACTAGCTGCGTGTCGTTTTAAATTTGTCATATAATATAATTTAAAGGGTTACATCAAACATTTTACTGGTAAAACTAGTGAGTTTACTAAACCCAGTGGGGTTACTAGGTATCATTAATAGAACACATTCTACTAAAATAGCCTAGTGGTGTGACCATCGGACTGCCAAGTCATAAGTTTCGAGTTCAAACACAAGGCCCGCACCTCTGACTTTTTGGATTCATGTGCGTGTTACGTATTTATCATTTGCTTAAAAACGGCGAAGGAAAACATCGTGACGAAACCGGCATGCCTGAGACATATTTCTCGGCGGGATGTGAAGCCAAGTCAGAGGACAGTGGGCGTCAGAAACTCTGACACTAGGTTAGTCACTAACTAAAATATTCCCTTAATCTACTGTTAAGTTAAACGGTTTTATCTTGCAGTACCCCTGCAGCAGCAGGATTTGAGGATTGAAGGTTGAAATTATTCTATTGTTGTTATGATTATATGGTAATTGAATTTGTGTGCGAAGTTTCAGGAGAATCGGTTGAGTAGAAGTAGTTGAAAAATCTGTCGCAAGATTTGAATCAAACAAATAGGTACATACGAAGTGAAGCTAATTAAAACCGTTTCAATATAATTTCAATTAAATTCATTAGATAATATATGTTGTTATCTATACAAGGCGTGATGTTATGACATCACGCCTTGTATTCCCCGAAGGGTTAGGCAGAGGTGTTTTAGTAACACCCTCGTTTTGCCAGTTATGTTTAAGTCCCATGTAATAGGAAGCGAGCCTATTGCCATTAACCGGGTACAAATCCAGACTCCGGACTCTTCTTCTTCTTCCTGCCCTTATCCCACACTAGGTGGGGTCGGCACAACATGTATTTCATAAATCCATGTTGTTAGAGGTTTTGGCTTATTGTTTTATGACCGGCCGCCTGCCTGACATCAACCCTCCTTGGGAAATCCATTTTAAATTTTGGAATTAAATCCTGACTCCGAACTGCTACTAAGAAATTTCTAATGGAAAAATCCAATATCAATTTACCCGACCTGGCGATCGAACCCAGTACCCTATGCTCAGAAGTCACGCTTGCCGCCACTAGACCAACAAGACAGTAAAAATATAGGTAATTAGTTAGCAAGTAAAATATTCCCGTATATAAATACCAAACTCACCCACAATCAAATCAACATAAGCAGCTCAACTTATTACTTACTTATTTTCCAAAAATAAAGTATTATAGAACCTAAATAAATACCTCATGAAACGAAAACTTATTAGGGCAGTCATAAGCACCCTTATTTGCCATCAAAACATGTACCAGTTATATTCCTTTTGTCGGGTGGGGTCCGGTTTTGTTTCAAGTGTTTGTGTAAGACCCGAACGCACCTGGTTCTTTGTAATGTATGAAGAATACTACAAATGTTGGTACCCGCCTAACCAAACAGAGGTGCGATAGAGTTTGTTCTGTGTAACAATAGGTACTCGTATGTTTAACGAATGTGTTTCTGAAGTTTAAGTTGTGTGTTTTGATTCATTAGTTAACTGTATTTTGGGTAGGTTTAATGATAGTCTTGAGTTTTAGGATGAGGCTAAATTTAGCAGCCACGCGAGTTCGTCATTATTTCTGACTAGCGGCCCGTCCCGGCTTCGCACGGGTGGACATTTTTCCCGTTTTTTCAACATTTTTCATTTATGCTCCGCTCCTATTGGTCGTAGTGTGATGTTATATAGCCTATAACCTTCCTCGATAAATGGACTATCCAACACAACAAGAATTTTTCAATTCCAACCAGTACTTCCTGATATTAGCGCATTGAAATAAACAAACTCTTCAGCTTTATAATATTGGTATAGATTAGCTTTTTCATCAGTTGTCAGCTTCCAGTCTAACCAGATGCGGCTGTAATATATTACACAGAACGACGACCATCAAACCTCCGCAAATAAGTTACTGGGCAATGCCGATATCCTAAGGTTAGACCAGTTGTCAAACTTTTCGTGATTCTGACTTCCCGTAACGACTATCCTAGGTATGACACCCGAGACCGACTGCTTAACGTGCTCGCGAGTTGTAACATAAGCGATTGAAATAACTGTATTAATATTCACGTGAGTAGCTACACTATATACCAAAAAACGCTGTCGTGTATATATATATAGTTCTCCTTATCGATTTCGATAACGGCGACCCTAAAATAAATTACTTCCTAGCATGAGCCCTAATATGGCTCGCTAGACCAAACTTGGTTTTAAATATCCGATCACAAGAACTGCAACAAAGTTGACCTGCAGAATTAAAAGTATATGTGTAGGAGGGCTTAGGTCTCTCTTTACGTATTTGGCGTTTTTTTTATTTTCTTCGAAAGTTTTTATCTTTCACGGAAGCATGGTGGTCAGCATTTGCGCTATAAGGATGTATTCAAAAGGAATCTGAACGCGTGCGCTATTGACCCTACATGTTGGGAAGAGCTCGCTTCACAAAGGTCGTCTTGGCGCTCTAGTATCTGTCGTGTATAGTGTAGCCACAAACGTAAGTAAATACATTTGTTTCAATAGCTTATGTGGCTAAGTTCGCGTCGCAGTTATGTGTAGTCTCAGAGTTACAGTCAAGAAAATGTCTAGCAGACTTCTAGCAGATGCGCTTGAATCGCAAGGTGTGCCAAAATAGATATTACTGTTTGAATAACCACTGAGTCATGCTTAGAGGTGTACGACCGTA
This sequence comes from Amphipyra berbera, assembly GCA_910594945.2. Taxonomy (NCBI): domain Eukaryota; kingdom Metazoa; phylum Arthropoda; class Insecta; order Lepidoptera; family Noctuidae; genus Amphipyra; species Amphipyra berbera. The sequence goes on along the minus strand of OU343136.1, from coordinate 4,637,830 downwards.
CACGACGGCTCGCATCAGGCAGTAAAGCCGTGACGAATAGAATTTATCTTCTTTATTTATCTTCTTTACATAGTATTAAACAAAGTCGCTCCCGCTGTCTGTACGCTTAGATCTTTTAAACTACGCAACGGATTTTAATGCAATTTTCAGCAATAGATAAAGTGATTCAAGAGGAAGGTTTATATGCCCCACATTAGTATCTACATTGCACCCGTACGAAGCCGGGGCGGGTCGCTAGTATATTATATCGTCAGTGGAAAGGTAAAAAGACTAAAGCGCCAATATACCTACTTTACAGTAGAGAGATTCAAAGTATTTTTGTAAGAAAATAAACATAGTTATTTTTCGTAAGATTATACACATTAAATTGATAATTAAGATATATATTTAATATGTATACTCTAAGAAAAAAAACTATGTTTATTTTCTTAAAAAAATACTTTGAATCTCTCGACTGTAAAGTAGGTATATTGGCGCTTTAGTCTTTTTACCTTTCCACTGACGATATAATCAAATCGTAACGATGCTAAAACTGTACGTTAAATATTTTTGGAAAAAAGTAAGTGCAACGCATACTACGAACTACACTGATGCCAAAAATGTCGTATTCAGAATTTGTGTCTGTTTGTCCGTTGGACTTTCACGCCAGTGCTAATGTATAATGCTAGTTGAATTTTGGCTGCAACATCTGTCGAAGAGCGGGTCAGGGTATAGGGTACAAATTATCACGCTATTGAGTGTTGGTGATGAACAGTAACCTAGTTTCCATAGGCAAAGCCGCGGGTACAGTCAGTATTATTTGAAAAGTATTTTCCAAAGCACAAATTCACTTTTCCTTCCTTCCTTTCGTGTGGTTAGTGACTAACCTGGTGTCAGAGTTTATGCCACCCATGGGCCTCTGACTTGGCTTCACATGCCATCGAGAAATATCTCTCAGGTATACCGGTTTCCTCACGATGTTTTCCTTCACCGTTTTTACGCAAATGATAATTATACAATACGCACATGAATCCGAAAAGTCAGAGGTGAGTGCCTTGGGTTCGAACTCGAGACCTATGACTTGGCAGTCACACCACTAGGAAATCAATGCTTTCTTGACACTTAATAAATTGGTTGTCTGTAAAGTCGGTTTACGGACGATAGTTTAACGTGACAACGTCATAACAAAACATCGTGCTCTCTATCGCTTATTCCGCGCTCTCGCTCGCACGCTCGCCTCAGACGGAACGTGACAATGAGTCATGCTTTTTCGTGCATGCTGCCGGAGTTCATCGTTTTATTAGACGTTGTCACGTCAAAAATAAAACATTAGCTTTCCTAACAATTGTAAACCAGACAATGTTTTATCCAGATGATAATATTCATTGCATTTTACATTGAATTAAACAAACTAAGTGCAAGGAGCTGTTTTTATGGAAGCGTAACTTTTATCTGCAGAATTAACGTATACTTATTATCTTGTTTAACGAGCAGTCGAGCAGTATGCAGGCGGACAGTCACCTGATATCTTAGAGTAGCTAGGTTTGTGTGATTATGTAGATGGGACAGATGCTAGAAAATATTAAGAACTTGCTGTTGCCCTCGATTTCACTCGCACCTTTTTTATTTTTCTCTTCGACTGCTTGTAGATGGTCTTGCGGATCGTTTCTACGTAACCGGGCAGTTATTGGCGAGGCCTGAAGGGTCTCCAACCAATGGGGATGAGTAAAATACTTAACCTAAGCTAACTAAATACTACTACTAACATCATGACTACTAGCAACAAAAGCACTAAGGGCGACCCCTAATGGGACTAGGACCTCGGCTTAGGGCGTTGCTGGCGGGGGGACTGGGATGGAGAAAGCTTGATGAGGGCTGAATTATCGGTGTGACTGCGGAGTCAGAACAGACGACTGGCTCCGCGGCGGTGGGTGAGAACGGTGGGTCAAAGACTTCACTCTCTTTGGGAGAACTACTTCATATACCTGGATAAAAAGTATCTATAAAAAGTAAGTAAGTAAATAAATGTATTATTACATATGTGTTATTCCAGGACATGGTCTTTTTTTTTTTAATCGACTCTTGTAGATGGTCTTGCGGACCTTTTCTACGTAACCGGGCTATTATTGCCGAGACCAGAAGGGTCTCCGAAACAATATCTAAACTAACTACCTAGCTAACTACGCTAACTACTGTAACATCATGACTATTATAGTAGCAACACCTCTAAGGGTGTCCCCAAGGGGGGACTCGAACCTCTTAGGGTGTTGAATGCGAGAGGACTGGGAGGGATACGACAGCTTGATGAGGGCTGCATTAACAACGGTGTGACTGCGCGGAGTCAGAAAGGACGACCGGCTCCGCGGCTGCGGTGGGTGAGCACGGTGGATCGGGGGCGGCGGCGGTGGGACCTCGTCGAGGGGCCTCGTCAGCGAGGGCGATACGCCGGTCGGCGGCGGCGGTGTACGTGTATTGTGCTAGTCGATTTGTTCGCCGCCTGGAGGAGGGTGATATCGTTATCGGGCTCTAGTAGCGCATGCCTGTGACGGCGTACTAAACTGATTTGGGAGGGTCTATAATCGGACGCTGCGGTCACTAAAGGGTTCTGGTTCCTCGGGGCATTATCGAAATAACGCTTAGACGTGCGTTTGAGGTATTGCCTTACGGTTGGCATTTTTAAGTCTAAGTGGAGTTGAACGTTGCGCATGTACCACGGAGCGCCCACGGCTCTGCGTAATACGCGGTTTTGTAGAATTTGAAAAGCTTTAAATCGGCATGGCTTAACGTGTGCGAACACGACGCTAGCGTATGTTAAGATGGGGCGAATGCACGTCAAGTAAAGTCTCAACTTATTTTTAAGTGAGACCAGGACATGGTCTTTCTATGTGACAATTTTTATGTAAATCCGTTCAGCTGTTTATCGTGATCGAGTAATAAACATCCATCCACCCATCCATCAATCTTCACAAACTTTCAAATTTATTATATTAACATAACATAACATCACGCCTGTATTCCCCGAAAGGTTAGGCAGAGGTGTATAGTAGCGCCCTCATTTCGCCGTTACGTTTAAGTCCCATGTAATAGGGGGCGAGCCGATTGCCCTCAACCGGGCACACATCCAAACTCCGGGCTGCTACTGAGGAATTTCACGCGGAAAAACCCATTAACACTGCCCAACCCAACCGTCGAATCCAGGACGTTACGATCAGTAATCGCGCTTGCTACCACTAAACCATCAAAGCAATTAAATAATAGTTATAATATTATAGTAGAATAAAATATATTTTTCTGTTTGGTTGTAAACAATTCAAACTGAAAATAAATTGACAAAAGTTACAGTAGGTTTTTTTTTTAATCTTAATCATAGTGTAATTAGCTTCTTACCATTATAGAACTATCTAGTACTCTACTGGCTTGCCTGGCTATGCAAACTGGGTATAACAGACGTCCTACAAAAAATTTGTTACATTCCCATTCCAAAATGTTCTACCTAGATTTTTCTCAACTATGTTGGGGTCAGCTTTCAGTTTAACCAGATATGGCTGAATACCAGTGTTTTACACGCAGCTATTGCCATCAGACCTCCGTAACCCAGCTATTGGGCAATGTCGATATCCTAAGGTTAGTCTATCCCATTAAAAAATATACAAAAAAACGTTCTATAATCCATATAAATCAACCAAACCTACAACTTAAACGTAATTATCTTATTCATCAAAATGCTCACATAAAAATCTTATATAATTTTTAAAGGTCCCCTCTACAGTGACGCACACAATCTTTATCCAGCCTTTATTCAGCTGAGTACAAGCTCGGAGCTTGTAGCTGTCACCTGACAACTCCTCTTAAGCTTGTCTTTCATAATTTTCTTTCTCCTTTTATCGCAACTGCTTCTTGGATATTATCTTTTATCTATTTGTAGAATTAAAAGCAGTATTAAGACCGCTGTCCGTTATTAAAAACGGTGCCTACTTTTTGTTTGGGAAGTTAGTTGTTAAGTTCTTATTAAAACGCTTTTTTTGTCTGACGAACCATTTATTATAACTTACTGTTAAAAAGAATTATGTTTTTGCTGCATGAAACATTTTAATTTGTAAAATTCTCGGCTCCTATAATCGGATATGGGTATAAACAAAAATGGCGGTATTGTGACGTTGCAAAATTTATATGAAAGAGTATTTTTGCTGATGTTGCGGTATTTCATAGTCCTATACTAACAGTTTGGATTGAAAACAGCTTAATCCACTGTTGGTACTGTGGTTGAATTGATTGATTTATTCATGCATTGAAAGACTCTTCAGTATTTCAACATGTGATTGAGGTGATTGCTTTCATCCTGCACGCGAAATGCAATATTTTTCATTCCATTTAAGTATTTTCGATTTTTTATATAAAAAATATTAATATAATTGCTTTTAAAAGACAACATAACATCACGCCTTGTATTCACCGCAGGGTTCGGCAGAGGTGCTTTTAGTACACTCTCGTTTCGCCAGTTATCTTGAAGTCCCATGTAATAGGGGGCGAGCTTATTGCCATTAACCAGGCACAAATCCAGTCTCCGGTCTGCTACTGAGAAATTCCTACTGGAAAAACCCAATAACACTTTGCCCGACCTGGGGATCGAACCCAGGACCCCATGCTCAGCAGTCGCGCTTGCGACCACTAGACCAACGAGGCAGTTTAAAATAAAATGTAATTTTAAAGCAATACAGTATTATGTGTAAAAAGTAAACAAATACACACATAACGTCGCTTAAGTTCTAACAGTGCGTAAATCAAAATAGTTAACTTTTCAGGAAAGCAATAACTAGATTTTTTTCTACTTATCATATTTATAATTGTTTTTAATCTACAATATCCTATCTTGCATTTTTTCGACGGAGCACTTTCGCGACATGATCCAGTATGGAACTCACCTGACTTACATACTGTTTTAGCTGTTTACATAGCTTGAAGGAAAAAAAATACATACGCGATGGATTTTGTTTTTGAAATTACGCGTTGCTATTGGATCTAACCATTGATTTTCATTGGTCAAACAATGCGTTTTTCAATTCCCTATCGAATCTAAGCGACGATAAATACAATGTAATATTTGGTAATAGCAAATAGTTCTGGGGCACGGGCCTCTTCTCAGAATGAGAAGAGTTTAGGCCTTAGTCCACTATTCTGGCTTGTGCGGGTCGGCGGGCTACACTTCGAAAGATTTTTTTTTCTCGTTGCTACCCACATTATTCAAGTGATTGCACGACAAAGGAAAATAAAGCTTTATTTTTCAAACCAATTTTATTGGAGATGAGTACTGATAAATGGACAATATGGAAATGCGAATATTTTTAAAGGTTTTTGCAGCGTGCGAACAGTGATAGCCTATCTACTATGTAGGAGGCTCTGAGTTCGATCCCGGCCCGTAGCCAGGCCAGCGAGGTGGACTAAGGCCTAAACTCTTCTCATTCTGAGAAAAGGCCCGTATCTAGCCGTTGGACAGGAATGGGCTGATTATGTATGTAACAGCTAGTTCACACAGAAACTGTTTACAGGACCCGTTTTAGTGGATCCGTTTTTATTTTGGTGGTGGCGCCTGTAGTTATATGAGCGAGGGTACATGACAGTATTCTGAATCCAGTAAAAAATACTGGAACCGTTATTTTTATCGTATCCTGCATGCCAGATGCGACGCAGCTGCCATTTGTTTAACTGATCCGTCGGTACAGATGTGAACAACATATCCAGTACCAACGGATCCGTTAAAACGGATCCGCTGTGTGAACGTACAGTTATGTAGCGTGCTTCCTTTACATTTACAATTTTATGGATAAAAAAACACCCAAAAACAGGATCATGAATATTTGAGAAAATATTTTACACCTTTTTTTGTGGAGATATTTGTAGCCCAACAAGCGTGCGGTGCAAGTTCCCCTGCATTTACTGACGAGGGATTAGGGTGAGGACACGGTTGAGATCACAGTGGTTTTACATACAGAGAAGTCTAAATTAATTCGTGTAATTCCTTCAAATGTCGTGGTCTACAGGCAGGATATTTGAATACATGAAAAAGAAACTTTTTTATTATAACCTGAGTCAGATAACTCGGGGTGCTAGCTCCGAGTTACCTGACTATGCGGAGTGATTTTGCGCTAGTCATCTTAATATGTATTTACCGACTGATTTAATGAAATTATATTTATTTTTAACAAGTTCGTGATCGTTTATTTTCAAGAGGAAACACGGGCTGCAAAATATTAATAATTAGAATAGATTTTTGTGATCTATTTCCGTAACACCCCTCCCGCAAACCTTCCCATTTGAGCGCGAAAGAGACACCTGCATCTCCAACTGATTTCTCCTGTGCAATATTAGCGGATCCTGCTTTCGTATTTCCCTGTTTCCTTCTTCAAAACTGGACCGATTTTAATGTTTTTCTTTGTAATAATTTAAGAAAGACTTTGGTTATGTATGTATGTTATTCTTTTATTTTTTATATTCGTCAAATTTGTTTGCCAGATGTTTGAAAACGGTGGTAAAACCAGTCGATTTTTGTAAAATTTAAACGTTTCTAATTCTTTTAATAATTAATTTATTGACAAAAACAAAACATAGGGACATAGTGGTGGTAGATATATTATATCATATGGTAAAAAATATTTGCTCTAGTGACATTATCCAAGGAGGAAACTGAGGAATAAGTTTGTATGGACTAACTGCCGACCGCATTTCCTCATTACACTCTTTTGTTTCTTTCCCATCTATGTATAGGTATATAAAAATGAATCCCTATTTCCCTTGGTCACGTCATAACTTGAGAACGACTTTACCGATTGAAGTCATATTTACACAAAACATTTGTTTTGTAGAGACGATGGTTTGTAGTTATGCTGAGATTCAATAGGTGGCGTTATAGTCAAATTATTTACGCGGGCACAGCCGCGGGAGAACAGCTAGTCCATTATAAAATCTTCTTATCTCGTGTCGGCACGAGCTATACGAGAATAACTGTCTTATATTGTGGTGAAGAGATTAGCTACTAAACGAGGTTGGTAACGGGGCTGACTGCTCTGGATGCCCTGGACGTACCTGCCGGGGTTGCGGTATATGCTTTTGCGAATCCCGTGACCCCGGCCGAACGGTCAGGAGGAGGAACACCGTTGGTCTTTAGCCGGCAAGAGTCCGGCAGACCCCTCGTCTTCCCCAAGCGAGGGACATGAGGGACATCCATGAGGATTTTTCAAAGATAAAGAAAAAATAAGTTTGCGCTGGACGTACTTAACCTTTTGAACGCCACGGTATAGACGTATGAGCACTTCCCTCCACACCACGTTACATATTCATCGTATTTTTATGACGGCTATAGAAGTTGTTGGCGGTCTGAGCACATTTTCGTTTGACGTCTAGAGCCGTTAATGGTAATCAAAATGGTAATCAAATCATCGTCAATCGTGGGGGCTATTTTAATACAACCCATATTTTAATAAAATCATGAATGTGTGTTACTCTTCAGTCATAATTTCCAGGAAAATATTTCGTGAGTTTACTGACAACACTGGATTTTTGAGAACATCAAACGAATCAGTTTTAGAAACAGAGTAGGACAATATTTTTTTTTATAGTCAATGTCAAAATATTTATTTATTTATACTTTCGCACAAAATTTGTTCAAAGGCGGACTTAATGCCTTAGGCATTTTCTACCAGTCGACCTTAGGGTGCACAAAAAAACATGGTAGGTGCACTAAGTAGAGTTATGTATGTGAGGCAATACCATAAAACATTTTTGAAAAATAGTATTCACACGTATAAATTATACGAATATATTAAATAAACATAACATACATAAATATATATTAATAATCAATACCTACATACATATATATATATACATAGTATTATATACTACCTACAAAAATATAGTAAAGAATAAATCAGTGCTGAGATGATTCTGCCAATTTCTTGTGGAGATGTTCACGTAATTTAATTTTGAAGGAATAGCGACTGTTGGCCATCCTGATTTTTAAGGGAAGCGCGTTCCAGAGAAGAATAGACTGGACAAAAAAAGAAGAGTGTATAAAGTCAGAGCGGTGAGAGGGACATTGTAAAAGACGATTATTCAAGGAGCGAAGATTTCGGTTGTGATTAGAGCATATATACTGAAAATGAGGGGTAAGATAAGTAGGGGAAGTAGGAGAGTCGAGAAAATAGAACAAGGTAGTCAGTGCCCTCATCACTCTACGCTGACGAATTGGCATCCATTTTAGTAGGGATCGATATGCAAACACGTGATCATACTTGCGAAGGTTGAAAACGAATAGAATGCAGAAGATCTGCATTCAGGTCATAGTAGCACACATCCCCATAGTCAATTATGGGAAGGATTAAGGTCTGCACTAACATTGTTTTTGTATTAGATGGGAGAAAATTTATAATATATTCATTGCTTTCATTCATGTGTACATAAGATCTTGGGAATACAATAGGATAAACAATATGAAAGGCACAGCATTTTTACACACATTTTATACGTGTTTATAATTATGTGTAATAATTATTTAATTAAATAACTAAAGCAATACTACTAGCTTACGAATTAAAATCTTAGGATTACAATTATTTTTTATAACCGCTGTCGCTACCGCCTTTCACTAAGGCTCATCCCGCGGTGGAGCGGCCCGGCGTGAAGTGCCCTCACGGTTGTAGGTCGACGGTGTTTACACTAATTGCTGGAGACAACACGAACTCTACTGTCTGAGAATCAGACTCAAACACGCCGGTACTCGTATGTAGGTACTAAATTACCTTGTGGCTCTTTCTTTGTTGGTTGAATGTGTAGAGTACTAGATCTCATACTAGTAGGTCAGTTTAAATGGTAATAAATAATAAATAAGTGTAGAGTAATAATACTCCAAATTAATAATGTTATCCTCTTTTTTAACTGCCTTATTGGTCTAATGATGGCAAGCGCGACTGCTGATCGTGAGGTCCTGAGTTCGATTCCCAGGTCGGGAAAACTGTTATTGGGTTTTTCCATCTGGAATTCCTCAGTAGCAGCCCGGAGTTTGGATTTGTGCCCAGCTAATGGTAATAGGTTCGGACCCTATTATTTGGGACCTAAACATAAAGGCGGAATGAGGGTGTTACTATACACCTTAGCCCAACCTTTCGAGGAATACAGGCGTGATGGTATGTTTTGTTTATTTCCAAAATAAAAAATGGTGCGTATGCACATGTACGCGCGGTAGAAGATATACTTCGACTTTCTACCAGAAGGCTTATTTTAGAGCTTATTTTTAAACTCAAAATTTTATAATATAGGACAAGTGGCGCTCCCATTTTTAGTTCTCTTTTTTGCAGATCTTTAGACAATTTTGAGGTTTATGTCAACTACTAACTTTTTCATGACCGTGTGCGCGCGCAGCTCTGTATTTTATTTTCAACGCACCAAAAGAATTATAACTTCAAAAATATTTTCAATCTGTGATGAACAATGTGTGGAAAGAGCCAGCCGTCTATGGCTCGCCCCGCGCTCGCATTTTGTGTGACATGCTTCGTAGTAGTATAGCAGTGATAACCTAGTGGTGTGACCGTCGGACTGCCAAGTCATAGGTCTCGAGTTCGAACCCAAAGCACGCACCTATGACTTTTTGGATTCATGTGCGTATTGCACAATTATTACTTGCTTAAAAACGGTGAAGGAAAACATCGTGAGGAAACCGGCATGCCTGAGAGATATTTTTCGACGGCATGTGATGCCAAGTCAGAGGCCCATGGGCGGAATAAACTCTGACGCCAGGTTAGTCACTAACCACACGAAAATAAGAAGAAAGAAGAAGAAAACTTCGTAGTAATAATCATCTGAATACAATTTACGCGGGCCGGCCGACAACACAGCTCACTTGCTCCCCGCATTCGGTGTGGCGAACGCTTACGCCACGCCACGGTGTAAGGTGGTCTCACACGGTCAATTTTAATTTTATTTTAAACCTTTCAGTTAGACGTGTTTGCGCTAGTTTCAGAAGAATTTTCACCATAAACATGTTTGTGCTGAGAGTGTTTTCACCACAACAGATTAACGACAGGAGATTTAAACTCTTGATTATTTTAACTGTTAAGCTGTGAGTGAATTAAGATCTTTTTCATTATTTTCATTGTAAAAAAATACTGCTTTAATAGCAATCTCAATAGCGCAGTGATAAAGCGGTCCCTTTTCTGTAAAAAAAGTCGCGGGCTCAAGTCATTGCAGGCTCACACCATTAATTCAGCCCTCATCAAGCTGTCTCCCTCCCAGTTCTCTCGCCAGCAACGCCCTTAGCCGAGATCCGAGTACCATTAGGGGTCGGCCTTAGTGCTGTTGTTGCTAGTAGTCATGATGTTAGTAGTAGTAGTAGTTAGCTTAGGTTAAGTATTTTACTCTCGTCCCCATTGGTTGGAGACCCTTCAGGTCTCGCCAATAACTGCCCGGTTACGTAGAAACGGTCCGCAAGACCATCTACAAGCAGACGAATAGAAAAAAAAGTCATTGCGGGATAAATAGTTACTACCTTAATCATTAGACATACAAGGTTAGTCGGAAAGGGGGTACTAAGCCGAAAGGGTATTAAAGTACCTATAATAATTAATAACTTTTGTTCTACAACTTTCCGCAAAACTTATTAGTTTAGAAATAGCCGTTCAAAGATTTCATAAAAAATATGCTCACTTCTATGTATCCATATTTGGAGTCACGGATTAGAAGCTTCATTTTCTGAATTCGCAATTAAAGCAGGGATGAAGAATTTTTGAAAATACTAAAATAAGAATCAGTTTTTAATTTTGAAATTTTACCACTTTCTTTAGAACAATCATCAGTGATACATTAAGTGGCCCGCGGCTTAGTACCCCCTTCCGACTAACCTTGTTGTATGTACGTAAATAAACTTTATTTGTAAGCATTACCGTTGTTTAAGTATCTGTGGTAGGCACCTTTTACAGGACGTTAGTATTAGAGGAAAAGTAACCGAAAATATGGAATAGTATCCCTAATAACCCCGATAACTGCCTCGTTGATCTAGTGGTGGCAAGTGCGACTGCTGATCGTGAGATCCTGGGTTCGGTCTCCAGGTCGGGCAAAGTGTTATTGTGTTTTTCCGTGTGGAAATCCTCATTAGCAGCCCGGCGTTTGGAATTTTGCCCGGGTGATGGCAATAGGCTCGCCCCCTATTACATGGGACTTTAAACATAACGGCAAAATGAGTGTGTTACTATACACTTCTTCGCAACCCTTCGGGGAATACATGCGTGATGCTATGTTATGTATTCCTAATATGAAATAACAATAATAATCTTCTTTACATAGTATAAAACAAAGTCGCTCTCGTTGTCTGTACGCTTAGATCTTTTAAACTACGCAATGGATTTAGCAATAGTTAGAGTAATTCAAGAGAAAGGTTTATGTGCCCAACATTAGTATCTATCTACATTGCACCCGCGCCAAGCTGGGGCGGGTTGCTAGTCTATTTATAACATTGCAAGTTAAGTAAAAGCTTGTATTTTTTTTAAAATGAAATAGAAATGTTTACAAATAGCCCGCAGTATCGATCCATCCTAATTTTTAATAAATTACCAGATTATATAAAGAACACAAAAACAACAAACATATTTAAAGCAAAGCTAAAGCTCATGTTGTTAGTGAAATGTTATTATACTGTCAAAGAATTTATGGAAGATAAATTTAAAAATATACCTACATACCGACTAGTTACGTCAAATAAATTAAAATGTCCCTAAGCATAAAATATGTAATTTACCTAATAAATATGATGTTACCTTTCTAGTTTATATCATGTAGTTTATAACTATTATTATTTGCATTGCAATACCCTTACAGGGTCTATGTATGTTTAGGATAACTATTTTATAAGTTCTCTGTAACTACATTGTGCAATAAATCATCATCTTCCTGCCCTGGTCCCAAGTTACTTGGGGTCGGCGCAATATGTTTTTCTCTTCCACTCTTCCCTGTCAGCCGTCTCATTATCATTTACTCCCTTATCTTTCATATCCTCCCTCACACAATCCATCCATCTTTTCTTAGGTCTCCCTCTCCCCCTCCATCCATCAACATTCATATTCATCACTCTCTTAGTCACATGTGTTTCATCCCTCCTCAGCACATGCCCATACCAAGACAAACGCTTTCCTTTCAACTTTTCTGTCACTGGTGCCACTTTCAAACTTCCTCTAATATACTTATTTCTTACTTTATCCATTCGCGTCACTCCACACATCCATCTCAACATTCTCATCTCCGCTACGTGTAATCTTCTTTCATCCGTCTTCTTCACGGCCCAACACTCTGATCCGTACAGCACGACAGGTCTTATAATGGATTTGTACATTGTGCAATAAATAAAAAAATAAAAAAAATGTTTACTCATTATCTCATATTCTGTCAATTTTAAGTCAATCATCCTTTCGTAAGGCCTTTCCCTCAGATCACAGTTCTGTGATCAGCGGCTTACCCTCTATAACACCTTTTCTATCCTTAAGGTCAATCACCGACCCCCCACAACAATACAACACCGACCAATCCCACCGGAAAATATCGAAAATGTGTGTTAAATTTATTAGAAAATAAAGTCAACCCGTCTTTTGTAGCTCAACGCCGATAACGTACCGATTAACAGAAGCCCACTATCCCGGGCTAACCCTCCACCATTCATGTGAAATCGTTGCGACCCACGCGAGCAGTTGAAGGGTTAATCGCGTATTAGATTCAGCTTTTTGACTAAGCGACACTTGGAGTGAGTTATGGGTACTATCTGTTTAAATGGAAATGCCGGTAATTGAATTTGGTTTAGATTTAAATTTTTGTATTTCTGTGGTGAATATTGCAAATCGTTGGCAAAGCTATATCCATGAATGTATACTTACAGTTACTAAGTATACAAGGCATAAAATAAATCGTTGTAATTCCTTCAAACCTCGTGATGTACTGCTGACATAGATTAACCCTGCATGGGATACTATTAAATTCAATAAAAAAAAATGACAAGAAGTAAACATGTGTTCTTAACGTGAGGCATTTTAGCACCCCGAGTTAAATGACCACGCGACGAGCGATACCGCGCAATTCGCTCGGGGCGCTAAAATGCCTGACGTTAAGAACACATACTTACCTCTTGTAATTTTTTTATTGAATCTAACAGTATCCCATGCAGGGTTAATCTATGTCAGCAGTAGATCACGAGGTTTGAAGAAATTACATGACTTAGTGTACATCCTGTATATGGCTAAGCCAACCGAGCTTTACTGTAAAATAATAAATTATAGGTAAAAGTAAAAATCTTTTAAAAATTAAACGGTTTTATAGTCCCTAGTAGTATCCATTCGGCTTGAGGATTGAAGGATTGAAAGATTAAATTATTATAATGTTGTATTGTCATAGAAATTGAATTTGTGTTCGAAGTTTCAGGAGAATCGGTTACGCAGAAATAGTTAAAAAATCTGTCGCAAGATTTGAAAACAAACAAATATACGTAGTGAAGCTAATTAACATTTTGGACAGGACTTCATTGTTCTTTCCCAATCCTAAATCATTATACTGTATCCACTGAAATTGTTAAAGATATTATTTTTAAAAGAGTAACCATGGAGTTTCTTGCCGGCTCTTCTCCATAGGAAACGACTAATTGGAACCGTGCATCTAAATTCGACTTTTCATAAGCACCTGTATTGGTTTATATGAATAAAAAAATTTGATTTTGAATTTGGACGCTGTCTACGGCTATAGACGTCAAACGAAAATATGCTCAGACCGCCAACGACGTCAATAGTCATCAAATAAGTACGATGAATATGTATCGTGGTGCGGAGGGAAGTGCTTGTATCCATTAGCCACATTGCTAGTTAAATATTCTCTACCCAAATTATTCCTAATTCCTAGTTCCTAGACTGCATTAAACACTTCTTACAGATATTCCATATTTACACATAAAAACTATAATATTTATTTACTGTGGCAGCAGGTCTCTGTCGTTGTCAGTTTGTCTTTGGATTATTGGCCTATGATTTTTCATGCTAAAATTCGCTACTATTTGTTCGTATTGCTTACATTATATAATCGCGCCGTATGTACTATACCGCTTATTTTATGCGCATCCTTCTGCGCCTTCGCTCTAGTGAACTATCTGTATGTGCTATGCTGTTTATATCTACTGTAATGTGACTTTACTCTTGTGTTCTCTTCTTCTTCTGACTTTCTCTGTTTGTGTAGACAATACATATCCGTGAGTCCTAAAAACTGTTTTCTTCCGCTCACCCGACACAAACATAAATTATAACGATACAAACATCGATAACCATCTATCGCTAAATGCTAATAAATCTAAAGCATGTCATTCAAAACGTTAAAACGGATTTAAAATGGATATAGGTTAAGAAAACTAAAAATACGCTTGTAAAAAATATAATATAACATCACGCCTGTACTCCCCGACGGGTTGGTCAGAGACGTAATGTAATACCCTCATTTCGTCGTTACGTTTAAGTCCCATGTACTAGAGGCGAGCATATTGCCATCAACCACAAATCCAAACTCCGGGCTGCTACTGAGGAATTCCACACGGAAAAACCCAATAACATTTTGCCCGACCTGGGGATTGAACCTAGGAGCTTACGAGCTTAACCACTAGACCAACGAGGCAGTCACTAAAAAATAACTCACTCTAAAAAAACCACATACATACAACTTTTAAAACAAAATTGTGTAAAGGCTCATTTACACAGCAAGTTTCTTGAAGTAAGTCTCATGCTATCTCTGTTTTTGTTGTAGAGAAAGACAAAGGCAGAACGAGTCTTGCTTCAAGAAACTATCTTCGTGTAAATCAGCCTTAACGTTCATATACCTACGTATCGCTGTTTCGTATTGCTCAAAATGAGACTGAGATGTGTTTGAGGCGAAACTTATTCTATTCATTACCGCTTGTACTATTTAGTGTGTTAAGAAACTTCTTCACTGAGAAAAGCACTGCTTCGGTGACTGTGTTGCAGTTATAGCTAATTCATTTCGCCTAGCCTTTTCCCAACTATGTTGGGGTCAGCTTCCAGTCTAACCAGATGCGGCTGAATACCAGTATTTTACACGGAGTGACTGCCATCAGACCTCCGTAAATCAGTAACTGGGCCATGCCGAATCCTAAGGTTAGACCGGTGGCCAGACTTTCGGGCTTCTGACTGCCCGTAACGACTGTCATAGGTATTCGTATGACACCCGGGACCGACGGTTTAACGTGCTCTCCGAGGCATTGACAGGTCCCGATGTGTGTGGTCAACATTAACCTTGCAAATCATTATACCTCGTTGGTCTAGTGGTGGCAAGCGCTACTGCTGATCTTAAGGTCCTGGGTTCGAACCCCAAGTCGGGCAATGTGTTATTGGGTTTTTTCGTGTGGAATTCCTCAGTAGCAGCCTGGAGTCTGGATTTGTGCCCGGTTGATGGCAATAGGCTCGCCCGCTATTACATGGGACATAAACATAACGGCGAAATGAGGGTGTTAATATACACCTCTGCATAACCCATCGGGGAATACAGGCGTGATGTTATGTGTTATATTATCATATGATCCGCGCGGTTGTTAATTAGCCACTAGCCCCTCGCATTGCAGTCATAGCTAATACGGATTCTATAAATATTGACATGTGGCAATCAGCTCATTACTGTCCGTCGCTGGGCACAGACCTCTCCTCAGAATGAGAAGGGTTTAGGCCATAGTTCATCATGCCGGCCTGGTGCGGGATGCCGGACAACACACCATCGAGAACTTTCTGGAGCCTTCTCAGGTGTGCAGGTTTTCTCACGATGGTTTTCCTTCTCCGTTATCGCAAGTGATAATCAAATTCTGATTTTGAATATAAATCTGTAGACAACAGGCATAAAATTGAGGACCCAAAGAATAATATTAAAAGGCATTGGTAATCAAATTATTTTAACAACTAATCTTTAAATACATCATCGTTCAACGTATTTAAAAAGAAATTAAAACAGTACCTACTTAACTGGAATTGACAACTTTTTATAACGTTAATGTAAACATGCATGAATGTAAAATGAAAAAGAAGGGGGTAGGTACCTATAATAATTAATGTTATTGATACCTGTCTCTATAGTATACTAAAGAATAATTAAGAGATGTTGATATCGTCACTGGAAAGCCAATACTATTATGCGCAAGTTTGGGCCAAAATGATTTATATATATCGTTGGATTGGACTTTTTTGGCCAAAAATGGCGCTTAAGTAGTATTGGCTTTCCGGTGACGATATGTTGTTTCAAATATTAGGTGTTTCTGAAAACTGAACCTTCTTACATTAATTTGCTTTGTTAGACTAGAAATACTTTTGTAATGGCCACCAGATAATGAAATCTGTGTAACACTGTGTATTTATTCGTAAGTGAACATAGTTCTTTTGAATAAATAAAGAATCTTTAAACCGAAATAATGATTTATTTAATCATTAAATACTGGCCAGCTACAACTCAAATAAAAAAAAAACGTTCAAAATTGTTCCAAATTCAAATGATCACCAACAATATTCTAAATACGCAAACAAACAAACGTTTACCGTTTTTCCTTTTATGCGGAACACTAAAAAGAACCAACTTTTATTAAAGCAACATTTATTGGTATCTTTTTGGGTTTATTTGGTTCCGAGCTGTGTGTATTCGCTTTATAATTCCACAAACGGCCATTTTCCTCCATTCCGGTATTGTTTGGTTAGGAGCGGATTAAACCAGTTTTTGCTGGTTACTTAGGTTCAACTTAATTTTAGTAAACCAACACTGCGAATGGTCGCCTTGAGATTTTTGTTACCTTATAATAAATTGTCTTTGGTGTAGAGTTTTTACTGCTGCTTGTCTAATTAGAGCCTGAGATTAGGTAAAGTAGTAGGGACAGTAAAATAATTCTTTAAAAAATACGGTATTGTATTTCGGCATTGTAGCAGAAAGATCTTCCAACCAGTTGAGTTAATCAGATATTGAACGATGTCAAAAGAAAATTATGAGTACGTTAATATTGTGTACCTATTATCTTTTTTATAACAAGGATAAGAAGTTACCTAAATAAGTGATCTAGAAATACCTATTATGTAAAACTTAAAAAAACATCAAGTTCATTTTTGTATCTACAGTAGGAAAATAAAAAAGTTATACACCTGAAAGTCTATTTTTGGTTGCACAGTGCAAGAAATAAACTATTTTACCGACTACGTATTGCCAACATAATAGAAATGAAAATACAACTATTTCTTGACAGGATATTATGGTGACATGGTGACAGACACAAGTAGGTAATATCGATTTATTTAATCATCGAATTGATTTATGTCGTGGTTTTTACAACAAAACTCCCAATTAAAGACATT
The DNA here is from genome assembly GCA_910594945.2 of Amphipyra berbera. Taxonomy (NCBI): domain Eukaryota; kingdom Metazoa; phylum Arthropoda; class Insecta; order Lepidoptera; family Noctuidae; genus Amphipyra; species Amphipyra berbera. The sequence goes on along the minus strand of OU343136.1, from coordinate 4,620,452 downwards.
ACATGGCACTACTACGTCATATGGAAGCAAAAGGCAATTTTGATCTTTGCTGTCAAATTATTAAACATAATTTTCCATGCATTGGTCTATTCTGTTGAACAGTTTGAAAAGGTAACATGTGCCCGAGATGTGGGAAGGAATGAATTTGAAAACTGACGAACCTTTTCATAAACAATAAATACCTAATTAACGGAACTGATCACATAAAATGGGCATGGTTCTGTGTCTTGATATATAAATAATGGTTTATTCAAACGACAATGTTTAACCTCGTGAAGTGATCGACCTTGGCGGTAGACATGAACCCATGAAATAGTTGAACAAGGTAACGCCAGTATCAAATTTTTGTTACCAGCCGTTCCCGTCATAATTTAAAGAATATGAACAAAAACTTTTTACTGATATAATTCCATTTTTTTACTAGTCTTTATATTTTCCCACTGCTGATCAATGACCTCTCCTGTTACCTTCCAAATCTCTCTATTTTGTGCCGGTTCTAACCATGCCAGCCCCGTAAACACGTCAAGATCAACACGACAATTTAAGGAAGGGAATAGGATAGACTAGGGATAATAAATGAAACACGGGTTGCTCTGGTAGACTATTATATAATTTAATACTCACTCTGCGTGATTATTAATGTAAACTAATGGAAAGGATTTGACACAATATCAAATAGTTTTCTTCAGATGTGCCTACAATTTGAATAAAACTTATAAATACATTATTTTTTAAATCACGCATAGTTAGCGCATTTGATCCAAACATCATTCTGGCCATTTCATTTTCTGTTTCTTCAACTTCACACATAACACTTTCTATAATTGATGGCCAGTAGTAAAAATTAATGAAGGTTGTAATTGTATCGTTGTACGGGTAATTATCTGTACGCTGCAACACCTACGCCGCAGCCGACCTCGACGACGATGTCCTCCTTTAGGCGTTCAATGAGTGATCATCTTTGCTCATCAAGTTTCCAATACAAAGCAAAAATAATATAATATTAATATAAAACATTTGTGCCTAAATAACGGATTAAGTACCTTTTTTCAGGGAGTGAAGTATTTGCTACAAGTAATAAACAATACACATATATCAAGTGGGTTCCTCCTATGTTATATCGACGTTATTGCATTTCAAGTGAAGTAAGCATATTGATTATGCAATATATTTACTTGCACTGCACGCTACGGTGACGTGCGACATGGCTACACAGCTACGCAGAGCGCTACGTACGTAATACGTGCTACGAAACATCTACGAGTTGCGGCGATTGAATAACTATGTTGAGGAATATTGAATACGATACTTTATTTTCACGGAAAAAAATAAAAAAGTGAAAAGAATTAACATCTTTATGGAATTGGTTAGAATAAAAGACCAAAGAAATCTCAATTTAAGTGGTTATTAATACTTTTCCAATATTCACGGTCTGATTCTTCGGTAATGCGTACCAGCCAGGCAAATGGGAATATTTTAGCGTTTTAGCCTTATTTTAGCGTTCAAGATATTCCAATGGACACAGGAAGAACTGAGATCGGCATAGTTTGGTCTGGTAGTTGACGGATTTAATGTGTATATTTTTAAGCTATTCCAACCTACATAGTAAGATACGCCGTTTGGTTACCAACAGAGAATATACCGACCACCTTAAATTTGGCTATGGTATAATGTCTTATGGATAGCAGCATTTTTATTTTTTATTTTTTTTACGTGGGGAAATCCTCATGGACTATCCCCCGTCTGGGGAAGACGGGGGGGTGTGCCAGACTCTTACTGGCTAAAACCCCACGGTGTCCCACCTTCTGACCTAAGGCCGGGGTCACGGGATTCGCTGTTGCATGCACTGCGACCCCGACAGGTCTCGGTCCACCAGCTTCTTCTGGTGGACTCCTCCTGTGGTGGGGCAGTTGCTCCCCTGCCCCACATCCATCCTAGAGGCGCGCGCAGGACAAGACGCGCCATCCTCCCTGGGCCCGTTACTGGTCGGGCGACGGGTTCCCCAACCCGCCGTCCGCAGGCCACTCACTAGGATGGCCGGAGATCATCACGCGCCCTCCGGCGCCCGGTGCGTCTAGCGCGAGAAGGGAGAGAAGAAGCGGCCTCCCTCTCCCTCTCCGAAGGATAGCAGCACACTTTTTTTTTTTTTTTTTTTTTTTTTTTTTTTTTTTTATCGTGGGGAGATCCTCATGGACTATCCCCCGTCTGGGGAAGACGGGGGGGGTGTGCCGGACTCTTACCGGCTAAAACCACCACGGTGTCCCTTCTTCTGACCTAAGGCCGGGGTCGCGGGATTCGCTATTGCATGCACCGCAACCCCGGCAGGTCTTGGTCCACCAATTTCTGGTGGACCTCTCCACTGTAGGGCCCCACCCCACGATCTCCTGAGAGGCGCGGGGGGCGCCCCACATCACCGGCGCACCAGAACACATGGTACGCCGTGACCACCCCGGGGACCAAACAAGTACATGGGCACCAGACTACCCCGTGTCTGGGCACCCCTGGTCCCCCTGCGACGGGTCAGGTTAGTGGCCCCGCCGCCTACCACTTTTCGGCCGCAGAGGATAGGGAGAGCGGCCAACTAAACACCGACACTCCTCTCCCCCTGCGGCCCCACCGCGTCCGCCATCTGACGGTGGCGGCCCCGTCAGGCCGCGGAAGGTAGGGAGAACGGCGCACCGTAATACCGGCACTCCTCTCCCGCCGCGGCCTCCACCCTTCAGCCGCAATGCCTCCCATAAGACATCGCGGCCCTCCTCAGTTGCAATGTCGCCCAGGCGACACCGCAACCTACTTGGCCGCTACGTCGAGGGCTTCCAGGCCCAAGCCCCGACGAGCAGCCCCTCCTCGGGTTCCTCTTCGCTTCACCGTGGGGCTCGAAGCCACGGCTACTAAGCCCCCCCGCAACGACAATGCGGGAACCCACCGGGGGAGAGCAGCACACTTTTTTTTTTTTTTTTTTTTTTTTTTCTCACGTGGGGAAATCCTCATGGACTATCCCCCGTCTGGGGAAGACGGGGGGGTGTGCCAGACTCTTACTGGCTAAAACCCCACGGTGTCCCTCCTTCTGACCTAAGGCCGGGGTCACGGGATTCGCTGTTGCATGCACCGCGACCCCGACAGGTCTCGGTCCACCAGCTACTTCTGGTGGACCCCTCCTGTGGTGGGGCAGTTGCTCCCCTGCCCCACATCCGTCCGAGAGGCGCGCGCAGGACAAGACGCGCCATCCTCCCTGGGCCCGTTACTGGTCGGGCGACGGGTTCCCCAACCCGCCGCCCGCAGGCCACTCACTAGGGTGGCCGGAGATCATCACGCGCCCTCCGGCGCCCGGTGCGTCTAGCGCGAGAAGGGAGAGAAGAAGCGGCCTCCCTCTCCCTCTCCGCTACCTCCTTGGTCGCCATCACCCCCTCGCAAAAGGAGGCGATGGCTTCCCACGCAGTCTCGCTCCCGACCATGGACAGAACCACGGCCGGAAGCGAGAGGTCACCGCCGATCGCCGCGACTAGCTCGCGGCGCTGCGACCCCCATGCTGGACACGCCTGCAAAGTGTGCAGCGCCGTGTCCTCGGGGCAGTCGCAGTGGTGACAACCGGGCGTCTGCTCCCGGCCTATACGACACAGGTACTTCCCGAAACAGCCGTGTCCCGAGAGTACCTGCGTCAGCCGGAAGCTGAGGGCGCCGTGACGCCTCTCCAGCCACTCCTCCATCACGGGTCTTACCGCCGCTATCGCGGCGTGCCCCGCGCTGGGTTGCGCAAGTCGCTCCCTCCACTCGTCCACCAGGATCTGGCGGAGCTCGCTCCGCTCAGGCGCCTCCTCGCGCTGACGATATCTCAGCGCGAGGGCTCTCGCCTCCAGATCCCAGGGCACGGATCCGGCCAAAAGACTCGCCGCCTCGAAGGAGATCGTACGATACCCCCTTATCACCCTGACGGCCATCGCCCGCTGCGGTCTCCGCAGGATAGCGACGTTGCGGGCCGTCAGGGTGTCCGCCCAAATCGGCGACCCGTAGAGGGCCATGGATCGTACGATCCCCGAGTAGAGTCTCCGGCAGGAGGCATTGGGCCCCCCCAAATTGGGCAGCAGCCGCGAAAGCGCAGCCGCTGCTCCCATTAGTTTGGGGGTCAACTGCCGAAAATGCGGCCCAAAGTCCCATCGGCTGTCGAGGACGAGTCCCAGGTACTTCATCGTCGACTCGACACCGATGCGGACGCCTCCCACGACAATGTGGGATCCCGAGGGTGGTCCCTTCCGGGGCCCGTGGAAACACAGGGCCTCGGACTTCCGCAGGGCCACCTCGAGACCCAATCGTCGGATCCTATCGACGACTTGCGCAACCCCAGCTGTGGCCAAAATGGCCGCCTGCCGGTGTGTCCCTCCCCGCGCTGTGACCAGCGTGTCGTCGGCGTAGCAGGTCACGCCGACACCGGAGAGGAACGCACCGCGCAGCACCCAGTCGTAACCGATGTTCCACAGGAGCGGCCCTAGGACCGAACCCTGTGGGACACCGCACGACATCTCTCGCCGACCCCATCCTTCCCGACCCGGGTAGATTACGGCTCTCTCTGCCAAATAGGCCCCGACAATGCGGCGGAGGTAGGTCGGCACCCGATGGTATTCGAGTGCCGCCCTAATGCAACTCCAGGGCAAGGTGTTAAAGGCGTTGGCGATGTCGAGAGACACCGCCAAGACGACCTCACCCTGGGCGACTGCTTCCTCCGCTTGGGCCCTTACGCGCATGATCGCGTCCACTGTGGAGCGCCCGCGGCGGAAACCGAACTGGTTTTCCGCCAAGTCCGGCCCCACCCCAGTCATGTGCGTGACGAGGCGGTCTGCAATGACTCTCTCGAAGAGCTTGCCCACCTCGTCCAGCAACACGATGGGGCGGTACGCAGACGGTGAGTCTGCGGGGCGCCCCTCCTTCCTGAGCAGGACCAGCTTCCCGGTTTTCCACCGGAGAGGAAACTGGCCCCGCTCGCAGCATGCGCTAAAGAGCCCGAGAGCAGCACACTCCCTCAACACAAAAAAACCCTCATTAACATACATTATGGTCTATGTTTAATACACAGATAAAAATGATCATTTTAATAAAATTTAATAATTGCGTAAAAATAGTTCCTCGACGCAGAAATGGATACGCTCGCAAGCGATGGTATGGAGCCGATAGTATGCGTCGACATCCGTTCGTATCCTTTCCTATCCGATGCGATGCGAGCCATTTGGTGGAAATCATCCTTTACGGTATTCAAACGGCCATCATTTTGGCGTCATAAAGCTCACTGTCTACGTTCTGTATTTACATTTTGCAACTATTGTGACGTCACATGTCACAACAACGTGTTTGACCAATGTCGATTGTTTAGTTGGGTTTCATAAATTGAAGATTATTTTCGTTTAAAAAAATATATACGTAGCGTTATTGATTAAAATTGAGACTCTTGTATCTTTACCAATAATGAAACAAATACCTCATGTCTTTGCATAGTAGACCCTCCCACATAGAAGTAGCTATCACAGGCAAAATTGGCTTACGAGTCTATTTATATGCCCAGTTTGACGATAAAAATACTGCCATTAGTAAAACGATTCCTTTTTTTACAAGGAAGCACTGCCAGTTATCATCTATACCTAGTTGCCATTCCACCAATTCGCACTAAGCGCTTCCAAACATCCTTCGTAATGCGCACGGCAAAAGAATGGAACTCACTACCTGCGTCTGTGTTCCCGAATCTCTTCAAAGTTAGAGTGAACAGGCTTCTTCTGGGTAAGCTCACTCCACTGTAGACTTTGTCTCTGTCACCTCTGACCTAGACTAGAGTCAAGAGCAAACCTATCTCAAATAAAAAAAAACTTGCCATTAGATCATCTATCACCTGTCCACTGTCGTAGGTGTTCATTTTATAAACACTCCAGTGTACAGGTCAGTTAGCATTTAATTGCAGCACCTCATATATGCTGACGTTTGCCTGAATTACTGTGCAAACATATTCCAGCCTTGCGCAGCTGGCTATTAGTCCACCAGGTTACCTGCGAACTCTGTAATCTTATGCATAGTAGCTAGACGAGGAAAGGGTTAATAGGTGTTGGGTACACACTACATCATTCTGTTGGGAATGGTACAACTAATATTCTACGTGTTACAAAAATACCCCTAAAGCCGAAAGGGGGTTAAAAGGTCCCTTGTAAAGAGTCTATTGGCAATATTTGAAAACCGTAGTATGACCAAAAAAGAAATAAAATTGGATATAACATAAAATAATCATAATTGAAACGCAACCCTGAAAACATAAAACTAAAAAGTAGACTACCCAGAAAGTTATTTACATTCGTACCTAATTTCCTCTGAAAGACAACAACCATAAAATACTACTTGATTCTTTAAATTTTGCATGGGGAATTATATAACATGTTGTATAGTAATTATTTAAAACTGCCTCGTTGGTCTAGTGGTGGCAAACGCGACTGCTGATTCTGATATCCTGGGTTCGATCCTCAGGTCGGCCAAGTGTTATTGAGTTTTTCCGTGTGGAATTTCTCAGTAGCAGCTCGGGGTTTGAATTTGTCCCTGGTTGATGGCCATAGGCTAGTCCATAGGGACTTAAACAATGGCGAAATAAATATGATCCTATGCACCTCTGCCTAACCATTTACGGCATACAGACGTGATGTTACGTAAAATTTTAAAGTATTTATTTTTTGTAGGTCGCAGTTTTTTTTTGTCCTATTCGTCTGCTTGTAGATGGTCTTGTAGATGGTCTCGCGGACCTTTTCTACGTAACCGGGCAGTTATTGGTGACACCTGAAGGGTCTCCAACCAATTTTTTAAGTTAAATACTAACAACTACTTAGCAGCAACACCCTAAGGGCGTCCCCTAGGGGGGACTCGAACCTTGGCTTAGGGCGTTGAATGCGAGAGGACTGGGAGGGATACGACAGCTTGATGAGGACTGAATTAACGGTGTGACTGAGGAGTCAGAAAAGACGACCGGCTCTGCGACTGCGGCGGATGAGCACGGTGGATTAGGGACGTCGCGATGGGCCTCGTCGGCGGGGATGATACGCCGGGCGGCGGCGGCGGTGTTTGTGTAATGTGCTGGTCGATTTACTCGCCTCCTGGAGGAGTAGGTCGCAGACAGAATAGGTTAGTTATAATAACTCGAAATTGTTTATGTAGTAACACACGGACGGTGCAGTATCGGGAATATTGTTAACCCACAGAAATTCTGTCATCTGTTGGTGTTTATTGAGTCTTTTTCTTTCTTTGTGATTAGTGACTAACCTGGTGTCAGAGTTTATGCCGCCCATAGGCCTCTGACTTAGCTTCACATGCCGTCGAGAAATATCTCTTAGGCATGCTAGTTTCCTCACGATGTTTTCCTTCACCGTTTTACAGCAAGTGATAATTATTCAATACCCACATGAATCCGAAAAGTCAGAGGTGCTTGCCTTGGGTTCGAACTCGAAACCTATGACTTGGCAGTTCAACGGTCACATACTAGGCTATTACTGCTACATAATAAAAGGTATCGAGATATAAACTGTAAAGTTGTTTGCATCTATGGATAGTTACGATTCGTGTTTCAGAAAATATCATGAGGTAAGTGCTGACGTACCCTCTGATTTAAGGCGTTAGCGTGGTCGTGTTTCACGACCATTCTCCATAGTTACGTAGATGGGAAAGCCAATTGCTGAGACGTTAGTAATAAAAAAGTCACAATAAGCGTTTTTTCCTTCGCCATTTCTTTTTTCAGTACATTTAGCTAAATCTATCAGGATGATAATTGTTAACTGACCGATTGACTGCTTTGTTAGTTTAGTAGTCGCAAGCACGACTGCTGAGCATGGGATTGTGGGTTCGATACCCAGGTCGGGCAGTGTTATTGAGTTTTTCCATGAAATTTCTCAGTAGCAGCCCGGAGTCTGGATTTGTGCCCGTTTAATGGCAATAGGCTCGCCCCATATTACATGGGACTTAAACATAACTGGCGAAACGAGGGTGTGCCAAAAACACCTCTGCCGAACCCTTTAGGGAATACAAGGCGTGATGTTAAGTTATGGTAATTGTTAACTTGTCTTAATTTGACGGCACGTTTGGTGCAATGGCTGAGCGATTGGCTTTTGCGCTACAGGTCGTGGGTTCGAATACCGCACGGATCAAATGGCTGCAAATACTTGCTCCGGGTCTGGGCGTTTGTGCGTGTGAAGATTTTTGTCTCTAAACGCACCCACGATACAGTATAAATTATAATGTGGGGCAGTTTTTAAGAAGAAAAAACGAATTAAGATGTCGCGGTGCACCCAGCAGATGTGAAAAATTGAAACAAATTTTGTAAAAACAAAAACTGGCTGATTCAAACCGAAGAGAGGCGACGAGTTACGAAGGTCTGCCGTCGTGTGTCTGCCATCGCGAGCGTCGCCACGCAACAGCTTCTCTCACATCCGTACCGCAGCGTTAGATGTTTCACATCAAAAGAAAAAAACGCTTTCCTGGTTATTCGGCTTTATTTTTCAACAACAGACAAACGAATTTGCCAGGGAATAAACTTGGCAGTTTCGCAAAACTTTCGATTTTAGCCGCCAGTTAGTCTCGGCGAGCCTTTTATCTAACAAGCATGTAATTTATTTTAAGTTCTACGATTATTCCGCTCTGTTGCTCTAAAGACAACTATGTATTTTGTTTCTACCTTTTTTATTCCATACATTTGTTAAGACTGTATTGTTCTCAGTTTTTTAGTGATTTTTTATCGAGTAAAATATAATTTGCATGTTGTTTTGTAAGTAATAAAATCTTCTGTTTATTTCATTCTAGTTCAATTCTCGGGGACTGTCTGATCTTTCTAGTTTTAAGCAAACTCGTGTTTGTAATAAAATTGTAAAGTTATCACCCTTAAGGTGAGTATAGACTAGAGCATTTACTAGTAACAAAACACCGAGCCGATCTATTGTGTCACCCTTCCACTAACCGATAATGAACCGAACGCTCGACGCTTTGTTATAAGTAAATGCTTTAGTTTAGACTCACCTTTTTGATTCAGCTGTCATTTAAACGGTTAGCTACATATTGAGGTTTTGGTCAGCGAAAATATATAATTGAACAGCGATGCAGACCATTTTTATTTTATTGACTATTCCACACACACGCAACACATAAGTTTATAATAAACTATTTATTGCTTTTATTTAGTAGTATTCAAATTTAGTATTGTACCTACGTAACATATTTATTTATTTATTTGTGTCGTTATTGCACGTGGCATCACTATGGTCCTATCTGAAAACCAGCGTTGCGACATTTTGTTTTTTTTTAAATGTCGCAGCATTATTCTGAGATAGGGGTCATTTTTGGCTTCGTGCAGGTAGTCTTAATTTTTATAATTTCTTATTTTTAAAATATTGTTTTTGTTTCTGTAACTGCCTGTGTGAGTCCAGAATAAATAATTTTCTTTCTTTCTTGTTTCTTTATCAGCGGAGAAAACTGTGTCAGATTTACTGAGTTGTTAAAAAGTAATAACGACACTTCTAACCTAACCTTTAGTTGAGGTGCTCAAACTATTTAATAGCAGATTTTTATGCTGACCAAACATGTCAAGCTCTTTTTTTTTTTTTTTCCTAATCGACTATTGTAGATGGTCTTGCGGACCTTTTCTACGTAACCTGACTATTATTGGCGAGACCAGAAGGGTCTCCGAACCAAGCATGTCAAGCTCATATTGCTAATCATTTATAAGGCCTCTCCCGTTTCACAGCCTTCTCGCTCTAACTCAAAGCCTTTTTAAAAGATTTAACGTAATTTTAGGCGATATTGAAAAATGTATTGAATCAGCATTCTTCAGGGTGACATTATAGTTATATTTGAAACATATTTTCATCTTGATTTGTTACCTAGAAAGAGGAGGAGAAAGAAAATGTATGTCTTTTGTTTTTTCTATATAAATCATATCTATACTAATATTATAAAGCTGAAAATTTTGTTTGTTTGTTTGAACGCGCTAATCTCAGGAACTACTGGTTGGAATTGAAAAAATATTTTTGTGTTACTCCATTTATCGAGAAAGATTATAGGCTTTATAACATCACGCTACAACCAATAGGAGCGGAGCATAAGTGAAAAATGTCTACCCGTGCGAAGCCGGGATGGCCCGCTAGTATGAAAATAAAACTATTGTTTAAATATTTGTGGTGAAACTCAGAAGGTGGATACACTGAACTTCTTATGTTAAAATTTTTCTATATCACCTAAAATCTCTTTAAATCTTGAAAAAAGCGATTTCCTAATTACTACTCATTTCATTTCACGTGCACGCTCCAATCATTGTAATTTCAACCTTATGTCAATGTCCATAAAAGTCACATGACGCGCGTTCATGAACTGCAGCAGCTATGCGTCAGCAAGGAAAATCTTTATGTATACCGCTATAAGATATAACATAACATCACGCCTGTATTCCCCGAAGGGTTGGGCAGAGATGTGTAGTAACACCCTCATTTCGCCAGTTATGTTTAAGTCCCATGTAATACGGGGCGATATAACTTAAGTTAGATTTAATTAATTAACTATAAGGCGAAACACACACTGCCCCGTGCTACGCTACGGGGTGCGTGCGACGGAGCCACACCACTGCGCTTGAATGCGTTTTTAACCGACTTCCAAAAAGGAGGAGGAGGAAGGAGTTTGTTTTTTTTTTGTGTATGTTCATCGATATTTTCGCCAATTGTCAACCGATTTTAATGATTCTTTTTTTAATGGATAGGGTATACTTGAAGTTGGTCCCATTTAAATTTGGTGAACATCTGATCAAGAACTTCGGAGATAGACAATGGAACTCCTCAATGACGAACAGTACGCATATTGTGATGATGTGATTATGTTACGAGCAGCGTCTTTAGGAGGTCCAACCAAGTTTTAATTAAAGCCACTAAAATGAAAAAAACAAAAAAAAAATTAAACCGACTTCAAAAAAGAATAAAATAATTACCATATAACATTAACAGTATCAGAAGTCGGTGCCTTCAATTTGGTTCAGCGCGGATCAGCACCGACTTCTGAAACTGTTAATGTTATATGGTAATTATTTTATTCTTTTTTGAAGTCGTTTTATTTTTTTTGTAAAATAGTTTTTATTTGTGTGTTGCACTACGCGTGTTTTCTATACAAACACAGATACTTGCAAACAACTTAAGGACACGCACTCCCGCACTACGCTGCGTGATGCGGTGCAGTGTGCGAATCGCCTAAGACACAAGATATTATTTATTAGACTGTGATATTATTATAGTTATGTTTATTGACATTTATAAAGTTTCCTAACGAGACTAGCCATACTTTAGGTAGTAATAAATTGACGTAACTCAAGTACCAGCATGGATAATTAATATCGAACCAGACCTTTAAAATGTGTGGGCGTCTAATTCCGTGGTGTCCCTGGGCGTAATTGGGTGTTTCTTTTGTAGTCCTGCCATTAAAAGTATTAATTACTTCGTAGTAATTTTTAGTCGTTGGTCTAGTGGTGGCAAGCATGACTGTTGACCGTGAAGTCCTGGGTTCGATCCCCAGGTCAGACAAAGTGTTATTGGGTTTTTCCGTTTGGAATTCCTCAGTAGCAGTCCGGAGTTTGGCTTTGTGCCCGGTTGATGGCAATAGGCTCGCCCGCTATTACATGGGACTTAAACATAACGGCGAAATGAGGATGTTATTATACACCTCTGCCCAATCCTTCGGGGAATCAAGCGTGATGGTATTAGTTAGTAATTTTTAAAATTGCGTTTGTTCATAGGCAATATGAAGGATCGTAACAAATGACCCTTATTCCATGGTCATCGACGGTAGTCATATTGTTTCTTAGTTCTTTGCAGATTATAAGGCAAATAGTTCTGCCTAGCTTTTTCCCAACTATGTTGGGGTCAGCCTCCAGTCTAACCAGATGCGGCTGAATACCAGTATTTTACACGGAGCAACTGCCATCAGACCTTCACAACCCAGTTCCTGGGTAATGTCAATATCCTAAGATTAGACCAGTTGTCAGACTTTCCAACTTCTGACTTCCCGTACCTAACGACTGCCATAGGTATTCGTATGAGACCCGGGGCCGACTGTTTAACGTGCTTTCCGAGGTACGGACGGGTCTCGATGTGAAACGGACGGTCACCCATCCACGGACTGACCGCGGCAAGTGTAACTTAACCTCGCATTTCGCATGATCCGCGCGGTTGGTATTTAGCCACGAGCCCCATCTTGACCTTATAAGGAAAATAGTAAGGCTTACATTATGTGAAAGTACTTCCTATACGAAGGCTTAACCATGTATACTCTCTTACTAAGGAAATTCTCATATTGTAAAGAAATAGTTGGGCTACGATGTCCTTCGATAAAAATAAATGTCATTTTGTTCCTATAGGGATTATGCAAGGTGGATGAGTAGACCTTCCTTTGAGCTAATATAATCTATACTAATATTATAAAGCTGAAGAGTTTGTTTGTTTGTTTGAACGCGCTAATCTCAGAAACTACTGATCGGAATTGAAAAATTATTTCTGTGTTGGATAGTCCATTTATCGAGGAAGGTTATAGGCTATAAAACATTACGCTACAACCAATAGGAGCGAAGCATAAATGAAAAGTGTTGCAAAAACGGGAAAAATGTCCAACCGTGCGGAGCCGGGACGGTCCGCTAGTATTATATATTTGACGACACGTTTGGTGCCATGGCTGAGCAATTGACTTCAGCGTTACGGGTCGTGGGTTCGATTCCCGCACGGAATAAATATTTTTCTGGCCTACAGATAGTTATTCCGGGTCTGTGCATTTGTGCATGTGAAGATTTGTGTCTGTACACGCACCCACGATACAGGAGAAATAATAGGGGGTAACGGTTTAATTAAAAAAAAACACAAATCTAACTGTAAGTGCTGTGTAGCGAATATACCTATAGTTATACAACGTGTATCAAAAATGTATGATCATAAATGAAGGAGGTTGTTTGGACTCTTACTCAGAGCAACATTTTTTACGTCAAACAAAATTTGTTCATTTCTTTTCGACTCCACATTCAAATCGCATCAGCTGACCATTAATTCGTATAGTCAAAAAAAATTTAACGACCTAAATTTTTGGCGAACTATCAAATGTTGCTCTTATATGTATATACCTATATACAGTGCTCCTTATCGATTTCGATAAAAGCGCCCCTAAAAGAAATTACTTCCAAGCATGAGGCCTAATATTAGGTTATTACATATGAAATCAGCGTTTTGTATGGAGAATTTTAAAGAAGTTGCATTTTTCATACTAACATTTTCTTAATTTATTTAACAACTATGAACACTAATGTTTTAAAACTTTTATGCACAAATTTTTAAAAACTAAGATAACGTATGCCACTTAGATTATGCGACAAAAATAAGTTTTGGCAAAGTTAAAACAAAAATAGTGGTCATTTCTGCTAACAAAAAGAGGAGTCATTTTTGAGGTATTTTTTGTGTTTAGAAAACTATAAGTAATAATGTTTTTTTACTATTGGTAGTTGTCTATGATGGTCATTATTTGATATAATATCAAGCAATTGATATATATTTTAAATCATAGAAGTGACGAGGTTCTCTATTTGTGAGAAAAAAACGCCAATTTCATAGGTAAGGACCTAATATTAATTGGTTTTAAATATCCGATCACAAGAACTGCAATAACGTTGACCTGCAGAATTAAAAGTATATGTGTAGGAGGTCTTAGGTCTCTCTTTACGTATTTGGCGTTTTTTGTCAATGTTGCTCTTAATGAGCGTCCAAAATACCTCCTTAAATATGCCCACGCATTTCTTTTACACATTGTATATGTTTTATTCCGTGAGGGGACGGGCTAGAATATAAAACTACCTCACCGCTCGCTGGGGATAAACGCGTGTTGTAATGTTGTAAGATTCAACAAAACCCAGCACGCTTTGTGGCATGATCCATACGGTCCGACTGACTAGGTACCTCACATTAAAGTCCGGTACCAAGCAGTTAACTGTGTTCCGTCGTATGTATGTGAGAGGCAGAAGTATTAGGGGAATACCTCTAGGTATTTGACGAAGTTAGAGAGTAAAGGAGATGTTTCATTTTTGTATGGGACTCCGGCCATAAGGTGTACCGTTTAGAAAAGCTGGGAAACTAAACTCTGAATAGCTTACAGTAACATTTTATTCACAATATCAAATGTTTTTTATGCACAAAATAAAAGTTAAAAATGTTTGACGTTTGTCGTGAGAGTTATGACAGCCGTGAGAGGTTGTAAAGATGACGTTTACCTAACCTAGAAATTGATATTTTTTAATTAATGACTGACTGTGACCTGACATTTTGAATTTGACACGTCAAAAAAGAAGAATAAATATTTTTCTAACGATGAAATCGTCACACTAGCTTAGAATTAGTCGAAAAAGATGGCTAAGAGAATAATTATTATTATTAATTGTATAAGAACACATACCTTTCATATTTAACGTCTACGTGAATTATGTTTTGATTTGACATGATTTCAGAACGAAAGCAGGCTATGCAAACTATAGAACGCCATGTTGAATAGAATATGGCAATAATTGAAAACTTATTATATTTTGTGCACATCAAATCAGGTTTAAATTCACGAAAGAATATTTTTCCTCAATTCTTGGATTTTTTTCCCCTTTTTCGATAAATGTACATCTTATGGCCGAAAATGAAACATCTCCTTTCTGAGTTTCACCTACCATTTATTATTCTGTTTTACTTCCCTGTTAATCGACTATTACGACACGTACGGGAAGAAAGTAGCCAGAATTACAGAGAAAGAAGGCCATTACCTTCTACAGTACGCGCGCGAACTGAATGCATTCGCAGTTTGAGGTGAAACTCCCCCCGCCGTCCGCACGCCTCACACGCCCACAAATGTAGTGCTGTCCTTGTCATACAACAGCACTAGCGCATTTCCACACACATTCCTCAGCTCTGCTTTCAGTTCGCGCGCGTATTGTAGATATCTATAGATTGTTATGAGGGTATGAACTGCCTCGTTGGTCTAGTGGTGGCAACGCCGACTGCTGACGACGAGATCCTGGGTTCGATCCTCTGCTCGGGCAGTGTTGTTGTTTTTCTGTGTGGAATTCCTCAGTAGCAATTGGATTCGTGCCCAGTTGTTGGCAATAGGCTCGCCCCCTATTACATGGGATTTAAACATAACAGTGAAATGAGGGTGTTACTATACACCTCTGCCCAATCCTTCGGGGAATACAGGCGTGATGTTATGTTATGTGAAATATCATTTTTGTCAATGGAATCAACCATTTAAAAGATGCCAACTTGGTACGAAAAGTTTGAAGTACAAGTCGATTTGTTTCACGGTCGCAAAAAAGTCGCCCATCTGAATTCTCCCTAATATTTCCACATCGTAAGAACATAAACATCATTCACTCAAGTTTTTGTCCAGCATTAAGACATCAATCCTCAAAGGAATAGTGAGCCCATTTGGCACATTTCCAAACAAAAACAATAAGATCTGGGAAAATAAAACTATTGAAAATTCATTTGGAAAACGTCCTACAGTGAGAACATTGTGAAGTAAACTGAATATTTCTTTTAAAATCGGTTATTTTAAGTAATTGATTCCAAGATACTTTAGCATTTGTAAAACATAAATAATGGCATGATTTAGATATTTATGCAGCAACACTTTTTAACCGACTGCGAAAAAGGAGGAGTTGCTCTTTCGACGCGTTTTTTTAAAATGTATTTTTACGGATTTCTTCGAGATTTCTGACACGATTTATGGGATTATTTTTTTGTTCGAAAGAGTATAATACACTTAAAATGGAAAAACAAAATAACTTGAAACTAAAATCTGAGTTCAAAAGAACTGAAAAGATATTGTTTTGAATTTGATTATTTTAAAGTGCAGTCTCTCCGTCTCTACATTTGCTGAATCTACTTTCACTTCTAAAGTACCTAATTTTTATTTTCGTCTTAGCTTTTTTGTCTTTTGACAAGACTCGCATTGCTTTAAAGAAATGGTCGTAAGTACTTCTGAACATATTTATTATGGTTAGGTATAACATAAATATTCAAAACTAACTGTGCCCGCGACTGCGTCTGCGTAGAAGTCGGATGGGTTTAATTTTTTATGCACGGATACCTAATCATTTTTCTTTTTCTAAAATAAAAAGTAGCCTGAGTTACTCTTTATAACATCAGCTATCTGCTAATGAAAGTCCCGTCAAAATCCCGTTTCAGAGATTAGCCGAAACAAACAGACCGACAAACATTTTAAAAATCGTTTTTTGTTATCAGTATCGTATATACTTTCATATGCATTTAGTAAAAAGCTGTTTGACATAAAAAGCAGACAGTTCAATTTTATTTATTTGTGTAGATGAGTGAGCGAGCTTATGACCGCAGAGGCAGCCTTCTTAGGCCCAGATTCCACCAAAGCGGAGACGAGACGAGCGGAGAGGAGATGTTTTTTAAACAACCAATATAATTTCGTTATTCGTTATGAAAAACATCGAGACGTGTGAATAACGAAATTCTATAGGTTGTTTAAAAAACATCTCTCCGCTCGTCACGTCTCCGCTTTGGTGGAGTCCTGGCCTTAGCCGGTGAATCTGCTACCTGCTATGGTCGGATGGCTATCTATTGGTCATGAAAGTTATAACTTAGCTGGATACGACAAGTGCTTATAAATGGTCTGAATAATCTACCTCCATCACTAACCATCACAACCCTTATGGCCAAATGCTCAATCTTATATAAAAATATCAAAGTATTTATTGTAATTAATTAATTTATTTAATTAATTTGTGTATTTGCTCGTGGCTGCCCGTGGCCTCACTATCAGGACCCATCCGAAAACCAGCGCTGCTATACTTCGGTGTAGTAGCATTATGCTGAGATGGGCTCCTTTTTTGGTCTCGTGGAGGCATGTAACTTTTTTATTCTGTTGTTTTTTTTGTGTTACGAGACGTAAATAAATAATTTTCTTCCTTTCTTTCTTTAAGTTGCCGTTAAGTGCTGTCACTCTCACTTCGCATTAAAGTGACAGAGACAGCACGAGAATTAACGGCAACTTAAAACTGAGTAAGGTTTGAGTAAATTTGGCCATTACATAACAAGATACTCAACAAAACACCACTAAAACTGAGTAACGTTTGAGTATTTGGTCGTTAATAACAAGATACTCAACAAAACACCACTAAAACTGGGTAACGTTTGAGTAAATTTGGTCATTACATAACAAGATACTCAACAAAACACCACTAAAATTAATATCCGCAGTACAAAGTTCATCAGCCACATATAATATGGCCACAGTGGCCATTATA
Source organism: Amphipyra berbera (assembly GCA_910594945.2). Lineage (NCBI taxonomy): Eukaryota > Metazoa > Arthropoda > Insecta > Lepidoptera > Noctuidae > Amphipyra > Amphipyra berbera. The sequence goes on along the minus strand of OU343136.1, from coordinate 4,603,126 downwards.
GCCAGCCTAATACAATTTCTCGCTTCACCGGCGGCCAGTCCCTTGGTCTCCGAACAATTAGAACTGACGACGTTATTTTTGTGTCACCCTTGTTGTACCTTTTCTTGTCTATCTTTGTGTAACGAACGCTGAAATTCGTGGTAACCCCTAGGGTAGGTAGTGATGTAAACGCCTAGGAATCGAGGCTTATATTCTTTTTGTTATATTTTTGTGCCTTTTCTTACTTGGGGAAGATATTGTATTAAATAATTGGTTAGGTACCTACATGCTACGGATTATGTTTTGCAAATTGCTTGTCGTGGTCATGTATTCTCGTGTTGTTCAGTAAAACATTGATTTTTGTAAAATATAAAAAAGTGTCGCCGGTTTCGTTCATTTTTAGGGTTCCGCACCCAAAGGTTAAAACGGGACCCTATTACTAAGATTCCGCTGTCCGTCCGTCCGTCTATCCGTCCGTCGTCCGTCCGTCTGTCCGTCTGTCACCAGGCTGTATCTTATGAACCGTGATAGTTAGACAGTTACAATTTAAACAGATGATGTATTTCTGGTGCCGCTATAATAACAAATACTAAAAAACAGAGTTAAATAAATATTTAAGGGGGCTCCCATACAATAAACGTGATTTTTATAGATAATGGTACAGAAACCTTCGTGCGTGAGTCCAACTCGCACTTGGCCGGTTTTTTTCATTTAAACGGTTTTAATTAGTTTCACTTCGTTTATTTATTTGTTACAAATCTTGCGACAGATTTTTCAACTGCTTCTATATATCCGATTCTCCTGAAACTTTGCACACAAATTCAATTCTTATGACAATTATTTATTTATTTAAGCCTCTTTAATTCCTTAGTAATAATAATACAGTGTTTTTTTATTACATATTTTTAACTAAAGGCCTCTCGACGAGTATAGGCCTCCTCCAGCTCACTCCACTTTTTCCTATCTTGAGCTGTTCTTATCCAGTCGTTGTTTTCGAATTTTATAAGTTCGTCTTCCCATCTTTCCAGGGGGCGACCTCTTTTCCTTTTTCCGGGTGGGCCAGCCCATGTAGTAATTTTTCTAGTCCATCTCTCTTTATCCTGACGTCCAATGTGACCAGCCCACTTCCATTTAAGTCCACTTCCTCCACTCTTATTACAATGTAACATTATAATATGTAATTTCAACCTACAATCTTCAAATCCTGATGCTGCAGGGGTACTGCAAGATAAAACCGTTTAACTTAAAAGATTTTTTAAGGGATCAAGAAGCATTAATACAAGATATCAAATATCATGTTCCAGATTTTAACCTCCGATTTCTGAAAGTTTGATCAACATAACATCACGCCTGTATTCCCTGAAGGGTAAGGCAGAGGTGTACAGTAACACCTTCATTTCGCCGTCATGTTTACGTCCCATGTAATAGGGGGCGAGCCTATTGTCATCAACCGGGCACAAATCCAAACTCCAGACTGCTACTGAGGAATTCCACACGGAAAACCCGATAACACTTTTGCCCAACCTGGGGACCGAACCTAAGACCTCACGATCAGTAGTCGCGCTTGCCACTACTAGACCAACGAGGCTGTAGGTTGATCAATTTGTCATGTTATTAAATCTGATTGATGACAACGAATGAGATTGGTCGACAAAGATTATACATGGTGTACTCGAATATGACGTATTCTCTTTAAATCGTGATAGTGAGTTCTATATGCAACAAATTAGCAGCCCATAAGCAGTGATAGCCTAGTGATGTGACCGTCGGACTGCCAAGTCATAGGTCTCGAGTTCGAACGCAAGGCACGCATCTCTGACTTCGGTTTCATTTGCGTATTGTATATTTATCACTTGCTTAAAAATGGTGAAGGAGAACATCGTGAGGAAACTGGCATGCCTAAGAGATATTTCTCGACGGCATGTGAAGCCAAGTCAGAGGCCCATGGGTGGCTTAAAGTCTGACACCAGGTTAGTCACTAACCACACGAAAAAGAAAGAAGAAGCAGCCCATGTACTCTTTTTTATCGTTGGAAAATTCTCATGGATGTCCGTCGCCCGAGGAAGGCGAGGGGGTCTGCCGGACTCTTACCGGCTAAAAGCCAACGGTGTTCCTTCTCCTGACCGTTCGGCCGGGGTCGCGGGATTCGCAAAAGCATGCACCGCAACAGCCCATGTACCCTAGGCGAAAGTTAGTAGATTTCGAGTTATTTTTTTTATTTATTTTTTAATATCCATAATTCGTTATTAAATGTTATTTATATTTTAATTTATCTTACATAATTTTGTTAATAATTTCGTCTGTCATTTTGTATTAATTTACACTAATTACGTAAATGCAAAACAATTCCTAATGAAGGCCCGTAATTTTATAAAATAATCCTGCAACAGTGATTAAGGCTGGCTGGTGGATGCATAATATTATACTCGTCAGTCCCCTGGGTCCGTCCTTAATTAAATTACTTATTTGACCCAAAACCTGCTCCAGAGATGGCTTGATGGGCTTACAGAAGACATGTCAAATCTCTATTCAATTATGTTTGTAATGAATAGCAGTATGTTTGTGTGACAAAATTGGGTTTCGTTCGTATAATTGGAATTTATGTGGACAATTATTATGGCTTTTAAGTTAGATTTGCTAGAGAATTGAGCGTAAAAGCGTTTGTTTGTTGTTTTTTGCGTTTTGTAATATTCTGTAATTATGTTGGGATATTTCACTTAACATCACGCCTGTATTCCTCGACGGGAAGGGCAGAGGTGTATAGTAACACCCTCATTTCGCCGTAATGTTTAAGTCCCATGTAATAGGGGGCGAGCCTATTGCCATACACCGGGCTCAAATCCAAACTCCGGGGTACTACTGAGGAATTCCACATGGAAAAACCCAAAAACACTTTGTCCGACCTAGGGATCGAACCCAGGACCTCACGATCAGCAGTCGCTCTTGCCACCACTAGACAAACGAGGAAGTCAATGGGATATTTCGTTTCTTATATACCTACAAGGTTTCGTTGTTTAACTACCTCGTATAATCGTATAATGTTATCAGCTAAATAATTAAATAGATCACTAGAAACTTACATCCTGCATCTTCTTCTTTTCGTGTGGTTAGTGACTAACCTGGTTTCAGAGTTAATGCCGCCCATGGGTCTTTGACTTGGCATCAAATGCCGTCAAGAAATATCTCTCAAACATGCCGGTTTCCTCAAGATGTTTTCTTTCATCGTTTTTAAGCAAGTGATAATTTATTATTATACAATACGCACATGAATCCGAAAATTCAGAGTAGGGCTGGTCCAGATCTTCTTTTTTCTTTTTTCGTGTGGTTAGTGTAGGTAGTCACTAACCACACGAAAATGGCATGGGTAGCATAAACTCTGACACCAGGTTAGTACCTGGTGTCAGAGTTTATGCCACCCATGGGCCTCTGATTTGGCTTCACATGCCGTCTTGCCGTTTTTAAGTAAGTGATAATTATACAATACGCACATGAATCCGAAAATTCAGAGGTGCGTGCCTTGGGTTCGAAGTTTCGAATTCGAGACCTATGACTTGGCAGACCGATGGTCACACCACTAGGCTATCACTGCTGTTGCATAATACACATTCCAAAGTATCTTCCGGAGTTGTAATGTACCTAAGCTTTACTTTAGACAGAGGTATACACAATGATGTTTAATAATTGATAGATCGTAACAGCCAATAGGCAGGCTTATTTTATTATTAACATCGATTGATTGGAGGACTAACAATCCCTAGAGGCTGTAGGCTTACTTGATTACCCAGTTAATGTAAAGGTATTGACTGACAAGACTGTACTCTGTTAAGCTCAGTACGCACTGAACATTGATGTGGTCGCAGACTGTGGCACTTTGACGAAGTATAGGTTCTCCTTATTGGCTAACGAAGTCTGGTTCGTCAATTGGATTGGCTAATGCGGTTATAATAGAGTTAGCTGCGCAGCCTTCTTGTGTAGTGTGTAGTATATATAGATTCTATCTGAGACTAAGATTAGTCTCAAATAAGGTAGCTTACTCGGCTAGATTTGGAAGTAAGTACATATGGAGTAAATTTAATATTCTTAAACAACATTAGAATCAGAATGATGAGATGATGGTAAAGGGCCTGTGGCAAATTAATAACAGCGCAGATCATACGATTTGCGAGAATAAGCTGCGCTTAACGCGGTCAGTCCGTGGATGGGTGGGCCTCGGAGAGAACGTTAAACTAGCTGTTGATTCTGGGTGTCATAAGAATACCTATGACAGTCATTTCGGGTAGTCCGAAAGTCACAACCGGTCAAACCTTAGGATATGGGCATTGCCCAGTGACTGGGTTGCGGAGGTCTGATGGCAGTCGCTCCGTGTAAAATACTGGTATTCAGTCGCATCTGGTTAGAATGGAAGGTGACCCCAACATAATTGGGAAAAAGGCTAGAAGAAATAAGACCAATAGAATCGGAATCAAAATATCGTTTATTCAAATTAGATTAGAAATTAAATCAGTGGTTTTTAAACGTCAATACAATAAAAGACAGCCAGACATTAGAAGCTGGAAAGAAGAAGTAGCACACAAACTGCCCAGCAACACGTCTCTGTCTACCATTTAGAATTAATTTCAATTGTTTTTATATAAACATAATGAAGACAAAAAATCTTTCAAGTTAAACGGTTTGATCTACTCCTAGTAGTACCCCTGCAGCATCAGGATTTGAGGATTGAAGGTTGAAATTATTATAATGTTGTATTATCATGGGAATTTAATTTGTGTGCAAAGTTTCAGGTAAATCGGTTCAGCAGAAGTAGTTGAAAAATTTGTCCCAAGATTTGAAACCAACAAATATACGAAGTGCAGCCAATTAAAATCGTTTAAAAACCGCTTCGTAAAAAGAAGAAAATTTATTAAATGCTGAAATAATCATGACATTGCCACATATCATAACACACACTGTCAAAAATTATATTTCAACGAATCTACACGACATTAAATTTAATAACACCGCAACTGCTCGTTCACACAGCGGATCTGTTTTAACGGATCCGTCGGTACTGGACGTGTTGTTCACACGAATTTCACGAGTAGTAGTAGTTTAGTAGTAGTAGTAGTTTTACAATTCACCGACGGATCCTGTAAACAATTGACAACTGTGTCGCAATTGGCGGGCAGGATACGATAAAAATAACTGATCGTGTGTGAACGTACCCATGCTTCTCCATACATCTTCATGTACGGATACGTTTTTTATACTGTTCCGGCATCCAGTTTTTGATGACAAAACGGAACATGTAAAAATGTCGGGCCAGTATTTTTTACTGGATTCGGAATACTGTCGTGTATGTGAACTCGATCATACAACTACAGGCGCCATCACAAAAATAAAAACGGATCTGTTAAAACGGGTCCTGTAAACAGTTTCTGTGGGAACTAGCTGTAAGAAGAAATGTTTAGCTCAAATATGGATTTAAACGGCAAAAATAATACTCAAACACTACTCAATTTTAAGTTGCCGTTAAGTTCGTGCTGTCACTTTCATTTAAAGGCGAAGTGACAGTGACAGCACGAGCTTTAACGGCAACTTAAATTTGAGTAGCTTTTGAGTATTTTGCCATAAGTAGACTTTTTTCTCAAAACCTAATTTAATAAAAAGTTTCACTAACATTACACCTCAGTTTCCCGCCACCTCAATGAAGTGTCTCCATAGTAATTAGTACCTACAGGCATAAAAAGGGTCCCCTAAAAGCAATTTTCGTGGAAGACAGATTAAGTATAGAATTATTTATTTACCAGTCAGGTCAGGATTAGAGCACTTAGGACGACCAATTTGTGACGTAAGGGTAAGAGGTACCTTGTGGCTCTTTGATAATATAAAGACTCCCAATATTTTCCCTATTGGCAAATCCGGTAAGATTAGGTGACAATAAAGCCTTTGGGCTTAACTGTCAATTTATAATATTTGTTTTTAATTTGTTGCTGTGTGTACAATAATCTTCTTCTTCTTATATTATATCTACTAGCGACCTGTTCCGGCTTCGCACGGGTGGATATTTTTCCCGTTTATGCAACATTTTTCATTTATGCCCCGCTCCTATTTGTCGTAGCGTGATGTTATATAGCCTATAACCTTCTTCGATAAATGGACTATCCAACACAAAAATATTTTTTCAATTCCAACCAGTAGTTCTTGAGATTAGCGCGTTCAAACAATCAAACAAACTCTTCAGCTTTATAATATTGGTATAGCTAAAAATGAATTGCTGTTCGTTAGTCTCGCTAAAACTCGAAACGGCTGGACCGATTTGAATTTTTTTTTTGTTTAGTTCTTCTCAACACTGTGGTGGTTTAAAAAAAGAAAATTAAAAACAAAGTGGTGATACGAAGTTCACCGGGCAGCTAGTATAAAATAAAAAATATTGTTGCCAACAATATAAATTCTCCTATATCGTGAGTGCGTTTACAGACACAACATGATCAGCCCATGTCTGTCCCACTGCTGGGCACGGGCTGCTCATCCTGAGAAGGGTTGCGGTCTCAGTCCACCACGCTGGCCTGGTGCGGGTTGGCGGACTACACACACCATTGAGAACTTTATGAACCCCTCTCAGGTGTGCAGGTTTTCTCACCATGTTTTCCTTCACCGATAACGCAATTGATAATCAAAATCTGCCTGTCCTTTTCCTAGCTATGTTAGGGTCAGCTTCCAGTCTATTCTAGATGCAGCTGAATACCAGTATTTTACACGGAGCGACTGCCATCAGACCTCCGCAATCCAGTTACAGGTCAATACTGATATTCTAAGGTTAGACCGGTTGTCAGACTTTCGGGCTTCTGAACTTCCCATAACGACTGTCATAAAAAGACCTTTCTTATGACACCCGGGACCGACAGTTTAACGTCCTCTCCGAGGCACGGAGGGGTCTCGATGTGTAACGAATGGTTACCCATCCACAGACATACTCATGAAATACTCTGTGTCATCATACTACTTTCATACCTGTAGCGAGTTTTGGGGCGAGATACGATCCACAGTTATTAGGGCATCTGCCATCCTCCTTTTAATTTAGTCTTAGTACAGATTTAAAGGTGCGTATATTACTGATTATTATCTTTACATAGTTTAAAACAAAGTCGCTCCCGCTGTCTGTACGCTTAGATCTTTTAAACTACGCAACGGATTTTAATGCAGTTTTCAGTATTAGATAGAGGAAGAGGATAGGAGGAGAGATTCAAGAGAAAGGTTTATATGCCCCATATTAGTATCTACATTACACCCGTGCGAAGCCGGGGCGGGTCGCTAGTCTTATATAATAATTAAGCCACTGCTTATGAAAAACATTTTACCAAAATCAGCAAATGTAAGTAAAATTCTGAGCAGTAAAGCTGACATTCCATTCTTATAATCAGATATTTTTTCCATTCTTGTAATTCGAATTGGTTTCCTTTGATCGAGATGAATACTGCCAAATGAAACTTTTTTCTCGATCACAATCGATGTTACGTGATTAAGATGCCTAAAGATAGGGCGAAATTATAATGTTGGTGGCATGAAACTGTGATTTGGCATTTTGTGTAAAAAAATAACTTATTTTTCAGCTTGAATATATTCAAGCCCCGTTGGTCTAGTGGTGGCAAGTGCGACTGATGATCGGCGAGGCCCTGGGTTCGATCCCCAGGTCGGGCAAAATGTTATTGGGTTTTTCCATGTGGAATTCCTCGGTAGCAGTCCGGAGTTTGGTTTGTGCCCGGTTGATGGCAGTAGGTTTGCCCCCTATTACAATGCACTTAAACATAACGGTGAAAAGATGGCGTTACTTTACACCTTTGCCCAATCCTTCGGAGAATACAGCTGTGATGTTGTTATGTAATACAAGATCCTAACAATAATTGTAGATACACTAGTGCCCGGTTCTTATAGCCAAAAACGAATCGTTTTGCTTGGTCTTTGCTTCATCTATATCTATACTTATTACTTATCTATACTAATATTATACAGAGTAAAGATTTGTATTTTTGTTTGTAACGAATAAACTTGAAAACTACTGGGCCGATTTCAAAAAATCTTTTGCCGTTAGAAAGCTACATTATCACTGAGCAACATAGGCTACGGGCGGAGCCGTGAGGACACAGCTAGTAATATTATAAAGCGGAAAGATTTGTATTTTTGTATGTAACAAATAAACATAAAAACTGCTGGACCGATTTCAAAAATTCTTTTGCCGTTAGAAAGCTACATTATCACTGAGTATCATAGGCTATATTTATTACTGGAATAAAACTTCTTACGCGGGCGGAGCCGTGAGGAAACAGCTAGTTATTAGTAAAGATACAAGAGTCTTAATTCCAACCAATAACGCTCGGTTAATCATAGGAATCGGCCATAAATCTATACATACATAAACATAACTAGCCCATTACTTTCCCACTGCTGGGCACGGGCCCCTTCTCAGAATGTGAAGGGTTTAGGCCTTAGTCCACCACGCTGGCCTGGTGCGGGTTAGCAAACTACACACACCACCGAGAACTTTATGGAGCCCTCTCAGGTGTGCAGGTTTCCTCACGATGTTTTGTCCTTCACCGTTAAGCAGGTAATAATCAAATTCTGATCCGCACATGAATTCTAAAAGTCAGAGGTATGGGTTCGGATCGAACTCAGACCCTCCTGCATGGAAAGCAAGCGTTCAACCACTAGGCTATCACTATGATAAATCAATACAATGTATTTTCCGCGACATGTATAAAAACACGACCGATAGTTGGGCCCCATTCGTTCCATCTTGAAAGCAATATATTTCACTCCAAGATTTGTGCATTTCACACTGCAACGTTGACAGCGCACTGTCGTACAACAAACGGAACAAAAACTGAATGAATAGCAGTTGAACCGGTTGAACAAACAAGTGACGGCTACGATGAATGTCAGTCTAGACGTCTTCACGGCTCGCTGTTTGTATTTAATTCAAGTTTTTATTGGTATTATGTTTGAAGTAGCTAGTTGAAATACTCGTTTGGTGCAGTGGGTGAGCGATTGGCTCCTGCACTACGGGTCGTGGGTTCTATCCCGCACGGATCAAACTTGTATGGCCCTACAAATAGTCGTTGCGGGTCTCGGCGTTTGTGGATACATTCCGCTCTCGGACGCCGGCCAGAGCACACGTGCTCTCGACTCCACGCCCGATCGCTGCGCGCCCCGCCGCGCACCTCTGACGTCACTGCGCGCCCCGCCACGCAGCTGCGCACACTCCGTTTCCGGTCGACGCGGCTCAGTACACTCGTAACGCTGTTACGAGTTGTGCTAGCCACAAGACCGCTCGATTCAAAGCTCGTCTTTTTCAAGACAAGTGGCGCACATCACTGTCTCCTCCGAGAGTAAACCGTCAAAACGAAGTAGTCCCCCTTCAGGGAAAACCACTCTTATATAGTGGTCCTCGGTGGAAACCAAACGGTGCCAACGAAACCGAGGTGGTGGGGACCCGGCACACCATTCTTAAGCCGGTAGGGGTTTGGGGTTCACCGGCCTTGGGGGATCTCCTAGTCGGACCCAACTCATAACCCGTTCTCTTCCCAGCATTCCCGAGGTAATTAATTTTACTAAGGGACTTAGGAACCCGATTGCACAATAAGATCGGCGATCGGGATTTCAAGCTTAGGGAACACCGCAGGTACACAACCTCCCTGTCTACACCCGACAGGGAGGGTTACTCATCTCCGGGTAATCCCACCCGGAGAGCTAGGTTCTTAGGCCCTTCAGGCGATATCGAACAACACAGAGTGTAGCTACCGAGTTTGTTTATGGTTTTCTTCTCGGTAGTATAACACTAGGAAAACCTTACGGGTGGGCTTTTTCGTGGGAGTTGTTCGCCCGGGGCGACACGTACGTGTCTCCTCGGGACTGGATAGGAGTTAGGTCTCCCCCCCCATTAAACTGCCCCCTACTCCATCATGACGGACGCTAGTATACTAGCGGCCGTCAAGGAGCTTCTTCACCACGATAAGGCGTTCGCAGCGGCGTACAGCCTGAAAATCTTCGGGGTTCCCTTCAGGAACTCCGCGGACTGCCCTCAGTCACCTGAGCTTAGGCGCGATGCTCAATATTCGAGCATTCGTATCGATGACGGAGTCAACTCCGTATCATCAAACTCGTCCGGTAAACCGCCCTCAGCGGTAGTTGCCCCGGCCCCGTCCGTTCGACCGCCCTCTGCGGTAGTTGTCCCTGCCCCGTCAGTGCAACCGCCTTCCGCGGTAGAAGCCCCGTCCGTCATGGACGTTTGCGGCCCCTCTTCTGAGTCCGACTCCGAGTCGAACTCAAATAATGACTCGTCATCCTCCTCTGAAGGCTACACGCTAGTAGCCGGCAAGGGGAAGAAGCGCGCGCGTAAGACGCAGTCTGCCCCGACCGATCTCCCCGCTAAGGCCCTTAAAACGGTCACAGCGTCCCCCGCGAACCCCGCGACCCCCGCGACCCCCGCGACCCCCGCGATCCCCGCGATCCCCGCGACTCCCGCGACCTCCGCGAACCCCGCGAAACCCACTAAACCCTCAGTTCCGAGGAAAGAGCCCGCTCCACCGCCTGTGTTCATTCAGGACAAGGCTAAGTGGATGGACGTGGGTCGTCTGTGCACAGCACAGAAGATCCACTTCCTGAGCGCGCGCTCTACCCCTCAAGGCATCAAAGTCATGGTGCAAAATTCTACAGACTTTCGCAATATGACGCGATTGCTCAGAGATATGAAGGTGTCCTTCCACACCTACGCCCTCCCCGACGAGCGTCTCCTAAGGGTAGTCATTCGTGGCATCCCCCTGGGAGTTACCCCCCAAGATGTTCTTGAGGACCTTCAGTCCCAGAACGTTCCCGTTTTAGAAGTCCACCGCATGCACCGCGGCAGAGGTGGCGCCCCCTATGAGATGGTCCTCGCCGTCTGCGAACCATTGGCCGAATCAAAGGCCATTTTCAATATCCGAACCCTCTGCTACGCTACCGGTATCGTAGTAGAGCGCCCCAACAAAGGCGGCCCTCCAGGGCAATGCCATCGTTGCCAATTATATGGCCATTCGCAGCGTAACTGCTACGCGACGCCCAGGTGCGTTAAGTGCCTGGGCGCTCACGGCACGAGCGACTGCAGCAGGCCAAAGGACAGGGCTCTGTGTACAGAGCCCCCAAGCTGCGTACTGTGCGGCGTGGAGGGTCACCCAGCGAATTATCGCGGGTGCCCCAAAGCGCCAAAACAGCGCAGCCCTAAGCTGGCTCAGCGCTCGGCCGTTCGCCAACAGAGGGAGAGCTACTCCATAGCCCCCCTCTTGTCCTCCCATATCCCCGACCGCCTCAGTCCACAGAGGCCTTCCCCCTGGAACATGCTGCAACACCAGCAGTCGTTCCCAGCCCTACAGCAAAGGCGCCCTCCACCACCTCCGAGCGCGGTTCCCACCGCCCCGCCGGTGGTGGCGGCAGCTATTCCCCCGCAACAACCTATTGTCGCCCCAACCACAATGCCGGCTGCCTCACAGCGACAGGCACAAATTGCACCACCGGTCCACCATGCACCGGCCCCCGTAACACCACCCAGGCCCTCAGCACCCGCGGCCCCCATCCCCTCACTCATGGCCACGAAAGTGTTTTTCCAAGACACTCTTCCCAGCCTGCTCAAATCTTTGTCCTCCTGCAATATGGATTGGGCACAAAATATGATTTCCGCTTGGAACGCCACTCAAGGCAATCCAATCGCGCGTATCAATGTCCTCCGCGATTTTGAGGACATCCTTAACCAACTTATCTCGCTACCCTCTAATGGATACTGAGACCAACACTAGAATCAAACCGCGATCCCTTAGGTTAGGTTTCTTCAACGCGAATAGCGTAGCCGGTCAACGAGATGAGATCGCAATCTTTCTGCGTGATCATCAAGTTGACATATTTCTAGTACAGGAAACGTTTCTGAAGCCCCACAATAGGAATCCTGGAATTGCCAACTACAAGTTAGTTCGCAACGACAGGACCCGTTGTGGCGGCGGTGGTACCCTCATATACTACAAACGTTCCCTGTACTGCACCCCGTTAGACCCCCCTCCCGATCTCCAGTATCTGGAAACCTCTATCTGTCGGTTAGGCATGACAGGACATCAGCCGATCACTATCGTGTCGGTCTACAACCCCCCGTCTAGTCTGAGACTTCCTCTCGAGAGCGACCTTAGAGCTCTATTCGATCTCGGCGGAGGCTCCGTTATCATAGCGGGCGACCTCAACGCCAAACACATCACTTGGAGCTGTCACTCCAATAACCCGGCCGGCCGGACACTCGAAGCAATGAGCCCTCTGCTCGACTTCGATGTGATAGCCCCCATGTCCCCCACTCACTATCCCGCCAACGTTGATGACAGACCCGACATACTCGACATTGCGCTCCTAAAGAACGTAGGCCTCGCCATACGCTCGATAGAAACGCATGAAGAGTTAGACTCTGACCACCGACCCGTTGTCCTAGACCTGGGTCCCCGGGGCGGTCCCCCGGATCCCGGTCTACCCGCGCCTACTAAAACTATCACGGACTGGCGGAAGCTAGAGGAGCGTCTCAAGTCTCCGTCGTCCGCCCATTTAGATTCAATCCCCGACAACATAGTGACAATCGCCGACACGTTGGGCGCTATCGACTCCCTCACAGGTCACGTACAGTCCGCGGTGAACGAGTGTTCACGACAGGTTCCAGCGGTGGAAGATCACCGCTGGAAACTGCCTGACGATGTGCGTGAACTGTTGACGGAGAAGAATGCGTCCGTACGCGCGTATGACACTTTTCCCTGCGAAGGCAACCGCCTCCATATGCGTTCTATGCAGCGTGCTGTAAAGAAACGCATACGGGAGGTTAGGGAGTCCCGCTGGGACAAGATGTTAGGCGAATTAGAGCCATCCCATCTCGCTTTCTGGCGTTTGCAACGCGCCCTCAAAAATGAATGTGTAGCCTCTACTCCCCCTCTCAATCGTCCGAATCAAAGGCCGGCCTTTGAAGACGACGAAAAGTCCGAATGCCTAGCCGACAGTCTAGAAGCCCAGTGTACGCCCAGCGCATTACCAGTAGACCCGGTCCATCTGTCCCAGGTGGATACCGAAGTCGAACGTAAAGCCGCTCTCCCCCCCGTAGAAGATCCTGATGATCCCCTGCCCCCTGTCACCGCGGATGAGGTGCAGGCGATAATCAAGAATCTTAAGCCCAGGAAAGCCCCCGGTCTCGATGGCATCACGAACAAGGTGATTAAACTCTTTTCCGCCCAGCTCATAGTGCTAATGACCGCCATCTTCAATGGCGCTCTTAGCAATAACCTCTTTCCGCAAGCTTGGAAACAAGCCACAGTTATAGGCATCCCCAAACCCGGCAAACCCAAGTGTGAGCCGTCCAGTTATCGCCCCATAAGCCTTCTCAATTCGTTTGGGAAGATTTATGAGCGTATCATTTATTCGCGTTTAAAGGGATTCGCATATTCCCATAACCTCATTCCCGACCAGCAGTTTGGTTTTCGTCCCACCCACTGCTGCACTAGGCAACTTCACCGTATTGTCGAACACATAAGCTCCGGCTTCATGTTTTCATACAAGACAGGCATGCTGTTCTTCGACGTAGCGAAAGCCTTCGACAAGGTCTGGCACAACGGTTTATTATATAAACTGTACCAATTCAACGTGCCAGACCGTCTCGTGCTCATCATTCGAGACTTTCTGTCGGATCGCACCTTTCGCTACCGAATAGACGGCACGCTTTCGTCTCCACATCCGATCCGAGCCGGAGTCCCTCAGGGCTCCGTGCTAGCCCCCCTTCTGTTCACGCTGTACACCAGCGACATTCCCACTCATGGCAAGGCCCAGTTGGCACTTTTCGCCGACGACACGGCTATTTACTACACGGGTAGTGACTTAAAATCGATCTCTCGCATCTTACAGACCGCAGCCAACCGCCTCGGCGCTTGGTTTCGGAAGTGGCGTATCGAGGTGAATCCCGAAAAGAGCGCAGCAGTTCTTTTCGAGAGGCACGGCGATAACCACTCGCGTTGTCCCCCAGTAGTCATGTTTGGAAAAGAGATCCCTTGGGAACTGAGCGTCAAGTACCTGGGGGTTATCCTAGACCACCACCTCTCGTTCCGGCAACACATCAAAAAGGTGCACGCTCGCGCCTCTTTTGTTGTGGGCCGGTTACACCCCATGATTAGGGCGCGCAGTAAGCTCTCGCTTAGAAATAAGTTGAGACTTTACCTGACGTGCATTCGCCCCATATTAACCTACGCCAGCGTCGTGTTCGCACACGTTAGGCCATGTCGCTTTAAAGCATTCCAGATCTTGCAAAACCGCGTATTGCGCAGAGCCACGGGCGCTCCGTGGTATATGCGCAACGTTCAGCTTCATTTAGATTTAAAAATGCCAACGGTAAGGCAATATCTCAAACGCACGTCTAAGCGTTACTTCGACCATGCCCCGAGGCATCGGAACCCCCTCGTGACCGCCGCGTCCGATTATAAACCCTCCCAGATTAGCATAGTCCGCCGTCCCCGGCATGCGCTACTAGAGCCCGATGATGAGATCACCCTCCTCCAGGAGGCGAATAAATCGACTAGCACAATACACATACACCGCCGCCGCCGACCGGCGTATCGCCCTCGCCGACGAGGCCCCTCGCGACGTCCCACCGCCGCCGCCCCCGATCCACCGTGCTCACCCGCCGCAGCCGCGGAGCCGGTCGTCCCTTCTGACTCCGCGCAGTCACCATGACGCGAGAATACAGCCCTCATCAAGCTGTCGTATCCCTCCCAGTCCTCTTGCATTCGGCACCCTAAGAGTTCGAGTCCCCCCTTGGGGACGCTCTCAGAGGTGTCGCTGCTATAGTCATAGTCATGATGTTACAGTAGTTAGCTTTGCGTAGTTAGCTAGGTAGTTAGATTAGTAGGTATTGGTTCGGAGACCCTTCTGGTCTCGCCAATAATAGCCAGGTTACGTAGAAAAGGTCCACAAGACCATCTACAATAGTCGATTAGGAAAAAAAAAAAAAAAAAAAAAAAAAAAAAATCGGCGTTTGTGACTGCTGATCTTGAGGTCATGGGTTAGATTCCCAAGTCGGGCTGTGTTATTGGGTTTTTTCGTGTGAAATTTCTCAGTAGCAGTCCGGAGTTTGAATTTGTGACTGGTTGATGGCAATAGGCTCACCCCCTATTACATGGGACTTAAACATAATGGCGAAATGAGGGCTATACACCTCTGCCCAACCCTTCGGGGAATATTGACGTGATGTTATGTTATGTCTTCCTCTTAGCCTTTTTCCCAATTATCTTGGGGTCAGCTTCCAGTGTAACCAGATGCGGCTGAATACCAGTATTTTACACGGAGCGACTGCCATCAGACCTCCGCAACCCAGTAACTGGGCAATGCCGATATCCTAAGGTTAAACCGATTGTCAGACTTTCGGGCTTCTGACTACCCGTAACGACTGTCATAGGTATTCGTATGACACCCGGGACCGACGGCTTAACGTGCTCTCCGAGGCACAGAGAGGTCTCGATGTGTAACAAATGGTCACCCATCCACGGACTGACCGCGGCAAGCGCAGCTTAACCTCGCAATTCGTACGATCGGCGCGGTTGTTATTTAGCCACGAGTGAGTTGTGATGTTATGTTATGTCCAATTTGATAATAATATCATGAATATCAAAAAAACCTATGTGTTAAGAAGTGGTTACAAGTATTATTTATAATAACGTTGGCCCGCTTTTTGAATTTCGCCTGTATCGTGAGTACGTTTACAGATATAAATCTCACATGCGCAAACATTCAGAGCCGGAACAACTACAATGGCCTGCAAAAATAAGTATCACACTTTTAAAATTTCATTTTTTTCTAAACTATAGAAGTTAGATATTTAAAATAAAAAACGTTTTATAGCAATTTTTATCAGCTTTCTTTGAAACTATAGTAACAAAGTTAAACTCTTTTTTGAATCCTTTTTGTTCCGAAAATATATCTTGTGTACTTAAAAAGATATTGCAATTTTAAAAGTGTGATACTTATTTTTGCAGGCCAGTATATGTTTACGATCTGACATTATTATTTTTTTCGCAGTGAGTGATTGGCTTCTGCACTACGGGCTGTGAGTTCGGTTCCCGCATGGAAGAAATAATTGTATGGCCTAAAGATAGCTATTTCTAGTCTAGATGCTTGTATATGTGAGATTTGTCTGTCTTCTTCACTCATTTCGTCATGAGGTATGCCGAAATGAGAGAAAAATTGACAAATGAGTGTTGGTTCATGCAGTGGTGAAAGGCTTAGCCAGTCAGCAAGGTTGGTCGCGGGGCTAACTTCGGTGTATCGGACCTACTGAACTATCGTCGCTCGTGGAGGATCTTTTTGTGAAAAGAAAGAAAGAAAGAAAAAGTATTTATTTTCATGCCAAAGCGGACGCACAAGCATACTCACAATTAAAAAAAAATCTTAAAACTAAATACTTAAAAACTACAACAAAAATTTTGACTTAAATTTAAACATATAATTACCTGGTAACCCAAACACAAAAAAAAGTTAAAAAATAAAAATACAACAATCCACACAATCTATGGCTACTAATTTTAATTTATTGCACCCTTGTCTGTAAGTAAACCCAAGATATAGGAGAAATCAAAGAATTTAAAAGAAAGAAAAATCGAAGAAAATTTACTCTTCCTACCCGTTCCTTCCATGCCTCACACCGACACATCTTACCACAGTCAACACAATATAAAAAATAAAGAAAACACCGCAGCGTGAACAAACGACGCGATTTTTTTACCAAACCAATGTAATGTAACACATTTTGTTGATAAATTATTTCTGGGGTACACCCACTTCATTCAATTTCCCAAATAAATAGCTTATGCCTTTGGCATTGGGGGGAATTATTTATTTACCTACCTCTTTCTCGCCTTTTGCCACATATTACGTCATCACATCAATTTATTCATGAGTTCACGTTTTTAAGAAATGCCATTACGAGGTACAGTAGGTAGCAGAGGCCTACCTACTTTGAAAGTGTGTGAAATTGCTTTATTCCGCCTACGAATACAATACAACAAAATTTTCTTCGTAGTGTAAAATACATACAACAGATTCATGTAGGGATGAATCTAACATTACAGTTATAGCTAATATGGGTCTGTCAGGATTGGGAGCATGGTAAATAAATTAAATGAAACCAACATAGACTCTCCACTATTGAGAGTACTTTTAATTGGGTTAGTGGTTAGTTACAGAAGTTAGTTCACAATATAATAATTTACACAATTTACACAAAATCAGAAAATAAGGACAAGCTAATCAGATATAAAAGGTCAGACTTCTTCGGCTGTTCGACATAGAATCCTCTGCTCCGTCGAATGACAACTGTTTTTATAACGTCGGGTACGTTGATTCATCTTGATACCCTCATTTATCAACATTGTCCAGTGTTACCAGCTACCGATAACAGTAGTATGATTTATACGGTACGCCTGGCTAGCTACCATTCACATTAAAATAAGCCAAGCAGTTTACTGTGTTCCATCGTGTGTATGTGAGAGGCAGTGGATTATAGGGGAATCCATCTACATCTCTGTTCTTTGGATTCGTGTGCTCCATCTTAGACCTTGTCTACGCTTGCGCTGTATTGTGAGACTAGAGTAACACGCGATCAAGTCAAGAATAAAAAAAAACTCGTATTACGAAGAATTTGGTCAATAATAACCACCCTTGCAGAGTATTGGTAACGGGGTGACCAGCGTAAGCGACGAACGCGACACGACGCGACGAACGCGACAAACGCGATCAAGACAGCGGCATTCCCTACTAGCGGCCTATGTAGCGAGACACGACGTAACGCGTATTTGTTCCACGTCGTGTCGCGTCGCGTCGCACCGCGTCGCGTTTGTCACTTACGCAGGACACCCCGTTTCTGATGTTCCTTTTCCTGTTCTGTCTGTTTCCATCTCACTTTTCGACTATGTCGTCTCTGCCTTCTCCACTTGGCTTGGTTTCTACATTCATCATAGAATGCATTCAAAGAGCCTCCATGATTGCCGGGGCGTCCTGCGTAGTCAAACTCATTACTAGTCCTGTCAACTGGTTAATCTTTGGCAGGAGCTATTCTGGTATAGCTCATGCCGACAGCCAGATTCATTCTTTAGTTACCTTTAACTACACTCACGGTGAAACCTTAAAAGATATTGGTGGTTGTTTGAATGCTAAGCTCCAGGTGTACTGCTGGCGGTCTTGACTGATGATTAAAACCACTTAACTTTAATAACATAACCTCATGTCTGTATTATTTGAGGGTTGGACAGAGGTGTATAGTAACACCCTCATTTCGCCGTTATATTTAAGTCCCATGTAATAGGGGGCGAGCTTATTGCCATTAACCGAGCACAAATCGGAACTCCGGGCTGCTACTGAGGAATTCCAAACGGAAAAACTCAATAATATTTTGCCCGACCTGGGAATCGAACCCAAGACCTCACGATCAGCAGTTGCGCTTGCCACCACTAGATCAACGAGGCAGATTAAGTAGTAAACTTTAATATAAGTACTATATTTTGATAAGTAGCTGATTAACAATAAAAGACAACCGGTGCGCGTGCGCTCGCTAAGATATCGGCGGAGTGAGTGTCCAAGCGGCAGCCGATCGGTGGCTGAGCCCAAGGTAGGACC
This sequence comes from Amphipyra berbera, assembly GCA_910594945.2. Classification (NCBI taxonomy): domain Eukaryota; kingdom Metazoa; phylum Arthropoda; class Insecta; order Lepidoptera; family Noctuidae; genus Amphipyra; species Amphipyra berbera. Next base: position 4,584,472 of record OU343136.1, on the reverse strand, counting down.
GGCGTGGATGGGCGTGGAAGACCGTAGGACGTTTTGAAGCGACCCGTTGGCCCAGTATGACGTCATGGTCTATGCCATGCCGAAAACCACTTGTACTGTGGAATAACGAGGTTTGGTGTTCCTTCAACAAAAAGGCAGGATCTTTCAACCAGGCAGGTCTTATGCCTGGCGGGCTACTGCCCAACGGTTTATGTTGGGAAGTTGTATAATACTATCTGCGAGTCAAATCTTGATATCGCGATGCAGGTTTTGTGACGTCATTTTTGAGACTTGTCATTTTTTTGTCGCTGTAGTCTGCCGCCCATTCTTCCTGCTGCGTAGTTCACATATGGTGTGATAGATGCCGCCACAGTACCACCAATTATACGCAATAATCATAATACAGAAACTATTAACAAACACCATTTTACCCCCAATCAAACCATAATACATCTCTATTACCCACAAGCCTATTATAGACTTATACCAAACCTCGTTGCCATGGCAACCGATCCAAACTGAGCTAATGAGGAACTAATATGTATTAGCCGGACGCGGCTGAGAGCACAAATTAATTAACTTAGTTTCACGGACTATAAATCTTAATGCTACCAACTATTAAGTGTAAATAGTACTTTACAACTCAATTACGCGGAGAATGCTTTATTGATTGTATGTGATTAATATGTTGCTAGTATGTATATACTGGGTGTAAAAATAGCCTTAACGAAGTCGAAGTCTACGCATACTGTACATAAAACTAAGTAACATAGAGCAAAAATAATTGCTGGGAAACGACTTTTGTTTTTTGATATTAAAAAACAGCTTTTAATTGTAGCGCGCAATGGAAGCGCGCGCGCAGCAGACTGTGCCTACATTTCAAAAATGTTGATTATGTTTGTATAGAAGAATGTTTAGTAATAACTTAGTTTTTGTGAAAAACGTACATAATTATGGTGACTTGACCTACAATATCTCCATAACCAGTCGGTTCCCCAGGTATGGCCCAGTACCAAAAAATGTTCGTAATGATGGGAAGAATACGTGGCTCTCGGCTTCGTTAAGGGAATTTTTACACCCGATATGTAGGATAAGCGGAAAAATCGGATCTTTGCGATAATCCTAGGACGATTGCAAAGGACCGAATGTTTAGAATCTAAGACAGATTTTCGGAATTATCCGAGCTATTTTCAGGATCATTGCAAAAATCTGGCTTATCTTATGTAAGTCGCGAATACCACTTACGTTATGAGCGCTGATTGGCTGCTATGATCGTTATCACTTTTCTATGTCTATAGATCTTTGTGAAGAGCCATGTTCTGACCAACCAGAATAAAGATAATATAAATCGACTCTCAAATTAGCGAATCAGCGTTCATATTTCCAATTCTCCTTAACAAACTTGAGATTTTTGCAATGATCCTGAAAATAGCGCGAGTGATTAGCGCGAGTGATTACAAAAATCTGAGATTTTGGAGTATGCTCTAAAATCTTCTTTTAAGGACTTCTGAATTTGTCAATAATTTATACAAGTAAGGGACAATAATAGCAGTGATAGCCTAGTGGTGTGACCGTCGGACTGACAAGTCTGGTCTCGAGTTTGAACACAAGGCACGTACCTCTGACTTTCGGATTCATGTGCGTATTGTATATTTATCACGTGCTTAAAAACGGTGAAGGAAAACAGTGAGGAAACCGGCATGCCTGAGAGATATTTCTCGACGGCATGTGAAGCCAAATCAGAGGCCCATGGGCGGCATAAACTGTGACACCAGGTTAGTCGCTAACCACACGAAAAGAAGAAGAAGTAAAAGACATATTAATGTAATTTCATGAATAAAGAAAATTCGCTGTATGCACGTAAGATTATAGATGCCTCGTTGGTCTAGTGGTGGCGAGCGCGACTGCAGATCGTGAGGTCCTGGGTTCAATCCCCAGGTCGAGCAAAGTGTTATTGGGTTTTTCAGTGTGGAATTCCTCAGTGGCAGCCCGGAGCTTCGATTGATGTTGTGTCCGGTTGATGGCAATAGGCTGGACATGTGACTTAAACATAACGGCGAAATGTGGGTGTTACTATACACCTCTGCTTACCCTTCGGGGAATACAGGCGTGATGTTATGTTATGTTATTATAGATGCAAAATAAATTAGCGGAATAAATCTAAAACAAATTGTCTACAACTCAATTAGTCGGTGAATGCATTAATAAGTGCAGGCGCTTCATAAATTGCTTGTAGAGTGTTAAAGTTTCAAGTGTTTAGAAAATGAATCTCGTGTGATGAAAACGTTTTAATAGGTTTACTTAGCTCAGTTTAGAATCTTAACGAGTAAGTAGATAAAGCTTGCAATTTATTTTCACTATACAGGGTTAAAACGAAATCGTAAAATTCCATAAAACTACATGATTACTGGTATAGATTAACAAAGCATGGGAATAAGGTTGATTTAAAAAAAAAACGTTTTGTTTTTTCTTGCGGTAGTGATAAGTGATTAGGATCACTTATCACTACCGCAAGAAAAAACAAAAAAAGCCCTTTATTAGGTGGTTTGGGTAGGCCCAAACCACCTAATAAAGGGCTTTTTAATAAAATGAGCAAAAAAAATTTGTTTTTTTTAAAATTATTTACATGCCATGCATACTACCGCGATATCGCTCCGCGTAGTCAGTTAATTTGGGGCGCTAAAATGACTCAGAAACAGAACAAGAAGTAGTTTTATGTTTTTATTTCTATCTGATAAAATCCCATGCAAGACCAATCTTATCACACGAATTTGGATACACCCTGTATTTACGTTATGTGAGCGTATTGCTAGGTTGGCAATTGAAACTGGTTGTGCGCTTATTACCACACGCATAACTCTGACCGAAATGCAGAAATCTCGTTTACTTCAGGAATCAACGTTTGGCGGTTCTTGAGTATTTTTTTGTGATCCACGCAAATGTCCAGCTGATTGATAGCGTCGTGCAGCAGTTGGGTTATTAAGCTCCCTAAAATATGGTTTGAGCTCCACGATGGCTGATGCAGATGTGCAAGACAGGTCAACTCAAACCTGCTATTGTATTTTCCTCAAAAGGCCATTCCAGACGTTGCCCTACGTCGCTTTACTTGCATAGTTTTTATACTACAATGTCTGGATTTTAAAAGAGACCTTGATCTCTGAGTTTGTTTCGGCTTTTCTTCTCAGAGCTAGTCAGATAGGAAATGCCGGCGCCATCTAGTCTTAAAAAAAAACATTACATTGACTCCTAAAAGTGTCTGTAACAGATTTATTTACAGAACTAAAAATAATTTATCATTTAACTTGGTTTGAGTTATTTTAGAATTAGAAAAGGCTGTGTCTAGAATCAGGCTGTGCTCCCACTTAAGTTAACACAATTTATCTTTGTACATTCCAAGGCACAATCGTAAACAATTTTAGGCATTTTCGCCCAAACAAAACAAACTTGGATCGCCTCCGACCCTCCACAAATTAATTTTTCAACTCTAACATGTTTGAACTTACTTGAACAGTTCAACCAACTGTCCAAAGCTGTCCTTATCCCAATCTTAAATTGGCCACATTCTAACCTCTCGACCGGAACAATTCCAATTACATTCCTACCGAGCACAAACCGGGGTGGGCCGAATTGTGTGAGAAATCCGGGAACTTTGTACCATCTTTAATTAATAACGGAATGGTATTGGACTCGGGTTGAATTCTAAACGACAGTAGCCGACCAGATTGGGAGTTCCGATGGACTTAGCTAAAGAATCTCACCAAGTTTTGTTTGGACTTTGAAAGGCATAGACTTTATGACAGCCAGGCACCCGGCTACTCAATGTTTAATTAACAGAAGTAGCTGTCCATTGATCAGATGTTTATGAGATTCCATCTGATCTATAATTTTGCATGAGAAAATTGTCTCCAGTTTCCATTTCTACCTGAAGTACTAAGCTTATCTTTGAGTAAAACTTTAGAGTAAGCCGTTACAGAATTGTATTTAGGTGATACATTTTGAAAAACAAATATATTTACCAAGATAGTCTGAATCTTTTGAAAACTTTCTCTCTTGAAAAAAATTCTAATTTCTCCGAAACATTTCTTCTGGTACTTGAGAAGCGTTTACCTCAATTCAAGGCTGTAATATTTCTTTAAAGGATTCAACGCCATTTAGGAAGGGTTCCTTCCTCCCAATTTTTTCTTTTAAATTTTCATAATGCTTATGAAGTTATCTCTGGGCCATCTGACGGGCTAAAAGGATAGGAAATTAAGACGCTTTTTGTCCCATTTTCGTTTCATAGACGTTTGCACTTTTCAACAACAAAACGTGGAGAGAAGAGTGAAAAATGCAACAGCAGCTTTGTTCGAAAGAATTGAATTAAAATGGCGACTGGAAATTTCTCTGTTTTTCACGAAGCACGCCCGAATGCCCGCAAATGGACAATTAGCCGCTTGCGAGAGATGAATAAAAGCAAGTGTACTTGGTTTTTAGCAAAAACATTGTAATTTTTGACGTGTAAAATAATAATCTTGGCTTTTATTTGGTGTATGGCTCTGTGGTGGACTTTTAGAAGGCATTTAACAGGCCTGCTGCCGCCCGCCGGCCTAAATTATGAATGCAGTTCTCTGCTTTTTTCTTCTTACAGATGGTTAGGAGTTATGATGCAATGTGCAAAATGTCGGACTGGCAAGCTTAAATTTCAACCCCACCTTCTCAATCTCATTGCAGACCAAGTCCTAGCACATTTCAGTTGTAGGGTTGACCCAAAATATGTATTACTTCACAGAAAAGTAATAAATAAAACTTATTCCTAAATTTTATTTTTAATTGCAACAATTTTTTGCAATACACGAAACACACTAACGTTGGGAATTGAAATAGTAAATGCCATTGTGTATACATAGAAAACGCATGTTTTGTTTTTTGTTAGTTTGTTATTCTAAAAGTCCACAAAGCCATCACTGGCTTTGTGGACTTTAATCTTTTTAACCCATTTTGAAGGAAGTCTCTTGTTGCTGATTGCTATTTGCTGTTTCAGTTTCCAAAGAAAAGTACTCGCATGGGTATGGGCTAGGATTATGGGATATTTTGATAGCAGCAAAGTAGATACGGACATCTACATTTTTGCGAAAATGCTTTTATTACAAAAATTAGCTTATATCAACCCTATCTACAAGTCTGGATCAAAATTATTTCAAAATAATGAAGAAAATCGCGCACGTAAATAAAGACATCTACACTCGATTTTTATTAAAAATCGCAGCTAAATGTCCACCATTTTTACTAAATGTGCTCTCCAGTAAAATTGCGATTTTGTAGATGTCTTCTTTTACTTTGCTGACATCGATTTATTTTTACCAGAAGAGACGAAAAGAGACCAATGTCCACTGCTGGAGATAGATTTCGGCCAAAACCTCATTTTTTTAAGAAACCCAGTATCATGTTGTCTTTACCACATAATCAGTCCATTGCTGTTCCACTGCTGGGCACGGGCTTCTTCTCAGAATGAGAAGGGTTTAGGCCTTATTCCACCACGCCGGCCTGTTTTGGATTGGTGGACTACACACACCATTGAGAACTTTTATGTAGCCCACTCAGGTGTGCAGGATTCCTCACGATGTTCTCCTTCACCGTTAACGCAAGTGATAATCAAATTATGATCCACACATGAATTTGAAAAGTCAAAGGTGTGTGCTGGGATTGAAATTGGACACTCCTGCATGGATTGTAAGCGTTCAACCGCTAGGCTATCACATCTTAACCACAATTGATGTTATTTATTTAAATCTTGTTCTTTTCGTGTGGTTAGTGACTAGCCTGGTGTCAGAGTTTATGCCACCCATGGACCTCTGACTTGGCTTCACATGCCGTCGAGAAATATCTCTCAGGCATGCCGGTTTCCTCACGATGTTTTCCTTCACCGTTTTTAAGCAAGTGATAATTAAACAATACGCATATGAATCTGAAGTCAGAGGTGCGTGCCTTGGGTTCGCACGCGAGACCTATGACTTGGCAGTCCGAAGGTCACACCACTAGGCTATCACTGCTAGTTATTAAAAACAAAAAAAATATTTATTTAAATAAAATATGTTTTGTCTTTTTTCAATAAGCCATCATAGTTAATGGTTTTTAATTAAAGACTTTTATAGTTGACATCGTTTCAGAAAAGGCTAAGTGGTCTTAAAATTTGGACGTTAGCATCAAGAATTCTATCTTTTCTACAAGAGTTCAGTTTGGAAACTGTAATACAACTTAGTTGAAGTTAATTTGAGTTTTCGTGTTTTCGTTAAAAAAAGTATGTAGTTTTAAGTAGTTTTTTTTATATACATCAACAACACTCAGGACAAATATTTCCTTTATTTATCAAATATAGCTACACATAAATTACATGTTTAAATATTTCTAAAAAAAACCTTTAGAAATATAAAATATAGTAGCCCACCGGCATCGGGAACAGGGTCCAAGCTGCCGGTGGTCAGGGTCTCAGAGAGAGGAACCTCCCAACAATACGCGCCGTATCCAGAAGTACCGCTTTCTGTATCAGGCCCTTGATCTAGCCGCCCAACGAGAGCCAAATCAGATGTTGATCGAGGCTCTTGGCAATTAAGCCATTGGCCGTTACCACTATCAGCACAATGACGGCTGAGTCAACCACCTCGTGTGCCACGTCTTGATACTTAATGAAATATTTTACTATTATCATAGTTTTAGTTCTTTCTTGGAGTTTATGAAAAGACGAGCCTCATTGAGTGACGATACTTAAGTACGTCCGGCGCACCCTGTGACAATTTTTTTTTTTATTGTTGTTAAATCCTCATGGATCTCGCTCGCCCGGGGAAGGCAAGGGGGTCAACCAGACTCTTACCGGCTAAAAACCAGCGGTGTTCCTCCTCCTGGCCGTTTGATCGGAGTCGCGGGATTCGCAAAAGCATGCACCTGCGGCAGAGCTCTGTGACCAACCCTGCTGACTGGCTAATCTTTTCATCACAGCCTCAGCTATTCTCATATAGCTCGTACCGTCAGGAGAGAAGAAAAAGAAGTTCCTTTCCTTCGTTCTTTAGTAAAAAAAAAAATAGGCCGCAAGCGCTAGTACATTAAAAGGAAATGCGGTCGGCATTTAGTCCATACAAACGTATTCCTCAGTTTCCTCCTAGGATCATTATTAATAGTAAAAAATATTTGCTCTAGTGACATTTCACTAGAGCAAACATTTTTTACTATTAATGATATATATCTACCACGCTATGTCCCTATGTTTTGTTTTTATCAATAAATTAATTATTTAAAGAACTAGAAACGTTAAAATTTTACAAAAATCGACCGGTTTTATCACCGTTTTCAAACATCTGGCAAACAAATTTAACTAATATAAAAAATAAAAAATACGTACAGACATAACTAAAGTCTTTCTTAGATTATTACAGAAAAAAATATTAAAATCGGTCCAGATTTGAAGAAGAAAACTGGGAAATACGAAAGTAAGATTTCGCTAATATTGCACAGGAGAAATCGGAACGATATGCAGTAGTCTCTTTCGCGCTCAATTGGGAAGGTTTGCGTGTGGGGTGGGACGGAAATAGATCGCTTAAAAACCTATTCATATTATTAATATTTTGCAGCCCGCGTTTTCTATTAATATTAAGATCAATCTGAAGTTCGGCAAGTGGTTGCGCAGTAGCAATATATTTTCTATACCGCAATGACTCGCCAAATTTAAAATATAAAATCTTTATTGACACTAAACATAAGAGTACAACAATAAATCGTCACAATTTATGACTTATGTTAGTATTAAATAAAGAAAATAAAACCCTGACTCTTAAAATAAGTGTAAATCTAGAAGTTTGAAGGGTACTGAACTAAAATCTTATTGTTCATCTAAGTCATTTGCAGGCCTTACAAGTAACAGCACTTGTGTACTCACGAAGAAATCTTATACCTACTACAAAACATTTTTGAACGTTAAAAATCTAAAAAAATTTTAAGCAAAATTTTTTCAGAGGCTTTTATGCTCGTATTTTACGCTAAAAACACGTCCCCATTCAAGATTTTCAAAGAATAAATTATAATGAGAAATTCACAAAGTATCGAGTTGGTACTCGGCCTTGTTTATCCGTTCCTTGTAAATTCATCTCGACGGTAACTCTAGGGGGGTAACTCGGTTATCTTTTGGGTACGCTAAAACATCGCATTTACGTATCACACGAGAAAATGGGGAAAAACAGTGAGCGACGTACAACGCAAATTTACTTAGCATAATACTTATAAGATTGCAAACTTTCTTGGATAGATACTCGGGTGCGATACGTAATTGGAGTGGCGCTTCTGAATTGTATGCGGATGTAATTAAGTATATAAATTGTTGTTAAACAAGATTAAAGAATTCTTCTTCCTACCCTTATCCGACACAAGGTGGGGTCGGCAGAACATGTATTTCATAAATCCATATTGTTAGAGGTTTTGGCTTATTGTTTTATGACAGGCCGCCTGCCTGACATCAACCCTCCTTGGGAATACTCATTGCGCCCGTCGCGCGGTTGAACTAATGTGCTTGCATGAGTTCTTTGGCAAAAAATGATGTAGTAGTATGTAATTAACACTTGGAAATAAATAATCAATTTGCTTTTCTTTGTTAAGTATTGCATATCAGACATGGGTAGACTGTTGATCCTAAAATCTGCTATATTATAAGATCTAATTGTACACAGTTACGCAATAAATAATTCTTATTCTTATGCACTGGGTCCAACAATGGTGTCTTCTTGGTGGAGTATACTTGCAGTTCCTCGACCCACTCATTCAGTTTTGCTAGGGACTTCGGTTCTGACACATCGTAAGTCATAGCACCTTTAGCTTCTCTGTAAAAACTAAACAAGATTAAAGAATTATTTAAAATAATTTAAGGTGTTGGATCTATGGGAGCTTGAAAGAGTTGATTAGATAATTTTGAATTTAATTAATAGTTATATAGGGTGTAAACGAAGTCATGTAATTCCTTCAAACCCCGTGATGTACTGCTGACATAGATTAACCCTGCATGGGATACTGTTGGATTGGATGAATCCAAATGTATCCCGTGCAGGATTAATCTATGTCAGCAGTACATCATGAGGTTTGAAGGCATTACATGATTTTGTTTACACTCTGTATAAATTGTTGTTAAACAAGGTTAAAGAATTATTTAAAATAATTTCAGGTGTTGGATCTATGGGGCACGCCGCGATAGCGGCGGTAAGACCCGTGATGGAGGAGTGGCTGGAGAGGCGTCACGGCGCCCTCAGCTTCCGGCTGACGCAGGTACTCTCGGGACACGGCTGTTTCGGGAAGTACCTGTGTCGTATAGGCCGGAAGCAGACGCCCGGTTGTCACCACTGCGACTGCCCCGAGGACACGGCGCTGCACACTTTGCAGGCGTGTCCAGCATGGGGGTCGCAGCGCCGCGAGCTAGTCGCGGCGATCGGCGGTGACCTCTCGCTTCCGGCCGTGGTTCTGTCCACATGGTCGGGAGCGAGACTGCGTGGGAAGCCATCGCCTCCTTTTGCGAGGGGGTGATGGCGACCAAGGAGGTAGCGAAGAGGGAGAGGGAGGCCGCGTCTTCTCTCCCTTCTCGCGCTAGACGCACCGGGCGCCGGAGGGCACGTGACGATCTCCGGCCACCCCAGTGAGTGGCCTGCGGGCGGCGGGTTGGGGAACCCGTCGCCCGACCAGTAACGGGCCCAGGGAGGATGGCGCGTCGTGTCCTGCGCGCGCCTCTCGTAAGGATGTGGGGCGGGGGAGCAACCACAGGAGAGGTCCACCAGAAGAAGCTGGTGGACCGAGACCTGCCGGGGTCGCGGTGCATGCAATAGCGAATCCCGTGACTCCGGCCTTAGGTCAGAAGGAGGGACACCGTGGTGGTTTTAGCCAGTACGTGTCTGGCACACCCCCCCGTCTTCCCCAGGCGGGGGATAGTCCATGAGGATTTCCCCACGCTAAAAAAAAAAAAAAAAAACGTGTTGGATCTATGGGAGCTTGAAAGTGATGATGAGATAATTTTGAATTTAATTAGTAATTATATAACGATTGCCACGCTCTTTTGCGAGACGTATTATATAATTATAATTAGTTCATTAAACTTTCAAACAAGAATCAATAATAGAATAATATTATACAATGTATTCTCGTTTTTATATTTACACTATCCTATTACAGGTTTGCTGGTAGAAATTTCTTCAGAAATACGCAGTATCTTTTTACTATGTTATTTTTCTATTCGACTGCTTGTAGATAATCTTGCAAACCGCTTCTACGTAACCGGGCAGTTATGGGCGAGGGAAGGGTCTCCAACCATCCTTTTTACTATGTGTCACACACACACACACACACACATATGTGTACTTTTAATATTACTAATATAGAATGGCGTAGCCTACCGGTCAGCTACGACGCCCCGTAGCTGCCGTAGACGTGATATCAGCTACGCCGTAGTCGCGAGATCGTGCAATCCGCCCGTGAGTCCGTCCACCCTCCGTTCGAAGCTACTTGTAGCGCGCACCAAGCCAAAATTATGCCGCCGAAGTTCAGCAGCAATGCTTTTATATCGGCAAGATGTGACGTAATTACCACCTGGTATGACGTGGGTAATTTAAAACGCATTGCATGCGTAATCAGGCCGAAATTGCATCGCGTAAGTTTGGCACGGCACTATTTCGGTCATAACATAACATCACGCCTGTATTCCCCGAAGGGTTGGGCAGTGGTGTATAGTAACACCCTCATTTCGCCGATATGTTTAAGTCCCATGTAATAGGGGGCGAGCCTATTGCCATCAATCGGTCACAAATCCAACCTCCGGGCTGAGGAATTCCCCACAGAAAAACTAATGCAGAATTATACCTGTTGGAAAAAGCACCCAACAAACATGCAGACGGCACGCGCAGGCGACGTGACCGACCTACGCGTCATCGTCATCGGCGAGCGAGAGCAGGTGCGGCGCGTGGGAGCCGGCCCGGCTGACGGACACTCGCTTTCTCGGAGACCACGGCGACGGACGACACTCTTAAAACGTTTACCAAATTTATGTTTGTCCGGGACAGAAGCTTTGAATTGTTATAAAGAAAACGGCAATACACCACGCCTATAAAATATACAGTCCACTTTTTTTACTCCCATCGAGCAAGTTAAACAATACATAACAACCAAAAGAATTCAATATCGACAACCAATACTAAATACCAGGTTTACAAACACAATATCATTAATACAACATAAATAATATTATCAAGGCAATGAAATATCGCAATCATAGCGTATCGGAAACATCCCACATCATATTTACAATATCTTCATAGCATTGGAATGTGACAGATATCAATAAAGATATGAAAAGGGTCGGGCGCGTTCCACTTATGTTTCCCGATTGTTATTACCGCAAAAATTGCTATTCAACAGAATATCGAGTTGTCTGTCTATTCCTGTAAGCCTAAAATTTACATACATGAAGTAAAAGACAGCACTGCACATGTTTAACAGTGAGTCAAGTCGGTGAAACATCGTGATTTTTTTCTGGTAAGGAAAACTCTCAGCGGTACACTGTAACCGTTTTAAAACTTAACTTTAGTTCTTAAACAGTTATATAGCAGTGATAGCCTAGTGGTGTGACTGGCAAGTCATAGGTCTCAAGTTCAAACCCAAGGCACGCACCTCTGACTTTTCGGATTCATGTGCGTATTGTACAATTATCACTTGCTTAAAAACGGTGAAGGAAAACATCGTGAGGAAACCGGCATGCCTGAGAGATATTTCTCGACGGCATGTGAAGCCAAGTCAGAGGCCCATGGGCGGCATAAACTCTGACACCAGGTTAGTCACTAACCACACGAAAAGAAAGAAGAAGAAGTTCTTAAACTACTGAAAATAATAAAAAAACAATATATTCATAACAGAACATTACGCCTGTATTCCCTGAAGGGTTGGGCAGAAGTGTATAGTCACACCCTCATTACGCCGTTATGTTCAAGACCCATGTAATAGGAGGCGAATCTATTGGCATTAACCGGGCACAAATCCAAACACCGGGCTGCTACTGAGAAATTCTAGACGAAAAAACCTAATAACATTTTCAACAACATCTTCCTATAAAAAAAAGTTTTTTTCTTTAAGACGCTTCTCACAGACGCACTTTAAGACACACGGCCATGGCCACACCAGCTTTTTAAAGCCCAATGCCCAACATGGTCCTCCACTAAAACCCCATACAATGATAGATCATGAGGGTTAACCATTTCAGTGGACTGGTCACATGGGGATGTTGTATTATATACATATTATACATATTTAATTTATTTATCTTATTTATGTAATTAATTAATTATGTATATGCTCGTGGCTCACTGCCAGGACCCATCCGAAAACCAGCGCTGCTATACTTCGGTGTAGCAGCATTATGCTGAGATGGGCTCCTTTTTTAGTCTCGTGGAGGCATGTTACTTTTTTATTTTGTTGTATTTTTTTCTATTTGTCTTTTAATGTGTTTTTGTCTGTTACGAGACTTAAATACATAATTTTCTTTCTTTCTTTAATTAAAAGATGATGCTACTACCAATCCAGCCGATACACTCCCTCAATAACCATTAACAAAACCTACATAAAAAAATTGCGCTGGTCGCTCCTTAACTGGGCACCACTCGGCTATAAGGAAAAGAAATGAAACGGAAATATAAAACAGCTCATGAATACTACAGTTAGTTTCACCTTTTTTTTAAACGGCTTTACAGCTTTCGAGACTAGTACTTGTAGTTTTTATGAGGATTACTAACCGATGCCGACTTGAGACTGAGTCGAAATAATACGAAAGTGAGCTCTTCAGAAGCGAATATATTGAAGAAATATATCTATGTATACTAATATTGTAAAGAGGAAAGATTTGTATTTTTGTATGTAACGAATAAACTTAAAAAGTACTGGACGGATTTTATAAATTCTTTTGCCGTTAGAAAGCTACATTATCACTGCGTAACATAGGCTACGGGCGGAGCCGTGAGGACACAGCTAGTACTATATCTATATTAATATTATAAAGAGGAAAGATTTGTATTTTTGTATGTAACGAATAAACTTAAAAACTACTGAACCGATTTCAAAATTTTTTTTGCCGTTAGAAGTTACATTATCACTGAGTAACATAGGCTACGGGCGGAGCCGTGAGTAAACAGCTAGTAATATTATAAAGAGGAAAGATTTGTATTTTTGTATGTAACGAATAAACTTAAAAACTACTGGACCGATTTAAAAAAATATTTCGCCTTTAGAAAGCTACATTATCACTGAGTAACATAGGCTATATTTATTACTGGAATAAAACTTCTAACGCGGGCGGAGCCTTGAGGACACAGCTAGTATTCTATATTTATGAATCTATTCCAGGTAATCTTTACACAACAATGATCATGACGACACGTTTGGTACAGTGGTTGAACGATTGGCTTCTGCGCTACGCGTCGCGGGTTCAATTCCCGCACGTATCAAACATTAGTATGGCCTATAAATTGCTGTTCCGGGTCTGGGCGTTGGTTCATTTAAAGATTTGTGTCAGTAAACGCACCCAAGATATAGAAGAAATACTAATGTGGGGCAAGATATTTAAAAAACATAAAAAATGGTGCTATTGTTCTTCATAACAAGTGATCATGATAATGCGTTGGCGATACGGATGCGATCATCGAATCGCCAAAATTATACATATCATCACCGGAAAGCCAATACAACTTAAGCGCCATTTTTGGCCATAATGAGTTATATGTATCGTTGGATTGGATTTTTGAAATCCAATTCAACGATAATCATAATAATCCCTTCCGGTGATGATATGTAGATCCACCCTAATATTATGGAATATTATTGGTTTTGAGTCCAATTTTATCAAAGTCGGTTAACTTTGAGGAATAAATTTGACGTTTTGACAGGTTTTTTATAGACATTCAGTCGGACATTAGACAAATAAAATACCACCCTCTGTTTTTCCTTGTATGACGTAAGCATGACGATAGGATGACGTCAAGACGATGAACGGCCCAAGCGTCGTAATTATGGCTAAATTCCCGCACCGTTCTTTGCATGGGTTGCATTAGGACATTTTTTTATTTCATTTAGTAGGTATTTGATTCAAATATTATGTACTAGCTGTGTCCTCACGGCTCCGCCCGCGTAAGAAGTTTTATTCCAGTAATAAATATAACCTATGTTACTCAGTGATAATGTAGCTTTCTAACGGCAAAAGAATTTTTGAAATCGGTCCAGTAGTTTTTAAGTTTATTCGTTACATACAAAAATACAAATCTTTCCTCTTTATAATATTAGTGCAGATGTGTAAAGAAAACAAGATCATTCTATAAAAATATTCAAGAATAGAATCACTTTAAAATTGATTTTATTTCTAACATAATAAAACCAATACAATCACGACTATGTATTCTTTACAAAATATTACCAAATTGATTTACTACTTTGTTCTCAACAGTGCCACTTTTGACTTTCATACGCTCAGTTAGAGGTCTTATTACAACGGCTTAAGGGTCAAAATAGGCGTATCAATTTGTAAAAGTGGCTTAACACATTTACGGTGATGGGCAAAATGGTCCCTAAGGCGATTTTATGGTGTATTCTCAACGAAAAAAACCGTTTTCATTGGTATAGAGCTGATATTTTAGTCTAGAGGTAGTAAAATGACGTCATAACTTTAGGGTGAAGGTTTTTAAAGGGTGTTTTGACAGCTTATCGGGCATAGGAAACAGGTTTGATCAATGGGACGTTTTTTCACGATTCACGCGGTAGTAATTTTTTTTTAGATTTCCGGTTTAAAATGAAAAAGATAATAATTTTTACTAAGACGTAAAATCTTTCGTTCCTGAATTTATTGATTGTAACTGTACTTATTTATACATACAACTTTATGATCCATTATTTGACAGTTCATACATACATAACCTCACGCCTTTTTCTAATGGGGGTAGACAGAAACTATAGAATGCCACAGTTCATATGTTTCTTTTTAACTGACTTTCAAAAAAGGAGGAGGTTCTCAATTCGTCTGTATGTTTTTTTTTTTTATGTTTGTTACCTCATTACTCCGCCATTTATAAACCGATTTAGATTTTTATTTGAAAGTATATACTTCCAGATTGGTCCCATTTAAATTTGGTGAAGATCTGATGAAGAACTTCGGAGATAGACAATAGAACTCCTCAATGACGGATAGTACACATAATGTGATGATGTGATTATGTTACGAGCAGCGTCTTTAGTAGGTCCAACCATATTTTAATTAAGGCCACTAAAACGAAAAAAATAAAAAAATATTTAAAAAAAACCGACTTCAAAAAGACGATGAAAGAATAAAATAATTACCATATTATAGAATTAACAGTTTTAGAAGTCGGTGCTTATCCACGCTGAACCATATTGAAGGCACCTACTTCTGAAACTGTTAATTTTATAATATGGTAATTATTTTATTCTTTTCATCGTTTTTTTGAAGTCGGTTTTTTTTTTTAATATTTTACATAACATTGTAACGACGTATACAATAACACCATCAGAAATTTATTCAAATTGATGGTAAATAAATACGTTTAGGTATTATAAATCAGAAAAAAGTTGTAACAGGTTGCACTAAGGTTTACGTGGTTAACAAACGGTAACCAATCCACAGAATAACCGCGGCAAGCGCAGCTTAACCTAGTTATTAATTCGCCACGAGTCCACTCTTTTACTTATCAATGGACGTGTCTGTACTTAACTGCATCTTTTATCTAGTGATGGCAAGCTTGACTGCTGATCGTGAGGTTCTGGGTTCGATCCCCAGGCCAGGCAAAGTGTTATTGGGTTTTTCCGTATAGAATTTCCTCAGTAGCAGCCGGGAGTTTGGATTTGTACCCGGTTGATGGTAATAGCCTTCTATTACATGGGACTTAAACATAACGGCGAAATGAGGGTGCCACTACACACCTCTGTACAACCCTAAAGGGAATAGAGGCGTGATGTTATGTTATTTTATGTGTCTGTACATTGTTACAATCGCATAGTTTTAATAACACAATGTCTGGACTTTAAAAGAGACCTTGATCTCTGAGTTTGTTACGGCTTTTCTTCTCAGTGCTAGTTAGATAGGAATAGCCGACGCCATCTAGTCTTAAAAAACATTACATTGACTTGTAAAAGTGTCTGTATTCGATTTATTTACAGAAATAAAAATCATTTATCATTTGTACGGTGTATCTATACTTCTTTACTAATAGGAATTCTAAAGAGGAAAGATTTGTATTTTTGTATGTAACGAATAAACTTAAAAATTACTGGACCGATTTCAAAAATTCTTTTGCCGCTAGAAAGTTACATTATCACTGAGTAACATACGCTATATTTATTACTGGAATAAAACATTTTACGCGGGCGGAGCCATGAGGACACAGCTAGTCTAATATAAGAAGTCCTTCCTAACATTAAACGTAAAGTGTAATATAAAACGCGATGTACAGTCACGTATTTCAAAAGTACTTACTATACTTTCTAAGTGTCAAATGTAGCGTGTTATCAACACCTTCAAATGTGTCTTTGTATTGTTGAATGTTAAACTAATGGATCGCAACGGAGCAAGACGAAAGGCTTACTAAGTGAAAAAATGTAGAAATAGCGCTGTCGTATTCGTGTTAGGGTATGTTGTTCAAAGTACTTTTGCGTTTGTCTGTCATAGTCTTCTTTTCGTGTGGTTAGTGACTAACCTGGTGTCAGAGTTTATGCCACCCATGGGCCTCTGACTTGGCTTCACATGCCGTCGAAAAATATATCTCAGGCATGCCGGTTTCCTCACGATGTTTTCCTTCACCGTTTTTAAGCAACTGATAATTAAACAATACGCACATGAATTTGTATACCAATTTTATTGGTAGTACATAGAGATCACTAAGTATTATATTTTAAGACCTGCATGTATACCTATGTTCACAAATAAAGATGATTTGATTTGAATCCGAAAAGTCAGAGGTGCCTTGAGGAGGAGGCCTTGGGTTCGAACTCGAGACCTATGACTTGGCAGTCCAAAAGTCACACCACTAGACTATCATTGCTGCTCTGTCGTAGTGGCTTTGGGGTAGTCAGAAGACCGAAAGTTTGACAACCGGTCTAACCTTAGGATATCGACACTGCCCAGTAACTGGGTCGCGGAGGTCTGATAGCAGTCGCTCCGTGTAAAGTACTGGTATTCAGCCGCATCTGGTAAGACTGGAAGCAGACTCCAACATAGTTGGGAAAAGGATAGGCAAAACAGTGAGTGTGTTGTGATGATCTTATATGAAACGATCGATATCTTAACCGTAATTAGCCCATTACTGTCCCACTGCTGGACACGAGGTTCTTCTCAGAGTGAAAAGGGGTTAGGCTTCAGTCCATCACGCTGGCTTAGTGCGGGTTAGCGGACTACACAAACCATCGAGAACTTTTTGGATCACTCTGGTGTAGTTAATACTGGCCTGCGGGCGGCGAGTTAGGGGACCCACCGCCCGACCAGTAACAGGCCCGAGAAGGCGGCGCGCCGTGTTCCGTGCGCGCTTCTCAGGAGGACGTGGGGCAAGGCCCCACAGAGGAGAGATCCGCGGAGGGTTGGCGGTCCGGGACCTGCCGGGGTTGCGGTGCATGCTTTTGCGAATCCCATGACCCGGTCAAACGGTCTGGAGGAGGAACACCGTTGATTTATAGCCAGTAATGGTCCGGCAGACACCCCCGCCTTCCCCGGGCGAGGGACATCCATGAGAATTTTCCAAGGATAAAAAAATAAAAAATAAAGGTGTAGTTAATACAACCGTGTCAAATTTTATCAGAAATAGATCCATTAAATTAATTACCACAGTTAACGGCGGAACGAAAAAGTTAGTGTAGGTACTCGTATTAATTGCAATCGAGTTAATTGAAAACTCGAGTGATTTTACTCTCTCGAGATGAGTGTTTGTTTGGAAGCGATTTTTCGGAAAATATCCGCAATATATTTTCAATATTTTTATAAGTGTAACTCACTTATTCAGATCCATACTAATATTATAAAGCTGAAGAGTTTGTTTGTTTGTTTGAACGTGCTTATCTCAGAAACTACTGGTTGGAATTGAATAAATATTTTTGGGTTGGATAGTCCATTTTTCGAGGAAGGTTATAGGCTATATAACATCACGCTGCGACTAACAGGAGCAGAGTATAAATGAAAAATGTTGCAAAAACGGGAAAACTCTCCACCCATGCGAAGCCGGGACGGGCCGCTAGTTTAAAATAAAGGTTGTTATGTTAATGCGTACGTAGAAATTTCTAGACAAAACGAAATAGAAACGAATTTTAATCAGAGACGTTTGAAAATCGGATTATGTTCACATCTTTCTCCTACCCTTTTCCCAACTATGTTGGGGACAGCATACAGTCTCACCAAATGCGGTTAAATACCAGTATATTACACGGAGCGTCTGCCATCAGACCTTCACAACCCAGTTACTGGGCAATACCGATATCCTAAGGTTAGATCGGTTGTCAGACTTTGGAGCTTCTGACTAGCCGTAATGACTATCATAGGTATTCTTATGACACCCAGGACCGACAGTCTACCGCGCTCTCCGAGGCATAGAGGAGGACTCGATGTGTAATGGAAGGTTACCCATCCACGGACTGACCGCAGCAAGCGCAGCTTAACCTCGCAAATTGTATGATTGGGTCGTGCCACTTCACAATTCCTATTGATAAGCATCTATCCGAGAATTGGAATGAAGAAATATTTCTCTCTCGTAAGTTTTTCAAAAATAGGTTCTCAATGGACATCATAATTATTATTTTTTACTAAAAATATTTCTTTCTACTTTGATTGATGTAAAAAATCTATACTTCAATTACCTACAAAAACAAGAATAACAAAAGTGTTAACAAAAACGGAATTATACCTACTTACATCTTTTCTCCTGTTTCTCGCGTAACAAAACACTGACCAGCTCTCATTATTTCACGCCAAACGGAACCCCCCATTAAAATAAAACAATATCTCTTAAACGTTCCACCATCCTATCTTTCCCTTTAATAATCCAAGTTTGTTTCTAGTGGCGAGGGCGCGCATTGCCCGGTTTATTTGCGAAACCCTCAAAACTTCAGTTGAAGCCTTGAAACAAATAGCTTTTGAACTCGCCAGCATCGGCGCGAAGCGCTGCGTTTTTATGAATTTTTAAATATTTTTTCAGCGTTAGATACGCTTTGGAGGCACTTCGGGAAATTGCATCTGTTTTGTTTGATAAGATAATTTTATTTTGTAAAATAAATATTCTAGAAAAATTGCGGTACATTTTGATCTGCACGCGGGAGCAATGAATCCGGGTCACCAATATAAACCTAACTCGAAAAATATTGTTTAACATTTTAACATTGCTTTATTTATGTTGCCGGATTTATTGCTACCTAGTGTAGTTGAAATTAAATACAACTATATAACATATGAATATGGAATTGTCGCGCTTTTAACAAAAAATCTGTACTTAACCTATTAATTACAATTTATTACTGAAAAACTCTCCTAAAATAAATCTCAGACATACCTGTGACCTCTTTTGTTCCCTGCATTGTGTTAAAATAATGAAAAATATTTTCCAAATTAAATTTAAATTTATTGTGACTATCCTTTTGGTGTCTTTTGGGCAAAGAAGCATCAATCTTGAAAGACGTAAAACAAAAATCAAAACCTTATTATCAATCCAAGCAATAAATCGTGACCATATTTTTGGCGTAGGTACATTGTGTGAAGAAGCATCAGTCTCAAACACACTGTAAGACGAGATACTTAAAATCAAAAACACGTAACAAAAAAGAAACAAGTTAAAACAATCCAGTTAAGTTTAACCAAACATAAGAACGATAAACACTGGCCCCTCAGCGTATCAGCCGGTTTGGTAGCAGCGTACAGAATGAATTTTAAACGCGAACACCGCTGTACAGTCCTAGACAATTGAAACTTTGCATTATGCATGAAACCGACTGTATCTAGGGAGCGATCGAACCAGCGCCCGCTAAATATTTGTGGCCTTAAAAGTGTAACTTCAAGAAAATTGTTAGTTGGCGAGGATGGTTTAATCTCGCGCTGTTCTTGAAACTTACTGTTTTATGCAATTTTGTAAGCTGGTGCACGTTTTTTGAACTGAATTCTGGGTATTCCAAGTGATACCTACTACAATAAGGTATGTTAAAACTGTTTTGTATCGTATGGTCCCATCTTTATTTTTATTTTTTACTTCGTTCGCATTTGATCCTAGTCTCTGAGTCTAAGATGGAACACCCGAGTCCAAGCAACAAAGATAATATAGACGAACTCCCTTATACCGCTCTGGCTTTCACATATACACAACGGAATACAATAACTTGATTGTATTCCGTCCGTCCCTAGGTAGCCAGGTGGACCGTATAGACCCTACCAACAAGCGTGCTACCCTTAGGCGACTTCTCCACCTGTGTCTCGTAAAAGGCGACTAAAGTTCGAGATTCTTAATAGGATGGGTGGCAGTATCATTCTATTTGCTAACAATAACAACGCAAAGACGTTTACCAATCTGATTGGTAACCGAAGGACCCAGCTGTAACTCTCAATATACCATCTCATCATCAAGGTCAAGGACCAAAAGGTTATCGTGACTTCTGATAGACAAGGTGATGGTAATTGATGGGACATGTGATCCCTTTGTCCGACAGTTCCAGGTGATGACGTGGTGGACTGATCTTTGCTGAGAATCATACATCATACAGCAAGTATCTTAATACCACATCGTTAGTATAGCATAATCAGCCCAGTACCCTCACACTGCTGGGCATTGGCCGCTTCTCAGAATGAGAAGGGTTTTAGTCCGCCACGCCGGCCTGGTGCGGGTTAGCGAACTACACACACCATCAAGAACTTTATTTTTATGGTTGCAGGTTTTCTCATGATGTGTTTCTTCACCGTAAACGCAAGTGATAACTAAATTCTGTACGCCTAGTGACGTATAATATCGTAAACATGTCGCTAATGTAAGTAAATTTTTGAATCAAAAATACAACTGTCCTATAACATTTTGGTAAATTTTTGTGCGCCATGCATAATTTGTAACATGCATAGATATGAATAAAGTTTTCAATTTAATAATTAGTGTGTGCGAAACGAGTATTTCCAAAGTCAACTGCATTCGTGCTAGGCCTATTGATCTGCACATGAATTTCGAAAGTCAGAGGTGTGGGTCGGGATTTAACTCCTCCTGCATGGAACGCAAGCGTTAGGTAACCATAGTAATGTATTTTGAATGTCCATTAACAGTGCTTTGTGTCTTCCAATCTCCATGCACCTATTCAACTCAAAGCTATATTTCTGGAGGAAAAAAATGTTTGAAGATAAACAGCATACCATTATCCCTCCACGTCTGTGTGCCACCTATTGTGACTCCTTAACATTTTAGCCTCTATCTCACATTCGGAATCGTGCCAACGACATTTACGATGTGGCATTCAAGTCGTATCTTTATCTAGTCCAAACACATCTTTGCATAAACATCTAGCATACTTTTTAGTTAAGTTGTTGGATAATATTTGAATTTTGTATTTAGAATACAAGCTGTCTTCTATTTATGATATTTATTTTGTTTTAAAACAACAATATGCTCAGACGTCGTTTAGGACTTCTGATTTAGAATTGATTTGGTCTTCTTCTTTTTGACTTCATGAGATCAGATATCCAACTATTTGGGGTGTATTATTGCTCGGTTCCTAGAAACAAAAACGAGTTGTTTTGCTTACCCATCGTATCACTTTTTATGGTCAAACTTAGTATATAAATACCTATATACTCATAAGCTAATCTTACACGTGATAGCTACTTCCATGTGAAAAGGCCTGCCATCCAAAGCTATGAGGTTTTTGCTTCATTATTGGTAAAGATATAAGAGTCTCAATTATTACCAATAACGCTTCGTAAATTATACGAATCATATATAAGCGCCAATAGTTGTTCCGGGTCTGGGAATTTGTGCATGTGAAGATCTATGTCTATAAACGCACCCACGATACAGGAGAAATCACAGTGTGGGGCAAAGTTTTTAAAAATGAAAAAAATAAAAAAACATTTTAACAAAAATAAAACCGACTTCAAAAAAACGAAAAAAAAAGCATAAAATAATTACCATATTATAAAAGTAACAGATTCAGAAGTCGGTGCCTTTAATTTGGTTCAGCGTGGTTTAGCACCGACTTCTAAATCTGTTACTTTTTTTTGAAGTCGGTTTTATTTTTGTTAAAATGATTTTTATTTTTTTCATTTTAGTGGCCTTAATTAAAACATGGTTGGACCTACTAAAGACGCTGCTCGTAACATAATCACATCATCACTTTATGCGTACTGTTCGTTATTGAGGAGTTCCATTGTCTATCTCCGAAGTTCTTCATCAGATCATCACTAAATTTAAATGGGACCATTTTGAAAGAATACTCTTTCAAAAGAAAAAATATTTTTTCAAATCGGTTCATAAATGAGGGTGTAACAAATATTTATAAAAAAAGAAAAAAAAAACATACAGACGAATTGAGAACCTCCTCCTTTTTTTGGAAGTCGGTTAAAAAGGACTTTCAACGAGTGACGATAATTAAGTACATCCGGCACACCCTTAGCAGTCAGCATCGCTACCAACCTTGTTGACTGACTAATAATTTCATCTCGTGCCGATACAATAGAGGAAGATAAATTAATTAAAGCAGTAGACTGCGTAAGGCTAAGTTGCTGATCGATGGATTATATGCTTATGAGGTTGCATGATTCGATCCTGATCATAACAATTTTATAAAGCTCCGCCGGTAGCCTATGTTAATCAGTGATAATGTAGCTTTCTAACGGCAAAAGAATTTTTGAAATCGGTCAGTAGTTTTTAAGTTTATTCGTTACATACAAAAATACAAATCTTTCATCTTTATAATATTAGTATAGAAGTATAGATAATTAAATTCTTATTAAAGAGTTATCCTCAAAGGTCCATGTATAAAGAGCCTATCTTTAATAAAAATACACATAATATTTGAAGAAGACGTAGACATAACCTATTCATATAAAGATTTCACATAAAACACAAAATGACCTTAGGCATAAAATCGAAATTTGGGCCTATATAAACCTAACTTAAACTTTATATGAGCCATATAATATGGCGGGGACCACAAGCAACACAAAAACATACAAAATACTTGTGAGACAACGCTTCGGCTAACTCAATCTAACTTTAAAATAGTTTCGTTGCGATGACGACCACAGAAAACTAGATAAAACCAAGAGAAAATGGTATTAATATCGGAATACTTTTTACTTCAGATGGCACTTTTGGAGGCTTTATATTAAGGGACTTTTTGTAATAGTGAAAATTTTGTGGTTATCTCTTTTATGGGCTAAAAGGTAGGAATAAGGATTTTTTGTCAAAAAGATCATGTATACAAAGTTAGTCGGAAATGGGGAACTAATCTGCGGGCCACTTAAAGTATCACTGACTAGCTGTGTCCTCACGGCTCCGCCCGCGTTAGAAGTTTTATTCCCGTAATAAATAAAGCATATGTTACTCAGTGATAATGTAGCTTTCTAACTGTACAGGGGCTCGTGGCTAAATAACAACCGCGCCGATCGTACGATTTGCGAGGTTAAGCTGCGCTTGCCGCGGTCAGTCAGTGGATGGGTGACCATTTGTTACACATCGAGACCCCTCCGTGCCTCGGAGAGCACGTTAAGCCGTCGGTCCCGGGTGTCATACGAATACCTATTACAGTCGTTACGGGTAGTCAGAAGCCCGAAAGTCTGAAAAACAGTTTAACCTTAGGATATCGGCATCGCCCAGTTACTGGGTTGCGGAGGTCTGATGGCAGTCGCTCCGTGTAAAATACTGGTATTCAGCCGTATCTGGTTAGACTGGAAGCTGACCCCAAGATAATTGGGAAAAGGCTAAGAGGAAGTAAGAGAAAGTAATGTAGCTATCCAACGGCAAAAGAATTTTTGAAACCGGTCCAGTAGTTTTTAAGTTTATTCGTTACATACAAAAATACAAATCTTTCTTCTTTATAATATTAGTATAGATGACTGTTTTGAAAATGATAAAATTTCAAAATTCGATAATTGTTATTTCCATGCAAAATGGTTTTATTTTACTTTTAATAAAATTTTACATGTCTATTTTAGTTACGAATTTAGGAAATGGATCTTCTAAACCGTGACCCCAAATATGACCTAAATGTTACCACAGCTGATCGTACACGTAGCTCAGGATAGATAGATTTTAACGTATTTTTTTTTAAATCTTTAAACATCTATTTCTCTTAAATTATTGACTTTTGGGGAAAGTTGTAGAACAAAAGTTATTCATTATTATAGTTACTTTAACACCCTTTCAGATTAATAGCGCCTTTCCGACTAACCTTGTATCCTCTTTCTAAAGTTTTATATCAGTTATACAGCATCAATTTGTAAAATGCTGGTTGGTATTAAACATACCTATTTATCCGTATCGCTAGTAAAATCGTGCATGTACTTTCAGCTCTAAAAACATACTGTGACACATGTGAGAGCTGAATCGATGTGTGAAAAGATTAAAGCATGCGTAGCGTACGCATGCTCATACAAAATGTCAATTTTTTAGGAGCGAAATGCGAATTCATGCTGATAACAGCAGTATTAGTCCTATCAAGGAACAAATTATAGTGTTCTTCCAACGAAAAGGGAGGATCCTCCAACAGGGCTGGTTCTTTGTGCCTGACGGGCTGCTACCTAACGGTTAATGTTGATGGCGCGATGCAGGATTCTCTGACGTCATCTTGAGTCATCTTGAGTTGTCATTGTGGCGCTGTAGTCAGCTACGCAATCGCAGGTCTGCGTAGTTTGCATGTAGCGTGATGTATGGCGCTACAGTTGCTTAGAAATTATCAAAATCATACGCCTATACAGGGTTTAAACGAAATCATGTAATTCCTTCAAACCTCGTGATGTACTGCGGACATAGATTAACCCTACTTTTAAATACAATAAAAAAATACAAGAAGTAAACATGTGTTCTTAAAGTGAGGCATTTTCGCGCCCCGAGTTAGATTACAGTGCGGCAAGCGATACCGCGCAATTCGCTCGGGGCGCTAAAATGCCTCACGTTAAGAACACATGTTTACTTCTTGTAATATTTTTTTTATTAAATCCAAAATTATCCCTTGCTGGTTTAATCTATGTCAGCAGTAGATCACGAGGTTTGAAGGAATTACATGATTTCGTTTACACCCAGTAGTGGAGTGGGTGATCGAGTGGAGCCCACACACGTCAGAACAACGTTGCGGCAGGGTCAGAAGGAGATGGCGGGACGAACTGGATACTTATGAGAAGGACTGGTTGCAAAACATTTTAAACCGAGAGAAGTGGAAGGAGGTTAGGGAGGCCTTTGCCCTGCAGTAGGATGAACCTGGCTGAATAATAATAATAAAAAATAAAAAATCGCCTATAGCAGTCTATTACTGAACATAGGCATGTCCAAGTGCACGCCACTGAGAGCGATCCTTGGCATCTCTCATCCAGCTGCTGCCAGAGACTATACTGTAAAATATTATGCGAAGTATAGAGTAGCGCCAACCCATTATGATTATCACTTAAGAAGGGTTGTATCCTTGATGTTTCATATCAGTTATCAGATTTGTATTAAATCATTTGATACACGCCATTATGGACGTTAATGCATCCCTAAGCACAAGTTAATGATGTTTTTTTTTATAAGATATTGTGTTTATGAGACCTAAGCTTAATATACCTACGCTTGTGATTGATACGTAACACAAGCGAAACAGCAATCTATACTAATATTATAAAGCTGAAGAGTTTGTTTGTTTGAACCCGCTAATCTCAGGAACTACTGGTAGGAATTGAAAAAATATTTTTGTGTTGGATAGTCCATTTATCGAAGAAGGTTATAGGCTATAACATAACATCACGCTACGACCAATAGGAGCGGAGCATAAATGAAAAATGTTGCAAAAACGGGAAAAATGTCCACCCGTGCGAAGCCGCTGGTAAATGATAAATGATTTTTATTTCTGTAAATAAATCTGTTACAGACACTTTTACAAGTCAATGTAATATATTTTTAAGATTAGATGGTGCCGGTTTTTCCTGTCTGACTAGCTGTGAGAAGAAAAACCGAAACAAACTTAAATATCAAGGTCTCTTTTAAAGTCCAGACATTTTGGTATAAAACCTATGCGAGTGTAGCAATGTTGGGCAACGTCTGGAATGGCCTTTTGAGGAAAGTGCCCTAACAGGTTTGAGTTGACCTGTCCTAACTGACGGCACGCTTGCATCAGTCATCGCGTAGCTCAAACCTTATTTTAGGGAGCTCAACAACCCGACTGCCGCACGACGCTACCAATCAGCCGGACATACCAATAACCATAGTAGTTCTTCTTTTAATTATTTAAAATAAGTAATTGGTACTTTATTTCTATTAAAATCTAGCCGAACTAACTATAAGTAACCAATTTCAAATTATTTTTTCTACATAATCATATTTTTCATTGATATAATAATGTAGTTTCGTTGATATTCCTATGTAATTAATAACGTCTTTATTAGGTCTGACACTTGGTTAATTAAAATATATCACACCGTATTCCCGGAGGGTTGGGCAGAGGTGTATAGTAAAATCCTCATTTCGCCGTTATGTTTAAGTTCCTCGTTGGTTTAGCGGTGGCAAGCGCGACTCCTGATCGTGAGGTCCTGGGTTCGATCCCCAGGTCGGGCAAAGTGTTATTGGGTTTTTTCGTGTGGAATTCTTCAGTAGCAGCCCGGAGATTGAATTTGTGCCCGGTTGATGGCAATATACCGCCCCCTATTACATGTTACTTAAAGATAACGACGAACTGATGGTATTACTATACACCTCTGCCCAACCTTTCGGGGAATACAGGCGTGATGTTATGCATGTATACATGTGGCTACTTATTTATTTAGCTAGTCTCTTTATAGCTTTTTATGATACTCATAGGGAAAGCCGCTGTGGCCTATTACCATGGTAAGTAGCAACTAGGTATAAAATGTATAACAACCACGTTAATGTATAAACTTTTCACCACAATTGTTCATAACCAAATCTTAGGGCAAGGCTACACGCCTTACGTGACGTCTATCCAGAGTTCCATTATAAAAGAATAATAATACAATTTATTAGACTCAAGTTCGTTATGCTGTGTGTTTTTGGGGTAATGTAAGTGATGTACTGTAGCGATTGGTAAATTCGAGACAGCTTTATTCATGTATTTAAGGTGGTTGGGGTAGACTGGATGCGGAAGGCAGTGGATCGAGGGTGAGAGCGTAAATTGGGAGAGGATTATGCTCAGCAGTGAACTGTAATAGGCTGAGTTGATTTATTGAAAGAAAGAAAGAAATATAAATGTTTATTTACCACAATCTAGAAGAAAGAAAAAACAATTTAAACAAAATTTGATATATTCTACACACATTACAAAGAGATAGAAGATACGATTCCTATAATTAAGAGCGTTATTGGTTAAAATTGAGACTCTTTTATCTTTATCAATAATGAAGCAAATATCCCATTGTTTTGCACAGTAGACCGTCCCATACTAACTATAGTATGGGAGGGTCTACTGTGCAAAGCTGATTTTACCTGTGACAGCTACAGTGGTAGGCAAAACGATTCGTTTTTCGCCATAGGGACCGGGGATATGAAAATAATAGTAAAAAGGTTTTTGTTCCGGCAATTTTGAAAGATTGTAAAGGAGAAAAAAAACTGATTTTAATATTAACTGAGACGAGTAGATTCGTTCGTGGTGCATGTTTATAAAACTCGCTTGGTTAATATTAGTTACCCAATTGATGATGATGAACATGAGGTGATAACAGGTACCATCTCACTTCTTGTTACATTCCCTTGTAATTTCACGCAATAAAACTCCGAATACGAGCAGAATCTTGTCAAATTGACGTAAACTTTTTTATGAAATATTTTAACTTGCAATGAACAATTAGGAATAGATACTACCAAAAAAAAAGAACCGTTACAGTATACGTACCTTACGTACTTAAAATATATCTGACACAGATTGACCCTGCATAGGATTTATTCAGATTCAACAAAAAATACCTCTTATTCTGTTTCTGAATCATTTTAGCGCCCCGAGCTAAATGACGATATCGCGCCGGTCGTGACAGCTACATGCCACGATTAAAATAAGCAAAAAAAAAAATTTTGCAAATTTTTTTCTTATTTTTTTTTTTACTTTTGGTTTTGGCTTACAAAGTATCCACCCCTATTACAAGAAAAAAATATATATATACCTCTCGTACGGTAGCCCCGTTTGGTATTTAGGTTGATTAAGTTTTATACCAGTAATAGATCATATGGTTTCAAGGAATTACACAAATCGTTCACAGCCTGTAGAGAGGTATAATAATAAGATATAACTATAACCAATTCACTTCACACCCGCTGTTTTCTCACAAATCACGCCGCATTACCTCCGGGAGCCCGCACGGAGACGCACTAAAGATACACGTCATTGTTCTAATGGAAAACATCATGAGCCCTGACATCGGGGCTCCCCGAAGAGCCCAACTCTTGTTATCTGCAGAATTATATAATAAAACAAATGTGTCAAGCGCGAGCGGGATTGTAGGCCGTGGATTTTAGTTTTTAGTTCTTTTTATGTTCGAATTTTCGAAGTTACATCTAGTTCACACAGAAACTGTTTACAGGACCTGATTTAGCGAACCCGTTTTAGTCTGGTGATGGCGCCTGTAGTACCTAGTATGAGCGAGTTCACATACACGACAGTATTCCGAATCAAGTAAAAAAATACTGGATCCGTTATTTTTATCGTATCCTTTCTGACAGATGCGACGCAGCTGCCATTTGTTAACTGATCCGTCGGTACAGATGTGAATAACACACCCAGTACCGACGGACCCATTAGAAAGGATCCGCTGTGTGTGTCTTAAATAATAAAACTTGATCAATAATTATTTTGTTAGTAACAATATACTCTGGCGAGACGCTATTTCGACACTTTACTGAAAAATATTTTTTTATTAGAAGTATTTTTGCCTAACTGGACAATATTAGTAGAAAAGCCGTCTTTATCACTATACAAAATCTCGTATAGCGAAATACCTAGACATAATCATGTCTGGAACTAGATTTAGACCTGGATTTCCAAGAATTGACCAGAAATATTCATTTCGATCTTTAAAATTCACTCAATAAATGATACTCAAATACTTATTGGTTTTTTTCCTAGCAGGTTTCGATTCCATGGAAACGTAAAGGATTAAAACCTGTTTTTTAATTTATTGTTCAAATATTTTTTTCTAGGCATTTATTCGCTCTTCCGCGACTATGCAAGCCTTATTATGTACATCCTATTTTATTAGGTACTTAAGAATAACATTAAATATAAAAAATCACATGCATAAAAAAATAGCTGTGATAGCTTGGTGGTGTGACCGCCAGACTGCCAAGTCATAGGTCTCGAGTTTGAACCCAAGGCACACATCTCTGACTTTTCAGATTCATGTGCGTACTGTATAATTATCACTTGCTTAAAAACGGTGAACGAAAACATCGTAAGGAAACCGGCATGCCTGAGAGATATTTTTCGACGGCATGTGAAGGTAAGTCAGAGCGGCATAAACTCTGACACCAGGTTAGTCACTAACCACACGAAAAGAAAGAAAGAAGAGGAAGAAGAAGCATAATAAAAAATATATAATATAATATCGACATCAGGGACCACAATTCCACGGGCACGGATTACCACAACAGAGGAATCAGTGACGTTCCCAATGAACCCTTTCCAAAGAAAGCAACAGTTGTTATCAAATCCACTATATTATTTACATGACCAACATACACATACAATACTCATATACACACACCCACTGACTGACATCCGTAGTGCACAAAGGTTCCAGACGAAAACCAGCGTCAAATGCTTATAGTGCTTTACATTAAGCTGACCTGGACACCTTTTTGGTCCAGCTGTGAGTCACATACCCAAGACTTTTTTTTATATCACACTTTTTGTCTGTTGTGTCTCTTTGTGCTGTCCAAATAAATGTTTCTTTATCTTTTATCTTTATCTTAACATTTCTAGTTAAGTAGATAGGTACTGAGTATTTGTTTTAGAAAATAAGCGGAGCCTTGTTTGGTATTTAAGGCTTTATAAAACTATCCAAGAATCTTCAAATACTTAGTAGGGGATCTACCTACCTAAAGGGAATCTTAAAATAAATTATCTTTTACTTCGCTTCAGACCTACTTTCAACACTGAAATTGTGAATATTTTTCTAAATAAGTTTGTTGCTGTAGAATTTGGGTGAAAGTTAAATTATATTTTTTACCTCGAGTAAGCAGTCCTTATAAGATTTAAGGATCTACTAAATCATAATTATCATGTAATAACAGGGCACTGATTCGGTATGACACAACAAAAATTTAACACGCAAATAACATGGCCGCGATTCCACCCGAAAGTATGAATGAAGAAATGTACGTTTGTTACCTAATTCCTTCTAAACGGCTGGACCGATTTGGATGAAATTTTGTATATATATTTCAATGAGTTCCTGAATGGTTTGAAAATACAATTGGAACCTGTAGGTGGCGCTGCTGTCGGTATGTCACCAAGAGTCGCAAAATTAAAAAAAAAGTTAATGTATAATTTAAAATATCATGTTTAATGTGGCGCTGCTTTTCCGGGCAGGACGACGTCTGCCAGGTCCGCTAGTAGGTATATATGAATGTATTCAATTTAATATAATATTATTTGGCAATGAATGGTCTTGAACTGCAAAAAACAACTGTCACGCAGTCACGTTACTTGTGTGTGTTTTTTTAAGATAATAGGTTGCCAAACAAGCTTCTACTTCTTTTCTTGTGGTTAGTGACTAACCTGGTGTCAGAGTTTATGCCGCTCACTGACTGACATCCGTGGGGCACAAAGGTTGCAGACGCAAACCAGTGTTATGTACTTAAAGTGCATTAAACTGATCTGGACACCTTTTTGGTCCAGCCGTGAGACACATAACCTAAACTTTTTTCTTCTTTTATGTCACACTTTTTATCTGTTGTCTCTTTGCGCTGTGTCCAAATAAATTTTCTTAATCTTTATTTTTATCTTTGCATAAGTAAGCTATTATAAACTTTTTAACGTGCGGAATCCTACTAAAACAGTGTAACGGATACGCACATTCGATATGGGAGCTATAATGGGGCCCCCGGCGACATTGTTCCGATGACGTCACAAGATAATAAGTTCGTACTATTGATATATGGGAATAGTTTTTGTTAGTACCGGTGATGTTTAGCAAACAATGTAGGGAGGATTTATGGTTACATAATTAGAGGGGTTAACATTTTATAATAAAACATAACATTAACATATTCATGCTTATATTCCCCGAAGGGTTGGGCAGAGGCTTATGGTAACACCCTCATTTCGCCGTTATGTTAAGGAGGAGGAGGATTTGTGTCCGGTTAATGGCAATAGGCTCGCCCCCTATTACATGGGACTTAAATATAACTGGCAAAATGAGGGTGTTACTAAAAACACCTGTGCGCAACCCTTCGGAGAATACAAGGCGTGATGTTATGATGCTTTTAATGCAACAAATTCTTTTTATACAGGGTAATTGAAAAAACACCCGAAACCTCTTAGCACTAACTTCGTATTAGGACCCTGAGCAACGTGTTCTACGACTTTAAATAATTCGAAACTTTTTTTTCATACAAAAATATGAAAATACTCTTTGGTTTGCATAGAGACAGCAGACGAGAGGCCGGTGTCGCGTCAGCGTGGCCTTACAGTAAGTAAAAACGGCGCAAGGAGCAAAATTTGCGCAAGTACCCATACACAATTTTTACACACTTCAAATAAAAACATTATTTTTGGCTAACCTTTCTACCTTTTTTCAAATTCGTAGAAGAAACGTTGTTCGGGATCATGATACGAAGTTAGTACTTAGAGGTGTCGAGTGTTTTTTCAATTACCCTGTATAAATACCACCTGTCTTCCCCCGAAGGGATATCAAAGACGGTGAGGCATGGTTAAAGATGTGCTGGATTACTCACCAGAAAGAACCAAATTTCACCTGACCTAAGTATAGAACCTAGACCTCTAGACTAATGATGCAGACAGTTGAATTTGTTTGCTTGTATTCCTTCAATCATAGTAAATAGGTAGGTACCTAGCTATTAAAATAATTATTATTATATTTACGATACACCGTAAACCGGTACTACTTTGATAAAAACTTCGTTTTGTAATAAAACTCAAATAGTACAAATTCTGAACGCATTCTTTCGATTATTTTTTTACGTTTGGCAGCATTGAACGTCATTGTCAGCGTGTGAGTCGTAGTGGGTGGATCCTTGCCGGTTGATGAAAAAATATTAAAAATATGTCGGTAATATTTTGTTTAATTATTTATGAGGTTTATTGGGGTTACTTTCAAATTCCTTAGAAAAAAAGAGAGGTATCATAGTAACAATCATAGTTTAACATTTATCACCAACATTTTTTTTTCTCAAAATTATTAAGAAACATTATAATGTCATTCAAGAAATAGACAAAATAAACAAAATCGATGTTATCATTTTTATTTTTTATTTTTATTTTTTTCATATTTCAAGAGAAAAATACATTTCAATTTTGAATTTGATCAAAGTCACTGAAAACAGTACTGAAAACAATTGTCTATTAGTTAACTCATAATTATTAACGTAATGCGGAGCCCTTGATAAAGGTTCAAAATATATTAAATTATGTTTCAAACACAGTCAAGCGCGTGTGTTCTAATTAATTCTAATAAACTAAAATGCTATTGTTTTATTCCACACAATGTAGCTCACGTTAACCTCTCTTGTATTTTAAATTTTAATTAAAAACCACGTATTTAATTAAATCTATTGGCAAGCCCAAACTTTTGGTCAACTCGTCGTGTGAAATGTAAATTTTAAATTAAATTTTAAACTGTTATAAATTGAACTAAAAAATTAGAAAGATAATTTAGACGATTACATTAGTTTACCAAACATAAATAAATATATGAAATATAAATTACACATTTATTTAACAACAACATAAGATAACATCACGCCTGTATTCCCCGAAGGGTTGGGCAGAGGTGTATAGTAACACCCTCATTTTGCCGTTATGTTTAAGTCCATGTAATAGGGGGCGAGCCTGTTGCCATCAACCAGACAAAACCAAACTCCGGTCTGCTACTGAGGAAACACGGAAAAACCCAATAACACTGCCCGACCTGGGGATCGAACCCAGGACCTCACGATCAGCAGTCGCGCTTGCCACCACTATACCAACAAGGCAGTTAATAGTTAATCTAATTCAAAAAAGATAATTATAAAGCAGAGTGATCTATAAACCGTCGGTCCCAGGTGCCATACGAATACCTATGACAGTCGTTACATTTAGTCAGAAGCCCGAAAGTCTGACAACCGGTCTAATCTTAGTATATCGGCATTGCCCAGTAATTGCGGAGGTCTGATGGCAGTTGCTCCGTGTAAAATACTGGCATCCAGCCGCATCTGGGTAGACTGGAAGCTGACCCCAACATAGTAGTGATCTATAAACTTTTAGATTGTTATATTATACTTATTATATTTTAGATTAAAAAAGGACAATGGATACTGTACTCTAAAATCAATTAATACCTACGTCATACATAAATAGGTTATTTGATATTTATTAGACAAACAGAGCCCAAGGCGATGTCTATTACATCACCATTCTAGAGTGAACGTTCCTCCCAAAAGTCTAGGCTTAAGGCATTATCTCTATTACATGGAACATCACTAATAAACAGTGTTTACTCATTCGGTCAATAAAATTAAGTTAGGTTCCTTTGAATTTAAAAGACCAACAGTTACCGTAACTTATATATAGGAATTGACGAGTCCATAAAAACAAAACATTTTTTTTTTCTTTTTCCTGTGGTTAGTGACTAACCTGGTGTCAGAGTTTATGCCGCCCATTTGCCTCTGACTTAGCTTCACAGAATATCTGTATACTTCCAGAAATATCTGTCAGGTATGCCGGTTTCCTCACGATGTTTTCCTTCACCGTTTTTATGTAAGTGATAATTATACAATACGCATAGGAATCCAAAAAGTCAGAGGTGAGTACCTTGGGTTCGAACTCGAGCCCTATGACTTGTCAGTCCGACGGTGACACCACTAGGCTCCCTTATTTTTCATATCGTCCCTCACACAATCCATCCATCTTTTCTTTGGTCTCCCTCTTCCCCTCCATCCATGAAGATTCATATTCATAACTCTCTTAGTCACATGTGTTTCATCGCTTCTCATCACATGACCATACCAAGACAAAAAATGATTTCCTTTCAACTTTTCTGTCACTGGTGCCACTTTCAAACTCCCTCTAATATACCTATTTCTTACTTTATCCATTCGCTTTACCCCACACATCCATCTCAACATCCTCATCTCCGCTACGTGTAATCTTCTTTCATCCGTTTTCTTCACGGCCCAACACTTTGATCCGTACAGAACGACAGGTCTTTTATGGAGCTGTACTACTACTGAAATTATTTATATAAACTAGAGATCTCCTCCGGTTTCACCCGCGTCTTTCGTATTTGGCGTTTTTCAGTATAAAAGCCGAGATTCCTTTTCCGAGGTTTAAACTATCTCTGTACCAAGTTTCATCAAAATCGGTTCAGTAGTTTAGTCGTAATGAGGTAACAAACAAACAGACAGACGTTACTTTCACATTTATAACAAGACTCAATGTTACTTAAGACCCTTTTGTGTTACTGCGTAACACAGTAACCGTTAAAAGGTGTTCCAACATCATAAAGATAGAGAACTTATTCCGTAACAAAACCAAGCTCGCTTCCTCATAACTTAAGTAAAATATTTTCCCAGTAAGCTCATAATATTCTTCAATTTCCAGCCAGCGAGCTTTGCCCTGAATTTTACGAAAAAAGCCTTTTGAATAAAACGCATCATACAAAACACGCGCAGAATGTGTGAGCATGCTTTTAGAATATTGGTATTCGTGCTCACGTCGGCGACCGTGCGAAGTGGCACTTACGTCCCATTCTGCATAGAACTAGTTGTTCTATATTATTATTATATAATGGTCGAGACACCGAGCTCTTGAGTCGAAAGTACTGACTGGTAAACAATCGTAAAAACAAATGATTTTATTTTTACATTATTGTCCCTTACCAATAATCGTTGTGTAAAGTTATGACAAGTTTTTTTTATTAGCCTATTGAATGTTGAGCAAAGGCTGGAGGCATTTTGCCGTTCCTAACCATACCAGTTTTTTACATAAATAAATGTATAGTTTCGCTGACTTTAAACATCCTTATAACTTTATACAGTGATTATATCTATACTAATATTTATAATCTATACTAATATTATAAAGAGGAAAGATTTGTATTTTTGTATGTAACGAATACACTCAAAAACTACTGGACCGATTTCAAAAATTCTTATGCCGTTAGAAAACTACATAATCACTGAGTAACATAGGCTACGGGCGGAGCCGTGAAGGCACAGCTAATTATATAAAGCGGGTAGAATAAAAGTTGCGTTTGATTTTGGTAACATTGGCGATTTACAAATAAGACGATGGAAGAATCAGAAAAACATTTATTTTCACATAAATAAAGGTGAACATAAAAAACACATAAAGCAAAGCTAAAAATTAAATACACTACAATCACTATAGAAAAAAAAATTAAAGGGAGCTTTTAAAAAAAACTGTAACAATAAAATTTTACCGAATATTTTAACCTCCCATTTCAGTTTAATTAAAGTTCAACAGTTTAAAAATGTCGACCTTTAAGAATTGAAGCGTAAAATTTATCGCTTGCTACCAAAAATCGTTCATGTGGAATAAATTCAATAAATATTCTGGAAATTAAATATAAAAAATATTGTAGCAGTCGTAAAAGACTGCAACTCTTTTAGTGGATATACCAGGCGTTAAAGGTTTTAAGTGATAATGATAAAACATATGATTACTGGAATTGCTCCGTAGCCCGGAATATGGATTTGTGCCCGGTTGATAGCAATTCCAGTTTACCATAAAATTATTATAGATACTTCTTATTATAGTATATTATTAACTAGCTGTGTCCTCACGGCTCCGCCCGTAGCCTATGTTACTCAGTGATAATGTAGCTTTCTAACGGCGAAAGAATTTTTGAAATCGGTTCAGTAGTTTTTAAGTTTATTCGTTACATACAAAAATCCAAAAATACAAATCTTTCCTCTTTATAATATTAGTATAGATATAGATTAAAATTAGCCTGTACTGTCCCACTGACCTCCCTCCGTTCCTTCCATCTATCGCGATTCCGTGCAGCTTCATGCCAACTGTCAAGAAAGGCATCCAACTAGTCCCGCCATCGTCTCCGCGTTCTGCCGCGACCCCGTCTCGCAGTCTCGGGGCTCCAGTCTTGTGCTATACGGGCCCACAACTCATTCGGCATACGGCAGACATGTCCTACCCAGACCCACTTCAGATGGGCGGCCTTTTGAGCCACATCTACAATTTGGGTTTTGGAGCGTAGTATTGTGTTCCGAACACGATCTGTTGATTTTACACCAAGTGACTGCCGTGTTGGTCTAGTGGTTGCAAGCGCGACTGCTGAGCAAGGGGTCCTGGGTTCGATCCCCAGGTCGGGCAGTGTTATTGGGTTTTTCCATTATGAATTTGTCAGTAGCAGCTTAGAGTCTGTATTAATGCCCGGTTAATGGCAATAGGCTCCCCCTTATCACATGTGACTTAAAAACATAACTGGCGAAACGTGAGTGTACTAAAAAACACCTCTGCTGAACTCTTCGGGGAATGTAAGGCGTGATGTTATGTTATACTGTGCTCCATAGCCCTTTGGCAAACCTTGAGTTTGGACTTCTGGATGGTGGTCAAAAGCCAAGTGCATGAGCTTAAAAGTGCAAAAACATTTTCATACAATAAGAAAATACTTTTTTGTCATCACTACATTAAGTACCTATCATGATTCTAAGAAGTGTGACTGAGAAAAAAGATGAAAAACTTTGTCTTTTTATTATTATTATTTTTTTACTTCGCCAGTCGCGTATCAAGGAAACACTTGGTAAGTTTTTACATGTGTCGTTACGTCCTGTTCGAACAAGTTGTGTTAGAAACGCGAAGTTTATTTCATAACACTTTTATATTCAAATCGTTTTTCATTCAGAAATGTGCTTGTTAAGATATTTTTCTTTTTACACGTAAGTTATTTTTAACTGAAAGAAGAAAGAAGAAGAAAAAATATTTATTTTATCGCCTAAGCGGACGCACACGAATGCTTAAAAATAAAAAAAATATAAAAATTCTTAAAATTTAAATCTTAAAACTACAACAAAACTGTGTACTTAAATTTAACATACATAAAAACTCACGCCTTTTTCCCATGGGGGTAGGCAGAAACTATAGAACGCCACATGCTACGACTCTTACATACCCCTTTCGCTTCATCCACATTCATACATCTTGTCATACACGCACGCCGGTTGAGAGTACTACGCACCTGACCTTTGTGAAGAACATCACCAATAACATCGATGTATGTCCGTCTAGGACGTCCTCTACCGGCGTTCATGTGAACGCCGGTAGAGGACGGCCGGTAGAGGAGGATGTTAATGGTAACATCCGCCTTATAAATTTCTTTTGTTAATCGCCGTTCACTCATTCTCTCAACATGGCCAAACCACCTAAGCATACTCCTTTCAATTTTTGTCACTACATCATCTTTTAAACCGCAACTTTGTCTAATCTCTTCATTTCTCAATCTATCATTCAAAGTTACACCGCACATACTTCGCAAGGAACGCATTTCCACGGCATTTATTCTACTTTCATGCCTCTTCTGCCACGACCAACATTCACTTCCATACATAAGCGTAGGTACCAACACACCATTATGGACAGCCAGTCGTGCCTTTTATAAATTTAACATATCATTATAATTAACTGGTAACCCATACACAAAATAGTTAAAAAAATACGAGCTACTAATTTACAGTCTGTGGTGCATGGGTTACATAAGCATCATAAATCTACTAACAACTGCGTCCTTGTTTTATTGGTGGCAAGCGCGACTGCTGATCGTGAGGTCCTCGGTTCGATGTCCATGTCGGGCAGTGTTATTGGGTTTTTCCGTGTGGAATTCCTCAGTAGCAGCCCAGAGTATGGATGTGTGCCCGGTTGATGGCAATAGGCTCGCCCCGTATTACATGGGACTTAAACATAACGGCGAAATAAGGGTGTTACTATACACCACTGCCTAACCATTCGGGGAATACAGGCGTGATGTTATGTTATATTTTTTTTCTGTGTTGAGTTTTGAGGAACTTCCCAATACTAATCTGGCTCTCACATATACACGACGGAACACAGTAAACTGATTAGCTGGACTTTGATTTGAGGGTAGTAGCTAGCCAGTCGGACCGTAAAGATTCTACCACCAAGCGAACTTTACCCTGCCGGGAAATCGACCCATGACTTATCGCTGAGCAGTTGCGCTTGTGACCAATTTACCAACGAGGCATACTACAGCATACTTTGCTTTTATAAATATAAAAATGAAAATCAGCGATATAACATCTAAAACTCTCATTGTAGTTTTGTTCAAACTATTTATTTTTGTAAAATACATATAACAGATTCTTGTAGGGGTGAATCTAACATTACAGTTATAGCTAATATCGGTCTGTCAGGATTGCGAGTATGTATGGTAAATAAAGTAAATGAAACCAACATAGACTCTCCACAACTGAGAGTAGGTACTTATATTTAGGTTAGTAGTTAGTTACAGAAGCTAGTTCACAATATAATAATTTATACAAGATCAGAAAATAAGGACAAGCAAATCCAGCGGGAGTCAGCTTTCTTAGCGGCCAATGCAAACAGTGGCATAAAAAGCAAAAAAGAGATAGCGCAGTACAAAAGAAAGTGATAACACGATCAGTGATATCACATGCCCGATTAAACAGATACCCATAATTTCGGTAGCCGCTGATTAAAGATAATGAACTGTGATGATTTTAATGTTCATTAAAATAATATAAAACAATAATTTAAACCACTTAAAATCCTTATTTTGTGTTTCATTTGTCTTAAAATGCTGACTAGAATTAAAAACTTAAAAACCAAATAATGATTTATGGTGTTTTTTTTATGAAATGGCCACACTCATTTGTGGTATGGCGGATTTGTTTAATGTTTTTTACGACAATCTGACGAAGAGAGTATAATTTTCTGTGAATCTAACATTTGTTTTGTTGTGATTGTTTCCAAATCGTATTTTCTGCCGGTTCTGCATTGTGTGTGAAGAATTGTTGCCTTAACCACTACGAGATAGACTCTACAGTGCGAAATTGACGCGTGCGTGTTGTGTTGTGAAACCAACAAATACCTTAAGAGAGAGACTCCAATGCAAAATTGTCGATTTTGTATTTACGAGATAGAGACTCATCCTAATTGTGCGATATTGACGCTTTAGTGTTGTGTTTTCCGACCTTGGCATTGGCTGAAGAAGTGTGAAGAACTTTACAGCATAAATGTTAAAAAACTATAAGTACTTAGCACAATTACTATATATGCCTGAAACGGTTTTGTAAATTAAAAAACCACAAGTTTGTTGAAGAAGCCTCCAAACAAGCAATAAAATGAAAAATAAATATATTGAAACATGTTTAAAAACTTTGTTTTCTTTGAGTTCTATTAAGTACAGCGAATTTTCATTTGGCAGTTTTTGTCAAACGAATATGTATTATAAGCAATGCATAATCGTTAAATAAACTGCAAAATGAGAAATCGTTATACTGCCGCGCGATTCATAAACGCAGTAAGTAACATTTTGGACAAAAATGAGTTAAATATTTATTCGTAATCACCATAGGATTGATTACGAATATTTATATTTAACTCATTTTTGCCCAAAATGTTACTTACCGCGTTTATGAATCGCGCGGCAGTATAGCTATAGGTATAAATAAATATAAATAGTAAGTATGTACCTATCTATTCGTAATTCCCGCGCCTCACGAGTTGCCTATGGCATAAACTGGCGCGCTAGTGTGCTCTCG
Organism: Amphipyra berbera; assembly: GCA_910594945.2. NCBI lineage: Eukaryota > Metazoa > Arthropoda > Insecta > Lepidoptera > Noctuidae > Amphipyra > Amphipyra berbera. The sequence goes on along the minus strand of OU343136.1, from coordinate 4,544,318 downwards.
TGTAAGCTTCATAATTGTATAAAGTTGTCGTTCTTCTCTTGAGTATTATGTTCTGTGAGCAAATCAGATATAAAAGATCAGACTTCTTTGGCGATTCGACATAGAATTCTCTGCACCATCTAATGACCACTGTTTTTATAAAGTCGGGTACGTTGATTCATCTTGACGACTACCCTCCTTTATCAACATTGTCCAGTGTTACCAGCTGCCGAGAACAGTTGAGTAAATAAATGAGTCGAAATAAATATTATCATTACCGCGAAAGTTTAAAAGTTAAATAATTTAGAATAATTAATGTTTGAACAAATCAGATTTGGTACAAAAGTGCTGAGGTAGTTTTATTCGAAATTGACAGGACTAACTATTGCACCTGATTGTTCGCAGGAACATCTGCCACACCATAGAAGTCACCTTATATGAGAAAACTATTCTTCGTTCTTCCAGAATGTATGTATTAGCCGCTCAAAATTGCCACATTGGGTAAGCGGGTTGGTGATTTTAGAGCCAATCCTATCGATAATTTGGGATAATTTAAATTAAATATTGCAATTCTTTTAGTCAGATGATGATGTCAGGCAAGCGGCCGGTCATAAAACAAGAAGCCAAAACCTCTAACAACATGGATTTACCCTTTATCATCATTGTCCAGTGTTACCAGCTACCGATAACTCATTGTAGTTTTATTCAAACTAGTTTGTACTACCAACTAAATTAATAGTGTTTCAAGAACACACGGTGTCCAGCAAAACCCAGGGAAATCTAGCTACTTCACCCGGCACGACATGTTCCCTGAATAATTAATGATCATCAACATATTTAGTAACTAGAAATACTAAATTATGAGAGAAACTGTTTGGAAAGTTTCAGTTTATAAAATTATACGGACTATTTTTTAGGTTGGTCGTTATTCGACTAGATTAATTAATTAAGCATTAATTATAATCAGAAAGTCGTTAATTTTATTTATAGCCTTTTAGAAGGGGCTCGTGGCTAATTTGATTACACGTATGGTGTGGTGGCTGAGCGATCGGCGAAATTCTACTGAGATATTCTGATAAACTTTATTTCTAGAAGCAAAGCTGTCGGACCCAAAAGCTCAAAATTGTATCATTGCCTTTTCATTGGGCTATTAATTCGCTAAATAAATTCAGAAGCCAAATGAGATCCCGTAACGAACATAAATCTAATAACAATATTTAGCGAATACTAAATAATAATATTAAAGTTTATGTACGGAGTTATTTATGCATGGCTCTTGTAGTCTGAATTAAATTGAATTATTATTTAAATATAACTTCTCATACTTCAAACAAATATTGTTAGAATAATAGACAATTTAGGATCGTGGTTTTACCTGTCTGGACAAGTGCAACGCTTGATTTTTACTTCTATACTCGGGAGCAATGAATCCGGCTCACCAACATAAACAAAACAATGTTAAATGTTAAACAATTTTTAACGATATTTTCCGAGATATTAAAGTATATGTTGGTGACCCGGATTCATTGCCCCCGTGTGTTTTTCCTTAGTACTGTAGAGAAACGAGGTATGGTGTTCCTCCTACGAAAAGGGAGGATCCTCCTACTAGGCGGGTCTCATGTCTGGCGGGCTACTGCCCAACGGTTGGCGTTGGGAAGTTATATGTATACTATCTGCGTGTCAAATCTTCATATCGCGATGCAAGATTTGTGACGTTTCATTTTGACAGCTGTCGTTGTTGTCGCTGTAGTCTGATAAACAATAGTCATGCTGCGTAGTTCGCATGTGGCGTGATAGATGCCGCCACAATACTATGGTTATAATGAATTATGCAACATAATTAAGCCCTTAAATATTTAATGAAGCGTGATTCCGTTTGAAAAATGGATATTATTTGGATTTATTTAAGTTGTAGTTATCTTCAGTATTTCAGAATGCTGGCTGAATACGTATGACGGTATGAAAGGGAAAAGAATAAAAAAATAGAACGTGACGAGTATAGTGTGTGTCAAAAACATTATTATGGCATGTGTCAATATTCTCATTTTGTAATTCAGTAAAACAATTGATATTCATAACTGATATTGATTATGTTGACATATTGTTCATTCACGAATTATAGATTAACTTCAGACCTTAATTTCAAATTAACTAATGCACGAACAATTAAAAAAAAATTGCAAACGCTTACGGTCTTCTTCTTCTCGTGTGGTTAGTGACTAACCTGTTGTCAGAGTTTATGCCGCCCATGGGCCTCTGACTTTGCTTCACATGCCGTCGAGAAATATCTCTCAGGCATAACGGTTTCCTCACGATGTTTTCCTTCATCGTTTTTAAGCAAGTGATAATTATACAATATGCACATGAATCCGAAAAGTCAGAGGTGCGTGCCTTGGGTTCGAACTCGAGACCTATGACTTGGCAGTCTGACGGTAACACCACTAGTCTATCACTGCTCATAGTTTATATTATAACGCTTACGGTGCATTCATTTTTGTTTGAAATAAAAACTAGATTTTTAAAACCTATTTTTATAAAGGGTATTATTCTTTTGTACAAAATATAATGTATCCAGTATATAAATCTAAGCATAAATAAGCAACGTGAAACTGCGTACATGATATAGTTAGTAAGATAAAGTGAATTTTTCATGTTAAGCACACGAGTCATGCACCGCAGTCAGACGCAGTCAATGAACTTGGGTAAGTACAAGTTTACATTGTTCTAGTGCAAACTGAGTTAGAAATGGAATTAGTTGTAAATGAGATGTATCTTATAATATTTTAAGAGTATTGTGAGAATATAAATTCGTAATTTAACTGCCTCGTTGATCTAGTGGTGGCAAGCGCGACTACTGATCGTGTGGTCATGGGTTCGATCCCCAGGTCGGGCAGTGTTATTGGATTTTTCCGTAAGGATTTCCTCAGTAGCAGCCTGGAGTACGGATTTGTGCTCGGGTGATGACATTAGGCTCGCCTCCTATTACATGGGACTTAAACATAACGGCAAAATGAAGGTGTTACTATACACCTCTGCACTACCCTTCGGGGAATACATGCGTGATGTTATGTTATGTAAGTTCATAAGTTTTCGTTGATGTTTGCGAGCGATTATATTTTTTTAAACTTATTTTCCCATAATTTTTTATCGGTTTTCTAGAGCACACTACGTTTAAATACGATAAAACCGAAGAAATTAATCACTTTTAAAATAAAAACAGTCGAAGGTCAATTGCCTGCGCGTCTAGAACTAAAGCCACCATGAATTTTTAAAAGACCATAGAATAAAAAATGGATAACTGTTTTAATATGAAAAAAGATTCCAAACAAAAAACCTTAAAACTTAAAACAAATTGCAATTCAGACAATATAAACGAAACAAAAACGCGGTTCACGAGTGCTACAATATTAAGCAATTTGCTTAATCCTAAGTCTCGTTAAGTGGCGGGTAGTCGACAAATTGCGGCGCTTGCTGACATCAGTCAAGTCATATCTGGTTTTAGTATAATGAGCGCTCCACGGCGGACGTGTTTTTTGTTCCTTTATCGGGTCCCTCACTCCCCGTAATTGGGATGTATTTTTTATTCCTCTATCTGTGTTTAAAATCTTAGAAAACTGTGAGTTATCTGTGAATGGATTTCCTCTTGAGTTCACAAAGGAGACGGAGAATTGAGGTTAAGCTGGTTAACGTTTGGTGCGCATTTAATTTTGTGCTGAATGAAAGAAAGATTTGTAAGGTTGATAATGTACCATGCAGACGGTCTGCCTTTTTCAGGTTGGAAAGTAATCCGAAGTAAAATCATATCGTTTATATGTAGGTACATGATTTACTAACACAGTCAAGATGTGGTTTTTAGATAATCGTCTCGGGTGTTCGCTTTTTCAATCCATGGCTGATATAAATTAGTGATTGTATGAACTTTCTTCTTTTCATGTGGTAAGTGGTGTCCTGGTGTCAGAGTTTATGCCGCCCATGGGCCTCTGACTTGGCTTCACATGCCGTCGAGAAATATCTCTCAGGCATGCCGCCGGTTTTCTTACGATGTTTTCCTTCACCGTTTATGAGCAAGTGATAATTATACAATACGCTCATGAATCCGAAAAGTCAGAGGTGCGTGCCTTGGGTTCGAACTCGATCGAGACTTATGAGTTGGCAGTCCGAAGGTTACACCACTGGGCTATCTTAAAAGAAAGAAATCAATGCTGCAATACAGCACAAGCTGTTAGCAGTTTACTACTATAGTGTGGTTATTATTTGAGGGGCTCGTAACTACTTAACAACCACGCCGATTATACGATTTGCGAGGTTAAGCTGCGCTTATTGCGGTCATCTCGTGGATGGGTGACCGTTCGTTACACATCAAGGCCCCTCCGTGCCTGGGACGTTAAACTGTCGGTCCCGGATGTCATAAGAATAAAGAAGAAAGTCGTTATGGGTAGTCAAAAGCCCAAAAGACTGACAAACAGTCTAAATTTAGGATATCGATATTGCCCAGTTACTGGGTTGCGGAGGTGTGATGGCAGTCGCTGCGTGTAAAATACTGGTATTCAGCCGCATCTGGTTAGACTGGAAGCTGACCCCAAGATAATTGGGAAAATGCTAGGAGGAAGAAGAGTATGATTATTAGTAATAGCTATTATGCCTAGTATGGAAACCCGACCGCATCAAAGCATATTTTTGTGTATATTGTTAAAATGTATTACCGATTGTGATCTTAGAAACCATCATAGGTAATAGGTGCCTTTGTTGTGAAACATTAGGAATTTTATATAGATAGGTACTAGCGACCCGTCCCGGCTTCGCACGGGTGCAATGCAGATACTAATGTGGGGCATATAAACCTTCCTCTTGAATCACTCTATCTATTGCTGAAAATTGCATTAAAATTCGTTGCGTAGTTTAAAAGATCTATGCGTACAGACAGCGGGAGCGACTTAATTTTATACTATGTAAAAATACTTCATTCGTAAAGGCCTAAGCTCACGATAGACAATTCAACACTGTCATATCCCCAGTATTCATACAACGTGTAGTTACGTAAAGCTAATCAAAATTTCCCAGCCGTTGAACCGCAAATTCCATCATTTTATCATTCAAATTACCAATAACATAACAATTAGGGGTATTTCATTATATTATTATTCTAGTCGCGTTGGGAAATCATAAATTATTGTGCGCCACGTAGATTTTACATAAATAATCGAATGGATGCCGTGGTTCGTGGGATGGGGGCGCTACCTGACGTTCTTATAATTCTGACAATTTATTAGATTCGCTTTTTGAATACACTAGCACTGCATAATGAGTACCAAAACCATTTAAAATGGAAGTCGTTCAATGAGGTCAATGACCTATAAATATTATAATATGCTTGATATAAAGATAATAAGTGACCCGTAATCAACTGCCCGGATCATACATACTACATATTTGAGAGGTTAAGCTGCGCTTGCCGCGGTCAGTTCGTAGAGTGGTGACCGTTCGTTAAACATCGAGACTCCTTCTTGCCTCTAACAGCATGTTAAACAATTGATCCAAGGTGTCATACGAATACCTATGACAGTCCTTACGGGAAGTCAGAAGCCCGAAACTTTCACAAATGGTCTAACCTTAGGATATCGGCATTTACCAGTAAATTGGGTTGCGGAGGTCTGATGGTAGTCGCTCCGTGTAAAATACTAGTATTCAACCGCATCTGGTTAGATTGGAAGTTGAACCCTACATACACGATAAGTATCTGTAGAGTTCCTCGCCGCCTCATCTCCATAGGACCAACTACTTCCTTATGGGAGGATATACTATGCAAAGCTATGAGGTCTTTTTGCTTCATTATTTGTAAAGATACAAAAGTCTCTATTTTAACCAATAACGCTCCGTAAATTATAGGAATCGGCCATTAAGGAAGTCAGTTTTGACTTTGTCACCCTCACTTTTTATTTTTCCAGTAGGGATGGGCCGAATATTCATTTAATATTCGGCAGATTTACCGAACATTCGTATTCGGCCGATTATTCGGCAAAAATGTCGAACATTCTACCGAATAATCTTGCGTTCAAAAATTGCCTCTATGCTTGTATGAAGTAGTATAATTACATAATTGTTATCCGTATCAAGCGTGTTTTAACATTTATCGAATGTCCAAATGTTCGACCTCTTCCTTCCACTTATTTTATTGTTTTTTGGCAATTTACTGAGTTGTAACGATTTTGTACACAAAAACAAATGGATATCCCAATGTTTTGGCGCTAATTAGATGACGAAATAACAGTACGGAGGTAGCAGCATCAGCGGTTGGAATGGTCGCGCGTATCAATGCGTTCGACATTTGTATAGACTTGAATTTTTCAATGTACGCTAGAGCGCGCCGTATCCTGCCGAATATTCGGCCGAATGTTCGGTTCGGTAAACTTTTAATCGAACATTCGGCCGATTATTCGTATTCGATGAAACCCTTATTCAGCCCATCGCTTTTTCCAGTCATATCCTAGCGTACCTCACAGCTAAGGTTTATCCTAAGAGTCCTAATGGTGTACGAAAGAGCTCTTTAATCATCGTTTTCCAAGATTTCTGTAACCAAAGCGCGACATTATTGAAGTATTTTCTTACTGAAAAGAAAATTACAGGACTGTCACTGTAATTTTCTTTTTGTAAAATTTATCGAGCATTTATGAGTGTTGTAATTATTGTGGATACGTGTTGCTGTTATGTGTGGAGCTCGTGGCTAATTAGAGCGGATCATAAGATTTGTGAAGTTAAGCTGCGCTTGCCGCGGTCAATCCCACCGCACCCACCGCTCGTTACACATTGAACCGGACATAAGAGAGTAAACTTAATTTTGAGTAATGAGTAAAAACGTGGATAACGTTTTCCTTAGAAATTCTGAAGACGAAGTGTTTTTGTTATACCAAATTATTGGGTTACTTTTAAGCTTATTTTAATGAGTTACGAGACTAGTTTTTAAAATTTCATTTTATGTGTGAGTTAACCATATTTCAGGATTGCACAATCCCAAAAATGATATACTGTGGAATCGGTTTATTACGACTTCGCTTAAAGCGACGATCCGCTTATAGCGGCTAGCGAACATCATTTAGTTTGGTTTCCATTGAAATTGTTAAGAGAAAAGATCATTTATAACGACCAAACGACTCCGGATATAGCGACGAAACCGCTTTTAGCGACGTAATTTCAAAGTAAAATAAAAAATCTTCTGGTTACAACGACGCGTCCTTTATTTTGGTAGTAAATTAACTAAGTTACATATAAATCGATGTTATAAATGACGATTCTCATTCAACTTGTAGAGATATAATGGAAAATATTTTTATATTTTCTAAATTATTATACACGATATTTAAACATAGCGAAATATGTAGATACGGATGCTTATAACAACGGTCGCTTAGTACGACTAAATATCGCATGTCGTCGTCGTATTAAGCAGACTCCACTGTAGTTAGTCATGTAAGTAGTCCCTGGATCTCGGAACTGACAAGGGATAAAAAATATGAACCAGACTAATAGGTAGAGAAAAAGTTGCGTTTTCACCTGTAATGTACTGCTGTTGTGGCAATCAATTTCATTTAATCATAAAATTTTAATTTTGACGACACGTTTGGTGCAGTGGCTGAGCGATCGGCTTCTGCGCTACGGGTCGTGGGTTCGATTCCCGCACGGAACAAATATTTGTATGGCCTACAGATAGTTGTTCCGGGTCTGGATGATTGTGCGTGTGAAGATTTGTGTTTGTAAACGCACCCACGACACAGGAGAAATCCTAGTGTGGGGAAACGATTAAAAAAAAAAAAAAAAAAATAATTACAGGCGTTGCCAACTGCGATGCAACCAATTTTCTCGGTAAGAATTTCATCAATGTCTCACGTCTCAAAATCAAAATCAAAAATTTTTATTTCACATAAACCAATACAGGTGCTTATGAAACGTCGAATTTAGGTGCACATTTAGGTGTCTCACGTCTCAAACACTCGCATTTCGTTTTATGTTTAAGTCACATGTAATAGGAGGCGATCCTATTGCCATCAACCGAGCACAAATACCAATAATACCTTACCCGGCTTGGGGATCGAACCGAGGACCTCATAATCAGCAGGCGCGCTTGCCACTACAAGACTAACCAGCTTAATTTGATTAGATGTAAGACGTAATTAAAAATGAATAGGGAAAGATCGGTCTGCAAGCGGTAAAAATAAATAAACATATCAGAATTTAACTTCAAAATAGTTACACGTCTATATCGTAAACTAGAGTAACGTACGTTGTTCGGACATGGAAGTGAAAAATCCAATTACCTCCTGGCTCTGGTGGACGGTCACTGACACATTCGTATTTCATATCTTTGATGGCGGTACCCATCTATACTAATATTATAAAGCTGAAGAGTTTGTTTGTTTGTTTGAACGCGCTAATCTCGGAAACTACTGGTTGGAATCAAAAAAATATTTTTGTGTTGGATAGTCCATTTATCGAGGAAGGTTATAAGCTAAATAACATTACGCTACGGCCAATAGGAGCGGTGCATAAATGAAAAATGTTGCAATATCAAGAAAACTTTCCACCCGGGCGAAGCCGGTACGGGCCGCTAGTGATATAATAAAACAAAGTATTCTCTTCCTGCAATGTACGCTACTACGTCACGATTTGCGATATAACCTAACATTACGCTTATATTCCCCGAAGGGTTGGGTAGAGGTGTATAGTAACACCCTCATTTAGCCGTTATGTTCAAGTCACATTTAGTGGCGAGCGTATTGCCATCAACCGGGTACAAATCCAAACCCCGGGCTGCTACTGAGGAATTCCACGCGGAAAAACCCAATAACACTTTGCCCGACCTGGGGATCGAACCCAGGACCATCAGCAGTCACGCTTGACACTACTAATAACACCAAAGTTTGACAACAGAAGCAGAAGCTTATTCGATCATCATGTAGCTGTGACGTCTTAACGTACAGTTACGTCATCTAGCTGTCACGTGTGACTACCTTGTTTTATTATACCATGGCGGGACCCGGATATTTCGCCGAATTAAATTTTTGTAGCCATTTCCCAGACTTTCATAAAAGAGGCGTCGTTGTTAATGATGTACGTAATTAATATTGTGTGTATGAATAGAAATTTTTACTGATAATGCTACGTTCATTGACGGTGAAATATTTTTACATTTTGAAGACAAACAAGAACTTTTTATGTTTACGTCATAATGATGGGACCAACTTTCGAATTTTGGTGAATTATATGGACGACTCATAACATAAAATCCCGTCTGTATTCCCCGGAGGGTTTGGCAGAGGTGTATAGTAACACCCTCATTTCGCTGTTATATTTAAGTCCCTTGTAATAGGGGGCGAGTTTATTGGTATCAACCGGACACAAATCCAAACTCTGGGCTGCTACTGAGGAGGTCCACACAGAAAAACCCAATAACACTTTGCCCGACCTGGGGATCGTACCCAGGACCTCATTATCAGCAGTCACGCTTGCCACTACTAATAACACCAAAGTTTGACAACAGAAGCAGAAGCTTATTCGTTCATCAGTACCTGTGACGTCTTAACGTACAGTTACAACATCTAGCTGTCACGTGTGACTAACTTGTTTTATTATACCATGGCGAGACCCGGATATTTCACCGAATTAAATTTTTGTAGCCATTTCCCAGACTTTCATAAAAGAGGCGTCGTTGTTAATGATGTACGTAATTAATATTGTGTAAAATTTTACTGACAATGCTACTCTTTTTAACAGTGAAATATTTTTACATTTTGAAGAAAACAAGAACTATTTATGTTTACGTCGTAATGGCGGAATCAACTTTCGAATTCTGGTGATTTGAATTTAAAAATTGCGGAACCACTCGTTATTGCCAATTCCATCAAAGAACATACTTAGGTACATCAATATTTAGTATTTAGTTTGTAGGTACTTTTTTATCGTTGACAAATCCTCATGGATGTCCCTCGCCCGGGAAAGGCGGTCTGCCGGACTCTTACCGGCTAAAAAAAACCAACGGTGTTCCTCCTCCTGACCGTTCGGCCGGGGTCACAGGATTCGCAAAAGCATGCACCGCAACCCCGGCAAATTTGTAGGTACCTCCCTTATAATGACTGTTTCATTAAACTAGGTAAAATTGTTACAGAAAATAGTAGTCACCAATTTCAAGATCACCAATGCAAGAGTTATTCAACTATTTAAAAGACATACATACATAATTAGCCCATTACTGTCCCACTGCTGGGCACTGGTTTAGGTCCACCACGCTGGCCTGGTGCAGGTTGGCAGACTACACATACCATCGAGAACTTTATGGAGACCTCTCACGTGTGCAGGTTACCTCACGATGTTAAACACCAAGTGATACCTAGTTAAATTCTGATCCGTACATGAATTCCAAAAGTCAGAGGTACGGGCCGGGATCGAAGTTTAACCCTCCTGCATGGATGGCAAGTGGTCAACATCTAGGCAATTACTGCTATGGCCTGCGGGTGGCGGGTTAGGGGTCCCGCTGCCCGAACAGCAACAGGCCCTAAAAGGCGGCGCACTGTGTTCTGTGCGCGCTTCTCAGGAGGATGTGGGGCAAGGCCCTACAGAGGAGAGGACCGCCGAGGGTTGGCGGACCGGGACCTGACGGGGTTGCGGTGCATGGTTTTGCGAATCCCGTGATCCTGGCCGAACGGTCAGGAGGAGGAACACCGTTGGTTTTTAGCTGGTAAGGGGCCATTCAAGTATTACATAAGCAGAATTTTAGTAATTTTTGACCCACCCCTCCTCCTTGTCAGCAAAAGTAAGCAAAGCTTTTACCCCCCTCCTATGTTACGTAAACATTGGTATATATTTTTATAAAACTGATCAGGTTTCTTTTCATGAGCAGCAGTTTTTAAGTCTAGAAAAATTTAGTAAATAAATAAAAATTGCTGCCGAAATCATCATCTAGATACCCCCGTACCCCATGTCATCAAAAATAAGCTAAGCAAAGACCCCCTCACCCCCCTTTCATGATTACGTAATACTTGAATGGCCCCTAAGAGTCCGGCAGACCGACCTTCCCCGGGCGAGGGACATCCATGAATATTTTCCACCAATAAAAAAATATAAAAATAAATTCTATTACTGCTAAAAAACTTCAAAATACTTACAAAAAATCATAACACTATATTTTTGCGAATTAAATTCCGCTATCCTGTGACATGGAGGTCTATCCTGCACTGATATATTTACAGGATCGACCACACTATCTTTCCGCTTTTTCCCATAGAATTCAATTTCCAATTCTTTCACAGGAACGGATCATAGAGCCAGTGCACTGTTTTTGCTAGGCTTATCTGTGTGTAGATACACGTGTTTTTTTAAGTTCCGGGTGGCGCAGACTCCAGTCAACGCAACCAAAATATGTTGAGCTGGTTTTGGTACAGGATTTGAGCCACTAACCAAAAAAGAAAAAGAGAATTTTCCAAATCGGTTTATGAAAGACGCTGTTGTGAGGTAACAAACATAAAAAAAATACAACCGAATTGAGAACCGCCTCCTTTTTTTGGAAGTCGGTTAACAAAAGGTAAATTGACACTAACTTGGTGACTAACCTGGTGTCAGAATTTATGCCACCCATGGGCCTCTCACTTGGCTTCACATGCCGTCGAGAAATATCTCTCAGGCATGCCGGTTTCCTCACGATGTTTTCCTTCACCGTTTTTACGCAAGTAATAATTGGACCTACTTATGCAAAAAGGAACCAATCCACACACATGCCATAATCGAGCTAAGTATCTAGAAAGCTTTCAAAATGCACCTTCTATCGACCCTGTAAGGATCAAAATGATGTGACAACTTTGACAGAATATGTGTAGATAGAAGATAGTAGATAGAAGGTGCATTTGAAAGCTTTCTACATACTTAGCTCGATTTTGGCATGTCTGTGGATTGGTTCCTTTTTGCATAAGTAGGTCCAATTATACAATACGGACATTAATGCGAAAAGTCAGAATTGCGTGCCTTGGGTTTGAACTCGAGATCTACTACTTGGCAGTCCGACGGTCACACCACTAGGCCATCACTGCTTATTTAGCAAAAATACCTCCAAACATTATCCGATAACAACTGAATATTTTGATTTGTCTTAATTTTCAACAACAGCTTCTGACAAAAAGATTCAAAAAGATTTTTTACATTTTTATCAAATTGGTATAGGGTTAAATTATAAATTCCCTGCAGCATTGAAACTGCCTCGTTGGTCTAGTAGTAGCAAGCGCGACTGCTGATCGTAAGGTCCTGGGTTCGATCCCCAGATCAGGTAAAATGGTATTGGGTTTTTCCGTATGGCAGTTCTCAGAAGCAGCCCGGAGTTTGGATTAGTGCCTGGTTGATGGCAATAGACCCGCTCCCTATTAAATGGGACTTAAATATAACCGCAAAATGAGGGTGTTACTATACACCTCTGCCCAAATCTTCGGGGAATACAGGCGTGATGTTATGTTCCATTTTCCACGGAATACAACACGACAAACCGACCGCCTTGCCTATAGTTCTACGAACCGTTTACTTATGAAGCGACAAGCCACTATTACGGTTGTAGTAAATGCTTCATTGAAAAATATGGCGTCCGAAGCCGTTACCACGTTTTGTCGTGTCGTGTCGAACTCGTGGATAAACCTGCACCCGTGAATAAGAAACCGTTCTCCTAGCCTTATCCCAATTACGTTGGGGTCAGTTTCCAATCTAACCAGATGCGGCTGAATACCGGTATTTTACACGGATCGACTGCCATCAGAACTCCGCAACCCAGTTACAGGACAATGCCGATATCTTAATGCGGGTCACTCACATTCGCACGAATACGCGAACCCACAAGAGTAGGACTGACATTCGCAATGACTATGCGAACATTTTTCATATAAAACAGAAAACATTCGTAAAAATATTTGCGCGCATGAGAGTGGCCGGGGTAAGGTTAGATCTATTGTCAGTCTTTCGGGCTTCTGACTACCCGTAACGACTGTCGTAGGTATTCGTATGGCACCCGGGACCGACTATTTAACCTGCTCTCCGAGGCATGGAGGAGTCTTGAGGTGGATGGGTGACCATTCGTCGGTCACCCATCCACGGCCTGACCGCGGCAAGCGCAGTTTAACATGTTAATTAGCCATGAGCCCCTCTCCGTGGATGATAGACAGCTTGACATGTATTCCTACCGATTCCCGTATCTCTCTCTAAAATCCAATCGCTATTTTTTTCGTCCTGTCAGGTGCCCAGATCAACCAATTTGATTAATTGGAAGTTGAACCAATTGGTATCCTGATTGCGTTATTCAAATATCTTTGATTGAAATATTTTTTACACGTTGTTTTGTTTTGTGTTACACGTTTTGATTCTGACTTTTCAACTTCACACGCTTCACGTACTACGCAAATATTAGGTACGTTTGTTCAGAAAAATGTGTAAATTCATATTTTTAAATGGCAATGGAACCTTTATTTATTTTAACAGAAATTAATGTTTTTGTGAAGAATATTTTGTTATTTTGTGCTGTAAGTGGGATTTTGTTAGTTAGCCTTACTAATTATGTAGAGTCATAGGTAAAGATTATGAGTATTTTTAACCGATTTCCAAAAAGGAGGAGGTTACTATGTTCGTCTGTATGTTTTTTTTTTTTTTTTGTGTATGTTAATCGATATTTTCGCCAATTGTGAACCGATTTTGATGATTCTTTTTTTAATGGATGGAGTATACTTCGAAGTTGGTCCCATTTAAATTTGGTGAAGATCTGATGAAGAACTTCGGAGATAGACAATGGAACTCCTCAATGACGAACAGTACGCATATTGTGATGATGTGATTATGTTACGAGCAGCGTCTTTAGTAGGTCCAACCAAGTTTTACTTAAGGCCACTAAAAAGAAAAAAATAAAAACTTTTTTACAAAAAATTTAAACCGACTTCAAAAAGAATAAAATAATTACCATATAAAATTAACAGTTTCAGAAGTCGGTGCCTTCAATTTGGTTCAGCGTGGATCAGCACCGACTTCTGAAACTGTTAATTTTATATGGTAATTATTTTATTCTTTTTGAAGTCGGTTTAAATTTTTTGTAAAAAAGTTTTTTTCAAGGCAGCTTTTCCACACTGGTAAACCGCCCCGACTTAATACCATTCATTTATCTGATTTTTTCGACTTTCCTGAAAATAATCGCGATGTTCAGCTAACAATAAACAACACGCTTATCTTTACATAGTATAAAACAAAGTCGCTCCCGCTGTCTGTACGCTTAGATCTTTTAAACTACGTAACAGATTTTAATTTAGTTTTCAGCAATAGAAAGAGTGATTCAAGAGGAAGGTTTATATGCCCCACATTAGAATCTCGTTGCAACCGTGCGAAGCCGGGACGGGTCGCTAGTAAATTATAAACATAAACCTTCCCTGAGAATCAGGAACTGAGTAACCCGAAAATTAAGATACTTTTAAAGTATTGTGTGATGTCATACCCCTACATTTTGGTTACCTGAATAATGCGCTACTTAAATATATTTCGGTACCGAAATGTAGAGGCTGAAAATGCGAAACGGTATATTATTTCGGTATCGGTACCTATACCTTTATAAATAAGGGTTTTAATTGATAAACCGCCGCGCCAGCCTGTCTTTTGCTATGAAGCCTCAAATACCTTTAAAATACGGTGTGACGTCATCATACCCCTAAATTCTGGTTACCTGAATAATACGCTACTTAAACATATTTCGGTACCGAAATGTAGATGCTGAAAATGCGAAACGGTATATTATTCCGGTATCGGTACCTTTATAAATAAGGGTTTTCATTGATAAACCGCCGCGCCAGCCTGTCTTTTGCTATGAAGCCCCAGATGGCATTAGTACGATTCATTCATCGTTTATTTGATGTTTTTCGGTACCGAAATCGTAAAAAGGTTAAATAAAGGTATGGCCCAACTTTTATAAGAAAACGGTAGGTATCCTTATATTTTAAAGGAGCAGATTTGCCAAGCCCAAAAATAGAAAAGCCGGGCGCAGATTTATATTTAGCCGGACATTTTTCCCTGAAAGCCCGACAAAATGGTTTTTAAAAGAAAAAAAATTTGCTCGCGCGTTTTCGTTCGGCATATTTTGGCGGGGCGGGATTGCAAAAGCCTAACAAAAGCCGGACAGGCCGGACTTGTATATATTTGGCCGGACACGACTGTAAAAAGCCGGACACCTGGCAACCCTACCCGTAATCGCTTTCAGTCCCTGCTGAGGCTCCATCTATGTAATCGTGAAAACCGGAACAAAATCAATTTAGTAGTTACGGAGAAAATTGCGCACAAACAGACAAGACAGACGCGGCGAGGGACTTGATTTTATAATATGTAGTAAAGGCAAATATCTATATGTCGGAAAAATAATCATTTAGAAAATAAAGGAGGGTAGTTGTCAAGATGAATCAACGTACCTGACGTTATAAAAACAGCTGTTGTCATTCGACGGAGCGGGGCATTACATATCGGACAGCCGAAGAAGTCTGACCTAGCTTATCCTTATTTTCTGATCTTGTGTAAATTATTATATTGTGATATATATATTGTGAACTAGCTTCTGTAACTAACAACTAACCCAAATACAAGTATGTACTCTCAGTGATGGAGAGTCTATGTTAGTTTTATGTACCAAATACCCGCTTTACCTTCTGATAAGCAGACACTGGTCTAAACTGTAACGCTGAACTCAATTCTATCAAATTCAATAAACGGTGTGTCTGTGACATATATTTGAGGGGCTCGTGGCGAATTACCAACCGCGCGGATCATACGATTTGCGAGGTTATGCTGCGCTGGTCACGGTCAGATCGTTACACATCGAGACCCCTCTGTGACCTCAGAGAGCACGTTAAACAGTCGGTCCTGGGTGTCATACGAATACCTATGACAGTCGTTACGGGTAGTCAGAACCCCGAAAAACTGACAACCGGTCTAACCCTAGGATATCGGCATTGCCCTGTAACTGTGTTGCGGAGTTCTGATGGCAGTCGCTCCGTGTAAAATACTGGTATTCTGCCGCATCTGTTTAGACTGGAAGCTGACCCCAACATAGTTGGGAAAAGGCTTGGCAGAACAGTAAAGTCAAGTATCTCTCTAATTCATATTTCTTCACATTCAAATCAAAAAGTTCTTAAAATAAAAATCTTCGATTTTTCTACTACCACGCTATTTCCGTTCCAATCTTCTAAACTTCAAAAACTACCCTCAATTTTACCGCAAACATTAGATCATGCTTGATGAAACTTCAACAAAGCCTCAAGCCAATTTTAGTCATGTCAGAAGGAATATGTAGATGGATCGCGGTAAACGATTTTCGATTATATCATGTGGGTGCCCGTATCACACACGTCTCTCAGAGGAAGATAGATTGCGCAGTCGACGCTTATCTACAAGCACTTTGACGTCATCCAGGCCTTTTAAAATGTACCCGCATTTAACAGTTTTTCGCGTTTTTAAGTTCTGTATCTGACTGTTGGGGTCAGTATGATTTGTTTGAGTATCGCAAATAAGGAAACGTTGCGTAAGTTATATGCTGTGTATTTATTTATAGTGGTTATTTTGCGGGTATTCCATTTAGCGCACCAATTTTAATAGCACCAATTCGAATCCCGCCAATAATATTATATTAGAGCACCAATTTGAATAGCACCAATTCGAACCCCACCATTATTATTATATTAGCGCCAAATTTGAATAGCACCAATTCAATACCCACGAATAGTATTATATTAGCGCACCAATTTAACCTTTTGAACGCCAGAGCATAAATGCATCGTCGTACCCCCCACGCCAAGGTAACTGTAATCGTTTTTGTCACATATTTGTGACGTTGGCGTACAGGGTAAACTTGCGCTTGTCACGTATGTATGACAATGGCGTCCAAAAGGTTAAATAGCACCAATTCGAATCCCACCAATAGTATTGTATTAGCGCACCAGTTTGAAAAGCACCAATCCGAATCACTCCAGTAGTATTATACTATCGCACCAATTTGAATAGCACCAATCCGAATTACACCAGTAGTATTATTGACACCAATAGTATTATAGTATAATACTACTGGTGTGATTCGAATTAATGCTATTTAAATTGGTGCACTAGTATTATAGGTACTATTGGTGGGATTAGAATTAGTGCTATTCGAATTGGTACTCTAGTATAATATTATTGGTGGGATACGAAACGGTGCTATTCAAATGGGTGCACTAAATGGAATGTCTCGTTATTTAATGCCGGATTCGTTGTAAATAAAGTTTATTCAAATTAATTAAATGGCGAATGTGTGTTGGCTTTAGTTGGCTTGATGTGTACGTACCATAAGACCTCAAAAGAGTCAGTCACCCGAGACATTGCTTGTTATTACAAGAATAATGAGAAAAAATTTATTTGCTTTTAAATAGGTATAATAAGGTCGTTGGTGTACCTTTCAAATAAAATAAAATAATATTTTTCTTTTTAATTTCTAATAGCCCAGACGTAAAATACAGGGAGCTCTCAGTTGAATCAAATGAATAAAATCTATTGTGAACTCATCTAACCTTAATTTATTCGCTAGACAGCTCTCTTAGTACATTAAAAAAAATATCTAAACAACCAAATTGCCTTCAATAAGTTTTTTATTAAAGATTTATAAACTTTAAAACTCAAATAAATTGGAATTTCAGTCCAACTTTGGGATGATGAATATTTGATTTTTTTAATAAATCTCACCGCTTTTAACTCTGTTATGAACGAAAGAACGGAGTAATCGAATTATTCAAATTGCCCCGTTAGAGTCGTCAAATTAAAACATTGATTTAATTTGTCTACCCTAAGAACAACTCCGACTGCGGAATTTCTAAACTGTTGAATGGGACAGTGAAAATGAACTACGAATGGTTTTAACTATAGAAGATAAAGCCGAAAGGACATTGACTAATATAATTTGTAACAATAAAACAATATTAATAAATACCAACATCTTTGTTAATAACATTGGAATAGAGTTTTAGTTTCAACGTAGTCTTAGGCCGTACGCTGCGTTGAGCGGGACCCGCGTGTGCCCGTTCTAAGTGTCTCTTCCTCCAAAATTAAATTGCATCGCTGAGAAATAGATACGCGGCCGCGGCTCTCATGCGGGTGTCCCGCTCAACGCAGTGGACGGCCTTAGCTATAACATTACTTTTTTTATCGGTTCTTTGAGCTCTACTTGTTCGTTATTGAAATTTCTAATTACATAACATCTCGCCTATGTTACCCGAAGGGTTGAGTAGAGATGTATTAGTAACACTTTCATTTCGCCGTTATGTTTAAGTCCCATGTATTAATCCTTCCGACTCATTTATTAGTATTTTTTTGTTTTGTTTTTATTGCAGTTTTATTCAATATCACACTATGTTCGTACCTATAATATATCGTTATTATTTTTATCTACGCAAATTTATTTTTATTTAAGTATGCATACACACACTGTGGTATAAAACCGTTTGACATCCGTCACCTCAAAATTCAGGTCCAGTTGAAAACCAGCGTCAGGCACTAGTTGTCTGGCATTTTTGCTGAACTGGGCCTTTTTGGCGCAGCCGTGAGGCACACTTTCCTACTAATCTCTTTTTTTTTCTGCTTTATGTTTTTGTGTGCCTTTTAGTCTGTGCTAAATAAATGTATTTTCTTTTTTTCTTTCTTTCTTTCCATGTGATATGGGGCGAGCCTATTGCCATCAATCGGCTAAAAATTCAAACACCAGGCTGCTACTGAGGAATTCCACACGGAAAAACCCAATAACACTTTGTCCGACCTGGGGATCGAACTCAGGACTTCACAATCAGCAGTCGCGCTTGTAACCGGTAGACTAAAGAGACATAAATTTCTAATAATCTAGGTATAATATCTTAATATATACAGGGTTATTTATAAAACACCGACAACCTCTCAGGAATATGTTACTAACATCATAATCAACAACTTTTGTTCTATGACTTTTAAAAATTCATCATATTTTAGTTCATCAGATTTTCATACAAAAATAAAAATATTTAAATTGAACTGTCTAAAGCGCCCCCGCCGTCCTAACCCCGCTCCCCTCGCTATTTTACTATCGCTTTCTTTTGCTTCGCATACATTTCGTAACATTTAGACCGTTCAATTTAAATATTTTTGTATGAAAATCTGATGAACTAACATATGATGAATTTTTAAAATTCATAGAACAAAAGTTGTTGATTATGATGTTATTAACATAGTCCTGAGAGGTTGTCGGTGTTTTACAAATAACCCTGTATAATTCTTCTGTACGTGTGTTTGTCACCTAACTCCTCCTAAACGGCTGGAACGATTTGGATGAAATTTTGTGTGTATATTTCAATGGGTTCAATTGGACCCGCGCTGCTGTCGGTATGTCACCAAATTTGAATTGCAGAACGATTGACAACATTACATAATTTTGAGCGGTACTTTTTATTGCCTAGCTAGCAAGAATAGAAAATTAAAAGTTACCCGTATTTTATCATTTACCGTTCAATAATTATATTAAAATTGTTGATTAAATAAAATAATTAGGGGTTACACGTAAAAGTCAAGTTATTCTATAATAATGTCTGTGACTACAAATGGCTTCGTGCGTCACACTGTGTTTTCTAACCCTTCAACCAAAGATACCTCAATGTAAAGGGCATAAGAGGTAGGAAGATTATTTTATTTTGAGTTTTTTTAATCATAACATGATTTTTTATTAATCAGTTTAATTAGCTTCACTTCGTATATTTCTTTGTTTGTTTCAAATCTTGCAACAGATTTTTCAACTACTTCTGTAACCGATTCTCCTGAAACTTCGCACACAAATTCAATCCCCATGACAATACAACATTATAATAGTTTCAACCTTCAATTCTCAAATCTTGTTGCTGCAGGGGTACTCCAAGATATAACCGTACCTATAACTTAAAAGTTTTTTTATGGTATTATCTTGTTTTAGATTTTATCTCACAGGGAACATCACTTCTTCCTTTAGTTTTTAATCATGACATCTTTATTTCTGATTTGGTCTTTCACAAAACATGCTGAATTCACACGCTCTTCTTAACAATTGTTTATCTGAAAAATAAAGAGATGCCGAGGTTATCTCAAACCACGTTTTCGAATTCACGGTTTCCAATCACGGATTCGTCTGCCGAACTTAGAAGCGTAAATTTGAAAAGGCCTACATCCAATGACACTTCTATCTCTATACAAGCTTATATTAGCCGGAAGTACTAATTAACAAAAAAGTTAATTATCACTGCTGACTGTTTGAAAGCAAGTTTTAAAATTTCAAATTTCGATAATTTTTAATTCAATGCAAAAAAAGTTTTTATTTTATTAAACATGCTACATTCCTGCTTTATTCACGAATTTAGAACATGGAGTTTCTAAT
This sequence comes from Amphipyra berbera, assembly GCA_910594945.2. Classification (NCBI taxonomy): domain Eukaryota; kingdom Metazoa; phylum Arthropoda; class Insecta; order Lepidoptera; family Noctuidae; genus Amphipyra; species Amphipyra berbera. The sequence goes on along the minus strand of OU343136.1, from coordinate 4,523,908 downwards.
CTGTGACCTCAAATATAACCTAAAATATAAATACAGCTGATCATAACTGAAGATAGATTATAGCGTATTTTTATGAAAATTTTCTTAAACTATTGACTCTTTGGGAAACTTGTAGAACAAAAGTTATTCATTATAATGAGTACTTTAACAGCCTTTCGGGTAAGTACTTCCTTTCCGACTAACCTTGTATAAGCCCAAAGGAAACTGCTTTATATTTTCCTTTACCGAAGAAACTACATACATTACACATTAGGTATATGTATAAAAATATAGATACACTCACGTCTAAAAAGCTTTAGTTACTGCGACAGTGACGGAGATTGATGGCTCAGCAGAATTGACTGCTCCAGGGAAATTAACACTATGGAGCCGGGACAAAAACACTTAGATGACCTCGCTATGTAGGGCAGTTATAATATATGGGAGGCATTTGTTTTGGTGACGTCATGTTTCTATTTTGTTATTTGTAGGCTGTGAGGTGGATAATTGAATATGATGACACTGGCGTCCAAAGTTACGTTTTGTGTTTAATATGGTCACTTGCATCGAGATAATATTTGTGTAGCGTAGAGGAAATATTTATGAACATAAAATGTTACTAATGATAGTAGGAATCTTATGTTAGCGGGTGAGAGAGCACTTCATCTCAAAAGACTACGAATCAATTTTTTGTTTGTTGGAAGAAGCGACTTAAATTATAAAAAAACTAGCGACCCGCCCCGGCTTCGCACGGTTGCAATGTAGATACTAATGTGGGGCATATAAACCTTCCTCTTGAATCACTCTATCTAGTAAAAAAAACCGCATCAAAATCCGTTGCGTAGTTTTAAAGATCTAAGCATACATAGGGACAGACAGACAGCGGGAGCGACTTTTTTATACTATGTAAAGAAGATAAAGAGCAAGATCAAAAGTATGGATTCTTTATTAAATTGGGCAACATTCACCAAAGGTCTATCAATCGTTGTTATTATTACAAACAACTGTGAACTAATAGGGATTATAATATACTGGCCTGCAAAAATAAGTACTACACTTTTAACGATATTTACTTTTAAAGTGTGATACTTATTTTTGCAGGCCAGTGTATTATAACTAAGATTTAATACCACACGGTCAATGTCCCATTAAACTTTAACTTTAAAATAACCGCAATTTGAAAGATATTATTCAACTAAATGCATCGTAATGCGTGAAATATTAAATCCATTTTAACCTATCCATTAGATCCCAAAACCTTGTTCAATAGTGATGGTCTTCATATTCTGATATTAAAAAGTTAGCCTTATGAAAAGAGCTGTCAATCTGATACTAAATCTCGCCTAGCCAGACAGAATATTCAATGATATTATATGAAATTTTGTATCATCAAAATATTTCATTATTGACCAACTCTCCCATTTATAATAAATATGATTAGTACAAAATAATGACTTCGTTTTTCACCGATTATAAAGTAGGTATAGTCGCCAGCACGTAACTTGGCAAGATTTTGGCGTAGGTAGTGGGAGTAAATTTACGCATGTACACTAAAGTCTAGTTTTCACAGGCCCAGTAGCTGGCGGATAGTGAAGGACAGTTACGGCCTCGCAGCTACAGGGTTCGTCCGTATGGTTGTTTAAATGAGTGTTCTATCTATTTATTTAATGGCTAAATACTCAATCAAACGCTGGTTACTCAACTTTAACTTGCCGTTAAGTATCATGCTGTTCCTATCAAGGACAGCCGCAGCTCCTTCGTTCATTTATAATATACTTTTATGGCTTCTGTTCTTCATAAAAATATAAAATAATTAAATAAAATAATTGGTGTGTATCCGCTTACCGCCTAAAAAAGTTATAAATGGCATCTGACGAAAAATTATAACGAATTAGAATCATTACTTGATACACATATGGCCAAATATTCAACAGCTACTCAATTTTAAATTGCCGTTAAGTCTCGTGCTGTCACTGTCACTCTAAGGTGAAGTAAAAGAAACAGCACGAAATTAACGGCAAATTAAAATTGAGTAGCGTTTGAGTATTTGGCCATTAGTCTCATAGGACGTAAAAACCAAAATAAGATTACAATCCTTACTTAATATTATAAACGCGAAAGTTTGTATGCATGGATGTTTGTTAATCATTCATGCATAAGCGGCTGAACGGATTTGGATGTGGCATACAGATAGAACATGTCCTGGATTAACACATAAGCTATATTTTAATCTGAGTACATAAAGTAGTTCCCCTAGGATGCGGGTGAAACCGCGGGCAACAACTGGTACTATATAAACCTAAACTTTAGGAACATATCCAAAAAGTAACATATTAAGTTCTTTTCTTTTTTTTGAAAAAAACGTTGCCCCACACTAGGATTTCTCCTGTATCGTGGGTGCGTTTACAGACACAAATCTTCACACGTGCAAACACCCAGACCCGGAACAACTATCTGTAGGCCATACAAATATTTGTTCCGTGCGGGAATCGAACCCACGACCCGCAGCGCAGAAGCCAATCGCTTAGCCACTGCACCAAACGTGTCGTCAAGTTGTAGTCAAACACCAAACGCAAAAACATGTATACCTACATTAACACATAATTCGCTCATCCCGGAAGCGATTTCGATTTATTCGTCCCATCAAATGTTAATAAAACAACATGACAACTGCCTGACGCCATAAACAATCTTATCAAACTTCTGTAACTATCGTGACGAGGATACTTTACCATTGACATGGAATTACATGGTAAAGGGTGGAAGTTTTTTACGATTGGCCTTATTTGTACGATATGCCAGTAATTTAGTTCCTTTGAAAAGGTTTTATGTGAGCTCGTATTGTATTTAGGGTAGTGAGGTGAGGTAATGGGGTGGTAGGCTTAAATGATATGCTGATGATGGGAAAAATTGGAAAATTGTATCACTGTTCTGTCGAAATAGTTAAGGTTCTAGATGTAGAAGTGCCGAAATTCGATAAAAAAAGAACGTGCTGTACAAAAAAACCGGTATACCTATTTTTATATCGGTAATAATTATGAAGAGAGTCTGAAATGGCTTCTGGAGATTAGTAACCTTATTACGCCGTTCTTCAACGTTTACCGAAGGAATCTCGAATTGTGATGATAGATCTGAACTGTGACTAAAATATGGCCAAAGAAGATTAACAAAGCTGTTATATCATGTGAGAAAACCGATACACATATACCTAGTTAACGATACCGCTGGTAATAAACCCATAATCTTAAAAAAAAAAAACGTAAAATTAAGCCACCCACCTACGTCACTTTACTCTAAATATCGCTCTATTACACGACCCCAAATCCCGTACCACAGCATAAATAAAGCGGGAAAGAAAAAAATCGCGCGTAACATGCGTTTATAAAGGAAGCCTAATTCGCTGCGTTACCGCAACAAGTTAACCAAGATTTATTAGCCGTAACGATCCTTGTAAAATGCTAGCATAAATCACTAATACGCTTCACGAACCGGCTTTGTTACTAAAAACCGGTAAGGAGATACGGTCCGTGTAAGAAAGTATTCGTGTTTTGGTGTTGTACGAAAATGTATAATGTTATAAAATTATGTCGCCATAATAATATGGATGTCTTCATAAACCGATTCAATGAACAGTCGCGAGAAAACATCACTATGCTTGGTAGTTGATGATAGTACCTTAGCTATACAGGGTGGTTTGAGATGGGGCAGTAATAAGCTTTATCGTTGCAGCTATGAGACAATCTCCTAAGAGCGTTTTACTGTAGCTACAAAGGTAACGGTAGCTACCTTTACTGCTATTTCGAATTCCACCATGTATGATGCATGATCCTTTATTAATTATATTGTACTTATAAGATGAGATGTTATCTGGACTTCCAATTACCTCGCATACTTAGATCTTTTTTGTCGGTGTCTTGTTTAGTTATCAACCGCACGGATCATATGATGAGCGAGGTGAAGCTGCGATTGCAGCGGTCAGTCCGTGAATCAATGACGGTTCGTTACACATCGATACCCCTCCGTGCCTCGGAGATCACGTTAAGCAGTCGGTCCCGGGTGTCATACGAATACCTATGACAGTCGTTACGGGAAGTAAGAAGCCCGAAAGTTTGACAACTGGTCTAACCTTAGATTAATCGGTATTGCCCAGTAACTGGGTTGCGGAGGTCTGGTGGCAATAGCTCCGTATAAAATACTGGTATTCAGCCACATCTGGTTAGACTGGAAGCTGATCCCAACATAGCTTGGAAAAGACTAGGCGAAACGAACTTAGAATAATAATTTAAAGTTACCTATATTTTTGCACTAGCAGGCTGTGATGTTATTTAACACTTAGCTATACCTATTAATTTTTGCATGTCATAAAGCAGAATGCACATGGACTCGTCAAACATTTTGTTAACACCTTATCTGTAATACCTACGTTCTAAGCAAATAAATATTTCTATTCTATTAGCTATCTGTATCATGGAATATCTAGCATTTATTCAATGCAATGATAATCTTCTAAGGAAGATAAATGTCTAACAGCTTCCACTTGAAATATGTGAGTAGCAATCTGCCCGACAATAATGACGTCAGTACCATTCGATAAAAGCCATTATCCAGTAGTGGTCATTTTAGTTGAAGTAGATCCTCTCTTCATCCAAATAAGTTAAAGCCACTAGAAGATAAGTAAGTTACCCTTTACAATTTTATTTCAAGCCGCACATGTAAGTATGTGATTCAATTTCACATCTTATGTCTGCGTTGTACAAAATGTCTTACTCTCGTATTTCTCAAACATTATCATTATTGACTTTTACAAGCCATCAACCTTGCTGCTAATGTATCGTAAGTACATCATGGCCGAACTAAAAATTCAATTTACAGTCTGATCCAAATTTATTACGCGCTTCAGTATTCATCAGTTGGTGCGTAAAAAACCTATTAAAATTACTTATGCTGTAATGCTTTTGCAAAAAGTCGGTATTAGCATTTTGCGTTTGACGATGCCACGCGCCTAGACGAACACGGCTAATCGACGCCTCGCTCTGCCTCGCCTCGTCTCGTAAATATTCGTACACGGGCGGCCTAAAAAAGTATACAGCAAATATTTACTTTCAATATTCAAACGACATGTTTAATCTAAAGAATGAAGAACGTGTGTTTACTTTCTTTGCAATAAATATTGGTAAACAAAAATGTAATGTTTGTGTCATTAGGAATAGTAATGTGTTTATTTAGAGTAACGTGAATGCCTACGCTGTTGTTAATGTTGTTTTTGCTTTAGGTTTTCAGGTAGATTAAAGTGGTGTACATTTAATAAAATTTTCGCTAAATATTCGCATGCAATTTTTTTTAGTAATGTAAATGTAAATTGATAAAAGACGCCTTGAACAGTGAAAATAAATTATTTTACCCTCCTTTCAAAAAGCGAAGATTGAAGGTAGTATTTTAGGCAAGGTATAATTTCAGTTACGCTAAGCCAAGCTGGATTTTAACGATTGCGTAATGACGAGATCTACTCATCTTACTCATTAAAACTACGAAAATATTAATTTCAAAAATAAAACGTACAGCAGAATGGATGAAAAACATACAGTTTTATGCACAATAAGAATATTATGTTCTACTTAATTAACTTTTGGTGTTGCGCGCGTACAGGAATTCGGATATTATTAATTTTGAAATAAATTCGTGGTATACATAATATTATTATTCGGAATTGGGTGATGATACGTATTATGACGTAAACCGGTTTTATGTGCACAGTACCGTATGACTACCGGTAAAAAAGTGGTCACCACGTGTCCACCCGTGGGTTGATGACATCTTCCTCCTCGTAACATTATCCCCTTTTGTAAAAAAAGAGGATTATTTCAAAAGGATGGACAACAACGTCCTCCTTTTTGCTAATAACAAAATTACTGTGATCACCAATCCGTCTGATAAGAGTGACGATTATGGTGATATCCGGGTATTCATGCGAAATTCCATGTTCATGAGCGAACGTTTACAAGCTGATTATTATGACGCATATCTTTTATACTTAAGATAGCCGGTATATTATTGCAAGTTAGGTATTATTTCTTCAGTAATAATATGCAACGTTTATTGTTGTATTTAGGTATTATAAAATTTTAAAGCGGATCGTTTGACGAACTAGATCGAAAGATTTTATTATAATTATACGCCGCAGTGATAGCCTAGTGGTGTGACCGTCGGACTGCCAAATCATAGGTCTCGAGTTTGATCCCAAGGCACGTACCTCTGACTTTTCGGATTCATGTGCGTATTGTATTAATTTGCTTTAAAACGGTGAAGGAAAACATCGGCATGCCTGAGAGATATTTCTCGACGGCATGTGAATCCAAGTCAGAGGCCCATAGGTGGCGTAATCTCTGACACCAGGTTAGTCACTAACCACACGAAAAGAAGAAGACTATAATTATGTTAAAAAATTATAAAATGTTTTTTTTTAATTATTTAATTGGCTTTAGAGAACGAACGCTATTAGAATCAATAAATCAATGAGAAATCAACATACTCAAAACAGTACTAGGAAATACAGACATTCAGTTGGGTTAGTATTTAATATTTAACGAAATTAAAGTGGACTTCCAACAATAATTCGCTAACAAAACTTCTCAGAATTATGTAGGTTATCCATGGACGTATTAATCTTACTCCGAGAACTTGCGAAGTCTGTCCCCACTGCGGAACATCAGAAATATAATTTAGTTTTCCATTTAAGTTGGAAATAGAACACTTTGCATACAAATTCTCTTCTAAACTTGTCATGAGAACTGTTACTCCGCGTTGTATATCCGTTACATTCCACTTAGGAGACCGTTGCACCTTCATTTGTTTCGGAGTAAACATCAACTTTGGGCCGAATGACGAAACAAAAACATTTACGTCCGCGACAGGGCATATTCTAGGCCGAAACACACGCGTTTACGACGCCTTTGCGGGCAAGCGACATCAAAAACCGCTTAGCGAGTCCCCGACTACCACCTCGGGTTGGCTAGTGTATACTTTATGTTGGTCGAAGTTGTAAAACGTTGGTGTCTCCCCGAAGGGTACTATTCCTAGTTTCATGTTGTGGTGAAGTTTTTGTGTGCGAAGGAAATGTTGTACAATTAACTATGTAAGTACAATTTGACGACGCAAACGTGCCTTGTGAGAGCACAACTTTATTGCTTGGCTGTTGTTAATGTTGATGCTGTAAACAAAAATTATGCCCTTTTTCATTAGGCTTTAAGTTGGTAAAACAGCTATATATGTCAAGTAGGTTTCTCGAGTTTCGTTGTAAATTACAAATTAATTAAAATAAATAAATAATAATAATAATAAATTTATTTTTCAGAAAAGTTAAACGAACGATCGATGAACTCTGGTTCCCAATGTAAGATTTAACTTGTGTTATGGGTACCAGGGTTATCGCATTCATTGTTACAGGTAATGAGACTAAAGTTAAAGAATAAAATTAAATAAAGTTAATCGACAACTTCATCACAGTTCTTTAAACTTGTATTAAAACTGTCGTAGTTCAGCTTACAAACATACTACTTTAAAATTAGCGTAGTGTTAAAAGCCTTCAGAAGAAAAGAGGTAGATTTTAAGTTAATATTAGCCGGTATCATAATAAACATACCTACTAAAATACTTATTATCATTAAGGCTGCCGAGCCACAGGATGGTCGCTCGATCGAACAAGACAGTGTAACGAACCACAGGATGGTCGCTCTAGCGATCAAGACGGTGTATCAAGGACGGTCGCTTGAGCGATCAAGACGGTGTACCAAACCACAGGATGGTCGCACGAGCGATTAAGATGGTGTACCAAACCATAGGAAGGTCACTCTAGCGATCGAGACGGTGTACCAAGCCACAGGACGGTCGCTTGAGCGATCAAGATGGTGTAGGTACCAAGCCACAGAACGGCCGCTCGAGCGTTCAAGACGGTGGCTGCATTGACAAAACGGTCGCTACAGCTAAAAAAATAGCGATCAATAGTGTCTGGAGCAACTTATTGTCCCATCTGTCGTCATAAGAGTGCATGTGGCAATAAACTCACAATATCACAAGTTGCAGCTACTATAACTCAAATGTGCAGTTAATTCGCCAACAACTGAAAACCATAAGAAGCTTATCATCATAGTAATTAAATTGCCAAATTAGGCTTCGAACTGCATTTCCCAATTCGCTTCTCACTTGCAATTACCAGCTTTTGAGGCCTGGTAATTACCAAATTTGGTAGACGTGTATGTACAGGGTGTAAAAGAATTTATGTAATTTCTTAACACCACAATGATCATTTTACTGGTATAGATTAAACCTGAACGGTATTTTGATTGATTAAAAATTAAATATATTTTTTCTTTTTTGTCTTGCGAATTGCGAAAGTGATAATTAATTGATGGTGTCTAAACCTTATTGAAAATAAAATTGCAACAAAAATAAATAATGTGGTAGAACATTTCGATGCCACACATAAATTAATGGAAGCATGGCGACACAGTTGTCGGGCATGACTAGCGTGATATCACTCCGTGTAGCCAGTTAACTCGGGACGGAACACTATGTTTTTGTTTTTTTTTGTTGAATTTAAATGAAACCTCTGCAGAGTCAATCTGTGACACCAGTAGATCACGAGGTTCAAAGGAATTACCTACACGAATTCGGGTACAGCCTGTATATTATTGCGTGCATTCAAACAGCAAATTACAAGTGGGTAGGGAGCAAAGAGAGCGACCCTCTGATTGGCATTGCGATGGACCTCGCGCCCCGTTTGGCTCGGAAATCTGATCAATCCCCTGTTAATTTGCCAGGAAATGTTTGTACTATCCCCCATCCCCATAATGTAGTTACCATTTAATTGTATTTGCTTTTGGCGCATATTTATTATTGGAATGTTTATTTTTGTATTTTTGACTAGCTTTATAAATGGATGGAGAATACTCGTGGCTCTTTACCAACGGTCCAGATCATGTTATCGGTAGCTGGTAACACTGGACAATGTTGATAAAGGAGGGTAATTGTCAAGATGAATCAACGTACCCGAAGTTATGAAACACTGGTCATACGACGGAGCAGAGGATTCCATGTCGAATAGCTGAAGAAGTCCGACCTTTTATATCTGGTTTGCTTGTCCTTATTTTCTGATCTTGTGTAAATGATTGTACCTATTTACTTTATTTACCATGCTCCCAATCCTGAAATACCGATATTAGCAATAACTGTAATGATAGATTCACCCCTACATGTTTCTGTTGTAACTATGTATTATATAATCATATGATTTGTAAGGGTAAGTTGCACTTGCCTCGGTCTTTCCGTTGATGGGAGACCATTCATTACATTTCTAGACTTCGTGCCTCGGAGAGCACTTTAAACCGTCGGTCTCGGTAACGAATGGGCTCTCATCCACGGATAGACCGCGGCAAGTGCAGATTAACCTTGCTAATCGTATGATCCGCGCGGTTTTTTAATTAGCCAAGAACATTGATCTTTTACTAGTACAAACATTAATTCAATTCAAATATATTTATTTCAGCTTACACACACAAATATAATAATAAAAGTAAAAAGCACTCAAGAGCGCACAGTGTGCACTTTTGTCCACAGTTTTATGAAGACTGTAAAAGAAAACAACAGAATAGTATAGAGTGAATCTATCATTACAGTTATAGCTATATCGTTCTGTCAGGATTGCGAGCATAATAAAAATAGTAAATGAAACCAACATAGACTCTCCACCACTGAGAATACTTATATTTCAGTTACAGCTAGTTCACACAGAAACTGTTTACAGGACCCGTTTTAGCGGATCCGTTTTTATTTTGGTGATAGCGCCTGTAGTTGTATGAGCGAGATCACATACAAGACAGTATTCCGAATCCAGTAAAAAATACTGGATCTGTTATTTTTGTCGTAACCTGTCTTCCAGATGCGACCCAGCTGCCATTTGTTTAACTGATCCGTCGGTACAGATGTGAACAACACATCCAATACCAAAGAATCCATTAAAACGGATCCGCTGTGTGAACGGGCTCTTTAGTTACAGCAGCTAGTTCACAATATAATAATTTACACAAAATCAGTAAATAGGCGCAAGATAATCTTCTTCTTCTGTATATATAAAATAAGCGACCCGCTCAGCTTCGCACGGTTGCAATGTAGATATTGTGGGGCACATAAACCTTCCTCTGAATCACTCTATCTATTGCTGAAAACTGCATTAAAATCCGTTGCGTAATTTATAAGATCTAAGCGTACAGACAGCGGGAGCGACTTTGTTTTATACTATGTAAAGAAGAGAAACTGACTGACTGACTGACTGATCTATCCACGCGCAGCCTGAAGCATAGATGTTAGAAACTTGAAATTTTGACATTAGATACCTTTTATAACTTAGGCATTCACTACGGAAGGATATTTCAAAATTCATCCCCTAAAGGGGTGGAAAAAAATCACGCACCCGAAGCTGTGGGCAAAAGCTGGTCAGATATAAAAGGTCAGCCGTCAGACTTCGTCGGTTGATTGACACAGAAAGCTCCGCTTTGTAGAATGATAAACGCCTTTATAACATTGGGTGCGTTGATTCACATCGACGACTACCTTCCTTTATCAACATTGCCCAGTTCAGTACACATTCAGCCTTCCCGTTTTGAGTTTCAGGTACCTGTTGGCGCTGCCCCGCGTTCGGCACATCAGGAATGATGCTGCCGTCAATTAAAATATCCTGGCAAAGTAATGGCCTATTCCTATAATTTACGGGGCGTTATTGGTTAAAATTGAGACTCTTTTATCTTAACCAATAATTAAGCAAACTTCTCATGTCTTTGCTTAGTAGACCCTGCCATATGGAAGCAGCTATCACAGGTAAAATTAGCTTACGAGTCTATTTATATGCCCAGTTTGGTAATAAAAAATGCTACCATTGGTAAGCAAAACGATTCGTTTTTGTTTATAGGAATCGGGCATAAGATGTAATACCTACACTACAATTACCTACGTGCCTCGGAGAGCACGTTAAACAGTCGGTCCCGGGTGTCATACGAATACCTATGACAATCGTTACGGGAAGTCAGAAGCCCGAAAGTCTGACAACCGGTCTAACCTTAGGATATCGGCATGGTTGCGGAGGTCTGATGGCAGTCGCTCCGTGTAATATACTGGTCATACTGGTATTCAGCAGCATCTGTTTAGACTGGAAGCTGACCCCAACATGGAAAAAAGCTAGGCAGAATGAACGAACCTACACTACAAGTAACTTCAAAACAATTTTAATTTCACCCTCCCTTATTTTACTCCTTAGGAACAAACTAGCAGCGTTGCCCATTCATCAGAATTATAATTCACACACATTACTAAAGCTGTGCCATGTTCTGTGTGTCGTGTCTTCACCTTCGTATAATGGGATAGCTGGCGGTCGTAACTAAGATATTTCGAGACTCATACAAACATAGGGGTGAGCCGAGGTACGTCGCCACGTCTCGTTGACGGAATTATAGCTGCTGGCGCAAATGTAAAAGTGAGGCGGTTCAGCTACATTGTACATGTAGTATAAAATGTACATAGCTAAGTAGGTACGTTGTTTTAAGTTATTCGTTTACTAGGGGCCGCCCGCCCGACCAGTAACAGGCCCGAGAAGGCGGCGCGCTGTGTTCCGTGCGCGCTTCTCAGGAGGAGAGGTCCGCCGAGGGTTGGCGGACCGGGACCTGCCGGGGTTGCGGTGCATGCTTTGCGAATCCCGCGACCCTGGCCGAACGGTCAGGAGAAGGAGCACCGTTGGTTTTTAGCCGGTAAGTGTCCGGCAGACCCCCTCGCCTTCACCGGGCGAGGGACATCCATGAGGATTTTCTAACGAAAAAAAAAAAAAAAAAAGAGGCGTCGGCCGCGGCTTCGTCCGCGTGTATGTTGTTTATCGCGTTGGTATCCTTTGCTTTTCGGGATAAAAGCCTATGTCCTTCCCCGGATTCCAGACTATTTCTGTATCAAGTTTCATCAAAATCGGTTCAGTTGTTTAGTCGTGATGAGGTAACAATCAGACAGAGTTACAGCTAGTTCACACAGAAACTGTTTATATGATCCGTTTTTATTTTGGTGATGGCGCCTGTAGTTGTATGAGCGAGTTCACATACACGATATAGGTAGTATTCATAATCCACTTTTTACATGTTCCGTTTTGTCATCAAAAACTGGATGCCGGAACAGTATAAAAAACGGATCCGTACATGAAGATGTATAGAGAAGTATGGGTGCGTTCACACACATCCGTTATTTTTATCGTATCGTGCTTGTCAGATGCGACGCAGCTGTCATTTGTTTAACTGATTCGTAAGTACAGATGTGAACAACACATCCAGTACCGACGGATCTGTTAAAAACGGATCCGTTGTGTGAACGGGCACTTACTTTCTCATATAAAATGGTATTATAATAGTAAGGATGACAACATCATGCCTAAGATATCAATCAATTTCAGGAGTTTTTAATTTTAAATCACTATCAACATCGATTCGATTTCTAATCATAGAAAATTGGTATTTTGTATGGATATTTATGATTGTTTATGTACTCACGTGCATTTTCCTGAATGCCCGGCTAATTTAAACAATCAAATATAAATGTGTTTTATGAAATAATACAAAAACATTGTATGAACATTGCGAAGGCACGCTTATATTATAACACAACTAAGAAGTGGCATCGACGAACTTGATCGATCAACCAATGGCAGTCGCTCATTTTCGCGCCACTCACGCTTATTGCGTCAGCGCAAAGATTATTTTTTATTGCAGTACTAATAAACATTCGTGGTCTTGAAGTCTCACTCAGTTCGGAAGTGATCGGTTTTACGAAGTTTGGCGACGCGACTTCTTAGTTGTATTATACTACTTTTATCGCATCAATTCAGCTTAAGCATGTTTTAACCAAGCTTACTTACGCATACTATGGAATGTTTTCATAGTTAAAGGCACACAATTTAACTTACGTACTTTTTGTTTTGTTACCTTACCTTACCTTGGCTCGTGGCAAATAACCAACCGCGTGAATCATACGATTTGCGAGGTTCAGCTGCGCTTTCCGCGGTCAGTCTGAGGATGGGTGACCCTTCGTTACACATCGAGACCCCTCCATGCCTCGGAGAGCACGTTAAACAGTCGTAACGGGTAGCCAAAAGCCCGAAAGTCACAACCGGACTAACCTTACAATACCGGCAATTAAACTCACAGTCACTCCGTGTAAAATACTGGTATTCAGCCGCATCTGGTAAGACTGGAAGCTGACATTAACATAGTTCAGAAAAGGCTGGAAGGAAGACGATACTTTGTTTTGATACCCGCTTCTCGTTCCAACTTGAACCTCGCAAGTTTTACGAACCAAGTCCCGTCGTAAAGTCGACAGCAAGTCGCATTGCGCGTCGACTCGGACGTGACGTGTCGCATTCATGGTGGCTGATGGATTTATGCCTCTCAATGGTTCCACTGATGTCTTTGTTACGGTCACATCTTGAGTTAAAAACACTGATGCTTTGGCACGCGATCTGTTGTTACTGTGGTTAGTTTTTCTTTGTGGGAATTTTGTATTAAACTGAATGATAAATGATTTTTATTTCTGTAAATAAATCTGTTACAGACACTAACAAGTCAATGTAATGTTTTATTTAAGACTAGATGGCGCCGGCATTTGCTATCTGACTAGCTCTGAGAAGAAAGGCCAAAATAACCTCGGAGATCAAGGTCTCTTTTAAAGTTGAGACATTGTGGTATAAAAAAATAGAAAAAAAATACACAAGTTTTTTATTTTTGTAAAAATAGTATTAATAAAATCACAAATAATTAAAATTTCTTCAAAGAAACGCGTTTTTTAACTTGATGACCGATTTTTAAGGGTTGTTTTTTATTTGCTATCCAACATCAACTACTTGGTATCATTACTGTTCTTATTTAAACGGAATACATGCAATGAATAAAAATTATTCATTTTTATTAATAAAAAACTAAAACTTCGAGATAATTCTTTTTCCATTTTTTGTCGATAAATTGTGGTCTTGTTTCCCCCATTTTCATTTGTGCACATTATCCAGGGACACACTGTATACTGCTTATCGCTGACTTTGTTGGAATATTTCCAATCAAGAGAAAAATTACATACCCACGTACAGTACGACACAATAAATAAGACGCGTCGGCAAACTTCGTAAAACCGATCACTTCCGAACTGAATGCGAATTCAAGACTACGAATTTTTATTAGTACTGCAGTAAAAAATGATCTTTACACTGACGTAATAAGTGGTCTTTAAGCCGCACATTAATCTTTTCTTGCCTATAGTGTCTTCTAGTAAGGAGATATATTACAATAAATGTACCTCCAAAATTCTTCTTCTTCTTCTTTCTGCCCTTATCCCACACTAGGTGGGGTCGGTACAACATGTACCTATTTCATAAGTCCATGTTGTTAGAGGTTTTGGCTTATTGTTTTATGACCGGCCGCCTGCCTGACATCAACCCTCCTTGGGAATATTCATTGCGCCGTCTCGCGGTTGACCTAATGCGCTTTCTGACATTATGCACTGGGTCCAAAAATGATTTGCTTGTTAATCTTATTGCTGACAACTAAGCAGACTATGTTCTTCTGGGTGGAGTATACCTTGAAGTTCCTCGACCCACTCATTAAGTTTGTAGCATCCACAATTATGAAGACGTATCCAACAGTGAGATTGAAATATTCTTAACAAAAATCCTGAGCGTTATCTACTGATGATGTCAATACACTGAGTACCAATAACCTCAATAACGCAACATTAACACACAGGCATAAAACAATACCTTTGCCCACAAATCTGGGTCACAAACCCCAGTTTAACTCCATCAAGATTCAATTCACAAAACTTTGAGCCAACTGTTGGAGTACGCAACACAAACAAGCCAAGAGTTGGCCCAAGACTTTGACAAACCTGACTTTATACCACGTTTGGTATTCATATTAACCGCTATCTGAGAAGATTACAAAGCCCGTAAGGGTAATTTCGTATGAGTTAGTTTTAACCAAACATGCTGTTCGGAGGGATGTTGAGTTTTATGGAAGAGCCAACGTTTTGGCAAGATGATGGACAAAAAAAAAAGTTCGTTGTGTTTGGTCGTACCAATCAAGTTTTATGTTCGCTAACATTTGGTAGGTTTACCTATTTCTGTCTTGACAAGAAAATCTTTGAAGAGATTTATAATGGAGAAAAACGTAAAATTAATTTTAATTAACAAAAAATCATTTTTTACAAAAAATTTAAACCGACTTCAAAAAAGAATAAAATAATTACCATATAAAATTAACAGTTTCAGAAGGTTCGGTGCTGATCCACGCTGAACCAAATTGAAGGCACCGACTTCTGAAACTGTTAATTTTATATGGTAATTATTTTATTCTTTTTTGAAGTCGGTTTAAATTTTTTGTAAAAAATGTTTTTATTTTTTTCATTTTAGTGGCCTTAATTAAAACTTGGTTGAACCGACTAAAGACGCTGCTCGTAACATAATCACATCATCACAATATGCGTACTGTTCGTCATTGAGGAGTTCCATTGTCTATCTCCGAAGTTCTTCATCAGATCTTCACCAAATTTAAATGGGACCAACTTCGAAGCCCATCCATTAAAAAAAGAATCATCAAAATCGGTTTACAATTGGCGAAAATATCGATGAACATACACAAAAAAAAAAAAAACATACCGACGAACATAGTAACCTCCTCCTTTTTGGAAGTCGGTTAAAAACTGAGAAAACTAAGAATTATACTATGGGTTATGGATTAAAGCCAGTTTTAATAGCTCCTGGTTTTAGGTACTATACTAAAGGGTAACAACTGTATCCCTTAAGGGTTGGTAAAATTTGCAAGATTGCACAGTCGGCACTGACCTGATGATGAAATGATTAGAGCGTGGATACTATAAAAGGGGATAGAATCTTTATGGCATAGCAACTATGCCCCCAAATTGATTTATATTTTTCAAAAATGAACCAATTACTCATATATACACGTAATTAGTACATTTTTAAAGATTGTCATTGTTCTAATATGACGGTCTTTACCTTAAAATATTTCGACAACGTGACACTTTAGAGCAGTGTTGTGCTGCGGCACACTGGTGTACCGTGTCATTAATTGGTGTACCGCGGGAAAAATCTATTTATTATAAAATTATAAAGGCGGACGGAAATAATGTATTCTTTGCTATCTTTCACTTCGCAAAACTTATCGTAACATTACTTTCAAAGCAACAAAAACTATAAGTAATATAAATTTATTTAAGATTAAGTGTAAATTTCTAAATTGATTAAAATTTGATTTTTTATTTATGGTGTACCGCTGAAATTGCCCGATTTCGTAGGTGTACCTTGAACTCAAAAAGTTTGAGGAACACTGCTTTAGAGCACCATAGTACCGACGTTTTTGGTTTGTTTAAGTGTCCTATATCTACCCATATATACCAAATGAAACGTGCGCCGTAACTTTGAAACAAAAAACAAAATGGCGGCAGGTTGGCGAGGCCAGCTTCCATGGAAAAATGTGCGAACCCCTACAAATTACTGAAAATATTATGAAAAGCAACGTGTGATGAACTATAGCATAGGACCGATAAGCTTATAATGTGTTAGCAAAAATTATAACACTTCTAGTGCTTCTCTATGGCCTGGCTAAGTCCCTTCAAAGCATACAATCTTATTGGATCAGGCCTTAGCTAATGTTTGCGGAGTCCACGCGAAACTGCTGAGATTCAATTTTATGTTCCATTCTCTTTAGTTGACCCATCAGATTTGCTATCTGCTGTGCCAAGACCCCTACATCATCTGTTTTTGAAGAATATATTGAAAGCCCTTTCTTGGCTATTTATTTATCAAATAATTGGATGTTATTACGGCGTGTGGTATGTATTTTTTTCGATGTAAACAATTTTATTAACATTAACATTACACCACGCCTGTATTCCCCGAAGGGTTGGCCAGAAGTGTATAGTTACATCCTCATTTCCCCGTTATGTTTAAAGTCCGATGTAATAGGGGGCGAGCCTATTGCCATCAACCGGGCACAAATTCAAACTCCGGGCTGCCACTGAGGTATTCCACACGGAAAAACTCCATAACACTTTGCCCAACCTAGGGATCGAACCCAGGACCTCGCGATCAGCAGTCGCGCTTGCCAACACTAGTCCAACGAGGCAGTTATTATTATGTGCCAATTATAATGCACATTGAATGCTAACGTAATGTAATTATAAAATGACGTAGGTAATCTATATCTATACTAATATTATAAAGAGGAAAGATTTGTATTTTTGTATGTAACGAATAAACTTAAAAACTACTGGACCGATTTCAAAAATTCTTTTGCCGTTAGAAAGCTACATTATCATTGAGTAATATAGGCTACGGGCGGAGCCGTGAGGACACAGCTAGTTTAATTATAAAATGTTAAAATAGAGTTCAAATATATATCTGTGTTAATTATAATATATAGTCTTTTTATGTATAAAGCTAGACATAAGTTGAATTATTATAATATTTTAATTTTGAAAGTTCCTAACCTACGTGATATAAGATAATGAATAGTCTACAATATTATTAGTTTTAAGCTATTTAGCTGCGCCCTAACGGGGTCATGTACTCACTAGTTTAAGGCTAGCGTGTAAGTATAGTTGTGTATATTGTGCATTAAACAAATATATAAATAATAATAATAACACTTTTTATATACGAAGATAAAGAATCACGAGAAATAGTGTCACACGACGTGACGGAACATAAAACGAACTGAATATATAATACCCTACTTGTACACAAAGTGGGGGAACGGAGGTATAACTTATTCAGTATATTGAAGCGTGTGCTGTTTCAAAGTATTGATGCTCTTAAAATCGAATGCGATTTGTTATACTGTGATGATGATATTTGACAATTTGTAAGATCATATCAGTACGTAGAACTCCACCTCAGTAGGCCTCAGTAGAACATTTGATGTATAGTATCGTAAACATTTATCGCTAATGTAAACGAATTTTGAACCGAAAATACAACTGTCCTATAACATTATGGTATATACTAAACCTCGTTGGTTTAGCGGTGGCAAGCGCGACGATCAGGAGTCGATCGTGAGGCCCTGGGTTCGATCCCCAGGTCGGGCAAAGTGTTATCGGGTTTTTCCGTGTGCAATTCCTAAGTAGCAGCCCGGAATTTGGATTTGTGCCCGTTTGATGACAATAGGCTCGCCCCCCATTACATGGGACTTAAACATATCGGCGAAATGAGGGTATCTCTCAACCGGGCACAAATCCAAACACCGGGCTGCTACTGAGGAATTCCACACAGAAAAACCCAATAACACTGCCCGATCTGGGGATTGAACCCAAGACCTAACGATCAGCAGTCGCGCTTGCCACCACTAGACCAACGAGGCAGTTAAACTATTAAAATAAGTGTGATAATACATTATTTTCCTATTAATTTGGATGGATAAGTCAAATCTCCTTTCAAAATAAAGCTGATCTTTTCATAGGCTTTGAAGATGGTATGATAAGAAAAATATCAAGTCTAATATGAATAAACGAGGCTGCATCCAGACACAAATTGCATCCTCCTAGTACCGTACCCATCCTGACCCAGAAGGGCTGCAGATAAGTGTCATTGATTGACTTTTACACAGCTATGCTCCTTTTGTGGAACCCTTGTAACGAGTTGAGGAGATACCGACGACCCTCTTTCAGAAACTTAAACGCCCAACCCCATATCTCTTCGAGCATCTCAATAGTTCGTTGTTTGTTATCTCTTATAGGGGCGCAGGTGCGAACAGCTATCGAATTTGGTTAGAGGTATCTAGGACGTTGAATAAAATTTTACTTTCAGCATTCATATGTAGTAAGAATTGTACTGGCTTGGTAGTACCTACCTGAAACAAGGCAACGTATCACCTACCTCCTAATAAAGCAGAGTGTTATACTGCAGACTCTATTTATATCAAAGGCAATGAATAATTATTGTTTTCTCCATTAAAATATGATAAATTACAATGAAAATCACGTTTCTCGATACCTAGTATTATAAGATTTTTTTTAAACCTATTTTTTAACCGACTTACAAAAAAAGGAGGAGGTTCTCAATTCGTCTGTACCTATGTTTTTTTTTAATGTTTGTTACCTCACTACACCCATCATTTAAGAACCGATTTGATTTTTTATTTTTTATTTAAAAGGATATACATCCAGATTGGACGCATTTAAATTTGGTGAAGATCTGATGAACTACGGAGATAGACAATGGAACTCCTCAATGACGAACAGTACGCATAATGTGATGACGTGATTATGTTACGAGCAGCGTCTTTAGTAGGTCCAACCATTTTTTAATTAAGGCCACTAAAAAAAAAAGTAAAAAGAAATCTAACAAAAATAAAACCGACTTCAAAAAAACGATGAAAAGAATAAAATAATTACCATATTATAAAATTAATAGTTTCAGAAGTAGGTGCCTTCAATTTGGTTCAGCGTGGATTAGCACCGACTTCTGAAACTGTTAATTTTATAATATGGTAATTATTTTATTCATTTCATCGTTTTTTTGAAGTCGGTTTTATTTTTGTTAAAAGGTTTTTTTCGTTTTATTAACTAGACTCGGGGCGAATGAAGTCGGGTCACCAACATAAACTGTAATATATCGGAAAACATTGTAAAACATTGTTTAACATTGTTTTGTTTATTTTGGTGACCCAGATTCATTGGTACCGAGGGTAATTTATAATTTCATTATAGAAATTATTTAGTTTTATTCATTGCTTGTTTCAACAGTTTAAATGGAGCTAGCAGTTCCGACGATTACCTGGTAGCTGACAAGGAAGATAGGAAGCTTTGGAAACAATGATTGACGAAGATGACCGGTTAAAGGACAAATGTCGAGGATGTTAGAGACCCTTAAAATTGAGACGTTTAGGCTAGTAATTAAGGATTCATCGAAATTGGTAGGAGGAGAGGAAATGCCAGCACTTATCCTTGATCATCTCAATAATTTACTGTTTTTGTCAAGTGAAATAGGAGTACAGGTGCGTACTGCTATCGAATTTGGCTGCAAACACGATATACATTTTTATATCCAGTGTGATGCACGCCAACTATTCTAGTGTAGTATCTATTTTGATGTGAATATCAAAGTAAAGCAATCGAAGTCTCGAAGAATAACATCTGAAAGTGCTTGTAAGGCCGATTCCTATAATTTACGGAGCGTTATTGGTTAAAATTGAGTCTCTTGTATCTTTGCCAGTAATGAAGCGTAGGTCTCACAGCTTTGCATAGTAGACCCTCCCATATGGAAGTAGCTATCACAGGTAAAATTAGCTTACGAGTCCATTTACATGGCTAGTTTGGCTATAAAAATAAAGCAAAACGATTCGTTTTTGTTTATAGGAAACGGGCAGTAGGTGATAGACTAGCAAATTTTATTTATATCCTTAGAGGCGGTTCACACAAGCGATAGGTTTTTCAGCTAACAATATCTTTGCGATATTTTAGTTTATCGCAACGGTCGCATTTGTAAATTTTGTACAGTAAGCCTTACCATGAATGCTGTAGAGTTATGTATGTATGTAGGTATGAAAACTTTATTCATTGATGATACAAAATGTACATGTCGCAAAAAAAATTACCAAAATGTTATAGGTTACTACGTGATATGATACTATAATAAGTAAAACGTTCGTGCTAGACCAATTGTTATGTCTGCGCGTAAGTGCTAGGTGTCACCACCTGAGTTATGAGAGCGGCAGAAGGGGGGTGTGGAACAATAGATGCGCTCGTTTGCTTTGCCATGTCTTTTTTTATTTGTTACTAGCCTGATGCCTGATGTTAAGCGATGATGCGGTCTACGATGGATCACGCTTGCCCAGAAGAAACCGATTCACTCGTGACTTGAAGACACCCAGATTATAACTGTCGGGGAACACCCACTCAGTCAGCGCATTCCACTGTTTGGCGGTTTTCACAATGAAAGTGGAATCAAAACGCTTAGTTCGGGTTTTTGGTATATCAACCATGAACCGATGGCGCTTTTTCGTGCTTCTGGCCATCCGATAGAAAAAAGCAGATCTAATACCCCCCCGTCTACCACGCGCACCCCCCTCCTGCCGCTCCCATACCTCAGGATGTGACTAGCACTTACGTGCAGAATATAGCGTGTTAGCTGTCGTCTCGATGTCGCGACATAGCAGAAATACAATGGACCTCACCTACATTTAGACTGCCTAGTTGGTCTAGTGGTCGCAAGCGCGACTGCTGAGCATGGGGTCCTGGGTTCGATCCCCAGGTCGGGTAAAGTGTTATTGGGTTTTTCCATTAGTAATTTCTCAGTAGCAGCCTGGAGTCTAGATTTATGCCCGGTTAATGATAATAGGCTCGCCCCCTATTACATGGGACTTAAACATAAATGGCGAAACGAGGGTGTAATAAAACACCTCTGTCGAACCCTGCGAGGAATGTAAGGCGTGATGTTATGTATGTATGTATGTATACATTTAGAAATCACTTGTGAGATTTGACCCCTACACGCTGTTTTAAGCATCGCTACAAAGCAAGACCAGCATAGACTCTATTCAAACGTAACCCACCACAACGGCAAAAATATAAGCGACCATATTGAATAACTGCCTCGTTGGTTAAAGGTGGCAAGCGAGACTATGTGAGGTCCTGGGTTCGATCCCCAGGTCGGGCAAAGTGTTATTGGGTTTTTCCGTATGGAATCCGTCAGTAGCAGCCCGGATTTCGAATTTGTGCACGGTTGATGGCAATATTATATGGAACTTAAACATAGCGGCGAAATGAGGGTGTTACTATACACCTCTGCCCAACCCTTCGGGGAATACAGGCGTGATGTTATGCTATATTGAAAAGCCATGGACTTGGACTGCAAAATGTTAATCCGTGTGAATAAGACATTTGTTATACATACATACATGTTATACTCACGACTGTAATCCCCAAAAAGGTAATTGCCATTTGCGGGCACAATTATTATGGCGCCAGGTTCGTCGCCTCTTACTTCTCGCTTGCCCGGTGACTGTGGAGAATAATTGTATTCTTAATCCAACCCACATTGCGTTGTTATCATACATATTTGCCGTTGTTGTGTGGTTTGATTGCAGTCTTGAACAGTTGCAAATATTTTACACTAGCTGTTTCCCGCGGTTTCATTCGCATCCTAGGGGAACTACTTCACGCAACCGGATAAAAAGTATTTTATGTGTTAATCCAGGATATTGTCTATATGTGTGCCAAATTTCATCCAAATCTGTTCAGCAGTTAATGCGTGAAAGAGTAACTGTTAGGGCTTCTTATAGGAATTTTAAATAATTAAGACGAGACGTAATTATCAATTAATTTACTGCCAGATAGAATAATAATACATTCGTTCCGGAATCACTCCGCGACCGGGTTGAAGGTAGCAAACAGTAACAAACATCCATACATACATACTTTCGCGTTTATAATACTAAGTAAGAACTATAGTCCAACCGGATAACTGAGTCCTCGCCCGCGACGTTACAGGGACGGGGGAGATGACGACTAAAAGATGATTTCGAACAAACGGCTCGCATCGCATCGGATCGGAAAGGATACAGACAGATGTGAGCCTTTTGTTGGAAATCATCTTTTAGTCGTCATCCCCCGCGTCCCTGTAACATCGCGGCCGAGGACTGAGTTATCCGGTCGGACTATAGTAAGGATTTAGCAGAGCACTAACAAGTCAAGTAACTGCCTCGTTGGTCTAGTGGTGGCAAGCGCGGCTGCTGATCGTGAGGCTCTGAGTTCGATGCTCAGGTCGGGCAATGTTATTAGGTCTGCCAAGTGGAATTCCTCAGTTGCAGCCCGGAGTGGGATTATGACTTACTATTATTATTACTTACTAGCTGCCCGGACAGACTTCGTTCTGTCACAAATTATTGGCCTGTAGTGGGAAAAAAAAGTGTTGTTTTTACTATTTTCCACGCAATTTTTGTTTTTTCTCTCCATAAGTGTCTTATGGAATATATAAACAAAAATAGCCGAATTGGTCGAGCCGTTCTCAAGTTTTGCCCTTAGCAACACATTTGGCGATTCATTTTTATTTATATAGATTATTAATTACCGTCACATCCATCAATTTATGCGTGGTTAATGGAAATATATCATGGGACTTAAACATAACGACAAAATGAGGGTGTTACTATACACCTCTGCCCAACCCTTCTGGGAATACAGGCGTGATGTTATGTTATGTTTAGGTAACAAGTCAATCCAGCGGTTATCGCGAGGATGTAATATTCAATCAGAACTGCTTAGCGTACCGTATTTTGGATTTTATCAAAAAAATCATGTGCCTAAGGCTTCTACTGATACCGAAAAGCGTTAAAATATTTCCAAGATAACATGTCCACAAAATTCCACTTTTTCGTTCAGAACAAAATGTGGATGGATTTTTATTAACAAAGGAACCGAAAATGGAATAGATATGAAGCATATAGCGGACGACGTCTTTCCGTCACTATCATGTTAGCGAGATTCAAAAGATGTGGAAAAATGATTTATTCCTTCATTTCAAACCAGGCTTACTTATCACAATGGAAATATCTTGAATATTATTTGAATCTAAGAATGGAATGTACGGTACTTATTTTTGCGTTTTAGGCCTATTTACACGTATTTATTGTTTAGTAGAGTGCAAGTTGCTAAAGCTCAGTGACTCGATCTGTGTAAGCAGTTTACAGTTAGTCAAGTGATTATTTACATGTATTGATGAAAAAATAATAGAACCAAACACTATACGATAACTGTATACGTGCTAATGGGACTTAAAAATCTTAATTAGACTCAGGTGTCAAGGTGCTTTTTTTTTGCTTAGCGGGAAAAATAGCTACAAACTAGTACCTATTTCAAAACCATAATTATTATTACTGCAAAGTCAAAGATTTTTATTTCAAATAGACCCGGGTACTTTTTAAACATTCAAACTGTGTGCACGGTCCCAAAACGGAGCGGTCTTATAGAGAAGAGCCATGGAACAACTGCAATGGAATAATTTCACAGTGCAGCTTACTGATACGTACTTAAACACGAGTACCTACAGAATGAGATAGCCTAATCGTCAACAGACCATTTTTTTTAAATAGAAGGTGATTACGCAACTGCAGATATCGGTGACAAACAATTATCTCTGGAGATAATTGGGCGTAGTTTATCAGAAAGGACTTAATCCACAAAATTGTCAAAAATGAGTTATTGGTACCAAATCGGGCTATAAGGTAGGGCCTTCCATTCAGCAAAAAAGATCCAAGAAATAAACAAAGGAAATACGTTTTTTGTGACAGGGAACCAAACTACATTAGGCAGGTATTTTCTTTTTAATACCTATACCTAAAGACCCAACCTGCTTAAATCATCCAACCCTATATTTTCCTAAATAAGTCCAGAAATACACCCATCGATTTTACCAAGGATGTGTAATTATGTAACAAAATCTGTATACAGCATCACTGAAGAAAACCACTCTGAACTTAAAACGTCAATAACTCAAAAGTGACTCTGTGTGGGTTGAGTCCTTTCTGCTTAACTACGTCCAATTGTTTGTCTAAATTTATCAAAATACTATTCTCTAGAGAACTATCTACTCCATTCTGATTTGTTACAAACAATGATAGTTGATTGCCTTGTTGGTCTAGTGGTCGCAAGCGCGACTGCTGAGCATAGGGTTCTGGGTTCGATCCCCAGGTCGAGCAAAGTGTTAATGGGTTTTTCCATTAGGAATTACTCAGTAGCAGCCTTTGGATTTGTGCCCGGTTAATGGTAATAGGCTCACCCCCATAACTGGCGAAACGAGGGTGTACTAAAACACCTCTGCCGAACCCTTCAGGGAATACAAGCTATGATGTTATGTTAATAATAATTGACAAGATTTTATTCATGAACCACTTGAAACATTGACCAATTATCGCTTATTTTTGATGTTGACTGTACGTACAGATGGGACAGTCTATCCGTCAAAGATCAATTTTCAAAACAGAAGGTGAGTACTGATAATCTCGTTATATTTTTTATTAAATAGGTTTGGGAGACCTTTGATGTTGTAGTTAGACTTAATTAAATTTGTTCGGGCAGAGACTCAATTAAGTCGTCCTAAAGAAGGCATGTAATATGATCAAACTGTTGGGTACTTTATTTCCAAAATACACATTATTATGTCACCTTGTTTTGCTAAAGGTCGATGGTATTTTTAGTAATATGCGTTGGCACAGGTTTGTTTTTTTAATCAAATCTGTCGCGAAGCTTTAGTTCACTTTGCGTGACTAGGGAACCATTATAGGTACCTCCTATTTTATAAGGAAACCCTATAGATTGATACCATAAAAGTACAGGTTGTTATTTTGTCGGATTTTAGCCGGTCCGATTCCCGGGTGGCAAGCGTATTTTCAAAAATCTTTGAATAAATCATTGCTTCTTTTTAAAAATAAAGAAATGTTTCCTTTGAGAAAAATTGGCTATCTCCAGTATTTAGAGGACTTTCCCTCGAGGTGCGGCAAAAAAATTCCACCCTTTAAGTCTATAAAAAAATACATACTTACATATAAACTAATACCGTATATCAAAAAAAATTCGATATCATTTAGAACGATATTACATAGTTAAAGTAAACGTGGCTAAGTAGTCGTGGTTAATTTACAACCGCGCCGATCATAAAATTTCCGAAGTTAAGCTGCGCTTGCCGCGGTCAGTGCGTGGATGGGTGACCGTTTGTTACACATCGAAGCCCCTCTGTGTCTCAGAGACTACGTTAAACCATCGGTTCCGGGTGTCATAAGAATACCTATGGCAGTCATTACGGGTAGTCAGAAGCCCGAAAATCTGTCAACCGGTCTCACCTTAGGATATCAGCATTCCTAGTTCCAGGGTTGCGGAGGTCGGATGGCAGTCGTTCTGTGTTAAATTCTAGTATTCAGTCGCATTTTATTAGACTGCTGCAGACCCCAACATAGTTGGGAATAGGCTAGGAGGAAGATTAGAGAGTAAAGTACGCGTCCAACTTCTGGATCGATCTAAAGTTCGGAGAGAGGTTACGCAGTAGCAAATATCCATATATTTAGCTGTACCTACCTATCGTACTGTACTTAATAACGTGGATGGTCAACTGTAGGTGCTCATACCGTTAATTCAGCCCTCACCAAGCTGGCTCTCTCCCAGTCCTCCCGCCATAAACGCCCTAAGCCGAGATCCGAGTCCCATTAGAGGTCGCCCTTAGTGCTGTTGTTGCTAGTAGTCATGATGTTAGAGTAGTAGTTGCAGCAGTGATAGCCTAGTGGTGTGACCGTCGGGCTGCTAAGTTATAGGTCTCGAGTTCGAACCTAAGGCACGCACCTCTGACTTTTCGGATTCATGTGCGTATTGTATAATTATCACTTGCTTAAAAACGGTGAAGGAAAACATCGTGAGAAAATCGGCGTGCCTGAGAGATATTTCTCGACGGTATGTGAAGCCAAGTCAGAGGCCCATAGGCTGCATAAACTCTGACACCAAGTTAGTCACTAACCACTCGAAAAGAAAGAAGTAGAGTAGTAGTTAGCTTAGGTTAAGTATGTTACTTCGTCTCCATTGGCTGGAGATCCTTCAGGTCTCGCCAATAACTGCCCGGTTATATAGAAACGGTCCGCAAGGAACATCTAAAAGCAGTCCAATAGAAAAATAAAAACAGCTGTAGGTACGTCTTTGAAAAAAAATAGTTTTTGCAAAGTCCGCTTACTACTGCCTAACTAACTCATAACCTATATTTATAGTTAGCTAGTACTAAAATTCACCCATTTATATAATTTTAAACGTATAAAAACTTCACATGTATCAAACTAATTTTAGCTTGTCAAAACAATCGGAACATAACATTCGAACAACTTATTATATTAGTTATATCAACTGTGTTAAAACTTTTATGACATAGAAACTCGAATAATAACAATATCGAGTTGTTATAACTTTAATTATGGCTATGGGGTTGTATTTCGCGGACCCTTGTCGAAATTCGGAACTTAAGGCCACGACTTATAATGGACGGAAGCGGACGAAGCTGTTTTGGCCTTGCCGAGCTCAGGCCCAGAAAGGGTCACCTTTGGTATTTATTTTATTCTTGGTTACATGTAAATACAGACACACACCGTTTATAGAGTTTGATAGAATTGAATATAGCATTACAGTTTAGACCAGTGTCTGCTTATCAGAAGGTATAGCGGGTATTTCGTAAATAAAACCAACATAGACTCTCTACCACTGAGAGTTTGTATTTTGGTTAATGGTTAGTTACAGAAGCTAGTTCACAATATATCACAATATAACAATTTACACAAGATCAGAAAAATCTGAAATAAATAAGTCCGAGATAATATTTTGTGGTCCTTCCGCACCCAACTTCTTCTACAGGAAAACAAATTCGGCACGGTAAAGTTTTAAGCGTTCGTAATTGCTGAACCTGATCTGCAGAGAAATTATTAAGAACACGGATGTGGAATGATTATATTTGTGGTTGAGATTCAGGTTGGACACAAGCTTTCCATATTTTAAGAGCCACCGCAACTTCCCCGACTCGAAGGACCAGATCGTCTACAAGTTAGGTGAAGAATGGTCCTTTTTAGTCTCTCTTAAGCCTCATTCACACTGCAATAAAATCTGAAAATACTACTGGCTCTTTATCGCCTCCGCCAAGTTTACGTCCACTGCCTACTCGCACCCTTAGCTCTGAACTTTGACAGAAACTTTTTGAAGATAGTGTTATTGGCGAGAAGTAACTCTTGGCCCAACGCCCTTACTGAGGTATTCTGCGGATATTAACTGTTCTTTTTATATTCAAGACATTGCATTTTACCTTCCCTTTTAACTTTTGATATGAATGAAATTTTCAAAGGGTAGGTTGTCATAAAAGTGGAGTATCATTGCGGTTTTATTTATGTGAGGTGAATATGAAATTGAAACTAAGTTATGAATAGTTCAGCGTCTGCGATTAAAATGTTATATAATTGTTGATATTGAAATGAGGGGCTCGTGGCTAATTACCAACCACGCGGAGCAAATTGCAAAGTTGAGGTTAAGCTGTACTGGCCGCGGTCATTCCGTGGATGGGTGACCGTTCGTTACACATCGAGATCCCTCCGTGCCTTAGAGAACATGTGAAACAGTCGGTCCCAGGTGTCATACGAATACCAATAACAGTCGTCATGGGAAGTCAGAAGCCCGAAATTCTAACAACTGGTCACCTTATGATATCGGCTTTGCCCAGTAAGTAGCTGGGTTGCGGAGGTCTGATGGCAGTGGCCCCGTGTAAAATACTGGTATTCAGCCAAATCTGGTTAAACTGGAAGCTGACCCCTACATAGTTGGAAAAAGGCTAGGCAGATTAAATGTTGATATTGAAATATTCCAGATTTGCACAAAGCGCCAGTTTGATTATTGCGAACCTTAAAATAAAAGAAGAGACTAGGGATTTCAGATTAAGTCCCTGACTTCAGTACTAAATCAACATTATAGAATAATTTACGGCCGAAACCAATAACCGATCGTAATCCTAAATCTCCGGATTGATGTAGGTTTTTGAAATTACTTCTATTGAAATTCTGTCTAAAAACCTACATCAAGCCAGAGATTTTGGATTGAAATTGGTTTTGGCCGTGAGTGGCAGTCTATGAAAGCAGGTAATGGCGAGTTGCTCTTACCGGTTCCCTGTCGAAGATACCCTAGTGTCAGAAAAATATATCCGGAAAAATGTAGACTCAGCTGAACTGGAAACCAAATTGATGCCTTTGATCATAAATGTGGAAACATAACATACCAGTTTGGCAGAGGTGTGTTTAGTACACCCTCGTTTCGCCAGTTATGTTTTAAGTCCCATGTAATAGGGGACGAGCCTATTGCCATTAACGGGGCACAAATCTAGACTCCGGGATGCTACTGAGAAGTTCCTAATGGAAGAACCCAATAACACTTTACCCGACCTGGGGATCGAACCTAGGACCCCATGCTCAGCAGTCGCGCGCTTGCGACCACAACCAACAAGGCAGGATACTACAAACAAAACAAATGTACAAAATAAATGTACTGCCGTCGAAATCAAAATAAGTGTCAACAAGAATTTTGGCGCGTGAATCTGCTTCACAGCGACTGATAATTTTTGTTCGTTCTTGCTTTTTTTATCAGCGAGCTTCAAAGTCTGGCGGTGCCAAAAACACGAGTGTATGCAGAAAGAAGATCCAAACAAAATGACGTTATGATAAATGAACTCGTTTTTATTTGGGCACAACAGCAGGGTCTGGATGACGTAACGATAAGGTTATGTGTGGCGTAAACCTTTGAGTGTGCAGTTCTGATTATGAAAATGTCTGTTTTAGTCGGTGCGTGTGAGTGTGTTTGGGTAATTTTAACATCTGGATGTGGACACACACATAAAAATAATGAATATGTATGTGGCCTTACATGCGTTGATTTTTTTATCTGTTCAAGCGTTTAGAGGATCGTATTTTGTTTGAATATTTTTCCTGAAGTGTGTTTTTTTCTGACTGCGGTTATGTTTACAGTTAATTAGGTTAGATTATATTTTTTTAAGTATGATGTACCTTTGTTTTGTTATCTGCTTTTGTAATAAACTCGTGTTTGGCTGCGACTTTGCTTGTATACAACGTGTTACATAATTCCCCATGAAAAATGTAAATAATCAAGTAGTCTTTTATTCTTGTCATTTACCTCTCAGAGGAAATTAGGTAAGAAAGTAAATAACTTTCTGGGTAAACTGTTTAGTTTTATGTTTTCAGGGTTGCGTACCGTATACCTATCGATATAGCTATAAGCTTGCTAGCTATAGCTATAAGCTTATAGCTATATTAGTTTTTTTTTAAGACTGTATCATTAACATACACGTATAAATAAATTATTAAATTCTTAAACAATTTTATTGTCAACAGTAATTAGTCCAAATCTGCCAAAAAAAATTGATATTCATTTGTTTCTAATCGGGTGCAAAACGAACGGGGGCAATCAAAACCGGAGGCCAAACGACCGCGTTTCAATGATGAATCTGTTATGTTTCATCCAAATTCTTTTTTTGGGTCATACTACGGTTTTCAAATATTGCCACAAGACTCTTTAGAAGGGACCTTTTAACCCCCTTTCGAATTTAGGGGTATTTTTGTAACACGTTGTATAAATAAAACTGATATAACGGTATTTTCTCTCATATTTCACGGACAGGTTGTGAACATGGAACATAAGCCTAAGTGCACTAGTATAAGGGTACGCTCAAACCAACGCGTTCAGCTTGCGGCCGCAGCGGCGTGCACGGTTGCGATAAGTTACTCAGTGTTGCCGCCTTGGTTTTTAAAAAGGGGCAGTTGGAGCTAGCAAAGACTAGATATAACAAAGGCCATCAAAAGAGATGCTTGCTAGAAAAGTCTTTTTATAATGTTGTTTGGAGACACCTTTTTTTTGGAATGGTAGAACCTTTAACAAACTTTTAAAACACAAGACAGTGTTCACTCGAGGACGAATATTTCGACACCAGCAATGAATACTAAGCTAACTTGAATTTTGGGCAATTTTCGTTTTTAATGTCATGTTGTTTATAATATCGTCAGTGGAAAGGTAAAAAGACTAAAGTGCCAATATACCTACTTTACAGTAGAGAGATTCAAAGTATTTTTTTAAGAAAATAAACATAGTTATTTATACACAAGTTTACTTCTTGTGTTATCGGTAGCTGGTAACACTGGACATTGTTGACAAACGAGGGTAATCGTCAAGATGAATCAACGTACCTGAAGTTATAAAAACACTGGTCATTCGACGGAGCAGAGGATTCTATGTCGAACAGCCGAAGAAGCATGACCTTTTATATCTGATTAGCTTGTCCTTATTTTCTGATCTTTTGTAAATTGTGTAAATTATGAATTATGAACTAGCTTCTGTAACTAACCACTAACCCAAATATAAGTACTTTCAGTGGTGGAGAGTCTATGTTGGTTTCATTTACTTTATTGACCATTCTCGCAATCCTGACAGACCGATATTAGCTATAACTGTAATGATAAATGGACCTCTGCAAGATTCTGTTGTATGTATTTTACACTTGTAATTTTTTTTTTCATCCAAATTTATCCCGTGCAGGGTTAATCTATGTCAGCAGTACATCACGAGGTTTGAAGGAATTACATGATATCGTTTACATCCTGTATATACTCACAATAAACGGAAATTACTGTCTTAAATTAAAACCGTATATTTTAATCTTTAAACTTAGATTAGACGGGATTAATAGTAATCTTAATGCGGGTATAAATTTAAATTAATCTCTACAAAATTGTTCTTCATCCCTTTCAGTTTATAGACAATATTTCATTACAGATTTTACTGGGCCGTAGTGTTTTAATTAATGGAGTTGTCCCGTTCAGGATTAATGAATGCTGCGATGGCGATACGTCACACTCGTCGATGTTTTTAATCATGTTTTGAAATATTTTTAATAACGACTAAAAGGTGGCGTGTTTTGTGTTATTTTAGGGGTTGGTTGCAGTAGATACAGTGGGGATTTTTAGCTTAAAATATATATTTCATTCTAAGTCTGGTTTTAGAGTCACGCTGACCGCACGCTGACCGTCGGCGGTGATAGCCGAAACGTATGAACTTCTAGGAAGCGTTTTAGAATAACGCGTAGCTATTGCGGTGGTTAGCCTGAAAGCGCAGTGAGCTGTCAGCGCCGATGGTTAGCGTGCGGTCAGCGTGACTCTAAAACCAGCCTAAATGCCTCGGTGCTCTAGTGGTGACAAGCGCGACTCTGCTAATCGTGGGGTTCTAGGTCCGATCCCAGGTCGGGCAAATTGTTATTGGGTTTTTCCATGTGGAATTCTTTAGTAGCAGCCCGGAGTTAGGTTTTGTGTTCGGTTGATAGCAATAGGGTTGCCCTCTATTATATGAGACTTAAATATAACGGCGAAATGAGGGTGTTACTATACGCTTCTGCCCAACCCTTCGGGAAGTACAGGCATGATGTTATGTTATTTTAGTCTATTAATGACGATACGACGACGTTTGGTGCAGTGGCCGAGCGATTAGCTTCTGTGCTACGGGTCGTGGGTTTGATGGAACGAATGTTTGTATGGCCTACAATACAATTATTCCGAGTTTGAAAGTTTCTTTATTATCAAAGACTGTGGCAATGTTTTTTAAAAACAAGAAAAGAACATACATATGTACCTACTTAGGCCAGGTAAATTTAAATGTAGGAAAAGAAATGGATCATGTCTCCATTCTGTTAATGTTGACGAAACTCCATCATTCACAGCCTAGAAAACTCAAGTTTTTTTTTTTTTAAACATTGCCCCACTAGGCTTTCTCCTGTATCGTGGGTGCGTTTACAACACAAATCTTCACACGCACAAACATCCAGACCCGGAACAAGAAAGAAAGAAAGAAAGAGTAAATTATTTATTTTGGACTCACACAGGCAGATACAAAAACAAAAACAATATTTACAAAAAAAAAGAAAGGATAAGAATTTATACTACCTGCACGAGGCCAAAAAGGGCTCCTATCTCAGCATAATGCTGCGACATTTAAAAAAAAACAAAATGTCGCAACGCTGGTTTTCAGATAGGACCATAGTGATGCCACGGGCAATAACGACACAAATAAATAAATAAACATGTTACGTAAATATTAAATTAGAATACTACTAAATAAAAGCAATAAATAGTTTATTATAAACTTAGTGTTACGTGTGTGTATGAAATAGTCAATAAAATTATAATTGGAACAACTATCTGTAGGCCATACAAATATTTGTTCCGTGCGGGAATCGAACCCACGACCCGTAGCGCAGAAGCCGATCGCTCAGCCACTGCACCAAACGTGTCGTCAGAGTTGGTATAGAGGTGTCGATATCTAGTCCAAATATCAATAATTTTCAGACTCGGGTTAGACCGGTTATTGCACTATCGGACTTCTGACAGTCTTCAGGCAACGAGGAGATAACGATGTGTCAAAAATCTAACTCCGTGGAAGCCATTTCGCCACTAAAGCGCAGGCCACACCGCCAGCTAGTGAGCGAGCGAGCATCGTTTCACCGAGCCTAGGTACTTCAGTGACTTAAACGATGTGAACGATGTGAACCGAAGTATGAAAAAGCCAGCTCGCGGTGTGACCTGGCTTGAAGGTATGCTCAAACCACGACGTAGCGATCGTAGTGACGTATTCAAACCAAATAGGGCGCGTCGGTTTGAACACGTCGCTACAAGTACTGTTGCAGCAACTGATCACAACCGTGCACACCACCGCGGCTGCAAGTTGGACGCGTTGGTTTGATTGTAACTTAACCCTTCTTCCTTCTTGTTACCAAAAATAATTTCTTCATCTTCCTGCCCCTATCCCACACTAGGTGGGGCCGGCACAACATGTATTTCGTAATTCCATGTTGTTACAGGTTTTGGCTTATTGTTTTATGACCAGCCGCGTGCCTAACATCAACCCTCCTTGGGAATACTCGTTGAGCGTTCATGCAGGTGACTCAATGTGCTTGCTGATATTATGCACTGGGTCCCAAAATGATATGCTTGTCAATCTTATTGCCAACAACTAAGTAGACTATGTTCTTCTTGGTGGGTATACTTGAAGTTCCTCGACCCACTAATTCAGCAAAAGCTAGGGACTTTGGTTCTAACACATCGTAAACTAATATAGCACCGTGAGCGTCTCTGTAAAAACTTGAAACTTCTCGTACATCGTATTCGACATCGTTTACAATAGAAATTACAATAGAAACGGCGATTTATACTAACAAATCTAAAAATTCAAAATAAATTTCATTCTCTTGCCGATGATCCAGAATACACGATGTCAATAATTGGAGTCAGATGTTTTTCAATTGTCATCAACCCATTCCACAATGTAACATAAAAAAATCACGAAGTACCAAAACTGAGCAGATACAAGTACGTCTACTTCTCGTTCCTTTCAAAAGCAGTCATAAACTTATCAAAAGAACCAATTTGATGCTAAAACGCGACTCTACGAATAGGAAGGAAGCAGAATTTTCCTTAATTATTTTCAATAACTTACACAGAGTAAATAACGGAATAGCAACGAGATACAAGGGGTCCAATTTAAAAGTTTTAACAATGCCTTTTACTTTGGGAGTTACCCAATGCTGTATTGCAAAGGACACTTAGTACAACTTCGACAATATTCATATTATAACCACCACGGTACGTTGCAAGTGGGTATTATTTACTTTGTTATAAAAGAAAAATCTGCCTCATTAGTCAAGCGCGACTACTGATCGTGAGATCCTGGGTTCGATCTTCAAACCGGGCAAAGTGTTATCGGGTTTTTCCATGTAGAATTCCACAGTAACAGTCCCGAGTTTGGTTTGGAGTTGTGCTCAGTTGATGGCAATAGGCTCGCCGCCTATTACTTGAGACTTAAACATAACGACGAAATGAGGGTCTTACTATAAACC
The DNA here is from genome assembly GCA_910594945.2 of Amphipyra berbera. Lineage (NCBI taxonomy): Eukaryota > Metazoa > Arthropoda > Insecta > Lepidoptera > Noctuidae > Amphipyra > Amphipyra berbera. The sequence goes on along the minus strand of OU343136.1, from coordinate 4,489,395 downwards.
TCTGCTCAATCCTTCGGGCAATACGTGTCGCGTTGCTTCGTACCGCGTCGCGTTTGTCGCTTACGCAGGACACCCCATTAGATTCACTAAGGGACCAAATGTTCCCCAACATTATGCGTAACATTGAACCTACATGACGCTGCAACACTGCACACTAACCCGCAACGGTGCGCGCAACTGTGAGCGGCATTTCTACGAGACGCGGGATATGTTGCAAGCCGTCGCTTCGAGAGCGGACGCAGGTGTATGCGAGCGAACATTGTCCACGACATTGTTCCCGGGACATTCACGTTGATTCCCGCGTCAAGTTCCGGGGCATGTTGCTCCATTTGTCCCTTAGATAAATGATGGAATCAGGCGTTACCTTGCGGAAATCCATGACCTACAGCACCGCCCTCCCGCCCGCAAATATATGCAAATGCAGAAGGTGCGATTAATAACATGCAACACACAAACCAACCAAACCGATACGACACGTGTTTCGCCCCTCCACAGGGCATCCTCAGGAGATGTTGACTCGTCGACCGCTTGGACGCGAACGTGTGGTATCGGTTTGATTTGTTTGTGTGTTGCATGTTATGAATCGCACTTTCTGCATTTGCGGGCGGGAGGGCGGTGCTGCATACTGCATTCAGGCTTGATCAACTGTTTTCGCGGAATTAACACTAAATATTTTTATTGTATACTAGCTGTGTCCTCACGGCTCCGCCCGTAGCCTATGTTACTAAGTGATAATGTGGCTTTCTAATGGCGAAAGAATTTTTGAAATCGGTCCAGTAGTTTTTAAGTTTATTCGTTACATACAAAAATATAAAAATACAAATCTTATCTCTTTATAACCTTTACATATCTATATATAATTCGACTGTACGTGTGTATGTCACTGAATTCCTCCTAAACGGCTGGACCGATTTGAATGATTTTTTTTGTATGCGTTTGGGTGGCGCCCTGGATGGTTTAGATTCACAATTGGACCCGGTAGGTGGCGCTGCTGTCGGTATGTCACCAAATTTTCCGGGCAGGACGACGTCTGTTGGGTCCGCTAGTATTAGTATAGATTTTTATTGGTCTCTTAGTGAATTCAAGGTTCTAAAGACATGGGAGGAGCTCGTGGCCGACTAGGTCGAATGATTCACTGTCTTGCGTTGGACGTGTGATCTTTAAATAACATGACCCGTACCTTGGAGAGTCTTTGTTAACATATGAGGAACTGTAATCGTGTTAATTCACCCATTTCTCGGGTACTTACTGCAGTCATCAATCTCTTGGAAGATTGTGTTCTCAGATTGTGATTTGTTTGGGGATAGATGGAAGATGTTTTTATCGGTATACTGTGAGGAGTGTGTGTGTGGTAATTCTTTTTCTTCTTCTTCTTCCTGCCCGCCTTATCCCACAGTAGGTGGGGTCGGCACAACATGTATTTCATAAATCCATGTTGTTAGAGGTTTTGGCTTATTGTTTTATGATCGGCCGCCTGCCTAACATCAACCCTTCTTGGGAATACTCTTTGCGCTGTCGCGCGGGTGACCCAATGTGCTTGCTGATATTATGCACTGGGTCCCAAAATGATATGCTTGGCTTGAAAACTTGAAACTTGTGGTACTCGACACTACACGACGATTTATAATAAGAAATCAAAAAAATTAAAAAAAATAATTTTATAAAATATCAAATTGATATTCGGTTGCCACGGCTATGATTGATGAGTGTGTGGTAATTGCACTTTTAATTTATAAAGTCGGTCTTAGTCAGTGGAAGTGGCCTGCAGCCATCTTAATTTAGGTCAAAAATAAATGAATTTCTATGACAATCGTCACAAACAGTTAGAAGCCTGAAAGCCTGTTAGCCGATTCCGTCGGATCTAAAGATATTACTGGAGGATACCTAAGCTCATACTGCCTAGCTGTTGTGCCATATAAAATGCCGGTATTGAGCTGAGTCTTCTTAAACTAAAAACCGACTCTAACATGGTTGGGAAAGGCGTTGTTAGATGATGATGATCAATTTTATTTACACACTAGCGGCCCGTCCCGGCTTCGCACGGGTGGAAATTTTTCCCGTTTTTGCAACATTTTTCATTTATACTCCGTTCCTATTGGTCGTAGCGTGATGTTATCTAGCCTATAACCTTCCTCGATAAATATATCTAACACAAAATAATTATTCAATTGCAACCAGTAGTTCCTGAGATTAGCGTGTTCAAACGAACAAACAAACTCTTCAGCTTTATAATATTAGTAAAGATTATTTTTACTGTTCTCACTTGCCATGGCAGTTATCACCAAAATCAATGCAATGAAGATCAGCTCTGTAGCTAAAAAGAAAAATACATCGTTAAATAAACTGAACTCAAATTAAATTATAAATTAACCCACGCGGATATACGACAAATAAAATACCCGCGTCCCTAAAATCCCATAAAAAACCGAAAAATAAAGTTAGAGGGGAGGTCGGGTAACATGTAACTGATACAGGTATGGCAAAAGAATTTAGGATATTTAAACAATTTTAATCGTGTCATCGTTAGAAGGGATAGGGAGGTTGGGGAACAATGGACAAAATTGGCTGAGGATTGCGAAGAGTTTGCCATGAAAGAAGGTCATTTAATAACCGACACAAAGGGCTGGCGGGACGGAAATGGAAGTGCCTGTCATAATAGTAAAGTTTAAAAAATATTTGGTGAGACGTGAATAAAATTCGGAATTTAAATTTCTTGTTCTTTTTTTCCTTATGAGGTGAGTATAAATTAGGGCGCCATCATTACTTGATACACTTGAGGGAAAGGGCTTTGAGGGGCTCGTGGCTAAGTACCAACCTCGTCGATCATACGTTTTGCGAGGTTAAGTTACGCTTGCCGCGGTCGGTCCGTGGATAGATGACCGTTTATTACACATCGAGACCCCTCCGTGCCTCGGAGAGCACGTTAAACAGTCGGTCCCGGGTGTCAAACGAAAACCTATGACAATCGTTACGGGAAGTCAGAAGCCCAAAAGTCTGACAACTGGTCCAACATTAGGATATCAGCATTGCCCAGAAACTGGGTTGCGAAAGTCTGATGACAGTCGCTAGGTGTAAAATACTGGTACTGCTTCTGGTTACACTTTATGCTGACCCTAACATAGTTGGGCAAAAGCTAGGTAGGTACAATAAACATTACTTGATCTTTACATAGTATAAAACAAAGTCGCTCCCGTTGTCTGTACCCTTAGATCTTTTAAACTAAGCAACAGATTTTAATGCAGTTTTCAGCAATATATAGTGATTCAAGAGGAAGGTTTATATGCCCCACATTAGTATCTACATTGCACCCGTGCGAAGCCGGGGCGAGTCGGTAGTATACTATAAAATGATAAAAAACTGAGAGAGCTTAAATTTTTACTATGTAAAATATTAAACTGATATTTTCTTATTATTTTAGAGAGCAGTTTCTGTCTCGGAGGATAAATTATAAAATAATTGTTCTGATCATTTTCCTATAAGACAAATTGCTTGGGACTTAAGCGAGGCTGACAATCTGGTATCTAGAGCGGACATCTTGGACCATTAATCATTGATCCCAGCTCTTCAGGCCCTCGCAGAGATTGTTGAGACTTATTTTATAGTTCCCAGAGTAAACTATAAATCATCAATATTGAGGTTTGTGATATTGTCAGAATATAGTTAAAGGATTTAATTTTTCATTCTAAATGACTCTTTAGATATTAATATTGAAAATGTGGTGAGATTATTTCGTTTATTTAGAAATACTTTGGATTAGATTTAGTTGGTATTAGTTTGGCGTGGATCTCAAAATTATCATTATTTATGGTTGAACGAAAATTTATTAAGTAGCTTAAGTAGCTTGCTATTTTCAGATTTAGAGAAAAAATATTATTAAGATGTTTGACATCAGTCATTAAGTTTAAAATAATCGTCGCCAACGGTTGCTAAATTCTGTTAATTAATTAATTTGTCCATATAAGAACATTACTGTACCTAGTTTCATTCTTCATTTGGTGCACAACAAAGAGTATCTTCTGTATACAACATACGTAACGTAATTAACGCACACCCTCAAACACCCCAATTAGAATATTATATTATAATCATAATACATACACTGAAATTTTAGTTTAACATGTATATACATTGTTAATTACTAAATTAACGTTCTTGAAATAAGGTTTATTTTTCTTTATTTTGTACTAGCTGTATCCTCACGGCTCCGCCCGTAGCCTATGTTATTCAGTGATAATGCAGCTTTCTAACGGCAAAAGAATTTTTGAAATCGGTTCAGTAGTTTTTAAGTTTATTCGTTACATACAAAAATACAAATCTTTCCTCTTTATAATATTATATTATTTTGTATTGAATGACGGAATTTGTATTAATAATACAAATAAAAATGCACTTTTGAAAGTCTTTTTGCCTTGATTTACGGTCCATTTCAGTTTGTTTTGACTGTACAGGGGATAGTGAGTGTGACTAATTTCCGATTTTCGAATAATGTGAATTAATTTTGTAGTTTTAATTATTTTTGGGATAACAAATTACTTTTATTAAAAATGATACAAATCGATTCAGTAAACGATTCTGAACAAACTACTTTCAGGATGTGCGTTAATTATGTTACATATTGTACACAAGGTTAGTCGGAAAGGGGGTACTAAGCCGCGGGCCACCGAAAGTATCACTGATGACTATTTTAAAGCAAGTGTTACATTTTCAAAATTCGATAATTTTTATTTGCATGCAAAAATACTTTTATTTTATTTTTTGAAAAAAAAAATGTAGGTATACCTGTTTTAGTTATGAATTCAGAAAATTTATTTTCTAATCCGTGACCCCAAATATGAACATAATTGTAAAAACAGCTGATCATAGCTATGGACAGATAGATTTTAGCATATTTAATACGAAATCTTTGAAAAGCTATCGAGTTTTGGGGAAAGTTGTAGAACAAAAGCTATCCATTATCATGGGTACTTTAACACACTTTCGGCTTAGTACCCCCTTTCCGACTAACCTTGTATATAAAAAGAGAAACTAACTGACTGACTGATCTATCAACGCACAGCATAAACCGTTGGAGTTAGAAACTTGAAATTTCGACAGTAGGTACCTTTTATAACGTACCTAGGCATCCACTTAGAAGGATTTTACAAATTTCCTGCCCTAAGGTCGACTGCTGATCGTGAGGTCCGAGGTTCGATCCCCAGGTCAGGCAAAAGTGTTATTGGGTTTTTCAGTGTGGAATTCCTCAGTAGCAGCCCGGAGTTTGATTTGTGCCCGATTGATGGCAATAGGCTCGCCCCCTATTACATGGGACTTAAATATAGCGGCGAAATGCGGTGTTACTATTCACTTCTGCCCATCCTTTCTGGGAATACAGACGTGATGTTATATCCTGCCCTAAGGGGGTGTAAAAAAACACACAAGCGAAGTTGCGGGCAAAATCTAGTAAGAAATAAATATTTCCCATTTACTTCCATAACAGTACAGCAGTAATAGCCTAGTGGTGTAACCGTCTAAATGCCAAGTCATAGGTCTCGAGTTCGAACCCAAGGCCTGACTCAAGGCCCAACCTCTGACTTTTCGGATTCATGTGCGTATTGTATAATTATCACTTGCTTAAAAACGGTAAAGGAAAACATCGTGAGGAAACCGGCATGCCTGAGAGATATTTCTCGACGGCATGTGAAGCCAAGTCAGAGGCCCATGAGCAGCATAAACTCTGACACCAGGTTAGTCACTAACCACACGAAAAGAAGAAGACTTACTTCCAAATCTTCCTCTTAGCCTTTTCCCAATTATCTTGGGGTCAGCTTCCAGTCTAACCAGATGCGGCTGAATACCAGTATTTTACACGGAGCGACTGCCATCAGACCTCCGCAACCCAGTAACTGGGCAATGCCGATATCCTAAGGTTAAACCGTTTGTCAGACTTTCGGGCTTCTGACTACCCGTAACGACTGTCATAGGTATTCGTATGACACCCGGGACCGACGGCTTAACGGACTTAAGACTTACTTCCAAATATAGTATGAAATTTTTCAATACTTAAATGGATTTTCAATATCTGTACTAATATTATAAACAGGAAAGATTTGTATTTTTGTATGTAACGAATAAACTTAAAAACTACAGGACCGATTTCAAAAAATGTTTTGTCGTTATAAAGATACATTATCATTGAGTAACATAGGCTACGGGCGGAGCCGTGAGGACACAGCTCTATCTATAAAACAGCTGCAAAATACTTTCTATAAGCTGCAAGAGTCTGTCAGAATAAAGTTGCAAAAGGTAATTGGAATTTTTTAATCTTTAATTTAAGACAATCACGGGGGATTACAAACAGGCAACTGAGTCACGAAAGTGACTAATTGGCTGTTTTTTTCACTTGACAGCCATTTTTCAACATTCATTTTACCTCGTATGGAGTTAATTAATGTTGGGACAGTACTTTTAACACTCTCTCACTACTTTTAACGTAAAATTATTATTATCCCTTATTCATTTTCATAAATATAAATTACATTTTTAAAGATTATTATAAAAATAAAATAACATCACGCTTGTATTCCCCGAAAGGTTGGGCAGAGGTGTATAGTAACACCCTCATTTAGCACTTATGTTCAAGTCCCAAGTAATATGGCGAGCCTATTGCCATCAACCGGGCACAAATCCATAACATAATACGTGTACCATAATGCTTGTATTCTCCGAAGGGTCATTTGCGTTAGTGGTGGAGGAAAAAGATCATGGGGAAACCTGCAAATCAGAGAGGGCTCCATATAGTCCTCTATGGTATGTAGTCCGCTAACCCGCACCAGGCTAGTGTGGTGGACTTAGGCCTGAATCCTTCTCATTCTGAGAAGAGGCCCGTGCCCAGCAGTGGGATGGTAATAGGCTGATGATGATGATGTATTTGGCTTAACACTGTTTTTTAACTTTGGATATGTCAGACTCGGTCCTAATTCTACAATCTTTACATAGTATAAAACAAAGACGCTCCATTATCTGTACGCTTAGGTCTTTTAAACTACGCAACGGATTTTAATGCAGTTTTCAGCAATAGATAGAGTGATTCAAGACGAAGGTTTTATATACCCCACATTAGTATCTACATTGCACCCGTGCGAAGCCGGGGCGGGTCGCTAGTAACTAATAAAACATTTAATTGCATTTAAACATATAAACGCTCTTTCTCTCATAGTATACTATGCTATGCCGGGACTGAGTCCATAATTAATTCTAAAGTCTCAAAGCCTACGACCTATTTTAAAATTACATTATATAATGCAATAAAGAATTGAGTATTGAGTACTTCTTCTACTAATTCTCCGGAGACCTATGGCAGGGGTCGCGGAATTCGCTATTGCATTCACTGCAAACGTTTTTATTTATGCTACCTTTCAAGATTATCAGTGGGGTAACTTATGAGAAGATTGTGCCCAGCATTGCGCCGAGACAACATATTTTAAGTTAACAGTTATTTGTATTTTTTGACATCATACAAAAATAACTTCTTTTTTTTGTATTTCTTTTTTCTTAATCAATTGTACGCCTAGACTTAAGTTAGCAATTAAACGGTAATCTGGTGTCTTTGTTGTCAATGTTGTGTTTACCTATAGTTGGCATATATCTTAGAATATTACCGTATGATTTATTATCTGTATGTGTATGTATGTGATGTGGGTGAAACCTTTAAGTAAATAAATATCTACCGTTTGTTAAAAAAATCATCGCAAATCTACGAACGTACGTTGGGACCAAGAAAAATACTTACCAGTTTTGACAAAAAAAAAGCCTTTTTATCAAAATAAGGCAAAGATTTTTTAAATTTTTATATGACATGTATTCTTTCAATATAAAAGCAGTATTTAGCACTCTAAAAAAATACACGCAGTTTTGACGTTTATAATTCAAAAGCTAGAAATAATATAGAAAAATATTCTACTTGAAAAAAAGTAATAGGTACTAAAATGCACAAACTGCAACAGGTTGCCGGCCCTTCTACAAACATCATATCAATTCACCCTGAGTAGTTCCTTATAAGTCGAACGGGTGGACAAACAGATTTTATTTTCCTTTTATTCTAAGATCAAAGTGGAAACGGAAATAAATATCCGATATTGTTCTATCCGTACCCGATTTAAAAAGGCCATCCTGTATTTTCCTGTAGATGGCGTAAGCTGAAAATAAACCACCCCGTATAACGACAAAATGTTTGTCAAAGGGCAGAGGAACGTTTTGGTCATTCTGCTTTACAAAATATTTTGGTCATTCTCTTTTATTTATTTATAAGGGTTTGATAAACCTCTGCCTTGTACTGCCTCATTGGTCTAGTGGTCGCAAGTGCGACTGCTGAGCATGGGGTCCTGGGTTCGATCCCCAGATCGGGCAAAGTGCTATTGGATTTTTGAATTAGGAGTTTCTCAGCCTGGAGTCTGGATTTGTGCCCGGTTAATGGCAGTTATAGGCTCGCCCCCTATTATATGGAACTTAGAACAAAACTGGCGAAACGAGGGTGTACTAAAGCACCTCTGCCGAACTCTTCGGGGAATACAAGGCGTGATGTTGTGTTATGGGTTTGATAAATTATTTAAAAGACAGCAGCCTGGTTGAGTGCTTTTGACAAATAAATAATATTTTAATGTGTTTGTAAGAAATTTTAATTGATGATAATGACGTATTGCAGTTCTTTTATTGATGTTTAACATTAGAGTTTGTTGGCAAATATTTTTTTATTCCTTTTTATTTGAAATGGATTTGCTCTTGACTCTAGTCTAGGTCAGAGGAGATAGAGACAAAGTCTACGATGGAGTGAGCTTACCCAGAAGAAGCCTGTTAACTCTAACTTTGAAGAGATTCAGGTTTCAGAGTCAGATTTTAAGCCAAAAAAGTTGTAGTGTTTGACAAAATTGGTTTTTCATTACAAATGATGAATATTAATTTGTAAATAAATAAAAGGTAAGTGAGAAAGGACCCCCTTTTCGACTGACCTGCCGGTAATTTTTGTATCTTTTAATTTACGTTTATTTTCATTTTCATGTAATAAATTATTATACTTTTTAAGATTGTAACTCCCTTGATTGTAACAAATTTTGTTATTTATTTATTTCGTCGACTCTGGCTTATTTGCTAATTCTGGAAATGGACTTACTATAAATACATGACCCCAAATATAACCTAAAATGTTAATAACTTTATAACAAAAATAAAACCAACTTCAAATTGTCTATAACCGAAGTTCTTCATCAGATCTTCACCAAATTTAAATGGGACCACTTAGAAAGAATACTTTTTCAAACAAAAAAATAATCATTAAAATCGGTTCACAATTAGCAAAGATATCGCGGAACAAACATACAAAAAAAAAACAAAGGAAACATACAGTCGAATTGAGAACCTCCTCCTTTTTTGGAAGTCGGTTAAAAAAGCTGATGATATGAAATGAAATCTTTGAATAGCTATTTCTCTAAAACTATTGATTTTTGGGAAAAGTCGTAGAACAAAAGCTATTCATAATGAATAGCTTTTGTTCTACGACTTTTCCCAAAAATATGGGTACTTTATGGGTACTTTAGTACACTTTCGGATTAATACCCATTTCCAATCAACATTATACCTATATCATACCTACTGCGCAAACTAGGATTCTTTAGCATTTTTTCATCTTTCCATTGTTCATTATTTACGAAGATTTCTTCTTATAGACTAACGATCAAGAGCACAAAACTGTCATCTTTATCGATAAACGTCATTATCGTTCTGCCTAGCCTTTTCCCAACTATATTGGCAGCTTTCAGTCTAGGAGCGACTGCAATCAGGCCTCCGCAACCCAGTTACAGAGCAATGCCGATATCTAAGGTTAGATTTTCGGGCTTCTGACTTCCCGTAACGACTGTCATAGGTATTCGTATGACAAACGGGACCGACTGTTTAACGTGCTCTCCGAGACATAGAGAGGTTTCGATGTGTAACGAACGGTCATCCACAGTCTGACCGCGGCAAGCGTAGCTTAATTTCACAAATCGTATGATCCGCGCGGTTGGTAATTAGCCACGAGCGCCTAATTGTAATTACACATCATGTATACAACAAAATAAAATAAAAGTCACACTACACAGTCATGTACAAGCTTAAAGGGAATGCTCTTATTGCTGCGAGCCTTTCATAAACGCTAACACTAACATAACTAGCTCATTACTGTCCCACTGCTGGGCACGGGCCTCTTGTCAGAATGAAAAGGGTTTAGGCCTTAGTCCACCACGCTGAACTGGTGCAGGTTGGCAGACCACACACACCATCGAGAACTTTATGGAGCACTCTCAGGTGTGCAGGTTTCCTCACGATGTTTTTCCTTCACTGTTAACACAAGTGATAATCAAATTCTGATACGCACATGAATTCGAAAAGTCAGAGGTACGGGCCGGGATCGAACTCAGACCCTCCTACGTAGAAGGCAAGCTCCTTACCTAACGCTATCACTATCTCATTAAAAAATCATTACTTTATAAACAAGTACATATGTAATTTAAGTTTACAAATAACTCCGCACACACAAAATTAAATGTGTATTTATATTTATTTACAACAAAGCCAATCAATTGCCTCAGATTTCAATCACCGAGGTATCCTCCATCAGTAAATAGCAAATAACTTCAATATCTATGTAATAAGAAAAAATCCTTTGTGTCTATTTACAAAGGATTGGTAGCTTGGTAGGTACTATAGAACTCGAATTAAAGGGTCGACTTTCATTATATCTATCTTGCACAAGTTTTGTAACTTTATGTGGGGTAACGTTTGAATACAGTATAAATACAGTCCTTTTGTGATGAGGGTTCTGTAATAAATCTATGGTTCCGCCATATATTATACGGTTAGAAAATAGTAGTTTCGTTTAAAATATAAACTGTGTTCAATCTTGAAAGAAGTGGTAAATACAGTTAGTATCTTTTTTCTTGAGTTTTTAGGGTCCAATTTATGTTGGGTGCGTGTTAAATTTTTCGAAGGTAATGGCCAAATACTAAAACGCCACTCAATTTTAAGTGGCTGTTAAGCCACGTGCTGTCACTGTTACTTTAAGGCGAAGTGACAGTGACAGCACGAGACTTCACGGCCACTTAAAATTGAGTAGCGTTTGAGTATTTGGCTGTAAATATACCACTTCACTAACTATTACGTACTAATAACAGTGTCTATTAACATTAATTTTATCTTTAAATGATCATTTAACAATAATTCTTGTAATTTTTTTGAGTAAACGGTTGTTTAATCAGATAGTTAATGTTGTACACCAGCATAAGTAGTAAGTAGTAGTTTGTAGAGCTGGTCTGCTTTTTTTTTTCCTATTCGACTCTTGTAGATGGTCTTGCGGACCTTTTCTACGTAACCGGGCTATTATTGGCGAGACCTGAAGGGTCTCCAAACCAATATCTAACTAACTAACTACTGTAACATCATGACTATTTAGCAGCAACACCTCTAAGGGCGTCCCCTAGGGGGGACTCGAACCTCTTGGGGTGTTGAATGCGAGAGGACTGGGAGGGATACGACAGCTTGATGAGGGCTGTATTAACGGTGTGACGGCGGAGTCAGAAGGGACGACCGGCTCCGCGGCTGCGGCGGGTGAGCACGGTGGATCGGGGGCGGCGGCGGTGGGACATCGCGAGGGGCCTCGTCGGCGAAGGCGATACGCCGGTCGGCGGCGGCGGTGTATTTGTATTGTGCTGGTCGATCTATTCGCCTCCTGGAGGAGGGTGATTTCGTCAGCTGATCTGCTTGGTGTGTCTACACCCTAATACTAAATACCAACATTTTTATAGCGATTTTCTAAAATTACGTAACTAACTTAACATACTGGTTATAAATAGAAATGACTATTAAATTAACTAAATTCGACCGTTCATGTTTATAATAATTTTTTGTTCGTTCTACCTAGCCTTTTCCCAACTTCAGCTTCCAGTCCAACCAGATGCGGCTGAACAACCACGCTGATCATAGGATTTGTAAGGTTAAGCTACGCTTGCCGCGGTCAGTCCGTAGATGGGTGACCGTTCGTTACACATCGAGACCCCTCCGTGCCTTGGAGAGTACGTTAAACTGTCGGTCCCGGGTGTCATAAAAGTACCTATGACAGTCGTTACGGGTAGTCAGAAGCCCGAAAGTCTGATAACCGGTCTACCCTTAGCATATCGGCATTGCCCAGTGACTGGGTTGCGGAGCTCTGATGGCAGTCGGTCCTTGTAAAATACTGGTATTCAGCCGCATCTGGTTAGACTGGGAGCTAACTTTAAGATAATTGGAAAAAGGCTATGAGAAAGAAGACTATGTTATTACAAAATAACTTCCCGTAATTTCATAGAAAACATTCCATCGATTGTACCAACTCAATGTTTCCTCTGCAAAGAAAAACAATTTCGCATCTACCCTTTAAAAAGACTTCGCCACACAATAACGGTACCGAAAACCGAGAAAATTTCTTTACAAACTTGTTATAACGTGGAATCCAATAAAACACTGAAGGAAATTCGATGTTTTCCAGTAAAACAAGCTATTTACTGTACACAATTCAACTCGGCCAATTGTTAGTTGGCCCAATAGATATGTGAAACAGAAAACTTCGATGGTAGTTGGAATAAAACCAATAAAAGTTGCCACATTTTGGCTTTGAGCGGACATGTTGTGTGTCGCGAAGTTTGTTTTCATTTTAATTTTTTGTACAATGGGGCGTATCCTTGTTATGGTGGTTTTCCGTCAACGTAATCGTCGTTTGCGGGCAAATGAATAAAAAAATGGAGTTATAGCCAACCATCTATAAAATAGGTACATACAACAGAATCTTGTAGGGGTGAATATAACATTACAGTTATAGCTAATATCGGTATGTCAGGATTGGGAGCATGGTAAATAAAGTAAATGAAACCAACATAGACCCTCCACCACTGAGAGTACTTTTAATTGGGTTAGTGATTAGTTACAGAAGCTAGTTCACAGTTATATAATAATTAACACAAGATCAGAAAATGAGAACAAGCATACCAGATATAAAATGTCAGACTTCTTCAGCTGTTCGACGTTGAATTCTTTACTCCATCGAATGACCAGTGTTTTTATAACTTCGGGTACGTTGATTCATCTTGTCGATCCTTTATCAACATTGTCCAGTGTTACCAGCTACCGATAACACTTCCAATTTGACTACAGGGTGTAAACGAAATCATGTAATTCCTTCAAACCTCGTGATGTACTGCTGACATGGATTAACCCAGCACGGGATAAATTCAGATTCAATAAAAAAAAATTGCATTAAGTAAACATGTGTTCTTATCGTGACGCATTTTAGCGCCCCGAGTTAAATGAGCACGCGGCGAGCGATAGCCGCACAATTCACTCGGGGTGCTAAAGTGCCTCACGTTAAGAATACATGTTTACTCCTTGTATTTTTTTTATTGAATCCAAAAAAATTACACCATGTATTGTGATATGTTCTGTTTACACCCTGTATTTTGGTAAAAAATTATAGTTGACATAATCGATCATAAATCGCCCAGCTTGCTTGGATCATAATTGCATTAATTGTCAGATTAACCTAAGAATTCATTAAACTAGGAATCTTAGACCTCCCTCTACGCTATCTTAGGAATCTTAGAGAGACCTTAGGCAAAGTCTCTGTCACTGTCACTTTACGACGAAGTGACAGTGACAGCATGAAATTAACGGCAACTTAAAATGGGGAGGCGCACGCAAAACGAAAACAGATGGCAGCAGCTTTGTTTGTACCAATTACAACCAATCAGAACGGGTTAAATTAACATTTGTAATAACGTCAAACAAGCTTTACCCAATGAAATTGCGTTGGTACAGTCGATGGTGGCGCCATTAGTTTCCCAGTGTGCTACTCCATTGAGTAGCGTGTGAGTATGTGGTCATTAGACCATTAAACCATTAGACTCATAGACCATTAAATTGGTTTAATGGCCTAAGATTAAACTTCAGAATTGAAAAAAAAAGCCTGGAAAAAAAGGTTGTATACAATCAAATATAAATGAACCCTTACCTTCCTAATCTTGACAAGAAAAGGTATCTAAGCTTATGGACGAAGTATTTTAAGCGCATAATTGATACGTCTTCAGAAACGCCCAAATTGATCCGCTCTCGCTAATCCTCTAACAAAACGGCCTTTGCTCCCGATCACAAGGGTGATTGAGTTGGATTAATTATACATTCAAAATTGATGTTTTATTTTAGAATGTCGTACAAACTTTTTTGTTTCCATCTAAGCTAGTGGATTACTGTGCATCGCAGCGCCTGCAAAATCCGCTGTGTTTTTTTTTTAATCTGTCTTTGATGCTATTTTATAATAGTTCTCAAGCCACGTGCACCTGTAGAATCTGTTTTTTAATCATCTATACCAAATAAATAAATAAATAAATAAGAAGATAGCAAAATAAATTATTAGAAAACGTATTTTACAGTTGCACGTGGCTTGAGAACTACATATTATATGTATAATAGCATCAAAGACAGATTTAAAAAAAAACAGCGGATTTTGCAGGCGCAGCGACGCTGTGTCTTTTTATTTAAGTACCTGACATTTAAAATAACACATTGAATTATACGCGCCCGCGATAATCAAAAAAATAAATTAATTTAAATAATCTAAAAAACTAAACATAATCAAATTAAACTTTTAATTAAACAAAACAAAGTGAAATTAAAACAAAATAAAATCAAAACAACCTATTAATAAAATGGAACGTGGCTGACACTATAAAGAACAATGTCTTCCTATTTCGACGACTTCTCATTTCGATATCTGCCCATTTTGACAACTTCCCAAATAGACAACTTTCTTGATTATATGTCATTTAATTATTCAATAATAAAACAATCAAAGGGCATCAAAAAATTCGTCCGTATCGCTGTCAACAGGAAAAGTGCCCAAAAGGCTGGCAGCATTGTCATGTTGTATGGCAATTACAATTTTTGATTTGTATTATAGTAGTTAAGATTTATAATATTAGGATAATTCGATGTAAATACTATAGTAATAAAATCATTAATAGGTATTTTATTATTCAATTCCATTACGTAATTTTTAGCATTCCATATCTTAAAAGGAAAAATGGAACCCTTATAGGATCACTTCGTTGGCCGTCTGTTTGTCTGTCAAAACCCTTTTTCTCAAGAATGCGTGGAGGTATCAAGTTGAAATTAATAATTAAATTAATATCAATATAGTCTACAATCCCTTGGAGCTGTGAAAAAATCAAACTTTTAAGTCAACGCAATCAAAAGATATGGCCGTTCATGACGCATGATACTCACAAGGGAATCAAAACTTATAGGGTTCTTCCCGTTGACCTAGAATCATGAAATGTGGCAAGGAGCAATGTCTTATAGCATAAGTAAAGGGAAATGTCCGAAAACCAGAAATACGTTGATAGGTATATCACAAAAAAAAAATACGGTAAGTACCCTCGGTGCGCGAGTCCGACTCGCACTTGACCGGTTTTTTTATTTAAGTAAGTTAAATGATTACTTAACGATGGACATTTAAAGGCTTCTTCTTTTCGTGTGGTTAGTGACTAACTTGGTGTCAGAGTTTATCCCGCCCATGGGCCTCTCACTTGGCTTCACATGCCGTCGATAAATAACTCTCAGGCATGCCGGTTTCCTCACGATGTTTTCCTTCACCGTTTTTAAGTACGTGATAATTATACAATACGCACATGAATCCGAAAAGTCAGAGGTTAAGAAAAGTCAGAGGTGCCTTGGGTTCGTACTCGAGACCTATGACTTGGCAGTCCAACGGTCACACCACTAGGATATCAATGCTAATATTTAAAGGCTGACGAGATAAGATGAGGTAACAACTAAACTATCAAAATGAAGTTGGTGATATAGGAAGTAACTTCATACCACATCCTGTTCGGTGTACCTTACTACTCGAAATCTAATACAGTTTATATGAAATTTTGCCACAAGCGGAAATACGATTACACCGAAGGTATTGAGTCTATGGTTTACCATTATACCCTTCAGAACAACTCTTAATAAATTTGATAATTTGGTACAATTAAAAATTGATACAACAGTGATTAAAAAAAGAGATGCGAGTAGAATGAGCTACTTACAGTACGCGCGAATTGATTACAGAGGTGAGGAATGCGAGGGGAATGCGCTAGTGCTGTTAGATGACAAGGACAGCACTACATTTGCGAACGTGTGAGACGAGTTATAACAGTAGAGGAAGACCAAAAAAACGATGGATGGATAGTGTGAAAGATGATATGACTAGAAAGGGGGTGACTACTGAGATGACGGCAAATAGAGATGTGTGGAAGAAGAAGACATTGCGCTGACCACAAGTAAGTTAGGATAAGGGCAGGAAGATGACGAATTGAGTTTGGAATTTAAACGTTGAATCTACAGTACGCGCGCGAACTGAATGCGGAGCTGAGGAATGCGTGTGGGAATGCGCTAGTGCTGTTAGATGACAAGGACAGCACTACATTTGCGGGCGTGTGAGGCGAGGCGTGCGAACGGCGGGAGGGGTTTCACCTCAAGCCCATTCGGTTCGCGCGCGTACTGTAAATAGAAGACGGTGTTGTAGCGCTAGTAGGCAGATACCTATATAAAAATGTGCAAAAAAAACGGAACATTATTCAAAAATCTTTTTTTTATGTGTTGGCAATTAAGCCGACGGCCTATGATTGAAAGTGGTTATCGTCGCCTCTATCGGCGGAGAATCGCGTAATCTATATATCGCACCCTTAGTAATGTAAGGGTACAACTCGAAAATATAAACTTTTGGGAAAATGTGTTAAAAGATTCAGGGAACCCTATGTTTTCACAGTATTTTACACAGTATAATTACAGTATTTGCTTTAATACTGTATTTTTTCTCTTTCTATGAAAGCCAAGTGGTAGAACAGTTGATATATAGACCATCTAACACAGAAACTCAATATTTCGAGTTGTGCCCTTACATTACTAAGGGTGCGATATAGGTATTCGCGAACAGTTGCGGAGTTTCGCGAAAATCCGGAATATGGCGTAGAGAACGTAGAGGTAGTGTTATTACGCGATCTTTCTGCACAGGTTTAAGTCCAGTTCCTATGGCCAAAAAAGAATCGTTTTGCTTACTAACGGTAACATTTTCTATTGTTTGACTAGGCATATAAATATACTCGTAAGCAAATTTTAACAGTGATAGCTTCTAACGTTTGGGATTGTCTACTATGCAATGCTATGATGTCTTTGCTGCATTATTGGTAAAGTAACAAGAGTCTTATTTTTAACCGATAAAGTGCGGTAAATAATAGGAATCAGCCGCTAGTAATTTTACGAAACTACGAATTCAGTAAAATTTTTTCGTGAAATTACAAAACTATAACACAGAAATCTTTAGTAATCTGATAAAATCTATCGAAACGGAGCGAGGGAGGGATTTAAAATGTCTAATTCCAAAGCATCACTTCTACGGCTGATTTTTACGTAAAAACATTATCACTGTAACGATGCAACCGTAGTGCTGTAACCGCATCACAGAACACATTATATTTCTCCGTCACCCAACGGATTGTTACCAGCTAACCTTTAGCATCGCTCGCTACGCTTCTCTGGAAGCATCGTTGAAACCGTACTCAAATGGGCTTTCATTAATTACTACGGAATTTCCGTTCCGATTTAATTAATAGACTGCCGATGTCTACCGTGTCTAATAATTTCACGATCTTCTAGTTTGTTAGTAAAACGATATTTTCGATAATATTATACTACGGCCAGCTTAAGGAAAATCTTCTTTATGGCTTAGAAATAAAGTTTAATTTTACCAAAAAAGAATTTCGTTAATGAGATTTATATAAATCGGAAGTGTAGGTTCTTCTTTTATGAGTAAATTAAGTCTTTTTGCTCGAATAATAACAATAAATCTTTATTGACATAATATTATGAGGTCCATTACCTATATAGCATATGAAATCTCTGAATCGAAAACTAGGTAAGAACCTGTACCTATGTGAGGATTAAACGCCTTTTTCCATTTTAATAAGTTTAATTAATATATGCCCTAGAAGAACATACATCGATGTTATTGGTGATGTTCTTCACAAAGGACAGGTGCATAGTACTCTCAAGCGGCGTGCATGTAAAGCCGGCGCCAGATACAGCTTCAAACATTTGAACACTCATTTGATTGTTATGTGTCGCACGGGACTTTGAATATGTGTTCAACATTTTGAAGAAAGATTTGTAATTTGCCATGCGGTATCGGTATTTTAGCGCACATCAAAGCGTTCAAAGTTGGAATGTGTTCAAATGTTTGCGTAGCCTGCCACACTTGCGCAAAGTTCAGTTGCGCGACCGTTGCTGTGGCGAAAGGTCGTCTACGGTAGGATGTTTTGCTTATGTCTGCGTGCGCGTACGTGCTTGAATAGTTCAAGACCGTAATTTTCAAGATGGACTGCAGCAACGAATGCGTCCTTTTGGTTGATTTTGCACATGTAATAAATAATTACAAGCACTTAAATAATAAAGGCACACCGCGTCCACAAAATCTTCGTCCATCTTGTTTGTCGTCTACCTGCAGCATACTGTGGAGAAAAATGTTTGCAAAGTATGTCTGGCAGGCTGCGACAATGTGTTCAAATGTGTTTTCAAAGTCTTCAAAGAAGTGTTCAAATGTTTGATGCTGTATCTGGCGCCGGCTTAAGACAATATGTATAAATATATATGGATGAAGCGAAGGAGTATGTAAGGGTCGTAGCATGTGGCGTTCTATAGTTTATGTATGTATGTAATAAATTTATATAAACAAATTTTACAGAATAATTATAATTATATATTTATAGTGATAAATCCTATAATGCTATCTTTTGTTCTGCCAGGGCTTTTTTCCAACTATGTTGGGGTCAGCTTCCAGTCTAACCAGATGCGGCTGAATACCAGTATTTTACACGGAGCGACTGCCATCACACCTTCGCAACCCAGTTACTGGACAATGCCGATATCCTTAGGTTAGACCGGTTGTCAGACTTTTGGGCTTCTGACTACTCGTAACGGCTGTCATAGGTATTGGTAGGTATAACAACCGGGACCGACTATTTAACGTGCTCTCCGAGGGACGGAGGGGTCTCGATGTGTAGTGTGGTCACTCATCCACAGACTGACCGCTGCAAGCGCAGCTTAACCTCGCAAATCAAAATTAGCTAACGAGCTTTTCTCAAATTCTAAAATGCTATCTATGAGCCCTTTCACACAGTGGATCCGTTTTAACGGATCCGTCGGTAGGTACTGGATGTGTTGTTCACATCTGTATCCACGGATCAGTTAAACAAATGGCAGCCATGTCGCTTCTGGCAGGCAGAATACAATAAAAATAACGGATCCAGTATTTTTTACTGGATTCGGAATACTGTCGTGTATGTGAACTCGCTCATACAACTACAGACGCCATCACCAAAATAAAAACATCAAAGTTGCTAGTCCATCGGTTCGCGTCCGATTATAAACCCTCCCAGATTAGCATAGTCCGCCGTCCCCGGCATGCGCTACTAGAGCCCGATGATGAGATCACCCTCCTCCAGGAGGCGAATAAATCGACTAGTACTATACACATACACCGCCGCCGCCGACCGGCGTATCGCCCTCGCCGACGAGGCCCCTCGCGACGTCCCACCGCCGCCGCCCCCGATCCACCGTGCTCACCCGCCGCAGCCGCGGAGCCGGTCGTCCCTTCTGACTCCGCGCAGTCACCATGACGCGAGAATACAGCCCTCATCAAGCTGTCGTATCCCTCCCAGTCCTCTTGCATTCGACACCCTAAGAGTTCGAGTCCCCCCTTGGGGACACTCTCAGAGGTGTCGCTGCTATAGTCATAGCCATGATGTTACAGTAGTTAGCTTTGCGTAGTTAGCTAGGTAGTTAGAATTGTAGGTATTGGTTCGGAGACCCTTCTGGTCTCGCCAATAATAGTCAGGTTACGTAGAAGAGGTCCGCAAGACCATCTATAATAGTCGAATAGGAAAAAAAAAAAAAAAAAGAGTCCATCGGTTTTTTATCGGACACATTTCGGAGAGTGTGCTTCACATGTGCATGATCCCCCCTGCCGTTTTTTTCTATCGGACGGCCAGAAGCACGAAAAAGCGCCATCGGTTCATGGTTGATATACCAAAAACCCGAACAAAGCGTTTTGATTGCACTTTCATTGTGAAAACCGCCAAACAGTGGAAAGCGCTGCCCGAGTGGGTGTTCCCCGACAGTTACAATCTGGGTGTCTTCAAGTCACGAGTGAATCGGTTTCTTCTGGGCAAGCGTGCTCCATCGTAGACCGCATCATCGCTTAACATCAGGCGAGATGGCGGCCAAACGTAGGCCTAGTAACAAATAAAAAATAAATTAAAAAAATACGGATCCGCTAAAACGGGTCCTGTAAACAGTTTTTATGTGAACTAGCTGTTTATGTTCAATATACTTACCAATGTTTGCATTCCCAAATATAAATATTGGAATATTTAACCTAGATTTTGGTGGAACGAAGTAGACGCACCATTGCACCCAAATTCGAAACTTTATATTATACATTTTATAGGCACAAAATGCAACTGTTAAACTGTGATGCTTTATTTTATTGCACCAAATTTGTAAACCGTCATTACTATGTACATACAAATGTAAAACCTCACATTGTGAGCATAAATAAGCATAATCAGCCCATTACTGTCCCACAGCTGGGCTCACTCCTCTTCATTGAATGAAAATGGTTTAGGCTTTAGTCCACATTATGTACAGACTAACATAACGTAAGATCACGCCTGTATTCCCCGAAGGGTTAAACAGAGGTGCATAGTAACATCCTCATTTCGCCGTTATGTTTAATTCCCATGTAATAGGGGGTGAGCTTCTTGCCATCAATCGGGCACAAATCCAGTCTCCACGCTGCTACTGAGGAATTTCACGCGGAAAAACCCAATACACTTTGCCCGACTTTGGGATTGAACCCAGGACCTCGCGATCAGCAGTCGCGCATGCCACCACTAGAACAACGAGGCAGTTACAGACTAACACCCATATTCTAAGACGTTCCTCCAAAACCTACTTGACTCATACTCGACTCAGGACGGCCTCGAAAATACCTTCAAAATTGTATTCTTAGTCGCAATTTCGAGTGAACTTTGAGTTTCCTCCACTGAGGGTCCTCAAATGAGTCGAGGTAGAGTGGAGTCATTACGTCATAATTTGAATTATCTGCATCGCGCAACGCCGCGATAAATAGTTGTAAGGATTATCGTAAGCATATTCGATAAAGTCTTCAAAATTCATTTTTGTTACATACGAACTTTGATACTTCCTTAAGGTAGGTTCCGAGGTACCTTGAGTTTGACAGAGGTTTCCTTACCTCGACTGAAGAAAAATCTCGAGTCGAGGCCTATCGTCGAGGTATATCGTTCTATGTAAGGATGGGTTACGTTTCATGAGGTTCAATTTAAAACAGCTATGTCACGGTAAAGTCGTCAATTCCTTTTTAATTAAAGTTGAAAATTTTAATTAAAAAGCGCTTCATTTTCGTACGCATTTTGTTATGAAAAATTATTTCGCATTTTATGTCTCATGCTACGTGTGTGAGCCGATTTGCGATTAAAATTTCACAAAAATAAAATCTCCATTTAACCTACATTAAGGAGGGAAGCTTTTTGGTCAACTGGCCTACACATTTTAAATTTCAGCAACAAGAGTTCGTAATTAAATAAAAAGGTAAAATAAGTATTTAAAATTACGGTACGCAGGTACCTACTGTTCGTATTATTCGGCCGGAGTCGTAACTGCGTAGAAACGATTATTAATTCAGCGTTTTTTATCCTGCAAAATGTAGGTGTAATTACAAGAAAAAAAACACGTAGTATTCCACAGAACTTTTCTCTTAGTTGTTATGAATATCTAAACAATCAGGTGAGGCATTGTTGTAAATAAAATATGACACGAATTTATCACAGAATACTTGGAAATACTTATTCATCTGCAATTTTTTTAATAAGCATATTACTAAATTGCACTACTGGTCTGACATTTATGCTGAAATGAACCTATTTGGCGCAGCCGTTAGACACACAGCTACTTTATTTTTGTTTATTAATTTTTTTTTTTTGTTTTCTCTCTTATGAATTTTTTGTCTGTGTGTCTGACTGCTTTCGTGCTAAATTAATTTATTTATTTCTTTCTATAATTTGGAGCTACAGATACATTGATACGATATCAAAGACAGCGACACTATGAGTCATTATATAGCTATCCATCTATATCTTATATATATAAATAAAAATGAATCGCCAAATGTGTTGCTAAGCGCAAAACTTGAGCACGGCTCGACCAATTCGGCTATTTTTTTATATATATTCCTTAAGGTACAAGGAAGGTTCTTATGGAGAGAAAAAACATAAAAATCGCGTAGAAAATAGTAAAAACAACACTTTTCTTATCCCACTACAGGCCAATAACTTTTGACAGAACGTAGTCTGTCCGGGCAGGTAGTTATAAATAAAAATTCTAATTAATTTGTAAGTCTGTCACTAAACGCCCAAATTAACATAAATATATTTTATTAAAAAATGTCAACAATAATTTAGTTCCACAAAAACGAATTAATATAAAGCTAATTGTATTCGCTTCAAGCGCTCATTAAAGCGGCTATCAAAATATATAACATCAAAAAAACTCATTAAACTATAAAACGGAAGGTATTATGCCTCGCAAATGGCCAATTTGCCGCTATTTGCCAAATATAATTGGCGAATGGTGGTATAGAACAGCTCTTTTTGCGCACTACAGTGTAATTCAGAAGATTAATACGAAAATGCGCCCATGAGATTATGAATTTTGGCACGTAAACTCCATTGTACAGAGAGGAGGCTTTTCGGGGAATCGTGAAACAATTATGCTTTGTATCCAACGAGAATTGTAAACAATAATTGATTGAAAATGTTGAATAGTCATTTAGTTCAATATGTAAAGGGGCCAGTAAACGATCAATAGTTTACGGCAATATGTGGCCGGCAATGATACAGCAATAATTATGGTCGTATGACACGTCAATATTCGAGCAACATTGCCTGATAATATTGATTGCTGGGTAAGTCGTGTGTTGCCAAGTATGGCTGCCGTTTGCCGATAGTAGACAGCAATTAATTACCAAAAATTATTCAATCAAAGATAAAGATCAATTTATTTGCGATTAGTAGATTACAATCATGCAGTGGTATTAAAGATAATTAGGTGCTACATGATATGACATAGAAGGCGTACAAATATTAAAATACAAACATTGCTCAATCTATTGCTAGTAATATGTTAGCAATGTACTGAGCATATGGTGCTGTAAATAGTTACTAGGCATTGCCGGCTACACATTGCCGCAGAATGTTGATCGTTTACCGGCCCCTTTACATTTTGTTTCAGTGGTTCTTCACCTTCGCCCATTCAGAAGTGGACTTTTACGGGTTGATAATGATGATGATGTTACATTTTGTTACTGAAATTTTCATTTCTAGGAAAATATTATAATTAAGTATCATAATATAATATTACTAGCGACCCGCCCGGCTTCACACGGGTGCAATGTAGATACTAATGTAGGGCAGGGGTCGGCAACCTCCCCCCCGGTGGGTTCCCGCATTGTCGTTGCGGGGGGGCTTAGTAGCCGTGGCTTCGAGCCCCACGGTGAAGCGAAGAGGAACCCGAGGAGGGGCTGCTCGTCGGGGCTTGGGCCTGGAAGCCCTCGACGTAGCGGCCAAGTAGGTTGCGGTGTCGCCTGGGCGACATCACAACTGAGGAGGGCCGCGATGTCTTATGGGAGGCATTGCGGCTGAAGGGTGGAGGCCGCGGCGGGAGAGGAGTGCCGGTATTACGGTGCGCCGTTCTCCCTACCTTCCGCGGCCTGACGGGGCCGCCACCGTCAGCTGGCGGACGCGGTGGGGCCGCAGGGGGAGAGGAGTGTCGGTGTTTAGTTGGCCGCTCTCCCTATCCTCTGCGGCCGAAAAGTGGTAGGCGGCGGGGCCACTAACCTGACCCGTCGCAGGGGGACCAGGGGTGCCCAGACACGGGGTAGTCTGGCGCCCATGTACTTGTTTGGTCCCCGGGGTGGTCACGGCGTACCATGTGTTCTGGTGCGCCGGTGATGTGGGGTGCCCCCCGCGCCTCTCAGGAGGTCGTGGGGTGGGGCTCTACAGTGGAGAGGTCCACCAGCAATTGGTGGACCAAGACCTGCCGGGGTTGCGGTGCATGCAATAGCGAATCCCGCGACCCCGGCCTTAGGTCAGAAGGAGGGACACCGTGGTGGTTTTAGCCGGTAAGAGTCCGGCACACCCCCCCGTCTTCCCCAGACGGGGGATAGTCCATGAGGATTCCCCCACGATAAAAAAAAAAAAAAAAAGGGGTCGGCAACCTGCGGCTCGCGAGCCGCATGCGGCTCTTTCGATGTAAAGTTGCGGCTCTCCAGTTCCATACGCAAAAAAATATTATTTTACTATTAAAACCCTTAAAATCGTGCAATTGATTCATAATTGAATACTATAATATAATATGACTGAAATATACTGACTATGACTGAGAGATAGATATAGTAACTATATCTAAATGTATTTTCGTTTTGTATTTTTTTTAATGGTAATTACTTTTGCTAAATTCGATTTCAAGGTTATCCATTAATTACAGGACAGCCTGTATAAGCAAATACTATAATAAAGAAACGATTTTTTCTGTAGCTTTTTGAAAACTGTGAAATTTCGTAAATTGCAACTTTTGACTCTTCCGTCTCAAAAGGTTGTCGACCCCTGATGTAGGGTATATAGGTAAACCTTCCTCTTGAATCTCTATGTATTGCTGAAAACTGCATTCAAATCCGTTGCGTAGTTTAAAAGATCTAAGCGTACAGACAGCGAGAGCGACTTTCTATGTAAAGATATTAAGTATCCCATCAAAAACATAAATGTGAAAATGGGAGCCAAGTTCAATAATAAGAATATGCTTGGTTGTCGACTTCGCCGTCAAAAGCATTGAGATCTAAATGGGTGCCAAGTTCTGTAGATAATCCTGAAATTTATTTATAAGATCATGAAGCTCAAAATTGACTTGGCTAGTTTTTACCAGTAAACCAAATTTTTTGAAGAGTAGGGTTATAATTATATTGACCTTACAATATAAAAACAGCAACTTGCGTATTACACAAAGAAGATAAGTGAATTAGCCAAATATAAGATAACTTGTATGTGAAAACTAGCCAAGTCAAATCTTCGTCAATCTTATTTCTTTACTTTTTGTAAAGAAATTCATCATTCAAAAGTGATCTGTAAAAGGTTTACGCTGTATAGTTTTCTTTTTTTTGTACTATTTTCTACATTTTCTTGAACGTTAGAAGTATATCGAAAGTCCTTCCTTTAACTTTTTTATCATTATTTGCCTGTTAGGTATATTTTTATTTCCCACTGGTATCTGGTATATAAAACGATAAAAGCGACATTTCATCATGGAATCATGGAACCTATAATCTCCTGCGAAAGAAAAATATTTTGCTATTATAATTTCGCAAGGCGCTAGGTAATAAAAATCGATTGGTTGAAAAATATTTCAAATCGTAAAAATTCACTGTTTTCTGACTTTTTCCTTTGTATACACACAATTACCCAGCTGGACGCCAAATTTCAACTTTCTAGGTCATCTGGAAGTGGGTTAAGTTTTTGATCTATATGTCAGTCAGTGTTAAAAACGCCGATTTTTAGACGTTAATATCTCAATAACCGTTTGAGCTGTATTTATGAAATTTGGGATTGTAGTTAATCTCAGGGGTTTTAATAAATAAACCAAATTTCATGTGTTTATGTTGAATAGATTTTGAGTTATTAAGGGCTCAAAAGTGGCTTCAAATGGTTCGTGTAATATAACACACGGCTGCTGCGTCGCCAGTTCCTTTTTCTTTGAACTTGGCTTGACACGCTGCCGCGTGTCTAGATCATAATATAATATCATATCGGATCGCTACGCATTTCATAAAATTGAGTTATTTATTTATTTATTTAGGTTAGCCAACAATTGTTTACACAATACATTAAAAATATTTTCTTAATACTTAGTGCATTTATAAGTGCAACAATTACTTACAGGCTAACACAACATGCGCCATTTATGGTTTAGCATAATACCTATCACTAATAGTTATATAAACAATAATTATTCTAGCGTAACAGTAGTAATAACATAAATTTCATTCTCAATAATTAAAATAACAAGTTGATAAAATTAACATTTATAAATTGAGATAATTAAAAATTGAACAATAAAATAAAAAATTAAAAATTAAGTAGGGAGATCATTGGTTATGAGAATAGCGCTCGAAAATTATTTTGTAAAACTGTCCTATGCTGTCATGATTTATATCAGTAAGATTACTGTAGCTATTTAGGCTTTTACACAGGCGTGCTATCGGTGAGTTAGCACCCAGAACCGTTCTGCGCAAGGGTGGGTATAGTGGTGTGATAGGATTTCGCGGATATCGAGCTGAGTTATGACGTCACAGCACTATAAATATGATGCAAATACAATACAAATTCAGGGATAGACTTAATAACTTAATTGATTTGATATCCATTTGAATAATTAAAATAATTTCTGTAATAATTGCTGTACTGGGAAATGTTTCAATTTGTGCCCTAAAACAGTGTAAGTACCTAATAGTTCCATAATCGTTCCAAATATATACAATGAACCTATACGAGAATACACGTGACGCCACGCTTGTATTTCCCGACGAGGGTAAACAAAAGTTAACTGTTTGTATTAACGATATTAGGTTCAAACTTCGGGTGACTACAAAATCACTACATGGTCTGGGTATTGCACCCGGGACTTTAAGCTCGACAGATACGTAGTGAATAGAAAAAAAACTTGAATTAACATGCTTTGGAATACGAAATCTTAACTCCATTACAGATACTTCAATTTACATTGCAACTGAAATTGTTTTAATAACTTTTCAAAGCTGTTTGCCCTTCTGAAATCTGTTTGATTTACATATTGTTAAAATTGACATTTGCGTTAGTTGCATTAATATATTGTTTCAATTTTTTTAATCCCCGACAAGAAAGAGGGGTGTTATCTTTACATAGTAGTATAAATACAACAAAGTTGCTCCCGCTGTCTTTACGCTTAGATCTTTTAAACTACGCAACGGATTTTAATGCAGTTTTCAGCAGAACATATAGTGATTCAAGAGGAAGGTTTATATGCCTCACATTAGTATCTACATTGCATCCGTGCAAAGCCAGGGCGGGTCACTAGTACGTTTATATCTGTGTATCTGTGTGTCTGTCTGTGGTATCGTAGCTCCCAAACGAATGGACGGACATTGATGCGGTTTTTTCTGTTAGAAAGCTAATGTGATCGAGATGGTCCCTATGTTGGATTAAGGTCTTCTGCGACCATGTTTTTGTTAGAAATAGCCCCTAACATTTTTTACTAACAAAATTGAGGCATGGCCTAGCTGTTTAACATAACATAACATCACACCTCTATTCCCCGACGGGTTGGGCAGAGGTGTATAGTAACACCCTCATTTCGCCGTTATGTTTAAGTCACATGTAATAGGGGGCGAACCTATTGCCATCAACCGGGCACAAATCCAAACTCCAGGCTGCTACTGAGGAATTCCACACAGAAAATCCCAATAACACTTCGCCCGACCTGGGGATCGAATCCAGGACCTCACGGTCAGCAGTCGCGCTTGCCACCACTAGACTAATGAGGCAGGTAACTGTTTACTGTGATGTAATTGATGATTCAATGCAGTCTCTGTTCAACTCGAAACAAAATTACCCCATTTGATATGCCAACGTCAGATCCCGTTCCGAATTCAACATGTCATGTCCAGACATATGTTGATCTCTAACATGAACCTTTAATACGTCTATTTAGCTCATTTATTGTGCCAACATGTTCATGTCAGTTCAAATTTAGTGTTACCCTACCCATCATTGTTGAAAACTGAGACTGACTAAATTGTACCATGATTCTCCATTTAGCTTACAGCAGGCCCACGAATGTTGTTGAGTTACAAACGTAAAGTTAATTTAGTGAATTTTGAATCGGAAATACAGTTTGGGCGACGAGTCGTGGCCACTCTGAACGTAGACTTTGCGAACTTTCGCGCATGTAAACAAAATATATTCCGCAACCACCTGCACGATGTTCAGAACGGTAAAGATACTTCTTTGTTTTTTAAAATAAACGTTGCCCACACTATGATTTCTCCTGTATCGTGGGTGCGTTTACAGACACAAATCTTCACATGCACCAACCCGGAACAACTACGTGTAGGCCATACAAATATTTGTTCTGTGCGGGAATCGAACCCACGACCCGCAGTGCAGAAGTCAATTGCTTAGCCACTGCACCAAACGTGTCGTCGAAATTGGCCGTACTGTACTGTGTACTGTTTTGCACATACTATTTAATTAATTTGAATTATTTATTCATGTATGATACAAATTGTGCATGTCGCATAATTATAAACCAAAATGTTATAGGACAGTTGTATTTTCGATTCAAAATTCGCTTTCATTAGCGATACGTTTTCAATACTATTATACTTCAAACGTTCGTGCTAGACCTACTACGACCTACTACTAGACCTACTGCGACCTACTGTTTAGCAAATTATTATTAAATTTAGACTGTGCGAACATGTATTATTATGTCCGGTGTAATTCTATTTGATCGGATAAGTTATTAATTGATTTGTGTTAGGGGGTTAAATTGACGGATCTATTAATCAACCCGTCAGCTTGCCTAATAGATGGATTAATGACATCACCCGGAAAAAAGGAGATGAAAAGAGTAACACAGAGGATAATGCTACAAATAAGAAAGGCCTCTGGGTTTCTGTTTCAGTTCAGAGCACTTTAAACAATCGGTGCCAGGTGTCATACGAATACCCATGACAGTCGTTACGGGTAGTCAGAAGCCCGAAAGTCTGACAACCGGTCTAACCTTAGAATATCGGCATTGCCCAGTAACTAGGTTGCGGAGATCTGATGGCAGTCGCTCCGTGTAAAATACTGATATTTAGCCGCATTTGGTTAGACTGGAAGCTGACGCCAACATAGTTGGGAAAAGGTTAGGCAAGATAGTTTCTGTTTCAGTTTCTGAGTGAAAATAATTACCTAATTTAGTATGAAGATAATAAAAAATAAAAATAAAATAAAAATCATTTATTTTCAGACCAGCAGATCCATAGACTGTTAGTAATAATATAACTTATAGATTAGGTTAGTAATGGTAAAAAGTACCAACCCCAATAGGCAGGCTCACCGAGGCTTTACAACATGTAGCTCAGTGAACCTGCCCACCAGGGCTGAATCAAGACGCTCACCCACCATTCTCAGGACTCTGTTCGAGCTTCGCCGCACACTGTTCACCAGAGAGGCAACCTTTTTTCGCATTACTGCGGAAAAGTCATCCACGCTGGCATCGGCAAACATACCCGACGCGCTTCAGTAGCGTGGGAGCCGGAACAGAGCCTGAAGATGGTGTTGTATTGAACGCGTAGGGCATTGTAGGGTTTCTGTGTAAAGCTGACCCACAGGCTACTCGTGTAAAATACCTGGCAATATGCTTTAAAAATGAATAATGAATCAACTCAACCTTTTATGATCTGCTGGTGTACATACCTCTTCATTAAAATTTCCTTTATTCTTCATCCGATCTATCTATCTTGACTTAAAATCCACACTACTCCGGTTTTCATGTAGCCTATACGATTTTAATCCGGTCAGGGACTTTAAATTATTTAGAGCAGTGTTCGCTACTAGTAAACCTATTAAAGCATTACACAACAAATAATGTATATCATTATGTGTACATACATAAAAAAACGAACCGTTTCGTCTGACAAGCTAGCCTAAGGGGTATCACCCACTTAACGTTTGGGCACTTCTTTAGTTGCACCTGGTCGCGTCAAATTCTGAGTCGTCGTCATGTTGACCGCTCACCGCAAGTACTACCTTACCACGACGTGAGTTAAGGTTCATTTACATGGAGACAGTTTCTCGAAGTGAGTCTCGTGCTATCTCTATTTTCATCGTAGAGAAAGACAAAGACAGAACGGGGCTTGCTTCGAGGAACTATCTTAGTGTAAGTCTTTAGTAAAGATGTCTTGCCGACAACGGGTATGGGTTAAAGCACACATATTTAACTATTTTAGTTCCAAAACTGAGAGAAGGAGTCTTGAATAATGTAGCAGACATAGATCAATGTACGTTTAAGTTATTAACAAGTGTGGAGAGCATTTTTAAAATTTATTAAACATAAAGAATGGGATTGAAAATGGCGGCGCTTCTATTGTTGTCGTTATTTGTATCTCGCATTCGTCATATTGGGGTGCATGCAAAGAGCCTCCACGAGTGACTATACTTGAGTACGTCCGGCTCACCGTCGGCAATCAGACTCGCTACCAACCTTACTGGATAACCTTTTGACGACGTCATGAGCTATTTTCATTAGCTTGTACCGACACGAGAGAAAAAGATTGGAAATTTAAAATTGCTTCGAATTATTTGAGAGATCAAGATCTGAGGCACTGAATGAGCGCCACCCCTAATTCTCATCTCAAAAAACCGGCAGTCGTGCTCTAAATCACCCAGTATGAGAGTATACGAGTATACTATCCAGTATATTGAAGTCCGTGAGATTAAACCGACGTTATTAAACCTTACTAGCGAACACGCCGCGGCCCGCTCTGACACATTTTATTTACGTACATAAGTATATTTGGGAGACTACCTTTATGGAATAATCGACCTTAAAAATCGTCGCCCAAAGTTCAAACTTGAATGGCAGGTTGTATTATTTAGTACCAATACTCGCGTGTGTAGCATCCTATCAATTTTTATTCAACTCTTTGCTTAGATGTCTTCTTTATTGATGTTAATGTTGTATGGGATAGAACATTATTTTTCTACAATGAGAATAATTTCGTCGGATCTGTGAATTATTTGCCTTCAAATCTGCGTCAAATAGTCGCAAAAGGAATTATATGTTTGGAACTAGCACACGATTTCTGTATAAAAATATATAGTAAGTACTTAGTAAATATATATTATTTTATAATTATTATATTATTAACAGGACAGGAAGGTGATGATGATGATGAGTAAATAATTACCTATATATAGAGCCTTCATGGTGTATCGAAATGGATCCAAAAAATTTTTTTTAAGCCTGGAGTCTTTCTTTATCCTAGCCTTTTCCCCAATTATGTTGGCATCAGCTTCCAGTATAACCAGATGCGGCTGAATACCAGTATTATACACAGATGGAGTGCCATCAGACCTCCACAATTCAGTAACTGGGTAATACCAATATCCTAAGGTTAAACCGGTTATCAGACTTTCGGGCTTCTGACTACCCGTAACGACTGTAATAAGGTATTTATATGACATCCGGGACCAATGTTTAACGTATTCTCTGAGGCACGGATGGGTCTCGATGTGTAACTAACGGTCACCCATCCACGGACTGACCCCGGCAAGCGCAGCTTAACCTCGCAATTAGTATGATCGGTGAGGTTGTTAATTAACCACGAGCCCCTTAAATATGTAGAGTTAGTAAATATTAAATAATATATCAGGTATATGAAGCTTTTCATGGCTTATTGTATTTTGGTCAAAAAAATATGTTTCATTCGTTAATAAACCTTAAAGATGTTTCGTAGTATGGTTCTTAGGTTACCATTTTCATAGCTTTGGCCACTTAGGCAGGAAAAAGTTCTATATTCTGCTTTGCTCCGAGCTAAAAAACATATTTAAGTTTTAGTCTTTTACTTCATAAAGCTTTTTTTATGTTCGTCTCCGGTTTTCATACAATTTTGAACCCGAGTCCGATAATTCCGGTTTAAATTGTACGGGAACCGGAGCGAACTGCATTCGTATAATCCTGATGCAATTTCTAGACTAAACTCGCTATTTTCAGTTGTGTAGTAAACAAAATAGGAATTCTATATTCTCAGGCTTAAAAAACTTGTATTTACTGAAAAATTAAACACTTAAAAGAGCACGTAATTTTCCAGTGGCAACCTTGAATAACCTTGAAGAAAAATATGAAAAGCGTAATCCAATTTAGCTAATATCTCACAAAGTAAGCAATGATGAGATGTATATCAAATTTTAGTTACAAAGTAAATATAAATTAAGGGAACAAAAGAAGTTCGCTCATCCCTGAAACTTTTAAAAGTGTAATAACTTGGATAAAAATTATGAGTTTGTCCATTATATTTTTTGGTTAATTTTAGTTATAAACAAGATAGCAATATCTCACCGAAATCTTGATTAAATTGTTCGTAAAATATTTTGTGAGAGAGAGTGGGACTTTAGACTCTTGTTATCTTGACGTATGGTCTAAGACATGAGCGATTGATAAGGCAAATGTGCGACTGGCTATATTACAAGCTTATGTCAAGTTGTCTTTTTCATACCCAAATATTAAACATTATCTATTATACTCTAGACGGGTGACAGGCCTATAATTTCATCTATAAACTTTGACTGATAATTTGTAAGAATTTTTACAAAAATATTCATAGATTAACCAAGATTTCGCAAGGCTTTTTCGCAAGGATTAAGCAAGGTTTATTGTGACGTTTGTAGACTCAGATTTACTGAGAAGAAAAAAAAATACAGAATCTAAAAAAAGAACAAAAAGTAATCCCAACTTCATCCTGTCCTTAGTATCATTTAACAATAAATTTTTGTACCTTTTCAACACTCAAAGTAATATATTCACAGAGTCGGTCCACTCAATGAGTATAAACAGTTTGACATCCCAAAGCCGATGGAAATAGTTTCCAACTTTAGTCAAATTTACTTTGACGAAACATAACTACCATAAATTGTGAAGAGAGATAGGGGGAGGGGGTAGCCGTCGTAATTTGAAGGCGGCTGGGCAATGGATCAAACTGATATCCTCTATAAATGGATTGGTGAATAATTGTGTTCAAAACTATAAACCAGTAAGTTAGAAGGATTTCAAAGTGTTTACATTCACAGTACCTGAAGGGAATTCATTTTTACGAATGTCAGGACAGTGTTACTCCTCGGTTTAGGTTTGAAAATATGCCTACGCGGTGCTTCAACTTCAGAGTGAAACACAAATGAAAACCGAACCGACACATACTACAAGTAATAAGAGCGCGAACGCACAGTGGAATGTAAGCGCTCTCGCCTAAAGTCTTTGATTCACTAGAGGACAAAATGTTTCCCGACATGTCACGCAACATCGAGTCTATGTGGCGCTGCAACGTTGCACACTGCCCAGAGACGGTGCGCGCAACATTGTGCGGCATTTATACAAGACGCGGGACATGCAGCAAGTCGCCGCTTCGAGAGCAGGTGCAGGTGTGTGCGAGCGAATTGTTCCGCGACATTGTCGCCGGGACATTCATGTAGATGTCCCGCGTCAAGTTCCGTGGCATGTTGCTCCATTCGTCCCTTAGTGAATCCAAGGGCTTAATACTAAAGCGCAATTTCGCATGCGCGAAGCACACTTGCTAGATATTTCACGTATTAATTAGGGTGTACAGGTCAACCGTACAACATGTTTTACTTAGGTCATCATAATTGCGACACCGCACTGTATGATTCGATCATGTATTTATAATACTAATTATGTAGCAATTACGTAAGTTCACCGTTTGACGACATACCGTGCACGTGACTCAAATCCCATCCTTTTCACCTCATTATTTAATTAATTTAATCTTAATCTTATAATTGTCTTTCTTGGAATTACCTATAGTGATTTTATTATCAGCTTTTATCCGAGTTTATCTTTATCTCACCCCAACCCCGAACATAGGGCGTTAGGTTTCTGTAAGTAGTATTATTATTATTATGTACCTGACTCTTCGCTTGTCTCACAATGAATAAAGATGAATAGACGTCATAAATTCACTCTTCCGCCTTTAACTTAAGGCACAATACCTGGTTGTATTCTAAATAAATTTTAACCCTAAATTTTCGTAATCCGAGTATGAGTTATGAGTGAAGCAACAATTAAATTCTATGGCATTTTTATCTTTTATGTTTTGTTACTGATGTACAGCTCGAGTTTCTTTCTAAAAGATTGCTTATAAAATACTGCTACGATTTTATATTACATCATTTGTATGAAGCCACATTACTATTTCAGAATAGTTTAATATGCCCATTTCTCTTTGAATTTTTAATATTCATGGAGGTATGTAAATATATTGCTACGAATCTTGATTTATGTGAAACCATTTGGATTTGATATTATACTTCTAAAAGCTGCATTTCAGATTAATCTAGATGTTATTTATAATATTGAATGGTCTCACAATATGCGTAAAAAATTATAGCCTTTGCAATGATTTTGACAGACAATACACATATAGGCACTCTCGGGGCCAATTCTACTAATAGAAACCTTGATCAATCGCAACCGATTCGAAACAGAACCATTCAAACAGTTCTAGTTTATAAAACCCGTCAAATTGTTTGACAAAAAAAACAAAACCAATCATTTTGACAATTTTCGTAATCGAAAAATTAACTGTCATAGCGACTGTCCAAGTTGTTATAAGTACAAAAAAATACAATCATTTGAACAAGTACTAAAATTTGTACTTACACTTAGCATGACTGTGTTAATATATTAAATGCTAAATAGATATGCTATGTAGATTCCTAGTTTTATATATTTACTAGCAGACCCGGCAGACGTCATCCTGCTCGGAAAAGTACATCGTTTTCAAACCATCCAGGAACCCATTGAAAGGTGTATACAAAAGTTCATCCAAATCGGTCCAGTCGTTTAGGAGGAGTTAGGTGACAAACACACGTACAGAAGAATTATATATAAGGTCTAACCAAAATACCTGGACAAACTTTTACACAGTGTTCAATACGTTTAACTAATCACATCTATGTAAAAAAAAACGAGATCCAAGTGTTTTTTTCTAACAAAAAAATAATAATGTTTTAAATTGCCTGTACTCTCTAAGAATAAACTCATCCATTTCTTATGCATCGACCACCATTGGGGTGCGTGCTAATTCTGTGCCGTGTTTTACCTAAACAGCGAAGTGAAAAATGTAAAAATAAAAAATAATCAAAGTAAAATAAAAGTTGAAAAAAAAATTTTGGTTAGAAAAAAAAACACTTGGATCTCGTTTTTTTTTGCATAGATATATTCAGTTACACTTAGTGAACACTGTGTAAAAGTTTGTCCAGGTATTTTGGTTGGACCTTATATATTAAGATACGTATATATGCGTGTATTTGCGTATTACTTGATTCGATGAACTTCCAATAACAAATCAGTCTCCAATTTAGAATAATTCCTAAAATACACTGGCCTGCAAAAATAAGTATCACACTTTTAAAATTGCAATAACTTTTTAAGTACACAAGATATATTTTCGAAACAAAAAGGACTCAAAAAAAAGTTTAACTTTGTTACTATAGTTTCAAAGAAAGCTGATAAAAATTGCTATAAAACGTTTTTTATTTTAAATCTCTAACTTCTATAGTTTAGAAAAAATCGAAATTTTAAAAGTGTGATACTTATTTTTGCAGGCCAGTATAGTTTGAGCTATATTTGTGCTAAACTATCAAGTATATACCTAGATATAAACCCGTATAAGGTCTTATTTCAGCTTTAAAATGATCATTATAATCCGGAAGCCATAATATTTGGTCGTCAATATTTTTCATTAAAATTTTAATTGACATGAATGACACCTCATTTGTCAAAAACAGAAATTATTATGGAATAATGAGACTTAAATTATTAATTGGTTTTACTTATATTCAACAATTTTAATTTAGATAAAAAATCACACAGTCCCGATTGTAGTCAGTTACTATGGGGGAGAGTTTTGGAAACAAAAATAAACGAATTTAAAGGTGCGTACAAACATTACGAGGTATGCGCCGCGGGTGGTTTGCCATGGTTGCCTCAGGCTGTGTAGGATGGCTCACTGTGAGCATTCACAAACCCCTGAGGCATGCGTGACAGGTCAATCGCGGCGCATGCCTCACGATGTTTGTACTTTTAATTTTTTTTTTCACCGCACGCTTGGAATAGACGGATATTGTAGGATTCAACAAAACGCAGCACGCTCGGTGGTAGAATCTATACGATCCGCCTGGCTAGCTACATTAAAGTCTGCCGATCAAGCAGTTTACTGTGTTCCGTCGTGTGTATGTGAGAGTCAGAGGGGTATAGGGGAAACCCTCTATATCTCTGTTCCTTGGATTCGTGTGCTCCATCTTAGACCCTGTCTGCGCTTACCATCAGATGCGACGAGGACCAAAAGGTGACCAAGTCAAGAAACTATTCAAAAAATTTTTTTGCTTCAAACCGTCATCTATACCTATCTATACTAATATTATACAGAGGAAAGATTTGTATTTTTGTATGTAACGAATAAACTTAAAAACTACTGGACCGATTTCAAAAATTCTTTTGCCGTTAGAAAGCTACATTATCACTGAATAACATAGGCTATATTTATTACTGGAATAAAACTTCTTACGCGGGCGGAGCCGTAAGGACACAGCTAGTCAGTGATATTTTAGTACTTCCTTTCTGAATAATCTTGTACATTAAAAATATTTCAGAATTGACTTAGTTAGACTTGTTAGTTGTTTACTAACGTTCTGATCAAAGTTACATTCAACACTGATACACCACGGAATACATTAGTTTCGCTGTAGTAATTACTTACACGTAACTTATTCGTTTGTTTAGATAATTTTCAGCTCCGCTTCTCATTATAATGCGAATTAAATAGAATTCGCAACCTTATTCTTGATACACACGAGCTATCCAATCGGCCATTAAAATATAAAATAAAAGTTTTTTTATTTAATTTTAGTGTTCCATAACCTTTATGAAACACTAAATTTAGTATTAGAAAAATCTCCGTGTGAATAGTGAGCTTCCGTCGTATATTTTGTGCCGACACGAAAGAAGAAAAATAAGTGTTCCATTTGCTTGCGCACATATAAAATTTGACTATTCCATTTCTTTCACAAAACGTAGGAGAATGTTTGGATTTCGACCCAGGGTCACAGATGTAGAAATAACAGCAAACAACTTTACAGTTGATCGCTATTGTTTAATACTTGCTATTATGACAAAATCTTACTGGGATACATTGTCTGCAATAAATGTCATAATTTAAGCATGTGACAGCTTGTTTTAAGAAAAACTGTCAAATCAAATCAAATCAAATCATTTATTCATTTGCGAATATGGATACAAAAGTTCTTATACAAACAATAGTGACCATTAGCCATATCCTACCATGAGGCATGCAAAATTACAAAATAGGTACCTATGAAACTATGCACGTATGTACCAATGATAAAAGAAAAGACAGTAAAAGAAGAATTACAAAAGTTTATCCTGTAAATATTCAGTAACAGAATAATATGCTTTTTTTACTAACAATGTTTTAATACTGTTTTTAAATATGTTTATATCAATAATGGAGAGGACCGAGTTTGGTAAATGATTATAAATACGTGGAGCCATGCATAATATACTTTTATTTAATAACGCTGTCTTGTTTTACTAATACTTGACTACTAATAATTGTCTACTAATAATTGACTGTAACATTTCGAAACAAATGCAGGACCAGTTATACAATTTATAAATGGTTAATTTTTATATCGTGTTATTTTAAACACAGCGACTGACTGTTTCAACCAAAATTTTACTGGTCTAGTAATCATAACTGTAATAGTTGCACATTCTTCATACGAGTGAGTCTAAACGAGACAATCCAAACGCGCCAAACAGTAGGTTTTACCAAGTCAGCAGCCCAAGGGGGTAACACGCAGATTTGCGCCATTATTTAACTCCACCACGACTCCGCCTTAATATAATTAATTGGAGAATTCTTACTGTTAAGAACTCGCCCGTTATAATTAACATTAAAATTATGTTTTGTCGCCCTTGTATTCATATATTTAACAATCATCACCAACATAGAATTATTATAGAATGAGAGCTATTCATTTACAAATTAATCGATGAAGCAAATTGTAGTTAGAAACAAAAAGTTAGTGCACGTTAGTTTTAGTTATTTTAAATAAATATTTTAGAGTTTTCTAGAAATTTTGTTTTGTGCAAAAATTATATTTTATTAAAATATTTTATTTCGCATGCAGCGATGTGAGCATAAACTTGTCCATGTGTAGTGCGACCTTTACTTTGTTTTATTGTATGTTTGGTCGGAATTAGGATCTAAGAATGTCTCTGTTTGGCCAGAGGAAAATTTTTGATGTCGAAGATTGCAATAGTATTTTAGCGTGTCCAAATTCTGATGAAGCTAAGCGTTTGTATAAGCTAGTGAATTAGTTTGTTTAAGTTACGTTAATTATGTATTAGGTCTTATAAGGCAATGTGGTCGCTAAGAGACAAAGCCTTTATTTATTTATGCTTTATGCACAAAATGAGTACAGAGGCGGACTTAATGCCTTTAGGTATTTTCTACCAGTCGACCTTAGGGTGATGCAGAGACAAAACATGGTAGGTGCACACTTTATTAAGATAGAAATAAAAATAAATAGAAATAAAAAAATATTTAAATAAATAAAAAAAAAAAGTATGATTGTAGTGTAATTACAATTTATATGCGCTTGCGTTGCTTAAAGTGGAAAATCTGTTCGTGATTAGAAATACTACAATAAGAATATTTCTTCTTTGATGTCGGCTCGCGGTTTACGAAGGTAACTCATGATGTGGTGAAAATTTTATCCAGTCAACAAGGTTAGTAACGAGGCTGACTGCCCAGGGAGCACCGAACGTACTTACGTATCGTCACTCGTTGACGGTCTTTTAATGTTCTGCCTAGCTTTTTCCCAACTGTGTTGGGGTCAGCTTCCAGTCTAACCAGATGAGGTTGAATACCAGTATTTTACACGAAGCGACAGCCATCAGACCTCCGCAACCCAGTTACTGGGCAATGCTGATATCCTAAGGTTAGACCAGTTGTCTGACTTTCAGGCTTCTGACTTCCTGTCACGACCGTCATAGGTATTTGTATGACACCCGGGACCGACTGTTTAACGTGCTCTCCGAGGCACGTTAGTTGACGCTCTTTTAATGAACTCCAATAAAACACTTTTAGCAGTAAATTTAACACACATAATATCACGCCTGTATTCCCCGAAGGGTTGGGCAGAGATGTATAGTAACACCCTTATTTTGCCGTTATGTTTAAGTCCCATGTAATAGGGGGCGAGCCTTTTCGAACCGAGCACAAATCCAAACACTGGGCTGCTACTGAGGAATTCCACCCGGAAAAACCCAATAACACTTTGCCCGACCTGGGGATCGAACCCAGGTCGTCACGATCAGCAGGCGCGCTTACCACCACTAGACTAACGAGGCAGTATTTTACTTTATGTGATCCTCGTCGTAAGATGTGAATGAGAGACGACAAAAAGTAGTTATATTGTAAAAACCAGACCAGAAACTGACCGCACTTATGAAAGACTAGCGACCCGCCCCGGCATCGCACGAGTGCAATGTAGATATTAATGTGGAACATATAAACCTTCTTCTTGAATCACTCTATCTATTGCTGCAAACTGCATTAAAATCCGTTGCGTAGTTTAAAATATCTAAGCGTACAGACAGCGGGAGCGACTTTGTTTTATACTATGTAAAGATACGAGTATGGAAAACGTAGTAATAAGAACTAAATTTAAGCGTATCCGTTCCACCTTCCATAATCCCTTAGTTGCCTCTTACGACACCCATGGGATAAGATTAGTTGTCTCTTAGAACCACTCAGCAAAACTACTTTGAAATAACTTACACATTAAGGCCTAGCACGACAACTCACTAAATATATTTAGCGCTAAACATAATTACCTTAAAACATCATTCTGTCTATCAACTTCAAACAATTGACAGAAATTTGACGACACGTTTGGTGCAGTGGCTGAGCGATCGGCTTCTGTGCTACAGATCATGGGTTCGATTCCCGCACGGAACAAATATTTGTATGGCCTACAGATAGTTTTGTTGATAGGTAACAGTTGTTCCGGGTCTGGATGTTTGTGCGTGTGAAGATTTGCGTCTGTAAACGCACCCACGATACAGGAGAAATCATAGTGTGGGAAAAGTAGTAAAACAATCAAAATAGAACGATATTTTAAAATATTTTTAGCACTAAATATGTTTAGCGAACCATTATACGAGTGGAGTAAAGTAAGTTAACATCAATAAACTGTACTTATAGCTTACAATTTCTTTTTCTATTTCAAATGAAATGTATAAATATTTAGTTGTGTGTGTGTAGTGTAAACATTAACTGCAAATATTAACCAACCAAACATAATTCTCGATGCATACATATTTCATGTGCTAGTTTCAGGGTTCGCTAAACTAACTTAGTTTTATTGATATTGATTTATGTTCCATTGTCACTTAAACTCTCTCTGAACCCTGATTTATGCTAGTGTAAAATATATATTGTTAATTTTATACTAATATTGTGATGGTGAGAACTTATTGCCACTTATTTGATCATAATTAGTTAATTCTAGGTTAACTGACAGTTTTCCTGTCAGTTTTTTTTACAAAGTACATAGTATAAAACAAAGTCGCTCCCGCTGTCTGTACGCTTAGATCTTTTAAACTACGCAACGGATTTTAATGCAGTTTTCAACAATAGATAGAGTGATTCAAGAGGAAGGTTTATATGCCCTACATTAGTATCTACATTGCACCCGTGCGAAGCCGGGGCGGTTCACTAGTTTATTTATAAAACATAATATAACATCACGCCTCTATTCCCCGAAGGGTTAGGCAGAGGTGAATAGTAATACCCTCATTTCTCAGCTATGTTCAAGTCCCATGTAATAGTTGGTGAGCCTATTGCCATCAACCGGGCACAAATCCAAACTCCGGGGTGCTACTGAGGAATTCCACATGGAAAAACCCAATAACACTTTGCCCGACCTGGGGATTGAACTTAGAACCTCACAATCAGCAGTCGCGCTTGCCACCACTAGACCAACGAGGCAGATATTCAAGTTTTAAGTTCATATAAGCAATAATTTGACTTTGTAAACAAATTGTATAATCGATCAATATTATCATCGATTGAGTCTTCAGTCCTCCAGCACCAAATGAACATTTCTCTGGATAATTAATTAATTATAACGTAAGCCATAACAGCAGTATACCGAAGAATATATATGCGTCGACCACAAATAAGTTGGGATAATGGCAAGAGGATGATAATGGTAACAGCAATACACCGCGTTCCTTTAACCTTTTAACCGCGCGTGTCGTCTTTCTGCGACAGAGAACATGCATGGTTATTTTGTTTTATTTTCGTCTTATGAACTACGTGGTACAACTAAAACGATTATTCAATAGAGATATGATTTACAACAATTAACTACTTAAAACTGCTTCATAGCTCTAAGTATTGAAAAAGCTTAATATATTTATTGTAGGTATTGTTTTATCGATTCGTAGTCGCGCGCTAGGGGCACGCCAATTGATATTTAGCCACGCGCTTAAAAGGCCTCCTGATCAGTGCGGAAAAAATATACAGAACCCACATCCCGCCTCACAGTTCAACCGTATAAGTACATATTGTATATATTTACGACTATAGTGTATATTGTTATTTAAACTTGCCGAAGTATGTGAAAGGGGGTATAAAAAAATTCTATTGAATCAACAGAAGCAGATTTCCCTCGAGTGTTGCGACTGACCGCCGGTTTACCGAGCGGAATTGGAAAAAATAGGGCTGGTTTATTTTTTATATTTTTGCTCTTTCTCTAGTGAATATAGATCATTTCGTTAATTAGAACTTTTTTCGTGTGGTTAGTACTATTTTTAGTTTTATTTATTTATACACTTCATATCATACACACAGAATAGATGAGTACAATAAAAAATATTACGTAGACAAAATTTTTTTTAATAGAGTATTGGCTGTGACCATCTGTATTTATTAAATAACTAGCTTTTACCCGCGGCTTCGCTCACGTGGAATTAACATGACTATGTTACTCTCCATCCTTTCAACTAACTCTATGCCGAAAATGAAGTCGATTGGTTGCTTAGTTAGGGCGTGAAGGAAGGACAAACAAACAAACAAACAAACTTTCGCATTTATAATATTAGTATGGATATAATATTTTTTAAACATCGCCTGTATTCCCCGAAAGGTTGGGCAGAGGTGAATAGTAACAACCTCTTCGCTATGTTTAAGTCCCGTGTAAAAGGGGGCGAGCCTATTGCCATCATATGTCCAAACTCCGGGCTGCTACTGAGGAAATTCACACGGAAAAACCCAACAAAACTTTGCTCACCCTAGAGATCGAATCCAGGACCTCACAATCAGCAGTCGCGCTTGCAACCACTAGACCAACGAGCCAGTTATATTTTTCAAGTTGGTTAATAACCTGAATTGCATCTTAATCTTC
Source organism: Amphipyra berbera (assembly GCA_910594945.2). Taxonomy (NCBI): domain Eukaryota; kingdom Metazoa; phylum Arthropoda; class Insecta; order Lepidoptera; family Noctuidae; genus Amphipyra; species Amphipyra berbera. The sequence goes on along the minus strand of OU343136.1, from coordinate 4,446,874 downwards.
TATTTTGGATGATTTCTTTATAGTTTGTTTCGGCTTTTCTTCTCAGAGCTAGTCAGGTAGGAAATGCCGGCGCCATCTATTCTTAAAAAAACATTACATTGACTTGTAAAAGCGTCTGTAACAGATTTGTTCATAGAAATAAAAATCACTCAGTTCAGCTTCCGGAATATATTTACGTAAAAGGACAAAAATTTTAATTGCCGTCGATGTATCACTGTTTCGGTGACCCTTTCAGTTATAATACAACTACTACTGAAGCGATTGGCAATATTTCCAACATGGCCAATTGTGTACAAGCGCTGTTTTATATTCCGACAATAGCGTCAGAAAGCACCATCGATCACGTTGAAAAATATTTTTGTTCCAATACAAATCTAGTCTGGAAGTTGCACTACGATTTATAGTATTTTTGATTTTATGTCTCCGTCATCCCACTGTGGATGTAGCTACATCAATATTTCAATCAATCAATCAACTCAGCAATCTGCAACTACAAATACACAAACACTACTCAATTTTAAGTTGCCGTTAAGTCTCGTGCTGTCACTGTCACTTCGCCTTAGAGCAGCTATACTCAACTTGCGGCCCACTGGGCCTTTGTTATTGGCCCATCTGATCTGATTTTTTCATGAATAAAGTAAGTACATCGTTAACTTGGAATTACGTTTTAATTAAGACCTAAATAATTTTTGCTTCCGGCCCTCGACACCATGACTGAAACGTGTTTGTGGCCCCTATAAAAAAAATGTTGAGTGTGGCTGCCTTAGAGTCACTGTCACTCTAAGGCAAAGTGACAGTGACAGCACGAAATTAATACCAACTAAAAATTGAGTTGCGTTTGAGTATTTGGCCAAAAGAGTTCTAAGTTGGGCCGCGACTTACATTATATTTTGTTAAGGAATGTTCAATTATTGAATTCTAAATAGTTGAGCTAGTTTCAAATTGAGCTGAGCAAAAACGACACAAGTTTCCATAATAAAAACACATTTTACATTTCACACTTTTGTTTACAATTGTATTTCCGCATTAACCTTTATACAAAAATATAATTCCATAATCAAAATACACGGAACACGAACAAAAATTTGAAATGAAACCATTTTACAGTGCCGTGTCGCGAAAAACTTATTTAATCTAACTTTTGACAATTTTCAACACTTTTTTCTGCATCTCCCTGTAGGGGAACCTAGCTAATGTCACTTTTCCACTATAGTTTAAGTTCCTTAGTGTTTGGGGATAGAATCACTTTATCCACATTTACATCGCTGGCGTTATGCCAAAATGGCGTTGGTGTTTTCAGTTTACAGCCAACCGTATTCTGAATATCTTGTGACTTTATTGTAATAACAAGGAAAAATTGAAAACGAAGTGGTTTGTGAATATATTTTGGATGTATTGAGGTAATATAGAAGCTGAGTGCTAAGATACCGCAAAGATCAATCATGTCTCCTACTTATATACATAAACTCACGCCTTTTTTCAGAAACTACAGAAACTACAGATCGCCACCTGCTATGATCCTTACATACTTCTTTCGCTTCATCCAAATTCATACATCTTGTTATACACGCACGCCAGTTGAGAGTACTACTGTTTCCAACTTTTGAGAACTAACGATTTCGACGCTTTTATGCGATTCCCAAAAATTTAAATTTAAATTTTTTGCATCCAGTCGAGCGAAACTCACGCGCTTCGCCTTATTGCGCGCGTGAGACGGCAAATGCCGCCAAAATCTTTCCAGTAAATTACGGGCATCACCTTGCGACGCGTAAATTACGCTTGTCTGGCCTCAATCTATAGCCATCCAGTAAATTATGTGACTCACTTTATGCCGCGTAAATTACGCTCGCCTGAGCTTAGAAAACTTCATAGTTCCAATTATGTTGGATCAATATTCCGTCGTTAAATGAATCATAAATTAATCTTTCAAATCTGAATAACGATTAAGCTAGCATCCATTACATCACAAACTCTTAACATTTTAGAAAAGACGACTTGTTCATTTTTTATACCATTAAATTTTAATTTGAAATTCTCATTCATTTTCATTAAAATATTAATACTCGTAAGACTAATATTCTGTCCTGTATTTTCTACGTCAGAATATAGTGGAATAACAACAACAAACAATGACACTCAACGTGTCCCAGGGAACGCTAAACTCTGTTGCAACTTGCAACGAACTTAATCAACAAAAAGGTGCAGTGGGGAAACAACAAGTTCTTTACTTTAAGAACTTGGCGTATCTTTTGTACACTGTTACAAAAAATCTTTGTCAGCCTGCAACCGTCTGCTGCCAAGTCGTTTATCATGATTACGACACTCATCAAGTGAATAACCAAATATGACCTGATATATAAACACAGCTGATGTGTGATGTGTTTTCTGTATTTTCACACCGTATATTGGTTTGTTTGTTTCAAATCTTGCAACAGATTTTTCAACTACTTCTGCTTAACCGATTGTCCTAAAACTTCGCACACAAATTCAATTCCCATGACAATACAACATAATAGCGTTTAAATAAGCAATATTAAATATAATTAAATAACTGATAGATAGACTGTATATGTTATATTAATAGAATAAGTAAATGAATGGAAATATTAAATAATTAATAGGATACAAATTGATTCAAATTTAAGTACCTACAAGGAAAATTAATAGGGCGCTCTTCCTCTCTCTACTCATTTAAAAATTTGCTGTGCCCGACAGGGTCCATAATTTTTTCTATTATTTTTTTATTTTACCACATATAAGTGTACATTATGGATTGCATTAAACGATTTGATTTGATTTGATTTATAATAATAACTTCAACTTTCATTGCTCAAATCCTGATGCTGCTGGAGAATTGCAAAATAAAACCCTTTAACTTAAAGGTTTTTTTAAGGGATTATTTATAAAATCTTTGAACAGCAATCTCTTTTAAACTATTGACTTTTGAGAAAAGTTCTAGAACAAAAGTTATTCATTATTATAGGTATTTTAACGCCCTTTCAAATCAATATAACCTTTCCGACTCACATTGTATAGGTATATGCGTGTTAGTAATTAGCTTCTACTCTGTGAATACAAATCAGTCTTTAATGACAAATGCCGTGTTTTCGAACGTAGGAAGCCTAGTAAATCATAGTTGACATACAGGGAACCCAGTATAACTTGCCATTTCAGAGAGGCGCTGCTTGTGAAGGCAAAACGCAATAATACGTCAAATTCAATACATTTCCATTTAGTTCCCTTCTTCGTCGCGTGCCATTTTATACTGGGCGCTGTATAAGACAGACAGATTGCTTGCTTATCTTCTACAAATATCATTAATAACTCATTATCATACTCTCTCCCCTTCACGTAAGTTCGTTACGGAAGGCAGATCGCTGATACAGTGTTTTTCGACCAAATTTAAGCATCTTAATAAAACTGATTACGTCTCCTTGATTAGAAGATCAACATGTTTATGAATAGAAATATTATATTACCTTTTTAACGGGAATGGAAACTAACACCCATATTCTAAGACGTTCCTCCAAAACTTACCTGACTCATACTCGACTCAGGACGGCCTCGAAAACACCTTCAAAATTGTATTCTTAGTCGCAATTTCGAGTGAACTTCGAGGTTCCTCGAGAAGTCATTACGTCATAATTTGAATTATCTGCATCGCACAAATAACGCCGTGATAAATAGTTGTAAGGATTATCGTAAGCGTATTCGATAAAGTCTTCAAAATAAATTTTTGTTACATACGAACTTTGACACTTCCTTCCTTAAGGTAGGTTCCGAGGTACCTTGAGTTTGACAGAGATTCCTTACCGCGACTGAGGAAAATCTCGAATCGAGGACGTTAATGTCAACTCGAGGTGGAGTCGAGTCGAGTAAGTTTTGGAGGAACGTCTTAGAATACGGGTGTAAGGCTGCGGCTACACTGCCCGATGCCTCGCTTAGCGCCTGGCGTCTAGCGAGATGCCAAGAGAAAATAAACAATCGAAAATATACAGGACCGGCTGCACTGCGCGCCTCACGAGTCATCCAAGCGTACAGTGAGGTCGATTCCGTACATTTTCCTTCTGTCGGCGTCTTGCTAGACGCCAGGCGCTAAGCGAGGCGTCCGGCAGTGTGGCCACGGCCTAACCCCTCGTTTACACCTAGGTATAAAACATGTATTCTACATGTGTCAGATATTTTTTCGAATAACTTATTACAAATATGCATACTTTAAGTAGCAAACAAGTATGTAGATTTTTAAAACACTTGTTTAAATATTTTACACATGATCATTAAGTGTTAAGACTAAGTAATTTCTTTTAAAAATACCTTTTCACAAATTATGTTTACAACTTGTTTTTAGGTGTAAACGTGAGGTTATAGGGCCATGCCCACATATACCGAGTTATATAGATGTTACAAGTTTAACTTCTAAGCAATATATTTATTGACATATTAATGTTTCATCAAATATTTACATAATTACAAGTACAGGTAGTACAGTATATAACATAAAAATAAAGAAAAATATATCCTAATAAAACTATAAACTAAAACAAGTTTAACTAATTGTATGAAAACAAGTTTATTCTCATTTTTTGTTCCAACTACTTTAGCGGTAATAATGGTAAAATGGTGGATAATGGTAGTATGTGGTAACCGCCGCCTACATAGGTACACCTATAACCCCAAGAGTATTGCTGATGCGTTCCTAACTTCAAATAGAAAATTGAAAAGTCACATGTGCCTCTAATTTCACCGGCGCTTATACCCTTTTAACCGGAACACAGAAATGCTGTTTGGCGGTAGAAATAGATAATAATATCGTCGCTTAAGTTCTAACACCACGTAACTCAAAAAATAGAAGTTTTGAGTTACGCACGTCATTCGATAAAGAACCGAAAAACGCAAAGTTAGACCAATCAAAATCAATGGTTAGATTCAGTTTCAAAAACAAACACCGTGTATGCAATATTTTTTCCATCAAGCTACGTAAACAGCTAAAATAGCGCGTAAGTCAGCTGAGTTCCATACTGGATCGTGTCACGAATAATTATGATTTATATAGATATGATTTAAATGGAATATTGTAGATTAAAAACAATTATATGATAAGTAAAAAAAAAATTTTTTTTTTGCTCTCCTGAAAAAACTATTTTGAGTTATGTGGTGTTAGAACTTAAGCGACGATATAATGGTATTACTTTTCCAAACAAAGTTCCACAAGGATCTCTACTACTGTAGTTAATACTAATGATTTACTAATTATTTAAATTCACATACGTTTTGGCGTATCATCATTCGTTAACCACTTAATTCTCGGGTTCTGTGAGATTAGCGCTCATGTTATGAGCAATGTTCACGTTCAACCATTAATCATCTTCAAAGATATCGTATTATAACAATAGCACTAGTTATTGTTTAACTAAAGTACCTTAATATACACGCTGTATATTGTTACACAAACAAGTAAATTAGACCATTATTGTTGATATTATCTCATATCCCTAAATTAGAAGAAAGTAGTACATGGAATAGTCGCTAGACGTAAATATTTCATGTTTTCAAAATATATAGGGTAATTAAATATTATTATTTTTATTAGAAATGTCGATACTGGAACAAAAATAATAAACAACAATGAAAAAACCAATGAAATATTTAATAAAATGCCTAAGTTATAAACGATTTAAAATTGTTCACTAGACAGAGACAACACTACTACCACAATGACGTCATACCTTAAAAACTTCAACATTACTCCGAACAATAACCAATTCGTGCGACAAGGACAGAATATGCCTCCTCCACAAACATCGAAAGTTTGTAGCTAGTCTGTTTTTTTTTACCTACCGTGTTTTTTCTATATTTTCTTTAAAATAATACTAAATTGTTATAACCCGCGCCATTAAAGAAACGAATCTAAAATGGCGGTTCGTACTTGTAATGACAGATCGTACCGTCAGCAAAACTATTGCCGGATAGGTGATATTTTTTAATTATAGACCTTTGTTGTTTGAAAAGTAGTAAGTTAGTAAGCAAGATATTAAAAAAGCCGATCAAAAACGAATCGGACTCACGAACCGCGGGTTCCGGACTTTCCTTGAACGTATAAAACCTAAAACCTAAGTCTGAGTACCTACAAAATTAAAATAGAATAATATATTGAATAGTTGTTGAAATCCTTTGCGTGAGGCCAACTCACACTTGGTCGTCAAATGGATTATATCGTTCAAGATTATTTTCTGCTTAAAAGTATTTTATAACATTACCTATATGGGATTTCACTCGCATCACTTCGAAGAATCTTTCCTTGTACACGCGAGCTCATTTTTTTTTAACGTAATCACCTAATATGTTAACAATAAACAACAACGCCCGTCAATAAAAAAGAAAAAATTTACCAGAAAAAAAAATACTTACTATGATTTAGAAAGAACCGAGACTTATTTATTTTTTTGCGTGCTGTACCGACGTGTGTGACTAAAGACAGGAATAATGTGCGAGTGAGAGGGAATGATAAGTGCCGCCATTTTAGATTCTTTTCTTTATTGGCGCGGGTTATATACATTTTTAGTAGTAGTCAAATACTATTGAACACGAAAATCAAATTAGCACCAATAATCTGTAAGAAAAGGATAATTTAAGTAGAGGAAGCAAGGAATGTATGTCAGGATTATAGCAGGCTCCCCAGAGAGAAACAGGCGTAAGCTATGTATGTAGTCTTCTTCTCATACAGTATGTATAAATGTCCTTAATAAGTTGATCACTAACTGGTTTAACTTGCCTATATTAATATTGCTTTTACACCCGAGGTCACTTGGTTTGACAGTGCGCGCGCGAACTGAATGCATGTGGCCTGAGGTGAAGCTTCCTCCACCGTCCGCAAGCCTCACGTCACACGCCTGCAAATGTAATGCTGTCCTTGTCATCTAACAGCACTAGCGCATTTCCACACACATTCTTCAGCTCTGCATTCAGTTCACGCGCGTAGGTACTGTAGATTCTAGGTTTAAATTCCAAACTCAATTCATCATCCTCCTGCCCTTATCCCAACTTATTTGGGGTCGGCGCAGTATGTCTTCTTCTTCTATACATCTCCATTTGCCGTCATCTCAGTATTCACCCCCTTTGTAGCCATATCATCTGTCACACTATCCATCCATCGTTTCTTTGGTCTTCCCCTACTCTTGTAACCTTCCACATTCATACTCAAAACTTTCTTCACAACATGTCCCTTATGCCCATACCATGACAACCGGTTTCCACACAACTTCTCAGTCACCGGCGCCACTTTCAGCCTTCCTCTTACATACTCATTTCTAATTCTATCCATTCGCGTAATACCACACATCCCTCTTAGCATTCCAAATTCAATTCCTAGCAACTATGTGATCTTTTAACTTTGTCAGGGACAAAAGATTTTCTGCAAGACCCAAGAACACCACAACACACGACAGTAAATGATCTCATCTCAACAATGTAAATATCGTGACGGGCTTCCCAAATCTAATTAAAAAACTTCCAACGTTATTAAAAGCTCCACATACTGGCATTATGAAAAAAGTTCGCTATTTCGTTCAGTATGTTAAACTTCCTAAAAGGATCGGTTACACCGACAAAAGTTTCCGCGAAGTTAAGTCTTGGTTTATTGTGATTGCTCTTAATACTTTTAAGGCGGTCTCGGCGCATTGCGGTGTACAATCGGAACTTAGTCAAAGAGAATAAAACTCGCAACAATATGCAATGGGTGCTTTTACTCAGGCGAAAGCGTAAACTGAGTTTGGTCGTTATTCTTAAAATGGTGCAATCGAATGGTTTTGAATCACGATATTCTGTGATTTTGAGTTGAATGTCGAAACTTTTTAGTTAGGGCTTACAATTTCTCGGAATTTCGTCTGAATAGTTTTGTGTACTCTATTCTTTATATAAATAACGTTTTTTATTGTGGCAACTGCCTCGTTACTGCTGATAGTGAGGTCCTGGGTTCAATCCCCAGGTCGGGCAAAGTGTTATTGGGTTTATCCGGGTGGAATTCCTCAGTAGCAGCCCGGAATTTGGATCTGTGCCCGGTTGATGGCAATAGGCTCACCCCCTATTACTTAAACATAACGGCGAAATGAGGGTGTTCCTATACACCACTGCCCAACCCTTCGGGGAATACAGGCGTGATCTTGTGTTGTGTTAACGTTTTTTGTTTAGACTATCTCAGAGCTATGCAAAAGTGTCCCCCAGAACCATTATTAAAAATAAGTAGTTGGCTGATAAAGATTTTTATGGCGAATTTATGAAGCAACCTATTTGTTTATAAGTACTTCATGTAACGCATGTTTCTTTTTAGACTTTAACTAAGTCCTTTGTTCTATGTTAAATATATTTATTTATTTAATACTTCAATGCACAATGGTGGTACATAAGGCGGACTTAATGCCACAAGGCATTCTCTACCAGTCAACCTTTGGGTCAAAGAGAACAGCATTGAAAAGAGAGGTGCAAAAAAAATATTTATGGATATTTGCGACTTAATTAACTATATAGATAACTAAACAACTATAAATATAGGACATAGGTTATAAATACATATACAAATATATAATAAATATATATATATATATATATATATAATATTACTATAATATATATATAAGCAAAAAAATAAATAATAAAGTAAGAACAATGAGTAGGTATATCTAATAAATACTCATTATAATTATGACGAAAACTGTAAACGTCAACTAGGGAAGCAGCGATTTCAGATAGTATTCACGGACTTTGCGTTTAAACAAAAATTTGTTGGGAGCCTTTTTAATATCAAATATACACCTCTGTCCAACCCTTCGGCGAATACAAGCGTGATGTTAAAATGATGAAACTTATATATATATACTTATTTATTATATATTTATATACGTATTTATAACCTATGTCCTATATTTATAGTTGTTTAGTTATCCATATAATTAATTAAGTCGCAAATATCCATTTTTTTTTTACCTCCCTTTTCGATGCTGTTCTCTTTGACCCAAAGGTTGACTGGTAGAGAATGCCTTGTGGCATTAAGTCCGCCTTATGTACCACCATTGTGCATTGAAGTATTAAATAAATAAATATTATTTTGTGAACAAAATTCACCATCACTTCAATAACTACGTTATTTGGGTCGAAAATCGCTCGCACTGTCACCAATTAATGCAATTCATTTAAACTGACACAAAATAACTTGTGGCTATTGTTACCAATTCGAGTTGAATGAAATAAATTCATATGTTGATTTTTTTAATAAGGATCCGTGTTCCAACCTCATTGGTTGGTTTCATTTTACAAAATCATTTTAATTGGATTCTTTGGCGTCAACGGTGTTGTTAATTATTAAATTGGTCACTTATTCCAACTTGCTGGTAATGACTTAGCGACAGATAATTTATGGAAATTAAAAAAAAAACTTAAACATAACATCACGCCTTGTATTCCCCAAAGGGTACGGCAGAGGTGTTTTTAGTACCTATACCCTCGTTTCGCCAGGTCCCATGTAATAGGGAGCGAGCCTATTGCCATTAACCGGGCTCAAATCCAGCCTCCGGGCTGCTACTGAGAAATTCCTAATGGAAAAACCCAATAACACTTTATCCTACCTAGAGATCGAACCAAATACCCTATATGCTCAGCAGTCGCGCTTGCGACCAATAGACCAACAAGGCAATAGGTACTTCTCGTATAATTAAATGCTACAGTTCGTTCGTTTTGTCTACCTGTTTCCCAACTATGTAGTGGTCAGCTTCCAGTCTAACCAGATGCGGTTGAATACCAGTATTTTAGACGGAGCGACTGCCATCAGACCTCCGCAACCCACTTACTGGGCAATGCCGCTAACCTTAGGTTATCCAGTTGTTCAGACTTTTGGGCTTCTGACTACCCAACGACTGTCATAGGTATTCGTATGACACCCGGTACCGACACTTTAACGTGCTCTCCGAGGCACAGAGGGGTCTTGATGTGTAACGAATGATCATCCACGGACTAACCGCGGCACGTCACGACACGATCAAATGTGGTCACGACTCTTGAATATCATATATGCGCCAATTTTTTTTTGATATGTAACAACCGTCTGGTAGCCAATCTGTGTTTGCTGATACCTACATGGTTTTTTTAATTAATTTTTTGACGTGGAACAACCGCCGTATATCCAATCTGTGTTTACTGGTAGGTACACGGTTTTATACGAATAAGGTAGCTCCAACAAAAGCATTCTACAATCATACCGTACGATGCATGAAAAATAATATTTATAAGTATATCCAAAAATGCATGGTCTTATTTAAGAAGATTGTTTGGACTCTTATTTAGTGCATCTTCGATAAGTCAAATAAAAAAAACCTAAATTTTTTTCGACTTTCCGTATTAATTGACCCCGATCAGCTGATGCCATTTGTATGGAACGTCGAAAAAAAAAGTTTGAATTTTTTTGTTTGACCTATCAAATGTTGCTGAGTAAGAGTCCAAACAACCCAAAAACAAATGAAAAAATCCAATACATGAATTTGAATTTGAACCCCCTTGAATATAACCCCACATTTCTCATACACGTTGTATAGTAGGCTCCGTTCGGTTTGCCTCCGGTTTCGATTGCCCCCGTTTGTTTTGCACCCGATTAGAAACAAATGAATATCAATTTTTTTTTGGCAGATTTGGACTAAGTACTGTTGACAATAAAATTGTTTAAGAATTTAATAATTTATTTATACGTGTATGTTAATGATACATTCTTAAAAAATAAACTATTAATATAGCTATAAGCTTATAGCTATAGCTAGCATGCTAATAGCTATATTGATAGGTATTTGGTTTAAATTAATTTCCACCAGCTAATAAAGCAACACGAGGCAAATGGATATGATTTGTCCAAATAGAATGCAATCAAGAAAATTGGCTTCCATCCGCTGTGTCAAGATGATGCTCGAAGCAATTAAGAATTTATAGATTTGTCATAAAAAAATCTCATTGCTTCCTTGATTCAATTCGTTATTAAAGAAAAATTCATTTTGACAGTGTTTAAATCTATTATTTAAATAAATTTTATAATTAATCTTATTATTCAATTATGAACTCTGAAACCTAATCGATATCATTATCGATACATTTTAACCATCTCTACGAAACACAAATTATTTGCGCGCCACCTACCCTTCTAAAGACTGAAACGTCTTCTAATTATCTAAGTTACGTACTTTTGCTATTTAGCACTGGATGACTTTACTTGCAAATATATATTTTATATGAAAATGTCTCCAATAGCCCCTTTATACCTTTTTAATCTGTATTGACTGTCTTTGCTCTAAGCTAATTTAAAAATGACGAGTGAAGGTCCTTCGCAAGGGCTGGTGTGGGAAAATTACGAATTTATCAACAATAAACATGGTGGAAAAACATTACTTACCACATCGTGGTTTATGTCTTTTATTAATACACAACCACATTAACTCGAGGCGCTAAAATGCCTCACGTTAAGAACCTACCTTCTTGTAATATTTTTTTTTATTGAATCAATAGTTATCCCGTTAAGGTTTAATCTATGTCAGCATTAGATCACGAGTTTTGAAGGAATTACATGATTTCATTTACACCTTGTATAAAAATAGATAAGTAGTTATGTAGGTAGGTAGAGTAGATAAGTAGGATAAGTTCATATTATTTCAAATAATTTTGATAGCAGGCATTAAACATCCAATATTTTATTATTTTAGTGAAAGCACTTTTGTGTCTGCCAGTAAATTTAATTAAAAACAGCTTTTAACAAAATCGGGTGCAAAACGAACGGGGGCAATCGAAACCGGGGGCATAACGAACGGACCCGTATAGTATGTACGTCATTTTGATTGTATACAAGTACGTAGGTAGGTACTATGTTCTTTTGTAGACTGCTACAGAAACCTGTAGTTATTGCATGTTGATACTACGATGATAAAATTTATCAAAATACCTTAAGTACCCTTCCAACGTACCATCCAAGATGCACTCAATTAAGCCCCATAATGAAGCCGTCGTATTAAAGACCAGTTTTGTTAGTTCAAAAGATCCTTGTATCACAAGATGTCCGTAGTACAATGAAGTGCCTGTTGTCTACCATTGTTAGACCCACCATTGTTCTAAACTAAAGCCAAAGGGTTTCGCCTTTTATGCCGAACGACGAGGGCCCTCGCCGTTTCTGATAAATTTACTTGTAGCTGCAAGTGAAGTGAATGGCAATGAAAAGTTAAGCGCTGACTTTTTTTTTAATGAAGAATTTTTGGCAAAGGATATAAATCTGACAGCCTTTTATGCCAGTATTAACACGCAATGGGGTGTAATAAAAAAATAATTGCTTTTTTAAGAAGGTTTGAAAGTATAAAGGTTTTAATATAAGATGTTGTGAGATAAGTGAATACGTTTTATATTAAATAAAGTTATGGCTCATAATTCTTGGGATTATGTCTCCTTAGTAACGGAAGCTTAGCAAGTGAGTTTGATGATTACTCTGAAGAATTTTGGTAATTAAGTTGCTCTAATACTAAGGACATAAAAGCTGGTAAGCTTGGTATTTAGCGCAAGAACAGTTTAGCAAAAAGGCTAGTCTAGATATAAAAAGTTAGAAATGCGAGCTTAATTTCCGATCTTAATTCAAATCTGATCGCCTAATTTGTCTTATACAAGGTTAGTCGGAAAGGGGGTACTAAGCCGAAAGGGTTTTAAAGTACCTAGAATAAGGGATAACTTTTGTTCTATAACTTTCCCCAAAACTCGATAGTTTAAGAGAAATAGCTTTTCAAAGATTTCGTAAAAAATATGCTAAAATCTATCTGTCCATAGCTATGATCAGCTGTGTTTACTATTTAGGTTAATTTAGGGGTCACGGATTAGAAACTTAATTTTCTGAATTACACGAAGTAAAGACGTGACCTGTTCAAACCATAATGATCTTTATTTCCAGTTCGACGGCCTTCCACCAAGAGAGATGAACAAAACTGAAAAATTATTTGATAAAATAAAACGTAACATATAACAACATCACGCCTGTATTCTCCGAAGTGGTGGGCAGAGGGGTATAGTAACACTCTTATTTCGCCGTTGTGTTTAAGTCCCATGTAATAAGGAGCGAGCCTGTTGCCATCAACCGGGCACAAATCCAAACTCCGGGCTGTTACTGAGGAATTCCACACGAAAAAACTCAATAATACTTTGCGCGACCTGGGGATCGAACCTAGGGCCTCACGATCAGCAGTCGCGCTTGCCACTACTAGACCAATGAGGCAGTTAAAAATAACATGCAAGAAAAAAAAAATGCTTGTTTTTTTTGTCTAAATATGTTCAAAGTACGCATCGTAGAATAAGTGGTATTATTTATGGTCATTGCGTCACACCCACTTTGTATAACAACTTTGAAATCTGTGTGTGCTGATGTGAGATATCACGTCGGCGTTGAACCAAAATCAAAGAAAAATTCCCGGCACCAAATTTATAATAAAATAATCTTCCATCATCACAATTGTCGATTCCGTTCGCTCCAGTAGCATGGAATGCGTGAAAAATCAAGTGTTTCCACTCGAGAACCTCCGTAACCGTCGATCGTAACCTTTCTTTTTCTCAATCGCATAGGTAACAGCGATTTTCAATCAATACACCACACATTTCCTGCATAACACACGAGATTCCCTCGGGCTCTTAAAGACCGATATGAAAGTACCAAACTCGTAACGCAACATTTTATTGTATTCATTGCGTTTTTACTTCGACCTTCCAATAGTTTTATTGCCACAAAAAGGCAGTGGATTGCGGAAAAGATTGGATGTTTCGTTTGTCGTTTCAGATGGTAGGGTCTTTGAAGTTGTCTGTTCCATTAATCTACGTCAGAAGTCAGAGGGCCGACCTCAAAATTCCAACGTCCTTGCATTGTCCAGTCCGGTGCCGAGTCATGGGAAACCATGGAGATGTGATTGATAAGTTTTAGCAAGTTTATTATAAATTGCTTCTCTTGTGTATTGGACAGGCTATAGTGGACATCGACGGTGAATACGTAAAGCTGCGTACGGACTGGGCGTTCCAATGTACGCTTAGTCGACTTCGCGTATATTGGAACGCGCAATCCATACTTGCAGCTACGCGTATACATTTTGAGCACGCGTGTCGCACGAGTCAGCTTCGCGACGAGCCGCCGCCGCGCCGTCAGTCGGTTTTTGTTCGCGCGTCAAAGGGGATGCTTCGCTCTATTTGGACGGCAAAATGGATCACGCGTTCCCGGTGTTTCTAGGAGACATAGCGCTGGCTAAGCGCGACTTGGAATGGATCGATTCACCTCGCGTTCAGGCTCGCCGTTGTCCATACAAGTCCTGTACGCGTATCCATTTGTACGCGTGTTCAACATACCTTGTTTACGCGTACATTGGAACGCGCTGTCCGTACGCGGCTTAATAATATTTCGGCACATTTTAAATATTCTGTAAAATGTAAAATTAATTATGAAGTTTAATCAATTAGGTTGGTAAAACGAGTTAACTGATTAATTTATTCTGGTAAACAGATATCCGATAGCCGATATCTGCCACATTTTAATTGATAATACATCATTATCCACACTCACTGTAGGATGAGGAAAAAAGGGATCCGTGAGTAGGGTTGCCAGGTGTCCGGCTTTTTACAGTCGTGTCCGGCCAAATATATACAAGTCCGGCCTGTCCGGCTTTTGTTAGGCTTTTGGTCAAAGTCTGGCGCCCATGTGCTTGTTTGGTCCCCGGGGTGGTCACGGCGTGCCATGTGTTCTGGTGCGCCGGTGACGTGGGGTGCTCCCCGCGCCTCTCAGGAAGTCGTGGGATGGAGCCCCACAGTGGAGAGGTCCACCAACTGCTGGTGGACCAAGACCTGCCGGGGTTGCGGTGCATGCTTAGGCGAATCCCGCGACCCCGGCCGACGGTCACGAGGAGGAACACCGTGGGTTTTTAGCCGGTAAGAGTACGGCAGACCTCCTCGCCTATCCCGGGCACATCGGGAGGGACATCCATGAGGATTTTCCAACAAAAAAAAAAGTCTTTCTGGGCAAAATGTCCGGCTAAATATGAATCTGTGTCCGGCTTTTCTATTTTTGGGCCTGGAAACCCTACCCGTGAGTGTTGTACCGTGTGGGGATCGGCTAGAATATAAAATTTCCTCACCGCACGCTGGGAATAGTCGCATGTTGTAAGATTCAACAAAACCCAGCACGCTTGGTAGGATCTATACGGTCCGCCTGGCTAGCTACCACGTTCACATTAAAGTCGAGCAATTTACTATGTTTCGTCGTGTGTATGTGAGAGCCAGAGGGGTATAGGGGAATCCCTCTCTCTTTGTTCCTTGGATTCGTATGCTCCATCTTAGACCCTGTCTGCGCTTACCATCAGAATTTTAGCGCCCCGAGCAAATTGCGTGGCTATCGCCCGCCGCGCGTTCTATTAAATCGGGGCGCTAAAATGCCTCACATGAAGAATAAATATTAACCTCTTGTATTTTTTTTATTGATTCCATATGTACCTCATTCAGGGTTAATCTGTGTCAGCAGTACACCACGAGGTTTGAAGGAATTACGTGATTTCTTTTAAACCCTGTTTTTCCTTTCTAATTCTGTCTCTTTCTAAATACCCTATTTAGAAAGAGATAGATTTCCAAACTAAATATGCAAGGCCAAATGTTTTGACTTTCGACTTTCAGTAGGTTTTCGTAGTGTGCTCTCCATTTTTACCTATAAGTACCTTCATGGGGTTAACTATTAGTTTTGCTATACAATTAAATAAATGAACCGAAGACCCCTGTCACGACTCGGTCAAACCCACGTCTAATTTCTTATTCCTAGAAACTTGTAATGACGCATGTCTCGTATTCTAAACTTCTTGATCCTTGAAACTTTACGAGACATGACGTATATATTACTCAAGAATGTATTATCAACTCAGAACACCAGAACGCGACATCTCACTTCTGTTCAAAAAGTAATTTGTAACAAAACATTTAATTACAGTCACAATCTTACATACAGTTAGCAACTCGATCCAGCGAACAATAATATCTCTCTCGTCAAATCATAAAAGATTATTCTAAGTCACTCTTAAAGTTATTAATTCGACATGAAACGTTAGATAAATCAGGACACAATTCCTTGAGAAGGGAAGCCGAGTCCTCACTGACTGAGAAATGGCCTGTTTTGTTTAAAACCATCATTATACTTGATGGAGCCTATTGTTTTGGAAAGTGCGGGTCGAAATGGAAAGGATTATTCATTTCTCTCAGTCAAAAGGCAGCTTTTAAAGTTCTGTAACTTAAAATATGATGACTGTAAGTAAATTCGTGTTCGTTTGGCATCGAGATTGCTTCTTATTACCATAGTGCTGTGTTATAGTAAGTAAATCTTAGTTTAGATGTCAGAAATCTTAACAATAGGAACAATAGTATTATAATACTAGGAAATGTATTGCGTACCCAATTCTGCCTATGAATAAGGAGTACGATAATTTTTGTTTTTTTTTATTATTCTTTCATAAAATTTGTTTTATTGTATTAAAGGAGAAATGCACAGCCTAAACTGCTGGGGTAGAAACATTTAAATTTTGATAGTAGGTACTTTTTATAACGCAAGCACTGAGGAAGGATTATTCAAAATTCCTCCCCTAAGGGGGTAAAAAAAATCACGCAAGCGAAGCTGCGGGTAAAAGCTAGTTACAGATAAAACCAAGAAGCCCTACAGTTCAAAATATTATTATATAGAATTTATATTATATAGAATTAAAATATACAATTTCAAATAATGTATTAAAAAATAACGTAATTATAAAATAACTAGAGGTAGCCCGCGGCTTCACCTGTGTGGATATCGTTTATCTCGTATTCCGCGTTATTCGGAATAAAAGTAGCTTAGCTTATATATCTTTTTATCAAGTTTTATCAAAATCAGTTTAGTGGTTTAGTCGTAATGAGGTAAGAAACAGACAGACAGACAGTTACTTTCGCATTTTTAATAGTAAAGATTTTATTTGTGTTTGGATGTGTGTTTGTTACTCAATCTCATTGTCATAGTTAAACAGATAAGGATTTGGAATAACGATGGAATGTATTCTGGGTTAGCACATAAGATTATTTGAGCAGTTTCTGATCAAAAGTCGCTATTACATTCTCCAAATTCTTTTTTTAATATACCCGTAGCAATTTTTTGAAATCGTATCCATTTTCTATCTGACAATGCGCCAAAAGTGGCTATTCTTCCATGGAAAATGTCCCTAAAATTATAAATTGTGGTGTAAACAAGGTATTTACTACAAGGTATTTATAATTTTTTGATGATTACTGAACAATTGCTTTTGACGTAAATAGTCACTGTTGATCAGACACTCCTCATTAAGGAGAGTTAATGACTTTTCACCCAGGCCAAGCTACAAGCAAGCAAGTTACCAAGATCAAAGTTCGGAAAGCATTTCACCTTTTTACGAAAGTCTCTGTGAAGCTGTGAATGAAGAACGTTGTCTACAGTGTCCTTGTACACTAAGCTCATTATCTTCAGGTAAATGGACCCTGAAATAGGACGAAAAGATAGAATAAGAGAACAGTTTAATGTATGGCAATCACTTGAAACTTTTTTAATTGATTGATTATTAAATGTATTCAATTGATTCAGACGACGCGACGTCGCGGCCGGTCCAGAAGGAGATGGTGGAAAGAACTAGATACTAATTGGAAGGATTGGCCGCAGAAAGGAGTGGAAGGAGGGTCGGGTGGCCTTTTCCCTGCAGGATGATCATGGGAGATTAAAAAAAAAGATTTTTAACCCATCGTTTGAGCAATAATGTGACGTAGGTATATACTTTAGAACAGTGGCAGTATATTATCACGGTATATTTTCATTTAGAGGTCTCACTAACCAAAATAACAGCGTGACTCCACCTACGAATGTACTCAACTTAATAGCAGAAGCACATAACCCTTGGCCCATTTCATAATTTATTTCCCGTGATAAAAATAAAGCAAGCACATTTTCGAACGCAATTTCTATATTTAAAGGCTTTCCGTTGCGTTCCTTCGTCGGAATTTTATTTGAATAAAAATGTTTCTTTCATTACGCACATAAAAATGTTTGAACATACACGGCCGTTCGCGCTGGTCCAAGTGCCGCCACTAATATCTTTATTGCGTCTATACCAAATGTTTACGAGCCCTGGCCACGCTTATTGTGGCTCAACACGACACAACAAGCCGCTCTTTTCGTAATATACTGTCGATTTAGTTTGTCGTTCGCCATTTTTTTTTATCTTAATAACACTATTTATTGTTATTGCTCTCACAAACTATTAATGTACATACCATCGGAAGACGAAGCGAGTTGACAACCATCTTTATTTGATGATTTTCTCTTTATTATTTGCCTCTGTTAGCTCCATTTGTTTATTATTTTTATTATCTCTGGCACCGATAATGGATTCGTAGACTAAAATCCTTATTAGTTTCAAGTAAAAGTCTTTTCGGATTTTGTTTAGAATATTTTAGGTGATGTTTTACTTTTATTTATTTATGTAGTGTGTTTTATCAAGCTTTACTATCAATTTATGTTAACAGAATTAATCTGAATAATGTATCGAGTTCTTTCAGTTGAATAAATCTTAAATATGTTGAAGGAGCAACCAAATATGCTGAAAAATAAAAAAAGTGTATTTTTTATTCAATATTCTTTGATACACCAAACGGAGATGATAATAAAAGTTGATTTTGAATATTCTGTACGTCTTTTTTTTAATAAAAAAAACCTTTTTTAAACAAATTTATATCTTCCGGCTGCATCATCAGACCAGCTTCGTGGTACCATATTATTGCATTTACACCGAAGTTACAAAGGTATGCGAAGTTTCAGCTCAATCGAATGGCAGCAAGTGCTTGAAAAATTTTGAACTGGAGACACAGACGAATAAAGCATGTTATGTTAACTAGAAGCTTGTAATAATCCATAAAAAAAACTTTTAAGTTAAACGGTTTTATCTTGCAGTACCCCTGCAGCATCAGGATTGAAGAATTGAAGGTTAAAATTATTATAATGTTATATTGTCATTTGGACTTTCAATAAATAGATCAAAGACACAAGTTATGACCAACAGCACGAAACGTAGGGTAGAGGTAGACGGGCAAGTATTGCAATATGTCGACGAGTATACGTACTTGGGCCAGATTGTTTCGTTTAAAAACTGGCAAGAGAAAGAAGTCGAAAGACGGATTGAAAACGCTTGGAAGAGCTTCTGGTCCCTAAAAGAGCACATGAAGGGCAATCTTCCAATAACCCTGAAACGTAAACTCATCGATATGTGCATCCTGCCCGTCCTAACTTACGGTGCTCAAACTTGGTCACTTACGGAAGAACAAAAGTCCAAACTCAAGATTTGCCAACGAGCAATGGAGCGTAATATACTCGGTGTTAAACAAACCGATCGTGTTAGAAACACCACACTGCGCCCTATAACGCAAGTAGCAGATGTTGGAGAAAAAACAGTCAAGCTTAAGTGGGAGTGGGCCGGTCATGTCGCTCGAATGCACTCGGGAGGTGGGCAAAGATCGTCACGCACTGTACACCTGAAGGAGGACGTCGTCGTCGAGGTCGACCGTGGCGTAGGTGGCGTGACGATCTAGACGTGTTTGCGGGACTAGCATGGTTAGAAACGGCACAAAATAGAGAGGTTTGGAAGGCGAAAGGCTTTGCTCAGCAGTGGGACATTCCTAGGCTATAAAAAAAAAATTGTCATGGGAATTGAATTTGTGTGCTAAGTTTCAAGAGAATCGGTTAAGCAGAAGTACTTGAAAAATCTGTCGCAAGATTTGAATCAAATAAACAAACAAATATACGAAATGAAGCTAAATAAAACCGTTTAAAAATCTATAATAACGATATCATATTCTTTAGACATAGCATTAATTTTGATTACCCGCTCATAACCCTAAAGATGCACTTTAAACTCAAGACATTACTACAAACTCAAGCACTCACCCTTAAGGTTCCCATTACCGTTTCAGTCTGTTCTGCCTAGCCTTTTCCCAACTATGTTGGGGTCAGCTTCCAGTCTAACCAGATGCGGCTGAGTACCTGTATTTTACACGGAGCGACTGCCATCAGACTTCCAAAATCCAGTTATGCCGATATTCTAAGGTGAGACCGATTACCGTTTCAGTCTCGTCACCGCAAATATTAATATATTAAACATGCTTTTAACAGCACAAAGACAGCCCATCTTCTTTCCGTTTCATTACCAGGATTCGTTGTGATTAAAGAAACTCTTGTGTAGTTTGTCAAGCTTACATTTAGTATGACTTGCTTATTGGTCTAATGGAGGTAAACGCACCTGCTGAGGACCAGCCCTCATCAGACTTTTCGGATTCATGTGCGTATTGTATAATTACCACTTGCTTAAAAACGGTGAAGGAAAATATCGTGAGGAAACCGGCATGCCTGAGAGATATTTTCTTGACGGCAAGTGAAGTCAAGTCAGAGGCCCATGGGCGGCATAAAGTCTGACACCAGGTTAGTCACTAACCACATGAAAAGAAGAAAAAGGATCATCCTCCTGATTCAGAACGTTTCAATAAGTCACTTGTCGAACGATTCAGTTTTGTATCTCGTTTTGTCTACGATCCGTTAACGAGAGAATCAGAGGGCTGATTAGGAAGCTCTTAGTAATAGCCCAAAGAGTGGAAAATAGTCCCCGCCAATTGTCAATAACATGGCACCTGAAATCGTCTTTGGCGATATGGATATACATGTACACCCTGGTCTAGTCTACCTCTTTGGAAAATACAGGCTTGTTGTTATAAGAAAATACATACAATTTTAAAAAACTTACATTATTTTTCAATTATGGTGGCACTACGTAATTTTGGAGGAAGTTGGAGTTGTTGATGTTCTCTGTCTTGTCAACGGTGAGGGATACAATATGGGCAATCAAGAAAATGTTACTAAATACACAGAAAATTTTACACACTATTTTTCTAAGAAAAAAATATCGACAACTAAAAAATTTGTCAAAATTATCGTCTCCGTGAGAACGGCGCATAACTGTACAAAAAAGAATCAATTACATGCCGGAATTTGGGTTTAACACAGAGTGCCTGTCAGGTCCACACCCGAAGGGATAGCCTAAGTATATCATTATAAATCATCCCTTGCCAATTTCGGGTACTTCATTACAAAACGATATGTGTTCGCGTAATATATGGAGGTCACCGTCACGCGTCCACAACTGTCAGCTCAACAAAAAAAAAGTGTGGAAATATGGAACGCCCGTATGATATATGCGACCCTTGTCAAAATGCTATACTCAGAACGATGTTATTTGAAAATAAATAGGTGCCCACCTAATTTGCATGGGATCCCTCTGTTATAGCAGATAGGATACAGTAGTGACGTTTTTGTATTTATGTTGTATATACGACACTTTTAGTTCCGGGGTGTTTTTGTGGGATCGGTTACTTCTCGACCCTCGGAGGGTTGAACTTTAATATAATGTCATAATGTTTCTCTTGTGATGGAAGTATAAAAGGAAAGGCGTAACGAGTTTTGTTTCAAGGGTCTTCCGCTTCGTGTCGATGATTGCGCCAAATGTACTAGAAAGTTTACATGTTATTGCAGCAAAGTTCTCGATTAGTTCGTAGAACTTGCATAAGTTCACTTGCTGCGGGTGTCCACAGTTTGTAAGTATGTTACAGGAGTCAAAATTAGTAATTAACCATAAATGGTTAACAACTCATAATTGGTTAACTAACCAAAATTGGTTAACAACTCATAATTGGTTAATTAACCATAATTGTTTAATTAACCATAATTGTTTAACCAACCGTAATTGGTTAACTATTAAGAGTAACTACAATGAAGTTATAACTACTGATAGTTTAAAATTCATATAAACAAGTAGACCATACGAAAGAACGTTTCATTTAAACTCTTTCCATTGGTCGTGTTTGACCTTAGTCACACTTAATGGTAAGCACAGACCGGGTCTAAGATGGAGCACACGAATCTAAGTAACAGACATAGACACCCTCTCACATATCCACGACGGAACACAGTACACTGCTTGGCACCGCTCCTTAAAGTGAGGGTGGTAGCTAGCCAGGTGGACCATATATATCCTACCAAACATGGTGGTGCGTGATTTAGATATCGTTCTTGTCTTGTTCTGTATTTCCATGGTATACAATAAAGGATATTTGTATTGTATTGGTCTTGGCGATCTTCTTAAAGCTAGTCTAAATATCCACATAAACTCATGACAACTACAAGAAACATTCACATTTGTCCTACCGCTACCACTTTACTACGCAGTAAAAAGAAATCGGAAAAATAAGAGCAAAAAATACGATCTTTCATATCACCTGATTTTGAAAGCACACATACATATACAACATACAGACATACACACATAAATGTATTCACCCTGCTATGGGGAGTGCTGAACATCAAAGGTTTCAATTTAAATAACATCAGTTGATATTTTGGTGTTTACCAACCACAGATATTGAGTTAAATAGATACTGAAATAATTATGACTGAAATAAGATTTGAACTACGCGATGACTGGTGCATGCGTGCCGTCAGTTAGAACAGGTCAACTCAAACCAGCTATGGCACTTTCCGCAAAAGCCCATTGCAGACGTTGCCCTACATTGTTATACTCGCATAGTTTTATACGACAATGTCTGGACTTTAAAAGAGACTTTGTGCTCTGAGTTTGTTTCGGCTTTTCTTCTCAGATACAAATGCCGGCGCCATAAAGTCTTAGGGATGGTTTCCACCAAACGGCTCGCATCGCATCGGATCGGAAAGGATACGAACGGATGCGGGGACAGCCGATCGCGTCCGGCAGGATGTTGACGCATACGATCGGCTCCGTACAGTCGGTTGCGAACGTATCCGTTTCTGCGCCTAGTCAAATAGTTTCATTCCTATCGTGTTGACTCTAATTTTTGAAAGGATCCAATCGGATACGACTACAGGCGAACGGAGCCGTTCGCGCGTCGCAGCATACTTTCGGCTACGATCGCATGTTGCGGAAGACGCCCGCGGTCAAGCTGCTGTGCGCGGCCTGGTAATAAAGACTTTAAATACTGTGTACACGATTTAATATAGTTTAAAGATTCTAAAATCCATTCTGATCCGATGCGAAGCGAGCCGTTTGGTGGAAATCATCCTTTAAAAAAAAACATTACATTGACTTGTAAAAGTGTCTGTAACAGATTTATTTACAGAAATAAAAATCGTTCACATTTATTTATCATTTACCGTACCTTTGTCAAATTGTATGAACACAAGCGTGACGCATTTTTTAATATTTTTTTTTAATATAATTTAAACATTGTCCACGTCCGGGCCGCGTCTTCGCAGGGGTCGCACTCGCATCCTGCAACCATGCGCACTTGAAAAACAGAAACGGTCGAAAGGGAACTGACTTAGCAGCATATCAAATAGGAGCATTGCTCCTACTGACCATGCAAAGTAGGTTAATTGTGTTATGTATGTAACTCTATATCTATGGTACCAACACTTTACATTTAATTTTGTCCATTTGCAATGAGTAGTGGGGTCATGAAATAGATAATGGAAGGGATAATTAATATTGTATCCATGTTAATTAAAGGGTTGAAGAGCTTGGTACCTTTGTCAACCGGTTTTGATGGGCTTCGGGTACATTCTTGAATATGGTCCTTCGATACGGAGTAAGCGCGGAGCAAATTTTTTTTTACGACTTTTTTGATTTTTTCTCATAAAGAACAGATTTCGCTTAAAATGAATTTACATTTATAACTTATAATAATAAAGTGTAACAAATGAGTGTCAGATGGGTTTCTTAAATTTATCATATTCAATAACATTTTTTTTAGCTTAGTTTTAAAACCAATTAGCTTCTTTATATCTTCAACTGCAACAATAGCGGTCTGCAGGGTCACTCTTAATAATAGTTCCGATTAATCGATATTGGCATTAAATCAGTTTAGTGGTTACTATACACTCTATTTAATATAACATTAGACAAATTTAAAGACCCAATTTAGCAAGGAAATGTATAGAAATAAGCAACATGTTTGCCTCCAGCAAGGAATCAACACAGTATAATGCTTTTATAAACCTTAACAGTCAATCAAGATGGGGTGAAAGTCCACTTGAAGAAATGGTTCAAAAGATATACGTGCTCTTATTGCCCAGTGTTATATGATGCTATATTAAATAGAAACGGAATGTGAATGTCAATGGAAATGCCGCCGCGCCGGTAGAGGACGTCCTAGAAGGACATACATCGATGTTACTGGTGATATTTTTCACAAAGGACAGGTGCGTAGTAGTCTCAACCAGCGTGCTTGTATGACAAGATGTATGAATGTGGATGAAGCGAAAGGATCATGTGGCGTTTTATAGTTTCTGTCTACCCCCATAGGAAAAAAGGGTGAGTTTATGTATGTGTCGTAGACACACCGTTTATAGAGTTTGATAAAATTGAGTAGGTATAGCATTACAGTTTAGACCAGTGACTGCTTATCAGAAGGTAAAGCTGGTATTTCGTAAATAAAACCAACATAGACTCTCTACCACTGAGAGTACTTGTAATTTGGTTAGTGGTTAGTTACAGAAGCTAATTCACAATATACCTATCACAATATAACAATTTACACAAGATCAGAAAATAAGGACAAGCTAGTCAGATATAAAAGGTCAGACTTCTTCGGCTGTTCGATATGGAATGCCCCGCTCCGTCGAATAACAACTGTTTTGATAACGTCGGGTACGTTGATTCATCTTGACGACTACCCTCCTTTATTTTCTAAATAATTTATTCTCCGACAATTATGTATAAATTAAATAGAGTAGGTACGGTTAGTGTTCACACATCTTCCAGTTATAATCCCTACATTACCTCTTACAACACGCACTTGGTGAGACGGGGTGGCTTTCATTTACTGAAACAAACTTAATTCACTAATCAGGTTATATCAGCTATTCATACAAATATAATATAATATCACGCCTGTACTCCCCGAAGGGTTAGGCAGAGGTGTATAGTAACACCGTCATTTCGATGTTATGTTTAAGTCCCATGTAATAGGGGGCAAGCCTATTGCCATCAACCGATCTCAAAACATCGGGCTGTTACTGAAGAATTCCACACGGAAAACCCAATAACACTTTGCCTGACCTGGGGATCGAACCAAGGACCTCACGAACAGCAGTCGCGCTTGCCACCACTAGTCCAACGAGGCAGTAGTGCGAGGCAACTGTTTATAATCTTACTGAAGTCAATTAGGGGACTTTTTCTTATCTACGATGGCGGGAAGAATACTACAGAATGCTATATGATGCTCTCCTTATAGCTAGTTCACACAGAAACTGTATACGGGATCGTTTTTAGCGGATCCGTTTTTATTTTGGTGATGGCGCCTGTAGTTATATGAGCGAGTTCACATACACAACAGTATTCCGAATTCAGTAAAAAATACTGGTGCGATATTTTTACATGTTCCGTTTTGTCATTAAAACTGGATGACGGAACAGTATTGAAAACGGATCCGTACATGAAGATGTATGGAGACGCATTCACACACGATCCGTTATTTTTATCGTATCTTGCCTGCCAGATGTGACGCAGCTGCCATTTGTTCAACTGATCCGTCGGTACAGATATGAACAACACATCCAGTACTGACGGATCCGTTTAATCGGATCCGCTATGTGAACGGACACGCAACAAACTCCTTTTACTTCATAGTAACGTTCATAGAGTTATTTTTAGTAAGTGTAGCATAAAAATTTTCATAATAATAAATGTATTTTTAAATCTAACTTATTACCGTTGCACGTGGGTTTTCTTAGGTAATTTAATTTACATATTCCATTTCATTCTTACACGCAACGTGTATTAATAATGTTATGCGCGTATTGTTAGGAAGTTCCTCTCTCTGAGACTCTGACCACCAGTAGCTTAGACCCTGTTACCGATAACGGTGGGCAAACATTTTTTTTTATATTTATAATTAAATTTTTTTATTAGATATTTAAAAATGTCTAAACTGCCTCGTTGGTCTAGTAGTGGCAAGCACGACCGCTGATTGTGAGGCCCTGAGTTCGATCCCCAGGTCGGGCAAAGTTGGGTTTTTCCGTGTGGAAATCTCCAGTAGCAGCCCGGAGTTTGGATTTGTGCCCGGTTGCTGGCAATACGCTCACCCCCTATTACATGGGACTTAAGGGGTGAACTAAAGGTGTTATATACACCACTGCCCAACCTATATACCTATTATGCTCCAAAAGGAAGGTAATGTTTTTTCCAAAAACTTTTACGCTTTTTATACCGTAAATTTTGCTTAACATATGTCAACGCAAGTTTCCTTCTCTACCGTGAAAAGGGGAGTTAGTTAAAAATAAAATTGACCTCATAAAACACCCAAACATAATTAGATTGGACATTAGTTAAAACCGTTAAGTTGATTAAAACATTCAGAGCATCCGAACGAAGAATGTAGAACAATAATATTTGGACAATTTAGCTTTAATAGTAGAGTCACAGTCGACGGTCACAAATAAATTAATTAATTTAGACCCACTCGACATCTTTTTGAAATTCATCAAACATTTTCATGGAAGTCCCGAAGTAAATGTAATTAACGTGATTTAAAACTGATGGTGGAGGACTCCGACAAATTGAGATTAGGTACTCTGTCCAGTACATGAGATAGGCAGAAAAATAATAGACGGATTAAAAACAAAATATTTATTTTTTACTTTATTTATAGAGTCGCGTTATTGGCCAGATATCTCACGGACAAAAACGTTTTTTATTTTATCATTAACGTCTCAACCAATGCTATTTAAACAATATAAAAGTATTAAGACCAAAACCAAATTTTTGGTAATTTTCTCTATGTAATAGTATTTAGCAAATTTGAGTTTTACTTATTACCGATTATTCTGTATCAATCTCAATTTTGTGGAAAAAACAGAGTGAACATAATCTTTTATTCTCTGATCTATATTAATATTATAAAGCTAAAGAGTTTGTTTGTTTGTTTGAACGCGCTAATCTCAGGAACGGATGGAATTGAAAAATTATTTTTGTGTTGGATTGTCCATTTATCGAGGAAGGTTATATGCTATATAACATCACGCTATGACCAATAGGAGCGAAATGAAAAATGTTGTAAAAACGGGAAAAATGTCCACCCGTGCGAAACCGGGACGGGCCACTAGTTCTATATAAATATCAATGATCGTATTATTATTATGCCAATTTCAGAAGAAATTTAAAATGCGTCCAAATCTAAGAGCAAAAAATTCATATAATTTAAACGCAAATCAGTATCCAGCTGATATTGAGAAGTGTTGAAGCGATTTATGCACAAGAAATTATTGGTGTATTCTGCCTAGCTCTTTCCCAACTATGTTGGGATCAGCTTCCAGTCTAACCAGATGCGGCTTAGTACCAGTATTTTACACGAAGCGACTGCCATCAGACATCTGCAACCAGGTTACCGGGTAATGCCGATATCCTAAGGTTAGACCAGTTATCAGACTTTCGGGCTTCTGACTTCCCGTAACGTTGTCATAGGTATTCGTATGACATCCGGGACCGACTGTTTAACGTGCTCTCCAAAGCACGGAGAGGTCTCGATGTGTAACGAACGATCACCCAATCATGGACTGACCGCGGCAAGCACAGGTTAAGCTCGCATATCGTCGCCTAGGTAACAATACCGCTCAAGTTAAATTTGACAAGTTTTCAGGAGAGACAAAAAACTGATTATTATCTTAAAAATGACACAACAAACGACTTGCGCGGTGCCAGAACTGTTTGAATGACTCGCTGTGATTGGAAAATTTGAATTTTTTTCTAACGTCATTCGATGCGCGCCGATAATATCTATCCAATGACGTATAAAACGTCAAATGACCAATTTTCAACTTAGGCGGTATTGTTACCTAAGCGACGATATCGTATGAAGCAATAATACGTAAGTAAGAACAAACAATGCATAATAAACGCAGCTTAACACACTACTACATATTGTAAGAGAAATCTTGAACGCAATACACAGTGGTATGCAACCTCCAGTGACTCCAATAAGCCTCGTATCGATACGGATTACAACTCTGCATACCACACACAAAAGAAAATATACAACAATGCAGGAATAACGTTTTCAGTTCCACCAATATACGGGGTGTACACGAAATCATGTAGTTCCTTCAAACCTCGTGATGTACTGCTGACATATATTAACCCTGCACGGGACAATTTTTAATACAATAAAAAAAATACAAGATGTAAACCTGTGTTCGCATGACGAGCGATAGCCCCTCAATTCGCTCGGGGCGCTAAAATGCTCCACGTTAAGAACACAACGTTTACTTCTTGTAATTTTTTTTCTTGAATTCAAAATTGTCCCGTGCTGGCTTAATCTATGTCAGCAGTACATCACGAGGTTTGAAGGAATAACATGATTTCGTTTACACCTTGTATTGCTGAATATACTAACCAAAACCTCCTACAAGGGTAGAAGAATATGAAGACTAACAACGTCGTTCAGTGAAAACACTTTTTTATGTTTGCCTTGGTCGGTAGGCTAATTCAGGTATTTTTTGAAGTAAAAAACCGTGCAGGAAACATGCAGGTTTCTTTACTTTTGACAGTATTTGTAGACCGTCAAAATGTTTGTTTTTGTTTCTATTGTCAAACAATTTGACAGTTTTTGAAAACAGACTACTATTAAAGAAACCTGCACATTTCCTGCTCCAAAAAATACCTGAATTAGCCCACAGTTTTCCTGTAAAATCTGTATAGTCAAATAATATTTAAAAAAATACAAAGCGATAAGATGATGATGATTGGGTGCATTAAAAGAGCCGCAGCGAGTGACGATACTTAACACGTTGACGGACAGTACTGTCTCACTGGTTGGGGCTACAGGGAAACTATAAAATTTCATACATTGCCTAAGGTCCTAGGGTCATAATGTACAGTAAAAAAAAAGTGATGTGACAGAATTCTTTTCGGCCATTTTAAATCTGACAACAAACCGGTCGGTGCCTGCGCCGGATTCGCGTCCCTTCATTGGCATTGGTTATAAACTAACCATAGACAAATGATGTAGAAGGGCCGAGCGGCTGGCTCGTCCGGAAATGCTTAAGTTTATTATATATTTATTTTTCTGGTTTGGCTTTAATTTATTTAATAACTATGTAGTATATTATAATTTTATTGACTATTCCACACACACACACGTAACACATAAGTTTATATTAATCTATTTATTGCTTTTGTTTAATTGCATTGCTTTTGGTAGTATTCAAAATTAACATTGTATGTACGTAACATGTTTATTTATTTATTTGTGTCGTTATTGCCCGTGGCATCACTATGGTCCTATCTGAAAACCAGCGTTGCGACATTTTGTTCTTTTTTCTAAATGTCGCAACATTATGCTGAGATAGGAGCCCTTTTTGGCCTCGTGCAGGTAGTCTAAATTCTTATTCTTTCTTTTTTTTAATATTGTTTTTGTTTCTGTAACTGCCTGTGTGAGTCCAAAATAAATAATTTTCTTTCTTTCTTTCTTTCTTTCTTTAGAATGGATCTAGCCGTACAGGTAGTAATGTATTCTGTCACATACTATAGTTTAACCCGTCCTAATTTTGTAATAAGCAACCACTTTTTCGCCATACTTTAAAGTAAAATAAACGTGCCGGTTAACATGTTGAGTAGACAGCCCCGCTCCAACCGTGCTGACTGACTAATTTTTTCACCACCCCATGGCATGATCTATTTTTATATAGCTCGTGCCGACACGAGAGAAAAACCTTGAGTTTGTTTCTGCGTTTCTTCTCAAGTGGCTAGCTAGGAAACGCCAGAGCTAGCTATCAACAAGTCACTATGCCAGCTGGCTCTGGCGTTTACAACTGTGTTGAAAACAACCTATTTACAAGCTATATATTTTAATTTTCTTCTTTGATTTGAATGTTACACGACGACAAATCAATCTATACATATCCAGTATAAACTGTCAGCATAAACTGGAAATATATTGCTTGATTTGTCGTCGTGTGTTCAAAAGGAAAACTGATATTATGAAGCTTAATAAAATGAAATGTGTAGACCACTATTGCACGAGACTAGCATGCAGTGCCGAGAAAATTTAATTAGTAACCGCAAAGACATGAAATGATAAAATAAGCCCTTTAAAAGATGTTTCACTGGCTTGAATTTATTTACTTTTTCTTGAAAGAATTATATTACCTACCTCCTATCATTTAACTACTTCTTGTACCAGGATAAAAACTTTTTTTTTAGTAGCCTATTGATTATTCCACTGCTCAGCAAAGGCCTTACCTTTTGCCTACCAAACCTCTCTATTTTGTACCATTTCTAACCATACGAGCCCCGCAAACACGTCTAGATCGTTACGCCATCTTCTAGATCGTTACGTCCTCCTTCATGCGTCCAGTGAGTGACGATCTTTACTCATCTGTCCGGGTACATTCGAGCGACATGACCGGCCCACTTCCACTTAAGCTTGACTGTTTTTTCTCCAACATATATATTGACGGTCGGCAGTGAAAACCACGTATGTGTAAAATACAACTTTTAATAAGATATAGAAAAAACTGTCTCCTGAAAAAAAAATGGCCGATCAAATGTTAATACAAGTTTGTCATCGTACGTCATAGATAGCTTAGAAGTATTTAAATTGAAAGTTTGTTGAACTAGTACGTGTATGACGAGATTATCAATCTAAAACGACGACACGTTTGGTGCAGTGGCTAAGCGATTGGCTTCTGCGCTGCGGGTCGTGGGTTCGATTCCCGCACGGAACAAATATTTGTATGGCCTACAGATAGTTGTTCCGGGTCTGGGTGTTTGTGCATGTGAAGATTTGTGTCTGTAAACGCACCCACGATACAGGAGAAATCCTAGTGTGGGGCAAAGTTTAAAAAAAAAAAAAAAAAAACAAATAAAACACTTTTGAAGAAAATTTGATTTAAGAGGTTTTCACTGCCGAGCGTCGATATATTGTGTTAACCCATGACGTGTCTATCCCTGTGCTAAATTTCATTGAAATCTGTTCAACTATTTATGCGTGATTGAGTAACAAACATACACCCATCTTCACAAACTTTCGCATTTATAATATTAGTTCGTTCCTACTAACCTTTTCCCAACTATGTTGGGGTCAGCTTCCAGTCTAACCAGATGCGGCTGAATACCAGTGTTTTACACGGAGCGACTGCCATCAGACCTCCACGACCTAGTTACTGGGCAATGCCGATATTCTAAGGTTAGACCGATTGTCAGACTATCGACCTTCTGACTTCTCGTAACGACACCCGGAACCGACAGTTTAACGTGTTCTCCGAGGCATGGAGGGGTCTCGATGTGTAACGAACGGTCACCCATGCTCAGACTGACCGCGGCAAGCGCAGCTTAACCTCGCAAATCTATGCGGTTGGTAATAGCCACGAGCCCCTCAACCTTTATAATATTAGTGTGATGTCATATTTCCAGCGCCGCATTCAACACTGGAATGTGGACCTAAAAACATGTCCTAGTTATAAGCGCGAAGCAATTTTAAGGAGGCCAATTGAATTCAAAGAAATCTTTAACAAAGCCGAACACCGACCAATTTGCAACAATAAACATTGAAATTGAAATTGTGAAATTGGTGAATATTGTGAAATTGGTGACGAATACAGTCTTTATAGACTCATAAGGTACCATTGCCGATTGATCGCCATGAAATTTATTTTCACTTCAAATTGGGTGGGGCTATGCAGCAAGCGTTTTGCCCGATGATATGGGCTGCAGTTCCCTGATTATAGAACGAAACTAATAAATAAAAAAAGTATTTTTCTAAATTAATAACGACACAGTTGGACAGGATTTCATCATTTTATTTTCTAAAATTTCATTTATTTTTTTTAAATCCCTTAAAAACACTTTTACGGTTTTATCTTGCAGCACCTATCTCTGCAGCATAAGGCTTTGAGGATTGAAAGTAGAAATTATTATAAAGTTGTATTGTCATGGTAATTGAATTTGTATGCGAAGTTTCAGAAGATTCGCTTAGCCAGAAGTAGTTGAAAAATCTGTTGCAAGATTTGAATCAAACAAATATACGAAGTTGAAGCTAATTAAAGACCGATTAAAAATGTTTCCAACCCTTAATACACTTCAAATACAATTCATACTTAAAAAGGAAATTATTCTTAAACTGCTACAACACAAGCAAGTGCTGCTACAATACAACACAAGCGGTTTAGTATTTGTGTACCGGACCGCTACGTGTGGAGGCGGCGGCGCCCGCCACTGTTGCTGGTACCACCAGCGAGGACCAACTTACTGGCAAAAACACCTATAACCCGAGCAATACACACTATCAATAAAATTCACGTACGAATTGACGTATTTACATGTACTAGGAGTGAACTCGCAAGGGCTCTATTATTTATATTATGTTACACATAAGTTGTGATAGGTTAGGCAAAATATGTTTTTGTATTGTATATAAATGTGAAGTATTAAGTACTAAATGTTATATAAGAGTTGTTCTGTGTTTTGTTTTTGTTATGTTAGAGATTTATATAATTTAGGTTAGGTAGTATGTTATAGAAGTTCCTTATTAGGTTAATTTCATATTGTTAATTTATATAAATACCACACTATCGCATTAGGTTAACCCTGTTATGATAGTTGTAAGGGTGATTATAAATAAATAAATAAAAGTTAGTGCTTGATACAATCTTAGCAGTATTCATCACCAAATCTTCCTAAAACTTTCTAACAATCACTTCAGTCACAGGAAAACATCAACTCACTTACGCTGTCATTTTAAAAAAACAGAAAAATTAAAATTAATTATTCAAATATAACGTCCCGTTTCCCGCTTTCACTGTAGCAGTCTGAACAGACGGGGTGCCTCTGAGATAATAAAATTTAAAAGGGCAAACTTCGTCGGCCTTAGGACGGAATGAAAAGTGATTTGCCTAATCCACTTCTCAATTTTCCAACTCACTGAGCTTTCGGAATTACAGTCACTATCGACCTCAACGGCTGTTGTATGCGGTTGGGTGTTATGATAAAAATAATTTTGGTGACTATATTTAAGTGAAATCAGGAGGGGCCGGTGGCTAATTACCAACCGCGCGGATCATACAATTTGCGAGGTTAAGCTGCGCTTGCCGCGGTTAGTCGGTTGATGGGTGACCATTCGTTACTCTCCGTACCTCGGAGAGCACGTTAAACCGTCGGTCCCGGATGTCATACGAATACCTATGATAGTCGTTACGGGAAGTCAGAAGGCCGAAAGTCTGACAACGGGTCTAACCTTAGGGTATCGGCATTACCCGGAAACCTGGTTGCAGAGGTCTGATGGCAGTCGCTTCGTGTAAAATACTGGTATTCAGCCGCATCCGGTTAGACTGGAAGCTGACCCAAACATAGTTGGGAAAAAGCTAGGCAGAACAGAACTCTAGAAGGTGAAATAATAAGTCTTATCTTCTTCTTTTCGTGTGGTTAGTGACTACCCTAGTGTTTATGCCGCCCATGGAACTGACTCGGCTTAACATGCCGTCGAGAAATATCTCTCAGGCATGCCGGTTTCCTCACGATGTTTTTCTTCACCGTTTTTAAACAAGTGATAATTATACAATGCGTCAAGTCAGAGGTGTGTGCCTAGGGTTCGAACTCGAGACCTGTGACGTGGCAATCCAACGGTCACACCGATATCACTGTTAACTTGAGTACTAAGGCTATCTACAGGCACATGGGTAGGCAATCTATACCTAGTTATTTCCTTTCGCCCACTTTGTTAAGGGTGGATTCATGGTTTTACATGCCTACTCACCTATATTTTTTCTTTTTACTTTTTTCTTGTCAGGAGAGAGACAAGGACAACCTTTTAGCCTTTTAGCCAATAACAACACTAATAATAAATTACCGAAAAACAAAACAGAATAGTAAAAAATAAATAATGAAAAATAATTAAAGAAAAAATAAGGAAGGAATAATAGATCCTGTCATTCATTTACTAAATTATTATAAAAAACGAGCGGCCCACGTGAAAACATCATTCTTTAGTGACGAATTTATTCATGTTTTATATTGTTGATTGACGTTTTTGTCACCACATTTTAATAACCTTTTTTTCTGGCGGCCCATTATCTTTCAATGTTTTAGTTATATTAGGCCGGCTTTACACCTGTAAGTTTTTCCGCCGCGGCCGATTATAAACCCTCCCAAATTAGCATTGTACGCCTGCCCAGGCATTCCTCGAGGAGGCGAGTAAATCGACCAGCATACTACACAACGTCCGCCGCCACCCGGCGTATCTTCCTCGCCAACGAGGCCCACCGCCGCCGTCCCTAATCCACCGTGCTCACCCGCCGCAGCCACGGAGCCGGTCGTCTTTTCGGACTCCGCAGTCACACCATTAATTCAGCCCTCATCAAGCTGTCGTCTCCCTCCTAGTCCTCTCGCAAGCAACGCCCTAAGCTAAGATTCGAGTCCCCCCTAGGGGACGCCCTTAAAGATGTTGTTGCTAATTAGTCAGTCATGATGTTAGTACGCGTAGTAATAGTAGTTAGCTAAGGTTAAGTATTTTACACCCGTCGGGATTGGTTGGAGACTCTTCAGGTCTCACAAATAACTGCCCGGTTACGTAGAAACGGTCCGCAAGACCATCTACAAGCAGTCGAATATGAAAAAATTCTGTAAGTTTTCCTCACATAAGTCCCTTACGTAATTAATTTACGATAAAGTTGCAAATGTAAACTCTCTTGTAAGTATCGACTGATTTGTAAAGTCGAATTGATCGTCTACATAAATACATAAATTTTACGGAAGCAACTTACAATTGGCGGCCTTAGAGTATAAATTAGTAATACTAAAAGTAATATACATAATTTAATGATTATACCTATATAATCTTTACATAGCATAAAACAAAGTCTCTCGCGCTGTCTGTACACTTAGATCTTTTAAACTAGGCAACGGATTTTAATCCAGTTTACAGCAATAGATAGAGTGATTCAAGAGGAAGGTTTATATGCCCCATATTAGTATCTACATTGCACCCCTGCGAAGCCGGGGCGGGTTGCTAGTATAATATAAAAAATATAAACTTGATATAACGACTTAATTAGTTCATTTTTAATGATTATCATTGTTCTCTTATAGCGATCTTGCCTCCAAATATCTCGGCAAAGTGGCACTTTAGGGGACCATATTGCTGAATTTTTTTGTTTGTTTAAGTGTTCTCTACCCACATTTACTTATACTAGCGGACCCGCTAAACGTCGTCCTGTCCGGAAAATCAGTCAATTGTTCAGCAAATCAAATTTGGTGACATACCGACAGCAGCGCCACCTACCGGGTCCAATTGTGTTTTCAAACCATTCAGGAACCCATTGAAATATACACACAAAGTTTCATCCAAATCGGTCCAGCAGTTTAGGAGGAGTTAGGTGACAAAGACTCGTACAGAAGAAGTATATATATTAGGTCCTTACCTATGAAATTGGCGTTTTTTTCTCACAAATAGAGGGCCTCGTCACTTCTATGATTTAAAATATTAATCAATTGCTTGATATTATATCGAATAATGACCATCATAGGCAACTACCAATAGTAAAAAAAACCTTATTATTTATAGTTTTCTAAACATAAAAAATACCTTAATAATGCCTCCTCTTTTTGTTAGCAGAAATGTACACTATTTTTGTTTTAACTTAGCCAAAACTTATTTTTGTCGCATAATCTAAGTGGAATACGTTATCTTAGTTTTTAAACATTAGTGCATAAAAGTTTTAAAACATTAGTGTTTATAGTTGTTAAATAAATTAAGAAAATGTTAGTATGAAAAATGCAACTTCTTTAAAATTCTCCATACAAAACGCTGATTTCATAGGTGGGGACCTAATATTAAGATAACAAAATCAAAGAGCGCCGCAACTTTGAAAAAAAAAGAGCAGCAGGGTGACAATGTCAACTTCCATAGAAAATGATCGAACCCCTTCCCTCTTTATCATTAACTAAGCCCCGCCTCGGCTTCGCACGGGTGCAATGTAGATACTAATGTGGGGCATAATAACCCTTCCTCTTGAATCACTTGGACCTGCCTCTATAAATTTGTAAATTACTGTTATTCATATAGTTTTTATTCCATTTTGTTTGTTAATTTTTGTTCTACATTACTCATTGGTCTATGGTCAGGACTCCATTGTTCTCACACTATCCTAAATCATTGTACTCTGAAATTGTTAAAGATATTATTTTTAAAAGAGTAACCATGGAGTTTCTTGCCGGCTCTTCTCCATAGGAAACGACTAATTGGAACCGTGCATCTAAATTCGACTTTTCATAAGCACCTGTATTGGTTTATGTGAAAAAAAAACGTTTGATTTTGATTTTGACTCTATCTATTGCTGAAAACTGCATTAAAATCCGTTGCGTAGTTTAAAAGATCTAAGCGTACAGACAGCGGGAGCAACTTTGTTATATACTATGTAAAGATTTCGTTGCGGATTCCAAGGTAGGGTAAGAAGATTCTGCCATACACCTAGACTAAAATAATAATTAGTATTGAAATAGATAGAGATTTTGTCTATGTATTAAACTATTCAGAGCTCCTAATTGGGTTTCTCCTTAATCTCTCTATTTGTGTATTGAATGTCTTATTACGTGTATTACCTATAGAAATTCCTGTTTAAGTCGTTTCTATAGATGAGCCATACCAACGGTTGGATGTTACTCGCTTTAATATTATATCTGTATACATAACATTTCAAAATGTAATTTATGCCATTTTCACGGGTCAGTTGAGTTAGTTTTAATTTAGGGCTGGTTGTTTTACGACTACATTACTAAGGGGTAACAGTTAAAAATAACGCTAACCATGGTTGAATAAAAATAAGCGTTGTTTCACGCTTTGTCGTTCTTGACATACGTCAAAAGGCATACAACGCTCTGCGTTTGACGGACGTTAAACATACTACGTAATAGTTAATATTTGACTAACGTAACATACATTTACTGATCGTTTGAAACAACCGGCTCTTAGTATAGAAGTACACTCGGGAGCAATGAATCCGGGTTACCAACATAAACCTTAATATCACGGAAAATATTGTTAAACATTGTTATGTTTTTGTTGTTGAACCGGATTCATTGCTTCCGAATGTATTTTTGATATTCACATAATCCATTTAAATGAAGAACAGCTTCTTCTTCTTTTCGTGTGATTAGTGACTAACCTGGTGTCAGAGTTTATGCCGCCCATGGACCTCTGACTTGGCTTCACATGCCGTCGAGAAATATCTCTCAGGCATGCCGGTTTTCCTCACGATGTTTTCCTTCACCGTTTTTAAACAAGTGATAAATAAATATGATATGATAAGGTAATAGTGCAATACGCACATGAAACCTAAAAGTCAGATGTGCGTGCCTTGGGTTCGAACTCGAGACCTATGACTTGGCAGTTCGACGGTCACACCACTAGGCTATCACTGCTACAAAAAACAAACAGCTATAATACAGAATTACTATTATAAGATAACACCACATCTTGTAGTTAAGGGCTTGTCTCATAATTGTCGGTTAACTCCTAACCGAGGGATAAATATGGTGGTTTGGCATTTCCTCTATAGAAAATCTGTCAACTCGCCATATTTATTTCCCAGAGAAGAGTTATCCGACGATTGTGAAATAAGCCCTAAGTACCATAAAAGACAAATTGAGTGTTGAAAGGTACCTCTTTTTACATGTAGCAGATTATGGTTTACATAATTTCCAATTAAAACATCAGTTAGGTAATCACATGAGAATTCCCAACAACTAACATTAACAAATCCAACCTTAACACGATTCAATAAAGTCTTAAATCCAATATCGAAACCTCATTTACCCACCGGGGAGTTTTTCTCAAAAAGATAATAATTCCAGACCCTATTGTCGCCAGAATCTTTATATTAATTACAGACATAAAAATGATTAATGACGAGAATCTGGAAACAATGCTTAGGAATCCGTATTTATTGGACGCCCTCGCCCGGTATTTGTCATAAAGACAAATTATTTGCCCAATGTTTGTTTCCGCCATTTTTAATATTTCCACCCTTCTCATTTATTTTTCTTTTGATATTATTAAACAGTGATAGCCTAGCGGTTGAACACTTGCCTTCCATGCATAAGGGTCTGAGATCGATCTCGGCCCGTACCTCTGACTTTTCAAATTCATGTGTGGATCAGAATTGGGGAAAAACATCGTGAGGAAACCTGCACACCTGAGAGGGCTCCATAAAGTTCTCGATGGTGTATTTAGTCCCAACCCGCACCAGGCCAGTATGGTGGACTAAGACCTAAACCCTTTTCATTCTGAGAAGAGGCCCGTGCCCAAAAGTGGGACAGTAATGGGTTCATTATGTAGGTATGTATGCTATTTATTTGCTGCTGATATTAATTGGTAGGCATTTCGACATCTGCAGTTTAGAGAAAACATGCCTACAAGCCTTTGCGACTCTGGAGTGAAACACAAAAAAAAACTAAACCAAATTATAGTGAGTGACGGACCCAAAACCTAATATGAGTGCAAACGCACAGTGGAATAGGAATTCTGTCGCTAAACACTAAAGCGCAATTTCGCATGCACTGAGCAGTATTTTCTAAGTATTTGACGCATTAGATAGGGAATGAGGTTGATTAGGTAACTGCGTCGTTGGTCTAGTGGTGACAACTGCGACTGCTGATCGTGAGGTCCTGGGTTCGGTCCCTAAGTCGGGCAAAGTTTTATTGGGTTTTTCCGTGTGGAATTCCTCAGTAACAGCCCGGTGTTTGAATTTGTGGCTGGTTGATGGAAATAGGCTCGCCCGCTATTACATGGGACTTAAATATAGCGGTGAAATGAGGGTGTTACTATAGACCTCTGCCCAACCCTTCGGGGAATACGGGCGTGATGTTATGTGAAGTTATGAGGTTTCTATATGTAGTAAATAGGTAATATTTGTTAATTCGAGACACCTGTTTACTATAATAGTTTGGCTTCATTATATTTTATTCACTACTCCGAGATTTTGGTTTTACTCAAAGCTACTGCGTAACTGGCAACTGACCTGCGCAGCTCTTAGCCGACTTGAGCGATAATCATGAATCTTAATTATCTCTAGGGGCAGCTGCAGCATCTTTGCGCTAATCACAACATACTGCGCTCACCCATCCATTTAGAGAGCGCGTTGATTACGGTATAATTCCCTCACAACAACAGATGGGTTTTAACTCGGCTTAATATTCCAGATTGAGTAAATATTCACAAACACAATAGAGTAAAAGCGAGTATTTAACATAACATAACATCGCGCCTGCATTCCCCGAAGGGTTGGGCAGAGTTGTATAGTAACACCCTCATTTAGCCGTTATGTTTAAGTTCCACGTAATAGGGGCGAGCCTAATGCCATCAACCGGGCACAAACCCAAACTCCGGGCTGCTATTGAGAAATTCCACACGGAAAATCCCAATAACACTTTGCCCGACCTGGAGATCGAACCCAGGACCTCACGATCAGCAGTCGTGCCTACCACCATTAGATCAACGAGGCAGTATTTACTATTTGATTATTAATTCGATTGCCCATCTCTACTAGGAATATTTATATTAGCTGTCTATCTATACAAGGTTAGTCGGCAAGGGGTACTAAGCCGCGGGCCATTTAATGTATCACTGATGATTGTTTTAAAGAAAGTGTTAAAATTTAAAAATACGATAAATTTTTTTTCCATGAAAAAATATTTTTATTTTAGTTTTTTCAAATATATATATCCCCGCTTTAGTTATGAATTCAGAAAATGGAGTTTCTAATCTCTGACTTCAAATATTACCTAAAATGTGAACACGTCTGATCATAGCAGAGAATAAATAGAATTTAGCGTATTTTTTATGAAATATTTGAACAGCTATTTCTCTTGAACTATTGACTTTTGGGGAAACTTGTAGAACAAAAGTTATCCATTATTATGGGTACTTTAACACGCTTTCGGCTCAGTACCCCCTTTCCGACTAACCTTGTATATATGTCTATCTACTCATACACTACTCAATTTTCAGTTGCCGTTAGGTGTCGTGCTGTCACTGTCACTATAAGAAGAAGTAATAGAGACAGCACGAAATTAACGGCAACTTAAAATAGATTAGTGTCTGAGTATATAATCTGAGGTTTGAGTATTTGGCTATAAGTGCGATAGATTTTATGTTTAGAAAATTGCGTTTAAAACTCGATCCTGCATTATTTTAAAAAGTATCTCTAATGAGTAAGACAAAGATAGACGGTAAGCACGAGAGTGAAAGAGATAGTGATCTGAAAGATCTTCTAATTCTAAGTTTTAAAAATGAGTAGTGTTAGCGTAAATTGAAGTTTTGTGAAGATAGATGGATGTTTGTTAGGTACTCATCCACGCATAAAAAACTGAACCAATTTGGATGAAATTTTGCACATAAATAGACCACGACTTGGATTAACACATAGGATTTTTTAAGTGGGTACTTGAAGTAGTTACCACAGTATGTATGTGAAACCGCGGACAACAGAT
Source organism: Amphipyra berbera (assembly GCA_910594945.2). Lineage (NCBI taxonomy): Eukaryota > Metazoa > Arthropoda > Insecta > Lepidoptera > Noctuidae > Amphipyra > Amphipyra berbera. The sequence continues at coordinate 4,406,261 of OU343136.1, read as the reverse complement.
AGTAGTAATAAATCATTACCTAAAACCCCTTTTCAAAACTAAATCCTAACCCAAAACTAAATCTATGGCACACTTTCCGAGAATTTAACAAAGAAAACCTCAAGAATCTTAGTAATCATCTGGTCAACCTTTGATCCTTCAAACCTCTATACAATTGACCGTTGCTAAGAAACAGTTAAAGACCTACCACCCCCTTTATAATGTTCCACAATTGATTGTCTAAAGGGGGGTTGCGATACGGATACAGAGGTCAACTTATATTGGTCTTTACACGTTTTGCAAACAAAGCAAATCAATAATTCAAGAATCGGGATGCCGGCGGTCCGTTGGCAATATTTCCTTTTATTTTTCGCCTGTGAAAGATGCTTTTAAAATTTTTATAGAGAAACTTGAGGTTTTATAGATAAAGGCGCTAAGTAAAATTGTAAGTGTTTTGGTGCCTTTTTGTAATAAAGAAATAAATACTGGGTCACGTTTTTGTTTTTACTTTTTTTTTCTTAACTTTTGCACAGAATATAATTCGGACGTGGGTTGTGAAAAAAATGAATTTTGCCAATAAAGCCATTTGTATGGTGACTCAGTATTCAATACTAAATCCATTTAGAAAACTGTAAAATGGGGCTATTTAGGAACCACGAGGCTAATTGACATAAGATTTTTTTTTGTAACCTATCTACAATTTCAAATATCAAAATTTACAATAACATTGAAATCGTAAATGTATTATAGCATTTAAACCGACTTAAACCGACTTCAAAAAATAATAAAATAATTACCATATAAAATTAACAGTTTCAGAAGTCGGTGCTGATCCACGCTGAACCAAATTGAAGGCTTTTATTAGTTATTTTATTCTTTTTTGAAGTCGGTTTAAATTTTTTGTGAAAAATGTTTTTATTTTTTTCATTTTAGTGGCCTTAATTAAAACTTGGTTGGACCTACTAAAGACGCTGATCATTACATAATCACATCATCACAATATGCGTACTGTTCGTCATTGAGGAGTTTCATGGTCTATCTCCGAAGTTCTTCATCAGATTTTCACCAAATTTAAATGGGACCAACTTCAAAGTATACCCTATCCATTAAAAAATAATCATCAAAATCGGTTCACAATTGGCGCAAATATCGATGAACATACACAAAAAAAAAAGATACATACAGACGAACATAGTAACCTCCTCCTTTTTGGAAGTCGGTTAAAAATATGCAATAACATTGAAATCGTAAATATATGCACCTGTGGCTGTAATGGCTTAAGATGCACGTTCCTTAACTGAGTTCCAATTAACCCCGTGGTTTTCAAATAGCCCCATTTTACTGGTATCCAAATTAAGATAAAAGTTATGGGATAGGTAGTTGATTATAGTGGATTAAACCTATAGCTATTATTTTATGAGATTTTTAACCGACTTCCAAAAAAGGAGGAGGTTCTCAATTCGTTTGTATGTTTTTTTTTTTAATGTTTGTTACCTCATAACTCCGCCATTTATAAACCGATTTAGATATTTTTTTATTTTAAAGAATATACTTCCAGATTGGTCCCATTTAAATTTGGTGAAGATCTGATGAAGAACTTCGGAGATAGACAATAGAACTCCTCAATGACGAACAGTACGCATAATGTGATGATGTGATTATGTTACGAGCAGCGTCTTTAGTAGGTTCAACCATATTTTATAATTAAGGCCACTAAAACGAAAAAAATAAAAAACATTTTAACAAAAATAAAACCGACTTCAAAAAAACGATGAAAAGAATAAAATAATTACCATATTATAAAATTAACAGTTTCAGAAGTCGGTGCCTTCAATTTGGTTCAGCGTGGATTAGCACCGACTTCTAAAACTGTTAATTTTATAATATGGTAATTATTTTATTCTTTTTATCGTTTTTTTGAAGTCAGTTTTTTAGTACAAAAACCCTTTTGTTTTTATTTTATATTCTTGACTTGGTGGCGTTTGGCCCTAGTCTCACCTGGTGGTAAACGCAGACAGGGTCTAAGATGGAGCACAAGAATCCAAGGAACAGAGTTATAGAGGGATTCCTCTCTACCTCTCTGGCTCTCACACACACACGACGGAACACAGTAAATTGCTTGGCGCCGAACTTTAATGTGAGAGTGGTAGCTAGACAGGCGTATAGATCCTACCACCAAGACAAGTTACTCCGTCGCGTATCCCGCCATGTTCTATCATACCATACGAATAAAAATCAAACAACACGCGAGCTAAACGCGTCTCGGTAAACGCTCTAAGGCCTTGGATTCACTTAGGGACAAATGGAGCAACATGCCGCGAGACTTGACTCAGGCCAACTGCGTGAACGTCCCGGGGATAATGTCCCCAAATAATTCGCTCGCACACACCTGCGCCCGCTCTTGAAGCGGCGATTTGCAACATGTCGCGCGTCACGTAGAATTGCCGCGTGATGTTGCGCTCAAAGTTGCACCGTCACATAAACGGGAGTGATATGAAGATTCGAATGACGTTATTGCGACTCACGCTATTTCGAAAAACTTTACGAGTGGTACGCGAGTGTAAACCAAATGATTCACCAACAATAGAGGGGATCTGGCGCTCGGCGGCCGCTACCGAGACACGGTCGCCTTCGCGCGTTAATGGTCACAACCTAACCCAAATGATTCTGGCGTACCACTCGTAAAGTTTTTCGAAATCGAAATAGCGTGCATCGCAATAACGTCTTTCGATAAAGCGGTTTTCAACTCAATGTGTTATCGAACTGGCGTAGGTACCACTCATAAAGTTTTTCGAAATAGCGAGTGTCACAATAACGTCATTCGAATCTTCATATCACTCCTCAACACACTGTTGCGCGTCATTTGGGTGAAAATTTTCTTTTGAAGTAATTCAAGACTTAATACATTGTCATAATGTTTGAATAGTCCGCTTTACGCCTGGCATTACGCTCCACGCTAAGCTCCGCGTCTCCATAACCAAGGTCTTAGTCCTTAATATTATTATTAGTAATATTCTACAATGTAGAGGACCTCGGAGAGCATTCTAAACAGTCGGTCCCGGGTGTCCTACGAATACCTATGACAGTCGTTACGGGAAGTCAGAAGTCCGTAAGTCTGACAACAGGTCTAACCAGGATATCATTGCCCTGTAACTGAGTTGCGGAGGTCTCACGGCAAGCTCTCCGTGTAAAACACTGGTACCTAGCCGCATCTGGTTAGATTGTAAGCTGACCCCATAGTTGGTAAAAGGCTAGGTAGACCTATTCTACAATGTAGAGTTATTACCTTGTCACTGCTTTGTTGGTCTAGTGGTCACAAGCGTCACTGACGAGCACGGGGTCCTGGGTTCGATCCCCAGGTCAGGCAAAGTGTTACTGGGTTGTTCGGTGTGGAATTCCTCAGTAGCCGCCCGAGGTTTGGATTAGTGCCCGGTTAAAGGGCAATAGGCTCGCCCCCTGTTACATGGGACTTAAACATAACTGGCGAAACGAGGGTGTAATAAAAACACCTCTGCCTAATCCTGCGGGGAATATAAGGCGTGATGTTATGTTATGTAGAGTTATTAGAGTGTAATTGTAATCGTCTGATTTCGTAATTGTGAAATAATTTGGAGAGCTGCGATATCCAATTTAGTTGACTGATATTATTGCCTCATTTATAAATAGCTCGACAAAAAATAAGATAGGCGAACTTTTTCTATGCTCTTTGTCTTATTCGTTACTTTTGGATCTACCTAGTTACTGTACTTATTACAGGAAAGGTGAAACTTCAAAAGATGCCTGTTATTTACGACATAAAGAAAATTCTGTACAAACCGATTTCTCGTAACTGTGCGAAGGTTTAATCTTACGAATCTAATAAGTTTGTTGGATTTTTCTGTGAAATTAAAATCTTAAAGCAATTTCCTGAATATTTTCCCCAGGTGTCTCTGTTTGATTTGTTTTAAACAGCTGGCAATTTTCTTTTTTTTATGCATTTATGTGAGATCATGTTCACTTAGAAATAGCCGTTAGGTTGGCAACACACTTATTGTCATGTTTAACGGTAATTAAATAATTAATTAGTAGTGATAGCCTAGAGGTGTGACCGTCAGACTGCCAAGTCATAAGTCTCGACTTCGAAAATTCGAACCCAAAGCACACACCTCTGACTTTTCGGATTCATGTGCGTATTGTATAATTATCATTTGCTTAAAAACAGTGAAGGAAAACATCGTGAGAAAACCAGCCTGCCTGAGAGATATTTCTCGACGGCATGTGAAGCCAAGTCATAGGCCAGTGGGCGGCATAAACTCTGACACCAGGTTAGTCACTAACCACACGAAATGAAGAAGAACGGTAATTAGAGAAAAAACACCATTTCACATCACTATGGTCCTATCTGAAAACCAGCGTTGCGCCTTTTTTCTTTTAAATGTGCATTATGCTGAGATAGGAGCCCTTTTTGGCCTCGTGCAGGTAGTCAAAATTTTTATCCTTTCTTTTTTTTAAATATTGTTTTTGTTTCTGTAACTGCCTGTGTAAGTCCAGAATAAATTAATTTCTTTCTTTCTTTTTATTTGTTGAAGGATCAATATGTGACCTCGTCCGGCGCACCCTGGGCAGTCAGCCCCGCTACCAACCTTGCTGACTCGGTAATCTTTTCACCAGGGCATTAGGGAATACTCGTATAGCTCGTGTCGGGACGAGAGTCGGGAACCTTGTCTTTCCCGATATAAAATTAAATACCTAATGCAATCATCATTTGTGACAGAATCAGTGCGTGACCAATGATATTAATACAAAAATAAGTAGAAAGGGGGTACTAAGCCGAAAGGGTGTTCAGGTACTCATAATAATGGATAACTTTTGTTCTACAACTTTCCCCAAAAGTCATTAGGTTAAGAGAAATAGTTGTTCAAAGATTTCACAAAAAATACGCTAAATTCTATCTATCCTCAGCTGTGATCAGTTGTGTTTACATTTTAAGTCATATTTGGGGTCACGGATTAGAAGATTCATTTTCTGAATTCGTAGCTGAAGCAGGGATGAATAGTTTTAGAAAAAACTAAAATAAAAGTCATTTTGTATGGATTTTTTTAATCGAATTTCGAAATTCTAACTCTTTCTTTAAAACAATTATCAGTCATACATTAAGTGGCCCGCGGCTTAGTACCCCCTTTCCAACTTACCTTGTATATGTCATAGAAACGTAAAAATGAGGATTCAAAAACATTGCATACATACATACATAAACTCACGCCTTTTTCCCATGGGGGTAGGCAGAAACTATAGAACGCCACATGCTACGACTCTTACATACCCCTTTCGCTTCATCCACATTCATACATCACAATCAAAACATTGCAATTGGAAGATATTGGAGATAGCTATCTCTTTCACTCTCGCACTTTCTGTCTATCTTCGTCTTACTCATCATTACACTGGTGAAATATTGCAGGATCGAATTTTAAACGCCATGTTCTATGAAAGTAACATATCTATTAGTAGGTATACAGGGTGTAAACGAAATCATGTAATTCCTTCAAACCTCGTCATGTACTGCTGACATAGATTAACCCTGACCGGGATACTTTTGGATTCAATAAAAAATAAATTACAAAAAGTATACATGTGTTCTTAACGTGAGACATATTAGCGCCGCGCGTCGAGCGATAGCCGCGCAATTCGCTCGGGGCGCTAAACTGCCTCACTTTAAGAACACATGTTTACTTTTTGTAAAAAAAAACATATTTAATTCAAAAGTATCCCGTGCAGAGTTAATCTATGTTAGCAGTACATCATGAGGTTTGAAGGAATTACATGATTTTGTTTACACCCTGTATACTATTATTGCTGACCACTATTTCTCCACGAGATATAATGCCAAGAGGATGGGCAGCATAATCAGCTCATAACCACCCCACTGCGGCCAAACCCTTCTCCTTCTGAGGAAAGGGCCTATTTTCAGAATGAGAAGTGTTTTGGCCTCAGTCCACCACACTTGCCGATGTGATTTGGCGGAATTTACACACCATCAAACACTTTTTGGATCCTTCTTAGATGAGCAGGTTTCCTTACGATGCTTTTTCTTTCACCGTTAATGCAATGATACACAAATTCCGATCCGCACATGAATTTCAAAAGTCAAATGGTGCGGGCCGATATCGAAATCAGACCCTCCTTCATGATAAGCAAGTGTTGAACCGGTAGGCTATCGAAGACATATCAGCAATTTGTTTGCCAAGTGACGACTTTGACAAGGACTTGGAAGGTAGCTCAGGGTACGAGCAGCACTCGGCAATGACTAGATCGTCGTTAGATAAGATAGTCGGTAGAGTCCTTAGATAAGATATTTATTCGCCAAGGATATGGTACAAAATTTGTTAAGTATACAATTAGTTTTAGTTTTGTGGCACATCCACCTCTGGAAGAGGCATACGAATGTTCTTAGGTTGCTAATATAACTTTGCTTTTTTTTTACAATAATAGAGTTTGGGAACGAAAACCAGTCTATACTGGGTGTAAAAATAACCTTAACGAAGCCGAAGTCTACGCATACTGTACATAAAACTAAGTAACATACAGCAAAAATAATTGCTGGGTATCGACTTTTATTTTTTGGTATTATAAACAGCTTTTAATTGTAGCACGCAATGGAAGCGCGCGCGAGCAGCAGTCTGTGCCTACATTTCAAAAATGTTGATTAATTATGTTTGTATAGGAGAATGTTTAGTAATAACATTAAAACTTAGTTTTCGTGAAAAACGTATAAATACATGGTGACTTTGACCTTCAATATCTCCATAACCAGGCGGTTCCCACTGTTCCCAGGTATGGCCCAATACCAAAAAATCTTCGTAATGATGGGAAGAATACGTGGCTCTCGGCTTCGTTAAGGCAATTTTTACACCCAGTATAGTTGTGAATGGGGCATAATAACATAAATTATTAATTAAAATGTCCCTTTTTACAATATTATTACTTATTAGCATTACACAAAAATAAAATGATTAATGGTTATGGAAAGTATTTTCTCACCGCATTAATAATAATCGCTAACAAGGATCGACAGCCACATTACAATGTCAGCAGTGGACTTAAATATTTAATTTCAGAGTTATTACTAAAGTAGGTAGGTACATAAATTGTAGGTTCCTACTATTTGTTTCATAAAAGTTGGAACAGTTCAATGTAACGGTTTGACCTTCAACTGTTTCGTCTGAATTATTTAAAAGTTGCGTACAAGATATTTATTGCTTAGCTACCTGCTGCTGCCGAGAAAAATGGGAACGCTGTTGATCGTGAAACTGTGTGAGAAAAACGATTTTACTTCAAATTGTACGTTACTTTGATTGCTATGTTGCTAGTAGGTACATCTATGTAGTAGGTATAATTTTGGTGTAAGTATTCATAGAGGCTTACTAACTGCTAACATAACATCACGCCTGTATTCCCCGAAGGGTTGGGCAGTAGTGAGTAATATAAAATACATATAACAGAATCTTGTAGGGGTGAATCTATCATTACAGTTATAGCTAATATCAGTATGTCAGGATTGGAAGCATGGTAAATAAAGTAAATTAAACCAACATAGACTCTCCACCACTGAGAGTACTTTTAATTGAGTTAGTGATTAGTTACAGAAGCTAGTTCACAATATAATAATTAACACAAGATCAGAAAATGAGGACAAGCAAACCAAATATCAAAGGTCAGACTTCGTCGGTGGTTCGACATGGAATCCTCTGTTCTGTCGAATGACCACTAAAAACCTTCGGGTATGTTGATTCATCTTGACGGTGACTCTCCTATGTCAACATTGTCCAGTGTTACCAGTTACCGATAACAGTAACACCCTCATTTGACCATTATGTTTAAGTGCCATGTAATAGGGGGTGAGCCTAATGCCATTAGCCGGTCATTAATCCAAACAGGATTTCCAGACGGAAAAACTCAATAACACTTTGCCCGACCTGGGGATGGGACCTGAGACCTCACGACCAGCAGTCGCGCTAGCCACCACTAGACCAACGAGGCAGTTATAACTATTAATGTCTAGTATATTCATAAAACTATAAATGCCAGGGTAGGTACATTATAAGACCCTCCAAAGTTACTGCGGAGGTACTCAATGCAGCCGTCTATACCTACCAACGACCTGCAGGCGTAGCAAACCACCGTAAACAAGGGTTTTCACGACTGAAGAATAGACAACATGACATATACACAATGGCAATATCGCCGCTTAAGTTTTAACACCATCATCATCTTCCTGCCCTGGTCCCAAGTTACATGGGGTCGGCGCAATAGGTTTTTCTCTTCCACTCTTCCCTGTCAGCCGTCTCATTATCATTTTTTACTCCCTTATCTTTCATATCCTCCCTCACACAATCTATCCATGTTTTCTTTAGTCTCCCTCTCCCTCTCTATCCATCAACATTCATATTCATCACTCTCTTAGTCACATGTGTTTCATCCCTCTTCATCACATGCTCATACCAAAACAAACGATTTCCTTTCAACTTAAGTTCTAACACCACGCAACTCAAAAAATAGTAGTTTTGAGTTACGCACGTCATTCGATAGGCAATCGAAAAACGCATCGTCAGACCAATCAAAACCAATGGTTAGATCCAATAGCAGCGCGTTATTTCAAAAACATAAACACCGTGTATGCAATATTTTTTCTATCAAGCTACGTAAACAGCTAAAACAGCGCTTAAGTCAGCTGAGTTCCATACTGGATCGTGTCGCGAATAATTATGATATGTATAGATATTATTTAAAAGGAATATTGTAGATAAAAAAAAATATAATTGATAAGTAGAAAAATATATATTTTTTGCTCTCCTGAAAAGTTAACTATTTTGAGTTACGTGGTGTTAGAACTTAAGCGACGATATGCCATTTGGTCTATTCTTTAGTCGACAAAACCCTCGTTTACGGTGGTTTGCTACCCCTGCTTGGTACAAAGCAAGCAATCTAACAAAATCATAAATTACTTAAGAACCTGTATTTTAACTTATCTTAAAACCTATTTATAATTCAAAAACTTCGGTTTCTTTGTTGTTGCGAAAAATCTTTGTGGCTTTGTGTGTTCAGAGTTAGCAAATTTTATTTTTATTTATACGTACCAAGCCCTTTGTTCGAAACAAAGTCCGAGTGTTAAATTATAAAAAGGGAACGAATAACATTTTCTGGGGTTAATTTAGCGGTCGCTTAGAATAAATCTCCCGGTGGTTTCATTTGTTTCTTTTTTCCGATTCGCCTTGTCTCGGTGTGCGAGGAAATCGGCTGGTTTGTGGAGTAATAATGTACAAAACATGAAAGAAAATCAAAAACTCGACCCTCAGTCCAAAGGTATTTAGGTAGCTATGTTGGTATTTTTTGGGATGGTCGGAACGGGAATATTCGTGTAGATTTTAATATAAAGAATGTTGAATGTGGATATTCAATACTTTGCTTTTAAATTCTAAAATTCTGAAGTCTTACAATATGCAAATAAAATATGTGACGTTCCAGATTATATTTATTACATAACATAACATCACGCTTGTATTCCGCGAAGCGTTGGGCAGAGATGTATAGTAACACCCTCATTTCGCTGTTATGGTTAAGTCCCATGTAACAGGTGGCGAGCCTGTTGCCATCAACCGGACACAAATCCAATCTCCGGGCTACTACTGAGGAATTCCACACGGAAAAACCCAATAACACTTTGTCCGACTTAGGGATCGAACCCAGGACCTCATGGTCAGCAGTCGCGCGTGCCACCACTATACCAAGTGGGCAGTTGATGATATTTATTTAATAATTAAAAAATGCAAAAGAAGCTATATATAACTAGCCCATTACTGTCACACTACTGGGCATGAGCTTCTTCTCAGAATGAGAAGGCTTGAGGCTTTACTCCACCACGCCGGCTTGGTGAAGGTTATGATTACCTGCCTATACAATTTCATTTTTTATATACCCTAAACTCAAAAAGGGTTATTGTACTCATCAATATGAACAAAAAGTTGATAATAAAAGTATAGCATAGCAAAAGTTGTTCATAATGGTGAGAACAATGACCCCTTTTCGGAGTGAGGTTATACAAAAAATAAGATTGTATAACAAACAATGGGCGATCGTTCGTTACACATCGAGACTCCTCCGTTCCTCGGAGAGTACGATAAACTGTCGGTCCCGGGTGTCATATGATAGTCGTTACGGGAAGCCAGAACCCCAGAAATCTGACAACAGGATATCGGCATTGCCCGGTAACTGGGTTGCAGAGGTCTGATGGCAGTCACTCCGTGTAAAATACTGGTATTCAGCCGCATCTGGTTAGACTGGAAGCTGAGCAGCATAGTTGGGAAAAGGCCAGGTAGAACATTATATGAAATATTATTGTTTTATAACGTTATAACATTTTATAACCTCAGTGTTGGAACCATCATCTCTTTTTTATATAGTTTTCGTTCGCACGAGATCCATATTTAACAGACGTATTTACCCGACTAATCTCAAACTATCACCACTACCTTCCCCTTTTTCTCGAAAAATCTTCCCACAAACTCCCTATCAAATGATCTCACAAAGTATGAACATTACTTAAGATTCCTACAAAAGGCTAGAACGTAACAAATCTAATTCTAGATTTCCTTAGCCCATTCACACTGGAGCCGTCGTTTAACACATTGTGCTCGGCTATGGTAATAAAGGCTTATTTTCTCAAAGCATTTGTTCCCTTCCAGAAGATGTATTTCGGATGCGAAACAGTTTATCTCAGGAGTTAGTAGCTTTTGAGACACAGTGCTGTATAGAGCGTCGAATAAGATAAAATTTAGGCGCGAACAATGACCCCCTTTACGGGTTGAAGCTATACAAAAAGAAATGGTTGTCTGTAAAGTCGGTTTGCGGACAATTGTTTAACGTGACAACGTCATAGCAAAACATCGTGTTTCTCTATCGCTTGTTCCGCGCTCTCGCTCGCACGCTCGCCACAGACGGAACGTGACAATGAGTAACACTTTTTCAAGCATGCTGCCGGCGTTCATCGTTTTATTAGACGTTGTCACGTCAATAAGATTATATAACAAACAAAAAACCTAAACAAAATGTAAAAATTATAGAAATGTTATAGAACTGTTATAGAAGTATTATAGAACTGCCTCTTTGGTCTAGTGGTCGCAAGCGCGATCCCCAGGTCGAGCAAAGTGTTATTGGGTTTTTCCGTTAAAAAAATCTCAGTAGCAGCCCGGATGCTGGTTTTGTGCCCGGTCAATGGCAATAGGCTCGCCCCCTATTATATAGGACTTACATAACTGGCGAAACTAAGGTGTACTAAAAACACCTCTGCCAGTCTTCGGGGATTACAAGGCGTGGTGTTATTATTGTGATTATTTCGTGCTCGACTACAGTGCGGCCGTCGAGAGAATGTGTAACTGACAGATCGTGTTTCATATTGTAACATCAACCTACAATAAACTAAAATAGTTTAGCGCAAAATTTAATGATACCAGGAACGTATTCTCTCGGCAGCTGCACTATAATATTGTTTTGATTCATATTATAATCTGTGCACGTCTATTTCGAGCGTGCACTCGTGGATTGCAGCTGAAAATCTGCGTTAGGTGGTAGTACCTGACATTATGCTGAGCTGACCGCCCTGTTGACATTTATTTTTTCATGCGTACCTGTTGATCGTACTGTTTGCTAATAAATATATTTTCTTCTTTTCAATGAATGCATCCTATTTGGCTTAAACGCGTCCCTACAAATACAGTTGCAGTAACAAATCTCAACCGTGCACGCCACCGCAGCCACAAGCTGAACAACGCGTTCAGCGTTTGAGTGTACCTTAATCATAGTTACTCGCTTTGCGTTGTATGTCTTACAAACTCCCCGTCTGTGTGTCCTACAGCTACGTATCGTCGTTAGGAGTCGAGGTAATCCGTTTTTATTGTCGCACCACTAATGGTGTCATTTTTATAAAACCCGCAGAGATATAGCTGTTAAATTAATAGAAAATGTTCTTCAGCCATTCTAGCAGTCGTTTTGCGTATATAATTTACATAATAAAGCTTTCGTTTTTCCAAATTAGTAGAGAGGTACAGTCGACACATTGAATCGTTGAGCCGCTTACTACTGTCATCGATTTAGCGGTAGGGCAGAGGTGTATAGTAACACCCTCATTTCGCCGTTATGCTTAAGTCCCATGTAATAGGGGGCGAGCCTATTGCCATCCACCGGGCACAAATTCAAACTCCGGGCTGCTACTGAAGAATTCCATGCGGAAAAACCCAATAACACTACCCGACTTGGGGAACGAGCCCCGGACGTCACGATCAGAAGTCGCGCTTGTCACCACTAGACCAACGAGGCAGTTCAGATTTAAAACCTCGTTTATTATAACTTCCATTTATTTATCTATTATATATTTATCTATTTGGAACTGGTTTACATCAGTTACGTCACAATGAGTTCAGTTGAAAACCAGCGTCAAGCACTAGTGGTCTGACATTTATGCTGAACTGAACCTATTTGGCGCAGCCGCTAGACACACTGCTACTTTATTTTTTTTTATTTTTTTTTTGTCTCCTATGATTTTTTTTGTCAGTGTGTCTGACTGCTTTCGTGCCAAATAAATTTCTTTCTTTCTTTCATAACTTAAAAATATTTTTTTAACCTCAAACGAAATATAAGGGTAAACGCATACTGTAATAATTTTGTTAACAAACAATAGACATTCATTTGAGCATCGGCATAAAACGAAGCGTTCAAACACAATCCGAGAATTTTATTTCCACTCATTCAAACGATTGAACCGATGAACCATCGAACCCCAGCTCCATGATTCAAAAGGTAAAATAAACTTTATAAACGGGGAACTGAATAAATAAATATAAAAAATAAAATTAAGCTGTTCTCTCCCATTGAATTATTAATGGTTCTTTGATTTCGCTAAATGTGTTTTCAAAAGAGCAATATTTTTGTACAAAATAAAGTCATTAAATATTTAATTGGAATGGGAACATTGGATGATGAATTTTGTGTGAACACAGCTTTTATCTGATATGCACTTTGTTAGTGTTCATACGTACTCGTAAATATATCTTCATGACTGTTATCCTAGGAACATACTTACGACTACAGTTTACCGTTGACGATATAGTGTGATATTGCCGTTTCCAGGCAACTTGCGAGCTTTCCTAAGATTTTGCCAACAGAAAAGCTTTACTGTACTTTGCATAATTACCTGTTCATTATATCCAGGAGAACAGGAACTAAAAGTCGAATCGTTCTTCCTTTCGGCAAACTCGTCTACAGCAATGTATGGAATTGACATTAGGCATTTCATATGTTAATAACCCATATGGAAGTTTCTATTAATCAGCATTAAGTGATTATAATATTTTAGTAGGTACACGTGAAATACTGTTCCTCAGTTTCGAATAACTAATTATAATTATGTACACTTAATATAATTGTAATTGTCAAATATTCAGAGTGTCATGTAATTCCTTCAAACCCCGTGATGTACTGCTGACATAGATTAATCCTGCACGTGATGCTTTTGGATTCAATAAAAAAAATACAAGGAGTAAAACATTGTGTTCTTAACGTCAGGCATTTTAGCGCCCGGAGTTAAATGACCGCGCGGCGAGCGATAGCCGCACAATTCGCTCGGGGCGCTAAAATGACTTACGTTAAGAACGAAATGTTTTACTCCTTGTATTTTTTTTAATGAATTCAAAAGTATCCCGTGCAGGATTAATCTATGTCAGCAGTACATCACGAGGTTTGAAGGAATTAAATGATTTCGTTTACAGCCTGTATATTGTCATCTAATATCAATAATTTCAAGGTATCAAATAAAACAACCCAATAAATTATCCGTCATAAAAACCATCGATATATTTACAACTGTCAATTATTTACATATTTACACGATCGATCTCTATTACAGTAATAATTGAACCGTATTTACACAGTACAGTACTTGAAAACAATAACAGTTAAACAAATAAACGTTAGATATGTTAACGTTACTATGAAAACAACGTGTTCCACAGATAATATCAAGCGGTGGATTGGGTCCCATGAAAATATATACTGGTCCGTTTTTAGACCGACATTACATTTAATTGTGTAATCCTCCATACTGTATACAGCGTGATAGGTTAGTCGCTTTACATCCGAAAACCATGAACTCTGCTCATCATTCTTTACAACTTTTTTTAAGGAAAAAATTCGGATTTCGTGAAAAAAAAATTTGCTGTCATTCTGTCAAGCAACATTGATTATTTTGTATGGAACAGCTGTTTTTTTTTCACGAAATCCGACTTTTTTTCTTAACAAAAGTTGTAGAGAATAATGAGCAGAGTTCATGGTTTTCGAATGTAAAGCAACTAATCTGGCATGCTGTATAATATATATTTGTACCTATATTTAACTTCCAACATTCATTGCCCAGACGCACACACACTTACGCATCGCTAACATACGTGAAATCCAAAGGGGAAGGAAGCAGAACCACCCGTTATATTTACTGACGTGAATTCATACTTTTCGACACAAATTTATTTAACCAATGTCGAATAGCTTTTATCAGAGCAATAAGTTAAAGGTTTTGACAGGATTTTTATACAAAACTGTCAAAACGTCAAATTTATTTAATAAACAAAATTTATTCGATTTTTAAAATTGGGACAACACACGACGTAAAGTCGCCGTGTCATAGGCGTAGAAGCTAATTCAACGAGGCGTCAATTAGTATGGTGTGTAGTGTATAGAATTTGGGTTATATTTTTTATTTCGATTTCTTGAGATATGCAGTACCGTTTTATATAAAATAATTAAAAAAAAAATTTCAGCAACTATTGAGGTTTTTCCGCTGTTTTTTTTATCTATTGGTCTATTACCAGTTCATCTTTTAAAATACTTAGGGCCAAGCCACATTTTACGGAAGATACGTCGCCGATCTTCCGCCAGTACACATAATTCCATACAAACATCTCATACCGTACACATTTTCCCGAAGATGCGTTACTAAAATTCCTCGAGTAAATTTCGCGACGGAAGACCGGCGACGTATCTTCCGTCAGATGAGGATTGGTCCTTACAGTACGGCCGAAATATCTTGTCCGCCCTGAACTGTGTGCAAATAGTTGAGCAATCGACTTTTATAAACAACATAGCTCTTTGTTACTAATAAATTAATTTCATCTTAAGACTGGCCATATTTTAAAGATACTTTATGAGATAGTTTTGGATTAATTGTTTGCCTTTTGAGTATACATGCGTGGAAGTTTGGAGAGCCTATGTTCAGGGCGGTCAATAGTTCGTGCCGTACTGTATGTATGTGTAATTGTATTCACTGAACAAGGATTGCGTGATGTTATGCTGGAAAGAACATTTTCAATCATACTTATAAAAAAAAAACAATAATTTAAGCCAAATATTTGTTCCAATATAAGAATCAAACCACTAAACCGTTCTCGTTCCATCGTTTCTTTCGATCATCTAATTGAATGTTCTATTTCAACTCAAACCACTTATCTTTGCTGTCTTTTTCCTTTTATTTCCCCCTCACAAATCTAAGGAGAATACGCATTCCAATTGATCGTAATGTCGGTCTTATGGAATTTTGGTTACACACAGTGCAAAAACATCTAGAACATTTAGAATTATATACCTGAATTGTCTATTCCATACTCGTATAATTTGCAATGAGCAAGTAGGGTGAAGCAACCAATTGTTGTCTTTAGTCAATGGTTTTATAAAAGCGTGTAATGGTTGCATAATTTATTCAAAGAAATACACACAATAAGCTTATTGTAGAAATTATACGTGGAACACAATAATTGAATTCCGTATAATATTATTAATTTATTAATAAACAATACACCGAAAAAGCACCCGTTGTTTGATATAATTGCCTACATATTTTACAGATTAATATATAATTAGGGTAACTCCAACAATTATGCTTCACCCTAATTAATAATTAAATGCCGACATCCAACATGGCTACATGAACTAATTAAAAATACAATTAAGTACTTCATAATATGCGAGATGAATTGCATTCATTTGAATAGAAATGTTAAACTTAGTATTCATACAAGAAATGCAATAACATGGTCGTCGTAAGTTATTAAATAAAGCATAACTTAAAAAAATATTACTCTTTATTTAAATTACGAACGTGAAGTCTGTTCGTAATTTGGAAGTCGTTTTGTAAAAAAGTTGCATTGTCATACGAATTGTTTGAAGTCGGTTTGTAATAATTGCAATACGACTTGTTTTTACTAAATACGTCAATTTTATAATAATTGTAAATATATAACAAATAAATTTATAAATAAGTTATGCTGTGTGTGTTACACTAATACATGGATCAAAATAAATTATTTCTTGTAGAAATAGATGATCTAGTCAGATAAGTACTAAAATAACTTTGTTTTCCAACAAAAAGGTAGACATTTTCTCGTATAACCTCATTTTAAACTATACCACACGATAATTAGGTAAGTAATAGTAGTTACTCCAACTATTTACATGAATCGTATATTGAAACTTCTACATATCAGTCTGCAGTGTAAAATATACTCTAATTATATAGATTCGAAGGTTCATATTGCTATGTTGGTTCTTCAAGTTCACTTTTAGTTTGTATTTGTACACTATCAACAGCTTTCAAAGTCGTTGATGACGTCAGCGCTATCAAGTCTTCGTCTATTGTGGTCAGTTGTGAGTACTCAGCCTTCGGGTATATAGGTCGGTATTTATATTTTCTTGATTTTAACTGTGGAAATAATAATTAATTTAATTACCTAATAATTTATTCAGTAGTAATTTTAGCTAATCATTATAATTATTCTTGAAATTCTGGGAGTAATTAGTTTTTTTTTGGTTATTAATTACAAGATTTTTGTACATTAAATTGTTTTAATTTTTTTAACAGAATTACGATAATTGAGTCTATTCTGGTATTCTAACTGACCTGATCAGTGATACTATAGGTACCGTCAGCGAGTAATAAAAATGATGACGATGCAATGTCCGGTGTAGAAGAATTGTTATAATTTTTTTATGTTTGAATTATATTTATTGATCAATGACTTCTCAGTCACACTTACATAATTATGTACACATACATACTCATCAGCCATACATATCATAGCTGGCATTTATTTTACCAATTTTTGTTTTTTAAGGTATATTTCGTTTTTAAATAGAATACCTCTCCCACTTATGTTATGTACCTACCTAAAACATAATGAAATTAATTTTTAAAAGTTTTTTGTCTGACTCTACTTTTGGTGATCACACACAAATGCAAAGCTCAGCTTAGGCCTCGTCGATTGAACTTATATTAATTTGCATAATTAGCTACATAATTACTTCTTCTCTCGTGTAAGCAGCACGGCACGAACTATACGAAAATAACTCATGCCGTGCTGAAAAGATTAGCTATAGTCAGCAAGGTTGGTAGCGGGGCTGACTGCCCAGGGAGTGCCCGACGTACTTGAGAACTATGGCCACGTCACAAATTAATAACTTGTTACTTAATAACTGAGATTGTTGACATGTGGGAGGTTGACTCAGCAGTTGTTGTGCTGATAGTCGTTACGGCCAATGGCTTAATAGCCAAGAGCCTCGACCAACATCTAATGAGGCTCTCGTTGGGCAGCTGGGTCAAGGGCCTGATACAGAAAGCGGTACTTCTGGACACGGCACGTATTGTCAGGAAGTTCCTCTCGCTGAGACCCTGACCGCCCGTAGCTTGGACCCTGTTCCCGATGCCCCCGATTTTTATAGAAATATTTAAAAATGTAATTAGTATGTAAGTTAATGAATAAACGAAATAATTATATTTTACCTTCACAGCAATCACTACCAGGACTAAGGTCAGCAGTACGGACCCCACACTCCACACAGCTATCGAGTTTCCATCTAGAAAATTCGAGGCGTCCTTGGAGTCTTCTACAAAGAACGACGCTGTGATGTGTGTCCGTATGTTCTCTGCTATTCGCCGCTTGCCGGCCGACGAACCGTTTAAACAGCCTCCTAGAAGAATTTAACATTAAAAGTGCGCTCACACGCATCATACAGTCGGTGGATGAGTTTTTGATGGGAGAGAATTAGAACACTTGTTCTGCCTAGTTTTTTCCCAACTATATTGGGGTGAGCTTCCAATCTAACCCGATCGGCTGAATACGAGTATTTTACACGGAGCGACTGCCATCAGACCTCCGCAATCCAGTTCCTGTACAATGCCGATATCCTAAGGTTAGACCAATTAACAGACTTGGACTTCTGATTTTCCGTAACGACTATCATAGGTATTCGTATGACACCCGGGACCGACAGCTTAACGTGCTCTCAGACGCACCGAGTGGTCTCGATCAACGGACACCCATCCGCGGATTGACCGCGGCAAGCACAGCTTAACCTCGCAAATCGTATGTTCTGCGTGGTTCGTATTTAGTCACAAGCCCCACTGGAATATAGAAGAAAACTGACTGACGGTAGTCGTTCGTTTGCGGTTTTGCAACAATTATGTTCATGAAATATAAAAATATTTCACTAACATAATTCCGCAAACGCATATTATTTATTATTATGGATATGACATTCACAAACCACGTGACCATTCGAAAGTTTATTACAATCCAAAACATTTTAATGAAGTTTCTATTCCTTGAAGTTTAGAGATCATCATCTACAATAGTTAGATAGATAGATAGATAGATATACTTTATTGCACACTAAAAGAAATAAAACAAGGAATACACATAATTAACAGTACAAATGGCGGTCTTATCGCTTAAAGCAATTTCTTCCAGACAATCATTGGATGGAAAGAATAGTTAAGAAAAAATATAAAGGGCAGTTTGCAGCGTACACATATGCAACCTACTAAAAACCGGGAATCAACTAAATAATAGGTATAATCACAATATATATTTTAAATATATATATATATATATATATATATATATATATATATATATATATATATATAGGTATATATATACACACACTCAAATAGGATACATACATAATTAATTATATATACAGATAATTTACTTATATAAACCACTATAGAGCAAGATAATGTTCTTTAACCATTCTTTTGAAAGAAACCAATGACTGAGCACGCCTTACAGGTACAGGTAGTGCATTCCACAAGCGTATGGCCTGAACAGTGAAGGAATGGTCAAAGAATCTTGTGGAATGCATAGGCATCTTCAGTTTCAAGTTCTCCGATGATCTCAAGGATTGTGAATGTGAATCACGCATGAACTCAAAACGCTCTTTAAGATAAGAAGGGGTAGCGGGATTGAACAGAATACTGTATAGTAGGGAAAGAATATGAGCATTCCGACGAAGACGTATTGGAAACCACTTGAGTTTAGCACGAAATTCGGACACATGATCATATTTGCGTAAACCAAATATGAACCTAATACAAAAGTTTTGAAGTCGCTCAAGTTTGTTAAACTGGTCCTCGGTGAGATCGAGATAGCTGGCATCGGCATAGTCAAGGATGGGAAAAAGAAGAGATTGTGCAAGCGCAGTTTTAGTGGCAGTGGGTAAAAAGTTACGAAGTCTTCTCAAGGATCCGGCTGATGCAAACATCCTACGGCTGGTCTCTTGCAGTTGTGGATCCCACGAAAAGTTCTTGTCCATAAAGATCCCCAAGTTTTTTACTTTGTCGCTGAAAGGAACCTGAATACCTTCAAAGAAAACCTGTGGAAGTTGTAACCAGTCAATTCGCGAAACCATCCGAGAGCTGCCCAAAACAATGACTTGTGTCTTGTTGGGATTGACTGATAGTCCGTAGCATTTGCTCCACTCAGAGATTCGGACAAGATCTTTGTTGACATTGATAATGTTATAATTATAATATAATTGATAGTTATTAGAATAATAGATTGAGGAATGATGAGATTAGACAAAGTTGCGGTTTAAAAGATGATGTATTGACAAAAATTGAAAGGAGTATGCTTAGGTGGTTTGGTCATGTTGAAAGAATGAGTGAACGGCGATTAACAAAAGGAATTTATAAGGTGGATGTCAGTGGAAACGCCGGTAGAGGACGTCTTAGAAGGACGTCCGATGTTATTGGTGATGTTTTTCACAAAGGACAGGTGCGTAGTACTCTCAACCGTCGTGCGTGTATGATGTATGAATGTGGATGCAGCGAAAGGAGTATGTAAGGGTCGTAGCAAGTGGCGTTCTATAGTTTCTGCCTACCACCATGGGAAAAAGGCGTGAGTTTATGTATATGTGTATCTATGTAACAATGCTTTTAAATTAGAAAACGTTTCGAAAATAACTCACCTATATCCTTATCACAATGGCAGCAATCCGTCTGATTGCTATTTACGAAAAGCGATACCATGCTTTCCGTGCAGCATGGCAAACATTTGTGGTTCACTCTGCAAACGAGAAATCTGTTTATAAAACTATTTTATTTGCATTTTTAAACGAAAGCAAAGCTGTATGTTGGATGAAATCTGCATACAACATATTAGTTTTGAGCGACTCGTGCAGTTCTGAACTTAGAGTTTTTACGCGAGGCAACTAGATTGCCGCAAGGCTGAAGAAGCTGTTTTGACTAACAGAGGTGAACCTTAGGGCCGTATTAATAAACTGCTCTCGTTGGTCTAGTGGTGGCAAGCGCGACTGCTGATCGTGATGCCCTGGGTTCGATCCCCAGGTCGGGCAAAGTGTTATTAGGTTTTTCCGTGTGGAATTCCTCAGTAGCAGCCCGGAGTTTTTATTTGACAATAGGCTCGCCCATTTTTACATGGGACTTAAACATAACGGTGAAATGAGGGTGTTACTATACACCTCTGCCCATCCCTTCGGGGAATACAGGCGTGATGTTATGTTATGTTAAAAAAAGGTATCAGGTGTATGAAATTCTACGTTCTACTGTTGGAAGGTCTTTCAAATGAGAGCTGTTAATTATTACGGACCTAAAATACATTAGATTGACTAATAAATTCAATCTAAACACGCGTTGACACAGCGGATCTGTTTTACCGGATCCGTTTTAACGGATCCGTCGGCACTGGATGTGCTGTTCACATCTGTACCGACGGATCAGTTAAACAAATGGCAGCTGCGTTGAAACTGGCAGGCAAGATACGATAAAAATAACAGATCCAGTATTTTTTACTGGATTCGGAATACTGTCGTGTATGTGAACTCGCTCATACAATTACAGGCGCCATCACCAAAATAAAAACGGATCTTGTAAACAGTTTCTGTGTGGACTAGCTGTTAGACTATTTGAATAACAACGTGCTCTGAGCCTGCCTAACTTTAATTTCAATTTCTCTCACTTACATTGTGGTTTCTATAGAATTACCACCACTATTTATTCAATAGTTTTATTCATTTCCATTTGCAAAACAATCAAGTGACGTTTGTTATAGTGATTCAATCAATCAAATTTAATTAAGATTTAGATTAGTTTAGCAAAATGAAGGTTTATATTTAATTAATATAAAATAAATTACCTATCTAAACGAAGTGGGTGAGCACACGTCACACAACTGGTTGGCCCAGGTCCTGAGCAAGACCTACAGGAGTCATGGCATGGACGGCAAGTCCTCGTCCTAGGCTCATAGTACTGGGAACTAAGGCACTCCACGCATAAACCATTTTCTAATGAAAAATGTGGTGGGCAGGATGTGCAGCGCTGCGGGCCAGCGCCATGACAGTCCTGGCAATAATGGTGGCAGCGACGACAACTGTCCTGCCATGGGAAGAAGTTCTGAGGACATTCGGGCCGACATTCTCCAGCCGCTAACCTCCAGTCAGGAGGACAAGATGCACACTGGTCTCTTCTAGGCCCCGTGCATGTTTCACAGGATAAGTAGCACTTTGAACAAGTTCCTTCATCAGGGTAGTAGCCAGGAGCGCAAGTCGCTCTACACGTCCCCGACTGCAAGCGTAAGGCACCAGCACACAATGTGCAGTTCAATCTTGAAACACAACTCTTACACGTGTGGGGACACGGCGAACATCTTCCTGCCGTCTGGTAAAAGCCCTGTCCACACTCAGCCACGCACCTAAAATAAATATTTCATGTTAACTGAACACTTCAAACCGTACAGGAAAAGGTCTAGATGGATAAGGGGCCATTACCTCGATCCTTGTAACAACAAGGGACTCGAACAAGACAAACAGTCCCACTCGTTCGATCCGCTACATTTCTCACAGGTCGAATGGCAATTTTTACACCTTCCCGCTTCGTGATACTCACCTGCAAAAAGTCACTTTAAGTCTGCGAACAGTAGAAAAGAAAAAACATTGTATAAGCAAAGTACTTACTGGTGTCGCATTTATCATTGCCATCGGGGAGACAACTTCCGCTCTTAGTCAGAATCCATTTCTTTTGGCAAACAGAACAAACGGCACACGTGCAAATTGAACAACCAATTGGACACCTAAAACAACACGTAATTTTATTCTTTAAATTAGATTAAATGTTAACGCGACAATAAACGCTCGAACAATGTACAGTTCAAAGCGAAGCGTTTGAAATTCCGAGCGTTCGCAAGATTGACGACCTCTGTTTCATCACGGAATGGAATGCAAAGATAAATTATCATAACAATAACACTTACGGCAAACATTCTCTTCTTTGGTTGTCGGAATAATATCCTTGGGGGCATTTTACTACGCAGCGATTCTTGAATGCGTAATCACCAATGCGACACGAAACACAGGCATTTTCGCTGGGGCCGTGGCAAGATTCACACGTTTCATGACACGGCATACATCCGAAATCATCCTTTTGATGAGTTCCCGGTGGGCAAGCCGCTAAACAAGAGCCGTTGTACAGAACATAATTGTGAGCGCACGAGGAGCACATGTCAGCCTTTTCGGAGCACGTATCGCAATGCTCTGCGCATGGAAAACAAGCATTTGCGTCAGGGTCTTCATAGTACCCATCCGGACACTGTTGTAAACAAACAGCTAAATCAACTACTAATAAATGAGCCGGGGCACATGTTAGGCAAGAATCCTGCCCCGCACCGGCGCATGTCTCGCATGACTCATGACACGGCCAACAAACTCCACCTTGGTTAACGAAGCTTCTCGGGGGACATCTAGACACACATGTATTATCTAAACGATAATGCTTGCAAGCAACACACTGAGTTGGCCCCTTCCCATAACAACCTTGTGAATCACATTCCGGATCGCATAGTCTTTGCACTTGTTTATCGTTGGCATCTGCCAAAACATTTTTCCGTTGTGCAGAGGGAATATTTTTGGGGTAATTGTGTCTATCAGAAATGCCGAGTTCGATTTCGTTGAGGAATTGTGAGTACTCTGAAGCATCATATACATCGTTAATATGGTAAGCCTTATTTCCTTCGTGGTAGCCAGTGTTCGAATTAAATAAGCCTTTATTTCGCAGCCGTATCGGGCTCGTGGCCGTCCCGTAAAATATTAACTGCCACTTTTTCAATATTCCGGGTTGAGTGACGTGGATATTACCGGCGTTTAATATCTGAAGGGTCCAACGCCCTTCGGCGCTCTCTCCCCAAAAATGGACACTTAAAAACGGCCAATCGTCGAAGTTAGAACTGGTTGCGTCATGCGTCCTCTCAAATAAAAGGGTGGAAGTAGTCCCCATTGGCGACGTAAGCAATATCCGTAAATTTCCTCTAGGGAAAAAGCTCAGTGAAATTTTACATTGAACGTGTTCCAAGAATCTGACCTCGTTCATCGTCCCGCTGCACCCATTCACATCCATGTGCACTGATATCGTATAACCGAAAGATGTTTCAATAGACTTGTCCTCGTTTATTTCTTGTGACTTACAAATGTGCTGAGGGGGTACGTTGGTCCATTGTTCGGCTAATGTTACCATCTGAGCGGCGTCCATTAGTCCGTAGCCAAACTTGTGACTTACTTTTCTTTTTACGCCATTTACAATCCATCCTTCTTCTTTTTCTAAGGGTTGTGACCGTGACGTCATTACAATTAGGTGTTGCATATCTCTCCATGTTAGTAATGCATTTGCTTCTAAGGCTAATGCACATATACCGGCTGCTAATGGCGCCGATGCTGATGTGCCTGTGTGATCTACTGTGCAAATGTGCTCGGGCCTTAATTGTACATCCATATCTACTGTAGCAACGCTTTTGTCTCGACCTGGTGTCCCTGAACTGTATGTTGAAGCTATGGTTGACGAACATTCCTCTAAATACCATGGCTTATATCCACCCTGCGTCGCACTAGAAATGGAAATAGTGAATATGCTATTCGCATAGCCATCGCAATTGCAGGAATCCGTATGCCTACCGCCGTTTCCTGACGCCCATATAAAAATAGATCCCTTCCCCCCTCTTCCGTTCGTCACACCATTTATAAACGCCCTGAAACAAAGCACTTTTTAATGAGCTCGCCTGTAACCATTTCTCTAAATCGCATGCAATTAGACAATACCTTCTAGCTAAAGGGCCGGGGCCGTCGACTGTTTTTCCGTCATCCTCAGGCCCCCACGACGCGCTATAGATGTCTATATGATGTGTGTTAAATCCGAGTGCTTGGGCTTCCACTGCGTCGTTAACAAGGCCGTCAAGCATCCGAACTCCTCCAATGCTGGCGTTGTAAGCTATGCCGACGCCGCAATATCTATTGTAGGCGACCGCAGCCACCTCGCCCGCGCACCGGGTGCCGTGTTTATTGTCGCCATTGTCCTGCGGTGTCGGGTCCGTGTCGTTCCCATTTATGTCCGTCGATGCTGCAGGATCCTACAATATCGGGTTTCCTGTTCAATACACTTCAGTTACGTAATACATGGTCGCTTAAAAGAAATCGTTTGTTCCAAATTGGGTTTTCATTTGACAGCTTTTAGCTGGCTTGATTAATGGGCGTTTCAATATGGTTTGGAGAAATATTTACTTACATAATTTTGTGATAGGTCTGGATGGTTGGGTTGAATACCGTCATCCAAGATCGTGATGACGACGCCTTTCCCTGTATATCCTTTTCTCCAAGCGTACCCAACGTTCATGTCCAAGCCGTCTGCTGCACCTCCATTCTAAAATAACAATACAGTTAATATCTAAAAATAGTAAGTTAGAAATACACTCAAGTGGACGGATATTACGCTTTGCGCATTGAATAATAATGTAAGTGTTACTGTTGACGTAGAATGAGAGCGAAGCGGCGAGCGGAAGAAATGTGTGTTATTGTATAAACATGGTGGAAGCGAAGCGGGGTGCGGGAAACGCAACACAATGAGTGGGTGGTATTAGCACGTAACTGTTGGAGATTTTGGTTCCACGTTTTCAAGTTTTTCCTAAAAAAAACTAGCGTAAATGCAAAAATGCATTATGTGCGCCCAGATTTTATGGACAAATAAGTTAGATTATACCGCCCCCGCTCGCCGCTTTCGCTTACAGCATCGCCCCCACACTTTATGTACACTATGTCGCGTGCAAGTAATAGATATGTGCGTGCCACTAAGGTGGTTTATCGCTAACATAAAAGTTGGTTTAACGTATCATTTCATGTAATGTAAAATGTAATTTTCTCAATACCACATATATTATTAACATTCATTTCTAGACATAAAAATCTGTTCATTTAAATTTAGGTCTATAAGTCCACGTACATACATACATACACATATAAACTCACGCTTTTTTCCCATGGTGGTAGGCAGAAACTATAGAGCGCCACATGCTACGACCCCTACATACTCCTTTCGCTTCATCCACATTCATACCTACTTCTTATCATACATGCACGCTGGTTGAGAGTACTGTCCTTTGTGTAGAACATCATCAATAAGATCGATATATGTTCTTCTAGGGCGTCATCTACCGGCGTTTCCTAGTCCAAGTAATGAACAGGTTTTTTTACATTGTTTTTTTTTTATTTAATCGAATCAGGAATTTAATAATATGTAGGTGCAAAGAAACCATGACTAGCTGACAAAAACTGTTACTAAGAACGCAAAATCCAGAGTACTCGTTCATTTTATGACGTAGCAGGTAACCTAAAGCAGGATTTCTAGGAATTCGCGCGGAGACGTAAAATACTAAGTACACATTTTAACATGCACGGAGTCGTGGGTCGTAAGCCAGTAAAACACGTTATAGGAAGCTTATTTCTGAACAAATTCAAGCAAATTCATCACACCTGAGGTATATTCATACCACTCTATATTTTATTCAACATAAAATTCATTCTCACTTTAACCGACCTCTGTACAATAAAATTCTCCCTGAATAAAACAGCTAGCATTATGAGTGGCCTTATGAAACAATAGGACATCAAGGTCACAAGTTATATTCCCTGTAACCGGGGGATATTCGCTTTATACCTCGATCCGGGGACTAAACTACTGAATTAGTAATTCCCCGACTATTCCCCCACTATTCTTTGTAGGAATTTTAGTACAAAGTACAAATGATACCGTCTCGCTTTGTACTGTGAAAGTTCGTCGACTTGGTACATTTTGTACTATTAAATTATGCTTAACATCTGCCAGTGAAATGTTCTGCAATATTTTGTACTTGGGCTGAATTTTAAGCAGTACATTATTTCTATTCGTAATATTATTATTTGAATTGTTACTATTATCACGTATTTTTGGAATGAAAATAGTATTAGTGTAATCTATGAATTGGTTAAATTAGTTTTTATATTATTGAGTAGAATTATATTATTTTTTTTTCCTCCTGTGGCAACACTACAGCTAACAGCTGATTTAGATTAGTCCCCGTAATTTTAATTTTAAATTGTTAAATAATCTTAAATTTAGGCCAAATACCAATTAATCACTAAGTATAAGGGGTAATAAAAGTTATTCGTGCAATATCTTAGCGTAATTAGTGCAAAATAAGTGTATTAACATTGTGTATTTGTGACGGTTACCGGCACATGAATTGTAAAATTGTCATCTTGAAACAGGTACAAAAGTATTTAACTGCTCACTAATATATTAGTTTAATGGTTTTTTTTTTTACACCAGTCCAGAATTTATAGTAAATAAGTGTGGCTACGAGTACTTTTTTAAACTTTGCAAAACGTAAACATAACCTTATTCTAGTTTGGTGACACAACTTTTGTAACTTTTTTTTTTTTTGTTTTCTTTTTTCTCTTTAAAATACTTAAATTCTGTTGTTATAATCACCCCTCTGGTTTACCTTTATCATTAATTTCTAACGCTCAATCTATACTTTAAGTACTTCTTTTTCCTATTCATTTAACATGTTGACTCGTAAAGCCTCTGCTCGCCAGGAGGAGTCCAAACTACAAATGGCTTTGAGCGAATTGAAGGCATCCAAGGAGTTGTGTGACCAACTGAATAGGGAAAGAGATGACAATGAGAGGGAGCTAATAGAAATTTTAGATAAAAATAAATTGTTAAAATATGAAATGGCTCAGTTACATGATCTATGCACTGATGCAATAGATGCTCGGGACAAGCTCCAACTCATTGTAGACGGTTTCAACCAGTGTAGCAGCGAGTATGAACAAGCTCTTAATCGCATATATTCTCTAGAACACCAGCTACACGAGGCAAACAGTAAAATTTCACAATTAGAGACTGAACAACATAATGTCACAGCCTCGTTGAACCAAAGTCTCTTCAATGAATTGGTAGTCAATGCTCCGAGTATGGTTTCTTCTGCAATTAACGTAAAGCCCATAGTCACAATCGATCTGACATGTGTAGATGACATTAAGTCAAACAACTCAATCAAGGTAGTTAAATGCAGCAAAAACAAATTCAAAAAATATGTAAAAATAAATAAATATATTAGAAAAACCCAAAAATTAGTTAAAAGACAAAAGTTTTTTATTAAAAATGTCAAATTAAATAGAGAGAGACTTCAGTTGCTAGAAAGATTAGACATGTACTCACAAAAATTAAAAAGTAATAATTTAAAATATAAGTTAAATTCACAAAATTTAGAATTAGAAATTGAAGGTCTTCATGAAAAATTAACTTCCATGTCTACCAAATATAGAAGCTCTGAAATGCAAATGAAGGAGTACATGCTGGCTATGAATGAGCTGGTGGGTTCATGTACATGTAATCATGAGTGTTCACAATCAGTGACCAATAACATGTCACCCAACAGTAAGCTCTCACCAGCCTGTTCTATGTCTGTTTGTGACACCTCCATAATGCATATGTGTGACATAAAAAAAAATGCTAATAGCTCCCTCACCGCTATACATGTTAATAACCCCCACAGTGTGGCATCATCACTCAAACCTAAACTTGTGATATTTAGTGATGAAATTGGTAAAAATATGGGCCCGTTGCTATCAAGTTACTGCAAGGGATATTCAATTACAAATTATTGTATGCCTGGACTAAGTTACATTGACATTATGAGAAAAATTATTAGTTTTAAGTTTAGCCAGGATACTACTTTGTTAATATTAATTGGAAATAGAGGAAATGTGAATAGAAAAAGTCTGCTCCAGTATTATAATAAACTGTGTGAGCTTGACTTAAGAAAAATTGTTATGTTCACATTTCCCTATAGCAACAACTTGCCACAGGAAGAAAATAATATTAGATATAAGCTTAACATATTGTTACATACATGGACATGTAATAAAAGTATGTTCAATTTGATTGACACTAACAATTATGTTAGTAAACATTTATATTTGACGAAAGATAGTTACTATCTTTCAAAATACTGTAAAAGACAAATAGCTATGTCGCTATCCTATTTTTTTGATATTTCAGCCAAGAATTTGGCTACTGATACCATTGCTTCTATTGAGCAATTGCCTGACATTTGCAATGATTCTGACATTATTTATAATTTAAATTAGATATTGAGACAATAGAGGTAACCTCTTGCTTAAATGTTATTGATGATGTGAATGTTAAACCTATTTCAAAAATAATCAAGAAAACCATTAACCTGGTGCACCAAAATATTCAAGGAATGATTAGTAAAGACCTTGAAATTGAATTGTTTATGAACTGCAAGAACATTGACATTTTTTGCATTACAGAACATTGGCTAAAAAGCTATCAGTTCATATTCAATTTCAATAATCACCAAGTTGGTAGTTCGTTCAGCAGAGAAAATGCTATACATGGCGGCTCATTAATTTTATTAAATAAACAGTTGAATTATAAAGAACGTAAGGATATTGTGAGCCTCTCTGTTGAGCGGACAATTGAAATAGCCTGTGTGGAGCTGGAGCGGTTTGTTGTATTGAGTGTGTACAGACCACCGTCATCATTGTATGATTGTTTTGAGAATATCATGGATCAAGTGTTGCGAAAAATTTGTCAAATAAATAAAAACATAATTGTATGTGGCGACTTTAATGTAAATTTGTTGGAAGACTCATCTATGTGCCTCAGAATTAAAAATTTATTTAAATCATATAATCTTGAAAATCTTTTTCTGGAGCCTACGAGGATAACTGCCACTACAGCTACTTGTTTGGACAATATATTTACAGATATTGTGCCTAATAATAAACAAATAATAAATCAACTTAACTCTGATCATTGTGGACAGTTGATAACATTTTTTAAGGAAGACAAGAAAGTGTTAAAAAGGGATATTATTGTAGTGCCTAAAACTGTGGGTCGCTTGGAAGGATTCAAAAATAAACTGATTAGGAAATTGCCTTACTTGTGTTATAGTGACGATCCTAACCAGTTATACAATACATTTTTTAACATGTTTTGTACAGAATTTAACTCGACCTTCATCCCCAAGAAGATCTCAGTTAAAGGTACTGCAACCTTCAGTGAATGGGCAACTATAGGTATATATAAAAGTAGGAAAAGACTTTATGAATTGTATGCAGAAAAAACCTATAATAATAGTGAAGAATTTTGTCAATATGTTAGGGTTTATTCAAAATTATTTAAAAGAGTTTGTCGTTTGGCCAAAATTCGGTACTTAAGTTTTAAAATTAAGAATAGTAATAACAAAATTAAAATGACTTGGGATATAATCAACAATGAGACTGGAAGAGTCAAGAATCGAAGTAGTGACTATAGCCTTTCAATTGATAATAAGACAGTTAAATCAGACTTAGAAGTTGCCACAGCATTTGAACACTTCTTCACGGACATTCCAGTTTCAATCACAAAATCCTTGAAGTCATCCCCCACTGTTGCCGAATCTCTATTGAAAGAAAATGTTAATATGTGTAATAATGAATTAAATTTCCGATATGTAAGTGATAAAGATATTGTAAAAACTTTCAATACCCTTAATGTCAAAAAGACCGCCGATCTTTGGGGTAACTCCGTTGAAGTTACAAAATCTATTATCAACACAGTAGCACCTGAGTTAGCTGTAATTTACAATAAATGTGTTGGATGTGGTGTATTTCCTGACTTAATGAAAAGTAGTAAGATTATACCTTTATTTAAATCGGGCAGCACATCTGACCCCACTAACTTTAGACCTATTTCTGTGCTTCCCACCTTTAGTAAAATATTTGAAAAATTAATCCTTGATGGGCTGCAAACCCATTTTAATAAAAATAATTTGTTACATAGGAAACAATTTGGTTTCACAAGAGGTCGCTCTACAACTGACGCTGGTGTCGAGCTTTTAGTTAATATTTTTAATGCCTGGGAGGATTCACATGATGCTTTAGGCGTCTTTTGTGACTTGTCAAAGGCGTTTGATTGCGTTTTTCACGAGACATTGGTCAGGAAATTACATCACTACGGAGTTAGGAATACTGCTCTGGATCTTCTTATTTCCTATCTGGGTAATAGGATCCAGAGAGTAGACGTGAATGGGGAGAGATCTCCGGGGTCTGTAGTGACAATGGGAGTTCCGCAGGGCTCAATTCTCGGCCCGTTCCTATTTCTCGTTTATATTAATGACCTACCTTATCTCATGAAAGATAATCAGGAGATTGTGTTATTTGCTGATGATACATCATTGTTATTTAAACTTAAACGGCAGCAGCCAGTTACGGACGATGTAAATAACGCTATCTCTGAAGTAGTGCACTGGTTTAATGTTAATAACTTACTTTTGAACGAGAAAAAGACTAAATGTATCAGATTTTTGACACCTAATGTTAAGCAGGTGAAAACCAGTGTAGTAATAAATGGAGACGAGTTGGATCTTGTGGACACCACTATGTTCTTGGGTATAACTTTAGATTCGAAACTGCAGTGGGGCCCACATATAGATAAATTGTCGAAAAGACTCAGTTCTGCAGCTTACGCGGTCTATAAGATACGCCAGCTAACTGATGTAGAGACAGCCAGATTGGTATATTTTAGTTACTTCCATAGTGTTATGTCGTACGGCATTTTGTTGTGGGGAAATGCTGCCGACATCCAAACTATCTTTGTTTTGCAGAAGAGAGCTATTCGAGCAATTTATAACCTTAGTTTTAGGCATTCACTGAGGGATAAATTTAAAGAAATTAATATAATGACGGTCGCATCACAATATATTTATGAAAATTTGATTTATATAAAGAAAAATATCAGTTTGTTCTCTAAGAACAGCGACATCCATAACGTCAATACTAGAAATAAAAATAAACTCATCCTACCAATGACTAGGCTCCAGAAAATCAGTAACTCCTTTAGGTGCCAAAGTATACGCTTCTACAACAAAATTCCAGGCAATATTCAAGACTTAAGTCTTAATAAATTTAAGTCCTATGTAAAGCAGAAACTATGCAAAAAGGGTTTCTATAACGTTAAAGATTATATGGACGATAAAAATGCTTGGAATTGAGCCGCTCGCTGTTATCACAGACGCATCATTGTAATTATTTCATAACATTATTATTTTTTATTTTATCCTTTTGACATATATAATCGAATTATTTTTTTCAATGATTATTATTATTTTACCATCACCTCATTTTTTACATTACATTTTTAATAAATTGTAAATGTGAGTACCATGTAGGGTAGCTATATACACGAATATTGTAAACGTTTGGCGGTTCTTGAGTTTTTTTTTTTGTGACCCACACAAATGTCCAGCTGATTGATAGCGTCGTGCAGCGGTCGGGTTGTTGAGCTCCCTAAAATAAGGTTTGAGCTCCGCGATGATTGAAGCAAATGTACCGTCAGTTAGGACAGGTCAACTCGAAACTGCTATGGCACTTTCCTCAAAAGACCATTCCAAACGTTGCCCTACATCGTTTCACTCGCATAGTTTGTATACTACAATGTCTGGACTTTATCTGGACTATTGTCTGGACTGGCAAAATAGGTTTTTGTATTATAGTTATTATTTTAATAATATCGCTTTACAATACTTCATTCCAAACTGTAAAGTATGAGCATCATGCAGCTATTAGTGATACGCTTATAATCATATCATATTACTGCCTATTGTCTGGTAATATGAGTCTGTCATGCTCACTTAAATGTCTTGCTGATGGTGGCGTTGTTTATCCGGTCGTTGAGTTCCCTATAATATGGTTGAGCTGACCGATGCGGATGTGCACGTCATGCTCGTGAACGGGTGCCGTCTGTCGGGACTGGTCAGCTCTTAACTGCTATGGCAATCATAGAAGGCATATTTTTCTATTTGTTACTCTTATGTGAGTTTATTTGTTACATTAACCTGCATTATTCTCATTCTATTTCTCACACTACTGTAATGGAATTGTAATGAACTACTATTTTAAAAAGAGTATTCATGGAGTTTCTTGCCGGCTCTTCTCCATAGAACCTACCTTTTGGAACCGTGCACCTAGTCGTGACGTTTTAAAAGTGCCTGAAATCTGGTCCATTTGAAATAAAAAACTTTGACTTTGACTTTGACTTTGACATTAAATGCTTAGAAAAATTACTTTGGTATTATTTATTTTAGGCCATTATTTTAATAGTAAGATTATTTTAAGATCTTCTTTTCGTGTGGTTAGTGACTAACCTCCTCTGACTTGGCTTCAGATGCCGTTGAGAAATATCTCTCAGGCATGCCGGTTTCCTCACAATTTTTACCTTCACCGTTTTTAAGCAAGTGATAATTATACAATACGCACATGAATCCGAAAAGTCAGAGGTGTGTGCCTTGGGCTCGAACTCGAGACCAATGACTTGGCAGTCCAACGGTCACAACAGGCTATCACTGCTACATATTTTAAGATAATCTTCTCGCAACTTTTAGTTAAGATTTTTAAGGCTTTAACTGAGAATTTTCCGCCCATGACAATGTCAAGATGTAGGATTTAGTTAAAAAAAACCAGCTGGTACACACAATAATCACGAAAAATCTACTCAAACTTACACAAATACTGCCCCAATCGTTGAACAAAGAAACGGGGACCACAATTATGTAATCTTTTATTAAAATATTAAATCCATCTAAATTACGCTCTATAAGCTGAGTTGAAAACGAAAGTTAGGTTATTTTCTCATTATTTTCATTCTCACAATGAGGGGCAAATGAAAATTTTGCTTTTTAATGTGTCTTTAAATTGTTATGGAGGGCATGCCGGACGCTCATAAAAGTACAATGGCCGGTACTTTATAAAAAGTACCATAACGCTTAGAAAATCTTTATCTTTTTACATTTCAGTACCTGGATGACCGAGCTTTGCTCAGTTTCTTTTTTTGGTAAATCGTGTTTTATGAAAAGAAAAAAAAAGGGAAAAAGAAGGAACTTGAAAAAAAAGGGGAATAACGATCATCAGGACTCGAACCGGGGTCTTCTGGTTCCGGGACCGCCCGATTTCCCACCTTAGCTATTATAACATTGGAGACGAAGGCGAAATTTACCTTCGTATTCTGATGATATTGTAGCAGTTTTTCATTGCCTGAAAACACGGATAAAACGACGTTTCTAAAAATGAAACCTAGCTAGATCGATATATATATATATACATATATACAAGAATTGCTCGATAAAGGTATTAGATTAGATTGCCAGTTTTTTTATAACTTTTTTATACTGTGATCTGTTTGTACCTGTAAAAAAGTATTCGAGTGATATTTTTACGACAATCTTTTATTGAACTTGCAACATTTGTTTCGGGGATGGCCCGATACAATGCACTTGTGTTACGCCATATACAACATGTAACGTAATTAACGCACACCCTCAAACACCCCAATTAGAATATTATGTTATAATCATAATACATACACTGAAATTTTAGTTTAACATGTACATATATGCATTGTTATTTACTAAATTAATATTCTTGAAATAAGGTTTATTTTTCTTTATTTTGAATTCAATGACGGAATTTGTGTGAATACAAATAAAAATGCACTTTTAAAAGTCTTTTTGCCTTGATTTACGGTCCAATTCAGTTTGTATTGACTGTACAGGGCTAATGTGACTAATTTCCGTAGTTTTAATTATTTTTGGGCAAAAAAATTACCTATATTAAAAATGATAGAAATCGATTCAGTAAACGATTCTGAACAAACTATTTTCAGGATGTGCGTTAATTATGTTACATATTGTATAATTCTAAACATGAATTTTACTCACGAAAGTTATTAATAACCACTAATCACCATTATATACTCTATTTTATGTTGCATAAAGAATTTATTCATTCATTAATTAATTCATTTTATAAAATAAAAAATACTTACCAAATACCACTGCTCCTTAAAGAGCGGATCGGGGAAGGCTGGCGGACTCTGGCGCATGACGTGCCTCGGCTTCGACTGATGGTCCCTCTTGGACCTCCGTAATTCCCTCTGCTGCATCACCCATCTCACCTGTCAAATTTTCTCTCTTTAATCCTCTTTGTAACGTTAAAAAGTCGGAGTAGGGATGTTTCTGTTCGGAATTTAAAAGTCCGCTCGCAAATCACTCACTAAATATATTTAGTGCTAAATAATTTGAAACATCATTCTGTCTCTATCAACTTCAAACAATTAACTGAAATACACTGACAATACGTTTGGTGCAGTGGTTGAGCGATTGGCTTCTGTGCTACGGGTCGTGGGTTCGATTCCCGCACGGAACAAATATTTGTATAGCCTGCAGATAGTTGTTCCGGTTATGGGTGTTCGTGCATGTGAAGATTTGTGCCTGTAAACGCACCCACGACACAGGAGAAATCCTAATATGGGGCAACATTTTTGTTATAAAAAAAATTACATTTCTAATATGTTTAGCACTAGTCTGTTGGATAAATGTCAGAAGCCTGAAAGTCTGACAAACGGCAACCTTAGGATAACGGCATTGCCCAGTAACTGGGTTGCCGAGGTCTGATTGCAGTCGCTCCATGTAAAATACTGGTGTTTAATCGCATCGGGTTAGACTGGAAGCTGAGCCCAACGTAGTTGGGTAAAAGATTTTGAATGTTGATTTTGTGATCATTGATCTAAAGTATGTACCTATTGCGAACATAGCTTAATAGTTGGCCTAAACATTGTTTTAATTTGCCTATACATAATTAAAAAAGCAGTGACAGCATAGCGATTGAATGCTTGCCTTCATGCAGGAGGGTCCGAGTTCGATCCCGTACCTCTGACATCTCGAATTCATGTGTGGATCAGAATTTGATTATCACTTGCATTACGTCAGAGGTACGGGATCGAACTCAGACCAGTGAAGGAAAAACATCGTGAGGAAACCTGCACACCTGAGAGGGCTCCATAAAGTTCTCGATGGTGTTTGCAGGTCAGCGTGGTGGACTAATGCCTAAACCCTTCTCATTCAGAAAAGAGGCCCGTGCCCAGCAGTGGGACAGTAATGGGCTTATTATGTTTTATGTATAATATTATACACTAGCGGCCCGTCCCGGCTTCGCACGGGTGGACATTTTTCCCGTTTTTGCAACATTTTTCATTTACGCTCCGCTCCTATTGGTCGTAGCGTAAATGCGTTGTTATAAACTTCCTCGATAAATGGACTATTCAATACAAAAATATTTTTTCAATTCCAACCAGTAGTTCCTGAGATTAGCGCGTTCAAACAAACAAACAAACACTCTTCAGCTTTATAATATTAGTATAGATAAACTAAACTGCCTATCTTTGGTCGATTAAAACTATAAACTAAAGTTTTACCTACACGCCTACAAACCAAACTCGTTAACGTTCTATCATTAGTTATGTTACAAAATGTGAGTCGTCACGTTTTGGTCATAAACAATAGCATATTAACAGCATCTAGACTAGAACTACAAGAATTTATTAACAATGATAATACATACTTAAAGGCGTCGAAGTGGCAACACATCGTATAAATGTAGGAACGGAACGCGATGAGTGAATTACGATGCATAAATGGGTGAAAGAGATAAAGGTAATGAGTGGTAAGTGTGTGAGTGAGAGAGCAAATTAATGTTAATGATTGTATGATTGTGAAGAGGTGAACGGTTTTAAAAAGTAAGACGGAGATTAGATTATCTATCTATGGGAAGAGTGTAGACGTTACAATTGCAAAAGATTGTTAAGATTTATTAAAATATAAAAGAAATCGAAGTTCTGCTAAAGAATCAGTAGATTTATTCCACTTCCGAATAGTAAGATCCTACAATAATACATAAACATAACATCACGCCTGTATTCCCCGAAGGGTAGGTCAGAAGTGTATAGTAACACCCTAATTTCGAGTCCCATGTAATAGAGGGCGAGCCTACAGCCATCAACTGGGCACAAATCCAAACTCCGGACTGCTACTGAGGAATTCCACACGGAAAAACCCAATAACACTTCACCCGACCTAGGGATCGAACCCAGGACTCACGATCAGTCGATCCTTGCCACCACTAGACCAACGAAGCAGTTAAAAGTACGTGATATCACACATATATAATCACGCCTGTTTCCCACTGGGGTAGGCAGAGACTATAGATTTCCACCTGCTACGATCCTTACACACCCATTTCGCTTCATCTACATTATTTATTTATTTATACTTTCGCACAAAGTTTGTACAAAGGCGGACTTAATGCCTTAGGCATTTTCTACCAGTCGACCTTAGGGTGGTGCAGACAAAAAAAACATGGTAGGTGCACTAAGTAGTGTTGTGTATGTGAGGCAATACCAAATTAAAAATAAACAAAGCTTACTGTGAAACATTTGAAAAATAATATTTACACTTATAAATTATACGAATATATTAAATAAACATAACATACATAAATATATATTAATAATCAATACATACATATATATATACATAGTATTATATAATACCTACAAAAATATAGTAAAGAATAAATCAGTGCTGAGATGATTCTGCCAATTTATTGTGGAGATGTTCACGTAATTTAATAATGAATGATACATTCATTAATGATTGATACGTGATATCATTTTAATATAATCACGTCATCCCCACCTTATATACTAAGGTATAACCAACTATTGGACGAGTTTAATATCAATACATAGTTCCATGTAACGAACAAGCTAACTACCAAGATTACTCAGGTAAAACGATCCTTTCACCGGCCCCGGCCCATTCTGGTCAGCCACTCGGCAGGAAAACTTCATGGATGGCTAAATCCCATTCAAATTTGAAGATTAACTAACTGGCCAATCCCTTGAGACAAAATCCGTACGTCAATACAACGTTGAATCAATTATTCAAAACGGAGCAAGTCATGATATTGAGGCCGATAACTTTAAGGATTATCTCAATGAATAATTTGATGGTGGACCGATGTCAATCAAATTAACGTATTGATTGGATAAATAAACTGATGGTAGGCTGTGGTTAGGGTTGCCACCCTTATCTATACTTATATAAGGAGAAGCTGACTGACTGACTGACTGACTGATCTATCAACGCACAGCCTAAACGGCTGGGGTTAGAAACCTGAAATTTTGACAGTAGGTTCATTTTGTGACGTAAACATCCACTAAGAAGGGATTTCTCGAAATTCAACCCCTAAGGGGGTGAAAAAAAATCACGCAAGCGAAGCTGCGGGCAAAAGCTAGTTATTGTATATACCTAGTATCGTATTATATTTCAGTAAATTGTACTATATATTATAGAAAAATAATATAGTGCGAAAAATACTATATTTTTATCCCTAATTCAACTGCCGCGCTTTTTTTATGTTAACTGTAAAAATGGAGAGACGAAAGAAATAGAACATCTATTGATTTAATTAAAAATGAATTGTTAATTTATGTTAATATGAATCCAAATTGCTCAGATTCCTATAATTATTTTAAAGATAATAATAGATCATTGATGGCCAAAGCCATGAGCAACAACAAATATACATGGAAAATACATAATGATAAAAAATCAATGTGTACTTATTTTCCTAAATTTCCCAAATGTACTATATTTTTGCATGTTTTTGGGAAAAAGACTATATTAGTTCCAAAAAAAGGTGGCAACCCTAGCTGTGGTGTTCATGTTGGAGGACATACATTTTCGTTGTAAATAAAGTTTTGATGTTTACTTACACTTTGAGCGGCGCAACGTTATAATACGTAAAATTTGATAAATGCTATTTGACACAACGTTTAATCACGTCACCAAAAAAATGTCTTTCTTTGAAGAACGTATATAATATACAATACACCTATAATATAGACGTTCTTTAAAAAAAGACATATTTTTTGGTGACGTGATTAAACGTTGTGTCAAATAGCGTTTATCAAATATAACGTTGCTCCACTCAAAGTGTTAACTGATAGTTGAGACATTGACACAAATAAAAAGTTTGTCAATTGTGGGCTTAGGTCATCGTTGTATGAGAATCTATCTTTGTCCAACTCCCTCATAGTAATGGGTCAAACCGTCAGTAGGCCTAGCATGTATTATTATGACATCTACATAATTGACATTACTTAAATAATATTAAAACTTTTCATTATTTTTTGCTATTAATTGACATGACATCATTATTACTATCGCTATTTTTAATATGCATTATTATTTTAAATGAATATAATTGTATTTAAATGTAATGTTAATGTTTTTTTTTTGTTTTCTCCAATTTATGTAGGTATGTTTTTATTGCATTGTAATCTAAATTTATATTATGAAATTATTATTAGTTTAATGTGTACCGCATGCTATAGGTATAACTAAATCTAAATATTTGTACGGCTGAAATGCCGAATATAGTGAAACCATTATCTCTTAAGAACTTATGTACTTATATTCTTGCAAATTAAATTATCAAACATTCATTCATTCACGGAAGTTTGACGTATAGTATCGTAATTGTAAACGTACCGCTAATGTAGAGAGAACATTTTGAATTGAAAACCCAACTGCTCCATAACATATTGATAATTATTTTTGCGACATGTCCAATTTGTATCATACATAGATATGAATAAAGTTGTCAATTTAATATCGTAAGTACTAGCGGACCCGGCAGACGTCGTCCTGCCCGGAAAAGCAACGCCCCCTACCGGGTCCAATTGTGTTTTCAAACCATTCAGGAACCCATTGAAATACACACAAAATTTCATCCAAATGGGTCCAGCCGTTTAGGAGGAGTTAGGTGACAAACACAAGTACAAAAGTATTATACAAGGTTAGTCGGAAAGGGGGTACTAAGCCGAAAGGGTGTTAAAGTACCTATAATACTGGATAACTTTTGTTCTACAACTTTCCCCAAAACTCGATAGTTTAAGAGTAATAGCTTTTCAAAGGTTTCGTAAAAAATATGCTCAAATCTATTTGTCCATAGCTATGATCAGCTGTTTTTACAATTTAGGTCATATTTGGGGTCACGGATTAAAAAAATAATTTTCCGAATTCATAACTAAAGCAGGTAAGTATGTTTTTTTTGAAAAACTAATATATAAAACTTTTTTCATGCAAATAAAAATTATCGAATTTTGTATTTTTAACAATTGCTTCATAATAGTCATCAGTGATACTTTAGGTCGCCCGTGGCTTAGTACCCCCTTTCCGATTAACCTTGTATATATTAAGATGTGTGAAACGAGTATTTCCAAATCAAAATTCACTCACATTAATGTTAAGTTTACGTTACTACCATGACAGGCTAGACCTATAGTCCTTATTTTCAAGCTACTAACATCTAAAGGTATTGTAATAAGTCCCTATACGATCTATAGACAATTATAATCTATACTAATATTATAAAGAGGAAAGATTTGTATTTTTGTATGTAACGAATAAACTTAAAACTACTGGACCGATTTCAAAAATTCTTTTGCCGTTAGAAAGCTACTTTATCACCGAGTATCATAGGCTACGGGCGGAGCCGTGAGAACACAGTTAGTAATATATAATCTACATTGAAGAAATTCATTTGACATTGAAAATTATAATTTATTTATAGAAGATACGCAGAATGAAATAGTTATAAATTATCTCGTTTGATATAGCAAAACCTTTACTTATCAGAAACATAATAATGAACTCATATTATAAATTAACTCGTAGGTTTCCACTCTCATACACTTAATAACATGTTATTTAAACAAAGAAAATATTATCTTGATAATTTACGAAACTTATTAATTACCATCTTACGTCAAACAACAAACATGGTTGCTTTATCAAGAAATTGTAGTATTAATTAACTTTTTTAATTACATTTTTAGGTCTCAAAAGAGAAAACCTTACCGTTGACCTAGAAAGTTCTTGTACATAATAATTAGTAAATTCAGTTTTAATCTTTTTTTTAATTTTGTTGTTTTTAATTAAACTAGTAGGGGTTTTCTAAAGTACGATAGATAGTAGGTAGTTTCTAAATCACTTTTCCCAATTATGTTTAGGTCAGCTTCCAGCATAATATCAGCAAGCACATTGGGTCACCCGCGCGACAGCACAACGAGTATTCCCATGGAGGGTTGATGTCAGGCAGGCAGCCGGTCATAAAACAATAAGCCAAAACCTCTAACAACATGGATTTATGAAATACATGTTGTGCCGACCCCACCTAGTGTGGGATAAGGACAGGAAGAAGAAGAAGAAGTTGAAGTCCATTCTAACCAGATGCGGCTGAATACTAATATTTTAACATGGACCAACTGTCGTAGAGCTACGGAACATGAGATCTTCCTCCTAGCTTTTTCCCAATTACTTAGGGTCAGCTTCTAGTTTAATCAGATGCGGCTGAATACCAGTATTTTACACGGAGCGACTGCCATCAAACCTCTTCAACCCAACTATAGTGCAATACCGATATCCTAAGGTTAGACTGGTTGACAGACTTTCCGGCTTCTAACTACCCGTAACGACTGTCACGGGAATTCTTATGAAACCCGGGACCGACGGTTTAACGTGCTCTCCAAGGCACGGAGGGGTCTCGATGTGTAACGAACATTCACCCATTCACAGGCCGACTGCGTTAAGCGCAGCTTACCTTCACACATAGTATGATCCGCACGCTTTTTAAAAACGCATAAAACGTGACTCTATTACAAATATTTATATATATTTTTACAGTTCATGGTGACACTGTTTGCAAAGCATAACCAGCCCAAAGCTGTCCCACTGCTGGACACGGGTCTCTTCTCAGAACAAGAAGGGTTTAGACCTTATTCCACCGCACTGGCCTTGACTTGCCAAGATCATTTGAATAATGATAGAATAGAATAGAATATACTTTATTGTACACCAAAATTGTAACACAGCTCTTATACAATAACAAACATTAAAGGGTACAATGGCGGTCTTATCGCTGATAGTGAAAAGTCGAATGATGTCAAATTCAATACATTAAAAATGAATGCCCTTTCTTGTACATTCGTATGGTAATACGAGCGTATTATATGCGTGTCACGTTTTGGTGTGTCATGGTGACCAAGGCCCTAGGCCTAGTAAGAAAATTTTACTACAGTATCGTAAACGTATCCCTAATGTGGCTGAACTCAAACAATTGTAATTTGACATCATGTACTGTACCGATATCTGCGAAATAAATTATCTTATCTTAATGTAAGCGAATTTTGAATCGAAAATACAACTGGACGTAGTTAAGCAGAAAAGACTCAACCCACACAGAGTCACTTTTGAGTAATTGACATTTTAAGTTCAGAGTGGTTTTCTTCAGTGATGCTGTATTCAGATTTTGTTACGTAATTACACATCCTTGGTAAAATCAATCGTATTTTTATATCTATCTACAAGTTGGTTGATGGTTATATTGTATATTTCTGGACTTATTTAGGAAAATATAGGGTGAATGATTCAAGCAGGTTGGGTCTTTATAGGTAATAAAAAGAAAATACCTGCCTAATGTGGTTTGGTTCCCTGTCACAAAAAAACGTATTTCCTTTGTTTATTTCTTGAATCTTTTTTGCTGAATGAAAGGCCCTACCTAATAGACCATATTGGTATCAATAACTCATTTTTGTCAAACTGTGGATTGAGTCCTTTCTGCTAAACTACGTCCAACTGTCCTATAACATTTTCGTTTATTTTCTTGCGACATACACAATTTGTATCATACATAGATATGAATAAAATTATCAATTATTATTTTTATAAAACTTTGCCCCACACAAGGATTTCTCCTGTATCGTGGGTGCGTTTATAGATACAAATCTTCACATGCACAAACATCCAGACCCAGAACGACTATCTGTAGGCCATACAAATATGTGTTCCGTGCGGGAATCGAACTCATGACCCGTAACGCAGAAGCCGATCGCGCAGCCTCTGCACCAAACGTGTCTTCAAAATTAAGTAGGAAGTGCGATAACCAGGCAGTGATAGACTAGCGGTTGAACGCTTGCCTTCCATGCAGGAGAGTCTGCGTTCGATCTGGCCCACACATCTAACTTTTCAAATTCATGTGCGGGTCAGAATTTGATTATCACTTGCGTTAACGGTGAAGGAAAACATCGTGAAGAAACCTGCACACCTGAGAGGGTTTCATAAAGTTCTCGATGGTGTGTGTAGTCTGCCAACCCGCACCAGGCCAGCGTGGTGGGCTGAGACCTAAATCCTTCTCACTCTGAGAATAGGCCCGTGCCCAGCAGTGGGACAGTAAGGGGTTAATAATTATGTTATGTATACAAGGTTAGTCGGAAAAGGGGTACTAAGCCGAAAGGATGTTAAAGTGACCATAATAGTGGATAACTTTTGTTCTACAACTTTCCCCAAAAGTCATTAGTTTAAGAGAAATAGGTGTTCAAAGATTTCATAAAAAATACGCTAAATTCTATCTATCCTCAGATATGATTAGCTGTGTTTACGTTTTAGGTCATATTTGGGGTCACGGAGTAGAAGCTTTATTTTCTGAATTCATAACTTAGCAGGGATGAAGAATTAAAAAAAAAACTAAAATAAAAATGATTTTGCATGAAAAAAAAATCGAGTTTTGAAATTTTAACTCTTTCTTTAAAACGACCATCAGTGATACATTAAGTTGCCCGCGGCTTAGTACCCCCTTTCCGACTAACCTTGTACAGTCACGTGTAATAAAATGTATACACATTGCTAACTTAAAAAGCGAATTTGTTTTAGAGAATAAAGTGTAATTAAGAAATATTCGAAACAGTAATTCGTATGTATTTGAAAAAATTATGTGTTAAATATTTCATAATTCTAATAGATATTTTAGAAGACAATCGCTTTTTAATTTCGCTATGTGTATACATATTATTACTCGTGACTGTATATGTGTGAAACGAATATTTCCAATTCAGAATTCACTCACATTAATGTTACTTTTACTTTATTAATGTAACAACATTCGTGGTACACTGTAGCGCGAGCTAAATCCCCAATACCTCGTACTCTCACGGCACTCAACGAACTCTTGGATTATAATCCGAACTATGATCTGTTTGCGGATGATTGGAAGAAGATTTTATTAGTATGCCTGAAGTATTGCGAGAGAGATTCATGAAAGATATCTAATTCACTATGTATTTTATATTCTGTTACTCTATCTTTAATTATTGTAATTGGTCCAAGACCGTTGTAATTAAAGTAAAAATAAATAAATAAATAACGAGTATGTAACTCCGACACATTTTCTAAATCTAATTTAATATCTTTTCATGTGATAGGTAGTGTTTCTTAAGCGCGAGTGGGGCAAGTAGACATGTATGTGGTATAGGTTTATACACCGTGGGTCCGAGGTACTTACCCGAAAGATTCCACCAACCAATTCCTTTTTTTTTAACCTTGCCCCATACTATGATTTCTCCTGTATCGTGGGTGCGTTTACAGACACAAATCTTCACATGCACAAGCACCCAGACCCAGAACAACTATTTAGGCCATACAAATATTTGATTCGTGCGGGAATCGAACCCACGTCTGCACTGCACCAGACGTGTCATCAATTGGGGAAGAACAAATAAGATATAGGTATGTGTAGATAAGTAGTTTAAATTATAATTACCTGTGGATCATTTTTGAGACTATTAAAATGGTCGATGCTGGCATTCGGTGATCTTTTACTGACGTGCGGATGAGACAGCAAGAAGAACTGTTTCAGGTTACCGATCTGAAAAAAAGTTACATGTTAGTTTTTTCCAACATTTTCGAATTTGAAACGAGAATTTTCCGAGAATCTAGACGAGCGTAACCGTGGCTTTGCTTTACATAAAGGATGAAAGCGTTTACCGGTTATTTAAGGTATAAAGGTGAGTACTCCATTGGGTTAGGTAACGGAACCTCATTTATTTTACGGTACTCGCTGGGTACAGGTATTATAACTAAATCCTATTAAAGTGTTAGTATAGTAGGTCCTAACACATAACATCATGCCTGTCTTTCCCGAAGGGTTAGGCAGAGGTGTATACAGGGTGTAAACGAAATCATGTAATTCCATCAAACCTCGTGATGTACTGCTGACAT
This sequence comes from Amphipyra berbera, assembly GCA_910594945.2. NCBI lineage: Eukaryota > Metazoa > Arthropoda > Insecta > Lepidoptera > Noctuidae > Amphipyra > Amphipyra berbera. The sequence continues at coordinate 4,361,586 of OU343136.1, read as the reverse complement.
AGATTCACCCTGCAGAGGTTAGACTTGGATTCAATAAAAAAAAGACAAGAAGTAAACTTGTGCTCTTAACGTGAGGCATTTTAGCGCCCCGAGTTAAATGAGCGCGCGGCGAGCGATACCCGTGCAAGACGCTCGCGCCGCTAAAATGCCTCACGTTAAGAGCACAAGTTTACTTCTTGTCTTTTTTTTTAATCCAAGTCTATCCTCTGCATGGTTAATCTATGTCAGCAGTACATCGCGATGTTTTTTTTTTTTTAAATGAGTTTATTCACCGCAGATATTTCGTCCGCGCTCTTTTTTGCTGTTCACATCGCGATGTTTGAAGGAATTACATGATTTTGTTTACACCATGTAGTAACACGCTCATTTCGCAGTTATGTTTAAGTACCATGTAATAGGCGAGCCTATTGCTATCAACCGGGTACAAATATAAACTCCGAGCTGCTATTGAGGAATTCCACGTGGAAAAACCTAATAGCACTACCCGACCTGGGGATGGAACCCAGGACCTCATGATCAGCGGTCAACGTTGTCACTACTAGACCAACGAGGCAGTTAGTAGGTCCCAAGTCCTTTTATTATACTCAGTCACTATGCCGCTTGTTGACATGACCTCAATCAAGGACAATGGTTTTATTCAATAGTGGTTTGCGACATAAATAAGTAAACAACAATAAGAAAAAAAAACATTTATTCAAAAGTCAACTAACGGATTTAGGTCAAACAATTTGTTTATTCAATTTAAATAAATACATAATCTGTTCTGTACAGCCTTTATCCCAACTATGTTGGGGTCAGCTTCCAGTCTAAACAGATGCGACTGAATACCAGTATTTTACACGGAGCGACTGCCATCAGACCTCCACAACCCATTTACAGGGCAATGCCGATATCCTAGAGTTAATCCAGTTGTCAGACTTTCGGGCTTCTGATTACCCGTAACGACTGTTATAGGTAGTCGTATGACACCCTTTTTTTTTTTTTTTCTCGTTGGAAAATCCTCATGGATGTCCCTCGCCCGGGGAAGGCGAGGGTGTCTGCCGGACTCTTACCGGCTAAAAACCAACGGTGTTCCTTCTCCTGACCGTACGGTCAGGGTCGCGGGATTCGCAAAAGCATGCACCGCAACCCCGGCAGGTCCCGGTCCGCCAACCCATGGCGGACCTTTCCTCTGTGGCGCCTTGCCCCACGTCCTCCTGAGAAGCGCGCACGGAACACGGCGCGCCGCCTTCTCGGGCCTGTTACTGGTCGGGCGGCGAGTCCCCAAACCCGCCGCCCGCAGGCCACACACTAGGGTGGCTGGAGATCATCGCGTACACGCGCCCTCCGGCGCCCGGTGCGTCTGGCGCGGGAAGGGAGAAGAGCACACCGCTCCCTCTCCCTCTCCGCTTCCTCTTTGGTTGCCATCACCCCCTCACAAAAGGAGGCGATGGCTTCCCACGCAGTCTCGCTCCCGACCATGGACAGAACCACAGCCGGAAGCTAGAGGTCACCGCCGACCGCCGCGACTAATTCGCGGCGCTGCGACCCCCAAGCTGGACACGCCTGCAAAGTGTAGTCGTATGACACCCGGGAATGATTGTTTAACGTGATTTACAAGGCACGGATAAAAACATAATGTAGTTAATAAAAATAAGTTCATATCGAACAATAGTTCACGGTTCGTATAATATATTATTAATAGTTCGGTCCACGAAAACAACATTATTTAAAACTAGGTTAAAGGCATTGCTCTTAAAAAAACGTTACTACAGTATCCAAGAATTTATGGAAGATAAAATGTTAAAATAGAGTTCAAATATACAAGGTTAGTCGCAAAGGGGGTACTAAGCCGAAAGGGTGTTAAAGTACCCATAATAAGGGATAACTTTAGTTCTAGAACTTTCCTCAAAACCTGATAGCTTAAGAGAAATAGCTTTTCAAAGATTGCATAAAAAATATGCTAAAATCTATCCGTCCATATCTATGATCAGCTGTTTTTACAATTTAGGTCATATTTGGGGTCACGGATTAGAAAATTAATTTTCTGAATTCATAACTAAAGCAGGTGTGTTTTTTTTTTGAAAAAACTAAAATAAGAATCTTTTGGCATGCAAATAAAAATTATCGAATTTTGAAATTTTAACACTTGCTTTAAAATAGTAATCAGTGATACTTTAGGTGGCCCGCGGCTTAGTACCCCCTTTCCGACTAACCTTGTATATCTGTGTGTTAATTATAATATACTAGCTTTTGCCCGCGACTTCGTCCGCGTAGAATTATATTATTATCCAGTTCCGGGAAATCACCATTTCCTATTTTAAGCAACAGATCTGAGAACTGTAACATCTCCCCTCAGATGGACTCTCATATTTTTGGTAAGGCTCTGTTTTGTCACTGAAGGCTACAACAACACACAAATGAGACCGCTTCACGCACACTTTAACTTCGTCTGCTCGCGTTCCTTTGGGCACTACGGGTAAAGTCTGCCGGAAATCGCCTGCTAACGATACAGTAACTCCTCCCATTTGACAATTATTATTCCTAAAATCTTGTAAATAACTATTTAGGGCTTCGAAACTCCCTTTATGAGCCATAGTACTCTCATCCCAAACAATTAATTTAGTTTTGCGGAGTACTTCTGCCATATTACTTTGTTTGGGTATATTGCAGAGTGGGGTTTGGGATTGTATCAAATCGAGAGGAAGTTTAAACGCGGAGTGTGCAGTTTTTTCTCCTTCCAGCAGCGTGGCAGCAATTCCGGACGATGCGACCGCTAAGGCGATATCACGATTGCTTCTCACTTTGGCCAACAGTTAATTTAATAGAAAAGTCTTGCCTGTTCCACCAGGAGCATCCAAAAAAGATATCACCTACACCTGCATCGATACTGGAAAGTATTTTATAATAAATACGTCTTTGTTCATTGGTTACAGAGCCTTCACTACTTGACACCACTTCTGCTAAGGAATTGACATCGTTACTTGTTTCCTTCAGGTAGTCCCGGTTATTGTGTAAGCCTTCAGACCTTTGAGGCTGAGACAACCCGTACTGCTGTAGGCTTTGTCCTCCTAATGCTAATACAGCTTCTCCTATTGTGACCAGACATTTATTGTAGATTTCATCTGCTAGATGTTCATCTATAATGCTAGAAAACTTTTCCACTTGTCGTTTGTAGTCTTCAGATAGGCTATCCCTGTATTTTACCCAAAGACTTAGTGCGTCTGTAATCTGACAGAATGCCACGCACGCACTTTAAACGCATTCACGCATTTTAAATGGCGACTCGCATATGGCTGCTTCCTCTAGGGCAGAATCTCAATGTTTGTCGTCCTCTAGCAAGCCAAGTTTCATGCAATATAATTGAAAAGTTGGTTGGAGGACACCGTTGACAGTCTTCAAGTCATCGAAGGACGATGGACCCCTAACCAGGGGGTAACCTCGTGCAAAAGTAAACGAAGATGGTAACACTCGGTGTTATTCGGGTGAACCGTGTACACTCTACCTAGAGCGTGTTCTTTCATTATTCCTGGCCAGCCATCTACGGGTTTTCCTCTTTTCCTTCTCACAAATTTATTTTTTTGCCTTACAAAATATGAAGGCACTTCCGCATATAGAAGGGTTTTAGCAAAATCATCTGTTTGACATAAATCAAAAAATGCTAACAGTGTCGTTTTTGGTGGGCTATTAATTATGTCGGCGAGGTTGTCGGAATTAAAATAGACTCGTTGGCCATTTTCAAGGTGGACAGCTAAATGTATGACTGCGGGAAACCTTTCATGTATGGGAAACCCTAAAATCCTTCAAACTGCCTCCGAACTACTCAAATAACGCCCACTCTCATATAATTTGAATCATCATCGTCATCAGCAGCCTATAATGTTCCCACTGCTGGGACACAGGCCTCCTCTCAGTGAGAGGGAATGGGCCGTAATCCACCACGCGGGCCCAGTGCGGGTTGGTAGATGTCACATGTCTTCGAATGTTTGGTTCTAGGACATGCCGGTTTCCTCACGATGTTTTCCTTCACCGTTTTGAGAGCAGTGGTGATGAAATAAATTACACAAAGTAATGCGCCTGGCGGGGTTCGAACCCACGACATACAACTCGTAAGTCGGGGCCGTTACCACTGGGCCACCACTGCTCTAATGCTTTTTTTAATGATTATTTGTCAATCTAATTTCATTTTGAAGTGACTCTTGGGTAGTGAATGTTGGAAATGCTATGCAATTATTAGTGGACAAAGAAGAAATTAAATCTGACTCACATTCAGATTCAATAATTGTATAAGTAGGCGAATGAAAGTCTTGCACAACATTAGAAATTAGTGAAGATTGAGTAAACGTCGGAGATACAGCCATTTCAATGCGCCGTTTTTTGGCTATTGGACGCTCATCAGTGTTATTATCACTATCCGCATCAGCGTAGGCATCAAAGTGACTATTAGAAAGATCTTGGGGAAAACGTAACCTTTTGATAGGTTGGTCCTCTGTACCAAATTTGGCATACAGGTTGTCATTTCAATACACTTCAAATACAAATGGGTATATTTGACCGACTGCAACTAACTCGCAAAAACTGCCATATGTAGAGTTTTGTAACATATCTAAAGTATACTCTTCTTTTGTCCTATGATTGTTGCCATGGCGGTCATGATACATAACAGCAAATTCATCCCAATTGTTCGTCACATGACACACAATTTCTTTATGAATATCCATTGAGCGTTCTTGTGTGCCGTACAACAAATAAGAAAGCGTACGGAAAAGGCTTGCGGCATCCCCCACTATTGGTACAATAGTAAGGTTTATTAATTTCCCATTGAAGTTAACCAACTCTGCACCCATTTTTAAAATGGACACAGACAAATTTATAAATGTAAATAAATTGCGAAAAACAATACACACAAAATTAAACTTCTAAAACAAACTAAAAGAAAACTATAACTATTATTATACACAACAAATCAAACACAGATATTTTTACTATTAAAACTAAAAACCTATATTATACACTAACAAATCAAACACAAATAATCCTTTTTAATTATTATAACAACAAATTGAAAAGAAATTAAATTAACTACACTGAAAATATTCTAATGAAATAATGAAAATGAACTTCCAAACAAATTATACAGCAATCGCAAATATTTGCTAAGTAGGTAATTTATGAGATTTCCAAGGAATTTTTGAAGGAAAATCAAGGTATAAGGTAAGTTTTTCATTCAAATATCCAAGAACAAATAAAATTGAAATTTCAAATTCTAATCCGATTTAAATATTCTTTTATATTTGTATTTTACATTTTTTTTTAAATATGGAATGATTCGTATAATTTATAACTAATATGTTCTAATCCTTACCAACTATCGATATCAACTTCGAAGCAAATCACCGCCAAAATAACTTTCTACCCCTTTTTAATACCATTAGAGGATGAATTTCAATAAAATACGAAACACGTCTTCCATCAATTCTGTTAAAAAAGGTTTATGCAAAATTTGAAGTAGATTGGACCAAGGAATCACGTTGTCCCATACAAACTTTGCCCCCCTTTTTCACCCCCTTAGGAGTAGAATTTCGGAAAATCCTTTCTTATCGGATGCCTACGTCATACAAAGAACACGCCCTCCAAGTTTCAGGTCTCTACGATCAGCGGTTTAGGCTGTGCGTTGATCCGTCAGTCAGTCATTCAGGACAAAGCATTTTAGACTATTACCCGCGGTTTCACCCGCATCCTAGGGGAACCACTTGATGTACCCGGATAAAAATTATCCTGTGTGTTAATCCAGGGCATAGTCTATCTGTGTGCCAAATCTCATTCAAATCCGTTCAGCCGTTTTTGCGTGAAAGAGTAACAAACATCCATACATCCATACATCCACACATCCATACATACAAACTTTCGCATTTACTTTCGCATTTATAATATTAGTAAGGAAGTAAGGATAGTAAGGATAGTCTTTTTATGTATACAGCTAGACATAAGTTTAATTATTATAATATTTTAATTTTGAAAGTTCCTAACCTACGTGATATAAGATAATGAATAGTCTACAATATTATTAGTTTTAAGCTATCTTGCTGCGCCCTAACGGGGTCATGTACTAACTAGTTTAAGCCTAGCGTGTAAGTATAGTTGTGTACATTGTGCATTAAACAAATAAATAAATAGTTTGGTCTATGACAAAATTCCAAGATAACCGTAAGCCTTCGTTTAGCGTTCAAATAACAGTTCTACCATTGACAGTTTAGCTAATCGTTCAGATTAAGCCAAAAGCCCTGTCGTAGGTGTCGTAGCAGCTACGAGATCACGTGACTACGCCGTAGCCCGTAGCAAAAAGAGCTGTAGACACAGTTAATTCCTATCACTGTAGGCTTTTGCAACCTATTTTAAAATAATTGTTTTTATCAGAACCAAATTTTGAATATAGATAATATAACATCACGCCTATATTCCCCTAAAGGGTTGGGCAGAGGTGTATAGTAACACCCTCATTTCGCCGTTTTGTTTAAAGTCCCATGTAATAGGGGGCGAGCTTATTGCCATCAACCGGGCACAAATCCAAACGTTTGTACTGAGGAAATTCAAACGGAAAAACCCAATAACACTGCCCGACCTGGGGATCGAACCCAAGACCTCACGATCTGCAGCGCGCTTACCACCACTAGACTAATTAAGCAGTTGAATATACATACATACATACATAAACTCACGCCTTTTTCCCATGGCGGTAGGCAAAAACTATACAACGCCACATGCTATGACCCTTACATACCCCTTTCGCTTCATCCACATTCATCCATCTTGTCATACATGCACGCCGGTTGAGAGTACTACGCACCTGACCTTTGTGAAGAACATCACCAATAACATCGATGTATGTCCGTCTAGGCCAACCCCGTATTACATAAGTACCTTTGTAATACGTATCTAACGTATACATAAGTACCTACACAGCGTCAATAATACAAATAGTACAGTAATTTGTCATTAGGTATTATAATTGTTTTGTATTAATATTATTAATAACCTAATCACAGTTGACAATACTATAATAATCTGTCTATAATTAAATAATTAATCAGATGTCAATTGCCGGTGTTGTTTGAAGTGAGAAACAAACCTATTATACACAGATATATAATACAATGGCCTTTATATCTATTGCTGTCTCTATCACACCTATATTTTCATCTCTGTCTTCGCTAATACATATTTAAGGCGAAATAACTTCTGAATGCAAACGTTAATTTCTGTTTATCACCTTAAATAACAAAAGCAGCTAAAGGCGGTCATATGTATTTAAAAATGAGAGAACGAAAAAAGAACATTGAAGCGTATAAAAGTCTGCAGGAAATACTGGAGAAACACGAAGTAAAAATATTCAGACAACATCAAATATTTATTACTTACAGTAAGCCCGGACGGCTATCACACAGTAATGAACGTCAAACATTACTTTTTCACTGAAATTTTGTGAAATTTCAAATCCTACTAGAATATTATAAACTCTCACTAAAAGCCCGTTCACACAGCGGATCCGTTTTAATGAATCCGTTGGTACTGGATGTGTTGTTCACATCTGTACCGATGGATGAGTTAAACAAATGGCAGCTGCGTCGTATCTGGCAGGCAGGATACGATAAAAATAACGTATCCAGTATTTTTTACTGGATTCGGAATACTGTCGTGTATGTGAACTCGCTCATAAAACTACGGCCGCCATCACCAAAGTAAAAACGGTTCCGCTAAAATGGGTCCTGTAAACAGTATCTGTGTGAACTAACTGTAACAATAATATAATAACATAGAATTTTATTAAGTAGATTTTATGTGAATATTTGGATGTTTATTAATCGATCACGCCTTAACTGCTGAACGAATATGGATGAAATTTGGCACACAGGTAGACAATGATCTGGATTAGGACATAGAATACTTTTTATTTGGATAGATGAAGTAGTTCTCCTAGGTTAAGAGTGAAACCGCGGGCAACAACAAGTAATAAATAAATAATCTACCTATTAATTTGTGTTTTTTCGTACTACGTGTGCATAAGCATCCATGATACGCCTATTCTTATGCCACTGCCGGGCATAGGCCTCTTCTCAGCATGAGAAGGATTTAGGCCTTAACACACCAAGCTGGGCTGGTGCATGGCAGACAACACACACCGCCGCAAAATTTGTTTTTAGAGCCTTCTCAGGTATGCAGATTTCCTTACGATGTTTCCTTCACCGTTAACGCAACTGATAATCAAATTCTGCCGTACGGACGGCAAGCGGTCAACTACTAGGTTATCACTGCTTTTTCAGCAGTGTGTGTTTCCCACTTATTTACATAATGTCTGCTTATTTTAAACTGACTTCAAAAAAGGAGGAGGTTCTCAATTCAACGGTGTGTTTTTTTTTTTTCTTTACTTTTATATTCGTGTGTTTCAAACGTAAGATACAAAAAAAAAATCAAATTAATACCTTCCTCTTTTATGGACGTCGGTTAAAAATGACACTCTACAGTTATGTCCAGGCGATCGAATCAACTGTCGTTCTGCCCACAAAAGGCCGACGTACCCACAATAGTATTGACACAGTACACACCCCAGCAGTTTAGTGGAACGCCGCCGCGTCTGCTCTGGGCCTTGGGGAGTATTCATTGTAAATGTCATTGCTGTATTTTCATAGCCAGTTGTAATTTTTACCAATACTTTTACTATATTAGATAGGTTTGTCATGGAGTTATTTTTATTGTAATGAAATATGAATAAATTGTAATTTAAATAAAAACAGGTAATTTTTTTATTACATACATAACATAACATCACGCCTGTATTCTCCGAAGGATTGGGTAGAGGTGTATAGTAACACCCTCATGTCGCCGTTATGTTCAAGTCCCATGGAGGAGAGCCTATTGCCATCAACCGTGCACTTCTCCAAAGTGTGAGATACAACTGAGGAATTCCACACGAAAAAACCCAATAACACTTTGCCCGACCTGGGAATTGAACCCAGGACCTCACGATCAGCAGTCGCGCTTGCCACCACTAGTCCAACGAGGTTTCAATAAAAACAGGTAGTTTTTTTATTATTAAACTAGTATACATACATAATATACTCACGCCAGTAATCTTCGAAGGAGTAAACAGAGGAGTCTCTACCACGTAAAGCCTCTTGGATTAAGTCCCACGTAATAGGTGGCAAGCCTATTGCCATTTTTCAGGCATAATTATGGCGCCAGGTTCATCGCCTCTTACGTCAGCGACGAAGTGGATTTTTATCCTCAATCCGTCCCCTTATAGACTTGAACTAGATTATCTAGTTATGTTCACGGATCCACCAGTATCCAAATCAGTTTAGCAGATTCAACGTGATTGACTGACATAGGTGGCATGCGCGACTGCTGATCGTGAGATCGTGGGTTCGAACCCCAGGTCGAGCAAAGTGTTATTGGGTTTTTCCGTGTGGAATTTCTAAGTAGCAGCCCGGAGTTTGGATTTGTGCCCGGTTGATTGCAATAGGCTCGCCCCCTATTACATGGGACTAAAACATAATGGCGAAATGAGGGTGTTACTATACACCTCTGACCAACCCTTCGGGGAATACAGGCGTGATGTTATGTGACTGATATAAATTCATTAAAATATCAGAATGTATTGTGGAGGAACGAGGTATGGCTCCAACGAAAAGGGAAGATCCTCCTACCAGGCGGGTCTTATGCCTGGCGGGCCACTGCCCAACGGTTGGTGTTGGGAAGTTGTATATCGTCAGTGGAAAGGTAAAAAGACTAAAGCGCCAATATACCTACTTTACAGTAGAGAGATTCAAAGTATTTTTTTAAGAAAATAGACATACTTATTTTTCTTAGAGTAAACTTATTAAATAGATAGTTTAATTATCTATTTAACTAATATATATACACTAAGAAAAATAACAATGTTTATTTTCTTAAAAAAATACTTTGATATATTGGCGCTTTAGTCTTTTTACCTTTCCACTGACGATATATACTAGCTCCGTATCAGATCTTGATATCGAGATGCAGGATTTGTGAAATTTCATTTGAGAGTTGTCATTTGTTGTCGCTCTAATCTGCTACACAATCGTCGTGCTGCGTAGTTAGCTTGTACAGTGATAGATGTCGCCACAGTATTAAAAAAAGTTGTTTGCTTCAAAAACAAACGTTACACTTCGGTGTAAGCGCAGCCCATTTTAAACGATTGCAAAATAAGGTCAAGCACTTTGTGGCTGTTTATCCTTACCCTGTTAGTTTTCATTGTTTCATACAAACATTTCTAATTAATTTATAATACCTTTGTCTCGTAATAAACTCCTATTTAGTACTATTGTTTCATCGAAAATTTCTGTAATAGGTATTTTGTATTCAATTAAATAAATAATAATTATAACAGGTACTTGGTTATGTTGGTAAGCTTTGATACAAATTTGAATATCGAATATTATCACGCGAATATTATATTGGATACACAAAATAGTCATTATTGCAAATATTATGCATATAATTATTTGAATATTAGTTATTTTCAACGTTTAGTTAATACGGGTAAAATACGGAAATATTAAATACACTATATTTTAGCAATAGTGATAGCCTAGCGGTTGATCGCTTGCCTTCAATGCCGGTGGGTCCGAGTTCGATCCCAGGCCACCTTTGACTTTTCGAATTCATGTGCGGATCAGAATTACATAGTAATTTATTGAAATAAAATAGTGGTTACAAAAACCTATTGAAGCCTCTGAATCTCAAATTAGGTAAAAACCTGTAAGTAAGTATGTCATTTGATTATCACTTGCGTTAATGGTGAAGAAAATCATAGTGAGCAAACGTGCACACCTAAGTGGACTCCATAAATTTCTCAATGGTATGTATAGTCTGCCAACTCGCACAAGGCCAGCGTGAACCAAGGCTATAACCTTTCTCATTCTGAGTAGAGGCCTGTGCCCAGCAGTGGGTTAGTAATAGGCCAATTATGCTTCAGCAATCATATTAAAAAGCGTCACAGTCTATCCACTACTCGGCAAATGTTTCTGTTGTAAAAAAAGAGGTCATAATTCCCATAGTCCATATTAATATAATCACCGGGTAACTGACCGCACGGCTAGCAATTTATAAAAGACCGCTGACCCGCCATTAGTCCGATTCGGGGCGGTCAAGCCAGTAAGTTGGCAAAAATATTTAACGCCCCTTAGTTCCAAGAAGTCCAAAGTATGATCAAATCTCAATAGATTTAAAAAACTAACATAACATAACGCATATTCTCCGAAGGGTTAAGCAGAGGTATTTTTTAATACTCCCTCGTTTCGACAGTTATGTTTAAGTCCCATGTAATTGGTGGCGAGCCGGGCACAAATCCAGACACTGATGGAAAAACCCAATAACACTATGCCCGATCTGAGGATCGAACCCACGATCCCATGCTCAGCAGTCGCGCTTGCCGCCACTAGACCAACAAGGCAGTCAAAAAAAAACTATTCATTTGATTTTAACGAGGTTCCTGACAAAAGTCGTGATAGCTCAGCAAATTTTTCAACACTTTTATTATATATGTCGCAGACACACACCGTTTATAACATTTGATAGAATTGAGTATAGCATTACAGTTTAGACCAGTGTCTGCTTATCAGAAGGTAAAGCGGGTATTTCGTAAATGAAACAAACATAGACTCTCCACCACTGAGAGTACTTGTATTTGGGTTAGTCGTTAGTTACAGAAGCTAGTTCACAATATATCACAATATGACAATTTACACAAGTTCAGGAAATAAGGATAAGCTATTCAGATATAAAAGGTCAGACTTCGGCTGTTCGATATGGAATGCCCCGCTCCGTCGAATGGCAACTGTTTTTATATCGTCAAGTACGTTGATTCATCTTGACGACTACCCTCCTTCATTTTCTAAATGATTTATTCTCCGACATATACATAAATAAACCTTCCCAGAGAATCAATCTATCTAATAATGAAAACAGAAACAAATGAAACTGATTAGTAGTTACAGAAAAAATCACGTACAGACAGACTCGGCGGAGACTTCGTTTTATAATTATGTAGTGATTAAAATCATTAATCATTAACTCCGTACGTTAATTTTACACCTACGAGATGAAGAAAGAGTGGGGAGAGGCTCATATCCAATTGCCACGGGCAGTCCATGGATGGGTGACCGTTCGTTACATATCGAGACCCTCCCGTGCCTTGGAGAGCATGTTAAACAGTCGGTTTTGGGTGTCATACGAATACATTACGGTAAGTCAGAAGCCCAAAAATCTGACGACTGATCTAACCTTAGAATATCGGTATTGCCCAGACTGGGTTGTGAAAGTTTGATGGCAGTCGCTTCGTGTAAAATACTGGTATTCAGTCGCATCTGATTAGACTGGAAGCTGACCCCAACATAATTGGGCAAAGCCTAGGCAGAACGGAACGAGTGACGAAAAGGTGTCTGTTATTTGCTGAAAACATAAAATAACAAGCCAAACTTTGAAAGTTAAAATGAACCTTCTCTATACGCACGATTAGTTTCAAATTAATCAAGCTAATTGATCCCTAATTGTCGGCAATCTGCGCGGCCTATTTAGCGTCATACAGTGGGCTTATAATAATCCCTCAGGGATCGTAACGTGTTGAATAGGTGTGTATGAGCCGTATAGTTGCTATTTTACGAGTAAACTGTGCGGCAGAAGGGCACTGAGTATATCATCTATGTTTGGATATAAATTACGAGGGCAGAGTGATAAGTCTGGTAAAAATCAACTTAGGAATAAAGTTATCGCAAATTGCACATAGTCTTTTTATTTAACACTCTTTTGAGAATCTAAATGATAACTTTTAGCCAGTTATGTCGGTTATCTTTTTTTTGACAGCCATTAAATAAAAACAATTACTTGAGTTTTCGCAAACATGGAGAAAAGTGAATTTCGTATGTTGATTAAACATTATTTTTTGCGTAAAGTAACTATTACGGAAACGAAACAAAAGCTTAACAAATAATATGGGGACTCCGCTCCGTCGATCAAAATGATTCACAACTGGTTTTTCGATTTTCGTTGTGGTCGTACGAACACAAGTGATGCTGAACGTCCAGGACACCAGAGATGATCGCCAAAATCCATAACATCGTATTGAATGACCGACAAGTAAAAGTGCATGAGATAGTTGAGATAGTAGGCATCTCAGACGAACGTGTGCGCAATATCTTACTCCAATGTTTAAGCATGAAGAAGCTCTCCGCGTATTGGGTGCCGCGTTTACTCACTATGGAACAAAAACACACGCGTGTGACCACTTCAGAGGCAGGTTTGGCGTTGTTTCAACGGGATAAAATGAAATTTATGCGTCGTTTCATAACAGTAGACGAAACGTGGATCCACCACTATACACCAGAAACCAAGGAACAGTCAAAACAGTAAATCTACTGTTTACTGTTCGCCTCAAGCAATCGCTTGAGGCGAACCTGCGCTGAAGAAGGCCAAAGCAGTTTTATCGGCCAACAAAGTGATGGCCACAATTTTTTGAGATGCACGTGGTATAGTCCACATTGAGTATCTACAGAAGGGTAAAATGATTACCAGCGAATATTATGTCAATTAATTGGACCATTTCAACAAAGTTTTAATGCAAAAACAGCCGCATTTGTCTCAGAAGAAAATCCTTTTCCATCAAGACAATGCACGAGTGCACACCTGCGCGATCGCCATGGCCAAATTCCATGAGTTACACTATGAGCTACATTCTCACCCACCATATTCTTCGGATTTAACCCCCTGCGACTATTTTCTGTTCCCGAATTTGAAAAAATGACTGGGTGGAAAAAAAAATCTTCCAATGAAGAGATCATGCACAAAACTAATGCCTATTTTAAAGGGTTTACAAAATCGTATTATATTCAAGGGATCGAGAAGTTGGAGAAACGTTGGATGAAGTGTATGGTGCTAGGGGGAGACTATGTTGAAAAATAAATAATAACTTTTACAAAATATATATTCCTTGTTTAATTTTTACCAGACTTATCACTCTGCCTACGTAGCATTGTGCGTACGTTGGTTTGTTTACAAATTCGTGCGTTCTGTTTCAACAAATCTATACTAATATTATAAAGCTGAAGAGTTTGTTTGTTTGAACGCGCTATTCTCAGGAACTAATGGTTGGAATTGATTTTTTTTTGTGTGTTGGGTAGTCCATTTATTGAGGAAGGTTATGGGCTATATAACATCACGCTACGACCAATAGAAGCGGAGCATAAATGAAAAATGTTGCAAAAACGGGAATAATGTCCATCCGTGCGAAGCCGAGACGGGCCACACGCCTGTAACAGCTACTTTCACACAGAAACTGTTTACAGGACCCGTTTTTATTTTGGTGATGGCTCCTGTAGTTGTATGAGCGAGTTCACATACACGAAGGTATTCCGAATCTAGTAAAAAATACTGGATCCGTTATTTTTATCGTATCATGCCTGCCAGACACAACGTAGCTGCCATGTGTTTAACTAATCCGTCGGTACAGATGTGAACAACACGTCCAGTACCGACGGATCCGTTAAAACGGATCCGCTGTGCGAACGAAGGATAAGTAGTTAATCTTCGAGTCCCAAAATATGTTTTTTTAATGCTTGGTTCTCAGACCGACCGCTCACCTGATGGTAAGTAGTGATCGCTGCATATAAAAACCTACAACCCCAAGAGGATTGCTGATGCGTCGCCAACCTGAGAGACAAAGTTGGGAAGTCTTATGTGCCTGTAATTTCAACGGCACCCATACCCTTCAAACCGGTACACAGCAATGATGCTTGGCGTTAGAAATAGGTATGGTGGTCGAACTCCGCCGGATGAACTTTTTCACAAGGAGTTCTACTATTACTAAAACTAGAAGGATCGAGAAAGCTAGACTTTTTCAAGCACATTTCCTAATCTTTATCTACAAGGTTAGTCGGAAAGGGGGTACTTAAGCCGCGGGCCACTTAAAGTATCACTGATGACTATTTTAAAGCAAGTGTTAAAATTTCAAAATTCGATAATTTTTATTTGCATGCAACAAGATTTTTATTTTAGATTTTTCAAAAAAATATCACCCCTACTTTAGTTATGAATTCAGAATAATAACTTTCTAATCCGTGACCCTAATTATGACCTAAATTGTAAACACAGCTGATCATAGCTATGGACAGATAGATTTAGCATATTTTTTACGAAATCTTTGAAAAGCTATTTCTCTTAAACTATGAAGTTTTGGGGAAAGTTGTAGAACAAAAGTTATCCCTTATTATGGTTACTTTAACACCCTTTCGGCTTAGTACCCCCTTTCCGACTAACCTTGTATACTACCTATATATAAAAAGAGAAATTGACTGACTGACTGATCTATCCACGCACAGCCTAAACCGCTGTGTTAGAAACATGAAATTTCCACAGTAGGTACCTTTTATAAAGTAGGTTTCCTTAGTGGATACTAGGAAGGATTATTCAAAATTCCTCTCCTAAGGAGGTAAAAAAAAAACACGCAAAGCTGCGGGCAAAAGTTACCTCACCATAA
Source organism: Amphipyra berbera (assembly GCA_910594945.2). Taxonomy (NCBI): domain Eukaryota; kingdom Metazoa; phylum Arthropoda; class Insecta; order Lepidoptera; family Noctuidae; genus Amphipyra; species Amphipyra berbera. The sequence goes on along the minus strand of OU343136.1, from coordinate 4,346,054 downwards.
CTGACAAACGATTAAGCACTTACACCAACCACAAAGGAATAATAGCGTGCAGATTTTATTAGACAAAACTCAGGCTATTCCACTAAGTGCTATCTGAAGTGAACACACTCATAAAGAGCGGAGTTAAAGATTGCAATGATGCATAAACTGTGACCAGTTATTGTGCCTGTGGGAGAACCCGATAAGAGGCCACTGCGTTCAACATTTATATTACTTACGTGACGAAGTGAGAACGCAACAAGTTTTGCTTTTTAATAAGAAAAATATTTTTGAGAATGTAATAAACTTTGACTGCCTTGTTGGTCTAGAGGTCGACTGTGGTGCGACTGCTGAGCATGGGGTCCTGGGTTCGATTCCTAGGTCGGACAAAGTGTTATTGGGGTTTTCCATGTGAAATTCTTCAGTAGCAGCCCGGAGTTTGAATTTGTGCCCGGTTGATGGTAATAGGCTCGCCCCCTATTTCATGGGACTAAACATAACGGTGAAACGAGGGTGTGACTATACACCTCTGCCCAACCCTTCGGGGAATACAGGCGTAATGTCATTTATTTATTTATTTATTTATTTATTTATTTTACTTTAATTATAACGGTATTAGCACACCAATTACAACAATTAAAGACAATGACAAAATACAGTTTAAAAAGGTATTTCAAAAGAAATAAAAATAACATTAATTTACACACAGTCATACATCCTTCTCGCAGAAACGCAAACACTCTAACAATATATTCGGCCATCCATCCGCAAACAAATCACAGTCAGGATTGGCGTACAGGAGAGCGTTGATGATATTGTGTTGTTTAAAATAATATATATATAATAACCTAATCAGCCCATTAGTGTCCAAATGTTCGGCACGGGCCTTATCTCAGAATGAGAAGGATTTAGACCTTAGTTTACCACGCTAGCCAAAACACAACTCAACTGCTTTTAATTTAAATAAGATAAACGCTATCGCAGCATAAAGTCCCTTATTAGTCCGCAAACGGCCTAATAAATAGAACGAAAGGACATGCATAGCAATAAATTAGAGGCAACGGAGTGTGTTAAGTAAGATTTCTCTCTGAAATTTTCCAGTTAGAAAACATTTAGCTTGCCGGCTGGCTAATTAGAAAATCATTAAACTAAGGCAAAACTACATTTACAATCTAATCGTGTTTGATTAAAGTCGGTGAACTATTTAAAATTCTACATAAATTAGGTACAGTAGGGGAATGAAAAGATTATAACATCTTAAGGGCTATTTTTGCATGTACAGAGCAATAAACAAACTATTTTACCGACTGCGTATTGCCAACATTATAGAAATAAAAATACAAGTATTTTTTGACTGGATATAACACAACACCAAGCCTTATACTCCCCAAAGGCTGCGTTTCCACTTTGTCGTGACAACAGATAGTCGTGTAGTTTTAACTGTCGTAGTTTATATATTTAAATGGAGGTGTTCACATATAAGACGACACGATTAACTGTCGTTCACGACTTGTTTTTGCAGTGACGACAGATTGTCAAGTCAATGGGAACGGCTAGCAAGACAGTCGTAAAACGATAAGAAAACGTCACGACATCGTGACGGCAAATCATGTGTCGTTGTTACGACTATCTGTCGTGGCCACGATAAATATATCGTCTCATCTTGTAGCTTGCTACTGATGTGCAAACGACAAAGCGACTGCCGTGAAACTATAAAATGTCGTCGCGATCCAATGGGAACAGCTAGAGACGACAGACGTCCAACGATAAATTAATCGTCACGACATAGTGGGAACACGCCCTAAGGGTTCGGGAGAGGTGATTTTTTAATACACCCTCGTTTCGCCAGGTATGTTTAAATCCCATGTAATAAGGGACGAGCCTATTTTATTGACAGGATATATTAAACATTATAATGGTGAAATGATGACAGACCCCAGTTAATTTATTTAATCATCGTATAGATTGATGTCATGGTTTTCACAACAAAACTCCTTAAATCAAATCAAACATAGCACTACTACGTCAGATGGAGGCAAAAGACAATTTTGATCATTGCTACCAAATAATGAAACAATTTTCAATTTTCAACAGTTCGAAAAGGTAACATGTGCCCGCGATGTGGGAAAGGAATAAAATTGGGAACTGACGAAAGTTTTTATTCCCCTACTGTACAATTCTACATAAATTATGTACATTGTCAATATCAGACAAGTGTTGAATTACAAAAATAAAATAAATGCGATTTTCTTTTAAATTTGCAATGTGTCCAACTTTTCGTTCAAAATATACTAGACAGCTAAAGTTTGTTAATGACCGATTCCTATAATTTACGGAGCGTTATTGGTTAAAATTGAGACTCTTGTATCTTTACAATAATGAAGTAAAAACCTCATTGCTTTGCATAGAAGTAGCTATCACACGTACAATTAGCTTACGAGTCTACTTATAATTATACCTAGTGTGGCAAAAAAAAAGCTGTCATTGGTAAGCAAAACGATTCGTTTTGTTTATAGGAACCGAGTCTAAATATAACTTTAATTTATAGAAACAGATACATAATATACAAATCACATACCCGGCCAAGTCTAAAGAAAAATACTTCAAAATTTCCAATTATTTTTATCTACCTGACCCACAAGCAGACATAATCCAATTCTCAAATGACCCAGAATTGAAATAAAGGTCGAGATAAGCCTTTAAAGAGCATGCATCGAAATAAAGCCGCTCACTGACTGCGGCGCACGGACGCGCTACAAACGTTGGCTAACTACTATAAGATAACATCACGCCAGTATTCCCCGAAGAGTTGGACAGAGGTTTATAGTAACACCCTCATTTCGCCGTTATGTTTAAGTCCCATGTAATAGGGGCTGAGTCTATTGCCATCACCCGGACACAAATCTAAACTCCGGGCTGCGACTGAGTAATTCCACATGGCAAAAGCCAAAAACACTTTGACCTGGGGATCGAACCCTGGACCTCAAGATCAGCAGTCACGCTTGCCATCGACCAACGAGGCAGTTTATACTATAAAATTCTAAAACTCATGGCCCCTACGGAAGCCTTAATTTTTTGGAACACGGCAGTGGCTTGACTACTCAAAAGTGCCTGTAAATGGTCTTAAATGCTTTGACTTTGACTTTAATTGAATTTGGTAAAACTACGTGTTCAAGGGAGGCTACTTGGTAAAATTGACATATGTCTATAGAATAGAGTACAAAGGACATAATAAAATATCCTCAAGTCAGTCATGAAAGTATGAACGTGCGCGTAGATGATAATTATTATTTTAATTCATACGTAATAAGAACAAAATTTTAAAATAGTCTTCTTAGTTGTCGACAATAAGATTGACATTATCATTTTGGAACCCTGTGTATAATATCAGCAAGCACATTGGGTCACCCGCGCGACGGCGCAACGAGTATTCCTAAGGAGGGTTGATGTCAGGCAGGCGGCTGGTCATAAAAAAATAAGCCAAAACCTTTAACAACATGGATTTAAGAAATACATGTTGTGCCAACACCACCTAGTGTAGGATAAGGGTAAGGAGAAGAAGAAGACGTAATAAGCACAAATGCGGGAAAAAGGAGTCACGGATATAAAGACGTTGCTTGCTAACTCAGCAAGTTAAAGTAATAAACGTTTGGTATTTTATTGAATGACCGAGTCCACAGCACTGGAGTGCATCCAGTTGTTGATTGGAAACCGCAAACCGGCAAACTTGTTTGCCGAAGTGTGAGATTACGCCAGGTTAACCAATTATGCAAAGGAAACTGCTTGGATAAACTGGTTGCATCCGGTAGTTTAAGCCGTATGTCGCGGTGAAATCTGAGAAGGACCTGTTTGAAGGATAGTTTTATGGCCGGTTGCTATGACTTACCGAGCGTTATTGGTGAAAATTAAGAGGTTCGTGAGGGGCTCATGGCTAATTACCAACCTCACGAGTTATACGATTTGCGAGATTAAGCTGCGCTTACCGCGGTCAGTCTGTAGATAGGTGACCGTTTGTTACACATGGAGACTCCTCCATACCTCGGAGAGCATGTTAAACTGTCGGTCCCGGGTGTCCTAAGAATACCTATGACAGTCGTTAAGGGAAGTCAGAAGCGCGAAAATTCTGACAACCTATCTAACCTTAGGATATCGGCATTGCCCAGTAACTGGGTTGTGGAGGTCTGATGGCAGTTGTTTCGTGTAAAATACTGGTATTCAGCCGCATCTGGTTAGACTGGAAGCTGACCCCAACATACTTGAGAAAAGGCTAGGCAGAACATTGGTGAAAATTAAGACTCTTGTAATTTTACCAATAATGAAGCAAAGACCCTACCCTACAAAGACCACAGCTTTGCACAGTAGACCCTCCCATACGTAAGTAGATATCACAGGTCAAAGTTAGCTTTTGAGTCCATTTCTATGCCAAGTTTGACAATAGAAAATGCTACCATTGGTAAGCAAAACGATTAGCTTTTGGCCACAAGAACCGGGTAGGTATTAGTCGATATTTTAATAAAGAGCAAAGTGTGCAATTGGCTGTCTTATAAGACAATTACGGAATTACGTCAAAAGGAAGGGCGATATGCTCTTAATACGCTCCTTGTACATATTGCGTCCGCAAACCCATTTTCCCGGCGTGGTGAATGTGCCAATATTTCCTCCGTCACTGTACCGGTTTTATAAGAAGCCCTTATTCCATAAATCGTTTAGCCTAGGTGTACACGAAGACGCAGGCTGCTCAGGAAACACAGATCTTTCACAGTTTCACAATCCAACAGTCAGGCAACGCCTACACGGTCAGTGACATTGCCCGACATCCTTTTGTGGCTAAACGTTTGGTTGATATGATGTTCTGCCTTTTTTTCTTTTTTTTTCGTTGGAAAATATTCATGTATGTCCCTCGCCCGGCTGCCGGTCTCTTACCGGCTAAAAACCAACGGTTTTTTTTCTCCTGACCGTTCGGCCGGGGTCGCGGGATTCGCAAAAGCATGCACCGCAACCCCGGTAGGATGTTCTGCCTAGCCTTTTTCCCAATTGTTGGGGTCAGCTTCCAGTCTAACCAAATGCGACTGAATACCAGTATTTTTACACGGAATTTACACGGAGCGACTGCCATCATACCTCCGCAACCCAGTTACAGGGCAATGCCGATATCCTAGGGTTAGACCATCAGACTTTCGGACTTCTGACTTCCCGTAACGACTGTCAGGTATTCGTATGACACCCGTGATCGACTGGTTGATATGATGATGATAATGAATTGTGCAATTAACCTTTGCGATGGAATGTACGTCCATGCGCCGCAGTAAAGTGGCGGCTTTATAAAGACTGCACGAAGTGCGTCGAGGCGAGATTCCAATTATCCACAGCTTTTGTTCCTTCTCACTCCGTGCCGTCCTATTGTCGTCACATTCGCGCATTCAATGAATATTTTTCATTCATTTGTGGCTTTAATTAATATCTATTTTAGCAATTTTCAATGGAAACTGTACCCTTCCGTACCCAACGTGTTCGCTTTTGTTGTTTAATTGATTTTCGCGTTATCTGTAGCCAGTTGTAATGGAAACACGTTTAGTGTGTGGAACGGCTTTTATGTGGACATATCAGGCGTCCGTTGTGAACTAACCTTTATGCGATGTTTAATGTTTCTTTAGCTATTAAAACCCCTTTTATAGTATGGTATCACTGGTATGGAGAGACTCATTTACTACACCTATGTACCTATTGTATTTTAGCTTTAGTATAAGAATAGTTTATTATAGTTTGGTCTAATGGCGGCAAGCCCGATTGCTGATCGTGAGGTCTTGGGTTCGATCTCCCGGTCGGGTAATATGTTATTGGGTTTTTCCGTGTGGGATTCCTCAGTAGCAGCCCGGAGTTTGAATTTGTGCCCGGTTGCTGGCTATAGGTTCACCTACTATTACATGGGACTTAAACGTAACGGCGAAGTGAGGGTGTTAGTAATACACTTCTGCCCAACCCTTCGGGGACTACAGTCGTGATGTTATGTTTATGTTTTATTATCGTTATAAACATCTTTTAACCTATCTTGTCCATACAACATAATTAATATAATTGATAGTTTGCTAGAATTACTAACTATTATTTTGATTCCATATTGTTGGGAAGTCTCAGAGGTCAGACGCCAGGGCCTGGGAAGTCAGCCTTGGTGAGTGGTGCGCCATGACTCATAACCCACTGACCAAAATTTATATTAAAAAATAAACATCTATCAAAAAATAATAACAGAATAATCAACTTAGGGCCGGTTGTTTCAAACGATCAGTAAATGTATGTTACGTTAGTCAAATATTAACTATTACGTAGTATGTTTAACGTCCGTCAAACGCAGAGCGTTGTGTCTTTTGACGTATGTCAAGAACGACAAAGCATGAAACAACGCTTATTGTTATTTAACCATCGTTAACGCTATTTTGAACTGTTACCCGTTAGTAAAGTAGTCGTGAAACAACCGGCCCTTAGGAGATTTTCGTATCAATCAAACAAAGAAATTGAAATTACGTTACGTCCGCCCATAGCCGAAGCGCTTCTATGGTCGCCGTTTTAAACCGTCGCCGATACATTATTCTTAAAAAAAAATAACCAAAAAGTTCTTATTACATTCCCGAACATAATAAAATAAAAATCGAAGATAATTCTAGATTGATGACTTAATAATCCAGTATTCAATTTTGATTTGAGCTGAAACCTTAATCTGTGGGATCCAGATAGGCTGACATTTGATGCTATACCCCAGATAAATGAATCTGGAATTGAGCCTTTCGATAATATTTTCTGTCTGACTTTTAAAATATGAGAATAAATTAAAATTGAATGAGATTCATGACGTTTTAGTCTAGTCTTTAGTCTAGTGATAGCCTAGTGGTGTGACCGTCAGACTGCCAAGTCGTAGGTCTCGAGTTCGAACCCAAGGCATGCACTTCTGACTTTCCTGATGTGCGTATTGTATAATTTATCAGTTGCTTAAAAACGGTGAAGGAAAACAGCGTGAGGAAATCGATACGAACCGATATTTTGTACACTAGCTGTGTCCTCACGGCTCCGCCGGTAGCCTATGTTACTCAGTCATAATGTAGCTTTCTAACGCCGAAAGAATTTTTGAAATCGGTCCAGTAGTTTTTAAGTTTATTCGTTACATACAAAAATCCAAAAATACAAATCTTTCCTCTTTATAATATTAGTATAGATATACACTGGCCTGCAAAACTAAGTATCACACTTTAAAAGTGAATATCATTAAAAGTGTAGTACTTATTTTTGCAGGCCAGTATAGATAGTATAGATCAATTAATGACATTTATATGTAATAATAATGTGTGATAATAATGTATGATAATGATAATAATGTGATAATAATTGTACTAATAATATAATCTGCATACTAATTGTGACATTTAAACGTAAATAATTAGCACGCTTGCTTGCAGGCAGACAATGACTTTAAGGCTGTAAGATCTTCCCCTGTAAACTACTATGTACCTATTTTCTTGCAAATAAACATTTTGAATTTGATACTTGATATTTCTCGACGGCATGTGAAGCCAAGTCAGAGGTCCATGGGCGGCATAAACTCTGACACCAGGTTAGTCACTAACCACACGAAAAGAAGAAGGGTCTAGTCTAAAATAGATACGAATATTGTAAACCATCTACTTATAGTATTTAAAAAAATACGATACTTAAGTACGTCCGACGCACCCTGGGCAGTCAGCCCCGCTACCAACCTTGGTGGCTGGCTTATCTTTTCGTCACGGCATTAAGAAATTCTCATGTACCGCACACGAGAGAGACTCGAGAGTTATAACATATTAACATTACATAATATCACGCCTTGTATTCCCCAAAGGGTTGGGGCAGAGGTGTATAGTAACACCCTAATTTCGCCGTTATGTTTAAGTCCCATGTAATAGGGGGCGAGCCTATTGCCATCAACCGGACAAAAATCTAAACACCGGGCCGGGCAGTAATTTCACATGGAAAAATCAAAAACACGTCGACCTGGGGATCGAACCCAGGACCTCACGATCAGCAGTCGCACTTGCCACCACTAGACCAACGTGGCAGTTTCTTAATAGATAGTGATAATAATCAATAAACTCGATATATTTCATTAAATATATCGAGTTTACGAAATGACATTTCATTTCAAAAAATCATCAAACCATCTCTATTCCATAATACCTACCATTAAAAAACCATCTGTATTTAGCTTAGTAAAACTTTCACCCAATACCAACAAACAAGCGAAGGCCAAGCGCCAATAAAAAAAATTAAAATACACAAACCAAAAATATTAACCGTACTTCAGAAGTGAACTCGCAACTTCTGACGCCATCTGTTGACCGAACATTGTAACTACACTTCGATGCGGGAAAACTTCGAAGAGTTTCGAGGTCGGCTATTTTTCCCCCAGTGATTTGCATTCTTTTCACATTTAGAGCAAATGAGCGTACCCAGTAATGAATTTGGGAAGTACTTCCCGGTGTTATGACGAATTTTTATAAGGACCTCGTTTAATATAGACTTGATTTTGTCGCAACTTTGCCAGAGATGTTTTTGAGCACGATATTCTGTGATTACTTTTTGATAGTTCGTTGGGGGAGATAGAAATGCTGAATATTATTTTTGAACAGATTGTTGAGACGACTTCGAGGTCAGACAGGAGTCGCTTTGCATCAAAATCTAGTCATATTATCATGGTAAAGAAACTAGTTTTATGCATGGTAATGAAATCGGACTTTCACAAAAGTGTTTGATTGATAAATTCACTTCGAAGAGCAAAATTTTCTACCAAAAATGACACTTTGGTTTTGTCTCTTTCAGGGCCAATATCACAGATCTTCCACCGACAAATAAACAACTAAAATACATATAAAAAGGGACATCGTTCCCCATCGACGTTTGATAGGCAGTTAATTGATGGATTGTGATGCCAGCATGATCCCCACGGTACCCCAGTCGCGGGGATAATTTATTTTGCTTTTGTTTGCTTCGCTTTAGTGTGTGATAAACTCTTTTTTTCTTTGCTTTCCTATTTTTGATGGTGGCAGATGAGATTGGACGGTGATTGATAAATCGTAGTTTTTAGTGTTGCTATTGCGACCGGTATTATTTTGGTGTTGTTTTTTGTTTGTGGTATGAAATGTTTTTGAAGTGATTTGGGTTATGAATAAATTGATAGAACTTAACTGCCTCGTTGGTGACAAGCGCGACTGCTGATCGTAAGGTCTTGGGTTCGATCCCCAGGTCGGGCAATATGATATTGGGTTTTTCCGTGTGGAATTCCTCAGTAGCAGCCTGGAGTTTGGATTTGTGCCCGGTTGATGGCAATAGGCTCGCCCCCTATTACATGGGACTTAAACATATCGGCGAAATGAGGGTGTTACTATACACCTCTGCCCAACCCTTCGGGGAATACAGGCGTGATGTTTATTATGTTATGATAGAACTCGACAATAGGTGAAGTTGTACCGTATTTATTTGCCAAAAAGGGAGAGGAGTTTACCTACATAGTAATGGTAGTTCTTGAATTGCCGTAGTACTACATGGGTGCATGAAAAAAGCCTCTGCGAGTGACGATACTTAATTACGTCCAACGCACTCTGGGCAGTCAGCCTCACTACCAACCTTGCTGACTGGCCAATCTTTTCACCACGGCATGAGTTATTCTCATATTGCTCGTGCAGACACGAGAGAAGAAGAAGTAGGTACATAACATAATTAGCCCATTACTGTCCTACTGCTGGGCATGGGCCTCTTCTCAGAATGTGAAGGGTTTAGGCCTTAGTCCACCACGCTGGCCTGGTGCGGGTTGGCAGACTACACACACCATCGGGAACTTTATGGAGCCCTCTCAGGTGTGCAGTCTTCCTCACGATGTCTTTCCTCCACCGTTAACGCAAGTGATATAAAATTCTGATCCGCACATGAACTCGAACAGTCAAAGGTACGGACCGCGATCGTACTCAGACCCTCCTGCATGGAAGGTAAGCGTTCAACCGCAAGGCTATAACTGCTTAGGTAGTAGATACTACGTAGATAAATTTACCATTGTATGTAAAAAGGTTTTCGTCCTATTTAGTAGAACGAGAACAGTGTACGTAAACCTACACTTTGTCGATGACGGTATTTAGTTCCATGTGACCTTTCAATCTCGACTGAGCTTTCATTTTAATATTGCTGTTTGTAAGCATTTCTTTCTAGAAAATTTATGAAAACTGAATAAAGGCATAAGTGTTATCGGTAGCTGGTAACACTGGACAATGTTGACACAGGAGGGTAATCGTCCCCCCCCCGGTGGGTTCCCGCATTGTCGTTGCGGGGGGGCTTAGTAGCCGTGGCATTGAACCCCACGGTGAAGCGAAGAGGAACCCAAGGAGGGGCCGCTCGTCGGGGCTTGGGTCTGGTAGCCCTCGATGTAGCGGTCAAGTAGGTTGCGGTGTCGCTTCGGCGACATCGCAACTGAGGCGGGCCGCGATGTCGTTTGGAACGCATCGCGGCTGAGTGCGGGAGGCCGCGGCGGGAGAGGAGTGCCGGTATTACGGTGCGCCGTTCTCCCTACCTTCCGCGGCCTTGACGGGGCCGCCACCGTCAGATGGCGGACGTGGTGGGGCCGCAGGGGAAGAGGAATGGCGGTGTGTACCTGGCCGCCCTTTCTATCCTCTGCGGCCGAAAAGTGGTAGGCGGCGGGGCCACTAATCTGACCCGTCGCAGGGGGACCAGGGGTGCCCAGACACGGGGTAGTCTGGCACCCATGTACTTGTTTGGTCCCCGAGGTGGTCACGGCGTACCATTTGTTCTGGTGCGCCGGTGATGTGGGGTGCCCCCCGCGCCTCTCAGGAGGTCGTGGGGTGGGGCCCTACAGTGGAGAGGTCCACCAGCAACTGGTGGACCAAGACCTGCCGGGGTTGCGGTGCATGCAATGGCGAATCCCGCGACCCCGGCCTTAGGTCAGAAGGAGGGACACCGTGGTGGTTTTAGCCGGTAAAAGTCCGGCACACCCCCCCGTCTGCCAAAGACGGGGGATAGTCCATGAGGATTTACCCAAGTTAAAAAAAAAAAAGGAGGGTAATCGTCAAGATGAATTAACGTACCCGAAGTTATAAAAACAGTGGTCATTCGACGGAGCAAAGGATTCCATGTCGAACAGCCGAAGAAGTCTGACCTTTTATATCTGGTTTGCTTGTATAATGTGATATATTGTGAACTAGCTTCTGTAACTAATCACTAACCTAATTAAAAGTACTCTCAGTGGTGGAGAGTCTATGTTGGTTTCATTTACTTTATTTACCATGCTCCCAATCCTGACATACCGATATTAGCTATAACTGTAACGATAGATTCACCCCTAAAAGATTCTGTTGTATGTCTTTGATATGAGGTAGATTCTGTACTTTCTTACGACGTATATTCTAACCTCACACACCTCCCAAGGTCGGCCTTCATAGTATTAACCTACAACCTTTTGCTGGGGATACATTGAACAAAATCGTGTATTATTTAATCCTTGTAACTCCATGCTTCAACCATGTTGGGTACAAAACCTCGTGTCATGTAAAACAGCTATGGTCAGTCGCTTACCGTGTTTATTGACAGTCGATAATACCGGGTGTAACGCAACGGACACGTACCTGGATATCCGGATACCGTTCGATGTAAAACCTTGATGTGTTTTTTTCACACGATTTATATTAGTTTCACTTGTAACTAACTAACTAACAATGTAATAAAATCTTGAAAGTCAATTTTAACCTACTTCTAATTGTCGTATCGAACTGAAACTTTAAAAGTATATTTAGTTCGGATGACAATACTATAATTTGGTATCTTGGAGCTGATCTGACGATGGAGTCAGGAGGTGGATAGTGGATTTATTCATTGGCTACTAGTAAACCCCTCAAATAATTTAAAGTGCGTGATAAGAGCGTGGTTTTTAATTTTTTAAACTACATATTTTTATTCAATGTAATAGGTTGGCTCTCAGGCCGACGGCTCACCTGATGGTGAATGGGTACCATCGCCTATAAACACCTACAACACCAAAACGATTGATCATGTATTACCAATCTTATGACCGATTCCTATGAATAATCGAGCGTTATTTATTATACTATATTTTGACACACAAATTTGAGTTACTGCTTTCAGAAATTTGTTTTTTTGACCGTTTAAAACATCCAAACTAATGTGTTCCTCATAACGTGCCCGTTAAGGTTCAATATTTAACTAAAAAGTGTAAAAAAACCTGTAACTGCGTTTTAGGGCCTGCGCGGCAGTATTGGTTGAAATTAAGACTCTTGCATCTTTACCAATAATAAAGCAAAGACTCCATAGCTTTGCATAGTAGATCCGCCTATACGTTAGTAGATATTACGGGGAAAAATGCTTACAACTATATTTGTATGCCCAGTTTGACAATGAAAAATGCTACCATTGATAAGCAAAACGATTTGTTTTTGGTCGTAGGAACCGGGCATAGGAGACAAAGTTAAAAAGTTTCGTAAGCCTGTAAATTCGCCAGGACTCAAACCCTTAAAACGGGGACACAGCAATGCTGCGTGGCGGCAAAAATAGGTGTGGTGGTAGAGTACTTCCCCTGATAATCCATTTCACAACACTACACTTTTCATCAGGTGACCCGTCGCAGTATTTGCCAAACTACTACAAACATACACAATTAGCCCATTACTATCCCACTGCTGGACACGTGCCTCTTCTCAGAATGAGAAGGGTTTAGGCTTTAGTCCACCACGCTGGCCTTGTGCGCGTTGGGAGACTATACACACCATCGAGAACTTTATGGAGCCCTCTCAGATGTGCAGGTTTCCTAAGGATGTTTTTCCTTCACTGAGCTAGAACACGAAAAAGAAACAGCGTAGGTATCGTTGTATATTGCTACATAGCCGCCTAAAGAAAGTAAACTTTTAGATACGTCTATATTTAGTATGCAGGTCTAATTTAGTACGTTGACTGAGATTCGATATAAGTATTATTATTTATTACTATTGTAAACGATGTTGAATACGGAGTACCAAAAGTTTCAAGTTTTACAGAGACGCTCACGGTGCTATATTAGTTTACGATGTGTCAGAATCAAAGTCCCTAGCAAAACTGAATGAGAGGGTTGAGGAACTTCAATCATACCCCGCCAAGAAGAACATAGTATACTTAGTTGTCGGCAATAAGATTGACAAGCATATCATGTTGGGACTCAGTGCATAATATCAGCAAGCACAACGCGAACGCTCAACGAGTATTCCCAAGGATGATGTCAGGCAGGCGGCCGGTCATAAAACAATAAGCCAAATCCTGTAAAAACATGGATTTATGAAATACATGTTGTGCTGATCTCACCTAGTGTGGGATAAGGGCAGGAAGAAGAAGAAGAAGTTGACTGAGATTTGATCTCCTACTTACCTCTCACTTCAGAAGTAAAGCAGGTGGCTCTTTAGACCTAATACTCCCTAATAATAATTTCTTTCATTGCTGTATGTCAGCAGTTGTCCAAATAAAGTCAGTACTAAAAACTTTTCTAACTGAGAGTACTTCGACACTCGCAAAGTTGGGAGTTACGGAGAAAAAACTTTTCCGCCTGACTGTCTGTGATTTCGAGCATTTTGTATGGAACTAATCTCGGTAAGGTTACATTTTTTTCTAGCCATTTGTGAGTGTTCCGATAAATTATACTGAATTCTTATTAAACTTTTTTAGGGATGGGAAAGTTTATCTGTTCCGACCGGATATTTGCTTCATGTGAGGATTGATGCCGCGATCTGTTTGTAGTAACCTTAACCTCTTAGCCACTGCGCAAATTGGGTCGTCAAAGGTTATTTAAAGAAAATTAGTACCGGTAAAATAAAGCTATTTGAGAACCACGGAGCTAATTAGTGTGAACATGGCATAGGAGATTTTTTGATAATTATTTACAATTTCAATAACATAACATCACGCCTATATTCTCCTAAGGGTTGCAGAGGTGTATAGTAACACCCTCATTTCACCGTTATGTTTGAGTCCCATGTAATAGAGGGCGATACTATAATATTGCCGTCAACCGAACACAAATCCAAACTCCGGGCTGCTACTGAGGAATTCCACTCGGAAAAACCTAATAACACTTTGCCCGACCTGGGGATCGAACTCGGGACCTCACGATCAGCAGTCGCGCTTGCCACAATAAGGCAGTTTCAATAACATTGAAATCGTTAACACTTGTGACCATAATGGTTTAAGAAGTACTGAATTCCAACAATCCTATGATTCTCAAATAACTCCATTTTACTTCACTGAATACAGAACTGCTCGTACGCAATACAGCGACCACCAATACCAACGCCCTCTTGATTCTGTAAAAAATTTACTTACATACTAAAACATTTCTAATATTCGTGTTCTGTTTTGCCTAGCCTTTTCCCAACTATGTTAGGGTCAACTTCCAGTCTAACTCAATGCGGCTGAATACCATATTTTACACGGAGCGACTGCCATAAGACCTCCGTAACCCAGTTACTGGGCAATGCCGATATCCTGAAGTTAGACCGGTTTATCAGACTTTCGGGCTTCTGACTTCCCGTAACGACTATTATAGCTATTTGTATGACACTCGGGACCGACGGTTTAACGTGTTCTCCGAGGCACGGAGGAGTCTCGATATGTAACGAACGGTTACCCATCTAAAGACTGACCGTGGCAAGCGCAGCTTAACCTCGCAGATCATATGATACGCGCGGTTGGTAATTAACCACGAGCCTCTCATTCCTAATACCCGTGCAATACGACTAAATAACCGCATTACATACAGTTTAACCCTTAAACTACTCAAAAAACAAAAATATTAAATAAGCAATTTTGATCAAAATCTCCTACCTGAATTAACCGTAAAATACAACTGTAGAAGTCATGTTAACCCTTAACGTAACGCCGTCACACGTAACAAAAACCCGTTCATGTTTCATTATGTTCCGGTTTTACCTCACTTACAACATGTAAATAGCAGCGAAGGGTTATTCAACCGATGACCGTGTTACGGGGCACATATTGAAATGCCAAATTGTCCGTTCTTGTAAGTGTTATGATTTTTTTTTATGATGATTAAAAAGACCGTCTTAGACAGAAAAAGTAACAAATGAAGAGATTCTAACTAGAATCAAAGAGAAAAGACAAAGTTTAGAAATCGGCAAAATTACAGAGCAACAAATGTAAGAATTACCTTTTGATCTTCTTCTTCTTTTCGTGTAGTTAGTGACTAACCTGGTGTCAGAGTTTATGCCGCCCAGTCTCTGACTTGGCTTCACATGCCGTCGAGAATTATCTCTCAGGAATGCCGGTTTCCTCACTATGTTTTCCTTCATCGTGTTTTAAGCAAGTGGTAATTATACAAACGCACATGAAAGCGAAAAGTCAGAGGTGCGTGTCTTGGGTTCGACCTATGACTTGGCAGTCTAACGGTCACACCACTAGGCTATCACTGCTGTAACCTTTTGATTGATGTCCCATTTTCAAATTTATTGGACTACGCATGTCTTCAGTGCCGTGATTGGCCGCCGAATTTGACCAATCGGATTGCTCGGCGATTTTCCGTTCAGACACCAGTGGTTGGATGTGAAACGCTAAAAAGTATTTCATAGATTTATTGCACTGTAGAGGGAAAATAATTGGTCACTCACTGCGCCACGACAGCTTTTTAACTAAAATCATAGAAAGTAAATTAGAGGCAAAAAGAAAACTGACTGTCTCGTTGGTCTAGTGGTGGCAAGCGCGACTGCTAATTGTGAGGTCCTGGGTTCGATCACCAGATGGAGCAGTGTTATTGGGATTTTCCATTAGAAATTTATTAGGAGCAGCCCGGAGTCTGGATTTGTGCCGGCGAAACGAGGATGTACTAAAACACCTCTGCCGAACCCTTCGGGGAATATAAGGCGTGATTTTATGTTATGTATGTTAAAAGAAAACGAGGTAGACCAAAAAAACGTACGCAGATCAATTTAAGGAAAAGAAATGAAGAGTTTTCATTGGACAGAGAATGATGGAGATTGCCTACACCGAAAAGTGCCCAACACTTAGAGGTTGCATCGATGGGTGAATGTGGGGTTGTGTGATCTTTAGATGATGCATGCATGCCGTCAGTTGTAACAGGTCAACTCCTGCTATGGCTCTTTCCTCAAAAGGCCATTCCAGACGTTGTCCTACATTGTTACACTCACATAGTTTTTATACCACAATGTACTTTAAAAGAGATCTTGATCTCCGAGTTTGTTTCGGCTTTTCTTCTCAAAGCTAGTCAGATAGGAAATGGCGGCGCCATCTAGTCTTAAATAAACATTACATTGACTTGTATGAGTGTCTGCAATAGAGATATTTACAGAATTAAAAACATTTATCATTAGCTTATATCCCTCTTCTTGTGGGTGACGTAAGAGGAAAGGCGAGTGACGAATAATATTATGCGGATGACATAACTTTGTGTACTTAAGAAAATCATAAAGCGAAAGTTCTGTGACTACAAATGATTTTTTATATTTGACTAGCGACCCGCCCCGGCTTCGCACGAGTGCAATGTAGGTACTAGTGTGGGGCATATAAACCTTCCTCTTGAATAATTCTATCTATTGCTGAAAACTGCATTAAAATCCGTTGCGTAGTTTAAAAGATCTAAGCGTACAGACAGCGGGAGCGACTTTGTTTTATACTATGTAAAGATTTATTTATTCAAAATTCTAATCCATTTCCAATTTATGCCCAAAAAATGGCTAGTCACAAATATTTATTTATTTGGGGTGCATGAAAAGAGCCTCCATGAGTGATGATACTTAAGTACGTCCAGCGTACCCTGGGCAGTCAGCCCCGCGACCAGTCTTGCCGACTGGCTAATCTTTTCACCACGGTGTACACTATTCTCATATAGTTCGTGCCGACACGAGAGAAGAAGACCTATAATACATGGAACTTAATACAAGAGGCGAAACGTGGGTGTACAGGCTCCTGTAATAAAAGGACACCTCTGCTTACCTCTTCGGAGATTCCCAGGGTGATTATATGTATGTATACAATGTTAGTCGGAAAGGGGGTACTAAGCCGAAAGGGTGTTAAAGTACCTATAATAATGGATAACTTTTGTTCTACAACATACCCCAAAAGTCATTAGTTTAAAAGAAATAGCTGTTCAAAGATTGCATAAAAAATACGCTAAATTCTATTTATCCTCAGCTATGATCAGCTGTGGTTACGTTTTAGGTCATATTTGGGGTCACGTATTAGAAGTTTCATTTTCTGAATTCGTAACTAAAGCAGGGATGAAGAATTTTTGAAAAAACTAAAATTAAAATAATTGTGTATGGCATATTTTTTTATTAAATTTTGATATTTTGCACTTTCTTTAAAACAATCATCAGTGGCCCGCGGCTTAGTACCCCCTTTCCGGACTTACCTTGTATATTTCCTACCATTTAGTATTACTTAAGACTTGACAGCCTTGTTGGTCTAGTGGTCGCAAGCACGACTGCCGAGCATGGGGTCCTGGTTTCGATCCCCAGGTCGGGCAAAGTGTTAATGGGTTTTTCCGTTAGGATTTTCTCAGTAGCAGCCCGGAATCTGGATTTGTGGCAATAGGCCCTCCCCCTATTACATGGGACTTAAACATAACAGGCGAAACGATCGTGTACGCGAAACCTCTGCCGAACCCTTCGGGGAGTACAAAGCGTGAAGTTATGTTATTACTTAAGATCATTGTTATCTAAAAAATATATAACCTTATCCAGAATTGTTTCCAGTAACATTCCTTTTTTTGTAAAAGTCTAAATCTTAACAAAGACAAACCTAATTTAAAATTCGTCGTTAACTTCCAAAAAATGATTACATTTGGCAAACAAAGCATTAGTATTCTTCTCTCGTTGGTCTAGAGATAAACCACTGTTGCGTACCTAATAAATATGTACCGAATTTCTGGTTTTATTTGCCATGTCAGACGGTACCTCGCTTTACCTACATAATTAAATTCTTTTGTGGGTTCTAAGACAGCGTCAAGTCTCAAGGGAAGGTAGTGACGTGGTTAGTCTATTCGGCTTATAACGTGAAGTGAATAGTCGAGTTTTAATCGAGAAGACAGATTAGACAAAGTTGTTTAAAAGATGATGTAGTGACAAAAATTGAAAGAAGTATACTTAGGTGGTTTGGTCATGTTGAGAGAATGAGTAAACGGCGATTAACAAAAGAAATTTAAAAGGCGGTTGTCAATGGAAACGCCGGTAGAGGACGTCCTAGAAGGACATATATCGATGTTATTGGTGATGTTCTTCACAAAGGTCAGGTTCGTCGTACTCTGAACCGGCGCGGCGTGCGTGTATGCCAAGATGTATGAATGTGAATGAAGCGAGAGGGGTATGTAAGAGTCATAGCATGTGGCATTCTATAGTTTCTGGCTACCCCCATAGGAAAAAGGCGTGAGTTTATGTATGTATGTATGTAATCGAGAAGATGGCGTTAGTTGTCTTATAGAGACTATTTATTTTTGTTACTTTCGTAAATTCTTGTGTCTGGGTGTTTATGTGTGTATGCACGTAATTTATATTGAAAGGAAGAAAAGTTTATGTTCATTTAGCTATCAATATTAGGGAATCGAAACAAAGTTCTAATGGTCCGGCTACGCGCAGCGACTTCCATGCGCAAACGGCTTGTGCAAACGATATTATCGGTATGGCACTGCGCTGTCTTAACGTAAATGCTTACTAGTGCAAATTAGAATTTGCGCAAATAAGATTGAGCATATGACTGGACCATTAAATACACATACGCTGTTTGATTTCCTACCTTTAAAATAAACTGAGTAAACCTAAGAAGCAATCAATCGTTCTGCCTAGCCTTTTCCCAACGATGTTAGCGTCAGCTTCCAGTCTAACCAAATGCGGCTGAATACCAGTATTTTACAAGGAGCGACTACCATCAGACCTCCGCAACCCAATTGTTGGGCAATGCCGATAATACTAAGAGGCAATCAATAAACAGGTTAAATACCACATTCACAGACACCTTTATTCCCAACTGGCGGTCCGTCCCGGCTTCGCACGGGTGGACATTTTCCCCGTTTTTGCAACATTTTTCATTTATGCTCCGCTCCTATTGATTGTAGCGTGATGTTATATAGCCTCGATAAATGGACTATCCAACATAAAAAGATTTTTTCAATTCCAACCAGTAGTTCCTGAGATTAGCGCGTTCAAACAAACAAACTTTTCAGCTTTATAATATTAGTATAGATTCTATTATAATTGAGGAGATCAGGAACAAAAGGTGTCATGTACATTTTTCATTTTTGTTCAAAAATCGAAAATATTTTTTCACAATTATATCTGTTCGCCTTGCAAATGTCAGTTTTTGATCAGAATGCGTCCTGGAGATGCAATTTTCCCTTCAACGTGGCACTTTTTGAACCAAATCTCTTCAGAAATCGATAAAATCTGAGGTTTTGAGTTTTTAAGTTTTTGAGCCAAAAGTATATATGACACTTTCTGCTCTTTATTTTTTTTTCGTTGGAAAAACTTCATGGATGTCCCTCACCCGGGGAAGGCGAGTGGGTCTGCCGGACGCTTACCAGCTAAAAACCAACGGTGTTCCTCCTCCTGACCGTTCGGCCGGGGTCGCGGGATTCGCAAAAGCATGCACCGCAACCCCGGCAGATACTTTTTGCTCCTGAACTCCTCAATAACACACAAGTCTGCCGAGAAATTAAATCCACCCCGAGTACACACTGAATAACGTTAGATTAAAATCGAAGCCAAGTTCCGAACTCAGCTAGAAAAGTAGTTCAGCTTATAGATTCCTATCTATGGCTCTGTGGAAACAGGTGCATTCAAGCTACCTCTGAAATAAACTTGAGTAGGAAACTACATAATCAAGATCGTGTTTTAAAATGTTGCAGTTTTTGAGTACAATTATTGTACGGTGGGCTAAGAAAATAGATAACCAGTTTTAATAAAACTGCCTCGTTGGTCCAGTGGTGGCAAGCGCGACTGCTGACCGTGAGCTCCTGGGTCCGATCCCCAGGTCGGGCAAAGTGTTATTGGGTTTTTTCGTGTGGAATTCCTCAGTTGCAACACGGAGTTTGGATTTGTGTCCGGTTGATGGCAATAGATTATTACATGGGATTTTAACATAAGGGCGAAATGAGGGTGTTACTATACACCTTTACCCAACCCTTCGAGGAATGCAGGCGTGATGTTATGTTATAAAACGTCCTTTGTGATCAAGTTGCCAAGTTTGTATAGTACAGTGTACTTTCTGATAACGTAAAGGTCACCCCTGTAGCCGTGGGTCTCGGTATTAAGTCAAGGGGGAGAAGAGGGGGGGTTGTTATCTGTTAATAACAATATTGCGATCACCAATGGCTTGCCTTCCATTAAGGAGATTCAGAGAGCAAACCTCTGTTTTTTCGAATTTATGTGCACATCGCATCATGACAGCGTGCTGAACTAAGGCTTAATTCTCATTCTGAAAAGTGGCCCGTGCACAACAGTGGAACTAAAATGGACTAATTATGTTATGACCGTTTACCATATCGGTCATGAGGAGGCCCATGTTCGTAGGGATGTTTGTGGGACTAAACATATAATAATACCGATGAAGGTGTGGAGGAACGAGGTAAGGTGTTACTCCAACGAACTGGGATGATCCTCCAACCAGGCGGGTCTTATGCCTGGCGGGCTACTGCCCAACGGTAGATCTTGGGAAGTTGTATATATTATATACTATCTGCATGTCAAATCTTGATATCGCGATGCAGGATTCTGTGACGTCATATTTGAGAGTTGTCATTATTGTTGCTGTAGTCTGCGTAGTTCGCATGTGGCGTGCTAGATGTCGCCACAAAGGTTACATCGTCATCACTATTAAATAGCAAACAAAACTGCTAAACCGATTTTCTGGGCAACTATACACCCCAGTGACTCGACTAAAATGTTGTTATACACATCACTACAAACCGAGTTACCTACATTGTCTTAGCAACAAAGCTTACTGCAAACTTCAGCTATACCTACTTTATGGAACAAGAGAAAATAATTTATTATTTAGAAGAAGTAAAATCTAATTGCCGTTTTTACTCGATATCGAACTCTGTTATGTTGTAATAAAGTTGTTTTTAGAAAATTACGTAAATTGTTCTTAAAGTAGGTTAAGAAAATAAGTGTAGGTATGCCAGGATCCATGGCGTCGTCGTAGTGTAGTTAATGTTTTAATTTAATATTTTGCTTTGTAAGCACAAGAAAGAAGCTTAAGAAGCTTAAGGTATTAAAGATAACTCACAAAATGTACCTTTCATTATCTTAATTTGGAAAATAGACTAAGTTATTAAAAAATAGTACAAAGTAATTTTTTTAAACGCATAACGAAATTACTGTAATTAGTTTTTTTGTTAATATATGACATAAGAAATACTTTATAAACAATTCATAACATAAAACATAACACCACGCCTGTATTCCTCGAAGGGTTGGGCAGAGGTTTAGTAACACCCTCATTTCATCGTTATGTTTAAGTCCCATGTAATAGGGGCGAGGCTATTGCCATTAACCAGGCACATACTCAAATTCCGGGCTGAGGAATTCTATACAGAAAAACCCAATAACACTTCGCCCGACCTGGGGATCGAACCCAGAATCTCACGATCAGTAGTCGCGCTTGCCACCGCTAGACCAACGTGGCAGTTAAATTTGTGAAAAGTTAATTTAAAAAAATAGTTTGTGAATATTAAAGACAGCAATATTCATAGTCTAAATAAAAAGTCGTGTTAGCCACGTCATACAATGCTATATTTATATAACAAATATTCTGAAACAACCTTCAACTCTTCCTAATTAATTATTAAACACCTTAAACACGTGTAACTTTGGAAAGAATAAATAGGTATAATAAGCATGGCCATTGTAGAATTATTTTCACCGGCATCTTTCACTAACGGTCTATGAGGAAGCCTATTTTAAATAGTAGACTACCTGAAGAAATAAGTTCTAATAATGTTATGTATTTATTATTTAATAACTGTTCCCGCGACTTTGTCTGCGTAAAAATCGGATGGGTTTTAATTTTTTTGAACGGAACCCTAATTCTTTTTCTAAAATAAAAGAAGCCTTAGTTACTCCTTATAATACAAGCTACCTGCCAGTGAAATTCCCATCAAAATCGGTCTACCCGTTTTGGAGATTAGGCGAAACAAACAGGCAGACAGACAGACAGACAAAAAATTTAAAATTTAAATTTAAAATTTATTTTATGTTATCGTATATTCTTTCTTAATTATGCATTTAGTAAAAAGCTGTTATTTTTACATCTCCAAGAAACACGTTTTATTTATTTGTATAGATGTATACACAGTATCATTTAATAAGAAACATCTTTAATAATATTTAGCACAAAAGTACTACTTAATTCAAGACTTTTTTACATCTTATTCGTGATATTTATCTTTATGGAGCACGTAACCAATATTTTCAATGAGTTTTGAATACAGGTATATAATTCTAAGGCCCGTATTAATAAATAACTCCCAACATGGCGGCGAATGAGAAATAGAGTAGAATTACATACATTAGACATTTTTTTTTCAATCTGCCTCTCAATTCATATCGAAACGACACTTAAGAGGAAGCTAGCGAAGAGGCCATTTATTTTGCCTTAGGCACTCACTTAAGTGTCGATGATAATAATAAAAAAAAAGTTGTGAAAATGATGAAATCCTAAATTTTGACAGCTCCTTTAGGAACTTCCCAGGCCGCCATTTTGGGAGGGGTTTATTAATACGAGCCTAAGCTACATATAGCGATGACGTTTAAATATCACAACAGTAATGTCACGGGTTTAACTCCCTTTGGGAACAAACATCTGTTAACTCTTATCTGTTCTCCCCTAGCGTTTGATCTATTGCTAGGGAACGCTTCCATATAAAAAAAACCATTCAAGCGTTTATAAGCAAACGCATCAACAGTACCCTTTTTCACAATAAGGAAAGATTTTTGGTACGCAATCGCCTGGTTGCGTACCAAATTTGAACTTTCAAAGCTGGTATTGAAAAAGATTTTTAACGATGTCAACCCTAATTTTGATTAAATCGCCCGTTACAGAATTACTCTTCGAAGAGACAAAGCGGGAAGAAAAATCCTAGTCTAAAAAACTCTTAAAACCCGGGTTCCATATTAATAAGAGCTTCATGTAGATTACAAAAAAAACGTTACGACAGCACGTTACTTTTTACAACAAACATACTAAACACGAAAACATTGTTATTACAGGAACAGAGGAGTAGAAAAAACACAGGGATATAAAAATCTAGGTCTCGAAAGCGCCGTTTAGCATCACCAGCAGTTTGGAGAGTGCCTCATTATGCTGGATATGAATTGAGATTATTCCCTCGGTAGTTTGAACTGGGTAGATAGTTTGGTTGCTCCTAATCAACTAAGGCCGATTTTACCAACGTCGGCTTGTGCCGGATTCACATTAGACTTACGTGTCGTGTCGTGACGCATCAGTAAGGGCGTCGACACATGTCTACGGTACGGCACCGGCCACCGTGTAACGGCACGATGCCGCTACCGGGAGATGGCACGGCGTCCGTCGTGCCGTAGCACGGTGCCGTGTACGGTGCACCGCGGTGGCATACGGCGAACCGCTCGGTAATTAATATCTTGTTGTTTTTTAGTTCGCACGTGTTAAATAAAGCATAATAATGGCTGACGATTTAGATGTTGACTTTTAATTTCACAAGTGGAAGCACGTCCCGTTTTCTGGGACAAGACAAAGGAGAATTATAAGTATAAAAATTTGAAAACAGAAGGATGTAAAGATGGATGGATTCACCCAATATTTTCTGTGATTGTTTTTTCTTCATTCGTCGCCTTAGTAATAGGAGCAGAATAATACGTCCTTTGCGGTCCATATTAAGACAAAAAATGAACGACAGTTGCTGCCTTGTGCCCGCGGTGCACCGTACACGGCACCGTGCCGCGGCAGGACGCCGTGCCGTCTCCCGGTAGCGGCGTCGTGCCGTTACACTTTTAGAAATTTTACAGGAGATGTTTCTCCCGATGTTAATAGTCTTTCCGCACATTTTGACATATCTAACTTGTTTAAAAAAAAACTTAATTACGTCATTGTTGAACCAAATGAGCGAAATGATAAATGATTTTTATTTCTGTAAATAAATCTGTTACAGACACTTTATATGTCAATGTAATGTTCTTTTTAAGACTAGATGGCGTCCGCATTTCCAACCGGTCCGTTAGAAGGTGCAGCTGACGCTATCGGATTCATATATTTTGTATGAAGCCGTGTATACTAGACTTACATGTTGCACACGTACACGTAAGCACGTTATGTTTTATTGCACGTTAGGATGCTGCACGTAGGTTGTTCTGTCTAGTTTTTTCCCAACTATGTTGGGGTCAGCTTCCAGTCCAACCAGATGCGGCTGAATACCAGTATTTTACACGGAGCGACTGCGACAGTTTCTAGGCAATGCCGATATCCTAAAGTTAGACCGGTTGTCAGACTATCGGGCTTCTGCCTTCCCTTAACGACTGTCATAGGTATTCGTATGACACCCGGGACCGGCTGCTTAACGTGCTCTCCAAGGCATGGAGAGGTCTCCATGTGTAACGAACGGTCACCCATCCACGGACTGACCGCGGCAAGCGCAGTTTAATTAGCCACGAGCAACATTTTTAAATGTCTTTTTTTATGTCAATACATGTTGTGTTATTTTACGAATACATGATATAACTCCCACTCATAACGATGAATAATTTATAAAATCAGCAAGGTTAATAAATTAATACCAAAGCTATAATTAGAGTTGTGTGTTATAAATGAAGTGTAGTGTTAAAAGTTGATTAAACCACATTATGTAGTGACACATTGTCAGCACATAATAATTATGCGAACATAGCAAATGTGTCATGATAACGCAAACGGTTAGTTAGTGTTATATTGCATTTAAATAACTATTTTCTGTTATTATAGAGTATGTTAACTAACGAAGAGCGTTCCCGTTAACTCGCAATAGTATAGCGTCCATAAATCCTAAAAAAATATAACAACCATTGAACAAAAAATGTTTTAATATTTTTAAATAGTAAAATATTCACAAAAAGTATTAAATTAATGCGTAATAGAAACACTACACGCGCACTGGTCTTTCAACTTAGAGCAATGTCGCATAAATTGGGGCATTCTTCGAAAAATATTAACAAGAATTGAGAACGTCATTAGCATCATCCCAAAGTTAAGAATGCAGATGTTTAATACTACAATTATGATAATGAAAACTAAAACTATACCGCTGCCATCAAACAATAAGACAAGAATAAAAACAACCTGACAATACTATAACGTTAACAACCCGGGAGAAGAATGATTTGTTAAAATAATGTTAAAAAATTTCGAATATTCACCCTTTTAATTAATTAATTTTTGATTAATTTATTTCATTATTTAATTCTTTATTTATTTATTTCTTTGTTAATTTTAATTAATTAATTTTTTTATACCTACTTATTTTTCGATGCTGATATTTTTTACTTATCGTCAGTGTAAAGGTAAAAAGACTAAAGCGCCAATATACCTGCTTTACAGTAGAGAGATTCAATAGATATTAATATTAAATAGATAATTAAATTATCTCTTTAATATGTATACTCTAAGAAAAATAACTATGTTTATTTTCTTAAAAAAATACTTTGAATATATGTACTGTAAAGTGTATATTGGCGCTTTAGTCTTTTTACCTTTCCACTGACGATATAGATTAACGAGTTTAAGGGAACGCTCTCTGTTATTTAACATACTTTATAACGAAGCTAAACACTATTGTTAACAACAGTGATAGCCTAGTGGTGTGACCGTCGGGCTGCCAAGTTACAGGTCTCGAGTTCGTACCCAAGGCACGCACCTCTGACTTTTTGGATTCAAGTGCGTATAATTATCACTTGCTTAAAAACTGTGAAGGAAAACATCGTGAAGAAACCGGCATGCCTGAGAGATATTTCTCGACGGCATGTGAAGCCAAGTCAGAGGGCCATGGGCGGCATAAACTCTGACACCAGGTTAGTCACTAACCACACGAAAAGAAGAAAATCCAAAATCGATTCCCGAAACGAACCCGCGACACGTTGCACAAGAGCCAAGCGCTCGGCATCTGCGCCAATCATGTCATTGATAAGACAAGCTAAGGTTAGTTGTTACGCCAACCGAAGTAATTACAGAGCCTATTTCAGCGAAGTTTTATGGACTGATATAAAAATGATATTATTTTGCACTGTAAGGTAACTAAGACATAAAACAAGGCTAGACTATTTCAGAATCAAGTTCTGCTAGATAAGTAAACACCGCTTACATAAGTTCAATGGAGTGTGAGGAAGATTAGTTGGATATTCCACAAATTCTTGGTAAGATGTCGAACACAACGAGACGTGGTGAGCGTCCATTTGTGTGTGAAAATAAATATGAAATAACTGTAAAAAAAACATTTTTAAAAACGAGCTTTTTTAAATTCTCTAAAAGATGAAAATAAACTTTAAATTAAATCAAACCCATCAATTTATTACATTATACAATTAATTTATTTATCTATACTGGCCTGCAAAAATAAGTATCACACTTTTAAAATTGCAATAACTTTTGAAGTACACAAGATATATTTTCGAAACAAAAAGGACTCAAAAAAGAGTTTAACTTTGTTACTATAGTTTCAAAGAAAGCTGATAAAAATTGCTATAAAACGTTTTTTTATTTTAAATCTCTAACTTCTATAGTTTAGAAAAAATTTAAATTTTAAAAGTGTGATACTTATTTTTGCAGGCCAGTGTATACTAATATTATAAAGAGGGAAGATTTGTATTTTTGTATGTAACGAATAAACTTAAAAACTACTGGACCAATTTAAAAAAAATATTTTGCCGTTAGAAAGCTACATTATCACTGAGTAACATAGGCTACGGGTGGAGCCGTGAGGACACAGCTATATGATATAAAAGCTTGTCGCGAGATATAAAATTTTATGAAATGCATACATATTTTTTTTACTTAGAATTACTTGTGTCAAGATTAAATTACTTACATATTGTATTCTTGTTTATTTAGTAGGTACCTCGCGACAAGATTTTAAATCATATAAATAAATAAATTGTATAATGTAATAATGTAGCGTCTCGTGGCTAATTACCCACCGTGTGGATCATACCATTTGCGGGGTTAAGCTGCGCTTGCCGCGATCAGTCCGTGGTTGGGTGACCGTTCGTGACACATCGAGACACCTCCGTGCATCGGAGAGTACGTTAAACAGTCGCTCCCGGGTGTCATACGAATACCTATGACAGTCGTTACGAAAAGTCAGAAGCTCGAAAGTAACAACCGGTCTAATCTTAGGATATCGACATTGCCCAGTAACTGGGTTGCGCAGGTCTGATGGTAGTCGCTCCGTGTAAAATACTGATATTCAGCCGCATCTGGTAAAACTGGAAGCTAACCCTAACATAGTTGGGAAAAAGCTAGACAGAACACTATTAGCCCACTAGCCAACTGCTGGGCACGGGCCTCTTCCCAGAAAGAGACTGGTTTAGGCCTGTCCACCTCGCTGGCTTGGTGCGCGTTGACGCACTTCACACACCACCAAGAACCTTTCGGAGCCCTCACAGGTGTGCAAGTTTCCTCGCGAAGTTTTCCTTCACCGTTAACACAAGTGATAATCAAATTGTGTTCCTCACATGAATTCGCAAAGTCAGAGGTGTGGGATAGGTTCCAAATCAAACCCTGTTGCGTAGAAGGTATATTTATTTACAAATCAGTCATTATAATTCACTAGCTGTGTCCTCACGGCACCGCCCGTGTGAGAAGTGTATTCCAGTAATAAATTTAGCCTACAGCCTATATCCTCAGGGATAATGTCGATTTCTAACGGCAAAATAATGTTTGGAATCGGTCCAGTAGTTTTTAAGTTTATTCGTTACATACAAAAATACAAATCTTTCCTCTTTATTATATTATATCTTTATTGTATAGATGAGATCAATTTTAACCTTATAATTTATTTATTTTCTGAATGCTTACATAGTCTATTTACCGTGGTCCCATCACTAACCATGTCTGCTTCTTATGGTCCCAAGAACATAAAAACAACGTGTAACATAATTCCTCGTGAAAAATGTAAATAATCAAGTAGTCTTTTATGGTTGTTGTCATTTACCTCTCAGAGGAAATTTGGTAAGAATGTAAATAACTTTCTGGGTAGTCTACTCTTTAGTTTTATGTTTCCAGGGTTGTGTTTCAATGATGATTATTTTAGGTTCTATCCAAATTCTTTTTCTTTTGGGTCATTCTACGGTTTTCAAATATTGCAAATAGAGTTTTTACAAGGAACCTTTTAACCCCCCTTAGGGGCTTTAGGGGTATTTTTGTAACATGTTTTATACAACACAGTCTTGCATTTAGCACTACACACCATACATATACACCATATAAATGTTATCAAGTTTCTATAGAACATAACATAACATCACGCCTGTATTCCCCGAAGGGTTAGGCAGAGGTGTATAGTAACACCCTCATTTCGCCGTTATGTTCAAGTCCCACGTAATAGAGGGCGAGCCTATTGCCAAGAATGTTTTTTATAAATAATTTAGAACGAAATAATACATTTTGGAATCAGAAAAAAGAAAAATGTCAGTCATATTCAGTATTTCAATATAATATTTCAAAGTTTAGATAAACATCTGTGCGTCAACGTTGCTCGAAATCATTATTTTTTTCATCTTCATCTTACATATACCTTCGTACATATATTTACGTCTCTAATCCCCGAAAAGGTAAACAGAGGAGTTCTTCTATCTCAGACGTCTGTACACCCACTCTTCGCACCTGGTATAATAACAACATCACGCCTGTATTCCCCGAAGGGTTGGGCTGAGGTGTATAGTTACACCCCTATTTCACCGTTATGTTTAGGCCTCATGTAATAGAGGGCGACCCTATTGCCATCAACCGGGCACAAATCCAAACTCCGAGCTGCTTCTGAGGAAATCTATACGGAAAAACCCAATAACACTTTGCCTGACCTGGGGACCGAACCCAGGACCTCACGATCAGCACGATCAGTTAATAGTATAATATTGTATCATAAATCCCATGTGGAGAACCTATTACCATTTTTCAGCCACAAAAATATGGGGCCAGGTTCATCGCTTCTTACGACTCGTTTGCCCGGCGACGGAGGGGAATTTTATTCTCAATCCGTCCCCCCACGGACTAATCATTATCAACCAGTCAGAATTGTGTGTGACCGCTTACAATAAATATTGTGACAAGTAAGAGCCCGTTCACACGTTTTAATTAAGCTTAATAAATAGCAATATTTAAGTGCTATTATAGTATTTAAATGGTTACATTTAAGCTTTAACTCCATAAATACTAATAATTGAGAGTAGCTGTGATATTAAAAAAAATGTTCTACTTAAAATAACCTTTCTATTGATATATCACTCATTGCTAGAGGAGTGGTAGACCAAAAAACCCATTCTCCTATGCTCTTTACAAATAATTCCAAGGAAATAACGTTCATTAAATTAGCTATCTTATATACAATCATATTAATAAAAACCTATATTTTCTACGAATTCATAAATTGGAAATAGATTCTTTTCCCATCACTTTGATCCCTCAGATTTTTTCCAGAAACCTGATTTGGAATTCACATCACTTACCCATAAGACAAAAACGTAACACGCAAAATACTTTCAGCGAAAATCTAATTTCTTTTTAAAAAAATATAAAATATTAAGCTGAAACTCTCGGAAATATTAATTTCCGGCGACTTAAAAATACCGCCGTGAACCATTTCTTTTACAAAAAAATATGGTGACCCCAAAAATAAATCGTTGGATTAATCCTCTCATTAATCCTCTATCTTGAGGCCTGCGTAACAATTGATTACGTCACGAAGAGATCATCTCCCGCTCTCTCCCTTTTTTGACGAATGACGTCATTTGTCTTTAAAGATTTATCAGTCTATTACATTTTTTACCCGAGTGCCAAGGAAGGGTTATGTTTTTCGCGCGTATCTTGTATGTATCTATGTACCTATATATTTGTTTGTAAATTTCTTTATTACCTAGTATCTTCCAAACGGGTGGATGGATTTTGACAGTTAAGGTATCGTTTCATTCGTCTTAAAAACCCAAGTGTCCTTAGATAGGTGATTGAAAATGAAAAACAAAAAGACGGATTTTTGACTCGAAATAGTAATACCTTAATAAAATCATTTTAACAAAAATAAAACAGACTTCAAAAAAAAAAATAAAATAATTACCATTTTACAAAAGTAACAGATTCAGAAGTCGGTGCCTTCAATTTGGTTCAGCGTGGATTAGTACTGACTTCTGAATCAGTTACTTTTATAAAATGGTAATTATTATTTATTTTTTTTGAAGTCGGTTTTATTTTTGTTAAAATGATTTTATTAACGTATTACTATTTCTAGTCAAAAATACGTTATACTTTTCGTTTTTTTGAAGTCGGTTTTATTTTTGTTAAAATGTTTTTTTTTTTCATTTTAGTGGCCTTAATTACAACATAGTTGGACTTACTAAAGACGCTGCTCGTAACATAATCACATCATCACATTATGCGTACTGTTCGTCATTGAGGACTTCTATTATCTATCTCCAAAGTTCTTCATCAGATCTTCACCAAATTTAAATGGGACCATTTCGAAAGACTACTCTTTTAAACAAAAAAATAAATTTTCAAATAGGTTCATAAATGAGGGTGCAGTGAGGCACGAAACATCTAAAAAAAAACTTACTGCCGAATTGAAAACCTCCTCTTATTTTGGAAGTCTGTTTAAAAGAACATTAAACCGAAGTAGAGTTTACTTCGTTTACCTATAGTTTATTTTATTTTTGTTTTCTATTCTCAATCTTGTTTTCATTTTCATTGTTTTATTATAACCTTTGAATTAAGGACGGATTACTATTATGCATACCTACAATCATTCTATTATGAACCTAGCTTTCGGTTGCCGGGCTCAGCAATATTTTCTCAGTACGACACAATAAATAAAGCGTGTCGACAAACTTTGTAAAACCGATCACTTCCAACTGAGTGCGACTTCAAGACCACTTATTGTGTCGCCGTAAAGTTCATTTTTAGGGTTCCGTACCTCAAAAGGAATAAAGGAACCCTTATCGGATCACTTCGTTGTCCGTCTGTCTGTCTGTCAAGACTCTCTTTCTCAGAAATGAGTGGAGGTATCAAGTTGAAATGAATACCAAATACTTAAATTTACAATATGTAACATAATTAACGCACATCCCGAAAGTAGTTTGTTCAGATTCGTTTACTGAATCAACTTCAGCCATTCTTATTGTGTTTTTTTTTATAAACGTGTTTTTTTACCGATTATTCTGGCATATTGAAAATTGAGCCTTATGTCAAGGGCATAAGACTGGATTTTAATGAAGTTAACAAGGAAATAGTAATACTAATTTCTTGAATAAACAATATTTAGCACATAAAAATAAAATTTCAGTGTATGTATTATGATTATAACATAATATTCTAATTAGGGTGTTTGAGGGTGTGCGTTAATTACGTTACATGTTGTATAATGCCTTGCTGTGAAAAAATCAAACTTCTAAGTCAACGCAATCAAAAGACACGGTCGTTTACGCCGCAGTTTTTGACACTCGCAGGGGAATCAAAACCTGGGAACAGTTGAACTAGAATCATGAAATTTGGCAAGAAGCAATGTCTTATAGCACAAGTAAAGGGAAAACTCCGAAAACCGTAATATGTTGTTACATCACAAAAAAATGTATGGTACCCTCGGTGCGCGAGTCCGACTCGCACTTGGCCAATATTTTGACTAGTATTAATAAACATTCGTGGTCTTGAATTCGCGCTCAGTTCGGAAGTATTCGGTTTTACAAAGTTTACCAACGCACTTTATTTGTTGTGGCGTCATTACACCATTACCAAGATGCAACACTAGCTAAAGCCAAGAATATCCGTGCCGGTGGAATTTTATAGCGGTTCCCCGATGACAACTTCTTTATGTGTGTAATTTTTTATATTTAATGTTATTTTTAAGAAATAAAATGGGACGTACGTATGAGGCTTGCATAGTCGCGAAAAAGTGACTAATGCTTCGAAAAATGGGAACAAAAAATAATATTTTTTATATTTTGATTAAAGGTCAACAAACATTTTATTATGAAACATTCATTTTGTTTTAAGAATCCATTACCAATACACACACAGGGTCCAAGCTAGTGATAATAATTTTATTATTCATACTAAATTAGAGATTTAGGTAGAATTTTAGTTACAATTAAAATTATACTTAACCTGTAATTTGTGTACATTATGTATGTATAGAATTTATAATATTCATAGAAATAAAACTACTATCACCAATAACAGGTGGACGGATATAAATGAACTATTAAGCTCTATTCACGTGTCGTCTATACACGTGGGTTTAGGTACTGCCGAAACTAGTGACAAGTTATTATTCCACTGATTAGGACCCATTTTCCTCATCTGCCCAAATGATTTGCGAGAATAGATAACAAGCTGAGGCAAATATAGTTATACGGCAGATAAAGGCTACGAAAATAAAAATACTGTCTTAAAAAAATACTGGCTCAAACAAGAGAAGAAAAAAAATAAAACATTTTAAAATTAGAACAGTAGAAGGTAAAAAAACAAAAGCAACAAACTAAAAATAAAACAAACTCCTAAAAAAAATACTGGCTCAAACAGGTGTTTACTAAAAATCTGTTCGATAATTAAAATAATTCTGAGAATATCGGCTGTGAAACGCCGCTTTTCAGTAACATAGGAATTTACTATACAACCTTAACGTGAGTTTGTAACTAAAATATTCCATTTCATAGTCAAAAGCATCGGAGTTATGCCTTTCATTTAGGTTTACTAACAAAATCGCACTAAAACTCTACAACAGTTTAAATAAAATTAGTCTAGAATATTTAGCGCTAAATCGCTTGGTTTACATATTTCCATGGATGGTATTATAACAGAAAAGCCTCCGTTACTTAAAACCCACGCAATTTGTAAGTCAAAGGGAGTATTTTGTTAAATAACTTTCTCAATGGTGTTCTTTAAAAGTAGGCAGCCATAAAACAAAATGGTGCTTCAGTAAGGAAAATGTCAATTTAATTTATACAACCTGAAATATCTTTAGCTATATAAGTGAACGTCAAAATGGTGATGGTTGCTTATTTCTTGAAAAACTTATTATAGTATTTATTACATAATTAGTACTATTTGGCAACTATTGGTATATTCTCCTAGCCTTTTCCCAACTATGTTGAGGTCAGCTTCCAATCTAACCAGATGCGGCTGAATATTAGTATTTTACACGGAGCGACTGCCAGGCCTCCGCAACCCAGTTACAGGGCAATGCCGATATCCTAAGGTTAGACCGGTTGGTAACTATTGGTATTGAAAAATTTGTACCTCAATGTGTAAGATATTTAACAAAAAGGAACAATCGTGTATTTTAAAAGAGTAGGTGTTTCGAAGACGTCGGGATATACTGATATTATATATTATTAAAAAAGGCGTGAGTTTATGTATGTATGTATGTATGTATATATTATTATAGTTTTATGAAAATTATATCTCCTACATGATGACGATGATTATACTCAATAATACTTATAATACCTTAAAAACACTTTTAAGTTAAACGGTTTTATCTTGAAGTACTCCTGCAGTATCAGGATTTAAAGATTGAGGGTTGAAATTATAATGTTATATTGTCACGGGAACTGAATTTGTGTGCAAAGTTTCAGGAGAATTGGTTATACAGAAGTAGTTGAAAATTCTGTCGCAAGATTTGAATCAAACAAACAATCAAATATATAAGAAGTGAAGGTAATTAAAACCGTTTAAGATATTTATAAGTTTGATTTTTGTGACAAGCAGACAGACATAGAAATGACTCCAGTTTTTTGTTTCGTTTTGTGAAATGCCATTAAAGAGATTATAAAAAGCGTGGTCCTCTTCTATTCTAAATTCAAATACCTAAAGGCATAATTTTGCCGCCTAGACAAAATCGTAGCCAGGGTAAGCATGTTTCCCAAACGGTGAAGTATTTATTTTGCTTATTTAATCGTGACTCGGGAATTTCGCTGTGATGATATCATTATTTGCTTTTCTATCTTATAGATCTGCGAGTATTTGAATTATTTACCATTTAGTTACAACTAGCTAACATTTACAATTTTGCGTATAATGTTAGTGTAGGTAGATGCTGACATTTAAGTTTTCTTACTAAAGGCTAACTTTATGAACATCGTATAACTTCTATCTGAGGGATTTTGACAGGAAATTCTGTCAAAACGTCTAACTTATTTCTCAGATTAACGCTATCCGACGTTGCTTGGTATAATCGGGCCTAACCATCTATGCTTACTCTATACCATGTATAATTGAGGCATGGAATTTACAAATGAGCTAAGTGCCAAAATACAATGAATCAAACATTTTAATAAAAATGGATTGGCTGCCCAATGTAGCTCCTTTGACATTAAAAATATGGACTTCGGTTTTTTGGGCACTTAGCCCATTTGTAAATTCCACGTCTCAATTATTCCCTTCGTACATTTTCTGTACATATTATATTTTCCATTTTTAAAATATTTCGATTAAAAAGAAACATTTAAAAATATACGAATATAGTAGCCCACTGGCATCGGGAACAGTGTCGAAGCTATGTATAAATATTAAGACAACATTTAAAATAATAAAAAAAGTGATTTCTTTACAAATCAACATTATGTGTGCAAATTCATTTGTTTTAAAATCTGATTTTTGCCCGCAGTATATCATTACGTAGGTACTGCAATTTTTCCCACTTTCAACCCACTGTATAAGTATTTATGCCAACGTTCGAGTGTTTTGTTGGCACTCAATTTGTTGCTCTACTTAACCCGTAAGAGGTCATAAACATAACTGCATCGATGAAAAATAATTTTGCACCACTTATAAATATCGTGGTGTTTAGGTTATTTAATTAGAAATGCAAGATTTATCGTCGAAGAAAAACATATCTTGAATTAAACTATAAGGTCTGAGGTCAGCCAAGCAACAAACAGATGTGATTATTTTCAAACGCGCTGTTCAGTTATCCAAAAATATGTCATTTTTATTTTAAAACTGTGCAAAGCTTTTTTGGTCAGTGTGTAAAAATATAACATGTTTTTTATTTTATCTATATTGTTACATATAATTTATGCATAACATACCACTATGACGTCACTGTGTACTACATAAAACAAGTAATGAATTACTGGTATCCATGGTAACATAGAA
Source organism: Amphipyra berbera (assembly GCA_910594945.2). NCBI lineage: Eukaryota > Metazoa > Arthropoda > Insecta > Lepidoptera > Noctuidae > Amphipyra > Amphipyra berbera. The sequence continues at coordinate 4,310,681 of OU343136.1, read as the reverse complement.
CTCTTTAATACATCACGTCATCATCACCCTTTCTTTTTTTTTCGTTGGAAAATCGTCATGGATGTCCCTCGCCCGAGGAAGGCGAGGGGGTCTGCCGGACTCTTACCGGCTAAAAACCAACGGTGTTCCTCCTCTTAACCTTTCGGCTGGGATCGCGGGATTCGCAAAAGCATGCACCGCAACCCCGGCAGGTCATCATCACCCTGGCAAACATTTTCCCAACCCAAAATAATGCAATTTTTTCGCCCTCCATATTAACCATATGTGGCTGAATATAACTATTTTTTATTCGACACAATTTCCAAACTTTCACTCAAAGGGTCTCGTTACTTCGAAAGTTGTAAAGCTACGAAACTTTCACATTTATAGTCTTAGTAACGATTTTCAAAACCCTTTCTTTTATTATTAACGGAAACAGAATGATCCTGACTATGTAATGGGTCTGTTTGTATGAATGCATTGATGGGATCTCATTGAATTATAAATGTGATACAGGCGAATTTACAAAGCTTTGTATGTTCCCATGTAATACGACTTACAAGAACATTTGTAAGTTATGTAAATATTATATTGACAGTAGTGATAGCCTAGTGGTGTGACCGTCGGACTGCCAAGTCATAGGTGTCGAGTGAGAACCGCACGCACCTCGGACTTTTCAAATTCATTTGCGTATTGTATAATTATCACTTGCCTAAAAACGGTGAAGGAAAATATCGTGAGGAAACCGGCATGCCTGAGAGATATTTCTCGACGGCATATGAAACCAAGTCAAAAGCCCGTGGGCGGCATAAACTCTGACACAAGGTTAGTCACTAACCACACGAAAAGACGATGTCAATATTTCACCAAAATTGCTGTTTACTTCACTGAATAGTAAGTTCAAGAAATGGAATTTTATGAATAAAATAAGTACATAACAGTTCTGCTCACAGATGTTTATGTGTGTGTGTTTACGTATTTTGTTACTATACACAAAATATGAGATTTCATATCACGCTACTTTTGAGGCCATTGATAAAATATGGATTTGTGTCAGGCAATGCAGTAAAGCTATTTGGTTTAATCTAGACTTTAAATCTAAACTGTAGTACGGCATCAACTATTTAAACTGGTTGAATTTCTGTACAAACCGTTTACGAATATGAACGTGAAGTCGAGCAAATAATTAATTCCTTTAAACAAATCACTAACATACATAACATATTCAGCTAATACTGTCCCACTACTGGGCACGGACTCTGGTAAATATATGATAGTCACAATTTATTTAAATCCCCAACAATTTCGTAACGTTACCAAAATTGCTTTCGCAAATTAAAACCATACTACACGATAAGAACGCTCCTCAGAAGAAATGAAGACGTAATTACCACTCCAAAGAGTTCATTAATAACGTCCATACAATAAGCTTTTTCTCACAAACCTCGCAGAAATGAAAGAAAAAAACAACGTAAGATAGATCACGTGTCCGAAGCATCCCGTCAACACTTACCTCCCCGTGATTAATGAAACCATGTCTATGAGCCAGCTCGTGGGCCTTCTCCGGCCCACCGGGTACAAACACCGCGAACTGATGATGGTACAACGGTACACAGACGTCCAACACTGTCAGTACCACGACCACGTAAGCTAACATCGCGCAAACCGCGCATCGCACGCTACTACCTAACTAAACCCCGAACCACGAACCCGATCATTATAAGTCTCAACACTCGCGAAATGTAATTTTTATTTGTTCGAGCGACGTCCGTTCTGTACGACGTCTCCGCGAAGACTGACTCCGCGTGACTGGAGGTCTTTGGGTCTGATTTTGGTGGGCGCATGCGCGAAAGTTGGCGCCCTTTCTTAGTCCACTCTACCCAAACGTATTGTGTGTAGCATCAATTGTCTTGAATAACTAATTGGTTTGTATCGATGTGCGTTCTTTAACGAGGTAACTGATTAAACAAATTTTTCGCTTTTAATTAGAAGTTTACCAGTTTTCTGTAGCAGTCTTTCATGGAGATAGATCGAAAAGTATGTAAGGGTCGAGATTTCAGTGGCGTCCATTGGTTTTCGGACTAGGTAGGCAGGCACTAGCGATTTCGCCTTTCAATTATACGCTTAAGCCCATTTCAATACGATTCTGACCAAAAGAAATCATAGCCATACACGCTTATTTTATATAATAATATAGTAATAGTTAAAGATGGAGTAATTAATTAAATCTTATGAGGTAGGCATTGTTTAATTGCCTATATGCATTGCACGCCACTGGTCTAGATCAAAATCCTGTAGTTAAATATAGAATAATCAGCCCATTACTGTCTCAGTGCTGAGCATGGGCCTCTTCACAGAATGAGAAGAGTTTAGGCCTTAGTCCACGACGCTGGTCTGGTGCGTGTTGGCGGTCAACAAACACCATCAAGAACTGTTATTTTTTAGTCCCTCTCAGATGCTTTTCCTCACAAAGGTTTCCTTCACCGTTAACGCAAGTGATAATCAAATTATGATCCGCACATGAATTCGAAAAGTCAGAGGTGCGGGCCTGAACAAACTCAGACCCTCTAGCATGAAAGACAAGCGTTCAACTGCAATCATTGGATGATTAGTAAAGTACCTACTAAACTTAAAAATAGCAGTGATAGCCTAGTGGTGTAACTGTCGGACTGCCAAGTCATAGGTCTCGAGTTCGAACCCAATGCACATTTCGGATTCATGTGCGTATAGTATAATTATCACTTGCTTAAAATCAGTGAAGGAAAACATCGTGAGGAAACCGGCATGCCTGAGAGATATTTCTCGACGGCATGTGAAGCTAAGTCAGAGGCCCATGGGCGGCATAAACTCTGACACCAGGTTAGTTATCTACTAACCACAAGAAAAGGAAGGAACTTAAAAATAAATACCAATAACAGTGTGTGCTTCGAAAAGATCGTTGACCCAAAAGTGTATGTCAGACGTTGCACTGAAATTCAGCACACAGGGAAATGGTGACTTAAGACAACATTGTTACACAATTACATAACATATTAGCGCTCTTGTGGTATTCAGAGAGCACTAGGAGCACCATTAAACTTTGAAGTGGTACAGTAAACTCGATTTGCCCCACATAATGACGTATCTTTGTATCGGAATTTGTATAGACTAAAATCACTTTTGTAAAAGTGAAAACTTTGTGGACCTGCATCTATAAATTTGTAAATTACTATTCATATTGTATTTTTTATTTTATTTTTGTTAGTTAATTTTTGTACTCAAGTCTTTTAGTATTTTATTACTCATTGGTCTGTGGTCAGGACTCCTTTATTCTCTCATTATCCTAAATCATTGTACTGTATCCACTGAAATTGTTAAAGATATTATTTTTAAAATAGCAACCATGGAGTTTCTTTCCGGCTCTTCTCCATAGGAAACGGCTAATTGGAACCGTGCATCTAAATTCGACTTCTCATAAGCACCTGTATTGGTTTATATGAAATATTTCTTTTTGATGGATTTCATTGATTGATTGATATCAGTCTTTGATTAAAAACTTTTTCCCACAACTCAGCATATCGCAGTCCACCGCTGGACATAGGCGGCTGACTTCTCAAGGTGCGCCGGACGTGTTTAAGTATCGTCAGAGCCTGTTCACACAGCAGATCCGTTTTAACGGATCCGTCGGTACTGGAAGTGTTATTCACATCTGTACCGACGGATCAGTTAAACAAATGGCAGCTGCGTCGCATCTGGCGGGCAGAATACGATAAAAATAACGGATCCAGTATTTTTTACCGGATTCGGAATACTGTCGTGTATGTGAACTCGCACATACAACTACAGGCGCCATCACCAAAATAAAAACGGATCCTGTAAACAGTTTCTGTGTGAACTAGCTGTCACTCGTGGAGGCTCTTTAAATGCACCCCAATTTATGTAGTTTTATGGAAACGTCAAATCCGACATATCACGTTGCGGTAACTGTAATAAAGCAGTAATCTATATAAATAAAAATGAATCGCCAAATGTGTTGCTAAGCGCAAAACTTGAGAACGGCTCGACCAATACGGCTATTTTTTTAAAATATATTCCTTAAGGCACAAGGAAGGTACTTATGGAGAGAAAAAACATAAAAATTGCGTAGAAAATAGTAAAAATAACACTTTTCTTTTCCCTCAACAGGCCAATAACTTTTGACAGAACGAAGTCTGTCCGGGCAGCTAACAAAAACGAATCGTTTTGCTTACCATTGGTAAGCAAAACTCACACAGGCTCGTAAGCTAATTTCACTTGTGATAGCTACTTCCGTATGAGAGGGTCTACTATGCAAAACTATGAGATCTTTAATGGCTTCATTATCGGGAACGAAACTAGAGTCTCAACTTTAACCAATAATGCTCCGTAAATTATAGGAATCGGCCATTAGTCAACTGCGGTAACCTATATATAACCAATATGTCGGAAACCATGCAAATTATACCATAGCACTTGTACAAAAGCAATGTATACGTATTGTTGCAAGTTGTAACAAGAGTTCTGCAAGACTTCGCTCAAATTGCAACTTGTCTGTCTTGAAGGCTTTGTGATACCAATGTACGGGATGTGGAACTTATACAAAGTCAATAGCAATAGAAGTGAAATTCTATGCATATAATAATATCGTAACGATGCTAAAACTGTACAACATTAAATATTTTTGGAAAAAGGTAAGTGCAACGCATTCTAGGAACAATATTGACGTCATAAAAACTTTTTAACAAAAATAAAACCACCACTTCGAAAGAATCCTCTTTCAAACAAAAAAAGAATCATTAAAATCGGTTCACAATTAACAAAGATATCGCGGAACAAAACATACAAAAAAAAAACATACAGTCGAATTGAGAACCTCCTCCTTCTTTGGAAGTCGGTTAAAAAGTTACGTTTTGACATAGAATTTTTGTCCGTTTGTATGTTTGAACTTGACGCAAGTGCTACTGGATAGGTCTAGTTGAAAAGGGTTCGAAATTTTTTCTATGGGAGCTGACGTAGCCATTTTAATTATTTTTTAAACTTAAATGGGAAATTAGTTCATTTCTCTCTCTCATCTTTACCTCCAAACACCTGATTCTTATTTCCTGTCTTTATTTTTCGTGTGGTTAGTGACTAACCTGGTCTCAGTGTTAAAAGCCGCCCGTGGACCTCTGACTTAGCTTCACATGCCGTCGAGAAATATCACTCAGGCATGCCGGTTTCCTCACGATGTTTTCCTTCACCGTTTTTAAACAAGTGATAATTGTACAATACGCACATGAATCTGAAAAATACCGTAGTAGTATTTCGGATAAATACTAAACACAGAATTCAGTCACATTTCAATCTAGCATTTCGTCTTTTCCTCAATACTAAATTTCACCAAAATATTTGACGTAGAACATAGCTAAAGTGTGGCGGTAAGGTAGGTTAGTGTGTTCAACTGCGCATGACGTCATAGCCTATCTCTTTTACGACGGATAACAAGGCTCTATGAGCCTTTAAAATGTTCACAACCTATCAGCCAAGAAAGTTATAATATTACTTATATTGGATATTCTGCGCACGTGAAACGAAACGGCCTCGTTGGTCTAGTGGTGGCAAGTGCGACTGCTGATCGTGAGGTCTTGGATTCGATCCCCAGGTCGAGCAAAGTGTTATCGGGTTTTCCGTGTGGAATTGCTCAGTAGCAGCCCGGAGTTTGGATTTGTGCCCGGTTGATGGCAATAGGCTCGCCCCCTATTACATGGAACTTAAACATAACTGGCGAAACGAGGGTGTACTAAAACACCTCTGCCGAACCCTTCGGGGAATATAAGGCGTGATGTTATGTCATGTTAATTTTATAATTCAGGGAAAAAAAATACACAACAAAAAAAATATTGTTGAAGTAAAATTCAAAAATAGCTCCTAACATAAGCGTAATTCAGTCTTTCGCCATTCCTTCCCAGATATTAAGAGATAAATAGTTTTTCTATCAGAACAAAAGCACTTATGACGTCATCAGTCTCCCACCCTGCCATCTGTCGGCCCGTTTAATGGGCCTCTGGTAAAAATATTAAATTACGCCCGCAATTAAGAGGCCCGCGATTTGTGAGCGGCACACTTTGAATAACAATGTCGTCGGGATACTTCGAAAACAATTACAAGACTGGCTTTGAGCCGCGGCTTCGCTCGTGACGTGTTTAATAAACGGCAGAAAAAAATGGTATTATTCTTTTATAATGCACTAAATAGACGTCAGATACCAGAGTTTTTATTCTTCGTGACATTTACGAAAGACGTGTCAGCGTATCGTCGCGACTTGCAACGGATCGTCGCGAAATCGCGACGTCTCGTCGCACCTTGCAAGTGTATTAGATGAGCTCAGTTCTGCCTAGCCGTTTTCCAACTATGTTGGGGTCAGCTTCCAGTCGAACCATATGCGGCTGAATATTAATATGCTACACGGAGCGACTGCCATAGGTATTCGTATGACCTGGAACAGACTGTTTAACATGCTCTCCGATGCACGGGGGGGTCTCGATGTGTAACGAACGGTCACCCATCCCAGACTGACCGCAGTAAGATCAGCTTTATTTCGCAAATCGTATGATACGCGCGGTTGGCCCACGAGCCATTTTTATTGAAAGCTGAACTCTTCTTATTAGAAGAGCTCAGTGTTCGGTGAAATATCGCCTCGTGCACGCCGCGTCACGTGTCACGTGGCAACGTTTTGATCGTCAAAACCGACTCGTCGCTATGATATCACAGTATCGAGATTGATTCGTATAGTTGTTATTGAATTTGATTTTTTTCTTTTCGTGTGATTAGTGACTAACCTGGTGCCAGAGCTGATGCCGCCCATATGCCTCTGACTTGGCTTCACATGTCGTCGAGAAATATCTCTCAGGCATGCCCGTTTCCTGACGATGTTTTCCTTCACCGTTTTAACTGAAAAGTCAGAGGTGCGTGCGTTGGGTTCGAACTCGAGAGCTATGACTTGGCAGTCCGATGGTCACATCTCTTAGCTATCATTGCTGTATCAGTTAAGTCGTTTGTTTACATACATGTACAGACCAATCGATTCATGATTGAGTCGCTCACTCAGCAGAAAATTACGGACTACTTTTCAGTAAATAATAATTCTTTGTGAATTGTGCGAATGTTTAAAATAATAAATCTCAAATCTTGATCAAACTCTTGTTATTTTGAAATCTTGGTAATTTGAATTTTTTCCCTGGTCCCTTGAGTTTCAACTTATCGAGAGTCGACTGTACTATTGAATTTGATGACGTGGCGAGACTATCGCTGCGATACCCTCGCCCGTGCCTTCCGTAGATCAAAAGCGTGACGTTTATTTTATTTTTATTTAACTACTTATTCATATACAATCATAATTCAATTAATTGTTTTTGAAATAATTTCTGAGTAGGTACACATCTAAAGTTTATGCTGAGTAAATAATTATGGGTAATCGTTGTAAACACGATGAGATCATCTTTCTGAGTATAATAGGTACATACCTTAGGGCTCGTACACAAAACTGCGAATCGACGCGATGCGAATTCGCAACGCAGAAAACTGCGACGCAAATTGCTGCGATGCGATTTCGTGCGGCAAGGCGTCTTCCTTCCAAGGTCCGGGTGACCAATCCCTCGACGATCGTCAACCGTATTGAACGGTTTTTAAACTAGGTAGAATAAATTTGCGCACTGTTGTTACTAATAAGACGATATAGGAAAAACCAATTACGCGAATCAATTTGTAAGTTCTGCGATGCGACGCGTCGTGCGAGCTCGTATATTTCTACGATGCGACGTCGCATCGCACTTTTGTGTACAGACCCTTAGTACAGTAAGATGTTTTCCTTAACTTGTGTGTCAAATATGCTACTAATAACTCTTCGTTTTCCTCAGTCGAGGTACATGTATGACATAGGAAGAGGAAAATAATCTTAATCTTGCGGATCGATACTACGAAAGTATCACGCCTGTATTCCCCGAAGGGTTGGGCAGAGGTGTATAGCAAAACCCTCATTTCACCGTTATGTTTAGGTCTCATGTAATAGGGTGCGATCATATTGCCATCATCCGGGCACGAATTAAGACTTCGGACTGCTACTGAGGAATTCCACACGGAAAAACCCTATAACACTTTGCCCGACCTGGGAATCGAACCCAGGACCTCACGATCAGAAGGTATTCGTATGACACCCGGGACCGACGGTTTAACGTGCTCTCCGAGGCATGAAGGAGTTTCGATGTACAGTGAATGGTCACCCATCCACAGACTGACCGCGGAAAGCGTTGCTTAACCTCGCAAATCATATGAGAACCCCTCGAAGCTTTAAAGTGATAGTGATAGCACGAAATTAACGGCAACTTAAATTAAGTAGCGTTTGAGTATTTGGCTATTAGCTACTCAGAATATGGCACCTAGAATTTAATAGCGTAACTGCCTCGTTGGTCTTGTGGTGGCAAGCGTGACTGCCGATCGTGAGGTCCTGGGTTCGATCCCCATGTCGGGCAAAGTGTTATTGGATTTTTCCGTGTGGTATTCCTCAGTAGCAGTCCGGAATTTAGATTTGTGCCTGGTTGATGGCAATAGGTTCGCCCCTATTAGTACGGCGAAATGAGGGTGTTACTATAAACCTCTGCCTAACCCTTCGGGGAATACAGGCGTGATGTTGTATTTGTGTTTAATAGCCTGGAATGCAACTACATATAAAAAAAAACTAGTAAATACATCTATTATCCTTCACAGTAAAACAAAGTTTCCACAAGTTTGCTTTGAAGTCTTTTTAAAAACATGACTTTTAAAGCGCCGCTGAGTTCGAAACTTGAAGTCCGGGTATTCAATTGAAAGTGGGCTGAGAAATTCAAATGCCTTATTTGTTTTACGAACTTGGCAACTTTAAGTACGCGGTATGAAGTTGTTCTTGAAACTACCACGGTACTTCGCTCGGCGCAGTGGGGAACGAATAAACACGTTTAGTTGTTACCGGTTGTCAGTGCTCCAGTTTGTACTGTATTGGTTTTCAATTATTTTTGACAGATATGATGAGTTTTAGGGACTATACCGTCGATTTGTTGGTTCGTACGAAGAATTTATGGTGTGGCGACATCAATACCACATGCGAAGTATGCAGCACGACGACTGTCTAGCAGACTACAGCGACAATAACGACAAGTCTCAAATATGACGTCATAGAATCCTGCATCGCGATATCAAGATTTGACAAACTTCTGACTCCGACACTACTGTCATACTATCTAGTATGACAGTAGTGTCGGAGTCAGAAGTTTGAAAGTCTGACAACCGGTCTAAACCTTAGGTTATTAGCATAGCTCGGTAATTGGGTTGCGGAAGTCTGGTGGCAGTCTGGGCACTGGAAGCTGACTCCAACATAATTGGTAAAGGGCTAGGTAGAATGGCTGTAATATTATGGTTACGGCAGAGGTTCCATTTTCTCCACACTCAGAGTTCACTCGTGTATTTGATGTGATAGGGGGCGACCCTATTGCCATTCATCGTGTTCAGTTCTAAATGCCGGGTTGAGTCGAGATTATTCTAATGAATACAGGTCTTACTTCTAAGAATCGAACCCAGTACTTTAAGTACAGCTCCTACGCTCGCAATCAATAAAACAATATTTCTTTAGTTATATTTTAAACTGCCTCGTTGGTCCAGTGGTGGCAAGCGCGACTGCTGATCGTGAGATCCTGGATTCAATCCCCATATCGGGCAAAGTGTTATTGAGTTTTTCCGTGTGCAGTTCCTCAGTAACAGCCCGGAGTTTGGATTCGTGGGCGATTGATGGCAATAGGCTCGCCCCCTATTACATGGGACTTAAACATAACGGTGAAATGAGGGTGTTACTATACACCTCTGCCCAACCCTCCGTGATGTGATGTTATGTTATATTTTACTTTCTCTAGAAGATTCGTAGCTTTAAACCTAAGGAGCGACACATCGTTAAAGTAATGCATATAACATGTTAACAAAACTGAACAATTCCTGTAAATACCTTCAGTATGTAACATGTAACCAATACACCGCGACACACAATAACAATAACATTACACGTGCTATACAAAGACAATATCATATAGCATTAAGCAACGACCCAAGAATCGGAATGCGATACTGGATTAAGTACCTTAGAGTATGAATAAGACAAAGAGTGGTTTTGTATTCGTTGGTGCTTTACGCAAATTGCCAAAATATATCTGTAAATATCATATCGGCTTGTAAATGTCCAGTTCTAAACATTTATGTATTGTAAACTTATTAATTATTAAAATAAATAAATGAGTGTCCTAATTGATGAGAGATTATTGTTATACTAGCGACCCGCCCCGGCTTCGCACGGGTGCAATGTAAATATTAATGTGGGGCATATAAACCTCCCTTCTCCATGGATAGATTTTTTATTACCCATAGAAAAAAGTATTCCGCTATAATAAGCTTTGAAACAACATAAGTCTCATCATTCGATGTCACTTGTACCGCCCGGGCGCCCCCCTCCGATCTCCTTTACCACCAACCAAGAGTACCACCAACAAATATCTACTTCAGAGTAGTTTAGACTTGTACTTACGCCCCAAGTACCGATACCGGTGCCGGTACCGCGCTCTATTGCTCCTTCATACCCTAACCTATCAACACATCAACTCTGAATTACTTGAACATCCCCGTGATATAATTGAACCGACAAAGTGCCATTGTTAACCCCATAATACGGTCTAAGCTAAATGAGACTATAATGGGCGAACTTAACAATAGAAATAGCTCAATGGCCTTATAATGAATTGTTATAGAGCTGCGTTCGTAAGAAATCCCCTTGAATAAGGCACCTACGTCTTGAATGGAGAGATTTTATAGATCCGGTCTGGCTGTATTGTTAGTATGAATAGCAGTCATTATCGAAAGATATCCACTTCGTGAATTGTGTTTGAATAAAATTTTGTGAGGCATTGTTGGGTGTGCAGTTTAATTTTGGTTTTGGGATAAGGTTGTGGTAAGGCTGAATGAATTTCTGTTACGGTTTGGTTTAATTGTGTTTCAGAAGATATAAAACTAAAAAAACTCTGTGGGTTATCTTTAACTGCCTGGTATAGTGGTGGTAAGCGCGACTGGTGATCGTAAGGTCCTGGGTTCGATCCTCAGGTCGGGCAAGCCAATCACCAATACCGCGGAAGTCAATCACCCAACCACTGCGTCAAACGTGCCGTCATTTTAACCATAATACCTAACACGTTACAATAACCATTGTCTACGTATTCTACGGGTCGCTACAATATGCTACAATGTGCTACGATATGCTACGACGGCTACGACACTTCAAAGAAATGGTTATTTTGTATGGTATTTACTTTGTATGGGAAAATGGAAGTAGGCTACCATGCCATGAGATTGGCAACCCTTGATTACTTCTTGACTATTATATAAAGTTAGCCGGAAAGGGAGTACTAATCCGCGGGCAATTTAAAGTATCACTGATGACTGCACCACAGTGTAAAAATTACAAAAAATATTTATTTTTACACCTAAACAATCGGAAACACTGATTTTGCTTACGATTTCATAAAAAAATACCTACTAATCTGTGATCTCAAATATGACCTAAAATTTAAACTACTGATGATAGGGCTGTTTTATATGTATAGTATTTTCTACGAAATCTTTGAACAGCTATTTCTGTAAAACTATTGAAGTGTGGGGTAAATTATAGAACAAAAGTTTTTCATTATTATGAGTAGGTACTTACTTAGCAAAAAGAGTATCACCTATGAAGAAGCACAACTATTTAATAATCTACTCTCTTATCTAAAAAATGTTAGCTCATTCAGCAGTTTCAAGTCTCAGCTGTCCAAACATATATTTGAAAATTATCTCCACTAATTCCTTTTCGTGTAATTACGATAGCTGGGATTGGAGCTTCCGAATGAGTTTTGTTCATATCTAAATTTAAAAAAAAACATTACCTACTTTTTCGGTGACGGTTACCAATAAGTTCACTAAATATTTTTTGTTATACTCTCATGTGTGTGGCTATTGTCTTTTTGGGAATAAATTATTTAAACCGTACTTTCAGTTAAGCTACTTTCTGACTAACGTTGTATTTTTTTTTTCTTTGCCCTTAAATTTATTATATTACTAGCTGCCCGGACAGACTTTGTTCTGTCAAAAGATATTGGCTGTAGTGAGAAAAGAAAAGTGTTGTTTTTACTATTTTCCATGCATTTTTTGCTTTTTCTCTCCATAAGAACCTTCTTTGTGCCTTCAGGAATATACAAAAAAAAATAGCCGAATTGGTCGAGCCGTTCTAAAGTTTTGCGCTTAGCAACACATTTGGCGATTCATTTTTATTTATGTAGATTATTCAACCTGTCCTCTGAAGTTGGGTTTGCAAGTCGCTTCAATGCCATGAATTAAGTAACGAGTCCTGTTTGTAATGAGCTGATTGAGTAGAGGACACAACCAGCTTCTTTGAGTAAAGTCACCAAGGGTCCTTAGCACGAAAACGCTCTGCAGGCGCCAACTTAGCGCCTAGTGTTTAACAATTCCGTTTTCAGCAGTTTGGTAGCGAAGGCACTAAGCACGCATTGTGGCTAGTCTCACAGGTATATATACTTAACTACGTTTCTTTTCTTTAGGCGTTTGTTTGGAGACCCTTCAAGTCTCGCCAATAACTACCCGGTTACGTAGAAACGGTCCGCAAGACCATCTACAAGCAGTCGAAGAGGAAATAAAAAAATAAACCTTTAGGCTTCCTCACACTGATAATTCAGTTCTCATCAAGCTGTCTCCTTACCAGTCCTCCCGCCAGCAACACCCTAAGCCGAGGTCCAAGTCCCATTAGGTGTCGCCTTTAGTACTGTTGTTGCTAGTAGCCATGATGTTAGAGTAGTAGTTAGCTTAGGTTAAGGATTTTACTTCGTCTCCATTGGCTGGAGACCCTCCAGGTCTCGCCATAAACTGCCCGGTTACGTAAAAAATCTAAAAGCAGACAAATAGAAAAAAAATGCTGATCTTAAAGTCATGTCAATGAAGAACAATATACCTAAAACCTCAATAACGTAAAAAATATATTGTATACAATTTTGCAAGCCTTCCAAGTTTTATAAGAATTCCCTTCTACTAATAATACACTTTACACTCAGCTTATTACACCAGCAACCCGGAAATAACACTCCAAAACCTTACAACACACAAAACGTAACATTCACCTAATTCTATCGACCCAAAACGTTGAACCGACCCAAAAAGATTATTTATTGTTTAATCTAACAATATGAACGACGCGGCAGACGAGGCGACAACAATCCACGCCCCATAAACGTCATGTAAGTACTTATAGCCCTCAATACTCGCGAAAGTATTTCCACGTCTCTGCGACGTATCTACATTCCTTTTCGCACTTAACCCTTAAACGCGGTGATAAAACTAAAGCGTATATACGCTAACCGAACGTTGGTATTTCGTTATACGTCATATAGACGCAATAAAATTCTGAGTAACGAACATTACGGGGTTTCTTTTGTCGTCTGATTTATGTTATGGGCTATTTTGTGCATACTTTTTGATACCGTTTGACGTGTTTTGAGTATTAAGTGTGTAATAATGATGCAGTATGTGTGTTGCTCTATCAAGAAATACAGGAACAAAATTCATTTAAATGTCACTTGATTAGCCTACTGTCTATATTATTGTCTTTTGGATCTAAATATATCTGATTAATAGGATAAAATTTGTCATGTTGTCAATGGCTAAATGTTTTATCTTTAACACAGCAAAATGTACAGATAAACAAGAAGAAATTAACAAGGAAGGTTTTATGTTTAAAATGCCATTTAACAAACATAACAAAACATCACGCCTGTATTTCCCGAAGGATTGGGCAGAGGTGTATTGTAACACCCTCGTTTTGCGGTTATGTTTAAGTCCCATGTAATAGGGGACGAGTCTATTGCCATCAACCGGGCACAAATCCAAACTCCGGGCTGCTACTGAGCAATACCATACGAAAAACTTTTTAACAAAAATAAAACCGACTTCAAATTGTCTATCTCAAAAAAAGAATCATTAAAATCGGTTCACAATTAGCAAAGACATCGCGGAAAAACATACAAAAAAAATACATACAGTCGAATTGAGAACCTCCTCCTTTTTTGGAAGTCGGTTAAAAACCCAATAACACTGGCCTACCTTGATCGAATCCAGGACCCAAAAATAATGCCAATTAATTGATAAAAATACTCACAGCTATAGAAATACGACATGAAATGAATTCGTACACCCAATTACCATATGCTCCTATTTCGAGAGGTCAATATGCACCACCGAACACCCGCTTTGGTAACACAAACCCTGCAACCGCGACCGAACGCAACAAACACTACCAAAAAATCCCTTTTTCACCATTTTTTTATTCCCGCGGCGTACATATATTGTTGTTTAAGCAAAACAACTGGCTCCCAGCTCGGATATAGTCGTCACAGATTCGTATACAGACGAGAGTTATACCACCCTTGGGCAATATTCAATTAGCAGACGAATTGGAAGCGACTGTCCTACTGTTTGCTCGCTTCAATCGCTGGAAGTGGTGATTGAAGAGTTATACAGTCTAGCGTTCAAGCGCTCGAGCGGATGGATTGCAAAATGTGTATATAAATTGAAGTTTTGAAAAAAGGTCGGTAATTGTTTGCGAATTGTTTGCACGTATAGGTATTTTAACAATAGGTGTTTCGACAAAAATGGCTAAGGGTCAATGAACTGGGGACGTAAATAAGTTTCAGTAACGAATGGAAAGACAATTGGAATACAAAATTGTAATTAAGCTATACTCATTGCTTCGCTGTTTCCTCATCTTTCTCCATTCAAAAACTGAAGAAACTTTTATGTGCCACCGTAAAACGAAGCTATTGTTCTCCTTTTAAATGAATGTATCGTTTCCGAGTGTAAGTGTTGTGTTTATTATATCTACGTCACGTCCTTACGCAGGTTTTTATGTTTTTAAACGGTTTGTTGTTTGAATAAAATCTTGCGACAGATCTTTCAACTACTTCTGGTTAACCGATTCTCTTGTTTGCACACAAATTTCCATGACAATACAACTTTATAATAATTTGGACCTTCAATCATCAAATCCTGATGCTGCAGGGGTACTGTTAGATAAAACCGTTTAACTTGAAAGATTTTTAAGGGTTATTTTTCCTTCGTCAGATTCTTAGCTTTAATACGTACCAAATCGAATGGTAGGGTCTTTGACCCTAACAAAGACCTTACAAGACTACTTTAAACAAAACATTTTTCGGGTGCTGAGTGCTTGACTGCTGCGCAACGAGTTGCGGGTTCGATTCCCACACGGAACAAGTATTTGTACAGCCTACAAGTTTCGTATTTCCCTGTTTCCTTCTTCAAATCTAGACCGATTTTAATGTTTTTCTGTAATAATTTAAGAAAGACTTTGGTTATGTCTGTGTTTTTCTTTTATTTTTTATATTCGTCAAATTTGTTTGCCAGATGTTTGAAAACGGTAGTAAAACCGGTCGATTGTTGTAAAATTATAACGTTTCTAATTCTATTAATAAATAATTAATTTATTGACAAAAACAAAACATAGGTACATAGTGGCGGTAGATATACCTATATATCATATGATAAAAAATATTTTCTCTAGTGACATTATCCACGGAGGAAACTGAGGAATACGTTTGTATGGACTAAATGCTGACCGCATTTCCTCTTAAAGTTCAATTTCATTTGTGTTACTCTTACGTGTGTTCTTAAGATATATTTTTTAGTTTGTAAAGACAAACAGCATTAAGAGGCAAGCTATATCTCACAGAAGATACGTCTCCGATCTTCAGCCGGTACACATAATTCCATATAAATATCTCACAACACACATTTGGCTGAAGACGCGTTACTAAAATTCATCGAGTCTTCACGACGCAAGATCGGCTAGGTATCTTCCGTCAGATGTAGCTTGGCGCTTAGTGAGACGTCACCTTTTCAATTTGTAAGATTTAGTCATAGGAAATGGATTACCCAAACGCTTCGTGTAACTAACACAGTAATGCTTATATGCACAATCGTACAAGATTTGTGGAAGCATTATTCAACGTTATTTGCACACGGGTTGGTTATCATTTGCCATTTGAGTCATCGGCTTATTTCAGCGTTCCTCATTTACTTACATCAAAGAAAATTAGCTAGTTGACTGCTATAAAGTATTGTGAAGAATTTAATTGACTACCTTGTTGGTCTAGTGGTCGCAAGCGTGACTGCTGAACATAGGGTTCTGGGTTCGATCCCCGGGTCGGGCAAAGTTATATTGGGTTTTTCCATTAGGAATTTCTCAGTAGCAGCCCGGAGTCTGGATTTGTTTGCCCGGTTAATGGCAATAGGCTCGACCCCCTATTACATGGGACTTAAACATTACTGGTAAAACGAAGATGTTACTATACGCCTCTGCCCTACCCTTCGGGGAATATAAGGCGTGATGTTATGTTATGTTAATTGAATTTTTATTAGGTATATCAAACAGTGATAGTCTAGCGGTTGAACGCTTGCCTTCCATGCAGGAGAGTCTGAGTTCGATCCCGGCCCGTACCTCTGACTTTTCGAATTCATGTGCGGATCAGAATTTGATTATCACTTGCGTTAACGGTGAAGGAAAAAAATGGTGAGGAAACTTGCATACCTGAGAGGGCTCCATAAAGTTCTCGATGCCAACCCGCACCAGGCCAGCGTGGTAGACTAAGGCCTAAACCCTTCTCATTCTGAAAAGAAGCTCGTGTCCAGCAGTGGGACGGTAATGGGCTAAGTAGGTTATATCAAAAAAGGTATAGAAACCCAAACGATCGTTAAAAAAATAAACTAAAAATGGATGAGATACACGTTTTTCAAGTTATTGAATGGCGTATTTTCTGTCCTTGTCGCATGAAACGGACATTTTACAGAGTAATATTCAAGTTACTATGAAGTTTTTGAACAATGACGTCATCGTGCAATAGTAGGTATGGCCACTGTCTATTAAAGTTTTAAATAGCTTTTAAATTGGGCATTTTATTATACAAGGTTAGTCGGAAAGTGGGCACTAAGCCGCAGGCCACCTAAAGTATCACTGATGACTATTCTAAAGCAAGTGTTAAAATTTCAAAATTCGATAATTTTTATTTGCATGAAAAAATATTTTTGTTTTAGTTTTTTCAAAATAAATAATATACCTGCTTCAGTTGTGAATTCAGAAAATTTATTTTCTTATGCGTGACCCCAAATATGACCTTTATTGTAAAAACAGCTGATCATAGCCATGGACAGATAGATTTCAGCATATTTTTTACGAAATCTTTGAAAAGCTCTCAAACTACGCTCTTAAACTATCGAGTTTTGGGGAAAGTTGTAGAACAAAAGTTATTCCTTATTATGGGTACTTTAACACCCTTTCGGCTTAGTACCCCCTTTCCGACTAACCTTGTATATTTCATTGGTTTTTTCATTGTTGTGTATATTTTTAGTAAAACTTAATAATAAATAACTCGTCAACTAGCCAACTGTCCTTCTGATTTTAATAGGAGTAGAGCGTCTTGTGAAAGATCTCATCCAGTCCTACCACCGTATCCTTTTAATAGGAGTAGAGCGTCTTGTGAAAGATCTCATCCAGTCCTACCACCGTATCCTTTTAATAGGAGTACAGCGTCTTGTGAAAGATCTCATCCAGTCCTACCACCGTATCCTTTTAATAGGAGTAGAGCGTCTTGTGAAAGATCTCATCCAGTCCTACCACCGTATCCTTTTAATAGGAGTAGAGCGTCTTGTGAAAGATCTCATCCAGTCCTACCACCGTATCCTTTTCTACTGCCAAGCAGCATTGCTGTATTCTGGTTTGAAGGGTATGGGCGCCGGTCAAATTACAGGCAGATGAGATTTTTCCAACGTTGTCTCTAAGGCTGGCAACGCATCGGCCATCATCTGGGTCTCGTAGGTGTATATAAGTTTAGCACTTTCCACCAGGTGAGCCAAAGGTTAGTTTGCCAACCTATTACATAAAAAATTCCATTGCCACTAGATGGCGTGATTTTTATAATATTGGTTTTAATGTTTTTTCTTCTTACGAGTTCGCTGATTTGACTCAAATGAGGCTGAATAAAGTACCTTCTATCAGCAAAAAATATAGGTACCTACCATCATCGTCATTGGCAACTTTTTTTTCTTTTATTAGATCTCTAGATTAACGACGTTGCTTCGTTCCAAATAAAGTTTATTGGGACATAAAAGCTGGTACATAAAGTCTGCCATTAAAACCGGAGACTTACTTTAAATTAACCAGAAAAGTAACTGACACTGTCATTCCTAACCAACAATGTTATACATTATTTATTATCCGATTTTTATTGAGGAAAACCTTTTTGAAGATAATAATCAGAACTTAAAGGTACCTAATGTCGTTTAAAGTAATAGCTTTCCACTGTGATGTTCGCCACGATATGGTTACTGTTTCTTTTATGCCTTCACTACACCAAACGCGGGGCGAGCGCGGGGCCGCCGCCGCCGTTGACGCGACCCGCTCACGCGTTTCAGTTGTGCTTAGACGTGCTTCATAGTATTCCCATGAATACCACTCACGCGGGCCCGCCGGTGATACGATCCACTCTCGCCCCGCGTTTGGTGTGACGAACGCTTTACTTTTAGACATGAGAAAGAAGAAGAAATATTTTCAATAATTTCAACTGTTGATAAACACAGACCTTCGCCAGTTTTGATTCAATTAATCACTCAAACTATATTATTATATACACTCGGAAGCAATGAATCTGGGCTATCAACATAAACAAAACAATATTAAACAATGTTTTCTGAGATATTGAGGTTTATTTTGGTGACCCAGATTAATTGCTCTCTAGTGTACATTAAAGCCTCTCAAAGGTTTTGTTTACATCTTGTGAAAATAAAGGTAATATGTAAACATCGTACATGATCTCTGGCTGATTATGAGTTAGGTATAATAGGTGCCAAAAATACAAAAGATAGAATAGAAATAAACAACCCTGCCGAACCTTTCGGGGACTACAAGGCGTGATGAGAGATAACTAGGTAATGGCAGCAATGGTGTTTTAAGTACACCCTCGTTTCGCCCTTATGTTGAAGTCCCATGTAATAGGGGGCGAAGCTATTGCCATTAACCGGGCACAAATCCAGACTCCGAGCTGCTACTGAGAAATTCCTAATGTATAACCCGATAACACTTGGCCCGACCTAGGGATTTAACCCAGGACCCAGAAAACCAGTAAAAAAAACCGCCGATGAAAATAATGTACACAAACTATCTACATATTAGTACCTATGAGAATAAGTACACAAAATCTTTACCACTTGATATAAAAATAAACTTACAATGCATAATAACGAATATCATCCCATAAAGTAAACATACGCTATGTTTTCATAGGCCACTATCTTGAGATCCCATGGTTTATGGTGCCATGAAATCCATGGGTTTTATAGGAAATATAAAAACTAATATTTCCCAAACTCTTTTCATGATGATGTGAGAATAAGTAAAGTGGGATTATAACAGCTTATTATGGACCCTTGTAAGGCCCGATTTTACCAACGTCGAATAGCGTTTATCCAAAGAATAAATTTGACATTTTGACAGCTTTTGTATAGAAATTATGTCAAAACACCTAACTTATTCCTTGGATAAACACTATCCGACGTTGGTAAAATCGGACCTAAGTGGTACATGCACGTTTCAAAAATAAAATCATAAATCATTCATTTATTATCACACATGGGTAAGAGATACATAGATATTTTTCCTTATAATAAAGTTCTCCATATTTAACCATCACATGGGTACCTATACAAATAGTGTAATACAATTTAAAACTATCAATAATGTCAACTAAATTCAATAAACACAATTCTAAAAAAATAATAAATATAAATCAATTATAACTAAATTAAATAATAATAAATAATAAATACCTAACAATTAAATTCAGAATAATCAATATTAATTAAGCTCAAAATAATAAATAATATTCCCAACATAATAATCATATGTAGCAAGGCTTAGCATCTTTCATTTAAATACTCATTAATATTATAATAACATTATAAAAATGTTTTCGTGCCCGCGTCTATTCTATAGTCATATTTATACGACTGAGGCGACACGGGCACGAAACATTTGTCGTATAAATCCGACAGGCGCGGTCAAAACGTAAATTATACGAATAGGTCAGAGCCAATGGTCCAGGTTTTTTTTCTGCCACCAGGGCGGCGCCAGTGAGAGCCGAGGTACAAAAATGATAAATCTGTCAAATTCTATGCAATTTGCCGTCATAATAATAACAATTTAATAAATAATTTTATTACAAACCAATTCTACAGTCTAAATATTATGTTTTAACATCAGTTCTTTAATTTTCTATACTAACTTTTTGTTTTTTGACGACACGTTTGTTGCTGTGGCTGAGCGATTGGCTTCAGCACTACGGGTCGTGGGTTCGATTCCCGCACGGATCAAATATTTGTATGGCCTACAGATAATTGTTCCGGGTCTGGGCGTTTGTGCATGTGAAGATTTGTGTCTGTAAACGCACCCACGATACAGGAGAAATCCTAGGGTAGGGCAAAGTTTAAAAAAAAAAGGTGGCGCCGCCTAGCGAAATTTCGGCCACAAATTGCTCCCGTTGAAGCATTGATAGCCTAGCGGTTACACACTTGTCTTCCACGTTGAGTCCGAGTTCGGTACCGACTCACGCCTTAGACTTTTAGAAATGATGTACGGATCAGAATTTGATTATCACTTGCGTTAAAGGTGAAAGAAAACATCGTAACGAAACATATGTGTGCATGTTTCGTTACGATGTTTTCTTTCACCTTTAACGCAAGTGATAATCAAATTCTGATCCGTACATCATTTCTAAAAGTCTAAGGCGTGAGTCGGTACCGAACTCGGACTCAACGTGGAAGACAAGTGTGTGCGAGTAGTTAAAGAAAAAAGAAACTGCTGCTGTCCCACTGCTGGATTCGGGCTTCTTCTCAGAATGAGATGGGGTTAGACCTTAGTCCACCACGTTAACTTGGAGTGGGTTGTCGGAATACATACTAGGGATGTTACAGACTTTATACTCCGACTCCGAAAGGTCGGAACTTCCGATTGATTTTACACCTCCGACTTCGGCTTCGGCTCTGATCATTTTGAATCGGAGGTAATAACGAAGATCGAAACGCAGCGAGCGACCGCGGCCAGAACGCGTACGTACAAGATTGACTTGTCTTGACTTATGCTCGCTTTTCCCGTGCAATTATTTTGTAATTTGTGTGTCAGGTGCGTTTTGTCGAGCCACCGTTGAACTTATGAGTTGTGAATAACAAAAATATTAGCAGTGTTGAATACCTACACTGCTAATATTTTTTTGTATTTTTGACGTGACAATTCCATTTAATGACTAAACAATGAAGCCAGGAGCTAGCGTTATATGGAACTACTTTAGTATAGTTAATGTGAATACTGCAAAGTGGAAAATTTGTGAGAAAACATATATTAGTAAAGGAGGCCTGCCCTTAAGTCAACACAATCTGTCTTCTACTCCGCCTCCGCCTCCGCTCCCGCCTCCGACTACGACTTCGATAAATCAGATTTAAAAACTCCGGCTCCGACTTCGGTTCTGTTATAATCACCTCCGTAACATCCCTAATACACACACCATCGAGAGCTTTATAAAACCCTCTAAGGTTTGCAGTGCAGGTTTCCTCGCAATTTATTCCTTCACCGTTGTATTTTTTATACCTACTTTCATAACATAAACATCACGCCTGTATTCCCTGAAGGGTTGGGCAGAGGTGTATAGCAACACCCTCCTTTCGGCAGTTATATTTAAGTCTCATGTGATAGGGGGCGAGCGTATTGCCACCAACCACTGCTACTGAGGAATTCCACACCGGAAAACCCAATAAAACTGCCCGACCTGGGGATCGAACCTAAGACCTCACGATCAGCAGTCGCGCTAACCACCACTAGACCAACGAGGCAGTTTACCTACATTCATCTCTTTAATAATAACATAATAATTTGTTTCTTAACCAGCACCATCGTAGCTACAACATGTTGATTCCCAGAACACGATTATGCCTTATAAGGAAATACGCAAATCATGCTCGATCTGTAATATTGTGAAAGATGGAAGCAACAGCGGAAGCACCCTGTATTATTATGTTATTTTCAGATTTAACACATATTTCTCATACACGTGTAAGTTTTCCTAGAGCCCATTTATTTGGTACAGTCAGCAACGAAAGTCGTTACATAACATCTAAATTGACATCAAATTATTCGGTAAACTGCTTTTAGTCAAGAGTGTGTGTTATTTTCAAGGTACATCTGTTTCGTTTTTTATGCCTGAAGCCCATATATTTAGTACAGTCAGCGACGAAAGTCGTTACATAACATCTAAATTGACATCAAATTATTTGATAAACTGCTTTTCAGAATTATACTTAGATAATATTCAAGAGTTTGTGTTATTTCAATGGTACATCAGACCCGAATTTTTCAAAAAAAAATATTTTCTTTATTTATAATTTAAAAAGATAAGTGTTAACTAACTTTCGTTGCTGACTGTACACGTGTTTATTAGCAGACTATTAATTATAGGCTTCGTTCCGAAAGCTTCGAGCTCTGAATCAATCGAATATGATTCTAATTGGTGTCAATTCGTACTCTTGAAATCGACAAAAGAAACCTTGATTTGTAACTAACGAAAAAAACATAACATAACATCACGCCTGTATTCCCCGAAGGGTTGGGCAGAGGTGTACAGAGTAACACCCTCATTTCGCCGTTATGTTTAAATCCCATGTAGGTAATAGGGGGCGAATCTATTGCCATCAACCGGGCACAAATCCAAACTCCGGGCTGCTACTGAGGATTCCACGCGGAAAAACCCAATAACACTTTGCCCGACCTGGGGATCGAACCCTGGACCTCACGATCAGCAGTCGCGCGTGCCACCAATAGACTAACGAGGAAGTTTAACTAACGACTGTTTCCAATATTAGTTTCAATGCGAACTTCCGCACGATCGTACAATTTTGACGATTTTAAGAGCACGCTAATTCGAATCAAATTCGATTGGTTTTGAATTGGAAGCTGACGGGGGTAAGCCCTTTGAGCAGGGCAGCGTCAGGGTTTTCAAAATAGGCGTGTAAAAGGGTATTTTTAAAGTCCCCTGGGGAGAGGATTAAGACTGAGTAGTCTGCTTGATTAAATAATAATTATACAGGGTGACGCGTAATTAATGGATAACTTTGAAATGGCGTAAAGCGGAACTAAAGACCTTAAAAAATACAAAAAAATACTTCCCAATTTTAGTAAAAAAAATATACTTACATTAAAAAATAAATAATAAAATTACTTTTTAATACAAAATTTTCAATTTATTTTTAAATATGTTGTATTAAAAAAGTAATTTTAGTATTTATTTTTTAAATGTGCAATCTTATCATAGTATACAAGGTTAGTCGGAAAAGGGGTACCAAGCCGAAAGGGTGTAAAAGTACCCACAATAAGGGATAACTTTTGTTCTACAACTTTCCCCAAAACTCGATAGTTTAAGAAAAATAGCTTTTCAAAGATTTCGTAAAAAATGTGCTAAAATCTATCTGTCCATAGTTATTATCAGCTGTTTTTGCAATTTAGGTCATATTTGGGGTCACGGATTAGAAACTTAATTTTCTGAATTCATAACTAAAGCAGGTATGTTTTTTTTTTTTGAAAAAGCTAAAATAAAAATGATCGAATTTTGAAATTTCGACACTTGCTTTAAAATAGTCATTAGTGATACTTTAGGTGGCGCGCGGCTTAGTACCCCCTTTCCGACTAACCTTGTATAGTGCTTATCTATCGGCACAATTAATGTAAATTATTATTAAAAACATAAAACCGATAAAATTCAAACATGATCGTGGCATACAGGAACTTAAAATGAGGTAAAAAAACAGATCTTGGGATATTTTTTTTTGTATTTTTTTTTCGAGGTCATTAGTTCTGCTTTACGCCATTTCAAGGTTATCCATTAATTACAGGACACCCTGTATAAGTAGGTAAAACCCAGGGGATTGCGTCACGTTACCTCCTTTAATAATATTTCCCTTTTTTTATCCTTTGAAAATCCTCATGGTTGTACCTCGCCCGGGGAAAGTGAGGGGGGTCTGCGGGACTCGTACCAAATAAAAACCAATGGTGTTCCTCCTCTCGACCGGTCAGCCAGGGTCGTGGGATTCGCAAAAGCATGCACTATAACCCCGGCAGATAAGAACATTGCCGTAGCAATGTAGAAAAACCTTCAGCCAAGGCGTACCATGATAATAAAAAAACAAAAATAAATAAAATAACATCTCATACCTAAAGCCTTACCAACCAATATCGTCGTGCAATTTTTAAGTCACTCCCTCCATTCCTCGGCCCATTACCCCTAACACCTTCCCTTAGGCGATAGGAAATATATTAGCCGCACCGTAAAACGTCATCAGGCGCACACGCCGCACGATATCTCGTTAGTTCTCAATTTGAATATCGGCCAATCAACGCGCGACGGCTCGGTCGGGGCGACCCCTTCCCGATTCAATTATTTTGTTTTTTGCGCTGGCAACACTGTGGGTAAACATGTTTTCTTTTTTCGCATGTTCGATGTGTTCGTTGGTTGCTAGTTTTGTTTTGTTTTTAGTTGACGTGCGTTAGATAAACGAAGGAAAAACCGGTTTGTTATTATTAAAAAATGAACTTTTTTTTAATTCTGGTATTTTCAGGCCTATATTCATATCAATACTAAGAAGTGAGGAATGTAGTGACTATTCGACACGACATTTATATTATAGGGGACATTTTCCACATAATTATTTTATACATTGACATATATTCCACCGATATTCAAGAACATTCCTAAAAATAATTTGTTCAAATACTGATAAAAGTTAGAACTGGAGTTCGCTGCAGCGCTAAAGCATTACTTATGTCGTCTAACCAAACTATTAAATCATGCAGCGCTAGATCACTTATAGAGTACGCGCCCACACTACTTAAATGTCGAAGCCACACTAAAGTAAGGTGTACGGATTGCAGTACAGTTCAGTCGAACAGAGTGAATGTTCGGATCGCGAAATCTAATACATAATTATACAGGGTGTAAATGAAATCATGTAATTCCTTCAAACCCCGTGACTTACTGCTGACATAGATTAACCCTGCACGGGATACTTTTGGATTCAATAAAAAAAACCAATTACAAGAACTAAACATGTGTTCTTATGGTGAGGCATTTTAGCGCCCCGAGCGAATTGCGCGGGATCGCTCGCCGCGCGGTCATTTAACTCGGGCCGCTAAAATACCTCACATTAAGAACAAATGTTTATTTCTTGTATTTTTTTTTTATTTAATCCAAAAGTGTCCCTTTCTGGATTAATCTATGTCAGCAGTACATCACGAGGTTTGAAGGAATTACATGATTTCGTTTACACCCTGTATATCAAAAAAATTATAAGATTTTTTCCAATGCTGTTGAATAAGTCCAATACCAGTCTAACCATAGTCAATAAAAATATAACACGTATGGCCGAATACTCAAACACGACTTAATTTTACGTTGCCGTTAATTCTCGTGCTATCACTGTCATTTTAAGGCAAAATGACAGGGACAGCACGAAATTAATGGAAATTAAGTAACGTTTGAGTATTTGACCAGTAGCCTCTGCAATTTAACTGGTGGGCTGTACCAGCTACAACATAACATTACGCCTGTATTCCCCGATGGGTTCAGCAGAGGTGTTTAGTAACATCCTCATGTCACCGTTATGTTTAAGTCCCATGTAATAGGGGGCGAGCCTATTGCTGCTATTAAGGAATATCACTCGGAAAAACCCAATAACACATTGCCCGACCTGGGGATCGTACCCAGGACCTCAAGATCAACAGTTGCGCTTGCCGCCACTAGATCAACGAGAGAGTTACCGACTACAAAAATCTACATAATATGGATATCACTACCCAAAACTTGTAAAAGCCAATCAGGTATAACATGGCCGCGGGCAAATGACAATAGCGCCTAACGGGAGATATGAATCGCGAGAGGCGGGAAATATATTTTTTATTAGAGTTCCACGTCAAAGGTGAAAAACAAATTCTGACGTCACAGTCACAACATGGTAGAGGAATATAAATAAATGATATGAAAATATGTTAGAAAGAGGTATATCTATACTAATATTATAAAACTGAAGAGATTTTTTGTTTGAACGCTCAGGAACTACTGGGTGGAATTGAAAAATTACTTTTGTGTTGTCCATTTATCGAGGAAGGTTATATAACATCACGCTACGACCAATAGGAGCGGAGCATAAATGAAAAATGTTGCAAAAACGGGAAAAATGTCCACCCGTGCGAAGCCGGGACGGGCCGCTAGTGTAGAATTAAAGGTGAATACCTAAATGCGTGTTGAAATTCGCAAAAACTTTTGTTGTAATAATACATTGCTTATTTTTGTTTTTTTTTTACTTGAGTTAGGTTTGCTCTTGACTCTAGTCTAGGTCAGAGGTGACAGAGACAAAGTCTACGATGGAGTGAGCTTACCCAGAAGAAGCCTGATCACTCTAACTTTAAAGAGATGCGGGTTGTTTGCGTTCGGGAACACAGACGCAGGTAGTGAGTTCCACTCTTTTGCCGTGCGCATTATGAAGGATGTTTGGAAGCGCTTAGTGCGAATTGGTGGAATGGCAACTACGTACATAACTAGGATGGTAACTTGCAGCGCGTCTAGATGTCCGATGGTAGAAGGGGACCGGTGGGATGAGGTTGTGGTTACGTAATACATATATATATATAGGTATTGATACATAACATACAGACATAATATAATTAGCCCATTACTATCCCACTGCTGAGCACGGGCCTCTTCTCAGTATGAGAAGGGTTTAGGCCTTAGTCCGCTTAAAACGCTGGCCTGGTGAGGGTTGGCAGACTACACACACCATCGAGAACTTTATGAAGCCCTCTCAGGTGTGCCGGTTTCCTCATGATGTTTTTCCTTCACCGTTAACGCAAGTGATAATCAAATTCTGATCTGCACATGGATTTGAAAAGTCAGAGCTACGGGCCGGGATCGAACTCAGACCCTTCTGCATGGAAGGCAAGCAGTCAACCGCTAGGCTCTCACTGCTTAATAATACAAGAGTAAAAAAAGAAATTTGTCATATCATAACTACAAATTTATCTGTTCGGTCCCCGAGGAATAATTTTCACTGGGTTCCATACTAAACGATAAATTGGTAGGCTCTCTCTAAATAATTATAAAAGCCTGTTGGAATTTTTATCTAAAATTAAGATTCGTGCCTGAATTATTATTCGGATTTTTCAAACCTGCGTTTGAGTAGTTACCTACTGGGGACAGATTTCTGTGGATGGACGATGCAGTACTATCACCTTGACAATCAACTCGGCGAGATTATCAGATAAATCGCAGGAACAATAAACCACTCGAAGTCGCATATAAATAGTTCAATCCACGAAGTCGCGCCTCACTCTTTGTCTAAATCGCTACAGTGCAAAAGTGTGCATTACAAATTGCTATTGTGTTAGTTCTACGACTGCTGATCGTGAGGTCTTGAGTTCGATCCCCAAGTCGGGTAAAGTGTTATTGGGTTTTTTAACCGACTTCAAAAAGGAGGAGGTTCTATATTTGATTGCTATTTTTTTATGTTCCATTAGGAATTTCTCAGTAGCAACTCGGAGTCTGGAGTTGTGCCCGGTTGATGGCAATAAGCTCGCCCCTTATTACATGTGACTTAACGTAACTGGCGATAGGAGAGTGCACTAAAACACCGTTGCCGAACCCTTTGGGGAATATAGGACGTGATGTTTGTTATGTTAAAATAAGATAATAATAAGATATGTGTGCATACGCACCACGTGGCTACCGCTCACAAAAAGGAGAGGGGCGCATCTAAGGCCTCGTTCAAAGAGACGCGGGGCGTTGCGCGGCGCGTCTGGCCACGAGTCTCGCGGTCTAATCAAACATAATGATAATTTAAGAGAGCGTTCATGTAGAAGCGTGATCACGCGCGTTTTGTTTGATATTGAGCGTTACTCACAGCAGAGCACGCGAGCCTCGCCTGCCGCTTCTTCGTAAACGGAGTAAACGCGCAACGCGCCTCGCGCCTCGCGATGCGACGCCAGACGCGCCGTGCAACGCCCCGCGTCTCCCTGAATGAGGCCTTAGTGGATTGAACGCATTGTACAAATTGCGAATCAAAGAAATATCTATCGTAAAAGCAACTTTACTTAGGTTACGGCCTAGCATTATCTTAAAAAAGAAAATAAATTCAAGCTATAAAAACTTCACGCTCCACTGCATGTTTCAGATATCTAAATTACAAGTCGCGTGCAATAAACCGGTAATGTAATTCTATTAGCGCGACCGCGTCTAAATGTGATATATAGTACGTTTTAACTCATGGTCGAAAGTAGTAAGGAAAAATATTTAAACCTAGCAGGTGACGTACTAGACAAGAGCACGTTAAGCCGTTGGTCCCGGGCGTCATACGAATACCTATGACAGTCGTTACGGGTAGTCAGAAGCCCGAAAGTCTGACAAACGGTTTAACCTTAGGATATCGGCATTGCCCAGTTACTGGGTTGCGGAGGTCTGATGGCAGTCGCTCCGTGTAAAATACTGGTATTCAGCCGCATCTGGTTAGACTGGAAGCTGACCCCAAGATAATTGGGAAAAGGCTAAGAGAGAGGTGACGTACTAGACAGACAGACTGAAATAACCTGTCTAAAAGAAAGAAAGACATAACATAACATAATTAGCCCATTACTGACCCACTGCTGGGCACAGGCCTCTTCTCAAAATGAGAAAGGTGTGGGCCTTAGTCCACCAGGCTGACCTGGTGCAGGTTGGCAGACTACACACACCATTAAGAACTTTATGGAGCCCTCTCAGGTGTGCAGGTTTCCTAGTGATGTTTTTACTTCACCGTCAACGCAAGTGATAATCAAATTGTGATCTGCACATGAATTTGGAAAGTCTGAGGAATGAGCCGGGATCGAACTCAGACCGTCCTGCATGAAAGGCAACGTTCAACCGCTAGGCTATTACTGCTTCTTAAAGAAAGAAAGGAAGACAAAACATTTATTTGACACACACAACATTATAAAGACATAGAACATACACATAGAACTGAATGTAGAGCTGAAGAATGCGTGTGGGAATGCTCTAGTGCTGTTAGATGACCAGGCGCCGAATGCATTCAGTTCGCGCGCGTACTGTACAGCAAGATAGATTTTTTAGACAATGAAAAGTATTTTGCAAAACGCAAAAAAAAGTAAGCATTTATAAGTAATATCGGAAAATCCTCGTAAAATTTAGTGTATCGATTGACAACAGTCTTATGTCAAGTATCTGAGCACAAAACACATCGCAACATTAAAACTAAAAAAAGAAACCAACCTAAGGAGCTGCAAGAGCCTGTGAGGTGTGAGACCGCGGCCTAAAATATTTCAACAAGTATTTAGTGGAAAGTAGCGGAGAAAGGGCCTGCCACGGTGGCGCGGCTGCGCCAATACGTCGCGGCTGCGCCTCGAGACGTCAACGTCATTTTTATATATTTATTTTGTGTAACGTTTTTGTAATTATTTGTATGTAATATATAGTTAAGTTTTAATGTTAAGTGATGGCGGCGGTAGCGACGTGGATAGAAGTGCCAGTCAACCTGCCACATCACTGGATATCCTGGTGAGATGTCCACGTTGTCCCCAGGTACGCTTTTTTAAAGGTAAGCGGGGCCTGAATGTGCACATTGGAAAAGTCCATAAATCCCAAGATGCACCCTCTGGCCCCACCACCTCACCAAATCCACCATTATCAGACGTGCAAACATTATCAAAATTAAAAAATACAGTCCCTATTTTAAAGCGGGTTCCCCGCGGCGTTAGACCATTAGTTGCACAAAATTTAGCGCGGTGTGTCAACCTTGTTGCCCAGGAGAACTCGCAACGTGCCTGGGAACATCTACTCACCTTCCCTTATAGGATTCTGCATGTACAAATGAACTTGGTAAACAAAAAATCATTAACGTCCCAAATCAAAGATAACTGCAACATTTCGACCTAAATTTTCGACCCAAAATTCCCGGCACACAGCAGCTATTCCTCATCAAGAGGAATAGCTCATCATGTAGAATCCAAATAAAGTGAAGGTGATATAAAGGGAGCAGCCAGGATACTTTTTAGCAGTGATGTGGTTGCACCATGCTCTCCGGATACACTTGCTGCTCTGGAGAGCAAACATCCTGCTCTAGTGGATGACCTTTCTTTTCCCGATTCCCCGGATCCAGATTCTAACACCCTTTTAGTTACAGCTCGGCAATTGGTCGCAGCCGTTTGCTCCTTCCGAAGCGGCTCCGCTGGCGGTCTCGACGGCTTGACGCCCCAACATCTCAAAGACCTCACATGCTCAAGCGCCGGGAAAGCTGGTGAGACGCTCGTGAAGGAGCTTACGGCTCTGACCAACTTAATGCTCTCCGGCAATGTGCATGAAGCCGTCATTGATATCTTGTACGGGGCCAACTTATGTGCCCTGCGCAAGAAGGATGGCGGCATTCGTCCAATTGCCGTAGGAAGTACCTACCGTCGTATGGCAGCCAAAATGTGTTGCAGGTACTACTACGAGACCGTTTCAAAAAAACTCCAGCCCCTCCAGTTAGGTTTTGGTTCAAAAGGGGGCTGTGAGGCTGTCGTACACGCCCTGTCAACCTATCTAAATTGTGGGAAAGGTGAGGTTATCCTAAAGGTTTACATCAAAAATGCCTTTAATTCTGTAAATAGGGACGTCTTGTTGGCAGAAGTTAAAAAAGAAATACCAAAAATTTACAGCTTTCTCTGGCAATGTTATAGACATCCATCAAAATTACTATATAAGGACAACATGTTGGAATCTGCAGTTGGCTGTCAACAAGGTGACCCTCTCGGGCCAGTGATTTTCAGTTTGGCCATTCATCCAATTATTCGACAGCTAAATTCCAAATTTAACTTATGGTATTTAGATGATGGAACCTTAGGAGGCGATGTAGATACTGTACTAAAAGACCTCCAATTTTTAAAAGAGCAATTCCATGCCATAGGTTTAGACCTCAACCCGTCAAAATGTGAACTATACATATCTGACACCATAGATAGAGAATCCACATACCAAAAGTTTAATGCAATAGCCCCACAAATAAATATCACTGAGAAAACATCCCTGCGCCTCCTAGGGTCCCCTATTTTAGAGGATTCTTTTTCAGCTTTTATAGAGGAAAATATACAAAATTTCAGTGACATCTCGGAAAGACTTTTTAAAATTAACATGCATTCGGCCATGACTATTATTCGTTACTGCTGTTTCGGTCCTAAATTTACATATATTCTGCGCGCCACTCCCTTATGGAAGCATACTCAACTATTGGAAAAAATAGATAAAGTTTTACGTAATACTCTTACATCTATTCTAAATGTGGCCTTGGACGACCGAGCTTGGGAACAAGCTAAGCTCCCTATCCGTTTTGGAGGCCTCGGCGTCCGCAAAATTACCAGTTTAAGTTTACCGGCATTCTTATCCTCGGTTCACGGTGCTGAAAAATTAACCAGGAATATATTAGCCAACTCACTGGTTGATTTTGAAGTACCGTGTTTTACCGAGGCTTTGAATGCTTGGAAAATTGCTTGCCCGAATACGGATCCGCCCGTCAACCCATTTTCACAGCGACAGTGGGATGGGCCGCTCTGCGTTGTGATACGGAATAAACTTTTAAATACGTCAATCACAATCGCGGACCGCGCTCGCTTGCTGGCGGTGGGTAAATGGGACTCGGGCTTATGGCTTCAGGCGCTTCCGTCGTCCAACATAGGTACTATGTTGGACGACACTACTTTCCGCGTCGCTACATGCCTTCGCTTGGGTGCTGCTTTCTGTTCTCCGCATCGCTGTCACTGCGGTGAAGCCGTCGACGGCCTCTGACACCACGGCTTATCCTGCAGCAGGAGTGCAGGCCGTATAGCACGGCACGCCAATTTAAATGATATTATCCGTCGTGCTCTTGTCACCGTCGGCGTTCCAGCTGTATTAGAACCAAATGGCTTGGCACGTGACGATGGCAAGAGACCAGATGGCATGTCATTGATACCATGGAAGATGGGTAGGCCTCTGGTATGGGACGCAACGTGCGTCGATACCCTTGCGCCATCCCATCTTCCTAGCTCGGCAAGCTGTGCTGGCGCTGCTGCTGCAGCCGCGGAGGTCCTCAAGCGGCGAAAGTATAATAACTTAATTAGTAATTATATTTTCGAGCCGTTTGGGGTCGAAACGCTCGGTTCGTGGGGTCCGAGTGCCCAACTTTTTTATAAAGATCTATCAAGGCGGCTGGTCGACACATCGCGTGACCCGAAGGCTGGCCTTTACTTTGGTCAGAGGATTAGCATTGCCATACAACGTGGCAATGCTGCCAGCCTTCTGGGCACGTTACCAGTCGACAGCGATGCGGAGGAATATTTTGACGCCTTATTTTAGTTTATAGTTTTATTAGGTTATATTTTTCATTATTTCGTTAGATTAGAAATAAATAGTTTAGATTATTAAAAAAAAAAAATAGATTTTTTATATTTGTTTTTCTCTTCTAATAAGTCACCGACCAAAGTGCAATGTGTGTCACGGAATTGTGACAAATGGTTGTCCAGCTTCCTATATGCCTGGTATATACCTGACACTGGTATTCTGCTGGAACCAGTGGCGGTCTGAGGGAGGGGGTAGTAGGGGTCATGACCCCCCCCCCAATCTTACACGTCAAATTGACAAATCTCCAAAAATAGAAAATTTACAAAAAAAAAATGTTATGCAATAAATTCTAATCTGCTCAACTTATTTTCCTGTTAATATGACCCCCCCCCCTAAATCTTTGGCTGCGACCGCGCCTGGCTGGAACCCTTTTATGACATACGAATGTCGAGCAAACCGTACTTTTGCACTATTCTGGTATAGCTCGTAGGTACCGCGAGAGAAGAAGACTGACCGAAAGATGGTTCTTTAAGGCCATCTCTATTATATTATTATCAACCAAATGGCACAAGTTTGACGTTGTTGGGACCAGAGTTCCTAAATTACCTCATTACACGGCTAATGTTACTATTTTTTTCTTTCACTAGCAGACTGTCAAAACCGTGTATTATTAATATTAAATATTGATATAGTTCGAAAGCCAATTACGCTGTCAGTTTTAAATCCAAAACGCTTACGTCGCAAACTTTATACCTGGCTGGATTTAGAACATATGCAAACTTCATTTCGAATATCCTTTACAAAACTGTTGAAAATCAGAGTAAAAGAAAGATGAATGAATCCTTACACCCATATCCTCCAAAACTTACTCGACTCATACTCGATTCAGGACGGCCTCGAAAACACCTTCAAAATTGTATTCTTAGTCGCAATTTCGAGTGAACTTTGAGATTTCTCGACTGAGGGATCCTCAAATAAGTCGAGGTAGAGTGGAGTCATTACGTCAAATTTGAATTATCTGCATCGCGCAAATAACGCTGCGATAAATATTTGTAAGGATTATCGTAAGCATATTTGATAAAGTCTTCAAAATTCATTTTTGTTACATACGAACTTTGACACTTCTTTCCTTAAGGTAGGTTCCGAGGTATCTTGAGTTTGAGAAATGTTTCCTTACCTCGACTGAGGAAAAATCTCGAGTCGAGGACGTTTATGTCAACTATAACTACCGATTGGAGGAACGTCTTAGAATATGGGTATTAGACTATATACCTCTAGATAGAGCCACCGCGTGGCCGCTCATGAGGCGGCAATATAAAATTAAAAATACTGCATCCTCCCATCGTAGAGCATACAATATACACTAAACACTTCAGTAATGGAGTCTATTTCTCATAAATACAAGAATACGGGGATACCGATGTTCTGTGACGGTGAATTAGCTAATTGGCTAAAATTAAAAAGTTCGCCATCGAGCGAAAAAATGGCACATCATATGAGACAGAAAATAAGATGCTTTGTCTCAGTTTTCTTACTTATTTTGTATATATGCTTCTCACTTCCACACTTCTCACTGTAGTGGTGGCTACATCTAAAGTTGTATTATTCTAAGGATGAAGCTGATGTAGATTATAATTTTCTGAGTAGTTATTTATATCTTCTTCAAGGACACGTTTTGCGACTCTCTTCTCATCAAGTTTATTC
The DNA here is from genome assembly GCA_910594945.2 of Amphipyra berbera. Classification (NCBI taxonomy): domain Eukaryota; kingdom Metazoa; phylum Arthropoda; class Insecta; order Lepidoptera; family Noctuidae; genus Amphipyra; species Amphipyra berbera. The sequence continues at coordinate 4,276,416 of OU343136.1, read as the reverse complement.
AAACCGTAATAAAAGCATGTTACTTGTCTGTGGTCAAATTAGGGCAAACAAACATTACGGCTTATATCGTGTTCGCTTTCTCAACTACGTGGAATATCCTAACGTGCAATAAAACACGTGCACGTGCTCATATGCACACGCTCGTATGTATTAAAAATAAAGGAAGGGACCGCATAAACAGAATGTCTATGGTCGCCATTTATATTGACTTCTCATATGTAAAGGTGGATTTACTAATGTAAATCCACCTTTACATACTGACCTAATGGTCAGTTACTGACTTGAAACTGTAGACGAGCCAGTGCTAACTCGGTGCTGCTATCGTATAAATTAGCGCTGTACTGACTTGATATATGTTTACAAGATGCCAGTACCAGGTCAACACTGACTTGTCTTGAATTTGAAGTCAGTCACCGACTCAATGTAAATCTGCCTTTATAATCACCCGACATAAACGTAAGAGCTTTCACTAAATGTTTATTTTATGATGTGAAACATCTAATGCGGCGGTACGGATGTGAGAGTGGCTGTAGTGTAGCGACGCTCGCGATGGCTAAGATTTTTTCTTTGCTAAGGACATTATAATTATCCAATATGACGTCAGACTTTTGATTCGACCAGTTTTTTTTTTTTTTTTTGGTATATTGATTAATTTAAATTCTATTTCTTTCTTTTTTCTTTTTTTAATAAAAAACGTTGCCCCACACTAGGATTTCTCCTGTATCGTGGGTGCGTTTACAGACACAAATCTTCACATGTACAAACACCCAGACCCGGAACAACTATCTGTAGGCCATACAAATATTTGTTCCGTGCGGAAATCGAACCCACGACCCGCAGCGCAGAAGCTAATCGCTTAGCCACTGCACCAAAAGTGTCGTCAAATTCAAATTCAAAGTCAAATTGCTTGTCGGTTGCTTCAAACAAAGCAGGTCGTACCGTAATTTACAACTAGAGTACTGCATATATATAAATAAACATAAACATAAACTCACGCCTTTTTCCCATGGGGGTAGGCAGAAACTATAGAACGCCACATGCTACGACTCTTACATACCCCTTTCGCTTCATCCACATTCATACATCTTGTCATACACGCACGCCGGTTGAGAGTACTACGCACCTGACCTTTATGAAGAACATCACCAATAACATCGATGTATGTCCTTCTAGGACGTCCTCTACCGGCGTTCCCGTTAACATCCGCCTTATAAATTTCTTTTGCATATATATATCCTTTGCTTTTAATTAGAGAGAAGAGAAAGAAGATAGGAGATTATTCAGAACTTATTTCTAGCAATGTTCGTTTCCCTGTTACTTATTTCCAAGCTACCAGCAATAAAATAAAAAGAACACCCGCATTAAAAAAATGTCATAGAGCAGATTTTTCCCGCTCCAAGAGCTGAATACCCATCATTTAACAGGAAGAGCCCACAACAGCACATCAATCCTCAGTCGTTTCAAATTTAAATCGACTACGAGCGTGTTTTACAATTCAAATAACGCGAACTTGGACAACGCTGAAAAGGTGGGTACCTTTATTTTATGTAAAACTTGATCCTGGTTCGAGTTGACTTTTAATATCTTTTAGTACCTACTGCAGTATATGACAGGTGTATAATGGTGTAGTTTGGGTAGCTGTTCTCTCCCGCCGGTCGAAATCGAATCGGAATCGAATTGTGTTGCTTACTTTTACCAGGTTCACATGATTCGATTTTAGTTGATCCACTGACTTGATCAATATAAATTTGAAACGTTTTTGTTGCTTCAACTTAATTGTAAGTCTGTTCAGACGGTTCAAATCGCATGCGATTTAGCAGTTGATCTACTAGAATCGAATCGTGTGAACCTGGTGTATTACGGCCTTCGCCCACAGGTGGCACGGCATGGCAAAGGACTTTTTAAGCTCAACTAATTTTAAACCTTATTGTAATACCCTTTAGGACTCGTATTTACCGTACCGCGAGATGCTTCAGCACGCCGCGACACGATGAATCATCCCGCGGTATGCTAAGCTAATACGAGTGCTAAGAGTATTAACATATGGTTTAAAATTATTTGAGCTTAAAAATCCTTTGCCATACCGGGCCGCTTATGGGCGCAGGCCCTTAGGGTGCATTTTTTTGTTGCCAAACTGGGGATAATAGACTCAGAAGCTAATTTTACAAGCGATAGCTAACTAACGCATGGGAGGGTCTAATAGACAAAACTTGAAATTGCTTGGTGGCCTATTCCTATAATTTACGAAGCGTTATAGTTTGCCTTGTTGGTCTAGTGGTCGCAAGCGCGACTGCTGAGCATAGGGTTCAGGGTTCGATCTCCAGGTCGGGCAAAGTGTTATTGGGTTTTTCCATTAGTAAATTCTCAGTTGCAGTCCGGTGTCTGGATTTGTGACTGGTTAATGACAATAGACTCGCCCCCTATTACATGGGACTTAAACATAACCAGCAAAACGAGTGTGTACTAAAAACACCTCTGCCGAACCCTTCGGGGATTACAAGGCGTGATGTTATATTATGTTATTGGTTAAAATTGAGATTCTGGTATCTTTACCAATAATGAAGCAAAGACCTCATAGCTTTGCATAGTAGAGCTTCTGGAAGTAGCTGTCACAGGTATCATCAGCTTACAAGTCTATTTAGGTATATGCCCAGTTTGGCAATAAATAATCACTTTTTAACAAAAATAAAACCGACTTCAAATTGTCTATCTGCGAAGTTCTTCATCAGATCTTCACCAAATTTAAATGGGACCACTTCGAAAGAATACTCTTTCAAACAAAAAAAGAATCATTAAAATCGGTTCACAATTAGCAAAGATATCGCGGAACAAACATACTTAAAAAAAATAAAAAAATAACATACAATCGAATTGAGAACCTCCTCCTTTTTTGAAAGTCGGTTAAAAATGCTAACATTGGTAAGCAAAACGATTCGTTTATTTTTAAAGGATCCGGGCGTTACAGTAAAGATTCATGTAAATGATTTTGAAGTTTATTCAAAGACGATGTTTTAGTCGTGGTTTTATAGTGTAAATCCCAGCTATGAATTCTCTCAAGTATTCTCTAGTGTAACTAAAGTTGCTCCAGAACTTTCATCTGGAGGGTTAGAAGTATCATAAGCCTGTAGACCACCATCAATTAATTGACCAACCTAAGTGGCAATACCCCGCTAAACTGATTGGAAAAGACTCATATTATTTAGTAATAGATATCCAATGAAACTGCCGCGTTGGTCTAGTGGTGGTAAGTGCAACTGCTGATCAAGAGGTCCTGGGTTCGATCCCCAGGTCGGATATATGTATGTTAGGTTTTTCCGTCTGGAATTCCTCAGTAGCAGCCTGGAGATTGGATCTGTGCCCGATCGATGGCAATAAGCTCGCCCTCTATTATATAGGACTTAAACATGACGCCGAAATGAGGGTGTTACTATCCACCTCTGCCGAACCCTTTGGGGAATACATGCGTGATAATTATTATGAAATTCAATTATAGAAGCCGGCTCGTAACTTGTATTTGGCGTAGTGATAGTAGTGAGTGTAAGTTCGCGCATGATGTGCACTTAGTGCAACAAAAAAATGGTTACTTTTATTGCTTTTCATTATTCTACGATTATTGCCATAATTTATTTTTAAACATGTCTATTTAGAACAGTGGTTATTAACCGGTGGTCCGCGGATCACTGGTGGTCCCTGAAAGCACCCGAAGTGATCCGCGAAGCCATCCGAAAAAAATCAAATACTGTTGGCTTTGAACAATTATATGCGTGTTTTATTCAAAATTGATAGCTAGAACAACGCTTTATACATTTACATTTACTGTATTTTATCTGCAAACAGTTGGTGGTTCGTGAAAAAACAGAAATTCTATCAAATCGATACCTCAGTTTCAAAGTGTAATAATAATAATTCGGAAACTGGTTCTCTAAAATAATTTGAAATCTAATAAGTACTTTGACCACTGTATTTTTTAAATGCTATTTAATTAATCTGAAATTCCATTCTTAATAATATTACATTTCAGATAAATTAAATAATGATTAAAAAATACACGGGTAACTCAGTAGTCATTTAATTTTCAAATTATTTTAAAAGAACCTGTTTCTGAATTATTACACTTTGGAAATGAGGTATTGAAATGGTCCCTCATCACTAAAAGGTTAAGAACCACTGATTTAGAAGAAAGAAAGAAAGGAGAGGAATTCTCGTCTCTACTCTTGCCAACTTACTTGCTACGACTATACTAATATTAACACACAGGAAAGGCTCAAGGCTGTTTAACAACCACGGGAATAGTACGACATGCAAACAGTAATAATTTTCACTGAAATTCCATACAAAACATGAAATGAAATTCCATACAATATATACGACTTCTCATGTTAAATTCTTTCTTCAATGTAAGCATTTCGTCGGCATTTAATTTCACGTTCTCGAGACATTATGCACATTTAAAGTTTGTTATTAATGTATGACTCTCATCGTGGAGTTTTCCTTCTCTGAGATGAATTTTTGATGTAATGTGTGTTACACAAATAGATGTTGCTAATACGAATAAAATAATGTGTTCAACAAAACAAAAAAAATTAAGCCGTCGCGGGACTCCTGGCAGATGTGAAACATCGAAACTCACGGTCACACTTTAAAGGTCAAGGATGGCTTTAGTAATCAACTCTCAACAAGCATGTGCACATAAAATTTAGCAGACGGGTGCTTACGGAAGGGTAATGAAAAACACTTAACCGTACACTATATATATTTTAATAATAATTACAATTAGGTCAGCAGGGCATGGTTCGTGACAATGCGAGGAGTCCAGGGTCTTCTTATGCAGGTGTAGTACTCAACTTGGCAACTGCAGCGGCGCGAGAGAGAGCAATCTTTTTTTTCTATTCGGCTGCTTGTAGATGGTCTTGTGGACCGTTTCTTCGTAACCGGGCAGTTATTGGCGAGACCTGAAGGGTCTCCAACCAAAGAGAGCGACCTGCAGCGTGCCCGACCTTTTATAGGCCCGGACCCCAGCCAGTCGCCACCACACGTCACAAAAAAAAAATACTGACCGAATCAAACCAAAGAGAGCCGATGAGTTACGAAGGTCTGCCGTTGTGTGTCACCACGCAAAAGCCGCTCTCACACCCGCCGCTTTAGGTGTTTCACATCAAAAATCATTAGAATTTGGCGTTAATGGTGACGGAAATCGTGGTGAACAAACCTGCACACCTGAGAGAGCTCCGAAATGTTCTCGATTGTGTGTGTAGTTTACTAACCTGCACCAGGCCAGCGTGGTGGACTAAGGCCTAAATCCTTTTAATTCTGAGATGAGGCCCGAGTAAGTGTAGGCCAGTAATGGGCTGATAGCAGTGATAGCCTAGTGGTGTGACCGTCGGACTGCCAAGTCACAGGTATCGAGATCGAACCCAAGGCACGCACCTCTGACTTTCCGGATTCATGTGCGTATTTATCACTGGGTTAAAAACGGTGATGGAAAACATTGTGAGGAAATTCCTGAGAGATATTTTTCGACGGCATGTGAAGCCAAGTCAGAGGCCCATAGGCGGCATAAACTCTGACACCAGGTTAGCCACTAACCACATGAAAAGAAGAAGATGGACTGATTATGCTAAACATAATTAAACAAATAACCACTTCTTCTTCTTCCTGCCCTTATCCCACACTAGGCCCCACCTAGTGTGGGCACAACATATATTTCATAAATCCATGTTGTTAGAGGTTTTGGCTTATTGTTTTATGACCGGCCGCCTGCCTGACATCAACCCTCCTTGGGTATACTCGTTGCGCCCGTCGCGCGGTTGACCCAATGTGCTTGCTGATATTATGCACTGGGTCCCAAAATGATATGCATGTCAATCTTATTGCCAACAACTAAACAGACTATGTTCTTCTTGGTGGAGTATACTTGCAGTTCCTTGACCCACACATTCAATTTTGCTAGGGACTTCGGTTCTGACACATCGTAAATCGTAGCACCGTTAGCTTCTCTGTAAAAAACTTGCTGTTAATGTTCTGTATCGCTCCTGTCCCGCTAACAAATAACCACTTAAGTAGCAAATAAATACCGCACAAGTCACTCCTACTCCATTGAAGTATAATACAAACATTTTAGCAATATTACAACAATAAACATTAGTATTATTATATCCCGAAACACGAATTTGTTTGTCGTCCTCTCCGAAGCTAAGTAAACTTTTGTGAGTGATGCTCGGGGCCCGGAGTTTCGCGAACGAACCGCTGGAGTTTTATATTCTTTTCTTTGAATGTTCACACAAAACTAGTTTCACAAACTCACACATATATCTACATTCTAGGACGTATCTAGCTAGTATAGTACTACGATAAAAGTTATACGCCTCGGTAATCTTCGTGTTTCCGAATTTGTACGAGCTATGCGAACCTGGTCAATCTTTCTTTGTGTGTGTTTATAATTATACGTGTAACTCCGACGTTGTTCTCTTTGAATCAATTTCGGATAGGTCACTTAATTGGTCGCATAATTAGTACAAATTTCTTCTTCTTCTTCTTCCTGCCCTTATCCCACACTTGGTGGGGTCGTAATATAGAATAGAATAGAATATACTTTATTGTACACCAAAATTGTTACACAGCTCTTATAAAATAACAAACATTAAAGGGTACAATGGCGGTCTTATCGCTGATAGCGATATTTACCAGACAACCTTTGGATGAACATGAAGTCAATGAATAAGATAGGCGGGATAGTCCATGGTGTACTGCTGCAAAAAAATATACTACACACCATACATAGACATAATACTCACATATATATATATATATATAAATATTGTAATATATATATATGATATATAATTATGTGATAGGGAAAACAAGGTAGACTGATGATTTATGAGGAATTAGAAACGTGTTGAGAGAAGAAATGATCTTTAACTATTTTTTTAAAAGAATCCAGTGACTGAGCTTGTCTTACTGGCATCGGCAACGCATTCCACAAACGTACAGCTTGGACTGTGAACGATTTGTCATAGAATTTGGTAGAATGCGAGGCCATCGAAAGTCTCAAATTTTCCGATGATCTTAAGTCTCTAGTATGAGTGTCATGAAGGAACTTAAAACGTTCCTTGAGATAAGGGGGGGTTGCAGGGATGAACAGAACACTGTAAAGCAATGATAATACATGAGCATTCCGGCGAAGGCGGATTGGCAGCCACTTGAGCTTAACGCGAAATTCGGAAACATGATCATATACTGGCCTGCAAAAATAAGTATCACACTTTTAAAATTGCAATAACTTTTTAGGTACACAAGCTATATTTTCGAAACAAAAAGGACTCAGAAAAGAGTTTAACTTTGTTACTATAGTTTCAAAGAAAGCTGATAAAAATTACTATAAAACGTTTTTTGTTTTAAATCTCTAACTTCTATAGTTTAGAAAAAATTGAAATTTTAAACGTGTGATACTTATTTTTGCAGGCCAGTGTATTTGCGTAAACCAAATATGAATCTGATGCAAAAGTTTTGGAGTCGCTCAAGCTTATCTAGCTGCACTTCAGTAAGATCAGGATAGCTGACATCAGCATAGTCAAGGAATATAATATATAATTATATAATATAACTATATTAATTATAATACAATATTATATTATATAATTATTATAATACGTAATATAATTCGTAATAATTCTAAATCAAAAAGCTTGCCGAGGTGTATAACTTATGTCGTAGTACTTACTATTTATTAGTGCGTGGCGCGTGCAAGTGTATCTGTGTATGTGTGAGCGTGCGTGTTAGTGCGTGTGTGTGGGTGTGTGTGTTTGCATGGGTTATTTGTGTCTGTGTGTGTGTGTGTGTGTAGAACAGTTGTGAAATATCAATTACTGGAATTTTTGTCTCGTAAAAAATGTGTCATGTTTTGGTTCAGTTTTTAATCAGTTTGACATACTTAATGTACTCTAATACCTATTGAAATTGAACCCAGTAAAAAGAAAAAAGTAAAAACAGGTAAAGAATGTTAAGAAAAATATTTTTAAATCTTACTTGAAACTTTTGGTAGGTATTACGAATTGTCACCATTGTCTGTACTTTTGGAAATATATGAGTTCCTTCCTTCCTCATAAAATACGTAGCTCAACCGTTTACTTGGCAGTACTTAATATTAAGCTCAACGTGACTTAAATTCAAGTTTTTTTTTAAATATTTCGGTAAGTAATGGTAATCTTAGAACCAAAAAAAGACTTCGTAATTATTTATAACGATAGGAGAATCCGCTGAAAAAATTAAGAAAGCGTAACTTATTTAACTGCCTCGTTGATCTAGTGATGGCAAGCGCGACTGCTGATCGTGAGGTCCTGGGTTCAATCCCCAGGTTGGGCAAACTGACCTTGGGTTTTTCCATGTGGAATTCCTTAGTAGCAACCCGAAGTTTGTATGTGTGCACGGTTGATGGGAATAAGCTCTGCTCCTATTACATGGGACTTAAACATAACGGCGATATGAGGGTGTTACAACCTCTGCCCAACCCTTCGGGGTATACAGGCGTGATTTTAAAGTTCTATAACTTTAATTATTGGGATTTTATTATAAGTTAATTAAGATGGGCTGAAACTCTACTTGAAGAAACGGTTCAAAAGATATTCGCGTCTTGGTGGACTTTTGTCTAATCTTTACATACATAGTATAAAACAAAGTCGCTCCCGCTGCTTGTACGCTTAGATCTTTTAAACTACGCAACGGATTTTAATGCAATTTTCAGCAATAGATAGAGTGATTCAAGTGGAAGGTTAATATGCCCCACATTAGTATCTACATTGCAACCGTGCGAAGCCGGGGCGGGTCGCTAGTGTTATATAAAATGGAGTGTATGATAGTATGAAGAGAAGATATTCCATTTATGGAATAATTCTCAGCAAGATGTTAGCTGGATGAGTTATGTTATATAACCTTTCCTCATTGTCAATATTATAAGATCCTTTCGATATAATCCGACCAACGTGTTGGAATACCTAACGGTCATCGTACGTGTGTAACAATATACTACGTGTTTAATACATTTGTGATTAAACATGTAATTCAATATATGATATTGCAATATTTTTCATAAAGCCTCGTATCCACTAGGCAACATTTGGCGCACGACATGATGCACAACATGTTGCTCAACCTGTTGAAAGTCAGCGCGGAACTTTTGTTTAACAACGTTGTCTCTCTACACATGATTTCGCTCGCATCAGTCGTCGACAACATGTCGCCAGAGGAACTAGTGTTGATTTCAGCGGCGATAGTTATAATTTAATCGAAAAATGCATCAAAAAGAAAAAAAGCCACGTTGGTGGGTTAGAAATTACTTACAAAATAAAGAAAATGTATTCAGTGTATTCGTTACACCACACGGACATTTCTGCGCGTCACGTCTCCACTCGACAACATTTTTGATGCTCAACTGCATGTTGCACCGAAACAAACAACAAGCCGTGCGTCACGTTGCGCGCTAGCTGGCAACGTCGCGCGATGTGCAAAGCTGCCGAACATGTTTAGCGTCACGTGTTGCGCGTCAATTGTTGCCTAGTGGATACGAGGCTTAAAAGTTTCAACATTTTCATTTGAATTGAATTTTTATACGTATGGCAACACACACTCTCTTCTTGAACTTTCCAAAAATGTAGGTTTGCTCTGCCATTATAATCTTTGTAATAATCTACCTAATAAACACCTCAATAAAAGTATATTTTATAATCAAAACGTGCTATTTTTACTTAACACTGTGTATATATATTTATATAAACCAGATATATATACATACTATACCGAGGATTTACGAAGAGCTATTTCTTTCTGACCTTTAACTTTAATTACCTTTTAACGCCGCTTTTATGGCCAAGCTTAATGTTATTGGTAAAGATTTGAAACCGCCTACCTAACCTACAAACAGATGAATTAGTATACAAGGTTAGTCGGAAAGGGGGTACTAAGCCGCGGGCCACATAAAGTATCACTGATGACTATTTTAAAGCAAGTGTTAAAATTTCAAAATTCGATAATTTTTATTTGCATGCAAAATGATTTTTATTTTAGTTTTTTCAAAAAAAGAACATACCTGCTTTAGTTATGAATTCGGAAAATTAATTTTCTAATCCGTGACCCCAAATATGACCTAAACTGTAAAAACAGCTGATCGTAGCTATGGACAGATAGATTTTAGCATATTTTTTACGAAATCTTTGAAACGCTATTTCTCTTAAAGTATCGAGTTTTGGGGAAAGTTGTAGAACAAAAGTTATCCCTTATTATGGGTACTTTAACACCCTTTCGGCTTAGTACCCCCTTTCCGACTAACCTTGTATAAGTCAGTACAGTTAATTATTTACAAACAATTACTTGATTTATGTACAGGGGTAGCTTAGTGGTGTGACCGTCAGACTGCCAAGTCATAGATCTTGAGTTCGAACCCAAGGCACGCACCTCTGACTTTTCGGATTCATGTGCGTATTGTATAATTATCACTTGCTTAAAAACGGCGAAGGAAAACATCGTGAGGAAACCGGCCATACCTGAGAGATATTTCTCGACGGCATGTGAAGCCAAGTCAGAGGCTTGTAGGCGGCATAAACACACCAGGTTAGTCACTAACCACACGAAAAGAAGAAGACATGATTTATATTTTAGTTTTATCTGGACACGTTTTAATTCGAAGGGGCTCGTGGCTAATTAACAACCCCGCCGATCATACGATTTACGAGGTCAAGCTACGCTTGCCACGGTCAGTACGTGGATGGGTGACCGTTCGTCACACATCGAGACTACTCCATGCGTCGGAGAACACGTTAAACCGTCGGTCTCAGGTGTCATAAGAATACCTATGACAGTCGTTACGGGTAGTCAGAAGCCTGAAAGTCTGACAACCGGTCTAACCTTAGGATGTCGGTACTGCACTATACTTGGGTTGCAGAGGTTTGATGGCAGTCGCTCCGTGTAAAATACTGGTATTCAGCCGCAGAAGCTGACCCTAAGTAATTGGGAAGAAGCTAGGAGGAAGATCTCATGTTCCGTAGCTCTATGTTATTTCTCAGCAATTATCATCTGATCTGTACTATTTTAAGAAAACCAATTTTTCCAGTAACGCTGTTATTAAATTCACAGAAGTTATTTTTACTCCAGTTTCATTTAATTATGTTTTAAATTGCTTTAGAAAAACTAGTAAAGTGAGTAACTAACTGGCTTCAAGGCAATTATTATAAGAGTTAATTAAACAAGCATAATTACTGTAGCGAGCCAATTATTCTCTTTTATAGTGCTATGTGTCTGTTACATTGTGTTACCTGTAAACTTGCTGGCCGGTTGCACCGGACTTTAACTACAGTTTCTTAACAACAGCTTTACACTCGGGGATACTTCTGTGCTAATTGTAGTCTGGCTAATTCAACTTCAAAGAAGGAAAAGGAATTAAGACAACAGTGTATTTTTTAAGACGATGACTTCTCACATTGACGCGAATATTGAAGTGACGGTACACTTTTGTCGACGGCACACTTTTGTCGATGGTAGGTACACTTTTGTCGACGGTAGACTTTTGTCGACGGTACACTTTTGTCGACGTTACACTTTTGTCGACGGTACACTTTTGTCGACGGTACACTTTTGTCAACGTTACACTTTTGTCGACGGTACACTTTTGTCGTCGTTACACTTTTGTCGACGGTACACCTTTGTCAACGTTACACTTTTGTCGACGGTACACTTTTGTCAACGTTACACTTTTGTCAACGGTACACTTTTGTCGAATGTACACTTTCTGTCTAGTAACGGCCTGTTTCACAATCGTGTGATAGCTCCTACACTAGGGACAAGTTATCTTGGAATTGAAGAGCGTCGCTCTGTTCGCTCTTGTGTTGCCATTCTATGAATAATGTTCCATTGTGAGGGATATCTAATGTGACGTGACACAAATATTTTATAATATTATGTCCCATTTTCTGCCAGATTATAGTTGACTTAATAGTTTTGATAGTTCTTTCCGTACACTGCACTTGCAGTCGTAACAAAATCATAGTTTGTTGCCAGATACGGAACGTTTTGACAAGACATGCATTGATAAGGCCGAATACACACTTCTTTTTCTTCCTGCCCTTATCCCACACTAGGTGGGGTCGACACAACATGTATTTCATACATCCATGTTGTTAGAGGTTTTGGCTTATTGTTATGACCGGCCGCCTGCCTGACATCAACCCTCCTTGAGAATACTCGTTGCGCCGTCGCGCGGGTGACCCAATATGCTTGCTGATATTTTATTATGCACTGGGTCCCAAAATGATATGCTTGTCAATCTTATTGCTGACAACTAAGCAGACTATGTTCTTTTTGGTGGAGTATACTTAAAGTTCCTCGACCCACTCGTTCAGTTATGCTAGGGACTTTGGTTCTGACACATCGTAAACTAATATAACACCGTGAGCTTCTCTGTAAAAACTTGATGTCAATGTTCTGTATCACTCCTGTCCCGCTGTATCCCAAATACCAAGCTTGATTTTAACACCATTCACGTCCTTGTCTTCACATTTGTAGTCAACTCCGATTGTAGCTGGGAATGATGAATTGTAGTCTCCCGTTGTGAACGCTAGGATTATGCCGGATTTACCCACACCGAACTCACTTCACAATTTCTCAATGTAAAATATTTTTTATATAATATGATATTGATATTTAGGTTGTCACAAGGCCGAATACACACATTGGGGTTAATTTTTTTCCTGATTGTTGAGACAATATAATTTTTGAACATTATTGTAAAGGCACAAACTCCCTATTAAATATTTAATAAATGCATGGAAAAAATTTTTGTCATCCTGGCAACTGAATTAAACTGTCAATGTCACATATTTCGTCAATTTCCCATTTCACAGAAGAGTTGCTCGAACAGTACCTGGGAAATAAATATGGCGTTTTGGCAGATTTTCTATAGAGAAACTGTTAAACTGCCAAAGAGTTAACCGATAACTGTGAATAGGCCCTAGGTCTACTAAAAAGTTCCCAAAATGTAGTTAAATAAAAAAGAAGGCAAAATGTCTATTATAATTTTCTATAACATTATTTATTTGTTTATTAGATTGCAACTAATTATTTTAACAAGAAAACCAATAACATAATTCATCCTCTCATTAAAAACGACTTATCTCAAGTTCTTATTACCGTAATCCAATGCAACTAAATTCTAACCGATTAGAACGAAGTTTGGTTCAAACAAAGAGCTCAGCGTTAACGGTAATCTCAGTTTAGTACTTAATCCTCGCGTTTAATCATAGTGCAATCAACAGGAGAATACTTGCTTTTATTGCACCACAAATTATGTACCCGAGATCTTCTATCTAGGATAATGTAATATCACCTACTTACACAACTATATAAAAGCGATTAAATAGGTACTATCTAGATTTTATTGCTGTCTTCCACTATAGTTCAACGGGGATATAATTCAACCTCAGTACCTCTCTAAGGGCTGATTTTACTAACGTCTGGATAACTTTTATCGTAGCAATTTTACGAAAGCTGTTAAGACTTCAAACTTATTTCTAGGATAAAAGTTATCCAACGTTCGTTAAATAGTTATTTAGAGGTATACAGTTACACAGGCTATACAGTTGCTTAATTGGTCTGTTTATTAAACTCAATAGAATTGTCGCGTATTCTGAGTAGATGTTCTGCCTAGCCTTTTCCCAACTATGTTCAGATTCTAGTCTATCCAGATTTGGCTGAATACCAGTATTTTACACGAAGTGACTGCCATCAGAACTCCCCAACCCAGTATGCTTGACGTCCCGTAACGACTGTCATAGGTATTCGTATGACACCCAGGACCGTATGTTTAACGTGCTCTCGATGCCACGGAGGGGTCTCGATGTATAACGAAACAGTCACCCATCGACAGACTGAGCGCGGCAAGTGCAGCCTAATCTTGCAAATTTTATAATCCGCGCTGTTGGTAATTAGCCACGGAGAAATAATTTAGATTGTTTGTAATATTCCCAGTAGATGTTACCTGGATAACACATCATAGCTTATTAAACATTATTATCTTAGTTGTTTAAAAGTCTGAATTTAGACAATACGTGACTGTAACAGCTATAAATATAAAACGGAATATTACAAAAAATCTAAACAATAAATTTAAAAAAAAACGCGAACTATCACCACAATAAAATTGGACAAAACAAAAAGTAAGTACAGGCGACGCAACGTGTTGTTAAGTAACAATGAAAAATGGCGGTCTCCAAGTTGGTACGAATTTGTCCCACCTCAGTTACAAAGTTACGTAAAAGTGGCCAGATTTATCGATGGGAATCTCACCGGCAAAATGCTGGCACCACCGTACACTGAGTTAAAAGCCGTGAAGTTGGGAAATTGAAATGAGTTTACTATCTGCAATTCATAGCTTAAACTTGGGATCGCGGCTGACGGTTTGAGAGTGGAGTTTCGTATTTATTTAAGTTGTACTTGAGTAATATGAAATTGTTGTAAACTTTATAAGTTTTCCGTGAATTACTTTAAAATTAAAACGATACGTAGCTAGCTTATATTACAGTTTTTGACTAAAGATTTATTGGGGACAAGCTTAGGAGCTTAATACGACAAAAAGAAGAATGTTAATTTTGTTAATTGCTTGTTAATAGCTTGTTAATGTTGTTAATTGCTTGTTAATAGCTTGTTAATGTTGTTAATTGCTTGTTAATAGCTTGTTAATGTTGTTAATTGCTTGTTAATAGCTTGTTAATGTTGTTAATTGCTTGTTAATAGCGTGTTAATGTTGTTAATTGCTTGTTAATTGCTTGTTAATAGCTTGTTAATAGCTTGTTAATGGCTTGTTAATTTTGTTAATTGCTTGTTAATGTTGTTAATTGCTTGTTAATTTTGTTAATTGCTTGTTAATGCCCTGTAGACCTTTTTATACAGTGAAATTGCACTGACGACAACTGAATTGTATGTAACTCTTAGATAATTTTGCAAGAAAAAAATTGAATGCTCCTGTTATATAGATGCCCTAGATTAGTAGCCAGGGCTAGACTGTTGTAATGTATTTTTATGTTGTTATAAATTACATACATAAACTCACGCCTTTTTCCTCGGAGGTAGACAGAAATTATAGAACGCCACATGCTACGACCCTTACGTACTCCTTTCGCTTCATCCACATTCATACACCTTGTTATACACGCACGCCAGTTGAGAGTACTACGCACCTGTCCTTTGTGAAGAACATCACCAATAACATCGAACATTGTTATAAACTTTTGTATTAATTATTTATAACATTACATGCGACATACCACCTCAAACATTTTTCCCCACATTTATTTCCCTAGCTCCCACCATACGTCACAAGATGGCGTCCATGAGCGCAAAACTTAATGCGGATACCATCAACACGGCGCAAATCGTCGCCTGTCGACTGATTGGCCATTATGCAAATCGCATACTAACAACGCCCCCCGAGGCGCCTTGCATATTTTACCGGATTATAACCATAACGCCAATAAGTGATGGCAACCGACCCGGTAGATGTTTGCATTATTGTGTGATGTATGCCCGAGTGGGTTGGGGGATTGAACTGTTATATTTTATTAATGGTTTCGGGTATTTTGGGGAGATGGGGAAAATATGATTTTTGCATCCGTTTTCTTCTGATTTGGTCAGTGAATCGGGGGATTATCATAATCTGATTCCCTTTTGAATTATTTATACGGAACATTAGGTATAACATTTGTAAATACATATACCTACATCATGCCGGGTTAGTTTCTTTACAACCGAAAACCATGAACTCTGCTCATCAGCAGTGATAGCCTAGTGGTGTGACCGTCGGACTGTCAAGTCATAGGTCTCGAGTTCGAACCCAAGACACGCACCTCTAACGTTTCGGATTCATGTGCGTATTGTATTCACTTGCTTAAAAACGGCGAAGGAAAACATCGTGAGGAAACCGGCATGCCTGAGAGATGTTTCTCGACGGCATGTGAAGCCAATTCAGAGGTCCATGGGCGGCATAAAATCTGACACCTGGTTAGTCACTAACCACACGAAAAGAAGAAAGAAGAAGAATCAATCTGTACAACTTTTACTACGGGATTACACTCTAAATTCGTGAAAAAAAGATCTGCTGTTCCATACAAAAAATAAAAGTTGTAGGTACAGAATGATGAACAGAGTTCATGGTTTTCGGATGTAAAGCGACTAAGCTGGCATGCTGTATAATTTTCTCTTATATTGAAAAAAAAAACTGCAAAATTAGCTCAAAAAACATGTAGGTTTATAAACAGGTGGTCCCTGGTGTCATATGCGTACCTATGACAGTCGTTACGGGAAGTCAGAAGCCCGAAAGTCTGACAATCGGTCTAAGCTTAAGATATCGGCCTATAGCTGGGTTGCGGTCTGGTCGCAGTCGGTCCATGCAAAATACTGGTATTCAGCCGCATCTGATTAAACTGGAAGGTGACGCCAACATAGTTGGAAAAAAGGTTAGGCAAAAACCTGTAGGTTTATTTTTCCGCTTTTAGCAAAAAAAGGCCCATTTAACATACTCGTTTCTACCAAATTATTATTACCTACATTGTAGCAGTTTTTTTTTTCTGAACAAAAATTATACCCTCCCATAAATATACCTACCTATCTTATAGATACGCAACTAAAGGGAAAGGTATCTCCTAGCTTAAGGTCGGGATGTTAAACAAAATACAGCTGATCCCTTACTTTCGGATCAGCGGGCAAAAGAATCGATTCCACATACATCCTTATTGTGTGGCCACGAGAACAGCGGAAGTAAAATTGACGAAGTAATAAGTAATGATACCTCTTAAATCTACTCATGGATGATTCCTATAATTTACGGAACGTTATTGACTAAAATTTGGCGTGCCTCGAAGAGCACGTTAACCCGTCGGTCCCGGGTATCATACGAATACCTAACAGTTTTTACGAATCTCGAAAGTCTGACAAGTGATCTACCCTTAGGATATCGGCATTGCCCTGTAACTGAGTTGCGGCGGTCTGATGGCAGTCGCTCCGTGTAAAATACTGGTATTCAGCTGCATCTGGTTAGATTGGAAACTGACCCCAACATAGAGGGGAAAAGGCTAGGTAGAACGATTGATTAAAATTGAGTCTCTTGTATCTCTACCAATAATGAAGCAAGTACCTCATAGCTTTGTATTGTAGACCCTCCCTATGAAAGTAGCTATCACAAGTAAAATTAGCTTACGAGTCTATTTATATGCCCAGTTTTGAAATAAGAAATGCTACCGTTGGTAAACAAAACGATGCGTTTTTGTTTATAGGAACCGGGCATCAGTCTTCCGTAATACATTGCTCATAAGCGTCTCCCAAGTTGCACCACAAGACTTCCCATCCACCACCTTCCACATCCGATCTATATTAACTGCCTTCTTCATGTCTTCGGTCCAGTCTTAGGCTTTGCTACCCTATCCACAGTATCATCAACTCCAGTCCAGACATGGCCGACCCACAACTGTTCAGCTTGCTGATTTAATAATTCTCGGTCTTTTCATCACCCCGCTGCCTTCATAGCCTCAACCTCAAGATTACATAGAACTTGATTTATCTAAAGCAACCATCGCTGGAACAATTTACAACATCCGTTCTGGATCACCGCGATTATTTATCAGCGTGCCCTTGTTTACGGCACAAACGAATTTGTTTATTTCTATTTTCAGTAGGTTGAGTAGTGAGGAAGTTATTTTGATAAAGATCATTAAGGTGGTAAGATCAGTAAGGGGCAAGGTCACTAGGTCGGGTAAAGTGTTATTGGGTTTCTCCATTAGGAATTTCTAAGTAGCAGCCTGGAGTCCGAATTAGTGCCCGGTTAATGGCAATAGGCTCACCCCCTATTACATGGGACTTAAACATAACTGGTGAAACGAGGGTGTACTAAACACCTATGCTGAACCCTTCGGGGAATGTAAGGCGTGATGTTATGTTATCATTAAGGTACTCTTTTGCCGTACAGTGTTTGAGTTCTAATGTAGGGCCAAGTCTGGAATTTCATTTATAAATATATTTTTCGGACTTGGCAATCACGCAGCATAATATATTCGAAGGTACCTTAACACGGAACTTTTATCCAAAACATTGTTTACTAGTAAATACGTGGCCTAAAACTTACGATGTGATTTCTGGAAAGGTAACCCTGATATACTTGAGGATAGGATCTTTCGACTTGGTTCTGTTGTCTATCTTGACTTAGGACTACATTATATTTCCATACACTTTTTTTATTTTTTTTTATAGTTGGACAATCCTCATGGATATCCCTCGCCCGGGGACCGTTCCCTCCTCGTTCCTCCTGACCGTTCGGCCGGGGTCGCGGGATACGCAAAAGCGTGCACCGCAACCCCGGCAGATATTTCCATACCCTGCTACAGTATAGTCCCATAATCACCAACCGAAAACCGTAATCGCAGTCAGATTAGTGATCACAAATTGGCTAGCAAAATTATAGCACTACGGCTAACTACTAATGCTCGGTTTCTACTGATAAAAACAAATCGTTTTCCATATCAACGATAGCATTTTTCAATGCTAAACTGGGCATGTAAATGGACTCGTATGCTAATTTTACTTGTGATAAAAGCTACTAACGTAAGGAAGAGCGTATGCAAGCGTATGGGGTCTTTGCTTCATTATCATTAACTAACGGCCCGTCCCGGCTTCGCACGGGTGGACATTTTTCCCGTTTCTGCAACAAATTTCATTTATGCTCCGCTCCTATTGGTCGTAGCGTGATTTTATATAACCTATATCCTTCCTCGATAAATGGACTATCCAACACAAAAATATTTTGTTCAATTCCAACCAGTAGTTCCTGAGATTAGCGCATTCAAACAAACAAACAAACTCTTCAGCTTTATAATATTAGTATAGAAGAGACGAGAGTTATCATTTTAACCGATAACGCTCGGTAAAGTATAGGAATCGGCCATGAGTCCTTTTTGCCTTAACCCAGAACTAGATAGTAAATTGATTGATTAACCAGTGTTTATATGAATTATACTTATTACATAATAATCACGCCTGTAATCCCCAAAGGGGTAAGCAGAGACATTCTCTTATTACAGGTGTCTGTACACCCACGTTTCTTCCTTAAGTTCCATTTAATAGGTAGTAAGCCTATTGCCATTTTTCGGACATACATACATAATTCGTCCATTAACGTCACACTGCTGGACACTGGCCTCTTCTCAGAATTAGAAGGGTTTAGGCCTTAGTCTGTCACGCTGGCATGGTGAGGGTTGGCATACTACACACACCATCGAGAACTAATCGAATATTAAGGCATATTTTTATGAATTCTGTTTCCACTTGATATTTAGTCGTTGATTACTTTACATTTAAATACCAATAGAGATCTTTAGGGCCCGATTAAACTGGCGTCTGTCGGGCATGCGACGAACGTCAAACGTTTGACCAGCGTCGTGGAGAGGCAGCGAGACCTCTTGAGCAGACAAAAAACGCCGCGCCCACACCGCGTCTCCGCGACGCCAGCGCGGCGGTCAGCAGGCACGCAACGCGAGCGCCGCGTGCACGCAACGTTGGCTCTAGTCAAACGTTACACGAACGCGCACGCCTGATAGACGCCAGTGAGCTCAGGCCCTTAGTTAACATTTAATAACCAAACGTCGTGGATCACAATTAGACGCATGTGTTTGTTCTATCATGTCTACATAGAAATCAGCACAAAAACTATGCAATACAGCATTCCCAATTTCGTTAGCGAATTCTAATAATATTTTTGTGCTTCATATTTCTAAAAGAATTTTCTCTCATCTAATACAAAGCATACCAGCTTTGAACGTCATATAATACTAGTCCTGACATTTCATCCAATGCTGAGTGCTCACCCGAAATACCTTACTTAATACGGAGCGTTCCTTTATGAATCAATTACTTTTATCACAGAACACTAGTAATTAGGGAACGTTGTATGTAGTACCGTCGTCATTAAAATATTACATAACATATCATCACGCCTTGTATCCCCCAAAGGGTTCTGCAGACATGTTTTTAGTACACCCTCGTTTCGCCAGTTATGTTTAAGTCCCATGTAATAGGGAGAGAGCCTATAGCCATTAAGCGGGCACAAATCCAGACTCCGGACTGCCACTGAGAAATCCCTAATTGAAAAACCCAATATCACTTTGCCCGACCTGGAAAACGTACCCAGGACCCTATGCTCAGCAGTCACGCTTGCGACCACTAAACTGACAAAGAAGTCTAATGATCTAGGGCTATAAGGTATAACGGGCTGGTGTCCGCAACTCCACATCTGAGCGCGTATTTTGCGTCACGGGTGGTAAGTGTAGTCACTCGATCCACCCTAACTCCTCGAAAAGGGCCAGCACACCCTTGATGTTGCTGACGATCTCTCGGAGTGTACCTGGGTTTCCGAAGTACTTGGCCCTGTATGTGGCGACCTCAGGGCAGTTTAGTAGCACGTGGGCTGCCGTCTCGTCCTCCTCCATGCATACTCTGCACAGTGGACTGTCTGTAACTCCAATGACAAAGAGGTGTTTATTAAACGAACCATGGCCAGTGATGGCTGCCGTGACTATACGCAGTTGTTGCTTTGACAGTCGGAGAGCTTTCTTAGTTAGGCGGCCATCAATTGCGGGAAGCGCCTCCTTGGCCTGCCTGCACTCGCCATGGTTTTTCTATGATTCGTTGTGTTGGTCTTTGGTGCGTTTTCTTACCAGGGTACGTAGGTATCCGAAGGGGAGTGGTACTATGGGTTCAGGACCCACCGCATCCATGCTCGATCCCCTTCTAGCGAGTTCATCCGCTGCATCGTTGCCTCGGGAACCGCTGTGTCCTTTGATCCATTGAATGGTTATATTATTGAGGTTACCCACCTGGTTTAGAGTTTGGTGACACTAATGTACCAGCCCAGAATTAACTGTGTGGCTGCTTGGTGCTTGTAGGACCGCCATGCTGTCCGAGAGTATACCTATTGAGTGGTCCTCAACCTTTCTGGCCATGATTGCTGTGTAGGGGAACGAGATATAGTGTTCCGCCTACGAAAAGGAGGATCCTCCTACCAGGCGGAGTCTTGTGCCTGGCGGGCCACTGCCCAACGGTTGATGTTGGGAACTTGTATATATACTATCTGCGTGTCAAACTCTAATATCGCGATGCAGGATAGTTCGCATGTGGCGTGATAGATGCCGCCACAGCTGAAGCAGCCAGGGAGATGCCCAAGCATTCAGCCTGAAACACCGTGTTGTGGGCCCCCAATGGTGTGGCTATGTTGTGTACGTTGAGATCCTCCGAGAAGATGATCTAGGGCTAATGGTCTAATGGTTTGTATAAGAGCTTTTGTACCCATATTCGCAAATGAATAAATGATTTGATTTGAACTGGTGGGCCATGGACAGTGGCGTATGTTAACGTTAAAAAAAACATTTCATTCGTTTGCACTTTTAAATAAACCCAAGTTGATTTTTTTCGTAGACGGTAACCTAATTTATAAAATATTCGTACCATCAAAATATTACGAGATGTAAAGAAAATATTATTAACATTACTCCTGACATTAACGAGAATCGGATTATGAAAACTCGACACTTTGCTGTTAAGGTGGTTTTAAATATTTTATTTATTTCTCTGAAGGTTTACATCACGAGCGCAGCTTTCGACTACGATCATTTGACCAGTAACCAATGTAAGTCCCATTGGTGTCCCATTGCTGAGCGTGGACGTCTTCTCAGAATTTAACCCATCACACTGAACTTTTTTTTTGTCGTATAAACATCCTCATGGAGGTCCCTCGGTCGGGGAAGGCGAGGGGGTCTGCCGGTCTCTTACCGGCTAAAAAACAACGGGGTCCCTCCTTCTGACCTAAGGCCGGGGTCACGGGATTCGCTATTGCATGCACCGCGACCCCGGCAGGAGAGCACGCTGACCTTTTTTTTTTTTTTTTTTTTTTTTTTTCTCACGTGGGGAAATCCTCATGGACTATCCCCCGTCTGGGGAAGACGGGGGGGTGTGCCAGACTCTTACTGGCTAAAACCCCACGGTGTCCCTCCTTCTGACCTAAGGTCGGGGTCACGGGATTCGCTGTTGCATGCACCGCGACCCCGACAGGTCTCGGTCCACCAGCTTCCTCTGGTGGACCCCTCCTGTGGTGGGGCAGTTGCTCCCCTGCCCCACATCCGTCCGAGAGGCGCGCGCAGGACAAGACGCGCCATCCTCCCTGGGCCCGTTACTGGTCGGGCGACGGGTTCCCCAACCCGCCGCCCGCAGGCCACTCACTAGGGTGGCCGGAGATCGTCACGCGCCCTCCGGCGCCCGGTGCGTCTAGCGCGAGAAGGGAGTGAAGAAGCGGCCTCCCTCTCCCTCTCCGCTACCTCCTTGGTCGCCATCACCCCCTCGCAAAAGGAGGCTATGGCTTCCCACGCAGTCTCGCTCCCGACCATGGACAGAACCACGGCCGGAAGCGAGAGGTCACCGCCGATCGCCGCGACTAGCTCGCGGCGCTGCGACCCCCATGCTGGACACGCCTGCAAAGTGTGCAGCGCCGTGTCCTCGGGGCAGTCGCAGTGGTGACAACCGGGCGTCTGCTCCCGGCCTATACGACACAGGTACTTCCCGAAACAGCCGTGTCCCGAGAGTACCTGCGTCAGCCGGAAGCTGAGGGCGCCGTGACGCCTCTCCAGCCACTCCTCCATCACGGGTCTTACCGCCGCTATAGCGGCGTGCCCCGCGCTGGGTTGCGCAAGTCGTTCCCTCCACTCTGCCACCAGGATCTGGCGGAGCTCGCTCCGCTCAGGCGCCTCCTCGCGCTGACGATATCTCAGCGCGAGGGCTCTCGCCTCCAGATCCCAGGGCACGGATCCGGCCAAAAGACTCGCCGCCTCGAAGGAGATCGTACGATACCCCCTTATCACCCTGACGGCCATCGCCCGCTGCGGTCTCCGCAGGATAGCGACGTTGCGGGCCGTCAGGGTGTCCGCCCAAATCGGCGACCCGTAGAGGGCCATGGATCGTACGATCCAGAGCACGCTGACCTGGTGCAGATTGGTGGACTGCACACAACTTCAAATACTATTTGGAGCCCTCTTAGGTGTGCAATTTTGGATTTGATTTTTTAATCAAAGCACACAAGTAATAATTAAATTCTGATCCGCACATAAAATCGAAAAGTCAGAGGTGCGGGGGTTGAACTCAGACCCTCTTGCATAGAAGGTAAGCGTTCAACTACTAGAGTATCACTCAACTGAATAAACAGGTACACAGAATGCCAACGTAATTAAGAGGACAGTAAGTGCATTTTTTAAATATAGAATATTATACCTTAGTATTGTTTTATATATTCTATATTCAAAAATTGCACTCACTGCACTGTTCATTAGGTCTTCGTGTTTCGGAATTCGTATAAATTCGAAAATACGAAGATTACCGAGGCGCATAACTTATGTCGTCGTACAAATATTCACATCTGGTTCAGCTGCCTCTGAAGCTGATGGGAGATACTCGAGGAAAGGCTTAGGATATTGATGATAGCTATAGAAACTAGGAGTATGCCTCTGTTTTCAAAACCCGACTCATGAACGCCACAAAGAAGATCAAACCCCGTCCACAAACGTATTAGTTGACACAGAACTTTTCCTCCAGTTAGCTTAACAAGGAGAAACTTGTAACAAGCGTCAAAGGGCAACACTAAGTCAAAGACATCGTTATCTTTTTAGCTTTCTTTTATAACCAAAGCGGTAACTTTATCTTTTGAAGTCTTTGCGAGTTTGTTTGTCCGTTGTTAAGTAATGCGAGCATTTTTCAGCGGATATTGATATTTATTTTTCAAGTTTTTATTTACGGAATACGATCAAAGTGGGTTGGAAACTGTTTGTGGAATATATAGGTCAGTGTTTTAATGAATATGAGGCTCAGTAACAAAGGATTATATGAAAACTTTAATAAGAAATGTTCGGTTTACAGCTAGTTCACACAGAAACGTTTACAGGATCCGTTTTTATTCTGGTGATGACGCCTGCATTTAAATGAGCGAGTTCACATACACGACAGTATTCCGCATCCGGTAAAAAATACTGGATCCGTTATTTTTATCGTATCCTGCCTGCCAGACGCAGCTGCCATTTGCCATTTATAACTGCGCACTTTATAATTTATATTTCCGCGCGATTGTTAATTAGCCAATAGCCTCTTCTATTCACGGTCCACTATTAAGCGGAAATATCTATGGAATCTAGCTGAAATTTTAAATTAAAAAAAAAATAAGGTGGTATAAACACTATGCCAAACGATTCTCGTGGTGATTCTAAATAAACTAGATTCAAAGTAATCATGTATAATTATGTGCGATAGCAAAATATACCTTATCGTTAGGCAATGATTATGATTGCCATGCAACAATGCATAGGCGTTAGAAAATACTAGATAACCAGTTTCAAGCACGACGTTCCTTCGTCTCTTGCTAAACCATCTAATATATGTTCTAATCTTCTCTTGTTAACAGCAGTGATAGCCTAGTAGTGTGACCGTCAGACTACTAAGTCATAGGTCTCGAGTTCGAACCCAAGGCACAAACCTCTGATTTTTAGGATTTATGTGCGTATTGTATAATTATCACCTGCTTAAAAACGGTGAAGGAAAACATAGTGAAAAACCGACATGCCTGAAAGATATTTCTGGACGGCATGTGACGCCAAGTCAAGCCTATGGGCGGCATAAAGTCTGACATCAGGTTAGTCAGTAACTACTCGTAAAGAAGAAGATCTTCTCTTGTATCAGCACGAGCTATACGAGAATAGCTCATGCTATAGTGAAACGATTAGCCAGTCAGCAAGGGTGGTAGCTGGGTTGCCTACCCAGAGTGAGCCGGACGTACATAACATAAAGAAAGAAAGAAAATTATTTATTCTGGACTCACACAGGCAGTTACAGAAACAAAAACAATATAAAAAAAGAAAGGATAAAAAGAAACATAACATAATCAGCCTATTACTGCCCCAATGCAGTTCACAGGCCTCTTCTCAGAATGAGAAGGGTTTAGGCCTTAGTCCACTACGCTGGCCTGTTGCGGATTGGCAAACTACACAAACCATCGAGAACTTTACGGAGCTTGCTCACTCCTGTAAGAAGCAATAACTTCTGTCTATCGACGGTTTTAAAATCGCCAACAATAGCTATTTGACCCAAACCACGTCATTAATATTATTATGTGACTACGGATAGTACATACCTACGGCCATCCGTTCACATTTATTAGTTCTATCTATAGTCAGATAGTTATTATCGGTGATTTTCAAACCGTCGATAGGCAGATATTATTGCTTCCGACTGTACTTAACTAACATATTTTACCGAGGTTATTACTTAACATAACATCACACCTAGTATTCCCCGAAGGGTTCGGCAGAGGTGTTTTAGTATACCCTCGTTTTGCCAGTTATGTTTAAGTCCCATGTACCTAATGGGGGAGAGCCATTAACCGGGCATAAATCGAGACTCAAGGCTGCTACTGAGAAATACCTAATAGAAAAACCTAATAACACTTTGCCCGACCTGGGGATCAGACCCATGCTCAGCAGTTGCGCATGTGACCACTAGACTAACAAGGAAGTTATAAATACTTAGTAGTGATGAAACGAATATCGTCGATTACAGTCGCGATTCTTCTTCTTCTCCCTGCCCTTATCCCACACTAGGTGGGGTCGGCACAACATGTATTGTAAATCCATGTTGTTAGAGCTTTTGGCTTATTGTTTTATGACCAGCCGCCTGCCTGCCAGATTACACTCGCGGTTATTTCAACGATTGTGCATTTAAACAGCACGGTATGAGAGACCACTTCTAAATCTATTATTCATCACCTCAAAAACATATGCAATCTTTAAAGATTTATTACTGAACACACACAAAAGTATACAAATAAGCGAGCGCAATAATTTCCAAGTTACCTAAATCAAATTGAATACTCATGCGGAGGGAATGACTGACGTCATCCCGAAGTATTTGTGATTGTTAACGGTGAATTTACATACGTAGGCGTTCTCGCGGCAATCAGGGTAACGTTACTGTCACGTCAAAGTTTACGCTCACCTCGGGCGCGAAACACGTAACTAAAGTGTCTGTTTGCCAAGTTTGAACGCGTTTACATATCTTAACTGGGTGTTTGTCACTTGTTAAGTTATTTGATACTTTAGTTCAGGGCTATGAGTAGAATTACAGCAGCGATAGCCTATTGGTGTGACCGTCGGACTGCCAAGTCATAGGTCTCAAGTTCGCACCCAAGGCACGCAGCTCTTTTCGGATTCATGTGCGTATTATATAATTATAGGTATAGCTGTGTCCTCACGGCTCCGCCCGTAGCCTATGTTACTCAGTGATAATGTAGTTTTCTAACGGCAAAAGAATTTATGAAATCGGTCCAGTAGTTTTTAAGTTTATTCGTTACATACAAAAATACAAATCTTTCCTCTTTATAATATTAGTATAGAGTATAGAAGTATAGATATAGATTACCTACTTGCCTAAAAACGGTGAAGGAAAACATAGTGAGGAAACCGGATGCCTGAGAGATATTTCTCGACGTCATGTGAAGCCAAGTCAGAGGCCCATGGGCGGCATAAACTCTGACACCAGGTTAGTCACTAACCACACGAAAAGAAGAAGTTGAATTTAAATTGTATGGATTGCAGATCACCAAAGGATATGAGAATCCACCAATTTTCTGTCTAGCCTTTTCCCAACTATGTTAGGGCCAGCTTCGACTCTAACCAGATGCGGCTGAATCCAATATTTTACGGGTTTCCTTTGATTCGCATAATTGTTTAACTCCTTATCTAATTTGCCATGACGAGTTACGCATAACTATCATTTGGCTGTATTATTTTGGTGTAATTTTGTAGACTAGGTTAGGTTATTATGGTTAAAAAAATTATGTCTATACATTTATGCAGAATTTATGTTATGAGTAACGATCACTTAGGATAAGTGAAAGTATGCCATGATAAATTATTATGTGGAGAAACGAGGTATGGTGTTCCTCCAACGAAAAGGGAGGATCCTCCTACTAGGCGGGTCTTATGCCTGGCGGGCTACTGCCCAACGGTTGTATTTTTTTTCCTATTCGACTGCTTGTAGATGGTCTTGCGGACTGTTTCTACGTAACCGGGCAGTTATTGGTGAGACCTGAAGGGTCTCCAACCAATCCCGACGAGAGTAAAATACTTACCCTAAGCTAACTACTATTACTACGTCTAGTACTAACATCATGACTAGATAGCAACAACACCACTAAAGGCGTCCCCTAGGGGGGACTTGAACCTTGACTTAGGTCGTTGCTTGCGAGAGGACTAGGAAGGAGACAGCTTGATGAGGGCCGAATTAACGATGTGACTGCGGAGTCAGAAAAGACGACCGGCTTCGCGGCTGCGGCGAGTGAGCACGGTGGATCAGGCTCAATAGATGCCACCACAATGCCATAAAATTTTATACGAATCAACAGTGAACCATATTTTACACGGAGCGACTGCCATAGTTACTGGTCAATGCCGATATCCTATGGTTAGGCTGGTTGTGAGACTTTCGTACTTATCATCACGAAAAGTAAGTATGCTTACAGGAATACAATCACGCCAAAGCATTTTTAATCAAAGAGCAAAACTGTTCTCATCAGAAACACTTAAACAAAATTTCTTCTAGAAACTTTGAAACTGGATCATGTATAATGAAAAATACAAGAGCATGAGGCTGGAGAGATTAAAACTAAACTGTATAACACAAGATGCGTTAGCTAACGCCGCCTAGCGTTTAAGATAAAACTTTTAGAAAGCAGTATGATAATAAATCGTCAAGTTTCCCTTCTCGTTGGCAAGTCTTGGAACAATGACGTTGGAAGACTGGAAAAGACAGTTACTATACAAGTGTTTGCTATGTTGAGGATTTCTCTTCGTAATCGTATCAGGAATACAGAGATCAAAAGAAGAACGAAGTTAACCGACGTTGCCCTGGTAATAGCGAGAAAGAAGTGGAAGGTGGCCAGCCACATATGCTGAAGATCCGACAACAGCTAAGGTGGGAAGGTAATGGAGTGGAGAGACAAAATTGGTCGTTTGAATGTGGACAGGCCACGCGCATGGTGGACAGACGACTGGTCAAGATAGTGTCGCCTGGGCGACATCGCAACTGAGGAGGGCCGCGATGTCTTATGGGAGGCATTGCGGCTGAAGGGTGGAGGCCACGGCGGGAGAGGAGTGCCGGTATTACGGTGCGCCGTTCTCCCTACCTTCCGCGGCCTGACGGGGCCGCCACCGTCAGATGGCGGACGCGGTGGGGCCGCAGGGGGAGAGGAGTGTCGGTGTTTAGTTGGCCGCCCTCCCTATCCTCTGCGGCCGAAAAGTGGTAGGCGGCGGGGCCACTAACCTGACCCGTCGCAGGGGGACCAGGGGTGCCCAGACACGGGGTAGTCTGGCGCCCATGTACTTGTTTGGTCCCCGGGGTGGTCACGGCGTACCATGTGTTCTGGTGCGCCGGTGATGTAGGGTGCCCCCCGCGCCTCTCAGGAGGTCGTGGGGTGGGGCCCTACAGTGGAGAGGTCCACCAGCAATTGGTGGACCGGGACCTGCCGGGGTTGCGGTGCATGCAATAGCGAATCCCGCGACCCCGGCCTTAGGTCAGAAGGAGGGACACCGTGGTTTTTAGCCGGTAAGAGTCCGGCACACCCCCCCGTCTTCCCCAGACGGGGGATAGTCCATGAGGATTTCCCCACGATAAAAAAAAAGGTATAGGACACGTTACTTCAGAAGTGAGTTTTCTGTCTATACCTATATAGTACGTAGGTAGGTACTACAATTTATTATTCTATGCTATAAGTCTTTATAATCCCTCTGCGGCTACTAGCTATATTGCAGTAGGTACTTAAACATTCTACTTCGATTCGTGCTTTTTTTTCGGCATAATTAACTATCAACAATTTCTTAAGTTATTAAGAAATCGATACGCTACCCATTTTGCTAATTTTTTAATGATCGCATATCCGAACGACACGAAAACCGATAGAATTAAAGATATGACAACTTAGCTAATGTCAAATCGTAAGTTAAAAATTTTATATGAAATGCCTATACATAAAATCATAGCTCCATTAAGATCTCTATTCTACGTATGTCTAGCTCTACTACGACAGACGAACTTGATTGATGAGTCCATAAATTCACCTGTCATTACATGCCGCATCCAGTAATTTAGCATCCGTCCGCCGCCTTGTCCTACCTTATGACTTAGCAACGGCATAAATTAAGCGTTGGCAAGTAATGGGGCAATATTAGAGACAAGCCTGTTTTATTACCATACTTGGGTGCAAGTTTTCTACGTGTCGCCTAGATCGGGTGTAATACCAGTTTTCAGAACATGTATCGGTTTTAAGATTTATGGGTGAGAGTTTCATTTTGTTGGGATGTGTGAAGATTGTGTTAGATTTTAGATATTTTAAATACACATATCATAACATCAACCCTGAAAATGGCGCCGGTGACTGAGAAGTTGTGTGGAAACCGGTTGTCAAGGTATGTGATGCGGAGGAACGAGGAACATGTCGTGAGGAAAGTTTTGAGTATGAATATGGATGGTTATATAAGAGTAGAGGAAGACCAAAGAAGCGATGGATGGATAGTGTGAAATATGATATGGCTAGAAAGGGGGTGACTACTGAAATGACGGCTAATAGAGATGTAGGTACCTATATAGGTATACAGTCCGACGGTCACACTGCTAGGCTATCACTGCTAATGACTGGCCGTTGTGGAAATCTATTGCGGAGGCCTTTTTTGGTAGTAAACGTCCTTAGGCTGATATGACGGATGCAGGGAAAATCGATCAAAAAAATAAAAATATGCTGTTAAACAATGAACTAATAATTAAAGTCACGTATTTATTTCAGTGTTCCATGTTACGTTTCGTTCGTGGTTAAATAAATAGTAGGTTCACAATTAACACAATTCATTTAAATTACCGCTTAATAATAGACGACCGGGGATTTGTGGAATTGATTTCGATGAGCGCTCAGAGAATTCATACGTGATAGGTACATTTACAAATATTATTATCATGAGAGCCGAAAAGTTTTGTTTATTTTACAACGTCATATTTTAATATTATCAGGCTGAACGTGGCCGCCCAATATCAGCCTTTGTAATAAACTGTTTTATCCCTTGTGGGGACGGACTTGAATATAAAATTTCCTCGCCACACGCTTGGAATAGACGCGTGTTGTAAGATTCAACAAAACCTAGCACGCTTGGTGGTAGGATCTATACGGACCGGCTTGCTAGCTACCTTATAGACCGGCGCCAAGCGGTTTACTGTGTTTCGTCGTAAGCTGTGAAGTAGAAACGGCACAACAAACTCCCTAGCATCACAGGTCTCTCAAGTCTGTCTGGCTCTGTCTGTCAAGTGAAATATTAATTCAGTCTATACCCAAAATGGTAATATTAATTAACATAACATAATTAACCCATTAATTACGGGTAGTCAGAAGCCCGCCATTCTGACCACCGGTCTAACCTTAGGCTATCAACATTGCCCAGTAACTGGGTTGCGGAGGTCTGATGACAGTCGCTCCGTGTATAATACTGGTATTCAGCCGCATCTGGTTAGACTGGAAGCTGACCCCAACATAGTTGGGAAAAGGCTAGGTGGAAAATAATTTGCCCATTACTGTCCCACTGCTGGGCACGGGCCTCTTCTCATAATGGGATTTAGGCCCTAGTCCACCACGCTAGCCTGGAAATGGTTGGCAGATTACGAACATCATCGAGAACTTTTTCCTTCACCGTTAACAATTCTAAAACTCAAAGGTATGGGCCGAGGTCGAACTCAGACCCATGGAAGACAATCATTCAAACGCTGAGCTATCACTGCTATCAAAATAATTACAATTATGTAAACTGGACGATTATAAAAAGTACATAAAACAATTCTTGTAATGAAAACACACACCGCGCTAAATGTCTAACCACACTAAAACATCAAACACAGAGCCAATTAAATAAATGTCTCTTGAAAATCTGAACAAACAAAAACCATCAAACCGAAATGCTTTTAAATAACTCCTTCATATTCTTGAATACTTAGCCAAACAACTGAGATTAATAATACATTTTGTTGTTTATAATACCTACAGTGTTAATACTATGGGCTCAGATGTTACATTTCAGCTCAGCTAAATGAAATGCAATAACAACGCTTGGAGGGCCTATTAATTTGATTGGACGCCATTTATACTTGACAATCGTGGTTTATGTGTGTAGGTAAAAGCTGGTATAATTCAACAATATAGATATTGCGGTGAAGGTTTATATACAGTGCTGATGTTAACATCGTGTTACGAATATGTTAAATGGCCATTGATATAATATGTGGGATTCCTTTGATTCGCATTTTTTTTTATTCCTTAAATACTTTGGCATAACGATTTTGGCATAACTTTTAATGGCATAATATAATACAGCAGTGATAGCCTAGTGGTGTGACCATCGGACTGCCAAGTCATAGGTCTCGAGTTCGAACCCAAGGCACGCACCTCTGACTTTTCGGATTCGTGAGCGTATTGTATAATTATCACTAGCTTAAAAACGGTGAAGGAAAACATCGTGAGGAAACCGGCATGCCTGAGAGATATTTCTCGACGGCATGTGATGCCAAGTCATAGGCCCATGGGCGGCATAAACTCTGACACCAGGTTAGTCACTAACTACACGAAAAGAAGAAGATGGCATAATAATTCTTTGACATAATTATTTTTTAGTATATTTTTTAGATAAGCATAACTGGCATTTGGCTATATTATTTCGGTGTAATATTGTAGATTAGGTTAGGTTAGGTTATTATGATTCAAAAAATTATGCCTATACATTTATCTAGAATTAATATTATGCGTAACGATCATTATAAATTATACCATTAAAATTTATGCGAATCAGTAGTGATCTATAAATATGTACTTTCGTACTAAATGCGCTGTTTAGGAGAACAATATGGTATCAACGAGTTGTGGTTCCGGAACCACACTGCCATAGAACTAGACAGCTATGTAGCGGTAGTTTGAACCTTATTACGTCAATGCAATTGGCGCATGTTGCCTATACGAGACAGCGTGTTTTATTTCAACGTCGTTGTAGTTGGCTAAATCCGGAAAAAAGTACCGCATCTTATTTCATTCCAGACAAGAGCTTGTCTCATTATGATTTTACTATGTATACTAATATTATACAGCTGAAGAGTTTGTTTGTTTGAACGCGCTAATCTCAGGAACTTCTGGTTGGAATTGAAAAAATATGTTTGTGTTGGATAGTCCGTTTATCGAGGAAGGTTATAGGCTATATAACATCAAGCTACGACCAATAGGAGCGGAGCATAAATGAAAAATGTTGCAAACACGGGAAATATGTCCACCCGTGCGAAGCCAGACGGGGCGCTAGTTAATAATAAAAGTACAGTGAAGTAGTAATGTAGAAATATGCCGCCATTTTAATGTTGCCTATCTTTTTATGTCCAAACGTATTAAGGCCTTAATACCAAGCTGAAAATAGAAAATAAATAAAATAACAAAGCTAAAAATAAAAATAAAAAATACTTACTGTTCTCATAACTCTATAATTCACTGTAGATCCTAACCATGATTTATGTAAATCCTTAACTAGTTCCTTTTTCCAACACACCTTTTATATTTATCCACTATAAATATCACAATCTCATAAACCCCTCGGGAGACCGCCGAATCTAAAATCGCGTTCACCTGTCGCAGTGTCTAGCCAAATTTTATCCAGAATTTATTCCACACCCTAGTTTGTACTATACTTCGATTCCCCAGTCGGCGATGCTTGATTTTATATAACAAAAAGTTGTACTGAACGAAGCCGAATAGTGTTGTACCGTAAACAACCACAATTATTCTTAATTTAGTGTTCCCTCGTTACTCAAACTGTTTTGGACGAAAATATAGCTTTCAATTTAGAAGTTATATTTAGTAACAAGTAAGTGAAATTAAGTTGAGTATAGTTATATTTAGGCCAGGCATAGTATAATTAAACTGCCTTCCGCTAAATTTAGAGTAAAAACAAAACAAAATATTTTTTAGTTTTAGCTTTACCGACATGAATTATTAAATTAGTCAGTATATCACGTTTATACATACATACATAAACTCACGCCTTTTTGCCATGGGTGTAGGCAGAAACTAAAGAACGCCACATGCTACGACCCTTACATACCCCTTTCGCTTCAACCACATTCATACATCTTGTCATACACGCACGCCGATTGAGAGTACTACGCACCTGACTTTTGTGAAGAATATCACCAATAACATCGATGTATGTCCTTCTAGAACGTCCTCTACCGGCGTTTCCATTGACATTCGCCTTATGAATTCCTTTTGTTAATCGCCTTTCACTCATTCTCTCAACATGACCAAACCACCTAAGCATACTCCTTTCAATTTTTATCACGTTTATTTCCACATATAAAGCGAAATAATTACACCCAGTTTCACATACAAGTATTAAGCTTTACACCTTCAACAATAACTTTCCGTTAGTACCACTTGACTAACCAAATAAACCGTAACAGAAAACCACGAGCGAAACACACACACACACTCACACGCACACAAGAAGAACACACACACGTACAAAATGTTATGCATAACTTACGAGCTGGGGTTTTTCCTCAAAACTCAACTAAAAACCTGTCTTATCAACCCACGTTACAATGAGCTCACATTCAAATTTAATTAAAAGCAATCTGCAGGGATCTTCAGTCTATAAACACCTGGAAATAAATTCACCTGGCTGCCAACAATTCTTCTTTAATAGGCCAGCGAGCCGACAACGTTATCGCGAAAATTTAATAACAGTAAAACAAGTACTGTCTGACACACACGGGCGGGGAATTTATGTAACTCTACGCCGAATATACCGAGCAATCTTGGAAAAATTTGCTTTGAAATTAAATATCATATGGGTACATCGTAGAGGGGCTCGTGGTTAATTATCAAACGCGCGGATCATACGATTTGCGAGATTAAGCTGCGCTTGCCGTGGTCAGTTCGTGGATGGGTGACTGTTCGTTACACATTGAGACCCCTTCGTGCCTCGAAGAGCACATTAAACAGTCGGTCCCGAGTGTTATACGAATACCTATGACAGTCGTTACGAGTAGTCAGAAGCCCGAAAGTTTGACAACCGGTCTAACCTTAAGATATCGGCATTGCCTAGTAACTGGGTTACGGAGGTCTAGTGGCAGTCACTCTGTGTAAAATACTGGTATTCAGCCGCATCTGGTTAGACTGGAAGCTGACCCCAACGTAGTTGGCAAAAGGCTGGAAAGAACATGGTACATCGTTGCAACAGGCCAGACATTAAATCGACAGTCAGACGACTTATAGCTGATTCCTGTGATTTACCGAGCGTTTCTGGTTAAATTAAGACTCTAATTGGCAATAGGCAATAGGCTCGCCCCTATTACATGGGACTTTAAACATAACGGCGCAATGAGGGTGTTACTATACACCTCTGCCTAACCTTTCAAGGAATACAGGCGTGATGTTATGTTATTAAGACTGTGGCATCTTTACCAATAATGGAGCAAAGACCCCATAGCTTTGCATAGTACCCTCCCATATGGAAGTAGCTATCACAAGTAAAATTAGTTTAAGAGTATATTTATATGCCCAGTTTGGCAATAGGAAACTCTACCATTGGTAAGCAAAACCATACGTTTTTGACAATTGGAACATAACATCACGCCTATATTACCCGAAGGGATAGGCAGAGGTGAATAGTAACACCCTCATTTCGCCGTTATGTTTAAGTCCCATGTAATAGGGGGCGAGCCTATTGCCATCAATCGGGCACAAATCCAAACTCCGGGCTGCCACGAGGAATTTCACACGGAAAAACCCAATAACACTTTTGTCCGGCCTGGGGATCGAACCCTGACCTCACGATCAACAGTCACGCTTACCACCATTAGACCAACGAGGCAGTTGGCTATAGGAACTGGGCATTAAAAAGGCTTATTGACACTTACCATCTATGAATTTAATTTGTTCACATCCCTAATATTCACACCCGTTATTCCTTCTATCAGGATTCAATCGTGAACATATTATTCCCCTCATGCAAATATTGTGGGGGAACCGGCAATAAAATCGATTAGATTTTAGAACTAAATTTTATTTTGGCTTCGTCGATTAGGTTTTTATTCACCCCTCTGCTCTGCGTAAAGAGTTTAGCCACACGTTTGCATACATAAAAGTTTCGAAGTATTTTGCATACGTTGTGGCATTTTGGCGGAATTGTATTGACAATTTTCTTTTTTTGAGGCTTTTTGATGACACTATTATTCCAAAAGTAATATATCCACTTTTAAAATAAATCCTGATATTTTTAATTAGCTTCCCTTTGTATATTTCTCTGTTTGTTTGATTCAAATCTAGCAACAGATTTTTCAACTACTTCTGCTTAACCGATTCTCCTGAAACTTTGCACACAAATTAAATTCCAATGACAATACAAAATTATAATAATTTCAACCTTCAATCCTTAAATCCTGATGCTGCAAGATAAAACTGATTAATTTTAAAGTTTTTTTAACGGATTATTTAATCTGAAAATCTAAAGATGAGAAGGACTCAATCATAAAGCACGTAATTCCACCCTTTGTTACTGTTATAAGCTTATAAGCTATGGTGTCCTATTGCAGCATGAACTCTCTTGTATTGCCATTTTTTTAGCTTGCATAGGGCTGCGACGTCCTTAATTTGCCATGGTGTAGACAATATTGAAAAAAAAACGGGAATTTTTAAATTCAATTTTAGAACATCGAGCGAAACGTCGAATTTGGCCGTTTTACCCAGCAGTGTGTATCTACATAAGGGCTATACATATATCTCATTAACTAGTTATTCAAGGATGCTATGGGAGCCACAACAATGAGCCGTTAGGGCGCAGCCTCACTTAATTAAGCTTAGTTAACTACACGTGCTCGCAAAACGGTCATTAACGTGAGCTAAAACTGAATGTTTGATGGACCAGATAGTATATGGCCCTTTTAAAATTTTACTAAGTAGGCTTGAAACGAGGTCTAATTTATAAATTAAAAGTTAAGTGGAGCTAATTACCCTTTAAATTTTTATTTCAGAAGGTTTGAAACTCCAACTAATTTTTAATATATTTATAAAGTGAATAATAAAAATTCCGTGGTTGACTTGTTGATCAATTAAGCTGACCGCCAGAGCCTCGCAGTCGGGGTCGTAAATTCATCTCCCACATAAGGTCAAGTAATTGTATGTATGACTTTCAGACATTTTATTCTCTTTAGGCAGGTTAACTTTGATCCAGTAGCTGGATCTAGCTTTGCTGGATTCCAGCTATAAATAGATTCAGTACATGCTCTGAAGTAATGTCGAGAATTTAGTTACACGATCGATCCTATGGAGAAGAGCCGGAAAGAAATCCAATGAATACTCTTTTAAAATGAGGAATTTATTTAAAACCACTTTAAAATAAATGAAAATAATAACAAATAATGTTCAAAAATAATGCTTTCCACAACAAAATAATAGTTGCACTTTAATTTTAATACTTCAAGTATTAAAATTAAATTGCAAACTATTATTTTTAAAGTTGAAGTTATAAAATTAAAGTGCAAATTATTATTTTTAAAGTTGAAGTATTAAAATTAACGTGCAAACTATATATTTTAAAGCTAGAATATTTTATAGTGGGAACTATAATATTATTTTTAAAATTCATTATAATAATAATAATTTTATTTTCCAAAAAGTTAGACAATAAACACTTACAAGAACACTGTGCTTAGAGTGTAGAAATTTGTACAAGTAACAAGTAACAGTATGTAGTGTTTCGATGAACTCCGGTACCCAATGTAAGATTTAACTTGTGTTATGGGTACCAAATAAATGTATCCCTTAAAATAATAAATAAAATCAAAACCATTTATTATCCTTTTCAATTTGTATCATAATTATAATATCGAATCTATTAACAATATACACAGAGTAATTTAGCTCAGAGGCATCAGGTGCATCGTGTCGAAATCAATTAATGTTATTGCCGGGGACCGATGCTGGCCTGTAGGTAATTTGTGTTATTTGCTAGCTTATTAAGCCTGGATTATCTTGTGCAGATGGAATACCAGCTGTGCTGGTGTCTATTTAATTGAGTTCTGGGTACACAGGTAGGCAGAAAACAGCACTTTTTTAATATTTTAGTTTTCTATGTTTTCTAATTGAGAATTTTGTTTGAAACTTCCATCCATCATACACTCCATCATTAAACGAAAGTGGCCCACCAAGGCGCGAATATTTATTGAACTATTTTTTCAAGTAGAGTTTCAGCCCATCTTATTTTACTCCTAATAAAATCGCAATAATTGAAGTTATAACTTTAATTTACATAACATAACATCACGCCTGTTGCCATCAACCGGGCACAAATCCAAACTTCGGGCTGCTACTGAGGAATTCCACACGAAAAAACCCAATAACACTTTGCCCGACCTGGGGATCAAACCCAGAACCTCGCAATCAGCAGGTTAATTTACTACTATATATCTATACTATATTAATACTATAAAGAGGAACTAAACTTAAAAACTACCGGACGTATTTCAAAAAATCTTTTGCCATTATACATTATCACTGAGTAACATAGGCTTATAGGCTATATTTATTACTGGAATAAAACTTCTCACGCGGGCGGAGCTGTGAGGACACAGCTAGTAATATAATATAGTGGCGAACTCCTACGCAAAAACCCTCCGACAATAACCATACCAGACACAGGTTGAATAGAACCACATAATATTACAACAAAACCCCAATATTAGAGACCCAATATTATAAGGTCCCATTCCGACTAAAAGTAGAAATCTTATAAAACTCAATTTAGTTAAAATCGGATCTCGGCTTCCCCTTGCATAGGATAGACTTGAATCCAACGCAGCGAGTGATTTTCAATTCGAGATAAGAAGATTTGACTTGGATATATTATTATATTATTAATACGTGTTTTTTTTTGTTCGCCGTTAAAGGTTGGAGCTCTGCTCATCTCTTAAGGTAGACGTGGTTCGGATTAGGTAAAAACGATACCTAATCCACCTAATCCTAGAATTAAAAAATACCTAATCCATTGACCTAATCCTAATATGTATTAATCCGAATATTTCTCGATTCCCCGCTTGATTTATATTCTTTCCGGACGACCTTTCTTTTTAGACGTCTCGGTCTTTTCTTTTGATTTCTCCCGAATTTTGGGTGCATTTATTTACAAACATTCTTTTTCAAGTGATACTCGGACGACTTTTTTTTTGTGTTCCCCTCCCTCAATCGTGGACGTTCTCGCAGGCTTAGGACTATTATATTGTAGGTACCACATTTGAAGGTACGGAATATCTTCTGTATAGACTGTGTACTAATATTTTGTGCCATACCTAATCCTCGACGCTTTGGATTAGGTACGGACTCGCATCGAAAAATACTTAATCCACATACCTAATCTAATATTTATGCCTCACATCTATCTTAAGGTATGATAGGGATGCTATACTTGCGTACGTAGTAAGATTTAGATTTGAAAAATAAAGCAGTTAGTGACAAGGGTGAACCACCCCAAATTGATGTTTTGTTTCTTGAAAATAACAGCGCTGAAAAAGGTACTTTTTTTTTTTTTTTTTTCTCACGTGGGGAAATCCTCATGGACTATCCCCGTCTGGGGAAGACGGGGGGGTGTGCCAGACTCTTACTGGCTAAAACCCCACGGTGTCCCTCCTTCTGACCTAAGGCCGGGGTCACGGGATTCGCTGTTGCATGCACCGCGACCCCGGCAGGTCTCGGTCCACCAGCTTCTTCTAGTGGACCTCTCCTGTGGTGGGGCAGTTGCTCCCCTGCCCCACATCCATCCGAGAGGCGCGCGCAGGACATGACGCGCCATCCTCCCTGGGCCCGTTACTGGTCGGGCGACGGGTTCCCCAACCCGCCGCCCGCAGGCCACTCACTACGGGCGGCGGGTTGGGGCTTAGGCTGAGTTGCACCAACTAACTATAACCGTAACCATGCCAACTGTCAAATCAGCAAATATGGCAAGTTAACAGTTATAATTAGAAGATGCAACTGAGCCAAAATTCGAAATTTTGAAAAAAAGTCATTTTTAATCTTAAGAACAAATGACTTAAAAACGACCGGTTTCTGATTTAAAAAATCTAAGATATAACAATTGAAAATCGTTTTGTATAGAGTTTAACTTAAAATCATGCTCAAACTTCGCTTATCTCTTGCTTAACGTTGAATACTTAACTCAGAAACTGGGCGAAAGTCAGAATAAGAATCGTCCGTTTTAACATTCTACAGGATCAAATATTTAATGGTATCTTTCGGTAACTTTTAATTACATAATTTTAATTTAATAACCAGAGGCGGCGAATGCATGAGTGATCCCGCACCCCCTGCTAAAAATAATAGGAGGAATACGTAAGTCGCTAAGATTTTTATATAACCCACCATCTTCCCCAAGGTATAAGACATCCATGGAGGTGTGGAAGAACGAGGTATGGTGTTCCTCCAACGAAAGGGGAGGATACTCCATGCGGGTCTTATGCCTGGCGGGTTACTGCCCAACGGTTAATGCTGGGAAGTTGTATATATATACTATCTGCGTGTCAAATCTTGATATCGCGATGCAGAATTTGTGACAATTCATTAAACAAATAGAAATATCGTTTATTTGTCAATGTAGGTATATTACAATAGATGGTAAGTAACAAATTAGTTCGCTACATTGTATCCGTACAGATATACAAATTGGTTTGGTTTTTGTAATTCTAATCTAGGTATTTAACACTAGTGAATTTATAATTATTAGGTTTATAATTATAATTATTTGAGAGTTGTTATTTTTACCGCTGTAGTCTGCTACATATTCGTCATGCTGAGTAGTTCGCATGTGGCGTGACGGATGCCACCACAGAGGAAAACCCAAAAAAAGACAGATAGTTACTGTTTCATTCATTCATTGCTCCATAAAAATGTGACGTCAGTCACTGAGCCACACCCAATATAGGAACACTAGCACTTCGTACACAACTTTATTATACTAGAATTTCGTAACAAACTTCCATCCCTTATTTTACCTCCTTAGTGGTAGAATTTCCAAAAACCTTTCTTAGTGGATGCCTACGTCACAAAAGGAACCTACTGTCCAAATTTCATGTTTCCAGCTTCAGTGGTTTAGGCTCTGCGTTGATGAAACAGTCTGTCGGTCAGGACATTTCTCTTTATAAGTATTGATGATTAAATTTGAATAGACGTAAGAAAGCTAACTGGTTCCATTACAGACAGGGCAGACTTGAGAGTCTTTTGACTGCCTTATTGGTTTAGTAGTCGCAAGCGCGACTGCTGAGCATGGGATCCTGGATTCGATCCTCTAGTCGGGCAAAGTGTTATTGAGTTTTTCCATTAGGAATTTCTCAGTAGCAGCCCGGAGTCTGGATTTGTGCCCGGTTAATGGCAATAAGCTCGCCCTCTATTACATGGAACTCAAACATAACTGGCGAAACGAAGGTGTACTAAAAACACCTCTGCCGAACCCTTTGGGGAATACAAGGCGTGATGAGTCTGTATACAAAAACATAATTAATTTTCCATGTTGGTCTCTTACAACTCACACGAAATGACAAGAAACTCATTAAAACAGTAATTACTTGCACAATTGCTATCGATAGAATTAGATGGCTTAGAAGGGCACCTATAATTAAAGTCGAAACGTCTTCTATGAATGAATTCAAATTTAATAAAACATCTATTGGAGCAGACTTCGAAAATTACTATCAAATGGCTTTGTCATTCTCACGGGCAGACGTCATTAAACGTCAGTTATAACTAATATTGAACGCATTCCGACCAAGCTACGTCTAGTTAGGGCGCGTTCCCACTATGTCGTGACGATTAATTTATCGTTGGACGACTGCCATCTCTAGCTGTTCCCATTATAACGACTGTTTGTCGTCAATTTTTTTTATCGTTTAGCGACTATCGTATCTAGCTGTTCCCATTAATAAAATAATAATAAAAATCTTTATTTATACATAAACCTTCAACATTGCCAAAAGACTAGGTCACATGAATTTTGGTGAATTAAAAGTCATACAGATAGAGTAACCCTGACTCCCAAACTAGGGGATCCTGTGACTAGGAGTCAGTGTTCTGCTGTCACTTTGATACAAACACCTTTTACTAAAAGTGTGTTAACAAAATCTTGGCAAGAAACGGATTTGAAAGTACAACTAAACTAAATCATTTTAACAAAGATTAAACTAAGAGTAGAGGAATTTATTAAACGGAGTTGTATTATGATTATGAGTGTGCATGCGTAGGTAATTGTGTGTGTGGATGTGTAGGTGTGTATGTGATGGTGAGTGTGTGTATTGAGGGGTGTAAGTGTGCGTGAGGGTGTGTGATTGAGATTGTGATTGTATATATTAGCGTATATATGTGTTGTAGTGTTTTTATATTTATGTGTCTTGCTGAAAGGGTTGGGATTGTTTGGTGTTCGTTAAAAAATGGGTGGAAGAAGCATTGCACGGCTACTGCCGGAGATGAAGTAGTTCTTCTGTCCGGACGTAGTCCTGATCCTGAAGCCAACTTTGTACCTCAACCTTGACTTCATGGTGGCTTAGCCCTGTTAATTGAGTAGTTTTAACGATGTTTCTGTAAATTAAAGAGCTCACAACGTAGAACTGGCGCCCAGCGAATGCGGTCCTGTGGCTTATTGTTGGGAATATTATTTTTGCTCTGCGCTTAGTATTATTGGATCGCGACGACATCGTATCGTTTCACGTCAGTCGCTTTGTCGTTTGCACATCAGTAGCAAGCTACAACGTGACGATATTATAAAAATATCGTCACGTTGTAGCTTGCTACTGACACGATAACGTGGCCACGATAGATAGTCGTAACAACGACACATGATTTGCCGTCACGATGTCGTGGCGTTTTCTTATCGTTTTACGACTGCCGTGCTAGCCGTTCCCATTGACTTTACAATATGTCGTCACTGCAAAAACAAGTCGTGAACGACAGTTACGATTAACTATTCGTCGTTGTCGTCTTATATGTGAACACCTCCATTTAAATATACAAGCCACGACACTTCAAACTACATGACTATCTGTCGTCACGACAAAGTGGAAACGCGGCCTTACGAATACCTTCAATAATTTTACTCAAATCGATACCTCCCACGCAAAAAGTCGTAACACGTTTTTTTGGTAAAATGAGATTTTAGTACTACAGTTCATTATTATAGAAATACTACACATCCTTGAAAACAATATTTTCATATTTACATTAAATACCAAGATTCTTACCCGGTAATAGTCTTATCATGTTTAAATTCCCGCGCATATGGTCGTGCCAACAGTTGCGACGATTTACGTTGAACTATTGGAACGCGCACCGGCTAATCACGGCAAGTACCGACGCGACGTCGTAAGATGTAAACAGTACAAAATATTACTTTGGAGTTTGAAAATCTAAAAAAAACAAGAAACTGTGTGTGTTTTGTACTTTACCTACTGTTTTGTTTTTATTAGATACTAGTACTATGAGTAATGTACAGTCATCAAAGATTTAAAATTAGCTTTAAATAACCAAAATGATTCGAACGTGAAAATAACGGCTAATGAACGTTGACAAAATGGTAAATTTATTTCTTACTTTAATTTACTATCATGATTTGCATGTTTATCCTAATCGTGTTAGTAAATTGTTTTTAAGTATATAATGATTTTCATCACTATTTTCGTAAGTTAATAATTTGAAATACGTCCGACGCAAAACGTCGAAACATGAAAGTTGCGATTTTATGCGAGGTCGATATTATCGTATTTAAAAATCTGTACGCAGCATAAAGTCTTATGTCTGACATTCGTATGTCAGACATAAGACTTTATGCTGCGTACAGATTTTTAAGCTTACGACCTTATTCGTGCTGTATTCGTTGTGCTTTTTAATAGTATAAGGTCGTAACAAATAGATACGACTTTGCGACAACAAGAATAAGGTCGTAAGTTTTTATTTTTGCCTATTTTTACGAAAATATGAGTTTTTAATTCAATCAAAAGGCCTCATTATCCCCTTTAACCTTCAATCATTGCTATATTCTAAAATTAATCCCACACTATCGTTTGCGGCTGATCAAGGCAAAGATGAAGTTAAGAATCTCTCTCCTGAAAAATTACAAATTTGGACATACGACCTAATACTTGGGAGGTGTCGAAATAAAACCTTCAACCTGAGCATATTTTCCAAATTAAAAGTTGTAACTAATACTAATGATTTAACAAAGCTGTTTATTTGAATAGACATTTTCGTAATGATAATCTATACTAATATTATAAAGAGGAAAAATTTGTATTTTTGTATGTAACGAATAAACTTAAAAACTACTGGTCCGATTTCAAAAAATATTGTGCCGTTGGAAAGCTACATTATCATTGAGTAACATAAGCTACGGGCGGAGCCGTGAGGTCACAGCTAGTTAAAAATAAAAAAGGTAAAAAATCTTTTAGGTTAAGTTAACGGCAAGCGCGATTGCTGATCGTGAGGTCTTGGATTCGATCCCCAGGTCAAGCAAAGTGTTATTGAGTTTTTCCGTGTGGAATTCCTTAGTAGCAGCCCGGAGTTTGGATTTGTGCCTGGTTGATGGCAATAGGCTCGCCCCCTATTAATTGGGACTTAAACATAACGGCGAAATGAGGGTGTTTCTATACACCTCTACCCAACCCTTTAGGGAATACAGGCGTGATGTTATGTTGTTAACCGATTTTATATACCCCTAGTAGTACCGCTGCAATATCATTTAGCAATGATAGCCTAGTGGTGTGACCGTCGGACTGCCAAGTCATAGATCTCGAGTTTGAACACAAGGCACGCACCTCTGACTTTTCGGATTCATGTGCGTATTGTATAATTATCACTTGCTTAAAAACGGTGAAGGAAAACATCGCGAGAAAACCGGCATGCCTGAGAGATATTTATTTTCTCGACTGCATGTGAAGCCAAATCAGAGGTCTATGGGCCGGGCGGCATAAACTCTGGCAAGCGGTTAGTCACTAACCACACGAAAAGAAGAAGAATCAGGGTTTGAGAATAGAAAGTCGAAATTATTATATCTACAAGGTTAGTCGGAAAGGGGGTACTAAGCCGAAAGGGTATTAAAGTAACCATAATAATGGATAACTTTTGTTCTACTACTTTCCACAAAAGTCAATAAGAGAAATAGCTGTTCAAAGATTTCATAAAAAATACGCTAAATTCTATCTATCCTCAGCTATGATTAGCTGTATTTACATTTCAGGTCATATTTGGGGTCACGGATTATAAGCATCATTTTCTGAATTCGTAACTTAAGCAGAGATGAAGAATTTTTGAAAAAACCAAAATAAAAATGATTTTTCAAGGAAAAAATATTTTAGACAATACAAGAGAAATCCTGGAGTGAGGCAACGTTTTTAGGGTTCCATACCCAAAGGGTAAAACGGGACCCTATTACTAAGACTCCGCTGTCCGTCCATCTGTCCGTCCGTCCGTCTGTCACCAGGCTGTATCTC
Source organism: Amphipyra berbera (assembly GCA_910594945.2). Taxonomy (NCBI): domain Eukaryota; kingdom Metazoa; phylum Arthropoda; class Insecta; order Lepidoptera; family Noctuidae; genus Amphipyra; species Amphipyra berbera. The sequence goes on along the minus strand of OU343136.1, from coordinate 4,231,719 downwards.
ATGAACCGTGATAGTTAGACAGTTGAAATTTTCATAGATGATGTATTTCTGTTGCCGCTATAACAACAAATACTTAAAACAGAATAAAATAAATATTTAAGGGGGCTCCCATACAACAGACACGATTTTTTTGCCGTTTTCATAGATAATAGTAACCTACGTGCGAGAGTCCGACTCGCACTTGGCTGGTTTTTTTTACAAAAGAAAGCAAAAGCCTTTTTTCATACTCCTTACCTAGATTTAACTCGTATTCAATAATCACACCCAAATAAAACGCTCAGATGAATCCTTACAATTTCCCACCATCGGCATTCTCACGGCCCTAGCCGTCTTAAAACGTCAAAACCGATACCTACATCTAACTGGAAAGCCTTGAAATAATTTGAATATGAATGCCCCTTAATACAACAGTCAGTTGGATATTAAATTTGCGTAAGACGTTACTTGGGAGTCAGGTTTCTGCTGACTCGGTAATAGAATTGCAACTATGAGATGAATTATTTGTGCTCATTATTAGATATAAGGACTGTTTGTACAAGGTGTATTTGAACTAAACTAGCTTGGTTGTTGATAAATCTAATTCTGAAGATAAAGTAATTTGGTCTAGGTCTTGATTTGGTCAGACAAAATAAAGGGCATTACATTCATAATTTTTATTTATTGAAAATATCATCATCATCCTCCTGTCCTTATCCCAACTTATTCGTGGTCAGCGCAATATGTCTTCTCCTTCCATACATCTCTATTAGCCGTCATCTCAGTAGTCACCCCCATTCTAGCCATATCATCTTTCACACTATGCATCCGTCGTTTCTTCGGTCTTCCGTTACTCTTATAACCATCCACATTCATACTCAAAACTGAAATGTAATCATTATTTATCTTTTACAAATTCTTAACAACGGCTTGGGTGGAGATGACAGTTGTGAGCCGCTTCATCCAATCCAGATTCGTGGAAACGATATCTTTTACCTGTTTGGTAAAATTATTGAGGTTGAAGAATCCGCCTTACCCCGTCGCTTTATTTTGAGTTGAGTTAGTCAATTTGCACCAAGAATCAAACTCATACTAATAAAAATCCATTTCTCGGCATCAAACACCAACTTCCTCCATGTTTTCTTGCTCACATAATAAAAAAGTCTCCAAGTTTGAGTACGCAAGTTTACATAACACTGTCCACATGACTACATCAGTACGTGTTAATATTCGCTTCAGCGCACACTCAGCTTCTAAAGTTCTAAGTACTGAAAGTCCTCGGGCGCCTCCGCGATTTGTAGCAACTAGTTTGACATTCTTTTAGACGTAAATACTAGACTAGATACAAGTTTTTTTGGGTTCCGTACCCAAAGGGTGCTAATGGAACCCTATTACTAAGCCTACGTTGTCTGTCCGTCCGTCTATCCGTCATATTTTAACTAGCCAGTCTTTTATAGTCCAGTATTTTATAGCCAATTGAAATTTACCCAGAATATGTGTTACTATTATAGCCTCTGTTATGACAAATATTAAAAATAATAAAAAATCTAAACCCAAAGGGGGTCTCAATACAATAAATAATTTCTTTTTAAATTTTAATTGTAAGATTTTGCATGTTGGGCATATTATTCTATCTTTCACGACGAAATATGTGAAACTAAACCAAATTACCTATGTATACCAATTGATTGTAATGCACCACACTTCAAGCAAAATAAATTTAATTCATTAAAAAAAAACGCCCTTTTTCAATGTTTTTTTGTTCTTGCTCTATTATAAAAACAGTCACACATAAAAACGTGAAACTTGGTGTTATTATAGTATAAACTCTATAGTTAAATAAAAAATAATAAAAACCGGTATTTCACAGACATGCGTGGTGGTACGGAACCCTTAATGTGCGAGTCCGACTCGCAGTTGGCCGGTTTTCTTTTTTCTTCTCACTTATGAAACATTAAGCATAGTATTGTATTATTATGTTAGAATATTATTAAAACTTCTTTCTGTAATACCAGGTTCACACGATTCGATTCTAGTTGATCAACTGCTAAATCGCATGCGATTTGAACCGTCTTAACAGACTTTCAATCAAATTGAAGGAACAAAACGTTTCAACTTTTGTTGATCAACAAATGTAGATCAACTAAAATCAAACCGTGTGTACCCGCTATAAGTAACATTTTTGATGTTGAATTTAGAAATATAGGCTATGAAAAGTATAGTTGATCTTTAGATTTTTTGATTTTGGAATTATTTATTTCGTCGTTTTGTTATAAATTAAAGTATTTAATTACATGACGAAATAAATAATTAATATTTTTCATAAAACGATGGGTACCTACACAAAACAATAGATACTTAATACTTGATTCAAGATTTTGCAAAATAATAGTTTTAATATAATTACTTTAGTGGGTGACATTTTTGACAGATTTAAAAGGGAGTGAGTGTGGATTGAAAATGAACGAGTTGCCTGTCAAATGTCTTCTCTACGCAGATGATCAAGTTTTGCTTGCATCGTCGGCGGAAGAGTTGCAAGACATGGTAACTATGATGAATGGAGCATATAATATGAAAGGGATGAAAATTAATGTAAGCAAGACGAAAGTAATGGTTTTTGAAAGAGATGCAGATGTATCTGTGTGTAAAGTAAAGATAGGAGATGAAAGTATTGAACAGGTGAATGAGTTTGTTTATTTGGGAAGTATGTTTACAAGAGATGGTAAGATTGACGAAGATGTGGAAAGAAGAGCAAATGCGGGAAATAAAGTAAATGGTGCTATGCATGCGGTTGTGGCTAGCCAGTCGATGTCCAAAAAGGCACGACTGGCTGTCCATAATGGTGTGCTGGTACCTACGCTTATGTATGGAAGTGAATGTTGGTCGTGGCAGAAGAGGCATGAAAGTAGAATAAATGCCGTGGAAATGCGTTCCTTGCGAAGTATGTGCGGTGCAACTTTGAATGATAGATTGAGAAATGAAGAGATTAGACAAAGTTGCGGTTTAAAAGATGATGTAGTGACAAAAATTGAAAGGAGTATGCTTAGGCGGTTTGATCATGTTGAGAGAATGAGTGAACGGCGATTAACAAAAGGAATTTATAAAGCGGATGTCAATGGGAACGCCGGTAGAGGACGTCCTAGAAGGACATACATCGATGTTACTGGTGATGTTCTTCACAAAGGTCAGGTGCGTAGTACTCTCAACCGGCGTGCGTGTATGACAAGATGTATGAATGTGGAAGAAGCGAAAGGGGTATGTAAGGGTCGTAGCATGTGGCGTTCTATAGTTTCTGCCTACCCCCATGGGAAAAAGGCGTGAGTTTATGTATGTATGTATGTATGGGTGACATTCTAGTCTAATTGGGTCTTACTTTGAGGAGTAAACTTGAATAAAATCGTAAATACAGTGTGTTAAACGAAAATAAACCTCATGTGTTTGAAAACAAGGATTGCAAAATTCCTAACGTAGAGTTTAAAGATTAGGAACACTACTGTATCATCTAGACTACCGTTTACCATTGACCATTAATTGCCGTAAGAGGCCATTAAGAGATTATACCAGTAGAATGGGTAGTGGCCCACATCTGTACCTGCAGCTGGCTTGATACCGTTCTGCAGTAGGAAACTACGGGAAAATCCGATATATAGTGCAAAGAGAATAACCAGTTTTTGGTAACAACACACATAAAATTCAAATATTAAAAAAAAATACAATATGATGTATACAAGGTTAGTCGGAAAGGGGGTACTAAGCCGAAAGGGTGTCAAAGTACCCATAATAAGGGATAACTTTTGTTCTACAACTTTCCCCAAAACTTGATAGTTTAAGAGAAATAACTTTTCAAAAATTTCGTAAAAAATATGCTGAAATATATCTGTCCATAGCTATGATCAGCAGTGTTTACAATTTGGGTCATATGTGGGGTCATGGATTAGAAACTTAATTATCTGAATTCATAACTAAAGCAGGTATGTTTTTTTTGAAAAAACTAAAATAAAAATCTTTTTACCTACAAGCAAATAAAAATTATCGAATATTGAAATTTTAACACTTGCTTTGAAACAGTCAATAGTGATACTTTAAGTGTCCCGCGGCTTGTATTTAATCCTACAACATCTATATACAAAAACGTATGTATGTATATAAAAATCAATTGCCGTACATTAGTCTCGCAAAAACTCTAAATGACTCGATCGATTAGATTTTTTTTGTTTTATTCGCCTCAATCCTGGAGTGGCATAGGAAAAAAGAAACTTAGAAAAAAAAATTAGATGGTATGAAGTTCATCTAGTAAATTAATAAATATTAAATAGTTTTGAGCAGTTTAATTACGTAACATTTTTTTTAATCCAAATTAGACGGAGTTAACTGTACTGTTACAATTCCTTCTATCAAGTTTCAATATGTTGAAACAGTCTATTACAGTCAGTCATATCACAACTGGAATCTGGAATGCTGAAAATGCATCCTATATATCTGAAATGACAGGCAAGTGAGACGGGGCTTTTCTCGTTTCCCAATGTGCGCGATTGATATTGACGTCATCGACGCACGCATCGCGCGTCATGTTGACGCTAACTCACAACTGACGCGCCGATAAACTGGTTTGTCACTAAATTATTTACTTAAACGCGTACGTTTTTTAAAGAAAGTTGAATAAATTGACGTGTGTTATGTTAACTGTTTTATATTTAACATTACCTACCTATATTCTGCCTAGCCTTTTCCCAACTATGTTGGGGTCAGCATTCAGTCTAACCAAATGCGGCTTTATACCAGTACTAGCGGCCCGTCCCGACTTCGCACGGGTGGACATTTTTCCCGTTTTTGCAACATTTTTCATTTATGCTCCGCTCCTATTGGTCGTAGCGTGATGTTATATAGCTTATAACCTTCCTCGATAAATAGACTATCTAACACAAAAATAATTTTTCAATTCCAACTAATAGTTCCTGAGATTAGCGCATTCAAACAAACAAACAAACTCTTCAGCTTTATAATATTAGTATAGATTTTACACGCAACGACTGCCATCAGACTTCCACAACCCAGTTATGGCTATGCCGATATCCTAAGGTTAGACAGGTTGTCAGACTTTCGGGTTTCTGACTTCCCGTAACGACTGTCATAGGTATTCGTATGGCAACCGGGACCGACTGTTTAAAGTGCTCTCTGAGGCACGGAGGGATTTTGATAACGAACAGTCCCCCATCCACAGACTGGCTGTGGCATTAACCTCGCAAATCGTATGATCTGCGCGGTTGGTAATTAGCCACGAACCATGAGCTCCTAACATTACCTACCTGTATCGGATGAATCATAACGAAGTAAGGATGGACGTCGAGCGTCGGGACTCATGAATTTGCGGTGTAACTTTGGTGTTACGGCGCTAATTCATATTTCACACCACATGGATTTCATTTTGCCGTTCTAAATTCGGAACCACTCTTGACATTTAAAATAGAATTATAAGCTGAAAGTGTTGATGGAACTGCAATTTTTAACGACAGGTGGTTAATTCACTAAAATTTAATAACAGTAAAACAAGTACTGTCTGGCACACACGGGTAGGGAATTTATATAACTTTATGCCGAATATACTGAGTAATCTTGGAAAAATTTGCTTTGAAATTAAATATCGTATGGATACATCGTTGCGTCTGGCAGGACCGTAAATCGACAGTCACACGACTTATGGCCGACTCCTATGATTTACCAAGCGCTATTGTTTAAAATGAAGAGTGTTGCATTTTTATCAATAATGAAAGAAAGAAAGAAAAAGTATTTATTTTTTCGCCCAAGCGGACACATACGTATGCTTAAAAATTAAAAATATAAGAATTCTTAAAATTAAAAACTTAAATCTACAACAAAAATGTGTACTTAAATTTAAACATATTATTATAATTACCTAGTAACCCAAACACAAAATAGTTAAAAAAATACGATAATGAAGCAAAGACTTCATGTCCTTGCATAGTAGACCCTCCCATACGTTAGTAGCTATTACAGAGAAAATTTGCTTATAAGTCTATTTATATGCTCAGATTGGCAATTAAAAACGCCACCATTGGTAAGCAAAACGATTCGTTTTTGGCCATAGAAACCGAACATAAATCTACTAAATAGTATATACCCTACTCTCATATTCGACGTTCCATCATAAGCAAATGAATATAATATTTTTTTGTTTTTCAACAATATGACCATAAAATCTGGATCAAAACGTGGGATCTAACGAAAAAGGATTTAACTAAAACTTTCTTTATAGTTTATGTTTTTTAATGTTTTTTTTTATTAATTAATAATTAGCTTCTTTTCGCATATTTCTTTGTTTGTTTGATTCAAATCTAGCGACAGATTTTTCAACTAGGTACTTCTGCTTAACCGATTCTCCTGAAACTTCGCACACAAATTCAATTCCCATGACAATACAACATAATTTCAACCTTCAATCCTCAAATCCTAATACTGCCGGGGTACTCCAAGATAAACCATTTAACTTAAAAGTTACGCGTATAATAAGTTCTTACAATCTCGTCCACATTTAAAAATAAGACATAAAATCCTTCCTTTGACATATAACATGTGAAATAGATTTCCCCCAGGCATAGATAAATGTGCTATTGAAGAGGCTTTACGTACGCGTATTCACAGAGTGCATAGTAAAGTACCTTCTAAAGGTAATCATTGTTCCATAAATCTTGCCTTAATGGATGTACTCGTAATTTCCATTTTAACTGGCAGAGGAAGAAAAACGTTGAGTGGAAAGAACTTATATAAATGGAAAGATTCGAAGGATTAATTTATAAGTTCGTAGTCATCTTTTATTCTTATTTTCATAGTTATAAGAGTAGAGAAAGATCAAAGAAACGATGGGTAGATAGTGTGAAAGATGATATGGCTAGAAAGGGGGTGACTATTGAGATGATGGCTAATAGAGATGTATGGAAGAAGAAGACATACTGTGCCGACCGCAAATAAGTTGGGATACGGGCAGGAGGACGATGAGGATGATGATAGTATTTTCCCAATTATGCAACTTTTGTAACCAAATGAGCTACTGCCATCTGATCTCCCTTCGCCTAATACACTGATACCGCTAGCTAGACAACTGCCATAGGTTGACAGCAATGATCGAAGACGGAGGAGCTCGAAGAACTGTGAACGGTCAGCTATCCAAAATACCAAAGTAAGTGAACATGTTATTAAACTCACTTTCTTAAATGAACGCACAAAATAGCCAATTCGACACCATCGAACCATTGCGGCGTAACATCACCACTCATCCTGCCTTGTTCATTTCATGAGTAAATATGTGTCAATCACGCAGAGGGCAACAGCAACCCGTTTTCGTCTCCTTCAACTTACGGCTCAAACAGCCACATTTTTTTTGCCATCCATACTTCTATAGTGAACCGACAATCATTTTATTTCTTACAAACAAGCATTATAACATAATCAGCCCATTGCTGTTCCACTCCCGAGCACAAGCCTCTTCTCAGAATGAAAAGAGATGCTAGCCCGATGCAGGTAGACGGACCGCACATACCATCGAGAACTTTTTGGAGCCCTCTCAGGTATGCATGTTTCCTTACGATGTTTTCCTTCACCGTTAACGCCAGTGATTATCAAATCTGATTGAACTCATATCGTCCTGAATGGTAGATAAGCGTTCAACCGCTAGGCTATCAGTGCTTTCTACTATTAATGCTTTACAAGTTAAAACAACTTGAAGTTCTGCTCATAATACTGATAGAGAAGGGGATGAAAATAAGGAAAATCTACCTGCAAGCATCATTCGACTGGTAACATGTGATAGGCGACTCACCCCTTACCGTAAAAAAGGTTTGTATTTCACACATCACAGGAAACCTTAAGGCGACAATCCAGATTGTAAGGCTGACCAAACTTCCTCACAAACAAAACGTACTGTTATGACCCTTATTACAAGGTAGTAAAGCTGATATCAGCACTTCTATTGTTTACTACAAAAAGAGTTGATTGACGGATGCAATTCAGCACTCTTTTAACTTATGATTTTAATAACTAATTCAAGTTAGTTTGATTCTGGATACCACCGTGTGCAGTACCTAAATTTGGGAAGTCATCTCGAAAATAATTCTGGTTTTGTGTAAAAGTAGTTTATGATTCTTTAATAAACAGTGTAGTGTTATATAGTAGTTTTTTTTAAAAAGACAACCGGGGTCGGCCGTCTAACAGTACGAAAAATATGTTCTTACGATTTACGCCATTCACATTTTTGTTAGCGGTGCAATATTTTTGTTTGTTTAAGGCCCACAAGGATGTCGTGACGGCCAGTCTCCTTTGTATTCTATGTAATAAAATCTCGTGTGACGCTCAGTCCAACAGTCTCCCTTGCTCCCTTTACGGGCTGTAACTTTTCTTCCCTGTCGCCAGTATTTTATTCGATAATAATTCACCGGACGAAAGAAAATCCTTTGTTTCATTAAATTTCTTATGTACGGAAAGTTGGGGCGTTAGTTTTATTCCTACCTAAATTCGTTACGTCGTCCTCGAGGTATATTTCTTCTTTAGGTACCTGCGTCACTTTTCTTTTATTTTTATTGTTACTAGAAAGGTACAATGTCTCACATGACTATGTTCACATATTAAAATCTTAGTAATATAAAACAACCTCTCAACCGGTGTGCGTTTATGACAAGATGTATGAATGTGGACAAAGCGAAAGGAGTATGTAAGGATCGTAGCATGTAGTTCTGTAGTTTCTGCCTACCCCTATGAAATAAAGGCGTAAGTTTATGTATGTATGTAATATAAAACAAACAGGACACTGACTCTCGACTGATTGCCAACCTGAAGAAAGACTCCATGCAGTTGACAGGAAACCGGGCGTTTTGTGACAAGACTGTAATAGTCTGTATTGATTGATGACCTTGAAACCACATTGTCGGGATTCGACGAATGTTAGCGTAGTCGCAACATATCTGACCTCGCAATTCGTCACATCGCGTTTCGCTGCTTGGGAGGGGGATTTGACGAACGTTCATGTTGTCGCAACATGTCATTGGATGGAAACCCTTCATTTCATGCCAATAACTACCCGGTTACCGGGACCACCTACAAGCAGCCGAAGAGATTTTTTTAAAATAAAAGTCGCAACGTTCTACGAATGTTCGTATGGCTGTGGCCCGGGTACTAACATCCTTATCCACAGACGTAGCATCGGCTACCTTCATCAAACACTCATCAAATTAATGTATGCTAATTGTAAGTGGTTTTCGGTCACAGATTAGACCAGTTCGCCACTCCCGTGGGGTGTCGTAAGAAGCAACTAGCAACTTAGGGATTACACTAACGGACTGAGCAGGTACATCCGTCTATGAATTAATAAGCGTAATTACGTAACCAGGAGTCTAAATGTGTAGGTATGCCTTACAGTTAAATAATAAAGGTAGTTAGGCTACGACCACATGTTTAGAAAAAGATATAATCGTCACCGGAAAGCCAATAATACACCTTTTAAGCGCGTGGCTAAATATCAATTGGCGTGCCCCTAGCGCGCGACTACGAATCGATAAAATAATACCTACAATAAATATAATAAGCTTTTTCAATACTTAGAGCTATGAAACAATTTTAAGTAATTGTTGTAAATCATATCTCTATTGAATAATCGTTTTAGTTGTACCACGTAGTTCATAAGACGAAAATAGAACAAAATAACCATGCATGTTCTCTGTCGCAGAAAGACGACACGCGCGGTAGGGCACGGTCATATTTGCCGCAGAAATGCGACTCAAGCGGTTAAAAAGTTAAGCGCCATTTTGGCCAAAATGAGTTATATATTATATCGTTGGATTGGATTTTTTTCTGCATTGATTAGTTGGGATTTTATTTTTATTCTACATTAATTCTACATTATTATATTACGATATAACTAATCGACGCAGAAAAAAATCCAATCCAACGATATAATATATAACTCATTTTGGCCAAAATGGCGCTTAAGTAGTATTGACTTTCCGGTGACGTTATTTAAAGGAGTCGGGTCTCGCGATTGCCAGCAAGGCTGCGGAGAAAGTCCTGAATCTTTTGAAGAAATTCTTTCTTACTCGAAAGAAGTGTGTTTGCGTTTTCTTTTATGAATTTTTCAATTGCAGTCTCCAAAATGGGATTATTCTCAGTAAATGGCTATAAGCTTGCCAACTATGACATGAAACCACATTTTATTTCATCTACAAGAATCTAAAGCACAGTAGTATACAACTATTATAATCAGCCCATTACTGTCCCACTGTAGGGTACGGGCCCCTTCTCAAAATGAGAAGGGTCAGGCTTTAGTCCACCACACTGACCTGGTGCGGGTTGGCGGGCTACACACACCATTGCGAACTTTTGGAAGCCCTCTCAGGTGTGGAGGTTTCCTCATGATGTTTTCCTTCACCGTTAACGCAAGTGATAATCCGCACATGAATTCGAAAAGTCAGAGGTTGCCGGGATCTAACTCAAACCTTCCTGCATGGAAAGCAGACATTCAACCGGTAGGCTATCACTCCTCTCTCTGTCTTCACTCCCCTTCTATAACTTAAAGTACAAATTTTCATAAAACTGTCGTAATTTATTAACATTTTATCTTTAAAGCCATATTTCTGTACGAACCAATCCGTAGCGGTCGGTAAGTTTAAGGAAATTTAATTAACTGGAACAGTCTGCTGGATTTATTATCAGCTATAAAATCTGGAGTATTAACGATAAACTTGCACTTGCGGCCCGCGGATACGACGTGTAAAGAAAATAAACTGTACTTAAGCTGCGTGTACACTTGTCGGCAAATACGTCTGAGACGTCGTGCTATATTGCCAGATAATGCACAATATGTTCTTCACAAAACACAGGTGCGTAGTATTCTCAACCGGCGTGCGTGTATGATAAGATGTATGAATGTGGATGAAGCGAAGGATGTAAGGATTGTAGCATGTGGCGTTCTATAGTTTCTGCCTACTCCCATGGGAAAAGGCGTGAGTTTATGTATGTAATGCACAATGTTGTTTTTTTTTTGCTATCGGTTGGCAAGCAGGCCAGTTGCCCGCCTAATACTACCACCTATATACCCCCAAGAGGATTGCTGATGCGTTGCCAACCTCAACAAAGTTGAAAAGTCTCATGTACACCAGCAACACTGGCAACTACCATAACCTTCATACCAAAACACAGCAATGCTGCTTGATAGATGAAATTCTCCGGACGAGCTCTTTCACAAGGATAATATCTGAAAACATAAAAAACCTTCTTTTTAGGTCTTTGGCACCATGTCCAGCTATCCCAAAGCTAGCCATTCCAAAAGGTTGTAATAGATGATGCATAGTAGTAGCTGATTGACAATGATAACAACTATTGCCACACCAAATACTTCAGACTAGAGGTGGACAGCAGTGTCAGAGATGCAGTCAGTCCTCTACTGACTAACCCAGTTTTCCCGTAACTTTGCATTTTTGTTGTCTTTTTAGGATTCCGTACCCACAGGGTAAAACGGGACCCTATTACTAAAACTCCGCTGTCCGTCCGTCCGTCTGTCACCAGGCTGTACCTCATGAACCGTGATAGTTAATTGAAATTTTCACACATGATGTATTTTGGTTGCCGCTATAATAACAAATACTAAAAACAGAATAAAATAAATATTTAAGGGAGCTCCCATAAACAAACCTGATTTTTATAGATAATGGTACGGAACCCTTCGTGTGCGAGTCCGACTCGCACTTGGCCAGTTTTTTTTATATTTTGTCAACTTTTGTAACTGCCTGTGTATAAAATAAATATAATATCTTTCTTTCTTTCTTACCCAGCGCGATGACTGCGAGAAACCTCGGATTTCAGAAAGAGCCTACTCTTGCGACGGCGACGTTGAGTAATGTTGGGGAACATAATTATTGCCGACGCCAAGCAACTTAGCGCCCAACATTGGCGCCTCGTGAACACACAGCTTTATATGAACTGTGTGCAGGAAATTATGAAGTACAGACTTATGTTGGACTACTTTTTGCAGCTTCGCGCGGATATCGTTTTTAGATTTCCGTAACTACGTCATGTAGCGGAAAGTTTTGTAAGTAGAAGAAACATTTCTGCAAGCGGTTTCTTACTAACAGCTAGTTCACACAGAAAATGTTTACAGAATCCGTTTTTATTTTGGTGATGGCGCCTGTAGTTGTATGAGCGAGTTCACATACAAGACAGTATTCCGAATCCAGTAAAAAACACTGCATCCGTTATTTTTATCGTATCCTGTCTGGCAGATACGACGCTGTTGCCATTTGTTTAAGTGATCCGCCAGTACAGATGTGAACAACTCATCCAGTACCGACGGATCCGTTAAAACGGATGTGATAAAACGGATACGCTGTGTGAACGGGCGGTTAGTAAATGTTTGCCATCTTTTTTAACCCCTGACGTAAAAAGAGGGGTTTTACAAGTTTGTCTGTCTGTGGCATCGTAGCTCCCAAACCGATGAACCGATTTCATACCTGGTGCGGGTTGACGAACTACATACAACTAAGAGAACTTTGTTTTTGGTGCCCCCTCTGGTCTGCCGCTTTCCTTACGATCTTTTCTGTTACCGTTAATGCGACTTATATTTTTCATTTATCATCAATTCGAAAAATCAGCGGTACGGGGTCGAACTCAGCCCATTGGTTGGGAGCATGGAACGTAAGCATACAACCACTTGGCTACCACTGCATTTATATTGAATTTCCAAAATTATTTACTACCCATCAGTTAAATTAAGTCCATAGTAACAGTAAACGACACTTACAAAAATCATATCTCGAATGTCCGTCTGTAACCAAAAACTCAAAGCGCGTCATAAAACAAACTCCAATGTAATTAAGAATTGAATTACGACGAAAAATAACGATGGTGTTAATTAAACTAGACAATGAACGAATAAAAAACATTTTATGGCCACTGAAAATTTGCTTCACGGTCCAATAAAGGAAATGGGACAAGACATTATGGAGGTTATGACGGTTTTAATTATGTCTATGTGCTAGATCATATTTTTTAACACAAGTTATCATTTCAAGCCGAGATGAGAGTGGGTGTTTATATCTGGGGTAATTGTAATCGTGGGTACGAATTTTCTCTTAATGACAAATTAATTATGAAAATACAATGTGGGGATGACGTTATTATTATAATTATTTATTTACTAGCTGCCCGGACAGACTTCGTTCTGTCAAAAGTTATTGGCCTGTAGTGGGAAAAGAAAAGTGTTGCTTTTACTATTTTCCACGCAATTTTTGTTTTTTCTCTCCATAAGAACCTTCCTTATGTCTTAAGGAATAATATATTTTTTAAAAATAGCCGTATTGATCGAGCCATTGTCAAGTTTTGCGCTTAGCAACACATTTGGCGATTCATTTTTATTTATATAGAAGATTAATACATCATGACATGACATGTGTGTCCTTACAAATTTTTATTACTACAATACTACGTAATAACGTAATAATATTACGTAATGACATTAATGATACCATGTAAGAAATTAAGTAATCAAAAATTACTTTTAAACTTTCACGTTGCATGATAGTACCTAAATATTGCTAAACGGGAATTATGCAAAGGAGGGTTTAGACCAAACGAACATAGAGCTAGAGCTAAAACAAGAGCACAGAGCGTCGTTGTTTGTGGCTCTTTTGGTGTAAACAATAATTCGTTTTCATCATTTACACCAAAAAAATACCAACGAGCAAGAATGACAACAAACAAGAACTGTAATTCTTGCACATGCTCTAGTGATCGCTTCGGGGAGCGAGTACGTCCGAATATGAAAGAACGCTCTAAGCAATTGCTCGCACACTCGTGCACCGTTTACATCAAGCGAGCGAGCATTCTCAGAACATTCGATAGAATCTCCACAAACAAGATAGAACAACGAAAGCATACTCTGTCTCTGTTTACACCAAAACAATTTGATGTAGTGGGGATAGAATGAGCATTCTCCCGAGCATTCCCGGTTTTTAGTAGGTTACATATTTGTACGCTGCAAACTGCCCTTTATATTTTTCTTAACAATTCTTTCCATCCAATGGTTGTCTGGAAGAAATTGTTTTAAGCGATAAGACCGCCATTTGTACTGTTCCTAATTATGTGTATTCCTTCTGTTTTATTTCTTTTAGTGTGCAATAAAGTATATCTATCTATCTATCTATTCTCTCTTTTGGTCTAAACCCACCTTAACGCAAAACTTTGGTAGGCACTAATTGTGGTCACGGGCAGACTTCGAGCGAATAAAAGTAACACATTACGGTGAAAAATACAATAAAAAGAAGAAGATGAACCACCCACACGTTCCTTATTAAACTACATTTCCCTACATCCTCTTAACAAAGCAGCAACATACAAAATTATTTTAATTAAAATTAGTTTATTATTACAAGACAAGCCATAGTTTAGACAGCGCAAGTTTTAGGCATAACTAAGTAATAAGAGTTGGAGCGCTAGTTAAGACATAATAAAGTTTTGCTAAGGTACTATGGGGTACACGAGTTGATATTCACTCAGGTACTTTCGAAGTGACGTTATATTTTTTTACCAAGCAGTGATAGTACTGCAGTTGACCGCTTATCTTCCATGCAGGAGTGTTTAAGGTCGATCCCGGCCCACACCTTAGACTTTTCGAATGTATGTGCGGATCAGAACTTGATTATCACTAGCGTTAACGGTGGAGGAAAACATAGTAACAAAACCTATCTGAGTGGGCTACAAAAAGTTTTCGAAAGTGTATGTAGTCCCGCATCAGGCCAGCGTGATGGATTAAGGCCTAAACCCTTCTTATTGTGAGAACCAGTGCGCAGCAGTGGGACAGTAATGGGCTGATTATATATTTTTTTACTTAGGAATTTATTAAGAGTATGTTAGTGTTTACTGCTTCTTGATAGTGATCAAACCTTCTACCTGGCCTTTCCCAAAGATCTACTTGTGTTCGGGTCCGCTTTCAGCAATCTGATTTTCGCAACACAATTATCTTGAAGTCTCTCAGATCGTCTCAGAACTTCGAGTCACTGCCTGCCATTGATTGTGAATAAATCGTTTGATAGTTAGGGTGCATTAAAAAAGACTCAACGACTGACAATGCCTAAGTACAACCCGTCCGACTTGACTGTGAACTTCGCTGGAATGCGACCTCTCTCCCGCGTACCCGCGCGGCACCCCGCGCTCGCCTCGTGCGTTCAGCAACTTTAGCATTACGTCACAGCGCCAGGTGCACAGTTAAGTCAGACGGGTTATACTTGCGGCATACCTTGGTTAGTCAGCCCCGCTACCAACCTCACTAATTGGCTAATCTTTTCACCACGGCATTGATGTGGAATCGTTTCATAAATTCTTACATTATTAACATAACAGTGACTTATTTTGATCACACTTCAATGCCCATTGTTAATATATTATCAAAGCGAAATCATTTTAAATTTCGAAACCTTAAGATGTTATTATCTACGCACGAACCATTCTTTCAGTTAATGATCACGCGTTGAAGCAAGTAAATGTCTTTTCATCACCCAAGCATGGAATGAATTCCATACTTTTAGTATTCTAAGAAGTTATGTTAAGCTAAGCCAATAAAACCTATTGGTATTTTACTTTGTCTTTGATAAATAATTAATTGAGCTTATTGAAAAATAATAATTCCTTAAAAATTATATTTAAGTTAAACGGTTTTATCTTGCAGTATTCCTGCAGCATCAGGATTTGAGGATTGAAGGTTGAAATTATTATAATGTTGTATTGTCATGGGATTTTGATTGTTATAATGTTGTATTGTCATGGGATTTTGAATGGGATTTTGATTTTGCTAACAATAGCAACTTACTGGAAGTTGAACGAAGAGTAAAACAAACATGGAATAAATATTGGAATCTAAAAGAAGTATTCAAAAGCGACCTCCCAGTAGAATTGAAGAAGAAGGTAATGGACTCAAACCTCCTCCCATGCTTGACATACGCGTGCCAAACCTGGAAATTTAACAACTGCATCAAGAACAAAATTACTACATGCCAAAGGGGAATGGAGTGCAGTATGCTTAACATAAAAAAACAGCATAGAGTTCGCCACTCAAAAATTCGTTCTACATCAAAAGCAATCAATGCCCTTACACACGCACTCAAACTTAAGTGGAAATGGGCAGGTCATGTTGCAAGACTGCAGGAAAATAGATGGGCCAAAAAGTTGACTTATTGGTTACAAGTTGGTTTATTGGTTGGAAAGTTGACTTACCGGTTGGCAAACGGAAACGAGGTAGACCACACACTCGCTGGGAGGACGAGATCGTGCGTATAGCTGGATCACGCCGGATGAAGATAGCGAAAGACAGAGAGAGCTGGCAAACTCTGGAGGAGGCCTTCACCTCAGAGGTTCTCAAATAAACAGTTATTTATATTTTATTTAAACTTAAGCAATTTTTCTAACATTGAAAAAAAGAGAAATATAAGGCTTATTTATTGTCATGGGAATTGAATTTGTGTGAGAAGTTTCAAGAAAATCGGTTAAGCAGAAGTAGTTGAAAAATTTGGCACAAGATTTGAGTCAAATAAAACAGAATACGAAGTGAAGCTAATTAAAACTATTTAAAAACCACAATAACTTGTTTGGCTTTCGGGCATTGGCTAAATTTAAAAATAAAGTCACCTAAATCAGCCTATCGCAATCACTGCTGGATATTGGAACATTCTTTCTTTCTTTTCTTTGTAACACTTTAGAGGTGGCTTTAAGAAACAACCCTCAACAAGCATGTGCACATAAAATTTAGCAGACGTGTACTTACGGGAGGATGAAGAATAACACTTGTAACCGTACACTATATATATTTTAATAAGAATTACAAATAGATCAACAGGGCGTGGTTCGTAGCAATTCAAGGAGTCCAGGGTCTTCTTAAGCAGGTGTAGCACTTAACTTGGTAACTGCAGCGGCGCGAGAGGGGCGATCTGCAGTGTACCCGACCTTTTATAGGCCCGGACCCCCGCCAGTCCGCCACTACCCGTTACATCTTTTAAATAAAAATTTTGCCCCACACTAGGATTTCTCCTGTATCGTGGGTGCGTTAACAGACACAAATCTTCACATGCACAAACATCCAGACCCTGAACAACTATCTGTAGGCCATATAACACTTTTATCCATTCAAGTATAATAGAATATATATTTAAAATTAACTACCTCCATCCGTGTGTCACTGCGGGGGTGCCAGCTGAAAATCAGCGCTGGGTGTTTTGACGCCTAGCATATGCTGAGTTGGTGACCTTTTCGGCATGGACAGCATAAAATTTGTGTTTAATTCTTATTATATTGTTCTTTCTTTGTTTATTTTATTTATGCTGTCAGTGTTCTTGGCTGAATAAATAAATTTTCTTTCTTTCTTTCTTACAAATATTTTTTCCGTGCGGGAATCGAACCCACGACCCGTAGCGCAGAAGCCGATCGCTCAGCCACTGCACCAAACGTGTCGACTCTGCCAAGAGTTCTTTTCCCAAGCTTCCGGGTGACCAGCCTACCGTAGCTGCAGCATTAAGACCGTCGGCCTAGACAAGCCCCGCCCACTAAAACAACAACTAATCCACAATTCTTGTGCCCCACAGATCCATAGGGCGACGTCAGACGGTGCAAGTCTCAGCAACTTCCTGACTCGCTGACGTCAACTCTCGTAAGCTGGACAACGACCAACTAACTAACTAACCAACTTAAACCGCACATCATCCACAAATAAAAGGTAAGCACTTAATTTAACGCCTTTGTTATTCTTTTGAACTGTTTTTGTTGAACTACACTATAATTCCACCAGAATTGTTGGAATTGTACCGTGCAGTTCTTAATTTTAGATAATATTCTTCCAGCAACAACGTAACTCCGGAACAGTCTCATAATCGGAAGCGTTTCGTATGTGATTTTTCTGAGTATTAATATAAGGGTGCAGTAAACGCGAAATGGAATAAGTATACATCATATACTGGGTGTAAAAATACCCTTAACGAAGCCGAAGTCTATGCATACGGTACACCAAACTAACATTGAGCAAAAATAATTGCTGGGAAACGACTTTTATTTTTAGGTATTAAAAACAGCTGTTAAACGCGCACGCGCAGCAGTTGTTTCCTATGTGTGTGTAGAACGGGACGGTTGGGGTGTGGGGGTATAGAGATATTTTACCAGAAATGTATGAAACCTAGTAATTGTATTGTATTGTATACAGATCCGAGCGAATTTAGAAAATGTATAAAATCATTTTTCAAGGGTTCGTTAACACATACATTTCCTAGGACATGTATATATTTCCTATTCATTGTGTGCAATTCCTAAATGGTACTAGGAAATGTATACTGGTATAACCTAAGGATATCGGCATTGCCCAATAACTGGGTTGCGGAGGTCTGATGGCAGTCGCTCCGTGTAAAATAATGGTATTCAGCCGCATCTGGTTAGACTGGAAGCTGACCCCAACATAGTTGGGAAAAGGCTAGGCAGAACGAACGAACTAGTAAATGTATAAAAAATAATAACACTAATATCTGGCAATTGTTTCATTTCGGTCACACAACGATCGCGACATTAATTAAAATGGGTTAAATTCACTGTTAATACATATACCGTCTCACAAATACTAGACTGATCGTGAAAGTGGTGAAATTGCTTCGGCAAAAGTTGATACTGAAGCGCAAAATCCACGTACAAGTTTTACTACACAAGTTCCTTCACGCAAGTGCTTGTTTAGTTCCTAAAACTTGCAGTAGTTGAGTTGCACCGGTTATGCCCACAGTTTGAAAGTCAGTTGCTGAAGTCAACACATGCTTTGGAAGTATCAGAATCGAAGCGGCACAGACCATTTGCGCAAAGATCGTTTTGCTTGCATTCTGCTAGCGTTCTGCTCAAGATTCAATCAGAATGGAATCTGGAACAGAACCCAGCACGCGTTCGATAGTTATAGAATGCTATGTATTCAACTGCCTCGTTGGTTTAGTGGTGGCAAGCGCGACTGCTGATCGTGAGTTCCTGAATCTGATGCCCAGGTCGGGCAAAGTATTATTGGGTTTTTCCGTGTGGAATTTCTAAGTAGCAGTCCGGAGTTTGGATTTGTGCCCGGTTGATGGCAATGCACCAGCTGCCAAAATCAACGATATCATGAGAATATATCCTTTGTTGTCCTCGATTGACAGGCTTTGTGATGGTAGTATGATCTTATTAGTATCTGCGTGGTCGGATTCTATTGCCTACTCTCCTCATATAATTAGGTCAGTGTTAGGTAACTCAGCCAAGTTGTATGGGCTGACTCTGTTTGGCGGTTATAGAATTTGACTGACTTAGCTTTAGGGCGCGTTCCCACTATGTCGTGACGATAAATTCATCGTTGGACGACTGTCGTCTCTAGCTGTTCCCATTATAACGACAGTTTGTCGTCACAATTTTTTATCGTTTAGCGACCATCGTATCTAGCTGTTCCCATTAGATCGCGACGACATTTTATCGTTTCACGCCAGTCGCTTTGTCGTTTCTAAATCAGTAGCAAGCTACGACGAGACGATATTTTTATCGTGGCCACGACAGATAATCGTAACAAAGACACATCACGATGTCGAGACGGTAAATTTTTCGTTGGACGACTGTCGTGCTATCCGTTCCCATTGACTCAACAATCTGTCGTCACTGCAAAAAGAAGTCGTAAACGACAGTTTATCGTGTCGTCTTATATGTGAATACCTCCATTTAAATATATAAGCCACGACACTTAAAACTACACAACTATCTGTCGTCACGACAAAGTGGGAACGCAGCCTTAGTTGTATTGTGAATGGAAACTCTAAAAGCTTCAGGACCACTCTTGTGTATGTAGGAAACTTAAACTAATAATATTCTCATACATAACAAAACGTAGAGGGGCTAGTGGCTAATAAGCTGTCCTTGCCGCGGTCAGTCCGTGGATGGGTGACCGTTCGTTACACATCGAGACTCCTCTGTGCTTCGGAGAGCACGTTAAACAGCCGGTCACGGGTGTCATACGAATATCTACGACAGTCGTTACGGGAAGTCAGAAGCCCGAAAGTCTGACCACTGGGCTAGCCTTTGAATATCGGCATTGCTCTGCTACTGGGTTGCGGAAGTCTGATGGCAGTCGCTCCGTGTAAAATTATGGTATTCAGGCGCATCTGGTTAGACTGGAAGTTGACCCCAACATAGTTAGAAAAAAACTAGGCAGAATATACATAAAATAACATAATGAACCCGTTACTGTCCCCATGCTGGGCACAGGCATCTTCTCAGAATAAGAAGAGTTTAGGCCTTAATCCACCATGCTGGCCTGGTGCGGGTTGGCGGACTACACACACCATCAAGAACTTTATGAAGACCTCTCAGGCGTGCAGGTTTCCGCACGATGTTTTTCCTTCGCTGTTAACGCAAGTGAGAATCAAATTATTATATTATCACGCCTTGTATTCGCCGAAGGGTTCGGCAGAGGTGTTTTTAGTACACCCTCGTTTCGCCACTTATGTTTAAGGCCCATGTAATAGGGGGCGAGCCTATTGCCATTAAACGGGCACAAATCCAGACTCCGGGCTGCTACTGCGAAATTTCTAATGGAAAAACCCAATAACACTTTGCTCGACCTGGGGATCGAACCCAGGACCCCACGCTCAGCAGTCGCGCTGGCGACCACTAGACCAACGAGGCAGTTATTAATATTCTCATAGCAATAAATCACAATATCATCTCACTGCTATTATAAATGTGAAAGTTTGTAAAGATGTTTGAATGTTTGTTACTCACGCATAAACGGCTGAACAGATTTGGATGAAACAGATAGACCATGTAATGAATGCTCCCACAAAAACACATAGGATACTTTTTATCCGGGTACCTAAAGCAGTTCTCTTATGATGCGAGTGAAACCGCAGGCAACAACTAGTTTCCCATAAATTCCTCTTAACACATTCAAACTCGTACATCTGAAACGTCAAGAACAATAAAAGCAATGACAAAACCTTGTTTCAGAGGAATGGCTTAAAATCGTTACCATCGGTCTGTTTGTACGCGGCCCTTAGTCACAGTCAATGATATCCTTATACAGTAGCGTAACTAGGCCGGTTTCCACAAAGGACTGCTATCATCGTGACGAAATTTCCGACATAGCAAGTACATACCTTCAACCTCCATTAAATGTGTGGCGGCATCTATCACGCCACAAGCGAACTACACAGCACGAAGAATGGTTAGCAGACTACAGCGACAGCAAGATTACAGCTCTCAAAAATGACATCACAAATCCTGCATCGCGATATCAACATTTGACACGGAGATAATATAACGGAGATAATACAAGGTATAAAAATACCCTTCACGACGCCGTCAACCATGCATTCAGTACATCAAACTAAGTAACCCTACACCAAAATTGTCGCTGCGAAACGACATTTTTTGGGTAAAAATTTTCGTTTTACTGTAAAGCACAATGTAACGCACTCAAAACACTGTGCTGATAGATGCAATGAGTATTAAACGGGTAATGGAGGTATTTCAAGTACATTTGCAACCTTCAAATCTAGTATTTTTTTAAAAGTTGGAAGTTTGACCACCAACATCTCCGTAACTAGAAGGTTCCCAGGCATAGTCCAGAACAAAAAAATTATCGCAATGACGTGGGGAATAAGGGCCTTTCGGCTTCGTTAAGGGTCTATTTACACCGTTTATACAACTTCCCAACATCAACCGTTGGGCAGTAGCCCGCCAGGCATAAGACCCGCCTGGTAGGAGGATCCTCCGTTTTCGTTGGAGAAACACCATACCTCGTTCTTCCACAAATGAAACAAGCCATAAGCACAGTCTAGCCATTTCATACACATCTTTCGCGGGGACTCCGTCTCCCGAGCTGCCGTCAAAACTGTCACGTTATCTCCCGAATTATGATTAAAACCTGTCAATGTCAAACTTTCGATGTACCACTGTATGGAGTCGCTTAGTTACACTGGGCCAGTAACGTGTAAGTGACCTGCATGCGCTAACCAAGTCTTCTTCTTCCTATCCTTATCCCACACTAGGTGGGGTCGGCACAACATGTATTTCATAAATCCATGTTGTTAGAGGTTTTGGCTTATTGCTTTATGACCGGCCGCCTGCCTGACATCAACCCTCCTTAGCATGCGCTAACCAAATACAAACACATAACCAGCCCATCACCGCCCCACTACTGGGCACCAGCCCCTTCTCAGATTTTTAGGTTATAGGCAACTCCACTGGCCTGGTTCTACACATAGTACATACACCATCGGACTTCATTTGATCCCTATTTTGTGTGCTGTTGTTTTCCTTTAATGTTAACGCAAGTGATAATCAAATTTTGGTACACACATGAATTTAGAAAGGCAGACTGCGGGCCTTGTTTGAATTAACCTTGCATGAAAAGCCAGCGTTCAACCACTAGACTATCACTGCTTACCATTGACCGAGTGTTGTGGTGCAACTTGGGAAAGGCTTATTTAAAATGTTTCTCCGCAGTTAAGCTACTGTTTTATCTATTTACTATGCCATAATGGAGTCACGTAGGGTGGCCAACTTTTATTAGATCCATCATGTCGGCTGCGGTGCATTAAACCATGTTTTCACGCATCATTTTCTAAGAATATTGTAACGTGTATTGTGTGTTTTGGGATCACGTTTCTAGGTTATGAAGAGTTCTACGTGGTTATGTGAAAGCTTTAAGTTCTCTTGCTTCCGGCCGTGGTATTGTTCATGGTTGGGAGTAAGAGTACGTGGGAAGCCGTCGCCTCCTTTTTTATGTAAGTGATGGTCCTAGGAGGCGGCGGAAAGAGAGAGGTGACTACTTCTGTCAAATTACCTCTAATTTTGACCTGAGTCGCGGTAAAAGCAATAACGAATCCCGCGATCCCGACAATAGGTCCTCGGAGAAACATCGTGATAGTTTTAGTGGGTAAAAGTCCGTTATAACCTTCTGCCTTACCCAGGGTGAAGGGTATATAGGCTGTAAACGAAATTATGTAATTCCTTCAAACCTCGTGATGTACTGCTGACATACATTAACCCTGCACTTACTTTTGGATTCAATAAAAAAAAAATACAAGAAGTAAACATGGTGTTCTTAACGAGAGGCATTTTAGCCTCCCGAGCGAATTGCGCGGCTACCGCTCCCCACGCGGTCATTTAACTCGGGGCGCTAAAATGCCTCACGTTAAGAACACCATGTTTCTTGCAAATTTTTTTATTGAATCCAAAATTATCCCGTGCACTGTTAATCTATGTCAGCAGTAAATCACGAGATTTGAAGGAATTACATGATTTCGTTTACACCCTGTATAGAAAAAAAAGTGAAATTATTAAAAAACTGTAAATGAAATCGAGAGGTTCGGCAAAAATTATACCAAAGAATAGTTATATTCTTAATTATTTCTGAGTAGGTACGCAGAAATTGATGGCTAACCGCTTGGCTCTCTTTGTGCTAAGATACGCGAGTTCGATCCCCGCATGAAGCGATTAATTGGATGACGCACAGAAATAGATTCTGTTATGATACTCAACACTTATGTAATGAAAGGTTTGTGTCTGTAGACTCACGCATCCACGATACAAGAGGCATTTAATCATCATATAAATATCTAATTTGTCACATTCCTCTCTATATTGGAGCTGGGATTAATCAGTTTGGATAAATTACAAAATCAAATTAAATTATTTGCCTATAATACGATACATAACATAACATCACGCCTGTATTCCCCGAAGGGTAGGGCAGAGGTGTATAGTAACAATTTCGCCGCTATGTTTAAGTCCCATGTAATAGGGGGCGAGCCTATTGCCATCAACCGGGCACAAATTCAAACTCCAGGCTGCTACTGAGGAATTCCACACGGAAAAACTCTAACACTTTACCCGACCTGGCGATCGAACACGGAGCAATTACGAGGCATTATACGTTACGTCATACGTGAAACTGCTTACACCACATGTTAACAACTAAACAAAGATTCATAGTCATTGTGCGTATAGATTATCCGTTCAATTTTATCTAGCGTACAGTAGGCCCATTCATTGCTAATATAAAATTATAGATACCGAAAATCGGCTTAACAATATGGTGGAACATTTATACAAATTACGAGTCAATTATTCAACATCAAACTACAATTTTGAGGAGTAATGTTCTGTGTAATAATGTACATTGGAGCGTGCCACGGAGAAGTAAGTATGGAGTCATGATATGCGTATTTGTCTACATCGTGTTACAAAAATACCCCTAAAGCCGAAAAGTCCCTTGAAAAGAGTCTATTGCCAATATTTGAAAACCGTAGCATGACAAAAAAAAAAGAATTTGGATAAAACATAAAATAATCATCATTAAAACGCAACCCTGTAAACATAAAACTAAAGAGTAAACTATCCAGTTTTTTTTACATCCTTACCTAATTTACCTGAGGGGTAAATGACAACAACCATAAAAGACTACCTGATTATTTACATTTTTCATGGGGAATTATGTAACACGTTGTATAGATATTTATCACTTACAACAGCTATTTTGAATTAAAACATACTGAAATACAAAACTGTTATCGCAATTATCATAGTTCATATGCTTAAGTGATATGCATAGGTGGTTTGGTCATGTTGAGAGAATGAGTGAACGGCGATTAACAAAAGGAATTGATAACGCGGATGTCAGTGGAAACGCCGGTAAAGGCCGCCCTAGAAGGACATACATCGATGTTATTGGTGATGTTCTTCACAAAGAACAGGTATGTAGTACTCTCAACGTACTCAACGGCGTGCGTGTATGGCAAGATGTATGAATGTGGATGAAACGAAAAGAGTATGTAAGGATCGTAGCATGTGGCGTTCTATAGTTTCTGCCTATCCCCATGGGTAAAAAGTGTGAGTTTATTTATGTATGTATTTCATAGTTCAGTTGCTATTGCAACTAACATTATTTTAACTTCATTATCAGGTTTTGTCATTCCAAAACGAGCTTAAACTACATAATTATCCTTCTTACTATTGAAATTTTTAACAAATACTTGCAACAATACGTTTTTCATTTTCATATTTGCTTTAGTGCAAAACCCACTCACTGAATTTGTGAGGTGTGTGAAGAAAAAGAACGTCTGCGGTCTTCCATTTGACGACTGGCGCGGCGACGCAAGACATCGCGTCACACCACGTATTTTCAGTTCCGTTATCACTCCATTCCTTACTACTCTGTGAGACCTTTGCACATTGTTCAGCCGGCTGCGTGTTACTCTGTATATTAGACGATTTGTTACGTTGTTGCCCAATTTTCTCGCTACGCAGCCTGTGTTGTGAAATAGGAGGCCGGAGCTAAAAGTTTGGAAGTGAAATAAATCTGAATGATGGGATGGAGCATATTGGCCTATCAATCCATAACCAGCTCATCAGTATGTTGTATTATTATTTATTCTGTGTCATTAATCTAAATGTCCCAAGTCATTCATTCCGCCTAGCTTTTTCCCAACTATGTTGGGATCAGCTTCTCAGTATAACCAGGTGCAGCTGAATACCAGTATTTTACACGGAGCGACTGCCATGAGACCTCCGCAACCCAGTTACTGGGCAATGCTAATATCCTAAGGTTAGACCGGTTGTCTGACTTTCAGGCTTCTGACTTCCCGTAACGACCCGGGACCGACTGTTTAACAGCTAAGCTAGTTTAAAAGGAGTCATGATGTGTAACGAACCGTCACCCATTCACGGACTGACCGTGGCAAGAACAGCTTAACCTCACAAATCGTATGATGATATGTAATTAGCCACGAACCCCTCGTCTAAATATCGTAAGTGAGGGTGCTAAATGCAAACCTCGGTTTGATTGACAGTTGGGTTTATTTAAATAGCAGTAAGGAATTGTGCTCAGAAATAATTATATTATGCTTCCCTACATACCTGAAATTTAATATGATCACAGACGGATAGTGGGTGTTTGACAGATTATATATTTTAGACCTATCTCTTGACCACAGAACATAATACCTACTCAAGAGCTCTTGACAAATGAAGACGTGACGTATGTACCAACGCGGACATTTGCGGTGAATCACTTTTCAACCTTATTACATTAGCAATAAGGTTGAAAAGGTTAACTTAGGAATAAGGTCGAAAAGTGGTTCACCGCAAATGTCCGCAAATGTACAGTAGGGGAATGAAAAGGTTCGTCAGTTTTCAATTTCATTCCTTTCCCACATCGCGGCACATGTTACCTTTTCAAACTGTTGAACGGATCAGACCAAAACTTGGAAAATAATGTTTAATTTTTGGTAGCAAAGATCAAAATTGCCTTTTGCCTCCATATGGCATTGTGGTGCCATGTAATGTCTTTGATTTGATTAAAGGAGTTTTGTTGTAAAAACCATGACATCATTAAATTCGATGATTAAATAAATTGACATTACTGGTGTCTGTCGTCATGTCACCGTTATCATTTTTAATATACTGTCCAAAAATACTTTTTTTTTCATTTCTATACTGTTGACAATACGTAGTCTGTAAAATAGTTTGTTTCTTGTACTGTGCAAGGAAAAATAGACCTTAAGGTATATAATCTTTTCGTTCCCTGACTGTACTATTTAGAACCTTCCATGTTTACCTCACCAATAACAACCACAATGAGTATTGTATTGACACGAGAAGTAATACTAGCAATATTTGTTTCTTTCTTTCTTTTCGTGTGGTTAGTGACTAACCTGGTGTCAGAGTTTATGCCGCCCATGGGCCTCTGACTTGACTTTACATGCCGTCAAGAAATATCTCTCAGGCATGCCGGTTTCCTCACGATGTTTTCCTTCATTGTGTTTAAGTAAGTGATAATTACACAATACGCACATGAATCCGAAAAGTCAGAGGTGCGTGCCTTGGGTTCGAACTCGAGACCTATGACTTGGCAGTCCGACAGTCACACCACTAGGCTATCACTGCTGTAAAATTAATTAATTAACTAGTACGGGACCTACCAGTAAAAGATAGTTCTATACTAAGACTAGGTCTTGAAACAAAAGTTCTAAAATATAAGAAATATTGCCGGAACAGGGACGATGTGAAGAACAAAGACTGTCTATCCCAAACATGATCAAGTATGACGTCTCTGTTCGGTTTTAGTTCCTGCAGTTTATATGAAATACCTATATATATCAAATTTCTAGTTTGACGACCTAAATAGCGCAATAGCGGCGATCCGCTGTTCAGAAACGTAAGATTAGAATTTCATAAATGTTGATGTAAATAAAAGGGCCAAAGCGATTCTTCTTAACTTTTTATAAAGGTTAGTACACATTATAGTATTTACTTGTCAAAATCTAGCATCTAATTCAATGTTCTGTTTATTCAACTACCTACACATTATAGTAGCTCGATGTTCGGTTACAAGTAAATACTCTAATGTGTTCTCACCTTTAGATTAATGAATTTAAAGACTATACGCAGGAGCAGCCTCCTGGACGCTAAAAAGAACATACTGTAATAACTAATTCACAATCTGGGCAGAGGTGTTTAGTAACATCCTCATTTCGCCGTTATGTTTATGCACCATGTAATAGGGAGCGAGCCTATTGCCATCAACCGGGCACGGAACCAAACTCCGGGCTGCTACTGAGGAATTCCACACGGAAAAACCTAATAAAACTTTATCCGGCCTGGGGATCAAACCTAGGACCGCACGATCAGCAGTCGCGCTTGCCACCGCTAGACCAACGAGGCAGTTACACTAATCCGCTTTCATGTTTTTTTTTTCATTTCGACTACTTGTAGATTGTCTTGCGTACCGTTTCTACGTAACCGGGCAGTTATTGGCGAGACCTGAAGGGTCTCCAACCAAACCTAAGCTAACTACTACTACTAACATCATGACTACTAGCAACAACAGCACTAAGGGCGACCCCTAATGGGACTCGGACCTCGGCTTAGGGCGTTGCTGGCGGGATGACTAGGAGCCCGACAGCTTGATGAGGGCTGAATTATCGGTGTGACTGCGGAGTCAGAAAAGACGACCAGCACCGCGGTGGCGTGTGAGTACGGTGGACCAAGGACTCCGTTTTCATGATATTCTCGACTATGCAATGTTGTATGCTTGGTGCCATTATAACCCAGGTTCAATGACCTCTCACGGACTGGTATGAGTTCATTCTGCAGCAAAAATAAAATGAACCGCCGTATTTTATTTTTACATTACAAACTCAAAGCTCTAATAGAGTTATATCGGAACAAAAAGTTACTAAATGTTGCCCTAAACACCACCACATTTCGTAATAAAGTCCACTGAACCCAGTTTAACTGACAGTAATAAATACCAGCAAATATTCTCCACGCTACGTTTAATATTAGATTCAACGAATTTAGTTCGCTATTGTTTCTGTAAACTTCTTCTAGTTTATAATAGTCTGATTTAAGGGCGATGCTCTAGTCGCTTCGTAAATATACACAAATCAAAATTAGGTACGTCTTTTTGAGTATAAAATAATTGTTTTGGAATGACGAGTTTCACAAAAAAAATTAACAATTCGCAATGAATGAAACGAAAAATACAAAATAATAATATTAAATGTTTTTTTCTAATCTGCAACACACTAGGCATTTCTTCAGGGTAATTTTACAGACACAAATATCTGTAGGTCCTCAAAATATTTGTTCCATGCACAAATCGGACCCACGATCCGTGCCTCAAAAGCCAACTGCTCAAACATTGCACCAATGGAGCCGTCGTTAATAAATAGTATTTTTTTAACCGACTTCCAAAAAAGGGAGGAGGTTATCAATTCGGCTGTATGTTTTTTTTTATTGTTTGTTACCTCACTACACCGTCAGTTATAAACCGAATTGTTATTTTTTTGTTTGAAAGAGTATTCTTTCAAAATGGTCCCATTTAAATTTGGTGAAGATCTGATGAAGAACTTCGGAGATAGACACTGGAACTCCTCAATGACGAACAGTACGCATAATGTGATGATGTGATTATATTACGAGCAGCGTCTTTAGTACATCCAACCAAGATTTAATTAAAGCCACTAAAATGAAAAAAAAAACATTTTATCAAAAACAAAACCGACTTCGTTAATATTTTTCGTTTTTTTGAAGTCGGATTTATTTTTGTTAAAATGTTTTTTGTTTTAATCAAATATTATTTTGTATACAAAAGGCGACGAGGGCACCTTAAACCTAACTACGTAATATGTATACACGGTGCGTCTCGCTGTGTTAGTTTTTATTCAACTTTGTGTTGTTCTAATGCCAGCGATGTTCCTAACTTTGTATTATTATATTGTATAGTTACAGTATACTGTTCAAAACAGTATGGAGATTTGAGTTCGTAAGTTCTTTAGTACAATGCATTACAGACTCATTTATATTGGTATGTACTTGTTATCAGATACATAAGTTAAATAAATGCAACCGGGCTGCTGCTGAAGAATTTCACACGGAAAAACCCAATAACACTGTGCCCAACATGGGGATCGAACCTAGGACCTCACGATCAGCTGTCGCGCTTACCACCACTTGACGGACGAGGCAGTTTGACATAAATACAATAATGTTATAAAACTGAACTTTTTGGACAGGCTAATGATGAACATTCGTCGAAATGTTTATCATCATCCACTCAGCCTATCGCAGTCACCTGCTAGACAACTCCCGAGCAGACCAATTATGATACGTACACACAAATCCAACGTTCGCCAATGAACGGGGTTTGTAGGCAGGTTACATCCGAATAAAACCGGATTCGTTATAAACAAAGTTTGGTCAAATTAAATGACGAAAGTTCGTTGGCATTCATAGGGTTTGTGTGCACGTACAGTGAGACGAATGTTGAACGTCACTGAAAAAGTCACAAGCAAGCAACAGTGACAGTTTGACCGACCGCACACAAAATATGTATGTCTATTTTAAATTGGCTATTTTTATCAGTTTAGAGAGCTCCAAAACATTGTTCCGACAGGTGATGCAGAATACATAATTAAAATGTTTGTTTCCCTAACTTTTAATTCCTATTAAAAACAGCTTCAACTACGGTTGGATACTAATTTTATGTCCGAGACTTCGTAATCGAACTGTCGGATTCTAAATGTAAATAGCACAACTGGACTCTATTTTGTTTGTTTTGTGGTTATCGTATCTTTTTACCAATCGAGCGGATCATATGCGCTTGTTACTGTCAGTCTGTAGATGGGTGACCATTCCTTACACATCGAGATCCCTCCGTGCCTTGGAGAGCACGTTAAACAGTCGGTCTCGGGTGGCATACGAATATCTATGACAGTCGTTACGGGAAGTCAGAAGCACAAAAGTTTAACAACTGGTCTAACCTAGAAATATCGGCATTGCCCAGTAACTGGATCGCGGAGGTCTGATGGTAGTGGCTATATGTAAAATGCTGGTATTCAGCCGCATCTGGTTAAACTGGAAGCCGACCCCAACATAGTTGGGAAAAGTCTAAGCAGAACAAACGGACTATTTTATTTATTTCTACTTGAAAGCTCAAATTAATAAATAGCATCCAGCCAATTAAAACCTAAAACCTTGACACCAAAAGGTCCTCCCATTTATCTTTCAACCACAGTACCTTAAATGTCACCTACAGGGAAAGAAATAAAAAAAAGCTCCGTTCCATTTCATGTAACAATTAGAAGGAGGGAGTAAAAAAGGCCAAGGCTTTAGGACCCCACAATAAATTATTAAGGAGACAAAGTTTTGTCTGTACGGTTTTTATGTCTAAGAACAAAGTTGGACAGTCATTAATCCTCTGGCCGACGTATTAAACGGGATAAAGCGATTTTTATTACGCCAACTTTTCTTAACGTCGATTTAAAATAATCTTCGGTTACATTCGGATTATTTGTAACAGCTTCACAATCGTTTGTTACTTTGAGACTTTTTTCGGGACTCGTCGGGGTTGAGTTGAATTTTAAAGGGTCTAATCGTTCATTTGATTTGGTCTCTTACTCTTTCTTTTATAGGCTTCTTTCGTAATTTGTAGATGTTGTTTAAACTTGAGGACAATTTATGTTGTTTATAGAATCCAATTTATTTTAGGTAATTTAGTTTTATTCAGGACGGAATTTGTGTATTTTTTCTTTTTCTTTTATAGTCAAACAGCGTGTTTTTCTAACTTTTTCTGTTTATTGGAATCTAGACAAAACAAAAGATTTATTAGTCCTGCTTAATTAGCGCCAGTAAAAATGTTAATTAACCTTCCTAAAACATCCTTTATTTCGTAAAATATAATTACTTTTCCTAGTCACTTCAATATACAGACAAGTATTATTCAAAGTATCTACATCTCCTTATAAAAAAATCTCAAGACAAATGAGTAAGCTTTGCTTTACCCGCAAACCGACGAAAGTAATAGAGCTTTCTTGAGACCAATAGCCAGTTTCTCTCAGTTGATTGTCAATACATTTGATATATCGCTAGGTTCCCCGTTCAAATGTTATAGCAGACTGACACGGGTAATGTTGGTTGCGCGCAGTTTACACGGCAAACGCATTAACACCGCAAATTTGTACGACGTTACAAAGATAACACGTACGGTATGTTTGCAGACTAAGCCAATAATATTTGATAAATGTTAGCGCCTTTTAAAAGATGTGTTTTGAGAAAATATACTTGGGATGTTATTGTCGGATGTACCTACTCGTACCTTCGGTGACTTCGAATACAAAGAGGGCGTACAAAGCCGCGGGCCACTTAATGTATCACTGGTGGTTGTCTAAAAAAAACCATGTAAAATGATTGTTATTTTAGTTTTGTTTTTAATTCTTCATCCCTGATTTAGTTACGAACTCAGAAAATGGAGCTTCTAATCCGTGACCCCAAATATGACCTTAAACGTAAACACAGCTGATCATAGCTGGATGTTTGTGCGTGTGAAGATTTGTGTCTGTAAACGCACCCACGACACAGGAGAAATCCGAGTGTGGGGCAACGTTTTAAAAAAAAAAGAAATTGCTGAGCATAGATAGAATTTAGAGTATTATTTATGAAATCTTTGATCAACTATTTCTCTTAAACTAATGACTTTAGGGGAAAGTTGTAGAACAAAAGTTATTATGGGTACTTTAACACCCTTTAGGCTTTGTACCACCTTTCCGACTAACCTTGCACAACATGGTATTTCCTCCTATATCTCTTTTCACTTAGTAATGAAGGTAGTATCAGTATAGTATGCAATTTAATCGATTTGACAGTTTTGCTAATATCATCCTCCTACCCTTATCCCAACTTATTTGGGGTCAGTGCAGTATGTCTCATATCATACTCCACGAATATTTCGGCTATATTTTATGACCGGCCGCCTGCCTGACGTCGACCCTCCTTGGGAATGCTTTTGCAGGTGGCAAGCACCACCTACGATCTTATTCTATCTCGGGCTTGCGGGTGCTGCATGCTTGTCAATCTTATTGCCGACAACTAAGCAGACTATGTTCTTCTTGGTGGAGGATACTTGATGTCAATATTCTGTATCGCTCCTGTCCCGCTCGTAATCCGTATTCGACATCGTTCACAATAATTCACAATTAAACAAATCAAAATTAAAAATACGCGAAAAGAAATTTTATAAATCATCATCATCTTGATATTACATACAGTTTCATTTATTATATACAGTTTTGCTAATACTAAATATTTAAGTCACATAGTGGCCTATGGCCACTTACGCTTTTGAGGACAACCAGTAAAAACAATTAGATCGTTAAAAGGCACTTGCCGTATTTATTCAATGTAAAACATCGTACACTCATTCGCACTGCACTAAGTGACAATACCGTCCTTCTTTTTTCAGCTTCAGAGTTCAGGGGCCAGGATCAGTTCTTCATGTATTCCTTCTTCTTATTCTTTTTTGATTTTAGAATTGCAGTTTTTTTTTTCTATTGTACTGCTTGTAGGTGGTCGTAACCATGCAAATAAATAACATGCCCTAGCATTTTTTCTAGGTCTTCCTATGGTTATCGTCATGAGACCGAAACAATTGACACCACAGCGCGTAAAACAGGGCGAACGTATGCATCAAGCCTTTCACTTGGTAAACTTCTTTTCACCGATAAAGTGGCGCTTTACATCGCATGCGACACACGATGCACTCATCTATACTAATATTATAAACTAGCCAGATTTGAGTCTGATTCATACTATACTCGATCTGGGGTAAGTCAGGACAGTACACTTGGACCAACACAGTTTATTATAATGATATGGTTGGAATGATATGGATCTGCTGAGAACCGTCACGACTGCTAAATGTCTTCTATTTGCTGATGACCTGAAACTCTACCACACTGTAAAGGGTCCTGATGATTGCCAACAATTGCAAGATGATATAGACGCCGTAGTGAAGTGGAGTGAGGTAAATCGCTTGTACTTTAATGTAGCTAAATGCAAAACTATGACCTTTACACGCATTCGCACACCGCTGCACCATAACTATAATCTGGCGGGTGCTCCGTTGGATCGTGTTAACGAAATACAAGACTTGGGGCTGACATTGGATTCGCGATTAAATTTTAGAAATCATATGTCATCTGCATGTGAAAGTGCCAATAAAATGCTAGGATTTATCATGAGGGTATCATACACATTTAAAGGGATAAGAGCTGCCCTGATACTGTATAAAGCGTACGTGCGCAGTCGGCACGAGTTCAACG
Source organism: Amphipyra berbera (assembly GCA_910594945.2). Taxonomy (NCBI): domain Eukaryota; kingdom Metazoa; phylum Arthropoda; class Insecta; order Lepidoptera; family Noctuidae; genus Amphipyra; species Amphipyra berbera. Next base: position 4,198,054 of record OU343136.1, on the reverse strand, counting down.
CTATAGTATGGGATCCACACGAGGCCAAGTACATCCTTTTGATCGAACGAGTTCAACGGAAGTTTGCTCGCTTTATCTTTAAGAGGATGTACGGTTACTACCCTTATCTATATCCATCTTTGTTTGTTACGGGGATGGTAGGTTTAGACACCCTTGAACTCAGATGAAAATTACTTTTATTAGTTCACTACCACCGCCTCCTGAAAAACAAAGTGGATAACCCAACCGCGTTGGAGCGGGTGGGCCTAAAAGGCGTACCGAGCAGTGATGGGCCGATTAAGGGTTTCACCGAATACCAATATTCGGCCGAATGTTCGGTTAAAAGTTTACCAAACCGAACATTCGGCTGAATATTCGGCAGGATATGGCGCGCTTTATCGTGCATTGCAAATATTCAAGTTTAGGTATACATGTCGGACTGTTATTGCGTCATATAGCTAGCGACAAAACATTGGGACGTGCATTTGTTTTTGCGTACAAAATCGTTTTAACTTAGTAAATTGCCAAAAAAACAATGAAATAAGTGGAAGGAAGATGTCGAACATTTGAACATTTTTCTGTGAAACTGACGATAAATGTTAAGACACACTTGATATGGATACAATTATGTAATTATACTACTTGATACAAGTAAAGAGGCAACTTTTTAACTCAAGATTATTCGGTAGAATGTTCGGCATTTTTGCCGAATAATCGGCCGAATACGAATGTTCGGTAAACCTGCCGAATATGCCGAATACCGAACATAGAACGAATATTCGGCCCATCCCTAGTACCGAGTCGGTTTTTGATAGGTGAAGGCGATGAGGGTCCTCGTCGACGGAGGGAACTGTTCGCGGCACCACCGGGCGTGCGCACACGTCGAGCTGCTGCTGCACCCACTGCCCGAGCAGTCACACTGCTGAACTATTTGCTCACTCAGCACATTGATCTCTATATCTTCCATGATAAGACATACCAAATTTGTAAATTATATATCTATGCTTAAGTAAATATTGTCTCAGTCAAAGTCTGTTATAGTTGTTAAATTTTTATTATTGTTAGTATTAATTAAGTATTAAATTAAAATGTAAGTGATTTGGTCGTAAGTACTGTTAACTTATTTTTTTTTAATAAATAAAGCTGAAGAGTTTGCTTGTTTGTTTGAATGCGCTAATCTCAAGAACTACTGGTTGGAGTTGAAAAATTCTTTATGTGTTGGATAGTCCATTTATCGAGGAAGGTTATAGGCTATATAACATTGCGCTACGACCAATAGGAGCGGAGCATAAATGAAAAATGTTGCAAACACGGGAAAAATGTCCACCCGTGCGAAGCCGAGACGGGCCGCTAGTGTACAATAAAGCGGCTACTATTTCACGTGCTTCGTCTGTTATGCTGCGTCCAGACCTGCCGAATGCGCCGTGAATGCGCCGCTCGCGAGCCGCTTGCGAACCGCGCGCGTGCTGCTCGCGTGCAGTTACAGCGTGCGTTTGGTGCGCCGCTCTAGTGCAACTCCGGCAAGGTTCGAGTGGGGCGCCTGTGCAACGCGCGCGCACATAGGCTTCTTTCGCGTTTGAACTATGAGCCTCACTTGTGAATTTGCTTCCGAAGATGTCGGACCATACGACTGCTGTTAGCATAATTGCTGCAGCATCGGTTATTTTATTACTGACAAAAACTAAAAGGAAAAACAGAAGACGTTGGTGGCAGGTTCCACGAGCGGCACGCGCGCACCACCTGCGCCGCTCGCGTACGGCGCGTAGCTTGCGCGCGAGCGGCGCGCGGACGGCGCGCGAGCTTCGTACGAACATAAAATGCACGCGCGCAGCTCGCGAGCGACGCATTCGCGGCGCGTTCGTCAAGTCTGGATGCACCATTACACATGTTCGTAGACGCGCCAGGTTCTTAACTTGTATATAGCCATATATTTTGGTCGAAACTTGCATCACTGCTAGGGCTTGTAATATCCGTTCATTTTTACTATCCGGATAATACGGATATTAATATTTTACTATCCGGAGTATCCGAATAATGCGGATAATATGGATATTTTTTAGTTTTTATTATAAATGAAACTAATTAGCTTTTGTAACACGTTTTAATCAGTCTCTCAAGCAATATGACAAAGAAATAATAAACTATACCAATATTTCAAGTAACAAACACATAAAAAACCTAGTCACTTTCTAAAATTATACAGTAAAACACCGATACCGCACAAATAATTTGTATCTATTCTTCTTATGCTAAAAACAATTCTAATTATAAAAATAAGATCTTACATTTATCACAAATCACAACATCCCAATCAAATCAACCTATTTAAAACATAATAATTAAATAAAAATATCAATTTCCCTGGTAAATCAGCTCAATTAAACAATTACAACAATAGTATAAATCAAATATAATAAAACAAAAATGAACAAAATTTCTCAAAATAGTCCTTTATAATATAATATTACGTAATTCTTAAATTATTTTTTATACTAATTCTGGTGTTATGATCTTAAAAAGTTTAAATTATCTAATGAATCTTCCTTCATGGAAGTTCTTAAATGGTTACATACATGTTATGTCCTGTAGCAAAGAACACTCTCGAATCTTGAAAATACGTGCAGTATGGATGTGAGTTTAACATAAAGTTAACCAGTGGTCAATGTTGTCATGATCTCTGTCACTAAATTGACTTATTGTGATTTGTGAAGTGCACAAATAATTGCAAGAGTGATTAACTATATTAAAATAACGTAATAACAGTTACGTACTTTACAGATGACAGCTTTTTATTTAATATTTAAAAGAGAAATACAACTATCCGTAACATCCGAAAAATCCGGATGGTGATGCAAATAAAATCCGGATTAGATAATCGGCGGATATTCGGATAATACGGATATCCGGAATGCAAGCCCTAATCGCTGCTAGGAATAGTAGCCATTCATTCGGCGCATCGATGAAGATGAGCAGCTCTTGCGCTGATCTATTCCTCGCTCTCGGGATCGTGCTGTAGGTGACCTGTTGCGTCTCGGAGTTTTGATCATAACTCCTCTTTTTTGCGTCGGCGGCGGTGCATATTTATAAAATGTGTACCGCGATCGGCGCCCTTCCATCTTGCACGAGTATCTTGCCCTGTTATCGTCATTTTCGGATAATAATCGTATCATATCGGATATAAATTAAGCGCTCATATATTTTTCCAAATACGTTGAGAAGACTTATGGGGCGATAACTGGTGGGATCACTCTTAGGTTTGCCGGGTTTGGGTATACCGATGACGGTGGCTTGTTTTCAAGCTTGCGGGAAGAGGTTATTGCTCAGAGCGCCATTGAAGATGGCAGTCATTAAAACAATGAGCGGGGAGGAGAAATGTTTGATCACCTTATTGGTGATGCCGTCCGAGCCGGGAGCTTTCCTGGGTTTGAGTATCCTCACTATCGAGTGGACTTTGTCTACGGTGATGGGGGGCAAGGCGTTATCTGGGTCTTCCACGGGAGGGAGAGCGGCTCTACGTTCGACATCGCGATCGACCTTGGACAGGTGGATTGGGTCTACTGGTAACGCGCTGAGCTTACATTGGGCTTCTAGACTGTCGGCTAGGCATTCGTATTTTTCGTCGTCTTCAAAGGCCGGCCTTTGATTCGGACGGTTGAGTGGGGGGGTTGAGGCAGCACAATCGGATTATAACGTACGTTGCAATTGCCAGAAGGTCAGGTGGGTTGGCTTTAATTCGGCCAAAATCATATCCCAGCGGGCTTCCCGGACCTTCCGTACGCGTTTCTTTACAGCACGCTGCAGAGAACGCATATGGAGGCGGTTAGCTTCGCAGCGAAAAGTGTCATAGGCGCGGATAGACGCGTTCTTCTTCGTTAGCAGTTCGCGCACGTCATCCGGCAGCTTCCAGCGGTGTTCGTCCACCGCCGGGACCTGTCGTGAACACTCGTTCATCACTAACTGTACGTAACTGGTGAGGGAGTCGATCGCACCCATCGTATCAGCGATTGTAACGATATCGTTGGGAATGGAGTCTAAGTGGACGGACGAGGGAGACTTGAGGCGCTCCTCTAGTTTCTTCCAGTCCGTGACTGTTTTAGTCGGGGTAGGTAGACCAGAAACCGGAGGACCACCCAGGGGACTTAGGTGGATGACAACGGGACGATGATCGGAATCGAGCTCTTCATGCGTTTCTATAGAACGTATACCGAGGTTTATGTTCTTAAGGAGCGCAATGTCGAGGATATCGGGCTGATCTTTTGAGTTATGGGGATAGTGAGTGGTGGACATGGGGGCGATGACGTTGAACTCGAGCTGAGGGCTCAGTTCTTCGAGATTACGACCCGCAGAGTTATTGGAGTTGCAACTCCATGAAAGGTGTTTGGCGTTCAGGTCGCCCGCTATGATAACGGAACCTCCGCCGAGATCGAAAAGAGCTTGAAGGTCGCTCCTGAGTTGGATTTTTGAACTGGTCGGAGGGTTATAGACCGATACGATGGTGATCGGCTGGTGTCCTGTCATGCCTAGTCGACATATAGAAGTTTCCAAGTACTGGAGGTCAGAGGGAGGATCTAAGGGGGTGCAGTACAGGGAACATTTGTAGTAGATGAGAGTACGACCGCCCCTACTACGGGTCCTGTCGTTGCGGATTAATTTGTAGTTAGCAATTCCAGGGTTCCTGTTGTGGGGCTTGAGAAACGTCTCCTGCACTAGAAAGATATCAATTTGATGATCACGCAAAAATATTGCAATCTCATCTCGCTGACCTTTGACGCTGTTAGCGTTGAAGAAACCTAACTTAAGGGATCGGGGTTTGATTCTACAGATTTCAATATCCATTGGAAATTACCGAGAAAGAAGGTTGATTATGTCCTCGAATTCTCGAAGGACATTGATACGATTGATACGATTGGGTTGCCTTGGGTGGCATTCCATGCAGAGATCATGTTTTGAGCCCACTCCATGTTACAAGAGGTGAGGGATTTGAAGAGACCGGGAAGAGTATCCTGGAAGAACACTTGGGAGGCCGAGAAGGAGGAGGTGGTGGTGGTGGTGGGAATGGGAACAGCTGGCGGCACGGGCTTGGGGACCGGTGTGTATGCAGCGGGGGTATCTCGTGCTTGCTGTGGGGCAGGTGGTACTGAAAGAAGAGCGTAAATAGGAGAACCTAACGGGGCAGGGGTAACCGCGACCACGGGACTGGGAGGTTGTTGGTAGTGATGCTGGGGTGACTGAGCGCTTAGTCTAAGGGTGGGGAACGATTGCTGATAGTTCAGTGTGTTCCACGGGGACGGCCTTTGAGGACTGAGGTGGGCAGAGAGTTGAGAAGAGAGGGGAAGAGCCGTGGAAGGACTCTCCCTCTGTTGACGGACGGCTGTGCGCTTGGCCAGTTTAGGGTTGCGTTGTTTCGGCGCTTTGGAGCACCCGCAATAATTCGCCGGATGACCCGATTTGCCGCACAGTACGCAGCTAGGGGGCTCTGTACATAGGGACCTATCTTTGGGCCGTTCGCAGTCGCTAGTGCCGTGGTCACCCAGGCATTTGACGCATCTGGGTTTCGCATAGCAGTTACGCTGTGAGTGACCGTAAAGCTGGCAACGATGACATTGACCAGGGGGACCAGACTTATTGGGGCGCTCAACGCTTATACCAGACAGGCGGCATAAGGTTTTGATGTTATAGACAGCCTTTGATTCGACTGAAGGTTCTCATACTACGAGGACCATATCGTAAGGGGTGCCGCCTCTATGGCGGTGCATACGGTGGACTTCCATTACTCGTCGACTAAGAGATCACCAAGGCCGGTAGTTCTAGCTCCTTCCAATGGATTGTCTTGTCCTGAAGGGACGCAGCTGGTGTGTTGGGTCAACACCACACTCGGTTTCGGTCGGTCACCACACACCGCAAAGGTATCAGCCAAGGACCACCAAACTATGGTTTTTCCCTGCGGGGCACAACGTGTTGACGATACACTATCAGTGAAAAACAGGAGCACTCAGCCACCGTCTTAAAAAATACAGCTTCTGAACTAATATTCATGACATGGAGAGCACAGCGGCATGGCGTAGAGATATTCGTGAACGGGCATGTCGAAAAAGTCAGCAGCGTAAGTCCTCGCACGTCCTTCCTCGGCGAACGTCGGAACGCGAAACACGATTGCCGATGCGTGTGCCCAGTTAAATAGGGGGCATAAGTTGCGTGCGGTGTGCCACACGGAAGTTCTCGCACTTCCATTACTTTTCTGTATAAGATTCACTGTCATAGCTAGCTGTAGTTGTATAACCCGTCATCTATATCTAGCTATATTATGAGCTATGTCATTACATTGATTTAGTTTATTTCTTTGTATTTATTAAGCTTGCAGTCCGCAACATACGCCTTAGTTAGCATATACGTACATTCCTAATAGTACTAGGAAATAATCTGTTGTAATTCGATACACTGAAATATTGTTTGCAACCTGCACATAAACGAAGGAATTATATAAACGCGGCCGACGAGTTTTGACAGTTCACATCTTGCATTTATAAACATTGTAACGACATATACAATTAAACATCACAATCAGTAGATATTACATTAACGGTTAATAATTAATACATTTAGGAATTATAAGTCAGGCAAAAAGGTTTAATTACTTACTCTTAACCAAGACAAGATTTATTTGTTTTCTTTACTGTCTAAAAACAGAACACTCTTAAGCCTTATTTTAGTCATTTGATTTCTGTTTGATCAACGTAAAAACTTGATTAAAAATCATACAAAATCTGACACAAACAATATAAAAGTAACGTAAAACACTGGAAAGAATAAGGTAACACTTACACACTTACTTTTTCTAAGAATATTTTCGTTTGATATAACTAACCCCACGTGTGCCGTTTTGACATACGTCGCCTCCAGAAATTAGGGTTTTAGTGATATATTTATACACAAGGTAATCCTGAAATAATAACTCGGTAAAGTAGAGAAAAAAACTTCCTTTGTTAGAGATTTTCAGAACCTTTTGTGTGTAAAAGTTTTAGGTTCCAAATGAAAGGAGTTACATAGAAGTTTATATACGAGGGGCTATTCAGATGCGAGCTTGATAATTTCATGGTTTTTCTTCTTATAATATATAAGTTAATGGCTGTTACACATACACTCATAGACGGTAATGAATCAATAATTATCAAAAAATCATTATCTTACGTTAACTTGGCAGTTCTTGGCAGCGCTGCTGTCAAACTTAAATATGAATAAATGTCTCCAATTGAATCGAATTTAGTTCTTTAATACACCGATGGCCAAGATACACGCTGTACGCCAGTGATACATACCATCAGGTTATTCGACGAAGAAAGCACGTCATGATTTGGCTCAATGACCATTATAGATATAGTGAAACATTTCATTCTTCCGCTTCACGAAATCAAAAGAAACTTAAACAAAACAAAAGGAAGAGTGATCCTTGGCTAAAAATAAAAAGTATTTAACCTTAATTCAGTAGAAAGTAATTAAGAAATTAAAGGTAACTACAGGTCCTTCAAGGATGAGGAAATTAGAAAACAGTAATTACACGAAGTCACTTACCAACAAAGACAACGCCCAGTTTAAAAAAAAGTAAAACAAAATAGGAAGAAATCACACCAACACGAAAAATCTAGAAAAATCTCGACTGTATCCTAACTCTAACAAACTAACCAGACATAGAACAACAATGTTCCTATCTCACGCAGCGTACGTAGCAACCTCTTTGAAACTGATGTTAAAAGAAACAAGATTGCGGAGTCAGTTCAATGAACATAAGCTCCGTACAGAATTTCAATGCGACGTCACTTATAGAAACTGAAGAAACTTTATCAAGAATATCTACTGGAGCGGACGGAACAGTTGGAATAATAAAGGAAATAAAATTTAAGTCTATTAGCAGCCTTGTCCGCGCGTAACGATTTGGATCTAAAATAAATTTGAAAAAAGTTTTGTAAATATTGTAATTTTTAGGAAGTTTTCACATTTGGATGAATAAAAAACAAATTGGATACTTCATTTTGTGAGTCAGATGGTTTAATACTCAAATGCTACTCAATTTTAAGTTGCCGTTAATTTCGTGCTGTCACTGTCACTTCGCCTCAAAGTGACAGTGACAGCACGAGACTTAACGGCAACTTAACATTGAGTAGCGTTTGAGTATTTGGCCAGTAGTGTATTATATTACTACTAGATTTAGCGATTAAAAACAATCCTTACAGTCTGACTCTTCTATTACATAATCTACTACTTAATGAATTCAGTAGTGATATCTTTATATTTTTTCATACCAATTATCAAATCAACTAAAGTACCGGTCACTAAAAGTCGATACATGCAATGGCTCTAATACGCTCATTAATGTATAATCCCTTGCAGTTCCATTCAAACCATAACGGAAAAGGAACACAGCGACCTATTAAGTCTCAATAGTTCTCAAGCCACGTGCAACTGTAAAATACGGTTTTTAATAATTTGTTTGGTTAAGAAGATAGCAAAATAAATTATTATAAAACGTATTTTACAGTACGTGCAACTGTAAAATACGTTTTCTAATAATTTATTTTGCTTGAGCTTTGCTTGGCTTAAGAACTATTATAAAATAGCATCAAAGACAGATTTTCAAAAAAAAACTGCGGATTTTGCAGACGCAGCGACGCTATGTTCCTTTTATTATAAGCTTATAACCACTACAATTATTAACGCCCGTGTGCAACCTCCCTAACGTCACAGAAAACAAACAAACAAAGAGAGATAAGGGCGGCTGCAAATGACAGCTGTCTCTTGCCGTTCCCGAGATACGAAACAAAGATTGACAACAACAGACGGCAGTATGAATTATTAAGGTGTAATTTTTTGGACTGCTTCTCAGATAACGCGGAAGAATGATATCAGTTTGGACTGTCAGTCAGACTTTACTCTGAGATTCTTTGAAGATTTTATTATCTGAATTATAATTGACGTTATATTCTGTAAGTACGGCTGGAAACGTTTACCGCTTCCATGGATCGATTTCTTTTCAAAACTTGAAAGAAATTATGATTGCTCTCAGATACCAATAATAAATACCTATTGGAAGTAATTTTGAAGCAATTAAAAGCATTAATAGACTTATAGACTCCATCAGTGAAATTAATATTTTGTTTTTCATTAAAGAACAAAGGATTTGTACTAAACACTTAACATACTTAACATTTTATACTAAACACGGTTACTAAATCTAGATCGCTAACCACTTACTACCAAACAAGATTATTAAGTATTTATTAGACTGCAATAATATGTATGAATGATATTAAATGATAACTGATGTCCCAGACTTTTGACCTGTTTCACTGAGGATTCTCCGAATTCGTTTACAAATATTTACCTAACAAATGATAAATGTTTTTTAGACGTTTTGATAAGTGATATTGTTCTGGTATTTATATTATCGCAATATTGTCTTGTTGTAAAACCATCGGGTCGTATAACTTGTGTCCTCGATCTTTGAAATTAAAAAGAATTATTGGAGCATCAATATTTTGATCATTTGATTTTATGATTATATTGATAACGACGATAATTAGTTATTTTTAAACAGTTTTAATTAGCTTCACTTTCGTCTGTTTGATTCAAATTTTGCGACAGATTTTTCAACTACATCTGCTTAACCGATTCTCCTGAAACTTTGCACACAAATTCAATTCTTCAGACAATACAATATTATAATAATTTCAACCTTTAATCCTCAAATCCCGATGCTACAGGGGTACTGCAAGATAAAATCGTTTAAGTTATTTTAAGGAATCTTTTACTGTTATTTAAATTCTATAAAGATCTAGAAAGTTTAATAAAGATATCGACATTGTGATAAACCCTATAGGGTTTGCAAGGCAGATATTATCATAAAGCAATATTTAATTAAGCGACTAGCACTGAAGAATATTTATTCCTAGTATTGGTTTTACCCTAGATTAAAAAAGAAACTAAATTGATTTCATCATTCAAAATTCACAAATCTACCGATTTATTTCTATCTTTCAGTATTAAATCTTAAACAAACGTAATTTACACTAAATCCAGGCAAACAAAGTAATACACCAAAACGTATATCTCTACTACAAAACAAGCAACCTCTCAGTAATCTGTGCTAACTTACTAGCTTGGTGCACGTACGCGTCGACAAAGTTAAGATGGTAGATAAACACGGTCCTGCACGAGAATATTTCATTGGGGGTCAGCAGTTAACGCAATTTGTTTGGACGAGGCATTCACGGTGCCCCAGGCCGGGCAAGATGAGCCAACTAGTGTTGGGGATGGGACAAGGTACAGGCGACAGCGATAAGTTTCATAGTTTGTCACTTTATAAGAATAAACATGAAGGTAAATGCTCAGTGGCTAAAGCGATGGACTGGCTATCGAGACCTGGTGCGTTGAAATCCCACCCGTCTCATTACTGACATCAACATTCATTAAGCAAGTTACGTGTTTGCTACGCTAATAAAATTATTATTATTTGTAAACGGATCATGCCCGTAGTCGCCACCCTAGGCATGCGAGTAAGTGACCGCAAAATTAGTTTTCCCTCACCAGTGACGCTGGTACTACCTTGGGGGTATCTGGGCTGGCAAGTTAGATTGGTTACTTCATCAATTGATCGGCCAGAGGTAATGAGGACTGATAATTTGGACGAGCTGGGTGTAGTGGGTTTTTACTCAAAGTTTGTCCCAATATGGAAATTGCATCAGCGGCCCTAATACAATATTAATTTCAAGTTTCCTACCAATTCACGATCGTATTTTGAAATCATTCGTATTCAAATCGCTCCCGCTACCTCTCGTAGCTCACAGCACCCTATTAAGCTTCTCCAACCCTGAAATTAAATCGGGCGTGTGATTTACATTTTAATATGGCGAGAGGCTCACCTGTGTTAAAACGGATTTATAGTATTGACGCCATGACATTAGCTGCCCATCCGATCGTAAACTTTTAAGCAGTTTCCAACGTTTATGGTGATAGAATTTACCCTGTTGATGGAACTGTTCGGAGATTAAATGAACGAAAGCTTTATGTCAGGGATGCACAGACTTGTTAGGACTAGGGGCCACTCGGACTGATTATCAACTAAAAGCTTGCCAACACAATTAAAAACTAACAAAAAAGTTGAAATAAATTTTACTAAAAAAATTAATAATAGTTTGGGTATTTAAAAAAACATGTATTCAGTCATTTTAAGCTAGCCCCCCTCCCCCCTTAAACAGCAGTGATAGCCTAGTGGTGTGACCGTCGGACTGCCAAGTCATAGGACTCGGGTTCGAACCCAAGGCGCACACCTCTGACTTTTCGGATTCATGTGCATATTGTATAATTATCACTTGCTTAAAAACGGCGAAGGAGAACATCGTGAAGAAACCGGCATGCCTGAGAGATATTTCTCGACGGCATGTGAAGCCAAGTCAGAGGCCCATAGGCGGCATAAACTGTGACATCAGGTTAGTCACTAACCACACAAAAAAGAAAGAGCTAGCCCCTATTGTTAAAATATTGCATTATTGTCATACAAACGCATAAAAGAATTTCATTCGCTGGAAGGCCGCACGTATATTAACGAAGGGCTGCATGTGGCCCGCGGGCCGCGGTCTGTGCATCCCTGCTTTATGTCAAGGGAATGAGCACTCGGGCAGCAGTAACCTGTTCTGCCGTCCATTAAACTTACCTACACATTTTTAGAAAGCCTTAACACTCCTTTTTTTCAATTATTTTTGTTTTCGTAAAGTTTTATGATCTGCTGTAAAACATTATGGCTGGGATTATCTTACATATATAGGTATAAATATTGTATTACAGGTGTAATACAATATTTATTAAAATCGATTTAAAATCTCCATCTAATCCAATACATTGATCTTTACTATTATTTCGTTTATTCATTATCGTTTTTTTTTGTATCCTATGTTATGTCCCACTGCTGATCAAAGGCGTCCCCTTTTGCCTTCCAAACCTCTCTATTTTGTGCCGTTTCTAACCATGTCAGCCCCACAAACACGTCTAGATCGTCACGCCACCTACGCCGCAGTCGACCTCGACGACGATGTCCTCCTCCTGATCATTATCCTTACATAATAATAATATTTTTAAATATATATGTTAAAAATACTACAATATTCTTCTTAACATAGTATAAAACAAAGTCGCTCCCGCTGTCTGCACGCTTAGATCTTTTAAACTACGCAACGAATTTTAATGCAATTTTCAGCAATAGATTGAGTGATTTAAGAGGAAGATTTACATGCCCCACATTAGTAGCTACATTGCACCCATGCGAAGTCGGGGCGGGTCGCTAGTTTAAAAATATAAAAGTATATGCCCACTTGTATCGGGAACAGGGTCCAAACTACCGGTGGTCAGGGCGTCAGAGAGAGGAACTTCCTAACAATACGCGCTGTATCCAGAAGTATCGCTTTCTGTATCAGGCCCTTGATACAGCCACCCAATGAGAGCCTCATCAAATGTTGATCGAGACTCTTGCCTATTAAATCATTGGCCGTAACTACTATCGGCACAATAACTGCTGAATCAACATCCCACATGACGACAACCTCGTGTGCCAAGTCTTTATATTTAATTTCTTTATCCTTCTCGGCTTTATTATTTACTAGCGACCCGCCCCGGCATCGCACGGGTGCAATGTAGATACTAATGTGGGGCATATAAACCTTCCTCTTGAATCACTCTATCTAATGCTGTAAACTGGATTAAAATCCGTTGCGTAGTTTAAAAGATCTAAGCGTACAGACAGCGGGAGCGACTTTGTTTTATATTATGTAATTAAGATACGACTGACAAGTGGTTCCTTTTGCCAGAAAACGTCTCATTACCAATGCAATGCAATACGACAAGTATTACCATGACGATAACTATTCCAGATACTCCAGAAAGCGCCATAATTTGGTAACCGCCACAATTAGACGCCGGTACAATGACAAGTGACCATAATTGTGGTCCAGTCGTATTAATCAGAGCAATCAGTCGTTCGACACCGACTGCACGGTGGCGGCGCTTTGGAATCAATGTTTCTGTATACGCGATATGGTGGCGTGTGGTTACTGTTATACTAGCTGCAGATTGGTGATTGATTATGTCTATACAGCGTGTAAACGAAATCATGTAATTCCTTCAGACCTCGTGATGTACTGCTGACATAGATTAACCCTGCGCGGAATAATTTTGGATTCAATAAACAAAAAAATTATAAGATGTAAACATGTGCTCTTAACGTGAGGCATTTTAGCGTCCCAAGTTAAATAACCGCGTGGCGAGCGATAGCCGCGCAATTCGCTCGAGGTGCTAAAATGCCTCACGTTATTCTTAACGTCTCACTTGTTAACTTTTTTTTTAAATTGAATCCATACGTATCCTTTTTTTTTCTTTTTTTTTACGTGGGGAAATCCTCATGGACTGTCCCCCGTCTGGGGAAGACGGGGGGGTGTGCCGGACTTTTACCGGCTAAAACTCCACGGTGTCCCTCCTTCTGACCCAAGGCCGGGGTCACGGGATTCGCTATTGCATGCACCGCGACCCCGGCACGTCTCGGTCCACCAGCTTCTTCTGGTGGATCTCTCCTGTGGTGGAACAATTGTTTCCCTGCCCCACTTCCTTCGAGAGACGCGCGCGAAACACGGCGCGCCGTCCTACCTGTGCCTGTTACTGGTCGGGCGACGGGTTTCCCAACCCGCCGCCCGCAAGCCACTCACTAGGGTGGCCGGAGATCGTCACGCGCCCTCCGGCGCCCGGTGCGTCTAGCTCGAGAAGGGAGAGAAGAAGCGGCCTCCCTCTCCCTCTCCGCTACCTCCTTGGTCGCCATCACCTCCTCGTAAAAAGAGGTGATGGCTTCCCACGCAGTCTCGCTCCCGACCATGGACAGAACCACGGCCGAAAGCGAGAGGTCACCGCCGATCACCGCGACTAGTTCGCGGCGCTACGACCCCCATGCTGGACACGCCTACAAAGTGTGCAGCGCCGTGTCCTCGGGGCAGTCGCAGTGGTGACAACCGGGCGTCTGCTCCCGGCCTATGCGACACAGGTACTTCCCGAAACAGTCATGTCCCGAGAGTACCTGCGTCAGCCGGAAGCTGAGGGCGCCGTGACGCCTCTCCAGCCACTCCTCCATCACGGGTCTTACCGCCGCTATCGCGGCGTGACCCATCCATATGTATCCTGTGCAGAGTTAATCTATGTCAGCAGTATATCATGAGGTTTGAAGGAATTACATGATTTCGTTTATAATCTGTATAAATAATATCACGCCTTTTTCCTAAATAAGTAGGCTAGTAGGTATAAGAATCATAGCTACGTGCTACGAGCTCGTTAGTTTATTCTGAACACCAATTGTTATGATCCTTACACAATTCTGCAGTCTGAATAATTCAACTGCGTCGTTGGGCTAGTGGTGGCAAGCGCGACTGGTGATCGTGAGATCCTAGGTTCGCTCCCCAGGTCGGGCAAAGTGTTATTGGGTTTTTCCGTGTGCCAATTCCTCAGTAGCAGCCCGAAGTTTGGATTTGCGCCCGGTTGATAGCAATAGGCTCGCCCGCTATTACATGGGGCTTAAACATAACTGGTGAAACTAAGGTTTTACTAAAACACCTCTGCCGAACCCTCCGAGGAATACAAGGCGTGATGTTATGTTCTGTGAATAATACAAACTTCATTTAATTCATTTATTTTATTTTGATCTAACTTCTTTTTTTTAACCTATTTATAATTGTCACTATAGATTATTTTATGATATATCTTCCTCTTAGCCTTTTCCCAATTATCTTGGGGTCAGCTTCCAGTCTAACCAGATGCGGCTGAATACCAGTATTTTACACGGAGCGACTGCCATCAGATTATTTTATGATATACTTACCTAAATAATCTTAGTCATTCTTAAATACACTCTGGAACAATGAATCCGGGTCACCAACATAAACCTTAATATCTCGAAAAACATTATTAATATTGTTTAACATTTTAACACTATTTTGTTTATGTCGGTGACCCGGATTCATTGCTCCCGAGTGTAGGTATGAATAAAATTATAACACAAACTACTCGTAATTTTACGGACGGTCATATTTGTTATAACTACCTATATTTATGTGACCTAATACTTGACCGTTTATATGGAAATGTAAGCTAAATATTCCATGAATATGAAACACAGAACACAAATATTTGTATGCGATCATATTTCAAACGACAGCTTTTTCTAAATTAGTTCACCTGCAAATCGTCGAAATCACAAAAAGGGAACGCGAACGTTACCAAAGGCAATTCCTATGAAATATTATAAGACATTACGTGGTTCGGTCGGACTCACTATATAAACTATGTGCTATTACCACAATGAGAGTTTAAGTCTGCGCAGTGTGCCCAAATAGAACGACTGTCGTCAGCAAGGCAAACACCTCACCTTAGGACGGCATTATTCATGAACCTATTTATTTGTATTGCTTACTTACGTTGTTTTCGTCTCGGACTCTTGGCTGTGAGCTGGCTAGCTTGTATTTTTACATAATTATTATTAGGTTTGGAAGTCTGGGAAAGTGGAAAGAATTCTTGGAGGCAAATGTTGACTTTAGATGTTTGGGATCAGGTAACGTGAAAGAGTAGGTAGGAATATTTTCGTAGATTTTCAGGTAAGAGAGAGAGAGGTAAGAGGTGTTATTAGGAACGAAAGAATAATTAGACAATACTAAATATTAACATAATCAGCCTTTTACTATCCCACTGCTGGGCACGGGCCTCTTCTCAGAATGAGTAGAGTTTAGGCCTTAGTCCACCACGCTGGCATGGTGCGGGTTGGCGGACTTCACACACCATCGAGAACTTTTTGGAACCCTTTCAGGTGTGCAGGTTTCCTTACGATGTTTTCCTTTACCGTTAACACAAGTGATAATCAAATTATGATCCACACATGAATTCGAAAAGTCAGAAGTGCGAGCCGGGATCAAATTCTCAAGAAAATACTAAATAATCACATCTAATTTCTTCGTGTCTTTTCAGAACGTATTCATAGTATAAGCACTTAGTTCAAGTAAGTTTTCGAAGATGAAATGAAAATATTTATTAATCACTCTCAATCTTGATCACGATATTAGTCAAGATTACAGGATCTGCTAATAAGCTTAACGGGTACTATCTATTGTAATGTATCGAATTCTATAACTCTAAACTTGAGAACGGCTCGACCAATTTGGTAATTTTTTTTAATTATATTTTTCTTAAGGCACAAGGAAGGTTCTTATGGAGAGAAAAAACATAAAAATTGCGTGGAAAATAGTAAAAACGACACTTTTCTTTTCCCATACTTACCTTCTTAGATCTACCTAGTTCTTACCTGTTAAACATTAAATGTCACAAAATAATAGGTAGGTAGCTAGGGTAGGTAGGTAGGTGCGCCCATAGAGTAGATTTTGGGTGCGCCGTAGATACTTAGTGGTACCCGTTCGAAGCCGGGTCGGGTAAAGCTAGTAAATAATATAAAAATGTTTTAAGTTAAACGGTTTTATCTAAGTAGTATCAGTGCAGCATCAGGATTTGAGGATTAAGTGTTGAATTATTATAATGCTGTATTGTCATGGGAATTGAATTTGTGTGCGAAGTTTCAGGAGAATCAGTTAAGCAGAAGTAGTTGAAAAATCTGTCGTAGGATTTGACACAAATCTATACTAATATTATAAAGCTGAAGAGTTTGTTTGTTTGAACGTGCTAATCTCAGGAACTACTAGTTGGAATTGAAAAAATATTTTTGTGTTGGATAGTCCATTTATCGACGAAGGTTATAGGCTAAATAACATCACGCTACGACCAATAGGAGCGGAGCATAAATGAAAATTGTTGTAAAAACGGGAAAAATGTCCACCCGTGCGAAGCCGGGACGGGCAGCTAGTAAGCAAATATAACAAAGTGAAGGTAATTATAACCGTTTAATAAAACTTTTACAATAGCGGTTCTAAATTATATTCATGTAATACGTTGCTTTTGGTTTTTTTTCCAAAGATTATTGTTTTTGAAATCGAAGTACTGGAACATCAGAAGATGCAGCAAAGGTTTGTTCTGTAAACAATTCGTAAATGTACCAAGTACGTGTACCAAGACAAGTTTATTCAAAACATAAAATATTCCAATACAATTTATTTTATACTTCTGTAAAAGACAGGAACAGAATCGTGTAGGGGTGAATCTATCATTACAGTTATACCTACATCGGTCTGTCAGGATTGCGAGCATGATGAAAATAGTAATGAAACCAACATAGACTCTCCATCACTGAGAGTTACTGGTTAGATACAGAAGCTAGTTCACAATATAATAATCTACACAAGATCAGAAAATAAGGACAAGCTAATCAGATATAAAAGATCAGACTTCTTCGGCTGATCGACACAGAAAGCTTCCTTCGTCGAATGACAACCGCCTTCATAACATTGGGTGCGTTAATTCATATCGAAGACTAACTTCCTATATCAACATTGCCCAGGTAACCAACTACCGAGAACACTTTGGGCAACCCCTTCCTTAAAACGAAGCCACAAAGAGATGTTCCACGTCATTGAAAAGGTCATATAACCCCAATTATTAACACGTTCTTGAAAATCCAGGTTTTCAGACCACAAACTCGATTAATAAAATAGATAAAGGAACTGTTTCATTATAATATTGATAATCGCGTTTATAAACAACAAAATTATAAGTAAATCGTTTTTTCCTTCAAGATTTATTTGATTACTGAGAACATTTTTTTATCGATGTATCTTTGAAGTTAATAGAGTTATCAAATATATCAATCTTATCGACTTATAACAAGCTCACTGACTAATCATTATATTTAAATTACGTTATGCAAAGTACTTGTTAAATGGTAGGTATATGATTTCACTTCTACGCACCTACTTATAAAAGATAAATTGTAAATGCATCAGAGATTGGTGATTTGTGGCTAGTTCTAAAAATCGACTTGGACAAAGAGACTTAAGATTGATAATGAATTAACTAAATTTTACTAAAAATGTCTAATAGGTGGTACCCACCACCTGGTGGTAAGTGGTTACCGGTGCATATAAACGCCTAAATGATAAATGATTTTTATTTCTGTAAATAAATCTGTTGCAGACACTTTTACAAGTCAATGTAATGTTTTTTTTAAGACTAGATGTTAGTTACAGTTACCATAGCAACGATATCTCCTAGGAACATCGTTACCTACGACTGCTACTGTTCGCACTATTATCATTTATAAATAAATGATAATGATGCCAACATTATTCTATGCTATCATCTACAAAACCTTTCATGATCTAACAATATTGTTTGACACAAAACACTACTTACTGCGACGACGATTATTCTAAGCTAGACAAAGATGGCGTCAATTTGTCAAAAAAAAAACTTAAAGGATTTGAGAAAAAGCATTCGTATGCACATTTACAGAATAGTGGTCATTAATTCTCTTTTTTATGACATTTATAAATGTTCTTTCGAGGCAAATAGAAAAACTTACATTTTTCAAGATTATTTCAATAAATTTTTGGGAAAATACCAGTATTCAATTTTAAATAATCATGATTGCTTTTTCTTCGACCTACGTCATAAATATGACGTTTTAATTTTAAAAAATAACTGACAATTATGCGATCAAAATATCGATTTCCGTCTCTAGCTTAGAATGGGATATTCTTCCATCCATAGTTATAATTATATATGATCTCGATTCAGAAGAGTGGTATTGGGAACCAGTTGGTCGCGGTGCTTAGTATTCGCTTATACTTATAACCTTAAACTACTGACTATTGAGCTATTCTTCTTCTCTCGTATCAGCACGAACTATATGAGAATAGGTCATACCATGGTGAAAAGATTAGCCAGTCAGCAAGGTTGGTAGCGGGGCTGACTGCCCAAAGTTCGCTGGACGTACTTTTAAGTATCGTCACTCGCGGAGGCGTTTCCAGGCATCCCATGGAACTATTGATGGACATAATAGTTCGCAATATATATGATCTGTACTGTCAAGACACAATAAAACACAAGTATCTTTGATGACTGTCTTTAATGTAGTCAAAACACCAACCGCCTTTTTTTTTCTATTCGGCTCTTGTAGATGGTCTTGCGGACCTTTTCTACGTAACCGGGCTATTATTGGCGAGACCAGAAGGGTCTCCGAACCAATATCTAAAACTAACTACCTGGCTAACTACGCTAACTACTGTGACATCATGACTATTATAGTAGCAACACCTCTAAGGGCGTCCCTCAGGGGGGACTCGAACCTCTTAGGGTGTTGAATGCGAGAGGACTGGGAGGGATACGACAGCTTGATGAGGGCTGTATTAATCGCGGTGTGACTGCGCGGAGTCAGAAGGGACGACCGGCTCCGCGGCTGCGGCGGATGAGCACGGTGGATCGGGGGCGGCGGCGCGGCGGCGGTGGGACGTCGCGAGGGGCCTCATCGGCGAGGGCGATACGCCGGTCGGCGGCGGCGGTGTATATGTATTGTGCTAGTCGATTTATTCGCCTCCTGGAGGAGGGTGATATCGTCATCGGGCTCTAGTAGCGCATGCCTGGGACGGCGTACTATACTGATTTGGGAGGGTTTATAATCGGATGACACCAACCGCCTCACTAATAATCGCTATGTAAAGTTATAACGCTGCGACGCACCTCGCGCGACGTAACGATGGAGGTGCGTCGCACAGTACATTCATCATCAATACATGACATGCTTCAATACCAATTCATTAGTCAGTCAACTTTGGAGGCCACAAGTCAAAACGCCATGCTCGCTTCATTTTAATAAAAAAATCCTATCTTAATTAATCATAGCCAAAGAAACCTACAGCACCTTCTTAAGACCTAAACGACACGCTTGGTGCAGTAGCTAAGCGATTAGCTTTTGCGCTACGAGTCGTGGGTTCGATTTCCGCACGGAACAAATATTTGTATGGCCTACAGATAGTTGTCCCTGGTATGGGCGTTTGTGCGTATGAAAATTTGTGCCTGTAAACGCACCCACGATACAGGAGAAATAAAAGAGGGAGACGATTTCTATAAAAAAAATGCATTGTTGAAAAACATAGGTAATGTAAGTTGATCCGTGCAACTGGTTAAATATAAAACAGGTTAAACCAGCTTCTGGTTAATTTCACTGAAGTTCTAAAACGATTATCAATAAACTTGAAGGCTTTAAATATGCAAATGGTTAACACCTTCGTCCACCCGAGTCAGGTGAACTTTCCGATCATAATTTATTTAATAGTGTTGGAAGAATACAATAGTTGGGCGGGTAGAGGTTTATACTCAACAGGTTTTTGATACCTTTTTTTTATCGTTGGATAATCCTCATGGATGTCGCTCGCCCGGGCAAGGCGAGGGGGTCTGCCGGACTCTTACCGGCTAAAAACAACGATGTCCCTCCTTCTGACCGTACGACCGGGGTCACGGGATTCGCTATTGCATGCACCGCAACCCCGGCAGGTTTTTGATACCTACAACAATACCACGTTATGAAGATAGGTGCTAGCTTTAAAGGCGGGCAGCATTAAATCTCCGTTAGTTAAAATTTGGACTGCCTTATTGGTCTAGTGGTCACAAGCGTGACTGCTGAACATGGGGTTCTGGGTACGATCCCCAGGTCGGGCAAAATTCGTTCTGCCTAGGTTTTTCCAATTGTGCTTGGGTCAGCTTCCAGTCTAACCAGATGCGGTAAAATACCAGTATTTTATACGAAGCGACTACCATCAGATCTCCATAACCTAGTTACTGGGCCATGCCGATATTTATTTATTTATTTATTTAAACTTCATGTACAATTGGTGGTACATAAGGCGGACTTAATGCCAATGGCATTCTCTACCAGTCAACCTTTGGGTCAAAAATTAAGCACTTCGAAAAAGGTACAAAAAAAGAATTTAAAACAAATATTGAATAGGTAAATAAAAATTATTAAAAACAAAATAATACATAAGTACTAACAAAATATATACTTTATATATATATCTATATATTACAATAAAAATACATATTAAACCTATATATCTATACATACATACATACACATAAATATTTATAACTATGATGGACAGTTCATTCAGACTAAGATTGCAGCGATTTTAAGAAATATTCCCGAACTTTACGTTTAAAAATGAATTTACTCGGAGCTTTTTTCATATCAAGGGGTAGCGCGTTCCAGAGTTTGATTGCTGAGACAGCGAACGAATTGGACATGAAACCTGTGCGGTGAGAAGGAATAAGTAGAATTAGATTTTTAGAGGCACGAAGGCTACGACTGTGAGAGCCACCCAAAAGTTGAAAATATGTTTTTAGATAATCAGGAGCACAAGGATCATTAATAATGGTGAAGAGTGAACAGAGAGACCTGAGGGATCTTCTCTGGCGGATAGGAAGCCATTTAAGCTTAGAACGATAAAAAGAAATGTGGTCGTATTTTCGCAACCCAAAAATGAAGCGAATACAATTATTGAGAAGCCGATCCAGTTTGTTTAGAAGGTCTTGGGACAGATCAGAGCAACAGACATCCGCATAATCAATCACAGGAAGCACAAGGGACTGGACCAGGAGCGATTTAGTGCTAGATGGAAGGAAATGTTTGAATCTATAGAGAGATCGCAGTATGGATGTGACACTCTGACTTATTTGATTTATCTGCTTGTTCCAACTTAGGCTATTATCAATATGCAAGCCTAAATCCTTTACGTGTGGCGACAGTGGGATATTCGTGTTATTAAATACAATCGGCATAAGGTTGCTGATATTGACGGTTTTCAGGTAAAACGAACTGCCTATAAGGATAGCCTGACATTTGCCGACATTAACGGCAACACCGAACTTGCAAGACCAGTCTGCGATTGCAAATAGGTCAGCATTGAGATTTGAAATGCAAGCATCTAAATCAGCAATGTCAGATTGAGCGTATAATTGCAGGTCATCAGCATACAGATTGTAAGAGCATTTGAGAACGTTAGTGATAGAATTGATAAATAAAGAAAATAAGAGAGGAGAGAGTATACCGCCTTGTGGTACGCCAGTTACCAAGTTACACCAATCAGAGAGTTTCTGATCAACGCGTACAGCCTGTTGACGACCACGAAGATATGATGAAAACCAATTACGTGAAGACGACGAGACCCCTATTTGCGATAAGATGGCAAGGAGAATGTTATGGTCAACAGTGTTAAAAGCATTAGAAAAATCAATCAAGACTAGCACCGTTAACTTCGAATCCTCCATGCCGGATCTTATGTCTTCTGTGACTTTAAGCAATGCAGTGGATGTACTGTGTCCAGGCCGAAAACCGGATTGGAATCGAGACAGGAGGCTATTTTTGAAAATGTAGGAGGAAATTTGTTTGTGAACTACTGCTTCTAGGACATTGGACTGGAATGGGAGAATGGAAATCGGCCTGAAGTGATGAGCTGAACTGGGGTTGGAAATTTTAGGAAGTGGGATAATGAACGCTTTTCGCCACAAAGTAGGGTAAACCCCAGTATACAGGGAAAAATTTATGATGTGGGTGAAAATAGAAATAATGTCATCAGTAATCAGAGATATCATCGTCCTGCTTACTCCATCACAGCCAACAGCATTTGACTTAATAGATTTTATAATTTTAAGGATCTCGAGGTCAGTCACGGGCGAAAAAGAAAAAGAATCAGGAGGAAATAATGGCACGGAAGAAATATCAAGCATGGTTTTGGATTTGACATTATCTGCAAGTGTAATGGAAGTCGAGAAATGTTGATTAATAGTATTGAGAGATAAATTTGAAAGTGTAATATTAGATGGAGACTTACAAATGCCAAGCGATTTAAGGAACTTCCATATATCAGCCGGCGAAGAATTAAGAACATTTTCGGCAATGTGTCGGCGTTTAGATACTCTCACCATCTGGTTGCAACGGTTTCTAGCTTGCTTATACAAGCACCAGTTGTCCTCACTGCGATCCCTTCTATACCTTCTAAAAGCCCTGTCCCGTCGTCTCATCGCCATGCGGACCCCAGGGGTTATCCAGGGAGCAGGAGGACGTTTCAATCTGACAGCCCTAAGCGGCGCATGAGAGTCAATAAGTTTAAGCACGGAACTATTAAAAAGTGAAACTTTCTCATCAACAGTAGGAGCTTCAAGAACATCGGTCCAGTCAAGGGATTGTGCATCTCTGTCGAGTTTTTCTTTATCCAACCTCGCAAAACTCCGAAGAAATACTACGGCAGGTCGCTGCTTAGGTGTTTTAATTTTGTAAGAAAGGTATAATAAGTCATGTCTGGAGAGTCCAGGAGCCACGACCTGGCCATAGTTTGCAACAAGAGCCTCCGACGACGTGAGCATAAGATCAAGCCAGGAATCATCAGAATCAATGTTCTGATGAGTGGGGTTGAGGGAAAGGCAGGAGAGATTCGTCGACTCCAGGATTGACCTCAGCCCACGCGATCTTGGAGTGTTCTTCAAGAGGTCGGTATTAAAGTCACCCATGATTATGAGATGCTTGTACTCGGAAGAGAGAGATTCAAATAGAGCTTCCAGACTCGAAAAGTAATTGATAGCGGGTGGACAGTAAACGACTCCGAGAACGGCTTTAACCCCTTTGACAGCCATTTCCAGCATCAAAAATTCGGGATTGCCGTTAAACAGCGGCGATGAAGTCGATATCCAAAATTTAGACCAATTGTCAGACTTTCTGGCTTCTGACTACCCGTAACGACTGACATAGGTAATCGTATGACACCCGGGACCTACTGTTTAACGTGCTCTCCGAGGCACAGAGGGATCTCGATATGTGATAAACGGCCACCCATCCACATTCTGACCGCGGCAAGCGCAACTTAACCTCGCAAAACGTATGATCCGCGTGATTGTTAATTAGCTACGAGCCTTGATATGATGATGATGATGATGAATAGATGACATCATGATTGATGATCAATATTTTTGTGCACTGACGCTTGCGTTTACGTGCATACAATGTAAGCTGACGCATCCCTTTTTAAATTTCTGATTCAATACTGCGCACACGATTAATACAAGAACCTATTACGCCTAATGATGACGTCATGACGTTCCGATAAATAATTGGCATTGTTTAGCGCGCTTTCGTATTTAGAATATCAATGATAATATATTTAAAACGAATTAAGGCGATACAATAATATTTATAATACTTATAGTATGACACAAGTAAGAAGTCGCATCGGCAACTCCTTAAACCGATCACTTCCGAACTGAGTACAACTTCAAGACCACGAATGTTTATTAGTACTGCAGTAAAAAAGTATCTTTACGCTGACGCAATAAATGTGAGTGGCGCGAAAATGAAAGATGAAAAAGAAGACAGAACAGTTGTTTATTCGCGCCAAAATGATGCACAAAAATAAAATAAAAGTCTAAAACATAACCAAAAACTGACTATTGGGAATAAAATAAATAATTTAAAAAATAAAAATCCCCACTGCAAAAAAAATAATAAAAGTAATGCACTATAAAGACCGAAACGAGATTGTGAATAGAAAACAAAATTAAAATAAACTATAAATGAAGTAAACTCTACTTCGGTTTAACAGACTATATTAGAGCTGAAAGCCTAAGTTAAATACTCGCATTTAGTTTAATAGCAAGCGGAAACCTTTAATTGTCTTTCGGTTTATAATTTGCAATTGGGTCCCGCCTGCTACTGAACTGAATGCGGGTATTTAACTTAGGCTTTCAGCTCATAATAGATATAGTCTAAACATACATACGTACAAGATACACGCGAAAAACATAACCCTTCCTTGGCAGTCGGGTAAAAATATGCGTCACATCCGCACAAAACGACCATCACTCAGCATAATGCTGTGTCTCACGTGCGAAACGGAGCCACAGCGCTGGTTTTCAGCTACATCATCGACTGCCATTGGTCGTTCGATCAAGCTTGCCGATGCAAATTCGTAGTTGTATCATACTGTACCTACTTTCCTATGTATATCTACTTTTTCTAATGGCAGATAAGGTTAGTTTAGTGCATGTCGTAATACTATATCGAAAGAGTCATGTTCTTCTAATCTTTAAATACTGACGTATTTTATATTAGTTATTGGTAACGATATTACGGTGGCATGTAAGTATTGGCGACTTGGTATAGAGGGACTCGTGGCTAATTACCAACCACGAGGATCATACGATTTGCGAGGTTAAGATTCGCTTGTCGCGGTCAATCCGCGGATTGGTGGCCATTTGTTACACATCGAGATCCCTGCTTGCCTCGGAGAGCACGTTAAACAGTCGGTCCCGAGTGTCATACGACCTATCATATGACAGTCATTAAGGGAAGTCAGAAGCCCGAAAAGTCTGACAACTGGTCTAACCTTAGGATATCGGCATTGCCCTGTAACTGGGTTGCGGAGGTCTGATGGCAGTCGCTCTGTGTAAAACACTCGTACTCAGCCGCATCTGGTTAGACTGGTAGCTGACCTCAACATAGTTGGGAAAAGGCTAGGCAGAAGGATGTAAGTATTGGCGACATCATCCTACTTCTACTAATATCATGAACGTGAAAGTTTGGATGTTTGTGAGTTTGTGAATTTGGACGTTTTTTAATAAATTACGCCTTAATGGCTGAACGGATTTGGATGAAACTTGACACACAGACTATGACCTGGATTAGGATATAGGATACCTATTTTTTATCCTGGTACATACATGACGTAGTACCCCTAAGATGCGAGTGAAACTGCGGCTAACAGCTAGTTTAAAATAAAGCGAATGTAGTTATTAAAAGGAATGGTAACATTCAAGCAAAAGTTATAATGAAGCAGACTAAGCCTGCATTCAGACGACATGCGCCCGCTAAGCGCACGCCACGCGCGTCAACACCCGCGTCTAACTCGCTTTGAATTTTTTTGTATATATTTTGAGTCTTATGACACATCAATAGATCTCAAATTGCATTTATCGAAGTCCAATCACACACACCAATCGCCCGCTTCGCGCCTGCCTCACGCCCGCCTCGCGCCCGCCTCATGCCATGCTTCGATAAATGCAATGAACTGAGATCTATTTATGTGTCATAAGACTCAAATTATATACAAAAAAATTCAAAGCGAGTTAGACGCGGGTGTTGACGCGCGTGGCGTGCGCTTAGCGGGCGCATGTCGTCTGAACGCAGCCTAAAAATTGTTGAAAGTCTCGTCACCTTAATATTAATAAATAGCTTTCGTTTAAGAGATCCCCCAAGAAGAGCAACTGTAAAGTAGAATCCCATACATTAGATATACTTTAATTCACCTCAAGTTATATCAAAACGACACTTATGAAGAATCTCTTCAATGAGAGCTGTTTATTATATTAATACGTGCCGAGGTGTCGGTTTAATGTCACTCGAGACGTCGATTTGATAAATAAAAAGAAATCGTCAAATGTATGAAACTCCGATGACATAATTTATATTTTGACAGCTCCAACTGAGATGCTGCTCTCAGGCCGCCATATTGAGAGTGGCAGGAATTGAATTATTTGTTCTTCTTTACAGATCATTCAGCCTAAATAGGAACAATAACAACGTAATTTGTTTTTATGAAAACATAAATTACTATTATTAGTTTATTGGTACCTATCACCACGTATTGAATTAATTGTTATATCGCTACCTTAAAAATATATGAGTACACTTTGTTTTTAACTTATAGGTAAAATTTGCGAAAGATAAAGATAAGCTACACTTAAACCGGTTTACTTTCAGTTCCTTACTTTTAAAACAGGGTTTAAAAATATCCCATATCCTCTCTAGATAAACTGTTTGAACATAGGCTAACAAAATATAGCGAAGGCATCGGCACGCCACCGGAAGTGTTGGTGACGTCACGCGCGGGCGCCACCTACATCCGGCCGCCTGACACGCTCGGAATTCATCGGATTACCTCTCAAACAAACCCCTCGGTGATTTATGGATTCTCGTTCAAAATTACAGACACGGTCATGTTCTATTATTATAAAGATATTGTAGAAAGAGGTTTTTTTTTATATGGGATCAATAACGTTTCAATATTTTTGTTGTGCAAAAACTATCCACTAGAGCTCCTAGGTACTTCATTCAGGCATATTCTTTTCCTATACAAACATGGAGACAAATTTTCGATTTTTTTCATTAATATTGTGATAAAATTACGCTCAGTTGCCGTAAGGGTTGCTACACACATAGTCAGGTCGACACAATCGATTTAGCAAGTCTCATCGGGTGGGTTTTATTGTTTAATAGAAATTGCCAAACCGAATGTGCCGACCCGACTATGTGTACGGCAACTTTTAGGTACACACCTAGTAGATCAGATTTGGCATTTCGAATCACAAAGTAAATATGTAGATAAGATACAGAAGCTACACGCTTTCGATCTTAAAGCAATCTGCCTTTTTATTAACCTAGTCTTTGCGCATCCATGCTAAAATGCGACTAAACGCCACGCATTAGAGTAGTTATTACTAATGTTAACACTACTCATAGTACCTATTGTGACAGGTGTCTAATCCGACCTATTGAGGAGGTGACTGACCTGTATCATATTCATGTAATGTTAAGCTGGATACTGACCCGCGTTACGAGGCGTAATGTAACGCGTTACACAGCGAGCGTTCGTGCAGTCAGTAGATCACAAGCGCCATGTTTCCCCGCACTGACTGCAGGAACGCTCGCTGTGTAACGCCGGTCAGTACCCAGCTTAACATGTTACTAAGCAAGCACTACGGCTGTCAGTACAGAGAGCAGAGTTCGGAACGAGTGTGTTACGCGGACTTTAACAGGCGACGTAACGTAACAAGCTCGCTGCGAATGTTACATTGAGATCGAATGTTTAGGTTAGTCGCCACCTTTAGATTGCTACGTAAGTAATCACATGTGTCATAAAATCTGATATACTGATAAGTACGCTATCATAGACCTAAACTATGCTAAAGTATAAAAGAACTTAAGGTCCAGGACTTGATATCAATCTGCCGGGGTTGCGGTGCATGCTTTTGCGAATCCCGCGACCCCCGCCGAATGGTCAGGAGGAGGAACACCGTTGGTTTTTACCCGGTAAAAGTCCGGCAAACCCCCTCGCCTTTCCCGGGCGAGGGACATCCATGAGGATTTTACAACGATAAAAAAATATATAAAAAAATGACTTGATATCAATACGATTACCGAATGATCAGACCATTATTAGATAATTCACAATGAATAAAAGATAAAACAAATAATATGAATTAGGCCGTAAACACATAAATAGCCATAATCGTTCCCATTCTTAGAAATGAAGAATAACAATATATTAATAATAGCGACTTTATTGTGTATTATTATTTTATACGATTTGTTATTGTATGACTTATCGATCTATGTCAGTCGAGAATCGAGTCGGTAAGATTATACAAAGTGTTAATGGAACAAATTTTCCGATACAGGGACTTTCCGATCTATCGCCGGCGATATCGTTAGACAGATTGCAAGAATAACCAAGACAAGTGCACTTGTGACCTTAATTTGCGATAACTCATTATTAACAGGATCTCTAGGCCTTTGTTACTATACGGTTTAGGCATATGTATACAACGTGTAACAGAAATGACAGGTAATATTTAAGGAGTTATTTGGACTCTTATTCAGAGGAGATACATACGCCAGATCAACAATACACAACCAATACATATTAAACATGCGTCGAATGTTCAGTAATTATTTGTTAATTCGCATGTTCAGCACCTTTTTCTATGTTCGTATTCAGCCAAATCGTTCGGCCGAATATTCGCATATTTCATATGTATTGGGTACTAATTAATAAACTTTGATATTTTTCCATAAAGAACTTGTTTTTTAACGATTAGTCGCATTGATATAAATAAATAGTAATCGATATTATAAGCTGTTGATCTAGTGAACTATTTAGCAAAATGATTTGTAGATCTCATGAACTGCTGACATCGTAAATTATTGATGTAGTAAGCCGTTGACTTTTTTGACGGTCGATCTCGTGGTGTTGATATTCTGAATGTTGATTTCGTGATTGTTGATCTGGCGTATGTATACCTATTCAGAGCAACATTTGATAGGTGAAATAAATAAAAATTGGCTAACATTTTTTTGACTCCCCATACGAATTGACCTGATTAGCTAATGCCATTAGTATGAAGAGTCAAAAAAAAACATTTTTTTCTGTAGGTATGACCTATCAAATGTTGCTCTGAATAAGATACCAATCAACCCTTTTAAATATGACCACCCATTTCTAATACACGTTGTATAAGTATGTACCGTGGTTTAAATATGAAAACATGTCTACACAGGCATGAGGGCTGCCTGCCCCATCTACCCTTAGATGCAGAATCTTTTCTCGAACAAAACAGGAGATACAAACCGAATCAATCGACAACTGATTTCTCGAAAGAACCTGAATCGAAGGGCTGGTTGGATAGGGAGCCGAACTCACCGTGATTGAAAAAAGCCGCAATGGCGCTTAAAGACAAAACAAAATGTACTTATGCAGGTTTTTTCACCTTACATCGTAATAGAGTAAAATAACAAAATCGATCAACCGAGAGAATGCGTGCGAGCCGCCGAGAGAATGCGCTCCTGACAGATCTTGTTTCAAATTATAACCTCAACCTACAATAAAATGAAATAATTTACATGGCGGCCGCCGAGAGAATACTTTCCTGACACTACTAAAAGCGCTAAACTATTTTACTCAAAAATGCTTGTGATGTGGTCATTATTTTGACAACCTTCTTTGAGCAAAGTCGACCTTACCGCGCTTCTTGAATAGGCGCCAGCAAAGTTGTATGGAATTTCATTGCTGGTGAGTTTTAGCCACCAGCAATTTCCTTTGAAAATCCATTATTGTCGAGTTTTGTTTCAAAAATTGTCTAGTGCAAAAAGTTTTTATTCAGAATTTGGCTGTATAGATACAGGCCGTACAAACATTAAAGACTAATTTAAAAAAATAACTAAGGACCGGGGAAGAAACAAATCGTTACTTTAAATAAATTCTTACTATACTAATCTGGTTTTATTTAAATTACTCGCATTGTTTGAGTAAAGCTCTATACAAGCCTTGGTCCGCAATGACTGCGCTGCTGGCCGCGCTATGATGGCCTCGAGCTTAGTTTAGCTACGCTCTCGGCCTTCAAGCTTGGTCATCATTGCAGCCCTTGCTGTCCGCGCTATAAAGGCCTCGACCTTCGGTCTCGGCCTTTATTCCAGCTTGTCCATCAAGAGCTGCAATGCTGACCGCGCTGTGATGGCCTGGAGCTGCGCTACACTGCGCTCTCGGCCATCATCAGTGCTGCCAGCAACGCAGTCATTACAGACCGCAGCAGTAATGTACTATTAGTTTATTGTAGATTGACGTTATAATATGAAGCACGATCTGTCAGAAACGTATTCTCTCGGCGGCCGCACTATAGTCTGGAAGGAAGAAGAATATAAAATAATTTATATTGTTATCAAAGCTTTCGATGAGTTTAAAGTTGGACTACTTAGAACCAAGAAAAAGAAAATATCCAACAGTATTTAATTCCTAGAATATCTGATATTGCTACTGTTAAATCCAGAAATCAATTCACGAACCAAGGAATTATTTGAAAGGATTAATTTAAAAAATACTGCAAGAATATTTTCAATTCTTTTTAATATCGGTTAAAAGGAAAATTGAAATACAACGAGGAATCAATCAATGAGTAGTAAATGAAAGCACTGTTGACTTTTCCAATGTATATTCCAAGTAATTAAAGATAAAAATCAAAAATTCACTTCCTGCCATACTTGATCTTGTCTATGCAGTTCTAAAAACAACAAATGATTTTGCATATTAATGTTGAACTAACTAATCTAAGGGAAATTATGGCGTCCGTCAGTTTTTTCACTTCGTTGCAGATTTTAACATCAATTTTACTAAATATTTATAAATTTTGACAGAAGCTCTTTTGTGATTTCAGGGTTCGCAAAAATACTGTTTTTTATGTCAGCCTGAACTATCCCACTGGTGGGCAAAGGCCTCCCGCAAGTCCTTCCTTGTATTCTTTTCCTATCCCACCTCAAACCACCACAAAATCCTAATAATTTATCATTATGTTTTTACACTTAATACATTAAGAATAAGTCATTACTTGAGAAATAAATATGGTGTGACAGATTTTCTTTAGAGAAACTCAGTTAAGAGCTAACCAATGCGACTATTGTGGAACAGGCCCTTATTCTTCAATTCTAGGCGACTAAGGGCAGATCTTACCAACGTCAAATAACTTTTATCTGAAGAATAAGTTCGTTGTTTTGACAAAATGTCTATACAAAAGCTGTCAAGAAGTTAAATTTGTTCCTGAGGTACGATGTTGGTGAAATCGGTCCTAAGGAATAATAATATCATCGCTTGCTCACATGCAGACGACTTACTACAAGCATAACCTGATACCTAATCCAATGATAAAAGTAAGAGGTTGAAGAAAAGCAAACGCAATTTTTTTAATAATAATGAAGATATGCCAGAATTATCATCGTATAATACAAAAATCAGCTTTACTATAAGAAAATCAAAATGCTATCTCCTAAACTAAACTAATTTCCCTTCGGTAATTATTCACGATAAGAAATTAGTCGAATTTGCAAACAAAGCCATTAAGCAAACCTCTAGTCGAAGATAAAAAGAAAACAATTGCACTTTATCAATATGCCGGATACGTATAATAAATAATCTTATCCACGATAACTTTAATATGCTATAATTACTACATTTACAAGACAGTTGAAAATATCAGTTGTGTGTAAGTGTCAGAATGGTGGAATATATAAAATGTTTAATTGTTTTGCTGTTCGCGGTATCGGCAATAAAATGTGAAAATTGCGTTACGTACGATTTTGGATCGAACTTTTATAATAGCTTCAATAATGGCAATTCTTTATGTAATGGAATGGTTACCTGGAAATTGGGGAACTACAGTTCCATTGACGTACAAAGCCCCCATCCAGACACAGATTTGTTTATAACCCCTGATGAGACCCTGAGTTGCGTGTCGTCGTACGGTTTCGAGATGATGTCCACTGGTATTCTGGAAGTGTATGTTTACATGGAGTCAACAACGCAAAGGGATCAGATCGTGGTGCTTGCTAACGAAGTCTCGAGCAGTGGGAACACTGTCGTCACGGGGACGGCCATGCTGACGCCCCTCAGCACGAATTACGTTAATGGATGGCACGTTCTGAGAATAAATTTGTTCGGCACCGGGATTTTTAATGGATACGTAAGTATTTTTTATAATAATTGTTTTTCAGATTTAATTAACGGTGAATAAAGGAATTCAATTTAAGCCTTTTTAAGTATTACGATATGATATGATTAAAGGATTACCATCGATACCAGCTGATGTGTTTTTGACGTGATTAATAAGTAAAATAAAATTTCCTATTTTATTAGTTTGTAGTTAAATTGTAAAAGCTTTGTGATATAAACCGGAGCACATTCAAAAAGCATTAGCAAAAATGCAGGCTCGATTTTTTTTAATAGCCTGGATGTATGCATCTTACACCGACCTTTCGTGCTATAATAATAATAATATCTTTATTTCAGAATAAAATTCCATAATTACAATAGGTACCAAGATGTAAGTAACATAAACACTTAAAAACTATGTTAGTAGACATTACCAATATTTACAAGAGCATGTAGCTGACTTAAATACCAGATGAAAGGACAATCCAGTTTGTTCGCTATGCTCGCGTTAATTCGTTATCAGAACGGTAGATTAAAAGATATTAAGGCTTCTTTATAACTTAATTCCTAGGTTATTGCTACTCATTATCATAATTATAATCCGTAAAAACATAAAAATACTTAACAATAAATTTAATCTCAAACTCAATTTAAAAAAAAACATATAAGCCATTACAGGCGCTTACGAAATGCCGAATTTGGGTGCACGGTTCCAATTGGTCGTTTTGGAGAGAGAAAAAAGTAATAATATTGAAATCTCAGAAGCATACCTACTCGTATATTTTTGCCCTCTATTTAGTGGACTTAAAACTGGACTTTAAACTTTTCTTCAAACTGGATTAATGCTTTTAATATAACACTTGTCCTGTCAGTCGAACAACATCCATTCTAATTTTAACATCTCTTGGACGACAAAACATAATATGTCATTCTATAGTGCCAGATTTTAGAAAATACCATCAAAAATAGACATAACGTCGCACTTACCGCTTCCTAACATTATATGGGATGTGAAAGATTGTGTGTTTACATGTATGAAGAACCCGTCGGAAATATCTGCGGACCTCGCTGGAATGCGACCTATTGAATGACTCTCATTGTTTGACGTCATTTGACAAGTCCACCGTACGGGTCGTATATGATATAGGAATCCCTTTGTTCATAAAATTACTATAAATAAAACGCTCCAATGTAATTGATAGCTAAAAAAGTGGCAATGATTCGTGGAACTTATCGACCGTTTATAAATGTTATTTTTATATGATTGGTACCACCGATAACATTGATAATAACGACGTCATGAAAATAGAAAAATAAACAATGTGTCTATCTGAAACAGAAGACGGTATCAATGTCTGTCTTCTGAACGTTCTGTTAATGCCTGAATTCGTCCCGGTTTTATCACTTCTCTCGCGTTCTAGCTATATTAAAGGCACGTGACAATAGCAAGAGACCATCCGTGCCACCGAAGACGAGTATGCCTCTGCTATGGGAAGCCACGTCCGTCAACACTCTTTTGCCATCCCATCTTCCTAGCTAGCTGTGCTGGCGCTGCTGCACCGAACTGACTGAAATATAATAACTTTATGAGATGTTTCCGAGCCGTTTGAGGCCGAAACATAAAAGCTGTGGGGTCCAAGTGGTTACCGATCTGGTCCGTTAGAGAACATTGCAAGGTTGACACTTCGCGTGACTTGAAGGCTGGCCTTTGCTCTGGCCAAAGGATAAGCATTTCCATAAAAATTGAAATGCCAATAGTCTTCTAGGCGCGTTACCAGTGGTTCGGAGGAAAATTTGTATGCCTTATTAGGTTATTTTTTTTTATTTCATTTGTGTACCGAAAGATAGATGCGAAACTGTTATCAATGCATTTTACTAATTATATTTGGAAGCAGATTTTGATTTTGTCATTTCTTGCTTTCAGGTATCATTTCTTGGAGTGGCATCACCAGAATCTACAGTCATAGTAGATTCCTTCAGATACATTCCGCCGCAGTTCGAAGACGATTGTCATGTCTATGATGGGGACTTTGTTACATCCAACCCGTTGCAAACACCAGAACCAACAGAAACTGAAGAATGTGTCACTTACAACTTCGAAACGAACTTTGATGCACTATTCAACAGTGATAGAGGACTGTGCACTGGCTTCACAGAATGGAATTTAGGCAATTACACTTATTTGCCTATCGACAACCCTAGTTCAGAAAGCGAACAGTACATTTCACCACAAGCTCATATCAGTTGCGTATCGTCATTTCCCTTTGAGGCTGGAGTGGGTGGTGCCGTGGAAGTAAACGTATATATGGAATCAGGAGCGACCTCTGATCAAATAGCTGTACTGGTGAATAAGATAGCAGATGAAGCCAACGATGTTGTGACTGGAAGCGCGGTGCTTACACCTCTGCATGAAGACTATGTTGACGGATGGCATGTTTTAAGAATCGTTCTATCTGGAGACGGCACTTATAATGGATACGTAAGTTTGGATACTTTATCAAAATTTGTCGAACAATTAAAACTATACTGCACATACGATTAAATGGACGATAATGATGAAAGTAATGACTTTATCCCCGGTTAATAACAACACACAATTAATCATTTTTATTATCGTTTTGCTAACATATTTAATGTACGTCATAGACTCAATAAAACAATTTAATAGCTTATTCTTGTGTTCCAAAAGTAATAAGAATGCAAACACTTAAAAAGAATTGCAATATTTGGTTTCTTCCATTTAGTATCTACTCTGTCAGATATAAATCTGTTTTATATTTGATAATTGCCTTTATTATCTTGAGAGCTAATTAGATTTGAATAATATATCAATATTAAAATTACCCTATCTTCAATCTATATTCCAATATTTACAAGACTTTATATATTTATCTTATCAACAAAGAAGTCCCTTTTGAAGAAGATTTTAATTATTTTTTTATGATTTCAGGTATCTTTCCTCGGGTTGGCATCAGAAGAATCTATTGTCCTGATTGATTCCTTCAGATATATTCCACCGACAGTTGCAAAGGAGGACTGCAAAATCTATGAAGATGAAGTGATTGAAACTACTACAGTAGTACCTGTCACAACTGTTCCTCCGGTTGGCACAGGCAAAGATTGTGTCGCTTATAATTTCGAAACCAACTTTGAGAATTCATTTGATACCAATAATGTGCTATGCAACGGATATTCTTCTTGGCAACTAGGAGATTACCATTCGCTGGCTATTGATACCATTGATCCTGATAGTAGAACTTTCATTTCCCCTAATGAAACTTCAAGCTGTGTTTCTTCGTTTATCTTCAGAATGATGCCCGGAGGTGTTGTAGAAGTAAACGCGTTTATGAAATCAGCTTCTAATCTGGATTACATAATAGTTTTGGCTAAAAAGGTCGTGCCTACCGGAGTAGATACAGTAGCTGGATTCCAGCTATATTACGCCACTAACAATAATTTTGTTGAAGGGTGGAACAAGTTGAGAGTTTATGTAAATGATTTTTCAGTCTTTGACGGCTATGTAAGTATAGTTTCTTTGTACTATAATATATAATTAGAAGGGCCTGTTTTACAATAAGGGATTCTTTAGTTTTTCTAGTGGTATAAAATATAAGTTCAAATGACATTGACGCAAATACAAGTACAGATGATCAGAAGTACTGTAGAATACGTAGAGAGCACATACCAGACAGTGTTTCACCGTATTTTACTAGTTAGGAAAGTACGTGAAGAGAGTGCTTTGTATCTTAAATATTGGTGATGATTTTTTTAATCCACAATATAATACGCTTTCTTCAACAAAAGCTTCTTCTGCACACGTTTACAAAATCAAACCATTTACATCATATTTAAACGGTTTTAATTAATAAACATTACTCTTTTCTAAAATCGCGATTTGATAGCACACTCGTAAATAACGACAGCTTATTGCTTCCTATCATGAATGTAAAGATTTGTAATCTGATAAATGACAATTCTCGGTATAATAACGATAATCTTATAATTTTATAGGTGGTACCGATTTTTATAACAATTTAACAATAAAGTTGCATTGTGAATTTTCAATTGCTTCTTTATCTTTGTAATTTGAATATTATCATCGTAAACGAAGCTTAGCATATATGATTTTTAGCAAACCCACTCCCATATATCTTTTTTTTATACCAAAACAATTTATTAAACCAAGTCATAAAATATAAACCCTATTATTATTATTCAATCTATAACTGCATGTTTTCTAGATCACACATGGATAAATGTTAATCTATTCTTATTTTGTTTTCAGATAACTCTTATTGGTTCCACTGCAGAGAATTCCATAGTTCTGATCGACTCCTTCCGATACATTCCACCTAATTCTGCAGAGACCTGTGAAATTTATTGAAAACGAAGTTTCGGCTAAAGTGCTATCTAATGCTATTGTTGAAAGTAAGGACGACTCTACTGTAGATCAAAAATATATAAACTTAAGTAACAATGTCGAAATCGAAGTAAATTTGGAACGAGTTACTTTCAAAATAAAAACAAATTGAGATAAAAAACAAAACGTTTAAGATTAAGGATCTGTTAGTTCCAGTGCTGTAACTAGCGCGGTGTCAGCAGAGCGCGGTGGCAGAGCGCAGATCCTAAGGGGGCGCAGAATTTTGGTCTTTCTTGCGTTTGAGCATTTTAAAGGGCGCAGTATAGAATTGCACCGGGCGCACAAAAGGCACAAGCTAACTAGCTATAACTATAGCACTGGTTATTTCCATTGTTAATTTAGCATACACCACCATCAAGGAATTTTCCCGGAGCCCTCTCAGATGTGCATCGTTATCGTGTCCTATATCGTTAATTTAATACAGTTTAACAAAATTATCAATCTATCGGCCTAAACAATGACACTGAGGCGAGGGTCCAAAATATCAGATATAATTATGCGGTAGGTCCAAACGAAGGTGGCGGAATGAGCTGGACTCCCACCCAATAATTGGCCTAAAACTGCTATAGACTAGGAGAAATAGGAAGAAGAAGGAGATGAGGATATTAAAATATTTATTAGTTTTGTAAAAAAAAACAAAAAAAACTACAAAATCAACTTTACTTTCAACAAAATGGCGTTAGATACAAGGAATCTGATCCAAATATGAAACAATCTGATTAGTTTAATTGAATTTTGTCAAGTATTTGTTATATCAGCGATTTCAATTTTTATTATTTTACTCTATTATTTATTTAGCAATGTATATTAGTTATTTCAAAATTAATATTTAGGCTATTCATTGAAAAAGCATGTTATGGTTTGTTCATGAAATTGTTACCATCAGAAATTACTAATGTGTAATATTAAAAAGCTGTATACAAATTCCTTCAAATTTTAAATTATTGTTTTTAATAAATTACAACCTTGAAAATGATTTGTTCAGTTTTATTGATATATCGTCGATATTACTTTGTTTCAAAGTCATAACATGTTACATTATACAACATTAAAAAAAGAAAACTATAGCCTTCACAAGTGACGATACTTATGTTGGTCCAGCACGCCCTGGGCAGTCCCGCTATCAACCTTGATGACCGACTAATATTTTCACCATAGCAAGAGATTTTCTTAACTAGCTTGTACTCACAAGAAGTAGATTGCAGTTGCGATTAATGACAACACCCATGGATAGATCATCTTTTAGGCCATATTCAGCAAATAAATGATTGTAATGATGATGACCATATGACGATTTTGTAAACAAACTATCACGAAAACATAAACAAAGAAAAACCGTTAGCTTTAAACACTACTTAGCTAATAACGATAAGTTACATAAAAAAAAGTAATATTCTTATTCAAACTTATCATCAAAGTGCAAAATGCTGTCAATAATTTTAAATGTGGGGCTATGAATCTATTCGTTAACAACCTTCCTAAAACTAGGCTTATATATAGTAACATAAAGTTCAGTTTCCCTTGCATTACTATCAGTGGGGGACATACTGCAAAATCATGAGAAGTGGCTCTTATTGAACGACTCATATGAAGCGTGAAAAGATAAAAGATGCGTTCTGGGGGTTAAAGTTAGGCATTTATTTCCTTGTGCAATGATATATCAGTTGTATTATATGAGATATGTCCCTTTAGTATGGTAAATGTTGCTCGATTATGACCAAATTACGCTGCTTTAGGGATTTCCTTCCTATCTTTATTCACGTTATTAGTGTTTGTGATGTTTGCCTCATGACTTATTTTGGCAAGGAGGAAATTGAAGGTGGTAGTGACTAGCCCTCCGCTATGACTAATTATAGACCCATCGTGTTTGAGCTCGTATGACTCGTTGTGGAAAGCACTTTCTCACCGCTATCAAGAATCGACATCCACATTACAATGTCAGGCAGATTTTAATTTTTATTAAGTTATTGTCGTGTTATTATTGTTTGCGATATGTGAAATTTGTGACCTTAAAGGCTTAAAAACGCATTTGTGTATCGATAAAGAGAATGAATTATCGATGTCTACAAAATTCAAACTTACAAATGCATATAAATAGCTAACACAAGATTCATTTTATTCAACTATTTCTACTTTTTTTTCATCAAGCGGTGCCATACTTATTCAACCTTATTTGGATTCATGACGTACGTTCTATGCGCCTCTTGATTTCCAATTCTTCTTCTTTTCGAGTGGTTAGTAACTAACCTGGTGACAGAGTTTATGCCGCCCATGGGCCTCTGACTTAGCTTCACATGCCGTCGAGAAATATCTCTCAGGCACGCCAGTTTCCTCACGATGTTTTCCTTCACCGTTTTTAAGGAAGTGATAATTATACAATACGCACATGAATCTGAAAAGTCAGAGGTTGAGAGCCTTGGGTTCGAACTCGAGACCTATGATTTGGCAGTCTGACGACCACACCTAGGCTTTCACTGCTAAAACACCAATTCAATTCTGATTTCCAATTAAAGCATATGGAAAATTTATATCAAGCGGAAAAGCAGGGTTGCTGTATTTCCTCTTGATATTATAATATATTTACAGGGATAACTAATCCATTTGTAAAGCTTACTGATTATGCCAATATTCATCATGTTCTGTGGGACTGCGTTCAATTAGTATTTTGTCAGTTATCATTAATACTAATCACACAGATGCGAGTCCTACTACTGGAAATTAGGCTCTTCTACATAATTCTATCTATCCAATAAACTGATCATCCTTCTGAAGATGCATTACAAGTTCTTTCTATTCTTTCTTCACGACTTGCGAAAAGGTTGTATATTCTTCATTTACTATCTACGAATTCATCATTACACCAGATTTACGTCACATCCCCCATATTTGTCACTAGTCACGAAAACAGCAAGGCAATGATGTCCCGTACAAACAAGTTAGCCCTGCCAACATTTGCACTGGAGAGAGCTATAAATTCATACGGATTTGGGGGACGCAAGCGTTAACTGCGCGCAGGCAATAACCTGTCACCTCCGTTTGATTTACGAAGCAGTGACGTCATCGAAGAAGGTTTTTCTTGGAAACGGATAATGTAGCAATATCTTGCAGTTTAGTTCTTTTGATTGATTGATTTGGACACACTTAGTTAATTACGATTAATAGCCTAGGTGGTGTAAGGAAATTCCAGTTTAAGTGTTTATTCAAATGAAACACAGATGAAAAAAAAACGTGTTTTTTTTTTAGTTTTTTCATATTTGTTGTTTTTTTTTTCTACATTTTACCCTTGTTCTAGCTAGATTCCTAGAATCATCCCAATTCTTATAATTTTCAGATAGAGACTAAACAGTTAGATCTTAAAATCTGAAAATATGTACCTATAGCAATAATGCTACTAATATTTCCACCTGTGTTGACGAAAATAGAAATGATTGAATAGTAGTAATTACCTACATATTTTTGATTGGTCGTCATTACTCTACACAATCTATTACGATTAGATTATACACTTAATTGTCTCAACCCCTTCTAAATCCTACTTTTCCGTCGAAGAGTAGATTACATAAGAAAAAAAACAATACATTATTGTTATG
The DNA here is from genome assembly GCA_910594945.2 of Amphipyra berbera. NCBI lineage: Eukaryota > Metazoa > Arthropoda > Insecta > Lepidoptera > Noctuidae > Amphipyra > Amphipyra berbera. Next base: position 4,157,813 of record OU343136.1, on the reverse strand, counting down.
ATGTAATAAGTAGTCTTACTTGCCATCTATTGGATGTCTAGTCATAGAATCCTCGATAATAATATCAGGAAATTGTTCAACAACTTTTTTCAGAATAAAAATACTTTTATCATTTTTTATCAACCTTTAATAACAGCATCTACAAGGGAGCTTGTTTTAAGTTCGCTAGTAGATAATTAGAATCCATTAATTTGTTTCTTTTTAATAGGTATGCTTTATCGTGCTTTGTTTCACTTTCTACACTCGAGGGCAATGAATCTGGATCACCAACATAAATCTTGATATCTCGGAAATTATAATATTATGTATGTTAAACGTTGTTTAACATTGTTTTGTTTATGTTGGTGAACTGGATTCATTGCTCCCGATTGTACTTATCTAACTATACTGGCCTGCAAAAATAAGTATCACACTTTTAAAATTGCAATAACTTTTTAGGTACACAAGATATATTTTCGAAACAAAAAGGACTCAAAAAAGAGTTTAACTTTGTTACTATAGTTTCAAAGAAAGCTGATAAAAATTGCTATAAAACGTTTTTCAGTTTAAATCTCTAACTTCTATAGTTTAGAAAAAATTGAAATTTTAAAAGTGTGATACTTATTTTTGCAGGCCAGTGTATATTTTCTAGTGAGACGTTTTAAAAACGATTATTGTATATTTTAGGCGTCGTTTTACAAATAAGTTCAATACGGAATATCTTAATTTATTAAAAGATTATGTTAATATTTATTTACGCAGACATTAAATAAAGTAGACTTTGGATTACACAAAATATTCATAGCTTATCATACAATAATATACAACCCGATTACATAAAGAATTAAATTAAAAATGGTGGCGCGATATTTGCATCTCGCTCATGGACGTACTCTGTAAGTGAAAGGCAAATAGTAAATCCGCCATTTTCATCAATACCATTCTTGTTTTGTACCTACGTATCTATTCATACATAATTGGTATACCTAATCTACTTCCATACATGTTTATATTTCGATTTGATAATGAAAATCTAAGAAATACTTAATCCATGCGGATACTTCCAATCGGGCATGCCCGTTCTTATCAGATAGTAATTTATAATTTAGTGACATTGACATTGGCTACGATCGATGTATGGTCTAAGAACGACAGATAGCTGAATTCCTTACTTTAAAAAAATTAAAATACTAACGTTGCCATCTTTGTACATATTGGAAACTGCAATATTTGTAAGAGCAAATCAATATTTATTTAGAAAATTTTCATCAGTTAAGAGAACACCAATCCGTGCCCAATATGAAAACTCGTTATGTCAGTATAAATGCAAAACTATAATTATTGAAAAAGAGTTTCTTCGGTAATGCTCCAAATATTTATAATAAAATACCTGACCTTATTAAATCTATGCCTATAAATAAATTTAAAAACTCCCTTCGGGGGTTAATAATTGAGAAATGCTATTACAGCGTGGATGAATTTCTGAATGACATTTTCCTTTAGAAATCGAATTGTGCGTTTTGATTTTTGTGTGTCTCCTATTTGTGTAATGTAACTCAATCTTTGGCATTATGATTTAATTTGATTTCTGGTCTTGTAGCGATTTTGACATGATATAATTTTATTTTTGGAATTCTATGAATTTATATGACATTATGATTTTATTTTATTTCTGGTATTGGTTCGGACTATGACATTATGATTTAATTTTGTTTCTAGTATTGTTTGGATTTTGACATTATGTTCTTTTTTTGTTTTGTATTGGTAATTTTTTTTTATTATTTAAATTTGACATTTCAATTTAAATTCTATTTTTTTGTATTGTCTGCCTAATGCGACTAATTTTGTACGCCACATATAGCAAAACATGTAGCTTCCTAATTACTTAAATAAAAGACGATGACGATGTTTTACAAAATAAATATATCTTTATCTAATAAAAACGAAATATCGAGATTATTTTTTTGTTATAGAAACGTTGGCACTCACTTGGATTTCTCCTGTATCGTGGGTGCGTTTACAGACATAGATCTTCACGTGCACAAACGGTCAAACCCGGAACAACTATCCGTAGGCCATAAAAATATTTATTCCGTGCGGGAATCGAACCCACGATCCGTAGCGCAGAAGCTAATCACTCAGCTATTGCACCAAACGAGTCGTATTTGATTATTAGAATAGAAATTAGCTTTATTTTTTTTGGTTCTAAATCCCATTGCTGCATAGCGTTCTTTAAATTCTTAAGTCACTGCTAGTGCTTACGAGTCCCGGGGGAAGGGGTGGATGATCAGTTACTGTTAACAGCATAGAGTCACAACATACACCGTTCACCGTTCTCCGTTCACCGTTTTCTTAGCTACTTTATAAAGAAAACAATCTGTTTGTGGGCGAATATTCGAAATTTTTTAACATTATTTTAACAAATCATTCTTCTCCCGGGTTGTTAACGTTATAGTATTGTCAGATTATTTTTATTCTTGTCTTATTGCTTGACTGCAGTGGTATAGTTTGAGTTTTCATAATCATAATTATAATATTAAACATCTGCATTCTTAACTTTGGGATGATGCTAATGACGTTCTCAATTTTTGTTAATATTTTTCGAAGAATGGCCCTTGTACCTATTGTTTTACATATAAGAATCTACCTTAGTGCATTAATCAAATTGTGTACATAGTAAATTAAAAATTGCATGGAAAAATACATTTGAAAAAAAATGCACTCGAAAAGAGTACCTGGAAGAATTTGGGGTAGGCCTTAATTGCCCAGTAGTAAAAATAATTAACCGGAATATCTTATTGATTTAAGAAGCGCTTCTGGATATACGTATAATGCATTTTACATCTTATGACATTTACAAAAAACGGAGTTTAAGTATCACTTGTCTAAAAAAGAATCCCTGAAAGTTCTTGATAATCAGCATATGAGAGTCCTTTTTTTTTAAATTACTGCCTCGTTTTTCTTGTATTGGCAAGCGCGACTGCTGATCTTGATGTCTTGGTTTCAATCCCCAGGTCAGCCAAAGTGTTATTGGGTTTTTCCGTGTGGAATTCCTCATTTGGATATGTGCCCGGTTGATGGCAATAGGCTCGCCCCCTATTACATGGGACTTAAACATAATTACGAAATGAGGGTGTTACTATATACCTCTGCCCAACCCTTCGGGGAGTACAAGCGTGAAGTTGTGTTATGTTTTTTAAAATACCTAATTAAAAAAACGATAGTAACCTTCACACAATAACAAAAGCTACTTGATTCGTATCGTAACATTAGTATTAATAATGTAGATGTTTATCTAGTTTTCATGTAAGATGGTTATCAAGAGATTTGTGCAAGCGTATCTCTAAAAAGTGATAGCATTTCATATTGTACCAGCTTTTGCCTGCGACTTAATTACGATTGTGATTATCAGTATTTTTACGATGTTTACTTATATTAGGTCCCCACCTATGAAATTGGCGTTTTTTTCTCACAAATAGAGATCCTCGTCACTTCTATGATTTAAAAGATTCATTAATTGCTTGATATAATATCGAATAATGACCATCATAGACAACTACCAATAGTAAAAAAATATTATTACTTATAGTTTTCTAAACACAAAAAATACCTTAAAAATGACTCCTCTTTTTGTTAGCAGAAATGACCACTATTTTTGTGTTAACTTAGCCAAAACTTATTTTTGTCGCATATTCTAAGTCGCATACTTTATCTTAGTTTTTAAACAATAGTGCATAAAAGTTTTACAACATTAGTGTTCATAGTTGTTAAATAAATTAAGAAAATGTTAGTATGAAAAATGCAACTTCTTTAAAATTCTCCATACAAAACGCCAATTTCATAGGTGGGGACCTAATATATCATTAGGTTTACGTCCATACGTTACTGTACACAAATTATAGGTAGGTATATTGTTTTTAAACGGTTTTGTTTGATTCAATCTTGCGACAGCTTTTTCAACTATATTTATTATTTATTTATTTAATACTTCAATGCACAATGGTGGTACATAAGGCGGAGTTAATGCCACAAGGCATTCTCTACCAGTCAACCTTTGGGTCAAAGAGAACAGCATCGAAAAGAGAGGCACAAAAAATAAAAAATAAATTATGGATATTTGCGACTTAATTAACTATATAGATAACTAAACAACTATAAATATAGGACATAGGTTATAAATAAATATATATATATATATATACTATACTTCTACTTAACCAATTCTCTAAAACTTCGCACATAAATTCAATTGCCATGACAATACAACATTATCTATAATAATGTCAACCTTCAATCCTCAAATCCTGATGTTCCAGGGGTAGGTACCTACTACGAGGGGTAAATAAAACCGTTTTTTTTTTATTATTAACGTCACATTCTAGATTCTAGGATCTAGTTCCTCAGGTCTAATCATATCAATTCACAAAAATGCTGGATGGTAATAGAAATACTTATCTGCGTTACCTGTGAAATTGTATGCTTTTAGCTGCGATAGCATGCTACAGAATGCGCGTAAGCGTGCCGAAGCATGCCAAAGCTGAATCGATGCAAAAAGGCAAAAGAATACCTACGCATGTTCATGCAAAAAGGCCATATTCTATGAGTGATGCTGATATTGTGTCTTGTCCCTTAATCCTTTTCCTTCAATCCCTCAACAAACAATCTTACTTACATTGCAGTCATGGAAAAGACATGCATCAAATACTTACCTATAAAAATGTGCTCTGCGTATGGCAAATTGAGTTTTTTTTTGTGTTAGGCGAAAGCGCTCGCATTCAACAGTGCGTTCGCGCTCTTATTTCATGGTTCAAAAACTATAATAACTAGTTAACATTCGGTTCGGTTTTCTTTTATCTTTTACTCTGGAAGCATATTTTGAAATATAAAACACGGAGTAACACAGACCTTCGTTCAACTGAACTCATAATTTTGCTTTGGTGTGTCCGTAGCAGTAAATAGGTACCTAAAAACACATACAAAACGTAGTGACTAATAAATCCGTAATGTTAAACGACACTTTAATATTGGATGGCTTTCAGCTGCATTCAGGCGGAAAGTCCAATTCTTTCGTTTAGACACAAAGAGCACACTGTGACAGCCTTTGTGTTCCTCTTTAGGGGACATAGTACACCGCAATGCGGAAATACAATAAAATTTTATAAAAATTTCTATGTCTTTGACTTGACCTGACTGTAACACCTTTCTTAGAACTATTTATTTAATATTTTTCATTCAACTGAGCTGGGAAGCATTTGGCTGTCTCGTTAAGAAGTGGGCTGCTTGAATTTTGGAACAATTACAGTCTTCGAAACTGATGGCTGCGCACTGCATTCATTATATTGTTTAATAGCTAAGCTGCATGCTAAACACGACTACCGGTAGGTAGTCGTATTTCAGTTATGAGGTTCCTTCGTGTTTATCAGATTAAAAATACTGAAAAATAGAATACATTATAAGCTTTTGAGTTGACGGTGAAGGTTTTTTTTTTCGAGAAAACGTACCTATACCAGATTTATCACAAGAAAGTTCTCGGTGTTGTGTGTATTCCGCCAACCCGCACCAGGCCAGCGCGGTGGTCTAAAGGCTTCCCTTCTCGTTCTAATAAGAAGCCCGCGCCCAGCACTGGGGCAGTAATGGGCTAATTATAATATCTATATAAAATCATGACTGCCTTGTTGGTCTAATGGTTGCAAGTGCGACTGCTGAACAGCTGCTGTATCCTGGGTTCGATCCCCAGGTCGGGCAAAGTGTTGTTAGGTTTTTCCATTAGGAATTTCTTAGTAGCAGCCCGGAGTCTGGATTTGTGCCCGTTTAATGGTAAGTACCTGGATGACCGAGCTTTGCTCGGTTTTTTTTGGTAAATCGTATTTTTTGGAAAGAAAAAAATGGGAAAAAGAAGGAACTTGAAAAAAAAGGGAAAAAATAATCACCTGGGTTCGAACCGAGTCTTCTGATTTGAGGACTGTCCGATTTACCAACTGAGCTATTTTAACCTTATAGATTGTGGCGAAATTTACCTTCATATTCTAATGTTATTGTAGCAGTTTTTCATTGCCTGAAAACACGGATAAAACGACGTTTTCTAAAAATGAAACCTAGCTAGATCGATTTATCGCCCCCCAAACCCCCTGCATACTAAATTTCATGAAAATCGTTGGAGCCGTTTCCGAGATTCAGGTTATACATATATACAAGAATTGCTCGTTTAAAGGTATTAGATTAGATAGATAGCCTCGCTCCCTATAACATGGGACTTAAACATAACTGGCGAAACGAGGGTGTTACTATGCACCTCTGCCATACCCTTCGGGGAATACAGTGCGTGATGTTATCTATACTAATATTATATAGAGGAAAGATTTGTATGTTTGTATTTTTGGATTTTTGTAACGAATAAACTTAAAAAATACTGGACCGATTTCAAAAAATCTTTTGCCGTTATGCTGCGTCCAAACCTGCCGAATGCGCCGCTGGCGAGCCGCTTGCGAACTGGGCGCGTGCAGTTAAAGCGTACGTTTGGTGCGCCGCTCTAGTGCAACTCCGGCAAGGTTCGAGTGAGGCGCGCGTGCAGCGCGCGCGCGGCTCGCGCGCCGCTCGTGCGCACATAGCTTCTTTCGCGTTTGAACTATGAGCCTCAGTTGTGAATTTGCTTCCGAATATGTCGGACCATACGACTGCCGTTAGCATAATTGCTGCAGCATCGGCTATTTTATAACTGACAAAAACTAAAAGGAAAACCAGAAGACGTTGATGGAAGGTTCCACGAGCGGCACGCGCGCACCACCTGCGCCGCTCGCGTACGGCGCGTAGCTTGCGCGCGAGCGGCGCGCGGACGGCGCGCGAGCTTCGTACGAACTAGAAATGCACAAGCGCAGCTCGCGAGCGGCTCGCGAGCGGCTGCGAGCGGCGCATTCGCGGCACGTTCGTCAGGTCTGGACGCACCGTTAAAAAGCTACATTATCACTGAGTAACATAGGCTACGGGCGGAGCCGTGAGGACACAGCTATGTTATATAAAATCAATAACCAATATCTGTAATTCTACATATATTTGTTTCAATCCATTGCATATTTAATTAATTATATTATTTCATTGGTGTTAAATATTATTTATTATGTACTTAAGTTATAGAACTATGTAATACATAATTAAAATGCTCCATTGCTATAGTGGTAAATTATTTAATTAATGTTAACAAAGCTGTAATTTTCAAATATGATTCGATTTGCATGCCACTGTGTCGGCGAAAAATGATGATCTATACATGTATATAACAACTTTGAACCGTGTTTCTGGCAAATAAATATACCTATTATTATTATTTTAATTATGTTGAAAGCCTTCCTAGCCACTATAAAACTTGGTATAATTTATAAATCACAATAAAGTCCGGCGCCAAGTAGTTTACTGTGTTCCGTCGTATGTATGTGAGAGCAAGAGGGGTATAGGGAAATCCCTCTATATCTCTGTTCCTTGGATTCGTATGCTCCATCTTAGACCCTGTCTGCGCTTACCATCAGGTGAGACTAGGGCCAAACGCAACAAAGCCAAGAATAAAAAAAATGGTCTTGTAAGTTTAATAAGATTTGAGAGGTTAAGCTGCGCTTGCCGCGGTCAATCTGTGGATGGGTGACCTTTTCGTTACACATCGACACCCCTCCGTGCCTCGGAGAGCACGTTAAACAGTCAGTCCCGGGTGTCATCCGAATACATATGACAGTCATTACGGATAATCAAAAGCCCGAAAGTCTGACAACTGGTCTAACCCTAGGATATCGGCATTACCCAGTAACTGGGTTGCGGAGGTCTGATGGCAGTCGCTCCGTTTAAAATACTAGTATTCAGCTATATCTGGTTCGACTAAAAGCTGACCCCAACATAGTTGGGAAAAGGCTAGGCAGAACAGCTCTTGTAAGTTCATTATTAATACAACTTCGGACCTCGGCTAACAACTGGAGTCTTGTGAGATTGCCATTTTATCATTTTACTTACCAACTGTTCACCTGCAAGACAAGCACGACCATTACCATCTATGTGTACCTATATAATGCCTGCCTACCTATACAATCAATCTATGAACTTCGAAGCGCAAGGAAGTTTGTCTGAGAACTCAGCACCGCCAATCAGGCTCTATTCTAATTCTAATTCGAGGGTGGGCGTCAACGTTGGCTGAACTTCCACGTCAGGTGTTACCCTTTAGTTTGCACCTAACTGTTACAGTTTATATTGGTTTTGCGTTATCACAAATAGTAGCCGTGGTAAATGTAGTTAGTTCTAAGTTAAGTGGATGTTGTCTCTTCTTCTATTCGCGTGGTTAGTGACTAACCTAGTGTCAGAGTTTATGCCGCCTATGGGCCTCTGACTTGGCTTCACATGCCGTCGAAAAATATCTCTCAGGCATGCCGGTTTCCTCACGATGTTTTCCTTCACCGTTTTTAAGCAAGTGATAATTATACAACGCGCACATGAATCCGAAAAGTCAGAGGTGCGTGCCTTGGGTTCGAGCTCGAGACCTATGACTTGGCAGTCCGACGATCACACCACTACGCTATCACTGCTTTGTTGTCTCTAATAGGTCAGCTCAATCCGTTCGTTACAAGATTCATGTATCTGCGGTGTGTCTTTAATGTTGAGACGCCAACTTATTCGTTTTTAAACGGTTTTAATTATCTTCACTTCGTTTGTTTGTTTCAAATCTAGCGGCAGATTTTTCAACTCCAATTCTCCTGAAACTTCGCACACAAATTCAATTCCCGTGACAATACAACTTTATATTAATTTCAACCTTCAATCCTTAAATCTTGATGCTGCAGGGGTACTAGCAGCGCTGGGCACTAGGAGTAGATAAAACTAGGTTTCGTGTTAATCTGCTTGGCTGTTTTACTTCATTTTTTACATAAAATCCCTATTAATAATGAAATTGACAACAAAACTTTTTTTTTCGATGCTTTAGTTCGCACTTCAGCGACTATGCAAGCCTCATTATGTACGTCTTATATTATTAGATACTAAAGTATAAAATTAAATACCTATAAAAAGTCACATACATCAGGGAAAATAATTTCATCAACACGGACTCCCACAACAGAGGAATCAGTGATACTCCCAATACAACAAAACTTAATACTTTTTTACATTTGACCATGACATTAACCTGGCCACCTTAACCAGGCCGTCAGACAGTAGTAAAGTTAAAATAAATTCATTTTTAAACATAAAATAATTATTTGTTTGTTTTAAATAGACGGATATTCCCTCGTAGTGTCCAAATAATAATGGATTGATTTGACAAATGAGATATCCATCGGTTCGTTTAAGGCCCCCGCCGCCGATCGATCAAACTGTTTGGTTAGGCCCGATTGTCATTTGCAGACAAGACGAAAATTTTATTGAAATCGATCATGCAGACATTATACTGGTGGCCTATTTTAGACCAACAACAAAACATCTATTTAGCCTATTTTTATATGCGTTTATGTTTTTATAAGGCTGTATTTCAGGAGTCTTCAATTCTAGCACATTCATGAGAAAGGTCGTGACCGTCTAACGCGCGTTTACGATAGTTAAATCGGAAATTGTTATGAAATAATTTATTCAAAACAATATAGACACAGTAAACGATAATAAATTGATCAGATAACATCAATAAAGAATCTCTAATCCCTACCTCCTGGAGTGTAACAAAGAAAATGCTCTTAACCGGAGGTATTAAATAGTAAGGTATACCGAATCATAATTTGATTATCACTTGCGTTAACGGTGAAGGAAAACATCGTGAGGAAACCTGCACACCTGAGAGGGCGCCATAAATTTATTAATGGTGTTTGCAGTCCGCCAACCCACACCAGGCCAGCGTGGTGGACTAAGGCCTAAACCCTTCTCATTCTGAGAAGAGGCTTGTGCGTAGCAGTGGGACAATAAGGCTAGGCGTATGCTGAGATGCAGGTGACGCAGCGCAGCACAGTACAGATTTAGCAGCGCAGGGCAAGCGAGACAGACATAGTCCATGAGCGTATGCTGTGACGCAGTTAACATACGCACGCATTCGCGTTCTAGCTGATACAAAGAATAGACGTGTTCGAGTTGAAAATGAGGTCAGAGTCAGATTCCGATGATGAAATCAATGAGTTGTTGCTACTTTACAGTTTGTCAAAACGTAAAAAAAATGTTCTGTCATTGCAACAAAATTATGTATTTTAACGTAAAAAACACGTCGCGACTCGCACGCGTCGCGCAGCAATCTGTGCCGGCACTACAACGAAGCGCAGAGCAGGGCAGACACATATCTGCGTCGCACGTGCCTGGGCCGCAACGTACGGAGCACTCGGTACTTTCATGCATTACAAAATCTGCTCTGCCCTGCGCTGCGTGGATCTGCGTCGCCTGCGTCCCAGCATACGCCTAGCCTAATGAGCTGAATATATAATTATGTATGTATACCTAGGATTGCGGGGCTAGCATGGTTAGAAACGGCAGAAAATAGAGAGGTTTGGAATGCAAAAGGGGAGGACAGTGGAACATTCAATAGGACATTAAAACAAAAAAAATACCTACCTAGTTAACATCCGTTTATTAATAATTAACATTATCTTATCGCCAGTAGGTACTTAATGCAGTAAACATGTAAAATGCATTGCGTTTATAATGATAAGGGAAGTTTTAATCTTCTTAAAGTAATGAATTACTCACCAATTCGACCAATCCCCTTGCTGCCTACCTTTGGTGTTTTTCTTAGAAATATAAAATACTAGCGACCCGCCCCGGCGGTCCAATGTAGAAATACTAATGTGGGGCATATAAACCTTCCTCTTGAATCACTCTATCTATTGCTGAAAACTGCATTAAAATCCGTTGCGTGGTTTAAAAGATCTAAGCGTACAGACAGCGGGAGCGACTTTGTTTTATACTATGTAAAGATACCTATATGAGAGTCTCGTGGCTAATTACCAACCGCGCGAGTCATATGATTTGTAAGGTAAAGCTGCGCTTGCCACGGTCAGTCCGTGGATGGGAGACAGTTCGTTACAAAACGAGACCCCTCCGTGTCTCAGAGAGCACGTTAATCTGTCAGCCTCGGGTGTCATACGAATACCTATAACAGTCGTTACGGGAAGTCAGAAGCCCGAAAGTCTGTCAACTAGTCTAACCTTAGGATATCGGCATTGCCCAAAGTACCTAACTGGGTTGGGGAGGTCTGATGGCAGTCGCTTCGTTTAAAATACTGGTATTCAGCCACATTTGGTTAGACTGGAAGCTGACCCCAACATAGTTGGGAAAAAGCTAGGCAGAACATGCCTGTTTGTAAAACACAGGATTTATTTCGTACAACCTAAGCCATCATATTCGGTCGACTCGTTTAAGGTAACAAGAAAAAAAAAGAAAAAAAAAGAAGTTTTTCTTTACTCTAAAATCTACGCTATGGTTCCTTAGAACAAATTTCTTTAGCTCTAATAGTTTCAAACACCCCACTGACCGTTTGGGTTGAGTCGTAAAATAACCACCTTGGATAGGTTTTGATACAGAATCTAATTCCTGCTCTGCTTTGAAGATTTTTTGTAGATTTGAAATTTTTTTCGAATCTTTTTTCATCCGTATCCTGATTCCGAATCTTGCTATGATTCGGTATGATTTCCGTATGATTTCCGTAAACAAATTATAAATAAATGGTTTTAAAGTTGGCTTCTAGCTAGCGGGACCCTATTTAATTACACATTGGATTGCCTCGTTGGTCTAGTGGTGGCAAGCGCGACTGCTTATCGTGAGGTCCTGGGTTTGGTCCCCAGGTCGGGCAAAGTCTTATTGGGTTTTCCCATGTGGAATTCCGCAGTAGCAGCCCGGAGTTTGGATTTATGCCCGGTTGATGGCAATAAGCTCGCCCCCTATTACATGGGACTTTAAACATAACAGCGAAATGAGGGTGTATCCATCTCTGCCCAAACCCTTCGGGGAATACAGGCGTGATGTTATGTTATGTTTATTGGATGGAATTTAAACTTCTGTTCGGTTTGTATTAAACTTATTTCAGATAACTATTTAGATGTACAAAACTTTATCTATCATAATTAAAAAATAGTTTAACGTTTTCCTATGCTCATTTTGTTTTAACTAATAAGCAGAAAATTAACAAATGCAAATTATTTCGCCAATTAACTGGATAGTTCTCTCATTTATATGCAACTCCCATTTTTCCAATACCAATCAGCTCGGCCAATTCCTATTTACCACTAAGTTCGGACGTACACTATTCCACTAACATTGCGCAATAGTTTCAGTCTTATGTTTGTGGTTGAACTCCATTCGTTGTTTTCTAGTATGAGCGTAAAGTATAGAGTAGACAGTCATTGCGGGATTATCTGTTTCGATACACCAAACCGATTCACCAAACCGATTTACCAAACCGAATTCGACAATCCGATTTACCAAACCGAATTCAACAATCCGATTTACGAAACCGCTTCACCAAATTGTTTCACCAATGATTATTTTTTATACATAATATCAAGTTTGATCCTCAGGCCTTTTTGGTGTCTGAACGGACCAACTGTCATTAGTCTGAATACAATGTAGATACCTATACAATCCTGCTATTATTTTTGTCATTTTCATCTTTCCTGTGCCAACTGTTGAACTGCAAAATTAAAATATGTCACCCTATTCTCTGACCGTCTACTTCCACGGAGTAAGCATCCACTACTATTTGGCGAAAATAGGTAACTTATCAATATAATTTATTAAATTTATTATACTTAAATATAATGTGTAACTCGGGCGTTCTCAAAAGAGACCAGGTTGGTAGCACCCTAAACCGACGAGCATGCATGAGAAGGTTAATGAATGTAGATGAAGCGAAAAGGGTGTGTCAGGATCGTAGCAGGTGGAAATCTATAGTCTCTGCCTACCCCAATGGGAAACAGGCGTGATTGTATGTACATATGTATAATTTGTAATTAGGTAATTTAGAACCAGTGCGGACTTAAATTCAATCAAGTATCCTATTTCCTATATCTTAAACCTTCGTTCAAAAACAAGACTCTACCCCACTGATTACAAAAGATAATCTAAGAAAAACCCAGGTTTTAAAATAGCCGCATCTCTTTTTGTTATATGACGTTAGAAAGTGATGGGTATATATTTGAATCTTAGTTTATCTTGGTTTTAGTTTAAACCACCTTTTGTAAAAAGAAGGTACTTTTACGACTTATCGGTTATCATCCCTGTTACCAGTACCAATAAATATGTCAAAATTCATTCTCTAATTAATACCGAAAAAAACCAGTCAAAAATTGTGCAACAAATTGCGTAGTTCACGCCCGCACGGCTCGTATATAAAAAGGCGTAACAATATGCAGTGTACTGGGGCGATCAATGCAAAACGGAATCCATTCCGAACGCGATCGTTACGTATCGGACGATCGTTCCGTGCGATTTACGATCAACGATAACGATACTTTCTCGTCTACATCGTTAAACTGCGCAGATAACATTTGTTTAACCTCGTACTCTGTGCAGACAGAAACACTTGTTAGCTAGGAGACTGTGTCATTTTGGCAGAAATTGAAATAAGCAAATGTCTTTTGATTAAAAAAATGTAATGAATCCAGCATAACATAAAACATAACTAGCCTAGCGTTACTGTCCCACTGCTGGGCACGGGCCTCTTCTCGGAATGAGTAGGGTTTAGGCCTTAGTCCACCACGCTAGCCTAGTGCGGGTTGGCAGACTACACACACCATCGAAAACTTTATAGAGCCCTCTCAGGTTTCCTCACGTTTCCTCACGATGTTTTTCCTTCACCGTTAGTTCAAGTGATAATCAAATTCTGATCTGCACATGAATTCGAAAAGTCAGAGGTACGACCCGGGATCGAACTCAGACCGTCCTGCATGGAAGGCAAGCGTTCAACCGCTAGGCTATCACTGATGCATCCATACATACATACATGCTCCATCCATTTGCTGAATCCAGCAAATTAAAATTATTATTAAATCCAAATCAAATCTCGAAAGAAAAGACTCGGAGCTCATAATATGTACCAGTTACTTAGTCTTGCAGATTAATTTGACAGGCCAATCGACACAACAATCAACTAATACTTACTGACTCACTGTGCCAGCCTTGTTGGTTTAGTGGTCGCAAGCGCAACTGCTGAGCATGGGGTCCTAGGTTCGATTCCCAGGTCGGGTAAAGTGTTATTGGGTTTTTTCATTACTAATTTCTCAATAGCAGCCCGGAGTCTGGATTTGTGCCCGATTAATGGCAATGGGCTCGCCCCTTATTACATGGGATTTAAAAACTACTGAATAGAGGGTGTACTAAAAACACCTCTGCTGAACCCTTCGAGGAATACAAGGCGTGATGTTATTAATGTTAATTAACTAATAATCTGTCAACTCATGTGATTGGTTGTTAGTATTCTGGTCAACCAATCAGGTCATTGTCATAAGATTTGTCAACAGATTCAATTGATAAGACTTACAGAAATCGGGGCTTAGTAAAAAAAATGATTAATCATAATTATGATAAGGTGCGCTGACGCATTTAATGACATGATATCCGCGATCGCGATGGTTCTTAGGCGACGCCATGCAGGCTGCCTAAGCGCATTAGAAACAGACCGATAACGCATTCTCGACACACCCTGACGTTCTAAGAAAGTATTCGATACCAGCTGATAAGTATAAATATGATAACTTGTAATACTTCAATGACATCAACTAATGATCCGTAATGTAAAATTAAGCAGATTTGAAATCGTGTAAAGTACTGATTAAAATCATGTCTGATTTTAATATGATGGATTAGAATTTGATAATACTTCGATGCACCATGTTGCATGCGGTTATAAGAATAATATTGCGATTATTAATCCATTTGCCAAGAGAACTAATTATGGCAATGTTCTTGACCATTAAATGCAGTGATCTATTAAAACGTCCGCTGCTGAATAGGGTAAGGATGGAGGTGTTACCTACTTACTCAATATGATAGGTGAAAGTATAGACAAGGTACATGGAGTACAGTACTACGACATAAGTTATGCGCCTCGGCAATCTTCGGGTTTCCGATGTTTTACGAATTATGCGACTCGGACAATCTTTCTTTGTGTGTCTTTATAATATTAGGTACCTACCTATATAACTCCGTCTTCGTCCTCTTTGAATCAATTTCGAATAGGGCACTTAATTAGTCGCTTAAGTGCCGATTTCACCAACGTCGGATAACTTTAATCGAGGAATAAATTTGACGTTTTGACAGCTTTTGCATAAAAATTCTGTCAAAACGTCTGTCTTATTCCTTGGATAAACGCTATCCGACGTTGGTAAAATCGAGCCTAATTCGTTCAAATTCGGAAGCTCGTATATTGCTGAGGTGCATATCTTACATCGTAGTACTGTGTCTATGTTACCATTTTGTTGCACCGCAATCTTGAACTGCTATAACAACTAAGAAATTTTAAGAAGATGATCAGTTACCTATTTCAGATTCGTTTACCCACTGTTGGCTGACGTTCAACGGTGGACGTCTTATGGCTGTTATAGATGGAACAATAGCCAAATGTAGCCATTATTTTACAATTAGTTATAATTACGGTTCCATTGTAAGTTAATTAAAATATGTCTTCTATTGGTTTTATCTGTTAAAGGGCCGATTTTAGCAACGTCGGATAACTTTTATCTGAGCAATAAGTAAATCATTTTTACAGAATTTCTTTACAAAACATGTCAAAACTTCTTTATTCCTCAGATAAAAGTTATCCAATGTTGATAAAAGTTATCCAATGTTGATAAAATCAGCCCTTACTATTTCTACTTATACCGAACAGTAGGTAAGTAATTGAATCTGTCACGTTTTCTGGTATGAATTATTATCACCATGGTAATCAATTAACAGAAAATAGCAACGTGATGTTTGATAAGATTATTATATACCGCCTTCGTATTATGGTCTGTGTGGGTAATATGGCTTAAATTATATAATCTATATCTATCTAGTTTATCTATATATCTAATCGTATTCACGGATTTTTCCAAAACCATATCATAGAATGATAGGTATAATCTATCTCTCTGATTTGGTCCATATGGTCTGCGGTAAAATTGTATTTTTTTGCGCTAAGGACTCCATTCCAATTGGTTACTTACAATATAGACTGAGATTAACAAGGTTTTTATAATTCCTCCAACTACGCTACAAATGCTATTGCAAGGAGTGGGCTTGTGGCGGCATCTATCGCGCCACATGCGAACTACGCAGCACGACGATGATCCAGCAGACTACAGCGACAACAATGACAGCTGTCAAATGAAATGACACATATATTATCCTGCATCGCGATATCAAAGTTTGACACGCAGATAGTATATATACAAGTTCCCAACATCAACCGTTGGGCAGTGGCTCACCAGGCATAAGACTCCGCCTGATTGGAGGATCCTCCCTTTTCGTTGGAGGAACACCATACCTCTCACCTCCACAGGTTGAAAGTGGAATTCGAACTCTTGATCGCCAGCCAGCTCCTACCTAAACCATAAACGTATAACATAACATCACGTCGGTATTCCCCGAAGGGTTCAGCAGAGGTGTTTAGTAACACCCTCATTTTACCGTCATGTTTCAGTCCCATCATGTAATAGGGAGCGAGCCTATTGCCGGGTAAAAATCCAGACTCTGGGCTGCTACAATAACACTTTGCCCGACCTGGGGATCGGATCCAGGACCACACGATCAGCAGTCGAGATTGCCACCACTCGAACAACGAAGCAGTTAATAGAAGTATAATTGATACTTTATAGCAAGTAAATCAAGGAGCAGCAAGTCAATGTATACTTCCAATAAATTAAGTATCCCCGATTGTTGCGAAAGTCAGAAAGCAACAAGCCCTAGTTACTTAATAAGAATAAAAAAAGTCAATACCATGACTTGACTTCCTTGTTGGTTTACTGGTAGCAAGCGCGACTGCTGAGCATGGGGTCCTGGGTTCGATCCCTGGGTCGGACAAAGTGTTATTGGGTTTTTCTATTAGGAATTTTTCAAGAGCTGCGCGGAGCCGGGTTTGTGCCCGGTTAAAGGCAATAGGCTCGCCTCTCTTAAGTACATGGGAATTAAACATAGCTAACGGCGAAATGAGGGTATTACTATACACCTCTACTGAATCCTTCGGGGAATACAAGGCGTGATGTTATGTTATGTCAATACCATGACACCTGAATAATGGAGAAAGATATTACATCCATTAACAGACGAGACAGTTTTCTAAACCCGACTACACATAAGGTATTAAAACTTTAATATATAAGAAAGTACGAACACAATATCTATCAAAACTTTGCCTTACTTCTTCTTCTGTCGGCAAGAGCTTTATGAGAATAGCTCTTGCCGTGGTAAAAAGATTAGCCAGCCAGCAAGGTTGGTAGCGGAGCTGACTGCACAGGGTGCGCCGGACGTACTTTAGTATCGTCACTCGTGAAGACTAGGCTTTGCCTTACTGTAATGCACAAACAATTAAGTACCTACCAAATTCAGTTGAAGAGACTGCCACACTTTAGAGATCAAGGGTAGATTTAGTAGTCAAACCTCAACAAGCATGTGCACATAAAATTTAGCAGGCGTGTACTTCTTCCTCTTAGCCTTTTCCCAATTAACTTGGGGTCAGCTTCCAGTCTAACCAGATGCGGCTGAATACCAGTATTTTACACGGAGCGACTGCCATCAGACCTCCGCAACCCAGTAACTGGGCAATGCCAAACCATTTGTCAGACTTGCGGGCTTCTGACTACCCGTAACGACTGTCATAGGTATTCGTATGACACCCGGGACCGACGGCTTAACGTGCTCTCCGAGGCACGGAGGGGTCTCGATGTGTAACAAATGGTCACCCATCCACGGACTGACCGCGGCAAGCGCAGCTTAACCTTGCAAATCGTACGATCGGCGCGTTGTTATTTAGCCACGAGCCCCCCTTAGCAGGCATGTACTTACGGGAGGATAATGAAAAACACTTTTAACCGTACACTATATATATTTTAATAATAATTACAATTAGGTCAGCAGGGCGTGGTTCGTGACAATGCAAGGAGTCCAGGGTCTTCTTATGCAGGTGTAGTACTCAATTTGGCAGCTGCAACAGCGCGAACAAAACGATTTGCAGCGTGCCCGAACTTTTATAGGCCCGGACCCCCGCCAGTCGCCACCACCCGTCACAAGACTAATTATAGACAGCATCCTGATCCGTGAAATCATTATTGTCGTAAAGTGACACTTTATTAAATTGTGAATAAATAATGTCCATCGCGCCTACTCATTTTATAACAGTAACACAAAAACCTACTTCATTTATCACGTAAAAGCGCCTGATAAATTATTTATAATACTATGTAAAACATTTACAGTATAAATATGGTAGTCAAACTTCTGATAGGCACCAAGTGTGACGTCTGACGATACTTCAGCATGTGGGACGCACCCTGGGCAGTCAGCGCCGCTGCTGACAATTTAACCTTTTCATCACGACATGAGCTACTCACATATAACTCGTAATGTTACGAGAGAAGACGAAGTATAGACAATTTATTTATAATCAGCCCGCAAGTGTCATAATTTGGGCCTTCTTTTTGAAGCTACAATAAAATTAAATGGTAGTTAAGTTAAGCTACGTTTGCTGCGGTCAGTCTGTGGATAGGTGAACATCGAGACCCCTCTATGCCTCGGTGAGCACGTTAAATAGTTGGTCCCGGGTGTCAAACGAATACCTATGTCAGTCAGACCGGGAGATGCCCGAAAGTCTGACAACCGGTCTAACTTTAGGATATCGGCATTGCCCTGTAACCGGATTGCGGAGGTTTGATGGCAGTCACTCTGTGTAAAATGCTGGTATTCAACCGCATTTAGTTAGATTGGAAGCTGACTCCAACATACCTGGGAAACGGCTAGGCAGAATGAAAGATAGACAAGAAATAGTGTTGGTTCTTATAAAATATTTTGATGTAATGCAGGTCAAATTATTAAATCGTTTTATTATATATTGCATTAAAATAACTCTAGTTAATAATACTTACAAACAGAATTGAGGCATACCGACTTTTAATTCAGTATTAGGTACTTCCTGGCTGAATTGAGTTAATTTTTCATTACGTCACCAATAACAATATTACTGATTTATGATAAGCCAGGTGTTGATAAAAATGATTGTATCATTATAAAGATATCTATGGTGTTTGGTATATATGTCGTCGGATAATCGGAAAAATCGGATCTTTGCGCTATCGCAATGATCCGATTTTTATCCTAAGTCGATTGCAAAGGACCGAATATTTGGAATCTAAGACCTGAAGAGACCTGAAGACCTGAGAATCTATTTTCATGATCATTGCAATAATCTGGCTTATCTTAGGTAAGTCGCTAATATCGGTCACGTTATGAGCGCTGATTGGCTGATATGATCGTTATCACTTTTCTATGTCTATAGATCTTTGTGAAGAGCCATGTTCTGACCAACCAGAATAAAGATGATATAAATCGACTCTCACTTAATTAATATCCTTAGTTTATAAGCCCTGGCTGGGGGCCTTAAAGTAATGTTTGGCCACCACAGGATAGTCCGGTTAAGTAGTAACAAAGCCCTCGCGAGCTTTATACTACGAGTGGTCAAATCCAAAAAAAAAAAAAAACTCTTAGATTAGCCAATCAGTGTTCATGTTTCCAATCCTCCTACACAAACTGGGATTTTTGCAATGATCCTGAATATAGCGCGAATGATTACAAAAATCTGACTTAGATTCCAAATATCCGGTCCTTTGCAATCGTCCTAGGATTATCGCAAAGGTTCGTTTTTTTCGATTATCCTACGACATATACATGATAAGTTTAAATTTGGTCATGCAGTCGAGCATTCTCGAAACGCGCTACTATACGAGTATCGCTGCAAAAAGTCGTCGTGGGCTGTCACCGTCATTCTTGCAACTAATATTACAATATTGTCAACATGAACATTCATTGTAGCGGTAATTATGAGACACATGTTCAGCAATCGACTTTTACGAATTAATATGACAAAGACGATAATTTAAAAAAAAGCAATTTTTTGTTCCTCGTATCCTTTTTCTATCTACGTTGGGGACAGCTTCCAGTCTAACCAGATGCGGCTGAATATCAGTATTTTACACGGAACGACTGCCGTCAGACCTCCGCATCCCAGTTACTGGGCAATGCCGATATCCTAAGGTTAGACCCATTGTCAGATTTTCGGGCTTCTGACTTTCCGTAACCACTGTTATAGTTGTTCGTATGACACACGGGACCAACAGTTTAACGTGCTCTCCGAGGCACGGGGGGGTCTCGATGTGTAACGAAAGGTTACCCATCCACGGACTGACCGCGGCAAGCGCAGTTTAACTATATTTTAATAAGCATATCCAGAAACAAAATACTCGTCCTAAATATTATTTACCTATATATGTTGATATCGCATCCAATTTATTTTGCGGCGATTGATACAAAGGACCTATCGATATCGAAGATAGATAGAATCTATTGCTGATCGATAAACATCCATCTATAAACCTTGATTATATTAAAACTGCCGTTACTAATTCTTTGAATATGAAGAAAGATAACATTTAACGTGAAGTTAGATAATTATGTTATCATATGAGAACGGAAACGTCCACTGCTTAATACAGTGGGGAAAAAGAACAGATATTATGATGAGAGAGAAATTTCAATGGAATCCAGGGACACTGGATCCAGTTACTGGATCAAAGTAAGTCCAGTCATCGACCCGTTCGCCCTGCATTGTGCCTATGGTATAGGGCGGGCGTTTTAGGCGCTGTGTGTTATTGTTTAAACTTGGATTTCAAAAAGCACTAATTGATTTTAGTCTACATAACATAACATCACGCCTGTATTCCCTGAAAGGATGGACCGAAGTGTATAGTAACACCCTCATTTCGCCGTTATGTTTAAGTCCTATATAATAGGGGGCGACCCTATTGCCGTCAATCGGGCCCAAACTCAAATTCCGGGCTGCTACTGAGGAATTCCACATGGAAAAACTCGATAACATTTTGCCCAACCTGAAGATCGAACCCAGGACCTCACGATCAGCAGTCGCGCGTGCCACCCCTAGATCAACGAGGCAGTGCGTCAGTTGATTTTAGTCTAATTTGAATACATGATATTTTGATTATGACACAAAATGTTCAAACATTTATTAATTTTTGGCACCATGATCTGCTTTCACAAAATATAACTGTTATCGATTATTTAGTTTACAGCATCTTTCAAAAAAACATTAGCTGTGAACATTAGTGGTGTGACCGTCAGGCTGCCAAATCATAGGTCTCGAGTTCGAACCCAAGGCTCTCAACCTCTGACTTTTCAGATTCATGTGCGTATTGTATAATTATCACTTGCTTAAAAACGGTGAAGGAAAACATCGTGAGGAAACCGGCATGCCTGAGAGATATTTCTTGACGGTATGTGAAGCTAAGTCAAAGGCCCATGGGCGCCATAAACTCCGATACCAGGTTAGTCACTAACCACACGATAAGAAGAAGAAGAAGCATCTTTCAATGATATCATTATTTCTTCTGATATCTGTGTTGGATATTTATTTTGCGGCATTATTTAAATGAAACCAGGTATGATATATTCCCTTCAACTCCCCAAGCATCGTCGCACACCAGTATTATTTATTTGCCTATATTTATTTAAAAAGTTGTGACGCGTCCCCGGAGTGTCGTATTCACCGTTTTGCTGTGAAAGCATTTGATGGTATTTGAATATATTGCCATTTCCTTTTATTTTATACTTCAAAACTTATTTTATGTAGGAATGAAACTAGCGTCCTTACTTTATCAATGAAAATTCCTAAGATTTGTCAAGTATAAAAAATAAACGTCCGAAAGATTATAAAAAAACTCCGATTCACTATAAATAAAACTCACGACGGCGACGCCGCGCCTTAAGTTATTGCTACTGACCGCCTGAAGAATTCAGCGACTGCATATGGCGCATGCCCGCAAGTGATGACTGCAAACAATCTCAACTGCCCGAAGCGTATACCACATCGCATCTCATATTTTAACTTTCAATTTAACAAATTACAAAAGCTGCAGTTCTGCAATTGGATGCAGATGAGGGCGAATCATGGTTTTGGCCTCTACTTTATCTCAAAGAAACCTTCTGTCCTCGTCAACGTACCTAATTGCTTCTCTGATCAATGCCTTCTTCTTCTTCTTCCTGCCCTTATCCCACACTAGGTGGGGTCGGCACAACATGTATTTCATAAATCCATGTTGTTAGAGGTTTTGGCTTATTGTTTTATGACCGGCCGCCTGCCTGACATCAACCCTCCTTGGGAATACTCGTTGCGCCGTCGCCGCGTCGCGCGGGTGACCCAATGTGCTTGCTGATATTATGCACTGGGTCCAAAAATGATATGCTTGTCAATCTTATTGCCGACAACTAAGCAGACTGTGTGCAAGTCCCGGATCAATGCCTATGAAAGCAAAACACAAAAGAATACTCTTTAGACGATGAGCTGGTAAGTTCAATCTTGGAACGAATTGCTTTCGTAACTTAATAATAATTTATACATGACGCCGGTGGTATGTAATGGGTAATGTAGAGGTTTAGGTCTCTGATGTCCCTGAATGTGTCAATATTACGTACACACCAAGCCAACGAACGGGTTCCCTTACCGACTGTAAGTGAACCGACGACTACAGAATATACCACTGTGACTATTCCCCTTACCTACCGTACGTACACCAAGCCAACGAACAGGATTCAAAACGCTTACATTTTAACAACACGATTATTGGTCAAATTAACGAATGACGAACGTTCGTTGGCGTTCTTTGACTTGGTGTGTAAGTACCAATACTCAAAGTTCAAGCCTATACTTATTTATTGGGTATAATGTCAAACACCAGACCGCTGAGATTTTTTTAAGACTCACTTGACTTGAACACACTACTTTAATAACCGCAGCTAAGGGTTTTCACAACACTAATAAAATTTATTTGCGTAAGGTTCTAATTTGTTAATGTGTTTCTATCATGTTTGGTGCTATCACAATTTTCACTACATAATGGGCAGCTTGTCGTTTTTACGTTATCGTGCAGTTAAGTGCAGATAAATATCTTAATTGAATACACATGTTTAAAATAAATTTATTCAAAGGAAATGTTAGGGCTGTCATTATTATTACTCGCGTTATTCATTGTATACATATGTACATATAAATTATATTTTTAAAGACCCAAAAAAAACAATATTATATTTAAAAACATAAAAAAATAGTTGCCCCCCGGCATCGAGAACAGGGTCCAAGCTGTCGGTGATCAGGGCTCCAAAGAGAGGAACTTCCTATCAATACACATTATAATACAATTTTTTTATACAAGGTTAGTCGGAAAGGGGGTACTAAGCCGAGAGCCACTGAAAGTATCACCAATGACTATTATAAAGCAATTGTAAAAATTTCAAAATTCGATCATTTTTATTTGAATGAAAATAGATTTTTATTTTAGTTTTTTCAAAAAAAAACATACCCGCTTTAGTTATGAAATCAGAAAATTAATTTTCTAATCCATCACCCCAAATATGACCTAAATTGTAAAAACAGCTGATCATAGCTATGGACAGATAGATTTTAGCATATTTTTTACGAAATCTTTGAAAAGCTATTTCTCTTAAACTAACGAGTGTTGGGGAAAGTTGTAGAACAAAAGCTATCCCTTATTATGGGTACTTTAACACCCTTTCTGCTTAGTACCCCCTTTCCGACTAACCTTGTATATATATGACAGCCCCTCCCTAATGAAAGACTGGGTTTTTTATTTCTTATTTATTAACTAACGTATCTCCTAAATATGTTTTTTTAAACATGGATTCTTAATGCATTTTAAAGCAAATGTTTCACGATCAAAGGTTTGTTTAACTTATATAAAAAAAATAGCTGGACTTTCCTTATATCAGACTGTAAGCGTCCACTGCAGAACATTGGCCATGCAATTAACGATACAATAAACGGTCACAGAATAAAATGCTCTAATCATCACGGCTCGCTTGGCTGACGAGTTGGTGTTCACAGTATGTTGTTATTTTTACAACCATAAACAAATGATGAAAAAATCTAGCGATCAATTCCCTAATTACAAAATTAATTCCAAGAACGTTGTTTATATCACGTACTGATAACATCAGAACGGTTATCAAAGACTAGCGGCCCGTCCCGGCTTCGCGCGGGTGGGACATTTTCCCCGTTTTTGCAACATTTTTCATTTATGCTCCACTCCTATTGGTCGTAGCGTGATGTTATACAGCCTATAACCTTCCTCGATAAACGGACTATCCAACACAAAAATAATTTTTCAATTCCAACCAGTAGTTCCTGAGATTAGCGCGTTTAAACAAACAAACTCTTCAGCTTTATAATATTATAGTATAGATTTTTGAATGAAATTCTGTTACAGTAGCTGACATTCAGATAATGAATGGGTCGTACCAATCGTATATCGTTTTAAGGCAGAGTACAGACGTATTAGATTCAATGGGGTTTTATTGGCCCCGAGAAAAAGGTGACAAAAAGGGACCAATTGTGTAATGATCATTTATAAGTTTGAGTTAGGCAATCCTACGTGTAGTAAAAGTTATAAAAGTCAACTGAGTGATTTTGGTATAATTAGAGGTCTAAGTTATTATTTAATTAGTAGATTATGATGTGAAAATATCCCGCCGGGGCCATTTTTTGTTACCAGGCTATGAGGAAGTGCATCATTCGTTTTGAGCAGTTTGCGTCTAGGTGCTGCTTCTTGATATATAATAGTCGAATGCTACATAATTTAATTAGACAATTAAGACCAAGTTGTCATCCAAGTTTTTTAATTGAAGTAAAAATGACCCCCACATATTACGATCATGACTACACCGCTTTAAACTCGGTTCAAATATTTCAGATTTATTCTTTTGACATAAAGATCCGACGCATATCTTATTAATTATTATTATCGCTTATTTGTCAAGCTTTGATTAAAATACAGATATTAGACTTCATGATTTAAAGATTATTAAAAAATCTACGATGGTTTTCATTTATTTAACTTAAACGTGCAAAATGCTTAAGCGGCATCTGATTATACTGTTATGTGTTTATAATTGTGGCGGTCATCAATTAAAACAGTATTTGAAGTTTAACTTTGGTAAACAAGATGGTGTGTGTGTTAATACTCCTGCCTGGACTCAAAGATATTATGTTAGTGAAAGTATGTTAACGCCAAATGAAAAATTAAGTTGTGTGGCTACTGATGTGGTTCCAATACCTGCTGGAGTATTAGAAGCTAAGATTTTTGTTCAATTAGCTTCGAAGAACGATGGCGTGTCTGTACTGGTGTATGAGACTCTTGACGGAAATGATAGATTTGCAGGAAGAACGGATATTTTTGCATCTGAAAGAAATGTTTTCAATGGATCTCATACACTTCAAATTAGAGTTACGAAAAGTATTGGATATGTAAGTATCAAAGTTAAAAAAGGTCTATAGAATAAGTGCTGTTTTTATTGGAGTAGAAACGGAAATCCGAGCGTACCTTGGTGTACAAATATTACCCTGTTACAATAAAGTATCAAGTACGATGCAGTTATCTATCCGGCTGCGGAGAGCGTAGCTCATGTGCAAATTGCACTACGATTTCCCATAAGTGCCTATTTTCATCTATAATTTACCTGTCAACCGTAAGACATTACTATCTGAAACCCCTTTTTTACTACCAATCAAAGATTCCTAAAGAATTCGATGAAATCTTATTGTGATTTGAAACATTAACAACTAATTGTTTATAGGATCTTTGGCAGGAGATTAAATTTTTAAACAGACTTCGTTGCTGAGAAACCTTTTGACTATTGTACAAAATTAGATAAATGTAGGTAAATAAACCGAAATAGAGTTTAATGTACACACCTTGTTAAGCTAGTGAGCCACAGTGCAAATTCAGCACATCACTACGCACGTTGGTTTAGCTAGTGTATGCAGCAGGCCTCAGCTGTCAGACTAGTCTTGTGTAGTTCGCGAACGAACTAGTTCGTAAGATCGCTCCCACAGATGAACTATGCGAACTAGTTCCACCATTCCCCGCTCCATAGTTCATTAGTTCGTGACCGATATAAAAATTTTGATTATTAAAAGTTGATTATAACTTGTTTTGCTTTTGTAATGTGTTAATTAATCTTTCATTGATTATTTTCAAAACTTCACCAGTAAGGCTAAAAAAAAGGGTCGCCTACTTATCGTTTGAAAAATAAGCGGGAAATTTGTAGTGTTCGTAAATGCACCCGAGATACAGGAAAGGGTGAGGGAAGCGCCTTTAAAAAAAAGGGCGTCCAAATATCGCTTGGGAATGAATCAAAGCGGGGAATTTCGGAGGACGATCTGCCTTCCTTTGATTCGAGCTGGGAGCTGACGAACTAGAAGAGCGAACTAGTTCGTTTAAGAGCGGTGAACTAAACTGAGTGATCTCCGTCGCGAACTACTATGCGCAAGACTATGTCAGACTGCTTAATTGTTCCCGTTTGTGTCACTTGCTGATCATTATGTTACTGATGCTCAGTAATATTTACATCTATTGAAATATGACAAAAGCTTTCGTATTTATTGGCACACGGCACCTATGTTATAAGTGCTTTAATATTTGCTTTATCATTTTCAGGTTGTACTCTTGGGACGTGCTTCTAATATGTCGAGCATAAGCGTTCAATCTGTATACTTTGTACCAGACTCTTCATCAAGAAATCTCATATCTACTAAACTGAATAGTTTCTTATCCTCAATACAACAAATACGAAAAATGTTTGCTTACAAAAACTTTGTAACGATTCCTGGTGTTACTTTACCTACAATATCGTTTCCAACCGCTCAAGAAACAAGTTCTGATGAACCCATAACCATCACAACAGTGAGCGAGCCTTCTGCTACAGAATCCACCCCTGTCACTGTTTCCTTGCCAACTGTGACTGATCCTCCAACCACTAAATCTACCACTGTGACTGTTCCCTTACCTACCGTGAGTGAACCTCCGACTACAGAATCTACAACTGTGATTGCTCCCTTGCCAACTGTGAGTGATCCTCCAACCACTGTTACTGTTCCCTTACCGACTGTGAGTGAACCACCGACTACAGAATTTACCACTGTGACTATTCCCTTACCTACTGAGAGTGAACCGCCGACTACAGAATTTACCACTGTAACTATTCTCTTACCTACCATGAGTGAACTTCCAACTGCAGAATCTACAACTGTGACTATTCCTTTACCTACCATCAGTGAACCTCCGTCTACAGAATCTACAACTGTGACTGTTCCCTTACCTACTGAGAGTGAACCGCCGACTACAGAATTTACCACTGTAACTATTCTCTTACCTACCGTGAGTGAACTTCCAACTGCAGAATCCACAACTGTGACTATTCCTTTACCTACCGTGAGTGAACTTCCAACTGCAGAATCTACAACTGTGACTATTCCTTTACCTACCATCAGTGAACCTCCGACTACAGAATCTACAACTGTGACTGTTCAATTACCGACTGTGAGTGAACCGCCGATTACAGAATCTACCCCCGTCACTGTTCCCTTGCCAACTGTGAGTAATCCTCCAACCACTGAATTTACCACTGTGACTATTCCCATACCGACTGTGAGTGAACCGCCAACTACAGAATTTACCACTGTGACTATTCTCTTACCTACCGTGAGTGAACCTCCGACTACAGAATCTACAACTGTGACTATTCCCTTACCTACCGTGAGTGAACTTCCAACTACAGAATCTACAACTGTGACTATTCCTTTACCTACCATTAGTGAACCTCCGACCACAGAATCTACAATTGTGACTGTTCCCTTACCTACTGTAAGTGAACCGCCGAGTACAGAATCTACAACTGTGACTGTTCCCTTACCGACTGTTAGTGAACCGCCGATTACAGAATCTACCCCCGTCACTATTCCCTTGCCAACTGTGAGTAATCCTCCAACCACTGAATTTACCACTGTGACTACTCCCTTACCGACTATGAGTGAACCGCCGACTACAGAATTTATAACTGTGACTATTACTTTACCTACCGTGAGTGAACCTCCGACTACAGAATCTACAACTGTGACTGTTCCTTTACCTACCATTAGTGAACCTCCGACTACAGAATCTACAACTGTGACTATACCCTTACCTACTGTGACTGTGAGTGAACCGCCAACTACAGAATTTACCACTGTGACTATTCCCTTAACTACCATAAGTGAACCTCCGACTACAGAATCTACAACTGTGACTGTTCCTTTGCCAACTGTGAGTGAACCGCCGATTACAGAATCTACCCCCGTCACTGTTCCCTTGCCAACTGTGAGTGATCCTCCAACCACTGAATCAACAACTGTGACTGTTCCTTTGCCAACTGTGAGTGAACCGCCGACTACAGAATCAACAACTGTGACTGTTCCTTTACCTACTATGAGTGAACCTCCGACTACAGAATCTACAACTGTGACTGTTCCCTTACCAACTGTGAGTGAACCGCCAACTACTGAATCAACAACTGTGACTGTTCCTTTACCTACTATGAGTGAACCTCCGACTACAGAATCTACAACTGTGACTGTTCCCTTACCTACTGAGAGTGAACCGCCAACTACTGAATCAACAACTGTGACTGTTCCTTTACCTACTATGAGTGAACCTCCGACTACAGAATCTACCACTGTGACTGTTCCCTTACCAACTGTGAGTGAACCGCCAACTACAGAATCTACCACTGTGACTGTTCCCCTACCGACTGTGAGTGAACTGCCAACTACAGAATCTACAACTGTGACTGTTCCTTTACCTACCGTGAGTGAACCTCCGACTACAGAATCTACAACTGTGACTGTTCCTTTACCTACCGTGAGTGAACCTCCGACTACAGAATCTACAACTGTGACTGTTCCTTTACCTACCGTGAGTGAACCTCCGACTACAGAATCTACCACTGTGACTGTTCCCTTACCTACCGTGAGTGAACCGCCAACTACAGAATCTACAACTGTGACTGTTCCTTTACCTACCGTGAGTGAACCTCCGACTACAGAATCTACCACTGTGACTGTTCCCTTACCTACCGTGAGTGAACCGCCAACTACAGAATCTACCCCCGTCACTGTTCCCTTGCCAACTGTGAGTAATCCTCCAACCACTGAATTTACCACTGTGACTATTCCCATACCGACTGTGAGTGAACCGCCAACTACAGAATTTACCACTGTGACTATTCTCTTACCTACCGTGAGTGAACCTCCGACTACAGAATCTACAACTGTGATTGTTCCTTTACCTACCGTGAGTGAACCTCCGACTACAGAATCTACCACTGTGACTGTTCCCTTACCTATCGTGAGTGAACCGCCAACTACAGAATCTACAACTGTGACTGTTCCTTTACCTACCGTGAGTGAACCGCCAACTACAGAATTTACAACTGTGACTATTACTTTACCTACCGTGAGTGAACCTCCGACTACAGAATCTACAACTGTGACTGTTCCTTTGCCAACTGTGAGTGAACCGCCGACTACAGAATCTACCACTGTGACTGTTCCCTTACCTACTATGAGTGAACCTCCGAATACAGAATCTACCACTGTGACTGTTCCTTTACCTACCGTGAGTGAACCTCCGACTACAGAGTTTACCACTGTGACTGTTCCCTTACCTACTGTGACTGTGAGTGAACCGCTGATTACAGAATCTAGTACTGTGACTGTTCCCTTGCCAACTGTGAGTGAACCGCCGATTACAGAATCCACCCCCGTCACTGTTCCCTTGCCAACTGTGAGTGAACCGCCGAGTACAGAATATACAACTGTGACTGTTCCTTTACCTACCGTGAGTGAACCTCCGACTACAGAATCTACCACTGTGACTGTTCCCTTACCTACCGTGAGTGAACCTCCGACTACAGAATCTACCACTGTGACTGTTCCCTTACCTACCGTGACTGGACCTCCGAATACAGAATCTACCACTGTGACTGTTCCCTTACCGACTGTGAGTGAACCGCCAACTACAGAATTTACAACTGTGACTATTACTTTACCTACCGTGAGTGAACCTCCGACTACAGAATCTACAACTGTGACTGTTCCTTTGCCAACTGTGAGTGAACCGCCGACTACAGAATCTACCACTGTGACTGTTCCCTTACCTACTATGAGTGAACCTCCAAATACAGAATCTACCACTGTGACTGTTCCCTTACCGACTGTGAGTGAACCGCCAACTACAGAATTTACCACTGTGACTATTCCCTTACCTACCGTGAGTGAACCTCCGACTACAGAAACTACAACTGTGACTGTTCCTTTGCCAACTGTGAGTGAACCGCCGATTACAGAATCCACCCCCATCACTGTTCCCTTGCCAACTGTGAGTGATCCTCCAACTACTGAATCAATAACTGTGACTGTTCCTTTGCCAACTGTGAGTGATCCTCCAACTACTGAATCAATAACTGTGACTGTTCCTTTGCCAACTGTGAGTGAACCGCCGACTACAGAATCTACCACTGTGACTGTTCCCTTACCTACTATGAGTGAACCTCCGAATACAGAATCTACCACTGTGACTGTTCCTTTACCTACCGTGAGTGAACCTCCGACTACAGAGTTTACCACTGTGACTGTTCCCTTACCTACTGTGACTGTGAGTGAACCGCTGATTACAGAATCTAGTACTGTGACTGTTCCCTTGCCAACTGTGAGTGAACCGCCGATTACAGAATCCACCCCCGTCACTGTTCCCTTGCCAACTGTGAGTGAACCGCCGAGTACAGAATATACAACTGTGACTGTTCCTTTACCTACCGTGAGTGAACCTCCGACTACAGAATCTACCACTGTGACTGTTCCCTTACCTACCGTGAGTGAACCTCCGACTACAGAATCTACCACTGTGACTGTTCCCTTACCTACCGTGACTGGACCTCCGAATACAGAATCTACCACTGTGACTGTTCCCTTACCGACTGTGAGTGAACCGCCAACTACAGAATTTACAACTGTGACTATTACTTTACCTACCGTGAGTGAACCTCCGACTACAGAATCTACAACTGTGACTGTTCCTTTGCCAACTGTGAGTGAACCGCCGACTACAGAATCTACCACTGTGACTGTTCCCTTACCTACTATGAGT
This sequence comes from Amphipyra berbera, assembly GCA_910594945.2. NCBI lineage: Eukaryota > Metazoa > Arthropoda > Insecta > Lepidoptera > Noctuidae > Amphipyra > Amphipyra berbera. The sequence continues at coordinate 4,126,602 of OU343136.1, read as the reverse complement.
GAACCTCCAAATACAGAATCTACCACTGTGACTGTTCCCTTACCGACTGTGAGTGAACCGCCAACTACAGAATTTACCACTGTGACTATTCCCTTACCTACCGTGAGTGAACCTCCGACTACAGAAACTACAACTGTGACTGTTCCTTTGCCAACTGTGAGTGAACCGCCGATTACAGAATCCACCCCCATCACTGTTCCCTTGCCAACTGTGAGTGATCCTCCAACTACTGAATCAATAACTGTGACTGTTCCTTTGCCAACTGTGAGTGATCCTCCAACTACTGAATCAATAACTGTGACTGTTCCTTTGCCAACTGTGAGTGAACCGCCGACTACAGAATCTACCACTGTGACTGTTCCCTTACCTACTATGAGTGAACCTCCGACTACAGAATCTACCACTTTGACTGTTCCCTTACCGACTGTGAGTGAACCGCCAACTACTGAATCAACAACTGTGACTATTCCCTTACCTACCGTGACTGAACTTCCGACTACAGAATCTACAACTGTGACTGTTCCTTTACCTACCGTGAGTGAACCTCCGACTACAGAATCTACCACTGTGACTGTTCCCGCTGCGACTGGACCAACGACTACTGAATCTACGACTGTGACTATTCCTTTACCGACTACGAGTGAACCGACGACTACAGAATCTACGCCTGAGACTGAAATCGAAGGCGTTGTAGGATTAAGTGCATATGTTATTACAGCCATAAGCTTGAGTTCTGTCGTAGTCACAAGTGGTGCAGTATTTGCTATTTGGTTCTTCGTGTGCTCTAGTAAAGGTCTTGAAATCACCTCCGCTATGTATAATGATGGTGGTACTGGGGATACACCTCAACTGATAACAGTTTCTAGATACAGTAATGATGACCACATAATATGATTACCAGCAAAACTGAAAATGTCAATTCAGGAAATATATATTTTTATGTCGAACATTGAAATATCATGTTCTAATATTGTTATTGTATTAAGGATAATTTACGTTTATCTCTTTCGATGATCATTCAAAGTGCCAAGTGTAAATTGCCTTTCACTTTTGTTTGTTTTGAAGTGTAGTGACAAATACAAATTGGACGGCCTGTTTTGGTATATACTGGCCTGCAAAAATAAGTATCACACTTTTAAAATTGCAATAACTTTTTAAGTACACATGATATATTTTCGAAGCAAAAAGGACTCAAAAAAGAGTTTAACTTTGTTACTATAGTTTCAAAGAAAGCTGATAAAAATTGCTATACAACGTTTTTTATTTTAAATCTCTAACTTCTATAGTTTAGAAAAAATTGAAATTTTAAAAGTGTGATACTTATTTTTGCAGGCCAGTGTAGTTTGAATAGTTTCTGCGATATGAATTCACAGCAGAATCATAATGTCTGTCATCAAAATTATTGATAAAAATATGAAAACAGAAATCCATTCATTCATCCCTTACTTTTGTTGATTTAACCTTTGTGTGTAGATTTTAGTAACATGTAGTGTAGACTGATATGTGTGTACCTACTAGAAAGTTCAATAAATAATTAGGATAATGTGAAACAAAACCTACCTACGTACCTAGGGTACCTTTTCTTCCTTATAAGTTTTTCATTGTAATTAGTTAGACGATATTTATTTTAGAATAATAAATGTTTGCAATGTTTTATACGAATTATATTTAAAAAACACATATTTTTCTACGTTCATTATCTGGCTAACCTGAAACTAAAGTGGTCTATGTAACATTTTTGAAATCCATCTATAAGCATCTTTGAACATAAAAATGATAAATAAATCCGGGCAAAAGTGGTCTATGTGTCATTACGTCATCAAAATAAGGTTATCATTAAAATACTACTTTAAAATTTATTTGATATAGTAAAATTTTAAATTTCTAAAGTGGATTTTTCGTTTGTTATCTGAAAATGTTTATTTTGTATCATAGACAAGTTTAGTTCCAGGTTAGCCATATATAGTCTGTTGTGTCGAAACAGATCACATAAACTTATAATTTAATAAGACTTTTGTCTTGTTCATTGTTGTAAGTAAAATCGTACCTGTAGCTCTTATAACTACTGTTAAATTAGAACTAAGATTATTTAAGTATATTTATTTGTAACCAATTAACCTGTTAAAATAATTTAAGATTAAATACAAAAAACCGGTCTAGAGTCGGGCTCGCGCAATTAGATAATTAACATATTGACCGCCCCAGTCGGCTTTATACGTCAGAGGTTTTCGTGCCCGTGTCGCCTCAGTCGTATAAATATGACTGAGGAGACGCGGGCACGAAAACATTTTTATTTGTCCTATAAACCCGACTGGAGCTGTCAAAAGGTTAATAATTGATGGACTTATCTAGTAAGGTCAACTAATTGTACGGTGAATAAATTTTTATTCATTCGAAAGATCAGTAAACTAAACTAAAATGTTGCAAGTAAAACTATTTACTTATTTTTGTTAATTTCAGCCAAGACAATAATTGTATGCTTCCATGAAACATACCATGTTTAAGCTGCAATGCGCCACTGTTCTCTTTCTCCGCAACAAAATGCGTATAAATAAATTAATAAAAATTGTGTTTAATTTATTTAAAGTAATGTGCCATGTTACAGCTAGTTCACACAGAAGACACGCCTGGTTGGAGGATCTTCCCTTTTCGTTGGAAGAACACCATACCTCATTCCTCCACACGTTTACGATACTCTACGTTAAACGTACGTGCAAGGCCTAAGATATATTCGGTAATCATTGACTTCTGAACGTAAAAGTAAAATTAATAGTCGTTTCTTAACTATCAATAAAGTTGTAATTTTGTAATAAATAAAACTGACAATGAGAAAATGCTGGATTACGCATGGTGCTCATCAACTAGAAATCCGGGCAACATAATATGACTACTGGCAATGGTGATTATTATGGCATTTTAAATGTGAAAATTTGTGAAGATGGATGAATAATGATTGTCTGTTACTCAATCACGCATAAACGGCTAAACGAATTTGGATGAAATTTGGCACACAGATAGAACAGTCCTGAATAAATAAGACAGTTTATATCCGGGTACATGAAGTAGTTTCCCTAGGATGCGACTGAAATCGCGAGCAGTAATGTAATGATTTATAATTATTACCCACTAGCTGTTGCCCGATGTTTCACTCGTATCTTAGCGGAACTACTTCATGTCCCCGGATAAAAAGTACTCTATGTCCTAATCCAGGTCATAGTCTACCCGTGTGCCAAATTTTATCCAAATCCGTTCAGTCGTTAAAGCGTAATTGATTAACAAACATCCAAACTTTCACATCTTCTTTACATAGTATAAAACAAAGTCGCTCTCGCTGTCTGTACACTTAGATCTTTTTAACTACGCTACGGATTATAATGCAGTTTTCAGCAATAGATAGAGTGATTCATGAGGAAGGTATGTATTCCCCACATTAGTATCTACATTGCACCCGTACGAAGCCGGGGGGCCGCTAGTTTATAATATTAGTGGATGGTCCACCTTCCAACACAATCTTCACGTCTTGTTTATTGCATGTTACAAGCGATATCAATTAACGGAATTAGCACATGGTCTCATAATATGATAACAAAGATACCTTCATAAAAACGCATTAATGCAATGCCCGGTAGCAGAAGGCGCTTAGTTATCAATAAAATAATTTATTACATGTTAGATATATCAGAGGTAGACACTTCGGAATACCGGATTTACTAGGCGCCTAAATGATATTTTAAATTATCAAAAATTCGATACTGCTTGGCTTAAAGTGATTGTATTTCCAAGCCTGCAATTTAGTAGATTTAAACCTGATTATGGAGTCTTGTGTACAATAAAAAAATCAGTACAGAACTACATAATTATGCGTACTGCAGCTTCAAATTCATAACCTAGCTAAGCGCTTGACTTTTTACGCGGGTGGCATCGCGACAGCTGGTAAGAGGCCTGGACCCGAGCCCCTAGCACGAGTTTATAGCAAAATCGAGTAGCTATCGTAACGTGTATACCAGACGAAAACGATTTCGATACTACAGTAAAGTATTTCGGCAGCACGAGTTCTTATAAACGTCTTACGTTAACTCGATACTATAACTTAACTATAGTTATTATAGGCCGAGAATCCAATAGCGAATGGAATGGTTTGGAGTGAATGGTGCGTTCCGTTCGTTCGTACATTCAACCTTATTTAATCTAGTTTTCAGTGAAATTACAATATTTCAGTAAATGTACATAACATCAAATATTACATACCCAGTAACCACACGTGCTCATTGTTATTATACAACTGCTGCATATAGGTATTGACCTGGCTGTTTTCCCAGATAAATGCATGATGTGTTGCTCCACCATATTTTTGATTGACATTTAATATGTTGCAATCACTATCACAAACCTGTTGAAGAATATGTATTTTAAATCCTTGATTATTGTGGATAATGCAGCCAAGAACAATCTTGGAAACATTATAAACTTACAATTTGCACATTCAGGGAATGAAAATGCTTTCGGCAATAAAAAAAGGTGTTCCACTTCCTTTTTTGGCTTGGATATGTGGAAATGTGACCCATCTATGCAGCCACAGACCCCTGGAATCCCGTACTCTCTAAAAAATCAGAAAAATTTAATAATTTTATATAGGTATGTACTACATGTGCCTACCTACTATTTTTTTTTAAGTAGTGTGGAACAATACATACCTTTGCTTTATTAAGTCTCTTTCTGCTCTTGTAGTGGGAAACTTAATAAAAGTGTTAGCCACTGCTGGGTGGTTAAGGGCTTGGGTAACTTCCGAAACATATTTGCTTACGGTAGTTTGCCCCAAGTTCTTGCCCATACCAACAATGCGTTGGTATGAACCCGTCGCTTAAAATAATAAAGCACATAAGACCTGAAAATTTTAAACAACATAATTTGGTACATTGCAATAATTCTATTGCTGATTTATAATAAAATATAATTTGGTAGGTACCTTGTGCTCCAAAGTTATCCTCTGGGTCGACTTGAGACCACTTTTGTAACGTAGCTCGTTACATAGGAATTTAAAAGCTTCTTTGCTTAGCCTGTACCTATTTTTAAATTCTGTTTCACTTATATTTAATGGATCTATCGTGTTTCGAAGACGAATCCGTTGTTTTATCAAGCTGTAATAAGAGTTACAATAAGTTACAAAAATGGTTTATCAAAAGAAATTATTGTGTTTATAAACACAAAAAATAGGTAAGTTTTACTTACCTCATTTCACGTCTTCTTCTCTTAGCCTCATCAATAAACGGAAGGCAAAATAATGATACCCTGCGTGTCTTCCTCTTTGTGCCATTATCACACTTTTAAACCTTATAATTTCAAAAAACAATCTTTAAGGTTAGGTTTCTTACTATGAAAAAGTCAGTGAGATAGTTATCGTATTGGTTTCGACCCAGCTATCGAGAATCTCGAAACTAAATGTCAAAATGAAAACTCGTGCTACCGATTCTCATACATTTGGTGCGATAACGTGACGTTTACTTTTCGATAACTATTCGAAAACGGTTGTCAAAAACCTATGCTACCGATTGCTTAGTTCCAAATACGCACACGTGGCGCTAGTAAAATTGTCATACAAAATTTGTCGATAACGAAACGATAACGTTAACTACATGATTTGGCAAAAACTCATACAAAAACTCTGCAGTCTCGACATAGATAACGATCGTTAAGTCATAACGATACACTTTTAAGACACGAAAGTTGAACTTGCATATTTTTTACAAAGAGTTTACTTGCTATAATCTTAAATTGATCATCATGACATGTTTTTTCTTCATTATGAAATGATGAAGTCCGACTTTAAAAGGTAATCGTTCTGACTTAACGTTCGAAATAGGTCGCAAAGTGATTGCTACCTATGGTGAAAATGCAGGCCCTGCACTTTGATCTATATGGCCTGCAGACATGTTTCGAGTTCACTCTATATCTATGGTTTCAAGTTTTGGCGTACGTATGAGATTTAAGCCTGTCTAAAATCTCCACTAACTGCACCCACGATGAAAAAGTAATTTAGTGAGATCGTCGCTACCAATTAATATTAATAATGCGTACATTCAATTAATGCGACATACAAATGTTCGCAACGTATCTATTAATTGCTAAATTCAATTTAAATGTAATGTTAGCAGCAAATACATACTATTATTTATTATTGACTGCTATAATAATTTTATAATTATTGTTTTAATAGTTTGTTATTTTAGAAGGCTTAATAATGATGACATGCACCTTTTTAGTTTTTAATTCGTAACTAACATTTCGAACTTGGTCGTAAGACAGCTCTATTCAATATAACCTTCACGCAACTTTGTCTAGATACAACAAAGGATCATGAAATTCTATACAATAAACACGTAAAATTCTCATATATTTTTTTTATCACGAAGCGGCTTATGCTTCAAATAATATCAAAAAATATTTTGCGCCTACATAATAAATATCGGCAATGTTGTTGCAGTGAGAATCATTGATAATACTTTTTAATCAGTTTTATATTTATTTATATCTTTGTTCTAAATATAACGGTCCCTTAAAACAACAGGGTTCTGTAGCTCTAGGTTCCGGTTTGTGTTACTATATATAGATATAGTTGCTAATCAGACAGGTGCTTATTTTTTTACTGTTATTATAGGCAGGTAGGTATAAAATAAAACTAAACATCCCACTGCTTACAATATTAATATACTTACCACCTTACTAATAATTGCAGTATAAAGTTAAAACGCTGTTTAACGTAAGTGTAACCATACATTTTTGATATAAAAGCTTGTCATAACTTACACAATGATTATTGGTAAGGGGTTAGTATTACAGTCTTTTTAAAAGTACAATTTGAAAGTTCAACGAGAAATTTAAATTTAAGATTTCAAAGAACATTAGATGGACACCATATTTGCTAGTTTTTTAAATACAAATCTAATAAGCAGGTACGGACGGTCACAGGCATAAAGCCGTAAAAATATCTTCATCTTACTGAAAATAGAAAATAACGTTAAGAATTTAGTTTTCTATTGTATACAACGCTATTTTTAGTACTTATACCTACCTACGCAAAAATCGAGACACCTTAAAAAGATTTCCATCAGAACTGCCTTAATCTTCTGCCTCCTAGCCTTTACCCAACTATGTTAGGGTTAGCTCCCAGTCTAACTAGATGCGGCTGAATACCAGTATTTTACACGGAGCGACTGCCATATCTTAAGGTTAGACCGATTGTAGACCTTCTCAACCCAGTACTAGGACTGGTCAATGCCGATACCCTAAGATAAGACCGGTTGTCAGACTTTCGGGCTTCTAACTACCCGTAACGATTGTCATAGGTATTCGTATTTACACCCGGGACAAACGGTTTCACGCGTTCACCAAGTCACAGTGGGGTCTCGATGTGTAACGAATTGCCTGTACATTTTATTAAATAAATTTCTAAGTTACACTGTCATGCCTCGGAGAGCACATTAAACAGTTGGTTCCGGGTGTCATACGAATACCTATGACAATCGTTACGGGAAGTCAGAAGCCCAAAAATGTGACAACCGGTCTAACCTTAGGATATCGGCATTGCCCAGTCCTGGTACTGGGTTGCGAAGATCGAATTGCAGTCGTTCCGTGTAAAATACTGGTATTTGGCCGCATCTGGTTGACTGGAAGCTCACCCCAACATAGTTAGGAAAGGGCTAGGAAGAACCAATCTCTAAGTTACATGCTAGTTTATATTGCGTTAAGTTCCCTAGTAGATACCTAAGATGAGGAATGCGTGTATATTTTTACCCATAATGAAGCTCTACATAGTAAATTCTTCCGTATGCAAGTAAGTAGCTATCACAAGTAAAATTAGCTTACAGGTCTATTTAAATGCTCAGTTTGACAATAAAAAATACTACCATTCGTAAGAGAAACGATTCGTTTTTGACTGTAGGAACCGGGCATAAGTAAGTTAAACAAGAAAGTTAATGAACCTGTTAATCAATTTAATTTATGAATACGGATGTGTTTTATAAAGTGATGATTCACAATTATTTATCTAAATGACGAATTGAATTGCATATCATTAGATAATTTAGATTCGGCAATGATTGTCTAATAAACATCATTTTAGATATAGAACATAGAATGTCACATGTAACAAGAAATAACAATCAGTTTTCATCTTTATCGCTATAGTGATAGCCTCTGAATTTGAATATCATATAGAACAGAGATTGCTGACATTATTTAGATCCGTTCCAAAATCTTATTGCCTTAATATTGGATATAAACTTTACGATTTTAGTTCGCAGAAAAGCTTTGACCCTGAAAAGGTGAACACTTGGATTATTTCCCAATATGGACCAAATTGAGTTTTCGAGGGTAATTCCCCATATATTATAACGTTATGTAAGAAAAATCTACATTTACTATAAGATATAACATAAGATCACGCCCTGTACTCCCCGAATGGTTCGGCAGAGGTGTTTATAGTACAACCTCATTTCGCCAGTTATATTTAAGTCTCATGTAATAGGGGGCGAGCCTATCGCCATTAACCGGGCACATATCCAGACTCCAGGCTGCTACTGAGAAATTCCTAATGGAAAAACCCAAAACACTTTGCCCGGCCTGGGGATCGAACCCAGGACCCCATACTCAGCAGTCACGTTTGCCACCACTAGACCAACAAGACAGTAAACTATAAGATAATTATGTTATCTCGAATCTACATGGTATATACCAGGGTATCTACCTACCCACATTGAGGATTTAGGTCCACAACAAAATTTATATTGCTCGCAGGCGAACTATCTTACTTGATACTTTTAAAGTAATGACGAAATTACTAAACGAAATCCCCTCAAGACCTTTGCGATAAATGGTACATACAACTCTTCCTTAAAGCGATAAAGGGCAGCGTATTTATGCTATTATCAGTTCATTAGCATTATAACAATCATCAGATTACTATGAAAAGTAAAATTATCGAAAAGGAAAAATATTATGTTGTCAAAGATGAGGAAACCTGCTCTCCTGAGAGGGCGCCATATAGTTCTCGATGGTGTGTGTAGTCCACAAACCCGCACCAGGCCAGCGTGGTTGACTAAGGCCTAAACCATTCTGAGGATATGCCCGGAGCCAGCCGTGAGACAGTAATGGGCTAATTATGTTATGTATTATGTATGATGTCAAAGTTTGTGGCATCAGAGAGACTGATAGCTATTCGTAACGCCTCGTTTAAAGATACGCGGGATCCCCCGCGTACTCTGCCGCGTTTTCCGCCACGCGTACTATCATACATACACTACAACTCAAAAAATATTTACGGAAAAACGCGCCTCTAATTATAAACGCTCTAAGTAATACATAGTATTATGTTTGAATTGTCCGCTTCAAATCACGTCATGACGTCATCACATCACCATGTAAGCTCCACGTCTCCATAAAAGAAGGCCTAGCGCGTATAAAAGTTCCCTGCATTTTTGAAAAACATCGCGACGGTCGTGGCTAACATTACATACCATAACATCACGCCCGTATTCCCCAAAAGGTTGGTCAGAGGTGTATAGTAACACCCTCATTTCACCGTTATGCTGCCGGTCACGGCTGTGATGAAAAAAATTATGATCGGTAGCCCAAGTCTGTCAAAACTAAAGCATAATCAGTATCTTCTATTGATTGTATTGCCGAGTTTAGATATCTGTTTTTCCGTTTCAAAATAAAGATAATTAGCCGGATCTGATTTTTAATTGTCACCGATTTTACTCACGTGAACGTTATGGGATTTTCCGATTAGTTTTGGACTTAGACGCAACTCCTGGGTTCGATAGCCAGGTCGGGCAATGTGTTATTAGGTTTTTTCGTGTGGAATTCCTCAGTAGCAGCCCGGAGTTTGGACTTGTGCCCGGTTGATGGCAATAGGCTCGCCCCCTATTACATGGGACTTAAACATAACGGCGAAATGAGGGTGTTACTGTACACCTCTGCCCTACCCTTCGGGGAATACATGCGTGATGTTATGTAATGCCCTAATCATGAGCTGATCAAATTATCCGAAAAAAATCATAAGTATGAAAGTATCCCACGAAGTATGATATAAAAAAGAATCCCGTTCTATGAAAATTTACTTACTCATTCTTGGTAAAATTATTATTATATTATGAGGATGATAATCAAAGATGACGTCATTACTAGCAGACTCACGGACCCAAAATGACATGCAGCTATAAAAATTTGTAATCCACAATCGTAATCAACTAATAACAAAATGTAATGGTTCGTTTGTTTGTTACGCAGGTAAATTTTTATTCATGTGGCACATTTTTTTTCATAATAGGTACTGTGGTTTATCTAATTTAAGACCCTTTTAATGTTGAATATTCTACAGCAAGATTTCCAATAGCTCGATTTAAATAATAATACTATCCTTCTGAGTTGTCTATGCTATACACAATGTCTGAACTCGAAGTTATAATTTCTAACTAAATATCGTAATTATGTATAATCAGCCCGTTACTGTCTGCTGTAAATATGGTCACAGCTGGGCACTAGGCCTTAGTCCACCACACTGCCTGGTGCGAAATAGCGGATTAGGTACACACATCATCGAGAACTTTTTCTAGCCCTCTCAGTAAGCAGATTTCCTCGCGAGGTTTTCTTCACTGTTAACGCAAATGATAAACGAATTATGTTTAAACTATTCACTGATCATTCTCGAGTCCCGAGTAAGAAAGAGACAGTGACCATTTTTGACACATTTCCGAATCTCGGGTGTTACTGAGATTGTTAGAAAAACTCAAACAAACTTTGAACAATTTGAGACTCAAATTGGCTCGACAGCTGTTACACTTGCATGACCACGGAGGCGTTTTCAAAAATGTTATCACCTTGGTCTCACTAGGGGACAAAATGTTCCGCAACATGACGCGCAACATTAAGTTTACGTGACACTGCAACGTGGCGCGAAACATTGTGTAATATTTCTACTACGTGACGCGGGACATGTTCTAAGCCACCGCTTTGAGAGCGGGCGCAGGTGTGTGCGAGCGAATTTTTCCGCGACATTGTCCTCAGGATATTCACGTAGATGTCCCGCATCAAGTCCCACAGCATGTTGCTTCATTTGTCACTTACGGGATGTCCTGCGTAAGTGACGAACACGACGCGACGAACGCGACAAACGCGATCAAGACAACGGCATTCCCCACTAGCGGCCTATGTAGCGAGACGTGACGTAACGCGTATTTGTTCCACGTCGTGTCGCGTCGCGTCGCACCGCGTCGCGTTTGTCACTTACGCAGGACACCCCGTTAGTGAATTCAAGTCTTAACGCTCAATGATTCGTTCGTTAAAAATATTGTTCGATGGCGATAGGTTAAACTTGGGTATTGCGATACCAATACTGAAGTGACAACCACAAATTGTTCCCTACGAATTTTGGCCCTATCACAGTAGAAATAAACAAGAGATCCCTGTGATTAGCCCTATAGATCGTTTGTACGCACCATAGATTAGCAGAGGCGGTGATCGGACAATGATTTGAATTTGCAAAAGTATCTGGTATCAATCTTTCTACTACTACATCTTACGATACAACAAAAGCATCTGCTATTTTGGCATTGTAACGACTAGACTACTAATGCCCAGTTCCTATAAACAAAACGAATCGTTTTACTTACTAATGGTAGCATTTTTTATTGCCCAACTGAGCATAAAAATAGAGAGAGGGTCTACTATGCAAAGCTTTGTTCTTTGCTTCATTATTGCCAAAGATACAAGTCTCAATTTTAACCAATAACGCTCCGTTAATTATAGGAATCGACCATAAGTCATGACTTAAAAACCCACTAGCCAAGAAGTAACACAAGAGTAGACAACCACTTTATTTGGGTGATTTCCCAGGCTCTTCATTTTTGCAATGAAATGAAACTATGTATGTACTCTATAAATTGGATATTTAAATCAACTAGTCGGTATTTTTTTAAACTAGATGACTATCTTTGAGAAAAAACACAGTCATGTAATCATGTCAAGCCTTGTGTTCACTAAGGGACAAATGGAGCAACATGCCGTAGGACTAGGGTTTCCAGGCCTAAAAATAGAAAAGCTGAACACAGATTCATATTTAGCCGGACATTTTGCCCTGAAAGCCTGACACACTGGACTCCTGCGAGATGGCAAGTCATGCGTGTCCGCTTAAGTCGCTAGCGCGCTTTCGTTCGGCATCTTTTGGCGGGGCGGGGTTGAAAAAAGCCTAACTAAAGCCGGACAGGCCGGACTTGTATATATTTAGCCGAACACGACTGTAAAAAGCCAGACATCTGGCAACCCTACGTGGGACTCACGAAGAATACTCCAGAAGAATCTAGCTTCGCCTAGTCTAAAACCTATTCTTAGGCGTAGTTCTAACTGACTGCACCTAGTTCCTTAAATGCAAAATAAAACCATTTTAATTGCATTTTATTTTATTCGTGATTATATTCAGTGGAGATTTCACCTGCAGGTAATTTATTGTAAAAATAAATAAAAAACATCATATATTTTTTTTAATTCGCTCTTAATTATTTTAATTGTTAAAGATATGTATCGTTGGTTTAAATAATGATTTCTTTAATATAGTGTTTTAGTTTAACATTTAAGTTTAATGACGACCAAATCCACCGCAAGACTCCAGTTTAGTCAAGGAAGACAAATAATGAGAACGAAGTCTTAACATTTTTATATCGCCTACGAAAACATTATCGATTGATTATTCTCGTTTACAAAGAACGCTATCTTATCCACGATAATATTGTGAATAATTAAGATAGGTATTTGATTATAACGCGAAGCTTAAATCATAGAGATTTTGTGTCTATTAGCATACATACATGTTTGAAACTGTTTAGTGAGACCAAACGAAATGATACTAAAACTATTTTTATTTATTATTTTAGTGTCGCACGTGTTCTGTGAATCTTGTATTAGATATACGTTTGAAGATGGTTTTAATGAGTTGTTTGACAGTAGAGGTGTTTGTTCTACTATGTCATTCTGGAATGTGGGAACTTACGATACTTTGGATGTGACCGGTCAAGATGAACTAAGTAGTAAATTCATAACACCGTTACCAAGTTTAAGTTGTGTGTCATCTTTTATGTTTACAATGACTAATGGAGGTAGACTTGAAGCCCTCATTTATATGGAGTCAACGGCCATTACTGACCAAATAACAGTGTTGGCGAATCAGGTGGTTGATGAAAATGACAGAGTACTAGGATCTGCTGGAAACTCTCCTCTGGATGCAAATTATGTGAGCGGATGGCATACCTTGGTAGTGAACTTAAGCAGCACGGGGACATCTACGTGCTACGTAAGTACCTATTTTTTGTATTCTATTATTATGTGTATAAGATGCACTGTTATTCCTTTAAGAGGTGACTCAGATCAGTGAGTATGATAGATTAACATCTACGTTGATAAAGTTTGAGAGGGGACAAAATTTTGGGGGGTGTAGGCGTAAATTGTAATACTATTTAAAATTATATTAATAAGTATAAAACTATATATTATAAAAAATAACTAATTAGAAATGTTAGAAAATTATTTATTTAATTTGGGTGTAAAATTCAAATAGATCGATTATGCGATTACTGAGAGAATATGCAATGTTTATAAACATCTTATTATTTAGATTTCTGTGGTGAACATACTTAAGCTATTTTCCAATAAAATATAACGTAATAAAAATTAAATCAATAGGAAATTGTAATTATACCTTTAAACATTAAACCCCTTACTAATAAACGTTAAATAAAGTTACGAAAAGCTTTTACGTCAATAAATGTATGATTATACTGACGTTATTCGTGACATAACTTTATTCAGCGTTTATTAGTAAGGGGGTACATGTATAATTTTCAAAACTTTTAACAGTTTATTCAACAAAAACATTTTTAGTTTTTAGTTGAGAGAGAATTTAAAATTTGAGTCAAATAGCCACCCTAACAATGAATTGTATTGAATGTTAGAAACTAACTCCAATTACACCAATACTATTAAATTATTTTAGCCATTTTTTTATAATGTTTACCTACTACTTTGATTAGCCAACTTTGATTTTAATAAGTTTGTCAATAGTTTAATTATTTAAAATTCACACATATTTTGTCACGTTCCATTACTGCCTAGAATTAAACATAGACATTTAGACATAGAAATTATCTTTGAAGACACGATCGGGCAATATAATGACAAAAAATCTATCTTTCTATTATTTTTTTAAATTTGCACGTACTGACCAGATATTTGAGGACTTACAAATAATTGACTTTCACCTCTAATTTTTAGAAGTGATACCCTAGTGATGTGACCGCCAGACTGCCAAGTCATAGGTCTCGAGTTCGAACCCAAGGCACGCACCTCTGACTTTTTGGAATCATGTGCGTAATGTATAATTATCACTTGCTTAAAAACGGTGAAGGAAAACATCGTGAGGAAGCCTGAGAGATATTTCTCGACGGCATGTGAACTCAAATCTGAGGCCCATGGGCGGCATAAACTCTGATACCAGGTTAGTCACTAACCACACGAAAAAGAAAGAAAAACCGCTAATTTGATGTCTCGATCTAAAAACGCTCAGCTATCTCAGAGCATTATAGTTCGAGATGTTTGCCAACTATATTCACTAACTTCTGAAAACTTGGACTCCGGATTGTCCGGCGCACAAAGATAACACATCAGATCATAAGTTCATAAGTAGCTACACTTACTAACACCACTAATTTAGCCTATTGTAATCCTGGTTTAATCTTATTGAGCGTTATAAACTGTTCCACGGGTCGAATGTACGCCAACCATTTTTAACATGAAAAATCGAATTGTTAAATGTTTCCAATCGGCGTTTTATTATAACTTGACAATAACACTACCCAAACTATTAAGTCCCACTTATGAAATCAGCGTTTTATATGGAGAATTTTAAAGAAGTTGCATTTTTCATACTAACATTTTCTTAATTTATTTAACAACTATGAACACTAATGTTTTAAAATGTTTATGCACTAATATTTAAAACTAAGATAACGTATTCGACTTAGATTATGCGACAAAAATAAGTTTTGGCTAAGTTAAAACAAAAATAGTGGTAATTTCTGCTAACAAAAAGAGGAGTCATTTTTAAGTTATATTTTATGTTTAGAAAACTATATGTAATAAGGTTTTTTACTATTGGTAGTGGTCTATGATGGTCATTATTCGATATACCTAATATCAAGCAATTGATGAATATTTTAAATCATACAAGTGACTAGGTTCTGTATTTGTGAGAAAAAACCGCCAATTTCATAGGTGGGGGACCTAATATTAGAGGTGATCTTGCGTAGATTTCCCCGTCACCAATAGTGTTTTTTCGGGAGCTCATTAATAAAACACTCGACTGTTTATTTGCGCCCTACCCGCTACTTATAATTATTACCCAAATACCATATAAGACATCAAAATACAGACGCATTAATTAATTACTAACTACTAATTAATGTGTTTAAATAGAATTCCAAATGCTTGATTTGCACGAGCGTCTTTTTACCGTCAACTAGAGATGAAAGGAGAAGCCACGATAAAAAAACAGCATCCGTGTAAACATACCATATGCATATTTTATACCGCGTTTTGAAAAAGTACTCGTGTGATCAGGCCTTTTTTTGCGTTGGAAAATCCTCATGGATGTCCCTCGCCCGGGGTAGCGAGGGGATCTGCCGGAATCTTGCCGGCTAAAAACCCACAGTGTTCCTCCTTCTAACCGTCGGCCGGGGTCGCGGGATTCGCCTAAGCATGCACCGCAACCGTGCGATCAGGCCTAACAAAGCAAATAAATTAAAATCAATTGCTAATTAACAAAATCTCTTAAAAAAAACCGTTAAGTTAAACGTTTTATCTTGCAGTACCCCTGCGAAATTAGGATTTAAGGATTGAAGATTGAAATTATTATAATGTTGTATTGTCATGGGAATTGAATTTGTGTGCGAAGTTTCAGGAGAGTTTAGAAGAGTTCAGTTAGCAGAAGTAGTTGAAAAATATGTCGCAAGATTTGAATCAAACAACGAAATATACGAAATGAAGCTGGTTAAAACTATTTAAGAAATAAAGAATAAGTTAAATTCACTTTCAAAAATGATTTTTTTTAAACTTTACCATACAGCTCGAGACAAGAAGTTGATTGAATCATTAGAACACAATATTTAATAATATAAAACAATCCCGATCGCGTTTTCTATACGGTGTGTGTGTGTGTTTCGGTACGGATTTCAATTTAGTTAACACTGTTTTACAAGAAGTCGGCATATGATCATGTCGGCGCCAGTGGCTTTATTATAATTTCTTTATATACTAAATATTTTTTGAGCGTTACAGTAATATAACATCTCACCCAGACAGAGATCCTTCAGGCGTTCAATATACACAGCACTGTTCTTTTTTTAACCGACTTCCAAAAAAGGAGGAGGTTATCAATTCGTCTGTTTTTTTTAATTTTTGTTACCGCTCCACACCTTTATTTAGAAACTGATTTGGAAAATATTTTTTTGTATGAAAGAGTATTCTTTCAAGGTGGTCCTTGGGCATTTTAGTTTAGAAACCTTACCCATAGCGGACACAAATGAAATATAGCAGAATATATTGATATATGGCTCTGATTTACTACGATATTAGTCGCATTAATGTGTGTAGTGGGAATCTTGAAAAAATTAAAAGTATCGTAATACAATTTTAGTATATCGTCGATGTACTAATGTTACTAAAGTGATGTAGGGAACATATAATTATAAAATTATTAAATATTTAACCACAGGGCCGCAAGTTCGAATCCTTGCTCGCGAATTAATTTTTACGTCTTCTAAAAACAAAAAAGTTGATGTAGGGAAAATAAATGAAATACTAATTCATTTTATTTTTGCTCATTCATTTCTTATACATATCGTTATATTATATTTACTAGCTGCCCAGACAGACTTCGTTCTGTCAAAAGTTATTGGCCTGTAGTCGGAAAAGAAAGGTGTTGTTTTTACTATTTTCCACGCAATTTTTATGTTTTTTCTCTCCATAAGAACCTTCCTTGTGCCTTAAGGAATATGTAAAAAAAAATTGCCGAATTGGTCGAGCCGTTCTCAAGTTTAGCGCTTAGTAAGATATTTAGCGATTCGTTTTTATTTATATAGATAGATTATTCAACTTAATCCAAATCAATTATTAGCTCATCGAGATATCTTGAGTGAAACCTAATCTTAAAACCTATTGCAGTATACAGTGGTGGCCATATAATTAGAAACGATTAGTACTGAACGTCATAAATCGAAAAAATAAGTAGGTAGGTCTCTTAAAAAAAAGTGAGACATTCTAGATGGATTTTAATAAAAGAAAGCTCCTTAGACTAGAGACACATATTTCATTACTTTGAATATTAAGAATAACCCTGGAAAGGGTTTCCTTTTGTTAATTGAACAAACTTGCAATCCTTACATACTATCGATTTCTGAGATTCAGGCTTTCATGCAACATCGTTGGCACTGCAGAGTAATTCGCAGTGATAGACCACATCACAAACTTTAGTATTGGAGCAGTTTAAATAAACAGCAACGTTTTTTAAAGAATAGTTACATTTTTACAGATCCATAAGTTTTTAAGGGTGTGAACGAATCACAAGTTTCCTTTACAATTTTTTTTGAGTAAATTATTTTATTAAAATAACTTTTGAAAACATGGAGATGATTAATAATGACG
Organism: Amphipyra berbera; assembly: GCA_910594945.2. Lineage (NCBI taxonomy): Eukaryota > Metazoa > Arthropoda > Insecta > Lepidoptera > Noctuidae > Amphipyra > Amphipyra berbera. Next base: position 4,108,857 of record OU343136.1, on the reverse strand, counting down.
CAGAAATAAACATTCGCCAATATTCAAGAACTTTGAATGTCTAACAATATAGTTGTCGTTTCTAATTATTTGTCCAGCTCTCAGTTCGTTTCAAATGCCATCCTGCTTACAAAGTGATTGTAAGTTTTATTAGGAGTTTGTTGTTTTCCTCAATTTATCCTCATGTATTGGGCCTACATAATGACTTAGTTAAAAGTAATTAATGATAGACTGATAAAAATGTATAGCGAGTATTTATCATAACGATGTATGCAGTAATGATCGTTTTTAATTATATGGCCACCACTGTACCTATATAATAGGTACACGTCTATACTCTACTAAAAAAACATTCGGTTTGTTTTTCTCCCATCGATTTTACACACATTATTTTCTTTATTTTTAAATAATTTTGGTTAATGTCCGCCACTCTTCGCAAAGCAGGTCAGATATTCCCAATGACCTTTGGTGAAGATCTGATGAAGAACTTAGGAGATAGACAATAGAACTCCTCAATGACGAACAGTACGCATAATGTGATGATGTGATTAGGTTACGAACAGCGTCTTTAGTAGGTCCAATCTCATTTTAATTAGAGGCCACTAAAATGAAAAAAATAAAAAAACATTTAAACAAAAATAAAACCGACTTCAAAAGACCGACAAAAAGAATAAAATAATTACCATATTATGAAATTAACAGTTTCAGAAGTCGGTGCCTTTAATTTGGTTCAACGTGGATTAGCACAGAGTTCTAAAGCTGTTAATTTTATAATATGGTAATTATTTTATTCTTTTTTCTGTCTTTTGAAGTCGGTTGTATTTTTGTTCAAATGTTTTTTATTAATGTCTGCAAACGTTTACAATGACACCTGGGGCATTCTTCGAAAAATATTAACAAAAATTGAGAACGTCATTAGCATCATCCCAAAGTTAAGAATGCAGATGTTTAATACTATAATTATGATAGTGAAAACTGAAACTGTACAGCTGCCGTCAAGCAATAAGACAAGAATAAAAACAATCTGACAATACTATAACATTAACAACCCGGGAGAAGAATGATTTGTTAAAATAATGTTAAAAATTTTCGAAGAATCACCCACCTGCGGTTAGAACGCCTGCACATGAAACAGAACATGTACTCTATGACGTGCGCTCTGAACGCAGAATGCGAGACTTTTGACCACTCCTCGAATAATAGGTACAGGTGTCATACCGACCATTTAACGTAACTTAAAACTAAAAAATATTTTAATTGCTAATCACCAACTCCTTTCTTTATAAAATTCTGATAAAAACGACTGTAACTAACAATCGAACAACTAATAATCGGACGCGTAATAAAATATCGTTAATATTTCGTTTTTAAGATATAATTTTTGGTCCTTCAGGCCGCATAAGTGACCTAGCGAAGCGACATATTGATTAAAAATTTGATACCTAGTATCTGGAAGCAAGTCTTACACAATTCTGATAAAGGTGATAAAGAAGAAATTTCTATGAGATATAAACGATATACTTAATAATAACATTATGATAGTGGGATTAGAGGGCTAATACATACACTGATTTAATTTGTTTATAAAAATGATACCTATAATACCTTTGCATATGTACTACCGTTGTATCAAATTCTAAGGGCGCTTTCAATTTAGACGTTTCGTGTCGGACCGCTGCGGTGCCGAAGCAGTGCGTTTGTCGTAATGCGCACGGACGGTCGTTTGTTTTAATACAGAGAACGCGGTACGGCAACAGTGCGTGTTGTTGAGCGTTCGCGGTACCGACGCCGCACTGCTGCCGCACCGCGTGCTTTGTATGAAAACAAACAACCGTCCGTGCCCAATACGACAAACACACCTTTTCGGCACCGCAACGGTCTGACACGAAACGTCTAAATTGAAAGCGCCCTAAAGTGATATATGCATTGATTTAGGTGGTTTACATCCAAGATATTCAGCAGGCCTAGCATTAATGTTTAACGTATAGTTCCGTAAACGTATCGCTAATGTAAGCGAATTTTGAATCGATAATACAACTGCCCTTTAGCATTTTGGTTATTTTTTTTGCGACATGTACAAATTGTATCATACATAGATATGAACAAAGTTTTCAATTAAATTAAATAGTATGTGCGAAATAAGTATTTCTGATTCAAAATTCACTTAAATTAACGTTACCTGACAGCATTCGTGCTAGGCTTACAGCTCTTATCATAGCTTGTGTACAAATCTCAGGTACTATCACTACTAAACACTTCATTTTCAAGCTTGAAAGTTGAGATTTCATTGACAATTTTCAACTTACAACGTCTAGGATGACAAACAGAACAGTAACACGTGGGTCTCAGCCACTAATGCAACTAGAAGCTTTAGATTTGATTTATGGCCGATATATATAATTTACGGATCGTTATTGGTTAAAATTGAGACTTGTATCTTTACCAATAATGAAGCAAAGACCTCATAGCATTGCATAGCAGACCCTCCCTAGTGTTAGCTACTTCCGTATGGAAGTAGCTAACACAGGTAAAATTATCTTACGAGTCTATTTATATGCCCAGTTTGGCGATAAATAATGCTACCATTGGTAAACAAAACGATTCTTTTTTGTTTATAGGAACCGGGCATAAATCCACAATCTTAATGGTTAGTGATCACGCCTGCAATTTCAAGGCCTGGTGATGACCAGGATCATAAAACCTGGACTTCAGCCACTATACAATACAATATAAATATTCTTTATTGTACACCATAAAAATACAGAATAGGATATTCATTCGTGTCTATGATTTGTACAATGGGCGGTCTTATCACTTATATCTCTAACAGATAACCTTAAGATAAACAAGTATGTCTAAAGAAATGAATAACGAATAGTCCGTAGTATCCTATACCAGCTTAGCGCTTCGCGATTTAAAAGTGCAAATCTATAGTTTTAAAAGAAAGTTTTCAATAGGTACCTCAAACTATAAACTATTAACGGCTGATCTCAATAACCGATTTCTATCCAAAATCACATTTTGGCATTATTTCTATTGAATTTCTGTCAAAAACCTACGTCATTGGGATTGGTAGTAAAACTACTATGGATGCATTTGAAAAATGCGTAGTTAATATTTTTTTAAGTTTAGTCATGTACATCCGAACTGCCCACACACAAACAACATACCGTTATCTTTAAGTAAGGACAACCCAAATCTTTATGACCGTGATGGGATCTCAACATTATCTTCCTGCCCTGTTCCCAAGTTACTTGGGGTCGGCGCAATATGTCCATCTCTTCCATTCTTTCCTATCAGCCGTATCATTTACTCCCTTTTCCTTCATTCCTCACACAATCCATCCATGTTTTCTTTGGACCGTGATGGGATCTATTCCACTCATATTGTCATTTTTTTTCTCGCCATCTTGACACAGGGTGGCCAAACTTCCTCTTTAAGGTTTTGGCTAACATCTAGAATCCATATAACGAAGCCACTGCCATGTACACGTCTCTTCGTAAGGTTTCTAAGGCGTGTCAGTCTTTAACTGTACTCATCTACTTCTGTCAATCGCGCTGGTTGTCGCTCTTTATTTATTTTGTCCATTCCACTACCTTTTGCTCCACTTGCAAACAATTCTTATACATGGCGAGTTCACCGCCACTTGTTCTCTGCGAGGATCCGGGCTATGCTTATCGGTTTTGAATGATTTCTGATCACCAAGCTTGAAAAGTGCTCTAAAACCGACATAAATGCGATTGGACAAGTTGCGCCAATATGACGCATTTAGACTTAGTCGCGGCATACCACGATGCAGATAACGAGATATGTGAGACGTCGTTAGAAATTAACTTAAGAAGTATCACAACATTGCGAGAAATGAATAGAATGTGGAGAATTGCTGGAAACGATAAGATAGGTATTTTAATTTTTCGAATTCATTTAGTGCAGCTTCATTTAGTGCCGATGTAAAGACATTCATTTAAGTGGCACGGTAAATATCGTTGGCAACGTACGCCAATCCCATTATCGTGACCACTATTGACGTGAACGCACTCCTATAGCAGAAGCAAAACAGAGTGATTCATTGAGATGGTTCAGTGGAGAGAAGTCTTAGGCTGCATTTCCACCAGAGATGTGCGACGTTGCTAAGCTACGGATGTGTGTCAAACTCACCAATAGGATCGCTTGATTTCCTTAGTTTAGCTTAGCTCTGGTGAAAGTGGTTCAACGAAGCTAAGTTTTTTACGTATTAGTTGAAGGGAGAGATGCTAAGAGCTAAGGTTTGAACTAGGATAGCGCGAGTGGTGTAGCTATGGGAAGTACGGAGCAGAGCTGTGTAGACGACGTAATACCAAGGGCGCAGCCAAGATTTAGTTCAGGGGGGGCAGACAAGGGAAAACTAATAATATTCATATGCTAAAAAAATGTTTATTAATGGAAAAAAGCGAGTGTAAAGCGAATAAATTTATGTATAATTTTAAATACACCGTTGCTTAAAATTATTTATTCTTCGGTTCGGGAGCACCCCGACTGAGCCCTTAACCAGACCCTGCTAGGGGAGGGACAGCTGCCACCTCGCCTGTACCTGGCTATGCCGTTGGGTACTACACAGTTAGCGCAAAGCGCGTCTTCATAACACATCTCACCCGCTCCGTTATACTTCTTAGCTTTGATGGAAATAGACACATAGTTTCGTAGCTTAGCTTTAACCTCGCTCACCGCTTAGCTTCCTCGCTCGCCTCTGATGGAAAGACGGCCTAAACTAGAGTAAGAGAAATTATTTGCTCTAAGGAACCATGGCGTCGATTTTAGATAAAAGAAAAACTAACTGAATACAAAGATGAATAAAAACCCAAATACAGTTACAAAATCAAACCCTTATAAAAATCAAACTTTAAAAAAACCGTATGTTGTTTTATCGTGGTTATTGATAGTATAAGTTGTAAAGAGTAAATGTTACTAAGGAACCCCATATCATCATCTTCCTGCCCTGGTCCCAAGTTACTTGGGGTCGGCGCAATATGTTTTTCTCTTCCACTCTTCCCTGTCAGCCGTCTCATTATCATTACTCCCTTATCTTTCATATCCTCCCTCACACAATGCATCCATCTTTTATTAGGTCTCCCTCTCCCCCTCCATCCATCAACATTCATATTCATCACTCTCTTAGTCACATGTGTTTCATCCCTCCTCATCACATGTCCATACCAAGACAAACGCTTTCCTTTCAACTTTTCTGTCACTGGTACCACTTTCCTCTAATATACTTATTTTTTACTTTATCCATTCGCGTCACTCCACACATCCATCTCAACATTCTCATCTCCGCTACTTGTAATCTTCTTTCATCCGTCTTCTTCACGGCCCAACACTCTGATCCGTACAGAACGACAGGTTTATTACAGGACTAACTAAGTAACCCCATATCTACAATTAAAATAAGAACTGATTTACATATGATGTGCATGATACAAGTACACTTGAGATTATTTAAGATTAACTTTATCGTGTGATATTTATCTATTAATTAATTTTAACAGCGACTTAACTGATATCTGTTTGAACCGATATTGAGATATGTCGGTTTATATTTAAAACTCAAAATTCATAACGGCAAATCAAACTACACGTTATTATTATCGATATCACGATAAGACTGTTGACTCTGATTATAGAGCAAGCCCTGTAGGCCTAGCACGAACATTTGACGTATAATATCGCAAACGTATCACAAACGTATCGCTAATGTTAGCGAATTTTGAATCGAAAATACAACTGTCCTATAACATTTTGGTTGATTTTTTTGCGACATGTATAATTTGTATCATACATAGATCTGAATACAGTTTTCAATTTAATTAAAATGTGCGAAAAGAGTATTCCCGATTTAAAATTCAGTTGCTATAACTTTAATACATTTTTTATTTTTTTTACTAAATACGTTGCCCACACTAGGATTTCTCCTGTATCGTGGGTGCGTATACAGACACAAATATTCACACGCACAAACATCCAGACCCGGAACAACTATCTGTAGGCCATACAAATATTTGCTCCGTGCGGGAATCGAACCCACAACCCGTAGCACAGACTGAAGCCAATCGCTCAGCCACTGCACCAAACGTGTCGTTTACGTTAGTAACCCGACAGTATTTATGTTAGGCATAGTAAGACAGTTGTCGTTTCATAAGTCGTAGTGGTTCGGCTTCTGTAATCGAAAAAACGTCAACACTATCAATCACTACTTTATATAAGGCCCAACCAAAATACATGGACAAACTTTTACATAGTGTTCAGTAAGTGTAACTGAATATATCTATGCAAAAAAAACGAGATCCAAGTGTTTTTTTTTTCTAACCAAATTTTTTTTTTCAACTTTAATTTTACCTTAATTTTTTTTTTTACATTTTTCACTTCGCTGTGTAGGTAAAACGCGGCACGGAATTAGCACGCACCTCAATGGTGGTCGATGCATAAGAAATGGATGAGTTTATTCTTAGAGAGTACAGGCAATTTAAAACATTATTATTTTTTTGTTAGAAAAAAACACTTGGTTCTCGTTGTTTTTTTTTTACATAGATGTGATTAGTTAAACGTATTGAACACTGTGTAAAAGTTTGTCCAGGTATTTTGGTTAGACCTTAATAAAACAAAATCCGCCGCCGCGTCTGTCTAACTGTCTGTCTGTCTGTGAGTGCTTTGCTTCGTAACTATTGAATGGATTTTGTTCCGGTTTTCACGATTAGATAACATGATTCTTGGGGACATTTAACACATAACATAACAACACGCCTGTATTCCCCGATCTCCGAATCCGAAAGGTTGGGCAGAGGTTGTATAGTAGTAACACCCTCATTTCACCGGTTTGGCTCATTTGGTTTTTCCGTGTGGAATTCCTCAATAGCAGCCCGGAGTTTGGATTCGTTGACGGTTGATGGCAATAGGCTCGCCCCCTATTACATAGGACTTAAACATAACGGCGAAATGAGGGTGTTACTATACACCTCTGCCCAACCCTCCGGAGAATACAGGCGTGAAGTTATGTGTATGTGATGAAATAGCCAACTTTTCTTTTCGTTTTATGAAAACGTCCTTGTACTCCACGTGAGAAATGGAATAAAAAAATGTATTGCAAAATTACTTTTTTTATATGACATAGCAACATCAACAACATAAACAGAAACAGGTACATAATGGGGTGCATTAAAAGAGCCTCCACGAGTGACGATACTTTTGGTTAAAGAATCTTTATTTTACTCAAAATAAATTTTCTACAAATTTCACTTATTGAGAAATATTTTAACTATACATATAATAATGATGACATTCGTGAGCAGAGCTGGACACGCACAAATATTAAAAGAAGACAACAATAATTATCGTAGACATTAGTGTTAGTTATACTTCAGTACGTCCGGCGCACCCGGAACAGTCAGCCCCGCGACCAACTCTGCTGACTGGCTAATCTTTTCACCACGGTATAAGCTATTCTCGTATAGTTCCTGCCGACACGAGAGAAGAAGAAGAAGGTACAAATAACATCAAAGTAGTTGAGGCCTAGTGTTTACATAAATTGCAGACTTGCACAACACTTGCTAATGTTACATAATGCGATACAAATTATGATTTACAGGGTGTGAACGAAATCATGTAATTCCTTCATATCTTGTGATGAATTACTGATTCAATAAAAAATAAATTACAAGAAGTAAACATGTGTTCTTAACGTGAGGCATTTTAGCGCCCGAGCGAATTCCGCGGCTATCACTCGCCGCACGGTCATTTAACTCGAGGCGCTAAAATGCCTCACGTTTAGAACACATGATTGCATCTTGTACTTTTTTTTATTAATTCCAATAGTATCCCGTGCAGCGTTGATATATGTCAGCAGTACATCACGAGGTTTGAAGGAATTACATGATTTCATTTGCACCCTGTGTAATGAAATTTTTAAATATACAAAATCATTTACATATAAATACTTTTAAAGGCAATGATTCACACGCACTTAACTTGCTAAAAATTTAATTAATTTAATCTTAATTAAAAATCGAATTGATTATCAGATAAATGAATATTTGACAGTGATTGTCACAAAACATAATATTTAAAATATTATCAGTAAGACATAATGTTATATTTAACACGGAATGGCAATAAATTTCCATACTTATCATGATGGCGATTACCGCGATATAAAAACATTCCTTTTTTTTTTAAAATGCTCGAATATCCAGCAGTAGAAGTATTACCCATTGAAATGAAAAATAAAACTAAACTGGCATCTTTAATGTACACAGCGAAAGAAAACGAAAAAGGTTTTTCTCAAAAATCATAATACACAGTTACAGTTACAGTTAAACAGCGGTTCCCAAACTAGCCACGCCTATATCTTGGGAACTCGGGTTGAGTTTCGCTTTCAACAAATTCTCAATACAAAAGAAAAAATATGGACACTCATAAGAGTAGAGGAAGACTAAAGAAGCGATGGATGGATAGTGTGAAAGATGATACGGCTAGAAAGGGGGTGACTACTGAGATGACGGCTAATAGAGATGTATGGAAGAAGGAGACATACTGCGCCGACCCCAAATATGTTGGGATAAGGGAAGGAGGATGATGATGATGGACACTCATAAAAATCACGAAATTAATTGGAGGAGTTAAAATCCAATCCTTGCTAGACTGTAATTTAACAGAAGTTAACATTATTTATCTCAGAATAAACTATAAAGAAACAAACTAAAAATTATGTGTACTTTTGCATATTGGTTAAATAGTATAAAAGAAGTCCCATAGTTCTGTTAGAAGTCAGCTCATCTTGTGAAATCAAATAAAACGAATGCTTTTTTGATGTGAAACATCTAATAGGGCGGTACGAGTGTGAGAGCGGCTGTGGCGTGGCGAGGCTTGCGATGGCAGACACCCGGCGGCAGACCTTCGTAACTCGTCGGCTGTCTCCGGTTGATTCGACCAATTTTTTTTTTACAAAATGACATTCGTTTTTTTTTCATCTTCCAGGCGTCCTGCGACAGCTTCTTTTTTGACAACATAGACTCTACTAGCTTGTTACAATATTAGCACATTTAATCATCTATATACTTATATAAAAATCAATTGCCGTGCGTTAGTCTCGCAAAAACTCGAAAATGGCTCGACCGATTTGCATAATTATTTTTTTGTTTGGTTCGCCTCAACACTGGGTTTGTGAAAATTAGGAAAAATTAATAAAAAAATGTGGTACGATGTTCACCGGGCAGCTAATTTAGAAATAAATTCGGGAATTATTGGTACAAGCGGCTTAGCGAATACCTATAATTCATATCCATTACAAACGTGATAAACGATCAAATACTTTTAAATCAAATAATCAACGATCAAATGCTTTAGTGCTGTTTTCAATTCATCGGCATAATATTGTTATAGCAAATAACCCTAAAAGAATTCTACAATTTAGTAATTCACATGAGTATGACTCCTACTAGCTTCCACTCGTAATAGACTGGCGCCGCACCCAAGATATACCATATCCAAAGATATCATAATCATGTCGCAGGTGCCGACAGTAAATCGTTTTTTTTACTAAAAACCCAGACCCTTTATGGAAAAGCAAATTAATATTTTGCGATTGGCCTGGAAGCAACATATTCCTACACCTATTAAGGTTGACGATCGTACCAAATGATAGAATACTGTGATGTAAAATATCTATCCAACCGTCATAAAAGTTTAAAATTAGAACAATAATTGAAGGATGTGCAGGGAAGCGATCTCAAATAGAGTAGATTCGATTTGAACATTGCAGTACAAACACCATTTATCACAAGGAGAACAATGTTACCTAAGGCTAAAATTAGTGCTCGACCGACGGTGAGCGGTGACTTCGGTTGAGTGTAGCTATATCAATGAAAACATACGACCTACTGCAGGGCAGCACCGATGAATTGCTACGCGCGTACAGTTACAGTTTCATTGATAGCTACGCTCGACCGACGTCAGCACTCACCGTCGGTCGAGCACTGGTTCCAGCCTATCTATTTTGTGCTAACACTAAGTACAGGATAGAGATATCGGTAGCTGACTAATAATTATAATACAATAGCATAGTATTGAAATATTTAAAACACAGGATTAAAGCAAAAATACTTTTTTTCTAAACTCCTGCGACATACCTATTTTAAATATATTTTTTTTGTAATCAACTAATGATGCATAATAAAATTATCTACTTAAACAATGACGATATAAAATAATAATACAAACAATTGTATTGTTTGTTTGTTACAAAATGCTTAAGGGCAGCGTTTTAACATTCTTCATTTATTTTTAATATTTGCACTCGTTGCAAAGCGACAGCACATAAATAAATTTTCCAGAGTTAAGGAATCAGCTCCGGGTTGTCGTTAGCTCACCGGTACAAACTATTACTGTTAAGTTATCCAAAAGTATTTGCAGATAACTCACACTTCAGCGATTAGAAATGCCAAATTACAATGAATGATTATTCCGAACAATACTTGCAATTAGAAATAGATTCGAATACAAAAGAATCAGAATATAATTATAACAAAACGTTTCAATACAGTTATAAATGACAACATGAAGGAAATAATATTGTAAGGTCCAATGCAAAGTTACGAACTAATTAGAATTTCGTATGGATACCAGTAGGAATATCTCTTATAGGAAAGTGGGTTCGCTATACCTTTATTAAACATCTTCGAAGAAACAAAAATAGACAACAGAACAAGCTAGATCCGTCCCCAAAAAACCCAGAAAAAGATTGTCTTTAGAATTAAGAGAAAGATTCTCAACGTTTTACTTCAGCTCTTCTCTCAGTTTTTAATGTTGAAACTGAAAATGTCAATGAACATTTACTTTGATCATGATATTACCAAAGCAAGATAATCAAGCTTTGAATGATCTCTCTGCTCAAATCGCACACTAGGTGTTGTCGGCACAACATATATTCCTCTTCCATTCTCCTCTATCAGCTGTCATCTCAGTACTCACTCCTTTCTTACCCATATCATCCTTCACACAATCCTTCCATCTTTTCTTTGGCCTACCTCTACTTGTATATCCATCCACATTCATATTTAACACTCTTCTAGTAACATGACTTTTTTCCCTCCGCATAACTTGTCCATACCACGCTAACCTATTATTACTCCTCAACTTTGAACAGTATTTGGCTAAAATAAATATGTACACAATAATAATTTTAAATCCAAACAAATCCGCCGCATTACTAAGGGTCAATAAAAACTGAAAAAAACTTTAAAACAATTTTATGTTACATACATGATTATCGTTTATAAAGAATGCTACCTATCTTATCCGCTTTGATATTATGAATAATTAAGATACGTGCCTGATTAAAATATGAAACTTAAAATATAGAGATTTTGTGTCTATTGATATACAGTAACCGTTGCATGTCGCAAAAAAATGATTCGCAAAGTATTTCTATGTATAATTTTGGTGTCGTACGCATTCAGTGAGTCCTGTGTGAAGCACACGTTTGAAGACGATGATTTCAATGATTGGTTTACAAACGACGTGGGGGTTTGTGTCGGCAGGTTATTTTGGAATATTGGGAGATACAGTTCTGTGGACTTGACCCCACAAAATGAACGCAGTACCTCTTTTATTACGCCTCAAACAGATATAAGTTGTGTGTCTTCGTTCTCTTTTACCATGAGCACTGGTGGTACGATTGAAGTGAACATTTATATGGAGACAACGGATTCTAATGACGAAATATCGATTTTGGTCAACCAAGTTGATGATAACACTGTAGTTGGAATGGCTTGGAACTCAGCCCAGGACGAAACGTTCGTGAGGGGATGGCATACTCTGAGGTTCACCTTATCCAGTTCATTCTCTGATGATTTTGATGGCTATGTGAGTATTCATATTGTGTTTAAGTGGTGTTCAGAATGTTAGATGAATTTCACGCCTATTGCATTTCCGAAGGAAAATGGAGGGGTGTATATTCATAAAATCGCAGCTCTCCAATGCCTCTATTTAATTGTAATTCTATGTTCCATGGCATAAGTCTAACACAATTTCGAGCTCAAATTAAATATTGATCTAAATTATTTGACTTTAATTATATTAAAATTTTGCATTTTATATCAGTACTATCGTTAATCAGTTAAGCCTCTATCTAAAGAATGTAAAATCGATCATACTCTTTCCTTTTTGCTTAATTATGAAAGTGTATCAATTAAAATCAGTAACATGTATACATAATTATCCATCATTATTTTATGAAATTCAGATATGAAATATACGTATAATGGGACGTTACACGAAAGTAAATCCAATCGGTATAATTATGATGGTTTTAAATTATGACGTATGTACTAGGTATGCCTAGATAAATTCGTACTTTAAAAACTATTACAGCCGTTTGTGAAATCAATACTGCCTAATATTAAAGACGCTTATCTTCTTAAGATAAAGAAATCGACATCAATATCAGTACCCATAGTACGAGTTTGTAAGGCTTATTTAGACGCAGATAGTTTCTCGAAGCGAGTGTCATTCTATCTCTATTTTCACCATAGAGAAAGACAAAGACAAAACGAGTCTCGCGTCGAGAAATTCTCGTGTAAATTAATCTTAAAACGGCAATAGTTTTCGCAAGGTCGGTAAATTATATCTCTCTCACACACACGCAAGACAAAAAGACGAATATTTATTCAGTTGAGTGAGCTCAAGAAAACTATTTCCGTTTTAGCCATTTGCAAATTCGTACTTACTGGGAGTACTGTATAAAAATACTACAAGTATTAATGTGAAAGTGTAAATCTCGTCATACGCCTACAAAAGACGATGCTCACCAACTATGAAAAAAAAACCCAAAGCGAACAGATACAGAATGTAGTTCAAAATTTAGTGATATTTAGTTATGTCATTCTGTAAATATTTCACTATAAGATTCGATGGCTAAATATGTAATACTGCTATTTGACTTTCATCAGGGGTGATTTTTTCTTAATATGTCATAGATTTGAAGAAATATCACTTCTTAACTACATCTTGTGTCTGTTTAGTCTGATTGTTTTTGAGCACTGTGTTTTAATCCCAAAATGATTGTAAGCCGGTTCGGACAAACCACTACTGAACATGAGCGTCCCAATAAACACTACAATGAAAGTTTAAAGGTGAAAATTAATATAATAACCAGGCATGGCATCCAAATTGGTTTAAATGGACAGTTTGATGTGTAAGGAGACAGGAAGACAGCATTAATAGCTGCTATTAATTACGCATAAAAAAAGAAGAAATTCAGTAAAAGAAATGTACGTATCTGTACCTACGTGCACGATAAATCTAAGGTTCTTGGAATTGTAACAACATGATTATATTATATTTGACGAAATATATGGCGGTCTTAAAGTGCATTATCTAAGATATGCAAAATTTTCGAGCTAAAGATTCATTGATACGATATCAAAGACGGCGACGCTATGAGTAATAACATATTTGAAGTATAACTATTTTCCCTTGATGAGATCGATAAAAATACATACATAAACATAATTAGCCCATTACTGTCTCACTGCTGAGCACGGGCCTCTTCTTAGAAGGGTTTAGGCCTTAGTCCACCACGCCGGTTTGGTTGGCAGACTACACATACCATCGAGAACTTTATAGAGTCCTCTTAGGTTTCCTCACGGTGTTTTGCCTTCACCATTGACGCAAGTGATAATCAAATTCTAATTCTGAATTCTCGAAAAGTCAGAGATACGGTCCAATATCAAACTCAGACCCTCCTGCATGGAAGACAAGCGTTCAAGCTGCTATCACAGCTTATTAACAATATCAATAAAACTATTGACGTAAATTCTGCAACTGTTTTATTGGAATGTTGAATAACAAGTCCGGTTTAATATAGGATTAGTTATCTGCACCCAAACCTTATCCATTCATACAAATGTTTTCTCATAATTCTGATGCTGATAACGTAATTCACATTTGTTGCACCGTAAGGCCTTTTATATGGAGGCGCGGAGCGTGATGCGAGGCGTTGGGCGGACAATACCAACCTGTTCTGTTCTGCCAACCCTTTTCCCAACTATTTTTGGGGTCAGCTTCCAGTCACGGAGCGATTACCATCAGACCTCCGGAACCCAGTTACTGGGCAATGCCGATATCCTATGTTTAGACTGGTTGTCAGACTTTCGGGCTTCTGACTTCCCATAACGACTGGCATAGGTATTCGTATGAAACCCGGGACCGACGATTTAATGTGCGAACAATACAAACCTATAACAATTTATTAGAGCGTTACTTTAATGAGACGCGTTCTCCGCGCGTATTTTTTGAGTAGTAGTTGTAACATATTTTGTGTACTCGTATGACAGCACGTGGCTCCGTGCGCGGCGTATTATACCGCGCCTCTAAAACAACGCCTAAGTATTTATGTTGAGTCACAAAGTAAGACGTTGATGAACGTACTTATCTTATTACTTCTTTCAGGCATATCAAAAATGGAATATGTATATAATATACCAATTTATTCCGTATGATCTTCTGCCTAGATCAGATCATACCACTTTATCTACTAATATTCATTAGTATTTTTTTTTGTCGGTTCTTACACTAAGAAGAGGTCCCTAATCATAAGAATCCAAACATTTTAAAAATTACATGCTTCATAGAGTTCTTTGTAATGACCTGCTAATAACTTGGTACATGTATTTAAGTTATTTGTCACACATCTTCGCTCAAAACTAAAGTTAACGTTTAAAAAAGATTTTTTTATAACCTAACCAAATATTAAGCTTATCTACGTTTGTTTCAGGTATCCATAATGGGCATGGCGGCTCCGGAATCCATTGTTTTAGTCGATTCATTCCGTTACATACCGCCAAACATGGACGAAAGTTTATGTCAACTCTACGAAGAAGAACTAACCACCACAGAGGAACCAACCACCACGGAGGAGCCAACCACGACAGAGGAACCAACTACCACGGAAGAACCAACTACCACAGAGGAACCAACCACCACTGAAGAACCAACCACCACGGAGGAACCAACCACAACTGAGGAACCAACTACTACAGAGGAACCAACCACCACAGAGGAACCAACCACCACAGAGGAACCAACCACCACAAAGGAACCAACTACCACAGAGGAACCAACCACCACAGAGGAACCAACCACCACAGAGGAACCAACCACCACAGAAGAACCAACCACCACAGTGGAACCAACCACCACAGAGGAACCAACCACCACAGAGGAACCAACCACCACAGAGGAACCAACCACCACACAGGAGCCAACCACCACACAGGAACCAACAACTACTGAGGAACCAACCACCACAGAAGAACCAACCACAACTGAGGAACCAACAACTACTGAGGAACCAACTACCACAGAAGAACCAACCACCACACAGGAGCCAACCACCACAGAGGAGCCAACCACCACACAGGAGCCAACCACCACAGAGGAACCAACCACGACAGAGGAACCAACCACGACAGAGGAACCAACCACGACAGAGGAACCAACCACGACAGAGGAACCAACCACGACAGAGGAACCAACCACGACAGAGGAACCAACCACGACAGAGGAACCAACCACGACAGAGGAACCAACTACGACAGAGGAACCAACCACGACAGAAGAACCAACCACCACAGAGGATCCAACCACGACAGAGGAACCAACCACGACAGAGGAACCAACTACCACAGAGGAACCAACCACTACAGAAGAACCAACCACCACACAGGAGCCAACCATCACAGAGGAACCTACAACTACAGAAGAACCAACTACCACGGAAGAACCAACTACCACGGAAGAACCAACTACCACGGAAGAACCAACTACCACAGAGGAACCAACCACCACAGAGCAACCGGAACCAAACACAACGGAAGAACCAACCACTACAGAAAAACCAACCACCACACAGGAGCCAACCATCACAGAGGAACCTACAACTACAGAAGAACCAACTACCACGGAAGAACCAACTACCACGGAAGAACCAACTACCACAGAGGAACCAACCACCACAGAGCAACCGGAACCAACCACAACGGAAGAACCAACCACCACTGAGCAACCGGAACCAACCACCACAGAGCAACCGGAACCAAGCACAACGGAAGAACCAACCACCACAGAGCAACCGGAACCAACCACAACGGAAGAACCAACCACCACAGAGCAACCGGAACCAAGCACAACGGAAGAACCAACCACCACAGAGCAACCGGAACCAACCATTACAGAGGAACCAATCACTACAGAGCAACCAACCACCACAGACAACCCAACCACAATAGAGGAACCAACCACTACAGAGGAACCGACAACCACAGAGGAACCAACAACTACAGAGGAACCAACAACCACAGAGGAACCAACAACTACAGAGGAACCAACAACCACAGAGGAACCAACAACCACAGAGGAACCAACAACTACAGAGGAACCAACCACCACAGAGGAACCAACAACGACAGAGGAACCAACCACTACAACAGTGTCGACGGATCCAGATATCACACCCGAACCGTGTCCAGCACCTGACATTGAAAACCCTAACAGTTTTTGGACCCCACTTATCATTACAATGGTAGTTGTTCTATCGCTCATATTCTTAGCTCTAATATGTCTGCTATTTTACGAGCTTGGGCGAAGGAGAGCTAAAGCTGCAGCGGCAGCTGAACTTTTAGATTTTCAAGACCCTCCAAGTACTTTCAAAGTACCAAGAGTAAGGCACGTATTTCCTGATGCGAATAGAAACCCATTTTCGAGAAGTAGTGCGTTCTTACCTTAACGACCAATTTGTATCTTATTTCTGCGAGATCAACGTTTTCTGATGTACATATATTACAACATTAATTTCTTCGCCTTATACCAAAGAATCTACATTCATCTCCATTTTATTCGTATCACCTACAAAATTGTTAAAAGTTTAGCATTTTCATGCTCACACATATTGTCATCCGAAGATTTATTGACCGAAGTGAATAAAAATAAGTCAAAGGGTTTGCTCGCATTTTAAGTTCATTAGTCTTTAAATGGATTTTTTTTAAATATGTATACAATTTGTTGTCTATTCACTACCATTATACTATTTTATATTTTTTAGTTTTGTTGTTAAATCCTAATCTAAAATTAAGTTTCCTACGGATATTAATGAATTAGTAATTTTAGAAACCATTTCATACATTACTAATTTCAACAGAGAGACAGTGAGCGCACCTCACAACTATTTTAAAGTTCTAACATGCTGTGATTGGGAACTCTCCCATACCTATATTTTCATGCCAATTAGCCACTCAATTAAGCTATCGATTAATACAAAAAGTTGTAGTGTGCGTATCAGATACTCTGCCTTTTTATGTTACCCAGCAATCGTGGGCCGTTGTTTCAAGAATTGTATCCATCCCTGATCTCATATGCCCTGATCTTACAAAGCAGTTAGCCTAGAAACAATGGATATAATCTTGCTCCAACGTAGACTAACGATTGGGATAGCGTTATAGTATCCAACAAGAATGTGCATTGTACAATTGTAGGTAACTAAAGATTATTCACATTCCAGCGGCACGGGCACGGGCGGAAGCAACAAGTTCAATGTTAAATAAAACTTATTCATATACATGTACAGAATGATGACAAGACAGGACGGAACTGAGGACGGGGCAGGACGGTACGGTACGGAGGACGGTACGGGACGGAACGGAGGATGCATGGGCGGCGACGATCGTCAACGTGCTCTCGTATTCTAATCTCTACGCGTATATAAATAAGTTTTATTTTACATTGAACTTGTTGCGCCCGCGTGCCCGTGCCGTTATTATGTGAATAGTCCCTTTATCGTATCAGATTAAGCTCTTTATAATTGTTATTGAAGAGGTAGTAAGACCTCAAATATTATAAGTACTAAGCTAGCTATAATTATTATTGTAAGGTGTTGAAATGTAGCTTAATTTAATGTATATTATCTTAAAAAATGATAATCTATTTTATCTTATTTAATCGATAATACGGCATTTTATCACAGTAGTTGCCCTATAATTGCAATCGGAAATGTCACTAATTGAAACACATGTACTGCTGTTATAAGTACTATATCACTCATGTAATCATAATTATTTAATTAAAACCATTGTGCTCGAATAGTATCTTTTTTGTAAATATTGATAGATATTTGTAAATATAAGTTATTTATGTTTTATATTTAAGACTTTTAATTGTGCAATCATAATCAATTAATTGACCGTTTAGTGTTTTTATTAAAATAAGTACCTGGATGACCGAGCTTCGCTCGGTTTATTTTTTTAGTAAAACGACGTTTTCTAAAAATTAAACCTAGCTAGATCGATTTATCGCCCCCGAAATCCCCTGCATACTATATTTCATGAAAATCGTTGGAGCTGTTTCCGAGACTCAGATTATATATATACATATACTAGCGGACCCAGCAGAAGTCGTCTTGCCCGACCGACAGCAGCGCCACCTACCGGGTCCAATTGTGAATCTAAACCATCCAGGGCGCCACCCAAACGCATACAAAAAAATTCATTCAAATCGGTCCAGCAGCCGATAAGGAGGAGTTCAGTGACATAGACACGTACAGTCGAATTATATAATTATATAAAAATATATACAAGAATTGCTCGTTTAAAGGTATTAGATATATTTTGTGCATGAGCCTCCAAACTTGGGTTTACTGACATCTAGCGAGAACGCCCAGAACTTTTATATGATATTTCTGCTTACAAGATAACAATATTATAACACAAGATTATCATAATACCTGACCTGTACCGATTTAATACTCGATAGGCTAATTACAAATAGCATGCATGAATGCTTTAAACGAAAAAAACAACACTTCCATAAAAAATATAATTAGAGTTTATTAGACTAACAAGTATACCTATACTCCATACAGCGAATAAAAAACGAGACGAAATTATAAACTTCCTACATATTTTTTCATGTGTATCACAAATCCTTGTCATTATACAAAATCAAATTTGTTACGTGACTCACAAATACTCGTTTCGTATTTTTTTTAACAAATACAAAAAAAAATGGAACACGTACATCACAAGGACGGCCTAATAAAAGAGCACGAATTGGTTCCTATTTCTTAAAATGGAAATAGAATGGAACATGAGATGTATTTGAAAATGGAATTTTATTTTAAAGCCTTAAACTAAACTGTTGAGGGGCTCATGGCTAATTAACAACAGCATCGATCATTAGATTTGCGAGGTTAAGCTGCGCTTGCCGCGGTCAGTCCGTGGATGAGTGACCGATCGTTACACATCGAGACTCCCTCCGTGCCTCGGAGAGCACGTTAAACCGTCGGTCCCGGTTGTCATACAAATTCCTATGACTGTCGTTACGGGTAGTCAGAAGCCCGAAGATCTCACAACCGGTCTAACCTTAGGATATCGGCATTGCCCGATAACTGGGTTGCAGAGGTCTGATGGCAGTCAATCCGTATACAGTACTGCAGTCGCATCTGGTTAGACTGGAAGCTGACCCCAACATAGTTGGGAAAAGGCGGGAAGGAGAATATGCTAAACTGTAAGCCATGTTGTGAAATAGATCAGAGAAACAGAGGCAATATAAATTAACAAATCTGAAATATCGTCAGTATTGGAGCCTAATCTACTAACAAAGTAATTGTTTAAACTCGGAATTGAACTACAGCCATTTGACTTTATTCTTAAAGCGATATTAACAGTCTAACGGCCGTACTTCACCTGCGGTTCGATTGCGATTTTAAATAGCAGGCGTAACACGAACATTTGACGTATAGTATCAAAAACGTATCGCCAATTTAAGCCAGTTTTGAATCGAAAATACAACTGTTCTACTCAATCGATTGCGTGTCCAAGTAGGCCGCTGCAAACACAATTTGACGAAGTGGGGGTTCATTGATCAATCCAACACCCAGTGCGAGTGCGGTGCTCCTGTCCAGACTATATCCCACTTGCTGGAGTGTTCCAAATATCCGTCCACCTGCACCCTTGATGATCTGAAGAGCGCTACCGAAGCAGAAATTAATGTGAGCCACCTACTGGGCGCAAGCACTATAATTTCTACAAAATGAAGTACCGTCGATACGAAAAGAAGAAGAAGGCTGTCCTATAACATTTTGGTTTTTTTTTGCGACACTGTCAATTTGTGTCACAAATAGATATCAATAAAGTTTTCAATTTCATTAAATAATATATGAGAAACGAGTACTTCCGATTCAAAATTCACTCACATTACGTTTACTTTAGTAACTCGACAGCATTCAAGCTAGACCTACAGTTTTGTTAGAGGTATTGGCTTTGAGGCAGCATGCACCTACAAACAATGTAGTACTAGTAACTAATTATTGAAATACATACAACTGGCTTAAGATACAACTAAATAATTATACTACCGCAGCAACATGCACCTGTGAGCTAATAACATCATGTTACGAACAAGAGCTGCCTGCCAAACACAGTGCTAATGTACCAGTGTGGTTTCCATGTCCATTGTATTGCCACCCTGTATGTTCTGGTCAACACACCACATGACAGATTTTATAAAACAAGGTTCGTGAATATCGCTGAGTCTGTTTGGATGTTTGGTATATTTCAGATTGGTTATTACTTCGAAACTTCTGAGAGAGATTGACGGGCACTTAATTTACAAGATTATTATTTCCTTTATTTATTTATATACAATTATATGATTACATTTTTAAATATTTTTACATCGGGAACAGGGTCCAAGCTACCGGTGGTCAGGGCCTCAGAGAGAGGAACTTCCTGACAATACGTGCCGTGTCCAGAAGTACCGCTTTCTGTATCAGGCCCTTGACCCAGCTGCCCAACGAGAGCCTCATCAGATGTTGATCGAGGCTCTCGTTATCTCGTTACAAGATTTATTATTAAAACGGTATTATTTTTATAAAGTTAAAGCCTCATCGTCTTTCTGTTCGTTTGTGTCCTTTTTACAGCTAAATTGTCTGCATTAAAAGAGTATCCACGAGTGACCATACTTAAGTACGTCCAGCACACCCTGAGCAGTCAACCCCACTACCAACCTCACCGACTGGCTAACGTTTTCACCACAGGCATGAGCATTTCTCAAATAGCCCGATAGAAGAAGAAACTAAACTGACAATATGCGAGAGATAATTTAGGTTAGATGTGTTGGTATGATGTTTGTTAATCAATCACGTCGATTAGCTTTTCTGATGCTGATTTTTTTTTCCTTTTCTTTTTAACCCTAAGGTTGACTGGTAGAGAATGCCTTATGGCATTAAGTTCGCCTTATGTACCACAATAGTGCATAGAAGTATAAATAAATAAATGAGCTGAAAAGGCTGAACGGATTTTGATAAAATTTTGTAGATACACAGGTAGGATAAAGATACCTTGGAAACTGGATGTAGATAGATTAACGCTTTTATTCCGGAAAACTTCGAAATAACAAACAAATAAATTTAGACTGCCTCGTTGGTCTAGTGGTGGCAAGCGCGACTGCTGATCTTGAAGTCCTGGGTCCGATCCCCAGGTCAGGCAAAGTGTTATTGGGTTTTTCAGTGTGGAACTCCTCAGTAACAGCCCGGAGTTTAGATTTGTGCCTGGTTGGTGGCTATAGGCTCGCCCCCTATTACATGGGGCCTAAACATAACGGCGAAACGAGGGTGTGTTACTATACACCTCTGCCCAAGTCTTCGGGGAATACAGGCGTGACGTTATGTTAACACTTTAACCAATGGACATTACATAATCAATGGCTCAGTGAGACAAGCATGACGCATGACGAACCTCACCAAAACAACAATGACCTCTGCCTTTGCTACAATTTTTAACCTCGGCGACAACGATCAGTAAACAAAACCAGTATCAGTAAATCAATTTTGATCAACATATTTCGAATTATTTTTCTTCCTGGTGTTATATCATTATTGGTCTGCTTTTAATATTAATTTTTTCGCAAAAATCTCTGTCTTTCTTCACCAACAATCACTCAGCAGTAATTTCCTAGAGTCTGAGTTTGATCCTAATCCGCACGTCTGAATATAGTAATTATCTGTAATTCGAATTCATGAACCGATCAGAATTTAATTATAACAACAGAGGCTTAAGAAAAGTTATCGTTGGTGTGTAGTCCGCCAATCCGCACTGTCCAGCATGCTGGTCTAAGGTCCTCCTTCTCATTCTAAGGAGCCTCTTCCCGTACCCAGCAGTAGGACAGTAATGGGCTGATTATGTTATGTAAGTAATCACTCAGCTCATTACAAAATAATGAACATGTAACCAAGCAAGAAACTCTAAGTTGTTTTACTGTTTATTTGTTTGTTTAGTGTAGGCGTGGGTGGTGCTAAGAGGTCATAGTCGGACCTTGAATCATTGATACTTTTGGTGTTTCCCTCATTCACTTGCATCCCTTAGTAACCTTGAAATAAAATTTTATTTTTAGTATCGCAATCATGAGAACGCTTGAAATAGACAAACTGGTTTGAATATAAGGATATGTTTATGGGAAATTCGCATGTCAAGGTCACGACACCTATATTCTTAAAAAGGATATTTTTATTTACAAGCGGATAAAATATATTGCAAACCCACGTCATTATAGAACCTACATTAAGAAATCCCATGATTTATAACAATATACTTTTAGCAACTTAGCTGAGGTGCACTAACAGAGCCTCCTCGAATGACGATACTTAAGTACATCCGGCGCACCCTGTCCAGTCAGTCCTGTCACCAATCTTGCTGATTTTCTATCTGGCTTATCTTTTCTGGTCATGAGCTATTCTCATATAAGAAGGTCGAGCTGACACAAGAAGATTCTCAGCAATACACACTTTTTTTTATCTGTCTTTTGGCTGATTCGTTTCTGGTTAAAATCGAGACTCCTGTATCTTTACCAATAATGAAGCAAAGAACTCATTGCTTTGCATAATAGACCCTCTATCACAGGTAAAATTTGCTTACGAGTCTATTTTATACCTAGTTTGGCAATAAAAATTATACCACAGAACATAACATCACGCCTTGTATCCCCCGAAGGGAGATGTTTTTTAATATACCCTCGTTTCGCCAGTTATCTTTAAGTCCCATTTAATAGGGGGCGAGCCTATTGCCACTAACCGGGAACAAATTCAGAGTCCGGGCTGCTACTGAGAAATTCCTAATGGAAAAACCCAATAACACTTTGCCCGACCTGGGGATCGAACCCAGGACCCTATGCTCAGCAGTCGCGCTTGCAACTACTAGACCAACAAGGCAGCTTATTAGCTTACGAGTCTATTTATATACCCAGTTTGGCAATAAAAATGCTACCATTAAGCAAAACGATTCGTCTTTGTTTATAGAAACCGGTCATTATAGATCAAGTCTCCTCCAACTACCAAGCCAGTACTATACAGTTTTCATCACGTACGGTTAAACAAAAAATAAGAGATACATAACAGTCGCTGTACAAGCAGCCATAACGAGGTCATCGACATCGACCTTGACGGTTATAGGAAGAAATCTGATATTTTGATGCTGCGGTCCCGAGCGTATATTATGTTTCCTAACATAATGTTTATTAAAAGCTTCAGGAGCTTCTAACAGTAACGAGAAATTTGGAGAAAATATTCGAGGGAGACGATAACGAACCTGAATTTTGACAAGTTATAATATAGCAGAAGTATAGCATATAATAATCAGCCCATTACTGTCCCACAGATGGATCTTAGTCCTTAGTCCACCACGCTGGCTTCGTGTTGGTTGACGGACGACACACCATCGAGACATATTTGGAGCAGTCTCAGGTGTGCAGGTTTCCAAACGATGTTTTCATACACAATTAGCGCAAGCGATAAAAAAACTGCCTCGGTGTAGTGGTCGCCAGCGCGACTGCTAATCGTGAGGTCCTGGGTTCGAACCTTAGGTCGGGTAAAGTGTTACTGGGTTTTTCCGTGTGGAAGTCGCCAGTAGCAGCCCGGAGTTTGGATTTGTGCTCGGTTGAGGCTCGCCCCCTATTAGGTACATGGGACTTGAACATAACGGTGAAATGGGGGTGTTACTACCTATATGCCTCTGTCCTACCCTTCGGGGAACATAGGCGTGATGTCATATTATGTCTTATTGTATGAAAAAATATATACTAAAAGGGCCGAGTTCATACTCAGACCCTTCTACATGGAAACCAAAATCTAACTCTTCCGACCGGTAAAGGAACCAGTCCTAAAAAGTTGACGCAATGAAAACACCAAGCTTGTCTGGTAATTTATCAAATACAGAAATCACTGCTACCTTCCAATACATATGTCATATGCCATCATCTACTACTCGTAATGCACCATATCTTTCAATAACGTAACAACAAACCATAAAATTAAGTAATGGAAAATCCAATTAGCAATCCCAGATCGTGCAAGAACCCTGAACCTAATGCGTCATAAACACCTTATACCAGCAGTCTAGGTGACCAAGATTATGACGAGTTGATGGCCATTACAACGGAGACAGAAAAACCCAATGCCCTGTGTTCTTGACACAAATATTCGTAATAATACGTAATAGCTGACAAGACAAGGCTCTCGTATGAATTTACAATGGGCCATGACGTCATTGGGTGTGACAGATGAAAAGAATTGCCAGGGGTAGTCTTTGTGGTCGGTGGAAGTAGGTAAAGCAATTATTTTTAACAAACAAACGTATGCGATAATAATAATAGTGGTCTATTAAGAAAAATACACTGAAAGGCCTTGGAATGGTGACGAAAATTGTCGTCTAGAATAGCGTTTATTTGGGTTTACTACCAGAAAATTCACAAAGGACTATACAAATGACTATCTAATATTGGCATTGAGGTCAATATTCAGAAATAGATCTTATTTGAGAATTGCCTTAAGCCACGTCACAACTCACAACTTTAAAAAGACCTCAAATTATAATTATCAAGAGACGAGAACTGCCTCAGTCCTCTTGTCCACGGTGACGTGTTTAAATCCGGCGATATGACCGGGCCTACGTTAGAACAAGGGCGATGTAAACAATTATTATATATCATATATATATATATTACAATATTTATATATATGTAAGTATTATGTCTATGTGTAGTATATATTTTGCAGCAGTACACCATGGACTACCCCCTCTATCTTATTCATTGACTTCCTGTTCATCCAAAGGTTGTCTGGTAGATATCGCTATCAGCGATAAGACCGCCATACCCTTTAATGTTTATTATTGTATAAGAGCTGTGTTACAATTTTGGTGTACAATAAGGTATATTCTATTCTATTCTATTCTAAACACGTCACCGTGGGCAAGAGAACTAAGAAGGCAGTTCTCATCTCTTGATAATTATAATTTGATATCTTTTTAAAGTTGTGAGTGGTTTGAAATTCCAATGAAGTTTACATTTTGACAGCCACTTAGAATATTGCTCATAGGCCACCATGTTGACAGTGGGTTATTAATACAGGTGTAAATTACTACAGCAAGGTTTTTGAAAAATGCGAACCATAGCTAGGAAGATTTCCGTTTCTAAACACAAAACAATAAAAAAACAGCACCAACTACATTAACGTTTAATAAAATGGAAAGGCGCTTTTCATCGTGAAACTTGTGTATTATTGTGTAGAGCGCATACCTAGCGCATAAGGAAAGCGCTTGGAGTGATGAATGCGGGTTCAAGCCGTGACCCCTATTCATCTTACGAAGTCAAGCAGGTATATTCACACTTGATTACTTGTGGAGGAAGTAGATTATATACCCACGTACATATATCTTACTCCAGTGTATATAAAATATTCCTTTTTTATGTAATCAGTTGACGGACAAGCCGACGGTCCAGCAGATGGAAAATGATAAACACCTACATACCAAAAACATTATAGCAGTGATAGCCTAGTGGTGTGACTGTCGGACTGCCAAGTCATAGGTCTCGAATTCGAACCCAAGACACGCATCTCTGACTTTTCGGTTTCATGTGCGTATTGTATAATTATCACTTGCTTAAACGGTGAAGGAAAACATCGTTAGGAAACCGGCATGTCTGAGCGATATTTCTCGACGGCATGTGAAGCCAAGTCAGATGCCCATGGGTGGCATAAACTCTGACACCAGGTTAGTCACTAACCACACGAAAAGAAGAAGACCAAAACCATTGTTGATTGTATTTCCAACTTTAGAGACAATGCTGGAAAATCTCTTGTGCCTGTAATGTCACCGGCACCCATACCTACCCTTCAAATCGTAACAGCAATGCTGCTTAGCAGAAATGGTATAATGGTAGTACTTACCAGGACGAACTCTTTTATAAGGAGCACAACTACTATTGAAAAATTCTTCTAGATAATTCTTATTCATAATATACTAGCGACCCGCCCCGGCTTCGCACGGGTGCAATATAGATACTAATGTGGGGCATATAAACCTTCCTCTTGAATCACTCTATCTATTGCTGAAAACTGCATTAACATCCGTTGCGTAGTTTAAAAGATCTAAGCGTACAGACAGCGGAGGCGACTTTGTTTTATACTATGTAAAGATTGTAATATTGATAATAGTTATACGTGTTAATCAGTCCCGAATTACAATTTGATTTATTATGATGTAATAAAAACATACCATTATGCAAACGTGTGAAAATGTAAATGGCTGATGACTATATTAATACCAGACGTTATAGCAAACGCATTACCATTTTTTACAAATTCCTGCGTTTATCAAAAACCAATTTGAATTTCCGGTGACGACTCGCACTCAATTAATTCGCGGATATTTTTTACTTCGGCTAATTTGCCTTTTATGGTAAAAATTACAAAAACGAAATTAAACTTTGACAAAGTAAATTGCCATTAACGTGAAAATAAAAAGCTGAAATATCACATTCTTTTTTTTCATATTCTTTCGTCACTTAATTAACGCTTAGAACGTCAAGTATTGAGGAAATTTCTTCCGCAAAGGTTTTTTACGGTAAACGTAACTTAGGACAAAGGGAAATTAGGAGCATTGGAGAACAAAGAAAGGAGGCCGACCACAAAATAAGCGACGAAATTCTACCATTGAAATCTGATAATGTGAGTTGTTATCGAGAAATGTTACTAAGATTTCCGCTGTTGAATCTACAGACTCTTTATATACCTATACAGCCCATTACTGTCCTAGTACAAGGCAGGGGCTTCTTCTCAGAATGAAAAGGGTTTAGATCTTAGTCCACCACGCCGGCCTGGTGCGGGTTGGCGGACTACACACACCATCGAGAACTGTATGGAGCCCTCTCAGGTTTCCTCACGATGTTTTCCTTCACCGTTAACGCAAGTGACAATCAAATTAAATTATGATTCGAACATGAATTCAAACACACACACAGTTTTTTTTATAATAATTAAAATTTCATACCTCCAAAGAATTTTCTGACGCCTGAAAAGAAAAAATACCTCTTTACATAGCCTACAATCGATTTATGAGAGCAGTGCAACCGGCCACATACTCTGCATGGGACCTGTGCACTGTGAAATGTGGAAACAATATTCTTTTCATAATATTATGATCGATCTTATTATAGAACCTATATTTAAACGTCTTTCTTTACGTATCGATTCAGTCAAAGAAGCTAGCAATCAATAAATTAACGTGGAAGTGTATGTAGCACACGCCATTATGAACGAGCAGTTAAAGCGATCCTTCACAAAGACAAAATCCTCGCAAAGAAAAACAATTTTGACTTACTGTGCCTTTTAAGTTCTATTGGGTATATATACTTAAGTACTTACGTCCAGCGTACCCTGGGTAGTCAGCCTCGCTACCAACCTTGCTGACTGACTAATCTTTTCACTGCCTTCTTTTGAGATGAAGAAACCCTATTAGATTTTTGCAAACTGGTTTTTATGTCCTCATCATTGCCTTATCTAAACCTACACTTAACATTAAGGAAGTTTTACAAGTCCATAATTATGTCAACTAGGTTATGTAAACCCGGAAGAAACCTTCCAAAAAGTACTAAAAACCATATGAGCAACATTAGATCATAAATTCGTATGACGCCTTACTTTTTTGGATTTCACTGAGGGTCACGGTCAAAAACCTGACTAATATAATTATATTCAACATCCGTCCAATGAATTACCTAATTGAGATCGGATACTCAGATCGGATACTCAGATTCAACGACCTAAAGTAACTCGTAGACCTTGAAATAACCATCCAATTTAAGTTGTAATTAAATAAAAAAAGTTTATTGCTTCTTTGATAAACTAAGGCTGGTGTCTACCAACATTAATTCTCTGGTTAAAAAACCGTATTTTAGAAAAAGGTACAAGTACTACTAATTTTAGATAAACGGTTGTTTAATTAGAGAATTAAAGAAAGAATACTGCCGCGGATGTTGCAAAGTACGTCAGAGATTATTATGAAATCAATGAACAGGTGCTTGCATATGTATACCTACTGATATCTGACGGTGATTTTGAAACCGCCTACCAACTACCACTATTCCCTTAATCTCATATTCGTTGTAGCAATCTGCGGAGGAACCCCATGTGGAGCAGTGAACGTCGACGTCTAAGCGATAAGTTATGTAATCGAGAACGTTAATAATGTTTGTGTTTTCAAGCGAAACAACACCACTAGAGTTCTCAAGAGGACATATGAATGACTCACACATTGCTTCAGATTATAAATTAACTAATGAAAGTAAAAACACAACAGTTAAGAAACACGACATTGAGAATTTCCCAGAAACAATACGAAACGTCAGATCGAGTTCTTGAATGCATAGTAGGTATGAATGTTGATCGCAGAGCGAAATATAATTGGGGTAAGCGAATAAAATTAAAACTCCCAGCGAAGACTCCCCACGAACTCGCCAAGATAATTGGTCGCGAAAGCAGAAAAACAAGATAAAATTAATGTGCCACCATCAAAACACTTCAGCATTTCTTAATTAAGCACCCACTTAGGACGCTTTGTTTGTTATACAGAGTTGGGGATGCGTTTCACTTTAATATATTTAGAGGGCGGTAACAAAGGTTTTGTTTTTATAAACAATGAAATGGTATCTTCGTGCTCATTTCTTCAAAACCAGGGCAGTATTGCAAGGGGTTGTGATTGCTTGGTAGATTTTTTAGATCACCAACTTAATCTGTCTACTGCTAGATATCAAACATGGGCCTTCTCGTATACCACTAAAGGATTGTCACTTTAGTTGAATGATTGTGCATGATCCCATGATTGTTCGTAGGAGAGTATATTTTTGCTAGGTGGTAGTTCCTATACAGTCCGACTGGCTAACAACCACCCTCACAATAAAGTCCGGCGCCAAGCAGTTTACTGTATTCGGGGTTTAGGGGAATCCCTCTATATCTCTGCCCACCTTAGATCCTGTCTGCGCTTACCATCAGGTGAGACTAAAGCCAAACGAGACCAAGTGAAGAATAAAAATAACATATGATATAAGACATACGACACAAATTATTTTAATGATATTGTATCTAATAGGTACTCACTTCATAAAAGTAGCACTAACAATTGTCAAGACATGAGAACTTATATTGCACTGCTAAGTGCTAACAGCTTTGCCCAGTACATCTTGGTAGATGAAGTAATAACTAAATCTAAATTTACCTACTGAATTTGCCATATTTTTCACGTTTGCCTCTAATTGTGTTTACAAGCAGTGCCGCCAGTAAATGCCAATAAATAATGAAAGGAGAACTCTTAAATAATCGTTAGATAATGATTTGTTAACATCTATGCGAGCGGAAATATTAAGATCTGATAATTTTAGGAGTTCAGTCATTATAGTTTTTATTAGAATTTGTAGCATCCGTTTTTAGTAGATCTATAGAAAAGCCGATATTGACACATGTTTATTTATTGACTGTTGATAAAATAATCCTCAAAACTAGTCTTATATCACAGGTTGTATTAAGTAGCTAAGCCTTAAAATATGTGTTAGATAGAAGCTGATTAGAAACTATTTAATAGAAGATTAGATATACTACACATTCCATGTAAATGATACATGTTTTGATCACTGTTTTTTGTCATTTTATTAAGGAGCTTACAGGCATCGCGAGGTATGCGCCGCGAATGGCTTGTCACGCATGCCTCAGGGGTTTACCACGCATGCATCGGGCTCTGTGGGCGGGGTGGCTCACAGTGAGCCATCCCGTCGACACAGCCTAAGGCATGCGTAGTAAACCATTCGAGACGCATGCCTCGCAATGTTTGTATGGACTTTTAAACTAAAAATCTTCTAAATCTCTAAAACCGCCTTTGGAGCCAAGGCACGTGAGAAGTCCATTCCTACGGCACGAGTTGAAGTACAGTCTATTACCCACGTCATTTACGTAACTCCATGTTACGTCTTTCAAGTAGTGGGCGTTGGCCTTTAATTGACATCTAGGAACATGAAGCCTTAGAATTTGCTATTATTACCTCCATAACGCAGATGTTGGAAAAAAAACAGCCGAGCTCAAGTAGGAGTCGGCAGGTCATGTTGCTCGAATGCAACCGGACAGATGGGCAAACATCGTTACTTACTGGACGTGTGAAAGAGGACATCGTCATTGAGGCCGACCGCGATGTTGATGGCGTGACGATCTAGACGTGTTTGTTGAGGTTGGAATGTCAGTAATGGCACAAAAGAGGGGTTTGGAAGGCTAAAGAGGAGGTATTCGCATAGCAAATAAGTAAAAACGGATACACAAACCCAAAACATTTCTTAATTACTGTTAATTATTACAACGAACATTTATATTACATCCACTGAAAGAAACCCACACAAAAACGTTTAAATTCATCTAAAACCATTGTGTGGGTTTCTAGTCTATAATAAAAATAAATTAGTACATTTCTATTCAAAGAAAAACCGTCTCCTGATGCCAGTGCCTAATATCTTTCTTTTAAATATTTAATTAGGCGACGCATTAATCTAACGTCTCAAAAGAATTAACGCTACTTAAAACTTTTGACAGTGGCCGCCATTAAACGCGGATACTTATTAAACAGGCTCTTACAGGCTTATAAAGTCCTGGGCTCTTGGGTTCAGAACAGCTATAGTTATAAGTTTAAATATTCGGTTTATATTTTTGGCCGCAATATGCCATTTTAGTGACGCGACTTACCATCTGGGTCCAGCAATTATTCAATTTGATTTATTCAGCTACAATTTTCATTGCTATACCAATAACACGGAAAGGAGATTGGAGACCAAATCAATCGGTGACCATAATAGCTATTGGTTTCGAAATTACTGGGAAATAAGGAATAAAAACTATATAAATAAACATAAATAATCAACCCATTACTGTCCCACTGCTGGGCATGGGCCTTTTCTCAAAACTAAAAGGGCTTAGACCTTAGTCCACCACGCCGGCCTGGTGCGGGTTGACAGACTACACACACCATCGAGAACTTTATGGAGCTCTCTCAGGTGTGCAGGTTTCCTCACGATGTTTTTCCTTCACCGTTAACGCAAGTGATAATCAAATTGTGATCCGCCCATGAAAATCAGAGGTACGGGCCGACATCGAACACAAACCGTTCTGCATAGGAGGCAAGCGTTCAACCGCTAATAAATAAATTCTAAAAAAGCTTATACTAGAATAGAATAGAATATACTTTATTGTACACCAAAATTGTAACACAGCTCTTATACAATAACAAACATTAAAGGGTACAATGGCGGTCTTATCGCTGATAGCGATATCTACCAGACAACCTATGGATGAACAGGAAGTCAATGAATAAGATAGAGGGGGTAGTCCATGGTGTACTGCTGCAAAATATATACTACACACCATACATAGACATAATACTTACATATAGGTATATATATATAAATTTATAAATATTGTAGTTTATATATATGATATATAATTATGTGATAGGGAAAACAAGGTAGATTGATGATGAGGTACTAATTTATGAGGAATTAGAAACGTGTTGAGAGAAGAAACGATCTATACTAGATACAGCATCAACTTATTCAATCGTAGTCTTAGTACCATTCTTCTGCAGTCCCCAATTAGGGGTATGGGAACCACAATCTGAGCCATGTCTGACTGCATTCACAGAACAACCAGTAAATATTCTGTACTGTGCTATATGACTGAAGTCTTTACCCAGTCACATTTTCTAAAAGAGAACCTCCATTTATAGCTGAGGACTGGAACTCTGCCAAATAAACAGCCATAGGCTTCCCTAGTCTCGTATCACATCGTAACCTAAGAAAGTACCTACTGCTATTGCCAGATTGCCACCTACGAGATCAGGCAACAAATGTTACCTTTTTAGAGAACCGTTTTTAATACTTCCTCTGTGTTACACCTAGGAGTCAATTCTACTAACAGAAACGTCGATCAACCGCAACCGAATCGAAGACGAACCGTTCATTAAGACAATTTCCGTTTTTAAAAACTGTCAAACTGCTTGACAACAAAAACAAAATCAAACATTTTGAAAATTTTCGTAAACGAAAACTGACTGGCTGTTGTGGTTCGATTATACTGCCGTCATTATTAAAAAGGGCATAACTAACTTTTCAATTTAGACGTTTCGTGACGGACCGCTGCGGTGCCGAAGCGGTGCGTTGGTCGTAATGCGCACGGACGGTCGTTTGTTTTCAAACAGAGAACGCGGTGCGGCAACAGTGCGGCGCGGCGTCAGTACCGCGAACGCTCGACAACACGCACTGTTGCCGCACCGCGTTCTCTGTTTGAAAACAAGCGACCGTCCGTGCGCATTACGACCAACGCACCTTTTCGGCACCGCAACGATCCGACACGAAACGTCTAAATTGAAAGCGCCCTAACACCATAAACGCCATAAACCGTCGTTTACGGTTTGACAACAATTTTGTTAGTAGAATTAGGTCTCAGGTTTAGAAAAATATCCTAAGCTGACGACAAACCAACGTAGGACTACAAATTACGTCTGCCACTGGGATTGGCAACAGTAAAATATGAAACATCGTGTTGTTTTGTGTATATTATTTTGTATTTACAGGTTTCAGATTTCAGTTATTGTATTTCGGTCATGGATGCTGTATAAATATTGTAGCAATCGACGTTTTATTGATTCAAGAGCGGTTATCGTGTCACGCGTTTGCGGTCAATGTTTAAGCTTATAAAGTATTGTAATAACAATACTAATTCGATTGTTAATAAATAGGAGATTTAAAAAATAATTGAGGAACGTTTTTCTTTTCTTTTAACATAAGCAATCTCTAAAAAGAAAACTGACAGTATGGTTTGATTGACCGTTAGCCTTGATTCGCACGAACGCTTTTTGAGCGTGTGTTAAAGAGAGAACAATAGATTAGCTGCGTTAAAAAAGCGCTATCATGTGAACACATAATGGCTTGCTAGTTGTTGTATTAGAACGTTCTTTTAACGCGCGTTGAAAAAGCGTTCGTGCGAATCAGAGCTTTAAGTTCAGACAGGCTGTTACTTGCATTTTTTCCAATAATATTTCCAAAGTTCGTTTATCTTTAGATAGCACATGAAAGAGTATGGGTATAAGGTTAATTCGAATTCGACACAATTTACTGTGATGGTGTCGAACAAAAGAAAAGTTGTTTAATATCATGTTTGAGGCCATTACAGTCAAGAGCCCCCCCCAGACTGCAGACTAAACTATCACCCGATAGTTGGCCGATTCTCTTTTTATAACGGAAACCGAATCGTTATAATGTACACACTTGAATACAATTTCATACTGATTAAGAAACCGACTAAACTATTGGCCGACACAAAGTCTGTAGTTTGCGGGGGCTCTAAATGTGTCGTTTTAAAAGGTAAACAACTACAAACTTCAACCAAAGCAATATTTTGTCTGCGCTAATAATAAAATGACGTCTTAAAGATGTTTTCAATATACACAGCAAATATAAAAAATTGTAAATAAAAATCGCTGGCCGACTGATCGTTTTTACCTTAAATGTTTCTTTCTAACTACGAACAAACAATTGATATCAATGTTCGCACAAAATAATAGCCGTAGAAGAGTCGACACACAGACGGCGACAGGTAATAACGATTTCCACTTAGTTCTATATTATTTTCTATTTCTTTGTTATTTTTTTTATAACACAAGTAGCGACCCGCCCGGCTTCGCACGGGTGCAATGTAGATACTAATGTGGGGCATATAAACCTTCCTCTTGAATCACTCTATCTATTGCTGAAAACTGCATTACAATCCGTTACGTTGTTTAAAAGATCTGAGCGTACAAAAAGCGGGAGCGACTTTGTTTTATAATATGTAAAGACTACGTAGAACTAAAAGACGAAATTAAAATTTACGACAATTTCATAGCAGTTTAGAGTTTCTGTATTTTACTCTACTTTAGTTGTTATACTAATCAGAAGCCCAAAAGTCTGACAACCGATCTAACCTCAGGACATCGGCATTGCCCAGTAACTGGGTAGCGGAGGTCTAATGGCAGACGCTCCGTGTAAAGTACTGGTATTCAGCCGAATCTGGTTAGACTCGAAGCTGACCCCAACATAGTTTGGAAAAGGCTAGGTAGAAAGAAAGAAAGAAGTTTTTATACTAATAGATGAGGTACTTATAATGTGCATGTATGCTTTAAGAAGTCTGCAATGAGTAGCTAAATGACAGCATTTACTTTTCTCCTGCCTCCTAGCCTTGTCCCAACTATGTTGGGGTCACCTTCCAGTCTAACCAGATGCGGTTAAATACCAGTATTTTACACGGAGCGACTGCCATCAGACTTCCGCAACAGAGTAGCTGAGCAATACCGATAAAATATGATAAACGATTTTTATTTCTGTATTTCTATTTTTTCAATATGAAAAAAATGATAAAAAGTAAACATGTGTTCTTAACGTGAGGTATTTTAGCGCCCCTAGTTAAATGACCGCGCGGCGAACGATAGCCGCGCAATTCGCTCGGGGCGCTAAACTGCCTCACTTTAAGAACACATGTTTACTTTTTATAATTTTTTTCATATTTAATCCAAAAGTATCCCGTGCAGGGTTAATCTATGTCAACAGTACATCACGAGGTTTGAAGGAATTACATAATTTCGTTTACACCCTGTATACATACGTGCTCATGAGTATACATTAGAATATTAGACATAGTTCATACCAATTCTCTATCTTCACTATTAAAGGACCAAGGTGGCTCCTTTACAATAGTCAAAGCCAAACCAAAGACAATCGGTTCTATACACAGACTGTACAAGAAATGCATTAAAGGGATTAACAATCCATCAATATACATCAAAATGTAGCCAGTATCAACCATCGTGTAAAGGCACCGTTCCTCACCCAACACGTTTAAATCTCCATTCAAAGAACTATTAGCTCATAAAACAGAACAATACGTAATAACGTACAGAATTACCGGGTTTTTTGCTTTACTTATCCGGGAGCACCCGGATGAACCTAAATGTGTCTTTTGTCTACCCGGACCTAGACTGCATAGGTAAGTCACCACGTTAAATAAGATTTAGGAAAAGTCCCGGAAAATTCTGCACAGATTTGATGATTTATTGCCTAGAGTTGATGATTTAAAATGCGATTTTATCTGACATCAAGAATTTGATTTTAGGAATTCATTGACCTTCGAATTTGTTTTATATATCGGGTGTAAAAATACCCTTAACGAAGTCGAGAACCACATATTCTTCTCATCATTACGAAGATATTTTTGGTATTGGGCTATACCTGGGAACCGACTGGTTATGGAGATATTGAAGGTCAAAGTCACCATATTTTTGAACGTTTTTCACGAAAACTAAGTTAAAATGTTATTACTAAACATTCTTCTATACAAACATTATCAACATTTTCGAAATGTAGGCACAGTCTGATGCGCGCGCCCTTACATTGCGCGCTACAAATAAAAGCAGTTTTTTAATACCAAAAAATAAAAGTTGTTTCCCAGCAATTATTTTTGCGGTAAGATTGCGTAGACTTTGGCTTCGTTGAGCCTATTTTTACACCCAGTATATAATTTATATAGTCAAATCCAAAGAGAAAGTATTTAACATTTAAATAAATAAAAGTTACACTTGTACTGATAACCAATTAATTGATTTTGGTCAATGGGTAATTTTGTGTATAAAGTGTACCTTATGTTATGACAATGATAGCCAATAACTCAAACGCTACTCAATTTTAAGTTGCCGTTAAGTCTCATGCTGTCACTGTCACTTCGCCTTAAAGTGACAGTGACAGCACGAGAATTAACGGCAACTCAAAATTAAATAACGTTTGAGTATTTGCCCATGAGACAATCGAACCTATTTAAGTACCGTTTTAGTATAAACCTACACAAATTACACCTGCGTCAACATTGATGTCCTGGTCCTAAAAACTAGGCATGTTTCTGGTAACACTACCATGGAGAGTCCCAGGCAAAAATCACGGGAGCAAACGAACAATGCGCTCGTAGATGGCGCATTTCCTCCGCGGGAACTAATTAAGTGGATTCTATTCAGGTAATAGTTCAGTTTCTATAGTACGTATTCAACGATTCGTTCAACTTTGTTAACAATTTCTAGGGTAAATCAGTCGTAAATGTAATTGTTTGGTGAACGTATTGTTCCGATTACGATAGTGAAAGAATTTATAGTTTTATACGAACATACAACTATGTTTTATATTCTCTGATGGGTTAAGAGTAAAAACTGTGGTTGACTTTTTCTTTAAACATAATTAGTATAGCACTATGCCCGCAGTTTCGTCCGCGTGAATGAACAATTTTTTAACAAAATTTCAACCCCTGTTGTACCCCATTAAGGGTAGAATTTTCAAAAATCCTGTCATACGTATTTCATATTTTTTTACCCAAAGCCCAAATACAATTTTTTATTGATTTTACTTAAAAATTTTAGGATTTTCATACAAACTTCCATCCCCTATTTTACCACCTTACGGGTAGAATTTCCAAAATACCTTTCTTAATGAAGAAAATGGGCCTACGTCACAAAAGGAACCTACGTGTGTCACAAAAGGAACCTACTGTCCAAACGAGCTTCAATGGTTTTTTAGGCTCTGCTTTGATGAATCAGTATGTCAGTCAGTCAGTCAGTCAGGACTCAGGAAATTTTCCTTCATAAGTATAAAAGATAGAAAGATAAATCAGACTGTAAGTCAGTCAGGACATTTATTTTTATATGTATAGATAAATGGCAAGATAAAAGTAAACTTGTGCTCCCGTCAGCAACGCCCTAAACCGAGGTCTGAGTCCCATTAGAAGCCGCCCTGTTGTTGCTAGTAGAATATGTTAGAGTAGTAATAGTAGTTGGCTTAGTTTAAGAATCTTTTCGCCCCTACTGGAGACCCATCAGGTCTCGCCAATAAACTGCCCGATTACGGATAACCGGTCCGCAAGGACCATCTACAAGCATTCCAATAGAAAATAAAAGAATTTTGCTATACAAGGGATAGGTAGAAAACATTACACGCCGCGCCGCTGCAACTGCGGAGTGAAATAGAAAAGAAAACCGAAGTGAAAGAAGCACTTGCAAGTTAATTTGCGCAAATTATTGCAGCAAGTGCTCGCTAACTTCGTAAAATTTCCAGAAGTCAACTTCCTGTGGGTGTATCTAAAGTTGTCCAACATCGATGTAGCACTTTACAACTAACAACACAGATTCAGCAGTGTTATTGGGATTTTCCTAAATATTTTAGGATATTTTCTTTCCCTTGGTTCCAAGTACTACTACTTGGAACCACGTACTCATAGAAAGCTTTGATCGTTGGTTTAGTGTTGGCAAACGCGACTGCTCATCGTGAGATCCTAGGTTCGATCCCTAGGTCGGGCAGTGTTATTGGGTTTTACCGTGTGGAATTCTTCAGTAACAGCCCGGAGTTAGGATTTGTGCCCGGTTCATGGTATTAGGCTCGTCCTCTATTACATGGGACTTAAACATAACGGCGAAATGAGGGTGTTACTACACACCTCTGACCAACCCTTCAGGGAATACAGGCGTGATGTTATGTTAACACAGATTCTGTCATGCCAACAGCGCTGCGCAAGTAACCTTAGAAAAGAGTTGTGACGAAATTTTTAAGCTGATAGTGTACGCAGCAGTATTAAATCATTGACCAATTTTATCATCGATCAAAAACTGATATAATCGATATCAATGATAACGATCAACTATTGAAACTGTTGTTTTACCTATATGACAATAATTGTGCAATCACACAGACACATCGTGGCAATGTGTTGTGTGTATAGACTCGATTCACAATAGGATACGATAAAAAGGCCTCAATATCTATTACTAGATTAGTAACTACTTTGTTAAACGTCTTATGCAAAAGAAGGCCTAGCACGAATCTGCCGAGGTTGCGGTGCATGCATTAACGAATTCCGTGACCCCGGCCATAGGTTAGAAGGAGAAACACCGTGGGTTTTTAGACGGTAAGAGTCCGGCAGACCCCCTCACCTTTCCCGGGCGAGGGACATCCATGAGGATTTTCCAACGATAAAAAATTAAATTAAAAATTAAAAAAAACCCCTACTCAAAAAAGAACCCCTAAAAAGTAAAAAATAAAATGTGTTTATTGGCCATTTAACTTTATTCAAAGTACCTAGTAATATTTTGATTCAAGCGTCGCGTCGTCACGTCGAGGGACCGCTACGTAAATTATCATTACCAAGCTTCTTTTTTTGTATTCTGTTTTTTTTTATTTATTTAGTTAGCAGTCCCCCGACGTGACGACGCTTGAATCAAAATAT
Source organism: Amphipyra berbera (assembly GCA_910594945.2). Lineage (NCBI taxonomy): Eukaryota > Metazoa > Arthropoda > Insecta > Lepidoptera > Noctuidae > Amphipyra > Amphipyra berbera. The sequence continues at coordinate 4,070,150 of OU343136.1, read as the reverse complement.
TACTAGGTACTTTTAATAAAGTTAAATGGCCAATAAACACTTTTTATTTTTCACTTTTTAGGGGTTCTTTTTTGAGACGGGGGTTTTCTAAATTGTTAATTTAATTTTTACTTAATACTTTTTAAATTACTAGTAGATACCATCATCTACCTAACATCTACTGATTGAGACCATTCTTACGAGCCCAAACATATCTGCTATAAGTTGCTGAGGGGTTGGGTATCCTGCAGAATACTTGGTACTGCAGCATCAGCTCAAGGTTGCCATGTCTTGGAAATACCACCAAAGTAACAGTACACCATATTTCAAATCAATCGGACCAGTGAAAGTTGGTAAGACCCTTTTGTCAAGTAGGAAATGAGCTGATGATCTTCAAACGCCTGAACAGATCTTCATAAATTATAGCTAAGAACCATCTCGATAACATCATCTTTCAAATAGAAAAACCGCATCAAAATCGGTCCATTTGTTTGGGAGCTACGATGCCACAGACAGACACACACACAGACACGTCAAACTTATAACACCCCGTCGTTTTTGCGTCGGGGGTTAAAAAGAGGCCTAGCACGAATTATGTCACGTTAGTAACATAAAGCACATAGGTACCATTTAATAAAAATACATTTTTTAATTGATTTAATTAAATTGAAAACTTTATTCATATCTAACATTTACAAATTGTACATGTCACAAAAAATTAACCTTAATGTAATAGGACAGTTGTATTTTCGATTCAAAATTCGCTAACATTAGCGATACGTTTACGATATTATACGTCAAATGTTCGTGCTAGGCCTACTGAAACTAGATAAAAGACTAGACCTAGAATGTGGGGAAGATAGGTACTGTGCATTTTATGATTTTTACTTCTGAGTTGGCATAAGCATAAGCAGGCCATTACTATCCCTCAGCTGGCCACGGCAATTCAAAAAACCAAGTTCATAGCAAACAAAAAAAAAACTAAACTTCCTATTTCTTTTTAAAATTTTAACTAATAATGATCTTCCTCTCTCCTTCTTTACTGTGCCCAACAGGGTCCACAATTGTAACACGATACATCATTTTCTATAACTACCACCTAAGTAACATTGTGGAATACGCAAATAAATGTTTAGTATTGAGGCCTCTTCTCAAATCAAGAAGGGCTTAGGTCTTAATCCACCACACTGGGTGCGGATTGGCGGACTACACACACCATTGAGAACTTTTTGGACCGCTCTTAGGAGTGCTGATTCCCTCACGACGTTTTCTTTCACCGTTAACGCAAGTGATAATCAAATCCTGATCCGCACATAAATTCGAAAAGACAGAGGTGCGGGCCGGGTTCGAACTCAGCCCCGCCTGCATGGAAAGCAAGCGTCCAACTACTAGGCAATGAGTGGCTATTAACAAAGACACTTCACACGTCACCGCAACCGATTAAAAGCATTTTTATTACACGTAGTTACATAAACGTATAAAATATATATTATCAAATTTTAACACCCATAAAGATATGGCTGCTAAGGTTCGGAATATCCTAAAGACCGTAACACACCTACACTTTACAATTTTGCATTAAAGTCTCGTAGACCCGATTACGTCATTTTATTAGTTTAATGCTGTTAAACAACTTTATTAAGGCTTTTAGTCGTTCCAAAAATGACTATTTAGCAATACTTGCAAAATATTTGTTTAATAAGAGTATGGAGTTATTGCATTGGTAAAATAGGTTCTGTTCTGCCTAACCTTTTCCCAACTATTAGGTTATTACCTATGAAATCAGCGTTTTGTATGGAGAATTTTAAAGAAGTTGCATTTTTCATACTAACATTTTCTTAATTTATTTAACAACTATGAACACTAATGTTTTAAAAACTTTTATGCACTAATGTTTAAAAACTAAGATAACGTATGCCACTTAGATTATGCGACAAAAATAAGTTTTGGCAAAGTTAAAACAAAAATAGTGGTCATTTCTGCTAAAAGGGGTCATTTTTAAGGTATTTTTTATGTTTAGAAAACTATAAGTAATAAGGTTTTTTTACTATTGGTAGTTGTCTATGATGGTCATTATTCGATATAATATCAAGCAATTGATATATATTTTAAATCATAGAAGTGACGAGGTTTTCTATTTGAGAAAAAAACGCCAATTTCATAGGTAAAGACCTAATATGTTGGGGTCAGCTTTCAGTCTAACGAGATGCGGCTGAATATCAGTATTTTACACGGAGCGACTGCCATCAAACATCCGCAACCCAGTTAATGGGCAATAAGTACTGATACCTATCCTAAGGTTAGACCAGGTGTCAGACTTTTGGGGCACGCCGCGATAGCGGCGGTAAGACCCGTGATGGAGGAGTGGCTGGAGAGGCGTCACGGCGCCCTCAGCTTCCGGCTGACGCAGGTACTCTCGGGACATGGCTGTTTCGGGAAGTACCTGTTTCGTATAGGCCGGGAGCAGACGTCCGGTTGTCACCACTGCGACTGCTCCGAGGCGTGTCCAGCATGGGGGTCGCAGCGCCGCGAGCTAGTCGCGGCGATCGGCGGTGACCTCTCGCTTCCGGCCGTGGTTCTGTCCATGGTCGGGAGCGAGACTGCGTGGGAAGCCATCGCCTCCTTTTGCGAGGGGGTGATGGCGACCAAGGAGGTAGCGGAGAGGGAGAGGGAGGCCGCTTCTTCTCTCCCTTCTCGCGCTAGACGCACCGGGCGCCGGAGGGCGCGTGATGATCTCCGGCCACCCTAGTGAGTGGCCTGCGGGCGGCGGGTTGGGGAACCCGTCGCCCGACCAGTAACGGGCCCAGGGAGGATGGCGCGTCATGTCCTGCGCACGCCTCTCGGATGGATGTGCGGCAGGGGAGCAACTGCCCCACCACAGGAGAGGTCCACCAGAAGAAGCTGGTGGACCGAGATCTGCCGGGGTCGCGGTGCATGCAACAGCGAATCCCGTGACCCCGGCCTTAGGTCAGAAGGAGGGACACCGTGGGGTTTTAGCCAGTAAGAGTCTGGCACTCCCCCCCGTCTTCCCCAGACGGGGGATAGTCCATGAGGATTACACCACGTGAGAAAAAAAAAAAAAAAAAAGGTGTCAGACTTTTGAGCTTCTGACTACCCGTAACGACTGTCATAGGTATTCGTATGACATCCGGGACCGACTATTTACCGTCTCGATGTGTAACGAATGGTCACCCATCCACAGACCGACTGCGATAAGTGCACCTTAACCTTGCAAATCGTAGGTATGATCCGCGCGGTTGTTAAGTAGCCACGAGCACCTCATTGGTAAAATTATAGTTTGTAAATAATTGCTGTTTTTGTAATAATTGTAGTTTTTTAAATGTTGTATGTTGGTAAACAAACCGACGCGAACGATAGCCCATCTCACAGTCAGTGTTTACCACCACCCATATACACCAATCACCCCAAAAGGATTGAATGCCAACCCTAGAGACAAAGTTGAAAAGTTTCATGAACTGCATTTTCTCCGGCACCCATACCCTTCAAAGTCGAACACAGCAATGCTGCTAGCCGGCAGGAATAGGTATAGTAGTACTTTCCCAGACAAACTCCTTCACAAGGAGCTCTATTACTATGTAGTGTTCGGAAGTTTTCACGAACCAACGTGAAAGAAAGAAATTTTCATTTTCCTAATCTCTCTATTTGAATAACAAATAACAAACTGATATCGTCAGTGGAAAGGTAAAAAGACTAAAGCGCCAATATACCTACTTTACAGTAGAGAGATTCAAAGTATTTTTTAAGAAAATAAAACATATATATTCTTCTTAGAGTACACATATTAAATAGATAATTAAAAAGCAAAAAAAATCTCTCTACTGTAAAGTAGGTATATTGGCGCTTTAGTCTTTTTACCTTTCCACTGACGATATAAAAGTAGATATAACTGATTATCTTCAATCCCGGATCTAAAGAAAAGAGTCACAAAGTCTTTGCATATTTTAAGCGGTAGGTGCAGTAGGCAAATGAAAAGGTTATGCACCGTAAGGTCTATTTTTGCGTGCACAGAACGAACTACTTTACCGACTACGTATAGCCAACATTATAGAAATGAAAATACAAGTATTTTTGACACTAGTAATTTCAATTTATTTAATAATTGATTTGATTGATGTCATGGTTTTTACAACAAAACTGTCTAAATCAAATCATGATACGTCATATGGAGGCAAAAGGCAATTTTGATCTATGCTACAAAAGAAACAAAATTTTCCTTGAATTGGTCTGTTCCGTTCAAGAGTTTGAAAAGATAACATGACTGTGTCCGCGATGTGGGAAAGAAATGAATTTGAAAACTGACGAACCTTTTCATTCCCCTACTGTACTTATAAGATAGTAAAGCTATCATTGAAAAAAATAACATATGTTTGATTATGCTCGTGATTGGTTTGCCCAAAAATAATCAGTGACTCCAAATAAACCTGTAATCCGCTTTTCCAGGAATTTTCATCATGTATTTACGTCAATATCTCTGCGTATCTATGTACAATGATATGGTCAAGGTCTGTACATAATATGTAATATCATTCTGTACACGAGAAGGTCTAGCAGTAGATGGTCTACGCCGTATTTAATCATTATAAATCAGCAGTTTGAGGAACTCGTGGTTAATTACAAACCGCGTGGATCATACGATTTGCGAGGTTAAGCTGCGCTAGCCGCAGTCAGTCCGTGGAAGGGTGACCGATCGTTACACATCGAGACCCCTCCGTGCCTCGGACAGGATGTTAAACAGTCGGTCCCGGGTGTCATGCGAATATGCTGACAATCGTTACGGGAAGTCAGAAACCCGAAAGTCTTACAACCGGTCTACCCTTAGAATATCGGCATTGCCCAATTACGAAGTTGCGGAGGTCTAATGGCAGTCGCTCCGTGTAAAATACTGGTATTCAGCCGCATCTGGTTAGACTGGAAGCTGACTCCAACATAGTTGGGAAAAAGCTAGACAGCACAAATCAGTACTTGGAAAAATAGAGGATTAATTTAATTTATACATGTAGTTAAAGTATGAAGTCACTTTTTTTAAACAAATCTTGTCGGCATCTATCATGTCGGTTATAGTCAGTCGACATGTCCAAGTGTTTATGATAATATCACGTACTCTTCAATAGAAGTTGTCTGCGGTAGGTAGCGCACGCGCAACGAACCTTCGCCCTCGGCACGGAGCCATAATAAACATTATCGATGCTAAAGAAAACCTATCGATTAGTACCTTATGTACTACACAATACTAGTCAAAAAGAGTGTCAGTTAGTACCAATTACAAGATTCTTATTAAGGGAAACTGATTACGAAATAAGTAGGTTAAGTTATTCGCTTGCAATACAGCCTGCCTTGTATACCTACTGATTGCCCTTAAAACCTATTTGGTGCTTCCAAATAGGTTTACAGGTGATTCAGAAATGTACCTACCTACGTTGAGTCACTTGCGCGAATCTTTATTATACGATCTCTAGATTCGTGAGCAATATTTACAAGTTGGAATGACTTTGATTTTTTAAATTATTATCTATCTAAGTATTACAGATTGGAAAATATTGAAAATTACCTACTACTAACTAGTACCTACTACAAAATGTATTGTTTTTACCCCGGTCACTCACATGCGCGCAAACATTCGTACATTGTACGAATGTTTTCCGTTTTGTATGGAAAATGTTCGCATAGTCATTGCAAATGTCAGTTCCACAATTGTGGGTTCGTGTATTCGTGCGAATGTGAGAGACCCGGGTTATGCAAAAGTTATGAGTTGTTCTGCATAGCCTTTTCCCTACAATGTTGGGGTCAGATTCCAGTCTAACCAGATGCGGTTGAATACCAGTATTTTACACGGAGCGACAGCCATCAGACCTCTGCAACTCAGTAACTGGGCAATGGCGATATCCCAAGGTTAGACCGGTTGCTATCGGGCTTCTGACTTCCCGTAACGTAACGACTGTCATAGGTATTCGTATAACACCCGGGACCGACGATTTAACGTGCCCTCCGAGGCACGGAGGGGTCTCGATGTGTAACGGTCACCCATCCACGGAGCGACCGCGACAAGCGCAGCTTATCGTCGCCAATCGCATGATCCGTGACGTTTTTATTTAGCCACGGGCCCTCGCAAAAGTTATGTGTTATATACAGCTAATTTAACAAAATATACGCAACTGAATTTGCAAGGTCGTTTAATTATTTAAATTGTTTCGACACGTTGAGTGCGTGTTATAAATAATGAATGCGTTACATATAAAATAATAATATTATAAACATTATCTCGTATTAGACCTTAACCTTAACGGATCTACATAAAGCGGGTAATACCACCTAAATCTAAGTAATAATTTATGTTGGGAAAAATTGTGCAGTTTTCAAATGACACCGGCGTAATTAATATAATTATTATTTATAATATGCTTGTAAATTTATATTAGTATTTTGGAGTGTACAGAGCTAGATTTTACGGTCCTGTGTCCAATGTTATCATTGATAGGTAATTGTAATCGCGATATCCATAACAGCTTATTGACGATTCCTAGAAACGGAGAGTTAATGCGAATAATCCCAAATTAACGTTGTAAATGCGGACGTGTTTTTGATATATCTGTTATTTACATAATGGACTATCTTATTAGAGTTCCGTGGTTATGGAAAACCGTTAGATTTTCTGATTTTTAATCGAGAAATTTCTGTTTACTCGATCATTCGGCCGTCCGTTTACGTGAAGGCTCGATTGATACGCAGTTCTTTCCGTACATACATTTAGTAGGACTTCTTAAATACTATTACTTAATTTTTTTCTTACATTCATATACCTATGAATTAATAGTACAAGAATTGTTTCAAAAATTTAATCTACCATAGCCTATTCCGTAGATAACTTATTTTTCCAGTTTCAATTTATCAATAGTTAATTACTTAATTATTTATGCATTATTACAATTTATGCTCATTGAGCCAACCAAATTGAAGAAATGCAATCCTATGCAGCTTAGGCTGCGCGTGCGCCAAAAGAAAGCGATAGTTCGTATAGAATTCAAATTCTTGTTTATTAGTTTATATAAATAATACATGTAAGTACGTATAATATTTTATTCGCCTATAAAGATAAAAAGCTCCCTCACCAACTCTAAAAGGTAAGATAGGGTAAATAATAATAAAATGTGTTATTTTAGAGTGGCATCAGGAAGTGAATGATTTGCAAGCACTAGGGACAGATTGCATTGAATGTGAAATAGTCGAAGCTATTACAAAGGATATTTTTATGTAATCTCAAGGAAACCTACTTAGATCATTCTTCTGGATCGATATGACATATCGCCGTACCGTTTAAAAAAAACAGCACGCAAGTTGCGATGTTAAAACTTATAGTTTACCAAATATATATTAGAATATTTATTTATTCTATGTTAGAATATTTATTGCGACGTTCTCGAACTGAATTCATAAATAAACTGTGGAGCCAGCCTCTCAGCTTGCTCTCTCACTGATGAAGCTGCTACACGATCTGTCATTTAGGCTAGTAAACAGAGTAAGATCAATTGATATCCAGCAAACTAGAGGCAGGATGCACAACGTGCAAGAGAGATTGACATAATATGGGAATATTATGGTCTTCTACTACAAACTATTTGCTTGTGTAGCTTCTCTAAAGAAAAACTTAAAATTAACTGATTACATTTGCTCTCAAAAAGATTTCATGTCACTACAATTGACTTAGCTTGCACAAGAGAACATTTTTGAGGACATAAGGTGCCACTTGCTCGTTCGTTAAGCTGTTACGAATCATTTAGTCATACATATGGTGCTTGTTATGTCTATGGATATTGAATAGGTACTTTTAAGCAGATAACACACTAAGCTGCTAATTGCGCAAGCCAATCCAGCGGTCGCAGCCCGCCCGCGTTGGCCAATCACATGGGCCTGCAATACGTCACTATACGTCGGATTGGTTCTGATATGTTATCTGCTGTATAATTAATCACCTCTTTAGTCTTTTAAGATATTCAGTGTTACTTTTGAGATATTAGGTTATCCTATTACCTCCATGGATTCATGGATTATTGGATGAAAATTATGCATACATATGAAATAGTTTAAATCATTACCGAATGCGATTTCCGACATAATAATTTTACGCAATTTTTCTAAGCGATAAATTTCAGTTGCAATATTGCAAAAAAGACGAATATCGCATCACATAAACTATTCCTTCATGAAAGAGCTTATAAAAGAGCATCTCCTATTGATACTCAAGCGGAAATTGAGATTAAAAGAACTACTCAGTGTCAATAAGAAAATGTCAGACGATCGTTAGACCAAAATAGCATTCGAATGGATGCCATAAAAGTGAAAATTACGTCGTGAAAAGCCCCGCGGAGATGGCAATACGAGTGAAAATCCTTTATGAAGGATTGCTTTACAATAGTGAAGAATCCTAAAGAAATGAGTTGACTTGTAGCCAGCTGAGGTAAAATACAAAGTAATAGAAAAAATATTTTCGTAATTTTTTGAGAGAATCTAAAAATTTCTAAATTTAAACAATATTTTAAGCAGTAACCAGAATCCTTGCAAGAAATACAATTTTGGTATTGACCAGATCTATTTGATAGGTGTTATCGTTTTTCTTGCTAAAGGGTTTACCCTCGAGGTCGACTGTAACTGTCATGAATTATGATGATAAATAAATGAATGAATGATGCGATTAGCCAGCTGTATAGATTACGGGTTCAACCGAGGGTATACGTAAAGGCTATCTGGTCTTCTTGACGAAATGAAATTCAAAATAGTTACTAATATTGAATGTCTTCGGCTTTCAATTAATGTTTCATCATTGTATCAGTTGTGGCAAATGAGGTGCAAATCAATTTCTTTTAACGACGCGCGAACCATTTCAATCAATGCAATCATTATTATTTTTTTAATTCCTAGGTATTCATGCTTACACAGATAGGTAGGTATCACGAGCTTATCATGAGTCACAAATAGTGAAGAAAAGCGATTTGCATGTTTATAATAAAAGTATCCCTATCAGTTATTGATCATGTACAAAGTCCAAAATTATGATAAAATAAAATTACCACATTTTATTAAACCACGACGCAAAAAGGGTATGTTTTTGGTTTAATCCCTATGTCTGTCTGTGTGTCTGTTTTTGGCAGCGTAACTCCCAAAGTGACGAACCGATTTAGATGCGGTTCTTTTGTTTGAATGATGGTTTACTCGAGATGATTCTTAGCTATGTTTCATGGTGATAATTTTAGCCATTTCAATTTCCTAACCTAATGTGTAACCTTAGTAATAAAATAAGCTTATAAAAGCCTCTTTCTTTTGTGAGAAACAAAAATTACCTTCATCCATGTCCATAATATTTTTTTTCGCTGAATAATAATAAGAAAATAAGTTACGTAAGTAATTATACGGACCCCACTAGAAATTACTTGCCGACTCCTGAATTAAGCTTAACAATATAAATGATCATTGCATTATTTTCATTGAATTATCTTGCATATCCTTACTAATTGAATATCATGCTGTACACACATATTTTGGTGTCAACGCCTGTTCTGTCATACATTTTAATAAATCACCCTTTGTTTGTACCGTTGCTTTGTTTGTGTACCAAACAAAGCATGCAAATAAATAAAATAAAAATAATCTATTAACACGATGGAAGAGTAACATATTTCTTTTTATGACAATTGAAAAAGCGCAACTGTAGAGTTTCTGATATTTTAAACTAGGTACTTATAATATCGAAAATAAGAAAAAACAATGCACATATTTTTTCTTTATTTATTTATTTATATACTCTTTATTAGGTTAAGAGGAAGGTACTCTTTATTGTACACCAGGTTAACATAACACGAAAAACGAAAAACTATTTAAATACAAAAATGCACAATGGGCGGTATTATCGCGCAAAGCGATCTCTTCCAGACAATTGGTTGGACTGGAAGAATGGAAAGAGAAAAACGAACAATCTAGGTGTACAAGTACACTACGTACCTACATAATATTACTTAAATTTAATAATATAAAATACATGGCAAAATAATTACATAAATATGAAAAGAAAACATAAATAATATAATAATAAACTAATAAATATATGTATAAGAACGGAGGAGAGGAATAAAATAAATAGCAGATTAAAGCGACATGTAATGCTCCTTCACTCATCATCATCTTTCTGCCCTGGTCCCAAGTTACTTGGGGTCGGCGCAATATGTTTTTCTCTTCCACTCTTCCCTGTCAGCCGTCTCATTATCATTTACTCCCTTATCTTTCATATCCTCCCTCACACAATCCATCCATCCATAAATAGCCGATTAAAGCGACATGTAATGCTCCTTCACTGACTTTTTAAAAACTGGCAGTGATTGTGCACGTCTCACATTAAGTGGCAAAGCATTCCACAGACGAGCAGCTTCTTTGTTCTTTTTTTTTCAAAAAGCTTACCCCACACTAGGATTTCTCCTGTATCGTGGGTGCGTTTACAGACACAAATCTTCACATGCACAAACATCCAGACCCGGAACAACTATCTGTAGGCCATACAAATATTTATTCCGTGCGGGAATCGAAACCACGACCCGTAGCGCAGAAGTCGATCGATAAGCCACTGCACCAACCGTGTCGTCAAATCATTACGTCATTCTTCGTGTATCAATTATTATTATTTGTTTCATACATACATGTTTGTATGGGCTCGTGGCTAATCACCAACCGCGGGGATCATACGATTTGCGAGGTTAAGCTGCGCATGCCGCGGTCATTCTATGGGTGACCGTTCGTTGCACATAGAGACCCCTCCACGCCTCGGAGAGCACGTTAAACCGTCGGTCCCGGGTGTCATACGAATACCTATGACAGTCGTTACGAGAAGACAAGACAACTGGTCTAACCTTAGGATATCGGCATTGCCCAGTAACTGGGTTTCGAAGGTCTGATGGCAGTCGCTCCACGGAGCGACTGCCATCAGACCTTCGCAACCCTTGAATATTAGTATTTTACACGTAAAATACTAATATTCAGCCGCATCTGGTTAGACTGGAAGTTGACCCAAACGTAGTTGGGAAAAGGCTAGGCAGAACGAACTTACATGTTTATTATTATAATTGAACAATAAGGTTTTCTCAAAATGTGTACATTAATGTTATTTCACGATCAAAGATTTGTTTACGTTTTATTCTAAACTAGCGGCCCGTCCCGGCTTCGCACGGGTGGACATTTTCCCGTTTTTGCAACATTTTTCATTTATGCTCCGCTCCTATTGATCGTAGCGTAATGTTATATAGCCTATAACCTTCCTCGATGAATGGACTATCCAACACAAAAATATTTTTTCAATTCCAACCAGTAGTTCCTGAGATTAGCGCGTTCAAACAAACAAACTCTTCAGCTTTATAATATTAGTATAGATTGAAGAATACTAGGTTTTCTAAAAAAGTGTACATTAATGTTATTTCACGATCGATCAAAGATTTGTTTAAGTTTCATACAAAATTTTAATGGCTGGACTATGTATAGACAAAATGAATGATCCGGAAGCAAACATTAGGATATAAAAATGACTCAACCACAATATTATAAGGCGGAATAAATAGCTGTCTGTATTGTGACTATTAGAGCCAAGGATAATTGGTGGCGCAAGGATCGAATAACATATTCACATTTTATTATGTCATTGTTGTATAGTGCATTATCATAATGGGTTAATAATAGGTGCGTATGTTATGTTAGTAGGTTATAGTAGGTATAGTAGACTTATAGGGAATCCAGACTGTTGTGTAATGGAAATAATCTGGACGTGACACGTATCTTGTCAACGCAGGTATAGCAAACATACAAGGTGTAAACGAAATCATGTAATTCCTTCAAACCTCGTAATGTACTACTGACATAGATTAAGTTTGAAAGGGATACAGTTGAAACCAATAAAAAAAATTACAAGAAGTAAACATGTGATCTTAACGTGAAGCATTTTAGCACACCGAGTTAATTGACCGCGCGGCGAGCGATAGCCAAGCAAATCGCTCGGGGCGCTAAAATGCCTCACGTTAAGAACACATGTTTACTTTTTGTAGTTTTTTTTTATTGAATCCGAAGACAATCTCAGGTTTAATCTATGTCAGCAGTACATCACGAGGTTTATAGGAATTACTTGATTTCGTTTACACCCTGTATAGCGCCGGCACGTAACTTGGCAAGAGCAGAGAAGAGAATTCATCTCCTTTCCTCTAAACAGACATATTTTAAAAAAAGGCAGTAACCACAGAATAATGACAAGCAATAAAAGTGACCATTTTTTTGTTGCACTAAGTGCACATGTGCAAACTTACTCCCACTACGCCAAAACCTTGCCAAATTACGTGCCGGCGACTATACAGTATACACGCTTGTAATCCTCGAAGGGGTAAACAGAGACGTTCTCCTATTACAGGAGTATGTAGGCTCACGTTTCGCCTCTATAGGTGGCGAGCCTATTGCCATTTTCCGGGCAGAATTATGGTGCCAGGTTCATTGGCTCGAATTGTGTATTCTTATAGTGTCTAAAATATTATAGGCCCATTTTGACAGCTGTCAGATCAGTACATTTTATGTCGAAATTGACATAACATGTTGTAATCTGATAGATGTCAAAACGGGCCTATTAAATTTTAGCCACTATAATCCATTTCCTGGTCTCGTGCTGTCACTGTCACTTCACTTTAAAATGAGAGTGACAGCACAAGACTTAACGGCTACTTAAAATTGAGCAGCGTTTGAATATTTGGTCATTAGATTCATAATAGTAAAGAGATTTAAAAAAATAAGTACCTATGTACGTTTAATAATTGGTGCCCTTATGGTGTCTTATCAAATAATAGACAGACGGTGGTCTACCCGTGAGTGTCGTGAAAGGCGACTGAGGGATTATGTCAAGAAGATGGGCAGCAGCATCTTCCTGTCTGCTTCTACTTCTTTTCGTGTAGTTTGTGACTAACCTGATGTTAGAGTTAATGCCGCCCATGGGCCTCTGACTTGGCTTCACATGCCATCGAGAAATATCTCTCAGGCATGCCGGTTTCCTCACGATGTTTTCCTTCACCGACTTTAAGCAAGTGAAAATTATACAATACACACATGAATGCGAAAAGTCAGAAGTAAGTGCCTTGGGTTCGAACTGTAGACCTATGATTTGGCAGTCCGAGGGTCACATCACTAGGCTATCACTGCTCATAAGCTGTCTGCTAATTACAACATAATGTGATCACCAACCCATCTGTCACCCGTGGTAGTACAGTCACAAAACAGATAGGTACCTACAGAAGTCAATCACATGTATGTACTTCACTTTTCATACCTACGCTCGGCGGTCGCTCTATCTATATATCTATCTCTCTCAAGCGCATGGCACTCGCGCTCGCACTCACTCGCACTCTAGTCCCAAAACAGTCCGAGATATCATGTCCGTGAGCAGTGTCTATGTGTGCGTTGGTCGAGCGCACTTGTATGTAGATTGACTTCTGTACCTATCTGTTTTGTGCTACAGTCATATTATTAGACTATCCCAATGATTAAGCATCTAGTGGAGGTTACAGGCAAATTACACCTAAATAAATATACTTAAACATAACATCACGCCTATATTCCCCGATAAGTTGGGCAAAGGTGTAACTCCCTCGTTTCGCCGTTATATTTAAGTCCCATGTAATAGGGGTTGCCATCACCCGGGCACAAATCCAAACACCGGGCTGCTACTGAGGAATTCCACACGGAAAAATCTAAATAACACTTTGCCCGACCTAGAGATCGAACTCTTTTCTTATGATATCGATTTCTGTTAACAAATCTATTAAACTACAACGAAAGTGAAGGAAAATTTCCATGATCACCAGGTTTGGTGAACTGATTGCTGATTACAGCATACCGCTGTTAGGACATAGAAAAATGTTGCTGTCTCACTAATTAAAAAGTTTAATAGTTGTTCGTAGCGACATCTGTTATCTTAGATATGAAACGCAATTACTGTGGTATCGATAACCGTTACCTACACGGCTAATCATGTGATATGCTAATGACAATAAAAATTAGGTACTTACCTATTAAGTCTGAAAATTCCCAAGGGTGTATGGCCGTAATAATACTTCATAATTTGTTCTGAAGTTGTTATTCCTTAGGGCATCACTCTGAACTTTCTCTTCGCCATTTCCACGGTATCTACAAATATATCTAGGTTATATTATAGGCACTTGGTTAGGTAGGTATTATTCCCCTAGTTAGTGTCCTTTGATGAATTCACGGGAAGAGAAAAATCCAAGTCTGTCTCGAAAACGTTAATTCCTTAATCAATGTGAGCAAGGCAATCTGAAAAAATATTATACTAACGGTACCTACCTTATAAGTCTAAATCTAATTATTAAGCATTTAATCCACCAAGAAAAGTTATATCGTCTACTTAACAACATTTTAACAAAAAAAAAAACAATTGAACACAACAAGCGTAAAAATACATCGAATGCCACCATTTTTGTTAATCTGTCAGAAATTTAAAATCACGTTCTATTTTACTCTTTTTTTGGTGAGACGCTTCAAATTTTAGAAGCTGCCAGTACCATTTATTTTAAATTGTTGTTATTTTAAATATTGCTTTATTTGTTTTAACAAATATGTATTTTAATGATAATGTATTTTTTAAGGCCCCGTCTCCCAGAGAATCACATGAAAATTCTTCCCTTATCTCTTATGTTAATATTATTCCCCATCAAAATCTAATCTACTAATTATTAAAAATTACAAATCTGCGTTACATATATTTCTAATACTAATTACGAAGTAAGAAAACAACTTCGTAAGATTATTAGTAACTAAATCACTTCCTAACTTTTCTTTATATTTCCTCCATTCATTCCTAGATATGGTTTCAAGTGAAACTAAGGTATCTTCGATAAACTATGTGAGACGAAGGCCCCGATCGAATGACAAAACATATCTATACTTACCTTTATCATATTTGATAAAGTTAAACATCTACGCAATAATAATTATCTATTTATAACTATTTGATTAAAACCTATCCATTGTCATTTTTATCAAAAAATATTAATTTTAAAATTCTTAAAATTCAAGAAGGTGATTTTTTATGGTAGGCTCTTTCTCAGAATTTGGGTTGGTCAAGGTATTCTGATTCCAATGAAAAATGATATAATTTTGTCAAATAAGACTTGATGTATTACTTTATTAGTAAGCCTTATCACTAATGCGGTAATTAAATAGAGAAAGAGTTTTGGTAATATTAATTAATACATTGGAACCTTTCATATTTTTGCTAGTGAAATAATATTTAACAATATTTAAAAAAACTTATTTTTAGTAATTTAGTAAGTTGTTACGTAACCCGAGATAATCTAGTGAACGACTGTAAAACCATTATTCATTAATCAATAAAAAAACTTATTCTATTTACTGTTTTACTAATTATTTTTTTATAAATTTAATAAATCCCTAAATAAATCTGAAATACCTACCGTATGTAAACGCACCACTTATCCATCAATTTTGCACGTAACATCCGTTAGATCAATCCCAAACAATGTGTACAAACATTTTTACAACCGCATTAATTAAAACTGCCAATCTGTCTTTGGACAAAAACCACACACAGCAGTGAGAATATAAATACTGAGATCAACAGATCATGATCATTGTTAAACAGATCACAGTGTAGTGCGGCGTGCGGATCGCAGTGATCATGAATACCTTGGTGAGCGTTCTTTTTTAAATAGTGCAGTGATTCTTTTTTTAAATATAATTTTAACAATTGCAATGTTGTCGGTAATAGATAAAATATTTGCGTGAAACTAGTGAAAAAATTATACCTAGTTAAATCAATTTAAAAAATAACGTGCCTTCACTTTTTAAACTTTTTTTTTGGATGTAACAGCAGTGGCAAAGCTACTTTATTCCTATAAAAACTCTAATTAATGTCATGTTTGCTAAAAAGTAAACATTTCCTATCTTTCTATCATAGATTTAACCAAGGCTCAATTTATTTTTACAAAACTATTTAATGAGCTAGTTTTCATTAAAAACATTTGATCCTTTGTACCTACATTTATTTATTTAAACCTAGCAACAGACCGAAGGGATAAAGAGGTCACAATGATAATTTAATATTTAAATTTTCATTCAAAAATATTTTTCCCTTAGTTTGTTTTAAGTAGTAGGTACCTACATAATACATACAGGAATTCATGAATCAAAACCATACAATCTAAAATCGGAGATAATTTTAGCGGTTTTTATTTTAGTTTATTTAACTACGTTATCATAATGATTAGATTCTCATGATTACGATTTCACGACGGCGGATAAAATCTAAACAATCCAAAAGATAGGCTTTTTGTATTGTTCAGATTTTATCTACTACCGAATTGACTATTCAATCTTGATATTACAATCTTTTTTGAATATCTAATAATCAAATTGTAATACATCATTCCTTTAGAACAGGAATATTGTGATCATTCCGCCGACAGTTGTATTTTTACGTGACAACATATAAGTACTCAAATCAATTTTGATGTCCTTATAAAGATTAAAAGATAAAATGCACCGATAGTACCTAATGTGTGACAAACATTACTTTAGGCTAATATTTTTTGATGGCGTAAACCTTCAAAACCCACCACTACCTAGTATTTTTTCTTTGATAACTAGAATTTTCGGTTAACTGTTAACGTGATAACTTATCTTTACCTATGTACGGCGCTTACCTATCGCTTTGGGGCGCTAGGCGTATTTTTATAGATTCTACGATAAGTCGCCATTATCCTAACATTGTTAATTTTAATACATAAAAAGTTTTTTTTAGTTTTTTGATGGTTACGATAGGATAACACACATGATTCGCAGAATCAACATTATACAATGTATAATTAATTACATTCAACAACTAATCTAAGTGTACAGTTATGAGTTTATTCCGGAGCAAAGGACCAATAAAGGACCACTAATAAGACAAATAAATCATCACACAACATCAGCAGAGGTGAATAGTAACACCCTCACTTCGTCGTTATGTTTAAGTCCCATGTAATAAGGGGCGAGCCTGTTGCCACCAACCGGACACATATCCAAACTCCGGGCTGCTACTGAAGAATTCCATACGGAAAAACTCAATAACACTTTGCCCGCTCTGGGGATCGAACCCAGGACCTCATGATCAGCAGTCGCGCTTGCCACTACTAGACCAACGAGGCAGTTAGAAATAAATCATCTAATTACTTATTATGCATGTATAACAACTTCAATAGTAACACGTTCATTATGCCATGTCTTTCTTCAAACTCACGCTGTACCTCTGCAGAGTAAACAAAGAAGTAGCTATCTATAATTATTACATTAACAATATGTGCAGCTACCGCATGCAGCCACAATTAGCAAAACAAAAGGTGTCAACATTACAATAGTTAGCTTATGATAATAGGTTATATCATCGTACATAATTTATATAATAAGTTAAGATGATAGCGAGGTTTTCAACTAAGAATAAACCTAGTCCTTTATACCAGATTCACACGATTCGATTCTAGTTGATCAACTGCTAAATTGCATCCGATTTGAACCGTCTGAACAGACTTTCAATCAAATTGAATCAATTTGAAGGAACAAAACGTTTCAACTTTTGTTGATTAACAAATGTTGATCAACTAAAATCGAACCGTGTGTACCCGCTTTTAGATGTCGCTTTGTCAAAGTAGGCTACATAGTACATAGGCAGCAGTATCCTTAAGTATGCTAGAACTTTGTTTTTATAAATATTGTGGAGGACAAGAGTTACACATGAAACTGGTATCTTGTCATAATTATTTCCAAAGGACCCAAACATTTTAGTTACTTAATAATTATTGACGACCTAAAAACAGTTTAAAATACCTATATTTTTGGAAAATATAAACATCAATGGTGTCGATTCTGTTGCGACTAAACTAAACTAATAGCGGGTTCACACGGTTCGATTTTAGTTGATCAACAAAGTTGAACAACAAATTTAATGTTGAAACGTTTTGTTTCTTCAAATTGATTCAATTTGATTGAAAGTCTGTTCACACGGTTCAAATCGCATGCGATTTAGCAGTTGATCAACTAAAATCGAATCGTGTGAACCTGGTACAAGGGTGTTTGTCTCTTTCTGTTTCAATAGAAAAAGAAAGTGACAGTTGCGTTTAGTCTAGTTTAGTACTGTCAAAATGTGCAACGGAATACCACTGTAACCAAAATCTGCCTCAATTGTTACACCAAAACCTAAGGAAGAGGAGCGTGAGGACATGCATTGTTAAGTTCAGATTTAATAAGTCGGTTTATTGAGCAACGTGTCTTTGTTCTCTTTACGAATAAATTAACAGGTGTAGCAATATGTTTCGTTAACAATATTGTAGAAATGTAACTGTAGAGGGGTCAATCTAAAAACAATTTTATTTTCTTAAGATCATGAGAGCGACAGAGGATACGTTTCGATAAAGCAAACAGCAAACTTTGTATGTCGTAATCTACATGAAATTTAAGATCATAGGTATATTATTTTAAGTAGGCATAGAGTTTGGTTTGCACAAATCAACAATAATTATCATCAAGATCTTTTTATGTAAATATTTCTGGTAAAATCAAGGTGATTAAACGCAGCGATCGTTAACTATTAGATAAGAAAATTAATTAGTAATTTTTTGTTACTTCTTTTTTCAGAATTTAATTTTGCTGTCATGTTCTTTGGCCGTGACTGTCGCTCAAAAAGTGGGTGACACGAGCAATGACATCATAGATGGACAAAGACGGAATGTGGGAGGCTATGGGTTATTAAGACCCGGCGGAAGCGGTTACCAGTCCGGTTTCAATCAGGGCGGCTTCGGCGGCTACAACAGCGGCTATGGCGGCTATGGCGGTTATGGCGGCTCTTCTGGAGGCTACGGAGGCTCCGGAGGCTATCCTGGAGGATACGGTGGTAGCCCGGGATATGGCGGATCTGGTTTTGGGTCATATCCGGGACAGGGTGGATATCCTGGTGGATTTGGGGGTTAGTATCTATACAGATTTTAATTCTAGCCACACTGGTAATTACAAAAAAGCTACAATAGTTTCTTCGGTGATGCCGTGAGAAACCAAAGATTACAGAATTGTATGCGGTAGATTGAAAACTAGAATTGAAGTACCACAGTTTGAGACATTTGGTTAAAATCATGGGAATTAAAATTACAATCTTAATTACATAAAAAAAAAACAATTAATAAACTAGTACCTACTTGTTACGAAAAAAGTTGTCGGTTACAAATTCCTTGTCAAAATTAGGTCAATTCATTTAAATTAGTTAACCGTAAACAGTACATCACATGTGATATCTATACATAGGTTCAGGTGGCTACGGCGGTGGTGGCTACCAAAGCGGCTACGGAGGCTACGGACAGGGATATCCGGGATATGGCGGTAAGCACGATTTACTGATTGTAATAGCTAATGTGTAGGATTTAATAATATATCGTCATGTTTAGGCTTTGGTAGGTAGATATACCTAATATCATTTTTTTGCACCTAACTACATAACATCACGCCTGTATTCCCCATAAGGTTGGACAGAGGTGTTTAGTAAAATCCTCATTTCGCCGTTATGTTTTTAAGTCCCATGTAATAGGTGGCGAGCCTATTGCCATCAACCGGGCACAGATCCAAACTCCGGGCTACTACTGAGGAATTCCACACGGAAAAACATAATAATCCTTTGCCCGACCTGGGGTACGAACCCAGGACCTCAAGATTAGCAGACGCGGTTGCCACCACTAAACCAACGAGGCACAGAACTAGTGAAGCTTGAACTAGGAACGGGATTACGTCAATAACATTTTGGCTATTACCGATCTTGTATCGAAGGACCAAAATAAAATACAACTTGTGAATCTATCAA
The DNA here is from genome assembly GCA_910594945.2 of Amphipyra berbera. NCBI lineage: Eukaryota > Metazoa > Arthropoda > Insecta > Lepidoptera > Noctuidae > Amphipyra > Amphipyra berbera. The sequence goes on along the minus strand of OU343136.1, from coordinate 4,050,229 downwards.
ACCAAGCATGGGGATATAGCACCAGCCAAGAACATTCCTTGAACCTATGTGACCTATATGAAGGAATGACCTAACAGTGGACGTCTAGAAGTCGTTATAAGTTATCAGAAATCTAAAAGCACTTGCATTCATATTTTATCAAACAGGCTCACCGACAAAAGACATCGATATTAAAGTCTAATGAGCTATATTCGTGGAATCCGATCACGTTCAGAGTCACTGGCCAGTCGGCCATCGCACTATAAATACGATATAATTTCCATAATCTTGTATTTTTGTAACAACTGAATTATTCGCACGCTAAATCTTTGTGTGACTCCGAGTTCTGACGTCAGTAGAAAATTGACACCTACAGATTTTTTAATTTCTTTGTTTTGGATGCACTTTCGATATCGTTACCTGCTATCATAATCGGATGAAATCAATGTATACTTAATTCTCAATGTAAAGAAATATGCATTACTATGATGAAAGTATGGTAGGGACAAGTGACCATACCTTATGTTTCCCAGTCTCAACAAATATTTTAACAGCGTTGATCAACTCCTCTCCTGTCATATTTACAACCAAAAGAAGTATCCGGATAAAAACACGACTGTATTCTCCGAAGGATTGGGCAGAGGTGTAGGTATAGTAATACCCTCATTTCGCCGTTAATTGAATACGCAACCGAAATTAGGTGCCATAGCTTAGGAAGCCTCAAAGGACCACTGCCATAAGCTCAAAAGGACTGAGTTTGCTCTGCATTAAAAACCTCCTTTTTGAAGCCCGTTAAAATGGCTCTCAATATAAAACAAAGATTAAATACTCTTTATACAGTCAATGGATTCCATGAATTTGACTACCAACTTAAATAGCACCGCACTTTAAATACCTGTCCCTTGTCAAGAGGGAACAAAATTACAATGGCCTTTGATACAGGATACACTTGACGCGCTACATGGAATAGTAATCACTCGAGACTCGATACAGACTATTTTTTATTACCTATAGTAGGTACCTTACTTATAGTAAATTTTTATAGATATCTTCTTTACATAGTATAAAACAAAGTCGCTCCCGCTGTCTGTCCCTATGTATGCTTAGATCTTCAAAACTACGCAATGGATTTTGATGCGGTTTTTTTTTAATAGATAGGTAGTGATTCAATAGGATGGTTTATATACCCCACATTAGTATCTATATTGCACCCGTGCGAAGCCGGGGCGGGTCGCTAGTTTTTTATAAAACTTACATGCACAAAAGTTATTCTAAGACACCGTTGACTTACGGTGAAGGAAAACTTCGTGAGAACGAAGAAACCTGGAATTTATGGTTTAAAATCGCGAAGACGTAGCAAGTGTGGTAATCAATGCTTGTTTCTTCTCTATATGAGAAGAGGCCTTTGGCCTGCAGTGGGACGGGCTGGTATAATTATTATAAAAAGCGACATTAATTTTGCCGTCGTTCTCAAATTCTGAAGCCCATTGTTATACAGGGTGTAAAAAGACCCTTCACGCAGCCGTCAACCATGCATTCAGTACATCAAACTAAGTAACCCTACGCAAAAATTGTCGCTGGGAAACGACTTTTATTTTTGGGTGAAAAATTTCGTTTTACTGTAAAGCTCAATGTAACGCACTCAAAACACTGTGCTGATAGATGCAATGAGTAGTAAACGGGTAATGGAGGTATTTCAAGTACATTTGCAACCCTCAAAACTAGTTTTTTTTTTTTTAAGTTATGAAAAAGTTGGAACTTTGACCTCCAATATCTCCGTAACTAGAAGGTTCCCAGGCATAGTCCAGAACAAAAAAATATCGCAATGACGTGGAGAATAAGTGCCTTGCAGCTTCGTTAAGTGTCTATTTACACCGTTTATACTTAGATGCTTCCGAGTAGTTAGATTTTTATTTAAAAATATCAAAGGACGTACGAAAACAAAAAAAATACCAGCATACATTCGGAATCCACTATGTACCTAAATTTTTAAATCAAGAGGATTAGCAACATAACCTTTTCAATATATTTACATTTATTTCAGGCTACCGCCCCAACAGACCCGGATACGAGTACAACCGGCCTGGTTATTCCGGTTACACGGGGAGCAACGTAGGCTATCCGGGTAGCTACAGACCCGGTTACAACAACCAATACCGGCCTGGTACTGACCGGCCTTACTCCGGCAGTCCCACCGGCAACTACTTCGGAGGTTACGGAGACGGTTACAGCGACAACTTCAGGCTTCTGGGCAGAAAAGTCGGGGAAATCAAAGAGGGTGAAGAAAAGTCGTAGTTATTTATTATATTAGTAAATAGGTACTCATTTAGTATTTAAGATCTGATTATATTGTTGCACTGATTTTTTTATTAATAAAATTATCTATAGTTGAATGTGGTCCTTTGTTTCGCATACCTGAACGACTTTTCGTTGAATCTGAAGAAAAAATCACTCATAATTAGGTACCTACCTATAGAAGTCAAAAAGCATCGTCTTAAAGCTCTAATGAGTCAGAACATAGCAAAAAAAACACCAGCATTGACATTGGTAGGTAAATCCTTCAAATTATTAATTTATTAGTTGATAAAAACTAATCACAAAATTACCTACAACTGACAAACAAATACCTAAGCATATCATACATCCAATCTTTATGTAGATACCTATTTTATAGGTTTGAAGTAAACCGCACGACGTGCTTGCATTTGATGTGAACATGATTATTCAAGTAGGTAGTCGGCTCTTGCTAACATACTTTACAACAGTGAAGTAGGTACCAAAGGATCCAATGACCTCAGCATTTGTCGCAATACTACGAAAAAATGCTGGAAACCTTTTTATCATACTACTAGCGGACCGTCCCGGCTTCCCACGGGTGGACATTTTTCCCGTTTTTGCAATATTTTTCATTTATGCTCCGCTCCTATTGGTCGTAGCGTGATGTTAGCATGTTAGCGTTGTTTAATGTAGCCTATAACCTTCCTCGATAAATGGACTATCCAACACAAAAATAATTTTTCAATTCCAACCTTTACTTCCTGAGATTAGCGCGTTCAAACAAACAAACAAACTCTTCAGCTTTATAATATTAGTATAGATAATCTTTTCTTTCTATTCGACTATACGTGTCTATACTTGAAGTTTCGTAATAGTTCAATAACGGATCCAGACTTTAGCTCAGGGGGTAGTCAGTGTCAGGGCTGCCACATTCAACAATTTTTTTTTTTTTTTTATAAATGAGGCACGGGTCTCCTTTGTAGGCGCCATCTTAGGGCTTGATCATGGCTCACGTGACCACGGTCCTTGGATCCGCCTTAGATTCTGATGTTGCCATAATCTTGACGACACGTTTGGTGCAGTGGCTAAGCGATTGGCTTCTGCGCTGCGGGTCGTGGGTTCGATTCCCGCACGGAACAAATATTTGTATGACCTACAGATAGTTGTTCCGGGTCTGGGTGTTTGTGCATGTGAAGATTTGTGTCTGTAAACGCACCCACGATACGGGAGAAATCCTAGTGTGAGGCAACGTTTTTTTAAAAAAAAAAAAAACATTTGGTGGTGGAGGCAATATCTCATCAACACCAAGATCTTGCTTGGGGGTGAATAATTGCAGTATGGTGCTATTAACCCATAGCAGGATGCTTCAGCCTATACTCTTGAAGACCCCAGTCGCCTATTAGGACACCTACAAGAAGAAGGGATGGGCTTCTTTGCCAGACTGTTTAAAATTCCATAGCTTCTTTTTGTCAGATATCAATCTGGCACACATTACTTTGCATTAATTCGCTTGTGCATTATAAAAACGAGTTCGGCGATACGCCTCGTTGACCCAACTTCAATCGTTCTGAATCACAATGGGTTAATCAGAACCAAATAAAACGACGTTTATGTATAACTTATTTGATATATTACATTGAAATAATCATTTAAATTCCGTTAAATACATTTTATATATACTTTAATATTATAATAAGGCGGTTGCCAAATATAACTTGGGTGACGGCTCCTTACAATTTACTCATACTAAGTATTTGACGCCTGAAGGACATCTTCGTCGAGGTTGTCCGCGGCGTAGGTGGCGTGACGATCTAGACGTTTTTGCGGAGCTCACGTGGTTAGAAAAGGCACAAAATAGAGAGGTTTGGAAGGCAAAAGGGGAGGCCTTTGCTCAGCAGTGAGATACAACACAGGCAAATAAAAAAACATTTTTGGTTGGTAGCATTCACACGTAGTAATCTCAAAGCAACGCATAGTCATTGACTTATCATATTATCTACTGGCGTACTCGTAGTTAAATACCTACCGTCTGCGAGGTTCAGCCCTGACTGCTATTGTCATATCTTGGACTGTAATTTTTCAAATATCGAACGGTGACGGGCGTGTTACGAAAAATTATGATAATAGTTACGACAATCAGAAATCTGAGATTTCTGAAATGGTGGTCTGGTGTAATTTTAGAGGTTCCGTATCTGCCAGGTGCCTATCGCTTTTAGTTAGACTGGAACTCGACCCAAACTGAGTTGGAAATTGATTTGAACGAATCACACGTCTCATCGACGCGCGGAGGCTCATAGATACCAAAACTAACTTTTTAGTAGCTTAACTCAGAGCTAACTCTCCCCTAGCCGCCACCCGTAACACCAGGTTCACACGATTCGATTCTAGTTGATCAACTGCTAAATCGCATGCGATTTGAACCGTTTGAACAGACTTTCAATTAAATGGAATCAATTTGAAGGAACAAAACGTTTCAACTTTTGTTGATCAACTAAAATCGAACCGTGTGAACCCGCTATAAGCTACATTTGACCGCAACTTGAACCACAAAGGACTATAATTATAAATAATATTTTATTACGAGCCACTAAACCAATCAGATGAGATGGAATTGAAGAAAGACGCTGCTCCGGAGCGCGCATTTGCGAAGTTGATAGGCAAGGAGCTGGTCATCAGCTCCGATATGTCAGACCTTGACTTATTGGGACTCGATGATATTGGCTTCTTTTTAACCTGAAAAAGAGATGTTTTGTTATCGGTTTTATAAGAAAAGAGGTTTTTGTCTAGTTTATCACAGTCTAGGCTAAGCTGTAGTAAAATGGCAAAAAAGGGTGAGGGGTAAAAGCTTGCCTAGTATTTAGTTTTGAGTTAGTCAATAAAAACTTTTTAACGAAAACTTTCGTGGTTTTAGCAATTTATACTAAGAACGTACCTAAGAGCAATTTAGGAAAAACTAAAGTAACGATCAAAATGTGTTTTTGACATTTAATAACACTGGTTTAAATTAAAAGGTAGATACTGTGGGTATATCGTTATAACAAACGTACACTCACTCAAATTAAAAGGCGATGTTATAAATAAAAATAAGTCACACGTTGTTTGCAAAAACATTAGTTTAGATTAACAATATTAAAATAATAATATTGGTTCGCGATTCAAGCGACAAGCTAGAAAACTATGAACAATTGTTAAGACACAAAAAATCTAACATTAGAATTAATAAGTGTAAATAAACTTGTTACTCATACCAGTTCACAGTATGAAGGGATCTTCATTCTGAACAATAAATAAGACAGTTAATATTATTGCAAAACCCGAAAATAATGACTGACACCTGCTTTTGTTTATAATTATTTTGATAATAGTTGCCGCTCCTTTGACCGCGTCGCTCTTGGAATGGTGTTATGGAGTCTACCTGATCATATTAGATAGGTAGGATTTCTACTGTCATAACATACACTTCATTTCAAACTACCCACATAAAAATGGGATACAAACTATGTAGCATAACCTTCGTATCGCCATTTTAATTTTTTTTCAAAGTTGCAACGCTCTTTGAAACTGATGGGTAGAGGGCACTTAAACAAACAAAAAATGTCAGCGATATGGTGCTCTTAAGTGTCACGTTGCCTGTTTATATGCGTAGTTAGTTCATTTTTAATGATTGTCATTATTCTCATATAGCCATCTTTACCTCCAAATATCTCGGCAACGTGACACTAGGGCACCATATTGCTGACATATTTCGTTTATTTAAGTGTCCTCTGCCCATATATACCAGTTAAAATGTGCACCGAAACTTTGAAAAAAATGAAAATGGTATGGCAGGGTGTCTATGCCAGCCTCCATAGAAAAATGTTGGAACCCCAATCAACACCAAGAAATACCCCCAAAATTAATAACTCTACCAAACGAACATTACAAATCAAAAATATATTCTATGACACAAACAATACTCACAGGCTTATCCTGCTTCTTAAGGTGGCTGGGTGGGGCTGCTACCGGCAGTAAGGAGAACCAGTGCGAGTCTCCCGACGCCAGGAGTGCGGCAGCCTTGTCACCGCTACCACCAGATAGCACGGGCTTGGTGCCGATAATACCAGTCAGTTGGCCGTGGTGGAGGATTAGACTGCCTAGGAGAGTCTGTGGAGAGAAAATTATCAATCAGTATATTGCTATATGTTACTCATGACTCGAGGGGCTCATGGCTACTTAACAACCGTGCGGACAATACGATTTGCGAGGCTAAGCTACACTTGCCGCGGTCAGGCCTTGGATGGGTGACCGTTCGTCACACATCGACACCCCTTCCGCACCTCGGAGAGCACGTTAAACAGTCGATCCCGGATGTCATACGAATACTTATGACAGTCGTTACGAGAAGTCAGAAGCCCAAAATTTTGACAACTAGTCAAACCTTAGGATGTCGACATTGCCCAGTAACTGGTCTGAGGACAGGGGGAGGTCTGATGGCAGTCGCTCCGTGTAAAATACTGGTATTCAGCCGCATCTGTTTAGACTGGAAACTGACCCCAACATAGTTCGGAAAAAGCTAAACAGAACGAAAGTTAGTCATAACTCCTGTGGATGTTGTGGCGAATAAAGGATGATATCACGAAGAAGAGCTGCAGTACACTCCTGTGCGCTTCTTCTCTCTTGTCGGCAAGAGCTATATAAGACTAGCTCATGTCATGGTGGAAAGATTAGCCAGTCAGCAAAGTTGGTAGCGGTACTGATTGCACAGAGTGCTCTGAGGGTATTTAATTATAATGAACGGTCTTTTCCTTTAAGCTGTTTAAACTAGTTGAAGGCTGCGAATATAAATAAATCTGAAGAAGCGGCCACGAGCGACGTCATTACAAAGCCCATTTGATAATAAATGACCTACATAAAAATCTTTTGAAAATATTATCTCAAATTAAATCACAGTTTCAATCGTAACGTTAATGCGAGTGAATTTTGAATCGGAAGTACTCGTTTGGCACATATCATTTAATTAAATTGAAAACTTTATTCATAACTGCGCGATGACTGATGCATGCGTGCCGTCAGTTAGGACAGCTCAACTCAAACCTGTTATGGCACTTTCCTAAAACGGCCATTCCAGACGTTGCCCTACAATGTTACACTCACATTGATTTTATACTACAATGTCTGGACTTTAAAAGAGACCTTGATCTCTGTGTTTGTTTCGGCTTTTCTTCTCAGAGCTAGTCAGATAGGAAATACCGGCGCCATCTAGTCTTAAAAAAAACATTACATTGACTTGTAAAAGTGTCTGTAACAGATTTATTTACAGAAATAAAAATCATTTATCATATCTATGTATGATACAAATTGTGCATGTCGCAAATAAATAAACTAAAAAGTTTTAGGGCAGTTGTTGTCGATTCAAAATTCGCTAACATTAGCGATACGTTTACGATACTATAAGTCAAATGTCTTTGCTAGGCGTACTGAATAAGAAAGACTGTTATATCATATACTAACCTGTACTCTTTGCACAGACCTCTTCAAATTAGTCTGTATATACGGATAGAACACGTCATAATCAAACGGATCGATCTTCTGCCTCAAAAACTCGCAAATCTCAAGCGAAAACTCCATAGATTTCTTATTCTCCCTAGGAACTAACAACAGCGTTAAATGACGAACGTCCATGAGCAGTTGAAGCGCACACCTCTGATTTATATCTGTCTCGTTCTCTTTTATGACTTTGTTGTAGTGTGCGAAGGTGATAGCAGTTACTCGGTCTATGAATAACGTGTGTGTATCTATTGGCAATGTGTGTGGGGCGACCTCGTCGAGTATTCGGCTAGTAGCATACAAGTATTCTTGTAGTTTGAGAGAGGGTCCCGCTGGTACTTTTATAGTGGACTCTATTGAATTACCTTCTTCGTCCTTCTCAGTGATTTTTATGACGTCCCATTGCTAAAAAGAATATTTCACTATGTAAGTTTAGTGGCAATTTTAAGCTCTAGAAAAATATTCGAGAAAATGAAAAGTTGATATTGCCTACAAAAGACAAAAAATCACATAATTAGCCCATTACTGTCCCACTTCTGGGCACGGACCTGTTCTCAGAATGAGAAGGGTTTAAGCTTTAGTCCACCACGCTGGCCTGGTGCGGGTTGGCAGACTACACGCACCATCGAGAACTTTATGGAGCCCTCTCAGGTATGCTGGTTTCCTCACGATGTTTTTCCTTCACCGTTAACGCAAGCGATAATTAAATTCTGATCCGCACATGAATGCTAAAAGTCAGAGGTGAGGGCCTGGATCGAACTCAGACCCTCCTGCACGGAAGGCAAGCGTTCAACCGCTAGGCTATCACTGCTTTTATCGTCTACAATTTCACATAAAATTGTATGATGCGGTTATGAAATCGCAAAAGTAATAATAACCATTTCTTAGTAAAACAGAAGTTATGTAGTAGTTCATAACTTACCATCATCAAATAATCAATATTGGCTTCCAAAGTAAAAGCTTGGGGCAAACGTTTGGTCAAATCTTCGACTTTGGCAATCACGATATCCACCCACTTCGCCCAACAAAACTGGCAATGTTCCTTCAATACCACACAGGTATCATTCCACCTCTTCAAGGCATTATCATCTATATTTATGACCCCTAAACTGTCGCGTTCTTCGGGAATATAGCACTTACGTAAGTGCACCATAAGGGTGGATATCGCTTGCGTGAAACGGGCTGTGTATATAGCAGTTGTTTTGTGTTGTAGTTCGGTTGATTGCAGTGTTGGTTCTTCAAAACAGGCCTTTATATATTGCAGCATGCTGAATAAAATAATGTTTTATGAAGTTAGACTAAGTTTAATTTTATTTTATCAGATCTGATGTTATTCGAAAAAAATTGAGTTCTAAATATAAATTTAAATTAACCGACATGACGAACAAGACTATTGGTCCAATTAAAACAAGGGATCACATTTTAAACATTTAATTAAGGAATCCTAATACTTGCACAACCAAAGGCAAAATTACTAAGCACCTATCTAAGATTCTACGTCATCTAATTATACCTAGCAATTACACATTCAACAAACAACATACCTCTGTATATTCTTATCAGAAACATCCCTCAAATACATCTCGATCAGATTCTTATCGCTGTAGATCTGATCCATATCGTCGTCATCCTCATACGCAAACAAAAGCTTATCTTTGATGGCTGTACTTTTTTTATCTTGATACAAGTATATTCTGAGGTCTTCCAGAAGTTTCTGCAGCTCGTCGTCTAGACTTTGGCATAGTTTTTCTAAGGTTGGTGTGTAACCATGGTCTTGGCGGGTCATACCTAAAAATACAGGTAGAATTACTCGACTAATAGATTCAAGACTTATAGGCGTAGAAGAACAGCTCCCTAGCATTGGATCGTTGGCATATATGCTTTTAGCATCCATTTTTAGGATACGGACGGACCGAGACCCAATCCGGTGGAACTCCCAACATTCTTCAACATGACGCTCACATCAAAATTATTGAAAAATAAATTAGCACGCTCTTGCAGCTGCCTGAAAACATCAACATCTTCCTATACATCACAAGCCTATCGCTAAAACTTTGTATAAGAGGATGTTTTTTTTGTACGCAAATATAATCACAATCTCAGAACTAACATTTTCCCAGAGTAGGCGGCGCTTACACTGCTTATCCGGTGTAAGCGTAATAGATAAACGATAGTACCTAGCATTAGATTTCTCATGACTCACGCTTGAAAATAGCCTACAGGCATCATAACCATGATGCGTGTGTTCAAGCTTTATCGAAATCATAAGTTATAATCTTATTACAATGACAATGATCTATAATTTGTTGTTACTCATTTAGACTGTCGAATATCCTCCGGCGGTATCATAAAAGCGAATGGGTAATCGATTATATCAGAAAAAAAGCAGCAACACTGTATCCTATTTTAATTATAGGTTCCTTTTTTTTTTTCCTTTGTTTTGGTCTCTAGCTAACTTGACAACTACCTCGTTGATCTAGTGGTAGCAAGCGCGACTGCTGATCGTGAGGTCCTGGGTTCGATACCCAGATCGGGCAAAGTGTTATCAGGTTTTTCCGTGTGGAATTCCTCAGTAGCAGCCCGGAGTTTGGATTTGAGTCCAGTTGACGGCAATAGGCTCACCCCCTATTACATGGGACTTAAACAACGGCGAAATGTGGCTGTTACTATACACCTCTGCACATCCCTTCGGGGAATACAGGCGTGATGTTATGTTATGTTTTGGTCGCGTTTGACCCTAATCGCACCTGATGGTAAGCGCAGACAGGGTCTAAGATGGAGCACACGAATCCAAGCAACAAAAATATAGAGGGATTTCGCTATACCCTTCTGGCTCTCACGTACACACGACGGAACAAAGTAAACTGCTTAGCGACGGACTTTAATGTGAAGGTGGAAGCTAGCCAGGCGAACCGTATAGATCTTACCACCTAGCGTGCTGAGTTTTGTTGAATCTTACAACACGCATGTATTCCCAGAGTGCAGTGAGGAAGTTTTCGTTTCGTCATTGATGTTTTTGGCCATAAACTGTAGCTAATTACGGCAAAGGGTAATTTCTGAACTAAATACCTATTACTGTGTGGCGCAGTGACCCATATCTTTTGGAAATCGGACATTCTTATGAAATCAAGTGTAAATCATAGTTCTTGATAGATAGGCACATTATTTATGCAGATGGCGTCGATCAGAGATACTTGTCATGATGAATGGCGCTCTGCGCATCCATTGATGTCGATTGTACGGGAGTGATAATCGAATGATAAAATCTTTATTGTTTATATCAGGTTTCCATCAGCATTTGTTATTATTATCACTTTTTAATAGTTATGTTTTGAGGGCTTTTTGTGGAACAGCGGAAATGACGTAGTTTTAAGCTTAGAAATGTCAATTACAACATTAATTATTTCTAATTATTATCATAATTGTCATCCAGTGTGCCGAATTTTCCACTTAATCCTTATGACGTCGCAAAAGAATGTCGGCAGAACGTGTCGATAAAATTTTATCATTATTTATATTTGTAATAACAATAAAGACATGTGTACCAACCAAAAACTATTCCACGATTATTCCAATTCCAAGTAATCGTTCCATTTATCAATCCATGAGGCCTTTAAACATGTAGAACAATATTCGATAATTTTAACAAACAATAACTAGACTACTGGTGTTACTCATATCATAGACAAGATAAAGTTAAATGTCGAACAATCGATCAGTGTCGCAGGCGCAGCTTACCTGTGACTTTGAACTTATCAATACTAAGAAATGTTTGACGTAGTTATCACACATTTATTTAGTGACATTGTTTAACTGCACGTAAAGTAGGTAAATTTATTGATAGCGAAGAATTTCTTTACATTATTAGATAACATCAAGATTTATCGTTTAGACGTCATAGACAAGCGACTACCTAAGGATTGTTTCAATTTCTGTTTTAATTATATATATATATCTATCTATATCTATCTAGAATCGGGCAACATTTCAACACTAGAATGCAACTAAGAATTACGTACAAGCAAAACGCAACGAGACTTTACCCATCCAAGCGAATCAACCAACGACTTCTAGTTTTACCACCGCACTTTTGACTACAAGACGGATGATTGGGTCGTTTCAATAGTAATAAAAATCAAAAAAAAAATTGGAGTTAAGTACATACTTTAATATATAGAGCCAAAACGTGTGATTACTTATTAGGATTAGAAATGACGGATTCACTATTTGCCTTTCGCTGACAGAGACCGTGCGTGAGCGAAAGGCAAACAACGACAACAATAGTAATAGGTTTTCTAATACCTTTCTTTTAGTAATCGGATAGTACACATCATATTAAGAGAGGAGGAAGGGAGGATGGATAAAGAGGCAACTGTTTAATAATAATATTGAAGCGCTAGGTACCCCAAATTTTGTTACCTACTTCGTATTGATCATTCTCATATAGCGTAGCAGTAGAGAAGATGAAAATGAAAAAGTTATACAACAAGATGTGATGTCTTTTTTCGTAATTCAACAAAGTAGATAAGAGAAGACAATAACCAAAGTGAACTCGATTTCGTGGATAGATTACTGTTTCTCTAAAATTAAGCTCCCAAATACCTTTTTTGTACATGGTCATAATGATTGTGGTCTTCTGCCGTGGATTCGTGGAGATGTGGATCACTGCCTTTTTAGAAAAAGCTTTATTTTTTTCCGAAATAGAATACCAAATATCGTGCGCCGGTTTTCGCATTGTACCTCGCGCTCGTCTTAGAGAGTCATTGGTGTGGCCTAGAACCTTAAACTGCAATTGCTTCCCCCTTTCTAGAGTATGAAGGTATGCCTGACACATGCATAGAGCATAAACTGTTACGTCGTGGAAAAATTACTTATCTAAAAATATGAATTCCGATTACAAAAAAACAATAGGTACCTACTGATCGATCCCCAGATCGGGCAGTGTTATTGGGTTTTTCCGCGTAAATTACATAACATTTTTAACTGCTTCATTGGTCTAGTGGTGGCAATCGCGACTGCTGATCTTGAGGTCCTGAGTTCGATCCCCAGGTCGGGCAAAGTGTTACCTATTGGGTTTTTTCGTATGGAATTCCTCAGTAGAATCCCGGAGTTTGGATTTGTGCCCGGTTGATGGCAATAGGCTCGTCCCCTATTACATGGAACTTAAACATAACGGCGAAATGAGGGTTTTACTATACACCTCTGCCCAACCCTTCGGGGAATACAGGCGTGATGTTATTTTATGTAATACCTACTGATTACCGGTAATGAAGCACTTTCACAATAAAGCTCAATATGTTTTCCTCAACACAAAATCATATTTAGATGCGTCATCGGAACCAATCGCATTCCACTGCTATGTGTAACTATTATCAACATCACATCTAGACTCATTATTGCCTATTCAGATTTTAGATAATTATATCCGCGTAGGTACGCGTTCTTTCCTGTGTTCTGCTCGCTGTGTGTACGCGCAGAATAGTAGCGGGGCAGAGGGCAGAATCCGTTAGCAGATATCGTAAACATAATAATATAAAACCCCTTCTTTTATTAGGTTGGAAAAAAGCCGACGATCCACCTTTTGAAAATTGGTTACCGCTGCCTACACCAACACCAAGAGGATTGCTGATTCGTTGTCAACTTTAGAGATGAAGTTGTAAAGTCTTTTGTGCCTGTAATTTCACCAGCACCGATACCCAGGCGCGGTCGCAGCCAAAGACTTTGGGGAGGGGGTCATATTTACAGTAAAATAAGTTTAGCACATTAGAATTTATTGCTCAAAAATATTTATGGTAAATTTACTATTTTAGGAGGGGTGCCAATTTGACGTGTACGATTTTAGATCGGACCGCCACTGCCATACCCTTCAAACCGGAACATAGCAATGCTGCTTGGCGGCAGAAATAAGATAATAGTACTTCTCCGGACTAAGCTCACAAGGAGCTCAATTACTATGTTGTATTAACACAGTGACAATGGGGTGGTTGTGCAGATACCGCTGCTTGAGGTCCGCCATCGCGCTATCTGCTAACACTCTCTAAGACTGGTTTTAGAGTCACGCTGACCGTCCGCGCTGACAGCCGAAACGTATGACTTCCCCGTCAGCGCTGACCACCGCACGCGCAGATTATTCTAAAACGCTTCAAGACACTCAAAGCTCGTGGCCCGCGACGCTTACAAACCGCGCTGGCGAAAGCGGCACTGTAAAACCAGCCTAAGACAACATGAGAATAGCCAAAAAATAGAACGACATTTACGAATCACGTCACCGTTTTCTGAGTCATTTCAATCTAACGTTTTTATTATTTGTCTATCGAAGATTGTCATCTTATCACAACTACTGCGCTACTACTGCGTTATTCGCTATACAAAACAAGTTAGAACACCACACGATAACCGGCGAAACAGTAGATATTTTTGATAAAAGGATAAACGCGTCATTGTACGATATCCAGGCACACACTACGCCAAAAATCTGGGCCACTCCGAACTTGCACAGGTCGATCACACAGTTAATATTAAAAATTAAGAGTTGTTGAGGACCTACAACATCTATTGTTGGAATGAGTCCAGTAGAAATAATTTAGTAAGATCCCTGAATTTGAACAGAACTGATGTACTATGTTCCATACAATTCTATCCAAACCAAATGGCGACAATGCGAAGGGTTTGTTCAAATTCATAGCCCGTGTCTTGTCAAAGTACAATTGTTTAGGATATGATGGGACTGACATACACTATGCGTAAAAGACGCCATAAATAAAATGAAAAAAAAAAATAGACAGCTCTCATTTGAGACATCTTCCAACAGCAGCTAGTATAATGTAGAATTCCATCCATACTTTTGACTTTTTTTTAATATATCTCCTGTCATTTTAAAATTATACTTAAGAGGAATCTCTAAAATGAGAGCTTTCTATTTATACGGACCTAAAAGAGCCTCCACGAAAAACAATACTTAAGTACGTCCGGCGCACTCTGTGCAGTCAGCCCCGCTACCAACCTTGCTGACTGGCTAATCTTTTCACCACGGCATGAGCTATCCTCGTATAATGAGTGCCAAAGAGAAGAAGAAAGAAATAACAAGGTGATCCGAGTGCAGAGTCACCTTATACACTCATGAAATACCAAAACTTTGACTTTGACGACACGTTTGGTGCAGTGGCTGAGCAATTAGCTTCTGCGCTAGAAGCCGTGGGTTCGATTCCAGCACGGAACAAATATTTGTATAGCCTACAGATAGTTGTTCTGGGTCTGGGTGTTTATGCGTGTGAAGATTTGTGTCTGTAAACGCACCCACGATACAGGAGAAATTACAATGAGGGGCAATGTTTAAATAAAAAAAAAATAACTTACCTTTCATAAGAGAATTCATGACTTTAATAACATCGCCCCTGGACTCAATCACCGTCTCTCCAATAAGGTCCTTCCACACAAACCAGTTGATATCAGCCTCTTTTTCCACCTCACTGTCTGAAGATACCTTCGTCAAGTCTATCAGTAGTTGGGTCTTAAATGCGTCGTATACTTTGACCCATCGTCCGTCAATGATCGCCTTGACGCGAGAGGTCAATAATGGTTGGTAGTAGTGACACCATACGTGGACCTCTGGTATGTCTAGGGAGGTGCATATTGTGGACCAGTTTGCGGGAGTTTCTAGAAGAGAAAATATTAAATGGTTAATCAGGTTGTTTCTCTCTGGTTATGTGTAATAATAGTATGGGGGTCTATAAAGGTCTTGTCGCTAAATGGTTACCAAACAAATATTTGCGAGGTTGTTACTGGTCGCCGCCCGACCAGTAACAGGCCCGAGAAGGCGGCGCGCTGTGTTCCGTGCGCGCTTCTCAGGAGGAGAGGTCCGCCGAGGGTTGGCGGACCGGGACCTGCCGGGGTTGCGGTGCATGCTAACACGAATCCCGCGACCCTGGCAGAACGGTCAGGAGAAGGAGCACCGTTGGTTTTTAGCCGGTAAGAGTCCGGCAGACCCCCTCGCCTTCACCGGGCGAGGGAAATCCATGAGGATTTTCCAACGAAAAAAAAAAAAAAAAAGGTTGAGTAACAGTTTGACTGGTTTCCCCTTGTAATTAATTTCTGGAGTTCAAACGGCAGTCCCTCCATCAACTCCATGTAATATATTATGATGAGATATTTAGCCACATCTGGTGAAGGCTGGCATTTTTCTGGATTTTCCCGATTTTGTTCTAACTTTGAAGGTGTCCAGGTGGCGTCCTGCCGGGTTGTTATATAGCGTCCAGGGCCTGCAGTCTAGACATAGACAACGATCGTTAAGTCATAACGACAAACTTTAAAGACACGAAAAGACAACTTATTTTTTTTTTACATAGAGTTTATTTGCTGTAATCTCAAATTGATCATTACGACACGCTTTTTCTTCGTTATTAAATAAAGTAGTATGACGTTAAAAGTTAATCGTTATGACTTAAAAAACCAAATTTCGGCCGTCAAGCGATCTCTATCTATGTCGAGACTGCCGGCTCAGTTCGATGCCCTTGGTCGCGAATTGAACTCGAATCGCAAATCAGTGCGAGTAAAAAAACCGGATTTCAATCTAAGTCCAGGTTTAACGTTTAACACCTGGTTAGAATAGTAGCTGCCATCCATTCGGTTGGAATAAGGTTAGGGTGATAATGTGTATGGGATTATGATTGTATGGGACAGAAAAACATACCAATCTTAAACGCCTCCTCCCTGATCTCATGCAGCACTTTGACTCTAGTAATGTTCTGTAGTAATGTCTGCACATTAGTGTCTATGAACGACTTCACCCATACATTCCAGTTCTGCACGCCTCTCGTTACCTCTTCTTTGGCTAGTGGCTGCACTTCTTTGTTTGATGATAGCCTGGTAATAATAAGAAATGCGGTAAAGTTTTTATTGGAGAAATTGACTTTTGAATGAAGTTGTAGGCTTGAAAGAGATGAGTAAAGAGGTTTTACTTCTTTATGAGAAGAAAACAACAATAGAATATCGTTCAGTTATAAGCTTGGAGAATTTTCACACATACCTGTTAAAAAAATCGGATGAATCAAATTAGTCTAACTTTCTTGAAAAAACGACTGCTCGACTGCTGATCTTAGGTCCTGGGTTCGATCCCCAGGTCGGGTAGTGTTATTAGGTTTTTCCGTGTGGAATTCCTCACTAGCAGCCCGGAGTTTAAATTTGTGCCCGGTTGATGGCAATAGGCTCGCCCCCTATTACATGGGACTTAAACATAACGGCGAAATGAGGGTGTTACTATACACCTCTGCCCAACCCTTCGGGGAATAAAGGCGTGATGTTATGTTTTTGATAAAATTGTAGGCCAGTAGTCTAATGGCCAAATACTCAAACGCTACTCAATTTTAAGTTGCCGTTAATTTCGTGCTGTCCCTGTTACTTCGCCTAGAAGTGACAGTGATAGCACGAGACTTGGGCCTGCGCCCACAGGCAGCTCGGCATGGCAAGGATTTTTAAGTTCAAATAATTTTAAACTTTATGTTAATACTATTAGTACTCATATTTGCTTAGCATACCGCGAGATACTTCATCGTGCTGCGGTATGCCAAAGCATGCCGCGCGGTACGGTAAATACGAGTCCTAAAGGGTATTACAATAAGGTTCAAAATTATGAGCTTAAAAAATCCTTTCCCATGACGTGCCGCCAGTAAGCGCAGGCGCTTAACGGCAACCAAATTGAGTAGTGTTTAAGTATTTGGCTATAAAATTCCCAGTTCACACATTAGATAAAGTTAATTTAACCATACCGGTAGTTACAAATGGCGGGCGGCAATAACTTCAAAGACGACGGGTCACTGAACTTCACTAATTCTATTAAAGGTTGTGAATCTCTTCTGAATAAGTCTTGTAACTTCGCTAGGACAGCGCCGCCATCGTTATCTGAAAACATTGTGTAGGTAAATATGCATTTCTTAAACATCTATGCTGGGTGATATAACTTTTGGCTAAGATTTAGTATTGTGAGACTTGTAAGAGGCGAGTAAAGCTCGATTTACACACGCATAAGTGAGCAAGTTTACTTGCCACTTACGCGAGATTAAGTGGAAGACTTATTAGGACGTAAATAGACGAGTTAAGTTCAGTACTTCTTCGCTACTTAACTTCGGTTCTGCCTAGCGTTTTCTCAACTATGGCGGGTCAGCTTCCAGTCTAACCAGATGCGGCTGAACACCAGTATTTTACACGGAGCGACTGCCATCAGACCCCCGCAACCCAGTTACTGGGCAATGCCGATATCCTAAGGTTAGACCAGTTGTCAGACTTTCGGGCTTCTGACTTCCCGTAACGACTGTCATACGTAGTCGTATGACACCCGGGACAAACTGTTTAACGTGGTCTCCGAGGCACGGAGGGGTCTCGATGTGTAACAAACGGTCACACGTCCATAGGCTGACCGCGGCAAGCGCAGCTTAGCGTATGATCCACGCGGTTGGTAATTAGCCACGAACCTTTCCGCTACTTGCCTATATTAGGGTTACTTAAGCAATAGAAGCTTAAGGCTAAGTGTATGAAGCAGAGTGAATAAAGCATCTGAAGAACTACATTACTTACCAACAAAACAAGAATACACCAATACGACAGTCTTCAACACAATTTTAACTCCATTCACTATTTTATCTTTAATCTGTGCCTTGACATCGCCTTCCAGTATTTGGGCCAGGTCGAACTGTAGTGTGGACTTGAGACTGCTATTACTGTGGAGACCTATCAGTGTGTTCAGCAGTTCCACCATAGACTGTGAGTCTAGAAGGTATAGACTTACAAGGCAGGAGCAGGCTACCTGAAATGGTAAAAGATGTAGTTGAAACAAGGTAGGGGGCCATTCAAGTATTACGTAAGCACGAAAAGGGGTGTGAGGGGGTAATTTTTGATGACATAGGGGACGGAGGCGTCTAGTGAGTATTACGTCAGTAATTTTTATTTATTTACTTATTTTTCTAGACTTAAAAACTGCTGCTCATGAATAACATTAAAGAAACCTGACTAGTTTTAAAAAAATATATAGCAATGTTTACGTAAGCATAGGAGGGGGGGGGGGGGGGTAAAAGCTTTGCTTACTTTTGTTGACAAGGGAGAGGGGTGGGTCAAAAATGACTAAAATTCTGCTTTCGTAATACTTAAATGGCCCCTAAGATCTTAAGATTTTTTTTATTAATGCTCGCCTCCCCTTTGACTACTATAGTAGTCATTTTTTTGATATATCAGGTGATGGTAAGTGAAAATGCGGTTGAAGATGGTGCATGTTTGCCTAGGAGTAACCTATTCACTAGAGATTTGAAAACTCCAAGGTTATAGCTATCGGGGAAACACGGACTCTGGCAGGGAGTTCCTTAGCTGTACGCACAAAGAACGTGCTTGCCAACACGTTTTGTGAGTATGGGTGGAATGGCCACTATATAGCGGTGGCACATTGCTGTGCATCTGGTCGTACGGTGATGGAACGGGCTTGGGGAAAATGGAGTTTTAACATTCTAAGCTCATATGCCATATCAATTAGTGTCAGAGTTAATAATAAATATTCGTTTCAGGCAACTGAATTTACCTCCAAAAAAATAATCTGCCATTCAGCAAAAATAAAAGGAGTCACTCTTCAGAGTCTGCTTGCTCAGCATGAGGGTACTCTGACTACCGATAATTTGTCACATCTCCAAGCAAATAGGCTACATGGAGCACAATATTAATGTCACTACTACATTAAAGGTAGCAGTAATCAGTTTACTACTGCAGAAATGATAAAATTAACATTAGAATTTTCTTTAACTGCCTCGTCGGTCTAGTGGTGGCAAGCGCGACTGCTGAACGTGAGGTCCTGGGTTCGATCCCCAGGTCGGGCAGTGTCATTGGCTTTTTCCATGTGGAATTCCTCAGTAACAGCCCGGATTCGGATTTGTGCCCGGTTGATAACAATGGGCTCGTCTCTTATTACATGGGACTTAAACATTACGGCGAAATGAAGGTGAATACCCTTCGGGGAATACAGACGTGATGTTATGTTATGTATGTAATTTTCCTTAAAAAACTGTTGTTTAGTACCTCAACACTTATCTCGACATCCTGCAGCTTCTGCCGGCACACATCTATGATGGTCTGATTGAAGTTAGTGATAGAGTTCCACTGCTGTTGCACCAGTCTCTGCAGTGAGTGCATACCAGGTTTTACGTTCTTGCCTCCTATTTGAAGCTGTAAACCTGTAAATAAATACATTTTTATTGTTATTTTGCACCCTTGGAAGATGGCAGGATGACTTGGTGAGGATAGCTGGAAAGACTTGGACTAGACAGGCAAGGAACAGGGAGAACTGGAAGGGGTTAGAGGAGGCCTTTGCCAAAGGGCACACAGAGACTCAAAACTGATATTAAACTTGTACTACAACTATCACTCTGAAAAAAGGCTATAAACAAAATAAAATATTGTTATTTTGTAGGGCAATTTATGGTTATGATGTTTGTTCCACAAACAATGGCCTATAACTATAACATCATGCCCTGCGTGCCCTGATGCCTGCATGTTACAAAAACTAATGTCCACTACTGATAACGCTAAACTCATAGCCAAGTTCTAAGCCAGGGATGGCGAACCAATGGCACGCGACACAATATTTTGGGCACGTCACTGATCACAAAATTCATTATGCACTACGAAATAAAGTGTATTACATGACCCAATAATCCCCAATAATCACAAAGTCAAAATTATTTGATGGCACGTCTATGACCTCATTAAACATTTCTTTAGAAAAATGGCACGTTGATACGTAAAGGTTCGCCATCACTGTTCTAGGCTGACTCAATTTAGATTGCCATCATCACGGTAAAAAGAAGAAGGGCAGGATAGACTGATAACATAAAACTGCCCTGCCATTTAAGACTTGGTTAAGATTAATAATATAATCTACCCACTTCAATTAAGGGCAATGCTGACATTATTAAATCCTAATTGGTACAGCTTAATGAAATTAAATAGAGCAGATGAGTTAATAAGATAAGTTTTTTTTACTTGTAAAAATATTTGTATGATCTTTTTTTACTCGAAGCTTATGCAAAGGACTACAAAGGACAACAGGTGCTTTCCACCAACACCTATTCTGTGGTAAAACAAGCATTTAACAATTCTGTTGAATTTTTCAAGTATATGGTTGTTTAACCAGAGCACACCAGCCTAAAGCGCAGGCCACGCCGCCAGCTGGAGGGCGGGCGAGCTGGCTTTTTCATACTTTGGTTCACATCGTTTGAGTCGCTGAAGCAGCTAGGTACGGTGAAACGTTGCTCGCTCGCTCACTCGCTAGCTAGCAGTGTGGCCTGCGCTTAAGTAGATTTTATAAATTAAAAGTACTGCCTATGCTCCGAGTCTTAGACCTATATTAAAAAACAGCTTTAATATTAGAAATTCATCTGAAGTGTAGTTTTAACATGAATTTAGAAGAATTAAAAAAGAAAGACAGACTGCCTTGTTGGTCTAGTGGTCGCAAGCGCGACTCCTGTATGGAATTCTACTTTATAGTAACTCCTCTTGGAAGATCTCTCAAATGAGAGCTGTTTAAAACTTACCAGTATTAACATGCCTAGCCATGATGAACAGCTGAGTGGCTCTTACGTAATCTTCAGCCTCGATGCTGGTCCATATCTTTTCAGGTATTTCCATCAGTAATTTCACTTGAACTGACAAACTGTGCATTGGATTTGAGTTGAACTGAAAACTATATTACAAAAAAAAACTATACGAGTTGCAAAACACTGATGCTTATGAATGATAATTGGAAAATTTTCAGGTTCAGTCATATTTCCCCCCCGGTGGGTTCCCGCATTGTCGTTGCGGGGGGGCTTAGTAGCCGTGGCTTTGAGCCCCACGGTGAAGCGAAGAGGAACCCGAGGAGGGGCTGCTCGTCGGGGCTTGGGCCTGGAAGCCCTCGACGTAGCGGCCAAGTAGGTTGCGGTGTCGCCTGGGCGACATCGCAACTGAGGAGCGCCGCGATGTCTTATGGGAGGCACTGCGGCTGAAGGGTGGAGGCCGCGGCGGGAGAGGAGTGCCGGTATTACGGTGCGCCGTTCTCCCTACCTTCCGCGGCCTAACGGGGCCGCCACCGTCAGATGGCGGACGCGGTGGGGCCACAGGGGGAGAGGAGTGTCGGTGTTTAGTTGGCCGCTCTCCCTATCCTCTGCGGCCGAAAAGTGGTAGGCGGCGGGGCCACTAACCTGACCCGTCGCAGGGGGACCAGGGGTGCCCAGACACGGGGTAGTCTGGCGCCCATGTACTGTTTGGTCCCCGGGGTGGTCAAGCCGTACCATGTGTTCTGGTGCGCCGGTGATGTGGGGTGCCCCCCGCGCCTCTCAGGAGGTCGTGGGGTGGGGCCCTACAGTGGAGAGGTCCACCAGCAATTGGTGAACCAAGACCTGCCGGGGTTGCGGTGCATGCAATAGCGAATCCCGCGACCCCGGCCTTAGGTCAGAAGGAGGGACACCGTGGTGGTTTTAGCCGGTAAGCGTCCGGCACACCCCCCCGTCTTCCCCAGACGGGGGATAGTCCATGAGGATTTCCCCACGATAAAAAAAAAAAAAAAGGATCAGTCATATTTATGTCCACGAGTGACGATACTAAGTATGTGCGGTGCATGGTGAGCAGTCAGCCCCGCTGCCAACCTTATTGACTGGATACTGCTTTCACCACAACATGAGTTAAGAGAGGAGTCTGCTACATTTCTATGTTCAAAAAAGACAGTGCAGCAATGGTATGAAGTATAAAAACAATACTTGAATACAAGACAATGTTTTTATTTAACACTAGCGGCCCGTCCCGGCTTCGCACAGGTGAACATTTTTCCCGTTGTTGCAACATTTTTCATTTATGCTCGGCTCCTATTGGTCGTAGCGTGATGTTATATAGCCTATAACCTTCCTCGATAAATGGACTATCCAACACAAAAATATTTTTTCAATTCCAACCAGTAGTTCCTGAGATTAGCGCGTTCAAACAAACAAACTCTTCAGCTTTATAATATGAGTATAGATGTAAAATTTTTTTATGTTGCCTAATACTTTTACTCATCACAGGACATCATAGGTGCGTTAACACACACAAATCTTCACATGCACAATCGCCCAGACCCAGTACAACTATTTGTAGGCCAAATGTATACAAACATTTGATCCATGAGGGAATTGAACCGATGACCCGTAGCGCAGAAACTGCAGAATCGCTCAACTACTGCACCAAACGTGTTGTCATTTGTGGAATGCAAGCATAACAGCTTTTACTTGTGTAATATGTTACAATCATTCTTGTTAAAGGGAAAAATCTTTTCAGAACTAATTCTATTAACCTTTTCACCGCTTGAGTCACATTTCTGCGACAAATATTTCTGTGCACCTACCGCGCGTGTCGTATTTCTGCGACAGAGAACATGCATGGTTTTTTTGTTCTATTTTCGTCCTATGAACTGCATGGTACAACTAAAACGATTATTCAATAGAGATATGATTTACAAGTATTGAAAAAGCTTAATTTATATTTATTGTAGGTATTATTTTATCGATTCGTAGTCGCGCGCTAGGGGCAAGCGCTTAAAAGGTTAATAAATAACTAATTAGATTACCTCTGAGCTTTTGCAGGTTTGTTATCAATTTTGAATCCAACCAGGTGTGTGTTGTGTAGGTTTTTACAGGCAGCCATCATTTCACTGATATGGTCCAGAGTACTGCCTGTGGTTTCCTTCATCTCTTCAATTGTATCCGCTGCATGAATAAGGTCTCTGTATCTCTCACTGAAATTGTGAGAAAGTCTATTGTAAGTATTTTATATTACCTTGTGTTTATTTTTCAATAGATGGTTAAATCATAACATAACGTCACGCCTGTATTCCCCGAAGGGTTGTGCAGAGGTGTATAGTAACACCCTCATTGCTCTGTCATGTTTAAGTCCCATGTAATAGGGGGCAAGCATATTGCCATCAACTGGGCACAAATCGAAACTATGGGCTGCTACTGACGAATTCCACACGAAAAATCCCAATAAGACTTTGTCCGACCTGGGGATCGAACCCAAGAGCTCACCAATCAGCAGTTGCGCTTGCCACCACTAGACCAATGAGGTAGTTTGTTAAATCATTGTTAATCATCACTGAGAATTTATTTAAGTAAGCTAGACAATCCTACTAATCCTATAATGTATAAAATACCTACGTATCAATGAGGAAATGATCAAAACAGAAAGATAAAATCAGTTATTGGATAGAGGCGGATTTATGTATGTTATGACAAAATTTGGACTTACCCGACCATAGCCCGCAGTTCCTCCCTTTTTCTTTCAATTTCATATTGTAATTTCTTTTGCACCTGGTCTATATCACTAATATAATGGGTTTGAAATAATTGTTCAGGAACTATGTCTAATAGGTTAGGCTGCGACATTTTAGTTTGTTAAACCCTTTACTTTATTCGTCTATAACGTATTGCACATAGCGGCAGTGTTCAAGCAATACTTAAGAAGCCTCTACTATAATATTTGCATTAATTTATACAATAAATATAAACAAATCGAGGATTATTTTGATTGCCAACACATCGGCTGTCATTGACAAGTTGTCAATGTCAAGTGTCAAACAGTCAAAAGTCAAACAAGTTTTGTCATTGTCAAACAGTTGGACATCGGAATATCCGTTCAAAAACTTATATAGCTCTAATAGTGTCCATGGCCCACATCTATCATGACACACTTCAACGTCCGACACAACTTGAATTTATAAATAGACACTAAAAACTTAAATTACTTGCGGATTGAAACAAATAATAAACACGAAACTGTTCTTTGGAAAAAAATAAGTAATGGCTTTGAATTTTTCATGAAAGTACTTTTTTTTCAAAGGGAAGGTATGTAAAGACATCAAATAATTTTAAAAGACTGCTACCTATAACAAAACAGAATCATTGATTATTACCTACTATATAGGAATTCGGCTACTGATCTTGATGAATATCCACCGTTCATTTCCCGGCAGATATAGAACAGTGCTGCACTATTCGTTTTTCTACTGAAGAATTAGTACTACACATACCAACTTACCTTATAAATAAAATCATAATACAGTCATGTGAGATTTAATGGCAAAAGACCACCCACGCCCCACCAAAGAAATCCAAGTGAAAGATGCTATACATTTACACAATTCGGGACGACACATTTGGTTCCGTGTTTCGAGTGAGTTTTGTTATTCAATAGAAATCGTCGAACCGAATGTACCGACCCGACTATGTGTATAGCACCCCTGATCCACGTTCACGCTTCGTGAGCCCTTTATATAGTTTTTGTTTGTCAAATTTTGGAATAATGAAACAATAAGGCAAAGAAATAAAAAGACATGTGTTACAATGTAACACATTTTATCGAAATAATAAATATAATCAAAGTACATAATACAATTCAGTTTTGCAGTAAAATAACAATAAAATGTTTATAGTCAATCCGGTGTCGCATACTCGGTACACTTAAATCGTATGTCATTGAAGAAATAATATCACAATTAGCAGATCATTATAATAATGAAATTCATTTTTAGAAGATTCGATTTGTATAAACTTTAAGTACAATAAAATATACTTTGATATAAAAATTTCAGTCAGATTATAAAAACAAACTTTTTAATACATTATTGCAAGAGTTAAAATGCCAAATAAAATTTTGTAATTTTTTTTCTATAAAAGAGTCTGAACTCAACATTTTTAACACACATTCACCAATTTCCCATTCCATGTTCACAAATGAAACTACATTAAATAAGGAAACATCCTTGTACTCGTCCAACTAACTTTAGCAGAGACATATTAAAAAAATACTTCCGAATACCGCTCATATTTCCCACCACTTCTTAAAATTTTCAACAATTATATTAAAGAAACTTTATGTTTTGATAATTAAAAACTTGTTCACCTAAAATTGTAAAGCACAATTTTCTACGCAATATGAAATGTTTGAACAGGCACTATTTATTTTAATTTTAATATAAACATTCCATTTTGGAGCCAATGTTAGGGCCATCAGTATTTGTACATTGTTCGTACTCAAAACGAGTTAAGCCCTTAACTATTATACATTAGGAACATGATTGGGGCCAACATTGGCCCCACATAGACACAAAATGCAAAGCCAAGGTGTGCGTATTTGACGCTTTTATTACTTTTAAATAAGGTTGTAAATTGACAATATGATACGCATAATGACCAACTCTTTAACACTTATCAGAATATCAGTCTGAAAGAACTTATAAATCAGAATAATAAAATAAATACTCATAATAAATGGACCATTCACGAAACAAGATTCAACTTGGAAAATTAATAAAAATTATTTTTCTTATTTCATTATAAAAATATATAATAACACTAAAAATATCCATGTTTAACGGTGCAACATTGATCTATTTGTTACATTAAAATTACACTTAATTCAACCATATTTAGTTGGCTGTAGAAATTGTTAATTACATAACAAAATAAAATGCTTGGAAGTCTTGATATTGCTGAATTTAGTACTATAATAACTTTGCAGCTTGCAACACTAAAATATAATACAAACAAATTTTGAGATCAAAATGGCAGTGGTGAGCCAAATTAGGATTTTTATCGTCAAAAATGAGTCTTTGAAAATGCCAGAATAATTTAATAACATAGATTACTATGGGTTAAGATGTAGGTTAGTATATTCCTCATCAAATAAGTAAAAAAAAAAAAGAATAGTCTATTTGCCCTTCCGCCAAAACGAAAAGAGTGTGGAATTTATTGTGAGGCATTAATATATCATAAAAAGGAACATTATGTTAGCAAGGAACTCACGCAAACAGTCTGATATGAAACCGTCACTACTGGACCGGTTATATTGTCCAGGTCGTCACAGGCACACAACACGGGAACCTTATCCCAGAGGTTACTAGTCTAAACTAATATTATAAGAGAGACTGTGAGTTTGTTTTGAAGCCTTACTATATTTTGATCAAGGAGTTTATCGGTAAAGGCTGGATTATACAGTCACAATGCTTAACTAAAAAAAAACATGTTGTCTTTGACATTGGTCCTCTTGCACTCGTGTGTCTATATTTCTCTTTCTAAATAAGGCTCTAAGAAGGTTGTCAACACAAGTGAAAAGGACGATAGTTTATTTTTAATCAGGTATTGTCTTTGACCTGCAACTCCTATTAGCCCATTTCCCCATTGCTATGAATACAAAAACAGGCTTTAGCCAATAAACTTCTTGATTACTACTTCCCCATACAAGCCATTTTTATCCCGAAAACCGAGTCGAGACGGTAATTTTTCCTTAATAATACAATAACAATTCATACAGCCAACTAAACCTTGATATAAAACCGCTCTCACTTCGCACTGGACCTCGAACAACGTTCATTTATTGCCTATGACTTATGAGATTACTGACACTGACACTTCAGTACATAACTTCGTAGACAGTCGCCTTCTTGTCACCAGAACCCGTCACTATGAACTTATCGTCCGCTGATATATCACAACTGAGCACCGATGACGACTCCTTTGACTGTAAACAACGTTTTTGTTTTTATTGTCACATTTAAAACGTATTGACGAATATAAAACACCATCTGCGACAACAACAGCGCGACTGCTGAGCATGGGATCAAGTGTTATTGGGTTTTTCCATTAGGATTTTTTCAGTAGCAGCCTGGAATCTGGATTTGTGCCCAGTTAATGGCAATAGGCCCGCCCCCTATTACATGGGACTTAAACATAACTGGCGAAACGAAGGTGTACTAAAACACCTCTGCCGAACCCTTCGGGGAATATAAGGCGTGATGTTATGTATGTATGTAATACCAGGTTCACACGATTCGATTTTAGTTGATCAACTGCCAAATCGCATGCGATTTGAACCGTCTGAACAGACTTTCAATCAAATTGAATAAATTTGAAGAACAAAACGTTTCAACTTTTGTTGATCAACTATGAATGAATGAATGAATGAATAAATCTTTATTTGCGATAAGTATTGGTACAGTTCGGTCTTAATTAAATACTTAGATCCAAAACACTTAATCATGGTGGTGACATGCAAATATTAAGTTGTACAGTCACGTGTAATAATATGTATACACATAGCGAAATACAAAAGCGATTTCTCTCTAAAATATCTATTAGAAATATGTAATATTCATTAGTATTATTTTCTATAAATACATAGGAATCATGGTTTCGAATATTTCTTAATTACAACTATTCTCTAAAAGAAATTAGCTTCTTAAGTTCGCTATGTCTATACATATTATTACACGTGACTGTACATAATTATATTTGTTATTCTTACTAAGCATACTGGTCATTATAAATTTTATAAAATAAGACTACATGCATTACTAAATTATAATTAGGCATTAACAAATTTAATATTAAAGAGTATTTGATAAAGTCAATTACATTTAATACACAAGTCGTTTACCGAATAAAAGCTGTTTTCACTCAACTAAGCTTTCAATTTTTTAATTTTAACAAATCTTTGGAAGGGTAGGTCCTTAATATCGCTGGGTAGAGCATTAAATACACGTCCGCAGATTACAAAGCTACTTTTGTCTTTTGTCTTTGGAATTTTTGGCAACACAATTCTATTACGATTCCTGATACTCCTCGGAAATGTATCAATAGCTTTTGTGAATAATTCTGGATGTTCTTTGACTAAACGTTCTTTTGACTAAAATCGAATCGTGTGAACCCGCTATAAAACAACATCTAACTTCTTTTAATTTCGCGTCCAAAAGTTTTCAATAGCAGACCATTAACTGTAGAGGCTCTAACGAACGACTAACAACGGAAACATTATTTACCATGCCAGCTGGAATATTCTGTTGACGAGCGGCAGCTTAAACGACACAATAGGATGGCTCTGTTACCAACCCCTTGCCTCGCGAAACTATGAGCATTACCCTCTTTGGAAGAAGCTTTCCAGATGGACCGTGTTAGATAGTTATGTCGTCATCAGTCAATCGTTAAGAGACTCGTCAGCCAGTTCCGTAAAACGTACCTGGAATATACTAGCTCCGTACGGCGTACGCCACGCGTTAAGCAGGTTATCCTTCCCAGTAGACACGAACCACTTGCCGGCCGCCGCGAACTTTAGCGACAGCACGCACGACTCGTGCAGCAGCAGCTGGTAGCGGTCCGGCTTGCCCGCGTGCAGCACCTCCACGTGCGAGTTCTCCATGCCTACCGCTAGCCACGAACCTGGGGGAGAGAGATGAGGGTTTGATAGTAATACAATTTTATAGTGCCGTTTGGTACAGTCAGATAAGATACACTTTTCGAAATTAAAAAGTGAACTTAACAAAAAGATGCACTTAGTTTTGACGTTTTAAAAGTACCTGTGATCTGGTCTATTTGAAATAAAAAACGTTGACTTTAAAACGATATAAGGTCTTCATCAAGCGAAAATTGAAGAAAAGGAAAGGTTGCATGGTCTGGACCTGGTTTGAGTATGAATGTGGATGGTTATAAGAGTAGAGGAAGACCAAAGAAGTGATGGATGGATAGTGTGAAAGATGATATGGCTAGAAAGGGGGTGACTACTGAAATGACGGCTAATAGAGATGTATGGAAGATGAAGAGATACTGCGCCGACCCCAAATAAGTTGGGATAAGGGCAGGAGGATCATGATTCTTAACACATTCAATTCTCATCTTAACGGCTTAGAATTCGCATAGACTAAGTAGTTAACCCTGTCCAACAGTTGGCTGCTAAAGGCTCAGTGATACAACTCACCAGTGGGACAGTATCCCAAAGAGAAGATCTGGCTGGAGAAGTCGTGCTGGTGCAGCTGCCTGCCCTCGCGCAGGTCCCACGAGCGCACCGTGTTGTCGAGCCCGCCCGTCCACAGGCGCGTGCCGTCGCCGCTGATGTCGATACACGAAGCGCCGTCCGTGTGCCCTGCGTAAACAATACATGTTATATGAATTCACTAGCGGCCCGTCCCGGCTTCGCACGGATGGACATTTTTCCCGTTTTTGCAACGTTTTTCATTTATGCTCCGCTCCTATTGGTCGTAGCGTGATGTTATATAGCCTATAACCTTTCTCAATAAATGGACTATCCAACAAAAAAGATGTTTTCACTTCCAAACAGTAGTTCCTGAGATTAGCGTGTTCAAACAAACAAACAAACTCTTCAGCTTTATAATATTAGTATAGATTAATACTTAACAAAATACGAATCAATACTTTATACATGATGGAATTATTTAACCGCACCTCGAGGGAAAGTACTCTAAATACTGGAGATTGCCAATTTTATTCAAAAGAAACATTCCTTTATTATTAGAAAGAAGCAAAACTACATAGAAATATTTTTGAAAATACGCTTGGCGCACCAGGAAATTAAACCGGCTAAAATCCGACAAAATAACACCCTGTACTTTTATGGCATCAATCGATAGAGTCAATCAAAAGGACCAAATCTCTCTAACCAACATGGCAAATTAAATTTAAATAATTATATGTATAATTTGAAGTGACATACCTTGGAATTGTCTAACTAATGTTTGGTTCTGGAGATCCCACACCGCTATGTTACCATCTGAACAGCAACTGAAGCACACCTGTTGATCAATTTTTACCATATAGTTTACAACTGAAAATAGACCGCGGTTCGAAAAGTAGGTACTTCTGGTGCGGATACAGGAGAACCGGGAAAAGGTGGAAAGGCCTTTTTCCAGCAGTGAAATACAATAGGCTAAGTTGTGACACTGTTGCCCATTAGGGGCCATTCAAGTATTAAGTAAGCACGAAAGAGAGGTGAGGGAGTCTTTGCTTAGTTTATTTTTGATGACATGGGGGACGGGAGTGTCTAGGTGATGACGTCAGCAATTTTTATTTACTTATTTTTCTAGACTTAAAAACTGCTGCTCATGAATAACAATACAGAAACCTGATCAGTTTAAAAAAATATACTAATGTTTACGTAAGCATAGAAGGGGGGGGGTAAAAGCTTTGCTTACTTTTGTTGACAAGGGGGAGGGGTGGGTCAAAAATTACTAAAATTCTGCTTGCGTAATAATTGAATGGCCCCTTACCGGTCTAGATTTGGGCTGACAAGGCCTCAGAACCTCGTCAGGCAGTGTTTGTTTCAGTTAAGTTACCTTGGAGTCTGGACTGATGGCTAACGCGTAGCATGCAGGTGCTGATGACGTCAGCTCGGCACGCATCCGCGGCGTGGGCGACGCGAGGTCCCATATAGATAAGTTAGAGGCTTCACCGCCCACGATCAGCGTGCGGCCGTCCGGCAGCAGCTTCACTGAACGAATGTAGTTGTCCCTTTGCTGGATAAAGAATTAGTGTTATTTTCTTGTGCCTACAGGTTTATTGTTTACGTTTTTTTTTCAATGATATCTAATAAAAAAGATATTAGAATTATATATTACTGTCATATAAGTGACACGACATATCATCGTGACTCCCGTTTTGCCTAGCCTTTTCCCAATTATGTTGGGGTCAGCTTCTAGACTAACCAGATGCGGCTCAATACCAGTATTTTACACGGAGTAACCGTCATCAGACCTCCGCAACTCAGTTACTGGACAATGCAGATATCCTAAGGTTAGACTGGTTGTCAGACTTTCGGGCTTCTGGCTACCCGTCATTGTCATATCATAGTGACACCTAATAACTAAAATAGACAAAAAAAAATGAAAGAAAATATTATACTCACCAAACAATCAAGCTGCGACAACGGCTCCAAGGCTGCAGGGGATCCTGGATTTGATATATCCCATAGCTTGACACAGCCCTTGCCGCCCGTATAGGCCCGCCTGGCGGCGCCGGCCAGCGACAGCGCGACGGCGCACACCACCTCCCCGTGCGGCAGCGCGGCCACCGCGCGCGCGCCGCGGGGCACGCCCGCGCCGCCCAGCGCGTCCGCGGGGAACCCCACCGGCTGCAGCGGCCCGCCGCACGAGTGGTACGAGTACGCTCTGTCGAATGTGCTCCACAATTTGTTCTTGTTATTTATATTAAGATACAATGCGTTCATTGGTCAAGCCATAGCGATACAATATTATATCTTATAGCATTGTTTTTTGACCGCATCAAGCGTCGATAACGGTTCGTAAAGTATTTATTTATTTTTCCAACTTACATCTATCATTACAGGGTAACCTATTGCGATAATGTACATCTATACATTTATTTTAACTTATCATTAAAATTCAACTATGTAACTTATTACAAACAATGCATTCTCTGTGAATTCACTCAGAGAACAATAGAATAGATCCGTGTCACTAGCTATGAGGTTGAGAGTGCGGAGTACACGCGTCAGTGGCACCTCACTTAAAAACCAAACCAAACCAAACCTTGACATAATATATGGGAAAAAGTTGAGATACCGTGATATGGCTTAGAAAAAACGTATTCTTTAATTCAATGATGTAACTCACGGTTTAGCCGGTGCAATGCCATTGGTTCTATGATGCTGATCATAATGCATGGGCAGCGCAGGCGCCGGGGCGGTAGCGCGGTACGCCGCGTACGCAGGGAACGGGTACGCGCCGCCCCGGCCGCTTGTGGGAGTCGACGCGCGACCTAATTTGCCGCTCGGGGTACCAGGCTTCTCCTACGGAATAAATAAGATGAACAGATATGGGAAGTTGTATGTGAACAGGATTAAAGTACAAAGGCAGCATATTTTTCTAAAATCGACACCAGTTGGCGCCACTACGAATGTAAACCTGTTAAAACTTTGTTTTGTACAGACAGCAACAGGAGTCGCTGAAGAAACCCAATTAAATTACAATATTAGGCATATTGTAATTTAATTATATTTACAACATACCATAAATTACTGGCTAATGTATGAGGCATTGACATTTTGATTGAGTATTCGACATTGATAGGTCTATATAACAACAGCGCCAAATAGAGCCGTCTACCATTGCCACAAGTGTCATCGCAATCGAGCCGCTACCTTCTAACTTCCGAATATTAGCTTTACTCTATGCAAGCGACAATCTCCGTCAAACTAATCGATCGAAATTAGTTCTTTTGTGGTTTCTTGGTGGTCTTTATTTGTAGCAATTGACTGCTACAGCTTAACTGGTTATATGCCGACCAATTACTAGTGCGATAGAACTTCGTCACAGTATTTGGAAGCACTACGTCCACTATACATAAATAAGAAAGTAACCAACTCACGTCTTTGGAACTCTTCGGTGTAGAGCGACTGGACGATGAACCAGATCTCGAGGGAGGTCGCGGACCATTCTCTGTTCTCTCGCCGCCTTCCGTGCGAACACTAGGTGACCCTCTCTCCTCCTACAACGTTATAATTTATATCATCTAATATTGCTTCAGCATTAAAGAATCTCCTCAGTAACCGAGAAATTTGCATTTGCATGATCTAACATAAAAAGTGAAACAAGTTTGTGGATTAAGATGAATTTATAAAAACAAGCATAGATAACATATGCATTCGCATCGAAGAGCCAAGGGATCATCGCCTTTATGTTATATTGATAGTAAGAGTAATTTTCTTAAACAGGGAAGTTTTTAAGTGATACGCAGATATCCATTCCGTAAAAAACAGTGTCAGTGAAAAATAAACAGTATTCATATGCTTTCTAAGTCGCTTTCCGTTTTCATCCGATTCACCACATTCTGTGATAATCCATGAACACTGATTAAATTGGAAAGGTACTTATAAAACGTATGGATACAGTTTATTTTCCAGTAACACATATTTTTCACGGAATATGTTTGGGCAGGCTTATAAACCAACACTCGTATCGATTTTGAACAGACTTCCAAAAAAGGAGGAGGTTCTCAATTTGACTGTATGTTTTCTTTTTGTATGTTTGTTCCGCGATATCTTTGCTAATAGTGAACCGATTTTAATGATTCTTTTTTTTGTTTGAAAGAGTATTCTTACGAAGTGGTCCCATTTAAATTTGGTGAAGATCTGATGAAGAAATTCGGAGATAGACAATTTGAAGTCGGTTTTATTTTTGTTTTAAAGTTATATTATTGGTGGAAAAGTGTAGTAAATTGTTTAAAACGTCTCTATGAGCCACGACTGTCGTGAACTGTATAATAGTACTCTAATCATAGTATGCAAGCCATTAAGGCTTGCATACTATGATTGCCAAACCAATACGTGCACTGTGTACAAGATTAGAATCGTTAGACAAAAACATTGCACTGCAAACGGAACAGGAAAACATCTCAAATTATCATCATAACCTTGAGATCCTCTGTACAGTAACAGAATACACAATTATTACCACCTTACCTCATTAGCTACATCAACAACCAGATCTTGATCGCTTTTTTCTGCGTCGCTGTCCTAGAAATGTATTTAACAAATTAATATAAACATTTATAACAATTATTGTTAAGGAACCAGCAATCATATTAATTTACAAGTATTGTTACAGCCATTATTATCAGCAACGTATTTTAAAAAGCATCTGTACAAACAAGCAGTTGGAACAGACGGTTTTTGCTGAGTTGGTGGATTTGCCTTCGCTTCAAGGATATAACGTTAGATTGCGAATGGCAAAAAAGGAGCGTCGTTCAAATAATCCAAGAGTTTCGTAATTTTGCAACAGATTTGGGCATTCATAACTTTGTGGCTAGGCTTTGTCAAGTCTGAGAAAAAATCCAAAGCAAACGCGGTCCGTCTCTTAACGTTAGGTATTCTATGAAACACGTTAAAATAAGAATTCCGGAATCGGTCAACTAATGAATAGCCTTTATGGTAAAAAAAAATGAAGACGTAGCGGTGAAAATCCTCATGTATGTCCCTCGCCCGGGGAAGGCGAGGGTGTCTGCCGGACTCTTACCGGCTAAAAACCAACGGTGTACCTCCTTCTAACCTAAGGCCGGGGTCACGGGATTCGCTATTGCATGCACCGCAACCCCGTCGCGGGAGGCCTGGCAGATGTGAAAAATCGAAACTCATTTTGTAAAAAAAGAACCCGCCGCAGCACACCGAAGTGAGCCGACGAGTTACGAAAGACTGCCATCATGTGTCTACCATCGCGCGCGTCGCCACGCAACAGCCGCTCTCACACCGGTACGGCCGCAATAGATGTATCACATCAATAAATTGTTTTGCTTACCAATGGTAGCATTTTTGATTGCCAAACTGGGCATTTCAATAGACTCTGAAGCTAATTTTAACTGTAATAGCTACTAACGTATGGGAGGGTCTACTATGCAAAGCTGTTATTAGTAAAGATACAAGAGCCTTCTAATTTTAACCAATAAAGCTCGGTAAATCATAGGAATCCGCCTTAAAGACTATCATTTTAGAAAATTGAATCTTTACAT
This sequence comes from Amphipyra berbera, assembly GCA_910594945.2. Classification (NCBI taxonomy): domain Eukaryota; kingdom Metazoa; phylum Arthropoda; class Insecta; order Lepidoptera; family Noctuidae; genus Amphipyra; species Amphipyra berbera. The sequence continues at coordinate 4,015,106 of OU343136.1, read as the reverse complement.
AGTATAAAACAAAGTCGTTCCCGCTGTCTGTACGCTTAGATCTTTTAAACTACGCAACGGATTTTAATGCAGTTTTCAGCAACAGATAGTGATTCAAGAGGAAGGTTTATATGCCCCACATTAGTATCTAAATTGCACCCGTGCGAAGCCGGGGCGGGTCGCTAGTTATTTTATAAATGGGTGTCTATTTATTACTCGACATTTATTATTGCCCGGAGCTGTCTGCTATATCTTTAATATGGCATATCATTTTAGGGGCAGACGGCATAGAACTGAAAGTTTTGGTCGTGGCATAACTTGGAATACGTCATACAACGTCAGACGACGTCGCGGCAGACCCAGAAGGAGATGGCGGGACGAATGGACACCTATTGGAAGGACTGCCCGCAGAAAACCTTAAACCGAGAGGAGTGGAAGGAGGGTAGGGAGGCCTTTGCCCTGCAGTGGGATGATCATGGCTGAACAACAAATAATAATAACTTGTAAGAGGCCTATATCCAACAGTTGATTAATGATACCGTTCTCAACCCAGCAACAACCGCCTAAATCTAACAAAAGGAGAAAAATAACACAAAAAGCAACGTGGATTGTAATAGAAGCCGACACATACACTACATAGACTCACATGACCGAGTACCTTCTCCTCCTTCCTTCGTTTCACGTCCAAGGCTTCCGGCTCGACCGGCGAGCGCGGCCGGTACTTCTGCTCTCGTTCGTGAGGAGACACTGATCGTCTCTGCTATAAAGTAGAAAAGGGAATGTTGTAGACTTCTATACAACCTTACTTTTTGTATATCATAAACCCGAAAAGGGGTCATTGTACTTCTTGAAACATTTTTACTAAGGGCCAACCCTGAAATTGCGAAAGAAAATCATTTGTTCGATAGATTAGTTATGTCGAATTATGTGAGCATAGATGAACAGCAGATTTTTTTTCACGATTTTTGTTTTCATCCCATAGAAAAAAACATAATGATGAGTACAATGACCCTTTTTAGGGTTAATGGTATACAAATAATAAAGTTGTATAATGCAAATTGCTGCCCCATTCATCGCACTGGATCTCTAGGAAAGCTTCACATTGCTTTTTTTGCTTGGCAATGAGTTTTCTGAAAGAAATTTCTCCGTAGCCAGCTGGGTGTATGAAATTGTGCGCAATGAAAAGGCAATAGGTAACCTTTGAGATGGGGCTTAATACCATCACGGATGAAACGTGGGTACCCACGTTAGCGTATACAGGCGTGACGATCATGATTTGCCGTTGATAATTGACTAGCCTGTTCAGTTCTGATTATTTATCAGCGTAAATATGTTGATTCGACAGACCCAGTTGGGAGTAATAGATCTGTTTTTTTAAATTATCGGGCCATGTATGATATTCGATCCTTTTCATGCCTAAGTTATATCATCATCATTAAATACTATCGAATGTTTGATAAATGCATGAAATGCAATGCACTCTTTTCGATTAGACTTTTTTACCAGAAACCAATTTTGCAACAAAGTTGACTAAATTAGTGAAATGTCAGATTATATTTAAAATCACGAATCAACTACTATCTCGTTTTCTTTGTTGTCTTGTTCCATAATGGGTCTCAAGAGACCATAGCAACCACCGAACATTTAGATAATTAACGTAAACATCCCCCAACTCTTCATAACTTTAACAATTATTACATAACATCACGCCTATATTCACCGAAGGGTTGGGCAGAGGTGTATAGTAATACCCTAATTTCGCCGTTATGTTTAAGTCCCATATAATAGGGGGTAAGCCTATTGCCATCAACCGGGCACAAATCCAAATTTCGGACAGCTTCTGAGGAGTTCCATACGGAAAAACCCAATAACACTTTGCCCGACCTGGTGATCGAACCCAGGTCCTCACGATCAGCAGTCGCGTTTGCCATCACTGGACCAACGAGGCAGTTTTATATTTAAACTTCAAAATATTAAGATGCTTCTGACAACCGAAATCAATGCCAATAACTTTTTAGCATAATATTCATGGAAGAAAGTAGGTACCGAAAATATATTCATAATAACTAGTACATAATGTTGACGGAAACGTTAAATTTACAGAAGCCAAATTTACCTGTTGATGCACCCTAGATCCGAGTCTGTCATCGTCCCTGGGCGGAGGCTGGCCTGGTAACAGAGGAGGGGGAGCCGGCCCGCCCGGCAATACCGGCGGCTTTATGTCCGCGGGAGGAGGGAGCTCCACCTGAGGAAATAATGTTTACAAATACAGGCACAGTAATTATAACTTCGCTTTGGTGAAAAGTTAACGTATGTTAGTAGGTACAGAACAGTATGGTGCACATTAAGGCGAAACACATACTGCCCCGCGCTACGCTGCGAAGTGCGTGGCGACGGAGCCACAACACTGCGCGTGAATACGTTTTCTGTGTTGCACTACGCGTGTTTTCTATACAAAACAGATACTTGCAAACAACGTAAGAACACGCACTCGCGCGCTACGCTGCGTGATGCGGTGTATTGTGCGAATCGCCTAACTGTGACGCACCTCGACACTAAACAAAAAGTATGACAGGATATCCCTCTGAAAAGGTTAATTGACATAAATATCCCAGGGAACAGGCCCAGCGGTACCAATGTGCCCGCAGTCCATCCAATAGTTAAGACCTTTCCCTAGTTCAGGGGTCGGCAACCTGCGGCTCGCGAGCCACATGCGGCTCTTTCGATGTAAAGGTGCGACTCTCCAGTTCCATACGCAAAAAAATATTACTTTACTATCAAAACCCTTAAATTTGTGCAATCGATCCATAATTAAGTACTATAATATAGTATGACTGAAATATACGGACTATGACTGAGAGATAGATATAGTAACTATATCTAAATGTTATTTCGTATAGTATTTATTTTTAAAGGTTATTAGTTCTGCTAAACGCCATTCCAAGGTTATCCATTAATTACAGGACACCCTGTATAAACAAAGACGAAACTAAATTTTTTAAACGATTTTCTTTGTGGCTCTTTGAAAACTGTGAAATTTCGTGAATTGCAACTTTTGGCTCTTCCGTCTCAAAAGGTTGCCGACCCTGCCCTAGTTGACACTGAGATATTGTACAGTACCTATGGGGAAGCATGGAGTACGGTTGAGGTAAGGATAGCCCTGCGCTCTATTGCCATAAGAGATATTGTTACCAAAGAGAACTCTAACCTTATGCGCCGGGGGAGGTAAGTGCGGCGGGGGAGGGGGGCCGGCTCCCGGCGCGAACAGCAGCCCGCCAGCGCCCAGCAGTCCCCCCGCGCCCCCCACGCCATGCGACAGACCCGCACTCGCATGGATTTGCTGCTACAAGAAACATTGTTATTGTAAGAAGTTGGTGTTGCAGGTGTTCGGGCTTGCAGTCCCAGTATTAGTGCAGTGGATGTACTAAGATGGTTAAGAGTGTGGGCCAGTCGATATAATGGAAATTTCAGGGTGTGATGATTGCTGATAGTCCACTTTGTATTATAAACCAATCAAATGCAGGTATAATATAACCAAAACGGCTCCTTAATTAGCGCATATGAGTAGCAGATCGCGATATTATTTTGTAATTAGTTATCTTTCCCCATTTTGTAGCTACTTATGACCATTTTCAATAACATTATGTTTCGACGGTTTGTCGTACTGGAGATGGAAATTTGACATACGCTCCATACCAGTCAAATTGCTATCGCTATTAAGGCAAACCGCCAATAGAGAAGCGCACTTAATTATTATTATATTACATACTTATAAACGACGATTAAACGTTATTTAACTAAAATAGCTGTCAAGTCTATTGCCATCTCTATTCAATGGCATACAAATGACAAGGACAGCCATAATTAAATTAGTGTTGATATGAGAGGTTCGAAATCTGTCAACGATATCCCTGAACGGTAAACGGACTGTAAAAAAGTAATGACTGGCTTTCGAAGGTGTATATCCAAGCCTACACAGATAAGGGTAGTGATCCAAGTTGTATCCATTACAATGGTCCCTACGAGAAGTCATGCGAGTTCTTATGATTTGTGATAATGTACAGTGAAACTGATCCCATGACGTTTCTCTGATCCTTGAGAAATTTTTATATGTCTAAGATATTAAATTAATTAAATGATTCAAAGACTAAAGCCAGCTCCACGCTAATAAAAAAAACCGATTGGGAAGAATAATTTACGATCAATGACAATTTACGTTAGCGGCATCCAACATAAAAACAACTGGACCCGTTATCAGCCTTTAACGTCATTCAGCTTTAGTGAATTAAGTTCCCTACTGAGTAAGATACTCTACACATAGGTACGTTTTCTAATTTGCAGCTATTTCTATTACGCTATGAACACAAATGACTGTGAAAAAATAACTATATAAATATAGAGTAATAAAATGGATGTGTTAACACAAAGATGAAGCAAGAATCTATATTAGAACACACTATTTAAAATTTCATTTAAGATACAAGAAGTAGGTATATTTCCAATTAATGATACAAGCGTGCGCATGAAATTAATTAAAAACTCAGTAAAAACTACTAATAAAATAATTAATGCTAGCTAATTGATTAATTTATTACAAAATAATTACACTTAAATACGCTAATTTTAATTTACAAACTCTTTCAAAGGTATAATTTTCAATATTCCAATATTTGGTATGATATAAAAATATTTAAATAAAAAATATATATACGTAATTATATCTACATTATAAGAACGATTTATTTCTCGCTCAGTTTGTTAGCAACATGTAGAATACGAGTTGATTCAATCATGTTGATATCAAAACAAACTGATTTACTATCAACGATGCGTAAATCTCATTCGTCATTAAAACGTTCATTATAATGTGAAATTAAAAAAGAAATGTATAATATAAATCTGGCGTAAACTTCATAAAGCACTAATTATTGCATGTTAGATGCAACAGCTATGCGCAACTATGTGCTTGCATACAATGAAAACGTGAAGTTAGAGATGTGATTATAAAACATTAAACTCCAGTTAGTTGTTCCAATTACTGTGACATAACTTATGTTAAACGTCCGCTTGTGTTTATGTTAGCTTGTGCATTCTCTTGATTGGTATCGCTTTATTGCGATTAATTTTTACATTCGATGGCGTTACAGCAATCATAGTGTAGAACTACTGAGATGATTATAGCTCTGTGTTGAGATATTTAGAGGGACATGATGGTTTGATAATATTCTGATGTATTTATGTTTGAAGATACCATGGGCAGGGATTACGAGTTTATAATTCCCGCGTTTTAATGATACTCGCTGAATATCAGACATTCGGCGTTGATATCCCATTATGAACGCCGCATTACTCCATTGAACATTCAATCATGCATGTGTACCGTGAATTATAATGTGTGGTATTAGTAACAAAAACTATAATTATTGTGGAATAAAACACTCAAATATACTACCCGATAAAGATTAGGATTAAAAATGGCGGCGTCATTATTGTTTATGCTATTTGCATCTCACTCACGCACGTTCTCTGTGAGCGAAAGGTAAATAGTGGATCTGCCATTTCTAATCCCGTTCTTTAATTAATCAGGTTGTAGCAAGCTTTTTGTTGACTAGGATTATCAAATTTTTTTTTATATATTAGATCAGGTCCTATGAAATAATAAATTATGGATAGTGTCCACGAAGACGTGCCCCACTCTTCCCCTAAATCGCGTGTTTTCTCTCACTCTAAGATGAAGAGTGAGAGAGAACACGTGCTTAGACGAAGAGTGGGGCGCATGTTTGTGGATGGCACTATCTGTAAAGTCAGTCACATAAATCTGAAATCTGGATGACCCCCCCCCTCTCCCCCAGGAGCAGCCAGTCCGTTCAGGATTTTTGGGAACAATAAATATTTGAAATTATTTCACTGTATACTGTATGACCTGCCCTGATCAAATTCCTGATCAGAAAACTTGATGTATGCGGCTAGCTCAGAGAATAAATACATAAGTACATTTTGTGTAGATGAGATGAGAATGCAAAAGCTAACATGAATTTTTTTGTGATGTAATTTGAAAAGAAATCAAAGTGGCAACATAAAATAATGCAAAATGTTAATCACAACATATAATCAATGTACCAAGCACAGTATATCTTGACTTACAAGCAGTTGCTGCAGACCCTGCTGTTGTTGTTGCTGCGGACAACGTTAACAATATATATGCTGTCATATTATCCTAGTCTCTCTAACAGAACTGCCCCATAGATGCATCACTTTTAATACTCATTAACGCATAGAATAGTCGATTAATGTATGGGATGGACTGCTATCGAAATGTTACAGTACGTCCATTATCATAGTTAGAAAAAAAAGAAAATTGGACGATTTGCATACTTTTCACCTTAGCATGCTGGATAGTCATAATTTTAGTAACTTTTATTGGGCGGACTGTATATATTCCAACAATGTCTTAATCATACATTGCTTAGACTTTTCTATGAGTTAAAAATTGCAGAAAATGATTTCATTTGTCTGACTCTCAACTGCATCAATAATGTGAGACTGGTGGATTGCTTCAAGCTTTGTACAGCAATTATCTGTTCCATTGTAAGTAAGTATCTGGCCCATCACCTAAGCCTTTTAAGATTAATTATAACTAGCAAGTCTATCCTCTTTTTATTAGGTTATTTCTGGCCCCAAAGAGATTTGTTAGAGCAAAACCTCAAAACAGCAGTTCTGAAGTCTGTAAGTGTTTTAAAAAGAGGAGTAACATTGGCTAAACAATACATTACTACACGGTGTGGGGCCATCGCTGTTGGATTTTATTTTCGTTTCTTTTGGCGACCTAGCATGACGATGGCAGGGCATTTCTCTTGGAATTTGTTGAATATTGAAAAAAAAGTGAGATTGTTCAAGAAACAACAATTCTGGACCTGCAGATCCAAGACCAGATACTCATGGTGAGAGAATGGGTCTACTGTTATAAGATAAACAGCTGATGAAGTGTATTGTTCTCTCATTTAGTAATTGGATCAGAATATTGTTAAAAATCATATACAGCATGTAATCTAACATAAATTCTGTCAGATATGTTATTTGAACTATAAGAAAAAACATTGTTATTAAATTATTGCGGATAATTAAGGCATAAAATATAAAATTTAGATTTATAAACTAAACCAGAGAATATATTTAGTTTGATACATATATTTGTATGTGTGGATAACAATTTTTATCCTATCACTGGATGACAACAACGAGAGTCACCCAGTAAGTTTTTATATAACTGAAATAAAATAAATAAGCAAAACAATTAATGGGCTAAGTTAATGATATTATTCATAACACTATACAAGCCATCAAAATGATTTTTTAATTTAATTAATTGCATTTTTATTATTTAATTTAGCATGTTTTCTACTATGTCATATAAAAGGTAGCTTACCCCAATGATGGCATTAAGTTCAGACATGGTGACTTGTTTAGCTCTTTCCACTGCAGATGCTACTTGCTGCTGATGCTCTTGTGCTAAGAACGGGAGCACCTGCCCTATAATAGCGCTTAGTCTCTTAGCTATTTCAGTCTGTAAATAAAAAAAAATATTTTTTTAAATTGCCCTACTTAAATATGTTCTTGGTTTTGGAATTTTGTAATAATGTTTACCTGTTTATGCATCTCCACATTGAGGCCATATGACATTTCATAATACTGCAAGAAAAAGAAGGTAAAAATGTGTTTACTGGTTTAAGAAGATTTTCATTATGACACAGCAATGAGCAAAATTTTGCTCATCTTCACTTTCCTTAGAAAGTTGACCTACATTGTCATAAAAATGAAGTAGATGATTAAAAGAAGTCTATCTACTTGATACTAAACTAGAAAAACAATACTGCAATTATTTTTTTTGGTATAGAAAGTAGGTCAAACATATTTTCGGTTATTTTTAGAGAAGTTAATAGTCTTCAAAGATGTTTAGTGACTCTTTAATTCAATAAAGAATGAGACAATATACAAAATGTAAATTTTCAAGACTGTGTGTTTTAAAAACTTTAACACTTACATGCTAAATAGAATTTGGCAACAATTTAACACATTGTAAAGTATGTTTGTTGCAGTAAAAGTTAAGGTCAAACAATCCCAATTTTGTTGCAACTATCCCAAAATATTCAACGCTGGTTAAGTTAGGTAATAATAAGTAGATATTGTTTATCAGTAACAAAGTTTATACATTGACTTTATTTCACAACATATTCAATAATTACTATTTGCGAACTAAGCTTAGCCTACATCATTATCTACACCAAACATTAAATATTTAAATAATTATTATCTTGGTTGTACTCCTATCATTATTTGTTTCTGATTTAACAGCGATATTTGTGCACAAATAAACTTTCTTTATCTTTGGCTACATAAAAGTTTAATTACCATAACATAATGCCTCTGCATTTCCGTCTTCTCACTGGCCAGTTTCTCACATTCCAATTTCAAACTGTAAACAATGAATTGTAACTTAATCATAAGATAAAATAATGATTAAGGATAAATACAGATCAAATTAACATAGATTAGCAATGCAAATAAGAACTGAATATGTACTTACGTGTGGTATTGGGCTTGTAAAAAGTTAAATTCCTCTTTTATACGCTCTAGTGTATCTGCTATTGTAAATTTAATAGGTCCTGATGGCGGCTGAGGTCCCTGAACAAGAAATGACAAACAATAATAGGGTCTAAGCAGAATCTACTTCAAAAAGCAACTTTTGAAGAGGTACAGATCTGCTATAACAGAATTATATTAAATAGATAGCTAGTGAAAGATAGAAAAACAACACAAACCCTTACCGCGGCCGCCGGGTGCCGCGTAGCTGTTGGATACATCTTAACAAAAAATCTACTGCAATATTTCCAGTATACACAATCAAATATAGTTTTCTTTTGATCCGTTTGCTAACACCATCGGCACCATCTCCTATAACACCGTCCACCGCTGCTATAACACACCAAACACCGGAGAGCCCGACTTACGCGCTAACGACAATGATATGCACAAACTTTGCCTCGAAACTTTTGAATTATCGGTCATTATATTAACAATAACAACTTTTAAGTACAATTATTAATCACCATGCAAATAACGCGGTAAATTGTAATATAACATTTATTTCGAGAAACAGTCAACAGATTTTCGCAAATTTTTTAACCATAAATCCACGCCGTAATTTTTGTTCGGCTGTCATGTCATCCATCATCATTCATCACAGAATGGCATTCTCGAAATTGTTATACATCGTCATATTTGTTCACTTTACATTGCTGGTTTATAAATCGTTACTTTCTTGTGATCATTTAGCACATCGAGAATATCAATGCATCCATATTTTTGAGCTTGGCAGGAATGGGGTAGGCAACTGTGGAACTAATGGCGCCACTTTCGATTGTTCCACTGCAATCTTATTGGTTGCAATGTGTTTGGCATTATTGTTCATATCAACCTGATGGTTCTGATTGGTTCAAATAACTAAGTATGGACGTGCTGCCATCTGCTTTAGTTTTGCGTTGCCTTCCCCATTATACCATTGTGCGTTACATTTTAGCAAGCAAATCCAACATCAATAATAATTTAAAAAAAAAAACAATATTAAAGCGATTTATCGTTAACAAATGAAATCAAATCATTTATTTGCCTGAAATATGTTGGGTACACAAGATGTTAAATTAGGTTATAGCACAGGACATATTTCACCCTCATTACGGGCATGCAAAATTATAGGTAGTTAATTTACAATAATTATTTGAGTAAAATTACAATTATCAGAACTATTTGAATTAAAATCTATAAGAACTATTTGAATTACAATTATTACAATCATTTAAATTACAATTATTTGAATTATAGTGATTACAGGTATTTAAATTATTAAAATATTATTATAGACTACGTCACAGGAAATAGAAGGAAGAGCCAGTATCTTAGCGGGCACACAAATCGTCATGTGCCTTCATTCAAAAAATCTTTAAGAATATAGAAACTCTCCTGGATTAACCACATCAGCATATAAATGTCAACTGCCGAACATGGGCCACCTAGGCCTCCCAAAGACCACTACAATAAATGTTCAAAGAGGAATTTGCCATAATCATCACGCTTGGCAGACGCATAATGAATTGGAGATCACAGTTTTTAGTTGGTAAAGTAGATAGGAGGACGCTGCTGTCCATCATATTTTAGGCCATTAGTTTTAGTAAGCTCTCTTGTTCAGCATATCGTAATATATGAAGGTACACAGAAATCTAAAACCTACTTATTGATAGTTCACAACTATATTAAGGTATTTATACTTCTCTCAAATAGAGAGGCACTGCCTGCAGCAGCCTATTCCTAACCTGTGCTGTCCCACTGCTGGGCAAAAGTCTGCCATACAATCTTCCATACTCCTTTTTTTTGCTTTCTTTAACCTATTTCTGTGAAAAGCAAAACATCTCGTCAGTGTTTTGTCGGCCTGCCTTCGACAGCCTATTAGCCTTCTCAAATGTTTTCGCCTTTAAACTTTCCATGGAGTGGATCAACGAAACGCTTCTAAAACGCTTCTGGCCCGTCGTTTTTCGTTGTTAAGTCGTCATAATGGGTATAAATATAGAATTACTATAATACCACTTACAATGAAATACATTACGATTTTTTACATTTTTTACTTACCTCTTTATCGATGAAGACTGGCTCTTTGAATAAATGTATGAAAAAAAATTTATAGGTTTACCACATGAAAATAGATCTACTAATAGACTCTAGCTAGTTTTATTGCACAGGTTTACTTCAGTAGTAACCGACTTTTACCCAGGTCACTCACATGCGCGCAAACATTCGTACATTGTACGAATGTTTTCCGTTTTGTATGGAAAATGTTCGCATAGTCATTGCGAATGTTAGTCCCACACTTGTGGGTTCGCGTATTCGTGCGAATGTGAGTGACCCGTATTAAAAGCGCCAAATCTACTAGCAAGTTTTACCGAGTAAGTTATTGCACTCCATTGCTCGCTTAGTTCCTAAAACTTGCAGAAGTGCGGTTGTGCAATTTTTACGAACTAAGCGAGCACTTGTTGCAATCACTTGCACAATAAAACTTGTTGGTGGATTTGGCGCTTAATACTTTATTTATATGCCTATAATCAAAGGTATAATAATATTCGTAGCTGCTTTCTTGTTTTCATTCGTTAGTAGAATATAATAGACAAAGAAGTACCAAAAAGACACATATTCCGAATATGTGCATCCACTTTAAAAAGTAAATTATTGTTTTAATGTTGTCTGTGGTTATTTTTATAATGGCAGAATTGGCAGATCGTCGTCGCGCTGCAGCTGTTTGTTGAGCGACTGAGCTTGCAGTGTCGAAGTGTTTTGAAATAAACTGACTAGTTGCTTTGTTTTATCGTGATACAGTGTATTTTCAATGATTATATTCAGAAGAAAGTGCTGTTCCTGAAGTGATATTCTGTTTTTTGTGAGTTTTTTTCACGTAGCAAAGAGAACCATCATGGATTTCAAAACAGTCGTTTTCAACGCTGCACGAGATGGAAATCTTACGCGACTGAAAGTAAGTATTTTATAAATACATTTTACTGTTGTTTAATCATTCGATAGATATTAAGAAATCTGGTTGACGTATTCAAGTTGATGGACTTATCGTTTTTTCTGCTTCTATAACTGTAGAAATTACAGTTACTCAGTTCCACGCTTATAATTGCCAATTCGTTGCAGCGTGATGAGCGTGATTACAGACGGAATAACAGGACAATCATGACATTTGCGATTGCTTCCTATTTACGTGATTTTCCTAATTTTATCTTATCACTATTACGTAGACTAAAATTCTACGTAATAGTTGCTGTCGTAACGTTAAACGAAGATTTGTGTTACTTCTGATATTATTTTGGATACATATAGCTTTGAATATGTATGTACTCACTGATGCTTGAGAAAGTTTAGAAAACCTTCTTGAGATTCTTGTATAAAAGGCTGTACTATTTCTTTCCATTCTTGTACCCAACGAATTATCTCCTAGGGGTATTGGGCTTCAATTCGTTGGAGCTAAGAAGGGGCTTTGATCAGCTGACGATTGCCTGTAAAACCCTAAGCGGTCGTATTGACTGCCCTGAACTCCACGGACTTTTCTGCCGCCTTTTTGTGCCTGACAAATACCTTGGGCATCGTCAAAGCCGCCGTCATAAGCTGTTCGCACTACCGCTGTCTAAATCTGTTGCTAGAGCCGAATCCCCAGTATGTCGGACCCTAAGGATGCTAAACGCCCTCCTGACTGCCAACCCTGAATGTGATGTGTTTGCTGATGAATGGAAGAAAACAATGCGTGCTTGTCTGGTGTTCTGTGAGAGACAATATGCGAGGGTGTCCACTGTTAGATGCTAATTTATGTACGTTAGTTTGTGATGTGTTTAATTGATCACCATAACCATTTACTCAAATAATTATTAATAATTTTATCCACGAATTGTATATCTTTGAATTTAATTTTTGTATTGTATGTTATTTGAATGCTTATTTTATTTTAATATTTATAATTCTATGTTAATTAATGTAATTGGACCTGTGCCTGTGATTTAATTAACTATAAATAAAATAAATAAATGTATGTAAGTAAAATGTTAAAACTGTTTGAAAACGGCTGAAACGGTCCAATCTCATAATCCTCAAATTGTATTGTAATTATAACAGTAACCATTCAATAAAGTTGTAAGATGTGGCCTATTTTGATCTCATACATTACTTATCTATCTTACTGTTTTTCATGATCAAAAATTCGATTATCATTTGCATTAACGGAGAAGGGGGCTCCCAAAAAATTGTTGATATTGCATGTGTGTAAACCAACAACCCACACTAAGCCAGCATGGTGGACTAAGGCCTAAACCCACCTCATTCTGTGAAGAGGCTCGTGCCCAGAAGTGGGACAGTACTGAGCTGATTATGATTTATGTTAGGCCTTTGGTTGGAACAAAGTTGTTGCAAATTTCCAATGTTTATTATTCATATTTTTGTCACACATAAGTTAGGAATTTTTATTATGACAGTACAATGCCATACAATTGCATTTAAAGTCTGAATGTTTTCATCTATTTACAATGAGTACAATTTGGTATTAGCCACATATTATTAATTGTATGCCTCTTTATCACTAAATGTTACCCTGCTTACCCCTTTCAAGGAGTGTGTAACAAGCATTTACTTTAACACTATCCTTGCAGATTAAGTAAAGCTAACTAATGGCCAAATACTTAAACACTACTCAATCATATGTTGCCGTTAATTTAGTGCTGTCACTGTCACTTCGCCTTAAAATGACAGTGACAACATGAGACTTAACGGCAACTTAAAATTGAGTAGCGTTTCAGTATTTTGTCATAAGTTACTTAAATTATCATTAAATATTACATGTGCTTTCCCCACTCTTGCTTGCTGTTTCCTGTAGCTACAAACTTAAGACTACTATTGACTAGATTTTTCTAATTGACCGTTGACTATCCAACCTCTCAGTAAATTAACTATCTACCACTGTAATTCGGTCAAACATTCTTCTGACAAATTAAAAATGCTCACTCGAGTACCTGTTTTTATTTTGTAGTTCTAGACTTGTGACTTGTTTAGACTGGCAACTCGCAATACATCATAATGTTTTGTATTCATATTGTAATAATACAAATAAATGAACTGGTTAAAACAATGCATTTTTCACATACATATTTATAATTCGACATTTCCTGTTTGTATGCTTCCTGTACATGTCATCTCAGCTTGTAATGAAAACAAAATATAATTTATAACATAATATCACGTATGACAAGATGTATGAATGTGGATGAAGCGAAAGGGGTATGTAAGAGTCGTAGCATGTGGCGTTCTATAGTTTCTACCTACCCCCATGGGAAAAAGGCGTGAGTTTATGTATGTATGTATGTATCACGACTTATATTCCCCGAAGGGTTTGGCAGAAGTGTTTTTAGTACACCGTCATTTCACCACTGATGTTTAAGTCCCATGCAATAGGCGGCGAGCCTATTGCCATTAAGTGGGCATAAATCCAGACTATTGAGAAATTCAACCCAATAATACTGTCCAACCTGTGGATCAAACTCAGGACCCCATACTCAGAAGTTGCGCTTGCGACCACTAGACCAACAAGGCTGTCAAGATGTATAAATATATTTAAAATTTCATATAATGAAGATGTTTTGTATAATGTCATTGGCATAATTATCAAATGTCAGAACTTAATGTTTGTTCAGTTCATAATGTGGTAATCATTTAATGTCCTTTGTGTTAAATTCAATAATATACTTTATGTACGTACTGGTTTTAAGTCCAAAGAAATTATTGAATTTCTTCATTATTTTTTCCTCATTTTTAAATAGGTCTCTTGACTCCTTCACTTTCAAATCAATCACTTATAATAGGTGCTTAGATTTTATGTTCCTTTATGTCAAAGTTCACAAAGGAATAGATAAGTATAGGTCAACTTATCTGTTCCCCTGTGGCATATTTTTGAATCAATAATAGGTACAAAGTTAATTTAGGAAAGGAGGGTCAAAACAATTCATCAATCTGCCATATGGGTTGACAACATTACAGCAGTCACAGGAAGACATAGATATGATTGGTTCAGACCAGAGAGATTTGGCACAAGGGAGAGGAAGCCTATACAACAGTGGGTCAATACAGGCTGATGAAGAAATGATAACAGAAACAGTGATTTTTGATCTTTATAAACATAACATACATAACCATTAATTAAAATGTTATGGTACAAATAGTTATAATGGATAAATACATCTTTCATTTGTGATATTTGAAATAATGTTATTTTTTAAATGATAATAATTGCATTAATAGTTTACGTAGCCCTCAATATTGCAATGCTTGTAAAAGGCCACTAAGTTGTAAGTAAAACAAATTGTAACACCAATAACGTACCTACACTTGGTATGCAATAAATCTTTAAATCTTTAACCAGTTTCAAGCATGATGTAAATAGCAGGGAATCCAGCTCTCCAAACAGTACATTATTGCACTTCATAGTCACTGTCATATTGGACAGCACTTTCTGGAATGATTCACAGTCAAATATCTTTGCTATAGATGGGTAATAAATGTCATGTAAATAACTACACTTGGCTCAACAGTGACTGCTGTTGTTGTTGTTGATGTTATTGTTATCTGAAAAGATGGATGTTTGCTGACTATCCTTCTGATTAAGCTCTTGAGTCATGGCTAGGGCTGCCATCACCTAAACTACTGACACCGGACAACGATTTCAAAAACCCGGGATGATAGGTCAAAACAGGGAATTTTCCCTGAACGGCCATTTAAAAAAAAAATGTATTTCCTTAATATAATTTTTAGTACCACTCATATAAGTGTGCGTGCTGCGTGGAATTAATTGCTGGAATAGAAAAGCAACGAAACTGATAACGCGACTAGCGACCGGGTTTCACCAGGATACTTTGAGAACCCCCCCGGATGCCCTCCCGAACTAAGACAAATCCGGGAAAACCTGGACGGATGGCAGGTCTAGTCATGGCTATGCTCCCATTGAAAACTTTCAGATCAAAAAAGGCAACGTCTTAGATGGACCACTTCCTTGAAGGCTTACTTCCCAAAATGTCCACTTCTTAAAAGTTTAATTTTCCAAAATGTGCTCAAAACGGCCATTTCCTAGAAAGACCAGTCTTTTACATCAGCCTTCCCCTATGAGCTGGATAATTACATAAATCTTTTAATCTAAATTTCCCTATACTATAATAGTAACTGCAAGGCGATCTCATCTATTGTCTTGTGAGCTATCTTACAATGTCATCCTACTGTAATACTTAGTACAAAATTCTGAAGTATATAATGCCTTTTTCATAAAGGCAGCTTTTCACTATAGGATATAATTACATCCCAGGATATAAATTAATATCGCTCACTGTAATTTTTAATGTAATTTATATTATATTTCAGTCGTGGGGTGTCATATATCGTGATATAATATATATTATATCCCATAGTGAAAAGCCGGCTCAACATTTTTTTCTTCCAAAGATGTAAAAAAAGCAATTAGATACTTGGTCCAACCTCATTACTGTTGTTTTTGCTTTAAAAAATTCAATATGTACATTACGGCTGATTTAACTTGGTCGCCCCTGAATATAGGCTCTCTGTTTGTTCGTAACTTCACAAACTTAACCAAGTCTCAAGTCTGTTAAGTTATATGACTCGATATAGCAGGTTCTCGAAACTTCAGTCGACTGTGCAACTACCCAATTTCAAACATAATAGTATTAATAATTCACTGCATAGAAATATTCTCATAGCTGTAGCACAGTGTAACTAACCTATCCATTCAGTGGTTCATCGAGAGTTTGACATTGACAGTTTTTAATGGCAGCTCGGATGATGACGTGACAGTTTTAAAAGCAGCTCGGGAGACGATGTCCCCGCGATGGACGACTGTGTCTGTACTACATACAGCACTATAGTACGACATTACCAAGATGCCGCATCGGCAAACTTCGTAAAACCGATCACTTCCGAACTAAGCGCGACTTCAAGACCATGAATGTTTATTAATGCTGCATTGAAAAATGATCTTTAAGCTGACGCAATAAGTGTGAGTGGCGCGAAAATGTGTGGCTACCTTTGGTTGTTCGATCAAATTTGCCGATGCGACTTCTTAAGCCGGGTATAGGGTTGCCAGTTGTCCGGCTTTAGCCGGATATGTTCTGCTTTTTACAGTCGTGTCCGGACAAATATATACAAGTCCGGCCTGTCCGGCTTTTGTTAGGCTTTTGGCAGTGGCGTAACTATAGGGTGGCAGGGCTGGCAAAATGCCACCGAAGGGCCCCCGGCCATTGGCGGATTTACCAACAGGCTGAGTAGACCGGAGCCTACATACAGGACAAACCAAAGACTGAGGGGAACGTGTAAAAAAAAGGTCGTCAAACATCGTTTGGTTACAACGTGACGATTTTTTTTATACACCAATTTGTCAGGCTTTCAGGGCAAAATATCCGGCTAAATATGAGTCTGTGTCCGGCTTTTCTATTTTTGGGCCTGGCAACCCTAGCTGGGTACAGACTTACGAAATGTATCATGCAATGTAACATAATTCCCATAGTGTGGACGTCTTGCGCGCACGAACCGTGCACACTACGCGTGCGTACTACGTACCTTTCATTTTACATTGCATGTTACGTTACAGCAGTCTGTACCCGTCTTTAGTTGTGTCGGACTGTAAGAACTCGATTTTGGCATATTTCGAGTGTTACAAGATGAAAATTGCTGTGGTTGTGAAACGTTTCTTGTATCGAATCTACTCGGTTTTCCGATCTCGCTTGCCGCATCTGCGCTGTATTAAAATAAACCACAAAATTAATGATGTTTAGAGAAAACGCTGGCAATCAATTTATTCTTATTTCAGTCGTAGAATCATTTGTTATCCCGTAATGATACTGTGTCAGACCCAACTTCCTACATTATCTAAACGATGAGGAAGTGAAACTACTTCCTTTGTGCAACGAAAGTAAAGGAGACTTTCCACTCTACCAACTGCTAGTATAAAGGTAGGCTTAGATTACGGCACTATACACTCAATGTATAAAAACCGAGTGTCTGAACTGCGACATCACGTTCAGTGATGTGTGCCGCAGTCTCCCAAGAGTGAACGGAAAAGAAATAAATGTCAGACATTTGTGTCGCAATTAGTGTTGTAGTCTATGCACACCTTAAGTCTGCAAATATTGGTGTAGACTTGTGGAAATAGTAAGATTTTTCTTTTTTCATTTATTATGTAAATAATAAATAACAGCGTATTTTCAACGAGGACGTCTAACAGGACAACGTTAGTTCCGTTCAAGTTATATTTACCACATGGACAAAACGTTTATTTATCTACATCAGATATAGTATTCTATTTATGATTGTTTACGATTTACGCACGTACATTTTTTCGGGATAGCCCGACTAGTTTCGGACCCAAACGGATCCCATAATCATGAGCTGAAAACCGTAATCTATATAATATATTTTATTTACATATTATATAAAAATCAACTGCCGTGCGTTAGTATCGCAAAAACTCGAAAATGGCTCGATCTATTTGAATTTTTTGTTTTGTTCCTCTCAATATAGGGGAGGAATAGGAAAATTAAAAAAATATATTTGGTGGTACGAAGTTCACCGGGCAGCTAGTGAATCATAAATATGAATGTCCCACGAAAGTTATAATAATAATACAAAACATATAATATTGTTCTAAAAGACGTAGATAATACTGTAAATATGCAAAGTTGTTGCAATATCGAGAGTGGGCTACGCAGTCGCAAAAATACTCGATAAGGACACCAGAAAAGAGCGCGTGTTCCTAAAAAAATATATTGCGTCTTTGAAATTGTTCGCCCAGTTCGCCATGACTAGAAGCATTGTGAAATATTAATATGACGTTTTATTTAAACATGACGACGGCGACGTCTGCGACTTCGTAATTGCCTTGAACCAGCCGTGCGATATGCTTATCTGCATTGCTATGTGCGCCGATTATTCCACTGTCAGATGGACAACTATAATTCTCTGTAGGGAAAGTAGGTGGCAGAGCGTTGACCCCATTCGAGTTGTGTTTACTCACAGGCACCAGAGTGGGCGTATGTACTAGTACAGAATTCATGATTGAGCTAAGAAAATTCAGTGTTAGAATATTCCAAAAGTGAATGGCGCAAGAGAAATCACAGATTTGTTTGCTCCCAAGTTTCTATTTTCGGATGATTGAGTAGCTTGAAGCGATGTTACTTTTTTTAGCGGATTGCACGAAGGAGCTCAGAGCTCTATAAAACGTGTATGTAAACTTTCGTTGCTCGTGTGTTTTTATGCTATGATTTATATATACCAAGAATCGTGATACGTGTATCGAATAGTATCACCCGTCTTGTTGGACGTGAACTACTTGCGAATTCTGGATATGTCGAGTGCCAAGCCCCTCAATCAGCGTGGTGGAATACGACGATGACTGATGCTCTATTAATATACCTGCGTACCCGCTACGGATGTAAATGTGTTGATATATTTAACACCTTAACATTTTAAAATCTCAAATGTCAATAGAAAAATACAAAGATGCAGATTCAATCAGCCGAAACCAGTAATCGATCTCAATCAAAAAACTCTGGATTGATGTATGTTTTTGACATTACCTGCATACATACATAAAATCCCGCTTTTTTTCCCCATGGGGGTAGGCAGAAACTATAAAACGCCACATGCTACGATCCTTGCATACTCCTTTCGCTTCATCCACATTCATACATCTTGTCATACACGCACGCCGGTAGAGAGTACTACGCACCTGTCCTTTGATCATTATCATCGACATTACTGCTATTGAATTTCTTTCTAAAACCTACAACATCAATCGAGATATTTTGGATTGAGATCGGTTAGACGACCTTATTAACTAACGAAAACCAATTTCGGTAATGGATGGAGGAACAAAAGTTAATCTTGCCTCAATCAAATAACACAATTTGCTTACTGAATTTTGATCAAAGAAATAATTAGATGGTAATTTTGTTGGATATTCTTGTAAATACAGGTATATTTTTTATGGAGCATTGACCTAAGCGTGAATTGTTCGTTTGAATGTCATCTTTCAATGTCCCTTTATGCAAACATATAAAAAAAAAAAAACTAAATGCTAAATCTAAAGTTAAATATATCTTAGAGGATTTCATTATAGTTTCTGCATAAGTGATTTGGCGTAATTAACATCTAAACGACGAAGATTATATTTATTCTTGTGAGATGTCTACTTGGATTCTACGAACACCAATTTGTGACTGTTTTGCGCGATATAATTCGGGCCCAATTTGCATTTGCAGAACAGAACGTATATGCTCCAGCGCATCTGGTTGTGCGATACCGACGTTATATCCACCACGTGTTCCCTTTACGAGATTTAAAATAAGTATGCGAACAGATTTAGAGCGTTGCTTACTCATCCCGCATGCGCGAATGCAACTTGCAACCGTCTTAGTTTACTCACAAAGCGACGCGTTAAAATTAAACCACAGTTATTGGATAATGGTCCAATTTAAACGGCCAAGCGATTAATGGACCAAGTTATGGAGACCAATTAATCCTGATGAGTTTGGTTGAAGTTCTGAACGAACAATGGAGACGTTTCTTACTTCAAATTCTATTTTTGCCGTTAGAAGGAGGCCTGTTATTATTCTTAAATTAATTGTATAAAGTTTTGATTTATTTTACGAAACAAAGACTTACTACACACATATTCTAAGACGTTCCTCCAAAACTTACTCAACTCGACTCCACCTCGACTCGGCCTTTAATTGACATAAACGTCCTCGACTCGAAATTCTTCCTCAGTCGAGGTAAAGAATCATCTGTCAAACTCAAGGTACCTCGGAACCTACCTTAAGGAAGGAAGTGTCAAAGTTCGTATGTAACAAAGATTAATTTTGAAGACTTTATCGAATATACTTACGATAATCCTTACAAATATTTATCGCGGCGTTATTTGCGCGATGCAGATAATTCAAATTATGACGTAATGACTCCGTCGAGGAACCTCAAAGTTCACTCGAAATTGCGACTAAGAATACAATTTTGGAGGTGTTTTCGAGGCCGTCCTGAGTCGAGTAAGAGTCGAGGACGTTTTGGAGGAACGTCTTAGAATATGGGTGTTAGGCTTTTTTCGTGTCTCCTCTTAACCTTCATTGCCTAACAACAGAGATTCCTCTGTGACTTTATGAGGTTACCTGACCACACGGACGTGTGAAGACATACGAAAACCTGCTTACGTTCAAACAGGTACATATTATGTAAATAAGCTATTGCTCAATAATAACATAGTATTTCTTATTACTTTTTGTTGACTATCTTGCTATTATGCTTCAACATGATTGTGGATTTTATAGCAGGATACACTTTGGCTGTAGAGAATTCAGACAATGATTATATTTTTGCTACAATGATTCAGACTACAACTGTTCCGGGATAACATTATTCATGTGAAATATGAATGTTTTAGATATATAATTAGACCATACACGTATTCACAGCTTTTCCTCTATTTCGTTTTGTCGCCGGCCATTGCCGGTTCTTTGTCCCGGTGTGACTCACTCGGTCAATCGCACTGAACCTCCTCTTTACCACGGAAGATGGAATGAGGAAGGACAATGTTTTTGTTGCCCAATATGTTTCCTAATAGGCCTTTGTTGATCGTGAACACTGAGAATCATTTTTTGCGTGTTTTATTTGGCCGACTGCCAAAAGAATGCATAAAGACATGGACGGTTCTAAACAATTGCGTCTCGAATCAGTTTATTAGGTTAAACACTGAAATGGGTATTTATTTATGTAAATATAATTCGTTCCGCAAACGTTTTCAATATGTGTTGACGTTCATCGCGGGGTATAAATACGGTCGTATTCGAGGAAATATGCGGAAACATGCTTCATTACGACGGCATTTCGCTGCATTGTATTCGTCACTTTCTATGAACGTCAAGGATATTTTTTCCAATATTTTAGAGTAGGTACATATACTTAATAATGTTTTGTTTGAAAGCCATTTGTTAAATCAGCTTACTTAATTATATTTTTTTGAAAGTAATTTGTTAAGTTAACTGTTTTACATGCTTCGGGTTCAGTAAGCTTGACCTTAGGTAACGTAGTAAGTAGGTACTATTATGCTTATAGGGTTTTAGTTCAAAAAGTACGGGAGTACACACATTTCCGGAACAAACAGATCTTACGAACAGGAAAATGGGGATTTTCCTGTTCGTAAGATCTGTTTGTTCCGGAAATACAGGCACTACATTATATTCTTTGTACACGTCAACGAAATACGACTCTTATTCATTTGTCAGACCTTTCTTGACCAGCAAGATCGTGACTCACAAAAGTTCTAAAAAAATGTCAGTGCTACCTTTAAGCAGTTTTCATTGCCGTCCTCTTCCTCAATTTTTTAAAAACGTCACAATAATTTTCTTTGAATTGTTTCGTTGGCTACTTTTCGGTTTATGTCATTGTTAACCTTCTTTTTGTCAATAACTGGCATCCCTGCAACTGTCAAGTTATTGCATCGAATTAAAAGTTCGACTATAGGTAGTTAGGATATTTACGTTTGTAGAATTTAAAATCGCTTTTGATGCTCTTAGGGGGAGTGGCAAATTTTTAGGTCAGATTGTCTAATCTAAATGATCTAACGCAATATGTACATTCAATTGTTATATAGCGGTAACAAAGAATCACGAATAGCGAGATCATTTGTATGTGGCTCTATTAAAATTCCGTTACAAAACCATACCGTTAGTTCTGTGTTAAGCGGAATTGCTGCTTCGTGTTGCAATTTAACTCTGGGTTGAATGCCGTTAATAATGATGTACTTACATGAGAATTTTACAAGGTTAGTCCGAAAGGGGGTTCTTATCCGCGAGCCACTTGATGTATCATTGTTGATGACTTTGTGACAAAATTTCAAAATTTCTTGTTTTCCATACAAAAATTATTTTATTATATTTTAAAAAAATGACTACCTTGGTTAATTTATGAATTTATAAAATTGAGTTATACATATATATCCGTGACCTCATATATGACTTAAAATGTAAACACAGCTGATATAGATATTAGCGTATTTTTTGTAAAATCTTTGAACGGTTATTTCTCTTAAACTTGACTTTTAGGGAAAATAGTATAACAAAAGTTATTAATTATTATGGGTACTTTAAAACCCTTTTGTTAGTAGAAGTACTGTCAACTGGCGTGCGTGTATGACAAGATTTACGAATGTGGATGAAGCGAAAGGAGTATTTAAGGATGTGGCGTTCTATCATTTCTGCCTACCCCCATAGGAAAAAGGTGTGAGTTTATGTATCTATGCCCTTTTGGATTAGTACGCCCTTTCTGACTAAGCTTGTGTTTAAAAGACGAGTAAAATTTCGTCTCGTATACTCGTCTAGTCACTTGAATGTTGTTAATCATAGTTTGGCACTAGTATCCCCGTAGCGACTGTAGTTCATAAAATGACAGTTGCCAACTTATATGAAAACACACATTAGTTCATGCCCTATCATCAGACGCATTTAGATCAAAAACAATCCTCCTACTCACTCCACGTACAATCTCGCGCAGCAATTTAATTCGGTTGAGGAAATATATACATTTGTATTCTCGACTGTATAAATCTCATTCTACTAAAATGGCAACTCAATTAGTAATCTTCCCCGGCCGTCGCTGATGCCATTTGGATATTCCACTGCAATTAGAGTTAGGTAACATTAGTTTAGCGATTACGGAAATTTAAATGACCGTAGGAGAGAGATTACGATTGAAGGTAAACTATTGGCTCACTCTTTCTACATGATTGGATGAGCACAACACCGCATGATGACGTGACAATATTTGTGTAGATAACATAATTTGAGTAGCATTGTCAATAGTGTCAAAGGTCTTCTGAACTGCCCCCTGATTCAGAAACTAACGATAATTTTGTTGTTTATCGATTCGTTTTCTTGTACGCAAAACGAGATAATAACACATAATCGATCTTCAATCAACTTATTGAAAAGGTTCTGAATCGGGAGGCTGATATCGATTACGAACCGAAAGTTCGGGAAATTGATATTCCGGACCTTTTATTGATTCTTTAATTTTTGTAAAAAGATAAGTC
This sequence comes from Amphipyra berbera, assembly GCA_910594945.2. Taxonomy (NCBI): domain Eukaryota; kingdom Metazoa; phylum Arthropoda; class Insecta; order Lepidoptera; family Noctuidae; genus Amphipyra; species Amphipyra berbera. Next base: position 3,991,408 of record OU343136.1, on the reverse strand, counting down.
CAATTAAGTTATAATAATCGCCGAAAAATACATACAAATGTACCTGCCTACTACGAAAACAAAACATTCAAAAGCCCTTTGTTATTCTCATGTTTGGACAAAAATAAAACTTCTAAGTACGTATTGTTCTACCTACTTACTTGTAATGCATTAGGTTAAACTGTTGTGTAACAAAAACAAAACGATTCAACAATTGACACATATACGGATATAACAGACTATAACTTATGTAAATCCGAGCGTTGCTTGAATAGGTAGACAATTATATTTACATATAATGCTTACGTTAACCGTGTCTATGTTTTGGGGAATATAGTTCATACATTGACAACAATGCGTCTACTATTTGCTCATATATACATAACTAACAGCAGTGATAGTCTAGTGGTGTGACCGTCGGACTGCCAAGTCATATTTCTCGAGTTCGAACCCAAGACACGCATGTCTGAGTTTTCGGATTCATGTGCGTGTTATATAATTATGACTTGTTTAAAAACGGTGAAGGAAAACATCGTGAGGAAACCGAGAGCCTGAGAGATATTTCTCGACGGCATGTGAAGCCTTTTCAGAGGCTCATGGGCGGCATAAACTCTAACACCAGGTTAGTCACTAACCACACGAAAAAAAGAAGAAGATACATAACTCACGCCTGCTTCCGGCTGGGGTAGTCAAGAGACAATTGAACGCCACCTGTTAAGATTCTGACACGTTCCTCGCTGTCGTCGATTTTTCTTACTGGAAATGTCCCCTTGTTTGCTCAGGTGTCAGATAATCGAAGAAAATAATGTTCTACTTATAAGTTATGAGTGTGCAATTGTGTCGTAACATACACTCCAATGGGATTTACAGCCAGCACGTTTTAGCTACAACACGTGGCTTCAAGTGCCCATCTACCTCGAGAGTGATGCATCATAATAACGTGTCAAGATAAGTGGACTAGGCACGATTTTGCGCCTTTTATAGAATGAACAACTCGCCGAAACGTCTCACTTCCGAATTAGGTTAAAGACTCTTATAGTGCACGTGATTAGACGGATTAGGCATTCTTTTAAAACTACCTATTTTGTAGTATATACAGGAACCTCACTCCCGAACGGATACATCAAATTAAAAAACCTAGAAAAAGCTTCCTCTTAGAGCAATCCATTCTGTTGTAAGTTCGCGCACTTATTAGATTTCGTTTCGGTTTTCTTTAGTCTTTCACGCCGGAGGTGAAGCGGCGCTCACGCATGTTTTCAAACCTAAACCACGGAGTGACATAGCCTGACCAAAGACAAGACGGAGTAAATTAAAACGAATTAAATTATTACTCGAATATTTTATTTATTTTTTAAGCAGTGATAGCCTAGTGGTGTGCTCCTCGGACTACAAGTCGTTGGTCTCGAGTTCGAACCCAAGGCAACCACCTCTGACTTTTCGGATTCATGTGCGTATTGTATAACTATCACTTGCTTAAAAACGATAAAGGAAAACATCGTGAGGAAACCGGCATGCCTGAGAGATATTTCTCGACGGCATCTGAAGCCAAGTCAGAGGGCCATGGGCGGCATAAATTCTGACACCAGGTTAGTCACTAACCACACGAAAAGAAGAAGACTTGAATATTTATGTCAAGTGATGCAATTTGATGTTACTCTCTTCCTTTCGGCTTAGTCATTACCGTCATTGTGTCAGCCAGCCCGTAAACGCCCTCTATTGTTTAATAGTAGACGTTTATGAGGTGCTGTTGGGTCTCCTTCACAGACAGTTAAACGATCGGGCATATTGCCATAATCACCAAGCTTGACAACCAGATTGGTAATCGCTTATCGCGGTATTGTTATTATTAGTACTGTAAGATCGCTGTAACTTCGAATTCTTAGCCTGGTTTTCACCTACATTAATTCTTTGGTTAAACAACCTTATACTCCAAAAAATTTCAAGAATTTTTGGTAAACTGTTGTTTAACCAGATAGTTTATGTTGGTGAATCGGCCTTAATATAATTCCAAAACATAACTCCACGCCTGTATTCCCCGAAGGGTTATGCAGAGGTGTATAGTAACACCCTCATTTTGACGTTATGTTTAAGTCCCGACGAGCCTAATGTCATCAACCGGGCACAAACCCAAACTGCAGGCTGTAATGAGGAATTTCACACGGAAAAACCGAATAAGACTGGCTGGCCTGGGGATGGAACCCAGGACCTCATAATCAGCAGTCGCACTTACCATACTCCAACAAGGTAGTTAATATTAGGTCCTTACCTATGAAATTGGCGTTTTTTTCTCACAAATAGAGAACCTCGTCACTTCTATGATTTAAAATATATATCAATTGCTTGATATTATATCGAATAATGACCATCATAGACAACTACCAATAGTAAAAAAAAACTTATTACTTATAGTTTTCTAAACATAAAAAACACCTTAAAAATGACTCCCCTTTTTGTTAGCAGAAATGACCACTATTTTTGTTTTAACTTTGCCAAAACTTATTTTTGTCGCATAATCTAAGTGGCATACGTTATCTTAGTTTTTAAACATTAGTGCATAAAAGTTTTAAAACATTAGTGTTCATAGTTGTTAAATAAATTAAGAAAATGTTAGTATGAAAAATGCAACTTCTTTAAAATTCTCCATACAAAACGCTGATTTCATAGGTAATGACCTAATATAATTCCGTAGCCTTTTGAAAGGCTGCTTTTTTATTAGACATCACAAAGCATTATCAAAGTCTAGTAGAAGTAATAGCATGCCTATTTCAATTAAAGATTTTAAAACTAATGAGGAAGGACTTTTTTTCACCTCAGCCTGCCTTTATAAGCAAGTTAAAAAAATCTACTATGAAATTATAGTATTGTAATTAGTGAAACGATCCGGTGTAGTTAGTATTTTCCTGTTTACAAGCTTTGTAAATATTGAGATCGTTGACTTAATAATAGCTGGTTGCCTGTTTCAATGTAGGATAATTATAGTTTCTGTTCGCGCTAAACAGGATCCCTATAATGAGGCGCTTTTAACAAAAAGTATACTTACTCAATGTCGAAATGTTTTTTTTTCGGAATGCCGTTGATCAATATTTGCAGATTAGATCAGGGCCGGACTGGGACCTGAAATCGGCCCGGGCATTTGAGAGACGGTCGGCCCAAGAGATTAGACGGACTTTTTTTTAGGCGCTCTCCTCACTCTTTCTCCTGTATCTTGGTTGCATTTACAAACATAAACAATTTGCGGCTTCGCGGCGATAGTTCGACGACCTTTTTTTTGTCATTTTCCCCTCACTCTTTCGATTTCTCCGACTGTGTGGCCGGCCCATCAGGCCACACCGGCCCTTCGGGCTTTTGCCCGATTTGCCCGTATGGCCAGTCCGGGCCTGGATTAGATACAATGGATTGAATTTCAGATTAGATGATATCTTTATGCAATTTTCAAATGATAACCAAAGAGTAAGTTGCTACCTTTGTGCGGTTTCCATCTTGTTAAATTGATTGATTGTCCCGCGTAGCTATCCAGGCGGTACCAATTCGCTTCGGGTTCGTCCTATTAAATCTCAAAGCAATAAGATTTTATTATCTCAACAAATCGAACGCAACGTTTTTGTGTCTATATTGTGCTTAGTCTTTTCTCAACTATGCTCGGCTCAGCTTCCAGTCTAACCAGATGCGGCTGAATACCAGTATTTTACACGGAGCCACTGCCATCAGACCTCCGCAACCCAGTTACTTGATTAGACCGGTTGATAGACTTTCGGGTTTCTGACTACTCATAATGAGTGTAGGTCTAACGTTTTGAGTCTATCTAGATTCTTAAATAAATTTGTCAGTATTGGTAGGTAATATTGCTTACGAAATTGTGCTGTGTTAATTTAATATTAGAAGATAAAAAAAAGTTAAGATGTGTGCTAACATTTCAGCTGTACCAGAACATGATCGATTGCGTCTTACTTATTGCGCTAACCGTGTCGGAAATATAAAGCAGTGTAATATTTTGTAAGCGTATTTAAGATTTCTTATATAATTCTGATGAGGACTGCAACGCCTTCGCCAATTATTTTCGTTTGCGCTTTTTTTCTCTGCTTACATTATATCTTTGTTTAGGTCAAATTCTTGGAAACGCTAATTTGGGAGATGTGCAAACATGAATCATCGTCTCACTAGGTTGGAATATTCAAGACTTGTTCTCAAACGTGTTTTTTGGTCCCAATTAAAATATGTTACCTACGACGCATAAAGCAGGTTGCGATTTGAATATTTATTTAGGTTTTTTTTAATAAAAATTGCGTATTAGTAGGTAATCAGTGCATTGTCATCAATGATTTAAACAACTTTCCATTCGCCTTATCGCCTCAATGCATACATTGATAAAATGGCAAACACTGATAACCCTCGGCCAATAACAGCTTTCGCGATACGCATTACCACGTCAGTATTTATTTTCTACGAGAATATATAAATCCTTTAGAGTTATGTATTTCATGTATGGCAAATGGGCGGTCTTCTATCTTCATAGTCCTTGCTAGTCATAACGGCAAGGGATAATGGCTATCTTCAAAGAATTTCCAGCTTCGCCTTCAAATGTTTGTCCGAAACATTTGCACAAGGTTAGGTCAAGGACAAATGTTGCAGAGGTTGCAGACTAGTCTAGGAGAGGCAATTCACTGAAGAGGACGTGCTGTCGAGACAATGGTCGAGATAAAATTTCATTGAACTTATTCAGATAAATCATAAAGTTTACAATAACTGCCTTGTTGGTCTAGTGGTCGCAAGCGCGACTGCTGAACATGGGGTCCTGGGTTCGATCCCCAGGTTGGGCAGTGTTATTGGGTTTTTCCATTAGAAATTTCTCAGTGGCAGCCCGGAGTCTGGATTTGTGCCCGGTTATTTGCATTAGGTTGGGCCCCTATTACATGGGACTTAAACATAACTGGCGAAACGAGGGTGTATTAAAACACCTCTGCCGAACCCTTCGGGGAATACGAGGCGTGATGTTATGTTTCCAATACTGTACAAAAACTGAATGTCGACAAGCAAACAATAGTTTTAAACAAATGTCCGTTTGATGAATTACGTATATCTTGATAGTTTTCTTTGAATTCTTTTAATTAGAATCATCTAAGAATTTCATACTTTCAAAATCGTGCATGCCGTAAGTTGTGCTGTTCGGACGAAGCCACTAGCCACTTCCTTCTCTGTAAAACTGGGCTATATATGTACTATTATTATATTACTAGCTGTGCCCGCGACTTCGTCTGCGTAGAAGCCAGATTGATTTTTTTGGGTGGACCCCTGATTCTTTTTCTAAAATAAAAGTATCCTAAGTTACTCCTTATAAAATCAGCTATATGCCAATGAAAGTCCCGGCAGAATCGGTCCAGCCGTTTCGGAGATTAGCCAGAACAAACCGACAGACAGACAAAATATTAAAAAAAAGTTTTTTTTTATATTTAGGTACCGTACATTCTTTCATATGTATTAAGTAAAAAGCTGTTATTTTGACAATACAAACAGACACTTCAATTTTATTTATTTGTGTAGATAAACTGGGTTCAAAACTTATATTCTTAACATGTTATTCTAAATTACATACTTCAGGAGCACTTAGATATTTTCATTCGAAGATAATATTAAATTACTTAAGCCCTAAAACATTAAGATACCAATCACAATTATTAATGTTATTGAACAGATAACATTAAATGTTTGTGTAAATATTATGCTCTTGTCTCACTTCTTGTAATGGGGAGTGAAAGAGACAGCAAATGTGAACACTACTTGAAGATACAGGAACGACCATAATTTATACCATCTTTAAAATTACTTTGATACCAATGTAGCTCTTATTGTAACCACAAAGAGCATTTTATGGGTAGATGGAGTATTTTATGGTAATAAAGTACAGTTTCGACCTTTAAATGTTACTTGCTTAATTAAATGCATTGCCCTATGATTGACTTTGTTATTTTGGCCTGATAAAAAAATCTTTAATAGATATATCATTAATTACGTGTATAATTATGTTATTAAGTTCAAAGTTGTTACAAAACACTGATTGGATTGTAATTTACTTCCAGATTATGAAATTAAAACACTGATTGTGAATGCACCCGTTTAGTAAACAGTCTAACGCAGACACTACATAAATTATAAGTCAGATCTTAAAACAAGAACCAGAATAAAAATCCTCTAAAAGATATTTTTTTAACGGAATCTTGCCATAAAATACAGGTCACTGCACGGTTCTCATGTCTGAATGCTAGTGCTAATGCACTTGATTAGCACTTAAGTTATAAAAATATATTTCTTGCATCTTACTAAGATAGGTGAATTAACTTCGAGACAATGGAAAAGGTCGAACGTGTTTTCAATGCCAAGGACGACGATCGATCGACATAAAACGTATAAAAGCATATATGTCCTCAACCTCATGGAACATCGCGTGACGCGTCGACATTTTTTTAAAAGGAACTTCGAGTATAGATTCGTATAAACATATTTTTTGATGGCGTGTTACAAAAAAATACATGAAGCATATTTGTGTTACGTTTGTAGGTGACCTTGTTACAGAACATAAGGTTTATGAGGTCGACGACAAAGAACTAGGAAGAACGTGCATTAAATAAATGTTTTGACTGTACTTCTCTCTGTTGTTTTCCGTATCTGGGTACAAAAAACCTGAGTGATGAGTGCTTTGTCCTAACATCAAGGCGCTATTCAGGATCACCAGAGCGTTAATGTGTACCGCTGAAAATGGGGCAAGAGGCATATTTTGACGTAAAAGCTATGAACCAAATTGTTAGCATACAACTAAAAAAAACCATTGATAGGGATGACATTTTCATTATATGTAATAATCGATCAGTCCTTTTCATCTTCGGCACATTTCTCCAAGGTTCAGTACTTTATATGTTCAATTCCCTCGATATCGTCATCTAATATGCTCTGAATATTCATCTAAAACTGTACATCGATCTCTTCTCTCCTCATCCACCTCTAACTCCAGTTCTAATATACATTTACCGTGAAATTCATGAATAACGTGGGTGGAAGGGTCGACCTTCGTCTGAAATTGAGCGAAAGTTACAGAATTGGGTTTCACTAAACAAGATTATGCATAGAAATTATTCGTACCATTTGTTAATTAACTTGTTTACTAAATGTTTAGCAACTAACAAGAACAGGATGCTAAGACCGGTTTCTCAACAGCAAGAAGTTTTTTTGTGCCAAAACGTTATAGACAAACCTGTACTTTAACATTTTAATGTATCTGCTTGATACGTAGTGTCATCTGGTTAATAGAACTCGAGTATTGACCTTGAAAGCATTGACGGGGGCATAAAACGTGCAAATACGTCAAATACGTGACGCCACACGGCTTCCTTTGCATCTAATGCCTTCCTGGGTCGATTTTAATGTAATTAAGCACTAGCAATTAATTAGCAAGTATTGTTAAGCACTTACCATTAATAGAGATGATGCGATAGAAATTATTAAAAGATATATTGCAAATTGTTTGAACTACGAAACAAGCGTTGATTATTGTTTTATTTTTGGTACTGTGATTAGTATCAAATGCAGTTTAGAATAAATGGAATGTTTCTTGCTGGTGAGATTAGAAAATGATCGATATTATAATGTACTCTCTTACATAATCCTGTATTCAATATCCGTAAATAATCATCATGCAATCTCATACATCATGTTTCGTGTCATGTTAAATAATAAGACGTATTTGTAATTTGTATCAGTATTTGCGATGTCTTTGATAAGTAACCTGATTTGAATGTTTATTGTCAACATGTAATATTCCATAAACTTGTTCCATCCTTGTTATGAAGTTTAATTTGTGTATTCCTTTTGTTGCAGGTAAGTTGAGATCTTCAGATGTCCGATAAATTTTCGTCAGGTATAAATACAAAGGTATAATTAAGTAGTTGTATGACGTATTTTGTTTTACATATTTTTGTTACCTTCCAACTTGTGTGGCTTATGGCTGATTCCTATAAGGTACGGAGCGTTATTGGTTAAAATTGAGATCCTTGTGTCTTAAATAATAATAAAGCAAAAACCTCATGGCTTTGCATAGTAAACCTTCCTATATGCAAGTAGCTATCACAGGTAAAAATAGCTTACGAATCTAAGAAAATATGTCCCAGTTTGGCAATAAATATTGCTACCATTGGTAAGCAAAACGATCCGTGTTTGGTCATAAGAACTGGGTATTATACAATTATGCTAGAAAAATAAAGGATTTATTTAAACCAGAAATTTCCTTATTACCAAAATTTAAAAACTTTGTATTTAATTAGTTGATCATCAAAAACATCATTAATTTCGTCTCAGATAAGTTTAATGAAACAGAATAACAACCGAAGTTGACATTTCCGTCGTAATATTTTGGTAGCAATTTAGGACACTTGATAAAATGCATGTTGTTTACCATATCGTATAACGTTTCAAGCAGAAATAATAGGTAGTATACAACAAACGTGGGTCAATGATCGAAACTGAGTACATAAAAATTATGCACACCAGTAGGATACGGTTAGGTAACAACGGGTTGCTAATCCATCACCTATGCAGCTAATTTCAACCTGTTTTGGCTAATAACATTCAAATTAGAAATTGTATAATCTAATTTTGAACAAAGTCTTACTTCATCATACAAAATGATCAAAATAAAAGGAAATCAAAGTAGAGTCAGACAAACATTTGACTGTCCGACTAAATGTTTTTGTTCCATTCTGAAATCTTCCAAACCTTAAAGAAGAGTCGACCAATAAAATACGAGGAGTATAGTGCAATGCGCAGTGGGAAATAACCGGCTCGGTCACGGAGGTCAGCGTGCTATGTGTGGGCCGCGGAAGCACCTGCACGCGCGTGCCATGACCGAAATGGGAGAACCGACTCATGACGATATAAAGACGCGGACGATAAATGTTCGTAAACCTTCTGTAGCAACAACAGAATGTTTTGATTGTAAAAAGTTATTACCAGCAGAGCTTGCAGTTCGAGTTACACATAGCGTAACCCAAGTGAGCATGGCGTCTATACTTTATCCAGTAGTGTTAATTTGTATCGCTCTTTGATTAAAGTGGAAAAGATTTTGATACCACATTTTTGCTGTCCACAATCCGAAGATTTTTTAATTAACTTCATTAAAGTTATAACTGATTTCAAAACACGTCTATATCAAAGAACTCGGAATGTTACTAGTGAAACTGTTGCCTCACGAGTCACAACAAACCGTTTGCCGTACAAACACGTTTCCTAGTCGAATGCCACGCGTTACAAACACAATAACTCACTGACATAAATGGTAGACGACGTAATTACATTTTCCTTTAAAGGGGAACTAATAATATCTAGTTTTCTAAAGTTCTCACACACTATAGCCCTTTCGCTCGCACATCTGATAATGTATAAAGAGTAAGAGAGAACAAGTACATCATCACGGAAGAGTTAGTTATCGATTGGACCTTGACAACCTTGATTAATGCTCATGTGTTCTAATAGTAATTGCCTGTGCCTAAGGTACAGATCTGGTTTCTTGACTATTGTTTTTCTTAGATGGAGGTCTGTGTTAGTTATTGACTTTCTTTTCAACAACCTGATTCCAATATTACAGTAGGGTTCAGATTTTGAAATGGTACTTGTGTGTTATTTCTATCAGTAGTTTCTCTCAGTTAAATCGTACAAATTGCTAACGATAATAAGCAGCTGATATAACCCTTTGTTTTTCTTTTGCTCTCAGTTTGTTTGGCTGTGATTGGACCCACTTGTGTTTATTTTTCACAATCATTAATTTGTCGTCATACATTTTATGCTTCTTCTTGACTCCAAAAATAGTTTGCACCGCGATTTACACGAGCATAAATGAGCTGATGATAATGAGCATGAGCTTAATTTTAAACAAATTAAGTATCACATTATTATGCTACTAGAATACCTACTGTGGCCATTTATTTTTAAAGCACTAGATAATGAGTTTTATTTTTAACAGTCCTGTCTAATCCAATGCATTTCAGTTTTTGCGGTTGGGTTAATGCAAAAATCAGTTTCAATAATGACTTGTTTTTAATTCATTTCCGCAACTGATTAAAAATAATAGCATTTCTTAAACTAAAGTCTGTTTTTAATTAATAATTAATTTGCTTACTTCATTGCTATTTATTTTGACAGTCCACTTTATTCTGATACCTCACGTGATGTTATTAATTATCACATTCGCGATTTCAAATTAATCGGTATTCTATTCTTTCGTGATAACTGCCTTTTCTGTTCCAATTTTATTAATGAAAAATAGACCGGTCCTAAAATATATTATAAATGTGAAGTTTTAATTACTTCGTAATGACTTTATTTTACACAAGCTTGTACTGTTTACATTTTCTTAATGTAATTACAAGCTTAACTAAATGAAGATTATTATTGGCTTGGATATTAAAGCGCACTCGAGCATTCTTGAGAAACTTTGGTCAGTCTGATTTGTTCTGTATGAGATAAATTGCTTTGATCTGACACAGTGCTCTAGAATGGCGGGCGATGGTCGTTTAGTTTTATGATGCACCGTATGGTGTATCGTCACGATTCTCTGTCGTTACCAGGAGAGCAGAAATTGTGTGTGCTTTAAATATTGCAACAATCAAGGTAAAGGTTGCATAAACAGCGTCAAGAAAAACCCCGTTTCTGTGAAGTTGCGAGTATCATATAATTTTTTGTTAGTAGTCGCTCTACAACTGCTACCCCGTTTTTATCACTTCCCATTCTATGAATTATTTTATTGTATGCATTCTGACCATTTCTGGTCCCATTACCTTCCATCACTATTATACTATAAAACTTCCAATAAATTATTTTCATGAAACCCACACAAAAACGTCTTCTCTAGTTTCTTTGATCCAACATTCAATATCAGTCAAAACAGTTTTTATTAAAAAGTTAACCGGTACATTTACTTACGTTTAAATAGAATCATCGAGACGTGAAATGAAACTTGAACGAATACAGAGTGAATCGATTTGACGCGGCTCCAACGCTTCCGCAGTTCTCGATCGGTGAAAGTGGTCTAGAACGATATGATTAAGTGAGCTGTGAGCCTGCGCTTGTTCCAATAGACCAGAAATCTTGTCGCTCGGAATATCTGTGAAATTCAGATAATTTTCTTAGTTTCTAATTTGAATATTATACTAATCGAGAGCGTTGATTTAGTTGAATAAGAAATAAAGTTTAATTCGATTAGAGAGAAATCACTAACGTCTGTGACAAATCATGATAATATTCATCAACAATAGTCCTTCTTTTTTAGTAGCCTTTGGTATATCCAGCTGCTGAGCAACGGTCTCCCCTTTTGCCTTCCAAACCTCTCTATTTTGTGCCGTTTCTAACCATCTAAGCCTCGCAAATAGTCTTTAGTATTGACAAATAAAAATAAAAAATCTTTTTAGTTTCTAATATACCCTTACGGCCATGAATATCGCATACTGTATCCAATGGTCTTATTAACATATCCATAACAATTTTGCACTATCCGAGGGTTCTCGAGATCGCGCCCACAATATCGAATATGTAATAATAAACTCTTATATATGTATTACCCTTGAACTACTTATATTTGTATATTTTTGACACAATGTCCTTTTTGAAGGTCTTGAACTATACAATAGTTAACATAATATAACGAAATCGTCCATCTGATTAGTAAAGGTGAACAATAATTTACATAATAATATAAATATGTAATTTATTAATCACTAGGTGTTGCCCGCGGTTTCACTCGTATCCTAGGAGGTCCTATCTATCATAGGATAGAAAGTATTCTATGTGTTAATCCAGGACATGGTATATCCTTCCTCCTAATCTTTTCACAATTGTGTTGAGGCCAGCTTCCAGTCTAACCAGACGCGGCTGAATACCAGTATTTTACACAGAGCGACTGCCATCAGACCTCCGCAACCCAGTAACTGGGCAATGCCGATATCCTAAGATTAGGCCGGTTGTCAGACTTTCGGGCTTCCAACAACGGGTTTCATGGTCTATCCGTGTGCCAATTTTCATCCAAATCCATTATGCGTGATTCGAGTAACAAACATACATCCATCTTCACAAACTTTTACATTTATAATATTAGTTGCTACGATTACTTGAATATCGACTTCACAATGACTAAAATATTCAACAATTTTCTCGAATCATTCAGAATGTATCGATCTTCTTCACATGAATCTCCACGTGGAGCTCATTTAGTTTTGATGTCAAGTGTTATGTTTGAGCATGCTTCACCGGCCTTGGTCTATTAAATTGCGAAATTGAAATCAACAAAGCTCGTAATCTTCTGAACGATTAACCTTTCAATCGATGGGTTCAATTCATCAGGAATTGTCATTGTGTTTGTGTTCTGTTCAATCCGGTTAGTTACTCATATAATCGTGTAGTCACTATTAGAATTGAGGAAAATAAAAGGATCAATTGTAAATAGTCGGGAAATACTACAGTCTAGACGTATTAATTAAGGAAAATGTGATAAGAAAAATATCAGACCGTATTAACGGGTAACGGGTTCAGGATGTTGATGGGGCTACCCCAGTTCTGCAGTGCATCAGTTATGTTTGCACAAGCACACGTCAATGGCTTCCATGCCATCGTCAGACATAAATCTGCCTCTTTGCTCTACAGAGTGCGGGAAAGCTCCAACTCCATCCTAACGACCATAGCAGAGAGGTTCGATTCTCCTTTGTTAGGTGATTTTGTTCGAAGATGTATTTCGAACAGCAGCCTTTTTAATAAATACATTGATTATAAGTTTATTAACAATCTTTTTGTTTACTAACCCATATAGATGTTGCTTATCCGAAATAAAGATTATTTATTTTTTTATAAATGGTGCGGTTGCTTCTGCGTATATTCAAAGGATAGAGACGTAATGAAAATGAACGAGGCCATCCATGTAGCGCACCAATTTGAATAAAACCAATATGAATAGCAGCAATGTGAACAGCACTAATTTGAATAACACCAATACGAATAATACAAATAACACCAATTCGAAAAACATCAATAGTATTCCTATTACTATTGGTGTTATCGAATTGGTGCTATTCAAATAGGTGCGCTAAATGGAATGCCTCAATGTTCCGGAAACAGTCAGATACACAGATTTTAGGGTAATTTATTAGTAGCAGTACACAGAATGTGGAAATGAAGTTACGTTATTTGGAATACACGTTTACAAACATTCCAATAGCCAGTTCCAGCAGATTTTCTGGGAACTTCTTCAAAAGTACCAGACTTACTTTAATTGACTCAGAGCTACGTCGGAAAGACAAGCAGTCGTAAGTGTACCTAAGAACAATTTATCATTTTACCGTTCTTTCAGAAAAAAATGTTCTAATCCAATTTCCAGGTAAATTAGTAACCCATTTATTTATAATACTAACTGCCTCGTTGGTCTAGTGGTCGCAAGCGCGACTGCTGATCGTGAGGTCCTGGGTTCGATCCCCAGATCGGGCAAAGTGTTATTGGGTTTTTCCGTGTGGAGTTCCTCAGTCGCAGCCGGAGTTTGGATTTGTGCCCGGTTAATAGCAATAAGCTCGCCCCCTATTACATGGGACTTAAACATAACGGCGAAATGAGGGTGTTACTATACACCTCCGCCCAACCCTTCGGGGAATACAGGCGAGATGTTATGTTATTTATAATACTGTTGCCAAGTTAATAAAAGGCGTCCGATTGGAGGTTTAAAAATAGTTATTCTAATTACATAGGAGCCGCATTGAATTCTTGAAGTCGTTTCAAGTAATTGATATTGGCATTATTAATTTATACCTGTGCTATAAATTAGATTATCGTGTTTGAAATCTGGTATAATGTTATCGTCAAATCTATACATTACGGAATATTTTTAAATTAGTTTATTTTTCTGGTATAAGTAACTGGTTATATCTGACGCAAAGACGAAAAAAATAACCAGTTACCTACTTAAAATAAAAAAAACAAATTCATATTAATACTTTTTAAATCGGATTCTAATTGCTGATTCTTTAGACCACATAACCATAGATTATTTTTATTTCTGCCCTATGTAAATACTCTTTTGGTATGACAAGATTGCTATAACCTTAGAATTACTGCAGGGTAAATAGGACATAGGTACTGAGGAATAGGTTCGCGTGGTATGGATATGTTATGCGGAGGGAAGAAAGTCATGTTACTAGAAGAGTATTAAATTATGAATATGGATGGGTATACAAATAGAGGTAGACCAAAGAAAAGATGGATGGATTGTGTGAAGGATGATAAAGGGTAAGAAAGGATTGAGTACCTAGTGTGGGATAAGGGCAGGGAGATGATAGGATGTTGAGTAACGAAGTATGGTGTTCCTCCAACAAAAAGGGTGGATCCTCCTACCAGGCGCGTCTTATGCCTGGCGGGCTACTGCCCAACGGTTGATGTTGGGAAGTTGTATATATACTAACTCTGTGTCAGATCATGATACCGCGATGCAGGATTTGTGACATTTCATTTGACAGCTGTCATTGTTGTCGCTGTAGTCTGCTAGACAATCGTCGTGCTGCGTAGTTCTCATGTGGCGTGATAGATGCCGCCACAAGGACATGGACATATTTTGGCATGGATTTTTTTAAACATAGTACGTTACAGGTAATTTGAAATCAGCAAAACAATTTTTTTGTGTGTTTTATTTGAATTGTAGCTTTGTATTGTGTATTACCTGCTCTGTAGTATTTTACTCGTGATGCATTTTGGCTCAGAATATTAATTAAGACTCTAATCTCGTATGAAGTTTTCTCAAAGAAAATGCTTGAAAAATATAAATCCATTGCAGTTAATATGAAGTGACAGGAGACTTGTTCTTTGCCAACGATTAAATAGAGCAGCCAATGTCAGCCATCCGCTATACCGCCTGTTCTATTTGTCATTTAGAACGGAAATGTTGGGATTATTATAAAAGCTTTGAGGCAGTAAATCATAATTAAAGGAAGCTTTATTCTTTCTTATCTATTTTATTTCAGGCCGAAATGAAAAATATATTTTGCGGTTGTTCAAGAAATGCAATTTTAAGTCGTTTATTTTGTCACAAAACTCCCTCGTTGTTTTGGTGGTGGAAAGCGCGACTGCTGATCGTGGGGTCTGTGGTTCTGTCCTCAGGTCAGGCAAAGTGTTATTGGGTTCTTCCGTGTGGAATTCCTCAGTATTCCCAGTGTTTTGTCACAAATCGTATGTATTTCAATGCTATCCTTTGCGTAGAAACTGATTATTTTACGTAACCATTATTATTCTGATGACCTATTTAAATGTCATCGTTCTTATGGTAACCTTTAAAATACATCCTTGAAATGAACAATAAATGATTAATTAGATAGCGATACACACATGTGTCCTGTGCACTTTGCATAATTAATCTATACTAATATTATAAAGCTGAAGAGTTTGTTTGTTTGTTTGAACGCGCTAATCTCAGGAACAGTAGTAGTCCAACCAGTAGATTGGAATTGAAAAAATATTTTTGTTTTGGATAGTCCATTTATCGAGGAAGGTTATAGGCTATATAACATCACGCTACGACCAATAGGGGCGGAGCATAAATGAAAAATGTTGCAAAAACGGGAAAATTATCCACGGGCGCTAGTTTTTAAATATTTTAGAAAGAGAAATCCTGCCAGTCCATCTCGTTTCTTTGGTGATTATAGGAAAGATGGGCGTTCAACATAATAGCATCGTACAGTTAAGAAAGTTGAGGAAGCGAGGAGCGTGTACAGAACGTGACCGGTTCAGAAAACTGACATCTATAAATAAATAATAACTGCCCCGTTGGTTTAGTGGTGGCATGCGCGACTGCTGATCGTGAAGTCCTGGATTCGATCCCCAGGTCAGGCAAAGTGGTATTGGGTTTTTCCGTGTAGAATCCTCAGTAGCAGCCCGAAGTTTGGATTTGTGCCCGGTTGATAGCAATAAGCTCGACCCCTATTACGTGGGACTTAAACATAATGACGAAATGAGTTACTATACACCTCTGCCCAACTCTTTGGGGAATACGGGCGTGATGTTATGTGTTATCTATACTAATATTATAAAGAGGAAAGATTTGTATTTTTGTATGTAACGAATAAACTTAAAAACTACTGGACCCATTTCAAAAATTCTTTTGCCGTTAGAAAGCTACATTATCATTGAGTAATATAGGCTACGGGCGCAGCCGTGAGGACACAGCTAGTGTTAAATAATAGCTTTATATACAAACTCGCTTTAAGTCCCTACATAAACGAAAGTTCTGTTTAAAATAATAAATGGATCTTCAACAAAACTTGTTCGGGCTTCGGATTAACGTTAATTATGAATCACAATGGTAAAGGTCGTTCGTTAACGATCTTCCGCGAGCCAGATATGGTGAAAACACGTTTTGTGAACATATCGACAACGGGGGTCGAACCGATCATCAGTATCACAACTCAAATATTTGAGAAATGCTTCAATAAAATGCCAATAGATGGCGCTAAATCAATCAATCAATGCAACTGTTTTACCTACCAAGCGCCTTGTGGTTGGCTGAACAGGCGCCACTTTTTTTCTTGAGCATCTAGTCGGTACAACAGTACCTATAGTTGAAAAAAGTTTTACATATCTTTCGCAATAACACCGCGTAACTGCTCTCTTGAAAAACTTAATTTGTGTGTAAACCTGTGAAAGTGCTTCCAGCAGACATCCAGGAGTGTACCTATCCTGAGACTGGTGACTTCAGTGTTGTGTTGGTAATTTTAATATTTAATCTATACATTGCCGCACCGCACCGCTCCACCAACTACTGTTCTTTCTCAGTGTCAAACCCCTCCTTAGGCTGGAGCTATTTCTGGAGAGGTCCACCAGAAGAAGCTGGTGGACCAAGACCTGCCGGGGTTGTGGTGCATGCAAAAGCGAATCCCGTGACCCCGGCCTTAGGTTAGAAGGAGGGACACCGTTGGTTTTTAGTCCGTAAGAGTCCGACAGATCCCCTCGCCTTCCCCGGGCGACGGACATCCACGAGGACTGTCCAACGAAAAAAAAATGGCTGGAACTCCACCAATTACGTTCACAATATAATCAGAATTTTAGAAGCTTGGACTTTCATAGGGCAACGTCCCTTACTTAAACTTTAATTAAAATATAAACGAGTCTCCCTTTAGACGCTAATGATGAAAGACACAATAGTCTTCTAAGCGTGGTTTGTGGCGCCTAGAAAGCGGTTGTAGCCGTGGGTGGATAGTAGACGACAGTATTTATTATTAACGTGAAAGTTGACAATGTTTAACCCACTATTTACGAGTTTATTCATATTACCGCTATAATTCTTCGTGTACGGTATAAAAATAGAATAATTTCTAATTTATAAGCTAAACCAACCCGTGTGATTGCTGTTTGGCGACGCCAGGCCAGTCTTGTGCGAAAACACGTTATCGATTTGACATAAAGATTTATTAATATTCTATTTGTGTACTGACAACACAAAAAATCTAGACAGTAATCAATTTTGTTGTTACAATAACAAATATAACAACGTTGTTTGTTTGGATAAAAAAATGTTTCCTATTACCGTGTAATGCGTAGCTACCTTGTGTAATGGATGTAGACCATATTCTGTTCCAGTTTAAGTCTTACAAACTGTACTAAAAATAGTACTGTAGGTACATATTTCTTACGTTACTGCTAAATGAGTTTCAGAAAAGCAGTGAATTTTTAAAGTGCTATCGGTAGCTGGTAACACTGGACAATGTTGACAAAGTAGGGTAACCGTGAAGATGAATCAATGTACCCGAAGTTATAAAAACAGCGGTCATTCAACAGAACAGATGATTTCATGTCGAACAGCTGAAGAAGTCTGACCTTTTATATTGATTTGCTTGTTTTATTTTCTGATCTTGTGTAAACTATTATACTGTGAACTAGCTTCTGTAACTAACCACTAACCCAAAAATAAGTAGGTAGGTACTCTCAGTGGTGGAGAGTATGTTGGTTTCATTTACTTTATTTACCATGCTCCCAATCCTGACATACCGATATTAGCTATAACTGTAATGATAGATTCACCCCTACACGTTTCTGTTGTATGTATTTTACAAAAGTCATATTAATTTATTTTCGGATCCTCACAGAACGCATATTGTAACTCATTGAAGCATCCAAAAGTGCATTGACTCCGCCTGACTACTGTAATTCGTTTGGAAATAAGAGTTCATATTCTCAAAGGAATTACAGTATGGTCGATTCTCATTAAACGAACCCAATTACTTTATTTCGTTGTCATTCCGGTCACTGTACTTACGTAAAAAAGGTGTCTATTACACGCACCAACGCTCGTCAGCTGTATGTTCGTCCAATCTGTGTTTAAGGCACTTCAGATGATCGCTCGACTTACCTCGATCGCCCTATGCGGGTTATAAACGCTTACAATCTAAGTGGACCACTTACATGTTGTCGCAATATCGCGCGTCATCGCTCTTCTAAGCGCAGCCAAACAGTGCAACATAGCCACGTTATGTAACAACGTGAGTTGAAGAATTACATCGTGTGTTCGTCAGAACCCAGCATAAGTTTAACTCCAATACAACGTACTTTTATTATCAACGAATTGACACCAAAACATCAATGGTAGGTACCTAACAGGATGGGAAGCCATCGCCTCCTTTTGCGAGAAGGTGGTGGCAACCAAGGAGGAAGCGGAGAGGGAGCGGTGTGCTCTTCTCCCTTCCCGCGCCAGACGCACCAGACGTACCAGACGCGCCGGAGGGCGCGCGTACCCGACGACCTCCAGCCACCCTAGTGTGTGGCCTGCGGGCGGTGGGTCCCATAACTCGACCAATAACAGGCCCGAGAAGGCGGCGCGCAGTGTTCAGTGCGCGCTTCTCAGGAGGATGTGGGGCGAGGCCCCACAGAGGAGAGGTCATTCGAGGGTTGGCGGACCAGAACCTGCCGGGTTTGCGGTGCATGCTTTTGCGAATCCCGTGACCCCGGTTGAACGGTCAGGAGGAGGAACACCGTTGGTTTTTAGCCGGTAAGAGTCCGGCAGACCCCCTCGCCTTCCCCGGGCGAGATTACGCCTGTATTCCCCGAAGGGTTGGGCAAAGGTGTATAGTAACACCCTCATTTCGCCGTTATGTTTAAGTCCCATGTAATAGGGGGCAAGCCTATTATCATGAACCGGGCACAAATCCAAACTCCGGGCTGCTACTGATGAATTCCACACGGAAAAACCCAACACTTGCCCGACCTGGGGATCGAACCAGGACCTTACGATCAGCAGTCGCGCTTACCACCACTAGACCAACAAAGCAGTTCCGATATTAAATACCCTCATATTTATTATAGAATATTTATTAGAACTTAAACAGTAATTGGTTGCAATCTTCGCCCCTAACTGGCGTTGAAAAGATTCCGAGACACGTGATCGAGCGATTCACGTGCGATAACATTCGTTAATGGCCGCGTAGAATAAGTTTGCCCACGCGAAATCATAATTAAAGTGTTGGACACGACTTTGTAATATAACGAAGACTTTCCTAAAGATTTCACGGAGCTTTTTGTTGCATCGACCTTTTTTAATCATCTAGAGATTGATTAGCTACGGAGCTCTTATTAATGGATTTGCTTGGAAAAGAACAATAAACATAAACATCAAGCCTGTATTCCCAGAAGGGTTGGATGGAGGTGTATAGTAACACCCTCATTTTGCCTTTATATAGGTCCCATGTAATAGGGGACGAGCTTATTGCCATCAACCCCAAATCCAAACGCCGTGCTGCTACTGAGGAATTCCACACGGCAAACCCAATAATGCTCGACCTGGGGATCAAATCCAGGACCTCACGATCAGGAGTCGCACTTGCCACAACTAGACCAACGAGGCAGTTAAAAAGAAAAAAATATTTTCGGGATTTTAATTTATACGTGGATTTTTTCTTCTTCTACATAGTTCGTCGTATCTCCAAGCTATGCGGTCTTCCGTGATGCGGGTAGGAGGGTCTAAACTATAAAGCCATACTATGAATTCACGCCTACATGTATGAGGTTACTACAAATGAAAAGCAGGCGTACCATGACCACCATTGATAATAGGACGGGAGGTAGCTTTGCATTTTGGGTAGTAATTTTACGCCGATTGCTTGCCAACTTTTAGTATAGACCTCGAACGACTTATAACCGAACCAAGCGTCAGCTCGCGCACCCGCGGTGGGTGTGGAATCGGGAGGTTGCGGAAGTGGTAGAAAAAAAAAATTAACTAATAGTACGCCGGCTGAATTTTTTTTCATAAATACTTGTCATCATACTGAGCTGTAAAAATATCGTCAGCTGCATCGTGGAGGGGGGATTATGCATCAGCTGCTCCCATGAACTTGTAAGAAAAACACGCAAAATAAAGTTATAGTACGCCGGATGAAATTGAGCTCCGTGATTGTTTAAATAATCAAAATTACGAAAACAACAATCAGCTGCGTGTATAGCGGTGGAAAGATCGTCAGCTGACGCAGTAAAGGTGCAGATTATTCGAGCAATGCGCAGAATCTTTCATGATGAATTTTGGCCTTGTTTTATTTTCAACAAAATGGATAATATGAAATGATATCGATGAAATATGATATCATATAATTTAAAAATAAAATTAACACAAAATAAAATGAAGGGTGATATAAAATTAAACAATCCAAATATAGAAAACTCGAAATGTAGAGAAGTTATTTGTTGTCGATGGTATCGCTATCGGAATCGTTCAGTGATGAATCATCATCTGAACTGTCCTGCAGGAAATCGTTCTCTTCGTCTTGATCCTGTTCTTGAGCTCGATTCTCTTCACCATCATCTGGAAATGAGCATGTTAATCATAAAAATTAGGCTACCCGAAATATTCAAGCTCAGAGAAAGTGCCACCAATAAAAATTCCATACCGCCACTATTTTCGCTGCTATCCGTTTACTGGTGACTGATGGGGGTACTTGATCTCCCTCGAACCATTTGAAGACATATTTGTCTTCTTTTTCTTCCCATCCCCAGTCCGTGGGAGATAACTGAGAAGGGTCTCGGAGGTGAGCATGGCTCCAAAGATGCGCTATGTATGAAGTGCGCAGTAAATGCTGGCGTAGTTCGGATTTGCATGGTGGGAAGATCGCCCCGTCGATACGAAGGTTGAATTGTCGACATATTTGGACTTGCGTCCGCTCGATCGACAAGGAGAACCGAAACTGATTGTGTACGACAAAAATCCACACGGACAGGCAGATGCTGCTTTGAAATTTTGGGGGGAGAGGCTTAGGAGCCCGAAGGTCGTGTTATGGGTTCGAGCAAGGCCAGAATCTATCTCGTAATATGTGTTTAAAAGGAAACAGCATAATAGCAATGCTCCGAAATTTTAAATCTCGACTGGGTCAGCTGACGGTTTTCCCACCGCTACACAAGCAGCTGATTGTTGTTTTCGTACTCGCAATATTTTTAAGAATCATGTAGTTAAATTTCATCCGGCGTAATATGACTTTATTTCAGGTTTTTATATGACTTTATTTCTTTATTTCAGGACTTTTATGGGTTTTGTCGACTGAAGAGTAGACAAAATGATATAATTATTGCCATTGTGTACGTAAGTTAAACGGTTTTATCTTGTAGTATCCCCGCAGTGTCCGGATTTGAGGATTGAAGGTTGAAATTATTATAATGTTGTGTGGAGGTACGAGGTATGGTGTTTCTCCAACGAAAAGGGAGGATCCTCCAACCAGGCAGGTCATACGCCGGGCGGGCCACTGCCCAACGGTTGATGTTGGGAAGTTGTATATGTATATACTATCTGCGTGTCAAATCTTGATATCGCGATGCAAGATTTGTGACGTTTCATCTGACAGCTGTCATTGTTGTCGTTGTAGTCTGCTAGACATTCGTTGTTCATTTTCATGTGGCGTTGTAGATGCCGCCACAGTTGTATTGTCATCGGAATTGAATATGTGTGCGAAGTTTCAGGAGAATCGGATAAACAAATAAACGAAGTGAAGCTAATAAAAACCATTTAAAAAGGGCGAAGTGATAGTTGCAATTTTTCCCAAACACATGACAATGTTTGGGAAAAGATGATCACGATACACGTGAGTGACGACCTCCCTAGTCATTACCTCGTGTGGCTTTTCCATGTCTTGTTAACTTTAATAACACGTCGCATGAAAAATTGCACCTCAGAGTCAGACAGCTATAAATTGAAACATTAACATTGTTAGTGAATATGGGTATCTACTTTAATATGATGGGTTGCAAACGTCAGATGATAGTTAGTAGTTACTGCATCATATCATCCTCTTGCCCTTATCCCTACTTATTTGGCGTCGGCGCAGTATGTCTTCTTACAATCTCTATTAGCCGTCATATCAGTAGTCACCCTCTTCCTATCCATATCATCTTTAACCCTATCCATTCATATTCATAGTAGTTACTCCGTGTAAAATACAAACATTCGGAAATCGGGTTGTAATTTTTTTTTGGATTGGCCCGCCTATCTTTCGCGGTTCCAATACCCGGATGTACATTGGCGACCTACCAAACGCTGAAACAATAACGCTCAGCTTCTCCCAGGGAAATGATTGAACTGTCCTGGAACCTGGAACGAAATGATCTTGAAAAGGAAATAAGTCGAGTAGGAAGAAAGTTTCCATCTCCCACTGTATCAAGCGGTCCATGTCGTGCTCATGTCACAGACTCACAGTTAAGAAAAAAAATTGGATGTTGGTGATTTTGGGTTCTCTCAAACATGTTGTTTTAATTGGCCTGTTTGTTTTAAGTAAAAGAAATCCAGTCAAGTGCTAGTTAGACTCAAGCGCCAAGGGTTCCGTACGATATAGTATTTACAAAACATTTTTTTATTAAATTCTCCTCAATTAATTTACGTCTTCCCTCTAATTAAAAAACAAAAATACCGACATACAATCTGCAGTAAATCCATATGTTATCAGTCTGTTGAATATTCTTCTTCAAAATCATTAAGACACTATGTTACACAGGAGATGAAACCGGCCTATAAAACCAGCTCTGCACTCACGACGGAAAAGGACGTAAGCAGTTTGCCTACATTTCCTTTGCGACTTGCCTTTAGAGTGCTGCAATTAAAAAACGAGTCGAGCTAGTAGGCTGTAACTCTACTTTTATATGGGAGAGTGAAACGGCGCCAATTAACATTAAGATGAGTACGAGACGAACACTTCATGTGAACAACTCATATTTGGAACAGTTGTTTTCACTTTGTTTTTTTTTGTATTATCTTGATCGAGTTTGACCCTAGTCTCACCTGATGGTAATCGCAGACAGGGTCTAAGATGGAGCACACGAATCCAAGGAACAGAGATATAGAAGGATTCCACTATACCCCTCTGGTTCTCACATACGACGGAAAGCAGTAAACTGCTTGGCGCCGGACTTTAATGTGAAGGTGGTAGCTAGCCAGGTGGTGGACCGTATAGATCCTACGACCAAGCGTGCTGGGTATTGTTGAATCTTACAATACGCGTCTATTCCCAGCGTGCGGTGAGGAAGTTTTATATTCTAACTCATCCCCACACGGTTTTACGATGCTGCGAAACGTCTAGAATCAAATAAAACAAAGTGTAACCAGCGAAGGAAGAATGTTTTACTTTGCCAGCGTTCAATAGTCAAACAGTGATAACCTATCGATAGAACGCTTGCCTTCCATATACCTAGGAGGGTCTGAATAGAACCCCGCCCGCACCTCTGACTTTAAATTCATATTATGCAGATCAGAATTTAATTATCACTTCCGTTAACGGTGTGGAAAACGTCGTGAGGAAACCTGGACACCTAAGAGGGCTTCATAAAGTTCTCGATGGCGTGTGTAGTCCACGATCTCGCACTAGGCTGGTGGATTAAGGCCTAAACTGTTCTCATTCTGAGAAGAGACATTGGGCCAGTAATGAGCTGATCATGCTGAATGATTAACAGCATAAAAGCAACAGCCCTTGAACTATGGCACGACTACAAAACAGCAGTGTTCTTGATACATTATATCGATTGTAGTTGATACTTATTGAGAGCGCATACAACATTACTGTTGGAAGTATTTGCGGTGGGAACCTTTAATAAAAATTCTACCGGTGTCTTTTTTTTGCGAGGATGCGTGCTCTCACGTAAATAGGAATATGTAATCGAAAGACAACCTTACTGCATTTAATTTAAAGTGCATTATATACTTGCTTTAGTTCTGTGCAACAACGTTATATATATATATTCATGTTCATCAGTCATTCATCAGTAACGCGACAAAATGTTTAAGAAATCAAACAAAACACACGAAGAACAGTATCTCGTAAATTTTTCCTCATTCTTGTTTCCACAATGACATAAATAATTGCTTTTGTTTGTAATCGGTGTCTGTCCATTGCAATTAACACAAAAGCGTGACTAATCATTTATTGTAGACTAGGCTAGTAAGTGGCGCCTGCATTCCACTAGAAGAATATTCTGTGAAGGAGTTTGATTGTTCAATGAATTGATCTAAACAGTAATAGAATTAATTTCGAAGTTGGAACTGTTGGAATTTCTTTGTTAAATACTAGAATGTTGATATTATCATCAGCTTCAAACGAGGAAGGAAAATCTCGGGTCAATAAATGAATAAGGAATGCACTATAACTGCATTGTTGGTCTAGTGGTGGCAAGCACGACTGTTGATCGTGAGGTCCTTGGTTCGATCCCCAGGCCGGGCAAATTGTTATTTGGTTTTTCCGTGTGGAATCACTCAGTATCAGTAGCAGCCCGGATTCAGGATTTGTGAACGGTTGATGGCAATAGGCTCGCCCCCTATTACATGGGACTTAAACATAACCGCGAAATGAGAGCGTTACTATACACCTCTGTCCAAACCTTCGAGGAATGAAACAGGCGTGTTGTTATGTTATGCTCTATGGAAAATGAATAACATGAATATGCTTTATAATTTATATCTCATCTAAATTCCCATAAAGTATATCTCATCTAAATTCCCATGCATGTTGGCACTCCCAATTTGACCCAATTCTTCGAATAAACACCATAGATTTTATCTTTGGCCTTTGGCTCGCATCAACTCGCATTACTTTGCCAATCATTCTGTCTAAAAAATGTTAAGCATCTCACAATCATCATTATCGTTGAATTTACGATTGTTGTTTGTAAAGTTATGGTTTACAGTAATTTAGGGCGTTTAGGCAATAACATCAGCGAATTACATCGCCCCTATTACATGGGACTTAACAACAGAAAGGCGAAATGAGGGTGATACTATACACCTCTGTCCAATCCTTCGGAGAATACAGTTGTGTTGTATGTTTATCAACAAATTCCATTCCACAAATACGGACTTGATATCTTTTTTTATATTTCCTTGTCGTTCGTTAAAAATGTATACGGCATGTATGTATACTCACTTCTTAACGCAAATATTGAAGAAACTTTTAACCTGAAAAACCTGAGAACATGTCAATAATAATACAGCTATGTTTTTTAAAAAGCAACCAAAAGCATTAAGATTTTTTTTGGCATTAATATGAACTTCGAAAAAACTGTGAAGTGGCTCACTGCATGGCATCATCATCATCAGAAGGCTTAGTACGAATTATATCACGTTAGAAACATAAACGTACCTAACGTTAATGTAAGTGAATTTTGAATGGGATATACTCGTTTCGCACATACTATTCAATTAAATTGAAAACTTTATTTCATACTAGCGACCCGGCCCTGCTTCGCACGGGTGCAATGTAGATACTAATGGGCATATAAACCTCCCCCTTGAATCACTCTATCTATTGCTGAAAACTGCATTAAAATCCGTTGCGTAGTTTAAAAGATCTAAGCGTACAGACAGCGGGAGCGACTTTGTTTTATACTATGTAACGAAGAAATATGATACAAATTGTGCATGTCGCAAAAAATAAACCAAAATATTATAGGACAGTCGAATTTTCGATTCAAAATTACCTTACATTAGTGATACGTTTACGATACTATAGTCAAACGTTCGTACTAGGCCTTAGTTCCCAATCAATAAACTGGTAATTTAGAACTTCCATCGTACATGTGTCTGTTTCCATGCTTGTATTTATTACCTATATGAACTACAAAGTCACAAATGAATATCTTGGGAATCATTGGATTCGCTTACACCCATATTCTAAGACGTTCCTCCAAAACTTACTCGACTCATACTCGACTCAGGACGGCCTCGAAAACACCTTCAAAATTGTATTCTTAGTCGCAATTCCGAGTGAACTTCGAGGTTCCTCGAGAAGTCATTACGTCATAATTTAAATTATCTGCATCGCGCAAATAACGCCGCGGTAAATAGTTTTAAGGATTATCGTAATATAGTAAGCATATTCGATAAAGTCTTCAAAATTAATTTTTGTTACATATGAACTTTGACACTTCCTTCCTTAAGGTAGGTTCCGTGGTACCTTGAGTTTGACAGATGATTCCTTACCTCGACTGAGGAAAAATCTCGAGTCGAGGACGTTTATGTCAACTCGAGGTGGAGTCGAGTCGAGTAAGTTTTGGAGGAACGTCTTAGAATATGGGTGTTAGAAGCATTGCTTATTTCAATGGTAGTTGAAAAGGTCCCTGCGAAAGATTTCGTTTCAGATTAGATAGATGCGTTAAACCTTATAGTATTGATTCGTGATTGATTTTTTTTAACGTCACTAATGTTTTTACATTTTCAATTACATTAGTCACGACATATTTGCTTATAAGTTCCGCGGTCAGGTGCATTTTTTTGCCAACTGGCTCAGACTGACTTAGATAAAATCTTTTAGAATATATCTATATAAATATTTATGAGTTGTGAACCAGAAGTATTGGATAAAGAAAGAACAATGACACTTTGCTGTTATGGAATCATGGACATGATATGCGATATGTAATGTGTAGGGTGCCTTCATGCCTTGCTTACATAATAAATGTGTGTGTATGTGTGTGTGCGTAGTAATATTTTACATGTGTGCATTTTGGAATTATATTTCTCGTTGATTATCATTAGTAGACGTGGTTAGATTTTTTATATTTGCTTGGTGATCTATAAAAATTACAACCTGCTCTTTGAAAACCTGATCTACTTTTGACAAAGCGATAAAAAAAAATTGCTTTTGTAATTAGCTGTTGTCACATTCTAACTTGTAGCTTATCGATCAAATAACTGAGGTCCTTCACAGTCATTTTCTCGAAAGTTGTTTAACTTACTCTAACAATCCTTTTGTTCCTAATAGTAAAACAACTGTTTGAAAACAAGTTGTTTGTATTAGGCATTCCACCTTTGTCCCCGAAGCCATGCTTTAAAAAGGTAGTGTATTTGCAGTATTTGCACCACCGTTGTCCTCCTCAAAGAACAATTTTGATGGCTTCAAGGCATTTTCATTGTGAACCGCATAATCGATTTAAATATTCCATGCATTGAACGACTAATTGTTTTTTTATTGGAATACTTAAGAAGATAAAGAGCATTGGCAATGTTTGTTTAGTATTACATCATATACATAATTGATAGTTAACGAGAAACAGTTTATTAGTTTAGGTATTGAATAATCTCGATCTGAGGTAAAGTACCCGTTTTATCGTAAGTGGAATCGTGTCGAGTGAATAATAATGACGTTTGATATTAGATTGTTGTTTTAAATTCTTCGTTTGTAGATCGTAAGTAGTTACCGAGTTATGGAACTTTAAAGGAATCGATTGCGATCCTAGGAAGAGTACAATTCATCTATTTATACATTATAATTACTTGTCCCGACTGACTGACTGACTGATTCATCAACGCAGATACTAAACCGCTGGGGCTACAAACTTGTTATTTGGACAGTAGGTTCCTTTTGTAACGTAGGCATCCACTAATAAAGGATTTTTGGACATTCTATCCCTAAGGGGGTAAAACGGGATGGAAGTTTGTATGAAAATTCACGAGGACGAAATCGCGGGATAAATGCTAGTACTTAATTCATATGACGGTATGCATGAGTCAAAGTTGACATTTGTCTTTATGAGACCACAACGATTTCCATCGTTTAATTCCATTTGGTATGATCTAATATCCGTTCTGGGAGTTATTGATATAGTTAGCTGATTTAATAATATTATTATTTGACATCTGGTTCCATTCAATGGTTAAAACAAGAGTTGATATTATGAAAATAATCCAAGAGTTTATCAGGGCTAAGTTTAAATCGCAGTTGGGAACTATAATTTGTGACTTAACCTTTCTAGTTTCGATGTAATTTAAAACTCTTATCAGTATATCTTGAATTGTTTATTAAATTACTCTTTTTAACTTCGTTATAACGTGCACCGAGATTTTTACATTTAAAATTCCAAAAATTCTCGTTGACCAACATCAATGCTTTCTGTATTTTCTTTGCTTATTCAAAATTCAGACTGTATTTACTAATCTGCAATCAAGCGTAGTAACTATAGCAATATTTATAAATCTTTTATTGCAACAGTGTATCGTCTACACTGATTTGGTGATCACTGACTTCTCGGAGTATGTGCATATTAAATGTATTCACCGTTGACTTACGCACGGTAGCATATCAAGTGTCTCGCAGTAGTGTTAAATGACTGTGCAAATGTTGTACCAGTAATGTACAATCTATCTTATTACCTGTACCGTCTTATGTACCGGTACTCACACTATAGCGACCTTTGAACGCAGTACCAAGTCTGTTTTATTTGTTTTTATTATTCCAAGACGGTATAAGGTTTTTACCAGCTCTTGTAGTTTCATGTAGGAGTAGCAACTGATTAGTATTCTGTGTAAGCTCAGTAAGTTCGATCAATTGACGGAAATAATTTATAATGTGTGTTAACAACCTTTGGCTTGGCTTAGTTGGCTTCCTGTCATTGCATGTGTACTAGGTATAGTTATTGCAGTTTAATATCGATTATGTGACGCGTTGCACAGAATATCAAACGTTTCCAATACCTTAGAAATTACTGGAAATTATTATCAATTTCTAACAATATCTATGTAACGTTCTTATGTGTATTTTTGTATTTCTCTTGTTCACCGCCCCGGTGTACGAAGTCTCAAGTTCTACGTGTGAATTATATCTATTACAAAATGGATCAAACAATGGCGTGTATACTGTGGCATACGATTCACTCACAAATGATAATTAAATAGAGGTCAATGTCGGCTCCCACGTGTATGGACGGAAACGGGCCAATTCGCTACCACGATACGCGAATATGCGACAGCACAATGCGTTGGACATGAAAATTAGGTTAAGAGGCGGATAACATATACAATACGATTTAAACCGCGATAAAAAAATGTAGGACTATTTTTGGTACTGTTTGGTGACTCATTGAGATATTTAAAGTTTTTATAGCACCGTTTTGAATCACAATCATTATCACCCTGTTCATACACCAAGCTTGCTGTTGATAGCGGTACATTTATCTGTCCTTCAAGAGATAGGTTACCATGTGTCACAACACAGACACGGACAGTCTGACTGTTATAAGCCACTACGTCACAGGGGCTAACACGCTTACGCATTTCGGTACGGAGAACCACGTGTTACAGAGACTACCTCAAACTCTTGACTACCTGCACGAATTACGGCCACAATAGATGCGTACGCATTTCTTATGGATTATGTATAAGAAAACATGATTTCTGATAAATTACTTTTCTGCTTGGCACGCAAAATATATCCGGGTCGAACTATGCGTGCGGTGGTGACGTCACAGAATCATGCATCGATAATGTCTCCGATATCTATTTGAATACAGAACGAAATGAAGAAAACGTGAACAATGTGAAGTGCCAGCTTTATAACAAGTATTATATACCTAGATGTATTCTTACATTATTTACTTTTATATTATCATTATAAACATTATACATAGTAACTCTGTAACTCGTTAGAGAAAATTCTAGACGATTTTCACTCGACATTTGAATCGCAAATCGTTCATTTAAGACACTGCAAGGCGTCAATGTAGGTAATTTATGTAAGCGTTTGAGAAGAAAGGATTTATGAAGGAATGGAGATGGCTGGAAACTAGTAGGTAGTTGTAAGTTGTACTTAGATAATGTTGCCATAAAACCTCATTTGGTATCACTATCCGAGGTGCGACATGTTTTTTTTTAGTTCTAGTTGTCTTCTGATGTTTTAAACTATAGTATTCTCCATGTCTTAATTTACCTTTTTTTCTATATTTTTTTATAGAAGTCTAAAAAACATTTTACAATTAAATATGATCCGAAAACTTGTTTAAAGTTTAATTTCTAAGCAAAAACATAGAATAACATCGTCTGGTAGAGAGTTTAGACAAAACAGATTAAAACTTTGTCGTTTAAAACTTTTTATAAATCCCAGACAGATCTTGTGACAAGCGTATCGTATCTAAATGGATCTTCTCATATCGCTCTCAAGGTTTCAATTTCAGCTATCTGTTTTAATCCTTTAATATACTTAAGTTATTCAAGACAGATAGTTAATTACGCCGGTATTGTTCGGAAAACATTTAGCACTTTCACTATGAATAACTCAGAGTGAAATCGTTTTACAATAGACAAAGTTCTTCCGAGTGGGTTGTGCGGTGTGCCAGTCTAACATGACCTCTATACCCGAGTCTAGAACTATAAAAAATGTGTTTTATTGTATTCGTAGTGAACATTGTGCCACATTTGCACAGTACATAAAAATTTACGATTCTGTTGACAACGTCGCAAAAAAATTGCGCTGAACAGAATGCTCTACGCAGTTTTCATATATGTGTAACAGATTTTACGCATTTAGTTACAAACGTTTCAGCAATGTGAGTACATGATTCACCGGGC
The DNA here is from genome assembly GCA_910594945.2 of Amphipyra berbera. NCBI lineage: Eukaryota > Metazoa > Arthropoda > Insecta > Lepidoptera > Noctuidae > Amphipyra > Amphipyra berbera. Next base: position 3,960,582 of record OU343136.1, on the reverse strand, counting down.
TCTCCTAAATTCGGTCTTCGTCTAGTCAGACTGATTTGTAACACTGTTACCTACTGATTTCGGTCATGACTCCGGTGATGCATAGAAAGTGTGCTATCCTACAAATATTGCAATAGATTATGCTAAGGTAATTTCTAAACATTCTGAAAAAACAAAAAAATCCTTGTAGAAAGTTATATTTATTCATATTAACAATAATAAACTATGATAAAGAATATGCAAATAATTAAGCAATACATAAAACTGATCTAGAAATGGTGACACAGTCTTGTATCTCTTTCTGTCAATAACAAATATAGTTTACAGGTAATCAACAACATTCTTACAAGGAAAAAAGTTTGCATACATTTTGGTTTAAGCGGATGTAAAGTAACATAATGCGCAATAACTTGCTAAAGAGTCGCCTTTTATAATATTCCCAAAACTGTAAACAAATATCGTTTCAACACTTTTATTGCAATGATTAAATGTCAAATAAAATACAATCAACTAGGCCGACTGCAATCATCAATTATTACAACTAAATAATTAGAAATGGCTGTCCTAAAACTTTATTTTATTTAAGTATTTGTATTTTTAAGGCGTGCTCTCTTAACGTGGATTTATATTGACCCAGTAGCTGGATCCAGCAGACGGATCCAGCAGCTGGATCCAGCGCTGGATTGGCGTTGGATTAATGTAAACACGTTTCAACGAATTAATCTGGGGGCAGTCCAGTAGTCCTGAATTTGAATAGAATGTTCGTCTATTGTCAATCCAGTGACTGGATCCAGTTATTAGATCAACGTAAATCTGCCTTTATGTTCTGTGAGATTGCTCGTTCTTAATCTGTCTAACCTTGCCTTTTTAGTTACTTTCTTAGCAATCTTCTCAGTTGCTTCGCTTAGATTTTATAAATCTATTTTTGGATCCTTTTTCTAGTCTTTAATTTGACTTTCAACGGTTGTCTGACAAAGAACGGCGTCACCGGCCAGTGACACGTGGCCATCGACTTTTAAATACTGCTGAATCATGATTAACAACAGATTTTTTGCTGCAATAAACTCTAGATCCATATCAATTGCTTAACAAAAAACCGGGCCTTGTTCCATACCTAAAAACCGATACGTTCTTATAAATAACTAGGTGTTACGTCGTATATCTCGTGACAATTCATTATAACAATGGAACTGTTGTACATTGCTTGTTATGATTTAAGGGCTACGCCATATTACGCGATGCGACATTGTCATGTAACAATTGCGGAAATATGTTGTTTACTTTCTTCTTCAGTTGATTGCTCATGAGTGCGCATAGTGACTTTCCAGTGGATCCGCTTTTGCGCTTTCTGTGAAATTATTATACGAGTTCAACTTTATTAGTTGTAATTTAATGCTCAATAAAAAATGCTGACACACTGATATTTCCCGACAGATACTAGTCCTACATTTTATAACGTTATTTTTATAAATGATTTGAGTCTCATAAACATTATTAATAGATAAACAACACTCCTGTTTGCGGCTGGAGGCAATTTTCTTTCATTTGCTGGTCTGACATATTGGGTATGTTTTGGACTTCACGTCCCTTGTCTGATAAAATCTGTCTCTGATAAACAAGTACCATACTACGCTGCCTTTTAACACAGAAACAACACAGAATGATGAGATATTCCACTGAGTACCTACATACTTACAAAAATAACTAGTCTAACATAACTGCTACAAATAACAGTTACATCACGGAACACCACAGCCCTTACCGCTGTGACAAACTGCAGCCGAAGTGAAATCGTGGCGAAAGCGTTTACGCAACGCACTGTTCCTAAGCAGGAACTCTCACAAGCTAGATCTAAAATCTGGCCCTGTCACAACATGCTACAACAACATTTCTGGGTTAATACTAACCTCCTGTAATTTAGATAAATACATTAAGACTGTCATTTAGATAGCAGTAATATCTCCTTGGGAAAGAAGTCTGCTTGGCGATGAAACGTTAAGAAACGCAATACGCAGTTTTATTAAAGAAACTGTTATTAGTTTTCTGTCTAGTTGATGTTTTAAATGTTCGTCTATTTACTTATTCTTATTAACATCACATCTGGTCTTGATTCGTTTTGATCAAGTGTTGGTAATCCATTAATAACTTTTTGGTAATGCGATAGGTATTCAACTTTTACTATTACTAATTGTTATCAGGATAATATTAAGAAAATATCTTATGTCGGCTGCACACTCTCGCCGAGAGAGCCCGAAGCGATCTCTATTCTTAACTTTTACATCAAATAGCAAACGACAGTAAAGTCTTGGGATGTCACGGCGAGAGTGTACAGCTGGCATTAGGCTCCTTGTATTTTAAGCGAAAAATAGACAATTCAAATACATAGTAATTTCCAAGCGTTCTGTTTTTTACTGTTTTATTCTTCTAGCTTATAATGTTTTCTTTTGTAGTCATCACGCTAACAGAAAAAAGTAATGACATATTTAACTATAGATTAACTTGTCGCAATCGACGTCCAACAATTACTGATCATAGGCCGCATTATAATGCTCGATTTTTTTCCCATCTAACTGTAGTTAATGTTCGTAACACCGATTAATTGCACAATTTAAAACGATTTGGGCTAGTCCGCTGTCCATATAATGCTGTTCGACTGTTGCGCTGTAATTTAATTTGGAACATGTTGATTTGATCTTTTTATGTTAACTCAAGCGGAAAAAATGATGACCGATATTTTGAAATCAAAATGTACAAGTCGTTTGTCATTGTCGAACCTCAATCCGGAAAATTGACAGAAGTTGTCATAAAAAATGGCAATTTTTATTGAAAAAACGGATTAGAAAACCTAATGTCTTCGGAAACCGTTTTGAAACATTTTATCAGTTACTAAGTAAATGAAGATGAATTCATAAGAATTCAGTTTAACATAAAAAATCTTTTTCTTCTAGGTAGTACATGTATTTCGGATAAAAAGACTACTGAGAATCAGTGAAATTGATCATATTCTCGATATTTCTACCATTTTGGCGGAGTTAGGTCTGGCAACACCGCAATGGTGGAAAGTTGCGCACGGAAGTTGATAACCGGGCCACTGGGTAAGGGGAATGTGAATCTGGGTAAATGTGTGCGAGGACCGATTACCCAATTAAACGGCTGTTCATAATATACCAAACTCATACAAGTAATTTTACGGTGATTTATTTATTTTAAATCACTCGTTCAGCACGTTCGCTGAATGAATCATGTTAGTTGAATCGATTCTATAATGTGAAAGGATGTCGATTTGAATTTTTTGTGCTCGTGACGTGGTTACGTCAAGACACGTTAGATGTTTTGTTTAAACTAATTTATATTAAATTAGACCTAATGATGAGTGAATGACCATTCACGGTAATTAATTTTCAATTTTAAATGTCTGATATCAAAGGTCTTGGCGCGTCACTAAGAAATTTAAAAGTAATCAAGACTTCATTACAGAAATGTTTATTATATAAAATATAAATGATTGGTTTCCCTGAACCACTCTGTAATTATATCGTCAGTGGAAAGGTAAACAGACTAAAGCGCCAATATATCTACTTTACACTAGAGAGATTCAAAGTATTTTTTTAAGAAAACAAACATAGTTATTTTTCTCAGAGTATACATATTAAATTGATAGTTAAATTATCTATTTAATATGTATAGGTACTCTAAGAAAAATAACTATGTTTATTTTCTGAAAAAAAAAAAAAAAATTGAATCTCTCTACTGTAAAGTAGGTATATTGGCGCTTTAGTCTGTTTACCTTTCCACTGACGATATGTCCTCCACAAACTACTTGTCTAATAGCTCAGGCTAATAAATAATCAGCCCATCATTGTCCCGCTGCTGTATACGGGCCTCTTTTCACAGAGTTGTTTAGTGTCCTGGAGCGGGTTGGCGGACTACACACACAATCGAGAACTGTTTTGCTCAGACTATTGACTCTAGAACCACTTGATTATGTTATGAAAATAGTGAGAAGTCTATTTTCAGAAAGGTTGACGTCTCTAAATCGATATAGGGCAGATAGCGGTACGTTATAAAACCGTAATGGATGCCTAACGTATGTCATGTTTATATTTGGACTCGAACATCTCGAGATATGTAAAATACCAGACATTACGTCTTCCTCGCAGTATAGTTGAATTAAACTCTGCTATTGACGTACTATGTCGAGTGATTTGCATTTTTATTGCAGATTTAAACGCTGTGCAAAACGAATTTGTAAATCATAAACACTGATTTGACATATGATTAATAACTATTCATTTATGTATAACAAATTTATCGCTAGAGTGAACTTCATTTCATACCCCATATAGATGCTCTTCGTACCATTCATAATTTTAGTTGACACCTCTAGTGTTATCGTCTTCACTGTCGTATCCGATTAATACCATAAGCTGATTTTATGAACAATATCGTTTTTCAGGCTTGGTCCTAAGAGGCGGAATGTTACAGTTAAAATTCAAAGTAATTTCTATTAAGGATTTATTATATTAAAGTTAGATAACTTTTATCTGAGATAACTGCCTCGTTGGTCTAGTGGTGGCAAGCGCGACTGCTGATCGTGAGATCCTGGGTTCGATCACCAGGTCAGGTAAAGTGTTATTGGGTTTTTCCGTGTGGAATTCCTCAGTAGTAGTCAGTCAGAGTTTGTTTTTGTGCCAGGTTGATGCCAATATGTTTGCCTCCTATTACATGAGAGTTAAACATAACGGCGAAATGAGGGTGTTACTATACACCTCTGCACAACCCTTCGGGGAATACAGACGTCATGTTATGTTATGTATCTGAGATATAAGTTAAACGTTATGACAGATTTTCTTTAAAAAAGCTGCCAATGCTGCAAATTTATTTCTTAGGAAAGAGTAATCTGATGTTGGTAAGCCCTAATAGAACAAAATCTTCAAAATTACAATGCAAAAACATGTAAGTAATGAATTTAAGATCCGTTTTCAGTGTGAAACTGTTAACGTTTATTTCTACAAATGAATTCGAGCGTAATTTCTTATTAAATTAATAATGTTCCGTAGCACTCGTCGGTTTCGTTGCGCTACATCCGCCCCATTTTGTTGTCTAATTAATAACCAATTAACTAATAAACAGGGTTAAGCAGGCTAGTGTTTGGCACAACATTTCAGTTTTGCAAGTGTCAATTAAATTTAAAATCCAGCTTCTTACAGTTCTGGGTTCTAGTAATCATCATTCACAGCTTTTGTCAGCCCAACCTCCTTTTTACGTCATTCTTCCTTCTGGTCCAGTTCATTCCGACAACCTTAACTAAGTTATCGACCTACTTACCCATCAATCTTCGTACGCTCCTAACTTGATCAAGTAGCCTATTAAGTATTATAGTCCGCGCGTAAGTGCTATATTATTGCTAGAGGTATCGGTGCGACAAGATGCAGCTGCCCGCAGTAGACAAGACAAAGTAAACTGACGGAGCGCGCCTATTGTCTGGCACGCTCCTATCCTTCCGCTCATATACCTCAAGCGATAACTAGCACTTCCGCGCGGGCTATTATTATAATCCTAGCTAATATTAGGTCCTTACCTATGAAATTGGCGTTTTTTCTCACAAATAGAGAACCTCGTCATTTCTATGATTTATAATATATATAAATTGCTTGATATTATATCGAACAATGACCATCATAGACAACTACCAATAGTAAAAAAACCTTATTACTTATAGTTTTCTAAACATAAAAAATACCTTAAAAATGACTCCTCTATTTGTTAGCAGAAATGACCACTATTTTTGTTTTAACTTTGCCAAAACTTATTTTTGTCGCATAATCTAAGTGGCATAGGTTATCTTAGTTTTTAAACATTAGTGCATAAAAGTTTTAAAACATTAGTGTTCATAGTTGTTAAATAAATTAAGAAAATGTTAGTATGTAAAATGCAACTTCTTTAAAATTCTCCATACAAAACGCTGATTTCATAGGTAATAACCTAATATAATAGCCCTCAGAAGTCGGTCTAGGTAAAAAAATAACTAAATGATTACAGTTTTATTATGAGATATGCGATTGACTAGCAAAATAAACATATAGGTAGGATAGTTTAAACAACTTTATTTGTGCCAGAAATATATTACGTTAAACATTTTGGCACTAATTGTTTGGGAGTTAGGAATGATAAACAACATGATCTTGAATTCTCGCAACTGCATGCATCTATTTCGGTCTTCCTTCCAATAAAATACTCAGATACTTTAAACTAAGAAAAAATCAAATCTGACACGGTTTGATCGGCACTCCAAAATTCCAAATTACTAGTCTGCTCTGCCTAGCTTTTTCCCAACCATATTGCGATCATCTTCTAGCCTTACCAGATGCGGTTGAATACCAGTATTTTAGTCGGAGCGGCTGCCATCAGACCTCCGCAACTTATTTACTGGGCAATGCCAGTATCCTAAGGTTAGACCAGTTGTTAGACTTTCGGGCTTCTGTCTTCCCGTAACAACTGTCAAAGTCAAAGTTTTTTATTTCAAATAGACCAGATTTCAGGCACTTTTAAAACGTCAAAACTAGGTGCACGGTTCCAAAAGGTAGGTTCTATGGAGAAGAGCCGGCAAGAAACTCCATGAATACTCTTTTCAAAATAGTAGTTCATTACAATTCCATTACAGTAGTGTGAGAAATAGAGGGTCATAGGTATGACACCCGGGACTGACTGTTTAACGTGCTCTTCGAGGCATGGAAGGTTCTCGATGTGTCACAAAAACTCAGTCCGTCGATGGGTAAACTCTTAACCTCGCAAATCATATGATCCGCGCGGTTGTTAATTAGCCATGAGCCCCTCCAAAATTCCAAATTACTGTCGTCAACTAAACAAATCATTAATTTCCAAAAGAAGTCCACATGATTAGGTTAATTGCTTGTGTTTTGGACCGTGGCCTGATTGATGCACTTCAAAAACGCGACACGATTATTTCATCGCGCGATCGGTGCGTTGCCGCAATTTTGGTTGCTAAACGAATTACGTTTATTCGTGCCATCCGAATAGTGCCGTATCTAAGAGAGAGGAGGTAAGCGGGTCCAGTAAAAAAGTTAGTTCTACAATATTACGTTAGTGAAGCCAATTGTGGTTTTATAATGTTAGACGATGAAGCGTATGCATGTAATATTACGAGTAACTTCCTCATTCTAAGAATGGAAGATAATCATCTACTTAACGTTTCGTTTAAGTTGTAAGAACCCACTTAAGTGATTAACGCTGCCGGAAGACTGTTTTCTAGTTATTTATAGTTGTCGTAGTAGTTTCAGCATCCTGGATCTATGGTTTTTACTTAGAGAGAATATGTTTCTTCCTTTGTTAACTCGATCTACTTGACGTTGATTTTTTTTTATAATTACACGTGGTCATTATTTTATATGCGCATATTGTTTCCATATTTACGTAGAGAAAATAACTTGCCAGTAATTCTAGTCCATGGATATTTGCTACTAATTACGCGAAAGATCGAGTGTATTGGCACCGCTTAGGAGATGTTTAGTTAAGAAATGCAATAAGCTGATTTGATTAATTAAAACGCTAGAGCTTGTCGCGCGAACCGCCACGTGACTGGTACCACTGCACTCCGCTCATTGTAATCACATTGTGATATCGCAAACTATTTTTAATAAGGCATTCTTTTTGTGGCATATTAATCAAGTGTTACGTATTGCGGTATAATACTCTATTTTTTGAACTACGTTTTGCAAGTTACAACATGGTCACGAACGAGATGTAATCGATATTTAATGATATAATCGCCATCGTACCTTCGCAGACAGATCAGAATTATTTCTGCTTTGCTCGTCTGTACAAAATGATTGTTTGGTCACAACAAATTTTCATGTTTATTTTGCATTTATTTACTATCCAAAGATTCTACGGTAGTTTACTACATAATTATAACAATAAATTATTGTAGAGACTATCATCATCTTAATTTTAGCTTTCTCCCGGTTAAATCATTTTCTGGTCCTACTTCGGGACCATAGGACCAAACTGTTGTACTGGAACGACAGAAATAACAGCTTTTTATGAAGAGTTATTCCTGGCTGAAGTACCTACAAGGATGATACCAAAAAAAAAGTTTTTTTTCTTACGTTGGTAATCAGAAGCGTAGCCTTACTCTCTAATATAAAGCTATTATATTTGTTTTCCTCAACTCATCGCACATACGTTTAGTTTGGTAAAATTACAATAATAATGAATAAGTACATAATGTATGAGATATCATGACAGTGACACCCACACACAATTTATTGTCAGCTTCCATTAGATATTTCCATGGCGCTGTTGCCTTTGATATTTATAAAACGAAGGTCCCTCTTCTTGTTCGTCAAACATGCTTAATGAATAATAATTCTTCATAATTTCTACTTTAATTTATAGTTTTGTCCTTCTGCAAGACAAAGCTATCTATCTTGACTATTTCTCTCGTTCCCGAAGTTCAGCCCCAATATTTCACAGCACCCTCATCGTTTCTGAGCACAAATCCATGACTCGACGGAATTAATCAAGGATAACAGTAAGATAGAAATAAACTTAAGTGGCGCTCGGAAATAAACAAATAAAAGTGTAACGAAAATATTATTGGAATATTTTCACAATAAATTTTATTAAGCAGCTATCTTTTTTTTGTATAGGTAGGTACAAATGTCTCAAACTTATAAATAACATCCTTGCTATTGCTTGACTAAAAGTATGAAAGGGTGATTTTAAGAGTTCCCTTTGTTTTAGCTGTTTCTCGATAGCCCTTAAGAAACTGAGTATCGCCACTTTTCATGAGACTTTACAGACGCCTAAAAAATGTATGAAATATTACCTTAAATTTTTGGGATAGAAGGACCAATATTTTACTTGCCGGACTTGACTTAAAGCAATAATCTAAATAATGCCTTTACACGGAATACCCCTTACCTTCGTAGATACTCAATTTCATCCACTTTACCCAATTACATACATTTCCACATCGTCTGAACTTTGTTAGTGGAACAAGCTCTTCCAACATCTATAATTATACTTATGTCGGTACCTAGGTACTGTTTGCTGCCGTAGAGTGCATTAACACAACTCCGTAATTATAAGTCTTTATTACCGACTGGCTTTATTGTTGTTTATGTACTTTTGTAGGTCAGTGTTTTATTTATTGGTCTTATGGGACTACGACCCAGCAATGAACATGAATTCCTTAAGTGAAGCATGGTACCAAATTCGTGCGAATATGCTCGATTAGAATCGGAACTTTAACGCATATGCAAAGTATTTTCCTTTTTTCTAATATGAACAATTTCTTTTGTAATGACGTCAACGTCGTTTCACTAAGATATGTTTTAAATTTAGTTAATAGTTGTTACGGGAGCAACGGTCCTGGCTTGCTACTTTTATTCCTAAAATAAAAGTTATCTTAACTACCTATCAGAATAAGAGTTTTTTTATTATTAAGTTTCGAGCGCCTGAACATTTAAGCATAGCTTATAACGCAGAGCCGTTTCTTGATAGTAACTTAGAAGTGTAAGGCGTTGATGGTGACGTAAACCCACATAAATATTCATTTATTCAATCGTTTTGTATAAGCTATGAAGTGTTTTATTATTGTTGTGTGTCTTATTGTTTGGTGTCTGATAGTAAATTAATCCTGAAATATTCTTGATTTGTGACATCCTTCAAAAAAGTATTAGCAGTGATATCCGATTATAGTGATATGCGATTAAACGCTTGCCTTCCATGCAAGAGGATTTAAGTTCGATCCTGGCTTGCACCTCAGCCTTCTCGAATTCATGAGTGGATTATAATTTGATTATCACTTGCGTAGGTAAATTGCGTTACGGTTAAAGAAAACATCGTAAGAAAACTGCACATTCGAGAGGGCTCCAAAAAGTTCTCAATAGTGTGCGCAGTCCGCCAACCCGCACTAGGCCAGCGTGGTGGATTAAAGCCTTAACCTTTCTCATTGTGAGAAGACGCCCGAGTCCAGCAATGAGACAGAAAAGGTCAGCTTGACCGCAGATGAAAAAATTAAAATTCTGAAGATGCTCGCAATATTACCGAGAAGGCTAATAATATGCGAGGAGAATTATATTGGATAGATTAACATAAATCTACACGTCAGGCATATGAATCTAAAATATACAAGTACGAAATCTTCTTATATATATCTTGTCGTTTACGTTTGATAAAATTCACATATTATTCTTGCTCATTTCGCCAGAAATCTCCAGTTGGATGGCAGTCGTGTTCAATTGGCCCTAAACTTTCTGCAAAATATGAACGGAAATTCTCGTCGCTTATGAATAATAAAATGTAAGTACTTATCTTATCTAAGATTCGAAGAATATTTTGGTGTGTATCTGCAAATAAAAATACAGACAGACAGATACTGAATTCTCACCATAAGGTTTCCATTTAGACCTTATAAGTACGGAACTCAACCAAAAGAGAAGAATTTTCGAGAACGATGGAAGGCTCTGTTATAACCAAATAATGATGGTGCTTCATAATAACCTTCAGCGTACGCTCTGAGTGGACTGACATGTTTCTTGCCCTTTCATCAGAAGCTGCCATACAAAATACTTAACGAGAACTTAATGATAATGAACCAGCTTCACAAGAATATCATCAATTTCAGCGTCGGAAACATTTAAAGGTAGACAGCTATAGGGGATGACATAACAGCGAGAGTGAGTTTTTGAATACGATTTGGGACTTATTTCGTAAGTATTTACACATGCCTTTGTGTGAAGCCTAGTTTTACATAAGACGTGAAGGGGTCCTTTATTCGGCGTAATGATGATGACTTAAAGTATTTTTAAAGGACATTGATGAATACAGAAGATTTGTTATACCTTTTAGCTTTGCAATGCATATATTTAAAATTGAGGACCACACACATTGGGACCTCCTTAGTCTGCGTGGTGTGGCAGAATACCTATACATGTATTGTGTAATTTGGTTAGAGGCATCCATAAGTTCTCGTAACTCGCTTAAAACTTGGCAAGTTTATTGGTCTAGAAGTTTAGATGCCGGATCTTATAAATGAAGCTAAATAACAGGAAAACAGTTTATTTCAGGAAAAAAGAATTACCAACTTTGGCGATAAAGCAAAGAACAGTATGATTAATAATCTTATAACAACCTCGAGAAAGATCTAGCCCAGACATAAAGAACTAACTACGTATTATGATTCTATGTTGCATTGATACATGATAACATTCACGTGTCGTTCTGAAACAGGAACCAGAACGTACTTAACGTAGAGTGATATTAGCACCATTGTGTAAATTGCCCTTATTAATAAAGCACACTTTACCAAGCATAGTAATTGTTAAAATAGACGACGTGACACCATAAAAATCCCTACTGAGGAAAACGGATTGTTACGGTGTTTGCTTACCGAAGAGTTCACATGAGATGACGAGTCAAGAATGTAGTACTTAATTTTATTTTCAAACACGCTTAGTCACTACGTAATAAAGTGATTCTGCCGCATTTGATGACAGAACCAGACCCTTACAGCGTTAGAAAAAGAATAGTTTGATAATGATGCTTATGTAGCCTCTGACGTCACTGAGTAAGCCGTGTTTCAACTAATTTATTAGACACGTACTTATTAGTTTTATGCTGATGCACTGCGTCTGGTGTGAGGTAAACAACGGTAGGTAAACACTTATTTTTTTAGTATTATTGCAGTTGTGGTCCTTCGGTACGGCGCATATACTTTATGACTCCAGGCGAGATTAATTACTTAATAATAAAGAAAACATCACATATTTTAATTATTTACAATCATAAATGCCAATTCTTATTCAATAATTAATCGGAATAGTTCTGTATGTTTTTTTTTCGTTAAGTTTATTAATTTTTGTTTGTTATACAATGAGCACGCTAATAGATATTAAGAAAGAAACATTAATTTGTTACGTTTTACCGTTTCGACTACGTGGAATAAAGATCAAATGAATACTATGCTTCTTTTGCGCTCATCAATGGTATTATCGATAGTTGCAAACATAAACTTACTCTTTAAAAATAAGATCTTACCTTGGCCACAGAATAAATAAATAGCCTTGACCATGAAAGAAACCCAACCATTTCTTTGGTATTAAAATTACTCACTACCGAACATTGGCTTGGCCGTGATTTATGAATCCATGGTCAATGTTTCAAACTAAACATTATTGCCTTCGATACTGAAGCCACAGCGGTTGAGCTGCTTTTAGTTTTTTTTTAATAGTAGAGCAGATTAGTGCTTGTTTAATTATGGAAACAGTCAGTCTTACAGAATCACGCACTGCCATATCAAAACCAGCCCAGTTTGACCTTCTTTGATGCATATTTAGAAACTAATGTTAACAACCGCACCAGCGCATCCAGCTGTCAAGGTTTCTGTTTGCTTTCATAATACTCGATCATATGTTGTTCAGCATAAACATCTCTGTGTATTACATAAGGCGAATAAAATGTTGACACATCATTACGTGTGTTTTAATGCCGAGTGTCTGTTAAGTAACGATTTTGTATGTGTTTGTTATCGCTGGTAATCCTGTCAGGTCGTTCGTTGTGTTCTGATTATTGGTTTGTTTGGTAATGTGCTTGAATTTTTCTGCTGTTCTGGAAATAACTAGATGACTCCAAAACTGTGCGTCATCATGCTGGTCCTTGGAATAAAAGATGTAATTAAATTTTTCATTATCTCAACTCAATCACACTAAAACGTGTATTTCAGTAAATGAAACAATATTTTCTGATAGTTTAGTGATGGTTTCCACTCTGATTTCCAAAAAAATTGTAATGCCTTTGTAAATAACGATTGTCTTTTGTTCTAGATTTCTAATTTCAGTAGAAATCTGTTTAACATTAAACTAAGAGCCGAGCCTATCTATTAATATGCAAGAGCATAGTCTCATTGCGCAGAATTTTAGTTAAATAAACATGTTTGCATTATACGTCTGCTTGCAAAGTGTAAACTTTTCATTATTTTTAATCTTTTTCATTTGTCTATCTTATCTAGAATATCGTTAAATAATAAACACATTATATGCAGTCTCAACGATCTAGATAGCACGATTTTCCCGTTTGCTATTTCGATAAAGTAATTTAGGTCGAGTGCAAATTTCGTTAGCGTTCATTATCTTCACGTCTTTGTCCTTTAAAGTGAAAGTGGGACACCATTTTATGTTGTCGATGTTGTACCTGCTTGCAAAAATCGTTAAAAGATGTTTTATACATAGTTATTAATATATTGCATTTTTTATTTACGTGCTTAAAAAACACATTGGATCAATTTAATCATCCTGTTAGTTTAGTAGAGTACTGTACCATTAAGCACATGTAAAGAAGGATTTTTTTAAGTCCCACACGGTGCCTCGAATTGTGCTGATGCTACAAATAATTTGCAAGCTTGCGTATTCTATAGTATAATGAGTAAGCAGCTCTCCCAAGAATAACTTTCGATGGTTAGAGAATAGAAAACGTCGAAGACACAGCAACCTTAGCAATACGAACGTGCCAGTCGCGCCTTTGGACCAGACAACCTGCAATCAGTATACTACTTTGATCTCCAAATAAGACATCAGTTCTTTTATCTACCCTTAATGGCAGTGAGCTCCTAAAATAGTTCTCCAACAGTCCAATGACGAAAATTGTGCAGGATATTTTCATAGAAGAACAGTAAATCTTTCTTGAGACATGTGAAACCCATTTCACAAATTGTAAGCAAAGCAGTCCATCAAGTGACGAAAATTATAAGATTGTAGATTATCCGTAAACATCCTAGGCGTACAAGGTTGCTGAGCATGCAGAAATTGGCAAATAAACCATTGCACTATTATTCGTGACGTCAGCAAGAAACCTTAAGCGTGCGCAATTTGGATTATCAGAACTAGGTATCGCTGACATACTTTGGCAAATACCTATATAATATGTAACGTCACAAACATATAAAAAAATCTACTCAAGCAAAACAACATTTTTCATTCCGAACCAGAACAACATCGTGTTTTGGGTGGAAATTGCCTCTGGCTGAGAAACTGGCACGTAAATAGATGGGGGATTCCGGAAGTATCAGTCAGTCTTGACAGCTTGGGTTCAAATTCTTTTAGAAACAAGTGCAGGTGTTGATTTAATTGGCACTGTTCGTGAAACTAAAAACAATTAATGGAAAATTGCGTTTAAGTGTGTCGATGACCGAGTATCAACTCTGCTCGAGTTATCGATGACAGTTTTAAAAATTCGCAATTTATTGTTTTGGCTTGCTATCTTCTTATTTTGATCGGGGTTTTCTCTTGCATTTGGTGTTATGTGATTATCACTTGACAAAGTCTGGATAGTGGCAAGCCTTTTAACTTGACAGGTACATAAACTAATGCACTGTATTTTTTTTTAAAGATGTCTTGTTGCCTTCTCCGTTGTAGAATAGCCTACAAAATTATCTACTTTACAATACAAGCAACACGTTACTGACTTAATCAAATTATGCAATACTGTTCGAGCGTCTAAACATTTCCAAACTTGAACTGATTACTGTTTTCGACTAAACCGGTTACCTAGTTTTATATATTCTAACAATTGGCTAGACATCTTATTTGCATATCGATTTAAAGCATCGATCATCTGAAAAAGCAATTGCTACACACACCGTTGCAGCATTGGAAAGGCAAAAGTTGTTACGTAACCTTTTATTGTGTAAGCGTTCGGTGAAAGAGGTTGGTGTCCCACCACTAGCAGCAGCTGCAGTATTGCATACGGCATGATAACGAGCGGTCGACTCCGCGTCCACTCGCACCGCGAACTTCGTACAGAGTGTAATCGACTAATCGCTGATTAATGTTTAATACGGTTGTGCAACTCGTCTATTTGGATCTGTTGTGTGTGCGAATGATTTAATGTATGACGTTTTGATTAAGTTTTTTTTATTTAGAATTTATTTCTGTCACACTCTGTATACAGTTTGACGTCTTCAAGTGTTTGAGTTTTGTATTATGATTTTTGAGGCGTAGTATCTACAATAGTGATGTTATGGTCACATTTTTTGTTATTATTTGTTAAATCGGTTGATCTTACACTGTCAATATTTGTACCTAACCAGATCTGAGCATTTTAACTTGTCTGCAAAAATTAACGCATCAACCAGTCGTGTTTTTGAAATATTTTCGCAAATAAACATCTACAATCTAGACAGTCTAATATTTAGATTAGCACATTACGGCAAGACTATTAGTCTTAATAACCGAATCTTAATAACCGAATCTTAATAACAACTTTAATTACTCTTTATAACGAACAATAAATATGGTAGTTTCGTCGCAATATCACAAAAGGTTAAGGTAAGCTTGGGGTAACGGTGAAGTAAATTAGAAAGCATGAGGCGTTGCTGAGTCCAGTACGATGCGGTACCTAACACCGAGGTACCCGATGGCTAACGGGACCTGTCATAGTACCATTTTATGGCTGTACTACACCATACGTAGACGTAATACCTAGTATGTACCATACTGTGTAATGTACACGTTAAGCTATTTGCCATATTGGTCTCTATTTAGTTCGAAGAAGTTTTTGCCATTAACCTATAATTCCGAAATAATTGACTAGAAAAAATGTAAACAAAAAATTGTTATGGACTCAGATGTTATAAAAAAAATTGTTAGGTACTTGTTTTTTTTATTATTGATTGATGAGTATAATCTTATATTATGCAAGATTATTTGACTGGAAGGAAATAGATACACACGAAAGAGGGTTTAAAATGCGATAAAAAACAAAAAACTGTCACCAAGAATTTATTCTTTGTATACATTTTTTTAGATGTAACTTTCGACGATTGTACATTGGTACTATGACACAAATTGCGACATATGTGTGGGACATTTGTGATGATACAGGTAACTAATACCTCGTTCGGAGAAAAAAAAAGAAACTGAAACTAAGCGCCAGCTTAAGGTCATAGCGACCCCGACATGAGGAAAAGGATAATAATGATGAAGCTGGCATTAGAGTACAGACTGAACCTCAATCAAGACGTTGAGGGAATGTAAACATTATTAAAAAATACCCTTGATGTAAACAACAGCCTCTCGTTGATATCCACGTGTTGGTACTGTTGGTAGAGGCCGACTTCATGTAGTCTTCAAGCCTAACAAACATCCGCTATTTACTTACTTTGTTTACATAATATACGAAGCAAACAAACGTACGCTTTACATTTGTATGTAATTTAAACTTAAACAAGATACGACGTAAACTGTCCCTTGTGTAACGACTATTAAGGACCATTTTTGTTTGCTGCAAAATGTTTACCAGCCCAGCCCTCTTGTTTTCATCACTGTTTGTATTATAACGTGACCTCTGTTTTTAGGTGCATAAGGTCGAGTTTGTTTTGAGTAGTTTCCTAGTACTGACGGAAGGTGAAGTCGTTCATGTAGTTTAGATCTTAAACTGTAAGTAATAACAGCTGCCAATGGCCTCTGAATCATGATACTTACCAGGTAGATTATTTCCTAGCATTGCTTGGTCATTTATGAATTTAAAGTAATATATAACGGAAAACATATGGAATAGATATAATTGGTCAGTCTATCTTTGAAATTAATGAGAATAACATACTAAATATTACGTTTTATATTAAATACCCGGTGAACTTCGTACCACCAAATCTTGTTTCTTTAGTTTTTCCTAATATTTTGTTTATAAGCTAACCCACTGTTGAGGCAAACCAAACAAAAAAATAATTATTCAAATCGGTCCAGCTGTTCTCGAGTTTTAGCGAAACTAACGAACAGCAATTCATTTTTATAGTATAAGAAGATTGGCGTCCAATTTCATAATATTTTTTTCAAAGCATCGCTGTTTCTATTTCCATATAAACGGTGTACCCTTAACGAAGCCGAAAGGCACTTATTCTCCACGTCATTGCGAACATTTTTTTGTTTTTAGCTATGCCTGGGAACCTTCTAGTTACGGAGATATTGGAGGTCAAAGTTCCAACATTTTCACAACACTTTTTTTAAATACTAGTTTTGAATATAGTTATGTATACAGTGGATACAGTTTTTTTAAGTACTTAATAACATAACAAATATTTTGGCAGTTTTGAAGACATGCTCAATAAAACAAATGTTAAATTGGATAGTTTATCACATTTAGAATTAATATGTAGGTATACGATTTTCAATAGTATGCAGAAAACGCTAATTGGTATATATATTTGAAAAAAAATTATAACTGAATTTTACTGTTCACAATATATTTCAAGTAGTGTTGACTAAGAAAAAGTAGGTTGTGGTCTATTGACCCGGACGGATGCATGAATCATTTTCAAACTTTACTCATGGCCACATAGTACCAATTTCGCGACTAACACATTTTCTATACTTCAGCTCTATCAATCGAGAATGGTCCTTATTTCATTAGAATTAAGGTGTATATTTTGTTAATTAATTGGCTTTAGAAATGTTTAGTAGTATAGGTAATTAGAACTATGTGCGTAATCCTTTTGGTTTCTCGTTAGCCTCGTAACAATCACGTTTGATACTTAATTAATATTCTAATCAATGTTTTGTTTATCTTCTAAATTGGACACGAATAATTCCGGTATTTTCTCTAAATTAGTGGAAGTTTTTGTTTGCTTATCCCCCAAATTGACTGTTTTACGGTGATTTCGATTAAGGATCATTACAAAGGCATTAGGATTGGAATGACTGTCTCTGGATTGTATAGAAACATTTTATTTGTTTAAACGGAAATGTCAATGACCTATTGAAAAAACTGACGGAGAAATTGTAAATGGTGCTACGACAGTTCATTGGTCAATTAATTAAAATCTGATGACCGTCACTAGAAAGGTGATATGAAAATTAATAATCCGTAACGAAATACATTTATTCGTCAAATGAAATAGCAGAATTATGGGTAGGTATAATTTAAAAGAGAAATTCGGAAGTAGCCTAGAACTTGTGTACCACCATAAAATCAATGTACGGTCTAAGATAAGTAAGCAATGAGTTTCATTTTGTACTGATTCTGAAATGGAGACGCTCGAATTCCCGAATCCTGGAGGATATGACGTAAATGTCAAGATGTAAAAAATAAAACAATAAAAATATAAAGACATTAATAAAGAAATATAAATAGGATAACATACCAAAATAATAATTAATTTTGGACAATCCGAACAGGCCAAACCAGTATTCGAAAAACCTCAAAATGCATTCTGACCTCCATACAAAAATAAAAATAAACTGGTACTGAAGCCGTAAATGGATGTGGTAGGTCCATTTCCTCGTTGTATAAGTACAGAAGACGTTAAAATTCAAGTGCATCATTAAGAGAAAGATCAGATGAACAATTATCTTAATTTATCTTTCCCTTGAGGGAAGGTAGGTAAATGACCCATGTGGCCACAATTCTGGCTTGAAATCGATACTTAACGGTTAAAGCCAGCAATAATAATAATTGATGATGTAACAAATTAAAGATCATTCTTTTCACAAGTACGTGAGAACCTCATGTGTGATACTTCGAAGCCAACCTTTTCCTTTAATTTCTATAGAAATTACACAAGAGATATCTGTGTAACGGGAACGTGTGAATGTTATTGTTAAAACGTGAGTAATATATCTTCGATTTCTTTCAATTGAACAATCAGACGCGTGTTATTACGATTATCATTATATTGAACGTCTCTTATTTTGTTTTGACGACGAGCGTTCTTTTATTGGGCCAAAATATTTTAAAGTCTCTCAATGGTCATCATTTGAAATGGTTATGATTACAATCGATCGTACTTGTATAGGTGACCCATTCGTAGCTATATGATTCCTAACTAGGTCTCTAGGAGTAGATTATTTAGTAATGCGGCATCAGAAAAAAAGGATAATAGGCCCAGTATCAAACTACATTAATAATATTAGATAAAAATCAACCAAGACAAAAAATAAAAAAAACCATGATGACGCACATAAAACCCAAACTGGTTACCTATTTATATTTCTGTGCCCGAAAAACATAACACTGTAACTAAGTTTTTTACGATTTTGTATGTTTTACAGTATCCTATAGTCAAGATTGTCAGTTATTTTTGAGAAATACCTTCTCCTGTAAGTTTGGATTTTGCTGCTTACAGTTAGATGCTTCTCAAGGCACAGATTTATACTTTGCTTTTCCACCAGACGTGTTTTTAATTCAGTATAAAGTCATCATCAAATTCATCTTCCTGCCCTGTTCTCAAGTTACTTCGGCGCAATATGTCCTCTTTCATTCTTCCCTGTCAGCTGTCACCTCATCATTTTCTTATCTTATTCATTTTTTAATTCAGTATAAAGTAACCGAATTTCAATATTAGAAACCGATTGTGATTCAAACTCGGTTGTCTTTATTTCTTCTTTATTTAATTATCTTTACTCTTTATTTACGAGGAACGTCTTATTTCGGAATTATAGTGTCACCTTGTCTGTTTTGTAGTACAAAAGTCGTGAATGTCATGCCGTTATTTATTCAACAGCATAATGTACTCGTAAGTCATGGTTTTTCAAAATACACTGGCCTGCAAAAATAAGTATCACACTTTTAAAATTTAATTTTTTTCTAAACTATAGAAGTTAGAGATTTAAAATAAAAAACGTTTTATAGCAATTTTTATCAGCTTTCTTTGAAACTATAGTAACACAGTTAAACTCTTTTTTGAGTCCTTTTTGTTTCGAAAATTATCTTGTGTACCTAAAAAGTTATTGCAATTTTAAAAGTGTGATACTTATTTTTGCAGGCCAGTATATTTGCTTTACGTCAGCAATCAGTTTGCTATTACCTACTCTTTTATCTCCTAATGTAAATATGTTAATTTTATTACGATCTTGCCGTTGTAATTAAAACATAATATAAAATGTCATAGAAACGGATTTAGTGCCGAGGCAACTGATTTATTTTGGCTGGTTTAAGAAAATATGGCAGCTGTAGTAAATTCACCGTTAATAGATTAACAGTTCGGAATTTTAATTCACGGTCTCGTTTGCTTTTCTTCCTGTTCCTAGCGTTTGATTATCTGCGGAACGTATTCGTAAACAACACTCAAGCGGCCCTTTTACTGTGCGACCGCAGTGTGTTGGAATACCGCTCTGTGATTGGTTGCTTTTATTCTCGCAACATAAAGACAACCAATCACAGAGCCGTCTTCGTCTGCAAGCGTCTTCAAGCACAATGTGGGACCCCATAGTACCATTTGCACATACGGGTATAAATGTCTAGATTCTTCGATGTAAATTAAACTAATAATGTATTTCATTGATATGAAAAACATTACCCAAGCATTGCCACTTGGCACTAAAGCTATGTCATATAACATTTTATTTTTCTTTTATTGGCTACAAAGGTGTTTTTATTGTATGCCGTAAATCCGTACATCTATATTACCTTCTCGTGGATAAACTCCTGTATATGGAAGATGTTTGTTTGAAAACACTTCCAAGAACATCATATAAAGTATCATTGCTACAATATTAACACCAGAATCCCTTCAGGGTCGGCAGTATCTAGGGTTGCCACCCGTACTATAATATATAGTATCGTACTATATTTCAGTCAATTGTATTATATATTATATAAAAATAATGTAGTACGAAAAATACTATATTTTTATCCCTAATTCAACTGTCGCGCTTTTTTATATTAACTGTGACTGGAGTCTGGAAGTCTGGAACGCATTCGCAGCGCAGCTCGGGGAATTTTAGAACGAAACGCATTCGCGTTTACAAAACGTCAACAGTCAAACTGTCAATAACTAGTCGATGAATGCCGCCAGATTTTTATATGAGTGTTTATTTTCTGTTGTTAAAATAAAAACATGGAAAGTGATGATGGTTTTTGCACGCCACCCAAAAAAAGCAAATATTGCTCAGATTCCTATAAATATTTTAAATGTAATAAATAGGTCATTGATGGCCTAAGCGAAGAGCAATAACAAATATACATGGAAAAATACATTAAAAAAAAAATGAATGTGTACTTTTTTTTTCCTGAATTTCCGAAAAGTACTATATTTTTGCATCTTTTTTGGGAAAAGTACTATATTTGTTCAAAAAAAGGTGGCATCCCTAGTAGTACCTATCACGTATCTTTCCATGGAGAAACCCCGCATAATCAATCTGTTTATGGGGAGTAACGGAAAATGGATAATTTATTCAGTTTACTCAGAAAATTGACGTCTCTCTGCGGTTTACTAACACTATATATTTATCTGTTAAGCAGTCGACGGTGTCATTTATGGACAAGTTGTTGATACGTAAGCACGAATTCGTTAATTAGACTCCATAACACCATATTCCATTAAAAAAATATTCTGATTTATAAACGAATTATATGACTATTTCTTATTACGACTTGTGACCTTGAAATAAAATCTAAAAATAAAAACATTACTAAACTCGAACTATTAACATCTTATAAATATTTACAGTGCTTAGAAAAATTTCAACAATAATTGTGTTGTGAACTAAAGGTGTTAGTGCTATAAAATAAAGATAAGATTACTGTGATGTGTTGATACAAAATGTCTGCTGGTGTGTGGGATCTGATGCCGTCGAGGTGCAGGTGGATTGAGACGCTAAGGCACTGCGGTAAAACGCTGCTGCGGAGACAGCGGCGGCTACTCAGGAGACTGAAGAAGGTATGCTACAGTATCACAGAACAGAATCATTCTGAATTTACGTGTCAAAAGATTTTAGGGTTTTTGATGTTACAAATCACTCGGGGCCAACGCCAGGTTGCATCGTCATCGGTACACCGCGGTACAATGGTTTTCTGACTAACGGCATTCGTGTCGATTCTGTTTCACATTTCGACGAATATTATAATATACCAAGATAGATATGGTAGATAGAATGACTGCCTTGTTGGTTTAGCGGTCGCAAGCGTCACTGCTGAACATGGGGTCCTGGGTTCGATCCCCAGGTCGGGCAAAGTGATATTGGGTTTTTCCATTAGGAATTTCTCAGTAGCAGCTCGGAGCCTGGGTTTGTGCTCGGTTTATAGCAACAGGCTCGCCCCCTATTACACGGGACTGAACCCTTTGGGTTGTGTTTTGTACAAAGATAGGTAATTGTTAAAGTTATACAAAACTGAGTCATGTAGGATAAGGTGGTTGATATTGTTTTACTGAAGACTGATGCATTTCTTCACCTAAAACAAAGTAATCACCGTTTTATATTATTAATATCTTTATGTGAAGAAGAATGGAAAGAAGGATGAAAACCAGCTTTAAATGTACATCATGGCTGTTTGATGATTTATTTGTATTGGCTATTGGGTAAATAATGCAGATACTTGTATGAACTTGCCATGAAAAGTGATGCTATTTAAGCATTGAATGTTATCATAATATTGAAAGTTTTATATTATTGGAGCCCACGGTGTTGCAACTGACTGAGACTATTGGTTCTCATGACTCAAGCTATTGGTTTTTGTCTGCAGTAAATAAATACATACATACCTTCATCTGTTTGATTTTTTCAGCAATGATGTGTTCATAATTTTTTAATTTTCGATGTAACCACTTTATTTGATTGCAGTTAGTTGTATACAGTAGGTGGGTGAATATTCGAAATTGTTTAACATTATTTTAACAAATCATTCTTCTCCCGGGTTGTTAAAGTTATAGTATCGTCAGATTGTTTTGGTTCTTGTCTTATTGCTTGACGGCAGCGGTATAGCTTGAGTTTTCATTATCATAATTATAGTATTAAACATCTGCATTCTTAACTTTGGGATGATGCTAATGACGTTCTCAATTTTTGTTAATATTTTTCGAAGAATGCCCCAGGTACATCCACCGTCACTCCATTTGGAAATTTGATTATTATGTTTTTTGTGAGAAAATGATTTTCTAATTCCCTGTATCAGGTGTGGTGGGTCAGATTAAAATAAATGAAAGACAATTCATTACAATGACATCATCTGAAATAAAAAAAAACACAATAATTAATTATGTTTCTTCTATTATGTAGAATGATTTACATAATTATGTTCCTAACATGCTTCTCGTTCACAAATATAATTGAACCTTGAACTTCATTTAAATATAATTTTAATTATTAAGACAAAAATACAAATAATGGTTGATGGTGTTTATTATTCATTCTTACTCAATGGTAGGTAGCACTCACCAATTATTTCACCAGCACGTGTTTGCTCTCTCCTTCTTTCCTCCTACAGGCTTTACAATGATGATTGAAAAACCGTGCCTTGATCACAATAAGAGCTATTGGTACACTGTGGCTCTTGGTAATAGTTCTACATTGGAAATTCAAGCCCCGTAAATGTTTCAGCTTGATGCTCTTTAACCACGAGTCCTGATTTTGGTACTTATTTTAAAAAAACATGACGACCTTTCGTCTTCTCTCAACTCTCAATGCAGCTACAGCACTTGTCTTATTGTACATAATTGCGGTTTTGTAAGGAATATTACAGTTAAAATATAGAGAGGAATGATAACGGAAATGAATCGATGCAAAACTTCGTCATATTAACATTTTGAAATACATTGACAGTTTGACAGATCAGTCCATAGACAAAAGTGACGTCATAACATCGTGTTGGCCTCAAAGGGATGAAGTATGAAACAGAGCGGATGAGGTAACTGTCATTCTCTATATGTGACCCATAGAGACGAACGTCGAAATAATTTGTTCTAAGATATCCCACCGTGCATTAGCCACTGCGCACGTAACAATACACTTTTTGTAGGACAGTAAATGAACTCAATTGATTTATTAAGGTTGAAATAATCGGGCAACAATCGGCCTGTAAATGAATTGTTTTCGAAAACGTTGACTTTAAAATATAAATTACATGCAATACAATGTTTTATTGCAAGGTCCTACGAATAAACATGTACTTCACCTGGAATAACCTATTGTGTCCTAAGTGATTACTAATTAAGCTAGGTTAGATTTTAATATTCGTAATTTAAATACTATGATTACGAAAAACCTACAAGGATTTTAACTCGCTTTAGTTTTTATTGCTGTAAGATAAGTTATTCCGACATTCTCGTCTGCTGCAAGCTGCAATAAAATTTTCGTCATCGTAAGAGGTCATTTGATATACAAGTCATTAAAAATGTTATTACTTTTGATCGTGCCATCATTTCTGTTCTAATTAGGTGCAATGATCTCCATCACTTAATGTGGTCATTCAATTACATAGCTGCAATTAATTATTATTTTTGTAAAGTCAAGTGATTTCATTAATTCTCATGAAAATTTAACCTCGTTAATGAAATTCATTGACTTTTTATTAATTCATTTTCTTTTAAATTGAATATCACCTTCGTATCGATTTAATATCAATAAGTTTTTTGTAATATTAACATATTTTAAAACGTATTTAAACTCGTAATGATATTAAAAGGTGAAATTTCAACATTTTAATACAAGTATCCATCTTCAGTGTTAGTCAATGTTGATCGGTTAGTGCAACAGTCACGGACATCAGTACAATACGAAATTGTGAAATAACTTGCTACTTTATTTACATTTGTTCATTGTCTTTGCACTATTTAATTAGCTCTGGTGTAGTATTAATGAGTCAGTATTGTGTCTGATCACTGTTCAGATTAACATCTTCGGAATTTGCTATAGTACTAAGTATTTTAAACAGTCTATTGTTTTGCTAATCGCTGTTGTGAATAGTTGTAGATAAATCTTGTAAGTAGTGTTTTAAATATCTCTAATCTATAAGAATACTTGTCAGTTCATCACTCGACAGAATCACTTTTAATTCTCATCTTTCTTTAACCTTTGGTCACGGATGTATTCAGATGTTATTTTTTTCTTAATTTTAATGATTATTTTATCAATTTTTATTTACATTGTTATCTGTTATTGATTATTATATATTTCCGTGCCATGGAGAACACGTTAAAGCGTTAGTCCCGGGTGTCATACACATACGTATTGACAATAGTTACGTGCAGTCAAGCCCGAAAGTCCGACAACTAGTCTAACTTTAAGAAATCAGCATTGCCCATTAACTGGTTTGTGGAGGTCTGATGGCAGTCGCTCAGTATAAAATACTGGTATTCCGCTGCATCTAGTTAGACTGGAAGCTGACCTCAAGATAATTGGGAAAAGGCTAACAGGAAGAAGAGGATCTGTTATTGATTATTCATCATCATAAAGCATATAGTTTCAGCTCCTAATATCTGCTTTTGCGTTATTTCGTAAAATTAGCTATCCTACTCCATAATATGAAGTACCTAATTCCCATGTTGTTAGTAACTTGCTAATACTTCTTTGTATGAGAAAAACTTAATTATCGTTTCTCGTAAAGACATTACAGGTGTCTCAATTATATTTGCGACGTAGTTTTGGTCAAAAAAATGTGCTTATGATTTTTATAATGTTCATAACGAACAGAAATATTAGAACACAGTGCGGAGATTAACACAAACGATTGTAATACCTATGTAACTATGTTATATACTTGAGTATATAATGTAATCATAACGTAACTAATAACTCGTCGATCTAGATATTAATGTTACGATATGCTTATTATGCGTATATCGCGCGTTTATTACACTACCCGTTTTTAGTGCCCGGTTCTAAGAGAACCGATAGGAGACCGAAGAGACTGGACGCCTTAACTGTTATTTACTTGTTATACTAAACTGAGTTAGGAACCCTAAAAATCGATTAGGTAATGTAATAAGCCTTTTACGTAGGTATTGATCGTGATATTTATTGAATATTTATATATTTAGACTGCCTTGTTGGTCTAGTGGTCGCAAGCGCGACTGCTGTACATGGATGGGGTCCTGGGTTCGATCCCCAGGTCAGGCAAAGTGTTATTGGATCTTTTCATTATGAATTTCTCAGTAGCAGCCCGGTATCTGGATTTGTGTCCGGTTAATGGTAATAAGTTCGCCCCCTATTACATGGTAATGGCTTAGCTGGAAAAACGAGGTTATACTAAAAACGTCTCTGCTGTACCCTTCGGGGAGTATAAGGCGTGATGTTATGTTATATATTTAGATCAATGTGTTGATGGTTTAAACGCGCGATAAATATCACGATCCAGGATCGCTATCCAAATATCTTCATAGTATTGAGCGTTTACCATGCGCCATACAGTGCCTAGTAATCTTGGCAGTTCATGGCGGCGCTGCTTCCAAATTCAGTATTTCAGTACATTTAGACTACTTTACCTATTTTGCCGCCTATAGAGATGTAGTAGGCATACTGTTACTGCTTTAAGTTTAAAGCTGATTTGAAAGCCTACCGCTAAGAGCATCGTTGACCCATTTCCCTATAGTCTACATACTACTTACTACAAGGTTAACATCTATGTAGATACTCGTAAACTCTTCAATTCGAATCTGATGAAGCACGCCGTGATAAAAAAAAAACTATAATGATAGTCATACCAACCACTATAACTTTTTATTTTCTGACATCAAATTGAAGCGATATGTATACCATAAATAATTATCGGATTGTGAAAAACATAAAAGGAATATTGATATACAGCCGATATTATTGTTCGAACTTCGATCCCAATCCAAAATCCATCGAGTAGATGTTTGACATTACTTACATGGAATTTCTTCCAAAAATCTACATCAACACCTAGATCGATTATTAAGATTGACCGATAAGCAGTAAAGGTTCAACGATTAAGATTTCTTGCGTAATTATTTACCATTAATGGACGTGAACAGGTTTCTGCCCTCTGCTTGTTCTAGATATAATTTAGGTTAATTTATGGACATAGCTCATAAATTAATATTGGTTAAAGCATCGACCTGCCTCGCCTCGCCAGTATTAAGCCAAAATCTTTATTTACTTGGCTTCTTCTTGAAGGTCGCCCGGGTGAAGGCTGCGCTCGTAATAAATTTCAACCGGAGCTCTAAATCCTTGAGGGATTCTAAGATCTTGTATCCTTGAAATGAAATCCGGGGGTGAAATTCGGATTTACGAAGATTGTTTATAGGTATGACTAATTTAAACCTAGTGTTACATAGCTTCATTCATTTGGATACCAAAGGAGGCAAGGAGTTGATTTATTTCGTGATTTAACTCTCTGAAGTTTTTAGAATACAGATGTCTCGAAGAGATAAATGTTGAATTATAAACGACAATTAAAACGAAACTAAAAGCTTTAAATATAAACAACTTGTGTTGCTGAGTTCTACAAAAAGAATCCTAAATTCTATATATATCGTTCTACAGGTGTATTAACCGGTGTATGTTTTGCAAGCGCCGGGGCAGCGTTGCGCCACGCAACGGCGCGGGCACGCTTGCCAAACTTCGTTGTTATTATATCAGGAGATTTCACTTTTGCGAATCTTGATACCAAATACAAGCATATGACACGATTGTCAATTGCCTTTTAGACTTTGTTTTACAACATCATTCCTGTAACTCATGCGCATTATGAAATTGAGATGTGCAAGCGGTTTGCATGCAGGAAAAAGAATTATTATAATATTTTGGGTTACTTCAAAAACGTGTTTGGAATCTATATTATGAATATTTTTAGGCAATAAGGGGTCGTCCTTTAATCACCTGAGGTTTGGGAAGGGGGGGGGGGGGGGGTGTTAGAAAAAATACGATGGGGGATAATGTGAGAATCAGGTGTAGTTTTTCGTGCGACGAAAACATGTAATTTGATGTGTGACGGATAAATTTTATATGACTTTTTGTATCCACAAGATCGCCCAAAGTTATGCAATTAGCACTATTTAATTTAGCATTTTTTGTTTTGTCAATATGTACCTACTATACGGGTTGAGATTTTAATCTACTTAATGGATATTCGCACGTTTTTATGCATTATTCATTAAACAATGTTTAAATAATCATAATTATCATAGGTACATCCTTAAATGCTTTTAGGTGACTTTAAGTGTTAGTATGTTAGGTTACATTAGGATTCGGTTTCCTCATAATTATTTAGGCAAATATATGATGTGATTTATATTCCACATTGAAATATTTATGCTCATTACTATTTGTATTTGCTGTGTCAAGATCATTAGGTACTTCTTTTATATTTAACAACCCATACATTTAATTGTTTATTCTATTATGGCCTATTAAAGACTCTGTCAGACTACTGTGGGTGAAGTGGGATGAAGACTAATAACGGTAAATATATTTAATGAAAGTGTTTAACGTAATAGCCTATTGTTAGCAAGTTTGTAACTACTGATGCGTCTCCAATGACGTGACTGATACGAACGCATCGAAGATTTCCAAGAATATATCTGATTGTGTTAACATTTGCTATTTTAAAACGCAAACCTGAACACGGAACTCGTCAGATCTTAGTTTTGTATTTAGACTATTTAGGCCTAAACAAAACTATTTTATACTATATTTTGTAAAACATAACATCACGTCTGTATTCCCCGAAGGGTTGGGCAGAGGTGTATAGTAACGCCGTTATGTTAATCTCCCATGTAATAGGGGGCGAGTCTATTGCCATCAACCGGGAACAAATCCTAACTCCGGACTGCTACTGAGGAATTCCACACGGAAAAACACAATAACACTTTGCCCGACCCGGGGATCGAACCCAGGATATCACGATCATCAGTCGCGCTTGCTACCACTAGACCAACGAGGCAGTTTAAGTTTAATATTTAGAAAAATTCCAGATAAATACTAGGGGTTTATCTAAATCCTAGTTTTGGCAATAGGGAATGCAAAACCGGCTAAAATTAAAACCCGGATTTTTCTCGGTTTTCGTATAAAAAAACCCGGTTTTCGGTGAAACCGGTTTGAAAATAAGTTTTTTTTTATTCTTTATCTTAATCATTTTTATACTACTTGTGAAATTCAGGCCGCCTACATCTTGCATATTCTCAATTATTAAATAGAAACGTATGTATTAAAAAGAAATACAATACATATTCCAAATAAGCTAAGTAGGTACAACAAGTGTCAAAAAGATCAACTAAACATGATTAAGTAATTATAAGTATCACGCATGAATAGAAAGTATTATAAAATACAAAACCAACATTTTATAATACTGAAAATCTGGTATAAAATTAACCATAATTAAACTCTAATTTTTAAAATTAAACTATTAACAGTCTCAATAGCGTCCGACAATGTTTTTCATAACTTATGTTAATTAAAGGTTTAAACATTTAATTCACTGGTTGCCTCAAACCGCCGACCCCGGTACAAATATTGTATCCACTGGCAGGAACAGCGCCTCCAGAAGTTCGTAGAGCGGTGGCAAGCTCTAGCGAAAGAGCCAAAATGGGGAACGACACACGATAACGTCCTTGTGCCGCAAAGACTGAAAAGCCGCAACAATTTTTTAAAGTGTGTCCTCCCGCTCTCTGGCGAACTGTCTCGACAAAGGTTCTGCTGTGAAGCTGTCGCGTGATAGTGCTTCCTTACCCATCCCGTTTGTCCCACCTGCTGAAAATCTCCCATCTGGACATGAGTTGCCTTGGCTAACCTGGAAGTCTTTAAACAGACTCCAGACCCAGGTTGATCGAAGCAAGGAAAACCAGCTCAGGTAGAGATTTATAGACAATTCCAACTTGGAGTTTAAATGTGGTGCTGTTCTACAAACGATGGGATATCTGGCATTATGCCCTGCGTGCCCTGATGCCTGCACGTAACAGGAACTAATGGACGCTACTGATAACGCTAAACTCATAGCTAAGTTCTGGGCCGACTCAATTTAGATTGCCATCGAAATGCTAAGAAGAGAGGAACATAATATAACGTAGAAATAAGTTTTTTAAAAGAGATCAATAATAATTGCAATCAGGTTAATTATACTTTTTTCTAGTCTGACATTGAATGCTTCGTTTTGACCGACAGGTGGTGTGGCGATTTGAAAATAATAAAAATCTCAAAAAACCAATTTTTTGTTTGGTTTTCGGTGAAACCAGTTTGCGTTCCCTATTTAGCAATGTCAGTATTATGAACTGTGGCGATCATGTCCAATGTCAATTGTGTCTTTTAAGTTTTAGTGTAAAAAAATATATAAAAGTGTCTCACAATATTTATTTTCTTTAACTCCAGGCGTACCTACACAGTTGGCGCTCTGCGGACGAGCTGAACATGTTAGTGGGTGCGAAGGTCGGCGGTGCGACTCCACTAGTGATCGCTTGCAGAAATGGACACTACGACGTCGCCGAATACCTCATCGAAAGATGCAAAGCGGACATCGAACAGCCTGGTTCAGGTAAGGTCTCTTACTAAACCTATGTTCTTTAATTTTAAAGCATAAGCATAATTAGCCCGTTACTTTCCCACTGATGGGTACGGACCCATAGATCGAAAAATGTGGGAGACATAGTGGTCAATCAGACTGCACTAGCGGGTGCGGGGGCGGGCGCGGGCGCGGGCGCTCGGGTCTTGGCGTCTGCGTGTTCACAGTAGTTCCGAACGAGCTATCGTAGAAATTGCAATATATGAAGTTGGGTACACACAATTTAAATTAATTCAAAGATATAAATTATTCCGTATTGACCATGACGACGCTTCGGCGGGTGTATCAAAATGCGCAGTCACCTAACAGACGCTACATTACTATGAACGATACGAGCGGACTGAGCCTTTAGAAAGACCCGCGCCCGCGCCCGCGCCCGCCTCATGCAGGCGCGCGGCTCGCGGGATCACTGTGAATGCAACTGGCGTCTACATACATTTTGATTTACACGCGCCCCCGCTAGCACCCGCGCCCGCCCCCACTCTGAAATACGGCATAGAGTTTCTTGCCAGCTCTTCTTCTTTAGACCAACATTCTGGAACCGTGCAACATTTCTTAGGTGCCTGAAAATGCCTATTTAAAATAATAAATTTTGTACTTGTACCCATGGGCCAACACCCAACGATAATATAATTAGTCAAAAAACGCTTTTTTGCCCTGTGTTTACTAAATTTATTATGTATTGTTATTTACCTATATTTTACTGCATTTAAATTCACGTTTCATTGTTTCCTCAACGAAATAAAAAAGTATTGCGGTCATTAGTGAATAAAATATGCAAAACATTCTCGTACGTTTTTTGCATGTTTTAACATGCGTAATATTTTTATATGTAATTATTTTGATTTATTTAACAAATGCAACTCAACAATACATGTGAACATAAGTATACAAAACCTTGCATTGAGAAAATACAAAATGCACTATAGTACGTCCGTTTTCATCTGAGTCGTCCCGTCAATACGTGCGAGCGATACAGATCTTATGGCACTCTATAATGAGTGCGAGCGAGACAGATTGATAAAAATATTTATGACCAAACGACTCAGGTGATAACGGGCTTACTATAGTAAATTTTACTGCGCAAGTTGACTTCTGCAACCGGCTTTCAAGCTCACACCGTACTACGTGACGCAAGTCGGCTTCTGCAAGTATTACGAACTAACGGAGCCATGAAATTCAATAAATTACGCAAACTTGCTGTTGGATTTGACGCTTAATAATTACTTATAAAAGGTTCAGGCTGCGTTCAAACGACACGCGTCCGCTAAGCGCACGCCACGCGCGTCAACACCCGCGTTTAACTCGCTTTGATTTTTTTTGTATATAATTTGAGTCTTATGACACGTCAATAGATCTCAAATTGCATTTATCGAAGTCCAACCGCACACGCCAATCGCCCGCCACAAGCCCGCCTCGCGCCCGCCTCATGCCATGCTTCGATAAATGCAATTTGAGATCTATTGATGTGTCATAAGACTCAAATTATATACAAAAAATTTCAAAGCGTGTTAGATGCGGGTGTTGACGCGCGTGGCGTGCGCTTGGCGGGCGCGTGTCGTCTGAATGCAGCCTTAAAGTTGTTACGTTATCATATT
The DNA here is from genome assembly GCA_910594945.2 of Amphipyra berbera. Lineage (NCBI taxonomy): Eukaryota > Metazoa > Arthropoda > Insecta > Lepidoptera > Noctuidae > Amphipyra > Amphipyra berbera. The sequence continues at coordinate 3,928,750 of OU343136.1, read as the reverse complement.
TTAATTTATTGTACAAAAATCTTCCTCCTAACCTTTTCCCAACTATGTTTAGGGTCAGCTTCCAGTCTAACCAGATACGGCTGAATACCAGTATTTTACACGGAGCGACTGCCAGCAGACCTCCGCAACCCACTTACTAGGCAATGCCGATATCCTGAAATTAGACCGGTTATCAGACTTTCGGGCTTCTGACTTCCCGTAACGACTGTCATAGTTATTTGTATAACACCCGGGACCGACGGTTTAACGTGCTCTCCGATGCACGGAGGGGTCTCAATGTGTAACCTACTTAACCTTGCAAATCATATGATCCGCGCGGTTGTTAATTAGCGACGAGCCCCTATTGTACAAACAACTCACCATTTTTTTTAACATAAATATGGAAAGGGTTGTAGGTTGTGATTTTTCTATAGGTAACGATTTACGACAGCACAATAGCAGAATCATCATTCAAGGATGTAATTTTAACATTAAATTGTATATTTATTTTGTTACTCAATAACACAATATTGTATTGTGTCGGTGTTGGCATCGGGTCAGCGGTCAATACCGTCGGTGAAAACAGTATCGCCGACATTCTCTGTCGACATAGAGTGTCGTTCAATCAGGACCTTGTTAATCACTCGTATTTGTAATTACAATTGTTTATCAGTTGTACCCGCATTGTCACGGGTTCTGTTGTCGTAACGGGTTTCCAATTGCGTCAATAGTTTGGCCTGAAGCCATTTTACTTTACAAATTGCTCGAGCTGAAACTGCGGTGACAAATATAATCTTTTGTGTTTGATTTCTGTATGGCAACTTGGGCAATAAACTTTTCTTATGTGTTTAAATGAGTTTATATGTATTCTCCTATAGAGGTCATGAACACAAAGTATTATTTATATAAGTGTAGGATAAGTAATTATTAGCCATTGGTCATAAAACAAAGGATCCTTTTAGATGTAACTATTGCTAAAATCAACACGTTCAATGTTCATGTTGAAACTAGACAGATTATTTAATATTTTTCTGCTGTAAGTGTGCTAAGAATTGAACATGACGAATAATACTTCAGTCGACCTATGACCTAAAGGTCTAGCGTTCATTTATTTATATACTTTTCTACACACTGGTGATGTGCAAGAAAGACTTAATAGAATGACGCTTCTTTTACAAATAAACCTTTGACATAACATCACGCCTTACATTCCCCGAAGGGTTCAGCAGAGGTGTTTTAGTACACCTTCGTTTCGCCAGTTATGTTTAAGTCCCATGTAATAAGGGGCGAGCCTATTGCCATTAACTGGGCACAAATCCAGACTCCAGGCTGCTACTGAGAAATTCCTAATGGATAAACCCAATAACACTTTACCCGACCTGGGGATCGAACCCAGGACCCCATGCTCAGCAGTCGCGCTTGCGACCACTAGACCAACAAGGCAGTCAATAAACCTTTGAGTTACTCGTAAATAGTAGAACATACAAATACGCAATAATAAATTCGGCCCAAAAAGGAGTAGGAGTCGGGTGTACTGTGTATATCCAATCAAGTACATACATACTTCATAAATAAACTCACGCCTTTTTCTCAAGTGGGTAGGCAGAAACTATAGAACGCCACATGCTACGACCCTTACATACCCCTTTCGCTTCATCCACATTCATATATCTTGTCATGCACGCACGCCGGTTGAGAGTACTACGCACCTGTTCTTTGTGAAGAACATCACCAATAACATCGATGTATGTCCTTCTAGGACGTCCCTACCGGCGTTCCCATTTACATCCGCCTTATAGATTGATATTATAATAAAACTTGTTTGTGACTACTACATATCACGAAAATATTCTTCCAAAGCTCATTGACGAAACGTGAAGCACGAAGTCACGCAACTTTTAATGTGCAAACAATGTATTCGCCCTTGGGCATTGTGAACACGCTCTTCAGTTTTTCAAGATAGGAGAAAGTTTGGAAGTTTGATTAATCTGGGAGCCAAGTTGCGCCAGAAGTATTGCTTCTTTTGTTAAAAAAAATATTATAACAAATTTTCACGCTTGTATTCCCCGAAGAGTTGGGCAGAGATGTATGGTAACACCCTCATTTCGCCGTTATTTTTTAAGTCCCATGTAATAGGGGGCGAGCCTACTGCTATCAACCGGGCACAAATCTAAGCTCCGGGCTGCTACTGAGGAATTCCATAAGAAAAAACCCAATAACACTTTGCACTGGGGATCGAACCCAGGACCTCAAGATCAGCAGTCGCGATTGCCACCACTAGACCAATGAAGCAGTTAAAAATATTATGTAATTTAATATAATACTACTGGATGGTATCAGGTTTTATATTTGATAACTTGTTTATATTAAGTAAATGTTGTTACATGCGATGATAAAATAGTCAAATGTCTCCATGACCTCAACCTAGTCTTCAATTACCATTTTGTACCAAGGACTTGTCACAATACCATTTAACTTTAACGTCCAAATAACGAATTATTATGGTACCAACTCATTCAAATCGATTATCCCAATGCTCACATTGTTCATTTATCACGCGACCCTAATAGAATTCCTAGCCTAATGTCAGAGTCAAGGTTTAGAACCAGACAAAACTGAATATTAAAACTTAGTTCATGTTCTGCCTAGCTTTTTCCCAACTATATTGGGGTCAGCTTCCAGTCTAACCAGATGCGGCTGAATATAATAATATTTTACACGGTGCGACTGCCATCTGACCTCCGCAACCCAGTTACAGGGCTATGCCGATATCCCAAAGTTAGACCGGTTGTCAAATTTTTGGGCTATCTATCTGACTTCCCGTAACGACTTCCAAAGCTATTCTTATGACACCCAGGACCGACTGATTAACGTGCTCTCCGAGGCTAGGAGGACGTGTATGAATGGTCACCCATCCACAGACTGACCGCGGAAGGCGCAACTTAACACTTACTTAGTTGGTAATTAGCCACGAGCCCCCCTTAACACTTAAAACCTTTAAAACCTACTTAACATCCTAAAACTAATTTCTCCTAAAATTTTCCTTTATGCAGTGACATTCGACGGTGAGACGATAGAGGGTGCGCCTCCACTATGGTGCGCCGCGGCTGCAGGCCACTTGCCGCTTGTAAAGCTACTGGTACGAGCTGGAGCCAACGTTAATTCAACCACGAGAACACACAGTACCCCACTCAGAGCCGCCTGCTTTGACGGCCATTATGATATCGTTAAGTTCCTAGTCGAAAATGGCGCTGGTGAGTACTTTACAGTTATTAAATATTCATGCTGTTAAATTCGTAAATTAGCTGAAAGAAAGATTCTGGGAAGATGTAGTCTACCATAATGTCATATCAGGCAAACGAACACCATTCGTGCCTTTGGTATAGCAAATAAAATTAGCTTAAAAAACGATCACTGAACTTCGCCTTAACATCTGCGCCCGCTGGCGGCACGGCACGGCAAGGGATTTTTATGCGACGAATAGGAATATAACTTACTAGTACGACAATAAAATTGACATTTCAACAATAATCATCGTAGGTACAAAAACAAAACTGTGCAGCTTTCTACGATGATTATCGTTGAAATTTCAATTTTATTGTCATTCTAGTAAGTTATATTCCTATTCGTTGCATAAAAATCCCTTGCCGTGCCGTGCCGCCAGCGGGCGCAGATCCTTAGCAGGACCGGAATGGCCATACGGGCAAATCGGGCAAATACCCGATGGGCCGGATGCCTGGTGGGCCGGTCACACAGTCGGAGAAAACGAAAAAGTGAAGGGAACGTCAAAAAAAAAGTCTTCTGTCTAAACGCTTTGAATGAATTTTTTTGCCAGCACTGGGCCGACCGTCTCTCAAATGCCCGGGCCGATTTCTGGTCCCAGTCCGGCCATGGCCCTCAGAATACTAGTTTTGCTTTGGACCGATGTCTGCTATTTACTACTTATTCACCTGTTCTCGATATTTGACGAGATGAAACGGGATAAAGAGAAACACTTTCTCGAAAACCCCCCTTTTGCATGATTAGTATGAAAAATAGACTAAACTAATCTCTCCGGATTTTATTATTTCTAAAAGGTTTTCGTCTTTACATTTACAGACATAGAAATAGCGAACCGTCACGGGCACACATGTCTAATGATCGCGTGCTATAAGGGCCACATCAGAATCGCCAAATACCTTCTATCACTGAACGCTGACGTCAACAGAAAGAGCGTCAAAGGCAACACAGCGTTACACGACTGCGCGGAAAGCGGGTCGCTACACATACTCAAGATGCTGTTAGGACACGGAGCGACTATGGACGTTGATTCGTACGGTAAGAGCCAAACTCCTAAAGACCTAAGTTTGATTTATTTATTTTTGACGTGACAACATCTGATAAAACGATGAACGCCGGCGGCATGCACGAAAAAGCGTGACTCATTGTCACTTTTCGTCTGAGGCGAGCGTGCGAGCGAGAGCGCGGAACAAGCGATAGAGAGGCACGATGTTTTGTTATGACATTGTCACGTTAAACTATCGTCCGTAAACAAACTTTACAGACAACCAATTTTTTTACTTTAATTACAACGGACTTGGACCAATTACAATAATTAATAAAAATAGAGTAATAAAACATAAAATACATAGTGAATTAGACATCTTTCATGAATCTCTCTTACAATGCTTCAGGCATGCTAATAAAATCACCTTCCAATCATCCGCAAACAGATCATAGTTCTGATTACAATCCAAGAGTTCGTTGAGTGCCGTGAGAGTACGAGGTATTGGCGATTTAGCTCGCGCGATAGCGCGACATGAAGGCACAGCAAAAAGCTGTTGCTTCCTGTTGCGGTGGTAATTGTCCGGTGCAAAGAATCGATCTAGCTCATTATGCAGATCTGGTGGTGGATCTGGACCCGCGAAGAGTTTTACAAGCTGTTGTAAGCTGATCACATGCTCTTCTTACATGATATTTCCAGTAAGGATCTATTCATATTACAACAGCACGGGCACGGGCGGGTGCCACAAGTTCTTACACCTCTATGTAGAAACTGTGACATAGAATCTTTTGAAATTCCAGGTATGACGCCACTCCTAGCAGCATCAGTAACAGGCCACACACACATAGTAGAACATCTTATAAATGTAGAATATGGACTAGTGACGAGACAGCAACGCATCGACGCGCTGGAGCTACTCGGAGCGACATACGTCGATAAACGACGGGACATGGTCGGCGCACTCGCGCTCTGGAAGCGAGCCATGGACGATAGGTAAAGCATAAAGTATTTCAGACCTTTATTACATGAGTGTGGATTTTATAAACTCAAAAAATGTTTTTGGTTTAATTTAATGTTCATATGTTTTGAGTCATTTTTGTTGTGAAAAGCATTGTGCACAGACTTTTTAATAAACTGAAAATAGTAAATGTTGTAAATTAGTAAAAGAAATAATTAAAAATAATTCATTGTTCAGGTTTCCGACGGACGGAAGCGAGCCCATCCCTAAGCCGAAAGACATCCCGCGCATAGAAGCTTACGACTACGCTGTGGAGCCAAGCAATGCGCAGCAACTAGAAGAAATACTTGCCGACCCCGACGCCATGAGGATGCAGGCTTTAGTCATTAGAGAGAGGATTCTTGGTAAGTTTATATTGATTCTTGTATCACGCAAGAACTTCTTGATGTATTAGGACTATCAACATAACATCACGCCTTGTATTCCCGAAGGGTTCGGCAGACGTGTTTTGGTACACCCTCGTTTCGCCAGTTATGTTAAGTCCCACGTCATAGAGGGCGAGCCTATTGCCGTTAACCGGGCACAAATCCAGACTCCGGGCTGCTACTGAGAAATTCCTAATGGAAAACCCAATAACACTTTGCTCGACCTGGGAATCGAACCCAGGACCCCATGCTCAGCAGTCGCGTTAGCGAGCACTAGACCAATAAGGCAATCAAAGAACAGGGACTATCAATAGAATGATTATTGAGGTAGAGATTAAAATGTAGAATATAATATTATAAAGAGGAAAGATTTGTATTTCTATATTTTTGTATGTAACGAATAAACTTAAAAACAACTGGACCGATTTAAAAAATATTTTGCCGTTAGAAAGCTGCATTATTACTGAGTACCATAGGCTACGGGCGGAGCCGTGAGGACACAGCTAGTGTAGAATATTTACCTACCCGATAAAAAATACCTTTCAAGCGAAGCTGCGGTCTAATGTTTATATGTTGATGTGTGAACAGTTAAAACGTGTAGCTTTGGCGATTTTTTGAACTTAGATTGTGGTTAGGTAAGCTTGTTAGCGGCCAAGGAGTAAACCGTTCACGTCAACGCAACACAGCAATGTTTTACTAATATTTTGTTCACATTCCAGGTCCCGCCCACCCCGACACGTCATACTACGTGCGCTACCGCGGCGCCGTGTACGCGGACGCGGGGCGGTTCGCTCGCTGCCGCCAGCTGTGGCACCACGCGCTCGACATGCAGCGTGCAGTCTTACCCCCGCTGTCTCCGCTCACACAATCCAGTCTCTACAGCTTCGCGGAGCTGTTCTCCTATATGCTGGCTGAGAGGGCACGCCCGCCACTCAGAGGTAACATATTACTCCTAAAAATGTCACAGTCAACTGCATGAGAAATGTCGTACAAATAGTCTGTAATCTCTAGGCTAGAAAAGTAGTTTAACGTCCTCAGGGTCAGCGCTTTACGCAGATGATACGTCACAAATCTAGAAAAACGTCACTCCCGCCATCTTTGGATCCTCGACTTTTACTGAAAAAATGTGTGAAAGAGTAACGGTGGAGTTTCTTGCCCATTCTTCTCCATACGAAACTACCTTTTGGAAGGGGCAACTAGAATCAATTCTATTTTCTTTGTAACTTTAACGTTCAAAAGTGCCTTTTATGTGCCTAAATGAAATAAATACTTTGACTTTGACTTTGTGTCACGTATGTCAAAGTGTGTCCACGTTTGAGGTTGTTATAAGACTCCCGTTAAGGGTCCTAGCCGTATATTTCGAACAAATCTCTACACGTTTGATTCCGTGCTACTTTTACTCTCAATCAACACAACTAGCCCATTACTGTCCCACTGCTACGCACGGGCCTCTTCTCAGAATGAGAAGGGTTTTGGCCTTAGTCCACCACGCTGGCCTGGTGCGGGTTGGCGGACTACACGCACCATCGAGAACTTTATGGAACCCTCTCAGGTGTGCAGGTTTACTCACGATGTTTTTCCTTCACCGTTAATGCAAGTGATAATCAAATTCTGATCCGCACATGGTTTCGAAAAGTCCGAAAGGGCCGGTATCGAACTCAGACCCTCCTGCATGGAAGGCAAGCGTTCAACCGCTAGGCTATCACTGCTTATGCTCAATCAACACACATAGAAAATATTCTAAACATAACTTTTACATCTGCAGGTCGCATAGTCCCACCCGTGACATTTGAAGACATAGAGCCTGTGTTCAGGAAGGCATTGTCCGAGATAGACCGCGGTATGGAGCTCCTGGACTCCAAACTCAGTATTGATCGGGAACAGACCCTCAGCACGTTACAAAGGGTGCTGGTCATATCGCTGCACCTCGCCGCGCTGATGGCTCGTCTGCTGGAGGAACCGGAGTGCACAGACGAAGTGTCCCGGAAGATACATAAGGCTGTGTACTCGCTTGTTAAGTTAGATATAAAGGTGAGTTTAGATTGCGTTTAATTGTAACTTTGTTGTCATGTAGCACTGAAATTGGACTTACTGTTAAACTCGTTATTTTGTTGTGTCATTAGGATAATAATTGTCAAGGGAAAGTAATGCATAGTGTTTTAAATACTGTTGTGATGGCTGTATCGCCATTGCATTGACCGTGGATGATTTGAAAAGAGAGAACATATTAACTTTTTGACCGGCCCAGTCCAATTTATACGACAAATAAAAATGTTTTCGTGCTCGCGTCTAGTCATATTTATACGACTGAGGCGACACGGGCACTTAAACCTTTGTCGTATAAACCCGACTGGGGGCGGTCAATAGGTTAAGAAGACGATATCTAAAAATAATCTTTGTGCTTATTGTACACATCGTTAGACTATGCCTATATGTATATTCCGTCCAGTATAACTTGGCACGCGGCGAAGTAGGGAACTAAATTAAAATGTATTGAATTTGACGTATTATCACGCTTTGCCTTCGCACGCAGTGCCACTCTGAAATGTCAAATTATAGTGGGAAGGTACACTACATATATATATAGGTGTAAAGAAGACAGATGTCAAATATTATCACTGACCACTTCTTTGTAATACGCTGCTCCGTTTTCTATAAAGATCTTTCTCGAAAAAAAACAGGTTATCTACCTTTTGAATACAACTAGTCTTTTAACCTTTTAAGCGCGTGGCTAAATATCAATTGGCGTGCCCCTAGCGCGCGACTACGAATCGATAAAATAATACCTACAATAAATATAATAAGCTTTTTCAGTACTTAGAGCTATGAAACAATTTTAAGTAATTGTTGTAAATCATATCTCTATTGAATAATCGTTTTAGTTGTACCACGCAGTTCATAGGACGAAAATAGAACAAAAAACCATGCATGTTCTCTGTCGCAGAAATACGACACGCGGGCTAGGGGCACGGAAATATTTGTCGCATAAATGCGACTCGCGCGCTTAAAAGGTTAATATATCGGGTGTAAAAATATCCTTAACGAAGGCGAGAGCCGCGTATACTTTTCATCATTACGAAGATTTTTTGGTATTGGGCCATACCTGGGAACCGACTGGTTACCGACTGGTTGGTTAAATGTTTTTATTAAACATTCTTCTATACAAACATTATCAACATTTTCGAAATGTAGGCACAGTCTGCTGCGCGCGCACTGAAATTGCGCGTTACAATTAAAAGCTGTTTTTTAATACCAAAAAGTCGTTTCCCAGCAATTATTTTTGCTGTATGTTACTTAGTTTGATGTACAGTATGCGTAGACTTCGGCTTCGTTAAGGCAATTTTTACACCCAGTATAGACATTATTTAAATGATGTTAACACTTAATATATTAATATTCGTTAGGTGCGTCAGGGCAGGTCCGCGCTGCACGTGGCGTGCTCGGCCGAGGGCTCCCGCGGGCGCGGCGCGCGCGCCTGGCTGCCGCCGGCCGGCGACGCGCAGCCCTGCGCCGCGCACCTGGTCGCGCTCATGCTGCGGCTGGGCGCGCCGCCCGACGCGCGCGACGCTGATGGGAACACGCCGCTGCACCTCGTCTGCAAGGTATACATCACTAACTAACTTAAAAAACTATAAACTAAGCGTTTGCAGCGATAGCCTAGTGGTGTGACCGTCGGACTGCCGTTTGAACCCAAAGTACGCACCTCTGACTTTTTGGACTCATGTGCGTATTGTATAATTATCACTTGCTTATAAACGGTGAAGAAACACATCGTAAGAAAACCGGCATGTCTGAGAAATATTTCTCGACGGCATGTGAAGCTAAGTAAGCCTATAAACGACATAGACTCTGACACCAGGTTAGTCACTAACCACACAAAAAGAAGAAAATAAACTAAGCTTTACCATCACTTTGTGAGAAAGTTAACAAATATTTTGCTAAATAGGTTACTTTTTTATTTGCAGTTAAACCCATGTCCTGCGGAAGTGGTACGCGAGCTGTTATCTCACGGCGCGCACATCGACACCGTCAACTACGAAGGGGAGACGCCCCAAGAGATCCTCAAAGCATCACAACAGAGCCTGACGGCCATCGTCAACCCGCTGCGGTACACGTCGCTCAAGTGCCTCGCAGCGCGCACCGTGAAGAACTACCGGCTGCCGTACCGACACGTGGTGCCGCAGTGCCTGCACTCCACCATCATCACGCACTGAACGTACCCTGTACACCACGCGATCGTCCGGTGAGTCGATGTAAGTCCTATAGCGCCGCTCGCCGCTGTCTGAATAGTGAGGCATGCATTTCCTAGAAGCAGATGTCACATCGAACTACAAGGGCTCCGTCGAGTGCGACTCTAACCGCGCTGTGATCGGGAACCTAACGTTAAGCAGTATCGACCTCAAAAACTTATAGTAGTACAGCGTAGACGCTTATCTCGGTAGAACTATTCTAGTAAACCAAGCCGATCAAGTCAAGCACGATCGTCAGGTTCTGATTGGTCGAAATATAACGCCAAGGTTTAAAATCATTTTACGTAAATATCTGCCCATTTTTATTGGAATTGATGACGTTTGATACGTCAGTGACGCGTGTCTTGTAACTGACAGATAGCCAAATACTCAAATGCTATTCAATTTTAAGTTGCCGATAATTTCGTGCTGTCTCTGTTACTTCTCATAGTGATAGTGACAGCACGAGACTTGACGGCATCTTAAAATTGTGTAGCGTTTGAGCATTTGGCCAAGACACTTGTAGATTTTGAGACTTGTAGTTTGTTTAAATCGTTATTTTAGATTGGAATGATCAGTGTATATTTTAGGATCTTTTTGAGGCTACATTATTATTCTTTTAATTCGTTGTAATACCACCGGATTTAATACCTTTATTGCTAACTGCCATACAAAATAGACTAATAAGGCAAAGGTATGATTTCGGGTTTATACTAAAATTGGAAATGATATTATTATAGTATTCAGATTTATATACCGAGCAAACAACTAACTAGCATGCTGTCTAATTTAAACTCTAGTATAATAATTTGGAATGTCAGTTTTAGCACAAACTTGGTGTTACTCTGATGTCTAATGTCACAGTATTTTAAAATCGGTAGCTCAGCTCAAAGCAGAATATATATAATATATTATATATTGTATCATTATAATATTATATAATAGTATAAACTTCATAATTCTGTGAATTTATGTTTTATACTTAGTTATTCTTTATAATTCCTTCTCGTAGTTTATATTTCAAATCTATTATTGTATCATATTGATTAATTATTATTTTATAGATGTTTTGTCCATTGAGCGTACATTTAAAGTAATGTATTATTTTTATATGTGTGTCAAACCTCAAAAGTAAAAAAATGTAACGTCCGCGTAACTAGTAGTTGTAATGGTATATAGAAATTAAATTTCAGTGCTGTGCCGTACGTGATTTGAATAGATATAATTATGTACATTGGGAAAGTAAAATTTTATGTTTTTATTATATAATTTATATATCTGTAACGTTTGGGTACATGGGAGTTTTAAAACTATTTAATGTGGCCACTGTTTATACAATAGATCATTTTAATGTCACAAATATTTTAATTTAGTTTTTTGGATTGTTTTAGAGCTCAAAGTCAGGAATCATTATCTTATTTTGAATACGGTTTGCGTGATAATATATATAAAATATCATTAATATATTCATCATATATAAAACTAGACTATGTAACACTACATAATGATTATAAATGGATGAAGTAAATCTCTAATGTAAAGTGTAATGGCATTGTACGTACTTAAGTGCCCTGTACTGAATATAATATGATAATTTAGTAGCTTTACGCTCAGCACGATACAGCCATATTTAATTTTAATAAGTATGTTATTTTCTAGTGATGCATTATTACGACCTTAAAATCGAGAATTTAATTAAACCTGTTCTCTTCGTGTAAAAAATAATGCTTTCACTGCTCAGAGTTATAAAACAACAAAAGATTACTTCATCTGTATATAAATAATCGTTGACATTCATCTCCACCAAGTGATATTCGCTTTTAATTTTTGACTATTATCGTAACGCTAGATGCAGCGCATATGGACCGCGGCCTGGACTAGAGTCAATATGGTTCGAGTGTTATCGACTTACACCCTCTCTAGTCCCCTATTATTTTAGTACATTCTGGATAACTTAGATTTTTTTATACACATAAAATCTTACTTTATATATGTCAGTGATCATCGCTTGACGCATATATCAATGTAAAAACAAATTAGACGTAAGTAGGCATATTAGAAATTAATGGAGATACGTATAAATTGGTATTGTATATTAGCAGAATGGGTAACGACAAAGTAAACTATTAGTACTGAATTATAATAAAGATGTTGATTCATGTTTGTAACAACGGCATCGTTCGCTACTTTGTGTGTATTTCTCATATTATATTTTAAATTTAGTAATACTGCGTGATTATATGCTAGTTATTTTTTGAAATTAATAAAATGCTTTAAAATACTATTTGTTTTTATTATAGTGCGACACAACTAAAAAGTGGCATCGGCAAACTTCGCAAAACCGATCACTTCCGAACTGAGTGAGAGTTCCAGACCACGAATATTTATTAGTACTGCAGTAAAGAATGATAATTACGTTGACGCAATAAGTTTGCCTACGCAATTTTTTCGTTGTGTCGTAGAGTAAATGATTTCAAGTGATCATTTAGAGTCATTGGATCACTATTGTCGATAATTCGAAATGTTTGCAACGACCAGATTCCCGAGCAACAACTATTGACTCATCATCAACCAAACATTCATTGTTGGTATTCAGATGATAACTTTGTTCTTACTGTGACATAGATATGAAGAAAAGGGCTCGTTACAAAGGTCAGACTTTTGTTATAATTACGAGATAATGAATACAAACATATTAGTTGTCGTCTTGTTTATTTAAATAAAATAAAAGATTACATTGTTTGTACACACAAACGTGTACATTAGTAAAAATATTAAATCGTGACAGATATTATTAAATTATTATACATTAATTATCTGTCGGTCAATTGTGTATCCAAGATGTAAAACAAAAATTATCAACCCTGGAACAGTCTCAAAAGTTCCGGCGAGTTATCGATCAGAGTTTGAAGATCACGCAGCGAAGTGCCCGGGAACATCAACCAGATTCGTTTAGCTGTGATCATCTGTCTTTTCAGAACCTTAGCCATAGACACGCCTTCGTTATTTTTTATGTTTCCCATCTTTACGACTAGTTCGATAGGCATTTTCTTCAGTTGGAACTTACGTAGTCCACAAAGCAGCGGCCAGAATGCGAAATGGTTGATCATGTGTTCGGTCCCACTTACAGCCGATAGGTAAAGCTTGCATTTGTCATCGTTCCCGTTGTCCCACACTAGGCCAAGTGCCTTTGCCTCACTGGACTGGATATTCGGTAATTTTCGGCGATTCTCGTAAGCATACGCAGCAACGAGACCAACCAGGCGGTTGTAAGTGAACTCATAATCTTCCACTTTTATGTTTTTTGCAGTTTTCTTTATCAGTAGCGGAGTACTGGAATGATAAACATGATTATTACGTTTATATCTTTGGTAACTTTAGCTTATGTCGGCATTGCGCAGGTCTGACTGCAGGCGCTCCGTGTAAAATACTGGTATTCAGCCGCATCTAGTTAGAGTGGAAACTGACCCTAACATAGTTGGGAAAAGGCCCGTCAAAAAACATTTGGTAACTTTGAAATAAATTACCTATTATAAATACTGATAACTTAAATGTTTTTTTTAAATTTGTAATTGTTTCCAATTGTTGTCCTATGTTTGTGGTTCAGATGAGATAACATTATAAAAAATTAAACGATTTTAATTACTTATGCAATTATGAGTTCTTATCTTGTTTTTTTATTTATTACGTTTTATGTAAAAATGTAGGACCTATCCCAACAACGCAGCGTAAGTATGATAAACAAAAGTGGTAGGTACCAGGGGTGTAGTTACCGCCGTATCAGCCGTTTCAATGATACGGGGCTAGGGTCGCCAGGTGCCCGGCTTTTTACAGTCGTGTCCGACCAAATATATACAAGGTTAGTCGGAAAGGGGGTACTAAGCCGAAAGGGTGTTAAAGTACCCATGATAATGGATAACTTTTGTTCTACAACTTTCCCCAAAAGTTTAAGAGAAATAGCTGTTCAAAGATTTCATAAAAAATACGCTAAATTCTATCTATCCTCAGCTAAAATCAACTGTGTTTACATTTTACGTCATATTTGGGGTCACGGATTAGAAACTCCATTTTGTGAATTCATAACTAAAGCAGGGATGAAGAATTAAAAAGAAAAACTAAAATAAAAATAACTTTTCATGGTTTTTTTTTATCGAATTTTTAAATTTTAACTCTTTCTTTAAAATAGTCATCAGTGATACATTAAGTGGCCTGCGGCTTAGTACCCCCTTTCCGACTAACCTTGTACAAGTCCGGCCTGTCCGGCTTTTGGTCAACCCCGCCCCGCCAAAAGATACCGAACGAAATCGGGCGAGCGAATTTTTTTTTCTTTTTAAAACCAATTTGTCAGGCTTTCAGGGCAAAATGTCCGGCTAAACATGAATCTGTGTCCGGCTTTTCTATTTTTGGGCCCGGCAACCATATACGGGGCCCCCGAGCTACAGGGGCACCGATGTGTCTAATTTCTTTTGCAAAAAATCTTTACCCTCCATTTGGGCTTCACTGCAGTCGAGTAGAAGGGCCACCCAAATTTTGATACAGGGCCCGTCTATGGCAAGCTACGACACTGATAGGTACATAGGTATTTGATTTATCGGTCGGTATAAACTGTGGGATAGGGACTGTGTCCTGTAAGCGGCATATACAACGTGTTACAAAAATACCCCTAAAGCCGAAAGGGGATTAAAAGGTCTCTTTCAAAGAGTCTATTGGTAATATTTCAAAAACGTAGTGTGTCCCAAAAAAAAAGAATTTGGAGAAAACATAAAATAATAATCATTGAAACGCAACCCTGAAAACATAAAACTAAAGAGTAGCCTACCCAGAAAGTTATTTGCATTCTTATCTAATTTCCTCGGAGAAGTAAATGACAACAACCATAAAAGAATACTTGATTATTTACATTTTTCATGGGGAATTATGTAAGACGTTGTATTGTAAGCAATTTGTTGTAGCCCAAACAAAGTTCATTGTAAGTAGGTATTGCAGTGTTGTTTATAAACAGGCCAATATAATATGTACCTATATGCCTAACTTACTATGACGTAGGTAGTCTGTGGTTACATGACTTATTTATACATAGACTGAAACTTGCTATAAAAATATGAACTAAATAACAATAAGGAATCCTATCTTATACATATAATAGGTAGGTACCGTGTAACGGGGTGAATTGGGACGAAAATTAAAAATGGATTTTAACGTTGACACTGGCCTGCAAAAATAAGTATCACACTTTTAAAATTTCAATTTTTTCTAAACTATAGAAGTTAGAGATTTAAAATAAAAAACGTTTTATAGCAATTTTTATCAGCTTTCTTTGAAACTATAGTAACAAAGTTAAACTCTTTTTTGAGTCCTTTTTGTTTCGAAAATATATCTTGTGTACCTAAAAATTATTGCAATTTTAAAAGTGTGATCCTACTTATTTTTGCAGGCCAGTATAGTTTATTGACAAGGACACTTAATCGTTAATTATAATACAGTAAACACATTAGAGTCCTTTTTTGCAACAAACTATATTATTTCAATGTTAAAATACCTTTTAAAGTTTCGTCCCGATTCACCCCTGCATCCCTATTCACTCCATTTTACGGTACCTATTATAAACGTGAAAGTTTGGATGTTTCTGAGTTTGTGAATTTGGATGTTTGTAAATCAATTACGCCCTAACTGCTAAATCGATTTGGTTGAAGTTTGGCACACAGGTAGACCAACTTTGGAGTAGGATATAGGATACTTTTTATCCTGGAACATGATGTTCCCCTAGGATGCAAGTGAAACCGCGGGCAACGGTTAGTAAAATAAAAATCCAAATACACCTCACTGGCGCTGAATAATCGGTATGTTTGTTTGTGATCGCGCTTAGAACAACAGACGATGAAAAGGGTAACATAACATCACGCCTGTACTCCCAGAAGGGTAGGGCAAAGGTGTATAGTAACACCCTCATTTCGCCGTTATGTTTAAGTCCCATGTAATAGGGGGCGAGCTTATTGCCATCAACCGGGCACTAATCCAAACTCCGGGCTGGTACTGAGGAATTCCATACGGAAAAACCCAAAACACTTTGCCCGACCTGGGGATCGAACCTAGGACCTCACGATCAGCAGTCACGCTTGCCACCACTAGACTAACAAGGCAGTTGTAAAAGGTTAACAGAGGATAAATTGCCTATTAATAAATCATAGTTCAATTTTAAGTTCAACAACAATGCTATTCAGTAGAAAATAACAAGCTATCAAACTGCACAACTGCCGTCCGATTTCTAAAAGGAATAATGGAATAATTAAAGGGTAATGAACAACAACGTGCAACGGGGAAAATGTTGTTTTTAGAAATTCTGTAACCAAAACATTGGGCCACTATGAAGCTCACATTGCATAATTTTAAATGAGTTACAAGACCAATATTGTTTTTAAAAGTTTAGGTTATTTTTTTATTCAAGGTTTTCTTTATTGAAATGTGACCCTCTACAATATAAAAAAATCGTGTATCTTGTAACTGACAAGGGATAGAATAATATGAACCAGGCTGATAGATAGAGAAAAAGTTGTGATTTTACGTAGTAAACTGTTCAGAAAATGTCAACGGTCTTTTAGAAATCTGGTGGCAGAAAACGCCAAAATAGAATACTGTATTACACAGCACTAATTAAGTTACTATGGCTGTAGCTAACAAAAGACGGAAAAATAATTCATTTTCAATTATCTCAAAAGGTACTTATCGTCGGACGGCAGTGAAAACCACGTATGTGTAAAATATTTTTTTAAAAGAGAAATAACTGTCTACTGCAAAAAAATGGCCGATCAAATGTTAATACAAGTTTGTCATCGTACGCAATAGATAGCTTAGATATTTGAATTGAAAGTTTGTTGAACTAGTACGTGTATGACGAGTTTATCAATCTAAAGAACAAATAAAACTCTTTTGAAAAAAAAATATATACGAGGTTTTCACTGTTGAGCGACGTTATATTGTTTGACAGTAATCCTTCTTCCCCTGTAGGTACATTTGTATGCATGCTGTGAAACTTACTTGCGTTCAAGATTCATCCCTTCAATGACAATGGTTTGGCCAGGAGGCACAGTATTCAGTTTCTGCCTCAACTCGTACCCTCGCCCCAGGAGCCTCTCAACGTTGGCGTCAATTCGTAAGAACTCAGCATCCTTATACACGTTGTAGAACTGCGGACCATTGAATGTGGTAGCGGGGAGAGTCTTCTGCTCAGACGAGAATTCGAAGTTTTCCATTGTGATTTTTGTAACTGAAAAAGTTAAGTTTTACCATGTTATTTTACAGTTGGTTATATCCAAATAGCTTTCTTACACAGAGTGCAGTAAGGTACAGGACCTAATAGATGTAACTATAAGCAAGCTCATTTTATTTAGTTCAGGGGTCATTGATTGCAGTAAAATTGGTGTCTTCAAGTCACGAGTGAATCGGTTTCTGGGCAAGCGTGCTCCATCGTAGACCACATCATCGCTTAACATCAGGCGAGATGGCGGCCAAACGCAGGCCTAGTAAAAAATAAAAAAGATAAGTACCCTACCTAATAGGTGATAGGGGGCGAAAGGAAGGATACTCCCCAACCCCCCTGTGCCACCTCATGTGCACCAATGGTTAGTGTTGGCGAATCGTTTTGTGGTCACACTTCTAACCTAACCTACCTTTCAGCTATCCGTTTATCGTTCGTTTCGTATTTCGGAATTCACGAAACAAAATTACAACCCCCAACCCGGCAAAAACCCGGGTAGGTTACCTACATGTTAAAATAAAAATAAAATTTAGTTAAGTAGTGCAATTTCTCCGATGGAATTCTCGATCGATCGTTAATGATTTAGCCCTCCCAAATCCGTTGCTAGTAAATGTAGGTTATTGAGCAGGGGCCCAGACTCTAGACATCCAACCAGTCTGGATAGATGGAAGTCAGAGTTCTATCTCATCCAGGCAGGTCAATTATAATCGCCTAATCATTAAAAAACCTGTTGCTGTTGCGTCTTTGTCTTTAAGTGTCGCAGGGGAATGAAGAGATGCCACAGAGGAGAGGTCCGCCGAGGGTTGGCGGACCAGGACCTGCCGGGGTTGCGGTGCATGCTTTTGCGAATCTCGCGACCCCAGCCGGAGGGTCAAGAGGAGGAACACCGTTGGTTTTTAGCCGGTAAGAGTCCGGCAGACCCCCTCGCCTTCCCCGGGCGAGGGACATCCATGAGGATTTTCCAACGATAGAAAAAAGGTGGAATGAAGAGATACTACGAAATCACGGATGATATCGAATATTCCAATCAATTACCTCATGTTCTTAGCCGTAATGCAGTTCAAGTTAGAAGCATCTAAATCCACCAGTAATGATAATTATGCGTAACGAAGTAGTGGATTTACGCAACTCTATCGCAGTATATAGGTCACAAGAAAATGCTAACACCGCGCTGAGCGGTCAATGCATCGCAGCCGAGTACAGAGTCAGCGAAATTTAACTCATCGCCAATCCCCGTTTCTGCAAGCGATGCACATACCTGCCCTGCCCGTACCGTGTCCTGTTGCTGGGTTGGTGTTGAACGTAAACATGTCAACACCTCGACGTGCTTACTCAGCTGCCGTAAGTCAATAACTACCGAAGGGGCACGAAGATCGCCGGAACCTGTTCGCAGTTCATTGACCAGCAAAACACTAAGGACAGGTCGACCAAGATGGCTTCCTTAATATAGAGGAGAGGAAGCAAAAGAAGCTCTCCTGTCGCAATCAGTGCGGCGCCGTACTGGGTGAACCGACCATGTAGCTGCGTCTCGCTTTACCTACGTTTGCCGAGGTACTGATGACTGATGGTTGACCATCATTATTATCAGCAGCATCATTAGAGTGATAACCTATGGTGTGACCATAGGAATGCCAAGTCATAGGTCTCGAGTTAGAACTAAGGCACGCACCTCTGATTATTCGGATTCATGCGCGTATTGTATAAACATCACTTGCTTAAAAACGGTGAAGGAAAACATCTTGAGGAAACCGGCATGCTCGAGAGATATTTCTCGACGGCATGTGAAGCGAAGTCAGAGGCCCATGGGCGGTATAAACTTTGACACCAGGTTTGTCACTAACCACACGAAAAGAGGAAGATAAGAAGAAGATCATTATCATACCAGCCCCTAAACGTCCACTGCTAAACATGGGCCTCGCAATCACTACGCTTAGCAGACGATTTGGTGAACGCAGATCGTTGTCAATAGGTAGGTAGGTACATAATTATAGGAAGATGCTACTGCCCATCATCTTGATGTAATCTCTTAGGATCCTTTTACGAAACCCACGGGTGGCCGAGGTGCTCCGCACACGGGCCACTCGCCACTAGCGGCGGACTAACTTTGACACACACGTGTGGTTAGTGGCAGCCATTCGATATATGGAAACAGCTTGTGACCGGCCGCTTGTGGCTGTGGTGAGTGGCCCGTGTGCAGGTGACCTTATTCTTTGAGGAGAACCACAGGGATGAGTGGTCAACAATAGTCAACCTTGTTGGCGCATGAATAGCAAGTACTTAAGTACAAAAAGCCTGTTTTGTTATAAGTAGGTGCCCTATGTTATCAGCTGTGTAGTGTGTACAATACAATAGTGTTTATTTATTCACTCTCATAGTAATCATAGTTTGTGGTACCTACTTGACAAGTAATCAGTATATCCTGTACAGAGTACACTTAGTCACTTACATTATATTGAAAATAAACATTCACAAGAGAAAACATTTAGACTTACACTATTCATTAATGTTTTAAAGAAAGTGGGTACCTACCTACTCACCTGAATTTAATCTATCACGATAACACATTTGTTCATCATTCATCGCAAAGTACCCGATAAAACAATAAAATAAATGCAATACTAAAGGATTCCTGTTAATAAATACCTACTAAGTACTTACGCAGTTTATCAGAATGGTGGTCTCAAGTCTCAACGGAACAAGGAATACCTATTGTTGATTGGATGGATTGAAAAATGATCAAAGCCATCATGCTAATAATAGAGCCCTGATACACAGACTACAAAGAATATTTAAAACAATAGATAGACAAACCGTAATTAATAACACAATTTATAGGTAAACAGTTTTAAAACTTACCAAAAGTTGATCCAGGAGCTCTAAACAGGACACAACAGTATTATTTTACTCTTTGCAATGAACTAAAACTTTGTTCAACGTCGATCTTAGATTATACTAACGGTTAATGGTTGACCAAAGTGATTAAGCAAGCTAAGCGAGTTGATTACATACACTATAAAATCGACTTTTAATCGAATGCTGCTAGGATCGATAACGATAAACCTTTTTTTTTGTTTTGACTGTACTGGTTGGTATTTATCAAATTCCATGATAAAAAAATGTTATACATCTCGAGAAAATTAGATTTTGCTAAGTAACTAATTGGCAAGGAAGTACCCTTACTTAAAAAAAATCTCGACTTTACATAAACATTTTCGTATGATAACATTTTTATAGTTTTAAAATAGTCTCTCTTTCTATTTTTACAGTTAACTTTATGTAGTTAATAGTAATTAAACAAAATAAAAATAGTATGTTTCTTGTTTATTAAGAATCGAGTAGATTAATCGACTAAAGAGGACCGCATTATGGCACACTCCTAGTCTATGGTTGGTATTTTCCCTGTTGCAAGAGTCGAGCGAGACGGGCCGCGTCGCGGTCAATGTATGAATGTAACCTTGGGTATTAATGAATCAGAGAGTACTTATGTGTTGTATGCATGGACGTATTATGGTTGTACGTGTGTGCAGTTATACTATGCAGTTATATTATTATTATGGTCCTCGGAGGTACTTCATAATCGCAGGTCACCGAGAATCTATGTTGCCAATTGTATTATTATTCAATCTATTCCTTTAATCTATTCAATTTATTCCTTCGTACCTATTACGATTTTTTTCAATTTTTATTGCAAATCATATTTCGTAGACATATATGTATATTTTATCATTAATCTGTGATCATATGTTTGGTTCTTTTCAAACAAAGGTTGGTAAATGTTTGGATTTGAACGGAATATAATTATTTTATCTTCTTACGAAAGACTATTTTAACTCATTGCTTACAAACTTTATTTTCGATAAAATTATTATAATTACCTACTCATTAAGATATAAGTAGGTAGGTACCATTAATTAGTAACCATTGTTACCGTTTATTCTTATTAGCGTTTTGTAATCTGTCATTTTATTTTTCGAGAAAATCGTCATTAGACACGTAGTTAACTTATAATAGGTACTTAGGTATTTAAAAAACCTGATAATATTAATACGCGAACCCCGTACCATGGTGTTTGTAAATAATTAAGAGAATGCGTAACGTGCATTACTCAATGACCAAAGAATTCTTTGGTAATTGGCAATACTATTATAGTAAAATAGAATAGGTATTATTGGTACGATTAAATATATTTATCTATTACAGAAAGCGCTATCTGTCAGTCATTGCGAGTCTTTGCTTCATTCTTCATTTGAAATAGCGCCATCTGTCAGTCATTGTTTCATTCTTCATTTGAAATAGCGCCACCTTTTACAGTTCCATCAAAGCTTGTGTCTGACGCATTTAGTGGAATCTCAACAGTTTGACGCGAAATAGTTCTCAAATCTACAATAGGTGTCGGGCCGACCTTCGTTACCAGCTTCTAAGACCATGGAACATATTACGTAGACAATTACGGGAAATGGAGTTTGAATTATGATTAGAGGCCGAGACTTTACGAAGCTGAAATAGGTACGAAATCTTGAATCCGGTTGGCAAAATATACAGGGTGTAAACGAAATCATGTAATTCCTTCAAACCTCGTGATGTAGGTACTGCTGACATAGATTAACCTTGAACGGGTTACATTTGATATCAATAAAAAAAAATACAAAAAGTAAACATGTGTTCTTAACGTGGGGCATTTTAGCTCCCCGAGATAAATTACCGCGCGGCGAGCGGTAGCCGCGCAATTCGCTCGGGGCGCTAAAATGCCTCACGTTAAGAACACATGTTTACTTTTTGTATTTTTTTTTATTGAATCCGAAAACTTCCCTCTCAGGTTTAATCTATGTAAGCAGTAAATTACGCGGTTTGAAGGAATTACATGATTTCGTTTACACCTGTATAAAACAAAAGTTAGCCAGCCATAGCATAGTCCCAGCCTAATGCACTGCTGTCGATCTGAATCTGTGGAAACACTGTCGGAACTGGATTTAGTTACTATTTGAATGAACGCGTGTGCATTGCTTCCGATCCAAATTCGAGCTGTCATCATAGATTTCTTAGGTACGTGCCACAATATCACGGCCCGTGTTTTCTCAGACTCAGGCGCGAATCCAACCCTAAAAAAAGATTGTGGTCACAGCCACCCCAAAATTGGCCAAGTGCGAGTCAGAGTATGAACTCGCTCATGATCGATATAGTGCGTTCTTACAAAGGAGATGTTTACAAAATATATGACGCCCTAACCACGATTTTGTAGGTACAGTGTATAATAGTTTCACGTGGGCAAACCGTGGGGCGAACACTAGTAAATTAATAAACCTGTAAAATGTTAGTTTGTTCGCTCATTAAAATTACAAAAGTAATTGTGTGTTTGTTTGCACATCACAGTATCACATTTAAACTCTAAACTTCTATCGACCTCAATAGACCGTGAAAGTGTGACGTCACAAGTCTATTGGGGTTGTGGGCATGCCCATCGTGCCCACAACGGTGGATCCGCGCTTGCTCAGACCCAGATTTGGACCTGTGCACAAGCGCCAAAGCTACTTAGGTACTCATCTTATCGAAGTCACCGGCTAGATTCAATTAAGTCTTTCGAGTTAGGAGAATTCTTATAGTGACTATCACGGCATCACCTGCTAGGTCACATGGGTTGTCGACTGCCTCACCTGTTTCTACGGATAAAGCTGCTGCCACAAGCCTACTGGTGTAAATAGAATGTTTGTCAAACATTTCGTCCACCGTCTTCCTGACGTCATAGCTTCGTCGGTTACTTGTAAACCCAGTGCTGCATGCAGGGGAAGTTGAAATTAATAAGTACTTACTTAGTTGGTACGATGTTGTCTGCTGATTCACAGTCAGGATGGTCAGCAATTAAAATTGACTGCCTTGTAACGCGAATGCTGAGCATGGTGTCCTGGGTTCCATCCCCAAGTCGGGCAAAGTGTTATTGGGTTTTTCCATTAGGAATTTCTCAGTAGCAGTCTGGATTTGTGCCCGGTTGATGGCAATAGGCTTGCCCCCTATTACATGGGACTTAGACATAACTGGCGAAATGAGGGTGCTATTATACACCTCTGCCCAACCCTTCGGGGAATATATGGCGTGATGTTATTTATGCCTATCCCAATATATTGAATTCTTAAGTATGTGCAGTCAGCTCCGCTACCAACCTCGCTGACTGACTAATCTTTTCACCACAGCATGAGCTATTCTCGAATAGTTCTTGCCGACACGAGAGAAGAAGAGGAAGATGCTTATGTACCAATGGTACCTAATTAGCAATCAACAGTTACGAAAACTATTCCTATAATAAATACAGAACACAAAATGGCTAATGGTGGCTAATGACCAACCGCGCGGGTCATACGAATTGCGAGGTTAAGCTGTGCTTGCCGCGGTCAGCCGATGGATGGGTGACCGTTCGTTACACATCGAGACCCCTCCGTTCCTCGGAGAGCACGATAAACAGTCGGTCCCGGGTGTTATACGAATACGTATGACAGTCGTTACGGGAAGTCAGAAACCCGAACGTCTGACAACCGGTCTAACCTTAGGATATCGGCATTGCCCTGTAACTGGGTTGTGGAGGTCTGATGGCAGTCGCTCCGTGTAAAATGCTGGTATTCAGCCGCATCTGGTTAGACTGAAAGCTGACTCAACATAGTTGGGAAAAGGCTAGGCAGAACACACAAAGACTCTGGTCTTTTTCGCATTAACAATCCGTGATCACGGCAAGTAGCATTCCTATAGAATTATGATAATACCTATGGTAATTGTATGTCTTCAGTTTCAACTAACACAATACCGTTACATTTATATCAAATTTCATGCAGCAGTTTTGTCCTGAAGATGTTACAAACATGATCAAACAAAATCACTTTCGCTGTATCGTAAAATTTAGAGTTTGCATGATAAGGAATTACAAATACACAATAACAATATTTAGTGTTAGTTTGTTTGGTGGAATTAACACTTACTGGTGTCGATTCTGTTGCGCACTTTGACAAGACTAAACTAAACTAAGGGTGTTTCTCTCTTTCTGTTTCAATGGAAAAAGAAAGTGACAGTTGCGTTTAGTCTAGTTTAGTACTTAGTGTCAAAATGTGTAAAGAATCGACACCAATGTATGTATGTCATGGATTTCCGCAAAGTAACGCCTTATTCCATCTATACTAATATTATAAAGAGGAAAGATTTGTATTTTTGTATGTAACGAATAAACTTAAAAACTACTGGACCGATTTCAAAAACTCTTGCCGCTAGAAAGCTACATTATCACTGAGTAACATAGGCTACGGGCGGAGCCGTGAGGACACAGCTAGTCTATACTAATATTATAAAGAAGAAATATTTGTATTTTTGTATGTAACGAATAAACTTAAAAACTACTGGACCGATTTCAAAAACTCTTGCCGCTAGAAAGCTACATTATCACTGAGTAACATAGGCTACGGGCGGAGCCGTGAGGACACAGCTAGTGTATACTAATATTATAAAGAAGAAAGATTTGTATTTTTGTATGTAACGAATAAACTTAAAAACTACTGGACCGATTTCAAAAACTCTTTTGCCGCTAGAAAGCTACATTATCACTGAGTAACTTATGCTACGGGCGGAGCCGTGAGGACACAGCTAGTCTATACTAATATTATAAAGAAGAAAGATTTGTATTTTTGTATGTAACGAATAAACTTAAAAACTACTGGACCGATTTCAAAAACTCTTTTGCCGCTAGAAAGCTACATTATCACTGAGTAACATAGGCTACGGGCGGAGCCGTGAGGACACAGCTAGTCTATACTAATATTATAAAGAAGAAAGATTTGTATTTTTGTATGTAACGAATAAACTTAAAAACTACTGGACCGATTTCAAAAATTCTTTTACCGTTAGAAAGCTGCATTATCACTGAGTAGCATGGGCTATATTTATTACTGGAATACAACTTCTTACGCGGGTGGAGCCGTGAGGACACATCTAGTTATTTATAATAATGAATTATTCAAGTTATTTCACTGAAAGATTAACTACGTCTTGTTTTTATAATAATTAAGATTCTCATTAGCATACCTACTTCGAACAGCAGGCTATTAAACAAACCAATTTCCCTCGATATTTTCCCATCATTAATTGAACAATATATCAACAATACAACTTTTTCCTCCATCACATTACTTTCGAGAACCTTCAAAACATGGGTGGATAAAAATAAAATGCTCATAAAAATGTATGAGCTACCACGAGATGCGCATCTAACAAGAGCAGGTTTATCGCCATTCGCTTCTCGCCACTCGCCACCGCCTAGTTATTCCGCGTCACCGGTAATTGTGACAAATGAATGTGTTTCGTTATACTTACAAAATAGTTATAGCGTGAAGAACTGAGGGTTTTTGTTGCGAATACAAGGTAATATTTGCGGTGAGGAAGAAATGATTGTGGTGGGTATAATAGTGATACTTTTAAGATTGAATAGGAATTGAAAATATGAAAGAAAGAAAATTATTTATTTAAGTCTTGTTACAGACCTACAAACACATTAAAAGACAAATAAAAAAACAACAAAATAAAAAAGTTGCATGCCTCCACGAGACTAAAAAAGGAGCCCATCTCAGCATAATGCTGCTACACCGAAGTATAGCAGCGCTGGTTTTCGGATGGGTCCTGAATCAGGACCCATCCGAAAACCAGCGCTGCTATCCTGATGGTGAGGCCACGGGCAAATACATAAATTAATAAATTAATTAGGTACATAAACAAAATAAATTAATTACATAAATAAAATAAATTAATTACAATAAATACTTTGATATGTGTATAAATGAATAAATAATATTAATTATAGTGTGTATCCGCCTTTATGTTACATAATGATGATTTATATAGGTATAGTGCTTTATGGTAAACGAACATGGGAATATTCCAAAAATAACGAATTTCTACTAAACATTCTTTTTTGCTCTGGCGACGTAAAAATGCTAGAATGTGTAATGCAATATAATGTAATGTTGCCAAAGAAAAAAAAATGCCTGGTTGAGTATATGTATAGTACCTAATTCGTAATTTTCGGAATATTCCCATGTTCGTAATTAAAGCACACTATTATTTTTTTGAATTCTTAGAATGGAATAGAATGCTGTAGTTGCTCAATTCAATTTAAGGAACGTTCTTCCCAGCCTTTTACCAACTATGTTGGGGTCAGCTTCCAGTCACCAGATGCGGCTGAATACCTGTATTTTACTCGGAGCGACTGCCATCAGACCTCCGTAACCCAGTTACAGGGCAATGCCGATATCCCAAGGTTAGACCGGTTGTTAGACTTTCGGGCTTCTGACTTCCTGTAACAACTGTCGTAGGTATTTGTATGACACCCGAGACTGTTTAACGTGCTCTCCGATGTACGGAGGGGTCTCGATGTGTAATGAACGGTCACCCATCCTCAAACTGACCGCAGCAAGCGCAGCTTAACCTCGCAAATGGTATGATCCGCGCGATTGGTAAATAGCCACCAGTCCCTCCTAATTCAGTTTAGGGAAATGGTGCATAATTTTTATCTGCGGATCTGCGGCCCGGTAACGCAAACCTAGGTCTATAGATTCTAGAAACGATTCATAAATTAGGTACGTACTCACCTAGCAGCGTACCCGCCATGCCGCGCCCGGTGCAAAAGGTAACGGGACACATCTGAAACTTTTAGTTTCTAAGTTATTTGATGGATTTCTATTGTACAGTCAGCAACAAAAGTATGTTAACACTTCAGTTTTTTAAATCATAACTGAACACAATAATATTCAAATTTAATCGGAACACGTGTAACAATAAAATAACACAAACTCTTGACTATTACATATATGAAATTCTGAAAAGCAGTGTAACGAATAATTTGGTGTCTTTTAGATGTTATGTAAAAGTAACAGTGTTAACCAACTTTCGTTGTTGACCGTACTTATTGAAAACATTAAATCAAGCTTTTTGAAGTGTCACCCAGTATCTGGCGTGAACTTCAAGACGTATTCACATCAAAATACATAACAAATAACCTATAATCATTGATACCTATAATAATTATGTACTAAGTACTAGATGCTCTGTTTAGAAGAACAACATGGTATCATCGAGTTGTGGTTCCGGAACCACAGTGCCATAGAACTTGACAGCTGTCTAGCGGTAGTTTGAACCTTATTGCGTCAATGCATTTGGCACATGTTGTCTATACGAGATAGCGTGTCTATTTATTTCAATGTCGTTGCCTAAAATACTGAAAATTCTGTATCTACAGAAGTTCAAAGCTTTTATTGCGAATAGTTATGCATTTACAAGCATATATTTACTATGAAAGGTGGATGAATGAAACGAAATATGAAAGGTTTACTGTGATTGGGTTCTCGAGTTCGAAACCAAGGCACGCACCTCTGACTTTTCGGATTTATGTGCGTATAGTATAATTATCACTTGCTTAAAATCAGCGAAGGAAAACATCGTGAGGAAACCGGCATGCCTGAGAGATTTTTCTCGACGGCATGTGAAGCCAAGTCAAAGGCCATGGGCCGCATAAACTCTGACACCAGGATAGTTACTAACCACACGAAAAGAAGAAGACTATGAAAGGTCACATATTCAGTTGCACGGTGCACAGATAGATTAAAATTTCTTGTAATTGAAAATACACCTTAATAACATAAATGTTTGACAATTAAATAGTAACATTATATTCTAAGCATTATTACTACAAATTATAATACAATAATACGATGACAATTCAACCCTAAATCGCAACATACGTAACATTCAGAGGCACGTGGGACGTGGGTCATACGAACCCATTCAAAAAACTAGGCACGCGCCATGTCGCAATAGAAAGACGTCGTTAAACAAAGAGGCTATTGTGCCCGAAACGATCCCGGGTGGGCAGTTATTGTACAAATACGGCTGATTCGCGGAATTCGCAGGGAGACGCTTAAAATTTGCGGGAAAAAATGCCGCGCTCGGGTGGAGACAGGCGATTGTACCTGATAGGGTTGATGCACAGGGTTGTGTGCAATATTTTTCGTTTAATGTGTTTGTTGTAACAATAGTTCGTTAAGGTTGATATTTTTTTTATTAGTTGTTACTAGAGTTTTTGTAAAATCTAATGCTTTTTATAGTTAAAGTGGAGATAAGTTTATTAACGCAGTTTTTTATTGTTCGACCAAAAATTTTATATTTTCGAATTAGATTCATAGTCCACAATACTACAGTCCTTTTTGTCTGTCCAAGTTGCACGCAGACCCGTTTATTTTCTGTTCTGACAACAAAAAATTGATTTCTTACTGGATATATTTTGCAAAACTGTATTTTGCCAACTAAACAATACTCGAACAAAAACTTAAATACCCACAAACTCCCACGCATCAACCCTAATGTGTCTCCATTCTCTGTTATTAATAACGGCAGCATATTACAATTCAATTTGAGCGGCCCACCCGCGCCCGCGCCGCCTCCGGGAACCCGTAATCCTTGCGTATAATCCGCCAACAGATAAACTGAACTCAATTATATTAAAAGCCAACATGAAAATTTTGCCAAATCTCTGGCAAATGCTATTAAATCATCTAATAGCATTGTCAGCTGTTACACACGTATTAACGTGTTCAATGTGCTGATTTTGAATTTTAACCCGGCTCGACTATTTGAGGGTTATGATTTCGGCACTTATATTATGTCTGCCTTGCTGCCTCGTTGGTCTAGTGGTCAGAAGCGTGACTGCTGAGTCCTGGGTTCGATCGCCAGGTCGGGCAAATTGTTACTGGGTTTTTCCATTATTAATTTCTCCGTAGCAGCATGGAGTCTGGATTTGTGCCCCGTTTATGGCAATAGGCTCGCCCCTATTACATGGGACTTAAACATAACTGGCGAGACGAGGGTTTAATAAAAGCACTTTTGCCGAACCCGTCGGGGCATATAAGGCGTGATGTTTCATGTTACGATATGTTATGTTATTGTCTATTGGTAGATATTTACCATGTAACTACTTGAAAAAGTAACAATACTCTGCTAGATATATGGTATTCTAAAGAGTACCTACACCCAGCAATAAAATTACTCCTTAAAAAACAGAAATCTGTTACTTACATTTATTCATATGGATGGGAAACCTGGTGACCAGTAAATTTCTTAAAGCAAGACCCACTTTTGCAGATTTGATGATGCTTGAGGAATAATAGAACAATGCCAAGTGGAACATTTTGTTAATAGGTAGGTAATGTAAATCATGCAATACGAATGAACCGAAAGTACCTACCTCAAATAAACAGGCGAAATTTTACAGGGTTACTAGGTATCGTTAATAGAAACCATGCAAATATAAAAATACCTAAACTTTAGTTAATTAGATAAACGACCAGTACGCGCGCGATTTGAATGCAGTCGGCGCCTGAGGTGAAACCTTCCGCACGCCTCGCCTCACACGTCCGCTAATGTAGTGGTGTCCTTGTCATCTAGCAGCACCAGCGCATTCCCAGACGCATTCCTCAGCTCTGCATTCAATTCGCGCGCGCCTGGTGTAGTTGGTTGTCTAATTAGCTAAACACCAACTCAATCAAATCAAAAAGAAAATCAATCAGTTGTTTGTCAGCTTCTCGTCAATTTAAGTTGCCATTAATTTCGTGCTGTCACTGTCATTTCGTCTTAATGTGACAGTGATAGGACGAGGTTTAACGGTAACTTACGGGGTGTCCTGCGTAAGCGACAATGGCGACGCGGTGCGACGCGACGCGACACAACGTGGAACAAATACGAGTTACGTCGCGTCTAGCTACATAGGGCGCTAGTAGGGAATGCCGTTGTCTTGATCGCGTTTGTCGCGTTCGTCGCTTACGCAGGACACCCCGTTATAATTGAGTAGCGTTTGAGCATTTGATCAAAAGTCTCGTAATCACTTTTTACGATACCGACGATGACGAGAAGGGACTTCTTTAGTAAAAATATTGTTATTTCATAGAATAAGTTTAACATGGTAACATAATATCATTCTTACATATTCAAGTAAAAGTACGTCAACAATCCGATATTTACAAGTGTTCACGCATGGGAGGCTGCGGGTATCGGCTCTCTCATTTAACGTAATCGGTTTAGTATAACTAATGCTATTTGTTGCTACAGTGGACGCGCCTTTACGATCATGCAGGGCTGCTGTGATTGTCATGGAAGCTTTGTTTCCTTTATTTATATTTACGTAGATAACAATTATTATTTTGTTACGGCCCATAGCTAAGAGCCTTGGACTTGGACGTGTAAAGGGCTTATACTTATTACTCAATATTTATTTGCGTATTCCACAATGTTACTTAGGAGGTAGTAATAGAAAATGAAGTAATGTGTTACAATTGTGGACCCATGGGCACAGCAAAGTAGGAGAGAGGAGGATAATTATTAGTTAAAATTTTAAAAAGAAATAGGAAGTTTAGTTTTTTTTTTGCTTAAGCGACGGTTTTTTTAGATTGCATTGCCGCTGTATGGTGGTCGTAATATAGCAGAGAATGAAGTCACTAAAACGTTGTCTATAGTCCGATTCCTATAATTTACGGAGCGTTATTGGTTAATGTGAGACTTATAGGTACCTTTACAAAGAATGAAGCAAAAACCTCATAGCTTTGCACAGTAGACTCTTCCATATCGTCGCGTGGGCAGTGAAAACCTCGTAAAGCACAAATTCATTTTTATTTTTTGTTATTCGTTTGTTGGGTAAAAGACCTTGTAATGCATATTTAGAACGGACGTGCACAGCTCTAAGATGAAATAGATTGATGAATAGATAATAAAACAGAAGAACCTTACATCTACACTTCATTAACAGGCATTTATTATCATCACCTCCTGTAAAATTACATTCATTACAATTACGAGGCTTTCACTGCCCAGCGACGATATGGAAGTAGCTATCACAGTTAAAATTGGCTTACGAGTCTATTTATATGCCCAGTTTGGCAATAAAAAATGCTACCAATGGTAAGCAAAACGATTCGTTTTTGATTGTAGGAACCGGGCATTAGTAAACAAGATGGTGTGGTTTTCTAGAGAACGTAATCTGACAACGTTCTCTAGGAAATCACACAGGCTTGTCAACGTTCTAGTGATGTCATACACCGGTGTATTACGACCGCCATACAGCGGCAACGCTGTTTTAGGAAAGTGTTTCACGATTACAGTCTCTGTACTCTAATTGCAATTTTTAACACATACTTTCAATCGCAGTAGCTTTGATTTCGACAGTTCAACAGTATCCATTGCACCGTATGTTTCAACGTATGCAAGACGCGACAGTTCCGTCTTTACCATAAGGGCACGTGGGGCACGAGCCCAGGGCCCCCTGCCTGAGGGGGGCCTCGAAATGCCGAAACCCAGTGCCTATAAATATTTTTCAATGAATCAATTTTTAAAAACACATTGGTTTCTAAGTTCAATGTATCATTAACAAAGCACCCAGATAACTAGGGTTGCACAGCAGAACGTTGCTCAGCAGAAGTTTTCTTTAATTTGAGACAAATTGCTGCCAACTTCAGACTTTGTAACTTTTCACTATCATATAAAAACAACTTGAAGTACAAGTTAGTGTCAATGTAATAACCAATTATGTTACTGATCAAAACTACATTCTGATGTTATAATTCACGTTGTTTTTGGCTTTTCAAAAGGGGCTCAAATTTTCTGTGCCCAAGGGCCCCTGCATGGCCTAAGACGGCTCTGCCACGCGATGAATATTCTTGTATTGTCAAAAATGAAAGTTGCAATTGACAGTGTGTTTCGTAGATGGAGTGCACAGACTCTTAGGCGAAACACACACTTGTGGCGACGGAGCCACAACACCGCGCGTGAATGCGTTTTGTGTGTGTTGCACTGCGCGGGTTTTCTATACAAACACAGATACTTGCAAACAACATACGAACACGTATTCCCGCGCTACGCTGCGTGATGCGGTGCAGTGTGCGAATCGCCTTATTGGGGAAATAAAGGCATTCGGTAAACTGAATCCAACCTGCAATGTTCTATTTTAATTATTGTGTTCATAAGACAAAAGGCTTACAACGTGTCTCAGTGTGTAACTATGTGGGGGTCAGCTTTCAGCCTAACCAGATGCGGCTGAATATTACACGAAGTACAGTATTTTACAAGAAGCGACTGCCATCAGACCTCCGCAACCCACTAACTGGAGAATGCCGATATTTTAAGGTTAGACCGGTTGTCAGACTTTCGGGCTCCTGACTTCCCGTAACGACTGTCATAGGTATTTGTATGACACCCGGGACCGACGGTTTAACGTGCTCTCCGAGGCACGGAGGGGTCTCAATGTGTAACAAATGGTCACCCATCCACGGACGGACCGCGGCAAGCTCAGCTTAACTTTGCAAATCATATGATCCGCGCGATTGTTTATTAGCCAAGAGCCTCTCTTCAACGTGTCTCAGTATCATGTTGAAATAAGCACTTACGTCGGCCTTTTATTTCCTAAAAGATCTTCTATTTATTATAAGTTACCTACATAATTACTTAGTTTAAATAAGAAATAAGGAGGCAGTCCCCTGTTCCCGCTAACTCTGGCAGACATAACTAAAAGTGTGAAGGCGCTCCACGACGAGGCTCCAGTTAATTGAATACTAACCGCTACTAGTGGAACTGGAGCACCATGAAGACGGAAAACTGAAATAGAACGATAATTTGTGTGGAAATTTTGGCAGAGGCGTATAGTAACACCCTCATTTCGCCGTTATTTTTAAGTCCCATGTAATATGGGGTAAGCCTATTGCTATCAACCGGACACAAAACTCCGGACTGCTACTGAAGAAATCCACACGGAAAAACCCAATAATAGTTTGCCCGACCTGGGGATCGAACCCAGGACCACCCGATCAGCAGTCGCGCTTGCCACCACTAGACCAAAGAGACAGTTATTTTCGTATAACTCGTGCCGACATGAGAGAAGAAGAAAAAATAATAAAAGCTGAATCTTACCTCCCCATATATATTTTTAGCATAAACGGAACGTACCTACCTATTGTTTGAAAGAAAACAAGTACCGGCAAAATGGGGCTATTTGAGAACTAGGTTAATTGGAATTCAGTTATGTAACGTACTTCTTATACGTATTTACGATTTACAATGGAATTGTATATTTATTATTATAAAATAAATATTAAAATTGAAATTATTTATAGTTAAAAAAATCTATCGAAAATCTCCTCTACCTTAATCATTCCAATTAACCCCATGACTCTTAAATAGCCCCATTTTACGGTACTTAAGCACAAAACAGATAGGTACAGAAGTCAATCACATGTATGTACTTCAGTTTTCATAGCTACGCTCGGCGTTAGCTCTATCTATATATCTATCTCTCTCAAGCGCACGCATGGCACTCGCGCTCGCACTCACTTGTACTCTAGTCCCAAACAGTCCGAAATATCGTGTCCGTGAGCAGTGTCTATGTGTGCGTTGCTCGAGCGTGTATATTGACTTCTGTACCTATCTGTTTTGTGACTTAAGTCGTAATTATCATACCTATTGAAAAGTAACTTCCGAATTGTAGAACTAGAACGAACGTTTGACGTAGCTATAGCATCGTAAACAATGTTATTTAATGTAAGCGACTTTTGATTCTAAAATATAACTGTCTTATAACATTTTGGTTCATTTTTTTGCGACGTTCACAATTTGTATCATACACATGAATAAAGTTTTCAATTTAATTAAATTAATAGTATGTTTGAAACGAGTATTTCGGATTCAAAATTCACTTACATTTACGATAATATTAACGTGACAGCATTTGTGCTGGGCCGCGTAACTCAAAAAAGATTAGTTTTGAGTTACGCGGTAATAATAGAAGAACGCATCGTTTGAAAAAACACAATCAATGGTTAGATCCAATAGCAACGCGTTATTTCAAAAACAAAAACACCGCATATTATGCCATATTTATTCCATCGAGCTGCGTAAACAGCGCGTAAATCAGGTGAGTTTCATACTAGAACGTGTCGCGACGTGCGCTTTATTGAAAAAATAAAGATAATTATGATTTGTATAGTTATTATTTAAATGGAATATTGTGGATTAAAAAGAATTATAATTATGATAAGAAGAAAAAGATATATCTTTGTTCTCCTGAAAAGTTAACTATTTTGAGTTACGCGGTGTTAGACGATAGGTAATATCGACGAGTTAAGTTATTAAGACGGTGATCTACTAAACTGAACCTATTACACCACAATACTTCCTCGTGAGAACCGGTAGTAGCATCATACGAGCAGCGGTCCGGAAAGTTAAAACGAGCCCCGCCCTTCCCTCTCCTCGCCCACCCCCCAGCGTCCTCCATCGCGAACATTTTACACAATTCAATTAAGAACTGCATTGTTATTGTTTTTAAATATGTCTGTAAATATAAAGATAACATCTTTCCTTATGACTTGCGTACGAGTGCGTGGTTTTACGCGGAGCGTACTGCCGGACCTTTGTTACGTTTTGAGAAAACTTAACCCCAGTAAAAGCGGTGAAAACGTCTTATGTCAGTGTTTAATTGAAGTCATGTAATTATATGCTTCTACATAAAATATTTAGGAGACTAATCTGCTTCTGTTTAGTCAGTCAGTAGGTTTGGTAGCTGGACTGCGAAGAAAAGTCAGAGGGGCAGGCCAGGGTTAAGGAAGGCAAGCGTTCAACCGGCCACTGTTCCGCAAACTTTTTGTGGTACACCTACGAAATCGGGGAATTTCAGAGGTACACCATAAATAAAAAATCATATTTTAATCATATAAAGATAGCAAAGAATACATTATTTCCGTCCGCCTTTATAATTTTATAAGAAATAGATTTTTCCCGCGGCACACCAATTAATGACCACGGTACACCAGTGTGCCGCGGCACACACTTTGCGGAATACTGCGCTAGGCTATTACTGCTTCTCTGGTATTTTAAAATGAAACTACAAATATTTTTTGGACAATTCTTCGATTCCAAAAAAACTTAATAAGACAAACAAATGTTAGCATTTTTGATTGATCGTTTAATAGAAGTATGCTAGTGTTGGTTTCTATAGTTGTTATTTAAAGTTTGCGAAATCGTTTACTCTAATTTTACTATAAGTAAGTATTGTGTACACTATATTTTCCCATATCAAGACTGTATTGAACTAGTTATTTAATAGAAAAAGAGCTTAATCACTTTGTGACGTCCTTTGTTTGACCGTAACCCGAACCGGTGGGCGTCGGGTCAGGCCCTTCATTAGTTAATCTATTGGTTTACGACGAAGCCCATAATGTCACCGTATTTTGTTTTAATTGGTGTTGCCAGCGATTACCTTTTAAGTTATTGGTAAGTAATATTGGATTCTATAACTGCTGTAGTAGAGCAAATAATTATGAGTATGGTTTTTTATAGAGTAGACAAGAATGCAATAATTTTGAAGTGTATTGCAGTCTCTAGTAGAAACTCGTCGCTGCGGCAGCGCTGTTTGTAGGCGAGATCGCGCCGCAGTGCTGTTTTTTTCTACTATAGAATCTCATACATCACAGGGCACCGACACGTTCATACCTCAGGTGGTGACTAGCACTTGCGTGCAGACTAGGGCTCATCACCTACTTACAAAGACGATGAGATCAGGTTTAGGTACCAGCTTTGGGTTAACAAAGGCTGAGGAAGAAAAAGATAGCCTGAGATATCTATCAGTGCTGCCTACAAGGCCGAAGCCGTAGGGCCACATTATCTACGTCTCACCTACACCGTGGCTACGAGTGCCAATCTTTTTTTTATACGTTTTTTTTAGGACTTTCGCAGTTCTATAAGTTATGTGCTTATGATTCCAAATGTATAACTGCCTTACTACAAAATCGAGTTTAAGAGTATTGTTTAGACTAAATAAGGCGGGCTTAACGGTAATTTTATAAAAAATAATTTCTGGGTTTATGTAGTTTGACCACGTTTTTATCAAGTGTCTAAAGTTTTGTAGTACGAGAGCATACTGTACTCTTTTCACTTGTATTTAGTAAAAAATGTAACGCATTATCAAATTTATGGGAATACGTCACAAAATATGGATTAATAATTAATAAAATGAAGTTATCTATGAAAACATCAAAACAAATATGATAAAATGTACAGTCAACATCAAAAGTCGATGACCACATTCCGATTTTCAAAATCACTTGTCACTATATCACCCATAAATCGCTCAACAAGATAGGGCGCCAGTATTGAATGAACATCATTAAAGTTCAAAATTAACTGAACACTACTCGCCAAAGGTCACTGAACACCATTTTGTCAAAAATTGCTGATCGTTATAATATCCGAAAACATCATAACATTCAGTTTTACAGAAGTCACTGAGCAATATAAAATGCTTGTTTTGGTTAGCTAGTGTAATCACGGCAATGTCCAAAAATAACTTAACATCGTAGATAACAAAAGTTACTGAACATTACTTTGTTTCGGATACGTAGCGTGTAAACTTATACTATCAAAAGTAGCTGAACTGCAAACTAAAAAAGTGCTCGTTACCAAATAGTTAAAATTTAAATGGATGTATTTTTCGAATTTAACTTTCCAATATTATTATTTTTTAATTTTTAAGCTTTTTTTAAATTTTTAAGCTTTTTTTTTTAATGTAAGCCTTATCATAACTGTAATTGTAATTGATAAAAAATTAAACCTTGTTTTTGTTTTGATTATGAAAGTTTAAATTTGTTGATTTTTAATAAAAACAAATAATAATTATTAACTGTACTGATTTATGGAACCATTTAATTTAATTTTGTTTATAATAAATAAAAGGGTGGTGATATGCATGTGTCTACTTAATTTATATACCAAACACATATACCGAAAAAAAATACACACACATATTAAACCCAAAAAACATTTCATTTTGTTCAGGGACTTTAGAGATAAACGATGGTATGCTATTTTTGTCAAAAATTTGTTCAGAGACTTTAGAGACGAAGAATGTTATGCTTTTTTACTATAATTTAGTTTAGCGACTTTTGAAAAGTGATGGTCAGCTACTTATGGCCTTTTATGATAATCATTCATTTCTGGCGCTTGTCATGTTGAGCGATTTAGGTATAATACGGTGTACAGCGATTTTGAAAATCTAAATGTGGTCATCAACTTTTGATGCTGACTGTACCATTGATGTGAAAAAAGAAGAACATTCTGTACTTATATTTAACCATAAACGTTAAATACAAGGTTAGTCGGAAAGAGGGGGTACTAAGCTGAAAGGGTGTTAAAGTACCCATAATAAGGGATAACTTTTGTTCTACAACTTTCCCCAAAACTCGATAGTTTAAGAGAAATAGCTTTTCAAAGATTTCGTAAAAAATATGCTAAAATCTATCTGTTCATAGCTATGATCAGCTGTTTTTACAATTTAGGTCATATTTGGGGTCACGGATAAGGAAATTGATTTTCTGAATTCATAGGTAATTAAAGCAGGCACCTATGTCTTTTTTTGAAAAAACTAAAATAAAAATCTTATTGCATGCAAATAAAAATTATCGAATTTTGAAATTTTAACACTTGCTTTAAAATAGTCATCAGTGATACTTTAGGTGGCCCGCGGCTTAGTACCCCCTTTCCGACTAACCTTGTTTATCAATAAGCCTCTAAGCACCTAATTAGACGGTATGCACGTGTATGCAAATATAGAATACGTTTTTAAATTCTAAATACTCGGAAAAAAATCCTCAATTAATTGGTGCCGACGTTACAAGGATGGGGCATAATTGTGGTTTACGGGGAAGGCGTCCATTGTTGACGTTTTGAAAAAAGAATTCAATTGATCATCATGGAACTGTAAACGCTTTAAGTCCATAGACTTTTGCTGCAAACTCGACTTTATTAGTGTATGTTAAGGTGTTGTTTGGCTTGAAATTGATATTGATATAAGATGTTCGTTGGAGTGGTTATTTCTGTGGTCGCGTGCATGTAAATCCTTTCTTTGTAAATATTTATCCAAATAAAATGTAATCGGTGATTCAATATGATGTTTTACCTGAGATTTATGTTTTTTAATTGTGTGCAAATAATTGAAACGCCAATCAGAAACAATTTTAATCCTTGATAGCCCACGTTATGGCTTAAAATTAGGTCCTTACCTATGAAATTGGCGTTTTTTTCTCACAAATAGAGAACCTCGTCACTTCTATGATTTAAAATATATATCAATTGCTTGATATTATATCGAATAATGACCATTATAGACAACTACCAATAGTAAAAAAACCTTATTACTTATAGTTTTCTAAACATAAAAAATACCTTAAAAATTACTCCCCTTTTTGTTAGCAGAAATGACCACTATTTTTGTTTTAACTTTGCCAAAACTTATTTTTGTCGCATAATCTAAGTGGCATACGTTATCTTAGTTTTTAAACATTAGTGCATAAAAGTTTTAAAACATTAGTGTTCATAATTGTTAAATAAATTAAAAAAATGTTAGTATGAAAAATGCAACTTCTTTAAAATTCTACATACAAAACGCTGATTTCATAGGTAATGACCTAATACTTGCATAATAAGAAAATTCCTTGAATTAATTTCTCATTTTAAAAACATTTATTGAAAGACGAGAATAACAGCCGCACTCATAAAGGTTAATGGGTCATTAACTATTACTTAAGAGTGACCAGTATAATATCTATACTGGGATAAGCAAACGTTAGTTAATCTTTCATTAACGTTTTTAAGTGCGCAGGTATGTTGTGGTAAAGAACATAAATATTATTTTCATCAGATATTGCTATGCATTGGAGGAGTACACCATTCAGTGTCCAGATTATGAAAAATGTCTTAAAAGTATCACCACTATTGCCTACATGAGTATGGAGGCATGAAACCTCCTTTATGTCGATGAAAAAGTACCTACTTATTACAAAAAAAACTTCTTGAAACTAAGTAACACAAACACCAGTTTAAGTAGCGTTCATTAACTGCTGTACATTTTATCAATGAAAACATCTGACAATAAAGCGGGGTGCACAATAATAACAACGCAAGGGCTGGTACACACTCGACAATGGCAAACATTCGCGGCGTGACGACACTTCATTATTCGGTATTGAACATCGATGGTAGTGCTGTTGAGTTGTTGCATGTCGATATTTGTTATCGATACATTATTGGCTTATCAAAAAAATCGTTGACAATTACCCGTAATAAAAAACATTTTTACAAAAATAAAAACCAACTTCAAAAAAACGATGAAAAGAATAAAATAATTACCATATTATAAAATTAACCGTTTCAAAAGTCGGTGCCTTCAATTTGGTTCAGCGTGGATTAGCACTGACTTCTGAAACTGTTAATTTTATAATATGGTAATTATTTTATTCTTTTCATCGTTTTTTTGAAGTTGGTTTTTATTTTTGTAAAAATGTTTTTTATTTTTTTCGTTTTAGTGGCCTTTATTAAAATATGGTTGGACCCACTAAAGACTCTCATCATCACATTATGCGTACTGTTCGTCATTGAGGAGTTCCATTGTCTATCTCCGAAGTTCTTCACCAAATTTAAATGGGACGAATCTGGAAGTATATCCTTTCAAATAAAAATAAAATCTAAATCGGTTTATAAATGACGGAGTTCTGAAGTAACAAACATTAAAAAAAGAAAGAAAAAATAATACAACCGAATTGAGAACCTCCTCGTTTTTGGAAGTCGGTTAAAAATGGGAAACATGAATCAAAATTTAAATTTTAGTTCTAAAATAAGACAGTGAATTTAAAAAAAAAGAATATTATGGTACTGTATTCAATTCATAGGTCCATTGAAATCTATTCATAGATTAAAGGGAACATATGTATAAGAGAAAGAATAAAAAGTCAGAGGCATAAAATTACCACAAGCCTCCATGATAGGTCTTAATAAATTTATTTAAAAAAATGTACGACATAAAGATCATGAAATTGCGTCATCCTATCGAATTTATCAGGTAAACATATCGATAAAGATTTCATCATCACTACTCCGTCAATTGCCGTCGCAACAGGGGTGCACAACCCTTCATCGCGGCTTAATTCTATAATTGAGGGTTAAATCTCTGGCAGACGGGCTTACTCATTATCACACCATGTTTATATCTCAGTACTTAATCGTTTACGATGCACCCGGCAGGGAGCCAGGCCGTATCTTGATGGCATTTTGACAATTGCGTCATAAAAATGTGCGAAGTTGTGAGAAAAATGATTGAAACTATGTGAGTAACAGTGGACCATAGACTTCTTCTCACTCTTCTTCACTCGTGGAGTCTCTGTTACTGCAATGTAAGTGGAGAAGATATGTGTATCGTGGTCGAATGGCTATACCGTGCAGATAACGTTCAGAACTTTCTAGAAAAATAAATAAAATTAATACATATAAAAACTAAAATTTCCAGATTAAAATACCTGTAACTAAGTAATGTTGCTGATATATTGATAGATAAAGACAGTGATGGCTAAACCTAAGAAAGATAAGTATAGTCATCATCAAAAACTAAGTGATGAGTAGCTACTTAATGTTAAAATTGTTTTATGAATGAATGTTTCCAAATTATGATTTAAGTAGACGGACACCTGTCAAATTGTTACGCTAGTCGCAAACTCTAGTCTTTGGCTAGGGGCGCGTCGAAATGTTGCCACTTAATTTAATTTAATTAATTTATTATTATGTCTGTATTTTTCATTGCTCTATATAACTTTCTGATACTTATTAATTATTATTTTTTATCTCTGTAACTATTTATTGCCGAACAGCGTCCTTTTATGTCCACAGCGACCGCAGAACAGTGTTATTGTCTGTGCCTCGGAACTTTATGTGATCTTTTTTACTTAGTAGTTCCGAGACAGCGACACGCCAGCTTACGCTGAAAACCAGCGCCGTGGTTCCGTGCCTTCGCGCACGGGCCACGGCATTATGCTGAGCGTCGGCCGTTTCGCGCGGTAGTGGCGCATAATATATTTCTGTGCCAGTTATTTTATTTTTATAAAAAGCTATGTTATCTGCGTCACTCTCACGTGAATAAACGGTTTTTCTTTCTTTCTTTCTTTCTTTCTTAAGTATGTTATCAAATAACAGACAAGTAAATTCTTTAAAGAATAGTATTATGATAAATGTAGATGTCATCACAATTAACTCCTAAGACAATTTTAAAATTGCAAAACATTAATCGTGTTTAGCTGGTGATTGTACAAAATTATGTAAACATACGTTTTCCTAAGGAAGGCTTCCATTATAATTAAATGCATTATATTCAACCTTATCAGTATTTAACACGGATCGACAACCGTCTAATCTTCGCAACAACCGAACTACTAGATAACGGGACCGCACGTACCGTCTTCAATATTACAGACTCCAGTTATAGTTCTACTTACCGGTATATAATACTCAACGTATAGAGGCTTTTCCTCAATATAAGTAAGGAGTAAGGATTTACTCACACGTTTTACTATTATAAATATACAACAAGGTTAGTCGGAAAGGGGGTACTAAGCCGCGCGCCACCTAAAGTATCACTAATGACTATTTTAAAGCAAGTGTTAAAATTTCAAAATTCGATAATTTTTATTTGCATGCAAAAAGGTTTGTATATTAGTTTTTTCAAAAAAAAAATCATACCTGCTTTAGTTATGAATTCAGAAAATTAATTTTATAATTCGTGACCCCAAATATGACCTAAATTGTAAAAAACAGCTGATCGTAGCTATGGACAGATAGATTTTAGCGTATTTTTTTATGAAATTTTTGAACAGCTACTTCTCTTAAATTAATGACTTTTGGGGAAAGTTGTAGAACAAAAGTTATCCCTTATTATAGGTACTTTAACACCCTTTCGGCTTAGTACCCCCTTTCCGACTAACCTTGTATACACCGTGAACCAAAGATACTCGAAAGATTTCAACCACGCCTTTCTGATGGTATTATGAGTCAATAATGTTATGGGAACATAGAGGGGCTTGTGACTAATTACCAACCACGCGGATCATTCTGTGGATGGGTGACCGTTCGTTACACATCGAGACCCCTCCGTGCCTCGGAGAGCACGTTAAACAGTCGATCTCGGGTGTCATACGAATACCTATGACAGTCTTTACGGGAAGTCAGAAGAAGCCTGAAGGTCTGACAACCGATCTAACCTTAGGAGGCATTGCCCTCTTGTAACTGGGTTCTGGAGGTCTGATGGCAGTCGTTCCGTGTAAAATACTGGTATTCAGCCGCATCTGGTTAGATTGGAAGCTGCCCCCAACATAGTTGGGACAAGGCTAGGCAATTCAGTCAATTTAATTATTTTTATTTTTCGAACAAAAGAAATCAACGCACTTTAATGCTTCCTTGTGAACAATACCTTAGGTCAAGCTGGCAACATTTAAATTATCGTGTGAGAGGATAAGAAAACTTCTCACTTCAAGGAAGAGAACATGATAAGGAACCAACTGGCCGGTAAGCTTGTAGTTTCCGTTTCTATAAGCCGCAACGTCATGTTCATTGGGTTTGTTACCCTAGAGATGCAAATTGAAATTGAAATCTAGTGATAGCCTAGTGCTGTGACCATCGGACTGCCAAGTCATAGGTCTCGAGTTAAAACCCAAGGCACGCACCTCTGACTTTTCAGATTCATGTGCGTACTGTATAATTATCACTTGCTTAAAAACGGTGAACGAAAATATTGTGAGAAAACCGGCATGCCTGAGAGATATTTCTCGACGGCATGTGAAGCCAAGTCAGAGGCCCATGGGCGGCATAAACTCTGACACCAGGTTAGTCACTAACCACACGAAAGGAAGAAGACCCTAGAGATTTTACGACTTGTGAATTTCCATAAATAATGAATATCTTGAAAATTAAACTTTATTCGACAAACTATAGTTTCTGCAATTAGGCATCAGAATCAATGGTTAAAATCTTTTGGGTACCTTGAACTCACGGTGTATAGTACCCATTACTGTCCCACTGCTGGAATAGGCTCTTTCTCAGAATAAGAAGCGTTTAAAGCTTAGCTCACCATACTGGCCTAGTGCGGGTTGGCGGACTTCACACATGATCGACGAAGCCCTGGATGTTTTCCTTCACCGTTACGCAAGTGATAATCAAATTCTGATCGAAGTTTATATTTGTTTGAAAAAATATCTTAAACACAGCCTTATACCAATTATTATCTGTCAAACATTAAAAATAATAAATCAGTGTTATAATAAACATTATGTACAAAAATAAAACCTGAAAGAATCACTACATAACGAACGAAACACATCAGAAACCAACAATCGTAATAATCTCTATTTTAATCGAACGAGCCGGGCGCGAACGAATTATACCTTTATATTTGTAATTTCAATCACAAAATTAATTCAGTAGTCACCCGCCTTAAATAAGTGCTGGGGCCGTCCAATCGATAAGTTGAGGCAGGCTGGGCGGGCGGGCGTTTGTGGTAAATAACGTTTTGGGCGGCGGCTGATTGGTTGGCTGTGTGGTGGGCGGGGGCTGGTTGGGGCGTGGTGCCATTGGTCGGGGCTTCGGGAGGACAGTCTCGTGCATATCGCCGCGTCACGCGGTGTGGTAAGCGCTTCAGTAATATGTTT
The DNA here is from genome assembly GCA_910594945.2 of Amphipyra berbera. Classification (NCBI taxonomy): domain Eukaryota; kingdom Metazoa; phylum Arthropoda; class Insecta; order Lepidoptera; family Noctuidae; genus Amphipyra; species Amphipyra berbera. The sequence continues at coordinate 3,885,070 of OU343136.1, read as the reverse complement.
TGATTTGTGCTTGTGGCGAATACAGGTAAGATATTTTTGTTGGTTTTGGGTTCGAAGAGTTTTGAAATTTGTTTAATCTTATTTTTCATGATGTGATATTTTTAGGTTGTTTATTTTATACCAAAATCATTAAACAATATACAACATAGGAGATTTATTTGACATCAATTTGAGATCATAAACTGTATTTTTATAACTATTAAAATAGAAACTACTTACTGCATTGTTTCATTATAAGTATTTTTTTTTAAATATACAAGGTTAGTCGGAAAGGGGGTACTAAGCCGCAGCCCACTTAAAGTATCACTGATGTCAATTTTAAAGCAAGTGTTAAAATTTCAAAATTCGCTAATTTTTATTTTGCATGCAAAAAGATTTTTAATTTAGATTTTTTTAAAAAATATCATACCTGCTTTAGTTAGGAATTCAGAATATTAAGTTTCTAATCCGTGACCCCAAATATGACCTAAATTGCAAACATAGCTGATCATAGCTATGGACAGATAGATTTTAGCATATTTTTTACGAAATCTTTGAAAAGCTATTTCTCTTAAACTATCGAGTTTTGGGGAAAGTTGTAGAACAAAAGTTGTACCTTATTATGGTTACTTTAACACCCTTTCGGCTTAGTACCCCCTTTCCGTAACCTTGTATAATAACATAGTCTTCAATTAGGGTCAGCTTAGTGCGGACTATGTAACTTACATTTTACGTGTACATACAATAAACGTGTCCGATTAAACGTCAAGCTACGGTGCTTCGTAGCGCGTAGCACTACGGCTACGAAATGCAATTTGCAATCACTACAATGTCATTCCAACTTCTATCGTAGCAATTTCCCGGCTAATTACCTGAAATAATTGATTTAGAATTAAATATTTAGCATTTGTATTGTATATGAAAAGTAATGTTTAATTTAATTAAAACTTCTCGCGGCATACAAATTATCTTTTGTGTTTCTTGAAAACTTTTTTTAGAATTTACAGTTTAAGACTTTTATTTCTTAAGAACACTTCACTTAGAAAACATATTATTATATAACATAAAATTATATTAAAATAGTAAGAAAACGCATGTAGAACAGTATATACAAATTATTGGCTCAGTCAAGTTAAAAAACATAGCAAATGCGTCATTTTAAAATACAATAACTTTTTAATAAAATATTACTGTTTTGTTATATCAGTCGGTCCCGGGTGTCATACGAATACCTATGACAGACGTTACGGGAAGTCACAAGCCCGAAAGTCTCACAACCGGTCTGATCTTAGGATATCGGCATTGCCCAGTAACTGGGTTGCGGAGGTCTGATGGCAGTCGCTACGTGTAAAATACTGGTATTCAGCCACATCTGGTTAGACTGGAAACTAACCCCAACATAGTTGGAAAAAATCTAGGTAGAACATAGATTTTTTTTGTTCAGTGGTGATCTAATTGTAGTGTTTGCGTCAGCCGTTGGCTAAATCCTATCGTTTTGCTTAAAAAGCATAACATTCTTGTTTTCATGGAGCGGCCTTTTTATTTTCATTATACCCTTCTTTGCGAACTCAGTTTTTTTTTTAAAGATGCATGCCAGACCTATATTTTCGTAAATATTTTTCATTTTTTACCCATATTTCTCATACTACAAAATTGTGACGTGTGTTTTTCAAATATTTTAATCGGTTTGTTCATAATAATAATAATACCTTTACTTTATCAAGACACGGCATACGAGGTTGTCGACATGAGGTTGACTCAGCAGTCGTGCCGATAGTTGTTACGGTCAATGACTTAATAACCAAGAGCCTCGACCAATAACTGATGAGGCTCTCGTTGGGCGGCTGGATCATGGACCTGATACAGAAAGCGGTACTTCTGGACACGGCGCGTATTGCTAAGAAGTTCCTTTCTCTGAGGCCCTGACCACAGGAAGCTTGGACCCTGTTCCCGATGCTGGTGGGCTACTATTTCTTGAATATTTTGAAAATACAAATTGATATATACAGTGAATGAATAAACGGACTAATAATATATTTTTATTTACTGACAACATAGATCCAAAACAGTGTTAGTAACAATTTACTCTTACAAAACTATATTAGTACTTACAGGTAACTACAGGCGAAGTTTATTTAATAACGTGCCGTATTATCGGGCATTCCTCATGCCTTTCAGCAACACATTTCAGGAGACTGTTGCCACAGCACAGCTGCGTTTATGCAGGATTACTGATCTTCTTGATAGCACATTAATTTGACAAGACTTCAGTCTACAACAGAGTTAATCGTAGTGTGACTTCTGTGTTTATATATCTATCTAATAGGTACATACACTCACGCCTTTTTCTCACGGCAGAAACTATAGAACGCCACGTGCTTCGATCCTTACATACTCCTATTGCTTCGTCCACATTCATAAATCTTGTCATACACGCACGCCGGTCGAGAGTATTACACACCTGTCCTTTGTGAAGAACATTACCAATAACATCGATGGATGTCCTTCTAGGGCATCCTCACTACGAAGTTAGTATGTATTTTATTACAAAACGATTAAAGGCTGGCAAATTGTCATGTTTCTTAGCTTTGCAGTTTTGCTGTGGCCAAGTATCGAGGCTTACATTATAATTTCTTAAGCCTTCTTTTCTCTGTTGAATCTTGACTATAAAATAGAATAGGAAAATATTTATTCGTGACCAGAACTCAGTAAGTTAGCGATACTTAAAAACCGGCCAAGTGCGAATCGGACTCGCGCACGAAGCTTTCCTTACCATTATCTATAAAAACGAGCAAAAAAATCACGTTTGCTGTATGGGAGACCCCTTAAATATTTAATTTATTCTGTTTTTTTGTTGGTATAGCGCCAACAGAAATACATCATCTGTGAAAATTTCAACTGTCTAACTATCATGGTTCATGAGATACAGCCTGGTGACAGACGGACGAACGGACAGCGGAGTCCTTAGTAATAGGGTCCCGTTTTACCTTTTGGGTACGGAACTCTAAAAACTATGTTAGTAAGGCATATACATTTTATAAATGATCATGACTCACCGCTGTCTCTTCCCGAGAGATGGCGCAACAGCAACCCACGTATACGCAACCCAATCTGCTTGCGGTCATGTTTAGGATACTGTTAGAGCTGGCCCGTACCCTGCTCACCAAGGAAGCGCACCTCTTACGCATCGTTGCGTAGAAGCAATCCACATCCAAGTCATTGAGGTTTGATAATATTGCACCCATATGGAGACGGGCTAGAACATAAAACTTACTCACCTCACGAATTGACGCATGTTGTAAGATTCAACAGAACCCAGCACACTTGTTGGTAGGATCTATACGGTCCGCCTGGCTAGCTACCACTCTCACATTAAAGTCAAACGCCAATCAGTTTACTGTGTTCCGTCGTGTCTATGTGAGAGCCAGTGGATATAGAGGAATCCCTCTATATCTCTGTTCCTTGGATTCGTGTGCTTCATTTTAGATCCTGCCCGCGCTTACCATCAGGGTCAAACGCTACCAAGTGAAGAACAATAAAAAAAAATGCCTTTTCAAAATCACCGAAATTTTTCAAAAAACAATAATTACGTTCTGTTGTCCTATTTCTTAAAAGAAAAAACAAACTTAATGAAAAAATACACCGTCATTTCGTGAAAAATCATTGCTTCCGTAGATTACATTTTGAACAAGACAGATAAGCGGAAGATTTAATTTTTGTCCCTCCTTAAATATACATGGGAGTGTTACATTGTTTAAGCAGGGGAGGCGAGGGGCCCCAGGGAGCCTATAATTGAAAGACAAACAGCGGCCGACGATTCACGACGAATTCATTATTTCTACATTAAGTTGATACCCGCTTGACGTCATGCAGATTATGTTTCTAAGATAATCATTGGTGGAATTTGTTTGGTGGTTACATGGTTTAAGAATGGAGGATTTGTATGGTTTTTTTTATTATTATTTGTGGAATCGTATGTTTTCTATATCTATACTTCTATACTAATATTATAAAGAGGAAAGATTTGTATTTTTGTATGTAACGAATAAACTTAAAAACAACTGGACTGATTTCAAAAAATCTTTTGCCGTTAGAAAGCTACATTATCACTGAGTAGCATAGGCTACGGGCGGAGTCGCGAGGACACAACTAGTCTAAGATATAAAGGATGGAATGTAGCAATTTGCTTTTAAAATCGAGCCCTGTTACGGTACCTCGGTTTTATAAAGGTAGTTAATTTTAATTGTTTATTATTGTCATCCAAGGTCATTGACGTTATTGAAAACTAATTTGTGAATGAATCTGAACTTTAAAAATGCCGAGTTTTCATTTTCGTAGACGGACACTCCAATCGATTCTTTCTTTAGCTCTCGTGTCGGCACGAGCTATATGAGAACAACTGCTCATGCCGTGATGAAAAGATTAGCCATTCAGCAAGGTTGGTAGCGGGGCTGACTGCGCAAGGTGCGTCGGGTATCGTCACTCGTGGAGGCTCTTTAAATACTCCCCTCTGTTTATTATGACGACCATAAGGTAATACAGTGGAGTCCGCTTCTAACGGACATCAAAGGGACGGCGATATTTGGTCGTACTAAATGGACGTCTCGCTATAAGAGTCAGTAAATTCCAGATAAGAAAACCTAACTAAAGGGTGTTCTTAAGTCGCTAAAAGCGGCTGGTCTTTATAAGCGAAGTCGTAATAAACGGATTCCACTGTATATCCATTCTGAGTCAAGAATCACAGCGCACAATAGTTTATTCGGATTCAATTTAAAGCAGTAAACTTAAGAGAATGAATTATTACATTAAGACAGTATTACATTTCATCAAGATCTCGGGATCTGCCTCTCGCAAATTGCGGCACAACATCCGGGTCCTCCATCCAGCTTCTTTCTTAATGTCCTTCTTCGAATAATCTTGTTATGGATTTATATCCTCAAACGAAACTATGAACATTTCGGTGAACGACTATTTTGTGGAAGAGACCAATTAATTATTGCCAGTGCTTTTCGTGAACTCATAATGCCGGGGCCACACTAACGCCTAAAGCCATTAATAAACGCATTAATTTGCTCAAATCCCTTGTATTTTTGTCAGGTAATGCCCTTAATAATAACTGACAAAAATTTTGACATCTTTTTCATAATTTTGTTTACACGGACGTGGTAGTGCTCTCGCATCTTTTTCCCAATTTAAATTTTCTCCGAGTTCGAGTCAAATAAAAATCAGTAGTCATTTGACATTTAACTTTTAAAATGGCGCCGCCTTCATCTAACTTTCTTTTATGAGTTTTCCTCGAGGAGTCTTTCGTAAATTGTGTTTATAAAGCTGTTTCATTGTCAATTCGTTTGTTGTGCTCGTTCTCGAGAAGTGGATTATCGGTTTGTCAATTCAATAGGTTGTTTGGTACAATTGATTTGTTCGTGCGAAGTGCTAGCGATTGGAGAAAATTCTGTAAAGCTTTTGAAGGAACTTGGTATTTTATAGAATAACAGAAAATGTCAGTTTCGGCCACTTACGATATATACCGCCAAATACTCAAACTACTCAATCTTAAGTTGACGTTAAGTTCGTGTCGTCACTGTCATTTTGCCTTAAAGAGACAGTGACAGCACGAGACTTAACGGCAACTTAAAATAAAACAGCGTTTAAGTATTTGACCAATAGTCACGCAGAAAGGTTTAATCTGAAGAAGAGGTTGTCAGATTTTCATATACCTATCAAGAATCGCTCTTAAAAAAAAAAAAAGTACATTATTATTCATGCATAAGTCTCCGCATATCTCCGTAATAAACTTAATAGAGGGGGGACAAGTTAATAAAAAGTGGGCATCGCCTTGTACCAAGTAATTTTCATCAAATCAAGTCTGCAGATGTCATTTGGGCGGCGCGGGCGATTCAATTACTTGTATAAATAAATTCAGAGACAATTTACATGTTGATGCCTCTCGTTTATACCGAAGAAGGGATGTTTGTTTAAACTTTCTTGTTTCTTACGATAAGTTGATTTTAAAATGACAAATTATTCAGATTTCACTTTTATAGAACACCTTTTTGATTTGATTTCATTCATAATATATTTGTAACAATTATTAGTATTTAATTTTATTTTTGGTGGATGATTTCGGAATCACATACAATTCCGCAGCTCATTTAGAGATGAAGCTTAGCGTTGAACTTAATATCGTATTATAAACTTCACAGAAGATTGGATTTAACAGCATTTTCTCGGAAATGTTCATGCTTTCAATTGTTCTGGAATTAATTTATCATCAAATTCTTCTAAATAATTACAATAAATGCTTCTAAGAAAAGAGATTCATCTTTATACACTGCAATAATACAATCATTAACTTATTTGAACTTAACATCTAAAATACAGGTAGGTATATCAAACATTTTAAGCCGACAACTGTTTAATTTTAAATAAATTAATTCACCAAATTAACAATGGATCGCGGATTAGTTACGAATTCAATTGTGCGAAAAATCTGTGCAGAGTAGCGGGCGCGGGCGCGGGTGGTGCGACCCGTGTGTCAACAGACCTCATTGTGCTCTGAACGGGTGGGCGATGGAACAAACGCGCTCAGTTTAGAACTTAAATCGTGTGCCAGGAGCTGGCAACACTGGAAAAAAGTGTGTTTTTTTATTTAGCTTTTTGTAGTTCAGAGATATTTTTTTAAATATGGAACTTAGATCGGAAAGAAAAATCGGTTTAGCTTGAGATGAAGATTAAGTATGTATGACTTATGTTCGGTTCTTATAGCCAAAATTAAAACGTGTCCGATCACACTTGGTCTAAAAATAGAAAAGAAGTGACTATGGCAGGAAAATGTTTCAAGAAATTGAGTAGACGAAATTTTTTAATAGAGGACTTTTTTGCTTTTCTTTTGTTTTACTTTTTTATTTTCACTGGTTTAATATATCGCATCTTCGGTGGAATAAAGTCACAATAGCTCAATTTGTAATTTTACAGGAGAGTACTTTTAAGATTTTTTTCGCATTTATTTAAATATTACTGGATTACTATCTTAATATTTTTAACCTACTACAGATAGTAATCCAGTAATATGGAAATAAATGCGAAAACAATCTTAAAAGTCCTCTCCTGTAAAATTACAAAATGAGCTATTGTGACTTTGTTCCACCGAAGGTGCGGTATAAGTACATATTGAAAAAAGCTCGTTAAGGTCTAGGTAAGTAAGAGTTATAGCTCAAAAATCAAACAACGTATAGACGATTTTTTTTAAGATTAATCTTTTATTTATTTAATTCACGCTATCTGTAACGAACGATTTATATTTCATTACAGGATGTTCCTTTTTTCTGTTGAACGTAACTTTCTGAATAAAAATTAGTAGGTAGCTATACCCAGATTTTTTAACCAAAAAATTTAAAACCCTCTTAATAAAAATCTAAAACAAAATCCTACGATCAAAGTTGACAAAAGCTCCCTAACTCCGAGTCAACGGCTCGAAGCGCTGATTAAATATGAATCGACGAATTAACTCCATGTCTTTGGCCGTCGACTCAATTAAGCGAACAAAGTACCAAAGTAAATAACGTCGTCGAATTAATTTTGTAGGTACGTAACCTTTTGAATTTGAAGCGGTTTGTTTAAGCGATGATCTATTGTTCTGAAGAAGGTACGGATTATGATTATGTGAATAGATTTTGGTGTAGGTATCTATAGTGGGTTTCTTAGGTACTAAGATAAATGTAAATATGCACCAATATGTATATACTAGAGTATAAAAACCAAGCCTAGCGGTTAAACGCTTCCCTTCTATGCAGGAGGGTCTGAGTTCAATCCCGGCCCGCACCTCTGACTTTTCGAATTCATGTGCGGATCAGTATTCAATTATCACTTGCGTTAACGGTGAAGGAAATTCGTTAGGAAACCTGCACACCTGAGAGGGTCTCTGGTACTAAAATGAACGTAAATATGTACTAGAGTATAAAAACCAGTGACAGCCTAGCGGCTGAGCTATTACCTTCCACGCAGGAGGATCTGAGTTCGACCTCGGCCCGCACCTCTGACTTTTCGAATTCATGTGCGGATCAGTATTTGATTATTTACTACGTTAACGGTGAAGGAAAATAGTTAGGAAACCTGCACACCTGAGAGTGCTCCAAAAAGTTCTCGATGGTGTGTGTAATCCGCGAACCCGCACCAGGCCAGCGTAACGGCGTAAGGGCTTAACCCTTCTCATTCTGTGAAGAGATGTGCCCAAAAGTGGGACAGTAATGGGCTGATTATACCATGTACTAGAGTGAACGGAACATCGAGCACCAGTTTTGACATCCAGCGTTACGATTCATCGACATGGCGTGTGCGCAGTGGAGTGACGGCGTTAGATAGCAGGATACCCATCAAACTTACAACCCCAAATACGTACACCCCAACACAAAAATAGATCTAATAGAGCCAGTACTTGTACGGCCACTATGTGGTCACCAAATCGTTTGCTATGTCGTAACTCTGAGTGAAGGCTTTTTCCTTTCTTCTCTCGTGTCGGCACGACCTATACAACGTATAAACGAAATCCTGTAATTCCTTCATACCTCGATAGTTAGATTAAACCTACACGGGATACTTTTGGATTCAATAAAATAAAAATTACAAGAAGTAAAGATGTGTTCTTAGCGTGGGGCATTTTAGTGCCTCGAGGGAATTGCGCGACTACCGCTCGCCGCGCGGTCTTTTGACTCGGGGCGCTAAAATGCCTCACGTTAAGAACACATGTTTACTTCTTGTAATTTTAATTGAATACAAAAGTATCCCGTACAGAGTTAAGTATCAGCAGTACATCACGAGGTTTGAAGGAATTACATGATTTCGTTTACACCCTGTATAAAAAAAGCTCATGCCGTGGTGAAAAGATTACCCAGTCAGCAAGGTTGGTAGCGGGGCTGACTGCCCAGGGTGCGACGGACGTACTTAAGTATCGTCACTCGTGGAGGTTCTTTTAATACATCATATTGTAAGTGGCCTATATTCAGTGCAATACTATAAATTAGGCTAAATACTGAAGAACTGTTAAATTCAAAGGTGTTTGCTGCGTAAAAGCTGGCTTGAATACTTGAATACACTTAAGCGTGTATCAGTCCATTTCCATTGTACAAGGAGTAAAGTTTTAAGACTTCCACCTGAGTTAAATATGGCTTCTTACAGCACTCACAGAAATAGGCTCGCCCCCTATTACATGGAACTTAAACATAACGGCGAAATGAGGGTGTTACTATACACCTCTGCCCAACCCTTCTGGGAATACAGGCGTGATGTTATGTATGTATATTCTTACAGCACTTGTTGATGTTACTATTGGACTACCTACACCTTTAATTTGCACTACCTCTGCATCAAATGTAGTGAATCTACCTTTTTATACCCACATCAGAATATTTATTAACAAAACTCAAAAAAACGTAACCCCCCAGACATTCAAAACAAACTACTCTCATCAACGTACCATGACGTATTATTTTGACTTTTACAAAACGGAACATTTCGTTACGTGTCATAAAAATTGCAAACGTTCACCCCTGAACTATGTAACAAACATTGGAGCGTAACAATGGTGAGTGTATCCGAACTCCGAACCGTCCGCCGGCTGTCTTTATAAAGATTAAATAGTATTCTGCTATACAAAACGGACGAGCTTAAGGAACAAGTTGGAGGAGCTATTCGTTGTTCGGATTTTGGGTGGGGTGACTAGTAAGTAATTTGATTAGGACACTTTAAGATGTTTTTTTGTTGATTTTAATGTTGTACTGTAAATCAGAAAACTTGTATTACTGTACCGTGTAAAGTACAATACATTTTATTTAAGTACTTATTTCGCAACTTACAATAATTGTTATTATAGGTTTCTACCCAATGTAGTCACACAGAGGACAAATAATTTAGTGTCTATCGAATTCAGACAAAAAGCAAGTAAAAATATCAATATTTAATTATGGCTCGACAAAAGGATGCAACAATAGTTTTTCTAGTAGTAATATTGAAATGAAATCATTTTAGTTTCTATCTGAAATATTACAGGCGCATTTGAAGTAGAAATTAGTTACCATTTTGATTTTACAAAGAATGCATAATACAATTTATAAGGAAAATATCGTAAGGATACACCTGAGAGGGCTCCACAAAATTGTTGATGGTGTGTGTAGTCCGCCAACCCGCATCAGCCTAGCGTGGTGGACTAAGGCCTAAATCCTTCTCCTTCTGAGAAGAAGCCCGTGCCCAACAGTAGGACAGTAATAGGCTCATTATGATGATGCATAATTATGTTATTAACTCGTTTTCCGTTATTTCGATAAATCAAATTAGCAATCTGCCATCGCAGCCTACTGCTAGATCTTTCACAAATTGTGCCACAACATTTGGTCGCCTCTCTATGAGAGGCTCTCGTTATTTTTCATGTCTCAATGGGTCTAATAAATATCTAAATTCAAATCAATATTTTAGGAAAACAAAATTTCTACCTTTAACTTTATACAATATCTACTATCTCTCTCTAATCTCTATGCAATGACGTCAAAACAACATTACGTCACTTAACGAACTTCGATGTAGTTCAAATTCCAACAACGATATTTAAAAATAATATTTCACGGTCACCCTAAAGTCCCCTGCGCACTTGACACACACAGATTCGAGTGTCCCTTTTAGTTACGGATTATCCGGGAAAATGCACAACATGTTGTCAATGTGGCGATCGGTTGCGGGTATTGTGCGTCGCCAATTTATTTGGACACCCGATGATAGCAGTTTGAGTGGAACTATTTTGTCGTGGTGGATTAGAAAATACATTTTAAGATTGTATGAAAGTGGTATTTATTTTAAATTTTCTGTGAGTGAGTTCTAGGGTTGTCTCAGATTTGTTTTGTTGAAAATATTTACTGAAATGAATATTGGGATTATAATTATTGTATCGGGTGATAAATAGCTCATGTACTTCTGGTACTCTTGTCTGTTAAATTTACTCGACTTGCTGCTGAGTAGCCTATTATGTCAAGGTCTTCTTCTTTCTTCTTTTCGTGTGGTTAATGACTAACCTGATGTCAGAGTTTATGCCGCCCATAGGCCTCTGACTTGGCTTCACATCCCGTCGTTCACATCTCTCAGGCATGCCGGTTTCCTCACGATGTTTTCCTTCACCGTTTTTAAGGACGTGATAATTATACAATACGCACATATATCCGAAAAATCAGAGTGAGTCAAGGTGAACAACTTATTATTGTTTTCTTTTAATAATTGTTTTCTAGCTATTAAAACCGGAATTTAAAGAAAATCTTTATGACTTTACATTCACATATTTTACATATTTATGAGTTTCATTAGCATCACATCCACCTGTTCATAACATAAGACCAAATATTTAATTCATAGAAATAAAAACCGTGACCCTATTACACTAATGCCGACAACCATAGCAAAAGAACAGATTTCTTCCAAAAACGATTAGTTCCGTTACAAGTGTACACATGTGCTCATCTGTACCCCAGCCCCCGGGGGATGACCCCCGTATATCATCGATATCAACACCATATGGCCCCCATAAGGGATTTATAATTACAAGTGAATTTTATTAAATGCATTGTCCGCGAATCAAGTAGAATTGTTGTCAGTTGAGGCGTGAAATGTAAAAAATGATTAATATGGTGCAATCCATATGCAGCGAAGGAAAGATTTGTGATGGAAGATTTTAATATTTAATTATGTTTTAAAATTGTCTTTAAATTCGTTATTCTTCATGTCAGCTACGGAATACCTATAAGGACCAAGCCACATCTGACTACGTAATCTACTCGAGGAATTTTAGTAACGCATCTTCGTTCAAATGTGTACCTACGGAGTGAGATGTTTATATGGAGTTATGTGTACCGGCGGAAGATCGGCAACGTATCTTCCGTCAGATGTGGTTTGACCCTAATTGTCATACGATTTAATTAATCAATAAACCTTGTTATTTTTAACATTGTTGCAGTAGTCTTGTAAGTTGTAGTCTTCTTCATTGTTATACTGTCCAGGTTTTGTAACATGACTGCCTTGTTGGTCTAGTGGTCGCAAGCGTGACTGCTGAGCATAGGGTCCTGGGTTCGATCCCCAGGTCGGGCACAGTGATATTGGGTTTTTCCATTAGGAATTTCTCAGTAGCAGCTCGGAGTCTGGATTTGTGCCCGGATAGTGGCGATAGGCTCGCCCCCTATTACATGGGACTTGAAACATAACTGGTGAACCGTTTGGAAAATACAAGGCGTATTGTTATGTTTATGTATGTAATAAATATCAAAGAAAAATTATTCTATCAAACAAAAATGCTCGATATGAATCTCGACTACCGAAAACCAAAATAAGCAATAGATTGTTTTATCTATTCGTATAGATACCAACAAAAGTAATAACCTAGCATAAAATAATGTATTTCCATAAATTAACACGATAAAAATAATAACCAATCTACATTCACAAAATCACCACAGAAACAAGTGAATGTCCCCCATAAAAACGAACATATGTGATCATTACATTAAAGTAACGTCGTTTAACTTAATCAATTATTTTGGCGGGCTTGCGCGTCGGCCCACTGTGCAGGGGTGACACAAATTGACTAATCACACCCTATAATGATCCCGCCGGTATGTCACCGCGCTATGTCCTCGCCAACCCTATTTTGATTCCTGACTTAAGGCCAGTTTTTAAGTGGTGATTTATCATTTTAAATTGGTGATATGTTTTGTTACAGTGTTTTTTTAAGTTTTTAAGGGTGAATATAGGTCAAGTTTGTTTTGTATGTAAAACACATTTACCCTTTTTACGCATGTACATACAGTGGGAGAGAAAAACTGTTGCTTATATTGTTATTTAGGAAAAAATGTGTGCGAATTGTTACCGCGATAGTAATTTAACAGTGCATTTGTAAAAAAAAAATGGTTAGACCGCACGATATCAATTTCTTTTTAGTAATAATTATCAAGATTTACCATTCAAAGCCGTAACAATTATTTTGTAGAATTAATTTCTAAGCATTAGCAAATCTTCCTCCTCTCCTAGCCTTTTCCCAACTATGTTGGGGTCATCTTCCAGTCTAACTAGATGCGGTAGAATTCTAGTATTTTACACAGAGCGACTGCCATCAGACCTTCGCAACCCAGTTACTAGGCTAGACCTAGGTTAGACCGGTTGTCAGACTTTCGGGCTTCTGACTATCCTAGCTAGCTGCGCTTGCCGCGGTCAGACCGCGGATGGGTGACCGTTCGTTACACATTGAGACTCCTCGCTGCCTCAGAGAGCACGTTAAACAGTCGGTCCCGGCTTATGACACCCGGGACCGACTGTTTAACGTGCTGTCCGAGGCACGGAGGAGTCTCGATGTGTAACGAATGGTCACCCATCCGCGAACTGACCGCGGCAAGCGCAGCTTAACCTTGGAAATCATATGATCGACGCGGTTGTTAATTAACCACGAGCCCGTCAACCACAGAAAGTATAAGCAACTTATTTAACTCTATCGAACAAAACCTAAACACGAACTTGATAGACGAAAAAAATAGTAAAATGAGGGTCCCTTAAGGGGGCGGTACTCCATACATTATCGCTCCCCTCAATATAGCCAATTGATATTCGATACACTAAATTCACACGCAAACTGCCTATTTGTATACAAAACGATCACTTTTGTCCCAAATTTATTCGAATATATCACACTGTGCAGTTTTATTGTGCGGCAAAAGTAAATGAAGTCATTTTATTGCTTATTTGTTCTATTAATGGTACGGAATGGCATTTAGTAATGTTTTTCGGTTTATTAATGCAATATTATCCAAAAAAGTATAACGGACGTTGATTAAATATGAAATGAATCAATATTTTAGTGTAAGTTAAATTTGGTCCTTTGGTACATAAATCCTCTAATATTTGGTCCTTTGGTAATAAAACATGTGAGTAAGTTCTGTAGGTATTATGTATTAAACTGCAATACAATGTTAACTTAGGGAGCAGAAATCATTAAGGTTTAAAACATAACGCTTTATTAGATTAGTCCTTTTTTGTTACAGAATGGAAGCCACAAACTTGGCACTACCGCCGCGAGAGACTCTCAAACCTAGAGCTGATCACAAAACTTTGCAATTAACTGGTAAACCTAATCAGGTAAGAGTCACTGTTTGTTTAAAATAGCTTTCAAGATCAGATTAGATTAACGAATATGTACTAATATTTTTTATTATATTCATGATTGAGAGTGAAACCAAGAAATGGAAATGTAAATTATATAGGGTTACTAAAAAATACTGGAGAAACTTCACAGAGTTACCAGGTACCAGTTATAGAATACATTCAAATAAAAAATATTAGATAACAAGTGCCTCGTGAGGTCCTGGGTTCGATCCCCAGGTCGGGCAAAGTGTTACTGGGTTTTTCCGTGTGGGATTCCCCAGTAGCAGCCCGGAGTTTGGATTTGGGCCCGGTTGATGGCAATAGGCTCGCCCTTTATTATATAGGACTTTAACATAACGGTGAAATGAGGGTGTTACTATACACCTCTGCCCAACCCTTCGGGGATTACTGGCGTAATGCTATGTTATGTTAGATAACAAGATACCTAACTAATACAGTAGCGAAGAGTGCGCACGTACAACCCTGTGAAGTATCGCCAGTTAATTTGAAGTAACCATATTTTTTTAGCGATATCATGAACAATTACTGTTCACAACCATTGTACAATATAAAATTGGGAGAGGGCACTGACTTCTGTAACACAGGTATTACCTAGCTCAGAAGTCAGGGACTTCATAGGATAATTTGTAAAACAGTTTTGTGAATAAAAAAAACATTATTAACATTATTATTAACTGTGCTCGTTACCGAAGAATACTATAATATATCTAATTATATTTATGTTAAAATAATGAGGTCTTCTGCTGCTTTATTCATCTTCCAATCCAATTTAAATATTCTCCCACAGGTGGGCACAGTACTTCTATACGGAGTACCTATAGTCTCCCTCGTGATCGAAGGCAACGAACGCCTCTGCCTGGCTCAAATATCCAACACTCTGCTAAAACAGTTCTCCTACAACGAGATACACAACCGTCGCGTGGCGTTGGGTATCACATGTGTACAATGTACCCCCGTCCAGTTGGAGATACTGCGGCGAGCAGGCGCCATGCCTGTGTCGTCACGACGATGTGGTAATAATACTCAGTATGGCATTGATAACTTCGTCCACACCAGGGCACTAGTTGAAATTCAAGTCGAGAAATCGTTCTGCGACACGTGGTTTGCACGGAGTCTTGCGTCGAAAAATGTGGCAATTTGGTGGCGACATAATGTGCTTCGGTGTGGACGATTATTTGTATCTGCAGTTGTCTTTAAGCCTCATCCACATTAGGCACATGTTGCGACTTGTGATATATGTGCCGCAACTTGTATTAGGGACGTGACACGATACCTATACCCTAACAAAATGTCCTTGACATGAGTTGCAGTGCATGTATCGCAATATGTGCTTGGTGTGGACGAGGCATTATAATGTGAAAAACATGCATGGCATTTCTATTTAGAGCCAGTTACTTACTACTAGATATCTATCATAATAATTGTGTTCACTTTTTCTACGCAGCAAAAATAAGGTCTTCGATCGTTCTAGAAGAGAACTTAGTTTTCTGGAACACGTATAATAATATAAGAAAAACATAAATTCATCAAATCGGTCTTGAATTATTTATTCAAGGCTTTCAGTATGAGTGTAATTTAGTCTATCACCCAATTCCACTAACTTTCTTCTCTTAATTTAGATTTTTTAAACGTTAATGAATCTTAAAATGGTATTTTTTACTAAAATATCTATATATTGCAGGTATGATAACAAGGCGGGAAGCGGAACGCCTCTGCAAGTCATTCCTCGGAGACAATGCTCCTCCAAGATTGCCTGATGACTTTGCCTTCGCCGTTCATCATGAGTGCGCTTGGGGATGCCGCGGAGCATTCTTACCGGCAAGGTAAGAAATTAATGATTTCTCCATACGGATGAGTCCCATTAAGTAGAATCGGGTCTCTCTTTCTTGATTCAACAGGAATTCCACTTCCATTCTGACAAGTCCTACAATTCCTTCCCAGGTACAACTCATCACGAGCTAAGTGCATCAAATGTGCCTACTGTGGGTTATTTTTCTCCCCAAATAAGTTCATATTCCATTCCCACCGAGTGGGTCCAGGAGACAAATACATACAGCCTGATGCAGCCAACTTTAACTCGTGGAGACGACACATGAAGCTCAGCGGAACCCCTCCTGAAGAAGTGGTGCATGCTTGGGAAGATGTGAAGGCTATGTTTAACGGGGGAACGAGAAAGAGGATGCTGTCGGCCGCTAGGTGAGAGCGAGAGAGATCTGTATTTGTCCGTTTTGATTTTGTTATTAGAAGGGTATATTTTATGAGCGTTTACACAGTTTTGCAACCATTTGTTCAGGTGTAAATGAGATATTCAAGAAGTTTAAAATAAAACAATTTTCGTGTTCATTTTTATAAACCTTGAAACCAACAAATTAAGTCATAGAAAATAGCTTACAAAAATCTGTGGAAAAAGTTCAGCCTTAAATTGTGCTTCAGAAGAGTACCTCTTCGCAGGCCAGAATCGGAAGGCAGTAGCGAAGCAAAGAGGCCAGCTGCCAGTCCACCTACGGCCCATGCACCGGTGCCTCGGCTGGCAGACTATGTGTGGGGAGCGAGGCTACCTCTACCGTATGCGATACCTTGGTTGAAGCCAACTTTGTGGACCCCAGGTAAGTAACCTGTAGAATATTTGGCAATAAATAGGTTTTTATTGGGGTCTTAGACAAGCTAAAGGTCTACTATGAGATCAGCAAACGTTATTGTCATTAGAAGCAAGATTACTTTTGCCGTTCATGAACCAAAGGACCAAACTCTTAATGTTGTAACACAAACTATATAACAGCGGCCAAAATGTACCAGAAGTAATGCCTCTGTCCAGGTGCGTTGACAGCATTGAGCAGTGTCAACTCGATAGAAGAACCCCGCGCCTTCCGTCCAGTGAGGGGACATAGACTGGAATCTCCGCAACTGTCACCTGTGATGTCCCCGCCGAGGTCTCCAACCAGGTAGATATCTAGTAATACCTGTTGATGTGACTAAATAACGGTCCCTGTGAAAAAAAATGATAAATCGGAGATGAATTTATGAAATACATTTTATTTCACTGTAATTTCTACTTAACTAAGGTAAAACATAGAATTATCGTCTTAAGTTATTTAAAAAAATGTTATTGGAATCGGTAAGTCATGACAAACCCAAATTAAATAACAACATCCAAACCAATGACAAAGACCAATGATTATGAAATAATTGGTCTTTAGGTCCGGTTTGGTCTTGTACTATAACGAAGAACATTTCCTAGGTCACCAATGTCATTATCGCCGCGACGGTCGTCACTCACCAGATCACCGCTCAGATCTCCACCGCCGTCATCACCGGCGCGCTCAACGAAGAGCGATAGAGATAGTGATGAAAGCGTCGATATAGAAACCACTGAGGAAGACCAGGCGAGGGATGTGGTAAGTAACTTGAAGATTTTCCTTATTTCAGGTTTTTTCTTGCAAATGGCAAACAGGTTGTTACTTCATTTTATTTATAAAACAATTTAAGTACCTATTATGCTTTATTAAAAATTATTATGATATTCATATGAATGAATGGATCTGAAATTTTTCGTCATACTTCAGTCTTCGTACTTTTTCTAATTCCTCGATAATAACTCTGCAAAAGCAACTAAGTACTAAGAAAATACTACTCAATACTCGCCAATAGTCAGTAAAAATAAGTCCAATCCTTTTATAACTTACGTAAACGTTTCTCAAAGATGCAATTTAATAGTATTGAGTGAATCGTATTATCCACTCGAGTTGGATTTTTCTGAGCTCGAACCAAACGGAGAGTTAGATCCAATTTAAAAAGTTGGAAGAGGAAAATTTTTCCAATCACCTTGTCCGTAACTCGGTAATCGTTGCGATTAGTTTTTTTGTTCACCTATTTAGACATCTCGTCGTTCACGAGGATTTTCTGGGGGACGGGTTTTTGATGGAATTGAAGGTGAGTCAAAAAATGTAAAGAAGAAAGAAAAACAAGAGTAATCTAGGATTCTTCTTTCAGTTCATCTGGATTGGAATAACTTTTAACTATGGTTATAATAAGTACTACGTTACTTTTAACACATTGCTGTAGAGTTAGACTATATGACACAAATTCTATTATTTATTATTTAAATTTAGATTATGAACTACATATTTTCATCATTGGATAATAATGTACGTTTTGTTATGGAAGAGCGGAGTCTCCTAATACAGGCATTACTTGTTTAAAAGGAGGCTGCAATCACAAAATTTGTAACTACCTAAACTTGTTCTGCAAATAAACTATTTCTTCCTCTTAGCCTTTTCCCAATTATCTTGGAGTCAGCTTCCAGTCTAACCAGACGCGGCTGAATACCAGTATTTTACACGGAGCGACTGCCATCAGACCTCCGCAACCCAGTAACTGGGCAATGCCGATATCCTAAGGTTAAACCGTTTGTCAGCCTTTCAGGCTTCTAATTACCCGTAACGACTGTCATAGGTATTCGTATGACACCCGGGACCGACAGCTTAACGTGCTCTCCGAGGCACGGAGGGGTCTCGATGTGTAGCAAATGGTCACCCATCCACGGACTGACCGCGGCAAGCGCAGCTTAACCTCGCATATCGTACGATCGGCGCGGTTGTTATTTAGCCACAAGCCCCGCTAAACTATTTATTTATTATTATTTATTTATTCTGAAACCTCTTATGAAAATATTACTTTAACAAAAGAGTAACCATTGATTTCTTTTCTTGTCTTTCTCTAAAGGACCTTCTAATAGGTTAAGTTTTATTTTGTCTATTGTATCTTGAAAACATTACAATTTTAATTTCATCACAATCAGTCCCATTACTGTCACTACCGGGTACGGGCTTCATCTTAGGAAGAGAAAGGTTTTTTAGGCCTTACTCCACCACGCTGGCTTTGTATGGGTTTGTGAACTACACACATCATCGTATATAGTCCGCCGTATTTCTTTCTTTGTATGAGAAGATGCCTTTACCAGTGGATCAGTTACAGACTGAATATATATAATACACAATCAAGAAAATTTTGGAGCCCTTTCAGGTGTGCAGGTTTCCTCTGTCTCGCACGTGAGACACAGCATTATGCTGAGCGATGGCCGTTTTGCGCGGATGTGACGCATATTTTTCCCCAAGCTTCTATTCAGTTTGTTACTTTTATTTTATTCTGTGCGTCATGTTGGCGCGAATAAATAACTTTTCTTTCTTCTTCTTTCTAACGATGTTATCCTTCACCGTTGACGCAAGTGATAATTAAATTCGAATTTCATTGAAAATCTGATAATTAAATCGATTTTTGCAGTAATTAATCTCGCAGCTTAAAAATAAATAAAGCTTAGAAACAAAGGAAACTTGTGTAATTAATGCATTGATTAATTTTATTCACCTTCAAAGATTAGTCATTTAATTTCAAGCGGTGTCCGTCATACTCCCAGAGGAGTACACTTGCCGCCATTTTAACAAAATGGCTGCCCATTCGAGGCTTTTGCACGTCGTAAACTCTGTAATTACTGGCGGGACGAATTCAAATGAACTTCATTTCGGTTTTAAATAAGAGAAAATGTTTAATTTAGTACCGATCGGCTTCGTGGACCAATTAATTGGGGATTTACGTTTTAGTGTCCGCTCGGTACGAGTTTTTGGGTTATTTTTTGCGTATTGAGCGTTGAGTAAGCTTTGGTGCTTTGGATATTGGTTCACGGACTGTAATTAGTGCTTTTATTATTTAGAAGACAAGCATTTTATGCTTCGATATTGTAAGATCATTGAAGTTCTGTTACCTTTTGAATCTAGGTGTTAAACTGTTTTCGAAGTTTCTAACAAGACACAAGGAATAAGAAACCTAGACACAGCAGTGTGACAAGCCAAGTTCGGAAAAAAGTAAGATCTGTAATTGCAAAAACTCATGTAAACCTAACTTTTACATTACTAAGGAGTCGCCTAACTTTAGCGCAAAGTATTTTCAATCTAATCAACAGATAATTAGACATAAACATGGCCTGGAATCACCCAAATTATTGATTAACACTCAAAATGAACGTTAATAACACATTTTGGGTAAATCCTGTAAGTTATGATCGTAAATACGTTATTTACCAGTGTTGAATGGGTATTACGTTGTAAATAAAAGCGTCGGTGCCTCTAATGATTGACGTAAACGGTAGTAATTAACGCGCCTCGAGAACCCTACGATTAATCCCTTCAAAGGACATGTTAGGGTTGGCAAAATTGGAATTGATTTGTGTGTTGTTAGTAAGTATTGGGTAGGACGTTATTTTGCTTCGAAGTAAGTAAAACTTAGAGATTGTAGAATTTGTTGGTGTTTTCCAGGTTGAATTTGATTATTGTCATACACTGACTGAAATATTGCTCAAAGTCTATATTTTATTAGCGATTCGATCAGTTTACTTTAAATTTTTGTTTGGAATAGTTAGCAGGATAGCTTACATTTACTTTTAGATCAGGTTTATCGAAGAAATGGTTTCTTGAGAAACTGAACAGAAACTCACATGCAAGAGCACTTGTACACTTAGATCCGGATCCGTCTGAATAAATATGATCCGAGGAAACTGGGCTGCAAATCTAAGATATTCGGATTGGATGCAGTGCACACGCTCTCATACAAATAGTACTACGACTAGTTCGGATTGCATTTTCTCGGATTCTGATCGTGCTAAATCAACTTCCTCGTTAAAAGCATACCATACTATACCTTTACATTATTATGATTTATACACAAACAAGAGGGAAGGGCTCGTGCTAAATAACATCCATACGGATCATACGACTAGCGAGGTTAAGCTGCGCTTGTCACGGTCAGTCTGTAGATGGGTGACCATTCGTTACACATCGAGACCCCTCCGTGTCTCGGAGAGCACGTTAAATAGTCGGTCCCGGGTGTCATACGAATACCTATGACTCGTTGTTAGAAGTCGGAAGCCCGAAAGACTGACTACAGGTTTAATCTTAGAATATCGGCATTGCTCAGCAACTGAGTTGCGGAAGTCTGATGGCAGTCGCTCCGTGTAAAATACTGGTATTCAGCCTCATCTGGTTGGACTGGAAGCTGAGCCCAACATAGTTGGGAAAAGGATAGGCAGAAAACAAACAACAATCATACATACCTATGCATTTAAAGGCTTAATTAGAAATGCATTACAAATTCGTCCAGTCCATATGCCTAATACTAATGGCCAAAAACGCTTAAAGCTAAATTGCTAACAATCCCAACCATCTTTAGCAGATATACCTGTTGCACTATAGTTATAATAAAACAATTAATATAGATTGCCAAATCAGAACTGGGATTAAAATGTAATCACTAAATCCGATCCTGGACGCATGGACAGACTGGTCTAGATGGGAATCGGCTTAGTGTTCACGCCGCGGGCTCTCCGCTTATTGGATCGATCCATTGTTCGGATATGAGGGCACTTTGTTTTCATTGGATGGACGCTGGCTTAAGTATTGTACAGGTAAGAGTAATAGTTTTGCATCATATTTAAATGGTCACTTGTGTATAAAAGTGTCAAAAAATCAAGATATTTTTTTCATATTATTATTTAACTAGCAGCCCGTTCCGGCTTTGCACGGGTGGACATTTTTCCGTTTTTACAATATTTTTCATTTATGCTCCGCTCCTATTGGTCGTAGCGTGATTTTATATAGCTTATAACCTTCCTCGATAAATGGACTATCTAACACAAACATACTTTTTCAATTCCAACCAGTAGTTCCTGAGATTAGCGCGTTCAAACAAACAAACAAACTCTTCAGGGTTATAATATTAGTATAGATTTACCTATAATAGGTACCTATAGGTATATAATAGGTAGGTATCTTACATATTTTAGTATAAATCGTAAAAATTACAGTAGAGAATTTTAATCTGGTCTCGCTTCCCTGTACGGGAGTACAGGCAGGAGCCGACTTCTGCCAGCTAAAAGTCTAATCTGAAGAATACTATTAGGGGGATTATGTTAGAAAATGCGACTCAACTTGTGTCTAGTCGGTAGGTAATTTAATATCGAAACTTTAATCACATAACTAATTGGGATGCATGAAAAGTGCTTCCACTATTTTTTTTACATTTTTTTTCTCAGAGTGTGTTATTGACCTTTATTATTGACCATAAATTATATAGCAGTGACAGCCTAGTGGTGTGGCAGTCGGAAGTTCGAACGCAAGGCATGCACCTCTGTCTTTTCGGATACATGTGCGTATTGTATAATTATCACTTGTTTAAAAACGGCGAAGGAAAACATCGTGACGAAACCGGCCTGAGAGATATTACTCGACGGCATGTGAAGTCAAGTCAGAGGCCCATGGGCGGCATAAACTTTGACACTAGATTAGTCACTAACCACACGAAAAGAAGATTATTGAGTATGACCACTCCAGCAACAAAAACCGTTAAACGATCAACAAATAAATGTGATTAAAACCTTTTTTACATTAGTGGCAGCCCTTAGCCACGCGCGCTGTTCAAATTAGGGCGCGCTCACAAACAGGCACTCGACACTCTATCATAAGCTTCAATACTTTAAGTCCGTGTCGACAAGTTATTGAATTAAAACGTTACATCCCTTTGCAGTGTTTAATTAATTATTAGTAGACATTTGAGAAGTGGTGTGTCATTTTGTATACGGAAGCGTTTGCTTTATGTGTCTGGGTGAAAAGCAATTGTTTAATTGAATATGTTAATCTTTTAATGAAATAATGTTTGAACATAATGTGCATGTTGCTCGTGGTGTATAATAGGATAGGTATATAAAAAGAAAAGGAACGCGTTATAATTCGTAAAATTGTTTTGCATCAACGGGTACGATTCGCGTAACTTTCAAAAAATATTACACTGTTTAGGCTTTATTTATTTCTTGCCAGTTTAATTGCCACTGACAATGGCTATACTCAGTGGCGTAACTATACTATCAGAGGCCCAAGGCAAATGTATTGGATGAGGCCCCAGTAAAAATCGTCACATTGTAATTTAATTTTAATAAATCACTGAACTAGTTACCCAACAGAATGACTAATATTGTGTGCATATTACTGAAATATCTAATAAATTTAATTTTTAAAAGCCGTGGGCCCCGTTGGGCCGGGGCCCGTGGCATTTTGCCAGCCCTGCCATCCTATAGTTACGCCACTGGCACTTTAGGGAGATATGATAGGTACCTTTATCTCATAAATCTCATTGCATGCTTCTCTAGTAAAGAAGTCGGTCTTCTTCTTCTCTCGTGTCAGCACGACCTATACGACAATAGCTCATGCCGTGGTGAAAAGATTAGCCAGTCAGCAAGGTTGGTAGCGGAGCTAACTGCACGGAGTGCGCCGAAAATACTCAACGTTATGTAAATAAATACAACCAACCAGTCAGATAGTTTGATTCAATAAAAATAAATCCGTAGAAATACAACTTTACCATCACGGCGTAGGTAACCACACTAACATACAAAGTTACTAGCCACCCAAAACCGTCTCTTCAGAAAGACGAATGGACGTAATCCTCGGGGCGAACATTAAAGAAAAAAACCCGGTTCTGTACCAACATAAATACTTTTGTACCGTTAGTGCGAGTTCGGTAACCGGATCACGTCCCTAATAGATACTTCAGCCGGATTGCGCGAAACGATTCAATTGTAGCACTTGATGTTGGTATAAATCACTCGTCGCGTACCAGTTCCACTTTGTTTTAGGCACGTAGAGATTATGTTTGGGTTTCGTGATGTTTTTCAAGTACATGGGAAAATGTGTTTTATTTTATCATTGGTACTTGTTGTCGAATCTGGTTTTTGTTTAGGGTTGTTTGTAGGGAGGGATATAATGTTTAAAATGTAGTCAAGCTAGTCAGATTAACAACATTTTGAACCCAAATTAAATTATGGTTTATGTTTAAAATGTAGTGATGCTGCATTTTCGTGGTCCTTCGGTACAAATTGAGTATTTATGATCTCTTTTTGTTTAATTTTGGTGCTTTAAGTGTTCCAAATTTTATTTTTATCTTCTATTTATATTTTGACCTGTCTTAAACAATACGTCCAAATGTATAAGCGATTGGTCAGCTGTAGTGGTTTTCAACCCAAAGGACCAAATTAGTTTTCTTGAACGAAAATTGTAGAAAGATTAATTATTTTGAAAGCTTTTTTACCTGGACTTTCAACTTTCTTTTAGATATTATATTAATAGGTATCTGATTTCATATTCTGCCGCTTTATATTCGTCATAGCTCGAGGCAATGACTCGTAATTGAATGAGACTAAACAATTGATTGTACGCAATGCAACAGTGTCGCCCCCCGGGACAGCCCGCGTCCCGCGTCCCACGTCCCCGGGGATAGTGACGTATCCCAGTTAATTACACGCTTCACACGCTGACGTCACGACAATGACGTCGTTCTGTATTAATTGTGTTTGAACTTCGATCTGATGTTGGTTGTAGTCTGTTCAAAAATTAACTTGTCAATGTCAAATGACTGAATGTTTATTTTTATTATTGCTACTGAGGGCATTCTGGGGATTGTGGATCCTTATTAAGTAAAACATTTATTATTAAACTTTTTGTGCTCATATTGTGGTCAGTTTCAAACAAGAGCTTTTTTGAATTTTGACCTATTTTGTGTTATTCTTGTAACATTGAAGATTGTATAGTAGGAGGTATATTGATTTTATTTTTAATTTCATCACCATGTTTGAGCTCTTGGCATAATTATGGCTAAGTTTAAGCTTCTCCGCACGGTGTATCTGGCGCTAGCACAGTCTATCATAGGCTACTGTATCACGGCCTGGGGAGGTGCTTGCAAAACCTTCATGATTCACCTTGAAAGAGCACAAAGATCTCTGTTAAAGGTCATGACCTCCAGCCCATACCGGTTTCCTACGAAAGATCTATATGAAAATTGTAAAGTACTTACCGTGAGACAGTTATACATTCTTAATCTCACAATAAAACAACATCAACTTACACCGGTAAATCGAGCCAGCAAAGTAAAGAGAACTATTACTCGTACGAACGTATGTAGACCAGTAAGATGTGAAACCGCCTCCGCAAGACGACAACACTTTTACATGGCTACATACATTTACAACAAACTAAACAATACCCTTAACATAAACTCATTAACTACGAAAAAAACTAAAATGAAAATCTCCACATGGCTTCAATCACTGGATTATCACCAGACGGAAGACCTATTACAATATCAGTACTCATAAAATAATTTATACACACCCATACATACACCCACACACACACACGCGCGCACACATCTCCACCCTCCCACACACATACACTCATATACACACACAGACACACGCAAACACGCAGGCACACACGCACCCGTGCACACATACACACACACACACACACACACACACACACTCACACACACACAAACACACACATGAATAGATATTGCACACTAAAAGAGCATGCGTGCATTTTTCATTTCGTTTTATTTTACTATGTTTTTGTTTTATTTTTTTATTTGTTCATTGCACATCATAAATTTTTGAAATGTACCACTAATGGGCGAAGACACTGGCTCCTGTAACACAGGTTGCTACCTAGCTCAGGAGCCAGGGCTTCAAATAAGTTGTAACACTTGTGTTTTGTGTCAATAAACAAATTTATTATTATTATTATTGCCTTTATTTATTTTAAAATACTTACAAATTACATTTTTAAATATTTCTATAAAAACACAAAAACATTTAAAAATATAAAAAATAGTAGTCCACCGGCATCGGGAACAGGGTCCAAACTGCCGGCAGTCAGGGCTCCAGAGAAAGGAACCTCCTCACTATGCGTGCCGTGTCAAGGAGTACTGCTCTCTGTATCAAGCCCTTGATCCAGCCACCCAACGAGAGCCTCATGAGGTGAATATCGAGGCTCTTGGCTATTATACCATTCGCCGTAACGACTATCGGAACAATGACTGCTGAGTCCACATCCCACATGCCGACAACCTCGTGTGCTAGATCAAGATATTTTATTTGTTTATCTTTCTCAGCTTTCACGAGGTTCTCGTCATGAGGGACCGTGATATCAACAATCATTGTCCGGCGCTCTGATCGATCTATTACCACTATATCAGGCTTATTGGCTACAATAGTCCTGTCAGTGATAATAGATCGATCCCAGTACAATGTGGCATGACCATTCTCGAGAACTGGGTCGGGCACATACCTGTAGTACGGTACTTCCGATTCCACAAGGTTGTATTTCAAGGCAAGTTGCTGGTGAATAATCCTGGCCACCAGGTTGTGTCTGTGCAAGTACTCACCGTTGGCAAGACGAGAACAACCGGAAACAATGTGTCGGATAGATTCTCCCGGACGGTGACATGCCCGACAGATGTCAACCGTGCCATCCTTCACAATATATTTCCTATTATTATTATTATTATTAATTATGCCAAGAGCTCAAACAGTGTGGTACTTATGTCAAAAAACTCGTTGGTGGTATTGCTATTATATTTATGACAATCCTATTAGGCCACCATTACACTTGTAAGTTGCTTCCGTAAAATTTATGTAAGTTATAACAATTAATTCGATTTTACAAATTAGTCGATAAGTTTACATTTGCAAGTGAGTTTACATTTGCAAATTTATCGTAAGTTAAATACGTAAGGGACTTACGCGAGGAAAACTTACAGGTGTATATCCGGCCTTACATATCGTCGCTGTGCAGTGAAAACCTCGTAATTGCAATGAACGTACTTTTACAGGAGGAGATAATAACTGCCTGTTAAAAAACAGTATGAAGTGTAGATGTAAGGTTCTTTTGTTTTATTATCTATTCATCAATCTATTTCATCTTAGAGCTGTGCACGTTCGTTCTAAATATGCATTACAAGGTTTTTTACCCAACAAATGAATAACAAAAAATAAAAATTAATTTGTGCTTTATGAGGTTTTCACTGCGCAGCGACGATATGGAAAAAGATTTTTTTTTGTCCCGGTATGCCTAAAAATTAGGCTATGACCTTAATTTTATTTCTTTCTACCTATACAACACAAACGGTTGGAAACAGCGTGAAAGTGTTAGTTTTTTCAGCATATACCAGATGGCTCAGTTATTTTTGGTGACCTCATCCTGTACCGTTTAAATATTACAATAGCCTGGCTTTTGTATTCGAAGTTAGAATGGCTGGGAGTTAGTACCTATTGTGAAATATTTTTGGACTTTCAAATTATGGAATCTGATTGGTTTTAATTTTTAAATAATATTTTATCATTGTGTTGAATAAGCTTGCACCTTCGTTACCACTTGGATCATCTTTTGAAGGTGTTAGCATATCTATTAATTTTGAACGTGGGCTACAAGACGTTAAAAATGAAAAGTAGTGAATTATACATCAAATAAATATTATTTGGATCAAGTGTTATCAAGTGTTGGATTTAATAAAAATATTTAATAATAACTAATAATATATTTCATATTTTACCCCGTGTGGGGACGAGTTAGAATACAAAACTTCGTCACCGCACGCTATTAATAGACGCGTTTTGTAAGATTCAATAAAACCCATCACGCTTGGTGGTAGGATCTGTACGGTCCGCCTGGCTAGCTACCACCCTCACATTAAAGTCCGGCGCCAAGCAGTTTACTGTGTTCCGTTGTGTGTATATGAGAGCCAGAGGGGTATACTGGAATCCCTCTATATCTCTGTTCCTTGGATTCGTGTGCTCCATCTTAGACCCTATCTGCGCTTACCATCAGGTGAGACTAGGGCCGAACGCGACTAAGATTTAAAAAAAACCATCCATCCTCGCTGATTTTTTCGATAAGTTAGTTTTAGACTGATTCGGTTTTGTTTTTTCGTTTTCGATACGAGTAAACATACCGAACCGGTCGACAAGCAACACTTATCGAAAAGGTTTTACATCGGGGGGCAGAAGCGGCTTAGAAATTAATAAGGATTTTCCAAACAATATTAGAAAGAGGCGTTTGAATATTATTTCTTGTCGGTAAACAAGTTACACTTAAAACAAATTACTCTCTTTAAACAACTATACACTTGTTTTATTAAACAAAAGCCTATTGTGGGGACATCTATTATTCATCGAAACTCAAACGAATGGCCGTTACAATCAAATTATTTGTGTCGATACATTAGTGACAAAGAGATCTTTATCGAAATAATATTAAAAGTTGGGCAGTTATTTTCATTTTTAATAATGTTTTATTTCGATAAACGAAAAACGTTTTTTAGAACTAAAACTAAACTTGTGATCGTCGATATCTGAGCAAACATTCGAATAGGATGCATGAATCTGAAAAAGTGGAGAGGATGGTCAAAAAGCTAGAACACAATCATTGAGATAAATATTATGTAGTACATTACATACATAATATTAATATTATTGAGGGGCTCGTGGCTAAATAACAACCGCGCCGATCGTACGATTTGCGAGGTTAAGCTGCGCTTGCCGCGGTCAGTCCGTGGATGGGTGACCATTTGTTACACATCGAGACCCCTCCGTGCCTCGGAGAGCACGTTAAGCCGTCGGTCCCGGGTGTCATACGAATACCTATGACAGTCGTTACGGGTAGTCAGAAGCCCGAAAGTCTGACAAACGGTTTAACCTTAGGATATCGGCATTGCCCAGTTACTGGGTTGCGGAGGTTTGATGGCAGTCGCTCCGTGTAAAATACTGGTATTCAGCCGCATCTGGTTAGACTGGAAGCTGACCCCAAGATAATTGGGAAAAGGCTAAGAGGAAGACATTGTATCTCAATGAACACAATACGCATTACTTACTGAAGTGCTAGTCCTAAAAATTGTGGAGGTACTTATACATACGACATTAATGTATAAATGGTATAACGCACAGTGCACGTGTTGTTGTTTAAATTTTTCAGCGGTTTCATACTTATAGGTAGTAGGATTTTTAATTCGCTGAAGTAAATTGACAGGTCTTACTTTTGCTATTTGACAGTAGGTAGTGCACTGTTGTTTGACACTAGCATCTGTCAGTTTACTCCAGTGGATTGAGGCTATTAATACTCGTTATTAGTAGTTTTGTGTCACGTGACATGCCATCTTAATTTCGTATACCGGTGCGTTTTGTTTTTTGTTCCTTATATTAATGCTCGCTGAATAATTTCAATAATTTATTCCTATTGCACCACAAAATACAACAAAAGCTTAACCTACAGAATTCGACTGTATCTGAGCCCGCCATTATTTAAATGTCGTTGTGACATTTCGATATTTTTTTTATTTACCTCATTTGGGATTTGGCATTTTGGCCCGCCGTTTTTATTGGTTGCGCCGTGTGCGGAACATTAATTTTGTTGTTCTCTTGTGGGCCGCGAAAATATGTGCCCCTAGTCTTTTGTTAGCGTGACGTCATTGTTTTCGTGTAAATGTAATATTTCTTTGTGTGTGATGTAAAAAAAAGAAGAAAAAAAGAAATGATTTATTTTCCGCAGTACAGATAAAAATTACTGACAATCATAGCAGTAATCATTTCTACACTGTACTATTTCTTTTGGTGACAAAGTTAAACTGAAAATAAATTCCGGACGCGGTTGAGAGCCGCGACTTATAGGTATCTGGATAATGAATATACACTGAACTGTGCTATCGCACGTAAGTCGCGGACGTAACCTTGGGCCGTCCTTGAGCGTTCGAACGTCCGATAGATATCTGGCCTGCTGGACGTTTGTCGACTGTGCACACTTATAAGTAGCGGCTGTCAGCCGCTTCTGTTAGCCTTGTCCGATAGTTTGTTTCTAGCTTTAGACTTAGACTTTATTTATGAAAAACTGCCTCGTTGGTCTAACAAGCGCGACTGCTGATAGTGAGGTCCTGGGTTCGATCCCCAGGTCAGGCAAAGTGTTGTTGGGGTTTCCCGTGTGGAATTCCTCAGTAGCAGCCCGGAGTTTGGATTTGTGCCCGGTTGATGGCAATAGGTGCGCCTCCTATGAGGGTGTTACTATACACTTCTGCCCAACCTTTCGGAGAATGCAGGCGTGATGTTATGTTTATGTAACTGATAGATAACTAAAGCAGTCATGGAAAGCAAATAATCCTTTGTAACAAATAAAAAATAACTTAAAAACAGATTACCATTGATTGTTTGGGTAATAAAGAATTATGTACCCTTAATATTCCTTCAACATTCAACAAATCTAAGCCAATAATTATCCATATCTCCTAATACCTTTGATATCGTAACTAACAAATAGAAGGTTTAATTTGAATCACTCATTAACACGCAACGTATGGAAGTTTGTTAATCGAACTGCGATATATTATTTAACGTAAAAACACGACTTCTGTGTGCCGCAACGAAGCCACGTAACGTAAATAATTATATGGAACCGGCTATGAATAGTTTAGTAGGACGCCCATAGAGTTAGCAATGTCTAGAGAAGATCGGACGAAACTTTTGTGTGATTTTGTAGACGTATAGAAAGTAGCTCGTAGCTAAATGGCTACGGCGTAGCTTGTTCAATCTACAAGACTATGTTGTTAAAGGTGGGTCAACTTCTTCTTCTTCTTCTTCCTGCCCTTATCTTACACTAAGTGGGGTTGGCACAACATGTATTTCATAAATCCATGTTGTTAGAGGTTTTGGCTTATAGTTTTATGACCGGCCGCCTGCCTAATATCAACCCTCCTTGGGAATACTCGTTGCGCCGTCACGCGGGTGACCCAATATGCTTGCTGATATTATGCACTGGGTCCCAAAATGATATGCTTGTCAATCTTATTGCCGACAACTAAGCAGACTATGTTCTTCTTGGTGGAGTATACTTAAAGTTCTTCGAAGGGTGGGTCAGCATACGTATCATTTTGCCGAGTCGATCATAGTACCAGGGCTACTCCGAAAATCGAACTACGAAGTTTCGGCTGACGGATCGCACGTTTACCAACCACGAAAGAGTTTCGGATCCGACGATAGATTCGATTTTCGCGATTTGACATTTCGTCTTTCGTTCACCGTACCTCCAAATATTATTTGACATCTAGTAGTTCGTTGTTTTTGACAATACTTGGATCGTATATTTATGAGTTAGATGTTCGTCGTTGTTTCGATTCGATCTGAAATTTCGGCGTTCGTTTTTCGGTGTAGGCTCGCTGATTCGTTGGTACATACGATGAAAATTCGTACACACATGCACCGGCAATACGGATCGGCAAAATAATACATGTGGATGTGGACCCACCTTTAGACGAGCAACCGCTGCCGATCTTGCTTTGAAGAGCATTGTCTAGCTCCTGACCCCATAAATGATGATAAATGATTTTTATTTCTGTAAATAAATCTGTTACAGACACTTTTACAAGTCAATGTAATGTTTTTTTTTAAGACTAGATGGCGCCGGCATTTCCTATCTGACTAGCTCTGAGAAGAAAAGCCGAAACAAACTCAGAGGTCAAAGTCTCTTTTAAAGTCCAGACATTGTAGTACACGAACTATGCGAGTGAAACGCTGTAGGGCAACGTCGGGAATGGCCTTTTGAGGAAAGTGCCATAGGAGGTTCAAGTTGACCTGTCCTAACTGACGGCACATCTGCATCAGTCATCGCGGAGCTCAAACCTTCTAGGGAGCTCAACAACCCGCTGCACAACGCAATCAATCAGTTAGACATTTGTGTGGGTCACAAAATAATATCTACTCAAGAACCGCCAAACGTTTACAAAATTCGTGTATAAAGCTACCCTACATGGTACTCACATTCACAATTTATTAAAAAAGTAAAATAAAAAATAAGGCGATGATAAGATAATAATAGTAATTGAAAAAATAATTCAATTGTAAAATGTCAAAAGGATAAAAAATAATAATATCATGTTGTAAATTCCATTCCTTGGAAAATAATCACTTTTAAACAAAAAAAAACCGACTTCAAATGGTCTATCTCCGATGTTCTTCATCAGATCTTCACCAAATTTAAATAGGACCACTTCGAAAGAATACTCTTTCTAACAAAAAAAGAATCATTAAAATCGGTTCACAATTCACAAAGATATCGCCGAACAAACATACAAAAAAAAAACATACAGTCGAATTGAGAACCTCCTCCTTTTTTGGAAGTCGGTTAATAATTTACGCCGTTCGCATCCGTCGCCGCCGCGCCGTCGGCGTCAGTTACGGTGGTCCTAAGTAAATCTTTGACAGCCAACAAAATCAAATAAAAGGCCTAAAAACGTGTCTGCTGGTGTATATTTTAAACATAAGTATCCGATCTATGAATTTGAATAATTAATTATTCTCAATTAAATATAAACTTAAATTTTGGTCCTAATGTATGAAAAAATATTTACATACATACATAAACTTACGCCTTTTTCTCACGGGGGTGGCAGAAACTATAGAATACCACATACTACTACGACCCTTACATACAACTTTCGCTTCATCCACATTCATACATCTTGTCATACATGCACGCCGGTTGAGAGTACTACGCACCTGACCTTTGTAAAGAACATCACCAATAACATCGATGTATGTCCTTCTAGGTCGTTCCCTACGGCGTTTCCATTGACATCTGCCTTATAAATTTCTTTTGTTAAACGCCGTTCACTCATTCTCTCAACATCACCAAACCACCTAAGCATACTCCTTTCAATTTTTGTCACTACATCATCTTTTAAACCGCAACTTTGTCTAATCTCATCATTTCTCAATCTATCATTCAAAGTTACACCGCACATACTTCGCAAGGAACGCATTTCCACCGCATTTACGGCCACAAAAGTATGCGTTGTGGCGAAGAGGAAAAATAATAGGAGAATGAGTGATTGTTGGATAGATGATGAAATTAAAGAGGTCGTATGGAAGAAGAAAGAAGCTTGGCTTAATTTATTAGCCTTTAAAACCAGAATAAGGATGAATCAGGCAACGAATATGAATGAAGATTTGGAAAGAGTGAAGAAAATATACACTGAACTATAGGTGAAAAAATATTTTTCACATATAAATCAATTCTGAAACATTCCATAGTCGTAACTGTCGCCAGTGCCATGGCTTTTAAATCAAACAACAATAATTACTATGAGCTTTGTTCATAATGTCACTATCTGTACGCTCGCGAACTGGTCAGCGATGCTCAACATTGTCAATTTTACAGGTGTAAACAATACAACACTGTTACCACATACGCTGTGGGAAATATTAATAAAGAATAAACATTTAACTTATCTTTGCTGCTTAATAATGAGATTTTAATGGTTTTATTGATTAAATAAAATAACGCAAAGATGTAAAGGGCTCTAAAGATACATGGGGTTCGTAGCACTGATGTAGCATGCTGCAAGTACAGTCTTGATGACTAGCGGATTTTTAGAGTTCTACTGAACCAATAGGTCCTTTGGTACCTTACCAAAGAATCGATTAGTACATATTGGTGACTGGTTTATTGATACGAGTTATCAACCCAAGAAGGAAGAATGTCTATGAATGCATGATCAACATGATAACAATTTTTACAAAAATCTGACTGACTAGTAAGTACGAGTATTGAGCCCAGCCTTACTGAAACTAGCTGCTATTGTTATGTATTGAATTCAGCCATATTTACAGCAGTGATAGCCTAGTGGTGTGACCGTCGGACTGCCAAGTCATAGGTCTCGAGTTCGAACCCAAGGCACGCACCTCTGACTTTTCGGATTCATGTGCGTATTGTATAATAATTCTCACTTGCTTAAAAACGGTGAAGGAAAACATCGTAAGGAAACCGGCATGTCTGAGAGATATTTGTCGACGGCATATGAACCCAACTCAGAGACCCATGGGCGGCATAAACTCTAACACCAGGTTAGTCACTAACCACACGAAAAAACAGCCGTATTTAATAGATAAAAATAGGGCTTCAAAGCCCGTTCAAGCTCGTTATTTTACAGAACCTACTTAAGGATTTTAGATAGCCGTCGTTTGCTAAACGGAATAATAATTATTTAGACCTCGATTTTTTTTCATTCTTAAAAGAAAAAAACTTTGACAAACTTTTCAAATTGCAGTAATAGCATAACAGTTGTTATTAGTTAAGTGATAGTAACCAAGGGGTAGTTTCAAGTGTCGTGTCCCATCAGATAGATAGATTCTCGTGACGGTAATCGAAAACGCGCGTTTTTATCACGAACCGTTGTGAAATATCACCGGTTATTATTGTTACTGAAGCATACTTAATTACACACTTCGAATGCATTTGTGATTTTAGATTAAAAGTTGAAACTGATAATGCACGATAAAATCGTATCGTTTATAATAGTACATTTGAAAAAATGTGCGTAAAAAAAGTAAGTACCTCGTATACACAGAAAATCACAAAAATTAGTAAATAGAATGAGCCTTATATCAGAGTACTCCTTCAATTGTAGGAGGCCACAGCATGCAAAATTGTAAGGTAAACAAAGGAAATGTTTAGGCACAATTTAAAATTTGTAGAACAAAAGTTATCCATTATTATGGGTACTTTTTCTTTTCGTGTGGTTAGTGACAAACCTGGTGTCAGAGTTTATACCGCCCATGGGCCTCTGACTTGGTGTCACATGCCGTCGAGAAATATCTCTTAGTGCTTGGCCAGAGTGGCAGCGCGGTGCGGGGAGCGGCGCGGGTGCGGGAACGCGCGCGATTTGCCTGTCCGCAGTGGAGAGCGGCTTCGTTCTGAGCGTTGTCGTGTCCAGTGTTTGTCAAAATATAATATGGATGAAGAAGACTTATTTTTACTGGAATATTCTTACTAAAAAACGATGTTTCGACATCCACAGTGCAAATCGTGCTTGAATAGCACTTATTAATTCTTCAACATTTAATTTTGAAGACGCCATCACAACAACGCGCGTGGTCAGCTCGAACTAGTTTGAGATCCCCCGCTCCCGCGCGGGTTGTCGCTTGCCGCCTGCGCTCTCACTGCGGCCACTTGTATGAACGACCTATGGCGTGAGCTACCCGCGCGCTCCCCGCGCCAAGTAGCCCGCGCCGCTTCCCGCGCCCGCGTGCCCACTATGGACACTCAAATGAAGTTCTTCTGTTTGAGCTCGCCGCACCGCGCCCGCCCCGCGCCCGCGTTTGCAGTCTGGCCAAAGGCTTAGGCATGCCGGTTTCCTCACGATGTAACACCCTTTCGGCTAATCTTGTAGGCAACGCAAAATGATTTTTTAATTATTTTTTTACAACGTTGCCCCGCTCTTGGATTTCTCCTGTATCGTGGGTACGTTTACAGACACAAATCTTCACACGCACAAACACCCAGACCCGGAACAACTGTCTGCAGGCCATACAAATATTTGTTCCGTGCGCAGAAGCCAATCGCTCAGCCACTACACCAAACGTGTTATCAAGTTTTGTTCACGAGTACCTAAAGATAATCATAGTTATTAACTTCATCAGGCATGTACATGGCCATGCACCAGTGTCCCGACACCGCGGCCAGATGAAAATTGCTGGAGTGGACTGGTGCCGAAGGTGGAGAGGGACGAGGAGCCGAGGGTCGAACCGTGGCGGCTGCCCGACCTGCGACCTTCGCTGCATTATATGCATGATCGTGGTAAGTGTAAGTTATCGACTTTTTTAAAAATACGGTTTTATTTACTTTGTCTGTTTTGTCCGCTTTCAAATCTTGACTATAACCATTCTATTGACTCTTTTCATTGACATTTTAAATCAATTTGATCTAAATCTTGTATGGTACGTAGGTGAATAAAGGCTGATTTACACGAGGATAGTTTCTCGAAGTAAGACTCGTTCTGCCTTTGTCTTTCTCTACGACAAAAACAGAGATAGCGTGAGATTCGCTTCAAGAAACTTGCTCCGTGTAAATGAGCCTTAATACGGCTAGGTACAAGCTGTGGCTTCATTAATGGCCAAATACTTAAATGCTACTCAATTCTAAGTTGCCGTTAATTTCGTGCTGTCACTGTTACTTTGCTCTAAGGTGAAAGTGACAGCACGAGACTTAACGGCACCTTAAAATTGAGTACCTAGCGTTTGAGTAATTGGCCATTACGCCCGTATTAATAAACGATTCTCATTTGAGAACTACCTTCTAAAGTATCATTTCGATATGACTTGAGAAGCAGATTTAAAAAAAAATGTTGGCAAATGTTTGGAATTCTACTCTATGGCAGTGCCTTTTGGGACCCAGCTTCCAGACCGCCATGGTGAGAGTTGTGTGTGCCCAGTAGTCATACAGTAAATGTGCTGATTATAAGCGAAACGACAGGTGAATGGTGCCGTTAACCATCTAAAACCATAAATACGTCTAATGAAAACGCAATACAGTGCAGTAGCAGGGAGCAATACAGTGCACTAGTAGGTGCAGTACAGTGCAGTAGTAGGTGCAATACAGTGCAGTAGCAGGGTGCAATACAATGCACTAGTAGGTGCAGTACATTGCACTAGTAGGTGCAGTACATTGCAGTAGTAGGTGCAATACAGTGCAGTAGTCGGTTGCAATAAATTCTAATTCTTTTTATTTGTATAAATGTGGTTACATTAGTCTTACGGATATATAATTTTGTACAGCACATTTGTTATATAATTTTTATGACATACAAATTTTAAATACAAGAAATTGTATATGTAAGAAGACAGGGCGATAGCTATTAAACAATACACAATTTCACAGCCACTTATATTTTAAATATTCGTGTGTGGAGTAGAAACAATTGCAGTCGCATTGTTCTACGTTATCGTATAGGTAACGCAAATCGTTGTAGTAAATGTATGGAATGACCAAACTATACAATTATAGGGAAATATTTAGGGAATTATGTGTACTACCTAATGACCTAAGTAATTATCTATTCCAAATTAAACGACCATTTAAACACCAAAGCATTTCATAGTATTCAGTGTATTCGTATCAATAATTAAGTCGTACAAGCATTATGTACTGATACAAGCTCTAATTGGCTGGTATACGGAACCCGCAATTATATTCGGATTATGTTCACCGCTACCTGGAGACTGGGGTCGATATCGTTCATTTAACTTATTGCGAAGTGGGGGGAGGC
Source organism: Amphipyra berbera (assembly GCA_910594945.2). NCBI lineage: Eukaryota > Metazoa > Arthropoda > Insecta > Lepidoptera > Noctuidae > Amphipyra > Amphipyra berbera. The sequence continues at coordinate 3,847,951 of OU343136.1, read as the reverse complement.
TCATTTGCAACTCCTGATGCAGGGGTATCTACTTAAATGTTTTTTCACGTTTTTAAATGGGAGTTTTTTTGCTTGTTATTTTGATGCGTCTTAATAAGGTAGGTATGTTATGTATGTTTGAAGATCGTAAATTATCCTTTAGGAAAATTTACACTCACACATTGTATAACGTTGTAGTTTGCCTACGAAACTGCTACGAATCGCTACGAGCATAATATTTCCTCAACTAATGGCCGATTCCTAAGATTTACCAAGCGTTATCGGTTAAAATTAAAACTCTTTGTATCTTTACCAATAATGAAGTACGTCTCCCATACGTTAGTGGCTATCACAGGTAAAAATATGATGTTACGAGTCTATTTATATGCCCAGTTTGCCAATAAAAAAGATAGCAAACGATTCATTTTTGGCTATAGGAACCGGCCATATATCTTTCTTATTTCTCTATTGGCTATAGACCATAGTACACTACACAAGTTGAGTCATGGAAGAAAGAAATTAAATAACATTTAAAGTGCCGGATATTTTAGTGATAAATAAACGTCAGCATGTGAAACGTGTTTCTTACTTCTTGTTGACGAGCTTAAAAACCGATCAAATTAAATAAACGTGAAGTCCTCGCAACGAGACTTGGGCGTTGGTTTGCCTTGCTTTACAATTACAACACAGCAAGAACGTAGTCAAAGATTACTTAAAATATTTGACACTAGCTGTGTCCTCACGGCTCCGCCCGCGTAAGAAGTTTTATTCCATTAATAAATATAGCTTATGTTACTCAGTGATAAAGAAGCTTTTTAACGGTAAAAGAATTTTTGATATCGGTCCAGTAGTGTTTATGTGTACTCGTTACATACAAAAATCCAAATCTTTCCTCTTTATAATATTAGTATAGATAAAGCCAAATACTCAAACGTTGCCGTTAAGTCTCGTGCTGTCACTGTCACTTTAAGGCGAAGTGACAGTGACAGTAGGACGCGTGTGCGAGTTTCAATGGTTTTATTTTTACAATCGCTAAGCATTTTCTTGTTGCGAGGACTGCATATAATAGCTATTTATAAATGAGGCCATGAGGCCCAGAATGGCCTAACGAATTTTGTTTACCGTCATAAATGGACGTAGTTAAGCCAGGGGCGTATTTACCCTAGGGCCAAAAGGGCCATGGCCCGGGGCGGCAGGCTGCGAGGGGCGGCGCCAGCCGCACCTCGCTCAGTTTTTTTGACTTTATATGCCTTTTATTTATTGTTGGAAAATTCTCATGGATGTCCCTCGCCCGGGGAAGGCGAGGGGGTCTGCCGGACTCTTACCGGCTAAAAACCAACGGTATTCCTCCTCCTGACCGTTCGGCCTGGGTTGTGGTATTCGCAAAAGCATATACCGCAACCCCGGCAGTTCCCGATCCGCCAACCCTCGGCGGACCTCTCCTCTGTGGGGCCTTGCCCCACTTCTTCCTGAGAAGCGCGCACGGAACACAGCGCGCCGTCTTCTCGGGCCTGTTACTGGTCGGGCGGCGGCTCCCCTACCCCGCCGCCCGCAGGCCACACACTAGGGTGGCTGAAGGTCGTCGCGTACGCGCGCCCTCCGGCGCACGGTGCGTCTGGCGCGGGAAGGGAGAAGAGTACACCGCTCCCTCTCCGCTTCCTCCTTGGTTGCCATCACCCCCTCGCAAAAGGAGGCGATGGCTTCCCATGCACCCTCGCTCCCGACCATGGACAGGACCACGGCCGGAAGCGAAACGTCACCGCTGACCGCCGCGACTAATTCGCGGCGCTGCGACCCCCAAGCTGGACACGCCTGCAGCGTTTGCAGCGCCGCGTCCTCAGGGCAATCGCAGTGGTGACAACCGGGCGTCTGGTTCCAGCCTATGCGACACAGGTACTTTCCGAAACAGTCATGTCCCGAGAGCACCTGCGTCAGCCGGAAGCTGGGGGCGCCATGCCGCCTTTCCAGCCACTCCTCCATAAGGCTTTATATGCCTGAAGAAATGAAAAAAAAACCCTACCTAATTAACAAAAACTACAACTTATTTGGTTGTAAGTTTGTACGTCGCGCATCGCAACTCGGGAGTTCAGGGCTAGTCAGGATTTGCACGTGTCGTTTTCGTTCATATCCATAGGAGAGAGACAAAGGGGCGCGGGGCGGCGCAGACGGCGGTGGGGGTCATTGTCATTGCGGAGGGGCTCATTAGCCGTGGAGTGAAAGCCCACGGTGAAGCGGAGAGGAACCCAAGAAGGGGCCGCTCGTCGGGGTTTTGCCGGGTAGCCCTCGATGTAACGGCCAAGTAGGTTGCGGTGTCGCATGGGTGACATCGCAACTGAGGCCGGCCGCGATGTCTTATGCGAGGCATCGCGCCTGAGTGCTGGAGGCTACGGTGAGAGAGGAGTGCCGGTATTACGGTGCGCCGTTCTCCCTACCTTCCGCGGCCTTGACGGGGCCGCCACCGTCAGATGGCGGAAGCGGTGGGGCCGCAGGGGGAGAGGAGTGTCGGTGTATAGTTGGCCGCTCTCCCTATCCTCTGCGGCGGAAAAGTGGTAGGCGGTGGGGCCACTAATCTGACCCGTCGCAGGGGGACCAAGGGTGCCCAGACACGGGGTCGTCTGGCGCTCATGTGCTTGTTTGGTCCCCGGAGTGGTCACGGCGTGCCATGTGTTCTGGTGCGCCGGTGATGTGGGGTGCTCCCCGCGCCTCTCAGGAGGTCGTGGGGAGGGGTGGGGCCCCACTGAGGTGAGGTCCACCAACAGTTGATGGACCAAAACCTGCTGGGGTTGCGGTGGATGCTCAGGGGAATCTCACGACCCCGGCCGATGGTCAGAAGGAGGAATACCGTGTGTTTTTAGCCGGTAAGAATCCGCCAGACCCCCTCGCTTACCCCGGGCGAGGGACATCCATGAGGATTTTCCTACGATAAAAAAAAACCGGCCAAGTACGATTCGGACTCGCGCACAAAGGGTTTCGTACCTGCCATTATCTATAAAAATGGCAAAAAAATCACGTTTGTTGTATGGGAGCCGCCTTAAATATTTATTTTATTCTGTTTTTTAGTATTTGTTGTTATAGCGGCAACAGATATACATCATCTGTGAAAATTAAAAAAAAAAGAACAAAAAGGGGTGACGCAATTCGTGCTTCAGTTGTTGCAAGTGGTCTCTAATCAGCGCATCAAAATTAAGTTAAATATTTTGCTCTTTTTCCTTTAATTTATGGGGCGGCAAACCATACAGGCCCGGGACGCTGAATCTTAAAATACGCCACTGAGTTAAGCGAAAAGGATCCAACCCACAAAACATTTTAACAAGTAAAATATTATACATTTGTCCTTTAATTACAATAAAATGAAGAAATTTAAATCAAAGAACCAATGAAGAAATACAGTCTAAACTTAAAAATTGAATATCTCATAACTGTGTGGGTTGGATCCTTTTCGCTTAACTACGTCCAAATGATGAAAATAATAGAGCCACAATGGCCTAAAAGTGATTCTATAATTTTTCAATAGATGGCACCACTCTCAGGCACACTTAAGCCATTGTGGCTCTATTACTTTCATCATTTACGACAGTAAAAAAATATCAATACAATTTTAAAAAACCCGTTAGGCCACTCTGGGCCTCATGGTCTAAAATTAGTTAGAGCTTCATATAACTAAGTTTTTTTTATTGTTTTGTTTCAGATAGAGAGTGCGTGGCCTGCGTGGCACCTTTACCTCTGCTGCCCCCGCCTGCACCAGCGCCGCATTAGCCAATACTTTCTCTAAGAAATACATATCTGTAGTGACTTTAATATCTAATATTAATACACTGAGCTGTGTCTCAACTTGCCAAAAAGACTAGTCGCTTACACAGGTTTGACAAAACGTATTTTTAGTTTTCATAATTATTGTTTCATCAACGTTTTTATAATAGGTATTTTTGTTATTAATTTTGTTAGTCGATGCGGTTTGAATTACGTGCCATATCATTGTATATCATAGCAAGTTGCTACGAACTAAAAGCTGATAATCTGGTATTCTGGGTACACCCGAATATAATATTATAGAATTTATCTGCTACTTTACTCATTGGTCTGTGGTCAGGACTTCATTGTTCTCTCACTATCCTAAATCATTGTACTATGCGTGCCAATTATGAATAGCACTGTCAAGACGCCATTTTGTTCCGCAATACTCGTGAACTTCATTACCAAAGTGTAAGGTGTGCAAAAGAGTAAATAACGAAATTATATTCAGATTAATTATTTTTGTTCACTTTTTTGGTATTTCTTATCAATTTTACGCCAAATTAATTACACAGTAATTATATTATTATTATGGCGACATATTAGGGTGACCAGTAGCATTTCGTGAAGTTAATTATTATATATATTGGTTCATTTCTTTAATGAATACTGTTTTCAAATATTATTAAATTATCCAAAATTATCTATTTATGGAATTCAATAAATAACATTTTATAAAAATGAATGTAAATAATAATGAAATCTATGAATAAAAAAATATAACATTTTTTTTTCATAGTATTTTTTTGCTGGCAGTACCAATTTAACAGCTATCGTGTGAAGTCGTAGCAAGCGCGTTCCTATTCTTATTTGGCACGCATAGTACCACTGAAATCAAAAAGTATCCACTGAAATCGTTAAAGATATTATTTTTAAAAGAGTAACCATGTAGGTAGTTTCTTTACGGCTCTTCTCCATAGGAAACGACTAATTGGAACCGTGCACATAAATTCGACTTTGCACAAGCACCTTGGTGCACATTGGTTTATGTGAAATTTTTTTTTTTGATTTGATCAGTTCGTCTTCTAAAAAAATAAAAATTTGAATACGCGTATGTTTACCGCTCCAGTTCATGGAGGTCCAGCCGCATATTATATCCGGAAAAAAACGTGTCCATTTCACTCACTTCGATTTATTAATATTTTATTTAGAGGTTATTAAAAAATATTGCATTAATACGAATGGGGCGATCAAAGAGTATAGGTTATGACAATGGTTATGACCTTAAGTTATGAAAGCGCGGGAATGTATGAAAATATAAAATTAACACAAAAGACACCTAGCTTCAAAGTTGTGGGTTTAGTTTTTTATTAATTACAATATTTTGTTCAAATAATTTTATTATTAATCGACGATATTTTTATTATTACAAAGGAACTCATTTATATAGAATATTAAAAATACAACGTCAAATGGTAAAGGCTAAGTAACTGTTTAACATAAGCCAAGTGTTGCTATAATAAAAATCAATTATTTACTAAGAGCTGATTTCACCAACATCTATTTATAGGCCAATGCCAACATCAGATAACTTTATCTGAGGAATAAATTTGACGTTTTGACTGCTTTTTTATAGAAGTTCTGCCAAAACGTCTGCCTTATTCCTTGGATAATCGCTATCCGACGTTGGTCAAATTGGGCCTAAGACCCAAAAAAATCTGTTTAAAAAAAGAAACTGCCACGCAGGATCATTAAAGAAACGGGTTCGTTTATAAAGTAATAAGTCATAATTTAATAAAAACTTTCTAGTCACGAGCACAAGTAAAAATGTACCTAAACAAAATCTAGTCCTGTGTAGTTTAGATAATTAGTAATATAAAATATCTTGTAGTGTAACATAACAAAGCAATTGTAATGAATCCAATTCATTTATCTAAAGAACCTAATTATAAGGAATGTAATCTAGTCTATGACTCTAGTTCTATTAGACAAAATGTAAAAAATATTTAGATCGCACACTAATAAGCTAAATCAATTTTATTGTAAATAGCTAAATTAAATATTAAGTACCTAATTATAATTCCAATAATGTAGTTTTAAAATGTTTACTTCAAAACTATTGCATTGAAATTCTGTATACATAGAACGCTTTATTAAACAACAGTTTGGCTCGAAATCAGGGTTTTTAAAATGCATTTTTTCATGAGAATTCCTGTGGATAACATATCGCAATTTACTGATATTTTGTATGTAATTACTGTATCAAAGCTGTAGTGGTAATATATTAGCAGCACAAATAATAAATTATGCAAAATATTGTGTAAGTTTTTAATTTATTCCTTTCCTCACCTAACATTTTATACTTAGGTATAGGTCATTACTATTATTATTGCTGAAACGACAGAGAAACGAGACTTAAAAGATAGTTATTTGCCAAACTCTCAATGCATTGACAATGTACCTTTCTATGAATCCTACTATTTAATATTTATAGTTAACTTCGATTTAAAGAAATTGGTTTATTTTTTTGGTAAAAATACAGTCATGTACAGTGCACCCAGTATATCTTGACAGTTAATAAAGCAGCACTTGGTCTGCCGGCGCTGTCTGTAAAGGCAAAAAGCAACATGTCAAATTCAATACAACGCGACAAATAAGTTTATAAACGTAAATACCTAATTAATAATATTAATTATTGTCAGTCGTGTGTCACTACATGTTTTATTAAGTGCCAAAATGAGTAAAAGAGGCTTAAATTGATTTATAATGACTAAGTCTATCCAAAGTTTTATCAGACAAGTCATTTTTAAAGTTACATTTTTATATTGTATGACTACTAGCGCCCCCATTTTACAAACTCTTTTATGCGGAACTGAATATAAATTGTATAAGCCTATTTATGTAGATATCTGGCTGTGCTGTCTGTTGTATGCGTAAAATGTACCTACAAAACCATTTCACTATTTGCATTATTGTTTTTACTGAATTATAATAATTTCTTGGCAGTTCGTGTCAGCCCTGCTAGCAAGGATAAATGTCATAAATCATAATTAATTCAAGTTAAACTGTCCTGTGTGGTTCAGTACATTTAAGTTCCATATTTCGCCACCCACTAGATATACTGAACACACGGTATACATGCTAATCTCATGAGCATAGACAATTTGTTAGGAAAAAATAGAAATATTATTACTGGCAGCATAGTATTACAGTTGTCAATGTCAAAACTGATGTCAATACTTCTTGTCTATTCCTTTTCCTGTTAAATTTTCTCCTGAGAGGTTGGTTTCGTGTTTGTTAAAATCTGAATTAATCGCGAAAACTATTGAGTTTTGAATTAAATCCAGTTATGGTGTATTTAAGAACAGTGTATCCGTGTTGCTCATGTGTTTATTTTATTAAATATGTGAAACGCCGGAATGTTATAAAATGATAACCTATGTTCGACAGCGTTTGAGACATAAGCCGCTCTGTGTTTCAGAAACTAAAGATGGGTCGTTACTCTCGGGAACCTGATAACCCAGCGAAGTCATGCAAAGCGCGTGGCTCAAATCTCCGTGTTCACTTCAAGGTAATTCCAAAACTGTTATTTGTATACAACTTATTGATTGCACATGGACCGTCACTGGTTCGTGGCGCTCACAATGGTGTTATTTACTTTAATGTGGTTGATAGTAGCTTAGAAACTATACCTACCCGTTGTATTTTACTTCTTCGAACTTAATATTTAGCGTAGAATAACACTGGCGGGATTAGAAATGGTTTTAGGTTAGTTTCGTCTAGAAAAAACTAGCCACCTGTAAATCATATAAATGATTGTCAAATTCATGCTATTCTGCTTGAAATTGGTAGCTTCTATGTAATATCGACGGCGATAACCTAAAAAATCTTTACTGACTGAGCCAAGTCTGAAGAATGAAGTGACATTCATTCGTATATTAAATACTTTTTCTTTGACGATTATTTTGTCTCATACTCCTTAAGATGGTTGATTGTGAGGTTACCAAATAAATAATAATGGAAATAACATGAAAAGTGTGTATCCTGTCCATAAACTCAGTCTATCACTGTCCGCTGCTCCGCATAGAGGTATTTAATTATCCTTAGTTTAATAAAATTAATTTCTTAACTTAAACCATCTTTCAGAACACATATGAGACAGCCATGGCGATCAGGAAACTGCCCCTGCGCCGCGCCGTCCGTTACCTCAAGAATGTTACAGAGAAGAAGGAATGCATTCCATTCCGCCGCTTCAACGGTGGAGTTGGTCGTTGTGCACAAGCCAAGCAGTTTGGCACCACACAGGGTCGCTGGCCCAAGAAGTCTGCTGAGTTCTTACTCCAGCTGCTGAGAAATGCTGAGTCCAACGCTGACTACAAAGGCTTGGACGTTGACAGGCTCGTCATTGATCACATTCAGGTTAGTTCTGTTTCAGTAATCATTAGATAAATGCCAATAATGTTTTGAAGTTTTGTCTTTACTATAATTACTTTATTTCTGATTTTACGAGGAAGATTCTAAAGTGAATTTTATTCTCATATTATTTATTCATATCAGTCAGTCATATGCTTCAAAATTATTGTTACCATTTATTGTATATAGGAAAAAGTTTGGTTGAGAGACTTGATAGAATACTATACTTTATTTATTATAGCATTAGACAAATATAGCTAATAATGGCATGAATATCTTTGATCTGTTTCTCTATACAGAGTTTCAACTTATTGAGATTGGCCTACCAGATTAATAGACACATAACATCGCTGCGCCTGCAAAATCTGCTGTTTTTTTTAATCTGTCTTTGATGCCATTTTATAATAGTTCTCAAGCCACATGCAACTGTAAAATATGTTTTCTAATAATTTATTTTGCTATCTTCTTAACCAAATAAATGATTAAAAAACAAATTTTACAGGTGCACGCAGCTTGAGAACTATTATAAAATAGTATCAAAGACAGATAAAAAAAAACAGCAGATTTTGCAGGCGCAGCGACGATAATATCATTGTATAAGCTGCTTTACGATATTACTGTAACAGAGAACTGTTTTGAATTTAACAGAATACAGATAATGTATGATATTTATTTAAACTTTATGCAACATTCATACATAGGTAGAGGCGGACAATGCCAGATTCACACAAAACTTGGGTGTCATGACACGTCAATAGGTGCATCTGAAGCTATTGGACTAATATATTTTGTATGAAGGCGTGCACACCAGACTTACGTGTTGTGTCCAATGCAATACATTTAGTGTGAATCCGTCATTAACCTCATTTCTGAAACTATAATCAATGCAAAAATTAACTGATTAGCTGCCAAATCCAAAGTCAAGTGATGTAATTGGCTGTTAGTATTTTGGTCAACCAATCACGTTAGTTGATATGAGATTCAAACTAGATTAAATTGATCAGAAATTGAGGGCTAACGTGTTAGGCATTTGCTACCTGTCAACCAATGGTATATTTGTGTGTAATTGATGTTTATAGCTGCAAATATTGTGTTATGTTTATAGTTAAAGTAGCATGTGTCAAAGTATAACATTTTTCATACCAACCATGCCTGCTGGCTAATATTAGGTAAAAATTCGAAAGAACAAAATGGAGTAAACCCAGCTTTACAGCAGTCAGTTTTCCTCAAGAAGTCCCTCACATAATTCACTTACGATAAATTTGCAAATGTAAACTCTTGTTTAGTAGCTTATTGACAGAATAGTCAAGTTGAATTAATTGTCATAAGTCACTTACATAAATTTTACGAAAGCAACTTACAAGTGTATTGGCAACCATATGAAAGATGACATCTGTTGCAGTTAACCAGTTAATCATTAAATGTGGTGAATTCAGAGATATCACATGTGACTACACTCATTCAAATTTCTTGTGTCTTCACAGTTATAATTAGGAACTGAAAAGTATTCTACGCCCAATTTTATTTATCTCCATTTACCGATCCATTTGAAAAAAATACACACTTAAAATTACTTAATTGATTAAGTAGATTCTAAACAAACCATTTTCTGGTTAATTATGTTATACTTTGTATATGTATCAAATAACATTTACTATTGTAAAACTTGCACAATTTAAACCACTAATGGTAGAATCTTGAAATTTTAAGAGCAGTTTTTTTTTTAACAAAAGTGCTCACCAAGATATCATTTCTCGAATATTCCTCAAGGCTGAAAACATGACATAAGTTTCTCTCTTCAAAGTAAATAAAGAAATGCATTATTATCGATTTACCGAAATTACCCCTAATAGGGAGTCCTATGAGTATGTAAAATGTCTTTAAGCGAGTGAAGCCGCATGGCACAGCTGGTTTAGTATTATAAGTATTGCCTTTAGCTTGTCAGTGGTACTCTATCATTGTATACACTGTTTTCGAAAGGCATACATCAAAAGTGGTAACATATGGAAAGTTTTCTTCTATAAAACTTTCTTTTCTCCACTACTGACATTATTAAAACATGTTCCCAAAGTTGTTTCGTTTGTCCTAGGTTTGATAACCACGTTAGTTGAAGTGTAGTTTTGTGTTTTTTTCGTAAAATACCAAGGGATGTTTTCACCAATATTTGATAACTTTTATCCTAGGAATAAATTAGACATTTTGACAGTTTATGTATAGAAATTCTGTCAATAAGTCTAACTTATTTCTCAGATATACGCAATCCCATGTTGGTAAAATTGGGCCTAAGTAATAGTAATATTCTGAATCAGCTATCTCTTTGGCTTGATAATGTAATAATAATTTCCTCCATCTTCAGGTAAACCGCGCTCCCTGCCTGCGCAGACGCACATACCGCGCGCACGGTCGTATCAACCCTTACATGTCGTCGCCCTGCCACATCGAGGTCTGTCTGAGCGAACGTGAGGACGCCGTCGCACGCGCAGCGCCCGCTGACGACGCACCCGCTAAGAAGAAGTTGTCGAAAAAGAAGCTCGCCCGCCAGAAGGAGAAGATGATGAGGGAATAGACATTTAAGGGTTAATAAATGATTTTACAATCAAGTTTTTTTGTTTCATTCCAATATAATGGCCGTCTCTTTCCATTATCTAGGACCGCTTGCATAGTTCTATCACTTTGCACTGCGCTCCTTTATGGCCGATTCCTATGATTTGCCGAGCGTTATTGGTTAAAATGAAGACTTTTATCTTTGCCAATAATGATACAAACACTCCTTAGCTTTGCATAGCAGATCCATCCATACGTAAGTTGCTATCACAGGTCAAATTAGCTTACGAGTCGATTTATTTGCCCAATAAAAAATTATAGGTACCATGGCCGGACTGGGACCTGAAATCGGCCCGGGCATTTGAGAGACGGTCGGCCAGTGGTGGCAAAAAAAATGAATTCCCAAGCGATTAGACGGACGACGTTTTTTTTAGACGCTCCCCTCACTCTTTCTCCTGTATCTTTGGTGCATTTACAAACAATTTGCGGCTTCTTTTTCAAGCGATAGGCGATAGTTGGACGACAATTTTTTTTGACGTTCCCCTCACTCTTTCGATTTCTCCTACTGTGTGACCGTCTTTAGTATTATTACTGTAGGTACTCTGTGGACCGGCCTATCGGGCCACACCGGTCGGGCATTTGCCCGTATGGCTAGTCTGGGCCTGATAGGTACCATTGATCAGCAAAACGATTCTTTTTTAGCCATAGGAACAGCATTAGTGCACCATTTCTATTCTATTCCCAATCTCGCTTAGCTTTATAACTAATACCAGGTTCACACGATTCGATTCTAGTTGATCAACTGACTTGATCAACAAAATTTGAAACGTTTTTGTTGCTTCAATTTGATTGAAAGTGTTCAGATTGTTCAAATCGCGTGCGATTTAGCAGTTGATGAACCGAACCGAATCTGGTGTAAGTTTTCTCTATGCCTCGCCTATTATTACGAGGTGCAATAGGGATGTTAAAGAGGCCGTGACCTACGAAGCCTATGGAACTTTTAACAAACCCTGTGACGATTTTGGGTGCGCTTGTACCTACTCATAAAGAATTGTTTTCTTTACTATTTCTTTTTATTTTTTATTGAGGGGCTCGTGGCTAAGTACCTACCTACCAACCGCGTGGATCATACGATTTGCGAGGTTAAGCTGCACCTGTCGCGGTCAAACTGTGGATGGGTGATGACCGTTCGTTACACATTGAGACCCCTCCGTGCCTTACATAGTGGGGTGGGTCCCGGGTATCATACGAATACCTATGTCAGTCGTTACGGGAAGTAAGAAGCCCGAAAGTCTGACAACCGGTCTAACCTTAAGATAACGGCATTGCGCAGTAACTGGGTTGCGGAGGTCTGATGGCAGTCGCTCCGTGTAAAATACTACTATTCAGCCGCATCCGGTTAGACTGGAAGCTGACCCCAACATAGTTGGGAAAAGGCTAGGTAGAACAAGTATTTTTTATTATTATTTGAAATAACCCTGTTTTAATGAGCTTAGGATTGGAATTGGATCACATTCCTCATTAAAAGTAATTTTAGTGAGGAATAAAAATAATTTAATTTTGTTAATTTAAAAAAAGCCGTTGTTACTTTGCCCAAAATTCCATGGGTGTTTTAGTAGGTCATGACTTCCTTGATATCCCTGTTGTGGCGTGACATCGATGTGTAGTGATAGGCATCCGGTATACTTAATTACCCACGAATTTATCCTATGTGGGGATGGGCTAGAATAGGTATAAAACTATTCTACGCTGGGAATAGACGCGTGTTGAAAGATACCACAAAACAGCACCCTTGGTAGGATACAGTTCGCCTGATTAGTTGCCACCCTCATATTAAAACCAAGCAGTTTACTGTTCCGTCGTATGTATGTGAATGTAAAGGCCTGGTCAAACAGAGCGTGATTTTACGTCGCGTGTTGATCGCGTGGTAGTTGCTGTGTAGCGTCTTCCATACATTGTCATAGTAAGCTCATTAATGCATTGCGTTACGTCGTCGCAGCGTCAACGCTGCGTCGTTTTCCATATATTTTAAAGGACATGCCAAATTAAAGCGTTGCGTCGTCGCACGCGACGTTTCAACGGATCGGTGGACGAGAGACGAAGCGGGGGGGAAGGTGATGCGCTGCGCTGTCGGAGCTCCGGTGCCTAGAGTATATGTTCCTTGCTCCGGTGCGACGAGAGACAGTTTAGAGGGGCAAATGAGACTGACCTAAGTGCGTGCGTCGTCTTCTTACGCTGCGACGTCATGCGTCGACGCAACGCAACGCACTAATCGCCCTAATTCGCACGCCAAGGCCACGCGACGTGAATATCACACCCAGCCACGCTTTCTGTCTGACCAGGCCTTAAGAACCAGATGGGAAGTCCCTCTATATCTTTGATACTTGATTCGTGTGCACCATTTTAGACCCTGTCTGCGTTTACCGCAAGGTACGAGTGAGGTCAGACGCGAGCAAGTTAAAGAATGTAAAGGTATTTTCATATTTTTATTTAAAAACATCCAAAACAAATATACCTATTACTTATAAATCACTTTACGAACGTGTAATGATGTTGTTTTTTCGGAGCTACGTTTACATTATCACGTTTCAAATTATTTATTTCAACATACAATTTGCAAAGACACTTTTCTAAATAATAATTAGCTTCAGCTAACATTTCAGCGTAATTAGACGCTTCCATTCTTTTCTTTCTTGCTTGAGCAATAAGTTTATTTAATTCTATGTTCTCCGATTGTAGCGTTAGCAGCTTTATATCTATTGCTCTTCGCATTATCTCTAAGTTCCCTTAGTTCCTTAAGTTTACAAACTTCTAATTTCGCGTTGTGTATTCTCGTTCTTAGATACGCATTTTTTTCCTTAAGGTTTATAGCTCTTGACATCTCCTGATGCTGCTTATCGGTAACTTCGAGCAACTGGTGCCGAAGACTTTTGTTCTCCTTAACCACCTTGTTTAAACTCCTTTGGGGATCGCTTTGATAGTTTGGTTTCTGTAGTTGCATATTCTAGAGATACAAAATATAACTTGAAATTTTTTATTTGAGTTTGACTGTGATTTTGACGAATTTTGACTAATGCCAAAATGATTGAATTGATTTTTATTTATTTTACTCTTTGGATTTTACTTTTTAAATTGAGCACAATGGCGATATGTCGTTTTGTCTATTCTTCAGTGGACAAAACTTGACAAAACCCTTGCCTACGGTGTTCATGCTATGCCTCAGAACAATAACTTATTCAAAGAGCAATATAATCACGTTTTGAAATTGTTCCGAGTGCTACGTCTGCAGCGGGCTGTACCCCGCCGGGGTTGCGGTGCATGCTTTTGCGAATCCCGCGACGCCGGCCGAACGGTCAGGAGAAGGAACACCGTTGGTTTTTAGCCGATAAGAGGCCAGCAGACCCCCTCGCCTTCCCCGGGCGAGGGATATCCATGAGGATTTCCCAAGGATAAAAAAAAAACAAAAAACAATGTTGGGGCTGTAGGTACCCCAAGTGGGAGATGGTAGCAATAATTTTCGTGACCTCGCTCGTCCGGTTGCATAGAACTGTGTAGTTCACGGCATCTTCAATTATCACCACAATTAAACTTGAAAATTTTGAGTTTCGTCAGCGTCCAATTATCAGACCTTATCGACAATCCTAGTGGTTGTAAAAACAATTTTACCTTGATATCATTCCTGGACTTCGTTGCTTCTTGCTCTACGTAACGCTGCACCGTCAATCTAAGTGAACGGCATATCAAAGAAATGTCATTGCAAAGCACAATTCAATCCTGATAATAATGTCTAAGCTGTGATAGCCTAGCGGTTGAACGCTTGGTTTCCATGCAAGAGGGACTCAGGTTAAATCCGGCCTGCAGCTCTGACTTTTCGAATTCATGTGCGTATTCGAATTTGATTATCACTTGCGTTAATGGTGAAGGAAATATGGACTAAGGCTTAAGTCCTTTTCATTCTGCGAAGAGGCCCGTGCCCAGTAGTGGGACAGTAATGGGCTAATTATGTGACTACTGTCACCTGTACACTATATAAGGGTGTGACGTATCTTCAATCGTCCTAAAAATAATCATGAACGACGCCAGGTCTTCTTCAGACTACTGCAAGAAAACCACTCTAAAATCTCTCCAGTAGGTGCTTTAACTCTTGGCTGCCCTAGAGTTACCGTCGATTTATCTGACGTAGTGAATCTTACCAAGTACACAACCACAAAATCACCATCGACGGTCGAGAGTTTATGACATCCAACTCTGATAGCAGTGGCATAGCTTGCCTTAGACGCCCAGAATCAAAATTTGCCGGGGGGTCCTTCTAACCGACTGCGTCGAAGCCCAAATGGAGAAAACCAAACCATAAACCTTGGTCCATGCTTGTATGGAGTGTCTGGGGTGCGCTGAGTTTAGCGTTTAAGAGTTTAGAGTTTGGCGTACGGCCTAAGAGCTTGGGTGAGATTATGGATAACGTTTTACGAATTTTTGCTTACACACGTCGGGGCCCCTGTCGTAGCCCGGGGGCCCCATGTCATTGATACGGCTGATACCGGCCCCTGACTACCAGGTCTTATCTAACCACATTTGCAAAATCACAACCCAAGCTCTAAGGACTAAAAGCCGATTCGAAATGAATGGAACCGGAGCTGATCCGAGGTGGCGCGCCCAGGCGGAGGCCTGATGTAAAATCACTTCGCTTCACGCTTCTCGCAGCAGCCCTAAACCGCATATTCCCAATTAAACGTGAACGCCGAGAGTGTAGAGTTGCCGCGATCGCCATCAGTTGTTATTGACGCATCACGCATGTCGTACGCGCGCACCGCCTTGTTCTACGCGTGCGCGCTCTTTGCGAACGCCACGGTGTACGCTGCGCCGGCGCTACCCGCCAGGTCCGATAATAAAGGTAAATAATATTTCTTGATTTATTAAATGTTCGCAAGAATTACAAGGCAAAAATATTGTGTAATCGGTGGTTCATGCGAACTTTTGGCAGGTGCTTAGTAAATATTTGCGGACGCCGCGGTTTACGTTTTTTTTTCGTGAGGAAATCCTCATGGGCTGTTCCCCGTCTGCGGACGACGGGGGGGCGGGGGGGGGGGGGGGGGGGGGTGCCGGACTTTTACCGGCTAATTCCCTGTTGCATGCACCGCGACCCCGGCAGGTCTCGGTCCACCAGCTTCTTCTGGTGGACCTCTCCTGTGGTGGGGCAGTTGCTCCCCTGCCCCACATCCTTCCGAGATACGCGCGCGGAACACGGCGCGCCATCCTTCCTGGGCCCGTTACTGGTCGGGCGACGGGTTCCCCAACCCGCCGCCCGCAGGCCACTCACTAGGGTGGCCGGAGATCGTCACGCGGCGCCGGCGCTACCTGCGGTCCGATAACGCATTTTATCTTCGCATATCCTAACTGGGTCTGCTGTCGCAGAGTGGGTTCATTACTAATAATAAATAAAGATTTTCTCTAAAATTATTCATGCGATATTCTGTAATTTAATAATGTTAAAAAATTAAAGACCAAATACTCAACAGGACACAGATAAAAACACTCGCAAATATTTTCTAATTACATAACTTTATTCACTTTTGCTATTAACTTAAAACTTGGCTTTGAATTTACTCGAAACTTTATTTGGAACCTAAAAAAAAGATTTTGGAATTGGAGGGTCTTGAGTTTTCCTTTAATTTAAAATTATTTTGGAACAATTCGAAACCTACTTACATTTTTCATTATCCAAGCTATCTTCATGCTGCCAAAACATTGGTATAGGTTAGGGATACCCACAGAAATCTAAATAAAAAGACGCCACCTTCGCAGCCGTAAGCTCCTCGTCATACTCACAGGAGGTAGACCTCGACACAAAGAACAACAAGAACAAGTCATCCTGCCGCTAGGCATTTAGATTTCTTAGGGGGATACTTCCCAACCGTGTTTAACGAATCATTTTCATTGTTCAGCTAATCAAAGTAATGGGAACATTGAATGAGGTCATACAGGGAGGCATTGTAATATCTCAATAGTATTGGTGAAAATGGTTTAAAAGTCAAAGGTACACACGATAACATAATCAAGCTGTACATATCCAGTTTATACCTCTCGTTGTAGAGAATTTCCGTATAATCACGACACGTTCGATGCAGTGGGTAAGCGATCGGCTTCTGTGCTACGGGTCGTGAGTTCGATTCCTGCACGGAACAAATATTTGTATGGCCTACAGATAGTTGTTCCGGGACTGGATGTTTGTGCATGTGAAGATTTGTGTCTGAAAACGCACCCACGATACAGGAGAAATCCTAGAACGGGGCATAGCTAAAAAAAATATGAGAGGTCGCCTTATACGGGAAATGTATAGTTTAATTTGTCGTCATGTGTACATACATGGTTATCAATGGAACATTATAAAAATCAAAATATCCCTAAATTAGAAAAATAACAGAACACAAATAACATTAACGAATTTGAAATAATTAATACTGAAATAATAATAATTTAATAATCCTTCATAATGCGCACTGCAAAAGAGTGGAACTCACTACCTGCGTCTGTGTTCCCGAACGCATTCAACCTGAATCTCTTCAAAGTTAGAGTTAACAGGCTTCTTCTGGGTAAGCTCACTCCATCGTAGACTTTGTCTCTGTCTCCTCTGACCTAGACTAGAGTCAAGAGCAAACCCATTTCAAATAAAAAAAAAGAACAATTGTACCAACTTTTAGATGGTCTTCTCAATTAGCCAGTGTTTTAGCGTAGTCTTGAAATATAGCAAACTATTTACCGTATATCTTAGATCAATCGTCTCTCGCTTTAAACTTGACATTTATTTCAGAAATAATTTCATTGATTTGTGAAATTACACCTTATAAAGATCTTCGCAATTCAGAGAATAACTATCCCAAAGAGAGCGATCGAAAAGTTGGGTACTACTCATTTTCATTCTCGCGTTTCTCTGAATGTAAGGGGAGCCTACTTTGTTTGATGGAACTGGTACTCCTTTTGATTTGTGAATCTAGTAACCTTCGGAGAATCACCTTTTTTCTAGATATAAGTGGGATAAGTGGTCTTCTACTCTTAAAATCGGTTGTGTTGAAGTTTACTTTGATATAAAAAAATATTTTATCTCGGAATCTCTCGGATATCTCAACCAAAGTTTCTACACCATATTCAAATACCTAGATAGAAGATGAATCTTTATTCAACTTTGAACAACTACAATTTGCAAATAAAATTATGCATGTCCAAACGCATTAGACGTGAATCAAACGGTCCATAAATCATAAAACCCACTACGAGTATTTTAAGATCCACACCTCTGATAGTAGATCCATTTAGATCATTGACACCAAAACGGTATCCATGTGAACTCTTGCGCATGTCAACGATCCTCGCGGCGCCTTTGATCGCTTGACCCACATTAGCACTGCACTTACCAACACCGGACGTCGGTAAACGTTTGTAAATCGTACATGTGTGATGTGATTTTGACCTATTTAAGATTGTTTTTGTATTGGTTTGAATAAAAGAATAACGTGTTCGTATCAGCTGTGTATTCTGAGAAGTTAGAATTTCTGACAGATTCATCTTCTTTTCGTGTGGTTAGAAACTAACCTGGTGTCAGAGTTTATGCCGCCCATGGGCCTCTGACTTGGCTTCACATGCCGTCGAGAAATATCTCTCAGGCATGCCGGTTTCCTCACGATGTTTTCCTTCACCGTTTTTAAGCAAGTGATAATTATACAATACGCATATGAATCCGAAAAGTTAGAGGTTCGTGCCTTGGGTTCGAACTCGAGACCTATGATTTGGCAGTCCGACGGTCACACCACTAGGCTATCACTACATAATTACAGACAGATTCATAATAAAATTATTAATGACTAGCCCGCGACTTCATCTGTGTGAATTTTTATACAAACTTCCATCCCCTATTTTACTCCCCAAGGGGCAGAATTTTCTAAATTCCTTTCTTAGTAGATGCCTACGTCACAAAAGGAATCTACTGTCCAAATTTCATGTTTCCAGCTTCAGTGGTTTGGTTCTGCGTTGATGAATCAGTCAGTCAGTCAGGACAAGTAATTATATATGTATAGATAGATTGTTTAGGTATACGCTCGTGCATTTTTGGACTTGCCCGACTAGTTTTGGACCCAAACGGAGCCCTTCACGAGCTGAACATGCTTCTTGTTGTTACCTGAAGTCGGTTCCATCTTCTTCGCCGGCATAAACATAACATCACGCCTGTATTCCTAAGGGTTGGGCAGAGGTAACACCTTCATTTCGCCGTTATGTTTAAGTCCGATGTAATAGGGGGCGAACCGATTGCCATCAACTGGGCACAAATCCAAACTCCGGGTTGCACTGAGAAATTCCACACGGAAAAACCCAATAGTACTTTGCCCGACTTGGGGATCGACCCTGGATCTCACAATCAGCAGTCGCGCTTGCCACCACTACACTAACGCCATCTAGTTTATTTATTTAGGTATTCTTTTTAGCTGCAGATGCGATACAGCAAGTTTAATTTCGAAATTCATTGTTTTCGCAGACGATGTCTCAATAGGCGAAACTAGTTATAAAGATACTGTCTCATTGATTGTCTGTCGAGGATGAGGTTGCCGGGATTCAATTTCCAAACCGGGCAGTGTTATTTATTTTGTTCCGTTGGAAAATCCTCAGAAACAGCCCAAAGTTCCTAACTGTTCTGCCTAGCCTTTTCCCAACTATGTTGGAGTCAGCTTCCAGTCTAACCAGATGCGACTGAATACCAGTATTTTACACGGAGCGACTGCCATCAGACCTTCGCAACCCAGTTACTGGGCAGTGCCGATATCCTAAGGTTAGACCAGTTGTTAGACTTCCGGGCTTCTGACTTCCCGTAACGACTGTCATAGGTATTCGTATGACACCCGGAACCGACTGTTTAACGTGCTCTCCGAGGCACAGAGGGGTCTTGATGTGTAACGAACGATCACCCATCCACGGACTGACCGCGCTTAGCGCAGCTTAACCTCGCAAATCGTATGATCCGCGCGGTTAGTAATTAGCCACGAGCCTGTCACTATAAAGTTCCCAACTATAGCCAGTAAATGGAAATACGCCTTACGGTCTGCCTAACCCTTCACTAAACACGTGGCGTGAAGGTCTAATAAAGATGGGACCTAACTGGACCATTACAATATCGTATAATACAGGTCACTGTCACGGCACACTGCGCGAAATTCGTTCTGGCGAGGCCCACTTTGTTGTTCCATTTCCTTAATGCCCAGCGCAAATTGGGCGTAGGTTACCAACACTTGGGTCAAACAATTTCGCAAACTATTTCTGGTTGGAATGTGTATCATATTGAGATTAAATACGGTGTTATTTTTGGTTAAAAATAACAGATGACATCAGGGGTATAAAAGACATACAACAGAATCTTGTAGGGGCGAATCTATTATCACAGTTACAGCCAATATCGACATGTCAGGATTGGGAGCATGGTAAATAAAGTAAAGGAAACAAACATAGACTCTCCACCACTGAGAGTACTTATAATTGGGTTAGTGATTAGTTACAGAAGCTAGTTCACAATATAACACAACATAATAATTAACACGAGATCAGAAAATGAGGATAAGCAAGAGGAGGCAAACCAGATATAAAAGGTCAGACTTCTTCGGCTGTTCGACATGGAATCCTTTGCTCCGTCGGATGACCAGTGTTTGTACTTATAACTTCGGGTACGTTGATTAATCTTGACGGTTACCCTCCTATGTCAAAATTGTCCAGTGTTACCAGCTACCGATAACAGGGGGGTCAATAACGACACATTTAGGTAAATCATATTTACACCGATGTCATTACAATGTAAAAATATCTGATTCGTCCTGCCTCGTTGGTGCCTTGGTGGCAAGTGCGACTGCTGATCGTGAGGTCCTGGGTTCTATCACCAGGTTGGGCAGTATTATTGGGGTTTTCCGTGTGAAATTCCTCAGTAGCAGCCCGGAGTTTGTATCTGTGCCCTGTTGATGGCAATAGGCTCGCTCCCTAATACAATATGGGACTTAAACATAACGGCGAACTGCCCAACACTTCGGGGAAAACAGGCGTCATGTTATGTTATATTAATATCTGATTTGTGAAACTCAAACGGTAGTCGCTTTGAGGTAAAAGAAACTTGGCCTGGCTAGCTACTACCCTCACATTAAGGTCAAGCAGTTTATTGTGTTTCGTCGTGTGTATGTGAGAGCCAGAGGAGTATAGCGGAATCCCTCTATATCTCTGTTCCTTGGATTCGTGTGCTCCATCTTAGACCCTGTCTGCACTTACCATCAGGTGAGACTAGAGCCAATCGCGACAAAGTAAAGATTAAAAAAAAAGCTTTAGGGGAGAGAATGGAATTGGTTCTTAATTCTTGTTGGAAAGTGAACAAGAAGACAAGTGCGGATCCACCGTTGTGGGCACGATGGGCTGCCTAGAACCCTAATAGACTTGTGACGTCACACTTTCAAAGTCTATTGAGGTTGATAGTAGTTTAGAGTCTAAATGTGACACTGTGATGTGCAAACAAACACACATTTACTTTTGTAATTTTAATGAGCGAACAAACTAACATTTTACAGGTTTATTCATTTTCTAGTGTTCGCCCCACGGCTTTGCCCACGTGAAACTATACACTGTACAAAATCATGGTCAGGGCGTCATATATTTTGTAAACATCTCCTTTGTAGAAACGCACTATATCGATCATGAGCGAGTTCATACTCCGACTCGCACTTAGCCGATTTTCGGGTGGCTGTGACCACAACCTTTTTGGAGGGCTGGATCCGCACCTCCAAGAAGATAGGCAAAAAGCTATTAGTTTGGAACCGCAAAAATGAGAACATTCGACACATGGTGCCGATCAACATGTTTTGCATGAAGAAAGACTGCAGGCGGATCTAACTAAAGACACGCAAATTGAACCACCTGTTTACAAGTCTGCAGTCAACTGAGGAAATATTTTATAAGTCATTAATAACTAAAGTACATTACACCTACAGTAATAAAGGTTCCTACTACGTCTCGTGAACAGTCATGTTTGTAGTCACCTGGAATACGTGACGTCTATTTGTCTACACTGGAAATATGACACTGCGTTTCGCCTTAGTTAAATCTTTGTTGTGAACTACAAAATAAAGTGTCACTGTCTAGCCTTTAGGGGCCGATGCATACTATTGGCGAGGATATGTTGCGTTTGCCGCGGTTAGTCCGTAGGTTGGAGGCCGTTCGTTACACATCGAGACCCCACGATACGTCCTGGGTGTCATACGAATATCTATCATAGTCGTTACGGGAAGTCAGGAGCTGACCACCGGTCTAACCATAAGATAATCGGCATTGCCCTGTAACGGTTGCGGAGGTCTGATGGCAGTCGCTCTGTATAAAATACTGGTATTCAGCCATATTAATTAGACTAGGAGCTGACCCCAAGATAATTAGGATAAGGCTAGGAGGAAGAAGTCTAGCCTCTTCCTAAATAAGGAAATAAGATCGCATAGACTGTTCTGGGTTTATTTCCTTCATGGATTAGAGCCGTAGTCCCCTTAAAAATTCCTCATCGCTGCTGGTCCTGACCTCCACGATGCTAAACAAACAAGTTATACAACAGCAATTATGTCCAATATCCATAAATCTGTAGCGTGTAGCTGTCCATTTTTATGCACATTGTCTTAAGTGAAAAATGGTAGTTTCCTACCGGGAAGTAGCGGGTACGTATAGACCAATTGTCAACATTGGATTATGAAGTGACGTTCACTATATGGAATTTGTTGCTTTGGAGAGAACTGAAGATGCTTTGTGTAACGGTCGAAACTGTTGTATATCAGATAGTTGAGAACTTCCTGATACATATTTAAAAACTTCTAATTTAATATTAGTTAAGTACAAAACAATTGTTTCCATATTTTTTCTTGTCGGTGACATATAAAAATGGTATACAAAACTTGGGCCGATTTCTTTTTTTTTATTTAGAAGACATTTTTTCAAAATCTTTTAGCTTCTTAAATTATTTTAGTCATGAATTCTTAGAGAACACGGAATGTTTTTAACGATCAAAGGATTGTTTACTTTTATACAACATTTTAATGACTAGACTATAATAAGTATTTATGTAGTGATTACAACATATTTACTTCGATTATCAATCCGTTTGCTGGGTTCGGTCATCATTGCAATTATTCTCTAATTACCGTTTTATTTTCTTTGCCACAAACACCCACGCCAGCTCGTTCACAGAACCGTTTGATCGGATCCGTTCTTATTTCGGTACGTATGTAGCATGAGCGATTTCACATACATTTTGTCGGATCTGTATATTTTAGATCCGGAAAACTATTGTGTATCAGAAAATTGACATAAGTTCTATAGACGTAAAGTCAAATTTCTATCTCTAGTAGGGAAAATCGCCGTTAGATAGGTTATTATTAGGCTTAAATAAGTTTTGAGCTACACGATGCCTGATGCATGCGTGTAGGGCAGGTCAACTCAAACCTGTTATGGCACTTTCCTCAAAAGGCCATTCCAGACGTTGCCCTACATTGTTACACTCACATAGTTTTTATACCGCAATGTTTGGACTTTAAAAGAGACCTTGATCTTTGAGTTAGTTTCGATTTTTCTTCTCAGAGCTAGTCAGATAGGAAATGCCAGCACCATCTAGTCTTAAAAAAAACATTACATTGATTTGTAAAAACAAAAATCATTAATTTTGGCCGTATGTGAACTCACTCATACTACTTCATACGTCATCACCGAAATAAAAATGGATTAGCTAAAAACGGTCCTTTTGGGATAGTACGAATGCTGTTACGTAACGTGCGTGAGTTTTGAATCGAAAATACTCGTTTCATGTTACGCCGAGGTTAAATGGCAGGTTATCATGTATGGCCAAAGTAATCAGCACAGGTTGGTACATAACACAAACATAACATCACGCATTGTATTCCCCGAAGGGTTTGGCAGAGGTGTTTTTAGTCCACCCTCGTTTCGCCAGTTATGTTTAAGTCCCATGTAATATGGGGCGAGCCTATTGTCAATAACCGGGCTCGAATCCAGACTGGGCTGCTACTGAGAAATTCCTAATGGAAAAACCCAATAACACTACCCGACCTGGGGATCGTACCTAGGACTCTATGCTCAGTCGCGCTTGCGACCACTAGACTATCAAGGCAGACAGTTGGTACAATCAGGAATAAAACATGTGACAGAATATAATATGCAGGAAGATTCCAGGTCCATATTTTAATAATATTGTCATGTCTCTGACATTGAATGAGTTGTCTTCCTTATTTCTCGCCGGGAACACTTAATATGCGCCCTACCGCTTCCTTGTTCGTGTATTAACTAGATTGTATAACCAGTAGGAATTGCCGTGACTATCTAGGAAGTCTTCAGTTCTTCGTCAGTCTACGTCGGTGCGGAAAAGAGACGAAACGGGGCGCATACAGTTAACTTTTTAGGTTTTGTCGGTAGGTGTTTAAAATACCTACCTACAATAAAGGTGATGCGTGTGTGTATGGTGTTTTATATATTTTATATGTTTTATATATTTTATATATATATATATATTTTTGTATGTTGTTAAATTTCTTTTTTTTTGTTGTTTTATTTTATTTTATTTATATTATAATTTGTTTGTTTTGTAACTAGCTGAATGTCCGCACGTGTTTTAGGTGATCACTGAAAATCAGCGCTGTGTCTGTGGCCCACGCCATAGCACAGCATTATGCTGAGTGGTCACCTTTTTGTCACAGTTGTCTTTTATTTTAATATTATTTATATACTATCATGTTTTGTGTTAAAGTGTATCTGTGACATATAAATGTTTTTTCTTTCTTTCTTTCTTTTTTCTTTCTTTTTTTTGTATTAAGTAACATCATTACGTGTGTTCTGTCAAGCCATTTCCCAACTATGTTGGGGTCTGCTTCTAGTCTAACCATATGCGGCTGAATACCAGTATTTTACACGGAGCGACTGCCATCAAACCTCCGCAACCCAGTTACTGGGCAATGCTGATATCCTAAGGTTAGAGCGGTTGTCAGACTTTCGGACTTCTGACTACCCGCAACGACTGTTATAGGTATTCGTATGACACTCGGGACCAACGGTGTAATGCGCCCTCCGAGGCACAGAGGGGTCTCGATGTGTAACGAACGGTCACCCATCCACAGACTGACCGCGGCAGGCGCAGCATAACCTCGAAAATACAACTGTTCTATAACATTTTGCGTTTATTTTTTGCGACATACACAATTTGTATCATATATAGATATGAATAAAGTTTTCAATTTAATTAAATAGTATGTGTGAAACGAGTATTTGCGATTCAAAATTCACTCACATTAACGTTACGTGTAGGTACGTTAGTAATTTGATAGCATTCGTCCTAGACCTACTCATGAAAAATGATAACCTATAGGTACACACCGATCTGAACAGCTGCACTATTTGTATGTATGCGTGTGCGCATCCGAACCGAATTTCATAGATTTGCAGCCGTGTTTCCTCGGATCGTATTTTCTCGGCTGCCTAGTGGTGGCAAGCGCGACTGCTGAACGTGAGGTCCTGGGTTCGATCCCCAGATCGGGCAAAGTGTTACTGCACTTTTCCGTGTGGAATTCCTCAGTAGCAAATCGGAGTTTGGCAAAATGAGGGTGTTACTATACACCTCTGCCCAAACCGTGATGTTATGTGTTGTGTATTTTATCGGACCTGAATCGGATGTACTGCTCAAGTGCTGTAATAGTCTTGTATGCATTCCCATATCAGCACAGGAAGCTATTAAGATGTGGTAAAGAAGTAATGACAATACAGACGAATTTGTTTCAGGATCGAAAATGGTGCAGGAGGAAACAATAGTCGTGCGAAGATTACCAAACGCTTACTTCTATCCGTTTAGTTTATGGCCCTTACCGAAATATCAAGTCAGAGGTGAGTATTCTTGTTAAATAAAACATAATTAGCCCATTACTGTCCCACTGCTGGCCACCATAGCCCGACCCTTGCTCGACGAACCAGCCCGCGAAGCTGAGCCTGTAGCGTTAAACCAGCCCCTTAATAATACAACCCAGCCAGACCCTAGCTGCCCTCCCCTCAATGACGCACTAAGCCGAGGCCCGAACCCCACACGGTAGTTTGTAAGCCCTGGCTTGGGGCCTTGAAGTAATTTTTGGCCACCACAGGATTGTCCGGTTAAGCAGTTTCAACCTCAGAGAGTTGTTGCACTGCGAGTGGTTCTACCTAAAAAACAAAAAACAAAAAAACTGCTGGCAACGGGACTCTTCTCAGAATGAGAATGGTTTAGGCTTTAGTCCACCACGCTGGTCTGGTGCGGGTTGGCAGACTCACACCATCGAGAACTTTATGGAGCCCGCTCAAGTGTGCAGGTTTCCTCATGATGTTTTTCCTTCACCGTTAACGCAAGTGATAATCAAATACTGATCCGTACATGAATTCGAAAAGTCAGAGGTACGGGTCGGGATTGAACTCAGACCTTCCTGCATGGAAGGCAAGCGTTCATCCGCTAGGCTATCAATATTACTCTACTATAATTCTCGTTAAAAAAATTGTTAAATTCTTATATTAATGATTGGTCTCTGCTGCGATCCAACTACACAGTGTGTCCAGTAAATAATACGACTTACTGTGGAGAGTGATAGCTTGGGTCAATACCTACCAAAATAGCACATAACATGTTCCGCAAAATTTTACGGTTTTTAAATTATACAAAATTTTCCAAAATATCGAATAATCTGTTTTTTTTGTTGATCCTTTTCTTCGAAAAAATCCTTTTCTCGTTTTTTTTTTCCCATTCGTGCACAGTTATGCCGGCCACTCACACACCTGCCGCAGGGGCAGGAAAATTGGAAAATTGGAGGATTGTAATGTGTATAGGCAAGCAGGGGCAGGAAAATTGCCCCTGCTTGCCTATACACATTACAATCAAGGAGGCAATCTAGGGTCCTCCCCACCTCATCGCCCTAGATTGCCCCTGCGGCAGGTATGTGAGTGGCCGGCATAACTGTGCACGAGTGGTAAAAAAAAAAACGAGAAAAGGATTTTTTTATTTCAAGATAGTAAAAAATTAGATTTTTCGATATTTAGGAAAATTTTGCATAAATAGAAAACCTTAACATATTGCGAAATATATTATGTGCTATTTTGGTAGGTATTGATCCAATCTATCACCCCTCGTAGTATGTCGTACTATTTACTGGACACCCTGTATACCGCTCTACCTAAGAGCAATAGTTCCTTGGATGCAGCAACCCAATATATTATTATTATCCCGAAAAAACGATCAAAGTATTGTCAAACAACGAACATTCACATGAAATCAATTTTCGCGATTTGACTAGATTTTAAATCGCGAAAATTGGATTCATCGTCGGATCCGAAACACTTTCGTGGTTGGAAAACGTGCGATCCGTCAGCCGTAACTTCGTAATTCGATTTTCGGAGTAGATCCCTAGTAGTCAGACGTTCGGCTTCTGACTACCCCGACTGTCACAGATATTTGTATGAATACCAGTCCAGTCGTGATGGTTACTATAGCTATATTGAACGAATAACGAGTAAGGAAAATGGCATCTTCTTCTTTACATAGTATAAAACAAAGTCGCTCCCGCTCTCTGTCTGTCCCTATGTATGCTTAGATCTTTACAACTACGTAACAGATTTTGATGCGGTTTTTTTAATAGATAGAGTGATTCAAGAGGAAGGTTTATATGCCCCACATTAGTATCTACATTGCACCCGTGCGAAGCCGGGGCGAGTCGCTAGTAACCGATAAAATAAATAATGTTATGAGATATAAAGAAGAACATTTGTTAAATGTGTATTTGTGTGAAATATTTATTTATTTGTTTCTTTATTTTCGCAGACCATGAAGATTACAACGAGTCGTTTCCTTACAGAATAAGTTCTAATATCAAACGGCAAAATGAAAGATAGTTGCCCCGTTCCTATATAAAAAACTGATCGTTTCTTTTACCAATGGTAGTATTTGCAGTCAAACGTAATGCAAAACTATTTCTATTAAGAAACTAATTTTACCTGCGGACGCTACGAATGGATGGAAGGACACTATGTTACAGTATGGAAACAACGCTTTATTATTTATTGGTAACAGAATCACGAGTCGTAAGTTTACCCAATAACGGTCGGTAAGATATAGGAACTCGGTTTAAATATATACTGATGTAAATATTTAGGTTAGGCTTCTTAGGACGCATATAACGTTATTTTTGTAAGTTGTGATTATTTTTAATTTAATAAATTACATTTAAAATACACAAATTTGTTTAATTGTGTCCCATTTCTAGTTATTTTGAAAGTCTCTTCTAAAATTCGCAAAACACTAGCGCCATCTATGCATTTAACCTACAAAATAATACCTTGCGAATTCGTAGCGAACAAAATGAGGGCGTAAGTTCACTATTGATTACGCCTGCGCGTTACCACGCTCATCTCCTTCGAGCAGCATCTTGCAAATTGTAAACATGTCTCGTTGAAAATATACGAAAAACATCTACTAAAATGAAGTTTGGATTCGTGTTTATATTGTTGACCTATGCTAGAAACTGTATGGGTAAGTCGTATTACTTTTTATACTATAATATTTAGAAATACATATAACAATGATCAGTACAGTCACGTACAAAAATTCTTTTACATTTTATTTTTGGGAATGTGTTTACTAACCTCTTAAGTTACACCATCGAAATCGATTTGTGTCTACAAATATTAGATACCTAATGATAACTAGAAATGCACCTACCTATATTATGTACCTATAAGACTCATCAATTTGTAGGTAGATCTTTCTGTCAATCTAGACACAGTACGATTGAATATCATTAATTTATGAAACACAGATGAGTTATTTATACAAAATAATAATATTTACTTAAATAAAATACATATTTTAATGTAATTATTTTATTCTACCAATGTTTCACGGCCTTATTTCAGGAGTAAAGCTACTCGAAGCCAACCCAGATGTAAAACGACTGTATGATGATCTACTAAGTAACTACAATCGTCTGATCCGACCAGTGACCAATGTGAGCGACATACTGACTGTCAGGCTTGGACTGAAGCTCTCGCAGCTGATGGAGGTCAACCTCAAGAACCAAGTCATGACGACTAACCTTTGGGTGGAACAGGTGGGTTTAATTTATTTACATATACCTACTTGCTGTACTTGCGGCTTTGCCTACCGAATCATAAGGTTACTGCTCATCACCCACATTTAATAGCGTGATAATTTGCACCCTATAACCTGACCCGCTCTTTGACGGATGTGGCTGCCAAATTTCAACTGGATCTGTCCAGTGGCACTGGCGTGAAGGTCAAACATACAAACGGACAAAAATTCTTAAAATTTTATTCTTGGCATCAGTATCGTTCCTAGGACGCGTTGCACTTACTTTTTTCCTAAAATATTTAATGTACAATTTTAGCATATATACATTAGCAGCTATACACGCAGCGTGAACTGTTTTACATTTTCCACGATGAAAAGTACACTAGGTTCTTTCTGGATTTTAAGTGACTTTTCTTCCAAATCCAATAAATTTTAGTTTGGTAGTTTAGGTTTGAATACGTTACAAACAGACAGATAGACGGATAAACTAATGTTTGGTTGTTCTGCTTAGCCTTTTCCCAACTATGTTGAGGTCAGCTTCCAGTCTAACCAGATGCGGCTGAATACCAGTATTTTACACGGAGCGACTGTATTGATCTAAACCAATGTTTATAATTTGAGAATTTCTAAAACTATTAAGGGCGATCATTAGGTATTTGAATTTTGTGCTTGTTTCAATATGGCGCTGCGCGACAGCTTGACGGCACAAGTTTAAAGAATTGAATAAATCATGCAAAGGTTGGAGTTAGAAATTTAGGTGCGCGTTGAGGAGTGAAACTAGGTCGATCGATAGGTCGCTTGATTTTGGCAAAGAATAGATCGTCTGCTATCTCCCTGTGGGTATCGAAGACGATAGAGGGAATTATTATATCAACGGGACAGGCAGTCATACCCTCCTGTGAACCTATCACGAATTAATATGATGACGAAACTGTTTTGCGTTTGGATTACGGCATCATTCCATTACACCCGTTAAATGTAGTGAAAATTAGGAGGCTTATTTTCAGCAATGGATTTTTACGGGCCCATAGATCTTTAATCTACGTTTGATACAATTCAAAATCCTGCTGACTTTATAAATCAAAACAAAAATTTTGAAGATAAAACGGTGTGTTTCAGAAATGGTACGACTACAAGCTGCAATGGAACCCAGATGACTACGGAGGTGTTGAGATGCTTTACGTGCCGTCAGAACATATCTGGTTGCCTGATATAGTGCTCTACAATAACTGGGATGGCAATTACGAAGTGAGTATGGCTTATGCTTAGAAATGGAAAAGAAATGACTTCAAATTAGACAATTTATACTGTTCTGTTCGAGTACATGCTACGTATTAATCGCGCATCTAAAATTTGGATCCCAAAATTGTTTTTGGAAAGGATTTGTCCAAAGTATATGTGGTCAGCACCAAGTACAAACTGAAGTTTAACAAAGAACAATATCTATCGATCATTTGCCGCGGGAGGTATTGAATTTAAGGCCATTTTATTCTGCTAGAAAATTGTCAGTAGCAACTGGAATTCAGAATTATACCTGGAAAATAGCAATAAACTCGTCCACAATTCCATGGGATCTAATACCTCCCGTACCCTGGTACCCTGGGCGGTGAAAACCCTGGGTGTTTTCAATATTCAATATTATCACCGTCATCACTTAATATTCCAGGTGACACTAATGACGAAAGCTACTCTGAAGTACACTGGCGAGGTGAACTGGAAGCCACCAGCTATCTACAAGTCTTCTTGTGAGATCAACGTGGAGTACTTCCCCTTTGACGAACAGACTTGCTTCATGAAGTTCGGATCCTGGACTTACAATGGAGCTCAGGTTTGTAATTGATGTTATTTTATACGACTGTTCACGTAAAGTGTATGTTTTGGATCATGAAGAGTTTATGTAAGATATTAGAAATGAAGGAAACACTGCTAAGGTAAATGAAAGGACGTCTAGAAGAAATTATATAAGGTAGACTGGATGCGTGAGGTGGAGAATTGGGTGTCAGAGCGCATTTTAGAAAAAGCGAAGGTGAAGGACGAGCTTTTTTGGGGTTTTTGTTTTAGCCGTTAGTAACACTGACTCATAACCTTCACAATGAACTTATTTTGAGGCTTGAGTGGATTATGATAAATGGGTTTAATAAAAAATGGAAGAAGAGGAGAATGGAAATATGTTTTTTTCTTCTTCTCTTCGTAAAGAGAATATGACATCAAATTAATGAAAATTGAATTTGGATAATGATACGAGGTTATATAATTTTCCAGGTGGACCTAAAGCACATGGACCAGTCTCCAGGCAGTAGCCTGGTACACGTTGGCATAGATTTGAGCGAGTTCTATTTATCAGTAGAATGGGACATTCTAGAAGTTCCAGCCACTAGAAACGAAGAGTACTACCCTTGCTGTCCAGAACCATTTTCTGGTAAAGTATAACAAAGTTATGTCGCTAGAAATTGATTTTGCGATCTCCTTAAGAAATAATGAGATAAAAGCTTAACTGCTAAACGTGATGAAAATCTTTCAGTTCAAATCTTTGTCTGCCCAACTGTTTTCCTGAAGGGTCGTATTAATAAATTATGAATCTCATTTCGCTTTCGTCGCTACAGTAAGTAGCGACTAACGGATTCCTGAGGTTCTTGAAGCTTTATGTTGTAAATTTTCAATCGAATACTGCAAAATCTGGTTTACTTAAGGAACGGAGTGGATATACTTCGAAATCTTGGAGTTAAATCAGAGCGAGACATAATGATGTGCTAGATAAAATTAATGAGATTTTTCAAGTTTACAATAATAAATTAATAAACCTTGTATCCTTTCAGATATAACATTCAAACTGACGATGCGCCGAAAGACATTGTTTTACACGGTGAACCTGATAATACCATGCGTCGGACTTACGTTCCTGACTGTACTGGTTTTCTACCTACCCTCAGACTCCGGAGAGAAGGTAATTATTGTTTGTTTGTTTTTCTTTTTATGTGTGTGGTAGACGTAACGGCATTCTATTATTAAAATTGGGGTTGGTGGAGTTGCTTCTTTCAATTTTTTCTTTAGTATGTAATGTATAAACAGTTTTTTAATCTTTTACAAAGATTTTCAAGATTATTCTATTATATAATTATTTTATTTTAATCTTTCGCTGATAGACTGACTAGATCAGTGTTTTTTTCTAGTTCAATTATTAAATCAGTCATGAATATTCTCCATATTCTTAACCCACGAAAATCATGCCTGATCAATGAAGATTTATCGTATATTTCTCTTCATTCTTAGTTTATTAATCTTGTGGGCTTTTACATTTTTTCGTTGGCATTAATCAAAAGTATGCATAGAACGTACGTCACATAAATCGTTTTCGAAATATAGATGAGAAAATGCTACTTTAGCGTTTCACACTGTGCTTGTTGTTAAATAAACACCATATTTGAGAGTTGCTGGTACAGCTTTCTCGAAGCCATGTCTGTATTTAAGCACTGTCTGTGCTATGCATATAATTATATGATTAACGCCTTCGTTAGTGAACGCCAGTGCGATACCACCTATTTGGGATAGATTCTAGCGGTAAATTCTTAAAAGATTTGATTTGAACAAATAGCAGAAGAGTAACTTTCGTATAAAATGTATAAAGTTGTAATAGAATGTCGTTACAATATAGCTTTCGATGTAAATGTGAATGGGATGTTTCAGGGCATGTTCATAATAGCCTACAGTCCGCAATACCATCCTTCATGACCCTCATCCATTGGTAATGGTCTTTTTTGAATCATTAGCTAGACGTGTGAGTGTATTAGTATCATCTGGATATTGTTTGTTAGTTATTGTCTTTCCACACCCAAACAAAATTTTGTGATTAAATGTGAACCCTAAATCTGTTTGCTTGTCCTAAAAAAGAGTAATAATTTCCTCCGTACGTTGATGTAAAGGATTTTGGATATCTTTTCGTTGTCAATTTTCTGCCCATACGATTGATCTCTTACCTTGAATTATTAATACTCAAGCTTTTGCCAGAACCCGTTCAAAGTGACTTCATAAATTTCGTAGAACACGATCTCATTATTGTCTACCTGTGCTACCTCAGATCCAGGCAAAGCCGTCCTTCCATTGTTGCTACTTCTTGCTTTAATTCTTGATCAAGGCATCCAAGTTGTCCGGCAAATTCTCAAGTAGTTTTTTTTATTCTGTATCAGTAGTGAATAAGAGTAACTAATCCTTTTTGATTCTTTCTTTTTCATCGAGACCTAACAATTAATGTTACATTTATTTTAATGTATTCCCTGTTTCCAAATTTTTATCTTTTGTAAGAATATTATAAACACCGTCCAGGACCACAATGAAATTTTACAATTTACCCAATATAATCATCTCATTGCATGATCCCAAATGTATCACTCATTGGTTGTACAACACATGCCATACATTGTAACTTACTCTTTTCTTCATTAATGTTAGTGGAAAGACAATTATAATGATTAAAATGTAATGTAATAGCTATAGAATGGATTTTCGTGCACTGATTTATATGCAGGTGGAATTACTTTCTGACTAAGGTTCGTTGACAACCCCAAGAGGAGAAAAGAAACAGGTAAGCATGTGTTACTAACTTCAAATTAAGTTTCCGACGAAAAATTTGGACTACAGTTTAACATACTGGTTTGGGCTTACACACACGATTGTCATATAGAGGAACAATAGTTTCAACAGTGGCGATTGACTCATCAGTCGATGTGCCTATAATGACAGTTGCTTCATTAAATCAAGTCAAGTTGATCGTCTGTGTGGGCCCTAACATAGATGAATGATCGTAAGTATCTTATTCAACATCATCACCAACGTGGGGTGTCAAGGAACCTTAACATCACAAGCTAATTCCACATTTAGTGTGCCAAAAACCAAAGAAACGAATGAAATAACTCAAAAGAGACTTCTCTTCCTTAGATATCGCTCTGCATCTCCATCCTGGTGTCCCTCACTGTGTTCTTCCTTGGTCTGGCTGAGATCATTCCGCCAACATCCCTGGCAATCCCCTTGCTTGGGAAATATCTACTATTCACGATGATACTCGTCTCGCTCAGCGTTTGGGTGACTGTTTGCATACTTAACGTGCATTTCAGGTAAATATTTTTTTTTTCTTTTCTCGTAGATATCGTTAAGCATCTCGATTTTGGTGTCGCTGACTGTATTCTTCCTGTTGCTGGCTGAAATTATCCCGCCCACGTCGCTCGCTATTCCTTTATTAGGGAAGTATTTGCTGTTCACCATGATTCTGGTGTCTTTGAGTGTTTGGATGACTGTATGCGTTCTCAACGTTCATTTTAGGTGAGTATAGAAAGTTAGTTCGCTTCCTTTCTCACTGTTTCCACTTCTGATAACTTCTCTGTCGCTTCTTAGTTGTTGTTTAGTTATATCTGAATCACGATTATAAATTCGTAATTAATTACGTTATCATAAAAGAACAGTAGTAGCAGAGCATAAAAACTTATAAATAAAGATGTTGATAAAAATAATTTAATAGACACTCTGAGTTTTAGAGCTTAAATAGTTAATGCTAAGTAATTTTGTGGCGCTTTTTTCAAAGCCTTAGCGCCAAATATTCAGATTTTAGGCACATATCCGTCCTTGGTCAAAAATTCTTATCTGTAGGCTTCAAAATTGCACTAAACCTTCCCTTGCCTACGCTTATCCAGCAAAATATATTGCTTACAATAGTTGATACAGATACGCACATAATTACTGTTGTCTAATGGCCAATTCCTATAATTTACGGAGCGTTATTGGTTAAAATTGAGACTCTTGTATCTTTACCAATAATGAAGCAAAGCTTTGCATATGGAAGTAGGTATCACAGGTAAAATTAGCTTACGAGTCTATTTATGTGCCCAGTTTGGCAATAAAAAATGCTACCTTTGGTAAGCAAAACGATTCGTTTTTGTATAGGAACCGGGCATAATAAAACACAACAAATGTAGTCGATAGTTTACCCTGTACCCTCTCCTAGATCCTGACGTTCCCCCAACCTTTCCAATTGAAAGGTTACATTTAGGAACATTTGTGGAGTCCATTGCAACAGAACGAGCAATTCTTTGGAAATCATAGTTTTGTTTGATTTTGGCAGCCCATGCAAGCCAGGTTATCGCAGTATGAAAGAATGAAAGAAAGAAAGGTTGTTGTTTGTTGCAGTACACACGACGACAAAACAAAATATATATCCAGTATAGTGTGACCTCTGATTGTACTGAAATTCCGTATAATGATAGCTCAACATAAACTGGATATGATTAGCTTGATTTCTCGTCTTGTGTACATGATACAGTTTACAGGCAATCATAGCTATAGCATAGGTAGTATAGTTATTTTTTGTCTCACGGCTGCACCAAATAGTTATCCAGCTCAGCATGTACCGTGAAAATTTTGCCTGGTGCTGATTTTTAACAGGAATCCATTTTTATGCGGCTATCATTATGTAACTAATGGCCAAATACTCAGACGCTACTCAATATTAAGTTGGCGTTAAGCTTCGTGCTGTCACTGTCACTTTAAGGCGGAGTGACAGTGACAGCACGAGACTTAATGGCAACTTAAAATTGAGTAGTGTTTAAGTATTTGGCCAAAGATAAGTATCTTATAAGGTACTTATAGCATACACGGTAAGATACGAATTGGCCCATAATATTTGGTCGGGTACCATATGGAGTATGTTAGCGTTGTTGCAGAGAAACTACTTTTGAAGATGGTATGTCATGGTACATATTTATATGGAACTAGCTGTAACCGCGGCTCTGCCTACGGAAACATAAGGTTACTGCTCATTCACCCTCGCTTAATAGCGTGATAATTTACGAATTATCACGCTATTAAGCGACCCTACCCTATAACCTGAATCGCTCTTTAACGGATGTGGCTTACAAATTTCAACTGGATCGGTCCAGTAGCACTGGCGTGACAAAAATTCTAAAAACGACATTTTTGGTATCATTGTCGTTTTTAGGATGCGTTGCTTTTACTTTTTTCCAAAAATATTTTTGTACAGTTTTAGCATCGTTACGATTTTATTATGTACATTATTAATTAATATTTTATGTACAATGTGTTATATCATTCCCCATGAAAAATGTAAATAATCAAGTAGTCTTTTATGGTTGTTATCATTTTCCTCTTAGAGGAAATTAGGTAAGAATGTAAACAACTTTCTGGGTATTCTATCTACTCTTTATTTTTATGTTTTTAGGGTTGCGTTTCAATGATGATTATTTTATGTTTTATCCAAATTCTTTTTTTATTGGCTCATACTACGGTTTTCAAATATTGACAATACAAGAGACCTTTTAACCCCCTTTCGGTTTTAGGCGTATTTTTGTAACACGTTGTATAGGTGAAACACCGATGTCATTTATATTTTTCAAAATAAGTTTTTAATATTTATAACTTACCTGAAAATAATTTTACGAAATATTGTACGAGAAATTATTTATTCCTCATGGGGGTACCGTAACTCTAAAATATATAAAATGTAGGTTTAAATCATTTTATTCTCAAAAAGACAATAGCCACTTACATGAGAATATTATAACAAAAAATATATTTAGTAAACTTATTGGTAACCGTCACCGAAACAGTAATGTTTTGTAGATATGAGCAAAACTCATTCAGAAGTTCCAATCCCAACTATCGTAATTACATGAAAAGCCATTATTCGGGATAATTTTCAAATATATATTTAGACAGCTGGGACTTGAAGCTGCTGAATGAGCTAACATCTTTTACATAACAGGGTAGATTATTAAATAGTTGTGCTCCTTCGTAGGTGATACTGTTTTTGGCATAATTGGTACGTATTTTTAGCAAGACAAGTAAGCTTGGTCGACGGAGGCTGCGTTTAGATATTTGAGATTTTTTGATGAATGATACATTAGTGTGGATGGTTATGTAAAGATTTATTTTAATCAAAACATAAGTACTATATATACAATATGTAACATAATTAATGCACATCCTGAAAGTAGTTTGTTCAGA
Source organism: Amphipyra berbera (assembly GCA_910594945.2). Taxonomy (NCBI): domain Eukaryota; kingdom Metazoa; phylum Arthropoda; class Insecta; order Lepidoptera; family Noctuidae; genus Amphipyra; species Amphipyra berbera. Next base: position 3,811,128 of record OU343136.1, on the reverse strand, counting down.
ATCGTTTACTGAATCGACTTCAGCCATTTTTATTGTGTCTTTTTTTTTATTAACGTGTTTTTTTACTAATTAGTCTTTTAATTGGCACAACGAAAATTGAGCCTTATGTCAAGGACATAAGACCGAATTTTAAAGGAAGTTAACAATGAAAAAGTAATACTATTTTCTTGAATAAACAATATTTAATCACACAAAAATAAAATGTTAGTGTATGTATTATGATTATTACATAATATTCTAATTGGGGTGTTTGAGGGTGTGCGTTAATTATGTTACATGTTGTATATGTATAGGTATAGCTTCCTAATAGTCATCAATTTTATTTCTTCAAAAATTTTATGGGTTGGTGTCAAGTACGGGTAGCGAAATAGTATTTTTATGATCTTTTTATGTTTTGTACTCTTTGCAATTCCTACTTCCTCCCGAAAATGTAAAACATTTACAAACAACTAACTGTGATTTTTACAAAATCATGTACTTCTATGTCTACGCTCGTTTAGTCACAAGGTAAGTGAGTTCAAAGAGGCCTGATCGATTCCGAACTGTGAATACATTCAGCCACATCTCGACAGGCTAGAACAGACCCCTAAATTCTTGGAACCTTGTCTTTAAGGTTGACAACGCATCAGCAATCCTCTTACTGTTGTTGGTGTAGACGGGGACAACCACTTTTCATCAGACGGGCCGTCGACATGTGTGCCAAACGATCCCATAAAAAACAAACTATAGTCCGCGCGGAACTAGTTGGCCGCGCCTTAGGTATGGGAGCGGCAGGAGGGGGCACCGAAACAGTAGACGCGCTCTGTCAGTTTGCTCTGTCTTGTCTACCGTGCACAACCCCCTCCTGCCGCTCACATACCTAAGCCGCGACCAACTAGTTCCGCGCGGACTATAGTTTGACCACTAGCGAGATGTTTGAGTGTGTACATTTGTACAGTGTACATTTTTCTAAAACCTTGGATTCACTAGAGGACAAAATGTTCCCCAATATTGAGTCTACATGACGCTGCAACGTTGCGCACTGCCCCGCAACGTTGCGCGCAACTTTATCCGGCATTTCTTCGAGAGCGGGCGCAGGTGTGTACGAGCGAATTGTTCTGTGATTTTGTCCCCGGGACATTCACGTAGATATCCCGATCAAGTCCCGCAACATTTTGCTTCATTTGTGTCTTAGTGAATTCAAGTCTTAAGAACATAACATAACGTCACGCTTGTATTCCCCGAAGGGTTGGGCAGAGGTGTATAGTAACACCCTTATTTTGCCGTTATGTTTTAAGTCACATGTAACAGGAGGCGAGCATATTGCCATCAACCGGGTAAAAATCACAAACTCCGGACTGCTACTGAGGAATTCTACACGGCAAAAGCTAATAACACTGTCCGACCTGGGGATCGAACCCACGATAAGCAGTCGCGCTTGCCATCACTAGACCAACGAGGCAGTAGGCTTAAGAAGTTATTGTGGAAAGTCATACACATCTTCGACAAACAATTTATTACTCTATTACCCAACTAAATTATTCAAAAATTCTCCCAAAACTTATTCAAAAATGTAATAAAATATTCCTTTAAAAGCTGTTCGCTAAATAAAGGAGAACGCATAAATCTGAAAGTTCATTGTAACAGTGTCGCTTCGATAGCGGGACAATAGTGTGAAATATGGTATGGTTACACTCTAGTTTAGAGAATGCTCTTCATTGAATGCATAGTAAGGTGGACGTAATGAGAATTTACGTGTTGAGATACTGGAGAGATGGGCATGTCCTTCGTATTGGAGGATTAAACTTTTAACGATGCATATTTGGTAAACGTAAGGTTGTCTGATAGATATCGCTATCAGCGATAAGACCGCCATTGTACCCTTTAATGTTTGTTATTGTATAAGAGCTGTGTTACAATTTTGGTGTACAATAAAGTATATTCTATTCTAAACCCAATCTTGGTAAACCCTCATTCAAAATCGAAACACAAATATGGGTCAGATTTCTACACAATGTTAAGTCTTCTTGATCTCAGTTTCACCCGTATTTCTATTGACACGTTATATCGGCTACTCAGTGCGAATTGTTAAAAATAAATAAATAGTAGTAGCAATGAAATCAATGGATCATTCATTTTTATTTATTTAGGCATCTAGAATTACTAACATTCGCTTACACAATAGCATTACAAATAAGGAACAAAAAGAAGTAGAAGAGTGTCAGTGAAATCAGAAAAAAAATCAGCTGTTCCATACGTTTATGTTCACATTACTCAACAAAATGTATGGAACAGCTGATTTTTTTTCGCCATTTTTGGCTTGGTCCCATTTTTAAAGTTGTTCATAATGATGAGTACAATCATGACCCCTTTTCGGATTTATGGTACCTATATAAAAAATAAGGTTGTATAATGAGAAGTCTGCAGCTATCGTAAAAACATAATTTTATCTAATTTCCCTCAACTTATAAATTACTAATCAATGAATAAACCTTTAATAACTAAAACTGTTGCTAATTGTATTGGCATTACTATGCGTTGCATTTTAATAAAATTGTGGCAAAATAATCCGTGCACTGCCGTGACTTTTGATATCAAATAACAAAGCCGAATATCAACAAGCTCTTACAATTTAACCTACTATACAAAAGTGTGTACCAAACAATAAAAGCCATACACGGACATCGAATGCAAGTAAAACTACCCTCTCATACTCGTTATAATAAAAATTAACCGACTGCGCGTTTGTAATCGCGCTCCTACAAATGGCCTGTGCGTAGTGATGTGCCAACTATTACCGGTTATTCGAATGGGATTGGATTCGAATTCAACTATTTGAGCTAACGGAACGTTGTGAACTTTATGGCTTGTGTAGGGTTGGTGATGGTGAACGTGATTTAGAGCGCGTAGTGATTTTGAAGCCTATTGTAATATTAAGCTTATGAGAGTTTTATAAGGCATAGGTCAAGGGGTAATCAGGATTTTAAAGGAATGTGCAACACGTATTGCATTTTTCGGGGTTGTTGGATTTGTTTCGGTCCCAAATGGACTCGGTCAAATTCGAATCGCGACGTCACTGCGGCAGTTGACTTCGTGGGTCCGAAACTAGTCGGGCAGTCCCAAAAAATACACTCGCGTAAACCGTTAACAGAAAAATATGATTGTGTCTGATGATAACAAAGGCACATTGCTGCCTTGGGCCGGTCGCAGATTTTAAGAAAATTTCTGACGCGCAGCATGTACTCTGCTCATACATTTTGTCAAGTTCTAGACCCCGCACTGTCAGAATGTGCCAGATCCGGCAGCCTGTCAGAAATTTCGGCACGCGTTAGAAATTTCTGATAATGTGAGGCTGGGCTTAATATTAATAGATTAGTAAGCTACTTATGTACTTATGCGTTATATTCGGACGAAGCAATGTACTTTCTGAAGACGGAGAACCAGGTGTCATGGTGAAATTTAGTGGACATATTTAAAAAAAGGGCTTCTTGTTATGTATGCTAAAATAAGTTTAAAACTGGGTAACGTAACTAGCTTTCTAAATTCGAATATTTATTCGACTACCACCGCACATCCCTATTCAGCCGCTTCGAATAAATCTCCCGTTTTCATTGTTATTTTGTCATTACAGTAATAGAACATTGTGTGTGTGATATACGGCGTGTAAGATAGCACGATAAGCTATTAGAGCTTTTGAATAATTTGCGCCGCTGTATAAAATAAAGCGACATTTTATACGATAATTAACGCGACAATTTGAGTTGGACCTTTCAGCGTTTAAAGCGATGGATTGTGAAAATCGTCATTTGATGAAGATGGTAACAGCGTATTATAATCTTGTTTAGTACATGTTGCGATTATAATTGTTGTAATTTTCAGGTGCTTTTCAAGATTGTAACAGTTTATATTTCTCTCTTCCTCTTAGCCTTTTCCCAACTATGTTGGGGCTCAGCTTCCAGTCTAACTAGATGGGGCTGAATACCAATATTTTACATAGAGCGACCGTCATCAGACCTCTGCAATCCAGTTACTGTTAGATATTCTATGGTTAGACCGGTTGTTAGACTATCGGGCTTCGGACTACCCGTAACGAGTGTCATAGGTATTCGTATGACGTCCGGGACCGTTAGTTTAACGTGCTCTCCAAGGCACGGGAAGGTTTCGATGTACAACGAACGGTTACCCATCTCTGGAATGACTGCGGCAAGTGCAACTTCAAGATTTAGATGGGTTACCGTTCCCGTGAAACCTCGTAAATCTTATGATCCTCGCGGTTGTTAATTAGCCACGACCCTAACAATTTATGTTTAATGTATGATTATTATGCGTCTTATTGACTTGTATACTTCGTGTTCAGAATCGATGTGGGTTGAGCCTAGGACAGGGGTCGGCAACCTTTTGAGACAGAAGAGCCAAAAGTTGCAATTTACGAAATTTCACAGTTTTTAAAGAGCCACAAATAAAAATCGTTTCAATATTATAGTATTTGCTTATACAGGGTGTACTGTAATTATTGGTGTCCTGTTATTGATAGGTAACCTCGAAATTGCGTTTAGCAAAAATAATTACCTTTAAAAAAAATACAAAACGAAAATACATTTAGATAGCTTTTGTATTGGAAAATAAACGAAAAAAAAAATATAGTTACTATATCTATATCTCAGTCATACTTCAGTATATTTCAGTCATACTATATTATAGTACTCAATTATGGATCGATTGCACGATTTTAAGGGTTTTGATAGTAAAATAATATTTTTTTGCGTATGGAACTGGAGAGCCGCCACTTTACATCGAAAGAGCCGCAGGTTGCTGACCCCTGGCCTAGGTCATTATCATTGATTCTCGTAAATAAAATAAATATACCATCGTAGACTTGGACCAAGCCTCATCTTACGGAAGATACGTCCTCGATCTTCCGTCGCGTAATTTACTCGAGGAATTTTAGTAACGCATCTTCGGTCAAATGTGTACGGTATGAGATGTTTGTATGGAATGATGTGTACCGGCGGAAGATTGGTGACGTATCTTCCGTCAGACGTGGCTTGGCCATTAAGCGTTCGCCACACTAAATGCGGGTCGCAAGCGGGTCGTGTTGACGGGTCAGCCCCGTGCATGCATTTGGTGTGACATTCTTCATAGTAATCCCTTGCGTACATTACGTAGGGACACGCTGATGTTAAAAAAATAAAATAAAATTAGATCATGTATTCAGATTTCTATAAATGCGATAATTATGCTTTACAAAAATAACGTAAAACACTCAATAAATACCAAAACTGACTACTACATTTTTACGCTAATTTCATGTAGCCTAATTTCCAAATAGGTCACCGTCAACCCACACCATGTCACCCTGGATGAAGAAGCTGTTCCTACAGCTGATGCCGAAACTCCTCATGATGAGGAGGACTAAGTACTCTCTGCCGGACTACGATGATACCTTCGTGTCCAACGGCTACACCAATGAACTTGAGATGAGGTAAGATTTGCAGACGTCGACATTTTTTGCTAAGTATGTATAGGTACATATTATGTAGAGAGGTATTAAAAAAAGCAGGTACGGGCTTGATCGTTTTTTTATTGATAATTAAGACAAATAAAATAAAACAGTAATAAAATATCCCTTAAAAAACTTAGGTTATACGGTTTTATCTTGTAGTACCCCTGCAGCATCAGGATTTGAGAATTGAAGGTTGAATTTATTATAATGTTGTATTGTGATGGGAATTGAATTTGTGTGCGAAGTTTCAGAAGAATCGGTTAAGCAGAAGTAGTTTTTTTTTCAATGATTATTATTATTTTACCATCGCCTCATTTTTTACGTTACATTTTTAATAAATTGTGAATGTGAGTACCATGTAGGGTAGCTATATACACGAATTTTGTAAACGTTTGGCGGTTCTTGAGTTTTTTTTTTGTGACCCACCCAAATGTCCAGCTGATTGATAGCGTCGTGCAGCGGTCGGGTTGTTGAGCTCCCTAAAATAAGGTTTGAGCTCCGCGATGATTGAAGCAGATGTACCGTCAGTTAGGACAGGTCAACTCGAAACTGCTATGGCACTTTCCTCAAAAGACCATTCCAAACGTTGCCCTACATCGTTTCACTCGCATAGTTTGTATACTACAATGTCTGGACTTTATCTGGACTATTGTCTGGACTGGCAAAAAAATAGGTTTTTGTATTATAGTTATTATTTTAATAATATCGCTTTACAATACTTCATTCCAAACTGTAAAGTATGAGCATCATGCAGCTATTAGTGATACGCTTATAATCATATCATATTACTGCCTATTGTCTGGTAATATGAGTCTGTCATGCTCACTTAAATGTCTTGCTGATGGTGGCGTTGTTTATCCGGTCGTTGAGTTCCCTATAATATGGTTGAGCTGACCGATGCGGATGTGCACGTCATGCTCGTGAACGGGTGCCGTCTGTCGGGACTGGTCAGCTCTTAACTGCTATGGCAATCATAGAAGACATATTTTTCTATTTGTTACTCTTATGTGAGTTTATTTGTTACATTAACCTGCATTATTCTCATTCTATTTCTCACACTACTGTAATGGAATTGTAATGAACTACTATTTTAAAAAGAGTATTCATGGAGTTTCTTGCCGGCTCTTCTCCATAGAACCTACCTTTTGGAACCGTGCACCTAGTCGTGACGTTTTAAAAGTGCCTGAAATCTGGTCTATTTGAAATAAAAAACTTTGACTTTGACTTTGAAAAATCTGTCGCTAGATTTGAATCAAACAAACAAATATACGAAGTGAAGCTAATTACCTATATAGAACCGTTTAATAATAAAAGCAATTAAAACAAAATATAATTAGAAGAAATGATAAATAATGATGAGAATGAACGTCCCAAAAACTACTGACTGATAATTGTTCAGGTTCCTACCATCTAAATGTTTTACAGGAAAGATTGGGATGCATTAATTTTAAATACATTTTTAAAAATTATAAAATCCTCAATATCGGCCCACGCGTTTGGTCTCTAGAGCGCAACAAAGGAACAGACATACATACATACATAGGCCGACAAACACATTATATCCTCTTTTGCGTCGCACAGTCGGGTAAAAACGGTTTCTAAAATTAATGCTACGCGAGGAAAACCGTTACCGAGCGTTCAGGGTGGTAACACAAAACGCACGTTAAAAAACGCGGTAAATACAATTAACTCCCTCACACGCATCCTATTTTTCATTTTTACTGCAGCTTAAAAATAATGCACGCACACTTGATGCAATAAAAATCTCTCACAACCGGCAATAATGCCGTCATTTCCACGGACAAGCTAATAATCACGTACATCGCGATTCGGATTCCGCACAAAAGCTAGTACATGCATACCGTACTCGGGCCGATTAACCCGATAATGTCGATCGGCTATTAATTTGCCGTTGCATCATAGCAATGCGTCGATATCGCTTGCTGGCTGGGATTGCTCATTATTTATTTTATTTCGGCACATGAAAACGATTTTCGGATTTTATTCTCCTTTACAGGGTTGAGTATGAAGTATAATGTGTGGACAAATCTACAATTAAAGGCAATGTTTGTCTGTTCGTTTAGTTACTTGACTTATTTTTTTAATTATATCGTGACTTGTTCACGTTATCACTTGATAGTAAGCGCGGACAGGGTCTAAGATGGAGCACACGAATCTAAGGAACAGAGATATAGAGGGAACCCCCCTCCTGGCTCGCACATACACATGACGGAACACAGTAAACTGCTTTTCGCCGGACTTTAATGTGAGGGTGGTAGCTAGCCAGGTGGAACGTATAGATCCTGCCTGAAGCAAAAAATAAGAAAACATGTGTATAGATTGCTAATTATATGTGTTTTCATACATACATCCATACAAAAACTCACGCCTTTTTCCCATGGGGGTAGGCAGAAACTATAGAACGCCACATGCTACGTCTCTTACATATCCCTTTCGCTTCATCCACATTCATACATCTTGTCATACATGCACGCCGGTTGAGAGTACTAGGCACCTGACTTTTGTGACGAACATCACAAATAACATCGATTGTTTCTTAAAAAATCCCGTGCAGGGTCAATCTGTTTACCAGTAGACCACAAGGTTTGAAGGAATTACATGAATTCATTTACACCCTGTATATGTATCAAATACTTCTCATATTATTACTGCACTCATTTTAAACACAGTTATTTTAGAACACATGACGTATTTTGGTTTCCGTATCCGCAAACGCATAACTAATTATAAAAGTAATTACTACCGACACCATAACCACATCAGTTTGGTGTTAGGCACTTCTGGCGTATCCAAGGAATTAATAGGAAATTATAAAAGCACGCTGAGTTTAATTCCTATTCAGTATATTTTGAAATTCAATTATGAATTTGGTCGTAGATTTAATTTTATAAAACGGTGCAGTATATGAGAAGTATAATATATTCTGCATAGCCTTTTCCCAACCATGTTGGGGTCAGCTTCCATTCTAACCAGATGCGGCTGAATACCAGTATTTTACACGGAGTGACTGCCATCAGACCTCCGCAACCCAGTTACTGGGCAATGCCGATATCCTAAGGTTAGACCGGTTGTCAGACTTTCGGGCTTCTGACTTCCCGTAGCGACTGTCATAGGTATTCCTAAGACACCCGCGACCGACTGTTTAACGTGCTCTCCGAGGCACGGAGGGGTCTGGATGTGTAACGTACGGTCACCCATCCACAGACCGACCGCGGCAACCGCAGCTTAACCTCACAAATCGTATGATCTACGCGGCTGGTAATAGCCACGAGCCCCTCATGAGAAGTATAATATACAGGTTGTAAATTAATTAATGTAATTCCTTCAAACCTCGTGGTCTACTGGTGAAACAGATTGACCCTGCATGGGATTTTTTAAGAACCAACAAAAACAAATGTTTTTGTGGGGAGTCTAGCGCCCCGAGTTAACTGACTGCGCGGAGCGATATCGCGCTATTCGTGCCCGTCAGCTGTGTCGCCGGGCTTCCATTCATTTATGTGTAGCATCGAAATGTTACATAACATAATACATTTCTTTTTCCTTTTTTTATTTAAACCTTATCATGTCGTTTACATACGACCACTTACTTACCACTATCGCAAGACAAAAATGATTTTTATTTTTTATATTTCAACAAGTAAAATCCCGTACCTACATGGTTTTAAGGTCGTTTACACCTTGTATGTGGCAAGACAGATGCACCTCATACATTTCGTAGTTATAGATTACTATAAAAAATATTAAATTTTGGGTAATATTTTTGATTTGCATATGTAAGTTTATTAGCATTTTTTAAGCAGCGTTTATATTTATTTACTGTTTTCATGAACTGCGGATTTTTCTTTAAAAATCCGTCCGAAACTCATTTTTCGAAGTTTCCTTCCTCATGTTCGGTAACAAAAAGGTTTTCCGTTTTCCTCATTTATGTCTTCTCTATTATTATTATCCATAGCTTCGCTTACAATTTTATCATGAACGCCTTTGAGAATTTTGGAAAAAACATTACCGCATAGATTGGATAAGTCGTTGCGAGTTTGATTTTTGGTTCAGCTTTTTAGAGTAAAACAAAAATCTGATTTGAATAGTGTTTTTTTATGTTTGTTTGGATTTCGGTAGTTATGTAGATTTGTGTTTGTAAACACGCCCACGACAAATAAACATTAAAATAACGTTCGTGCATAAATCTTTTCTAATAACATGTTTTCTTTTTGTTTCTTTAGCAGAGATAGCTTGACAGATGGGTTTGGTGATTCAAAATGCGACAACGGTGATTATCGCAAATCACCAGCCCCAGAAGACGACATGCTATCTGCTGGTGGTGCACACCAGAGACCTTCAGGTAATTAATCTTCTTTTGTGTCCTGTTTTCTTTAACCTCAATGTTTGTGTAGGTACCAAGTTTAGAGCCACAATCAGCCGAAATTACGCGACCGAACTTCGGCGCTTTTTTTATATTAGCAAGATGCGACGATTTCGAATTCATTTCAGCCTGGTATGTAGCGGGTAATTAAAAAAAAAACCAGCCAAGTGCGAGTCGGACTCGCGCATGAAGGGTTTCGTACCATTATCTATAAAAATGGCAAAAAAAACACGTTTATTTTAAGCGAGCCCCCCTTAAATATTTGTTTTATTTTAATTTAATTATTTATTTTTAAAGTGAATATATAACTAAGTATTCTGTGAATATTTCAAGCGTCTACATGTTGCCGTTATCAATATCGAGCAAAAACGAGCAAAAAAATCACGTTTGTGGTATGGGAGCCCCCTTAAATATTTATCTTATTCTGTTTTTTAGTATTTGTTGTTATAGCGTTAACAGAAATACATCATCTGTGAAAATTTTAACTGTCATACTATCACGGTTCATGAGATACAGCCTGATGACAGACGGACGGATAGTGGAGTCTTAGTAATAGGGTCCCATTTTACCCTTTGGGTACGGAACCCTAAAAAGGATTGCAGGTATAATAACGCTTAAATGCGTTGTGTATTTTCTTAAATGCGTCGTGTATTTTCTTAAATGCGTCGTGTATTTTCTTAAATGCGTCGTGTATTTTCTTAAATGTGTCGTGTATTTTCTTAAATGCGTCGTGTATTTTCTTAAATGCGTCGTGTATTTTCTTAAATGTGTCGTGTATTTTCTTAAATGTGTCGTGTATTTTCTTAAATGTGTCGTGTATTTTCTTAAATGCGTCGTGTATTTTCTTAAATGCGTCGTGTATTTTCTTAAATGCGTCGTGTATTTTCTTAAATGTGTCGTGTATTTTCGACATGGCGTTGCGGTAAATATAGTTTCTAGAAGCGATGTAGTGTAACGTCTCATGTCATATTCTCCACGGACTTCACCTAGAATTATAACCCTTCATGGTGCGATTATCCTAAAACCCATGTTATTAAAGATTTGATAGGTACATGTGCTCCTATTGTTACCCAAAAGGAGACAACCGTGATTTTACGTCAGATTCATAACATAAGATCACGCCTAGTATTCCCCGAAGGATTCGGCAGAGGTGTTTTAGTATACCCTCGTTTCGCCGTTTCGCCAGTTATGTTTAAGTCCCATGTAATAGCAAGCCTATTGTCATTATTATATTACGTCAGATTCATTTTAACATAATTCTTTTTTTTGTCCTATAGTGACTGAATCAGAGAACATGCTACCCCGTCACTTATCTCCAGAAGTGGCAGCAGCGCTGAAGAGTGTGAGGTTCATAGCACAACACATCAAGGACGCCGATAAAGATAATGAGGTAAGTGAGTTTTAATAAGTCATTTTTAATTTAACTGAACCTGTAGAACGTTTTGCATCGCACCGGTCGCATTAAGACGTGATCTTTTTTAACCGACTTCAAAAAGGAGGAGGTTCTATATTTGATCGGTATTTTTTTATGTATGTACACCGATTACGCTTAGATTTATGATCCGATTAACGTGATTCTTCTTTAGTTTGATGCGGAATAGTTGCCATTTGGTCCCATAAAAATTTAACATAGTTTGGCCCAGTAGTTTTCATTTCTTATATCGTTCGTATCGCACCCGTCCGCAAAAGCGGCCTTAGTTTTCAAGGTTAAAAAATGTATGTGATAGTCAGTGTTACCAGATGTTGGACACTACCGAATCAGCGGACGAAAATTACCTTTTTTTTGTTATTAATTAATAACAAAAAAAAGGTACACGGTGGTACATGGTGGCACAAAGGGACATGGACACGGTAATTTACACTGTAGTTTAAATTACCGTGTCCATGTAAAACAAAATGCATTTTTTTATCAACATTTTTATTACAAATTATTTATTCTTCCAAAAGTTCCACTTCTTGGTTATAAATAGACGAAGTTAGTTTGTTAATCATGTCTTTCGATGGTGTAAAATCAACACAATTTCCGCTTCGGTTAATAGATTGTTGAGCTAAAATGTTGCCTTTTATAGTTTTCGTAATCATGGAACTGGAATTTTAATGGTTTTTACTCGGTAATTTATTTTTTAAAATACATACCGCAGAATATGACACGGTAACACGGTGATAGATCATTACCGTAGACCATGTTTTAATTAAAAATACCGTGTATTCACGGTAATTACCGTGTATCTGGCAACGCTGGTGATAGTTACCAGTATTGAAGTGCACCCGAATCCGTTTAGTTGCATCGGCGTGATTGAACTACAAACATCTTTTATACGTTAACAATTATTGGGATTCGTGTCGTGTTTCTACGTTCGGTGAAAGATAGTATTTATAATATTTACCTTTAAAACTTTTTCGCAAGTTGTGCATTCGATATTTTTCCAGCATTTAAAGAAGGAAATACCGACTGAGTTTTTATCAAAGGATTCCATAAGCAGACTATGAATAGAAAACTTTTTAAGAACTTTCATCTTTCTGAAAAATGTTATGAAACCCACGAACTTTATTATGCGACGACGTAAAAATACGTACCGTATTTTTTCGTATCAAAATACACTAGGAACTGAATTTTTAATAAAAAAAAACCGGGGCGTCTTAATTATCATCGGATAATAATAAAGGACGAACAAAAAAATACATTTGCTTGTATATTCACGAGGACATTTAAATATTCATGTACCGGTGTCCGAGTCGTACTTAATGGTTTGTGGAACAGGAAGAATAATGGCGGAGGTGGGGAAAAAGTGACGGTGACTCTTGTTATAATTACGTCAAGGCATTTGTTAATCAATGTACCTACTTAGGTTTTATACATTAGGTTGGTTTAGAAGTCGTGTTTTTTTAATGTTACTCGTGGCTAAATAACAACCGCGCCGATCGTACGATTTGCGAGGTTAAGCTGCGCTTGCCGCGATCAGTCCGTGGATGGGTGACCATTTGTTACACATCGAGACCCCTCCGTGCCTCGGAGAGCACGTTAAGCCGTCGGTCCCGGGTGTCATACGAATACCTATGACAGTCGTTACGGGTAGTCAGAAACCCCAAAGTCTGACAACCGTTCTAACCTTAGGATATCGGCATTGCCCAGTTACTGGGTTGGTAAAATACTGGTATTCAGCCGCATCTGGTTAGACTGGAAGCTGACCCCAAGATAATTGGGAAAAGGCTAAGAGGAAGACTATAATTAAACACGTGAATGTCGATAGCAGACTGGTTTTATTTTTAAAGTGTAGGTACATAGACAATCATACAATTTTTTATTATAATTTGGCATAGTACCATAAATATACTCAATACAATATAGTGTCTATATTGCAGAAGAGATGGCGTTACTAGTAGCAAAACACAAATAAGAAATACTTTTATTATTTTGATACATCATTATAACAGTTACCCTGTATTTTTAAACTGTCTTGTTGGTATAGCGCGACTGCTGATCGTGAGAACCTGGTTTCAATCTCCAGGTCGGGCAAAGTGTTATTGAGTTTTTCCCTGTGCAATTCCTCAGTAGCAGCCCGGTGTTTGGATTTATGCCCGGTTGATAGCGATAGGCTCACCCCCCATTACATGGGACGTAAACATAACGTCGAAATGAGAATATTACTATACACCTCTGCCCATCGCTTTGAGGAATACAGGCATGATGTTATGTTACTTTATAATATCTATTTATTTACGTACCTATACTTACGTATAATTCATATATTTTTCATTCACTGAGTGAAATATGATTATACGAACTCGTACTATGCATGTACCTGGATGCAAAAGTAGTGGTGGGCTACTATTAATCCTACTTACGAACATTTTTATTCTACAAGGTTAGTCGGAAAGGGGGTACTAAGCCGCGGGCCACGTAAAGTATCAGTGATGACTATTTTATAATAATTTTTATTTGCATGCAAAAAGATTATTATTTTAGTTAAAAAAAAAAAACATACCTGCTTTAGTTATAAATTCAGAAAATTAATTTTCTAATCCGTGACCCCAATATGACCTAAATGACCCCAATGTGACCTAAATTGTAAAAATAGCTGATCATAGCTATGGACAGATAGATTTTAGCATATTTTTTACGAAATCTTTGAAAAGCTATTTCTCTTATACTATCGAGTTTTGGGGAAAGTTATAGAACAAAAGTTATCCCTTATTATGGGTACTTTTACACCCTTTCGGCTTAGTACCCCCTTTCCGACTAACCTTGTATAAAATAAATTCATGCTGTTTGTATTTTCCACAACACGAAATCTTATAGAAAATAACTATCATCACGCAAAGTTTACACTAAATTCGCTCTCATTCGTGTAACCTTCCGTGCATCGGTGGTGTTATAAAACCGAATTACTCATAAGTTGGCGGTTCATTGCAGGCTCGCGTGCACCATACACTACCGTTCAACGTAAACTATCGTAAACATACAACAAAAATACGGGGGTGTAATAAAAGAATTGAGAAATGTTGGTACCGACTGGTTGCACTGAAGTGTAGTCTGTTCGCAAATGGCTGATGTATCGTACGAGTGTTTGCGAGTTATTACGTAGCGTGCAGGCTGCATCAGATTCTTCTCGTGTACCTTAACATTATTTATCTCTAGGTATACGTGCAGCGTTTCAGTAATTACCAGCTGTGCGCGAGGTTAAGCTGCGCTTGCCGCGGTCAGTCAGAGGATGGGTGACCGTCCGTTACACATCGACATCCCTCTGTGCCTCGGTGAGCACGATAAACAGTCGGTCAACTGATGTTATACGTATGTCAGTCGTTTCGGGAAGCCAGAAGTCCGAAAGTCTGACAACCGGTCTAACCTTAGGATATCGGCATTGCCCAGTGATTGGGCTGCAGTGGTTCCGTGTAAAATAGTGGTATTCGCCGCATCTGGTTAGACTGGAAGCTGACACCAACATAGTTGGGAAAAAGCTATGCAGGACATACTAGCAGCATTTCAGCATCAACGATGCATTTGCGATTCGATATCCGATAAAAGTTGTGTCTAAGGCCCGTGTTAATAAACCAATCTCCAACATGGCGGCGTGGGCAGCATTTTAAGTGAAGCTGGCAATATTTAAACGTCATTTGAACTTCATATACAGGACAATATTTTTTATATTTACCATAATAAATGATCCCAAGTTATTCATACTGTTTTTTTCTCGATTGGACTGCCTGTAGATGGTCTTGCGGACCGTTTCTACGTAACTGGGCAGTTATTGGCGACACCTGAAGGGTCTCCAACCAATGGGGGACGAAGTAAAAAACTTAAGCTAACTACTACTCTAAACTCTAACATCATTACTAGCAACAACAGCACTAAGGGCGACCCTTAATGGGACTCAGACCTCGGCTTAGGGCGTTATTCATACCATTCTGACTATCGCAGCATTTAGTCTCATTGCATTTCTTTTTCTAGGCGTTTTGGGTCTTCCCACAAGCCTTATTCCATACCTTTGTGTTTTATTGAAACTATTGGCCAAATACTCAAACGCTACTCAATTTTAAGTTACCGAAAAGTCTCGTGCTGTCACTGTCACTTCGAAGTTTGTAATCTATATAATTATATCTTTATATAGGTAGGTATATATAATTCGACAGTAGGTGTGTATGTTACTGAACTTCTCCTAAACGGCTGGACCGATTTGAATGATTTGTTTTGTATGCGTTTGGGTGGCGCCCTGGATGGTTTAGATTCACAATCGGACCCGGTAGGTGGCGCTGCTGTGAATCGGGCAAGACGACATCTGCTGGGTCCGCTAGTATATAAAAATGAATCCCTATTTCCCTTGGTCACGCCATAACTTGAGAACGACTTTACCGATTGAGGTCATATTTACACCATAGATTTGTTTTTTCGAGATGATAGTTCGTAGCTATGCTGGGATTTGATAGGTGGCGCTGTAGTCAAATTATTTACGCGGGCACAGCCGCGGGAGAACAGCTAGTACATTATAAACTTAGCCAGTTTCTTTAAGAAGTAGACAACTCTGTCATATTGAATTAGGAATCTCTTTGTAATATCATTGATAATTTAAAGAAATATATTTTTCATTTTTGTTCTGAACAATATCGAGTTAGCATTTATGCTCCCATACTAGATAAACCTTAGCTATTACAACTTAAAACTAAGAACACTGAACCAGTGAAATCATAAACTTTAAGAAGTGACAGCGACAGCACGAGACTTAAGAGGAAAGGCGGGCTGCAAAATATTAATAATTTGAATAGGTTTTTGCGATCTATATCCGTCCCACCCCTCCCTCAAACCTTCTCAATTGAGCGCGAAAGAGACACCCACATCTCGGACTGATTTCTCCTGTGCAATATTAGCGAAATCGTACTTTCGTATTTCCCTGTTTCCTTTTTCAAATCTGGACCGATTTTAATATTTTTTCTGTAGTAATTTAAAAATATATAAATCATATGGTAAAAAATATTTGCTCTAGTGACATTATCCAAGGAGGAAACTGAGGAACATTTCCTCTTAAACGGTTACTTAAAATTGATTACCGTTTGAGTATTTGGCCATTAATCTTACATTTTTTTCTTGTCCAAAATAAAATTCAAGTACCAGGAAACATAAACGTTAGCGGGTCGAAGCTATACTACAATCAGTCAAAAAATCGCCCAATTTTTATACCTCTTTCCAGTTGATCGAATTCATTGCTTGATTCCTTGCTTCGCTTTGCTGGTTTCGTGAACGTATTAAGGCTCAATTGACAGAACGTCTCTGATCGTTAATTCCAATTTAAATATTCAATAGGTATTGGATGAAGCATTAAAATTTCGTCGTTCGTTTGCTGAACATCCCTTAAATCGATGTTGGACAATTATGTATGTCTTCGGTTTTAGGTATTTGAAATGGCCTTGTTTGAAATTAATTTAGGTTGTAATACATTATACATATAGTTTTAAATACATACTATGCGAAAGTGTATACATTTAAGTTCCCAAAAGACACGTTTCCACACACACATACAGGGTGTCCAGTAAATAGTACGACATACTACGGGGGTGATAGCTTGGGTCAATATCTACTAAAATAGCACATAATATATTTCGCAAAATGTTAAGGTTTTCTATTTATACAATTTTTTTCTAAATTTAGAAAAATCTAATTTTTTACTATTTTGTAATAAAAAAATCCTTTCTCGTATTTTTTTCTACATCAGATTATTCGTGAACAGTTACTCTACTCTTTGATAAGTCTTTTCTTTATCAAATAGCAGAAAATGTTCAACAAAAAATAAACTTA
The DNA here is from genome assembly GCA_910594945.2 of Amphipyra berbera. Lineage (NCBI taxonomy): Eukaryota > Metazoa > Arthropoda > Insecta > Lepidoptera > Noctuidae > Amphipyra > Amphipyra berbera. The sequence goes on along the minus strand of OU343136.1, from coordinate 3,793,977 downwards.
GATTTCTCGAGATTTTGGATTTTTTTTGTATAGTTTAAAAACCGTAACATTTTGCGTAATATGTTATGTGCTAATTTGGTATTGACCCAAGCAATCACTCGCCCACAGTACGTCGTACTATTTACTGGACACCCTGTGTTATATCGGCTTGAGCGGCGTGCCACAGTCTTTATAATGTGGCTGTATACTAACTATTGGCATTATGTCCTTTTAATACCTATGAGGCTTTCAAAGTCACGCAAAGTGCATTATTGCCTTGGGAAAAAAATTAATTAAAAATATCGTTTTAGTAGTTAGGTATTGTAGTTCCCGCAGTAAACTCTGCTAGTACGTAGTTATTGATGCTGAAAATACTGGATACCTAGGACTAGTTTTGTCATCTTCCTTTCGTGTGGTTAGTGACTAACCTGGTGTCAGAGTTTATGCCGCCCATGGACCTCTGACTTGGCTTCACATGCCGTCGAGAAATATTTCTCATGCATGCCGGTTTCCTCACGATGTTTTCCTTCACCGTTTTTAAGCAAGTGATAATTATACAATACGCACATAAATCCAAAAAGTCAGAGGTGCGTGCCTTAGGTTCGAACTAGAGACCTATAACTTGGCAATCCGACGATCACACCACTAGGCTATCACTACTGTACTTCTAATCTTGTAATTCTCAAGAATTCAAAACATATTCGTCAGTGGAAAGGTAAAAAGACTAAAGCGCCAATATACCTACTTTAGAGTAGATATTCAAAGTACAAGTAGAGTATACATATTAAATAGATAATTAAATTATCTATTTAAAATGTATATTGTATACTCTAAGAAAAAATACTGTTTATTTTCTTAAAAAAATATGTACTTTGAATCTCTACTGTAAAGTAGGTATATTGGCGCTTTAGTCTTTTTACCTTTCCACTGACGATATGACGGAAACAATTGTCAAATTTTGTACCCAATTCATACACCCATATTTCAAAGTTACGACTGTTCAAAACCCTTGCAATACTGTTAATATGATCTCCAAAGCCTTACAATTTGGGAAAATACCCTACAAACAAATAGATCACTTAATAATAGCAATTAATTTGCTGCCACTATAACACACTTAGTGAGCTAATATGTGGATCTCTCGCCTTCGACTGAATGTGAACGAATGGTCTCGGGGGAACGGGAGTGATGAACTAAATAATGTTTTATTACCTGCGTCCTGGAAGTAGCGGTGACGTCACAAGGAAATACGAATTAGGTAGCGCTGTTGTTTTGTTAGTGATAGAAGAAAGTTTTAGGAATTAATCAATTTCCTATGTTCCGTGTTGGTCTAGTGGTCGCAAGCGCGACTGCTGAGCATGGGGTCCTGGGTTCGATTCCCAGTTTGGGTAAAATTTTATTGGGTTTTTCCATTAGGAATTTCTCAGTAGCAGCCTTGAGTCTGGATTTCTACCCGGTTGATGGCAATAGGCTCGCCTCCTATTACATGGAATTTAAACATAACTGGCGAAATGAGGGTGTTACTATACAACTCGGCCCAACCTCTCGGGGAATACAGGCGTGATGTTATGTTTTTATGTAAAAGCCGCTTATATAATTATGCTTCTTGGTTTGTGTAGTCAATTCTCAGATTTGACAAAATGCTTTCGTTAAAGAACCAAGCTTTTGTGAGCATTCGACTGTGTGTTTGGATTGGTTTTTAGTCAATACTAGAAGTATCTCATGAAAATAAGTAGAAATATTTTTAGTTTAAATTAGTTAATGCCTAACAGAGTCGGGGCCACTTTATACGACAGGGATGCATAGAGTTATTAGGACTACAGGACACTCGGGCAGATTATCAGCTAAAAGTGAGCCACTACAATTTAAAAAAAAAAAAAAAGTTTCGCTGGCAGGCCGCATGTATATTGACGTAAGGCTGCATGCGGTCCGCGGGCCGCAGTCTGTGCACCCCTGGTATAAATTTCCACAAAAGTAGAACTATGGTTATCGTTGGTCTAGTGGTGGCAAGCGCGACTGCTGATCGTGAGATCTTGAGTTCGATCCCCAGGTCAGGCAAAGTGTTATTGGATTTTTCCGTGTGGAATTCCTCAGTAGCAGCCCGGAGTTTGGATTTGTGCCCGGTTGATGGCAATAGACTCGCCCCCTATTACATGCGACTTAAACATAACGGCGAAATGAGGGTGTTACTATACACCTCTGCCCAACCTTTCGGGGAATACAGGCGTGGTGTTATGTTAGAAATTTTCGTTTGTATTTTAACGTTTTCGACACAACGTTGGTGCAGTGTGCACTCACACGTTCGAAGCTAAGAAACACGTGTAAGAAATTGCACGTGTTTTCATAATGGCATGAATTCACATATAAGGAGCTTCGTGTTTTTTTGACAATAATAATTTAGGATCTACAATTTTACGTCATAATTATTTAATTAGCCCATTACTGTCCCACTGCCGGCCAGAGGCCTCTTCTCAGAATGAGAAGAGTTTAGGTCTTAATTCACCAAGGAGGAAGTGGGGCAAGGCCCCACAGAGGTCCACCGAGGGTTGGCGGACCGGGACCTGCTGGGGTTGCGGTGCATGCTTTTGCGAATCCCGCGACCCCAGCCGAACGGTCAGGAGAAGGAGCACCGTTGGTTTTTAGCCGGTAAGAGTTCGGCAGACCCCCTCGCCTTCGCCGGGCGAAAGACATCCATGAGGAATTTCCAACGAAAAAAAAAAGGTCTTAATTCACCACGCTGCACTATGGAAAATGGTAGAACAAGCGCATATCAAAAATGCTTTTTACGAATGTCATAGTTTGGCTAATATGGCTATTTTATTAGGTTTTCTAATAGTCAAATTATAATATTCATTAGGATCTTTTCACATAATGCGCGAAATTATTATTATTTTCATAGGTAGAAATACATAGATATTTTCATAGGTAGAAATACATAGAAGACAGAAGTGCCAAACTCAAGTCTTTACGTATACATGTTTCAATACCATATTGTGAAAAAAATACTTGGTACAGATATGCAGTATTATACATTTTTAGAAAGGTTATTTTATGCTTTTTGCGATACAGCTTAATGATTTTCAAAGTAAAGAAAAGTATTTCAGTAATTACTTAAAAAGGGACGTACCTTATTTTTCACTATTATTTTTTTTCGTCGTAGGTTTTCAATGTTGCTCAAGTCTGCCCAAGCGCTACTTTTTGTATTAACCAGTAGTCTAACTATTCATAAATAGAATGCAAAAAAAAATTGCTGCGGATATTTGCGGTTTTAGAAGATATGAGAAAAAAACTGATAAAGGTCAGAACGCGAAAATTGGTATCTTTTGCCGTTTACCACTGACACCATTCACGTGAACAATATGGGACTTTTTGGATATTTTCTTCATTATTTCGTGATAACAAAGGGACCTTATCAAATTTGCACTCAGCTTGCGTGGGAAATTACAAGATAATAATGATGTAGGTACCAATTCGATATTGTAAAATGAGTATATAAAGGGAAATAAAAACTATTCGAACCATCTACATCAGTGTAACTTCAAGTAAAGCAAAGCCCATCTACGCCTGTCATTTCCGCAGATTGTGAAGTGTTAAAATGTCTTCATTCAGCTGTACCAAACGAGACTTCATAATCCCCTATATCGAGGGCGGCAAGACCATGGAATCATTATCCAAAGTTTTAGTGGAAAAACTCAATGTTTCTGAAAACAACTTGTGTTTTATAATTAGTGACATACAAAGGCACATTCTTCCTATATTCAACAAGCGCTGGGCCCTGGCGTCTCGGAAAAAAGAAACATTTTTACAGAATTATTGTACTTGGTTGGACCCAAGGTATTCGTTAAATTTACCGGATTCTGAACGATATTCTACGCCATCAACATCTGGCCAACGAGGAAGAGCATGCGTAGCTTATGGAGACTCCTCAGAATCTACCAAGAAGAGGAAAAATACTCTTCTACTCCAAGAATATGGCATCGAGCATATAAAAAACGCCTATGTGCAGGGACTTCGGGCTTTACGTGAGCATACAGAAGCTCATCTTGTCGAAGAATTAAGAAACGCTGACACTCAAAAGAAATTAGATATCTCAAGTAAGTGGAACGACTCAGACCAGATGAAGATTCTTTCCGATACGGAAGCATTAAGAGTGCTTTTATAGATTTGGATCTAACAAAAGCACAATATATGTATCTGAAAAACTTAACCAACGAACGAAAGTGTTGTATATTCCCGCCTTACTACAAAATACAAGAAATAAAAAGATCCTGTTATCCACCATCTTCTACAATCGAAATCACGAATACTTATGCTAAAGTGATTAATATCCAAGATTTATTGGATCATACTGTTGCTAGAATTTTAAAAATCGATTCTGTTTTCCAAAAACAATATACAACATTGATCCTCTATTATAAATGGGGATGTGATGGTTCATCTGGTCAAAGCCAATACAAGCAAATACTTTCAGAAGAGTCGGAAACAATTTCAGATGCCAATTTGTTCATCACTTCATTAGTCCCCATCAGATTAGTTGATGTGCAATCGGTATCCGTTGTTTGGCAAAATCCGGTACCTTCATCTGTCCGTTTTTGCAGACCCATTTCTATTGAGTTTTGTAAGGAAACTCCAGAAAAAACCAAGGCAGTTGTCGATGATATTAACAAACAAATTAGGGCTGCACAAGCATCACTGATAAACAAAGATGGTGTTGTAGTAAATGTGAAGCATGAACTATTTCTTACGATGATCGATGGAAAGGTGGCTCAGGTCCTTACAGATACTCGATTTGGTTCCACGTGCACGATATGTGGGGCTACTCCACGGCTAATGAATGACCTATCGAAAGTAACTGCCAGAACTGAAAACGAAAACGCCTACCAGTACGGATTGTCCACCTTACACGCCTGGATTCACTGCATGGAAATGATATTGCATATTTCCTATAATCTTTCGTTTAAGACTTGGTCTGCTTCAACTGAAGAAAATAAGAGATTAAAAAAAGAAAAGAAAGAACTTGTTCATAAACGTTTCAGGGAGGAGTTGGGATTAATCGTCGACAAACCTCGGCAAGTTAGCGGGAATACGAACGATGGCAATACCGCACGAAGATTCTTCTATAATATAGCACTTGCTCATCGGAAATAACAGGTGTAGATGAAGCATTGATTAAACGCCTATACATTATCTTGCAAGTTCTTTCTTCTGGAATGATGATCGACCCTGAAAAATTTGGGGAATATGCAATAGAAACTGCTAGAATCTATGTAAGTAATTACGATTGGTATTATATGCCATCCTCCGTTCATAAAATACTCATACACGGAAAAAACGTTATCAAACATTTTGCGGTGCTTCCTATTGGACAGCTATCGGAAGACGCACAAGAGTCTCGCAACAAAGACTACAGAAACATACGACTTCATCATGCCAGAAAATGTTCCCGATCTGCTACAAATGAAGATGTCTTTAAAACGCTTTTATACACGTCAGATCCATATATAACAAGTTTGAGAAAACCGTACGTAAGAAATGTGAAAGATCTTGAAGAAGAGGCACTAAGTCTTATAAACGTGGCACCTGAAAGTGAACCCACATTTACTGACCCTGATCCTAAAGTGGTATAAGTTAAAAATAATATTTATATTTAGTTATTACTTATATTTGTACCTAGTTACATCATTCCCTGAAGCCAAAGTATAGGATATATCTATTAGTAATATGATTTTAATTTAGTAAATTGTTTTCATATATATTTTTTTGTTTACTTTGCTTGTTGTAATTAACCATAGTTTAATCTTTTTAGTCATTATAAACTTGTATTCCACTTGAAATAAATTTTTAACTATTTTTTTTCGTGACTTTTTCCCTTTTCTTTCATTCTATGCCAAAAAACATATATAGATATACAAGAAAACACTATAAACTATACATTATTTGAATCTCCAAACCTTACTGCATATTTGTGCCAAGTTTCATCACGATACGACAAAAATTCATGAAGTTACAGATTTTTGATCCGATACCGACCTATATTTTCCATAGTGCGCTTGCCTGGTGCTGTTTTACAGACTACATACCATCAATAACTTTATGGAGCCCTCTCAGGTGTGCCGGTTACCTTACAATGTTTTTCCATCACCGTTAACGCAAGTGATAATTAATTTCTGACCCGCACACGAATTCGAAAAGTCGGAGGTACGGGCTGGGATCGAACTCAGACCTTCCTGCATGGAAGGCAAGCGTTCAACCGCTAGGCTATCACTGCTTGAATTTTACGTCAATCAAGGAATTTACACCTTTGACGTTTTCCCACGTATAATAAACTAGCGGCCCGTCCCGGCTTCGCACGGGTAGACATTTTTCCCGTTTTTGCAACATTTTTCATTTATGCTCCGCTCCTATTCATCGTAGCGTGATGTTATATAGCCTATAACCTTCCTCGATAAATGGACTATCCAACACAAAATTATTTTTAAATTCCAACCAGTAGTTCCTGAGATTAGCGCGTTCAAACAAACAAACAAAGAAACTCTTCAGCTTTATAATATTAGTATATGTAGATTACAACTTACAAGTGTGAAACAGTCGACTGTATTTTATAATAGGAACGCGCCAGTCCGAATGTCATGTCAGATGTCATGTGACACTAGTCCCGTTCATTTCCCCCTCGCGACCCCCGTATGGACATCTGTGCCCTGTACGTATGCGGAAACGCTTGCATTGACCTACTGTATTTAGTTAGATAAAGTTATACTGTGGCAAGGCTATGCGTTTTTTATTTTTATTTATTTTTATGTAATTTGAACAAGGAACTATTTACATTCAGACCCCTCGTCCACGGCGACTTTTTGTAGCGATGCAGTAGCGATGCCGTCGCGTGTTCGCATCGATACAGTCGCGTTGCTTTCGCTAGCTGTTTGCCCTCGCCCACACCACGATTCTCAGTCGCGATGTAAACACGACACTGTCGCGCTTCTATCGCGATGCACTGATGCTTGGTTCTCCACTCACGCGCCACCCTCCCTCCGTTCTCTCCCCGATGTCGACCGACACGGTCGCGTGTTTGTATCGATACAGTCGCGATACTGTAGCGCGTTAGTAGCGTGTTGGCATCGCTTCTGTAGCGCGTTGCAAATGCGACTAACGCCCGTTAGTAGCAATGCTGTCGCGCGTTTACGAATCGTGCGACAGCATCGCTACAAAAAGTCGCCGTGGGCGAGGGGCCTAATGAGTATCAATTCGGAAAGGCTGAATAATTTTAGGCGCATTTATCCTCATCACCAGTGAAATCAATTAATTAACGGTTCTGCCTAGCCTTTTCCCAAATATGTTGGGGTCAGCTTCCAGTCTAGTATTTTACACGGAGCGACTGTCATCAGACCTCTGCAACCCAGTTACTGGGCAATGCCGATAACCTAAGGTTAGACCGGTTGTCAGACTTTCGCGCTTCTGACGTCTGGTATCGAGTGTCATAAGTATTAATCAATTAATCATAAGTAAATAAATAAATTCTCTCGTTGGTCTAGTGGTGGCAAGCGCGACTGCTGATCGGTGAGGTCCTGGGTTCCATTCCCAGGTCGGGCAGTGTTATTGGATTTTTCCGCGTGAAATTCCTCAGTAGCAGCCCGGAGTTTGGATTTGTGTCCGGTTAATGGCAATAGGCTCGCCCCCTAGTGTTACTATACACCTCTGCCCAACCCTTCAGGGAATACAGGCGTGACGTTATTTTTTAAATAAATAAAGGTCAATTTTTATAAATAAACAACATTTTAACTTGCTTTAAACCAGTCATCAGTTATCCGACTGACTAACCTTATATAGTATGTACCTAAGTAATCAAAAGACATCATCAAACACACTGAATAATCTGTCCTAACTGAATTACCTTTCATCAAACTATAAAATAATACACCTTGCCGTGCGAACTTTTTCTGTCATCCCCCGTGGCGTTAATTTTAACATTAACCATTTTAACATTTTTAACATTTTAACTTGGTTAAAACAGACATCAGTGATCCGACCGACTAACCTTTATCAGAAATCACGAAACATCATCAAACACACTGAACAATGTATCCTAACTGAATTACCTTTCATCAAACTACAATATAATACACCTTACCGTGCGATCTTTTTCTGTCATTCCCCGTGGCGTTAATTTTAATATTTAACATTTTTTACTTTTTACCATTTTTAACATTTTTACTTGGTTTAAAACAAAGATCAAAATAAAAAAAAAACAATTTTTTTTTTATTTCACATAAACCAATACAGGTGCTTATGAAAATTCTAATTTAGATTACCGTGCGAACTTTTTCTGTCATCCCCTGTAGCGTTAATTTTAACATTTTAACTTGGTTTAAAACAGACCTCAGTTACTCGACCGACTAACAACCTTATTATAAGTAATCACGAGACATCATCGAACACTGAACAATCTACCCCAAATTAATTACCTTTCATCAAACTACAATATAATACACCTCACTGTGCGAACTTTTTCTGTCATATCCCGTGGCGTTAATTTTAACATTTTTAATATTTTAACATTTTTACCATTTTATCATTTTAACTTAGTTTAAAACATACATCAGTGATCCGACCTACTAACCTTATTAAAGGTAATCACGAGACATCATCAAACACTGAACAATCTATCCCAACTGAATTACCTTTCATCAAACTACAATACCTATATATATAATACACCTTACCCGTGCGAACTTTTTTTGTCATCCCCGTGGCGTTAATTTTCCTCTAATGCGGACAAAAAGTCTTAAGATAATGTTCATTTTCTTATCCGAAGTTGGACGTATGTGACGTCATTACCTACCTACCTGTATTTATGAGGATTTATTACTGGAACAGGAGTTTATTTGTAGAACGTTTTATTTCTTTCGAATACTATGGAACGAATGTTCTGCCTAGCTTTTTCCCAACTATGTTGGTGTCAGCTTCCAGTCTAACCAGATGCGGCTGAATACCAGTATTTTACACGGAGCGACTACCATCAGACTTCCGCAACCCAGTTACTGGCATTGCAGATATCCTAAGGTTAGACCAGTTGTCAGACTTTTGGGCTTCTGACTTCCCGTAATGACTGTCATAGGTATTCGTATCACACCCGGGCCCGACTGTTTAACGTGCTCTCCGAGGCACCGAGGAGTCTCGATGTGTAACTAACGGTCACCCATCCACGGTCTGACCGCTGCAAGAGTAGCTTAACCTCACAAATTGTATGATCCGCGAGGTTGGTAATTAGCCATGAGCCCCTTGAGCTTACTTTAGAACGAATAAAGAATTAAATCTACATACATACGTTCTCACGCATACAATGCCCCACACTAGTATTCTCCTGTATCGTGGGCGTGTTTACAGACACACAAATCTTCACATGCACAAACATCCAGACTCGGAACAACTATCTGTAGGCCATACAAATATTTGTTCCGTGCGGGAATCAAACCCTCGACTCGTAGCGCTGAAGCCAATCGCTCAGCTACTGCACCAAACGTGTTGTCAAAACACAATACATACGTACTCACGCCTACAATCCCCAAAGGGGTAAACACCCCTGTTTACCCCTTTGGGGATTGCTCTCCTATTACAGGACTCTGTACACCCATATGTCGCCCGTGTATTTAAGTCCCATGTAATAGGTGGCGAGTCTATTGTCGTTTTTTGGGCACAATTCTACTGCCAGGTTCATCGCTTCATGCGACTCGATTACCCGGCTATTCCTGAGGGAAATTGTATTCTTAAGCCGTCCCCCCACGGATTTTACGGAATTAATATTTTTTAGGAATAATTTTAGAATTCGTAACTAGATGGTTTATCTGGATAGGTTATAACTGCCTGTAGGCTTAGCACGAATATTGTGACGTTAGTAACGTACACATAATGTTAATGTGAGTGAATTTTAAATCTATCTATCTATATATATATATATAAAAGGAGAAGCTGATTGACTGACTGACTGACTGATCTATCAACGCACAGCCTAAACGGCTGGGGTTAGAAACTTGAAATTTTGACAGTAGGTTCATTTTGTGACGTAAACATTCACTAAGGAGGGATTTCTCGAAATTCAACCCCTAAGGGGGTGAAATAGGGTTTTTAAGTTTGTATGTATTTCCGTCATTTTTGAAGTAAGAAGCTTGAAATTAAATATTAAGGTTTTTGGTTAGAAGTAAACGTACACATGTTTGAGCATTTTTGGAAATTCAACCTTTAAGGGGGTGAAATAAGTGTTGAAAGTTTGTATGAGAAATCTGGTATTTTTGAAGCGAGAAACATGGAATTAAATATTTAGGCTTTTGGTAAGAAATAAACGTATAAGTGTTTGAGGATTTTTGGAGATTCAACCTCTAAGGGGGTGAAATAAGTGTTGAAAGTTTGTATGAGAAATCTGGTACTTTTGAAGTAAGAAGCATGGGGAGAAACTGACCGACTGGCTGACTAATCTAGCAACGCACAGCCTAAACCGCTGGGGGTGATAAAAGACGGACGTTTTGGATTTTAAAATATCGCTTTAAAATGGGCTTAACGAGGATTTCAAACTTCACGCAAGCGAAGCTGCGGGCAAAAGCTAGTTTGAAATACGCGTTTCGCACATACTGTTTAATTAGATTGTAAACTTAAAAACAGACACAAATACATAACACACACATACATTTAAACAGACATACTCGAATTTAGATTTAGTCTTAATTATTCTAAATTGTAAAAATCTTGAAATTACTTAACCTCTATAAACTTTACTTTGTAACATGTTATTCATTGTTCGATATCCAATTATGGGGCAGGCACTGTTTCTCCTGAACACAGGTTGCGTTGCAACTTCTGGGAGAACAGAACCACACCCACAGATTTGTTATAACTTACTACATGTTTCATATTATAGATTAAGTACCCATTAATAATGTACAAATACCTGTTTTGGAAATAAATTTGATTTGATTTTTTTATTTATAATTTAAGTATGGTACAAACTGTGCATGTCGCAATAAAATAAACCAATATGTTATAGGACAGTTGTATTTTGATTCAAAATTCGCTTACATTAGCGATAAGTTTACGATACTATAGTCAAATGTACCTACATGCTAGGCCTACTGGTACAATTATGGGACTTTGAAAGTATTGCGCATCAACATTTTTTTTGCATTACCTACGTTAGCAACCTTTTCTTTTTAGGGTTCCGTACCCAAAGGGTAAAACGGGACCCTATTACTAAGACTCCGCTGTCCGTCCGTCCGTCCGTCTGTCACCAGGTGTCTCATGAACACGGTTCAAAGTTAGACAGTTGAAATTTTCACAGATGATGTATTTCTGTTGCCACTATAACAACAAATACTAAAAAACAGAATAAAATAAATATTTAAGGGGGCTCCCATACAACAAACGTGTTTTTTTTTGCTCGTTTTTATAGATAATGGTACGGAACCCTTCGTGCGCGAGTCCGACTTGCACTTGGCCGGTTTTTTTTATTCTGCGATAGCTTCTTAGGTGAGGTAAATCACAAAAGCAAAAAGCTTCCTCAGATATTTTTAAACATAGGTACTCTCTCGACGAAATTCTCAAGAGATTTTAATATAACAATGTCATAAAAGATACGGTAGAACTTCGCAGATAACCCGTATGTTCTTAACTCCTCTAAATAGCTACTTCCCTAGTACTCGAGTCTCAATATGTGAAATCGATGGAACTTTTCAACACAGGTGAAGTCAAGATAACATTTTTAAAATAATAAAATATTTTTGTAAGAATTCTTCTACAAAGTAGAATTCGTTCCAGCAGAATGTTCTCTGTGTGCTTTGTTTTCTTAAATGATGTTGAAATTGGTGTTTTTTTATTTTTATTATAAGTGAAAGGTGGTCTATCACCGCACCTACAATAATAAACTGTTTACTTCAAGGCTCCGCGACAAGAAACGCGGGGCGCAAGCGGGTCATGTCAACGACAGGCCCGCGCTCGCATTCCGTGGGACATGCTTCATAGTAATCCTTTGAATTATAATAACGCGGGCCCGCCGACAATACGTCCTGCTCATGACCCGCGCGCGCCCGGGCTCGCATTTGGTGTGACATACTTCATAGTAATCCTTTGAATTATAATAACGCGGGCCCGTCGACAATACGGCCTGCTCATCACCCGCTTGCGCCCCGGGCTCGCATTTAGTGTGACATACTTCATAGTGATCCTTTGAATTATAATAACGCGGGCCCGCCGACAATACGGCCTGCTCATGACCCGCTTGCGCCCCGGGCTCGCATTTAGTGTGACATACTTCATAGTGATCCTTTGAATTATAATAACGCGGGCCTGCCGACAATACGCCCTGCTCACGACCCGCTCGCGCCCCGGGCTCGCATTTGGTGTGACATACTTTATAGTAAATCCATTGAATACTATTAACGCGGGCCCGTCGACAATACTCCCTGCTCATGACCCGCGTTTGGTGTGACGAAGCCTTTATAGTATCTAGTATACATAGTCAGTTCAAGATGTAACTAGATGTCACTGTTTAAAAAATGAAGCTAGAATGAAATGTCAACATTATGCCAAATAAGTCATTTTCTGTAAAAAAAATATTTCCCTAAATCGCTACTAGTTGTAGGTAGGGCCCTCTGTCGAACACCCGAAAATCAGATAGTATACGTGGCATAGAGTTATGGCCGGTTCCTTTGTCCGAAAAGGAATCGTTTTACTTACCAATATTAGCATTTTTCATTGCCAAACTTGGAATGAAAATCTTACACTCGTAAGCTAATTTTAAGTGCGATAGCTATTAACGTATGGGAGGTTTTTCTATGCAGGTCTTTGCTTCATTATTGGTAAAGATACAAACCTGAATTTTAACCAATAAAGCTCGGTAAATTATAGGAATCTGTTATTAATGAAAACATTTTTAAGACAGCCAAAAAGTCCACCTGTATTTACAAAAAATATTTATTTTTATAAATACTAACCTGACGGACTGCCTCATGTTGATCTAGGGGTCACAACCGCGACTGCTGAGCATGAGGTCCTGGGTTCGATCCCCAGGTCGGGCAAAGTTATTAGATTTTTCCATTAGGAATTTCCTAGTAGCAGCCTGGAGTCTATATCTGTGCCCGGTTAGTGGCAATAGGCTCGCCCCCTATTAAATGGGTCTGAAACATAACTGGCGAAACTTTGGAGTACTAAAAACACCTCTGCTAAACCCTTCGGGGAATATGAGGCGTGATGTTTTGTTTATGTTATTTATTTTTAATATAATAAAATAAGAATACTTTACATAAGTATATCCATTGGTGGTAATCCAACCAGATTAATACACTTAATGGCGTTGGTCGCTTGTTGAATGAATCGCTCCTGTGGGAGCATTGTAAGTGCCGAGCGGTCTCTTTAGGTGTCTGTAATGACGCGTACAAGGAAAATATACCGATAACTTTCGTTAATCTACTGTTTTTATAGATAAGCAAGAGTATTAACGTTGATAGACGAATAATTTGGCCGATTTTCATAGCTTAAAACATTATGATTTGGAATAAAAATCGTTTTAACAAAATAAAACCGACTTCAAAAAAACGAAAAAAAGAATAAAATAATTATCATTACAAAAATTAACAGTTTCAGAAGTCAGTGCTAATCCACTCTGAACCAAATTGAAGGCACCGCCTTCTGAAACAGTTAATTTTATAATATGGTAATTATTTTATTATTTTTTTCGTTTTTATGAAGTCGGTTTTATTTTTGTTAAAATATTTTTTATTTTTTTCATTTTAGTGGCTTTAAAACATGGTTGGACCTACTAAAACGCTGCTAGTAACATAATCACATCATCACATTATGCGTACTGTTCGTTATTGAAGAGTTCCATTGTCTATCTCCGAAGTTCTTCACCAGATCTTCACTAAATTTAAATGGGACCATTTCGAAAGAATACTCTTTCATACAGAAAAATAATTTTCCAAATCAGTTTATAAATAACGGTGTTATGAGGTAACAAACATTAAAAAAAAGAAAAATACAGCCGAATTGATAACCTCCTCCTTTTTTTGGAAGTTGGTTAAAATCATCTGTGTTGGTCACAAACCGTTAAATAACTCTACGTAAGTTAGTAAAGTTGTGTACTAACATTTGTATGGGCTACAAATTGTTGTTCCGGGTCTGGGTTTTCGTGTTTATAAATGCACCCACGCCACAGGAGTATAATTCATAATCGATAGAGTGACGAAGAGTAAAAAAAATATTACGTGCTACTATAGAGATAGGAAACTATTATTTCTTTGACCACTAAGACAATGGTATCGATTCTGTTGCACATTTTGACAGGACTAAACTAAACTAAGGGAGTTTGTCGCTTTCTGTTTCAATAGAAAAAGAAAGTGACAGTTGCGTTTAGCCTAGTTTAGTACTATCAAAATGTGCTACAGAATCGACACCATTATTGGCCAAATACTTAAGCGCTACTCAATTTTAAGTTGCCGTTAAGTCTCGTGCTGTCACTGTCACATTAAGCCGAAGTGATAGTGACAGCACGAAATTAACGGCAAATTAAAATTGAGTTTGAGTATTTGGCAATATTTTTTTAGTAGCCTATATAATATCCCACTGCTGAGTAAAGTCCTCCCCTTTTGCTTTCCAAACCTCTCTATATTGTGCCGTTTCTATACATGCCAGTTCCGCAAACAGAACTAGATCGTCACGCCAACTACGTCGCAGCCGACCACGACGACGATGTCCTCGTTCAAGCGTCCATTTGGTCATATATCTTCTAAATTAATAATTAATAGTTATTCTTTTGTTTCATTTTAAAATTTATAATTCTCGTAGCAGCTGATACATTACATTATATAATTTGAACAAAAAATGTAAACAATAACCAACTAAGGTATCTCAAACTAAAACTGTGCATTAAGAAATTAATATTTGGTGTAAAAATATCAAGTTTCGGTAATTTATTTGTCCAACGAATGGGCCCATTGGGATTTCTGAGTAGATCGTCGAGTGCTCACTTAAAATGTCGATAATAAGGCTTGAAAAAAAGATAAAAACTGCGGTATATTCGCTTCAATTTAAAGAAAACAGTAGGTACATTATTCTTACAACACCAAACTTAATATCACGCCTGTATTCCCCGAAGGGTTGGGCAGAGAGAGGTGTATAGTAACACCCTCATTTTGCCGCTAAGGGGGCGAGCTTATTGCCATCAACCGGGTTAAAATCAAAACTCCGGGCTGCTACTTATTCCGCACGGAAAAATCCAATAACACTACCCGACTTGGGGATCAAATCCAAGACATCACAATCAGCAGTTGCACTTGCAACCACTAAACCAATGACACAGTTACACCAAAATTACATTATCCTAAAGTAAGACACAATTAGCGAACTCAAAACGCAGCGTTTTAGAAGCGATGCGGTCGTATTAACATCGAGATGAACATCGAATGGGACTAAATCTAATTACGATCTCTCATTACTGGTTACGATGGAAGAAATCAGCACATTTAAATTGCTATCGATCCCTCTCCCTCCCTAAGGAGCTATACTGGCCTCGTCTCCTCGAGAGAGTGGATACTGCGAATGTGCCGAGATGAATTTCAAACGATTTAGTAGGAAAAGTTGCGGCACTTTTGTTTCTGGAAGTGTTCTGTTAGATTGCGGTTTTAAGTTTTTACCTACAATGCGGTTTGGTGTGTTTAGGCCTTAACTGAGGAGTTTGTTTGTAGTTCTGTGCAGGAGATGTTCTACTAACAATATTGATTAAAAACGCAATCGAACTGCAGCTCAACCACGGATATTTGTTTTTTGATGTGATACATCTAATGCGGCTGTTGCGTGGTGACGCTCACGATGGCAGACACACGACGGCAGACCTTCGTAACTTGTCGGCTCTCTTCGGTTTAATTCGGCCAGTTTTTTTTAACAAAATAAGTTTCCATGTTTCGCATTCGCCATGCGTGCCGCGACGGCTTTTTTTTTCTTATAAAGATAATGGTCAAGTAGCAGTGGTTGGATGGCGATTCGATAGCGATTTTGAACATTTTTTTTTGTAGAATTGACCTTCTTTCTGACTTTGATGCACAGGACCAGTTGCGACAGTTCCGTTGTGTAAAAATCAATAGAAAAATAATTTT
This sequence comes from Amphipyra berbera, assembly GCA_910594945.2. Lineage (NCBI taxonomy): Eukaryota > Metazoa > Arthropoda > Insecta > Lepidoptera > Noctuidae > Amphipyra > Amphipyra berbera. The sequence goes on along the minus strand of OU343136.1, from coordinate 3,777,868 downwards.
CGTTTTCGAAACATGGTCATTTACTTTTTATAAACATTATTAGGTACATGGGACTTGAACATAACTGGCCAAACGAGGGTGTACTAAAACACCACTGCCGTACCCTTCGGGGAATATAAGGCGTGATGTGATGTTATGTTAAACACTGAATATCGTCGCTGCGCCTGCAAAATCCGCTATATGTTTAATAATTTATTTGGTTAAGAAGATAGCAAAATAAATGATTAGAAATCGCATTTTACAGGTGCACGTGGCTTGAGAAGTATTATAAAATAGCATCAAAGACAGATTTAAAAAAAAAAAAGCTGCAGATTTTGCAGGCGCAGCGACGTAATGTCGATGCCAAACAACTTCAAATTCATGTTTAATTTCACATTACGTTACCTTTGGGTTAAAAAGGAAAGATGGGTATATACAAAAAAACATCGCAAGTTGCATAGAAGCTTTTAATTGAACAAAGTCTCCATAAGATATAATAGAGGTCGACTGGTAGAAAATGCCTAAAGGCATTAAGTCCGCCTCTGTACTAATTTTGTGGATAAAGAATTAAATAAATAAATAAGATCAGGTTAATACCTAATTCATTCGCTGTGTTGTAAAATATCCAGAATATTATATTATTTATACACACAAAAATAATACGACGGAACACGTCGCCTTATCTACGTCAACATAAATACACCAAAACACTTGAATGTAAAACAATAAAATTAGCAGCACAACTTACATCACGTACGGCATAAGTAAATTAGTGAGGCGGTAAGCTCCCCGACTAGGCCGAGTGCCAACACCGCGCACCGCTTCTATTGCCGAACGCCGAATTGTTATTCCGAACACGTTTTTACGTCTCTGAGATAACCGCACTTCATTTTTGGAACGACGATATAAATAGCACCCGGAGGCCGAATAAATTTTAAAAAGCATCTCTCCGGATTACCCTGGCGATCCATTTTTGTTCGCGAATTAATACCACGTTTATTTTTTTTCTGAAAATAGATATTCGTTTAGTTATTGATATTTGTTTGGCGTTTGGTTTCAGCTACGATGGACTGGTGTTGTAATTTCAATTTGCAATGGATCGATGACCTAGTTCATTGATTGGATTACGGCAGAATGGAATTGAGATTTCTTTCTAAAGCTAGTTTGCTTATGCAGTTTTGAATCAGTCCGAATAGGTTTTAAGTTTTCGGTTGAATTTCGACGAAATATTTGACGCAGTGGCTGAGAGATGGGCTTTCTGCGCTACGGAAAAATATTTGTATGCCTACAGATAGTTGTTCCAGATCTGAGTGTTTATACAGATTTGTGTCTGTAAACATACCCACAATACAGGCGCACATAATCTCAGTGTGTGGCAACGTATTTTTAAAGAAGAATACAGTACCATATCTTACTTTAATCTTATGTATTCTAATATTTATTGCTGCTATATAAGCTATCTGAGCGGAATTTTATTTTATTTCATGCTGCCGTTCTTTGTTTTACAATTCATATTTTATTTTTAAATCGCTGAAGCCTGAATGCCTGACATTCATGTTAATACCAGATGTAGTGCAAAAAAAAGGTGACAGGAAAAATATATGAAAGAAATAGTAGATAAGTGCTAAGTTTCGTTAGTCAAGTACACATACACGTATCTACATAATTATTATATAATGGAGTCATGATAGAAAGCAATTTAATTTGGGAAAACGCTCATTATATCGTAGTGATAGATTTTATGGTGTATTGTGGGCCAGCTATGGGGTAGCGGCTGAGATCCCCACACCAAACAAAAATTTGTATGGCCAACAGATTTTTATTCCAATTCTGTCTGGATATTTGTGTCTGGATGCAGTGCGCCCACACGATACTGGAAAAATACAAAAAAAGAGAATACATTCCTTTAGAAGCGTTCTCACTATTGTTAGACCCGTAAACACGAAACTGATAACCCGAATCCATTCCTCATAATCCTAAAGGTTCCGTATCCGATGCATCCCATACATTTCACTTTTGACAACCCAACAATCATTTTCAATCATCACTATTGACCTAATAACTCGGCTTTCGGCTTCCGTTAGCCTATCGCCATTATTCGGCGATCTCGATGAGCCGATGGCCAAAAAAATGGACTATTCACTTTGTTTGCCATCTGTACCCTATATTAATGGTAGCTGCCCTTATCTTTACAGTACCGACAGGACCTGAATGCGAAATAGGATGAAATATGTTATATCGAAGTGTTTTTGTGGTGTTTTTTCGGGTTGCGCGATGAAATGTTGAATGTTTGGGATAGTGGATGTTTATTTGTTGCGTTTGGTTTATTCGCTTTGTGTTTCTTTTTTGTGAAAAAAAATATGTTGAAATGGATATTTTTGAAAAAGCTTTCGAGGCTTTACTTTCTTTCTAAAGAGTAGATATCGTAGTAAGATAAGCACGTGTGTACATGTTATGTATTTTAAGAATACGGTTTAAATAGCACACGTAATAGTTTTCTTTTTACTTTTCCTTACTCTATGTTTTCTCCTATACCGTTGGCGCGTTTACAGACACAAATCTTCACATGCACAAACACCCGGACCTGAAACAACTATCTGTAGGCCATACAAATATTTTGTTCCTTGTGGGAATCGAACCCACGACCCTTGGCGCAGAAGCCAATGGCTCATCAACTGCACCTAAGGTGTTGTCGAGTTTAAGTGTGTGTTTCACGTGTTTTAAAGTTAGAAAACAAAGAAATAATTAGGCTAACTGCCTCATTGGCAAGCGCGGCTGCTGGTCGTGTGAGGACCTGGGTCCAATCCCCAGGACCCGAATTCCTCAGTAGCAGGCTGGAGTTTGGATTTGTGCTCGGTTGATGACAATAGGCTCGCCCCCTATTACATAGGACTTAAATATAACGGCGAAATGGGGTTGTTACTATACACCTCTGCTCAACCCTTCGGGGAATACAGGCGTGATATTATGTTATTGTCGCTGCGCCTGCAAAATCCGCTGTTTTTTTTTGAAAATCTGTCTTTAATGCTATTTTATAATAGTTCTCAAGCCACGTGCAACTGTAGAATACGTTTTCTAATAATTTATTTTGCTATCTTCTTAACCAAATACCCTATTAAAAACAGATTTTACAGGTGCACTTGGCTTGAGAACTATGATAAAATATCATCAAAGACATATTTAAAAAAATAAAAACACATTGCGGGTTTTGCAGCGACGTTGTTTCCTAAAATAGAGGAATTTAAGCCTCTTACACACATCAATGTCAAAATATTACCAATAAGTTTATATTTTCGCGAAAAACTGAATCTAGAATCTAGTTGCAAGTGCGGTTGCATATTTGCTTTAAAAGCTTACCCATCCCAAGAGGGTCTATACCAATGTAAACACGGTTCGTATCTTGAAATCCTCCGATCCTCTTCGCGAGGATTTCGCTCTGTTACATACACATTGCAGTTTATGTTGTTACGTGAGCTTCAACCAGCGGAGATAAGTAAGCAAGCTATGTAATACAGTGAAAAATGTCCTCTTGCGTGTTGAATATTAAATTTTATTTTTATGATCGAGTAGTTTGTTTTGTCTGCTTCCTCGTTGGTGGCAAACGCGACTGCTGATCGTGAGGTCCGGGATTCGATCCCCAGGTCAGGCAGCGTTATTGGGTTTTCCGTGTGGAATTTTACAGTAGTTTCGATTTATTTCGTTTTGCCTGGAGTTTCGATTTGTGCCCGGTTGATGGCAATAGGCTCGCCCCCTATTACTTGGGAATTAAACGTGGCGAAATGAGGGTGTTGCTATATATCTCTGCCGAACCCTTCGGGGAATACAGGCGTGAAGTTATGTGAGTTTGTTTTGTTGATGAGAAATGTTAGAGGCTTCTGAATTTCTCTGAGCGAAAGATTGAGTTCACTAATTGAGGGAGTGCTGTGGAGAATCTTGTAGGTATTAGTACCGCGAATAAATTGAATTTATTATTTCATCCCGTTGCTGTTCTGCTTAGCCTTTTCCTAACTATGTTGGGGTCAGCTTCCAGTCTAACCAGATGCGACTGAATACCAGTATTTTACACGAAGCGACTGCTATCAGACCTCCGCACCCAGTTACAGGGCAACGCTGATATTCTAAGGTGAGACCGGTTGTCAGACTTTCAGGCTTCTGACTACCCGTGACGACTGACTGTTTAACGTGCTCTCCGAGGCACGGAGGTGTCTCGTTGTATAACGTACTGTCACCCATCCACAGACTAACCGCGGCAAGTGGAGCTTAACCTCGCAAATCGTATGATCTGCGTTGTTGGCCACGATGCCTATTGATATCATAAAGACAAATAAACAAACTAACAGACTTTTAAATTGAATCGTAAACCACGTTCATATTATCGTTCAAAAACCGAGTGTGTCACCAACATACGATGTGGTTGCATGTATTCTGATTTGCGGTGTGGGTTAGTCAGTGAATATTGAGTTTCTATATATAATATCATCATGCATGCAACGGAGATGCGAATGTTGATATGATTGTGTGGAGTGACAAGAATGGATAAGATAAGGAATAAGTATGTCAGAGGGAGTTTGAAAGTAGCACCAGTGACTGAAAAGTTGAGGAGTAATAGGTTAGCGGACATGTTATGCGGAGGGAAGAAAGTCATGTTACTAGAAGAGTGTTAAATATGAATGTGGATGGATATACAAGTAGAGGTAGGCCAAAGAAAAGATGGATGGATTGTGTGAAGGATGATATGGGTAAGGAAGAAGTGAGTACTGAGATGACGGCTGATAGAGGAGCCACTACCTAGATAGAGGACCACGATATCCCAGCGTACCCCATTACTGTCCCACTGCTAGGCACGGGTCTCTTCTCAGAATGAGAAGGGTTTAGGCCTTAGTCCACCACTCTGGCCTGGTGCGTGTTGGCAGACTACACACACCGAGAATTTTATGGAGCCCTCTCAGGTGTGCAGGTTTCCTCACGATATTTTTCCTTGACTTTTAACGCAAGTGATAATCAAATTCTGATCCTCACATGAATTCGAAAAGTCAGATGTAAGGGTCGGAGTCGAAATCAAACCCTCCTACATGGAAGGCATGCGTTCAACCGCTAGGCTGTCACTACTTAATATTAATTATTTCTTTTTTTTTTTCATTTTGATTTTTATTAAAAACGTTGCCCCACACTAGGGTTTCTCCTGCATCGTGGGTGCATTTACAGACACAAATTTTCACATGCACAAATTCCCGACCCGGAACAAATATCTGTAGGCCATACAAATATTTGTTCCGTGCGGGAATCGAACCCTGGACTCGTAGCGCAGAAGCCAATCGCTCAGCCACTGTCGTCAAACAAATTAACAAGCTTTTATAACTCCGTACCATTTTCAAAAAACTTGATCGGCAAGTTTCACATCACTTATATTTTGTCAACAAATTGGTAAATTTTTCTGAATCCACCTCGCGTTTAGACCGTATTTCTGGTCTAGACACCGAGTTTGACTTGAATGCGGTGTGATTGGGTATTTGCAAGACGCAATTTAGTTCAGATTGATTTACTTTCTGAAGTAATGAAGGGTAATACGCGTCCTTTGAAATATTGTTTGACGTCTAGGATTAAGTATTCAAGCGAAATTGTGTTATATTATGTAACTAGACAGGTTTTGTAATTTCCGACTGAAATTTGAAAGCGCGTCTACTTTCAGGGTATAGCGGAGTTTTAATAATGCTCTCTTCCTCTTAGCCTTTTACCAACTATGGGTAAGCTTCCAGTCTAACCAGATGCGGCTGAATACCAGTATTTACACGGAGCGACTGCCAGACCTCCTTCTATCTAACCTTCCATTGGTTGACCATTACAGTTGACATTATATTTATACACTCAATCTATACTAATATTATAAAGAGGAAAAATTTGTGTTTTTGTATGTAACGAATAAGCTTAACAACTAATGGACCGATTTCAAAAATTCTTCTGCCGTTAGAAAGCTACATTATCACTGAATAACATAGGCTACGGGCGGAGCCGTGAGGACACAGCTAGTTTAAAACAAAATTAAAAATTCGTTAAAAAATACTTTTAAGTTTAAACGGTTTTATCTAGCAGTACCCCTGCAGTTTCAGGATTTGGGGATTGAAGGTTGAAATTATTATAATTTTTTATTGTATCAAACCTTAGGATATCGGCATTGCCCAGTAAATGGGTTGCGGAAGCCTGATGGCAGTCGCTCCGTGTAAAATACTGGTATTCAGCCGCATCTGGTTAGACTGGAAGCTGACCCCAATATAGTTGGGAAAGGCTAGGCAGAACATTGTCATGAGAATTGAATTTGTATGCGAAGTTTCAGAAGAATCGGTTAAGCAGAAGTAGTTGAAAAATCTGTCGCAAGATTTGAATCAAACAAATATACGAAGTCAAGCTAATTAAAATTGTTTAAAAACAGAATAAACTGCTATGAACATTATAATTACTGCTATATAAAGTCGCATTGCGGTTCAATGTACATCATAAAGTAATTCGACGAAACTATATAAAAGCTTTTACGTTTGCCATCAAAAACTTACCTTACACATCCATTTTGATACGAAATTCCGTATTAGGGGTCAAAGTACTGTCAAATGAACCAACAAGCGTCTACGAAATTGCTGAGAGTGCACGGTTCTCTGGGGAGAGACACGGTGGGTAGACGGTTTCCTGCTAGAATCACTGTGTTAAGTATGTATGTGTGTGTGGGTTTACTGTGTCAGGACACTGTGTATGTATGACTTTATAGTGTTGTACACGTTATGTTTTGTTTTTTCTTTTTATTTTTCTGTGTACGGTTTAGAATATACAAGGTTAGTCGGAAAGGGGGTACTAAGCCGAAATGGTGTTAAAGTACCTATAATAAGGGATAACTTTTGTTCTACAACTTTCCCCAAAAGTCAACAGTTTAAGAGGAATAGCTGTTTAAAGATTTCATAAAAAATACGCAAAATTCTATTTATTCTCAGCTATGATCAGCTGTGTTTACATTTAAAAAAAGTAAAATAAGAATCATTTTGCATTGTTCTTTTTTCGGCGAATTTTGAAATTTTAACACTTTCTTTAAAACAACCATCAGTGATACATTAAGTGGCCCGCGGCTTAGTACCCCCTTTCCGACCAACCTTGTATAACTTCCTCACCGCACGCTGGGAATAGACGCGTGTTGTAAGATTCAACAAAATCTAGCACGCTTGGTGGTAGGATCTATATGGTCCGCCTGGCTAGCTACCACTCTCACATTAAAGTCCGCGCCAAGCAGTTTACTGTGTTCCGTCGTATGTGAGAGCTAGAGGGGTATATGGGAATCCCTCTATATCTCTGTTCCTTGAATTTTTGTGCTCCATCTTAGACCCTGTCTACACTTGCCATCAGCTGAGACTAGGGCCAACCACGACCAAAAGAAGAGAAAAAAATACACAACATCACGCCTGTATTCCCCGAAGGGTTGGGCAAAGGTGAATAGTAACACCCTCATTTCACCGTTATGTTTAAGTCCTATGTAATAGGAGGCCAGCCTATTGCCATCAATCGCACAAATCCAGACTCCGGGCTGCTACTGAGGAATTCCACACGGAAAAACTCATTAACACTTTGCCCGACCTGGGGATCGAAACCAGGACCTCACGAACAGCAATCGCGCTTGCTATCACTAGACCAACGAGGCGATTTTTCAGTTTTTTTTGTCATGTCATTTCCCCTCTCTAGAATTTTTCTTGTATCGTGGGTGCGTTTACAGATTCAAATCTTCACATGCAAAACCCCCAGACCCGGAACAACTATCTGACAATTAATTAACTTGTGGCGCCATCATCTCGTCGCCATATCTATGACGCCATATAAAAATTACGCAGCACGACGATTGTCTAGCAGACTACAGCGACAACAATGACAGCTGTCAAATGGAATGTCACAAATCCTGCATCGCGATATCAAGATTTGACACGCAGATAGTATAATATATACAACTTCCCAACGTCAACCGTTGGGCAGTGGCCCGCCCGGCGTATGACCTGCCTGGTTGGAGGATCCTCCCTTTTCGTTGGAGGAACACCACATCTTGTTCCTCCTCAAACTAATAATGTGGTCCTTCATACAAGTGTAGCCTGAGGTGTGTAAGGTTCTATTAAGGCACCCTATTTCTGTTTTTTTTTTTAAATACTTTACTGCAGTTGTCCCTTTTTTTAGTATAGTTTTAAAATGAGCGATTGGGTTCTGCGCCACGGGTCCAGTCGATTCCCGCACGGAACAAATATTTGTATGGCCTACAGATAGTTGTTCCGAGTCTCGGCATTTGTGCATGTGAAGATTTGTCTCTGTAAACGCACTCACGATACCGGAGAAATCCTAGTAAAAGGACATATACAATACTAGCTTTTGTCCGCAGCTTCGCTTGCGTGACGTATGAAATCCTCGTTAAGCCCATTTTAAAGTGACATTTTAAAATCCAAAACGTCCGTCTTTTATCACCCCCAGCGGTTTAGGCTGTACGTTGCTAGATTAGTCAGCCAGTCGGTCAGTTTCTCCCCATGTTTCTTACTTCAAAAATACCAGATTTCTCATACAAACTTTCAACACTTATTTCACCCCTTTAAGGAAGGAATTTCCAAAAATGCTCAAACAAGTGTACGTTTATTTCTAACCAAAAACCTTAATATTTAATTTCAAGCTTCTTACTTCAAAAATGTCTGACTTACATACAAACTTAAAAACTCTATTTCACCCCCTTAGGGGTTGAATTTCGAGAAATCCCTTCTTAGTGGATGTTTACGTCACAAAATGAACCTACTGTCAAAATTTCAAGTTTCTAACCCCAGCCGTTTAGGCTGTGCGTTGATAGATCAGTCAGTCAGTCAGCTTCTCCTTTTATATATATATATAGATGTAACATAATTAACGCACATCCTGAAAGTAGTTTGTTCAGAATCGTTTACTGAATCGATTTCTATCATATTTAATACAGGGTTATTTGTAAAACACTGACCACCTCTCAGGACTATGTTAATAACATTATAATCAACAACTTTTGTTCCATGAATTTTAAAAATTCATCATATTTTAGTTTATCAGATCTTCATACAAAAATAAAAATATTTCAATTGAACGGTCTAAATGATACGAAGTGTATGTGAAGCAAAAGAAAGAGATAGTAAAATAGCGAGGGGAGCGGGGTTAGGGCGGCGGGGGCGCTTTAGAGCGTTCAATATTTTTTTTGGTACGAAAATCTGATGAACTAAAATATGATGAATTTTTAAAAGTCATAGCACAAAAGTTGTTGATTATGATGTTAGTAACATATTCCTGAGAGGTTGTCGGTGTTTTACAAATAACCCTGTATAGGTAACTTTTTATCCCAAAAATAATTAAAACTACGGAAGTTAGTCACATTACCCCTGTACAGTCAAAACAAACTGAAATGGACCGTAAATCAAGGCAAAAAGACTTTTAAAAGTGCATTTTTATTTGTATTAATACAAATTCTGTCATTCAATACAAAATAAAGAAAAATACACCTTATTTCAAGAACGTTAATTTAGTAAATAACAATGCATATACATGTTAAACTAAAATTTTAGTGTATGTATTATGATTATAACATAATATTCTAATTGGGGTGTTTTAGGGTGTGCGTTAATTGTATATTCTAAAAAAAAACGGCTGCTTGCATTATATATTTTTTTAAATGAAACTGTAGCTTCTCTAGCTACATAACTAAATCATGCTACCACAAGAAAAGCTATCTTTCTATTCTCATGTTAAAGCTTTAATACGACTGCATAATCCATAGCGCTACACCACCCACTACTTGCACTATCCAACCGCTCTATCTAAGAGGGAATGTATGAAATTTTTCAGTTAAAAAGTCTGGTTAAAATAAATAGGTTTCCGGACAGGCGCTCTGGGCCGTACGTACTCGTATCAAGTAGTTATGTAATACTGGTCGGGAAATATACAAGCTACTTAAAAAGCATTTTCAGTGGTGAAATTATGTATTTTGTAATATTATGTTACAAGCGCTTATTTGCACGCTTTTAGGATCAGCAGGTATGGTTTTACGTTGTTGTTTTTTCAGTTTCCCTATCTTATTCTTTTGGGTTTTGTAAGAGATAGCATAATTATGCCCGCTTCATAACATAACATCACGCCTGAATTTCCCGAAGGGTTGGGCAGAGGAATACACCTCTGATCGATCAAGCCTGAATGCAGTATGCAGCCCGCAAATATATGCAAATGCAGAAGGTGCGATTTATCAATAACACTAAATATTGTTATTGTATGTAAATAAAATATTAGGCAAATTAGATATCTATACGCATAAAATGTATCCCTATTTTCCTTGGTCATTACTTGAGAACGACTTTACCGATTGAGATCATATTTACACAATATATTTGTTTTGCCGAGACAATGGTTCGTAGCTATGCTGAGATCCGATAGGTGGCGCTGTAGTCAAATTATTTACGCGGGCACAGCCGCGGGAGATCAGCTAGTTTTCTATAAATTTGGAAAAATCCTATAACAATTTTCATTTTCCATTCAGAATAATGGACTAGAATTGGCTGTTTCAGTTACAGTGTACAGTCCTTCAGTACTTATATCAATATGGATAACAATAGGAAACAATCAATATTTGTATAACAACGTTTTGCTCTTCATTTCTCTAAATGATACGTTTAATTATTATTTTCCGATACAATAAATAATAATGAGTCATAATTCAGGACGTTTACGGATAATGGAACGATACAAAACACATAATTGAAATCCATATCGATAATATTGAATTATCTACAATTAAGCCAGAAATATTAATGATTTATTTACTGTTAGAGATAGGTATATCAGTTTACAGTTCATGTTCTGCCTAGCCTTTTCCCAACTATTTTGGGATCAACTTCTAGTCTAACTAGATGCGGCTGAATACCTGTAATTTACACGGAGCGACTGCAACCCAATGACTGGGCAATGCCGATATCCTAAGGTTAGACCGGTTGTAAGACTTTCGAGCTTTTGACTACTCGTAACGACTGTCATAGGTATTCGTAGGACATCCGGGACCGACGATTTAACGTGCTCTCCGAGGTATAGAGGGGTCTCGATGTGTAACGAACGGTCACCCATCCACAGACTGACCGCGGCAAGCATAGCTTAACCTCACAAAACGATCCGCGCGGTTGGTAGTTAGCACGAGCCCCTCATTGCATATTTCTATTGCATATTTCTGAGACGTCTAAATACGAAATGAAAACATATGGAAATGAACACTAGCACAAGTTTATACTAATATTATAAAGAGGAAAGATATGTATTTTTGGATTTTTGTATGTAACGAATACATTTAAAAACTACTGGACCGATTTCAAAAATTCTTTTGCCGTTAGAAAACTATATTATCACTGAGTGACATAGGCTACGTGCGGAGCCGTGAGGACACAGCTAGTTGCAAATAAAATTGCACTGTTGTCTTCTTCTTCTTCTTCCTGCCCTTATCCTACACTAGGTGGGGTCGGCACAACATGTATTTTATAAATCCATGTTGTTAGAGGTTTTGGCTTATTGTTTTATGACCGGCTGCCTGCCTGACATCAACCCTCCTTGGGAAAATTGCACTGTTGTATGAAAAACAAATAGTTATATAAAATGTCACAACAATTTTTCCTACAACAGAATAAAGGCCAGTGGACAGCGACAAATTGAGATATTATCTTCATAATCAACTTTCGTCACGCAGTTCTTTGAGTACAAAGTGTATATCTAGATCCGTGTCGTATTGTATACATAATCGTTTAGGCACGGTTAATCTCAAAGGGGAAATTGTCCCGTGATACGCTTCCCCTCATCCAAGACTCAAGAGGCCTGTTACGAGAGGAAATAATGAAAAAAAGGCAAGGAAACTCTATTTAGATGATAAGGTGTGCGTAGACGTGGCGACTTTTCTAATAATAGCGGTTGATGGCCACTTTTTGTTGCAAACGACAACAGCGAGCGACGGTAATGAATTCGTGAGATAAATGGAACAGGATGAATTGTTGTAGTTGCAATGATTAATATGCGGGACTTTGAAACAGATAGGGACTTCTTTGTGGAGTAGACTAATGTTGTGACAGTCAGTGTTCAGTTATCAAAATAGTAAAAAGTTAGGGAAATTGTTTGGGAATGTCGTTTTGAATAGAGTAGCGTATAGTCTATTTAACACATAACTTCCCCGAAGGGTTGGGCAGAGGTGTATAATAACACCCTCATTTTGCCGTTATGTTTAAGTCCCATGTACTAGGGGCTGAGCCTATTGCCATCAATCAGGCACAAATCCAAACTTGTAGTATATTTAAAACGATTTATTTTAATAGTTTGATAAATTTGACTTATCATAAAGAGGTTTTTAACCGCTACGTCTTCATTTATTCAGTAATTGAGACAGTTTGTTCTTTCTATCCTGACGAAGAAATCGAAGAATAAAAGAAAAGCTTCTGTGTTGTAATATTTCGTTTAAAATATTTAACAGCGTTTGCGGTTTGTCACAAAAACTACGAATTATCCTTACTCCTTACTATAATAATATATCATATTATTTATTATAATATTATAAACGCGAAAGTTTGTATGTATGGATGTATGGATGGATGACCCTGGATGACCCTGGATTAACACATAGGATACTTTTTATCCGGGTACATCAAGTAGTTCCCCTAGGATGCGGGTAAAACCGCGGGTAATAGTCTAGTACACAAGTATGTTAGATGATTTATTTTGATATATAAAAAACTTTTTTGGAATACGTTCTATTTTTATATTTTCTATATTTAATTTAATTCTCTTTTCAATAAATCCATAGTGACCGATTTATGTTCTAGTTTGAACACGCCTTTAAACGGGGTTCAATTTAATGCGCTCTTTGAAACAACTAAACAACGCTTGTTGACATCAAATTGGCTCTTTAGAATAATTGCTCGTGATTCTCTTTCGTGAAACTTTTAAATTATAGAGCCTTGGAATAGGAAATCAAATATTACTTCAAAAGTTGAAGAATTTAAGTCGAGTGGCATTCTTTGAGCCATTTTAGTTGACAGACACGATTTAAATTAATAAGGTCGAAATTAATTGGAAATACTTCCCGATTCTGACAGTTTATGGCACGATCAGTTTAATAAGGCGAGATTTTACCTTTAACGTCCGGTTCCTACGGCCAAAAACGAATGGTTTTGCATGGGTAACATATTTTATTATCAAACTGGGCATATAAGAAATAGACTCGTAAGCTAATTTTACTTGTGGTAGCTGCTAACGTATAGGAGGGACTTCCATGCAAAGCTATGAGGATTTTCTTCGTTATATTTAAAGATAAAAAAGTTTTAATATTTACCAATAACTGTCGTCACATAATAAGAAAGTAGAATAATTTCTGTCTATTTACTGCAATTCTTATGGAAAATATATTGTAGGAACATCATCACTGCGGCCGCCGAGAGAATGCGTTCCTGACAGATCGTGTTTCTTATTATAATGTCAACCTACAGTAAACTAAAATAGTTTGCAGTGCGGCCGCCAAGAGAGTATTCTCTTGGCGGCCTCAGGGACGTATGTCCCTGAGACTATTAAATTTAGCCCTAAACTACACATACATACATAAACTCACGCCTTTTTCCCAAGGGGGTTGGCAGAAACTATAGAACGCCACATGCTACGACCCTTACACACCCCTTTCGCTTCATCCATATTCTTACATCTTATCATACACGCACGCCGGTTGAGAGTACTACGCACCTGACCTTTGTGAAGAACACTACCAGTAACATCGCGCGCTAAACTATTTCATTTTATTGTAGGTTGACGTTTATTTATTTATTTATTTATTTATATACTCTTTATTGTACACCAGGTTAACATAACACGAAAAACTATTTAAATACAAAAATACACAATGGGCGGTTTTATCGCGCAAGGCGATTTCTTCCAGATAACCTTTGGATGGACTGGAAGCATGGAAAGAGAAAAACGAGCAATCTAGGTGTACAAGTACACTACGTACCTACATAATATTACTTAAATTTAATAATATAAAATACATGGCAAAATAATTACATAAATATGTAAAGAAAACATAAATAATAAACTAATAAATATATGTATAAGAACGGAGGAGAGGAATAAAATAAATAGCAGATTAAAGCGACAAGTAATGCTCCTTCACTGACTTTTTAAAAACTGGCAGTGATTGTGCACGTCTCACATTAAGTGGCAAAGCATTCCACAGACGAGCAGCATGAATCGTAAAGGACTTGTCATAAAAAGAGGTGGAGTGCTGGTGTATTTTTAATTTAAGATTTTCTGATGATCTCAAGAACCTAGAATGAGAGTCACAGAGGAACTCGAAGCGTTATTTTAGATAAAACGTGGTAGAAGGGTTAAAGAGCACATTATAAAGTAGGGAAAGAATATGGACGTTATAGTATGAAACGCATTCTCTGTGCGGCCGCACTGTAGTAAGTGTATAAATAGATACTGTTACTACTGCTGTACCTCCATCCACCCTTTTAGCCCCATGAACGTCATAACTGGTCTCTAATGAACTTATATTAGGTATTTTATTCTTTTCTATTGTTCCCAGGTCATTGAAGATTGGAAGTTCATGTCCATGGTACTGGATCGCTTCTTCCTCTGGCTCTTCACCATCGCTTGCTTCGTGGGCACCTTCGGCATCATCTTCCAGTCACCCTCCCTCTACGATACCAGGGTGCCAGTAGACCAGCAGATCTCTTCCATCCCTATGAAGAAGAATAACTTCTTCTACCCGAAGGATATTGAGACTATTGGCATTATTAGTTAAATTAGATACTTTTCATTTTGGTTAAAGATATTTTTGTTACTTTATTTGATGATTGTTGTTTATTGAAATTGCGGTTTCCAGGAATTTTCCCGTGATGGGAATTTTCCCAATTTGCGAGTATTTCTCGTTGATATTCTTGGGAATCTTCCCAAATATAAACATATACATAAATATTCTTGGAAATGGGTATATTCTCACGGTACATCACTCTTGTTTGGTTAATAATTTAAACTAATGTTTTTCCTACCTTAAAGTTTTGATAGGACGTAGCTTAAAATAATTTAGTATGAATATTTAGGGATATTATTAGTTTGAAAATAATGATAACACAAGCAAATTATCGATCAATTCGCAGGGTTTTAGGTTATATTCTTTGCTCTAGTAAAATTAGTTCTAAGAATATTGTTAAGACATTTACTATGTTCAGGATTAATAATTTAAAATTCAAAAATGTTTATTGGAACAAAAACTAACTATACAAAATCTGTGTGCGATAACGACTACATAAGTTTAGTGACTGTGTCGCAGTCAAAGTTGAGATATGAGCGTTCCAATTGACAGTAGTAATAACAAAAGCAAAACTAAGAATTATATCTAAATAAACAAATAAATAATGTTGCTCATTTTACTTTATTCTTAAGATAATTCTACTTAGCACAATTATTTAAATATAGTCTAAAACATGTTATACTTCTGTAAAATTAGTACTTAACTTATTTATTTATAACTAAAATTACAGATTTATATTGAAAAGGCGTATTGAGAATAATAATAATAATAGATATAGATATAGTCTACAAGAATATTTAGAATTCACAGTTTTAGGAAATTCACAAATCCAATTGACCTAATCGTAAATTAAATCCCATCAAAAACGTTCATGTAAAAAAAGCCAAGTCTCGCGACTCTTTCCGTAAAAAGTTTTGAGTTGTAATGTTGAGCTGTGTCTGGTATTTCATTTATAACTATACTAGACTATTACCTGCGGTTTCACCCGCATCCTAGGGGAACTACTTGATGTACCCGGATAAAAAGTATTCTATGTGTTAATCCAGGGCATAGTCTATCTGTGTGCCAAATCTCATCTAAATCCGTTCAACCGTTTTTGCGTGAAAGAGTAACAAACATCCATACATCCATCCATACATCCATACATACAAACTTTCGCGTTTATAATATTATATATAAATATATAATATATAAGGATTTTTCGGACTTGGCAATCACGCAGCAAGAGGATATTATGTTCGTAAATTAAATAATAATTATTGATATTAACTTATAGCTGTGGCTGTATTCTTGGTACTCGATTATAACATTATGATTTTATAGAGAGTACTTACAATCTAAAAAACAAGTAATTGAAATTGCAGTTAAAATAAAAACTGAATTCGTCACTTTTTAAACCATTGGAAGATAAATAAAGTAATACAAATAGGTTAGTATAACAAAATAATAATTAAAAATATAAGGTATAAATTATAGTTAGTTATTGTGTATTATATTTATATTTTAAATTGAGAGTTAGATTTCGCAAAATATACTTAGATAAATAAAACATATTAATCAAAGAGTACATAGTAAAAAATATTAATTGTAAATGAAGGAATTGTCGCATAAATATGATCAAAAAAACGCCTGGGAGAATTTGGATAACATCTTTCTTTATTTAATAGAGAAAATAACATCTTTCAGTGCGGCCTCAGAGAGAATGCGTTCCTGACAGATCGTGTTTCATATTATAACGACAACCTACAATGAACTAAAATAGTTTACAGAGCGGCCTCCAAGAGAATACATTCCTAATACCATTAAATTTAGCGCTAAACTATTTTAGTTTATTGTAAGGCATATGAAACACGATCTGTCAGGCACGCATTCTCTCGGCGGCCGCACTTGTAGGCTGATGATAGTGTTATAATATTACGAATACTAAATCTCGGTTTCGGAAATGCAAATTTTTTGAAATTATTGTCTAATATCTTATGTGTGATTGGTTATTAGATTTGACAATCTTTTCAAAACCATGTTTGTATGTCTGAAATGAGTTCTTCTTTATCTAGACACGGCAGTGTGTCAAGCCAAGTTTAGATTTTATTGAAAAAAATTCGGTGATAAAAATTGAATTGAAATAAAATAATATGAAATTGAGTTTGTATGTTACGCTTTTACATAATAATATACAAATAATTAATTAAGCAAAATTTTAAACATATTGTATAAATTAGGCCATTTTAATAGTAAGTACCTAATGTATAAGTAATGAAAGTATTGAATAAACATTTTAATGTAACGGCTGTGAATGGTAAGTTTTAAATTTTATAAACTGACAAGTTTAATAAATGTAGTGTGTGTGTACAAACTGTATTGTACATTGTGACTAACAGAAAATTTAGAGCCTAATAAATACTTATAACGATATGTATTTGTTTTATTCAGTACTATCTGTTGCCCGTGGTTTCACTCGCATCCTAGGGGAACTACTTCATGTATCCGGACAAAAAGTAACTTATGTCCTAATCCAGGTCATGGTCTACCTGTGTGCCGAATTTCATCCAAATCCGTTCAGCAGTTAAGGCGTGATTTATTAACAAACATCTAAAACAAACTCACAAACATCCTTTTCATATTAGTAGGACGTTGAATGGCGGATAAACAAACCACCTGGATTTTTTAAACCTTAATTTAATTCTTTGTCTAAGAAGTGGTTTCTAGTATGGATGGACCGAATATTCGGCTGAATGTTCGGTTCGGTAAACTTTTAACCAAACATTTGGCCGATTATTTGTATTCGGTGAAACCTTTATTCGGCTCATCACTGGTTTCTAGGTCTGATGTGTCAGGGTTTACTGTGATTAAAATCATCGTTATCATAACATAACACAACATCACGCCTGTATTCCTCGAAGGGTTGGGTAGCGGTATATAGCAACACCCTCGTTTTGCAGTTACGTTTAAGTCCCATGTAATAGGGGGCGAGCTTAACACAAGAGGCGAATCGTGGGTGTACTTACAGACTTCTGTATTAGGAGAACACCTTTGCTTATCCCTTTGAGGAGTGCAGGCGTGTGTGTATGTAGGTATGTATCATTCTTGATATTCGCCTTTAGCGACACAGGCCCATTTTAATAAACAACTAGATCTTCCAACGGCAGCTATCATAAAGTAAAATTCCATACATTTGACAACATTTTTTTTTTCTAATGCGGAGTTTCTTTAATGAGAGTTCTGCCTAGCCTTCTCCCAACTATCTTGGGGTCAGTTTCCAGTCTAACTAGATGCGGCTGAATTACCTACACGGATCGACTGCCATCAGACCTCCGCAACCCAGTTACTGGGCAATGCCGATATCCTAAGGTTAGACCAGTTGTTAGACTTTTCGGGCTTCTGACTTCCCGTAACGACTGACATAGGTATTCGTATGACACCCGGACATACGTATCCGGGCGGACATTCGTATGTTTAACGTACACTCCGAGGCACGGGGGTCTCGATGTGTAACGAACGGTCACCCATCCACAGACCGACCGCGGCAAGCATAGCTTAACCTCGCAAATCGTATGATCCGCGCGGTTGGTAATTAGCCACGAGCCCCTCTAATGAGAGCTGTTTATTGATACGGGCCTACAGAAGTAGTAGTAGTAAGTTAGTTGGGGAACACAGTATAGATTTTTTAACACAAAATAATAAAATACTAATGATCATTCTTTATTGGTTGCTATGAGGAGCGCGGCAGTTGGACGAGTCGTGTGATATAATCGAACAGGCTGGTGGGACAGATCTCCACGTACTTGTCGCAGTCGCCGCGGTGGCCGTCCGCCTCCGCCTCGTAGTACTCGTCTTCTAGACCTTCCTCCCTGGACGATGAGGGCCTGGAAGAGGAAGAATTATTGTTCCGTTTATTTATAATTTACATACTATTTACATTTTTAACTATTTCTATAAAAAATATATAAAACATTTAAAAATATAAAAAAATAATAGCCCACCGGTATCGGGAACAGGGTCCAAGCTACCGGTGGACAGGCCCTCAGAGAGAGGATCTTTAGAAGAACTTCGCTTTCCGTATCAGGCCCTTGACCTAGCCGCCTAACGAGAGCCTCATCAGATGTTGGTCGAGGCTCTTGGCTATTAAGCCATTGGCCGTAACGATTATCGGCACAACGACTGCTGAGTCAACCTCCCACATGTCCACAACCTCGTGTGCTAAGTTTTAGTACTTGAATTATTGTTATTACCTATTATTGTTTTTTGAAATAAACTTAAAAAAAGGAGAAACCCTCTTTACGTAACACAACGAAGAGCAAATCTTGTAACTATAAATATACAATAAAATATTTAGTGTTAATTCCGCGAAAAAACAGTTGATCAAGCCTGAATGCAGTATGCAGCACCGCCCTCCCGCCCGCAAATATATGCAAATGCAGAAGGTGCGGTTAATAACATGCAACACACAAGCAAAACAAACCGATACGACACGTGTTTCGCCCCTCCACGGGACATCCTCAGGTGATGTTGACTCGTCGACCGCTTGGACGCGAAACAAAGTAAAAAGTGTATGATTGTGCTATACTTTACCTACTCATCAACCAGTTTCAAGGTTTGCTCTTAGTTGTGTTACGTACTGTATACAGAACAAATTCAAACGTATTGCGATCCTCCTCTTTTTTGAAGTCGGTAAAAACATATCTCACGATATTTTCCTTTACCGTTAAAGCAAGTGATAATCAAATTCTGATCCTCACATAATTCCGTAAAGTAAGTGGTGTGGGCCGGGATAGAACTCAAACCCTCCTACATGGAAGGCAACCGTTCAACCGTTATGCTATCAGTGTTTAATGTTGCAATACTACAATGTTGATCATGATCGTATCTATCATCTACTATCATTAGGTAATGTGTTTACTTCTACATAAGAGGAAACGCGAGCTGCAAAATAATAATGATTTGAATAGGTTTTTGCGATCTATTTCCGTCCCACCCCTCCCGCAAACCTTCCCAATTTAGCGTGAAAGAAACACCTGCATCTCGGACTGATTTCTTCTATGCAATTTTAGCGAAGTCGTACTTTCGTATTTCCCTGTTTCCTTCTTCAAATCTGGACCGATTTTAATATTTTTTTCTGTAATAATTTAAGAAACGCTTCGGTTATGTCTGTATGCTTTTCTTTTCTTTTTTATATTCGTTAAATTTGTTTGCCAGATGTTTGAAAACGGTGGTAAAAAACCTGGTCGATTTTTGGAAAATTTAAAGTTTTCTAGTATTTTTAATAATTAAGTTATGGACAAAAACAAACCATAGGGAAATAGTGGTGGTAGATATATTATATGGTAAAAAATATTTGCTCTAGTGACATTATCCAAGGTGGAAACTGCGGAATACGTTTGTATGGACTAGACTAAATGCCGACCGCATTTCCTCTTAACTATCTATCGCCCAAGACATAACACAGGTATTGAACTCAGCTTCCAGTCAAACCAAATGCGGCTGAATACCAATATTTTACACGAAGCGACTGCCATCAGACCTCCGCAGCCAAGTTACTGGGCAATGCCGAAATCCTAAGGATAGACCAGTTGTCAAACTTTCGGGCTTCTGACTTCCCCTAACAACTGTCATAGGTATTTGTATGACACCCGGGACCGTGCTCCCCGAGGCACGGTAAGACACAACACAGGTCTTCTTCATCCTGCCCTCATCCCACATTAGGTGGGGTCGGCACAACATGTATTTCATAAATCCATGTTGTTAGAGTTTTTGGCTTATTGTTTTATGACCGGCCACCTGCCTGACATCAACCCTCCTTGGGAATACTCATCAAGACACAACACAGGTATTCACAATTTTTTTTTATTATTTCTTGTCTAAATTCTTTGAAGGCAAAAGCAAAAGAAAGTCGATTTCCATCCAGTCCATCGACCCGTGAACATTAGATTTATTCCGCTCACATAATTCCTGACAGATCGAGACACTTATTTGTATAAACCTAAAGATGTGTTAATATCATCATTTACGCAGGAGTTCTCGTGAGATTTTTTGCTCAATTTGTTTAAGATTCTTGAATACACAGTTATTCTCTAACGCTGATGGAAACTACATATTATTATTGGTAATACACTACACGACTGCCTTGTTGGTTTAGTGGTGGCAAAAGTGACTGTTGATCGTGAGGTTCTGGGTTCGATCCCCAGGTCGGGCAAGGTGTTATTGGGTTTTTCTGTTTGGAATTCCTCAGTAGCAGCCCGGAGTTTGGATTTGTGCCCGGTCGACAATAGGGATGTTGATGCCCCCATTACATGGGACTTAAACATAATGGCGAAATGTGGGTGTTATTATACATCTCTGCCCAACCCTTCGGAGAATACAGGCGTGATGTTATGTTACTACACGACTCTTAGTATACTTTCTTTCTCCTAGCTTTTCCCCAACTATGTTGGGGTCAGCTTCCAGTCTAACTAGATGCGGCTGAATACCAGTATTTTACACGAAGCGACTGTCATGAGACCTCTGAAACCCAGCAACTGGGTAATGCCCATATGCTGAGGTTAGTCCGGTTGCCAGACATTCGGGCTTCTGACACCATAACGACTATCATAGGTATTCTTATGACACCCGGGACCGACGGCATAATGTGCACACCGCGGCACGGAGGAGTCTCGATGTGTAACAAACAGTCACCCATCCACGGACGGACCGCGGCAAGCGCAACTTAACCGCGCAAATCGTATGACTGGCACGGTTGTTAATAAATCACGACTCTTAGTATACATACATACATATATATACTCACGCCTGTAATCTCTGAAGGGGTAAGCAGAGGTATTCTCCTGTTACAGAAGTCTGTACATCCACGTATTGCTTCCGATCTCTGATATTAAGTCCCATGTAATACGAGTAGGTGGCGAGCCATTTTTCGGGCACAATTATGGTGCTAGGTTTCGTCGCCTGTTAAGAATCGCTTGCCCGGCGACGGAGGGGAACTATATTCTTAGCCCCCCCCCCCTCCCGCGGAGTTCTATCTAGGTATGTATGCAAGTTGTAATACGCTCGGGAGCAATGAATCTGGGTCCCCAACATAAACAAAACAATGTTAAACAATGTTTACTGAGATATTAAGGTTAATGTCGGTGACCCGGATTCATTGCTCCCAAGTGTAGTAAACATACGTAAATATAATGTGCAGGATGTGTCCAAGGATGCCGTTGTGATGGAGTGGAGTTTCAGCTGCCTCACAGATGTTACGCAGCATGCATTCCCTGCCTTTCATGCCATATCTGAAAGTTTATAAACGGCGTCATGATATTGCTAGTATAGACACGCCTGTGTTACTCCGCGGTGTAGGTAGGAAAACTTGCGTACGCGCCGCTTCACCTCTGGAGTGAAAAACAATAGAAAACCAAATCGAATGGTAGTGACTATGATCTTTTTCTGATCTGACTCGCTTTTAGCGATGTATTCGAACCTAGCGAGTCCTGCTTGGTCTCATCACGTCGCTACACGTTTGGTTCGATCACATCCGTACAAGTACAGTTGCAGTAACTGATCGCAACCTTGCACGCCAGCGCGGCCGCAAGCTGAACATTGGTTTGAACGTACCTTTAGGCGTTCGCGCTTCCATTCTGCTGTGCGTTCGAGCTCTTTCGGTTCGAACAATCACTTCCATTCGGTTTGGTTCCCTAACACTAAAGGCTGATTACACGAGCATAGTTTCTCGACACGAAACTCATTCTGTCTTTGTCTTTCTCTACGATGAACACAGAGATAGCATGAGACTCCCTTCGTGAGCCTTTAAGTTTAATTTCGCATGCGTGTTGTGTGCGAATTTTTCTAGGTATTTGACGCATTACTTCGGGAGTGAGGGAAGATATGTACGAGGAAGACTAGACGGTGAAGAGATTTTAGATTATAATATTTTAATAAATAAAAACTTACTGTTCAAACCGATTTTCCAATACGGTGTAAGTCAATTCTCTTGATATACTACGGCTTTGACGAGAAGTGACCACCTGAAATGAATATAAATAACAAAATTTTATAAAGATTTATTACAATGAAAAAATCGTGTATACAAATTGGACTAGGTACAATGAATTAGTAAATAAATTAGAACATTTTAAATAAGCTTTATTAGCCCATTAGGCTGCGGCCACACTGCCGGGTGCCTCACTTAGCGTCTGGCCTCTAGCGAAGGCGCCAAGCGCGCAGTGCGGCCGGTCTCGTATATTTTCGATTGTTTCTTTTCTCTTGGAGACTCGCTAGATGCCAGGCGCTAAGCAAGGCATTCGGCAGTGCGACCGCGGCCTTCCTGTCCCACTGCTAGGTACGGGCTGCTTCTCAAGATGAGAAGGGTTTAGGCCATAGTCCACCACGCTGGCGGTTCAGGTATGCTGACTACACACACCATCGAGGACATTTTTTTAAAGCTTTCTCAGTTGTTCAGATTTCCTCACGATATTTTCCGTAACCGTTAACACGAGTATCAAAGTTAAAAGGCTAACAAGTTTAACTTACAGGTAGATTCGGGAACAGCACTTCATCGATCTCCGTGATGTTGGTGAGAGTACTGTAGTTGGATTCAAAGTTGTACGACACAAATACGTTCTTGTTAGGAATGTCTATTGGCACAGCTATGGCCAAGAAAGTCTGCAAATTGAGAAATTTAACGTTAGTATCACGCCTTGTATTCTCCGAAGGGTACGGCAGAGGTGTATTAGTACACCCTCGTTTCGCTAGTCCCGTGTAATAGGAGGCAAGCCTATTGACATTAACCGGGCACAAATCCAGACACCGGGCTGCTACTGAGAAATTCCTAATGGAAAAACCCAATAACACTGCCCGACTTGGGGATCGAATTCAGGACCCCATGCTCAGCAGTTGCGCTTGCGACCACTAGATCAACAAGGCTGTCAAATTAGCATAGTATTAGCAATATAACTAAGTATATTTTAAAATAGCTTTCCGAACAGTCAAAAGGTTTTGAAAATATATAGGTATAATCCCTTAAAAATACCTTTAATTAAAACGGTTTTATCTTGCAGTACCCCTGCAGCATCAGGATTTGAGTATTGAAGGTAAAAAATATATATATATTGTCACGGAAATTGAATTTGTATGCGAAGTTTCAGGAGAATTACTTAAGCAGAAGTAGTAGAAAAATCTATCGCAATATTTGAATCAAACAGACAAATATACGAAGTGAAGTTAGCTGCACTTCAAACGGTTCTAATTAGTTAAAACCGTTTAAAAACAAACCAAAATATAAATTAAAAACAAAATCTTACTCCGTAAAGACTTGTGGGTGGAAATATGAGTGATCTCTTCTGCTCCGACTTCCCTGACGTGCTTGTAAATATAAGACACCTGAAACAAGGTAGTTGAGTGTTATTTAAAAAAAAAACGGATTCGGATTATTTTCTACCAAACGGAAAAATCTCACTGAATAAGTAACTGTATCAATATTGACTGTACCTATGTATGAAATTTAACGCAGACATCAAGCGTTTCCTTGCACATACCCGAGTATACTCGAGCGTCGGATTTTATGTTTAAAGGGAATACTGATACAGTTCTTTATTCAGTGATATTAAACAAGAGCGCGAGGGTTTTCCGCTTAGTGGTGTGGAGGAACGAGGTATGGTGTATGCCCTTTAATGTTTGTTATTTTATAAGAGCTCTGTTACATTTTTGGTGTACAATAAAGTATATTCTATTCTATTCTATGGAGTACCTCCAACGAAAAGGGAGGATCCTCCTACCAGGCGGGTCTTATGCCTGGCGGGCCCGGCTAACGGTCGGTTGATGTTGGGAAGTTGTATATATACTATATATATATTTCATATGTATATATATTATGTATGTGTTATATGTATAGGATTTTATATAGTAAATTATTAATTTATAAGTATGAAGAATTTTAATTATTTTGTACTTGTGTACATTTAAAGTTTTATTTACGCCTTGAGTTCTTTAATTTTTTTTTAACCTCAAATTTTTCTTAATTTATTCTTGAACAATAATTTGCACCTGCCATGTTATCTCTTCACCACCGTTGGTTGACAGGTAGAGAATGCCTAAGGCATTAAGTCCGCCTTTGTACTTTTTTTAAAATAAATACTAACTCCGTGTGAAACCTTGATACCGCGATGCTGGATTTTTGACGTTTCATTCGACAGCTGTCATTGTTGTTACTGTAGTTAGCTAGACAATCGTCGTGCTGCGTAGTTCACATGTGACGTGATAGATGCCGCCACAGTGGAAATTGACCCTTACTCAGTATTCCGCATTACTCAGGCTTTAAGTGTATTGTTAAGGCCTCGTTGATAGAAACGCAGAGCATAACGGGGCGCGTGAAGAAGGACGTAAAGCAGACATGCAGACAATAATTGTTTTTCAGCGAATTTGTAGGCTGCCTCGCTGATCGTGAGGTCTTGCGTTCGATCCCCAGGTTGGGCAGAGTGTTATTAGGTTTATTCCGTGTGGAATTCCTCAGAAGTAGTCCGGAGTTTGGATTTGTGCCCGGTTGATGGCAATAGGCCCGCCCCCTATTATATGGGATTCAAAACATAACGGCGAAATGAGGGTGTTACTAGGTATACACGGTAGAGGTATACACCTCTGTCCAACCCTTTAGGGAATACAGGCGTGATGTTATGTCTTACGCGTATATGTAGGAGGTCCATGATCAGAGAATCAGGAGCGAATCCCGCAGTGGATTCTGCTGCATATTTTGCAGTGAAGTACTGTTCGCGCGTCACGGAGAATTCGTGCCGACGCGCCGTAAGCTCCGCGTGTCTAAACGAAGTCTTAGCGAGCTTATGCCAAATATTGTTTAACTAACTTGTATAATAGAACTTTTACTATTTAAAAACAATGACTTTAAATCTCATACCTACTATTTTACAATTCGGTAATTTAAATAAACAAAGTTAAAAATAAATAAAACTGCCTATAGATTAAAAAGTAGCAGAGATAGCCTACTGGTGTGACCATCGGATTGCCAAGTCATAGGTCTCGAGTTCGAACTAATTATCACTTGCTTAAAAACTGTGAAGGAAAACATCGTGAGGTAACCGGCATGCCTTAGAGATATTTCCCGACGGCATGTGAAACCAAGTCAGAGGCTCATGGCATAAATTCTGACACCAGGTTAGTCACTAACCACACGAAATGAAGAAGATTAATAAGTAAAACGTATTATAGTAACAAAGTACTTACAACGTAAACAAAATCTTGATGCACTTCATTTTTAAGAATAACATATCATATAATATAATACATATATGTACACACAAACACTGCTACGTATATACTGGCACTAATATTTTTAAGATGCGCAGGCGACTAACTGTTCTACTTTTTAGTACACATAATTATCGTGTGCTCGCTAAAATAGAGTGCGATACTTTCGAGAATGGAAGCCTACGAGGAATTAGTTTTAGGAATGTTATATTGTCGGTTTGATAAGTTACTTTGTAGGTAAAATTACGGCTACGATGCATTGAACAGAGTTACAAGTTTAGGTTGACCAAATAATGAGCACGTGGCCACGACGCGGCGACGACGCGACGTCAGAGTACGCTCACACAGCGGATTTGTTTTAACAGATCCGTCGGTATTGGATGTGTTGTTCACATCTGTACCGACGGATCAGTTAAACAAATGGCAGCTGCGTCGCATCTGGCAGATAGGATACGATAAAAATAACGGATCCAGTACTTTTACTGTATTCGGAATACTGTCGTGTATGTGAACACACGCTCACATAACTACAGGCGCCACCACCAAAATAAAAACGGATCCGCTAAAACGGGTCCTGAAAACAGTTTCTGTGTGAACTAGCTGGTACTGGTATGTTGAGCTGCGGGGAATTACAGGTGTCTCGTCGGTCCATCGCCTTAAAATTCCAGAATGTTGGCCAATCAATCAAATCAGCCTATCGTAGTTTCCAGGTATATTACACCTAGATCTTCCTTTTAATGCCTCTGATTTCCGAAAGCCTGGTCGATTTAATCTGTTGTCAAATCTCATTTCTACGAATGTGCTTTATGGACCGAACAACTAACAACCAATGACCGCACTTAAACACGCGTGCCTCAGAGAATACGTTAAACAGTCGGTCCCGGGTGTCATACGAATAACTATGACAGTCGTTACGGGAAGTCAGAAGCCCGAAAGTCTGACAACCGTTCTAACCTTAGAATATCTGCATTGCCCTGTAACTGGGTTGCGGAGGTCTGATGGCAGTCGCTCCGTGTAAAATACTGGTATTCAGCCGCATTTGGTTAGACTGGAAACTGATCCTAACATAGTTGGAAAAAAGCTAGGTAGAACAATTAACCAATCACGGGTACAGGTGATTAGTAAATTTTTGCGTTGATCAGCCTTTTCGAAACCAAGGGTAGGTCTACATTATCTTCAATGCTAAAACACTAATCAAATTCAGGTTTGGCTTCGTTAAAATGACGTCACTTTTTACAGCCGTTTAGGCAATAGTCTACATTGCACTATAAACAGTTGAATCAACTGTATTATCATTTGTGAGTCCCGCTATGTGACAATAGGCTAGCCAGAAGGGAAATGAGTTAGTAAAGGTTCTAATTGACCCAGAACATGAGGAAAGTGACCTGGAATGATCTGCTTACAGTATTATGGCATAGTAACCAAATCTTGATGAAATCCGTGCACTTTCTTTTGCTTGGGTGATAAGGAAATCACGCTTGCATTTTATGTCAGGCAAACAAATGATTTGATAGTCTATCGGTTGAACACTTACCTTCAATGTCTAAGTTCAATACCGGCCCACACCTCTGACTTTTAGAACTCTTATGCGGATCTCAATTTGATTATCACTTGCATAACGGTGAAGGAAAACATCGAGAGGAAACCTGCACACTTAAGGGGGCTCCATAAAGTTCTCAATATCTACCATCAGTGAGCAAAACGATTATTTTTTAACCATAGCAACTGGGAACAAGTCTACAGTCACATTTTCATAGTTTATTAGGATTCATGGTTAAAGGAATTAGAACGACCAAAGGCAGCGAATTGTTAAAAAATATCTATAACCAGGATTCTGTAAACACCCATTTCCTTTTAAAAAACATAACTTACGTACTAATCTTTCAATGGACACCCCCCCATCAATTTTCAAGCCCAACACCATCACCAACGTTGGTCCAAATATACAAACGAAGACTAAAATTTATCTCGGCTGTGACTCACAAATTGGCTTTACGTCGTCTTGACAGATGTAATCGTGGAATTTACGTGACAAAAGCCTCTCAGCAGACATTATTGAGGGCTGTTTACACGAGTTTAGATGTAATAGAGGCATTAGTCATGTAGGTGATGCGATATTTCTTAAAGGACTCTGGATTTTAAATAACGTCACTCTGAGTGTGGATAGGAATTGTGTTTGGTTTTGTGTTGGTACAGTCCAGATTTTGGTTAATTTTTGTTCCAAAAATAATGCTAATTGGTTTTGAGAAGATGCTTTCTGGTGTAGTTAGTTTTATGTAAAAATACAGGCTTTCTAGTTGACCTTTGGTTGATTAGTTTACGTATATCATAACTATACTAATATTATAAAGAGGAAAGATTTGTATTTTTGGATTTTTGTATGTAACGAATAAACTTAAAAACTACTGGACCGATTTCAAAAATTATTTTGTCGTTAGAAAGCTACATTATCACTGAGTAACATAGGCTACGGGCGGAGCCATGAGGACACAGCTAGTAGTTTATAAAAAGGTTTGAGTTGACCTGTCCCAACTGATGGTACATCCATCATGTAGCTCAAACCTATTAGACCCTGAGGTCAAGAAAACTGCATTCTTAGGTTAGAGAAATATTATGACGAAGAAAAACATTAAGTTCATCGGACTTGCACACGCGTTTCAATTTCTTTAGTCAATTTCAATATGAAAGGTTCTCTATAGAATCTACATAATAAAGTAGAGTTTTCCTTCAAACGTCAAAACCACTCATGACGTCAATACTTATGTAAGATTTTCCTTTATTTCCCTTTTTATTTTTTTATGTAGAAATCGACTTGTTATCCCTACGAATAATTGCTTGTTATTTTGACATTTTCTCTTTCAAGGTTACTAGTGTTTATGTGTTTACGATGGATCCCTTAGGGTAAAGTGTATTATGACATAACTAATGAGTAATTTGTAAGCAGATTAACTTTAAGCTATGGAGGAACGAGATATGGTATTTCTCCAACGAAAAGGGAGGATCCTCTTACCAGGCGGGTTTTATGCCTGGCGGGCTACAGCCCAACGGTTGATGTTAGGAAGTTGTACACAATAATATCTGCGTATCAAATCTTGATATCGCAATGCAGGATTCTGTGACGTCACATTTGAGAGTTGTCATTATTGTCGCTGTAGTCTGCTAGGTACTTTGAACATTTGAGCTCATATCTGACTTAGCCAATGAGCTGCTGGATAGACGGTATCGGAGATCAGACTCTTATACTAACAGTCTCGAAACAATTCTCCTTATAAGTTTTCGTGTTCAATCCTGTATTTTTATTAATGTTCTTCTTCTTCTTCTCCCTGCCTTTAAACATGGGTTAGACGTTTTGGCTTATTGTTTTATGACCGGCCGCCTGCCTGACATCAACCCTCCCTGGGAATACTCGTTGCGCTATCGCGCGGGTGACGCAATATGCTTGCTGATATTATGCACTGGATCCCAAAATGATATGCTTGTCAATCTTATTGCCGACAATAAGATAACAGGTTTTTTTAATAAATATCACAGGAGAATAAATTGGTTTTAAAATTCCTCGTAAAGCACACTGACCCACTTATTCGCTACACGCTCAATCTTAATTGCACAAATTTTGATTTGCACAAGTAAGCATGTACGTGGACGGCAAAACTTTGCCTGTGCAAACTTTTGCACAATCCGTTTTCGCATGTAAGCCACTGCAAATGGCTGCAGCTTAACAATAGCATACCAGACGAACTTCACTACAATTTTATTCCCTTACAATAAAGCCTTCCTACATAACTATAGACTATCTGATTTCAGCAAACCAGTATCGTATAAACAAGAAATGCTGAGCGCGCGGCGGCTCGTTGGGCACCAGCAGTGTTTATAGGTCGCGTCTGTTTGAACAACTTCAAGCTGCAATGCTGACGAGGCCTGTTGGCTTTTCTGATCAGATCTGTTGTGATATTTTGAAGCTGTTATGTGTCTGCAAGTCATTTACAGAGTTTTGAATCTGGATCGTTTTTTAAACGGTTTTAAGTAGCTTCACTTCGTATATTTGCTTGTTTCAAATCTTGCGATGGACTTTTCAACTTCTTTTGCTTAACCGATTCTCTTGAAACTTCGCACACAAATTCAATTTCTGTGTCAATACGACATTATAATAATTTCAACGTTCAATCCCCTAATCCTGATGCTGCAGGGGTATTGCAAAGTCTACCTAAAAAGTTTTTTGAAAGATTATTTACTGCCTTAATGACTGCCTTAATGGTCTAGTGCATAGCATAGGGTCCTGTGATAAAGTGATATTGGGTTTTTCCATTAGGAATTTTTCAATGGCAGCCCGGTATCTGGATTTGTGTCCGGTAAATGGCAATAGCCTCGCGCCCTAAACATAACTTACACATAAGTGGCGTGGCTGGAAACGAGGGTGTTACTAAATGAACCACTGCCAAACCCTTCGGGGAATACAGGCGTGATGTTATGTTATTTACAGATCTGTTGATTCCGGTATAATACAGACAGACTCATTTTTCCATTGATAATTGCAGTGATAATTAACCAGTCAAAGTTTATTATTCTAGCACTAAAATTATCTGTATCTCAAAAGCTTCAAAATCCCCCAAATCGAATACCGTCAGAGTTAACCCCGCACTCCGTAAAAAACCGGTACAGCGGTTATCCAGTTATAACATTGTCCAGTGTAGGCAATTTAGTGGCGGGCAAATATTTACATCTGACGATGCGTCAGTGACAATGACGGTGGACCCAATAACGATATTTTGATTGAAAACAGATTGCCACCGGTGACCGTGTTTTTCTCTGAACCGAAACATTGTACTGGATTTTTTTACCGTTTTTTGTTGTAAAGTGAGGAATATGTTTTTATTGGAGCATTTTACTTACTACTAAAAATCTTATTTCATGCATCTACAGGGTGTAAACGAAATCATGTAATTCCTTCAAACCTCGTGATGTACTGCCAACATAGATTAACCTGCACACGATACTTTTGGATTAAATAAATCAAAACCAAAATAAAATTGCAAAAAGTAAACACGAGTTCTTAACGCGAGGCATTTTAGCGTCCCTAGTTAAATGACCGCGTGGCGAGCGAAAGCCGCGCAATTCGTTTGGGGCGCTAAAATGCCTCACGTTAACAACACATGTTTACTTCTTGTAATTTTTTTTATTGAATCCAAAAGTATGCCGTTCAGGGTTAATCTATGTCAGCAGTACATCACGAGGTTTGAAAGAATTACATGATTTCGTTTACACCCTGTATAACTGGTCTTCTTCTCTCTGACCACATTAAAGACCGGCGTCCAGCAGTTACCCGTGTTCCGTCGTGTGTATGTGAGAGCCAGAGGGGTATAGGGAAGTCCCTCCAGATATTTGTTGTTTATTTGAATTCGTGGGCTCCATCTTAGACCTTGTCTGCACTTACTATCAAGTGCGACTGGGATCAAAAACGGCCAAAAGAAAGAGTAAGTTACATCAGCTTTCAAACAGAAAAAACCGCGTCAAAATCGGTCCATTCGTTTGGGAGCTACGATGCCACAGTCAGACACACAGGTACACCGATACACGCGTTAAACTTATAACACCCCTCTTTTATATCGGGGGTTAAAAAAAAGTCGGTTCGGGCTTTATGAGAGTAGTTAATGCCGTGGCGGAATATTGGCCTGCCAACAATGTTGGTAACGAGGCTGCCTAGGGTGCTCCAGACGTTCCTTATGGCTCTTAAAAAACGCTAGAATGTCAAAGAAGAAAGTTTACATACATTTTTGAAATGTTTTTATTTACATTTAATTTTCAGCGTACAAAGATATCATTTCTAGAGGATTCGATGGACATTCTTTGGTGTATCTCCCACACTTCTTATCTAAGCCGTAGTATTCTGCTTCATAGTAATTATCTTCTATGTCGTCTTCTGACATGGAAGTTGATGGTCTGAAAAAGAAAGGAAATTATTGCATTGTGAAACTGTAGCCTTCTTTAACTTCCCTAACTTCTAAAGTGTACAGCATCGTCCTTTTGTGCCTGTAAAAATACCTGTAATGTAAAATAGGTAGACTGTTGTATGGTCTTCGTATCCTCTTCGTCCTATTTAAGAATGAACAGGAGCATTCATGTGTCGTCCACATCAATGGTGTTGGCATACTCCGGAATCTTAGAGTTTCTTGCCAGCTCTTCTCCATAGGAATTACTTTTTGGAACCGTGCAAATAAGTTCTTGACTTTGCAAAAATGTTATCTTAATTTCCTCTAAATGTTATCTTAATCTTAAAGGTGTCGGTAGGCAATACCGTTGTAATGTACAGGCAAAGTTCCAGAAGAAAGTGCAACTTTTCCAATGGTTAATATAAGAAAATATGTGGCATGTGTACTTACGTAAGAATTAGATAGATCAAGTCCCCCATCAGACCATTGTGTAGGAAATGAGCGTAAGCGTTCTCACAGATGAGTCTGAGCAAGCATGGTCGCCCTGGATACCCGTGTCTGGATTAGAAAAAAACATTTTAAAACGGTAGGTACAGTGTTTTTGTTGTGTTTGGTGGTAGTGCTTTTTTCATGTTATTGGTTGGAAAACAAGCCAACGGTCCACCTGACGCGAATTGATACCTATAATACCAAGAGGATTTCTGATGCGTTGCCAACATCAGAGACAAAGTTGGAAAATCTCATGTGCCTGCTATTTCACGCGCACTCATACCTTCAAACCAGAACACAACAACAATGCTTGGTGGCGGAAAAACGTTTGGTAGTAGTACTTCCCCAGACGAGCTTTTTCACAAAGGCTGGTAGTATGTAAATAAGTTTCTTTAAACAGTTTAAACTCTTACACTTTAAACCTGGACAAATACGACACAAGCAAATACAATGTATTCAAAGAGTCTACTAGGACATCAACAGAACGAGTAGGTTACGCGGTTACCGCTGTTCAGTGGTTAGTAACTAAAGCCGTTCGACGGAACAAAGTCTCTACACCGGCATTTAGATCTCCTGTGTTTTATGGACGCCTGGTAGTTGGAGAAAATTGTTTGGTGCAGTTACAAAGAATTTAAAGATCAATTTTAAAGGGAATGAAAGGGTTGTGGTGTTTTCTTTTTGTGGAATTTGGTATAACTTATAAGTACCTATACGTATATAGTACTACTAGCTGCTATACTAGCTGTGTCCTCACGACTCCGCCCGCGTAAGAAGTTTTATTCCAGTAATAAATATAGCCTATGCTACTCGGTGATAATGTAGATTTCTAACGGTAAAATATTTTTTGAAATCGGTCCAGTATTTTTTAAGTGTATTCGTTACATACAAAAATACAAATCTTTCCTCTTTATAATATTAGTATAGATTACTGATTTAATTCAACTGCCTCGTTGGTCTATTGGTGGCTAGCGCGACTGCTGATCGTGAGGTCCTGGGTTCGATCCCCAGGTCGGGCAAAGTGTTAGGTTTTTCCGTGTGGATTTCCGTAGTAGCAGCCCGGAGTTTGGATTTGTGCCCGGTTGATGGCAATAGACTCACCCCCTATTACGTGGGACTTAAACATAACGACGAAATAAGGGTGTTACTATACACCTCTGCCCAACCCTTCCGGGAATACAGGCGTGATGTTATGTAATTCAAGTTCACTTCTAAGAGGGTGTTGGACAATATATTAAATAGAGAATTGAGAATTGTTTAAAATACAAATTAGGCCGAAATTAATCTAGCGGCGCCCCTTTACATGAGAGACCTCTGAACAAAAAGTAGCTAGAAACTACAATAGAAGGCCAAATCCGGGTTAATCTGCGCAATTTGAGCACAGTATAGTGGACGATTTCCGCCAACCAGTCCAGACCTTGGGCCTAAACCCTTCTCATTCTGAGAAGTGGAACAGTAATGGGAAGTTTTATTTTTTATTAAAACGTTGCCCCACACTAGTATTTCTCCTGTATCGTGGATACGTTTACAGACACAAATCTTCACATGCACAAACATCCAGACCCGGAACCACAATCTGTAGGCCATACAAATATTTGTTTCGTGCGGGAATTGAACCCACGATCCGTAGCACAGAAGCCGATCGCTCAGCCACTGAACCAAACGAGTCGTCGATTATGCCATAGTGGACGGAAATATACCAGCTTATTTGATTGCAGAGAAACAGAGAATAATAATAAAGGCTACTTACTTTTCCAACATGGACTCTATCAAAGTGTAGACACTGCTGCGAGTCATTACTTCTTTTGGAGAATCAATGCTACGATCTTCTCTGTTTCTTGATATCTAGAACAGAAATTATTTCACTTAACAAGGTCCCTTTATTTAAAGGAACTTTACTTTTCAGCCCAATAGGAATCGAATACATTAATGTAAACATGCATGAGTGTAAAAAAAAATAAAGGGGTAGATACCTATAATTAATATTATTAATACCTGCCTCTATAGTATACTAAGAGATGTTGATAATTGTTGTTTCAAATGTTCCCCCCCGGTTGGGTTCCCGCATTGTCGTTGCGGGGGGGCTTAGTAGCCGTGGCATTGAACCCCACGGTGAAGCGAAGAGGAACCCAAGGAGGGGCCGCTCGTCGGGGCTTGGGTCTGGTAGCCCTCGATGTCGCGGCCAAGTAGGTTGCGGTGTCGCTTCGGCGACATCGCAACTGAGGCGGGCCGCGATGTCGTTTGGAACGCATCGCGGCTGAGTGCGGGAGGCCGCGGCGGGAGAGGAGTGCCGGTATTACGGTGCGCCGTTCTCCCTACCTTCCACGGCCTTGACGGGGCCGCCACCGTCAGATGGCGGACGCGGTGGGGCCGCAGGGGAAGAGGAGTGGCGGTGTGTACCTGGCCGCCCTTTCTATCCTCTGCGGCCGAAAAGTGGTAGGCGGCGGGGCCACTAATCTGACCCGTCGCAGGGGGACCAAGACCTGCCGGGGTTGCGGTGCATGCAATAGCGAATCTCGCGACCCCGGCCTTAGGTCAGAAGGAGGGACACCGTGGTGGTTTTAGTCGGTAAAAGCCCGGCACACCCCCCCGTCTGCCCCAGACGGGGGATAGTCCATGAGGATTTCCCCACGTAAAAAAAAAAAAAAAAAAATGTTAGGTGTTTATGAAAACTGAACTTTCTTACATTGATTTGCTTTGTTAAACTAGAAATACTTTTGTAATGGCCACTGGATAATGAAATCTATATAACACTGTGTATTTATTAGTAAGTGAACATTGTTCTTTTGAATAAGTAAATAATCTTTAAACCGAAACCGAATACCGGGGTTGTAAATGTACATACAGCTCTGCAAAAAAAAGTACTTAAAATCCACTAGTCATAACAGAATCAGCCCATTACTGTCTTATTGCTGGGCTTGAACCACTCCTCGGAATGAGAAGGGTTTAGACCTTAGTCTACCACGCTTATCTGGAGCGAGATCGAGAATTTTTAATTTTTTGATCCTCCTTCCTTTTCGTGTTTCCTCACGATGTTTTCCTTCACCGATAACGCGAGTGATAATCAAACTCTGATCAGCACATGTATTCGAAAAATCAGAGGCGTGGGCCAAGTTCCAACTCAGATCCTCCTCCATGGAAGGCAAGCGTTCAACCGCTAAGCAGGAGGAAACGCGGGCTGCAAAATATTACAAGAATAGGTTTTTAAGCGATCTATTTCCCTCCCACCCCATCCGAAAACCTTCCCAATTGAGCACGAAAGAGACAACTGCAGCTCGGACTGATTTCTCCTGTGCAATATTAGCGAAATCGTACTTTCGTATTTCCCTGTTTCCTTCTTCAAATCTGGACCGATTTTAATATATTTTTCTGTAATAATTTAAGAAAAACTTTGGTTATGTCTGTATGTTTTTTTATTTTTTATATTCGTTAAATTTGTTTGCCAGATGTCTGAAAACGGTGGTAAAACCGGTCGATTTTTGTAAAATTTAAACGTTTCTAGTTCTTTTAATAATTCATTTATTGACAAAAACAAAACTAAGGGACCTAGTGGTGGTAGATATATATCATATGGTAAAAGATATTTGCTCTAGTGACATTATCCAAGGAGGAAACTGAGGAATACGTTTGTATTGACTAAATGCCGACCGCATTTCCTCTTAAGACTAATAAATAATTAGATAGATACCGTTTCTATAATTATCGGTTATTTGTATAATAATACGACAAAGCATAAATACCGCATACTGTTCTTAGAACTCTAAGTTCTAACATTAACTTTTATTAAGTTAAGAGTTTTGTTTAGCTTCTCAACTTTTCTAACTTATACGATGTTAAGCAGGTGTTCCCTTTTATTTTTAGATCGCCGTTAAATTAATAACTGAGTGTTAACTCTGAGGATTAAACTGATTCAGATACGGTTAAGGAGTTCAATGGTTTGTATCTGAAACTAAGATTAGTTTAATAAGTTGAAATAGTTAATAGCTTTTAGAACAGATGAAGTTCTCCTTCTTATTTTAATAAAGGTTGATTATATTTTGCATCATTAGCTTGTTTAAGTGCCGGATAGAAGAAATCTGTAGTTATTGAAAAAACTGTGAGTACCTAAAGTCATGTCTTCACTTGTAAACAAAAGTTTCGGATACAAAACACCCCGTAAATGTTTCTACAGACATACATACATAAACTCACGCCTTTTCCCATGGGGGTAGGCAGTAACCATAGGACGCCACATGCTACGACCCCTACACACTCCTTTCGCTTCATCCACATTCAAGCATCTTGTCATACACGCACGCCGGTTGAGAGTACTACGCACCTGTCCTTTGTGAAGAATACCAATAACATCGATGTATGTCCTTCTAGGTCGTCCTCTACCGGCGTTTCCATTGACATCCGCCTTATAAATTCGTTTTGTTAATCGCCATTCACTCATTCTCTCAACATCACCAAACCACTTAAGAATACTCCTTTAAATTTTTGTCACTACATCATCTTTTAAACCGCAACTTTGTCTGATATCTAAATGTTTCTAGAACGGATAAAATGTAACGGAATTTTTGTTAACAAAAACTATAAGTAGTATTTACCGTAACATGTTTCAGAAACACGTGAAGGAGTGTTTATAAACAAATGGTTACAAATGAATACGTTGTTTAATTCTGATGATTCTAATACCTTGCTGCATAAACAGCGCTTCCGACCTGTGCTTACCTACCTCTTTTAGGTGCTGACTACCGATTGCAGCAGGTTTTGGGAGTTCTCTGTTTAGCTGTTAACTACAATAAACGTCTCTATTATTATTAGACAATAGAGAGACAGCCTGAGTACCCTCACACATGGGTAGACCAGACTCAGAGTTTGCATGATTCACTTTCCAAAGTCGATAAGCTGTACTATAAAAACTTTTTAACAAAAATAAAACCAACTTCAAATTGTCTATCTCCGAAGTTCTTCATCAGATCTTCACCAAAGTTAAATGGGACCATTTCGAAAGAATACTCTTTCAAACAAAAAAATGGTCATTAAAATCGGTTCACAATTAGCAAAGATATCGCGGAAACAATATAAAAAAAAAACTATCGTATTGAGAACCTCCTCCTATTTTGGAAGTCGGTTAAAAAAAAAACATACAGACGAATTGAGAACTTCCTCCTTTTTTGGAAGTCTGTTAAAAAGAAAAGAGAACCTCCAAGTTTGAAGTCGGTAAAGAATATAAACCTTTCCTACTTTCAGTAGTAAGAGCTCATAACCCATAACATTTCTTGAAACGACACCCTCTTAGTGAAAACGTCTTTCAAATACGAAACGGTACTTACAGTCTCAATGTCTCCGAGCAAGGGTTCGAAGTAGCTGGCATTGGCCACGTTATAGTAGTTAGCTTCGATGAACCATGCGACACTCACATACGACATTGGATGGAGTGGTATGGATACTGTTGCGAAGACCTATGAGACAGAAATTATTTTGGTTACTTAGAGCATCATCTCCCTGATTTTATTCCACCCTAGGTGGGGTCGGCATTATCCATAGGGTTGCCACCCGTACTATAACATATACAAGGTTAGTCGGAAAGGGGGTACTAAGCCGAAAGGGTGTTAAAGTAACAATAATAATGGATAACTTTGTTCTACTACTTTCCCCAAAAGTCAATAGTTTAAGAGAAATAGATGTTCAAAGATTTCATAAAAAATACGCTAAATTCTATCTATCCTCAGCTATGATCAGACGTGTTTACATTTTATGTCATATTTGGGGTCACGGATTAGAAACTCCATTTTCTAAATTCATAATTAAAGTAGGTACTTATGTTTTTATTTTTTGATAAAACTAAAATAAAAATCTTTTTGCATGCAAATAAAAATTATCGAATTTTGAAATTTTAACATTTTCTTTAAAATAGTAATCAGTGATACTTTAAGTGGCCCGCGGCTTAGTACCACCTTTCCGACTATCCTTGTAGTATCGTACTACATTTCAGTCAATTGTACGGTATATTATAGAAAAATAATATGGTACGAAAAATACTATATTTTTATCCCTAATTCAACTGTCGCGCTTTTTTATGTTAACTGTAAAAACGGAAAGAAGAAAGAAATAGAGGATCTATTAATTTAATTATTTGTTAATTTATTTTAATATGAATCTAAATTGCTCAGATTCCTATAATTATTTTAAAGGTCGTTATCATTGATGGCCAAAGCGATGAGCAATAACAAATATACATGGAAAATACATAATGATAAAAAATAAATGTGTGCTTCTTTTTCCTAAATTTCCCAAATGTATTATATGTTTGCACCTTTTTGGGAAAAATACTATATTTGTTCCAAAAAAAGGTGGCAACCCTAGGTCAGCACAACATGTATTTCGTAAATCCATGTTGTTAGAGGTTTTGGATTATTGTTTTATGACTGGCCGCCTGCCTGACATCAGCCCTCCTTGGGAATACTCGGTTGACCCAAAGTGCTTACTGATATTATGCACTGGATTTCAAAATGATATGCTTGTCAATCTTATTGCCAACAACTTAGCAATGTTCTTCTTGGTGGAGTATACTTGGAAGTTCCTCGACCCACTCATTTAGTTGTGTATGCATTTTGGTAACTTAGAGCATTTTGTTTTAAATTTTCAAAGGCTAAAATATAACATCACGCCTGTATTTCCTGGTTGGGCAGAGGTGTATAGTAACACCCTCATTTCGCCATTATGTTTAAGTCTCCTATAATAAGAGGCGAGCCTATTGCCATCAACCGGGCACAAATTCAAACTCCAGGCTGCTACTGAGGAATTCCGCATGAAAAAACCCAATAACACTTTGCCCGACCTGGGGATTGAATCTACCTCATGATCAGCAGTCGCGTTTGCCACCACTAGACCAACGAGGCAATTATGGATAATGCTCTGAATATCCGTACATAATGAGTACCAAAATAGTAATATTTTCTGTTTTAATTGATAAAATAAAAATAAATACTTACGCCCCATTGTGTGTCCGGTGTAAACAATAAATATCTTCGTTGTCTCTTCTTTGTCATAGTTTGTTCACAAATTACACTTAATAACACTACAGTGCTGAAAAAAATTAATATCAATATTATAGAAATGATTTATTTAATTGAGCATACATTTTGTGATGATAATTATATGATATGATAAATGGTTTTTAGTTCTCTAATTATATCTGTTACGGACACTTTTACAAGTCAATGAAGATTTGAATGAGGGTTTTTCTGTGTGGAATTCCTCAGTAGCAGCCCAGAGTTTGGACTTCTGGCCGGTTGATGGCAATATATTCGCCCCCACATAGGACTTAAACATAACGGCGAAATGAGGGTGTTACTATACACCTCTGCCCAACCCTTCGGGGAATACAGGCGTGATGTTATGTTAGAACTATAACAGTTAACAGTGATAGCTACAGCAGTGATAACCTAGTTGTGTGACCGTCGGACTGCCAAGTCATAGGTCTCGAGTTCGAACCCAAGGCACGTATCTCTGAATTTTCGGATTCATATGCGTATTGCATAATTAATTATCACTTGCTTAAAAACGGTGAAGGAAAACATCGTGAGGAAACCGGCATGCCTGAGAGATATTTCTCGACGGCATGTGAAGCCTAGTCAGAGGCCCATGGGCGGGATAAACTCTGACACCTGGTTAGTTACTAACAACACGAAGAGAAGAAGAAGAACTATAATCACAATTTAAAAATTTATTACACATCACATAATCATAAAAAAACTTTTTTGTATTATAACTTTTGTGTGACTCAGTCGTAGTTATGATTATAAACGGTTTACTCACTTACCTTAAATCATGAGCCTAGCACGAAAGTTTGACGTATACACCCATATTCTAAGACGTTCCTCCAAAACTTCCTCGACTCGACTCAGCCTTTCTCACTACAATCGGTAGTTATAGTTGACATAAACGTCCTCGACTCGAGATTTTTCCTAAGTCGAGGTAAGGAATCATCTGCCAAACTCAAGGTACCTCGGAATCTACCTTAAGGAAGGAAGTGTCTAAGTTCGTATGTAACAAAAATTAATTTTGAAAACTTTATCGAATATGCTTACGATAATCCTTACAAGTATTTATCGCAGCGTTATTTGCGCGATGCAGATAATTCAAATTATGACGTAATGACTCCGTCGAGGAACCTCGACATTGCGACTAAAAATACAATTTTGAAGATGTTTTCGAGGCCGTCCTGAGTCGAGTAAGTTTTGGAGGAACGTCTTAGAATATGGGTGTTAGTATCGTAAACGTATCGCTAATGTAAGCGAATTTTGAATCGAAAATACAATTGTCCTATAACATTTTTGGTTTATTTTTTTCGACGACATCCACAACTCGTATCATACATAGATATGAATAAAGTTTTCAATTTAATTAAATAGTATGTGCGAAACGCGTATTTCCGATTCAAAATTCACTTACATTAACATTACGTATACGTTAGTAACTCGACAGCACTGCCCTGCCAATCCAATACACTGTAACTTTTGAAAACCACATTTGAGATTTTTGGCGATATAATGTTTTTCCAACATGTTTAAACCTTAATTTGAACGTAATACAGTGTTTTCTAGCTTGTTTTATCTTGCAAAATATACATTGAAATGAAAAAAATGTTGGTCAGGGGTACTAAACAGACTTAAAGAAACGGATTGGGCGTTTGAAGGTAAAATACTGTAAGTCGAGTTATAGTCTTTTGGATTGGTACGGCAGAGCATTCCTGCTAGGCCTTAACACGCGGGTTGCGGTGCGACCCCGGCCGTACGGTCAGGAAAACGAACACCGTTGGTATTTAGCCGGTAAGAGTCCGGCAGACCCCCTCGCCTTCCCCGGGTGACGGATACCCAAGAGGATTTTCCAACGAGACAAAAAAAAAATAAAAAAAAAAACAGGCCTACACGCGGCCAGGTCGCGAGTCGTAATATGAATCGGAAAATCCCGAAAAAAATCACATGAGTTAACCGTTTATAATTATAAACACTTGATTAAAATAATACATACACAATCAAACAACAGCCGATCAACATCTTGGTATGGAATATAAATTTTCTCACAAATATAGACGATATTTCAAAGAAACTGTCACATTGTCGAAGCTTAAACGCCCGACTACCATATATTTACTGAAGTAATTTGTTAAACGTTGCTCTCTTAATCTGTGTATACACAAGCTTAACTATAGCTAGAATAAATATACGTGTCAAGAAGGCTTTGTCAAATAGACTGTGTGCGTCACTCCTAAGTTTATGAATCGTGAACTGCATCTCATCGATAAAAATACATTTGAAGATATTTGACAGTTTTTTTACGTCAAATCATTATCATACATAATCAGCCCATTTATATCCCACTGCTGGGCATTGGCCTCTTCTCAGAATGAGAAGGTTTTAGGTCTCGAGTTCGAACCCAAGGCACACATGAATATAGAGAATGGGTAATGAATCTCGAGCGATAATCCCCTATTTGTTTAGCCTAGGCTAGTCAATTTTGTGTGACCGTGGCAGGAATCATATGCTTTGGGCTAAACGATGTTGCCGTCGGCCTTAGCGTCCGTACACAAAACTGCGATGCGACGTCGCATCGTAGAAATATTCGAGCTCGCACGACGCATTGCAAGAACTTACGAATTGTTTTGCGTAATTGATTTTTCCTATATCTTCTTATAAATAACAGCAGTGCGCAAATCTTTTTACGCAAATTTATTCTACCTATTATAAAATAAGTTCAATACGGTTGACGATCGTCGATGGATTGGTCACCCGAACCTTGGAAGGAAGTCGCCTTGCCGCACGAAATCGCATCGCAGCAATTTGCGTCGCAGTTTTCTGCGTTGCGAATTCGCATCGCGTCGCATCGCAGTTTTGTGTACGGACCCGGACAGTCGCTTTTTACGTCATTCACGCGTGGAGAGAGTTGCCGATTCTCTGCTGGGAACTACGGAGTTAAGTCACCTATGGGATAGAATGTAGGGTGTTATTAACCGGAAAATCCTTCTTCCAGCATTCTTCTTTCATGTTGGCGCCAGCTAATGAGAAAAGCTCATGCCACAGTGAAAGATTACCTAGTCAGCAAGGTTGATAGCGGGGCTGACTGCCCAGGGTGCACTGGACGTACTGAATCATCATCACTCATGGAGGCTCTTTTAAAGCAGGCATGCACAGACCACGGCCCACGGGTCGCATACGGCCCTTCTATTCGTCCAAATACGTGCGGCCCGCCCGCATATTACACTCTTATGCGTTTGTATGAAAATACCGCAATATTTAAGCAATAGGGGCCAACTTAAGATCACTGAATAAATGATTTGACGACATGTTTGGTGCAGTGGCTAAGTGACTAGCTTCAGCGCTGCGGGTCGTGGGTTCGATTCCCGCACGGAACAAATATTTGTATGGCCTATAAATAGTTATTCCGGGTCTGGGTGTTTGTGCGTGTGAAGATTTGTGTCTGTAAATGCACCCACGATACAGGAGAAATCCTAGTGTGGGGCAACGTTTAAAAAAAATAAAAATAAATGCCCTTTCTCCGTTTTTTTA
This sequence comes from Amphipyra berbera, assembly GCA_910594945.2. Taxonomy (NCBI): domain Eukaryota; kingdom Metazoa; phylum Arthropoda; class Insecta; order Lepidoptera; family Noctuidae; genus Amphipyra; species Amphipyra berbera. The sequence continues at coordinate 3,734,849 of OU343136.1, read as the reverse complement.
CATTTAACTGTATTTAAACTTTTTTGGTTGTATTTAAATATGTTGGCCTGCTTTTAGCTCATAGTCTACCCGAGTGGCCTTTAGGGCTTGTACACAAAACTGCGAATCGGCGCGATGCGAATTCGCAACGCAGAAAACAGCGACGCAAATTGCTGCGATGCTATTTCGTGCGGCAAGGCAACGAAGACTCCTTCCAAGGTTCGGATGACCAATCCCTCGACGATCGTCAACCGTATTGAACGTATTTTATACTAGGTAGAATAAATTTGCGTAAAAAGATTTGCGCACTGCTGTTACTGATAAGAAGATACAGGAAAAATTAATTACGCGAATCAATTCGTAAGTTCTTGCGATGCGTCATGCGAGCTCGTATATTTCTACGATGCGACGTCGCATTGCAGTTTTGTATACAAGCCCTTAGTCCCAATAAGTCTGTACATCCCTATTTTAAAGCCTGAAGATCCCATAAAGTAACCACAGCTCCCAAATTCAGTTTCAATTTCCATAGAATTACAGAAGGAAATTGAGGGTTGTCTCTCTTTAATAAAATTTGTCGTTTGTGCCCGCAACAATACGTGATCCTTGTCGATTAATTAAGTGCAAAATCTTGTGATACTAACCCTAAAATGTCCTTGTTTAATAATTCACCGGTTACGTAGTTATCGTGATAGTTGTTGGATATTCAGTTGTTGGATATTCCTGCAAGTTCGGGACCCACTGTTAAAAGGTTTCTTGAAACTTAAATGGGGATTGACTGTTCTTACTAAATATTTGTAGTGTTAGGACATTCCGGGGTTGCGGTGCATGCTTATGTGAATCCCGACGGTCAGAAGGAGGAACACCGTGGGTTTTTAGCTGGTAAGAGTCCGGCAGACCTCCTCGCCTTCCCCGAGCGAGGGACATCCATGAGGATTTTCCCACGATAAAGAAAGGGGTTAGGAACGCGGCTACCGACGTTCCAGGTCGTCGGTAGCCGCGTTGCTTAAACATTGAGATTAAAGGTTTTGTTTTGCAATTTTACCAAGATTTTTTAATTAAAGCATTTAGTACCTGCATAGCAAGTAGTAACATTGAAATTGATTTTCCAAAAAAAAATACCACATCTTAAACAAACATTTTTAATAATTTTGATATACCTAATTGGCTTCCTCGTATTTTATTTAAAATAACCTAATAAATAGGTGTATAAAAGATTTAATAGTACATAACATACCAAGCGACACATAATTTTCAAAAGAAACAAACGTAAAACAGAAGATGATGAGATTCAAACAATAAAGAGCCACTTAATAGACCCTAATTAGATTACAGAAGATGTACTAATTAAACAAATTGTTATACAATCTGTCTAATTAGAATGACGAGAAAAAATCAAGAGTAAATTAATTACTGTCGACATAACTCATGAAAGTCAAATTGGACTGAGGTGTATAATAATTTTGAATAATTTGATGGATTCGGAACGAAAATGTTAGATGTTTTTTTCTTCTAGAGGGTAAATGTTCTAGTTGATGGTATAAAATACCTCCATCGTTGGTCTAGTGGTGGCAAGTGCGATTGCTGATCGTGAGGTCCTGAGTTCGATCCCCAGGTCAGGCAGTGTTATTGGGGTTTTCGTGTGAAATTCCTCAGTAGTAGCCCGGTGTTGGATTTGTGCCGGGTTGATGGCAATAGATTCGCCCCTATTACATGGAACTTAAACATAACGTTGAAATGAAGGTGTCACTATACACCTCTGTGAAACCCTTCGGGGAATACAGGTGTGATGTTTATGTTGATAGTATAAAAGTTTAGAGTTTAGAATGTAGCCTGAATGATGATGAGGATGATTACTTTATTATTGAGTTCTTAATCCTGCACTATTCTTGGCAATTCCACATTATTAGCTTAGACATAAAGGATGTTTTAAAAGAGCTTGTACGAGTGTTGATACTTAAGTACCTCCGGCGTACTCTAGGCAATCAGCCCCGCTACCAGCCTAGCTGACTGGCTAATCTTTTCACCATGGTATGAGCTATTCTAAGAAGAAGAAGATTAGAGACACCTTTTACGATTTATCATAAACTAGCGACCCGCCCCGGCTTCGCACGGCTGCGATGTAGATACTAATGTGGGGCGTATAAACCTTCATCTTGAATCACTCTATTTATTGTTGAGAACTGCATTAAAATACGTTGCATAGTTTAAAAGATCTAAGCGTACAGATAGCGGGAGCGACTTTGTTTTATACTATGTAAAGATGGTCCACAGACCCGAAAATCTAAAGAAACCTTATTTGATCACACGTAATACATATTTAAAAATACGTACATCACATTATTGTTACACGATTCGGAACATCTTTAGGTCCTACAAACATTTGTTCAGATGTGGTTCAACCCTGAATTTTAAATCATCCCAAACTAAAAGCAGAACAGAGCACAGAAATTGAAAATCATGGTTTTGCATTAACGTAAACCTTTTCATAACAAAATACAATACGGACAAACGAGAAAAAACCATCTGCCCATATTGCAGTTGAGGTATGCAACCGCAGAATCCCATTTTAATCCTTCATTTCAATAAATTGGCCGGCGTAGTGTACATGGGACTTTACTTTGATGCGGTAGAAGCGGAACCACGGTAGAACTACGGTAGAACTCTTCACATAGTGAAGGTAAATGTTTGCCAGAGAAATGCACGCGGTAGCAAGCAAGTAGCAAGTTATAAAAATGAAGTGAAAATTCTAATGTGAAAATTCTGGTAGAAAATTTTGTTATTATACTCTGTTGTGGTGTCGAGTCCTTTTTTATAAGGTCAATTTGACTTGGATACAAAAGTTGGGTTGAAACTTTTTGTAGTTGAAGAAATTACTTTTCTGTGACTAGTTTCTTTCTATTCATTCCAACTTTGGTTACGTGAGAAGGGACTGACATATTGGTATTCGTTTACATGTCACAGCGGGTTTAGCATGGATATTTGTATTTTTATAATGGATTAATGCTAAGCGAACGATAATATCGTTAAAAAAATTGCTGTCTGCTTCTTTGTTATCTCATGTATTTACTTTGGTATTTTTAGATGTCTCTTCAGAGCCTTTCCATGTACCTAATATTGTCAGTACCTGCGTACCTTTTTTTATTATAATTGGATCATATTCTGCTTTATAGGTATATTCTGCGTGTATTCAGTCGATTGGAAGTGTCCACATAGAAGGTCACATGCGTAACCCAGTGAAGTGTAGGATTGCGCTTTTTATCGACAAATATTTTTTGCCTTCACTATTCGAATTCTATTTGCGAAATATTTTACATTGACGTAAAAATATTGGTTGTTTAATTTTTTTTTGCGCTAGGTAAACCCTATTTCAGTATAAAAATACAGCCCACACTCATAGAATACGATCGTTATGTGTAATGTTTTGTTAACCGGAGCCATATCCCTACATGTAAGTTTTACCTCTGCTCAACGTTACCAAGCAACTGGGCCGTTCGGTACGGGCCAAATCACTGGGAAAACATAACGGTTCATTAGTCAGACACTGCTGTAGGCTCTGTGTAAACATTCTAACATTTTATCTTATACAGTATTTACACTTCGACGGTGCCGGTGCGCTCAGGATCGACGTAAAAACGAAATAGTACGATGTTGCTCGCTTTAATTTTGTTCAATTTGCTCTTGCTGTTTGGAGCGGATGCGGGAAGGCAGAAACGGTACCTCGTGTACCCAGACGGTGGGCCAGCCAGAGCACAGGTATTTTCCCCCTATCTTATTAGAACAAATCCATGTAAATTTACATAGCGTACCTGATTTAACTTAAGCAAATGATGTTTTCTTTGCACAACGGATAGGGCTTAACGAAGCAGTCTTTTTTGTTCGTGAATTTAAATGCAATTAAGCTCCTGTCTGCCTTTTGAAGCGTGCCATGAGAGTTTTTGTTTTTAATTTATTTCTGTTTCGGACGGACATGTTTTGTCTCTATTCTTCTAAAGTGTGCGTTGAAAAATTTGCATGGGTTCAACTCCGTGGAGTACTTTTTTCCTTCCAAATGTTGTGCGGAAAATTTTAATTAAGTTTGCTAAAAGCTTATTTTGTTTGGACTAGAGTGTTATACTATTATTTAAGTACACTTGAATTACTGTTCATTATATTTTGTTTATTTTTCTCATTCTGTTGCCTGATTGTATTGGCATTTCTATTCGTAGTTTTCTGAAGCGCACTCAAACTAAGTGGAAGATTTATCAAATTTATCATAATTATTTTAACTCAATTAATTTATGCTCTTGACAGAAAGGGGAGATAAGTTTTTGAAAAGTATAGTTTCTTCAGTTTTTCACCGTAAAGATATTATTCCAATGTAATACAATAGGATAGGTTTTCAAAACACAAAATGTAATTGTTTTAAATTATTGTACATCGGTATTTTATTCCTAAATCTAGGGCTGATTTAGTTTGAAATTGCGTTGAAATACCATATTTTAGTGTCATCGAACTAACAACAATTTTATTGACCTGACCTACATAACTCTAAATTGATTCTAACAACGACAAACTTTCTCAAACTTTTCAGTTCATCATCGGTCTCGGTGTTCCAGTTGATTTGAAAGAGCAATCTGTAACTGTTGGAACTGTTATAAAATTCCAATATGATTTGCCTACAAACAGTACTGAATATACAAGTAGGATCTACGGTTTCGCCGACACCGTCTCAAGAGACATGGACGAGGACAATCCGACGAAAGACGTCACAAACGAAATAGGTTCAGATGATTCAAGACAAATGAGCGAAACAGAAGATATTGTCACAGATGAGCCAGACAGAGACAATGATACTTTAGTAGATTTGACTTTTGATGACGATAGAAGGAAGAGGTCTCTAGTTTATTCTGAAGGTGGTGTCCTAATTACGGACAGTACTACTGTTCAAACTGAATTGTCTTTGGATGAAGCAATTAAAAGGCAAGAAATGATTGACCAGAACGCTCTGGCGGAAGAAGAGGAACCGCAAAGAATGAATAGATGGGACTTTTATAAAGTAATTGAGCGTATGGCAGAGAGGTAATGGTTTGTTATATTTTTACTTTAGTAATTGAAAGATTTTTAATAGGCTTTTTGTTAATACTTCGAAGTTCATGCATTTTTGGCATTATGAACACAGTATCTATAGGCTATTCGAATTTTAAGCCTTTTTGATATCAAACCTCGATGTTATAACATACAGCCTACATATTTACTCAAGGTATTGTTCCACAATGACTCTTACTCGAGTTAAACAGCTTGTTTATTATAAGCATTCAAAAGAATAACAAGGAATCAAAGCATGAAGTTTATGTTTCAAATACAAGAACAAAATAAAACGCTGATGCAGCCAGCGCGAGCGTTTAGCTCACAAATAAAACGAACGAAGCAGAACTTAATGTTTTTAATCTCAAAAATAAAGTTTACATCAAAACATCATTTAGTCCAAGTCTTTTATAAAGAGTTAACAAGAATCGCTATGAAGGTATAATATTTTATTAAGGTTGCTCATTGAAACTTCAGGTACGGATATTCAGGCCGACCGTGCTTGCTTCGAACAATCTGCGAAGCTGCCGAGGTACCATTCACCCATGAAAACGGCTTGCTGGGTGAAATTGGACATATACTATTCACGTAAGTCACTAACGTTATGAAAGGATTTTCGTTCAGCTTTATTTATGAATGATATATCATTCATTCGAGTGGAGTTGACGTTAAGATTGGGGGTTTTTGGTTAAGGAAAATCGTTTAATCTGAACGTGTATGTTGTGTTAGGGAGTTTTTATTTGAAGGGTGTGTAAATGAGGTAACGCTGTGCGAGCTCGGCGTGTGTTCCCGTTTTTAATGGTTCATATATTTCATAGCTACGTACTGAGATTTGCCATGTGTAACAGAGTACCACTTCATCTTGTTTCGTAAACCTGGTCTTTTTTGAGTAATTTGTTTAACTGCCTCGTTGGTCTAGTGGTGGCAAGAGCGACTGCTCTCAACTGGGTTCGATCCCCAGGTCGGACAAGTGTTATTGGGTTTTTCCATGTGGAATTCCTCAGTAGCTGCTCGGAGTTTTGATTTGTGCCCGGTTAATAGTAATAGGCTCACCTCCTATTACATGGGATTTGAACATAACGGCGAAATGAGGGTGTTACTATACACTGCCCAACCCTTCGGGGAGTACAGGCGTGATGTTCTGTTATTTAACTTCTAACCCCTTAAACGTCCTTTGCTGAACATGGGGTCAGAAACTTTATGAACAGCGAAGGAATATTGCCATAATCAATACGCTTGGCAAATGGATGTAGTTAGTATTAGCGCCATGGAGGGTCAGTTGACATAGTTTATGCTGTGGTGAAAATATGAGCCAAATATGTACCAAGGTTGGTAGTGGGGCTGACTGCCCAGTATCTTCGCTGGTGTAGGCTCTTTTAATACATCCCACTTGACATCATTGCTTTTTACGTCACATACACCAAGAGAGACTTGCCTAATCTTAAGATTTTAAACAACGAACACTACCCTATCACCTTTGGCACTGTTGTTTTCTTTCTCCAAATTGAAGATTGGTAACAACCCTGTAATACAATAACAACAAAATATAATAATATATTTTGTAATATAATAATATATTTATTTATTATATAATAACAATAACATTATTCAGCCCATTACTATCCTTCTGCTAGGCATATGCCTCTTCTCAGAACGGGAAGGGCTTAGGATTTCAGTCCACATCAATAAAAAAAATATGGCCACTCAGGTGTGCAGGTTTCCTGACGATGTTTTCCTTCACCGTTAATGCAAGTGATAATCAAATTATGTATGATCCTCACATAAAATTAAAAAAGTCAGACCAGATTGATCTACAACTCTTCTATATGGAAGGCAAGTGGTTAACCGCCAGGCTATGACTGTTTTTTTGAATTACTCATCCCTAATACTAATTCTTACCATCACTCTTCTCAGGCCATCAACGACGAAGGACACGCTATCCCACCACACAGACAACGAGTACCACGCGGCTGAAAGGCTCGGCAGAGAGACAGGAATCAACTGCGAGGACCTGTTCCCGGAGTGCGAGGGCTCCATACTTAGCACCTTCACGGAGATCGGGCAGGAGACATTGCATAATTTTGGATTCTTGTAAATGATAAGAATCGAAAATTCTCCGGAATATCCAAATCACTCTCTGTTTTTGACTTAATCATGCTTCGGAGACATTTTCACATGAGCAACGCCGCGGGCATAACTACAGATAAATTATTTGATTTTAAAAGACAGTTTGTAAACTAGGATGTAATTGAAGTGGGCTTTCATTTGAAGTTTTTAAAATTTCTTATGCCCGGTTTCTATAAACAAAAACGAATTGTTTTGCTTACCAATGGTAGCATTTTTATTGCCATGTGGCCGATTCCTATAATTTACGGAGCGTTATTGGTTAAAATTGAGACTAGAGTAAAATTGGGTTAAAATTAGGTTTATAAATAGACTCGTAAGCCAATTTTACCTGTGATAGCTACTTCTATATGAGAGGGTCTATTATGCAAAGCTATTAGTTAGGTCTTTGCTTCATTATTGGAAAAGATACAGTAGTCTCAATTTTAACCAAAAACGCTCCGTAAATTATAAGAATCAACCACTAGAAAAGAAAATAATTAAACAGCTACTTAGTGTACAATGTAATTAAATGCAGTAGAGAGTAATTATTATTATTATACATTCATATATAAATAATTTATAAGATACTTCTGAATGTCGACCTTTTTATGCTTGACAGTTGGAATATCATTTTTAAACGGTTTTAGTTAGATTCACTACCTATATTTTTTGTTTGTTTGATTCAAATCTTGCGACAGATTTTTCAACTACTTCTGCTTAACCGATTCTCCTAAAAATTCGCACACAAATTCAATTCTCATAACAATACCACATTATAACAATTTGAACCTTCAATCCTCAAATGCTGACGCTGCAGCTACAAGATAAAACCGTTTAAATTAAAAGTCGTTTTAAGGGATATTAATACTCAATAAAATTTTCAAAATAAATTGTTTTATTTGCTTCTCCAATAACCACATTTAGTACTACAACGCATCTGGACATACATTTTTGGAACCGAGAGATAACAATAGCACTGAAAACAGTGCACTTGTAATAGGACACTTGCACCCTTTAATTCCACTCTAAGTTGACTTTTCTGTATAGCGTGGGATAACAAATGGCTAATGCACTCTATTTTGTGGATGATTCATGAGCTTTTTCCCAGAATAGCAGGAACACCTACACCCTGTACCTATGTATCGTTTCACTTTTATGAAGATGAATACGGTATCATTTTTATTGTCTGGATCCCGACTAAGAATAGGTGCATGCACCTCCTTTCTATGGGCTTTAAATTCTCCATTAATATTAAAGCCCGTATTATGTATATTCTGATGAATTGAGTTTAAGGTGGAAACGACCGGTCGGAGAGCGAATTTTTGTTTTACAGCTTAATTTTTTTTAAATAAAATCAAAAAGGGAAACTGCTCATGTTAATGCAAATAAATTGATATTTATCTTTAAACAAACGTTTAAAACACGAAAATATTTGGGCCACAATTACAAAAAAAATAAGTCGTCGCAGGACGCTTGACAGATGTGAAACATCGAAATTCATTTTGTAAAAAAACAAACTGGCCGAATCAAACCGAAGAGAGCCGACGAGTTACGAAGGTCTGCCGTCGTGTGTCTGCCATCGCGAGCGTCGCCACGCAACAGCCGCTCTCACACCCGTACCGCCACATTAGATGTTTCACATCAAAATGCATGGTTGTTTACATAATGTTTTGACGCTATACAATAAAATGTTTCGTTTAAAAAGGTTAACAAATATACACATAAATACAATGCAATTTTTTGTAAATTTATTCATATTTTGCGAAGAATGAAAAAGACTCGAAGAAAAAAATGAATTTCGCGGCCAGACTAAAGCAATCACCTTAACCGGCATTATCCGTCGTCATGAAATAGCTGTCTCGAAGCTTTATTAGGACGGTATTAATCTAACTATAGTTACAGATAGTTCTTGTATTCATCTAAATGAGGATAACCTAATTTGTGAAATGGAAATTATATTTAGAACTTGCTTTTGTCAGCTGCCTCGCTTGCGTGATTTATTTTCACCCCCTTAGGGAAGGTATTCTGAAAAATCCTTCCTTAGTGGATGCCTACATTATAATAGGTACCTCCAATTTCAAGTTTCTTATCCCAGCGGTTTAGGCTGTGCGTTGATCAGTCAATCAGTCAGTTTCTCCTTTTATATTATACCTATATAGACAGATAACATAACATCACGCCTTGTATTCCCCGAAGGGTACGGCAGAGATGTTTTCAGTACACCCTCGTTTTGCCAGTTATGTTTAAGGCCCATGTAATAGGGGGCGATTCTATTGCCATTAACCGGGCACAAATCCAAACTCCGGGCTGCTACTGAGAAATTCCAAATAGAAAAACCCAATAACATTTTACCCGACCTGGTAATCGAACCCAGGACCCCATGCTCAATAGTCGCGCTTGCAAGAGTATAGATATAGGAGTAAATATGTACATTTAACGTGAGGCATTTTAGCGCCCCGAGTTAAACAGACGCGCAATTCGCTCGGGTCGCACGTTAAAAACACGTTTACTTTATGTTTTTTTTTAAATTGAATCCAAAAGTATCCCATGCAGGGTTAATCTATGTCAGCAGAACATCACGAGGTTGGAAGAAATTAGAAAGAAAGAAAGAAAGAAAATTTATTTATTCAGCCAAGAACACTGACAGCATAAATAAAATAAACAAACAAAGAAAGAACAATACAATAAGAATTAAACACAAATTTTATGCTGTCGAGCATGTCCATGCCGAAAAGGTTACCAACTCAGCATATGCTAGGCGTCAAAACACCCAGCGCTGATTTTCAGCTGGCACCCCCGCAGTGACACACGGATGGAGGTAGTTAATTTTAAATATATATTCTATTATACTTGAATGGATAAAAGTGTTTTATAATGTGTCAATAAACTACAAAAATATAATAAAAAATAAAAACTACTTTTAATATAATTTGTGACAGCTAATCAAAAATATGGCAATTGAAATAGCAGGCGGCGCGGTACGCACTTCCTGTTAAGATGAGGCGTTGACATAATTATATCCATTTTATGTCACTCTTTGCTCGACCACAACCCCGGTAACATGGGTCTCATAAAATGTAAGTTTGCACTTTTGGTTATTCAAAATTACTATTCCAATATCCAAAAATGCATAATCTTAAATAATAATGTGAAACAAAAATAAACTCAGCGTAAGGGTTAAGCATATTAGCAATTACATGATTTCGTTTACGGCCTGTATGAGAATAGCTCACGCCATGGTGAAAAGATTTGCCAGTCGGTAAGGTTGGTAGCGGGGCTGACTGCCCAGGGTGCGCCGAACATATGTAACATGTCTTTATATCTTAATACACTAATGACGGTTAACATACCTCAGAGCAGCGACAAAAACACTTTTTTTTACAAAAGAGTTTTAATTTTAAATTTATCGTTCTTGCAGTCCCCACTAGTTATTTTCAAAAACAATCTTAATTTTGTATCAATCATGAAATATCATGCAGTTTAGTAAATACATCGATGAAGGATAGTGAGCATCCTTTGTATAATATTGTGCAGTCTTGATGCTTCTCTCCGTTTGAATATGCCTTTATGTACGGGTATGTATCATCACTCTTTTTCAAGTTCTCGAGACCGTCGTTTTTGGGACTGAAAGAGAAAGAAACACAATTGAGTAAGCATACGCACACATAGAGGAGGGGCTCGTGGCTTCTAACGACCGCGCGGATCATACCATTTGCGAGGTTAAGCAACGCTTGCCGCGGCCAGCCCGTGGATGGATGACCGTTCGTTACACGTCGAGACTTCCGTGCCATATAGAGCACTTTAAACTGTCAGTCCCGGGTGTCATACGAATACCTATGACAGTCGTTACGGGTAGTCAGAAGCCCGAAGAAGCGTCTGACAACTAGTCTGACTTTAGGATATCGGCATTGCCAAGTAATTGGGTTGCGGAGGATTGTTGGCAGTCGCTTCGTGTAAAATACTGGTATTCAGCCACATCTGGTTAGACTGGAAGGTGACCTCAATACAATTGGGAAAAGCTAGGCAGAACGAACATACGCACACATCTGTCGTCGTAAATCTATATTGGGTGAAAAGAGACGCACTTCAGATGGGTCAGAATGCCATGTTGTTGATACACATCGTAGTGCAATTTGTTTCAGGTCGGATATAATGACGATAACATACAACCTTATTTTTTGTCTACCATAAACTCGAAAAGGGGTCATTGTAGGTACTTATCATTAAGAACAACTTTTACTATGAGAAAAACCCTGAAATCGTGAAAAAAAAAATTAGCTATTCCATACAGTTTGTCGAGTTATGTATAGAAGAGCAGTTTCTTTTTTTGCGACTTCTGTTTCGTTCCCATAGTAAAAGTTGTTCATAATGATAAGTACCTACAATGACCCTTTTTCGAGTTTATGATATACAGAAAATAAGGTTTTATAAAACTATGGGGATAAATATATGGGGATTAAACGTTTAAAACACAGCCGCAATCATGAAGGTTAAAGGGTCATTAATTAACGATTACTTAAGAGTAACCTCCTTTCTAGATATACGGGGAATTTTTAAGCAAACATTAGTTAATGTTCCATTAACGTCTTTGAGTGGTTTCACCTAGAATCTGATAGAAGTATCAAGAGTTGTTCCTTGTGGTTCCTGGCTATGAAAACCAACAATGAGAACACAGAATACCTACGTAAGCACTCCCATGTCATGAACATTTTACTAGGTGCATTGGTATGAGTCAACATAACGAATTCCTCCCAACAGCTAAGTTGTTCTGCAAAGGGCCGACGTACCAGATCGCATATGTACTCATCTAATTGTCAAGTTCAAACTACTAATAGTCGGAACTAGTTGGAACGAACTCGTCAACACGTCGTGATGTAACTTACTGCAGGGTATGTGTTAATGTGGACTGGTCATTGAACTTTGGATATCATTTAAACGGTTAGTTAAATATTGAGGTTTTGGTCAGCGAAAATGAATATCATGTATGCTCGCGGCTTACCGCATGTATCATACGATTTGCGAGGTTAAGCTGCGCTTGCCGCGGTCAGTCCGTGGATGGGTGACCGTTTGTTACAAATCGAGTCCCTCCGTGCCTTGGAGATGCTGGGTGTTATACCTATGACTCAATGAGCCAAATACTCAAACACTACTGAATTTCAAGTTGCAGTTAATTGCGTGCTGCCACCGTCACTTCGCCTTAGAGTGACAATCTTTTTCTTTGACTTTTCCTTGACTTGGCTTCACATGCCGTCGAGAAATATCTCTCAGGCATAGCCGATTTCCTTACGATGTTTTCCTTCACCGTTTTTAAGTAAGTCAGAATTATACAATACGCACGTGAAACCGAAAAGTCACAGGTGCGTGCCTTGGGTTCGAACTCGAGACACAACACTAGGCTATCACTCTTGTAAATACTGAAGTAGAGTGACAGTGACAGCACGGGACTTAACGGCAACTTAAAATTGAGTAGCGTTTGAGTATTTGGCCATATGATACCTATAAAGCTCAATTACTTAAGAAGGTCTTTGATTATGCAGTGGACCTTACCGGCTGGTATTATGTTGATACTTACTTTAACACAAATGTTGCCATTTCGTGTAGTAGATCCTCTTCATCATCAGAATGTAAAGGTTCGGCTCCAAGTTGGCACAGGGTCTGCAGCACGCATGACTTGCCGTTGTGGCCGAAACTGGAAAAATGGAAAACATGATATTATTTAATACAAATCATACATAAATTTAATTACTCACGACTGTAATACCCGAAGGGGACTGCAGAAGTGTTCTTTTATTACTAGAGTCTGTACAACCACCTTTTACCTCTGGTATTAAGTCCAATGTAATAGGTGACTAACCTATTGTCATTGCCAGGTTCGTCTAAGAGTCACATGCTCGACTCGATGATTAAAGGGAATTATAAGGGAAGTATGTTGGGGTCCGATTCCAGTCTAACCAGATGCGGCTTTATACCAGTATTTTACACGGAGCGACTACCATCAGATCTCCGCAACTCAGTTACTGGGCAATGCCAATATCCGAAGGTTAAACCAGTCGTTAGACTTTCGGGCTTCTGACTACCAGTAGCGACTATCATAGGTATTCGTATGACACCCGGGACCGTGCTTTATGTAGTATTATTATGAATATGGTTTGTATCAATGTTCGTGGTAGACGGATTAAGAATAAGAATTTCGTTATTTTTAAACCTCCCCTCAATTCTCAGAACCAAACGTTACATATTAAATAAAATATCGGAAAAACCAAAATAAACAGAGCCGATGTTTATTAAAATAGCCTCACACCAGTAAACAGTAATAAATAACGAATTTTGACATTCGCAAAATTGCTATTGACGAAAGCAATTTATGTGAAAATTGCTTCCGAAGTAACCAAGTGTCGGAGTGAAATAAATCATGATTTTGATATCTTTTGCTACCAATCGACTCGTGCAGAATAAACAAACACACAGACACGTTGTGACGGATGCATTACCTTGAATTTTTTGGTTTTATTTATTTTATGGGCTTTTAGCGAATGTTTTTTTTTATTCTTAACTTGGTTGGCTTTTGTCCTAGTCTCACCTGATGGAAAGTGCGGACAGGGTCTAGGGCCGTAAATATGGAGCCGCGGGGTGTTTTCTCAAGCGTGACTTCGTAAAAGTGTTTACAGCGTGCAGCACTGTATGCATGCTCAATACAATACCTGAACGCCCCGCTGCACGACCCGCCGCTCCGAATTTGCAGTCCAAGATGGAGCACACGAATCCAAGGAACAGAGATATAGAAGGATTCCCCTATACCCCTCTGACTCTTAAATACACATGACGGAACACAGTAAACTGCTGCTGCTGGCTAATCCAGAATATGTTCTCCTATGAGTACTCTTTATTCAACTTTTTTCTACCGTTTCGAAGTAATAAATCGGATTTGTTATGAGTTATAACAGCCAAATTATTGTAAATGACCAGGCCACTGTAAAATGGCACCGGCATGCAATAAGAAGGAAGATTTAGGACATCTCTGTCTTTATTAGTCATAAGTTTATCCCTGTAAATTCATTGACCTGATGTCAGGTTAAACCACAATATAGTTAAGCTTGATTATATGTTTGTTGTAGTAATCTAGAACATAGGTAGTCGGCTAGGGTTATCACTCATGGGATTTTCTGTCACTCATTGGAAATTAAATAGCAAAATATACAAGGTTAGTCGGAAAGGGGCTACTAAGTCGCGGGCCACTTCAAGTATCACTGGTAACTATTTTAGAGCAAGTGATGAAATTTCAAAATTCGATAATTTTTATTTGCATGCAAAAAGGTTTTTATTTTAATTTAAAAAAAAACATAGGTACCTGCTTGAGTTATGAATTCAAAAAATTAAGTTTCTAATCCGTGACCCCAAATATGACCTAAATAGTAAATACAGCTGATCGTAGCTATGGACAGATAGATTTTAGCATAATTTTTACCAAATCTTTGAAAAGCTATTTCTCTTAAACTATCGAGTTTTGTGGAAAGTTGTAAAACAAAAGTTATCTCTTATTATAGGTACTTTAGCACCTTTTCGGCTTAGTACCCCCTTTCCGACTAACCTTGTATAACTGCTGCGCGCACAAGCGGTAATTAGCATAAAAACTTAAGTTTGTTTTGATTAAGATTAATATATAGCTACTACAGATCAGTCTAAACTTCGAAATAAGATTTCAATCAATCAGCTATTCCAAGTCTCGCAAGTTATAATTGTTATTAGGTTACACATATATGGATATTAAAATTGAATAATCCAATATGGGTGCAGTAGCTAAATTAAGTATTTTTTTAAAGTTTGAAGCGTGCAGCAACTACACATTTTCTATAATAGTACAGTTTTCGTTGTCAAAACCTGTCAAATTGTTTGACAACAAAAACAAAAGCAAACGTTTTAATAGTTTTCGTAAACGAAAATAAAGTAAACTGCAAGCGTCCTGCACGTTTTCTGCTTCAAGAGATACCCGAATTAGACTACAATCTTATAGGATGCATTACACTTTTTTAAATATTTTGTTAAAGATTTTAAATTAAAATAAAATTACTCCCCAATTGATAATTTTAAAATGTTTCAGGAAAATAACAGCCCTATCACTGAATAAAAATTGGTCAAACAAATATATCTCAGTCGTGATCTGAATGACGTCAACTCATTAGGTTGGATCAGCAGTACAGTAACACTAGGAAGTGATAAGTTGACTAACAAATTGGACTCACTGTGATTAGTGAGACGAAAATTAGATTTAAAATAGACTTTGACCCTTCATCTTTCGAAGAGTAAACTTCTTCTTCATCTTCTTGCTGCCCTTATCCCACACGAGGTGGGATCGGCACAGCATCTATTTCGTAAATCCATGTTGTTAACGATTTTGGCTTATTGTTTTACGACCGGCCGCCTGCCTAACATCAACCCTCCTTGGGAATACTCGTTGCGCACTCGCGCGGGCGACCCAATGGTCCCAATGTGCTTGCTGATATTATGCACTGGATCTTATTGCCGACAACTAAGTAGACTATGTTCTTCTTGGTAGAGTATACTTGAAGTTCCTCGATCCACTCATTCAGTTTTGGTAGGGACTTTGGTTCTGACACAATGGTAAACTAATATAGCACCGTGAGCGTCTCTGTAAAAACTTGAAGTGTAAACGATAAATAAAATGTATTTATCTTACAGGCGGCTGCTGTTTCTCCGCTCTTGTAGCATGAGCTAAACCAGAAAAGCTTACGCCATCGTAAAAAGATTAGTCAGATAGCAAGGTCACTAGCAGTGCTGACTGCCCAGGGTGCGCTGAACATACTTCTTGTCGCTCGTGGAGGCTTTTAACCTTTTGACCGCCCCAGTCGGATGTATACAACAAATAAAAATGTTTTCGTGCCCGCGTCTCCTCAGTCATACTTATACGACTGAGGCGATACGGGCACGAAAACCTTTGTCGTATAAATCCGACTGTGGCGGGCAAAAAGTTAATTATGAATCTTCTTCTAAACCGCTACAATAGATGAACATGAGGAAAATTGCTATAATTATAATTATTACGTTTACTAAACAAATTGGTAATTCGGTAATTGGGTACTTTAAAAAATTACTTACAAAGATATTAATTGAATTTTGATCATATCAAAAAAGGCATTATCGAAAGAAAACGATCGTTGGAAAAATAAATCAAAAATGGGGGAGATGCACGTTTTTCAAGTTTATGAATGGCGTATGTTCTGTCATTGTCGCACGAAGCGGACATTGTACAGAGTGATGTCAATGAATGTAAAGTTTTCGAACAATGACCTCATCGTTCAATAGTGATGTTCATGATTTGGTGACATTTAATTATGTCAATTGTTTTATATAGTTTAGCTTCCTTTTCACTTTTGTAAATGTGAGAACTTTGTGGACCTGCATCTATAAGTTTGTAAATTACTGTTATTCATATAGTTTTTATTTTATTTGTTAATTTTTGTACTACATTACTCATTGATCTGTGGTCAGGACTCCTTTGTTCTCTCACTATCCTAAATCATTGTACTCTGTAATTGTTAAAGATATTATTTTTAAAAGAGTAACCATGGATTTTCTTGGCGGCTCTTCTCCATAGGAAACGACTAATTGGAAGCGTGCATCTAAATTTGACTTTTCATAAGCACCTGTATTGGTTTAAGTGAAATATTTTTTTTTGATTTGATTTGATTAGTGCGATCTCTATCTATTGTTTAGTTAACAATTTTAAATAGCTTATTACTTGGGTATTTTACTATATATTTAATTGGTTTTTTCATTGTTGCTTGTGTTTTTTGCAACAGTTACGAGAAAATTAATTTAAAAAAAATGTCAACTACCCAATTCCAATACTTACTAGACTGAGCACTTTACTCAATAGAAGATAAATTCCTCTTATAGTCCTTTTAAAAAAACTTAAAGCATTAAAAGTCCTTAAACTCTAAATAAAATGTGGCGATAGTCGACCAATCGTAGTCGTGACCTAATGACGTCACCGTTCATTAGTAAGGATCAGCGTACAGTAATACGAGAAGTGATAACTAGTCTAACAAATTGGACCGCGCTTAACTAGCGCGATTAGCGACGCGGGAAACGAATTAGGACTGACACTCACTTGGCTATTGAAATCACTTAGTAGAGGCGTGATTGAATTTGAACTGGATTATGGTTTGACTGAGAGATAAGGCAAAGAGAACATTTTTCCCACTAACATTTTTGAAACATGTCGTGAATGAAGATGTCGTGTCGTTTTTAATCAGGTAAATATTAAATTGAAAAAAATTTTTTTTGTTAATACTTAAGATAACGTCACGTCTCTGTATTCCCCGAAGGGTTGGGTAGAGGTGTATAACACACTCATTTCGCCTTTATGTTTAAGTCCCATGTAATAGGGGGCGAGCCTATTGCCACCAACCGAGCCCAAATCCAAACTCTGGGCTACGTCTGAGGGCGGTCCCAGCCCGAACCTCAGACTTTTCGAATTCATGTGCGGATCAGAATTTGATTATCACATGCGTTAACGGTGAAGGAAAAATATCGTGAGGAAACCTGCACACCCGAGAAGGCTCCATAAAGTTCTCGATTGGTGTGTGTAGTCTGCCAACCCGCATCAAGCCAGCGTGGTGGACTAAGGCCTATACCCTTCCCATTCTGAAAAGAGGCTCGTGCCCAGCAAAGGGACAGTTATGGGCTAATTATGTTATGTTATGTAACCCTCAAAACTTGTCTTGAAACAACAGACAGTGTATCATTACTTAATGTATCATCTATCTCATTCAATCCACCCTTTACATGACCACAAACCTCAAAAACCGTTAAGCAAACACAACATTATCTACCCACGTCATTATACTCTAATAAACGACATTATGGTATTAATGACGTCACAAACTTGCAACAACACCGCACAACAACACAAGTGAATAAATGAACATGTTAAAGTAGCAATTAGCTGAATCAAGTAATTAGTTACGTCAGAGTAGACGAGACATTTTACCCAGGTGTACTAGGATAACATAAAGCGTAAAGAGCTTGCATCTTTTTAATGGCTTGTACAGTATGTACATCGTGGTTCTTCCTAGAATGTTTGTGCTTCTAGCTCATAAAAGAATCACCTTACGTTTGTTTACAATAGATGCTTGTATAGAAGTACTCATGGCTAAATGGCTGCCGATAATATCTTCTCGTCGGCCAGGTTTTATACGACCATTTTTTTACGTAACGACGTCCTTCCGTGCCTCATAGAAGATATCGTGCAGTTGCCTGCAGTTAGGAGCCCGAAAGTCTAACAACATCTCGATTACCTCCTGTAAATTGGTTTCTACAGACCAGATTTTGCCGTGCAGGTTAAAAAAAAGGCAAAAGAATGCATGTATTGCACCAGGTGCGGTCGCAGCCAAAGACTTTGGGGGAGATCATATTAACAGTAAAATAAGTTTTAGCAGATTTGAAGATATCGCACAATATTTTTTGTAAATTATTTATTTTTACGAGTTTTTTCAATTTGACGTGTACGTCTGGGGGGGGGGGGGGGGGTCATGAACCCTACGACCCCCCCCCCTCGGACCGCCGCTGCCTTGCGCCTTATCACTAAATAGTAACGATCTTTAGACAGATTTCCAACGTACAGATTAATTAGTTTCTTAAATGTTCACCACCGAACTCCCATCCGCTTTCTTACAAGCGTAGACCTCGTCAGGTCGGTTAGAAAACGTACTAGAAATTTAGAGAGCTTGTGTACTACGTCTGATAGGAATCAGAGAAAAACAATCCGAACTAGCTGTAGTACTGCATGAATGCTTATGCACTACATTGGAACCGAATTTCATATAATTGCAGCCAAGTTTCCTCGGATTGTATTTTCTCGGTGTTAGCAACCCAACATTAATTGTTGATTGTCAACACTTCTATAATTTCAATTATGTACGGCAACATTGCTTTTGTATTATAAAAGCACTTGCTTCCATTCCGCCTTGCGTACAAAGTGTTTTGTCTATTGTGCAAAGTTTGATTATAGCAATATATTATTTTAATATTAAAGTGTCTGCTTCGTTGTGTCAACCAAGACTCAATCACCTCACCACTACAAATAATAGTTTAACTCACAAAGTGCACGCCCAAACACTCGAATTCGGATAAGATGCAGTGTAAAAACGCTCTAACAACCTTAAAATAATGAAGTACTGACGGAATACTTACCCATCCAAAACCGCCTCCACGTGTTTATAAAAGTGATAAAGCTTCGCATTATCCTGGTAATCACCATTCTCTTCTTCTTTTATCCCCACATCTCTCTTCTTCCTCGCAGTCCCGACATACCCACTGTTGGCTTCTAATATGTCTATAGGTATTTGTGTTCTGTTCCATGGCAGTTGGAAGTTAGCTTGGAAGGCGTAGTTCACGTTGATGCTTTTTGCTGCGCTCGGAAACCCAAAGCCAGCGTTGAACTGAAACAGTAGAGAAAGCTTGGACAATAGGACCAAATTTGGAAATGACTGGATCAGTGCAAAAGCAGTGATAGCCTGTTGAACGCTTACTCTCCAAATAAGAGGATATGAGTTGACCTCGCCTGCACCTCTGACTTTTTGAATTCATGTGTCGATCAGAATTTAATTCTCGCTTGCGTTAACGGTGAAGGCAAAACATCGTAAGGAAACCTGCACATCTGCGGGGCATCCAAAATTCTCGATGATGTGTGTAGGTCGCCAACTCGTACCAGGCCAGCGTGGTGGACTAAAACCCAAACCCTTCTCATTCTGAGAAGAGGCCCGTACGTTATATGCAATTGATCATCTATCCGATAAAACGATTAGTTTTTTACAACATCCACGTGTAGAGGTACCTTATTTATTGCGGGAATCACATGATTGAATTATACTGCTATATTTCCTTGCAAAGGGAGCCCGTAACAACGTTACCTCGCCCCCTTTGCGATAAAAGGGCTCTTTCCTCCCTCAGTAAAACACTTAGCCTTTTCCCGAACATTTAAGTTATGATATGTTTTGTGTACGTCTGTTCCTTTTTAACCACCAACGCCAAAAGAGGGGTGTTAAAAGTTTGAACATTTTTGATGTCTTTGTGTCCGTTTGTCGCCTCAAACGGATGAACTCAAATTCGAAGCAGTTTTTTTGTTTGAAAGCTGGTTTAATCGGAATAATTTTAGCTATGTTTGATGATAATCCAACCAGAAATTTCAATGCCGGTGGCTATTTTAAATTAAACATTTTAGTGTGTGTTGCTATTTGTGTCTGGGGGCTAGGGGTTGTGTGTGTGGGGGTCAATTCTACGAAGATACGTTGATCAATCACATCCGAACCGAAGCCGACCCGTTCGTTCAGACAGTTTTCGTTTACAAAAACTGTCAAATTGTTTGATTACAAAAATAAAACCAAACATTTGGACTGACTGACGATTATGATTCGGTCGTGGTTTGGCAACAATTTTGTTAGTAAAATTGGCCCACTGGTTTTGGGTAATATAGCAATACTAGTTGTGCCTGCGACTCCACACGTTACAAATGGGTTAGTTTAACACGATGAATTGCTTCTGACTTTTTGGATAGTGCGGATCAAAAATTTGATTCGTGTCAAGTGCCATTCATATTAACTTGGCCCTTATGTTGGGATTAAGTTGGATGAAAGGAGAGTGCATGCAGCGGAGATGCGAATGTTGAGATGGATGTGTGGAGTGACAAGAATGGATAAGATAAGAATTGAGTATATCAGAAGTTTGAAAGTAGCGTCAGTGACTGCAAAGTTGAGGAGTAATAGGTTAGCGTGGTATGGACATGTTATGCGGAGGAAAGAAAGTCATGTTACTAGAAGAGTGTTAAATATGAATGTGGATGGATATACAAGTAGAGGTAGGTCAAAGAAAAGATGGATGGATTGTGTGAAGGATGATGTAGGTAAGAAAGGAGTGAGTACTGAGATGGCGGTTGATAGAGGAGAATGGAGGAGGAATACGAGTTGTGCCGACCACACCTAGTATGCGATAAGGGCAGGGATGATGATGATGGTGTAATTGAGTAGGTACCTAACAAACATAGAAACATAAATCTCTCATGTTAATCTCTCTCAGAATTTAAACAGAAATTAACAGACGAGTTCAGTGAAACAGTAAACACAACAATATAATTTATAATTAATATGAATTTGAGCAAGCAATCGAGCTATCTTCCGGAACTGATCGTTGGGCAATTTTCCAATGAATAATCACCCTGTATTGAATACATACTTGGGTAAGGGAAAATACGATCGTACTATGTTTACGTGAATATTTCCTCCACGTGAACGTGTTGTCATGACAACGTACTCTTGATGGAGGGAAGAGGGTCGTTTATTTACTTTTTTCTTCGATGAGCTTTTGTAGCCGAAGCTGTGATAGCCTAGCGGTTGAATGCTTGCCTTTCATGCAGGAGGGTCTGAGTTCGATCCCGGCTCGTACCTCTGACTAATCGAATTAATGTGCGGATCAGAATTTGATTATCACTCGCGTTAACGGTGAACGAAAAACATCGTGCGGAAACCGGAACACATGAGAGGGCTCCATAAAGTTCTCGATGGTGTGTGTAGTTTGCCAACCCGCCTTAGGTCAGCGTGGTGGTCTAAGGCCTAAACCTTTCTCATTTTAACAAGAGGCGCGTGTCCAGCGGTGGAACAGTAATGGGTTAAATATTAATATCTTTTAAGTTTTGTGTTCTGATATGAGAATCTTTCTATACATCAAAAAAAATATGATTATAATGATGTTAGGTATTTATGATATAATTCTATTCAGCGTTAATTAGTATAGTTCTTATAATTAACGATCTCGCGTGGCGAGACTTTTATGTACACTGTCATAGGATTCAAATTCAACTGTTTCACACGCGGCCATCAACAAATATAATGCTCGGTTCCTATAAATAAAAACGAATCGTTTTGCTTACCAATGGTAGAAATTTGTATTTCCATACTGGGCATATCAATTTTACCAGTGATAGCTACTTCCATATAGGAGGGTCTACTATGTAAAGCTATGAGGTATATGCTTCATTATTGGTAAAGATACAAGAGTCTCAATTATAACCAATAACGCTCCGTTAATTATAGGAATCGGTCATAAGAGGGTATACCACAGGGTATATGTATGTATTAAGCTAAATACAATTACTAAAAGGGTGTTTAGACATACTTTATTGGGTGAGCTTATCGTTATTTATCGATACCTAAGAGATTCCGCTCCAAAAACGTTAAAAACAGCGTAGATTAATGAAGCGGTTTGAACTGGTATCTTTATACAGTAATACCCCAGACTTACGCGATTGGTGGGACCAAGAGATAGTCGTGTAAGTCGAATTCGCGTAAGTCGGGGTTCAACCTTGCATACAAATACGTATAAAGTTTGTGTCATAAACCAGATTTGCACTGCGTACGTAATGTTTTACGGAATCGGAATTGTTATTCCACACGGGACACGTTCGAAGTTGTCGTAAACCTAACACGCCGGTGATCAAAAAGAAAAAACGCGTATCTCCGAATTCGCGTAAAACGGGGTAGCGTAAGTCGGGGTATTACTGTACTGGTAAATCTGGTTTTAAGCGGTTATGGGCATAAGGCTGACTGCACATGCACAATTTGTGTCTATCCCTTGAGACTAAAATGTATCTCAAGGCACAAAGAGTGTCTTCTTCTTTCTGCCCTTATCCCACACTAGGTGGGGTCGGTACAGCATGTGTTTCATAAATCCATGTTGTTAGACGTTTTGGCTTATTGTTTTATGACCGGCCGCCTGCCTGACGTCAACCCGTCAAAGAGTGTCTCTAGACACCATATTAATTTACATCCCGGGATGTTATGTATATACATATTATATTCCAGTTGTGAGTTGCCATTTACCTATATCTCGGGATATAATATATTATTGCTTATTGTAAAAAGCCGGCAAAGATCGAACTATAGTCGCTTGGTCTAATCTATAGGTATACTAATATTATAAAGCTGAAGAGTTTGTTTGAACGCGCTAATCTCAGCAACTACTGGTTGGAATTGAAAAAATATTATTGTGTTGGATAGTCCATTTATCGAGGAAGGTTATAGGCTATATAACATCACGCTACGACCAATAAGAGCGGAGCATAAATGAAAAATGTTACAAAAACGGGAAAAATGTCCACCCGTGCGTAGCCGGGACGGACTGCTATCAAGATATATTTATCCAATATAATAAGTAATGGGATAGGCAACTGATAAACCAATGTCAAGAACACATAACCATTGACACTAAAGTGTATCTAAAGGCACAAAACTGTGTCGCCAGACACAAATGTACCATTTATGCAGTCAGCCTAAATCCCATATACGCTTAAAACTAGATTTAACAGTATTCACATTTAGGTATGATATATGTTTTTCCTGAGAAGCGTACCTTTACAGGGAAGAATACAATTAATAGTGTTCAAATCATTAATTGTATCATAACAATGGAACAAAATCAAATATAAATACTTCGTCTCAGCTTCAGCCGGCTATGTTACAGCTAAAGTAACGGTTATCTCAGAACATCCGCCTTAAAAGTACTGTTAAAAAACCTTATAAAGAAAAAAACAACATACCTGAAGAAGCGTGCTGTTTGGCCATAACAATTGCCTTCTACTTCTATGTAGTATCCCATTGGATAGCTCCATCTCTTTCCCACTTATGGTGAAAAGAAGGAGGTTGAATACAGTTGTGAGTGTTAATAAAATTTCTTTGGAAAACATGGTGTTATAACAACGTGCGCGGTATGAGTGACGTGAATTGCCGAATTTTAACTGCCAGACTACGTTAAGTGATGGTTATCGTTTTGGATATACGATAGAAATTGATAGAGATTTCGTTCACATTTATGTAGTAAAAAAAAATTGTTTTTTTTTTGTTTTTCTTTTTTCTATTTAGTTTTTTTTACTTTTTATCGTGTTTGCTGTGGAATGCAGCTTTTATATTTACGCTGTACTTATACCTATATATTTCAACTTTACTTTTTTATTTTTGATACCAATAAAAAAAACATCAGAATATTGCAGCCCGATTGACCAGCTCGACATGATTTATTTCTGTGCAGGAATTTATTTTATTTGTGTTTCTTTGTTTAAAAAATCTGGTTACTATCGGTACTTTATTATTTAACTACATGTAAGTTTTATGCTTTAATTTAAAAAAAACATTTTCATTTCGTAACATACCTGATAAACTGTGCTGTTTGGAAACAATAGCTGTTGTCTTTTATTTCTGTGTAAAATCTTACTTGGTTCCGTTTCTTTTGCAATAACGATGGCCAGTAGTAGAATGACTATATTTGTTGTTAAAAGATTTCCCATAGAAAGCATGGTGTTACAGCAACGTGGCACACCGAAGTGGGATCCTTTAATGGAGTTCAGACGTGTCATATTACGTTACGCGATGGGAATCGATGGTGTTCGTTAAAGGACATAAAGGTCCCTTGATCTTTGGAATTTTAATTAGCAAAATATTCTCTTGTTTTCATGAATAATGAGTTTTATTTTCATTATTGTCATATTTTTCGATTTTGGGCCTGGTTTTACTACGTGACTACTTAAGAAAGTTGTCACGAAGCATTTAATTTAAAAAACGTGCTATTTAAAAATGTCTTTTCTAATCAGGCAGTTGTTTAAAAAATACTTTTTTTTAAAGCCAGCGATTGCTTGTGGTCTACAATTGAAACGTCAACTCCGAATTCAGATTTTTGTTAGTATTTTTTCACATATTTACACATTTGAAAATAAAAAAAGAAACATCCACTTGAACGCTCTTAACCCGGATAGCAATTGATAGAAACAGTTGGACACGTAATACGTCAATTCTAAGGCATTGTCTCGTGACCGTTTGTTGTTGGATAAACATATTAGTGCGGCAGTGGGCGGCGGGCGTCATGTGACTGAGATTTAAACTCGTAAGGCTAAGTTCATAATGTCCAAGAATCCCACAGCATACGACCAAGTTCTCATTTAATTTATATTATGTTCATTGTTCGGGAAAATTTTGAAATGTACGGATTAAGTTTTGATGCTTTTGTCACAGCAGTAAAAAGTTATCTTCAGTGTGTTCTAAGAAGATTTAAAGCAAGTAAGTATTCAGCGAAAGTTTCAATTTAAAAAAAAAATGTCTTTTATTTTCCTATCAGAATGAGGTTGAATTATAAATGTTTTCCTAAGCATAAGGCATATTTTTGTAAATACATTTTTTTAACTTTGCTTGATACAGTGCCGTGAGTCTAGAAATTTACGTATTTTTTTTAATGCAATGATCAGTTTGCTTGTTATTGTGGTAAGTAATGAGATTATTAATGTACGTTCAACAAAAAAAACTTTACTTACATCATCTTCCTTCCCTGTTCCCAAGTTATATGGGGTCGGTGCAATATGTCCTTCTCTTCCGTTCTTACCTGTCAGTCATAATCTCATTATTTAAAAAATACCTTACGTATAATCGCCGGCACGTAATCTGGCATGGTTTTGGCGTAGTGGGAGTAGGTTCGCGCATGTACACTTAGTGCAACAAAAATATGGTCAATTTTATTGCTTGTCATTATTCTATGGTTATTGCCATAATTTGTTTTTAAACGTCTGTTTAGAAGAAAGGAGAGGAATTCTCTTGTCTACTCTTGCCAAGTTACGTGCTATAACTATACATGCTGATCATTGGATCAGCATTGACATTGGTCAGCGATCTGAACACGGAACGGGCGAAATCTACTTCACACTTTGAACACGACTTTATAATCTCGGCAACAGTCGAATTGGGTGCATTGACGCCTATACCACATTACCGCGACATTAACACTCGTACCTGACACACGTGGAAAATGTGACTTCCTAGCAGTTCCCTGAGCATTGCTTGTTGCAAATTAAAAGTTTAACCAGAACAATGGGGTAAGACAGCGGTGTATAGTGTTTTATTAAGTTATGAAGGGTGTTAGTGTTACTTTGTGCTCAAAGAATAATAATTATTAAGAGACTTTTTTTTTATTAATGATTTGTAGTTTTTAGCGTGTGTTTTAGTAGAACAGCTTTTAAGAATAATAAATTCATTAATTCCGATATTTTTAAGCAGTTCGATATATTTAAGAAATATAATAGAATAAGTGATGTTAATCCGAAATATAATGTAGATATTGCAATATCTGGGGTGAACGAAAATAGCCTCTTCGAGTGACGATACATATGTTTGTGCCCCCTGGGCAGTCGCTACCAACCTTGCTGACTAGCTAATGGGACTATCCAAAATATGATCCACTATCACTATAAACACTATTTAAAATTCCAGTTGCAGTTGGATAATCAGTGCCCTTTTAGTCATCATCGTAAGTGTGGTGGCAGATGATGAAGAAGAACACCGGGCGATGGTGAAACGACAAATCAACAGTTTACCCCTGGTATATCCTTATGGAGGAACATACAAGGTAAGGAATATCTTTATTTACTTGTTAAATCTGAAGAAGGCGGATGAAAGAAGATTGCGCGTAGCAAAGATGATGATGATATTGATATAAATGTATAGAGTGACGCGAATAGATAAAGTAAGAAATCAGTATATTAGCGAGAGTTTGAAAGTGGCACTAGTAACAGAAAAGTTAAAAGGAAGTCTTTTGTCTTGGTACGGGCATGTAATGAGGAGGGTTGAAACACATATGACTAAGAGAGTGATGAATATGAATGTTGATGGATAGAGGGGGAGAGAGAGACCAAAAAAAAGATGGATAGATTGTATGTGGAAGGATATGAAGGAAAAGAGAGTAAATGATGAGGTGACGGCTGACAGGAAAGAATGGGAGAGAAAACATATTGCGTCGAACCCGAGTAACTTGAGACCAGGGTAGGAAGATTATGATGATTTGTTAAATCTGCTATAATTTGAAAGGCACGGGAATAAAACCAGGATAGTCCAAATTTATCTTTTTAGAGAAAAACACAATCAAGTATTGGCAATTCTGCGATATTCCTCTTTTTTTCATGTTCCTCACTCTAAAATTCCAATATTCTGGGATTATTCTGAAAGTGTGATAACCGGTCTAACCTTAAGATATCGGCATTGCCTAGTTACCCATTACCATAACCCATTTACTGGGTTGCGGAAGTCTGATGGCAACTTGTAAAATACTGGTATTCAGTCGCATCTGGTTAAATATGAAGCTGAACCCAACATAATTGGAAAAAGACTAGGAGGAAGAAGATAGGCAAGGTGTTCCCATACAACGATTAAAAAATTGTGATATTCCCGGTTTTTTTCCTGCATCCTTCATTTAGGAGTTTCGTAAGGCGATATTTGGATCGCGATCCTATATCGACCCAGGCATATGACATTTCCTTTGAAGTACTCACTTTCTTTTTCCATTGACTCTAGCTTATCATCGGCTTCTCAGCACCAATAAAAGCTGAAGACTACATCAGCTTGGCCTTCGCTGCTAACTTCCAGTACCAATACGTACAGTTCACGAACATCACCCAGCTGTCGCAGTACTACTTCATCAAGACGGTGTCGAGGGAGCAGAGAGATGCTGATGTAGCTGCCAGGAGAGATGAGAGGCTGACCTTCTATACTGCAGTGGCTGATATGTTGCGGTCGTGAGTATTGGTTTAAATGATTTTGATAATAGATCGATCTCCCATTGAATTGTTTGTGCCAATAAATATATTTCTTTTAAAGATATTTTTCGGACTTGGCAATAGTATAATCATAGTAGCGTCCATTAGTTCCTGTAACGTGCAGGTATCAGGGCACGCAGGGCATGATGCCAGGTATCCCATCGTTTGTGGAACAGCACTACATTTACATAATCTTATTTACATCCTCATCTCACATTATCTTTTGGTCTTCCTTCGTGCTTCTCCGTAGCTAAAGAATATAGCTGAAATGATGTTCATCCTTGGTAACTATTCATGAACAGATCATTAAAAATAGTTGCTATATTTTCCAGAAAAGGGCTGGATGGTGAAGAGTGCGTGAACCGAGCCATCTGCGAAGCTGCACAGTATCCGGTAGAAGAAGAGGGATTGGTTGGAGAGATACTGCACATATTGCTCACGTAAGTCAAACATTGTTTAATTTATGAAAGAAACAAGAAATTGTTTTTCTTATTAGACGGCAAATAATATTTAGTTAATATAGAAATAGTGTGTAGTAACACAAAAGAACAGTTCACCAGTGAAAAGCCATTTTTATAACTAAGTCGCGCTTTAGAATAGAATAGAATATACTTTATTGTACACCAAAATTGTAACACAGCTCTTATACAATAACAAACATTAAAGGGTACAATGGCGGTCTTATCGCTTATCGCTTTAGTAAACTGCGATCAAAAATCTGTCATAGACCTATTAGTCTAAGACGGGTTTTTGATCGCAGTTTTTTGGGGACATACAGGAGGGTGTTGCTGCATAACGGCGTTGCGCCTGCAAAATCCGCAATGTTTTTTTTTTGAAAATCTGTCTTTGATGCTATTTTATAATACTTCTCAAGCCACGTGCACCTGTAAAATCTGTTTTCTAATAATTTATTTGGATAAGAAGATAGCAAAATAAATTATTAGAAAACGGATTAACTAACTATCTACTAACGGACTAACTATCCCTTGAAACCCTTAGTCTCCTTTACAACAATAACGAGTGGAAAATGCGTGGCTTACTCTTTGCCGGAATAATACAACGAAATGATGTCTAAAAATTACCAATTAAACCTAATTTGATTTACTTCGTTAATTCCAGGCCTGATTATGGAAAGACTCCATTCGATGAAAAAAACCAAGAGTTAGAAGACTTGATGGCTTCATACAATGACGCGGCGACGGCTGGACGACAGATGTTCGACTGTGCCTCTATATACTCCGGGTGCCCTGAGGGTCAGGGACTGATGGAGATGTTCAGTATACTGAGGGATGAGTGAAGAGAGCTTGAACTATTTGTATATAACTTCCTTATATATATATAGTCGGTGCCTCTATCAAAATGTTTCTTGTAGACATTCCTTCGCCGTCACACTCTTAGTGAAGTTGAAGATTAAAATTGAAATGATTGCTGACATCACTAGTAATTATAAGCCATGTCTTGTTCAAATCGTATCTTGCTCCTAAGATGCTAAACACCATGTCTTCTTCATGTTAAATTTGTCATTGACATTATTTTGATACCGCCTACTAAATAAATTATAGTTATATGTTCAATTGTCCAGTCATGTAAAAATATTTTCGGTATATGAGACATTTTTATTAGATACTAGATACCCGGTGACCTTCGGGCCACCTAATTTTTTTCTTTTTATTTATTCCTTATTTTCTTTTTTCTTAAACCAACCCAGTATAGAGGCGAACAATATAAAAAAGAAACATATCGATCGAGCCATTTTCGAGTTTTTGCCAGACTAATGCACGGCAATTGATTTTTATATAATATACAAGCTTAGTCGGAAAGGGGGTACTA
This sequence comes from Amphipyra berbera, assembly GCA_910594945.2. Classification (NCBI taxonomy): domain Eukaryota; kingdom Metazoa; phylum Arthropoda; class Insecta; order Lepidoptera; family Noctuidae; genus Amphipyra; species Amphipyra berbera. The sequence goes on along the minus strand of OU343136.1, from coordinate 3,705,232 downwards.
AGCCGCGGGCCACTTAAAGTATCACTGATGACTATTTTAAAGCAAGTGTCAAAATTTCAAAATTCGATCATTTTTATTTGCATCCAAAAATATTTTTATTTTAGTTTTTTCAAAAAAAAACATACCTCTCTGCTTTAGTTATGAATTCAAAAAATTAAGTTTCATATCCGTGACCCCAAATATGACCTAAATTGTAAACACAGCTGATCATAGCTATGGACATGCAGCTGATTTTAGTATATTTTTTACGAAATCTTTGAAAAGCAATTTCTCTTAAACTATCGAGTTTTGGAGAAAGTTGTAGAACAAAAGTTTTTCCTTATTATGGGTACTTTAACACCCTTTCGGCTTAGTACCCCCTTTCCGAATAAGCTTGTATAGATTAAATGGAACATGCCGCAAACTTATTTCATTCTAACTAAACCTTAAATCCTCAAAAACTAAACTCACAACAAATAACAATCTTAAAACTAAGCAATACGTCTCCGAAATCCGGACCACAAGTCTAAAAATGTGCCTCAAAAGGAGCAGTAATCCTGTGAAGTCCCGGTTATAAAGTGTCTCGGGCAAAGCCTGCCGGTTTGCCCGACCTGCTCCTCGCGACAAATTAAGTAAATCTCATATGTGGAGCCGGTCACGTTCAGGCGATCTTTCGCTTACTATATTTACATTCGACTAAGTTGTAAGTCAACTATCGGTTCTCGATTCCGTTTGGTTTTAACTTCGTTATTTGTGGACGGATGTAGGTACAATTTATTTAAGGTTTTAAAGGATTTTATTTGTTTGCGGTTAGTACTTATTCTGTTATTTGAGGGTAACAGAAAACACTTGGCATTTCATGCAAGTAGATGATAAGTTGACATGTTTTAAGTAACTAAAACATGATTTTACATAGGTACGACACTGCAAAATAAGGTATACGCCTTGGCAATCTTCGTGTTTCCGAATATGTACGAATTATGCCGATCATTATTTCTTTGTGTCTTTGTAGTCTATACTAATATTATAAAACTGAAGAGTTTGTTTATTTGTTTGAACGCGCTAATCTCAGAAACTACTGGTTTGAATTGAAAAAATATTTTTGTGTTGGATAGTCCATTTATCGAGGAAGGTTATAGGTTATAAAACATCACGCTACGACCAAAAGGAGCGGAGCATAAATGAAAAATGTTGCAAAATCGGGAAAAACGTCCACCTGTGCGAAGCCGGGACGGGCCGCTAGTATTATATAACTCCGGTTTCGTCCTCTTTGGATCAATTCCCGACAGGTCACTTAATTGGTCGCTTAGTTCGTACAAATTCGGAAAAACGAAGATTTTCCGACGCGCATAGGTACCTTATCTATGTTGTAGTACTGTACCTGTATTGATAATACATAGGTATACTACTAGTATATAATATTAGGTCCCCACCTATGAAATCAGCGTTTTGTATGGAGAATTTTAAAGAAGTTGCATTTTTCATACTAACATTTTCTTAATTTATTTAACAACTATGAACACTAATGTTTTAAAACTTTTATGCACTAATGTTTAAAAACAAAGACAACGTATGCGACAAAAATAAGTTTTGACTAAGTTAAAACAAAAATAGTGGTAATTTCTGCTAACAAATAGAGGAGTCATTTTTAAGGTATTTTTTTATGTTGAGAAAACTATAACTAATAAGGTTTTTTTACTATTGCTAGTTGGCTATGATGGTCATTATTCGATATAATATCAAGCAATTGATGAATATTTTAAATCATAGCAGTGACGAGGTTCTCTATTTGTGAGAAAAAAACGCCAATTTCATAGGTGGGGACCTAATACTATGTTCTTACCTCATGCGGGAATTCCCTTGCTATGAGCAACATCGATTACATGAGTACGCATAGACGAACGAATTACTACTATGATTGTTTACATTATCCATATTTGAACAACACCAGGATCAAAATAGGGCCAATTCCCGTACCAAAATCGGCAAGTGTATTGAATAGGCGAATAAAGGATTACACCGGGTGAATACACCGCACCAACCGCATGAACACCGATAACATCGCGTGTTGCATGCGACCGTCAAAGTGTTCAAATGGATAAATGTAAACAGTACTGAATACGAGCGTTAGTGCATGCTGTTTCGGAAAACCGATGCAGTCCTTTGTGCCGTATTCATTTATTAACATGAAAACGATTATAGTGATAAGTGTCCTATTAGATATTCTAGAAATTTTATTTTGTACTTACGCGAAATTTTATAAAGCTACAATTACACTTGCACAGGCCGTAGCCAGGAGTTTTGTTCGGGGGGGGGGGGGGGGGGGGAGTCTTGGAGTCTTGAGCCCTCTACAAAAATGGTGCTCCACACAAACGGTATTTTTCGAAGTTTCAAACAACCTACTTTTCGAATTATCGTGGTTCAAACAGAAACATGTGAGGAGGGCCGATTTTTTACATGCAAGTGTATTATTTTGATAGAGTATCCATAGCTGATTTTTCTTGCTGACTAAATATTTTTATCGCAAACCATTTAATTACCCAATCGTCTGAAGAATTTTCAGCGACAGGAATTATCGTTTACGATCTTAGTTCGATGATAATAACCGATTGACGACACGTTTGGTGCATTGGGTGAGCGATTGGCTTCTACGTTACGGGTCGCAGATAAAATAGTTGTTCTGGGTCTGGGCGTTGTTGTGTGTGAAAATTTGTGTCTGTAAATGCACCCACGATACAGGAGATATCGTAGAGTGGAGCACTGTTTTTCTAAAAAAAAAAGAAAAATATAGATTGCTGTTTTTTGTTCCGAAAATTGTAATTCAAAATTACTGTCTGCTATTTCTTTTAGAAAATGACAAATAAGTCTAAATCCGACTGAAAATTGTCATAGCCCATGGGCCCCAATGGGCAATCAGTTCAATAGCCGATTTAGACGCCTCTAAGATTTATTGAGTGGTCCAATGGTACCTAACTGGATTTATTTTGTGCTTACCACGCACTGAGCTTTCATTAGCCGAGTCCTCGATTTAGATAGAGACGGAGATAGGACATTTGTCGGCGAGTAAGGGAGATAGATGAGTGTGCTGATTTGCATGTAGTAATGATTTTGTCATGACTATGAATGGGATTCGTTTGTACGATTGGTATTCCGAGACACGATTCCGTAATTTTATTTACTGTTTTTACTTTGTAATATAAGTGAAAATCTTCTTTGTATGGTTAGTGACTAGCCTGGTGTTAGAGTTTATGCCGCCCATGGGCCTCTGACTTGGCTTCACATGCTGATGAGAAATATCTCTCAGGCATTCCGGTTTCCTCACGATGTTTTCCTCCACCATTTTAAAGCAAGTGATAATTATACAATAAGCACATGAAACCAAAAAGTCAAAGTAAAAATAATAACAACGGTGACTCATGGCTAATTAAGAACGGCGCGGTTCATATGATTTGCAAGGTTAAGCTGCGCTTGCCGCGGTCAGTTCGTGGATGGGTGACCACTCGTTACTCATCGAGACCCCTCCGTGCCTCGAACAGCATGTCTAACCGCAGGTCCCGGGTGTCATACGAATACCTATGACAGTCATTACGGGTACTCAGAAGCCCAAAAGTCCGTCAACGGCCTAACCTTACGATATCGTCATCGCCCAGTAACTGGGTTGCAGAGCTCTGATGGCAGATCTGGTTAGTGCAGCTATTAGTGATACGCTTATAATCATATCATATTACTGCCTATTGTCTGGTAGTATGAGTCTGTCATGCTCACTTAAATGTCTTGCTGATGGTGGCGTTGTTTATCCGGTCGTTGGGTTCCCTACAATATGGTTGAGCTGACCGATGCGGATGTGCACGTCATGCTCGTGAACGGGTGCCGTCTGTCGGGACTGGTCAGCCCTTAACTGCTATGGCAATCCTAGAAGGCATATTTTTCTATTTGTTACTCTTATGTGAGTTTATTTGTTACATTAACCTGCATTATTCTCATTCTATTTCTCACACTACTGTAATGGAATTGTAATGAACTACTATTTTGAAAAGAGTATTCATGGAGTTTCTTGCCAGCTCTTCTCCATAGAACCTACCTTTTGGAACCGTGGACCTAGTTTTGACGTTTTAAAAGTGCCTGAAATCTGGTCTATTTGAAATAAAAAACTTTGACTTTGACTTTGGTAGATCCCAATATAGTTGGGAAAGGGATAGGCAGAACGAACTTTGTAATAAAATAATTTAAAATCTTTATTATGTTTACATTTGTGACCTTGCAAAGAGGAAATAGTTCAACAGCCCTTGAAAGTTCAATGCTGAATAAGAGCCAACTTTGAAAATCGATGTTCAAAAATCACCGCGCTTGGTAGGCAGACTGGTGATCAAGACAGACGTTATTATTACTAGCCTCTGCTGAAGTCCGTCATTTGATAAATTCCTTAGTCAACTACTTCGTTGGTCTAGTGGTGGCAAGCGCGACTGCTTATCGAGAGGTCCTGGGTTCGATATCCAGGTAGGGCAAAGTGTTATTGGGTTTTTCCATTAGGAATCTCTCAGTTGCAGCCCGGAGTTTTGATAGGTGCCCGGTTGATAGCAATAGGCTCGCCCCCTATTTCATGGGACTTTAAACATAACGGCGAAATGAGGGTGTTACTATACACCTCTGCACAACCCTTCGGGGAATACAGGCGTGATGGTATCTTATGTCCTTAGTCACCTACTGATGGTAGTATTAGTCCGTGAGGGGACGGATTAAATATAAAATTCTCCTCTATCGCCAGGCAAGCGAGTTTTATGAGGCGATGAACTCGGCACCATTATTGTGCCCAAAAATGGCAATAGACTCTCCACTTTACATAGAACTTAATACCAGTAAGCCTAGCACGAATGCTGTCGAATTAAACGTAACTTTAATGTAAGTGAATTTTGAATCGGAAATACTCGTTTCGCACATACTATTTAAATAAATTGAAAATTTTATTCATATCTATGAACGATTCATATGCATGTCGCAAAAAAAAACAAAATGTTGTTATATAACAGTTGTATTTTCAATTCAAAACGATACGATACGTTTACTATATCGACGCTCGGCAGTGAAAACCTCGTAAATAAAAATTACTCAAAGCATTTTATTTGTTCTTCAGATTGACAAACCCATCATACACGTACTATGTAGTTCAACAAAGTTTCAATTCAACTACTTCTAAGGTACCTATGACGTACGATGACAAACTTGTATTAACATTTGATCGGCCAGTTTTTTTTTGCAAGAGACAGTTATTTCTATCTCTTTGTATTTTACACATACGTGGTTTTCACTGCCGAGCGACGATATACGTCAAACTTTCGTGCTAGGTCTACTGAGGCGAAACGTGGACGTACAGACTCCTGTAATCGGAGAACACTTCTGCTTACCCTTTCAAGGATTACAGTCGCATGCATGGGGAACTAAAAGAAGCAATACACGAAGCAAGAACAAAAAAGTCCATTAATTCACACCAGACAAAACAGAATATTCTACACGAAATACTCAGTGAAAGTAAACCAGAATTCCGAGCGAATATAATTTAATTAAAAATTGCTGTACATTGCGACGAGCAGGCATCCGGGAGCTTGTTAGTGCCCTAGCATTATACGATGACATCATTAGGTCTCTAGGACGAGCTGCCATATTCACTGGAAATTATTTGATATTCAGTGTTTTTGTTTATGTTTAAAGATTCATCATCACCCTCCTGCCCTTATTTGGGGTCGGCGCAGTATGTTTTCTTCTTCAATACATCTCTATTAACCATCATATCAGTAATCACCCCCTTTCTAGCCATATCATCTTTCACACTAACCATCCATCGTTTCTTTGGTCTTCTTCTACTCTTATAACCATCCACATCTGGCGCAGTACGTCTACTTCTTCCATACATCTCTATTAACCGTCATCTAAGTGGTCACCCCCTTTCTAGCCATATCATGTTTCATACTATCCATCAATCGTTTCTTTGGTCTTCCTCTTATAACCCATCCACATTCATCCTCAAAACTTTCCTCACGACATGTTCCTCATACCTCCGCATCACATGGTCATACCATGACAACCGGTTACCACACAACTTCTCAGTCACCTGTGCCACTTTCAGACTTCCTCTTACATACCTACTCATGTTATAATTTTGTCAGGGCTGGGCTATCGCGCAGGTAGAGCAATGAAGCATTGAAGTTTTATATTTTTAATTACGAGAATTGATCTTCTGATTGTCAGTACTGAAGACTTTTTAATTGGGCTATCTTGTTATACTTCAATTAAAACAAACTTAGGCTTATTATTAACGTAATATTTACTTATTACTGTAATAATCTAACACATTTTAATAGATTTAACCGGCGGCATGGGTGTATGACAAGATGTATGAATGTGGATGAAGCGAAAGGAGTATGTAAGGATCGTAGCATGTGGCGTTCTCTAGTTTCTGCCTACCCCCATGGGTAAAAGGCGTGAGTTTATGTATGTATGTATTTTAATAGATATTATTATGTACTTGCGTTAGTAGTAACAGGTTGCTATTAATGTATTATGGCCCATCGTTTACGAGCATCATGGGAAAAATAAAGAGGGAAATTACTTGTTAGGACCCAAAATCTGATTACACTCTGAAGGGTCATAGATTTTCTATAAGTACAGAGACACGACCACATCAATAAAAAAAAATGGTGAATAAGACGCCTTCGCTCTATTGGTAAAATTTTCGTAACGATGGACTCTTCAAGTTGACTTACGGGGTGACCAGCGTAAGCGACAAACGCGACACGGTGCGACGCGACGCGACACGACGTGGAACAAATACGCGTTACATCGCTTCTCGCTACATAGGACGCTAGTAGGGAATGCCGTTGTCTTGATTGCGTTTGTCGCGTTCGTCGCGTTGCGTTCGTCGCTTACGCAGGACACCCCGTTATAAATCGAAACGAACAGATATAATTATTAATCAAATGTAACATAACAACGTGTGGGGACAGGTTAGAATATAAAACTTCCTCACCGCACGCTGGGAATAGACGTGTGTTGTAAGATTCAACAAAACCCAGCACGCTTGGTGATAGGAATAGGATCTATACGGCCCGCCTGGCAAGCTACCACCCTCACATTAAAGTCCGGCGCCAAGCAGTTTACTGTGTTCCATCGTGTGTATATGAGAGCCAGAGGGGTATAGGGGAATCCCTCTATATCTCTGTTCCTTGGATTTGTGTGCTCTATATTAGATCCTGTCTGCGCTAACCATCAGATGAGCCTAGGGCTGAAGGCAAACAAATCAAGAATAAAAAAAAAATGTAATGACGCTGACATCATGTGCGAAAACGAAACGTAATGAGTGAAAGAGATGAGTGATGTAAGGCGAACGCACTCGTATATTTAAACTAGTTTAAATTAAGAAGAGACAATGTTCTTTTATTAAACACTTGTAATTTTGTCTTTGGAAAATAAACGATATACGGAGTTGGACGGTCACGGTGATCAGTTGCTTTTTATTTTCTTTGAATTAATCCCACAATCATTAGCTGTTCTGTAGTTTAATCAATCCTAAAAATTTCATTGCTGTTTTTATTTGTAAACAATGACATAATTTTTTGAGTAGTTCTAAAATCGACACCAGATGGCGCCACTGCGAATGTAGACCTGTTAAATATTGTTTTGTACAGTCAGCAAGAGTCGCTGAATGAAAATACAATAAAATTACAATATTAAGTTTATTGTAATATAATTAACTTTACAACTTACCATAAATTACTGGCTAATGTGTTAGACATTGACATTTTCATTGAGTATTTTACATTGATAGGTCTACATAACAACAGAGCCATTCAATGCTGCTATTGTTGATTATCAAGTCGTCTCGGGTGATGCATAGTTTTTTTTTTATTAGAGATAACTATTGAAATTGTTACAATGTTTTTTGGGGTTTTTCGTGTGGAATTCCTCAGTAGCAGCCCGGAGTTTGGATTTGTGCCCGGTTGATGTCAGCAGACTCGCCCTCTATTACATGGGACTTAAATATAACGGCGAAATAAGGGTGTTACTGTACACCTCTGCTCAACCCTTCGGGGAATACAGTCGTGATGTTAGGTTATGTTATGTTTGTTACAAATTTAAACAATATCTGTATAAAGCGATACACCTAAGAGAGAAAACGGACATGATGATAGAGAATCTTCACAGTCTTCCGCCGTTCTATTGTGCCATTTGTCCGTTGCAGATGATTGTTGCCTGAAAATTAAATAAAATTTGTTTGAGAATAATGAAGAATTGTATTTAGCAATGTTTAATATAAAATACCTATAGGTACTGCTAACTGTTTACCCCACTACTGTGGGACTGAACTTTTTATTTGCAATATTTTGTCTTTTTAATAATTTGCTTCCATTTTTATAGAAAACTGAAAATAATTATTTTTGGACGTATTTATTTTTAAACGGTTTTAATTAACTTCACTATGCAAATTCGATTGTTTGTTCCATATCTTGCGACAGACTTTTCAACTAGGTACTTCTGACCGATTCTCCTGAAACTTCGCACACAAATTCGATTCTCATGACTATACAACATTATAATAATTTTAACCTTCAATCCTCAAATCCTGATGCTGCAGAGGTACTATAAGATAAAACTGTTAAACAGAAAAGTTTTTTAAGGGATTTTTTTATTACCTGTCATTGGCGAAAATATACCATAAAAAGAGGTAATTTTTAATTAGGTTTCATAAAACGTATTTTAACACGCTTTACCTGTAATTTCTAATAACAATAACTTCGACTCAAAAATCTAATTCCCAAAAAAGTAATGTTTCAATTGAACCTTCAACTTTTTTTTCAACCAGACCCACTTTGTAATTTCCAAGCACGAACGTCCATTTTGGCGTAAAATTTGCTCGTAATTTCATTTGACCGCTTCAACGAGCGTCAGCTAAGAACATAATTTCATTAAAAATGTCATTTCATATTACCTGAAAACCATTTTTAAAAGTTTGTGGTATATTTTCCGAGGTGCGGGGATCATTTCCATCTCGCAAATGGCTCGCCGGACGCAGTGGAACCCATTGAGGCCGTTCCTAGGGCAATCAATTTATTTTGTTGAGTGTTTATGAAAGTTTATGACTTTATTTTTGTATTTATATTGATGTGAGGATTTTGTATGTAAAGAGGATGAAGTATAGTGTTTCATACAAGGTTATTGTCTAGTTATTTTATGGGGGTGAAAACTCGAGTCCATATTATTAAATGGATCTCAAAATGTATGTAAATTGTGTGGATTTAAAAAACACATAGTTATAAATATTAAAAATTAAATTAAACAAGATACGACCGATCATATTACAGACTAGCACTTAGGACTTGTACACAAAACTGCGATGCGACGTCGCATCGTAGAAATATACAAGCTCGCACGACGGCAACGTATCGCAATAACTTACGAATTAATTCGCGTAATTGATTTTTCCTGTATCTTCTTATCAGTAACAGCAGTGCGCAAATCTTTTTACGACAATTTATTCTACCTAGAATAAAATACGTTCAATACGGTTGACGATCGTCGAGGGATTGATCATCCGAACCTTGGAACGAAGACGCCTTGCCGCACGAAATCGCTTCGCAGGAATTTGCGTCGCAGTTTTCTGCGTTGCTAATTCGCATCGCGCCGATTCGCAGTTTTGTGTACAAGGCCTTAGCCCGCGACTTCGTCAGCGTGAATTTTCATTCAAACTTCCATCCCCTATTTTAACCCCTTAGGGGTGGAATTTCCAAAAATCCTTTCTTAGTGGATGCCTACGTCACCAAAGAAACCTATTGTCCAAAGTTCATGTGTCCAGCTTCAGTGGTTTAGGCTCTGCGTTGAAGAATCAGTCAGTCAGGAGAAATAATTATATATGTATAAATAGGTACTACCCTCACATAGCGATTAATAATAATTAGGTAGGTACTTATAGACCGGCTTTGATCGTTAAATATTCAATTTGCTTAAAGAATCTTTTAAAAATACACATTTCTCAAACGATACATCCAAGCAAAATAAGTGTTTCATGATTGAAGCTTTGTTATACAAAATTTTAATGACCGGGCTATAGCGAAATGTAAAGAATTAGTCTAAGATCCCAGTATAGAACGACCTTCAAACACAGAATTTATACCTGCCTACCCAAGAGTTGTGACGGGAAAAAAATAGTCAACCTATAACGTTTGCATATTCTATAGGCTTCTTACTTTCGATTGGTATGCAATTTGTCTGAAATTCTTGACTGAAATTTTTTAATCAACCCATTTGCAATATATTTATTGACATATTTAATTTGATATAAAATACTTTTCATCCATTAATCAGCTCGGTGAAGGTCGTTCTATGCTGGGGTCCTATACTAAATAATTTTATCCATTCCGAAATATGAGTAGGTAACAAAAAAATAAGTATAACGGAAAAAATATATTTTTTTCGTAAGAGAAAGTTATATATTGGTTGATGCTATTCGTATTAGTTAGCGCTGGTCTTTTGGGTGCGGTATGAACTCAAAAGTAAATAGATATTTATTGACCTTCATACAAGAATGAGGGTTTAGCTCTGAACTACATTCTGGCCCGAACCAATTTGATAAAAACGTAAACAATTTTTTTGTCTTTTTATTTATTTCCAACTAGCTGTGTCCTCATGGCTGCGCCCGCGTAAGAAGTTTTATTCCAGTAATAAATATAGCCTATGTTACTCAGTGATAATGTAGCTTTCTAACGGCAAAATACTTTTTAAATCGGTCTAGTAGTTTTTAAGTTTATTTGTTACATACAAACATACAAATCTTTCCTCCTTATAATATTAGTATAGATTATATTCTACGCTTTGTAATTGTTGTATTAAAACACGTGTCTATTTTTAACATACCATAACATAACATCACGCCTGTATGCCCCGAAGGGTTGGGCAGAGGTGTATAGTAACACCCTCATTTCGCGTTCATGGAATATGGGGCGAGCCTATTGCCATCAACCGGGCATAAATTCAAACTCCGGGTTGCTACTGAAAAATTCCACTCGGCAAAACCCAATAACACTTTGCCCGACCTGGCGATTGAACCTAGGACCTCACGATCAGCAGTCTCTTGCCACCACCAGACTAACGAGGCAAATCAGTCTATTTTTAAATAAATCATAAAAATAATGTTTACTTTTTTTATTAATTTGGTTTGTGCCAGACTGTACTTTTGATGTAGTAGGTAAGCAGTATTATAAATGGAGCAGTGCAAGATTAAAAATCTAGTTTCATTAAAGATAGGGCAAACGACAATCGCTTCACGTGCAACAAGGTACTTATCGTAATTATTATAGAGCCTTCGGAGTGTTACTCGGGAAGGAGGTACTAATCCGATGTATTAAAGTACCCACTATAATAAATAACTTTTGTTTTATAAAACCAAAAGTCAACAGTTTAAGAGAAATAGCTGTGCAAAGAATACATAAAAAAATACGCTAAGACAGTCCTATCATTCGCTGTGTTTACATTTTAGGTCATATTGGGGGTCACAGATTATAGTCCGCATGCAAGTGCTAGTCACCTCCTGAGGTATGGGAGCGGCAGGAGGGGGGTGCGCGCGGTAGACAACACAAAGCAAACTGACAGAGCGCGGCTATTGTTTCGCATCCCCCTCTTCTCTCATACCTCAGGCGATGACTAGCACGTGCGCACAGACTATAGTAGAGTGCGCGCAGACTATAGTAGAGTGCGCGCAAGATAACTCTGCGCGCGACGGAGGGCGTGCTAAATGTTGCCATGATCGCAAAAATACAAAGTCCTACTTTTTAAGGAAAAGTAATATATTCGTGAGCATTAAAATTGGGCAGCCCTCTTGCGGTTTATTATATTTTAATTGAGCTCAGTTGTGTTCGTTTAAATTTACTACCTATCAATTAAATTAATTAGTATTTTTACGTAATTTGCAACGGAAAAGAACTAAGCTGATAAATGTGGCATGAGTGAATAAGAATGCGTTATGATTATTATCGTCTGATGGGGTAATCTTTATTATTATATTTTCTTTTATTCCTAAAATCAGGTAGATCTAGTGACAAAGTTAATAAAACGGCAACACTATGGCGTACCATGATTAGTTCCGATTTTGGCCGCGCGCAGAGTTATCTTGCGCGCACTCTAACTCCACTTACTGAATTGAAAAAAAAAATAGGGTTTTCACTTTTTTGAAATTTCAACACATACTTTTAACTGTCGTCAAAGATACTTTCTCGTGGCTTAGTATATACCCTTTCCGACTAACCTTATAATTATTATGAACTAAGGGCGCTTTCAATTTAGACGTTTCGTGTCGGACCGTTGCGGTGCCGAAAAGGTGGGTTTGTCGTATTGCGCACGGACGGTTGTTTGTTTTTATATAAAGCACGCGGTGCGGGAGCAGTGCGGCGTCGGTACCGCGAACGATCGACAACACGCACTGTTGCCGCACCGCGTTCTCTGTATGAAAACAAACGACCGTCCGTGCGCATTACGACAAACGCACCGCTTCGGCACCGCAGCGGTCCGGCACGAAACGTCTAAATTGAAAGCACCGTAATTGTCTTCTGTTGCCAATCACAAGCTTTCAGTTCACGATTGGTATCTGACTGGTAATTAGAACTCATCTGGTTTATATTTTTATTTATTAATCATCCTGACTACCTTGGTGATCTAGAGGTCGCAAGCGCGACTGCTGAGCATGGAGTCCTGGGTTCGATCCCCAGGTCGGACAAAGTGTTATTTGGTTTTTCCATTAGGAATTTCTCAGTGGCAGCTCGGACTCTGGATTTGTGCCCGGTTGATGGCAATAGGTTCGCCTCCTATTACATGGGACTTAAACATAACTGGCGAAACGAGGGTGTACTAAAACATCTCTGCCAAACCCTTCGGGGAATACAAGGCGTGATGTTATGTTGATCATCCTGCTTGGATACCTTAGGCCACTGCTTCGCAATCGCTAAGGGTATTGATGTTATAATGATGGGGAGACACCTGATATGCTTGTGATCCCTGAGTAACACGTCCCTTCCTGTCAATAATGTAATTACAATATGTACAGGAAGGAACGAAATTTCATATTTATTTTCTGTATATGTAACATCTCAAAAACAAGTAAAACAAATGCATTATTGAAAAAAAAAATTGTCTGATGAAAACGTACTAGTGCATAGCTGGCTTATGACCGGTTTCTGTATCCAAAAACGAATCGTTTTGCTTACTAATGGCCGATTCCTATAATTTACGGAGAGTTATTGGTTAAAATTGAGACTTCTGCATCTTTACCAAAAATGAAGCAGAGACCTCATGGTTTGGAATAATAGACCCTCCCATATCGAAGTAGCTATTACAGGTAAAATTTACTTGAGTATTTTACCTGATTAACTTAAACGATTTGTTTTTGATTATAGGAAGCGGGCATTAGCTGATAAAACCTACCTACCTTATCTATCTACCTACCCTACCTATCCTAACTACCCTACTTACCTACCTACCATAGGGTATCGTACCGTTCTCGAGATATAAGCAAAAAGCCGTTCCATACAAAATGTTTGAAAAAATGTAGGTATTATCTTCATATTTTGTTTTTTCCTGAATTTTTCCAATGTTTTAATAGTTATTCTGCTATTCGGGGCGGAGATAAATCTAACAAAATAAAGATTATAAAAATCGGTCCAGCCGTTCTTGAGTTATAAATGGTGTAACTAACTAAGACGGCTTTGTTTTATGTATATTATAAAATACATGTTGTGCCGACCCCACCTAGTGTGGGATAAGGGCAGGAAGAAGAAGAAGAAGATAGATGTAGGAGGCCATGTGTGCTAATAAATAAAAATTCATAAATAAAATATATTTCTTACTTGTCCAATAATGTCTCCACGTGACTATAAATAGTTCTTCTATGGATAAAGTGGTTTCTGTAAGGATGGAAGGTATCTGGAGGACCATCCCAGTTCATGCGGAACCCGAGGGCCTGAGCGAAGATCTGGTTCCAGGGCACCATGTTGGCTTTGAAGTTGAAGCGGAGCTGAAATCAATAATAATTAGCTTATAAAACGTAACATCAACAGTCCATTGGAGTCAGGTGCTGGATATAGGCCCAGCGGTTGAACGCTTGCCTTCCATGCACCAAGGTCTGAGATAGATCTCAGCCCACACCATTGACGGTTCGAATTCATGTGCGGATCAGAATTTGATTATCACTTACGTTAACAGTGAAGGAAAATATCGTGAGGAAACCTGTTCACATGAGTGGGCTCCAAAAAATTCTTGATGGTGTGTGATACTCCGCCAGGCCGCATCAGATCTGCTCGGTAGACTAAGGTTTAAACTCTTCTGATTTTAAAAAGAGGTCCATGCGTCGCTTTGGGACAGTGATGGGCTGATTATGCTGTTATGCTATTTGGACCATCTTCTGGTTGAGATTTACGAACTTGGATCTCAAATAGTTCTCCTTTACATCGATTGATATAAACGACATAGCTTTATAAGTAGTTTCTATTAATGTTCTGTTCTACCTAGCCTTTTCCCAACCATGTTGGGGTCAGCTTCTAGTCTAACCAGATGCGGCTGAATACCAGTGTTTTACAAAAAGAGAGACTGCTAGCAGACGTCAGATCAGACCATCAGACGTCATAGATACTCGTATGACATCTGGGACCAACTGTTTAACGTGCTCTCCGAGACACGGACGGGTCTAAATGTGTAACGAATGGTCACCTATCCACGGACTGACCGCGGCAAGCGTAGCTTAACCTTGAAAATCTTTTAATCAGCGCGGTTGGTAATTAGCCACGACCCCCTCTAGTTTCTATCTATACTAATATTATAAAGAGGGAAGATTTGTATTTTTGGATTTTTGTATGTAACGAATAAACTTAAAAACTACTGGACCGATTTCAAAAAATCTTTTGCCGTAGAAAGCTACATTATCACTGAGTAACATAGGCTACAGGCAGAGCCGTGAGGACACAGCTAGTTAGTGATAAAGATATAAATAATGTAAATACTTACAAAGAAATGGGTCATATTCCTGAAGCTTAGATACCTCCTATACCGATGACTTATGGAATCATTAGCCTTACCAGAGTCTATGAGTATAAAGGCTATGAAACAAATGTAGCACAATACACATATTTGAATGTACTTGCACATTTTATTGTTTCAAAATATATTACACGTAAATTGAAAATTTTAAACTGTGTTCCAATGTTAACTTTAAAAATTCGATACCTTCTTTAATTTTGAAGCTTTCGATTAAACTTGCAGATACAGTAGAATTCACTTCATAATTGTTATTATTTATTAATTATACTGTTTCATATTTGAGATCCATTTTTTTATTTTTGATCCAATTTTATTAATTCTGATCCAATTTTATTAATTCTGATCCAAATTTTTCAATACTGATCCAATTTTTTGTCCTTGTGTATGTCCTTGGAATTTGGAGCAAATTCAGTTCACTTTCTCACTTATAAATGCTTGTATTGAATTAAATTCACAATAAGATTCAAATGATTGAAACAACTTCCACTTTAACGAAATAAACACTGATTCTGACTTCTAAAGAATAAAGTCATTCAATTAACATCATGTTTTTACTAATATTTTTAACATTAACCTTAACCTTTCACATTTTTGCTTCAGTAGATATTTTTTAACAATTCTCTTTTCAAAACACACTCTAAACATGAGGTGTAACATAGAAATAATAAAAGCGACAATATTCGTACGAATAACAGCCTTCATACTGAAAGTAGGTTGTATTTGATGTATTGTTTATCAACAATTATGTTGTTTGGACAACTTAAACTAGTTTATGAAATATGGGTTAAGAAGTCTGTGTTTCAGTTGGTATGAAAGAAAGCGTGAATTGGTTACAATGTAAGGGTCAAGTCATACTTAAGGAATACTGGGTATTTTTTTTCTTTTTAGTAGATATATTTATCAATTTTAAATATTTTCCATATTATCACAAACTTGACTGCCTTGTCGGTCTAGTGGTAGCAAGCGCGACTGCTGAACATGAGGTTCTGCGATCGATCCCCAGGTCGGGCATTGTTATTGGGTTTTTTCATTAGGAATTCTTCAGTCCGGTGTCTGGATTTGTGCCTAGTTAATGGCAGTAGGCTGGCCCTCTAATTACATGGGACTTAAATATAACTGGCGAAACGAGGGTGTACTAAAAACCGGCCGATCTCTTCGGGGAATTTGAGGCGTGAAACCTCAAACTCCTTATGTATCTTCTCGTATGCAATGTGTCATGCCAGAAAACATATCATTGACTATACAATATTGTGACGATACTTCTTCAACTTATAGTAACGTAGTAAAAGCAGTAAGTCTTTAGTTTCATTTCTCCAGAACGCTATACTTTTGATTAAATCTTAGGGTAACATGCATGATTATTTTATGGTCTGTAGGAGAAAATTATAAACGTACTATAAATAATGCTGCTTGCAGACGTACTTGCATGGACTTGGAATGAATTCGTGCCAGTACCCAGTACCTAACGCGCATTGTTCGAACGATGCGCAGTGGACAAGAATGCGAGTAGCGTAGGGATGGAGAAAGCTTAAGTCATTTATTCATTTGTTAACACAGGTACAATAAATAGTTGTTATAAAAAAATTACAAGCGCGCTATGTTATACCCGAAGGTATAGAAATATTCATAGGTCAAATAGGTCTTAGTAAGGCGCATAATGTGGTCGCGTTCGCGCAAGAACCAAAGCAAGTAGAACTAAACAATTTGGACTCGAGCTCGCACTAAGCAAAAAAGGTTCACATGATGACTGCAGTCGTACTTACGCAAGCTTCTGCGCATCGTCTGCTAGCAGCACAAGCTATAGAAAGTAAGTCGTGTCTATCATCATTATCAACCTGTGAAAGCCTACTGCTCAGATCATGGGCCTCGTATTAGTATATGGTACTTTAACTTGCTTTGATAAATAAGTAATTATTTTGTGGAGTATTACTTCTTGAATATAAATGAGCGAAGGAGCTTTATCTCCAATTTGGACTCTATTTACAGAATTCGTTGGACCGAGAACCGTTATTGCAGGATTAAATATAAATAAAACATAATTATTACTTTACTTTATTACTAACTAGCTGTGTCCTCACGGCTCCGCCCGTAGCCTATGTTACTCAGTGATAATGTAGCTTTCTAATGGCAAAAGAATTTTTGAAATCGGTCCAGTAGTTTTTAAGTTTATTCGTTACATACAAAAATACAAATCTTTCCTCTTTGTAATCTTCCTCTTAGCCTTTTCCCAATTATCTTGGGGTCAGCTTCCAGTCTAACCAGATGCGGCTGAATACCAGTATTTTACACGGAGCGACTGCCATCAGACCTCCGCAACCCAGTTAGTGGGCAATGCCGATATCCTAAGGTTAAACCGTTTGTCAGACTTTCGGGCTTCTGACTTCCCGTAACGACTGTCATAGGTATTCGTATGACACCCGGGACCGACGGCTTAACGTGCTCTCCGAGGCACGGAAAATCTTTCCTCTTTGTAATATTAGTATATATATAGATATTATAAACGTGATAGTTTGCATGTATGGATGTTTGTTACTCTTTCCCGCAAAAACGGCTGAAGGGATTTAGAAGAAATTTTTCAGACAGATAGACTATGTACTGGATTGGCACATAGGATACTTTTTATCCGGGTACAAAAGATGAAGTAGGTCTTCAAGGTTGCGTGTGGAAACCGCGGGCAACAGCTAGTAAAACATAATTTAATGATGTAGTCATATTTCATTTAATTGGCAAACGATCATAACATTTACCAGCAGAACCATTACACATTTACAAAAACTTAAAATTACATAATATCCGTGTAAGGCGACACTTCCAACAATGTGAAAGGGCACGAAGACAATGAAGTATCACATTCCTTTGAAGTTGCATTGTGCCATCGCTCGGTTGCTGATGACAGCCTCCTGAAAGAAGAATAATGTTCCATTACAGTAAACCAGTAGGGTAATTCAGGTATTTTTTTGAAGCAGGAAATATGCCGGAAATTTGCGGTACAAAAACTGCTAAATTGTCCAACAACAACAAAAATAAACTAAATATTTTCACATTTCGATGTCCCTACGTATACTATCGAAACTACAAAATCTCAGTTTTTATTTTATCTGCTTAAAATGTGTGAAATTATGCTATCTTAAAGGTTATAAAATAATAAATTCTTATGGGACCAAATGGCAACTATTCCGCATCAAACTAAAGAAGAATCACGTAAATCGGATCATAAATCTCAGCGTAATCGGTGTACATCTATACTAATATTATAAAGAGGAAAGATTTGTATTTTTGTATGTAACGAATAAACTTAAAAACTACTGGACCGATTTCAAAAATTCTTTTGGCGTTAGAAATCTACATTATCACTGAGTAACATAGGCTATATTTATTACTGGAATAAAACTTCTTACGCGGGCGGAGCCGTGAGGACACAGCTAGTACATAATAAAATAAAAACTGAGATTTTGTAGTTTCGATAGTATACAATACATAGGGACCGTCGATTTGGTACTAATTAAAAAAACAGCACCATACCTGCAAGTTACATGCTTCATAAAAAAAAACGTTAATAAGCCTAGCCAGAATGCTGTCGAGTTACTAGAACGTAAAGGTAACGTTAATGCAAGTGAATTTTGAATCGGTCTACGGTGTCTACACCTGCAGAAAGTCCATATTTTTTCCCACTTTTACAAGATTATCATAAAGGGTGTAAGGATAAACACCGTTATAACACAAACCATGGGTAGCACAACAACATTGCACTAGGTAGGTTACATAATTTACGCCCCAAAAATGATCGGCGCTCCGCTAACACGACACGTGTACCTCCACAACGACGTGCACTCATTAGCGAAACAGCGGATAACTGCCTAACGGCTCGCCGCCGCGGGCGCCGGTAGCGTGGCACGCCCCCCGCGCCCTCTGTCATGGTGAGATGTGGGTTTGTTGCCCTTGTGCTTAGGGTGAAATGCTCTCGTGGTGAAATTGGGATTATACTAAAAAAAGTTGTTATTTTTCATTGATTTTACGTTCTATAAATGAAACCAAACCACTGGTTTCAAGGATAACGGTGTTTACCCTTACACCCTGTATACCTATAAATAAATCTTTACATAGTATAAAACAAAGTCGCTCCCGCTGTCTGTACGCTTAGATCTTTTAAACTACGCAACGGATTTTAATGCAGTTTTCAGCAATAGATAGAATGATTCAAGAGGAAGGTTTATATGCCCCACATTAGTATATACATTGCACCCGCGCGAAGCCGGGGCCGGTCGCTAGTCCTATTATAAAATCAACATGTCTGAATATGAAAGAGTGTACCTAAAGACCATTTTCAAAAGTTTGTGGTATATAATGTTGGGTTCCGGTATCATTTGCATTTCACAGATGGCGCGGCGCACGCAATGGAATCCGTCCAGACCGTTTCTGAAAAAGGCAGAATGTTTTTAGTTTTTCAGTGGTGTGCTGGGGAAATTACAGGCACTCTGAAACTTTTCAACTTTGTCTCTAGGGTTGGCAACGCATTAGCAATACTTTTGGGGTTGTAGGTGTATACAAGCGTCTGCCGGGGTTGTGGTGCATGCTTTTGCAAATCCCGTGACCCCGGCCGAACGGTCAGGAGGAGGAACACCTTTAGTTTTTAGCCGGTAAGAGGCCGGTAGACCCCCTCGCCTTCCCCGGGCGAGGGACATCCATGAGGACTTACAAAGGATTAAAAAAAAGGTGTAGACAGGCGCAATAACTACTTCCCACCAGGTTTTCTTCTTTTCGTGTGGTTAGCGACTAACCTGATGTCAGAGTTTATGCCCCCAGTTTATCCCTCAGGCATGCCTGTTTCCTTATGATTTTTTTGTTTACCGTTTTTAAGCAAGTGATAATTATACAATACGCACATGAATCCGAAAAGTCAGAGGTGCGTGCCTTGCCTTCGAACTCGAGACCTATGACTTGGTAGTCCGACGGTCACACCACAAGGTGCTGTTCAGGTAGGTCGTCGGCTTGTTTGCCAAGCGATAACATAAATAATCCTTTTTTTAAATTAAACTGTTTTATGATACTGTACCTACTCTTGCGGCATCAAGATTTTAGGATTGGAGGTTGAAATGATTATAATACTATATTGTTATGGGAATTGAATTTGTATGCGACGTTTCAGGAGAATCGGTTAAGTAGAAGTAGTTGAAAAATCTGTCGCAAGTTTTTTTTTAAACCCTTTCCCCACCCTAGGGTTTCTCCTGTATCGCGGGTGCGTTTACAGATACAAATTTTCACACACGCAAACATGGACCCGGAACAAATATCTGTAGGCCATACAAATATTTGTTCCGTGCGGGAAACGAACCCATAACCCGTATCGCAGAAGCTGTTCTCTCAGCCACTGCACCAAACGTGTCGTCAAACAAACAAATATATGAATTGAAGCTAATTAAAACGGATTAGTAAAAATAAAAAAATATCAGAATAGAACTTACTTGTCTAACAGTGTCTCCACATAGTCATAAATATCCCTGCGATAGATCCGATGATACGGACGGAACGTGCCCGGGGGATCATCCCAGTTCATACGGAACCCTATGGCTTGTGCGAACAGCTGGTTCCATGGAATTATGTTCGCTTTGAAGTTGAATTTTAGCTGAAAATTCAAATAAGAATTATATGTCCTTTAGGTATTATGGGTATAGTGTATTGGCATACAGGAATATTATAAAGATTGGAAATGGAAACGTCGGATTTTACATATAACATCACGCCTGTATTCCCCGAAGGGTTCGGCAGAGGTGAACTTTGTGGACCTGCATATAAATTTATAGAAATTTATAAATTACTGTTATTCATATAGTTTTTATGTTATTTTATACCACATTACTCATTGGTCTGTGGTCAGGACTCCATTATTTTCTCACTATCCTAAATCAATGTACTGTATCCACTGAAATTGTTAAAGATATTATTTTTAAAAGAGTAACCATGAAGTTTCTTGCCGGCTCTTCTCCATAGGAAACGACTAATTGGAACCGTGCATCTAAATTCGACTTTTCATAAGCACCTGTTTTGGTTTATGTGATTTTTTTTTGTTTTTTTTTGATTTTGGTGTTTAGTAACACCCTCATTTCGCCGTTATGTTTTAAGTCCCATGTAATAGGGTGCGAGCCTATTGGCATCAACCGGTCACAAATCCAAACTCCAGGCTGCTACTGAGGAATTCCACACTGAAAAACCCAATAACACTATGCTCGACCTGGGGATCGAACCCAGGACCTCACGATCAGCAGTCGCACTTGCCACCACTGGACCAACGAAGCAGTTATAAAGAAGTCGGATTTTATTTTGAAATTAAAAAAGCCACTCTATTTTACTCATAGGAAATGGGCATTTTGTATGAAGATGCGTACGTATGCTGTCGCCTTATTGCATCGATTTAGATTGCACACACTTACAAATCCTGTAGAACGCGGGTAATAGTCTGTCCAGATGAAGCGTTTTACGCGCGATACGAGACGCGTGTAGCCGATCGCATGATTGTGAGATAACGGCGCTTAGGTACGTTCTAACACCGCGTAACTCGAAAAATAGTAGTTTTGAGTTTCGCACGTCATTCGATAGGGAATCGAAAACGCAACGTTTGACCAATCAAAATCAATGGTTAGATCCAATAGCAACGCGTTATTTCAAAAACAAAATCCACCGCGTATGTAATATTTTTTCCAGCAAGCTATGTAAACAGCTAAAACAGCGTGTAATTCAAATGAGTTCCATACTGGATCGTGTCGCAAAAGTTCTCCGTCAAAAAAACCAAAATAAAATAGAATACTGTAGATTAAAAACAATTTTATGATAAGTAGATTTTTTTATGTTTTGCTCTCCTGAAAAGTTCACTATTTTGAGTTACGCGGTGTTAGAACTTAGGCGACTATAATACATTCTGTCCACTGATTGGCTATGCGCGACTCGACTCGACTCGCGCGTAAAACGCCCCACCTGGACCAGCTGTAAGTGTGTCTAAAACCTGCAGTTGTTGCTGATCAACATAATTAATCCCTTTATTTATGATATAAGTTGTATAGATGTGTTGTGGACATCGCGGTTGACTGGATGCTAGCGCGTTATGCGGATAAGCGATATGATGGCGACGGGATCACGGCAACTTGCATGCTAAGTTATGTAGGGGATAGTTATACACTATAGGTATTTGAAAGTAAAGCTGGGTCGTAGCTTTACAATAAATTTAAAAGGAAAGAAAGAAATATAATACCTAGATAACGCAAAGTCAAAGTCAAAGTCATTGTTTCTTCAAAATTAATTGATTTCCTAACATTGTATCATTGGCCAAATACTCAAACGCTATTCAATTTTAAGTTCCCGTTAAATTCATGCTGTCATTGTCACTACGCCTTAAAGCAGGGATGCACCGACCGCGGCCCGCGGACCGCATGTGGCTCTTCGCCAATATACGTGCGGCCCGCCAGCGAATTAAATTCTTTTAAGTGTTTGTATGACAATAATGCAATATTTAACAATAGGGCCAGCTTGAGATGTCTGAGAACATGTTTTTTTTAATCATTAACTTTTTATTAAAAATAATTTTAGTAAACTTTTTTGGTTGTTTTTAATCACGATGGCCCGCTTTTAACTGATAATCTGCTCATGTCCTAATAAGTCTATGCATCCCTGCCGTTAAAGTGACAGTGACAGCACGAGACTTAACGCCAACTTACATTGAGTAGCGTATGAGTATTTGGCTATTAATCTACCAAACAAATATCTAAAACAAATTCATACTTACATAGAAACGCGACATGTTCAGAAACGATAGGTACCTCCTATTTCTGTGTAGAACCGCCTTTGTGTCATTAGCCTCGCCTACATCGATCAGGATGAATGCTACCAAACTTATGTAGCATATCAAGACCACTGGGATGAACTTGTTCATATTTTGTCTATGGAGTTTCACGGGAAATGTGTATGCAGCTTTATTTCGTTCTCATTTTGAAATTGTGATTCGAATCTTAAAAAAATATTATGCATAAAGTAAGGCAAAGGTATTTCATATTATCCTATATAAGAAACAGGGTTAAATGTTAAGAGGAAAATGCGGTTGGCATTTAGTCCATACAAACGTATTCTTCAGTTTCCTCCTTGGATAATGTCACTAGAGCAAATATTTTTTACCATATTATGATATATATCTACAACTACTATGTCCCTATGTTTTGTTTTTGTCAATTAATAAATTATTAAAATAACAAGAAACGTTTAAATTTAACAAAAATCGACCGGTTTTACCACCGTTTTCAAACACCTGGCAAACAAATTTGACGAATATAAGAAATAAAAGAAAAACATACAGACATAACCACAGTCTTTCTTAAATTATTACAGGAAAAAATATTAAAATCGGTCCAGATTTGAAGAAGGAAACAGGGAATACGAACGTACGATTACGCTAATATTGCACAGGAGAAATCAGTCCGAGATGCAGGTGTCTCTTTCGCGCTCAATTGGGAAGGTTTGCGTGAGGGGTGGGACGGAAATAGATCGCAAAAACCTATTCAAATTATTAATATTTTGCAGCCCGCGTTACCTCTTAAGGACGTGCTATTTGTTAATTTAAATTACAAGTCATTGATATTATGTTGATATTTTTTGTGAATACGAAGGAGAGTCTGGTGATGTATTGAATAAATATTCAGATAAACGTTTAGTGTTTATTATGATTTTTAAGTCGTAATGATAAGGTAAATAAAAAAATTCTTAGAAACAAGAGAAAGTTTTTAAACTGTTAAGTGTAAAATATTTGGAATAGCTAGCCGATGTAAATTGTTAGTTATAATATTGATGTTAATTTATAATACAAAGTACATTTCAATCATAAAGATCGATGCACAGAAATGAGTCTTTAATAATTTATATACTTACCAAATTAATCTTTTTATTTTTACGATAACTATTATGTGATTAAATACTTCGTCCATCAAAACCTCACTTTTAAAACTAAACAACAAATAGTATAGACAATAATGAAGAAAAAAAATTAAGTACCTAATATTTTAGGTTATAAAACGCCATGCGATGGTACTGTAAGAGAAAATGAACTAAACTATTTAAAAGTAGGTTTTATTTGATTTTTTATTTATAAGATGGCTATTCTTTAGCGTGACCCAAAACTTATGGTAATACAGAGTGGCGGTTATACATGGTGTTCAAAAATACGCACGTTCCTTGACATAAAGAACATGGGATCTGAAATAAATTAACGAACCTATGAATTTAATATACCTTTGAATTTCCACGTTTAATTGAGTTAATATGAGTTTCTTTTTAATATATAATGGCATTTCTGGTTAATCACGAAGCGACACGTTTTAAATTTATTTAAAAAGGCAGTCATTTTCACCCACCGAAGCAATTGTTCCATTAATTTTAATAGGTACTTCCATTATCATAATTTAATATTACATCACTTTACAGTGATAATGAGGAGATAGACCCAGTTTTCCTTAATTAAGTTACAAGTAGATTATTTTATGGTAGAAAGATTACGTTACGTTATTAAATAGAATAAAAATTACTAAGCATTATGAAAAAAAAAACACCCTGTATAAGAATAGTTAACGGTTTACCATTATTTGTTAGTCGTGATCAACGGTACGTTATCCGCGGATAATCTTGACACTGTTAACTTAGAACTGAATGCGGTACTTTGCTTCCATAGACTAATAGAGATAGAAGAATAAAAGAATATAAATGAAAGAAAAGTAAAATAAAAAAAGAAATGTAACGTTGAATAAAATATAGGAAAAAAATTGAAATAAATACCAAAATCAATTGAGAAGAAGGAGAATAACATAAACACAAAAAAATATCAAAAATGAATTTAATAATCAATTCGGCGTTATTATTATTAGTGTTGGGAACTCAAGCACAAGTAAATGATACTGGCGAAATAGAAGTACATAAGAAAAGTGAGATATTGTCTAGAAGAAAGAGATTCATTATATTTCCTGAAGGCAGTTCTTTACAGTTGGGTAAGTTTGCATTTTAAACATTATTTTTGTATTTCGGCATTAGTCAGTTCATTTTTCGTTCATGTCCGTTTTTCATTCGGCCTCTTTCACGAGAACAAAATTATTTATTTTACAGATTTTTTTAAAAATATTACAAATTACACTCGTGTGCAATGAATTCGAGTCACCAACATAAACAAACACATTAAAATGTTAAACACTGTTTTGTGAGATATTAAAGTTTATGTTGGTGACCCGGATTCATTGCTCCCGATTGTATAATACAGTGAATGAACAATGAAAACCAATATTTCTGTCGTATATGTATACGACACATGATCGACATGTTTGTCAGGTTTTTTACTTGACAAACTTAACTAAGCAAATTTTTTATACAGTGTTCATAAAAAATAAAACCCGCGAAATTAAGTTTTTACGTAATAATTCCAGTTTACGTTTATTAAATAGTACAAAACATATTAACCCTACAAAGGCACTCTCCGACCGTTCTACCATTTTTAATTCATCACCACCAACCGGGATTGTCCAAATCAAAAGAGCCACAAAGATCTAAACAGCATATTGGATGCTGTGCGGTCCGTTACGAGCAAGCAATTGCTGTGTGCTCCTAACAAATGGACCTGTGACGTAATGTGCTCTTCAAAACACGGTGTACGTTGTTATATCAGTGTCTGGTTCCGTATCGTTTATAAAGCAAATCCAGGGTTAAATTACTAAGTGTTGGGGTACAGTGAAAAGTATAAGTCGATGAATATTTTGGAATATCAAAATGTTTGTTCTGCCTAGCCTTTTTCCAACTATGTTGGGGTCAGCTTACAGTCTAACCAGATGCGGCTGAATACCAGTATTTTACACGAAGCGACTGCCGTCACACCTCCGCAACCCAGTTACTGGGCAATGCCGATATGTTAAGGATACACCGGTAGTCAGACTTTCGGGTTTCAGACTTCCCGTAACGACTGTCGCTCCGTGTAAAATACTGGTATTCAGCCGCATCTGATTAGACTAAAAGCTGCCCTCAACATAATTGAGAAAAGGCTAGGAGGGAGAGCTGCTACCGCTGGTTCGTCTACCAACTTTCTTGATTGTAGTTAAATTGAAATTCCGCTGAAATATTTTTTTACGGCGGCCTGCAATCATTGATATGTTAGAGCAATTCTATGCAGGTGGGTCTGAGCTTGATCCCAGCCCTAACATTTCGAATTGTGTGTCCTCCAACTCGCACCAGGCCCGCGTGATGGACTAAGGCCTAAACCCTTCTCATTCTGAGAAGAGGCCCGTGCCCAGCAGCGGGACAGTAAACGGCCTGATTATGCTATTATCCTTATGTTGTATTCATGTTTTTGTTTCAGTATTCTGCACGTCATACGCCATGATCTTCGCAATTGGAGATATTTTCCTGTACGGGTCGACCGCCGCGTTGGCTTGGGAGCTGCCTCAAGACCCATATTCCCCATTCAGACATCGAGCTGATCCTCTCCACAGGAGGGTGGATACCAAAACGATATACTTTACTGATGAAGATGGAAGGATTATTGATCAAAAACCGTATTACAGGTAACATAGAGTACAAAATCTATAAGCCGGAGTTTTGTAATGCTTCGTAGGAATGAATGCTCTTTGAAATTACATCAATAACATGATGATTATTCTCTAAAAATGTTGTTTTCCATTCCAATCACTTTTAGAAAGTAAAAAAATTGCATTGATGCAGTCATAAACACCAATAATATAAATATTTATTTTTTTGGAAATAGAAAATCTTGTATGATTTGATTAGAATAGAACAAATCATATACAAGTCACTAAATTTAATGCATCTGGTGATGTGCTTGCGCAGCTGAAAACATATTAATATTATGATATTAATTTATACGTAATTGTATAAAAACATGTTGTTTTTTGCGAATTGGTGCTGATTGTTGATATTAAAATCCGGCGCCAAGCAGTTTACTGTGTTCTGTCGTGTGTATGTGAGAGCCAGAGGGGTATAGGGGAATCCCTCTATATCTCTGTTCCTTGGATTTGTGTGCTCCATATTAGACTGTCTGCACTTACCATCAGATGAGACTAAGACCAAACGCGAACAAGTCAAGAATAAAAAAAGAAAAAAAAGACGGAAAAGACGAAAAAAGAAAAAGAAAGATATTTCCTCAAGTACTAACATTGCAGAAAAAAAACTCAACCCAGAAAATTAACGTATGAGGTAGTAAATGGTTTGAACTCTGTCTTAGAAATGAATTTCAAACACACTTGTAACTATACGGGTTAACTTGTCTCAGTTCGCTAACCAGCCGTAACCCTCAACTTGGCAAATAATTAATGTCGCGTTGGCGAACTTGGAAAGTAAGAACTTAGCTTGCCGTCCAGGATTTACGTGACTAGATTAATTTACATGAATAAAATTAATATGGTACAATTTTTTTTATTCTGTGGTAGTTGTGGATGTAATAAGTTTTGTTATTATTGACCTCTATATTGTCTACTAGCTGTGTCCTCACGGCTCCGCCCGCGTAAGAAGTTTTATTCCAGTTATAAACATAGCCTATGTTACTCAGTGATAATGTAGCTTTCTACCGGCAAAAGAATTTTTGAAATCGGTCCAGTAGTATTTAAGTTTATTCGTTACATACAAAAATACTAATCTTTTCTCTTTATAATATTAGTATAGATAGAGAAACTGTCAAACCGCCTTTATCTTTCAGTTAAAGTTCAATCGCCGATTGTAAAACATGCCTATAGTCACGTAATTCAAGATATCAGACAATCCCTATACAACAGATGATTTAACTGCCTCGTTGGTCTAGTGGTGGCAAACGTGATTGCTGATCGTGAGGTCCTGGGTTCAATCCTCAGGTTGGGCAAAGTGTTGGTTTTTTCCGTGCGAAATTTCTCAGTAGCAGCCCGGAGGTTGGATTTGTGCCCGGTTGATGGCAATAGGCTCGCCCCCTATTACATGGGACTTAAACATTACGGTGAAATGAGGCTGTTACTATACACTTCTGCCGAACCCTTCGGAGAATACAGCCGTGATGTTATGTTTTATGTTCACACTAAAACTGAATAAAGGCTGATTATTTAAACAATAATAAAAACTTATTTCCCCAGCTAAATTACAAATCCACGAACGACAAACAACCAACTATACGAAATTAACTATCCATGAACAACTTTCAGAAAACCCATAGTGAATCCTGCTTTCGCGAAACGCAGCGTGGACTGGCCGAATAAAAAAAGAACTTTAGAGAAATTCAAAATAGACAGGAAACAGATGCATGCTTCGGAAAACAAACGGGAATATTTGAAAAGCGAACGCATGGCGCAGCGGAGCGTCGAATTTCACAGGAGCAGTCGCGCCTCACTCTACCAGAAAATAGAGACTATGCTACATGGGTCGGTATTATGTCGTGCATTGGTTTGTTCGTCGCGTGAAATGATTTTAAATTTTTGATTGCTTTTTTATGGTTCTATTTTTAAATTTACTGGGTCTTTGGGCCTCATTTTTAAGCTGTAGTACAGATTTTTTGTAGGAAAACTTCTTTGAAATAACTTTTAAGTTAAACGGTTTTATCTTGCAGTACCCCTGTATCATCAGGATTTGAGGATTGAAGGTTGTAGTTATTATAATGTTGTATTGTCATGGGAATTGAATTTATGTGCGAAGTTTCAGGTGAATCGGTTAAGCAATAAGTAGTAGTTGAAAAATCTGTTGCAAGATTTGAATCAAACAAACAAATATACGAAGTGAAGCTAATTTAAACCGTTTAAAAATATGCAGAATGTAGCTCTTGATAGATTCAAGAGGCCCTCAACTATAGAATTATAATCAAATTATTATTATTATAAGTAACTAGCTTTTGCCTGCAGCTTCGCTTGCGTGAAGTTTGAAATCCCGTTAAGCCCATTTTAAAATCCAAAACGTCCGTCTTTTATCACCCCCAGCGGTTTAGGCTGTGCGTTGCTAGATTAGTCAGCCAGTCGGTCAGTTTCTCGCCATGCTTCTTACTTCAAAAGTACCAGATTTGTCATACAAACTTTCAACAATTATTTCACCCCCTTAGAGGTTGAATTTCCAAATATGTGTACATTTATTCCTAACCTAACCTTTCGGAGAGAGATGCATTTTGGGATATTATAAGAGGTATTGTAAATGAGTGTAGAATAAATGAGAATATTGTTATGCTTGGTGATTTCAATGGTTGGATAGGTGTGAAGAGGAAAGGATACAATAAGTACACTAGGTGCGTTTGGGGATAAAAGGGTGAATGAGAATGGAATGAGTTTGTTATAAATATGCGTGGAGAAGAATCTTTCTATAATGAACACTATGTTTAATCATAGAGAGATTCACATGTATACGTGGGAAAGGCAAGATAGTAGAAGCATGATTGACTTTGTGGTTGTTGATGAAAGACTGAAGAGTAAGGTCACAGATACAAGAGTGTATCGGGGTGCCAATGTGGGGACCGACCATTATCTTGTCATGTGCCGAATACATGGCCTGTTTAAACGTTGGTGCCATCGGGTTCGGGTTCCTGTGACTGCACTTGAGAGAATAAAAGTAGAAAGGTTGCAAGAAATGTATTGCATGACATGCATAAGCTTACGCCTCAGTTGTAGCGTATCATAACCGACCATCCCCGTCACAAACAAGGAAGGATACAAAAATGGATAATACCCATACGTCCGAAGTAAATTAGAATATAATGCAGCTGTGTGGGATCCATATGAAAAAAATTATGCTCTAATGATAGAGAAGATCCAGAAAAAAATCACTCGGCATATATATATATATAAAAGAACGTATGGTACTATCCATTTTTGTATCCTACCTTGTTTGTGACGGGGATGGTCGGTTATGATACGCTACAACTGAGGCGTAAGCTTATGCATGTCATGCAATACATTTTGCTGATGCGCCATAAGATAGACAGTCCATCGGTGCGAGAACGTGTTGGCCTGTTTGTGCCGGACCAGTACATGCGTGCAACTGGACGAAGGCGGCACCGACTACTGGCTCACCCTGTCACCTGGCGCTTACCTCATTCCAGCAGGAGCCCAACCGCCAAGGCAATCGCGTTGCTGAATGAATTTGGTGAGAGCTGCCCAGATGCCGACATATTTTCTGATAGTATTAACCTATTAAAGAATGTTATATTGTTGTTTCTTGGCAGAAGTTTCAATGTTTAATGCTTTGTTTTGATTTTGTTTGTCGTTATTTTTGTACTTTTTTTTTTTTTTTTTTTCTCTCTCTTTAGCATATAAGCGTTTTGGTGTTTACTGTAAGCTTGTATTGTTGTAAATAAATAAATAAGAATTAAAAGTGAAAGAGGAATATAAGAGGGAAGTAAAAGAGAAGACGAATGAGATTTTAGAAGGAATGAATGATTATAGTTTAGAAGAAGCATGGAAAAAATTGACGACATATTTGTTGCTGTGGCTGAGCGTTCGGCTTCTGCGCTACGGGTTGTGGGTTCGATTCCCGCACGGAACAAATATTTGTATGGCCTACAGATAGTTGTTCCGGGTCTGGATGTTTGTGCGTGTGAAGATTTGTGTTTGTAAACGCACCCACGATACAGGAGAAATCCTAGTGTGGGGCAAAGTTTAAAAAAAAAAAAAGCATGGAATGTTGTAAAAAACAGCATGGTGCAAGTGGCCACAAAAGTATGCGGTGTGGCGAAGAGGAAAAATAACAGGAGAACGAATGATTGTTGGATAGATGATGAAGTTAAAGAGGTCGTACGGAAGAAGAAAGAAGCTTGGCTTAATTTATTATATACCGAAATAAAGGCGGAAGTAAAAGAGATCGTAAAGATGAAGAAGAATGAAATGGAAGATAAGTATAATAGGAAGTTCCCCGACAACTTCAGGGTCAATGTTAAGCTGTTCTGGCAACAAGTAAGATTGGCTCGTGGAGTTTCGGGGACATCAAATATGAATATAGTTAGAGGAGGAGATGGATGCTTGTTAAGTGAAGAATGCAAGGTTTTGGAACGCTGGAAGGTATATTTTGAAAGTTTATTTAGTTGGCAGG
Organism: Amphipyra berbera; assembly: GCA_910594945.2. NCBI lineage: Eukaryota > Metazoa > Arthropoda > Insecta > Lepidoptera > Noctuidae > Amphipyra > Amphipyra berbera. The sequence goes on along the minus strand of OU343136.1, from coordinate 3,674,131 downwards.
ATAGTGTGCAAAGAGTGGGTAACTGGGCGGAAGCGAGTGAGTCAGACATTGACTTGGATGAAATCGTGAAAGCGCTGAAATGTATGAAAGTTGGAAAAGCTGCTGGGTGTGACAGAGTGTCTGTCGAAATGCTTAAGGGCGGTGACGGGGTGGTAGCAAGCCTGCTGTACCGGATCTTTAATATGTGTTGGAAATTCGGCCAAGTGCCGGGCGACTGGTGCAAAGCTGTAATCGTACCACTATATAAGGGAAAAGGTTCACAGCAGGAGTGTAAAAACTACCGCGGCATTAGTCTTTTCAGTGTGGTCGGCAAACTATTTGCGAAAGTTTTAATTAACAGAGTGATAAGAATAACAGATGAGAAATTATGGGATGTTCAGGCAGGGTTCAGAGAGGGGATGGGCTGTATGGATCAGATCTTCTCCTTGAGGTGCATAGCCGAAAAACATCTGGCAAAGCACAAGAAAGTGTACTGCGCTTTCATTGATTTGGAGAAGGCCTATGATAGTGTGTGGAGGGAAGAATTGTGGTCGACACTATCTTTGTACGGGGTGGACTGGCGCTTGATACGGGCACTGAAATCGCTGTACAGGGATTCCAGTGCTTGTATTAGGATAAATGGGGCGTTCACAGACTGGTTTGGCATCTCCAGAGGTGTTAGACAGGGTTGTGTAGCGTCTCCATGGCTGGTCAACCTATACATGGATAGTTGTTTGACAGATTTAAAAGGGAGTGAGTGTGGATTGAAAATGAATGAGTTGCCTGTCAAATGTCTTCTCTACGCAGATGATCAAGTTTTGCTTGCATCGTCGGCGGAAGAGTTGCAAGACATGGTAACTATGATGAATGGAGCATATAATATGAAAGAGATGAAAATTAATGTAAGCAAGACGAAAGTAATGGTTTTTGAATGAGTTTGTTTATTTGGGAAGTATGTTTAAAAGAGATGGTAAGATTGACGAAGATGTGGAAAGAAGAGCAAATGCGGGAAATAAAGTAAATGGTGCTATGCATGCGGTTGTGGCTAGCCAGTCGATGTCCAAAAAGGCACGACTGGCTGTCCATAATGGTGTGCTGGTACCTACGCTTATGTATGGAAGTGAATGTTGGTCGTGGCAGAAGAGGCATGAAAGTAGAATAAATGCCGTGGAAATGCGTTCCTTGCGAAGTATGTGCGGTGTAACTTTGAATGATAGATTGAGAAATGAAGAGATTAGACAAAGTTGCGGTTTAAAAGATGATGTAGTGACAAAAATTGAAAGGAGTATGCTTAGGCTGTTTGGTCATGTTGAGAGAATGAGTGAACGGCGATTAACAAAAGGAATTTATAAAGCGGATGTCAATGGGAACGCCGGTAGAGGACGTCCTAGAAGGACATACATCGATGTTACTGGTGATGTTCTTCACAAAGGTCAGGTGCGTAGTACTCTCAACCGGCGTGCGTGTATGACAAGATGTATGAATGTGGATGAAGCGAAAGGGGTATGTAAGGGTCGTAGCATGTGGCGTTCTATAGTTTCTGCCTACCCCCATGGGAAAAAGGCGTGAGTTTATGTATGTATGTATGTTTATTCCTAACCAGAAACCTTAATATTTAATTTCATCTTTCTTACTTCAAAAACGACGGACTTACATACAAACTTCAACCCCCCATTTTACCCTCTTAGGGGTGGAATCTCCAAAAACCCTCAAACACCTATACGTTTATTTCTTTCCAAAAGCCTAAATATTTAATTCCATATTTCTCACTTCAAAAATACCAGATTTCTCATACAAACTTTCAACACTTATTTCACCCCTTTAAGGGTTGAATTTCCAAAAATGCTCAAACATTTGTGCGTTTATTTATAACCAAAAACCTTAATATTTAATTTCAAGCTTCTTACTTCAAAAATGACGGACTTAAAATACAAACTTAAAAACGATATTTCACCCCCTTAGGGGTTGAATTTCGAGAAATCCCTTCTTAGTGGATGTTTACGTCACAAAATGAACCTACTGTCAAAATTTCAAGTTTCTAACCCTAGCCGTTTAGGCTGTGCGTTGATAGATCAGTCAGTCAGTCAGTCAGCTTCTCCTTTTATAAGTATAGATAGTGTTACATCTTTGTTATGATACACTCGAGAGCAATGAATCCGGGTCACCAACATAAACCTTAAAACCTCGGAAGACGTTGTTAAATGTTTTAACATTGTTTTGATTATGTTGTTGACCCGGATTCATTGCTCCCGAGTGTATGGTTTGTTTAGGAGAAAACTTTAATCAAAATTCAACGAATTACATACGTCAATAAATAACTATTGCAGTTTCACTAAATATTAACATAAAAGTGTTATTTGTGATGAGAAGTTATTGAACTTATTTTTACTCATTTTCCAGCCTCGGTGTAAACGGTAAGCACTGTGTGCTGAAAACATTATGCCTAGTCGGTAAAACGCAGGAGCATCCTCAAGGCATGTTTTTCCAGGAACTAATGAGAGCCGTTTTCACGTAAGTACCAGTTTAGAACTTCTGGACTATGCGTCTAATTTATATCAGTCCGTTAATGACCACTGCTGGACTTGAATCGTCTATATATCGCACAGAAGATGGTCTTCTTCCTCCTAGCCTTTTCACTGCGCTTGCTGCGATCAGTCCGTGGATGGGTGACCGTTCGTTATACATCGAGACCCCTCCATGCCTCGAAGAGCACGTTAAGCAGTCGGTCCTGGGTGTCATACGAATACCCATGACAGTCATTACGCGTCGTCAGAAGCTCGAAAGTCTGACAACCGGTCTAACCTTAGGATATCGGCATTACCCAGTAACTGGGTTGCGGAGGACTGATGACAGTCAGTTTGTGTAAAATACTGGTATTCAGCCGCATCTGGTTAGACTGGAAGCTGACCCCAACATAGGAAGACTAGGAGGAAGAGATGGATGCTATGATAATATTGATGGTGGTTATGTATCTATGGCAATTTGATGAGCACGTAACTTGGCAAGAGTAGAGAAAAGAATTCCTCTCCTTTCTTTCTTTCTTCTAAACAGATAATATGTAAAAAATAAATTATGGTAATAACCATAGAATAATGACAAGCAATAAATGTGATCATTTTTTGTGGCACTAAGTGTACATGCGCAAACTTACTCCCACTACGCCAAAACCTTGCCAAGGTGCTGGCGACTGTAACCTAATGTAATATTACTCAAACCATTAATAAAACCAAAACGAACACGAAAGAATAAAAAAAACAAATTATTCAATATTAAAGACGACAAGATTAAGTCCTATTATAATTTATATTCGAATAATTAATTAGCGAGTCTCAAAACTGAATAATTAAGAATATAATTACAGAGATTTAGTTACAAGTGGCTGGATTTTAAAGCGAGATATTTGATATAGGACTGGTTTGTAAGGCTGCCATTATTTTGTTATTAGACCTTGTAATGCGACTGTTTATAAAGGACGAGCGGCCCGTCCCGTCTTCGCACGGGTGGACATTTTCCCCATTTTGCAACATTTTTCATTTATGCTCCGCTCCTATTGGTCATAGCGTAATGTTATATAACCTTCCTCGATAAATGGACTATCTAACACAAAAATATTTTTTCAATTCCAACCAGTAAGTAGTTCCTGAGATTAGCGCGTTCAAACAAACAAACAAACTCTTCAGCTTTATAATATTAGTATAGATGTATCTACTACAAAAAGAAAACATGGTGTTCTTTTGCTGTGCTTGTCGTGCTGGCCAGGTTTCTCACCGGGCTTCCAATCATTTACTTTCCTTCTCTATATGAGAAGAGACATTTGCCCTGTAGTGAGACAAGGATTGCCAGATGTTTAGAAAAATAAAACCAGACGCTTTTTTTGTTTTTACTGAAACTCACAAAAAACCTTAAGTTTGTCCGGTTTTCACAAACGTAAAGACAACCGGACTGTCCGGTACCGGACATTTGACATCCCTGAGTGAGAAGGATACAGGTTGCTCATAACATTCCATATACTTAGTGGTAGACGACATTCCCTACATTTTGTTAACGTACAATTTCTTTTTTGCAGTTTACCGAAAAACTCAGCGAGCATCGAAGATAAACATGGTGATTACGATGCAGCTCATTCAACCACGGAGTCCTGTGAGGAACTGTACCCAGAATGCGATGAACCCTTGCTTGAACCAGACTCGCCAAGATTTGCTTATTAAAAGTGGCAGACGACAGACTTGATGTAGCTCCGATAATCGTCACCGAGGCACCGGCTCTTTAACGTTTGTCACACCAAACGCGGGCGTGAGCGGATCTTTCGTCGGCGGGCCAGCGCTCGCGTTTAGTGTGACATGCTTTATAGTAATCTCTTGGATACAACTCACGCGGGTCCGCCAACGACACGCTCCGCTCGCGCCCCGCGTTTTGTGCACCGAACGCTTTTGTGAGTTTTTATCGGTTGCAAAAAGAAATGTATGCACGTAGCGATTAGGGGTGTTTGAAATTCAACCTTGGCTTGTAAAATATTTAACTATAAGTACATTGGTCAGAAAATCATTTGGATTACGCTACTTAAGTACATATTTTCGTAGTTGACCCTTTATTGTTAGTAGTGAAGTTTTGTAGACTATTTTTGCCGACAAAAAGTCGATCACAAATTGTCGGTCGTGTACGAGCTACCTATGTGAACTTAGTACTGCGTTAGAGAGGTCTTGTTATATTGGCCGTTTAATGTTTGCAGTTCCTATACAGAGTGGAATCTATCTTTTAATTTTTAGAGACTATTAGTTCACTTTATCAATTTGTTGAAGATTTAATTAAGAATTAAGTGGCAGAGATATTACTAAAATATATGCCTTAAGTGCTTCGATCAACAATACAACTAGATACCCAGCCGCATACAAAAACAACGCTAAATAGTGGCACTCAACAGTATGACACTCAACAGAGATGTCGTAATAGTTCGGTCAAAAAACGTCAATGTACAGCGTCGCTGGCGTGTTACTCGCGGCAAGCAAATAAGAAATAAGAGCACAAAAGTATTTGTGCTCTTATTTTTCGGGCAGTTTTTGAAGCGCTTGTCGGGAATCTAGTACATTATTGATCGAAGCTTAAGTGTTTAAAAGAATAATGAAGAAAAGGTTTAAGTAATTTTTAGTTTCGTAAGGCAAGCCTTTTGCCGAGGAGATATTGGCGACAGGCTTGCTCTTAATCATATCTTGGATCGTTATTGGTAAGGGCAGATTCAAGATGTACAGGGGCATGTGAGGACACTCCTTGCTAATCTGACTGTCCCCCCTGCCCTTCAGGTGTCATTGGCATCCGATGTGTGTACAACATTACGATCGCATTTTAAGTATTCGAAGTCTTCTTCTCTCATGTCGGCACGAGCTATATGGGAATAGCTCATACCATGGTGAAAAGATTAGCCAGTCGGCAAGGCTGGTAGCGAGGCTGACTGCACAGGGTGTGCCGGACGTATAAAGGCTCATTTACACGGAGATCGTTTCTTGAATCAAGTCTCATGCCATCTCTGTTTTCATCGTAGAAAAAGACAAAGACAGAACGAGTCTTGCTTCGAGAAACTGTCATCGTGTAAATCAGTCGTAAGTATCGTCACTCGTGGAGGTTATTTTAATGCATTATCTGAGGTATGAAGGTGTGACGGCATAAACTAGTATTTAAGGTTTGGTAAGGCATTAAAATAATTTATCAATTAATTTGTTTATTTATGTTCCCAAGGAGGGTTGATGTCAGGCAGGCGGCCGGTCATAAAGCAATAAGTCAAAACCTCTAACAACATTGTTGTTACACCGCCGACTCCACCTAGTGTGGGATAAGGGCAGGAAGAAGAATAAGAATTTGTATAATTATGTTTTTAATTTGACCTCATTACTTACCTCATTAGAGTGAGATTTGTTTTGCTCAGTTTTAAGCGTAGTATCTCATTCTTAGTTATAAGTAATTTTTTTTTATTAACTTTATAATGCTTTTTTTAACTTGTTCTATAATACATTATTGACCGGTGTTCTTTTATTTATTCAATATTTCCTAAATTCCTTTATGTTAGAATTCCAGTATGTAACGCACCTACTCTCTAATAGGGCCTAATTCATTTCTTTGTTTCTGAGCAAACATTTTATGTTTCAAACATTCTAAATTGTCACACGAAGATAACAGTAAATCAATTTGCATAGTGTTAATTGACATTTCATTTGTAACATTAGGTTTCAATGGTCCAAGAACGGACAGTACGTTTTATGATTTGCAACTGGCAACTCTAAAATCCGTTTTGAAATTCATATTTAGAATCTTTAAGTGTAACTTCCGTGTGGCCAGTTCTAAATAAAATCCGTTAGGTGTCTAGCGTTCCTATTTCAAAATTTATATTTTTGAATAACTGCTCGGTATTCTAAATATGAATAGTTTCGTTTTTTATTTCATAACATTCCTAGTTGTACAGACAGTCATTAGTGAAAATTTAAATAATACAGTAAATGAATTTGACGAGGAAAATGAAGGATCAAGAGTGCTGTCGAGACGAAAAAGATTCGTAATATTTCCAGATGGGAGCTCTCTGCAACTGGGTAGGTGAATACTTATGTATGTTAAGCTGTCTTTAATGAGATAATGTACGTTGGTCGGTTTTTGGTAAAAGTGCATCAGTAAGACAGCTTTATTTCGTAACTTTTGTAAGTGAATCATTATGGTTAGTGTAAATAAAAAGATGTTGTGAGGTTATTTGACATTCTAGTGTTTGAACTGAATACGCAGAACCTTAATTATTCTTAATTGAAAGGTATTCGTTAGTCACATTATTTACAGTGTCTATTCTGCCAGAATTTTACCGTAATTCAGTTACATTCCCTCTGATCCTCTAAACATAGCATGCGAGTTTAGAATTCAATGCAAATTCATGTCGAAAGCTTAATTTACCATATTAAAATTACTCTGAAGCGGCGGGCAAACTGGCTAATTCGGAGTATCTAATCTGTTTAGAGAAATAGCGCTTAGTTAGAGCTTGTTCACATCGGGCTGCAAACCTCGACACTTTGTGTATACAAGACGACATAATGATATAATTGTATGTACAGTTGCAGTCTGTATAATCGTTATTAAACATAAACTTCTCTCCATTAAGATTTTTCTCATCAATGTTGTGATGATGGGACTTTCAGTCATAATTAGACATCGGATTATATGCATTTGCATGTTTGCATATGCAAATGCATATAATTCTATTTTTATAGCGTTATTGCATATTTGGGTACTTTTGCATTGACAGTGCTTATTTCAGTAGTTATACTTGTTAGGCGTGTCGTATTATGCCGTATTATATTGTAGTCTTTGGTCAACACATCCACCTCGCACAAAATCAGCGAGCGCACTGAATCCTATCTACTCAGGGTTGCCAGATGGCGAATTATTTTTCTCGTACCAGGGCTGCCAAATATCTCGTACTTTCAATACATAATCTCGTATGAGTCTTTTTTAAAACCTCTTTTTATCCTTTATTTACGCCATGTACTATTACTAGCTAGCCTGGAGTAGGTATATTCCTTAAGCTAGAGGCCGCCAAATGAAAAAAAAAACAGTTAAAACAAACATCATTTAAAAAATTTAACACTTTCTTTAAAACTATCATCAGTGATACATTAAATGGCCCGCGGCTTAGTACCCCCTTTCCGACTAACCTTGTAAATATAATGTGAAAATAAACGTAAATTCTAATAATAAATGGTTTTTTTATTGTTCATATTTCGCCCTTTTTTAGTGCATATTTTGGCATTTTAATAGTGCATATATAATATTATGTCTAGTCATAATATTCAATAACCCAAGGTAGCTCCAGATTACAGTTAGTTCTCACAGAATCTGTTTACAGGACCCGTTTCACCGGGTCTATTTTTATGTTGGTGATGGCGCCTGTAGTTGTATGAGCGAGTTCACATACACGACAGTATTCCGAATCCAGTAAAAAATACTGGTCCGACATTTTTACATGTTCCGTTTTGTCATCAAAAACTGGATGACGGAACAGTATTAAAAACGAATCCGTACATAAAGATGTATGAAGAAGTATGGGTGCGTTCACACACGATCCGTTATTTTTATCGTATCCAACAAATGGCAGCTGACGACACGTTTGGTGCAGTGGCTGAGCGATCGGCTTCTGCGCTACGGGTCGTAGGTTCGGGTTTGTATGGCCTACAGATAGTTGTTCCGGGTCTGGTGTTTGTGCGTGTGAAGGTTTGTGTTTGTAAACGCACCCACGATACAGGAGAAATCCTAGTGCGGGGAAACGTTTAAAAAAAAAGATCCTGTTGATGTACTGCTGACATAGATTAACCATGCACGGGATACTTTTGCATTCAATAAAATACAAAATTACAAAAGTAAACATATGTTCTTAACGTGATGCATTTTAGCGCCTCGAGCGAATTGCACAGCTATCGCTCGCTGCGCAGCCATCTAACTTGGGGCGCTAAAATGCCTCACGTTAAGAACACGTCATGTTTACTTCTTCAAATTTTTTTTTATTAAATCCAAATGTATCCCTAGCAGGGTTAATCTATGTCAGCAGTATATCACGAGGTTTGAAGGAATTACATGATTTCGTTTACACTCTGCATAAAACATAATAACCATTAATAAAAACCTTTTCTACATTTCCAGTATTCTGTTGTCAAACTGCGGCGGTGATCCCAATCGGTGATATATTCTTATTTGGCAACACTGCGGCTTTAGCCTGGAACTTGCCATCAGACACGAAGATCTTTCACACGTTCAAAGACTTCGAGAGACCTCTGCGGAGGAGCGATGTTGTCAAGACAATCAACTATCTGGATGAAGATGGGAGGCTAATAGCTAAAGTTCCTTACAAGAGGTACGTTAATATGTCTTCTTTCCTTAGGGTAATAAGCGAGCTAGAGATCTTCTTCTCTCATGTCGGCACAAGCTACACGAGAATAGGTCATGATGTGGTGAAAAGATTAGCCAGTCAGTGACGTTGGGGATGACTGCCCAGGGTGCGCCAATTATCCGGGTTTGCGGTGCATGCTTTTGCGAATCCCGCGACCTCAGCCAAACGGTCAGGAGGAGGAACACCTTTGGTTTTTAGCCAGTAAGAGTCCGGCAGATACCCTCGCCTTCTCCGAGCGAGGGAAATCCATGAAGTTTTTCCAACGATAAATAAAAAGGTTGTGCCAAATATACTTAAGTATCGTCACTCGTGGTGGCTCTTTTCATTCACCTCAGCCTGTGATAGACAATGACCATAAACGTCCACTGTTAAGTTGGGTGTCCTAATGATCGGTAGATGGGGTATATTGTCATAATCACTACATTTGGAAGACAGGCTGGTGATCACAGTATGTTATTATTAGCAGACAAGGAGATGCCATGGCCCATTAGTTTGACATAGTTTCATAGTTCTCTATCATGACGGTAGCAGAAGCCCAAAGAAACACAAAGTATATTTTTTCTTAGTGCTTAATCACATCAATCAGCAGCAATCCGTAAAAATCTGGATGGTTTTAGACTTATGCGCATAAATTACGATTGCGTGCTTTCAGCTGCGGAAGCATGCTTAAACGTGCTTAATTATGTGTCAGCGTCCGAAAGCATTAACCACACTTGTACGCACATTATAGTGCGTTCAATCCACGAAGACGCGTTCCACTCTTTGTCTAAATCGCTACAGTACAAAATTGTGCATTATAAATTGCTATTGTGCTAGTTCTATCGCCACACAATAGATAGATGTAAAATAAATAATAATAAAAGATGTGTGCATACGCACCATGTGGTTACCTCTCACAAAAAGGAGTGGGGCGTATTTTCATGGATTGAACGCAATGGTACCTCAATTTGAAGCAAAAGGTGAATCGTCGCGAAACAAAATGGCTATATTCTATGCTTTTAAGTCAGTCCTATGTCACTTTTAATGCATTGAAATATAGCGTTATTAACTTGTTATGGGTTAATTTTTAAATGCCAACATAATTCTTCCAGGAGGATAATAGTGAACCCAGCCTTCGCCAAGAGAAGTATAGAAGACAACACACTATCGTTCAAAGAGAAGTTGAAACTAAAGATTGATAGGAAGAAGATGCACGAAAGACATTTAAAGAAAGACTATTTGAAGGCACAGGATCTGGACAAGGACAGTATAGAGTTCCATAGAAGCAATAGAGTGGAACTTTATCAGAAGATAGAGAAACTGTTATCTGCGTAAGTACTATTTTGTAAAAAGCATTTTTGGATCTATGCATACCTACTTCGGAAGATATAGGTAATCCTGCGTAAAAAACTGCCTTTTTACTTTAGTGGTCGCAAGCGCGGTTGCTGAGCATGGGGTCCAGGGTTCGATCCCCAGGTTGGGCTAGGTGTTATTGGGTTCTTCCATTAGGAATTTCTCAGTAGCAGCCCAGAGTCTGGATTTGTGCCCGGTTAATAGCAATAGGCTCGCCTTCTATTACGTGGGACATAAACATAACTGGCGAAACGATGGTGTACTAAAAACACCTCTGCCGAACCCTTCGGGGAATACAAGGCGTGATGTTATAAAACTCAATAACGACTTGCCTGATCTTAGAAACCCAGTATCCGAGACTCAGCAGTTGCGCTTGTAAACAACAATCGAAAAAAGAATCGAGTCTTGTAGATCAGATTTATGGTAGAAGTAGTTTTATGATTGTTTCTATTGTACCGCAAATGCTAATATTCGTAAATAGAATGATCGTCCATTTACACTAGCGACCATGGCACGCGTCGACGATACGGATACGATGATCGGATTGGCAAAATTATACTTGGACTCACCTTTACGGTAAAAACAGTCAAAAATTGCTTTGTCAAACCTAATCCACAAGACTTGATTCTCTATTCAACATCATTCAGTCTACCCCAGTTGTATTCTTTAGGGTACGCTCAAATCAACACGATCAGTTACTGGAACTGTCATTGTAGCAACGTATTCAAACCAAACGCGTAGCGACGTGGTCAATTCAAACAGAACTGGTTAGATTTAAACAGTTGACGTAACTGATTGTAACCGTGCACATCACCGCGACCGCAAACTGGACGCGTTGGTTTGAGGTCCACCTGCCTTTAGCACTACACATAAAGTGTCACGCGACGTCAGGTCCAGGGTTTCTAATCTGCGTGGTCAATAAGTCAGTAACCTGTTGACATACATACATACATACATAAACTCACGCCTTTTTCCCATGGGGGTATGCAGAAACTATAGAACGCCACATGCTACGACTCTTACATACCCCTTTCGCTTCATCCACATTCATACATCTTGTCACACACGCACGCCGGTTGAGAGTACTGCGCACCTGACCTTTGTGAAGAACATCACCAATAACATCGATGTATGTTGTAACCTGTTGAATAAGTCAATTATCCACGAATTGACGTCAATCGAGTGACGTCAGGTAATGATGACGCAAGTCAGACTAGCGGCACTTTGCTGTTAACACCCCACTGTCTAGGATCACACGCGGCACAGTACTACTGCAAGTATTGCCGTTGTTCGGCGACTCCTGACATCGACAAAGTGCCGCTCGTCTGTAAGTGCCCTTAGACAAGACGATTTCTTACCGCACGCTGTGAATAGACGCGTGTTTCAACAAAACCCTGCACGCTTGGTGGTATTATCTATATGGTCCGCCTGGCTAACTACCACTCTTACATTAAAGTCTGGCGCCAAGCAGTTTACTAGAACCAGAGGAGTATAGGAGAATCCTTCTATATCTCTGTTCCTTGGATTGGTGTGCTTCGTCTTAGACCCTGTCTACGCTTAGGTGAGGGAGAAACGCGCCCAAGTCAAGTTTTCTTTTTTTTAAAAGACAATTTCTTGGCGAACCTAGGTTGTCATCTTCAATAATTGTTATCCACGTAAAACTTTTATAAAACCTCTAATATCCGTGTTCTCCACAATAAAGCATTTCTAAACAGCTTACCGTAATCTGTGCAGGATGGGTCGAGACGGGCGTCAGTGCGTTCTTTACAAACTATGCGAGGCAGCGCAACGGGCTCCGAGGCAGGGGACATTCCTCCAGGAATTCCTCCGAGCCGTGTTCACGTAAGTATCGATTTTCTCACTACTGTTGTATTGTTGTGCCTGTGAGTGGTATTGTGGGGAATTCTTCTCTTGTAAGCCCTTTGTTGGCGAGAGATCTTTTTTATATTTTAATGGCATTTTTGAAGAGAAACTTGAGGAGGTAAGGGGGACTGATAGACTAACAAAATGATCTACACTCGGGAGCAATGAATACGGGTCACCAACATAAACAAAATAATGTTAAAATGTTAAACAATATTTTCCGAGATATTGAGGTTTATATTGGTGATCCGGATTCATTGCTCCCGAGTGTACTTCAAAAACTCTTTTCATAAACGTCTTTTTCACATGAGAGTGGGCAGAAACTATAGAACGCCACATGCTCCCATCCTTACATGCTCGTTTCGCTTCATCCACATTCATATATTTTTTCATACACTCACGCCGGTTGAGAGTACTACGCACCTGTCCTTTGTGAAGATATAACATCGATGTATATCCTTCTAGGGCGTTATCTACCGGCGTTTCCACTGATATCTGCCTTATAAATTCCTTTTGTTAATCGCCGTTCACTCATTCTCTCAACATGACCAAACTACCTAAGTTCTTTTCAATGGTTTGTAATTAATAACTATTGGCATAGTGAGCAGCTCCTTCTTCTTTTCGTGTGGTTAGTGACTAACCTGGTGTCAGAGTTTATGCCGCCCATGGGCCTGTGACTAGGCTTCACATGCCTTCGAGAAATATCTCTCAGGCATGCTAGTTTCCCCACGATGTTTTCGATCACCTTTTTTAAGCAAGTGATAATTATACAATACCTACGCACATGAATCCGAAAAGTCAGAGGTGCGTGCCTTGGGTTCGAATACGAGACCTATGACTTGGCAGTCCGTTGGTCACACCATTAGGCTATCACTGCTTATATACGCTCCTGTTAATATACGAATGTCATAACATAGTCCGGAATGAAGTTAGAAGCCCAAAAGTCTGGTAACCTATGGCTTTCTTCATGTCTTATTGATTGAGCTGCAGAGACCAGAACATTATCTCTCTCTCTCTCTTTCGTGACGCCACGAGCTATGCGGGAATAGCTCCTGCCCTGGTGAAAAGATTAGCCAGTCAGCAAGGTTGATAGCGGAGCTGACTACCCAGGTTGTGCTGGACGTACTTAAATATCATCACTCGTGGAGGTTCTTTTAAACTAAGCTATAACACAACTAATTTATTTCAATTTCAGGTTACCGAAAGGAAAAGAGTTTCAATATGATGAACGCAAGGAGTACGACACGGCTCACGATAAGACACACGACTGTTTAGCGCGGTACCCCGGCTGTGACGACATAAGTGAATCGATATTACAATGATAATTTACGAAATATAATTTTGAAAGAAAAGATTTATTTTCATTTATTCATCTAACAACTTAAATAAATTTTGTAAATATTTCCAATAAAAAATAAAACATTATATGAGGCGATGTGGTCACCCGGCAAAAAACAATCCTAAATAAAATATAATAAATGGTAGCCTACCGGTATCGGAAACAGGGTTCAAGTTACCGGTGGTGAAGGATCCAGAAAAATTGTTTTTTTTTTTAAATTAAAAACGTTGCCCCACACTGGGATTTCTCCTGTATCGTGGGTGCGTTTACAGACACAAATCTTCACATGCACAAACACCCAGACCCGGAACAACTATCTGTAGGCCATACAAATATTTGTTCCGTGCGGGAATCGAACCCACGACCCGCAGCGCAAAAGCCAATCGCTTAGCCACTGCACCAAACGTAACAAACCAAACCAACAATAATAAAACGTGCACCAAACGTGTCGACGACACGTTTGGTGCACGTTTTATTATTAACCTTTCCAGAATAGTTACGTATGTTGTGTATTTAACACTCCTGTTGTAGTATTATTTTACAGGATGGATATACTGGGCGTAAAAATAGCCTGAACGAAGCCGAAGTCTACGCATACTGCACACAAAACTAAATAACATACAGCAAAAATAATTGCTGGGAAACAACTTTTACTTTTTGGAATACCAAAAAGTAAAAGCGCAGTAAAAACAATTAAAAGCTGTTTTGTAATAAAAAAACAGCTTTTAAAAGCTGTTTTGTAATAACAAAACAGCTTTTAATTGTAGCGCGCAATGGGAGGAATGGAATTGTAGCGCGCGCGCGGCAGTCTGGGCCTACATTTCAAAAATGTTGATAATGTTAGCCAGAGCGTCACGGCCATACTGCGATCTCTCTATAGGTTTAAGCATTTCCTCCCATCTAACACTAAAACCCTTTTGGTCCAGTCTCTTGTGCTCCCAGTAATTGATTATGCAGCTGTTTGTCACTCTGATTTATCCCAAGAACTTCTGAACAAATTGGATCGTCTCCTAAACAATTGCATACGTTTTATTTTCGGACTTCGTAAATATGATCACATTTCTCATTACCGTTCTCAGCTTAAATGGCTGCCTATCCGCCAGAGACGATCCCTCAGATCTCTCTGTATGCTCTTCTCCATTATGAACGATTCATGTGCTCCTGATTATCTGAAAATATATTTTCAAGTGTTGGGCAATTCTCACAATCGCAACCTTCGTGCTTCTGAAAATTTACTTCTCGAAATACCTTCACATCGCACAGGTTTCATTTCTAACTCCTTCGCTGTCTCAGCAATTAAACTTTGGAATGTGCTCCCCCTTGATATTAAAAAAGCTCCTAGTAAATTCTCCTTCAAACGCAAAGTTAGGAAACACTACTTGAAGTCGCTGCACTCCTAATCATCTAATTTAGTCTTCGTCATAATTGCATTAAGTTTTTCATAACGTTTTGTAATTGATATATATATATATATTGTAATATCTATATATTTTATTATTTGTATATATGTATTTTATGTACCTAATTTATACTTAACTTTTGATTTCCTAATATATTCAGTCCAAAATTGTCAACTCATCTTTTTCCTGTACCTACGTTTTTTGATGCTTTTCTTTTTAACCCTAAGGTTGACTGGTAGAGAATGCCTTATGGCATTAAGTCCGCCTTATGTACCACAATAGTTCATAGAAGTATAAATAAATAAATAATGTTTTTATAGAAGAATGTTTAGTAATAACATTTAATCGTCCAAAAATACTGTGACTTTGATCTTCAATATCTCCATAGCCAGTCGGTTCCCAGGTATGGCCCAATACCAAAAAATCTTCGTAATGATGGGAAGAATACGTGGCTCTCGGCTTAGTTAAGGGTATTTATACACCCGATATATTAATTTGCCAAAAATATCCGGTACCTACCTACGATTACCGGATCAACAACGTGTTTTCTCACCATCTAAAATTGCAGTTTAATTTGACTCTAAAATCAAACTCACGAATCCTTTAACCACTTTTCTCTCTGTCTCATAGTCATGATTTTATCCTTGCACTCCCTTCTCCTAATAATCTTTTATACTTCTCATGAAATCGTTCGTTTGTGGTCATATTTTTAGCAGACATATTATGCAATATATTGGGGTTATAATTTATGTTATCTCCCTCAGGGGTGATTACAAAATCCATCGATATTATACTCTAATATAATTTGTTTTACTTCCAGTCTCGTATAGACATGGTTTTGCATTCATTAAAATAAATATGGAAATGCACGAAATAAATTAAATCTTGAAATAGTCCATTTTCTTTAGACAATTGTTTGAACCATTTTACTAGTTACATAAATTCTAGATTAATTTTAAAGCGCATAGTATAATCCATTTAGACCTATTTTATCATGCTTCTTAAATGCAAAGATAATTACAGTAATTTTACGTCAAAGACTTATATCAAAATTGTTGGTCATCCAGCAATGAACGAGACATGCGTGAGCCACACATAACATTGACGAATTTCGATTATTATTTCAAAAATCTTTGTGCTACCCCTTAATCTACCTCTGCCGATCATGGCCTCCATGGATACTATATGTAACTAGCTTATGCCCACAGTTTCGCTTGCGTGATTTTTTTCACATCCCTAGGGGAGAAATTTTGAAAAATCGTTCTTTATTGGATGCCTACTTTATAAAATGTACCTGCTGTCAAAATTTCAATTTTATATCCCCAGCGGTTTAGGCTGAGCGTTGATAGATGAGTCAGTCAATCAGTTTCTCCTTTTATATTATACAGATTATACAACCACACCTTTTGTTATATTTATATATATATATATGTATACCTATTATGTTACCTAAATAAATAATTAAAACACAGCTGTTCGTGTTGCTTGGTCTTTGCTATGTAGTTTGTAACAGGCATTTGAGCGAATACTACTTTTATTATAGGTAGAATAATCAAAAGCACGATACCTACACCAAAAAACGATAATTTTACAGTTTTACTTATCAAATCTAGCATTAATTATTGCCTGACTTGTTCTTAGAAAAGACCCTGAAGAGAATTTTACATGTAAACGCTTCTTCGGGATGAAATAGCGCAAAGCTATAAAGACTGCGCTTCGATATTGGCAAATCAAGCCTGCATTCTCCGAAGGGTTGGGCAGACGTGTAGTAACAAGTTTAAGTCCCATGTAATACGGGGCGAGCCTATTGCCATCAACCGGGCACAAATCCAGACTCCAGGCTGCTACTGAGAAACTCCTAATGGAAAATCCCAATAACACTTTATCCGACCTGGGGATCGAACCAAGGACCTCTCGATCAGCAGTCGCGTTTGCCACCAATAGACCAATGAGGCAGTTAACCTATTTGTTATTCATAATAATTGACTTGAAATCCGTTATTCAGCTTAACATTTTAAACTGTTTCATTTAGCTACCATTATGATTTTGGACACCAAATTAATTCAAGCGTAGATTCCACACGATGCGGTGCGTCATACCGTGTTTTGTGGCAACACTCAATTTAATATTATAATAACAAATTTTTTGATACTAATGATATCTGTATGATTTCCGGCAAGGGATGTCTTTTCCTATTCGACTGCTTGTAGATGGTTTTGCGGACAATTTCTACGTAACCGGGCGTAATTGGTGAGACCTGAAGGGTCTCCAACCAATCTCGATGAGAGTAAAATACTTAACCTAAGCTAACTACTATTACTACTAACATCATGACTAGATAGCAACAACACCACTAAGGGCGTCCCCTAGGGGGACTCGAACCTTGACTTAGGGCGTTGCTTGCGAGAGGACTGGGAGGGAGACAGCTTGATGAGGGCTGAATTAACGGTTTGACTGTGGAGTCAGAAAAGACGACCGGCTCCGCGGCTGCGGCGGGTGAGCACGGTGGATCAGGGACGTTCAGGCAAGGGAGAGGCTCTTCCTCCTTATGTAGGTGACTGAGGTCTCGTTCATAGAGACGTGGATCCGCCGCGCACTTTGCCGTGTTTTTCGCCACGTAATGTACATACCTGCAATTCAAACAACACGCGCTGAAAAACGCGTCTCAATAAACATAACATAACATCACGCCTGTACTCCCCGAAGGGTTAGGCAGAGGTGTATAGTAACACCCTCATTTCGCCGCTATATTAAGGTCCTATGTAATAGGGGGCGAGCCTATTGCCATCAACCGGGCACAAATCCAGACTCCGGGCTGCTACTGTGGAATTCCATACGGAAAAACCCAATAACACTTTGCCCGACCTGGGGATCGAACCCTGGACCTCAAGATCAGCAGTCGCGGTTGCCACCACTAGACCAACGAGGCAGTCTCAATAAACACTAATAAATCTTTATATGTTTGAATTGTTCGCTTCAGCATCACGCTTCGTGCTAAGCTCCGCGTCTCCATAATGAGGCCTCAAAAGGCGGCTAAGAATTAGCTTTTAGTTACCCCTTGAATTAATAGTAGGTAACATACATAAACTCACGCCTTTTTCCCATGGGGTAGGCAGAAACTATAGAACGCCACATGCTACGACTCTTACATACCCCTTTCGCTTCATCCAAATTCATAGATCTTGTCATACACGCACGCCAGTTGAGAGTACTACGCACCTGACCTTTGTGAAGAACATCACCAATGACATCGATGTATGTCCTTCTAGTACGTCCAGTAGCTAACACTACCATCAACAATCGTTTGTCAAACCTGGTGACTATTACAATATTCGCTACCGACAGTTTATTATAGCAGAGAAGAGGGAGGAGGTTTGGCAGTCCATGAGCAGCGGTGGATTACTACAGGTCATTATGCATTTCATTAAGCATGTGTGTGTTCTCCTCTTTCCTCTAGAGTATAAAATATGAGAGATGAGCAAGAGGCTCATCTATCACTATCCAACACAAAAATATTTTTTCAATTCCAACCAGTAGTTCCTGAGATTAGCGCGTTCAAACAAACAAACAAACTCTTCAGCTTTATAATATTAGTATACCTATAGATTAGTATGATACCTTCCGAATATATTGCTTAGCTGTGTAATATAGCAATGGTATTAAAATCCGTGCATATCATCGAACTGCTCACGTATTCTGTTTGTGGGGCTCGGGGCCAGTTTAGAGAGGCCGCTGTGGCCAGCGTTAATTATGGTCTAGACGCAAAACACTCGATGCTACTACGTTCTCCTGTGGCTTCGTGTTTAGTTTTAATTTAATTTTTGTTTTGAAAATGGAACGTAGGATCCGTGTTCCATATTTTGTGTTGAAGGATAAAAAGAAGAGAACAACACTCAGTGTGGTCCAACCCGCAACATCAAAACGCACAATTTTTTTCACGTTGGCCACTGTACCGACATCCATCTGATGGTACTTAGTTACCGCCGCCTATACCTATATACCTACACAACCTAAAACCTCGAGAAAATTACTTATGCGTTGCCAACCTAGAGACAAAGTTGGAAAGTCCCATGTGCCTGTAATTTCACCGGCACCCATACCTTTCAAACCGGCTGTTTAGCGGCAGAAATAGGTGTCGTGATATTACTTCTCCAGACGATCTCCGTTACAAAGAGCTCAATTGCTACTTGTGTGCGACTTAATACAGTTATCATTTTTATTTTAATACAGTTATCATTTTTATTTTAATACAGTTATCATTTCTATTTTAATACAGTTACCATTTCTTAATACAGTTATCATTCCTATTTTAAAACCAGCATGAAACCAGTAACAATAATTTCACTTTATATAAAACCAATTCAACGCGTTAAACGCACGCTAACTACATTTATTAATTTACCGTTAAAATATGACTGCATATAATTAATCACACTGCTTGCTAAATTAAATTGGCCCACACATAAAGTCGAACATAATAATGTTTATTCAAAATAATTTATTATCAGCACAAAACAACGACAAAATAACTCAAATGTATAAACGTATGCGCATCTTCTCGACATAATGTTACCTCTACACGCTTGCCGCAAGTCGCTTGTACAGTCGGGGAATGATAAGATTCCTCAGTTTTCAAATTCATTCCTTTCCCACATCGCGGGAACATGTTACCTTTTCAAACTATTGAACGGAACAGACCAATGCATGGAAAATTGTGTTTAATTATTTGGTAGCAAAGATCAAAATTGCCCTTTGCCTCCATATGACGTAGTAATGCCATATAATGTCTTTGATTTGATTTAAAGAGTTTTGTTGTAAAAATCATGACATCTATGAAATCGATGATTAAATAAATTCTCATTACTTGTGTCTGTCACCATGTCACCATAATATCCCGTCAAAAAATACTGTATTTTTATTTCTATAATGTTGGCAATACGTAGTCGGTAAAATAGTTCGTTTCTTGCACTGTGCAAGCAAAAATAGTCCTTAAGGTGTATAACATTATCATTCCCCTACTGTACAAACGCTTGGCAAGTGCAGACAAGCCAAATATCGACATCCACACGCTTGCGAGTGCTCTAGTAAGTCATGCGCCTCCAAATATGGCGGACGTTGAAGTAAATATGGCGGCTAAAAACTTGATAGGGATGAGATTACTCATGCTTATAGGGCGCGATGATAAACATAAACTTGATTTTTTTTCAAAAAATTGAAAAGAAGAATCAATAAGTTATCTTTTCAACTAAGTTATGAATGTGCAATGGCACATTAGAAACTCGTGTTTTACGGCGAAAAAAAAAGAATTTTGAACCTATTATGGTGCGTCCAGACCTGACGAACGCGCCGCGAATGCGCCGCTCGCGAGCCGTTTCGAGCTGCGCGCGAGCGGCGCGCGGACGGCGCGCGAGCTTTTGTACGAACATGAAATGCACACGCGCAGCTCGCGAGCGGCGCATTCGCGGCGCGTTCGTCAGGTCTGGACGCACCATTATAAAAGGCAAAGACAAATCAATTTAAGTACTCGCCCAAGTTAGAATATATTTTTTCTATTTGAAATACTTACCTAGACCAATTTAAATAATCTTCCTCATTTTCCGCTTGTAGATTTCAGCTCAGTTTTATAAAGGAATGGCGGATATAAGATTTTTCTAAATTGATTTAAACATGCTAATGAAACATGTGTTGACATAGCAAGCCCATAGTTTTATTGCGTATCTACTATACGAAGCAACTGTCATCTATTTCTTCAACGATCGCAACCATTTTAGACTGCCTTTCCACTAGAAATGTACGAGGTAGCTAAGCGGTGAGCGAGGTAGCTAAGCTACGAAACTATGTGTCTATTTCCACCAAAGCTAAGTGGTGAAGAGGAGTACGTAGTACGTCGTCTACTTAGCTTTGCTCTGTATTTCCTATAGCTACACCACTCGCGCATTCCAAGCTCACGTCCCTCGCTTCAATTAGTATGTAGAATGCTTAGCTTCGTTGAACCTCTTCCCACCAGAGCTAAGCTATGAAAATCAAGCGATCCTATTGGTGAGTTTGACACACATCTGTAGTATAGCAACGTGGCACATCTTTGATGGAAAGGCAGCCTCATAGTAGGGTGTTACTTGTGACCTTATGGTTACTGGTACTTATATAGGTATATATGTACCTCCAAATAACATAGGCCATAATCAGCTCACTTGGTAGATGGATTGATAATAGGAGATTAGTACTTAATAACACACTTGGCGATGCTGCCACCCATGTTCTTGATGTGGTTATGATAACCAGCTTTGATATAATGTAACTTAACATAACGTAACATCACGCTTTGTATTTCCCGAAGGTTTCGCCAGTTATGTTTAAGTCCCATGTAATAGGGGGCGAGCCTATTGCCATTAACCGAGCACAAATCTAGACTCCAGCTGCAACAGAGAAATTCCTAATGAAAAAACCCAATAACACTGCCGGACCTGGGGATCCAACCCAGGACCAAGTCGCGCTTGGGATCACTGGATCAACAAGACAGTTAACTAACTTAACAATATAAAACAAACAGACAAACAAACAAAGGTTTTATTAAAATAGAGAATAGATAACTTGTCCGTTGTGCTATCATTAGCACGTTTCTCAAAAACAATTTGACGTTATTTGAACAAAGGTTTAAATTTTATGCAAATATGTTTAAATACTTGAAGCTATTGTTACAAGCTGCATGCCAGTCGGTTCTTGGAATTCGAAAAGGGGAACGTTCTTCGGAGAGCTATTGTAAGTACCTACATAATATAATAATGAGGTATGTTGTTAAAATATTGCTAATTAAATTAACTTGTTGGCATTCGAATAAGGTCTTTCAGTCATCGTTTACAAATAAATGTTCTCGATTTTTATAATCATTATATCTATAGCTGTTGTGCCGACAGGGAAGAGTGGAAGAGAAAAACATATTGAGCCGACCCCAAGTAACTTGGGACCAGGGCAGGAAGATGATGTTGTGCTAGATTTAGGAAGAAATGATTTCGAAGTTAAGTCCCAGAAATAACATACTGTATTCAGTTTCTTTTTTTCAGCAAATCATGTACATAACAATCTACACAATTCTAATATCAATAGTTATATTTGTTGAAAATTCAACAATAGAATCAAATGAAACCATAACACCACAAATAGAAAATCAGGATGTCGGAACTGCGCTTAAGGTGTTATCGAGAAGAAAGCGGTTCTTGATATTTCCTGATGGCAGCTCGTTCCAAATAGGTTGGTAATTCTTGATCGTAAGACTTCGTTTTTTATATCCAAACTAGCGATCCGCCCCGTCTTCGTACGGGTACCATTAGTTTACTTGCTTGAATACTCTTCCACGTACGCTCGTTTTCATACCCTCGAAAAGTTCCTTCATATATGACTTTTCTGGGGACCACTTCGAGGATCCTTTGGATCGAAGCAAATTACACCCGATCCATTTGGTAATCTGTGAGAAAAACCTATATCCAGTAGCAAAGTTGTTTTTCCAGCGAAAATTTACCGTACCATAATATGAAGTCCTAACTTCTGAACCTATTTCAGTATTCTGCACTCAAAATCACGGGTATCTCCAACTTGGAAACATCGTATGGTTTGGTAGTACTGCAGCTTTAGCTTGGGAACTGCCTACAGATCCTGGAGCATTTGACATGTTCAGAGATCGATATAAAGTGTATGAAGGAAAGAGAAGAAGTGATGTGCTATACTACGTAGATGAAGATGGAAAAGTAGTGGATAGGATCGAATTTAGAAGGTAACTTAAATTTAAATATAGCTTCTTCAAACCAATTCTTGGATATGGACATCAAATCAAAGGTTTATATACTTACTATCAATCAATAGACTAATAAGGAAACTAGAATCATTATCTGTCTAGCCTTTTCCCAACTATGTTGGGGTCAGCTTCCAGTCTAACCAGATTTGGCTTAATAACAGTATTTTACACGGAGCGACTGCCATTAGACCTCCGCAACCCAGTAACTGGGTAATGCCGATATAAATAAGGAAACTAAAGTAATATTATTATATTTGTTGATTTAAATCTGCCGTAAGGAATTTCTTGGTACACTGATCTGCAAACTTTTACAGGAAGATCATAATAAATCCAGCGTTCGCCAAAAGAAGTGTTGATGCAGTTGAAAGAAATAAAAACATCATAAAACTTAATAAAAAGGAAATGCATAACGTGCAAAAAAATAAAATCGTCTTGAAAGATTTGGATACAAAAAGACTTGAGTTCCATAGAAAAGAGAGACAGAAACTTTATGTTAAACTGGAGAAGTTTTTGCAAGCGTAAGTAGCATTCATAAATATACGATTGGATTTATTTGCAGAGAAACTTTAGAACATTTGAAGGTAGAAGTTTTCATGCTAAATCTTTTAAATATCATATTTGGTTTAGCTCAACTCAGCAGATTACTGCTGGAAAAAATTAATAAGATGGTTACAAGTCACGAAAGTAATTTTGCAGCCTTGCAAGAAGCAAAAATAGTTTCTAAAGTATTTATGAAGTGTTTTGTAATAATATTTCCTTTTGTTCGTAAAGGCTAGGTTGGAACGGTAAAGAGTGCGTCCTGAAAAGGCTGTGTGAGACAGGCAAGAGTAAAACTGATCAAGAATCGTTTGTGGGAGAAATTGTCAGAGCCGTATTCACGTAAGTGTATAATTATCAAACATATAGATAGATAATATACACCATAGGAGTAGCAAAGTTAAAATATTCGTTAAAATAATTTAAATCGAAGGTTAGTCGAAGGCAGTCTATGATGTAACTAGCAAACTTGCTTCGAAGATGACAGTTTACTTAAGATTCAAGGGTTATTATATGCAGCGTTACTTCTTCTTCTCTCATGTCGGTACGAGCCAAATGCCGTGGTGAAAAGATTAGCCAGTCAGCAATGTTGATCTCAAGGCTAACTGCCAAAGTAACCCCTTAAGTATCTGCTACGCTTAAAACACTCAATATCAATAAATTAA
This sequence comes from Amphipyra berbera, assembly GCA_910594945.2. Lineage (NCBI taxonomy): Eukaryota > Metazoa > Arthropoda > Insecta > Lepidoptera > Noctuidae > Amphipyra > Amphipyra berbera. Next base: position 3,650,316 of record OU343136.1, on the reverse strand, counting down.
AGCAGTGATTCCTTAGTGGTATGACCGTCGGACTACCAAGTCACAGGTCTTGAGTTTGAACCCAAGGCACACACCTCTGACTTTTCAGATTCACTTGTTTAAAAACGGTAAAGGAAATCATCGTGAGGAAACCGGCATGCCTGATATTTCTTGACAGCATGTGAAGCCAAGTCAGAGGCCCATGGGTGGCATAAGCTCTTACACCAAGTTAGTCATTAACCAGACGAAAAGAAGAAGACCAAAAACTTGCTTCTTGAACAAAATGGTGGTCTTTTCTTTGCTGGAAACCATAGAATGCAAACAGGGTAATCTCCAAATTATTCCCAGATGGATATTCAGAGGTTTCGCAAGAAATCTATCCAAACCCTTCTTATAAGCAACGAGGGCCACTGCTTTGTACAAAACGCTGTATCAAATGCTAAACAAACTTGTATTAGTTTGTCATGGCATCCACCGGAGTCTGTTTGTGTTTCGGCAGATTCAATGCAAAGTGCACGAATAACTCTGAACTCATGGAATTCTGCTTACCCCTAATAGCTAGCAGACAATACACACGACGTTTCCTTGTATACCTAAACTTGGAACATAATTTCAGATTACCCAAAGTTCCGAACTCGGTGTCCGAAGTTCAGGAGTATGACGACGCCCACGGGGCCAATGGAAACTGTGCAGAACTGTACCCGAATTGTGGAGACATTTCTATAGTGTGAAAATATAATCATATTATTTTTATTGTTTATTTTCCATTTTGTATTAGCAATAAAATTAATGGGTGGGTTGTTTGTTTTTCCTTTGGTTAGTTTTATTGGTCATTGGTTTTGATTTAAATTGTAGCTGGACTTACATTAGTTTTGGTACTGTAATAATAGAACTAGCATCTACTTCATATAACATAACATCACGACTGTATTCCTTGAAAGGTTAGGCAGAGGTGTATAGTAACACCATCATTTCACCGTTGTTTAAGTTTCATGTAGTGGGGGTCGAGCCTATTGCCATCAATCAGGCACAAATCCAAACTCCGGGCTGCTACTGCGGAGTTCCACACGGAAAAACCCAATAACACTGTTCTCGACCTGGAGATCGAACCCAAGACCTCACGATCAGCAGTCGCGCTTACCATCACAAGACCAACGAGGCAGAACTAGCATCTACTTCTTATATTCAGCTTATAGTAATTCACAACTAGACATAGGCCACTATCCAAAATGGAACTAATGACTAAACAATTCTCAAAACGTTCCACTTGAAATCAAACAATCCTATCTAAACATAAACTTTATCAAATATAGTTCAAGTTTTAATCAAACTTGCAGTTGAACGTTCAATTGATGCACCAATAGTCTAAATACATGAAACGCATAAATGCGAATTTGACGCGACTGACAAGATGTTCAAAAGTGCAGGCGACAGACGTGCTCTAATTACTTGATCAAACATTGAACTTGAAGACGGTCTGAGTATCGTACTAGAACGTTGGTTTAGTATGGAAGAGGTTTTATTTTATTGGTATCCGACTATTATTACTACGTGACGTGTATGTTTGTATGATGGGCTACAACATCATCTTATCTATCTTAGCCACCTTCCTCAGGTGTGGAATCTCCATCTGTCAGTCGCACATACATAGATTCTTCTTTCGATTCCTTCCTCTCCTTCTCTTTCTTCACACAGATAAATAGATATAGGTTCTTCGACAGGTATATTGCCGATTCCTATATTGGCCGAGCGTTGTTGGTTTAAATTAAGACTCCTGTATCTTTACCAATATTGAAGCAAATACCCTATAGCTTTGAATACTAGACCTTGCCATATGCTAGTAGCTATCTTAGTTGAAATTAGTTTACACGCCTTTTTAAATGCCTAATTTGGCAATGAAAAATGCTACCAATGGTAATCAAAATGTTTCGTTAGTATAGTCATATTACTACCACTGCAGCTATCATTCCTTCCAGAATAATTAGTCGTGTGTACTTATTCTTCATCTTTACTTCTTCTTCTTTTCGTGTGGTTAGTAACTAACCTGGTGTCAGAGTTTATGCCGTCTATGGGCCTCTGACTTAGCTTCACATGCTGACGAAAAATATCTCACAAGCATGCCAATTTCCTCACGATGTTTTCCTTCACCGTTTTTAAGCAAGTGATAATTACACAATACGCACATGAATCCGAAAAGTCAGAGGTGCATGCCTTGTGTTCGAATTCGAGACTTATGACTTAGCAGTCTGACGGTCACACCACTAGAATATCACTGTTATAAATGCTATCTTTACTGATACAAAACATACTTTCTGGGTTCACGACGATATCCTCGAATCTGTAGTTTAACTGACGTCTTAAATCCATTTAAACACGATATCACAGTAACATAACAAAGTCAATTCGGTTAGTTAAAAACTTTTTTGTCTCAAATGTTATGTAGGTCTGTGAATTCACGACGTTATTCATAATCACAATTCGCTAAACAGATAACTGGAAAGGTTTAAACGATACAAGTTCAATGAACTTAAATATTCTGATGTACTGTCTAAGGCAGTATTATAAAAAAAATACTTCAGTCACACTGCAAGTAACTGGATACGTGAAGATTACGAAGAAAAATTACTAAGTGTTAAATAAATATGTATGTAGTGCGTTCCACACATACCCAACATCGAAATATTGAATAGTCACGGGAGTGTGGAACTAACGTAAGCATTTGACATTGTTTAAACCTTCAGCTCGAACCTTTAACAAAAATAAATATGAATATAAAATATTTTCTGATAATAATTATTTTGGTGAGTGAATTTGGTTTTATGGTGAATGCAAAAGTGAAGGACAGTTGTGATAATGTGAAGACTTCTTTGAATGTTCTGAGGAAGAGGAGGCATTTGACGTTTCCGGAAGGAACTAATATGGTTGTAAGTATATTTTTATTAATGTAATTAAAATGTTTTATATTCAGTCTGATGAATTCTATTTGGTTTAGATCGACTTTGATCGCTTCGATTTATTCAATTGTTTTTATAAAAGCATCACTATCATCATTAACAGCGTGTCGCATTTCACTGCAATATATGGACTTACCAAAAAAAAATCGTTCTAGATTTCATTATAAAAATATTCCTACTAAGAAATATCCATCAAAATAATAGAGCAAGTCTGTAGTTACCTTTAGAGTACTACAGTAAAACATAAACCGTTGTGGTTTCTACAAGTTTACTTACTTCGTTTATGCAGAATTAACTTAAAGAGTAACTTTAAATAACTTGTCCATACGAAATGCGAGGACTCTGAAGTTTTTATGGAAACCGGCATACTGAATCTTCGTTATAATGTATAATGACTGGGTTTTAAACTTTAATGCTGTGATGAAAACGGTTCCTGGATTCTGGTTATTATAATGTATGAATAAAATATATAGGTCTTAAGTTGTTCTAGGACATAAATAAGTTCTTTATTATAATAATTGCTATTTTCACTTTAAATTCGTCAGAGTAATCAATCTTCGAGGTATGGTAACTTGATTCTTTGAGCTCTTGATTTATCATGATTCGTTGATTTGTTCTGCCGAACCTTTTCCCAACTACACTGTCGTGTAAAACTAAGTATCACACTTTTAAAATTGCAATAAATAAAAGTGTAGTACTTAGTTTTGCAGGCCAGTGTATATTGGGGTCTGCTTCCAATCTAACCAGATGCGGTTGAATACCAGTATTTTACACGACTGCTATCAGACCTCCGCAACTCAATTACAGGGCAATGTCTATATCCTAAGATTGGACCGGTTGTCAGACTTACAGGCTACTGACTTCTTGTAACGACTGTCATAGGTATTCGTATGACACCCGGGACCGACGTTAAACGTGTTCTCCGAGGCACGGCGGGATCTCAATGTGTAACCAACGGCCATCCATCGACGGACAGACCACAACAAGCGCAGCTTAACCTTAAAGTCAAAGTTTTTTATTTCAAATAGACCAGATTTCAGGGACTTTTAAAACGTCAAAGCTAGGTGCATGGTTCCAAAAGGTAGGTTCTATGGAGAAGAGCCGGCAAGAAACTCCATGAATACTCTTTTCAAAATAGTAATTCATGACAATTCCATTACAGTAGTGTGAGAAATAGAATGAGAATAATGCAGTTTAATGTAACAAATAAACTCACATAAGAGTAACAAATAGAAAAATATGCCTTCTAGGATTGCCATAGCAGTTAAGGGCTGACCAGTCCAGACAGACGACACCCGTTCACGAGCATGACGTGCATATCCGCATCGGTCAGCTCAACCATATTGTAGGGAACCCAACGACCGGATAAACAACGCCACCATCAGCAAGACATTTAAGTGAGCATAACAGACTCATACTACCAGACAATAGGCAGTAATATGATATGATTGTAAGAATAGCTGCATGATGCTCATACTTTACAGTTTGGAATCAAGTATTGTAAAGCGATATTATTAAAATAACAATTATAATACAAAAACCTATTTTGCCAGAGTATTATACAATAAATAATAATTTAAATGCAAATTGAATAATTTAAATAAGTGGTAAAAAATATTAAAATTGATAAAATAATGTACAGGTTATTAAAATACTTAAAAGTTATTGACTAATGAAACAGAAGTTGTTAACATGAAAGTTATTGATTAGTTTATTGACTTAAAAGTCAATAAAAAAGAAGAATACCAGAAGCAAACATTAAAAATAATGTCAGGTCATACAACCGGATAGGTACAAAAGATAATAAAAATAATATAATACAAGCCAGGTTAGACAGGGCCAGAGGGTCGCAATGTGCAGGACGGAGTTTTTGTTGTACGCCAGGCATCTTTATCTTCAATATACTGATTTATACTGTAATAAGCTTTAGACAATAAAATGCGCTTGCTAAGTGGTTTAAATTTTATATCTGCTAAATCAGTAATACTAGGTGGTATTTTATTGTAGAACCTAACACTGTTCCCTATAAATGACTTGCTGGTTTTTCTTAGTCTAAAACCAGGTACCGTTAGCTTGTGTTTATTGCGAGTATTTATGTTGTCGACGTCACTTTTCTTGTTATACTGGGCAATATTCTTTCGAATGAACATAATGTTATTAAATATATACAAGGATGGTAGGGTAAGTATATTTATTTCCTTAAATAGTTCACGAAGCGACTCACGGCAGCCTAGATTATAAATAGCTCGGACTGCTCTTTTTTGTAATATGAAAATAGTACCTACAGCAGCAGCCGAACCCCACAGTAATATGCCATAAGACATAATACTGTGAAAGTATGCAAAGTTCACTAACCTAGCCGTAGCTACATCAGTCATCTGCCTAATTTTCCTAACGGCAAATGTAGCTGAACTCAGTTTACCTGCCAGTGCCTCTATATGAGGTCCCCATTGCAATTTAGAGTCTACTGTGATGCCAAGGAAGACAGTTGAGGGAACCGGATCCAACGCTTTCCCGTCAAGTTTGACATTTGAACTATTGTGGGGTACATTTGAAGTGAGGAATGTAATACATTTGGTTTTTCCTGCATTTAGGAGTAGATTATTAGCAGAAAACCAATTTGAGATGACATTAAGTATATTATTAGGTTCTATAAGATCCCTGTCCTTCCTATCTACTTTAAATATAAGTGAAGTGTCATCAGCAAATAGAACTATGTTAGACATTGTATCCTTTATTATGTTTGGAAGGTCATTGATATAAACAAGGAACAGAAAGGGGCCTAAAATTGATCCTTGAGGAACTCCCATTTTAACTAATGAGCCTACAGATGTGACATTACCAACAGCCACCTTTTTTTCCCAATCCGACAAAATCACAAATAGTATGATCTGCGCGGTCGGTAATTAGCCACGAGTATGGATATATATATCGTCAGTGGAAAGGTAAAAAGACTAAAGCGCCAATATACCTACTTTAAAGTAGAGAGATTCAAAGTATTTTTTTAAGAAAATAAATAGTTATTTTTCTTAGAGTATAGATATTAAATAGGTAATTTAATTATCTATTTAATACCTATGTATACTAAAAAAAAAATAACGATGTTTATTTTCTTAGAAAATTACTTTGTATCTCTCTAGTGTAAAGTAGGTACATTGGCGCTTTAGTCTTTTTACCTTTCCACTGATGATGTATGTCTCACTTATGTTTAAACTCTTTGGTTTTCAGCTAACAATATCGTTGGTGAAAGCAATCATGGTTCACGCACCATCGGGCTGGAATATAGCCATAGAAATTGACGTGCTCTTCCCCTTGCTTAGTCCAGAGATGACCAACGCTTTGTTCAGAAAAAAGTTACATCATCGACAGAAGAGGGAATTTTGGGAGAAGATGCAAAACGCTCTTGACAGGTAAATATACTATCTATTATTATTTTAAAGAAGGTTAAAGTATCTATTGAAGCTATCGTTAAAAACTTAGGGGTTAACGATGATGATGATGAATAGTTACTAAGAATTAAAAAAACAGATAATTATGTACTAATAGTATTTTTTCTAGTTTAGCATGTATGAATATAAACTATTAAATTGAATGTAACAGCAGACGTTTCGAGCAAGGAAGAAACATTAAAAAACCCGCGTAAAAGTTTTACACTTCCATTTTAATCAGAGTAGGTATAAGTATTTTCTTTTTTAAAGAAGTTTTTGAACTGCCTCGTTGGTCTAGTGGTGGCAAGTACGACTGCTGATTGTGAGGTCCTAGGTTCGATCCCCAGGTCTGGCAAAGGGTTATTGGGGTTTTCCATGTGGAATTCCTCAGTACCAGCCTGGAGTTTAAATTTGTACCCGGTTGGTGGCAATAGGGTTGCCCTCTATTACATTGCACTTAAACATAACGGTGAAATGAACGGGTGTTACTATACACCTCTGCCCAACCCTTCGGGGTATACAGGCGTGATATTATGTTATGTTTTGAAATGTTAAAATATTTGCATTAGTATTATTAGTATTTATTTTCGTTTGATGAATAGGACTTTGCGCTGTTTCTACAAACAAAATTCACATTCAATGGATTATCGTCAGTTTACAACATTACGGAAGCATTTGTACAAAATTCTTCCGTAAGACTAAGTTTTCCGTAACAAGTGTTCAGTAAATCATTTTGTTTTCCAGTTACAACTTGAACGGTCGCTCGTGTATTTATCGAAGCATATGTGAAGCTAGAACACACTTGGCTCCACCGGGGAAGTCTTTGGTACATGACATTTTGAGGACTATATTTTCGTGAGTTTCTTATTCATGATAGTGATATTTTTCAAACCCATTGATTGCTGTCTATGAGGGCCCAGCCGACCATTACAAGCAAAATTTTAAATGTAGTTACGAGTTTGTTTAATAACATTTCAAGGCCTGTTTCTTCATTTATGAAAATTATGGCGACATTCTGGTTTTAATCAGAGACCTTTTGGCTTCTGAAATCATTAGAATATAAATCTGAGTTTGTTATCAAGGCCTAGGCTGTCATTATTGCATCATAGGATAAAATTAATTAGACCAGGGTCGATCATTTTTGAAACCAAAAAAAAAATAGTAGGATGAAACCCATTGGAAAAGGAAGAGAATATAACAAAAATTAAAGGAAAAATAAATTACGGGCGATATGAGGTCGGGAAGTGGATGGGGGTGCGTTTTTAAGGGTAAAAAACGGTTTATCTCGATTTCTGGCAAAACTACAAGTCCTATAGAAAAAAGTTGAATGGCAAAGTTGTAGGTAATAAAAAGATCTACAACTTTTGTATTTACACTTTTTTCATATAACCTCAAAATTTATGTGAAAAATTTCAAATAACCAAGTTTTTGGTTTTTTATTTTATCTTTTACAAAAAAATTTTTTTTTCACCAAATTTGGTGAAAACTTACCTTTTTATGTCCCAAACACAACATAAGGTGAAAAAATAAATATTTTAATTAAAAAAAATACAGTGTAAACACAATTTTTTTGATTTAAAATATTTATTCTTTCACCCCAATTTTTACCCCAAGCACCCTAATTTTCAATCGAAAATTCTCCCGTCAAAATATCAGCTTTTTTAAAAAGTCAGTGGGCTTTATGTTCGTAGAAATCTCTACTTTCTGATGGTGTAAAAAAAATATACATTACTATGGTAAATGTTCTCAGAAAATGCAAAGAAATAAGGAATATAATAATAAGAAATAAGGTGAAAAATAAATATTTTATATCAAAAAAATTACAGTGTTTGGGACATAAAAAGGTAAGTTTTCACCAAATTTCGTGAAGTAAAACCTTTTTTTGTAAAAGATAAAAATAAAAAACAAAAAACTTGGTTATTTGAATTTTTCACATAAATTTTGAGGTTATGTGAAAAAAGTGTAAATACAAAAGTTGTAGATCTTTTTATTACCTACAACTTTGCCATTCAACTTTTTTCTATAGGACTTGTAGTTTTGCCAGAAATCGAGATAAACCGTTTTTTACCCTTAAAAACGCACCCCCATCCACTTCCCGACCTCAGATCGCCCGTAATTTATTTTTCCTTTAATTTTTGTTATATTCTCTTCCTTTTCCAATGGGTTTCATCCTACTATTATTTTTTTCACTTTTTACCATTTTCAAAGGCTTCAGCCCTGGTCTATAATGCTTACAATGTTATGTCAAATGTACATGTCAATATCTACATGTCTCATAATAATATTTGTTTGCGTTAATGGCATGGTTGATACCTTGGTAGATTCTGCTCATTCTTCTGATAAATTATTCAATCTGTCTCCTAATTACTTAGTTCTACAATATTATTGAAACTGATACGCCAAATTCACGCAGGATGAAATAATCTACGTTTACATTTTATAAGTTTTTCTTTAAACTTAGCCTAGCTGGTAATAGAAATTGTTCGTTTTGTTTCAGCGCCCCAGTTCACGAGAAAGGATTTAAGGAGGAAGTTAATGAAACTTATTACGAGTTATTGGAGCCAAACGTCTGCGAAAGAATCCACGATTGCCCCATTTCGCTACTCGAAGTTATTTTAGGACTGAATAAAAGATTTTGATCGCTTGTGTTTATTTAGTTTTATTTAAAAATATATTGTAATTTATTGTTTTTTTTTTATTTGTATTAATTGTTCTTCAGTTGAGGCACTGGTGATCATGGTTTTCTATAAACAGCTTCTTCTTCTTTTCGTGTGGTTAGTGACTAACCTGGTGTCAGAGTTTTTGCCGCCCATAGGCCCTTGACTTGGCTTCACATACCGTCGAGAAATATCTCTCAGGCATGCCGGTTTCCTGACGATGTTTTCCTTTACCGTTTTTAAGCAAGTGATAATTATACAATACGCACATGAATCCGAAAAGTCAGAGGTGCGTGCTTCGGATTCGAAATCGAGACCTTTGACTTGGCAGTCTGACGGTCGCACCACTAGGCTATCACTGCTGTAAATGCTAACTTTACTGATACAAAACATACTTTCTGGGTTCACGAAGTTATCGCCAAAACCCATATTAAACGTGTCCTCAATCAAAAAGCATACTACAAGACTAAGGACTACATTGACGACAAGGATGTTTGGCATTAGTTCTTGCACATGTGGCTTCCCTGGAACCTCATTAACAACATTATATCTATTAACTATCCTCAATTATGATTATATATTTATTATTTTTTTATTGCTATTATTACTCTCAAGATATCTTTATCTTATTTTATAATGATTATTTAGCTAAGTTTTGATGAAATTTAATAATGTCAATTGTTTTATATAGTTTAGCTTCCTTTTTACTTTTGTAAATGTGAGAACTTTGTGGACCTGCATCTATAAATTTGTAAATTGCTATCATTCATATTGTTTTTTTTTATTTTATTTTTGTACTCAAGTCTTGTATTACTACATTACTCACTGGTCTGTGGTCAGGACTTCATTGATCTAAATCATTGTACTGTATCCAATGAAATTGTTAAAGATATTATTTTTAAAAGAGTAACCATGGAGTTTCTTGCCGGCTCTTCTCCATGGGAAACGACTAATTGGAACCGTGCATCTAAATTCGACTTTTCATAAGCACCTGTATTGGTTTATGTGATTCTTTTTTGATTTGATCTATAATTTAACAGATTTTTTGATTCCATTTAAATATGTAAGTTTCACAGTAACATAACCAAGTCAGTCCGGTTAGTTAAAAACTTGTTTGTCTAAAATGTAATGAGGTCTGCGAATTCACGACGTGATTCATAATCACAATGCGCTAAACAGATAAATGGAAAGGTTTAAACGATACAAGTTCAATGACCTTAAATAGTATGATATACTGTCTAAAGCAGTATTATTAAAATTTATTTTGGCTTCAGTCACACTGCAAGTAACTCCTGGGTACGTGAAGATTACGAAGAAAAATTACTAAGTGTTAAATAATAATATATACAGTATGTTCCACACATAACCATCATCGAAATATTGAATAGTCACGTGAGTGTGGAACTAACGTAAGCATTTGACATTGTTTAAATCTTCAGTTCGAACATTTAACAAGAAGTAATATGAATATAAAACATTTTCTGATAATAATTCTTTTGGTGAGTGAATTTGGGTTTATGGTGAATGCAAAGGTGAAGGACAGTTGTGATAATGTGAAGACTTCTTTGAATGTACTGAGGAAGAGGAGGCATTTGACGTTTCCAGAAGGAACTAATGTGGTTGTAAGTATGTTTTTATTAATGTGATTAAAATGTTTTCTATCCAATCTGAAGAATTCTACCTGGTTTAGATCGACTTTGATCGCTTCAATTTAATCGATTGTTTTTATAAAAACATCACTATCATCATTAACAGCATGTCGCATTTCACTGCAATATATGGACTTACCAAAAAAAATCGTTCTAGATTTCATTATAAAAATATTCCTACTAAGAAATATCCATCAAAATAGTAGAGCAAGTCTCTAGTTACCTTTAGAGTACTACAGTAGAACATAAACAGTTGTGGTTTCTACAAGTTTACTTACTTCGTTTATGCAGAATTAACTTAAAGAGTAGGTAACTTTAAATAACTTGTCCATACGAAATGCGAGGACTCTGAAGTTTTTATGGAAACCGGCATCCTGAATCTTCGTTATAGTGTATAATGACTGGGTTTTAAACTTTAATGCTGTGATGTAAACGGTTCCTGGATTCTGGTTATTATAATGTATGAATAAAATATATAGGTCTTAAGTTGTTCTAGGACATATATAAGATCTTTATTATATGACTGTTATTTTCATTTAGAAATCCTCTGAGTAATCAATCTCCGAGGTATGGTGAAATGATTCTTTGAGGCGTAAAGTCAGACTGCTTTCTTGTTCTGCCTAGCCTTTTCCCAACTATATTGGGGTTAGTTTTGCAGCTGAATACCAGTATTTTACACGGAGCGACTGCCATCAGACCTCCGCAACCCAGTTTCAGGGTAATGCCGATATCCTAAGGTTAATAAACCAGTTGGTAAACTTCTGTAACGACTGTCATAGGTATTTGTATGATACCCGGGACCGCCTGTTTAATGTGCTCTCCGAGACACGGCAGGGCATCGATGTGCAACGAACGATCTCGCATCCACGGACTGACCGTGGCAGGCGCAGCTTAACCTCGTAAATTGTATGATCCGCGCGGTTAGTAATAAGCCCTACTTATGCAATAATATGTAATCTCACTAATGTTAAACTCGTTGGTTTTCAGCTAACAATATCGTTATTGAAAGCTATCATGGTTCACGCGCCATCCGGTTGGAATATAGCCATAGAAATTGACGTGCTCTTCCCCTTGCTTAGTCCAGAGATGACCAACGCTTTGTTCAGAAAAAAGTTACATCATCGACAGAAGAGGGAATTTTGGGAGAAGATGCAAGACGCTCTTGAAAGGTAAATATACTATCTACTATTGTTTTAAAGAAGGACATAGTACCTATTGAAGCTATCGATAAAAACTTATGGGTTAACAATGATGATGATGAATAGGTACTACGAATTAAAAAGACAGATAATTATGTACTAATAGTATCTTTTCTAGTTTAGCATGTATGAATATAAATTGTTAAATTGAATATAACAGCAGAAGTTTCGAGCAAGGAAGAAACATTTAAAAAATCGCGTAAAAGTTTTACACTACCATTTTAATCAGGGTAGGAAAGAACCAAGTAGGTATAAATATTTTCTTTTTTGAAGAAGTGTTTGAAATGCATAAATATATTAGCATTATCGTCATTAGTATTTATCGTCTGATTGATGAAGTATCTGAATTTAGCTCTGTTTCAAACAAAATTCACATTCAATGGATTATCGTTAGTTTACAACATTACGGAAGCATTTGTACAAAATCCTTCCGTAAGACTAAGTTTTCCGTAACAAGTGTTCAGTAAATCATTTTGTTTTCCAGTTACAACTTGAACGGTCGCTCGTGTATTTATCGAAGCATATGTGAAGCTAGAACACACTTGGCTCCACCGGGGAAGTCTTTGGTGCATGACATTTTGAAGACTATATTTTCGTGAGTTTCTTATTCATGCTAGTGATATTTTTCAAACCCATTGATGGCTGTCTATCAGGGCTCAGTCGTTCATAACATAGTTACGAGTTTGTTTAAAAAAAATCAAGGCCTGTTTCTTCAGTTATGAAAATTATGGCGACATTCTGGTTCAAATCAGAGAGATACCTTTTGGATTTTGAAATCATTAGAATAAAAATCTGAGTTTGTTATTAAGGCCTAGGCTGTCATAATTGCATCATAGGATAAAAGTTATGCTGTAAACAATGTTATGTCAAATGTACATGTCAATATGTACTTAGTTATGTCACATGTTTGTTAGCATCAATAGCGTTGTTGATACCAAATATACTTAGTAGATTCTGCTCATTCTTCGTATAAATCATTCAATCAGTTCTCTCAGTACTTAGTTCTAGAATATTATTGAGACAGATACGCCAAATTCACGCAAGAAATCTGAAATAATCTACGTGTACATACATTTTATAAGTTTTTCTTTAAACTTAGCCTAGCTGGTAATAGAAATTGTTCGTTTTGTTTCAGCGCCCCAGTTCACGAGAAAGGATTTAAGGAGGAAGTTAATGAAACTTATTACGAGTTATTGGAACCAAACGTCTGCGAAAGAATCCACGATTGCCCCATTTCGCTACTCGAAGTTATTTTAGGACTGAATAAAAGATTTTGATCGCTTGTGTTTATTTCGTTTTATTTAAAAACATATTGTAGTTTATTGCTTTTTTTTATTTATACTTTTTTTATTTGTTCTTCAGTTGATTTATCACTTATATTGATGATTTAATCTAAAACAGCTGGACTAAGACGAATGAAGTCTTTCACAGTCATTTTAAAATAGAAACAACTAATGAATTTACTAAAATTACTTTGATTACTGCCTCGTCGGTCTAGTGGTGGCAAGCGCGACTGCTGATGGTGAGGCCCTGGGTTTGATCCCCAGTTCGGGCAAAGTGTTGTTAGGTTTTTCTGTGTGGAATTCCTCAGTAGCAACTCGGAGTTTGAATTTTTGCCCGGTTGATGGCAATAGACTCGCCCCCTATTATATGGGACTTAAACATAATGGCGAAATGAAGGTGTTACTATAAACCTCTGCCCAACCTTTCGGGGAATACAGGCGTGATGTTATGATATGTTACTTTGATTATTTGTTGCTCTTTTGATGTGAATAAACCTAATTCTTAATTGTGCATGTAAGATTAGTATTCTGCAAATGTCAACTTCCATACACGAGAAATTCTGGTGAAAATGTCGATAATTATGACAAGTTAAAAGAGCAAACAGTCAATGCTGAAGAAATTGATGATCTGAATGATTTGTTTGTCATTCATGACGCAACCGATAAGAATTCCAATGTTCACAGAATAAAGTTATCAATCTACACTGTACTCAGTCAGTAATCTCATGTGAATGATATGAAAGGTTAACCATTACTCCAACTTTAAATACTATTCCCATTCACGCGTAACTTCGTGGTCGATGACGAAGCGGAAATAATTGTCAGCAACAAAACTAGCCATGACCCTGAAACTTTAGGGTTCAATTTGCTCTAGCAACGCAATCAGATTCCAAGGAGGTGTGATTCGTGACTGAGCTAATGAGGGTAGGCGAGGCTCTAATTCTTTGATCCAACATCCCGGGTCAGTGAACACGCTGGAAACGCGCACGAATCACATTTTACGATATCTTTGTGTAGATAAGGTTTACATGCAATTCTTCGTTTTTGGCTTTTTGAGAAAAGACGGAGGCAGTGATTAGGGTAGCTTTTAGAAGAAGCATGGCAAAAAGATTTTAATTTTCAAATCATATTATCACCATTACTGGGTTGCAGAGGTGTCATGGCAGTCGATCCGTATAAAATACTGATGTTCAGGTGCATCTGGTTAGATTGGAAACTGACCCCCACCCGCCACCCGAACAGTAACAGGTCCGAGAAGGCGGCGCGCAGTAGTCCGTGCGTGCCTCTCAGGAGGATGTGGGGCTAGCCCCACAGATGAGAGGTCCAGCAGCCCCTGGCGGACCGGGACCTGTCGGGGTTGCGTTACATGCTTATGTGAATCCCGCGACTTCAAACGACGGTCAGGAGGAGAAACACCGTGGGTTTTTAGCCGGTAAGTGTACGACAGACCCCCTCTCCTTCTCCAGGCGAGGGACATCCATGAGGATTAACCCACGATAAAAAGAATGAAACTGACCCCAACATAGTTAAAAAAAGGCTAGAAGGAAGAAGAAATTCTATGGTAAAGATCGTCATCCACTAGATGCCTGAAAGAGGATATCGTCGTTGAGTAGTGTAGGTGGTGCGACTATCTAGACATGATTGTGATAAAAAACGGTGGAAAATAGAGAAGTTTGGTAGGCAAAAGGCGAGGTATTTGCTCAGCAGTGGGAAATACCCTAGGCTACTAAAAACATACAATGTCCTTGTTGCAATCGTGGACAAGTCTATCAGCAGTGAACCGCGATAGGTTAAGGAAATTTGATTGCTCGAATACTATTGTGACTTAACATAAACTAACGTTGAGCAGGTGACTGCAAAAAGCTAATGGGATTGGATCGGAAACGTCAAAATTTGACTTTCACAAATTCATCCCAAAAATACCCATACTAAGCCATCTTCATGGTTTATCCCATCCGATCAACGTGCAATGTGTGAAAAAGTAAAGAAAAACGCACACGTCATGGTTTGATACATATAACTCATTACGAACTATTATTAGATTGTATCTGGTACAGCCTAGCCGTACGAAATATACCTACAGACGTGAAAATAGGTGTAGGCAGAAAGGCACAATTATAATTTTGTGCTCGATAGATTTATTAATTTTGACAATTATTTAAAAGCTGAAATACAAGGGGATCTGTATAGTTTTGTTTTTAATATCACCGAATTATTTTTTACAGTTTAACATGGATTTACAGTCCTATATATTGATAATAATAATTTTAGTAGGAAAAGGTTTATGTGAATCTACTGTGAATTCTACTATTAAAGGACAGTGTCCTAATGTTAAGACTTCATTAGTTTCTGTGAGGAAGAGGCGCCATCTTGCATTTCCCCCAGGATCTGCTGTTTCGGTAAGTATTAACAATACTTAAAAAAAAAGATTTATGTTTGATAAATGGGACATCTTGGAGGACTACCCCAGCGTAATATTGTTGTTGGAAAAGGCTAGGCTGGTAATAATGAAGACTACTCAAAATAAGAAAGCTTTTTGGATGCTGTGGATAAATACGGGCTTTGGGGAGATGATCACGATGGGTCTGTCAGTAATCTGAAAAAAGCCGCATTGTCGGCCCAGAACCGTACTCATTTAATTGTAACTATTTACTACTAAGGGATGGGCAGTTTCATCTGCATGTCAGATAGAAACTATTTAATTGCAGAAATTTGAACTCCCTAAGCATTTATGACAAAAAACATAAGTTAATACCTTTGAACAATGCAGTTAATTCATAATACATAGCATTTTTAAATGAGACTTTTAAGCAAGATCTGGTTTGAAACGTGCAACTATTGTTGTTTGCATTATAGATAGTAGATTTATTTGAAATATATATATGTAGTATACTATATGTAGTATTGGAGAGTAAAATCATCAGCATCAAATAGCATTAATAAAAGCTTATAATTTCTAAATGATAAATGATTTTTATTTCTGTAAAGAACTCTGTTTCAATCACTTTTACAAGTCAATGTAATGCTTTGTTTTAAGAATAGATGGCGTCGGCATTTCCCACCTGATTAGCTCTGAGAAGAAAATCCGAAACAAACTCAGAGATCAAGGTCTCTTCTAAAGTCGAGAGAGAGATTGTGGTATAAAAACTGTGCGAGTGTAGCATTGTAGGACAGCGTTTGGAATAGCCTTTTGAGGAAAGAGCCATAGCACCATGTCTGTTTCCGAACATTGATTCCATTCAATTCCACCAGCATCTGTTTCATCTTTTCCTCTATCAGTCAAAGTTTTAATGTACCATACCACCATTTTACAAATGGTATGATCACATTGAGCACTTAGAGCAAAATATAAATATGTTTAATGCATGGGGCCATATGCGGTAATAACGTAGAATTGCAACGATGCATGTAAGGACCAATTTGTAAGTCTGTTCCTGTGGCGCCATATTGAGCCAATAACAGTAATAACAACAATTCCTAGATATATACATTTGCTGATATAAGAGCCCGTTCACATAGCGGATCCATTTTCAACGGATCCGTCGGTACTGGATGTGTTGTTCACATCTGTACCGACGGATCAGTTAAACAAATGGCAGCTGTGCATCTGGTAGGCAGGATACGATAAAAATAACAGATCGTGTTTGAACGCACCCATACATCTTCATGTACGGATCCGTTTTTTATATTGTTTTATTATCCAGTTTTTGATGACAAAACGGATCATGTAAAAATGTCGGACCTGTATTTTTTACTGGATTCGGAATACTGTCGTGTGTGTGAACTCGCTTATACAACTACAGGCGTCATCACCAAAATTAAAACGGATTCGCTAAAACGGATCTTGTAAACAGTTTCTGTGTGAACTAGCTGTAACAAGACTGTAATCTTCTTGCGTGTCGGCATGGCCTATACGAGAATAGCTCATGCCGTTGTGAAAATGTTAGCTAGTCAGCAAGGTTGATAGGGGGGTGACTACCCAGGGTACGTCGGACGTCATGAGTATCATCACTCGTGGAGGCTCATTTACTGCACTCCCAATATAGGTAAGAATCCATTTCTCAATCACCAGCACTACGCTTAGGTATATTAAGCTTAGTTGAATTATTGTTTGTTATCTGTCGATCCCGGGTGACAAAAGAATACCTATGAGAGTCGTTACGGGTACTCCTATGCCCGAAAGTCTGACAACTGGTCTAACCTTGGGATATCGGCATTGCCCAGTTACTAGGTTAGTTAGGAGGTCTGATATGGCAGCCGCTCCGTGTAAAATACTGGTATTCAGCCGTTTCTGGTTAGACTGGAAGCTGACTCCAACATAGTTGGGAAAAGGGTAGGAGGCAAAGTTAAATTGTCCGTCATTATTTATACCATAGTTCAAAATGGTAGTTTTTGTTTAGAAAAATCTTGTAATATTAGTTTACGATGTGTCAGAACTAAAGTCCCTAGCAAAACTAAATGAATGGGTCGAGAAACTTCAAGTAAACTACACCAAGAAGAACATAGTATGCTTAGTTGTCGGCAATGAGATTGACAAGCATATCATTTTGAGACCCAGTGTATAATATCAGCAAGCACATTGGGTCGTGAAGGTGCGACGAGTATTCCCAAGGAGGGTTGATGTTACGCAGGCGGCCGGTCATAAAACAATAAGCCAAAACCTCTAACAACAAGGATTTACGAAATACACGTTGTGCCGACCCCACCTAGTGTGGGATAAGGGCAGGGAGATGATGATGTTTAGAAATATTTTATAATAAAAGATTTGCCGCCATGACCTAAACTCTGACTTTGTACTGATGGAGTGAAAAGCCATAATCAAAAACGTGCTTGAGTTGGTATAAACAGTTTTAACTAGTTCGATTGTAATGTTTACTCGATTATCACCATTTTGTGTAATCTGGTGATTAGCAATACTCTAACTGACAACATAGCACCTGATGACGATGGTTCACGGTGGCAAAATTAGTACCTATCATCAATCTCTTTTGTTGTCAACATGTATTTAATGAAATGGTAAATTAAATATACGGAACTAAATTGTGCTTTGAATTGATAAGATTTTGATTTTAGTTTTCAAGTGTTGTTTTTATAGTGAAGATAGTGACTTTGTCGCGTTTGGCCCACATCTCACCTGATGGTAAGCGCAGACAGGGTCTAAGATGGAGCACACGAATCCAAGGAACAGAGATATAGAGGGATTCCTCAATACCCTTCTGGTCCTCACATACACACGACGAAACACAGTAAACTGCTTGGCGCCGGACTTTAATGTGAGGGTGGTAGCTAGCCAGGTCGACCGTATAGATCCTACCACCAAGCCTGCTGGAATTTGTTGAATCTTACAACACACATCTATTCCCACTGTGTGGTGAAAAAGTTTTATATTCTAACACGTCCCCACACGGGGTGAAAATGAAGTGGGCTTGGACAAGTTTTCCTGTAGGCACGAGGTAAATGAGAACAGCTCCTGCCGTGGTCAAAGTCAAAGTCAAAGTCAAAGTATTTATTTCAATTAGGCACATAAAAGGCACTTTTGAACGTTAAAGTTACAAAGAAAATAGAATTGATTCTAGTTGCCCCTTCCAAAAAAGTGGTAAAGCGATTAGCTAGTCAACAAGGTTCCTGAGCCTTGCTGACTAGCTAATAATAACTTTCAATAATAACGATGATAGCAGCAGCCCGGACTCTGGATTTGTGCCTGGTTAAAGGCAATAGGCTCGCCCCCTATTACATGGGACTTAAACTGGCGAAAGAAGGGTGTACTAAAAACACCTTTGCCGATTCTTTCAGGGAATACAAGGCGTGATGTTATGATAAATGTTAATAACGATGATAAGAAGTGATTGCCAGCGAAAAAATCAACCCCTCTTTTTCTGGGTTCTCTATTTTAGTTCCTACGATTTTATGTCATAATTTAACATTGCATAATGTTACTTGTCCTAACATTAGTTACGCATAATACTCAGTTGCCATAACTTTTTAATCATAATTTTTTAATCCTATTTACTAAAAGCATAATATTTAATAAGCATACTATCCAAAAGCATAAGTTTACTTAAGCATAACGACGCATAACCATAACTTTTATAAGCATAAAATAACATAAACCTAACCTAACCTAATATAAATACATAAATATTCGTAAAGTACGTTTCCTTTATGCTTTTTGATCATTATCACAAATAACTATTAGACAAATAAACAATATGCTTTACAACTTTATGCATATCAAAGTTATGAATATAAACAATAGGATATACAATATTTATACTTAATAACACAATATGCTAAAAGCAATTATGGCACACTATTATTATGACAAAGAAAATGATGCCTAACTTATTATGACAATTTAAATTAGAACAAAAACCATTATGAGAAAAAAAGGGATCCCCTTTTTCTGTGGGTAATGTAAATGATTTATGATTCTGTTACATGAGACAATATTTTCGTTTTCTTTTAGATCTACACGGCGCTGGCGCTTCCAATCTATCTCTAAGGTAAAAGGCAATTAAAGGATTGTAGAAAGGCTACTGCATCATTTTCTACTTGTAACGACTTACCACGATCTCACATTCGATAAGCTCGGTCCTACTGCTTAATGTACTTAGCATAACGTTGACACTAATGAAAGAAAATATTGCAAGATTGACTTGAAGCTCTGCATACCTCTTAAAACAGACCAAGCTTAAAGATTCAATGACTACAACTTGTTCTTCAACTAACACACTAACACAGTCTGAACAAATCTTAAAGACTAACTAACCTTCACTTACCTACGTACAAAGTTCATTTGGGCGCCAAAACTTAGCTTTTGGGCTACTAACGTTGTTTTGACGAGTTGTCTGAAGTAGGTGAATTCATTCAAGACTGCAATTCACTTTAAGAGTAGGTTTTCTTCTTTTCGTGTGCTTAATGACTAACCTGGTGTCAGGGTTTATGCCCCCCATGGGCCTCTGACTTGACTTCACATGCCATTGAGAAATATCCCTCAGGCATGCCGGTTTCCTCACGATGATTTCCTTCACCGCTTTTAAGGAAGTAATAATAATTATACAACACGCATATGGATCCGAAAAGTCAGAGGTGCGTGCCTTGGGTTCGAACTCAAGACCTATGTCTCTCCGACCTATGACTCTATAACAGTCCGACGGTCACACCACTTGGCTGTCACTGCTATTTGATAAATCTATGGTTTTTTATTGTTACCATATTTTGACTGTCTTCATTGATTAGCCTAGCCTTTTTCTATGTTAAGGTCGGTTTCCAGTTCAACCAGATATGGCCAAATATCAGTTTATTATATGGATCGTCTACGACCAAGACCACCGCAATCCAGTTACTGGCGAATACAGTAACAATGTATGTGGTAATTTCTAGGTAACCACATCAGTAGTCAAGACCTTCCAGACACACGTGCCTTCAGGCTGGTTCGCAGTCATTGAAGCAGAGGTTGTGTATCATCTGCCGGATGAGAAGATTGTGAGCGCTCACATGAGGAGGAAGCAGCATCATCGGCAGAAGAAGGAGATCTGGGAGATATTGCAGAGTATATTTGAACAGTAAGTACTAAATCCATCGACTATTCAACCTTACATGCTCCTTTTGCTTCATCCACATTCATACATCTTGTCATAGATGCACGTCGGTTGAGAGTACTACGCACCTGTCCTTTGTGAAGAACATCATCAATAACATCGATGTATGTCCTCCTAGAGCGTAGCACGTGGCGTTCTATAGTTTTTGCCTACCCCCATGGGAAAAAGGCGTGAGATTATGTATGTACTCAACCTTAGGATGGCAATGAAGTTCTAACCACTACTGAAGAGATGCTCATCGTAATAACTATGCGTTTTCAGCAACTATCCCAATATCTGCTGCTTGTCAATGTCATTCATGGACGTGTTCGGAGTAAGCCACGTTGATTTTGACTTCAGATTATTTAGTTTTTTCTCGTTATTGTTGGAATAGACTACTAATGCCCGGTTCCTATTAGAAAAAACGAATCGTTTTGCTTACGGATGGTAGAATTTTTTATTGCCAAACTTATAAATAGACTCGTACGCTAATTTTACCTGTGATAGCTACTATAATATCAGAGGGTCTACTATGCAAAGCTTTAGTCTTTGTTTCATTATTGGTAAAGATACTACAGTTCTAATTTTAACCAATCACGCTCGGTAAATCAAAGGAATTAGCCGTCAGGGATTGTAACCTCCAAATGTTACAGGACTTCATCTGATCTATAAGTTAAACTGAGTACTTGTCGGTGTAGCAATCTCCACCTTTCTCTGTATCTTATAGCTTCTATAACATAACATCACGCCTGTATTTCCCGAAGGTTTGGGCGGAGGTGTATAGTAACATCATCATTTCGCCGTTATGTTTAAGTCCCATGTAATAGGGCGCGATCCTATTGCCATCAACCGGACACGAATCCAAACTCCAGGCTACTGAGGAATTCTACACAGAATAGTCCAATAACACTTTGCCCGACCTGGGTATCACAGGACCTCATGATCAGCAGTCTCGCTTGTCACCACTAGACGAACGAGGCAGTTCTATCTTTTTCTTTAATTGGTCTGTGTCACTTTCTTCTTGCTCTGCTTTGTTTTTCATTTGCAATCAGACGTCCTCATTTAAAAAAATGTAACTATTGTACTCTTGTTTAGTGTAAAGATGTGGTCAAAAAAAATGCTTTTTCCAAAAAAAAAACTCATTTTCAGACGCAACATGAATGGTCGAGCTTGTGTTATAAGGACAATATGTGAAGCCCAGATGCAACTGCTACCGAAAGGAAAGTCTCTCGTTCATGACATAATGAGGGCTATGTTTACGTAAGTGTTTGTGACGTCATTTTCATATTAAGAGGCCTTTCACAGCCATCTCGCTCTAACTTTAAGCCTTTTTTTAAAGATTTAAAGAGATTTTAGGTGATATTGAAAAATGTAATCTATAGAAGTTCAGTGTATCCACCTTCTGAGTGTCATCACAAATATTTAAATAATAGTTTTATTTCCATAGATGATTTGTATAGAAAAAAAAAAACAAAAGAAACTTTCATTCTTCTCCTCTTTCTAGGTAACATCTCAAGACAAAAATATGTTTCAAATATTTATAATGTTATTATGAAGGATGTTCACAGGATTCATAAACATAACATCACGCCTGTATTCCCCAAAGGGTTGGGCAGAGGCATTATATTAATACCCTCATTTCGCCGTTATGTATAAGTCCCATGTAATAGGGGGCGACAAAATCCTAACCCACAAATCCTACTGCTACTGCTACTGAGGAATTCCGCACAGAAAAACCCAATAACACTTTGCCCGACCTGGGGATCGAACCCGGGATCTCACGGTCAGCAGTCGCGCTTGCCACCATTAGAACAACGAGGCAGTTAAATAATAACAGAATTTATTTTTCAATATCGCCTAAAATCTCTTTAAGTCTTTATAAGAGACCTTAATTTAGAGTGAGACGGCATGAAAGTGGAACGGCCTCTTAATTATGTTTTGGGAAAAGCTCACGTTAACCTTTGATGTAACCTTTGTGATCATGGGTGAATGGTGAATAATGGATTATGATAAGGGGTTGGGTGGTAATCACAACATTCTGTGTTTAGCAATCAGTACCCTAATTGAATAACATGCTCGCAATCACAGTAGCTGTATTCAAATCATTATCTGTAACGGTTTTCTGCGGCTTTGTTAATATAATTAAAAATATATATAATGTAACCTACAATAGCAGTAATATACATACATAGGTCTCGAGTTCAAAACCAATGAACACACCTCTGACTTTTCGGATTCATGAGCGTATTGTTAATTAATATTAATTATCACTTGCTTAAAAACGGCGAAGGAAAACATCGTGAGGAAACATGCCTGAGAGATATTTCTCGTCGGCATGTGAAGCCAAGTCAGAGGCCCATGGGCGGTATAAACTCTGACACCAGGTTAGTCACTAGCCACACAAAAAGAAGAAGAAGCTATAAACCTCTAATGGTGCCGATTTTGTTGCACACCAACTAAAAGTAACTAAAAATATTGTTATCCTTTATTAACAGGCAAAACAAGAACGAGACGGAACATTTTGAAAGCTGTCATATTTACTAGTTTACTTGTTAAACATCACCATGTTTTTAGGCGGCAAATGTTGAGGGTGTCGTCTAAATCTGTTTGGAAATTTTAATTCATCCTAATTTGACAGTTATAATATTCTTCCTTAGGTAAAGGATAGCAATATTTTTAGATAAGTTTAGTTAGAGCTTAACAGAATCGAGAAGAACTTAGAACCTAAAAACAAGAATTTGTTCATAAACTAGTAAGTCCTAAAAGTTTAGAAAGGAGGTCAGAATTTGCACCTGACTTAGGTATCGATTTAAAATCTGCTATGTAGAGATACCTGAAATCGATATCTGTTAGTATAATGATACGACGAGATATGATCCATACGAGAGGCTGGTTGGGCTACCCAATTAAGAACTAAGCCCCAAATCCTAATTATACAACACAACCAATGTATTTAGACATCTAACACCCATATTCAAAGACGTTCCTCCAAAACTTACTCGACTCATACTCGACTCAGGACGGCCTCGAAAACACATTCAAAATTGTATATTCTTAGTAGCAATTTCGAGTGAAGTTTGAGGTTCCTCGACTGGGTCCTCAAAGGAGTCGAGGTAGATCACAATAATTTGAATTATCTGCATTGTGCAAATAACGCCGCGATAAATAGTTGTAAGGATTATCGTAAGCATATTCGATAAAGTCTTCAAAATTATTGTTACATACGAACTTTGACACTTCCTTCCTTAAGGTAGGTTCCGAGGTACCTTGAGTTTGACAGATGATTCCTGACCTCGACTGAAGAAAAGTCTCGAGTCGAGGACGTTTATGTCAACTATTACCAATGGTAGTGAGAAAGACTGAGTCGAGGTGGAGTCGAGTCGAGTAAGTTTTGGAGGAACGTCTTAGAATATGGGTGTAAGATGTACGAAATAGTTCCAATACATAACCCTTCTTAATCTAAATTCAATTATGTAACTCTTCGTCTTTAAATATGTATACATTATTCAAACTCATAGATAATAACTGCTAAAAGATAACCGCGTCATTGCTGGATGTTCGTATTCGCTAATTGCCTTATAATCCAAGTACGTGACGTTTATACGTGGCGGGATTACGTCATAATACTCTGCTGTACTACAAAATTGGGGACCGAATCAGCGAACCTGATAACACGAGATTTTAGTACGACCAAACTTACACTGCGGATTTTGTTCGAAGTATGAATTTTGGTTCGCATATTCTACGAGCAGCGGATGTTAAATTGAAAATAATGGTTTAGGTTTTGGCGGTCCGTTGTGGCCCCTTGGCGCTGACTTGCGTAGGCTGTCCTCATTGTTAAAATTCCCTTTAAACTTTCATAAGTGGTATTGTGAAGGGAAATTAGTGGATGATGTCATATGGTAGGAATAAGTGTGAGGTCTTGTAAAGAACGCCTTTGGTGTCGTTAGGAGAATGGGAGGGATGCCTCCTGTTGTGGTTACAATTTATTGTGCGAAATTTCTATTTTAAGGGCTTTTAGAGCTAACTACCAATTTGATGAACAAATATTTTACTTACCAGTAAATAATTCTTATAAGAATATTTTATTATCTATGACTTTCAATCATCTGTATTGATGTATTTTAATGGTGCGTCCAGACCTGACGAACGCGCCGCGAATGCGCCGCTCGCGAGCCGCTCGCGAGCTGCGCGCGTTCATTTCATGTTCGTACAAAAGCACGCGCGCCGTCCGCGCGCCGCTCGTGCTCAGCTCGCGAGCGGCTCACGAGCGGCGCATTCGCGGCGCGTTCGTCAGGTCCCGACGCACCATTAGCAGTCCCTTTATGCCCTATTCCTATAAATAAAAATAAAATCGTTTAGCTTACCAATGGTAGCATTTTTTATTACCAAATTGAGCATATAAATAGGCTCGTAACCTAATTTTACCTGTGATAGCTACTTCCATATGGGAAGGTCTACTATGCAAAGCTATGAGATATTTGCTTAATTATTTGGTAAAGATACAAGAGTTTAAATTTTAACCAATAACGCTCCGTAAATTATACGGTTTCGGCCCTTAGAGAACGGTTACCGACGACTACTGAAGAGGCGGTGGTACCTAGCCGCAATTCGTCCTTACTATGTGGATATCGGGCATTATAAACGTACATTGAAGTCTTTTAAAGTTGGTTACCATAAAAATACGATTTATATACAACATGTAACATAATTAACGCACACCCTCAAACACCCCAATTAGAATATTATGTTATACTCATAATACATACACTAACATTTTATTTTTATGTGTTCAAATATTGTTTATTCAAGAAAATAGTATTACTTTTTCATTGTTAACTTCATTTAAAATTCAGTCTTATGTCCTTGACATAAGGCTCAATTTTCGTTGTGCCAATTAAAAGACTAATTAGTAAAAAAACACGTTTATAAAAAAAAATACACAATAAAAATGGCTGAAGTCGATTCAGTAAACGATTCTGAACAAACTACTTTCAGGATGTGCATTAATTATGTTACATATTGTAGATTTATGAATATTGTAAAAGTCAACGTACTAATTAAGAATAAAAAATCCAAAAATACATTGCGAGAGTCGTTATGAGATGTCAAGAGCCTGAAAGTCTGACAACTGGTCTAACCTTAGGACATCGGCATTGCCCTGTAACTGGGTTGCGGAAGTCTGAAGGCAATCGCTCCGTGTAACATACTGGTATTCAGCCGCATATGGTTAGACTGGAAGCTGACCCCAACATGGTTGAGAAAAGGTTAGGCAAACAACATTGCAAGAGTAAATTATACTCTACTCTTGTCCTTTTAGTTACTTGGTTCAGATGGGTTCAAAGTCCAGTTCAATTTTACTCTGTCCATATAGTATTTAATTTTATAAAGCTTCTATAGAACACTAAAAGAAGCCAAGAAAATAATGTTTTATTGAAGTTGTAGTTGGCAATGCATCGTAACTCATAGGAACACCTCTTGAACTGTGAGGTGCCAAGTCCCGCAACGTACAGAATTTATTGTAATATACACCTGGTATGGCAAAATAATAATAGTATTTGTGGATAAGTAAGGTTTCTTATTTTGTGTGCAATTTTTAGAGTTTCTTCTTCTCATTAATGACAATACCTATGATTTGCCGAGCTAAATT
The DNA here is from genome assembly GCA_910594945.2 of Amphipyra berbera. Classification (NCBI taxonomy): domain Eukaryota; kingdom Metazoa; phylum Arthropoda; class Insecta; order Lepidoptera; family Noctuidae; genus Amphipyra; species Amphipyra berbera. The sequence continues at coordinate 3,623,937 of OU343136.1, read as the reverse complement.
AAAACTCCTTTATCTTTACCAATATTGAAGCAATGATCCCATAGTTTTGCATAGTTAAGTTTTTATTTTTTTATAAATTGTTAATGTGAGTACCATGTAGGCTAGCTTTATACACAAATTTTGTAAACGTTTGGCGGTTCTTGAGTATTTTTTTTGTGACCCACACAAATGTCCAGCTGATTGATAGCGTCGTGCAGCGGTCGGGTTGTTGAGCTCCCTAAAACAAGATTTTAGCTCCACGATGACTGATGCATATGTGCCGTCAGTTAGGACAGGTCAACTCAAACCTGCTATGGCACTTTCCTCAAGAGGCCATTCCAGACGTTGCCCTACATCGTTTCACTCGCATAGTTTTTATACTACAATGTCTGGACTTTAAAAGAGACCTTGATCTCTGAGTTTGTTTTGGCTTTTCTTCTCAGAGCTAGTTAGAAATGAAATGCCGGCGCCATCAAGTCTTAAAAAAAAACATTACATTGACTTGTAAGTGTCTGTAACAAATTTATTTACAGAAATAAAAATCATTTATCATTTTATCATTTAGTAGGGCCTCCCAACGATAGTAGCTATCACACGTAAAATTAGCTTACGAGTCTATTTATGTATGCTCAGTTTTACAATAAAAAATGCTATCATTGATAAGCAAAACGATTCGTTTTTGGCTATAGGAACCAAGCATAAGGCGGATACTCGGATCAGTGAGATTGACACAGTCCCAGCGGGGGTTAGAGTTGGGGGGACGCAAACGTAAATTGTAAGATGAAAAAGTAATGCTACTAGCTAAAAACTGGATATAATAAAAAAAATACACTCGGGAGCAATGAATCCGGGTCACCAACATAAACAAAACAATGTTAAGCAACGTTATAGTTTATGTTGGTGAACCGGATTCATTGCTCCCAAGTGTAGTAGAAAATGTTAGAAAAAGATTTATTTAACTTTAAAGGTATAATTCTCGCTTGCCCGCTCTTTTTATTCTGAGAAGAGGTCTGTGCCCAATAGTGGGACAGTACCTAATGGGCTGAAAATATTACATAAATAAATTAGCACACGAGATAATGCTGCTGTCGGCATTATACCTAACTCGCCTTTTACGTCATCCAATGACTCACAGATGAACTTTGTCAGGAATTACACGGCAAATATAAAGAATACAATTTAAAAAAAAAATAAAGCTAAAAATTCAAATATGGTATCGGAGTGGCTAGCCCGCAGCTGTGTTTCTCCACAATCTAGCTGGTAACGATAGAATAATCGGCTATAAACTATTCATAGCCCGTATGTAGGAACAGCTGGTGATACCAGGCTACCGTAAATGGCTATAAATTACTAAGTACATGCATTACAAAAGGTATCTAGTGAGAACTTAATTTTTCATATTAATTTACTGGACCGATGGTCCTCAAAATCTAGAAAAAAAGAATATTGCATAGTTGAATAAACACCTGAGAGTATCAAGCTGCGTATATGTGAAGACAATAATGGCGGGATCGGTTGTTGAGCAATAAATCAAAATAATAAAAAAACACATGAACCAATGCAGGTGTTTATAAAAAGTCGAATTTAGATGCACGGTTCCAATTAGTCGTTTCCTATGGAGAAGAGCCGGCAAGTAACTCCATGGTTACTCTTTTAAAAATAATATCTTTAACAATTTCAGTGGATACAGTACAATGATTTAGGATAGTGAGAGAACAAAGAAACAAAATGACAAATAATCCGTTAAAAAAACTTTTAAGTTAAACCGTTTTACCTTGCAGTACCCCTGTACCATCAGGAATTGAGGATTGAAGGTTGAAATTATTATAATGTTGTATTGTCATGGGAATTAATTTTGTGTGCGAGGTTTCAGGAGAATCGGTTAAGCAGAAGTACTTGATAAATCTGTCGCAAGACTTAAATCAACAAAATATACGAAGTGAAGCTAATTAAAACCATTAAAAAATGTACGCTTCTAATACGATTCGTTGATGAACCTTTTTATGTCAAGCAACATGTTAAACTCAATCAATAATGCGCATTTGCTAGTTAGCAATTTATTTATATTATGTATTCTTCTTCTTCTTCCTGCCCTTATCCCACACTAGGTGGGGTCGGCACAACATGTATTTCATAAATCCATGTTTTTAGAGGTTTTGGCTTATTGTTTTATGACCAGCCGCCTGCCAGATATCAACCCTCCTTGGAAATACTCGTTGCGCTGTCGCGCGATTTACCCAATGTGCTTGTTGATATTATGCACTGGGTCCCAAAATGATATGCTTGTCAATCTTATTGCCGACAACTAAGCAGACTATGTTCTTCTTGGTGGAGTATACTTGAAGTTCCTCGACTAATATAGCACCGTGAGCAGCTCTGTAAAAACTTGATGTCAATGTTCTTCGCTCCTGTCCCGCTGTATCCCAAATACCAAGCTTGACTTTGAACACCGTTCAAGTTTATATTTTGTATTATGAATAAAAAATCTCCTTACTTGTATTGAAGTTAATCAACGGCAACACTGATCGTGTCGTAGTCTTGGGCCATCGTGGAAAGAGAATACGGGGCGCAGCATATTATTATTCTATGGCTGAAAAGACACAAATCCTATACACTTTCACAGTCCTCCCACAATCTACCATTTAAACAAGTGCATCTAACGGCCTTGTTTCCTCTTCAAATAGTTCTAAGATGAATTTCCACCGCGTCTTACGTCATCTTTCATAAATTATTTTTATTTCAGGGCACCTCTGCAGGAACACGAGTTTGTCGAAGAAATGGGCCTCACGTATGGTGAATTATTGGAGCCAGACCTTTGTGAGAAAGCCAACGATTGTCCGTTTTCTGTTTTAGGCTTTATATTGGATTTAAATAAACAGAGATAGCTGTGTGAATTAATAAATTGTTTGTTGTTATTATGTTGTTTTGGTTAAAATCCCCAAATTAAATAAAACCAGCGACCCGCTCGGACTTTGTATCACTTGTTACTTGCAGCATTCAGCAGTTATGGAGAAAATCGCGCACAGACAGACTCGGGGGACTTTGTTTTATAGGTCTCGTCACACAGTAAGGGGACGGTGCCTTTTGAAAAAAATAAAATAACATCTAACCATATTGTTAATTACTTTGTGCACTAAGTAAAAACACAAGCTCCGGCCAAACCTGCGCGACCAAAGCGACAGCGTCAGCCGCGCGGCGGACGCTACCCATAATATCTTATGGCGCCATCCACACCTACACGATCACAAAGCGGGACGACCACGTCAGTAAAGCGGGACGCACGCGTCTCGTGTCAAATGAAGTTCGCGATTCGCGCCGTAATCCCGCAGGTGTGCACGTCTAGTTTCGCGTTGGAGACGCTACCGTGCCGCTACCGCGTAGGTTTAGTCGGAGCTTTATTTGTTTATTTAAGCGATCGATTGTGACAAGTAGGTCGGAAGGATGCTAAAAGAAAGGAAAAACAATTATGACTTGTTCAAGTTAAACTGAACTGGCTTAATAAAAATAAAATCTTTTCCCTTGGTGTGAATATGAACGATTATCAACTTACTATAATATCGTTATTCCATTAGGTAGCATAAAAAGTTGGCTTGGTGTGTCCGGTTTAAGCTATGAGCTGATAAAGGAATCAACACAGCATCGTAAGCGAATGGTGTTTATAAAAAACACAGTATGAGTACCTAAATAGTGTGATGGGAGGGTTTGAGATCATCTATGGAAACACATTTCCGTCGCTATCCAACGATTTTGGGATCGCAAAATATAAATAACAATTATTAGCCACACACTAGACACGGTTTCGCTTAATATTTTTCTATTTTATTTAAATTCATTTTTGAAGGATAAAATGTCCAACATTGTAGATAGATTGATAGTTTGGATCGCAGTAGTACAGATCAAAAATTAATCATAGAATCATGCAAAAAAAACAAGAGGCATTTTAACGCCCCGAGTTAACTGACTGCGCGGAGCGATACCGCGTTAGTTGTGCTCGTAAGCTGCCTCGCCGAGCTTCCATTCATTTATGTATATATCAGTAGTAGATAATATGGTTTTAAAGAATCACACGATTTTGTTTATAGCCTGTATACCTAGGTTTTATTTTTAAAAGCGCTTAAATCCTTCGGTACTTCCACTTAGACCACACAGCAAAGGGTTGCAGCCCTTCGAAACGGGGCATCCATTAGGATCGATCATATTCCATAACACGCAACAAGCATTTGCATCAGATATCGATCATTGGTTCGTTCTATATTATAATTAGCTCTTTATTATTCACCGCATATATTACAAAATCGGTATTCGATAATACTTGAATATATAATCGTACTTTCGTATGCAGAAGAGTGCAATAGCACAATAATAATTGTGCTATTAATATACCCTTAAAAAAAGCGATTTTATCTTGCAGTACCCCTTTTTTATCGTGGGCAAATCCTCACTGTTGTCCCTCGCTCGGGGAAGGCGAGGTCTGCCGGACTCTTACCGGCTAAAAACCCACGGTGTTCCTCCTTCTAACCTATGGCCGGGTCACGGGATTCACTATTGCATGTACCGCAACCCCGTCAGAATCTTGCCATACCCCTGCAGCATCAGAATTTGAGGTTTGAAGGTTGAAATTATTATAAAGTTGTATTGTCATGGGAATTGAATTTGTGTGCGAAGTTTCAGGAGAATCGGTTAAGCAGAAGTAGTTGAAAAATCTGTTGCAAGATTTGAATCAAACAAATAAATATACGAAGTGAAGCTAATAAAATCGCGTAAAAATAACTATGAAAAATCTTTTTCCTCATTATCTTGGTCACGTTGTTCCTTGTTACACCTGATGGTAAGACCAGACAGGGTCTAAGATGGAACAGATGAATTTAAAAGAAAGATAATTATAGTAGGATTCCCCTATACTTAGAAAGATAGATTTCCAAACCAAATATCTATCTATTTCTAAGTAGGCTATTTAGAATGATTTTTCAAGGTTTTTATTTTACTTCAGTTTGGTGTTCGTATTTTGCTCATAATTTTTACCTATACTTTCAAGGTCAACCCAGTTCTCAGCTACGAGTATTGCATTATCAGTAGCGTCCATAAAGTCATCTTACATACAGGGCATGCAGGACATGACCTTGGCATGGGACCCATACATCACTGGCGAACTGCGATTGTTCAAGACACCTCACAGCACAGTACTTAATGTGTGTAGAGAGAAAACACATGTCGTTATTATTTTTTTGAATATCAGACAGTTTTATTTCGAGAGATTTATATCTTTACCCTTTTCACATCGTTATCGTCGCAACGTGCTTACGCGTGCATAAGGTCGCAGCTGTTTGTCTCTCTTAAGCGGTGACGCGAACAGGTAAATAAAAATTATGTTTGCAGAGTGACTTCGTTCACGTGAATAGTCGAAAAGTTTTAGATTATCCTTACTATTATAAATGCCAAAGTTACTCTGTCTGTCTGTTTGTAACCTCATCACGACTAAACTACATAACCGATTTTGATCAGACTTAGTACAGAGATAGTCTGAAATCCGCATAAAGGATATAGGCTACTTTTATTCCCAAATACTTGGAATACGCAATAAATGACATCCACGCGGATAAAGTCACGGGTTATAAAAAAATAATTTAAAAAAATACTAGTCCGTAACTATTCTACTATTAGGATATGGGCAGGAAGATAAAGATCACCTTAATCATAACAAAATTGCATCATGGAGTGATTGAGTAACAATTATACTAAAAATCTAATTCGAAAACTCAGAGAAGCGGGCCGGTGTCGGATTCAGACCCTTCTTGAAGGCTAGCGTTCAACAGCTAGAGTGTCATTGCTTTTTTCGGTATAGGTACCACCCAACTCATAAGCCGGGCCAGTGAAGGGCAGCGTCATCATTAGTGGGAGATGATTGATTACCATTTCGGTAGCAACCTGGATATCAAAATCCACAGGCCGCCAATACACTTGTAAGTTGTTTCCGTAAAATGGATGTAATTGATTTATAACAAACTAGCTGCCCGTCCCGGCTTCGCACGGGTGGACATTTTTGCCGTTTTTGCAACATTTTTCATTTATGCTCCGCTCCTATTGGTCGTAGCGTGATGTTATAGAGCCTATAACCTTCCTCGAATAGGACTATCCAACACAAAAATAATTTTTCAATTCCAAGCCTCCAATTCCTGAGATTAGCGCGTTCAAACAAACAAACTCTTCAGCTTTATAATATTAGTATAAATTAATTCCACTTGACAAATCAATCGACAATGCAAATTTATCGTAAGTTAATTATGTAAGGAGCTTACGTGAGGAAAACTTACAGGTGTAAAGCCGGCCTCATGCTCAACAATCACAGAACCTTAAAATTCAGAGCAGAAACTAAATTGCATCACAAAGATTAGCAAGACACCGTCCAATATTTCGTTACAAAAGCACTGAACACGAGCTCGGCTTAAGTTTAGCTCGCAACACGTTCTTACCGATTGGCGAGCGCTTTTTAGCGTTGGATCCCGAAAACGGTTATCGCCTTACACACCGATGGCTTTTATGCACCCTACCATTTGTATTTAAACTTTATTTCATAGTATGCTCTTATTTTTAACAATGTCTGATAGGGTTAAATGTAGTTTGGTTTATATTATCTTACTTCGAGATTGATTCTTGTGGAAGGTTGAAAATTTGAAGAAGATACGTAACAATGACACATTCGGAACAATTTTTATATAGGTATATAAAAACATTTGTAATATAAAGCCTCTCCAAAACAGACGCGGCCTGTGGTGGCGGCCGCGGTGGCGGCCAGTTGTATTCGCTTGCAATGTAAGTGAGTCTTCAAACACACGCGATCATGACGCGGCTCGCGAGCGTATGGCCACGGCCGCATGTCCCGCCTCCTCCGCCACCGCGTGTGTGTGAGCGTGCGTGCGGCCTGGCGGCGGCCATAGCGCGGTCAGTTGCAAATTTTTACAACAGGCCGCGTGTACCGCGTTGTAAAATGGCGCCAAATACAGAAATTTTAATAGAAACAGTGCGAAAATATCCAGTTCTTTATGATAGTTCACACCGTGATTACAAAAACACTAGGATTAAAAACAAAATATGGGATAATATCACTGAAGTACTTGGCGAATGCGATGGTGCGTAAAAGACTTCGTTACAGTTAGCCATGTTGACTGACGTACGATCGTAGCACAAACACCACAGCGAATGGCGCTTCAGGCCGCCACTATAACCGCGGTGGTGTGTTGTTGCAGCGGCTAGAGCCGCGGCCCGCGGTAAGTCGCCACCGCAGGCCGCGTCTGTTTAGGAGAGGCTTAAAAATCAATAGCCGTGCGTGGCTTGAAAATGTCTTGAAAATGGCTTTTTTTTGTTTTAGGGGTTTAATAGGAAAAAAAATGTGGTACGAAGTTCACTGGGTCATCTAGTAGGTAATATATTTTGAAACAGAATGGTTCACAAAGCTAATTGCATTTTACACTTGTTTAGTTTCAAAATAATTATTATTGTGCTTGTCGAACTTAATTCAGTACATATGTTCAAAATTTAGAATAGTACATATCATTTTATTGAAATTATGAAATAAAAGGATAATAATATAGATATACTCGTGGGTTGCAGATGAAAATCAGCGTAAGGTGGTAGTACGTATCTAGTACTGCCACGACCTGCTGAGCTGATGGTCCTTTTCACATTTATTTTTTGTCTTTCTCATGTGTACCTATTGATTGTACTGTATGCCAATAAATACATTTTCTTTTTTTAGATATCAAACAACATTTAATTCTGCTTAGACTCCCCAAAAAGGTTTTCCCCAAAAAAGTTACATAAACTGGGCGAAACAAACTACGGCCACATTCACCCGACACATAGAATTTGTCAGCTTTTTGTCGAAGGACATCGAGCCCTTGTCCTCAGAATAACGATCGCTATAAGTATCGTTCGTTACCCATTAGTAGGGGAGGTCAAGTCGCCGCCGTGATGTATGTTTTCATAAATCTTTTGAACGCTGAAACTGTAAGGATAAGGGGTGCAAAGGACCTCAATTTGGAGGATGTGCTAAATACATGGTTTTGGGATGGGTTTAGAAAATGGTTAAGGAGGTTTGTTTGTTGCAGAAGTTTAAAAGAAAGAGAGATGTATAGCGTCAAGCCTTTCTCCAATTAGGGTTCAGACCATTTATCTCCACCCATAATGCCTTCCGGACACGAAGCCAGTTCGCGAAGAAGTTAATTCACTGAACTGTCTACAAATGTACACGAAGCCAATGAAAGGCCAGTGACTGAACTGTCAACGGAACTGACTCGCGAACTGGCTTCGTACCTGGAAGGTATGAGTGTCAGGTTGCAAAGGAATAATTTCAAGAAGATAGGCTGTAGCGTCTTGGTTTGCTAAAAACTTACTGCTATCGCAAATCTGCCTGCCAAGAGGGGTGATAATGGCGTGGTATACACGAGGCTCTTGGGTTCATGTTTAGCAGCTATCAATACTAGCACTTTTTTTTAATACAACAGTTTTCACTGATCCTATACACAGCAAATCGGCTGAGCAAGGAAATAAAATCGTAAAATTTTATTACTTTCAATCTCGAGTTGATTTTCAAGTGGAATAAGAGCGTAAAAATAAGAAATTATAAAGGTATCAAACGTTACAATGTCACACGCAGTTTTCTGAGCAATATATAAAATAGGGATGATCGTAAAAATTGTCAACTTCAATACCACAGGGTGATCCAATGCGATCCAATGCGAGGGTGATTCTCTAGCTTAGCATGATCGCTACGACTAATAAATACTTCTATTTTTCTAGACTGTGACAGAATTTTGATGATAATATGAAGGTCTTTAATTTACATACCTACTTGTACGTAATTATCTGTTCTACCTAGCCTTTTCCCAACTATGTTGGGGTCAGCTTCTAGTCTAACCAGATGCGGCTGAATACCAGTATTTTACACGGAGCGACTGCCATCAGACCTCCGCAACCCAGTAACTGGGCAATGCCGATATTCTAAGGTTAGACCGGTTATCAGACTTTCGGGCTTCTGACTACCCGTAACGACTGTCATAGGTATTCGTATGACACCTGGGACCGACGACTTAACGTGCTCTCCGAGGCACGGAGGGATCTCGATGTGTAACGAACGGTCGCCATTCACGGACTGACCGCGGCAAGCGCAGCTTAACGTCACAAATCGTATGATCCGCGCGGTTGGTAATTAGCCACGAGCTAGTAATTCTACGTAATTATCTACGACCGTACAAAAATGGTTACGCATATTGAGTTCAATAGGGCCGTGCTGAAGTCCAATCAGCTTACGTAATCAAAGACATAAGTACTACATACTGCCTAAAAAACATTGTGTCCAATATGAAGACATGTTTCACAAAGGGTAGGTACACCGAAAACATCACCATGGTAAAACCCATTCAACACCATAAAGAGATCTGATCGATTTCACCCACAAACGCTACAGACATGATTTGTATACCAACGGATTTGGGGTAATGGCGCTACCATATTCCGGCCTCTGTCGCGTTACGAGCCTAATGGAATGTCTGCTATCCGTCATCGTGTTGGGGTTTTTACCCTACCGGTATGCAAACTGTGACTCTTTTTACCATAAGCTTACTTTTATGGGTGGTGAAGTATTCGCATGTTCATTTTTGGAGAAGAAGAATAATTGAGGTTATTAGCTGTTGTGTTGGTTGAAATGCTTTTTATAATTTTATCTTTTTGTATATCAGAAATAAACGAGATGAGATGACTGAGGGAGTCGTGGTTTTTTTAACGACCCCGTCAATCATACGATTTGCTAGGTTAAGCAAAACTTGCCGCGGTCAGACCGTGGATGGGTGACCATTCGTCACGGGTCTCGGGTGTCATACGAATACCTATGACAGTTGTTACGGGTACTGAAAAGCCCGAAAGTCTGACAACTGGTATAACATAAAGATATCGGTATTGACCATGGTATGGGTTGCGGAGGTCTGATGGCAGTCGCTCCGTGTAAAATACTGGTATTCAGCCGCATCTGGTTAGACTGAAAGCTGACCACAACACAATTGGGAAAAGCTAAGCAAAACATCTGTATATCAATGTTACTGCAGAAGGTATTAGTGAACCGGGTTTTTAAAAGCAAAGGCGACGTTGATACTTACTAAACATATTGCATTTGATCATGTACTCTGATAAAATGAAACTTTGCCGCCGCATTTACTATGATTTGGCGCCCGTTTCAAATTCCGGGGGATTTTTATTGAACTACGGAAGCCGGAGACTTTTAAAGGCGACAGATTTCTGGAGTATTCTGTGAGGGTGGGCAGCTATAGCAGGATACATCCGTTGCACGTGTGGTAAACATTTGTAGAGAAAAAGCAATAATTTAACCGTTCCGAGTACAGTTCTCCATAGCTGCAGTTTTGAATGGCTAGCCAAATTCAATATAGGAATATAGCCTTGAGAAACTTTAACACACGTAATTGTTACCAGTTCTGGTGTTACCCATCTTGTAAGCCTATGTTTATTTGAATGGAATAGGTTTTGAAATGAAAGAAGTTATTCCAGGTGACGTGACCCGGGCTTCTTACTCATAAAACATTTATTTAGAAAAAGGTTCAGTTTATCAGTTCAGCTGACAATAGGCAAATGGTTTCGTAAACGATGCTAAGAAGATCCTAAACTTACCATTAGCAAACCAACAACAAAATATTTTATTCTTAATAGATCATGATACAGACAGAACTTTGGTTTTGATTGTGTCCGTTTAAAATTTAAATCCTCAAACTGTTCAGAATCAATAACGTCATGTAAGCAAGATAAATTATGGAATCAGGCGTTAGTTTGGGGAAATCTATGACCCTCCACGGGGCATTCCTGAGGATGCCCCGTGGAGGGGTGAAACACGTATCGTATCGGTTTGATTTGTTTGTGTGTTGCATGTTATTAATTACACCTTCTGCATTTGCATATTTTTGTGGGCGGGAGGGTGGTGCTGCATACTGCATTCAGGCTTGATCAACTGTTTTCGCGGAATTAACACAAAATATTTTTATTGTATTATTTTTAGGTCATGTAAGCAAGTAAAAACATTTGTGAAATTCTCGCGAGACAATGAAAACTATTGGTTCTAATTTTACTAATAAGGGCACTTTCCAAAGACTCGTTGACAAATCAATTGGTGTCTTTTAGCGACACATTAAACAATACAGTTATAAAATTTGAACAATAGTGACGAGAAACTCCCGTTACTAGTAATTGTACTTCATTTCAGTGTTTTACCTCTAAACCGATACATGATTGTGTCTTTTTTAACTCGATATTATTAAGTACAAAAATGGTAGCTTCTAAATTTTAGAATTTCAAGGCGAGTTTTACTCTTGCGTTCACATTCTTCCTTCTTCAAGCAAATTTGATTTCATTTTCAAATAATGTATTTAAATTTGAATGTGTTTATAATAATACTTAGTTGTGTACAGTTTAGTGCGCTGTCGGAAACAAAAGATGTTTCCAAGTCAAAGGTTTTGTCGAGAAGAAAAAGATATGTCGCTTTTCCAGAAGGATCCAGTTTCTCGGTAAGTTTTTTAAGCTGAAAGGGCAATACAATTCTAAGCCCAAGTCCCTTGAGTTATAGTTCGAATTGTACAGAAACCTGGTAAACTGTTTTACTAAGTACTTACCTACCGCAGACAGCGCTCCACGCTTTTACGTTTATTTTTTTAAATGAAAGTGGGCAGAATTAATTTATATCAGATCAAAGGTTTTATTTTAAGGGCAGCCATTTTTTTTACTTTTGTGTGTTTTTTAGTTTTTTGAACTATATGTATATTTCTCTATGATAAAGTAATGATGATTAAGTGATGTATATTTAAGAAAAATAAGCATGAAACGCGGCCTTGGACAATCATATTTTTACAGCTCATAGTGGCGTTACTTGCAAACGCCATTAATTGATAATAAGACGTCATATTCAGTACCTGCTGTACCTGTGACTGCCTTGTTGGTCTAGTGGTCGCAAGCGCGACTGCTAAGCATGGGGTCCTGGGTTCGATCCCCAGGTCGGGTAAATGGTTATTGGGTTTTTCCATTAGGAACTTCTCAGTAGCAGTCCGGGGTCTGGATTTGTGCCCGGTTAATGGCAATAGGCTCGCCCCCTATTACATGGGACTTAAACATAACTGGCGAAACGAAGGTGTGCTAAAACACCTCTGCCTAACCCTTCGTGGAATACAAGGCGTGATGGTATGTTATGTTTATATTCAGTACACTTAAAATTAATACGCTATTTTTCCAATAGTACATTTGGATGGTAATGCGGTCGTGTTATACGCGTATTACGTTTTGATGTGTCATCATGAAGAAATCGTAGGACAGTCGCCCCTGACCCCTGAAAGAAGTCGTAGTCGAACTATTATTTATTTAATAACTTAATGGCCCAATATTGGTACTAAAGGCCTCTGTATAATCTCCATAGTAGGTATTTCACCATGAAGTGGCTTAAGTCTTAAAGGTACCTGTAATGTAAGTACCTGTGGTACTTGTTATTGGATATTATTGGTATTGGATAGTTTGGATACTTGCATAATTCCAAACCAACAAAATACAGTACTTAAAATAAGTTGTGGCATGCATGAATATAACAGCTATCGCACTTACGTCCGAATCGCTTATTTAAAAAATATTATTAGGAGAGGCCTATATCCAGCTTTATAGGCAGACTTTAGGCTGACCCAATATAAGTCACGTGCTGACCTAACCAACTCACGGTAACGAAACCATAGCGACTTCTAATTCGATGCCAACGCCATCTAGTTAGAAAAAGTGAAGCTTTAACAAGTTGTTTTTTTAGATGTTATACAAATGAAGTTTGTATTTGTAATAGTTATTAGTACCTAGCAATAAATAGTGTATTTAAAAAATATTATATGTAAAATAAAATCAGCCACGACTTATATTAACTCAAGGTTTCGTATCTGGAGAGATTATCCAGTATAACTTGAACCTTTACTCTATTCATTTAGGTTAAATCGATGGTTCATCCAGTATTGGTCATTTATGATTGGCGTGATGTTAGGTAGGTAACCGGGTATAAGAACAGTATACCAAAAACTGAAATTGAATAATGATCTGAATTAACTGTTAAAATTTTCGATAACCTGTCATTCACAAACAGTTTATTTACCATTAAAATAATAATTAATTTATTATATCCAATGAGTGGAAAATTCTGAGCAAAATTTACACATAATTTGAAGTCTTCCACAAGGAGTTATAAATGACTACCGTAAAACCTGGCAACTTTGCCCAAAAAATCAGAGTATTTTTGCAGTAGTTGAGTTATTTCCGAAAACGTTAATGTATTTCATATTATTTTTGTACCACACAATACTATATGTTCATATCTCGATATTTATTATTGAAAATATCCAGAAAAATGAATTTGTGTGTGTAAAAAACACAATAATAATTGTTGGGCAAAGAATCACAGGTTTTTGGCAACTTTGCCAACTTGTAATATTTCAGATACTATAAACCGTATCATTATTTTAAAAATGGCTGAATATAAATACAGGGCCATAAAATATAGTATCAAATTATGAGATGAATGAACATATTCGTTCTCCTTCAAAATTGAGTGGGCAAAGTCAAAAAGCCTCCTAGTACATTTTTCTTACCATAATGGTCAATGTCTAAGGGCTGTCATCATTGAATAAATGCTACATTTAAATACTTAATGAAAAATTTTTTGATGTGGAATATTTCTATTGAGATAATCATAAATTCAATAAGTATATAATGGATACAAAATGAAGTATACGGTATATTGCCAGTTAAGTTATATTGCTACGATATATTACTAACTTTAAGGTAGCCAAAAGACAAAATATGTGACTAAACATCTACACAATATGTCGGAAGACAGTCACCAGTTGCAGATACTGTTCGAACTAACAAATTCGATGAATGCCTATTTATAAATAGTTCTACACATGTATTGCTGGGAATTGTCCCATTAAATATGTAACAGCAGGTTTCTTTTCTTCCAATTTGTTAAAAACTAGCGTTTTCTAGTCCAACTTGGTCATTGGACAATCTTATTCATCAGAAGCCACCAAAACATTTACAAGTTTTTCTCTTTTAGCGTTCTGTTAGTTTGTGCATAGGTACCTCTTAAAATTATAATAAATTTAAAAATTACAGGTGACAACCCTACGGGAAAAAAATTGGTGGGCAATGTCGTCAACCATGCTCAAAAAACATGCATGTGACTTTGCCCATCAATATATTTTACAATTTTATGAGATGTTTTGTGTGAAATACCAGTCTATATTATTCATTTCATACATATTAACGGTGGCAAAAAAATTAATTACCTACTGTATCTGCAACTATCACTTTTTGATAAAGTTTTTTGACTGGTTTTTGCCCGCTAAAAACAATACCAACTTTTAAAGGTTCCTGACAGCCAACGGAAGTAACATAGGTGACATTACGTCACTTGGTATTGCCAGAAAAATAATCAATTTTCTACCACAGGCAAAAGAATACTCCTAACTATAGACAAATTTGCTATGCATCAAATTTAAAAAAAAATACACAACTGGGCAAAGTCATACCTCAAGGGCAAAGTTGCCAGGTTTTACGGTACTGAAAATATGAATTTATAATTATGAGAAAATTATTACCATAACATAACATCACTCACGCCTGTACTCCCCGCAGGGTTGGGCAGAGGTGTATAGTACTGTAGCGTATTACCATCAACCGGGCCCAAATCCAAACACCGGACTGCTACTGAAAAATTCCACACGGTAACCTCAATAACACTTTGCCCGACCTGGGGATCGAACCCAGGGCCTCACGATCAGCAGTCGCGTTTGCCACCACTAGATCAACGAGGGAGGAAATCAATTAAAAGGAAATTATTAAACATTACTTATTCCATTATTCTAGTGTGCTGGTTGTATGACAGTTGGTCTCATCGGTCAGCCCGCCCCCCACAATAACCCTGGCACTTTCACCTTCGGTCTCAACTGGGCAATAGCTTATGAGTTGCCCAATGTCACTGAAGCTGCGATATACTACTTACAGAAGAAGCATTACAGACGCGAGCATCTACAGAAGAGGATAAGTAGGCGAGAGCTGTATGGAAAGTTGGAAACCATTATGGACAAGTAAGTGTGTGATTCCAGGCGAAGAACAGGGGTCGGCAACCTTTTGAGATGGAAAACCCAAAAGTTTCAATTTACCAAATTTCAGTTTTTAAAGAGCCACTAACATATTTCATTTCTTTATTATAGTATTTGCTTATACAGAGTGTCCTGTAATTAATGGATAACCTTGAAATGGCGTTTAGCAGAACTAACTACATTAAAGAAAAGAAACAAAATAAAATAGATTTAGATATAGTTACTATATTTATCGCTCAGTCTTAGACAGTATATCGCAGTCATACTATTTTATATTACTCAATTATGGACCGATTGCACGATTTTAGGGGTTCTCATAGTAACAGTTATTTTTTGCGTTTGGAACTGGAGAGCCACCACTTTAAATCGAAAAAGCCGCAGGTTGCCTACCCCTGGGCTAGAACAATGTCTACCCAATGTTCTGTGGGTGTCGTAAGAGGCTGCAAGGGATTTTGTCAAGAGGGTGGCTAGGAAATACAACTTGTTATTATAATATACTTAGTGATTTAGTTGATTATCGATTTTTAATAGATTATACGTTTGTATGCTGCAAACTGCCCTATATATTTTTCTTGACAATTCTTTCCATCCAAAGGTTGTCTGGAAGAAATTGCTTTAAGCGATAAGACCGCCATTTGTACTGTTCTTAATAATGTGTACTCCTTCTGTTTTATTTCTTTTAGTGTACAATAAAGTATATCTATCTATCTTTTTTTTAAATAGTGATGAAACGATTATTAATTATCGATTACGATTATTTCCCGTAACAATCGTCAATTAGGATTAGCCAGTCAGCGAGGTTGGTAGCGGGACTGCTTGCTCAGGATCGCCGTATAATTAACAACACTCTCTTCTTCTTCTTCCTGCCCTTATCCCACTCTAGGTGGGGTCGGCACAACATGTATTTCATGTCTTTCATAAATCCATGTTGTTAGAGGTTTTGGCTTATTGTTTTATGACCGGTCGCTTGCCTGACATCAACCCTCCTTGGGAATACTCGTTGTGCCGTCGCGCGGTTGACCCAATGTGCTTGCTGATATTATGCACTGAGTCCCAAAATTATATGCATGTCAATCATATTGCCGACAACTAAGCAGACTGTTCTTCTTGGTGGAATATACTTGCAGTTCCTTGACCCACTCATCCAGTTTTTTTATAAGTAACAACACTCGACAACATTTTTAAATGGCCCCTTCATTTGAAGTGGTTGTGCAATAGGACATCCCTTTCTACCCTTTCATAGAACAAATATTATTATAACTCTGGATAAGAACCCAATAAACATAGATTAGTCTCCTGATTAGTACTGTCAAATAATTATCAAATACCTACTCTTTAAAGACGTTTATAATTTCCTTTATTCATTAAATATACATATAAATTGCATTTTTAAATATTACTAGAACAAAAAATTTCAAAATATAAAAAGTAGTAACCCACCGACATCGGGAACAGGGTCCAAGCTACCGGTGAGTCTTCTCCTTTAATTAATTATTATTACAGACATACATAAACTTACGCCTTTTTCCAATGGGGGTAGGCAGAAACTATAGAACGCCACATGCTACGACCCTTACATACCCCTTTCGCTTCATCCACATTCATACATCTTGTCATACACGCAGAGTAGAGAGTACTACGCACCTGACCTTTGTGAAGAACATGACCAATAACATCGATGTATGTCCTTCTAGAACGTCAACTACCGGCGTTTCCATTGACATCCGCCTTATAAATTCCTTTTGTTAATCGCCGTTCACTCATTCTATCAAGATGACCAAAACCACCTAAGCATACTCCTTTCAATTTTTGTCACTACCTGCATCATCTTTTAGACCGCAACTTTTTCTTATCTTATCATTTCTCAATCTATCATTCAAAGTTACACCACACATACTTCGCAAGGAACGCATTTAATTATTATTATTTTCTTGTTTTATTCCAGTATGGGTTACAGCGGTAGAGAATGTATTCTGAAGACTTTGTGCGAGACCACTCAAAGACTCGTGCCACACGGAGAGAACGTGATGGAGGAAATGTTCAGAACTTTGTTCTCGTAAGTATTGCTACAACATGTTCTTTTTCTTATCATGCAGCGTACAACCTAGCCAGCAAAGGCTAACGAACGGGGCCCGATGCTGCTAATAATAAAAACTTTTTAACAAGAAAAAAACCGACTTCAAATTGTCTATCTCCGAAATTCTTCATCAGATCTTCACCAAATTTAAATGGGACCACTTCGAAAGAATACTCTTTCAAATAAAAAATAATCATTAAAATCGGTTCATAATTAGCAAAGATATCGCGGAACAAACATACAAAAATAAAAAAAAATACATACAGTCAAATTGTGCACCTCCTCCTTTTTTTGGAAGTCGGTTAAAAATCGAATGAAACCGGATTGGTTTTATACACAGTTTAGTCAAATTCTATAAAAGACTAATGTTCGTTGGCGTTCTTTGGCTAGGTGCGTACGTTGCAATGAAGCTTTATTTAGTTTGGTCTGTTTTCTGGCTATCTGTCAGACAGAGACAAAAGCATGTAAACTTTAAATAAGTCCATTATATCCGAAAAGAAAATATAAAAAATAATTTGGAACGTAACATAACATTCATACTTACATTCAGCCTTACATTCCCCGAAAGGTTCGGCAGAGCTGTTTTAGTACACCCTCGTTTCGCCAGTTATGTTTAAGTCTCATGTATTAGGGCGCGAGCCTATTGCCATTAACTGGGCACAAATCCATACTCCAGGCTGCTACTAAGAAATTCCTAATGGAAAAACCCAATAACACTTTACCTGACCTGGGGATCGAACCCAGGACCCTATGCTCAGCAGTCGCGCTTGCGACCACTAGACCAACAAGAAACTAAATAAATTTGGAACATCTAGAAACTAAAAGCTTCGCGGTGGTCAAAGTGACTGCAGTAGCATAATCAGTCCATTACTGTTCCACTGCTGGGCATGGGCCTCAGAATGAGAAGGGTTTAGCCTTAGTCCACCACGCTGTTCTGGTGCAGGTTGGCGGACTTCACTCACCATTAAAAACATTTTGGAGTCTTCTCAGGGTTCCTCGCGATGATTTCCTCTATTGTTAACGCAAATGATAACCAAATTCTGATCCGCACATGATCCTCCTGCATGGACAGCATGCATTTAACCGGTAGGCTATTACTGATTTTTTTGGTAAAATTATTAAAACTTAACTCTTATTTCTTTCACAGAATGCCAGCAACGAAAATACTTCCAAGTGAACCCTTGGAACACGCAATTTACGACGCTGCACATCGTTTAGGCCGTATCGTGGACTCCTGTGACAGATTCAAATGTCCAATATCACTGGTCGACTGGGTCAAAGGGTATTATAATGCTCCTTCACCAAATGTTGATGTTGCGAGGAATCCTTGGGCACTGTTTAGTAGTAATTTTGGATAAGTCACGTATTCATTGGGGGCCGGTTTTTTAATCGTTAGATACCTTTTATCGGCAGAAAAATAACGTTTAAGGGCGATGTCTCATTAGTGCGTTGCGTTGCGTCGTCGCAATGGATCAACGCATAGTATGCTACACCTGCGTTGCGACGATGCACGATGTCGCAGCGCAGGAGGACGACGCACGTCTCGTTTGCCCCTCTAGCAGTCGTCGCACCTGAGCTACGCAGCTCCGACAGCGCAGCGCATGACCCTCCTCCCCCTCCCTTCGTCTCTCGTCCGCCGATCCATTGAAACACCGCGTGCGACGACGCAACGCTTTAATGTGGCATGTCATTTAAAATATATGGAAAACGACGCAGCGTTGACGCTGCGACGACGCAACGCAACGCTCTAATGAGACAGAGCTCTAAGCCGGATCTCATGCGACAAAAATCTAATAAACCAAACTAACAAAACATGTTTAGTGAACACTCAGAACAACACAGGGAACAGTTAAACCACGCCCCAATTTTGCTAGAAAAATATGTTAGGGTAACGATTTCTAACAAAAACACGGTCGCAGGAGACCCGGCTTTAGACAGGTATTGTATAGAAAATCTGTCACAATGGTTTTAATCCTCAGATCGGCCCTAAAAGAATTAACGTGAATTAATAAATATTCTGATGCAACGGGACAATTTAAACTTTTTAAAGTCAGTTATTTTATTTACACCTTGACTGTGTTGATTCTCTTGAAGTTTTGTTAACGAAATTCTACGCTTCTTCTCTTATGAAATTAAATCTTATAAGAGCAGAGGCGTTAACAGTTAAAATCTAAACTTAAGAATTAAACGATTTTTTTATATATGATTGTGTTGTTTTCTTTTGTAATATTATTTAATAAATATGTTTAATTTCAATAAAATATAGTTTTTTATGTTATCATAATAGATGTGTACCTAACACGAACCCCGAATTATTTGAAAACACTCCATCAATCAAAATGTTTGATCACTTCTGTCATGGTTAGTAACTTTAATATTAACTTATTTATTATTATTTTCGTGTGGTTAGTGACTAACCTGGTGTAAGAGTTTATGCCGCCTATGGGCCTCTGACTTGGCTTAATATTAACTAATACATTCTTAATCAAAATACTTATGACTTTATAAATACACGTTGTAAGGTCTTAAGCTCTATTGACACCTGATTTTTGCTCTATTTACTATTTTATGGCACAGGACCGCTTTCATGTCAGCATCCAGTGAAAATGTAAACTCATTCATTCGTATAAATGACATGAATGAATGAAAGGCGTGAGTGAATGAATGAAATAAAATAAAGATTCTTTGGGAGTGGTGGTGTAGTGTTTTTTTTCCTCTAAGGCTCTGCTTTCTTAGCTTAGAAGCACCATCGAACCAGCTCTAAAGATCTGCTGACGGATAATAGATGAATATCTAATTGGACAGCTCAAATACCCCAGACTGGTTGGCAACAACGTCACCGATGCCAGAAAATATGACAATTTTTTTTAATTCTTTGGTTTAGTGACTTTAGACCCTCGTCACATATGGTACCCGCGGACCGGGTCTAAGATGGAGCACACGAATCTAAGTAACAAAAATGTGGAGGTACTCCCCGATACCATTCTGGCTCTCACATACACACGACGGAACATAGTAATCTTCTTGGCATTGGACTTTAATGTGAGGGTGGTAGCTAGACAGTCGGACCGTAAAGATCCTACCACCAAGCAAAGGCTTTGTGGTCATCAAAAGTTGGATTGTAGTATGATTTTACCCCATGTGGAGACGGGTCAGAATATCAAACTTCCTCACCACATGCTGGGAATAGACGCGTGTTGTAAGATTCAACAAAACCCACCAAGCTTGGTGGTAGGATCTAAACGATCCACCTGGCTAGCTAGTTTACTGTGTTTTGTCGTGTGTATGTAAGAGCCAGAGGGGTATAGGGAAATCCCTCTATATCTCTGTTCCTTGAATTCATGTGCTCCATCTTAGACCCTGTCTGCGCTTACCATCAGGTGACACTAGGGCCAAACGCGACGAAGTCAAGAATAAATATGAATTTCCATATTTTGTTCGGCATTTTTTTTTACTATCTCAGTCTTACAATATTTATTGGCATCAGTATATTAAGAGAGATATGGAGGGTTGAAAGGATTTATTCTGTGATAACCTTTGCGTAATTGATTCCCAATTTTGATGCAACCCGCGTTAACAGGCAAATGAATTGCTCTTCAATAAACCGTTGTGAGAGGCTTTTAGTGTGTTTCAGGCCTAATTAATCAACTTTTCATATTCTGACGGCTGTCTAGACGAAGTGCTTAAATACATTTTTGGGGTAGATTTTAACAATAGGTATAAAAGGTATCCATATTTCCGTTTTAATACTGTATTTTTTTGTATTTTTACGCCGATTAGTAGGACTAGATAATTTTGAAAATAATTCCGTCCTTAATCCAATCCCATTTTAAAAAAACGCCAAGGAAGAAAGTGTATTAAAAAAAAACAATGTGTTGGTTTATGTTCTGCCTAGCCGTTTCCCAAATATGTTGGGGTCAGCTTCGAGTCTAACCAGATGCGGCTGAATACCATTATTTTACACGGAGCGACTGCCATCAGACCTCCGCAACCCAGTTACTGAGCAATGCCGATATCCTAAGGTTAAACCGATTGTCAGACTTTCGGGCTTTTGTCTTCCCGTAACGACTGTCATATGTATTCGTATGGAACCCGGGACCGACTGTTTAACATGCTCTCTGAGGCACGGAGGGGTCTCGATGTGTAACGAACGGTCACCCATCCACAGACTGACCGTGGCAAGTGCAGCTTAACCTTGCAAATATTCCGCGCGGTTGATAATAAGCCAAGAGCCAATCCAAAAAAAAACAATATGCTTATACAATTTCAATTCTAATATTGGCTGATTCAGTTAACGCTCAATATTAGAATACTAACTGACATGATACCAATATAGATCAATTGGAATTATTATCACAAGTAACTTGAATAATACCAATAAAATAAAATAAATATTACTTAGTTGTTAATCATGTAGCAAATGAAAAGATGATGAGGGAGACGTCATCCACGACATACCTAGTCGACGATACCGTCTAATTAGCGCCTATCAGGTGCTCAAAAGTTGTGTTAGTTGATATATGATACTACATACTTTCTTCTTCTGTTTGGAGATATCAATCCTGGCTTTTTCTAGGTATTACAGACTTTAGAAAGTTTAGGTGCTTCGATATTACTAATGATAATTCAAATGGCTATCCTGGAACTAAACTGGTCTATGTAACATTTTGAACGAAATCCATCTATGAGAATTATAGCACATAAAGTTTTTAATAAAAATTCTATTCGAGCATAAGTAGTACATCATTTTTTGTTAAAAATAGTACATAAACCATTTCTGTTTCAGGCTACCCAAATATGGTTTCCAGAGACCACCAATTGTACAGTATTGCAATCATTAATTTAAGTTTTTCCGACTGTAAGTACTGGGTTTATATAATAATAATAATATTTGCATACATGATCGGAATATTGAGTTCAAAATTCTGTTTCTGTAACATTTCCAACAACAAATAGGTAGTAATCTCGTAAATTTAGGTCCACTTGTTTCGACCTAAATTGCAATTAATTATCACGAATGTAACTGCATTTCAATCTAAACTACTGATGGTTAAGTATGATTGACATTACCTACTATAGTTTAGTTTCATTCCTTATTGGTCTAATGTTCGCAAGCGCGACTGCTGAACATGGGTCCTGGGTCCGATCTGGGTTATTGGATTTTTCCGTCTGGAATTTCTCAGTAGCAGCCCAGAGTCTGGATTTGTGTCCGGTTCATGGCAATAGACTCGCCACCTATTACTTACCAAAACGAGGGTGTACTAAAACACCTCTGCTGGACCCTTCGGGGAATATGAGGCGTGATATTATGTAGTTCAGTGTGTCATACAATTCGTGTGGCTACAGTTAGCTAAGCAGCAACATGAAAATCACTTTAACCGTTACTTTAACACGGTTTAACGTTTAAGCTGTATTAGCCACCATTACTATCCATCTATGAAACGTTACACACGATATTCAAGATGATTCTAAATTCAAATATTTTTCTTTTTTTGATTCTGTCATGTTTCTATGGTGAATTGTGTGCGGCCAATACTGGTTCCAAGATACTGTCGAGAAGAAAAAGATATGTTGCGTTTCCTGAAGGCTCCAGTTTCTCGGTAAGTTTTCATTTTGTTCAAAATAAAAAAAAAGCACTTAAACTAAACAGGTGCTTATGAAAAGTCGAATTTATATGCACGGTTCCAATTAGTCGTTTCCTATGGAGAAGAGCCGGCAAGAAACTCCATGGTTACTCTTTTAAAAATAATATATTTAACAATTTCAGTGGATACAGTACAATGATTTAGGTTAGTGAGAGAACAATGAAGTCCTGACCACAGATCAATGAGTAATGTAGTACCTACTAAAAGACTTGAATACAAAAATTAACAAATAAAAAAAAACAATATGAATAATAGTAATTTACAAATTTATAACCTGCAGGTTCACAAAGTTCTCAAATTTATAAAGTGAAAAGAAAGCTAAACTATAAATGTAAAACAATTGACATAATTAAATGTCATCAAAACTTAGCTAAAAAATCATAGTAAAATAAGATAAAGATATCTAATAAATGTTATGGCCGATTCCTATAATTTACGAAGTGTTATTGGTTAAAATTGAGACTCTTGTATCTTTACCAATAATGAAGTAAGGACCTTATTGTTTTGTATAGTAAACCGTCCCATATCGTCACTGGGCAGTAAAAACCTCGTAAAGCACAAATTCATTTTTATTTTATGTTATTCTTTTGTTGGGTAAGAAACCTTGTAATGCATATTTAGAACGGTCGAGTACAACTCTAGATTGATGAATAGATAATAAAACAGAAGAACCTTATATCTACACTTCATACTTTTTTTTAGCATGTAGTTATTATCTCCTCCTGTAAAATTACGTTCATTGCAATTACGAGGTTTTTACTGCACAGCGACGATATGAAAGTAGCTATCACAAGTAAAATTTGCTTACAAATCTATCTATATGCCCAGTTTGGTAATAAAAAATGCTACCAGTAGTAAGCAAAACGATTGTTTTTTGTTAGTAAAACTTTTTAACAAAAATAAAACCGACTTCAAATTGTCTATCTCCGAAGTTCTTCGTCAGATCTTTACCAAATTTAAATGCGACCATTTTGAAAGAATACTCTTTCAAACAAAAAAAGAATCATTAAAATCGGTTCACAATTAGGAAAGATATCACGGAACAAACATAAAAAAAAACAAAAAAACACAGGTACAATCGAATTGAGAACCTCCTCCTTTTTTTGGATGTCGGTTAAGACGAACCAAACAGGACGAAGATCCAATGTGAATATATTTTCTCCAATTTCTACTTTATAAATAAACATGCAATAATCTCTTCCTACAATGATAAAAGTTTTAATTTGAAAGAGATCCTGATATGATTTTTTATACTCGTATGTTTTTAAGTAGCTCTTCGGTAACAAATGTTTCCAGACACATAAAACTTGGTTGATTACGTACTTTTTAGAATTTTATCTCGAAAAAAATTTTAAGAGAGTTTTTTTATGTCTTAAATCCACGATTTATGACCGTCGTTTTTCCTTCACATATATTTTCCCATGGTAATATGGAAGCTGCTTGATGTACTGTGTCATAAGTAGTTAATTTAAAATTCCTATGATGTTCGCAAGGATCTTATTTACACAGGAATTGTAATGAATGAACTGCCTCGTTGGTCTAGTGGTGGCAAACGCGACTGCTGATCGTGAGATCCTGGTTTCGATCCCCAGGTCGGGCAAAGTGTTATTGGGTTTTTCCGTTTGGAATTCCTCAGTAGCAGTCCGGAGTTTGGTATTGTGCCCGGTTGATGACAATAGGCTCGCCCCCTATTACATGGGACTTAAACATAACGGCGAAATGAGGGTGTTACTACCTACATATCCATCAGGGAATACAGGCGTGATGTTATGTTATGAATTGTAATGACTAGCTTTACTTGACTCCCCACGAGCTATAAGAGAATGGCTAACTGTTTCTACATTAAGATTTATTAATTCTTCATTTGTGAATTCCAGTGCGCCGGCTGCATGACAGTCGGTGTGATCGGTCAACCTGCGCCCACTTCAAGTCCTGGCACTTTCACTTGGGGCATGAACTGGGGCATAGCGTACGAGCTGCCCAACGCCACAGAGACATCCAGGTTCTACCGTAGAAAGAACAGGTTAAGTAAACCGTTGGAACAGAGGCGGAGCAGGCGAGAGCTTTATGGGAAATTAGAAAAGATTATGGAAAAGTAAGTACTTGTGGACTACTAGAAATATTTATCTCATTAGTGGGAGAAAAAGCAGCGATAGCCTAGCGTAGTTTGACTTCCATGTAGGACAGTTTGAGTACGATCCCGGCTCGCACTTCTGTCTTTTTGAATTCATGTGTGGATCAGCATTTGATTATCACTTGCGTTAACGGAGATTAATAATCACCATACGTAGTAAATGGAAATATAAACATAACACATAACATAACATCACGCCTGTATTTCCCTAAGGGTTGGGCAGAGGTGTATAGTAACACCCTCATTTTGCTATTATGTTTAAGTCCCATGTAATAGGGGGCGAGCCTATTGCCAACAACAATGCAAACTCCGGACTGCTACTGAGGAATTCCACACGATAAAACCCAATAGCACTTTGTCCGACCTAGGAATCGAACCCAGAACCAACGAGGCAATTATAAACATAAACTACTGGTTATTCTATTTTCCTAACAACTGTACCTACCTCATTGCAAATTTTTCGACCTTCGTACTGTTTGGGTTGCATTTCGATTTCTGTTTTGGCATAATTATCATTCTTAAGGAATTCTTAATTCTCTTATTAATTTGCTATAAGCTTAGGTACCTAATCAAATTATTATTAATTTTCAGCATGGGCTACGACGGTAGGCAGTGCATCCTCAAGACTTTGTGTGAGACTACACAAAGGCTCGTCCCTCGTGGTGAGAACATGATTGAAGAGATGTTTAGGACATTGTTCACGTAAGTACAATATTCGCGTCTGTAATCACCAAAGGATAAGCAGAGATGTTTTCCTATTACAGGTGTCTGTAAATCCACATTTTGCGTCTTGTATTAAGTCTTATGTAATAGGTGGCGAGCCTATTGTCATTTTTCGGGCACAAATCATATTTTAATTTTTTCTTAATTTTTTTTGGGAGACCCCCAAGGTTCTTATGATAACTTACCTTCATTTTATATTATACTTGCCTTTACTTATATTTTCATTACCACCGTTATCGACCTTTCTAGGTTACCAATGACGAAGGTCTTAGCAACAGAGCCAGTGGAACATGCGACCTACGACGCTGCTCATCGCCTCGGCCAGATCCTGGACAACTGTCAGAAGTATACGTGTCCTATATCCCTGATCGACTTGGTACAGGGGTACTATAATGCCCCATCACCTAAGATGGACACTGCTTTGAACCCTTGGGCATTGTTTAGCAGCAACTTTGGATAAATATATTGTAATTTTAAAACGTGTTGCTATTGTTTTTTATTTCTTTTGAATAATATTCATAAAATAATAGTAGGTACGAGTATGACTGTTATGGAGTTATTAAAACATAGACTAGAGCTTTATATCAGAGCGTGCATTTCATATAAGTATTTGTCGTTAAGAGGAAACGCGGACTGCAAAATATTAATAATAATTTGAATAGGTTTTTGCGATCTATTTCTGTCCCACCCCTCCCGCAAACCTTCCCAATTGAGCGCGAAAGAGACACCTACATCTAGAACTGATTTCTCCTGTGCAATTAGCGAAATCGTACGTTCGTATTTCCTTGTTTTCTTCTTCAAATCTGGACCGATTTAATATTTTTTCTGTAATAATTTAAGAAAGACTTTGGTTATGTCTGTATGTTTTTCTATTATTTTTTATATTCGTCAAATTTGTTTGCCAGATGTTTGAAGACAGTGGTAAAACCGGTCGATTTTTGTAAAGTTTAAACGTTTCTAGTTCTTTTAATAATTAACTTATTGACAAAAACAAAACATAGGGACATAGTGGTGGTTGATATATATTATATGGTAAAAAATATTTGTTCTAGTGACATTATCCAAGGAGGAAACTGAGGAATACGTTTGTATGGACTAAATTCCAACCGCATTTCCTCTTAATGGTTTGTTTCATGCTGGTTCGATCTTCCTCATAGTGTGATTTTGACGACTTTTGACATTGTCGATGCCAAAGTCGATTTAAACCCGGTTTCTATGGCCAAAAATCTTACCAAAATTAAATAACTTACCAGTAGCAGCATTTTTCATTACTAAACTTAGCATACAAATAGACTCGTAAGCTAATTTTAAGTGTGATAGCTGCTAACGTATATGAGGGTCTTCTACCCAAAGCTATGGATGGGGTCTTTGATTCATTATTGGTAAAGATAAAGTCTTAATTTTAACCAATAACGTCCGGTTAATCATAGGAATTGGCCATAGGTATATAATTTGGCATTTAATATCTGCTTAGCTAACTTGCGGAATTCATCAGCATCTTACGATGAAGTGATATATCGAATTTAACTGTCAAATTATTAAGAATTTGCATCTAATTTAACTTAATGACACTTACTTTCACGTCATAAAAAATTCAAACTCAATTTCCTCAATAGTAACTTTCTGGTACTTATTGGGTTTTACCTCGCACCTCTCGATATATATTTACATCTTAGTGGCCCAATCATTTAGTGTGAGTTTTTTTGGGCTACAATGGGAAATTAGCGGATGTTTTTATGAATAAAACGCGTGCAATTATTATTAACGCATAACATTTAATATTTATAGTTCATATTTATAATACATTTCAATGTTAGCAGTAAGAAGTCATGAGTGTATTCATAATGGTAATGGTAGTGCTTGATTTTTTATTTTTAATTAACATTACAAAATGGGACTTAAACGTTAAACCTTAAGAGCTAAATTATTTATTTTTTTATTATGTATATTATTTCGCCTTACCCTAACTTTGCATTCACCTAGTTTTTATAATAATTGCTTAAAATCTATTTATTACAATTATTTAAATTACGAAGTTCATAAATTATTGAGCTATTACGACTTAGAACGTACAATACGAATATTATTATATATTTATATAATATATGTATATTATAGCATAGTGCATAAATCTTAAAAGTATTAAGTGGCAATGATTTCGTGATACAAGTGACTGAACAGTTAAGGTGCGGACACACTGACGCGATTTCCGACACGCGACATGACGCGATACGAATCACACTATACAAACATAGCTGACTGTATGCGCGATAATTCTGAACTTAACCTACAAATACTTTTAAAAATTCTTCCTCGTCAAAAGTGTTATTTTATAAATTACGTTTCTAATCGTTCCGTTTCGAGCTCTACAGTCAGCTGTCAAAGTAATTAACAAATCGAGGCGTGAATTCGCGCGATCGCCGCGTCAGGTTAACCGCGCCTCTAGTCGACTATTTTTCTAACACTATTACTATTGAGGACAAGATTCCCATAGAAGTCTATTATTGTATGACGTAATATTATAGTACCTTACATATTAAAATAATTTAGGAATTTCCTCTCATGTAACTATCTATCATCTATATTTGTATCATTAGTGTGGTGTTCGTTTGCGTAATGCCATTTTCACTGGTCAATTTGTTTTGTGGGAATTGTAGACAATCTTCAATGTTAATTAGCAAACCAAAAAAGAATTCAGAGTAAAAAAGAATGCATAAGATTTCGAAATTTGCTAAGATTTCAAAATTGTGCTATGATTTTCAATAACTTTTGCTACCTTTTAATGGTTTTGATTCAGATTCAGGAACTTTTGTGTCTCTGTCTGTAACTCCAAGCAAGGCATCTTGTGAGGCAGGCAGAGAAAAATAAGCCTAAGATTTACAAAAATGCTACATAGACGTTAGATGATAGTTTAGAAATAAGCTCATTCTATTTTATTAAATAATTGTTTGTGTTCTTGCGCAACCAAAAATGCACGTGTATGTGCATGATCGCTATCGCGAAGAAAAAATTTGTATGGAGTACGTGTTTTACTACTTACAATCATCTACATAAGTTTTTTAATAAAACCTATGTAGATGATTTTTTTGATAATTTGCCATACAACATGGCAATGCTGCCAGCCTTTGGGACACTTTTCCTGTTGACAGCGATGCGGACGAATTTTTTGATGCCCTTTGATTATTTTCCCTCCTTTTTTATATACTTGTACATATTATTATTATAAATAAAAAATATCATGTTAATATAAACTCATCTTCAATTCACACACAACAAACACCGTTACTCGTGACGAGAAAGGTGAAAAACAATTCAATAATCAACAAAAAATTATCATATACATAATTAACTAGTCGAGGACATTAATTACACTTAATAATATTACAAGACCAAAACCTTCAAACATACACTTAATCTATATGTCGTTGCGACACCAAATTATTACATGTATCCGACAATATAAAATCTTTAACTTACACAACTTTAATACGAGTACGATTGCTTTCGTTTAAATTAACGATATACACAAATTGTCCCTAATTATTAAGTCCGTCGAGGACTGACATCGATAAAATTATCTCAACTAACTTTGGTTAGTTAACTAAAGTAACTAATTCTATTCGAAGCACACAAAAAGTATTTATAATAGGAAAGTTTTGAATTTTTTTATAGCGTGTTACCGTGGCAAAAATTATAAAATATCATGTCTATAATAAATAAAACTAATCCCTATAAAGGTAAGTGCAAATTATGTCAAGTCGCAGACAGCGCATTGCAGCGCTGAAACGTAAACTTGGCACACTAATGCGTGCCAGGCCGTGGCGAAACGGCAAATTGTCTGTTACCTACAGAATAAGTGATCATGTTTCAACTAGCGACAACGCGGAGCAGGCCAGTCTGCTTAGAAATATTGGTACTTGTTTCACCTTGTGGCGTAGTATTTGGTAGTCTTTATAAAGTATATAGGAATTATTATTATTCTCCCGGATTTTTGCTTTGCAACTGCAATGCGAACCATACGATCGAGTATAATGTGAACTTACCGTTACTTGGTTTTAAGTGATGTAAGATTTTGTAATAGTTTTGATTTTGACTAACCCTTTCCGAATTTGATGATTTGAGTATTTTGTTTTTATACTTTAACGCCGGAAAGTTATGAGATCGATTCATAAAATTAGTTTTCTAATTACACCAATGCAGATATTTCAACGAAGAGCTGCTTGCTACTAAGAGCTGCTTGAAAACCAAGTTTAGTAATTCAGTAAATCAGTGGAAAGATCACTCGATTCATTCCCTTTGAAGGCACATTTAAATAATATTATACCGTTTTCCATTATTTTTGTCAGTTTTATATTTTTTCATAATTTAGACACGATATAGATTCGCTCTCGAAAATTTCAAAGATAGCTTTTTTAACTGTGTAAAAAAAACACAGAATACAATTTGATTTCTAATCTTTACCACGGTAAAAGCATGAGACCAATAATAACGAATAAAATAAGGCACACAAAACTTAAAATACAATGTAATTATTGCAAAGATAATAAAAACCGCGTATAGATGCTGACTATGCCATTTTTCAGATCATTATTTTCATTTACCATACAAGAATGAATGTTCGAAAAACCTTAAAAAAAATTAAGAACTTCATTAGTATCATCTCAATGCTAAGAACTCAGACGTTTTATACTCCAATTATGATAATCATAACCCAAACTATATCACTGTCATCAAGCAATGAGATAAGAACGAAAATCTGAAACTACTAAATTGTTACGGTAATTCGAATATTCATCCTGAATTACATAGTGTAATTTTCTTACGAAAAGACTAAGATGAGAGTTATGGATATATCATGGTAAAAAGACGCGATGCGATGGCGAGACGATCAAAGCAAACTTCTTCTAACTTATGGCAGTGCCCGCATTCCAAAATAGTGTGCGTAATTATTGTATTCTTGCCGTAGTCGCGGCATCGCGGTCGTCATACCAGTGTGTTCGTAGCCTAAAAACTATGCGGTAAATGTGCAATGTGTGATAGAAGTTTAACATTGTAGTACTTATTGGATAATCTGTTTATTAATTAACAAGCATTCTAATATACATAATTATATCATAAAAATTATAATGTTCATGTACTAAATCGCTGGCAGTTTTCTCGTTCAAATTCAAGGTTCTTAATTTTATACGTGTCTCAGTTTCACACTTGATAGTTAGCATCTATAAACAGCTATACTAATAATTATTCATTTGTTTTATATGAAAGAAGGAAGTGTCGATAATTGTGAATAGTGGTTTTATTTATTTCTGTATTTACATCTAATCGTGTTGGAAGCTCAACGCAAATTTCGTGTGGTTTCATCTACCTATTAATTATACATTTATTTATTATCTATTTTTATCATATCAGTAAACTATCAAGGTAAGAAAAGAAGAGTAGAATAAGAAAGAGACAAACAATATAACAGCTTTAAGTAAGCTATTAAATTAGGCTGTGGCAAGATACGACTTACGTTATTTATAGCGAATAAGGTTGCGTTTGTAATGCAGAGGTCAGACTAGTTGGTTATTTGGTGGAATGTGCATGGGAGGGGTAACGAGGTGATTCCCTAATAAAAAGATCTGCGGGGAGCCTTGCTTCTGGCGTACACGCTCTTTCCAATGCAAAACGCCCCACTACACTCGCCACTGTCTTGTAATCACAGCTTTACTATTTGCTATCGATGGACACTGATGTAATAAAGACGTTTTGTGGCACTTTGATGTAATGATTCAGTCACAAGCTGTCGAAAACTTGTGTTAATGTGCAAAATTTGAGGATATTGAATTTTTATGTAGTCAGCGTGACTAATCTGAAGTTTAATCAAACGATAGCTGGTTATCGCCGCCCGGAGGCGAGCCGTCAACCTTCTTGACACCGAGCTGAAAGGTGTAATTGAGGCTGTGTTGATCCGATGGCGGGGCGTTAGATGAGGGAAGACCTTTAGTTTGCTCACTGTAATTCGCTAGTTGTAAGTCCTATTAAGCCACAACTTGAAAGATTTGCTTGCAGTGGTCCGTTTGAAGCCTTTTCAAAGTAGATATTGTAAGGACAGAAAAATTTACAGATATGACATTTTGTACATAAATGTAAGTAATAATTTGCTGAAACTTAACTGCAATTTCTACTTCCACGACTATTGAGTTACAGAATATTCCTGACCCAACTTGTCAGGAAAAACATGTTTCTTGACAAGTTGGGTGACCATTCTTCTTTTTCCATCTCAAAATTTTACGAATTTTATTTCATGTGAGCTTCAAATGAGCTAGTGAACAGCTATGAGACCACTGCAGATCTTTGTTAAGATAATATAACTAAAGTAATGATAGAAAAAAAGTTACAGATACAATTAACAATTTAGACGAAGACAACTGAATAATTTATGAAGGTAACGATTAAACACGTATAAAGCAACAAATAGAAGAGAAAACCAATAATACCTTACGTCACTTTGGAAGACGTTCGATTAAACATGCAAATACGCCTAACTTACGAATATTTATATAGATAAAGAGTATTTTATATGTAAAGATTAAGATAAACGATTCCAAAAGCAAACGAAAGGTAACGTGCAGTAAAGCATATCCAAAAAGTGTCGTAGAAGAAATTACTATTCGAAATTCTAGATTTCGTTGAACCTAATTATAAAGCGTTACGGATTATTATACTGACTTCCTTCCAGAAAATATAAAATTTACATGTAAGTCAAATTAAATGCTTTCTGAAAAATCTAACGAAAGTGTTGGAGACCTTACTGCTGTATCAACATTTACTGACAAAGCAAAAGTCAATAACACTAGGGCATCGATCCACTACTCTACGTTAGCTCTAAGGGTAACGTGAAAGGAACGTAGAAAAATAACTTGTCAATTATAAATATTATTTAAATTTCTATGTTGATCAGCTATATGTACACGTCAACATTTCGGTTAAGTTGATTCTTAAAATTATTGACAGCCATGTGATAGCTGACTATGAGTTTACAACTCTGTTACCCGATGTAGACAAACTTGTTGGTAAAATGTAATTGCTTAATATTAATCGGACAAAACACAATACAAATATAACAATAAGTCTATTCTAATCCTAAGAACAACAAATATTTGGCACAATCCCAACCTTTTTCGTTAAAAATTCCAAAGTAACGAAACACAATGTTGATAATAAATAACAAATTTATCTGACACCGCGTCGTCAAGTTGACTCATTCGTCGACTAACTCTAAAAACACTGAGAAGCTAATCATTTATTATAATAACAATATACCACCTTAATATTAATATACACTATTTCATACATTATTTCGTACCTTTTTAATCTTATTGACGAGCGAACTAGCATTGTGTTTATTGTTTTTATTACCTATCTAGTGTCAATTATATATGACAAAATCCTATAACGTTCAGTTACCCGTTTATCACCCGAAATATTATAATAATTAAATAGACGTTCAGTCCGTGACTAACAATTTTTCAAAAGACAATACATGACACGTCATCGGTAACAAAAAAAGGTCTTTAAGACCAGAATTAACGAACTGAGATCTGGGATCATTAAACGATAGTAATCATATTGAGCTAAATGCATTTACTTTGAGTAATAACGTTGGCAACAACGTTTCAAAAAATTTGAGCCAACTAAATTAACAATCAATAATTACAGCAATTATTTTTATAAGGAGAAAGACTGACTCTGATTTCTGTGTAACTTTCTTTGAACACGATTAAAAGTTTGTTCATGTTGTTTATGAAATAAAACCATCATGAGGAAAGTTGATATTGGTTGAAAATATTTTGGGTTTGACAATATTTTCATGTGATACTGTTTCAGTTGTTTAATTTTTAAGTATTTCACAAGCTGTTTTAATGACATGACAGTATTTTACAAGCTTTTATTCAGCTTATGTTGTTAATACGTTTAGATCAAATCTTGCGAGTTCTATTAGAACTACTTCTACATGTTCAACTGCCTTGAAAGTACCAATATGTCTAATAATGCCTTTTACTAAAACCCTTTTACAATAAAGTGGATTTATTGTATTTATTTAAACTTTGGCAGAATCGTCCAATATCAACATTATTTATTTTATTTTATCCACGTAGATACTGAAGCGTGTATTTTACCTCGTCAGATCTGAACATCTAATCCAATTTGAGCAAATCTAATTCAGATGGGTTACGAAGAAATCCTTGTAAATGTAGTTTACATGTCATGGCTTCAGCGATGGTACCTTATTATCAACCTTGGTAATTTTTTGTTATATAATATTTTGAGCTTCTTCCTCGATAATATTGTTGTATATATTATTTCTTTCATCATTTATTTCATTCTAAAAAGTGATACAAAAATCACAGAAAACAATCTCTAAGGGGAAATCTAAACCATTTAAATTAGAATTACAACGCTTACGTATTGGGACATTAATCGTTGTATCGACATAGCTCATTAATTTCAATAGTATAAGACTGAAATTTGCAGTACACCAAGAGAGAAGTTTTGTTTTTCTTTTATTCCGTGTCGTTGCAATATAGAACCTGAGGGGCGAGACCCTCCGTCAATCAAACTACTTAGCTCCATAATTCACGCTCGAAGTATGTACAATGTTTTTCCTAACTCCTAACATCCCATTACTGAACGTCACTCGATTCTAAACACATTACCCTATGGTGTTATAGAAAATCTAACTATTATTAATTTGCAGTCATATAAAAATAACAACAGATCGTTTTTTATCTAGCAAATATCTACAATAAAAGTTCGGATGATTACGGTACATAGTGACAAGCCAGTGAACTTAACTAATCATTATTGATAAATAGTTATTATAACTCTAAATTGGTGTATTTCGGTGGTGCAATAGCACGTTCCTACTTTTTATTTAACCCACGTGAATGTGTCAATTAGAAAAATTAATATCATAGTACTGAGGACACGTTACAATTCCATCCAATAATTCCTTTACAGCCAGTTCGTATGTGGTACAGCGTTTAATTGTAAACTTCTGCTAATATTTAACATCTTTCAACCTTTAGCGAGCTTTCCATTACGACGTCTAATACGTTAGACCGTTTTTTCTAGTTTATTTACGTATCATCTAATTCTAGACTAGCCATTTTTATGCGTTACCCTCGACACGAACAGCTATACACATTCAATAACACTTATAATTACGAAGACGAACCACACAAAACAATTTGATTTTTTTTATTAATTTTAAAATATCCATCCCTGTTTTCCTAACTGCTCGCTGTGGATTTTATTCATCATTAATATCAATAACTCTGACTTTTATCTAAGTAATTACCTAATAAACATTATCATGATTTACTTTGACATATCAAATACGCGGCTCGAAATATTTTTTTTTATTACTTTAGTCTGCTACAAATATCCTACAGAATGGGTTGAAGTGAGGTAAAAACGCCATTAAGCGTCCATCAGAAATAATAATTAATTATGAAAAAAATAGTGAATCATGACTTCAAGAACGAAAGGTAACATCTAATACGAGTCTAATCTAGGTACAAATTAATATAATGTTACCTAATTTACATACTAAGTCACAAACCTCAACAATGATTTATTATCTAATAGTGTTAGTGGTAAAGTGCCAATAAGTGAGATAAGATTTTACATTCGGTGAAAATTTGTGAGAATTATAAATCAGGAGACATTTGTGTACTAAATTTACCCTGTACTCTAGGTTTTATAGTGAAAAAACTGTTAATATTAACATTACGGAAGAAGTATAACGCCGCGCCCTCCTCTCTACCGCAGACATGTGGGCGCGTACCAACTTAAGCTTTAAGAATGTGTATTGATCAGTCATTACATTTTTGGGCAAGCATTCGTTTTACTTATAAATACGTCAGAATATATTTAAGCGAATCCAAAAAGATACTTCTAACGGCAATTAAATTAGCGTACTTAGAAAAACAACATCATCGATTGGCAAACGTTCTGTCTATGATGTCACGCAGATGGGTTTGGCACTCCGTATTAAAAAATCTAATAAAACAAGTTATCGAACTACCTAAGAATACCCGATATTTATAAAAATGTTTTTTTTTTATATCTCTTACAATTGGCAGTCAATTGTGTTACATAAATACATCTAATCATAGAATTATCACGATCGCGATGTGACTAACTATCTGGCATTATGATAAGTGTTCTTACTGTACTGATGACTAGGCTTTAAACCTAACTGTATCTACAATCCCTTAAGACATTACTACTAAAGGGAAATTATTACATTTCGTCAATATCGATATTGTCCTTATGATTTTTACGCGAGTACGCAGTTTATCAAATATTATATAATGTATAATTCAAATTTATTTCATAATAATTTAGTACATAATCTACATAGTCCGGCTCTCATCGAGGACGTTTGCACGTAACTATTATTATAAATGTCCGATTCTAATCGACGTTTGATTGAATATTACCACTTTACAATACTTACATATTACGAATTTGAGCTCGATTTATTCGAAGTAAATCTTATATTTAGTTATCTATTAAATTATTATGTCTGTTACCATTCCGAAAATGAATACGACTATCGCAAGAAATTATGCAAACACCTAAAGATAAACTGTACAATGTTTGTGCGCTCATATCAAATTATTACTCGAAAAAGAATCGTTCCGTTGAATAATTGTAAATCAATACGTTCCGCTTAAAGTATAAACGTTCAATACAGCGATTCTAATATAAAAATAGTTATGGCAGATCGGCGTCAACACAAAACGGCCGTTGCTTGAGGTCGCTGCGATATTCGAACATCGACGGACAGTTTCGACATCGAGTTTTAATGATTCTATATAAAAAGACGGCTTAGGATACGCTTACGGCGTGTACATACGTCCATGGGCGCACCGGGCGCTTGGCACCACACACAGCACAAAAACACATAGTTCTCGCCTGACATTTCCCAACTGGGAGTCTTAAATTGATCATCCGTGCCACCACATGACGATCAGCTCCCAGAACGTCTTCGGCGGCGAGTGGCCGAAGACGTAAGACGAATTTCAGAGACCCGGGTCACCTTCAGAGCCCATCTTGAGAAGCTCTAACTTTTTCTTGGCTATCTTCGAGTACAGAATGTCTATCGGCTTCGTGTTGTCATAGAATGTGGGTGCCCTGAATATGATGAGCGCCGTTCCGAGCACACAGGCTATCGTGAACAGGAACAGGAAGATTCTATCCAAGACCATCGCCACATACTTCCAGTCATCCTCCACCTAAAAGAAAACATCATCCATAAGGATAGTACGTATCCGAAAATGAGAATAGATTATGGAATCGAAATACTTACACTTTCAAACTTATCCTTATTTTTGACATGCTGCGCAATAAATCTAGAACCTTCTATTGTCTTTTCCATCTCTCTCACGAAAGGTTTCTCTAGAGATGGACTACCATCATCTAGGTCTAAGCAGCATGGGGATCCAGGAGGCGGGGAAAATAGTTCGTCGTCACCTCCAGGCGGAGGCGGCGGGGAAGGAGGCATGCCTGGCAGTTCGTACTCCTCGCAGCCCCATTCCTTGAACTTCCCGTCCATGTCATCCGGACCGAAGACATCCGTGAGTATCTGAAAGGAACATTCAATTTGAGAACAGTAAAAGAAACAATGTAAGTCAATCAAGAAAATGGGAGTAGAGTTAAAGGCCGTTTCAGTGCAATAATGGGCGTCGGATGAAATGCCAGAAGATTAAAACGTCAGTGCGCGTTTCGCGAGGGCCAGTGTATCGACGCAGCTTAAGCCGGCACACAATTAGGCCGGAGTGGAGGTTTCGGTTCGGGCCGTGGCTGCTGGCATCGTATATATCGCGCGATCCGTCCGCAGCCACCAGGGGAACATAAATAACGGAGGCCGCGCGCGCTCGTTAAGCCCGCCCGGCGTTGAGTAATAAAGGAAAATCGAAATGGAATGAAATTGGGCTGGAAGCGATATTTTCGCGATACACACAGAGCACAATGGATTTAGAATATCGTTGAAAGGAGCGTTTCCCAGAAGAGACCCGCGGCTGAGGACAATTAAAATGGTTATTGTTGAGGGCGGCTTCGACTCGGCTGTAATAGCGTTCTGTTTGTATTGAATCCGTTCCGATGGAAAATGTTTTGAATGGAGGAAACTCAATGAGAAAAGGCTCCGTGTTGTTTTTTCGTACTGAAAGAGATCCCTCTGAAGAACTTCATTTGTGAGAGCTTTTATTTTACAAATTTAATTAAAACGCTACGAGGCTGTGAGGTTTATTCCAGTGGCGGTGTAAGATAAATGCCGATGCCTTTACGGATGATTAATGATTTACCGAGGGATATGTTACGGTTCAGTTCTTATTTCGTGATGTTGGTGATTTATTGCAGAATCAATATTTCTTACCTCGCTTGGTTTATCGTTATCATCGTCGTCATCGGGCGGTTTCTCTGGCCTCTGTATACACAATATTTTGGGTAAAAAATCTATAAAGACTTTCCGCACCCACGGGGCCATGTGGTGGGTAACTGGCGACCTAAAATTTATGTTTAGCACCACGATAGTGACAACTACTGATAATGTAACTAGCATCATAGTGAATAACAAATATTTGCCTAACAAGGGGACTGTTAGCGACGTCGGAGGAATAATTTCGGCTAACAGCAAGAAGAACACGGTCAACGACAGAAGAATCGAAATACAGAGTGAGATTTTCTCTCCGGAATCTGAGGGTAGGTAGAATACGAGGACTGAAAGGAATGAGATCCCAACGCAAGGGATTATAAGATTGACCGTGTAGAACAGGGTTTTTCTTCTGAGAGTGATGTTGAAGATGATGTCAAGATACGGTTCTTCGCAGCAGGAGTAGAATTTCTCGTTCCTCTTGGCGGGAACCCGCATTATGTCCCATTCTACTGAGATGTAATACTCCGATAGGTCGATTCCCATCCCAATGCGATCCGAGTCAGGCGTCTGCTTCAAGTGCCTCAAGTCCACCTAGAAGAGATTTTTTTCATTAGAAAACATTTTTAAAGTAATACATAACCGAAGTATGTGCGGTGTAACTTTGAATGATAGATTGAGAAATGAAGAGATTAGACAAAGTTGCGGTTTAAAAGATGATGTAGTGACAAAAATTGAAAGGAGTATGCTTAGGTGGTTTGGCCATGTTGAGAGAATGAGTGAACGGCGATTAACAAAAGAAATTTATAAGGCGGATGTTAATGGGAACGCCGGTAGAGGACGTCCTAGAATGACATACATCGATGTTATTGGTGATGTTCTTCACAAAGGTCAGGTGCGTAGTACTCTCAACCGGCGTGCGTGTATGACAAGATGTATGAATGTGGATGAAGCGAAAGGGGTATGTAAGAGTCGTAGCATGTGGCGTTCTATAGTTTCTGCCTACCCCCATGGGAAAAAGGCGTGAGTTTATGTATGTATGTATGTACAAAACCTATTCAGGAAATATAACATAACATCATTTTTTAATTTTGATTGATTTTATTATTTTCATTTTCAATGGAGATTACTCATTTGTACACCTTTATAGCTAAAACATGTTGGACTATAATTACTTATTAAAAATACTATGTAACATTGTACTATCACCCATATTTGACATAAATAAAATGATTTGATTTGATCACGCCTGTATTCCCCGAAGGGATGGGCAGAGGTGTATAGTAACAGCTTCATTTCGCCGTTATATTTAAGTTCAATGTCATAGGAGACTAGCCTATTGTCATCAACCGGTCACAACCCAAACTCCGGGCTGCTACTGAGGAATTCCACACGGAAAAGCCCAATAACACTTTGTCCGTCCTGGGGATCGAACCCAGGACCTCAAGATCAGCAGTCGCGCTTGCCACCACTAAAATAACGAGGCAGTCAGGAAATATAACCATGCGAAATGTTTTCTTCTAACACACATCATATTTTAATCATTATCGGGTGTTTGATAAATCCAAGCTGTGGTAATGCAGATACAATATTTTTTATAAAATGCTACGGTTTTAACTATAATGATAGTTCCGACAAAGTATTGGATATATGAAATAAAATAAATATCTTAAAAATAGAAATATTTTTCAATTCAATAAAAATCGAAATTCAGTTACAACGCGTTATATCAGGATATTAAAAAACGTAATATCGGTTCAATAACGTATCGAAAAATGGCTAACAGTTAATAATACCATCCCTTTCAATGTACGAAAATAGAGATATCCAGAGTCCCAAAAAAAAATGAATCGCAGTTTCGAATCCAAGCAAAACAACCCAAGTAGGGCTATCCGTTATTAAGGAATCAAACCATTCACGCGGAGCTTTACAAATAGCTGTTATTGCTATCTCACACAACTATCTGAGGTACGAAAGGGATAGAAAACATTTGAATTCCCCCGTGAACCTTAACACGGGCGATATAAGGCGTAGACGTAAGCTTCGACTTTATTTATGTGAAAAAAGGCGACCACAGATTTATTAGGTTCTTCACTACGATAGATGAATGCGCCTGTTTTGAGCCTACAGTTACAAAGTCTTTGAAACACATCACTTCACGTTTTTTCATTCGAGTATGTATTTTCCCGTTATCGAAGTAGTAGGCCAAAGTTTCCGCAACAGAGGTCCATAAATTTCTTGGGTACGTGACCCTGTTGAGAAAAGACTTGTTCTTCTAGATATTATGAAATATTGTACTACAAACAAAGTCAATAGTTTTTATATTGGTCTATTGTTATAAACTGATATACAAGGTTAGTCGGAAAGGGGGTACAAAGCCGCGGGCCACTTAAAGCATCACTGATGACTATTTTAAAACAAATGTTAAAATTTCAAAATTCGGTAATTTTTATTTGCGTACAAAAAGTTTTTATTTCGGTTTTTTCAAAAAACAAAAACATACCTGCTTCAGTTATGAATTCAGAAAATTAAGTTTCTAATCCGTGACCCCAAATATGACCTAAATAGTAAACACAGATGATCATAGCTATGGACAGATAGATTTTAGAATATTTTTTACGAAATCTTTGAATAGCTACTTATTTCTCTTAAACTATTGAGTTTTGGGGAAAGTTGTAGAACAAAAGTTATCCCTTATTATAGGTATTTTAACACCCTTTCGGCTTAGTACCCCCTTTCCGACTAACCTTGTATATAAATTGAGGTATTTACGTATCTACAACAACATTATTTTGTTTGAATACAAAAATTGTAATTGCAAAATTGTTCGATTGCCATAATTTAATATTTACATTAGTTTCACTGTGGTTCATGTGATTTGTTATTTATGGTTATTTTTTCTATATTTTTATAAGGGTCAAATGTTATTATAAAAAAACTAACAGTACGTATGTCTATTACCCTTGTTACTCGCGTCTGTTACATGACATTCTTGCGTAAAATTGCTGTGATAAATAATTCAGGCGTACAAACAAGAAGTGCCTGAAAATATATTTGTGGAGGAAATGTATTTATTACGTTTATTAATTGTTGACAAATGTATCGCCTATAATTATTCAAATAGCCTCGTCTTTTAAGATTTTAATTTCACACATTTTATCGTCTTTTCTATTTGTAAACTAAAATTAGCACTACTCAGATTCTAAAAAGTTACGCTGTCTAGGTTTCTAATACAGTCGATCGTCTAGGAGAGCTCTCAAAGTATCGACAAGTATGTATTATTTTGAGTTATTGTACCTCGTAGTATCTTCAAACTATATTTATAGACAGGGTGATATAAAATATATTTCTCTTGACATTAAGTATTGGAAAAGGCTTTTCGCTAAGAATTCGATTACATTCCCTCTAAGCGTTTCGCAACAAAATTCGTTTAAGACTACCTACATTTTTTTGTTCTATACAATTTTATTAGGGGCGCGAGGACTTTTGTGAAAAATTTGATTCTTCAGCGAAAATAAATTTTCGATGACAGATTTTTTAGATACGAAGTTTTAAGAGGGATCCGTTCTTCTTTTTATTTTTATGATGTTCGTGATGGATGACGTCATTCCGAAACACATTTTATGCTAAAGAGATTTTTTTATTATCTGCTACATACTAAACAAGAGCAATAAATATTTCTTTTGCTGTAATAAATAATTTGATTTCCTATTTACTTCTATTATTCTAAAATCCGTCGTTTTTATTAATGATATTGTAATAAAAATGGTATGTGAAAATAAAACCGCATTATTTTACCATCTCAAAGTATGAAATATATGATTTTGTCGGAAATCTATAAAATCACATTTTGATCATTCATTCTCTCGTCAGTTTCCCATGAATGTAAATTTGAATGGACATACGGCCATAACGTGACGTCACATGCTTCTGAACTTTTATGAGCGTGTTATTGCATCAAGATTCATTTTTAAAACAATGCTCATATTTTGATTGGAGTACTTGATTGATACGTATCAATCAACTATCAGGTGTGACATAATTATGAACGTTAATTTACGGCAAATACTAGGGCACTTATCATTAATACTACACGACAGCGTAGAACTCAGTCACAAAGAAATTCACAGTGATGAAACAAAGCCGATGTAAGTCGAGTATATTCAACTCTTGTACCACACACCTTTACAGCAATGGCTTTGCTTCTCTCTCTCTACGGTAGACCCATTCACTTCGATTGTGGATCACAACACTAAACTATTTCGCTCAGTTAACTCTTATCGCTTCTGTGCCGAATTGCTCACTTTGGCACCTTTTCAACATCCATTTCTGCATCCGTGTGTAAGGTATTTATTAACGCAGTTAGTAATTCACCAAGGGGTACAGGAAGGTAGGAGTGCCAAGGTAGACCATTAAGTAACAGAAGACTTTAGAACTATTTTAGAAGGATATGCAGTAGAAACATGTATTGACTGATTACATTACTCTCATCATCAGCATGTTTTACAACTGTGAGGTTGTGCAACAAGCAACCAGAAGCTGGCAGTCTGACAACTGGCTGCAAAGACCAGACACTGATATCTACCCGCATTCCTGTCTACTGGGAGTGGTTTTATAAATAGTGACGTAAACGTCTATGATAATGAGAATAATATTTGATGAGACATAAAAATTAAAATATAGAATATTGAGGAAAATATATCTACATACCATATAGCCATCATAGCTCCAAGATCCGAACTTCATGAAGCACGTCTGCTCGTCAAACGGGAAGTACTCCACATCGATCTCACAGAAGGACTTGTAAATGGCTGGCGGCTTCCACACTACCTTCCCATCGTGGTGGAGGATAGCTTTCGTCATGATTGTCACTTCGTAGTTACCGTCAGCGCTGAAATCAGAAGAGTCATGTTAGGAAGATGTTAGGATTGATGCCATGCATTGATAGAATCATCTGTTTGGCGGACTGACATTACACAAGTTACAAAGATTGCTATCATTTCAAAATATGGTGTTTGTAGATCTTGCAAAAAGTTTTGATAGAATTATTTGTTTTGGGAAAAGAAATTACTTAGATAATAGGCGAAATTTCAAAAATGCTATTTTGTAGCGATCTGCTGATCATATTAATTGGGAAGAAGATATGAACTGCATTAAAATATTTTATAATTCAAAATTTATAAGCTTGATACTGTTGATAACTATCACAATTTTTAGAATAAATTGGTTTTTAATTTGGCTTCATCGTTTTCCTGTTACTCCATAAACATCATTGTAATAGGATTAAAATTTTCTATAGAAAGCCAACGCGCGAATCGTTCTTTTTAATAGCGAAAATAATATTGTTTCTAGATTACGTCTAAATCCCGATTTGTGGGAAAAAAATAAATATACAAAAGAGAAATATAGCGTTGCT
This sequence comes from Amphipyra berbera, assembly GCA_910594945.2. NCBI lineage: Eukaryota > Metazoa > Arthropoda > Insecta > Lepidoptera > Noctuidae > Amphipyra > Amphipyra berbera. The sequence goes on along the minus strand of OU343136.1, from coordinate 3,580,360 downwards.
TTTGAAGATGTAAATGAAACCATTTTAAGCTTTTTCCTTCGCAAAGGTAACAACTCCTAATAGAAATTTAAATCCATATTCCTGTTTCATAGTATGTTTATATTAAGTCGTATATTTTTTTTGAGAATGTATGTGGGCTTTTTATTTGCAGAAATGTAATATTAAGGATTGAAATAACATTTTTATTTTTAACCGTAACTAGGCTACAATGTTTATTGTTAAGATATCGCAACATAACTGCTTCGTTGGTCTAGTGGTGGCAAGCGCGACTGCTGATCGTGAGGTTCTGGGTTCAATCTCCAGGTCGGGCAAAGTGTTATTGGGTTTTTCCGTATGGAATTCTTCAGTAGCAGCCCGGAGTTTGGATCTGTGCCCGGTTGATGGCCCCGTATTACATGGGACTTAAACATAACGACGAAATGAGGGTGTTACTATACACCTCTGCCCAATCCTTCGGGTAATAAAAATGTGATGTGATGTTATATCTTCCATGACTAGGTGATGATATAGAAAAACCATCACTGAGTTCAAAAAACACAGTACAATGCAGTCAGCAAATCTATTACATGAACCCAGCCACCCATTACTGTCGATAGTACAACAGTATAGCCTATACTGTGCTGAGTCAGTACATCAACTTGATGCTTGTACGTGTCAAACTAAAGTGGCTGATTTACAACCTCACAGTTAATTACACAGCGAACGTAATCTGATTGTCTGTCTTTACAACATTAGGGTTTGTTACTGCAATCTGTTCCTGATGAGATATATTGTGAGCTTCCTTTTCCTCCCTTGTGTTTAATTAGCTCTTATCTATAATCTATAGAACTAAATCTTCTAATCCATTATTTGCCTTTTTTCTGTCTGATTATTAATGAACAAAACGTCGCCATATTTCATTGTAAATATTAGAATGTAACTTTATAAAATTATATGAACCATATCGTGATAAATTAACTTAAAAAACAGCTCAATCAAAATGCCTTCTTAATTAAAACCGAAAACGTCTACCAAAATATCAACATAAAAATCATCACCCTTCCTTTTGATCCCGCCATTCGTTGTCGGTACAAAATTGACGTTGAAACCTCTAAAAGCTTTGTCATAACCAACTTTTGCGCATTCATGAAAATTGTCCCGTAAAATAGGTCGCCTTGTCTTCCATTAAGCTAACGCTGTACCATTAAAAATAAAGTTAACACTGAATATTCGCGGAGTGGGCTTTTAGGGGAAGTCACAGGTGCATTAAAGTGTTACCTCTATTTGGGTAAATTTAAAAATATTACAGTCACGTCAACTCAGAGCTTCTAACAACCTTAATATATGAGTAGAGGTACTAGAATGTATATTTTACTTGATATAAACTTTACCGCACTAGAAGTAAGTAAAACTGCTGAATGAATACAAATGTAGGTACTAAAAGGATTCCTTATTTAGTCTTTAGTTGATTTTTTGCTCCGTTGATTTTACAATTGAAGTATTCAGAAGATTCGATTTCTCAGATATTGGTTTACTAAATAACATCACGCCTATATTCCCCGAAGGGTTGGGCAGAGGTGTAACACCCTCATTTCACCGTTATGTTTAGTCCCATATAATAGGGGGCGAGCCTATTGCTACCAACTGGGCACAAATCCAAACTTCAGACTGCTACTGAGGAATTTAGGACGGAAAAATCCAATAACACTTCGCCCGACCTGGGGATCGAACCCAGAACCTCACGATCAGCAGTCGCGCTTGCCACCGCTAGACCAACGAGGCAGTTTGGTTTACATTACTATAGATTATTTTGCGAATTAATAAACAAAGCAAAACTAAGAACATTCGCATTGGGATAAACATCATTTTTGTTACAACCTTCACACGACAATAACAATATGTAAGTGGCCAAAACAGACTGGTTGCATCTAATTAGCAAATCCTATCTGGCACCTGGAGCAAGCGACCACAGCCAACTCCTAACGCTTATTTATAGATCAAATTTCAACTGGAGGAATCAAACCCGAAACCATTAGCAATAAACTACAAAGTTAAAATAACTTAGCACCGTAGTTTAACAGTTCCTGGTATCAAACTAAGATAATCCAAAATTAATCCAATTGCAAACTTGTGTCAAGCGGGAATTGAACCCAATTCGCGTAATTTGAATGCTTATTATCAAACTTTGTCAAACAGGACAAGATTCTAGGAAATCTTTTGATTGACAACGTGATAATGTTATTAAAACATTTATCACTAGACTGGGGGTCACAGGCTATATTAATATTAATGATGAATATAACACGGTGAAGGTAATGGCTATTATGATGGTAATGTGAATAAATTGACCATTATTAATGAAGACTGAAGATTATCTATGTATAGTTATAAAATTAATTAAAATGTATCATTATGTACTCTGTGTAGAATATCATACAGAATTTTCAATTACAGTAGCATTTCACGTAGAAATATTATTACTTAAAATAGAGTTGACTTGATGCGACGAAAACTCCCAATGTGAGATGAAACGCTGAATAAAATAGATGGAATTAAGCAATCAGCCACGACAGTCAATTTAGAAATTAGGGCAACGCTTCTAGTAGTAGAATATTTAAATGACAATGAGACGAGTGAAATGAACAAAGTTACTGATAGATTTTTTATAGATGATAAATTAGAGTACTTTAATAATGATGAAGGATGAAATATGAAATTAAATACCGGGCAAAAATATTCAAAAGGTATCGAAATTTTTTGAGAATAATTAAAATGTTAGAATTTATAAAAATGTGAAGGGAATTTCTGGAACATTTTTCGATGAAAATGTGATGTAAGAATATTGAAAAGCAGGCTGTAGTAACAATGATCATGGTCTATTTTATTCTAATTCGACAGACAAAGGATTAACAAGTGGTATTGAATGTTTGAATCAAACGCGAACACATTTTTTCTTTATATATAACAACAATCAATCTGCCTCAAGTAGCTCTTAAATTTGTGTGTGTTTGGTTATATGGCTGATGTATTCTTTAGTTTCCAATCTGATTATTGCAAAAAACAAAACTACGGAAAACTGATTTAAAAGTATCGGAAATTTGTTTTAATTTGAAATATTTACAAATATTGTAAAAGGTCGTTAAATAATACTAGCATTAATTAGTTAATAATAGTCCCATAATCATCGTCCTGCCCTTATCCCAATTTATTTAAGGTCGGCGCAGTATGTCTTCTTCTTCCATACATCTCCATTAGCATTATTAATAATTAATAATAGTCTATTAGCTGTAAAGCAACGTAGCTCCAATTTAATTTAGAACTCTGTCTCCATTGAGACTAGACTGCATCAAAGAGACTTCAATAACTAACGTTTGTTAATAATGAATGCTTACAGTTGCGTGTTTAGTTCGATACGCTACCTTGATGCTATTTAGATTAAAGCCCGCACTTATCGTGCCTTCCGCCTGGCCAACTTCGGGCGCATTCTCTGCTTCACCTAGATACGAACTACCCATTCAAATTTCAGCTTTATTTGAAAGAGGATAAGCTCTTAAATCCTGCGAAATAGTGAGCTTACGTGGCGTTAATGCATATAAATGCAGTGAACTGCCACTGATAATGGTTAGCGTTGCAAGTATAAGGATTTTTAAGGCAGTTAAGTTTGCGATTGGAGGGCGCCGGAATCGATTAGGTGTCTTGACTGTCTGCCAAAAGTGTGGTTATTGATTGCGTGTTTCGGAGGTTTCTTCGATTGCAGTTTACAATTATGCTAAAAGAATTTCGATGTATCACCATTGACTATTTGGGGGAAGTGATCTGAAATGAATTACTGTTCGGATATGGAAGTGGGTGCACATTTTTCAATACATAAAACATTATATTTATTCAGAGTATTTGCATAAGTAAAGCATCGGAATAAAATAATACAGCTTAGGTAGCTGCTTTTAGATTAATTTCAATATTAACTCTAATTGTTAAGAGTACCTACGTAGACAAACATTTTGTACAATGAAGTAATAATAAGAAAAAAAAGCATAAATAAACAAAGACTCAAATCATTACCCGCGAAATATATGCTTCCAGTGACGCACAAGTTAAGATTAGTTACATACTTTTGTCTCAACATCTGACTTTACCAAGGAGTCTCGTCAAGATGTCTTGATAATGCAAAGTAATGGGATTTTTCTCAGCAAACCGGAAATGAAGAGATAAGACCCCTAAAAGAAGAGTTTATAACAAAAGAAAAGAAAGTAAAGTTAACTTTCATTGGAAGGAATGGGGATAGTGTCAAACTTGGGGACACAGGTTTGCTCCAAGTTTCTTAAATTGATTCCCCAGTAAATGGCTCCGGAGTGAGATTAATGTTTATCGGTGGCATTTATAAGGACTTAAGTGTATTCGTTTTATTGTCATGTTGCAAGAAGAATAATGGGTATCAAGTTACGAAAAAATGTTTTAAGATTGATGTTGTTAGTTTGTTGTTACTAAACATTCAATGAAAGACTTTGTTGTAAATTCTATTAATCGGGATAACTTTGACGAATAGTTTGAAAGACTTGAAGTGACTTAGCAAATTATTATTAAACTCAGCAAACTCTAATGAGAAATGTTTTTAAGCAAATTATTCAAAAAATATTTTCGTAACTAACAATGGAATGAAAATGTGACGAGGAAGACGTCCTCATTATCCCAGAAGATTGGTAAAGTAAATAAATATATTATAGCAATGAGGTTACAATTTTAAGACTTAAAATAGTCAAGATTAAACTGGCACGCGATTTTGATGATGACAATGATGATGACCATAAAAACACAGAACGCGAAAATAAATTGAATGTTCTACATAAAATACGAATAAAATATGGGATATCCAACTCACTTATTGTACAATACGATATCGGGTAACCATATGTGTTCTGAAGGTACATGCAGAGTCTCCACACCACCGTAGTCGTCAGGGTTCCACTTCAATTTGTAGTCGTTCCATTCCTGCAACAAAATAAAACAGTTTATTCTATTTGTTAGAATTTTGTATAATATTATGGAAAATTTTGTTGCCATTTTAAACGTCATGTGAGGCTTCTTTCAATTTAAGAGCGAGAAATGTAATTTACAGTTCAGAACGATCAGTAATGATGTTTCACAGAAATAAATTTGCTTGTGATAACGAGAGGTGATCTAAAGTAAAATATATTTGCAGAACAATTAGATTTAGAATCAGTTTTGAAATGTTACGTTTTAGTTTCATATATTTTAACGTTGATGGGTCGCTGTAGGTCCCTCACATAATTTGTGGCATAAACGGTAAATTTTGTAAGTCGGATCTCTCTACTTTATAAGGACTTTGTCCAATATCTTATCTTTTAACTTTAGAAACTCTCATGCCACTGCGAATTTGGGCTGAAACTGACCAGACCAAATGTCTATTAGCTTTTTATCCTCTCAAAAACTTTTTTCTCAAACTAAAGTCCGCTCGAAGACATTCCCAAAAGTACTTTCGTTGAAGGCGGCATAAAACAGTGTTGTTGACTAAGACCGGTTGCTGAACGTCGGAAATTGCGGTGGCTTATTAGGTTCCGGCCGCGGGGAGGGTCTATTGAAAATCTGGTGCTGTGGGCGAAAATCGACTTGGCCACTTCTCACTTAGTGTCCAGTCGAGCAAATACGGATTTCTCTTTGAATTACTGACTTTTAGTTTACTAAGACCCTTTTCTAAGTAAATTGGCAGAATCTCGAGTTTAAACACAGTAGGTACGAAATGTGGTATAATATGCTGGTACTTGTTTTTCCTTCTTGAAAGAAAGGTTTGCCTTTTGTGTCCTCATTAATTTATTCCAAATTCCTGTAAAAATGAACGGACATCAACAAGTAGAATATTATAAGAAATTGAGTTCAACATTACGTCTTAAAAGATTGCCTAAATGATAATGTTGCTTGTACCTCGGGGGCGTAATGAAATTTTCTATTTGTAGGTTCTTATTATTTTTTTAAGTAATGTTATAAAGTAACTGAGTGAATATAGATCTGATTTCCCGAAGGAGGTTTGTTTTGTGCTTTCGTTGGAGTTCCAGGCCTCCGTGGAGATGGCTTCATTTGTGAGTATTGAAGTATTTTGTGTCCCACGTTGGGCGCCAATAACAACGATATTAGATTTTTCTGTTACAAATGCGGTGTATGTATCCATATGAGTTAGAGCTTTAATTTTAACTCCCGCTTCGAGGAAAATGTGGTAGTAAAATAGGTGGACTTTGCTGGTTTATATTACATTACATTTCATACTGCATTCTTTTGCAAAATTAAATTAATAAATGCAATGTACCTAATATCTAGAGAAATATTTCCTTTTATATGATACGATTACATTACAGTGTACTATATTCTTTTTCTTCGTACATAATACAGATCAAATAATAATAGTAGATATTCGTATGTTCTGTAGTATGTTATTTTAGCCGCGATTTTATTATCCCAAAGTGACAGATGGTAGACCTTTCCTATTCTTTGGGGACTTTGTATTACTTACTAACTTTTCTGTTATTTTGTATATAGAAATTGAACGAAGGAAGTATTTTCCTATTTTTTTATACCTATACTGATAAAGATGATATTGAGAACAATAGAATTAAAGAAGACGTAAATATTTTTTGGTGAAAAATGTAACGTTTCTCTTCTGCGAAGTATTGTTTATATTGTGAAAGTAGTACCTGAATCATCAAGGTTATGTTGATTTTAAGAAAAGAATTCCATTCAATTAGACATTGGTATAATAACTATACTGACAGAAATGAAAGACGATAAATCAAACAGTAATATGAGAGGATTATGAGTGTTTATTATCGGATATCTGTTTAATTTCAGTATTATTGTTTAATTGTAAACAATACTTATTGAATTAATATTCGTTTTTCATAATGATGAAATTTCATAATGACTGCCTCGTTGGTCTAGTAGTGGCAAGCGCGACTGCTGATCGTGAGGTCTTGGGTTCGATCCCCAGGTTGGGCAAAGTGTTATTGGATTTTTCCGTGTGGAATTCCTTAATAGCAGCCCGGAGTTTGAATTTGTGTCTGATTGAAGGCAATAGACTCGCCCCCTATTATATGGGAAGTCCCATGTTTAAGTAAACATAACAGCGAAACGAGGGTGTTACTATGCACCTCTGCCGGCGTGATGTTATGTGTTATGTTAATTATGTAGACGATTCCGACTGATATAATATATATAGGTACACTGACAACAAAGAGCAAATCTACCAATCCATATTCTAGAAAAAAAGGCAGACTTTGGCACTAACTTATCAGAACACTAGAGCATACACATGAAACCAATACACATATTTCCCAACTTTCTGACAGCACAAAACATAACGACAAACTTACATATACAGAACAAAACAAATTCAAGGATGTAAATAATTTATTATGCCCAAAATATTTGGCGACCGAACTTATAACCTCAAAAGTTTGGCAAAGGGAATGAATCGCTCAGTACTGTACAGAACTCAATTATTATTTTGGCGGGCCTTGTAGTCTCTGTTAGGCCGAATTACTGTTGCTAAAACTCAATTTAAATTTGTCTACATAGACTTAATTTGAAATCGTCTTTGCGCTTGTATGGGTTGGTTTTGGGCGCTGAAAACAACGGCATGATAGGCGGAATTGGAGCGACGCTAATGTTTAAAGAAGAAGATATTCAAATAAAAATGGTTGGAATATTATTATTTGACATTTTTGTGTCAACATGAATGTTGAAAAATAAATATTTTGTAATGTTTTTGTTTGTTTGTCTAATGTCACTGTTTATATTGAGGTTATTAAAAGACGAGTAGGTTAAAACAAGACCTTGGAAATATCATAATTTTCTGCAAAGTAAATGCAAGCATCTCAACGCGCAACTCTATCGACAACACCATCCATCACGACGATTCAGAATTTTTTTTATAAAATGCTCAACTACTCTTGACTGATAAAAATATAATCTACAAAGCTAATACCATAAACCGAACATCTGCTCAGCAATATGCTCCAAAATTTATGCACGCGTTATAATTCAGCCGCTTCGACGATCGAAGTACTCATGTAATAATACGTAAGGGAATTATACGGAGGTTTCGTAAGGCGACGCCCGCGACTCGTTCCATGGCGTCGTCACCGGCAAATCTCTTGAACAACCAATGGCGCATAATATATGCCTGGTGAGTGTGATATCGGTGTAGTAAAATTCAGTTTATGGCTGATTTTTGATTATATATTGAAGAAGGCGTCCTTGATAATTATTGCATCTATTGAAGCAGTCTTCTTACTTCTCTAGAACCTGCTAGAAAATTGTCTTTCAACCAAATATTTAGCGCCAAAGTACTGATTCCTATTAAAGTTCTGCTGTCTCCCTAAGGTAAAACGAGGATGAAAATGCTCAAAACGACTCGAGCTTCCAACACTTTTCCACAGCCCCAATCCAACGCTGAATGTTTAATTGAATCGTATAATGGGATATGCGTGTGACGCGAGGTTTTCGGTCGTTTCCTTGGCTATAATCTTTAATATGAAGCTGTGTTCCACATTTTCTACATCGTGTAATGTCTGTTTTAGTTGGAGTTCCATTCAGATGGTAAAAGTTTGAACGAAAATTCTATTGGAGCAGTTTAAATGTTTAATATTCGTGGTTATAGTGTACATTTCGATATGTTTAACAAATGGTTTCTTGCAACTAAGCTAAACACTTCACTATTAAAATGTAACTTTAATCTGTAAGCAGATTCATAGTTATTATTTTAAAGAGTTTTTATGGTGTCACAATACATAGTAAAAACGCACAAGATGTGCTATCGTAAGATCCAATTACAGCCATGATATACTGGATTCTAGGACTGCAATACCGTGTAATTAGTAACAGATTGCTAGCTTATTACAAGCAACATTATTGAGTAACCCATTTCCGATAATCAATATAGATTATGAGTTTGTTTAATATCTGTAATTATTACACCAGGCAGTGTCGAGATTCCACCATTTTCTTCATCATTGACATTATTTTTGTAAAAAAATTCAGCAATAACTATCTCTTATGCTACATTCTCCCATTGTAAGCCAGTCATTTCCAAACCTTTCTGTTCTTTAATCATGATTTGATTATGAGTACCTGCTCTTAACTGCCCACCAGTAAGTCACTATGTTGCCAATTTTTATTGCAAATCACTTCTAGCACTAGCTTTAACACTATCTTACTCGTCCCAGGCTTCATTATTATTAAACAAAACACGTAAAAAATATTCAGAACAGTACGTCCGTTGCTTTGTATCATATTATTATAGGACTGCCTATACTCTTAACGGTGAATAACCCTCCTCAATGTTTATATAAAGGGCTATGTTTGCTTTACGAGATTCAACCAAAATACCTTAGGTTTATGATTCATTAAAACTAAATTTAATTTACTCATATTAGGGATATACGCTGATTTTAAGACTTTGTGAAAGCTATAAGGGATTGTCATTATTTCAGTAATGGAATCAAAAGGGTCTGAGGGTAGTATTAATTTGAAGTGTAAAAATATTTTGAGTGACATTATTTAGATGGGTTTTGTGGGTTTACAGGACTGTCAAAATTCATCTACAGTATGACCTAAATGGAAGCAGGAGTAAAATTTTCAAACTGGTGAGCTCGTTCAATGAAATTTTGATAAATAATACGAATCTAGAGAAGTATGAAGAGTATATTGACCATTGACCTATAAACGTACAAAATAAAATCCATTTAAATCAGAAACCGTTCACATTTCACTACCGAATTATAGGGAACGAAAACCGGTCGAATATGAAAAGATTTAAGTCTGTCAAAAAAATTGGAGCCTAATATAAAAAAATTCGAAGGTTTTAACACACCCTCGGGGCGAGCAAATTGTCAAGAGTTTCAATTGACCGCGCCTGCCATTTCCTGGTGGCTCGAGTTTTTTTCATCGAGTCTTTTGGGTTATGGCCACTTTTGTAATGGGAAGCTCCAGTTTATTTTCGAGGTTCGCCTCAATGTTGTTTGTAAATGTCACGCGTGATCTTTTTGTTAATGTTTAGGATGGTGGTTACGGAATATTCGCTGAAGAGGCTTTTTATATGGAAGATTAGAACGAATTGGAAGATACACACGTTTCCAATTACATTATACGGGAATACCAAGAAAATAGGATTACTGGTGTAATTTTAGATTATTTGGACCGGTTGACAAGGATTAGGCGATGGTTTGAAACATAAAAAGCAAACAACGCGGATACAAGTATTGTTAACGATGAAAAATTTTAAACTAACACAGCAGAAACGGAATGGGCCAAATGAAAAAGTTCACGCCAAGTGTTGTTTTGCTGTTTACAAAAACAATTCGAACGGTGAATAACGAAGTAATGAAATAACTTCCAATGCGAATAAGCCAAAATATCACCAACAAAGCGAAAAACAAACGATAATACGAGAGATTGTTGGTAACATAATGTCGGAAAGTTGTTAGAGAGCCCACGCCGACAACTCAGCAAGAATTCAACGCAAGCATGCGTTTGGATGCGATGTTTTTAAAATGTTATTTAATAAATTTTTACGAGAACAAATCTGATATAATCGGGAATTTCGCTTAAGAATTTTTGGCAAGGCTTCAAAGGGTCCGCTCTGTATAACGAAATTTAAAATTTCCTATTTTACATTTGGTCGTATACTTGTTAACGTCAATATGAGTTTCGATTTTTTAAATTATTTGCTTAAATAACTTTTGAAGTGAAAGACTTGATGAGTTTTATTGCTTATTATTGGGTATTAAATCCTGCATGGGAACACCATATGCTCCATGCACCCTTCAGGTGACTGTCGCGACCCAGAAGACCGACCAGATGGCGGAATAATAATCGAGTTTGCCTTCCCAAATACCCTTAGGATGCCGAAGGATTTATAAAAAGAATTATGACCTACTTCGTAATACTTTACATAATATTATGTAAGCCTTAAACTATCCTACCTCAATACATATTCTACATAAGAATGACGACGTTCTTAAAAAGGAATTTCATTTAGGGGTCACAAAAGAACAAAGGTCGTAAAACACAATGAGAGAGGGAGACGGCGAGAATTTTTTTGAAGAACTTTTAATTATAGAAAATCTCTTGAAGCCAATTTTACCTCAAAGTGGGCTGCGAACTTTGACAGGCAAGTTGGATTCTATTTAAAAGTTCTGACCGACTTCAAAGCGATTCCACAATGATTTATTATGTGAATATATTTTAGAATTGGATGTAAACTTTGGTATATATATATATAAACTCCTGGACATATCTTCTATTCAGTTTTATTGGTAAAATAATTACGCTAACATTATTTCAGACTGTATGAACGTGAATTCACTTTCAAGCCGCTCACTAAGTTTTCCATACAATTCACTGCATAGGTACGTGAGTCCCATGGCGATCACTCAAAATGTATGGAAACAGCGCGAGCGGCCCGTGTGTGTGACCTTAGATGATTGCAGATCCAGCAATCAAACGCGATATTAGTATCTATATATATTAAATAAAATATATATATCTATCTATATATATTTTATTTAAGCAGCGATAGCCTAGTGGTGTGACCGTCGGACTGCCAAGTCATAGCTCTCGAGTTCGAACCCAATGCACGCACTTCTGACTTTTCGGATTCATGTGCGTATTGTATAATTATCACTTGTTTATAAACGGTGAAGGAAAACATCGTGAGGAAACTGGCATCCCTGAGAGATATTTCTCGACGACATGTGAAGACATGTCAGAGGCCCATGGGCGGCATAAACTCAAACACCAGGTTAGTCATTAACGATACGAAAAGAAGACTTAAGTTACAGATCACACACGATTTAACCATTGCAACACCCGATTTACCTACGATAAACACAATAGGTCCTTATACGATAATCACATAACGAATATGAACTGCCGCATAAAATATATATTACGCAAAAGGATATATCCTGGGGGTAGTTCAAAAACGTGTTAACTGGTAGGTAAGCCAAGCGGGGGATGATTTATGATCCCCTGCAGGGGACGGGTAAAAACCCTTCGCCGTTGCGGTCTGTTTCGATACACATCTAAAACTTGTTTTTATATCAAAAAATATTATTTTGTCGGTAACGTTTCTTGCTGGAGTTTGGTCGTCGTTTCGTTCGAAATATTATGGAAGTGGAAAAGGTTTGAACTTTTACGTTTCAATCAATCGAGTGTGGTCATTTGTGGGGATTGGCTTTTTAGAGATTTTAGACTCACGGTCACGTTGCGACCGTTTGAAAGTGATACGTACGAGTTTACTAAGTAGGGAAATATGACATTGTTATTAATATAGAACATAATGATTATGAGGAAAGTTACTTCAGTACCTATTTCATCATCATCACTACTCACCGCCCGTTCACACAGCGGATCCGTTTTAACGGATCTGTCGGTACTGGATGTGTTATTCACCATCTGTGCCGACGGATCAGTTAATAAAATGGCAGCTGCGTGGCTTCTGGCAGACAAGATATGACAAAAATGACGGAACCAGTATTTTTTACTGGATTTGGAATAATGTCGTGTATGTGAACTCGCTCATTCCACTACAGGCGCCATCACCAAAATAAAAACGGATTCTGTAAAGAGTTCCTGTATGAACCAGCTGTTACTACATATAAAATATAGTCCTCCGCTGTGTTTTTCTGTCTGTCAGTGCGCGAATTTCTCGATAACTACTGAACGGATTTGCGTAGGTTTATCTTAAGTAATATTATAAAGAGGAAAGATTTGATTGTTTGCATTGAATAGGCTCTGAAACTACTGGACCGATTTAAAAAATTCTTTCATCATTAGAATCTTCCATTATCCCTGATGAACATAGGCGATAGAATATTTAAAAAGTAATTTATATGAAAAAAAAACTTCTTACGCGGGCGGAGCCGCGACGGCACAGCTAGTATATAAATATACAATAAAATATTTAGTGTTAATTCCGCGAAAAAACAGTTGATCTAGCCTGAATGCAGTATGCAGCACCGCCCTCCCGCCCGCAAATATATGCAAATGCAGAAGGTGCGATTAATAACATGCAACACACAAGCAAAACAAACCGATACGACACGTGTTTCGCCCCTCCACGGGGCATCCTCAGGTGATGTTGACTCGTCGACAGCTAGTATAATTATAAACACGCTGTTTATTATTAGCTGAATTAACACAATTATTGTCAAGAAAGTCGAATGAAAAAAATCAAATGATTGATGAAAAAAAACCTCAAGCAAGTAACTCAACGGTACCTGTAAGAAGTAACGTATCGCTAATGAAAATTTAATTAAATAATTTGAACGTATTGAAGATATTGTTTATCATGAAATATCTACTTTTATTCAATCAAATCAGCTTTTTGCGGTCAACGGAAAATATCTAGACATAAGTCTCTCACAAGCTTACATCTCAATCAAAAGGTCATTCATACGATAAATTCTGAAATGAGTACCCTACGTCATTAATCGTGTATTATTACTCTATAACACGATATCGATTGCTTTATTTGGTTTCTTCAAGAACTTTCATACTGTTATCTCTCTTACTTGTAGGAGCAAATATTTGGCATCTCTTTCTGACATACCAAAGTTTTTTCCGTCCAAACAAGTTGGTCCCGCGATAATAAAAATGTTATGATCGCACAAGTAAGTTTACGATTTATTTGTCGGAATGCTGATAGTTCACGAAACCGAGTGTATTTTGTTAAGGGATGACAAATTTCTAAGTTTTCAAGGATTTGTATTCAACTCGAAGTTAAAGTTAATAATTTGTTTTGTAAATTATGTACAAAAATTTAAGGGAGGACTACCAACATAATGATAGAAAATAAAATACCTTAGCGGCCTCGTTGATCTAGTGGTGGCAAGCGCGACTGCTGATCGTGAGGTCATGGGTTTTTGGGATTTTTCCGTGTGGAGTTCCTCAGTAGCAGTCCGGGGTCTGTGCCCGGTTGATAGCAATAGGCTCGCCCCCTATTACATGGGAGTAAACATATCGGTGAAATGAGGGTTTTACTATAAACCTCTGCCTAACCCTTCTGGGAATACATTGTCATCAACCGGATACGAATTAAAACTCCGGACTACTACTGAGGAATTCCACACGATAAAAAACCAATAACACTTTGACCGACCTGGGAATCGAACCAAATACTTCACGAGGCAGTTTAATATTAGTATAAGGCCGTCAATACACTTGCAAGTTGCTTCCGTAAAATGTATGTAAGTGACTTATGACAATAATAAATTCGACTTGACATCAGTCGATAAGCTACTTATAAGAGAGTTTACATTTGTGCAAATTTATCGTAAGTTAATTACGTAAGGGACTTACGTGAGGAAAACTTATACGTGTAAAGCTGGTCTAAGGGAACGTACCCATACTACGTGACCCGTTTAGGGGGGAGGGGGTCTTCAAAATACCACGCTTGGTCACAGGAGCGGGGGGGGTCTTAGATTTTCGTCACGTAGTCAATATCTTCTAGGGAAATCTCGCGCTTTTTCGAGCTATATTCCAATACGGCGCGCAGCGTTTAACGCTTTTAAAAATCACAGGTGGCAACACTGACGCACATTAGCCAATTTTTTTTTACTTTCTGTTTGCAAACAAATATTTAAAATCATATTTACGAATTACTACGTGAAACCTAGAGGGGAGGGGGGGTATTGGAATATACTATGGGTGATCACCGAGGGGGACGGGGGACGGGGGGAGTAAAAAATTGAAAAACATGGCTCACGTAATATGGGTACGTTCCCTAAGGGTAGTAACATAGAAATGACACGCTTTTTATTTCAAAATTATCTTAATTCATAATACTTAGAGCATCGATATGAGAGAAAGGACAAGTCTGATTATAATCTCTTTCAATATGTACCAAAATTACGATATTCAGTATTAACGTGGATAATAAAAACTTTTTACTGTATCTAATATAAATCTCCTGTGTTGTTGCTTCGCCAAATGGAGTGGAAAATAATATTTACAAGCATTTTTCCTTGTGTCTGCGTATCGTTGGTGTTATTCGTGTTTATACAAACATGTATTTATTATATAGCTTCTAAATTAATACATTTTATGGTTAAAGATATTACGGATTTTGTTACTGTGTAAGAACCCGTTCACATCAGTCTGTACCGACGTATCAGTTAAACAAATCGGATCGTGTGTTAAGGCACCCATACTTCTCTATACATCTTCATGTACGGATCCGTTTTTCTATACTGTTCCGGCATCCAGTTTTTGATGACAAAACGGAATGTGTAAAAATGTATAGCTATACAAGGTTAGTCGGAAAGGGGGTACTAAGCCGAAAGGGTGTTAAAGTTTTTTTAACTATTAAAATTACAACTATAATCAATAAGACTTAAAATGACAAAAAAAAACATGTCCTAACTGCATACCGTTTGTACGAGTACATAACATAATTTGTCAAACTTAAATGGAGGAGTCCTGGTGACCTGAAATACAGGCCCTGAGCCTAGTTTAGGCACCAGTCTCCCACAATATAATGCCCCTCCTATATGTCACCGTAGAAATAAGGTAACAATTAAGAGTAATATTGTGGAGAAAATAAAGTATTTTTATTATATTTTATTATTAAAGTACCTATAATAAGGGATAACTTTTGTTCTACAACTTTCCCCAAAACTTGATAGTTTAAGAGAAATAACTTTTCAAAGATTTTGTAAAAAATATCCTAAAATCTATCTGTCCATAGCTATGATCAGCTGTGTTTACTATTTAAGTCATATTTGGGGTCACGGATTAGAAATTAAATATTCTGAATTCAGAACTATAGCAGGTTTATTAAAAAAAAATTTTTTGCTTGCAAATAAAAATTATCGAATTTTGAAATTTCAACACTTGCTTTAAAATAGTCATCAGTGATACTTTAAGTGGCCCGCGGCTTAGTACCCCCGTTCCGACTAACCTTGTATATGTATGCTACATAATTATAAATGATAGCGCATCTATTTAAACGTCATTGTTTGTAGCATACATTTTGTTGTACTTACACAGTAAACTAATAGTATTAAATCTACACTAATATTATAAAGCTGAAGAGTTTGTTTGTTTGAACGCACTAATCTCAGGAACTAAGTACTGGTTGGAATTGAAAAAATCTTTTTGTGTTCGATAGTCCATTTATCGAGGAAGGTTATAGGCTATACAAGGTTAGTCAGAAAGGGGGTACTAAGCCGCGGACCACCTAAAGTATCACTGATGACTATTCCAAAGCAATTGTTAAAATTTCAAAATTCGATAATTTTTATTTGCATGAAAAAATATTTTTATTTTAGTTTTTTCAAAAAAAAAACATACCTGCTTTAGTTATGAATTCAGAAAATTATTTTTCTAATCCGTGACCCCAAATATGACATAAATTGTAAAAACAGCTGATCATAGCTATGGAGAGATAGATTTTAGCATATTTTTTACGAAATCTTTGTAAAGCTATTTCTCTTAAAGTATCGAGTTTTGGGGAAAGTTGTAGAACAAAAGTTATCCCTTATTATGGGTATTTTAACACCCTTTCGGCTTAGTACCCCCTTTCTGACTAACCTTGTATAACATGACACTACGACCAATAGGATCGGAGCATAAATGAAAAATGTTGCAAAAACGGGTAAAATGTCCACCCGTGCGAAGCCGGGACGGGCCCCTAGTTCTAAATAAACTAAATTAGATTGCAAATCATGAATTTACCGCAGCTTTCGCTTATCGTAATCGGTTTAATTTAAAGTCTCTGATGGAAATGTTAATTAAATTGGTTCCAATACTATCGGATATTATGCGAGCTCTCAAACACGTATTTAACGATATAATTGGGTAGTTATATAACGGGAAAGTACGTAACATAACATCACGTCTTGTATTCCCCGAATGGTTCAGCAGAGGTGTATTTAGTACACCCTCGTTTCGCCAGTTATGTTGAAGTCCCATGTAATAGGGGGCGAGCCTATTGCCATTAAAGAAAGTAAGGTAATAGTTTTTTGAAATTATTCAATATATGTTTAATAATATATGTTTAATACTATAATTATGATAATGAAAACTGAAACTATACCGCTGCCGTCAAGCAATAAGACAAGAATAAAAACAATCTGACAATACTATAACGTTAACAACCCGGGAGAAGAATGATTTGTTTAAATAATGTTAAAAAATTTCGAAGAATCACCCTTGAACTATTATAATTTTGAAGTAGCAAGCATGGTAGGCGTGCTCTGAGATTAGGTTCCATTCTCCAGAAAACATATTCTTAACATAAAATACTAGAAAAAGTATTAATTTGATGTTAAATTTCCTACCACAGTCTTGTTCTTCTTTTCGTGTGGTTAGTGACTAACCTGGTGTCAGAGTTTATGTCGCCCATGGGCCTCTGACTTGGCTTCACTTGCCGTCGAGAAATATCTCTCAGGCAAACCGGTTTCCTCACGATGTTTTCCTTCACCGTTTTTAAGCAAGTGATAGCAATACGCCCATGAATCCGAAAAGTTAGAGGCGCGTGCTTTGGGTTCAAACTCGAGACCTATGACTTGGCAGTCCGACGGTCATACCACTAGGCTATCACTATCACAGTGTTTTTAATGTACACAAACCTTTACCAATAAATTAGATGATGCCCGTGGCTTCACTCGCTTCCTAGAGGAACCCTATATACCCGGATAAAAATATCCTCTTGTGACAAGGATACAAGAAGGTCTATCTATGGTACATAGATAGACCATGACATGGTCTATCTATGTACCAAATTTCATACAAATTTGTTGAGCCGTTTATGTGTGACTGAGTAACAAGCATCTTCACAAACTTTCACAATAATAGGATAAGCATCTTGCAATCAAAGTCGAAATAACATAAGTAATTAAATGATTCATGATAACATAACATCACGCCTGTATTCCCTGAAGGGTTGGGTAGACGTGTATAGTAACACACTTATTTCGCCGTTAAGTTTAAGTCCCATGTAATAGGGGGCGAACCTATTGCCATCAACTGGGTTCAAATCTCTGGGCTGCTACTGAGGAATTCCTGGGGATCGAATTCACGACCTTACGATCAGCAGTCGCGTTTGCCACCCCTAAACCAACCAGGCAGTCAAAATAACATGAGAAGTAATAAAATGATTCGCGAAACACATGTTTGGTCAGAAAAAAAAACTGCTATTAAATAGTCTGAGCACCTCTACTAGGTTAGATTAGGTTTGGCCTGCGGGCGGGGGGTTAGGGGACCCGTCACCCGACCAGTAACAGGCCCGGGAGGGTGGCGCACCGTGTTCCGCGCGCGCCTCTGAGAAGGAAGTAGGGCAGGGGAGAAATTGCCCCACAACTGGAGAGGGCCACCAGAAGAAGCTGGTGGACCGAGACCTGCCGGGGTTGCGGTGCATGCAATAGCGAATCCAGTGACCCCAGCCTTAGGTTAGAAGGAGGGACACCGTTGGTTTTTAGCCGGTAAGAGTCCGGCAGACCCCCTCGCCTACCCCGGGTGAGGGACATCCATGAGGATTTTCAAACGATAAAAAGAACCGGCCAAGTGCGAGTCGGACTCGCGCACGAAGGATTCCGTACCATTATCTAATTATAAAAACGACAAAAAAATCACGTTTGTTGTATGGGAGCCCCCTTAAATATTTATTTTATTCTATTTTTTAGTATTTGTTGTTATAGCGGCAACAGAAATACATCATCTGTGAAAATTTTAACTGTCTAACTGTCACGGTTCATGAGATACAGCCTGGTGACAGACGGACGGACGGCCAGCGGAGTCTTAGTAATAGGGCCCCGTTTTACCCTTTGGGTACGGAACTCTAAAAAGGTTGGAAGTGTGCTTATTTCTTTTTAACAACACAGACAAGCTTATTGTTGAAAATCTGACACAGTATTTTCCACTGATCATGCATCGGTGATCAGTTATACATTTTCGCTGACCGAAACCTCAATATTTAGCCAACCGTTCAAATGATAGCTGAATAACATTTCAGATGTAATATTTCAATTTCGTGGCTAATTAACAACCGCGCGGATTATATGATTTGCAAGGTTAAGCTGCACTTGCCACGGTCAGTCCGTGGATGGGTGACCATTCGTTACACATCGAAACCCCTCTGTACCTCGGAGAGCGTGCTCTTAACGTGTTAAACCGTCGGTCCCGGGTGTCATACGGATATCTACGACAGTCGTTACGGGTAGTCAGAAGCCCGAAAGTCTGACAACCGGTCTATCTTTAAGATATCGGCATTGCCCAGTTATTGGGTTGCGGAGGTCTGATGGCAGTCGCTCCTTGTAAAATACTGGTATTCAGCTGCATCTGGTTAGACTGGAAGCTGACCCCAACAAAGTTGGGAAAAGGCTAGACAGAACATGTAATATTTCAATATGGCTGTAAACAACAAAACACTAACACCACTTCGCAACGAAGCTGAGCCATGTATTATAGAAAATAATGAAATTGCCAAAAAAGAACCGAAATCCTTTTCCTCAAACGAAACATTTAATTTACATTATCTTATCCAAATCCCAGCCTTTTAAGTGAAAAACAAAACACATCCTCATCTCTTTACTACGAAGAGTTTCTTCAACAATTATCCAGAAGACTTTTACTTTTAAAAGACACAAATGCGGGTTTGAAGCTTAACATTAATCACTTTGGAATTGACAGGAGGGTGTCTGTTGAAAGAATGACAATCCCTACTTGTCTTCGAGTTGACACGTCAATGTCCTTTCCGGGTAAGCCATTTGTCAATAGTATAGTGTAGAGGAAATGAGACACGTCCCGTTTGTAACGTTTTGACTCCAATTGTGATCTATGTTGGGCGTTGGTGGTCATGTTCGTGTCCTTATTGTTAGTTTGAAATATGTTGTAGAACAGTCTCTACGTATTTTTTTAGTCATATCATAGTCCAGCCATTAAAATCTATACTAATATTATAAAGCGGAAAGATTTGTATTTTTGTATGTAACGAATAAACTCAAAAACTACTAGACTGAATTCAAAAATGTTTTTGCAGTTATAAAGCTACATTATCACTGAGTAACATAGGCTATATTTATTACTGGAATAAAACTTCTTACGCGGGCGGAGCTGTGTCCTCACCACAGCTAGTGTTATATAAAAGGTAAACAAACCGTTGATCGTGAAACATTCGTTTTGCTTTAAGAATCTATTAAACAACACGTTTTGAGAAACCGTAACACTAAAGGTAGAATTCCGTAGCCGACTGCAGGCAGCAGCAGCAGGCGACGAGTCGCCGTGACACTACTAGTTTCTATTATTTTATTTTTTAGTATTATTAAGAATTAATTAAACATACCAAGAATTATAACATACCAAAAATGTATATTTAGAGTCACCTACATTGTTTTAGTTATAAGTAAAAAGTTTTTGCATCCCAAATGGTAGAATGTACTTGGAACCAAACTTCTTTGTAACAACTCATCTGTATACACACCTACAGAGGTGTTGTAATTGTTGTTCCTACAGGGTATAGAATAAATTTATTCTATTCTATGTATTATTATGAAATACCTTCTGTAGCTAGCGACACGTCGCCTGCCTAGTAATACATAGAAACCAGTAGTGTCGCGGCGACACGTCGCCTGCCGCTGCTGCCTGCTGCCGGCTACGGTAGTCGACCTTTATTCTGCAACCTTTTTATTAAGGAATCTTTTACGATCAAAGTTTTGTTTACCTGGTCGAACTATAGTGTGCTAATTTACTGCTGCTATGTGATTGATGTTGGAAGTAAAGGCCTCTCGACTGACCCTCTCTCTCTTACGTCATGGGGATTACGTTTAATCCCTATACCTTTGTTATTCTCTTCTTTATTTTCATAGTTTTCTGACCTATTTTTAGTGTTAGCTTTACTTAAACAATTTAGTTCTGCTTTTATCATCAAAATCACTATCACCTTCATTACTGATGAGAACTGTTACTTTTATTCTATGACTTCGTTGCGTTTCATCCTTGTCACACCTGATAGTAAGCGCACTCAGGGTCTAAGATGGACAACACGAATCCAAGTAAAGAGATGTAAAGGGATTTCCCTATAACCCGGCTGTCACATATACACGACAGAACACAGTAAGCAGTTTTGTTTGTAATTAAACTGTCAAATTTTGCCAAATATGAAGAACTCACCTGTTCTACCCACACGTTCGTTGTCATGATTTGATTCTTAAGATTCTGAAACAAAAGAGAATTATACTTTAGAAAGCAGTTCTTGTAAACAGACTTATGTACTTTGAAGAACTTACAAAAAAAATGACGGTCTTATTCAGCCTGAAGACACAAGGCATAAATAAATATACTGACAGAAATGAAAAACGATAAATCAGATGGTAATATGAGAGGATTATGAGTGTTTATTATCGGATATCTTTTTAATTGTAAATAATACTTATTGAATTAATATTCGTTTTTCATAATGATGAAATAAAATTAATTCCAATAAAGGATGATTTCCACCAAACGGCTCGCACAGCATCGGATCAGAAAGGATACGAACGGATGCGGCGACAACCGATCGTGTCCGGCAGGATGTCGACGCATACGATCGGCTCCGTACCGTCGCTTGCGAACGTATCCGTTTTTGCGCCTAGTCAAATAGTTTCATTCCCACCGTGTCGACGTGTTCTAATTTTTGACAATGGTTGAAGTTGACCGAAAGGATTGGATCGGATGCGACGGCAGGCGAACGGAAACGATCGCGCGTCGCAGCATACTTTCGGCTACGATCGCGCGTCGTGGAAGACGCCCGCGGTCAAACTGCTGTGCGCGGCTTGGTAATATAGACTTTAAATACTGTGTACACGATTTAATATCGTTTAAAGATTGTAAAATCAGTTCCGATCCGATGAAATCATCATTTAGAATACTTGAAATCTAATAAAGGCTTCTGTATATTTGAACAATTACACTACTACAATTTCATGAAATTGGTAATCCATTGAATTGTTATGAGATAATGATTATATTTCATGAAACTGTATTGTACCGTGTTAAGAGCCAAGCCACATTTGACAGAAGACACGTCGAAGAAATTCCGCCGGTACACAATTCCATACAAACATCTCATACCGTACACATTTGGCAGAAGATGCGTTACTGAAATTCATCGAGTAAATTACGTGACAAAAGATCGGCAATGTATCTTCCGTCAGATATGGCTTGGCCCAAATTTTTTTTTTTAATAGCCTATTGTATGTGCCACTGCTGAGCAAAGGCCTCCTCTTTTACCTTCCAAACCTCTCTATTTTGTGCCGCCTCTAACCATGCCAGCCCCGCAAACACGTCTAGATCGTCACGCCACCTACGCCGCGGCCGGCCTTGACGACGACGTCCTCCTTCAGGCGTCCAGTGAGTGACGATCTTTGCCCACCTCTCCGGGTGCATTCGAGCGATATGATCTGCCCACTCCCACTTAAGCCTGGCTGTTTTCTCTCCAACATCTGCTACTTGCGTTATAGAGTGCAGTGTGGTGTTTCTAACATGATCGGTTAGTTTAACACCGAGGATACTACGCTCCATTGCTCGTTGGCAAAATCGTTTTCAAACCAAATCTAACACTACCTACTTCATACAATTTGTGAAGGATGTTAAATATTTTGGACTATACTATAGCGTAATTATTTTATGCGAAGGTTTAATGTTCACTCAGGTGGACACAAAATACTATCTTGAAACATAACCCTCTTTAAAATTATTACACTTCAATGGTTTGTTTAAGAGGATACTAACTTTAAACAAACTTTAATCTAAATTTGTTTACTCCCTTAATTGCTTTTGACGACACCGCGCGCCGATAGGAAGTGACAGGGTGGAATTTTCTTAGTCGATATAAACTCGGCAGACTACTAAGGTATGCTTGATTAACGACAAGATATTTTAGAACTTGAGGGTTGTGAGAATTAGGGTCAAATTCAAATACACCAACACTATAGGAGATTCGTTTTAAATGGTAACTTAGGTAGAAAGGTAATTCGTAGTAGGTATGTTTAAAAAAATATTCTATCCAATATTTGAAAAATATAATTAGATTAGAGGCTGGTTGGTGAAATAGAACTGTCTGAACACAGAGGGATCAAAAAAAGAAGTTCTCTATGGTGTGCGTGATCCGCCAACCCACAGGCCAGCATGATGGACTAAGGCCTAAACCCTTGTCACTCTGAGAGAGGCCCGTGTCCAGCAGTTGGACAGTAATGGGCTGATTATACTATTATGCTAACAAAAAAGTTTGCCAGCCGCATTCAAATCAAAACAATTTTTAAAAAAATCACATAAACGAATACAGGTGCTTATGAAAAGTCGAATTTAGATACACGGTTCCAATTAGTCGTTTCTTATGGAGAAGAGCCGGCAAGAAACTCCATGGTTACTCTAATAAAAATAATATCTTTAACAATTTCAGTGGATACAGTACAATGATTTAAGATAATGAGAGAACAATGTAGTCCTGACCACAGACCAATGAGTAATGTAGTACAAACATTAACAAACAAAAATAAAATAAAAAATTATATGAATAACAGTAATTTACAAATTTATAGATGCAGGTCCACAAAGTTCTCACATTTACAAAAGTGAAAAGGAAGCTAAACTATATAAAACAATTGACATAATTAAATGTCATCAAAACTTACCTAAAAAATCATTGAAGCCTATTAGTTCTTTGGTGCCTATGACGTAATCTTGTCTTGTGTTGTTGTCTCGACTTGACTTAGTTGTCGCAGAAACAGGAGGACGAGGGGCAAGGCCCCTCATAGGAGAGGTCGGCCAGGAACTGGCGGGCCGGGACTTGCCTGAGTTGCGGTGCATGCTTATGCGAATCCCGCGATCCCGGTCGATGGTTAGGAGGAGGAACACCGTGGATTTTTAGCCGGTAAGAGTCCGGCAGCCCCCTCGCCTTCTCCGGGTGAGGGACAACCATGTGGATTTACCAACGATAAAAAAATACAAAAAAAAGTTGTCGCCGGAAGACGACACCATATTGGTATTGTACTTATCAAGTATTTTATGTTTTACTTCAACGATCTAGAATTTTCCTACCTATATTTGCAATGTGAATTTCTCAGAGGTTAAAATCAAATTAAGCAAATGTAGAATAGAAACTAGGTCGACATGATCTACAGTATACGTAAGATGCAGATTACCATATCATCTCGTTGGATTAGTTGGAGTTAGTTGTACAAAGTCTACTTGCGTTTGTTAGACGAAAATGTGGAAGATTCAGGGATATTCACATTTTGTTTTTTATCTTGTAGAGTGAGTAGTTTATGTTTTTTTAACATAACATAAGATCACGCTTTGTATTCCCCGAAGGGTTCGGCAGAGGTATTTTTAGTACACCCTCGTTTCACCAGTTACGTTTAAGTCCAATGTAATAGGGGGCGAGTCTATTGCCATTAACCGGGCACAAATCCAGACTCCGGGCTGCTACTGAGAAATTCCTAACGGAAAAACCCAATAACACTCTGTCCGAACTGGGAATCGCACCCAGAACCCCATGGTTAGCCGTCACGCTTGCGACCACGAGATGATTTTTTAAACGGCTTTATTAACTACACTTCGTATATTTGTTTGTTTGTTTGATTCAAATTTTGCGACAGATTTTTCAACTACTTCTGCTTAATCGATTTTCTTGAAACTTCGCACACAAATTCAATTCCCATGAGAATACAACTTTATAATAACATTAATCATCAATCCTCAAATCCTGATGCTGCAGAGGAACTGCACGATAAAATATTTTAACTTAAAAGGTATTTTTAATGGATTACTGCTATATTTGATTTAGTCTTCTTCGTACTCCTTCCTTGTTCCCAACAACAGAAATTTTAATAATTGTCTTATTATTTTGATTTCTATGGTCCACATAAATCTTCTTCTTTTCGTGTGGTTAGTGACTAACCTGGTGTCAGAGTTTAGACTGTCCATGGGCCCCTGATTTGGCTTCACATGCCGTCGAGAAATATCTCTCAGGCATGCCGGTTTCCTCACGATGTTTTCCTTCACCGTTTTTAAGCAAGTGATAATTATACAATACGCACATGAATCTGAAAAGTCATAGGTGTGTGCCTTGGGTTCGAACTCAAGACCTATGACTTGGCAGTCCGACGCACATAAACGATTATTGGTAATTTAGGAACACACTATAACAATCGCAATAGCTTCCATTTTGAACATATAACATTATTCATTGCCTAGTTATTGTCGAGAAGATGGACAGTTAAAACATACGATGCAATTCATTGTTGAATTGTCAAAATCAAAGCTATTGTTATTGCGGTTGTATTTCGCATTTTTTAGTGCAGTTGTAGTTAGACTGACTGCAGATCCTAAATTCATGGCTTCGATCCTCAGGTTCAGCTTAGTGGAATTCATTGTTGCCATTCTTATTAGCAATTCTGGCAGTACCCAGTTTCATGGGATCTCCAGACTTTTACATATTTGTTATAGTTATAAAATACCTAAGAGCCCGGTCACACAGCGGATCCATCAACGACGGATCAGTCAGACAAATGGCAGCTGCGTCGCATTTGGCATGCAGGATACGATAAAAATAAGGGATCGTGTGTGAAGGCACCCATACTTCTCCATACGTATACATCTTTATGTACGGTTCCGTTTTTTATACTGTTTTATCCAGTTTTTGCAGACAAAACGGAATGTGTAAAAATGTCGGACCAGTATTTTTTTACTGGATTCGGAACACTATCGTGTATATAAACTCGGTCATACAACTACAGGCGCCATCAACAAAATTAAAACGGATCCGCTAAAAACGGTCCTGTAAAAAGTTTCTGTGTGAACTAGCTGTACGTAAATTAATTTTTATCATTCAAGGTTTAGTTTATATCACAAATTTTGATACACATCTTAGCTACATACTTAGGCATGTTTCTGTATCTACATAAGCTTGTCTAGGTAGTACATCAAACTTATCAATAAACTGAAACTTCTATACTAGGTGGAGTTTACATATTAGTTACATAGGAAACTTTCAACTATTTGTATGTGCTATACTCGTACGCTTGTTAAGATAAAGTAATATTAATTAGACGCCAATTTTGACATAAATTAATAGATTAAGAAGTTTTATTTTACAATGAAAGTTATATTTTACAAAAGGTGGTATTGGAAAGGTTTATTTATACCATTTATTTATAACTGCCTCGTTGGTCTAGTGGTGGCAAGGGCGACTGCTGATCGTGAGGTCCTGGGTTCGATCCCTAGGTCGGACAAAATGTGAATGGGTTTTTCGTGTGGAATTCTTCAATAGCAGCCCGGAGTTGGGATTTGTGCCCGGTTGTTGGCAATAGGCTCGCCCTCTATTGCATGGGAATTAAAAAGATAACGGCTAGATGAGGGTGTTACTATACACCTCTGCGCAACTCTTCGGGGAATACAGGCGTGATGTTATGTTTTTTAATATTATTTATGCCAATGCTGGTTATCAGACTGGTGACAGAAAATGTGTGATTGATGGAACATTAATTATTTTAGTAATATAGACACAAGGTAGTAATTTGCATGCCTACGACAATCTCATGATTCAGCTTGTGGATAAGATTGTCGAACGTGTTAATAGTGACACTGATGTACACAACAGTCTAATTATAATATTCTATCCTTTTTTATGTTAAAATTACAAATAAAGTAAAATCATTTGCTTATTAGAAAAAATAAGCCATTAGAAAAGTTTCAATAGCAGAGGATGCTTTCTAGCTACATAATGATGATAGAATTTAATCAAAAACTGACGAAAAAAATTACTCGATAAGGCACTCCAACTCCAATGACTATGTAAACTAAGTACGACATCAACAAAGTTCTGAGATATTTCCCGTGTGTATGAATGCAAATTCATTACACCGACCCAACCCACTGAAGATATGCATGCAAGATGAGAATTAATTGAACAAGTAGGAGCCAAAATTTGAACCTCATAAAATATTTCGTGCGAAGCAAAAACTGTTAATTTTGGACGGCAACGGAATATTTTGTGTTTAACGTGCATATCATTTAATAATGCAGTTAAACAACGGAGGCTAAATACAGTTAACAGTATACTAACAATATACAAGCAAAGTTCGACAAACGTTGCACCTGGAGCGAGGATTGGCATACCTTTACTTCCGAATGGATTTTCACGTTGAGCATCAACGTGGATTATCCGATAACTATTCAAAAAAATTATAGCAGTGATAGCCTAATGGTGTGACCGTCGAACTGCTAAGTCATAGTTCTCGAGTTCGAACCCAAGGCACGCACCTCTGACTTTTCAGATTCATGTGCGTATTGTATAATTATTATCACTTGCTTAAAAACGGTGAAGGAAAACATCGTGAGGAAAACGGCATGCCTGAGAGATATTTCTCGATGGCATGTGAAGCCAAGTCAGAGGTCCATGGGCGGCATAAACTCTCCCAGGTTAGTCATTAAAGACACGAAAAAAGAAGATTCAAAAATTAAATTTCATAATGATGATAAAGCGAGATAGAACAATAAAGCAATTGATAGAATTCTATATTAATATTAAAACAAAATGAAAAGTGATCTAATATTAAAAGTAATTAGTCAATGAATTAACAATGTTTTGCAATGTACATACACGAGTAGTTAAGTAATAAATTACTGCCACGCATGCCATGGTTTTCAACAAAAAATAAATAAACACACGTCGGAAGCATTAAAGTTTCAAAAGATCTGCTCTTATACGCCAAAGCGGTAACTCTCAAATTTTTATTTTACCGATTTTGTAATGTAACTTCTTTCTACTCTGGCTTAAAGCCAAAGTCCAAATCCCAAGATAGTCTCTTTGTTCAATATAACTAGTTGAATTTAAAATAATTTAATCTTAGAATTTCTTAAAAATTCCAACATCTAACTTCGACCTCAAATTCATATGAAAATTGGAAGGTGCAACTAAGTGAGCTTAACCTCTTAGAGAATACAGAGGCGGTGCGAAACACTGGTTTCCAACTACAACTTTCGTTGTTCGGTGCACTCAGTAAACTTTCGGATTCCTTTTAACTTTAATTACCCTTAGTTCACGGACGGCATCAGATAAAATTGCATTCCTATAAAGTCGAACGTTCAGTTCGGGCTGAGGAATCCGAATTATGTTTGCTCATTCGTTCGTATTTCTTGTTGGGATTGCACGTGATTTTATGTTTTCTATCTGCGTTTTCTCTACTTTGTATTAGAATTCAAGAGATTGTAATGGCATTTTACTATTTTGCTGTATTGAAAAGATTTAACTTATTTATGGTATGTTTAACTTTCAGATATATAATGTAACTTGTACGGTTTATGGTCAAAACACACATATCAACTTGGAAAGGGATCGTCACCGTATCGCCTTTCGCCTCGCCGTCAAACATGTGTCAATCTAACGTAAGCACGTAACCAAAGCGGATCAGCAGCTCCGATACGTCGACTCGGCTACGGCTAGGCGACGCCGCGCTTACGGCTCGCAGTAACAGTAGTTTGCTGCAGGCAGGCCGCGGGAGGGGTGAAAGGCGCAAGGGTGGACGAAGAGACATAAGCTCGGGAATGGAGAGGCGCGGGAACGACGAGCGATCACGCACCGCACCGCGGTTCGTAAGCTTGTCCCGAGGCGAGGCGATTACGTTACGATTCCGATTAGTGTGCGTTGCAGTAGGGAGTATCATACAAAGAATACTGAACGGCTTGAGTTGATACTCGTGCTCGTATGCTTTGACCTTTAGTTGTCTATCCTGGTAGCGTATTATGACGTGTTAAAATCTTAATTGTTCCGTTGTGAGAAGGTGACGGCGCTTTACGTCCTGCATAGCTGCGTCACTTTCTCTCACCACAACAGTGATGGTTTTAACACGTCATAATACGGCCCCTATTCAGCTGTGTACCTCTTCTATATTTGACTTCATATATTTCATTGCTATTGCCGAGAAATTCTTATTGTATTTTTTCTTTGTCATGGGGAAATCTATAGGGGAAATATTACTATATGGCGTCAATTGCTTATCATCCGCGTAATTTGGCAGATTCAACGAAGCGAAATAGCGTTACCATGACTTCCTTAAGAGAAGAGTAGTAATCCTTTATTGTGACTACAGAATTTTTAATAATATGACATGTTATTGGTGTACTTGGCTACATGCAGTGTGTTGATATCTCCATCCCCCCACACGCAAAACTGCAAACAGACCATAACTACTACTGCAGTGCTAGAAATATTAGTACTACTACCGTCAGTGTGTTTGAGTTAGGGTTATTGAGTGAGTATGATTACATACTAGTATTGGTATAGTTCTTACAATTCACGAGCGGGCGTGGCGTGACTTTTATTTACGCTGTCTTAGGGTTCAAATTCAACTGTTTTACGCGAACTAATACTAAAACAACAACAACTGCCTCGTTGGTCTAGTGGTGGCATGCGCGACTACTGAGCATGCGGTCCTGAGTTCGATCCCCAGGTCGGGGAAAGTGTTATTGGGTTTTTCCATTAGGAATTTTTCAATAGCAGGCCGCAGTCTGGATTTGTGCCCCGTTGATGGCAATAGCGACTTAAACATAACTGGCCAAACGAGAGTGGACTAAAACACCTCTGCCGAACCCTTCGGGGAGTACAGGGCGTGATGTTATGTTATACTAAAACAATATAATACCTATAGTAATCTTTGTCTCATCGCTACCACTTCCAATAAAAATTCCTTCGTGATGAAGACTACATTTGCTTGCATTCAAGATATACAAAACAACTCTTCTTGCCTCAATATTTGTAGAATATAGAAATATATATGAAAACGCGTGAATATCAAGCTAGCATTTAGCATGTGTATAGTTTTCAGTGTCACTTACAAACTAACAATATCGTGAGACACCGTGGGTATGCCGAGTTCGACAAATATTTTTTCTTAGAGAATTCTTCACACTACAAATCTTATTCATTTCTGGACGATTCCTATGTTTTACCGAACGTTATTGGTTAAATATTTAGACTCTTGTATCTTTAACAATGATGAAGCAAAGACCCCATAGCTTTGCATAGTCGACCCTTCCACACATTAGTAGCTATCACTAGTAAAATTAGCTTAAGAGTCTATTTATATGCCCAGTTTACCAATAAAAAATACTACCATCGGTAAGCAAAACTTTCCGTTTTTGGGTATAGGAACCGGCTATTAGAGCCTGCGCAGACGAAGGACAATGGTGGACAAAAAGCCCGCGGTGCGCTCTCATTAGTACTGCAATAAGGTTGCACTTTGTCCGCGAAATACCTCATGACGAAATGAGGCATTGGCTTTTTGTCCGCCATTGTACCTCGTCTGCGCAGGCCCTTAATGCACAAAATAGATAGGTACTAAAGTCAATCACATATATGTACTTCACTTTTCATACCTACGCTCGGCGGTCGCTCTATCTATAGGTATATATCTATCTCTCTCAAGCGCATGGCACTCGCACTCTAGTCCCAAACAGTCCGAGATATCGTGTCCGTGAGCAGTGTCTATGTGTGCGTTGCTCGAGCGCACTTGTATGTAGATTGACTTCTGTACCTATCTGTTTTGTGCTTAATGTAATAATTGAATACTCTTATCAATACACCTACATAGTTACACAATACTCAGGTTTTTACTATAACAGTTATCCAATCACCACAAACATCCAAACACAATATAAAGTACTCGAATTAATATTACCATATAATTTTATTACCAATTTACGGTAATAGGTGGCCCTTAACTGTTTGATAGGATTTGCGATCGTTACGGGGTTGTCAGTGTGTCGTAAACTGTGAATGATTCATAAAATTGTTGTGACTTGTTCTGGTGACGTAAAATCGTTTAGAAACGAATCATTTTGAATGTTTAACAACTGCCCTAAGGTTATTTGTTTCTAAGATGATGAAGTTAACGTTATGCGGGTTAGGGCAATGCCTCATTAGTGCGTTGCGTTGCGTTGTCACAACGGATCAACGCATTGTATGCCACACCTGCGTTGCGTCGCAGTGTAAGAGGACGACACACGCACCTCAGTCAGTTTCGTTTCCTCCTCTAGCAGTGGAACACTATCCGTCATCGCACCGGAGCTCCGACAGCGTAGCGCATCACCCTCCCCCCGCTTCGTCTCTCGTCCGCCGATCCGTTGAAACGTCGCGTGCGACGACGCAACGCTTTAATTTGGCATGTCATTTAAAATATATGGTAAACGACGCAGCGACGACGCAACGCACTAATGAGGCAGTGCTCTTAATGGAATCGTCATTGGTGTGTTCGTGGTTTACGTAAAATGACGCTAGATGTCGCTATAGTTTGAGTCGGATTTGGTCAAACTAAAAACTAACTTAACTGCCTTGGTGGTCTAGTGGTCGCAAGTGAGACTGCTGAGCATAGGGTCCTGGGTACAATCCCTAGGTCGAGCAAACTATTATTGGGTTTTTCCATTAGGAATTTCTCAGTACCTAGCAGCCCGGAGTTTATGCTCGGTTGATGGCAATAGGCTCGCCCCCTATAACATGGGACTTAAACATAATGGCGAAATGAAGGTGTTATTATACACCTCTGCTCAACCCTTCGGGGAATACAGGCGTGATCTTATGTTATGTTAAAAACCATCTCTATATTTACACCTGGGGAAGATTTGGGTGATGATGAATCAATAGATGTCGCTACGTTTTGAATTTATATTGGCATTTAAGGGTCCATTAAAAGAGCTTCAAGTTCATCCAGCGCACCCTGGGCAGTCAGCCTCGCTACCAACCTTGCTGACTGGCTTATCATTTCATATCGTTGTGAGCTATTCTCATATTAGCTCTTACTGACACAAGAGTTTAGTAGTATTAGCATTGTTATATTATTCATAAATTTTAAACATTCTGCTTTTTCTAATCTAATTCTAATGTTCAAACATTCTGTTTCTTTTTTTCGTGTGGTTAGTGACTAACCTGATGTCAGTGTTAATACCGCCCATGGGCCTCTGACTTGGCTTCACATGCCGTCGTGAAATATCTATCAGGCCTGCCGGTTTCCTTACGATGTTTACCTTCACCGTTTTAAAGCAAGTGATAATTATACAATACGCATATGAATCCGAAAAGTCAGACGTGCGTACCTACCTTTGGTTCTAACTCGAGACTTATGACTTGGCAGTCCGACGGTCATACCACTAGACTGTAACATTCTGCTGACAATATCGCACTTCAATTTAATAATTAATATTTCACGTCAACTCCTTTTGGGTTTACCCTACCTTTACTGACGCACGTGTAAACACCAGCTAATTTCCATTGTTACATAAGCCAGCCCCCATTAATTTCGTAACCTTAACTATTCGTATAATGTAAAGTAACTGTGCAAGTGTAAAAGGGACAAGCTGACGCTTCATTAAACTTTATAATTGGCTTCGTAGCGATGTAGAGGCGACGAACTAGAAAATACTTCGCGCCAGTACTGAGTTATCACAAATTCGTCGTACAGATATGTTGTGGCATGTAAATTAGTTTTTGTAATTAGGTATCTCGCGATGGTTGATACAGATGGTTATGATGGTGATGATATATTTTTAAGAACGAAAGACATAGTAGATAAACTGACAGTTTACAAAAATAAAAACGGTGGATAGAACAACATCTATCATGTAATTCAAGGAAGTCCATTGAAAGTAATTTGTTACTGTCTTAAAAAGGTAATCTGAAAATAAATGAATATAAATAATCTAATCTTCTCTATAAGATTTTCAAAGGTTTTCAAATCCGTTACATGTTTTAAGAATCCTTATTATGAAGCCTGGATTTTGGTCAAGTTAAGCTTACCCTGGCAGCTGGGTATATAGACTGGGATTAAGAAGAGAACAGTTAGCTACACTATAAAATGGAAATGAGTCAATATCGTTGGAAATATGATTAAATTGATATTATGCAACTGCGATTCCTGCAAATTCATCATAAAATCAGTCATCTACCTAAAAATACACAATTAAACATTTGCTTTTTTGATTCAAAAGCTGAGTGGTACGACGTGTAGAAAATATCAAATTTTATCATATTGCTACCATCGATAGTGTAAACCACATTATGAATTCCTAAATCGCGCCACCCCACCGTCAACTATACATTGACGGTTTCCCATAATCCGAACTGTCACACACCCTACTCAATTCTTCCGTCGAGATCAAGGAGATTTAGGTCGTGGTTATATATGACCTCATAAAATCCTTCACGGTAAAACTGGATGCGAGTGAATTTTAGTTTGGCGAGTCATATGAGGAAGTTTAGATGTTTTGGAAGCAACCAAGTATTATGTGGACGTAAATTGAAAAGTGGGACCAGGGAAATGAGATATTCTATAGAAAGGTGATGAAAAAATAAACGTAGAAAGCTTTATTGAAAATGTAAATCTAAATAATAACAAAATAGCTGGCATTACAACTTATAGTAAAAATAAAGTCAGATAGCAGAATTCAATTTCAAGTAATGGCTAAAATATTGAAGATAAAGTATCAACAAGTAGTGAAATGAAATTCGACTTTGATCCTTCTACAATCAAATTATTATTTTCAACCTACTTTCAAGTAGAAAGGAATAACAGAAGTATTAATAATGTGTATAAGATAAACAACGAAAAATAAACTACAAAATGTTCAAACAGTTTAACCGTTTCTAAAATTATTGAATCACCATCTGATCTAACTAACAATGGTTCCCCATAATCTGCTTATACATACATTGGACAATATTAGACTGTAAAATTAAATGTGTATTTGTAAACAAAAACATATTGGATTATCGCGAATAAATTGACAGGTAGTTATTATACTATGATAACTATTGTGTAATATTCAACTACAACGTAACAAAATGTATTCTTTGAAATGGTGTATAATTAAAAAATATTTTTAGAATTTTCTAACTTGTAATCTTTTTTAAAGTCACATGAGGTTTTGATACGTAATTGATTCTCTACTCTTCTTTCTGGTACACAAGTGTAATATGTGATAGTAGGTGATAAGACTACGCTGTTCGTGTTAACTATTACATTGATGTAACCAAGATTATTTGATGTAACAGAAACTCTGAAATTTTCCATTTTGAAGTCTCTTCTCAGATAGTCTACTCTCAAAATATAGTTATTCTTTTAGCATATCTAACAATGAAGGAGAAACATCACGAAGAAACGTGCACATCTGAGAGGGCTCCATAAAGTTTTCGATGGTGTGTGTAGTGTGCCAACCCGCACCAGGACAGCATGGTGGACTAAGGCCTAAACCCATCTCATTCTGAGAAGGGGCCTATGTCCAGCAGTGGAACAGTAATGGGCTGATTATGTTTTTTATTTAACAAGAGAGTAACGTTTACTTCCAATATAATATCACTTGTACATCTAAGTATGAAAACATTTCTGCATTGTCACCCACATCTGCACAAGTAACAAGCGTGACTAGCGACATCTGTTTTTTGTAGTGAACTAGTCCGAAGCGATGAGTAATTAAACTTTATAATTGGTTTGGACGACGACACCGACCAACTCGGACTTCGTCCGAAGTCATTTTCTGATTTTGGCAAGTAATCGCGTCAGAGATTGGTGTGAAAAATATTTTAGATTAGCAAACCGATTAAGGTCTTTGTAATCAGTGTTGCGAATTGGCAAGTAGAAACTTTTGGCATTCGTTTGAAACAGGAAGTTTTCTAGCTGATGAAGACGATTATTTCTTTAGTGTTTTAATTATACATATAGGTATTTACTCCTGCCTCGGAGAGTACGTTAAACTGTCAGTCCCGGATGTCACACAAATACCTATGACTGTCTTACGGGAAGTTAGAAGCCCGAAAGTCTGACAACCAGTCTAATCTTAGGATATCGGCATTACCCAGTAATTGGGTTGCGGAGGTCTGATGGCAGTCGCTCCGTGTAAAATACTGGCATTCAGCCGTATCTAGTTAGACTGGAAGCTGACCCCAACATAGTTGGAAAAGGCTGGGCACAACAGTAATAATATTTATTCAGAGAACTTTATTACGCTTGATCACCAAGAAAACTATACTTTTGCAGTGGAACTTATTGCTTATAAGAGGAAAAGTGCTCATACACTTGATGAAATAATTTTATGAACTCACAGAAAGGTATGACATTCCTTAAGAAAACATTAAAATCAAGCAAGTGTCTTATTAATTTTAGTTTTCCATTCATAGATAAGCGTCGAAATGGAAAAAATAATTACAAATTGAATTTATGTAAGAGTTTTATTCAATCACGGAATAGTAAGCTGCAAACTAACTCAAAAAAAGAAGAAAACCAATTTAAATAGAAACACATGCAAATTTAAACGGAACACTGTTCCAATAGGTGTATGTTCCAGCAATTCTATTAAAAATGCTAATTAACTGCTTGCAGCGACCACGATTCCGAGTTCTATTTGTCAAACAGAAACTGCACCTAGATCCGGCAGAATTATCCAAATAGACTGCAGAAATATCCCTGGTGTTGAACATGAAATATTCACATATAGCCTTAGTAACGTCAGCAATTAGCCATTTAAAATGAGCATTAAACCGTCCGACCCCGGCAGCTAGTACCAAAACTTCTGTATTTCGGCCAATTTTCAACGTTATTTATTATTACTTGGCCATAATGAGCTCTTAGTCGTTACATAACACAATCCCATTATTGTGTGCCACAAAAGCATGTCATAAATCACCAGTGCCAGTAAAGTTGACATCATTTTTAATAACAATGGGTCGGCCACGTCATCTTTTGTTGGGTTCGTTATCGCAAATAAGCGGTGGATCTGTATCGGCCATTTGAGGTTCTTCTACTTCTTTGTCATCAGCTTTTGAGGATGTGATTAGGCTATTAGATTTTTGATATATGTAAGTAGGGGAAGATTGGACGTTTATAAATAATCTATGTTAGCTCTTCAGAGTTTTTTTATTATTGAATGGGTCCGCTCTTAACCTCGATCTCACCTGTTGGAAAGCGATAGATGAGGTCTGCGATGGAATGAGCGTACCCAGAAGATGCTTATTCACTGTTACTTTAAGGTTATGGTTAGAAGAGAACACAGACGCAGTCAAGGAATTCCATACTTTGGCTGTGTGCATAATATACGTAGAAGAAAAGCGCTGGGTGCTACTTTTCGGATATCAACCAAGTGCGGATGGTAACCCGTAGTGCGTCCTGAAGTCTGTTGGTATAATGGTATGTATATTATAGGGCTTGTTCGTAAATTCTGAATTCTGAAATTTAAAAAGTGTTAATCCATCAAACAGTTCTGTTTCCATATCATGGATGTAGAACAATGGTTATGTCATGGATTTCCGCAAAGTAACGCCTGATTCCATTATTTATCTTATGTTTGGTAGTAAAAAAATCTTGCAATTTTTAGATAATTTATGATAATACTATTTCATTCAATTTTTTTATTTAAATAAAATAAGACACTCCGTAGAACTACTCAAACTGTATATTGATTTGAATTTGAATCCCCAAACATTGTAAGTAAGCAGCTAGTACATAATAGTACAAATCCAAGATCCCGTCCCATAGATAACCAAATAGGTTGTATTATATCCCATTGTTGCCAACATAATAGCCAGATTATTGAGGCCTAAATAGTGAGGCTATAGGTTGTTGATAGTACGTTCGTTCTAAAGGCATTCAGGTAATTGGTAGATAGCCATCTACCTTCCGGCTCTTAAGATGATATACCTGATCAATTTAATGACAGGATATCAACGTCGAAGTGTTATAGGTACATACCTACTAGATCTTGATGTGTCCGGCATATAATATGTAATTATCCCTTTCCAATATTCGGTCCCTTATTGGTTATGGTGACTTACATGTGGTACCTAAGCTTCCATATGTAGAATTTTAGGGTAAATGCATATGAGATTGGTAGCAATTTGACGAATAAAGTAGGCACTATGGCAGGCTTGGAGAAAAGATGGATGCATTGTGTGAGGGATGATATAAAAAGCGAGTAAATGGTGAAATGACGGCTGACAGGGAAGATCCCAAATAAACTTGGGAACAGAGCAGGAAGATGATGATAACTACTTCTTAAAGCTTACCATAGTGGCCAATAATCAATAGCTATGATTACATCGTTTGCAAGAGACATTAGTCGAAAATTGAACTGAAGCCATTTACGCAAAATCTGTTCAGATTCTCCAATTAATCCCTATCCCTATTAATTAATATACACAGCATTGGTTTAACGTTAATAATCCTTCAAATATGGATTAGTTAAGGTCTATAGTGCTATAGTAATTTGAGTAGTAAACATCGATTCCTAAATGGGGTTAACGAGTTATGGTTATCGATTAAGGTAATAAATTCGTAACACTTTACGATTCATACACTTTGTGTTACAACCTGATTTTATTTGCTTTTGAATCATTTGATTGCTATATTGTTGTGAACGAACTATTCTCATGTTTTTTGCTTACGTGTGCTTGTTGCGAAGCGGATTCTGAATTCAAATGAGATAGATACAAAATAAGTTGCGTTTGATGGAAGTAAATCTTTGGTTGTAATACTTATTATCGGTTCCTATAAACAAAAATGAATCCTATTAGCAGTTTTTATTGCCAAACTGGGTATATAAAAAGTCTAGTAAGCAAATTTTTTCTCTTAATGCTACTTCCGTATGGGAGGGTCTACTATGCAAATACTATGAGGTCTTTGCTTCATTATTGGTATAGATTCTTGTAAATCTCAATTTTCATCAAAAATGCTTCGTAAATTATCGGAATCGGCCCTTAGGGGAAACAAGACGACTACCATATAGACTTTTATAAGTAGCAACCACAAAAATCTAAAAAAAAAACTGTCGTAGCAACATTCGTTGCTAACATTATCAATATGAAAAACATGTTAAACAGTTGGTCCCGAGTGTCATACGAATACCTATGACAGTCGTTAAGGGTAGTCAGAAGCCCGAAAGTCTGACAACCGGTCTAACCTTAAAATATCGACATTACCCTGTAACTGGGTTGTGGAGGTCTGATGGCAGTCGCTCAGTGTAAAATACTGGTATTCAGCCGCATCTGGTTAGACTGGAAGCTGACCTCAATATATGTAGTTGGGAAAAGGCTAGGCAGAATGATTATCATTATGTAATTAAATAGACAGTAACTCTCACTTTAATTACAGAAATCCTTCTGAAAAACGTAATAATTCACCAGTTATCGAAGAGGCAGTCATTATGATACAGAATTCGTGGTCATATTTGATTCCCACTAGAGTTGAACTACCTATTCTTCGTATCCCAAAACCTTGAGATATATAACTTACAATACAAGCCAGTCTTAATGGAATATAGCCGAATTCCGTGTTATATAACATTATTTAGTTACACAACGCTAGATAGAGGAGGACAAACAAATCTCTGTTTAGCATTCCGGATTCCGAGATTATGTTGGTACGCGCTGCGTATTATGTTGGTACGAGCTCCGTCTTGTGTTGGTACGCGGTACGTATTATAGTTGAGCTGGGATTAATAGGAGCTTGTAAGGAATTAATATTTTCTTAGGAGTAATGTTATTTGTGTAGTTTATTTAAAGTCAGGAATTCATTGTATTATAGACTAGCTGTGTCCTCACAGCTCCGCCCGCGTCAGAAGTTTTATTCCAGTAATAAATATAGCATATGTTACTCAGTGATAATGTAGCTTTCTAACGGCAAAATATTTTTTGAAATCGGTCCAGTAGTTTTTAAGTTTATTCATTACATACAAAAATACAAATCTTTCCTCTTTATAATATTAGTATAGATGGAGGTATACGCAGGAGTGTGGGTTTTTATAAGCGCGAGAATTTAGTCTCTTCAAGTAGGTAGTCCAAATTCTGGCGATATGCAGGATAATATCTATCGGACACGTAGGATACAATAACGATCTTTTTTTATTGCTTCTTACACTAAGAACATATTATTTACTTATATTATAATTAAGGAATTTGACTGCTTTGTCGGTTTAGTAGTCGTAAGCGCGACTGATGAGCATGGGGTCCTGGGTTCGATCCCCAGGTTGGGTAAAGTCTTATTGGGTTTTTCCATTAGGAATTTCACAGTAGCAGCCTTTTTTAATTTTGCGTTGGAAAATCCTCATGGATGCCCGGGGAAGGCGAAGGGGTCTGCCGGACTCTTACCGGCCAAAAACCAACGGTGTCCCTCCTTCTGACCTAAGGCCGGGGTCACGGGATTCCTCAGTAGCAGCCTGGAGTCTGGATTTGTGCCCGGTTAATGGCAATTGGCTCGCCCCCTATTACATGGGACTTAAACATAACTGGCGAAGAAATGAGGGTGTACTAAAAACACCTCTGCAGAAATCTTTGGGGAATGCAAGGCGTGATGTTATGTTTATTATAATTAAGGAAATTATTAAAAATAGAAGGTTATGATAATAATTGTGTACAAAAGTACATATACTCTACCCAGTAAAACTTGGCACGCGGCGAAGTAGAAAACTAAGTTAAAATGTATTGAATATTACGTATTATCGCGTTTTGCCTTTGCAAGCAGCGCCATTCTGAAATGCCGAGTTACACTGGATGTTTTGTAGTTTAATCAGTTGGCGACATACTTAAGGGCTATTAACCAATAATAATATACTTTACATTAATACTATATTGACGGTCGGCATTGAAAAGCTCTCAAATAAAATAATCTCCAAAAGCGTTTCTTTAGATTGATAAACTCGTCATATACGCACTACTTCAACAAACTTTCAATTTAAATACTTCAACGCCATCTATGACGTACGATGACAAACTTGTATTAACATTTGATCGGGCATTTTTTTTATGGAGACAGTTCTTGCTATCTCTTTAAAAAAAAAGTTTTACACATTCGTGGTTTTCACCGCCGACCGTCGATGTTGAAATCGCTTAGAAAAGTCCAAGTCGGTAAATTTTTCAGACAGGCGATAGTCCTGCATATTATGCTCAGCTAGGTTTCTAGCTTTTATTAAAATGCATAAGCTTAGCATAATCCGCCTATTACTATCCCACTGCTGGGCAAGGGCCTATGGAAAATGGCGGTCGACAAATTACTTTCTTTTTGCTCAAATATATAACCGAATGTGTTTCAATTGTCCCCAAGATGGGACAGCACACACATCCCGCCGTATTTTGCGCAAACTTTTCCGAAGCAACTTTGTAAGGGTGGAGATAAATAAAATCGGCTTAAGAGCACTGGACATTTTAATAAAAACGGGACCTCCATCATAGTTCCTTTGTTGCACACGTGACCGAGGGTAGTTTACTACCGCCAGATTAACAAGACCCCCAACTCCCCTTTAATAGAGTAACAGTACGGGGTCTTCTTATACTGGATAAAAAAACGGCTGCGACAAAAGACGCTGCCCTTTTTCAGTATTCCGGGTCTAAATGACAAAACACAATACTGGGGTATGGTTTCAACAAGCTGATGGTAATTTTGTGAATAGAATTTTTTCGTCGATAATACCTATTGAAGTGTATTAAAACCGAATATACAAGGTGTAAAAAGACCCTTCACGAAGCCGTCAACCATGCATTCAGTACATCAAACTAAGTAACCCTACGCAAAAATTGTCGCTGAGAAACGACTTTTTTATAGGTGAAAAATTTCGTTTTCTGGAAAGCTCAATGTAACGCACTCAAAACACTGTGCTGATAGATGCAATGAGTAGTAAACGGGTATTGGAGGTATTTCAAGTACATTTGCAACCTTTAAAACTAGTATT
Organism: Amphipyra berbera; assembly: GCA_910594945.2. Classification (NCBI taxonomy): domain Eukaryota; kingdom Metazoa; phylum Arthropoda; class Insecta; order Lepidoptera; family Noctuidae; genus Amphipyra; species Amphipyra berbera. The sequence continues at coordinate 3,539,629 of OU343136.1, read as the reverse complement.
TTAAAAAAAAGTTGTGAAAAAGTTGGAACTTTGACCTCCAATATCTCCGTAACTAGAAGGTTCCCAGGCATAGTCCAGAACAAAAAAAATATCGCAATGACGTGGAGAATAAGTGCCTTTCGGCTTCGTTAAGGGTCTATTTACACCGTTTATTATTGAACCATAATGAACTTAAGGTGGGTTTAGACCAAACGTACAAAGAGCGATAGCTAGAACAAGAGCACAAAGCGTCGTTCTTTGTTGCTTTTATGGTGTAAACAATAATTCGTTTTCATCATGTACACCAAAAGAATACCAACGAACAAGAATGACAACAAACAAGAACTGGAATTTTTGCACATGCTCTAGAGATGTTTAGATCAGCCGAACACAAGAACGCTTTGAAGAGATCGCTTCGTGGAGCGAACACGTCCGAACACGAAAGAACGCTCTAAGCAACAGCTGTTCGCACGCTCGTGCGCTGTTTACATCAAGCGAGCGAGCATTCTTAGAACATTTCATAGAATCTCCGCAAACAAGATAGAACAACGAAAGAATGCTCTGTCTCTGTTTACACTAAAATAATTTGATGGAGTGGGGATAGAATGAGTATTCACTCGTATGGTCTAAATTTACCTTTAGGCTGGACATCCACCAGAGCTGTGCGAGGAAAATGTGCAGTTCGAAAATGTGTAGCGAGGATGTGAAACGGTGTGACCCTTTCCACCAGAGCTGTGCGAGGAATGGGTAATGTGTAATGCATAATGTGTTAATGTGTACAAATGAGTGGTGCGAGGATAGGTAGCGGACTCTTTTTGAATATGAGGGTGGTGTGGCGGGAGCGGTACACATTCCTCGTAACAGATTCCTCGCAACACAATCCTTTCCTCGCAACACATCCCTCGCTCGCATTTCTTGCTTGTTTTGTATAAACAAAAACCTCGCGCCGCTAAGCCCATATCCACCAGAGCTGCGCAGAGCGAAGCTAGGTAAATGAAGTGATTCTATTGGTGCTTACAAAACACATTCCTCGCTACGCAGCTTCGCACAGCTCTGGTGGATGCTCAGCCTTACGCCAGCGAGTCCTAAGTAGGCAAAAGTAAGACACGGTCAAAATTCATCAATGACAATATAAGGTTACTCGTGGGAGAGAAAGCGAGTCTATGGTGTCACAATAGAATCAATTAACCCTACCCTAGTACATTATGTAAGCTACCGCAGCATAATCGGATCATGGACCGAATCTAACGGGGACAGTCCCAAACGCCACGCACGATTGCATTTCGAAGTTATTGGATGAACATGGCCTAAGTTTAGCGTCACACTATTAGAAATTACGCGAACAAATTTGGGTGACTATGTTTTTTATAAAATGATGGAATCAGGCATTACTTTGCGGAAATCCATAACCTACAAATAGGTATGCAATAAAAATATTTAGTGTTCATTCCGCGAAAACAGTTGATCAAGCCTGAATGCAGTATGCAGCACCGCCCTCCTGCCCGCAAATATATGCAAATGCAGAAGGTGCGATTAATAACATGCAACACATAAACAAATCAAACCGATACGACACGTGTTTCGCCCCTCCACGGGCATCCTCAGAAGATGTTGCATGTTATTATTCGCACCTTCTGCATTTGCATATAAGTGCTGCATACTGCATTCATGCTTGATCGAATGTTTTCGCAGAATTAACACAAAATATTTTTATTGTATATTTGTATGTTTTTTATATCGGCATGACGCGACGTCATTTCTGTCTGTATATCTAGCCCGAACGTTTGACATGTAGTATCGTAAACTATCACTAGTGTAAACGGATTTAGAATCAGAGATATTCGTTTCACACATACTATTTAGTTAAATCGAAAACTTTATTCATATCTATGTAAGATACAAGTTGTACATATCGCAAATAATCACTTTTTAACAAAAATAAAACCGACTTCAAATTGTCTATCTCCGAAGTTCTTAATCAGATCTTCACCAAATTTAAATGGGACCACTTCGAAAGAATACTCTTTCAAACAAAAAAAAGAATCATTAAAATCGGTTCACAATTAGCAAAGATATCGCGGAACAAACATACAAAAAAAATCATACAATCGAATTGAGAACCTCCTCCTTTTTTGAAAGTCGGTTAAAAAATAAATCAAAACATTATAGGACAGTACGTCAATCGTTCGTTTTAGGCCTGCTGGAGTGTCGCGGGTGAAAAGCATTGCAAGCATAAACAAGCCCAAAATTACGTCACCTATTTTCGGCATTGTGTGGCGCTACAGTTATATCACAGCCTAACTTTGTCTGAAAAAAAGCAGTAAGGGTAGATTTACATTACATACATTTAGAGTCAGTTATTGAAGGTAGTGTGAGAGACAAAGTTGGCCACAATGTGGAAAGGCCCAGGAGGTAAAAGACCAAGATGCTGACCCAAAGATCGTTGGTCCGACGATATCCAAAAAATAGCGGGCAGAGACTGGATGGAGTTGGCGAAAAATAGGGAAAAATGGAGACAGTTGGAGGAGGCCTATATCCGAGATGAGGCCATGACTTAAAATCAATTAACAAATATGTTAAAACCGTTTAATTTTCTTTTTCTTTTTATGTTATTAAGTTTAAGTTAGGAAATAATAAAGGCTTAAATAAATACTGAAGGTAGTACTGGCGTCGAGGACTGGCTTACACTGTTCACATATAGCCGGTCAGTCGCTATACTGATTTGATATATGTTTACACAATGCCAGTACCACGTTAGCCCTGACTTATTTTGAATTTGAAGTCAGTAACTGACTCAATGTAAAATGAGGAGCTCGTGGCATATTACCCACCGCGCGGATCATACGATTTGCATGGTTAAGCCGCGTTCGCCGCGGTCGGTCCGTGGATGGGTGACCATTCATTACACACCGAGACCCCTCCGTGCCTCGGAGAGCACGTTAAATCGTCGGTCCCGGGTGTCATACGGATACCTATGACAGTCGATACGGGTAGTCAGAAGCCCGAAAGTCTGACATACGGTTTAACCTTAGGATACCGGCATTGCACAGTAATTGGGTTGCGGAGGTCTGATAGCAGTCGCTCCGTGTAAAATACTGGTATTCAGCCGCATCTGGTTAGACTGGAAGCTGGCCCTAACATAGTTGGGAAGGGCTAGACAGAAGAACTAACCCAATGTAAATCCGAATTCTTTTTTCTCTATTGTTGGCATAAGCTATACGAGATTATCTCATATCGTGGTGAAAGGATTAGTGAGTCAGCAAGGCTGGTAACGGGGCTCACTGCCCAGGGTGCGCTGGACGTACTTGAACATCGTCACTCGTGGAGGCTCTCTTAATCTGCATTAAGACGATCATTCAATAAAAATCTTGCGTAGTGTTTCGGGGAGAAATGGGCTGGGCTTATGTGAACAATGTTTGGATTTTGAATGTATTCAGCTACTTTTTTGTGAGATGGCAGATTAACGAAACTCATCTTGCAACCGCTGAGCATGGGGTCCTGGGTTCGATCCCCAGGTCGGGTAAAGTGTTATTGGGTTTTTCCATTAGGAATTTCTCAGTAGCAGCCTGAAGTCTAGATTTGTGCCCGGTTAATGGCAAAAGCCCGCCCCCTATTACATGGGACTTAAACATAACTGGCGAAACGAGGGTGTACCAAAACACTTCTGCCGCACTCTTCAGGGAATGTAAGGCGTGATGTTATGTATATATGTATAACATTGACAATCAAATTCACGTCATCATCATCATACCACGGCCCAGTGAATCAACTCTTCTACTACAAATTTAAACTCAATCACAGTCTACAGCTGGTCAAGCCTGTCCCAAATAGGAAGATTATACAAAGCACTGCCCACATTTTTGAAATCCACCCAAAATCTTCCACTGTTTCCAGGTCAGTTAACCTTAAAAAGATGGGCCCATATAGAACTGCGGCATATAACGCTTCGCATAACTGAATTTATACGAGTGTACACGAACCTTGCTATAAAGAGATTTTTCATTGTACATGGAATAGTCTGGCTTGATTCCAGCTTCATTCGTCATAGGGTAGCCCGGGAATTGGCAACGAATACCGCTCACCATCCCGGGGTTATTGAGGATGTGTTAAATAACTTTTTTCTGTGTATTATTTATGGCGAGTATTGCTAGGGGTTGGGAAATTGGAACTTGTATCTTTGCGAGATCGTTTTACCTTGGGGTGGTAATATGTTCAATCTATATTGGCGTTTGGTGTCACTAGACGAAGGGGACGACTTGAATTGAGCAGATTACGAATTATGGTATGTATACGATGACTGTCAATCATTTGGACACTAATTGCCTGAGACGTTTAAGAATCAGTAGATTTGTTGAAAAAAAAACAATTCGTAGTTAGTAGATTTAAAGCCGAGTTTTCTTGTATCGTATTTTCTTGGATTTGATTCGGACTCAATGCATAAGCGCTTCTATTTAGATTTCTCTTGTATCGTGGATTGGCGTGGTTGTGTTTATAGACGTATATGAGTGACGTGTATGAGATTGGTTCTATCAAGGCAGAAAGAAATACAGATTGAATTATAGAATAATCAGCCCATTGCTTTCCCACTGCTGGGCACGGGCCTCTTCTCACAATGGTAAGGGTTAAAGCCTTAGTCCACCACGTTAGCCTGGTATGGGTTGGCAGACTACACACACCATCAAAAATATTTTTGGAACCGTCTCAGGTTTCCTCAAGATGTTACCCTTCACTGATAACGCAAGTGATAATCATATTCTGATCCCCACTCAAAAAGTGGGAGGAGCTCAGATTATGGGGATAGAATTCAGATTATCCTGCATGAAAGGTATGCATTCAACAGCTAGGCTATCACTACTTTTGGATTGGACAATAAATAAAATGATATCCAGAAAAATACTTAGCAACAGCTTCTTGAATAAGTACGTCAAACAGCTTGGCTGTGCCAGTGTCGTGCCAGAATTATTATTGCACTATTGTACGCCTTCCCATTATACAGACTTGAATCGAGAAACGATTTGTTTGAAAGGAGATTTTTATTCACATTTCACTATTTTTGTTCTTCAATATTGAATATGCATGCAAAATGCAGTCTGGAATTCTTGGAATGCGGCGTTACAGTGATTTCGAATCTTTGAATGGCAAAGGAATGTTTCTGTAGAACTTTTCAGGATTCAATCGTGGAACAAATGTACGGTGAAAGAGATTCAAAGAGAATTCTTCGTTTGTTTAGTGTTATTGTGACTTTTAGTTGCCAGACTTCTACAAAGAACTAATAATATATGTAGGAATGTGCTAGACGACTATTTTTATCGTTTGTGTCTGTTATTTATTTGTTTTCGGAGAGGAAAATTTATTCAACTTATATTTCCAAGAGATTTTTCAAAGTAAAAAAGTCAGCCTTTCTTTCTTTCTGCTGGCTCATTTGGCTAGGAATGTTACCGTAAAAAGAAATAGTTGAATATTACAAACAACTAGCTGTGTCCTCACGGCTCCGCCCGTAACCTATGTTACTCAGTGATAATGTAGCTTTCTAACGGCAAAAGAATTTTTGAAATCGGTCCAGTAGTTTTTAAGTTTATTCGTTAGATACAAAAATCGTAAAAAATACAAATCTTTCCTCTTTATAATATTAGTATAGATTGAAAAGGTATACAATATTATAGTATCTGCAAAAATATGGACATTATTGCGAATAAAAATATGTACACTCAAATTCCAACACCAGAATCGGTGTCATAACAGCCAAATTATACACACAAATGAAATGCACATATATCTGCATGTTTGTGCTAAGTCTGGACTCAGAACCAAAATAGCATAAACGAGTATTTTACACGATTTGAACATCGAATCTACAGACACATGGCTGTAGATTCGATTCACACCAATTCGCACTAAGCGCTTCCAAACATCCTTCATAATGCGCACTGCAAAAGAGTGGAACTCACTACCTGCGTCTGTGTTCCCGAACGCATTCAACCTAAATCTCCTCAAAGTTAGAGTTAACAGGCTTCTTCTGGTTAAGCTCACTCCATCGTAGACTTTGTCTCTGTCTCCTCTAACCTAGACTAGAGTCAAGAGCAAACCCATTTCAAAAAAGCAAAAAAAGAGATGTCCACAGAATTATAGAGTTGAAATAGAAAACGTAAGTTGGCCTAATATGCGTGCCGTTTGGTAGGAGCAATGCTCTTACTTAATACGCTGCTAAGTCAGTTTCCTTTTGACCGAATTCGTTTTCACACGTGCATATGGTTGCAGCATGGAGCAGCGTGTGGGCATCTTTTTACTGCGAAGATGCGCGCGAGGCGTGCGCAATGTTAGGTAAAAATGAGACACGCTTGTTTTCATACAATATGACAAACTTGGGATATATATTTATTAACTCAATACCTGTAGGGCCACCATTTGGGCCACCAAAATATACTATGTCCAGAAGGCGCCTCACTAATTTTATTTGAGATTCTTGTAAGAATTTACGAGCGTCTAGAGACATCGATATTTTCAGTTAAGTTGGGTAAAAGTAATGTAAGTTACACCTATTAGCCTTACATGAAAGGGTTGTATGTTTTCCTCAAGGGAATTTAAGGCTGAAACTTGTCTTAATATACCTTTATTTTATAAGGCTTGCTGGCTTTTACGTTGCAGTAATTTCATGTTAACCTAATTTTAAGGGTTTACATAGATTTTTATACAAGGTTAGTTGGAGTTTTAAGCCGCGGGCAATTTAAAGTATCACTGAGCCTAAGTGAATACGGCGGCGCAGCTCATGTAGGCAGCACCCATCGCCCGACATTAAAGGCCTTGCCCAACTGTATGGATTGCAAAACTGTGGCTGTACTGTGTTGCTTGCGGCCTACGCCCTCGTATACGCTTATGCTGACGACTGTTATACAGCATGTCTTGTGTTAAAATTCCTAAAAAAAACATAATTTTAAGTTCGATTAAAAATATTTTTTATAACTGATCGGGAGGTTGCATTAATTCGTTTGAGTAAAAAAGATTTTGAGGTAGACTGAAAACAATTAATAACAGAAAAAAATAAACCAATTTTTTTTTTGGTTCAAAGTTTCTTTATTTATTCAGAAGAACAATGTTCACTTACGAATAAATACACAGTGTTATATTGATTTAATTATCCGGTGGCCATTACAAAAGTATTTCTAGTTGTTTTTAGCGTGTGACAAGTTATTAACAAAGCAAATGAATGTAAGAAGGTTCAGTTTTCATAAACACCTAATATTTGAAACAACATATCAACATCTCTTAATTTTTTTCAGTATACTATAAAGTCAGGTATCTATAATACCTACTAATTATAGGTACCTACCCTTTTCTTTTTTATTTTACACTCATGCATGTTGCACTATTGTTACACTATTGATCTTGGTCATGTTGATCATGTTAAACTATTGATGATGAGGTTTGAAACAAAACTGTAAGCGACCGACTCGAAAACCTCGAGCAGGGTATGATCAATATTTTACGGCAATGTGTGGCTGGCAAGTATAGCCGACAATGTTACGATAGTATCATGTGGTCGTTTTACTCGTCATTATTGAATCAACATTGAAAAGTTGCCCGGCAATATTTTTAATATTGTTTTTATAGTTGTATATTGCCGCGTATGGCTGCCGCTAGGCGATAGTAGACAGCAATTAATTACCGTTAATCATTGAGCCACACATTGCTCAATCTATTGCTTGCAATATGTGAGTAATAAATTGAGCATGTGATGTTGTAAATAGCTGCTGAGCATTACCGGCTACGCATTGCCGTAAAACGTTGATTTACCAGCGACTTTACATATATAACACGCCTGTATTCCTCGAAGGGTTGAGCAGAGGTGTATAGTAACACCCTCATTTCACCGTTATGTTTAAGCCCAATGTAATAGAGGGCGAACCTATTGCCACCAACCGGGTACAAATCCAAATTCCGGGATGCTGCTGAGGAATTTCACACGGAAAAACCCAATAACACTTTGCCTGACCTGGAGATCGAACCCAGGACCTCACGATCAGCAGTCGTGCTTGTCACCACTAGACCAACGAGACAGTTGCATCTATGTTGCATTAAAAAAGCTTATAAATATGAACCCTATCGTTCAAAAGGCAAATTAAACCATAACCTCTCATGAATACGACCAAATATTATTTGTCTCATCATTCATTTCTAAAATACATTTTTACTTATATATTTTTTGTACATAGTTGATTAAAATATCTATAAAGAAAAATAATACAGAACGACCCTTGTACGCCAGAGGGAAACAAGGTAATTTGCCTCCTATAGTTTAGCTACGAATTTTCCCTGCCTAGTTTTTTATATAAATATATATATATATATATATATATATATATTGGGTTCCGTTGACGTAGGTTATTTTTCTGATCTTTGAATGGTAGTTCAATATTCATAGATACTTGATATCATCAAGATACAGTGGGGTGTTTGAATACTAATTTAATATTATTTTAAAGAAAATATAGAACGAAGCCTCGGAAAGCCCGTTAAACAGTCGTTCCCGTGTGTCATACGAATACCTATGACAGTCGTTACGGGTAGTCAGAAGCCTAAAAGTCTGATAACTGGTCTAACCTTACGATATCAGCATTGCCCAGTAACGAGATTGCGGAGGTCTGATGGCAGTCGCTCCGTGTAAAGTACTGCTATTCAGCCGCATCTGGTTAGACTGGAAGCAGACCCCAACACATTTGGAATAACTAGGCAGAACATAATATATAAAACGAAGACATGATATGATTATTTTTAGTAAAATTAAATTGAGGAGCTACATGCTTTTGAAGTTTGTGGAGAGAGCATTTTTTGCCTTTGTCGCGTGAAACGGAGTGTGTTTTATGACGTCAACACACAGTAGAGCTGTCTCTATCTAGTAGACAATTTTGAAACGTTCTCAATTTGGCCATTTTTTTAGCATAATTATGTCATTAGTTTTCTTTTACTGTTGCTTGTTATTTTGGTAATAGCTCCGAGAAATAAATACTCTAACACCGTATTCCTACAAAAAACTAGTACTAGTTTTTTGTTCGTTTGTTTCAAGAGAATACAAAGCAGCTTCTCCTATGTGGTGATAAGCACATATTGCGATCACCACTCCTATATCCAAACATGGTGATTATGGCTATCTTGTCTCACGACAGTCGGCACAGTATTTCAACAGTAGACGTTTATGAGGTACAGTCACGTGTACTAATATGTATACACATAGCGATATTTAAAGGCGATTTTCTTCTAAAATATCTATTAGAATTATGAAATATTACACACTTAGTTTCTACAAATACATACGAATCATGGTATCGAATATCTCTTAAATACAAACTATTCTCTAAAAGAATTTTATTACACGTACGTATGTATGTAGTAAGTATAGTACTAAGTACGAAATCATTAATTCGCTTCGGCAATCTTCGTGTTTCCGAATTTGTACGAATTATGCGACCAATTAAGTCACCTAATCCGGAATTGATCCAAAGAGGACGAAGCCGAAGTTATATAATATTATCAAAACACACAAGCAAGATTGATCGGGTCGCATATTTCGTATAGATTCGGAAAAACGGAGATTGCCGAAGCTCATATTTAGTACTGTACGTGGTTTACCTATATATCTGCCTAGTCTTTTCCCAACTATGTTGGGATCAGCTTCCAGTCTAACAAGATGCGGCTGAATACCAGTATTTTACACGGAGCGACTACCATCAAAGCTTCAAAACCCAGTTACTAAGCAATGCCAATACTCTAAGGTTAGACCGGTTGTCAGACTTTCGGGCTACTGACTACCCGTAACGACTGTCATAGGTATGACACCCGGGACCGATTCTTTAGCGTGCTCTGCGTGGCACGAAGTGGTCTTGATGTGTAACGAACGGTCACCCATCCACAGACTGACCGCGGCAAGCGTTGCTTAACCTCGCAAATAAATAGCCACGAGCCCCTCAGTACTGTACGTGGTCAAACAAGAATTAATTAAAATTCAATTTAAATAGATCTGTGTAAAAGTTAAACATTACGCCAAGACCGTTACAAGCAACTAGTTAACGGAACTAAGTTACTTTATAAACATTGCTTGCATCTTGAACGCTGTTTAAGTAACCTGATATTGAACATGGTTAAGTTCTATTAGCTCTGAGGTATTTTACTTTAGCACTGTTTAAAACATCATTTATCATAACATCACGCCTATATTCCCCGAAGGGTTGGGCAGAGGTGTATTAGCAACACCCTCATTTCACCGTTATGTTTAAGTCCCATGTAATAGGGGGCGAGCTTATTCAACCAGGCACAAATACAAACTCCGGGCTGCTACTGAGGAATTCTATATGGAAAAACCCAATGACACTTTGCCCGACCTGGGAATCGAACTCAGGACCTCACGATCAGTAGTCGCGCTTGCTGCCACTAGACCAACGAAGTAGTTTCATTATTCAGCCAATAAACTAACAGAATCGAACGAATAATGTTATAACTAAATATATTTTAAAGGTTTTGCCTAACTTCCGACGAGTTGAAAGGAAATCGTTTGTCTTGGTATGCATGTGATGAGGAGGGATGAAACACATGTGACTAAGAGTTCTCAATTGTGTGTGTAGTCCGCCAACCAGCTTCAAACCAACGTGGTGGTCTAGCTAGTTCACACAGAAACTGTTTACAGGACCCGTTTTATCTGATTCGTTTTTATTTTGGTAATGGCGCCTGTAGTTGTATGAGCGAGTTCACATACACGACAGTATTCCGAATCCAGTAAAAAATACTGGATCGGTTGTTTTTATCGTATCCTGCCTGCCAGATACTACGCAGCTGCCATTTGTTTAACTGATCCGTCGGTACAGATGTGGGCAACACATCCAGTATCGACGGATCCGTTGTGTGAACGCACGGTAAGGTCTTAGGTCTCATTTTGAGAAGAGGTCCGTGCACACCTGCGACATAGTAAGGGGCTGATTATGCTATAATGAGTATCCAAATGAGGAGCCCTTTTTGGCCCCGTGCAGGTAGTATAAATTATTCTTATCCTTTCTTTTTTTTTTGTAAATATTGTTTTTGTTTTTGTAACTGCCTGTGTGAGTCCAAAATAAATAATTTTCTTTCTTTCTTTCTTTCAAATAGATATTGTATACATATGTATAAATATTTAAAATAACTTTTGTATTTGACACTGCTTATTCCACAAGTGACAGCAGTGATAGCTAATGATGTGACCGTCGGACTGCCAAGTCATAGGTCTCGAGTTCGAACCTAAAGCACGCACCTCTGACTTTTCGCATTCATGTGCGTATTGTATAATTATCACTTACTTAAAAACGGTGAAGGAAAACATCGTGAGGAAACCGGCATGTCTGAGAGATATTTCTCGACGGCATGTGAAGCCAAGTCAGAGGCCTATGGACGGCATAAACTATGACACCAGGTTAGTCACTAATCACACGAAAAGAAGAAGATCCCTCAAATACCTCGAAATGGCTTAACAAAAAGTCCATAATATATCTAAAACCAACAGATATTTGTCCAATTAGTTTCTATTTACGTAACCCAAAGTCCTTTGCCAACAGAGATTTAATTACGCAAGGGTCAGAAGTCTAGAGACACATTAAAACAAAATATTGCAGAGTAAAACAATTACAAATGTTGAAATAGCACGCAAAACCATCGGATTTAATTAGGGTGCTGTCACACGGGATCGACGTCAACGAACCGGAGCGTATCGTCCCATTGATTTCCGGTCTATTGTGTTAAAGGGGCTTTTACATGGGATCGTGTGCCGCTGCGATTTATAGTCGACATTTTTTAAATACCTAATTTTCTTAGGTTCAAACGTTTTTTTAAACTCTTACGTTCTATAATGGTCATCAGAAAATTTGTTTAGATTTTTCTTGATACAAAATAAAAATCAAAGATGAGTTTTTTTTAATAAATGTTAATTAATTACATCAGTAAAAAAACATAAATGAGGACTAGACAAAAATATGTTTTCTGAAGAGTGTAGGGTAGTAAAGTATATAAGAGGAAGCCTGAAAGTGGCGCCGGTGACTTAGAAGTTGTAAGGAAACCGGTTGTCATGGTCCGCATATGATGCGGAGGAACGAGGATCATGTGAAGAAAGTTTTGAGTATGAATGTGGATGGTTATAAGAGTAGAGGAAGACCAAAGAAGCGATGGATGGATAGTGTGAAAGATGATATGGCTAGAAAGGGGGTGACTACTGAAATGACGGCTAATAGAGATGTATGGAACAAGAAGACATACTGCGTCGACCCCAAATAAGTTGAAATAAGGGCAGGAGGATGATGAGTGTAGGGTAGTATGATCCAATGAGTATCGGTGGATCAACCTAGCTGTGAGTTGACAGTGTCGCTAGTCAGCGTGACAATAGAATGACATTGTAAATTTAACTTTATTACTAAGAGGCAGCTTTAGTTCCAATTTTGTCCACCTACACATCTAAGTTGGTGGAGCGCTAAATGTAAGTCATTGCGTTATTATATTAAACTGGCTGTGTCCTCACGACTCCGCCCGCTTAAGAAGTTTTATTCTAGTAATAAATAAAGCCTATGTTACTCAGTGATAATGTAGCTTTCTAACGGCAAAAGAATTTTTGAAATCGGTCCAGTAGTTTTTTAGTTTATTCGTTACAGACAAAAATAAAAATATTTCGTCTTTATAATATTAGTATAGATAATGTTATGTATAAGATTCATATTATAAATACAACACATATCTTTCCACCTCCAATCAAGAATAACAAATATCGCCGCGTTAATCAAACAAGTGTGAGGTCCACTTTACCAGAATCACAGCAAGTTAAAAGGGTGACAGGCCAAGATAAAATGGTTTCTCGTATCATCTGTACCAAACTGATATCCCTACTTGACCCTAACAAGGATTTATGTGGTTGAATTAATCCAATTTAACATTGAGCCCTTTTGTAAAAAGTGCGAATTAACTAGAGGAGGAAGAAAGCTGTTTCAAGATAAGATAAGCAGCTTGCATCCAGTGATAAGTTAAAATAATGACTTTTAAAGATTTGCAGGCACAGCTTTTGGTGAAAATGCGGAATAGTCTTAATGACTGAGAAAAGGTGTCGTAAATATATAAAAGGTTTGAAAAAAATAACTGTTGTTATAATGTAACGAATTGTAGTAATGATATATCTTAAGTTAATTAATAATTCAGCATAAAGTGAGTCGATAAACTAACCGATTATGTAATTACACAGCTCCACAAAAAAAAAATTGTTCAGCGGACTAGACCATGCCTATCTTATGTTTTGGGGGTCGCTAAGACCGAATCTGTGGTCCGTTTGACCCTACTACGCGGGGTTTTTTAATAACCTCGAAAAATAGGTCTAAAAACCCAGTTATTCCTTAAAATCACAAAAAAAATTGTTCAGCGGACTAGACCATGTCTGTCTTATGTTTTTGGTGTCGTTGAGTCCGAACCTGTGGTCCGTTTGACCCTATCAGGTCAGAGTTTCTCATAACCTCCAAAAATTTGACAAAAAATTACTTTTTGTGGAGCTGTTTTATTTTTGTTGCAAGAAAAAGTTTTAATATTGATAATATTTTTTCCTTATTTTTTTTTCATTCATACGAAAAGGTTTATAACACAGCACGTCAAAAATCACTGAGATTTGCCTAGAATGCAGTACATTCTGCTTACTTATTAAAACTAATCATGAACAATAAAATAATTCAATATAATTAAATTTCAATTTAGGTACCACATAAATTGCAATCAAGTCTATAAATAATACACGAAAAGTTTCTAAAGAATATTCAACTACCTCCTTAATTAAAGCCCTCCAATCAATTTATTCGAAGGTAATTTCCATAAAAAAGGGCGCCAGACACCAAAACTCATTCCAGAGATGCAAATGACGTCACTATTAATAAACACTTGCATAATGTGAGAGCGTCTTTATTAAAACCAGCAGAGATCCTAATTTCCATTGAATCAACACAGCAAAATGAGGAATGCATCTCATATACCACTGTTGTATAGAATATTGCCCAAGGGGTGCAAATGCAGAGGAATATACGGTCATATTTTGTGTACGGTGCTGCCGCGGTGTGTGATGTGAGTACCAATTTCGGTGACGGCAAAAATTTACTGTAGTGTATTAAAATGACGTGTACAGATTTAGGTATTTTGCGGCTTGAAGCTTCATATTATTAATGTTATGAGAATTATAAGCACGAAATACTGTAGAGTACTAATATCCCTATAGGATGGATAAATTCGCATAATTAAAAAGCCATTTGAAAGTGATGGGTATCAAATTCTGATAAAGATAAAACTAAATAAAATCATACGAGATAATCTTTTTCGACTTTTAATGTATGATGTAAGATTCGAAGCATTTTAGTCGAAACTAATTCCCCAAAGCGTTCTGAATATGTCTTCGAAATTGGAACGGCATACTCTAACGGCTTGCCCAGCGCTGCAGCGTTCCCGTGTGTTTCTGCTCAACAAATACTCAGAATGCACACAATGTCAACCGACACTGACATCTCCATGTTATTATATTCACAGACTGCAAATAAGATGGCTGCTGTAAATTATTTTCAAGCAGACATGAGACGTTTCAAATAACTTGAAAGTTGTCTAAGCAACATATTTCCTCTAACTTGTGAATTATGTCTTGGTTTATGCTAAAACATAATTCAAAGTTAGAGGTCTGAGAGCGGAATGCTCTACGTAAGTAGAGGGCTTGTTTCATACATAATATTATGGCGAAGACTTGGTATTATGCAGTATTTCCTGCCCGAATTCCGAACTTTTAGGAGAAACAGATTTGCCAGATTATTTGTATTCAAAAATCGCTTATGATGTAAAGATAGAAGGGTGTTCTCTTATGCTTGGTTCCTATAAACAAAAACGAACCGTTTTGCTTACTAATGGTAGCATTTTTTATTGCCAAACTGGGCATTTAAATAGAGTCGTAAGCTAATTTTACTTGTGATAGCTAATTCCATATGGCAGGGTCTATTATGCAAAGTTATGAGGTTTTTTTATTCATTATTGGTATAAATACAAAAGACAACATTTTAACCAATAACGCTTTGTAAATTATAGGAATCGGCACTTAGTCAAGAATCATGATCAGATCTTATTACCTAGAATATTTCCGTCATTTTCTATCTGGACGTGATTAATTAGGTTTTCGCCCAATTCTGCCTTACTTTGCTCAGTCTGCAACATTTTTGGTAGCCAATCCATTAGCACGTACCAAAACATCAACGCTTCATTAAGAATCTTCAAAGCCTTCTCCGAACGATACGATTACAATGTCAAAATTTTCCTAATGTTAATTCTACTGGCTTTTAAAAACGTTTTCACAAAGTTGCCAACTTAAATTCTAACACTAATGTAGACAAAGCAGCAGAGAAGGCTTGTTTAGTCATAATTATGGAGTCGGCTAAGTCGTTTAAAACTATAAAACAGTAGGATGGTAAAGTTGCCGTGGCGCGTACATTTTCTCATTAAGTTCAGAAACTAAAGGAAACTAAGTGTTGCGTAGCTTTTTATCACAGAGGTAAAGTTACTGTGACTTTAGAAGACCGGCTTGATGATAATGGAAGTTAGTTCTGTTATACGTTAGTGAAAAAAGATTGTGGAAATGTTGATAATGCTTTGGGTAACATTTTAATTAACATTTTCTCACTATCCTAAATCATTGTACTGTATCCACTGAAACTGTTAAAGATATTATTTTTAAAAGAGTAACCATGGAGTTTCTTGCCGCCTCTTCTCCATAGGAAACGACTAATTGGAACCGTGCACCTAAATTAGACTTTTCATAAGCACCTGTATTGGTTTATGTGAAATATTTATTTTTGATTTGTTTTATTTGAACTACATAGTTGACTATAGTCTTGTCTGCATCTAGTCTTGTTGTATGTGAATCGACTATTGTCTGAACTTTAATCGATTCCCATGAGAATTTTGATTGCTGTACGGTATTGTCAGTGTAAATAGATTGTCAGTGTAAATAGGTAGCTAAAGAAATGAATTTAGATGGTTATGATAAACTTAATTATAAATCCTTGGTAGTAGTATTTTTTTAGGAAAAGATCGGTAACACCACCAATCAGGCATTTAAAACTTAACATAATAACAACCAAATAAATAATATAGTTGTCATCAATATTAATCTGCTGATTGTTGAGATAGAGAGGTTTATAGGGGTGGCCCACTTTATACTTGGAAGACAACTATGACTGATTTTCAATGCGGTGATCGATAGCTAAAATTGGAACGTAAGTTTTTTCGTCTCACGCATAAATTGAGTGATATAAAAACTAGTTCTTATTAACAAGGAAGATTGTGGCTAAAAACAGAAAACACTAACATGAAGATGGAATATAATGTAGGTACAGATTGACAAAACAGTATAAATGGAACTAATTTTTATATTGTCTCGTTGGCCTAGTGGTGGCAAGCGTGACTGCTAATCGTGAGGTCGTTGGTCGATCCCTAGGTCGGGCAAAGTGGGTTTTTCAGTGAGGAATTCCTCAGTAGCAGCCCGGAGTTTAGATTAGTGCCCAGTTGATGGGAATAAGCTCGCCCCCTATTACATGGGACTTAATACCATATACCTTTGCCCAACCTTTGTTATCTTTAATATCTGTCATTGCTGTATGCTGTATCACTCAGTGTTTTATAAATGCATGACTAGTGGCGCCCCCATTTGAAGTACCTATTTTGCAGACCTGTATTTTGTCATTGCCTTTTTCCCCAAATATTCAAAGTCCTACGACAAATAATTTCCATGGGACCCATTACACCGTGAATACATCACGGATACAGGTGGCAGAACATTAACTGGAGACAATGCGCATACAAACATACAAACTGTACAGTATAACAATAAGGAAAATGTTTGTTTTGATTAGTTGTACAAGAACATCTGAGAGCGCACGTAAGTTCCTACTTAAGTGGGCAAATGTGATTTATTTTGTTAGAACAAAGATCTCTCTACGTGTGTGAGCATGCTGGACTTATTTCTAGAATTGTATGATAGTTGAGACGCTATTTGCCTTTTGCATCTGGATGTTTTTGCGATCTTCTTATTTTAAACTGTCTTATTATTTATATTATTATCATTAAATATAAGCTAAGTAAAATATTCAGTAGATGTACACCACAAATCCTTAATATTATAAATTCGAAAGGAACTATCTGTCTATCTCTTAGTTATTTCTTCACGACTAAACTACTGAATTGATTTTGATGAAACTTGATACAGAGATAGTCTGGAACCCGGAAAAGTACACAGGTTATTATTATCCTGAAAAACGCGGAATACGCAATAAACGCGCAATCGTACGTTTAAACATTAAATTTATTCATGTAGCTTGGATACAAGGGTATGCAATTAAATATATAACATTCAAAATGAAATAAAAGAAAAACAAAACAAAAAATGTACACATTTCTATAAGAAAACGAGCAGATGGTGGCAATAGGGAAAGTACCCATAACGGAAACGTATCACCTATGCGTGAGTTGAACAATAAAGGCAATATAAAACAAAAGAGATAATTAAGAACAGAACACAATAGAGTTACAATCTCTTTGCATTAAAATGTCTTCTTTGAAAAACGATAACATCTTTGAAGAAACGCTGCACGTATTTCGCGAAGAAACAACAATATTCTTGTTCGAAAAACTTGAGCACATAACGGCTGTTACAAGAGTATCAAACTTCTCGCAAGGTACATCAATGCTGATAAATAAAAGGTAATAAAAATCCCATCCGAGGAAACCCTCAGAAAGTTTAAAAGTTTCTGCTTTAAAGTGACTATACCCATTTGAAAGGGGTCTCATACATAGTAAATTGCACCGCGGTCGCCCGATATTGGCGTCGAGTAAACTATTCTGGGACAGTATCTATTAACATTGCCTGATGTTTGTGTTTAGATCGAGTGGATTTTCACTGTAGCTCATACTCGTACAGTATCGGTTTTATAGTGGTGTGGCGAAATAAAGCTTAGGTATAGATAGAACATAAAAATATTCAGTACTAGTTGTTGCCCGCGGTTCACTCGCATCCTAAGGGAAATTTTACTTCATGTACTCTGATAAAAAGTATTCTATGTATTAATCTAGGATATGAACTATTTATGTTCTAAATTTCATCCAAATCTGTTTGGTCGTTTATGCGTTATTGAGTAACAAACATCCATCTACAAATTCTCAGTTTTTAATATTAAGCATTGATTAGACAATGTTCTTTCTTATCTAGTACCTACTTTTTTGAAATAATTCATATTAGGTACTAGTGCACAAAATCCTAATTACAAATGATATTGTATTAATCAATCACCACCAATCTTATTCATTTTTCAATTGGTGTCATGTCAATTTACTAATAATATTAAAATTACAATCTGAAAACACGAATGAACTTTGTGACCAAACAATTTTGCAAGACCATTTCAATTCCGATAATCAATTTATTATAAACTTCATATAGTCGAAGCTTTGAGATAATATTCCCTATATTGCGACCCTAGTATTGCATAAGAGCAGCAGCTATACGAGTCTATGAATGGCGTATGTCAAACATGCTGTTGCCAGACATGTCTCGTGGGACATCGTAGACGTTGTTAACGATGACTAACATGTCCTGCTTGGGAATACGGTAACTATCGGAATTGACTCGAAGCTTGTACGTTATGATGGCTTTAAGTGTTCGCGCTATCGATCGACCGCTGTCAGTTTTCTGGTCCCCTGGTAGCTGAATATGCAATCATTGGTAGCGATATTAATAATTTTCTACATGTTACGTTGATTTTTAAATATTGAACCTGTCCTTGTTTGTGTCTGTTATGCATTATAATGGCAACGTTAGTTGAAGAGTGATGTTTTTATTCTAATAATAGTATTAGAATTGTTTATTACTACTGTAATAATAATTGTATGGTGCCTTCACTTTTCAGTTTTTATGTGGTATTCAGAATCTTCTCTTCAAAGAAATGTGTTTTCATATCTAACTTTTCTATCGTTTTTATAATTTCAGTATCATCATAATCAAGAATTAGTTAACTTAAATATTCTTTCTTTTTATTTACCAACGGAAAAGCGAGAACTTTGGCTAAATTTAACTTTGTTTAAAGACTTTCGCGTTTTTGCGCAGCGTCAAATACCAGATCAAAGAGATATTTTGGGCTATAAAATAAATGCGGAAGGGTGAAATGAATGCTTTAGATACTTTTAATTTTGTAAAACAATGTTTATCTAAAATCAAAGGAAGATACAATTTTGGTCCCTTTTTAGGCAGAGGATTTAAAATTGTTGAGATTTAAGTACATAATATGGAATAAGCTCTCCCTATGGTATGAGGACATCAATGGGATTACAGCATGGGTGGCTTTCTTTCCCTGTGAACTGACTGTTAATATTAAACTATGTATTGACAAATATTTTATCTTGTAAAGTTTGTGGAGATTACATTTCAGTTGCTTAGTGTAAGCATAAATAAATGTTAATGTTAGTGTTTCTTTTGACTATCAATAAATTATTATTATAATCAACATAATATTACTTTTTTGCTTTCCTAATTTCACAAATTACAATTTTAGCAGTATCTATAATGAGTTCTATTTATTTCCGGAACAGCATTAAATATACTGATTTGTTTTATAGTCGCACACTCAACAATATTTTAGTATTAATTGATTTATACTTTCAATTTTTTTTTAATAAAACTTACAGACTAATAAACCAATCACAAAGAATGGGATTAAAAAAAAATCTAATAACAAGCCTCCACATATAGTTAAGGAAAAAGTCGATAAAAAGATAGACATAATTGAAATTAATTTACATTGGAAGCATATATTGAACAAATAATATCAAATAAATATATTCGCACCGAAAAGCAAAGTTTTTGGATTTAGTTTTAATATTGAAACTGTAATCACATTTAGTTAGTTATCAAAACGGTTGTTTAGACTAAATAACTGCGTGGTTTCGTTTGCCGTTGTTATACATTTTTAATGTAGTACAATGACAGCTTTTAACAATACGATTAAAATTTACTTCAGTATCCTATAATAGGGGAGCAACGCTTTAAAGTTTACCGTTAATGACTAGTTAAGTTACAAGACATTGTTTTGATGCAAACTAACTACGTAAATTACAAACTAATAATTGAAATTGTTTATTAAGTTTAGTGGAATGTTATTATAGGTTGTACTGTTTACTTTGTCTTATCAAAACTAAATTTGCCGTACAGGTATTATACAATGTGTCAGGTATTGCACTACTGAAAATTTAATGACGTGTTAAATACATCAACAAAAAAATTGTAATATCAACTCCCTCCTCTCCCAATGGCAGCCATTTGAATTTATGAACTGTCCAGCAATGTAGGAGTTCATTAAAAATGTAATATCTTTGATATAGTAGTATTAAAAAGCTTTAAATTTATTTATTCGTAAGATGGCAACCCTTTCTTCTATTTCATTTAAAAAATGATCTCAATTATTGATTAAATTCATAAAAAAATTGCTTTTCATTTATTTCCTTTGTTCGCGGATACTTGCCTTGCCATGTATTTAATGACTATTCTAAACCATTTCTTTCATTTCATTCACCATGGTTGTGGGTTCAGCGTTTTAAGACTTTTCTTTCTATTTCATTATTTCTTCCATTTCATCCAGTAGTACCAAACACTTGATAATATTAATTTATATATCACCAGTCACATACTCACGTGTTTCATCATTATCCTGCACATTATGCTTAGTTTGTTTGTCATCTAAATCTGAAGAGCCACATGACAGACCATTAATCTTGTCCGTAACATCCGGACGTAATATATAGTTTATCTACTCTTAGTGACCTCCGAACTAATTTCTCAATTAATTCCCGACTGTATCTTTAAACGGGTCATTGGATTTTGGTTTATTTACTTCGTTAGGAATCTTTTGGGTTCGGACCTCTTCAACTATTTTGAGATCGGAATTTTGTCTTAAACTACACGTTATTCGGGACACTTGTCGTGATTAACCTTGAATCCTAAAAGGTACAAGATAACCATCGATCATTCATTTCCTGTGTTCCCTTTCGCTGGTAAATTGAGTGTGACAAATGCTTCAGTGCCCTGTTTAATGACTAAAGTTAATTTTGGTTGAGTTCACCATTACCCCATTGATGCTTCAAATGTATGCCCAATTTGATTGGCTTTTCGGCGTTGGTTTTTTTATTGACTTTGTTTGTTCCGCATCCATTTTACGTAATAAGTTTGGTTGACTGATTTGCTGGTTTATAATGTTATATTAATGAAAAGGAGAATCGTGTTTGTTTTTCACATTATAATTGCAAATTACTATACTACATAACGTAATCAGCCCATTACTGACACACTGCTGGGGCATGGGCCTCTTCTTGGAATGAGAAGGGTTTGAACCTTAGTCCATCACGCTGACCTGGTGCAGGTTGGTGGACTACACACATCGTGATCACTCAACACGCACTTTGCACTTTAGCAAAAGATAGGACCCCCCAAAATTACCGCTTTAATAAAAAAAACTAATTACAACAAAAATTTAATTTCCACCACATAAGTTCGTTATATCAAACACTAGAAGATACAAACAACCCCACAAGGGAAACTAGCCCCTAATAAATTCTATCCGAGCAATTCCCAAGACCGCCAACTACAAGATCGATGTACCTGTTAACATATTTGCAACTTCTAACACGTACTCAGAACTTTAGAACGTGTATCTTCAGCTATTGCAAGTGCCTTGGGCAGCAGCTGCATTTCACTAAGTAATGCCTTGGAACATGACACCCACTGATAGCAAGCGGCAAAGTACCACAGTGTATTTTTCATGTAGCCCGAAATTGCTTTAGAAGACAGGTAATATTTTACTGGCAAATGACTCAGACAAATGATCGCTTAAATTTTTGACTTGGAAAAAGAAGTAATATTTGTACTAGACAATGGGGTATTTTTTTCGTCGTTTCATTGTATTTTCAATTCTTTTTCTTCAATTTTGCTCATTTCTCTGTCTGTAGGATCCATTTGGAAAATAAAACTGCATTTTTATTTCGCAATCGAATTTCCTTACGAATCTTCCTCGCTCTCAATTTTGTGAGCCCATCCAAAAAGTGTTCTCAAAAGATTACCATACGAGATACCATTGGCCGCACATTCACTCGGTGCTCTTTTGCGAAATTGTGTCATGTCATATTCACCACTTCCCCTCACTTGGCTGTACCATGAAACGCTAAAATGTCTCAAGTCTCGTGTCGAGTTTGTAAGTGTCCCTAGACGGAAGGCGATCCACGTTAGTGCCTAGTATTCTTTTGAATGCCCTACTATAGAGAATTAGAGTTTATAACTGCAGTGATAGTAAAAATATCACCATTGTCAAAATTAATTAAGTACAGATACCTATCTACAATTAAAAGAAAAAGTTTGTGAATTAACTTCTACAATATAAAAACGAAGAGAAGCTCCAAAAGAAAAAAACAACAATCTGAATACAAAAACAAATAAGGGAAAATAAACGGCCCAAAGTGCCCGAAACTTGAAAGCAAAGATTTTCCAAATAGAAACTGAAACTATAATTAAATTAAAGTGAACCATAAAGGAAGCTTCAGTAAATAGCAACGAAGACCTGATATTTTGAGGTTTACTCCAAAAATATTTGAATATAAAAGTTCCTTATTCAGATTCAATAGAAGTAGTATCTTAAGTGCTTTCAATGGTAAACTCAATAGCTATTCACGTCGCTACCAAAATAGGTGTTGAGTTCGTGCATTTTGCATAATGTTGGCTCTGAATATTTGGAGACGGGGTCTTTGCTTATGCTCCGTTGTCGTTTAATACTATTAGATGTACTTCCTCGAGAACTTTCTAGAAAGTGTGCTTTAAGATGCCACAGTTCAGAAAATGTGGGTTAGACTCTTAAATCTTCCAATGTCAGGATGGTTAGAAAGAATCTAACCGAAATTTATAACACGTGGCAGTTAAGAAAAACTAGTCCTCATCTTATTTGTTTAGTAAATTCATACTGAAGTTACATACCTAGCAAAATATTTTGCTAACATAGAAAATTTTATGTAGGGTTTATTTAGTACCTAGATAAGTACCTACATACTTAGTTCCACGAAAGTTCACATACTTTTAGGTAAGAAACAAAACATCACACAACAAAACTTCCAAGCGTAGTCCCAAACACAGTAGCATCTACAGTATTTCGCACGCTTTTTCTAAAAATATTATCAATATCACATAAAGTCTCTACCGAAAACGTACGTAGCACATGCTCCAGTATTTCTTCACAAAACTACAACGTGTTTTAGTACAATCTTCCCTATATCTCCAACGGTATCATCTATATCTGTGAGCGGTACCAGATGGTCTCCAATACAGCTTCGTATTAAATCCTATATATTACTGTTGTTATTATCGCAACCGGAACCGATTTACATAATCTCGTCATTTTGGTTAAACTCGTAATTTGTTTTTTTTACTTTTGTAAGCAAATCGGGAATGGGCGGAATAATCTCAGAATGTTCTGTGGTGGTTGAGATAACAGTGTTGCGGATTCTGTGTCTGTACCAACTTCTAAAATGTAACTGCCTTGTTGGTCTAGTGGTGGCAAGCGCAACTGCTGATCGTGAGGTCCTGGGTTCGATCCCCAAGTCGGGCAAAGTGTTATTGGGTTTTTTCGTGTAGAATTCCTCAGTTGCAGCCCGGAGTTTGGATTTGTGCCCGGTTGATGGCAAAAGGGTTGCCCCCTATTACGTGGGACTTAACCACAACGGCGAAATGAGGGTGTTACTATACACCTCTATCCAACCGTACGGTAAAAGAATAGTATGGAGTGTCGCTGATTCCTCTGTTGTGGGAGTCCGTGTCGGTGAAATTGTGTTCCCTGATGTCGATATTATATATTTTCTTGTTTTTTTTATGTATGTGATTTTTTATATTTTATGTTTTTCTTTAGTATCTAATAATATAAGACGTACACAATGAGGCTTGCATAGTCGCTGAAGGGCGAACTAATGCCTCGGAAAAATATTTGAAATAAAAAAAAAAAAAAAAAGAATAGTATAAGTAAAAGATTTGCTATCCTTTTATTTTAAGTTTAGCTAGTGCTCAGCAGAATCTGGGCCAATATCTAGAAGCTATTTTAGATAGGAAGTCAAAGGATCCAAACCACATATGGTAGTGAGCTGTTCCAGCTATCTTAATCGAACATAAATACTGATAGTATGCGAGTGCATTGACTACAAGTACTGCAATAACACTTTAATTTTACAACATGGTTGGAAGGTACCAAATCTCATATGATCAGACTCTGGGATCCGTTAGGAATAAGCCAAAAGGATGCGTTCTGATATCTTTAGTTTCAAAATCTAATTTTTTTTTTCGAAAATAATATCACCTAACTAAACGAATGAATTAAAATTAACCGAAACTAATAAATAATAATTTTCATTTGTTTTTATTTATTAACAGCTCGCAAGTAGTCTAACCTTAGGCTATCGGCATTGCCCAGTAACTGGTTTGTGAAGGTCTGATGGCAGTCGCTCCGTGTAAAATACTGGTATTCAGCCGCAGCTGGTTAGACTCGAAGCTGACCCCAACATAGTTGAGAAAAAGCTAGGTAGAACAAATAGCAAGAAGTGACACAATCGGCAAAATGTTTTTAAGACTACGGCCTACGCACATTGTGAACGACTTTTATTTATTACTAGCTGTGTCCTCACGGCTTCGCCCGCATAAGAAGTTTTATTTCAGTAATAAATATAGCCTCTGTTACTCAGTGATAATATAACTTTCTAACGGCAAAAGATTTTTTTTGAGATCGGTCCAGTAGTTTTTAAGTTTATTCGTTACATACAAAAATACAAATATTTCTTCTTTATAATATTAGTATAGATTTTGTTTCGTAACTATATATCGCGTTAAAAGTGATTTGTGTCCTTCGAGAAAAAAGAAATCCCAACCTTTTTTTAAATTACGTTTTTATATTGTATTTTTTTACCTATTACTAAAATTCTCCTTGTATAGAAAATGGAAATGACGTATAAAATTACTGTCAAGTTATTGAGCTTTTTCTAACCACAGCTTTTTTATCATCCTATACTTCTTCTTCTTCCTGTCCTTATCCCACACTAGCTGGGGTCAGCACAACATGTATTTCATAAATCCATGTTGTTAGAGGTTTTGGCTTATTGTTTTATGACCGGCCGCCTGCCTGACATCAACCCTCCTTGGGAATAATCGTTGCGCCGTCGCGCGGGTGACCCAATGTGCTTGCTGATGTTATGCACCAGGTCCCAAAATGATATGCTTGTCAATCTTATTGCCGACAACTAAGCAGACTATGTTATCATCCTATACGCAGAGTATAATGATTGTGTAATTGCGAGCGCGCACTGCGGCGCGCTGACATGCGGTGCGTTTTTTTTTCACCACAACGAATAAAATAAATACAAATAAATCTGTATGCGGTAAATAATTTGCAGTGCACGCTCTTCTATGCCACTCCATACTTCACAGATTATACGTTAAAAAAACGCAAGGCAGTGCGCTCTAGTATATTCTATATCCGCAATGATCGAATAACCATAAGCTACGCACCATCTGCTTCTCAAACATAATAAAATGACCACTCTATCTTGAGCGAATTTCCTCTACTCCTCAAAGCTGCTCATCTATCTACCGAGGAACATACTCCACATTATGTACACTGCCATTACTCAGTTAACTGGCGGTAGTTTTTCACGCGGAACTCGCACGAATTCCGATAAGAAAATGCATGTGAATTTGTGTGGCTAGGAAGCGGGCGATTCTTTAAAGGTAATTTTATGTTGGCGTAATTTTATTCACGTGTACATACATTATATTATGCCATTTTTTTAACTTTTGTAATGGGTCAAGCTTAATATGGGTTGGGTAACAAATTTTGCTTAACTTACTTAATTGTACTTATAATGACTTTAGCAGGTACAATATTGTAAGCTACTGCTATCTACTTAGCAATAACTACTTACTATACCTATATAGTTTGTCATGAGTGCGCAGTTTGACGAGCAGAAGTTTCAGCCATACCTACACCCGAAACCAACGAAAAGGAATAACTTTTTTTAGCTGAGGGCTAGACAATCAACTTTTGTATTACATACCTACTTACTTTACAAATTAAATTTATATTGTAAAACATTTTTCTCTTAAAAAATTTGCTAATTAAGCACCGCTGGAACCATTTGAATTCTACAAATATTCACACAAATTAATATACCATAATGGGCCCATTACTGTCTCACTGCTGGACATGGGCTTCTTCTCAGAATAAGAAGAGTTTAGGCCTGGTGGGGGTTGGCAGACTACACACACCAATGAGAACTATATGGATCCCTCTTAGGTGTGCATATTTCCTTTCAATATTTTCCTTCACTGTTAACATAACATTACATCACGCCTGTATTCACCGAAGGGTTGAACAGAGGTGTATAGTAACACCCTCATTTCGCCGTTATGTTTAAGTCCCATGTAATGGGGAGCGAGTCTATTGCCATCAACCGTCACTGATAATCAGAGATCGGATAATCGGATGTATATTTACCTAAAGTGAATTTTTCGCTACGAAAGTATGAAAACGGCATCGGACAATAAATTTATTAGAAAAAAAATCCCGGTATCACGGGTTTGCATAACTAATATAATATAATTACTTTAAGTTAATTTTTAACCCCCAATGCAAATATGTGTGTACGTAGGCTGTAAGAAAGTGAGGGGTGCATATCTGTGTTAGTTAAAAATAGGTATTTAAATAAATAAACATGAATCCAATTGTAGGTAAATATTCTACAGAACACTAAACTTGACGATCCCAGAAGTGCGGGTTTTTTTGGATATAAACGTTCATTCCATATTAGCCAACATCTGAACTATAGGTAAATATGCATCCGATTATCCGAGCTCTGCTGATAATACAAGTGATAAACAAACTCTGAACCGCACTGAATTTTAAAAGTCAGAGGTGCGGCCCGTCACGCTCAGACCAGCATGGAAAGTAAGCATTCCACTGTTTATCTACCACTGCTTCTGCTCAATTAACAGTTCACTTTAAATATTCCTAGATAGACAAATTAGCGGGTTTACTAGCCCCAAACCAATGAATACATTGCTATTCGCAGGCACGCGCGCGCCGAAGAAAGCTTTCCGTTAGCTCCAGAAATGCGGGCAGAATAGAATCGGTCCATTACATATTTTAGCTTTGAATTGTCGTTGGGGATAATATTGTGGTTTTACAATAGAATTGTAACTGTATTATGAAGTTAGTGTTGTATTGTGTGGCTGGTTTGTTGTTAGAATTTTCTGAAATATCGTTAGTGTTTGTAACTAGAAACGGGAAGCTGAAATATTTCTGTTGGAAATGTTGTTCCAAGTTTTATTGAAATTGTAATTGCATTATGTTTGAGAACTAGCAAGATTTATGGAAATTGTCGTAAATACAGGGTGTAAACGAAATCATGTAATTCCTTTAATACGTGATGTACTGCTGACATAGATTAACTCTGCACGGGATAATTTGGATTCGATAAAAAAATATAGTATAAAGTAAACATGTGTTCTTAACCTGAGGCATTTTAGCGGCCCGAATTAAATGACCGCGCGGCGAACGATAGACGCGCAATTCGCTCGGGGCGCTAAAATGCCACGCGTTAAGAACACATGTTTACATTTTGTAGATATTTTTTTATTGAATTCAAAAGTATACCATGCAGGGTTAATCTATGTCAGCAGTACATCACGAGGTTTGAAGGAATTACATGATTTCGTTTACACACTTTATAAGCTTGACTAAAATGACAACCATGGTAATAAATCGATTATTGTGTAAGAGACTTGTGCACTGACGGTTCCGTACAATAGATAGGTACCTACAATACAAAAATAAATGCAAATGTCTGAAACTTCGTTTTATTTTTCTGTAATATCCTTTTAAATACAGATCCCTAAAAAAAGCCAAAGAGTTTGCCCAGCTCTGCGATAATTATGACAAATTAGCATTTCTTCGTTATTATGAAAGCTTGTAAGGTGTACTTTCTATATAATCTAAGTAAACCATTTTTTTACTAATACCAATATTATGTTCTGCCTAGCCTTTTTCCCAACTATGTTGGGGTTAGCTTCCAGTCTAACCAGATGCGGCTGAATACCAGTATTTTACATGGAGCGACTGCCATCAGACTTCCGCAATCCAGTAACTGGGCAATGCCGATATCCTAAGGTTAGGCCGGTTATCAGACTTTTGGGCTTCTGACTACCCATAACGACTATTGGTTATCGACTTGGTATTCGTATGACACCCGGGACCAACGATTCAACGTTCCGAGGCACAGAGGGGTCTCGATGTGTAACGAACGGTTACCCATCCACGAAATGACCGCGGCAAGTGCAGCTTAACCTCTCAAATTTTAGGATCCTTGTGGTTGTAGCTTAGCCACAAGCCCCTCAATACCAATATTATGTAATTGTAACCAATTATTTCCTACAAATAGACTGACGCAAAAATAATCCTTAAAGAGATATTGTCCTCTCCAAATAATATTATTCCATAGGTAAAGATCAAAGGAGCCAATAGTAAGTACTTTCCTACTGAATGACCTTTTTTCTTTAGTTGTGTATTTCTCTTTACTTGTTTACTTTATTTTGGTAATCAGGTTTCAGTAGTTTTGGAAGCTGAAACGGAAAATTTTGCCACTAAACCCGGCCGCACATTGTTTGAAATTTCTATCAAAAAATCTCTGCATTTATGCAAAAGCCCCCTGCACATACATTTTGTACAGTCAGCAGCAATAAAATGTATACATTTTTCGAATTTAAAAAGTTAATTATTTAAAATTAGAGACACAAATCTTTTAAAATTGTACGCACATCATCTGCCAACACATACGAATAGGTAAATAGGTTATAAATGTATATATTCCATTAGTTATTTGTTCTTAAAATTGCATTTTATATTTGCAAAGTATATACATCTTGCAGCTGTCTGTACTAGAGCCCACAGGCTGCCGGATCTAGCAAATTCTGACACTGTGTGGTGTCTAGTACAAAATCTATGCGAAGTGTACTTTTCAGAGAGTTTCTAACAGACATATTTTTATATGTATGGCCTGGTTAGTTCTCTTTTATGAGTTTATCAAGTCAGTGTTTTTCAGAGTAAGACTGAAATGCAACGGACACTATGTTGAAAGATGAAATTGCGACAAGCCGTAACTTCGACAGAACGGAAATACGACACGACGCATCTCCGATAGGACTTATTCTCGACACGACTAAGTCGACGGAGTCCTGCCATGATGTAGGTACCCGGCTATTTTATCAAGAGCGATCGAAGCGAGCTCGAGACTTGGAGAACCCCTGACTAGGTTGGCTTAGGTTAACCCCGTTTTCGTGTTAGAGTAGTTTTGTCTTGTGATCATTCCACTCAGAAATAGAAGTCCCGATCAGCGGGACTCCATCGACTTAAGGCTATTTTATGAAAAGTGATCGAAGGGAGATCGGGGCTTGAAGCACCCTGACTCGGTTGGTTTAGGTTAGCCCCCGTTACCCGTCGCCCGACCAGTAACAGGCCTAGGAGGATGGCGCGCCGTTTTCCGCGCGCGCCTCTCAGAAAGAAGTGGGGCAGGGGAGAAATTGCCCCACCACTGGAGAGGTCCACCAAAAAAACTGGTAGACCGAGACCGGGTTGCGATGCATGCAATTGTGAATCCCGTAACCTCGGCCTTAGGTCAGAAGGAGGAACACCGTTGGTTTTTAGCCGGTAAGAGTACGGCAGGCCCCCTTGCCTTCCCCGGGCGAAGGACATCCACTAGGATTATGCTACGATAAAAAATAAAAAAAAGGTTAGCCCCCGTTATCCCCTTAGAGTGGTTTTTCTTTTGATTATATCACTCGGAACCAGGACTCCATCGACTTAAGTCGTGTCAAGGATAAATCTTGTTGGAGATGAGTCGTGTCGAAATTCCGACCAGTCGAAGCTAAAGATTTTCGCAGTTCCGTCCTTCGACGTTAGTATCCGTCGAATTTCAGTCTTTGGTAGAATAAAATAAAACGAATTGTTGGTTTATAAGATAGTGCAAGACACTTCCTCCATCCATGTTTTAGTTACTTATAAATGCGTACCAAAAGTCCAGTTCTCCCTTATAAACTTATTTTTCTCAAAAGATATCTTTCAAAGACAATAGTTTCTTTTTACCATTTACTTTTGCGTCAACCACAAACATTGTAATGGAAGAAGTTTCTAAGAAAAAAAATCTTTCTTTTAGCTTCCAGCTTATTGGATTATCCAATTCGTGTGAGGGAGAGTGTTTGAGGCTTCCTTAATGGGTTTCAAGTCTTGTCTCATGAGGTTATATGACGTAATCATATCTTGGCTTACGAGTACGTAGTAAATATAATCAGTAATTGTTTTTTCTTCGGGGGATCAGAAGGCCATTATGGAAGAAAGGTATTAAGGACCGTATTACTAAACCACTCAACATGGCCTTTGAGCAGCAAAGAGAAGACAGAAGCTGTCAAAATGTGAACGTCATCGGAATTACGAACATTATTTTTTAATTTATCAAATCAGCATCTCAAGGGATATCAAAGCTGACAGCCCACCTGATGGAAAGTGGTTATAGCCGCCTATATACACCTTCAACACCAAAAGGATTGTTGTTA
The DNA here is from genome assembly GCA_910594945.2 of Amphipyra berbera. Taxonomy (NCBI): domain Eukaryota; kingdom Metazoa; phylum Arthropoda; class Insecta; order Lepidoptera; family Noctuidae; genus Amphipyra; species Amphipyra berbera. The sequence continues at coordinate 3,508,920 of OU343136.1, read as the reverse complement.
CGTTGCCGATTTTAGAGACAAAGTTGGAAAACCTTATGTGCCTGTTATTTTACCGGCTTCTATACCCTCCAAATCGGAACAGCAATACTGATTGCTGGGAGAGATAGGTATGGTGGTAATACTGTCATGGATGAGCTTTTCCACAAGGAGTTGTACTCATACTAAAATCTATTCTACAGCTTACGAGAAGAAAAATAAAGATAAGAATAAAATGTTCTGCGTAGCCTTTTTCCAACTATAATATGTATGTTGGGGTCAGCTTTCACTCTAACTAGATGCGGCAGAAAACCAGTATTTTACACAGAGTGACTGCTTTCAGATCTCCGCAACCCAGTTACTGGGCAATGCTGATATCCTACGGTTAGACCGGTTGTCAGACTTTCGGGCTTCTAACTTCCCGTAACAACAGTGATAGGTATGACACCCGGTATCGACGGTTTAACGTACCCTCCGAGGCACATAGGGGCTTCGATGTGTAACGAACGGTCATCCATCCACAGACTGACCTCGGCAAACGCAGCTTAACCAGCAATTATCCACGAGGCCCTCAAATAAGAATAAAATTTAAGAAAGGAATATTATATTACCTCAAATCTGTATAATGTTAAGTAAAGAACGAAGCGAAAATCAAAATATAAAATCCGACCAAAACTATAGCCACCCCGCCAGTATTTTCTACTCATTGCACCGCAGTAACTTGCCTGAATAGTAATGCATGCACTTTCCTTATAGCAGATATGTTATTCAGGGGTGCTACCGAAGGTAGTTTATGATGCACCTCTTCTATTGAGGTGCTACATTTTACATTACGTATTGAAAGAAGTGAAAGGAAAGAGGGTAGTGTTTGGTTGAAAGTACCTATGGTTTGGATTTGTAAAGTCACGTACAGTATTGACATAAGGTATGTGCTTCGGCAATCTTCGTATTTCCGAATTATTCCACTAATTAAGTGACCTATCTTGTATTGATCCAAACAGGAGGTAGCCGGACTTATATAATATTATAAAGACACACAGAGAAAGATTGGCCGGGTCTCATAATTCGTACAAATACGAAAACACGAAGATTGCCGAGGCCCTTATGTCGTAATATTATACAGAGTATTTTTCTTCTATGAAGCGGACATAGCTGCAAGTAGTTACTATGTAAATATTAAATATTTAATAAATTACAAACATTACATTAATTAAAACACATTTTTTACTTCTCGTAGCCTATCAGAGGCTTCTGTTCTATCTAGGCTAAAAAAACAAGCTGATTGCCGAACCGGAGCAATGTAAGTGTTCACATAAAAAACGGACAAACAATCACATAACATAAAAACTAAAATTGCCCAACGAAAACTTTCCGTAATTATTATTCTACGCTTTGGACTATCCCCATATTTCCCAACGAACAAACGAAATAAAATCTTCCCACCTTGGAAAGATTTCAAAATTCATATTATTAGTGCAGTTACCTGCGTCCGCATCAGTTTTACAGCTAGCGTAAATTCCGCACATTCAAGTGTAATTACACAAATGTCCCGTTTTCAGCGTCCACATGAAAATGTGAGGTTAGTTTACGTCTGCTATGGAGTCACGAAACTAGAGGGGAAGGAAGCGAGTTACAATAAATTAAGATTTAAGATCAGATTTTTTTGCAAAGTACCTGCAAGCTCCTAAAAAAAATCTAATAATTTGTTGCACGGTTCCAAAAAGTATGTCCTATGAAGATGAGCCGGCAATAACTCTGCAGATACTCCGTGTTCCTGGATCTTCAGTGGGTTACCTTACGCCAAAACCCTTTTTTTATACTCGTAATAGTATAAGACAAAACATATTTCGGCCAGTTATCTTATTTGAAAGAACAGAGTTGCGTGCTTGAAACTAATCCTTCTGTTTTTAGGCTATTAGTATCTTAGAACTGTTAGATACTAGTACTAATTTTTCAACTCTAACTTCTGTTGTTTTTCGTATAGTTAAATTAAGAAGTACGTTTTTTATAAGTGGTGCGACACTTTTTGATCAGTTACCAAAAATAATTGATCATATTTAGAGAGGATAATCCCTATCAAGCGCTCCAAGTATTAAGAAGAATTGCTTCTAAATTTAATTTGTGTGCTATTAAAAATAACTCCTAAAACGCTTATCTCGCAGCCTAACGACTGGCTGGTCTGTGGTAAAATATAATTGGTGCAGTGCTTAAAACTAAATTGTGCTGTCCTTTGTTAAGAAAATCTCGTAAGTTACCTAACTTGTTTTTATTTCTGTTGGCTTTGTAACAAGCACCATTTATTTATGGTGTGTTCTTTATGTTTTCATACCGTGTATTGTTATGGTAATACGTAGTTTGGTGTGTAAATGCAAATGTAGTACGTTACAACAAAGATGTCGCATCGGCAAACTTCGTAAAACCGATCACTTTCGAGCTGAGTGCGACTTCAAGACCGCGAATGTTTATTAGTACTGTAGTAAAAAAATATCTTTACGCTGACGCAATAAGTTTGAACGACGCGATAATGAGCACCTGCCATTGGTTGTTAGATAAAGTTTGTCAATGCGACTTCTAAGTTGTGTCATACTATACAATAATGTATGATAATATTATAGGAGTATGAAAGTATAGAAGCGGGCAGGAGGAAAATTTTACTAAAAAAATTATATACAATTGCACTAATCACAGCTTTTGACCGTTTTAAGAATAAAAGTTGAAAGCCGTGGTTAAACTGCGGTTCCAATGCGATTTTGACAATTTTATTAATAGAATTAGCGTCTTGTACAGATCGATTGAACAAAGCTTATTATCAATCGTAGTTTAATGAGTGTTTATTAGCCATAAAAAGGGTTAATATAATATGTTCTTGATATTATTGTTAGCTGTTTAAGCTCGCTGATAGCTGTGTAAAGTTTATTGCTCTGAAGGACTAAAAACTTATAAAAAAATATCAACTCAAATTACATCCAAAAATGAATTAACAAAAAACTACCAAGGGATATCTTTTTTAAATAAATTATGCATGACGATAATAGAATAACCGTCACTTTGCATTAAAAAGTAAAAAAAAAAGACAAAGACTTCGCCCCTAGGGCTGACAAGAAAGGGGGGAAAACGTGATGAATTTTAAAATTGGAATATCGCAGCTTCGTTTTTCGATATTCAAATTGACGAATCAGAGGCGATCTATTCATTGTGGTGAAAAAAGACGTTACCATGACATTTAAAATTCGAAGCGGTGTTCTATTTTTTAAGAACTTTTGTTTGTTTCTAATGATGTGAGCATATTTTTTTACTCTTTGTACAAATCCCTTTGTTAAGATATTATAATTTATTATCTAAATAGGAATAGGAGGGGCACGTGACTAATTACCAACCACGCGGATCATACGATTTGCGAGGTTAAGCTGCGCTTGCTGCGGCCGGTCTGTGGATGGGTGACCGTTCGTTCCACATCGAGACCCCTCCGTGCATCGAAGAGCACGTTAAACAGTCGGTCCCGGATTTCATACGAATACCGTCGTTACGGGAAGTTAGAAGCCCGAAAGTCTGAAAACTGCTCTAATCTTAGGATATCGGCATTACCCAGGAACTGGGTTGCGGAGGTGTGATGGCAGTCACCCCGTGTACAATACTGGTATTCAGCTGCATCTGGTGAGACTGAAAGCTGACCCCAACATAGTTTGGAAAAGGCTAAACAGAACATCATAATTTACAGAACATCACACCTTGTATTCCCCAAAGGGGGCGGGAGAGGTGTTTTTAGTACACCCTCGTTTCGCCAGTAATAGGGGGCGAGCTTATTCTATTGTAAGTATAAGTATAATTAATATTGTACAGATACAGTCTGAAAGAGGTAAAATTATTATAATTTATTATCTCTATAATAAAAATTGGATATGTATAATTTAAACTATTTTCTTATTTGATTTTTTCTGGTATTAATAGTTACTTTTATCTTGATATGAAATAGAATATGTGCGTATATTGTTTTGGGTTTACACTGTTGTAAAAAGAGTAGAGTTATTATTGGTTGCCTGTTATAATTTCGCAGAAAAAGCATCAGGCATTTTTATTCAATAATAAAACTCATTTTCTTTAACAGCGAAGAAATATAAAGCAAATACATATTTTTATTTACAAAAATCTTAAACAAATTCCTTTGCGTAGTCATAAAATTCCGTTAAACGTTTAAAAATTTGAACTGGATTCTAGAACGTTAAATGTACAAAAAATAACCAACCAATCAGGCAATGCCTTTGAAAAAGAGGTCCAATCAGAGTAAAGGCTTTTTTGAAAAGGGAATGCAGTCTCGACGCCCAAAGAGCACAGGCACAAAACAGATAGGTACAAAAGTCAATCTACATACAAGTGGCGCTCGAGCAACGCACACATAGACACTGCTCACGGACACGATATCTCGGACTATTTGGGACTAGAGTGCGAGTGAGTGCCAGCGCGAGTGCCATGCGCTTGAGAGAGATAGATATATAGATAGAGCGACCGCCGAGCGTAGGTATGAAAAGTGAAGTACATACATGTGATTGACTTCTGTACCTATCTGTTTTGTGGCACAGGTAACTTGCTGTGACGGCAATTTTTTTATGAAAAACGTCTTACTTTTATCTTTTACTAGTTTTAAACAGTAATAGTGGTTTATAGCTTAATAATATTTTACAAATGAAAGCTAATATAATAACATCACGCCTATATTCTCCGAAGGATTGGCAGAGGTGTATAGTAACACCCTCATTTCGCCGTTATCTTTAAGTCCCATAGAGGGCAAGCATATTATCATCAACCGGGCACGAATCCAAACTTCGGGCTGCTACTGAGGAATTCTAGACGGGAAAACCCAGTAACAGTAACCCAGTACTTGACCTAGGTATCGAACACAAAATCTCAAGATCAGCAGTTGCGCTTGCCGTTTCTATTACTGTCCATAGAAAATTTTTCCATGAAACATAATTGCCATGATTGCCAGGAAAATTAACGATTACAGATTGATGCCATTAAAAAACCACCTGAAACATAGAAATATTCTGAAAATTACGAATTTTTGCTAAACCAGGCAATATTTTTTGCTCTGGCAACGTAATAATGCCAGAATGTGTAATGCAATGTGATGTTGGCAGAGCAAAAAATATTGCCTGGTTTAGTAATTATTCGTAATTTTCGGAATATTCCCATATTCGTAACTACCCTAAAGCACTACACCATTTTTTTTTATTCTATCGAAACTCAATTTTTTTATTTTTGTTTAAATACTTTTCCGAACTTGGCTTGACACACTACCGTGTATCTAAGTGCTTACCTACTCGAATCAAAACATTTACTTAGCAATATAGTTCTTATTCTTTTAATTTTACACGATCACATAGAAGAGGTTTGTTTTTATTTGATTCCCAACTTTGCTCAAACGAAACTTGAGCGAAGGTCTTCTGAGAATCTTTACAATAATATTTTTGATTTTTCTTCGAGAAAATATATTATTACGATTATAGCAATAAATTGATTTAGATCGTTAACTTCTTTGTTTCTAAAGACTGAATAACTATACTTAAGAATAGTTTGTTGACATAAGTAAATAAAAGTAGAATGTATTATAAGTATGGCAAGCGCGACTGCTGATTGCGAGGACTTGACTAAATTGTTATTAGGTTTTTTCGTGTGGAATTCCTCAGTAGCAGCTTGGAGTTTAGTTTTGCGCCCGGTTGATAGCAATAGGCTCGCCCCCTATTACATGAGACTTAAACATAACGGCGAAATGAGGGTGTTACTGTACACCTCTGCCCAACCCTTCGGGGAATACATGCGTGACGTTATGTTATGTATACAAGTACATCTAATAGTTTCCTATGAGTGGAAACAAGAAAGCTTTTTTGGTATTTCTTGAATAATACTGTCTTTTGCTACTTAAAATGGACATTCAAAAGAAGGTTGCAATGATTGAGATAATCCTCTATGCATCTCTTACGACAATAATATCTTTGTATTCTGCCTAGCTTATTCCCAACTATGTTCGGGTCAGCTGCCAGTCTAACCAGATGCGGCTGAATCCCAGTTAGTGGGCAATGCCGATATCCTAAGGTTAGACTAATGGTCAGACTTTCGGGCTTCTGACTTCTTATAACGACTGTCATAGGTATTCGTATGACACCCGGGACCGACTGTTTAACGTGGTCTTCGAGGCACGGAAGGGTCTCGATGTGTAACGAATGGTCGCTCATCCACGGAGTGACCGCGGCAAGCGCAGCTTAACCTCGCAAATGGTATGATCCGCGTGGTTGGTAATTAGCCACGAGTTTCTCTTTTATGACAGTAACACAGAAAGAGATAATTATGGAAACGGTACCTATATTCATTGCTAAAGGCATATAGGCCGCTTTGCGAAGAGTGGCGGACATTAACCAAAATTATTTTAAAATAAAGAAATTTGTGTCTTTTGATTGCATATAATTGTTTGATTAAAAATCGTTGGTAGAAAAACGAACCGAACATTTTTTTAAATAAAACATCGACGAAGATATTATTCTTTTTGTTTTTAGAAAACGTAAAGATTGTTTCGGTAACAAGGATTCGAACTTGCGACCCTCTGGTTAAGTACACCAGTTCCCTACATCACTTTAGTAACATTAGTACATCGACTATATAATAAAGTTATATTACGATACTTTTATTTTTTTCAAGATTCCCACTACCCACATTAGTACGACTAATATCATAGTATATCAGAGCCATATATCAATACATTCTGCTATATTTTATTTGTGTCCGCCGTGGGTAAGGTTTCCATTCTAACATGCCCAATGACCGACTATTTTTATAAAGTCATTTCAGTCCATTTTTTTTCACATGAATGCACATAATATCATCACGTCTGTACTCCCGGCAGGGTTGGGCAGAGATGTATAGTGAGACCCTCATTTCACCGTTATGTTTAAGTCCCATGTAACAGGGGGCGAGCCTATTGCAATCAACCGGGCACTTATTCAAACTCCGGGCTGCTACTGAGGAATTCCACACGGAAAAACTCAATAATACTTTGCCCGACCTGGGGATCGAATCCACGACCTCAGGATGAGCAGTCGCGCTTGTCACCACTGGACCAACGAGGCAGTTAATGATATGAATGCACCTTTAAGCTAAAAACACATAGTAAACACATTCAACTACTATTAAAACACGAGAACCGAAGCAGACAATATTCAACAGAACTCAAAATTGAAAGGACCCAACTTATGAAACTGCTACAATAGGTGCACGTACGTGCGCCCGCCAAGTTCTCAACTTTCCATTTATTTATCAATAAGTGCAACGATAGCCGCGTTCGATTTAAATTGCTGTGGCTTAGTTAAATGAGTTCTGCCCATGTGTCAACAGTACTAAGTTAAATAGAATTTGTTTGGTAGAATCGAAAATTGTTCGGATGGAATGAGTTGTTCTGTATTTTATGGATTGGATTGGAATGATTTTTGGAATGCGTGAATTGTTGTGATTGGGATATAAATACACGATTATTTTTTCTTTTTTGAGGGTATTAATGGCCTGCGGTCCACTAACCCGCATCAGGCCAGCGTAGTGGAGTAAGGCGTAAAACCTTATTCCGAGCACGACCCTCTTGGTCGTCCCGAGCAGTAGAACAGTCTTCATTTTTTCGTGTGGTTAGTGACTAACCTGGTGTCAGAGTATGCCGCTCATGGGCCTTTGACTTAGCTTCACATGCCGTCGAGAAATATCTCTCAGGCATGCCGATTTCATCACGATGTTTTCCTTCACCGTTTTTAAGCAAGTGATAATTATACAAAACTCACATGAATCCTAAAAGTCAGAGGTGCGTGCCCTGGGTTCAAACTCGAGACCTATGACTTGGCAGTCCGATGGTCACACCACTAGGTTATCACTGCTACAGTGGGACAATAATAGGCTTATGCTATTACTATTTTGCTGATGAATTTATCATTGATAACAATTATCCTATCACTAAAACTTATTTGGTAGTTATTAACTCAACAAAAAAATCACATTATAATCAACGTAAGTCGTTGCAATCTAAAGTATTTTTCATATCAAAACACAAAAAATAACTTGGAATATTCCAGTTTGTGAGTGAAACCAGAACTAGGAAATTCCAGTACCACAGAGCGCCAGGTTATGAAAAGAGAACAGCCAAGTTGGAAATTCTGTCACACAAAAAGTTATACTTGTTTATTAAATTCAAAAACCAAAAATAAACAAAATTCGTACGAGGAACTAGTTTCGCTTGAACGTTACAACTTTCTGTTGACAAAAGTTACGGGACCAAATGAAAATTTGTCGCCAAATATTGCCGGAAAGAGCTCAAATAATGGAATCGTGCGGATTTAAAATATTTGAGTTGTAGATCTTTCAATTAGACAAAAATAAGTGACATCTATACTAATATTATAAAGAGGAAAGATTTGTATTTTTGTATGTAACGAATAAACTTAAAAACTACTGGTCCGATTTCAAAAAATCTTTTGCCGTTAGAAAGCTACATTATCACCGAGTAACATAGGCTGTATTTATTACTGGAATAAAACTTTTTACGCGGGCGGAGCCGTGAGGACACAGCTAGTTTACTAATAAAGAAGAGATTAGTAGTTATTTGAAAGTAGTTTTATTTGAGATTTTGCACGCCTTGTATTCCCCGAAGGGTTCAGCAGAGGTGTTTTTAGTACACCCTCGTTTCCATTAACCAAGCATAAATCCAGACTCCGGGCTGCTACAGAGAAATTCCTAATGGAAAAACCCAATAACACTTTGCCCGACCTGGGGATTGACCTCAGGACCGCTCAGAAGTCGTGCTTGCTACCACTAGACCAACAAGCCAGTATACGATGAGTACGTAATTACGCATACTTTTTTTAATGAATTATTATAATTAAGATGGACAGTCTCATCTAGATCTAAAAATCTATAGTGCGATAGCTGACATTTCTCCAACGTACAATATAGAATATAGCAGTGAACTTGGAGCATTATTATCAACTAGCTTTTGCCCACAGCTTCGCTTGTGTGATTATTTTTCACCCGCTTAGGAGCAAAGAGAAATTAATTAAGAAATTTTGAAAAATCCTTTCTTAGTGGATGCCTACGTTATAAAAGGTACCCGCTGCCAAAATTTAAGGTTTATTAATTTCCAATTGCAGCTAATCAACTCTGCTCCCATTTTTAAAAATTGACACAGACAAATTTATAAATGTAAAGAAATTGCGAAAAACAGTACACACGACACATCGTACATCTTTTTCCTTCTTCATCGAATTAAATTACAATAATTGACGACACGTTTGGTGCAGTGGCTAAGCGATTGGCTTCTGCGCTGCGGGTCGTGGGTTCGATTCCCACACGGAACAAATATTTGTATGGCCTACAGATAGTTGTTCCGGGTCTGGATGTTTGTGCATGTGAAGATTTGTGTCTGTAAACGCACCCACGATACAGGAGAAATCCTAGTGTGGGGCAACGTTTTTATTAAAAAAAAAAAAAAAAACATAAAGTGATCAAAACCATCTACATCCTGCGACGATCAACACTTTTCGGCGGCTCGAAGCTGAAGGACTAAGGTTAGTGAGACGACGTATTGTATTCTGCTAGGTTTGGGTGCAATTGCGTATCATCCATCGACCAGCTTGAAACGACGACCGGCAATCCGGCAATAGGATTGACGCATATGCTTGCGAACATTTCTAATACTTAAACGGGTTCGTAACATTTTTTTTTTTGCCGTACTCACTAAATTAAACTTATAAGACAAACTAAAAGAAAACTATGACAAATAATTTTCTTTCCCGTTAGGGGATGAATTTCAATAAAATACGAAACATGTTTTGCATCAATTCTGTTAAAAAAGGTTTATGCAAAATTTGAAGTAGATAGGACCAAGGAATCATGTGGTCCCATACAAACGTTGCCCCCCTTTTTCACCCCCTTAGGGGTAGCATTTCGGAAAATCCTTTCTTATCGGATGCCTACGTCATACAAAGAACACACTCTCCAAGTTTCAGGTCTCTACGATCAGCGGCTTAGGCTGTGCGTTGATCCGTCAGTCAGTCATTCAGGACAAAAGCATTTTATATGTATAGATTTATATTTTATTTTCAAAATCAGTACAAAAGCATCAATTATTTTTACTACAACCATAAAATAATGGAATACAGAACATAGATATATATAGAATATAGATATATACATAGATATATATAGATATATATAGAATTTTCCTTTCAGATAATAGATAAATGCAGTTGGATTTAAACAAGATAGTGGACCAAATCCCGTTTTAAATGAAAGGATTTGATGAACATGTCCGGATAAGCCTTCCATCTCATTCCGAAATAATTTAGTAGAGGAAACGTGCACGAATTATAAATTAAATTTAATTCAAAAAGGATTGAGCGTAATTGAGGTTTTATGTTTTTTTTTGGGTTCAGTTGGATGGACTAAGTTATCTTTACGGGATGGACCGTGACGGTAGTCGAAATTCTGTGCGTCGGTTCTGCTGTAATTAAATTGCGTGGGTTTTTGGTATATTTAGCACAAGTAACTATCGCATTATACTCTATAATACACTAAGTATAGGGTTACTTTAAATTATTTGCGTCCTCTTCGCTACCTACTGTATTAAGGATGATTTCCACCAAACGGCTCGCATCGCATCGGATCGGAACGGATTTTACAATCTTTAAACGATATTAAATTGTGTACACAGTATTTAAAGTCCATATTAATAAGCCGCGGCTGTCAACGCGGTAGGAATCTTAGACTAGGCACAGAAATGCATACGTTCGCAAGCGACGGTACGGAGCCGATCGTATGCGCCAACATCCTGACGGACGTTCGTATCCTTTCCGAACCGCGGCGATGCGAGCCGTTTGGTGGAAATCATCCCATAGTTATATAATATCATGTTATCTAAAGTTTAGGTATTTTCTATTTGTATGGAGTTCTATTATTTATACCTGCGAACCCTGCGAAGTTTCGTCAGTTAAATTTAGGTGACCCTAAATTTTGTAGGCCTTTTCTTAATGATTTTAGCTTGTTAAATTTTCAATAGAAATTCACAAGATCATAAGACCAATGTAGCATTCTAAATCGTCAATTTAATGGTTTAATTTAGGGCTGGTGTGGAGCAAACCTTTTTCTTTTAATTATTTGATGCATTCATTTAATTGCTCATCTGATGTAAGTATGCCTTTCAATAAATTAGTTTGATTTAATGTAGGTCCAAGGACTAAGCCATGCAGAAGCATTTGACATATAGTATCGTAAACGTATCGCTAATGTAAACCCCGATCCGCCGTGCTCACCCGCCGCAGCCGCGGAGCCGGTCGTCCCTTCTGACTCCGCGCAGTCACACCGTTGTCAATGCAGCCCTCATCAAGCTGTCGTATCCCTCCCAGTCCTCTCACATTTAACACCCTAAGAGGTTCGAGTCCCCCCTTGGGGACACCCTTATAGGTGTTGCTGCTATAATAGTCATGATGTTACTGTAGTTAGCGTAGTTAGCTAGGTAGTTAGTTTAGATATTGGTTCGGAGACCCCTCTGGTCTCAATAATAGCCAATAATAGCCCGGTTACGTAGAAAAGGTCCGCAAGACCATCTACAAGAGTAGATTAGGAAAAAAAAAAAGCTAATGTTAACGAATTATGAATTGAAAATACAACTGTCCTATAACATTTTGGTTTATTTTTCTGCGACATGCACAATTTGTATCATACATAGGTAAGAATAAAGTTTTCAATTTAATTAAATAGTGTCTGCGAAACGAGTATTTCCAATTCAGAATTCACTTAAATTAACGTTGTATTTACGTTACAATACGTCAGAAAATACGTGATAGGCCTAAACACATGTGAGACAGCAATCTCTCAAAGTACTCGTATTTCTTTTCTGTTATCATAAGAATGGAAACTGAATAACCCGAAAATTAAGTTTAAAATACAGTATGACGTCATAGGGGCCATTCAAGTATTACGTAAGCAGAATTTTAGTAATTTTTGACCCACCCCTCCCCCTTGTCAGCAAAAGTAAGCAAAGCTTCCCCCTCCCCGTCTATGCTTACGTAAACATTGGTATATATTAGGTCCTTACCTATGAAATTGGCGTTTTTTTCTCACAAATTGAGGGCCTCGTCACTTCTATGATTTAAAATATTAATCAATTGCTTGATATTATATCGAATAATGACCATCATAGGCAACTACCAATAGTAAAAAAAACCTTATTATTTATAGTTTTCTAAACATAAAAAATACCTTAATATTGCCTCCTCTTTTTGTTAGCAGAAATGTACACTATTTTTGTTTTAACTTAGCCAAAACTTATTTTTGTCGCATAATCTAAGTGGAATACGTTATCTTAGTTTTTAAACATTAGTGCATAAAAGTTTTAAAACATTAGTGTTTATAGTTGTTAAATAAATTAAGAAAATGTTAGTATGAAAAATGAAACTTCTTTAAAATTCTCCATACAAAACGCTGATTTCATAGGTGGGGACCTAATATATTTTTTAAACTGATCAAGTTTCTTTATTGTTATTCATGAGCAACAGTTTTTAAGTCTAGAAAAATAAGTAAATAAATAAAAATTGCTCACGTAATCATCATCTAGACACCCCCGTTCCCCATGTCATCAAATATAAGCTAAGCAAAGAATCTCACCCCCCTTGCATGCTTACGTAATACTTGAATGGCCCCATACCCCTAAATTCTGGTTACCTGAATATTACGATACTTATATATATTTCGGTACCGAAATGTAGTCTGAAAATGCGAAACGGTATATTCCGGTATCGGTACCTAAACCTTCATAAATAAGGGTTTTCATTGATGAAGCGTTGCGCTAGCCTGTCCTTCGCAATGAAGTCCCAGATGGCATTAGTATGATTCATTCATCATTTGATCTTTTTCGATACCGAAATCGTAAAAAGTTTAAATAAAGTTTTGGCCCAACCTTTATAAGAAAACGGTATCCTTATACTTAAAACTTCACTTACGGGATAACTTCCGTGATTATTGTTTGATTTGAGTTCCCGATATTCGACGCTGTTGTAAGCGCCATGAACAGAAGCATCACGGAAGTTATCCCATAAGTGAATTCTTAAGTGTAGTTAAAAACCGTGAAAGTTTAAAACAGCGGTATCCTTATATTTTAAAGGTATCGTAACCTGGTACCGTAACCGCTTTCAGTCCTCGAGAATACTTCCTCTTAGCCTTTTCCCAATTATCTTGGGGTCAGCTTCCAGTCTAACCAGATGCGGCTGAATACCAGTATTTTACACGAAGCGACTGCCATTAGACCTCCGCAACCCAGTAACTGGGCAATGCCGATATCCTAAGGTTAAACCGTTTGTCAGACTTTCGGGCTTCTGACTACCCGTAACGACTGTCATAGGTATTCGTATGACACCCGGGACCGACGGCTTAACGTGCTATCCGAGGCACGGAGGGGTCTCGATGTGTAACAAATGGTCACCCATCTACGGACTGACCGCGGCAAGCGCAACTTAACCTCGCAAATCGTACGATTGGCGCGGTTGTTATTTAGCCACGAGCCCCTCAAGTTTCAGTCCCCGAGAATGACACTAATGAAAACCAAAGTTCTTGGTGTAGTTCTAGATAAAAGTACTTACAACGTCGATAAGCTGACTGAGCCTAAGTCCCATCTTGACCGTGAGCCGATCAGAATTGTTGCCAACGGGCCGGATCAGACGGTTGTAGTTGGAAAGCAGGTCGTCATATAGCCGCTTCGCTTCAGGGTTTGCGTCGCTCAGGCGGCCCCACACGCACAGCACTCCGACCACCAGCGCCAACACCATCTTAGGCTAACACCACCCCTGGAACAAGGAAAAAAAAATATTTGAGTGTTTTTGGTAGATTGGGTTCAAAAAGTTATAGTGGTCGCATGATTGTCGTCAATGCGTTGAATGTTTTCACGGTTGCTGTAAGTTTAAATAATAAGTAAATTCATCGGATTTTGTGAAGATATAAAAATTTCATAATTGTCATGGTATGAGCCATGGTCCGGGGTTGCAGTGCATGCAATAGCGAATCCCGTGACCCCGGTCTTAGGTTAGAAGGAGGGACACCGCTGGTTTTTAGCCGGTAAGAGTCCGGCAGACACCCCACGCCTTCCCCGGGCGAGGGACATACATGAGGATTTTCCAAAGATAAAAAAAATGGTAGGAGCCATGATAGGTCCTATGTCTATGGACAAAAACAGAAGCATCATCGAAAATATCTACGGACCAATTTTATTAACAAAATCTGTGACAAATCACAACCAAACCGTACCTGTGACCGAGTTTGTGAATGAAATCTGTCGAAATGTTTGATTTGGTTGTGGTTTGGTTACGATTTGACGCAGTTTTTGTTAGTAGATTTGGCCTAGGTATTCGATTTTAATTCAACGTCCATAAACATAACATAACATTATACCTGTATTCTCCGAAGGGTTGGGGAGAGGTGTATAGTAACACCCTCATTTCGCCGTTATGTTTAAGTCCCATGTAATAGGAGGCGAGCCTATTGCCATTAACCGGGCACAAATTAAGACTCCGAGCTGCTACGAAGGATTTTCTAATGGAAAAACCCAATAAGACTTTGCCCGACCTGGGGATCGAACTCAGGACCTCACGATCAACAGTCGCGCTTAAAACCACTAGACCAACGAGACGGTTATTGCGAGGTGTAGTTTATTAAAAGAACCAAACAAATGTCCATGTTTGCTCTCATCTTATCTTCGAAGTATCATCTATTACATCTATATAATAGACACGCAGCAGTTTAGAATTTAAAAATAATTTGAACAAATTGTCGATACTCGAAGATTTCTAATGCTCGCGCCACACATAAGTAGAACATAATCTTTTGTTAGGACCATCACATCTAGTACGTTAGTACGTTGATGGCGTTGCGTAGTACACAGTAGCTTTTCACGCTTGAGTTCCCTTATGAGCAGAGCTTTTAGCAGATTCAATACAGAATGAAAGTCGTATGCAGAAGTAACATTCAGTTTAACAACAGTACCAGTGCAGGTAGTGTTGTTTCAACGAAATATCGTTATTGTAGTTTTGTTCACACGTGTGTCCTTAGAGAGTTCACAAGTAGTGCTATTCCAAAATGTTTTGGTTTCCCTGTTAAGTAGAACTATTTTGGGGGTGAATTTAATCTAAAAAAAAATAGTATTATTGAAATCTAGTGTAAAAAAAAACTGTTCATAAACCTCGATTTTCTGAAGAGTCAATAGTTTACGATAGAAACACAGGGGTTTGATTTTCGCACAGCACATTTTTTACGAAATATGTACATATAGGTACTCTCTATGTTTCACATAACATAACATCACGCCTGTATTCCCCGAAGGGTTGTGCAGAGGTGTATAGTAACACCCTCATGTCGCCGTTATGTTTAAGTCCCATGTAATAGGGGGCGAGCCTATTGCCATAATCATCCACGTTTCACTTCTGGTATTAAGTCCCATTAAGGTGAGCCTATTGCCATTTTTCGTGCACATTTATGGTGCAAGGTTCATCGCCTCTTACGACTCGCTTACCCGGCTAGAGATGTCCCATTGTACTATTAAAACCACGGGCTTTTTTTTTAAGTCTCTAAATTAATACATACAATTGGGTTCCAATTGTCTTATTCAGACATGGTAGGTACCATAAAAAGGCGTATCAAAATAGATAATAATTATCTTGAAAGAGTTAACAATTGCTTCCAGTTCTGCCAATTTATTACAAATAAACTCATTTATTAGGCAGCTTTTACAATCCTTCTCAAGTTATTATTTAATTGTTTATATTCGAGCCGAAAACAAAGAGTTTCCCATCGTTAATTAACAGGTATTTCCGATTCGGGAGCCATTACCGAACTTCAAATTAAGATTATAATCAAAGTTATATTGAAGAAATGTTTTTGAAAGTACTTACTTCTCGTCGTAGTTGTTGAGTTTATAATTTTAATGTTAAAGTAAGTTGTTGCTTATTATTTGTTTATTGCTTTTGTTTTGGATATTGTTACTCGTGGCTTCGGCACACAGAACGGTTTATATAAGCTGAATAACAATAACATTTTATATATTTGGAATAATATTAAGATTATTTTATCTGTTTAAAGAATGTATCCGGACGCATCATTTTGTGTGTACGTAGCATTGAAAAGACAAGAGATAGTATGAATATGAAGGAGAAGGGAAATGAATGGCGAACATTGGAAGAAGTAAGATGATTTTTCCTATAAACATAACATCACGCCCTGTATTCCCCAAAGGGTTAGTTTAGTTAGGTTTTAGTAACACCCTCGTTTCGCCAGTTATGTTTAAAGTCCCATGTAATAAGGGGCGAGCCTATTGCCATTAACCGGTTACAAATCCAGACTCCGGGTTTTTCCATTAGGAATTTCTCAGTAGGTAGCAACCTACTGAGAAATTCCTAATGGAAAAACCCAATATCACTTTGCCCGACCTGGGGATCGAACCCAGGACCCTATGCTCAGCAGTCACGCTTGCGACCACTAGACCAACAAGGTAGTCAACCTTTTTCATATATTTTATTAAATAAAAAAACAGTTATCCTAATGCTTTTATTTCGGTCGCCAATCCTATCTATGATATTATAATTATGCCGCTTTTGAAGGCGGATCTTCATAATTATGTATCATTTGGCCGATCCGATCACCATATCCGTATCGCCTACGCGTATCGGTAATATGGTCATGATACGCGGTTTCGATATGCCACTCTGATATAGCCCGTTCCATCTCGCGGTTAGCCTTTGTTACGTCGCTCGATTTGATTCGGCGATACGATGCGGGGATGCGATACGCCACAGTGATACATAAATTATGTGGACCCGCCTTTATGCAAAGCTTCACCCCTCGAAAAACAGTGTTTTTTGAGGTATCGGTTATAGCCACTGTTGCCTCTTTACTTGACATTACACATAAGACTGAAAGCATCACTACAGTTATGAGCGCGTCAATCTGCGGGCTTAGGAAACTCGTAGCCACTTGCGTGCAATATGCCAGACGACATGGTCTGGCATATAATGTTAAGAAGAGTGTGATCATGGTCTTTGGGGCCAGGGGTAAATACCCAGAAACAGTACCTTCTGTTAAGCTGAACGGTATGCCCCTTGTGAGGGTAGACCAATTTAGATATTTGGGTCACTTATTGACCACTGGCCTCAAGGACGATGAGGATATTGACAGGGAGCGAAGGGCGCTGTGTGTGAGAGCTAACATGATTGCCCGCAGGTTCAGGCGTGCCTCTAAAGAGGTCAAACGCACTATATTTAGTGCTTACTGCACGTCTTTTTACACTTGCTGTCTGTGGGTTCATTATACTCAAAAATCATACGGCTCCCTCCGCGTCCAATACAATAACGCATTCAGGCTGCTGATGGGGTTGCCCCGATACTGCAGCGCATCAGGGATGTTTGCTGAAGCTCACGTCGACTGTTTCTACACGGTGATGCGGAAGCGGTGCGCATCCTTGGTCCGTAGGGTGCGGGGCAGCGCCAACAGCATCCTGTCTATGGTAGCAAGCAGGCTGGATTGTGCGTTTGTGAACCACTGCTGCAAGGTTTCGGCTGGGCCTGTCACCTTGCAGCAATGATATCATAAACTGTTTCTGTTTTTGTTTTTGTGTATTACTAACGTAGTTTATAAGTATATTGTTACTAGCACTATGAGTCTTGTTGCTCGAAATAAATAAATAAAAAAATTAAGCCCTCGTTGCGTCTGTCTGTCTACGATTTTCTCCGTAATTACTCAACGGATTTTATTCCCTTTTTTCCGATTAGATAGCCTGATTTTTAAGGAAAAATTATGTGTATAATTTATTAAAGTGATGTTTATATTAGCTGAGCTATCACGATTTTAATCAAGAAAGTTGAAAAAATCAAATGTTTTATGAATAGGCGATGTTTATGATAGGTACTGGCGTAAACAGTCGGTGAAGTCAAGCTTGGTATTTGGGATACAGCAGGACAGGAGCGATACAGAACATTGGCATCAAGTTTTTACAGAGAAGCTCACGGTGCTATATTAGTTTACGATATGTCAGAACCAAAGTCCCTAGCAAAACTGAATGAGAGGGTCGAGGAACTTAAAGTATAGGTACTCCACCACGAAGAACATAGTCTGCTTAGTATTGACAAGCATGTCATTTTGGAACCCAGTGCATACTATCAGCAAGCACATTGGGTCACCCGCGCAGCGCAACTAGTATTCCCAAGGAGGGTTGATGTCAGGCAGGCGGCTGGTCATAAAACAATAAGCCGTAACCTCTAACAACATGGATTTATGAAATACATGTTGTGCCGACCCCACCTAGTGTGGGATAAAGGCAGGAAGGAGAAGAAGACTGGCGTAAACAGTCTCAAGCAAATAACTAATGGTAACCGTACGAAGTTGGAGCGGTCAATATATAAAATCATTCATAACAAGCTTTCATGATATCTATACTTCTATACTAATATTATAAAGAGGAAAGATTTGTATTTTTGGAGTTCAAGTTCTCTGCATTTATGTGTTACATTGGTGTTACATAGTAAATATAGTAAGATGCAACACGAGGCCCGGTAAGGGCACAGCAACATAATAATAAGTCAGATATAAATATCATCAGACTAAAATACTAGTAGGTAGGTACTCAAGAGGACGTGGGGCAAGGCCCCACAGAGGAGAGGTCCGCCACGGGTTGGCGGACCGGGACCTGCCGGGGTTGCGGTGCATGCTTTTGCGAATCCTGCGACCCTGGCCGTACGGTCAGGAGAAGGAACACCGTTGGTTTTTAGCCGGTAAGAGTCCGGCAGACCCCCTCGCCTTCCCCGGGCGAGGGACATCCATGAGGATTTTCCAACGAGAAAAAAAAAAGAAAAGGTAGGTACTCGAAATTATCTTTGTTTTGTATGTAACGAATAAACCAAAAACGACAGGACCGATTTCAAAAAAAAATACCGTTATAAAGCTACATTATCACTGAGTAACAGGCTACGGGCGGAGCCGTGAGGACACAGCTAGTCACATAATTATAAACATATAAAACTAATTATTATGACATTTAAAAGGTCATTCTTTGTACCCCATTTTCAATGTCATTGGAATTCTAAGTAAGAGACAGGTTGACTCGGTTGTGCCCGGATTACGGTCAGAGTCAGACTTAATTACGGGATAAAGAAGGATAAGCCACAATAAAACGTACCCCTATAAATCAATCTGTTGGAACTTAGATAACAGTAAAGAGCTTGGATCTGTTCTGGTGTGGATGAGGAAAATTGGACTCTTTTGTGGTAGGTACTGTTTTTGTTACAGTGTTTTAGGATTGACAGCAGGAACTGATATAATTAGAAAGATAATAACTATCCAAACATAGTACTAGGACAGAAAATAATTATACACCCTGTAAAAATTTTTTACACCCTGTAAACGAAATCATGTAATTCCTTCAAACCTCGTGATGTACTGCTGACATAGATTAACCCCGCACGGGATACATTTGGATTCAATAAAAAAATAATTACAAAAAGTAAACATGTGCTTTTAACGTGAGGCATTTTAGCACCCCGAGTTAAATGACCGCACGGCGAGCGATAGCCGCGCAATTCGCTCGGGGCGCTAAAATGCCTCACGTTAAGAGCACATGTTTACTTCTCGTTTTTTTTATTGAGTCCAAATTTATCCCTGGCAGGGTTAATCTATGTTGAGGTTTGAAGGAATTACATGATTTCGTTTACACCCTGTATTTGATATTTATAATTGAGTGCTTAGCGGTTGAACGTTTGCTACTTCTGACTTTTCGAATACATGTGCAGATCAAAATTTGATTATCACTTGCGTTAACGGTGAAGGAAAACATCGTGAAGAAACCTGCACACCTGAGAGTGCTCCATAAAGTCCTTAATGGTGTGTGTAGTCTGCCAACCCGCACAAGGCTAGTGTGGTGGACTAAGGCCTAAACTCATCTCATACTGAAAAGAGGCCCGTGCCCTGCAGTGAGACAGTAATGGGCTGATTATGTTTTATGACGATGTACACCTCAAGCCAACGAACGCCAACGAAGACCAAGAAACGTTGTTCATTACAACTCACATTAGAATGAAACCTGATTCGTTCAAGAGACAGCGTAGCAGTAGCCAGGGTGGTAACTAGCCAGGTGGACCCTAAAGATCCTACCACCCAGCGTGTTTAATTTTGTTGAATCTTTCACGCGCCTATTCCCAGCGTGCAGTGTGGAAATTTTATATTTAACCCGTCCCCATATGGGATCACTTTTTTATTACCATTTAAAAAATATTCCAAGAATCTTCACTGGTTACTTAAAGTGTATACAAAACAAGAGAGCACGTCGCCTTTAATCGGCACTTCATAAAATGTTCTAAAAACAATAGTACATACAATATTTTTCTTCCGCAGTTCTAATCGTATTCTGAATACAGTATTAAACTCAACGTGCTATGTTTAAGTAATTTTATTTACGTTACACGTATCGCACGGTGGGATCTTGCTAACGACCGTACCAAGCCGTTATAACAGAGCAACACCCGGTATCTCTCACAAATAAACTCTTTTTACATGTTTTTTTTTCACCTAACGTTTCCTTTGCCCAAAAACGTTACCAAGCACGATATATAACTGTGGGATCTTTGGTACATATTTCTTGTAAGGAGCTTATTTTTACTTTGCGTTTACCTCGTAGTGAGTCACAATGCTTGATATTATCACAATTTGAAAAGGTTTTTTTTAATAAAAAGTAGCAAATGGGTTTGTGTGACAGCCATATTGGGCCTCATATATTTTTATCAAATTTGCAATGTCGTATTTTTTTTCTGGTGATGAAATTAACGTTCAATCTATACTAATATTATAAAGAGGTAAGATTTGTATCTTTGTATTTTTGTATTTTTGTATGTAACGAATAAACTTAAAAATTACTGGACCGATTTCAAAAATTCTTTTGAAGTTAGAAAGTTACATTATCACTGAGTAACATAGGCTACGGGCGGAGCCGTGAGGACGCAGCTAGTCATTAAATAAAATCTTTGAAGTGTCTATTAAATTGTATACGAGTATATAAAGTTTATATATATGTATTAAAATGGATGAAGAATTTTTTTATCGACAGTATAAAAGATGAGGTAACTCAAGAAAAATATTTCCACATAAAATGATACATTTTAAACAAAAAATATTCAAAGTTAAATTTTATAGTTAATAAAATAGGGACTTGTTTGCGATTAAGCATTTCCCTTGGAGTGAAATTGAATCGGTGTCATGTAAGGCCATTTTGATTCTTAGTAACATAAATTTAAGGTTTATTTTCGAGTGAACTCGGAACTCTTCGGGGTAATAGAAAGAGAGATTACGTGAAATCCTGATTTTAAAGTCGTTTGATTTATTTTTACGAGAGGAACTAAAACCAAATTCTATTTGGATCTCGGTCTACGTTGTCTTTCGCTTTTGGTTTTAGTCCTAAAGTGGAATGTAAAAATATTTTTATTAAATCAGTAGCAATTCCGTTTCCATTAGTGTTTTTTGGTTCGGTAGCTTTTACCGTTTATTTTTAATCCTAGTTTAACTTTTTAACTATAGTTTGTTGCAAATTACCTCCATAATGGTTTATTTTCTGATTATTTAACAATGGCACTCATATAACCATATTCACGTTTTCTCTCTCTCTCTTGCTAAGCTGTCATATAGTTTTATCTTGCTCTATCATTCCAAACACACTTCCTTTGAGAGGCATAACTAAATGATTGACCTGTAGGTACTATTCTCAAAAAATATTTAAAAACATTGCAAACCTTTTAAATTTTCCCAACTATGATGCCATTCTCAATCAAAAGACGAAACAAGAAAGTGCATTATCATCAATCTTCTTTGTCGTGGTAAATAAAACATTTTCCATTACGGAAGAAAGTCACATATTTCCTTCATAATTATAAAATTTCAGGTGATCAAAAACGGATCGCTTTGCTTATCGATCGTTACATTTTTTAACGTCAAAGTTGGCATATAAATGGAATCGTAAGCTAATTATGAGTAGCTGTGTCCTCACGGCTCCGCCCGCGTAAGAAGTTTTATTCCAGTGATAAATATAGCCTATGTTACTTAGCGATAATGTAGCTTTCTAACGGTAAAAGAATTTTTGAAATCGGTTTAGTAGTTTTTAAATTTATTCGTTACATACAAAAATACTAATCTTCCTTTTTTATAATATTAGTATAGATAGATACTAGCGTGTAAGGGCCTATGCAAAGCTATATGGAATTTGATTTATAATTGATAAAGATACAACAGTTGTTTTTTGGCTGGCCTTTTCAGGTTTAGCCCAAAATGAATGATGTCCATTTAACCAATAACGCGTAGGAATCAGCCATTAGTGTTTTTACTAAATTAAAAGTGTATCAAAGTGATGTTTTTAACTTAAAAAACGAGCTACAATACTCGTTCCACGTTCATACCTAGTTTTCTAGAAAATTCTTGAGATTGCACCTTTTTTTTGACGGCAAAAGGCTCATACATGGTATAATAATATAACTCCGCTAGGAACACTCTTCTTGCGATTGTTGTCGGTAGCTGGTAACACTGAACAATGTTGATAAAAGAGAGTAGTCATCAAAATGAATCAACGTCTCTGATGTTATAATAGCAGTGGTCATTCGACGGAACAGAGGGTACTATGTCGAACCGCTGAAGAAGTCTGACCTTTTATATCTGATTAGCTAGTCCTTATTTTCTGATCTTGTGTAAATTATTATATTGTGATATAATTATGATATATCGTGAATTAGCTTCTGTAACTAACCACTAATCTAAATATAAGTACTCTCAGTTGTGGAGAGTCTATGTTGGTTTCATTTAATTTGTTTACCATGCTCGCAATCCTGACAGACCGATATTAGCTATAACTGTAATGATAGATTCACCCCTAAAAGATTCTGAGCTTGTCTTTTACACGATGTCCTCATCTATGTCACGATTCCTGATATTATCCCACCAAACAACAAAGTCTGACAACAGAAGCCAAAGCTAATTGGTTCATCAGTAGCTATGACGTAGTATTGGTCAGTCATGTGATTTAACTGTCAGAGGGAGAGACTACCTTGTTTACTTGCCTGAATGACAAATTCTCAATGAACCACTGTTTGGAGTAAGGTAGTTACACTATGGTAATTAGTATAGCTACCGGGAGCGGCGGTTTAACATGATCTTCAAGGTACTGGTGACTGGATATGTTATGAAGGGTATAGACACGTCGGTTTTAAAACCACAGAGTGATCCTCAACCTTCCTTATCTAGGCACCTTCCATCAAAACTACGATTAATCAGGGCGGAATTATTTACGACCCTTGAGCTTAATTCCAGGGGTCTCATGTTCGAGCGCTTAAGTTCAAAGATCAGACCTCAAAATAAGTCCACTAACCTTTATAAATTATTGTTAATTACTACCCTTGTTAGGTTAGCAAGTACAATCGTTGGAATTTGAGGATTACTAAAATGAAAATCGGCTTACTAAAGATTAAATATGAATAGACGTTACGCGGGCTTTGAGACTTGTCCTGTTTCAAGAGACATAGCGGAGAGATTAGAAGTAATAAGAGGAACGAGAGTAATGTGATTCTAGGATTAAAGATCGTATGTACGTTTTCCAACTTCCAAAGACGACGGCAAAAGGAGATGAATATTTAAGTATTTAAAAATTAATAATCTCTGAAATTCATTGTTTGTCTAAATTCAATCCAAGGATGACGAAGTCGGACTTTTATAATATTACTAGCTGACCAGTGAATTTCGTGCCACCTAAAACTGTTTATTTTTTTTCCTATTTTTTCCCCTAAACAACCACAGTACTGAGGCAAAGAAAACAAAAAAAATCAAATCGGTTGAGCCATTTTTGAGTTTGTGCGAGACTAACGCACGGCAATTGTATTTTATATATAAAATACTAGTTGTGTCCTCACGGCTCCGCCCGTAGCCTATGTTACTCAGTGATAATGTAGCTTTCTAACGGCAAAAGAATTTTTGAAATCGGTCCAGGAATTTTTAAGTTTATTTGTTACACACAAAAATACAAATCTTTCCTCTTTATAATATTACTATAGACTACAGATAAAGATATACAAAGAAAGATTGACCAGCAAGCCTAACATGCGCAGCGCGACATAATTTTGTCGTACCGAGACGATATAATGCGAAGGCAAAATTATGTCTCCCTGCTGGCCCTCCCGGCTGGTCGGGTAATTCGTACAAATTCGGAAACACGAAGATTGCCGAGGCAACATAACTTATATTCTTTGAAAGTATAAAGAAACTTTTACTCAAAGCCTACAAACTCCAACCATAAAAACATCATAATTTCCTTCCTCATCTCAACAATCTAAAGCCGCTAATTACGAGAGCCAGCACCCAATTAACGACAATTGCCGACAAAAATACCATAAAGTAGGATTATTGACCGCGGAAGCTTCTGACTTAAGCCAGGGTTCTGAGTACGTCAGTAATTGGAGCCAAAAGCGCCTTGAGACCTTATAATCCCTCGTTTAGAATTAAAATATCCGATAGGAGGGTCGACCTCCGACCGACACGCGTGATAATTATGAGTTCTAATTACTTGTAATGAAATTATTGAAGTTTTTGTAGCTTATGTGTATTATGAATAATGTTAATATTGATATAGAGGCTCGTGGCTTATTGACGACCGCGCAACGTTTCTGCGGTCAGTCCGTGGATGGGTGACCATTTAATACACATCGAGACCCCTCCGTGCCTCGAAGAGTACGTTAAGTCGTCGATCCCGGGTGTCATAAGAATACCTCCTACCTAGAGTCTGATAACTGGTCTAACTTTAGGATATCGGCATTGCCTGATAACTGAATTGTGGAAGTCTGATGGCAGTCGCTCCGTGTAAAATACTGATATTCAGCCGCATCTGGTTAGACTAAAAGCCGACCCCCAACATCATTGTAAAAAAGCCAGACAGAACCACAATTATAATTCCTTTGATGATGTTTGAAAACGTTAGACTTCTTTTGATTTCTTATTTATACCAATCCACAATAATGTACTTGTTTCGTTAGTATTTTTTTACAAATCCAATAAACTGAACATCGTTCAAGGTCGTTCTGCCTACCTTTTTCCAAACTATATTGGGGTCAGCTTCCAGTCTAACCAGTTGCGGCTGAATACCAGTATTTTACACGAAGCGACTGCCATTAGACCTCCGCAACCCAGTTACTGGGCAATGTCTATATCCTAAGGTTAGACCAAGAACATCGTTCAAGTGAAAATGGAAATTATTTTATTTTGTTTTATTGAACTTTATTCCACTAATTGACAAAGGATTCTTCGTAGTACTTTAAATAATCATCTACCGGGATTTTAATGTTATATTAAAATAATCAGTTTTATTTACATGATCCGTTCCCGGAAACGTATTTGTTTCTCAGTTACCTTAATTGGTTTGAACACGAGAACTCACGTTTGATGTATTTTCAACATCCAATAATTTTGTTCTTGAAGTAAACCTGGACTGAGCGGTTACCGATTTTCAAGGATATGACGCATATTTTCCCGACCATTTTGCTTTTTAACCGACTTCCAAAAAAGGAGAAGGTTCTCAATTCGTCTGTATGTTTTTTTTTTTTAAATATTTGTTACCTCATAACTCCGCCATTTATAAACCGATTTAGATAAAAAAAAAAAAATTTGAAAGGATATACTTCCAGATTGGTCCCATTTAAATTTGGTGAAGATCTGATGAAGAACTTCGGAGATAGACAATAGAACTCCTCAATGACGAACAGTACGCATAATGTGATGATGTGATTATGTTACGAGCAGCGTCTTTAGTAGGTCCAACCATATTTTGATTAGGACCACTAAAACGAAAAAAATAAAAAACATTTTAACAAAAATAAAACCGACTTCAAAAAAACGATGAAAAGAATAAAATAATTACCATATTATAAAATTAACAGTTTCAGAAGTCGGTGTCTTCAATTTGGTTCAGCGTGGATTAGCACCGACTTCTAAAACTGTTAATTTTATAATATGGTAATTATTTTATTCTTTTCATCGTTTTTTTGAAGTCGGTTTTATGTTTATTATTTTATATTTTAAATATATTTGTCTTGTGGTGGTTGTGTGCGTCATATTAACTCGCAAATAAAAAATACTGAGAAAAAGTTACTATCACTGGTGATTATAAACCATTAATTATATTTATTTAAAAATTACGTTTAATAACACTCGAAATAGGTATAGACTGATAAGTTAAAGCTTCCTCTCTCCTAATTTTTCGCAATTTTGCTGTGCCCGACAGGGTCCATAATGATCTCATTTTTTTAAGTTATCACCTAAGTACACATTGTGGAATGCAATAAATGATTGAGTATTGAGTATTAATTAACATAGCCTGTATAGTACAGAGTTCATAGAACTACTTGGTCCGTTGACTTGTACAATAAAGTTAACATAACATCACGCCTGTATTTCCCGAAGAGTTTGGCAGAGGTGTCTTAGTAACACCCTCATTTCGCCGTTATGTTTAAGTCCCATGTAATAGGGGGCCAACCTATTGCCATCAACCGGGCACAAATCCAAACTCCGGGCTGCTACTGAGGAAATCGACACGGAAAAACCCAATAACACTTTGCCCGACTTGGGGATTGAACCTAGGACCTCACGACAGTCGCTCTTGCCACCACTAGACCAACGAAAAGAGAAAATTTGTTAACAGAAAGAACGCAAGAAAGGTACAGGATCTTTTATCCAATACTAGCTGTGTCCTCACGGCTCCGCCCGTAGCCTATGTTACTCAGTGACAATGTAGCTGTCTAACGGCAAAATATTTTTTGAAATCGGTCCAGTAGTTTTTAAGTTTATTCGTTACATACAAAAATACAAATCTTTCCTCTTTATAATATTAGTATAGAGTAGTCACATATCTGTTGGATAATCGTCATCATTCTTCCGTTATTTTTCCTTATAGCGTGATAGTATTATATATAATCGCATCCTTCCTTATCTTTATCTATGTATCGTCTTATCATTGTCTGAATCTTCACAGTTTCAAAGCACTCCTATATTTCATTGTAATAGCTTTCGTAAGAGCATGACAATAATTTATTACCAGTAAATTGAATTTCTATCGTTTGAATTTCTACCGTGCAATGGTGCTTGTAATTTTGTGCTTCAGTTGAGTTTAGTAATTTGTTTATTTACATTGTTAATAAATTGAACGTGTCTTTGTAAAGGTGTGGAAGTATCGATGGTAAATAAAATCAAGAATTCGTTGAAGTAAAATTTCCTGAATTTATTTTGTTCAAAAATATCTCTTCCTCCTAGCTTTTTCACAATTATGTTAAGGTCAGCTTCCAGTCTAACCAGATGCGGCTGAATACCAGTATTTTACACGAAACGACTGCCATCAGACCTCCACAACATAGTTACTGGGCAATGCCGATACCCTAAGGTTAGACCGGTGGTCAGACTTCTTCGTAACTATGTTGAGTTGAAAAAAAAGCTAGACGGAGGAGAATACCAGTCGAAAATTTTACAGTAGCGCAGATAGTTACTTCTTTTTCTACACACCCCATCATAAATACAAACATGAGATTGTTCTTCTTTTCGTGTGGTTAGTGACTAACCTGGGGTCAGAGTTTATGCCACCAATGGGCCTCTGACTTGGCTTCACATGCCGTCGAGAAATACCTCTCAGGCATGCCGGTTTCCTCACGATGTTTTCGTTCACCGTTTTTAAGCAAGTGATAATTATACAATACGCACATGAATCCGAAAAGTCAGAGGTGCGTGCCTTGGGTTCGAACTCGAGACGTATGACTTAGCAGTCCAACGGTCACACCACTAGGCTATCACTGCTGTTAAAACATGAGATTAATAAGCAGTAATTCAAACTATTTTGTTGATCTCAGTACTTTAATATTGAAAGCGAGTACGACTTATATAATACAAAATAATTTATTTAAAGTAACATTTGAATTTTCACCCTCTTTGTCTAATTAAGGCCGCCTGTTTTGACGCACATTTTCAAGTTAACCAACAAATTTGAATGGCCCTTTTATTTAATTAGTTTGCATAAACAACGGGACATCTTTGAAATTGGCACGGTTAGAATCATACTGTGTTGTGCTATTTATTTATTCTCTTATAATATTAATAATTTGTATGGTATGAATAAATTGTGAGCCGTATATGGGAGAAGAAATTTCTAAAAATCACGTCAATGAAGAAAGGGAAAATGAAATATTTATTAATTTTTGTGATAGTTTTAATTTCTAACGTAAGGACGACACGCGTTTCGGCAATCTTCGTGTTTCCGAATTTGTACGAATTATGCGACTAATAAAATTACCCATCCAGGATGAATCCAAAGACAATGAAGTCGGAGTTGTATGATATTATAAAGACACACAAAGAAAGACTGAGCGAACCGCATAATTCGTAAAAGATCGGAAACACGAAGATTGCCGAGGCTCATAACTTATATCGTAGTACTGTACTATTTGCATTCGACAGACATTTTACGTCAAGGCCCTTAGAACCACGGCTTAGAACCCTTAATCAAAGTTTATCATCTTACATTTCCGGAAACTCAGTAATCTTTAATCAAATAAAAAGTTATCATTGTCCTATATCTACAGGGGACTCGGCAGTAAACATTTTTGCCCCAAATACCGGAAAAGAGCCGAATGTTAAAGCAACGTGGCTAATAAAAGGACGATTTCATATAAAAATACTCCATTATCCAATTTTATCTGATTTCCCAATAGTTTTTATATATAGAATTGTGTTATTGATGTGTATCTACAGCGAGAGAGGACTGTCGACCGATTTATATTGGATTCTTACGCCTCAAATACTCCACAAAGGAATCACGAATTTGGGACACATTCTGGGGAACCCTTTATCGAATGGCAAAAAGCTTTTCACGACGAAAATTGAAAAATTTAAAGACTGATCGATTGTAATGTACGACCATTTTATTTTAGGAATGTCAATGTCCAAAATCGGATAGAAAAAGAAAAGCATTTCATCTTCAGCTTTATTTAAAATATTAAAATTTAACAGTAGAGTACTAATTAATATTTGAGGTTAGAAGCTACTTTTAATAATTATTGCACAAAAAGCTCTTAAAATAGCTCCGAGCACTTATTTTTAAGATACTGCCGACCATACATTTAATATTAAATAATGATGTCATCATAATATGTACTATCAAAGAAAGATTGAACAAGTAATTGATAAACGACTCCTGGTAAAAAAATCAAAGAAAATAAAGTGAAAAGTCATCAACAGAAGTTTACGTTCCAACATCCCTTTAGATATCTTGAAAGTACTTTATTCTACACAACACTATTTTTGGTATACACAAAAGCCGAAACATCTCAAAAAGATTTTCAAAAAAATAGAATGCCATTTTTTTAAAATAGATCTCCAAGTTACGTGCTGGTTTATGTTATGTCAAGTTCTCTAGTAGAGTACGGAATGCATGTGTGCCATGAAGGGGTAGGTTGTCTAATACAAGGGAACTTATGGAGTCGACCATCTCAGCCATCAAATTTTGCGATCCACTGATATTTGTAGATACCCTATTACCCATTGAAACAAAAAATTAATTGTTTTTTGAAGGTCTATAAAATAATCAATCGCTTCTCCTAGTGATTCTGAATAAATTAGTTTCAGGTTTAATATTTAGTAGAACTATGTTGTTTTATTTTTCTTTTAAAGATGTAACATGCATACAATGTTTCGTTATTTCAGAATTTACAGTCAGTTTTGAACTGCAATCAATTTTGATGATAGTTAAGTCCGTTTGATCTCGATATTTGCTAATGAATTTAGCAATGGAATTGTGTTTGTCTATTGCAGATAACTAATTTATGATAATCCGGTAGTGTGTGGTCGTTGGTGCAATACTAACACGTACAATGGTAAAGTTAGATATGTATTTAAGGTAATTTGTAAAAGTAATTTACAATTATAACGGTTGTATGTTCTCGAGTTCTAGAAAGAAGAATAGTAATATTTCATATTAAATTGTATCTACAGTTTATTAAAGTGCTGTATCTAATTTAAGATACTCGTGCGTTTTTCTTTAATTTGAAACATTAACTAGAAAATCAGCGCTAGGTATTGGGATCTTAGGCCTAGCACGAACATTAGACGTATCGGTAATGTAAGCGAATTTAGAATCGAAATTACAACTGTCCTATAAAATTTTTGTTTATTTTTTTGCGACATGCACAATTTGTATCATACATAGATATGAATAAAGTTTTTAATTTAGTTAAATAGTTTGTGCAAAATGAGTATTTCCAATTCATAATTCACTCACATTAACGTTACTAACGAAAGGAGGGTTGATGTCAGGCAGGCAGCCGGTCATAAAACAATAAGCCAAAACCTCTAACAACATGGATTTATTGAAATACATGTTGTGCCGACCCCACCTCGTGTGGGATAAGGGCAGGAAGAAGAAGAAGACTAACGTTACTAACGCCACAAAATTCATGCTAGGCCCTTTTGGCACTTCTGTCTTACTATTATTGTTTTTTGTATGCCTATTCAATTGTATGTGCCAATAAATACTTTTCTATTTCTATTTCTTAGAATATTATGACCATATTCAAATTATTTATTTGTATACGTAACTTACCCGCACGTACTCATGTTTTTGTTACAATGCTACCAAAATTTCTTCATTTGTATGCTTTACTTGTTTGCGTTCGTGCTATCTCCGTCTCAATTGTACCTCCAAGTGGTACAATCTAACCAAAAATGCACTTCTATCGTACAAACACGAGTATGAATAACAAAACATTATCCTTCTACCCGTATTCAAGACGCCGCATAGTTCTCAGGAAGTCTGCGAACGACATCATCTGCAAAGATCCGCTTTGGACGTGGATCGCTTCATTTGATTTCCGGTATCGGTCCTCGGGGCTCACTGATGTTGGGAAATCTAATGTAACTTACACATACATACCATGTTCTCTTATTTATTTGTGTTAGACGCGTGTGTACTATGTTGTGGTACAGTCGGTTCCATGTAAACAGTGTATTTTGTAAATATGACTGAAGTTGGCGCCGTTCGCAACTAGATGGCGCTACGTGTAGCAAATTAAACGGATATAATTATTCTTTGATTTTGCTACTGCTGCCAATGCTGTATAAAAACTGTTTATTTGGTAGTATGGAACAGTTTTTCATCCATTTATAAATTAATTATAGTGAGCTATAGGTGCGTATTCTAAAACAATGCTCGGTTATGAATTTTGAGTTAAAACTGGATTTGAGTGGAGATTTAATTCTAATCACTGCTCAAATCTAGACTTAGAAGCTTATATTATTATTTTAACAGCATAATTATGTTGTGTTGATATTTTGAGGTTGGTAGATAAATTATTCTACTTTGTAGGTACTTACTATAAAAACTAACTAAACTAAAAGAAAAAACATGAATAGGTACATGGTACACCAATATAATATAAACAATATTAATATTCCAAGAATTCTGTTATTGTCACATAAAAGCCAATATATTAAAACTATATCAAAACATATCAAAGGCGAAACCAAAGATTCTTGTTTCGAATTTCTTTGAGAAAAATATTCATAATTTCAATATCTCTTTTTTATACCAAGGCATCGTAAAGAGCAATACTTTATTGGAAATGTGAAGGAAAAAATATCCATATTTGTTCAATAGCGATCCAATCGAAGGCGGAAGGTTGAATGTCACAGGTCGGGAGGACCGTTTAACCCTATAAGAATTTTTCCTACCTTTCTGATATAGGTTTTATGACCTGCAACGTGTTTTTGTTAATAAACCAGCCGGTGTTGATGTGGGTGGAAACTTTTTCACTTACTTTACCCTTTTCGCTCTAGGTCTAATGAATTAATGTTTTAGAAAAGATGTGGTGTGTCAAACTTTATCTATCATCAGCACTATTAGGCACAGAAGGTACAAAAAATACAATGGATCACAATTTCAATTTATAATGACTCAAAACTTTGTAGTGTAACAAGACGGACGCAAAAGAGATCATCTGTAGCCGAAGTAGGCGAGAGCCTGTCTTTCGGCATGCAGCATCAAAGCCCATAGAAATATTGGTGTGATTTACTTAGTACAGTACAATATGTACAAAGCTTCCAAGTGCTTTTGCTGGGAAGAAGCAGAGCATCTCCCCAGCGTACGTCTCTGTCCGTGACAATTGTTCAGCATTAACAGTTTCTTTGTCTACAAAAAACAGTTTTGACTAAGCCCCAATAATTTCCAATTTTACCCTACCCGGGAAACCAACTTGTCTCCCGTCATGCCATTTAAAAGAATTCTACCCAAATGGAATGATGCCAAGTATGATAACAGAAATATACGGCCAGTCTGATGACATATATGTAAGGCTGTTTCATTTGATATTTACACAATAAGATTTTATATGGAGACCTTATTTGATTACGTGAACTGAATCGACGAGCCTGATTGAAGGAAGGAAGAAAATTTCCAAATGAAGTGAATGAAGATACTCGTAATGTATTGTTTTTTCCTTTTCATAAAAAAGGAATCTCACCACAATTTTTCTGGAACATGGTCATTTGTGTAGTAGCAGAATTAGCTAAAGATTATGATTATTGTACAAAGAGTAAAAATCTGCTGCCATAATTACAATAAAATACGAGCTGTGGAACAATATTCCTTTTGAAAATAGAAATAAGAACTAAGAATTAGATTATCATGATACTTGTGAGCAACAGTCTTGCTTGCGGCAACTTGTTACTTCACATAACAATGTAACTGTACTCAAAGAGAACCGTGCAACGTTTCTTTATTAGATTAACAGATGAGTCGCTGAAGGCTTCATTGGCCTTAGTGGCTCAGAACAACTAACTGTTAGTAATAGTCTTTCAGTGTATAATATGTTCCAACTATCAAACATTGTTGATGATACTGATCGCCATACACACGAAGTAAAAGCTACTACACCTAATAGTGAAGCCATTACAACATCTATTCGTAAAAAACAACTCCACAAAAACAGCACGATAATATGAATATCTCAACTAATCCGCACAAAGGAAGAACGTAAAGCACATTCAACTTTAAAATATACATAGAGAAATCTACGTTGGACGACAAGCGTAGTATAAATCTTTGTTAAAACATAGCAACACAGACGAAGTTTATGCAACCGGCGGTTATCTTACGGGCAGGCAACGAGCGAGTCTGCGTGGAATTACATTGTATGAACCAATCAAGGAAACACGGGATTTAGGATTTTATGGTCGAATTGTGCGGAATGGAGCCAGAATTTAGAAAATGGAGATATCATGCGGTGGATTTGCGTGTTTGTTGTAATAGAACGACTTTGATTTGTTAATGGGTTAGACTGGATTCAATTTTAAAAACAGATTCTAAGTGATGAATAATTTGTTAAAAATAACGTTCAATAAGGGAAATAAAATTATTGCAACCATAGGAAGAGAGGATAAACTTAACATGAATGTAGTAAATAAGGGACGAATTGGTAACCTGTCACTGCATAAAGAAATTTTTGATGGACGATATTCATAATTTCAAATGTGATAACGGATAGTGCACTTCTGATAAATATCGTGAGCGAGATTTTATGTATGTCATTGTATACATTTAGTAAATTTATGGGACAGACAAAATCCGATTCGTAGTAAGAAACAAACCCGGCCACGGTTAACAGCAAGTTTTGTATAATGAATAAAGTAACAAACGCTAAAATATGATGAAATTAAATTCATAAGCTGCCAGTTATTTTTCCTGTCTCAAAACTTTCAGACAAAGAAACTAATTTATACATCTGTTTGTAATATCTGTACTTCTAATTTGTAAATGGAGGGCTGAAGATGAATAAATTACTAAAACTGAACTGAATTGTGAAATAAATGATAGTAGTATTATTTTATATTTTCGGAAGACTAATTAATTGAAAGTGTAACCAAATGTTTATGACTACCCAAATTATTTATCAGTGAAGAGTATAGAAGCTTTATTGTTAAACAAAATATTACCTTTTTCCTCTATTGACAAACGTGACAAGTTCAAATTGTACAAATAGGTCCTGAGCGTCTTCTGTAATTGCAGTTTGAATCGTATATTTATTTCAAATAAAAACAGTGCAAGGTTGTACTAAAACAGTTTCAAACCTGGCACCAATAAAGCAGTAACATGAAGATTATTCATTGGAATGGATACTGATTTGAAATCTTAATATGACGCTATCAATTTCGAAATTGCACTAATTTCCTAATCACTTTTACCGGGTTTCGGAATTATATGGAAAGGTGTAATTCCAATATTAGTTCCGCAGTTCCGATTTCTATCTCCTCTTCATCTCTTTTAGGATAAACCGGCCGCAGCAAGCGGCAGTACATAGGGACCACTTTAGACTGATTATAATTATGCTATTGAATGATATTTGTGTTTTATTTGTAACATGTTTAAATCTTTTTAGATTTTATCGTGAAAAGAGTTTACAAGTTCATTTAATAAAATAGTTACAACTGAGAGCAATGTAGTATTTACAATATGAATAGCTTAAACATTGTAAAGTAATCACTATATGGAATGTAAACATCCGATTTTCTATTATACTTCCTTTCACAATTTTAATTGGTAAAAATCTTATGCAGTCGCTCGAATTTTTTTAGGTACTAAATGTTTGTAATATTGCATGAGCAAAGGCGTCCTCGTTTCCTTTCTAGCTCTTTTTAAAAGGTTTTACCCAAGTATAATATCCTCAAAAACAACAAAATTTTACCCCGGCTCCGAGTCTCCTTGTCTGTGGGCCATAAATTTGGCAAATACTGCAGCATTCACGAGATTCGTTCGTGCCGCTTGGAGAATGTAGACTGGACAATCCCGAATTTTTAATTCAATTATTTCTATTAGTAGGAGTAGTCTTTTAGTTTTTTATTTATTTATCATATGAATAGACGGAATAGAACTGTTTGGTATTGCTAATATTAACATGGATTGTATAATAACGCTAACTTGGATGCTCAATGTGGTTTATAATTACAATAACATTAATAAAACCCATTATCATAAAATAGAACCCGCAACGGAATTTCACCCAAAAACAATTGTTGCTGTGTAATATCACGTCGATATTATTGATCCACCTACTGGTCAGTATTACATTATTTATGTTTGGATTTGAGTATCGGTAAGCGATCAATTAGGAAGTCTTTACTATTTACAGCCTAGCCATGTATAAAGTAGGCACATAGGCTTCAAAAGATATAAGAACAAGACCTTGAACTCTACTCAACCCAAGCACAGGCATAAATATAAGTACTTTAGCTCCAAGCCGACGCCTTTTTGCGAACAAGCTATAAATTTGGCGAATGCTCGCATTCAGGAGATCTCCTCGACTGGACGAGGTATGTACCATTCTGAATATTTAACTCAGTTGACTTTTCACTTTCTGCAGACATGAGAGTTACTATTGTTGCGTTTGTTTAAAATTTACAATGTTGCTGTTTGTGCTTTTACTACTATTGGAACGATTTATTAGCTTTTATCGTATGGATTTTGTCTATAAACATTTTCTGTTGTTTGTAGATTTATTGATATTTTTGTTTTGCTTATTAACTGTTAAACTAATCGGGTAAGTGATTTTTGCAGACATTGGTATCTTGAAATCTGATACTTAAAGCCTCAATCATGTCAAAAAGGATAAACTTCAGCAGCTGCAATAGCATCAAGATTTTAGACAACATTCAACTTTCATATAATTCTGAGCTTTTATTGTAGAAATATTTACAATGTAAACAAGTTTATTAAATATAATATTAGTGTTTTTTTAATATCGTTTTAAAGTTCTAAATCCATTCGCAATAGCCTTATACTCAATACAATATTATGTAATTCCATTAATACTTACATAAGTTTCTACGTTGAGCATGTCTTAGTATAAAATAATGACTTTCTTCATTCGCTATGACGTGTTGTCAAAGAAATACCTCATGACGTTGGGAAGCATAATTAAAATTTGGCTTTGAATTTCGCGTTCGTTCACAAACGCTTGACAGTTCTACTTAGGGCTTAGTCTAAAGTACGTTGGAAATAATTATTTTATGTAAGTACAGTTTTAATGTACAGTTCATGTATGGTTTTGCAAATGTAAGTTTTTGTTTCACTGTTATCTTATCTTATGAGACAAAAAGTGTTACTGTATAATGTACTTACCGGTCAAGGATATAAGTTACAAAAGGAAATAATGGACATACATCACCTCTGACTTTTCGGATTCATGTGTGTATAGTATAATTATCACTTGCTTAAAAATGGTGAAGGAAAACATCGTGGGGAAACCAGCAAAAAACAGCCTGAGAGATATTTCTTGACGACGTGTGAAGCTAAGTCAGGGGATCATGGGTGGCATAAACTCTGACACCAGGTTAGTCACTAATCACACGGAAAGAAGAAGGACACAAAGTTTTTAATCTTTTCAGTGAATACTCTAATACTTCACTCACTGCAGCTGGCTTCTTTACTGCTCAATCTCAAGGTAAAAGATGGACTGGACATGTAAGTTAATTAAATAATGAGGAACTTTATTGGACCTCTCGTAAAACAAGGGTGTGATGGGAGTTAAAGTCTGACGAATACACACAAAAATGTTCACAGCCAACGAAATTACCAACAAAATAATTCATTTAAGTACACCCTAAACCAAATCAACGCTAGTTAGTCTTAAAACGCGTTCTGTTTTAAACTCAGCTGCTGGCGACGTCGAGGGCAATTTGTCAAGCTCTTGGGCCACTTCTGATTTTAATTAAATGTCATTTTAGTCCACGTAACGCAAATTAACCCCTCGTCTATGTTTGCCTATATTTTGGTTGAGTATTCCTGTATTGTTGATATCGTAATTATTTTTCGGGTATTTCGAAATGTTGATGTTTTCACTTAAGTCGGTTGATTGGAGCGGTAGTGAGATGGCAGTGATTTGAAATTATGCTTGCTGTAACTAGTTGATCACTTGCTTATAAGCTCTGGAGTAGAACTTTTAGTTTCAGTAAGTGCTATTAATAGCCCGAGAAATGAACTGCAAGAAAATATCTTCAGTATTAATAGACTTTAGAGATGATGTGAAAAAATTGAGTGTTTCCCACAAAACAGGAAGATTGTAATATAATGTAAGGCCTTACCATTGTGAAAGTCACTCAAATGAGTACAATAGCATCTTATTTGACTTCAAACAGCTATGAAAGCATATAAAGCAGTTTACTGTGTTCCGTCGTGTATATCTAATATCCAGAGGGGTGTAGGAGAATCCCTCTAATTTATCTATGTTCCTTGGATTCATGTGTTCCATCTTAGACCCTGTGTGTGCTTACCAACAGGGGAGACTAGGGTCAAACGCGACCATATCAAGAATAAAATTAAAATAATTCATGATAGTTTGATGTATTCCAAACTCGCATTATCATAACACCCTAAAACACAATTGCAACAAGTCCCAAACATAACCGCAGACCTACTAGATAGACCAAACGAAAAGCAAACTTAAGCATTCAAATTAAAAATTCACGAACGCTACGCCCGGCAAGATAACTCCTGACAGTAAAGTTTTCCAATTATTCCAATGTCAAAATACGTCCAATCGACACGCGCGCTCCCAGTCAAATGCGTAAATTCAAATTTCAAGAATTCCATTTGTAACTATAGAATTCAGATATGAAATACGGTGCCGATAGATTTTACAACGAATAAAATGAAAATTCAATGAATACATTTTTAAAATTTAAATCGTTCGATACGTCGGCGGGACCCTCGTTCATTTGCATAACGTACCCGTTAAATGCGCATTTGTCTATTTGAAATGATTTTGTTTTTTTTTGTGTTGAAATGAAAAATGTTGCGGAATGGAATTTTAACTGTCAGTTTGGTTTTGTCCATGGAAATCCAAGCTTAATCAGTATTAAATGTGCATCATTTTAAATTCAGCTTATAGTATCGGATCGGATTTAAAATTTGAAAACGTTTTAGTGAAAACACCATTTATGAATGTGAAATCCAATTTTGTTGAATGAAAAATCCATTCATTCGATGTACAACAGATTGACTGCTTAGGTACTATACAAATTGTTTGAACATTTCAATAGCTTCGAAATATCGGAACAAAACTTTTATCACAATTAACTTTTTCCATTCGCTGCAGTCAATTTGGAACTATCTTTATACGGATATAACTTTTGACCAACTCTATCGTTTCTGATGAATACGTCGGGCGCAGGTCGAGTGATTGATAGACATGCACTGCAGGATGCAAAAAAAAATAGTTCTATCCACGATATAGACGAAGATTTTAACAGTAGTACTACGAAAATTGGATAAGAGATACCTTACCTTAGGCCTTAGTTATTATAGTCTCGTTCCTTTTTTTTCTATTTGACAGCTTGTAGATGGTCTTGCGGACCGTTTCCGGGCAAGCAAGGCGTAACCGGGCAGTTATTGGCGAGACCTGAAGGGTCTCCAACCAACAAGCTAACTACTATTACTACTACTAAAATCATGACTAGATAGCAACAACAGCACTAACGGCGACCCCTAATGGGACTCGGACCTCGGCTTAGGGCGTTGCTTGCGAGAGGACTGGGAGGGAGACAGCTTGATGAGGGCTGAATTAACGGTGTTTCTACGGAGTCAGAAAAGACGACCGGCTCCGCAGCTGCAGCGGGTGAGCATGGTGGATCAGGGATAGTCTCGTTCGAAGACTAGTTAAGTGTTTATACTTTAGCAGAAGTCGGTGTAGAAAATTCTGGTTACATAACAAACATAAGATTATTTAAAGAATGGGCTTAGAAATTGAAGATCAACTATTTGCCTTTCGCTCACAGAAAACGTGCGAGAGCGAGATGTAAATAACAACAACAATAGTAACGTTTAAATACACGACTTTATACCTTGATAAACTTATAGGACGCTCTTAGAATTCATAATTTCTACTATAATAGATAGACAAACTAAAGCTCGCTCATAGGTATGTGATGTCACGATAATCTACTTAGGTCTAGGACAAGAACGGACTGGCGGAAGAGCGGACGGTTGAACAGAATGAAACGGACGTAAACGAAAGGTCCTTTGAAACTGCGGAATTGCGAAAAGGAAATATGAAAGACTGCATGATTCATAGTATGAATATTATTATATTATTCTTAGCAGTGGTAGCGGGTTAACACCTGCGTTCCATGCAGGAGGGTCTGAGGTCGACCCTGGTCTGCGCCTCTTGGTTTTTGAATACATGTGCGGATCAAAATTTGATGCGGAAAACATCGTGAGGAAACTTGCACACCTGAGAGGGCTACGAAAACTGTTCTCGGTGGTGTGTAGTCCCCAACCCGCACTAGGCCAACGTGGTGGACTAAGGCTTACACTCTTCTCATTCCGAGAAGTGGCCCGTGCCCAGTTATAGGACAAAAGTGGGCTGATTAATATTCTTACGGCAAAATAGTCAAACGCTAGTTAATTTTAAGTTGCCGTTAAGTTCGTGTCGTCACTGTCACTTCCCCTTAAAGTGA
This sequence comes from Amphipyra berbera, assembly GCA_910594945.2. Classification (NCBI taxonomy): domain Eukaryota; kingdom Metazoa; phylum Arthropoda; class Insecta; order Lepidoptera; family Noctuidae; genus Amphipyra; species Amphipyra berbera. Next base: position 3,469,332 of record OU343136.1, on the reverse strand, counting down.
CAGTGACAGCACGAGATTTAACGGCAACTTAAAATTGAGCAGCGTTTTAGTATAAAATTTGGCTATTAGACTTAAGTTAAACTAGGCAGATAAACTATCTTGCCTGGTGAAGACTTTTTATAGACTATTCACGCTACAATGGCTTATGCAAGCACAGTTTAATATCCATCGCTCCATTGACCGTAAAATGTGTTCAACATAAGAGACTGTAAACTGAGCCATTAGCTGTAGGTGGTTGTAGATGTCATAACTATTATTACAAGGTGGAATAAATACATTCCTACTTAAGATGTTTCAGTAAGGGCTATTAACTATCAAATGTTCTTAACATCACATTGTGATACGTACCTAAAATAAATATGACAGTGCTGTAGTTATCATTGCCAGGCGACAAATTGTCTTATATTGTGGGTAGACGGATTGTTACTAATAGGCATGAGGGAGGGCGGTGCTGTCAATCTTCTTGGCTTTGTCAAGCACCACTTAAATGCGATAAATGTAAAAACAAACGATTCGATTATGAATCGAGATGTTGTAACCAAAAAGTTGAGTCGATTGTACTCACCGCATCCCTACTCAATCAGTTGAAAGCCGAACTGGCTGCTTACAGAATACTTTTTCCGTCCAATTCAAAACTCGAATGCGGTTACCGAGCGGTCTTTGACAAGTTATTTATTTTTGAAATTGGAACCTTGATGGGTTGAAAGCATTGGAAAATATCTATGCGGCCAGTTATGTAAGCGGTGCTAGCATTGGTTGATAAAAACCTTGGGCTCTAAGCAAATTGCTAATGGAAATTGTATATTGAAAAAATATGATTGCTGCAAAAATATCTGGCAGATACGCCGAAGGCCGTTATCAGAATTAAAGTTGGAAGCTGTTATTATTAGTGATGTGCCGACTATGGTTTTGGCCGCATAGCCGACTAATGGGCTCCGAGTATGGCCGACTACTCTTTGACTAGCCATCGCCTACAAAATAGGAAGGAAAGTCGACTTTACCGAATAGTCAGCCAACTACAAAAACAATCAACCATCACTAATTATAAAAAAAAAATCCTTACAAAATTGTGTTCACATTGTGAAGATATTCTAAAAACAAAATTCTCAGATAACCTTCCAGTTAAATTCTGACTTCTAGTCTAACGGGTCAGGTTTGAATCTTTGAAGCGACTGCACCCTTGGGTACCGGTGAATATTCCATAGTAAATTGGGTATCCCATCCACAGAGACTTGCAGTTTATAGCAAGCGTTCCAACTTGGAATTTAAGTAATTGATACCATTTCTCATTACAGAAACGATAATAAGATTAAAATTTTAATTTGAATGAATTTTGTACTTCATTTAATTGACCTGAGTTATAGCATCAAATTGAGGGGCTCGTGGCTAATTACGATTTGCGAGGTTAAGCTGCGCTTGCCGCGATCAGCCTGTGGATGGGTGACCGTTCGGTACACATCTAGACCCATCCGTGCCTCGAAGAGCACGTTAAACAGTCGGTCCCAGGTGTCATACGAATACATGACAGTCGTTTCGGGAAGTAAAAAGCCCGAAAGTCTAACAACTGGTCTAACCTTAGGATATCGGCGTTGCCCAGTAACTGTGTTGCGGAGGTCTGATGGTAGTCGTTCCGTGTAAAATGCTGGTATTTAGCCGCGTCAGATTAGACTGGAAGCTGACCCCAACATAGTTGGGAAAATGCTAAGCAGAACAGAACTGGAGATATAGCATTAATGGTTGGTGAATAAATAGGATATAAATAGGATAGCTTCTTTAAGTGTAAATTAAACTTGGTTTAAGTGTAATGCATTTGCAAATGATTCGGAGCAATAATTGGATATTTAATGGTCGGGCCAAGTGTTATTGGGTTTTTCCGTGTGGAACTCTTCAGTAGCAGCCCGGAATTTGGATTTGTGCCCGGTTGATGGCAATAGGTTCGCCCCTTATTACATGGGACTTGAAAATTACAGCGAAATGAGGGTGTTATAATACACATCTGCACAACTCTTTAGGGAATACAGGCTTGAGGTTATGTTAATGTTTTATGGAATAATAAAACAAATCTTATTCAAAATAGCAGGCTTGTATCTAAATCGAATGTGTTAGTGATATTATAATACTAAATTCGTGATTTTAGAAGAAGAAAAAAAAGATAACACAGACAATTAACTACTTTACCTAATTATTATTTTAAATTACACCCAAAAGGCCGTAGATATAAAAAAAATTATGGATGATAAGATGGCGATGATTAAAATGGGCCTTGACGTGAGGGATACATTAGCAAAGAAGCAAATATTTACTACGATTAATTAAAAAAATATAATAAAATGACTATTTAGTTTCTTCTTCCAAGCTTGTCCAACTAGTGAAGGTTGGTCACCTGATCATTTAACCCTCGGTCACCACCACAGAAATCTAAAAAATTAAGACAATGGTGTCGATTCTGTTGTGCACAAACTTATTCATTATTTATACATATAATTTATATTTTTAAATATTTCTATAAAAAATATAAAAAAAACATTTAAAAATATAAAAATATCGCTTTCTGTATCAGGCCCTTGGCCCAGCTGCCCAACGAGAGCTTCGTCAGATGTTGGTCGAGGCTCTTGGCTATTAAGCCATTGGCCGTAACGACTATCGGCACAATGACTGCTGAGTCAACCTCCCACATGTCGACAACTTCGTGTGTCAAGTCGTCTTGATACTTAAACGAAAGACAATGGTGTCGATTCTGTTGTGCATAAACTTAATTTAGGCTATTGCCATCTTTTTTACTCTGATAAAACAAGAAAGAGATGGACGTAAATAAGAACTGTCAAATTTAGTTGAACTTTTCCATACTCTAGACGTCACGTCAGATCGTGTCGACTAAAAACACGGTGAAGTTCAAGGCGTAAACTAGTATGACACCTCTAACTTAGTTCTTATCTACCACCGTCCTTTTCTCGCGCTGTATGTTAGTAAAAGAAAGCAATAGCAATTCTCTTATTTTAGTTTAGTTGGTGAATAACAGAATCAGTACCATTATTTACATTTCTGTCACATCTGTCTAAAAATACTTCAGCTCCATAAAAAAGGAGGAAAAACTGACTATCTCCATAACCAACGATGTCTATTAAAACATAATATCTCAATTGTACGTCACGGGGTGGACGCGTGACGTCATGAGTTATGGGGTGCGCTTTAATTAAAGTTTGTCTAATTAATCAGACGGGGAGCAAAGTTGGTGCGAATATTTCTTGTTTTAACATTCGCTATGAAGGCGTCCCCAGTGGTTCCTTTTTTGCGAGTTAGAAAAAATGGATTTTGTTTTTCGTACGAGGTTTAAATTATACGTGGTAATTACTCTTAGTTACGTTAGATAATGTGTGTTGTGTTAGTAGATAATTTTATGACCACAAAATGTACAATTTCAACTATAACAGAAATTCGTTTCTGTTAATTTGAGCAACGCATAAATGCTAGTCTAGACGTACCTAATTCTATTTCACTAATGCAGTTAATGTTGCCACTACCAGCGCCAGTTACAAAACACAACAAACAGCACATTGCACAATAAACAAAGAACTAACTCAAATAAATGTTAACGTTAAAATTAAAACAAAAATAACGGCGACGCATAAAAATAAAACAAACTCAGTTAACATAACTGCAGTAAATCAAATGTAATTTTTGTACAGAAAATATAAAGTGTTGAAGCACTGTGCGAACTTACCTATATAAACGTCAGATAGAACATTTCATTGTAACTTTTATGTACGTCGCCTCATGAAGTATGGCATAGTTTTATTAAAACTATTTTTGATTTATTCTGTCTGTAGCGGGCAAGTTTATGAAATATTAGTTTCAATATTATTTTGGCAATATAATGGAGTTGAGGGGATATTAGCAACGGAATATGTTGTTAGACATTATTAAACTGAATAGGCTATCATAAATTATAGGAACACTAGGATATAACTATTTTGGATGGGCCAAGTTTTGTTAAAGCTATTTCATAATCTATTATTCTAAATTGTTTATTGTTATATAATGATATTATTATACAAAAAAAAGTAGATATCGCAATGACGCACCAAAAGTAACAATTCAAAACCACCAATTGTTGATGTATTTTGCTCCGATGTATATAGCTCTCTCTTTCAATCTCGTACTTCATCCGTATCTATGTCCTACTCATTAGAGATACTAGTGAAAATGATGCAAGATCTACTTTTACCTATACGCCATAATCTATGATCGTGACATATCAATAGAATAAAATATAATTGGTGTTAGTCGTAGCTAATAATACTTGGCAACTTGCAGCTTTTATTTTTTTTATTCTGGCGTTAAAAGTTTAACAGAAAAACCACTTAACTTTGTATACAAAATTCGAACATAAATTTCTTAACAAAAAAAATGTTTACAGCGAAACACGAGCGTTGTGTTATTAAACAAATGGACTTAATTAATCAAAGAAGCGATTTGTCAAATCCCCGGGATGTATAAACATTGCCGGCAGCCGCCATGTTTTAGCGGACGTCCGGGAAAATTCGATGATAAAAGCTAATTTTTATTGTTTCCTCGTCGCCAATATTTTGTCTGCGAACTTTGTTTTTTGAACCACTGTGTGAAGTGATATTTATTTTGTGTTTAAGTGCTGCAATTTGTACTCTATTTGTCATTATGTGAAAGCCTAAAGGTGTTGCATAGACTACGATTTTTGATTTTGATATTAATTGCCACACAATATTAAATGTCTGACTCTTGATTTCTGTTTCGTTCAGGCTTGGACACTGAGGTACATAGTGCTCGATGTAATGTTGCAACAAATGTTGCAGTGGGGTACACCTAGGGATACATTGAGTGTATGTGTCATAATCTAAACCTACCGTAACACCTGCAAAAATAATATATAAAGACATAACTACACCATGTACATTCAAGAAATTGAAGCAAATGTAATAAGTGTAGGCGAAAACATCGTGAGGAAACCTGCATGCCTGAGAGATATTTCTCGACGGCATGTGAAGCCAAGACAAAAGCCCATGAGTGGCATAAACTCTGACACCAGGTTAATCACTAACCACACGAAAAGTAGAAGGCGCGCGAATTGAATGCAGAGCTGAAGAATGCGTGTAGGAATGCGCTAGTGCTGTTAGATGACAAGGACAGCACTACATTTGCGGGCGTGTGAGGCTAGGCGTGCGGACGACGGGGGGAGCTTTACCTCAGGCCCCGAATGCATTCAATTCGCCCGCCTTCATTAGTAGTAATAAAAAAGGTACTAATAAATGAATTTTAATTTTAGGATAAGCAGGCAAGTGATGAGGTTAAGAAACCACTTAGTAGTATTAGATACTTAAGGTCTATGTTATCATTAGTTCTCATTGAGAATGTAGTAATTAACATACTAATAGGTTTCTGAAAGCATATAAGGCTCCCATCAAATTAAATTATGATCAACGCCCTCTCAACTACAAACGGTGACATTTCTTATTTAAATAATCATGAAATACGGGACTCTACTAAGAAAACTCGTTTAAAACTCGCTCCGAACTCACGTCACACGTCAATTATTCAATCGGTATGTTTGACAGAGCTCCTTATTAATTCAACACATCGCGCAGCACACCGCTGAGGAGCAAAAGTTTTTCAATTAACACCCTCGGGTCGATAGCATTAAAATTCCAACGAAATTTCACAAAACTTATGTGTTATGTGAAACCGACGATGAAAGGTGTGCTAATTTATATGTACAGAACCAATTATAAGGTGTATTGTATTGCCTAAGGGACTCAGAAAGTCCGTATATCATTGATTTAGGAACATTTCCTACGCTTTTATAATGAGCACATAACGACGATCATTTCAAATATTTAACCTTGGTTTTTCAAAATTCTAGAATACTATAGATAGTTAAAAAAAAATTTTAGAGTTTGGTAAACAAGCTGACGGTCTACGTGATGGTGAGTGGTTACCATAGCCTATATACGCCTACAACCCCAAAAGGATTGCTGATACGTTGCTAACCCTGAGACAAAATTAGTGGATATCTTTGAGATGCTAAATCATAGCATAATCAGCTCATTGCTGTCCCACTGCTGGGTACTCTTTTCAGAATGAGAAAGATTAAGACCTTAGTCTACCATGCTTATCTAGTGCGGGTTGGCTGACAACACCCCATCGAAATTTTTTTAGAGCATCTCAGGTATGCAGGTTTCCTCACGATGTTTTCCTTCACCGTTAACGCAAGTGATAATCAAATTCTGACCTCCAAATCAATTGAAAAGTCAGAGGTGCGGACTGGGATCGATCTCAGCCCCTCCTGTATGGAGGATATGACTGCTTACTTCAAACATCCAAAACTGACAGTAACAACTGTTCAAAACAGTAATGAACTCGAATCGATATCGACATTAACGTTAACCAATGGTAGCCCTCCGATCAATGCTTTAACGGCACCCTTTAGTTAACTTCAGAGAAATTGTTATAATTTCACAGAGAAATAAACTTGAATTCGTTAACACTGCATATATCGTTGCAAAAGTTTCTCTCGAAGTTAGCATTACGTAAAGCGCGAAATGTTCGGCTGTAATCGAATTATTATTTTGTGTTGGAATCCAATTTGTAAAGCGGTAGTATGAATGATTGCATACGGTAAAGTGATTACATGTGAGTATTTTAGTTGATGATATTTTGTGTCTGTCTGCAGTGACGGGTTAATTGTACCTTGAAGGGTGCGTTTTTAAGTAGATAGATAGCAGTGATAGCCTAGTGGTGTGACCGTCGTACTGCCAAGTCATAGGTCTCGAGTTCGAACCCAAGGCACGCACCGCTGACTTTTCGGATTCATGTACGTATTGTATAATTATCACTTGCTTAAAAACGGTGAAGGAAAACATCGTGAGGAAACCAGCATGCCTGAGAGATATTTCTCGACGGCATGTGAAGCCAAGTCAGAGGCTCATGGGCGGCATAAATTCTGACACCAGGTTAGTCACTAACCACACGAAAAGAAGAAGAAGTAGATAGAAATCTGCTTCTTAGTTCTACCGTTCGATTTCTAAAATGCTGTTAAGTGACATTTTGTCAAATTTGCGTTTTATATACCTACCACGTGAAAGCGCAATTTTTTCTCTATCTATCAGTGTTGTTCATATTTTTCTATCCCTTATACGAGATACGAGATCCAAGGATTACTTACATCACTAACTACGTCATTTTTGGAATTGTACAATCCTGAAAAACGGTTAACTCACACAAAAACTGAAATTTTAAAAACAATAATAGTCTCGTAACTCATCAAAAATTATAACTATGTAAGCTTAAAAGTAGCCCACAACACCTGTATGTCTTCAGAATTTCTAAGGACAACAATTTCCACATTTTTGCTCATTACTCCTCATTAGGTTTACTCACTTATTAATGGTATTTTATAAATCGAAAGGCAGATATTAGAATCTGAAAAAATATTGAGCAGAAAGGAAGTTTTATACCAGACTAACCTAGGATATAAATAAAAATAAATTTATGAAAAGAAAACGACCCCAAGCACACATTATTAAGAAAAAAAAATAAGTGCAAACACACATCTAATTTAAAAAGAAACAAGTTGCAATCACCGAGTTCAAATTTCAATTTCGGAACGCCACTCGTACCGTGTTCAAACACTCACAGAGATACAATCGTGTACGTACGTAAACACACACTTCAAACGCTCGTCTCTGACTGGTTGATCTGTTACACATAATTACGCCCGTCTAGCCTCTAGGCTTGTTGAAATACGGCAAATACTGGGTGTATTAATGATCTAGTTCTCGTTACATTGGTGTAAACAATGTTTGACTGTCTAATGCTTTTCCAAACTGGATATTGGCAGCACGTAGGTACCTTTTATGGTGTCCGTTTTCTGTTGACTTGGAAATCAAGTTAATTAGCACTTTTCGACACCCTTTATAAGCAGTGTTACCCCGGTCACTGACATGCGCGCAAACATTCGTACACTGTACGAATGTTTTCCGTTTTGTATGGAAAATGTTCGCATAGTCATTGCGAATGTCAGTCCCACACTTGTGGGTTTGCTTATTCGTGCGAATGTGAGTGACCCGCATTATACTAGCGATTGAAAGCTTGCCTTCTGCAGCAGGAGGGTCTGAGTACGATTCCGGCCTGTACCTCTGACTATTCTTATTCACATACGGTTCAGTAGGCCTACCACGAGTGGTTGCGGTGCATGCTTTTGCGAATCCCGTGACCCCGGCCGAACAGTCAGGAGAAGGAATACCGTTGGTTTTTAGCCGGTAAGAGTTCGGCCTTCCCCGGGCGAGGGATATCCATGAGGATATTCCAACGAGAAAAAAAAGGGCCTACCACTAATATCCATAATTAGTACCGTAAACATAACGTTAATTTGAGTGAATTTTGAATTGGAAATACTCGTTTCTCACATACTATTTAATTAAATTGAAAACTTTAGTTACATCTATGTGTGATACAAATTGTGCATGTCGCGAAAAAGAAACCAAAATGTTATAGGACAGTTGTATTTTCGATTCAAAATTCGCTTACATTAGCGATACGTTTACAATACCTACCTACCTCAAATGCTCGTGCGAGGCTTAATCTCAGTACCTACATTAACTCAAACTAATTTACCGAAAGATAATTTATACTTACATCAGATTAGCAAGCAATACAAGGTTAGTCGGAAAGGGAGTACTAAGCCGCGGACCACTTAAATTATCACTGATGACTATTTTAAAGCACCGATGACTATGTTAAAGCAAAATTCGATAATTTTTATTTACATGCAAAAAGATGTTTATTTCAGTTTTTTCAAAAAATAATCATACCTGCTTTAGTTATGAATTCAGAAAATTAAGTTTCTAATCCGTGACCCTAAATATGACCTAAATAGTAAACACAGCTGATCATAGCAATGGACAGATAGATTTTAGCATATTTTTTGCGAAATCTTTGAAAAGCTATTTCTCTTAAACTATCAAGCCAACCTGCACCAGGTCAGTGTAGTAGACTTTGGCCTAAACCAGGGGTCGGCAACCTTTTGAAACGGAAAACCCAAAAGTTGCAATTTACGAAATTTCACAGTTTTTAAAGAGCCACAAAAATCTTTCGTTTCAATATTTATAGTATTTGCTTAGACAGGGTGTCCTGCAATTAATGGATAACCTTGAAATGGGGTTTAGCAAAAACAATTACGTTTAAAAATAAATACAAAACGAAAATACATTTAGATATAGTTACTATATCTATCTCTCAGTCATAGTCAGTATATATTATAGTACTCAATTATGGATCGATTGCACGATTTTAAGGGTTTAAATAGTAAAATAATATTTTTTTGCTTATGGAACTGGAGAGCCGCAACTTTACATCGAAAGAGCCGCAGGTTGCCGACCCCTGGCCTAAACCCTTCTCATTTCCAGACAGTAATGAGCTGGTTATGATATGTTATGTATGGTATCGTAATTAAGGAACATCCCTCAGTAAGACAAAGTAGCTGAGCCAATCGAGACGATAGTACAATAATGTAACTAATAGTCAACTAAAAGGGATTTACGCAGGGGAGTTATCTTCGACAATCGGGCTGAACATTGATCAAGTTTCAAATTACATACAATCCTAGGCATTGTCGGGATACGGCGTAAGTGAAAAGAGAATGACTTGTATTATTATAGTTCAGCCATTTAAATCTATTCTATACAAAGAAATAAAATTAGTATCTCTTTGTAATGTTAAAATAACAGCTTTTTACTAAATGCATATGAAAGTATATACGGTACTTATAACAAAAAAACAATTTTTACATTTTTTGTTAGCCTGTTTATTTCGGCTACTCTCCGAAACGGCTAGACTGATTTTGACGGAACTTTCACTGGCAGATAGCTGATGTTATAAGGAGTAACTTATGCTACTTTTATTTTAGAAAAGAAAGAGAATTAGGGTTCGCTTAAAAAAAACCCATCCGACTTCTACGCGGACGAAGTCGAGGGCACAGCTAGTTTTGTATAAAATGTAAACAAATATTTGATCGTGTTGCGTTCATTTTGATTAAAGAATCCAATAAGAATACTTGAAAACAAAAATAATGGAAGAAAAAGGTATTAAAGTTTTCCTAAAAATGGGTATGTTTAATGGATTCTTAAAGCAAAATTAATGTTTCACGATCGTAGGTTTGTTTACCTTTTACACAAAATTTAAAAGGCTGGACTATAGATGAAACTATTCATTAAAAATAATATTAGGTCTCTCATTAAAAGTAGTTAAATAACATAATATTTCTGAACAACAAATACATAAAAAAAAAGCCTTTTGTCAGCAACAAATTGAATAAACTACCATTATTTCTTAAATTAAATAATGTTCTAATACAAAAACTATTTTTGGAACAAAATAATATGACTTGGCATGCCTCAAAAAATTTGGCAAGGTCCAAAAGTTAAATAGAGCATAACTGTCACTGCTTATCATCTAGTTCTAAAAGTTGTACGTCGGAAAAAAGTTGTACGATACAAACGATATGTCAACAAGCCAACTTACTATTGGAACGAAGCCAATTGTCAGAAAAAATGTTATTTGGATTAGCTATATTTTTGTTCGAAACAACTTCAAGTGCTCTGTTTTTATGTAAAAATAAACGCCTATATCTATGTGCATTTATAATGGCGGATTCCTATAATTTACGGAACGTTATTGGTTAAAATTGATGAGGCTAGTATCATGACCAATAATGAAGCAAAGACCTCATAGATTTGTATAGTAGACCCTGCCAATATGGAAAAATGGTTATCTCCGATAAAATTAGCTTAAGAGTATATTTACATGGCCAGTTTGGCAATAAAGTATGCTACTATTGGTAAGTAAAACGATTCGTTTTTGTTTATAGGAACCGAGTATAGGTCAACGTTATTTTTATCGATTTGAGTGATCACATTTTTTTTTCTGACCTGAGAAGTTAAGCATCAAAGAAAATACGATTATAACTAATAAGAATCAGTTTCACAATCGTTGCATAATTCTTATCTGGAAAATAAATATGGTGACAGATATTCTAAAGAGACACTGTCAAACCGTCATATTTATAATCGTTGATTGCGAAACAAGCCCTTAACACAATAACAAGTAAAATATTCTAAATAACTTTACTAGATACAAGTACAAATACCTCAAACAAATGTTGCCAACTGCACCCAAACATCGCTCACCGCTTCTCACTTCAAGTCACAGATAAGGAAATGCCGATTTTCCGCCCTGTGTATCTGTTACGACTCGGCACCATCGACCGGCATTTGTGCCGCTACATAGTGGAATCAGAGAGCGGATTCCCAAATATGAGTCTTTGTTCTAGAATGGATTCCAATTCTAGAATAGTTTCAAATTTAGAATAGATTCCAGTAGCGTTTGGTATTCCCGAATTTCGTTTGAATGTTGGTTATGTTAATCTTTTGGCATGAAATTTGTAAATGGAAATCGGGTGAGACAATATTGAGATTTTGATCCTAGTAGTGATGAGATGATCTATACTTCTATTCTAATATTATAAAGAGGAAAGATTTGTATTTTTGGATTTTTGTATGTACCTAACGAATAAACTTAAAAACTACTGGACCGATTTCAAAAATTCTTTTACCGTTAGAAAGCTACATTATCACTGAGTAACATAGGCTACGGGCGGAGCCGTGAGGACACAGCTAGTTATTTATAAATATGTAAGGTGATTATAAATATCTGAACTTAGATTTATTGAAAGGTATGTATAAGTTATATGGGCTATATCAATCACCAAACCGCTTGCTCAGGGCAGGTAGTTATCTTTTCATATCGAGCTTTTAATCAGCAGTGGTAGGACTGTGATAGGAAATAAAATATGTGAAACACATCGCAAACACAAGTATTTTATATTGGCTATCATTTTAACGGTTAGCTAAATAGTGAGGTTTTGGTTAGCGAAAAAGTTCTTTTTTTTTTAACTTTTCCTCACGCTAGGATTTCTCCTGTATCGTGGGTGCGTTTACAGACACAAATCTTCACATGCACAAACATCCAGACCAGGAACAACTATTTGTAGGCCATACAAATATTTTTTTCGTGCGGGAATCGATCCCACGATAAGTAGCGCAGGAACCGATCGGTCAGTCACTGCATCAAACGTGTCGACGAATTGATCAGCAATGCAGAATCAGCGGAGAAAATTAAAATAAAACAAAACAGAGTGGAAACTGATCGCGTTGTGATCACTTTTTACTTCTAACCTAACTGAGTCGAAGTGCTCAATAGCAAGTTTTTCTTTCTGACCAAATATTTTATCGCTAATCATTAATGAATTCTCATAATTAATTCTTCTTGTCGTGTGGTTAGTGACTAACCTGGTGTCAGAGTTTATGCCGCCCATAGGCCTCTGACTTGGTTTCACATGCCGTCGAGAAATATCTCTCAGGCATGCCAGTTTCCTTACGATGTTTTCCTTCACCGTTTTTAAGCAAATGATAATTATACAATACGCACGTGAACCCGAAAAGTCAGAGGTGCGTGCCTTGGGTTTGAACTCGAGTCCTATGACTTGGTAGTCCAACGGTCACACCACAAGACTATCACTGCTGTTAATCATTAATGAATTCTCATAATTAATGAAATCCTAATATAAGCTTCTAAGCCATTGAAAAATTAGAACTCTACATTCTATTGGATTTTGAATCGTGTACCATTTGCTCTTGAAATAATTTCAACAGCCATTGAGATTATCAAAGGATATGTCAGATACATCGTCTCTGACCTTGAATTTACCATTTGATATTAATGTTACAAGTTCATGTTGATATAAATTGTATTTCATAAGACTAGTCATCTATTTACTGATTCTGGCATTTGATCTTACTAGTTATCCAATTCCCAAGTTTTAGTAACTAATAATCTCGAGTTTTCGCTAATATCCAAGCATAGTTTTCATAGGAAACTCTTTCTTTAGAAGCTATTACATGTAAAATCAAGACCAACTAGGCATTACTAAATTCTACGAATGGTAAGCAAAACGATTCGTTTCTCGATATAGGAACCGGGCATACAGGTTTAAAAGTAAAGGCGAAGTATATTCAAGTAGCAGAAGAACATAATGCACAATTTCAAATTCGATAGGTTTATAAATAATTACTATTATATAACTGCCTAGCCTTCATCAGCTTCCAGTCCAACCAGATGCGGCTCAATACCAGTATTTTACACAGAGCAACTGCCATCAGACCTCCGCAACCCAGTTACTAGGCAATACCGATATTCTAAGGTTAGACCGGTTGTCAGACATTCGGGCTTCTGACTACCCGTAAGGACTGTCATGGGTATTCGTATGACACCCGGGATCGACTATTTAACGTGCTCTCCGATGCACGGAGAGGTCTCGATGTGTAACAAACAGTCACCCATCCACGGACTGAACGTATGATCCGCGCGGTGTGGTAATTACCCATGAGCCTCTCAATAAATATATTTTATAAATAACTAGCGACCCGCTCCGGCTTCGCACGGGTGCAATGTAGACACTAATGTGGGGCATATAAACCTTCTTCGTGAATCACTCTATCTATTGCTGAAATCTGCATTAAAATCCGTTGCGTGGTTTAAAAGACCTAAGCGTACAGACAGCGGGAGCGACTTTGGTTTATACTATGTAAAGATTACTACTATTACTATAGGTGATCTATGAAATCAGCGTTTTGTACGGAAAATTTTAAAGAAGTTGCATTTTTCATACTAACAGTTTCTTAATTTATTTAACAACTATGAACACTAATGTTTTAAAACTTTTATGCACTAATTTTTAAGAACTAAGATAACGTATGCCACTTAGATTGTGCGACAAAAATAAGTTATGGCTAAGTTAAAACAAAAATAGTGGTCATTTCTGCTAACAAAAAGAGGAGTCATTTTTAAGGTATTTTTTATGTTTAGAAAGGAATAAGGTTTTTTTACTACTGGTAGTTGTCTATGATGGTCATTATTCGATATAATATCAAGCAATTGATGAATATTTTAAATCATAGAAGTGACGAGATTCTCTATTTGTGAGAAAAAAACGCCAATTTCATAGGTGGGGCCCTAATATAAGCGTAAAGTCAACCATGACCTGAGGCCCAGTCTATGCATTACAAAGTTCCCTCAACCCATGACATTCAGACTTCCCCGTAACTCATGCACACAATATTACTGAGCATTTCCATCGCAATCAAGTTCGAATCGGCGGCAAAATTCCTGGAATTGCATCAACGGCATTATTTACACCGTCGCTTGTTGTTACGTTAGTTGTTTCATTAATGTATTGAAGGCTTCTGCTAGTAAATTAGATTGTTGCTATTATGTCTAGTTCAATGCTGCCGCGCGATTCATATACGCAATAAGTAACATTTTGATCAAAAATGAGTTAAATATATATTCGTAATCGCAATCCTATGGTGATTACGAATATATATTTAACTCATTTTTGACCAAAATGTTACTTATTGCGTTTATGAATCGCGCAGCAGAATGTAGGGATTGATTAAAATACGTTCTGTTTTAGGTTTAGTATTTTTTCTCTTTTAAGATGAATTTTGTCGCACGCCAACAAGCATGCGGTGGTGACCTTTTTACACTACTGAATTAAGAGCACTTACTGACCTTAGTAAGTAAGTGCTCTAAATTAAGATTGTTAGACCCTAATGCAAAGAGATACTTCCCTTTCACAAAGCTATTTCTATATGGCTAAGATTAAGAAGCAAAATGAGACCTAGAATATCCTCTTCTTCTTCTTCCTGCCTTTATCCCACACTAGGTGGGGTCGGCACAACATGTATTTCGTAAATCCATGTTGTTAACGGTTTTGGCTTATTGTTTTATGATCGGCCGCCTGCCTGACATCAACCCTTCTTGGGAACACTCGTTGCGGCGTCGCGCGGGTGACCCTATGTGCTTACTGATATTATGCACTGGGTCCCAAAACGATATGCTTGTCAATCTTATTGCCGACAACTAAGTAGTTTATGTTCTTCTTGGTGGAGTATACCTTTTTTTTTTGCGTGGGGAAATCCTCATGGACTGTCCCCCGTCTGGCGAAGACGGGGGGGTGTGCCGGACTTTTACCGGCTAAAACCCCACGGTGTCCCTCCTTCTGACCTAAGGCCTGGGTCACGGGATTCGCTGTTGCATGCACCGCGACCCCGGCAGGTCTCGGTCCACCAGCTTCTTCTGGTGGACCTCTCCTGTGGTGGGGCAGTTGCTCCCCTGCCCCACATCCTTCCGAGAGGCGCGAGCGGAACACGGCGCGCCATCCTCCCTGGGTGGTGGATTATATCTAGAATATATTTTACTTAAACGATTATCATTATGCAAAAGTCAATGCAATTACATTGTAATGCCTAGTGTGTCCATGGACACGTAATTAGTAGTAAAACAGTTAACAACCTATCCCAACTAACCTATGTTAAAAAAAACAGTAAAAGTTAAAAAAAGAAATTGGGACATTACTGAGTTTTATGTTTTTTTATTTTTTTACCCGAAATTTAGCAAAGCATTACTTAACTGCATTACTAAATTTAGTTTTATGTTTCAACAAAAAAATTGCCTTATCAATAGTCCAAGGGTGTTTCTCTGTCCACAACAGGTAAACCTAACCTTCTATTATTCGCCTGTCCCTATTAACAAGGTCGGATATGCAATTTTCTTGATTTTGGTTATTAGATATTAGAAAAGGCATATTTAGAAAAGGAAAAATAATATTTAATTACTATGTACATGAGCTTTTAAACGTATATTATACCTATAAAGTATTTTTTTTTTGTAAACCTAATTTGTATATTTAAAAAAATATAAGCAATTTAAACTTTGACGCGCTCTCCTGCAAAATGACTGTTTTGCAAATCCCACATTGTTAATAGGGACAGGCGTATTGTAGTACAATATAATATACACAGCCTACTCCAGTCTAATTATCCAGGAATCCAACATTCATGGAATTACAACAATGGCATTATCTACCGGTGCTGCTGCAATAGTTGTTCTATTACATTCAGGATTGAGGGCTTAAACTGTAATCTGCTGCTACCGGTGAACTGGATTGATGATATTGTGGTTAGTTTATTGTTGGGTCTGGTTTGAATAATTCCATTTTGATGTGAAACATCTAATGCGGTAGTATGGATGTAAGGGCGGCTGTTGTGTGGCGATGCTCGCGATGGCAGACCTTCGTAACTCGTCGGCTCTCTTCGGTTTCATTCGGCCAGTTCTTTTTTTAGAATTTGTGTTTCGTTATTTCACATCTGCCAGGCGTATCGCGACGGCTTCATTTTTTTTGGTACAGATTCTCTAGACAATCTGTTTAGTGTCGTGTTGAGAATATGATATGGTACTCGTACACCCAGAGTTTATTGAATATGTTCGTAGTTTTTGTGAGTTAAAGGACGAGTCCTATCGCTTATTCTAAACTCAATCAATATTTATATGAAAATTTCTATCAGAAAAAAAGCCAATTACACTTCACCGACTACCGGGCCGTATAATTTATCAACGGAAAAAATAATACGAAAATACCAAGATTTCCGCGATTTCTTTGACCTAAAATAACTTCATATACCTACGAATCAATCAAATTGAGTCATAAATATAAAAATCACAAAATCAGACGCTGAGAATGATCTAATCAAGATATAAGCAGACTTCCAAATCGAATCTTCCGTCAGATATAAAAACCAGCCGGTCTGACTGAATAAAATAAATCTAGTTCCAAAACCGTTTTCCATGCTACCAGTGTCGTCGTAAAATACTGCTGCTCTGCCGCTGAAACGCGCTGAAATATTCAAATTGCTGGTTCAATTGAAAATCTCCATTGCACGCCAACCAATATATTTAAAACTAAGAGACCATTGCTCAGATTAGAGCAAACAGACTTTTTTTTTTTAATAAAAGGTAAATAGTACCTATTATTGTTAAAAAATAAGTTCAAATTCGGAATGAGAAGATGGTACCAATTTCTTTAAAAAGGCAAAACTAATTTCATTCACTCCTAGAACTAAGCGTTGCTTTTAAATTTCGGAATTCTAATTTAAAATTCATCCTTAACTCGTGGCCGTACGTGGCAAAAGCCGAGCAAAGGCGAAACATGCCGAATTGAAATTCTGCTCGAACGTGCCGAACGGGAGCTTGTGTTCGAATTTGAAATGTAATTCCTGTAGCGGTATGTGTAACTATTTGCAAACAAAATGTGAAAATGAGTTTCTGGTCAACGGTCGAGAATTCGCTTATAGATTTTCGGATCGTTTGACACGTTTAGACTTTTGACCTGTTCCGATTCGTGTTTTGTTGGTGACAGGCTGATTTGTGATGCTTACCTGAAACAAGAGAGATAGAACGTTACACTATATTTTCGAAATATATTACCAACTAGCTTTTGCCCGCAGCTTCACTTGCGTGAAGTTTGAAATCCTCGTTAAGCCCATTTTGAAGTGACATTTTAAAATCCAAAACGTCCGTCTTTTATCACCCCCAGCGGTTTAGGCTGTGCGTTGCTAGATTAGTTAGCCAGTCGGTCAGTTTCTCCCCATTCTTCTTACTTCAAAAGTACCAGATTTCTCATACTAACTTTCAACACTTATTTCACCCCCTTAGAGGTTGAATTTCCAAATATGTGTGCATTTATTCCTAACCAGAAACCTTAATATTTAATTTCATCTTTCTTACTTCAAAAACGACGGACTTACATACAAACTTCAACCCCCCATTTCACCCTCTTAGGGGTGGAATCTCCAAAAACCCTCAAACACTTATACGTTTATTTCTTACCAAAAGCCTAAATATTTAATTCCATGTTTCTCACTTCAAAAATACCAGATTTCTCATACAAACTTTCAACACTTATTTCCCCCTTTAAGGGTTGAATTTCCAAAAATGCTCAAACAAGTGTACGTTTATTTCTAACCAAAAACCGTAACATTTAATTTCAAGCTTCTTACTTCAAAAATGACGGACCTACATACAAACTTAAAAACCCTATTTCACCCCCTTAGAGGTTGAATTTCGAGAAATCCCTTCTTAGTGGATGTTGATGTCACAAAATGAACCTACTGTCAAAATTTCAAGTTTCTAACCCCAGCCGTTTAGGCTGTGCGTTGATAGATCAGTCAGTCATTCAGATTCTCCTTTTATATATATAAATATAGATAAAAAATGCACTGCAATGGACATTCTCGAACTTTCCAATAAGCAGCATTCTACTTTCAAATATTAAGTAGGTACCTAATATTTGAAATTTTAAACGCAGATTCTTTTGTTACCTAAAATTTAAATATAGAATTTATTATAAGCAAAATAAATGAACCAAAAACAATAGAACAGTAAAGGTTCAACGCTTCTGTTGTGTTCTGTAATGGTTTTAGCGCCTTTATAAAAGCAGATGAAATATTTTCGAAAAGGGAACCCGGTTTACAGCATTATCTGACAAATAACTCACCCGCGACTTAATCTGGAGTCTGACAGAGGTCTTTAAAAATATTTTTAATGGTGGCCATTTTAAAGCTTATTTGCAGGTATCTACTAACTGATTTTAGCCCGTGCAAGCCTTTAAGCTGACGTGAATTAGAGTATAGGCCTTTATCTTTGGCCCAGTGTGATTTAAGAGCCAAAGGTATATGTAGGGAAATGTGGTGGAAATTTAAATTATCCTTACATGCAGTCTCACGTAAATTAATATGGTTGTATTAAAATCAAAATACGAGGTTGGCAAAGTGATGACATATGCCCGGTTCCGATAAACATCAACGAATCGTTTTGCTTACCAATGGTAGCATATTTTATTGCCAAACTGTGCATATAAGTAGATTCGTAAGCTAATTTTACCTATGATAGCTACTTCCATATGGGAGGCTCTACTACGCAAAGCTTTGGTCTTTGCTTCATTATTGGTAAAGATACAAGAGTCTCACTTTTAACCAATAACGTATTTATTATATTTCTTTGTACGTACGGTATAGATTATTCTACGACGACATTCAGAAAATTTATCGGGACCCAGTGACGTTTATGTAACTGTCAATATAATCTTATCTCCTTCTAACATTCGGAATATATTGTTTTGGAATGATTATAGTACTGTTAATTAATTTACCTGAATTATTTTTTTAATGTTTGCTGTATCATCTATTTTTTTATAAAATAAAGGTTTCAAAGAAAACTGTCAGGTCAACTGACTGCCAGGTCGGGCAAAGTGTTATTGGGTTTTTCGTGTGGCATTGCTCAGTAGAGTTGGGATTTGTGCCCGGTTGATGGCAATATAGGCTCGCCTCCTATTACATGGGACTTAAACATAACGGCGAAATGAGGGTGTTACTATACAACTCTGCCCAACCCTTCGGGGAATACAGGCGTGATGTTATGTTGTGTTAAGAAAACTTTGACTCTGAACTCGAGATTATATAAACAGTCTATATTTGTTTATAATTAATAAAATCTCCAGCCGCATGTAGAGCATCACAAACGCATACAATCAATGATAATGTGTGCATTGAACTCTACAACGCTGCACATGAACGCACAACAATGCTCTACCTCTGTAGGTAGAGATGCTCTATGTAGAGGTGGTAGAGCACATTATTGACGAATAATTAGTTCTGTTAAGATAATAGAGGTTATATAGTAGGTTATGTTAGTTAACTTGCTGGTTTTAAACTAACACCTCAGTTTATGTCTACATACCTTCTAATAACTAAGAACATACATCGATGTTATTGGTGATGTTCTTTACAAAGGTCAGGTGCGTAGTACTCTCAACCGGCGAGCGTGTATGACAAGATGTATGAATGTGGATGAAACGAAAGGGGTATGTAAGCGTCGTAGCATGTGGCGTTCTATAGTTTCTGCCTACCCCCATGGGAAAAGACGTGAGTTTATGTATGTATGTAACTAAGAACTACTTGTGCAACAATGTTTAGCCCGGTGCTAAACTGATAGCCAAGTGGAGTTTGTATGGGATTTATGGCCAAATACTCAAACGCTACTAAATTTAAAGTTACCGTTAAGTCTTGTGCTCTCACTCACTCACTTACTCACTTTAACAGCAATGATAGCCTAGTGGTGTGACCATCAAACTACCAAGTCAATGGTCTTGATTCGAACCCAAGGCCTACACCTCTGACTTTTCAGATTCATGTGCGTATTGTATGATTATCACTTGCTTAAAAACGGCGAAGCAAAACATCGTGAGGAAACCGGCATTCCTGAGAGATATTTCTCGACAGCATGTGAAGCCAAGTCAGAGGCCTATGGGCGGCATAAACTCTGACATCAGGTTAGTCACTAACCACACGAAAAGAAGCAGACTATCACTCTAAGGGGAAGTAATAGTGACAGCACCAAATTTACGGCAACTTAAAATGTAGTAGCGTTTGAGTATTTGGCTATTAGTCAGTTATCCCTAGGAACAATGTAGCTCAAGTCGGCCTAAGGGTCAACTCATACTCGAGCAGAGTTGAAGCGCATGGAAGCGTCAATCTGAAACTTAACATAGCATAATCACAACATATCCCTTATATAACCCTTATCTCCACAACATAATACACATATTTCTTCTAAGATTAAAAAAAGACGCGCGAATTCGCGCGCATTCCACAGAATTCGCAACCAACGCTGATAGGTTCTTCGCTTTACTTGTGAAGAATTTGACGCTTCGACTCTGCTCAAGTATGAGTTATTTTTTTAATTTTTTTTTAGGTAGGACCACTCGTAGTTAACGCCGCTGGGCTTTTTTACTACTTAACCGGACTCTAGTATGAGTTAACCCTTAGAGGGCCAATTATAGGTATATTGCATTTTTTTATTTCAATTGGTCGCGTTTGACCCTATAGGGACAGGGTTTAATGGAGCACACGAATCCAACTACGTATAATTAATATAACATAAAACATAACATCACGCCTGTATTCCCCGAAGGGTTCGACAGAGGTGTTTTTATTACACCCCGTTTCGCCAGTTATGTTTAAGTCCCATGTTATAGGGGGCAAGCCTATTGCCATTAACCGGGTACAAATGCAGACTCCGAACTGCTACTGAGCAATTCCTAATGGAAAACCCCAATAACATTGCTCGATCTGGGGATCGTACCCAGGATCTCACGATCTAGGAATAAATTAAGATAAGTAATTTCAAATCGTATAACTGCCATCCATTGCATGATATTCCCCGTTCATATTCCATCTTCGTTACAAGGAAATGAACTCATGCCCTGAGGTTGTCTCTACTTTGTCTTTGACACTTTAATGCAGACCGTTTCCCTCGCTCTCCATTGCGTGGTTTCCAAATAAATTCTCAACTTGCGTCATTTATAACCGCTAATGTACGTCGCATCCGCACCCGCGTCGTTACGGGTATTGTGACGGTACTAAATATACACCGTGGTACATCCTCATAGTTGCTAGTCGATCTTTTGTGGTAGGTAGGAAGTTGTCCCTCGAAAGGACTTACTACTTACAGGATCATCAGCATAATATTGTGCCCTGATGGTTAACAAGACATAATATTAAGTTCGTCTGATTGGCCTAGTGGTGGCAAGCGAGACTGCTGATCGTAACGTCCTGGGTTCGATCCCAAAGTCGGGTATAGTGTTATTAGATTTTTTCCTTGTGGAATTCCTCAGTAGCAGCTCGGAGTTTGGATATGTGCCCGATTGATGGCTATAGGCTCGCCCTCTATTACATGGGACTTAAACATAACGGCGGAATGAGAGTATTACTAGGTATAACATCTCTACCCAACCTAACATTAGTCAAACGTTATATATAGGTGACAATTTATTGAGGTAGCATTATTACGTAGCGTTAAAATATTTCTAAACTTTGCTCCAATGTAAAGAAAAATATTTTAAAACTAGCTTTTGCCCGCAGCTTCGCTTGCGTGATTTTTTTTACCCCCTTAGGGGTTGAATTTCGAGAAATCCCTTCTTAGTGGATGTTTACGTCACAAAATGAACCTACTGTCAAAATTTCAAGTTTCTAACCCCAACCGTTTAGGCTGTGCGTTGATAGATCAGTCAGTCAGTCAGCTTCTCCTTTTATATATAGGTATATAGATAGATGTAAATAAAGGCCTCGGAGAGCACGTTAAACCGTCCGTTCTGGGTTTCATAAGAATACCTATGACAGTCGTTACGGATAGTTAGAAGCCCGAAAGTCTGACAACCGGCCTAAGGTTAGGATATCGGCATTGCCCAGTTACTGGGTTGCGGAGGTCTGATGGCAGTCGCTCTGTGTAAAGTACTGGTATTCAGCCGTATCTGGTTAGACTGGAAGCTGACCACAACATAATTGGGAAAAGGGCTAGGAGGAAGAAGGAAAATGTAGATAAAGTTTTATTAAGATCTGACGTCTGTCACCGTGTTGTTCTTGGGAAAGAAATATAAATACAAAATATTTATTGCCAAAAACATATATTAGGTCCCCACCTATGAAATCAGCGTTTTGTATGGAGAATTTTAAAGAAGTTGCATTTTTCATACTAACATTTTCTTAATTTATTTAACAACCATGACTTCTAATGTTCTAAAACTTTTATGCACTAATGTTTGAAAACTAAGATAACGTATGCCACTTAGATTATGCAACAATAATAAGTTTTGGCTAAGTTAAAACAAAAATAGTGGTCATTTCTGCTAACAAAAAGACGAGTCATTTTTAAGGTATTTTTTATGTTTAGAAAACTATAAGTAAATAAGGTTTTTTTACTATTGGTAGTTGTCTATGATGGTCATTATTCGGTAAAATATCAAGCAATTGATGAATATTTTAAATCATAGAAGTAACGAGGTTCTCTATTTGTGAGAAAAAAACGCCAATTTCATAGGTGGGGACCTAATATTATGCGGTTAACATGCAGTAAGCTTACTTAAACTCAGTTTAACACCACAATATTAGTAAATTTACTGTTGATTCCCAAACTAGGCCGTCTATCTACGTCCGTCTAGAACTATCTTAAATGAATGCGATTGAACAGTACCCAATGGAAGAATAGATCATCACTTCTTTTTTCCTGGATAAGAGGAAACTCAGGGATTATCGTGTCAGACGATGGGCATCAGAATTCTTCTGACATGCTAAGGATTGCGTCGTTATTATGGCAATGCATCCTCATGATTTCCAGGCTTCCATGTTGGCTTATTTACAACAGTCAATAACGACCCGCATTTCTTATTATTGTCATCTATTAGGTTCTAATATTAACTCCACCACACAAAATGTCCAAATATAGAACTTCCAACGTTATTACATCCTAACAAAAGTCCTCCCGTTATCATGAACTGTATTTAGAGATACGTGGTGTATGCGGGCCACTAATATACCAAAGTCAGCGTACTGTGAACTCTAGTCTGTAGTAAATTAAACAGGAAACTATTCACTTATTTCCCTCGGGGACCATGTGAGGGCACGGACATCGGACGATTTCAATCTAGGGATCATAAGATTATTCAGTTCAATTTTACTATTTCATACTGAGCTCGTTCGTGTTTGAGTTTCAACCGCTTCGCTTGTATGTGAGCCTGGTACTTTTATCATTGAGAATTATTTTTTATGAATCTTAATTAATGTTTGCTGTGGTTGTTTATAGTTGCGAATAAGACGATCTTAGGGTCTAGGTAAGGTGGTTGCGGTGCATGCTTTTGCGAATCCCGCGACCCCGGCCGAACGGTCAGGAGGAGAAACACCGTTGGTTTTTAGCCGGTAAGAGTCCGGCAGACCCCCTCGCCTTCCCCGGGCGAGGGACATCTATGAGGATTTCCTAACGTTAAAAAAAACGACTGTCATAGCTATTCTTATGACACCCGGAACCGACTGCTTAACGTGCTCTGCGAGGCACGGAGGGGTCTCGATGTGTAACGAATGAATACCCATCCATAGGCTGACCGCAGCAAGCGCAGCTTAACCTCGCAACCGCGAGCCCCTCCCCTTCTGGACGCTAAAGAATATAAACATTAATTAGATGTACTGGATTTACATAAGCTTTCGACTAGCCACAGCGACCTGTAATGTCATATCCATACATTTAATTAGCGTACTATCTATTCTCTGGTAATCATCACAGGTGTAATCAGCAACAAGCAATGAGGATTTACGAACATCGGATGATTGTAATCTAGGGTTCACAAGATTATTCAGTTCAATTCTACTATTCCATACTGAATTCGGTCGTGTTTGAGTTTCAACCGCCCCGCCTGTATCGGAGCCTAGTACTTTTATCGTTGAGTCTGAATTTTTGCCTAGCCTTATTTGGACAGCGTAGTCTTATTTGCTTCGGATGATTTTGATCATTGGAAACAAGAGTCTGTTGGGGTAGACTTGGTCACGAATGGAGACTGAATCAGTAAATGTCGTGTGGGACCCTCAAGTTAGGTGGAGTGACGATCCTCGTAACGTGGTTGCTAGTAGCTGGATAGCGTGTACTTGAAGAGGCTTATGTTCAGTGAGGTCTGAATATCCAGCACTGGATTGCTATAGAGTATAGGCTGATGGTGATGATGAACTAGAGTCATCAACTCGCTTATCCCCTCAACAGTCAAGCCACCTAATTCACAGGAGGGTAAAAATAGTTAATTAATTGTGTCTCATTAGTCGATAGTTCAGCTCTTATGTTACTTACATATGTTATAGCAACCCACCCGCCAGTTGAATGTATGTATAAACATTTTATTTCTTTGTTTCCTTGTCCCAGTACCATTTGACCTTGTTTCTTTCTCAAATCTTGCAGGTACGTTCTCAAATCTGTCTAAAAATCACAGATTGAATTTGTCCATATTTAAACTTCATGGAACCATACTTACAAACTTGCATAACAATATAAAGTACAGACAACGAGCGCTTGTTGCGGGTTTACGCCTCATAAAACAACGTGAGTGTCCAGAACATTCCTCAAACTTGTTAACGTTAAATGCGCGTAAACTATTAACATAAAACTGCTTCAACAATAATGTACCTACACCATGCTTTAACGAAACTCGTTTTTTTTGGGATCTCACTCTCGTGTCGGCACGGGCTATACGAGAATTACTCATGTCGTGGTGAAAAGATTAGCCAGTCCACAAGGTTGGTAGTGAAGCTGACTATCCAGGGTACGCCAGACGTGTTCTTATGCATAGTCACTTGAGTAGGCTGTTTCAATTCACCTCAATAAGGGTTCGACTTTTGGATTTAAGACAATTTTTTTCAACTGGTCATGCAAACTTATGAAGCTGATTAGTGGCGTTGTATGAGAAGATAGAAGACATTTTTTTATTTACGTACTCTTTAGAACTTAATACTAGTTAATTGTTATCAGGCGGATAAAATATTTCCTAACAATTAAAAAATACATCTTGTTTTTCTAATGGCAACACCGCACAATTTAAAATCACTTTCTATCCACTATCAACTTCTATCAACTTCCTAATCGTGTTAAATTCCCATCTCCTTAAAAAAAGAGATGCCTAACGTAATTTACATCCCATTTCTGTCATCAGTCTACAATATATACCTCGAAGAATAGTACAATGTAACCCGACGAGCTATTCGCCATTATGGCTAGGTAATATGGCGTTTTTTTTTATTTCGCTAAACAGCTTTTTCATGGCTTGCTAAACGGAGTTAGATTTTTTGTTGCCAGTCTTATTACGTAGTTCGCTTTTAGTAGGTATATAACAATCTGTTGTTTTAATTAATCGATCTATGAATATTTTACTTTATGTTACTGTCAAAACTACTTTTGACTTGGTCAAAAGTTTTATTTTTTGATCAGAAGTAATATTTTTTGATCAAGGTACTTTGCGGCTAAGCTTCATATGGCTGGCAAAATCAGTCTTAAGTAGTTTTGAGTTTTGTAACTTACTCATGGTTTGTCACCAAAGAACTTGTTATGCGAATGGCAAAAGTTTACCACAAAATTCAAAAATAAATTACTGTCATAACGTCAGCAAGTAATACATTTGCATCAGGCTTTTCAGCCAATATACAAAGCAAAATTTTAAACACAATAATTTCAATTGTTTTTCATTTATTGCAAAAGCAATAATTAACTTCAGCGAAACAAAAGAAATGGAAAAGATTTCGGGTGGGAAATTTAATTAAAAACACATACCTCCCGCGTACGGGATGTCGCTTTGGAATGAACAATTAAAGTAGGTACAGTCTTTTTCCGAACGTGAAATTTCGCCGCTGTAAGTATTATTTAATATTACTTTATTTTCAACTTAACAAAAAAATTAATATTATATAGAAATAAAATGTAGAAAAATTATATTAGAGTACCGCTTGAACTTTTGATTGCATAAGGATTTACGCGATGTTTTAAGCATTTTAGTGTTACGTTTTTTTCTTCATAAAAAAACAGAGTATCGTAATTTGCAGTTTGCAATCAAATATACAAAAAAAAGCTTATAGGTACTTCAGAACCGCTGACGAAAAGTCGAATTTAGATACACGGGTCCAATAAGTCGTTTCCTGTAGAGAAGAGCCTGCATTAAACTCCATGGTTACTCTACGTAGACAACAGGTCACTTTTTTTTTCTTTTTTATTTAATCATAGTTAAGTAATACACTACTTTCTTAAAATATTGATAGATTTTTATCTCGCTGTTTTCCTTACTTTTCTATTATAATAATTGGCTACACGTAAAGTCATGGATGGTACGTGAAAAGAGTCTCCACGCGTGACATTACTTTAGTACATCCGGTGCACCCTGGGCAACCTCGTGATCAACTTCTGACTGGCTAATTTTTCACCTCGACATGACCTATTCTTATAAAGAAGATTGATGATGCAAGACATTATAAAAATTCTTAACCTGTTATATTTCATGTGTCCTTGTTTTCGCTATTTCTTAACCATCTGGTACGTAATCTTCCGTCTCTCTGGTACGTAATCTTCGTGTCGCTGGTACGTAATTTTCACTGCTACGACATTACCTTACAATGTAATCGTTTAGGTGGGTGATATCACCATAATGTTGAATGTTAATACGGTACTTTTATTTCACTAAACAATAAAGTTTGAAGTCGTTAAATTTGATAGCGCGCTAAACGATGTTGCAAGATTTAAAATTTGTTTATCACGTTTCACATGAGTGGTGCTAGCGCAGTGCTTACTTTGTAGAGTTTATGGTTTAGATTGTGTAACCAGGAATGACTGAATCTATAGCACTTTACAAGAGAGAAGAGCTCCGTGGCTTATTACCAACCGCGCGGCTCATACGATTTGCAAGGTTAAGCTGCGCTAGTCACGATCGGTCTGTAGATGGGTGACCGTTCATTACATATCGAGACCCCTCCGTGCCTCGGAGAGCACGTTATACAGTTGGTCCCGGGTGTTATGACACCCGGACGGGTGTTATGGACAGTCGTTACGGGTAGTCAGAAGCCTGAAAGTCTGACAACCGGTCTAACCTTAGAATATCGGCATTGCCCTGTAAGTGGGTTGCGGAGGTCTGATGGCAGTCACTCCGTGTAAAATACTGGCATTCAACCGCGTCTGGTTAGACTGGAAGCTGACCCCAACATAGTTGTGAAAGGTCTAGACAGAACGACAGCTTGTAACTTTACAATAGCTGTAAAAGAGCCAGTTTCTAGAGGTACATTAAAACTACAACACGATACAACAAAAGATATGAAAAATCTAAGCTTGACTGATGTCGTCGTCAGTAAGTCCTCCATTGGTAAGCGACGACGCTTACACGTGCACGTTAACGCAAGTGATAATCAAATTCTAATCCGCACATGAATTCGAAAAGTCTGAGGTGCGGGGGGTGGGATCGTGCTCAGACCCTTCTACATGGAAGGTAACAATGTAGGGGAACGAGGTATGGTGTCCCTCCTACGAAAAGGGAGGATCCTCCTACCAGGCGGGTCTTATGCCTGGCGGGCCACTGCTCAACGGTTGATGTTGGGAACTTGTATATATACTAACTCCGTGTCAGATCTTGATATCGCGATACAGGATTTGTGACATCTCATCTGACAGCTGTCATTGTTGTAGCTGTAGTCTGCTAGACCTTCGTCGTACTGCGTAGTTTGCATGTGACGTGATAGATGCCGCCACACGTCCAACCACTAATCTATCACTGCCTAGCTTTTGTTATAATTCGTTGTAAACACGACACAGTCAACAAGAACAACACAAGCTCATCGCCATAAATAAATAATTACAAAATAATACCCTGCTACTCCGACGGGCCGCTCGTCATAAATAAACAAACTCCTAAATATGTAAGTATGAACTGTAAATCATTGTCAAAATTCCCTACTACAAGTATATCTAAGGGAGGGTGACAGAATGCCGTGTTTTCGACAAAAGAGAGTTGGCAATAGTCAAAAAACTTG
Organism: Amphipyra berbera; assembly: GCA_910594945.2. NCBI lineage: Eukaryota > Metazoa > Arthropoda > Insecta > Lepidoptera > Noctuidae > Amphipyra > Amphipyra berbera. The sequence goes on along the minus strand of OU343136.1, from coordinate 3,440,974 downwards.
AATTTATGACTTAGGTTATCTTTTCCTCATATGAAGCAAGTGATTCAGTAACTGCTTCGTTGGTCTAGTGGTGGCAAGCGCGACTGCTGATCGTGAGGTCCAGGGTTCGATCCCCAGGTCGCGCAGTGTTATTGGGTTTTTCCGTGTGGAATTCCTCAGTAACAGCCCGGATTTTGGATTTGTGCCGGGTTGATGGCAATAGACTCGCCCCCTATTACATGGGACTTAAACATAACAGCGAAATAAGGTCTTACTATACACCTCTGCCCAACCCGTCTGGGAATACATGCGTGATGTTATGTTATGATTCAGTAGCCAATGTTGGCAGTATTAATAAATGGTAGCCCGTGGGGAGACGGACTAAGAATAAAATTCCCCTCCGTTGCCGGGCAAACGAAACATAAGGGACGACGAACCTGGTACCATAATTGTGCCCGAAAAATGGCAATAGTGCCTCCTATTTATTTCATAGGATTTAATACAAGAGCCAAAAGATGGGTGTATAGACTCAATAGTCTATAGTGTGAGGAGAACACCTCTGCTTATCTCTTCGGGGATTACAAGCGTGTGTGTTCTATTACAGTGAGCAGCATTGGATTCGATAGTTTATGAAAGCGAAAGCATATTTTATATTGAACCAAAATATCAGCAATGTAAACCTTATTTTTCAAAAGCGCTGAGTGTTAATCTATACTAATACTAGCGGACCCAGCAGACGTCGTCCTGTCCGGAAAAGCAGCGGCTCATTAAATATGACAAATGACATGACATACCGACAGCAGCGCCACCTACCGGGTCCAATTGTGAATCTAAACCATCCAGGGCGCCACCCAAACGCATACAAAAAAAAAACATTTAAATCGGTCCAGCCGTTTAGGAGGAGTTCCGTGACATACACACGTACAGTCGAATTATATATACCCAGCTTATATACATATATATACCTAGGTATAAAGATTATAAAGCTGAAGAGTTTGTTTGTTTGAACGCGTTAATCTCAAGAACTTACTGGTTGGAATTGAAAAATTGTTTTTGTGTTGGATAGTCCATTTATCGAGGAAGGTTATAGGCTATATAACATTACGCTACGACCAATAGGAGCGGAGCATAAATGAAAAATGTTGCTAAAACGGGAAAAATGTCCACCCGTGCGAAGCCGGGACGGGCCGTTAGTTAGTAAATAAATCCAAAGATATTATTCTGTTTTACCTAGCCTTTTCCCAACTATGTTGGGGTCAGCTTCCAGTCTAACCGAATGCGGCTGAATACCAGTATTTTACATGGGGCGACTGCATCAGACCTCCGCAACGCAATTACTGGGCATTGCCGATACCTAAGGTTAGACCGGTTGTCAGTCTTTCGAGCTTCAGACTATCCGTAACGACTGTCATAGGTATTTGTATGACACCCAGGACCGACTGTTTAACGTGCTCTCTGAGGCATGGAGAGGTCTCGATGTGTAACGAACGGTCACCCATCCATAGACTGACCGCGGCAAGCACAGCTTAACCTCACAAATCGTATGATCAGCGAAGTTATTAACCACGAGCACCTCTCCAAAATCCAAAGATATTGTAAAAAAGATAATTCAATCATAGGCACTGTATTATTTTTGAATGCACACTGTGTGGTTATCCAAAGACTCGTATCTTCATTAATTCTCGAGATCAAAAAGTCGACAAACACATATACAAAAAGGTATCATAAATCTTCAGTTTATTAAAATATAAAATATGTACATATAAAACTAACATATCAAGTGCTCAAGTCAGGTTATACATTTAAATTGGCTACAGCAAACATTTTTAAGACGAGATCAAAATTAAATGGCGACTAGAACGAGCGCAGTTGTGGCAGAGAATGAATATTTTATTACTATGCCATATCTAGAAAATATGAGATGAATACGCTGATCCTTTGAAAGATTGCATCGCATGAACACGTTTTCAAGAAGTAATAATGTGTTTGGGTTTGATACTTTGTTTTTCAGAGACATGGGGAGGATTTTAAGTGGTCTCCTTAGAAAAGAATCCACTACTACTATCACTACCTGAAGTACTGTCAGCAGAAGCTTAAAACAGAGTGAATTCAAAGATTATTGACGCAATGGAATTAGGAATAAAAGTGGTCAAGTGCGAGTCTTCCGCATAGTTCCGTACCAATAAATAATAGAATAAAAGCACTTCTTCAGTATAAATGTTGTTTATCTGTAGATTATGAACTGTCAATGGCAAATTCCTATAATTTACGGAGCGTTATGAGTTAAAGTTCAGACTCTTGTATCTTTACCAATAATGAAGTAAAGACCCCGGAGCTTTGCATAGTAGACCCTCTCATATGTAGCTATAACAGGTAAAATTAGCTTATTAGTCTTTTTATTTATTTATTTATTTAATACTTCAATGCACAATAGTGGTACATAAGGCGGACTTAATGCCACAAGGCATTCTCTACCAGTCAACCTTTGGGTCAAAGAGAACAGCATTGAAAAGAGAGGTACAAAAAAAAATTTATATTTGCGACTTAATTAACTATATGGATAACTAAACTATAAATATAGGCCATAGGTTATAAATACATGTATAAATATATAATAAATATATATATATAATATTACTATAATATGCATATAAGCAAAAAAATAAATAAAAAAGTAAGAACAATGTGTAGGTATATCTAATAAATACTCATTATAATTATGACGAAAGCTGTAAACGTCAACTAGGGAAGCAGCGATTTCAGATAGTATTCACGGACTTTGCGTTTAAACAAAAATTTGTTGGGAGCCTTTTTAATATCAAGGGGAAGCACATTCCAGAGTTTAATTGCTGAGACAGCGAAGGAATTGGAAATGAAACCCGTACGGTGAGAAGGAATCTGAAGGAGCAAATTTTCAGAAGCACGAAGGTTGCGACTGTGAGAACTACCCAAATCCTGAAAACAGCTTTTCAGATAACCAGGGGCACAAGGATCGTTTAAAATGGAGAAGAGCAAACAGAGAGATCTGAGGGATCTTCTCTGCCGAATGGGCAGCCATTTAAGCTGAGAACGGTAAAAGGAAATGTGGTCATATTTACGAAGACCGTAAATAAAGCGAATGCAATTGTTGAGAAGTTTTATATACCCAGTTTGACAATAAAAAATGCTACCATTAGTAAGCAAAACAATTTGGTGTTTTTTTAGGAACCGGGCACAATAGTTAGGTATTTTTTAAAAATCAGCTGGTACAAAAATCGTTGAAAAATAACCAATATTTAGAGATCTCTTGTATTTTTTTTATTATTTACCAAGTTTTATGCTACACGTACAACGAAAAATAATCTATGATAATTACGACTGGCTACCTCTTACGGCTGTCGAGATATACCCTTGTGACAGACGGACAGAAAGCGTACGACTTAGTAATAGGCACCTGGGTATGGCAATCTAAAAACTATAGGCACTTTCAAATAGTCGTTATTCAGGGATGAGTGGATAGTAGACACAGCACACAGAGACTGATCAAACGATTACTGCATTTAGCCACGTAGCTATCAAGCTTAAGCGGACTGATGACCGCCGACCGCAAGCCCTCTCACATACGCTATTGCGCTAGTGACGCTATTGCAACCTATTAAGGCCTCGTTATAGCAGTGATAGCCTAGTGGTGTAACTGTCGGACTGCCAAGTCATAGGTCTCGAGTTCGAACCCAAGGCACACACCTCTGACTTTTCGGATTCATGTGCGTATTGTATAATTATCATTTGCTTAAAAACGGTGAAGGAAAACATCGTGAGGTAACCAGCTGAGAGATATTTCTCGACGGCATGTGAAGCCAAGTCAGAGGTCCATGGGCGGCATAAACTCTAACACCATACTAGTCACTAACTACATGAAAAGAAGAAGAAGACGTCGTTTATAGAGACGCGGGATCAACCGCACTATGACTCATCAAGACATTCGTTCTACCTAGCCTTTTCCCTACTATGTTGGGATCAGCTTCCAGTCTAACCAGATGCGGCTGAATACCAGTAAGGTGCATATAGGGTAATTACGGATATGGGAATATTGCAAAAATTACGAATTACTACTAAATCAGGCAATATTTGTTTGCTCTAACAACGTGAGCTAAAGCTCATGTTGTTAGAGAAATGTTATTATACTGTCAAAGAATTTATGGAAGATAAATTTTAAAAAATACCTACTTACCTAGTAGTTACATCAAATAATTTAAAATGTCCCTAAGCATAAAATATGTAATTTACCTAATAAATAATGCCAGAATGTGTAATGCAATGTAATTTAATGTTGCCAGAGGAAAAAATATTGCCTGGTTTAGTAATTACCCCAAAGCATGATATTTTACACGTAGCGACTGCTATCAGAACTCTGCAACCCAGACACCGGGAAATGCCGATATTCTAAGGTTAGACCGGCTGTCAGACTTTCGGGCTTTTGACTTCACGTAGCGACTGTCATAGGTATTCGTATGTATTCCGCTCACAATTATTAAGGTTGAACTAGTTATTATAAAGCATTTTTGCATGGCGGTAGCTGAAGAGACAGATTTATTTTCGCGTACATTGAGCGAGTTCACAAGGGCTACATATATAAACTCACGCCTTTTTCCCATGGGTGTAGGCAGAAACTATAGAACGCCACATTATGTTATGATCCTTACATACTTCTTTCGCTTCATCCACATTCATACATCTTGTCATACATGGACGCCGGTTGAGAGTGCTACGCAAGGGCTACTTATTGGATGTTATGTTACGGAGTAATTTAATCTATATCTATACTAATATTATATAGAGGAAAGATTTGTATTTTTGGATTTTTGTATGTAACGAATAAACGTAAAAAATAAAGGACCGATTTCAAAAATTTTGCCGTAAGAAAGCTACATTATCACTGAGTAACATAGGCTACGGGCGGAGCCGCGAGGACACAGCTAGTTGTAAATATTTTTCTAATTGGACTTGTTAAATTTAACTTCTCTATCGCATTAGATTTGCTACTTGTAATGATAGTAAGATCGTGACGTAATAAAATAAAATGTTCCACATGATATGTAACCCCATATTGGAGACCTACTGGATTGTTCCAAACGATCATTAATAAATGCACAAACTCATTGTTTCTCTTCACAATAATTATTATGCCATTTTCCTCAATTAATCCCCGGAACTTATACGAGAATAAAAGCTGATGATATATTGTCTTTTTTCATCCTTGGATCAGTGCACGCAAGCCAAATGTGAAAAGAAAATATTACAGTAAAAACATCGCCCCTCCATTTGTTCACAGTCAAGTTAACGTGAAAATTCTATTCAAACTACTTCTGTCGGAAATGTTGATTCTTGCTAATATTGTTATTGCCAAAATAAGTTTGTTTGTCTGTTTGTTACCTTTTCACAACCAAAAGTTGGTACATAGATAAATATGCAGCAAATTTTTATGTAGGTGTAGACGCGGTTTAAGATAGTGTGTACTGTGGGCCAAGTTGGCGGTAGTACATTTTGATTACAAAATGCTTTGAACGGCGCTCGATATGTTAGCCCCACCCACTTGTCACTTCCACTAATTAGGATATTTCTAAGATGTTAGTAGAATTCCGTGTGGTTTCCGGCAAAGAATAGGCCAATCTTCCCCACCCTTGGGACTCGTAAAAGGCGATCGTGCATAATTTCAGTTTCAACGCCCGCCCCTACCGCTGACATCATCGCCGCGTGCAAGCGATTTAACAGTGGTTGACCGCCAAGTTTGCTGATGTTATATAATATACCAATGTCTTAAATATTGTCATTGGTTGAAGATATTATATTCTAACACTATTTGATAGCCAATTCAAAGACCATTCCGTAACCTTCTACTATAAACTACCCAGGCATAAAACAATCTCCTAGTAGTTTTATAAGACAAACACCAGTTAAAAGTAAACAAGGGAGATGGAAATAAAAATCAATCAGAAACTGTCCGACCGAATGTCGGAGGACGTGCCGCGGGCATATCGCTGCGATTTGAAACCGCTGTGCAAATTGAAACTGGCTGGACCTGTGATTCGTTTGCATGCATCTATCAAATTCTTTCTTATAGATGAAAAGGTATTCTGGGGGAAATGGAATCTTCGAATTTTGTGTTTTATCATGCACAATTGAAATGTGCCATACGTGTTTTATTAAATCTTATGAATGTCAATGAGCTTGATATCAGGTTCTGTTATGCCTAGCCTTTTCCCAACTATGTTGGGGTCAGCTTCCAGTTTTACCAGATGCGGCTGAATATCAGTATTTTACACGGAGTGACTGCCACCGGACCTCCGCGACCTAGTTACTGGGCAATACCGATATCCTAAGGTTAGACCAGTTGCTGTTGTCATACTTTTGAGCTTCTGACTACCCGAAACGATTTTCATAGGTATTTGAAATAACGTGCTCTTCGAGGCACGGAGGGGTCCCGTTGTGTAACGAATGGTCACCCATCCACAGAATAATCGCGGTAAGTGCAGCTTAACCTTGCAAATCGTATGATCCGCGCGGTTGGTAATTAGCAACGAGCTCCTCTAGATAGCCAGCTGGCTATCATGCTATTGAGTGCAATTAAAGAGCTTCCACGAGTGACGATACTTAGTACGTCCGGCGCACCCTGGGCAGTCAGCCTCACTACAAATCGGGCTAACTGACTAAAATTGTACCACGGCTTACGGTATTCTCGTATAATAGTAGCAACGCGTGAAAAAAAAATGACTAGCTGAAAGTTAAGGATTTATAATATTACTAGCGACCCGCCCTGGTTTCGCACAGGTGCAATGTAGATACTAATGTGGGGCATATAAACCTTCCTCTTGAATCACTCTATCTATTGCTGAAAACTGCATTAAAATCCGTTGCGTAATTTGAAAGATCTAAGGGTACAGACAGCGGGAGCGACTTTGTTTTATACTATGTAAAGAAGATGTTTTATTTGAAAAGCATCTAATAAGCTCCGCCCTACCCTTTACGGTCTATAGATAAGTACCTAGCCGAAGACATGACACGAACTTCAGATTATTGCATATCCCTAAGGACATCGAACAGATATTTACTTCAATTTATCGGTCGTAACGACTATAATTTCATTAACATTTCCACTATCTATATAAATAAAAATGAATCGCCAAATGTGTTGCTAAGCGCAAAACTTGAGAACGGCTCGACCAATTAGGCTATTTTTTAAATGTATTCCTTAAGGCACAAGGAAGGTTCTTATGGAGAGAAAAAACAAAAATTGCGTGGAAAATAGTAAAAACAATACTTTTCTTTTCCCGATAACTTTTGACAGAACGAAGTCTGTCCGGGCAGCTGGTCACTTAATAGAAATACATTTCATTAATCAATGCCAGCATTTTTAACCCTTTTTTAAAAGTAAGCAAATATAAAATCTGTTACAGTAATATCTAAAAAACATGAACCTTGTAAAGAATTGCTCAATTACCCTTAACACACCTTTGCAATGTGTGGTCGGTTTGGAAATTAATTTACTTTTACCTTTTTTGAGTTTAAACAAGATAATTTACGGGTTCATTTAGAATTTATCGTGTTTGGACCCAGAGGGCCGTTAAAATGTTGCCAATTTATTTTAGTGGGAGACGGCCACTCATTTAAATTAGGAGAAAAATTGGAGCCGTATTCTTTCCTACAGATTTTAATAGGATTTTAGGCTAGCTTGTAAATAATGAGTTCACGGTTGTTCATTACGTTGATGGGATGAGGAGAATTTTTAGATACCGAATGTGTGCGAAAAGTATACTGCTATTTACAAGGTCGTTTCTGAATATATAACATAACATAACATCACGCATTGTATTCCCCGAAGGGTTGGGCAGAGGTCTTTTTAGTACACCCTCGTTTCGCCAGTTACGTTTAAAGTCCCATGTAATAGGGGGCGAGCCTATTGCCATTAACCGGGAACAAATCCAGACTCTGGGCTGCTACTGAGAAATTCCTAATGGAAAAACCCAATAACACTGTCCGACCTGGGGATCGAACTCAGAACCCCATGCTCAGCAGTCGCGCTTGGGACCACCAACAATCTCTGAATATACGCTTATCAATATGTAAATCTCATAATGTAGTCACGTTTTTCTTGAACACAAACTGATAAAATGCGAGAATACTGAACAAATCAAATGCCTGAAACCATCCTGAAGCAGTTTCAAGTACAGACTTCAAATACGTCTTGTTTACACCCATAAATCGCCAACAAGCAGTCACTTAACAGGATTAGTATACATAAAACTGTTTGCAGGAACACCATAAAATAGTACGAGGCTATATAACAGTCACAAAAGAGTAGTAACAGGGGATGATGAAGCCGCTTGCATAAAATAAATAAGTTGTGTTTATAATATCACTGACACTGGCCTTTTATTTTGTGTTGATCTGGACAACGAATTCATTATTTTTTTATAGCATTCGCTTTTCGGGTTTATTGCTATTAATAGTGTTTGTTTAAAATCCGGCCAAGTGCGAGTCGGACTCGCGCACGAAGGGTTCCGTACCATTATCTATAAAAACGAGCAAAAAAAATCACGTTTGTTGTATGGGAGCCCCTTAAATATTTATTTTATTCTGTTTTTTAGTATTTGTTATTATAGCGGCAACAGAAATACATCATTTGTGAAAATTTCAGCTGTCTAACTATCACGGTTCATGAGATACAGCCTGGTGACAGACGGACGGACGGACGGATGGACGGACGGACAGCGGAGTCTTAGTAATAGGGTCCCGTTTTACCCTTTGGGTACGGGACCCTAAAAACACGGGACGCGTGCACGTAACGAGAAAATGTATCCAGGACATGGTGCAGCTTTAAGGATGATCTATGCTATACTGTGCCTGGCCCGAGCCAAGTCCGAGGCAACCGAGCAACAAAGACCGCGACCTGGCCGAAAAGACTAGGTTTAGTATAACGTGAACTAATCCACATTAAATATACGTACCGTATGCGTTTGTTTTGTTCGCGCTTTGTCTTAGACCCGGCACAGTCTAGCATAAAACATCCTTTAGAGAAGCCATGTCCAGCAGTGGACTGCTGAGAATAGATTGGCTAACAGTCAAATACTAACACTCTACTCAGTTTTTAGTTGCCGTTAAGGCTCGTGCTGTCACTGTCACTTTAAGGTGAAATGAAAGTGACAGCACGAAGTTAACGGCAACTTAAAATTGAGTAGCGATTGAGTATTTGGCCATAAAAGTTTTAACTGATTAATAGAAACCAAACAAATACATTATAAGAAATCTTTTTGATACTAAACCGTACGTTTTGCTATAGGTTACATAATGTAACCTAGATATATATTAAAATACAAAATTGAATTCTAAAGAATCATTAATAAAATACATCCAATCTGCCCCATTAGAGGCGAACCGGGTAAAAATGTACAGCGAGCGCCATTTTATTCGCCCAGTTTTCTATACGCTTGTTGACTAGGGCAGGCAGTTAATTCGAGCTTACGTCAGCATGCTGGCCGAGGATAATGGCCGTCGCAAATGGTTTTTTTTTTTTACTTTTTTATTCACGCACTGGATTATTCTGTATTTATTACACAAAAAAGCGTCGAAACAGGAGATAGTGTTGTAGGGGTTGCGGTAAAGTGGATGGTTGTGGGAAATTGTAGTGTTGCCCGTAGTTTATGTTGAACTTAGTGGTAATATTAGCTTTGTAAAAAAAAAACAGGTCATTACTTCTTCGTTTTATGATATAAATGGTTGTAATAAAGAAGGTTTTAATTTATCTTTATATCCGAAAATGTAGGATTAATACGTAAACGGGAAAAGAAAATAACATTACAATATTTATGTAAAAAGATTCGTCTAAAATTCCTTAACTTAACAATTGCGTAAATAATCTGATTAAAAAAGGAAATCCCGTTCACATTCACCAAATAATCGCACGCACACACATAAAAAAGTGTCCATGGCAATTCATTCACGGCATTTCAACAATCGAATTCCAAAACAGAATTGTTTCTAGGAAAATTGATTTTTTCAGAGCTGAACGTGATAAAAGAGATAATACCCCCCACAAATCTTTACGGGTCAAAGTGGTCTTTATCTGTATCGATAGGGTTGAAACGGGTTGAGGGGAGGGGTCAAGCGCCCATATGTATATTCACACCCGCAAAAACGGTTGTACGAGCTAAATGAAAAATAAAAAGAGATTGTAATAAATGTTTTTGGACGAGGCTTATTTTTATAAACGTAGGCAATGTACGTGAATGTTATTTTTAAAGGCTGTGTGCTGTTTTATCTGGATTTAACGATAAAGTATACAAAATATCATTTGTGATATTTCTTTCTTTGGTAGGTCAAGTTTTTGACTCTATTTTATTAAACATAGATCTTAGCGATTACAGTAAGTTAAAAAAATAAGGAACTGGCTTGCATAACAAAGCAGAAACGACAATGATATCGAAAGAAGGAAAAGTGATGGGTTTAGGTAAGGAAAAGAAAGAATTTATATTAGAAATAGTAAACTGGTAATAAAAGACGATTGATATCCGACAGCGCAAGAGCGAGAAAACAATAAATTGTATCGTACTTTTGTGAGATAGCAATAATCATGACTAATCTGCGGCCAAGAATGCCACTATCTGTGGGTGTAGTAAGGGGGCTTAGAGGGATTATAGTATCAAGAAGATAAGCAGTACTGGTACCGGAAAAACTTATCTGAATGAAAACATGATAGTGTGCTTGATAAAAACGAGCACAAAATATCGGAAACAGGATACAAGAATCGATTCCCTGAATTAAGAGCACTCATGGATTCGCAAACAGTAATATAAATTATGATGTTGCAGTTATTTAAATTAACAATGTCGTTACGACCATCACTAATATAGACGAATTCAATTTAATTAATGTCCTTCGTTAATTGTTTCGTTCAGAATCATTAACAATGATGCCAATAAAACCATCTGGTGTGAATGCAAAATTGTGCACGAATTTATATGAAAAACTTAATTTTCGGCAAATTTTGTAGCCGCGAGTGGCAGATGTTCCAGTTTGATCAAATCTACTCAGCTGGATGATTAAAAAGTTAATATTACTGTATTATGTACTAAAAAAATATTCGTCAACATTGATTTAAACGTATTTGATCTCGAATTCAATTTCCAGGTAAAGTTCGATTACTAAATGCGGAAAGGTTAATATTGTCTTGACTTAGATAACACATTCATAATTAAGCATAAATGGTAGTGGTAATATCTTCGGTTCTTTAAAACGTGGTTAACAGGAGTGTTATCCAAGAAGTTTTTCACAAAGAGGATCTTTTTATCAAACACAAAATAATAAATAATCTCCAAAAAGGCATACATCAAATGAGAATGTTGTTCATTGTAATGTACTAATAGTATTTATAAAAGTAGATGACTGAATTCGTACAAACTATTAAGGGTAATTATTCGTTGTGCAAATAAATACTATAGACGACAATTAAATAATCCTTACTTTTTGAGAGTGAACTGAGATACCGAAACAGTAAAATAATTGTTTTGTTAAAGGTTTATTTGAAATTAACAAGAAAGATCAGGTAGTAATAATTATGATAAATGTCTCTTTTTTATTTAAAATACGGTAAGAGATTAGAGGAAGATACGATGGGTCTGTTAATGTAAATCGTTCGTAAGGGTCCTAACAAGGCTTAACGGATTATCATAGAATTTCTTAATTTGAGCAGAAAATCGAAAATCAGCTAAGTTTTTAAGCTTATAAATTAATTTTAATCTGAACACCGGAAATTTAATCGTAACACCAGACTCAATCACGTTATACCCAAGCAGTAACGGAATTTCTAAAATTATTCGGTTACGTAAAATTAAATATTCATAAGATCACGATTATTTTTACAGGATAAATAAACTTGGGTTCATTGGTTTTTATAACAATATCAACACTGTACCAAAAGAACAACAAAACAAGGATATAATAATGGAAGCATTTTCAAGGACACGATACGTAAACAGAGCAATCGAATAAAGAAATTGTAAAATAGACTGCCAAAAGATATTCAAAATCATTAAAATCGCTCCACAAGATTTTATGATAAAATATATCCTCTTACAAAAACCGTAGGAAGAAATCTTATAGCAGTAGATGTAATAATTATATCAACATAAAAACATGGTATTATAGATGCAAGACATCTTATAAGTGCAACCAACAATCAAATTATAAGTCCATTCTGCGAACTCTCTCAGTTTCCCCACACGCTTTTAGTTCGTTCCATATAATTTTATATCTGCACCGTTTAAAAGTATGGTTCCTATTTCAATAAAGATAAGTTAATATTGCACGTCTTCCACTTTAACCTAAATAATATGTCTTTTGAAATCTTCTTTATTCTGCGTAACGCGATCGTTTTGCTCTTAATTGAAAAACTTTACACAGCCTAAAACTGAAAAAGAACTTTGGAGTGTATTCGTTGAATCACAAAATTGTTTTTGTTGGTTATTGCTCGAATTCTTCGAATTGTTCTGCCACTAAATATTCGTATTTTATAGCGTATGTTGTAATTGTTCTATATATTAAAGTTAAGTGCTTTTAAAGTTTATGTCTGCGGTATAAAGGATCGGTTTAAAATTTTTAGTCTAATGGTGGAGTGTTATTAATAATATATTTTTATGTTGTTGCTGTAATGTTAGTTAGGTAGTAAAATGTGAATTCAAAATTGCCTGTGACTACTTTAAGCTTAATTTGTTTTACATTAGCGAAATAAAAAAACACAGCACAAAGTAAATTCATTTTGTGTTTAATGTGTAAACCTTATTTAGAAATAAAAATATTCAATTTACTGAACTAAGTGAAATGAGAGTATCTACAATCAAAATTATCTATCCAATCTTAACACAAGATTAACATTCTGACATTACTATTCTAACATTCTCCCAACTAAAACATTTTTCCACATTTCCTGAAAGCTGAAAACATTTTGCAGCATACATTTGAAACTCAGGTCATGCACTAAGGTGACCACGACCGAGAGACAGAGAGGGGTGTCTCAAAAATTTAAATTGGTAAAAGAACGTGCGTCACCCTGCGCGCACCAAATTGAATTCCCGGAGTACCCCGCGAAGTACGCTGATAAATATGTAAGTCCTCGGCGAAGATTTCTTTTGACGCTCCCGAGCTATACAAAATTAAGAATATTTCATATTAAAGATCTTAGGGCTACCAAATTCGTTTTTGAACAGATGAAGGTTATTAAACTAGGTGATGAATAAAGTGTATTATTTTCCAGATTGTTTAGAAGTGACGTAAATGAAATTTCTAATAAGCTTCTGATTATGTACCTGATTATCGTTTTTTTAAATAGTTTCTTTTATTAAAGCATTGATTGTTTGAGTAAAGTTTGCAATGTTGAAAATCTAGATCTAACTCGAGGATATCATTAAATGTCTGTCACTAAATCTTGTTTATTTTACACATTAACTTATCCTCATTTAAAGCAGAATCACTTTAAAAATAGCGACAAAATAGCAACAAATGGAAACCAGCAGCCCTGATTCAGTTCCTTCACCCCTTATGGCGGGCGCTGATGAAATAGTAAAATGAAATACATTCTTATCCACTCAACCGCCCGGCCCCCGCCGCCGAATTTCAGCCAACCGCCACGGACCGCGCGGTCTTGTTTATGTAATTTGACCCCTTCTGACCTTAGCGATAAAAACACCTGACGTACGCAAACTACAAGTGCTATATCAAAATAAAAAATACAGATATAAAGCTGAATAATTAAGGAACATACTTATCTATAAACCAAGAGATATAATTATAATTTGAAACTCAAAAAAAAAAGATTAACTTGAAAAACAGTGATGGAAAATTGGAAAAATTTGAAAATTGGAAATTTTTGATGGATAACTCTTAACTTTATATCCATTTTAACAATATTAAAATAAACTAGATTATATTTCCTTTCTAACAATACCAGAATGTATAAACTTATTGTATTCCAATAAGAAGAAAATCTTATAAGAAGTTAGAAACTCCTTGCTGGTTTTGACGCGGCCTCGCGCGCCCGTATACTGTATATACTATGTATATCGAGTCAAGATAGAATCTTTACGAAACTACCTGTATTTATTTAATTACTACTACCTGTATTTTACTAATAATGAACTATTTTTCCGTTTTCACACATTTTTGGTCAAAATAAACACATTTCTTTGTGTTTACCTTATCAACCGGCAGCCATTGTTCTCATCGCGAACAATAACATTTACAAAAGCGAAATATTGCAACTTGAGATTCTAAAACTACCTACGTGTAATAAAATATTGTAGCACTATTCTTTACGATCCTTTGTATGTATAATAGTGTTAAAAATAAACAATGATGTCAGATTAGCTATGACATATTTACGACCACCCGCCGGCGCCCCGCCGCGCCGCACCCACTTGAGCGATAACAGATGTTTACAAAGTTTGACAATTTTTTTGTTTGACTTTTTGTTTGAAGTAGTGCTGACAAGTGTGATTATTTCGTTGTATAATTTCATAGAGAACGACTCTACTAAAGGTTTTTTCGTATACAAAACACGGTAGTCGATTTTATAAGGATTTTTTAAACTGTTTCGTTTTGGGTACTGTAGTACCCATGGCGGTTTACTGCTTTTTGACTTTGGGTACTGTAGTACCCGGTGGCGGTTGAGTGGGTATGTTTTATTCAACAGCGTAACGACTGTCGTCGAGTGAAAGTTGCATTATGTCGGATTTTTTGCATTAAAACTTTTCTGTATTCCGTCTTATTTATAGTCGGCATATTATCTTTGAAAGAAGGTATTCTGCTTTGTAAAGGATTTTGATGTATTCATTTATATTGACGAGATTTTAGGCGTGGGTTGATCGCCAATCAGTTCAAAAACTCTAATATGCTTGAAATATAAAAATAACACCATTTCAGAATCAGATAGAGTACAGGTTCATATGGACTTTAAATCCAATTTCATATTAATTAATACCCTTTTCAAGTTTGCTAACACAGTAATTTTAATTACGTGTGTGCCCTTTAGTTCAAAGCCCGACAAATAATCACTTACTACTTAAGTTATTATCTACCCAGCACACAGCAATACATCCCATTCATAATATATAACATCGATAGATTAAACCATAATACCATCAAAGCAAAGATTATCCTCACTCCTCCCAATCTATCGTATGTTCTATAATGCGGATCGATCGAATCTGTACCCTCGTATTTAATTTAATAAACATGTGTGTAGTTCTGGGAAGACAAGTGACGTTAATACGCAAAACCAATTGAAATTCCCATTCGTATTTTCCCAATACGAATTTGGAGACGTGTTGCGTCGTGTCACGTAGCTCAGTCGGTGCGGATACGGATATTTATACGGATACAGGGATGGACGTGTATAAAATTCGCCCACTGGGTGCTTACTTAAACGGTTGCTGCTTACTATAATTGGTGTTTTATAGAGTTGTCGCATCACAGCAACAATAAAAGTGATGTTTAAATATTATGTTCTTTTCTTTTTGCAAATGGATTATTTACTTATATTAACTTCAAATCAATGTAATTTTTTGATATTTAATTATTTGACAAGCTGACACAAATATTTCAAGGATACAAGATGGGTATAAAATCCAGAGATTATTTCTATATTTTGATTATTCGTGATTTTTGTCCATAAAGTGCGGGTCTCGTAACAAGATGTGTAACAAAATTGTACTTCTTCTTCTTCTTCCTGCCCTTATCCCACAATAGGTGGGGTCGGCACAACATGTATTTCATAAATCCATGTTGTTAGAGGTTTTGGCTTATTGTTTTATGACCGGCCGCCTGCCTGACGTCAACCCTCCTTGGGAAAAATATACCTACTTAAATACACTAATACAATGTTTTCTCAACCAAAAAAACCCACCTATCTAATCCCGCCACACATCTTGCATATTCCACGCGCAAGTAGCGGATATTATGAGAATTTTGCACCATTCTACTACCCAGTACGGCCCTGCGTATCCGCGCCGAGCCAGAATATCCATTAAACCGTTATTTACACAGCCCTCTACGCTACGTGAGCTGTTGGACTACGCCAGGATAATTTTACTAAGGAAATAGTTTTTCGTACAATATTCGTATGGAAATAAGGAGTAACGGATAGGAATGTGCGGATATAGTGATTGGATTTTGATGTTTGGGTTGCAGTTGAATAAAATTTTGAGTGAAAAAAGTTTGGGATATTTTTTTATGTTTTGCAGTTCTTACACTCAGAAGCAATGAATCCGGGTGATCAACATAAACAAAATAATGTTTTAAGAGATATTAAGGTTTATGTTGGTGACCCGGATTCATTCCTCCCGAGTGTAGGTAAATATTTAGAAAATAGATTTATGCAATTGACTTTTTAAGATAATGATGGCTGTAATGTCAATACATACATCTAGTTTCTGTGTTGAGAATTCTAATATAAGCAGAACTTAAGTAACATTTAAGTGTAGATTATAGAACAAATCTATGTACAAATGTTACTTATGTTCTACTTATCTAAGAATTCTCAACTCAGAAACCGGCTATTTGGACCTAAACATTTTTGCATAAAAGTTATCAATATCGTTATTTAACACAATTGTGTACGATATGAGAGCTTATTTTTCTATTGAACTGCTTATATATTTTCTTGTGGACCGTTTACCGGCCAGTTATTGGTGAGACTTCAGGTCTACAACCGAGGAGGACGAATAAAATAATTAACCTAAGCTACCTACTATGTCAATTGTACTATATTAATTATGTCAATTGTTCTATATAGTTTAGCTTCCTTTTCACTTTTGTAAATGTGAGAACTTTGTGGACCTGCATCTATAAATTTGTAAATTACTACAATATTATTCATATAACTTTTTTTTAAATTTTATTTTTGTTTGTTAGTTTTTGTACTCAAGTCTTTTAGTACTATATTACTCATTGGTCTGTGGTCAGGACCTCATTGTTCTCTCACTATCCTAAATCATTGTACTGTATCCACTGAAATTGTTAAAGGTATTATTTTTAAAAGAGTAACCATGGAGTTTCTTGCCGACTCTTCTCCATAGGAAACAACTAATTGGAACCGTGCACCTAAATTCGACGTTTCATAAGCACCTGTATTGGTTTATGTGAAATAAAATTTTTTGATTTGATTTGATTTGATTACTACTACTAACATCATGACTACTAGCAACAATAGCACTAACGGCGACCCCTAATGGGACTCGGGCCTTGGTTTCGAGCGTTGCTGGCTGGAGGACTGGGAGGGAGACAGCTTGATGAGGGCTGAATTATCTTTTCTCAGCTGGGATATAAAGGAAATTGTTTTTCGTTCTATATTCGTATGGAAAAATGGAGTACCGCATTTAATGATTGGATTTGTAAGATTTTAATGATTCATTTGCAGTTGAGGTTGTTTGAGTGTAGAAATTTTGTTGGACTTAACTTTTTCTGAAAATGTTATATTTATTTTATAAAAATTTTACTCGTTTTTGTATTATATTGATTTATTTGTCTGATTTTGTATGCCGATGAATACCTCGTTCGGCTTTCAACACCTTTGCATAGAAATTAGCAACATGCTTTATCATCTCATCGTAACCTGATTTCCATATTTTTCATACTCATGACACATGTCTTCCGTTCTTCGAGGTCCTTACATAAAATTTTATATAAAAAATATCACAGATATTGAATAACAGCGGTACCTTGATACTTTTTCGTATCAAAATGATAACTCAATATTTACTCGACATTGTCAAAGCTGTGATGGATTTAGGGTAGTAACACCTGTTGGTGTCTGTCAATAAAGTATAACGTGTTACCTACGAACACAATAAAAGAAAATATTTTCTTAAGAAAATTTTGTGAATATGCGAGGGTTCTTTACTGTTGTATTTATAGTGAGTTGTCTGTTAAATACGATCTACTTTATGCTGCCTTAGTATTATGTGTTGTACTTTGGATTCAAAGATGGTGGAAATGAGAAGTAAATAAATAAATACCTTTATCGTTGTTTACTTTTTGACGAGACGGTAAAATTAAGCAATCAAGCAAATTTCTAACATTATCAATTACTCATGGATGGCCAATATACTCCTATATGAATATTGAAACCCAACTTTACTACACGTCACTTCAATCAACATCAAATAAATGAACAGCCGACCTCATAAACGCAAACACCGTTACGTAGTTAACATTTGTTCATTACAAATTGTTCACAATCAAGCACAAACGCTCCTTTGGTTGAAAACTCAATTAAAACTACGACCATTTGTAACAAGAACCAATCGTAATAAACGTCGGTGTCAGATTTAGCTCCAATAAACCTGTGAATGATCGTCAAAGACCAATGACAGTGGTGTGGAATACCGGAACACTAAATGGAGCAAACGGATAAGGCCAATGTTCTTGAGCGAAACCCGGGTATGCATTAGACAGCTCTGTACAGCACACTGGCCAGATTTGCGGTGGTACGATCCATCGATTCTATCCCCGATTTGGGCACGATGCGGTATGTTCGATTGTCAATTTCATATTTCGAATTTGGTACTGGCTGTATGAATTTTCAAAAGGTACGTTTGATAGCCACGTCAGCTTTGGGCATGTAATCTTCTTGACCTAAATAGGCTTCCGATTTTGAGTTTGGAACGATTTTGATCCCTGTGTGTAGTGTTTTTGTTTATCCAAAAGGACTGACAAAACTGGTACGGAACCCGTTTTTTGTTTCTGGTACTCTTATATCTTCAGCAATGTTAATTTTAATAAAAAGCTCACAATATTTAGGCCTATTTTCGTTTTTATTATAATTATTGGTATAAACAAATATTTGTATGGATTTTTAGACAAACTTTATACTTATTAAGCCTCCACAACTCGCAAACTTACACCCCGCTGCAATTTTGACAAGCCTAGATTAAGTTTTCCCAATCTCACAATTAAACAGATGTTAAGCTTAAAAACCTCATAAATAATAGAACTCCACTACCGTACTTCAACTTCAGGACCAAAATTTTTTAGCTTCGAACGCAATCCGTACAGTTCACAATACAATAAATTTACTTCGAACAAAAGGCTTCGGCTTTAAATCGTTATTGCACGAACGCGTCACGATTCACGCTGTCGTTTATCAATAAATGTGGAAACGCTGCAATAAATTATCAGAACTTCGCAATATGTACGGTGAATGCAAACAGCAGACGACGAAATTACAGTGGGGGAAAAATAACGACATGTAAATGCCAGACAGAGAATAATTGTCGGTCGAATGCCGACATGTAGTTAATTCCGCTTATTTGTATTTCAAACAGTGAACGGATGGTTTTTGTGTCTCCCACCCTACTTTTTTCGACAGTCTCCAGAAATGTCGCGGGTGGGGCGAATTGAAAAGTTTTTGTTCTCGAAAGATACAAAGTGATTTGGTGTTGTTTGTTTTTATGATGGATGCTCCGCGTCGGTGTGATTTTCACGCCTATTATTCTTGTTGGCACTCGCTTTTTCATGAACACGAGCTGTAAGTAACAGTGCTGTGTAAAAAATGTGCTATTCGTGTTGGATTTAAGTGAACTTATGGCCAAATACTCAAACGCTACTCAATTTGAAGTTACCGTTAATTTCGTGCTGTCACTGTCATTTCGCCTTAAAGTGACAGTGACAGCACGAGACTTAACGGCAACTTAAAATTGAGTAGCGTTTGAGAATTTGGGTATTAGTATTGCATGAGATATGTTATGATAACGGTATCGTAGTGTAAAAACTCACGCAATCATTGACTTTTTGTTCTTACATCAAGTCGATATCAGGATAACTGAACCAAGAGAGGTGTTGGAAATTTGAGCAATACCAAGTTTTTGTGCTTATTTGGTACCAGACATCAAATCATTGGTACCCCGCTAAAGAGGAAAAACTATCACGAGGAAAGTGGCCAGCCGTTCTGATTTCAGAATGGCTGGACCACGTCAGTTAATTTGTATGATACTACTGTAATTTCATTTTACCTATAAATAGCTGTTGTGTTACTTGTGTTTCTTAGGCCTCGTATTTAATTCGAATAACGTAAAAATCACCAAGTAATAAAAATAACAACACCGGAATCTGTAATAACGAAATTAGCTTCACAAAATCCGAGTACTTTTTGATTAAATAAACAAATTACGTCGTATAATGTTTATTTGACATCAGACTCCGAAAATTCCTTTTATTTGATAAAATATCCATTTCAGTGTGTTTTCCTTGGAAAGTTAATCAAAGAGAGCTTTCTCAAAAGAATATTCAAGAGGCAAGGAGCATCAAAGTTATTGGGTCAACCTATAATAAAATCAATTATATGCAAAACGTTGAAATTAATTATTTTCTTGAGAGGTAACAGCATACATCTTATTTTCAGTTGGTATATTCAAAATTATAACACCATTACTATTAAGAGGATTTTTACAAAAAAAAATCTTCATAAACTTGGCTGCCTTCACAGATATAGAGTTAAACAGATACGCGTGTAACATTTTTTGTTCCAACTATCTACGTAAAGAGAGCAATTTAGTGCTGGGAAGTAGGTAATCATTGCGCACGCTTCGAGTCTTCGCAATGATTCTGAGGTCACGCACACGCATCCTGTTGACATTTACTAGTTTTATTTTTATTAGCAAGTTGTTAATATATAAATGCTGTGTATATCCTATTTAAACTGTGATAGTTACAACAGAAACTTCCAAAATCATGCGTTGTACACAAATTAATTTAAAGGAATAAATCCGCAATTTTTACACCTACGTGTAACACTCATTGCTAAGTGGACATACGTGTAAAATCCATACGTGCAAAGTCCATATAAGCAAATTCCATACGTGCAAAGTCCATACGTGGATCATACAAATTTGTGTGTACTACCTATAAACAATGCCATTATTTATTAATGATTACTAGTAATTCTAGACTGCGTCGTTGGTCTAGTGGTGGAAAGCACGACTGCTTATCGTAAGGTCCTGGGTTCGATCTCCAGGTCGGGCAGTGTTATTGGGTTTTTCCGTATGGAATTTCTCAGTAGCAGCCCGGAATTTGGATGTGCCCGGTTGATGACAATAGGCTCGCCTATTAAATGGGACTTAAACATCACGGCGAAATGAGGGTGTTACTATACACCTCTGCCCAACCCTCTGGGGAATAGAGGCGTGATGTTATGTCGCGTTATGTTACTAGTCTATACTAATATTATAAAGAGGAAAGATTTGTATTTTTGTATGTAACGAATAAACTTAAAACTACTGGACTGATTTCAAAAAATCTTTTGTCGTTAGGAAGCTACATTATCACTGAGCAATATAGGTTACGGGCGAAGCCGTGAGGACACAGCTAGTATCAAATACTTCTACAGAACATCAAAACATTGCTCACTTAATGCCAGCACTACAGAACATAATTTGGGTCATTTATCATAAATATAAGGATCAACTTCAAATAATGATATTGATAGGCTTGTTTGGCTCGGATACGAACAGAGAAGTAGATATAATAGCAAGAGAAACTTAGTTCAAGATAACTTGACGATAATCATGAAAGTTCCCCTGTGTTTGATTGAGAGTTGCTATTTTGAAACTTGTGAGCTCATTGGTGAGTAGGTGGTGTATTTGGTTGGTATAAATTATGTGGTTACATGTGGAGAATAGAGTTACTTTGATTTCTAATATAGATCGTTGTTGATCGACGATTAAATGTATATTCAATAGTAAAACATATTTCTGATACGAGTTTGTGAAACAAAATGTTGCTAAAAACAAAGTTTCAGAGCTTTTGCCGACTAATGCCCGGTTCCTATAAACAAAAACGAATCGTTTTGCTAACCAATGGTAGTACTTTTATTGCCCAATTACTCGTAAGTTATTTTACCTGTAATAGCTACTTCCATTGGGAAGGTCTACGATGAAAAACTACGAGATCTTTACTGTATTATTAGTAAAGATACAAGAGTCTAAATTTTAACCAATAACGCTGCGTAAATTATAGGAACCGGTTATTAATTTGTCAGTAATGTTTACCGCCACACGTATTGAAGTTTCAGAAACATGTAATTTTTGTTTTTGAAACAGTATTTACAAACAAATTTAAAAAAGTAGTGAATACATGGCTTTAGTATTCTGTCTAGCCTTTGCCCAACTATATTGGGGTCAGCTTCCAGTCCAACTAGTTGCGGCTGAATACTAATATTTTACACGGAGCGACTGTTATCAACCCAATTACTGGGCAATGCCGATATCCTAAGGTTAGACTGGTTCTCAGAATTTCGGGCTTCTGACTACCCGTCTCCTTCTTGTCGTGTGGTTAGTGACTAACCTAGTGTCAACTTCTATGCCGCCCATGGGCCTCTGATTTGGCTCCACATGCCATCAAGAAATATCTCTCAGGCATGCCGGTTTCCTCACGATGTTTTAATATGTGACTACCCGTAATGACTGTCGTATTCGTAGGATACCTAGGACCGACGGTTTTGGACGTAAATTAAGAGTGTTTGTGATATAAGGCTTATTGACACGACTTTGGACCATAGTAGAGAGCATTTATGGTCGGCCAATCGGCAACCGCAACACGTGTGTGTGATATGACAACTAATGAAATCGGTTAGCGTAGGAAGGAATAGTTACTCTCATTTTGATTATTATTTTCCCACGCACGATGTAAATTGTCACTGGAGTACAACTTTTTACAATATGCACTTCAGTGTAGTTATTTACACTATATGAGCGGGGGCAATTTACAGCGAGCTTTTTGCACTAACGGATTTAACATTAGGTACTCTACATTTTGGGCCTAACTCAAAAACAATAAACAGTTTTAATTTGATAGATCTTAAGTGTAGTTTTAATATGATACGAGACGTATTTAAAAAAAACGTTATCAAATGTATGGAATTATACTCTATGGTAGCTGTTGTTGGAAGATCTCTTAAATGAGACCTGTTTATTAATACGACCTGAAATATTGCATAAAATAAAAACAGTTCAATAATTCAAGAGCTCAGGCAAAAACTATTTACAAAAAATAAATCCGACTCTAAAAAAACGAATAAAATAATTACCATATTATAAAATTAATAGTTTCAGAAGTCGGTGCCTTCAATTTGGTTCAGCGTGGATTAGCACCGACTTCTGGAACTGTTAATTTTATAATATGGTATAATTTTATAGTATGGTTTCAAACAAAAAATAATAATTGAAATCGGTTCACAATTAGCAATGATATCGCGGAATAAACTAACAACAAAAAACATACAGTCGAATTGAGATCTCCTCTCTTTTTTGAAGTGGGTTAAAAAACCGGGAATGTCACATTTTTTGTTTTAATCTATAATGACAACACCCTGCTTGTCTGTAGTTTAATTTACATTCGAACGTATTCGAGAAAATTGCAAGTTTTTGAAATAACGTACAGCAAAACAGATGGAATATTATTACAGACGTTTTTCTCTAAAAAGATAATTTTAGACGGTCCTGGGTGTTTTGCCTGTATCAATTGAAAACACTTACATAATTTTATTGCTATAAATCTCTTACAAAATCTCCTATAATTTCAACCTTACCTAGAAAGGCCCAACAATTACAAAACAACTTAACGAGCCGTTACTCAATGGACTATTCAACAATACCGCTGGAAATTCTGCACGGTGTAATTTAGTCGGGGAATCAGGAGTAATTATTACTCCAACGCGCAAAGCACTTGATGCCGAGGTGTCTCTAAGTGAACGCTGTATGCAACTAGCAGGGAGGTATTGAGAACAAATGCGTGGTTTGAAAACCTGCACTCTTCTTCTTTTCCTGTGGTTAGTGACTAACCTGGTGTCAGAGTTTATGCCGCTTATGAGCCTCTGACTTGGCTTCACATGCCGTCGTGAAATATCTCTCAGGCATGTTTTCTCACGATGTTTTCCTTCGCCGTTTTTTTAAGCAAAAAAGTTTTTTGAATCCAAAAAGTCAGAGAGGCCTTGGGTTCGAACTCGAGACCTATGACTTGGCACTTTTAAGTTGTACTTTTTAGGTTTTGATAATAGACAATGTTACTTTTCTAATTAAAAGGTTGTGGAACGTCTGCCATAATATTTTATGAGGAAAAGCCTAAGACACACATGCTTCGTAAATAGCAAGCTTCATTGCTTCTAAGTAGCATTCTTGTCTATAGCATTTATTTTACGACACATGCTTCTTTTGGTTTTTTTTTTCGGGTGATATGGGTAAGAAAGGATCGAGTACTTAGATGATGGCTGATAGAGGATAATGTAAGAGAAATACTTGTTGTGCCGACCCCACCTAGTGTGGGATAAGGGCAGGGAGATAATGATGATGATGACATGCTTTTTTCGGAATCTTATTTCTATGTAAAATGAGTACCCTGGAAGCTCGAAGGGAGCTTTTTGATTTGTGATTCGCACATAAACTGCTCAATAATACCATTGACTAGCCACTATTGGTATGTACGTTCAATTTCAGAGTACCCCGCAGACCACCTCGCAAACCTATAACACCGTTAGCTCCACCTCTTCGCCGTACAGTGTCTGGTGCTAATTCGCCTATACCCCGCATGTGCAAACTCATAAACGAACGCAGCGACCTGGTTGACGTCCACGCAGAGTCAATATGGACGTTTGTCAGACGTAATTAGTATTAGTATTTAATATCTAAAACTTAAGAACTTGAGTCTTTAAAACTGTAATTACAAAGAGCATTTTGCATGTGGTGTTTGCCTGTAATTGGTTGTGCAGTTAGATTTAAGACACAATTACTTGTATGTTTCTATCTGTACAATGTCTGTAACAACTGTCGGTGAACCTTAATTAAATAAATGTAAGCAGCATTGTTGTTATAGCAAAACTTTTAAAAAACTCCTCATAAATGTTGACTGTATGTTTTATTTCAGAAAAGCACAATTTCCTAATAATTCGTAAAAAAATAGTTTGAACAAAAATGTTTTATACTATAATTCATAGCAACCCAATTCCTTGCCACACTTTTCTCAAAGACAGACATAATCTATGCAAATATAATTAAACTTACCATATCTTATTAACATTTTACATTCCCACAAATTACTGATTGCGGCCCTGTATCAACGGTGACGAATTCATTACAAATGTCACTGCGAAGCAAAACTCCTTTATACATCAAATACAAACAATTTCCTACCTTATTCTCAAGACGTCACTTGTCACTTTAGCTTGAAGGGTCCCATGTTAAGGTGACATGCTAAATTGAACTGAAGTGTGACAGAATTTGGGTTGATTTTCGAATGAAAAAGCAATGTAACGTGTGGTTTCAATGAGACGTGGTCTCGCAGATTCTAATTCCAATGGTAATGTTTGTAATACTATACAGATGGGAAGATATCCAACTAATTGCTGTTTATTTGCTAAAATCTCTTGTGATGCGGAAAATGAATATGGGCAAAGTTAATAAGCGTTTTGATGTTTGATTTTGGTATTCAGTCAATCGAAAGTATTAATTCAGTGACGTTTACTCAAGTTTCGTAATATCATTGAAGTGACGGTTACGTGTGTACATTTTGTTACAATAATTTAATATACTGCCTCGTCGGTCTAGTGGTGGCAAGCGCGACTGCTGATCATGAGGTCCTGGGTTCGATCCCTAGGTTGGGCAAAATGTTATTGGTTTTTATTGGGATTTGTGCGTGGATGATGGCAATAGGCTCGCCCCCTATTACATGGGACTTAAACATAACGGCGAAATGAGGGTGTCACTATACACCTCTGCCCAACCCTTCGGGTAATACAGGTGTGATGTTATGTTAATTTAATATTGAAATGCTGTGCTTTTATATGTTGTTTATAACCCCTAACGAAAAAAGAGGGGCGTTATAAGTTCAATGCCTATGTCTGTCAGAAGACTTGGATAAGTACTTGGAAAGTAGAGATAAACTACGATAACATGTCCCGCCCCTCCAAATTACTATTTCAATGTGTTTAGTCACTTCTTTACAAAAGAGTGTGTATGTAGTTGTAGTTTTTGTTTGACGGCTGTCTCAACACGCACACATGCGTTGGGAGTATTGGTGATGCTTTATAAATACTTTCACAAATACATTGAAGCGTTTTCCCCCGGTTACGATGGCATCACGAACAAGGAGATTCAACTCTTTTCCGCCCAGCTCATAGTCCTAATGACCGCCATCTTCAATGGCGCTCTTAGCAATAACCTCTTTCCGCAAGCTTGGAAACAAGCCACCGTTATAGGCATCCCCAAACCCGGCAAACCCAAGTGTGAGCCGTCTAGTTATCGCCCCATAAGCCTTCTCAATTCGTTTGGGATGATTTATGAGCGCATCATTTACTTACGTTTAAAGGGATTCGCATATTCCCATAACCTCATTCCCGACCAGAAGTTTGGTTTTCGTCCCACCCACTGCTGCACTAGGCAACTTCACCGTATTGTCGAACACATAAGCTCCGGCTTCATGTTTTCATACAAGACAGGCATGCTGTTCTTCGACGTAGCGAAAGCCTTTGACAAGGTCTGGCACAACGGTTTATTATATAAACTGTACCAATTCAACGTGCCAGACCGTCTCGTGCTCATCATTCGAGACTTTCTATCGGATCGCACCTTTCGCTACCGAATAGACGGCACGCTTTCGTCTCCACATCCGATCCGAGCCGGAGTCCCTCAGGGCTCCGTGCTAGCCCCCCTTCTGTTCACGCTGTACACCAGCGACATTCCCACTCAAGGCAAGGCCCAGTTGGCACTTTTCGCCGACAACACGGCTATTTACTACACGGGTAGTGACCTAAAATCGATCTCTCGCATCTTACAGACCGCAGCCAACCGCCTCGGCGCTTGGTTTCGGAAGTGGCGTATCGAGATGAATCCCGAAAAGAGCGCAGCAGTTCTTTTCGAGAGGCACGGCGATAACCACTCGCGTTGTCCCCCAGTAGTCATGTTTGGAAAAGAGATCCCTTGGGAACTGAGCGTCAAGTACCTGGGGGTTATCCTAGACCACCACCTCACGTTCCGGCAACACATCAAAAAGGTGCACGCTCGCGCCGCTTTTGTTGTGGGCCGGTTACACCCTATGATTAGGGCGCGCAGTAAGCTCTCGCTTAGAAATAAGTTGAGACTTTACCTGACGTGCATTCGCCCCATATTAACCTACGCCAGCGTCGTGTTCGCACACGTTAGGCCATGTCGCTTTAAAGCATTCCAGATCTTGCAAAACCGCGTATTGCGCAGAGCCGCGGGCGCTCCGTGGTATATGCGCAACGTTCAGCTTCACTTAGACTTAAAAATGCCAACGGTAAGGCAATATCTCAAACGCACGTCTAAGCGTTACTTCGACCATGCCCCGAGGCATCGGAACCCCCTCGTGACCGCCGCGTCCGATTATAAACCCTCCCAGATTAGCATAGTCCGCCGTCCCCGGCATGCGCTACTAGAGCCCGATGATGAGATCACCCTCCTCCAGGAGGCGAATAAATCCACCAGTACTATACACAAACACCGCCGCCGCCGACCGGCGTATCGCCCTCGCCGACGAGGCCCCTCGCGACGTCCCACCGCCGCCGCCCCCGATCCACCGTGCTCACCCGCCGCAGCCGCGGAGCCGGTCGTCCCTTCTGACTCCGCGCAGTCACCATGACGCGAGAATACAGCCCTCATCAAGCTGTCGTATCCCTCCCAGTCCTCTTGCATTCGACACCCTAAGAGTTCGAGTCCCCCCTTGGGGACACTCTTAGAGGTGTCGCTGCTATAGTCATAGCCATGATGTTACAGTAGTTAGCTTTCCGTAGTTAGCTAGGTAGTTAGAGTAGTAGGTATTGGTTCGGAGACCCTTCTGGTCTCGCCAATAATAGTCAGGTTACGTAGAAGAGGTCCGCAAGACCATCTACAATAGTCGAATAGGAAAAAAAAAAAAAATTGAAGCGTTTTGAATTTTGGAGGGGCGGGACATGTTATCGTAGTTTATCTCTAGCTCCGGGTGACTATCGGCACTCGTCAATGACTAATTGCAGACCCATCGTGTTTGAGCTCGTATGATTCATTATGGAAAGCACTTTTTCACCGCCTTAATAATAATCACTAACAAGGATCTACAATTACATTACAATATCAAGAGTGTTTTAAATGTTAAATTTAAGAGTTATTTCTTCTTTATTGACGACAAAATCGATATGGTCATCGAAGATTTTACTCAACCCGTGTGTGTACAAAACGAGGTTATAGAGTACAATTTTGTCTCAAAATATTAAAACATGCTTAAACAGTTTCAATTATTGTACTTAGCTCATAATCGATATCTTTTATTGCGTGTGCTCTAGTATGAAAAGTGCGCTATTGCGTAGTACATTTTTATTTCTAACCAGATAACCCGGTGAACTTCATACAACCTAAAAAAACCGCTTATTTTCTTTTTCCTAAACCATCTTAGTATTAAGGCAAATAAAACAAAACAGAAAAAAAAAACAAATCTGCCGAGCAATTTTCGAGTTTTTGCAAGGCTAACGCACGGCAATTGATTTTTACATAGATTTCCATAAACCCCGTAAAATACAAGACAGTAAATTACAAAGAGCCTATTAGAAAAGTAAGCAGTACTATTTCAAGTCTCTAATATACGCGTACGACTTCCGAAATAGTCGAAAAAAGTGCGATGACATGTTAATAGTGGCAAAGGTGAACGACAAATAGCCAGACGCCGCGAACGTTAATCTTTGTGAAAAACTAACTGTGATACCGAGCGAGATAAAGGGGGAGGGCTTTTTTTTTCGGCTCGTCCCATTTGTTTTTTTAGTTTTTACTGGCCTATTGTGCGTTCGTATTAGGAACTAGTACTGGCCATTGTAACGCACGTTCATTGTGGAATAAATCCACTGTTCTGTGTTTAAAATTTTCCTGGCCACTCGCCTTTTCCGTACATCCTATGCAGAAAAAACTGTGTGTAAATGGAATTTAAGGTTTCAGCTGTGATATGCTAATCCTATTTTAAAATGGGGATAGAATTCAATGCGAAGTAAATGAAAACCATAGAAAGGAACTAAGCATTCTGGATATTGCTATAGTTCCTCCATTTGAGGATGGCAACACAAACGGTTATGGCTGAATTTCAGTTAATTTTACTGTTTAACTTTAACAATATTCAAATATTAGCCCACCCAAACTCAAACTTCGAAATCACAAACAATAATAAAACTAAAACGTGAATTGCAGAAAATACACACAATCGCAAATCGCAAAATCGCAAGAGGTTCAACTTATAATGGACCTCTAAAATAATAACCTTAATACCGATAAAGCTTGACCCGCCCTCCGCCAAGCGGTCATTCCCACCATAATATCTTTGAGTGGTAAAATAAAATATATGTAATAAAAGTAGATAGAAACTAATTTATGTATGTAGGTTCTTAGACATGTCATAAATGAGTAAGAATCGAATAAAATGAGTTTATGGCTTCTAATACGCTTTTATAGTTGCGTTTTCTGTGTGTGTTGTGGTAATTATATTGACGGTATTTTGTGTGTATGGGAGATCTTTGGAGTGTAATTATTAATATGTTTAAGGAATTATGACATTATTTTATGTTTAAGTTTTGTTTGACTTTGGGTCGTACTACAAAAATTTTGGTACGTAAAGTAGGGCCATTTTAATAGGTCACATTTGACACTTCATCAAAATACTCATTTGCAACGGCAGCCATGTAATATTATAAATTTTTCCAAAGTTAGAAGGCACAGTTGGACATAATTTTTCAGTTACTAAATATATATTTATTTTAATAATGAAAAAAAGACAATTTTACGATTTACTTTGACAAACAGACAATAGTCTTACATATATATCAAATGTGACCTATTAAAATGGCCCTACTTTACTTGTTAAAATCGTGTCTTACGTGAAACTCCATGCATAAAATCTTTTTTAAGTTTTGATTAGTTAAAACAACTGTTATACACAATTTTGTGGTAGGACAAGTTTGTTTTTAAACATTAGGTATAACATTTTGTGAAAAGTTAAGTGAAATGTTCGTAAAAACATCGTATTCAAAATCGTAAAAACACAATTTTATCTTATATATTAAAAACCGATTCCTATAATTTACGGAGCGTTATTAGTTAAAATAAAGACTCTCATATCTTTACTAATAATGAAGCAAATACCTCATAGCTTTGCGTAGTAGACCTTCCCATATGGAATTAGCTATCACAGGTAAAATTAGCTTACGAGTCTGTTTATAAACCCAGTTTGGTAATAACAAATGCTACCATTAGTAAGCAAAACGATTCGATTTTGTTGAAAGAAACCGGGCATAAAACATTTGATTGAAGATTCGCGTCATCGCATCGCAAGTTCGCACGACCGGGCCAGTTAGGACGACGCCTAAGTCTAGCACTAATTCAAGCAATATACAAGATAATCGGCTAATCCAAGAAGACCTGTTACAACAAGACATAGACATATAATATTCCATGACTCTGTGAGCGGATGACAGTGAATGTTCATACTCAAATACTCGTGTTATCATAGACAACAGTGTATACGGTTGTTGTAATTTACTCATGGTTTGTCTGTAGCATGGGAATTGAAGGAAAATAATGTTTCAGCTGGAACTTCCCGTGGGGGGAGAGGGATTGGAAGTAGGTCATTGTTGCTTGTGTTGCATGTTGGTTCGTTTTTTGCTAGTTCAATTGTATTTTTACTCAATTTAGTGTAGCGACGCTCAGTACCGTTTGTTTTTGTATTAGGAATGTATGTTTGTATGTTGATGAATTTGTAGCGCTCTAGTCACATTTCAATAAATTTACATACGTGGAATTAATTGTTCTGCCTAACCTATTCACAGTTGGGGTCAGCTTCCAGTCTAACCAGATGCGGCTGAATACCAGTATTTTACACGGAGCGATTGCCATCAGACCTCCGCAATTCAGTTGTAGGGCGATGCCGATATCCTAAGGTTGTCAGACATTCCGGCTTCTGACTTCTCGTAACGACTTTCATAGGTATTCGTATAACAAGTTTAAGTAGCAAGATTATGTTCTAGGTGCCAGATACATCAGTTTAACTATTTAAATAGCATATTGCATATCTCAGTCCCCAATTTATCGGACGTGTTTATATCCTCACGATAATTATATTAACGGTGAACAAATTAGTATAAGAGCGTGTAGAAGGTTTTAGATGACTTAAAGTAAGTAGATACCAGCAACAAGGAAAAACAGTACCTACTACAGTTTTCCAAGAAAATATAGCAGGCCAGTTCCCAGTAACTACTCAGGAAGGAAATAAACTAGAAATACAAAAACCCACACATAACTCACACACACGTTATGACAAGTACATAAATAACGTTGTTCAAAGTTACGGCGTGTCCTACAATGTATAAGATTACTCAAGACCAACGCAAATATACAGTCATAAATTATGAAAAAAATATGCGCATACGACCATCGGCTTAAGAGATTTACACGAGGAAGTATAAATGGGGTTGGTTTCGTCATATCAACGTACTTTCTTGAAAAAAATACTTTTTTGTGTTTCGTGTTTGAGCAAATAAAGGGAAACACGGTAAATGAAGCTGACGTTTAAATTCGCGATTTGGTTAGTGGATTTGTTTGTTTTGGCTTTGTGTTCTTAGATGATTTGATATTTGATAACATGTTTAAAATGAAAGTGATACAGTCGCACTCAAAAGACATGTAGGTACTATCATCCCATATCACTATATTGATGTAAGATCAGGTATTTGTGACAAAGAATAAATGTTGTTAGTGAGTAAAAGAAAAAAGAAAGAAATGTTACTTTGAGTAACTAGTTGTGAAATCTTTGAACTACAAACAAGTACAAGCAATAGTCATAGTGATTTCTTTAGTGCCCACAAAATACACGTTAATACAAAACAAACACAGAAAGCACTTAAACAAAACTATGAAAAAGTGACTTATAAAAAACAACGACTGTTCCTGTTTTTACGACAAAATATTTATTTCCTTTTCCTCCACGTATCCATGCACTGGGAAGAATTATTGTCAAAGTTAAACATCAAAAAGGAAATCAAATTGTGGTACATAAAATCGAATGTAAATAGCTTCCTCTAGCTTAAGCAGAAACGAAGGATGGATCTACGGAGTCAGCACCGGTAATCTAATTGGCACTACTTTCCTTTTCCTCATTCCTATTACAGAAGCATCTGATCTGATCGAATAAAGTCCTTCCCTCCTTCCTATGTTTGATTGGTAACAAAATCTGAACGAATTTAGATTGAATTTTCCAATTACTTGCGCTCCTTGAGCCTCAACAACACTTTCGTGGAAGCAAACATCTTTCGGCAATTTCCTTTCAACAACGGTGTTTATGCCAGCAAACACATTGCCCTTAAACCACCAGTTATGGATGACCTACCTCGTTTCTTCCTAATCTTTAGCGACTGGAAGTAGACGGGTGCGAGATAGTGAATTTTAAAGATCAACTTTTATCGGTCGCGTCGTCATGACTCGGTTTATGGCGAATCTAATATTCCATTATAGCGGAAACGAGGTTCTGACAAGTAGTATAATGGAGTACCTATACCTTAGGTCCTCAACGACTTCCAGTATCAGAAAATGCTAGTGATAATTTTACTAAGAAACACCAGCTAAAGAATTGTAGATGACGTGGCTTGTCTTAAACATTCTATGGAGTTTTAAACGAGGACTGAATAAAAGATGAGGCGTGAGAAGTATGAAAATTCTGTTTAGGCGACAATTTTATTTATAGAACAAATATTTCGTATCATAAGACAGTGTCTTGAAGATCTAACACTATTTGGAATAGTACATGTTTCAGCAATAACTGAACGTGACGTGACGTTCACAAGAATAGTTAAAAAAGTTGATATGATATCTTGATCTTTACATTTTTATGCATTGGCAAAAATATCTTTTGTGTCAATCTTAGCAGAAAATATAAAACATTTATCAACGGTTTATCTTCTTTTTAAATAACCCACATAAGAGTTTACGATTTAAAAGTTTATGGTGATGAGTATGGTGATCTTTATCCGTTTTCTTTACATACATTATTATGCTTATTTCAAAAGAAAAAAAACAGCTCCTACATAATCCTATAAAATTGTGTTAATAATAGTTATTAAACTCATAAAACTTTTACCAACCAAACGACCAAAAATCCCATTCCACTAACTAACTAAAAACATAAAAGTAAACACAATTTCCAATACTTTACAATTTACAGAATACTAAAGTAACATTATAAGCGAGTTATTATCAACAAAATTAATCAACGCTACCTCACTAAAATTCCTATGAAGCAGCCATCAAAAACAAGTAGTAGCATTAAGTATAGTTTATAAGCGATGCGGTTTGGGCCCACACAGTAAATTTTGAACTGACGGCCCGTCTATAAAGTTTAGCCGACGTTACTTTACGCCGTAAAATATTTACGTATTATGATATTGACGGTTCATGTTGTGAAGGCCAACAAACTAACAAGGATACGAAAGAGCGGGTAAATGGAGAAGATTGGGATAATGTTATGGAGAAGTAAAATATAGATAGTAATGAAGAATTAGATACCATGAAACAAATATATAGTTAAAGTTAAACAGATTGAGCTAATAGAAGAATTAGAATATAGTAGAACTCTTGAAGCAGATAAAAAAATGCAGGATGTCAGTAAATGAGTGCGTGTTAAAGAAGAACGTCAGAAATTAATGAATTTTATCTTAAAAGAACTACGGTGCCTTTTTAATATTATACTCCCTTATTATGGTAAAGCTCCGTTACCACAAGGGGGCTTAAAAAGAAACAAAATATTGACATGATACTATGCAAAATTGATTGTAGAAAACCTAATCTCGTACATTTATATATTTATAAAAAGTAAATTTTTAAAATACTGCTCGAGTTTAACCATGTGTGTACGTAAAATGTCATTATGAAAATTATATTAGATTCATGGTTGGGTGGAATCTAA
The DNA here is from genome assembly GCA_910594945.2 of Amphipyra berbera. Lineage (NCBI taxonomy): Eukaryota > Metazoa > Arthropoda > Insecta > Lepidoptera > Noctuidae > Amphipyra > Amphipyra berbera. The sequence continues at coordinate 3,406,999 of OU343136.1, read as the reverse complement.
TAAAACTGTTTAGCTGAAATTGTAAGAGAAAATGTTTACGGTATTTTCGTTCACGTTTTTAAATGTTTTTGTTTTGGTTTGAACACCTTTTGTGTATAGTTATTTTACCGTCGCAAGATTAAAATCTACATACTTACATACATGTTAAAGATGTTTTCATGGGATTATTAAAATTAGTACAACCAAACACTGCTTGGGGTGTCAAATTGTACTTACCTGAAAAAAGAAAAGTGAAGTTTTAGAAAGATGATATAAATATAAAATAATTTAAAAAATAACACGAAGGTCTAAAATAAATCACTGCGGATGACACAATATAAATTCCAGCACATAATATAAGATAGATCAGAATTATTAATTAGAATAATATAAGAACATAAACTAAATAGAGCCTACAGGAACATCTAAATTATTTCCCAAACTCATTAACATCCAAATTATAATTCAACACAGGCCTAAATAAAAACAGGTCGTTATTATAATTAGCTTGTCCGTGAACAGCCAAATGAAAGAGTCGCCATCATCCATCACCTCATTGTAACATTGACATAAAAGGCTTCGACTTCTGCTAAATCACGGTTCACGAAATAGATTGTAATGTGCTAATAATCTTGTTGGAAAGAAATGAATTAACTTCAAAACACGATGAAGGAATTTGTCAAGGCACAAAGCTTGTAAAAGCTGAGAAAGGAACTCCTTTTAATAACTTAAGACGTGGATGTCGCATTAAGGGGTTGGCTTCATTTTTGTTCAACACGGCTGCTGCCGCTAATACGAAGGAAAGGGGATTTTTAACATTTTCTTTGAGATTTAAGCGAAACGTTTTTGTTATTACCTACATGTTTGTTTTAGATGAGAATTTAATAGCTCGTGTTTTACAAACTTATTTTGGCAACATTTTTATGAAGTTATTCTTCTGAACGATAGATCTTATAACAACATTATAGACACAGAACTTAGAATTCAACCTTTGAAGCTATAAAACTTGCTCATAAATCCCATATAAACCAACCACATACCACAGTCGTAGAAGACTCATAAGGTAGGAAGCTGAAACCATAAAATTCATATATCACTGATATCGGTTCAACATTACAGTAGCAACTGACTTTGGACAGCGTTTTGCAAATCCAATCCAGAAATGGCCCAGTGTGTGCACAGAGCGATTAAATGGCTTAGTGTAAGACATATAGGGTGGAACGGCAATGCAGTCTGCAGATATGGAACCCTAGTACCTGAATATAAATTGCGCTTTGAAAGTTATCAAGTTGGTATACATTATTTGATTCTACAGGAATTAGTAGCTTATATTTGTATTGAGAGTTATAGAAACAGCTGATATAAATACCGTAGACAACTTATATGCATAGTCCAGCCTTTTAAATTTTGTATAAAAGGTAAACAAACCTTTGATCGTGAAACACTCAGTGTGCTATAAGAATCTATTATATTAAACATAGACATTATTGGAAATCTGAAGTAATTGAAGAATAAGTTTAAGGTTTTCTTAAAATGTTTTTAATGGATTCTTAAAGAAAACTGAATGTTTTTGATCAAAGGTTTGTTTACCTTATAATACAAAATTTTGAATGGTAGGACTCTAACATTGATGCATTGAAATAAATCTAATTTTTTAATTCATACATTGTCAATTTCGATCTTCTTCTTTTCGTGTGGTTAGTGACGACCCTGGTGTCAGAGTTTATGCCGCCCATGGGCCTTTGACTTGGCTTCACATGCCGTCGAGAAATATCTCTCAGGCATGCCGGTTTCTTCACTATGTTTTCCTTTAGCGTTTTTAAGAAAGTAATAATTATACAATACGCACATGAATCCGAAAAGTCAGTCCGAAGGGTCTTATGATTTGGCAGTCCGACGGTCACGCCTCTAGGCTATCACGACCGTTCGATAAAGTTCTGCATCACCAGGCTTGAGATATTTAGACATGATATTTTTCTACTCCATAAAGTTAATTAATCCAAAACTTAATAACACTCGACGCAATTGATCAACTTGTAAATTAACAGGCCCTAACATCTTAAATCTCAGAACGAATTTGCGTCCATTGGCACAAAGCTGAATGCCATCAAATTAAATATTTATTTAATTACAACCACCATTAAAATTTCAATTTCACAAGCGATACAAATCGATTTAAATTAGTTAACGTCTCAATAAATTTAATATTGTCATAGCCACGATCGGTCTTTTATAAGTTATGAATATTTATCAGCCAATTTGCTGTAGGATTAGGATTTAATAACCTTAAATAGAGGCCTATGCTGACACGATTTACAATAATTGCAAGTAAGGTACCTACAGGACGGCTGAAATAACTAGGCCACCTGAGCTATTCTCATACAGCTCGTGCTGACTTGAGAGAAGAAGACTTGGCTGCCCTGAACTTCGTGCAGATGGTTGCGTAATAGATTTTTTTGGCACCAAATGGCTTATAATCAACATTTTATAAAATAATATCAACAGTTTTCTTGCTGAGTATACATGCGAAAGTTTGGGGTGACTATTATAATTATATCTTAAGGGTATCTTGTAATTCATCTCTTCTGTTCTGTTGCCATATTTTCTGTTGTTAATACACTCCATATTACCTATTCAACAGGTGACAGTTTAGGGACTACACACCCAAATATTGCTTTTTAATGTTATACAATGAATTTTTACTTTAGTTTGCGCAGATCTGGCCTTTCCGACTTTTTCATTCCTGTCTTTTCTACATTATTGGAATGAAACTGACTTAAAAAACTTCCTTTTCTCTCGTGATGATAGTATTGAAAATTAGTGGTAATCAGCAATGTGTGTGGCGGAGCTGACTGCTCAGGGTAGACGTTCATAAGTATGGTCACTTGCGAAGGCTCTTTTCAGGTACCCCCCAATCGGAATCGATACAAAAAATATCCTCACCCAGTACAAACAATCACAAGTCACACATAGATGACATCAATCAAAATCCTGTGACATGAAACACAAATATGGCGGACAATGCCAAATGAACGCTCTTGTTTGATTGGACAGTGCACGCTATGACGATGTGAGGAGCGCATGTTCGTTTTGGTGCATTGTTTTAATTGAATCACCTGGGTTTGTGAAATTGTGGCAATATGATTATATTTTTATTTTCTGCAATATTACTATCGTATTCTTCAAAGAATCATTTAAAAAAATATTTTTGGCTAATCAGAACTTCTTGTTAAATGATTTCAATAAATATTACATTAAAAAAAACTGAATTGTCAATTATAATTCAACTTTGTCGAACTTATGATTTCTAAACTTCATGAATTAGTATGATAGCTTATAGACAGAGCATTTTACAGTTTTGAAAACCCAGTGATTGCCGTTTCAACCAAGTTCAATGCTTCCCCTAAATCCAGTTCGGCATCCAATAGCGGATGACGTCGTATCACAGTATAGTGAACATCTACACGCTTACGCATTTAGATGTCGACAGTTGCCCAACCCAAGTCCATTGTAGATCTAAATCCAATTGGTATTAAAATTCTATTCGTATTTTTTTATCAAGATACGATACGAATTTCTATGAATGCTACAGAAAATCTGTGCACCTAAATCCGATTTCATGTTAATCGCACCGTTTGAATAACGCTCTATCACCGTATAAAAATTTACACTACACTAGATTAAATCTATCGATAGCTACCGCACTGAAGCTTCAAGTACCCTTAATTAGATCGACATTAATGTATTATTGTATATCACACTGACATTATTGTAATTTGATCTGATCAGTTCAATTTCCATTAGAATATGATCAAAATTGAAATTATTGCTTTAAAAGAAATCAAACGCTGCACCTAAATCCGATTCGGTGTCAATTGCACCGTTTGAATGACGCTGTGTTACCGTTAAATCAGTTATTCTATTCCGTATTTAGATATGTAGACAGCTGCCGAACTGAAGCCTCGATAACTATTTATTGGATCAACATTAAAATTCTGTGTATAAGACACTTTCAATTATGGAATAAACTGAATTCAAATCATTGGTATTCACGTAATTAAATGCTGCATCTAAATCCGATTCGGTGTCAATTGCATCGTTTGAATGACGGTATGTCACGTTAAAGCAGTTACGAGAATACCTACTATCCCGTATTTAGATCTATAGACAGCTGCCGAACTGAAGCCCCGATAACTATTTATTGGGTCAACATTAAAATTCTATTTGTATAACTTTCAATTATGGAATGAACTGAATCCAAATCATTGGTATTCACGAAATCAAATGCTGCACTTAAATCCGGGTCGTTGTCAATCGCACTGTGAATGACGTCATATCGCCGTGTAATGAACGTTTACACGCGCCCGCATCCAGACCCCTCGTCAGCTGCCGAAGTAAACTCCATTGATAGTTCTAAATCGAGTTTGTATTGAAGTTCTGTTGGAATTGGAAAATAGCGTATCATACCTAAGATCTATTTATATGCTTTAAGAATAATTATCTGCCTCGTTGGTCTAGTGGTGGCAAGCGCGACTGCTGATTGTGAGGTTCTGGGTTCGATCCCCAGGTCGAACAAAGCATTATTAGATTTTTCTGTGTGGAATTCCTTAGTAGCAGTCCGGAGTTTGGATTTGCGCCCGGCTAATGGCAATAGGCCCACCCCCTATTACATGGGAATTAAACATAACGGCGAAACGAGGGTGTTACTATACACCTTTGACCAACCCTTCGGGAATTACATGCGTAATGTTACTTTATGTATGAATAATCAAGGATATACCTATTTCATAAGTGATGCACGCATAATGGTATTAGGAGATTATTTAATAAAAACAGTTGATTGTAATATAAAACCGGCCAGGGACACAACATTTATTTATTTGTCTGTATATATAAAAGGAGAAGTCGACTGACAGTATGATCTATCAACGCACAGTCTAAATAGCTAGTGTTAGGAACTTGAAATTTTGACAATAGGTACCTTTTATTATGTAGGCATCCACTATGGAAGGATTTTTCAAAATTCCACCCTAAAAGGGGTGAAATAAAACACACAATCGAAGCTGCGGGCAAAAGCTAGTATGAAATAAAATGACAGCAGCATAATGATGCTCTTATAAATATCCAACCCGAGTGCATAATGCATCCACGGGCTGCATTAAAAGAGCCTTCACGAATGATGATACTAAAGTATGTCCGGTACACCATGGGCAGTCAGCCCCGCTACTAACCTTGCTGACTGGCTAAGATTTTCACCATGGCATGGCCCATTCTCATATTGCTCATACCGACATGAAAGAGGAAGAAGATTAATAACATAAAGCAAAGATTATTTCAATAAAGAACAGGAAAGGAGTAGGAAAACGGATTGTGGCAAAAGTAAATTGATAAAAGGGTTTTCTATTTGAAAATCGTCAACACAATAGATAAAGGCAAACGCTATTTACAGAAGGTAAACAGTGTACCCTTACAAGTCCTTCGTAATCAACTCGAGTCTTTAGACCTTAGAGCACCTGAAAATGAACGGGTATTTTTCCTTAGAACTGGATTAACAGCCAAAACAATTAAAGATAATTTGGGCACGTTTTGGCATAATTTCATTTATGTTATAATGAATCGCATTATAACTGTGCCAAGCGATTGCTTTGATATCTAAAAGGGACATCAAACTATGGGTTTACCTTTAAAAAATCAAGGAAGCTAGAGTCCTTTTTTGTTTCTATTTTTGCTCGAGGTGTTAGTGCACTTTGCGTGACTATGGAAGCGTCATAGATACCTATTGAATAGCTACGTAGATGTGGAGTGGGGCAGATCATGCGACCGAAAATACTTTTCGAATTTCTGACTTTTGCTACTTTAAATCATATATTCGCCTGTCGTATTCTACTAGATTTTATATCTACATGCACGTTTTGGGTTATACGCACCGCGACAACTGCATGTTTTGTTATTAAAGCATTTTTAGTCTTTACCACTTCTTCAGCAAGTTTTTTTCGTTAAGATGGATTAATTGATATATTGATTTTTCTTTCATTCCTGGATGTAACTGTAATAAGATTTACTCTAAATGATAATGTTAATACAACAGAACGTTAATTACTAATTCGACAGCTTAAATCCAATATAATCCTGTTTGTGCCCAATGTTGATATAATTTTAATATTGATACAATTTTGTCACACGGCATTCATTATCCATCTCTGTTGTAATTGAAAATGTATCCACGACGTATACAGTGAAATTGGTTGAAGCATCAAAATTATTGTTTACCGTTAATTTACGAGGTGGAAAATTAAATCTGAACCAATGGACGCCGATAAAGTAGGTAACCGTTTTTTTTAAATTTTGTGATTGCGTTTTTGTTTATGGATTTATCAATCTTCCTAATACGTATTCTGATTTAGGTACCCATTGTCTATCTGCTTATTTTAAGTCTGAAGTAAGTACAGGAAAAGCCTGCCTAACCATTCTTTCAGATTTTAAAGGCATTCATATAACAAAGAAAGGAATTATTATTACGGAACAATTTGTTTTTACAAGTAGAGAAGGCTTTCTAATAAGGCTTGCTATTCAGGTGCAGTCAAAAAGAAAACTGCATTATTATTGAAAAAGTTATTAAGTTCTTCTGTTTTGTCCACTTTCAAGCTCTCTGGACTAATTCAAAATTTGTATTGGCTGATTTCCAATTTTACGACTGGTTTATGCAAATCGAATAAGAATTTTGTAATGTTTTATATTTTATAGTTTATATTATGTACAATTTCAGCAACATTTAATAGACAAGAAACAGTTTCAGAGCTGAAATCTAAATGGTCACTGAAGATAATTACGAGAACAACCACGGAACCGTCGGCAAAGTCAAGCAACACAAATAAATAGAAACGAGTGCCTCCCACGATTAACTTACATTTGCTTCTTTGTCTCCTCCTTTAATATCTTTAAGTGGACGTAGGCAATTTTACAAAAAGCCAAAAAAAAGAAATCCCCAGTAATTTGCGGGATCCACTCGGCTATAAATGAAATGAAAATTTTTGACGAGAAAAAGGACTGAATTTGCCTACTTTCGCCTTGATGCTTTCTAAAGATGAGGTCTTTTGAGTTATATCGCTAATTTTGATGATATAACTAGACGCTCAAAGTAACTTTGAATATTTTAAGAGCTGAAATTTGCCACGTGTAGCGTAATGGTAATGTTAAGAGCTACTTCACCTAGAGAGCGTGTAAATGTTAATAAATTACACCAAAAGAAATAATTTTATCAACATCTTTTGATGTTTACTTAATCTGATCCTAATGTGTTACTTGTTTAGCAATTTCACGAAACCATGAACCGTTAGTATCCATACTTATTTTGATTAAAAAGTAACAAATGTTTATTTTTGTATCAAAACCCTTTAAACATTTTATCAGTCTTGTTCCAGTTTTCGGTTGACTTCTTTAAAACTCGACGCTATGACGTAATCCCCGGAAATTTCAATAGACGTTAAGGATAAAATAGGAGCTTTCAGGAAATGTAGCAAACTTTTTGGACATTTAGAATTAAATTAATTTGTTTTGTTTTGTTTCATTTTATCGTTTGCCTTCATTGTGCCGTTGAAGCGGTAACTATTTTTTTAGAAGATCCTAACAAAATCGTATTATATGTTGTTTTTAAAATCTATGATTATTCTAGCCGTTAATAATGGTACATAATGGTAGTCTGAATGATCAAATGACACCATCATTCAGTCCAACAATAGATTTTATCACATTTAAATTGACAAATATTATAGGTAGCACTACACATACCTGCAAAATATCTAAAAGTGAAATCTTCAATATGTAGATGAATAAAATTACTTTCGTTTACATCATTTAGTTTGTTTGTTACTAGCTTCTTTACTCAGTAATGAAAATATTTATTCCTTTGATCCACTGTATAAATTTATTCGACCACTTGTATGCAAATAATCAAATCTAAACTTAATTACAAACCCAAATCGTTTCAAAGGAGTACTCTCTATGTGTACTGTCCCAAAGGTTCTGTATTGTAATCAACTATAAATATTAATGTATTTACATACGTTATAGAACTCCCGACTTTCATTAAAGTGAAAATATGCAAATCAACAAAAACTGTGAGCGAAAAAGTTGGTTGTGCTAGTTCAGACCTTAGTTAAAATAAATTGGATGTCAACACGTTTGTGATGCAAAACTGGGTTCTATATAAGCACCTGTTTCTACCATGGCCAACATAGTAGCCTTTGGGAAAGTTTATTTTTTTGCAATTACAACGCCGTAGGACGACGCAAAGGTAGATTTGCATTTTTATTCGAAAACGGCTGAAAGGGACGGGTCAGTTTTTTGGACACTTTTTCCCAGAGCTCGGCCCAATAATGAACGTTGAAGATTTTGTTTTTAATTGCGATGAGAATTACTTCACTGTAATATAAATCCCCATCTAAGAAGATTAAAAGATCTCCCTAAAAGGAATACTAAGGTCCCTTAACAGGTGAATATAAACATTTATAGACACTTTGAGTGGCTTACAAATATTCTGTAAAATAATTTCGACGAAGAGCATCAAGGTTATTGTAACTTAAACGTTAAATGTTTTCTGTTTCATCTCGCATATCATAAAGATGAAGTCTTATGACATTATCTTTAAGTGTTACGTCCGCTGAAGCGATGTATTAGGGAAATAAGTCTCGTTTTATGTCGAGTAGAGGGGAAATTTAACAGCAATAACTTCTTTAATAATGTCGTGGTCCCGAGTTATGGCAAAGGAGATATTCAATGAGACATATTGAATTCATATTGGTGTGAGTAGGGTTACCATATGACAGACATTTGCCGCATTTGACAGGTATTTTAAGGTTTAGGCAGGCGTAAGGCCGGACTCTGAGACAGGTATTAATTTTTATTCCTGCTTTTTACCATTGGGGTACATTAAAAAATCTTCCATGAGTTGATACTTAAGTACCCGCACCCTGTGCAGTCAGTCCTAATACCAACCTCGTTGACTACCGAGTCATTTCACCACGGCATGAGCAATTCTTGCATAGCTCGTGCTGAGACGAGGGAGAGGGATCTTTGACAGGCATTTTTTCTGTAAAGTCAGACATTTTAGGCACCCTAGACATGCATTCGTCCATTTTAAAATGGTAACCCTAGGTGTGAGTAACGCGTTTTGAATCGATATTTTTGGGTCGTTTCATGACGTTTGAAGGAGGTGAACTGATATTATTTTAGTTAAGTAGTACAAATTAAACCTGAGGTCACTTTTGGCTTCAATGTATTAATATTAGTAAAAACGCTTTACAATTTTTTAAGCACTAGAGAATTTGAAATAAGTAATCATCAATTTATTAATGATGAAGAACGCTGGAAACATGTAGATAAGATAGAATTTGACAGCAAAATAGGTAACATCCTCTAGCCTTTTCCCAATTATGTTGGGGTCAGCTTCCAGTCTAACCAGATGCGGCTGAATACCAGTATTTTACACGGAACGACTGCCATCAGACCTCCGCAACCCAGTAACTGGGCAATGCCGATATCCTAAGGTTAAACCGATTGTCAGACTTTCGGGCTTCTGACTACCCGTAACGACTGTCATAGGTATTCGTATGACACCCGGGACCGACGGCTTAACGTGCTCTCCGAGGCACGGAGGGGTCTCGATGTGTAACAAATGGTCACCCATCCACGGACTGACCGCGGCAAGCGCAGCTTAACCTCGCAAATCGTACGATCGGCGCGGTTGTTATTTAGCAAAATAGGTAACATAAAGCCTAAAAATGATAAAGAAGATTTTTTGTGGGTTATACCTACCACCAAAATAATTAAAAATTAAAATGATCGAAATAACAAAATAGGTAAAGCCAAAAGACAATCACATTCATTCCGATACACATATTTAATTCGAAATTGGCCCATCAAATTTGAGTGACGTAATTGGCAGTAGTCATTGTTCACCGTGTTCCCGAAATTAAAATCTTTAATTCCATAAATGTATCCCGTTAAGTAATTGATGCTGTTACCCTTTGCACCAATTAATTACAAACATGGCAATTATATCATTATTTTTTATCGGACTGAAATAAAATTAATTGTGGTTAATTTTGTTTGTTTCGCGTTTATTATCTTTTGATCAATCTTCCCATGGTTATTTAGTTCTGATTTTAATAATAGTAGAAGCAACATAGAATTTCGAATTATCTATTGCATCTTCTACTAAATCAGTCCCGTTGTGAAGATATTCATCACAATTGTCTTCGGAGACATAATCTAAAATTGAATTAAAGGAACTAGAATTTGAATCAACGCCATTGTTGTGGGCGGATCATCAATTTTATACTGCAGTGCCTGTAGGTTGCCTAGAAATCTACCACCATAGATTCTAATTGCTTTCAAAGCAGTTGCAGATTGAACCACTTGGAATTCTGCCCACACCCCGAAAACAAGCGTACAACCATAAATTGGAGTTTTTGTCATCTTTCAGTAAATCCCCACTGCCAGGCCAGTCGCAATTTATTTTAACTAAAGCAACCCAGCAACTTTGGACATTTGCATATTTTCATCATATTTACCGTGGTCACTAAGCGAATTAACATCACTTAATGATTTTATTATATTTGCAGAGGACGGCAGCTACTGGGTTTTACATAATAATAGAATATTTGAACGACGGAGTTGCTTCCATATCTTTTTACGTTGAGGTACGAGTTGTATTGTGTATCGATGTAAATGCTAAATGATTTAAATTTTTGTAAGCTTGTATTGTTTTTTTCTTATTTGAATATTTTTTACTGAATAAATAAGTAATCTGTTGAATAACTCAATGGTATAAAATTAAGCAACAAATATTGTTTGTATTAAGAACCGGATCTCTTTCACTTTTTAAAATATGTACAGTAAACAGTTATCAATAAACATAACTTAGTTGATTAAACGGAACATCAAAATTGATAACGTAAATTAACATCAGTCACTTTCATTATCTGCATATCACATCTGCCTATACACACATCAATGTCACATAAGCTCCGATGAAACTTCACAATATACACACTAAAATAACAGGCAGCGAATGTAATACTAAAATACACATTTATGAAACATCCAACACAATAGGTATCGGACATGTCGCGTGAACTCGCAACACCGGGACAGCGGCAGACATGTCAAAAAGAGGCCTGTCGCATCGAAAACTTTTAGCACTTCGCTAACGTTTCATTTTTAGAATATTCTGTGAAGGGACTCGACAGTTTTTGTTGTGCTGTTAGGTGACTTTTGAAGTGTCAAAGTGCAAGTTGTTGGGAATACTGCTCTTGTAGGACGTTCTTTTTTTGGATTATGAAGAGCTTTAAAGAGTAAACGTAGGAGTTTGATGGCCAAATACTCAAACGCTACTAAATTTTAAGTTGCCATTACGTCTCGTGCTGTCATTGTCGCTTTAAGGCAAAGTGACAGTGACAGCATGAAATTAACGGCAACTTAAAATTGAGTAGCGTTTCCGTATTTGGCCATGAGTATTGCAATAGTAGGTAAGTACCTATTCATTTCATTCGTTGTAATCGTAAGTAAAATTTTGATCAGCAAAAGCTAAAACCAAACTTACATTGATTTAACAAAAGTCAAGATATGTTCCACAAAATAAGTTCTCCATTTTATCGTAAAATGTATCGAAGCCAAAACCTGTAAGTTCTACAATGTCAAGTTTACGATCATCCACATGTTAGGAGACGCTATAAACTCAGTCTACTGCACTTTACAAAATAACATTGACGTTTGTGCAACGTAGCACTATAATGTGGCAATAATAAAACTGAATGTTATCGACAGATACGACTGAGGCTGGTGGTGCCATTATTAGGATGTGACTTTGTAGAAAGCTGAAATTACATTTAGTCAACAACAACAAATGTAAATTACACTGTAAGATATTATTGTGAAGTGGTCTACTTTCATACTAAAAGCTTAGAGATGATACATGCTACTCCTTAGAATCGTAAGTATAGAAAACTTTCTAAATCTAGAAAATAATGTAACGATGACAAAAATGTACTTCGATCAGCAGGCCTAGCATGAACTTTTGACGTATAGTATTGTAAACGTATCTCTAATGTAAGCGAATTTTGCGTGCACAATTTATATTATACATAGATATGAATAAAGACTTCAATTTAATGAAATAGTATGTGCGAAACGAATATTATCAAGCCCCCGATCCACCGTGCTCACCCACCGCAGCCGCGGAGCCGGTCGTCCCTTCTAACTCCGCAGTCACACCGTTGTTAATACAGCCCTCATCAAGCTGTCGTATCCCTCCCAGTCCTCTCGTATTCAACACCCTAAGAGGTTCGAGTCCCCCCTAGGGGACGCCCTTAGAGGTGTTGCTGCTATAATAGTCATGATGTTACAGTAGTTAGATTAATTAGTTAGGTAGTTAGTTAGATATTGGTTTGGAGACCCTTCTGGTCTCGCCAATAATAGCCCGGTTACGTAGAAAAGGTCCGCAAGACCATCTAGGTCCGCAAGACCATCTACAAGAGTGGAATAGGAAAAAAAAAAGAATATAATCAATTCAAAATTTACGTTACTAATGTGACAACATTTGTGCTAGGCCTATATAGGCAAAAGCGAAAAACAATTCAAAAGTAAACACAAACAAGAAAACAAATGAAGCAGCAAAAAACTAAAATTTAAAAAATAATAATAACAAAAACGAAAAAATAACAATAAATATAACTGAAGGACGGAATTAACGATTCTTCGTTAACTTCATAGAATAGCGAAAAGTTTTCCCTAAGTAAAACTTTCCACCGTTTTATTTCACAATAAAAACTCAACTTAGTTTGGACTTAACGAGGTTGGGTGCTGCAAAGTTTAATCAATTCCATGACCGTTAAAACTGAGTGACGATGGTCGATCATTCTGTATTCTTAACCCTGAAAAGTTTTAGATAAGGGCTGTTTTTGTCAAGAGTTTTGTTGCCTACACGATTAGGAGTAAGATACTGTTTTTGATGGTTTTCCTTATTTTGTGTTTAAAAATTCAATAGCGAGCAGTTTTCCAACTTTTGCCAGTTGTACGACATTAGCTAAGAAAAGATCCTCACTTGTTTCTTGACTCGTGTGAGATAAATTAGCGATCAGATCAGAAAAATGAACAAGGTTGTTCAATGACATACATACCTTCTACTCTACTATCACCTTACTGACTTTGACGGTTGCAAATTGCAATACTTTCAAAACATTTCTTCTTATGTGCAACTTTACTGTAGGACATATTAATGAGAATTTTAAAGTACCCAAGATCATTACTAGAGTACTATGGCCAAATGATACTCAAATGTTACTCAATTATAAGTCACCGTAAAGTCTCGTGCTGCTATTGTCACTCTAAGGCAAAGTGACAGTGACAGAACGAAATTAACGGCAACTTAAAATTGAGTAGCGTTTGAGTATTTGGCCATTAATATGAAAAAATATTTCGAAAATATTAGTCGTCATCGTTCTCTTGTGGTTAGTGACTAACTTGGTGTCGGAGTCGATGCCGCCCATGGGCCTCTGACTTGGCTTCACATGCCGTCGAATATATCTCAGGCATGCCGGTCACCTCATGATGTTTTCCTTCACCGTTTTTAAGCAAGTGATAATTATACAATACGCACATGAACCCGAAAAGTCAATGGTGGGTGCCTTGGGTTCGAAGTCGATAACTGACTTGGCAGTCCGACGGTCACAACACTAGGCTATCACTGCTAAAATATTAGTTGCATCTAGATTGTCACATTGAAATGTGATTCCATTAGTAGATTGTTGACTATTCCACACAATTTGATATGGTATGGATTTAATCAATCGTACTATGATGCCCTTTTCATCCATTCAAATATCCAACACGAAAATATGTTTTGCAATCCACATAAAATTCTCTACGAACTGTATGCAAAAATCTCGATGATAGGTACAGAACATTTTAATACCCGGCATAATTTAAAATTCAATTGGATCATAAAAATTCAAAGGGAGAAAAAAGAGAATCAGTGAGGGATTTCAAATTTATGATTGCGTAATTAGCATATAACGGTAGCCGTTTAATTTTCTCTTAAAGATGTGGTCCTTTGAACGCCGTCAAAAACTCAATTTTCCTTGTACTTTAATTGGGACAAATCACCAATTAAGGAACTTAATTAGTAGGCTTGTTTAGTATTCATTTTATGTTCCTGTGTTGTAGGTATAAAAAAAATATTGGACCATCGTTTTTAATGATAGCTTTTGTGATTTGAATTAGTTTTATTTGATTCAATCTTGATGATGGACAAATGGTTGGTTTTATGAAGGTAACCAGGATTGACAATTTGTATTAGAACAGATACATAAAGGTTTTTAACACAGCATTGCCAGCCAGTCCCGTGAAGGAATTCAAAATTGCATACTTTGTAGGTATTCTATATGGACTGCGTCAAGGAGATTTCTATAGAACCGCACATGGGCTTGAAAGATTTAAATAGTATTCACAAAGCGTTCCAAGTAATACATTCAAAAATTCGCATTCTACATTCAAAAATACCAGTAAACCCAAATGCAACTCGCGAAAACGTATTATAAGAATAAGCAAACATAAATCTAGGAGAGGAAAATCTCGATATTTGCGGTATCGACGTGTTCCTTAGTAAAAACACCACAGAATACTCGATTTACTATCGGCTTAGTGCCAAACCGGTGCTGCGATGTATTTTATAGCGACATATGGTGTTAGTGAGGACGCAATTGCATCGACTGAACAAAATTTAGAAGTTGCCGCTGCAGACGTTCTTTTATTTTTGTCTGCTACTGCGAAGATTTTGTACGTAATTTTGTTTCTGTATCTCGGTTTTGCTGAAATGTAGCTAAAAGAAGGAAATATATTCGAGTGTTTATAATGTTTGTTAGTAAAAATCAGTCTACATTTGTCCGCAATCTCGTATAAGTTAGTTTGCAGTAAAAAAATAAACTGATTCTGATTTCCTTGTACTTCTAAATTATAACCTTGAATGTGAAAAGAAAGATGTGTGACTCACAGATATAGATTTGTATGAAAACAAGCGTATTAATTTTTTTGTTCTAACTACCTACATAACGAGCGCATTTTCTGCTGGGAAGAAAATATCGCGTACGCCTCCCACATGTTTTTACAGCGAAAAGTCACGCACACGGATCCTGCAACCATTCGCTCTTGCAGAAACGAAACGGTCGAAAGGGAACTGAGTTACTAACATAATAATTTGGAGCATTGCTCCTATTGGTGGTACACAAAGTAGGTGAACTTCCGTTATGTATTCAACAGTATATCTGTGGAGATAGTACTCACTATTATGTAAGTTCCCAGCAAGTACCGACGCAGTATAAAGGATAAGTTTATTAGGAGTGCCCCCATACGAGCCGTCCACTCTCGCACACTCAAAATTTACGTACAGTGTGCTCAAAGTGCTTCTAGTTCCAAATCCAAATTTTGATATATTTGCGAATGGATATAAGATTTTATTGAAAAATTTATGATATTGTGAGAAAATTCATAATCTAAAAACAGAACTTATTCTGTTTCATGAAGGTTTTAAAGAATATAATGATGATAATAGTTTAAAGCGTTTGCTGAGGAGTGGGACAATATGGGCTGATATTGATAAGGTAATATCAGTTACTGTATCCTCCTGCCGACCGGAGACGCTTTGTTAGATATTATTAACCGACTTCCAAACAGGAGGAGGTTACTGTGTTCTTTTTAAAATTACAGTGATTGTTTTTGAAGGCTTGAAACTTACGAAAAAATATAGAAAAAAATCTGGACATGAAAGAACAAACACTAAAATAAAGAGGATACCAGATTTAAAAGATCCGCTAGATTTTTTGAAAGTTTATGTTGTACGCATAGTACGTTGTGTGGCAGGAGGGTCCATTTTATACGTCGTATTTTAACAAGTAAACTTACATGAGCAGCTTAAACAATTTTCATTTCAATACTGAATATTATTTCATTATATAAAATTTAAAGAGAATTTCGATAAATAAATACACGTTATAATTATTAATCTTTATTAACAATTGTTTAATTTTAAAGCACAATGCTCATCTGTTTCGTATTTCCCATTATTTGGTTTTCATGTCAGCTATCTCAACACCCCGGGGGCAAAGTTACAAGTAGGTCATCAAGACATGTACTGTTACGATTAATTAATTTAATATTTTGATTGCAATTCTTGTAATTTTGTGTTTTAGAAACAATACATACATTTTGAAGGGCTCATGGCTAATTAACAACTGCGCTGATCATAGTAATTGCAAAGTTAAGCTGCTCTTGTCACGGTCAGTCCGTGGATGGGTGACCATTCGTTACACATCGAGAACCCCCTGTGCCTTGTAGAGCACGTTAAACCGTTGGTCTTGGGTGTCATAACATAAAACCACGCCTGTATTCCCAGAAGGGTTGGGCAGAGTTGTATAGTAACACCCTCATTTCGCCGTTATGTTTAAGTCCCCTGTAATAGGGGACGAGCCTATCGCCATCAACCGGGCACAAATCTAAACTCTGCTACTGAGGAATTGTACACGAAAAATCCCAATAATACTTTGCCCAACCTGGAGATCAAATCCAGGACCTTACGATCAGCAGTCACGTTTGCCACCACTAGATCAACGAGGCAGTTTGCACAAATTTTATACAAAACTGCTAAATTTCAAACAAGTACTTATCTATGATAAATATTTACGCATGTAATGCAGCCGCGTGCTTTCGATTTTCTTCTTTTCGTGTGGTTAGTGACTAACCTGTTGTCAGAGTTTATGCCGCCCACGGGCCTCTGACTTGGCTTCACATGCCGTCGAGAAATATTTCTCAGGCATGCCGGTTTCCTCATATTTTCTTTTACCGTTTTTAAACAAGTGTTAATTTTATCATGCGCACATGAATCTGAAAAGTCAGAGGTGCGTGCCTTGGGTTAGAACTCGAGACCTATGACTTGGCAGTCCGACGGTCACATCATTAGGCTATCACTGTTTACCTTTCGATGTTTCATAGTGTATTACTGCAGAAAACATTGACACGATCCCTGTAAGTGAAAATTCCATTTGATAAAGTCTGGAGTCTGTATAAAGTTATAACGCCACTTTAAAGCCCGCATACACGACTCAAAATAGTCCTTTCACTGCACTCGCTTTGACATCACTTTAGTCTGGACCAGATGGTGCCCCCGACGTGAGATGTCGGCTTACATTAATTATATCGGGACAGTTACTGGCTGCAATCCTGGGCTAAATTTAGGCTCTGTCAGCTAAAATCGGTGCGGTTCGTGGACTTTGTGGACAGGTCTTTCCGAAAATGCACCGAGGGAATTTCGGTATAGAATTTCTGTAGTATTTTTATTAGATTACTAGCATTTTTCATTTATGCTCCGCTCCTATTGGTCGTAGCGTGATGTTATATAGCTTATAACCTTCCTCGATAAATGGAACATCAAACACAAAAATATTTTTTTATACCAACCAGTAGTTCCTGAGATTAGTGCGTTCAAACAAACTCTTCAGCTTTATAATATTAGTATAGATTTTAGATATTTCTGTACGTATAAGGATTTGTATTCATCCAAGTAGTGGAATAGCAATTAGTAATCGATTTGAATAAAAAAAACGTTCCATCGATAAGTTTTTGGATTGGTTGGAGACCCTTCAGGTCTCACCAATAACTGCCCGGTTACGTAGAAACAGGCCGCAAGACCACATACAAGCAGTCGAGTAAAAAAAAAGGATAACTTTTTGGAGCTCTCCCAGGCCTGCAGGTTTCCTTACGATGTTTTCCTTCACCGTTAACGCAAGTGATAATCAAATTCTGACCCGCACGTGAATTCAAAAAGTCAAAAGTGCAGGCCTGTTTGAACTCAGACCCTCCTGCATGGAAGATACCGTTATCTATTGTGACGGGTGGTCCGGACCCATAAAAGGTCAGGCACACTGCAGATCGGCCCTTTGCTAGGTTACGTAGAAACGGTCCGCAAGACAATCTACAAGCAGTCGAATAGGAAAAAAAAAGATCGACCCTCTCGCGCCGCTGCAGTTGCCAAGCTAAGTGTTCATCTGTTCAAGAAGACCCTGGACTCCTCGCATTGTACGAACCACGCCCTCTTGATCTATTTTGTAATTCTTAGTAAAATATATATAGTGTACGGTTACAAGTGTTATTCTTTATCCTCCTGTAAGTACACGCCTGCTAAATTTTTATGTGCACATGATAGTTGAAGGTTGACTCTTAAAGCCACCCTAAAGTGTTACACTATTCTCATAGCATGAGCTATTTTCACATAACTCGTCCCGATACGAGAGAAGACTGCTTATCTAACTATGCGTATATAATCTAACTAAACCTATTCTAGAAATTGGTGCACTACAATTATTGGAAGCTGCATTCTAATAGTCGATTAACACGCTATAGCCTACAGCTTAGGTTATTATGGTGTCATGTTGCCCTAAATTCCTGGTACCCGATAATCCGTACACAGGAAAATGTATGCCTTAACTATGTAGACCGCTCTTTACACCGCAATTTAGTGCGCTTATTTAGACTGTGTAGATTGAAGGCTATTAAATTCATGCTCTTTCATAACAACATAACATCACGCCTGTATTTCGCGAAAAAATGGGCAGAGGCGTATAGATCCATCTACCAAGCGTGAAGATTATACCAATTTCCCCTTTAAGGCTTCTTCTTTTCATGTGGTTAGTAACTAACCTGGTCTCATAGTTTAAGCCGCCCATGGGCCTCTGACTTGGCTTCACATACCGTCGAGATAAATCTCTCAGGCATGCCAGTTTCCTCACGCTGTTTTCCTTCACCGTTTTTAATTATACTATACGCACATGAATCCGAAAAGTCAAAGGTGCGTGCCTTGGGTTCGAATTCGAGACCTATGACTTGGCAGTCCGATGGTCACACCACTAGGCTATCACAGCTGTAGACTTTTGTAATATGAGAACACCTCTGCTTACCCCTTCAGGGATTACGGGGGTGAGTTGTTAATTCAACATTTACCGTCCAACTACAGTTAGTGCATAACAAATTGTATAATAGAGAGCTTAACTTAGATGCCCCTATGTTACTTGTTCAAACTACACAAAGACGTACTCAGAGCTGTAAATACAAAGTTGGAGCTAGAAAAATACTTCGTGTCATAAACTAAAGACAAGTCCAGTGCAGTGTCCAAGCTTTTGAGCGGGACATTTCATTTCTGTAGTGACCATGATTTGTTGGTAGTAGTACGAGTGGAATTGAACCAAATGGAGCGTTTTGTCGATATGTAGGAACATTGATTTTCTAGTTTCTTTGATGTTTTGTATTATACCAGCCTTTGCCCGCAGGTTCGCTTGAGTGATGTTTTCTTCCCTTATTTTACCCTTTTGACATTTAAAAAATTCTTCCTTATTGGATGCCTACGTTAAAAAAGGTACCTACTGCCAAAACATCAAGTTTCTAACCCCAGTGCTTTAGGTTGTGCGTTGATAGATCAGTGGGTCAGTCAGTTTCTCTTTTTATATGATACAATTTTTTGGTTGGACATTATTTATTCATTCTTTATATTGAAAATAGAACAATTCATTTACTTCATTCATTTACATTTGTTGTAATTATTATAATGGATTAGATACTGGCAAATAAAAACACAGGAGGCTTTGTTGGAATTTGCTAAACATGCTATTTGATATACAAATCAAATATACCAAATGTAATATATTTATGTAAAGTACATACATACTGGTTTGTTGATATTTTTAATTTGCACAGCTATGAGTTAGAAGAGACTTATGTCCAGAAGTGAGCTGCGAGTGACTGACAACGCGAAAGCGACGTGAACTGTGACACATAACGTGATTGAAGAAAATGTATTAATATTCACGTGTGTGGCTTTTAAGTGCAGTCTCAGTCTAAGTGTACGGGGCCTATTTTGACCTCATATTTCAAGCACCAGATCTAACAAAAATAAGTAAAATCAATGTTCTGTCTAGCCTTTTCCCAACTATGTTGGGGTCAGCTTCCAGTTTAACCAGATGTGGCTGAATAACAGTATTTTACACGGAGCGACTGCCATCAGACCTCCGCAACCCAATTACTGGGTAATGTCGATATCCTAAGGTTAGATCGGTTGTCAGACGTTCTGGCTTTTGAGTTCCCGTAACGACTGTCAAAGGTATTCGTATGACACCCGGGACCAGCTGTTGTAACGGAAAAATAAATAAGATTATCAATATCAATTGATTCATCTACTAAACCGAACTAAGAACTAAATGAATCGCAACCCTGATCCAAAATACTCAATCCTCAAAAAACAATGACAGCATCTCAGAAGAACAACAAGTCATTGCGTCACTCAAAACCTTGTGACGTCACTTTAGTCAGTACAACCCCATATCTGTTTACGGTTCAACTGAGTTGGCACAAAAATTCTTGAACGGATTCTGTCTTGTAACAATGTCAACATTGTGTGTTATCTTACAAGTTTGGGGGGACAATGCAACGGGGGAACATGGGGAATGCTGACGATGTTTACAAAATTTTGGCTGTAGTTTTGAATATGTGAGTTAAGATTTTTGTGAGTTTGAGTGATGAGGAGTTTGAGAAACTTTGTTGTGTTGGTTATTTTTGTGGTAGCTGTGCTTGGAAATAATATGGTTCAATGCAGTTGAAGGTCTAATTTCGATCCCGGCCTGAAGCTCTGACTTTTCGAATTCATGTGCGGATCAGAATTTGATTATCATTTGCGTTAACGGTGAAGGAAAACATCGTGAGGAAATCTGCACCTGAGAGGGCTAAAAAAAGATCTCGGTTGTGTGTGTAGCCCGACTAAGGCCTAAACCCTGCTCACTAAGGAAAGGCCCGTGCCCAGTTGTGGGCTGACAATAATGAGCTAATGGTGACAGACTGATATTATTATGCTACTTAATATAAAATCAATCTCCTTCTTCCTGCCCTTATCCCAAACTAGGTGGGGTCGGCACAACATGTATCTCATAAAGCCATGTTGTTAGAGGTTTTGGCTTATTGTTTTATGATCGGCCGCCTGCCTGACATCAACATTCCTTGGGAATATTCGTTGCGCTGTCGCGCGGGTGACCCAATGTGCATCCTGATATTATGCACTGGGACCCAAAATAATATGTTTGTCTTGAAAACTTGAAACTTCTTGTACTCGACACTACACACTATAGAAATAAATGGCGATTTATAATAAGACATCAAAAAAAATTAAAATACTCTAAAAATAAATTTTATAAAATATCAAATTGATATTGCGGTTGTCACGGCGATGACAACTGTACAAAACAACAACATGATAATAGAAAATTAATATTTATAAAAAACTAGTTGTGTCCTCACGGCTCCGCCCGTAGCCTATGCTACTCAGTGATAATGTAGCTTTCTAACGGCAAAAGAATTTTTGAAATCGGTCCAGTAGTTTTTAAGTTTATTCGTTACATACAAAAATACAAATGTTTCTTCTTTATAATATTAGTATAGATATTGCGTGTGTACGTTTTTTTATTTATATCAGACCCAAGTCCATAATTATACACATGTTTATAAGTTACCTTTTTGTCTAAACGAAGCAGAGTATAATTATATATTATGCTTGTCGTTTCATACAAGTTAAAGACTCAACGAAGCGAAATAGGTCGCTATGGTGCTCAGCTTAGACCCTCTGTACTTATGCATTACTGCATTCATGGGTCTAGCTTATAATCCAGTTAGCAGTGTAAATAGCTCTAGAATATTATTCGGTTAAAATACAGCTTATTTTTGAATATGAGAAAATTATTTAGGTAGCAATTTATAAGGTACTAGCCTTGTGTCCAATGGGACTTCCTATCGGATCCTCTATTTAACCCCCATAAGGGATGAATTATCAAAAATATTTTCTTAGTACTCGCGTTATAAATAGAAGCTTAAACACCAATTTCCATATTTCTTACTTCATCGCGACGTACTTTCATCCCTTATTTCATCCCCTTAGGGAATGAATTTGCAAAAATCCTTAGTGCCTAGCTACGTTATGTAAGGAACTCGAGTACAAAATTTCATGCTTCTAGACCCCGTTATCCGTCAGTTAGTCAGTGTTAGACATTTATTAAATACAAGATACGTATATAATAAATAATAAAAAACTTTTCTTACTTTCTTTTCTTTCTATATTAATTTATTTAATTAGGTCTTAATTCATAAATTTTAAATACGAATGGTATGAACGTTTGAGTTTATTTCGCATCCAATTATAAAAGTAATAATATTTTTTTATTATCAACGTAATGTATGTACGAAGTATGAGCAACATTTATAGCGTAGGAGTTACAGTTGCATAAAGATTTGATCAATGACTCTCGTGCTAGGAGGATCCTGTGTTACAGGAAATTGACACAAATTCCTCCACAGAAATGTATATTATACGAAATCAAATCTTTCGGTTTATACTACACTAGCGATCCGCCCCGGCTTCGCACGGGTACAATGTAGATACTAATGTGGGGTATATAAACCTTCCTCTTGAATCCTTCTATCTATTGCTGAAAATTGCATTAAAATCCGTTGCGTAGTTTAAAAGATCTAAGCGTACAAACAGCGGGAGCGACTTTGTTTCATACTATGTAAAGATACTAAACAAACTATAAGGCGCTCATTACATCAAATAAATCCAATTTCAAACAATAAACCGCAGCCAATCCCTTGTAGTAACAAACAATCGGTAACATGCAGCAAATCTCTTGATTTATACCACTAGCTCTTAAAAGCGGGTAGTTCAGCTTCCAATAGAGCGTGAACAGAGTTTGTGTGTTCTTGTCACAAGCCTTCGAGCAGTTCAGCTTGAAAAACAGCGGTTCTTGAAATGTGGCCAAATTGGTTGCACACAATCTTTTGTGCGATTGAAGGACTTTTTACGAAATTATACGTATGATTTTTGCATTGATAATAATTGTTATTAACGACACGCGTGTTAATCTCGAAGAACCATGGAGAGAAAACTTTCCATGGGCTTTTTTTATACAAGGTTAGTCGGAAAGGGGGTACTAAGCCATGGGGCACTTAATGTATCACTGATGATTGTTTTAAAGAAAGGGTTACAATTTAAAAATTCGTTTAAAAAAACCATGCTTAATGATTATTAATTTAGATTTTTCAAAAATTCTTCATTGTTGTTTTAGTTACGAAGTCAGAAAATAGAGCTTCTAATCTGATCTTAGCTGAGGATAGATATAATTAAGCGCAATTTTCATGAAATTTTTGAACAGTTATATCTCTTAAACTAATGACTTTTGGGGAAGTTTTAGAACAAAAGTCATCTATTATTATGGGTACTTTAACACCCTTTCGGCTTAATACCTACTAACCTTGTATACACCATACTTGTAAACAGAGGTGTTCTTCTCTTACAGGAATCTGTACACCCACGTTTCCCCTCTGGTATTAAGTCTCATGTAAGTGGAGAGCCCATTGCCATTTTTCGGGCACATTTATGGGTGACAAATAAATAAAACTGGATCATTTTTCCAAGACTAACTTATTAATCGAATTTTACTAATCAACGAACCAACCGATTTAAACATAAAAAGTTCGTAATCAAAGTCAATGCTCTTCAATGTTTTTCATAGCGAGACACATTCCACCTCTTCGCAAGCGGGTAAAAAATTACCAACAATCAAATTTGAATCAAGTTTCAAGCGACCGCGACCATTGACTGAGATCGCGACCTCATTTTGGCTTTTATGTACTTAATTTGCTACACTCGCTGCAGAAAAAGGAACACTTTATTCTTCCTTTGTTGGTTTTCATTTCAATGAATTTGACACCGAAGTGTGTATCTAGACTTGAGTCATAGCTATTAGAGAGGGAACCCATCTTCCTTGAAGCCATTTGCGTAGGTTATGTTATTAGTGGCTTAGGTTTCTAACGAGGTAGAACTGGTAATATCATACTGTGAATACCTAGACGTTTTTACTGACCTCATGACCTAATCTTTATACATACTGTATGTTGCAGCTATCTATAATGTTGCTGATAAGATTTAAAGCCTGCAGAGAAATGGTATATAATAAATCAAAGAAAATTACATTATCCTTACTTATCTTTTTCGTGCATTTTTAATGCTTCTCTTACAATATTCTCATGTTTTATACCCTTTATATCTTGTTATCTAAGCTTTCATATTCTAATTATTATATACATGAACATGTAATAGAAAATATATACATTATTGATGGCCGCCGATATCGCCAAAGACCATTCAACTTTCTAATTTATTTTTCGCGTTTTGCATTTGACGGAAACTGGCGTTGAGACGCAATTTGAAATAGGCCAATGTCCAGCAGTTGTAGCAGTTACAGCTGTAGAAAATGAATGAAAGAAAAAGAATATCACATTGAAACTTCTTCTTCTTTTCGTGTGGTTAGTGACTAACCGGGTGTCAGAGTTTATGCCGCCCATGGGCCTCTGACTTGGCTTCACATGCTGTCGAAAAATATCTCTCAGGCATGCTGGTTCTCTCACGATGTTTTCCTTCACCGATTTTAAGCACTTGATAATTATACAATACGCACACGAATCCGAAAAGTCAGAGGTGCATGCCTTGGGTTTGAACTCGAGACCTATGACTTGGCACTCCACCGGTCACACTACTAGGTTATCACTGCTGTTACTTTTTGAAACTTACGCTGGTTTATTATCAACTGAATGTTTTCCATTTCTCCGTTTAACAAAACTAATAGTTACTCTGATTCTACTTCCTGTAGGAGGTAAATACGGACTTGTTTCGAGTACCATCTAAAAGGGCTTAAAACACGTTCAACCGTGTTAGACAGTCTGAGGTTCCGTAATTATATAAGTTTGGACGGTAATGCGCACCAGGGATACATGAAGAAATGGAAGATTTGCTTAATGCGGGTTTTATGTCTCAAGGATGTAATTAAAAATGAATAGTTATGTCATGCTGTGTAATGGGTTTGTGGTGAAACAATTTTGTGTGTGCATGTTAAGAAACTTAAAATTTCCAGTAAGGATGAAGAGGAATATGTACGCAATATAGAAGTAGCTATGTATAAAGATACAACTAAAATACTTTATCTAGCTCGTATTGCAGTCATCCGTTTAAAATTGAAGATTTGCTGGGCTGTTCTTTCTGATGCTTTTCTTCAAGTGGAAATAAAAACAATATCTGGTGATGATTTTGATTTAATCTTAATTTTAACAGTAAATCCTAATAGTAATTAATTGCTATCGAATAACACAGAATAATATAAAACCTCGGATATTAAGTTATTGACTTTACAAATTACACCCACAAGAGTATATGCAAAAAAACCTTTTTATAAAGTTAATATCGCTTGTTTACATTGTGAATCACGTTCATATTCTGACAATTGACGACGCTGTAATATTGAATATTTTATAGTTAAAATATACGTTGAGAATTTTTAGAACAGATAATATTATATAAAATTAAATTTCATCTTCTTACAAAGTTACCTTCAACGTTGTCTGACTTTATGTGGGAAACGAAACTTAAGAGTGACTGAAAGAGATGAATGCATAGGAGGGAAAGTGATGGAAGTAGATTTGATATATTTTAAATAAGGAAAGACGATGTTCTTTTTGGTTGGCTGTTTGTTTTTTGTGTTGGTTGTTAATGATGATCATTACTTTTTATTCACTCTGAGCCTTCCCACACTTATCTATGTGTTTTTATTCGTCAGCCCACTTTTGTGTTGTTATGTGTTTACAGACAAATCTCATGCACAAACACTCAGACTTGGAACAACTTTCTGTAGCTCATACAAATATTTGGTCCATTCAGAAATCGAAGCCGTAATCTGACGAAACTGCAGAAAGCCCCGCTCAACCACTATGCCAATCGAATCCTCTAAATATAATATAAATAAATACATTTCTAATTATATTTTTTTAGTAACTCAGTGATTCAAAGAATCCTAAGCCTTCTCCAAAAGAATCCATAAACCCTCCATCGATCCACAGTCCAACAGCACTTCGTAAACACTTTACGTATCTCCAGAACTCGTATTCCAGCAACACCTTAGAGCTTACGCGAAATTAAGTAACTCCCCAAACTGGGCAGTTCTGGTGCAGTTAGCGTTAATGGTGAACATTCCTCCCTCGGAATTCCTCGTTCGCCTATTCCCTGGGAATTTCCCCAACGCTGTGCTGAGAAATTTTTCTGTTCTTGTACTTAGCCGTAGACACGTTATTACTTCATTCCACGAAACGCTGGATTTAGTTTCAGTGAATTGTGTTCTGGGATTTTTCTAGAGGATTTTAAATTAGAGTTGAATGTTTGCTTTGCATTTATTGTTTGTGCTATCCGTAATGTCTCTCGCTGATATTTTTATAAACTTTTACTGAATTGTTCTACTTTTACGATTGTGCTGTGAATGAATTTACTGTTGGCTATGTTTTGGGTGGCATTAAACTATTTCTAGATAGTACCCGTAATGATACTGCCGCTTAACATCATTTTGATGATTCTAAATATAAAAATCAAATGAAAGACGATCTCAATCATGAAGAAAATAACCAAGGAGAAAAAGATAATAATATGCAAGGAACACAACTATTTTTCATAATAGAAGAACTTAAAAATCCATTAAATTTGATATTTACGTCTCCAGTCTTTATTTTTAAGTGCAAATGAAGGTATTCCCGCGTCGCAATAAAGATATTCGTCGGTTACCTCCAGCAAAACATTCTTAGGGACATTTGCAGAGCTTTTTTCCTCAACTTTTCTATTAAAATTTTCCGCAAGGACTTGCTTATTTATTTTTGGTCACCAGCTAATATTGTAAAATTTTGTGGTTATTATTTTATAATTATGTTTTTTGCCATTATATTCTACTTTACGTGCCGTACTGAATATTATTATACTCATAATAGACTATAATCGCAGCAAGTAAGTCGAAGATCTTGTCATTCAAAAAGGCATTCAAAAGAACACCTATCTCTTCTCTTAAGAGTTAATTACTTTTCAATTCACCTTCTTACGTCGTCAAGATAAATGAAACAATTTTTTAAGCAATTCCGTTCGACGTTCAAACTTTTCCTATTACGAAAATTGTCCTCTAAGCACGGTAAATTAATGACGAAGCACTTTGAATGCTTGCGGCTGCAACAAAAGTTATATTAAATAAAGTTTTTAATTCCCCATTTACACGTGTTAGATGTTCTCTTAACTTCTAATATATCCTTTTCAACAACAAATTCATAATGTGGTGTAAGGGTTTGGTGAAGTTTAGTGTTTAGCCATAGTTGAATTAACTTTGGCTTGTTTGTAATATCGTGTTGATTTTGATTATCGACGTTTTCATTGTATCAGAGTTGGAAACTTGAGTAGACAAGATAGGTGAGTATGTATGTAGTAAAATGCTAAGAATCTAATACAAAACTAATGACAGTCTGAATTTCCGATGACAACCCATGAATAAAGACCTTACCGATTTCGTAATGTCTAAAAAGAACCTTACAAATATCAAGCATGTATGATAAAGTTTCGATCTTCAGGAAGGATGCACAAGATCAAGCGAATTGGATACATGACTTGGTCAGATGATGTAACTTAATATCGCACCGAGACACCTGGAATACCAGGAAGAGTGAATAGATTTTATCAATATTGAAAATAATGGTCAGCAAATAGTACATAACTACACAATTGAGTGAACGCTTACCAACCAAGTCAAAATATTTGCTTATACCACTAACTGCAGCAACGTTCAAACAAATTCATGTGTCAAATAACATCACCAAACGCTACCAACAAAGAAAATATACCGCCCACTTCCGTAGCACTCATTCGTAAAAGAATTTATTTGACAGAACAACAGCAACATGTCGCCTTGTTGCCGTGTCGCTGCCACGTCACGGCACGAAATTGTAAACACAGAACTCAACGCGGTTACATTGTTTGAGAAAATTGAAAATTTTCACAGCACTGAGCAAAGTGTAAGGAAATATCGCTCAGGTTATGTGAAATGTCTTTTCATTTCGGACGGCTTTATTTTACGTAGATGTTGACAGCGAGAGCGTTGAAATTAATTAAAAGGTAAAGGTGTGTGTGAGTCACTGTTGGTCCCGCTAGATGGCGTTTATCGTAGCGTATGGTGGTAAACGTATTCTCAACTGTACAAGTAGTGAAGTATAACTGGTGTACTTATCACGTAAGAATTTGATGTTAACGCAATTAATGGTCTTAAAGACGAAATGACTTTCAGAGTCGAATTTTCTGCTTAATTGCCGATGAAGATGAGCAAATGGTTTTATGTCTAGCATAGCTATAGAACAACGCAGCCACCGGCGGATATCCAAACAATTACACAATAACCTGATGGATATCCAAACGTTTTACTCATCATTCAATATTAAAACCAAACGTGAAATTGAAATTCATTCACACCCTCAAAACAATCATCTAAACTGTAACATGAGAGACACGTCAGTCCACTGAAATGAAAATATCATACAAGCACACATAAAAATAGTAATAAATAAACTTATATCGTTTGAAAGCAGTGGACGCAATCTCATTGAGGCCCATTTTCCTGTGATATCGCGTAAATACGACCCGTTGGGGAACAGAACACATATAAAACTAATATATTGTGCCATTTTTGTCCTCTATTAACTTTATCCTTGGGCCGCACGTTCATCATAACGTAGTATAGAATCGAATTATAGTGGGTAATTGCTTAAAGCTATGTTTTAGGATAAATTATACATGATAAGTATTTTTTTATGAGTTGGTGAATTGAATCTCCTTTCAATGGCAACATTAAATGGCACTGTCGTTATGTAGACCTACCAATGTCAAATACTCAATCAAAATGTCAATATCTTAACACATTAGCCAGTAATTTATGGTATGTTGTGAAGCTAATGAAATTACAATATACCTAATATTGTAATTTCATTGTGTTCATTCAGCGACTCCTGTTGCTGACTGTACATAACATAGTTTTAACAGTTCTACATCCGCAGTAGCGCCAACTGGTGTCTTTTTAGAACTACTCAAATATGCCCCCATTTAGTATCTTTAAATATTATTATGATTCGTACTGTTTGAAATCAGTCTTGAGTAATAAGTATAATGTATTAAACTGAATTTCAGGGTCAAATATTTTCGATTATCTTTACTTTACAGACTACTGAAACTAATGAAAGAATTACTACGGATTTCAAACGCTCTAGTAGCTTGTATAATGGGTAATTTTATCCGTCAAATTAGGGCGAGAGCACACAGCTATTAAAGGGTAATAGCTAAAGGCTACAAAAGACCATTCCATTACTTCCCATGAGTGTCGTTAGGAGCGAGTAAGGGATTTTAGACATTAGGAAGATGGCCAACGACATTCACCTGTGTACTAATAAAATTAACAATAACTAATCTACCCACCAAGTATGACATGATAATGGACCTTTTAGAGCTCTATAAACGGTTGACATGGCTGTATTAGATATTGTTATAACAGCTAATACAAATGACAATGAAGAAGTAACATCAATTTATTCAGTCAATTATTTTATTTCATTAGATTCGTAGCAAATGCAAGTACCTCCGAACAATAAACAAACACCTAATATATTATCAGAGAACGCAATAAAAGCGTCGTTCTACAAATTATACTACAACAAAATGCAGTCAAGCTGTTATTGTTATATAACTTCAACGGAATTCCGCACTCAATTTCAAACCTAATAACTTGAGTATTACAGTTAAAATTTGTATGGCAATTTCGAAAATTTAATACCAAATAATTAACGGTACAAAATTGCCAAATGTTAGTATAATTCACCGCATTGGGTGTATCGGGCCAATCCCGTGCTAACGTGTGCCGTTCATAACATTATTAGGTATCATTAACATTAATATGTGGCAGGATATTTGACTGCAAACTATCGCTTTGGGAGTATGCAGGTAAAAGAGAGGCCGTAGGCAATTGTAAATTAGCACCTGCTTTGTGATGGAATGCAATTTTAAGGCCATGATTTTGGGCTGATAGTCGCAAATGTTTCAAATACAATATTCGTATCCAAATATATACCGAGCTGTTTAGAAATACCTAAATATGATAGGATAGAAGTTCAAAATATGTATGTACAGAATGCCAACATCGTATATTTTGTCATTTTTGTAGCAGCATAAAACTACCTTTCACCAAAGGTTGCAGATACAGAAGGTTCAGAACAGAAGATTTGGTAGAAATCCAGATTAACCATTTACAGAAAATAATTATTGAAAACAAATTCATCTTCTTGTAGAAGACTGCGCTACATAGATTATGTTTAATTAGATAAATGAAAAAGTAGTTTTACATGATGAAGATTCTTTAAGACTAAATTGCGAAAATGTTCAAATCCAAAACTAATTAAATAAAGGATCTACAGAATAAAGAGAAATAGAAATCCATATAAAGCTATTGTCGGACCATGCCCTCCATAAATCAGTCCCAAGCTTAGTGAAGCGATTCAGCAAAACGCTCTACTGACTTATAACAGGAAATATATTTGACCTATATATTACACAGCCCAGTTTTTGTAAACGACCGCTCGTAAGACCTGTAAATACCAACACTATGCATGGACGAAAAGGTCGATTTAATCTGGGCATCTTTTTGAAATTGGCCAAGAAACATGATCTCTCTTAAATATAGGGTTCTCTAGATTCGGTCAAACATTTTTGTTAATGAAATGGGGTTGAGGAGGTCTTGTTACGGTGGGTTAGGTTGGACCAATTTTGATGAATTGGGTTTCGTATCACGATAGGTCATATTGGGATTACTTGAATATATCAGAGGAGATTCCGCTTCGCGTATATTGCTTGTTTGGATATAATCTGTAAATGTTTTTTTTTCTGCGTATGCCAAATACTCACAGATAGTAGGAAAAATTCTGTTAATAGTGCAAAAGTCGTGCACGTTCTAGATTAAACAGTGTTTCAGTTTCTGTTTTCATTTTGCTAGTAAAATTAACAAAAATGTTTAAGTAGCTTAAACCAACACAAACCGTAGGAGTAGATAAGCTATGGGATCAAACTGATACCACTAAAGGCATTATTATCATTATCCTGCTTGTGACGGGTGGTGGCTGACTGGCGGGGGTCCAGGCCTATAAAAGGTCGGGCGCACTGCAGATATGTCCTCTCGCGCCACTGCAGTTGCTCAGTTAAGTGCCACACCTGCTGAAGAAGACCTGGACTCCTCGCACTGTACGAACCACGCCCTGTTGTTCTCTTTGTGAATTCTTAATTAAATATATATAGTGTACGGTTACAAGTGTTATTGTTTATCCTCCCGTAAGTACACGCCTGCTAAATTTTATGTGCACATGCTAGTCGAGGGTTGACTCCCAAGGCCACCCTAAAGTGTTACATGCTGTAGTAATGTTTGTAATACGAAAGCATTATAATGAATGTTGGCGAAAACTTCGTTATTAAAATCATCATTAAAATCATGTTTTAAAACCTACAAAGTTCTTGACCCTAATTTGTAGTATTTATTTAAGTCCTTATAAGTATGACTTTATAAAAAACAAATATTAACGCTATTTAAAAATAACTAATCTCCCTTTTGGAACCAACGGACCCAAGTTTCCCAAACTATACCCTGAAAAGAAATATAGCGGTAGCAAAATTTTAAAGCCCCACCCGTTGCATCTCACAATCCTCTTTGCCTCAAACTTGGGAGGATTAATATCCTCCCTTAATCCTTCTACAAAGAAAACTTTGCAAAATTCCCTATGACGTAACGAGTGGTTCGAGAATTTTGAGGTTAGATGGCAGCACATAAAATACGGGACGATGATAGCAATAAACTTCTCGATGGATAAGGCGGAATTTATCTTTACGATCTTGATCCTTTATGTTGTGCACAACTAAGCGATCAACGGTAAACGTATCAGCAAGTTTTAACTAAATTGGTAAATGTTTACGTTGAACAGATTGTGTTTTTTAGTGTAGACTTTGTCTATTGGCGGGTGCTTCCGACTAAAGTTAACTTAGAAATGAAGCAGGTTCTCAATTTGACTATTTTATACGCACCAAATTGTTATACAATTGACCTTTATTCATTGTCCACAAAACTAACTTTTTTTGCATGACTTCTTACATACATACATAAACTCACGCATTTTTCCCATGGGTGTAGGTAGAAACTATAGAACGCCACATGCTACGACCTTTACATACTCCTTTTGCTTCATCCACATTCATACATCTTGTCATACACGCACAACGGTTGAGATTACTTCGCACCTGTCCTTTGTGAAGAACATCACCAATAACATCGATGTATGTCCTTCTAGGTCCTAGAATCGAGGACGTCCTCTACCGGCGTCTCCATTGACATCCGCCTTATAAATTCCTTTTGTTAATCGCCGTTCACTCATTCTCTCAACATGACCAAACCACCTAAGCATACTTCTTTCAGTTTTTGTCACTACATTATCTTTTAAGCCGCAACTTTGTCTAATCTCATCATTTCTCAATCTATCATTCAGAGTTACACCGCACATACTTCGCAAGGAACGCATTTCCACGGTATTTATACTTACCTACGCTTATGTTTGGAAGTGAATGTTGGTCGTGGCAGGAGACTTCTTATATTAACTCAAATTCATTCAAGCATTGCCAGTATCACTTTGTTACAGACTAATTAATATTGAAATCTAAACAGCAACCTACTTAACAGTATTGCCAGATTTGACAACAAAAGCTAAATAAGCCAGCACACCGTAATTAATTTTCACACTAACAAAGCTGTTAGTAACTGATAACAAATAACGTATTCAATTTCAAATTAGATATTATTTAAGCTAATCCACTGACGAGTTATTCCGCTGCATTTTATTGTCTATATTACTTGTATGACCATTTCCAGGTAAGTTAGCTGATTACAAAACAGTATTGGAAAATGGCACCTATTCATGGAGTAATAGATTATACTTTTCTTTGTAAATTGTGAGGCTAAAAGCCGATACAAGGACTGGGAACAAGGGACAAGTGAGCGTATTGGAATTATTAATCAGATATACATGTTAAAGTGAATTTGTGTTTGCGTTGTTTTGGCTGAAACGTACAAGTGGAATGAATCAATCTTTGATTTTTAAGTCAATAAGAAGATTTAAAAATGCGAATTTTAATTATCATTATCACATAACTGCACACTAGATACCGTATTTTATAGGAATTGGATTTTGGTTTTCAAAAAATTGGTAGTAGTTAAACACTAAAAAAGATATTAAACAACATCTTCCTGTGTTTACTATAGTTTATTCAATAAATTCCTTGGAAATTACACAATTTACATGCATTCAAAGTGACTTAACCTGAGATAAATAGAATTTCAGATTTAAATTCTGTTACAATACGACACAACTAAGAAGTCGCATCGGCAAACTTGATGGAATAATCAATGGCAGTCGCTCATTTTTACGCCATTCTCGCTTATTGCGTCAGCGTAAACATCATTTTTACTGCAGTACTAATAAACATTCGTGCTCTTGACGTCGCACTCAGTTCGGAAATGATCGGTTTTACGAAGTTTACCGATGCGGCTTCTTAGTTGTGTCATACTAGAACACCGTTGTGTATTGTATTGACCTAATACGTATTGAATATTGATAGTTCTAACAAGATTTCAACGAAACACTGGAACTACGACATCATGGAATAACACCAAAAGAATTTCTGCGAATATGCAGAGAATTATTCTCAGGATCCGCTTAATCCCATCAGCTTGCACCACCATTTAGAAGCTGGCATGCTGCGGTGGGATAAAATATTAACAACATTTTAGTAGCCAACATGAAATTAGCTAAACTGTCCACTGCGCAACGAGGAAATCATTTCGCATGTCAAGTGATAGCCAGGAAAGGGTAATGTTTGTGTGATTTTAATTGATGTTGTACTTCCATTAATCATTTGGTTGTAAAGTTCTAAAATATTGTACATA
Source organism: Amphipyra berbera (assembly GCA_910594945.2). Classification (NCBI taxonomy): domain Eukaryota; kingdom Metazoa; phylum Arthropoda; class Insecta; order Lepidoptera; family Noctuidae; genus Amphipyra; species Amphipyra berbera. Next base: position 3,373,013 of record OU343136.1, on the reverse strand, counting down.
ATTACAGAACAATGGATGGTAACATTGTCTACGATACTCAAGGGACAGTATACAGCAATATATTATATGTTCTTCACAAAGGTCAGGTGCGTAGTACTCTCAACCGGCGTGCTTGTATGACAAGATGTATGAATGTGGATGAAGCGAAAGGGGTATGTAAGAGTCGTAGCATGTGGCGTTCTATAGTTTCTGCCTACCCCCATGGGAAAAAGGCGTGAGTTTATGTATGTATGTATGTATGTAGTATCCTAAATTGCAGTCGTGTCTATGATTGAATTTAACTCTTGTTTAGATATTGAATCTATGATGACATAGATCAGATATTTAAACGAGAACTTTGGCATTGTGGAAGAACGCGGTATGGTGTTCTTATGCCTGGCGGGCTATTGTCCAAAGGTAGTATTTTATCTCTTCGACTGCTTGTAGATGGTCTTGCAGACCGTTTCTACGTAACCGGGCAGTTATTGGTGCGACCTGAAGGGTCTCCAACCAATGCCCAACGGTTGATTTTGGGAAGTTATATGTATACATACTACTATCTGAGTGTCAAATCTTGATATCGCGATGCAGGATTCTGTGACGTCATTTTTGAGTTGTCATTATTGTCGGTGTAGTCTGCTGGACAATCGTCGTGCTGCGTATTTCGCGTAGTTGCGTCGGCACAGCATCAAGATCGGGTCAATTACATTTTTTTTCTCAAATACATTTCATTTCTATATTGAATCAGATTATATTGTTACCTTCTGAATACAATTTACAGAATTGCAAACTGTTTGAACACGACATGAATAGTGTTAGATGTATTGATGTTTTGATACTAAGTTGTTTGTTTACCTTACGTCCCTATCTTAGTTCTAACATTAGCTTAGCCTTGTACATAACAAGAATACATTCATACATTCAAAATCATAGTGTTCATACATAACATCACGCCTATATTCCTTGAAGGGCTTGGCAGAGATGCATAGCAACACCCTCATTTCGCCGTTATGTATAAGTCCCATGTATGTAATAGGGGGCGAGCCTGTTGCCATCAACCGAGCACAAATCCAAACTCCGGGCTGCTACTGAGGAATTCCACAAGAAAAAACCCAATAACACTTTGCCCGACCTGGGGCTCGAACCTAGGACCTCACGATCAGCAGTCGCGCTTGCCACCACTAGACCAACGTGGCAGTTCATAGATCACAATATTAGGTTTCAACTGCCAACATTATTCAAACTCAAACATAATCATAAATATATTATTTTACTACGTTATGTAGATTGGCAATGTGAATAACAAAGGTTATAGGACTGTGTGTTTCGGGGTGTTCTGCGTAAGCGACGAACGCGACGCGGTGCGATACGACATGGAACAAATACGCGTTACGTCGCGTCTCGCTACATAGGCCGCTAGTAGGGAATGCCATTGTCTTGATCGCGTTCGTCGTGTCGCGTTTGTCGCTTACGCAGGACATCCCGTTAGAGCGAGATAGGTACACAGGACTAATCGAAAAACGACATCGGCCTTCATCAGCCGGGCTTCCAACGTGAACGTAAAAATATTCTAATTATTTTAAAAATAGACAAAATTTTGTGTTTTTTGAACGTCAATGTTATAAAAGACAGTCCCCAAAAACGCCATTCTTTCACCGTAAGAAAAAGAAACTATTTGGTATAACCGCCAAAATATTTGAACGAAATCCGACCAAGTTCTTTTATCTTTGATGATTAGTTCAGCTCTTGACCCATTGTTGCTTTCCATACTGCTGCTCTGCAGATAGAGGTGAACGGCTATCAGCCGTGAAAAACTGTCAGTTTTTCGTGACTGACGGTTGTTTGATTTAGATGGTGGAGTGATACTAGGATTATTATTATTGTGATTATGGGCTCTGTATGTTACACCCAGTATATTTCAATTGTTTTCTTTTTTTTATCACTTAGCCATTTAATTGCAACTGCTATGTACGCCGTTATTGTCATGTACATTAGGCAAAATGCTTCTTATCAAATTGTTTTTACTGTGTTAAATGTACGTGATGTGGCAGTACTTTAATCTATACCTACTAATATTATAAAGAGGAAAGATTTGTATTTTTATATTTTTGTATGTAACGAATAAACTTAAAAACTACTGTACCGATTTCGAAAATTCTTTTGCCGTTAGAAAGCTACATTATCACTGAGTAAAATAGGCTACGGGCGGAGCCGTGAGGACACAGCTAGTAAATAAATAAATAAGTTCGGAAACAGAAATATTTTAGTACCAAAGATACCGTAATTACAAACTAAATCAGAGCTAGAGCTGACTCAGCCGACACCAACAAAGACTCCTTAACGTATATATAAAACAAAAACAAGTGTATTCGTGCTCAACGATAGTTCGGAACTACACGACGGCGGATGACAAAAGCAGCTACTTACAAAGAAGTGCTTTCGCAAAATCTTACAAAGTTATGTGATGAGTGTCCCCCCCACCCTCCACTTCGCGGGTGCTTCAAACACGACCCGTTTTGTCACAGCTCGTTTGAACCATGTGATGTTTTTCGAATAAGTTTTGCTTCTGCCAAATAGTTTTTGTTTCAACAGTATAATTGGATTCGTAGTAAAATATGAGTTGAGTGCCTCGTTGGTATAGTGGTGGCAAGCGCGACTGCTGATCGTGAGGTCCTGGGTTCGATCCCCAGGTCGGGCAAAGTGTTATTGTGTTTTTCCTTGTGGAATTCCTCAGTAGCAGCTCGGTGTTTGGATATGTGCCCGGTTGATGGCAATAGGCTTGCCCCCTATTACATGGGACTTAAACATAACGGTGAATTGAGGGTGTTACTATACACCTCTGCCTAACCCTTCGGGGGATATAGGCGCGATGTTACGATATACAGTAAAATATGATTTGAAAAAGCTAGGTGTTTGTTTGTATTTCTGTAGGCCCAGCACGAACGTTTGACGTATATATAGTATCGTAAACGTATCGCTAATGTGAGCGAATTTTGAATCGAAAACAACCATCCTATAACAATTTGGTTTATTTTTTTGCAACACACGATTTGTATTATACATAGATATATATATTTAAAATATGTATTGTAATTATAATGTTATTATATAATTATTTGTGTTATAGTATGTATTTATACCTACTATTTAGTTGATTCCCGATTTTTAGTAGGTTACATATTTGTACGCTGCAAACTGCCCTTTATATTTTTCTTAACAATTCTTTCCATTCAATGGTTGTCTGGAAGAAATTGCTTTAAGCGATAAGACCGCCATTTGTACTGTTCCTAATTATATGTATTCCTTGTTTTATTTCTTTTAGTGTGCAATAAAGTATATCTATCTATCTATAGACTAGCGGCCCGTCCCGGCTTCGCACGGGTGGAAATTTTTTACCGTCTTTGCAACATTTTTCATTTATGTTCCGCTCCTATTGGTCGTAGCGTGATGTTATATAGCCTATAACCTTCCCCGATAAATGGACTATCCAACAAAAATATTTTTTCAATTCCAACCAGTAGTTCCTGAGATTAGCGCGTTCAAACAAACAAACTCTTCAGCTTTATAATATTAGTATAGATATATACAAGAATTGCTCGTTTAAAGGTATCAAGTAGATTATCAAGCTTTAGAATAAAAATATGCAAGCGATCCTATTCATAATTTTCCGTTCACTCTTCAAAGCGTGCAAAAACAAGTGATTACGCCCTGAATCCTATAACACCAATACGCAGAGACGGCCGCTCAAATTTTAATTATTAAAAAGATAAGAAGAAAAGATGAAAAGCGATTCCCTCAGGGACCGAAAAAACTGAGCATTTCATTCGTCCGGTCTTTTAAATGAATAATTCCATGTATAATTTTTAGCAATAGATTTAAAATGCGTCGTTCCTTTTGAACTCTTGAAACGTTACTTAGATAAGATCCTTTTGTGAATTTCTGACCTTTTTTGTGTAAATGCGTAATTGGACGCAGCTACAAAGGGATATGGTCTAAGTTCGAATAAACCGTTCTGTTTGAAAACTTTATATGATGATATTAAACGAAATAATAATATACATAACATATTATTATTGCTGTCTCGTTGGTCTAGTGGTGGCAAGCGCGACTGCTGATTGTGAGGTCCTGGGTTCGATCCCCAAGTCGGGCAAAGTGTTATTGGGTTTTTCCGTGTGAAATTCTTCAGAAGTCGCCCGGAATTTGGATTTATGCCCGGTTGATGGCTATAGGCTCGCCCCCTATTGCATCGGATTTAAACATAACGGCGAAATGAGGGTGTTACTATAAACCTCTGCCCATCCCTTCGGGGAATACAGGCGTGATGTTATGTAATGTGATGTTATATTATTATTAAATTACATTCTAAATGATTACCTACATTGGTGATGTTCTTCACAGAGGATAGGTGCGTAGTACTCCAAACTGGCGTGCGTTTATGACAAGATGTATGAATGTGGATGAAGCGAAAGGAGTATGTAAGGATCGTAGCATGTGGCGTTCTATTGTTTCTGCCTACCCCCATGGAAAAAAGGCGTGAGTTTATATGTAGGTTGTAATTTACATAGTACTTATCTTTTAGTGAATTGAAATGGATGACGGTAAAAGGTAAAGAGCTTTGTTACTGGTCTCCGTGAAAACCAATTTTACTCTTGTTACTTATTGCACCGACAAGACGCAGTTAGAGTTTTCTTTTAACTACAATAGGATCTGATCTTTGCCTCTATCTGGAGTACCAGTGTTCTTTTCAGTTAAAGGATTACTCTTAAACTAAACCGTAGTCAGAGATAGCCGGGGGACGCTTTGGACGTCTAGAATAAGCTTACTTACCTTTCTAATTCTACTTTTACAATTAATGCGTCGAAATTGGCAGTATTACTTTTATCAGTATAACTGTATCGTTAGTCTGGTAGTGGTAAGCGCGACTGCTGATCGTGAGGTTCTAGATTCGACCCCCAGATAGGGCAGTGTTATTGGGTTGTTCCGTCTGGAATTCCTCAGTAGCAGCCCAGAATTTGGATTTGTGCCCGGTTGATGGCAATAAGCTCGCACCTGTCATATGGGCCTTAGGGGCCATTCAAGCATTACGTAAGCAGAATTTTAGTAATTTTTGTCTCACCCCTCCCCCTTGTCAGCAAAGGTAAGCAAAGCTTTTACCCCCCTCCAATGCTTACGTAAATATTGGTATATATATATTTTTTTAAACTGATCAGGTTTCCTTATTGTTAGATAGATAGATAGATATACTTTATTGTACACTAAAAGAAATAAAACAGAAGGAGTACACATTATTAAGAACAGTATAAATTGTTATTCATGAGCAGCAGTTTTTAAGTCTAGAAAATAAATAAAAATTGCTGACGTAATCATCATCCAGACACCCCCGTCTCCCATGTCATCAAAAGTAAGCTAAGCAAAGACCCCGTTACCCCCTTTCGTGCTTACGTAATACTTGAATGGCCCCTTAAACATAACGGCGAAGTGAAGGTGTTACTATACAGCTCTGCCCAACGTTTTGGAGAATACAGGCGTGATGTTATGTTACTTTTATGAGGCAATTCTTATAAAATCATTCCCTTTGATTCTAATACTAAGCTGTTTTATAATTTATGATGAAAACTTAAGAATAACTTACTATTGTATTCAGAACTCCGAAATTCCTAAACGGAACACATGAACAGCTAATAAGACCTATGGCACATGACCTTACAGAGGTTACCAACACTAAAACTTTCGTTCCAAAACTAGCAAAGTAAGCAATATATTACGATAAAAGGCGATCTGCAATAAACCATTAGAGCGCAACAATAAATAGTGCGGACGTTGACCGTCCGGACTTATAGGCTTCGGGACGGCAGTACGCTACTTCGGGAGGCTTATGACTCGAACACATGCTGGCGACGTGATAAAATCGGGTATCTGTACGTACGTATCTGAAAAATATTTGTTCAAGCCCTAAATCTTTTGGGAATCAAAGTGTGATAAAGATTGATGACTATTTGATTTGGAGCTGATGGTGTTTTAAGTTTATGACAAAAGAAAGGTTTCTTTGAACATAGATTTTTTTGATTAAACAGTAGGTAATGTTTAGTTTTGTACATATGAGTTTTTAACCAGCGGGCCAACTTTACTATCAAAATTGTTTCCAAATTGCAAATGAATCGCACCGCAGTTTACGTTTTGTTTACGAAAACTGTCAAAACGTTTGGTTTTGTTTTTGTTGTCAAAAAATTTTACAGTTTCTGTTAACGAAAATTGTCAAGTTGTTTGACAACAAAAACGAAACTTATTATTTTAACAGTATTATACAGTATATTTTGGGTTGCGATAAATCAACGATTTTGTTAGTAGAATTGAAACCCTGATCATTTAAAAAATGAAATTGAAAACAGCGGTGCTAAGTATTGTTGTCGTCATTTGCATCTCGTTCACACACGTTCTCTGTGAACGAAATGCAAATAGTGTCAATGTACGTTAATATCCCCTATGCTATCGTTTAAAATATATTAAACGGTTATTACCTAAGGTACAATAATCAACAAAATAGTTGTAGTACTTTGAAGCTTTACAAGGTAATTAACAACTCACTTGCTTCAACATTGTATACAAGGTGTTATTATTTAAATAAAGCAAAACCTCAGACACCACAACTGATTTTTTTTCTAAATGAATGACCTAGATTCTGTAATATAATTATTAATCAATTCTGTTTTGTTAACCGGAAAATTCTGTTTCGAATTTTCTCGACTAATTATTTTGATCGGACGTTTACCTGACCTCGTCTCGCTGACTGCCCCTTCTAGGTATTCAATTTTAATCGGTAAATAGTGCGCGTATGCAATAGCGAATACCGTGACACCGGCCTTAGGTTAGAAGGAGAGACACCGTTGGTCTTTAGCCGGTAAGAGTCCGGCAGACCCCCTCGCCTTTCCCGGGCGAGGGACATCCATGAGGATTTTCCAATTATTTGAGAAATTACATTGTGAATAAACTGTTTTTGAAAAAATTAAACCTACATATCATCCTATTCACCTAAAAACTGAACCACTAAATTAGAACAAGTTAATACTCTAAGAAAACGTTTGAGAGAACTCCAGGGTCGTACTTAACAGCGTTAACGGTCAATAAAAGCAATAAATTACTGAGGAAAACCGTGACCAGAGCGTTTACCCCAGGGTTGTCGTTGGCTGAAAAAGTTAAAGACTTTTGGAAGTTTTCGGCTTACATAATCTCAGCCCATTGCTGTCCCACTACTGGGCACAGGCCTCCTTATTCACTATGCTGTGAGGATGTGGGTTGGCATACTCTCACCATTGAATAGGTACCAATTTTTTTTCTATTTTTTAAGCCGTCTTGATTGTCCAGATTTCCTCAAGATCTTTTCCTTCACCGTTAACGCAAGTGATAATCAAATTCTGACCCGCACATGAATTCGAAAAGTTAAAGGTGCGGGTCGGATTCGAACACGAACCCACATTTGCATGGAAGGCAAGCGTTCAATCGATAGGCTATAACCGTAGTTTTGATTAAAAAAGAAAAAGTATACAAGGCCGACTTGGACAGTCCAGGTGGTCCAGATGGTTTCCCCTAATATGACACAGAAGTCTTGTACCGCTCTATATCTAATACCTTTAAACGAGCAATTCTTATTTATATTTATAATCTAAATCTCGGAAAAGGCTCCAACGATTTTCATGAAATTTAGTATGCGGGTGTTTCGGGGGCGATAAATCGATGTAGCTAGGTTTCATTTTTAGAAAACATCGATTTACCAAAAAAAAACCGAGCGGAGCTCGGTCATCCAGGTACTATTTAATAGACCCAGGAACCTTTTATTGTAAAATATAAAACTCATCCAATAATCCCTACTGATGCTCTAAATACTATCAAAGCATTGTTTATTAACCAATCTCACTTTCTGTCTCGCTTTTGTACAAATAATTTGTACTGCATGGTAAAGGGTGTGCTAAACATTTTAATGTCGCCACATTGTTCTCAAGGACATAAATAACATAGAAAAATAGATAAGCCCTAAACTTTACAGATCAAAACAAAGTTAACCGTTATCATTTACACTTTAATAGCATTAACTCCATTTTAATATCGAAAGTGTTCCAATAAATCTGGCCAAATCTTGCAACCCTAACAATCTCCGATCAGAGGGCAAACGTGAGCTCCTTGCTCATTTTACGATCACCACATGTGCTGTCGACGTCGATTCAGCGTTTTGCGTCCCACGGAACCCGTGACGAATTATTGAAGGTGACTTTATTAACCTTGTTTTCCTCTTTTCTCGTTGAATGGATTTTATGTTATTGATCCCTAGAAGTGTACCTCCAAGATTTTTCTGCTCAGCTCTTTCTATTTTTCTAGGCCACGCATTTTGATTTATTCCTCTATACGAAGTTATTTGACGTTGTCGTAAATCCGTATCTGGATAAAATCGGTACTTCATTGGTAGATTAAAAGGAGTTTATGGGGTTGTTGACTTGATAGTGGAGGGGTATATTGCTTAATAATGTTTTCGGGAAACAGAGATATGACAATAAATCATTATTATAGGGAAGCAAGAGAATGAATGAATATAAAAAACAGTTTATGAAAATTAAATGCGTCTAATCTGGGTTCGTTTGTTCTGCCTAGCCTTTTTCCAGCTACGTTGGGGTCAGCTTCCAGTCTAACCAGAAGCGGCAGAATACCAGTATTTTACGCGGAGCGACTGCCATCAGACCTCCGCATCCCATTGGGCAATGCTTATCCTAAGGTTAGACCGGTTGTTGGACTTTCGGTCTTCTTACTAACGGTAAATGATAAATGATTTGATAAATGATACATGATTTTTATTTCTGTAAATAAATCTGTTACAGACACTTTTACAAGTCAATGTAATGTTTTTTTTTAAGACTAGATGGCGCCGGCATTTCCTATCTGACTAGCTCTGAGAAGAAAAGCCGAAACAAACTCAGAGGTCAAAGTCTCTTTTAAAGTCCAGACATTGTAGTATACAAACTATGCGAGTGAAACGATGTAGGGCAACGTCTGGAATGGCCTTTTGAGGAAAGTGCCATAGCAGGTTCGAGTTGACCTGTCCTAACTGACGGCACATCTGCATCAGTCATCGCGGAGCTCAAACCTTATTTTAGGGAGCTCAACAACCCGACCGCTGCACGACGCTATCATTCAGCTGGACATTTGTGTGGGTCACAAAAAAAACTCAAGAACCGCCAAACGTTTACAAAATTCGTGTATAAAGCTACCCTACATGGTACTCACATTCACAATTTATTAAAAAAGTAAAATAACAAAGGTAACGACTATCATAGGTATTCGTATTTAACGTGCTCTCCGAGACACGGAGGGGTCTCGATGTGTAATGAACGGTCACCCATCCATGGACTGATCGCGGGAAGCGTAGCTTGACCTTGCAAATCATATGACCCGCGCGGTTGTTAATTGGCCACGAGCCCCTCTAATCAGGGTATGGAAGGGAAGTTAAGACTTCATTATCCTAACAGGTCAGGTAGCCTACTAGCAGTCTTCTTCTTCTGTCGTGTCAGGAGCTATACGAGAATAACTCATGCAGTGGTGAAAATATTAACCTAGATAAGGACTGGCTGCCTAGAGTGCGCTGGAAGTATTTAAGTATCGTCACTCGTGGAGGCTCTTTTATTAGCAATAAGTACTTTATTGTATGTATCTCCCGAAGTCATTTGCAAGGGCTACAAAGACCCATCACAAGCTGTTCCAATACAAGATAATAAACAGTATTTTGATCGTCTTCCATACATACATAACATAATTAGCCCATTACTGTTCCACTGCTGGGCACGGACCTCTTCTGAGAATGAGAAGGGTTTAGGCCTTTATTCACTAAGTTGGCCTGGTGCGGGTTGGCGGACTACATACACCCTCAAGAACTTTATGGTGCCCTCTCAGGTGTGCAGGTTTCCTCAAGATGTTTTTCCTTCACCGTTAACGCAAGTGATAGTCAAATTCTGATCCGCACTTAAATTCGAAAAGGCAGGGGTACGGGCCGGGATCCAACTCAGACCCTCCTGCATGGAAGACAAGCGTTCAACCACTAGGCTATCACTGCTTTGAACGTCTTCCAAATATTGATTATTGTTGCGTCTCCAAAACGATATTCGATGGAATATTACTTAATGCCGTTCAAGTACTTTTATCGCCTTGCAATAAAGATTATTCATATCCACAGAGTCTTATTACAACGCCTCGCCGACTTCAAGTATTCCAACACATAAATCGTAAGTTGAACTTTGGAAGTAATTTCTAAGAAATGACTAATGGAGATCCACTTCAGGTCTATTTGAAAATTTGAATTGGAATTTTCAAAGGCTGCAGAGGTTAGAGTCTAAAGTTTTGAACGAAATTGGTTCTTTAAATTGGTAGGTACATAATGGCAGCATTTTTGAATAGTTCTAAAGTCGACACCAGATGGCGCCACTGCGAATGTAGACCTGTTAAAACTTTGTTCTGTACAATCAGCAACAGGAGTCGCTGAATGAACACAATTAAATTACATTATTAGGTATATAATAATTTAATTAGCTTTACAGCATACCATAAATTACTGGTTAATATATTAGACATTGACATTTTGATTGAGTATTTGACATTGATAGGTCTACATAACAACAGTGCCATTCAATGCTGCCATTGTCAGAGTTTTTTTGTAGATGAACTATAAATGGTTTTAATGAAAGAAGAGTACAGCAGTACAACGATGGTTGTAATTATTGAAGACTTGTTCTCACATAATTTATATAAAACATATAACACAAACATAACATCACGCCTTGTATTCCTCGAAGTGTTCGGCAGAGGTGTTTTTAGTACACCCTCGTTTCGCCAGTTATGTTTAAGTTCCATGTAATTGGGGACTAGCTTATTGCCACTAACCGGGTACAAATCCAGACGCTGGGTTGTTACTGAGAAACTCCTATTGGAAAAACACAATAACAAAAAAAACTAGACTTTAAAAGAGGCATTGACCCCTGAGTTTGTTCCGTTGTTTCTTCTCAGAGGTAGTCAGAAAACACCGGCGCCAACTAGTACATAAAGTAACATATAAAAAAGTTGTTAAATCCCTATCTACAGAACAAACAATTCCAGTGGATAACATGAAAGTTAAAGCCAAAAATACTAATTACAATTAATAGCAATGTGGTTTAATTCTAATAGACAAAACGTGCCAGCAAGCTTCATAATTATTTAATTTCATAACATAACATCACGCCTGTATTCCCCGAAGGGTTAGGCAGAGGTGTATAGTAACACCCTCATTTGTTTAAGTCCCATGTAATAGAGGGAGAGCCCGGTTGATGGCAATAGTGCCATCAACCGGGCACAAATCCAAACTGCGGGCTGCTACCGAGAAATTCCTAATGGCAAAACCCAATAAGACCCGGGGATCAGACCCAGGACCACACGATCAGCAGTCGCGCTTTCCACCACTAGGCTAACGAGGCAGTCAGTATATTTCAAACAATCCCAAAACGCTCTTAACTTTGAAATACACACAAAATATAACGCAACTGCAGTATAATTCCAGGAAAACTCCTGAAAGCAACAACAGATATAACTTAACAAAAACTTAAGTTTATGTTTAAGGCTAGAGTTGGACTGAAGCCAATTACTGCGTTTAAGCCAGCTGTAGGTGTACGGTGTAGGATGTTGGACACTATAAATACCTGCTGGCTGTTGTCTCACACCTACAGTTTCTTTTGATTAAATGTTTGGATGGGACGATATTAAACTCTTGGGGTTACCGCCATTGCACTGGAAGTATGTGTGGTATATATTTTAGAGAAAAATAAATCTAAATAAATATGAAATTAAATCATATAAGTTGTTTTTAAAATAAACTATTATAAATTATAATAATATATAATTTTAAGTAATCAGAACTTAACTTTACTTTTATTCGGTTTATTTTTATATTGTTCTTTCTAACAACTAGTAGATCTGTTTAGTAATATGTGGATAATGTTGTGAGTAGTATATTTGTTACCTCTATTATTAAGTTCTAACCTATGTTTACGTATTATTACACTGCTGTTTGTTGTCCCTAAATAAATAAATGTAGGAACGGAACGTGATGAGTGAATAACGATGCATGACGGGTAAAAGAGATAAAATATACCTACTGAGTGGAAAGTGTGTGAGTGAGAGAGCAAATTAATGTTAAAGATCATTTTAATGACGTGAATGGTTTTGAAAAAGTTAGAGAGTTGAGTTGACTTCCTATGAGTTGGAAAGAAGAAAAAGTTAATTAAAGTTTTGCTAAATGATCAGCTGTTTTATTCCACTCCCGAATAGTAATATCCTATATAAATAATATTGAAATTTATAATTATGTAGGTTAAGAGGTAAAGTAGTACAATCCACAGCAAAAGACGATACATATTTTGGAATTTCAAAATAAATGATCTCTGGAGTTATTGTATTGTCTAAATTTATCATAATGCTATTCTTTAAAGAAAGTTAAGTTTAACGAAGTTCTGTTTATCGTAATTTATAAAAATAATACCTAATTGGCAAGTTTTCATTCATAAAACAATTTCGAATCTTTGAGCAATCATCACTTACTTTTGATGTCGACTGTACCTACCTATTATTCTTATCCTTAAAAATTGCTAAACATTTTCCCTCCTTAGTATAACAAAAAATCATAAACTCAAAATTCAAGTACCTCCGAAACAAAATTCCCAAAAATATCACACACCCATTTACGTAACATGGTCAAATGCACTTATTTCTAAAGCCTTCGCGCACTAAAAGCTTCCAACACGAAGTAAATGCATTTCCAAAAAATAATCCAAAAGTTGACATTTGTCGTGAACATCCAACGTTGCGATTTTACAACTTAGTGTCCTTTCCAATGTCTTTTAGTATCTAAGCTTATGAAAGGGGCGATGTTACTGGAAATTGAATTTCCAGTTACTCCAGACATTTTAAAATATTTTGCCTTGCTTGGGACATTTGCAGTGCTGACAATATTTCGGCGTGTTCGACTTACGCTTTCGCAGCCAAGGGCTTAGGTACATTTAGTGTCTTTGGACCGGAAATAAGATGCTCATAAATATGGCCACCCGAGATTTTCAGTTCTGAAATGTGGAAAAGTATAGTATTATGCTGTCAATATTTACAAAAGTATTTTCTGTGTATCGTTCGTTGTCTAAAGATATCGACAAAGTTTGCTTGAAATTTCAATTTAAGAGTTCTTTTATGCTCAGTCAAAACTTTTATGAGTCGTAAATATCGTAATTCCAGAAGTATACCAATAACTTTGTAAATATATTAACTGCAAGATTATTTTTGCAGTTTTTATTATTGTTCAATGTTTATTAGATTTCAAATTCAATTAAACATAACATAATATCACGTATGCATTCCCCGAAGGGTTCGGCAGAGGTGTATCGTACCACCAACATTTCGCCGCTACATTTAAGTTGTCGGGCACAAATCCAAACTCCGGGCTTCTACTGAGGAATTCCACACGGAAAAACCCAATAACACTTTACCCCACCTGGTAATCGAACGCGACCTCACGATCAGCAGATGCGCTTGCCATCACTAGACCAACTAGTATATTATTATTACTATTTGCCTAGCCTTTTCCCAGCTACGTTGCAGCTTCCAGTCTAAGCAGATGCGGCTGAATACCAGTATTTTACACGGAGCTACTGCCATCAGATCTTCGCAACCCAATTACTGGGCAATGCCGATATCCTAAGGTTGTCAGAATTTCGAGCTTCTGACTAACGACTATCATAGGTATTCGTATGACATCGGACCGATGGTTTAACGTGCTCTCTGAGGCACGGAGGATTCTCGATGTGTAACGAATGATAAACAATATTTTATATTATAGTTCCGTACCCAAACGGTAAAACGGGACCCTATTACTAAGACTCCGCTGTCCGTCCGTCCGTCCGTCTGTCACCAGGCTGTATCTCATGAACCGTGATAGTTAGACAGTTGAAATTTTCACAGATGATGTATTTCTATGGCCGCTATAACAACAAATATTAAAAAACAGAATAAAATAAATATTTGAGGGGGCTCCCATACAACAATCGCGATTTTTTTGCTCAATATTGATAACGGCAACAGGTAGACGCTTGAAATATCATTATTCACAGAATATTTAGTTAGATATTCACTTAAAAAATAAATAATTAAAATAAAAAAAATATTTAAGGGGGGCTCCCATACAACAAACGTGATTTTTTTGCCGTTTTTATAGATAATGGTACGGAACCCTACGTGCACGAGTCCGACTCGCACTTGGCCGGTTTTCTAATTTCAACTACGATTAATTATAAAATCAAGCTTCAGTACACAGATCTCAAAACGTAAACGTAAACGTTTTAAGCTTCTAAAGCACCAGCCATTAACCAGTCCAAAATACCAGGCGATCAGAAACGTCGAGGAGGTCACGCAGTCGTCTCATATTTTACTTTTATTGGAGGAAAGGACGAATCCGTTGTTTGTGAAGGGTTGTAGTAACAGCGCCTCGGAGGAGCCTGTCTAATCCCTTTCGGGGGCGGTCTGACCTAAAATTGAAATTCTCAGGCCCTTCTAAGTGGCAATGTTTCACGGACGGAGTCCAAGCTGTAACATTAAAGTTTAAGTAATGACGGTGTTCTTTGACTTTGAATTTTCTCGTTCCTTCTGCCTTGCGATAGATTTTATTGCGGTATGTTTTGAAATATGGTTTCAGGTTGTTAATTGGTTTGATTTACTGTGTATCTTGCTTAGGACGGTAATTGGAGCTTCGTCCTGGATTCGATCCCCAGGTCGGGCAAAGTGTTATTGGGTTTTTCTGTGTGGAATTTCTCAGTAGCAGCCCGGAGTTTCGATTTGTGCTCAGTTGGTGGCAATAGGCTCGCCCCCTATAACAAGGGACTTAAACATAACGGCATAATGAGGTTGTTACTATACACCTCTGCCCAACCTTTCGGGGAATACAGGCGTGATGTTATGTTATTAATTATTATGCAAAAAGTTTTAAGTATACTGACATGCGTTGAGTCTATCATACGATCCACTAAAACAGACTGTTTTGCCTAGCCTTTTCCCAACTGTGTTGCGGTCAGTTTCCAGTCTAACCAGATGCGGCTGAATACCAGTATATTACAAAAAGCGTCTGGCATCAGACCTCCGCCACCCAGTAACTGGGCAATGCCGATATCCTAAGGTTAGGCCGGTTGTCAGACTTTCGGGCTTCTGACTTCCCGTAACGACTGTCATAGGTATTCGCATGACACCCGGAATCGACTGTTTGACGTGCTTTTCGAGGCACGGAGCAGTCTCGCTGTGTAACGAACGGTCACCCGTTCACGGACCGACCGCGAAAATCGCAGCTTAACCTCGCAAATCATATGATTCGTGCGGTTAGTAATTAGCCAACCCCTATCCACTAAAAGAGTCTAATGGAAACATATTACGTAAGTTAAAAGTGAAATAGGTACTTTTCACGACTTCCCCAGAGATGTTAAGGAACCGTAAAACCAATTTAATTGAATGTGAGTCATTTTTTCAAGTCAATCGTATGGGTGGTTACTTACACCCGTTCTAACGTTTATGGGTCATAAATTTTATATTAGACCGGTAGTAACTCCCAATGGCAAGGAAATAACATTG
The DNA here is from genome assembly GCA_910594945.2 of Amphipyra berbera. NCBI lineage: Eukaryota > Metazoa > Arthropoda > Insecta > Lepidoptera > Noctuidae > Amphipyra > Amphipyra berbera. Next base: position 3,357,368 of record OU343136.1, on the reverse strand, counting down.
AGGTCTTGTCATACCGAGGTATGTTAAGATATTAAATCGCGTTGTATGTATACGCAATTTAGAAATAACCTAATACACAAAAATTAGATACAATGTACATCCTAAGAACCCTAAGATTTTTGCGAGAATTCTAAAGATATCACAAATTTTAGAATACAAGGAAATCCAATCCCACCAAAAACATTTTCATGTAAAATGTTGCCAAGACGAGACCATGCGGCTCGCACTGTCAAAAAGTTATCAGATCTCATGTAGAGCCAGGCTTCTAACTCTACAAGCTCTATCTTCACAAACTCTACACCTTAGTCAAAATATGTGGCTTGGTCATTTCGTTACTACAAGAACTATTGTATAACAGAAAAGTAATGAACAGTGAATACATTTTTCATCTTACACCCATGTGAATGTAAATGTAATGTACAATAAGTCCACTAATGACTTCACATCACGAGAATTTTGTTTATTTGGTATAATTCAAACCCAAGTTATGAGGATTCAAAAACACGTCGAAGCGCTTCGAGAAAATGTAGGTTGCGCTTCGTTTGGCTCATCTTGGCGGGAGCACTACCGTGCCCCCAGATGCCCGCAACGAGGCATCACCAGAACCGAGAGAGACGGGAAATGTGCGTGGTCCCATTTTTGCGTCATATTAGTCGGTCAGCGCTTCACATATGTAAAGCTCGTGTCCCGTTGCTACAACGATATCAAATTACTTTTGCACCGATACCAAGGTCCGTATTAATAAACAGCTCTCATATGAGAGATCTTACAACAGCAGCTACCTATTCTGCCTAGCCCTTTCCCAAATGTTGGGGTCAGCTTCCAATCTAACCAGATGCGGCTAAATACCAGTATTTTACACGGAGCGACTGCCATCGGACCTTCACAACCCAGTTACTGGGTAATACCGATACCATAAAATGCAATTCTATACATTTGATTTTTTTTTTTTATATACGTCTCATGTGATGTTAAAACTACACATAAAGAGGGATCTCTCAAATGAGAGCTATTTATTAACGGGCCTAAATTATTTACTAATACTATCAACACGAAAAAAGCATATATTTCAGCCTACGTTTTTACCTGAACCATGAAAATATTAATAGAAATAATCCAAGAGAACTTAAAAACATAACATAACATCACGCCTTATATTCCCCGAAGGGTTCAGCAGAGGTGTTTTTAGTACACCCTCGTTTTGCCAGTTATGTTTAAGTCCCATGTAATAGGGGGCGAGCCTATTGCCATTAACCGGGCACTAATCCAGACTCCGGTCTGCTACTGAGAAATTCCTAATGGAAAAACTCATTAACATTTTGCACGACCTGGGTAGTTGCGCTTGCAACCACTAGACCAACAAGGCATCTTAAAAATATACATATAAAAAATAACAGTTTTCTTTACTTACAACAATTTTCTTTAAGTATATATCGTATTATTTCCTTTGAACATGGCCGACGAAAACAATATTCCATACACTTCATTCTTTTGTGCGACAGACGGGTCGATTCAAATTATTTTTACGTAACGCATTTCTCCTGATTCCCAAGATTCAAGGATTAGTTCTTCATGATGTTGAAATACTGAGTGCCTATGTTGAGTTATTTATGTACCATCGCGGACATTTGCGGTGAACCACTTTTCGACCTTATTACTAAGGCAATATGGTTGAAAAGTGATTCACCGCAAATGCCCGCGGTTGTACAGTAGGGGAATGAAAATGTTATGCACCTTAAGGTCTATTTTTGCTTTCACAGTGCAATAAACGAACTATTTTACCGACTACGTATTGCCAACATTATAAAAATGGAAATACGAGTATTTTTTGACAGGATATTATCGGTACTTGGTGACAGACACCGGTTATGTCAATTTATTTATTCATCGTTTTGATTGATCGTTTTTTCAACAAAACTCCTTGAATCAAATTAAAGACATTACATGGCACTACTACGTCATATTGAGGCAAATGACAATTTTGATGTTTGCTACCAAATAATTAAACATAATTTTCCATGCATTGGTCTATTCCGTTCAACAGTTTGAAAAAGTAACAAGTGCCCGCAATGTGGGAAAGGAATGAATTTGTAAACTGACTTACCTTTTCATTGCCTCACTGTACCTAGCAAAAAAAAATGTTTTTTTTGCTAGAAATGTTTGTCTTTTTTGTTCAAGTTTATTTGAAGTGCTACTGTGATATGTTAACGATACGTGTTGTTTGTGGAGATATAAATTGTAGCTGGATGTTTGATATTATGATTTTTTGTGAGATTTTTTACAAGATTTTGTTCTCCAAGTTGTATTTGTGTATCATATATTAATACTTTTGTATTTAAATGGTTTTAATCTACTTCACTTCTTATATTTGTTTCTTTCAAATCCTGCGACAGATTTTTCAACGACTTTACTTAACTTTTTACTTAACTGATTCTCCTGAAACTTCGCACACAAATTCAATTTCCATGACCTTGCACATATTATTTGATGTATACTCATGTTTTACAAAATATATACTTACTTACTATGACAATACAATATTATTATAATTTCAACCTTCAATCCCCAAATCCTGATGCTGCAGTGGTACTGCAAGATAAAACCGTTTAGCTTAACATTTCTTTTCAGGGATTATTTATTTTCAAACAGCGTTATACAAGTTTTTAAATTACGGGACGGGACTCTTATTTTTTGACAAATCGTTGTATAATTTAGTAAGCTTTTTCCAAAGGCACTCGAGAAACCTAGTTATTTACAAAAAACACTCATTACTTTTAACTAGTTTCCCAAAAAAAAAAAACAGTAAAATCAAAAAGATTTTCGAAAAGAAAATCTAAATTCCCGCACTTATAACAAAATTTCCCCAATCGCAAAGTTATTTAATAACGGCCAAGGTATTTGCAAAAAGTCTTATACACCAGCTGATGAGGATCTAACACCTAATTAATGGGGTCTGTTCATTATCGGAATACCAACGGTGAAGGGTCGGACTTCGCACAAATTCAATGAGTAATGGAATTAGTAGCCTTCTTAAAATAAGGTATTTAAGGTTTAAAGGACTTGGGTATTTATTTACTGATCAACAGGGTGTTAAACTGTTTAGTTAAATTGATTATTTTGACGTAGAAATGTTTTAAACGAAGAGTATGTTCGTGGGAGGAATTTGACAGTAACGTCAGGTAATTGCTACGCCGTAGCTACGCCGTAGCTGTAGCGCTACGATGCTAAAAGTGCGTAGCGTTGTCCTAGGTGATTGACATAATATTATTTATGTTCGGGAATGGTTAGCATTTTAAGGTTCACGTTCAACATTATCAATTAAATAATTTTACATTCGTTTATTCGAAAAATGTACTAGAACTTTACGTAAACAATTGTTTAGCCAGAGATTTAATGTTGGTGAACACCAGCCTAAAATCATTGTGGTCTGACTGGACGGATTATTTTTTCACCAAGCTTAACAATAAGTAATAATAATTAATAACCAAAAAGCGGTCTATACCAGAAACAGAAACTTTCTTGCCAATGTAAATGTGAACAACCAAAGCAAAGACAAGATAACGAGTTGTTCTGTTCAAACATGATAAACCAATAACTGGCAGCTACCAGGGAATAATAAGGTATCTACAATACTGACATTATTTAAAATATCCAAAAAACCACAAGAAATAATCCGTGGCTATAAACGATAAATTTAATAGACTGAATAATAGTAACCATAGATTATTTTATTTTTTTGTGTGTTTGGATTACCGTGTTGTTTAATATATTATGTTTAAATTTAAGTGTTAATTTTTAAGAAATATTATATTTTTAATTTTAAGTATCCGTGTGCGTCCGCGTGGGCGGAAAATAAATACTTTTTCTTTCTTTCTATAAATGATTTTTATTTCTATAAATAAATCAAATAAACAAACACTTTTACAAGTCAATGTAATGTGGCTAAAATCACAACTCAATAATGCCCGGTTCCAATAAACAAAAACGGATCGTTGTGCTTACTAACGGAGCATTTTATATTGCCAAACTGGGCATATAGGTAAATATACTCGTAAGTTAATTTTACCTGTGGTAGTTACTTCCATATGGGAGGATCTACAATGCAACGTCATGAGGTCTTTGTTTCATTATTAGTAAAGAAACAAGAGTATCAATTTTAACCAATAGTGGTCCGTAAATTTTAGAAATCGGCTATTAATCGTAGAACATAGCTTCACTTCACGAAGCTAAGATCTTAAATAGATATCTCACGAGTTCAGTGCACTAAGTAGACGTGTTTGCATCGCATCCTATTTTCGTACGGTGTCGCCGTTCAAAGGGTTGAGACACACGGGCTGAGCGCTAATCGGGTGAAGAGTCTAAGATAGGTTAATTGCACCAGGATGAGATTAATGAAATTAATGGTATAATTACATAATGAAATGTAAACAAATGATTTTCGAAAATAGGCCCTTTTTGAACTTTACCACACTTGGATTTTTCTTGTATCATCTGTATCACCTGAGTCATGCACACACAACCAGATTCAAAAAAACTATCTGTAGGCCATAGATATGCTTGTTCTGTACGGTAATCGAACACGCGACCCGTAGCGCAAAAAGGCAATCGCTCAGCCGCCTAATAAACACCTATCCCCAAGAGGATTGCTCAATACTAAATACTCAATATTTATTTGCGTATTACAGAATGTTACTTAGGTGGTAGTAATAGAAAATAATGTATTGTGTTACAACTAGCGGCCGTCCCGGCTTCGCACGGGTGGACATTTTTCCCGTTTTTGCAACATTTTTCATTTATGCTCCGCTCCTATTGGTCGTAGCGTGATGTTATATAGCCTATAACTTTCCTCGATAAATGGACTATCCAACACAAAAATAATTTTTCAATTCCAACCAGTAGTTCCTGAGATTAGCGCGTTCAAACAAACAAACTCTTCAGCTTTATATTAGTATAAATTGTGGACTCTGTTGGGCACAGCAGTTGCTGATGCATCGCCAACCTTAGAGACAAAGTTGTAAAGTTTTATGTGCCTATAATTTCACCGGCACCCATACCCTTCTAAACGGAATACAGCAATGGTGCTTAACGGTAGAAGTATAGTACTTCCCCGGACTAAGTCATCTACTGGGAGCTCCAATACTAAACACTAGTAAGCTTCTTCTTCTTTTTTTTTGTGTGGTTAGTGATTAACCTGGTATCAGAGTTTATGACGGCCATGGGCCTCTGACTTGGCTTCACATGCCGTCGAGAAATATCTCTCAGGCATGCCGGTTTCCTCGCGATGTTTTCCTTCATCGTTTTTAAGCAAGTGTAAATTATACAATACGCACATCAATCTGAAAAGTCAGAGGTGCGTGCCTTGGGTTCGAACTCGAGAGCTATGACTTGGCAGTCCGACGTCAGTCACAACGCTAGGCTAAAACGAAACTAAAAATCATCTAACTTCCCCAGCCCTGTGTATCATAGGCATTCTTATTCAACAGCGGGTGCGACGACCCCGCCAGGTGTATAAAAATCCGCAGCAGGGGTCCCTATTGTTTGTCCAACGTGACTTTATATATCAGGGGTGCTGAACAAAACTGATTTTTAGTTAGGCATCGTTCGTACGATGTTTGTTTGTCTATGTTACGCTTGACTGAACTGTTTCGGATTCGTAGGCTGATACGAGGAAAAACAAAAGCATGTGTATGTATTTTTATGTTGAGCTCCTCTGCTTCTTTGTTGGGGTGGAATTTAGAGACCATTTCTTAAGGAAATAAGTAAGTATTGTTCAGAAAATACTCTCCTCTTTGGCGTAGTGGGGGTATGTTTGCGCATGTACGCTAAGTGCAACAAAAAAATCACTTTTATTGCTTGTCATTATTCTATGGTTATTGTCATAATTTATTTTTAAGCATGTCTGTTAAGAAGAAACAATAAAGGAGAGGAATTCTCTTCTCTACTCTTGCCAAGCTAGGAGCCGGCGACTATATCTAGGACATAAACGCCATATAATCAAAGTTTCTTAAATTATTTGTGCGTGAGGCGGGAACACTAGAGTCTGTTTAAAATATATACATAACATACGAATACCTATGACAGTCGTTACGGGAAGTCAGAAGCTCGAAAGTCTGACAACCGGTTTAACCTTAGGATATCAGCATTGCCCTGTAACTGGGTTGCGGAGGTGTGATGGCAGTCGCTCCGTGTAAACCGTGTACCGTGTAACCGTGTACTGGTATTCATCCGCATCTGGTTAGACTGGCAGCCGACCCCAGCATAGTTGGGAAAAGGCTAGGCAGAACATAACATAATTGGCCCATCACTGTCCCACTACTGGACACAGGCTTATACTCAGTATGAGAAGGGTTTAGGCCTTAGTCCACCACGCTGGTCTAGTGCGGGTTGCCAGACTACACACACCATCGAGAACTTCATGGAGTCCTCTCAAGTGTACAGGTTTCCTCACGAAGTTTTCCTTCATTCTTTTTTGATGTGTATAATTGGTATAATTTATATAGATAAGTAGGCAATAATCTTGCTCTAACTTAGGTCAGTAAAGAAAATGGGTTATTAGAAGAATGGGTACCTATCGCGATGGTCAGCGTCTGTAATTCTAAAGCACGACCTCTCTTTTGTTTCACTTGACTGGCTAGATCTTTAACAGATCACAATTTACGGCCGCTTTTTCTGCCTAAGAAATAATACCAAACCAAAGAGAATTCGAAAAAAAACATTTCTTAGGAAGTTATTTTAAATGGTATTTTTTTTATGGTAGCTACTAATTTAATAACAACATAAATTTAATAATTAATAATTTCACAGCAGTGAAAGCCTTGTGGTGTGACCGTCGGACTGCCAAGTCATAGGTCTCGAGTTCGAACCCAAGGCACGCACCTCTGACTTTTCAGATTCATGTGCGTATTGTATAATTATCACTTGCTTAAAAATGGTGAAGGAAAACATCTTGAGGAAATCGGCATGCCTGAGAGATATTTCTCGACGGCATGTGAAGCCAAGTCAGAGGACCATGGGCGACATAAACTTTGACACCAGGTTAGTCACTAACCACACGAAAAAGAAAGAAAGATTTAATATGCAACGTCGTATATCTTAACTGTTAAATATTTTTATAAGGTTACTACTACCTACTACAATAAAATATTGCACTGTTATCAACAGATTAGATTTATAATTATCTTATATTATTATGTCTAGTGGTGGCAAGCGCGACTGCTGATCGTAAGGCCCTGGATTCAATCCCCAGGTCGGGCAAAGTGTTATTGGGTATTTCCGTGTGAATTTCCTCAGTAGCAGCATGGAGTTTGGATTTGTGCCCGGTTGATGGCAATAGGCTCGTCCTCTATTACATGGGACTTCAACATAACTGCGAAATGAGGGTGTTACTATACACCTCTGCCCAACCCTTCAGGGAATACAGGCGTGATATTATGTTATGTTAATTATTATTTATTTATAATCAATGAAAAGCTACGTATTGTCGTGATCAAATTACCACAGTGAAAATTGAACAATGGTAATTAAATAATTTATTCGCAAATTTCATTTAAAAAACACTGTTTTAATTTTTACTGTACTTAGAATCGTCAATGGTACTGTTCAATGTATGCCTGTTATATGTTTTTTTTTTCAGTAAACATAAAGTATACTCTTATCCCTATTAAAGTACACACATATTTTTCGTTACTTTTATGACCGGTTCCTATTAACGAAAAGGAATCGTTTTGCTTACTAATGGTAGAATTTATTATTGCCATACTGGGCATTAATAGATTCGATACCAGTGATAGCTACTTCCATATGAGAGAGTCTACTATGCAAAGCTATAAGGTCTTTGCTACATTATTTTGGTAAACATACAAGAGTCTCAATTTTAACCGATAACGCTCCGTAAATTATAGGAATCGGAGACTAACCCTTCGTTCTCCAAGGTTCAACAACCCTACAACAAACCATACGAAAAAATCTCCTGTTCCAAAGCATCACGCAAAAACTATCGAAAAAAAAAATGGAAGGCGTAGAAAACCCATTTACAAACCCAAATAGATTTGGATTGACGTATAAAAGGACATTTTTTCACAAATATACGACAAACTATAAGTCTCAGCGAATCGTCACTTCGGGCCATACATCTCAATAAATTGGTTTGACAGTCCTTAGCTTGTAACATTGAAGATGGCGTAGAAGGAAAATGAGTGGAGACAGATCGTCGGGGTTCTGACGTTTGGAAGTAATTATAGCAGCGATGAGGTCGAAATTACGTGTTTATGCAGTAATTGCGTTTGGTAGAATGTTTATGTTTTTAGTGTTTGTAATATTCTGTTTATGTGGCCACAGGGAAGCCAGCAAGCCGGTGTAAGCGTTGTGGAATTGTGATGACAGCTTTGGGAGGACAGGAGACCGAATTCAACCACATAACATCACGCCTTACATTCCCCGAAGGGTTCGTCAGAGGTGTTTTATTACACTCTCGTTTCGCCAGTTATGTTTAAGTCCCATGAAAAAGGAGGCGAGCCTATTGCCATTAACCGGGCACAAATCCAGACTCCAGGCTGCTACTGAAAAAGTCCTAATGGAAAAATCCAATAACACATTTCCCGACCTGGGGATCGAACCCAGGACCCCACCCATGCTCAGCAGTCGCGCTTATAACCACTAAACCAACAAAGCAGTCAATTCTGAATTCGATATTTTGTCAATAATTGAATGAATCACAAATTAGTTCCTAATGATAACTTTAAAGCGAAATAATTGAGGGGCACGTGGCTACTTAATAACCGCGCAGATCATCAGATTTGCTAGATTAAGCCGCGCTTGCCGCGGTCAGTCCGTAGATGGCTGACCGTTCGTTACACATCGAGACCCCGCCATGCCTCAAGAACACGTTAAACCGTCGGTCCCGGGTGTCATACGGATAGCTATGATAGTCGTTACAGGTAGTCAGAAGCCCGAAATTCTGACAACTCGTCTAACTTTAGGATATCAGCATTGCCAAGTAACTGGGTTGCGGAGATCTGATGGCACTCGCTCCGTGTAAAATACTGGTATTCCGCCGAATCTGGTAAGACTGGAAGCTAACCCCAACATAGTTAAGAAAAGGCTAAGAGGGTAATGAACTTAAAAGTAAAATAATTCTACTATTTCCTATAGAAGTTACAAATAAATATCAGCGATCACAATAAAATACAGTCACCAAGCCCACGGCTCCGACCCTCGAGTTATGGGCTCCTAAAACACCTTTCGTATCAAAAAGCGAAGTGCCGTCTCACGCCAGGGAACAATAACCTTTTTCAATAAAAATCCTTAATATTATCCGACATGGTCTGAGACAAAAAGCAGAAAAAAACATTCTTAACACGTAGCCGGAATAAAATCCGGCATTCGTCCGTCCAATGGATACAATTGCTGTCCAAGGGTGCTCACGCATCGCTGGCTTTTGGCTATGGGCACCCGATGACGTAATTAGGTACCTAGCCATATTCGGACCCGGCTTTACAGTAATGCTGTTTTATTTTCCGGAAGTTTGCTGGAATAACTTTTGCTACGTTTGTTCTGGAGATGAGATTAGCAACATTTTGACCTTAAAAGATTTAGTGGAGCGTTTTACGGGATGGTTTTAAGCGACGCTTTTAGCGATGAATGATGTTTTTTTTGGCTGTCATTTAACTGGTTAGCTATATTGTAACTGTCTCGTTGGTCTTGTGGTCGCAAGTGCAACTGCTGACCATGGGGTCCTGGGTTCGATCCCCAGGTCGGGCAAAGTGTTATTTTATTTTTTTATTTAGAATTTCTCAGTAGCTGCCCGGAGTCTGGATTTGTGCCGGGATAGGCTCGCCCCCTATTAAATGGGACTTAAAACATAGCTGGCGATACGAGGGTGTACTAAAACACCTCTGCCGAACCCTTCGGGGAATATAAGGCGTGATGGTATGCTTCATACAAAATAATCATACAAAACGGAAAAGAAACCCTGTGAACTCTGATTTGCGTCGCCCCAAAAATATTTGCAAACCATATAAGTCCGTTTTAAAACGTTTTACTCGGTATCAATTTGCAAACATGAATAATATCTTCTGAAAACATTACCTATTCATCAAAAACATGAAACGATGAAAAACTGACGGGCTTTTTATAAATTTGGAGAATTTTTCCTTATCTTTCAAGTGTTTGAAAAAAATATCTTTTAAATACAGGGTGTAAACGAAATCATGTAATTCCTTCAAACCTCGTGATGTACTGCTGACATAGATTAACCATACAATTAGATACAATAAACAAAAAATTACAAAAAGTAAACAATTGTTCTTAACGTGAGGTATTTTAGCGCCCCGAGTGAAATGACCACGCGGCGAGCGATAGTCGCACAATTCGCTCGGTGCGCTAAAATGCCTCACGTTAAGAACACATGTTTACTTCTTGTATTTTTTTTGTTTATTGTATCTAAATGTATCCCGCGCAGGGTTAATCTATGTCAGCAGTACATCACGAGGTTTGAAGGAATTACATGATTTCGTTTACGCCCTGTATACGTGTCGTTTCGTTAATTTACGGTGAATATTATAGTAATGACCTTTACTATATAATATTGTACATTATTAAACATGAATAATTAAAACGTAGATTGCGTCGCATTAATTTACATTTTTTTCTAAAGAATAAATTTGCCTATTGCCATTAACCGGGCACAAACCCAGACTCCGAGCTGCTACCGAGACATTCCTAATGGAAAAACCCAATATCACTTTGTCCAACCAGGGAATCGAACCCAGGAACCCATGTTCAGCAGTGGCGCTTGCGACCACTAGACCAACAAGGCAGTCCCCTATTACATGGGACTTAAACATAACTGGCGAAACGAGGGTGTACGAAAACACCTCTGCCGAACCCTTCGGGGAATATAAGGCGTGATGTTATGTATGTTATGTTGAAAATTTTGCAATAAGCCCTGGGTATAATAATATGCTACGCCAGGTATTCTCTTCTAAAACTATTCCCACTTCCCAAGTATTCCCACTTTGGTCCAAGACGATGTTACGAACAGTGTTGCCATTGATTAACATCTTTAATGCAATTAAGAAGATTCTTAATTCATAATGAATATAACATAAATTGCTAACTAGCCTATTTGCTACCTCGTGTTATTATCGTTGTATCATATTTGTCGAAGCAAGTCTGTGAAAAAATGCATTTTGCTCAGGTAATTTATTTACACAGACCACACCACAGCGATGACGTAGTCTTGGGCCAATCACGTGACTTAGCTGTCACGGGAAGAGAATACCTTCCGTAGCATATTATTATACCATGCAATAAGCTTTTTTTTACTGGCATTACTCTATAATGGTAATTATGTGTTTAAATTTAAGTCCAAATTGTTGTAGTTTTAAATATTTAGTTTTAAAAATTATTATATTTTTAATTTTAAGTATGCTTGTGCGTCCGCTTACGCGAAAAAATAAATACTTTTTCTTTCTTTCTATAGTGTTCTAGATCAAAGATTGTCGTCCCAAAATTTGGTGGAATGTCAAATGTTGAAGTACCTCAAACATCATCATCATCTCCCTGCCCTTATCCCACACCAGGTGGGGTCGGCACAAAATTTATTCCTCTTCCATTCTCCTCTATCAGCCGTCATCTCTATCTCTATCGTACTCACTCCTTTCTTCATCCATCCTCCATACAATCCATCCATCTTTTCTTTGGCCTACGTCTATTTCAATAGCTATCGACATTCATATTTAACACTCTCCTTGTAACATGAATTTCTTTGTTTTTGAATTTCTACCTCAAACTTTTTAAAATATTTTAAAGGTCTATTTCACAATCGTCGGTTAATTCTTAACTGAAAGATAAATATATCGGTTTGACAGTTTATCTATATCAGGGGTGGCCAACTCAATTCGACCCAAGATCTACTGTTTATTGAGTAGACTCAGTGCGATCTACCGATTACATAATCAGTACCTTTTTATTCAACTTATATTAAACTTATATTTTTCTTTGCCTTGCCATGATTTGGATTAAGAGCTGCGATCAAGCGGTCGATCGCAATTGACTGGTTGGCCACCAAACCGCCATATTTTTTGCCCAGATAAGAGTTATTTGACGAATGAGAAACAGGGCCAAAAATTACAAGCCTAAGGCAGACCTAATGATATATTAATTACCGGCTGCCAAATTTAACGTAAAACACAAATGTTGTAACGCTAGTAACGTAAACGATAATGTGAGTGAATTTTGAATTGAAAATACATGTTTCACACCATACTATTTAATTAAATTGAAATTTTTTGTCATGTTATGTTTGATACAAATTGTGCATGTAGCAAAAAACAAACCAACATGTTATAGAACAGTTGTATTTTCGATTCAAAATTCGTTTACATTTACGAAAGGTATTATCACCCATATTCTAAGACGTTCCTCCAAAACTTACTCGACTCGACTCCACCTCGACTCAGTCTTTCTCACTACCATCGGTAGTTATAGTTGACATAAACGTCCTCGACTCGAGATTTTTCCTCAGTCGAGGTAAGGAATCATCTGTCAAACTCAAGGTACCTCGGAACCTACCTTAAGGAAGGAAGTGTCAAAGTTCGTATGTAACAAAAATGAATTTTGAAGACTTTATCGAATATGCTTACGATAATCCTTACAAACATTTATTGCGGCGTTATTTGCACGATGCAGATAATTCAAATTATGACGTAATGACTCCACTCTACATCGACTCATTTGTGAACTCCTCAGTCGAGGAACCTCAAAGTTCACCCGAAATTGCGACTAAGAAGATATAGATTTTAAAGGTGTTTTCGAGGCCGTCCTGAGTCGAGTAAGTTTGGGGGAACGTCTTAGAATATGGGTGTATACGTCGAATATTCATGCTAATCTTTTCTAAATACTGTTCTAAAGACATAATAAAAAAACCCAAGACGAAATTCTTTTGTCTAAACTCTGGATAATCTCTACGAAGGCCAATTGATGAAATCTTATCTTTATTGTGACAGCCTTGATCCCGTTCGCTCCCGACTAATCATGAAGTATGGGCCAATAACAAACTTCTATCCCAGTTTGCCGGAGTTAACTTTCATTAGATCTCTTTAGGCTCGTACTCATATAAAAACGCCAATTTTGTAAAGTTAAGTTGGATTTATCGACTTTTCTCTTGGAGACCTTTCGGTTGTTTACTTCGTACTAAATGTTACTTAAAATAAATAAGTCGGTTCGTTTTTGGGTTTAAGTAAAACTTAGGTCAATGTGGTTAAGTGAAATAGAGGCATTGGAACCGAACCTCTTGTTCACCAACTAAATTAGAAAGAAAGAAATTTATTTGGCACAAAAAGCAGTCAGACACACAGACAAAAAAATCAGAAGAGAGAAAACAAAAAAAAACAAACAAAAAAATAATTATATATAATAATAAACAAAAAATTAAGTAGCTGTGTGTCTGCACCAAATAGGTTCAGTTCAGCATAAATGCCAAACCACTAGTGAAGAAATTAAAGAATTGCTATCTTTTACTAACAGACAGTACGAGAAAAGGACGGTGATAGATAATAGCTAAGTTAGAGATGTCAAACTACCTTGAACTTCATCGTGTTTAGTATGTGTTTGTATGGAAATTTTTGTTCAACTAAATTTGACTGCTCTTATTTACGTTCATCTCTTTCATATTTCATCAAAGTGAAAAAGATGGCAATAGCGTAGATTAAGTTTAGTTTAGCAACAGGATCGACATCACAAAATGGAAATGGAATATAATGGTAATATATGTATTGCTTGTGGTCCTCTAACGTTAACGCATGCGCACAAAGATCAAGGCGAAACAATTGAAATAATGTTGCCGATTGAATTTAATTCTAGATATGATCACAATTGTCCAATGGCAATTGAAATGGGATTTTTCCATTCCAATACTATAAACAGAGACCATAAATCCAATATATTGCCAAAAATAACTACCAGGAAATTAATTTGAAACGACTCCCAAAAGTTAAATAAACCTTTTTTTTATAGTTTTTTATATCCACAAAGTTTTGCATTGTTACATTGGATTGGTCTGGTTATATCCGAATTTAACCGGTCTGAACCGGTTTCCGAAGTTGGCACACTGTCAAAAGTGGTGCATGGCTTACGCTCGCACCAAATTTGGTACGTCGCAGAGTTATCGGACCGAATAAATTATGGAAGGAATGTTTTTGCTGAATTGGACGATGGAATAATTAAGTTTTCTATACGTTGGAATTTCTAGTTTTATCAGGGACTTTCTTTGTGGCGTCGTTTAAAAATGAAAGTTGTAAAATTCAGAAATTTTTATCTTGTTAGATTCCTACTATAGGTACTAGGTTATATCTTACAAAAATAATCAACACTTAGTGTTTTAATTAATATTCATCGTTATTCCTTAAAGCAATCATGTTTTATTATTATTATTGACTGGGCTCGCTCCTGGCCTCTATCATGCCTTATGGAAAGCGATGAATGAGGTCTATGACGGAACGAGCGTACCCAGAATTTAAGCAGTTTAACGAGAATTGATAATAATTTAAAATTTGCTTATAAAAATAATAAAAATTGTGTAATTTTTAAAACCTACTTATTTTCAGCCTCTTTTGTGCAGTTTTAATAATGAAAAAAAAACAATTATACGTAATGTAACAAACCATTATATTTAGCTGTTATAAAACAAATTAAAATCACTGCAGTACAATACACCATAATAACCACATCCCAAACAATAAAAATAAACGAATAAAAACATTATTGACGTTGCACGCCGTCTACAATAAAAGTGCTTTTATACTCTTTAAACACTTTAAAAGTAAGTAACACCTTTAGTTCGAAACTTTCAGATAAGAATCGAGGCAGGCTCGATTTAAGTATGCTAGAGTCCGTAAACGTACAAAGGGGCACAGGGCCGGACTTGGGTAGTGGTGCATTGCGCTACACTTGTAATAAAGGAATAATTGATGCTGATTGCAATTTGCTATCGATTCGGCCATTGAGGTAATCGGTAGGAGTGCTGCTTCAAAGAGAGGATGTTGAAGTGATTTTTAATTTACGAATGGTTTAATATAGGATTAAATTACATAAAAATTGTGTCTGTGTCACCAGGTGTGTTACAACAGAATTAAGATAAACGAGCACCAATACTATTTGAATGAGAAAATATTTTAATCATGATGTATGTATGAATGTGGATGAAGCGAAAGGATTATGTAAGGGTCGTAGCATGTGGCGTTCTATAGTTTCTGCCTATCCCCATGGGGAAAAGGTGTGAGTTCATGTATGTAATATTTTAGTCATTCAAGATTATTTGGACATTTAAGTCCAAATTGTGTCTTATAATTTTTCATTAAACTTTTAAAACTCTCAAATCAGCATTAGCACTCCACTACTGGATATAGCTGTCTCCCAAGTTACACTATAATGTTTTAATATAATATGGCAGACATTAATGCTACTAGTATTTTTAATAGGCAAGTTAATAATCCAGCCCTGCCGCCGCCCCTGGCAAGCGAAGTGTCACCAACAAACTCTCCTTATAACTCCACCCCTCAGGGAATGTGCTACTAGCGGCTAAGTATATTTACTGTGTGTTTTTGAAGGGTTTTATACTATACTAGCTGTAGCCCGAGACTTCTTACAAATTTTATTCTTAAAAAAATTATTGACACTGTCGTTATAAGCTACAAAAAATAATAATAACTCGCATGTTTTTATTCATAAAAAGCGTCTGAAACTTTGAACAATCATTAGTTAAATTTGACTAATAAGAAGGGGATCGTGGCTATTTAACATCCGTATGGATTATAAGATTTGAAAGGCTAATCTGCGCTTACCGCGGTCAGTCCATGGATGGGTAACCGTTTGTTACATATCGAGACCCCTCCGTGCCTCGGAGAGCACGTTAAATCGTTGGTCCGGGTGTCATACGAATATCTATGACAGTGGTTACGGGAAGTCAGAAGCCCGATAGTCTGACAACCGGTCTAACATTGGGATATCGGCATTACCCAGTAACTGGGTTGCGACGATCTGATGGCATCTGGTTAGACTGGAAGCTGACCCAACATAGTAGGGAAAAGGCTAGGCAGAACTTTTGATGTTGACTGGACATAGGTATCTAAGCTGGTGGGTAGTACAGGTACCTCCCACAGATTTCCTAATTATCGGGATTTAAATACTTAATTATTTTGAGATAGCCAAGTGCTTATTATGACAAGCTGAGGAAATTGTTCCGTTCAAAAATAATAATACAGCATTCTCTTTTGAAATTTTACATAACATAACACCACGCCTATATTCCCCGAAGGGTTCGGCAGAGGTGTATAGTAACACCCTCATTGCGCCGTTGTTTAAGTCTCAAGTAATAGGAGGCGAGCCATTTGCCATCAACCGGGCACAAATCTAAACTCTAGGCTGCTACTGAGGAATTCCACACGGAAAAATTCAATAACACTTTGCCTGACCTGGGGATCGAACCCAGGACCTCACGAGCAGCAGTCGCACTTGTCACCACTAGACCACCGAGGTAGTTTGAAGTTTTAATTATAATATTTCTAGTGATGTGACCGTCGGACTGCCAAGTCATAGGTCTCGAGTTCGAACACAAGGCACACACCTCTGACTTTTCATATTCATGTGCATATTGTATAATTATCACTTGCTTAAGAATGGTGAAGGAAAACATCGTGAGCAAACCGACATGCCTGAGAGATATTTCTCGACGTCATGTGAAGCCAAGTCAGAGGTCCATGGGTGGCATAAACTGTGACCCTAAGTTAGTCACTAACCACGCGACAAGAAGAAGAGGTGTTCTATTATAACAACAAAATGCGTCTTATTTAGTAATATCTGGAATAACAGTTCATTTGATCTAGTCGAGTTTTTTTTCTTAGAAATATTCTGTTATTATTCTGATTCAGTGATTGCGTCTCACTAATTCGATTATGTTGTCCACGTTGCTTGACGTTTATTCGATCAGTATTTTCGCTTCGGAAAACACGACATATTTCTTGTATTGTGGAGATGTATGAGATGAATTCTTTTCTGCCATACTTGTGTGGAATTATCTCGAAGTTGGTTGGAGCAAGAGAGATCAATAAGAGAGCGAGAGAGCTTTTAGCTGTTACTTCTCTATCGTAGCAATATTGTTTTTATCTGAATTTTGCAATTAATGCTTGGACTTCTGCTTACCCCGATCGTTGAAGCTGGTATCATAAACGGGGATAACAGGAGCAATAAATTCGATTTTTGGTAACGCAATAAAAATAATCGATTCAAAAAATTCCATTTTTAAACACAAAATACCGAATACCTTTTATTTAAAGTAATAAAGTCTCGAAAAAAAACACGGTGAAGCAACACCTCGTTAAATAAAAAAGGAAAATATTATCGTACTCTGTATAAATTTAATATGAAGCTTATACCTACCTGGGTGAAGGTTGTGGATGACGTCATACCCTCCCGGTCCCCTCCTACGCAACGAACATTACTAAGTAAGTATGCCCCAATTAGTGTTTGAAGTTCATTGCCGACTATCGAGTACGGTCTTGTAATCCGAGTAATCGATAAAGCCAATTACTGTTGCGAATGTTGAACTTAGAATTGATTTAAGCTCGATTTTATTGAACCCGTTTTCATGTATTGAAATTTCCAATTGAATTATATTATAAATTTTATAGACAAAACGGGAGATTTAAATTAATTTAGGTCTTAATTAAAGTGCTATTATCGGTATTAAAAAGTTTAGCGAAAATGGTATAAAGTACATACCTACAAACAAACAATGAGGTTTATTTTTTTAATTGGTTGTGTTTTGTTTCGTTCAAAATTGTTTTAACATCGGAATGGTATTTTATTTTATATAAAACGTATTTACACACGGAGAATCGATAAGTACATTCAGGCAGGTATTTTAAGTCAGGAAAAATTGTTTACAAAATACAGATCACTAGTCGGCCTTCGTTTAATGCCCGGTTTCTATATCGAAAAACGAATCGTTTTTCTTACCTAGCATTTTTGATTGCCAAACTGGGCATTTAAATAGACTCTTAAGGAAATTTTAAATGTGATAGCAACGAATATATGGGAGGGTCTTAACTTAGGGTCTTTGGTTCATTATTGGTAAGGATAGACGTCTTAGAAGTCCACTAAATATAAAAGAACAGTCTTCCAACACAGATTAATGACTGATTTCTATGATTTACCCAGCATTATTGGTTAAAATTCAGACTCTTCTATCTTTATCAATAATGAAGCAAGAATTCCATAGCTTTGCATAGTGGGCCCTCCCATACGTTAATAACTATCACAGATAAAATTCGCTTACGAGTCTATTTAAATGCCCAGTTCAGAAATCGTCGCTTAGGTAACAATACCACCTAAGTCTAAAATTGGTCATTTGACGTTTCATACGTACGTCATTGGATAGATACTTTCGGCGCACATCGAATGATGTTAGAAAAAAAAAATCCAATCACAGCGAGTTATTCAAACAGTTCTGGCACCGCGCAAGTCGTTTGTTGTGTCATTTTAAAGATAATAATCAGTATTTTGTCTCTCCTGAAACCTTGTCAAATTTAACTTGAGCGGTATTGTTACCTAAATGACGAAATATAAAATACTACCGTTAGTAAGCAAAACGATTTGTTTCAGTTTATAGGAACCGGGCATTCAGAGACTCCACAGACTGCGTACTAAACTATTGCCCCATAGTTGGCCGATTACCTTTTTACAAGGGAAATCTAATCGGTACAATGTGCGCACTTGCATACATCTTCATACTCATTAAGAAACGTGACTAAACTATCGGCCGATAGAAAGTCTGTAGTTTGTGGGGGTCGTAAGGGTGCGCAAATCACTTATTTCTCCATACAAACGAAGAAAGTTGATAACTTCAACATTAAAATTTGATGATAAATGCCTTAAACTAAGCATGATATGGATCATTCTCGTCATTATCTAGGTTTATTGCTAGATAGAACAGTAATCTAAATATTGATTTAGAAGTTACGAGCCTCCAAAGATACATCATGTCCCCATCGAACAAACGTCCAAGTGAAAAACGTCAACTTTACAGGAGAAAATAATTATTCCTTAATATCGCGGGTTTCTTTGTAAGCAGGTCTATACAATGTATAATGAAATTGAAGGTAGAAAATATATCTTAAGACAGTTATAATTACTTTTAAGAAATCGTCATTCATTTTATTAATTTTGTCTTGTGACAAAAAATATATTATTTCCGTGGAAAAAAGGAATCAAGTACGATTAGGTACAGACGTATTTATAGACCGAAATTTATTTAAAAAAATAGGGGGTAAGAGGATGGGCTAAGGAAACGAAAAAACGAAAAAAATAATGTGCAAGTGAGACATGCACGTTTATTCGATGCAGCCATCGACATATTTTACCCCTTATTTTGTCTCAACTTTAGACGTCAATTAATGTTATTAGGAGTATGAAAACCTCCAAATTATTTAGCAATAGACACAGTTTACGCGGTAACCGGCTATGTCTCGGCGGCATGCGCACTCTTAAGCACAGAGTTATTACGATATTTTGTTCCAATTCACTATTTAAAATAACATAGAGAAAACAAAAACCAATAACCCGATTAATCGTAGCGACTGTAGGTACATCACTACAAAGAGGTTTATTTCAACAAATACAAGAGAAATGAAATGATGGATGTGGTTTTAGTCGAGTTCAAAGAGTTCGCCGAGTTACTTTGACAAAGGTTATAGTAACTCCTCTGTTTAAGATTTTGTTTGCCGACTCGTATCTGCTTGTAAAAGGTTTTATTTAAGTTTCTGTTAAGTTAGGTTTCTCGAAAATTCGAGAAATTAATGAGACGTCGGGCGGAATAATAAAGTTTTTGTGACAATGTAGCTTGTAATGAGTAACATTAGTATGATTATTTGTAGAATTAGATAATAATTGATATAATATTCTTCTTCTTTTCGTGTGGTTAGTGACTAACCTGGTGTCAGAGTTTATGCCGCCCATGGGCCTCTAACTTTGCTTCACATACCGCCGAGAAATATCTCTGAGACATACTTGTTTCCTCACGATGTTTTCCTTCACCGTTTTTAAGCAAGTGATAATTATACAATACGCACATGAATCCGAAAAGTCAGAGGTGCGTGCCTTGGGTTCTAACTGGAGACCTATGACTTGGCAGTCACACCATTAGGCTATCACTGCTTCGATAAAATATTAATAGTAATAAATATAACATAACATAATCAGCCCATTACTGTCGCACTGGAGGGCACGGGTCTCTTCTCAGAATAAGAAGAGTTTAGTCCCTAGCTGGCCTGGTGCGGGTTGGCAGATTACACACACCATCGAGAACTTTATGGAGCCCTCTCAGGTGTGCAGGTTTCCTCAAGATGTTTTCCTTCACCGATAACGCATGTTTTAAATTATGATTCGCACATGATACAAATACTTAGATTAGAATAGAATAGAATAGAATATACTTTATTGTACACCAAAATTGTAACACAGCTCTTATACAATAACAAACATTAAACGGTACAATGGCGGTCTTATCGCTGATAGCGATATCTACCAGACAACCTTTGGATGAACAGGAAGTCAATGAATAAGATAGAGGGGGTAGTCCATGGTGTACTGCTGCAAAATATATGCTACACGCCATACATAGACATAATACTTACGTATATATATATATATATATATAAATATTGTAATATATAATAGATTATATTTATTTCACATAATAGTCTAGAATTCTATGTAGTTTTATATCCACGATAATATTCGATCAACATGAGCATTCATTATTATCGATATTACCCAAAAAAGTGATAGTAGACGACTGGGTACTAGTTTTAACTAGTACAGTCGGGGAATGACAAGGTTCGTCAGTTTTCAAATTTATTCCTTTCCCACATCGCGGGAACATGTTACCTTTTCAAACGATTGAACGGAACAGACCAGTGCATGGAAAATTGTGTTTAATTATTTGGTAGCAAAGATCAAAATTGCCTTTTGCCTCCATATGACGTAGTAATGCCATATAATGTCTTCTATTTGATTTAAAGAGTTTTGTTGTAAAAAACATGAAATATATGAAATCGATGATTAAATAAATTGTCATTACTTGTCTCTGTCACCATGTCACCATAATATCTTGTCAAAAAATGCTGTATTTTCATTTCTATAATGTTGGCAATACGTAGTCGGTAAATAGTTCGTTTCTTGCACTGTGCAAGCAAAAATAGACCTTAAGGTGTATAACATTATCATTCCCCTACTGAACATACGACAACAAATCAAGCTGTAATTTCCAGTATAACCTAACCTCTCATTATACGGAAACTCCGTACAATGAGAGGACAACATAAACTGGAAATGTATAAGTTTGATAATGTCGTCGTGCGTACTATGACGTGAAATAGGATACATTAAGGCAACCAAGTACACAACAACAGTCCTCAACAGCTTGTTCGCGGTGCCGCGCGGTAGGACTAAATTGTTGGACAACGCCCCCCTCACGCGAACAATGCACACACTGAATTTGGTTGCTGACGAATTGGATTTGTTCTCCTGTTCACTGAGCGAGTTCACAAGGATAACGTCACATATATTGTGTTATTTATGAACCCTGTATTTTTAATTTTTTTAATGTTTATTGTTTTGTGTTGTAAATTATGTATTTAATAAATTAATTCGTTTATTTCTTCTATATACATATAAATTATATTTTTAAATATTTCTACAAAAAATATAAAAAACATTTAAAAATATAAAAAATAGTAGCCCACCGGCATCGGGAACAGGGTCCAAGCTACCGGTGGTCAGGGCCTCAGAGAGAGGAACTTCCTGACAATACGTGCCGTGTCCAGAAGTACCGCTTTCTGTATCAGGCCCTTGACCCAGCTGCCCAACGAGAGCCTCGTCAGATGTTGGTCGAGGCTCTTGGCTATTAAGCCATTGGCCGTAACGACTATCGGCACAATGACTGCTGAGTCAACCTCCCACATGTCGACAACCTCGTGTGCCAAGTCTTGATACTTAATTAATAAATTAATTATTATTAAGTTACTGCACTACCGAATTGGGAGACTGTAATGGTAGATGTAAGAATGTAAATAAATAAATAAATATTAGTGCTGATTAATCATTTATATGATATTAATTATCTATCCAATTAACTTACAGAGAAATACTAACACACACATAGTAGCACATGACTGCCTTGTTGGTCTAGTGGTCGCAAGCGCGACTTCTGAGCATGGGGTCCTGGTTTCGATCCCCAGGTCGGGTAAAGTGTTATTGGCTTTTTCCATTAGGAATTTCTCAGTAGCAGCCCGGAGCCTGGATTAGTGCCCGGTTAATGGCAATAGGCTCGCCCCCTATTACATGGGACTTAAACATAACTGGCGAAACGAGGGTGTTACTACACCTCTGCCGAACCCTTCGGGGAATGTAAGGCGTGATGTTATGTTATTTAATAGCATCAATTCGCAGTTTAGTCATAGAAAACTGACATTTCGTGTGAACATCCCTATGCATGCTTTGATGTTTTCTCATTGAATCAGCTTTTGCGTGAGCCAGCATACTGTATTATGCTGACGCAGCTGAGGCCATGATTTTACAGGTGATGCGGACAGGTGTGTAAACATCCAGTTTTTTTTGCAAATGAATGCCTATTAACTAACATTCTTATATTATGGTTATGCACTTTCACCAGCGGCTTGAAAAACCCATAGTTAATGTTGCTTATGATGATTCTGGAATAGAGGAAGCTAGTAGTGCGACATTCTTGGGTATAATTATTGATGAAAAACTAACTTGGAAACCTCATTTGGAGGAAATTTGCAAACGATTAAGTAAATCAGCATATTTGTTATCCCAACTCTCAAAAAAAGTAAATAGTGATACACTGATAACAGCCTATCATGGACTAGTCGCCTCAGTTCTGCGGTATGGTGTTATGTTTTGGGGGCAGTCAACAGATCGGGAACGTGTTTTCAGGATGCAGAAAAGATGTTTACGTTCAATGTGTGGTTTAAAAACAACAGATAGCTGCATTCCATATTTTAAAAAATTTAAAATATTACCCCTACCAGCTTTATACATCCTGGAAACTGCATTATTTGTAAAAATGAATCCACATTTGTTTAAAAAACTATGTGCAGTAAAGAAAACACCGATGCGTGCTCAATATATAAATGAATTATGCCTTGTGAAATGTAAAACTTCTCTGATGAAAAAAAGCTTCTTTGGTGTTGCTCCACAAGTATACAATAAAATACCCGATGAAATAAAATGTATGCCATTACAGAGGTTTAAAAAAACGCTTAACGGGTTACTGCTTGAGAGGTGTTATTATACTCTAGATGATTTTTTTAATGACGAATCTCTATAATCATAATTATAATGCTGACATAAATCTTAATACTTTACATTATTACTAATCTTTTGAATTGAATTGGCATTAAATTCTGACATGAAATGAAATTGACTATGAACTGTAATTGAATTTAATTTGCATGTGTGCGTTAGTATGAATAGGTACTGAAATACTTATAATATTGTATTGTAATAAAATTATAAATTCTACTCATCCCTATTTTGAAATAAATATTTAAAATTTGTATGTCATGAATGGCAAAACATAGTGCACTACGTAATTATTTAAGATCTTCACATGTAAATACCTATGTTTAACAAATAAATAAATGATTTGATTTGATTTGATTTTGGTGGTCGTAGAAAGTGGCGTTCTATAGTTTTTGCATACCTTCCTGGGAAAAAGGCGTGAGTTTATATATGTATGATGCTTATTACCGTAATTAGTCCTTAATACTCGACATAGATGATGATGACAAGGGTTAAAGATGATGTAGTGACAAAAATTGAAAGGAGTATGCTTAGGTGGTTTGGTCATGTTGAGAGAATGAGTGAACGGCGATTAACAAAAGGAATTTATATGGCGGATGTTAATGGGAACGCCAGTAGAGGAAGTCCTAGAAGGACATACATCGATGTTATTGGTGAAGTTCTTCACAAAGGTCAGGTGCGTAGTACTCTCAACCGGCGTGCGTGTATGACAAGATGTATGAATGTGGATGAAGCGAAAGGGGTATGTAAGAGTCGTAGCATGTGGCGTTCTATAGTTTCTGCCTACCTCTATGGGAAAAAGGCGTGAGTTTATGTATGTATGTACTCGATATAGGAGTAATTTATTGCCTTTAAGCATGCACCGCAACCCTAGTTACGGGTGTTGCCTCGCTATTTCGGAAAACTATCAGCTGGTCCCTGAGTTGAGAATTCTAAGATAAGCAGGCCTTTAAGTACGAGTAACATTTGAGCGTATATTATACAGCAAATCCATGCTCAAATGTTGCTTAAGTTTTGCTTATTTTAGAATTGTCAACTCAGAAACTGGCTGATAGTTTTCCGTAAAAGTAAGGTAACACCTAGCTTGCAATGCATGGTTTTGCGAATCTCGCAATCCCGGCCAACGCTGCAACGGTCAGGAGGAGGAACACCGTGGGTTTTTAGCCGGTAAAAATCCGCCATAGCCCTTTGCTTTCTGCGGGCGAAGAGCATAATTATGAGCATTTTCTCACGATAAAAAAGGTAACACCCATAGTAACTTACAGAATAATAAATAGTAGTACAAGTTGTTTGGCACTAGGTACATATTTTAACAATCCCATTAAATCCTAAACCAACAAAACAAATAAATAAATCGTACAATACCATATCCAAACATTACGCGACCTATAAAAAAACAAAAAAAAACACCGACACACGTTTTTAAATATCGCGCAGTTTACATTGCCGCTGTTATTCGTCATCATACGATACTAGGTCGAATACAGCAACCATA
This sequence comes from Amphipyra berbera, assembly GCA_910594945.2. Lineage (NCBI taxonomy): Eukaryota > Metazoa > Arthropoda > Insecta > Lepidoptera > Noctuidae > Amphipyra > Amphipyra berbera. Next base: position 3,332,491 of record OU343136.1, on the reverse strand, counting down.
CGTCATGTCGCTTGGCGTTTTTATAGCCAAAGCGTCCATCGCTGATATTTGCACTTAGAGCCACGATTTAATAGGCCCTCGTTGACGGATATTGTTTTTAGATGAATAATTTTCAGTGCGTGTGTTAGACAATGATGGCGAACAATGGATTTCATGTTAGAATCCATATATTTCGTATCGATGTTTTTTTATATAGGATTGGAGTGAAACATGATTCAGCATTGTTGTTTAAAATTATATAGAGCTGGTGTTTCCCTCAATGACTGATAGATTACTATTTAATTTTTGTTTTTGATCAACGATCTACTAAATTTCATGTTTGGTCTCCATTTTATAGAGGTCTGTTTTCTAGGTTACTATTTCAAAAGCTCTGAAAATTTCCTGAATCCTTTTTTCAATATTTTATTATAACGCTTCAAAAAAACATTTGGTGTCATTTTTTTGCAGCAAAGTATAGAAAAATTTGGTTGATATGTCCTTTTAAAAAACATAACTATGATACTCCATTACAGCACAGCACCTAATCATATTAAAGATCTCGAACTTTTCTCACGGAAAAGGATTCAAAACTGAACATTGAACAAGAATTCCCGAAGGGTGGAATACTTGAATACAAATGTCTGAAGATGCGGAAGATCTCAATAGGGATCTGTTGAAAACACTACCTATTTCTAAAGGAAATCTAACTTTGTATTCTATTCAGTGCTGTGTGTGCCATAAAACACACTCTTTAGTGGAAGGCTAGATGTAGCTTGGAAAAATTTTGGGTCTCGGTGACAAAGGTCATGTCGATAAGGGTAGCAAGCTGAATTATGTAATCGTCTGCTTTGTACTGCTGTTGCGATATGAACTCCTGGTGGGCTGTTTAGAATATGAACGTGTTTAGTTGGTAAAACTGACTGCCTGGTTGGTCTAGTGGTGGCAAGCGCGACTGCTGATCGTGAGGTCCTGGGTTCGATCCCCAGGTCGGGCAGTGTTATTGGATTTTTCCGAGTAGAATTCCTCAGTAGCAGCACGGAGTTGGGATTTGTGCCCAAATATGCTCGCTTGTGGCAATAGGCTCACCCCCTATTACATGGGACTTAAACATCACGGCGAACTGAGAGTGTATACCATACACCTCTGCTCTACCCTTCGGGGAATACAGGCGTGATGTTATGTTATGAAGTTGGTAAAAATAACTTACAAAATGGTGACCGATTGATTCCTCGTAACGATATTAAACTTTAATTATTTTTAAACGGTTTTAATTAGCTTCACTTCGTAATTTGTTTGTTTATTTGATTCAAATCTTGCGACAGGATTTCCAACTATTTCTGCTTAACCGATTCTCTTGAAAGTTCCATTCCCATGACAATACAACATTGTAATAATTTCAACCTTCAATCTTCAAATTCTTATGCTGCAGGGGTACTGCAAGATAAAACCGTTAAACTTAAAAGGTTTTTTAATGAATTATTTAACAGTCTAACTCATTAGCTACTTCAGCCACCCTAAGCACCAACAAAAATATATTATTTACACAAAGATGCTGCCACAGTGAAGATTGTAAACTTAGTAGTATCCATAGCTGTATTACACGTACTATGTGAAAATGTATGTCTTCAAACTGCACGTCCTGAACGCAAACATTCCATATAACATTTTGAAGAAGTAAATAAAATGGTTCGTATTTCGAAAGTCTTCTAACGCATAATAGCTATGGAAACATCTAAATTCAGTGTCAGTCCATATAAAGCATCCATCATGAACAATTTAGTCAAACAAGTACAGACAACAAAACTGTCTTACTGGACATCAATAGACTGTTACTCCATCCCGCTAAGAACCTCCCAATTCATCTCCCGTCTACACCACAATAGACAAATTCCCATCCATTTATCAAAGCCAAATAACCTAAAAAGAGGGAAAAACAATAGCCCCCCTCTCTCACTTGGAATGAATTAATCAGCGCAGTCACGATCGCCCGTAACGATGGCACGAACGAAGCAAAATATAACTAAAGAAGTTAGTTAGAAACTTTGCGAAGTACTAGTGAGGACTATCGATGTTTTATAGAAGTTTTTATTTTGTTCCTATTATTATCTAGTATGTGCAATGGCGTGAAGATGATTGGATTTGTTTCAGTGTATGGTAGAAAGTTTTGCTATCAGTCAAAATTATTGACGTGGCGTCATTATCTTTAAGTATTGTTCTGTGATTAGTATGTAAGTGAAATTGTGCTTTTGTGTGAGTCATTTAGATGAGTCGTGAAGTAGAATTGTTGAAGGCTAAAAGTGCTTTCGAATATTTGTTATTGATAAAAGAGAGATCGTTGCTTTGTATTTTAAATCTCTTATGGCCGATGCCTATCATTTGCGAACCATTATTCGTTATAATTAAGGCTTTTGTATCTTTAACAATAATGAAGCAAAGATCTCGTAGCTTTGCATAGTAGACCCTCTTATACCTTAGTAGTTGTCACAGGTAAAATTGGCTTACGAGTCTATATACCCAGTTTAGCAATAAAAAATACTACCATTAGTAAGCAAAATGATTCGTTTTTGTTTATAGGAACCGGGCATTAGTCATTAAGCGCATGAGTGAAATTATAAGTAAAATTCTTGTATCTTTTATTGAGTTTAGAGCTTACAGAATTTACTAAATATTTTACTCGTTCAGTTTTTGAATCAATCAAATCAGCAATTTGGATACTCATAGAGATAGTTATCTCTGCCAAACTATGAACAAGTATTCCAACAAGTAATACTTGAACCCTCAAAACAAAAATTATACTTAGCAATAACCATAACAACTTTCTTTTCTCATTTTACTAAAGATTGTTGAAGCAAAGTCTGGAACTTCACAACTACAGTGTTGTTCATCAATCAATATTGTCAAGCGAAGCTGATCAACGTAACTAACTGACGTTACCAGGAATCCATAAATCAAACAGAGCGATTGCAGGTTTTAATTTAATTCGCTCAAGTGATCCAATTTGTTAACTTGTTTGGACTACATTGCAATGAGATTATTTCAATGATTGCTAAAAAATTTATATGTTTTATATTATTTACATTTCATATTTTTAAAAACTCGTTTTTTGTATGTTCGACTCGCAATATTTTTAACAACGTTTCCTTCATACTGATCGTAGTAACTGAAAGTAATATTAACCAACCACCCTATAATTAAATCTATACCAGCACCATCATCATCTTCCTGCCCATATCTCACACTAGCTGTGGTCGGCACAACATGTATTTCTCTTCCATTCTCCTCTATCAGCCGTCATCTTAGCACTGACTCCTTTCTTACCCATATCATCCTTCACACAATCCATCCATCTTTTCTTTGGCCTACCTCTACATATACAAGTTAGTCGGAAGGGGGGTACTAAGCCGCGGGCCTCTTAAAGTATCACTGATGACTGTTTAAAAGCAAGTATTAAAATTACAAAATTCGATCATTTTTATTTGCATGCAAAAAGATTTTAATTTAGTTTTTTTTTAAACATATATTATCTGCTTTAGTTATGAATTCAGAAAATTAAGTTTCTAATCCGTGACTTCAAATATGACCTAAACTGTAAACACAGCTGATCATAGCTATGGACAAATAGATTTTAGCATATTTTTTACGAAATCTTTGATACGCTATTTCTCTTAAACTATAGAGTTTTGGAGAAAGTTGTAGAACAAAAGTTATCCCTTATTATGGGTACGTTAACAGCCTTTCGGCTTAGTACCCCCTTTCCGACTAACCTTGTATGTTCATCCACATTCATATTTAACACTCTTCTAACGACATGACTTTCTTCTTATGCCCAAATATATACCAGCATCATGCCATTCTGTTTAAACACCTCCAAAATTCAAACTGATCATCGATCGCCATCACACGGTCAACCGCCGTTACCAGGCAAACATAAACTAAAGGGAGTCATTGCAGAATTTAATTTAACCTACTAAGCATTCTATTTGTTCGAGCTCGACTTAAAAGCAAAAAAAATCCTTGTATAGGCAACATCGCGGGACAATCTCGGGTGTTAATATAAATTTCATGAGACAAGCTATCGCTGCGTTGCTGTTTTATTAAAAGGCCGTTGTTTAGGCTCGATTCATATTAAAGTTAATCCTGTGTCACACCGTCCCGAACGTGGGAATTTATTTATTGGTACTAGAATGTAGGTCACGTTCGAAGATGTCTTGTAGGTCGTTTAGGTAAAAAGGTTCTTATGGACTAAACAGAATACGTGTATTGGTAAACGGTTTTTGTAAAGGATCGGTATTTGTTTTGAAATTTTCTGTAAATTGTATACACGAAAATATGTTCTAGTGAGTTGCAAATGAAAATTCGCGTTAGGTGGTAGTACTTAATACTATCACCTGACATAATACTGAGCTGATGACCCTTTTGGCTTTCATATTTAGATAATGATTTGTACCTATTGTATTCAAAATAATATTTTTTAATACGTTTCCCAAGTCAATTTCCAATGTATTACAGCCATTTGGTCATCGTACAATCAATTTTAGAAGACGAAGCACCCCCAACACCCTCAAAAAAGTGCACTAGATAGAACTCTATACTATCCAAACTTCATTATGCGAAGATGAAAATATACCTCTAAATACTACAAATTTAAACCCACTGAGAGCTCCTAAAATAAGAGAAATGTTTCACAAAACGCTTCGGTGTAAGCAGCGGCTCTAAAAACCGGGGGCGTAGTAGCGTAGTATTACTTATTAAAGACTCACTGGAAAGCTAGCTTGTAATTAGCTCGTAACTCGAAAGATGAACCAGTGCCTATGGGGGCCATGACTGCTAAAGTGGTTTCAACCAGTTGCCAAAGTTTTACGGGAATTAATTATTAGAATATAGCTTAAGAGTTGCTAATTTAAAATTGGTGTTGAAAAGTTAAATTATAAGGTTGTAAAAGTACTCAGTGTATTTTTAATGATATTTTGTTGGCGTTATAATGTTTGTTATAAGTAGGCTTCAATTAAAAATGTTTTAGAAAGACTTGTTCGAGGAAATATCAAAATCTCATCGTTGTATCACGAGATGAAATTGTAAACGTTAATCTCAAAAATATTACAGAACCTCAAACACAAGTTCAATGATATTCTTCATTGTAATATAAGTACGTATGAATAAAAAAATAAAGACATATTTCTACTACATCGAAATCAAATTCAACGACACAAGAAAAGTAAAATACGACTTCGTTGAATACAAAGTTTCAATACTGCAAAAGGTCAAGGTCAATATAAAAACAAAAGATATCGAACACACATAAATGGCTGCTGGTGTATTTATAAAAGAAAACAAACCTATAGCCACAGGTAATAAGGTTAAAAATCTAATGGGAACACAGCAGGTATTAAAACATGTGAGGCCTACCAGTAAGACATGGGTCCTCCTTGGTTGCGCCATCGACAGATCGAGACTTACCTGGAAATAAAGAAAATGATTCACATAAATATTATTGCTAATAATATCAAAATTTTAGAAGTAATAATGTAGCCTGCCAACCCGCACTAGCGTGGTGGACTAAGGCCTAAACCCTGCAAATTCTGAGAAGAATCCCATGCCCAGCAGTGGGATAGTAATAGGCTGATTAAGATGAGTAGTAAAATAATAATATAATACTGTGCTGATTACACTTGCTAAGTAGAAATACAATAAACGAAACTGCGTGTTTTAACGTCAATGGTCCTTAGATATGGATGTGGTGGAAAGTGGTTACCGCCGCTTACAACACCACGAAAATTGCTGATGCGTTGCTAACCTAACAGAAAAAGTTGGAAAGTATCATGTGCCTGTAATTTCACTGGCACCCGTACCCTTTAAACTAGAACACAGCAATGCTGTTTGGCAGCAGAAATAGTAGTAATAAGTATCATGGTGATTGGTGTACAAATATACAAATACAATATTTAGTGTTCACTCCGCCAAATAGTTAATGAAGCTTGGATGTTGAAGTAACGCCTAATTCCATTATTTATCTTAAAATTGGAGGTTCGTTAATTAGTTCTTCTTCGGTTAAACTCATTCACAAGGGACTTAAGAACAAATAAGGCTTGAAGCAAAAATTAAATGAAAAAGAACAGTGTTCGATATTTCCACTACATTAACTCCAAAATAACCGCTCAAAAATAATAAATAAATATCAGCAAATCTTTTTAACTGGGGAGCACCAACGAGATTCTTTAAAGCGTAAGTTGAAGTATCGCAAAATATTTGTCACATCAGTGCCTTGATTGACACTCCATCAATCATGAAGGAACAAGTCTTGGGAGACAAAGTTGGTGGAAAGAAAGTTAATGGTTCATAAGTTTTGATTCTTTTAAGATATAAAGGAAAGTATATTGGAAAATTAGGATCTAATGTTTAAAGTTGGCGGAAAAATAGAAGAGCGTGTAATTGATATCAATAAAATGAAAGATGGTAGGACATTATATGAAAATTTTTGTTTAACAATATTTTGGAAAATATTATCAGTGTTCGTTTTGTCCTTAACAACTGCTACAAAAACATTAATACTGTCTGACAGCATAAATACTAAGTTTTCTCATTATTCTTCTTACAAAAGTGTCGGTACATTTTGTATTGTTAAATTTTTGACTTGGTTTACACCAGTGATGGGCCGAATAGAGGTTTTACCGAATACGAAAAATCGGCCGAATGTTCGGTTAAAAGTTTACCGAACCGAACATTCGGTCGAATATTCGGCAGGATTTAGCACGCTTTATCGTGCATTGCAAGAATTCAAGTCTGTGCTTGTCGAGCGCATTGAAGCGCGCGCCTCTTTATTTAGCGGCAGTACAATTATTTGTGCATTTGATTTTGTGCGTAAAAACGTTAACATTAAGTAAATTTCCAAAAAAAACAAAGAGTGGAAGGAAGAGACACTTGATATAGATACAATTATGTAATTGTTCTAATTTATAAAAGCATATACGCAACTTTTTAATACTAGATTATTCGGTAGAATGTTCGACATTTTTGCCGAATAATCGGCCGAATAAGAATGTTCGGTAAACCTGCCGAATATGCCGAATACCGAACATAAAACGAATATTCGGCCCATACCTAGTTTACAAGACGAGTTTTGGTTTGGTGAAATTGAGGGTTTGTCATAGTCAAAAACGTCGAAAGTCCAAAACCAATAACCGAACTCAATCCAAGTAGATTATTGTCAGAAATTCAAAAGTCCTTGTCTCGTTAGTCTAGCGGTGGTAAACGCGACTTCTGATCGTAAGGTCCTGGGTTCCCCAGGTCGGGCAAAGTGTTTTTGGGTTTTTCCATGTAGAATTCTTCAATAGCAACCCGGAGTTTGGATTCATGCCCGGTTGATGGCAATAGACTCGCCCCCTATTACATGGGACGTAGACATAACGATGAAATGAGGGTTACTGTACACCTCTGCCCTACTCGTCGCGGAATACAGGCGTGATGTTATATTATACATCAATTCAGAGATTCTGGATTAAGATCGGTTATTGGTTTCGGCCGTTAGAGGACATTTTTATTATTTTATTTACAGTTCTTTTTAAACAACCTATTTGCTCAAAATACAGTCCTATATCCAACGGTCTCCATCCATTTGTAAAATCATCCATATACTGTACGTAACACAACGAAGGAGATACCTTGTAACTGATCAATGGGTAGGTTAAGTGTAATACTATCGTAAACTTTTTGTCACTATTCACGCTATCTACTTATCACACAGTGTGAAAACGCGGGCATAGTTCAAGCTATGATATTCAGAATTTTTCGAAATTGTTGATACCTTACTCGTTTACATTGTGCAGCAGATCTTGTAGGATGATATTAGTTATGTTAACCGACTACAAAACAGAAAGAGGTTATGAAAAATGAGGAAAATAAAAATTGGTGAATAGCGTGTATAGTTACAAAAAGTGTATGTCTGTGCTATACTTTACCTACCCATCAACCAGTTACAAGGTTTGCTCTTCGTTGTGTTACTTACTGTATTATTTGCGTTAAATTATGACAATCACGCAAAAATAAGTATCTTCTTTTCGTGTGGTTAGTGACTAACATGGTGCCAGAATTTATGCCACCCATGGGCCTCTGACTTGGCGTCACATGCCGTCGAAAAATATCTCTCATGCATGTTTCTTCACGATGTTTTCCTTCATCGTTTTTAAGCAAGTGATAATGAATCCAAAAAGTCAGAGTTGCGTGCCTTGCGTTCGAAGACGTATGACTTGGCAGTCCGACGGTCACACCACTAGGCTATCAATGTTATAAAATAATATATAAAAAAGTCTAAATAATTCCTAGCCAGTGCTTCCGTCATGAACTGACGTAATTTCATACTCACTGATTGACATTCAAAGCTAGCAAATAGTGACGTATTAATACGTCATATATAATTAACGACAAGCTGCACCACGGCTGAGTGTCGACCACAAACCACATTCCATTAGTAATTATTGTTGAATAGAAATATCTCATTTTACAAGTGGTTTCATTAGCGATAGATTGAACGGAATTAATTAGTTTATCATCATTATCTGGAAGTATTAATCTGCGAAATTTATGGTAAGTGTGGCATACCTTTTTAACCGACTTTCAAAGAGGAGGTTCTCAATTCGATTGTATGTTTTTTTTTTGTGTGTTTGTTCCTCGATATCTTTGCTAATTGTGAACCGATTTTAATGATTCTTTTTTTTTTGAAAGAGTATTCTTTCGAAGTGGTCCCATTTAAATTTGGTGAAGATCTGATGCAGAACTTCGGAGATAGACAATTTGAAGTCGGTTTTATTTTTGTTAAAAAGTGATTATTCTCTTTCTCGATATCGTAGGGTTAAATCTGATTGTAGAATAGAATAGAATATACTTTATTGTACACCAAAATTGTAACACAGCTCTTATACAATAACAAACATTAAAGGGTACAATGGCGGTCTTATCGCTGATAGCGATATCTACCAGACAACCTTTGGATGATCAGGAAGTCAATGAATAAGATAGAGGGGATAGTCCATGCTGTACTTCTGCAAAAAATATACTACACACCATACATAGACATAATACTTACGTATATATATATATATTGTAATATATATATATGATATATAATTATGTGATAGGGAAAACAAGGTAGATTGATGATGAGGTACTGATTTATGATGATATATTAAACACAAATAGTCTAATAATCGTTAGCGGTAGAAGCGGTAGGCAAATAGTATTTTTTACATGGGATATGTATCTGAAGATTTTGGAAACTTCACGACATGTGACAATGTATAGAACGTTTATTAACTTTGGTGCATTATGCATTAACATAACATCACGCCTTGTATTCCCGGAAGGGATTCGCAGAGGTGTTTTTAGTACAACCTCGTTTCGCCGTTATGTTTAAGTCCCATTTAATAGGAGGCGAGCCTACTGCCATGAACCAGGCACAAAATAATCCAGACTCCGGGCTGCTTCTGAGAAAATCCTAATGGAAAAACCCAATAACACTGCCCGACTTGGGGATCGAACCCAGGACCTCACGATTAGCAGTCGCGCTTGGCATCACTAAACTAACGAGGCAGTTTATACGATTAATATATTCTTATAAAAGTTAAATCAAAGTTTCAAATCAAGCAGAAGCTTGATTGACCACTAGTCGGAAGTCTTCTAGGTTTCTTTAACAAAATCGGTAAAATAAGCTTGATCCCGCACTGACCTAAAATAAACTTTAAAGTATCATAAATAAGGTTCATATTTCGTCAATAACTTTCTCTCCCCTTTCGACGCCGTACCATTTCTTCCCTGCACTCGTCACTTATGCATTTTCATTTACATTTTAAATGAAATTATAGTGAAAAAATACTGCTCCGTAATCCATCTGTGATAAATAAATGTAGTACGCTACCTTAGACGCACGTTTGATAATAAATTGAAGGTTTGTTGCTGAATTTAATACAGTTTTATTAAAAGCTTATGAACAAAAAGAGCTTACGTTTTCCAAAATTGCTTTAGACCAAGTCTTTACTAGATCGAGTAGAACCTTCATCTGTAATAGAAGTGAAATAGCGAAATTCAATTGACCAAATTATATTTTAAGCAGTAAGGCTAGCTCCGTCGAAAGTACCAGGCGAGCAGAAACTTGTAGGAGCCACGTAATAGGCCAGCGATAAAGTAAAACGATAACCGGCTAGTTTCCACATAAAATCATTTTGAGTCCGTGTCCTTTTCTTGATAGAATTGTCCGTAACTCCCGGGAGCCTTCATGAGCCCCTGAATTATTTCTATGAAATAACTCCTTGCCGTGGCCCAAAAATAATTGGGGAAAAAATAAAGAAAGAAAGAAAAAAACGCGTACAGAAACTAACCGTTCCCAAAAAGGCAATTTCACTCGCAATCATGAGAAATAACGATATTACCCCATAAAGTTTCGACGTGAAACCTAAATATCTCCTCATACCTTTTTACTTCTTTACAGACATTGTTTATTTTATATACGTGGACCATTCCGGCGGTCCTATGATATTTTTATTGTGAGGTGAACGAATACGATTCTGTCCCTTCTGTTTATTGTGTTTTAAGTTTGGTGAACGCTTAGAATTTTTATGTTGAATTTTATCGTACCATTCGGGCGTAGACCGTTTGAGGTAGGAATCATTATGTGTTTGAATTTCAACTAATGTTCGTATTGTTGTTATTGTGTGGCATTATGTGGTATTTTCTTTTTAGGGACACTAGAGCGTGTAATACAGAATGTAATGTGGGTTGGTAATGGTTTTTCTAAAACCTTTATGTATACAACTCTCGTAGTACCGTTATAGTACGTAATGAGAATTGAAACCTAGTGTTTTTCAATAACTTCCTCTTCTGTTTTCTTTTAAAAATATGTTTCAACACAATTGTAACCATCAGCGTTTAAAAATATTCTACAGTTCACTTTTGGTTTGCATCAACTAAATCTTTTCTAAAAATTTGTTCCTCGAATGCCTTCTATCATCTAAACTGCGCATCCTAATATCAGATTTCAAGACGCTTCTACCCAAGCGTACACATGAATAGACAGCGTCAGAATCAGACTTTACGTAATCCAATACCGTCCACGAATCTTTAATATCACGAGCAAAAGTTTGGAACGTAATGATGAATAATAGCAAATGTCTGGATGCATTATACATGAGCATACACAAGAGGGAGCTTAATAAAAATAACAAAATATGCATGTGTGTGTTTGTGGGATCAGTGAAACACGTCCTTGGCCCACTTGTGGTGTTATTGAAATCTAAAACGGCCTGTTTAGTGATGCGGCATTAAATTCTGCGGGGCGAAGTTGACGAAGCGAAGAGTTGGGGTCGACAATGTTTCGGTCAAAGTTGTAAATACAGGTTGGTTCTTGTATCAGAAAACGAATAATTTTATTTAGGTACCTATGGTAATTTTTGATATTGCCAAATTGGTTCTATATGAAGACGTAAAACTAAAAGAGAAAGAATTTTTTAAGAACTGTACCTAAGCCAATTTTACCTGTGAACGCTGCTTATCAAGTGAAGGGTTTATCGTGTCAAGCTATTGAGACTACGTTTTTATTGGTAAAGATTATAAAAGTCTTAATTCAAACCAATATCTGGTGGGTTACTCTTGAAAATAATTCCAATGTCAATCCAATTCCAATTTTGTTTAGTTCAGTTAATATCCGCAAATCCCTTCAAAATTTTACAAATATGGCGCTAATGAAACTGCAATCTGACATTGCTTCAATACCGATCGATCAGAATTATTTTGGACAGTAAGTGTCTTAGATCAGTTGTACGAGTAAAATTTTATTCAGAATTGTTAATATTTTTATTCAACTAAACTTTCACTCGAAGTATTAGAAATTCACTAACAATTATAAAAATAGTGGTACCAGGAACAGCCGGGTGCATTTCCAAGGAATGTTACAAACACCCCTAAAGCAGTTTGCGAACGAAAAACATTCAACAACAGCCAATCAGATGATGGGTTTTTAATATATCATTTGCATGATTAATTTATACGGAGCTGAAATTCCATCAAGTATGAAATTGATATCTGATTTTATTGGTATTGCAGTTAACCTCGACGACGTTATTGTTTTCAAAATTGGCATTTCGGTGTACAGTGTTTTCGAGATCAAGTGTTACAATAATGTTTCTGGGACCAATTATTATTTTAAAGATTTGCCGAAACTCATTAGCTTGACACCTTTACACATTGTTTCAAATCTATTAGACTTTTTGACCACGGTTAAGATGAATTATTTTTCTTTGACAAAAAAAAATCTGTTTCTTTTTTTACAGTTTTTGCATAACATCACGCCTTATATTCCCCGAAGGTTTTGGCAGAGGTGTTTTAATACATCCTCGTTTCGTCGGTTACGTTTTAGTCCCATGTAATTGGGGGCGAACCTATTATCATTAACCGAGCACAAATCCAGACTCCGGGCTGCTTTTAGAAATTCCTAATGGAAAAACCCAATTACACTTTGCCCGGTCTGGGGATTGCACCCAGGATGCCATGCCCAGTAGTCACGCTTGCGACCACTAGACCAACAAGGCTGTATAGTTTTTAATTTATTTCAAAAAAGTTTTTAGGCTGAATTCCCATCACTACTCGTTTGCCTTTCTCGGTCGGCCCAAGTAACACTTATCGCGGTTGAGAGGCCGCTACGTAATAACCGTTAGTTTTTTATTTTTATACCCGGATACCCTTTTTATTTTTACCCTGTTCTATAACAATCACAAAAGTGTGGATGTACTCCATACATAAATATAAAAGGTTTTGTAAGCAATCAATCTATACTAATATTATAAAGAGGAAAGATTTGTATTTTTGTATGTAACGAATAAACTTAAAAACTACTGAACCGATTTCAAAAATTCTTTTGCCGGTTGAAAGCTACATTATGGCTGAGTAACATAGGCTACGGGCGGAGCCAAGAGGACACAGCTAGTCTTCAATAAGGATGGAAACATTGTAGCAGTTATTTTGTAGATACGCAAAGGATGAAATCAGATTTTAAATCTATTAAAAGACAATTGCCACGTTGTTATAGTAGTGGCAAGCGCGACTGCTGATGCGTGAGGTCCTGTATTCGATCCCCAGGTCGGGCAAAGTGTTATTGGGTTTTTCCGTGTGAGATTTCTCAGTAGCAGTCCGGAGCTTGGCTTTGTGCCTGGTTGATGGTAATAGGCTCGCCCCCTATTACATGGGACTTAAAACATAACGGTGAAATGATGGTGTTACTATACACCTCTGCCTAACCATTCTGGGAATACAGGCGTGATGTTATGTAACAGACGATGTACTTACTAGTTTTTATAGATCTGCTTTTTATTTCTGGATAGATTTTTTACTTTTTCATAGCGAAGATGAAGATCACTTTTGTCGCGATACTTATACTCCACTAGCGGCCCGTCCCAGCTTCGCTCGGGTGTACATATTTCCAGTTTTTGCCTCATTTTTCATTTATGCTCCGCTCCTATTAATCGTAGCGTGATGTTATATAAGCTATAACCTTCCTCGATAAATTGACTATCCAACACAAAAATATTTTTTTAATTCCAACCAGTAGTTCCTGAGATTAGCGCGTTCAAACAAACAAACTCTTCAGCTTTATAATATTAGTATAGATTTCATATAACATTGGACAAAGATGGTCTACCAAGGCACGAATATCTTTTACCATTTCTGCAAGTTCAGTTTCTGCTCATATTGATTGACCGCTAAGGTTCATAAAAGCATAATATTGTGTTGAATCCCTGCTGGAAGCAAACTGTTGCTTATTTCTATACATCTCCTTGCTAAAATGAGAGTATAGATATTTCGTAATTCAAATTCTACTGACCAAATTCATTCTCAACTGTATTTTTTTATAGCGTTATGGCCGATTCCTGTGATTTACCAAGCGTTATTAGTTCTTTATCTTTTATCTGTTGTTTTTTTTAAAAAAACGTTGCCCCACACTCGGATTTCTCCTGTGTCATGGGTGCGTTTACAGACACAAATCTTCACATACACTAACGCCCAGACCCGGCACAACTATCTGTAGGTCATACAAATATTTCTTCCGTGCGGGAATCGAACCCGCGACTCGTAGCGCAGAAATCCAATCGCTTAGCCACTGCGTCAAACGTGTCGTCTAAGTTAAAGTTACGTTAAAATTAAGACTCTTGTGTCTTTACCAATAATTGAGTAAATACCACATAGATTTGCATAGTAGTTCCTCCCATAAGTACCTAAGTCGACATCACAATAAAATTAGCTTACGAGTTTATTTATGTTCAATTTGTCAATAAAAAGTTTTACCATTGGTAAGCAAAACGATTCGTTTTTCGCTATAGAAACCAAACAATAGTCGATTGTTTGTTTGCTCTATCAAAAGTCTAATCTACATCCTATCAAAACAATAGTTAACCCTGTCAACGTTTCCCTATATTATCACAACGCTTCATTCTCGTTGCGGTCCCGCACCGTATCGAATGTATCGATGACCGGGACTTTGCCGTGATCGTGTGCGGCTTCACACAACTGTAACCAGTTGTGGTCAGCCGGTTGCGAGAGAGAATAATTGATTTTTGGTCTGTTGATATAGGCATAAATTTATTTTTGTGATAGAATTGCGAGCACGATTTATTTTGGGGTAATTATTTATTGCTGATTAAATGAAGGTTGTATATTTTGTTTGACAAATTATTAGAACCTACTTTTACTGAATATGAAATACAATCTTCTTCTTTTCGTGCGGTTAGTGACTAGCCTGGTGTCAGAGTTAATGCCGCCCATGGGCCTCTGTTTTGGCTTCACATGCCGTCGAAAGATATATCTCAGGCATGCCGGTTTCCTCACGATGTTTTCTTTCACCGTTTCTATGAAAATAATAATTATACAATACAATATACACATGAATTCGAAAAGTCAGAGGTGCGTGCCTTCGGTTTGAACTCGGAACTGCGCAGTTCGACGGTCACACTGTTATGAAATACAATAACATGATTTTATTAAAATTTCGTTTACTATTCAAGAACAAAATAATAAGATGTAAAATGCCATGTTACTGTTGCATCAATTATTTATATTAATCAAAGCTAAACAAAGGAAAATGATCCCAAATATAGAGAAACTCCCGAAAACTTATAAACACCAAACCATACAGAAGACTATTCACTCATCTTAAGATCAAACAACAAGCGTTTTATTAGCCTTCACGACGAACGTGTTCTAGTGGGCAACTCTCGATTTAAACACGTTATGTGATAGAATGGCTTCCCAAGGCTAAAGATATGCGTTGACGTCAGTGTCAAGTGATATTCTGTTTGAATCAAGGTTTTGGGTTCCTATTTTGTTACTATTTACTTTGTTATCATTTCTGGATAAAGCAAAAGTGACATGAATGGTTTTTATTGTTTTTCACTTTGCCCTGTCAATAAAGATGATGGATCTGTATTTACTTTCTATAAGCATAATCTGAAAACGTGTATTGTAAAAATATTGAATCCAATATACACAAACATAATGTTTGTAGACACACAATAGACAGGTATTGTGAAAGAAAAATCAAAGTTAAATAAGCTAACACTTGGTCCCCTCCATGAACTACCAAATGATTCCTTTCATTGCATGGAAATAAGCAAATGATATAAATAATTTATCTGGTTAAAAAATCCTGAACACTAAATCTAGTAATGTAAGATTTGATGCAAGTACAAATTAAAATACAAAATAACCAATGAAATGACATGTTCTTCTCAAAGATGAGCTTTAAAATATAAAACCAGAATGATAATAAAACACCATGTAGAAATGAACGCAAAAGAATTTACATGCAGCTTCAACTGATAAAGCTACCAAGTCTAAGTCCAATTTCTATACAATTGGAACAGAAACAGTTGACTCAGCTGATTCAACACTCGTGGGAATGAGACTATGGCATGGATAATGCGTCTTGTTAGTCCCGACTAGTTTCCTCACTGACTAAGCTGCGAAATTCAAGCTGCAGTATGTAAAATACGAGAACATAGGATTAAGCTTCGTTAACGAGACACGGTTTACAAAGTACCAAAAGTGATTTTTTATTTCACCTAAACTATATTTCAATAGAAATTCGTTCAAAATTTGAATATTCTTTAAAAAAAGCTAAAATTTTACCACTATTTACGTATAAATTCTCTTTATCATAAAACAGATTTGACAGCAAAGACCAGTTTTGACCTCTATTTTTGGTTTGTTTGCCTCGCCGCTTACTTTTTCTTCTTTAACTTCTGCTCTAGGATAGAAATCTGGTTTGGCGCTAAAAGTCACATCAACTTTACAGCACAACTATTAACGTTTACCAGCACGAGCTACGTTGTCAACTGTTTCTATTTAATTCCTATCAAGATGTACCAGAAACACTTAACTTCCAGCTGATTCACTGAATCTCGTGGGATAAGTTCACAGTGTAGATAATGCGTCCAGTTAGCTACCGACAAGTTTCTCTGAAAGCTGAGTTACCCGCTGTTCGATAATATAGGACTCGGTTTAAGTAATCAGCGGGTTATTGTTATCCTTAGAATCAAATAGTTAGACTGTAAGCGACGTACTAGTTAGAACTAATTTATTATGAGAACCGGTTATAGAATATTAAAGCTTGATTTGATTTATTGTTGCCGTTCGATTCTATCTATGCTTTTTTTAGACTCTGATACAGTATATTCTTCTTTTTTAATTTAAATATTGATAAAATGACTTCTTAATTCTGCGCTAAAGTCTTACTATGTTTTTTTGTCGTTTAGATGGTCTTTTCGTCTTATCTTACATCTCGAACTTACATCTAGTGTTTTTAAAACGCGTCAGCATATTTCAAATGATCAACATTATAATACATTCACATTTTTCAATTTATATGAAACAAATTCAAATAATGGCGTTTCCATTTATTTGTTGGGCTTCATTCCATCATTCATATCACATTTAATATCTTTGTTAGAAATGAAACACACAGCCCACAGTTCGAATGTGGTCGTTTGTGCTGCTCTTACATTAGAATGAACAGCCGAGAGAAGTGTTCTACTTCTTAAGACATTGCTTAAATCGTATTAAAAAAGGCGTATGCTGTCTGATGAATACAAAAATAAAGCAGACAGCAATCTACAACCTCATAACTTGCACCACAACCTGTTACCTCCTTCGCTTACAACAAGACAAGTCTTTGTGAAATCATGATGAATTCGTGTTTCTCGATATCAAACTGAAAGGGGATTAAATGTTAAGTAAGAACCAGTCGTTTTGTAGTCAAATGAATTCGTTACGTATTGTGACTAGAGATGTTTGTTTGGAATTACAAAATATTTGTTTTGTGATTGTCTGGTCAAATGTACAGGGTAAAGAAAACTGAAACCATTGAGTAAAATTTGTATTGTAACCTTTGTAACCAACGTAATAATTTTGGCCGAAAATAGATATAATTAAATAGCCAAGAAAAAGCCCCTTCCACAAAAAACAATTGTTATGGACGAAACGAAATCAATGAAAACTAATAGGCTAGGTAATAAGTTCTATCCATAAAAGCCTAATTCTCTTTTTTTTGCAAGTGATTATAAAGACTTTACTTGTTATTTTAGTCTTTTGAAGTCCCTTGCTTGATGTGAACCTCTCCAAAAGACAGACGAAGACAGAGACAATAATTTTCCACCGTAAGTAGAAGGTACTTTTCATTCAAGAACTTCATTTAGATCAATCTTTAAGGCAATCTAAACAGTCGTCACGCTCACCTGCCTTTGTTTTACCTTCCCTAATATTTGAGTCATCTTTATACATTCATACTCGAATATATTTTATTTGTTCGTAACCTTTACCCCATGGTACGGCTGAATGGGTTTCCTCGGGAGACTTGTCAAAAGATTGGCCTCAATCTTGAATCCAATCTTACGAGTCACAAGTCAGAGGGTGTCACTGATCACTGACCCGAGACGTGTTTTAGAAAGTCCGCACATACTTCAATAAATACGAATATTCAATGGGAATAGAACAAAATGAGATTTCACACTATTATAGCCAATTCATGGTATTGTAGATTCATCATTCATCTCGGTTGCTAAGGACTTTATTGGTTGCGCAGATAAAGTGATGGCGGCCGCAATCTTCTTTGGATTTTTCCACTTTCATGGTTAAGAATCTTTTTCTTTTTTCAAATCCTTGGCTTGACGTTTTTTCTTGCTAATCTCTATCTGTTTAAGTGTTTCACTCTTTTCACTTTCGATGTTTTATTTTCTTTTCGCTATTCTATTGTCTAAATTAAAAAAATCTAATTTGGCAATTTATCACTATTCTCGCTTACTTTATTGTCACTTTTATTTTACTGTAGATGAAAATGACGTAAAACAGTCACGATGCAAAAGATAGGGAAAACGAGTTCGAACTAAAAACTAAGAATAACTTTCAGTAATCAAATAGGACGTGTTCTCAGTGAATACGGGATGTCAAGTCCCCAGGCTTGTGTTCATGCATGAGGAGGAGGAGAACTACAAGTATAAAAGAATTCAAAGGATCAAGTAATTATAACTGTCTAGGCCACAAGGGTTTCTAAAAAAGAAAATTATAAAATAAATTATTGTGAGGATAGAATGGAAGTTTTATAAAAAAATCAGCTTTGATTCTAGGTATTGGTAGTTTTTTAGCATAACAAATATTTTTACACAATAACTTTTTAGAGTGATAATTATTCTTAAGGATGTTCTAGAATCACCTAGTTGTAGTATAGTCGGGCCTTCCTGAAATATACATGTGAGTTTAGTTTTTTTAATTTACACAAAATATTTTTAATATAAGTCGAAAATCGAACAGATAGCATGATAAAGCTAATATCAATTAAAAATAGAAATAAAAACCAGAAAGGAATCTTCATGAAACCAAAAAATCTTAAATTAAATATAAACCTAGCAAATATCGCAAATGTTCTATCGCTCAATCCTATCTCTCAATCCAGTGATCCAGTATTGACATAGGTCGACAAGAAATCCAGAAATCTCGATACCCTAAATCCCTCAATCCTAGTCTTATCAATCACCAATCCAGTCTAATTAAATCATAACAACCCCAGACACAATTATCCATCAGTGGAGCCTGTCTCTCAAGATCCATTAATATGAGGGCGCTCCACACGTCTTGCAATTACAATAGCCTTCTTTGTCCTCTTGAAGGGTATTAATTGACAAATCGCTCGGCCTTTAATTGATCGCAAAGTCAAAAGCAGACGCGCGTGACAGATGGTTGGAAAGAATGGACTGTCGGATACATGGGCGATGGTTGTGAATGAGGCTGGGTGAATACGTGGATGGATTGCGTACGTTATTTCCTTGTTTTTTAAACATTTTCCGAGATACTGTTACAAACAATATAATATGATACGTTTGGTGTAATGGCCGAACGATTGGCTTCTGCACTACGTATCGTGGGTGCGATTCTTGCACGGAACACTTATTTGTATGGCCTACAGATAGTTGTTCCGGGTCTGGGTGTTTGTGCATGTAAAGATTTGTGTCTGTTAACGCACCCGCAATACAGGAGTAATCCTAGTGATAAGTAAAGAAAATATCATACAGAAATGTAAGTAGCAAATACAAGTATGTTTATTTTTTTAATAATTTTGATTACATATTTTATTTCAGGTTATAATGAATGGACTGACACCATATTGTCCATAGGTGTAGGTGACAATCAGCGCCGCTTCCAAATTGGCTAATATTTTCACCACAGTGAGTTATTCTCGTATAGCAAGCGCCACAGGAGAGAGGAAAAGTTAAATAAAAAAACAGTTCCATACGCGCGGTATCTAATAGAATAAACTGGTTGTATATATATTTACTGCATACAGGCTTAGTTTCAAAATCTAAATCCAACTATAACCGTTCTGTCTAGCCTTTTCCCGACTATATTAGGGTCAGCTTCCAGTCTAACCAGATGCGGTTGGATACCAGTATTTTACACGGACTGCCACCAGACCTCCGCAACCCTGTAACTGGACAATGCCGATATCCTAAGGAAGGACCGGTTGTCAGACTTTCGGGCTTATGACTTCCCGTAACGACTGTCATATGTATTCGTATGACATCCAGGACTGACTGTTTAACGTGCTCTCCGAGGCACGGAGGGGTCTCGATGTATAACGAACGGTCACCCATCCTCAGACTGACCGCAGCAAGCGCAGCCTAACCTCACAAATCGTATGATCCACGCGGTTGCCAATTAGCCATGAGCCCTTGTAAATCCAAATATAACTGATAGAAGAAAAATTCCAACAGCAAACCTACAAAAATTCAATTTTAATCTCTCCTTTTAACTTTCAGTCGAACAAATTACTTCAAAATATATGCAGTTCATATAAAATTTATTCCGAAGTCTGTAAACATTGCCGAGCAAACGAAGAGACAACTTTGTCACATACTTCTCAAACATTCGTTACATTATTCAAGTTACACGCTTTTTCCGTTGCAGTGTAAATAGGAAATTGAATTTTGCCGAGTGTACCCGAAGTTAGCCGACCGTGTGTAGAAGCTTTGGCTTGCTTGCAAAGTTATTCGGTCCTGTTCAGACAGCAACATCTTAAACCATAATACAACCACAAAAAAATATACGTGTAATTTGCCGTGTGGTGAGATGATGGGATGATAACGATGGATCAACTTAAAACCAAAATGATGGTTAATTTGTGGAAGTATTTTACTAACCACAAAACGTGGTTACAAGACTTGTACTGGTAAACGAACAAGATAGCAAAAAAATGTGTGGTGTCTCCTAGAGCGTTTGTGTTGAGAATGGGCTTGTATTCGTCATAAACCATCACCGTCCGCACGCTGCAACAGCCAGCAGCAGACCACAAAATGTGGTCCGCGTGAATAATACCAAGAGTTTGCATACAAATTAGCATCCGCTTTTGTGTGCCTGTGGTCCGAAAGTAGTATCTGAACAGGCCCTTACGTGGACTTTCTTTCTTAGTCGTTTTAACTCAATCTCAAGAATGTATTAAAGTTATACGAACGATTTAAACTACGTTGAGACTGCTCCGCGTATAATGAAGGAAGTAGTTCCAATAGATTGGACGATTATTCGCAAGTTTTACGAGATCGTTGTAACAAATTATCTGAGAAAGATTTATGGTGCAGAATTTAAAGTTGTACTTAATATTTTTACGATGAGTGGTTAGAGTTTAATATCTGTATTAAACATCGTTTTAATGAGCGAGTACATTGACGAAATTAAAACGTCAAAAACTATTAGAGTCTGGCCAAACTGAAGAGGAATTATAGCAACACTGCAAACAATTACTGTAAAAATGATTGCAGTGTCGTCATTATTCCAATCAGAGTTGGCTTTGCCATATCCATACCTACTTACCTAGCCCTGCAGAGCAAACTTTGTGGAAAATATCGATTTTTGTAACGATTTTAGTTGTTCTTTGCAGTGCTGCCATTACAATTCTAATGCAGATTTCTTGGCCAGGCTCTATCTTAAATTCTTAAGTCGTGTCATTTTAAGCATGGTTGCTGTTCATATTTATTTAAGTATACGCAAATAAATGCAATGTTGACCTAAAACGTTTGAACGGAAGACGATGAGACTTGCGCACCGGAAGCTTACGAAACCAAAAACGACAGGGGTCTTTTTGCCCTGTAGCTCTTCTGGGATGTAGGGAAATATTATTTCCGTTTGGGGTTCAATCATGTCTCGAAACATAAATAATATTTTCTTCCAAAACATAATACGAGGAAAACCTTTGACTAAAGATAAAGTCAAAACCTGAGACAAAACACATAATGAAATTTATACAAGTTTTTGTATACACGTAAACTGTTTACGCCGTGTTAACAATAATGTAGTTAATCTCCGCTTCATTGACTCCATCCGCAAAACAAAAAGCAAGATTAGATAATACAAAAATGATTTCCAACAACGCCACGTAACTCGACCCCAACCCACTAAAATCACTACTCAGGCCGTATAACCCGACCGAAACGCGTAGCCACACAAAATAGAAAAGGTTGAAACAAAAAGGCACAATTTTCACAAAACAGTATATCACCCACAATCATTTATCAGAATATAACTAGTGGGGCGGAATGGAATACATTGGCTTGGACATTTTCGTCGGTGTACGGTTTTTGTGGACGTTTTTGCGTTATTTTTTGCACAAAGCTGCTTTCTGTGGCACTATGAGTACGGCTTTGTACAAGTATTTTCCCTTTAAATGCTGGGGATTGATTTTTTGGGCGGGTTTTTGCAAATTTTCGAAATGGAACGGCGATATTCGTATTAACGTAAGTGCGTGGGTGAAACGTATCTGTTTTAGGAGTTATATTGTCGTTGACTCAGAAACAATGAATTATGTGAAGTGTTAAATTGTTATTGCTTTCGATAGAATATTCTGGATCAATTTATACTTTTTCTGGTGAAGAATCTGCAGGAAAAAGTTTACGTTTCGATAAAATTTTAATACAAAATGTGTCAGGATGTCATATTTATAACTCAGATACTTACGTTATCCGCAGTTGGTAAAGTTAGCCCTAAGGATAATAAATCATATAAAACTGAAATTGAACCTATTAGCGACTACTGGGTTAATACTCGTAGATTCTGGATTGACTATAATGACCCCATTCGGGATGCTTTTATCATCTAAAATTTTCATCACTATACCTATACAAACGAATACAAGTTTTTATGGATGTTATACATCTATAAAATAAAAAACTGATTCGCAATAGCAACAAATATATCCACTCATTCTTCATATTTATTCTTTTACACAAAATGCCTCTATTGACTTTGACAGAAAAACAAAATAAGTAAAATTCTCAGAAGCTATCCTTGCCGTTGGATTAATACGTATCATGTTTTTGCTAAGCTTCTAGAGTACAATCTATTTCAATATCTTACAAAATATATTTGTCTGTGTCAGACAGTTTGCTGTTTTGATATTCGCAAAGTCATTATTGAAGGCCTTTTTCTTGAAAGCAAAAAAATCTAAACTTATTTTACTAAGACAATAGCGTGTTGTTGAAAGGTTTCGCGAAGTAAAGATTGATATTTATCTAAAGTTTATTAATGGTAAAAGAATAATGAAAGTAAAATTAAGTAGATTAGACCGACAGAATGTGAATCGTGGTTATAGTGATAAAAATATTAAAAATAAACTACATCTTAAATGGTTTTAATTAGCTTCACTTTCTATATTCGTTTGATTCAAATCTTGGGACAGATGTTTCAACTACTTCTTAACCAATTCTCCTGAAATTTTCACACAAATACAATTCTCATGACAATACAACATTATAATAATTTCAACCTTCAATCCCTAAATCTTCGTGCTGAAGGGGTTTAGCAAGATAAAATAGATAAACTTAAAAAAAATTGA
This sequence comes from Amphipyra berbera, assembly GCA_910594945.2. NCBI lineage: Eukaryota > Metazoa > Arthropoda > Insecta > Lepidoptera > Noctuidae > Amphipyra > Amphipyra berbera. The sequence goes on along the minus strand of OU343136.1, from coordinate 3,309,108 downwards.
AAGATTTTTTCATGATAAAATTCATTTACCAATAAACTTGAAATAATGCTAGCTTTATGTATTTCTAATTTCTAACTATGTTATACTATTTTGTATTCATCATTATTTACCGAATCAACTCAGTTGCCAGAAAGTATACTGAAAGTACACTTTGTTAGCGCGCCCGTATTGACCTCAGCAACAAAAAATATCAGAAAAACACGGTTAAGTAACTTTCCCATCCATTCGTCCAAAGTTCTTGTATCGTTAGAATATCAATGTGAAACTGACGGAAACTTTCCTCTTCGTTACTGTATTCTAAACGTTTTTGTGGGTTAAGAAATTTGGAAGGCAAAAGTTGCAAAGTGAATTCTTGATCCGTGGTTGTCTGTTGGAGTAACCGGTACCCGTGACCCCCCAGTTGAAAGATTGAATTAATTATTGTGGTGAAACCGTTTCTAGCATTTAAATGTAGCTTTGGTATAGTTGGAGGAAGTAGAAAGATTTTGAGATAAAGAAGAATGTTATAATGTTGGTAATTGTGAGTTAAGCACTTGTCGGTTCAAGTGTGACTAAAAAAAAGAATAAAGAACTGCGTAAAAAGCCACCAGATGATAAGATTTATGTTGAAGAATCTTGCATATTCACCATTATTTATTCGTTTTGTTACTTTTATACCGCCATTTGTACTGTTCTTAATAACGTGTACTCCTTCTGTTTTATTTCTTTTAGTGTACAATAAAGTATATTTATCTATCTATCTTTATACGCTATTACAAACCAAACACCTGTCATTACCCCTTACGTTCTTTAATGCATTTTTTTAACCTTTTTGTTTCCAGACGTAAGTAGTCAAATCCCCTTTGATTCCAGCTTAACATACATATTACACACAAACGAGCAAAATCTTTAATCGTTTCTACCAGCTAAATCACATTTTTCCTAAGGACCAAACAAGTTTAAAATTGTGCCAATAAAATTTTGTAACTGCTATCAGTTTCTTTTTAACCGACTTCCAAAAAAGGAGGAGGTTCTCAATTCGTCTGTATGTTTTTTTTTAATGTTTCTTACCTCACAACTCCGCCATTTATAAAACGATGTAGATAAAAAAAAATTGAAAGGATATACTTCCAGATTGGTCCCATTTAAATTTGGTGAAGATCTGATGAAGAACTTCGGAGATAGACAATAGAACTCCTCAATGACGAACAGTACGCATAATGTGATGATGTGATTATGTTACGAGCAGCGTCTTTCGTAGGTCCAACCATATTTTAATTAAGGCCACTAAAACGAAAAAAATTAAAAAACATTTTAACAAAAATAAAACCGACTTAAAAAAAACGATGAAAAGAATAAAATAATTACCATATTATAAAATTAACAGTTTCAGAAGTCGGTGCCTTCAATTTGGTTCAGTGTGGATTAGCACCGACTTCTAAAACTGTTAATTTTATAATATGGTAATTATTTTATTCTTTTCATCGTTTTTTTGAAGATGGTTCTATTTTTGTTAAAATGTTTTTTTATTTCACAAAAATATTTATGATTGATACTATAATTTCATCGATAACGAAAACTGTATAAAATTATGCTGAAATGAAAATATTAAAGCCATAACAATATTCTTCTTTGTTTTTCATTTAATCATAATTATGGACGCAATGAAAAGAAATACTGACCACGCCGTTCGGGATAAATATTCAGGGAGAGAGTACGAATATGAACTATCAGAAGGTGTAATTACTATACTAATTAGACTTGATCTGTCTCCACTACCATTGGAATCTTTAAATAGTTCATTGTTTTTCATTAAGCCTACATTATAACAATCTCAAAAGACTTCTATAACAAACCAAACAAGTTCTAAAAATATAGCAAAACTTTACCGACATAAATTTTTATTTACAATACAGCCAAAAGCAAGTCAATTCACATTGGTACCCGTCTCGCAACAGGCCAATTTGCATCGTGTAAACGCACGTACACAACCCTAAAAACTTATCTACATTTATTGAGTTTAAGACCCTCCCGAGCCTTTGATTAGTTCCAGGTAAACAGTTTTCTGGGTTAATTTAGCTAAGAATAGCTTCTTATTTACTTTTAAGTAACTAGATGTCGAGGCTCCCTAGGAATTTTCTATTAAATAAAACGATATTAATGCATTTATTTTATAGAGGGTCGGGTTAGATTGTAATGTTCGATTTTTGCTGGATATCGAATAAAAGAAAATTGGCACGGCCAAAATAACTTCTAATCTTTATTGCATACATTAAGCATAGCTGAATTCTGTTTCTATCATCATCACATCAGCTCGTAATTTTTTACTGCTGACCATGGTCTTCCTCGTAAACCAGATAGAAACAGAAATAATTATCAAACAATTGACTACCAGCCTCCGACACACCCTTCATTATTATAATTGGCAATAATTTTACACAGCCTTTCTACAAGTGGTTCTAAACAGCGGTTAACCATATAGGATCTTGTTTCAGAAGATATTAATTATACCCACATGATGAAACTTTGGCCCTCGACCTACGACGCCCAGAGTTTACACATGAAAATCAACAACTTTTGCCAAAGACTTTTGGTTTGTGCAAAGTTTTTTGTCTTTCCACGCAGACTTGGCTGACTCAATATTTATAGAGGAACAAAAAATTGTTCGATGAAATTGGCAAAAGTCGCTGAACGAATGTTGTTTGCTTTGGTAAATGCAATTACCCTTTCTAGGGACAAAGATGTAGAATGTTATTTATATTACTATTGTATTAAGGACCACCAATATAAAGCTAGGTGAAGTGGCTTTTTCATGCCTTGAAGCAATGAATTTAGAGGTCTTGAGGGAAAGCTAATATTATTTTCTAAAATTCGTAAATCGTATCCATGAGTGTAAATAACGTTACGAATTATATCGCACGTAGGTATGATAGTGCACGTATGTTCTATAGCACGTCAGGATGCTGCAAGTAGTATTGTAAAGTGTTTATACCAATCAGGGGATAGCTTTTCAGATCCTAAATTTAGAGAACTGATTCGTATTCCTTTTACATTATTTCAAATTTAGGTGCTATCGCGGTCATAAAACTGAATTTAACATAGCTTCAACAATATGTATTTCAAAAGATAAACGAATAAGTGGTTATTCATTCTTTTTTACCGAAATTTTCTTTTAACAAAATCGAACTGCGTATAAAATATGTAGATCATTATATAATTTGCCTCCGGCATAGTCTTGATACATGGCTTCAGAAGGTGGGAAAAGGCTCGGTTTACCCCCTAAGGGATGAAAGCGAAACCGATATACATGTACCTCCGGGATTTCGCGGCCCGATATCCGAAGTTACCAAAAATAAACTTGGAAACCATAAAGGATGGGTCAACAAAAGTTTGTATAAAGGTAAACCTTGCTTCGAAAAGGATTCGCGGCATGGTAGTTGGGAAGTTTTGGTAAAAATCGAGTTAGATATGTTTAGTGTTACAAGTTTGATTTTAGAGGGAATAGCGACGACAATGGAAGGATGTATTAAGAATACAATTCCGCTCCGTCCTTCAAGCGAGTCGTTAGAGGTGATGAACCTAGGACCATAATAGTTCCTGAAAAGTCAACTAACCACCTATTTATTACATGAGACTTATAATACAAGAGGCAAAACGTGTCAAAATCGGCATTATAATAAACATTTAACCGTAAAGCACTCTAGAATCAACCCACTTATTTGTACAAACTAACAAAATTTGATCCAATACCGTACCACACATTAGTCGCTAAATTGGTCCAAACATTGGCCAAACGGGCAACATTAAACACAATTTCAAAGACGCTTCTGAAAGCGAATGTACGAAGTGAATTGAAGTAGGCAAAGGGAAGCAACTGAAACTGAATTAGCCTCGTAGGCACTGTAAACTCGTAGCTGAAATTCGGTTTGAACGTGACATACATAAAATTTGTTAAGTACGTGAAATATGTTGATTCCAAAGGCTTCGTCGGCTGAATTTATGGGCCTCCAGTTTAGGAGTTATAGTGGCTTTATTTTATTTTGTGGTATATAAAAATATAGGTTGTGTATAGTATTTTTAGTATGTTTTTTTAGATATACGCTTTTGGTAAATTTTCACTGTCAGAAAAATAATCATAAAATATTTTTTGGTAAAGTTCTATTTACTTTTTTTGCAGTGAATATTTTTACAAAAATGTATTGTTGACCAAATAAAAAGCAAACATTTTTAATAATTCATGGTTCAGGACGTAATAACCGATAACCATACTTGAATCCCAAGAGTAATAACCACAACAAAAGAAAGGCTTTCCATACGTATTCCTAAATCACAAAGCCCACTCGAGCCAAGCAAAGAAAATAATAACCTTTCTTTTATCGCATCCGAGAAAAATCCTTTCAAGCAATTTGGTGAATATAACAAAATCGTAAACTAAGTTCAGCCCTTTCATTCGAAATTACGCCTCCGTGACTGAATCGCCCCTCTACAAAAAGAATCGAACTTTTGAACGAAATTCTAACTTTCAATAATCAGAAACTGCAAAAATAATGGAATAAAATCAATCAATATCGTTATTCCATCGAATAACTTTGTATTCCGATTTAAAATATCTGTATAGCTACGACCTAAGGTAACGAATCCCAAGAATTTTGAAATTTTTTATTCATTTATTTCATAAGTCATATCAAAACATCACTAAGAGAGATCTCTCAAATGAAAGCTGTTTATTAATATGAGCCTAAGTGTCGTTTTCACAAGCCTGAAGGCAGGTATATACCTTAGCGGAGAGGAGAGGAGACGTCTAACAACCAATAGAATTGCGTTATTTACACATCCCTCCGCTTAGTTTGAACACAATCATAATCCTATTGGTTGTTTACGAGACGTCTCCTCTCCTCTCCGCTTTGGTGGATACTGGGCCTTAGGATGAATTTAAAAAATAGTATTCAAATATATGGAATTCTACTTTATGGTAGTTCTTCTTGGGAGATCTCTCAAATGTCAGCTGTTTACGAGCCCAAGTTTATCAAGACGAACGCAGCCATAGACCATTTAAAAACTTGTAAAGCTAAGGAGGTCGCAATCAGATGAATTTGCGAGCGAAAACTTTTTGAAATAAAATTGATAGCGATGGTTAGCGCCGCTGCCGCAGAGCCAGTGTTATTTTTAATTAAATTTTTCATCTTTCGCTTTTGAAGATATATATTTAGTAATTATGAAATACTTTTTTATGAACATATTTTTGCGCAGTAATGCTTTTGTTTGTGTTTTGTGCTCTCATCAAATATCTCAATTAAATCATAATGAAAGATGAGGAATTTTATAGCAACTGAAATTATAACACTGTGTTATGTCTCATAATAAATCGAACATGATAATTTACCTAACATGATATTTAACTTATTTATTATTTATGTATACACGACAACAGCTTACTAATAATACTACGAGTATCTACGTTTAACTTTCGTTATTTTAGATCAATTATTTAAATCTCTTTCTTCATTTCTTTATTTATTATGTATATCTATCTACCTATATATTAACATCCTACTTACCTTACCTAGATACGAGTGTATAGCAATCGAGTTGCAGCTGTAAATCAGCTTTAGGTTACCACCTACCGGCTTTAGTACCTAGTACTGCCACCTGACTTTATATTGAACTGCCATTAGTTCAGGGCCATCCCTTTTGTCACTTATTTTTGTCTTTTTGATGTTTACATATTGATTGTATTATGTGCCAATAAATACATTTTGTTTCTTTCTTTCATTAATATAATCTTTCATACGTATACAATTTTGTACACATGGATATTAAAACTTAATAATACACCAGTAGATACTAACAGTTTTTTTGATATTTTATGATCCATCTGAGGGTTACAGTTCGGTGTTCATTTACGCAATAATAGTCTAGCGGTTGAACGCTTGCCTTACATGCAGAAAGGTCTGAGTCAATCTCAGACCTCTGACTCTTCAAATACATGTGCGGATCAGTAAATCATTACTTATAACTGGCGTTAACGGTGAAGGAAAACATCGTGAGGAAACCTACACACTTCAGTGATTCAAAAAGTTTTCGATAATGTGTGTGGCCCGCCAACCTGCAGTAGGCCAGCGTGGTGGACTAAGACCTAAACCATTTTCATATCATGAGAAGAGGCCCGTACCCATCAGTTGACGGTAATGGACTGATGTTATGTTCATTCATAACACCTATAGGAAGCAGAATATACCTACAGTACGCGCGCGAACTGAATGCATTCGGGGCCTGAGGTGAATCTCCCCCCGCCGTCCGCACGCCTTGCCTCACACGCCTGCAAATGTAGTACTATCCTTGTCATCTAACAGCACTAGCGCATTCCCACACGCATTCCTCAGCTCTGCATTCAGTTCGCGCGCGTACTGTACCATTTATAACGAAAACCCCATTCCATTTAATGACACCTGTTACACCTACTACTACTTCTCCATCACAAAACACTTCCCGAAAACAAATTTACTAACTCCCGATAAAATACGCACCTTAACCACAATAGTGGCCATAACGAGGTACATATGGAGGTACAAAAAGAAACATGATCGGCCCATTGGTCAGGGATAATAAGATAAGGGTGGGAGTAACGGTGACTCATTTAACTTAATTGTTATTGTCGGTTAGTAACCCACGAGATGACTTTCAATTGGACGTAGTTTAGCAGAAAGGACTCAATCCACAACATTGACAAAACCCAGTTATTGGTACCAAAATGGTCTATAAGGTAGGGCCTTTCATTCAGAAAAAAGATGCAAGAAATAAACAAAGGAAATACGTTTTTGTGACAGGGAACCAAACCACAATTAGACAGGTATTTTTTTTTTATTACCTATAAATATTATCCTAAATAACTCCAGAAATACACAATACAACCATCAACCACCGATTTTACCAAGAATGTGTAATTACGTAACAAAATCTGAATACAGCATCACTGAAGAAAACCATTCTGAACTTAAAACGTCAATAACTCAAAAGTGAATCTGTGTGGGTTGAGTCCTTTCTGCTTAACTACGTCCAATTGCTCTTGGTAAAAGGTTCTTGGAGAAAAGGTTTGGTATAGTCCGCGCGCAAGTGTACCTCCTGAGGTATAGAAGCGGCAGGAGGGGAGTGCGCGCGGTAGACAAGACAAAGTAAATTAACAGAGCGCGTCTATTGCTTCGCACCTCCCTGCTGCCGCTCTCATATCTATGGCGGTGACTAGCACTTGCGCGCAGACTATAGTAGCTAGTTTATCGTATTAATCACCTTAGGCCGTTTTCGACGGCTCCACAATAGGTCATGACATGGAGAGGACTCCAAGCCCCATATATTTCTATGAACCGTTTACTACAACACTTGTCTCAGATCACAGAAACAAGGGAGATTTGGTAAATGGGTGTGGTGCGTGCGAACGCAACTGGCCCAAAATTCGCTTGATATGCATTTTTAGAAGGACCGACTGAGAATGGGTCAATGTGGGGACGGGACTATCTGCGATCAGGACCAAACGCAAACAGGACCAATTGCGAATGTGATCGTTTGCGAATGTGATGAACTTGCGACTACGCCTACACGGGAGGTGACACCGCCTGACATCAGAAACGTTGCCCAACTATATGGATTGTAAAACTGTGACTGAAGTGTGTTGTCTGCGCGGCCTGCGCCTCCGTATACGCTTAGGGTGATAGGGATACCTACATTAAAAGAGCCTTCTCATGTAACGATACTTAAGAACGTCCAGCGTACCCTGGACAGTCAGCCTTACTACCAACCTTGCTAATCTTTTCACCACTGTATGAGCTATTCTCATATCGCTCCATCCATCTGAGAAGGCTGCTAACCTTCTGGGACGACCTAGGTTGGTTGGAGTAGGAAGGTAAGACGGAACACGCACAATGGCCCGATCAAGAGGCTAAGTGCGGATACAGCCCAGGTAAACTAAACTAAAACTAACTAAACTATCGCTCCATCCATAAAGTGGATCTCCTCTTCATCTTCTCCATGAAGACAAGATTCACTTTAGTCGACTAATAATTCTAATATGAACAGCATAATCAAATCAATTCACTAATTACAAATACATCCAATTGATCAAGCGCCGGTTTACACTAGTTTCCTCACTGATAGGACCCGCATGGCTCCAATTAATTATCTGTTAATATAAATGAGCTGTTAAATTAGTTACAATGACACAATTGTAACTTCTGTCGTGCCGAATAGTTTGGTAATGATTTAACACGATCCAATTTACATTTGGGAAATCAGATTCTTTTTAATGGGATTGGGAGCTGGGAACTGCCTTGTTGATCTAGTGGTCGCAAACTCGACTGCTAAGCATAGGGTTCTGGGTTCAATACCCAACTCGGGTAAAGTGATCTTGGGTTTTTCTATTGGGAATTTCTCAGTAGCAGAACGGAGTCTCGATTTGTGCCCGGTTAATGGCAATAGGCTCGCCCCCTATTACATGGGACTCGAACATAACTGGCGAAACAAGGGTGTTACTAAACAACCTCTGACGAACCCTTTGGGGAATACAAAGCGTGATGTTATGAGAGCTGGGATTCTATAATTCCCTCTTCCTAACGACAAAAAAATCATTATAAAGAGCAGAAGAATGTAGGGTGTTCAACCAAGAAAGAATTATCGATAATAATAGTTTCTTTTTTCTCGATTTGCGAGGTTAAGATTTTCTTGCCGCGGTCACTCCGTGGATGGGTGACCGCTCGTTACACATCGAGACCCCTCCGTGCCTCGAAGAGCACGCTAAACAGTTGGACTCGGGTGTCATACGAATACCTATGACAGTCGTTACGGGAAGTCAGAAGCTCGAAATTTTGATTACTGGTCTGGGCTTAAGGTATCGGCATTGCAAATCTGATGGTAGTTGCTCCGTGTAAAATACTGGTATTCGGTATCTGGTTAGACAGGAAGCTAACCCCAACAAAATTAAGAAAAAACTAGGCAGATCAAATTGTTTTTTTTCGATCATTCACTTTATTATACCTATATTTACCTCACATATACATCTTATAATGTCAATTGAATCAGCCGATAGCAGCCCACTGCTAGGAGCCTCTCGCTAGTTTCCACATAAGACTCAGTCTTCCATCTTCCATTTTGAAATGTATTGAAACGACATCGTTAACGGTGGTATAACCGTCAGACTGTTTGTATGCCATACTTGGATGCGATACATCTTGCAAACGACAGTCGCAAACAAAGGGTTAACGATATCTATGCAGCATACTATCACAATTTGGATACCTTATGCTGTGTCCACATTTGCGCTCATACACAAACATACAGCGAACTGTTCGGGAGTAGTTCGCGTGCCCACTGCAAACATTGTTAATGCATTTGCGAGAGGTTTGCGTGCTGCGGGCCAAGTCTACTTCTTCTTCTTAGCGTGGCGATGGTAACTAACTTAGCTACGAGTTTAGCATTATCAGTACCGTGCAGGTATCAGGGCACGTAGCGCATGATGTCAGGTGTCCTATCGTTTGTGGAACAGCACCACATTTACACTCCAAGCTGGAAACATCTATGAATCTCAACCTGAGCAGGTTTTCCTTGCTTCGACTAACCTGGGTCTGGAGTCTATTTAAAGACTTCCAGGTTGGCCAAGGCAACTCATGTCCAGGTGGGAGATTTTTAACAGGTGGGATTTTAAAAACAAACTACAGTAACAGAAGCGTTCGTCAATCACAACCGAACCGAATCCGAACTGGTTGTGGTTTGGCAGCAATAATTTTGTTAGTAAAGTTAGTTGTGCTTGCGAACAGTTCGCGGTACGTTTGCATCGTGCACGTGCGAAAATGAGGACACGCCATTACATTCAACTTCTGTATAGTCGCCGGCTCGTAACTTACAAGATTTTGGCGTAGTGGGAGTAAGTTTGCGCATGTACACTTAATGTACACTTACAACAAAACAATGGCCACTATTATTGCTTGTCATTATTCTATGGTTATTGCTATCATTTATTTTTAAACATATCTGTTTAGAAGAAAGAAAGAAAGGAGAGAAATTCTCTTCCCTACTCTTGCCAAGTTACGTGCCGGCGACTATTGCTTTAAATTAACTGGGAAACACGACAAAAATAACCATAACTTATCTAACTCACCGTAACAAGCAAAAACTATCCACAAACACCTTTCATCTTATCGATAATTCAAACTGTATTACAGGTAGCAATAAAACCCAAAGTATGAAGACTAGGAATACAAGAAAAATATGGCCATACCCTCGTATCAGTTGAGTCGTGTTTAGTATTTGTATCTACCCCCTTCCCCCCGCTGAAACTTTCATAAGGCTACCTCCAGTGTTTTGTAGTTGGCCGAGTATTGAAGCATGTTTTCAACGTCTCGTCTTGTTTTATTTGTTCTTGAGAAAAATGAACTACCTACCTATTTAATCTATATTAATATTATAAAGAGGAAAGATTTGTATTTTTGTATGTAACGAATAAACTTAAAAACTACTGGACCGATTTCAGAAATCCTTTTGCCGTTAGAAAGCTAAATTATCACTGAGTAACATAGGCTATATTTATTACTGGAATAAGACTTCTTACGCGAGCGGAGCCGGGAGGACACAGCTAGTTATTATCAATTAGCGCAACTGCTGAGCATGGGGTCCTGGGTTTGATCCCCAGGTTGAGCCGTGTTATTGAGTTTTTTCCATTAGGAATTTCTCAGCTGCAGCCCGGAATCTGAATTTGTGCTCGGTTAATGGCAATAGACTCGCCCCCTATTACATGGAACTTCAACATAACTGGTGAAATGAGGGTGTACTAAAAACACCTCTGCAGAACCCTTCAGAGAATACAAGGCGTGATGTAATGTTATGTTTGTGAAAAATTGGATGATGGTTGTTTTATTTGAGATTTTGGTGAAGTCGGAGTTACTAATAGACTACTTCTTAATTTCCGGCGATTTCAAGAAGTACTATAGTATATAAGCAGAGCTATTACAAATCTAGCGCTTTCAAGAATATTCCATTCATTATTTTACTTTCTAAACATAATGATAACATTGATTTCCAAAATTTATTTGATTGAAATTGAATTGATTTTGTGCCTAGTGATAGCCTAGTGGTATGACCGTCGGACTGCCCAGTCATAGGTCATGAAACTGAACTTCGAACCCAAGGCACGCACCTCAGACTTTTCGGATTCATGTGCGTATTGTATAGTTATCACTAGCTTTCAAATGGTGAAGGAAAACATCGTGAGGAAACGGGCATGCCTGAGAGCTATGTCTCGACGGTATGTGAAGCCAAGTCAGAGGCCCATGGGCGGCATAAATTCTGACACCAGGTTAGACACTAACCACACAAAAAAAAAGATTACCAAAAAAAACCATGTTGGTAATTCCTTCATAAGAAACATTCAGGTGCTGTTTCTAACCCTTAATAACTATTACTGCTTATAAACGAAACCATTTGTAACCAAGACGTTTTATCTATACAGACTTTTTTTACCAAACTTTTTTTTTTTATTCTTGACTCGGTCGCATTTGGCCTTAATCTCACCTGATGGTAAGCGCAGACAGGGTCTCAGATGGAGCACACGAATCCAAGGAACAGAGATATAGAGGGATTCCCCTATACCCCTCTGGCTTTCACATACACACGACGGAACACAGTAAACTACTTGGCGCCTTACTTAAATGTGAGGGTGGTAGCTAGCCAGTCGGACCATATAGATCCTACCACCAAGCGTGCTGGGTTTTGTTTAATCTTACAACACGCGTCTATTCCCAGCGTGCGGTGAGGAAGTTTTATTCTAACCCAACACAACACAAACGATCTGAACCCAACCCTTCTACAAGAATAATTATTATCCAAGCTGCTTTCTCTACTAATCAGGGAGAACATTACCACATATTATTACAAAGAAACACATCTAAACATATCTTAACATCCTGATTACTGAGGTCACTGCTTGTTAGAGGTCCTATTACGCAAATACCGGCACTAAATAAAAGCCGACGTCGACAGGTCCGTTTTGATGGAGGTCCAACTTACCTGAAACAAACAAATGGGCTGCTTAGTTATGTATACTATTTGTTAAATATTTACTTATTTGTATGTTACAAGATAGGGGTGAATAGTAAAAAAATATATTATATCTGTGGGGGTGAACGACAGACATGTTTTGATCTTGAAATATTATGAATGTGCGGTTCAAAGACCAAAGACCACAAAGCGAAATTCGTGTCGTGGTTCCTACAATATTTGACCACAATTCGATATTTAACTACTTTATTAAATTAGGAAGAAAATAATTAAGTTTTTTTACATCAAAAAAGGTATAGAAATAAAACGATCATTGAAAAAATAAATAAATGGAGGAGATACACACGTGTTTCAAGTTTTTGAATGGAGCATTTACTGTCCTTGTCGCACGAAACGGGCGTTGTACGGAGTAATGTCAATTTACTATGAACGTTTTGAACAATGACGTCATCGTACAATAGTGCAGTCTCTGTCTATTAAAAAAAAAATCGCTTATAACTTAGGCTTTTTATTGTAATATATTTCGGAGAGCACGTTAAGCCGTCGGTCCCGGGTGTCTTACGAATACCTATGACAGTCGTTACGGGTAGTCAGAAGCCCGAAAGTCTGACAAACGGTTTAACCTTAGGATATCGGCATTGCCCAGTTACTGGGTTGCGGAGGTCTGATGGCAGTCGCTCCGTGTAAAATACTGGTATTCAACCGCATCTGGTTAGACTGGAAGCTGACCCCAAGAAAATTGGGAAAAGGCTAAGAGGAAGATATTTCATTGATTTTTTCATTGTTACTTATGTTTTTTGTAAGTTTCTAGGCAATTAATTTAAACAATATTTTCAACTACCCATTTTTGATGATGTACCATAATAATAAACGCAGAATAAAGTTTATGACAAGCTTATACATAAAAAAATATGTGGTTATACTAAGGTTATTCATCGCGTAACTTTATACAGCATTTATTAGTAAGGGGTCTCACACACGCTTATATTTTCCGTATTCAGATTATTATAACTAAAGACTGGGGCACACCGCGCCACCACGTCTCCCAAGATAATGACGTCACGCGTACTGAGCGCAAATTTGACGCACGTGTGTAGGTGCAAGGCTTAGTTTATAATAACTTTAAAAACCTCTGCTGAAAGAGGTCGCGTAGGACTTGAAATGAATTAATGTTGACACGTATAAATCATTTCTGTAGCTTTGATTAAACGGGAATTTCCGTATATTTTTTTTATTTTTTATCGGTGCGTGTACTCAATACATTATTTATGAAATATCAACAAAACAAGGAAGATAAAACTTTAAAAGAATGCAAATAGTATGAGGTATCACATGCTATCCGACAATTTAATCTTTTTTTTGTGTGCAACAAGGTATTTAAGGTGAAACAATGTTATATTTAATTTTTTTGCATAAGTATTAAGCCTGCCCTTTTTATTTTGTACTAGCTGTTACCCGCGGTTTCACTCGCATCCTAGGGTAACTTCTGCATATATCCGGATAAAAAGTATCCTATGTGTTATTCCAGGACATGGTCTATCTGGGTGCTAAGTTTCATCCAAATCGGTTCAGCCGTTTATGTGTGATTGAGTATCAAACATCTATACATACAAACTTTCGCGTTTATAATATTAGTAAGAATAAAAGATTTAAAAACCTTTGATCGTAAAACAATTATTTTACGTTAAGAAACAATTAAAACCACACATTTACAAATAAAAAACAAAAAAAGAAGGCTGTCTTACCATGATGTGAAGGATGTTATTGGATTCTTATAGAAAGGAATATGAATGTTTTACGATCAATGATTTGTTTACCATTGTTACAAAATTTAAATTGCAAGACTAATTGGATATGTATTTTTATTGTAATATATAGATATATATAAAGTATATATTTTGTTAGTACTTATGTATTATTTTGTTTTTAATAATTTTTATTTACCTATTCAATATTTGTTTTAAATTCTTTTTTTGTACCTTTTTCGAAGTGCTTAATTTTTGACCCAAAGGTTGACTGGTAGAGAATGCCATTGGCATTAAGTCCGCCTTATGTACCACCAATTGTACATGAAGTTTAAATAAATAAATAAATATTGCATTATTACAGACCACATCAACATCAAAGTGGCCAACACATTTTTCCAATTATTATATGTATAGGTATTAAAAAAAAACGTTACTCCGGTCTTGGATTTCTCTGATATCGTAGGTGCGTTTACAGACACAAATCTTCACATACCTTAAGCCCCAAATCTATAGACCATACAAATATTTGTTTCGTGCGGGAACCGAACCCGCGACACGTAGCGTAAGAAGCTAATCACTCGGCCACTGCGCCAAACGTGTTGGCAAAATTAACAGTCAACAGGAATTTGATACTAAGTTCCTTTTACGAATCCTAATCTTAACCACATTACGTAATAACCTAAAAGCAACACTACGATATCCAAATATTCACAGAAAATTTTCTGCCACTGAAGAAGCCGGTTAATTGCAAGTCCACAGAGATAACAGTTAAAATAGCTTGTTAATCTTGGAGAGTTAGTACTGGGAGTTTACTAAATACTGCAGTTACTTGGGTAATTCATTGGAAAATATATAGTTTTCTTGGAACCGCTTATACTACGAGTAACTTGCAAATATTTAGTTTTATTGTTTTGTTATGGAGTAACGGTTAAACCCTTTTGCAGTGGCAAGGGGGTGTAAAGAAAGTTAACATAACGATTATTAAAATTATGACGTGTGTTAAGAAATATTATCGAGAATTGAGCAATACTTGTCACTGCATTGCCGTGTATCCAGATAATATTGATTGTTCTCTGTTCTGCCCAGCGTTTTCCCAACTATGTTGAAGTCTGCTTCCAGTCTAACCAGATGCGGCTGAATACCAGTATTTTACACGGACCGACTAGATCCAGATAATATTAATTAATTATCGTAATATTGAAGACCACATGTTTTGTTCTTATTTTTTTTCTATGTGTAATCGATATTTAAAAAACGGTAAAAAAATATGCATTTAACTTTTTTATGCACACCTTCCTTTTAATGTATTTTTTTCAATTCTTCTTCTCATGCATTTATTAAACAAAAAATGTTCTGTGTGTCCACTACTTAAGCTAGCAGCAAGAAAAAGGAGATGGTTATAGCATTGTCTATGATAACCTGAGTTATTAAGACGTCACGTCATTGAGATCTGTTGCAGGATAAAGGTTGTACCCTACTTACTTTTCGATATAGGTACTTTGTATTGTTCCAGACAGAACGAAATGTGAAAAATGACCGCATAGCTAATTTAAATATTTAATTTTATTAGTTTTCCTCGTTGATCTATTGGTGGTAAGCGCGAGTGCTGATCGTGAGGTCCTGTATTCGATCCCCAAGTCAGGCCAAGTATTATTGGGTTTTCCGCGTAGAATTCCTCAGTAGCAACCCGGAGTTTGGATATGTGCCCGGTTGATGGAAATTGACTCGCCCCGTATTACATAGGACTTAAACATAGCGGCAAAATGAGGGTGTTACTATATACAAGGTTAGTCGGAAAGGGTACCCCCTTTCCGACTAAGCCGAAAGGGTGTTAAAGTACCAATAATAAGGGATAACTTTTGTTCTACAACTTTCCCCAAAACTCGATAGTTTAAGAGAAATAGCTTTTCAAAGATTTCGTAAAAAATATGCTAAAATCTATCTGCCCATAGCTATGATCAACTGTTTTTACAATTTAGGTCATATTTGGGGTCACGGATTAGAAAATTGATTTTCTAAATTCATAACTAAAGCAGGGATGATTTTTTTTTGAAAAAACTAAAATAAAAATCCTTTTGCATGCAAATAAAAATTATAGAATTTTGAAATTTTAACACTTGCTTTAAAATAGTCATCAGTGATACTTTAGCTGGCCCGCGGCTTAGTACCCCCTTTCCGACTAACCTTGTATACACCTCTGCCCCACCTTTCGGGGAATACAGGCGTGATATTATGTTTTATTGGTTTGCTCTTTAATAGTATTTGAAGGACTATTAATAAATCACAATAAAAGGTTGTGTGAACCAATCGATCCTGTCTCGCAGACCAAACATCGTAAAATTAATGTGTGTACATATGAAAGATATTGCATCGCGTTAGTAATTAATTTAAAGATTTTATCGACCCCAGATTGGGCTGCTTGGCGAGAGCTTGTTACATAACCGCAGCCGTTGAAAATATCGATGTCCGCAAAGTCAACAGTTCAGCATAATTGAATCGACATAGGTAATGGTTGTGATAAAGGGAAGGTGGCTCGCCACCTGTAAAGGGGGTGCCACGTGCAGAAACTGTGCGAGCGAAACGGCAACACACCCTCTCTCTGTCACACTAATGGCTAACGTATACGTGTGCTTACAGGTAGCGGGTGCTGTGCGTGTCGAGGCAGTCTGGAGCAAGGTGCCACTATGCTTCACATCGAAATATATGCCTCATACCGTTATTTTGTTTCATAGGTACGTACGTAAATAGGCCTCTGTTACAAGTTTCGATTTCGATACGCCATTGTGAGGCGGCGTTTGATAACGAATTCAATCATGGGGAAGTAGGTGACGCAATTTGCGTTCATACGCCTCAAAGAAATGATCGTAATAAGATTTTTCTTACCCTCAATAGCACCAAATAGGAATATCGAAATGAATTATCTTTTTCTTCTTTTCGTGTGGTTAGTGACTAACCTGGTGTCAGAGTTTATGCCGCCTATGGGCCTCTGACTTAGCTTCACATGCCAATAGAAATATCTAGACTAGAGAAATATCTCTCAGGCATGCCGGTTTCCTCACGATGTTTTTCTTCACCGTTTTTAAGCAAGTGATAATTATACAATACGCCCATGAATCGAAAAAATCAGAGGTGCATGCCTTGGGTTCGAATTCGAGACCTATGACTTGGAAGTCCGACGGTCACACGACTAGGCTATCACTGATGCGGAATGGATGTATTATAATACTAGCTGACCCGCGCAACTTCGTCTGCATTTTTCCCGTTTTCAGACAAAAATTTCAATCTGATATTCCGATCTTCAAAATAAATTATAGCCTATATGCTGTCGAGGACTAATAGCTATATAACAAAAAAAGTTTCATCAAAATCCGTCTAGTAGTTTTTGTGATAAAGCCAGAACAGACAGACAGACAAAAATTTCAAAATATTTTTTTTGCTTGTGTTACTTGTATGAAGACCCCTAAAGGTATTATTTTTAGTTTTTATTCAATGTACAAAATTGAACTCTTCTACAGTTTTACTATATGTATATAGATATAGATTGGGAAGAGTCTCTATCTCTATGGTTGTAATTTAATCTATGTATTAAATGTCATTCACAAGGTACTTTTTTATAATCACTGTGACAATCCCGGACAGAACAATTTGGACATAAACTTTTGATAAATTTTACAATATGATGTCTACATTAATTGATGGCTCCACGGTATTACTCGTTGTTACTAATATAACGCAAATGTTAGCAATTGCGTGTTTGATGTATCCAATTACTGATATCGTTACCATATCTAAATATTTCAAACAACAATCAAAAATTCTTACTACAGATAACAGGTTTCAAGCTGCAGCTTGTATATATGCATTTATAATAGTTGGATTCGGGATTTGTGCTCCGAAGCAAACATTTAACAAATTTAATATACCAAGACATATGAGAGTCCTCGAAACACCAGTCGAGAAGTTGGAGCGTATAATACAAACGACAAACGCAACCAGAAACTACCTGCTCGCCAGTTTCTCACTTTTCTTTGTAGTAGTTCTTTGGAGATTATATGATTTTATAAATTTTTCAGCCAGGCTTCACGAATTTTCTGATTTGATGGGAAACTACAATTTAATCGATATAACGCTTAGTGAACCTGAACCTGAAGATAAATCCATTATAAGTATACTTAATGGATACGATGAAGTATACGATGATGAAGCTCTAAATTGGCCTTTGGTAGTACATTTAAATGAAAGAGAAACCATGCGTCTTAAAGAGTTTTTGGGGGAGACACCACAAGAATGTACTTTAATACAAGAAGAAGATTCAGTAATGCTTATCGCTGAAAGAATTGCTTCTGTGGAACAGAAAAGAGGAATTACTGAACCGTCTCAAGACAGTAAGGATCCACAACAACAAGAAGTAAAAAATACTAATTTAAAACAAGCATAATACGAAAATGATTAACATATTTACCAAAACTTTAAATTAAAAATAGGCTCAATACGAAAATGATAAACATATTCACAATAAGTTTAGGAAGTGTGATCTTTATCGAACTGATAATAATAATATCATTATTAAAACCCTTACAGCAGCCGTGTTGTTTAAGGGACGTCTGGTGTAAATACAATAAAAAATATGCTCAGCCACCGAAAATAATCGCATTGCTCATAACCCTTTCGTTTATCATCACATTAATGGAACTTTCTTGGGAAAGTATTGGCCATCACTCGTTACTGCTAGATGTGGGCGATACTAGTCTGATTTTGCGATTCTACGCAAGCAAGACATCATTGTGTTATACTTGTTTCTTTATGGAGGCGTACCTTTTCTTTTTGATCGAATGGCTAGCACAATTCACGATAAGGATTGCTCGACTACTTGAATTTGAACTCATGTGTAGGCATGCCATATTAACAAAAGAAGATAATACACCATTCACACCATTCACTGGTACTACAAAAGTTGCTATGACTGTACTGTATGAAAACCATGCAATTTTTTAATACAAGTGAGTCTGATATTGTAGATGTAGAAAAAAATGCCTTGACACAAACACGTAGCCAAGCTTAGATTATATTTATCAATGTTGTTTTGTGCTCTACTAATTACTTAAATCAGTTAGATGTATTTCAATTAATAGTGGTAGTTCCCATTTTATCAAACAATCGTCAACCAATCAATAAGGCTGTCGGCAGTCACGTATTGAGCACCATGTAGAATTGAATGAAAAAAGTCCGATACCAGATTGACAGCCTAACACCACAAAAGAATAAAATTGGTGCCGAATTTATGAGTTCACAAAACAAATGGCTGTCATGAACTTGTCAATAAATTGTCACAAGTCAAGTAGTTGTACAAAATAAATTTTCAAAAAAAGAGAAAAGTGAAATTACAAAATATCTGTTAACGTGAAAATGACATAGAAACTTATCTACGCAAGTATTATCAAGATCATTAAAATGGATACCAGCTGCATGATACTAACATGCTTATTATTAATACAAATGGCCATGGTTTTAATCATGCTGAATCCCATCTATGACGTCCGGAAACTTACGGAGTTCATCCATAATATAACGGAAACCTTCAAACGAACATACTTCTTCCTTATCGCATTTTATTTTTCATCAGTCTTATACCTTGGCATATACCTTCCTCTCCAAAACATCCACAAATTGATCTTTTGCGTAAATCTACATGAGTATGACAAGTTAATTTTGCTGCACTGCGTCGAGAAGAATTACATTACAGCTGGTTTTTCAATTTTTCTGGTCGTGGTATTGTACGGCGTAAGAGCTTTACTTTCATACGCTGCAAGCCTGAGTATACTCTCAGAACGAAGCAAATCAACGCTTGTCCAAGCAAAGAAGTCAAGGAACAACTATGCAATAAATGAAAGTATCTTACCTAATCTGCTGCGAGTAAAAAGATCAGTATCATACGAAACATTTTTATTCACAAACGAGCTCAGAGAAAAACTGAAAATAATAATCAGGAACGTTGAATATCCTCAAGAAAGGAATACGGTGTCTAATATTCTGAAAGCAAACAATATCACCTTGAAGTGATTGTATACATTTCCCAATAAATTTCCTATTCTTTATATTTTCGTGTTTTTTCTGAACTATTGGTTATGTAGACAGTGGGAAGTATTTGGAAATTCTTTGGTATTACACTGGGGGAGGCAACGGAAAATATTCCAAGACACGGCTATAAAAATAAAATGCCAGTACAAAAGTAAGAAAAAGAAAAATGCCGAATAAGGACGTTTGGGTGTGAGAAAAAGGGAGCGTGTATACATTAGAGGGCTGAAATGTTTTCCGTTGAATTGAGTATAACGTTTATAGAGTTCCGTACAAAATCATAAAACGGAATACTTATTGATTCGCGATACTGCCTGTCTGCAGGTTAAGCTATGTGAGGTCCCATTCATGTTTAACCACATCTTAATCTTTCATAAGGTAATGCAGAATTTCTATCAAAACTCCTAAAATAATTTTATAAATTCCACACTCACTTTTTTGACAATCTTCCATGTCCACAATAGATACCAATATTCTTTATATTTTCTACTCTTTTCTGAAATACAACCTCAAGTAGGTAATCGTTCTGAATAGCCTTTTCCCAACGATGTTGAGGTCAGCTTCCAGTCTAACCAGATGCGGCTGAATACCAGTATTTTACACGAAGCGACTGCTATCAAATCACCACAACCCAGTTACAGGGCAATGCCGATGTTCTAAGGTTAGACCGGTTGTCAGACTTTCGGGCTTCTGACTTCCCATAACGACTGTCATAGGTATTCCGGTACCGACTGTTTAACGTGCTGTAGAGGCATAGAGGGGTCTCGGATGTGTAACAAATGGTCACTCATCCACAGACTGACCCCGGCTAGCACAGCTTAACCTCGCAAATAGTATGATCAAGTAGGTAATGTGGGCTAAAAATAAAATACTTTTCAGTTATTCAGCATATCTGCAAGACCAGCATTGATTACAAAGTCCGCCACAGTAAGACTATATGCGTATTGTATTCTGGCGTTGGCACCAATTCAAAATTGCCAGTACGGCGCCAGGCTTGTCAGGTATCCGGCATCCCCGCCAGAATTAATGCCATAGTGTTTAAATTTAGCATTGTTCGGCTTAATATAGAAATGCTATGATATTCTTTTTTGAGCTTCAGTGGGTCAGGGATGAGTGAATGGTTTTGTGGTGGTGTGCGTGTTGGAGCTTTGATTTGTGTATGTTTGGATGTAAGACAAGTCAGTGTGTGTTTGTGGCTTTTGTGAGGATGTTGGAGTGTGTGTGGGTCATTGTGTGACTAGAAACAATTTTTTATTACTTATTTTTTCTAAATAAATTCACTCACTTCATGAAATAGTCACAGAAGATGGTTAAGTAAGCAAATGACAATTTTTTCAACTAATTCCTCAGTAGCAACTCGGAGTTTGGATTGGTGCCCGGTTGATAGCACTAGGCTCGCCACCATGGCTATGAATATGGCTATGAATATGGCTATGGATGGCTATTACATGGGACTTAAACATAATGGCGAAATGAGGGTGTTACTATACACCTCTGTCCAACCCTTCGGGGAATACCAGGCGTAGTGTTATGTAACTAATTTACATACATACATACATAAACTCAAGCCTTTTCCTCATGAGAGTAGGCAGAAACTATAGAATGCCACATACTACAATCCTTACATACTCCTTTCGCTGCATCCACATTCATACATCATGTTTGTAATAATTTTTTCCGACTCAAAATTTTTATATTTGCACTGCGGCAGTATCGAAAAGGGACACTGAAAAGTCCGCACTCCGTTCAAAAATCGATACAGAACCAACAGTAACTTTCACAAATGAACTCGAAACACCGCCATAAAACAGTGATACAACATTCATTTCAGCGGAGTAGGTACATTTATAATTAGCGAAGTAGCGGACTTCGAGGGGATTGTGCAAAGAAGCCCAAATTCCTATTTTGCGGTGACCGTATCTCTTGGGACGCACGCAATGCGCTTGATAAATATTAAAGCGCTGACTACGCTTTAATTTTAGATGGACGTAATTCTGATGTAAAATGCAGTTTTATAGGTAGACAGACGGCTTCGCTTGATTTGCGGTTGATAAAAGTGAATTAATTTGAAATAATTGACAACCCCGTTTTAGATACGAAATCAGAAACTGAAGCTATTAATTCGCGACTCCAAAAATGACCTAAATTATGAACACAGTTGACTGTTGATAGATAGATCTAAGCGTATCTTAATATACACTGGCCTGCAAAAATAAGTATCACACTTTTAAAATTTAATTTTTTTCTAAACTATAGAAGTTAGAGATTTAAAATAAAAAACGTTTTATAGCTATTTTTATCAGCTTTCTTTGAAACCATAGTAACAAAGTTAAACTCTTTTTTGAGTCCTTTTTGTTTTGAAAATATATCTTGTGTACCTAAAAAGTTATTACAATTTTAAAAGTGTGATACTTATTTTTGCAGGCCAGTATATATAATTCTTCTGTACGTGTGTTTGTCACCTAACTCCTCTTAAACGGCTGGACCGATTTGGATGAAATTTTGTGTGTATATTTCAATTAGTTCCTGGATAGTTTGAAAACACAATTGGACCCGATAGGTGGCGCTACTATCGGTATGCTTTTCCGGGCAGGACGACGTCTGCCGGGTCCGCTAGTTTTTATAAAATCTTTGAACAGCTATTTCTCTAAACTATTTACTTTTATGAAAACTTGTAGAATAAAAGTTATATGGGCACTATTATGCTATTATGGCTACTTTAATACCTACTCTTGCAGATTAGAACCCTCTTTCTGACTAACATTGTATGGGTAAAGGATTTTAAAACCAGCTATAAACTAACGTAGGTATTTTATAGGGAGCCAATTCTAATGGCAACTGCTACTGCTGATCTTGAGATCCTGGGTTCGACCCCCAGGTCGGGTAGTGTCATTGTGTTTTTCCATGTGGAATTCTTCAGTAGCAGCCTGGAGTTTGGATTTGTGCCCAGTTGATGGCAATAGGTCCTCCCCCTATTACATGAGACTTAAACATAACAGCGAAATGAGGGTGTTTCTACCTCTGCCCAACCCCTCGGGGAATACAGGCGTTATGTTATGAAAACTGTTTGAATGAACGATCCTGTTTCGGTTCAGTTGCGATGGAACAACGTTTCTGCTAGTAGAATTATCCTGCTTCATCTCCTACACACGCGTTTATCGGCTCCGCACACAAGCAATATGAGGGGTCGATGTGACCCTGAATACATAACGTATTGAATATTATACACATCGCAACCCATGCGGGTTACTACGCCAGAAGCCAATTAGTGACTTGACACTGTTTACGCACGAGCAATCTTTAGACCCGGCGCCCATTTACTCTGCTTGGCTAGTAAGGAAACAGAATGTTATACATTTTTGTTCTAATACGTTACCCCACACTATTTCTCATGCGTCTTTTATTGACACACAAGCAAGACCTGGAAAAACTGTGTATAGCTAGCAATGAGGGTTTCCGATACTTTTTCTGCCACCAGACGGCGCTTCGTATGCGTCAGGTCCAAACAGCTGTCAGATAGCACAGATTCTTACCGAACGTATATTTTTTTGTGAAATTCTACGTATTTGGAAGTGTTATTGATTTTATTATGGATTACGCCCTGAGAAAGGTTGCCGAACTGAAGATTGAGCTCAAAAAGAGAGGCGCAAAAGTCACCCTCCTGTTTTATTTGCACACACTGCACTGCACAACACTGTGGCATTTTAGAAAACAATATTCCTTTTGTAACGTTTTTAAGAATAAATAAACCAAAAAAATTATCGATAAATACAAATCGTGTATGTGTTTTGACAGGTAGTTGGACCTGACGCTACAGTGCTGCCATCTCAAGTAGAACATTTTTCAGAAAACCCTTATTCTTGTTCCGTGCGAGAATGGCAACCCACGCGGGTTGTATCTTTATCTTTACATAACAAAGTCGCTCCCGCTGTCTGTACGCTTAGATCTTTTAAACTACGCAACGGATTTCAATGTAGTTTTGAGGAATAGATAGAGTGATTCAAGAGGAAGTTTTATATGCCCCACATTAGCATCTACGTTGCACTCGTGCGAAACTGGGACGGGTCGCTAGTATTGTATAAATTGTACTGATTCGAATTTTGAGAAGCATGAAGATTCAACGAAGCAACATGTATTCTGGCGGTTTGTGTATAGTTCAAGATAAGACAACGTGACACGGATTTAGGCGTGCCTATATTTCAGCAAAATCCGTCAGAAGTGCGTGCAAAGTGCTGGGTACAATGGTGAACTATGTGTTGAATTGCGACGTAGAGCTTAAAGAATTGGTGCTAACGCCTGTATAAATTAATTTAAACCTTATGCCAGTGTCACAAAACTCACTACATGCCCGTTTTCCTATAAACAAAAACGAATCTCTTTGCTTACCAATGGTAGGAAATTTTATTACCAAACTGGGTATATAAGCCCAGCAGCACTCTTAAGCTAATTTTACAAGATACAAGTCTTAATTCTCAATTCTCAAGCCTGAAACACAGGTTTAAATTAACCTAGATTGGGCGGGTCGCTATCTAACGTTGCTATTCCGAACCACCGATACTTCCACCTATAATAATATCCTAGTTTTAGTTTATTTTTAGGCACTATAACTGTATGGAAAATCTTTTATTGTTGGCTAAATGTAGTTTTTGTAAACGTTTTTATTTGAATAAATAAATAAACAGAATATTTTATATACAGAATTGATACCCGGTATTAAGTATAGGTAGATCGAATTCATAGATATCCCCTCAGTACATTGTCAATGCGCGTTCGAGTGTCGTCACATAATTGGGTAACATAAATGCAATTTACACGCACACCATGAAGACAGCAGTGTCACTAATAGATTCATTGTATGCACACGCGCAGAAAATGGGCGGCGCCGCATCGACACGTACGACACACCGGCGCACGCAACGGGCAATTCGAGCGTGTGCGTGACAACTCTAGTGCACGCTCCGGGCATGACTTTCTCTATCCATGGTCACAAAACAGATAGGTACAGAAGTCAATCACATGTACAGTCACGTGTAATACTATGTATACACATTGCTAACTTAAAAAGCGAATTTATTTTAGAGAATAAAGTGTAATTAAGAAATAGTAAGAAGTAAGTAAGAAGTAGTAATTCGTATGTAATTGTAAAAATTATGTGTTAAATATTTCATAATTCTAATAGATATTTTAGAAGACAATCGCTTTTTAATTTCGCTATGTGTATACATATTATTACTCGTGACTGTACTTCACTTTTCATACCTACGCTCGGCGGTCGCTCTATCTATATTTATCTATCTCTCTCAAGCGCATGGCACTCGCGCTCGCACTCACTCGCACTCTAGTCCCAAACAGTCCGAGATATCGTGTCCGTGAGCAGTGTCCATGTGTACGTTGCTCAAGCGCACTTGTATGTAGATTGACTACTGTACCTATCTATTTTGTGCTTTCGGGCAGAACTACAATCTCTTGTCATAAAACACTGTAGAGGAACGAGGTACGGTGTTCATACGACGAAAGGGGAGTATCCCAACCAGGCTAGTTTTATACCTGGCGGGCTACTGCCCAACGGTTGTTTCTTTTTTCTATTCGACTGCTTGTAGATGGTCTTGCGGACCGTTTTTACGTAACCGGGCAGTTATTGGCGACACCTGAAGGGTCTCCAACCAATGGGGACGAGAGTAAAATACTTAACCTTAGCTAACTACTACTACTACTAACATCATGACTACTAGCAACAACAGCACTATGGGCGACCCCTAATGGGACTCGGACCTCTGCTTAGGGCGTTGCTGGCGGGAGGACTGGGAGGGAGACAGATTGATGAGGGCTGAATTATCGGTGTGAATCCAACGGTTGACGTTAGGAAGTTCTATATACTATCTGCGTATCAAATCTCGATATCGCGATGCAGGATTCTGTGACGTCATATTTGAGAGTTGTCATGATTGTCGCTGAGGTCTGCTACACAATCGTCGTGCTGCGTAATTCACATATGGCGTGGTAGATGTCGCCACAACACAAACAAAACTTTACTTACAATTATCGAATACTTTTTCAATAACCATACATATCAGAATAGCTTCACAAAACTCAATTAATTCCCCAAGTTACGATAACCTATACAATTATACTGTAGCCATTCTGTAGCGTCAGCAAAATGGAACTTACACTAAACCCCCGAAAGCCTCGGTAGGGTCCACAAAAGAAGTTAAAAAAGGTATTTACTGACCGTAATTACTGCTATCGAGGAGTATTTGGTTTAAGATTTATTTTATTCGCGCATATCCCTTCTGAGGGCCGTCGGCTAGTCACCGAATTCGCGCAAACAGGAAACAGGAATAGCCTTATAAATGGTATAAACGATGAGAGATTAGCAGAAAAGGAAGTGTTTGGAAGGAATAATGCTTTGTTTTATGTTGTTTTTTTTGTTATGTTGGGTGTTCGCTGGGCGTTGGCTTATGCGATTTCAGTTTTGGGAAAAAAATTGCCACACTGAAATCGTTTAAGCCACAGTACCTCTACTGAGTACAATTAATGTACACACGACAATAAATCTAGCTATATTTTTCCAGTATAAGCTGGTCTTTCACTGTACGGAATTATGGTACAACGAGAGGTCAGCTTATACTGGAAATATATAGCTAGATAAGTATGTCGTCGTGTGTAAATGGTTTTTTTTACAGAGTGATTATTGAACACATAAGTACGAAAACAAAAGTTTAATTACTAAATTGTTTTTATAAACACAAAGAAATAAAACTAACGTACGTGACACATGTGCTTCATTTTCATTCAGTAGTAACATAACAGAACACATAGCATCACGCCTGTATTCCCCGAAGGGTTGGGCAGAGGTGTATAGTAACACCCTCATTTCACCGTTATGTTTAAGTCCCATGTAATAGGGGGCGAGTCTATTGCCATCTACCGGGCACAAATTCGAACTCCGGGCTGTGGATTGAGGAATTCCACACGGTCGATCGGTCGGGAAAAGTGTTATTAGGTATTTACCTAATAACACTTTTCCCGACCTGGGGATCGAACCCAGGATCTCACAATCAGCAGTCGCGCTTGCTACCACTAGACCGACGAGGCAAGTAGCCTACGTTTTTATTCAGCCGCATCTTTAAACTAGAAGCTAACCACATTCTTTAAAAAAGGCATAGACAATATTGAGTCTACAAATTGTTTACTAAATCAATCGCCACCAAACACCCTACAATTTTCTAAAACAATGTATCCAAAACTACCCACAAAAGATCAATAGACAGCTCATATCAATCCGCTTGCCGCTCGTCACTGACGCCCAAACATTTTATCTCGATAAAACTTAGATATATTATTTTCAAGAAATCCTTTGATCTGACCGTTCGTGAGGCGTCTTTTTGGGACACTCAGACATATAGGCATTGTCTAGAAGGCTATTTTTTCTATACGAATAGTTTATTTTATTGGTGACTCTATTTTTGGGGTTGCGTAGTCAAATGGCAATAAAAAACTGTTATTGTTTCTTCAGATCCGTCTGTATTTTGGCACAAAACAGATAGGTACAGATGTCAATCTACATACAAGTGCGCTAGAGCAAGGCACACATAGACACTGCTCTCGGACACGATATCTCGGACTGTTTGGGACTAGAGTGCGAGTGAGTGCGAGCGCGAGTGCCATGCGCTTGAGAGAGATAGATATATAGATAGAGCTACCGCCAAGCGTAGGTATGAAAAGTGAAGTAGGTACACACATGTGATTGACTTCTGTACCTATTTGTTTTGTGATTTTGGCCTCTAACTGTTCCACTACGAATACATAAATCTGAAAATAAATTACTAGTACTTGATAAGAACGTTTAACTACAAATTGTTACGATTATCTTGCGTTGACAATCAAAACTGGTTGGCCCATGGTTTCATATAAAATGTATGAAGTGAGCGTTCAAGTTATACTGTTTATTACTCGAACTACACCCCAAGCGAGTGTTGGTAACAAACTTGACGGGATTTTTAGTACATAACTTTTTGAATGATGAAATTAATATGGATCGCTTAGAAAGGTTAGCGTTTCAGAAACGGTAATCGTAAATATTTCTTTATTCATTAAATATACATACTTTATTACATTTTTAAATATGTCAATATAAAAATGAAAACATTTAAAAATGTAAAAAATTGTAACTCACCGGCATCGTGAAGATCAGGGCCTCAAAGAGAGGAACTTCCTAACAATACGCGGCGTGTCCAGAAGTACCGTTTTCTGTATCAGGCCCTTGATCCAGCCGCCCAACGAGAGGCTCATCAGATGTTGGGTGAGGCTCTTGGCTATTAAGGCATTGGCCGTAATGACTATCGGGACAGCGACTGCTGAGTCAATCTACCACATGTCGACAATATTTTATTGTTATTATTACATTCGTTTTTTCTTCGCTGTTACGCATTCCCATGGTAATCCAGGGTCAAAATTAAAACATTACTGTGGATACTGATATCTGGTATCGCTGCTCGTTGAAGCGTCAGTTTTATCGAGTTTGATATTCCGTTGGTCTAGTGGTGGCAAGCGCGACTGCTGATCATGAGGTCCTGGGAGCGATCCCCAGTTCGGGCAAAGTGTTATTGGGTTTTTTCCGTGTGTAATTCCTTAGTAGCGGCCTGGAGTTTGGCTTTGTGCCCGATTGATGGCAATAGGCTTGCCCTCTGTTACATGGGACTTAAAGCGGCGAAATGAGGGTGTTACTATACACTTCTACCCAACCCTTCGGGTAATACAGGCGTAATGTTATGTGTGATATTTCGTTCTAACAAATTAACACATATTTTTAGTGTTATTGTTACTTTAACACCTAGTACTTTACTGCTCCAAACTTAGTACTGAACATTTTAGCCATAGTCATACTGTCTCTTTCTCGCCTCACATGAATTGCAAAGTATGAGCGAGATGGAGCGTTGAGCAGAGTGATTAAAGTTTGCCGTGTGTAATAACTGCGATAAGCTTAAAGTATAAAGTACTGTCGGCAAAGGAGTTAAGTGTGCAGGCAACGATACTCTGCATTTTAACATGGATAGCGCGTGTGTTGTGTATTAAACACAGATTTTGCCAGTTTGTTTAAGTTATTAACACACAAAATATCAAGACATTGCCTGCATAGATGTCGGATAGTTGCCTCTAATCCTTACAGCTAGTTTACACAGAAACTGTTTACAGGATCCGTTTTTATTTTGGTGATGGCGCCTGTAGTTGAACGAGTGAGTTCACATACACGACAGTATTCCGAATCCAGTAAAAATACTGGATCCATTATTTTTATCGTATCCTGTCTGGCAGATGCGACGCAACTGCCATTTCTTTAACTGATCCGTCGGCACAGATGTGAACGCCACATCCAGTACCGACGGATCCATCAAAACGGATCCGCTATGTGAACGGGCGGTTAGTTGTACACTGTTTTGGTGTGTCTACCGTATTTAGTACTTAAGGTGATTCGAAGATTCTCTTCCTTTCATCCAATAGACCACAAGATGTTATTCAATAAAAATTTTTCACAGAAATTTAAAATAAGAATTACCTTGTTCTATTACTTTGCATAATAATTACAAATGTTTTTGGGTTTGACTTTAGATATAAAGAGTGCCAGAAACCACGTATAGCTTCACATTTTAAAAATATATCTTTAGAAAAAAGGAAAACAAATCTTCTACTAAGGCCAAACCAGGTTAATCCCATGACCCACATTTTAAAGGCGATGTTCATAAAAATCTCAATAAACAAAGAAATATGGTTTTAATTTATATCATTAGAACCTTCCTTGTGAATTTATAACTATCCTTACACAGGGATTTAGACATCCTAAAAACTGTTCCGTGACTGTTTGGTAGACTGACTGACAGAGGCTAAGCCCAAACCACTGGTTTTAGAAGCTTGAAATTCTATACAGAGATGCTTTACATATTGTAGACTAGCTCTAAGTGTTTTTCAAAATTCAAAGGGCTGAATTGGAGTTTTAACCCTCTGCAACTGAGGTGGTAGGATGTCAGACACCGTCATATTTGGCGTTGCCAATTTGTAATATCGTGTGATACAGGTCTGTACCTTCGCAGTACCTTCCTAAAATGGTTTAGCACGAGACTTAACGGCCACTTAAAATTGAGTAGCGTTTAAGTATTTGGCCATAAGATAGTCTTGTAGTTTTAGATGTGATATTATTGTTTCCCGGATTAGAATAGGCATTCTTTATCTTCCCGTAGATGTCATCAAAGGTAAACTTGATCGTAGGGTAATCAGAAAGCAGTAATAAGTACGTACTTTTGTATACAAGATGAGATATAAACCACAAGGTATGAGTATCAAGCCCAGAATCAAAGGATTAATTAGCTAAAACGAGTGTTTGGGTTCAATGAACAATTATGCAGATAATAGAAAAAAAGTGTTGTAGAAGAAAATCTAGACGGCCGTGACGTCATTAGAAGCCTCAAGTACTTGAATGAGCATAACTGAGAAAGGGTAGCACAAACACTATGAAACTCCGAGTTTGCATTTTAAAATCGTATTGCATTAAACCCAGCGAAAATTCAAGCCCAAAAATAAATAGGTCTGAATAAAATTCATCACGCTTAATAACGGTTAAACGAGTTGCAAACGACGCATACGTCGCTGTTACCAAAAAATATTAAACCGTCCTTTTGTATGGCCCTATTTATAACAAGCAGGTAGACGCCTATCGGGGTAACCTCCGCCCGCAGCGTTCCCTAAATTCACAAAAAAAAAACAATTGAACACACGATAAAAATCTCGAACAAACTGATAAAAAAGTACGTACAATTTTCTCCGGTTCAAAGTTTAAGTGTTTTAACCCGTGAAGTAATAGTGCTGGAAATCTTGGCGAAACAGCTTAATATAAGCCTGCTGTAGATAGAAAGAGACAGATATAGTGGTCCTGCTAATGGCTTGGGGCAGGCGAGCCAAAGGCACACTCGTAAATAAATGAGCGAATGTGTTTTCTTTTTTTTTTCTATTTTTTCTTGGCGTGGGAGCACATTGCTCTGAAGTTAGGGGTGGAATGGAATTGTTTTATGGCTAGTTGTACGTGGAAAGTAGGTTAGTTCTGTGTGTTTAGCTGCGTGATGAGAGCCTGTTTTAAATATGGGTGCGGAAATATCTGGGGAGGTGTATGTTATTATTATGGGGAGAATGTTGCTGGTGCTATTTTTGTGGTCGGCTGTGTAACGTAACTTTATTTTCTGAGATCTACCATGTATATTTTGTTCTATAGATGATACATTCACGATATTTTGGAAAAGTATTTTATATCAAATTCAATATGTCAATAAATATATTGCAAATGGGTTGACTAAATAATTTCAGTCCAGAATATGATTCATTAATTATTATTCATTTAAACATTTCACTGGTTTGGTATTATTGGAATTTTTCTATTAAGACAAATTCCATACCAATCGAAAGTATGAAGCCTATAAAATATGCAAGAGTTGCAACGGGAAAAATTTAGTCAACCTAATGTTTGCATATTCTATAGGCTTCATACTTTTGATTGGTATGGAATTTGTCAATTAAGCAACCGATAAATGTTAAAAAAAAAAAAAAAACATTCTGGACTGAAATTTTTTAGTCAACCCATATATTTATTGACATATTTAATTTGATATAAAATATTTTTCATCCATTAACCAGCTCGGTGAAGGTCGTTCTATACTAGGATCTTAGACTATCAGTCAATATTTAAAGATTCGTCACAAACATTACAGTACCTTTTCATAAACTAACCATGACACAAAATTGGATAGTAACTAAACAATATTATATCCTTTAAAACCATCACGTGTACATTGTACACTTCGTCGCGCTTAAAAGTGTTCACGAAAACTGTGTAAGACAAAATTTATCCACTCCCCCCCCCCCCATCAGTTTATTGTAGCCATTTTCTGGCGCCCATTGTTGTGAGGGGAGGGAGCGCTGTAGTTCGTGACCGTACGCCGACGTGGAGTTTGGCTCAAGTTAGAATAGAATGTAGATTATAAAATATTAGATTATACAACCTTATTTTTTGTATACCTTAAGCCCAAAAAGGGTTCATTGTACTCATCATTATGAAAACTTTTACTATGGTACCAAATAAGAAATAGCGAATAAAAATCTGCTGTTCCATACATTTATCTTCACATAATTCAAGTACAATTTACAGTTGGGGAATAAATAGGTTCGTCAGTTTTCAAATTCATTCCTTTCCCACATCGCGGGCACATGTTATCTTTTCAAACTATTGAACGGAACAGACCAATGCATGAAAAATTACGTTTAATTATTTGGTAGCAAAGATCAAAATTGCTTTTTGTCTCCATATGACGTAGTAGTGCCATAATTATAATGTCTTTGATTTGATTTAAGGAGTTCTGTTGTAAAAACCTTTAAATCAATCAATTCGATGATTAAATAAATTAACATTACTAGTGGTTGTCATCATGTCACCATTATAATTTTTAATATCCTGTCAAAAAATACTTGTATTTTCATTTATATAATGTTAGTAATACGTAGTCGGTAAAATAGGTCGTTGCTTGCACTGTGCAAGCAAAACTAGACCTTAAAGTGTATAACATATTCGTTCCCCTACTGTACATATGAGTACAATGACCCCTTATCAGGTTTATGGTAGGTATAAAAAAATAAGGTTGTATAAAGTTTTAGATATAAGAAAATTGTGTGCCTATGATCCATGAAAGATAATTTAGATTACTACTATATCTTAACAATTCCCATCGTCAGCTCTTATTAAGAATGTTCTCGTAATTTATACGATAAGAATCCTTATCCTTACTATCTTTACTTCATTATCCTTACTAATATTATAAACGCGAATGTTTGTATGTATGGATGTACGTATGGATGTTTGTTACTCTTTCACGCAAAAACGGCTTAACGGATTTGGATGAGATTTGGCACACAGATAGATTATAGCCTGGATTAGTACATAGGATACTTTTTATCCGGGTACATCAAGTAGTTCTCCTAGGATGCGGGTGAAACCGCGGGTAATAGTCTAGTATAATATATATTACTACTTGATTTTTTCATAATAAAGAAGTTAGTCGTACGTTTAGTAATAGTCGCCTCGGCAGCCGGTCTCATCGATGTAACACAGTCCATTTATTTGAATCGCCTTTCACTGCATCAGCGCAGCAGATCTTTCAACCTTCTTTTATCTAGGGACTAGCGGCCCGTCCCGGCTTCGCACGGTTGGACATTTTCCTCGTTTTTGCAACATTTTTCATTTATGCTCCGCACCTATTAGTCATAGCGTGGTGTTATATAGCCTACCTCGATAAATGGACTATCCAACACAAAAATATTTGTTCAATTCCAACCGGTAGTTCCTGAGATTAGCGCATTCAAACAAACAAATTCTTCAGCTTTATAATATTAGTATAGATTTGATTGTATTGTTGGATAGATACATAGTTCTCTATCAAAAACTCGTAACAGTAGTAACAAAATTTTTATTTTTGTGATATTCCCCGCTTCTGCTCACCGCTTGTACCACACCCTTGTTACAGAAAACGTTCGCCAGCATCGTCCAAGCCCCGATGTATCAGATATAACCTTAAATTATTAATGTTTATTCGCGTATTTACTTCTCTCCCGCTGAAAGTCGCTGCTCAGCGCAGACGCAAGTATTTTCGATACATTTATACTTGTGTTGCTATGTTTAGATACCAGGTTTTAGTATTTAATGTTGTAGGAGTAATGTAAATGTTGGGAATCGCTTTATATAACATGAAACTAATGGGAATTAAGATGCACTTTCTAGGAATATGTCTGAAATACTAAGATGTGTTTGAAGATATTGTTTCTAAGCTTTCATTGTAAATAATGGAATCAGGTGGTACTTTGCGGAAATTTATGACATAGATCTACAATATCATGTTAAATCTGCTAAACTAGTAGTTAACAGTTAAGTTTACACTAACATAACACCACGCCTGTATTCCCCGAAAGGTTGGGCAGAGATGTATAGTAACACCCTCATTTCGCCGTTATGTTTAAGTCCCATGTAATACGGTGCGAGCCTATTGCCATGAACCAGGCACAAATCCATACTCCGGGCTGCTACTGAGGAATTCCACACGGAAAAATTCAATAACACTTTGCCTGACCTGGGGATCGAACCCACATCGAGACCCCTCCGTGCCTCGGAGAGCACGTTAAACAGTCGGTCCCGGGTGACATACGAATACGTATGACAGTCGTTACGGGAAGTCAGAAGCCCGAAAGTCTGACAACCGGTCTAACCTTAGGATAGCGGCATTGCCCAGTAACTGGGTTGCGTAGGTCTTATGGCAGTCGCTCCGTATAAAATACTGGTATTCAGCCGCATCTGGTTAGACTGGAAGCTGACCTCAAACATAGTTGGGAAAAGGCTAGGCAGAATGATTCTACGAACTATTCAAATAAAATTTACAAGATCCGAATGAC
Organism: Amphipyra berbera; assembly: GCA_910594945.2. Classification (NCBI taxonomy): domain Eukaryota; kingdom Metazoa; phylum Arthropoda; class Insecta; order Lepidoptera; family Noctuidae; genus Amphipyra; species Amphipyra berbera. Next base: position 3,274,789 of record OU343136.1, on the reverse strand, counting down.
CGCCTTAACCTCGTACTACAAAACTACAGCGCCCTCTATAGGTATAGATAATAATTATGCTTGCGCATCATTCTGTGTACCGTAATCTTTCGAGTGGGCGAACTGTTCATGCTAATTTTTAAGGGTCAAAACAGAATATTTGCAAGGGTAACAACCCATTTATTTTTACGATACGACCTTAAGCGTTAAAGTTTATTTTCGGTATTACCAGCTTCTGCAGTTGTGGGCACGTTTTTAAAACACCTACTGTATTTATTGTCAACGTCAATGTTCAAAGTCAAGCTTGATATTTGGGATACAGCGGGACAGGAGCGATACAGAACATTGACATCAAGTTTTTATAGAGACGCTCACGGTGCTATATTAGTTTACGATGTGTCAGAACCGTAGTCCCTAACAAAACTGAATGAGTGGATCGAGCAACTTCAAGTACCTATACTCCACCAAAAAGAACATAGTTTGCTTAGTTGTCGGCAATAAGATTGACAAGCATATCATTTTGGGACCCAGTGCATAATATCAGCAAGCACATTGGATCACCCGCGCGTCAGCGCAACGAGTATTCCCAAGGAGGGTTGATGTCAGGCAGGCGGCCGGTCATAAAACAATAAGCCAAAACCTCTAACAACATGAATTTCATAAATACATGTTGTGCCGACCCCACCTATTGTGGGATAAGGTCAGGAAGAAGAAGAAGCTTCGAAAATGATGCGGATTAAAATTTTAGTGGGTCTCTGCAAATGATTTTGTATTAGAAATCTTTATACAGGGTGTAAACGAAAGCATGTAATTCCTTCAAACCTCGTGATGTACTGCTGACATAGATTAACACTGCACGAGATACTTTTGGATTCAACAAATAAAAAAATTATAAGAAGTAAACATGTGTTCTTAACGTGAGGCATTTTAGCGCCTCGTACGAATTGCGCGGCTATCGCTCGCCGCTTGGTCATTTAACTCGGGGCGCTTAAATGCCTCACGTTAAGAACACATGTTTACTTCTTATAATTTTTTTATTTGTTGAATCCAAAAGTATCCCGTGCAGTGTTAATCTATGTCAGCAGTACATCACGAGATTTGAAGGAATTACATGATTTCGTTTACATCCTGTAGATGTGCTATCGCTTATCGCGTGGGTTTAGCAAAAATAAGAAGATTTGTATAAAACACTAATCTTTACAAAGTATAAAACAAAGTCGCTCCTGCTGTCTGTACGCTTAGATCTTTTAAACTACGCAACGGATTTTAATGTAGTTTTAAGCAATAAATAGAGTGATTCAAGAGGAAGGTTTATATGCCCCACATTAGTATCTACATTGCACCCGTGCGAAGCTGGGGCGGGTCGCTAGTATTTCATAAATGCTTCAGTTCTGTTGATACTGTGGCGGCATCTATCACGCCACATGCGAACTATCCTGCATCGCGGTATCAAAGTTTGACACGCAGATAGTATATATACAAGTTCCCAACATCAACCATCGGGCAGTGGCCCGCCAGGCACAAGACTCCGCCTGGTAGGAGGATCCTCCTTTTCGTAGGCGGAACACCATATCTCGTTCCCCTACATTGGTGACCCCGACGTGATCGTCACAGACAATGTTTCCACATTGGTGACGATTACTAACGCAACCTTCGCAGCCTATAAACATCAGCAGCAACATCATCACTCCCCTCTGCTCAACATTCAAGCAAGCAGCAAGTCACACAGCCAGCCAGCATCCTCGGCTTCATCGTGTCACCACTAGCTTGCAGCGAACGCGCAAGCCTGGTCACACCTTCAGCCCTCTTCAGCAACATGGCACAGCACGCTGCAAATTCGACCGGTCAACTAGCAGAGGCACATCTCTCCTGGTCGACGCCAGCAGCCAGCCACTTCTCACCGCTCACAGTTCCGACTCACCGTGAACGACGCGGCATCCGGTTCCGACTCACTGGAACCCTCACCTGGCCCTGGCAAAGCATCTCGACATGCAACGACTTGCTGACTCATCATTACAATCGACCTCCGGTCTTGGGGGGGAGTGATGTGGCGGCATCTATCACGCCACATGCGAACTATCCTGCATCGCGGTATCAAAGTTTGACACGCAGATAGTATATATACAAGTTCCCAACATCAACCGTCGGGCAGTGGCCCGCCAGGCACAAGACTCCGCCTGGTAGGAGGATCCTCCTTTTCGTAGGCGGAACACCATATCTCGTTCCCCTACAATACGATATCAAAATAATCGATATCTGCAGTTTTATTAAATTACTGATTGATCTGTGATTAAAAAAGAGTACAGTTCATTGCAACGTAGGTACTAACCAACAGCAATCAACTATTATTTTATTTATACATGGCTAGTTAGCCCGAGAGTATACTTCCCAGTTCGGTCAGATTCTTTGTTCCAGTACATTGCTTGCTTAGTTCGTAAAATTTGCAGAAGTGAACTAGCTGCGGGTGTGCCTCCAGATTAAAAGTAAGTTAAGCAGGCAATGGATTGTAACGAAGAATCTGAACGCACAGGTCCGGATTTATGTTCTGCCTAGCCTTATCCCAACTATGTTGGGGTCAGCTTCCAGTCTAACCAGATGCGGCTGAATACCAGTATTTTAAACGGAGCGACTGCCATCAGACCTCCGCAACCCAGTTACTGAGCAATGCCAATATCCTAAGATTAGACCTTTTGTCAGAATTTCGGGCTTCTGACTTCCCGTAACGACTGTCATAGGTATTCGTATGAGACATAAATATGGATTAAAAATGCTTGTTTATATGTAAACTTCAATTTTGACACATTCTCAACTCATGAGTATAGCAGACAACACATCGCATACGCTTGATCGCTAAACTTAAACAGTACAAGCTCCACACAATCTCTTTCAAAGGACTCACCATAAACTCGAAAATAAAACCCAAAAATCATATTACAAACACCACACATTAAAACAAAGCACCATTCACTCAAACACAAACCAACAATCGCCTCCCTCCCCAACCCTGCCCCCTCACATATCATTTTACTTTGTTTGTAAAACATTTGTATAAATACAGCCTGTTTATCATATTTACTGTCGGTCCACCCATAACCTACGTTGTTAACATAGTTACTGTACGAAATACGGGGCGAGCAGTAGCTGGCAACCGGCGAATGGGGTCACAACGCCATGCCAATATAGGGATAAGAATTGTAATATGCTTGATTGCTGTGTAGACAAAGAAGGTATATTTTATATGTATTGTTTTGTAGTTCTTGCTTATTCGTGTTGTATTGAAGTACGTTTTTGTGTTTTTGTTTATAGATCGTCATTACCGGCCTAATCTTGATTATTGGTTTTTAGTTTAACCATATGAAAATCAATATGTTTCTGCCCGTTTCCTATAAATAATAAACATGAAATGGTAGTATTTTTTTATTACCGAACTGGGCATATAAATAAATTCGTTAGCTAATTTTACCAGTGATAGCTACTTCCATATGGAAGGGTCTACTAGGTATGCAAAGCCTACTAGGTCTTGGCTTCATTATTATACACGAGTCTCAATTTTGACTAATAACGCCCCGTCAATTATAGAAATCGGCCATTAATGTATCAGTATTTGAAACATTGCGACTGCCATCTGATAAGTTTTTCTAGTATAAACACGTCACGTCGCTGCAGCAGCGCTGCGTTCGTAGACTAAATCGCACCGCAGCGCTGCCACAGCGATGAGTTTCTACTAGACACACTGGGTGGATTAAATGAAGCATCCACGAATGACAATACTTGAGTACGTTCGTTGCACCCTGGGCAGTCAGCCCCGCTACCAACCTTGTTCACTGGCCAATATTTTCACCACAGCATGAGCAATTCTGACGTAGGTCGTTTTTTTTTCTTTTTTTCTAATCGTCTGCTTGTAGATGGTCTTGCGGACCGTTTCTACGTAACCGGGCAGTTATTGGCGAGACCTGAAGGGTCTCAAACCAATGGGGATCGCTTAGATCGTGCCGACTAGAATTTATTACCAGACTTTCAGACTTCAGACTATCCGTGACGACAGACATGCGAAAAGCCGCTTTAAAAAAAATTTAGAATTTTTTGTCGACAGCTAGAAAGTGTCTCTGTAAACTTACTGGATTTATTACGTAGGTACTCCAACCAGAACCAAAAAACCACCATGACCATTAATTACTGGGAACTGAAATTATATGCAATGGACCTACCATTTCCATCCGCTGAACGCAGTTGATCAAAATGTGTTTTGACACGATTAAAGACCCAGTATTGGATAGAACGTCAACAATGATTACTAACTCACAACAGTTAACCGAGTTTCCACATGCAAAGGAATTCTGTTACAAAATGGCCGATTAGATTGTTTAAGCGAGCACCGCTTACATAACTATTCGAAGCGATAACTGGTTTTATTATAGTTAACACTGGTAAAACTAATCTTATGCTATTATATGTTATGAAGTGAAGTCTGGGACTTAATTATAATACTAGAGGATGGACCGCGACTTCGTCTACGTATAACGTTGATTTTTCAATAATCATGTGCCCGTCAGATTCTTCTTTTTCTCTCGGTGGTGTAAAGGTTACTTCAGCACGGTCATGCATACTGTAAATGATAAATTATTTTTTCTTTCCGTAAATAAATCTGTTACAGACACTTTTACAAGTCAATGTAATGTTTTTTTTAACTAGATGGCGCCGGCATTTCCTATCTGACTAGCTCTGAGAAGAAAAGCCGAAATAAACTCTAGAGATCAAGGTCTCTTTTAAAGTCCAAACATTATGGTATAAAAACTATGTGAGTGTAACAATGTAGGGCGACGTCAAAGTGCCATAGCAGGTTTGAATTGACCTGTCCTAACTGTGGAAACCGTTATCACACCTACGCATGTTATAGAATGTGTTAGCACGCTCATGCATGCAGTAGAATGCTATACCACGCATACACATGCTATAAAATACTTTCAAAGCTAAAATTATTCATTCAAGCAATAAATTTTTGATAACGGTGTCTAAAAACCATCCATCTTTTTGCGAATTGATGTTGATTAATGTCATTAGTCCCATAAATTCCATTACAATATTACAGTTATGGTATAATGGAATTAAACACCTCGTGGAGCAGGACATTAACTTAATAAAAGACATTATTATGACGTTATTAAAATTATTCGTGAGTTGATATAATTGAAACCTTTAGTTAATGGTATTGAAGAGTTCTTTGTCTATTGTACTATTTTGATGGTATTAGTATTGTTAACATACATACATAAACTCACACCTTTTTCCCAGGGGGTAGGCAGAAACTATAGAACGCCACATGCTACGATCCTTACATACTCCTTTCGCTTCATCCACATTCATACATCTTATCATACACACACACCGGTTGAGAGTAAGTACTACGCACATTATTGTTTACATAATTAGGTAAATAATCATCCATAATCAAGAGATGCTATACTATTTTTTTTTTTTGGAATGGATACAACTTCAACTTCAAATGTTTATTGCAATCATGAGTACATAGGATGTTACAATTATAGTTGTAGGCTCATACATGATACCCTGTTAGGGCGCAGCTATACAATTTTATTATATTATTAATTATGAAATAAAATAAGATTACAATCACTTACACTATTTTTTAGTTTAGAAAATGTTAATGTTATAAATTTATAAATATTATTATTATATGTCCCTATATTATTTAATTAATATAATATATTATTATCATATATTATATTATATTGTATTCATATTTTACATTCGGTTACAGTTTAGTTCTGTCCTCGAAAAACTCTTTTAGACAATAATAACATTTTTGAGATAAGTATTTTTTTAACATACATACATACATAAACTCACGCCTTTTTCCCATGGGGGTAGGCAGAAACTATAGAACGCCACATGCTACGACTCTTACATACCCCTTTCGCTTCATCCACATTCATACATCTTGTCATACACGCACGCCGGTTGAGAGTACTACGCACCTGACCTTTGTGAAGAACATCACCAATAACATCGATGTATGTCCTTCTAGGACGTCCTCTACCGGCGTTCCCATTAACATCCGCCTTATAAATTTCTTTTGTTAATCGCCGTTCACTCATTCTCTCAACATGGCCAAACCACCTAAGCATACTCCTGTATTTTTTTAATTTAATTTTAAATATATACATATATCTTTGTGTATCGTGTGGTTAGTGACTAACCTGGTGTCAGAATTTATGCCGCCCATGGGCCTCTGACTTGGCTTCACATGCCGTCGAAAAATATCTCTCAGGTTTCCTCACAATGTTTTCCTTTACCGTTTTTAAGCAACTTAAAATTATACTATACGCACATGAATCCGAAAAGTCAGTATTATACCATGCTTCTAAAAACCTAGTCGAACTAAAATGAACTCTATTTTCAATAAACACAAACATCAAAGTAGTCAAAAATATCCAAGCGGCTAACAAACAGTCACTCACTATTAACTGCCACCTGTTCGCCCTCCATATCAAAAGGGGTCTCGTTTACAAAGAGGTGCGTGACAAATAAATGATTTGGGCCTGGTCGGGCATCGCCGCCATTGTCACCGAATTGACGGTACAATACGAAGGTAACTTGTCACAATTATTATTGTTGGCATATGTTTATAAAAATATGGTTTAGTATTGGACAAATGGAGAAAGAGATCCGGGTTTTAAATAACAATTTAACTTGTTGCGGTTTAAAAGATGATGTAGTGACAAAAATTGAAAGGAGTATGCTTAGGTGGTTTGGCCATGTTGAGAGAATGAGTGAACGGCGATTAGGGAAAAGGAATTTATAAGGCGGATGTTAATGGGAACGCCGGTAGAGGACGTCCTAGAAGGACATACATCGATGTTATTGGTGATGTTCTTCACAAAGGTCAGATGCGTAGTACTCTCAACCGGCGTGCGTGTATGACAAGATGTATGAATGTGGATGAAGCGAAAGGGGTATGTAGGAGTTGGAGCATGTGGCGTTCTATAGTTTCTGCCTACCCCCATGGGAAAAAGGCGTGAGTTTATGTATGTATGTATTTATGAATGTAATTTAACTTAGGCAAATACTCAAACGCTAGTCAATTTTAAATTGCCGTTAATTTCGTGCTGTCACTGTCATTTTGCCTTAGAGTGACAGTGACAGCACGAGACTTAACGACAACTTAAAATTGAGTAGCGTTTGAGTATTTGGGCATTAGTGTTTCATCGAAGTTAAGACAACCCGTTAGCCAGAATAAACAGAGTAGAGAAATTAGTCTTAAGTTTATGTAAGTTAATAGTACATTACTGCCGCGGTCTGTAATGACTGCGTTGCTGGCAGCACTGATGATGGCCGAGAGCGCAGCGTAGTGCAGCTCCAGGCCATCACAGCGCGGTCAGCATTGCAGCTCTTGATGGACAATCTGGAATAAAGGCCAAGACCGAAGATCGAGGCCTTTATAGCGCGGACAGCAAGGGCTGCAATGATGACCAAGCTTGAAGGCCGAGGGCGTAGCTAAACTAAGCTCGAGGCCATCATAGCGTGGCCAGCAGCGCAGTCATTGCGGACCAAGGCTTGTATAGTGCTTTACTCAAACAATGCGAGTAGTTTAAATAAAACCAGATTAGTATAGTAAGAATTTATTTAAAGTACGATTTGTTTCTTCTCCGGTCCTTAGTTATAGTCTGTAATGTTTGTACTGCCTGTATCTATACAGCCAAATTCTGTATAAAAACTTTTTGCATCAGACTATTTTTGAAACAAAACTCGACAATAATGGATTTTCAAAGGAAATTGCTGGTGGTTAAAACTCACCAGCAATGAAATCCCATACAACATTGCTGGCGCCTATTCAAGTAGCGCGGAAAGGTCGACTTTGCTCAAAGAAGGTTGTCAAAATAATGACCACATTACAAGCATTTCTGAGTAAAGGATATTATATAAAAGATATTTGGCCATAAGTTTGACAAACTAATTATGTTTTATGATCAGCACAGTAGTGTCCCACTGCTAGACACAGTACAGCAGGGCTAGGCACGGGCCTCTTCTCAGGATGAGAGGGGTTTAGACCCTAGTCCGCCACGCTGGCCTGGCACAGGTTGGTGGACTACACGATCGAGAACTTTGCACCCTCTCAGGTGTGCAGGTTTTCTCACGATGTTTTCCTTCACCGTTACCACAAGTGATAATTCAATTCTGAACCAATTCAAGAGGTTTATTTCGCTTTTGAGAGTACTACGCACATATTGTTTACATATAGGTAAATAATCATCCATAATCAAGAGATGAAAACTATTTTTGTTTTGGTTTTGTTTTTTAAAAAAACGTTTCCCCTCACTAGGATTTCTCCTGTATCGTGGGTGCGTTTACAGAAAGTTTAAAAATATATTTCACGCAAATTACAATATATTATGGTTACGTTATCAGAATTGCTTCAATAAAAAGTATTTAAAAACCACCATGAATCTAAGGGTTGTCACAAAGGCTATTCTGATCAGAATCGCGACAATACGATCAATCACCGCGGTTTAACAGCGGCCATATTTGATTATTTTTACCGCTTTTTACTACCGCAATTGGATAGCTCGTCGACGACACACGGAATGCAAACTCGAAACATGCACGTGTGTTAAACAATACACAATCATAAACATGAACGTTTCTCACGATAGTTAACACAACAAACATCACGCCTTGTATTCCCCGAAGGGTTCGGCAGAGGTGTTTTAGTACACCCTCGTTTCGCCAGTTATGTTTAAGTCCCATGTAACAGGGGCGAGCCTATTGCCATTAACCAGACACGAAATCCAGACTCCGGGCTGCTACTGAGAAATTCCTAATGGAAAAACTCAATAACACTTTGCCCGACTTGGGGATCGTACCCAGTACCTCACGATCAGCAGTCGCGCTTGCCACGACTAGACCAAAGAGGCAGTTAAAAAGCACTGCTGCTGTTATAAAACGTTTTAAAAGAGATTTAATTATGATAGGTACTGCATTGAGCTTATTCGTTTGTCTAATGTACCAAATCCACTAGAAGAAAGAAAGAAAGAAAGAAAAAGTATTTATTTTCCGCCCACGCGGACGCATACGGATCCTTAAAATTAAAAATATAATGTTTCTTAAAAATTAACACTTATATTTAAACCTATTATATTAAACAACACGGTAACCCAAACACACAAAAAAAAAAAATCTATGGTTACTAGCTAGTTGTATTGCACAAGTTCTTGCAGTAAGTGCTCTCGTAGTTTCTAAAACTTGCAGAAGTCGACTTGCTGTAGGTGTCCACAGTTTGAAAGCCGGTTGTAGAAGTCGACTTGCACAATAAAAACTAATAGAGAATTTGACGCTATACAAAAAAGAAATGCTTGAGCTAATGCAAGACTGAGATGAAAAGTATACATGGTAGTTTTTTTTAACCGCATCTGGAGGGCAAGTACTCTAAATACTGGAGATAGCCAATTTTACGCAAAGGAAACATTCATCAATTTTCAAAAAGAATCAAAATTCCATTCAAACATTTTTGAAAATTCGCTAGTCGCACCCGGGTAGGTATCGAACCGGGTAAAATTCGACTCAATAACAGTCTGTACTTTTATGGCATCAAGCGATAGGGCAATCATAAGGATCAAATCTCTCTAACAAATATGGTAAATTTGATTCTTTGAGTAAAAATTCCTATTTCCAGTATAATTTAAAGTACTTTCCCTACTCGTGTGGTAAAAAAATTCCAGCCTGTACACCGAAAGACCTAAAAATATCGTCCCCGTAGAGCGAAAAGTCATTAAGTCGAAAAATCGTGCTTTGAGATAATGAGTCTTACATAATTGGACTTTAACTCTCCTTATCACAAAACACAATTTTTCGACTCAATGACTTTTCGCTCTACGGTGACGATATACTCTACTTCAACTCAAAAATCATTATCAAACACTTGTGAACCTACTCAATTTGTGTGACAAATAGCGCGCTATTCCTCACACTCCGTTATCCGGCGATACGACAAGAAAATCTTACAATAAAACAGGTCATCTAAGCTAACATTGAATATTTCAACCCTATCTCAACGGTGTTGTATGTCCGCTTCAATCGAACATAATAAAACAAAAGACACCTTAATTGACCGTTGTTATAGCTTGGGCTCAAATATAGCTACACCCTATATTGAATAAGATAACGATAGGGATAATAGTTTGAGGGTTAATCGGTTGCAAGTCTCACGTTAACCCAATTTGATGTTAGAATGGTAATTTAGTGATATCTTCTTCATCCAGCGACTTACAAACGTAGTGTCAGCCCTATCTATATCTATACCTATATACTTATCTATACTAATATTATAAAGAGGAAAGATTTGTATGTTTGGATTTTTGTATATAACGAATAAACTTAAAAACTACTGGACCGATTTCAAAAATTCTTTTGCCATTAGAAAGCTACATTATCACTGAGTAACATAAGCTACGGGCGGAGCCGTGAGGACACAGCTAGTAATATTATAAAGAGGAAAGATTTGTATTTTTGTATGTAACGAATAAACTTAAAAACTACTGGACCGATTTCAAAAAATATTTTGCCGTTAGAAAGCTACATTATCATTGAGTAACATAGGCTACGGGCGGAGCCGTGAGGACACAGCTAGTTGATTATAAGCTTAGTGGTAGAATGTTTGCCTTCATGTAGGAGCATCTGAGTTTGACTCCGGATGCAGGTTTCATCACGATATTTTTCCTTCACCTTTAATGCAGGTGATAATGAAATTCTAACAGCAGTGATAGCCTTGTGGTGTGACGTCAAACTGCCAAGTCATACGTCTCTAGTTCGAACCTAAGGCACGCATCTCTGTCTTTTCGAATTCATGTGCGGATCAGAATTTGAATATCATTTGCGTTAACGGTGAAGGAAAACATCTTGAGGAAATGCACTCCTGGGTGGGCTCCAAAAAAGGTTCTCGATGGCATGTATAGTCCGCCAACCTGCACCAGGCTGGTATTATGGACTAAGGCCTAAAACCCTTCTTATTGTGAGAAGAGACCCATACCCAACTCACCTGTACAGTGGCGGATCGGCATCTGCGCTACGGGTCGTGGGTTCGATTCCCGCACGGAACAAATATTTGTATGGCCTACAGATAGTTGTGCCGAGTCTGGATGTTTGTGCGTGTGAAGATTTGTGTCTGTAAACGCACCCACAATACAGGAGAAATCCTAGTGTGGGGCAACGTTTTTTTTGAAAAAAAAAAAAAAAAAAAAAAAAAAAAAATATGTGACAGGAATGGGTGATTATAGTCAGTAGTCAGTCCAAAAGTCCAAAAGACACAAGTCCTGCATGGAGGGCAAGTATTCAACCGCTAAGCTATCACAGATTATACAAACAAAAAATACTAACAAAAACATAATAATTGAAGATAATATGCAAAAATTTTGTATAACGTAGGTAACAGATATACCTACGTAAGGCTACATACTGTAAGGCTACTGTTGTATAACTGTATAATTTAGCGGGGCCGCAAGTATGCATGTTTTACTCTGCCCCAAGAGACATTGTCTCTGCATCCGCTAATTTTCGTCCCACATGGTACACAACGCGTTATTTTTGTACTTAAAAATACGATGCTGAAGAATATTAGGATTCTTTTATGTAACATGTTTTGTATTTTTGTAAACTGAATTGGATATCATTTGCATTTGTGTTAGGGTGATAGGTGAATCCGGGGTTGCGATGCATGCTTTTGCGAATCCCGTGACCCCGGGCGAACGGTCAGGAGGAGGAACACCGTTGGTTTTTAACCGGTAAGAGTCCGGCAGACCCCCTCGCTTTCCCCGGGCGAGGGACATCCATGAGGGTTTTCCAACGATAAAAAAGGGCGATAGGTGAATACATATATTTTACAGATCCGAATTGGATTATCACTTGTGTTAACGGTGACGGAAAAATATCGTGAGAAAACCTAACTAATAGGGCTCCAAAATTCACCTTGGAGTGTTAATGTGGTGCTGTTCCACAAACGATGGGACACCTGATATCATGCCCTGCGTGCCCTGATACCTGCACGTTACAGGAACTAATGGACGCTACTGATAACGCTAAACTCGTAGCTAAGTTCTGGGCCGACTCAATTTAGATTGCCATCGACACGCTAAGAAGAAGAAAGGCTCCAAACAGTTTTCAATGGTGTGTGCAGTCCGCCAACTCGCACTAGGCCAGCGTGGTGGAGTAAATCCTAAACCTTTTTCATTCTGAGTAGAGGCCCGTGGTCAGCAGTAGGACAGCAATGGTCTACGATTATAATAAATACATTTCTCCTTTTATGGATATCAAAATGTATGACAAATGCCCAAATACTCAAACGCTACTCAATTTTAAGTTGCCATTAATTTCGTGCTGTCACTGTCACTTTGTCTTGAACTGACAGTGACAGCACGAGACTTAACGGCAACTTAAAATTGAATAGCGTTTGAGTATTTGGTCAAAGGACAGTTTATTTTGTGTATTGTCTACGTATACGTACTGATGTCTGTGTTAAAACTGGATATATTGAAATAGGTCCTATTATATCTTATTGGTTTATGTAAAAAAATCTTCTGTGCATCAAATGATGATGATGAATTTCTAGACCGACTTCGGCCACAGCGACAGCTTCCGGTAGGACTCAGGTTCATCAGCTCGACAGCTTGCTTGCTGGTTACTAATGTATCCAATCTTGGCCAAAAAGGTGCGATAACAACGAGCGAGTATATAATGACTGCTGGTGGTTTGGCCTTAGAGTCATCAAATATTAGTTTTGCTTTAAGAATTTAATAGACATAGATATTTTTAAAAACCTTAACACTTCTTCAATCGGTTAAAAATGCGTATTTTATCAGCGAATATTTCACAATAAAACGTTTGTTTACATTTTATAAAAAAATAAAATGGTCGGACTGTACCTACATGAATGTACGCAAACGCGAAAAGAACCACGCTGTTTCTCGAAACATTCAATGGATATTACAATTTTATTTTTATTAAACCCATGTTTATCTTTCTACCGCTCCTCCTCGGGGTTTATACACGGGATTATCTGTTTCACGGAAAATTTTCAACACATATCGAAGGCAGAGTCGGCAGCAGCGGCATTTCCAATTAAAGCAATTATTCAAAATATTGACGAATATTTTTATTCGCTGTTGGTTAAAATTTTGTGTGATTTTTATTTTAATATTAATCGCAGTCGTGTTCGGTTTTTGAACGACGAATATTACTGTAATAAATTAAATGGAAGTGCTAAAATTATGTGGTTTATTTTTGTTTGTCGAGCGTAGTTGAGGGTTACGCACACGACCGATTTCAGTCTGGAAGAGAGGTAGTATTATGCTCAATACTAAACAGGTCCTGTCGACATGATCAACTGAACTGGACTATCCTATCGATTTAATCAATGATCTTTATAAATTGACAGCAAAGTATTTACAAAAAAGAGTGCAATAAAAGTGGAACACCATTTACCTTCTGACATACATTCCTCGCTTCTTCTACACACACTGTGGCCAATTTTTCGTACTGCAAACGTTTTTTAAAAACCATATATACATTATCCATAATCGAAATTCTAATTTCTTCCACATGAGCCATCTTTTTCCACTTAAACGGAGCCGAAACACTTACCATGACGTATTTTATGGGCGTCCCATGATGTAATGTCTGCAGTAATGGGTTACGATATTCTGGTAAGCCCACACTAAAACTTATTGATATTAACCCATGTTACATAATATGACATATCTAGATTTTTTTACGACTCATGACGTGACTTTTATAGCCGTAGTATGCAATATAACGTGGTGTATGTATTTTTGCCACATTACCCAAAAAGGGCCGGTGTATGTGTTACTTATGTATGTGTGTTTGTACATAAAAACATGCGTATTACCAGTAATGGTAAGAGCAGAGGCATTATTGCTACAATATTGCTTTAAGTACCTACCTAATTTTATTTTATTTTATTGTATTTGGGTGGCTTACAGCTAACAATACAGTAAATAATAGTGAGGTAGTTCACGACAAGCCATTTACAAGCCTCCACAATTAGTAAAAGAATATTGTTGTAGAAGTAAAATAGATTAACATAGTAAGCAAAGATTAAATACATAGACAGAAGTGCATGCGCAACCGCTTAATAAGCATTAGAATCAGAAACATTTTTAGATAGAATAGTATTAGGTCCTTACCTATGAAATTGGCGTTTTTTTCTCACAAATAGAGGGCCTCGTCACTTCTATGATTTAAAATATTAATCAATTGCTTGATATTATATCGAATAATGACCATCATAGGCAACTACCAATAGTAAAAAAAACCTTATTATTTATAGTTTTCTAAACATAAAAAATACCTTAATAATGCCTCCTCTTTTTGTTAGCAGAAATGTACACTATTTTTGTTTTAACTTAGCCAAAACTTATTTTTGTCGCATAATCTAAGTGGAATACGTTATCTTAGTTTTTAAACATTAGTGCATAAAAGTTTTAAAACATTAGTGTTTATAGTTGTTAAATAAATTAAGAAAATGTTAGTATGAAAAATGCAACTTCTTTGAAATTCTCCATACAAAACGCTGATTTCATAGGTGGGGACCTAATATTAATCGATGCTAAGCTGCTTGTAAACAAATCAATTGAGGGTTGTTCGTTCTTAACAATTAGGTTAATAGTCTTATGTCGCTGTTAGCAGGTGATAAATGACAAATGATTTTTATTTCTGTAAATAAATCTGTTACAGAACCGATTGGTAATTACCAACCGCACAGATCATACGATTTGAGGGGTTAAGCTGCGCTTGCCGCGGTCAGTCTGCGGATAGGTGACCGTTCGTTACACATCGAGACCCCTCCGTGTCTCGGAGAGCACGTTAAACAGTCGATCCCGGGTGTCATACGAATACCTACGTCAGTCATTACGGGACGTCTGAAGCCTGAAAGTCTGACAACGGGTCTAACCTAAGAGTATCGGCATTGCCCAGTTACTGGGTTGCGAAGGTCTGATGGCAGTCGCTCAGTGTAAAGTACTGGTATTCAGCCGCATCTGGTTAGACTGGAAGCTGACTTCAACATAATTGGGAAAAGGATAACCGTTCAACTGCCGGGGCGTAGGACTCTTCTCGGTGGTTTACGCCTTATGGTCAAAGCACACATATCAACTCGAAAAGGGATCGTAACCGTATCGCCTTTCGCCTCGCCGTCAAACAGGCGTCAACCTAACGTAAGCACGTAACTAAACCGGATCAGCAGCTCCGATACGTCTACTCGGCTACGGCTAGGCGACGCCGCGCTTACGGCTCGCAGTAACAGTGGTGTGCTGCAGGCAGGCCGCGGGAGAGGTGAGAGGGGCAAGGGTGGACGAAGAGACGTAAGCTCGGGTACGGAGAGACGTAAGCGCGGGGACGACGAGCCGTAAGCGCGGGAACCACGTTGACCACACACCGCACCGCGGTTCGTGAGCTTGTCCCGAGGCGAGGCGATTACGTTACAATTCCGATTAGAGTGCGTTGCAGTAGGGAGTTTCATACAAAGAATACTGAACGGCTTGAGTTGATACGGTGACGATCCCTTTCCGATTTGATATGTGTGCTTTGACCTTTAGGCCACCACGTCGACGTGGTGCGGGTTGGTGGACTACACACATCATTGAGAATTACTGTTTGGAGCCCTCTCAGGTGTGCAGCTTTCTTCAAGATATTTTTCCTTTACCGTTAATGTATAGTTTACATGAGCTTGGTATTTAATGCTTAGTACTTGTCACATACACTTATACCTTACGTGTAAACATGCTGAATTAGTGCTTAGTATTAGTGAAACTGCAAATCTATACTAATACCTATATTATAAAGCTGAAGAGTTTGTTTATTTCAACGCTCTAATCCCAGGATCTACTGGTTGGAATTGAAAAATTATTTTTGTGTTGGATAGTTCATTTATCGAGGAAGGTTATAGGCTATATAACATCACGCTACGACCAATAGGAGCGGAGCATAAATGAAAAATGTTGTAAAAACCCGTGGGAAGCCGGAACGGGCCGCTAGTAATGAAATATAAGCAATTATGCACAATACATTCAGCTCCCAAAAATAATTATGGTCAAAATAAATGTACTTATTAATGGTGCCAGTTAATACTGCGGTAAGTTTCGCTCGTTTAAACACGTTTAGTCCATTAATCGACCTTTTTATGTTCCAGAGTTTTGTTCGTAATAATAGTGAGGGAGATAAATGTTATTGAACGATGCTTACACGAGTATTCAATTAATCGGTTGGTAATCGAGTCTTTATTATTCCGATGTTGGGAGAATGTTTGGGATGGCGCTCCGAGAATGATTGTGGCGACTGGTAGTAATTTTGTTTTTTGTTTTCTTGACACAGTTTATTCTTCTTTACTTCTTTAAAAAAACGTTGCCCCACACTAGGATTTCTCCTGTATCGTGGGTGCGTTTACCGACACAAATCTTCACATGCACCAACACCCAGACCCGGAACAACTATCTGTAGGCCATACAAATATTTGTTCCGTGCGGGAATCGAACCCACGACCCGCAGCGCAGAAGCCAATCGCTTAGCCACTGCACCAAACGTGTCGTCATTGTGGGTGACAAAGACTGTATAATAGCATAATTACTTCATTACTGTCCCACTGCTGGGCAAGGGCCTCCTGGGTGATTAAGGCCTTAGTCCACCACACTAGCCCGGTGCGGATTGGCGGACTACACACACCAACGAAAACTTATTTGAGTCTACTCATGTGTGCCGGTTACCAAAATAAGTAAGTAAATAAGTAATATATAATCGAATTATTTATTTCCGTTTACACAATTATTATAAACTAGTACACAACTACATTCACACACACATTCACTGCTCATATACACACACATGTTGGTTTAAGTTTACTGGCATGACCAATGAAACATCCGTAATTACGGGTCAACAGTATTTATTTTTTTATTTATTTAAGCACGCTATTTATCTATTTGGAACTGGTTTACATCAATTACGTCACAAAGGGTTCATTTGAAAACCAGCGTCAGGCACTAGTGGTCTGACATTTATGCTGAACTGAACCTATTTGGCGCAGCCGCTAGACACACAGCTACTTTATTTTTTTTATTTTGTTTTGTCTCCTATGATTTTTTTTGTCTGTGTGTCTGACTGCTTTCGTGCCAAATAAATTTCTTTATTTCTTTCTTTCTTTCAAAATATATTTTCCTTCACTGTTAAAGCAAGTTATATTAATTCTGATCCGCACATGAATTCAAGAAGTTTGAGGTACGGGCCGGGTTTAATCTCAGACCCTCCTGCATGGAAGAGGAGCGTTCAATGGTACGTGTAGTAACGTAGTAGTACGTAGTAGTTAACACTGCATTTAAAGTAAAGACTATGTGTCACTTGGTATTTGTAGAAACACGGCTGCTCTAGGCGTTTTGAGAGGGAAAATGAAATTGTCATACAAATTATTCGAATGTTAATTTTTGTGGAGATTTAGCAAGCAATTTAGACCAAACTGCATACTATCTGAATCATATGGAATGTTTTCTCAATAAGAAGTGCACTTATTTCAATAGGCTTCCTAGGGACCTTAATGTCGACTTGTTCTGCACCAGTGTAGCGACCTTAAGACGGCTTTTGGCACAGTAATTTTTCAAGTATAGTTAACATGTCTACTACTCTCTGAACTCATGATATTTACATGTATGTACTTTCTTTTTATCGAGTTTTTCCTTAAACTAATGTGGAGGCTTGTTATTAACAAAAAAATTAATCACATTCTTTATTTCATTGGTTTGTTAGTCTGTAAGCCTTCTTTAAAATAATATAAATAAATATATATTCTAATCGTTGAACATTTGCCTTCCATGCAGGAGGTTCGGATTTCGACCCTGACCCACACCTCGGACTTTTCCGAGTTCATGTGCGGATCATAATTTAATTACCACTTGCGTTAACAGTGAAGGAAAATCTTTTGAAGAAACCTGCACACCCGAGAGGGCAAGTTTATTTTCTTAAAATAATATTTTGAATCTCTCTACTGTAAAGTAGGTATATTGGCGCTTTAGTCTTTTTACCTTTCCACTGACGATATCATTACTAAAATGTTGCTTCAAATTCAAAAACTGGAAATTAAATCTAAAACAATGCACAACACTTATCCCACATACGGCTAACAAACTTCAACACGGCTACCAAAAACCGCTATCAATACACAATTTACTGAACCCCGAAGAAGCCACACATAAATTCATAAGGCTATCGGCAAACTAGCCGACGGAAAGCCGTTTGGCAACGGAATTTTGCATCTAAAGTGACTTCATAAGCTCATCAAACTGTCTAATGTATACACAGAGTCAGGGACGGTGCGACAATCTGTGCATGCTTGGGGATCTGGAGCACTTAGTTTAGATATCACCGTCATGATATGGATAGGTAAATTAGCAGGATTTTAGCCGGGTGGGTTTTGAAAATAATTCCGATATTCGATATTGGTACTGCCGGAGAATAGGGGTATTTGAGAACCACAGGGTTAATTGGAACTCAGTTAAGGAATGTGTTTCTTACATCATTACGGCTACAGGTGTTATGTGTTTAAGACTAGCTGCCCGGACAGACTTCGTTCCGTACAAAAGTTATTGGCCTGTAGTGGGAAAAGAAAAGTGTTGTTTTTACTATTTTCCATGCAATTTTTATGTTTTTTCTCTCCATAAGAACCTTCCTTGTGCCTTAAGGAATATATTTAAAAAAAATAGCCGAATTGGTCGAGCCGTTCCCAAGTTTTGCGCTTAGCAACACATTTGGCGATTCATTTTTTTTTTAAATAGGTATAGATTACGATGTTATTATCATCATCCTCCTGCCCTTATCCCAAATTATTTGTGGTCGGCGCAGTATGTCTTCTTCTTCCATACATCTCTATTAGCCATCATCTCGGTAGTCACCCCCTTTCTAGCCATATCATCTTTCACACTATAGTTAATGTTAAT
This sequence comes from Amphipyra berbera, assembly GCA_910594945.2. Classification (NCBI taxonomy): domain Eukaryota; kingdom Metazoa; phylum Arthropoda; class Insecta; order Lepidoptera; family Noctuidae; genus Amphipyra; species Amphipyra berbera. The sequence continues at coordinate 3,255,803 of OU343136.1, read as the reverse complement.
CTTATACTTCTTAATGTTATTGTATATTTCAACATTTAAAATCAATTTCAAATCATGCAAATTAGCAACGTGGTTCTCAAAAAATCCCATTTTCTGGTATGTCAGTCCGTAGTTTTAAATACAAAATTGACGCCAAATTGATTTAATATAGAGTTGGGCATTCATTGAATGTACTAATCAAAATTAAATTGTGCATTATGTAATGTAAAATACTCTGGTACCTGGCGTTTTTTTATAAATAGGAATTGGATTAAGATTACATTTATTTTAAAGAGTATTAACCAGTAGATATCATTTCTGAATTCTTCTTGAATATTTGACATTCGTCATAACTTACATAAAACAGAGTAGGTACTATGGTGTTACTTGGTAATAGAAAACCTTATAATATCTGTGTGGGTAGCTAAATAATGTGGATAATAATATAGTTTTCTGGAAAGTTTCACTACAGATAAATCACACTAATATTATAAATATGAAAGTTTGTGAAGATGGATGGACGTTTGTTACTCAACTACGCAAAAACGCCTGAACAGATTTAGATAAAATTTGCCACACAGATAGAACATATCCTGGATTAACACATAACATACTTTTTATCCGGGTAGGTAGGTACTTGAAGTAGTTTATGTTGGACGCAAGTGAACCCGCGGGCAACAGTTATTATTAAATATTAATGTTGGGATGGACGGCAGTATGCATTTAGACGCCGAGAATATCCATATTTCTAGAATGTCCCTAAGGGTTACAGATTTAGAAGCCACAGTGGTTTCACCAAACAGGGTTACCTGGTGAATTAGTAAAGGTCATTATAAACTTTATAGCTGTCCTGTTTGATTAAACGCTTCATAATTTTTTAAATGCCTTGTAGAATAAATGTCGTGGAAATGCGTTCCTTGCGAAATACTGGGTGTAAAAATAGCCTTAACGAAGCCGAACATACTGTCCATCAAACTAAGTAACATACAGCAAAAATAATTGCTGGGAAACGATTCTTATTGTTTGGTATTAAAAACAGCTTTTAATTGTAGCGCGCAATGGAAGCGCGCGCGAGCAGCAGTCTGTGCATACATTTCAAAAATGTTGATAATGTTTGTATAGGAGAATATTTAGTAATAACATTTAAACTTAGTTTTCGTGAAAAACGTACAAAAATATGGTGACTTTGACCTTCAATATCTCCATAATCAGTCGGTTCCCAGGTGTGGCCCAATACCAAAAAATCTTCGTAATGATGGTTAGAATACGTGGCTCTCGGCTTCGTTAAGAGTATTCTTACACCCAATATGTGCGGTGTAACTTTGAATGATAGATTGAGAAATGATGAGATTAGACAAAGTTGCGGTTTAAAAGATGATGTAGTGACAAAAATTAAAAAGAGTATGCCTAGGTGGTTTGGTTTTGTTGAGAGAATGAGTGAACGGCGATTAACAAAAGGAATTTATAAGGTGAATGTCAATGGAAACGCCGCGCCGGTAGAGGACGTCCTAGAAGTACATACATCGATGTTATTGGTGATGTTCTTCACAAAGGTCAGGTGCGTAGTACTCTCAACCGGCGTGCGTGTATGACAAGATGTATGAATGTGGATGACACGAAAGAGGTATGTAAGGGGGCGAATATTCGAATAAATTTAACATTATTTTAACAAATCATTCTTCTCCCGGGTTGTTAACGTTATAGTATTGTCAGATTGTTTTTATTCTTGTCTTATTGCTTGACTGCAGGGGTATAGTTTGAGTTTTCATTATCATAATTATAATATTAAACATCTGCATTCTTAACTTTGGGATTATGCTAATGACGTTCTCAATTTTTGTTAATATTTTTCGAAGAATGGCCCAAGGGTCGTAGTATGTGGCGTTCTATAGGTTCAGCCTACCCCCATGAGAAAAAGGCGTCTGAGTTTATGTATGTATGTATGTAACTGCCTTGTTGGTCTAATGGTCGCAAGACTGCTGAGTATGGGGCACTGGGTTCGATCCTCAGGTCGGGCAATGTGTTATTGGGTTTTCCCATGAATAATTTCTCAGTAGCAATTCGGAGTTTGGATTTGTGCCCGGTTAATGGCAATAGGCTCGCACACTATTATATGGGACTTAAACATAACTGGAGAAACGAGGATGTACTAAATACACCTCTGCCGTACTCTTCGGGGAATACAAGGCGTGATGTTATGTATTTCTTTTAAAGAATTTGGTGGTTCACTACTTTAATAAAATTACAAGAATTTAATATTTTAAAAAAAGGTATAGAAAGGACGAGATTGTTGAAAACAAAAATGGTCAAAAAATGACGGAAAACGGCTACGATCAATAGGATAACGGGCTCTAACATTTTTAGGAACTGGCTATTTCTGTCCTTTTCCCACGAAACGGACATTGTACGGAGTGATGTTAAGTAACTTTGAAGTTCACAGGGTATGACGTCAATGCCTCATAGTGTTGTCTCTGTCTAAAAAACAATTTTAAATCGCTTTATAACTCAGGGATTTTATTAAATACTCTATTGGTTTTTTCACTTTTGCCAATCTATACTAATATTATAAAGAGGAAAGATTTGTATTTTTGTATGTAACGAATAAACTTAAAAACTACTGGACCGATTTCAAAAATTCTTTTACCGTTAGAAAGCTACATTATCACTGAGTAACATAAGCTATAATTTATTACTTGAATAACATTTCTTACGTGGGCGAAGCCGTGAGGACACAGCTAGTGCCTTTATAAAAGTTTTGAGATATTACAATAAAAAAATAATTATCTGCTACCCTTTTGTTACATGAAACAAGACATTATCCAAAAACAAGACAATTTTACACCAGTATTTAATTATTTTCTCTTTCACTCCACCTGTGATAGAGAGAGACAATATACAACGTCCTTGTAATCCAGACAACCCTTCGTCTTGGTCCATAGAATAATTTCGCTTTCATTTCACAGAATCTTTGCACTGATCTCTTGAAAGATAACTATTGTATTACAAGATAGTCTTACCCCGTGGTTCCGTTTGTGTAAGGGGAGAAAAGATTCAAAGCATATCGATTTAACATTACTTAAACTTAAGAGTATCTTGTTAAGTTTTCCGTAGCTTGATAAAATACATGGTTTTGTTTGTTGACGTTTATTTTAAAAATTGAGATGAAAGATGATGTTGGATACTTTCGTAATTTATATTTAACTAGCGACCCGCCCCGGCTTCGCATGAGTGCAATGTAGATACTAATATGGGGCATATAAAGCTTCCTCTTGAATCACTATATCTATAGCTGAAAACTGCATTAAAATCCGTTGCGTGGTTTAAAAGATCTAAGCGTACAGACAGCGGGAGCGACTTTGATTTATACTATGTAAAGATATTGTGTAGTCAGTACAGATAGCCTAGCGGCTACAGGCTTGCCTTCCATGTAAGAGCGTCGAAGATACACCCCAACCTACACCTCTAACTTTCCCAATTCATGTGCGGATCAAAATTTGATTATCACTTGCGTTAACGGTAAAAAAACATCGTGACAAAACCGGAATAACAGAGAGGACTTAAAAAGTTATCAATGGTGTGTGTAGCATGGCAATCCGCACCAGACCAGCGTGGTGGACTATGCTCTAAATCCGTTCTCATTCTGAGAAAAGGCTGGTTACAGCAATGGGACAATAACGGACTGATTATATTGTGCAGTCCACATTATATTCTTATAAAACAATTGCTACCTAATCACGCAGTCTGTTTCCATCACTCAAAAATAAGCTATTTACAAATAAAAGCCTGTCAACTCTTCCATCGCCCGCACACAAAACAAAATAAAACGAGACAATAAAACAAAACATTCAATGAAACGAAAACAAAACTATAATCCCAACACACACAGACATACACCACAAACCACAGCCTAACGGAACTACATATAAAGGATTCATTGACGCGTCATTGACGGGGTTGCGTCAGAACAAATTAATAGAGGATAAGTCGTTACCGCGATCAAACCAATCGGTGTGCAAGGAAATGACGTATCGCTGTTCATTTGAGAAGGGAAATCGTAAACCGTCAAACGGAAGTTTCGTTCGTTCGCGCCAATTAGGGGCGTGGAGCTACTGCGATTGTGGCGATAACACTGAGGCTGTGGCTTTAAATAAATATTTGTGAGTAGACGGTCTTCAATTGGGGATAAAAAGACCTGAACGTGTTGTTCAAGGTGTTCTTCTATGTGGATTGATAGAGACAAAACTGTATGTGAATTTATTCGATTTTTTCACACTTATTCAACATACTACAAAGGTCTAGAAGACTTTCTTAAAACATAAGCATAATAAGTCAATTACTGTATCACTTCTAGGTACGAGCGTTTTCGTAGAATAAGAAGGGTTTAGGCTTTAGTCAACCACGCTGGCCTGTTGCGGGTTAGCGGACTACACACACCATCGAAAACTTATTGGAGCCACCTCAGGTGTGTAGGTTTCCTCACGATGTTTTCCTTCACCGTTAACGCAAGTGATAATCAAATTCTGATCCACACATGTATTACAAAAGTGAGAGGTTTGTGGTTAATTACCAACCATGCGAATCATATGATTTGCGAGGTTAAGCTGCGCTTGCCGTGGTCAGTCTGTGGATGGGTGACCGTTCATTACACATCGAGACCCCTCCGTGCCTCGGAGAGTACGTTAAACAGTCAGTACCGGGTGTCATACGAATACCTATGACAGTCGTTACGGGAAGTCAGAAGCCCGAAAGTCTGACAACCGATATCGACAGAGACCAGTTACTGGGTTACGGAGGTCTGGTAGCAGTCGCTCCGTGTAAAATACTGGTATTCAGCCGCATCTGGTTACACTGGAAGCTAACCCAACGTATTTGGTAAAAGGCTAGGCAGAACGAACGTGTATTCGGAAAGTCAAAGGTGCGGGCTTTATTTGAATTTATTTGTATCTATATCTTTATTTTCCTTATTCGATTAGAAGTCTCAGCATAATGCTGAGCAACGACCTAAATTTTTGCGCACTATGCGACGCGCAAATTCAACATATTTGTATTGTTAGTAGATTTAGGATGCCTAGGTAACCCGTGCACCATAGACTCTCTACAGTACAATGGTAGTCTATGCCATAGATTGTGTGGATTGTTGTTTTTTATATATTTATTTTTTAACTTTTTTTGTGTTTGGGTTACCAGGTTATTACATGTTTAAATTTAAATCCTAATTTTTGTTGTAGTTTTAATTTTAAGGATTATTATATTTTTAATTTTAAGTATGCGTGTGCGTCCGCTTGGGCGAAAAAATAAATACTTTTTGTTTCTTTCTTTTTTTCTTCTATTCAAGTTTGGACCCTCCTGCATGGAAGGCAATCGTTCAACCGCTAGACTATCACTGATCATTTAACTGTCCCAAATTCAACCGACAGCCCACTTAAATATGATCCGAAAATTAACATCACAGTAGAACAACAATAATCTAATCGTTGTATCTATTAGATTTGGTAACACAACAGGCGTTTGGCTAATCATGTTTACTCTGACACACGTCTGGCGTGTCAATTTACAACACTCCATATTGAATGCTACAGGTATTGATCGTTGCACGTATTATTTTATTGGACCAGTGATTTCAATATGCCATGTGAAAAATAAATATTTATTTATTTTTAGATTTCTAAAAGTCAGAATTTGATTATCACTTGCGTTAACGGTGAAGGAAAAACGTCGTGAGGAAACCTGCTTACTGAGAGAGCTCCATAAAGTTCTTGATGGTGTATGTAGTCTGCCAACCCGCACCAGGCCAGCGTGGTGGACTAAGGCCTAAACCCTTCGCATTCTGAGAAGAGGCCCGTGCAGTGGGACAGTAATGGAGTAAATTATGTTATTATGTTTATGTTATTTTAAAATAATGCGTTGGTAGTTTATCGTACATATAAGGGACTAATATAGCAGTGATAGCCTAGTGGTGTGACCGTCGGACTGCCAAATCATAGGTCTTGACTTCGAACCCAAGGCACGCACATCTGACTTTTCGGATTCATGTGCATATTGGATAATTATCACTTGCTTAAAAACTGTGAAGGAAAACATCATGAGGAAACCGGCATGCCTGAGAGATATTTCTCAACGGCATTTGAAGCCAAGTCAGAGGCCAATGGGCAGCATAAACTCTGACACCAGGTTAGTCACTAACCACACAAAAATAAGAAGGGCCGGACGGTGTGACACATCTCGATCACCTGTGAAATCATGTACTTTCTGCTACGAAATCATTCTACAGTATATGTACTATTACTATCTGGCCACATAGGTGTATAACGTGCATATTTTTTACTGAGAATGAGTTTTTTGGTCTACCTGTCCTCTAGCAATCTATATCAATATATTAAAGGTTATTTTAAGTAGTTTTTTTTGTATATCAACTACTGTTAATTATTAGTATAAATTATGGAATTAAAGCTCATTAAATGTAACCATTTAAAATCTTTGTTAACGCTCAAAATAATATTGCTATTTATTATCTTTTTTACGCGTTTTGCCCTAGGAACTTTGTTATAATAATTATTTGAGATACCTACCTAAGTAACACACATAACATCACGCCTGTATTCCCCGTAGGGGTAAGCAGAGGTGTATAGTGCACCCACGTTGAAAGGTGTTATAACTCTGAAAACTTGACTTTAGTAATATTAGTATCAAATGTATAGCTTAAAAAGACCTTTCTAATGACAATTATCACTCATTGCTAGAGGAGGAGTAGACCAACTTCCAACCCATTTTCGTTTCAGTTTTTACGTGAGTTTGTAAATTCGATAGACCCACCAAATAAACTAACATAATATCTAAGGCAGATAGAATTTAAAACATCTTGTAAGAGCGCTCGTTTATTCGATAGCCTTCGGTTTGTTAATACAACACAAATGTTATGTTTTTACGAATGTGTTTAGTGCTTGCGTTTCTTCACTTAGAATCACTTTTAATCTACCTGTGTCTTTTATATATACAAGGTTAGTCGGAAAGGGGTACTAAGCCGCAGGCCATCTAAAGTATCACTGATGACTATTTTAAAGCAAGTGTTAAAATTTCAAAATTCGATAATTTTTATTTGCAAGCAAAAAGATTTCATTTTGTTTTAAAAAAAAACATACCTGCTTTAGTTATGAGTTCAAAAAATTAATATTCTATTCCGTGACCCCAAATATGACCTAAATTGTAAAAACAGCTGATCATAGCTATGGACAGATAGATTTTAGCCTATTTTTTATGAAATCTTTGAAAAGATATTTCTCTTAAACTATCGAGTTTTGGAGAAAGTTGTAGAACAAAAGTTTTCCCTTATTATGGGTACTTTAACACCCTTTCGGCTTAGTACCCCCTTTCCGACTAACCTAGTATATTAAAAAAAAATTGTTGGTACGAAGTTCACTGGGTCATCCAGTAGTTATAAAAAATGCTCTTAGCAGTTTGTAGTTTCAAAATAGACAACAGTATCTTTCTCGAGTGTCGTAAAAGGCTACTTAAGCCAGTTTTATAACTAGAAATTATAAACCTAGCTAAACTAACTAAAACCAGCTAAGCTACATGCAGCGACTTGCATGCGCAAACAGTTTGCGCAAACCATTGTGCAAACAGTTTGCGTAAACGGTTGCGCAAAAAACACGGTGCACTGTACGGTGTCCACACGACAGCGACTTGCACACCCAAACGTTTTAACAAAATAAGTGTAAATATTACATCTATATTTGAACTATATATATGCAAAATATTTTTATCCATTTTATGTATATCATTTAAATGTGTATTTTAAAAAATATTCTCTTTGAAGATAAGCTTTTTCACGCATCTTGAGTCACGTAAACTTTGAATGGTTCAACAAACACTCGTACATCAAACAAACATAATTTCGTTGGAAAAATCTCAAAAAATGTATTTGTATGCTACGACACTGTTTTGCAAAATAATATTGGGAGTAGCTATTTTAGATTTGTTCAAATATAACATACATAATATCACGCCTGTAATTTTTTTTTTTTTATTTGATATGCGTTTGCTCTTGGCTCTAGTCTAGGTCAGAGGTGACAGAGACAAAGTCTACGATGGAGTGAGCTTACCCAGAAGATACCTGTTCACTCTAATTTTTAAAAGATTCAGGTTGTATGCGTTCGGGAACATAGACAATTCCCCGAAAGGTTGGGCAGAGGTATATAGTAACACCCTCATTTCGCCCTTATGTTTAAGTCACATGTAACAGGGGGCGAGCGTATTGCCATCAACCGGGCACAAATCCGAACTCCGGGCTGCTACTGAGAAATTCCACACGGAAAAATCCAATAAAGCTTTGCCCGACCTGGGGATTGAACCCAGGACCTCCCGATCAGCAGTCGCGCTTGCCACCACTAGACCAACGAGGCAGTTTTCTCAAATATGTAAAATTTATTCATAATTCAGTTTACAAAAATGAATACAAATGGTGTTCAAAATGTGAAGATGTATTTAATGCTATCTGAAGATAGATGTTTAATCATGTAATATTTAATTAAATAATGGGAGTTAAGTTAGGATTATAAAAAAAAAATTACATTGAATATTGTTTCAACCAACCATTTATACTAATTAAGGGCTTTTTTATCTCCTTTGAAGATTATTAAATAATTTGACTGCTATAATAGTGTTAATTTTTTTGTAAAGATTATTGCACATTGACAAAAATCGATTATTTGTGTTAGTACAAAGTATACAAATCCCATCAAAATTCTGCCTAGCCTTTTCCCAACTATGTTAGGGTCAGCTTCCAGTCTAACCAGGTGCGACTGAATACGAGTATTTTACACGGAGCGACTGCCATCAGACCTCCGCAACGCACTTACTAAGCAATGCCGATGCCCTAAGGTTAGAACGGTGGTCAGACTTTCGGGCTTCTGACTACCCATAACGACTCATACGTCGACGGTTTAACGTGCTTTCTGAGGCACGAAGGAATCTCGATGTGCAACGAACAGTATTCACGTACTGACCGCAGCAAGACCTTGCAAATCGTTGTTAATTAGTCGTTGTTAATTAGCCACGAGACCCATTTCCAAAAAAAACCCATCCAAATATCGATGGCAGCAAAGTAAAAGAAGACATCTACAAAATCGGAATTTTACAGGAGACCACATTTAGTAAAAAATTGTGGCGATTTAGCTGCTATATTTTTTTTTAAAATCGAGTGTAGATGTCTTCATTTACGTGCAAGATTTTCTTCATTATTTTGAAACTTGTTTTTTTTATACACACTTTCATTTATTGTAATAAAAGCATTTTCGCAAAAATGTACATGTCCGTATCTACTTTGCAGCCATCCATATGCACCAGAATTCCCTAGCCGTACACAAATAATCAAGAACACTAGAGATTGGAACAGCGAGCAATTTTCAATTCGCGCGGCACCCTTCATTCGTACGTCGGGATCGGCAAACTCGGAATCCCATGGCACTTCACTTTCGCCGTGAATCCGTCTCGACTGTTGTAGCCATTCAGGTACAGGGTCCTTTCCGAACTTGCGTATTTGGAATTAGGCACGTGTGTGTGTATGGCTTTGTGTGAAATTTATTGAATAGGATGAAGGTATATAACAGACTTAAAAAATTTACTCTAAGAATTTTGTGGAGTTACTTGGTATCGGGAAGTGAACAACTTTTCGAAATTCGCGTTTTTGTTTACTAGTTTCACACCAATAAAAAAAAATATTTGATTGAATTTATTCCACGAAAGTTGTTCCGTTTCTGATAACGAGTAACCTCACAAAATTGTTACAATAATTTTTTTAACATCTTATACTATACTAGCGACCCGCCCCGGCTTCGCACGGGTGCAATGTAGATACTAATGTGGGGCATACAAACCTTTCTCTTGAATCACTCTATCTACTGCTGAAAACTTCATTAAAATCCGTTGCGTAGTTTAAAAGATCTAAGCTTACAGACAGCGGGAGCGACTTTGTTTTATACTATGTAAAGATAGGTAATTGAACGTAGTGTCATCGCCTTAAATTTTGTTGTCCTAAATTATATATACACTGGCCTGCAAAAATAAGTATCACACTTTAAAAATAAATATCATTAAAAGTGTAGTACTTATTTTTGCAAGCCAGTATATTATGGAAGTGTTTTAATAAAATATGACGTTTGAATTGATATGTCATAACATCACTAACTTTACCATCACTCATATTTTAAAACAAGTTCCTCCGCTGCGGCTGTCTGTCTGTCTGTCACAATTTTATCTGTAACTACTGAATGGACTTTATAGCTTAATTCTCGGGGCATGTTTTTGTAATCTATACTAATATACTAATACTATTACTATATTTACTATGATATAATAAAGAGGAAAGATTTGTATTTTTGGATTTTTGTATGTAACGAATAAACTTAAAAACTACAGGACCGATTTCAAAAAATATTTTACCGTTAGAAAGCTACATTATCACAACAAGCTACATTATCAATGAGTAACATAGGTTACGGGCGGAGCCGTGAGGACACAGCTAGTAATTTATAAAGGCAGCTTATGTTAGCTAAATTATCACGATTTTTGACAAGAATATCGAAATAATCTAAACATTGAAGAAAAAACCTCAATCAAGTAATTTAATGATACCTATACGAAAACGGGGCGGTAGCTAGTAATTTATAATGGGTAAAGAAACCAGCAGTTTTTTTAAATAGTCTTGTCTGCAAGTATACAAAATTAAAATATTCTTGCCTTCTAGTATGCATCATGCAGTATTTGAATACAAATATTTTTCACGTGAAAAAAACATGATTCATGGTATATTTCTCTTTTTTGCTGACGCATCTTAGATCCAAATGATTGTACATTTTTAACAAAACAACTCATAAATAAATTTGTAAGTTTACATGCAGAATGAACATGAATCATGTTTCAGTATAAAATTCTAATTTAAATCGTATATTAATAAAACACGATATGTTCTGACTAGAGATGGGTGAACAGATAAATACTCAAATAATAAATACTCAATAAAAAATAAAACGTCAGTAAATACTCGACTTTTACTCTATTATGTTAATGAGTATTTGCTACCTCGTTGGACTAGTGGCGACAAGCGTGACTGCTGATCGTGAGGTCCTGGATTCGAGCCCCAGGTCGGGCAAAGTGTGTTATTGGGTTTTGGGAATTCCTCAGTAGCAACCCGGAGTTTGAATTGGTGCCCGGTTGATAGCAATAGGCTCTCCCTCTATTACATGGGATTTAAACATAACAGTGAAATGAGGGTGTTACTATACACCTGTACCCAACCCTTCGGGGAATACAGGCGTGATGTTATGAGTATTTACTCGACCTCGAGTATTTATCTTCGTAAAAATTCTTCTCTGGTCCTGACGCGTTAACTCGACGTAGACAATCCATGGCAACTATTCTACGTAGCACGTAGCAATTTCGTAGAAGCGCTACGCTTCTCGTAGCTACTCGTTATCGCGTTTGCAACAAAAATAGAATTTTCCATTTATGAATGTCATAGCGGGCGCTTTGAGGTAACTTTGTAATATTAATAGGGGAATATCTCCATAATAATGGCAATAATATAGGAATATTCTAAAGGAATGTGTCATAAAAATTGTATCGTTTTGAAGTGGTTAAATCTCCTTATTTATACAAGGTTAGTCGGAAAGGGGGTACTAAGCCGAAAGGGTGTTAGAGAACCTATAACAATGGATAACTTTTGTTCTACAACTTTCCCCAAAAGTCATTAGTTTAAAAGAAATAGCTGTTCAAAGACTGCATAAAAAATACGCTAAATTCTATCTATCCTCAGCTATGATCAGCTGTGTTTACATTTTAGGTCATATTTGGGGTCACGTATTAGAAGCTCCATATTCTGAATTCATAACTAAAGCAGGGATGAAGAATTTTTGAAAAAACTAAAGTAAAAATAATTTTGCATCAAAAATTTTTTTAATGAATTTTTAAATTTTAAGACTTTCTTTAAAACAGTCATCAGTGACACATTAAGTGGCCCACGGCTTAGTACCCCCTTTCCAACTAACCTTGTATAAATCATATCATTATATGACACTTTTTAGCCATACGTAATCAGCTCATTACCGACTCACCGCTGAGCACGAGCAGAGGCTCGTGTTCAGCGGGCTCGTGAGAAGAGTCTCAGAATGAAAAAGGCTACCACGCTGGCCTAGTGCGCTTCTTAGCCATATGCGTTATAAATCTAATATTCTTCTTTTCGTGTGGTTAGTGACTAACCTGGTGTCCGGGTTTATGCCGCCCATTGGCCTCTGAATTGGCTTCACATGCCGTCGAGAAATATCTCTCAGGCATGCCGGTTTCCTCACGATGTTTCCCTTCACCATTTTTAAGCAAGTGATAATTATACAATCCGCATATGAATCCGAAAAGTCAGAAGTGTGTGCCTTTGGTTCGAACTCGAGACCTATGACTTGACAGTCCGACGGTCATACCACTAGGCTATCACTGCTTTAATCTAATGGTGTCCCCCCATTTGCGCACATGCACGAAGCAAACATACAGCGTTCTGTTCGCGAGCATTTTACGAATTATACGCTAACGTTTCGCAAATACGTCAACAGCGTTTGCAGCGGGCATGTGAAGTCGGTACACGCATGCGCGCAAATACACGCCATAAAAAATCTTGCAAACGTAAAGACATACTATCGCCTTAAGAAAATAATAGTTTTAGGTACTTTGATAAGTTAAGTGCTAGATAAAAATCAATACATCCAAATAGTCGACATACCGTACATAAGTTTAGGTCCCATGTAATAGGGGGCGAGCCTATTGCCTTCAACCAGGCACAAATCGAAACTCCGGGCTGCTACTGTGAGATTCCACACGGAGAAACCTAATAACACTGCCCGACCTGGGGATCGAACCCAGAACCTCACGATCAGCAGTCGCAGTTGCCACCACTAGACCAACGAGCCAGTTGTATAACATACATCGCTATTATATTCCACAAAGCGTGTAATTATCGTCGTACATCCGGTTATTATTATTGATAACCATCAATTGTCGCAGCAATTAATTATAGAAGGTACTTAACAGACTACGGCTTACTTTCCACCAGTATAGCAAGTTGGACAGATACACGACATGAGTATATTTACATGAACCATTTCAAGCACTTTTTGCCGTACATAGAGCTTGTGCACAAAACTGCGATACGACGTCGCATCGTAGATATATACGAGCTCGCACGACGCATCGCAAGAACTTACGAATTGTTTCGCGTAATTGATTTTTCCTATATCTTCTTATCAGTCATTATTCTACCTAGTATAAAATACGTTCAATGCGGTTGACGATCGTCGAGGGATTGGTCATTCGAACCTTGGAAGGAAGACGCCTTGCCGCACGAAATCGCATCGCAGCAATATGCGTCGCAGTTTTCTGCGTTGCGAATTCGCATCGCGCCGATTCGCAGTTTTATGTACAAGCCCTTAGGCAGTTCTTTCTTTTGTATTTACATACAAACATAATTAGCCTATTACTGTCCCACTGCTGGGCACGGGCCTCTTCTTAGAATGAAAAGGGTTTAGGCATTAGTCCACCACGCTGGCCTGGTGCGGGTTGGCAGACTACACACACCATCGAGTCCTCTCAGGTGTACAGATTTCCTCAAGATGTTTTACTTCACCATTTACGCAAGAGATAATCAAATTCTGATCCGCACATGACTTCGATAAGTTGAGGTATGGGCCAGAATCGAACCCAGATCCTTCATGGAAGGCAAGGGTTCAACCTCTAGGCTATTACTGCTTTTGTATTTATTAATGTAAAAAGTACGATTGACAATTGAGTATATCGCTTAGGTCGAAGCCACACAGGGACGAGCTTCGCTTAGTGCCATGTTTGGTGTTAAGCGTAGCTCGAAGCGCCCTGTGCAGCATACTGAACTGAACGCCCTCCATCTGGTTGACACGCCGATGCGTGTGACTGTAGTCATGCATCGCGGGTACAAACGACAGTGTGGTAAAGGCTTTAGTGAACCGTGCATCAGTTCGTTATGGTATGTCACCTAGTACGCAGCGTAGCTCTAAGCGCTAAACGAAGTCCCAAGGTGCGGCTTGGGCCTTAGGGAAAAAATACTCAACCTGGAAACTTTATCGATCTCTTTTAGAGCTAAAACTATTTAGAGCTAAAACTATTTAGCACAGAAATGTCTAAATCGAGCGTTCGAGATGTGGCTTGATTTAAGTTGTTTAATGAAAATGACAGTCAGCCTGAAACTGTGGCACAGATTGGCTTATTTTACATATATAACATTACGCCTGTATTCCCCGAAGGGTTGGACAGAGGTGTATAGTAACACCCTCATTTCACCGTCATGTTTAAGTTTCATGGGGTCAAGCCTATTGTCATCACCCGGGCACAAATTCAAACTCCGGGTTGCCACTGAGGAATTCCACACGGAAAACCCAATAACACTTTGCCAAACCTGGGGATCGAATCTAGGACCTCATGATCAGCACTTGCGCTTGCCATTATTAGGCACGAGGCAGTTATTTTAAATGGTACAGAATAAACATTGTTTTTAAGTGGTAGGTTAGCAAACAAGGCCCACCTGATGGAAAGTGGGCAACCCTGCCTATATACTCGTCCACCTACAACACCAAGAGGATTGCGGAAATTTTGTTTATTTTATATAAGAAAATAGTATGTATTTTCGTATATAAAATACTAGCTGTGTCCTCACGGCTCCGCCCGCGTAAGAAGTTTTATTCCAGTAATAAATATAGCCTATGTTACTCAATGATAATGTAGCTTTCTAACGGCAAAAGAATTTTTGAAATCGGTCCAGTAATTTTTAAGTTTATTTGTTACATACAAAAATACAAATCTTTCCTCTTTATAATATTAGTATAGAAACAAAATTTCCTCTACTTGACTGTTTCGCCCAGTATTTTTTACAAAAAATATAATAATATCTTCATAAATATTTTTATACAAAACTAAAAAGACAATCTATAAATTATAACGGTCTGAAAGGAAAACGTCCCAAGTCAAAATAACAACGTTTCGTCACAAACATTTTCACGATAAGCCAAATGAAACGCGAAGGAAAAACTCGTTGTCACAACACTAGGGGGTGGATTCAGATCGTTTTGGGGTAAAGGGGGGATGATTTAATAAATATTCAAATAAAGGAAGAGGTCCATTGGGCTCCAACGACGGACGCGAGCCGAAGGCCTGAACTCTCTGTATTATGTGTCGATTTGCGGTGAACGGTGAACAGGCAAAAATATATCGTAATTGAATTGTAATAAGACTGGTTTTCAAATGGCTGCCGATAGAGTTTGTAACTAAAAATCAGCCGTTCATATTTTTTACGTAACTCCAGCTTTCCAAGTAAACAAAATAAAAAAGTATTAGTATTGATTGGAGTTTCTGGTATTTTTGAAATGGACGAGCAAATTCAATACGATCTCTCTATTAAAAAGATAGAAATGATATCTAAAATTCCTTTTTCAGCCGCGTTTTTGGTTTGAAAATGCCTTTTAAGAATAAATAATTTAAGTACTGCTTGAAAAATTATTAATATTACGGATTTTCATTATTTGTGTTTCATATAAAAGGTGTGTACTTTACTATCATAATTTAACAAAAATATCCGTCAAAATCTATACTAAAATTATAAACAGGAAAGATTTGTATTTTTGTATGTAACGAATAAACTTAAAAACTACTGGACCGATTTCAAAAATTATTTTGCCGTTAGAAAGCTACATTATCAGTGAGCAAATAGGCTATATTTATTACTAGAATAAAACTTCTTACGTGGGCGGGGTCGTGAGGACACAGCTAGTCAAGAATAAAAAATAATCCGATTCTATTATTCTGTAACTCTGCTATTTCTACAAGAACATCGTAATGAAACACACTGTAGAACGCAAAACGTATACAAAAATCTCCATGTTATTGATATTCCACGATCAAGTCTTCACAAGTGTGCATCCTGTGTAACCGACGGTCTCCCGGACAATAAACGTTAACCGCTGACTAAACAATATCCCGGAGATAGGGACCCTTGAAAAAACTTCATATTTGATACTTTGACGCCGTCGACGCAATAACTGCCTCTTCGCGATAAAATGATAAGCTTCGCCTAACTGATTTTAAATTCCGTGACAAGATGATGTTAGTTTATTTTTTTACAATAGAATAAAAATGACACATTTTGTTTTGTGTCGTTTTTGTATGTTTTTATGTCTTTTTTTCTTATGTAACGTACACACCTAGCCAACGAACGGGGCTCGGTATCGCTAAAAACCGGATTCGACCTATACAAAATTTGGTCAAATTCAGCACTAACAAACATTGGTTGGCGTTTATTGGCCTTCGTTGGTTAGATTTGTACGCTGGTCATCGACCATCAAAGAACGTTCGTCATTTCTTAATTTTGACCAAACTTTGTACAGAACGAATCGGTTTTAATCGTTCATTTTTCTCTTTTTTTTTCTAGGTAGGCCTTGGTAACTCAGAAAAGCTAGGAATATCTAGGTCCTATAGGCAAATTTATCAGCTAATATAATTGTGTCATTTCCGCTTGAGCTTAAAATTTCTTTTACCTTTAGACCATGACGTGATCTCTTACTAAAGAAAAATTTCGTCGAGAAGGTTCTCACCTAAACAGTCCTTAGAGACGATGGGTTTCATCACTTCTTCAGATAAAGCCACGTAAAACGGAAAATATTTTTGAATGGAGTAAAATATATTTTAGATTTTGATTTCTGTGTAAAACATTACGTACCTATCTACCTACATGTTTAATTTTACCAAAAGCAGTTTAAAAACTAAAATGAACCATGCTGTATTTTATTTTGTCATTATTTTATTATTCTTCCTCTTAAAATATTGATTAAGTGATGAATATTGAAAACCTTACCATTTCGGAAAACTCTGAATGATCTTGATTTCCCTAAGGTAATCGAAATGTATTGGAAGCTACTTTGACATTTACGTCACAACTCTGTGACACAGTTGTGGAAAATGTTAAAAACAATATTTATTTTTTCAATACCAATTTATTGAATTTTTATGTTGACTAGGTACACTTATAGTATCGGCATAGCTGCTTTCCAAATTATCTTGAGGTCAACTTCCGACCTAAACAGATGCGGGTATTTAATATGGGTATGTAAATTGGAGACCAATTCTACTATCAAAATTGTTGAAAAATCTACCAAACTAAAGATTTTAACAGTTTTCGTACACGTAAACTGTCAAAATGTTTGATTTAGATGTGGATTGCTTGCAATTTGACAAAAATTTTGTACATAAAATTGGTCTGCTGATCTCTTCAATCCACTACCTACGGGGGAATACTGATGACATAGTTTACAACAGATGACTGCCAATAAGCCGTCATAGTCATTTTTACATTACATCACATTTATTTAAATACATTTTTATTGCCGAATCATGGTTGGTTACGATCAGGTGTTCCTTATCTACATTATTCATAATAAAATCATTCATTCCCCAACCTGCATAATTGCTATTCCAAATTCTTATATTGCTCAATCAGACAGGAATATTCTCGTATCAATTTATTCAGTTAATCTTCACTGTTCTGATTACTTTTCGAATCGATTTGCAATCCAACAAGTTAAACTTCATTGCTATTATAAATAAGATCAGATCTTTAACGTTTGCAAAACATTCCAACGATGTTTTATCGTATTTCATAATGTTAATAAAAAATATCCCCTGGTTCCTCGGGATAAGAATTTTATTCATTACCGTTTTTAAAGCAGTTTTTTTCTTGTTACACAACTTGTTACAACGGTGTGCTCCGAGCTTTGGAATAATTAAGCTTATATTTGCTTAAAAGATTTTAAGAGCATTTTTTTCCCGTTTTTTCAGAACTTCGATGTGTGTTTGGTTAGTTTTTTATAATTACTTTAATTGAAGTATGGGTACATAGGAGACCTCGTAAGTTGTCCAGAATTCCTTTTGACACGAACCTAACACACAAGAAATTCTCAGAAGAAACGGGACTAATAATAAGGTCGATATCGAACTCCTTTCACACAGCACCAATACGGGTCAGTTTTCAATAAATAACTTTTCTAAACACACTATTCATCCTTTTCCTGGAATATTTATTTTTCCCTTTGCAACACTTAGTTATGGCAACTGAGGTAAATCGAGTAGCACAAATAGGGCCTGCTACATTCATGACTTAAACTTGAACAAGTAAAACATATATACACAGGTATAGTAATATTCGCTTCGGCCTTTAACGTTGGATTTTAAGCTATGTTAGGTGTATAGTCACAATAGTTTACATTTACATAATTGCAATTACAAATGTGAGCAACAGTCGTTTTAAAGTACTTAACCAGAATATCAAAGTATATTTAAATATGTATAATTTTAGTGAACTTTAATATTTTCTGATTCAGGTTCTGTAATGGAATCATTTATGAAAGTTAATTAACTAAAACATAATTATATTTAATTTAATTATAAAAGCTTTGAGTCGTATGTGGGAGTATTTTCTTCTGTTGTACATCATAGTAATTGCTGTTTTGTGGTAGAGAAACTGATGATACGTAATTTAGATAAGTGTATATTTTTTGGTCTTTCGATACAAATGTCTGAAAAATTCATACGTAAAATGAAAATACTGGCAATAAACTAAAAATATTTCAGGCACGAAAACTTTTAGTCGTAGCAATATTCACATAGTAAAAACGGGGCTAAAACCGTGCACGGCTCAAGCCCTCAACGACATAGAGTAAGTAAGTGCTCTCCAATCTGCGGAATTGAATTCCAATCACGGCTTTCATTGGCTGAACTAAATGCATAGTGTTTTATAGTTTATATTATTTCTAGTCATAGATTTTTAGCTGATAAAATCGTACATAAAAAAAAAAACCTTTTTTTTCTGTAATTTATATGATTGCAAAAAGACACGTTAGAGATGAGTTTTTCTCAATTTAATGACTATACAGATGATTTTAATACACTGCTATGATACTCAAAGATTCAACACAGATTTTCTAAAAAAAAACCACAGAAATCTCATCACCATATTTTAAACGAACATCCGACTCAACTTTACAGAAATTCTCAATTTTTGACTTAACCTACTTTCGGAATGAGACGGCAAATTGCAACAACCGTACGCACGAAATTTATGTACGACGTCTGTACAAGTTATGTCTGAACGTAATCGTAAATATAAGGTAGGAGAACGGCTATGGGGAATAAAGTTATGGGTCATTTTGAGAGAATAGCTAGTGTCTGATGTCAGCTACGTAAGTAGCGAGCGGTATAGGGATTACTTTTAGGAGAAGGAGTATGAGCACTTAGGTTATGTGAGCACCATTTCGGCTGCTCTACGCAATGATTTTGGCGATGTAATATTAATTCAGAATAGTAGAAATATTAGTTGGTATGTTTAAGAGAGCGTGTATGGACTATTTGTGAAAATATTTACACTCGTTTTGGTCGGTTATTGAACCTGTGTAAGACACGAATTTTGGTTTTTTCGAGTGTACTAAACACACTTTTGGATCAGTAATTTGTCTAAAAAATGCGGCAATTAAGACGAAAATTATCTGGTAGTTAGTTTTTGGTATAGGTGTATTTTTTGATGGAAATGTTTATTTTAATAGTACTTACAGTGTAGCGCAAGGGGGGCACATAGCCGAGAGCGCACGAGTGCTCGCCCGCCGCTCGGCCGCGCCGCCGCGCTACCGCATGGCGCTGGCCCGCCAGAACCGCGCGATGAGCAGCCCGCGCGCGACAACAACGCGCGTCCAACGCCCGCGCGACCACGACAACCAGTCCACGACTCCCCACCAACAGTCCGACTGCCGAAAATTCACAACATCGTCACTAAACTTAAACAGCTATACTCACACAGCCGCCACCAACCGTCGCGTCACTGTACATGACACTCGCACGTTAATAATGTATGAAAACTTTTTCGTAACCCAACATTGTCGCATTGCAGAAAAACCGCTCCGAGACTTTAACAACGCTTTGTCTTCTTGTACGAGTTTACATGCTAGCTTATTTATTCACAGGGAAAATTGCGTGCTCGCGTGGACGCGACGTGGTGTCTGCGGCCGTTAAAATTGATCGGGTTTGTGTATACTCACATTAGCATGCCAGCGTCGGCCTCCCGGTTATCAACTATCGTTAACGTAAACAATTGAACACACAATCATTTTGTCGAGTGGCGCGGCGCGATATCACATGCCGGTCGGACGCGGATCGAAGGAGCTCGGGCGGAGGCGCCCGGCTCGTCAGAGCATCGGCCCCGGGGGCTCGGAGCCGCAGGGCTGCCACCGCCACCACACCGTATGCGGCGTTTGCTTGCTAAATGAGCGGATTAGGTGCGCGGGGCGGAAGTGTCGGAGGCGACACGCGCGTCGTTGCCACTGCAGGCCGCCACTGAGGCGGGGCGGCCCGGGAAAGCCTCCCCGCGCCCTTCTCTCCCCCCGCGCCACCCTCCCGCTCCACCCCGCCCGCCATGTGCCCGGAGCGCGCTCAGCCTCTCGCCTCGCAAAGGGTTGTCGGCAAAGGGAAATTGCTACTATCGTCTTTTTGTCGTGACGACAATTGGCCGTGCTTTAGGCGGCGCTTTCTCTTTGACCGGGGGTCCAGAGCGGGTCGCTTATTGCATCTGAGAAGCTATTTAAGTTAGTTTTTGATCGGGTGTATTATATTAGAATTATTTTCAGTCATGTATCGGGGTCGGCGCGTTATGTAACGCCGTGCGGGTGCCATGGCCGTCCCGCAGACGCAGCGCGCCTGTCGGAATACCCCTAACGCAGCCCTTAAATTTCTAGTGAAACGTTACGAGCGGGCGCGAAGTTTGCCGAGTTCGGCCGAGCGGCAGGGTACGAGCGCGGCCGAACGCCCGCGACCGGCGCCGCCCAGTCAATAAGGCCGTCTCCACTCGCCGAACAAAGACTCTAACCTATAATAATTACATTTAATTAAGGATAACTGGACTATTTTGTATAATAAGCATATCGCGCTGCAGCGTTAGCATCCAGATTTCACACTTGATTAAGGAAAATTGTTTCATACGTGTAAGTCGCTTAGGGTAACGCACACGTGTGCCATTACGCCACTTTTACGAGACACCAAAATCAAACTTAAATAATTAGTTTTACCTCATAGATACTTCTAAATTAGCAAAAATTAACAAATAGTTTTCTGAAAAATCCCAAATATTTTATCTTTTATTTTGCCATACTTACAAACAAAAGTTGTTCATTTCTTGTAGTAGGTATATAATGTATGGCTGTCGGACGGTTATCCCACCTGTGTAGTGCAGTGTGCGAGTCTTTAGTTGCAATATCTGCTTCATTACTCGTCGCCATAGATACGCGTATGTTACGAAACTGGATGCTATTTACATTGCATTTTGCTTTTTACTATTCGTTTCTTTTACGTTTTAATTCATATTGGAACGTTTGTATTTATTTACTTGAAATAGGTGTTGTAATGACACTTTATGGATGCCGTTTGGTGTTTTACCATTTTCCTTTGCATTTGAATTTGTATAAAAAAATGTCATTTTATTTTTTATCGTTTTCATTTCATCTCATTCATATTGGAGTTATGTTTTTGTGTATTTATTATGTTTTTATATTGATATTTTTTCGTTAGTTGTTGAATTAATTTATTGTTGATTTTTGTGTTTATTTATGTGATACTAGCACTTAGCCCGCAACTTCGTCCCCATGAATTTTCATACAAACTTCTATCCTCTATTTTATACTCTTAAGGGTAGAATTTACAAAAATCCTTTCTTAGTGGATGCCTACGTCACAAATGGAACCTGCTGTCCAAATTTCATGTTTCCAACTTCAGTGATTTAGGCTCTGCGGTGTAAGTAGATCAGTCAGTCGGTTAGTCAGGACAAATAATTATATTATACATAATTAACTAATAAAGCATAGTATACATATATTTTATTAGTAGGTACCTAGAGTGTTTCATTTATTAGTAGCCCATCAAGTCGGCTCGAAGGACCAAAAAGTGTATTTAAGGATTACAAAATTCTTCTTTTAATTGAAAGTAGGTAGTATAAAATTACTTTTCACTTAATCTTGACATATTATCCGTGTATACCATAACATCCGCGATTTATTCGAACGGTAAAGCATTGAGAATACAACCGTGCACCAACAATTCACCGATGACAGATCGGAGCGGGTCGCAAAGTCAACTATGCGACAGTCCATACAGCGGATGGAAACGATTGGATACGAATTTTTGCAGTGCGTTGCGATGCGATTTTCTGAGCGAAATAATCTGTATTTTTTCATAGAAATGAAGTAGCAGTGATAGCCTAGTGGTGTGACCGCCAAGTCATTGGTTTCGAGTTCGAACCCAAGGCACGCAACTATTAATTTTCGGATTCCTGTGATTTTGAAAATTCTTTATTGACATATAAAATATACAGGAATGTTTTTGTAATAAAATTATAACATAATATCAAGTAGCGTTATTTATAGACTTGATTACGTCTTTATATAACATAGCTGTGTCCTCGCGGCTCCGCCCGCGTAAGAAGTTTTATACCAGTAATAAATATAGTATATATGTTACTCAATGATAAAGTAGCTTTCTAACAACAAAAGATTTTTTGAAATCGGTCCAGTAGTTTTTAAGTTTATTCGTTACATACAAAATACAAATCTTTCCTCTTTATAATATTAGTATAGATATAGATAGAACATGAACAAAATAGTTTTTACAATGTTATGTATTATAATAGGTTTTATAATAGTTTTTACAAATAGGTTGTTTTATGCTTGACTTTTCTGCTATCTTCGGTTCTAAACTGTGGTTCCATTCTACAACAACTCATCAGCAAACAACAGCAGTGATAGCCTAGTGGTGTGACCGTCGGACTACTAAGTCACAGTCTCGAGGTCGAACCGAAGACAACCTCTGACTTTTCGGATTCATGTACGTATTTAATAATTATCACTTGCTTAAAAACGGTGAAGGAAAACATCGTGAGTGAAACATCCACATGAAAAAACCAAATAACACTGCCCGACCTGGGGATTGAACCCACGACCTCACGATCAGCAGTCGCGCTTGCCACCACTAGACTAACGAGGCAGTTATTTATATTTCATTTCTTAACTCTCTTAAGACAATATCATTAACTATTTAAATAATAACAGTATAGGTGGTACTGTACCGTACTGAAAATGTATTTATATAAACGTGCAAAAAGTACTTGTAACTACAATTTAATTTAACTGCATAGTTAGTTCTTAAAAAGTGGTATAAAGCGAGTTCAATCGGCTATGTTCAATTAACTTAGATTTCTTCTTAACTAATTGATAGGAATGAAGTTTAATATTGATGTAACCGACTTTGGAAAGGAAGTAAGTAATGTAAGAAGGATTCTTTTTCTTAACTTCAGTTGAAAAAGAAGGAGATAGTAGATATCTATATATTTATTTAATTTATTTATTGCAAAGAAGATTTACAGTCAAATAATATTAGTAACATCAATAAATATAAATTGCCCTGTGCTTATTCTGTGCCTGTGTGTGTTGTGTTATATGTGTGTGTTTAACGATAACTATTTATACAGAAGTGACAGCTTAATGGTTTGACCGTCGAACTAACAAGTCATAGGTCTCGAGTTCAAACCTAAGGCACGCACTTTACAAGACTTTTCGGATTCATGTGCGTATTGTATAATTATCACTTGCTTGAAAACGATGAAGGAAAACATCGTGAGGAAACCAGCATGAGAGATATTTCCCAACGACATGTGAAGCTAAGTCAGACGCCAATGGGCAGCATAAACTCTGACAGCAGGTTAATCCCTAACCACACGAAAAGAAGAAGACGGGAACTATGAGTTTATCCTTTTCTTTTCGTGGGGAAATCCTCATGGATACCCTCTACCTGGGTAGACGGAAGATTATGTCAGTGTCTTACGAACTAAAACCACCTAATTGGTTTTCTAGGTGTTCCTCCTAATACCTCTGGCCCGGGGTGCAGGGGATTCTTGAGGTACATCGTGGGGTTTTAGTTTGTACAAGTTAGTCATAAACACCACGTCGTGCCCCGACCAGGAGCTATCCGGCGAGATATCTGCAAGAAAAAAAGTGGTACAACCTATCACTGATCGATGATAAATAAAATTAGGTACACAAATCTCCGAGAAATCAGTGAACGTAAAAAATAATAATATAGAACTTCCCCATTTCTAAGTCGGTCCCTCATGTCAATCATGGGCAGCAACGGTACGAGAGGGATGACTCCAGAGTCTCCAACTAAGTTTATGGACTGCTGTTATGACACTTATGTCCAGGGCCATTATTAACTGGGTCTCGGAAGACCTCTCAGATCATGGGGATATTGAGAGTAAGCGCCGGGCGTCGGCAGTCAGATGCAATATGTTGGCTTGTAGATTTGCACGCTGCATCAAGGCAGTAAGAGTGACACTGTTTAGGGCGTTTTGCCAATCCTTTTATACGTGCAGTCTATGGGTCAAATATACGCTGAAGACTTTCAACGCCCTACGCGTACAGTGTAACAATGCCTTTAGAATGCTGATGCGGCTGCCGAAGCACTGTAGCGCTTCGGGCATGTTTGCCGATGCTCGTACCGATGGCTTTGATGCCATCCTCAGAAAGAGAGCTGCATCATTGCTGAGTCGGTTCAGAGGCAATAAATAGTTGTGGTTAGCCGAACTGACTGTCCAATATTGTGGCAGTGTGTACAAATGCATGTCAAGAAGTCAGTATAAAAATTAAATGTATTATTATTGTTTACTAACATATTTCTAAGTATTACTAACAAAACGACTGCTGATCGTGAGATCCTGGGTTCGACCCCAGGTGGGGCAAAGTGTTATTGGATTTTTCAGTGTGGAATTCTTCAGTAGCAGTCCGGAGTTTGGATTTGTGCCCGATTGATGGCAATAGGCTCGCCGCCTATTACATGGGACTTAAATATAACGGCGAAATGAGGGTGTATAGTAACACCTCTGACCAACCCTTCGGGGAATACAGACGTGGTGTTATGTTATGTACTAACAAAAATATGGATTGTCGATGTGAAGTAAACATTGAATAAATAAAAAAAAAATACAAATGGAAAGTGTTGACGTACAATCGTAAATCCAAAATGACCTTTTCAAACTTTTGTGGTATCCTAATCTAAACAAATTAGCTTAGTTTGAAGGGTAGACAGAGCCTTTCGCGACGTATTTTTACATTGTTATAAAGCTCTCTAGTAAGATTAATTCAGATTGAATTGAACCTTCATGTACTACGTAATCCAAAATAACTAATGATACTAAAAGAAAGTAATCGCATGAAAATGTCGTCAGCTGTACTTGGGTGATTTTTTAAAGAAAAATCTAATTGTAATGCATTTTTTTACAGTTCAAATTGTGAATATTTTTTTTCTTTATTAAGAATAATTACACATTTATAGTGGCAGAGGGGCTCGTGGCTAATTATCAACTTCACACGAGTGGAATTTTTCCCGTTTTTGTAATATATTGGTCGTAGCGTGATTTGACGACACGTTTGGTGCAGTGGCTGAGCGATCGGCTTCTGCGCTACGGGTCGTGGGTTCGATTCCCGCACGGAATAAACATTACAGGATACAGGAGAAATCCTAGTGTGGGGCAACGTTTATAAAAAAAAAAAGAAAAAAAAAAAAGATGTTATATAGGTAGCCAACACAAAAATATTTTTTTTAAATCCAACAAGTAGGTGAGATTAGCGCGTTTCAACAAACAAACTCTTCAGCTTTATAATATTAGTATAGATATAAGGTTTTTTTTAAATTTTATTGTTGACTGGTCGCGTTTGGTCCGAGTCTCACCTGATGGTAAGCACAAACAGTGTCTAAGATGGAGCACACGAATCCAAAGAACAGAGATAGAGAGGGATTCCCCTATACCTCTCTAGCTCTAACATACACACGACGGAACACAGTAAACTGCTTGGCGCCGGACTTCAATGTGAGGGTGGTAGCTAGCCAGTTGAACGGTATAGATCCTACCACCAAACGTGCTGGGTTTTTAACCGTCTTCCAAAAAGGAGGAGGTTACTATGTTCGTCTGTATGTATGTTTTTTTTTTTTGTGTATATTCATCGATATTTTCGCCAATTGTGAACCGATTTTAATGATTCTTTTTTAATGGATAGGGTATACTTCGAAGTTGGTCCCATTCAAATTTGGTGAAGATCTGATGAAGGACATCGGAGATAGACAATGGAACTCCTCATTGAAGAACAGTACGCATATTGTGATGGTGTGATTATGTTACAAGCAGCGTCTTTAGTAGGTCCAACCAAGTTTTAATTAAGGCCACTAAAATGAAAAAAATAAAAACTTTTTTACAAAAAATTTAAACCGACTTCAAAAAAGAATAAAATAATTACCATATAAAATTAACAGTTTCAGAAGTCGGTGCTGATCTACGCTGAACCAAATTGAAGGCACCGACTTCTGAAACTGTTAATTTTATATGGTAATTATTTTATTCTTTTTTGAAGTCGGTTTAAATTTTTTGATAAAAAGCTTTTTGTTGGATCTTACAACACGCGTCTATTCCCAGTGCGCGGTGAGGAAGGTTTATATTCTAATCCGTTCCCACACGGGGGAAAACAATAGACAAAACACCTAGTTCTGCTAACGGGAAGTGATTACCGCCGTCTACATACACCTACATCACTATTGCCGAATACTCAAACGCTACTCATTTTTATGTTGCCGTTAATTTCGTGTTGTCACTGTCACTTCGCCTTAGAGTGACAGTGATAGCACGAGCCTTAACGGTGATTTAAAATTGAGTAGCGTTTGAGCATTTGGCTATAAGAGGATCGCTGAAGCTGATGCGTACCACCGATACTCCTCAACCCGGAACTCAGCAATGCAAAGTTCTGTAACTGTGTAGTAGTAATACAACCTGTCAATTGGTACTCATGGGACCTTAAGGGTCCATTTATAAAGCCGCGGCGCGTTGCGCGTTGCATGGTCGCCCCCGATCCACCGTGCTCACCCGCCGCAGCCGCGGAGCCGGTCGTCCCTTCTGACTCCGCGCAGTCACACCGCGATTAATACAGCCCTCATCAAGCTGTCGTATCCCTCCCAGTCCTCTCGTATTCAACACCCTAAGAGGTTCGAGTCCCCCCTTGGGGACACCCTTAGAGGTGTTGCTGCTATAATAGTCAGTCATGATGCTACAGTAGTTAGCGTAGTTAGCTAGGTAGTTAGTGTAGATATTGGTTCGGAGACCCTTCTGGTCTCGCCAATAATAGCCCGGTTACGTAGAAAAGGTCCGCAAGACCATCTACAAGAGTCGAAAAGGAAAAAAAAAAAAAAGCGTTACATGGTCACCACACTGTCAACTCAAACATATGAAAGTGTTCGTGAAGTTCAGAAG
Source organism: Amphipyra berbera (assembly GCA_910594945.2). Classification (NCBI taxonomy): domain Eukaryota; kingdom Metazoa; phylum Arthropoda; class Insecta; order Lepidoptera; family Noctuidae; genus Amphipyra; species Amphipyra berbera. Next base: position 3,228,385 of record OU343136.1, on the reverse strand, counting down.
CGTTTGCTTGAAATGTAGCATTGCTCGCACTAGCGCACGTGGCTTCACGAGTAGAGGTGACCGTAAACGAGACCACATATCGTAATATGTTTGCAGGCTCAGACGCGGGCCCCGTCGCAGTATCGCCACTTTCACGCGCCGCCTCTCCATGGACGGAGAATTGCATGACGCACCGCGCGTCTCGAAACACCACGCGTCTCCACCTCGCCTCGTCTCCGTAAATAAGATCATACAAGAGCAAATGGCCTAACAAAAAATAATGTACAAAATGATAGTAACTTCAATTTCCTCCAACAAAGTGAGGAAGCACTCTAAAAGCACACAATAGCACTATTTCAGATTCACTATAACATAACATATGGGTACCAGGATACCACGAGCGGGTAGAATATATCGATCATGATAATTATATGCTACCTCAGGTATTCTCTTCCCACAATGGCCCAAGACTTCGTCACAATCAGTGTTGCCATTGGTGAACATCTTCAATACTATTAAGAAGATTTTTATTTCATAATGGATATTACATAAATTGCTAACAAGCCTATTTGCTATCCAGTGGCGGTCCGAGGGGAGGTTGTAGGGGTCATGATCCTTCTCGAAATCGTACACAACTAATAGACCAACCTCCTAAAAATAGATAATCTTAACACCTATACGTTTATTTCTTACCAAAAGCCTAAATATTTAATTCCATATTTCTCACTTCAAAAATACCAGATTTCTCATACAAACTTTCAACACTTATTTCACCCCTATAAGGGTTGAATTTCCAAAAATGCTCAAACACGTGTACGTTTATTTTTAACCAAAAACCTTAATATTTAATTTCAAGCTTCTTACTTCAAAAATGACGGACTTACAAACATAAAAACCCTATTTCACCCCCTTAGGGGTTGAATTTCGAGAAATCCCTTCTTAGTGGATGTTTACGTCACAAAATGTACCTACTGTCAAAATTTCAAGTTTCTAACCCCAGCCGTTTAGGCTGTGCGTTGATAGATCAGTCAGTCAGTCAGTCAGCTTCTCCTTTTATAAGTATAGATATCAATCAAGTCGTATCCTTAACTCAAAAGAATTTTAATTCAATGATAGTTTGTATGAAAATCGGTCATTAAAAATTGGTAAATACGTTTTGTATTCTCAGTTCGAATTATAATAAGAAATGTTTTTTTTTTTAATACTCGAAAAATATTTTTTATAAAATATCAAATTGATATTCGGTTGCCACGTGCTATTGCTAGTCTATACTAATATTATAAAGCTGAAGAGTTTGTTTGTTTGAACGCGCTAATCTCAGGAACTACTGGTTGAAATTGAAAAAATATTTTTGTGTTGGATAGTTCATTTATCGAGGAAGGTTATAGGCTATATAACATCATGCTACGACCTATTGGTCATTGGACATTTTTCATGTGTTTTGCAAAAACGGGAAAAATTTCCACCCGTGCTGAGCTGGGACGGGCCGCTAGTTTAATATAATTTTAATATTCTTCAATGTGGAGAAACACTCCCACAATAGCATAATTTCAGACTCACTATAACATAATATACGGGTACCAGGAATACATAAGCGTGTAGAATATATCGATCACGGCTTATCCTTCAAAGGAATACGTTACGTCTCTTTTTCATACAAAATAATACCGCACTTCCTAAAATCGTAATTTTACCAGAGAGTATTTCATAACATTCTAACTGTGAAACGCAGTTCTCTCAGTAATCCGTTGGGTAATCTCCTTGCAAAGCACATGAGAATATACCACGTTTAATTAAAATTGGTTTTATAGTTTAGTCGTGAAGAACTAAAAAACAGATAGACTGACAAACTCATTTTCGCTAGTATAAATGAGTGTGGATTTTCGTTTCATTACAATCAAAAACTTATAATATTTATAAAAAATTGCTTATTCAAGTATATGTAAGTAATTATGTAATACATAATATATTAAGAACGATATGTATAACATAATTTGGAATCGATATGCGTAGATTACGAATGAGTGACTTTTATGTGTGGCATCGCACCTTGTCGTGCCTCGGAAAACACATTAAACAGTCGGTCCCGAGTGTCATACGAATACCTATGACAGTCGTTACGGGTACTCAGAAGCCCGAAAGTCTGACAACCTGTCGAACCTTACGATATCGGCATTGACCTGTAACTGGGTTGCGGAGGTCTGATGGCAGTTGTTCCGTGTATAATTCAGCCCCATCTGGTTAGACTAGAAGCTGACCCCAACATCGATGGGAAAGGGCTAGGCAGAACATAATTACGTTGATTACAAAAGGCCACAATAATCAAATCAATAAAGTCTTCATTGGACAAAAAAATGTCAACATGTTTTTTTTGACGACACGTTTGGTGCAGTGGCTGAGCGATCGGCTTCTGCGCTACGGGTCGTGGGTTCGATTCCCGCACGGAATAAATCTTTGTATGGCCTACAGATAGTTGTTCTGGGTCTGGATGTTTGTGCGTGTGAAGATTTGTGTTTGTAAACGCACCCACGCTACAGGAGAAATCCTAGTGTGGGGCAACGTTTATTTTTTAAACAAAAAAAATAAAGTAACATAACATAACATGACGCCTTGTATTCCCCGAAGGGTTCAGCAGAGGTGTTTTTAGTACACCCTCGTTTCGCCAGTTATGTTAAAGTCTCATGTTTATTTTAAAATGTTTTATAAAAGCAAAAAAAATATTTATAGGGTGCGAGCCTATTGCCATTAACCGAGCACAAATCCGGACTCCGGGCTGCTACTAAGAAATTCTTTTTTTTTTTTGGAATATGTTAGGTATTGAATGTATTCGGGATGCAAAGGAAAGCTTACGGGTGTGCGGGGTACGGAAGCAATAAATAAAGAACACGTCAATGCTGTATGACGGTTTACTACCGACTTAAACATTAATGGTCTCATATCTAATACATTAGTACAGTCAACGATAGGGCGACATGGCAATCGGATATCTATTTTTTTTCTTTTTTAAAAACGTTGCCCCACACTAGGATTTCTCCTGTATCGTGGGTGCGTTTACAGACACAAATCTTCACATGCACAAACACCCAAAATCAAAATCAAAATTTTTTATTTCACATAAACCAATACAGGTGCTTATGAAACGTCGAATTTAGGTGCACGGTTCCAATTAGTTGTTTCCTATGGAGAAGAGCCGGCAAGAAACTCCATGGTTACTCTTTTAAAAATAATACCTTTAACAAGACCCGGAACAACTATCTGTAGGCCATACAAATATTTGTTCCGTGTGGGAATCGAACCCATGACCCGCAGCGCAGAAGTCAATCGCTTAGCCACTGCACCAAACGTGTCGTCGAAATTCATAATGGAAAAACCCAATATAATATGAAAGGGATGAAAATTAATGTAAGCAAGACGAAAGTAATGGTTTTTGAAAGAGATGCAGATGTATCGGAGTGTAAAGTAAAGATAGGAGATGAAAGTATTGAACAGGTGAATGAGTTTGTTTATTTGGGAAGTATGTTTACAAGAGATGGTAAGATTGACGAAGATGTGGAAAGGAGAGCAAATGCGGGAAATAAAGTAAATGGTGCTTTGCATGCGGTTGTGGCTAGCCGTTCGATGTCCAAAAAGGCACGACTGGCTGTCCATAATGGTGTGTTGGTACCTACGCTTATGTATGGAAGTGAATGTTGGTCGTGGCAGAAGAGGCATGAAAGTAGAATAAATGCCGTGGAAATGCGTTCCTTGCGAAGTATGTGCGGTGTAACTTTGAATGATAGATTGAGAAATGAAGAGATTAGACAAAGTTGCGGTTTAAAAGATGATGTAGTGACAAAAATTGAAAGGAGTATGCTTAGGTGGTTTGGTCATGTTGAGAGAATGAGTGAACGGCGATTAACAAAAGGAATTTATAAGGCGGATGTTAATGGGAACGCCGGTAGAGGACGTCCTAGAAGGACATACATCGATGTTATTGGTGAAGTTCTTCACAAAGGTCAGGTGCGTAGTACTCTCAACCGGCGTGCGTGTATGACAAGATGTATGAATGTGGATGAAGCGAAAGGGGTATGTAAGAGTCGTAGCATGTGGCGTTCTATAGTTTCTGCCTACCCCTATGGGAAAAAGGCGTGAGTTTATGTATGTATGTATGTATGTAAAACCCAATAACACTGATCGACCTGGGGATCGAACCCAGGACCCCATGCTCAGCAGTCGCATGCGCGACTACTAGACTAACAACGCAGTCAAAATGGGAAGAATATGTATTGAGATTTAACAAACTTTATTAATAAGAGGTACAGGCTTAATGCTCTTTACGTGACTATTGTAATGGTCACAGTAAGTGCATTAAAGACTCAACAAAAAAAAAATATAATAAAAATAAAAATATTTTGTATGAAATAGAAACCAAACACATTACCTAACCAGGTCGATATACCCACAATATCAAAGAACCACTCAAAAGCGTGTACCGTAAAACGTATGGGACCTTAAATTGCTATTTAATTCCATCGCTAATCCCATGAGTTTAATGGGATATCGGTTCGTATGTACCACTACACTTGTGCTTGGGTAGAAGGGTGACGGAAATTACAAATGCTTTTAGTGGTTAGAGGAAATTTTGTAAAACAATGTTTATAATAGAATTTGGAATGATTTTCAGAGTTTGCGTATTATTTAGTTGTTTTTAATTTTGTATTTTTTTGACATGCCTCGTTGGTCTAGTGGTGGCAAGCGCGACTACTGATCGTGAGGTCCTGGGTTCGATCCCCAGGTCGGGCAGTGTTATTGGGATGTTTCGTGTGGTATTTCTCAGTAGTAGGCTCGAGTTTAGATTTGTGCCTGGTTGATGGCAATAGGCTCGCCATTCCATGGGACTTAAACATAACGCCGAAATGAGGAAGTTACTATAAACCTCTGCCCAACACTTCGGGGAATACAAGCGTGATGTTATGTTATGTGCTTGCCACCACTAGACCAACGAGGTAGGAAAACATTGAAATTTTTGCAAAATATCTAATCTCTCACAATCGTAGTGGAATTTCAATAGGGTGGAATTATAAATGACTAGATGTATCCTCACGGCTCCGCCCGTAGTCTATGTTACTCAGTGATAATGTAGCTTTCTAAGGGCAAAAGAATTTTTGAAATCGGTCCAGTAGTTTTTAAGTTTATTCGTTACATACAAAAATACAAATCTTTCTTTATAATATTAGTATAGATAAATGATTTTTATTTCTGTAAATAAATCTGTTACAGACAAGTGAATGTAATGTTTCGTTTAAAACTAGATGGCGCCGGCATTTCCTATCTGACTAGCTCTCAGAAGAAAAGCCAAAACAAACTCGGAGATCAAGGTCTCTTTTAAAGTACACAACTATTGTGTGACCTATACTTTTAAAATTTTGGGAAAACACAACTTTTTACTTTTGCAATGTTTGTAAATATGTGAGCACCATGTATCTATCACATAATTAATTTGTCATTGTTTCATTTTTATTTTTTTTATCTTTTGTTATAGTAATTTCATTCTAGGTGCATCGTCTTCACATATAATTGTATAATTAATGTATCTATACAAAATATTGTAAGACATTTTAAAAGAGTAACGGTGAAGTTTCTTGCCCATTCTTCTCCATACGAAACTACCTTTTGGAAGGGGCGACTAGAATCAGTTCTATTTTCTTTGTAACTTTAACGTTCAAAAGTGCCTTTTATGTGCCTAATTGAATAAATAAATACATTGACTTTGACTTTACAGACATTGTGGTATAAAAACTATGCGAGTGAAACAATGTAGGGCAACGTCTGGAATGGCTTTTTGAGGAAAGTGCCATAGCAGGTTTGAGTTGACCTGTCCCAACTGACGGCACACCAGCATCAGTCATTGCGTAGCTCAAACGGAGCTCAATAACCCGACTGCCGCACGTCACTACCAAACAGCCGGACATTTGCGTAGGTCACAAAAAAAAACTCAAAACTGCCAAACGGTTACAAAATTCGTGTATAAAGCTAGCCTACATGGGTACTCATATTCACAATTTAACATTGACAATTGTATGTTATTTTATTTAATTTACCAGACTTGGCCCACTGACAATAAGTGTAGACTGGGTCTAAGAGGACAACACTAATCCAAATAACAGAGATTTAGAAGGCTTCCCCTATACTCCTCTGGCTCTCACATACACACGACGAAAAACAGTAAACAGTTTGTCGTCGGATTTTAATTTCCCATCTATCCGTACTGTCATATTAGGTCATCAGTGCAGCCCAGGCAGCAGTGATAGCCTAGTGGTGTGACCGTCAGACTGCCAAGTCATAGGTCTCGAGTTTGAACCCAAGGCACGCACTTCTGACTTTTCGGATTCATGTGCGTATTGTATAAGTATCGCTTGCTTAAAAACGGTGAAGGAGAACATCGTGAGGAAACTGGCATGCCTGAGAGATATTTCTCGACGTCATGTAAAGCCAAGTCATAGGCCCATGGGCGGCATAAACTCTGACACCAGGTTAATCACTAACCACATGAAAAGAAGAAGAGGCCATCCATATAAACAGACCAAGCTTTAGTCCTAATAAATACATCATCTACGTTTAAAAGTAAGTCTTTTATTTCCCGAACGGCAGGGAAAAGTTTACGTATAGGGGAATCCCAGAGGGGTATAGGGGAATCCCTCTATATGTCTATTCCTTGTATTCATGTGCTCCATCTTAGACCCTGTCTGCGCTTACTATCAGACGAGACTAGGGCCAAACACGACCGAGTCAAGAATAAAAAATAAATGTATCGAAATGCAGTTTTTATTTTATTTTATTTATTTGGAACAAAAAACAGTTACATGCTAAATACAATACATAGATTCTTAAAATAAAATAACAAACATGTAACCCACACCTTTGTCCACATATTATTAGAAAGAATAAAGAAGTGAGAAAAAAAAATAGTTAAAAAGTTACAAAGAATATGTGTGTGTGGTAGCCTTAAGTAACATAACATAGGTAGTTTAAATTTAATTTAACTAGTTAACCTTACACAATATGTCTATGGCCTTTTTCTTAAAAAAATGGTTTGAGAGAGTGAATATGTCGAGATCCATAAAATAAGTATTGTAAGCCTCTACGAGGCGACGAAGAGGTGCACGCTCCCCGGCGTTAGTTTTGCACATGTCTGTGTGGAACAATCGAGGGACGCGCACACGCATTTCCACACAAACACTTGCATTTCTATGCATCCGTTTAATTCTCGTAAAACGTTCCATTTTCAGTCCGATCAGACGCAGTAACAACACAATAAATATCGTTCACCTTTGGGATTACGAACGCATCAAAGGACGACTATTTTAAATGTAAAGTACGGTTCTCACCAGGCGAAGAGCATCGGAGCGGATAGAAGCGCGATAGCAATGCAATAAAGATAATTAACACGTATCTATATATAATGACTAAAGTTCATATTTGCATGTGCTTTAGTGGCGGTGGCGACTGTCAATACAGTCGACCAGTTGCCACCACATCCGTGCGTAACCCGCGGCATTCGTCCGGCTGCCGTTGAGTTCGTTCATACGCCGCTGAAGCAAGTGCAAATATGAACTTTCGTCATTGTAGATGTCAGTTCCTTTTACCGCATTGTAAATTGCGCTTCCGTCCGCTCCGAAACGCGACGATACGCTCTGACGCACTTCGTCAAGTGTAAATTATACTTAATAGTGCATCAATAACAACAGATCACGCAATTAATTTTTAATGTAACTTATATTTATTATTTAATTAAATATTTTTTCAATCATGTCTAAATTATTGTCGTAAACCACGCGCACCATTTTACTGAGACTAATATTAAAAAATAATTAAATTCAATACGTAGGTCAGTAAAAGGTGATCGATGGGGCGAGGCGAGGGTAGTCATCCGATCAGAATAATCAGATCAGAAAGTTCCGATCAGAATATTCCGGTCAATAGAAAATACATTTTTTTTACAATATTTATGAAAATAAATAATTTATAGTTGGATCAATTGATAACAATAACAATCTTTTGAGTTGTCTGAGGTTTTACATTATTTAAATAACACATTGTTAACATGACTATAATGTTTCTAAGATGTACATGACATTAACTTGTAAATAAAAAAGAGTTATGGCCGTTTCCTATAATTTACGAATCGTTATTGGTTACAATTGAGACTCTTTTTATATTTACCAATAATGAAGCAACGACCTTGACCACAAAACAGATAGGTACAGAAGTCAATCTACATACAAGTGCGCTCGAGCAACGCACACATAGACACTGCTCACAGACACGATATCTTGGACTGTTTGGGACGAGTGCAAGTGAGTGCGAGCGCGAGTGCCATGCGCTTGAGAGAGATAGATATATAGATAGAGCTACCACCGAGCGTATGTATGAAAAGTGAAATACATACATGTAATTGACTTCTGTATCTATCTGTTTTGTGCCTTGACCCTCCCAAATGGAAATAATTATCACAGATAAAGTTAGCTTACGAGTCTATTTATATGCCCAGTTTGGCAATAAATAATGCTACCATTGGTAAGCAAAACGATTCGTTTCTTTATAGGAACTCGGCATTGTAGATAGATGAAATGGTCACCAATTTTTCTTCTCTAAGATTTTGGCTAACAAACGACTTGTCTTGCTACAATAAATTGCATGTGTGGGCGCATTCACTTATTGCTAAGCACAACTAAACGTGAACATTGACCAGTGCCAATACAATCAGTCTTATGCTAGCTGTAGTTCCGTTTATCCGTTGAGAAAAATAAGTATAAAGTTGATCCGTCGGTCGGTCCGCGATATCCTTTTTTTTCGAGATTTTAATTTACTTAATGTACAAGTTAGTACCTTTAAAACTTCACACATACATAACCACATACGAATACATGTGAACGCCACATATTACGATCCTAACATACTCCTTTCGCTTCACATTTATACATCTTGTCACACACGCACGCCGATTGAGAGTACTACGCACCTGTCCTTTGTAAAGAACATCACCAATAACATAGATGTATGTCCTACAAGGGTGTCCGCTACCAGCGTTTCTACTGACACTGTTTGAAACCTTATTCTGATATTAAATAGTTGAGAAAATGTAGGTAAGACCCCCAAATGTCGTGGGAACATTGAAATGCTTGAAGTGATTATCAGCATAGTTACAAGCCATTCCGATTATACCACCTATCTAACTAAAAAGCCGCATTGAAAACAGCACATCTATTTGGGAGTACGATGTCACAGATAGACATACAAATAGACCAAACGAGTTAAAACTTGTACCACCCCTCTTTTAGCATCAGGGGTTAATAATATTTAAGGTGTCAGATAAGCATTCGCACATATTAACTCCCGACGCAAAAAAAGTTAGTTATAAGTTTGAACATTATCGATCAATCACATTCAAATAAATACTTAAAACACAACTCGTCGTCGTGGGTTCGATTCCCATACGGAACAAATATTTGTATGGCCTACAGATAGTTTCCGGATCTGGATGTTTGTGCATGTGAAGATTTGTGTCTGTAAACGCACCCACGATACAGGAGAAAGCCTAGTGTGGGGCAACGGTTTAAAAAAAAAAGCTCGTGTTCACCAAAAGATAGTTATTTAATTAACCTCGTCAAATCTTTAATATCAGTAAGAGTTCTGCCGAGCCTTTTGAGCATTGTTTTCCCAAAGTTCGATAGGTTGTCAGACTTTCAGGCTTCTGAATACCCGTAACGATTATCATAGGTATTCGTATGACACCCGGGACCGACGGTTTAACGTGCTCTCCGAGGCACGGAGGGGTCTTGATGTGTAACGAACGGTCACCCATCCACGAACTGACCGCGGCAGGCGCAACTTAACCTTGCAAATCGTAAATGATTCGCGCGGTTAGTAATTATGTTCAAGCCCCGCCCAATATCAGTAAGAGTTAAGTATTAATTAGACTAAAGAATCTTATTGTTCGATCACTCTCAATTGAAACTTAGTTGTGAATCAAATTCTCATTGGGAAGAACCGCTTGAGATAAATCGTTATTTCTTTAGAGAAATAAGTAAATTGGTTTCGTGGAAGCGGGGTTGCCAACGATGGTTTTCAAAATTGGTATATTTACAAGGTTAGTCAGAAAGGGGGTACTAAGCTGAAAGAATGTTAAAGTATCCATAATAAGGGATAACTCTTGTTCTACAGCTTTCCCCAAAACTCTATAGTTTAAGTGAAATAGCTTTTCAAAGATTTCGCAAAAAATATGCTAAAATCTATCTGTCCATAGCTGTGATCAGCTGTGTTTGTAATTTAGGTCATATTTTGGGTCAGGGATTAGAAACTTAATATTCTGAATTTATAACTAAAGCAGTTATGATATTTTTTTGAAAAATCTAAAGCAAAAATCTTTTTGCATGCAAACAAAAATTACCGAATTTTTGAATTTCAACACTTGCTTTAAAATAATCATCAGTGATACTTTAAGTGGCCCGCGGCTTACCCCCTTTCCGACTAACCTTGTATATTTACGTACGTATATTTTGAAAGATGGTTCTGTCATTGACAGCTCTCGTTAATGGTGTAAAATGAAGTGTGACTTTCGATAATTTAACCCGATTACAGAAAGTATGGCATTGAAAATGGCGGCGCTCTATTGTGGTCGTTATTGCATCTCGCTCTTACACGTTCCCTGAGAGCGAAAGGCGAATAGTAAATCCGCCATTTTCAATCTCATTCTTTAAGTAATCTTGTTGTACAAATCTGCTTACCGCTTCGCAGGAAGTTCTTTGGGGTTGAAGTTTGATTTAGGGGTATAAATTAATGTATTGTGACATCACTATTGAAAAAAACTTATAATTCAGCCAAAATAATTTGTATAAAAGGTAAACATAAATAAAAGCACATTTTACGAAAAACTTAACATTTATTCTTGAATTAAACAAATAAATATCTAATAATTTCCTTTTTGCTCTAGTGGTCGCAAGTGCGACTGCTGAGCATGGGGTCATTCCTGGGTTCGATCTCCAGATCGGGCAGCAGCCTGGTCTCTGGATTTGTGTCCGGTTAATGGCAATAGGCTCGCCCCTTATTACATGGGACTTAAACATAACTGGCAAAACGAGGGTGAACTAAAACACTTCTGCCGAATCCTTCGGGGAATATAAGCCGTGATAGTTAACTGCCTCGTTGGTCTAGTGGTGGCAAGCGCGACTGATGATCGTGAGGTCTTGGGTTCAATCCCTAGGTCGGGCAGAGAGTTATTGGGTTTTTCCGGGTGGAATTCCTCAGTAGCAGCCCGGAGTTTGGATTTGTACCTGGTTGATGGTAATAGGCTCGCCCCCTATAACTAGAGACATAACTGGCAAAACGAGGGTGTACTAAAAACATAAGAATACCTATACATATAAGGGTGATATTATTTTACATACATACATACATAAACTCACGCCTTTTTCCCATGGGGGTAGGCAGAAACTATAGAACGCCACATGCTACGACTCTTACATACCCCTTTCGCTTCATCCACATTCATACATCTTGTCATACACGCACGCCGGTTGAGAGTACTACGCACCTGACCTTTGTGAAGAACAAAGGTCAGGTTTATTATTTTAAATATCTAATAATGTGTATTTGTAAAGTATTCTTAAAGCAAAATGAATGTTTCACGACCAAAGGTTCGTTTACCTTTAATACAATATTTTAATGACCGGACTATACGTAGAGTATGATTTTAGTCACCGTTTTATGTAAAAGACATTTTACACCTTAAAATATTGCCGCATATTTTTACATACATAATACAACAGACACTCATATCTTATGGTAATAAACCATTTTATGATGCTATCAATATTACAATTGGATGTATTTCTGAGTAATATTTTACAAACACTATTTTTCAGTAACGTTTAGAATTGTATGAAAGCTAACTATTTAATGACTTTGGACTGGCGTCAGGCATGTGTTATTCCACAGTTTAGGTTAGCTGTGACCATGGTATGGGGAGGTGAACGCAAAACGAAAGCAGATAGCACCACCGTCAGTACTAACAGTCATAGCCTAGTGGTGTGACCGTCGGACTGCCAAGTCATAGGTCTCGAGTTCGAACCCAAGGCACGCACCTCTGACTTTTCGGATTCATGTGCATATTGTATAATTATCACTTGCTTAAAAACGGTGAAGGAAAACATCGTGAGGAAACCGGCATGCCTGAGAGATATATCTCGACGGTATGTGAAGCCAAGTCAGAGGCCCATGGGCGGCCTAAACTCTGACACCAAATTAGTCATTAACCACACGAAAAGAAGAATAAGACAACCAATCAAAAGCAGTTAAATTGACATTATCAATAATATCAATTACATTCTAAACAATTAAATTGTTTTGGTACCAACAACGATGGTGCTATACCATAAGTTCATGATACTGTACTTTTGAATACAATTGAAGATATTACTGTGCCCAATAATGAAATAAAATAAAATCAGCACAAACTTTATCTAAGAAACAAATAGTATATTACGATTAAGATTAAACATAGCAACCCTACTGTCGCATCAATATCCCTCTTGTTTCAAGTTCCGATTAAATTACGAGAGGAATTTATTCTAGAAAGTTCTGCAGCCTTGTTTACGGTGCATTCTGTTCTATGTTTAGAAAAGCGGTGGGTTTTTATATTGGAAGTGAGAACTCGTTTATTTTGCACCTTATCGAGAACTAGCGGCCCGTCCCGGCTTCGCACGGGTGGACATTTTTCCCGTTTTTGCAACATTTTTCATTTATGCTCCGCTCCTATTGGTTGTAGCGTGATGTTATATAGCCTATAACCTTCCTCGATAAATGGACTACAGAACACAAAAATATTTTTTCAATTCCAACCAGTAGTTCCTGAAATTAGCGCGTTCAAACAAACAAACAAACTCTTCAGCTTTATAATATTAGTATAGGTTTGTGGTCAACTACCTCGTTAGTCTAGTGGTGGCAAGCGCGACTACTGATCGCTGAGATCCTGGGTTCGATCCCCAAGTCGGGCAAAGTGTTATTGGGTTTTTCCGTGTGGAATTCTTCAGTAGCAGCTCGGAGTTTGGATTTGTGCCCGGTTAATGGGCAATAGGCTCGCCCTCTATTATATGGGACTTAAAAATAACGGCGGGATTAGGGTGTTACTATACACCTCTACCCAACCCTTCGGGGAATACAGGCGTAATGTTATGTTATGTGGTCACCTACAAATTTTGTAAATTAATTACTTACAGCATCGCAGTCATGTACTTGTTTTTCTGTTGATCAAAACAGTTATCGCTGTAAAATATATTATACTAGCTGTGTCCTTATGGCTCCGTCCGTAGCCTATGTTACTCAGTGATAATGTAGCTTTGTAACGGCAAAAGAATTTTTGAAATCGGTCCAGTAGTTTAAGTTTATTCGTTACATACAAAAATACAAATATTTCCTCTTTATAATATTAGTATAGATTACATCAAAATCATATTTTTTTCTTGTAATCTTTTAAAATACCTAAAAATGCAGGACCCTATTTCATTTACACCGCTTGATCCTTCATCCTTGGCCCAGGCGTAGCCGTTTACGTCTTCGGAACCAAGTTCGTAAATCGTGAACTTAAGAACGTTAAGTTTCGAAATATAATAAAAGTTGGAAACATCGCCTCTTGGACATGGCATCACGGCTTGCAAATCATAGACAGCAGTTATAAATTTTTCATCAGCATTTTCTTTATGTAGCTCTTTTTCTTTTCTTATATCTTTTCCTTGAAGATTAGTTTCATATTTAACTTTTAATGGATCTTTATGTTCCGCATTACTATAAGCTGATTCTACATACTGGTCCTTTTTTGGGACCAAAATAAAATGTTATACTCTTTGGTAAATATACCCACTGTAATTCTTTATTTTGCATTTTTTTATGTTTCGTTTTCCATGTAAACGATGATATTATGCTTTTCCGAACGTATAATCGCGACGTATAGCAAAAAAAAATTGAGTGTCGTCAACATCTAACGTTGACTGTCATTATCAAAAAATCATTGTCTCTTCAAATTTTTAAACACAACATACGCTAATATTTTGTCACAGAAACCCATTAACCTGTTAATGAGATTATCCTTTATTACGACTCCATAAAGCTTTTATTCCATTACCGTACGTACAGTATTCAGAGCTCGTTAGCATCACCGATATACTGTCAAACATTAGCGGGTTATTGCGTACAGGGACCATGATTTGGGTAAATTAGAAATAATGCCCGAGCAAGTACCTGTTTATTTAGTCGCCAATAAACTACATCAAAGTCAAAGTATTTATTTCAATTAGGCACATAAAAGGCACTTTTGAACGTTAAAGTTACAAAGAAAATAGAATTGATTCTAGTTGCCCCTTCCAAAAGGTAGTTTCGTATGGAGAAGAATGGGCAAGAAACTCCACCGTTACTCTTTTAAAATGTCTTACAATATTTTGTATAGGTACATTAATTATACAATTTTATGTGAAGACGATGCACCTAGAATAAAATTACTATACCACAAAAGGTAAAAAAAAATAAAAAATGAAACAATGACATATTAATTATGTGATAGGTACATGGTGCTCACATATTTACAAACATTGCAAAAGTATACGTTTTCCCAAAAATTTAAAAGTAATAGGTAAGTGTGTGAGTTTAGGTACTTACTCATATAATCTAAAATAAACGGCTTTAAAAAATAAATTATACAATTAAAATAGCAACCAGTTTGATTTTGTCTAGACTCTAGATTGTCCTATGGAGCTGGACCAGCATGTTTCAAAGCGTTCTTATCCTGGATATTATCGTCTAATTTGTAATAATTATGCTTGTTTACAAAGTGTACTTTTAATATGACTTTTAAATTTTCTTTCATTTAAATTCAATATATCACAAGGTATTTTGTTGTAACATTTAACACAGTACCCCATAAAAGATGTCTGTACTTTAGATAATCTGAAAAATGGTCGATCTAGATTATCTTTATTTCTAGTATTAGAGTTATGTCTATCGCTTATTTCATTAAAAAGATGTAGATTTTTTCTTACATACATAATATTTTCATAAATGATGACATCTCGTCGCATTTATTGATATATATAATTTTGTATAAAAAAATTGGTTTTGAGCTTAAATTCAAATCATTGGCCTACAATTTTGTTTTTTTAATATTAAGACTAAAATAATTTTTGAATACTAAATCACTTTTATATAATATTATGATGATGATTCAGTGAGTATCAAATTGTTGCAAAAATGAAACTTTTGCAGAAAAAAATCGGTAAGTTTAAGACTAAAAGAATTTTTGAATACAAAATCACTTTTATATAATATTATGATGATGATTCAGTGAGTATCAAATTGTTGCAAAAATGAAACTTTTGCAGAAAAAAATCGGTAAGTATTGCGTTTATTGGTGTTTTAATATTTTTTCCTACAGTATCATAGTCGTTTTACTATGGATTATGACGCGGTACAATAAAATATGGTGACGACGCTGTGCCACATATTTCTATGAACCATTTACTACAGTAGTAGTGTCGTGTCGTTCCGATTTTGCCATGTCCTGTCGTGAGCCGTGGAAAAACGGTCTAATGGCCGATTCCTATGATATACGGAGCGTTATTGGTTAAAATTGAGACGCTTATATCCTTACCAGTAATGAAGCAAAAATCTCATGGCTTTGCATAGTAGATCCTTCCATATGGAAGTAGCACACACACACACACACACACACACACACACACACGCACACACACACACACACACACACACACACACACACACACACAACCTTTCATACACACTACACCAATCACACTTCCATGAAGTTTATACTTCTTGATGGACATTTCGCATAATGACAACAACCGTACTAGTTTATTCTTGTTATTAAATATTTTTGCTTTTTTTTTATCCTTTTTTTCTGTTTGTATAACTTAAATAACTTTTATTATTGTTGTTACTTTTCATTTGTTTAAATTTAATGGTTAATTCTTATATTGCATAAATTTGGAACATAAATGCTGGGAGAAGACACTGGCTTCTGTAACTCAGGTTTGTTAACCTAGCGCAGGATTCAGGGTCTCACTACTGTTGTGAATATTTTATTATGTCAATAAAGAATTATTGTATTATATTTCGTTTATTCATCTATTTACATATTTGATACATTTTTAAATATTTCTTTATATTATATATTATTATAGCTATCACAGTTAAAATTAGCTTACGAGGTTAACGCCCAGTTTGGCAATAAAAACTACTGTCATTGGTAAGACAAACGATTCGTTTTTATTTATAAGTACCGGGCATAAGGGAGTATATCAAGTAAATATACAGCAGTGTCTTCTTTTCAAACACATTTGGTTTATTAATTATACTGGTGGTCTTTAAAACCTTGGAATTTTTGCCCGTGGACATTTACGAGCTAACACAAACACACCAAACCAATTCTAAGTTTGTCAGGATTATCCATCAATACACTTAATCGTTGTCACCATGTCTTTAACTGGCATACTCGCAGATTGGATTCTGTCATCCAGCGGGCTTTTAGCGTTCACATTTCGTCTTCGAAACTTTAAAACTATAAATGGCTTATGGGATGTTATTGTTCAATAGTTTATGGATATTGACTATGAGTCTCTTGGGGGAGGCATCAATGTTAATTCTGGGTAGACTAGTGGTTGGCTTCAATATTGAGTTAGAGCGATACGATGTGACGTTCTTATGCTGAACTTCTAATAAAATAACATCACGCCACTATCCCCCGAAGGGTTGGGCAGAGGTGTATAATAACACTCTCTTTTAACATGTAAAAGGGGGCGACCCTATTGCCATCAACAGGGCACAAATCCAAATTCCGGGCTGCTACTGAGGAATTCCACACGGAAAAATCCAATAACAACGAACTTTAATTGTAATTTTCCTGTAAACTTCAAGTATGGCGTTACTGTAAGCTATTACTCTTATGGCCAAGTACTCAAACGCTACTCAATTTTAAGTGGCCGTTAAGCCTCGTGCTGTCACTGTCACTACGCCCTAGAGTAACAGTGACAGCACGTGAATTAACGGTAACTTAAAGTTGAGTAGCGTTTGAGTATTTGGCCACTACAGTTATCAGTAGAGTTATGTCAAGTAAGTATAAACTGTTTACCGAACAAATGGACCCCAGCATCATCTTGAAACCATCCTGACTGTCATAATCACATCTCAGAACTACTCCACAATACAAATACAGACATCCATCGAAAGCCACTTTAAACTTTTCTCAGGAACGATATTTCGTCTCAAATCCGGACACCATAAAAACGGTAATGGGAATATCAAGTTACCGCCAGCAATGGAGACGGATTGATTTCACAAATCAAATAACTGCCGTGGTGCTTTCCGACCTAACTCTGTTGTAAGCAAGGATATTTTCACGACTGTATTTTACTAAAGAGCTGAGCAGAAAAGCAAGTCAGTAGTAAGTTGAGTGCATAGTTGGATTGTATGCTGTAGCGACGCCTATAATTATTAAGTACTTTGGTCTTTAAAATGCGAAACGATAAAGGAAATAGTCGTGATCCTGCATGCTCGTTCTGCCTAGCCTTTTCCAACTATTATGAGGTCAGCTTTCAGTCTAACCAGATGCGGCTGAATATCAGTATTTTACACGGAGCGATTCCCATCAGACCTCCGCAACCCAGTTACTGGGCAATGCCGATATTCTAAGGTTAGACCGATTGTCAGACTTTCAAGCTTCAGACTTCCCGTAACAACTGTCATAGATATTCGTATGACACCCGGGACCGATCTGTAAAGAATAGTTATCCATCCACAGACTTACCGTGGCTAGCGCAGCTTAACCTCGCAAATCATATGATGCGCGCGGTCGTTGATTAGCCATGAGCCCCTCCCAATGCACACAATATAAGAACAATACAAGACAAAAAAAGTCCTATTAGAAAATGAAAATCTGTACTAATAAAAAATACTATCATCTTTTTTTCGTGTGGTTAGTGACTAACCTGGTGTCAGACTTTATTCCGCCCGTGGGCCTCTATTTTGGCTTCACATGCCGTCGAGAAATATCTCTCAGGCATGCCGGTTTCCTTACAATGTTTTCTTTCACCGTGATAATTATACAATACGCACATGAATCCGAAAAGTTAGAGGTGCGTGCCTTTGGTTCGAACTCGAGACCTACGACTTGGCAGTCGGTCACATCACTAGGCTATCACTACTGTAAAAATACTATAACATCTACTTATAGTTTTTCAGTTACAATATTCTACTGCCAACTAACTTAATTTTGCGGTCGAAGAATTTCTTTAAAGAATTTAAGTTTTTATTTGATAACTTGATTGTGCTGGAAACTTTTGTGATACGGATCTCTCTGTGTGCGAGTTGAACTCACACTTGACCGGTTTTAACCGCCTTTATGCCTAGTACGAATGTTAGGTCGTTAGTTACGTAAACGTAACGTTAACGTGAGTTTTGAATTGGAAATACCTACTCGTTTCGCACATCGAACATTTTATTAATAATATCTATATATGATGCAAATTGTGCATGTCGCAAAAAAATAAACCAAAATGTTATAGGACAGTTGTATTTTTAACCGAGTTCCAAAAAAAGGAGGAGGTTATCAAATCAGCTGTATTTTTTTATATTTGATAACTCACAACTCCGTTATTTATAAACCGATTTTGGAATTTATTTTTTGTATGATAGAATATTTTTTCGAAGTGGTCCCATTTAAATTTGGTGGTGATCTGATGCAGCACTTCGGAGAAAGACAATGGAACTTCTCAATGACGAACAGTACGCACAATGTGATGGTGTGATTAGGTTACGAGCAGCGTCTTTAGTAGGTCCAACCATGTTTTGATTAAGGCCACTAAAATGTAAAAAAAAAAAAATCTTAAACAAAAATAAAACCGACATCAAAAAAACGAATAAAAAAAAACATATTATAAAATTAACAGTTTCAGAAGTAGGTGCCTTCAATTTGGTTCAGCGTGGATTAGCACCGACTTCTGAAACTGTTAATTTGATAATATGTTTATTATTTTTTCGTTTTTTTAAAGTCGGTTTTATTTTGGTTAAAATGTTTTTTCGGTTCAAAATTCGCTTACATGAGCGATACGTTTACGATACTATGCGTCAAATGTTCGTGCAGGCCTACAGGTTTTAAGTGACGGTGTGACGATAAAGTACGCTCGCCTATTTATCATATTATTATACATTAAAACTTTCAGGTTAAGTTTCACCAGGTTATGGTGCCTTGTGTTAGAGCCATATCACGTATTCTGTATATGGGGGTGACTTCGAATTAATTAGCAAAATTTCACAGGGTTACTAAGTATGGTTAATAGAACACATTCAAATAAAAAATAACTGCCTCGTTGGTCTAGTGGTGGCAAGCGCGACTGCTGATCGTGAGGTCCTGGGTTCGATCCCTAGGTCGGGCAAAGTGTTATTGGGTTTTCCCGTGCGGAATTCCGCAGTAGCGGCCCGGAGTTTGGAATTGTGCCCAGTTGATGGCAATAGGCTCGCCCCCTATTACATGGGGCTTAAATATAACTGACGTAACGAGGGTGTAATAAAACACCTCTGCCTAACCCTTCGGGGAATTCAAGGCGTGATGTTATGTTATGTTTATTCAAATAAAAAATACCTAAACATTAATTAATTAGATAACAACATTATCTTCTACGTGCGCGCTAATTAATGATTAGTTTTTTTTATTACCTATTTACACACATACATAAATTCGCGCATTTTTCTCAAAGAGGTGAGCAGAAACTATAGCACGCCACATGCTATGATCCTTACATACTCCTTTCGCTTCATCCGCATTCATACATCTTGTCATACAGGCACGCCGATTGAGAGTACTACGCACCTTTACTTTGTGAAGAACATCACCAGTAACATCGATGTATGTCCTTCTAGGACGTCCTCTACCGGTGTTTCCACTGACATCCGCCTCATAAATTCCTTTTGTTAATCCCCGTTCACTCATTCTCTCAACATTACCAAACCTTCAAATTGTTGTCACTACATCATCTTCTAAACCGCAACTTTGTCTAATCACATCATTCCTCAATCTATTATTCAAAGTTACACCGCACATACTTCACAAGGAACGCATTTCCACGGCATTTTTTTTAAATATTTGAACGTGTTAACCCTATGATGTTTCACCAGTTAACTTGAAATAACGTATACGAAATCATGTATGTAATTCCTTCAAACCTCGTGATGTACTGCGGACATAGATTGACTCTGAACGGGGGATACTTTAGGAATCTTTAAAAAAAATTACTAAATATAAACATGTGTTCTTATCGTGAGGCATTTTAGCGCCCCGAGTCAAATGATCGCGAGGCAAGAGATGCCGCGCAATTCGCTCGGGGCGCTAAAATGCCTTACGTTTTGAACACATCTTTACTTTAGTTTTGTATTTTTTTTAATTGAGTTCTATATTATCCCGTGTGGGGTTAATCTATATCAGCTGTACATCACGGGGTTTGAAGGAATTACATGATTTCGCTTACACCCTATAATAGTAAAAGGCAACTGTATTAGGAGAGTTAACTACATCAGCAGATTGGCAGTGAGAACCAACCCGCTTGCCAAACACACCATAACAGATTTAGTTAATCAACTGTAAACTTGTCAGACTGTATGTAAGTACTTTGTATTTTCCACTTTTCGCTTGACTTTAGCTTCAACTGTAACTATAGTTTGTAGTCAACTACAAAATTCAGGAAATCCAACCTGTGACTTGGAATTTCGAATTTTCAGCAGTTTGGTTCGTGTAAGCATAACAATTTTGAAATGTTGTATTGTAAATTCTTACGTATTTGTTCCAGTATTGCTCAGGTAATGTGCAAAATGAAAAGTAGGCATTAAAAAAAACTTTATTAACAACCAAATACGTTTCAACACAAAGGAGTTTTGTGTCCTGAACTCGGTAACTATCTATACTAATTATAAAGCTGAAGAAGTTGTTTGTTTGTTTGAACGCGCTAATCTCAGGAACTACTGGTTGGAATTGAAAAAATCTTTTTGAGTTGGATAGTCCATTTATCGAGGAAGGTTATAGACTATATAACATCACGCTACAATCAATAGGAGCGGAGCATAAATGAAACATGTTGCATAAACCGGAAAAATGTCCAAATGGCCGCTAGTAATTATGTAATTATCACTTGCTTAAAAACGGTGAAGGAAAACATCGAGAGGAAACCGGCATGCCTGAGTGATATTTCTGGACGGCATGTGAAGCCAAGTCAGAGGCCCATGGGTGGCATAAATTCTGACACCAGGTTAGTCACTAAACAACCTATATCTTAGGAAACAGTACCTTCCCTAATACTAAGTTCTAAGCTCTATATTTCTACATTATCAATGTCTTCTTCTTAAAGCATCAATGTTGTAGCACCCATGTGTGACGATACTCAAGTACCTCCGGCGCAACCTGGGCAGTCAGCCTCGCTATCAACCTTGCTGATTGGTAATAGCACCAATGGTCAAGCCCCTTTTTTTGTCGTTGGAAAATCCTCATTGATGTCCCTCACCCGGGGAATGCGAGGGGGTCTGCCGGACTCTTACCGGCTAAAAACTAACGGTGTCCCTCCTTCTGACCTAAGGCCGGGGTCACGGGATTCGCTATTGCATGCACTGCAACCTCGACAGGTCTTGGTCCACCAGCTTCTTCTGGTGGACTTCTCTAGTGGTGGGGCAATTTCTCCCCTGCCCCACTTCCTTCTGAGAGGCGCTCGCGGGACACGGCGCGCCATCCTCCCGGGCCTGTTACTGGTCGGGCGACGGGTCCCCTAACCCGCCGTCCGCAGGCCACATTGGTCCAGCTCCTGTCAGAAACCATTTCATTTAGCCATAGCAACCTAATAGACCCGGAAAACACCAACACGAAGAACCGAAAACATAAATATTACAAGAACAAAAATTCCTTCCAAAATTTTGAAACTGACACAAAACTGTCAACAGATGTCGCTAGGCACCGTTGCATCGAAAAAGAAATGCATTAGTTCGTAACGGAACTGACAAAGTAATCCTACACCGGTCATACTCTATGGAGATGCTGTAACTTAATTTTAGAAGCTTCTAGAATTTGCCGGTAATGGCGGCGAGGTATCTACTTCAAGTTTTAAAAAAGCCTAGCCTGTTTAAAAGCCTCTTCGAGTATTTGTTTTGTTACGTCAGTTTTTTTAGCTGGAAATGAAAGAAACTAGTTGGAATACTGGAATATTAGATTTTTGGTCGAGGTTAAAAACTAGGTACCTACTAATACTCGGTTCCTATAGCTAAAAGAAACGTATCGTTTAGCTTACTAATGGTAGCATTTTTACTGTTAAACTGAGCTTATAAATAGACTCGATTTTAATTTAGCCTATGATAGCTACTAATACATACTACTAATGAGATGCGAATGTATGTATGCCTGCTTAACATTAGGTGCCAAAAACGATTCGTTTTGCTTACTAATGATAGCATTTTTTATTGCCAAACTGCGCAAGAGACTCGTAAGCTAATTTTACCTGTGACAGTTACTAATGAACGGGAGGGTCTACTATGCCAAGCTATAGGGTCTTTGTTACATTATTGGTCAAAATACAAGTCTTAATTTTAACCAATAACGCTCGGTAAATCATAGGTATCAGCTATTAGTCTTTTTCTCGTTCAAAAATAAGTTATTAACATTGAACCAGTGCACTACTTCGGAAAGAGCGTTATTTACATCATCCTTAACCGGCTAAAACGA
Source organism: Amphipyra berbera (assembly GCA_910594945.2). NCBI lineage: Eukaryota > Metazoa > Arthropoda > Insecta > Lepidoptera > Noctuidae > Amphipyra > Amphipyra berbera. The sequence continues at coordinate 3,205,608 of OU343136.1, read as the reverse complement.
AATTTAATAAATAAAAAACTCATAATCACATCATCACATTATGCGTACTGTTCGTGAGGAGTTCCATTGTCTATCTTCAAAGTTCTTCATCAGATCTTCACCAAATTTGAATGGAACCACTTCGAAAGAGTATTCTTTCAAACAAAAAAGAATCGTTAAAATCGGTTCACAATTAGCAAAAATATAGCGGAAAAAACATACAGTCAAATTGAGAACCTCCTCCTTTTTAACCGATTTTCAAAAAAGGAGGAGGTTCTCAATTCGATTGTATGTTTCTTTTTTTGTATGTTTGTTCCGCGATATCTTTGCTAATTGTGAATCGATTTTAATGATTCTTCTTTTGTTTGAAAGAGTATTCTTTCGAAGTGGTCCCATTTAAATTTGGTGAAGATCTGATGAAGAACTTCGGAGATAGACAATTTGAAGTCGGTTTTATTTTTGTTAAAAAGTGATTATTTTGGAAGTCGGTTAAAAATTAGAGTCTAACTCTTCGAGGCACGATTTTCGATCCAGCGTGCGCCATCGGGAACATGGTTCAAGCTACCGATGTTCAGGGCCTCAGACAGAGGAACTTCCTAACTTATTATTATGTTTTTTTTCTTATATAACTCATCATACTATAAAGCTACGTCGTATGTATGTTTCTCTCATTACTCTCAAAACTAGGTGACCGAGTGCTGCCAAAAAGAAAAACAATTTATGGTTACTTCACGCTTCTATTCTCCTGAGACTAAGAGGCTAGTCATTGTGATGAAGGGTTGGCATGCGATATATTTCCGTCGACGGCCACGACTTGCGTGCGACGTGGCTCATGACCGCCCTCGGAGTAAACATTTTCAATTTTATTTTACAAAAAGTGTTTTACTGCTTATGTGTCGTAGACGGCCTTGTTAGTCTAGTGCTGGTAAGTGCGACTGCTGAGCATGGAGTCCTGGGTTCGATCCCCAGGTCGGGCAAAGTTTTATTGGGTTTATCCATTAGAAATTTCTCAGTAGCAGCCTGGAGTCTGGATTTGTGCCTGGTTAGCAATAGGCTCGCCCCCTAATACATGGGACTTAAATATAACTGGCGAAACGAGGGTGTGCTAAAAAAACACCTCTGCCGTACCCTTCGGGGAATATAAGGCGTGATGTTATGTTATATTATGCCTAGAAGTCGCAACTGAAATTGCAGAGCGAAAGCTTTTGTGTTCAAATCCTAGGGTATTTTTTGAACAGAAAAATAATTAACGAAAAATAAAGTATGTGGGCAAATCCTCATGGCTGTCTACCCTGGCAAGGCGGAGGGTTACGTCGGACTGTTATCGACTCATCATCATCATCACCATCATCTTCCTGCCCTTATTATGCCCAACTTATTTGGGGTCGGCGCAGTATGTCTTCTTCTTCCATACATCTTTATTAGCTGTCAACTTAGTAGTCACCCCCTTTCTAGCCATATCATCTTTCACACTATCCATCCATCGTTTCTTTGGTATTCCTCTACTCTTATAACCAACCTCTTATAACATTCATACTCAAAACTTTCCTCACAAAATGTTCCTTATTCCTCCGCATCACACGCCTAGTGACAACCGGTTTCCACACAACTTCTCAGTCACCGGCGCTACTTTCAGGCTTCCTCTTACATACTCATACAACGGACTGTTATCGACTATACATTACATTACCGAGTACATTGGCCGTGGTCACAGGATTTGCTACTGCATTCACCGCAATCCCGGCAGACCTGGTTATACCTATGTGGGAATGAATACCAGGAGGAACGGAACGTAAGTGAAGGTGCGAGTGGTATGTGAATGAAAGAGCGAGACAGACGATGTATGGTGGAGAGCGGTGTAAGGACGTTAGGAAGTGATTGCGGTGTTAAAAAACTATTTTAAATCTATATATAGGTATATAAAAATGAATCCCTATTTCCCTTGGTCACGCCATAACTTGAGAACGACTTTACCGATTGAGGTCATATTTACACAGTATATTTGATTTATCGAGACGATGGTTTGTAGTTATTCTGGGATCTGATAGGTGGCGCTGTAGTCAAATGATTTACGCGGGCACAGCCGCGGAAGAGCAGCTAGTTCTTAATAAACAAAAGTCATTAAATAAAATGATTTTTATTGGTACTCGATTTTCCAACTCTACACCTATGTGCTAGGTATACTATGTTCAAGAAAAAGGTAATAAAAAGTAAAACTAGTTAACTAACCAGAAATGGCCTGCCCAAAACCTCGGAACGACGGAAAATTTAAGTCCAATACGAAATATTGGAAGAAATGGAACTCACCCAATTGCTTTTCATTTCGTAGGATATCCGATGCTATTATATTTATTGGTTTTAGAAAAGTGGCCTCCGGGCGGTAATATCGGCGAGAGAATTAAGATGTACCGATGGTTTTGTTGCCTTTCCGATATGAGACTATGTGACTGGAAGAATCTTATGAAACTTTATATACAGAGGTTAAAAAATAAGGTTTGAGTTATACGATGCCTGATGCATGCATGCCATCAGTTGAGATAGGTCAACTCAATCCTGCTATGGCACTTCCCTCAAAAGGCCATTCCAGACGTTGCCTACAATGTTACACTCGCATAGTTTTTATACCACAATGTCTTAGACTTTAATGAGACTATCTCTGAATTTGTTTCGGCTTTTCTTCTCAGAGCTATTCAGATAGGAAATGCCGGCGCCATCTAGTCTTAAAACATTACATTGATTTGTAAAAGTGTGTGTAACAGATTTAATTACAGAAATAAACATCATTTATGATTTAAAAATGTGAAACTTGGAATTTAATTCTGATGGGATAATGGTAATGGCAGAGCAGTGATAGCCTGGCTGTTCAACGTGGAGGGTTGGTGTTCGATCGGATCCACACCTCTGACTTTTCGATTTTATATGCGGATCAGAATACGATTATCATTTGCGTTAACGGTGAAGGAAAACATCGTGAGACAACCTGAATACATCATACAAAAATAAGCTCTCGTTGGTGTGTTTAGTATAATGTGGAAATACGAACAAAAACCTAATACTAACCGCTAAATTGTAACTAAACTGACCTACTTTTAAACCCACAACATACATTTTAAGTAATAAAATTTATTTTTAATATGGAAATGTATAAAAATGTACCAGGGGCGCATGAACCGCGGACAGATTTCACTGGCTGATAGCCAATAGTGGGGGGTTGGTCTGCCAAGCCAGTTCGACTGCACGGTAATGCGGGTTACGCTGTAGATACAGAACCGAGGATAAAGTACTTGGTTTTTTATACAGTTTCGTTTGGTGAGTAATTAAAGGTTGGTTTTGGTGCAATCGAAAATTAAAAGGTTAGAACAAACAATGTCAATAAAACGTTTAACAATTGCGTGGTATAAGAACCTTAATCTATACATATATAGGTATAATTACTTGACCTGACTGACTGATTCATCAGAGCCTAAACCACTGAGGCTGGAAACATGAAATTTGGACAGTAGGTTCCTTTTGTGACGTAGACCTAAGGGAGTAAAATAGGGGATAGGAGTTTGTATAAAAATACACGCGGACGAAGTCGCGGGTTAAGTGCTAGTTAATGATATCATTAAAAAATTAAAATAGTAACGGAGAGTGATTTTAATAAAGTTCATATTGTTAATACATCTTACAGGATCATCCGACAGCGTAATAAAAAGAAGAATATCCCATTTCCGTTTGAAACCTTCAAGCCGCCCACACCGGGGATTACTATGAAGCATTTTACACCAAACGCGAACGTGAGGCGTGAGCGAGTCGTGAGCGGGGCGAGACGCCGGCGGTCTCGCGTTTGTAATATTCAAGGGATTACTACGAAGCATATTACGCTCGCGCCCCGCGTTTGGTGTGGCGAAGATAACCAAACGCGATTGTTGAATGTGATTTTTCTGTATAAAGCTGTCTGTCCATTGGAGCAGAGAAGAGCGGAGCGGTGCGGAACTAACCAATAGATACACAATATTCACAGAGCAGAGCGGAGACGTGAGTTTTAAGCAATTCTATTGATTAGCTCCGCATTGCTCCGCTCCTCTCCGCTCCAGTGGACAGGCGTAGCATACACGTCTGTCCGCAAAAAAATTAAAAAAGTACTTTCGTACAGCCCTATTGCTATCATCGCACAAGATTTGCAACTGCCGCTTCGTACCACAGAAATAGATAGGGTTGACCTAACTTATATTTTAACTTCGCCGATATACGAGCAATGTACATAATGTATGAGCCAGAATCGACCGTTCACCATTACCGGAATTTGGTACGTCATTAAAATTGTAAAGCAATTGCTTAGATACGGGAAATACTGGGTTATATTTATTTACTTAACTGGCAACTTTGATATTCTGTATTGATTTAAGATTTAAAGTTATTTTTGTGTATTTAAATGCGTACGGAGGAACACCATAATGTTGCATTATAATCTATACTAATATTATAAAGCTGAAGAGTTTCTTTGTTTGTTTATTTGAACGCGCTAATCTCAGGAACTACTGGTTGGAATTGAAAAAATATTTTTGTGTTGGATAGTCCATTTATCGAGGAAGGTTATAGGCTATATAACATCACGCTACGACCAATAGGAGCGGAGCATAAATGAAAAATGTTGCAAAAACGGGAAAAATTTCCACCCGTGCGAAGCCGGGACGGGCCGCTAGTATTCAAATAATCAAGCGCTACTAAATTTTTAGTTGAAGTTAAGTCTCATGCTGTCACTGTCACATTAAAGCAAAGTAACAGTGACAGCAGTTTTTAGTACACCCTCGTTTCGCCAGTTACGTTTAAGTCCCATGTAATAGGGGGCGAGCCTATTGCCATTAACCGGACACAAATCCAGACCCCAAGCTACTACTGAGAAATTTCTAAAGGAAAACCCAATAACACTTTGCCCGACCTGGGGACCGAACCCAGGACCTCGTGATCAGCAGTCGCGCTTGCCACCACTAGACCAACAAGACAAATTTTATATTATAGCATACTTATAACAGTTCACACAGCGGATCCGTTTTAACGGATCCATCACTACTAGATGTGTTGTTCACATCTGTGCCGATGGATCAGTTAAACAAATGGCAGCTGCGTCGCATCTGGCAGACAGGATACGATAAAAATAACGGATCCAATATTTTTTACTGGATTCGGAATACTGTCGTGTATGTGAACTCGCTCATACAACTACAGGCGCCATCAGTAGGTTCCTTAACTCACACACTGACCTATTACTTTAAAATGTTTGGGAAAACGTATACTTTTGCAATGTTTGTAAATATGTGAGCACCATGTATCTATCACATAATTAATTTGTCATTGCTTCATTTTTAATTCTTTTTACCTATTGTGGTATAGTAATTTTATTCTAGGTGCATCGTTTTCACACATAATTGTATAATTAATGTAGGTACTTATACAAAATATTGTAAGACCTTTTAAAAGAGTAACAGTGGAGTTTCTTGCCCATTCTTCTCCATACGAAACTACGTTCTAGAAGGGGCGACTAGAATTAATTCTTTCATTTTTTGCAAATTTTAACGATCAAAAGTGCCTTTTATGTGCCTAATTGAAATAAATACTTTGATTTTGTCTTTGACATCACTAAAATAAAAACGGATCCGATAAGACGGATTCTCTAAACAGTTTCTGTGTGAACTAGCTTTTACAAATAAATACTTTACAAATAAATACTTACCTACAAATAAATACTTTGATTTTGTCTTTGACATCACTAAAATAAAAACGGATCCGATAAGACGGATTCTCTAAACAGTTTCTGTGTGAACTAGCTTTTACAAATAAATACTTACAAATAAATACTTTACAAATAAATAGTTACAAATAAATACTTTGATTTTGTCTTTGACATCACTAAAATAAAAACGGATCCGATAAGACGGATTCTCTAAACAGTTTCTGTGTGAACTAGCTTTTACAAATAAATACTTACAAATAAATACTTTACAAATAAATAGTTACAAATAAATACTTTGATTTTGTCTTTGACATCACTAAAATAAAAACGGATCCGATAAGACGGATTCTCTAAACAGTTTCTGTGTGAACTAGCTTTTACACTGCTAGGTTTTCCTTAGACATTTTACACAAGACAAGCATCTCGTACATTGGATGTTTTTGTGAAGTGTCAACTGAATTTAATGGATCACCATAGCTGTCCTAGACGACGGGTGAGCAATTTATAACTACGTTCCTATGCAGTATATCATTTTTGAAACCAATATACTTATATGCAGGTTCTCAATTCGGTTGTCCCCTTAGGAGTAGGCACATAGGAGAAAATAATCCCTTATAAATCCCTTTTCAAGTTAAATTCCAATCAAATAAAAAAAAGAAAATCACATAAACCAATACAGGTGCTTATGAAAAGTCGAATTTAGATGCACGGTTCCAATTAGTCGTTTCCTATGGAGAAGAGCCGGCAAGAAACTCCATGGTTACTCTTTTAAAAATAATATCTTTAACAATTTCAGTGGATACAGTACAATGATTTAGGATAGTGAGAGAACAATGAAGTCCTAACCACAGACCAATGAGTAATGTAGTACTAAAAGACAACAAACGGTTTATCTTGCAGTACCCCTGCAGCATCAGGATTTGAGGATTGAAGGTTGAAATTATTATAATGTTGTGTTGTCATGGAAATTCAATTAGTGTGCGAAGTTTCAGGAGAATCGGTTAAGCCGAAGTATATGAAAAATCTATCGTAAGATTTGAAACTGTCCCTGTTTTAATTTTAAGTCATTTTAACGGAGTCCACTGCATTATGAGCTTATCTAGAATTGTACTACTTCCTCCTTTTGAACCCACTCCAACTAGAGTGCGCGCAAGATAACTCTGCGCGCGACGGAGGGCGTGCTAAATGTTGCCATGGTCGCAAAAATACAAAGTCCTACATTTTAAGGAAAAGTAATATATTCGTGAGCATTAAAATTGGGCAGCCCGCTTGCGGTTTATTATATTTTAATTGAGCTAAGTTATGTTCGTTTAAATTTACTACCTATCAATTAAATTAATTAGTATTTTTACGTAATTTGCAAAGGAAAAGAACTAGGCTGATAAATGTGGCGTGAGTGAATAAGAATGCATTATGATGATTATCGTCTGATAAGGTAATCTTTATTATTATATTTTCTTTTATTCCTAAAATCAGGTAGATCTAGTGACAAAGTTAATAAAACGGCAACACTATGGCGGACCATGATTAGTTCTGATTTTAACCGCGCGCAGAGTTATCTTGCACGCAGTCTAGCTGGGTAGTGTTTAATCTCAAGCTAACGTCATTCACAATGTATCGTCGCATAACCGCTTAGGGGATCATTTCCACCAAACGGCTCGCATCGCATCGGATCGGAAAGGATACGAATGAATGCGAGGACAGCTGATCGCGTCCGGCAGGATGTCGCGGCATACGATCAGCTCCGTACCGTCGCTTGCGAACGTATCCGTTTCCGCGTCTAGTCAAATAGTTTCATTCCTGCCGTGTTGACAGCCGAAAGGATCCGATCGGATACGACGACAGGCGAACGAAGCCGATCGCGCGTCGCAGCATACTTTCGGCTATGATCACGTGTCGCGGAAGACGCCCGCGGTCAAGCTGCTGTGCGCGGCTTGGTAAGATAGACTTTAAATACTGTGTACACGATTTTATATCGTTTAGAGATTGTAAAATCCGTTCCGATCCAATGTGATGCGAGCTGTTTGGTGGAAATCATCCTTAAGTTGTCATTAGGCGATTTTTACATTATTATTAAATTGATTTTATTTGGTAGGTATTCAATAAAATTATACATAAAGGTGTATTAATTAAATTATAGTTTAATATACGCAAATACAGCACACATTAAAGATACAACTTAATTGCTCTTAAATTCAATACAATATACACTTATTTTGGTGCTCCTGAAAAATTACTAAAAATTAGTTGCGCGGTATTGCTAGCTAAGCGATATTAGGCCGAGGCCGCACTGGTACGGCGACAGCGACGCGACGGCGATTTCGTGAAAACAAACTCATATAAACATAAATGTCGGTGGCCGCATTGACGACAAGCGAAATTTATTTATATACGAAATCGCCGTCGCGTCGCTGTCACCGTACCAGTGCGGCCCCGGCCTAAGTAATGTAAATATCGATAACTAGCGACCCGCACTGGCTTCGCACGCGTGCAATGTAGATACTAATGTGGGACATATAAACCTTCCTCTTGAATCACTCTATCTATTAAAAGAAACCGCATCAAAATCCGTTGCGTAGTTATAAACATCTAAGCATACATAGGGAAAGACAGACAGCGGGAGCGACTTTGTTTTATGCTATTTAAAGATATCAATATAATAAAATAACCTTCCTAGTCGGACTACAGGAAACTCATCGAAAAAATCCAGATCATTTTTAATTACCTGAAAAAAAGAACAGCGGCCAAGCTATTTAAGAGATAGTAGGTAGATACCAATACAATATACACTAACACCCCCATCTCTTAAAACTTGCCACTTTAAAATTTCATCCTGAAACAGTTACGACATTCATGAAAAATGGTTCCCCCGTTGTCTCTTAGGACATAGCTTATTCAAAACACGACACTATAGCCCGCCCATTTAAATTTTGTATAAAACGTAAACAAACTTTTGAACGTGGAACATTCATTTTACTTAGAAGCTATTAAACATAAACATTATAGACAACCTTCAATCGTTTAAAATTGTGTATTTTCTAAACGATTTTTAAAAGCAAAATGTATGTTTCCCGATCGTAGTTTTGTTTACCTTTTATGCAAATTTAAAATGGCAGGACTGTACAAAATGTTTTGGAACAACTTGGATAGGTATTTATCAGGTTTGGAACAGCAAAGTTAGGTATATGCTTTCTTGCGGCATGAGCACAGAGTTCAGATAAACTGTTTAACGACATAGCTGAAACGTCTCCAGCAAATTGTGTTAGCGAAGCGACTTGCGCCAACAGCTTGTAAACGTTGAACATTTTGAGGAACCTGCTCTTGAAGCTAGGAAAATGTAGAAGGGGACGGTAATGTATTATGTCTATGTATGGTGTGTAGTATATTTTTTTGCAGCAGTACACCATGGACTATCCCGCCTATCTTATTCATTGACTTCATGTTCATCCAAAGGTTGTCTGGTAGATATCGCTATCAGCGATAAGACCGCCATTTTACCCTTTAATGTTTGTTATTTTATAAGAGCTGTGTTACAATTTTGGTGTACAATAAAGTATATTCTATTCTAATGTAAGAGATAGTTAATATATTGATATTCTTATCCAAGAATACCAATTAACATAGACAGAAGATCGATCGATTGGTGTATTAATACCCTTATGGGTCCACCAATCGATCGATCTTCGATCGATGGCATCGATCGACGTTGATCGATGGTATGGATCGACATTGATCGATTAACCCCGGCTATACTCCATCAGTTTCTTTCGAAATGTATTCACAAGAGGACACGAAAAATACATTCTACCATCGATCGACAATCTATCGTTTGGTCTGGTAGAAACTATCGATCGACGTCGATTAATCCATTCTACGATCGACCGATGCCGTCGATCGACGATCGATCGATTGGTCTGGTAATATCCTAAGATATTCTTCTTAACAATCGCGCGGGTCATATGATTTGCAAAGGTAAGCTGCGCTTGCCGTGCTCAGTCCGTGAATGGTGACCATTCGTTACACATCGATACCCGTCGGCCCCGAGTGTCATACGAATACCTATGACAGTCGTTATGGGTAGTCAGTTAGCCCGAAAGTCTGACAACTGGACGGAGCTTAGGATATCGGCATTGCTCAGTAACTGGGTTACGGAGGTCTGATAGCAGTCGCTCCGTGCCAAATACTAGTATTGAGCCGAATCTAGTTAGACTGGAAGGTGACCCTAACGTAGTTGGGAAAAGGCTAGGCAGAACGAGTGTAAGACATTCTTCATCTGTCATGTCGGCAGGAGCTATACGATAAAAGCTCATGACATGCTAAAAAGATAAGCCAGTCAACAAGATTGGTAGCGGGGCTGACAGTTCAAGGTGCGCCGGACGTACTTAATAGGAAACGCGGGCTGCAAAATATTAATAATTTGAATAGGTTTTTGCAATCTATTTCCGTCCCACCCCTCCCGCAAACCTTCCCAATTGAGCACGAAAGAGACACCTGCATCTCGGACTGATTTCTCCTGTGCAATATTAGCGTAATCGTACATTCGTATTTCCCTGTTTCCTTCTTCAGATCTGGACCGATTTTAATATATTTTTCTGTAATAATTTAAGAAAGACTTTGGTTATGTCTGTATGTTTTTCTTTTATTTTTTCCGCAAACCTTCCCAATTGAGCACGAAAGAGACACCTGCATCTCGGACTGATTTCTCCTGTGCAATATTAGCGTAATCGTACATTCGTATTTCCCTGTTTCCTTCTTCAGATCTGGACCGATTTTAATATATTTTTCTGTAATAATTTAAGAAAGACTTTGGTTATGTCTGTATGTTTTTCTTTTATTTTTTATATTCGTCAAATTTATTTGCCAGATGTTTGAAAACAGTGGTAAAACCGGTTGATTTTTTAACATTTTTTAACGTTTCTAGTTCTTTTAAAAATCATGTATTGACAAAAACCAAACATAGTGGTGGTAGGTATATGTGATATATGGTAAAAAATATGTGCTCTAGTGACATTAATCATGAACATCCAAGGAGGAAAATGCCGACCGATTTCCTCTTAATTACTGTAAAATACATACAACAGAAACGTGTAGAGGTGAATCTACCATTACAGTTATAGCTAATATCGGTATGTCAGGATTGCGAGCATGGTAAATAAAGTAAATGAAACCAACATAGAGTCTACCTACTTACATTTGGGTTAGTGGTTAGTTACAAAAGCTAGTTCACAATATATCACAATATAATAATTTACACAAGATCAGAAAATAAGGACAAGCAAACCAGATATAAAAGGTCAGACTTCTTCAGCTGTTCGACATGGAATTTTTATAACTTCAGGTCCATTGATTCATCTTGACGATACCCTCCTTTGTCAACATTGTCCAGTGTTACCAGCTACAGATAACATTACAATTCGTATTTTTGTTTGTTTAAAATCTAGACAGATTTTTCAACCACTTTTACTTAATCGATTCTACTGAAACTTCGCACAGAAATTCAATTCCCATGACAATATAAAATTATAATAATTTCAACCTTCAATCCTCAATTCCTGATATTGCATACTGCAAGATAAAACCATTTAAGTTAAAAGCTGTTTTTTTAACCTTTTTTTACATAACATCACGCCCCGTATTCCTCAAAGGCTAGGGCAGAGGTGTATAGTAACACCTTCGTTTCGCCAGTTATGTTTAAGTCCCATGTAATAGGGGGCGATTGCCATTAAACGAGCAGTGGTGGCCCAATGGTAACGGCCCCGACTTACGAGTTGTATGTCGTGGGTTCGAACCCAGCCAGGCACATTACTTTGTGTAATTTATTTCATCACCACTGCTCTCAAAACGGTGAAGGAAAACATCGTGAGGAAACCAGGATGTCCTAGAACCAAAAAATCGAAGACATGTGACATCTACCAACCCGCACTGGGCCCGCGTGGTAGATTACGGCCCATTCCCTCTCACAGAGAGGAGGCCTGTGTCCCAGCAGTGGGAACATTATAGTCTGATGATAATGATGATGATGGGCACAAATCCAGACACCGGGTTGCTACTAAGGAATTCATAATGGAAAAACTAAATAACACTTTGCCCGACCTGTGGATCGAACCCAGGACCCCATGCTCAGCAGTCGCGCTTGCAACCACTAGACCAACAAGGCAGTCAGTCTTTTTTTTTATCTAATAAAAGTACAACTTCCATTATTATCTAATAAAAGTACAACTTCCATTATACCAACCTAAGGATCTAAAGGAATCTCTATACCTTTGAAAGACATTCTTACTCGTTTGTAACTGAATATTCATCGATAAAACATTGTCACTCTAAAATTTCAACGTGTCTTTAATAAATTGCGGTTGAAATACAATTTCGGTCAAAAAGGAAGCCTCAGTATATTGACATGGTATGGCGCATATCGTAAATGCATTTCAGAACGAAGTGCCGGAAAATTTTGAGGGTAAAGTGCTTTTAGGTAAATTCTTCTTTTGTTAGGTTATCATGGTGATAGCCTAGAGGTTGAACGCTTGCCTTCCATGTACGAACGTCTGAGTTCGAACCCAGCCAACACTTTTCGAATTAAATTGTCACAATTTTTTTTTTAAACCTTGCCCCATTCTAGGATTTCTCCTGTATCGTGGGTGCATTTACAGATACAAATCTTCACATGTACAAACACCCAAACCCGGAACAACTATCTGTAGGCCATACAAATATTTGTTCCGTGCGGGAATCGAACCCACGACCCGCAGCGCAGAAGCCAATCGCTTAGCCACTGCACCAAACGTGTCGGTTGTGTTAACGGTGAAGGAAAATATCGTGAGGAAACCTACACACCTGAGAGGGCTCCAAAAAAATCTCAGTGGTGGATATAGTCCGCCAACCCACGCTAGGCCAGCGTGATTAAGGCCTTAACCATTTTCATTCTGAGAAGAGGCTCGTGCCCAGCTGTGGGACGATAATAGGCTGATTATGTAACCCCACAGGTCAATCTAAAATCAAGTATAATAAGATTTTATTATTTAACTGCCTCGTTGATCTAGTGGTGGAAAGCGCGACTGCTGATCGTGAGGTCCTGGGTTCGATCCCCAGGTCGGGCGAAGTGTTATTGGGTTTTCCCGTATGGAGTTCCTCAGTAGCAGCCCAGAGTCTGAATGTGTGCCCGGTTAATGGCAATAGGCTGAACCCCTGACATGGGACTAAAACACCTCTGCTGAACCCTTCAGTGAATACAAGGCGTGATGTTATGTTATGTTTATTATTTGCAAAAATATAACCGACTTCAAATTGTCTATCTCCGAAGTTCTTCATCAGACCTTCACCAAATTTGTATGGGACCACTTAGAAAAAATATTCTTTCAAACAAACAAAAAATCATTAAAATCGGTTCACAATTAGCAAAGATATCGCGGAACAAACATACAAAAAAAAAACATACAGTCGAATTGAGAACCTCCTCCTTTTTTTGGAAGTTGGTTAAAAACAAAGATAAACATAGGAAGTGCATTAAAATAAAAGGCTTCAAAACTTACCTCGTTTAACACGACAACATTAAACAGAACACTCTGAAACTTTCTCAGAACTCCAATCATAGTGCTTACGGTCGGGATTAATTACCATAGTGACTGAAGACGTCCTATATTAGTCTCCGTAATTCCGTCTAAGCGTACGGCACCGTAAATTCAATCCTATCATTACACTCTGTGACTGTAACTGATAGGGTTCGTAGTGCAAGAGGTAAAGCACTAAATGCACTAGAAAGTTAAATTGAGTCAAAGTGAAATGAAATGAAATTATTTATTCTGCAAATTGGATATTTAAAAATCACTTTTACATGTCGGTTTGTTTCTTTGTTTTTTTTTAAACTAGATGTCGTCGGCGTTTCCTATCTGACTACCTCTGAGGGCCTGTCCACATCTCCACGTCACGACGTCGTCAACGTGGAACGGTGCGGTATCGTGGCACGGTACGTTGAAGTAACGTGCAAATTTACGTTAACGTAACGTAAAAATGCACGTCACGACGCAGCAACGTTGCACGTCGCCGTGCCTTGTAATATTCTGCTACATTTTTCACTAACGTACGTCAGTCTCGTTCTAGATATGGACCGCACAAGATGTATTCTGCTTCTGCTATTGTTAAAAAGACGGAGAGAGGTTGAAGAAAAAAGATGTGAAAAGACAATACTGGGGCGAGCGCATCGAATCGAGCCACGTCGGCCGTCGTGACGCGCCGTCCCACGGCGACGTTGCCGTACCGTGCACTAGCACGACGCGGCAACTTAACGTGGCACGGTACCGCACCGTTCCACGCTGACGATGCCGTGACGTGGAGATGTGGACAGGGTCTGAGAAGAAAGGCCGAAACAAACTCAGGGATCAAGGTCTCTTTTCAAGTCCAGACATATTTTCTGTAACAAAAATTTGTGTGAGGACAATGCAGAGCAACGCCTGGACTGGCCTTTTGAGGAAAGTTCCAGAGCAGCTTGAGAGGACCTGTCCCAACAGATGGCACGCATGCATCAGCCATCGTGTAGCTCAACCCTATCTTAGGGAGCTCAACGACCCGACGCACAACATTACTACTAGCCGGGACTAGAAAGTAGGCCATACAATACTCAAACCGCCAGACATATGTTAAAATACTGAAAGTATCAAACCTGTATAATACTCACACTCACAATTTAAGGCATTATTAGAATATTAATAATGCCAATAGTATAGTCAAAGTAGTAGTCAAAGTATTTATTTCAATTAGGCACATAAAAGGCACTTTTGAACGTCAAAATTTATAAAAAAAAAAAAAAATGATTCTAGTCGCACCTTCCGAAAGGTTGTTTCGTATGGAGAAGAATGGGCAAGAAACTCCACCGTTACTCTTTAAAAATGTCTTACAATATTTTGTATTGGTACATTATTTATACAATTATATGTGAAGACGATGCACCTCGAACTACACTACTACACTCCACTATACTACAATAGGTAAACAGAATTGAGTGAACAGGCTTCTTCTGGATAAGCTCACCCCATCGTAGACTTTGTCTCTGTTACCTCTGACCTAGACTAGAGTCAAGAGAAAACCCATCTCAAAAAAAATATAGTAAACAATTGCGCAAGTAAACTTACAAGTAAAATGGACATACTGGACGTTTTATTAACTTGCCTGACTTGCAAGGTTTGAATAAAATTTTCTTTCAGTGTAAGTAGGGCAAAGCACTTGCTTTAATAACTTGCGCAATTTAAATTGCTAGTGGATTTAGCGCTTAAGCTTTATACAAGGAACAGCAGCCTAATTGCATAACACACACACAATCGCATTTTTTTTATTTAGACAATACAATTATGTGCATTGCGCCGTATGGTTTAATAATCAGTTTTCTCGGCAAATATGTACCGCACAATGAATATTGTCGTATTGTCAAATTAAATTAACGCTACTGTGATTTAAGTTTGTTGCGCAATTAGGATGCAAATCTCGGTTCAACTGCCTCGTTGGTCTAGTGGTTGCAAGCGTGACTGCTGAGCATGGGGTTCTAAGTTAGATCCCCAGGTCGGGCAAAGTGTTATTGGGTTTTTTCATCAAGAATTTTCCAGTAGCACCTCGGAGTCTGTATTTGTGACCAGTTAATGGCAATAGGATCGCCCCCTATTAAATGGGACTTAAACATAACGGCAAAATGAGATTGTTACTATGCACCTCTGCCCAACCCTTCAGGGAATACAGGCGTGATGTTATATTATGATCGTCATAATAACAGAACTATCGGTGATGGAAAACATCTGGAAGAAACCTGCACGACTGAGAGGGCTTCAAAAAGTTCTCGATGGTGTGTGCAGTCCGGTAACCCGCACCCGACCAGCGTGGTGGACTAAGGCTGTAACCATTTTCATTCTGAGGAGATTCCCATACCCAACAGTGATTACGTTATGTACGTTTGCGTAATACTAACAAATGTTCGTCTTAAAGAGATCTTTTCAATTGGTATATTATCATCACTATTGTGTTTGGGGCAAGCGAACATACATAACCGCCCATCCTCCTTTAAAATATATATTATTTATAAATCACAGTAAGCGTTCATGTACACGGCGAATAAATAAAAAGGATCTCAGTTCTCTGCTCATACATTATTAAAATAGGTATGTCAGCCTTGTCGCATTCTTGTTGACAAAATACAACTCCCTTGCTTGAATACCAAAATAACACAAACATCTATGTGTACCTTAACTTCATGAAAATAAAGTGCATTTTAGAATGTGTCGATGGTAAAGTTAAGTTTGTGAAGGTTTATTCGAATTACACCGCCCTTCGTTCAAGAGATCAATAATACGTTCAAAAAGTTGATTTGATCCACAAGTACTAGCTTCGTGTTGAATTACAGAGGATTCTAATATGTGGAGTATTTGAATGTTGGCCAGCTGTGAGGAGGAACTTGAAGTCTTCGCTTTTGACGCTTCATGGCTGCTCGTTTGTAGTTTGTATGGCTTCCAGCAAAGAATAGGCTACAGCTTCCGTGTCCATGGTTATCGTCTTCTTCTTTTCGTGTGGTTAGTGACTAACCTGATGTCAGAGTTTATGCCGCCCATGGGCCTCTGACTTACAGCTAGTTCACACAGAAACTGTTTACAGGATTCGTTTTTATTTTCGTGATGGCGCCTGTAGTTGAATGAGTGTGTTCACATACACGACAGTATTCCCAATCCAGTAAAAAATACTAGATCCGTTATTTTTACTATCGTATCCTGAGTGCCAGATGCGACACAGCTGTCATTTGTTTAACTGATCCGTCCGTCCGTCGGTATAGATGTGAACAACACATCCAGTACCGACGGATCCGCTGTGTGAACGGACGGTTAGCTTCACATGCCGTCGAGAAATATCTCTCAGGCATGCCGGTTTCCTCACGATGTTTTCCTTCACCGTTTTTAAGCAAGTGATAATTTTACAATACGCACATGAATCCGAAAAGTCAGAGGTGCGTACCTTGAGTTCAAAGCCGATACCTTTGACTTGGCAGTTCGACGGTCACACCACTAGGTTATCACTGCTGTGTGGTTATCGTAAAGATTACGAATGTATCGTCACGACGATTATTTTGTATTATTTCCACTCTCTTTTTGTGTAGCCCTTTCCCAACTATGTTGGGGTCAGCTTCTAGTCTAACCAGATACGGCTGAATACCAGTATTTTACATTAGGGCGATTGCCATCCCCGAACTCAACCACCAAAATAACTTTCGTTAGCCACATGTAAAAGTTTTCAAGTGATATCTTAAAACAACGAGAGTACATTTCGGGTGACGATTCATATCCGCTCTGAACATCGTGCAAGCGGTTGCGGAATAGATTTTTTAGCAACAAAATAGCTTTTAGTTAACATTTAATTAATATGATCATAGGATTGGCCATTAGTTAAGTAAACTTTATTTAATAGTATTTACAGTACGGTAGAATGGGGTTGCTGTGATCAATTTCAAAATTGAAATGTATTTTTCTCTTGAAATATGAGAGTAAAAAAATAAAAATAAAAGGGCAAATACCGATTTTGTTTATTTTGTCTATTTCGTGAATAAAATGATATTTTTTCTTATTAATATTTGAGAAATTAGAATTAGAAGAATTAGAATCATTTATTCGCTAGAGATATGGTTTTACAAAGCTGTTATATTTATGGAAGGTACACAGACATCTCACCTGCAGTAGGCATGCGAAAGTTACAGGCTTATTAATAGCATTACAAAAGATTTTTTTAATTAAAATAAATTACAGTTAATTATAAATCAAAATAAAATGTTTGTGATAAATGCTAAAATTTTATTGGGGTTACTTTGATACCTCTCTTTTTTCTAAGGAATTTGAAAGTAACCCCAATAAGGAATAAATAATTACACAAAACTATTACCGACATATTTTCATCAACCGGCAAGGATCCACCCACTACGACTGATCACACGCTGACAACGACGTTCAATGCTGCCAACCGTAGTAAAATAATCGGAAGAATTCGTACAATTTGGGTTTTATTACGAAACAAAGTTTTGATCAAAGTTACCCCCAGGAATCAAAGTCACACCCCATTCTACGTAACTGTTTTCTTTCTTCTCAAGTGTACATGCGTGAAAGTTCGCAAAGCCTATGTTCAGTGTGGTCACGACTCGTCGACCAAACTGTACTGTCGCGAAGATAATCACTTTCGTAATTTCGGTTAAAACGTTTTTGTCAGGCAGGTGGCACTAGTAGACAACAATAGCATTATCATTCCACGCGAGTGAAGCCACGGGTTTGAGCTAGTATCAGATATTTCCAAAAGCGTCACACCTACCTTTTTTTTTCTTTTTCCGTGGGTAAATTCTCATGGATATCCCTCGCCTGGGGAAGGCGAGGAGGTCTGTCGGACTCTAACCGGCTAAAAATCCACGGTGTTCCTCCTTCTAACCTCTTCTCTTCTTCTCGAAGTTCGGTGTTCTTCAGTTGGCACTATTAGGCAACAATAGCGTGTGCTAGTCTATATCTATACTAATATTATAAAGCTGAAGAGTTTGTTTGTTTGAACGGCTAATCTCAGGAACTACTGGTTGGAATTGAAAAAATATTTTTGTTTTGGATAGTCCATTTATTGAGGAAGGTTATAGGCTGTATACCATCACGCTAAGACGAATAGGAGCGGAGCATAAATGAAAAATGTTGTAAAAACGGGTAAAATGTCCACCCGTGCGAAGCTGGGGTGGGCCGCTAGTGTATAATAATATTATAAAGAGGAAACATTTGTAGTTTTGTACGTAACGAATAAACTTAAAAACTCCTGGACCGATTTCAAAAATTCTTTTGACGTTAGAAAACTACATTATCACTGAGTAACATAGGCTATATTTATTACTGGAATAAAACTTCTTACGCGGGCGGAGCCGTGAAGACACAGCTATACCAAATATTTCCAAAAAAACTAAAAAAAAGCAACACCTTCCCTTAAACATGCACCAACACAGTCCAACGTCATCTAATGCTAATAAAAGACTCTAAAAACAGTTGCAATGTAATTCAATTTTCCCTTACGTAAGTTTATTGACTTGTCTAGGAATACAAAATGCAGTCTCGATACTCCAGAGGATTGCACTATGCATATTGTAACAAGGTGAAACACCTTTTAAGAATCTTATTTTGCTGTACGCAGACAATTGCTGGTATTACATTTAGGTGTCTGTGTTCAGTTGTGCTCTGTATACTGGGTGTAAACTTCTTCTCCCTGCCCTTATCCCACACTAGGTAAGGTTGGCACAACATGTATTTCATAAATTCATGTTGTTAGAAGTTTTGGCTTATTGTTTTATGCCCGGCCGCCTGCCTGACATCAACCCTCCTTGGGAATACTTTGAGCGTTCGCGCGGGTGACCCAATGTGCTTGCTGATATTATCAACTGGGCCCCAAAATGATATACTTGTCAATCTTATTGCCGACAACTAAGCAGACTATGTTCTTCTTGGTGTAGTATACTTGAAGTTCCTTGACCCACTCATACTGGGTGTACACGAAATCATGTAATTCCTTCAAACCTCGTGATGTACTGCTGACATAGATTAACCTTGCACGGGAGAAGTAAACATGTGTGTTTAACGTGAGACATTGTAGCGCCCCGAGTTAAATGACCACGCGGCGAGCGATAGCCGCACAATACTCTCGGGGCGCTAAAATGCCTCGCGTTAAGAACACATCAAATTTACTTCTTGTAATTTTTTGTTTATGGAATCCACATTCATCCCGTGCAGTGTTAATCTATGTCAGCAGTACATCACGAGGTTTGAAGTAATTACATGATTTCGTTTACACCCTGTATGTAACTTACTACGGCGAGAACTATATTTGTTTTGAGTTCTAGAATTCTTCTCGGATGAACTGAACTTTTATTTGTTACATTGAAGACACTATAACATCACGCCTGTATTCCCCGAAGGGTTGGGCAGAAGTGTATAGTAACGCCCTCATTTCGCCGTTATGTTTAAGTCCCATGTAATAGGGGGCGAGCTTATTGCCATCAATCAGGCACAAATCCAAACTTCGGGCTGCTACTGCGTAATTCCACAAGGAAAAACATTATAAAATTTTGCCAGACCTGGGGATCGAAGCCAGGACTTCACGATCAGCAGTCACGATTGCCACCACTAGACCAACGAGGCAGTTAGCAATTTGGCCATAATACTATTAATTAATATTAATATTCTGCACTAGCTGTGTCGTCACGGCTCCGTCCGCGTAAGAAGTTTTATTTCAGTAATATATATAGCCATGTAACTCAGTGATAATATAGCTATTTAACTGTAAAAGAATTATTGAAATCGGTCCAGTAGTTTTTAATTTTTTTCGTTACATACAAAAATACAAACCTTTCCTCTTTATAATATTAGTATAGATAGATAACACAAAACAAACGATAAGTAAGTAAAGTTATTTGTGTTTTACGAATCCTTTTAATATTTAAAAACTTCTACACCAAGAAGGTATATAAAAAATTGGTTTTGAAAATATTGACAACACAATATGTTTACGTCGGCAAGCAATCTAAACGGATTGGTGCGTATGTGTTGAATATATCCAGATATTAAACTTGTCGATCTAAAGAGCTGTAAAGGAGATTCGTTAAGGGGTAGATCTGTAGTAAATACTTTTTTACATAATATTACCAACAGCGCGGGTCATACGATTTGCGAGGTTAAGCTGGGCTTGCCGCGGTCAGTCTATGGATGGGTGACCGTTCAAAACACATCGAGACACCTCCGTGCCTCGGAGAGCACGTTGAACAGTCGGTCCCAGGTGTCATACGAATACCTATGACACCTGCATCATGAGAAATCAGAAGCCCGAAATTCTAACAAGCGGTCTAATCTTAGGATATCGGCATTGCCCTCTAACTGGGTTGTGGGGGTGTGATGGCAGTCGCTCCGTGTAAAATACTGGTATTCAGCCGCATGCGGTTAGACTGGAAGCTGACGCCAACATAATTGGGAAAAGGCTACGCAGAACAATGTGACACAGTCAACGTTGAAGGAATACGTTGTGAGGAAAGATGCACACCTGAGAGGGCTCCAAAAAGTCCTTGATGGTGTGTGTAGTCCGCCAATCCGCACCAGGCTAGCATGGTGGACTAAAGCCCTTTTTTTTGGGAAAATCCTCATGGATATCCCTTGCCCGGGGTAAGCGAGGGGATCTGCTGGACTCTTACCGGCTAAAAACCCACGGTGTTCCTCCTTTTGACCGTCTGCCGGGGTCGCGGGATTCGCTTAAGCATGCACCGCAACCCCGGCAGGTCTTAGTCCACCAACTGCTGGTGGACCTCTCCTCAGTGGGGCCCCACCCCACGACCTCCTGAGAGACAAGGGGAGTACCCACATCATCAGCGCACCAAAACACATGACACGCCGTGACCACCCCGCGGACCAAACAAGTACATGGGCGCCAGACGACCCCGTTTGGTGGACTAATGCCTATACACTTCTCATTCGGAGAAGAGACCCGTGCCCAGCAGTGGGTCAGTACGTCTTTAAATATTGTTGACACAATGTCGTGTTCATTAGGGTTCGTTCATTCTTTTGGAAAAAAAACGTTTTTACAGAGTAACTAGGTAAATAAAAAGACATCAGTAAATTGTTAGGTCTTTTTAAAGGGAATTTCTGTTGGCTAGTTCGCTTTTACAGCGAAGAGCAAGCACTTAGGGCACTCAGGCGAGGAAAAACTAACTAGCTTAGTACATCTCTCTTAAGGTTACTGAAAAAAATGTCTGATACAATTTTGTATCGGGTAATGGTCGATGGACTTTGTGTATTATGATATTGATGGCTAAATACTCAAATGCCACTCAGTTTTAAGTTGCCGTTAAGTCTCGTGCTGTCACTGTCAGTTTAAGGCGAAGTGACAGAAGTGTTGCCGATCGATAGGCGAATATCGATAGCAGTACGATAGTCTATCGATAGCTAAGAAGGTGGCAATAGTACTGTCGGTGTGCAATACTATCGATAGTATTGAAGTTCAGAAAAGCAATACTATCGATATTATCGATACTATCGATAGTATTAAAGTTCTGAAAAGCAATATCATCGATAGTGTCGATACGATTGATAGTATTATCTTTAGGAGCTTCGATAGTGTCGATATTATCGATACTATTGATGAAATGTCAATAGTATTGACGTGAACCATGCTATCGATAGTATCGATAGTGTCGATACTATCGATATTTCTATCGATGGAGTAGCTAATTTTCAATTTAAACTATCGATAGTGAAACTATCGATTGTTCGGCAACACTAAGTGACAGTGACTGCACGAAATCAACGGCAACTTAAAATTGATAGTGTTTGAGTATCTGGTTATTAATCATTTACATGGTCTCCAAAATTTTATATGGGTAAAAATTAAGTTGACGGTCTTGCCATTTTATACCTGTAAATTAATATCCTTAAAACATTTATGGTCAAAGGAGAATGGGTGTTTTGGTCTACTCCTCCTCTAGTAATGAGTGATATATCAATAAAAAGGCTATTTGACATTTTGTTTTTGTATTACAGCTACTGTCAAATATTAGTATTTATGGAGTTAAAGCTTATTAAATATAACCGTTTAAAAATATTGCTATTTATTATCTATTTTACACGTTTTGCCATAGGAGCTTTGTCATAATAATTATTTAAGATACCTACCTAAGAATTAACACATATAACATAACGCCTGAATATCCCACAGGGGTAGGCAGAGGTGTATAATGCACCCAAGTTTCGCCAGTCAGTTTAAGTCCCTTTCATTGTCTTCAAACTATAAGTATTATTTGCAAATAATATGATAAGAACGAAGCGATATTTGTGATAATATGCATATAAACGCTTTTTCACTTTAAAGGTGTTATAACTCCGAAAATACTAACAATTGACTATAGTTGTGTTAGTACCAAATGTTTTGCATAAAAAGATCTTTCTAATGACATATCATTCATTGCTAGAGGAGGAGTAGACCAACTTCTAAACATTTCGCCCATTCTCCTTCCTAATTGCCACTCTCTGTCGCTTTGCCTAAAGTTCCATAATATTTTATCTCAATAATTTATCCTACACAATGGCGCCGATTCTGTAGTGCACAACTAAACAAAATAAAAAACCATATAAATAAGAGCTGTCAAAAGTGGAACTAAAACTTTTATACGAAGACGACACGTCAGAACTTGTCGACTAAAACACGGTGAAGTTCAAGGCGAACTAGTTTTACATCTCTAAGTTAGTTCTTATCTATCACCGTATACCAGTGATAGCGTAGTGGTGTGACCGTTGGACTGCCAAGTCATAGTTCTCGAGTTCAAACCAAAGGCACGCACCTCTGACTTTTTGGATTCATGTGCGTATTGTATAATTATCACTTGCTCAAAAACGGTGAAGAAAAACATCATAAGGAAACCGGCATGCCTGAGCGATATTTCTCGACGGCATGTGAAGCCAAGTCAGAGGCTCATGGGCGGCATAAACACACGATAAGAAGATCTATCACCGTCCTTTTCTGGCGCCGTCTGTTAGTAAAAGATAGCAATTCTCTCATTTCAATTTAGTTGGTAAACAAGACCAGAGACTGTCGAACTATACTCTAGTTGGATTTATGCCCAGCCTTAAGGACAAACAATTCCAGTGACAACTACCCCTTAACTTGCAATATCTATTACAGGGAGCTCCGTCACTCACCCCTGGTGTACACTGTACGTACTCATCAACGCAGAGGTCGAGCCCCATTGATTGCGATGTAGCCCATGGGTGGGGCCCGCTCGTGTGTGAACCATGCTTTATGAACCGGAGTAATACTGAATTGTAAGGGGTATTGGAAAAATGAGGGGTGGTAATTTGATGTGCTGACGGTTAACTATGCTGATGTTAAATGAAATGAGTTATGCGAAGCTGTAAAGTATCGCAGTTTATTTATTTATCTTCCTCTAGCCTTTTCCCAATTATCTTGGGGTCAGCTTCCAGTCTAACCAGATGCGGCTGAATACCAGTATTTTACACGGAGCGACTGCCATAAGACCTCCGCAACCCAGTAACTGAGCAATGCCGATATCCTAAGGTTAAACCGTTTGTCAGACTTTCGGGCTTCTGACTACCCGTAACGACTGTCATAGGTATTCGTATGACACCCGGGACCGACGGCTTAACGTGCTCTCCGAGGCACGGAGGGCTCTCGATGTGTAACAAATGGTCACCCATCCACGGACTGACCGCGGCAAGCACAGCTTAACCTCGCAAATCTAGTTTATTTATTTATCTATACATATATAATTACTTGTCTCAGGGTGTAAACTAAGTCATGTAATTCCTTCAGACTTCGTGATGTGCTGCTGACATAGATTCATCCAGAAAGGGATACTTTTGGATACCTACCATAAAAAAAAATTAGTAGAAGTAAACATGTGTCCTTAATTGAAAACCGTTCAGCCGTTTTATCATTCTCCTGCCCTTATCCCAACTTATTGTGGTCGGCGCAGTATGTCTTCTTCTTCCATATATATCTATTAGCCGTCATTTCAGTAGTCACCCCTTTCTAGCCATATCATCTTTCACACTATCCATCCATCGTTTCTTTGGTCTTTCTCTACTCTTACAACCATCCACATTCAGACTCAAAACATAATGCATGATTAAGTAACAAACATCCAAACTTTCACATTTATAATATTAGCGTGATGTAAGGGTCTCTATAGAATTTGTCATTTAATCTCCTATTTCCGTATTTTTTTTCAAGTATGAAATATTTTAGTCTTTACAAAAATTATAGACTGAACAGGTATCAGAAATGGATTTGGCTATTACATTTGATGTACATCTAAACAATCATCAGGATTCATATATTTTATTTATATTCCTATAACATGTTCTGCCTAGCCTTTTCAGCCTTTTGGTCAGCTTCCAGTCTAACCGGATGCACCTGAATACCAGCATTTTACACGGAGTGACTGCCATTAGACCTCTGCAACCCAATTACTGGGCAATGCCGATATCCTAAGGTTAGACCAGTTGTTAGACATTCGGGCTTCTGACTTCACGTAACGACCGTCATAGGTATTCTTAGACATCCAGTACCAACTGTTTAACGTGCTCTCCGAGGCACGGAGGGATCTCGATGTGTAACGAACAGTCACCCATCCACGTACTGACCGCGGCATGCACAGCTTAACCTCGCAAATCGCTTGATCCGCGTGGTTGGTATTTAGCCACGAGCCCCTTCTATTCCAATAACATATAGAACACAAATGATGCAAAAACATATTCAAATGCAATTTAAAATACAATAACAAAAAAATAACCAAAATAATCAAAACATCGTTTAAAAGGATGACGGTTTGGTTGACGGCCATAAACCAAATTGGTTATCGACCTGCCATTCACTTAACGTATAAAAAACTCTATTTCAAAAACAGATAGGTTTTCACAAAACAATCAACAGATTACCCGCAGCTGGACCTCCAATAGTTTTAAGCTTACTGTCCACTAGACAGATTTAGTAGTAATAGATGTCCTTGTTGTCGAACACTGAGTACGAGAAGTTTCAACTTTTTACAGAAATGCTCACGGTGCTATATTAGTTTACGATATGTCAGGACCAAAGTCTCTAGCAAAACTGAATAAGTGGGTGGAGGAACTTCAAGTATACCCCATCAAGAAGAACATAGTCCCCTTAGTTGTCGGCAATAAGATTGACAAGCATATCATTTTGGGACCCAGTGCGTAATATCAGCAACACGACTGCTAGTAGATGGTCTTGCGGACTGTTTCTACGTAACCGGGCAGTTATTG
This sequence comes from Amphipyra berbera, assembly GCA_910594945.2. Taxonomy (NCBI): domain Eukaryota; kingdom Metazoa; phylum Arthropoda; class Insecta; order Lepidoptera; family Noctuidae; genus Amphipyra; species Amphipyra berbera. Next base: position 3,180,102 of record OU343136.1, on the reverse strand, counting down.
GCGAGGCGACTGCGAAGTCAGGAATGACGACAGGCTCCCTGGCGGCGGCGGGTGAGCATAGTGGATCAACTAGAGCACGGGGAGCATAACGTACAGATAGTACCATCCACGAAGATGCGCCTCACTCTTTGTCTAAGCGCGTGTTCTCTCTCTCTTTTTATCTTAGAGTGAGAAAGAACACACGATTTAGATAAAGAGTGGGGTGCGTCTTCGTGGATGGTACTATCTGTATCAGGTTTTAGTAGTAGTAGAGATCGTTGTGAAAGAGCTCGTCCGGAGAAGTACTAGGTACTTCTTCTTATTCTTCCTGCCCTTACCCCACACTAGGTGAGGTCGGCACAACATGTATTTCATAAATCCGTATTGTTAGAGGTTTTGGCTTATTGTTTTATGTTGGCCGCCTACCTGACATCAACCCTCCTTGGGAATACTCGTTGTGCCGTTGCGCAGAGAAGTACTACCACCATACCTATTTCGACCGCCATCAGCATTGCTGTGTTCCAGATTGAAGGGTATAGGTGCCGGTGTAGTTAGAGGCAAATGACACTTTCCAACTTTGTCTCTATGGTTGGCAACGCATCATCAATGCTCGAAAATGATAGGATAGGTGTATTTCTATTTTTTAAGTACTTTAGTTCAATATTGTGATACACGTGTGACATCAACAAGGGAGTCATCAAGGGTAAACACAATTAATTACTAATATTTAATAAATTTTCTCGAAACTTTAACAAAATACATAGACAACAATTTAAATACCAATGAAATGTATAATAAAATACCCAAGTTATAAGCGATTTAAAATTGTTAACTAGACAGAGACCGCACCATTGCACGGTGACGTCATACTTCAAAAACTTTATAGTAACTTGACATCACTCCGCTCGTATAATGTCTGTTTCGTGCGGTAAGGACAGAAAATACACCAGTCAAAAGCTTGAAAACGTGTTCTCGTCCATTTTTAGATTGATTTTATTAATTTTTTCAAGGATCCTTTTCTTTCTATACCTTTTTCGATATAATAAAAATTCAATTATTCTTCCTAATTTTTGAAGTAGTAGTCAACTACGGTTGTGTGTAGGTGCGTAGTATTATTCTCAACCGGCGTGCGTGTATGACAAGATGTATGAATGTGGATGAAGCGAAAGAAGTATGTACGATCGTAGCATGTGGCATTCTATAGTTTCTGCCTAACCCCGTGGGAAAAAGGCGTGAGTTTATGTATGTGTGTAGTCAACTACCGAATTATCCATCTAAGATTTCACAGCGTGTTAGTGGCAACATAGTTAAACCGTACAGACTAATAACCGATTCCTATAACAAACCGACGGTATTAGTTAAAACTAAGACTGTTGTATCTTTACCAATAATGAAGCAAATATCTTTAAGAGAAGAGGTCAAAGAGAATTCTCCCATACAAGAAAGAAAGGAAATACGTGTATTTCCCTCAACTAAGACACATTACAAAGACAGAACATACATACGAGATAATTCACTCTAAGAAAATAATAGTCAAAGGTTTTTTTTCTGTGGCGACTATTTTGCAAGATGTTGAAGGAGAACAAATAAAAAACAGTATACATTCTTCTTCTTTTCGTGTGGTTAGTGACTAACCTGGTGTCAGAGTTTATGCCGCCCATGGGCCTCTGACTTGGCTTCACATGCCGTCGAGAAATATCTCTTCATCACGATGTTTTCCTTCACTGTTTTTTAGCAAGTGATACAATACGAACATGAATCCGAAAAGTCAGAGGTGCGTGCCTTGGGTTCGAACTCGAGACCTGTGACTAGGCAGTCTGCCGGTCACACTACTAAGCTATCACTGCTGTTTAGCGTAGTAGCAACTAATTAACTACCATTGATTGGTAAGCAAAACGATTCATTTTTGGCCTTAGTATAACCTAACATAACATCACGCCTTTATTCACCGAAGGCTCATTTCGATACCTCCCACGCAAAAAGTCGTAACACGTTTTTTTGGTACAATGAGATTTTAGTACTACAGTTCATTATTATAGAAATACTACACATCCTTGAAAACAATATTTTCATATTTACATTAAATACCAAGATTCTTACCCGGTAATAGTCTTATCATGTTTAAATTCCCGCGCATATGGTCGTGCCAACAGTTGCGACGATTTACGTTGAACTATTGGACCGCGCACCGGCTAATCACGGCAAGTACCGACGTCGTAAGATGTAAACAGTACAAAATATTACTTTGGAGTTTGAAAATCTAAAAAAAACAAGAAACTGTGTGTGTTTTGTACTTTACTGTTTTGTTTTTATTAGATACTAGTACTATGAGTAATGTACGGTCATCAAAGATTTAAAATTAGCTTTAAACAACCAAAATGATTCGAACGTGAAAATAACGGCTAATGAACGTTGACAAAATGGTAAATTTATTTCTTACTTTAATTTACTATCATGATTTGCATGTTTATCCTAATCGTGTTAGTAAATTGTTTTTAAGTATATAATGATTTTCATCACTATTTTCGTAAGTTAATAATTAGAAATACGTCCGACGCAAAACGTCGAAACATGAAAGTTGCGTTTTTATGCGAGGTCGATATTATCGTATTTAAAAAATCTGTACGCAGCATAAAGTCTTATGTCTGACATACGACCTTATTCGTGCTGTATTAGTTGTGCTTTTTAATAGTATAAGGTCGTAACAAATAGATACGACTTTGCGACAACACGAATAAGGTCGTAAGTTTTTATTTTTGCTTATTTTTAAGAAAATATGAGTTTTTAATTCAATCAAAAGGCATCATTATCCCCTTTAACCTTCAATCATTGCTATATTCTAAAATTAATCCACACTATCGTTTGCGGCTGATCAAGACAAAGATGAAGTTAAGAATCTCTCTCCTGAAAAATCACAAATTTGGACATACGACCTAATGCGTGGGAGGTGTCGATTTCACTGTTATGTTTAACACACTGACAGTCCAATGACCCACATATGGTACATGGCTATTGTTTAACTATTGTGTCTACTTCGCGTACAGTGAAAGAGTTAATTCCCATGTAATAGGGGGCGAGCCTATTAACATCAACCGGGCACAAATCCAAACTCCGGACTGCTACTGAGGAATTCCACATGGAAAAATCCAATAACACTCTGCCCGACTTGGGGATCGAACCCAGGACATCACGATAAGCAGTCGCGCTTGCCACCACTAGACCAACGAGGCAGTTACCTATATAAAACACTATAATTTTGTAGCAACGGATAAAATTAGCTTACGAGTATTTATATGACTAGTTTGGCATTATAAATGCTACAGAGCCATGTTATGCAATAATGTGTCAACCTTAAAAATCCTAATCCAGATTGCAGGTTCAAAAAATACTCAATAACCTAGCGTGGTGGTAATTTTTCCCGTTTTTGCAACATTTTTCATTTATGCTCCGCCCTATTGGTCGTACCGTGATGTTATATAGCATATAACCTTCCTCAATAAATGGACTATCCAACACAAAAATATTTTTTAAATTCCAACCAGTAGTTCCTGAGATTAGCGCGTTCAAACAAACAAACTCTTCAGCTTTATAATATTAGTAGGTATAGATGTGTCAAGTCTAAAAATTCTAAATGTGAAAATTTTTTGTCTAATGGTGTGTCCAGACCTGACGGACGCGCCGCGAATGCGCCGCTCGCGAGCCGCTGGCGAGCTGCGCGCGTGCATTTCATGTTCGTACAAAAGCTCGCGCGCCGTCCGTGCGCCGCTCGCGCGCAGCTTGCGAGCGGCTCGCGAGCGGCGCATTCGCGGCGCGTTCGTCAGGTCTGGACGCACCATTAGGCAGATTACAGTTTCAAAAAATACTCATAATTATGTTATTCTGATTGTATGCAAAAGTTATTCAGTATCTATTAAATTGACTACAGTCCTGGGTATTTTTTCAAGCATTGAGCAGACTTACCATATGAACTAGATGGCGTTAACACAGAATTCATATTTTTGTGGCTTGACACATTATTGCATAACATGGCGGGACAATCTGTCTATTGATTGGTAAGCAAAACGATTCGCTTTTGGCCATAGTAATTAAAGCATAACGACGCTCGACAGTGAATACCTCGTAAATCCAATTTTCTTCAAAAGCGTTTTATTTGTTCTTTAGATTGATAAACTCGTCATACACGTATTAATTCAACAAACTTTCAATTCTAATACTTCTAAGCCGTCTATGACGTACGATGACAAACTTGTTTAAACATTTGATCGGCAATTTTTTTTTCAGGAGACAGTTTATTCTATCTCTTGTAGAAATTTGTACTTTACACATACGTGGTTTTCACTGCCAATCGTCGTTAAGCGATCTCTTCGATAGGCATTTAGTCCATCCCTACATTACTCCGTAGTGTACAGCAAATACAAACTGGTCGTCTCAAACGATTTTTGAATGCGTCGTGTGCACGGCTGTACCAATTACTCGTGCGGCCTGCCCCCACGGAATATTCTGAACTGACCGGACTCGGAGCGATTTTAAATTGAATTTTTGAGAATTACGACGACAATTTTCGGAGTAATATGGAATGTAGGAACGTTCGTTATGGACGGAGATACTGCGGTTGTGTAGTAACGGATAATATGTACCTACACGTAGGTATCCGTTATGAACTCTCTCTCTCTTGTTTCTAGCCTTTTCCCTACCGTTGGTCTAACGGGATGCGACTGAATACCAGTAGGTATTTTATACGGAGCGACTGCCATCAGATCTCCGCATCCCAATTATTGTGAAATGCCGATATCCTAAGGTTAGACCGGTTGTTAGACTTTCGGGCTTCTGACTACCCGTAACAATTGTTATAGGTATTTTAACACACCCGAGACCGACGGTTTAACATGCTATCCAAGGCACGGAGGGATCTGGATGTGTAACGAATGGTCACCAATCCATAGACTGACCGTGGCAAGCGCAGCTTAACCTCGCAAATCGTATGATTGGCGCAGTTGTTAATTAGGCACGAGCCGTAACGAACACTCCACGCAAATAATTATCAGACTTGGTGGAATAAATAATTAACTATTACTGCAATATGATATGGTCAGTTTGTAGAAATAAGTTGTCGTCGTTTGCCTTTCTCTTAATCCACATCAACATATTTCATAAGGAAAAATGAAAGAACAGTCTTTTACAGGATGCTGCGAACGCGACGAACGCGATTAAAACAACCGCATTCCCTACTGGCGGCCTATGTAGTGAACCCCGACGTAACGTGTACTTGTTCGCGACGCATCGCATCGCGTCGCGTTTGTTGCTCACGCGGGACACTCCATTACTAAAACAAAAACTAAGCTTATTAGTCAAGTACTTTTTAATTGTTAACAACAAAAACAATTGACTGATTATGTTCACATTTCATGCTTTGTAGTTTTTAAGAAGAGAAGAAGAAGAACGTTGAAATTGTTTAAGAACTAGCTGATACAAACATATATAACATATTTAAGTGTCTACGATACATAATGGTGTGTCCAGACCTGACGAACGCGCCGCGAATGCGCCGCTCGCGAGCTGCGCGCGTGCATTTCATGTTCGTACAAAAGCTCGCGCGCAGTCCGCGCGCCGTCCGCGAGGGGCTCGCGAGCGGCGCATTCGCGGCGCGTTCGTCAGGTCTGGACGCACCGTAATACTTCATAATTATATTATAGTCCAGTCAAACTCTAACGATTCCTAGATAGTTATTATCGAATGATATACTTGGTACCAATGAATCCGGGTCACCAACATAAACAAAACAATGTTAAACAATGTTTTCTGAGATATTAAGGTTTATGTTGGTGACCCGGATTCATTGCTCCCAAGTGTACAAGCGTCTCCGCTCAAACTTTTCCCTGCCGTATGTTTCAGATTATCCGCCTCCAATTTTCGAAGTAAGGAATACATACGTTCATTGGAAATTACTGCGCCGACGATCCGGTGTTTGGAAAAATGGTTTTGGAGATGCACTTTTCATGGCTGTATTTATGTTCACTGCAGTCAGGAGTATCGCAATTTACCTCCACAGTAAAATCATGGATATTGTGTTTTAGATAGAAAGCAAAACTTATGAGTCTGATTTGTTTGCTGATGAGTTGATGTGGAATGGAACCACAGTTTGGAACCGAAGATAGTACAAAGGTTTAAGCGTTGAACTGACAACCGACAGAACCTGAAGACTTTGTTCAAGAAGCACCTAACTTTTATTTTTATAAATATTAAACAATTTAATGACACGATAAGATTTCCTAGTCTTTTTATTTATTTATTTATACTTTCGCACAAAAAAACAATTTATACAGAGGCGGACTTAATGCCTTAGGCATTTCTAATTGGTTTGTTACTATAATACTGAGTACAGACAGTTTCGATCTTAAATCAAGTAAGAATGTTTTCTTAAACGCAAGTATTTAGTGCAGTAGTTTATTAACTAGCGTGGTTCACTCACTGATGAAAATGACGCTAGCACAACAAAAAATAAACACTTCATAAAAACTCAAATACACATAGCATAATTAGCCCAGTACTAGGCACGGGCCTCTTCTCAGAATGAGAAGTGTTTAGGCCTTAGTCCACCACACTGACCTGGTACGGGTTGGCGGACTACACACACCATGGAGAACTTCATGGAGCCCTCTCTGGTGCGCAGGTTTTCTCACGATGTTTTCCTTCACCGTTAACGCAAGTTAATTGAAAAATCAGTGGTACGGGCCGGGGTCAAGTTTGGAATCTCCTACATGGAAGGCAACCGTTCAGTCAGTAGGCTGTCACTATCTACGAATACACAATTCCGGAAATAACAAAGAAAATAAATCTGATTTAAATCCTGCAAAGCCTAGCGCTGCTGCGGGGAGACAGTCACAAGCAGCTTACACGGGAACAACCACGTAACATTGTAGTCAAAAATATACTGTTTATTTATTTATAAATAAATTGCTCTCTTAGGCTCGATTTTACCAACGTCGAATAACTTTAATCGAGGAATAAATTTGACGTTTTGACAGCTTTCGTATAGAAATTCTGTCAACACGTCTGTCTTATTCCTTGGATAAACGCTATCCGACGTTGGTAAAATCGAGCCTTAGTTGAATAGGGAATTTGACTATATTTATTTAACGACGGGACGGCCATATCTTCGTTTTCAGATATGTTCGAATGATGGTCAGACATCAGGATAGTCGTGAAATAACACTAAGATATTCTGTATACACTGATTTTAATGATAACCTAACTTTAAACATAAATAACGAAACTTTTTAATTGATAAAGCATACTACACGATCCAAGATTTCTTGAACTATTGATTGAATTGTTTACCATATATTAGTTTCACTGTATTTTGACATTTATAGTAACTAAACTTGACATCAAAATAATTTTAAATTGAATGCCAATACCTACATAATTATTGTATGCCTATTAGGCAGGACATATTGGAACTTTAATTTATTTTTAAGACCTGTAACTAACATATACTGGCCTGCAAAAATAAGTATCACACTTTTAAAATTGCAATAACTTTTTAAGTACACAAGATATATTTTCGAAACAAAAAGGACTCAAAAAAGAGTTTAACTTTGTTACTATAGTTTCAAAGAAAGCTGATAAAAAATGCCATAAAACGTTTTTTATTTTAAATCTCTAACTTCTATAGTTTAGAAAAAATTGAAATTTTAAAAGTGTGATACTTATTTTTGCAGGCCAGTGTATATACAATAAATATAATTTGAATTTGAATTTTAATTACTAAACAAGAAAGAATATTCACAGTATTACAGGACTAATCGTTTAAACTAAATTACGTGGAATGCAGTGAGGTTAGTTGTGCCGCGATACGACTTAACACCACGCTGATTAATATTGGAATGCCTATCCAAAAATTACAATATTAACTTTGGATCCATAAGCAGGTTCATTCCGAATTGAATAACCCACGTCTGTCAACGCGCGACATGGATATCTGTAATCGCGTCACACCGATATCTGTCGTCACGGCACAACCAAACACACTCAAGCAATAATTAAAAATAAGGGTTAACAGAAACACCAGAGCCTGACATTCCACAGTTATTACGCTCGCTCTGCGACATATTTATAATACATTTCGAAATGATAAAAAAAAGATTCCAATTACAATACGTGCCGTGTCCAGAAGTACCGCTTTCTGTATCAGGCCCTTGGCCCAGCTGCCCAACGAGAGCCTCATTAGATGATGGTCGAGGCTCTTGGCTATTAAGCCATTGGCCGTAACGAATATCGGCACAATGACTGCTGAGTCAACCTCCCACATGTCGACAACCTCGTGTGCCAAGTCTTGATACAGAATTAACGAAAAGCGTTTGAAAATTGTTTCGTAGTCTAAGTTAAAAGATTTTTATTTTGGTATTTACAAGCATTTGTGATACGAATACCTAGAAGTTCTTACGTGTATGACGCCGCAGTGATAGCCAAGTGGTGTGATCGTTGGACTGCCAAGTCATAGTTCTCGAGTTCGAACCTAAGGCACGCACCTCTGACTTTTCGGATTCACGTGCGTATTGTATAAATTACCTATCACTTGCTTAAAAATGGTGAATAAACCTGAGAGATATTTCTCGACAGCATGTGAAGTCAAGTCAGAGGCCCATGGGTGGCATAAACTCGATCTGTCACCAGGTTAGTCACTAACCACACCAAAAGAAGAAGATTACGTGTATGGAAGCTAGAAAGTCTATCAACGGGTCTAACCTTAACATATCAGCATTGCTCAGTAACTGAGTTGCGGAGCTCTGATCGCAGTCGCTCACCAGACACTTCTGGTTAGACTGGAAGCCAACCCCACCGTAGTTGGGAAAAGGCTGGGCAGAACAGAACAAGTTGTAATGAGCGCAATAGAAGACATATTTTAATTATTTTTTATTACATTTTAAGTTGGAAAAGAAGATTTGTTGCTGCCCTGTTTTTCCTACATTCACATGTAACTACGCAAATGATCTAACTTTAAAATAACGGTATAAATAAAAATCAACAAACAAGTCTGGCCGCAAAGCAACAGAACCCTCAATAAAATGGAATTATTCTTCATTAATGTTCACGTTGTAACGGAACAAAATAGTTGACGAACTTCCACTTGATTGTAAATACTCGTACATAAAAGTAAATTTCCAAGAGTATTTTGTTGGGAATTTATACAAAGCTTTGGAAGCTGGTAAGTTGGTAGTGTTGCGGTTTGGTCGCTTGGGACGTGCTTATTATAATATTTTTGTGCTTTCATAGCCTATGTTATTAGGTTTTGCTTTGCTAAATAATCAGAAGTTAGGTCATTAACATACATACCTACAGAGTGTAAATGAAATCATGTAATTCCTTCAAACCTCGTGATGTACTGCTGACATAGATAAACCCTGCAAAAGATACTTTTGGATTCAATAAAAAAAAATTACAAGAAGTAGATATGTGTTCTTAACGTGAGGCATTTTAGCGCCCCGGGCAAATTGCGCAGCTATCACCCGCCGCGTGTTCATTTAACTCGGGGCGCTAAAATGCCTCACGTTAAGAACACATGTTTAACTTCTTGTAGTTTTTTTTGTTGAATTCCAAAGTATTCCTTCCATGGTTAATTTATGTCAGCAGTACATCACGAGGTTTGAAGGAATTACATGATTTAATTTACACCCTGTAGATTAATATCTTCTTAGATGAATCTAAGATCTAGACAGTTGTTCTAACTCCACTCTTATGATGGTTTAGGAAAAAGATCAATAATTTCTTATAAACAAAGCCGATAAGCAAGATAATAATAATTCAGGGAAAAAACTACGCCGTAGAACGCCTATGCGATATCATATTGTACCTACTGCTGTGATGAATAAAAACTACGGGGTTGCTACGACGTAGCTGATGCTACGACAAGTTACAACTGATATGCTACGCGTCGATTCGTTATTGTGGGACTTTCGACATTAGACTTAATTATAAGCAATTTAGGTTATAAAACTACTCAAATAAGTAGAGAATTAAATAAACTGAAAATAATAAAGTTATGACTACATTATAAAATTTAAATTAAAAAAAAAGAATCATCGAAGTAGTTTTACAAACAATAAAGTTATGCGTGAACATACAAAAAATAGAACATATAGACGAGAACCTCCTCTTTTTTTGAAGTCGGTTAAAAAGAGAAGTTTTATTATCAATCAATTCTATTCACTAATGCCCGGTTCCTATGGCCAAAAGTGCATCGTTTTACTTCCCAATAGTAGCATTTTTCATTGCCAAACTTTGCATATAAATAGATTTATAAACTGATTTTAAGTGCGACAGCTACTAATGTATGTAAGGACCTTATATGCAAAGCTATGGGGTGTTTGCATAATTAATGATAAATGATTTTTATTTCTGTAAATAAATCTGTTACAGACACTTGTACAAGTCAACGTAATGTTTTTTTAAGAGTAGTTGGCGCCGGTATTCCCTTTCTGACTAGCTCTGAGAAGAAAAGCCGAACTCCGAGATCAAAGTCTCTTTTAAAGTCCAGATATTGTGGTATAAAAAGTATGCGAGTGTAACAAGAGTAAAGATACAAGTCTTAATTTTAACTAATAACGCTTGGTAAATTATAGGAATCAGGCATAACACTTCATTGCTCTACATCTCAATACTGTCATAATTGATAACACGTACAAAATTTTAATCATATCACATCCGATCTTATCGAAGAACCTTCCAGCTGAAATTAATTTTATACTCCTTATAGAAAGGTAATACAATTGGGGCCAAGTAACCTTTGTTCCCTTCCGTATCCCACCGTCCCCATAATATATAAATTTACGAACACCCCGAGGCAATAAACTCCTTTCTAGCAAGGTTTTACAACATTAAATAGCCGAAATATTATCAGAGTGGGCTATATTTTGACCTTTATGATGTTAATTCATTGGATAATTCTTCTTATCGTGTTAATAAATTTGGTAAGACGTTTGATTGGGTCGTGAAACTAATTAGTAATGGTTTTACGTTTTGTGTTTAAAAGTGGGGATGGGTAATGATCGAACCCAGAAGTAATACTGCTAAATGCTCCGCGATGAGTGATGCAGATGTGCCGTCAATTAGGACAGGTCAACTCGAACCTGCTATGGCACTTTCCTCAAAAGGCCAGTCCAGACGTTGCCCTACATCGTTTCACTCGCATAGTTTTTATATCACAATGTCTGGACTTTAAAAGAGATCTCGACCGCGGAGTTTGTTTCGGCTTTTCTTCTCAGAGCAAGTCAGATAGGAAATGCCGGCGCCATCTAGTCTTTTAAAAAAACATTACATTGACTTGTAAAAGTGTCTGTAACAGATTTATTTATAGAAACAAAAATCATTTATCTTTTATCATAAATCTTTTGAGCAATGCAAGCGTTATCATTTTCAAGTTTTGTCAAGTCACTGTAGCACAGTAATGCAGTGTAATTATAATTTGCACAGTTTGCACACGCCAATAAACCTGATATAGTGGTGATAGATCGATCAGGCGCTACGCAATGATTGTTGATATCACTGTCCCGCATGTCGAGAATCTCGTGAAAGCCGAGAAAGATGAAGAAATTAAATACCTTGAACTGGTACACGAGGTTGCCGACATGTGGAAGATTGACTCAACATTCATCGTGTCGATAGTAGTCACGGCTAATAGCTTAATAACCATAAGCCACGACCAACATCTGATGAGGTTCTCGTTGGGCGGCTGGGTCAAGGGCCTGATATAGAAAGCGGTACTTCTGGACACGGTGCGTATTATTAGGAAGTTCCTCTCTCTGAGGCCCTGACCACCGCTAGGTTGGACTCTGTTCCCGATGCCGGTGGGCTACTAATTTTTATATTTTTCAATACTTTTTTTTTTAAATTAAGATATTTATAAATGTAATCATGTAAGTATGTATTTTAAATTTATAAATGAGTAAACTCATCCCGAGTAACTATAAGTTACTCTGCTTACTTGCTAACTGAGCTTGACCAGCTCAGTAATTTATTCCATACAGAAGGGTTAATATGAAAGATGAGCACGAAGAGCTGCATTAAAGGAGTCTCTGCAAGTGACGATACTTAAGTACGTCCGGCGCATCCTGGACAGTCAGCCTCACTACCAACCTTGCTGACTGGCTGATCTTTTCACTATGGCAGGAGCTATTCTTGTATAACTCAGGAAAGAGAGTGCAGCACAATCAAATACCATCCATCCGTCCATCTTCCTGATATGAATACAGTAATCTCTTACGACACCCAAGACACACGAGGCGAGGGCAGCAACCTATTTCTAGCTGGAGACGACACGCTTCTACAACTCCTATAAAAATAATATAAACAATTTTTGTAACTTTAGACATTACCGTTTTAATACACTGCGGGCCAATACAGAAAGCAATAACTCAATTCTCACGCACTAACTTCTGAACAGTATTGAACGTAGCAGTACTGATCGAGCGCTTTAACTGCTCACTCACAAGTTCGCATATATTTTCGTGCAATAACAACCTTTGTCTGAGATCATTTCAATAATATCCCAAGTTTAATAGCAACGCTCCACAGGCTCGAGGCAGTAATAAAATTTAACGTGTCGTTGCCGAGTTTTGTGACTTTACCTAAATTTATTGCTGAAACTTTTTCACGCGATCCATTTGTTAATCTCGGGCGTTGCGTATTCACATTTGAAAAATACGACAAGCGATATGTTACGCTATTTCGAGCTAACGCGTGTCGTGTCGCGTAAACTTGTGTGTGTAGTTTTTTGTGGCCCCAATTGTAAAGTTGAATACACCGATGTTTTTTTAAGTGAGTTATGGTATCGTTAATTTTAACAAAACGGGAGCATGTACCTATATTTATTCCACCGATTTCAATATATAATGTTTCTCGTATTAATAAATAAAATAAAAAAATATTACATTTTACTTCCGTGGATAAAGCTTGTTCTCTATAATTCAATTTACTGACACTAGATGTACTTTTTATTGGTACGACATCGTTTAATAGGTTCTAAAGTTTATATACATATTCGTTTTACAACTTTCTTTACATATCTACTGCACTCGGAAGCAATGAATCCGGGTCACCAAAATAAACCTTAAAATCCCCAAAAACATTGTTTAACATTTTAACATTGTTTTTTTTATTTTGTTGACCTGGATTCATTGCTTCTGAGTTTAGTTTTACATTTTTAATTATTTCTATAATAAAATAAAAATATATTTTTTTAACATTGTTTTCAGCCTCTGGACAGTTTGGATCTATAAACACTACGTGTAAAAATATAAACCAACATCGTGCCTTGCCTTGTTGTTCCAGTCGTCGCAAGTACGACTGCTGAGCATAGGGTCCTGGGTTCGATCCCCAGGTCGGGCACAGTGATATTGGGTTTTTCCATTAGGAATTTGTTAGTAGCAGCCCGGAGTCTGGATTTGTGCCCGGTTAATGGCAATAGGCTTGCCCCCTATTACATGGGCCACTGCCGATCCCTCCCGGGAATACAAGGCGTGATGTTATGTAAAAATAATTAAAGACGAAAACACTGATGTGTGATAGAAGATTCGAGATTAAAAGATCATTCACAGCACATCAAATTCACTATAAAACCATTGCTTTTATGTGTACCTATATAACCCTTTAATATCTCATTATAAATACGTATTTAATACTAATCCCCCCTATTTACCTGTTTTCCATAAAATGCGTATGTTACGCCACGCATTGAAGGCGAACTTTGATGAGTTGCGGAGTTTCAAGGATATAAGTACTTATGTGGAGTTAAAATAATGGCTGTGGTGGAGGGACCTGTTAGCGTACGATATATTTTATGTATATTTATTTTTATCTCCTTCGTGATGGAGTTTAGTCGGCTGATTTGAATAAAGAAACTGTCTATGTTTTAAGGCGTAGAAACTATATAAGTAAAGTACCAAGGCCTTACAATTTTGTTGTCTCAAAACTTGGATCTTATATTCTCTCATGGGAACAATATATTTTCTAGGAGAAAAGATCCTCTAAGAGTCTTTACGTTGACTCAAAAAGATACGTCAGTAACTACTTGCTGGTTTTGTGAATTAAAAGTTAGGAATATGTTAGGTATTGAATGTATTCGGGATGCAAAGGAAAGCTTACGGGTGTGCGGGGTACGGAAGCGATAAATAAAGAACACGTCAATGCTGTATGATGGTTTACTACCGACTAAAACATTAATGGTCTCATATCTAATACATTAGTACAGTCAACGATAGGGCGACATGGCAATCGGATATCTTTTTTTTTCTTTTTTAAAAACGTTGCCCCACACTAGGATTTCTCCTGTATCGTGGGTGCGTTTACAGACACAAATCTTCACAAGCACAAACATCCAGACCCGGAACAACTATCTGTAGGCAATACAAATATTTGTTCCGTGCGGGAATCGGACCCACGACCCGTAGCTCAAACGCCAATCGCTCAGCCACTGCACCAAACATGTCGTCAACTTTACTTTGGTCTTTAAAATGTAAAACGTTAAAGGAAATAGTCGTGATCCTGCATGCTCGTTCTGCCTAGCCTTTTCCCAACTATGTTGGACATCCAGACCCGGTACAACTATCTGTACGCCACACAAATGTTTGTTCCGTGCGGGAATCGATCCCACTACACGTAGCGTAGCAGCCGATCGCTCAGCCACTGCACCACAAGTGTAGTCAAAAGTAGTGGTGTAGTTGTTTGTAAAATTGCCATGTCGACCTGTTATCGACAGTACTTCAACCACCACACCATCATGAGAAAAAGAACGTTAAGTATGAAAAGTCAAATAACTGACAATGATAGGTTTTTAAATCTACCTTCCAGTAAGTACATAATCTTTATACAGAATCCAACAACCGACAACAGGTACACTCACCCTACTCGGATGTTGTGTATGTGAAATTATATGATACTGTCAGTGCCAATAACAAAGGCAGAAACTTTCTGGAACAATCTCAATAAATTGCGGTGCGATTTTAAATAAATTCGATCAACAAAATGGCGTATTACGGAAAATTGAGGAAACTGTTTGTCGTTTACTTAAAAGATATTTTTAGGAAATGGATAAAGTTATTTTGTTTTTACGTGTCAGTTTTTATATAAGGTCTAACCAAAATACCTGGACAAAGTTTTACACAGTGTCAGTACGTTTAACTAAACATATCTATCCAAAAAAAAACGAGATCCATGTGTTTTTTTTTTCTAACCAAAAAATGTTTTTTATCATAATTTTAATTTATTTATATTTTTTTTAACATTTTTCACTTCGCCTATTAGGTAAAACACGGCGCGTAAGTAGCGCGCGCCCCGGCGACAGTTGATGCATAAAAAATGGATGTGTTTATTCTTAGACAGTACAGGCAATTTAAAACGTAATTATTTTTTGGTCTGAAAAAAATCACTTAGATGTGCTTATTTAAACGTACTGAACACTGTGTAAAAGTTTGTCCAGGTATTTTGGTTGGACCTTATATATCGTCACAGGAAAGCCAATACTATAACCGCCATTTTGGCTAAAATGAGTTATGTAAATAATAAGTGCTACCATCATAATAAGTGCTACCATCATTGGATTGGATTTTTTTTCTGCGTCGATTAGTTGAAATTTCGTAAGATAACAGAATAAAATACGAAATCCCAACTAAACGACGCAGAAAAAAAAATCCAATCCAACGATATAATACATAACTCATTTTAGCCAAAATAGCGCTTAAATAGTATTGGCTTTCCGGTGACGATATGGAGTCCTCTAACCCGCACCGAACCAACATAAGTATAAACCCTTCTCATTCCCAGAAGAGGCCCGTGCCCAGAAGTGAGACAGTAATGGACTATTATTCAGCTATCCGTCTACACATCCAATTATTATTCTTCTCTTCATCAATGCCCGGTTGCTATAACCAAAAACGAATCGTTTTCCTTACCAATGATAGCACTTATTATTTGCCAAACTGGGCATATGAATAGACTCATAAGCTAATTTTACCTGTGATAGCTCCTTCCATATGGGAGGGTCTACTACCTATGCAAAGCTATGAGGTATTTGCTGCATTATTGGTAAAGACACAGAGTCTCAATTTTAACCAATAATGCTATGTAAGTTATAGGAATCGGCTATGAGATTCGCTTACGAAGAACTAGATGAACATAACAAATGACACAAATTGCCTTGTTGATCTAGTGCTCGCAAGCGTGACTGCTGAGCATAGGGTCCTGGGTTCGATCCCCATGTCCGGCAAAGTGATATTGGGTGTTTCCATTAGGGATTTCTCAATAGCAGCCCGGAGTCTGGATTTGTGCCCGGTTAGTGGCAATAGGCTCGCCCCTTATTACATGGGACTAAACGAAATGAGGATGTTACTACAAGGTGTAAAAAGACCCTTCACGAAGCCGTAAACCATGCATTCAGTACATCAAACTAAGTAACCCTATGCAAAAATTGTCGCTGGGAAACGACTTTGTTTTTTGGGTGAAAATTTTCGTTTTACTGTAAAGCTCAATGTAACGCACTCAAAACACTGTGCTGATAGATGCAATGAGTGGTAAACGGATAATGGAGGTATTTCAAGTACATTTGCAACCTTCAAAATTAGTATTTAAAAAAAGTTGTGAAAAAGTTGGAACTTTGACCTTCAATATCGCTGTAACTAGAAGGTTCCCAGGCATAGTACAGAACAAAAAAAATATTGCAATGACGTGGAGAATAAGTGCCTTTCGGCTTCGTTATGGGTCTATTTACACCGTTTATACACCTCTGCCCAACCCTTCGGGGAATACAAAGCGTGATGTTATGTTATATTAAATGACACATAATCACTTTTTAACAAAAATAAAACCGACTTCAAATAGTCTATCTCCGAAGTTCTTCATCAAATCTTCACCAAATTTAAACGGGGCCACTTCGAAAGAATATTCTTTCAAACAAAAAAAGAATCATTAAAATCGGTTCACAATTAGCAAAGATATCGTGGAACAAAAATACAAAAACAACAAAAAAAACATACAGTCGAATTGAGAACCTCCTCCTTTTTGGAAGTCGGTTAAAAATATGCGATAATTATACGACCTAATTACCCACATATCCCAGAACATCTATTTAAACTCTCATACAAAATTTAACAGCCCTAGCTTGACAAATGGGAGCCAAGTTAAGGCTCCATTATTGTGTCTCCGTGAATAAGTTTAGATATAAAATATTATATTCTTAAGTTGTATTTGTTCGTAGTAATGTGGCAATTTACAAAAGGAATTACATGGTTTAGATATCAGAATTAATGAGTTAGTGGCTCCGATTCTGATGAGCGCCGACTAAACATGACTAAAAATAACGCTATCTTTTACTAACTGGCAAAATAAGAAAGGAATGGAAGATAATTAGAGCTGTTCAGTGGTTTAATAATACTAAACAATTATATTTTTCATTTTTAATGTGTTAACCTTTTAAGCGCGTGGCTAAATATCAATTGGCGTGCCCCTAGCGCGCGACTACGAATCGATAAAATAATACCTACAATAAATATATTAAGCTTTTGCAATACTTAGAGCTATGAAACAATTTTACACGAACAAAAAAACCATGCATGTTCTCTGTCGCAGAAATACGACACGCGCGGTAGGGGCACGGAAATATTTGTCGCAGAAATGCGACTCAAGCGGTTAAAAGGTTAATTTGTTAGTCAGGCCTATGGATGGAAAGTGGTTTCTACCGCTCTATACAGGATGTAAGGATAAACACCGTTATTACTCAAACCATGGGTAGTTAACTTAAAAATATAAATACATGACCATTTTTTTTTTAAAGTACGTAGTTTTTTTTTTAAAGATTTGGATATGTGTTTGTCCAAATCAAATCAAAAGTTTTTATTTCACATAAACCAATACAGGTGCTTATGAAAAGTCGAATTTAGATGCGCAGTTCCAATTAGTCGTTCCTATGGAGAAGAGCCGGCAAGAACTCCAAAGCCACTCTTTTAAAAATAATATCTTTAACAATTTAATAGAATAAAAACTATATGAATAACAGTAATTTTCAAATTTATAGAGGCAGGTCCAGAAAGTTCTCACATTTACCAAAATGATAAGGAAGCTAAACTATATAAAACAATTGACATAATTAAATGTCATCAAAACTTAGCTAAAAATCATTGTAAATTAAGATAAAGATATCTTGAGAGTAATGATATAAATAAAAAAAATAATAAATAAATACGACACCGTACGCCAAAATTATGAACTAAACATAATTATCCCTGCCTGTCTCGTATAGTGGTGGCAAGCGCGACTGCTGATCGTGAGGTGCTGAGTTCGATTTCCAAGTCGAGCAGTGTTATTGGGTTTTTCTGTGTGGAATTCCTCAGTAGCAGCGCGGCGTTTGGATTTGTGCCCGGTTAATGGCAAAAGGCTCGCTCCCTATTACATGGAACTTGAACTTCTTCTTCCTACCCTTGTCCCACACTAGGTGGGGTCGGCAGAACATGTAATTCGTAAATCCATGTTGTTAAAGGTTTTGACTTATTGTTTTATGACCGGCCGCCTGCCTGACATCAACCCTCCTTGGGAATACTCGTTGCGCTGTCGCATGGAACTTGAACATAACAACGAAATGAGGGTGTTACTATATACCTCTGCCCAACACTTCGGGGAATACAGGCGTGATGTTATGTTAAAATTATGAAGACGATTTTGAGACATCAACATTTTTTCCGCCATTTTTGTTTTAAATGTTAATAGTGTCAATAGTGATAAGCAATGTTTTTAGTTAAATTTAGTCCGTGCCAACCAGAATAGGCGCACATGTTCCCGGTTTAAAACTTGGAATAACTCTAAGATATGTACATAATAATGACTTTATATTCCAAAGATCTTGCGAGGATTAAAATCTGTTGGTTTGTAAATACGCGTGCTCGTGTACCTTAATGTTGAAGTAATTTGTTTGGAGTATGGGGCTGTGGTTGTTTTAATTGCTGTAACTAGTCTAAATGTTAATGAATGTAAGAAGTTTGCTGGGGAGTTGAAGAATTGGGTGGCAAGGTTGGGGAAATAGTCAAATCAATTTTAAAAAAATTAAGTCATAATCTTCTTCTTCTTCCTCCCCTTATCCCACACTAGGTGGGGTCGGCACAACATTTCATAAATCCATGTTGTTAGAGGTTTTGGCTTATTGTTTTATGACCGGCCGCCTGCCTGACATCAACCCTCCTTGGGAATACTCGTTGAGCGTTCGCGCGGGTGACCCAATGTGCTTGCTGATATTATGCACTGGGTCCCAAAATTATATGCTTGTCAATCTTATTGCCGACAACTAAGTAGACTATGTTCTTCTTGGTGGGGTATACTTGAAGTTCCTCGACCCACTCATTCAGTTTTGTATCATCGTAAACTAATATAGCACCGTGAGCGTCTCTGTAAAAACTTGAAACTTCTCGTACTCCGTATTCGACATCGTTTACAATAGAAATAAATGGCGATTTATACTAACAAAATCTAAAAAAAAAAATTACGTCATAATAACTTATGTAAAAATGTAACAATTTATATTAAATAATAACACACATAAAATCACGCCTTGTATTCCCCGAAGGGTTCCGCAGAGGTGTTTTTAATACACCCTCGTTTCACTAGTTATGTATTTAAGTCCCATGTAATCGATAGCCTATTACCTTTAACCGAGCAAAAATCCATACTCCAGACTGCTACTGGGAAATTCTTAATGGAAAACCCAATAACACTTTGCCTGACCTGGGGATTGAACCTAAGATCCCATACTCAGCAGTCACGCTTCCAACCACTAGACCAACAAGACAGTCCAAAAAATAACATTGTGTAAAAATAATTAACATAAAATGTGCAATACAATGTTTTACTGACAAAAGGTTACATTAGAAAAAAACTCACTTCATCAGATTGGGATATAATCATAATAAAAGTTGACCCAACACACTTGACTCTTCTTTCGCATCAAGTTTACCAGAACTGCCTTTTCCGAGTCATCTCACGAGTTTATCTGGTTACGTAGCATCTCGCGTCCCATGCAGTGTTTGATGCAGAAGCTTAATCAGCCAATTACCCCAATGCTTGACACGGGTCTGTCATCAGAATGATAAGGGTTTACGCCTTAGTCCACCACGCTGGCACCAGTTGGCAGTCTACACACATCATCAAGAACATACATAAACTCACGCCTTTTTCCCATGGGGGTAGGCAGAAACTATAGAACACCACATGCTACGACCCTTACATACCCCTTTCGCTTCATCCACATTCATACATCTTGTCATACACGCAAGCCGGTTGAGAGTACTACCCACCTGACCTTTGTGAAGAACATCACCAATAACATCGATGTATGTCATTCTAGGACGTCCTCTACCGACAATTCCATTGACACCCGCCGTATAAATTTCGTTTTGTTAATCGCCGTTCACTCATTGTCTCAACATTACCAAACCACCTAAGCATACTCTTTTCAATGTTTGTCATTACATCATCTTTTAAACCGCAACTTTGTCTAATCTCATCATTTACCATCAAGAACTTAATAAAAAAAATATTTTTTATGGATTTCAAGACCCCAATAAACGAAGCCTATTACGGCTACTATTAAACGAGAGCCTACATTTACCTTCACAAAAACACAACCCAAACTTCACAAAATACAATCATTTCCCATGAACATTCAAAACTATGGTACTAAAAGTGTAAATAATTTAGCGTCTCAAGTCAACTGTATTTCACAGTTAAATATAAGCAAACTAACTTTATAATAACATGATATTTTCATATTTCCCCGCACTAACAACACGGAATGATGCCACGAGTACAAAGTATGAAGCCTCGGACTTGGATACACTTGGGATGTGGGACAAGCGATAACTGGCAAGCGATTTAAAAATATATATTGCACTACATTACATTTTTAGACCATTGCCATTTTAATAAAAAAGACAGATGTTGCCGTGGTGCAATTTATTTTTGGAACTAATAAATTATTATATATAATATTTGATTCCTCGGAAACTTTAGGCCATTCATTTCTGTGCTGGAGTGACGTAGCAGACCACAAGGCATTACACTTAGGCTGCACAAAATTTACTTCAATCTTACCGTTAACACTTAACAGATTTCCCTTAATGTTACTGAAGTATGGCAGCAGTTGCTCCGTATAAAATCATCAATACCATCAGTGCCATCCACGAAAGCGCGCCCCACACTTCGTTTGAATCGCGTGTTCTCTCTCACTCTAAGATGAAAAGTGAGAGAGAACACGCGTGTAGGCGAAGAGTGGGGCGTGTCATCATGAATTGCACTATCTATCGCATATGCCTACTTAATACAACATTTCCCAAAAAAATCGTCTATAATAAAGGTTCGGTAATCAGAAGCCGCAAAAAAAATATGAGAACCAATAATTTTTCGATTGTAAAAGTTCCTTTCATTTGAAACCTATGAAAGTCAGCATAACAAGTGCAGCCATTGACGCATATGTTATCTACTAATGACCTGGCAATCCCGCTCCCTCTTATAACTTACACTACATTGTTAACAAAGTTACGCGGTGTATTCATACCAGTTTACTGGCAACTTTTAACTGGCCAGATGTGGCTCAGCCTCCCGGGTATGAATCTGATTTGCCTGCAGATTAATACGGCAGGCAAAACTTTTTTTTATTTTACAACAGATGAATGTTCCAAGAGTTCTTAGAGCTTCAAGAGGCGCTCGAACGGACATCTTCCGAAGTTTTACATTTAGGGGAGATATTTTTGTTTTTAATTTAGTAATAAATCTAATTAAAATATTGTTTGGCGCGCGTTACCTAATTTAAGATGGCGGCGTTCGAGAAAGTTCTACTTGTGTTCTGTGTGGGATTATGGGACTTTCGTGTCACATTTTCTGAGATATGGGGCGACGTAATTAAATATCATTTGGCTTCTTATCTTTACATAGTATAAAACAAAGTCGCTCCCGCTGTCTGTACGCTTAGATCTTTTAAACTACGCAACAAATTTTAATGCAGTTTTCAGCAATAGATAGAGTGATTCAAGAGGAAGGTTTATATGCCCCACATTAGTATCTACATAATACCCGTGCGAAGCCGGAGCGGGTCGCTAGTATTTATATAATTTGTATTTTATTACAATAACATAACATAGGTTGGGTAGAAGTTATAGTATCACCTTAATTTCGCCGTTATGTTTAAGTCACATGTAATACGGGGCGAGCCTATTGCCGTCAACCGGGCAAAGATCCAAACTCTGAGCTGCTACTGAGGAGTTCCACACGGAAAAACCCAATAGCACTTTGCCTGACCTGGAGATCGAACTTAGGACCTCACGATCAGCAGTCGCGCTTGTCACCACCAACGAGGCAGTCTTCTAAATATTCACATAAATAAATCCATAATTCTAATACCACGTATAGATAAATATATATTCAACAACTTTCGCCGGTTGATCCCGTTAAAACTCTCCGGGGCGAGATTTACTCGAAATCTCCGATTTTATACGGAGGCATCGATTCTATGAGCATACAACTCAAGAGGCGTAACGAGAAGTATTTGTGGTGACCATGATTTTAGGATATCAATAGATATTAGATTTATAATATTGCGTCCACACTCCTCCTTTGGGAGTTGTACAAGGCGACTGAGCTTAGGCGTGTAGGTACGGAAGCGCAGGCCGCGCAGACAACACAGTTTTACACCGATATTCTAAGACGTTCCTCCAAAACTTACTCGAGTCGTACTCGACTCAGGACGGCCTCAAAAACACCTTCAAAATTGTATTCTTAGTCGCAATTTCGAGTGAACTTTGAGGTTCCTCGACTGAGGGGTCCTCAAATGAGTCGAGGTAGAGTGGAGTCATTACTTCATAATTTTGTTTATCTGCATCGCGTAAATAAAGCCGCGATAAATAGTTGTAAGGATTATCGTAAGCATATTCGACAGTCTTTAAAATTAAATTTTGTTACATACGAACTTTGACACTTCTTTCCTTAAGGTAGGTTCCGAGGTACCTTGAGTTTGACAGATGATTCCTTACCTCGACTGAGGAAAAATTTCGAGTCGAGGACGTTTATGTCAAGTGTAGTGAGAAAGGCTGAGTCCAGTCGAGTAAGTTTTGTAGGAACGTCCTAGAATATAGGTGTTACAATCCATACAGTTGGAGAACGCGTTGGATGTCGGGCGATTTCACCGCGTGTAGGCGTTGCCCAACTGTATGGATTGCAAAACTGTGACAGAACTGCGTTGCCTGCGCGGCCTGCGCCTCCGTATACGTCTAGGCTAAGGGATTAAATCAACTGAGTTCGGTCCGCGACATCGTCGCGTGAGTCATGATTAAAGTTTCCGGTTGAATCTGATAGAAGTCGGGCAACACCGATAAAATGCACGTGAGTAGAGCTGTACATAATATTAAACAAGAATTTCACTCACTAAAGTTATTATACAAAAAAAACTTTTTTGGAAGATATTGCGAAAGCCAATTTTTTCTAATTTCGTTAATAGAAAATAAAAATAATCCTTAATAATAAAAAGTTTTTTTTTCATTATTTATAAAAAAATGCTAAATTGTTTGTTATTAACTTTACTTAAAACCTTACGCTCGATTGGGGGTTATAAGATCACCGTGCCTATTATCATTTACCGGGCATAATTACGAACTACTACCGACTACCTGAAAACACTTCAATCGAAACCTGACGCTCGGGACCCGCACTTGTGACCCCTACACCAATCACCGAGTCCTAATAATGATCTCCTCAAGCAACATTAAGCAGCTAATGAATGAACATCTCGCCGTACCAAACAGAATCACCACAGAAGACCAATACCCGGACAAAAATAAGACTTCTTAACGTATTAAAAAGTCGCAAACTGCAGGAAAACTGAAGAAATACTGAAGAAAAACTGAAGGAAATAATTAAACTACTTCACCAAATAAAAATAAGAAAAATATTATTTACAAAATCTGGAACGCCTCAGTAAATGTAGTTGCCTTAGTTTGCCTTAATGAAACATAAACAGAGAAGTCTTATTTCTCTTACTAGTTTGCCTTTGACTAGTTTAAGAGAATATTTTCTCTAATGAACGAGCGAAATTGTGCTACATTTTAAGTATCGGTTAATAATCTTTTTTTTCTTATGTGAATATCCTCATGGATACCCTCTTTCCGTGGAAGGCGAAGGGTTATGCCAGACTCTTACTGGCTAAAAACCCACAGTGTCCCTCCTCCTGACTGTTGACCGGGGTTGCGAGATTCACAGATGCATATACCGCAACCCCGGTAGATCGGTTAATAACCTAAAAGTTTTTAAAATAAACTTTTGAGACCTATTACAACGTTAATATCATAATTAATTAATTAATCTACAACTGAATAGGAACAAAATGTATAAAAGTAATACGATAAATATTTTAAAAATATATTATTTATATAAAAATATATATTTTTGGGCAGATTTTAAAAACCTCGGATTACTTTTATCTCAGGAATAAGTAACTCCTTTTGACAGATTTTTTATATAAAAGCTGTCAAAACGTCAAATTTATTTCTCAGATAAGTGTAATCCGACGTTGATAAAATCATGCGGTGAGCAGAATATTATGTATCACGACCTAATATTACATGCAGACTTTGTTGCCAATTCATCTGATATAATTTTTCAATCGCCTCTTTAGGTGTTTTTACAAAGGGAATTCAAGAGCAATTTATTTCTTGGCAATTAATGGAGCATTTAAATTATCATTTTGGAGCAATATCTCTCGATAGAAAATCAGATACTGTGGAGTAAGACTGTTACATTATCCGATACGAACTTCTGCAGTATGATACTGCATGTGGCCGCGACGTAAAATAGTCACATGGTACCCAATCCACCAGTTTTAATCGACCGTGTGAGAGCACCTTAATGCTACACATTTAAAAAGTTTTAATTACAATAATCACGAAAATAATGTCGATACGGTACTTACTAATTAAAATTGTTCACTCGACTTACAAAGCCATTTGTTGACACACATTAGTAATCGCTTAAAGCAATTCCCGTAAGGCGTAGGCGTTGCAAACCAGACCTAAGATATATGGACTAAAACCGAAAGGCATCTAATGACCTGCCTGAAGCGAGTGCCAACAATACCTACTGCCTTAGATTTATATTACACGTTCAATCTGACTTCAGTTCAGTCCATGACTTTGGCCCGACTGACATGACGTCAGGACTATCTCGTAATTTAATAACGCTCAATTACGGCTCTGGAATAAAAGTGATTTTATTTAAAGATTTAAGTGATTTTCATCAGGCAGATTCATAGGCTGAACTGATTGTCAAATTGACAGTGTAACATAGTTATCATGTTGAGTACACTCCCAATTTGACATCAGTTCATTCCATCATTGTAGTCCGACTGAAGTAAGACTGATCGTCCCATATGAATGACGGATTGGTGGTTCAAAATAATTATTATTATCAAATTGTATTTTGTGATTGTTTATGACTTTATGAGATTGATTTGGATTGACCGACTGAACTGATGACAAACTGACCGTGTAACATACTTCATACGCCTAAGAAGCCCACATCCCTGAAACTATATCCTTGTACCCTTCTTTGAAGCGGGTATGATGATGAATACATATTGGGTATTGGGGTATTACCCAATTGTATTACGTCGAAATCTAAGACGATTGAAGATGAAACACAAAACGTTTTTAACCCCTGTTCATTAATATTAGTTACAATAATGGGCTTGTTATTAATAAGATATTGTTAAGATAGCCTAGCGGTTGAACGCTTGCCTTCCATGCAGGAGAGTCTGAGTTCGATCCAAGCCCGCACCTCTGACTTTTCAAATTGGACGTAGTTTAGCGAAAAGGCTCCAACCCACACAGTTATGAGATATTCAATTTTTAAGTTTAGACTGTATTTTTTCATTGGTTCTTTGATTTAAATTACTTGGTTTTATTGTAATTAAGGGACAAAGGTATAATATTTTACTTGTTAAAATATTATTATGTGTAGTTTGGCTTAAGAAGTTTAAGGAGTATTTTGATGTAAATAACTCATTTTCGATAATTTTGTGGGTTGGATCCTTTTCGCTAAACTACGTCCAATTCATGTGCAGATAGATCACCAGTGTGTAAGTGAATTTTGAATCAGGAATACTCGTTTCACACATACTATTTAATTAAACTGAAAACTTTATTCATAACTATCTATGTATGATACAAATTGTACATGTCGCAAAAAAATAAACCAAAATGTTATAGGACAGTTGTATTTTCGATTCAAAATTCGCCTACATTAGCGAAACGTTTACGATACTACCTATATACATCAAACGTTCGTAGTAGGCCTACTGAACTTGATTATCACTTGTGTTAACGGTGAAGGAAAAACATCGTGAGGAAACCTACACAAAAGAGAGGGCTCCAAAAAGTTCTCGATGGTGTGTATAGTCTGCCAACCCGCACCAGGCCAGCGTGGTGAACTAAGGCTTTCACTTGGGATCATTCTGAGAAGAGGCCCGTGCCCAGCAGCGGAACAGTAATGGGCTGATTATGCTGGAAGACAGTAACGTATCCTTTTTTCTATCTTCTTCTTTTCGTGTAGTTAGTGACTAACCTGGTGTCAAAGTTTATGCCGCCTACGGGCCTCTGACTTGGCTTCACATGCCGTCGAGAAATATCACTCAGGCATGCCGGTTTCCTCACGATGTTTTCCTTCACCATTTTTAAGCACGTGATAAATAAACAATAAGCACATGAATCAGAAAAGTCAGAGGTGCGAGCCTTGGGTTCGGACTTGAGACCTATGACTTCGTGGTCCGACGGTCACACTACTAGGCTATCACTGCTATTATGGGTATAAATTTTATAACTTAGTTTCTTTCTCCTATAAACACCAATAAGACTGAAAATCTAAGACCGTCCTCCAATTCCTTATATCATAGCCACATCAAACACAGCTAGTGGCACATCCTGTGAACTGCGTTCCGAATCTTCATACATAATACATGGGCGCTATGAACCCAATAATATCGTGTATTGTTTGACAGAAGCGCTGTATTGCCAGAAATTATGATAATCAAGACCTTCAGAACGGACCCTAGCACATACATTATAACGGATTTAGAGATGAAGAGAGATGAAGGGAATTAGGAGTTTGTGTAGGTTATTAGTAACACTTTTTTTGCATGGATTTAAAAGTCAAAGGCGAGGTAGAGGGGCGTTTGCGAGGGTAAGCTGCGCTTGCCGCGGTCAATTTGCGATGGACCGTTTGTTGCACATGGAGTCCCCTTCGTGTTTTGGAGAACACGTTAAACAGTCGGTCACGAGTGTCATACGAATATCTATGACAGTCGTTACGGGAAGTCAGATGCCCAAAATTCTGACAACCGGTCTAAGTTTAGGATATTGGCATTGCCCTCGGGCTGTGGAGGTCTGATGGCAGTCGTTCCTTCTTAAGCTACATCTGGTTAGATTTGAAGCTGATTCCAACATAGTTGGGAAAAAGACGGCAAAACAGATTTAAAAGTCAACTCCTTTGGAATGTTTTATAAAATAGTCGACCGACTATGATGACGTCGATGGCTGCCTTGTTGGCCGCTGACTGCTGCACTTGGGGTCCTGGGGTAAAGTGTTATTGGCTTATATTATTAGGAATTTCTCAGTAACAGCCCGGAATCTGGATCTGTGCCCTGTTAATAGGAATAGGCTCGCCCCCATTACATGGGACTTAAACACAACTGGCGAAACGTGAGTGTACTTAAACACCTCTACCGAACCCTTCGGGAAATAAAAGGCGTGATGTTATGTTTTTATTTATGTAGGTCGTTATGTTATAAAATAGTCGACGCCCAAACTTTATGTTTTGCTTATTTTCACCAACATGTGCTCATGTTCTCTTTTCATCTTCTAACCGCTTTTTAAAAAGACGACCACCCTTTTGTCTTTCATTTGCATTTCACGTCCTAATGAAACTAAGAAATCAGTGATTGAATAAGATCGCCTCTTACTACACTCCTGGAAAGACAATGAGAATCACATCTCATGAGCGTATACTTAGCTATACCTAAGGCAAATAAGTAGCTAGGTACAAGCGGTAGGACCCTCCTACTAAGTTCCATCCCGTCCCACACCTCCGAATTTTCGAAATCATGTGATTATCACTTGCGTTAACGGTTAAGGTAAACATCGTGAGGAAACCTGCACACCTGAGAGGGCTCCATAAAGTTCTCGATAGTTTGTAGTAAGTCAACCCGCACCAGGCCAGCATGGTAGATTAAGGGTTTACCTTCTCATTCTGAGAAGAGACCCATGCCTAGTAGTGAGACAGTCTTCATCTTAGCGTGTCGATGGCAATCTAAATTGAATCGGCCTAGATCTTAGCTACGAGTTTAGCGTTATCAATAGCGTCCATTAGTTCCTGTAACGTGCAGGTATCAGGGCACACAGGGCATGATTTCAGGTGTCTCATCGTTTTTGGACCAGCACCACATTTACACTCCAAGCTGGAATTGATTGACAAAACCATACAAATTCCAACATTCAAAGGTTATCTAATAAAATACACACATACACAATACAAATTACACACAGCCGTATTTTCAGCGCCCAATTGTATCCTTCTACAGCGCATACATTAAAATGGGAAGGAATTACTTGAATTATGCGAACTTCTCTAAGATCCAAGATTATGTCGGCGCCAACATTGGACCGAAGCACTGGGACCGAAGCATAGGGGCCGTACGGCTCTGTCTCGACGATTTAACCTACTGCGGGAGTGAGCACAATATTTATTGCGTCGTGACACTGGTGGGTTTTTTGGGTTGGCTATTGGTCATGGGGTTTTTAATGGATGGGTGAACGTGGAATAGGAGTAAGATTAAAAAAATATAGGTTTAAGGAGAATTAGCAGGGTATCAGCGTCCTCATTTGTTATTGTTTAGTACTATCGTTCTATTCGTTAACTATTTATTATTTGACCAGATTCTACAGCTTTCTATAATTGACTATCAATATCTTTAATTTTATTCTGATTAAAGACTAGCAGTGATAACTTTTTTTGTCGTTGGAAAATCCTCATGGATGTCCCTCGCCCGGGGAAGGCGAGGGGGTCTGCCGGACTCTTACCGGCTAAAAACCAACGGTGTTCCTCCTCCTGACCACCGTTCGACCGGGGTCGCGGGATTCGCAAAAGCATGCACCGCAACCAGCAGTGATAGCCTAACAGTTGAATTCCTTACCTTCTATGTAGGAAAGGTCTAAGTACGATCACAGGTCGCACCTCTGACTATTTGAATTTCAGTACGAATCAGAATTGCTTTATGGGTGGAGCAAAAACATCGTGAGGAAACTTTCACACCTGAGGGGGCTCCAAAAAGTTCTTGATGGTGTGTGTAGTCCGCCAACCCGCACCAGGCCAGCGTGGTGTAATAAAGCCTAAACCCTTCTCATTCTGAGAAGAGGTCCGTGCCTAAGAGTAGGAATGTAATGGGCTGCTTATGTTATGAAGAACTATGAGACATACAAAAATATCACGTCGCTTTATGTAATGTTTCCTAAGTGTCTCCCACAACTTACACGGAAAGCCTACCCTAAAAATTATTCTATACTAGCGGCCCGTCCCGGCTGCGCACGGGTTGACATTTTCCCTGTTTTTGCAATGCTTTTCATTTATGCTCCGCTCCTATTGGTCGTAGCGTGATGTGATATAGCCTATAACCTTCCTCGATAAATGAACTATCCAACACAAAAATAATTTTTCAATTCCAACCAGTAGTTCCTGAGATTAGCGCGTTCAAACAAACACACTCTTCATCTTTATAATATTAGTATAGATCTATATTTTACTTTCTCTCATAGTATAAGCATGACGAAGCTTGATTTAAAATTCCAAGTGTGTATCGGAGGCTGTTAGGATAAATCCTCATTTTGAAGACTTGGGGTAAACCTCTAAGTTCGGGATATTTTTATGGCCTAGGTTTTAGGTCGGCCGACGATGACTAGTAAAGTTGGCGTCGTAAATAACAATATATATAGGTATATTATGTAGATAGTTGTATTTTCCTTGAGTATCCTGTTTTGAAGTGTCCGTGTTAGTTTCAGCTTTTCTTAAAATGACTGATTGTGCGTACAATGGCCGATTCCTATAATTTACGGAGCATTATTGGTTAAAAATGTAGACTCTTGTATCTTAACCAATAATAAAGCAAAGACCCCGGAGTTTTGCATAGTAGACCCTCTCATATGGAAGTAGCTATAATGTATGGACTAAATGTCGACCGCATTTCCTCTTAATTAATTACGAAAATTGGCCTTCTAATTATGATTCTTACACATATACAGTGTGTCCTTAGATAATATGCACAAATGAAAATGGGTGAAACTAGACCACAATTTATCGACAAAAAAAATGGAAAAAAAATATATCGAAGGTTTCGTTTTTTATTAATAAAAATGAATAACTTTTATTCATTACATGTTTTTCGTTTAAATGAAAATAATAATGATGGCAAAGAGTTAATGTTGCATAGCAAATAAAAAGCAACTCTTAACAACCAGTCATCAAGTTAAAAAAACGCGGTTCTATAGTAGACCCTTCAATATGGAAGTAGCAATCACAGGTAATATTTGCTTAGGGTCAACATATACTAGAGCAGAGTTGAAACGCATCAAAGCGTCAATCTGAAACTTAACATAGCATATTCACTCTTATCTCCACAACATAATACACATAAATTTCTTCTAATATAAAAAAGACGCGCGAATACGCGCGCATTCCACAGAATTCGCGCGTCGGAGCGGAACCAACGCTGATTGGTTCTTCGCTTTTCTTGTGAAGAATTTGACGCTACGATGCGCTTCGACTCTGCTCTAGTATGAGTTGACCCTTACGAATCTATTTATATACCCAGTTTGGCAATAAAAAATGCTACCATTGGTAACCAATACTACCTATCCGTTTTTGTTTATAGGAACCGGGCATTAATCCATAAATATGACAAGCTATGCTCAACAAATTGTTTTAACAAAATCTGTAACTTGAATCTAATTCCAAATTAACAATAACACAAAATCAAGTTTAATGATTAATTAAAATGCAATTGGCCAGAAAACATACAGAGTCAACGGTAATTAATTGATTACAACCCCTCTGCGCTGGCACTCGCAAATCAAATAGATAGCAGCAGATTAGTATAAAATTAAACTATAGTACACTATAGCAATAACTTGCAAAAGGTCAACTGCATACAACTCTCAGCGAGCACCGCGCTTTTGCGACCGCGACGCGAACAGCTTGCAACGTGGCATTGCTGCGGTTGTAACCATGGTAAAAAGCAATGCCAGTCATCCACCACCGTGCTGTCAGTCCCAGTGGAAATTAGAAATAGCGAGCTTGTGAATGTCAGGACCACAGAACAACGAAGGTATAGGGGAGCATATCAGTATTTCAATGAAGAATGGCATAAATAATGACTTTAGTGCTAACATCACAGATATTGAATTAAATAGATATCGTAACTTGGACAAATTGTATGAAAACAAGCGGTGTTGAATGAATGAATTAATTAATGATTTATTCACTTAAAATTTCTTAAAGCCAGGTACATTGCCCCACAAAACTGCTTACGCAGTTTAACTGTGAGATCGTTGAGCCTCTCTTACAGTAAATCATAATCAGGTACATCTATAACCTATATTCAACTTAATACCACTTACATAGTTTCTAATAAATGTTTTTTTTTTAAGTTTACGTGAGAATTTTACTTTATTATCTTCTTGTCTGATGTCAGCGGGCAATTTTAATTTTACATTTATTGTTCTAACTGTCTACAAAGTGAAGGCAATCTAGTGGTGAACATTTTAAATACTGCACACCTCGCGGACACATATTTATTGAAACCATTCGCGCTTGCGGAAACTCTAATGGTCGAGAGGGAACTGACTAAGTAACGTAAAAAATAGGAGGATTGCTCCTACTGAAGGTACAAAGTATGTCAACTTGAGTTAAGTATATCTGTGGCCAATATGCTATTATTGGATAATTATCTTTATTTAATCATTCTTACATCAACCTATTTTTATAACAGATTTTTGTGAGATAAGGACCTTCTGTATCTTTTTGTGTTATGACGACAATGTTTAGCTAATGTCTAATTGTTGCTGTTAAGTATGATAAATAGGGATCAGGTTTAGCTGTTGTAATTTTTGGTTAATCTGGTTAAGTTCAATGTGTTTAAAGGCTAATGATGTTACATAAACAAAGTGGGTTCATCTTAGAAGAAGTTTATTTGTATTCTTTGACTTGATCACATTTCGCCCTTTTTTTTATCGTTGGAAGATCCTCATGGATGTCCCTCGCCCGGGGAAGGCGAGGGTGTCTGCCGGATTCTTACCGGCTAAAAACCAACGGTGTTCCCCCTCCTGACCATTCGGCGGCCGGGGTCACGGGATTCGCAAAAGCATGCACCGCAACCCCGGCAGGACCCTAGTCTCACCTGATGGTAAGCGCAGACAGAGTCTAAGGTAGAGCACACGAATCCAAGTTTCAAAGATATAAAGGTAGGCCCTATATGTCTCACGTTCTCGTATACAAACGACGGAACATAGTAAACTGCTTGTCTGGCTTTAACGTGAGGATGGTAGTTAGCCAGGTGGACCGTGTAGATGCTACTACCAAGCGTGCTGGATTTTGTTGAATCTTACAACACGCGTCTATTCCCAGCGTGCGGTGAGGAAGTTTTAGTATCGATGGCAGCAAAATAAAAGAAGACACTTACAAAATCTCAATTTTTCAGGAGAGCACATTTAGTAAAAAATGGTGGCGATTTAGCTGCGATGTTCTATAAAAATCTAATGTAGATGTCTTCATTTACGTGCGGGACTTTCTTTATTGTTTTGAAATTTGAAATAATTTTAATACAGACTTGTAGATAGGATTGATATAAGCTCATTTTTGTAATAAAAGCATTTTCGCAAAAATGTAGATCTACTTTGCTGCCATCGGTATATTCTAGCCCGTCGATATGGGATAAAATAAAAGAGATACTGATGCCTGTTCCCATGGCCAAAAACGAATTGTTTTGCTTACTAATGGTAGCTTGTCAAACGACACTCAATTAGACTCGAAAACTAATTTTTACCTGTGATAGCTACTTGCGCCGACCCCAAGTAACTTGAGACCAGGGCAGGAAGACGAAGAAGAAGAAGCCACTTACGTATGGGATGGTCAACTATACAAAGTAGATTTGAAGATTGAACGGCGCAAATATAGTAACCTCATTGGTTGCTATGACTTTGACCCGTTTGGGGTCGAAACGCTCGGGCCATGGGGTCCGAGTACACATCTTTACTTTAAAGAAATTGCCCAAAGGTTGGTCGACGCTTCGCGTGACCAGAGGGCTGGCTTATTCTTTGGCCAAAGAATAAGCGTTGCCATCCAGCGTGGCCACGCTGCCAGTCTTCTGGGCACGCTTCCGGATGACGGTGATGAGGAGGAATATTTTGACGCCTAAGTGATATTTTTGAATAATTTGTATTTAATAATTTTGTATATAGGTAGTTAGTTTTGACTTTAGATTTGTATGTTTGTAGTTTAATTTTATATTGTATATATTAGGTTAAAATGTAAATGATAATTGTGTAAATAAATAGCTGTTGTTATTAAAAACTAATAAATAGTCAAAAAAAAAAACTATACAAAGATGTGGGTTTTTTTCATCTATACTAATATTATAAAGGGGAAAGATTTGTATTTTTGTATGTAACGAATAAATTTAAAAACTACTGGACCAATTTCAAAAATTCTTTTGCCGTTAGAAAGCTACATTATCACTGAATAACATAGGCTATATTTATTACTGGAATAAAACTTCTTACGCGGGCAGAGCCGTTATTATTGGTAAAGTTACAAGAGTAGGTTTTTCCGTGTGGAATTCCTCAGTTTGTATTTGTGCCCGGTTGATGGCAATAGGCTCGTTCCCTGTTACATGGTACTTAAACATAACGGCGAAATGAGAGTGTTATTATACACTTCTGCCCAACCCTTCGGGGTATACAAGGCGTGATGTGTTATATTATGTAATTAATAGGTATCGTTATTAAGAGTTTCTCTAGATCTGTTCCTTCCCAAAGTAAGGATCCTCTAAAGAAAGACATAGTAATGTTTTAAAAAAAATCTGTGTGAAATACATTCAACAAACCAATCTGTAAAAGTAACATCAAGTTTCTCAATATTTAAGTCGTTTCTCCGAAGTCGGACTCGGCTCGGGTAGCTTGCAGGTGCATCGCGTCTGCCTCGGAAACGCCATTACGCGACCCACCGACTCCTATCCTTAACAAATTGAATTACTTTCAATCCTAGATGTCTTCCGATATTTGTAGCTATGATTTTTCTGTCTGACTAATAATATTTTATTGGGGGGATCTTCGATCAATAATAGTACTAGATTCCCGATAAGCGCTTCCAAAATCGCCCGAAAAATAAGGGCGATCGAAGGGGGGGATTGTTATTTTGTGTTTTGTAAATTGTTTATCGCAATATTTTGGTATTAAATATCCCTATGAAAGAGTCTAGAAAAAACTGCGGTAGTCTGAGTGAACAATCTCATATCTTTACCTTAGATTAAGTCTATTACTGACCTACTGTTGTGCACGGACCTCTTCTAAGAATGAGAAGGGTTTACCTCTTAGTCCACCACACTGGCCTAGTGTGGGTTGGCAGACTACACACACCATTGAGAAGTTTTTGAACCTTTCTCAGATGTGCAGATTTCTTCACGATTGCTTATGAAATTGTTAAAGATATTATTTTTAAAAGAGTAACCATGAAGTTTCTTGCCGGCTCTTCTCCGTAAGAAACGACTAATTGGAGCCGTGCATCTAAATTCGACTTTTCATAAGCACCTGTATTGATTTATGTGAAATATTTATTTTTGATTTTGATGTTTTCCTTCACCGTTAACGCAAATGATAATCAAATCCGCACAAAGTCAGAGGTGCGGACCGGTGTCGTTCTCAGATCCTTCTGCATTGAAGACAAGCCTTCAACTAAGCTATCACTGCTGTACTGCTCTAAGTTCCTAATAGCCAAATACTCAAACGCGATTCAATTTTTAATTGCCGTTAAGTCTCGTGCTGTCACTGTCACTTTAAGGCGAAGTGAAAGCGACAGCACGAAATTAACGGCAACTTAAAATTCAGTAGCATTAGAGTATTTGCCCGTAAATTGAGCAATAAATATGAGGATTGTTAGAAATAAAAATGACAGATACAAATGGTTTGTAAAAGACTGAAGAATCTTGTTGGGGTGAATCTATCATTACAGTTATAGCTAATATCGGTATGTGAGGATTGCGAGCATGGTAAATAAAGTAAATGAAACCAAGATAGACTCTCCACCACTGAGAGTACCTATATTAAGGTTAGTGGTTAGTTACAGAAGCTAGTTTACAATATAATAATTTATACAAGAACAGGAAATAAGGACAAGCAAATCAGATTGAAGAAGATTTTAGAAGCTAATCCACGCTGAACCAAATTGAAGGCACCGACTTCTGAATCTGTTACTTTTATAATATGGTGATTATTTGAATCTTTTTTTCGGTTTTTTTTGGAGTCGGTGTTATTTTTGTTTAAATGTTTTTTATTTTTTTCATTTTAGTGGCCTTAATTAAAACATGGTTGGACCTACTAAAGACGCTGCTCGTAACATAATCACATCATCACATTATGCGTACTGTTCGTCATTGAGGAGTTCCATTGTCTATCTCCGAAGTTCTTCATTAGATCTTCATCAAATTTAAATGGGACCATTTTGAAAGGATACTCTCAAACATTTTTTTTTTCAAATCGTTTCATAAATGAGTGTGTAGTGAGGTAACAAAAATTTAAAAAAAAACAGCAGAATTGAGAACCTCCTCCTTTTTTTGGAAGTCGGTTAATGAGCATGTTACTATACACCTCTTCCCAACCCTTCGGGGAACACAAGCGTGATGTCATGTTTTTATAGATACAAATGATTATCACATACAACCAATCAGTTTCATGGACGACAAAATCATTTTATGTTCTTACTAATACTTATAACGGGCATTCTTGTTGAGTTTTCCAATCGTTCATAAATATCCCCTCGAACTATTTCCATATATCACCCACTTGAGGAAGCGGTGAATATCCAGGATGAGTTTTTGAGATAGGACCGTGGCCGATTCCTATAATTTACGGAGCGTTATTGTTTTAATTGAGACTTTTATCTTTACCATAATGAACCAAAGACTTCATAGCTTTGCATAGTAGACCCTCCTATATGGAAGTAGCTACAGCAGGTAAAATTAGCTTAAGAGTCTATACAAGGTTAGTCGCAAAGGGGGTACTAAGCCGCGGGGCACCTAAAGTATGACTGATCACTATTTTAAAGCAAGTGTTAAAATTTTAAAATTCAATAAAAAATTATTGAATTTTAAAATTTTAATATTTATATTATTTATTATAGATTAATATTTATATTTTAATATTAATTTTAATATTTGCATCCAAAAATATTTTTATTTTAGTTTTTTCAAAAACAAACCAATCATACCTGCTTTAGTTATGAATTCAGAAAATTAAGTTTCTAATCTGTGACCCCAAATATGACCTAAATTGTAAAAACAGCTGATCATAGCTATGGACACATAGATTTTAGCATATTTTTTACGAAATCTTTGAAAAGCTATTTCTCTTAAACTATTGAGTTTTGGGGAAAGTTGTAGAACAAAAGTTATCCCTTATTAAGGGTACTTTGACACCCTTTCGGCTTAGTACCCCCTTTCTGACTAACCTTGTATATGCCTAACTTGACACTAAAAAATGTCACCATTGGTAAGCAAAACGATTCGTTTTTGTTTATAGGAACCGGGAAAATTTAGAACTATTGAATCATGTATTCATTTGTAAACATTTGTTTATAAACACTGTATCGGAAACAAGAATATAACATAACATCACGCCTGTATTCCCCGAAGGATTGGGCAGGGGTGTATAGTAACACCCTCATTTCGTCGTTATGTTTAAGTTCCAAGTAAAAGGGGACGAGCCTATTGCCATCAACGGGCACAAATCCAAACTCTGCGTTGCTACTGCGGAATTCCACACGGAAAAACCTAATAACATGTTACCATAACACATGTTTTGGTAAATAATACTGACAGTTTTGGAACGCAACAACTGCCAATTGAACTTGCAGTTATGATTACGAATATCCAACGGAATATGGCCACCAAATGTGGCATTTTTAACCTCCCGGTCATCAATTCTGGAGAAAACAATAATAGCATTTTTTGATTTTTGATAAACCAGCTGGTTTTTTATCAAACCTTCACGTATATACAACGTTAGTCGGAAAGGGGGTACTAAGCCGAAAGTTAAATTACCTATAATAATGGATAACTTTTGTTCTACAACTTTCCCCAAAACTCGATAGTTTAAGAGAAATAGCTTTTCAAAGATTTCGTAAAAAATATGCTGAAATCTATCCATCCATAGCTATGATCAGTTGTTTATAATTTAGGTCATATTTGGGGTCACGGATTAGAAACTTAATTTTCTGAATTCATAACTAAAGCAGGTATATTTTTTTTTTGAAAAAGCTAATATAATAACCAATGACCGAATTTTGAAATTTTAACACTTGCTTTAAAATAGTCATCATTGATACTTTAAGTGGCCCGCGGCTTAGTACCCCCTTTCCGACTAACCTTGTATATATTTCATCATCTTCCTGCCCTGGTCCCAAGTTACTTGGGGTCGGCGCAATATGTTTTTCTCTTCCACTCTTCCCTGTCAGCCGTCTCATTATCATTTACTCCCTTATCTTTCATATCCTCCCTCACACAATCCATCCATCTTTTCTTAGGTCTCCCTCTACCCCTCCATCCATCAACATTCATATTCATCACTCTCTTAGTCACATGTGTTTCATCCCTCCTCAGCACATGCCCATACCAAGACAAACGCTTTCCTTTCAACTTTTCTGTCACTGGTGCCACTTTCAAACTTCCTCTAATATACCTCTAACCTTGTATATATTTATGTGATGAAAATTATATACGCCCTGATTTTCAAATCAAATTCTGAGATAATTATGCTACCCAAGTTCCCAACTTCCTGAACAGTCGATAAACAATGTCAGCTGCTTATCCACGGAAGTTGGTTGAGAAAGGGTCCTCAACAATGTTTGGGGTTTAGAACTTACGTTACATAGACGACGACGTGGAAAGAGGTAAGTAGAGGTACCTATATTGGCCTGCAAAAATAAGTATCACACTTTTAAAATTGCAATAACTTTTTAAGTACACAAGATATATTTTCGAAGCAAAAAGGACTCAAAAAAGAGTTTAACTTTGTTACTATAGTTTCAAAGAAAGCTGATAAAAATTGCTATAAAACGTTTTTTATTTTAAATCTCTAACTTCTATAGTTTAGAAAAAATTGAAATTTTAAAAGTGTGATACTTATTTTTGCAGGCCAGTGTATATTATGATATAACCTACCTACAGTTTTATACAGATTGTTTTATAATACATTTTTTTAAAGCTGCGCTTGCCACCGCCATTTCGTGGATGGGTAACCGATCGTCACATATCGGGACCCTTCCGTGCCTCGGACAGCACGTTAAACCGTCGGTCGTGGGTGTCATCCAAATAACTATGACAGTCTTTACGGGAAGTCAGAAACCCGAAAGTCTCACAACTGATCTAACCTCAAGGTATCGGCATTGCTCAATATCTGGGTAGCGTAGGTCTGATGGCAGTCGCTTCGTGTAAAATAATCCACCCGCATCTGGTTAGACTGGAAGCTGACCCTAACATAGTTGGGAAAAGGCTAGGCAGAGCGAACATTGGTAAACAGGCCAACAGCCCACCTGATGGAAATTGGTTACAAGGTTGGTCGGAAAGGGGGTACTAAGCCGCGGGCCACTTAATGTGTCACTGATGATTGTTTTAAAGAAAATGTTCAAATTTAAAAATTCGATAATTTTTTTTTTTCATGCAAAATGATTTACATTTTAGTTTTTTCAAAAATTCTTCTTCTCTGCATTAGTTGCGAATTCAGAAAATGGTCCTTTTAATCCGTGACCCGAAATATGACCTTAAATGTTAACACAGCTGATCATAGCTGAGGATAGATGGAATTTAGCCTATTTGTTATGCAATCTTTGAACAGCTATTTTTCTTAAACTAATGACTTTTGAGGAAAGTTGTAGAACAAAAGTTAATTAAGTTAATTATTATGGGTACTTTAACACCTTTTCGGCTTAGTACCCCCTTTCCGACTAACCTTGTATACACCTACAACAAGACACAACCTTAGAGACAAAGTTGGAACATTCTCATGTGCCTGTAATTTCTCCGGCACTCATACCATTCAAACCAGAACATAACAATTCTGCTTGACGGTAGAACACGTTATGGAGGTATTACTTCTCAGAACGATATCTTTCTCAAGAAGCTCCACTACTAAGAAGGGCCAGCAATTATCACTCATACCACCGCGGTTTAGCAGATCTCTCAAACCACCATATTTATCTCTCAGTTGAGCTGTGTTATGCAATAATGTGTCAAACCACAAAAAAAAATCTGTGTTAACGCCAATTCATTCCATACGGAAAATCCCAATAACACTTTGCCAGACCTGGGGATCGAACCTAGGACCTCACGAACAGCAGCCGCGCTTGCCACCACTAGACCAACTAGGCACTCAATTCATATAGGTACTCAATTCATAAAATTATAACAACCATGACCAACAACTATGACTGCTGAGCATAGGGTCCTGGGTTCGCTCCCCAGGTCGGGCAAAGTGATATTGTGTTTTTTCTCTAGGAATTTCTCAGTAGCAGCCCGGAGTCTGGATTTGTGCACGGTTAATGGCAATAGACTCGCCCCCTATTACATGGGACTGAAACATAATTGGCGAAATGAGGGTGTTACTAAAACACCTCTGCCTAACCCTTCGGGGAATACAAGGCGTAATAATGTTAACCCTTGCAATTTTTTGACGCAGTAACTGTGTAGCTCGCCTACCAGTCTAACCAGATGTGGCTACACCACGACATAACGAGCCAGCCACTATAAATACTCAAAAATCCGTGTACAAAACATAAATCAGCGAAAACATCTCACATTGCGAGTTTTAAGTACGGCAGCCCACCCGCATTGCGGTCTCACAGCTTAAATTGCGAACACAACGTGTCAGTAGTACCACTGCATATATATTATCATCAAGAGAATGCAACTAACTGCTGTGACACACGTGGACGAAGAACGGGTAATAATGAGATTAGTTTTAGGCTTTGACAGTCATATTTTTAGTAAAAATGTTTTTTTTCTAAGCTTTTAGGCTTAGCGCACCGGCCCGTCTTCGTACGAGTACAGCTGGCGCTTAACTTGGCAAGGTTTTGGCGTAGTGGGAGTAAGTTTGCGCATGTACACTTAAGGATGATTTCCACCAAATGGCTCGCATCGCATCGGATCGGAACGAATTTTACAATCTTTAAACGATATTAAATCGTGTACACAGTATTTAAAGTCTATATTACCAAGACGCGCACAGCAGCTTGACCGCGGGCGTCTTCCGCGACACGCGATCGTAGCCGAAAGAAGGCGAGGCGCGATCGGCTCCGTCTGCCTGTCGTCGTATCCGATCGGATCTTTTCGGCTGTCAACACGATAGGAATGAAACTATTTGACTAGGCGCAGTAACAGATACGTTCACAAGCGACGGTACGGAGCCGATCGTATGCATCGACATCCTGCTGGACGCGATCCGTTTTCGCCGCATCTGTTCGTATCCGTTCCGATCCAATGCGATGCGAGCCGTTTGGTGGAAATCATCCATTAGTGCATTAGTCATTATTCTATGGTTATTGCTATAATTTATTTTTAAACATGTCTGTTTAGAAGAAAGAAAGAAAGGAGAGGAATTCTCTTCGCTACTCTTGCCAAATTACATGTACTGCACCATAAAATTTTCACGTATATCAATCACTTCAGGCAGCGCACGCGAAGAATACCCTTTCCAAACGATTGATTTGTCTTGACTGTCTTGACAAAAATTGTATTAGTTCAGCTAATACAAACTACACGTTTACTAATTACAAGCACTTAGCCCGCGACTTCGTCGGCGTGAATTTCTATACAAACTTCCACCCCCTATTTTACCCTCTTAGGAGTAGAATTTCTAAAAATCCTGTCTTAGTGGATACCTACAACATAAAATGCATCAACTGCCAAAATTTTAAGTTTGTAGTTTAGCGGTTTAGGCTCTGCTTTGATGAATCAGTCAGTCAGGGCAAGTAATTATCTTCTTTACATAGTATAAAACAAAGTCTCCCGATGTCTGTCTGTCCCTATGTATGCTTAGATCTTTAAAACTACGCAACGGATTTTGATGCGGTTTTTTTTAATAGATAGAGTGATTCAAGGGAAAGGTTTATATGCTGCACATTAGTATCTACATTGCACCCGTGCGAAGCCGGGGCGGGTCACTAGTAATATATATAATTCTTCTGTTTGTCACCTAACTCCTCCAAAACGGCTGAACCGATTTGCATGAAATGTTGTGTGTATATTTCAATGGGTTCCTGGGTGGTTTGAAAATATAATTGGACCCGGTAGGTAGCGCTGCTTTTCCGGTATATGTATAGATAAATTGATACATGCTTAAACATTCCCCGAAAATCATATCTATCTAATATTTAATCAAGTTTATAATCTGTCACTGTCCCACAGCTGAGCAAGAGCCTCTTTTCAGAATAAAGGGTTTAGGCCTTAGTCCACCACACTGGCCTGGTGTGGTTGGACTACACACACCATCGAGAACTTTTCAGAGCCTTCTCAGATGTGCAGGTTTCCTTCACCGTTAACCATTGATATAATTACTTACGTACTAGATGCGCTATTTAGGAGAACAACATGGTATTAACGAGTTGTGCTTCCGGAACCACAGTGCCATAGATCTTGACAGTTGGCCAGCGGTAGTTTGAACCTTATTGCGTCAATGCATTTAGCGCATGATGCCTATACGAGATAGCGTGTCTATTTATTTCAACGTCATTGCCGTTAACGCAAAATATTTGTCATAACATCACACCTATATTCCTTGGAGGGTAAGGCAGAGGTGTATAGTAACACCCTCATTTCACCGTTATGTTTAAGTCACTGCCTCGTTGGTCTAGTGGTGGCAAGCGCGACTGCTGATCGTGAGGTCCTGGGTTCGATCCCCA
The DNA here is from genome assembly GCA_910594945.2 of Amphipyra berbera. Lineage (NCBI taxonomy): Eukaryota > Metazoa > Arthropoda > Insecta > Lepidoptera > Noctuidae > Amphipyra > Amphipyra berbera. The sequence goes on along the minus strand of OU343136.1, from coordinate 3,137,838 downwards.
GGTCGGGCGAAGAGTTATTGGGTTTTTCCGTTTGGAATTTCTCAGTAGCAATCCGGAGTTTGGATTCGTGCCTGGTTGATGGCAATAGGCTCGCCCCCTATCACATGGGACTTAAAATAACGGTGAAATGAGGGTGTTACTATACACATCTGCCAACCCTTCGGGGAATACAGGCGTGATGTTATGTTATGTTAAGTCACATGTAATAGAGGGGCAATCTTATTGCTATCAACCGGGCACAAATCCAAATTCCGGGCTGCTACTGAGGAATTCCACACGGAAAAACCTAACACACTTTGCCTAACCTGGGGATCGAACCCAGGACCTCACGATCAGCAGTCGCACTTGCCACTACTAGACCAACGAGGCAGTTAGTAAGTATAAAGGAGTAATAGTCGACGAATGTAAAAAAGCGAGGAATGTATGTCAGGAACGTAGCAGGTGGCGTTCAGTTGTCTCTGCCTATCCCAACAGGACACAGACGTGAGCTATCTATACTAATATTATAAAGCTGAAGACTTTGTTTGTTTGAACACGCTAATCTCAAGAACTACTTGTTGGAATTGAAACATTATTTTTGTGTTGTATAGTCCATTTATCGAGGAAGGTTATAGCCTATATAACATCACGCTATGACTAATAGGAGCGGAGCATAAATGAAAAATGTTGCAACAACAGGAAAAACGTCTACCCGTGCGAAGCCGGGACGGGCCGCTAGTGTATGTATATAATCAAAAAGCTCGCCACACATCAAAGCAGCACGTCACAGAAACTTTTAAACAGCATTTTGAAATTATTCACCGCAGCCCTCTGCTTTTTAATTTCATTTTCTAGCCGTAAAATCCAACCTCAAATAGTATTAAAATTAACCTCAGCATTCGTTCATGTCCGTGATGGGAAATATGTGATATTTTCAGCGTTTAAAAATGTATTCGTTGCTGTATATAATGCAAAGGATATATTTATGTACTAGCACTTTGCCCGCAACTTCGACCGCGTGAGTATCGTAACTTCAACCGCCTTTTACTTCCTTGGAGATAGAATTTCCAAAAAATATTTATTTGTGGATACCTACGTCAAAAAACGAACCTACTGTCCAAATACTTGTAAAGAGAAATTAATGTCCCAATCCTCAATAGTAGGTATCTTTTTCCATTTTTCCAATAAATGTTTGACGTGATTATTTAAATTGACATTTCTTTCTTATTTATGAATCGATTGAAATATAACAAACACTTAATTTTAAGAGAAGCTTACCACAATACATTAGTCAATACGACACCCATATCGGTTAAGCCGTTTCTGAGATTAGCGCGTTCAAATGCCCAGACAAACAGACAAAAATTCTAAAAAAAATTGTTTTGGTTGCTATTGCGTTAATAAAGACCTCCACTAATATAGTTTTTCTCAAATATCTTCTATGTACAGACAGCGATCAGTTACACTTTATCTATCTAATACCTTTAAATGAGCAATTCTTGTATATAGGTATATAATCTGAATCTCGGAAACGGCTCCAACGATTTTCATGAAATTTAGTATGCAGGGAGTTTCTTGGACGATAAATCGATCTAGCTAGGTTTCATTTTTAGAAAACGTCGATTTACCAAAAAAAATACCGAGCAAAGCTCGGTCATCCAGGTACTTATAATTATGTATAGAAGAGGAACTGATATCAAAGATTAGAAGGACATACATCGATGTTATTGGTGATGTTCTTCATAAAGGACAGGTGCGTAGTACTCTCAACTAGCGTGCGTGTACGACAACATGTATGAATGTGGATGAAGCGAAAGGAGTATACCGTCAGACGGCAGTGAAAACCACGTATGTATGAAACATTTTTTTTAAAAGAGATTGCACTAACTGTCTCCTGCAAAAAAAAATGGCTGATCAAATGATAATACAAGTTTGTCATCGTACGTCATAGATAGCTTAGAAGTATTTGAATTGAAAGTTTGTTGAACAAGTACATGTATGACGCGTTTATCAATCTAAAGAACAAATAAAACGCTTTTGAAAAAAGAAATTTACGAGGTTTTCACTGTCGAGCCTCGATATAAGGGTCGTAGCATGTGGCGTTCTATAGTTTCTGCCTACCCTCATGGGAAAAAGGCGTGAGTTTATGTATGTATCTATAATTGGATCGTCTGACATTCCCGAGTTGGTGCACAAAATTGGGCTGCGCGTACCTTCTACGTTTCTGCGTAGGTCACATTTGTTGCACGTCCCAGCCGTAAGAACAACTTGCAGACATAACTCTTATGGTAAGGGCGACCCGAATGTACAATGCAGCCTGCCGGGAAGTTGACATCGATCTTTTCAACACTAGTGTCTCTAAATTAATAAACACTCTGTACGACTTCTTCTTTGAGCAGTTTTAATACAAATTACTGATGTGTTCGATTTACTTAGGTACTACTTTTACTTAGTATTTTTTGATATTGTTATATGTGAAAACTTGTAATTGGCCTTATTATCTATACTAATATTATAAAGCTGAAGATTTTGTTTGTTTGTTTGAACGCGCTAATCTCAGGTACTACTGGTTGGAATAGAATAATTATTTTAGTGTTGGATAGTCCATTTATTGAGGAAGGCTATAGGCTATATAACATCACGATACGACCAATAGGAGCGGAGCATAAATGAAAAATGTTGCAAAAACGGGAAAAATGTCCACCCGTGCGAAGCCGGGACGGGCCGCTAGTGTTACATAATTATATTAACGGATTCGCTGTCCGCAAATTAGACACAATAATTTAACAATCGAGATGTTCACATATGATTCACAGGTCAGGGAACTTGTTAAATATGATTTTGCCTAGCTGTAACTATTCCGAGAAATGAAAAATAAAATAAACAATGCTTCCATAGTATCATGTTCTCAATGTTTGTTAGAATTGGCTATCTAACTAATGATCAGGGATTATAATGACCTTTATTACACCCATAATAGCAGCGATAGCCTAGTGGTATGACCATCGGACTGTCAAGTCATAGGTCTCGAGTTCGAACCCAAGGCACGCACTCTGACTTTTTAGATTCATGTGCGTATTGTATAATTATCACTTGCTTAAAAACGGTGAAGGAAAACATCGTGAGAAAACTGAGAGATATTTTTCGACGGCATGTCAGAGGCCCATGGGCGGCATAAACTCTGACACCAGATTAGTCACTTCTTCTTCTTCTTCCTGCCCTTATCCCACACTAGGTGGGGTCGGCACATCATATACTTCATAAATCCATGTTGTTAGAGGTTTTGGCTTATTGTTTTATGACCGACCGCCTGCCTGACATCAACCCACCTTGAGAATACTCGTTGCGCCGTCGCGCAGGTGACCCAATGTGCTTGCCGAGGTCAGGTTAGTCACTAACCACACGAAAAGAAGAACACCCATGGAAAATACCAGGTGCTCAGAAACCTCATAGCAAAAATCAACTTAAGTAAGTACCTACTACATCTCTATGTACTCCTAATACTATACCACTATTTCTGCACCGTAATAGTACTAAGAGCACATAAAGACGTAGATCTAATCATCTAAACAATCAATTACATTAATTAGGTCTACACCAAAACATACACATGTTATTCGTTAAATAACTAATTATCTTTGTCACAATTAATAATTGATGTACGTTTCAGCGGGTCGACCAAATTTATCTAGTTGACAGGTCGACTAATGCGATATGTAATTAGATGAAATACGCTTAATCCTATCAATTATATTAATAACTTGACTGTTATTGGCTCCGTTCTCGTTGAGTTTAGATATTAGATACCTATATTTTGTTTCTTATTTAAATATACATCCAACACTTCTTTACATAGTATAAAACAAAGTTGCTCCCGCTGTCTGTACGCTTAGATCTTTTAAACTACGCAACAGATTTTAATGCAGTTTTCAGCAATAGATAGAGTGATTCAAGAGGAAGGTTTATATGCCCCACATTAGTATCTACATTGCACCCGTGCGAAGCCGGGGCGGGTCGCTAGTTACATATAAAATGTAAACTACTTAGGTACCTACTAATTACGTACAGAATAAGTATTAAAAATATGGTATAAAAAATAAACCTATACAATAAGCGCACTAAGGCAGCCTATCCACTGGAGCGAAGAGGAGCGGAGCGGTGCGGAGTTAACGAATAAAATTACACAAAAATTATGTCACCGCCCCTGTTCGTGAATTTTGTGCAATTCTATTTGGTTAGTTCCGCACCGCTCCGCTCCTCTCCGCTCCAGTGGATAGGCAGCCTTATACCCGGTTCCTATTCCCAAAAACAAATCGTTTTGCTTTATCAATGGTGCCATTTTCTATTGCCAAACTGAGCATATAAATATAAGTAAGCTTATTTTACCAGTGATAGCTACTAACGTATGAGAAGGTCTAATATGTAAAGCTATGAGGTCTTTGCTTCATTATACGACTAGGTTAAGTTACAAGAGTAATTTTAACCAATAACCCTCAAAGGCCTTCCTCAGAGAGAGAAACTTTTGTTCATGGGACCACCGGTAGCTTGGACCCCGTTCCCAATGCCGGTGGGCTACAATTTTTTATTTTTTTTTAGTATATTTTTAAATGTTTTGATTTTTATATTGAAATCTATACATATAATAAATCTATAGAGTTGGAGTGTCTGTACATAGCAAATATTTTGAAAAAACCTGGTTGGGGTGTTAAACGATAACCAATAGAACCAATTTTTAACATTTTTGGAATTTTTGTCTGTTTGTCTGTTTATCTGTTTGTTTGTTCAAGCATCACGTAAAAACAACTGATCCAATGTTGTTGACTTTTATAAACAAATATTGTGCTTATCTCCATGTAACATTTTGTTTTTGTTTCATCGCAATCGGCTCACGCAATTAAAAGATATGCCAATTTTAAGTGCCCTAGAAGAAGTTAGCATGTATTCGTTTATACCATTTCATTTCAATAGATGGCGTTAGGTGTATCAAATCACGTTGTGAGGAAATGTATTACAACGAATAAATCCATAAATTACCTAATATTAATTGTTGAATTGGTACCTATTCTCAGTCTACGGAAGGTCTACTGAAATGCTATCCTCATGAAGAAGGTACTAAGCTTTGATAAAAAAAAAATCGAAGATATTGTTATTTAGAATATAGTAGGTACCTGAATGGCAGTGGAAGAGAAATACACTCAATTTCATAAGTGAATGTATTCTAAATTGTTAATTGTGCAAGGCAATACGATAGATTAATTTGAAATACTCATAATATATTTTATTAATATTATCATAAATCTGTAGACTTGCCGTGTTTGAAAATTGAAAATATTTTTTAAATAATAGTGGGGATGGTTAAAATGTAAGAAAAAAAAAACCATTTCGATCATTTTTGGACTTTGTGTCTGTTTGTCGGTTTGTTTGACTCAGTGTGATTGACTTTTATAGACAATATTGTGCGTATCTCGGAGTAACATTTAGTTTCTGTTTCATCCTAATCGGTTCGCTCAATCTAAAGTTATTAGAATTTAAAATCATTAAGAAAAAAAATTGCATCATTTGTTGTAGCATAATTGCTCAATAGATGGCGTTGCGCGTGTACTAAATTACGTAATCTATTTTCCGTTCAGTTTTAAACGTGTAGGTACAGTTTCCGGTTAGCTTATGTTATGCTATGAAGCTGCTTCTCGCACGATTAGCTCTATGTGGCTCTCTCCCGTGTACCTAAGCAACCTGAGCTATCTTTATGCACAGATCCCTTTTTTTATATATCGTTGGTAAATCCTCATGGATGTCCCTCGCCCGGGGAAGGCGAGGGGGTCTGCCGGACTCTTGCCGGCTAAAAACCAACGGTGTACCTCCTTCTAACCTAAGGCCGGGGTCACGGGATTCGCTATTACATGCACTGCATCCCCGGCATGTCTTGGCCCACCAGCTTCTTCTGGTGGACTTCTCCGGTGGTGGGGCAATTTGTCCCCTGCCCCACTTCCTTCTGAGAGGCGCGCGCGGAACACGGCGCGCCATCCTCCCGGGCCTGCTACTGGTCGGGTGACGGGTCCCTAACCCGCCGCCCGCAGGCCACTCACTAGGGTCGCCGGAGATCGTCACGCGCCCTCTGGCGCCCGGTGCGTCTAGCGCGAGAAGGGAGGGAGGAAGGCGCCTCCCTCTCCCTCTCCGCTACCTCCTTGGTGACCATCACTTCCTCGCAAAAGGAAGCGACGGCCTCCCACGCACTCTCGCTCCCCACCATGGACAGAACCACAGCCTGAAGCGAGAGGTCTCACCCACTGCCGCAACCAGGTCACGGCGCTGCGCTGTCCACGCAGCGCACACTTGCAGCGTGTGCTGCGCCGTGTGCTCCTGACAGTCCACACAGTGGTGACACCCGGGTGTCTGCTCCCGGCCTATACGACACATGCACACATCCCTGGTGTTTCTACTGCTAACATTGTTCACCGGGAAACCTTATTATAATGGACCTGACTACTGATAGAAATACAACATATTTTGTTTCGTAAAAATTCTAATTTTCTAATCTAATAACTAAACATCTACTCAGCCTAAACCGTTGGTAAAAACATAAAGCACCCGAAGCTATGTGAGGTTTCCGTTTTTTTATGTATTTTTTCATATTTGTTAGAACAATCAAAGATTTTTTAAATCCACCTAATCTATACCTACATAATAATAATTTCAGTTAAGCAAGTAATGTTGTTCTACGACTTCTACGCATACGAAGTTGCGGGCACAGCTAGTATTTAATAAAGGTAATGAAGTACATGTACTTAATGAATAAAGGAGTATGTTGTTAAGCTATTAATCAAATCTTTATTTCGATTCGATTCATCGCAAAAAATATCAATATCAAAAACCTTTAAGTTCGTCTACAACGAAAAGGAAAATAGTTCCATGTTAAAACTTTACATCACTCCACTATACCCACATAGGGTTCTTATGCACCAACTGCCAATAAAACGGTAACACACGAAGAGAACTCAGCAAACATCCTTAAATACACTGGCGTGCAAAAGTTACGCCAATTACCAACTCGGAATGCGAAACTCGATTCTACAAGTCGAAGATCGAACCGCTCCTTAGCCGTAATTAGGCAAACGCTAAAGACCGGCACAAACGTAGCGTTTGATGGTGTTTGAGTACCAAACTTTAGTGTAAAGTGACGCTATTTGATATGCTAGGTGAAACTTTGTAATGCAGTCACGAGAGGGTATTTGTCATTGAAATGCATTTGACGCAGATTTTACTGTCAAGACCATCAGAGCTTTTCCTGACAAACAATACTGTCAATAGACAGCCAATATACAAAGCTGGTCTTATCGCGAGCTGGGATATGAACGTTGACTTTTTAATGAAGTGGACGAAACGTTTGGTGTAGTGGCTGAGCGATTGGCTTCTGCGTTAAGGGTCGTGGGTTCGATTCCCGCACGGATCAAATATTTGTATGGCCTACAAATGGTTGTTCCGAGTCTGGGCGTTTGGGCATGTGAAGATTTGTGTCTGTAAACGCACCCACGATACAGGAGGGATCCCAGAGTGGGACAATGTATTTTTCAATAAAAAAAGTCACTGGCCGAAAATCTACCGTTAAAATCATTTAATGATGATGACATACATACCGGCACCATTATGTCTGTTGTTCCCGAAGATACAGGTATAGGTGTACCTTAGTACATCACTGTTTTCCAATGTTGAATTAAGGTTGAAGTCATTCCTGAAGATGTAGACAGAGGTGAACCAATACCAGAATTGGCCAATGATGAAATTATGTTGCATATGAAACAAATGAATGCACGCACAAATAAATAAAAATTAAGTGTCTGCTTATAATGTCAAAGTAACAGCTTTTTACTAAATGTATATGAAAGTATATAAGATAGTTATAACAAAAAAAAATTGTCCATTTGTTTTGACTAATCTCCGAAACAGCTGGACCAACTTTGACGGGACTTTCACTGGTAGATAGCTGATGTTAAAAGGAGTAATTCCAGCTACATTTATTTAAGAAAAAGAAAGAGAATTTGGGTTCCGCGCAAAAAAAAATTAAATCCATCCACCTTCAACGCAGAGGAAGTCGCAGACACAGCTAGTTGCCATTAAAATCCAAACCAACCGTCAATTAAATCATTTTAACATACTACTCTTCTAGCGATTTCTTTTCCACGTACCATATCCAGCCGGCTTCACAATAATTAACATAAAATAGCAACCATCACCTTCCTTTCAAAATCGTAGCGTCCTTCAACCGCTAAGTACGAACAAGCCCTTACCTCCTTAACAAAGTCGTGCGTTATTCATGAGCCAGGTGCCTTCTATGTGCTACAGTTTTTTGTATGTATAATTTTATTTTACGCTTGCTCGCAAGTGTAATTTCGCTGTATTTAAATGAGCGAATATTTTGTTTAGCACCATGTTTTGGATTCATTATAATTTTGTGTTTATGTTCGCTAGATCTTTGTTTTTGTGTGTTGTCTAGTTTTGAATGTGGAATGAAGAGACAGACACCTCTATTATCTTTGGTGACATTATATACATGTCTCGTTTAGGTACATACCTTCCACCTAGCCTTTTTCCTCATTTATGTTGGGGTCAGCTTCCAATCTAACTAGATGCTGATTCTTCTTCTTTTCGTGTGGTTAATTACTAACCTGGTGTCAGAGTTTATGCCACCCATGGGACTCTGACTTGGCTTCCCATGCTGCGAGAAATATGTCTCAGGCATGCCGGTTTCCTCACAATGATTTCTTTCACCGTTTTTAAGCAAGTGATAATTATACAATACGCACATGAATCCGAAAAGTCAGTAGTGCGTGCCTTGGGATCGAACTCGACACCTATGACTTGGCAGTCCCACGGTCACACTGCTAGGCCATCACTGCAACCAGATGCTGCTGAATATCAGTATTTTATACGGAGCGACTGCTATCAGACCTCCGCAACCCAGTAACTGGGCAATGCCGATATTTTAAGTTTAGACCGGTTGACAAACTTTCGGGCTTCTGACTACCCGTAATGACTATCATAGGTATTCTTATGACAACCGGGGCTGACGGTTTAATGTGCTCTACGAGGCACGGAGGGGTCTTGATGTATAACGACTGGTCACCCATTCCGGGACTGACCGCAGCAAACGCAGCTTAATCTTGCAAATCATATGACCCGCGTGGCTGTTAATTAGCCAGGATCCTTTCCATACATACATACATAAACTCACGCCTTTTTCCCATGAAGGTAGGCAGAAACTATAGAACGCGACATGCTACGATCCTTACACACTCCTTTCGCTTCGTCCAAATTCATACATCTTGTCATACACGCACGCCGGTTGAGAGTACAACGCACCTGTCCTGTGTGCTTAGTTTAGGTAAACATAACATAATCAGGATATTACTGTCCCAGTAAGTACTGAGCACGGACATCCTCTCAAAATGGGGAGGATTTCCGCGTCAGTCTACCGCGGTGTCCTAGTGCGGGCTCGCAGACTACACACACCATCGAAAGAAAGAAAACAAATTTTATTCAGCTTAGGACACAATGACAGCTTGAACAATAATAATCCCTTAAAAAAACCTTTAAGTTAAACGGTTTTATCCTGATGCTGCAGAATTTCAGGATTGAAGGTTAAACTTATTATAAAGTTATATTGTCATAGTAATTGAATTTGCAAGTGCGAAGTTTCAGGAGAATCGGTTAAGCAGAAGTAGTTAAAAATCTGCCACAAGATTTGCATCAAACAAATCGAATCTAATAAAAAAAGTTGATAAAATAAGAACAAAACATACACATTTTATATAACCCAAAATATGATTATCGAAAGGGTCCCTAACTCAGCATTTGATGAGCGGGAAACATCCAGTGCTGATTTTCAGTTGATATACCCTTGCAGTGACACACGGATGAAGGTAAGAAAGGAAACAAGTAAAAAAAAATAAAGAAAAACAAAACACAATCTCCAAATCACTCGACATCATTTTAATACCAAATGCTCGAAAAGGTTTCGCTCAACATAATGTAAATATATCGATACAAGTATCGCGTTTATTACTACGCTCTTTCATGCATAAAACACAAGCCCAAAAACTAATAAGAGTTAGTCGGCACCTTGACAACGGCCCGTGATATTATGATAAATAGAGCACCCTCGTCAAGCGAAGGCCTGGAACGAAACATGTTATGCGAATCGTATGCATTGGATATGGTAGGATATATTTTGTTATTTTCTTTTAACAAGAAGCTAGTTATATTTCTATAATAGTCTCCCATCCAGCGTGGTGGACCAAAACCTAAACCTTTCTCATTCTAAGAAGAGACCTATGCTCAGCAGTGGGACAGTAAAGGCCTGGTTACGCTAATCTTTAAAAAATATGAATAATTCACACAAAACCATTCTATAAAATGAGCGTGCTAAAATCAAAAAGCTTCACATAATAAAGACAGGCACTGACCGAGCAAATCCGGAAGAATTTACGGCAAGTGTTATTAAAAAAAAATGTTTTGTTGAAGAAGAAAGCGACACATTGATAGAATTTTACTTCAATTCCCTCAACGCAAATAAAACACTAATTTCTCAAAATAAATTCAACTCTTACTTATAACAATATTCGTTGCTCTAAGACCAACCCACGTTTGCACAGAAACTATCGCTGGTGAAGATTAAACCTTGAATAATATATACATAGCAAAGCGTTAGCGAATGAATGTGAGAAGAACGTAAAAAAAATATTGACGTCCTGTCACCTTCTCATGATATTAGCTGAGGGATGGCGGTTGAGGTTTGGAAGGGGATAAGCAGAGTCTCAGGTGGTGAGAAGAATAATTATGGCAACGACAATGACGAAATGACAATGAGAGATGACGGCTGATAGAGGAGAATGGAAGAGAAATACATGTTGTGCCGACCCCACCTAGTGTGGGATAAGGGCAGGGAGATGATGATGAATTTTGTCAATGACAATGGATGAGATGTAGATTTAGATAACTGTATTGATATAAATAAAGAAGACGAGTACAGTGAAACAAATTGGTAAATGTTCACTGTTAAACATGGGATTGCTAATGACCGGAACCATGAACGGTCATAAGGTCAGTTTGTAATCAAGCCACGCTTCGCAGACAGGGTAGTGATCGCAATTTGTTGTTACTAGAAGTCAGAAAGATACTGCTACCCATGATGATCCAAGCATGTAAGTAGATACCGTTAAAATGGAGCTCTTTGAACACCATAACATTGGAGATTTTTCAACATATTTATTAAACAATCTACAATTTCAAATATTGAAATATATCAAAGCATTGAAATTGTAAATACATAGCACCTGTGGCCGTAACGGGTTACGAAGCGTTCATTAACTGAATTCCAACTATCCATGTGATTTTCAACTAGCCCGATTTTGGTCTGCTACATACATGCATTTCGTGAGAAGATAAACATCACCATTATAAAGCTTTATTGGGATTGTAAGTTCTTCTTAATCACCAAAATAAAATACATTTTTATAGTGTGTTGATCAGACATGATGTCATCCAAAATTTATTTATTTTTCATGTGCCCATTATTGCTTCTATTTTCAGTATCTTTAGCGGCAGACGTGTCACTCCAAACACGCAATTTCGTTTCCCGTTTTAAGCATTCCAGTGCAGTTTTATTTGCTGCCAGTCAGACAGTGCTGACACTGATGACGTTGGAGTTCCAGGATGAATTGTGGGAATAGGTTCATAAAAAAGAACTTATAAAACTATTTTCACAACTCCAATCTATGAAAGTCCAAGAAATTTTATTTTAATAAAATAAGTAAATGAAGTACGTTGCTTTTGCTGTGAGAAAATGAAACGAAGTGAATGGACTGTAGAATAAATTTAATTAGGCTTTCATTAATTTACTGTTGGCTTTCATATAAACCAAATTACATATCATTAGTGGGTAAGTCTAAAACTCCGACAAAATAAAACTAAAGAAAAATATAATCCAAAAATTCCCAAACATAAAATACAAACATTCGCCAACTTAAAACGTCAGACGACGATCTCGTTGATAGTATCGTATATCTAGCAAGTAGGGACAAGTTACAACACGATACCCACACGGGGAGCCGAATCGGTCTGAAATATTAAACCCAGGGTCAGGAGGACGGATCGTAATAAAAATGTGCTTTATTTTTGCACTTTGATGCTTTCAGGAAGGAAGGACCCTGTTCAATGATTAAGATATGTAAGGATGGTGCTGCCACGAATAATACACAGTTTTGGTAGTATCTTTATGTATGTTACGGCTAAATCGGTCCTTCGCATGAAAAGTGTACAATCTCGAAAAAAATTCAAAATCGAGTTAAGTATACAGAAACGATCATTATCAGATACTGATCGTTGCTGTTTATTTAACTCCATTTTGCAAAAAGTGTATAATCTCGAAAAAAAATCAAAATCGAGTTAAGTATACAGAAACGATCAGTGTCGATACTGATCGTTGCTGTATACTTAACTCCATTTTGCAAAAAAATGTATAATCTCGAAAAAAATTCAAAATCGAGTTAAGTATACAGAAACGATCATTATCAGATACTGATCGTTGCTGTTTATTTAACTCAATTTTGCAAAAAGTGTATAATCTCGAAAAAAAATCAAAATCGAGTTAAGTGTATACTTAACTCGATTTTGATTTTTTTTCGAGATTATAAACGTGATTTTAAACGATCAGTATCTGATAATGATCGTTTCTGTATAGAAACGATCATTATCAGATACTGATCGTTTCTGTATACTTAACTCTATTTTGCAAAAAGTGTATAATCTCGAAAAAAATCAAAATCGAGTTAAGTAAAACAGACACAATCGTTAAAACTTAACCCTCATTTAAACCTCTTTTAATAAACAAGTTAAATACTTACAGCTTTTAGCCGTTACATGTATACTGTTCACTGAGTTCTGTTTAAGTTTTAGCGTAGGCTGACTGAAATGCCAAATGCTTTAAAATTTCTACTCTAGAGCTCCGCGATTTGAAGTCACAAGAGATGACATAACATCACGCCTATATTCCCTGAAGGGATGGGCAGAAGTGTATAGTAACACCCTCATTTCGCCGTTATGTTTAAGCTTCATGTAATTAGAGGCGAGCCTATTGACATCAACCGGGCACAAATCCAAACTCCGGGCTGGTACTGAGAAATTCCACACGGAAAACCCCAATAACACTATGCCCGACCTGGGGATCGAAACCAGGACCTCACGATCAGCAGTCACGCTTGCCAACACTAGACCAACGAGGCAGTTACAAGAGCTAATGAGCTGATGAGCTATTCTCGAGAATAGCTCATGCCATGATGAAAAGCAATCTGCTCGCCTGTCAGCAAGGTTGATAATGGCGCTGACTGCCCAGGGACGTACCTACTTAAGAGAAAACGCGAGCTGCTAAATATTTCCAGAATAGGTTTTTAAGCGATCTATTTTCGTCCCACCCCTCCCGCAAACCTTTCCAATTGAGCGCGAAAGAGACAACTGCATCTCGGACTGATTTCTCCTGTGCAATATTAGCGAAATCGTACGTTCGTATTTCCCTGTTTTCTTCTTCAAATCTAAACCGATTGTAATATCTTTTCCTGTAATAATTTAAGAAAGATTTTGGTTATGTCTGTATGTCTTTCTTTTATTTTTATATTCGTCAAATTTGTTTGCCAGATATCTGAAAACGGTGGTAAAACCGGTCGATTTTTGTTAAATTTAAACGTTTCTAGTTCTTTTAATAATTAATTTATTGACAAAAACAAAACATAAAGACATAGTGGTGGTAGATATACAACATATGGTAAAAAATATTTGCTCTAGTGACATTATCCAAGGAGGAAACTGAGGAATACGTTTGTATGGACTAAATGCCGACCGCATTTCCTCTTAAGTATTGTCATTCGTGGAGGCTGTTTTAATGCAACCCAATTATTTTTCCTTAACAAGAAGATAACCATTTTGTAATTGACCTGTGGACATTTTCTTCATCTTTTTTTATATTAGAGTTACATCAACAAAATATTTATTTGGAGCTAAGGACCAATAATCAGACAAAAATCTTACAAAAAAGTAACTTCGAATTACAATTTTTTGTCACATACAAATTCTAATTTATTTTTTATTGTAACTTTGCCTATGTATATAGCTGTGATATTGTTTTTTTTAGTCTCTACACAATGTTTATTTAATTCCCTTTAGGTAAATTGTTATTCTTTCTTTTTATTTGTAATAAATTATAATATGCAAAAAATAAATAAATTGAATGTTCTACCTAGCCTTTTCCAAACTATTTTGAGGTCAGCTTCCAGGCTACCCAGATGCGGTTGAATACCAATATTTTACACGGAGCGACTGCCATCAGACCTCCGCAACCCAGTCACTGGTCAATGCCGATATCGTAAGGTTATACCGGCTGTCAGACATTCGGGCTTCTGCTTCCCGTAATTACTGTCACAGATATTCGTATGACACCAGGGACTGACTGTTGAGCGTGCTCTCTGAAGCCCGGAGGGGTCTCGATGTGTAACCAACGGTCACCCGGCTTAACCTTGAAAATCCTCTGATCTGCGTGCTAGTTATTTAGCCGTGAGCCCTTTAAAATAAATCTATGTACTAATATTATAAAGCTGAAGAGTTTGTTTGTTTGTTTGTTTGAACGCGCTAAACTCAGGAACTACTGGTTGGAATTGAAAAATTATTTTTGTATTGGATAGTTCATTTATTGAGCAAGGTTATAGGTTATATTACATCACGCTACGACCAATAGGAGCGGAGCATAAATGAAAAATGTTGTAAAAACGGGAAAAATGTCCACCCGTGCGAAGCCGGGACGGGCCGTTAGTTGAATTGAATATAAAAGGTAAATAAAGTAGGCATTTTTATTATTAGTTTTATACACAGAATAAGGGTTCTGTGTATGTCAATCTTATTGTCTAATGGCCGATTCCTATAATTTATAGAGCGTTATTGGTTTAAAGACTCTAGTATCTTAACCAATAATGAAGCAAAGACCTTATGGCTTTGCATAGAAACCCTTAGAAGTAACTATCACAGGTAAAATTAGCTTACGAGTCTATTTACATGCCCAGTTTGGCAATAAAAAAAACTCCCAGTGGTATGCAAAACGATTCGTTTTTGGCTATAGGAACCTGGCATAAAGGAATAGCAAAGACCTTTAATATAAAATACATACAACAGAATCTTGTAGGAGTGAATCTATCATTACAGTTATAGCTAATATCGGTATGTCAGGATTGCGAGCATGGTAAATAAAATAAATTAAACCAACATAGACTCCACCACTGAGAGTACTTTTAATTGGGTTAGTGATTAGTTACAGAAGCTAGTTCACAATATATCACAATATAATAATTAACACAAGATCAGAAAATGCGGACAAGCAAACCAGATATAAAAGGACAGACTTCTTCGGCTGTTCGACATGGAATCCTCTGCTCCGTCGAATGACCACTGTTTTTATCACGTCGGGTACGTTGATTAATCTTGACGGTTACCCTCTTACGTCAACATTGTCCAGTGTTACCAGCTACCGATAACAGCAATATGTTCCAAATTCAAACAACTGCAATTGTCAACGTTCACGGCCCACAATATAGAATATTCTTGTTATACATAATTCAAAATGTAGGTACGTACAGACGCGGCTTCCGCAATGCAGCATACCTACCTTCCTTCGAACTTAGCTACTGTTCTGCTTACCCACGGGAGCGATAGGATTAATTGATTGACTCCATTTTAAGGCTGAAGATTAAAAATGGTGAAATATTAGAATGTTGGGTTAATTTATTTGATAGAAATTGTAATTAAATATGTAATGGTTGTTTATTTAGGTATACAGTACCTGGATGACAGAGCTTTGCTCGGTTTTTTTTTGGTAAATCGTGTTTTTTGGAAAGAAAAAAAAAGGAAAAAAGTAAAAGAAGGAACTTGAAAAAAAAGGGAAAAAATAATCATCTAGACTCGATCCGGGATCGTTTGGTTTCGGGACCGCCCCATTTCCTACCTGCGCTATTATAGCCTTGTAGAAAGTAGCGAAATTTACCTTCCCATTCTAATGATATTGTAGCAGTTTTTCATTGCCTGAAAACACGGATAAAAAGACGTTTTCTAAAAATGAAACCTAGCTAGATCGATTTATCGCCCCCGAAACCCCCTGCATACTAAATTTCATGAAAATCGTTAGAGCCGTTTCCGACATTCAAATTACATATATATATATATATATATACAAGGTTAGTCGGAAAGGGGGTACTAAGCCGCGGGCCACTTAAAGTATCACTGATGACTATTTTAAAGCAAGTGTTAAAATTTCAAAATTCGATAATTTTTATTTGCATGGAAAAATATTTTTATTTTAGTTTTTTCAAAATAAAATCATACCTGCTTTAGTTACGAATTCAGAAAATTAATTTTCTAATTCGTGATCCCAAATATGACCTAAATTGTAAAAGCAGCTGATCATAGCTATGGAGAGATAGATTTTAGCATATTTTTTACGAAATCTTTGAAAAGCTATTTCTCTTAAACTATCTAGTTTTGGGGAAAGTTGTAGAACAAAAGTTATCCCTTATTATGGGTACTTTAACACCCTTTCGGCTTAGTACCCCCTTTCCGACTAACCTTGTATATATATATATATATATATATATACAAGAATTGCTCGTTTAAAGGTATTAGATAGATAGATTATGCTTTTTTAGTAGCTATGGCTATTTTCAGAGGTGAATGTACCCATTAAGACAAATAAATGTTGTTCTTCTTTTCGTGTGGTTAGTGACTAACCTGGTGTCAGAGTTTATGCTGCCCATGGGTCTCTGACTTGGCTTCACATGCCGTCGAGAAATATCTTCAGGCATGTAGGTTTCTTCACGATGTTTTCCTTCACCGTTTTTAAGCAAGTGATCATTATTATACAATTGCACATTTTTTTTTTAAACTGCCCCACCCTGGTATTTCTCCTGTATCGTGGGTGCGTTTACAGACACAAATCTTCACATGCACGATCACCCAGACCCGAAACAACTATCTGTAGGCCATACAAATATTTGTTCCGTGTGGGAATCGAACCCACGACCCGTAGCGCAGAAGCCAATCGGTCAGCCAAACGTGTCGTCATGAATTCGAAAAGTCAGAGGTGCGTGCCTTGGGTTCGAACTCCAGACATGGCAGTCCGACGGTCACACCACTAGGCTATCACTGCTGTTTTATAAATTTTGTTACCCAATATTTATTTATTTTTTCCAGATAAAATTGACAATCAGAAATCTGTAACTCTACGTCATATACATACATATACATAGCTACACCGGAGACCAGACTAAGAACACCTAACTGAAGTCGAAAAATTTGGACAATTTAGATTGACGGTCTATCTCTTTCTAAATACTATTTAAAAAGGGATAGATTTCCAAACTAAATATTCTATGTTTTTCTAAATAAGGTATTTAGAAAGAGATAGGATTTTTCGACCTAGGTGTTCGTAGTGTCGTCTCCAAAAGCCGATTGTTAAAGTACTAAATAACGTGATAAACTTACGAAAGAGAAGAACGTAGAAAGTGTCCAGTTTTATGAATAAAAGGGTCAGCCGTTATAAAACAAAAAACGATAAATATTACTTATAATAATATATTTTCAAGATTTATTAGGATAAACTGTCGCATACGAAATAAAAGGCTCGCGAAGGGCCTCCGCCATGCCATTGGCTCTCAATCCCCGTCTCCACAACAAATAAAAATAAATCCTATATTTTACTACGCAATCAAAACATAATCTCGAAATTTGAAAACACACTAAACCCCGCGAGTCCATAAAGTCGACACTGTCGAGTCAATTCCGACGCGACAAAAACGTAACGACAATTCTACATTTGAAAAATGCGAAAACTTTTTCGTTTAAGTTTGGAAACTCCCGCGTTTTATGTTCACATTACCGACAAACCTTTTTGGTGCTTGAAACCCGGTACGTACAAGCGATCTCACTTTCAGTCACTACGTATTTTATACGGTTGAACTATAAAATTTCTAATTTTGAGGGCGACTGGCTCGTTTCGAGATCTCCTCTTTAATGCTGCCATCCTGATAGATGTAATATTGATATCAAATAATTACTAGATGCCTTGCCTCATTGGTTAGAACCAGTAGCTTCAAAGATTCAGTATCTAGCCAGGAATTATTAACTAACTAAGGTTTACCCGATTTCTAGGTACTTTCATAAATACGTTTGCGTCCGCAATGTTCGTATATTCGTGTCAAGAGCTCTACTAAGCCATTCAATGCCACGTACTTTCCCTTTGAAAGGCCTACATTTATTACAGCTCGCGTTACTTCCGTCATCCCGGCCTATCTAAACACGCAGTCCTCCCTAACATTTGAAATTTAATTGGTCGCAACGCCATCTATTATTACTGGCGAAGCACTAAACATGTACAATACAAGCCATGAATGGACCAGCACGCATGCGTACTACACATCGATCCGGGGTACCAACTTTGTAAATAATCTATTCCGCGACAAAAAATTCGCGGGCCATGTAATATTTCTCAAATCTAGTTCATAAAATTCTGAATTAATTCCTTCAAAAGTTCTCGAATAAAAAATATAATATAACAGGAGCTCATAAATAAAGTGGAATCCCTTTACGATGAAACATATAAAAACAGAGAAATTCAAAGTTTGAAACAGATATTACAAAGAAATTTTTATTATTAAACGTCGATGAGCCCTCGTTTCGGCGATACCGAATATTTCATTCCTCTAATAAAATTTTATTCGGAGTCGGCGCACTGACGCCATGTTTACACCGTTTTCCCGCCAGTAGAGGCGCCACGATCGCTGCAGCCTCTCGGGCGTAGCTGTCAAAATTACGTTTACGAAAAAATCGCCATTCTTCTAAATATTACCGATATCCAATCGTATTAATCGAACATACTAAACAACTAGTGTCAAGTTTGAATTAAGAACAGTTCGATTCCGAATTCAAATCTCCATTAAAACCTAACCTTTTGGTCTGCAACGGTGGTGTATGGTGACAATAATTTTGAGTGTTATTGCAAAATGTCCTGCACATTTTTTCTTATCTTTTTGTATATTTTCGGCTTATGTGTCTGCAATCCTGATGCGAAACGCCTATACGATGACCTACTGAGTAACTACAACAGACTTATACGACCGGTTGATAAAAACAATAATACTGTGTTGGTGAAACTTGGCCTGAGGTTATCACAACTGATTGATTTGGTAAGTACTATTAACAATATTGCTTTTTTTAGAAGCTTCGAATCTTTGTAACAAGGAGGAAAAGGCAAACATTTTGACAAAGACAAACGTATCTGGTTTCATTGAGACGTAAATTAATTGTAACAGAATACGGTGATTAATATTGGTCTTGGCTAAATATTATGCTAAAACTCAACGCTAAATACAATTACGATTCTGAATTTAGCTCTTTGTGGTACAGTTTTATGTATTACCTAATTAATATGTTTCGTATAGTTAGTTAACAACTGTATACAATAATTGGTGTCGGCTAGATTCGAAACAAAGAAGGAATTATTTATATTCTGGTACATTTCTTCGTTAAATAATTATGTTGGTGTCTTCCTCTTACTATTATTTTAAGCATATTATTATGTTTTTTTTTTAACAAAACCCACATGATGTAAAAATCGAAATGGTACTTACAAATACCGATTTTCAGAGCGCACACGATAGGCAATAATTATAGCTTACTCGGGTTTCTTGGGCCAATAATAGGCCAATCCTCCCCATGCGTGGTGTCATAAAAGGCGATTAACGGATTACCTCGAGAGGATGGTCATCAGCTTCCTGTTTGCTCCTGCCAAGCGTGATGATTGTGGCAATTTCACCTAAGAACATTCATTGCACTGTTCTACAATGTACGTACACGTCGCCTACTCAGAGCATCTATTGCCGACTGATGCTGGAAATAGCGCTGTGGTCACTAAGCGCTTGCCCAGAATCTTGACCGCTGGATATCTACAAGGTGTAAAAAGACCCTTCACGAAGCCGTCAACCATGCATTCAGTACATCAAACTAAGTAACTCTACGCAAAAATTGTCGCTGGGAAACGACTTTTTTTTTGGGTGAAACATTTCGTTTTACTGTAAAGCTCAATGTAACGCACTCAAAAAACTGTGCTGATAGATGCAATAAGTAGTAAACGTGTAATGGAGGTATTTGAAGTACATTTGCAACCTTCAAAATTAGTATTTTAAAAAAAAGTTGTGAATAAGTTGGAACTTTGACCTCCAATATCTCCGTAACTAGAAGGTTCCCAGGCATAGTCGAGAACAAAAAAATTATCGCAATGACGTGGAGAATAAGTGCCTTTCGGCTTCGTTAAGGGTTTATTTACACCGTTTATTTTGGTAGAGCACGGCAGATGAGGACGAAGATAGGCTGTTACAGAAGAATTTTATACATAATATATTTAAACAGTAATCAGATATTACATTAAGCTATACATAACCTGATCATTTACTGTCCCACTGTTGGGCATGTCCTATTCTCAGAATGAGAAGGCTTTAGGCCTTAGTCCACCAAGCTAGTCTAGTGCGGGTTAGCGGACTACACACACCATCAAGAATAGTATTTTTTTAATTCTCCTCGTTTGTTCGGATCTCTTCTCACGGTGTTTTCTTTCACTGTTAAGCAAGTGATAATCAAATGCTGACCAGCACATGAATTAAAGTCAGAGGTACGGACCGGGGTCGAACTTACACCCTCCTACGTGAAAGGCAAGCGTTCAACTGTTAGGCTATCATTGCTTTTTTTCACACACACAACCGAAAGCCTGCATTTATCTTTTATTAACCGACTTCCAAAAAAGGAGGAGGTTCTCAATTCGGTTGTATTTATTTTTAATGTTTGTTACCTCATAACTCTGTCATTTATAAACCGATTTAGATTATTTTTTTTATTTGAAAGGATTTACATCCAGATTGGTCCCATTTAAATTTCGTGAACATCTGAAGAAGAACTTCGGAGATAGATAATGGAATTCCGCAATGACGAACAGTACGCATAATGTGATGATGTGATTATGTTTCGAGCAGCGTCTTTAGTAGGTCCAACCATGTTTTAATTAAGGCCACTAAAACGAAAAAAATAAAAAATCTTTTTAAGAAAAATAATACCGACTTCACAAAAACGATGAAAAGAATAAAATAATTACCATATTATAAAATTAACAGTTTCAGAAGTCGGTGTTTTCAATTTGGTTCAGCGTGGATTAGCACCGACTTTTGAAACTGTTAATTTTATAATATGGTAATTATTTTATTCTTTCCATCGTTTTTGTGAAGTCGGTTTTATCACAAAAGATACAGAAAATACAGACATATTGAAAAGATATCATACAATCTGTACCGATGCGCGTCAATATCGTATAGAAATCTATTTTATAAAAGGAAACCGGCACGAATCTCTATGGTGTATTGATTACCGCAAACAACCTTACCTACGGTAGCTATGGCAACCGAAGGGTTCTACAGGTGCGACGTCGACGGCCCTCGTGGGTCTACTCAAATATTTAGCAAATATCTTCAAATAATAATGTATGGTCATGTAAAGGGATGTTATACACGTAGATTTTATGCTACTAGTTCGGTGGGTTAAGAAAATAGTGATGCCGATTCTCTTATTCATTAACTTAGCTAAAATTATAGAATTGCTATCCTTCACTAACAGATAACGTGAGAAAAAGACGGTGATAGATACGAACTAAGAGATGTGAAACTAGTTAACAGCTTGAACTTCACCGTTTTAGGGTTACGTACCCAAAGGGTAAAACGGGACCCTATTACTAAGACTCTGCTGTCCGTCCGTCCGTCCGTCTATCACCAGGCTATATATATCTCATGAACCGTGATAGTTAGACAGTTGAAATTTTCACAGATGATGTATTTCTGTTGCCGCTATAACAACAAATACTAAAAAATAGAATTAAATCAATATTTAAAGGGGTTCCCATACAACAAACGTGATTTTTTGCTCGTTTTTGCTCGATATCGATAACAGCAACAGGTAGACGCTTGAAATATTCACAGAATATTTACTTATATATTCACTTTAAAAATAAATATTTAAATTAAAATAAAACAAATATTTAAGGGGACTCCCATACAACAGACATGATTTTTTTGTCGTTTTTATAGATCACGGTACGGAACCCTTCGTGCGCGAGTCCGACTCGCACTTGGCCGGTTTTTAGCCGACACGTTCTGACGTGTTGTCTAAATTTTTATGGTTCAACTTATATTATAATATAAAAAGTGGGTTTATGTATATGAATATTTGAATATTCATATTTTTATTTTAATATTTCATTTTAGCCTATAACTTTTTTCTCCTAGGATAGATTTTTTAGCACCCATAGAAAAATAGTAACATAACATCACGCCTTATATTCCCCGAAGGGTTCGGCAGAGGTGTTTTAATACACCCTCGTTTCGCCAGTTATGTTTAAGTCCCATGTAATAGGGGGCGAGCCTATTGCCATTAACCGGGCACAAATCCAGACTCTAGGCTGCTGCTGAGAAATTCCTATTGGAAAAACCCAATACCACTTTACCCGACCTGGGGATCGAACCCAGAACCCCGTGCTCAGCAGTTGCGCTTGCGACCACTAGACCAACAAGGCAGTCAGAATAAAAAAGAAAAATAGTATCCCTTTATATTGAGCTTTAAAATAAAATAAGTCTCATCATCCAACGCCACTTGGACCGCCCGCATCCGATCTCCTTTGACAGCTTTTATTTACGTTCGTTTCATTCTCATTTTCTTCTTCTTTCTGCCTTTATCCCACACCAGGTGGGGTCGGCACAACATGTAGGTATTTATGAAATCCATGTTGTTAGAGGTTTTGGCTTATTGTTTTATGACCGGCCACCTGCCTGACATCAACCCTCCTTGGGAATACTCGTTGCGCTGTCGCACGGGTAACCCAATGTGCTTGCTGATATTATGCCCTGGGTCCCAAAATTGTATGCTTGTCAATCTTATTGCCGACAACTAAGCAAACTATGTTCTTCTTGGTGGAGTATAATTGAAGTTGCTCGACCCATTCAGTTTTGCTAGGGACTTCGATTCTGACACATCGTAAACTAATATAGCACCGTGAGCGTGTCTCTAAAAACTTGATGTCAATGTTCTGTATCGCTCCTGTCCCGCTGTATCCCAAATATCAAGCTTGACTTTGAACACCGTTCACGTCCATGAGTTTACATTTGTAGTCAACTCTGATTGTTGTTATGAATTGTAGTCTCCCGTTGTAAACGCTAGGATTATGCCACATTTACCCACACCGCACTCACCGATAAAATAAGTGAAAATAAAAGGTGAAAGGATGGCAACATCTTCACTCTTATTACGAGACATGGACTAAGAAAAACCCCGGTTTTAAAATAGCCCCGTCTCTTTTTGTTATATGACGTTAGAAAATGATGGGTATATTATAAATCTGGGTTTACCTTAGTCTTGGTTTAAACCATCTTTTGTAATAAGAGCCCTTAAGTTTAGTTTGTGCAGAACAGAATCGGCACCAGATCACTCAAAGCAGTGATAACTGTATTGATGTAAACAACTTTACGAATTATGTCACCATTCAATTTTTATAATTATTTACGGTTGAAACACGTGAATTTTTTCGGGATAGCCCTACTAATTTCGGACCCAAACGGACCCTGTTCGGAACATTCTCGAAGGACAGCGCCGGTACCATCATCGGCGGTCGTGCGGGATGCGGAGATCGAGGTGCCCGCGCCGGCCGGGCACGAGTTATAGGACAATCATCATCAGCGAGCAATACACGCGACCTTCAAACCATTATAAGCGCACCGTCTCGCCATAATTTCCCTTTTGTTTGAAGTTTAAAAGGGTTGATTTTTTAATCGTCAGATAACCTTTGTCCGAGGAATAAAAATGGCGGTTTGACATACTTTCTATACAAAATCTGTCAAAAGTCAAACTTATTCCTCAGATAAAAGTTATCTGACGATTGAAAAATCAGTCTAGTATTAAACACTCTCTGAACCAGTCTAGAGTTTTCCTAAATCAAGACAATCAACACTACAGTCTACAGACCCCTTAATCATGCGCTGAACACGCGGCGGGGTCGCGAGTTCAGCTGATGCACGTAAGTAAACCTTAATCATAAATATGAATGTGTCTCACTAAATTTATAATACAAAAATATATCGTGTTCTCTTTCTTTATTTGAAATACCTACGTGCAGTATTCTAACGTGGAAACGCACACGATGTGCTCGTGCACGTATGTTTTATTGCACGATACGATTCGTGAAAGTTTTAGAAAATATTATAGTAGGTAGAGTCGTAATGTAACCAAGTAACTACTTTTTGCCTGCCTTATTAGCAGTGATATAGCCTAGTGGTGTGACCGTCGGACTGCCAAGTCATAGGTCTCGAGTTCGAACCCAAGGCACGCACCTCTGACTTTTCGGATACATGTGCGTATTGTATAATTATCACTTGCTTAAAAACGGTGAAGGAAAATATCGTGAGGAAACCGGCATGCCTGAGAGATATTTCTCTATGGCATCTGAAACCAAGTCAGAGACCCATGGGCGGCATAAACTCTGACACCAGGTTAGTAACTAACCACAC
Organism: Amphipyra berbera; assembly: GCA_910594945.2. Taxonomy (NCBI): domain Eukaryota; kingdom Metazoa; phylum Arthropoda; class Insecta; order Lepidoptera; family Noctuidae; genus Amphipyra; species Amphipyra berbera. The sequence goes on along the minus strand of OU343136.1, from coordinate 3,113,182 downwards.
GAAAAGAAGAAGACTGCCTTGTTGGTCTAGTGGTCGCAAGCGTGATTGCTGAGAATGCGGTCCTCAGCTTATCATTACGAATTTCTCAGCATCCCGGAGTCTGGAGTTGTGTCCAATTAAAGCCAATAGATTCGCCTCCTGTTACATGGGGCTTAAACATAACTGGCGAAACGAGGGTAAACTCTGCCGAACCCTTCTGGGAATACGAGGCGTGATTTTATGATGTAACTACAGATAATTATAGAGTAGATAACGCAAATTAACCTACTTTCGGTAAGGGAGCATTCAAGTATTACGTAACTAATTTGAGGGGAGGGGGGGGGTCTTCTAAAACGTTACGATGCGTTACAGGGGCGGGAGGGGGGTTTGAACTACGCGTTACATAACATTGTTTTAACCCTCCAGAACGGCCGCGTAGAGATTTTTTTTCTCACGCATTTTTAAAACGTTTTTTTTTTTTCTCAAAATTTCACTAGAGGGGTGTAAAGAAAACGTTACGGCGCGTTACATGGGGGGAGAGGGGGTCAAAAATCTCCAAAAATTGCGTTACGTAATACTTGACCACTCCCTAAGAGTAATCCTCCAACTTGTTAAAGTTAGCTTCCATTCGTACTGTAGTGTGGGACTCGCCTTACCTGTTAGAGTGTACTCGTATTTAGGTATAAGTTTAGTGTAAGATTTAACAGTATATTATAGTCGTTGCAACAGACAACACGTCTATTTTTTTGCTACCTCTACGCCCCACATTGCATGGTGACCCTGCCAGTGCTGCCACGTCGTCAGCGCTGTGTATAGTATTTCAATCTATAAGTACTAATATTATAAAGCTGAAGACTTTGTTTGTTTGTTTGAACGCGCTAATCTCAGGAACGACTGGTTGGAATTGATAAAATATTTTTGTTTTGGATAGTCCATTTATCGAGGAAGGCTATATAACATCACGCTACGACCAATAGGAGCAGAGCATAAATGAAAAATGTTGCTAAAACGGGGAAAACGGCCGCTAGTATTATATAAATTATGTTCTCACATTACAGTACCTAGAAACCTGCCATGCTGTTTTCAATCAAAATATTAGCCTGTTATCACAATCGATAATTCTAATTTCTAACGCAAACATTTCCATTATGGTAACCGGTAACCATGGCAACAGGGTTCCACAGGTGCTTCGGATATGGATAACCCTCATGGGCCTACTTAAACATTTGAAAAGGGATTAACCGCACAGACAGGATAATTTAAAAATCCTGTTTGTTTGGGATTTAACCAGTTCAATCCGATTCAGATTAAAGAAAACGGTGTTAAGTGACAGCGTCCCTTTGTTGAATTTAGAGGATATATTCCTTTTTAACCAACTTCCAAAAAAGGAGAATGTCAATTCGGGTGTATTTAAAAAAAATATATTTGTTACCTCATTACACCGTCATTTATAAACTGATTTGGAAAAATATTTTTTGTATGAAAGAATATTCTTTAGGAATAGTCCCATTTAAATTTGGTGAAGATCTGATGAAGAACTTCGGAGATAGACAATGGAACTCCTCAATGACGAACAGGACGCATAATGTGATGATGTGATTATGTTACAAGCAGCGTCTTTAGTAGGTCCAACCATGTTTTAATTAAAGCCACTAAAATGAAAAAAATAAAAAAACATCTTAACAAAAATTAAACCGACTTCAAAAAAAGAACAAAATAATTACCATATTATAAAATTAACAGTTTCAGAAGTCGGCCCCTTCAATTTGGTTCAGAGCGGATCAGCACGGACTTCTGTAACTGTTAATTTTATAACATTATGGTAATTATTTTATTCTTTTTTTCGTTTTTTTTGAAGTCGGATTAATTTTTGTTAAAATGTTTTTTTTTACTGAGAAAAATATTTAAACAGCCTTCGCTTTAAACTGGAATAGTTTATTATCTCCGGAAAGCGAGGAAAATATATTTCGATATTTATAAATAATTACAAATACGGCAAATACGCATCTTCGATGTGCGCCTACTATATTTCAAACCAGCGGTTAGCCCATGGATGAATTACCGTTCGTAACACATCGAGAACCCTTCGTGTCCCGGAGAGCATGTTAAACTGTCGATCCCGGGTGTCATACCTATGACTGGCGTTGCGGGTAGTCAGAAGCCCGAAAGTCTGACAACCGGTCGAACTTTATGATATCGGCATTACCCAATTAATGGGTTGCGGAGTTTTGATTGCAGTCGTTGGGAAAAGGCTTAGAGGAAGAGAGTTAATTAGTAACTTCCCTACATGTCAACAACATCTGCAAGCAATTTGGCCTGCTAAGTCCTTTAATTTTGAAAAAATATTCAATGTATCCAGTATCTAGCTTAGTCAAGACTAACGATCCAATTTAAAACAGTTTTCCAATTAAAGCACCCACTGCGCTTTACGACCATTGTTTGTTCGAGAAACATGGCGGAATATTTTTCTTGCTTTCTTTCATAAACCCCCATACAACCTTTCATATACTATATAAGAATCATTATAATTTTAGATGCAACAGATTTATAATTGAGAAAAAGTAAAACGATCTAGGTAGGTATATGAGAATAGCTCATTTATTTCACTTCAACATAAAACTGCCATTGGCCAATTACATTAGTTAAAGACATATACAACGTGTTACAAAAATACCCCTAAAGCCGAAAGGGGGTTAACAGGTCCTTTGTAAAAAGTCTAATGGCAATATTTGAAAAACATAGTTAGACCCAAAAAAAAAAATGAATTTGGATAAAACATAAAATAATCATCATTGAAACGCAACCCTGAAAACATAAAACTAAAGAGTAGACTACCCAGAAAGTTATTTACATTCTTACCTAATTTCCTCTGAGAGGTAAATGACAACAACCATAAAAGACTACTTGATTATTCACTTTTTTCATGGGGAATTATGTAACAATATACAATTATGTAACACAATACTCCAAACATACTGACAAGATCGTTTTCCATTCGTCCGCGAATACATCACAGTCAGGCCTGGCGTCCAAGACAGAACACGTGGGATGGGCGACTGGGCACGGGTGACGGTGCGCCTCACAGGGACGGCAAAATGCCGTGGTGAAAATACTAGCCAGACCGCAAGGTTAGTAGCGGGGCTGATTGTTCAGGATGCGCCGGACGTACTTAAGTATCGTCACTCGTGGAGGCTCTTTTCATGCACCCCCACCAGCACACTACTGAGACAACAAACGTATGTCTTGGGTTTGGTTGAATCTTCTTGAATGAGAATTCATAGAAGATTTGACAAAAATTGGGATCCTTTTCTTGTCGAGATGGTGCGCGTTAGACTTGGTCGACAGGTAAGGTAATATATAGGCCTCCATCGCCAGGCAAGCAAATCATAAGAGGCTATGAATCTGGCATCATATTATTGTGCCCAGAAAATGGCAATAGGCTCGCAACCTATTATTTTACCCCGTGTGGGCACGGGTTAGAATATAAAACTTCCTCACCACACGCTGGGAATAAACGCGTGTTTTAAGATTTAACAAAACCCAGCACACTTTTCCATCTATACGGTCCGCCTGGCTAGTTACCACCCTCACATTAAAGTCTAGCGCCGAGCAGTTTACTGTGTTCCGTCGTGTGTATGTGAGAGCCAGCGGGGTATAGGGGTATCCCTCTATATCTCTGTTCCTTGGATTCATGTGCTCCATTTTAGACCCTGTCTGCGCTTACCATCAGGTGAGAATAGGGCCAAACCAAGTTAAGAATAAAAAAAAACCTGTTTACATGGGACAACACCAGAGGCGATACGTGGGTGATCAGAATTCTGAAAAGATGAACACCTTTAATTATCCCTTCGAGGATTACAGGCGATGTTGTTGTGATGTTTTATGTTATTTTAAGGCAGCTCCACACAATGGAGTATGTCAATGCTAAAGACCACAGAACCGTTGCTCTGGTAAAATCAACACTTATTCAAAATATCTCCGTAACAGATTCTCAGTAAGTTCTGTTCTACCTAGCCTTTCCCCAACTATGTTGGGGTCAGCTTCCAGTTAACCAGATGCGGCTGAATACCAGTATTTTACATGGAGTAACTGCCATCAGACCTCCGCAACCCAGTTACTGGGAAAACGCCGATATCCTAAGGCTAGACCGGTTGTCAGACTTTCGGGCTTCCTACTACCCGTAACGACTGTCATAGGTATTCGTATGTCACCCGGGACCGACGGTTTAACGTGCTCTCCAAGGCACGGAGGGGTCTCGATGTGTAACGAATGGTCACCCATCCACGGACTGACCGCGGCAAGCGCAGCTTTACCTTGCAAATCATATGATCTGCGAGACCCTCTTTAATTCTCAGCTATAGGTATAGAGGTAAAAAAAAACTTTTGCTTCAATTTGGCACTGTTTTCAAACATAGAAACGCAAGCCAACAAATACTAAAACGCATCCATTTTCTAGTTTTCAAGTTAAGTTCGCGAGTATTTATTACAGTAATAAATTGTGGAAGTTCCAACCTGATCTTGAAGATAACATTGCATTCTAATTCTTTGTTCTTATGTGGTTAGTTTTCGCAATGCATGTCGGGTAGGTAATGCCAACGTTAATGGTGGCTTCATATCACCAGGTAAACAAAGTTAGTCGGAAAGGGGGTACTAAGCCGCGGGCCACCTAAAGTATCACTGATGACTATTTTAAAGCAAGTGTTAAAATTTCAAAATTCGATATTTTTTATTTGCATGCAAAAATATTTTTATACGAGCTATTTCAATAAAAAATCATACTTGCTTTTGTTATGAATTCAGAAAATTAAGTTTCTAATGCATGACCCCAAATATGACCTAAATTGTAAAAACAGCTGATCATAGATAGCTATGGACAGATATTTTTTACGAAATCTTTGAAAAGCTATTTCTCTTATACTAATTACTTTTGGAGAAAGATGTAGAACAAAAGTTATCCATTATTATGGGTACTTTAACACCCTTTCGGCTTAGTACCCCCTTTCCGACTAACCTTGTATAGAGGTGCATTAAAAGAGACTGCACGTGTGACGATACCTAAGTACGTCCAGAACACCCTGGGTAGTTAGCCACGCTACCAACCTTTGCTGATTGGTTTTTTACCACGCCATAAGCTGTACTCCTCTAGCTAGCTCATGTAGAAGAAAAGAAGAACCAGATAACGTCTAAATTACACTAACATAACATCACGCCTGTATTCCTCGAAGGGTTGGGTAGAGGTGTATAGTAACACCCTCATTTTGCCGTTATGTTTAAGTCCCATGTAATCAGAGACGAGCCTATTGATATCAACCGGGCACAAATCCAAAGTCCAGGCTGCTACTGAGTAATTCCTAATGGAAAAACCCAATAACACTTTGCCCGACGTCACTTAGACAGTCTTGCTTGCTACCACTAGACCAATGAGGCAGTCTATCTAATAACTAAATCCAAAACAATTTTTCACACAATCTCTATATTATGAACGCAAGCATTCCGTGTCTGTTCGTTAGCAGTTTAAACATGAGTAAAGCGAGTTTAATTACTAACGTGTAATGAACGAGAACCGAATTAAACTCTATACCAAGTTACCTGGCTTTTTTATTCCAGCCAACGTGTTTTAGCTTTTGCTTCCTTCGAACTTGCCTTTTTCAATTTCTGATGCTATCGTCGGAAAGTTTGAATAAAACCATAACATAACGTAACATCACACTTTGTATTCCCCGAAGGGTTCAGCAGAGCTGGCGAAACGAGGGAGTACTAAAATACAGAGGTATTATAGTACACCCTCGTTCGCACAAATCCAGACTCCGGGCTGCTACTGAGAAATTCCTAATGGAAAACCCGATAACACTTTGCTCGACCTGAAGGTCGAACCCAGGACCCAAAGCTCAGCAGTCGCACTTGCGACCACTAGACCAACAAGGTAGTAAAAGTTTGAAATATGCTTCAATCTTCTTCAGATAAAGCAGTCTGTTCTGCTTTGTCCAGCCTTTTCCCATCTATATTGGGGTCGGCTTCCAGTCTAACCAGATGCGGCTGAATACCAGTATTTTACATGGAGCGACTACCATCACACCTCCGCAATCCAGTTATTGGGCAATGCCGATATTCTAAGGCTAGATCGGTTGTCAGACTTTCATTCGCCTAATCACAGCAATTAGCATGAGATTTGACAACAGTGTAAGTTTAACAGCCTTTCATCACATGCGAAAACCATAAAAAAAACGATAATTTTACGATGTATAATGATAAAAAATCTCCATGAAAAACAACAAAGTTAAACTGTTACAATTAAAAAAATATTTTAACGTCTCATTACAACTGTATTTCACCGAATGAAGGTATAACAGGATAAAAGGTAGGACCAAACTATTATCATTTAAGCTACGTAGAAAGTTAGTGAGCGGACGAATTCCTGACGTTGCCTTAACAGTTAGTTCGCTTCTGGAATGTTAACTATGGCTACAAAGAGCTCCTCTTACGATGTATTGTGTATTTTTAGTGCTCGAAAATTTGTCGTATGTCGTCTTTGTTTAAACAATTTTAGGTTTGGGATATGTTTCGGTCTAACCTTAGGATATCGGTATTGCCCTGTAACTGGGTTGCGAAGGTCTGATGGCAGTCGCTCCATGTAAAATACCGGTATTTAGTCTGGTTAGACTGGAAGCTGACCCCAAAATAGTTGGGAAAAAGGCTAGGCAGAAAGAAAAGGTTTGGAATATGTTTTATAAGAATCTCTTATAGTGTAAAAAATATTCTCACTCTGATCACTGGTTTCTCAATAAACAGTCGGGTCTATTGATAGGAGAAATAATTTAAAAAAAGTTTAAAGTGAAACTGTATCTTGAAGTACCCCTGTAACATCAGGATTTGAGGATTGAAGATTGAACACATATTTGTTTAGTTTATGTAGATGCGTATATTTATTATGTATTTAATTTACACTAACATTATGTACACTTAAGTAATTGTTCTCCTCAACATCAAATCTCTCTATCGCTCTAAGGTTTGCTGTTAGAAAACAAATTTTTCGAGTTAAAGCTCATTTACACGGTGCAACTTTCTTGAAGCAAGTCTCATGCTATCTTTGTCTTTTTCTCCGACAAAAACAGAGATAGCATGAGACTTGCTTCAAGAAACTTGCTCCGTGTAAATGAGCCTTTTAGCTCGCCTTTGTACATGAACTTACCAACAAAACTGTATTATATATTATTTTTTTGTGTAAAATAAAGAATAAGAATTGAAATTATTATAATTTTGTGTTGTCATGGGAATTTTTGTATGTGTGACGTTTCAGGAGAATCGGTTGAGCAAATTTGAATCAAAGGAACAAATATACGAAGTGAAGCTAATTAAAACCGTTTAATAATAATAAAAAGGTACTCGTTAAGCATCATCCCAAGGTTTTCACTGTCACACTCGAAGCATGATGGTAATAAAAACCTTAAATACAAACTGTACTATTTGGAAACAAAACCGAGTGTGAAAAATGCATGACTCTCAATAAACTCTGTTTCAATCCGAAACCACAAACAACGCGAGCTAGTAGAGAAATTTTTATTTGCGCATAACCTAGTCGCTAACGACTTCAGTTGTAAAGGGTTCTTAATTGAAATAAAATTGACGTTTACAGCCTGCGCGACTCTTAATTGCTATGCAGTCGGCCACGTAAGCTGTTCTCGATCGTTCTGTACGATTCTCGGCTGTTCTCGGCAATCCTCGGCAGTTCTCGGCTCGTGGCCGGTTTGAGCCAGTTTTATGTCGTTTTTATGACTCAGCCATTCAGAGCCGGAGTTTGCGTGCCTGAAATGTTTTCGAAATTGGTTTGATCTCCTCGTTCGGAGTATTTTTGGTTTTCGTGAAAGTTTAATACGTGCGAGAATGTTGTATACTAGATGGAATAACGTGGATAAACGCTGTTGGGAATGTTGTGGGTTTTTAAAGTAGCGAGTAAACTGAATGCGGTAGTAGTACTTTATTCTGTGTAGAGGCATTCTTTCGGGTTTTATGTTAACTCTAGTTTTTCTGTGGGAATTGTTATATAGTTAACCTTGGTAAAAGAAATCTACTAGTCTCTGCCAAAGCAGAATTCACCTTTTTTTTTAAACAATTTTCCTATCTTTCATAGCAAATCTGTTGCAAACACTGATACTGATGAAACATAGAATCCATCAAGAGTGATTCTTCCTCCTACCCTTCTCCCAATTACCTTGGGGTCAGCTTCGAGTCTAACCAGATGCGGCTGAATACCAGGATTTTACATGGAGCTCCATCAGACCTCAGTAATCCAGTAAGAGGGCAATGCTGATATCCTAAGGTTAGACTGGTTGTCAGTTTCCATCAAGTGATTAATGAAAAAGATATTTTTGACCGAAACAACCTCAAAAAAGGTGAATGCACACTTGATACTGAGCTCACAATAAAAAATGATACTATAATAAGCACTCACCATCCACAATTTGATATCCTCGCTTACGTCACAGCTATCGTATTTTCGTCGTCGCAATACAAAACAGACGAAATTGCTGACAATACAAAAGTCGTGTTCAATTTTGTGTAAGCGAAACACGTTTTACAGAAATGACAACAGTAAAACGTTAAACGATGTCTGGATGTCGCGTTGTAAAATACCTAGTTACAGACAAATCACCTCGGAGACTTACGGGGTGTTCACACTGATAACGATTGACTTGAAGAAATGGGGAGGAACACACAAAATGAAAGAAACTGAATGAGTGGGTCAAGGAACTGCAAGTATACTCCACCAAGAAGAACATAGTCTGTTTAGTTGTTGGCAATAAGATTGACATGCATATCATTTTGGGACCCAGTGCATAATATCAGCAAGCACATTGGGTCAACCGCGCGAAGGGCGCAACGAGTATTCCCAAGGAGGGTTGATGTCAGGCAAGCGGCCGGTCATAAAACAATAAGCCAAAACCTCTAACAACATGGATTTATGAAATACATTCTGTGCCGACCCCACCTAGTGTGGGATAAGGGCAGGAAGAAGAAGAAGGGGAGGAACACGCGAAACGAAAGCAGATGGCAGCAGCTATTTGTACAAATTACAACCAATCAGAACGGGTTTAATTAACATTAGAAATAATGTCAAACAAACTTAAGCCAATGTTCGTTGGTATTGGTACAGTTGATGGTGGCGCCATTAGTTCCCCAGTGTGCTACTCTATTGAATCTATTGAAGGATGGTTGAACCTTAGAAAGAGAAGAAACCAAAGGAATGACAATGGAAAATGGAGTGTTGAAAACATATAATATTTTAATACAATTTAAAGAAGGTGTATAAAGAACAAGACATAAAAACAACGATGAAAAAACTAAGAAGCTACAAGATTTCGAAAATTTTGAAGAACGAATTTTCTATACTTGTCGCGCGAGACGAACGTTTTACTGAATTAAATGTGGATTTACAACGGTATTAATGTATTGTGACGTTAGCGCACAGCAGTGTTGTCTCTATCTAATTATTAATTTTAAAACGGTTATAAACGTTACGGCTTTCTTTAAATGTCATAAATATTTTCACTGTTGCTTATCTCTTTTGTAGGGGCTCGTGGCTAATTAACAATCGCGCAGATAAAACGATGTGCAAGGTTAAGCTGCGCTTGCCGCGGTCAATCCGTGGATGGGTGACCATTCTTAACACATCGAGACCCCTCCGTGCCTCGGAAAGCACGTTAAACAGTCGATCCCGGGTGTCATACCTATGACAGTCGTTACGGGTAGTCAGAAGCCCGACAATCTGACCACTGGTTTAACCTAAAAGTATCGGCATTACCCAATAACTGGGATGCGGAAGTCTGATGGCAGTCGCTCCGTGTAAAATACTGTATTCAGCCGCATCTGGTTAGACTAGAAGCTGATCATAACATAGTTGGGAAGAGGTTAGGCAGAACAAGCTTATTTCATTTGTAATACTTTCGAGCTTTATAAAAAAAATGAAAAATACTACATAAATAAATAACGGTGACATACGTTTTCTAGTTCTACAAAAATTCTCTGTAAACGCAACTTAACCTTTGATGCTTTAATATTCCTCAAGTAAATTAACTCTCAAACTTGTCAATAGGTATAACTAGTACTTACTAAGATTTTTTTCTTCAACAGTGTCTCCTGGCTCACTGCCAGAGTGCTTAGCTTAAAGGCAAAGCTCATTAGTGACTGCACGAACAGTTTCTTCAACCATCCATATCGTATGGGGTAGATTCTGATAATAACTATTGACTTTATATTATGTTCATGTAAGATGTTATAGAATCTTTTTATTAAAATTTGATTATCACTTGCGTTTACTCTGAAGTAAAACATGTTGAGCAGATCTGCACACCTGAGAGGGCTCCAAAAAGTTCTGGATGGTGTGTTTAATCTGCACCAAGTCAACTTGGTAGACTAAAGCTTAAAGCCTTCCCATTCTGAGAAGAGGCCTGTGTCCAGCAGTGGGTCAGTCATGGGCTGATTATGCTTATGCTGTAAATCTGCCACCCATTTATCTGATGGTGGTAGTTTAATTTTGAATTTACCAATCAAAAGCGTAAATCAATACCTAGCACTTTCAAATCATATATACACGTATTTGTCATCAGAGTCAGCCAATTCAATCTACTCATCGACTTCATTAATCTGCAGTCTGAATTAAATCACTGGTAAATTAAATTCTAATTTTTGCTCATGCCACTTTCCTCGGTCTTGTCCTTTTTTTTTACCGTGGTAAAGTCTCATGGACATTCGCTCGTCTGGGGAAGGCGTGGGCTCTGCTGGACTCTTCCGGGCTAAAAACCTACGGTGTTCTTCCTCCTGATCGTCGGCCGCGGTCACGGGATTCGCATAAGCATGCACCCGCATGTCCTCTCCTCTGTGGAGCCTTGTCCCACGTTCACATAAGAGGCGCGCGCGGATTACTGCGCGCCGCCTTCTCGGGCCTGTTACTGGTCGGGCGACGGGTCCCCTAACCCACCGCCCGTAGGGCCACTTTCTTGGTCTTATCCTAATTGAACCCAGCTAAAGCCCTGTGATTTTCTCGATCTAGATTCACGGGAAGCTTATTTATTTCTAATGTACATACATTAAACATCTACTCTTTCGTAATTTTGTAAAATAAAACCAAAAAGCAAAACGTATGTTACATATCTCTTTGAAAACATACAACCAATGCTGTTTGGGGCATTATTGCATCTTGTACGATGTAAGAATTTGAGAAATAAATCGGTACAGCTACAAGCTCCCTTATTTCCCGTGGGGTCGAAACCAGAAGCCAAATCTTCCTTAAAAGATGAAGCCACATTTTTAGCCTTTTATACTAAAACATCGGAATACTGTTTTAAAAATAAAACTTTAGGTCAACGTGGATCAAAATGCTGGACCACTTTTATGGTATAAAGAAAACTTTAGCAAAATGTAGCTAAATGTCGGAACCACTTAAGCTTACGATCACCAGTAATATAAATGCTACGCTTGCAGTCACAAATGCACTGGAAGCAGGTTTTTGTCGCCCCATTGGCTTGTGTCGCGTTGAGGTAATAAACTTTGGTACTAAGCGCTAATATTTCGAATGTTTTCAATTCCAATTTTTGGTCTACAAAGATGTTCATAGACTTTAATGGTGCCGCTGATGTCTGACACGTATTTCTGGTCCGTTCACGGATTCATCATCATCTTTCTGCCCTGTTACCAGTTTACTCGGGGTCGACGCAATATGTCCTTCTCTTCCATTCATCCCCTGTCAGCCATCATCTCATCATTCACTCTCTTAGTCACATGCATTTCATCTCTCCTCATCGCATTCACATACCAAGACAAACGATTTCCTTTCAACTTTTCTGTCACTGGTGCCACTTTGAAACTCTCTCTAATATGCTCATTTCTCTTTTTATTCAGTCACGATCATTCATCATTGCTGGTCCTTTCAGCGATTCAATGATGAAATTACAAGCACATGAACCTTTCGACCGTCGTCTCTAAGGTTGCCAGCGCATCAGTATTCCTCTTATCGTTGCAGTCGCATTTAAACGGTGGTAGCCACCTTTCATCAGGTGGCCATCGGCCTGGCTTGCCAATCTTTTTTTTTTAATCTAATATACTTAACATGTTTTGCCTCCATGATCTGTGGATATACGATAGCACGCAATTACATCCAGACCTATTTATGATACCTGACAGAACATCCTAACTCCCGTCAATTACAGATGAGAACGTACGTACGGTAACAGGTTAACAGGTCGTTGCATACGTACACAACAGCGATGTATTTCCTTTAATTAACTCTAAAGCCTTGTGAGGGACCGCTTCTATAGTCGTCATTGTAGCTTTTACTATGTTAGTGTTAGCTCTTAGTATTACCAGATGTGATTGTCTGATCAGATGTCTCTCTACCTCTCTCTCTCTCTCTCTCATTGTCTTATTTATTGAGTGAGATTTCACATGGTTGTGTGGTGGTTAGCCTTCCTCGTCTTTCTTCTTCACATCGCTCTATCTTCGCCGTTTGTTCCAGAAGCATAGTCCATGACCATGAAATCAGTTTCTGACATCTCAATAATTATATGAACAGCAACAGCTCCTGCATGGATCGTTATTTGTTTATCAAACAAAATAGACTTACCACACACTGAGTAGCACTCAAGTGACGAATACGTATAATAAAATTACACAAATGATGCTAACTTTCCTCAAAAGGATACACTCTAAATTCAACCTTATCTCTTAACGCTAAGGTTCATTATTATTTAGCAAGTTTATGGAGGAGATTACAACACTTGCATCCACACTTGTCCATTCCACTTCATGCATGATTCCACACGTGATCTGCGTGTCATCTCCTTAGTTCGGGATGCTGTGGAATATTAATTGACCAATTTAACTGGCATACACGTTATGTAAGTTCAAGGATTAACTTTGGTGTAATAAGCAATATTCGAGCTATATTGCCTAGGTTACGAGATCCTTAATTGGGTTTTGAGATAGGCTGCACCTTATTACCGGAACATAGTCGCATAGCTTTGATTCTGACAGTTCAACAATGTCCTTTGCGCCGTATGTTTTTCGACGACTAAGCACCCCGCAATGAATCGTGTTCAACATAACATCACGCCTTATATTACCCAAACGGTCCGGCAGAGGTATTTTAGAACACCCTCGTTTCGCCAGTTATGTTTAAGTCCCATATAATAGAGGGCGAGCCTATTGCCATTAACCGGGCACAAATACAGACTCCGGGCTGCTACTGAGAAATTCGTAATGGAAAAACCCAATAACACTTTGTCTGACCTGGGGATCGAACCCAGGACCCCATGCTCAGCAGTCACGCTTGCGACCTAGACCAACAAGGCAGTCGTGTTGATATACCAGGTTAGTCTGAAAGGGGCTACTAAGCCAAAAGGGTATTAAAGAAGCTATAATAATGGATAACTTTTGTTCTACAACTTTCCCCAAAAGTCATTAGTTTAAGAGAAGTAGCTGTTTAAAGATTTCATAAAAAATACGCTAACTTCTTTCTATCGTCAGCTATGATCGGCTGTGTTTATATTTTTGGTCATATTTGGGGTCACAGATTAGAAGCACCATTTTCTGTATTCGTAACAAAAGCAGGGAAGAATATTTTTTGTAAAAACTAAATTAAAATTAATTTTGCATACAAACTTTTTTATCGAGTTTTGAGATTTTTACACTTTCTTTAAAAAAAACTTCAGTGATACATTAAGTGGCCCGCGGCTTAGTACCCCTTTTCCGAATAACCTTGTATAAATAAAAATGAAAGGTCGGTAACTATTATGATTGTGAGTGTACGCAGTTAAAATGCTGGTTGGTGCAATGGCAGAGAGTCTACTTTGTATGTCTAGGGTAAAGAATTCGATTCTTGCATCGGAAACAAAAACCACAGACGGGACACAATGCCACAGATACAGACAATAAGGCTTCAAACTTATTAATAACAACTTTTTGTGTTGGGGTTTAATAAATGCAAATTTCCAAATTCTTAGTACAATAGTATATACTTAATTATTATAATAAGCAGTGATAGCCTAGTGGTGTGAACGTCGGACTGCCAAGTCATAGGTCTCCAGTTCGAACCCAAGGCACGCACCTCTGACTTTTCGGATTCATTTGCGTATTGTATAATTATCACTTGCTTAAAAACTGTGAAGGAAAACATCGTGAGGAAACCGGCATGCCTGAGAGATATTTCTCGATGACATGTGAAGCCAAGTCAGAGGCCCATGAGTAGCATAGACTCTGACACCAGGTTAGTCACTAACCATACGAAAAGAAGAAGATATATATGTTGCAGTAAAAACTCTTAACCAGTCAAAAGTACTATTGACTAGCAAAATCAGTCAAAAGTACTTTTGACTGAACAGATTGGTCAAAAGTGATTTTGACTGAAAATTATTCGTTATTAGTACTTTTGACTGCAAATTTGCGGTTAAAAGTACTAATAACTTTGACTGACGCTCTTCGTAAAAGTAGTTTTAACTGCAATAAAGCATCAGTCAAAAGCACTATTTTACACTAGTCACTCATTTTTGTTCTAATATCAGCACGTTCTCCACTAAAATGAGTAATTTATAAGTTTATAATTATGTGCGTTTGTCGTTATTTTTATCGACCACCTTAACTTTTTAAGAGTTTTGACTGATACGACCAGTCAAAACCACTTTTGACGGAATCACTTATTCAAAAGTACTTTTAACCAGCTCCATTGGGCAAAAGTACTTTTAACTGTTATTTTAGTCAAAAGTATTATTGACTAAAGCATACGGTCAAAAGTACTTTTGACTGATTTTGCTAGTCAATAGTACTTTTGACTGTTTAAGAGTTTTGACTGCAACATATATACTTAATGATTACAATTATAGTAGGTAAGTACTATTAAGGTCTAATGCCATTTAAATTGCGTATGTCACTTGACCCTTCAAGACATTACGGGATGAAGGAGTCCATTTGAGCTAATTCCATTTAGTTGATGGCATAGGATGATAGAAATTGGCCTTGTTGGAGCCCGTTATATTTCAGGCGTAAGATATCTTAGACAACTGATGTAGGATTTCGTTGCGTATTGTGTCTGAGTACCGACTAGTCGTATTACCATTTATGTTTATTTTTTTTATTAGATTTGTAATTTCATATAGATCATGTACCATGAGGTATCCGTAGAAAATAATAGGTAACACCGTCTCCAGCCGTAGTGTCAAAAAAAGCAACTGACAAAATTATGTCAAAATTAAAACTAAACATTTAAAATACCCCCGATACAGTAACGGTGAAAAGAGCTGATAAAATTTAAACGGCAGAATCGACTTCTATCAAACATACCTTAGCATCGTCCTGGTTAAATCAGCTTTCAAACAAAAAACCGCATTGAAATCGGTTCATCCATCTAGGAGCTACTATGCTACAGACGGACACACAAACAGACAGACTAAGGCATCAAACTAACAACATGGTGTCAGACGTCTTAACGTTTACTTTACTCATGTAAAGGCTGATTGACACAAGGATAGATTCTCCAAGCGAGTCTCCTGTTATCTCTGTTTTTATCGCAGAAAAAGATAAAGACAGAACGAGTCTCGCTTCGAGAAACTATCCTCGTGTCAATCAGCCTCAAGGGGGTAATAACATATTAAATTAATATCACTGACTGCATTGTTGGTCAACTGTCTGCCTTGTTGGTCTTGTGGTCGCCAGCGCGACTGCTGAACATAGGGTCCTGGGTTCGATCCCCAGGTCGGGCAAAGTGTTGTTGGGTTTTACCATTAGGAAATTCTCAGTAGCAGCCCGGAATCTGGATTTGTGCCCGTTAAATGGCAATAGGCTCGCCCGCTATTACATGGGACTTAAACATAACTGGCGAAACGAGGGTGTTACTAATACACCTCTGCCGAACCTTTTGGGGAATACAGGCGTGATGTTATGTTATTAATATCACTCAGTATTAATCAATTAATTATTATTATTAACTATATAATAGAGCAATCGTAATGGAAATAAGTTTCATGATATTTTATTGTCATTCTTAACATCACAAAGTTGACAAAGAAAACTACTCATCCTTAAATACTAAGGTACTTCCACACATATCTTACCTTCCTTCATTCCTTAAGCCTAACATCGGAACCCTTAGTAGAATAACATTCATAACGATTACCTAAAGCAGGATATGTGAACACGGCTTTAGGGACCTACGCAAAGATTTAGATCTTGAAATATTTGCTAAATTTGGTCATAGGGGTTTTGGGAGAAGTGTGAATTTCCTTACCCATTTGGAACGGGTATATGATTGCGTTTCAGAGTAGAAGACATTGATGTTATTTTTAAAGACATGTATTGTTAAATGGTTGTCTATACCAACTGATAAAACCGCTTCGTTGGTCTAGTGGTGGCAAACACGACTGCGGATCGTGAGGTCCTGGGTTCAATCCCCAGATCAGGCAGACATAGAAAGCGGTGAGCATGCCTGATTAGACATCCATATCGATGCCATTACTTTCAATCGGCGCAAGAGACATGGAAGTTCGTGTTCCTTACGCTAATTGAAATTTCCGGTGTCGATACGTTTTCCCACTGAAACTGAGCTAGCTAAGGATTTAAATATTCTTAAACATTGTGAATTCTATCACACAATTCCTTCTCAGTGTCCTTCATAATTCTTCTATCCAGTGGGAACACCAGCTAAAATATAGTAATCCTAGATAAGCATGACTCAATCCCGCTAATCGCACTATTCTACATTAATATTATAAAATATGTGAAAGTTTATGAAGATGGATTTTACTTAATCACGCCCAAACGGCTGAACGAAATAATGGCAAAAATGGCACCTAATGTTCCATGGCAACCGAAATATCAAGATGACATTTATAAAATGTATTTTCGCCTATTTATAATTTTGATTTGTTTAATTGTGAATTATTGTAAACGATGTCGAATACGGATTACGAGCGGGACAGGAGCGATACAGAATATTGACATCAAGTATCCTCCACCAAGAAGAACATAGTCTGCTTAGTTGTCGGCAATAAGATTGACAAGCATGCAGCACCCGCAAGCCCGAGATGGAATAAGATCGTAGGTGGTGCTTGCCACCTGCAAAAGCATTCCCAAGGAGGGTTGACGTTAGGCAGGCGGCCGGTCATAAAATATAGCCGAAACATTTGTGCAGTATGATATTTGGACAATATTTAGCTCACAGATAAACTATATCTTGGATCAATGCAAAGAATATTTTTTATCAGAATACATGAAATATTTCGCCTAGGATGCGACTGAAACTGTAGACAACAGCTACTTTAAAATAAAATACTTAAAACCAATACAACATTCAGCCACAATCTCTTACATAAAAATTCTAAACCAAACAAAATGGCCGGTATCACATAGCCATGAATCAGTAGCTAAACGGTGCAAAGTTGGTATTCCAGTGTTGCACCATGAGCTATTCAGTTTGATGGGCGCCCGTTGGCAGCGGTCCAACTTACGACAATCGATTTACATAACTTTGACAAAGGATCAAAAATCTATTTATAGTGGTTGGTTTCGTTTTTGCGTGCTCGTGTCGTGTTTAGGGGCCTTTAATGTATTATTGGAGAAACGAGGTACGGTGTTCCTCCAACGAAGTGGGAGGAATCGGGAGGATCCTTCGACCAGGCGAGTCTTATGCCTGGCGGGCTATTGCCCCATTGTTGATGTTGGGAAGTTGTACATATACTATCTGCGTGTGAAATGTTGATATCGCGATGCAGGATTTTTATGACGTCATTTTTGAGAGTTGTCATTATCGTCGCTGTAGTCTGCTAGACCAGGGGTTCCTAAACTTTAAAGATAACGGAACACTAACCAAATACCTTTTATATTATGGAACCCAACTATTGAATAGATAGTGGTATTATTTAATAGCTAATAATAAATAATTTTGGCGGAACCCTGATGACCAAGCTCCCTCCCAGTTTGGAAATCCCTGTGAAAACCGTCGTAGACAAAACGTTTAAAAACAACACATAACATCACGCCTGTATTCCCCGAAGGGTAGAGCAGAGGTGTATAGTAACACCCTCATTTCGCCGTTGTGTTAAGTCCCATGTAATATGGGGCAAGCCTATTACCATCAACCGGGCACAAATCCAAACTCCAGGCTGCTATTAAGGAATTCCACACGAAAAAACCCAATAACATTTGCCTGATCTGGGGATCGAACCCAAGACCTAACGATCAGCAGTCGCGCTTGCGACCACTAGACCAACGAGGTAGTTAAAACAATTGTATTTAAAATGCTTTTCTCATTGTTTCAGAATCTCAAAGATCAGATCCTAACGACCAACGTGTGGCTGGAGCACGTAAGTAACTTTGTATTAATTATTCAGATACATGCAAATTCTAGATCAACTGTATGCGAACGTCGCAGAACATGTTAGTAACGAAACTTCGGAGAGACCGATATTATGTAATGCGCTGCGATAGACAGAGTTCATGTTAATGCATGATGTTAATCATTATAAAACTTTTTAACAAAAATAAAACTGACTTCAAATTGTCTATCTCCGAAGTTCTTCATCAGATCTTCACCACATTTAAATGGGACCATTTCGAAAGAATACTCTTTCAAACAAAAAATAATCATTAAAATCGGTTCACAATTAGCAAAAATATCGCGGAACAAACATACAAAAATAAAAAAAATAAAACATACAGTCGAATTGAGAACCTCCTCCTTTTTTTGGAAGTCGGTTTATATAACTATTGGACATCAATATTTGGTATTTGAATCATAACTTCACAAAATCATTACCAGGGCTCATCCACTATGAAATTTAATAATAACGCACAAGAAATACTACCGCTTTACAAATATACTTTTGCAGTTCGTGACGGTGCTGCTTGTAAAGGCGATTTGACAATAAAATGTCAAATTCAGTACATTCTAAATTAATATCCTATTTATTCGATTGCTCATTCGGTGGTAATGCAGCCACGTTATTTGCTTGTTACGTTATCGTTTGTCAAAGTGAATAAGGCCCCAGAGCGTAACATCACAATAACACATACATATTACATACATACATAATCTGCCCATTACTGTCCCACTGCATGGCACGGGCCTCTTCTCAGAATGAGAAGGGTGTAGGCCTTAATCCACCACCCTGGCCCGGTGCGGATTGGCGGACTAAACGCACCATCGAAAACTTTATAGAGCCCTCTCAGGTGGGCAGGTTTCCTCACGATGTTTTCCTTCACCGTCAACGCATGTGATATCAAATTATGATCCACACATGAATTCGAAAAGTCAAAGTACATATCAATAACGTCTACAGTTAAATATTTGATTTTATTAACATAATATACTGGCCTGCAAAAATAAGTATCACACTTTAAAAGTAAATATCATTAGAAGTGTAGTACTTATTTTTGCAGGCCAGTATATTTTTCCATCTAATCATTTTTGTCCTTAGGAGTGGGAAGACCACAAGTTCAAATGGGATCCCTTGGAATACGGTGGAGTAAAGGAACTGTACGTGCCTTCAGAACACATCTGGTTGCCTGACATCGTCCTTTACAACAAGTAAGTATTTATTAATAATCTACAATTATAGTTCGGTCATTAAAGTGTAGTTAAAAAGGTAAACAAACCGTTTAACGTGAAAATTCAAGAATCCATTAAATAAACAATTTTTTACAAAACCTCAGCACTTAATCTAGTATTTTCTTTTTTTTGATTACTCTTTTATTTTTATTAGATACTTTAATTGTATTTACATTATATTTTCTAGGTTGTTTTTTATTTCTAAAAATATGTATGTATTATTCACAAGCAAATGTTTGTTTACCTTTTATACAAAATTAAAATGGCCGGACTATAGTTAGATCAATCGAAAGATCAACTATTAGGAATGGAAGAACGAAACTTAGGCTTTGAAAGAGCGCACCAAGAGCCGACTTTTGTAATAACTAGTCTATTATAAAAGTCCAAGTTTTAAGATATAATGATTTTCTTTGAAACAAGGAAAGAAGGAAAGATGTAGGCGGGTGATGAAGTACGAGATTAGCCTTTAAAAGATGGTTTAAAAAAATACACTATCGAACAAACTTTAATGCCAATTAGTTTCGAATCTAACTACGGTAAAGAAGCAGTGAATTAATGAATTACAGAAGCCTAATTAGTAACTCAATTAAATGCTTTAAACTCAGTTGACTAGGAACACATAACACACAAACGGTGCATCCGAGCAATTTGTAATATAGATCGTACAGTTAGTTGCAAACCGTACTTCAAAAGCATGAATTTATTGACAATGCCATCAATTTGTATGTTTGTAACTGCCATGTTTGTTAGACGCAACTTATCTAAATTTTCACAAGTAACGAGTGCACGATGTGACATAATATGTCTGGTTTTGTCTAAACCACTTTGTCTCAGAAAAGCATATTGGCAATGTGTACAAAGATTTATAATTAACTAGCTGTGTACTCACGGCTCCGCCCGCGTAAGAAGTTTTATTCCAGTAATAAATATAGCCTATGTTACTCAGCGACAATGTAGCTTTCTAACGGTAAAAGATTTTTTGAAATCGTTCCAGTAGTTTTTACGTTTATTCGTTACATACTTAAATACAAATATTTCCTCTTTATAATATTAGTATAGACTACCTTAATATATTGGAATAAAATAAGGTATTGATTTATTTTTAAAAAAGTTGCAACCATTTCTAAATGCAACGACTTACTATTCTGTAGATTTTTTTCTGTGATACAATTGTCATTGTTAATTTGTTATAAAATGGTTATTTAATTCTAATTTTCTTATATTCATTGCCTGACATGTTAACATAATACATACATAAACTCACGCCTTTTTCCCATGGGGGTAGGCAGAAACTATAGAACGCCACATGCTACGATCCTTACATATTCAAAGGAGTACTCACTTCATCCAAATTTATACATCTTGTCATACACGCCGGTTGAGAGTACTACGCACATGTTTACATAATGTACTTTATTTATTCCTAAATATGTATCCTAAACGTTTGTTCACCATATAAATGATAGGACAGGTTTTTTTTTTTCGTTGGAAAATCCTCATGGATGTCCCTCGCCCGGGGAAGGCGAGGGGATCTGCCGGACTCTTACCGGCTAAAAACCAACGATGTCCTTCTTTCTGACGGTCGGGGTCACGGGATTCACTATTGCATGCACCGCAACCCCGGCAGGTCTAGGCCCACCAGCTTCTTCTGGTGGACCTCTCCAGTGGTGGGGCACTTTTTCGCCTGCCCCACTTCCTTTTGAGAGGCGCGCGCGGAACACGGCGCGCCATCCACCCGGGCCTGTTACTGGTCTGGCGACGGGTCCCCTAACCCGGCGCCCGCATGCCACTCACTAGGGTGGCCGGAGATCGTCACGCGAGGACATAGCGAATCCTAAAATATTTCTTCTATTATACCATCCTGTAATGATCTATGTTCACAAAATGACAATTTTGGTTGATTTATTGACAGTAAACCCGACAACATGAGACAAAATATCAAGCACATTTCTCACGTTGAAATCCCATCTCAATGATAAAACTATACACACAACTTACAACCCAAAGCCAACACAACAAAACTCATAGGTGTTCTAACTACACAACGAGCGACATCCGATACGCCTCTCCTACGAATATGTAAGTTTAGCAAATTAATTTCACTGCGCCCCCAAACTTGGCCGTCCAACATTTGGACATTAGCTTGCACCAAATTGCATTGTTGTACCAGCCAAGTTGTCTGTAGATGGTATAATTGTGAGCGTCATGCTCGTACGCCATCCTGATTAAAATACTTCGCTGTGTTGTAAATTTTCTTTTATTTTAGTGTTATTAATTGGAACGATTTTTTTGTTACGCGAACTAACTGCGTCGTTGATCTAGTTAGTGGTGGCAAGCTTGACTGCTGCTCGTGAGATCCTGGGTTTAATCCCCAGGTCGGGCAAAGTGTAATTGGGTTTCTCCGTGTGGAATTCCTCAGTAGCAGCCCGGAGTAAAAAACGGAGGAGGAGTAAAAAAGCAGTGATAGCCTAGTGGTGTGACCGTCGGACTACCAAGTCATAGGTCTCGAGTTCGAACCCAAGGCATGCACCTCTGACTTTTCGGATTCATGTGCGTATTGTATAATTATAATTTGCTTAAAATCGGTGAAGGAAAACATCGTGAGGAAACCGGCATGCCTGAGACTTATTACTCGACGGCATGTGAAGCCAAGTCAGAGGCCCTTGGGCGGCATAAACTCTGACACCAGGTTAGTCACTAACCACACGAAAAGAAAAAAAGAAGCCCGGTGTTTAGATTTGTGACCGGCTGATGGCAATAGGCACGCCCTCTATTACATGGGAACTTAAATATAACGGTGAAATGAGGATATTACCATACACCGCTGTCCAATCCTCCAGGGAATACAGGCGTGTTATGATAATGAATGTAAAACACGACCAAAGTAAAGCGTGAGTATATTATTATTGTGCCCGCAAAATCTTAACATTCTTACCGCAACAAAAACCATGAGACCCCATAAAATCACACAACCGAAAATCGAACAACCTCTCGAATCAGGGATACGCCGAGATTTAACGAGTCAGTTGTTATGGACAGTACATTCCCATCCCATGATGCATGGTGTTCCGTCGCCCCGGTACCAGGAGCACATAAATCATGCGGTTCATGCGTTCCACTTAGATACACGGATCTTGATAGCTTCTTGCCATAGCGTTTGTTTTGCGATGGGTGTGCCAAAAGTGTTATCGAGAAAGGGTGTTTTGGCGTCGCGTTTGAAATAATTTGCAGTTTGTCTAGTGAAGTGAATTGTGTTATTTAGATGCAATAATTTAATTCTTGACTTATAAAAGTTCCGATGGGAAAAATTATAAAAAATCGTTTCCAAAACCCCCATCAATATTGTCTGGAATTTTGAGGAAAGCGATGAGTGTTGGCAGCAAGACAGATGGGAGTTAGTCCTAATTAATTATTTGCTGACTGCACTTCGCAGTCATTTGCGCCATGGTGACCGTGGCGCAAATGTACTCACACATGACATAAATGAAAAAGTAAATAATGCAGTACAATATTCAATTTCTGTATTCATGTTAAACTGTTGAGTTAACGGAACGCCAATTTCCGATCTCCCAGACTCGCTCGAACAGAGATCATTGACACCTCCACAAACCCAGACAATTGACAGCCGAACTGAGCAAAAACAGACCACGGAAGTAAACAATAAGTTTGTGTTCACAACTCGCTACTTCGAACAAAGTAGGCAATGTATCCCTAACTTAATTGATTGCACGAAATATCGACAAGAAAGCGTTCGGGAATGATACATCATGTTGTGTCAAAACAGGCCGGCGAACGATTAATCATGGCCAGCGAATGAGACGCACGTGCGACTAATCTTACGCTGTGTCGACCCTGTGTAGGTGGCTTAAGTCTTGAAAGAACAGAGAGTATACACGACGTAAATGTCAATAGGCTTGCTACCACTTCTATTGTATTTTTTAACTGACTTAAAAAAGGAGGTTCTCTATTCTACCTTTTTTTGTAATGATTGTTATCCTATAATTTGCGGATTTCAATGGTTTTTCTGTTCAGTTCTTTTCACTAGCTATTGCAGCCATTTAAAACTTCAGTTATGTCTTATCCTGTTTCTGTGGGTTCACAAAACATTTATCTGTGTTATATTTCTAATTATAGTTATGTCCACACGTGCCCAATGCACAGCCACAATCAAAAGTGAGTCACGAGTGGCGAAGACGTGGCGTGTTTACGCCTCGTCGTCGCCTAGTCTTCGCCACTCGCCACAGCTCTATAAACTATGCCTTAGATATAACGTGTACTTTATTATACCATACAACTCTAGATGATTCCATGTTACGCATAGTGACGTTCCATTTTCTGGCACGCAGTGTAACTATTGGGTACATACCTACATAAGAGCTTACCTCAGCTTTCCTCAAGAAGCTCGCTTTGCTGTATCGAGTAATATGCCCTTAACAAAGTGGTGCCCCCAAACGGGCAATTTCCCACAGCCACAAGAGGTCGGCCACCTTGTAGCCCAGCTGCACCACATAGCTACTTAATTTGCAAGAGCTTCAAGTTCCGTCACGCTTTGTAAATTTTTTTTCACATCTGTCTTTTACAATCACCCAATGCTTGCAACAACTTTCATCATTGTAATGTGGCATAATTTCACCTCTGCGTATCAGAGCGAATGACATAACCATGGATTATAATATGCTATGCCAGGTATTATCTTCTCGTGGCAGCTAAGTCACGTGGTTAGGCCAAGATTACGTCATTTCCGTGGAGTGCTGCCACTGTGTCTAAATAAATTACCCGAGCAAAATGCATTTATTCACTTACTTGTTTCTATAAAAAAGCTATTTTGAGCTAGTAATTTTAAACAGTTTACTTTTGTAACTTAATATATGAATAACACGAGTTAGGAAATACTTAAACATAACATAACATTACGCTTGATATTCCCCAAAGGGTTCGGCAGAGGTGTTTTTAGTACACCCTCGTTTCGCCAGTTATGTTTAAGTCCCATGTAATAAGGGGCGAGCCTATTGCCACTAACCGGGCACAAATCCAGACTCCAGGCTGCTACTGAGAAATTCCTAATGGAAAAACACAATAACACTTTGGCCGACCTGGGGATTGAACCCAGGACCCCATGGCTTGCAGTCGCGCTTGCGACCACTAGACCAACAAGGCAGTCTAGTAAGCAATTTATTTTACATTCATTATGAATTAAAAATCTCCTTAATTTGTATTGAAGATGTTAATCAATGGCAGCACTAATCGTGACGTAGTCTTGGGCCATCGTGGGAAGAGAATACTTGACGTAACATATTATTATACCATGGACATAACAAGCTGTTGCTGCAACATGTTCCCCATCTCCCATAACTCGCTTATCTCTTATGACTCGTGTTGAACCATCTTCGGACCGGACCGTCCCTTCACGTATCAGCTGCCTTTTGATAGGTTTATGGTGGCTGTCATAAATTGGGTAACGCACTACAGTCGAGTAGTATTATGCGCTATAATATATGAATATGTGAACGTTAGCGTTGAGAATATGAAGTACGGTGGACGGATAAAGACAGATGGAAGCTTTGTTTATCTAGTTGTTTGTTGAAATGGCACCTATTGTATGGATCGCAAATTTTGCAGCAACGCTTGCCACGGTCAGTCCGTGGATAGGTGACCATTCGATACATATCGAGATCCCTCCGTGCCTCGGAGAGCACGTTAAACAGTCGGTTCCGGCTGTCATATAAATACCTATGACAGTCGTTACGGGTAGTCAGAAGCTCGGAAGTCTGACAACTGGTTTAGCCTAATACAACGTGTTACAAAAATACCCCTAAAACCGAAAGGAGGTTAAAAGGTCACTTGTAAAGAGTCTATAGGCAATATTTGAAAACCGCAGTATGACTAAAAAAAAGGATTTGGATAAAACATAAAATAATCATCATTAAAACGCAACCCTGAAAATATAAAACTAAAGAGTAGACTACCCAGCAAGTTATTTACATTCTTACCTAATTTCCTCTGTGAGGTAAATGACAACAACCATAAAAGACTACTTGATTATATTTTCATTTTTCTTGATTATATTTTATGTAACACGTTGTATAGTGTTCGCTAGTGGCTAATTAACAACCGTCAGTCAGTGTATGGGTGACCGTTCGTTAAACCTGGGAGAGTACGTTAAACAGTCGGTTCCGGCTGTCATATGAATACCTATGACAGTCGTTGTGGGTAGTCAGAAGCTCGGAAGTCTGACAACCGATTTAACCTTAGGATATCGGCATTTCCCAGTAACTGGGTTGCGGAGGTCTGATGGCAGTCGCTCCGTGTAAAATACGGGTATTCAGCCGAATCTTGTTAGACTGGAAGCTGACACCAACATAGTTGGGAAAAGGCTAGGCAGAACAGTGTTCAACAGCAGCTTTTTCATGCCTTGCTTAATAAAATATTAATATTCTTAATAAAATATTGATATTGTTCTGATACTCCTTAAGAAGCAAGCGATTAATTATTTAATAATTATTGCAATTTTCCGACCACAAACCACCGCAAATCATTTTTTTCTGTGTAGTACGCTGTTTTCTATACACTGCCACATAATAATGCTGACTCTCCCTGGCAAGGTCCAGAAGGTCCAGAGACGGCGAAGGAATTACATCCAATCCTCGTAGCCTCTAGACACTCAGAAGTTTTCTTTTTATTACTCCTTATTTTTGGGTAGGAACCATAGACAGAAAAAAATGCTGTAGGAACCTATAGGTACATTGTGGGCAAAGTGTAAGTTTATGTTCTTTCCCACCAGTGCTGATGGCGAGTACGTAGTAACAACAATGACGAAGGCAGTCCTGCATCACACTGGGAAGGTGCTCTGGACCCCTCCAGCCATCTTCAAGTCCTCGTGTGAGATCGACGTGCGATACTTCCCGTTTGACCAGCAGACGTGCTTCTTGAAGTTTGGCTCTTGGAGCTATGATGGTGATCAGGTAAGACAAAAATTCCGAGGTAAAAATTAAATGTCGTACGTCATGGTAATATTCACACCGATAATTCAGCCCTCATCAAGCTGTTTCTCTCCCAGTCCTCCCGCCAGCAACGCCCTAAGCCGAGGTCCGAGTCCCGTTAGGGGTCGCCCTTAGTGCTGTTGTTGCTAGTACTCATGATGTTAGTAGAAGTAGTTAGCTTAGGTTAAGTATTTGTTTGCGGTGCATGCTTTTGCGAATCCCGCGACCCCGGCCGACGGTCAGGACGAGGAACACCGTTGGTTTTTAGCCGGTAAAAGTCTGGCAGACCTCCTCGCCTTCCCCAGATGAGGGACATCCATGAGGATTATTAATCGACAGAAAAAAAAGGCTATCACTGTTTGAATAGATGCAAAGGGTAAAAATAAAATATTGTACTGAAATTAAGTTATGATCCCAGGCGAAATTATAAACACAACCCTACAAATTAATTGCTAATGTAATAGAGTTTCCTTCACAAAACGAATGAACGACCCCATTAAATTTCTTTGATCTGCCATAAATTTTAAGTAATTCCAATTAACTAATTGCGCTGGGATAATTTACATTAGGACGCTTATAATGTCTTTTATAGTCGCCATAACGACCAAATAGCTTTCACCATCAAATTAAGGTTTCAAAATGCATATTCATTGTAACCTTTTAAAAGCAAGGACAGTCTAGCAGTTGAATACTTGCCTTCCATGCTGGGGGGTCTGAGTTCAAACCAGGTCAGAAGCTCGAGACTTTTCGAATTCATGTGTGGATCAGAATTTGATTATCACATAATTTAACGGTGAACGAAAACATCGTGAGGCCAGAGAGGATTCCAAAAAAGATTTCGATGGTGTGTGTAGCCAACCCGAACCAGACCAGCATGTCTGAATCAAACTGAATCGGTCAGCAAGTAACTTACCGAAAATGTTCTGAATTGGTGGGCTGGACCAGGTTCATCTATTAATCCCTCTGCAATCCTTTCTCTATCACTACCATTACACCAGAATTTTCATTCTTTCTATAATGTCTTATTTGATCTTCCTACTTGCATGCAAATGGTTTGTGCAAACGTTTGCGCAAACGGTATGATCGGTATTAATGGCACCACGCTGTGTACCATGCTTACTAGTGCAAATAAGATTAAGCGTATAGCCGGACCGTAATAGTGTGCTACCTTCCCTGGGCCATACGTAATTTTCGTACACTGAAACCACAAGTTACTCCTCAGATTGACTTGAAGCACATCAACCAGAAGAAAGGCGACATGGTGGACGTCGGTATCGATCTACGGGAGTACTATCCCTCAGTCGAATGGGACATCCTTGGAGTACCAGCGGAGCGGCACGAGAGATACTATCCCTGCTGCCAAGAACCATATCCTGGTAAGTTACTATATCGGGTGTAAAAATACCCTTAACGAAGCCGAGAGCCACGTATTCTTCCCATAATTACGAAGATTTTTTGGTATTGGGCCATACCTGGGAACCGAATGGTTATGGAGATATTGAAGGTCAAAGTCACCATATTTTCGTACGTTTTTCACGAAAACTAAGTTTAAATGTTATTACTAAACATTCTTCTATACAAATATAATCAACATTTTTGAAATGTAGGCACAGTTTGCTGCGCGCGTGCTTCCATTACGCACTACAATTAAAAGCTGTTTAATAATACCAAAAAATAAGTCGTTTCACAGCAATTATGTTTGCTATATATTACTTAGTTTTATGTACAGTATGCGTAGACTTCGGCTTCGTTAAGGCTATTTTTACATCCAGTATTACACAATCTGTTTACAACTTATTTTTCGATGTAAACGAGGAGTTAGATCGACAAGTATAATATATGTTTTGCAAGTAAGAGCATTAAGTATTCGTTAGGGGACAAAACATTGCCCAACATGACGCGCAACATTGAGTCAACATGACGCTGCAACGTTGCACACTGCCACGCAACGTAATATTGTACGGTAGTTCTAAGTGACGCGGGACGTGTTGCAAGCCGCCGCTTCGAGAGCGGGCGCAGGTGTGTGCGAGCGAATTGTTTCACAATATTATCCCGGGACGTTCACGGAGATGTCCCCGCGTCAAGTCCCGTGGTATGTTGTCGCGGCATGTTGCTCCATTTGTCCCTTAGAGAATACAACCAAGGCTTTACCCACTTGTCTCATGCCCGGTTCCTATAAACATAAACGAATCGTTTTACTTACCAATGGTAGAATTTTGGTGTACTAAAGCTAATTTTGCCTGTGACAGCTACTTCTACAAGGTTAGTCGGAAAGGGGGTACTAAGCCGCGGGCCACTTAAGTATCACTGATGACTATTTTAAAGCAAGTGTTAAAATTTCAAAATTCGATTTTTTTTTCCATCAAAAATAATTTTTAATTTAGTTTTTTCGAAAATACTTCAACCCTGCTTTAGTTATGAATTCAGAAAATAGGGTTTCTAATCCGTGACCCCAAATATGACCTAAAAAGTAAACAGCTGATCATAGCTGAGGATAGATAGAATTTAGCGTATTTTTTATGAAATCTCTGAACAGCTATATCTCTTAAACTATTGACTTTTGGTGAAAGTTGTAAAACAAAATGTATCCATTATTATGGGTACTTTGACACCATTTCGGCTTAGTACCCCCTTACTGACTAACCTTGTATATGGAAGTATTTGCTTCATTATTAGTAAAGATACAAGCGTCTCAATTTTAACCAATAACGCTCCGTAAATTATAGGAATCGGCCATTAGTCGACAAAAAGTTTAATATTATGAATATCGTGTGTTAACAAAAAACATCCGACACACAAAAATACTGACGATGCTGACTTTTTCAAAACTTGTTGACTGAAAACTTCATAAAAGATAAACTGAAACAAAAATCCAAAAAGGATTTAACACAACGACGCTTCAATATAAATCTAATCAAAGTTTAGAACCAAACAAATTACTTGTTACCAAGTTTGATTGGATAATATGCTTACAAAGTTGCAAATATGGGCTACCAACTTCAGTAAAGTGTTATTTCTCCTATGAATAGAAACTTGTTGGAAAATATAACAAATATTTGTATTAAATCTTGTAGAGTTAAATCTATACTAATATTATAAAGCTGAAGAGTTTGTTTGTTTGAACGCGCTAATCTCAGGAACTACTTATTGGAATTGAAAAATTATTTTTGTGTTGGATACTCCATTTATCGAGGAAGGTTATAGGCTATATAACATCACGCTACGACCAATAGGAGCGGAGCATAAATGAAAAATGTTGCAAAAACGGGGAAAATATCCACCCGTGCGAAGCCGGGACGGGCCGCTAGTGTTTGTTGATACAAGAGATTCACTATGGTCTGAACTAGTTTTAACTAAGTAATACGCGCGGCTTTTTATAATGCCCTTGGTGTTCAGCAGTGGTAGCCTAGCGGTTCAACGCTTACCTTTCATGCAGGAGGGTCTGAGTTCGATCCCTTATTTATTATTTTAATTATACAACATGGCTTATGGTATAGTGGATAATAATATATGTAAAAAAAAAATTGAAACGAAAGGACAGAAATTTCTGATTTTCTAGAAACTTACGGGATTACCACTCCATCTGCAAAGGTGTCAATTATGTGAACAGCCACCGCTTTAAACTGCCATTATACAGTGCCTAACATAACATCACGCCTTCTATTCCCGAAGGGTTCAGCAGAGGTGTTCCAATACACACTCGTTTCGCAAGTAACCTAGTGGAAATTACCGATTTTTTTGTCAATATAAACAACGGTAGAACTAATGTAATTTATATTTGTAAGACTAGCTGTTGCCCACAGTTTCCATCGCATCCTAGGGGAACTACTCCATAAAACCAGATTAATAGTATCCTACATATTAAACCAGAACATAGTCTTTATTTGTAAGCCAAATTTCATTCAAATCCATTGAGCCGTGTATGCGTGACTGAGTTACAAACATTAAAAAATCTTCACAAACTTTCATGTTTATAATATTAGTGGGATGGGATGTAGAGAGGCTGTTGGATTTGTTTTTAAGATAAAATCTTTGATCACATTTGACGTGACAAGTTGCACACAAAGGCGAGCTGTCTCGGGACACACTGTAAACTGACCGAGAATTCACCAATTGGCTTCTTTTTGCAGGTTTGACTGTTTTAGCTTTGGCATTTGAAAGCCTTTGGCTAGAACATAAAACGATAAAAATCACCAACTACTTTATATCTCGTCTACACCAATCAAGATCTTGGCAAAACTAAGCAAATCTTGACTAAAACCGCCATCTTTTCAGACAATCCTTTTATTTCCTAGTGATGTCGCACAAACCTAATCTGGGAACGTTGTAAATTACCGTAGAACGACGAAAACTCTTATCTATGCTAAATTTGTGAGTTTTACTGCCGCCATGTCTCCTTGAACAGGTTAAACTGTTGTTTTGGAAATGGCCTCTTGTACGGGCTCTGAATGCAGATCAGGCGTTGATGCTTCTAATTTATCATGTTGTATGTGTTTAGTTGTGTACTTATTGTCTTCGGCTAGAAGAGGGATTGATAGTGGATTACAGTGCAACTTCTTCTTCCTGCCCTTATCCCACACTAGGTGGGGTCGGCACAACATGTTTTTCGTAAATCCATGTTGTTAGAGGTTTTGGCTTATTGTTTTATGACCAGCCGCCTGCCTGACATCAACCCTCCTTGGGAATACTTGTTGCGTCGTCGCGCGGGTGACTCAATGTGCTTGCTCATATTATGCACTGGGTCCCAAAAGTGGATTACAGTGCACCAAATCTAAGAAATATATTTTGACAGCTGTCAGATTTTCGGATTTATTGGACTAGGCATATCACCGGTGCCGTGATTGGCCGCCGAATTTGACCACTAGCCAATCGGATTGCTCGGCGAACTTCCATTCAGACACCAGTGATCGAATGTGAAACGTCAAAAGGTATTTCTTAGTTATGTTGCACTGTAGTGACAGTGTTTTATAATTTTTCTTAGACGGTAGTCCCCTCAATTTATGCCTCTGCTGACCTGGTCGCATTTATACATATAACTTCTTCTTCTACTCTTGTAAAAGCTATACAAGGAAAGCTTACGCCGTGGTGGAAAAATTAGCCAGTCAGCAAGGTTGGTAGCGGGGCTGACTGCCTAGGTTCCAACACTCTTGAAGGCTCTTTTGATGAACCCCAAACCAAAATGTTGTCCAAAAAATTTGTTTGTATTTGTATACCCATCCATCATTAAATTATTGGCGTCCCTTTTATTACGTCCCTACGTACTGATAACTTTTATTCGTTAAAGAAGTCAACAACCATTTTTTCATTCAAATTAACACCATATCAGGCAGCGACAATCTCCAAGATAAATTGAATTCATAAAAAAAATCTTTAAGTGTCGGAATCACCGGAGATATAAAGAAGCTTGTACGGACAAAGGGCTTTCGAGAGTCCACTTGAAGCCCATAGAAACGCCCGAGTTTATGCACTTACAGTCAATTGTTAGAGAATCAAGCAGTTTACCGACCCATTCAGTTTACAACCACTTATGAGAGCAAAATACACTGACACTTCACGAAGAAAACGGCTTCAAGTAAATGTTTTTAGACACATTTTTCTTTATAAGAGGAATAAACTTTTTGATATTATCTGCTTTATTTATTTATTGGCTGTTTTGGAATTATTTGAACATACAGAAGGAAGGATGACATAGGTAAGAAAGGAGGGAGTACTGAGATGACGGCTGATAGAGGAGAATGGAAGAAGAATACGTGTTGTGCCGACTCCATCTAGTGTGGGATAAAGGCAAGGAGATGATGAAGATGTCAGAACTGTTACAACATACATACATAACATCACACCTGTATTCCCCGAAGGGTTAGGCAGAGGAGTATAGTAACACCCTCATTTCGTCGTTGTTTTATGTCTCATGTAATAAGGGGCGAGCTTATTGCCATCAACCGGGCACAAATCCAAACTCCGTGCTACTACTGAGAAATTCCTCAAGGAAAAATCCAATAACATTTTGCCCGATCTGGAGATCGAACCTGGAACCTCACGATCAGCAGTTACGCTTGCCACCACTAGACCAACGAGGCAGTCTGTCAACTGTCAACTGATACAAATTAAGACATTTTCGAAAGCTCTTAAGTGGTAACCAAGTTCAAGTTTCAAAATTACCTAAGTAGAACGAATGAAGTTTAAACTTGGGAGCTCCACACATCGAGCGCGGTGTGGTTAGCGATCGTCCCGCGCCGGATTCGGTATACCTTGGCCAACTGAAGCGCGGCACGGCACGGCATTGCCGCCGCTTTTAAAGTACAGTTTCATGTTGCTAGTTTATTCTTGATTTCGATTATAAATTCTTCAGTATTGATCTCCTTCTCCATTACAAAATAAAAAATCCGTCTTCATGGATTGAAACGGTCTCAATAAGTTCTGAACTCGGCGTAAGCGGTAGGTGCGGTTATAGTCAGCGTCCCGTTTAGTGTGCATTGTCTCATATTGATACATGGAAAAAGAGGAGCTCGTGGCTAATTACCAACCGCGCGAATCATACGATTTGCGAAATTAAGCTGCGCTTGCCGCGGTCATTCCGCGGATGGGTGACCGTTCGTTACACATTGAGACCCCTCCGTGCCTCGGAGAGCACTATAAACAGTCGGTCCCGGGTTTCATACGAATACCTGTGGCAGTCGTTACGGGAAGTCAGAAATCCGATAGTCTGACAACTGGTCTAACCTTAGGATATTGGCATTACCCAGGAACTGGATTCTGGAGATCTGATGGCAGTCGCTCCTTGTAAAATACTGGTATTCAGCCGCATCTGGTTAGACTGGAAGCTGACCCCAAGATAGTTAGGAAAAAGCTAGGCAGAACCTAGATGCATGCAACATTCGACAACCGCGGTCAGCACACCGTCTTTTTGTATGGAGCTCCTAAGAGACAGCTACAAACCCCAAATCATTCACAAAACTTAGGAGGCAGATGGAATTAAAACTAACTATAATCTATCATTTCAATTTTCAGATATCTCTATTTACCTAAGAACCTACCAGTTTGGTTGTACTGCGAAAGATCGTCACACATTTTTCTAACTTCATGGACTATTGTAGTATCCATACCTTCCTTCGTCCTGCCCTTATCCCACACTAGGTGGGGTTGGCACAACATGTACCTATTTCATAAATCTATGTTGTTAGAGGTTTTGGCTTATTGTTTTATGACCGGCCGCCTGCCTGACATCAACCCTCCTTGGTAATATTCGTTGTGCCGTCGCGCGGGTGGACTTATGCACTGGATCCAAAAATGATATGCTTGTCAATCTTATTGCCGACAACTAAGCAGACTATGTTCTTCTTGGTGAAGTATACTTGAAGTTCGACCCACTCATTCAGTTTTGCTAGGGACTTTGTATTGTACTACTTGCTATTGTAGTATCCATACATCTCAACAATTTAAAAGCCAATATTTTTTGTTGTCCAGCCATTGTTCCTCACGTGTCACAGATGCCCATCTGTAAACGTAATTTCGCTTACCAGGCTCACCATTTAACAACCGTATATTTCACGTTTAGATAAACACATTTGGAAGTTCATAATGACACCCCTTTTCATTTCAGCTTAACGACCCTCAGGAGATTTTTAACCTTTTTTTTTTCGTTGATACATTTTTACGGTTTACACCTTTCGCGGCTTATTTGATTATTTTTTTTATTATGAGGTCAAATGGTTTTAATTTGGATGAGTTATGGTTATCAGGTTGTAACGGATTGCGATTACATAAACCCCTCTTTAATGTACACAAAGAAATACAAATATTTGTAAAATATATTGAATAAAGAAATATGTACAAGTACTCTCGGCAGTCTTATAGCAATTATTAATAGGGATATAAATATTTTTCATTTACAATACGATGTTATAATAGTAGTAGTAGTAGATAAGTATTTAATCCGAAAATAACGTGGTCTTTGAACTGGCAGCCGGAATGCAATATGGCTTCTTATGTCACTTCTCTACAGCTTTTTGCAGCGTCTATGGCAGAAGGTGAATTGGATAAAGTATAGCTAATGACCAAGGCCAAATGAGCTACATCACCATTATAATCAGAACCAGACCAGTAAAAGAAAATGTTGTGAGAAAACCTGCACACCTGGTCTTCAAAAAGTTCTCAATGATGTATAAACGGTGTAAAAAGACCCTTAACGAAGCCGGAAGGCACTTATTCTCCACGTCATTGCGATCATTTTTTGTTCTGGACTATGCCTGGGAACCTTCTAGTTACGGAGATATTGGAGGTCAAAGTTCCAACTTTATCACGACTTTTTTTAAAAATACTAGTTTTGAAGGTTGCAAATGTACTTGAAATACCTCCATTACCCGTTTACTACTCATTGCATCTATCAGCACAGTGTTTTGAGTGCGTTAAAATTAGCTTTACAGGAAAACGAAATTTTACACCCAAAAAAAAAGTCGTTTCCCAGCGACAATTTTTGCGTAGGGTTACTTAGTTTGGTGTACTGAATGCATGGTTGCCGGCTTGGTAAAGGATCTTTTTACACTTTGTATAGTCCACTAATCTACACAGGTTTTCGTAGTAAACTAAGGCCTAAATCCTTCTGAGCAGAGGCCCGTGCCCAGCAGTTGGACAGTAATAAACTAATTATACCATCATATATGCGTCATTAAAATACCAACATAATCCTAACTTCATCGCTACTATTACCTATAACTTTTATACATCAATACTTGCTTAATCAACTTAATAACTTCGTACACGAGTTGGATACTACAACGGCCATTCTCGCCAAGAAGGCTGGACTAATAAACATTCCAAGCACACATCCAACCTTTCTTAGTCCGGAATAAATCATAACTAACGTAGAGCCAATTTTTTTATCACAAACATGTATTACATATCTGGGCAGAATTTTGGACCGAGCGAGATTTTTGGAAACTATCTTTTGCTTATTGTTTTGGAGTTGAATTTGTGTTGTATGGAATTGGATATGTCAGACGCCTTTTGTATTTATCGTCATGACTAACGCCGCTCGCCTGCTTATGATATCTACCTCTAAACTTCCATTGAAACGGTACAGTCAGCAGAAAAAGCCGAACACATTTTCGGGATTTTGAAATTAATTATTATCGTAGGAGCCTTAATAATAAGTAGTAAGTTTTCATTCATCAAACACCTCTGAAACTTTGAACAATCATCACTTACTTTTGAAGCTGTCGGTATTTTGTTATTGTTAACGCTCAGAAGAGTATTGCCACTAATCCTCTTAATATCATAATGATTGACGGCCTAAACTAATACCATCTCAATGTAAACCTCTGGATTGATTTAGGTATTTGACAGAAATTCAATAGAAATCAAAAACCTACACCAATTCAGAAATTTTGGATTGAGATCGGTTATTCGTTTCACCCGTTCACCAGCTCTTTGTACACCAACACAGGAGAAGGGGTGGCTTATTGACTGTCTCAAACACCATATCAACTACATCCAAAGACATTACTTACATACCATTCAGCATATCCTAAAAACAACCAACAAAATGACGTCAAAATAAAAATCCAATATTACAATTGTAATCATAGAATTATTACCCGCCAATTTAGAACATAATTGCAACGTCTTCAATGACTAGTTAAATCTAAGCAATTTGCTGGAGAGCCAAGTCTATAATTACTACCGGCTCTTCGAGGAACTTACTGCCGTCCAATTAGACGGCCTTTTCGATTCTTTGATGATAATTGTTGCTGTTTTGGGGAGAAATTGATGTCTATAACAAAATAAATCGATTCGGAGTTTCTTAGATTTATCTGATTTATTTGCTATCGCTAATGAAGCTGATAGAAGAATTATAAAATTAAAAGTAGCTTTTATGAAACAATGTAAACAGGAATTGTACATAATTTTACATAACTGCGAAAATACTAGTGTTAAGTCTGGTGATGGTGCTAACCTTCATGTAAATTAGGATGATAAACCCTTTATGTTATGTGTACATTCAAAGTCCGTAATTATAGAAGATGTAGGCTAAAATGTAGAATCATATACCTACAATCTACGGTAACATAAAAACATGTTTATTCTTAGACGAAGAACAAAATAAATATTCTACGCCAGTTTCCAGAAAACTTTATCATTTAATACCATTTAATCTATTAAGCGTAGCATTAAAGATAAACCCAAGATCCTGCAAAAACTTGGGGAACAAACAAATCGGTCAACGAAGGAGTTTATCTTTCTGTAACACTGGGTATTCTTAGAGAAAACCTCATTCAGTACAGTAACTGACCGTAACGTGTTCTAGTCTAGACAATAAGATTCTTCACAAAGACTGAAATTAAATCCTTTGTCTGTCTCTATGTCTTCTGGACTTTACAAATAGAGGTTCTTATTAAGATCTTCCATTTGTTGTTGTAAATCTTTAGGTTTGTTGGATTTATTTTGGGAGTACACATACATTATTTTAATTATCAATATTGCTGTATAATGTCTTCGGAGTTTATATTACTCAGTTTAATATTTTAGAATGTTTTATGAACATCACGATGTCTGCCACTATTTTAACAGTTGTCAATTGAATAGGATATTTCTAATTAGGATTTTAAACCGTGGCAAGCGACATTAAATTTAAATGGCGTTATAACATTTAAAACTATGATAATTGATAGTGTTATTAAGAGATTATTACCTCGTTAGATGTAGACGGCCGCCAAATAGAAATAAATACCCTATCAACTTGAAATATGATAGAATAAGAACTGTTTACTACAAAATATCGCGATTCATGATCGTTACACAGTCCTATTAGAATTTAAGACAAAATAATGTGTATAAATTCCACTTTGTCACATTTATTGCTAACGAATAGGTACTTTATTTTCTTCGATTCTTTATCCACTATTTATCAAAGCTTCGATTTCATTCTAAGCATGATCTCATGATCACTATTTATATTTTCTGGTCTGATAGAAATCGTGTTTTTTATTGGACTGTATTAAGTTTAAGTATCCTTTTCTAAGAAGAATATTATTTATGTATGAATAAGACCTTTGAATAAAAAAATATTTATTGCCTACAAAAATAACTTTCAATGCTAGTATACATTTATTCATATATTTAACAACCATATTTGTTTCAGATATCTTCTTCAACATCACGCTTAGAAGAAAAACCTTGTTCTACACAGTAAATTTAATCGTCCCATGTGTTGGAATCTCATACCTCTCAGTTCTAGTATTCTACCTTCCAGCTGATTCAGGAGAAAAAATTGCTTTAAGCATTTCCATATTACTATCCCAAACCATGTTTTTCTTACTGATTTCCGAAATCATCCCCTCGACTTCTTTAGCATTACCATTACTGGGAAAGTACCTATTGTTCACTATGTTACTTGTAGGATTGTCAGTCGTGATCACTATAATAATACTAAACGTACACTATCGCAAGCCAAGCACGCATAAGATGGCTCCTTGGGTAAGAAAATTCTTTATAACGAAGCTGCCAAAGCTTTTACTAATGAGGGTGCCGAAGGATTTGCTGAGGGATCTGGCGGCGCAAAAGATAGCTGGGAGAAGTATGAAGAATAAGAATAAGTTTAAAGATGCTCTTGCGGCTGCTGAACAGACGAATTCAAATGCATCTAGCCCTGATTCATTACGTCATCATCTGCCTGGAGGATGCAATGGATTACATTCGACTACTGCGACTAATAGGTACGTAATCTTAGTGAGAGCCTGCTGGCTGGCATTCAACTTACCTTAAAAGATAAGTTTCTAATAGACTATTAGGACATAATGACGCAAGGTTTCATCAAATTTAACAGGTTCAGCGGCCTTGTTGGTGCTCTGGGCAGCCTTGGTGCCGGATATAACGGTTTACCGTCAGTGATGTCTGGTCTCGATGACTCTCTGAGCGACGTGGTTCCTCGAAAGAAGTACCCGTTTGAACTGGAGAAGGCGATCCATAACGTCATGTTTATACAGCATCACATGCAGAGACAGGATGAATTTAATGCTGTAAGTATTTTAATACAAAAGATGAAAAGTGTAACCCACATTATCCATTTACGCCCTTATAAACTTTGAAACGATTCAAAATAACTGATGTTTTGGTAATCCTATCATATTTGAGGATCTAAAAAGACCTCCTATGCACCGCAGTGCTTTAAAATATCATCTGTTTTCATAATACTTGTCTTTAAAACTCTATTCCCATAACAGGAAGACCAAGACTGGGGCTTCGTGGCCATGGTGCTTGATCGTCTGTTCCTTTGGATCTTCACCATCGCCTCCATCGTCGGAACCTTTGCCATCCTCTGTGAAGCACCATCGCTCTATGACGACACCAAGCCTATTGACATGATGCTATCTTCCGTCGCCCAGCAGCAGTTCTTGCCTGTTGATAGTGGAGATCCTTAGGTAATCAAACCAAGATGTTGAGGGTTATCCTTGGGACATCGAAAATTTGAGTAAAAAAGTGTGGAGTTTCGGGAGTTCAAGTAATCTGGAGATGAATCCATCATGGTGATGAAATGTAGAAAAAAAATAGTCAATGGTTGTTTGATTGTTTCTTGAATATTGTTGACATTAAATTTATTCTTATACATAGCTAATACTCGCATGATTATACCAAATTTTAAAATCAAAAGAATGTACGAAAGATTTTAATTTGAAAATTTCATAAGCTAGGATTTTGCCTTCTAAAATAATCGAATAGATTTTGCTGTTAGTATCAATAAAACTAAGTTATTTTCTACATCTAAAAGCAAAACATAATATTTAACCATCTGTGAAGAAATAATCAACTTAGAACAATCTGTAACTTAGGAGTCTGTATCATAACTCCTACAATTACCGCGACAGATCCGTCAGTAGTCTCCATCTTAGTAATAAAATAAGACTTTTCCTCTAAAATATTCATTATCATAATTAGACGTTGTAAAGCCAAAATAGGCTGTGAATTGTATCGTACGTAACATTATAACTTAAGTTACTTAAGGTTTAAAGTAAAAAGTTAGTGTTAAAGTTAGTTGAAACAGAGAGGGGTAATAAATTGTTCTTCCTTCAGTTCGGTACACTAATAAATTATTTTCTTATCTTATTTTTTGCTGTTTTACTTTTAGATACAATTTTAAATAAGCTGTAAAAGAGACTGTAATTGGAGATGATGATAAAACGATTGTTGTTAGTGATTCTCCATTATTTAAAACTGAAATTATAATACTTTAAGTAACCAATTCAATATTCAGATAAATACGTTTTAACTACTCAATAATTAACGATTTTCCCGTAAATCAAATGCTTTACTAGAATTTGACGACACGATTGGTGCAGTGGCTGAGCAATTGGCTTCTGCGCTACGGGTCGTGGGTTCGATTCCCGCAGGGAACAAATATTTATATGACCTACAAATAGTTGTTCTGAAGCTGGGCCGTTGTGAATGTGAAGATTTGTGTCTGTAAACGCACCCGCGATACAGGAGAAATCTTAGTGTGGGGCAGCGATATAAAAAAAGAGTAATGTGATTAAACCAATTTCTTATTTGGAAGTTAAAGAGGAATATAGAAGTTACATTAACTTAAAATTGCACGTATGGTCCCATAACTGTACCTTTGGGGACACCTGTGGAGAAATTGTAATTTTGAAGATGAGTAAGATTATCAAATGGCTCGGTAACACACATCCATACTTACATACATAATCAGCCCATTACTGTCCCACTGCTGGGCACGGGCCTCTTCTCAGAGTGAGACATATTTAGGCCTTAGTTCACCACGCTGGCCTGGTGCGGTTGGACTACACACACCATCGAGAACTTTTTTTAGGTCCTTCGTATGTGCAGGTTTCCTCACGTTTTTCTTCACCGTTAACAAAAGTCATAATGAAATTCTGATCCGCACATGAATTTGAGACGTCAGTGGTACCAGGATCGAACTCAGACCCCCCGGCGTGGAAGGCAAGCGTTCAACCGATAGCAGGGATGGCGAACCAATGGCACACAACACAATATTTTGGGCACTGATCACAAAATTCATTATGCACTACGAAAAAAAGTGTGAAGTTGGTATTATATGACGAGCAAACGCGAGTGATCCCTAATTCAAAATTATTTGATGGCACGTCTATGATCTCATTAAACATTTCTTTAGAAAAATGGCACGTTGATACATAAAGGTTCGCCATCCCTGCGCTAAGCTATAACTGCAGGTAAAAACATTAGAATGATAATAGTTTACGTTGCCAAATCAGGTTAAATATGAGTGAGATACAAAATGTTTTGGAAGTCATTCTATTGACATAACATGGCTGTGTTAGTGATAATTAATTAATATTTGCAGTAGTCGGGAATCATAATGCTCATAATTATTACGGTTAACTATTAATATTGGCGCATGTATTGCAATTTTTAAGATATTGTTATACAATTATTATCTTGAAGTATTCATATTTTGCAGTGTACTAATATTGGAGTTTCTACTTGGAATTCGTATGAAAGTTATTTTTAATTCAGTTTATATGAGGCTAAAAATAAAAATAATAATTTCACGTTATAGACGTGTTCAGTTTTTTGTTTACAATATAATGTATTACATTGATTATTATTTTATGAGTTTTATTTTTAATAATTTAATTATTTATAATATCTATCCGAATTGTTAGTTTACGTATCGTGTAGGTGTCAGAATTGTAAGTTTATTAATATTTCTCTTTGTACTCTGTTAAACATATTATGTTAAAGTCATATCCTAAAATAACGAGATATAAATGTAGTATGCGATAATATTTGCGATATTATAATAGCATAATCAGCCCACTTATTATCGTCCCACTGCTAGGCATAGGCGTCTTCTCAGAATAAGAACGTAACAACACAATAACGAGAGATTCGGTAATTACAATTTTTAATCATTTGCTCTAAGGAGTCTATTGGCCAATACTCAAACGCTACTCAATTTTAAGTTACTGTTAATTTCGTGCTGTCTCTGTCACTTCGCCTTTGTGTGACAGTGACAGCACAAGACTTAACGGTAACTTAAAATTTAATAGCGTTTGAGTATTTGGCGATTAGTGTTTCATCGAAGTAAGATACCCGTTAGCCAAAATAAACAGAGTAGAGAAATTAGTCTTAAGCTTAAGTAAGTTTAGTTTAACGGACTTTGTAGCTGTTTAGCGTTAACCAAACTCATGTTTATAATGTAAACTTTGACTCAATAAATCGCCGAAGTATGTTTCTATTTATTTTAATTAAATCTAGTGTCCTTCCAAGTCCTTTATATGTAAGAAAAGTCTTGCGAGATTTAAGAGTTAATTGACAGAACTAGAATGTAAAGTGTACATCAAAAGTAATGATTGCTCAAAGTTTTTAAATTATTTTATGATTTAAAACATGCCTACTATTATACAAAAAATAAAGAATAGTATTATGATCATGACTGCTTTGTTAGTCTAGTGGTCGCAAGCACGACTGCTGAACATAGGGTCCTGGGTTCTATCCCCAGGTCGAGCAAGGTGTTATTGGGTTTTTCCATTAAGAATTTCTCAGTAGCAGCCCGGAGTCTGGGTTTGTGCCCAGTTAATGACAATAGGCTCGCCCCCTATTACATGGGACTTAAATACAACAGGCGAAACGAGGGTGTACTAAAAACACCTCTGCCAAACCCTTCGGGGTATACAAGGCGTGATGTTATGTTATGTTTATTATGATCAATTTAAACAAACAATTAACTATTCATATTCATCTACTTTTGCTGTAGACTGTACTACAGTGGGATATTCAGCACTGGACTTCATGGGCTGATGGTGATGATGATGAAATAAACGGGTCAATCATTAGCGAGCACGACCAGTTGATAGAACACAACAAATTCAAAAATATAATCTCACACCAGTTCCACACGCGGATCACGACGAATTGTCCATACAACGTCATCGCCATGAGTGACGAGAGTGTCTTGTATAATACCATACGATACACCCCTCGTCATATCCAAGTATTGTGGATGTACCTCAGTAAGTATAGTAGGGATATACCTACGCACGCGAACTGAATGCATTCGGGGCCTGGGGCAAAGCTCCCCCCGCCGTCCGCACGCGTCGCCTCATACACCCGTAAATGTATTGCTGCCCTTGTCATCTAACAGCACTAGTGCATTCCCACGCACATTCCTTAGCTCTGCATTCAGTTCGCGCGTACTGTACATATCTGAAGGGGTTGCTTTAAAAGAGCCTCCACATGTACTTAAGTATATTTTTTTTTTCTTTTTTTTTCGTTGGAAAACCCTCATGGCTTTCCCGGGAAAGGCGAGGTCTGCCGGAGTCTTACCGGCTAAAAACCAACGGTGTTCCTTGTCCTGACCGTTCGGCCGCGGTCGTGGGATTCGCAAAAGCATGCACCGCAACCCCGGCAGGTCCCGGTCCGCCAACCCTCGGCGGACCTCTCCTCTCCTACTTAAGTATATACCTACGTCCGACGCACCCGGAGAAGTCAGCCCAGCTACCAACCTTGCTGACGAGCTAATCTTTTCACTTCTGCATTATTCTCGTAAAGGTTGTACTACTGCGAGAGAAGAAGAAGAAGTACGTATCAGTACCTATCAGGATAATAGATGTAACGGTAAAGTATTGTATACCGGTTCCAGAAAATAGCAAAACTCTCACACTGTTTGGTATTCGATATATGCTAATAGCCTCGATAGATCATGCCCGAAGCGAGGCGAGGCAGAACCTATTGCCGCTTTGGCATGGCACGGGATTACATGCAGTGAAATTTTGTTGCTTAAATAATATCCTAAGGGATTTTTTGCACCGTTCACGACACGGCAAAATGTCGTGAGGCCTCCGTGCTCCATTATTTCTATGAACTCTCGAAACAACACGACATTATCGTGTCGTAGTGAACGGTTTATAGACATATATGGGGCTTGGAGTCATCACCTCATTATGTCGTGTCGTGTCGTGCGAGAGCTGTGACAAATGGTCTAAGTGTAAAAGTTACACATATCAGCTATAAAAAGTAAAAAGCTATATTGAATATTATATTTTTTTAGGTTAATATTGGCAGGTTTTATATATTGCAGTATTAAATAATTTTAATCCAGATTAATGGTATACGTCCAACTTACGTATTACTTACGTGTAGTAAACGCA
This sequence comes from Amphipyra berbera, assembly GCA_910594945.2. NCBI lineage: Eukaryota > Metazoa > Arthropoda > Insecta > Lepidoptera > Noctuidae > Amphipyra > Amphipyra berbera. The sequence goes on along the minus strand of OU343136.1, from coordinate 3,069,491 downwards.
TTACAGTAATCACGTAACATCCTATTTTTAACAATAGAAATAGTGTTCTCATGTCTAAAATAATGTAGGAATAAGATTTCCATTCAAAATCAAAGTCTATTTATATTTTTATCTCCCATAGACCATTTTACAGGTACTTATAAAACGTCAAAACTAGGTACACGATTCCAAAAGGTAAGAAACACCATGGAAACTCTTTAAAATAATAGATCATAACAATTCCACTACTCTAGTTATTTAAACAAATTTTCCTCTGAATTTTAGCAGCAGTACCGATACTAAAATAATAATAGAATGTGGCACACAAAATAAATCAATACTTCCTACCACACACATGGAATCCATGCCTTATTTCTAGTTATTTTCGTTCCTAAGCTAAAAATACTATCAAATACTGCCCCGCTTTCCAAACTACAAAATTTCATCGTCGTTTTTCCACTCCGCCGACATTAGCCCCAGAGTTTAGGAGCTATTTACTCTTATCCTGAATTATTCATAAAGGCTGACCGATCAGCGTTCGATTCCCGCTCGCTCCCAACATCCGAATAAGTAATTTAGCAATTCAATTAGCTTGGTATTTTATAAAAGTCTTTGGAATTACAGCTTTTGAAGTGTTCTGACTCTCGGTTGCGTTTATGTGGTCGTAAAATTTACATTTAAGATGGGATGGGAGAAGACAGGAAATAGTGTGATGGTTGTTTTTTGTCAGCTGCAAACGTAGCGAATAGCAGTGCTAGTAATGATTGTAATTGTAAACTAACTAGCACTTAGCCCGCGACTTCGTCTGCGTGAATTTGCATACAAACTTCCATCCCCTATTTACCCCCTTAAGAGCAGAATTTCCAAAAATCCTGTCTTAGTGGATGCCTACGTTACAAAAGAAACCTACTGTTCAAATTTCAAGTATGTAGCCCCAGCCATTTAGGCTCTACGTTGATGAATCAATCAGTCAGTAATGACTGACGTCATTAATGGATAACCTAGAAATAGCGTACAGAAGAAATAAAGACTAAAAAAAAATAACAAGTAGAGATAAATAATATTTTTGAAAATTTTGCATTAATAAAGCAGGTAATTAAAGTAATTTTTTCTAGTCTTGTCATAAACAAAACAGATCTTGGGGCTATATCTACATGGGACATATTATTTTTTGCTTTTTTATAAATCTTTATTTCTTCTATACGCCATTTCAAGGTTATCCATTAATTTCCTGGACACCTTGTATATTATGTATAGAAGATAGATATAACGATTAATAAACGAACGATGGCAGAGGTTGAATACCTTTTCACTCTTGTCGGCTCAGCTACAAACACAGCCAGGGCAATTGCTACAATTGAACTAATAACATGGCATACACAATTTAAAGTAGGGCTGAAGTAAAAGCCTTCTGTTAATTTGGATTGTACACTTCATCAGATTTTTTTGATCAAAAAGAAAAAAACAAAGACTGAAAAAATCTGTACTTATAAAGCTTTGATTTCTCATCCGGAGAATTTCATTCGGTGGAATAAATTTTATATTTTTCTGTATACAACAGTTCACCAATTATTCCATAAGATAGGGCATGGGCATTGGCCCTTAGTGCCTTTCCTTTCGATATTTTGTTTTCAAAGGATAATTTTCTTTTCGTCCGACTTTCTTGCTCCAAACAATCTTCAGAAATTTAAATGGGACCATCTCGGGAGAAAACTCTTTCAAACAAAAAATAATCATTCAAATTGGTGCATATGTGACGGAGTTATTCCCATACATAGGTAAGGTAAACATAATTAAACTATCACTGTCCCACTGCTGGGCACGGGTCTCTTCTCAGAATGAGAAGGATTTAGGTCTTATTCCACCACGCTGGCCTGGTACATGTTGGCAGACTACACACACCATCGCCAACTTTAGCCCTCTCAGGTGAGCAGGTTTCCTCATGTTTTTCCTTCACCGTTAACGCAAGTGATAATCAAATTCTGATCCGCACATGAATTCGAAAAGCCAGAGGTAGGTACGGGCCAGGATCGAACTCAGATCCTGTATTGAAGGCAAGCGTTCAAACGCTACGCTATCACAGCTACATACTATACCCATACATACATTAAAAAAATATACAGACCAATTGAGAACCTCCTCCTTTTTGAAAAAGTCGGTTAAAAATGCATGTCCAAATATAGTTAATTCTCAAACACCTTGCCCGTAGTTCTTATTTACCTGTGGTAAAATTAAGTTTCAGAAAGATAACTGAAACGACAATTCAAACTTGTATGCATGAGGTAAGATTGTTACAAATTTTAATCAACCAGAGTGCTTTTTCTCATATCAATGAAATTAAAATGATAACCGTGAAATCTCTTTATGTGCGGTAATATGGAATTGTCCCATAGAACGGGAACGTGAAGGAACTTGTAAGTAAATAATCAGCCCATTACTTTGTACCCACGACTGGGACACCGGGTCCACCACGCTGGCCTGCTGCGGGTTAGTGGACTTCACACACCATTGAATTTCTTTTTTGTATCCCTTTCATTTTTGTAGGTTAACTCGAACGATAATCTAATTCTGATCTCTCCTACATGGAAAAACAAAGTTTCAACCACTAGGCTGCCTGTATCTTGTAAGTACAGTCGGGGAACGAAAATGTTATACACTTGAAGGTCTAGTTTTGCTTGCACAGTGCAAGAAACAACCTATTTTACCGACTACGTATTGCCAACATTATAGAAATAAAAATATAAGTATTTTTGACAGCATATTAAAAATTATAATGGTTACATGATGACAACCACTAATAATGTCAATTTAATCATCTTGATTGATGTAATGGTTTTTACAACCAAACTCCTTAAATCAAATCAAAGACATTATGGCACTACTACGTCATATGGAGGAAAAAGGCAATTTTGAATTTGGCTACCAAATAATTAAACATAATTTTCCATGCATTGGTCTGTTCCGTTCAACAGTTTGAAAAGGTAACATATGGCCGCGACGTGGAAAAGGAATAAATTTGAATACTGGCGAACCTATTTATTCCCCTAATATACATCTTATAATTAATAGCCTTTAACACCATGTTTAACACACGAATAGGTGATTTCTTTGAGAGCATCTTCTCCTTCTTTTTATATATCCATTTGTTTATATGTTGCCAACCATTTCCTTTACCCCGCGCACCGCACCCTCTATATTCACGCGTGTACAAATAATATCTGCCGATATAATGAATGCACTTTTACGGGTTTTAATTTTCTCTTTCAATTTAAGAGAGTGGGTAGAACCCTATCAAAATTTTATCCTAAAGTCGGGAGTACGTAATATGAATGCAAAAAGATATCTGATGAAAATGCAATGGTTTCGCGGCTTTGTCTAAGACAGATAAGCTGTTTAAGACTTTTAAACTGCTTTCGCCGATAGCCAATTGGGTTTAGCCGTTGAAGACGTAGCAAGAAAAATAATACAATATTCCTCTTATTTATAACCGACTTAAAAAGAAGAGGGCTGTCTATTCGGCTCGTAAGTATTTTTTTTTATAATCGAGCAATTTTTTTTACAGAATAATGTGTTTGTTGAGAACCACTTCTGGTAATATTATGATTATTCGTATATTCAGTGTATTACAAATTTAATCTCAGATAGTGTGCGTTTGCCAAAATTTTGTTGATTTAGATATTTGTAAAATGGAAGTGTCTAGTAGCCAAGTTGCTTTTCCGGGGCAATAAAATGTCACCTTTATGTTTGTTTACAATTTAAACATTATACACTCGGGAGCTATGATCCGGGTCATCAACATAAACAAAACAATGTTGAATTGTTAAACAATGTTTCCCGAGTTTTTTTTTTTTATGTTAGTGCCCCGGATTCCTTGCTCCCGAGTGTAGATATCGTTGGTCTATCTGCATCGGCTATCTACCGATATCCAACAAGTCCTTGATGATCGATAGATGGACCCACTGAATTTCGTTTTGCCTAGCCTTTTCCTAACTTTGTTAGGGTCAGCGTCGTCTATACAGATGCGGCCGAATACCAATTTTTCACCCAGAATGACTACTATTAGACCTCCACAACCCAGCTACAGGGCAATGCCAATATCCTAAAATTAAACCGGTTGACAGACTTTCAGGCTTATGACTTCCCGTAACGACTTTCATAGATATTCGTATGACACCCGGGACTGAGCCATCGAACTTATCAGTCGAAATAACCCGGCAGATGGAAAGATTAGTGACAAAATTAGTGACAAAATAGTGACAAAAATGTAAAGGACTATGCTTAGGTGGTTTGGTCATGTTGAGAGAATGAGTGAACGGTGATTAACAAAAGGAATTTATAAGGCTGAGCATCCACCAGAGCTGTGCTAAGCTGCGTAGCGAGAAATGTGTTTTGTAAGCACCAATAGAATCACTTCATTTACCTAGCTTCGCTCTGCGCAGCTCTGGTGGATATGGGTTTAGCAGTGCGAGGTTTTTGTTCATACAAAACAAGCGAGAAATGTGTTGCGAGGAATGTGTTGCTAGGAATGTGTTGCGAGGAACGTGTTACGAGGAACGTATACCGCTCCCGCCACGGCTCATTTGTACACACACACATTACGCATTACACATTACGCATTCCTCGCACAGCTCTGGTGGATGTCCAGCCTAAGGCGGATATCAGTGGAAACGCCGGTGGAGGACGCCCTAGAAGGACATACATCGATGTTGTTGATGATATTCTTCATAAAGGACAGGTGCGTAGTACTCTCAACCAGCGTGCGTGTATGACAAGATGTATGAATGTGGATGAAGCGAAAGGGGTATGTAAGGAACGTAGCATGTGACGTTCTATAGTTTCTGCTTACCCCCATGAGAAAAAGGTGTGAGGTTATGTATGTAAATAAACCGGCAGGTGCCAAGCAGCAAAGTCACCAATGCGAGATTTTTGAAGCCATCTTTTACACCAAGCGGTCAGACCAAAGCGTAAACTGGCTTATATATTTCCATGTTATATAAAAAAAACATACAGCTCGTGAGGGGCTCGTGGCTAAATAACAACCGCGCCGATCGTACGATTTGCGAGGTTAAGCTGCGCTTGCCGCGGTCAGTCCGTGGATGGGTGACCATTCGTTACACATCGAGACCCCTCCGTGTCTCGGAGAGCACGTTAAGCTGTCGGTCCCGGGTGTCATACGAATACCTATGATAGTCGTTACGGGTAGTCAGAAGCCCGAAAGTCTGACAAACGGTTTAACCTTAGGATATCGGCATTGCCCAGTTACTGGGTTGCGGAGGTCTGATGGCAGTCGCTCTGTGTAAAATACTGGTATTCAGCCGCATCTGGTTAGACTGGAAGCTGACCCCAAGATAATTGGGAAAAGGCTAAGAGGAAGATAAAAAAAACATACAGTCGAATTGAAAACCTCCTCCTTTTTTGGAAGTCGGTTAAAAAGGGCATTTTATTAAAAATCCCGAACACTCGCGTCAAAGTATACAAGTACGCAATCTAAACAGAAATATTTTTCAATGTCAGTCACGTCAGACTCAATGGTGATAAAAAACACGGCGCCCCAGCTCTGTGCTCCTGGTACATGTGACTGGCTCTGTTCCAAACTGACACCAACTGTTCCATGGTTTTTGTAGATTGTACTCATAGGATTTTAATTCTAATAGCTTTGTTAACGGTTGGCGTTATCTTGTTAGATGGAAATGGAGTTTCTTATCAGATTTGGAAGGGAAACAGGAAAATGTGTAAGAGGGATCTGTTTATCAAAGACGGGAAAATGGTTTTACTATAAGTTTAGGAATATTTTTCCTTGTGGGGGAAAAACAATGGTGATTCTAACATTTAGCAAATATAACCTCTTATATCATGATATTTCTATTAGTCAGTTAAACTCTGAAGACTTATTTGCTCCGTGAATTCGAAAATTATAGTTCTACAAAACATCTTACGTTCTTGATCTAAACACACGGCGGTGCATCAAGCCAAGTTCGGAAAATAATACAACTATTTTATTTATATCGCATCAATTTGATCAAAAAAATTGTCCCTAAAAGTAAAAACAAATGGGACGAAAATTCACGCGGCGCCGCAGCGATACTTTAGTGTTTGCGCGGTAGTGGGTCTTTTTGCAAAATGGCGCCCCATCGCCCCGCTTCTAGTTCAAACAGTGAGGCTCCATTAATATCTCCTCGGAACGTGTGCTGAATCGTAAGTTGGGATCTAAGTATTTTTTAATGTACAATTGTCGAAAGAGATTGTATAGATATCACGTAACGTATTTTTTATGGTATTTTAACCGACATTTTCCGTTTTTTATGGGGGGGGATGCAGTTAATGCTTATAAGAACAGGACAAAAGAGGAAGGAATAAATAATTGAGGTTTTATTTATGTTTTGTTAAGGTCTGAGTTCGCTACCAGCCCGCACATCTGACTTTACGAATTCATATGCGGATTAGATTGTGATTATTACTTGCGTTAAACGGTGAAGGAAAACATCGTGAGGAAACCTGTACACCTGAGAGGACTCCAAAAAGGACTCTCGGCTCTCGATTGTGTGTGTAGTCCGCCAACCCGCACAAGGCCAGCGTAGCGGACTTAGACTTAAACCCTGCTCATTCTGAGAAGAGGCCCATGCCCAACAGTGGGACAGTACAGAATTATAATTTTGTTTGAAAAATTATAATTGCCTTTACTATTTTTGTAAGAATGCGTTGCGAGTGAGGGAAATTAATTGTAGTAGTAGATAATTGTTGCAATTTACGTCTTTAAAAATATTAACTAAGGGTTTAAGACGAAGCCGATTGTTATTTTGGAAATAAAAGTTTCACGTTTCGTTTTGCCAGTATCGTTTTTATTTATTGAAGATGTTGCCCAATATAGCCGGTTTTAGGTAGATATGTAATAATAAGCTTGAAATGTTTTTGAAACTTTGTTTAGTGTGAAAAAGTCTGTTCCCAAACTTTTAGGTTTTTATTAAGTAAAAGATCTTGTCGTATTCAAATAATAACAAAACATAACATCACGCCTTACATTCCCCGAAGGGTTCGGCAGAGGTGTTTAAGTACACCTTCGTTTCGCCAGATACGTTTAAGTCCCATGTAATAGGGGGCGAGCCTATTGCCATTAACCGGGCACAAATCCAGACTCCAATAACACTTTACCCGACCTGGGGATCGAACCCAGGGACCCATGCTCAGCAGTCGCGCTGGCGACCACTAGACCAACAAGGCAGTAAATAATAATGGTAAGTAAACAATGTTTTTCAAGAACTTTTGATAAATTTATCTTGATTGGTTAATCTCAATCTAATCCCACCCGATACCGGATCTATATTTCTTTAAACTAACTAAACTAGAACTACCAGGGGATCATAGCGCGCGAGCGAGCGAGGTTCGATTCTATGTACTTCATTACTTGTTATTAAATTTGTCAGTCCAAGCGCGAATTAGCTGCCAGGCCACTTGACGTTAATAAACATTGCGGACGTACCAGCAAGCTCTGAGCTCCCAATCCTTGCCATTAATCCGCTAACTCCTTTGAAATTCAAGGATTGGGGGGAGCCGAAGCAGGTCTAGTTATATCGGTGGCAATTTTCCACTAGTTTCTGGAGTGTGATCATCTTGAAAGTTTTATCTTGGCAATGCGAGAACTTGGTTCGACTAGCGAGGGTTTGGCGTAAATGTAATTTGACAAATCTATGTGTAATATCAGCTCTGAATAATATATTCGCTTAGTAAAGTTTCCATTGAACTTTTGTTACAAATTCGCAGACCTCGAAGTTGTGGGTCAAAAGTTTTTGTTGCTATTGTTTCTGTGATTGGGTGACCGTGACCGTTGAAATGATAACAAAGAGGCGTATGAATATGTAACCAACCCAACTTTTGTATAGTTTGATTAATGCATGGGGTATATTATTATACTGATATTGTTTGCAAAGTTTGCGAGAGCTTAGATCCCTAATTATAAACAGAGTGTCCATGGCAGAAGAAATACAAAAACCGTTCCCCTCAGTTATGCGATTATTTGAACCAAGTTTCTTGCTATGATTTGCATTCTAGCTTTTAGTGCCTAGATCATCATCCTCCTCATGCCTCCTCCCTTATGTGCTATGCTTACCTGGTCTGTGCTTATCGCATCCAGGTCTTACCCGCGATCCTTTTCTTCGTCCATCCAAACTGCCGGTCTGCCAACACTTCGTTTGCCTCTCTCTAAGTGCCATCACCACGTCTTCTGAACTTCGATCAAGTGACTACCATCCCTACCATGATCTTAATCCACAGACTGAACCTACCCAATGTGGCTTAGGCGAAATAAGTAAAAATCTCAACCTAAAGCAAAATATTTATGTCAGCAAAATATCATCGTTTTAAAAGTAACAGGAATACATAAGCGACAACGGCTGGTCTCCAACCCACTATCGCTAAGTTAGCGATAAAGTGCGAATAACTCGAGCGCCCGCCTTGGCAAACTTGCTCGACTGACAGACACGGCCGAGAATAATCTCTTAAGTTTTAGTTCATCGCTAACCATAGACTTAGCTGTGACGTATAGACGCCGTAAATTGTCAAAAGCAACTGATAAAACTCGACAATTGTTGCTATTACATGAAATATTACTGTGATTTTAGATAAATGTGTCACTGAGTCACTGTGAATAAGTACTTGCTATAAGAAAATTAGAGTGGTTACGCGTTTTAGTTTTGACGTGCAATTTTAATGAGCTTTCTTTTAAACTAACCAAGTTTATTACTCTTCTTAGATACCATATTTTTAATTCTTGCTTTGAAATTAGGACTGTAACAGTTTTGCTCCATTCGCCTATGTTCATCACACTGCTATTCCATTGATCTATGGCTTATTACTTCGATAAACCTCGCAATAAATGGCCCTGTGCACGTTAAATGCGTCCATTATCGACCATTGTGTATAGAAGTTTCAGAGTGGGCAATTTGTCTTAGGGCCAAGCCATATCTGACTGAAGATACGTCGCCGATCTTCCACCGGTACACATAATTCCATACAAACATCTCATACCGTACACATTTGACCGAAGATGCGTTACTAAAATTACTCGAGTAAATTACGCGACGGAAGACCGGCGACGTATCTTCTGTCAGATGTGGCTTGGCCCTAAGAACTGTCGATGTACGATGAGGCGGGACTCCTTAAAACCATACTATTTGTCTAATGGCCAAATACTCAAACGACTTAATTTTAAGGTGCCGTTAAGTCTCGTGCTGTCACTGTCACTTCGCCTTAGAGTGACGGTGACAGCACGAGACTTATGCCCGGTTCCTATAAACAAAAACGAATCGTTTTGCTTACCAATGGTAGCATTTATTATTACCAAACCGGGCATACAAATATACTCGTAAGCTAATTTTACCTGTACTTTCATATGGGAAGGTCTACTATGCAAAGCCATGTAGTCTTTGCTTCATTATAGGTAAAGATACAAGAGTCAAAATTTTAACCAATCAGTCATTACGGCAACTTAAAATTGAGAAGCGTTTGAGTATCTAGCTAATAGGAGCTTAGAAACCAACGTCTGTAGATACATAAGCACATTGAAGGGATTATCATTCTCCGTTTAGAACTGACACTACAATTGGTTGTTAATTATAACAATAACTTGTGATTGGGATCTCGTGAATGATAGGATACCCTAATATACGGATACAGGATATAATTACACTACACAGCCTGTTTGAACTGCACTGTGATTCTAGACTGAGTGATAATCAAAAGTTGTATGGAATTTCATTGCTGCTGAGTTTTAGCCACCAGCAATTTCCTTTGAAAATCTATTATTGTCGACTTTTGTTTCAAAAATAGTCTTGTGCAAAAAGTTTTTATACAGAATTTAGCTGTATAGATACAGGCAGTACCAACATTAAAGACTAATTTAAAAAAATAACTAAAGACCGGGGAAGAAACAAATTGTTACTTTAAATAAATTCTTACTATACTAATCTGGTTTTATTTAAATTACTCGCATTGTTTGAGTAAAGCACTGTACAAGCCTTGGTCCGCAAAGACTGCGCTGCTGGCCGCGTTATGATGGCCTCGAGCTTAGTTTAGCTACGCTCTCGGCCTTCAAGCTTGGTCATCATTGCAGCCCTTGCTGTCCGCGCTATTCCAGCTTGTCCATCAAGAGTTGCAATGCTGACCGCGCTGTGATGGCCTAGAGCTGCGCTACGCTGCGCTCTCGGCCATCATCAGTGCTGCCAGCAACGCAGTCATTACAGACCGCGGCAGTAATGTACTATTGTGTGATTACTACAATCCAATAAGAATAATGCTCAATAAATTTATTGTAAACTACCTGTCCCTGATACTTCGTCTGCGTAGAAGTCGGATGGATTTAAGTTTCTTGCGCGGAACCCTAATGAAAATAAAAATAAACGTAGTTACTCCTTATAACATCGGCTATCTACCAGTGTAAGTCGCGTCAAAATCGGTCTAGCCGTTTTGGAGATTAGCCGAAACAAATAAACAGACATATAATTTTTAAATTTATTTTTTTGAGAAACCATATTAAGACACTTCAATTTTATTTATTTGTATGGACTTTTTTGTGAATACAGAGAGCACTAAGAGGCTCGTGGCTAAATATCAACCGCGCGGATCACACGATTTGCGAGGTTAAGCTGTGCTTGCCGCGGTCAGTCTGTGGATGGGTGACAGTTCGTTACACATCTAGTTCCTCTGTGCCGCAGAGAGCTCGTTAAACAGTCGGTCCCGGGTGTCATAGGAATACCTATATGACAGTCGTTACGGGAAGTCAGTAGCCCGAAAGTCTAACAACTGGTCTCATCTTAGGATATTGGCATTGCCGAGTAAATGGGTTGCGGAGGTCTGATGGCAATTGCTCCGTGTAAAATACTGGTATTCAGCCGCTGACCCCCAATATAATTGGGAAAAGGCTAGGCAGAACAGAACAAGGAGCACTAAGACTTGGTTGTAATGTTATTTTGTTTAAAAATATTGAGGTAGCACGAACGTTTGACGTATAATATCGTAAACATATCGTTAACGTAAGCGAATAATGAATCGAAAATACAACTGTCCTATAATATTTTGGTTTATTTTTTTGCGACATGCACAATTTGTATGTATAAATAAAGTTTTCAATTTAATTAAATTAGTAGGTATGTGCGAAACGAGTATTTTCGTTTTATTAACGTTGTTGCTATTACGTTACTATGTTGATATCATTCGTACTAGGCCTACAGAAAGTAACAGTCACTAGGTATAACCATTCTAGTTCTGTTAATCCTTCAAACTACAAATTTAAACTTCAAGTACCAGGCGATAATAAAACGCAGGAGCCTACAGACCACCACTCCAATTAGCCGTATAGTTTGAATGTTCAAACATCGAATGGCAAAAATTATAACGGATTAGCTAGGGACCGGTGGCGTCGCAAACATGGCGACCACATCTGCAATTCAATTAAATTCCAAGTTAAATTGCTTCTAGCTTTGTAGTGGCAACATTGAATTATTTGCCAGCTGTTATAAACTGCCCATAAACCATATTAAACGACAGATTTATTTATGCATAAATTCCTCGCTTCAGTTCCGAATTGTGTATTTATTTTGTGATAGTTCCTTACCCGTTCGGAGTATTTGAGTCAATAAACTGGTATTAAGTGTTATTGTAAACGATTGGTTGTTTGTTACTTCTTTATCGCTTATCGGAGAGAAAATGTTGACTGATTTTCTTCTTGAGGGTATTAAAAGAAAATCTTATTTATCTTCATTCTGTATTTATCTTGTTGGGTAAACGGGATTTTAATCTCTGAAGCTTGTTCTTGGGCTTATGATAGGATTTTAAATAATATTTAAGTGCTTTTTTGATTATGTTCACAAATGTTACAATCCATACCTATAACAGCTAACTGTAATTGGAAATATAATAAAATTCTATTAACAATCCAATCAGATGTCCCCAAAACATTATTAATTCGCGTTAAATGTCAAAACGTCCCTATTTACTACGACACTGGGCATGTTTACAAGATCTTTTGATACCACAATAACAAACCGAAATGAGCCAGAAACCAGAATCAAATCCCAAGACTAATAAATATGCCAATGATTTGCCATCCAATTCGGCCGACTACAAAATCTTTCCGATGGGAGCTGTGCATTAGCATACAACTCGCACAACTTAGAACTTGCCTTGCCGAACCTCGACTGCTTTAGAAAAACATCCCCTATTTCTTCCTTCTTTATGAGTTCCTAGTACATTTTTTTCAAGCAATATAAAATTTGGCAAGGTTATTCCTGAGGTTGAATAGGAGGAACAATCCTTCAAAAGAGCTCACCTCTTTCAATGAAACTTGTAAGGGGAAGTTTGTTTTAACTCCTCTTAATTTATGCGTTTCGCGTTTAATTTTGTTCGGGGGCCGACGGAACGAATTTGATTTTCAATAGAAGATAATGCGGCGTTCTGTATAAACTGACGACCGATGACAGCATAGTTTACTTTCTCGAACTGCTGGCGCCTTGGTACTTTATTAATTTAAAGTGAATCCTACTCCTATAACCTTCTTTTTTAATCTCATAGTTAAACCGTTTATTAATTAATTATTTATTTGACGACACATTTGGTGTCATGACTGAGCCTTCTGCCGTGGGTTTGATTCCCGCAAGGATCAAATATTTGTATGGCCTACAAATAGTCGTTCCGGGTCTGGGCGTTTGTGCATATAAAGATTTCTCTGTAGACGCACCCACAATATACAGGAGAAATCCTAGAACCCCTATACTATTATCGTCTCCAGCCACCCTAGTGCGTGGCCTGCGGGCGGTGGGTTAGGGGACCCGCCGCCTGAACAGTAACAGGCCCGAGAAGGCAGCTCGCTGTGTTCCGTGCGCTCTTCTCAGGAGGATGTGGGGCAAGGCCCCACAGAGGAGAGGTCCGCCAGGGGATGGTGGACCGGGACACCGTTGGTTTTCAGCCGGCAAGAGTCCGGCTGACCCCCTCGCTTTCCCAGGGCGAGACACATCCATGATGATTTACGAAAGATAAAAAAAAAATTAAAAAGTTAAGAAAATTATAATTTTACCTAAAACCACACACAAAAATATGATTTCGCCCTAATAACGGATTTTCGAATCAAATCAAGTGGCAAATCCTTACCGAAGATACCAGTTTTATAAGAACCGCAAGCTTCGGAAGTATAATATTCAATAGACACATTTATCATTTCTTGCATTTTAAATAGTACATTTATCATGTAGATATCCGTATTTTATCCCGTCGCACACCCGTCTTACCGACGGATACCGTGTTTGAATCGTCGGTCGTCGGTAAAATTTTACAACTAGCGCAGGGCGATTAGGAACAGCTGATGCAGTTGACGATTCTCTTATATCTTCAGAGCCGCGTGACAAACTTTTATGTCATGCTTTTGTACGCAACTTTGTTCGGCTTGACATCAAAGGATAGCACGTATTCTATAATGCGTTGGACCGTACACAAAAAAACAGATATTTTCCAAAAAAAAAACGCGTTTTTCAAGTTTACTCACTCCTCTAGCTGAAGGGACCTCGATGTGAAAACTTATGTCGACTATATCTTTTCTAACATAAACATAACATCACGCCTGTATTCCTCGAAGGGTTGGGCAGAGGTGTATAGTAACACCCTCATTTCGCAGTTATGTTTAAGTCCCATGAAATAGGGTGCGAGTCTATTGCCATCAACCGGGCACAAATCTAAACTCCGGGCTGCTACTGAGAAACTTCACGCAGAAAAACCCAATAACACTATGCCCGACCTGGGGATTGAACCCAGGACCTCGAGATTAGGCCAACGAGGCATTTGTACTTTTCTACACGTATAAAAAAATATTATTTTGGTTTAAAAAGACTTACGTAACTTTGCGTAAAGATCACCATATTATTATGGGTAAAATAATTAAATCATAAGAAAATTCCTGTGACGAAACTATTGAATATATTTGATATTTTTTTGTATACGGTCTCATTGACAGCCTTGTTCCAACCCGTGTTGAGTACAGGCCATCTTCCTCATGTGCCATGGGTCCCTAGTCTCTGCCAATCGCGTCCAGATCTTACCCATGCGATCCTTTGCAGGTAGTGCATAAAATATACCTTCATATGTATGATTCGATTGGAATGAATATTTAAAAATATAAGTATAAAAACCCATAAATTAAAAAAAGTTGAATTTCGTTCAGGAATAAAAACACAAAAAATTGTATCAGTCGGATCTATTCAATACGAAATATTCACTGCAGCATTGATAGAGACGTTTTAGTTTTATTTCAGTATATACCTTTAGGAAATATACCAAAAATCTTAAATATACAGTGTACGAAATTTTAAAATTATAATGCTATGTACCTACTTAACAAAATATTCACTGTGGAGCGGTGCCCGAAAATGTTGTCCCAACAACAATATATCAAACGGGCCAACTTGCGAGCTCCTAGACTATTTCTTTGATGTGAACGCACGCTGAATTTTCAGAATACCTTGAATTTTAGAGCAAATTATGTTGGAATAGTTCCTTTAGCTACTATTATCGTCTTAACGTGGTTTGGAACGCTATAAGCGAGAGGTGACCATGGTTTTGTTTTTAGCCAGGACAAAAGTCCTCTCATGGAATGATTTTTATTATTTTTTTGTTTTTTCGTAACGTGTTAAATAAAATACAACGCTCTGTTTTGTTCATACATTCCACCGGGACAACGAAAAATATTTTTCATATCGCGTGATTGCAAAACTGACAATATCCTTTGTATTGACGGTTTAAAAACAGAGGAAAAATACATTGTTTTTTTTTATATTCGATGTAATTTAACAATGTAGGCTCATACATATTCGCGAATCCATTCGCCATATTATTTCTGGTTGTTTTCGTCTTGCTAGCGGCGAGTACTTGCACAGACACAACCTAGTAGCTTGGATTATCCACCAGCAACTTGCTCTAAAATACAACCTTGTGGACGCAGAAGTACCATACTACAAGTATGTGCCCGACCCAGTTCTCGAGAAAGGTAACGTCACATTGTACTGGGATCGATCTATCATCATCGACAGGACTATTGTTGCCACTAAGATCGATCAAAGGGTCTCACAATGATTGTTGATATCACTGTCCCACATGACGAGAACCTTGTGAAAGCCGAGAAGGATAAACAAATTAAGTACCAAGACTTAGCACACGAGATTGTCGACATGTGAGAGGTTGACTCAGCAGTTGTTGTGCCGATAGTCGTTACGGTCAACAGCTTAATGGCCAAGAGCCTCGACCAACATCTGATGAGGCTCTCATTGCGCGGCTGGGTCAAGTGCCTGATACAGAAAGCGGTACATCTGGACACGGCGCGTATTGTTAGGAAGTTCCTCTTTCTGAAGCCCATTTTTTTTTTTTTTTTCTCGTTGGAAAATCCTCATGGATGTCCCTCGCCCGGGGAAGGCGAGGGGGTCTGCCGGACTCTTACCGGCTAAAAACCAACGGCGTTCGTTCTCCTGACCGTACGGCCAGGGTCGCGGGATTCGCAAAAGCATGCACCGCAACCCCGGCAGGCTCGGCCCTGACCACCGCTAGCTTGGACCCAGTTCCCGATGCCGGTGGGCTACTATTTTTTATAGAAATATTTAAAAATAAATGAATAAACGGAATTAAATTCTATTTCTAATTTTAAAAGTGTGTTTCGTTGTTGTGTGGTGGCAACAGTCAGTGAAACAAGATAGTCGCATCATGATCGACAGCTTACTCGATTCATTTGCAATGCTCGGTCGCGTCAATAGTCCGCAACTCTATAGTAAACTGAAACCCATTCGTGTGCATACTCTGACGATTGAATTGTCGATTGACTTAGAACGACGAAGCTGTAATCACAGAAGTGTCGATCTGTCTGTCTGTGCGTTAAACAGATTGAATCTAGATTAAATACTTACTATATTAAGCTATGCATTCACTTAGCATTAACATAGCATAATAAGGCCGTTACTGTCCCACTGCTGGGCACAGGCCTCTTCTCAGTATGAGACAATGTTACTATCTAATATATTTTTAAACTAACTTTTACGGAACTTGATTATTGAATATTTATTTTTTATTTATTTTCACAACACAACTAACATTACAGGTTGCCCCAAATCGGTAGCGTGGCCACAAACAATACTTATTACGCCATCCATAGCATAACTCATGCAAAGTAATTTTTATGAACTCATTTAGAGAACAGAAAAATAAATCTACCCTTTCCGCGATTTCATTAAGTGTACGTAAGGCGCGCGTCATTGGTGCTTTACCTAGCAGGTTGGTCCAACCGCGCGGCACCACCGGTAACCGCTTATCTATTATGATTCACCACTGTCTTAGTTCCAAGAACATTTTTCTTTATTTGTTTGTTGCCTACGTCCTTAACCTTTAATTTAGACTATTTTATAGTACGTACACACAACGCTAAAGAACGCCAATAAAGGCGGCCAACGAACGGGATTCTTCACAGTGTACATCAGAAAGAAACCGGATTCGTTGTAAACGAAGTTTGGTCAAATTAACAAATGACGAACATTCATTGGCGTTCTTCGGCTTGGTATGTACGAGCATTAATACCCGGTTCCTATGAATAAAAACGAATCATTTTGCTTACCAATGGTAGCATTTTTTATTAGCTATATTTAACTGTTATAACTACTTCCGTGTGGGAGGATTTACTGTGCAAAGATATTAGGGTCTTTGCTTCATTATTGTTAAAGATACAAGAGTCTCAATTTTAACCAATAACGTGCCGTAAATTATAGGAATCGGCCATAAAATGCCTAATTTATATGCTGATTTAGATAGAAAAAAAATCAGCATAATTATCGTGAGGATTTTTTCTAAATCTAATTTTTTACATAACTCATAGCCACACGAGCGTCAGGCAACACCTATTGTTTTCTGTCCCTACGTTACGCTCCTATTTTCATTAAGGATAAGTGACGCATGGATATTTAGCCCTTTATCTTTTTGATTATATTGTGTGGAGCAATTATCCCTTATGATGTAAACAGCGTTTTAAGGCTTAATGTAACTACTTGAAGGTAATTGTAACAAAATTAAACACCTATATTAAATTATAAAGAAAGGCACATATCTTTTTATTGTTTTCTTATTTTTGAATCCTTAGAGTAGATTGGCTTTTAATAAGTATTTGGTACTGAAAATATACAAGGTTAGCCGAAAAGGTGTTAAAGTACCCATAATAAGGGATAACTTTTGTTCTACAACTTTCCCCAAAACTCGATAGTTTAAGAGAAATAGCTTTTCAAAGATTTCGTAAAAAATATACTAAAATCTATTTGTCCATAGCTATGATCAGCTGTGTTTACAATTTAGGTCATATTTGGGGTCACGGATTAAAAAATTAGTTTTCTGAATTCATAACTAAAGCAGGTATGTTTTTTTTTTTAAATAAAATAAAAATCTTTTTGCATGCAAATAAAAATTACCGAATTTTGAAATTTTAACACTTGCTTTAAAATAGTCATCAGTGATACTTTAAGAGGCCCGCGGCTTAGTACCCCCTTTCCGACTAACCTTGTATAAATAATAGCAGCCAACTACTACTGAATGCATTATAGAAGTACCTAGATATGTACTTAAACAAATAAAGGAAAAAGACGTATGACGAAAATCCTAGTAATAAGCACTATTGTATTGTATTTCTCATGTAAGTGACTGTAGTCTTTTATGAGAATAAATTTCTTTATCTATACTAATATTATAAAGTTGAAGAGTTTGTTTGTTTATTTGAACGCGCTAATCTCAGGAACTACTGGTTAGAATTGGAAAATTATTTTTGTATTGGATAGTTCATTTATCGAGGAAGGTTTTAGGTTATATAATATCACGCTACGACAGATAGGAGCGTAGCATGAATGAAAAATGTTGCAAAAACGAGGAAAATGTCCACCGGTGCGAATCAGGGACGGGCCGCTATACACAAATATGAATGGACTGCTGTAGTTTCAAGCATGTTCTTCTAAGAATAAGAATAAGAATTATTTATTGCGTAACTGTGTACAATTAGATCTTATAATATAGCAGATTTTAGGATCAACAGTCTACCCATGTCGGATATGCAATACTTAACAAAGAAAAGCAAATTGATTATTTATTTCCAAGTGTTAATTAGATACCTACTACATCATTTTTTGCCAAAGAACTCATGCAAATTATAATAAACATTATTAAGTAACATTCTTTTTAGTTTGGTTTTAAACTTGTTTCCTGTTAATTGTCTTATAGCTGGTGATAAATTATTGTATACACGAATAGCAGTTATGTAAGTACTCTTATAATACATCATATTCTTTACTCTGAGTAAAACTATATCATATTTATATTGGTTGTTTCTCCATAGAAAGGTAAGTTTTGAAACATGGTAATGCTTGACGTTCAACTCTCAATGGTCTTATTGAATCAATGATATGGTTTAAATTCCTTTCTCTTTACTTCACAAGGGCCTCGTTGGTCTAGTGGTGGAGCGCGACTCCTAATCGTGAGGTTCCTGGGTTCCATCCCCAGGTCGGGCAAAGTGTTATTGGGTTTTTTCGAGCGGAATTCCGCAGTAGCAGTCCAGAGTTTGGATTTGTGCTTGATGGCAATAGGTTTTACATGAGACTTAAACATAACGACGAAATATGCGTGTTACGATACACCACTGCCCAACCCTTCGGGGAATACAGGCGTTATGTTATGTTTATTTCACAAAACTAGCTACGTTTTGCCATTTATAATGGTTTTTTCAATTATACACTTAACGTCATGTATTTCCTTGAAAACTGTACTTAATTAACCGACTTCCAAAAAAAGGAGGAGGTTATCAATTCGGCTGTATTCTTTTTTTAAATGTTTGTTACCTCACAAGTCCGTCATTTATAGACCAATTTGGAAAATTCTTTTTTTGTATGAAAGAATATTCTTTCGAAGTGGTCCCATTTAAATTTATGAAGATCTGATGAAGAACTTGGGAAATTGACAATGGAACTCCTCAATGACGAACAGTACGCATAATGTGATGATGTGATTATGTTACGAGCGGCGTCTTTAGTAGGTCCAACCATGTTTTAATGAAGGCCACTAAGATGAAAAAAAAAACCGGTTGGTTTTATTTTTGTTAAGAGTACATTACTGCCGCGGTCAGTAATGACTGCGTTGCTGGCAGCGTAGATGATGGCCGAGAGCGCAGCGTAGCGCAGCTCCAGGCCATCACAGCGCGGTCAGCATTGCAGCTCTTGATGGACAAGCTGGAATAAAGGCCGAGACCGAAGGTCGAGGCCTTTATAGCGCGGACAGTAAGGGCTGCAATGATGACCAAGCTTGAAGGCCGAGAGCGTAGCTAAACTATGCTCGAGGCCATCATAGCGCGGCCAGCAGCGCAGTCATTGCGGACAAGGCTTGTACAGTGCTTTACTCAAACAATGCGAGTATTTTAAATAAAACCACATTACTATAGTAAGAATTTATTTAAAGTAACAATTTGTTTCTTCCCCGGTCCCTAGTTTTTTTTAAATTAGTCTTTAATGATTGTACTGCCTGTACCTACTGCCTGTACTTATACAGCCAAATTCAATATAAAAACTTTTTGCACCATACTGTTTTTGAAACAAAACTCGATAATAATGGATTTTCAAAGGAAATTGCTGGTGGCTAAAACTCACCAGCAATGAAATTCCATACAACTTTGCTGGAGCCTATTCAAGTAGCGCGGAAAGGTCGACTTTGCTCAAAGAAGGTTGTCAAAATAATGACCACATTACAAGCATTTCTGAGTAAAATGTTTTTTTTTGTATACCTGCAGTTCATCAGTCTTGGTATTTAGGTCCCACGTATTGCAGCGCTTGCTTAAAATCTACTTTCTCAGTTCCTACGTTCGAGTCATCTACCAGGATGATATAAAATCAAGAAGGTACAAATTAAATCACTATCATCTCACATCCGAATGTGATCGCACAAGATTCGTATTCATGCCGTCTCTGCCGGAAATGACGATAGAGCTGACAGAGGCCCTCGATTAGGAAACCGATTCACTGCCTCTTTCATATTAAGTACACGTAAAGTTCCTTTTATAAGGATACAATCGAAACACACGCAGTGAATGGGCGTCGTGGGCAGATTTGACATTCCCATTTCGTTTATGTTTTTCTCATGATGGAGAAATTAGAGCTTAATTCTTTGATATATTTGGAGCTATGTGCAGAGATTACATTATTTAAGTACTAGCGGCCCGATCCGGCTTCGCACGTGTGAACATTTTTCCCGTTTTTGCAACATTTTTCATTTATGCTCCGCTCCTATTGGTCGTAGCGTGATGTTATATAGCCTATAACCTTCCTCGATAAATGGACTATCCAACACCAAAATAATTTTTCAATTCCAAACAGTAGTTCCTGAGATTAGCGCGTTCAAACCAACAAACTCTTCAGCTTTATAATATTAGTATAGATGTGTCCCCTTTTTTTAACGCGGTTAAATCCTCTTGGATCTTTGACTCTTGCCAACTCATGGCCGATTCCTATATTTACGGAGCGTTATTGCTAAAAATTGAGATTCTTGTATCTTTACCAATACTGAAGCAAACACCTCATAGCTTTGCATAGTAGCTCCTTCCATATGGAAGGATAACAGGTGAAGCTTACGAGTCTATTTATATTATGTCCAGTTTCGCAATTAAAAATACTACCATTGGTAAATAAAACGATTCGTTTTTTTATAGAAACCTGGCATAAATCCACAATGTGTTCCTCCAAGGTTCTATGGCTGGGATTGCTGGATTAGCTATTGCATTCACCACAACCCTTGCATTAGGACTTGATCCACCATGTTGGCTTGGTGCGAGTTGTGTACTAAAAGTACTCAAACGCACCATCGAGATACTTTTTTTGTAGCTTTCTCGAACTTTCTTATTTTCTCACGGTATGTATTTGAGTAATTGGTAGGTAATTTGACTGATTGTTATGATAATTATGTGTCAAACGAAAAAAAAAACCGTGTTTATCACTAAAGATACCAAGAAATTAGGACTTGTTTTCTAAGTATCTACCAACGAAATGTTAAAAAAAAAACCTGTCGTACCAGCAAAAGACGTCTCAAAATTTTCAGTAAACCGTAAATTTAGGTCTTCTTTTCGTGTGGTTAGTAACTGACCTGGTGTCAGAGTTTATGCCGCCCATGGGCCTCTGACTTGGCTTCACATACCGTCGAGAAACATCTCTCAGCCATGCCGGTTTCCTCACGATGTTTTTCTTCACCGTTTTTAAGCAAGTGATAATTTTACAATACGCACATGAATCCGAAAAGTCAGAGATCAGTGCCTTGGGTTCGAACTCGAGACCTGACTTGGCAGTCCGACGGTCACACCACTAGGCTATCACTGTTTATATTTAGGTAAAATCAAAACACAAATGACGTCAAAAGTCTCTCTTATAATCCGGCAATTTATATTTTCTTCATTATAAACAGTTTGCCTAGGGCGGTCTTATAAAGGGCATGTCGCGGCTTCTCCCTTTGTGGCACAAGCGTTCACTTATTACGCTTCGTTTACCGGTTTTATGTACGTCAATGACGTCATATTGTGGTTGGTGATTTATAAGGGGAGTAATCATTTTTTGTCAAAAAAATATGGTAATAGGATATAGCTAGACTATGCTTGGTGCAAAATAACAATAAAAACCTTGACCCTGAGTTTGTTTCACCGTTTCTTCTCAAGCGGTCAGTTATCTTGGAAATACCAAAACAGCCTAGTATAGTGACTTATGGCCGGTTACTATGGCGAAAACGGATCGTTTTACTTACCAATGGTAGTATTTTTTATTGCTAAACTGGGCATATGAATAGACACTTTAGCAAATTTTATTACTGATAGCTACTAATGTATGGGAGGGTCTACTATGAAAAGCTATGGGGTCCTTGCTTCATCTTTACATAGTATAAAACAAAGTCGCTCCCGTTGTCTGTACGCTTAGATCTTATAAACTACGCAACAGATTTTAATGCAGTTTTCAGCAATAGATAGAGTGATTGAAGAGGAAGGTTTATATGCCCCACATTAGTATCTACATTGCACCGGTGCAGAGCCGGGGCGGGTCGCTTATTATTGATAAAAATAGAAGAGTCTAAATATTTAACCATAGGATTTTCAATAAACTATATGGGGTATATCCGTTTTACCCGTTGATGTACCCCACTCTGTTTGTGCTCGGTATGGTCGGGTACAACCAACTGAGGGTATTCACGCTTGTTGCGTATGTGGTTAGGTTACTTCGTGGCATTGAGCATAACCCAGGAGTACTGCAGCGCCTAAGTGTATGTGTACCTGACCGCTATGTGTGGAGGCGGCGCCGCCCGCCACTACTGGCCGTGCCAGCGGCCAGGACCAACCTTCTCGCCAACACACCATTGACCCGCGCAATTCGGGTTATTAACGATCTTCACGTGAAGATCGATGTATTTACATGCCCTTTGAGTGAATTCGCAAAAATACTGTTGTTTTTGTTATGCTACAGTGTAGATTAGTGTAGGATATAATTAGGTTGTTGTTTTTATTTTATTTTTATATGTATAGATATTTTTTAATTGTATGGTAATTTTAAGACCACACTATCGCATTAGGTATACACCTGTAATGATAGTTGTAAGGGAGATTATAATAAATAAATAAATAAAAAGGAATGGTCCATTATAAAAGTTGAATATAACCTATTTATAGAAAAAATATTTAAACCTTTGAGTCTTTGGCTGGTTTCTATTGTTTAAACTGTGATAATAGTTTAAATTATATTGAAAATACTTCAAATATCTTTTGCATTGTACTGTATTTTATCCTGCCGGTTCCTCAGTAGCAGCCCGGAGTTTGGATTTGCCTGGTTGATGGTAATAGGCTCGCCCCTATTACATGAAACTTAAACATAACGGCGAAATGAGGATGTTACTATACACCTCTGCCCAACCCTTCGGGGAATACAGGCATGATGTTATGTATCTTTTTTATTACAGGCTAGATTAGGTATATCATAAATTATTATTATTGTTCAAACGAGTAATTAATAAAATCTACCAAAGGATTATTTCTTTACCTAATCCATAGGTATTGCACACACGATTGAAATAAAACTATATTTTTACCGGTAGGTACTCAACTTTCGTGTTGGTAAAACCGATATTTTTAATTTACGACTGAATACAGGTTTTTTCAATAGATTTTAACTTATTCCCGGTTCCTATAAACAAAAACGAATCGTTTTGCTTACTAATGGTAACATTCTATTACCAAACTGGTCATACAAATAGACTCGTAAGCTAATTTTACCAGTGATAGCTACTTCCATAAGGGAGGGTCTACTATGCAAAGCTATGATGGTCGTTGTTGTATTATTGGTTATAGGTACAAGAGTCTCAATTATTACCAATAACGCTCCGTAAATTATAGGAATCGGCCATTAATAGATATTATGATCGGCTGCGGTTACAAGCAACATAAGTAAACAAAAACACACCTACTAAATGACTAGGTACCATCGCGGACATTTGCGGTGAACCACTTTTCGACCTTATTACTAAGGTAATGAGGTTGAAAAGTAATTCACCGCAAATGTCCGCGGTTGTACTCACAATAATTCCCACATGTAACCTCATATAAGTATACGTATTCTCAGCGAGAAAAAACGCCTCCAATAAGCCTTAGGCAATACCCGCAATGAAGTTACCAAATTCAGAGGCTTTATCTGGAACAACTAATGAACTCAATATATAAAAAAAAAAATGTATTGGTTGCCATAGGTACCAAGATTAGTTTTAGGTTAAAAAAAGGCGAAGGAAACGTAGTTTTATAATATACCTATATATCAATTTAATTTCAGATGTATTTAGAGTGTGTTAATCATTATTTTTTTATTATATTCCATATTTATCGTTTTTTTTTACTAAGAGCACGTTCCCACTTTGTCGTGACGACAGATAATCGTGCAGTTTTAAGTGTCGTGGCTTATATATTTAAATGGAAATGTTCACATATAAGACGACACGATTAACTGTCGTTTACGACTTGTTTTTGCAGTGACGACAGATTGTCAAATCAATGGGAACGGCTAGCGTGATAGTCGTAAAACGATAAGAAAACGTCACGACATCGTGACGGCAAATCATGGGTCGTTATTACGACTATCTGTCGTGGCCACCATAAAAATATCGTCTCGTCGTAGCTTGCTACTGATGTGCAAACGACAAAGCGACTGACGTGAAACGATACAATGTCGTCGCGATCTAATGGGAACAGCTAGATACGATAGCCGCTAAACGATAAAAAAAATTGCCGAAACAGTCGTTATAATGGGAACAGCTAGAGCCGACAGTTGTCCAACGATAAATTAATCGTCACGACATAGTGGGAACGCGCCCTAAACCCAAATTGAGTTATATTATGGATTGACACTAATAAAACTTTTCACGATGTAGGTAAGTACTTACTTCTCAAGCCGGGTACATATTTTTGTCAGGAATATCATGTTTATCTAACAAATTCGGACGTGGTTGTGGTCCGAGTGTTCTCTAAACATGTTTTCTTAGATTTTTGTCACAGCATACCCGACTTTAGAAGTTTTAAAAAGTCTTACGAATTCATTTACCCAAATGGACCATATTCTATGCATATATCATCGGATAAATTCTGAAGTGATAATGATGTGTATGAAGAAATGTATCGGTTGACGTACGAAGTTTTTATAGGGGATAATGTGGTTTTTCATGACTAATTACCATGGGGCTTATGGCGAATTACCAACCGCGCTTGTCATACGATTTGCGAGGTTAAGCTGCGGTTGCCGCGGTCAGTCGGTTGATGGATGACCGTTCGTTACACATCGAGACCCTTCCGTGTCTCGGAGAGCACGTTAAACCGTCGGTCCCGGAGGACATACGAATATCTGACAGTCGTTACGGGAAGTCAGAAGCCCGAGAGTCTGACAACTGGTCTAATCTTAGGATATCGGCATTACCCGATAACCGAGTTGCGGAGGTCTGATGGCAGTCGCTCCATGTAAAATACTGGTATTCAGCCGCATCTGGTTAGACTGGAAGCTGACCCCAACATAGTTGGGAAAAAGTTAGGTAGAACGATGGAGTTCTTGTTTGAATTTTTCGTGATGTTAGAGGTTTAACGTGCTCTTTGAGATACGGAGGGTTCTCTATGTAAAGAATGGTCACCCATCTACGGACTGACCGCGGCAAGCGTACGCAGTTTAACTTAACAGATCGATCAATCCTGGCGTTTATTGAGCTTTGAGCCCCTCCAAAATTCTAAGAAGCTTGACTTTGAACACGATAAAATGTTATTAAATCCCCTACTACCGACATATTGTCGTAAAATAAAGTTATTACAATTAATCACTAGCTCAGGGGCTATTGCTTAGATATAGACATAAATCTAGACTCAAGTGCGTGTTAAAGATGAATAGTACGGCATATATTTTCAAACGATCTAGTACTATGGAGACTAGATAATTTTACGAACTTCTAACTTTCTTTTTCTCCTAATACCCAATTATTAATCTGTCATGTAGTTACGGAAAATTCACACAGTAATAATTATTACATACATAAACTCACGCCTTTTTCCCATGGGGGTAGGCAGAAACTATAGAACGCCACATGCTACGACTCTTACATACCCCTTTCGCTTCATCCACATTCATACATCTTGTCATACACGCACGCCGGTTGAGAGTACTACGCACCTGACCTTTGTGAAGAACATCACCAATAACATCGATGTAAGTCCTTCTAGGACGTCCTCTACCGGCGTTCCCATTAATATCCGCCTTATAAATTCCTTTTGTTAATCGCCGTTCACTCATTCTCTCAACATGGCCAAACCACCTAAGCATACTCCTTTCAATTTTTGTCACTACATCATCTTTTAAACCGCAACTTTGTCTAATCTCTTAATTTCTCAATCTATCATTCAAAGTTACATGTTTATTTTTTTTATTCCTGTCTTGGTCTCATCTGATTGTAAGCGCAAACAGGATCTAAGATGGAGCACACGAATCCAAAGAATAGAGATATAGAGGGATTCCCCTATACCCCCCTGGCTCTCACATACATACGACGGAACACAGTAAACTGTTTGGCGGATGGTAGCTAGCCAGGCGAACCGTATAAAACAAAGTCGCTCCCGCTGTCCGTACGCTTAGATCTTTTAAACTACGCAACGGATTTGAATGCAGTTTTCAGCAATAGATAGAGTGATTCAAGAAGAAGGTTTATATGCCCCACATTAGTATCTACATTGCACACGAACGAAAACGAGGTGGGTCGCTAGTTTGAAAATAAAAATAAAGAAAACTTATCATAAATATGTTGCAAGACATTTTCAATTACAATAACACTATACTGATTAATTACTATGACAGTATACTGATTAATTCTGTCATATAGTTACTTAAGTACTAATGTGATTTTTAATCACGAACCGTGAATCAATTTGTTTTTATACACCGTGGACCCGAGATACCCGGATGATTTTAACCACGCTTTTCTGGTGGTATTATGAGTCAATAATGATATGACATCATAAGTCCAATTCAGTCAATTTAACATTTTTTTTTTATTTTCGGAATAATATAAACCACTGCCTTGTCAGCCTTGTTGGTCTAGTGGTCGCAAGCACGACTGCTGAGCATGGGGTCCTGGGTTCGATCCCCTGGTCGGGCAAAGTGTTATTGGGTTTTTCCGTGTGGAATTCCTCAGTAGCAGCCTGGAGTCTGGATCTGTGCCCGGTTAATGGCAATAGGCTCGCCCTCAATAACATGGGACTTAAACATAACTGGCGAAACGAGGGTGTACTAAAAGCACCTCTGCCGAACCCTTCGGAGAATACAAGGCGTGATGTTATGTTATGTATAAACCAACTAACTTTAACACTTCCTTGTAAACAATACCCTACAGCTAGTTCACGCAGAAACTGTTTACAGGACCCGTTTTAGCGGATCCATTTTTATTTTAGTGATGGCGCCTGTATTTGTATGAGCGAGTTCACATAAACGGCAGTATTCCGAATCCAATACAAATATTGGATCCGTTATTTTTATCGTATTCTGTCACCTGCCAGATGCGACGCAGCTGCCATTTGTTTAACTGATCCGTCGGTACAGATGTGAACAACACATCCAGTACCGACGGATCTGTTAAAACGGAACCGCTGTGTGAACGGGCTCTTAGGTGGAGTTGGCAACGTATAAATTGTCGTGTGAGTGGATAAGAAAACTTCTAACTTCAAGAAAGAAAAATGACTAGGAACTAACTGTATCTGCCGCGGTTGCGGTGCATGCTTTTGCGAATCCCGGGACCCCGGCCGAACGGTCAGGAGAAGGAACATCGTTGGTTTTTAGCCGGTAAGAGTCCGGCAGACCCCCTCGCCTTCCCTGGACGAGGGACATCCCTGAGAATTTTCCAACGATAAAAAAAAGAAAGTAACTGTATAATGTTATACTTAACTTATAAAATAGGAGGTACCTATGAGGCTTCCATGTAACGGAAAGTGCACTAAAGCCTTGAGAAAAATTAGACAAAAATAAAACCCTCGAATCGTTTAGAAAAGACACAATCGAGTTTTCCTCACTTTAAACTCACCCACTATTTCGTAGTAGTCTCCAGGAACTGACGGGAGGCTGATGGTGGCTCATAAAATTGATAGCAGGATTTGTCCAGGGACATTTTGTATGACGCATCGCGATGTTAGTGACGTCATAAGTTATTGTAATCGCACTATTAGTTTAAGAAATGGGTAAACGTATTGGGGAGTTGTTTTGTAAGCTTTTTGGCCTGTTTTGATAGTGGGATATTTTATGTAGCAGTATTTTTATGGAATAATCTTTACATAGTATAAAACAAAGTCGCTCCCGCTGTCTGTACGCTTAGATCGTTTAAACTACGCAAGATTCAAGAGGAAGGTTTATATGCCCCACATTGGTATCTGCATTGCACCCGAGCGGAGTATAGTAGCTAGTATTATATAAAATGAATTTAATGAGTTTTATGCCTAAAATATACATGCCACTTTCAAACAAACAATTAGCACGTGTTAACGAATCTAGAATGCTTATGGCCAAATACTCAATTGCTACTCAATTTTAAGTTGCTGTTAAGTCATGCTGTCACTGTCACTTCGCCTTAGAGTGACAATGACAACACGAGACTTAGAAAAAAGAACGATATAAACGAGCATTGTAACTAGTGGCAAACATGCGTGTTTTCTTAATAGCATGTGTATTTCAGGCCTTATTCTTTATAGAAAAAATAATATGAACTGTGTGCTCTACACATTAGTTCTTTTTTTTAAGCTTTGCCCCACACTAGCATTTCTCCTGTATCGTGGGTGCGTTTACAGACACAAATCTTCACACGCACAAACATCCAGACCCGGAACCACTATCTGTAGGCTGTACAAATATTTGTACCGTGAGGGAATCGAACCCACGACCCGTAGCGCAGAAGCCGAACGCTCAGCCACTGCACCAAACGTGTCGTCAAACGTCGTTTATGTGGATATTACATGTTAAACAAAAACAATAAAAAGCAAATGATAAAACATCACCTATACTGACTCAATTCTTTATTAATTAAGTTTTATTGATATATGCACAGGCAGACTATTATCAATAGAAGAAACGAATCTTTAATTACAATCGTTTTCTATTTTAAACAAGCTTTTATTTAACTTGCTTCGTTCGTATGTGTTTCCGGTTGTATAATGTAGGTACATACCACAGAATCTTTAAGGGGTGAATCTATCATTACTATTATAGCTACAGGGCCGCCGTAAGCGGGCGTGCAAGGCATGTACCGCACGCGGGTGGCACACCCAGGGGGCGGCAAATCGAGCGACTCATCTAATTGAGACCAATTTCAATTTTTTCGATTTTGTGTCACTCAAGATACAGGAGTAATCGAAAGTGTGAGGGGAGGGTCTAAAAAAGAATCGTCCAAGTATCGCTTGGGAATTAATCTTTTTCATTCGGTATTGCACGCGGGCGACGAAACAGCTAGCGGCGGGCCTGTATAGCTAATATCAGTATGTTAGGATTGGGAGTATGGTAAATAAAGTAAATTAAACCAACATAGACTCTCCACCACTGAGAGTAGTTTTAATTGGGTTAGTGATCAGTTACAGAAGCTAGTTAACAATATATCACAATATAATAATTTACACACGATCAGAAAATAAGGACAAGCAAACCAGATATAAAAGGACAGACTACTTCAGCTGTTCAACATGGAATCCTCTGCTCCGTCGAATGACCACTGTTTTTATAACTTCGGGTACGTGGATTAATCATGACGGTTACCCTCCTATGTCAACATTGTCCAGTGTTACCAGCTACCGATAACAGTTGTGATCCATTTTTCAAGCACTTGCTGGCATCCGATTAAACTGTTGGCATACCCATTTAACGTCGGTGACAATGCAAATGGTACCATGCAGTTGATCTGATGATGGAGCCGGATAAAAGCTTGTTTTTAAAAAGGTTTAATTGTAATCTTTTTCTTTTTCTTTTCGTGTGGTTAGTGACTAATCTGGTGTAAGTGTTTATGCCACTCATGGATCTCTGACTTGGCTTCACATTCCGTCGAGAAATATCCTTCAGGCATGCCGATTTCCTCACGATGCTGTCCTTCACTGTTTTAAGCAAGTGATAATTATACAATACGCACATGAATACGAAATGTCTGAGGTGCGTGCCTTGGGTTCGAACTCGAGACCTATGACTTGGCAGTCGACGGTCACACCACTAGGCTATCACTGCTAATAATTGATGAACATTGTAATCAATTTTTTTCTTCGAATCATAGCATAAGTATCTCAACTATGCCTTTATCTTTATTACATAGTATAAAACAAAGTCACTCCCGCTGTCTGTCTGTCCCTATGTATGCTTAGATCTTTAAAACTACGCAACGGATCTTGATGCAGTTTTTTTTTAATAGATAGAGTGATTCAAGAGGAAGTTTTATATGCCCCACATTAGTATCTACATTGCACCCGTGCGAAGCCGGGGCGGGTCGCTAGTAATTAATAAAATACTAATATTATAAAGAGGAAAGATTTTTATTTTTGTATGTAACGAATAAACTTAAAAACTACTGGACCGATTTAAAAAATTCGTTAGCCGTTAGAAAGCTACATTATCACTGAGTAACATAGGCTATGTTTATAACTGGAATAAAACTTCTTACGCGGGCGGAGCCGTGAGGATAGCAGCTAGTAATTAATATACCTACTTCCACATAAAGCGTAATATACACTAACAAATCTGATACCCTAGTAGATATCCTAATTGCATCTCAACTGTCAAACAACACAAAAGCTTTTCAGATCTAAGATTAATTTGTTAACTTAACAATAGTGGAGACTGGTAGGCTCACTAATAGTATAGTCAATTAAGAGCCTTCGACCACATGACAGGTAAGAACAGAAGATTCACTGCCGTAAAGCGAATGCCACATCAAACATGGGGAGTGAGCGGCCCCGCACTCGGTTTTAATGTGACATGCTTTATAATAATCCCTTAGCATTGACAGTCTAGTGGTGTTACTGTCGGACTGCCAAGTCATAGGTCTCGAGTTCGAACGCAAGGCACACACCTCTGACTATTCAGATTCATGTGCGTTTGTATAATTATCACTTGTTTAAAAACAGTGAAGGAAAATATCGGGATGAAACCGGCATGCCTCAGAGATATTTCTCGACGGCATGTGAAGCCAAGTCAGAGGCCCATGGGCGGCATAAACTTTGACACCAGGTTAGTCACTAACTACACGAAAAGAAGAAGTAATCCCTTGAATTCAATGGCAAAATTGAATAGCACTGTTGTTATGTAGACCTATCAATGTCAAATACTCAATTAAAAAATCAATGTCTAATACATTAGCCAGTAATTTGTAGTATGTTGTAAAGCTCATTAAATTGCCTAATATTGTAATTTATTTGTGTTCATTCAGTGACTCCTGTTGCTGACTGTACAAAACAAAGTTTTAACAGGTCTACATTGGCAGTGGCGCCACCTGGTGTCAATTTTAGTACAATTCAAAAAATGCTGCCATTTACGCCTCGCTCGCGCCCTGTGTTTGGTGTGGCTAACACTTTAAAGGTACCAGTATACGGCCGATCCCATTAACCGATCTCAATCCAAAATCTCTGTACAGATGTAGATTTTTGACATTACTTCTATAAAATTACTGTGAAAAACCTACATCCTACGTTGTCGCAAGTCCTTAGATACAGTGACACACTTGCAAGTAAGCCCGTAGGCCTAGTGCGAATGATGACACGTTATTGACGTAAAAGTAATGTTAATGAATTTTAAATTGGAAATACTCGCTTCGCACATACTATTTAATTAAATTGAAAACTTTATTCATATCTACGTATGACACAACTCGTGCAGGTCGCAAAAAAAAACAGGACTGTTGTATTTTCGATTCAGAATTTGCTTACATTAGCTATACGTCAGAAGTTCGTGCTAGGCCTATTGTTCGGCGAATCTCGTATCTTCATCCGAGTGGACCTTTTGAATTTGTTTATTATGTGTCTTAACTATTACTTAGAGTGATTTTAGTTCGGAACAGCGCCTTAATGACTTGCTAAGTTTGGCACATAAGGCCGGACGCCGGCTAGCGTAACAAGTGCTTAAGATTAATGTTTACTCACGCACGAGCTGTTACTTCCACATTTATAGGTATATTGATAGGTAAGTACTTTCGTTTGGGATAGGCTCCTGGCTAATTAACAACTGCGCGGTTCATACGATTTTCGAGGTCAGTCTTTGGATAGTGTTCACCATAGTAATGGTCATTCGTTAGATATCGAGACTCCTCCGTGCCTCGGAGAGCACGTAAAACTGTCCCAAATGTCATTCGATGGCAGTCGTTACGAGTATGATCAGAACCCCGAAATTCTGACTACCAATATAAACTTTCAATATCAGCATTGCCCAGTAACTGGGTTGCGAAGGTCTAACGGCAGTCGCTCTATAAAATACTGGTAGGTATTCAGCTGCATTTGGTTAGACTGGAAGCTGACCCCATCATAATTGGGAACAGGCTAGGCAGAAGAGATTCTGTCGTTTAGATCCCGCAAAAATGAATACTAGTAATTGGAATAACGTGATAGCCTAGTGTTGTGATCGTCGGACTACCAAGTCATGGGTCTCGACTTCGAACCCAAGGCACGCGACTGTTAGGATTCATGTGCTTATTGTATAATTATCACTTGCTTAAAAACGGTGAAGGAAAACGTCGTGAGGAAACCGGCATGCCTGAGAGATATTTCTCAACGGCATGTGAAGCCAAGACAGAGGGCCATGGGCGACATAAACTCTGACGCCAGGTTAGTCACTAACAGGAAAAGAAGAAAAAGACTGGAATAACGATCGTTATCTCTTCCAAAGCCATATAGTTGTGCCGATGCTTAGTCGCAAAACTTATAACTTATCCATACACACAAGTAAGACGTGTTTGCAAATAAGTTTACATCAGGAATGCTTGAAACTTATCTCACTTACGACGGTTGTGAACAGGTCTACAAACTTCGGCTACCTGAGAAATGGTGCGCGCTCTGCATTTTCACACGTTGCTGAAAAAAAGGTATAGATAGTCCAAACGTTTAAATTTTGTATAAAATGTATACAAACCTTTGATTCTGCCCGTCTTTTTTCCAATTGTGTTGAGGTCAGCTTCCAGTCTAACCAAATACGGCTGAATTAATACCTTACACGGAGCGACTGCCATCAGACCTCCGCAAACTAGTTACTGGGTGTACCCCATAACCTAAAGGTAGACTACGCATAACGACTGCCATAGATATTTGTATGACACATGGGACCGATGGTTTAACGTGCTCTCTGAGCCATGGAGGAGTCTCGATGTGTCGAATAGTCACCCATCCACGGACTGACCGCGGCAAGCGTTGCGTAACCTCGCAAATCGTATGATCCGCGCGGTCGTTAATAAACCACGGGCCCCTCGAACGAACCTTTGATTGTAATACATTATTTTTTCTCCCATTAAACATAGTTATACACATTTAAAATACTGCCTCTTTGGTCTAGTGGTGGCAAGCGCGACTGCTGATCTGAGGTCCTAGGTTCGATCCCCAGGTCAGGCAAAGTGTTATTGGGTTTTTCCATGTTGAATTCCTCAGTAGTAGTCCAGAGTTTGGATTTGTGCCCGATTGATGGCAATAGGCTCGCCCCTATTACATGGGACTTAAACATTACGGCGAAATGAGGGTGTTACTATACACCTCTGCACAACCCTTAGGGGAATACAGGCGAGATTGTATGTTATTGGTGTTGTTAAAAAAAATCTTCACACAACAAATATTTTTGTTTTCCAAAATGTGTATTTTTTATTCAATTTTCTTTAACAAAATGTACTTTTTACGATGAAGGTTTTGTTTACTTTAATAAACAATAATGGTAAGTCCTTAAGTAGTTATTAATTATTTTAGTTAATTATGAAGTATATAAACAACAAAAAATAACATTCAGCTGCATTTGGTTGCAGACTGAAAGCCAACTGTTATCGGTAGCTAGTAACACTGAACAATGTTGATAAAGGAGGGTAATCGTCAAGATGAATCAACGTATCCGAAGTTATAAAAACACTGGTCATTCGACGGAGCAGAGGATTCTATCGAAGAAGTGACCTTTTATATCTGATTTGCTTGTCCTTATTTTCTGATCTTGTGTAAATTATTATATTGTAATATATTGTAAACTAGCTTCTGTGACTAATCACTAACCCAATTAAAAGTACTCTCAGTGGTGGAGAGTCTATGTTGGTTTCATTTACTTTATTTACCATGCTCCCAATCCTGACATACCGATATTAGCTATAACTGTAATGATAGATTCACCCCTATAAGATTATGTTGTATGTATTTTATACAACACTATCATCGTTATAAAAATGCTCAGCTGGATGTGTTTACATTTGAATGCATCATATTACGGACTTGTTGTTCGTTATATCTTCACCAAGTCCACTGAACTCAAAACTTTTCTTGTTAAGGCTCGTCGACTGCCAGAGTGGACTTTTAACAGGACCTCCGCTCCGATCATGATTGCCTGGTAACTCTTAAAACTGTTAATGGAGATTTTATATACTTAAAGTTAAGTAAAAAAGTTTTGATATAAAAATTAAAACCACACAAGGTCACAAAAACTTCGTAAAGGTTAGAAAATAAAGTTTAAAATCCATTTATTATTAATGGAATCGTTAATTACTTTCATCCGGTTGAAATTTAAGGGTCATTGCTCCCAATTGGTGTGTAATCAAGCTAAGAAGTGTGAGAATTACATCCCTAAGGACCCACATTTTGTCGTCTGGAGGGTGTAAATCCATAAGCCAATATGAAAATATAAGTGACATTTTAATTAACACAAATGTCAACTTTAAAAACAAGTGATCTAAGTTGATTTTAAAATGTCAAAAATGATGGAAAAGGTCATAAAATTATTTAAGTTTCAATAGAAATTTAACTATGTATAATGGAGTTAATGTTTTTAATCCCGATGCATGTTAATTCTAAAATGGCTGGAATATAATCGCTGTCGTGAATTATCAAAGTTGCTTCGAAAGAAAAATTGGGAAATGCTAAGACAAAAAAGCATAATCTTTAGATTTAACGAAATTATTTCTCACTAGCTGCTGCCCGCGGTGTCACTCGCATCCTGGGAGAACTACTTCATTTACCCGGATAAAAGTAGCCTATGTATCAATCCAGTACATGGTCTATCTGTGTGCTAAATTTCATCTAAATCCGTTCAGCTGTCTTTGCATGAAAGAGTTACAAACATCCATACATACAAACTTTCGCGTTTATAATATTAGTAAGGATAGTAAGGAAGTAATAATGAAGAGAATGAGAAATGAGTTTGAAATGAGGTTACATAACAACTTAACTAATGGCCAAATAATCAAACGCTACTCAATTTTAAGTTTTCGTTAAATCTCATGCTGTCACATTCACATTAAGGCGAAGTGACAGTGACAGCACGAAATTAACGGCAAATTAAAAAAGAACTCCTCCTCTGACTTTTCAGATTCATGTGCGTATTGTATTTATCACTTGCTTAAAAGCGGTGATGGAAAACATCGTGAGGAAACCGGCATGCCTGAGAGATATTTCTCGACGGCATGTGAAGCCAAGTCAGAGGCCCATGGGCGGCATAAACTCTGACACCAGGTTAGTCACTAACCACACGAAAAGAAAAAGAAGGGCAACTTAAAATTGAGTAGCATTTGAGTATTTAGCCATAAGTGTGACAAATAAGTGTCAGATGGTTTTTTTAAATAATTTTCTGATTCGTTTTAAGTGGAACAATTAGATTGCAGTCTTTTCGAACCAAAACTTTAGCTACATAAAACTAGTGAAGTCGACGAGCAAATAAAAACACAATTCAGTATAAACCTCACACTAGTATATCAGCTTTCATCGCGCCAAAACTCCATGCCTTTACCAAAATAATCACAATAAAAGCAAAAATCTATCAGCGTTGTTGCATTCGTTCGTCGTCACCCGTCACAATCCGAGACGATTATAGAGATTTCCACTTTGCGCGAAACTTGAAAATCTCAACAAAAACCCGTGGCGGCGCGACGTTATCTTCTACATCTCGAATTGTTTTCGCTTGTGGCTTATCTACGTCCTTTGTGTTGGTTATAAATTCGTTTTCTTTGCTTTCCACGGAGAGCCCACAATGCCATCTCTGTAGATTACCTCGCTTTTTATTCGAGATATCAATTTTGGATGGGTTTTTTCCTTGGGTACCGCGTGTTGACATCGTGATAATGGCTTATCTGCGCCCTTTGCGAGCGTGATAAGTTTAATGTTAATTACGAGGTAAATGGTTTGGTGGTTAGCCAAATTGTCTATTAATGTTTTGTTTTGAGTTTCATGGTAATAAAATACATACGCTGCTTATGATGGTTCTGTTAATAATATTATGTTATTATATTTCATAATGCTGTAAATTATAAGTAGCTATTATTTTGTACTTAACTTACATTTCTATAAAAATCACTCTGATAAACAAGAAAAAAATATTAACACAACATAACATCACGCCTGTATTCCTCGAAAGGTTGGGCAGAGTTGTATAGTAACACCTTCATTTTGCCGTAATGTTTCAAGTTCCATGTAATAGGGGGTAAGCCTATTGCCATCAACCGGGCACAAATCCAAACTGAGGAATTCCACACGGAAAAACCCAGTAACACTTTTGCCCGACCTGGGGATCGAACCTAGGACCTCACGTTCAACAGTCGCGCTTGCCTCCTAACCAACGAGGCAGTTGAAAATATTAACAAGCCACAAATATTATACAAAAACTGTTTACTTATGATACAGATACCAATGATTTACGGAACTTTATTGATTAAAATGAAGACTCTTGTATCTTTAGAAGCAAATACGCCCATAGCTTTGCAAAGTACAACCTGCCATACTTAGTAGCTGTCATCATCATCCTCCTGCCCTTATCCCAAATTATTTGGGGTCGGCGCAGTATGTCTTCTTCTTCCAAACATCTCTATTAGCCGTCATTTCAGTAGTCACCCCCTTTCTAGCCATATCATTTTTCACACTATCCATCCATCGCTTCTTTGGTCTTCCTCTAATCTTATAACCATCGACATTCATACTCAATACTTTCCTCACGACATGTTCCTCGTTCCTCCGCATCACATGCCCATACCATGACAATCGGTTTCCACACAACTTCTCAGTCACCGTCGCCACTTTCAGGCTTCCTCTGAAAAAATACATAGTAGCTAACACAGGCAAAATAAACTTACGAGTCTATTTATACGCCCAGTTTGGAAATAAAAAAGCTACCATTGATAAGTATAACAATTCGTTTTTTGTCATAAGAACCGGGTATTACTCCGAAGTAAAACCAAAACAAAACACACGTAAAACCAAAAATTACCATTCTTAATTGCAGAATTACGACGTATTTGAAACGTTAATATCGTTCGGAATCCGTAATCATTGTATTTATCAACACAATGGTGAAATCAGCCACCATTACCGCCAATAACCGCGCCGTCCATGAATGGACACGATTGCACGAATTCTAATGTAACAGAACGTTCCGTGCATAAACAACGGTGTAAACAATGCACGTTTTGGATGCATGGTGCATATTTTGGTACAATATTTTGCACTGCAGTCTGCTTTACAATTAGCTTTTCAATTTAAGTGGTTTTTGATATCCGCAGTCTTTAGAGCAGGCATGCACAGTTCGCGGCCCGTGGGTCACATGCGGCCCGTCGTCAATATACGTGCGGCCCGCTCGTGAATTAAGCTCTTTTATGGTATAAAAATACTGCAATATAACGAAAGGGGTCATCTTAAGATGTCTGAATATCTTTTTTAATGTCCAAACTGTTATTAATTATTTCAATAAACTTATTTCAAGTTTTTTGGTTGTTTTTAATTGTGCTGGCCCGCTTTTAGTTGACGGTCTGCCCGAGTGGCCCCTAGTCCTAATAAATCTGTGCATCCCTGCTTTAGAGGAACTAGATTAGTCAGAACAGTTAACAATAGAGAGATCTGTTAGGCGTTTGACAACGTTCGTATTTTGTCGAAGAATTTAGAAGTGGAAACTATTCTTTGTTTGCTATTCTTAACTTTATATTTTTTGTTCGCTTTTTGCCACAATGTCTCTCCTTGTTTTTAAATTCTTAGCAAAATAACGTAATAAAACGAATTTGTAAGGCGGATAGAGGCCGGTAGAGCGGATAGCGGCCGGTAAAAGAAAGAAAAGTTATTTATTCGCCCCAACGTGACGCATAAAATAAAATAAAAATAAACAAAACTGAAAAGAAACTTGGGGAAAAATATGCGTCACATCCGCGCAAAACGGCCATCGCTCAGCACAATGCTGTGTCTCACTGTGTCTCACACATCGATGTTATTGGTAATGTTCTTCAAAAAGGACAGGTGCGTAGTACTCTCAACCGGCGTGCTTGTATGAATTTGCACGAAGCGAAAAGAGTCCGTAAGGATCAAAGCATGTGGCGTTCCATAGTTTCTGCCTGTTCCCATGAGGGAAAAGGCAGGCCTTTTAATGCAGGCTTTTTAGGCAGGAGTTTATGTATGTAATTGCATAAGCATAATCAACGCATTATTGTCCCACTGCTGGACACTGGCCTCTTCTCAGAATGACAAGGGTTTAGGCCTTAGTCCACCACGGTGGCATTATACGGGTTGGACTACACACAACATCTTCCTCTCTTCGCTACACCATACTACCAATTACTGAAAATAGGTTACAAATTAAGTACTAACAGTCGCACTATTAGAGTACCTACTTCCTTGACAGTACACAATAGTTGTAGGCAACAAGCCGAGCTGGTTGGCGTCTAACTCATAATCGCCGCGAATTTGGTTGTTATAATAATATCCGAAACTTAACGTGCGGGTAGGCAAGGATGTACGAAGAGTTGGATAATAAATGCATTAATTTTCTTTGGATAGTGCAATTTTTACTTAAGATTAGACCAGGCTTTACTTATACAAATTAGTTAAAGAAATAAATAAATCAGCTTTTTTTCGAGATACATATCGTTACCGGAAAGCCAATACTACTTAAGCGCCATTTTGGCTAAAATGAGAATAGAATAGAATATACTTTATTGTACACCAAAATTGTAACACAGCTCTTATACAATAACAAACATTAAAGGGTAGAATGGCGGTCTTATCGCTGATAGCGATATCTACCAGACAACCTTTGGATGAACAGGAAGTCAATGAATAAGATAGAGGGTGTAGTCCATGGTGTACTACTGCAAAATATATACTACACACCATA
Source organism: Amphipyra berbera (assembly GCA_910594945.2). Taxonomy (NCBI): domain Eukaryota; kingdom Metazoa; phylum Arthropoda; class Insecta; order Lepidoptera; family Noctuidae; genus Amphipyra; species Amphipyra berbera. The sequence continues at coordinate 3,030,609 of OU343136.1, read as the reverse complement.
CATAGACATAATACTTACATATAGGTATATATATATATATACATTTATAAATATTGTAATATATATATATATATATGATATATAATTATGTGATAGGGAAAACAAGGTAGATTGATGAACGAGTTATGTATTATATCGTAGTGTAGCGTGGCTACTTACTTTAAATATATTGTAATTGTTGTAGTTCTAAGTTTACAATATAATATAGGCTTATATAAACATATAAAAATAAATAGTATTTAAATGTATACATATTTATATAAATATATATATATATATACAATAGCTAAAACTTCATATAAATATAACTAAGTAAATATAGCTAAATATAATAAAAACTGTTTGAGTAGTTCATAATAATTATTGATTAATTAGGACAAACAGATAATTTTCTTATTAGATATTTTTTATGTTAATTTGTGGAATGCAAACCTAGTAATGAAGCGTTGCAGCCGAGGGCATTGGTGCCTCGACCGGCCGCTAGTCGAAACCCATTCATTACCGCGAGTGCATGTCTCTTGCACCTCTGCTGGTTTGCCTTCGACATCTCATGTGCTTTCGTATGTGCTTACAGCGCTTAAATTCTAGTTGATAAGACGTGCTTAAACTATAAACTGTGTCTATCGCTTTTCTTCTTCGCTCCTCTATTTGCCTTCTGTCAACTACTGTCTTCTGTGAATTCTGTGAACTATTGACAATATACCTCATTTCCGTAAGCTGTGTTGTTTATTCACTAACAACCTTCCCCGCTTCAGTAGTATTGGCTTTCCGGTGACGTATAAGAATTTAAAATAGGTATACATATAGTTTTTAACACCGCAATCACTTCATAACGTCCTTACAGCGCTCTCCGCCATACATCGTCTGTCTCGCTCTTTCATTCCACTCGCATTCTTACCCACTCACACCTTCACTCACGTTCCGTTCCTCCTAGCATTAATTCCCACACCTGAAGGGTTAAACATCAGTAAATGGCAGTTCATAGTACTCAGTAATTGTTATTAATTTTACAATGAAGATAAAGGACTTTTGTGTAAACAGTACAAATTCACATTAATATCTATAAAGTAATTCATACAAAATATAATGATTTGAAATAATCAAGTGAATTTAGAATTTAGGTCGAAACAAACTTTACTTATTCAGTTTCTAAAGTTCAAATTACTTTTTTCATAAAATAGGTTGAAAAAACATTATAATGCCGTCTATTTTGTTCTGCCTAGCCTTTTCCCAGCTATGTTGGGGTCAGCTTCTAGTCTAACCAGATGCGGCTGAATACCAGTGTTTTACACGGAGCGACTGCCATCAGACCTCCGCAACCCAGTTATTGGGCAATGTAATGGAATACACTCTCTATTTTTCTAACTTACATTAACATGCCAAATCAAGGAATTGATTTACATCATAAAACAGTTATTTACCAGCCATACATTTAGTTTATTCCCCATTACCTGTATGGGGCCTTCCTTAGATCTGTTTTGAACTATCATTTTCACTGATTTTAACGGTAATGAGCTCAGTAGAGACTTTACTAAAAACCAGTACTACACTTGCCGCGTCCAATAATACCCACATCTTGTACAAGAAAGTGCTGCCATAGTTGTGCAGTTATCTCACGCCATGTTGTGACATAAGTTTTGGTTCAGTCGGCTCTATTAGACACAGAGTTTGGCTGCCACTTCGCTGTGTAGCATAAACAAGGGATCAAGATAGTATGTGATATTTTAAGGCCCATATTAATATATAACTCTCGTTTGAGAGATCTTCCAACAGCTGTTTCCATAGAGTAGAATTCCATACATTTGACAACATATTTTTTTAACATAAAATACATAACATCACGCCTTGTATTCCCCGAAGGGTTCGGCAGAGGTGTTTTTAGTACATCCTCGTTTCACCAGAGCCTATTGCTATTAACCGGGCTCAAATCCAGACTCCGGGCTGCTACTGAGAAATGTTTAATGGAAAAACCCAACCACACTACCTGATCTGGGGATCGAAACCAGAACCCCATACTCAGCAGTAGCGCTTGCGACCACTAGTCCGACAAGGCAGTATTTTTTTTAAATACCTCTGTAGTAGTCATGTTAAAACTACACTTAAGAGATACCTCTCAAATGAGAGCTGTTTATTAATACGGACCTAATGGCCAAATACTCAAACGCCACTCAATTTTAAGATGCCGTTAAGTATCGTGCTGACACTGTCACATCGCCTTAAAGTGAGAGTGACAGCACGAAGTTAACGGCAACTTAAAATTGAGTAGCATTTGAGTATTTGGCCATAAGACTGTCGTATTACCCACTAACTACGTGATATGAAAGTAAAATATAATTAATTATAAAAAAATACCTTCAAATGGGTGAAATTGTACCCATAATCGAGTTACCGCCCGATTACTTAAAGAATGGGATTGAAAATGGCGGATTTAGTATTTGCCTTTCACTCTCAGAGAACGTGAATGAGCAAGAGGCAAATAACGATACCAATAGAAGCGCCGCCATTTTCAATCCCATTCTTTATGTAATCGGTTTGTAGCTAGCCTTTGTCGACTCGTACAACAAAGTGGCATCAATCCTTTGCAATAAGAACTGCACAAGCTCGTTCGTGTCGTCCTGTTGCCCATTTCCTAGTGGACTACTCATTAAAACTAAATAATCTCGTTATTCATCATCATCATCATACAGCCGAAAGATGTCCACTGCTGGACGTACCCACAAGCATCGCCACATCGACCGGTCTTGTGCTTGTTTCATCCAGCGGATTCCCGCGACCTTGTGAGGTCATCGGTCCACCGTGTAAGAGGGGCCTACCCAACCAGCGTTATTATCACACATTAATCGATTGTAACGATAACACAGTTCCACAAAAAAAATTGTTCAGCGGACTAGACTCAGTGACCCCAAAAACATAAGACAGACATGGTCTAGTCCGCTGAACAACTGTTTTTTTTTGTGATTTTAAGGAATAACTGGATTTTTAGGCCTATTTTTCGAGGTTATTAAAAATCCCCGACGTAGTAGGGTCAAACGGACCACCGATTCGGTCTCAGCGACCCCAAATACATAAGATAGACATGGTCTAGTCGGCTGAACAATGTTTTTTTTTTTGTGGTGCTGTGTAATGTATGATAATTTCGTAAAGATTCATTTTCAGAAATGCACACAATAAAATGATAACAACAGACGTCGCTTCAAAATATTAAACATGTAAATAACACCGTATTTTACGTTAATCCTGAACTCGACACGAGCTTATTAAATTAAATCGATTAAAATTTAAATATTATTAATTCGCTTGGTTACGTAACTATGTAAATGAGATAAAAGTAATAAATGCTGCGTTTTCGAATGTCCAGTTGACATTGCAGAAACCAATTCATTACGATTCGAGCGAGCGATTCATTTTAATCGGATAGAGCGGTCTACGTGAACTTATGAATATGTACAAATAATTGATATGAAAAATATACATTACTTTGTGTTTTTTAAAATATACATTACATAAACATAAAATCACGCCTGTATTCCTCTAAGAGTTGGGCAGAGATGTATAATAACACCCTCATTTCGCCGTTATGTTTAAGTCCTATGTAATAGAAGGCGAGCCTATTGCCATTAACTGGGCACAAATCGAAACTCCGGGCTGCTACTGAGGAATTCCACACGGAAAATCCCAATAACACTGCCCGATCTGGGGATCGCACCCAGGACCTCACGATCAGCAGTCGCGCTTGCTTCCACTAAACCAACGAGGCAGTTACGAGGTATAATTAGTGCATATAAAAGACAACAAATCCAAATTCCGGGCTACTACTGAGGAATTCCACACAAAAAATCCCAATAACACTGCCCGATCTGGGGATCGAACCCAAGACCTCACGATCAGCAGTCGTGCTTGCCATCAATGGACCAACGAGTTGATGGTAATAGGCTCGTCTCCTATTCCATGGGACTTAAACATAAAGGCGAAATGAGGGTGTTCCTATACACCTCTGCCCAACCCTTCGGGGAATACAGGCGTAATGTTATGTTATGTAATAGAATAATAAGGATTGTTCATTTAAAGTAATTTAAAATATACGCGTTCGTTCTCCTGCCATCACTTATCTCTTTCACTCATTGCGTTTCTCTTTCGTCGACAAAACCATGGTCTACGGTGTTCATACTACGCCTGCAGGTACAAAATAATAAATGAGCCGCGTTATGCAATAATGTGTCAACCCACAAAAATATGAATTATGTGTTAACTCCATCTAGTTCGTGAGGTAGGTCTATGCAACGCTTAAAAAAATGCCCAGGACTAGTATTTATTACATTCCTGGGCATTTTTTCAAACGTTGAGTACACCGCCGTTAATAGACTTGACGACGCGTTTGGTGCAGTGGTTAAGGGATTGGCTTTTGCGCTTGTAGGTTCGATTCCCGCACGTATCAAATATCTGTATGGCCTACAAATAGTTGTTTCGGGTCTGGGCGTTTCTGCATGTGAAGATTTGTGTCTGTAAACGCACCCACGCTACCGGAGAAACCATAGAATAGGGCAAAGATTAAAAAAAAAAGAAAAAAATGGCGCCCTCTATCAAAAAATGTTTTAATGCACTTTGCATTTTTTCAAGTGTTAAGTAGACCTATCACTATAACTAGATGATGTTAACACAGAATTCGTATTTTTGTGGGTTGACACATTATTGTTCAACGCATAACAAATAGTACTAACGCACAGAAACCTGGCTCCCGAACTAATGCGTCAGATACTAACTCCACTGTTCTGTATGCCCGTATAAATAGCTCTCTTTTGAGACATTTGGACTGCCTTGTCGGTACAGTGGTGGCACGCGCGACTGCTGATCGTGAGGTCCTGGGTTCGATCCCCAGGTCGGGCAAAGTGTTATCGGGTTTTTCCGTGTGGAGTTTAGATTTGTGCCCGGTTGATGGCAATAGGCTCGCCCCCTATTACATAGTACTTAAAAATAACGGCAAAATGAGGGTTTTACTATACACCTCTGCCCAACTCTTCGGGAAATACAGGCGTGAGGTTATGTTGTTGAGACCTTTCCTTTTTGATATCACTTGAGATGCTGATTTAATGAATAAAACATGTATGAAATTCAAATGACGTTTAAAATTTTGACAGCTTCACTAGAGATCCCATCTCATGCCGCCATTTTGAGTACGATTTACCTTAGTCTATGATTGACATTCCTTATCTTTCAATCTCTAAAGTCATTAGACTCAAGAGTATCTTAAGTGAAAGTTAGACTTCTAACTTGGAGACTAGGAATGTAGGTTTAAAACACAAGTTAGACAGAAACTGAGTAACACAAACTGAAGAGAACTAGTTCTAAGTAATGTTATTAGTCACACTCTACGAAGAACTTTAAAAAAAACAGAGGTACCTATCCACTTAGGAAGATATACTGAATACGCCAATCAATCCCGGATCTGCCAAATATCAACCCACTGATATAAACTTGAATAGAAGTGGCTCGTGGCTTATTCTCAACCGCGTGGATCATACTATTTGTGAGGTTAAGCTGCACTTGCCGCGGTCAGTTCGTGGATGGGTGACCGTTCGTTACACATCGAAACCCCTCCGTGCCTCAGAGAGCACGTTAAACAGTCAGTCTCGGATGTCATACCTATAACAGTCGTTACGGGAAGTCAGAAGCCCGAAAGCCTGATAACCCTCCTGTGATGTGGAGGTCTGATGGCAGTCGCTCCGTGTAAAATACTGGTATTCAGCCGCATCTGGTTAGACTGGAAGCTGACCCCAATATATTTGTAAAAAGGCTACGCAGAAAAGAAAAGTTAAATATATAGGTACCGCAAGTTTGTCAAATTATATGAAAATAAGCGTGTCAATTTATTGTTCCACACTACTTACGTAACGAGCGCAATTTCTACTGGGAAGTCTTCTTTCTTTTCGTGTGGTTAGTGACTAACCTGGTGTAGAGTTTATGCCGCCCATGGGCATCTGACTTGGCTTCACATGCCGTCGAAAAATATCTCTCAGACATCAGGTTTCCTCACGATATTTTCCTTCACCGTTTTTAAGCAAGTGATAATTATACAATAAGTCAGAGGTGCGTGCCTTGGGTTCGAACTCGAGACCTATGACTTGGCAGTCCAACGGTCACACCACTAGGTTATCACAGCTAAATAAAGCTAAGCTGGGAAGTAAACATTGTGCACGCCTTGCACGTGTTTTTACAATGGAAGGTCACTCACACCCATCTTGCAATGGAAACGACCAAAAGGGAACTGAAATAACAACAAAAAGTAGGATCATTGCTCCTACTGGTGCCAGTAAGTCAACTTGCATTTTCTATTCAACTCTACCTATATATCTATGTATCAACCCAATCAGTTTCTTTGAAAGTCTGCCTGTTTCACTAAATAAACATCGTTGCGAACGAAACCAGAGCATAAAGCGATACGGAATAACCGTGATAGGTTTCCCCCGTCCGCTCGGCCGCGGGATTATCCCCGGAGATTTAAAATCCCGCGGCGGCTGAACCCCCGGCCACACGAGTACGGAATCGACGAGTTTCCAATAACTGATTGGTCATAATTGGCGTGCTCATTGCTTTGCAGCCAGTGCAGTGTCGCTAAATGTTTAAGTTAAATGCACTTAGTGTATTTTCATGCTTGAACCTTTTATTTTGTTTGTATATTTGAATCTAAGCTCGGAGTGTGACTATTTCGATACAAACTTCACTTCTATTGTAATGTATTTGGGTCTATCTATACTAATATTATAAAAAGGGAAAGATTTATATTTTTGTATATAACGAATAAACTTAAAAACTACTGGACCGATTTCAAAAATTATTTTACCGTTAGAAAGCTACATTATCACTGAGTAACATAGGCTATATTTATTACTGGAATAAAACTTCTTACGCAGGCAGAGCCATGAGAACACCGCTAATATTCTATATTTTACTCCATCTGTAATGTACCTACATTTTACGCAAATAAATTCTATTCTATTATGCCGCGACTGTTTCAACTTAATTTTTGTTCGAAATAACGTGAAACATGTTTTTCTAACCAAATTGGTTGTGCAAAACTGCCTTGTTGGTCTAGTGGTGGTAAGCGCAACTGCTGATCGTAAGGTCCTGGGTTCGATCCCTTGGTCGGGCAAAGTGTTATTGGGTTTTTCCGTGTGGAATTCCTCAGTAGCAGCCCAGAGTTTGGATTTGTGCTCGGTTGATGGCAATAGGCTCGCCCCCTATTACATGGGACTTTAATATAACAGCGAAATGAGGGTGTTACTATACAGTTCTGCCGAACCCTTCGGGGTATACAGGATGATGATGTTATGTTATGTATTGGTAGCTTGACTGTTTACTATGTTGTGATTGTTCTGAGTGTTCACTAAACATGTTTTGTTAGATTTTTGTCTAAACTAACCTAGGTTTAATGTTTTTGTAATTATGTTTGAAATAGTATGGATGCCAAGTTTTTTTTTTAAAAGCCTAGACTCACTCTTTGATTTCTCCTGTATCGTGGGTGCGTTTACAAACACAAATCTTCACACGCACAAACATCCAGACCCGGAACAACTATCTGTAGGCCATACAAATATTTGTTCCGTGTGGGAATCGAACCCACGACCCGTAGCGCAGAAGCCGATCGCTCAGCCACTGCACCAAACGTGTCGTCGAAGTTGCCTTTGGCTGATTAATAATTGAATATTACATATATGAGATGTATGAGCGGTAACGCTGATGTTCATCCAAGAAATATACCAATTCACTATAGCCTCCGGGAACATTTTAGCGGTCTATGGAGCCTTTGTTTACCTGTGAATACAACCAGGTCAATTTAATTATGGTTAGACTCAATAAATTGTGAGTGACTGATATATAATTTCATGAAGGTAAATCACAATGAATAATTGAAAGGATTTGATTTCAAAATCTGCTTATTTATCTCATCGACACGACAAATTAATATGTCACATGTGACAAATTATTGTGTGTGCAGTTGATTTATATACGTGCAGGATTCCATGGGTACCACACTCAATGAATTTTGGTTAACAATATAAATTAATATGGAATAGCTCAGAGAGAATAAAAAGCCATGATCATCATCACCAGCACCATTTACTTCTGACTAAACAAAAGCCAAAAACCAAAAGACAACAAAAAGAACATCGTCTTTCCTTATCTATACTAATATTATAAAACTGAAGAGTTTGTTTGTTTATTTGAACGCGCTTATCTCAGGAACTACTGGTTGGAATTGAAAAAATATTTTTGTGATGGATAGTCCATTTATCGAGGAAGGTTATGGGCTATATAACATCACGCTACGACCGAAAGGAGCGGAGCATAAATGAGAAATGTTGCAAAACGGGAAATATATCCACCCGTGCGAAGTCGGGACGGGCCGCTAGTTGAAAATATATTAAATCGAATTCCGTCCCTTTCTCTCCTATGCATTCATCTTGATCATTCTCTCATACGTTTCCTTTCCCACATTAGCAATAATAATTGATTAACAACAGCTCTATGGCATGTTTCCACTTGAAAATTTGATCACATTGAACTTTGATTTCTAACGTTTCTATTCAGCTAATGTATTGATTAAATCGCAGGTACCAGGGCGTCAGGTTCTCCAAGAACTAACTCCGGCACATTGCCTGCATTATGAAGGCTTTACAAGCCAAGTTCTACACTTAACTCGGTCCACTCAGTTTCACGGGCGCGCAACAAGTGCTTTCCATAATTGAACACACCTGCTCTGTTGTTGTTATGTGCCCCTAGTACTTTGATGTATTGTTCTGATGATTTTTCGATTACCCCTTCAAAGCTATTGTAGTTTGACTTCGATTATTTGATCGTTAAATTTTAAAACTGAGGTTTACATAAGGGCGTATTGAACATGGTCATGTTAGGCTTAGCTCAATAACTGTTTTCTGCATGCAATAGACTTTGTGTAAAAGACATAACAACAGAATCTTGTAGGGGTGAATCTATCATTACAATCACAGCTAATATCGGTATGTCAGGATTGCGAGCATGGTAAATAAAATAAATGAAACCAACATAGACTCTCCATCACTGAGAGTACTTTTAATTGGGTTAGTGGTTAGTTACAGAAGCTAGTTCATATTATAATAATTTACATAAGATCAGAAAATAAGGACAAGCAAATCAGATATAAACGGTCAGATTTCTTCGGCGGTTCGACATAGAATCCTCTGTTCCGTCAAATGACCACTGTTTTTATAACTTCGGGTACGTTGTTCATCTTGATGACTACCGTCCTTTATCAACATTGTCCAGTGTTACCAGCTATCGATAACATTTCGACGCTGAACTTCATCATCCATCATTCCATTTTGTTTACTACTACACCAATGAAACTATCGAAAAAGCTGCAAGTATGGCTATTGCGCACAGGATCAAGAAATGGCTTGTCATCAAATTTAGTGGTAGAAGAGTATACCTGCCGGGGTTGAAGTGCATGCTTTTGCGAATCCCGCGACCCCGGCCGAACGTTCAGGAGGAGGAACACCGTTGGTTTTTAGCCGGTAAGAGTCCGACACAATCCTCTCGCCTTCCCCGGGCGAGGGACATCCATGAAGATTTTCCAAGGATAAAAAAAAGGGTTGAAGAGTATGAACAGTACTTACCAAAGTCTTAGCCAGAAAATTAAAAGTAAAGTATATGCAAAGTCTGAAGATCTGAGATAGACCCCGGCCCGCACCTCTGACTTTTCGAATTCATGTGCGGATCGGAATTTGATTATCACTTCCGTTAACGGTGAAGGAGAACATCGTGAGGGAACCTGCACATATAAGAGGGCACCATAAAGTTTTCGATGGAGTGCGTAGGCCGCCAACCCGCACCTGGCTAGCGTGGCCGCGTAGCTGATCGCTGACCGCAAGCTCTCTCTCATGGTGACGCATTGCGACCTATCTATACTAATATTATAAAGCTGAAGAGTTTGTTTGTTTGTTTGTTTGTTTGAACGCGCTAATCTCAGGAACTACTGGTTGGAATTGACAAATTATTTTTGTGTTGGATAATCCATTTATCGAGGAAGGTTATAGGCTATATAACATCACGCTGCGCCCAATAGGAGCGGAGCATAACCACTCAACCGCCCGGCCCCCGCCGCCGAATTTCAGCCAACCGCCACGGACCGCGCGGTCTTGTTTATGTAATTTGACCCCTTCTGACCTTAGCGATAAAAACACCTGACGTACGCAAACTACAAGTGCTATATCAAAATAAAAAATACAGATATAAAGCTGAATAATTAAGGAACATACTTATCTATAAACCAAGAGATATAATTATAATTTGAAACTCAAAAAAAAAAGATTAACTTGAAAAACAGTGATGGAAAATTGGAAAAATTTGAAAATTGGAAATTTTTGATGGATAACTCTTAACTTTATATCCATTTTAACAATATTAAAATAAACTAGATTATATTTCCTTTCTAACAATACCAGAATGTATAAACTTATTTTATTCCAATAAGAAGAAAATCTTATAAGAAGTTAGAAACTCCTTGCTGGTTTTGACGCGGCCTCGCGCGCCCGTATACTGTTTATACTATGTATATCGAGTCAAGATAGAATCTTTACGAAACTACCTGTATTTATTTAATTACTACTACCTGTATTTTACTAATAATGAACTATTTTTCCGTTTTCACACATTTTTGGTCAAAATAAACACATTTCTTTGTGTTTACCTTATCAACCGGCAGCCATTGTTCTCATCGCGAACAATAACATTTACAAAAGCGAAATATTGCAACTTGAGATTCTAAAACTACCTACGTGTAATAAAATATTGTAGCACTATTCTTTACGATCCTTTGTATGTATAATAGTGTTAAAAATAAACAATGATGTCAGATTAGCTATGACATATTTACGACCACCCGCCGGCGCCCCGCCGCGCCGCACCCACTTGAGCGATAACAGATGTTTACAAAGTTTGACAATTTTTTTGTTTGACTTTTTGTTTGAAGTAGTGCTGACAAGTGTGATTATTTCGTTGTATAATTTCATAGAGAACGACTCTATTAAAGGTTTTTTCGTATACAAAACACGGTAGTCGATTTTATAAGGATTTTTTAAACTGTTTCGTTTTGGGTACTGTAGTACCCATGGCGGTTTACTGCTTTTTGACTTTGGGTACTGTAGTACCCGGTGGCGGTTGAGTGGATAAATGAAAAATGTTGCAAAAACGGGAAAAATGTCCACCCGTGCGAAGCCGGGACGGGCCGCTAGTTAAGGATAAGGATATTTTTCTTATTCTGAGAAAAGGCCCGTGCCCAGCAGTGGCACAGTAATGTAGTATATAGGCAAAGTTGACCTCGACTGTTTTTTTTTTTCGTGAAGACGAAAGCAGTGAAGTCGTTGTCATAATTATCTAAAAAAATCAATTGCCGTGCGTTAGTCTCGCAAAAACTCTAAAATGGCTCAACCGATTAGAATACTTTTTTTTTGTTTTGTTTGCCTTTATACTGACTCCGGGCTGCTACTAAGGAATTCCACACGGAAAACCCAATAACACTTTGTCCGACCTGAGGACCGAATCCAGGACCTCACAATCAGCAGTCGCGCCTACTACCACTAGACCAACGAGGCAATTAATTGTATTGAAGATGTTAATCAATGGCAACACTGAACGTGACGTAGTTTTGGCCAGCGTGAGAAGAGAATACTTGGGGTAGCATATCGTCACCGGAAAGCCAATATTACATAAGCGTAATTTTGGCTAAAATGAGTTATGTATAATATCTTTGGATTGGATTTTTTTTCGGCTTCGATTAGTTGGAATTTCGTATTTTATTCTATTATATTACGAAATCCCAATTAATCGACGCAGAAAAAAAATCCAATCCACAGATATAATACATAACTCATTTTAGCCAAAATGGCGCTAAGTAGTATTGGCTTTCCAGTGACGATATTATTATACCATCCACGAACGAACGCTTCGCTAAAAATCTAAATCGAACACACAAAAGAGACTATACTCCCTTACTCAGAAAATGGAACAATTTAATCACGTGACATTACTAGCTACTACAGTTTACTGGGCATTGTAAGTAATCTCTCTTTGCTACAGCTATATCCGCACTTGATAGGATATCGAACAAATGCTCACTCGGTGCCCGGACAAATTGCCCAGCTTACCCGGACGAAGTGGATCTATTATGTGATGTTTTGCTTCGACATTTATCACGTTCGGTGATATTGTTTTGTTAAACTGACGATCAAATTGAGGTAATAAATATGGGTTAAGTAAATGGATTTATTCAGCCTAAACATATATGTGGGAAAACGAAACGTAATGAGTGATGAAAGACGAACTGAGATATTTTAAATTAGTTTAAATAAAGAAGGACAATGGTGTCGATTCTGTTGCGCCCTTTGACAGGACTGAACTAAACTAAGGGTGTTTGTCTCTTTCTGTTTGAATAGAAAAAGAAAGTGACAGTTGCGTTTAGTCTAGTTGAGTATTGTAAAAATGTGCTACAGAATCAACACCATTGTTCTTTTTATAAACGCTTGTAATTTAAATAAAGAAGGACAATGTTCTTTTTATAAACAATTGTAATTTAAATAAAGAAGGACAATGTTCTATTTACAAGGTTAGTAGGAAAGGGGGTACTAAGCCGCGGGCCACCTAAAGTATCACTGATGACTATTTTAAAGCAAGTGTTAAAGTTTCAAAATTCGATAATTTTTATTTGTATTCAAAAAAATGTTATTTTAGTTTTTTCAAAAAAAAAACATACCTGCTTTAGTTATGAATTCAGAAAATTAATTTTCTATTCCGTGACCCCAAATATGACCTAAATTGCAAAAACAGCTGATCATAGCTATGGACAGATAGAATTTAGCATATTTTTTACGAAATCTTTGAAAAGCTATTTCTCTTAAACTATCGAGTTTTGGGGAAAGTTGTAGAATAAAAGTTATCTCTTATTATGGGTACTTTAACACCCTTTCGGCTTAGTACCCCCTTTCCGACTAACCTTGTATACGCACATATCATTAATCTGTGGATATATGTACGAGTTGGACGGTCACGGTGATCAGTTGCTTTTTATTCTCTGTAAGCTAATCCCACATATATACAGCTTATAAACGAAATCATGTAATTCCTTCAAACCTCGTGATGTACTGCAGACATAAATTAACCCTGAACGGGATAGTTGCGGATTATATAAAAAATAATACAAAAAGTAAACTTGTGTTCTCAGCGTGAGGAATTTTAGCGCTCCGTGTTAAATGACCGCGAGGCGAGCGATAGCCGTGCAATTTGCTCGGGGCGCTAAAATGCCTCACGTTAACACATGTTTACTTATTGTATTTTTATTTATTGAATCCAAAAGTGTACCTTCCGGCGTTAATCTATGTCATCAGCACATCACGAGGTTTGAAGGAATTACATGATTTCGTTTACATACTGTAAGTATGTATAAATATTTATAATTTTATAAATAAAATTAGCCCATTACTGTCCCACTGCTGGGCACGGGTCTCTCAGAATAAGAAGAGTTTAGGCCTTAGTCCACCACGGTGGCCTGGTGCGAGTTGACAGACTACACACACCATCGAGAACTTTATGGAGCCCTATCAGGTGTGCAGGTTTCCTCACGATGTTTTTCCTTCACCGGTAACACAAGTGATAATCAAATTGTAATCAGCACATGAATTCGAAAAGTTAGAGGTATGGATCCCGGGACGAGCCGGGGTTGCGGTGCATGCTTTTGCGAATCCCGCGACTCCGGCCGAACGGTCAGGAGAAGGAACACCGTTGGTTTTTAGCCGGTTAGAGTCCGGCAGACACGCTCGCCTTCCCCGGGCGAGGGACATCTAGGAGGATTTTCAAACGATAAAAAAAACAGAGGTACGGATCGGGATCGAACTCAGACCCTCCTGCATGGAAAGCAAGCGTTCAACCGCTTGGCTATAACCGTTTTTGTAAATAAAGTTTAATGTACATACTGTCCCGCTCGCACGGCGGTCTTTTCCAAAAGAGAAAGTTGAATACACAGAAAAATCTATTCATAAAATCCCTGCCCATAGACAGTGTAGAATAGTAGAAAACCTTCTCGTTTTTCCTCACACACATGAAGCGCTTAAAACCGATATCTAAATAAAAAAAAATCCTCGAGGACGTCGGTAAAGTGGATAACTTCGCTTCGACGTACTTCGATGTGCTTCGATGTGCTTCGGCGTGGCTCGGTATTCCATTTACTGGGGGGATTTGCGATAATCTGGCTTCGATGGGCCAATTTGTATCGCCGATTGCAATACTTAACAAATGGCGTGCATTCAGTCTGCGATCTGTTTTGTGTAATTTGATACTATTTTGTATGAGACTGCCACGTTGGTCTAGTGGTGGCAAGCGTGACTGCTGATCGTGAGGTCCTGGATTCATTTCCCAGATCGGCCAAAGTGTTTGGAATTCCTCAGTAGCAGCCTGGAATTTGGATTTATGCCCGGTTGATGGCAATAGGCTCGCCCCCTATTACATGGGACTTAAACATAACGGCAAAATGAGGGCGTTACCATACACCTCTGCCCAACCCTTCGAGGAATACAAGCGTAATGATTAAATAAGATAACGTGCGTGCCTTTTTTAAAATTTAATTTAAAAAAGGCGCGTTCCTTACGCACACCCGTGTGTGCCTCCGACACTTCGCGCCCGAATTTCTTACGCACACCCGCATGTACGCCCGACACTTGACGGGTTAAACGATGGCAATAATCATCATCATCATCCTCCTGCCCATAACCCAACTTATTTGGGGTCGGCGCAGTATGTCTTCTTCTTCCCCCTCCCGGTTGGGTTCCCGCATTGTCGTTGCGGGGGGGCTTAGTAGCCGTGGCATTGATCCCCTATTGTGTCAAAGTTAAGCGAAGAGGAACCCAAGGAGGGGCCGCTCGTCGGGGCTTGGGTCTGGTAGCCCTCGATGTGGCGGCCAAATAGGTTGCGGTGTCGCTTCGGCGACATCGCAACTAAGGCGGGCCGCGATTTCGTTTGGAACGTATCGCAGTTGAGTGCGGGAGGCCGCGGCGGGAGAGGAGTTTTACGGTGCGCCGTTCTCCCTACCTTCCGCGGCCTTGACGGGGCCGCCACCGTCAGATGGCGGACGCGGTGGGGCCGCAGGGGAAGAGGAGTGGCGGTGTGTACCTGGCCGCCCTTTCTATCCTCTGCGGCCGAAATGTGGTAGGCGGCGGGGCCACTAATCTGACCCGTCGCAGAGGGACCAGGGGTGCCCAGACACGGGGTAGTCTGGCGCCCATGTACTTGTTTGGTTCCTGGGGTGGTCACGGCGTACCATGTGTTCTGGTGCGCTGGTGATGTGAGGTGCCCCCCGCGCCTCTCAGGAGGTCGTGGGGTGAGGCCCTACAGTGGAGAGGTCCACCAGCAATTGGTGGACCAAGACCTGACTGGTTGGGCTGCATGCATTTGCGAATCCCGTGACCCCGGCTGTACGGTCAGGAGAAGGAACACCGTGGTGGTTGGTTTTAGCCGGTAAGAGTCCGGCACCCCCCCCCCCCCCCCATCCATGAGAGGATTTCCCCACGAAAAAAAAAAAAAGTATGTCTTCTTCTTCCATACATTGTAACGTTGTACAATTATTTTCAACGTTCCATAATATAAAACAAGAAATTTGCATTACAATCTTATATTTAAAATCATTTAACTTAGCCTAAAACTTATAAGCAATATTAAATCATTCAACTCCGTCATTTGTACACACAATTGCCTCATACGATTTTTTATAGTATAGTAAAGATCAGCAGAATCCATTTATAGCCAAAAGAACGACCCTTTTAAATTCAAGTCTCTATGTCTATGAAAGGCGATTTTCAGCCTACCGTGCGGCGCCACTTTCAGGCTTCCTCTTACATATTAATTTCTAATTTTATCCGGATATGATAGACGGCAATAATATGATTAATAGATGTATAGTCAAACCATCTATAAAAGGTCAACCAACCTTTGATCATGAAACATAAAATTGTTTAACAATACACATTTTTAAACGATATAAGAATAAGTTATAATGTTTTCTAAAAATGTGTATGTTTAATGAATTATTAAAGCAAAATGAATGTTTCAAAATCAAAGAATTGTTTACAGTTTATACAAAATGTAATTGGCTGAACTATATTTAGGTATTTTGTTATTTGAATTGTATAGATATTATTAGATATGCAACAACCGTACGTAATTAAAAATCAAATAACTTTAATATATACTTCCTATCTCTGCGTTTTTTTTTTCAACTCTATGCCCTGAAACATTGAACGAATTAAGTAACCCAGCTATAGAGATCCATAACTTCAAAATAAAGCTTTGCTACCCAACAACCCGAAACAATTCGGTAAGCGCGAATCGCCATGATCTACGGACACGAATAAACACCCATTTTTTTCCAAAAAAAAGTTCCCCAAGTTACCCCAGCTCGCAATTTATGACCCCATAAAAAAATTACTTACGAAAAGCAAAGGCAGACATTAAGGTGTGAAATGAGACATACCGCCAGATACCTATACCGCAAATAAGTTGGGTACGGTCCCGCGAGACTACGTGTTACAACAAAATCAATGGGGCAGAAGGTCAAGTCCAATACAATGCACGAGAGCAAGGAAAATATATCGTCAGTGGAAAGGTAAAAAGACTAAAGCGCCAATATACATACTTAACAGTAGAGAGATTCAAAGTTTTTTTTAAGAAATTATATTATTTACTTTGAATCTCTACTGTAAAGTAGATATTTCGCGCTTTACTCTTTTTACCTTTCCACTGACGATATATATCTGCCTAGCGTTTTCCCAGCTATGTTGTGGTCAGCTTCCAGTCTAACCAGATGCGGCGTAATACCAGTATTTTACACGGAGTGACTGCCATCAGACCTCCACAACCCAGTTACTAGGCAATGCCGATACTCTAAGGTAAGACCGGTTGTCAGACTTTCGGGCTCATGACTTCCCGTAAAGACTCTCATAGGTATTCGTATGACACCCGGGACCGACTGTTTAACGTGCTCTCCTAACCACAGAGGGGTCTCGTTGTGTAACGGACGTTCACCCATCCACGGAGTGACCGCGACAAGCTCAGCTTAACCTCGCAAATAGTATGGTCCGCTCGGTTGGAAATTAACCACGAGCCCGTCCAGTTATTTCCCTTATGCCCGTTTTCACCAACGTTTCCTTAATTATAAGAGCCCTCTAACCCAAGTTAGGTGACGGGGTGACCCCTAATGATAATTTCGTTATCATCAACCTATTAGGGATACCTAAACGCTTAGGTGTCTCCTAAAATCTAGGGGCCCGAATGTTTAGCCCCTAACCAGTCCCTAACAAAGTAACGGATCGACACGTGACGCGTATTTTTATTAAATGGTTGAAATGGGAGGATAATTAAGTGATATTTTGGAAAATATTGACTATTGAAATCCTAGATTATTCGCGAAAGACCGATTTACAAAATATGATGACAAAAATTTCTTTACAAGATATAGTACCAAGGACAGTGTTATTTTTGTTACAAATAATTTAACAAATATTAGAATATCCTAATGATAGAGTATATTAAGTTACTGTTACATAAATGTACTATGTTTATTGCGACCTTTTTTGTACAAAACTAAATATTTTGTATTACTTTCTTAAAGAAATAAATCTGTGCCACCCGTCAAACAGTTAATGTGTGCCCTGAGGTTTTATGCCACTATAGGAAGCCACTCAAGCAAAAGATGTCGAACGAAATTGTTTTTTTGGACTGCCTTGCTTGTATACGGTTCATGGCCATCGGTCATTATCGTCGTCCGCAACAGATTATACAGTCAACGTCAAACGTAAGATAAAAAGTTAAAAAAAAAATGTTATGATTAGTTACGAGTGACAATAATAATTAATATTTCGTATTATTAGGAAGTTTTTATCTCTTTGAGGCCCTGCCGATGGGCTACTATTTTTATATTTTTAAATATTTTTTGTTTTTATAGAAATATTTAAAAAAAAATGTTATGAAAATGAATAAAGGAATTATTTTGTATACCTGACTACCTATTTGTTATTTAAAAAAAAACATTACAATACTCATCGATTTTTGCTATTAACCGAATATAGGCTTGTTTTCATGTGCGATTTTGCTTGTCCTTTGCTAATCGCATTGTGCTCAGCGATCCCTCTCTCCTTTTTCAATTTATTTGCTGCCATTTTGTTACGACTCACCTCAACCTGACGTCACCAATCATTGCTAAGTCCCTCTCCAGTTCTATAACTCAATATCAGGCATCTTGAATGTTTGACGCCGGATTTCAACATAAGTGGATTTACCACAGCGATAATTGGAGTGCTTAGTATGAGTAGAACTTCTGTACCTACCTTTTATTGTGACCAAGTTACCTACTGGTCATCGTCAGTTAAGTTCGCATAAAAATAACTCGCATGATGTAATATATATATTCTTATAGGTATTGTCGTGTGAAATCAACGTATTTCCGTGTTTTTAGAACCAAGTAGTGTTTTATTGTGTTACACTTGTATGTTTTGTGATTTAATTTTTGTTTGTATAACCTAAATGTGTGAAGAATTGTAAATTGATATTACTATAAAATGAGTGAAAGTGAACAAGTAAAAATAAAGTGTTGTATAGTGATTTTAAGTTTATTTAATACAGGTTTTTTTTTTATTAAATTCTATTATGTACAGAACCTTTTTTATATTTTTTT
Organism: Amphipyra berbera; assembly: GCA_910594945.2. Classification (NCBI taxonomy): domain Eukaryota; kingdom Metazoa; phylum Arthropoda; class Insecta; order Lepidoptera; family Noctuidae; genus Amphipyra; species Amphipyra berbera. Next base: position 3,011,861 of record OU343136.1, on the reverse strand, counting down.
TACCATTTCATATAGGATTAAGAGTTGCCACTATTAATAAAAAGTAAATTTTATTTACAATCTATTGTTGCAGTATCTTCGGCTCAATTTCTACGGATCCAAAATGATAATTATAGTAATCATGCCACTAGTTTAAAAAATAACGGGGTAAGTAAAAACATATGTATGGCGACAATACTAGATTTATCAATACAAGACATGAGTATCCTTTTTATAGGAATTTCATTTTTTATACTAACTTTTTTGCTATTTGTTTTTTTTTATAACAACCTCGTTGGTCTTTTGGTGGCTAGCGCGACAGCTGATCGTGTGATCCTGATGGGTTCGACCCCTGAGTCGGGCAAAGTGTAATTGGGTTTTTCCGTATGTAATTCCTCAGTAGCAGCCCGGAATTTGGATTAGTCCCCGGTTGATAGCAACAGGCTCGCCCCCTAATACATGGGACTTGAACATATCAGCGAAATGGAGGTGTTACTATACATCTCTTCCCAACCCTTCGGGGAATACAGGCGTGATGTTATGTAATTTGTTAAGTTATTAATAGTAGGTAGATGACCCCTTTTAGCTGTGGACCACATGGTATACCAGTGTAGGTTTAATTTATTTCCCACCAGTACCAGCCTAATTATTACGTCCATTTCTGGTTGTCCCACAGTTCCATTTCCTATTTCTGGCCTGTGTTACTTCGACTTAACTGCTGAAACTACGCAGGGTCATTAATAGAACTCGTTCAAATAAAATAATACCTAAACTTTAGTTAATTAAATCACAAGATACCACACTAATAAATTATAGAGTAGTGAAGAGCGCGCTTGGCTCAAATAAAATATTTTTTGCAATTTTTTGGATAGGTAGGTACAGTATATCTTACCTTAAATATGAAGTCTCCTTTAAATAAAAATTTCTATTGCATAATATTTAAAATACTTTCTTTCTGCAACCACGTGTTTTGAGACAACCGGTATAAAAATAGGTAAATGAAGTTTACCATTCCATACAACATCCGGTACCAACATTTGCAGATAAACAAAATGTGTATTGGTAAAAATATACACGGAATATACTGACCAAAAGTACATATTGGAAAAAAAAACTACATCATGTGATTTTATAAAAAAAAAGATTTTCCTCTCCTGTCATTTATGAAAAATGTAAGTCGTTACGTACTTATTAATTAGTCAAGTCAATGAACTGAGTCACACCGGTACACGGTGTACAAGCTTAGGAGACGGGGCTTGCCCTAGAACGGCCTACTACCATAATGACGTCATTATTTTTGACAAATAATAACTGTGCGGTGTTTCATTAATTTCCTTATACGTAGAGCGTAGAGGGACTCGTGGGGAATTAACAACCACGCGGATCATATGATTTGCAAGGATAAGCTGCGCTTGCCGCGGTCAGTCCGTTACACATCGAGACCCCTCCGTGCCTCAGAAAGCACTTTAAACCGTCGGACCCGGGTATCATACAAATACCTGTGACGTCATTACGGGTAGTCAGAAGTAGCGAAAGTCTGGCAACTAGTCTAACATTAGGATATTGGCATTAGCTAGTAACTGGGTTGCGGAGGTCTGACCAAGTCGCTCCGTGTAAAATACTGGTATTCAGCCGCATCTTGTTAGAATGGGACTAGCATGATTGGGAAAAGGCTAGGCAGAACTTGAACCAGACTATGCGGAAGTCTGAAGAAGTATCTTAAAAAAACAAAATCTCGCGTCTGGTTTTCATTCTGATCAAACAAACCTAAACCACGTGTTGATAAAATGTACTTTACGCAATTATTCACACATAGGGTATGTGTGCTAAAGTCTAGGACCATTATTATGGACGTTAACAATTTGCTCGTTGATCTGTTTTTTTGTCGTTCTGAAATCAACTTAATTTACATGTTTCTAGAGTGTTCATTTATTTGTGGTGCAATAAATGGGTATTTCCATTTTTCAATTTGGCTATTGTTTACGTCAACGACACGTGACATTGCAGAATTCTTTTATTGTTTGTAAAATAGGTAATCAATAATTATACTGGCGAATTTTTAGGGGCCCAACCACACTCGGGAGCAATGAATCCAGGTCACCAACATAAACATAACATAACATCGCGCATTGTATTCTCCGAAGGGTTGGGCAGAGGTGTATAGTAACACCCTCATTTCGCCGTTATGTTTAAGTCCCATGTAATAGAGGGCGAGCCTATTGCCATTAACCGGTCACAAAACCAGACTCCGGGCTGTTACTGATAAATTCTTAATGGAAAAACCCAATAACACTTTGCCCGACCTGGGGATCAAACCCAAGACCCCATGCTCAGCAGTCGCGCTTACGATCACTAGACTAACAAGGCAGTCACCAACATAAACCTTAATATCACGAAAAACATTGTTTAACATTTAACATTGTTTTATTTATGTTGATGACCCAAATTCGTTGCTCCCGAGTATAGTAAGGTGACGAATCACTATCAGACGTCGTTTTCTTCCGACAATAGAAGTTAATCAAGCCACTAAACATTCCTTTCCATAGACCGGATATTTCTTACCATACTTGACAATAGTCTTGCACCCATCCGGGACGATCCCAGACTGAATTCCAATAGTCCAGCCGTGGATAGTTCCCGGCAGGTGCTCCATTCCAATATCATCTTCCTGCCCTATTTCGCAAGTTACTTGGAGGCAGCGCATTATGTCCTTCTCTTCTATTCTTCCCTGTCAGCCATTAAAGTTCTTAAAGGGCCTCTGCTCGTTGGACCTGTGACCCTCGTAAGTCTTCCAAAAACATGACTTCTCCCCGTGGAAGATGAGCTGTTAGATCCAAAAGAGATATAAATATAATATTATTTTCAGCCAAATGATCACTGGGTATGGGGATACGTTAGAGTTCCTGAAACAACTGTAAGTTACATCTTGACTTTATTAATAAAAAAAATATTTACAAATGGGAATTAACCATGTTATAGAAATAGTAATATTATGTAATTGTAAAAATTACATCAGTCCGCAAATTCAAATTTTATTTTTTTCTAACCCAATTCCATATAAAAACATTTTCAGAATATTCCAGCACGTCCGACGACAGACTTTAGGGCCACAAATGATAAAAATACGGACCCCTGTGCCCCATACAACCCACCGAAACCAAACTTCAGTTATACACCAGGAAGGCGGATCAGTGATACAAGTAAGACATACTGTTTATATCAAGTCCTCTCGTAGCTTGTTTACTGCTGAGAGCTGAGAGCTCTCATCTTTACCCAGTTACTCTCTTTCTTAGCCCGGGAACTCCCATTCCAATATTAAGATTGTCCATTCCATACTTGTATTTAACAGGACTCTTATAATTTACACGACTAAATTACGACCTAAAATCAACATCTGTAGAGGCGTAAACCGAGAAGATCCATTATCACCAAAACTCTTCATAGCTGTTTTACAAAATATTATGAAAGACCTACACTGGAGTGGAAAAGGAATAAAAATAAACGAAAACTTCCTTAGCAATCTCAGATTTGCTGACGATATCATCCTCTTTTCGACAACATCAAAGCAGCTGGAAGAAATGCTAGGAGAACTAAACGCAGCTACCGAAAAAATTGGCCTACAACTGAATAGATCAAAGACAAAAGTAGCTACAAACAGCAGCCAAAATCCAGTAGTATTATATCAAACTCCTATCGAGTACGTGGACAACTATGTTTACCTCGGGAAACAAATGTCTTTCAAGAACACGAGACATAAAGACGAAATTGACAGGCGAATTAACATGTCCTGGACAAAATATTGGAGTTTTAAAGAAATATTAAAATCAACTCCCAATAACTTTAAAGAAAAAAGTTATGGATTCATGCCTGTTGCCCTGCCTAACTTACGGTGCACAGACCTGGATCTTTAACAAGACCACAAAAATAAAAATACGATCCTGCCAACGCGCTATGGAGAGGAGCATCTTAGGTATCAAGCTTATTGACAAACAGAAAAGCAAAGATATAAAGCATAAAACCAAAGTAATAGACGCGGGTAAGCATGCACAGCGCCTGAGGTGGAAATGGGCAGGCCACATAGCCCGTATGGCAGCTGGGAAATGGACAAAGCTGGCCACAATGTGGAAAGGCCCAGGAGGAAAAAGACCAAGAGGCAGACCCAAAGATCGTTGGACCGACGATATCCAGAAAGTATCGGGCAAAGACTGGATGGAGTTGGCGAAAAACAGGGAAAAATGGAGACAGTTGGAGGAGGCCTATACCCAAGATGGGGCCATGACTTAAAATCGTGTTAAAAACATTTAATTTTCTTTTTCTTTTTATATAATAAAGTTTAAGTAGTGGATTAATAAAGGCTTAAATAAATTACGACGGAAATGTGCGGGACTGAGAAGGCTCCAAGAAGTTGGACATGGTGTGTATAGTCCGCCAACCTGCACCAGGCCGGCGTGGTGGACTAAGGCCTAAACCCTTCTCAATCTGAGAAGAGGCCCGTGCCCAGCAGTGATACAGTAATGGGCTAGTTCTGTTTATGCTTAATTTACAGAACGTAAAAGCCGGATCAAAGTTATGCTTCGCAATATTGATTGAATGTACACTCGGGACCAATGAATCCGGGTCACCAACATAAGCCTTAGTATCCCACTTATTTTTTTAAATATTGGTTAATATTTTAACATTGTTTGGTTTATGTATTATACATTGTCACTCTACATCTTGGAAAATATATTGTATGTTAGAAAAAAATTGCATTTTTTTAATGTTAGGAGTGATTTTCATAATAAAAACACGGCATAAACATAAAATTGTGGTACCTAAATTTAGATTAAGTAAAACTAGTAAGTCATTGTTAGGTAAAGACGTACGTTTTTATAATAAGCTGCCGAAATCTGTAACAGATCTTACCGAGGGAAAATTCAAAACCCATATTAAACGTGTCCTCACTCAAAAAGCATACTACAAGACTAAGGACTGCGTTAACGACAGGGATGTTTGGCATTAGTTCTTGCACATGTGGCTTCCCTGGAACCTCATTAACAATATATGTGTATGTCTATTAACTATCCTCAATTATGATTATTTATTTTTTATTTTTTTATTTGTATCATTACTCTCAAGATATCTTTATCTTATTTTATAATGATTTTTTAGCTAAGTTTTGATGACATTTAATTATGTCAATTGTTTTATATAGTTTAGCTTCTTTTTCACTTTTGTAAATGTGGGAACTTTGTGGACCTGCATCTATAAGTTTGTAAATTACTGTTATTCATATAGTTTTAATTTTATTTGTTAATTTTTGTACTACATTACTCATTGGTCTGTGGTCAGGACTCCTTTGTTCTCTCACTATCCTAAATCATTGTACTCTGTAATTGTTAAAGATATTATTTTTAAAAGAGTAACCATGGAGTTTCTCGCCGGCTCTTCTCCATAGGAAACGACTAATTGGAACCGTGCATCTAAATTCGACTTTTCATAAGCACCTGTATTGGTTTATGTGAAATATTTTTTTTTTATTTGATTCGATTTGATTATGTTGGTGACCCGGATTCATTGCTCCCGAGTATATTAAATTTCTTATCGTTGAATTCTTTTGCCAAAGTTTGTCTATTAAGATCCTCTCTTGGATATCCACTGGTCTGCCATTGGCTGAACTGCTTCTTCCAAGCTCTAACTGATACATTGTTTCAGAATGCTACGATTACATTTGGGAATTAAAACTTAGATACGAAAGAAGTCGAAGACAGAACGAATGTAAGTTACAAGTATATTTTTTTAAATTCTGTGTCCTCATTATTCATCATTTTAATTAAATAAGCTTTTAATTAATTTTTTTGCAGGTAATATAGAACTAGCAAATAAATTTGTTTATGATCCAAATAACCCCCCACCTCTCGGTGCAATTGGAGGAAGAGAAACTGAGGCTGGCGAATTCCCACATATGGTTAGTACAATGTTCTTCTAATATTTTTCTCCCAGAAGTGCAGAATACTCTTTATTTAAGTATACAAAATAGCCTTTACGAAGCCGAAGTCTACGCATAGTGAACATCAAACTAAGTTAACAATAATTGCTGGAAAATAATTTTTATTTTTAAGTATTAAAAACAGCCGTTAAGCGCGCGCGCATCAGACTGTGCCTACATTTCAAAAAAGGTGATAATTTTTGTTTAGTAATAACATTTAAACATAGAATTCGTGAAAATCGAAAAATAAATTGTGACTTTGAGCTTCAATATCTCCATAACCGGTCAGTTCCCAGGAATGTTCAGAAGTCTCCATCGTAGACTTTGTCTCTGTCTCCTCTGACCTAGACTAGAGTCAAGAGCAAACCCATTTCAAATAAAAAAATGGCCCAATACAAAACATAAGGCACCACAGCAATTTCTCAAAAAAATTAAAAGTTTTCTCATGTTAATGATGGCAATGTAACAATTTGAGTTTTCATCGTAACGTAATGTAAAGTTATCATGGTAACGGATAGGGAATAGTTAGATTTTCCTAATATTTTACGGAGAACCAAAGAAGAACCAAAGCTAGTACTTAATAAAAATAATAGTAGAAGTACTAGGACACCATAACATAGTAGGCAACAACCGAACGCCCTCAGCTTCCGGCTGACGCAGGTACTCTCGGGACATGGCTGTTTCGGGAAGTACCTGTGTCGTATAGGCCAGGCGCAGACGCCCGGTTGTCACCACTGCGACTGCCCCGAGGACACGGCGCTGCACACTTTGCAGGCGTGTCCAGCATGGGGGTCGCAACGCCGCGAACTGGTCGCGGCGATCGGCGGTGACCTCTCGCTTCCGGCCGTGGTTCTATCCATGGTCGGGAGCGAGACTGCGTGGGAGGCGGTCGCTTCCTTTTGCGAGGAGGTGATGGTCGCTAAGGAGGTAGACGCACCGGGCGCCGGAGGGCGCGCGACGATCTCCAGCCACCGTAATGAGTGGCCTGCGGGCGGCGGGTTGGGGACCCGTCGCCCGACCAGTAACGGGCCCAGGGAGGATGGTGCGCCGTGTTCCGCGCGCGCCTCTCGGAAGGAAATGGGGCAGGGGAGCAATTGGCCCACCACAGAAGAGGTCTACCAGAAGAAGCTAGTGGACCGAGACCTGCTGGGGTCGCGGTGCATGCAATAGCGAATCCCGTGACCTCGGCCTTAGGTCAGAAGGAGGGACACCGTGGTGGTTTTAGCCGGTAAGAGTCCGGCACACCCCCCGTCTTCCCCAGACGGGGGATAGTCCATGAGGATATCCCCACGTTAAAAAAAAAGGCAACAACTGAAAGGTTATTAAAATTCGGCAGTCTTGTTCGATATTATTCTTTATTCAAAAGCTGAAACACTTAGGTATTAAATATTTTAAATCAAAATACCAGGGCGCCGTAGGATGGCAGGCGTCAAATGGAACTTGGGTGTTCAAATGCGGCAGTTCCCTCGTCAGCTCTAAGTTTGTGCTGACAGCCGCGCATTGTTCTCGAGCATCAGAGAGGGACACGACTATTGCTGACCCTGTGCCGAAGATCGTGAGGTTAGGAGACAAGAACATAATTGATGCGGTAAGTTTCACCCACTTATTAGCCATTTCCCCAAAGACTGCCTCTGGTAATGTAATTTTTGGGTACAGTTCTTGCACCATGTCTAAAAGTTATGACGCTTAAGATTTGTAGTTCTGCCAAACCTTTTTTCGCATTTCTGTTGGGGTCGAGTTCCCATTTAACCAGATCGACTTAATACCACTATTTTACACGAAGGAACTGCCATCAGAGCTCCACAACCAGACTTTTGGACTTCTGCCCCTAACGACTATCATAGGTATTCGTATGACACCCAGGACCAACGATTTAACGTGCTCTTTGAGGCACGGAGGGATCTCTATGTATAACGAACGGTCACTTATCTAGGTACAGACTGACCGTGGCAAGCGTAGCTTAACTCACAGATCGTACGATCCGCGTGGTTCTTCATTATAATTATAACGAAATGTTTTACCAAAAAATAGAATAGATTTCTGCCATAAAAATGGTTTTCTTTTTTTACTCATAATAATTCTTTAAAAGAACTTGTTAAGTTAAACGGTTTTATCTTGCAGTCATTTGAGAATTGAAGGTTAAAATAATTATACTGTTCTATTCTTCTTCCTCTTAGCCTTTTCCCAATTATCTTGGGGTCAGCTTCCAGTCTAACCAGATGCGGCTGAATACCAGTATTTTACACGGAGCGACTGCCATCAGACCTCCGCAACCCAGTAACTGGGCAATGCCGATATCCTAAGGTAAATTCGTTTGTCAGACTTTCGGGCTTCTGACTACCCGTAGCGACTGTCATAGGTATTCGTATGATACCCGGGACCGACGGCTTAACGTGCTCTCCGAGGCACGGAGGGGTCTCAATGTGTAACAAATGGTCACCCATCCACGGACTGACCGCGGTAAGCGCAGCTTAACCTCGCAAATCGTACGATCGGCGCAGTTGTTATTTAGCCACGAGCCCCCCCTATACTGTTCTATACAATACAATACAATACTCTTTATTGTACACAAAACAAACAAGAAACATTACTATAAAAATAGAGATGTACAATGGGCGGTCTTATCGCACTAGGCGATTTCTTCCAGACAACCTTTTATCATGGGCATTAAATTGGTGTGCGACATTTTAGGACAATCTGTTAAGTAGAAGCAGTTGAAAAATCTGTCGTAAGATTGTAATCAAACAAACAAACAATTATACGAAATGAAGCTAAATAAAACCGTTTTAAAAAATACAATTGATTGTAATTCTCTCCATATTCCTATTAAAAACTAAAAAAGTTGCCCCACTCTAGTATTGCTCCTTTTTCGTGTGCGTTTACAAACATAAGTCTTCCCATGCACAAACGCCCAGACCCGGAACAACTATTTGTAGGCCATACAAATATTTGTTCCGTGAGAGAATCCCAGAAGGCAATCGCTCGGCCGCTGCACCAAACGTGTCTTCGAATCGACGGGTCCTGCGTATACTGGTACTACTTGCAAAAATGCGAAATCCACTTTTCTACATCAATCGCCTTCAAATCACCGATATTTTAATCAATTTATTTGTTTATGTAGTTTCATTGTTACAAATTTGCAAAAGAATTAAAATAACAGTATTCTTTTATACGGGATATAATAAATATTTAAGATCTTTAAACAGCTCTTCTATAAAGCTGTTTTTACACTTGCACTATTATACGTAGGACCCGTCGAAATTGTATTATTTTCATATGTATGGTTTCTTTTCTAGTTCGCAAATGGCGTTCCACCAACAGATGCTAAAATCATTAAAATAATAGTGCATCCAAAATACATTCCACCGAAGAAATACTACGACATTGCCGTGATGGAGTTAGAAAATCATTTGGAATTCAGTAAATACATCCAACCAGCGTGCTTGTGGACCAGGTTCAATACGACTAACTTGGGGACGGAGGCCATCGTGACTGGATGGGGTGTTGTTGAAACGAGTAAGCATTTTTTTTTATTGTTAACTAGCGGCTCGTCCCGGCTTCGCACGGGTGGACATTTTTCCCGTTTTTGCAACATTTTTCCCGTTTTTGCAACATTTTTCATTTATGCTCCGCTCCTATTGGTTGTAGCGTGATGTTATATAGCCTATAACCTTCCTTGATAAATGGACTATCCAACACAAAAATATTTTTTCAATTCCAACCAGTAGTTCCTGAGATTAGCGCGTTCAAACAAAGAAACAAACTCTTCAGCTTTTTAATACTAGTATAGATGTGCCGTGGCAGCAGTCATAGCCTAGTGGTTGAACGCTTGCCTTCCATGCAGGAGGGTCTGAGTTCGATCCGGCCCGTACCACTGACTTTTCGAATTCATGTGCCGATCAGAGTTTGATTATCACTTGCGTTAACGGTGAAGGAAAAAGTATACTCCACCAAGAAGAACATAGTCTACTTAGTTGTCGGCAATAAGATTGACAAGCATATAATTTTGGGACCCGGTGCATAATATTATCAGCAAGCACATCGGGTCACCCGCGCGAAAGCGCAACAAGTATTCTCAAGGAGGGTTGATGTCAGGCAGGCGGCCGGACATAAAACAATAAGCCAAAACCTTTAACAACATGGATTTATGAAATACATGTTGTGCCGACCCCACCTAGTGTAGGATAAGGGCAGGAAGAAGAAGAAAAAGTTAACGGTGAAGGAAAAACGTGAGGAAACCTGCACACCTGAGAGGGCTCCATAAAGTTCTCGATGGTGTGTGTAGTTTGCCAACCCGCACCAGCCCAGCGTGGTGGACTAAGGCTTAAACCCTTCTCATTTTGAGAAGAGGCCCGTGCCCAGCAGTGGGACAGTAATGGGCTGATTATGTTTGTTTTATATTATATGCAGTGGCAGTAGCATTAGTACTATGTCCAGCAGTGATAGCCTAACGGTTGAACGCTTACCTTTCATGCAGGACGACCTAAGTTCGATCCTGGCCTTTCTTTACCTCTGACTTTTTGAATTCATATTCGTTCTACCTAGCCTTTTCCCAACTATATTGGCATCAGCTTCCAGTCTAACCAGATGCGGCTGAATACCAGTATTTTACACAGAGCGACTGCCATCAGACTTCCGCAACCCAGTTTTTAGGCAATGCCGATATCCTAAGGTTAGACTGGTTGTCAGACTTTCGGGCCTCTGAGTTCCCCCAACGACTGTTTAACGTGCTCTTCAAGGCACGGAGGGGTCTCGATCTATAACGAATGGATATCCATCCACAGACTGATCGCGGCTAGCGCAGCTTAACCTCGAAAATCGTATGATCCGTGCGGTTGGTCATTAGCTCTGGCTACAAAAGTGGGCTGAGGTGCTCTGGCACCTCAGCCCACTTTTTGAATTCATGTACGGAGCAGAATTTGATTATCACTTGTATTAAACCCACCATCGTCCCCTGGCTGGAGCATACTTCTGACGGATTTCACCATAACTTAAGCTGTAGCACGTACACACATAAGTGTAAAAATCTCTCAAATCCAAATTTTCAAAAACCAATATCTCTGTCTTTTGTTGATAGTAACATAGATATGTCTTGCTGATATAATCGTATAAGGGCGATGCCTCATTAGTGCGTTGCGTTGCGTCGTCGCAAGGGATCAACGCATTGTATGCCACACCTGCGTTGCGACGACGGACGACGTCGCAACGCAAGAGGACGACGCACGCACCTCAGTCAGTCTCATTTGCCTCTCTAGCAGTGGAACACTGGCCGTCGTCGTACCGGAGCTCAGCCAGCGCAGCGCATCACCCTCCCCCCACTTCGTCTCTCGTCCGCCGATCCGTTGAAACGTCGCGTGCGACGACGCAACGCTTTAATGTGGCATATCATTTAAAATGTATGGAAAACGACGCAGCTTTGACGCTGCGACTACACAACGCAACGCACTAATGAGGCAGACCTCTAAGGGAGAGAAAAAATCCTATTCGCCACTAAAACGATAATCTCTTCTCGTTTCGGCACGAGCTATACGAGAATAGCTCATGTCGTGGTGAAAAGATTAGCCGCCAATAATTAAACGTCAAGAGCTGATCTATACTAATATTATAAAGAGGAAAGATTTGTATTTTTGTATTTTTGTGTGTAACGAATAAACTTAAAAACTACTGGACCGATTTCAAAAAATCTTTTGCCGTTAGAAAGCTACATTATCACTGAGTAGCATAGGCTACGGGCGGAGCCGTGAGGACACAGCTAGTATAAACTAATATTATAAAGAGGAAAAATTTGTATTTTTGTATGTAACGAATAAACTTAAAAACTACTGGACCGGTTTCAAAAAATTCTTGTGCCGTTAGAAAGCTACATTATCACTGAGTAACATAGGCTACGGGCGGAGCCGTGAGAACACAGCTAGTAATATATAATTTTGTAGTCAACAACGAGCCAAACGTAAAAGATTGATTTCCTTGGATCATTATTTAGCAATTCACATTACGACTGCTAATCCTACAAATTGCTGTAACATTTTTTTTTGTTATATACATCATTAGTATAAGTAGTATCATTATCTGTTACGAATTCGATTCGATCAATTTAACGAAATAAAAAGATCCTTACATTTTAAATAAATTGTTATAGAAATCAAATTGATTTTAAAAACATGCTTTTCTAAGAAAATTTTAACCATGTAGGCTGTAATCGACCACATTATGTGACACACATTTTGACATGGGTAAACTTTTACAGAATTACTATTACTATTGATTTCTTTTGTAATATACTGAACTTCTCGATACGATTTTCGAGGATAGCTCATGTCGTGGTGAGAATATTAACCAGTTACCAAGGTTGGTAGCGAGAAGTAAGGTGAGTAGCAATTTTCTAGTCATTTTCAATATACAACTACAAGAAATAGATAAACGCGGAAGACTTTTCTAATACACCCCAATACCAACAGACAAGATAACTGTCGTATTTTGCAACAAAAGACAAAATGACTGACGTATTTAGCAATGAAAAATCACCATCCACGCAAATCCTTAATGATTATTGTGACCACCAACATTCTTCAGTACAAGTTAGAGACATCCAGTTTATTTGTTTAGTTATCTTTTCCCAGACATTAGATTCACATAATAAGTCCATTACTGTCCCACTGCTGGGGACGAACCTCTTCTCAGAATGGAGAAAGGTTTAGGCCTTAGTCCACCTGACCTTAGTTAGGCTGACCTGGTGTGGGTTGGTGGATGATTTGGTTTGATCTAGACAAGTTACTTGATCATACTTTTACATCCTCAAAGCAGTGGCGTGCATTGCAATTAAGCATTGCCTACCTCATAAGATTTAATTAACTACTCCATCTTTAACTATTACTATAAATAAAATAAGCGTGTATGGCTAAGATTTCTTTTGGTCAGAATCGTATTGAAATGGGCTTAAACGTACAATTGAAAGGCGACATCGAAACCTGCCTACCTGGTCTGAATACCAATGCACGCCACTGCCTCAAAGCAAAACCATTAATATCACAATGTTCCAGCTGACCGAACCACCTCTCCAGAGCTGCAAGCCGCATTAGTAGACATAATAGACACTCCAACCTGCGACCGACTGCTGAAGCCTTCCTGCAACAGAAACTGGTGTGGCGTGCGGGACAACCAGGTCTGTGCTGGCAAGTTAGCTGGCGGAGTGGACGCTTGTCAGGTATTTGTTGGCAATATTTCTTTACTCTGACCACACTTGGGTCACCAAATAGCTCGCCACTGGCCATACTTAGTAGTGTGGATGAACGAGGCATGGAATTCCCCCAACGAAAAGAGATTTTTTTTCTTTTCGACTGCTTCTAGATGGTCTTGCGGACCGTTTCTACGTAACCGAGCAGTTATTGGCGAGACCTGAAGGGTTTCCAACCAATGTGGACGAGAGTAAAATACTTAACCTAAGCTAACTACTATTACTACTACTAACATCATGACTAGCTAGCAACAACAGCACTAAGGGCGACCCCTAATGGGAGACGGACCTCGGCTTAGAGCGTTGCTGGCGAGGGGACTGGGAGGGAGACAGCTTGATGAGCTCCGCGGTGGCGGCGGGTGAGCACGGTGGATCAAACGAAAAGGGAGGATCCTCCATTGTATATATACTATCTGCGTGTCACATCTTAATATCGCGATGCAGGATTCTGTGACATCATGTGGGAGTCATTATTGTCACTGTAGTCTGCTACACAATCGTCGTGCTGCGTAGTACGCATGTGCTATGGTAGATGTCGCCACAGTAGCATCACATTGAAACTTTATTTTATTCCTCAGGGTGACTCCGGAGGGCCTCTCCAAGTCCAGATTTCTCTCCCAATCACAACGGAAGGCAACATTCACTACATCATCGGTGTGACGTCATTCGGCATAGGCTGCGCGTTGCCAAACTTGCCCGGGATTTACTCCAGAGTGTCCATGTATTTGGACTGGATCGAATCTATTGTGTGGCGCAAATAACAAAGCTATTAAATTATTAGCCTAATGGTTCCTGTAATGTACCTACATAATTTCATGTAGGTACCATAAAAAATGCCAACTTTAATATTTTTAGAAAAGTTCACGCTTGACCAAAAATAAAAATTTTCAATGTTATTTTTATAAAAATAAATAACATGTTTCCAAAGAAAGTTTTCCTGTAGCAGATTTGTTTTAAAATTTTCCAATACCTACTGTCCCCGATAAATAACACACTCTGTATAATAATAGGTTCACACGATTCGATTCTAGTTGATCAACTGCTAAATCGCGTGCGATTTGAACCGTCTGAACAGACTTTCAATCAAATTGAAGGAACAAAACGTTTCAACTTTTGTTGATCATCCAAAATCGAACCGTGTGAACCCGCTATCTATACTAGTCTATCTGTACTAATATTATAAAGAGGAAAGATTTGTATTTTTGTATGTAACGAATAAACTTAAAAACTACTGGACCGATTTCAAAAATTCTTTTGCCGTTAAAAAGCTACATTATCACTGAGTAACATAGGTTATAATTATCTTTACTTATTTCAAAATGTTTAAAAAAAATGGCCAATGGCCAAGGGCCTCGATCAACACCTGACTCTCGTTAGGGGGTTGGATCAAGTGCTGGATACAGAAAGCATTGCTACTTGACATGGCACGCATTATGAGGAGATTCCTTTCTCTGTAGCCTTGACGAACGGTAGCTTGACCCTTGATGCCCGGTAGCTTGGACCCCTGACGACCGTTAGCTTGAACCCTGTTCCCAATGGCGGTGAGCTACTATTTTTAAATGCATTTTTATTTTTTTATTGCAATATTTATTTTATTTATAAGAATGTAAAATTAATAAAATGGTGAAAATAAATTATAGAAACATTTTGAGCACAAATAACAACAAATGTCCTCCTAAACCCAGTAAGCTATGCATGCATTCCATTTTAACTGGTTCAGTCAAAACAAATTGGTTAACCGCTGTAAAGCGATCTTCAAGCGGATTTCAACTGTCCAAACCAGTGTGGATTCTGTTGTATGTTAAACTATTTTCTGCTAGTGAAAATAGGTATAAAATACTAACATAATACTATGGTATTGTTAGTAATCAAAGCATGGTTTAGTGATTTATAAGTACTTAATCTATCTTGGGGTACATTAAAAGAGCCTCCATGACTGCCCCCCCGGTGGGTTCCTGCATTGTCGTTGCGGGGGGGCTTAGTAGCCGTGGCTTCGAGCCCCACGGTGAAGCGAAGAGGAACCCGAGGAGGGGCTGCTCGTCGGGGCTTGGGCCTGGAAGCCCTCGACGTAGCGGCCAAGTAGGTTGCGGTGTCGCCTGGGCGACATCGCAACTGAGGAGGGCCGCGATGTCTTATGGGAGGCATTGCGGCTGAAGGGTGGAGGCCGCGGCGGGAGAGGAGTGCCGGTATTACGGTGCGCCGTTCTCCCTACCGTCCGCGGCCTGACGGGGCCGCCACCGTCAGATGGCGGACGCGGTGGGGCCGCAGGGGGAGAGGAGTGTCGGTGTTTAGTTGGCCGCTCTCCCTATCCTCTGCGGCCGAAAAGTGGTAGGCGGCGGGGCCACTAACCTGACCCGTCGCAGGGGGACCAGGGGTGCCCAGACACGGGGTAGTCTGGCGCCCATGTACTTGTTTGGTCCCAGGGGTGGTCACGGCGTACCATGTGTTCTGGTGCGCCGGTGATGTGGGGTGCCCCCCGCGCCTCTCAGGAGATCGTAGGGTGGGGCCCTACAGTGGAGAGGTCCACCAGCAAATGGTGGACCAAGACCTGCCGGGGTTGCGGTGCATGCAATAGCGAATCCCGCGACCCCGGCCTTAGGTCGGAAGGAGGGACACCGTGGTGGTTTTAGCCGGTAAGAGTCCGGCACACCCCCCCCGTCTTCCCCAGACGGGGGATAGTCCATGAGGATTTCCCCACGATAAAAAAAAAAAAAAAAAAAAAAAAAGCCTCCATGACTGGGGCACGCCGCGATAGCGGCGGTAAGACCCGTGATGGAGGAGTGGCTGGAGAGGCGTCACGGCGCCCTCAGCTTCCGGCTGACGCAGGTGCTCTCGGGACACGGCTGTTTCGGGAAGTACCTGTGTCGTATAGGCCGGGAGCAGACGCCCGGTTGTCACCACTGCGACTGCCCCGAGGACACGGCGCTGCACACTTTGCAGGCGTGTCCAGCGTGGGGGTCGCAGCGCCGCGAGCTAGTCGCGGCGATCGGCGGTGACCTCTCGCTTCCGGCCGTGGTTCTGTCCATGGTCGGGAGCGAGACTGCGTGGGAAGCCATCGCCTCCTTTTGCGAGGGGGTGATGGCGACCAAGGAGGTAGCGGAGAGGGAGAGGGAGGCCGCTTCTTCTCTCCCTTCTCGCGCTAGACGCACCGAGCGCCGGAGGGCGCGTGATGATCTCCGGCCACCCTAGTGAGTGGCCTGCGGGCGGCGGGTTGGGGAACCCGTCGCCCGACCAGTAACGGGCCCAGGGAGGATGGCGCGTCTTGTCCTGCGCGCGCCTCTCGGACGGATGTGGGGCAGGGGAGCAACTGCCCCACCACAGGAGGGGTCCACCAGAAGAAGCTGGTGGACCGAGACCTGTCGGGGTCGCGGTGCATGCAACAGCGAATCCCGTGACCCCGACCTTAGGTCAGAAGGAGGGACTCCGTGGGGTTTTAGCCAGTAAGAGTCTGGCACACCCCCCCGTCTTCCCCAGACGGGGGATAGTCCATGAGGATTTCCCCACGTGAGAAAAAAAAAAAAAAAAAAAAAAAGCCACCATGACTGTCCCCCCCGGTTGGGTTCCCGCATTGTCGTTGCGGGGGGGCTTAGTAGCCGTGGCATTGAACCCCACGGTGAAGCGAAGAGGAACCCAAGGAGGGGCCGCTCGTCGGGGCTTGGGTCTGGCAGCCCTCGATGTAGCGGCCAAGTAGGTTGCGGTGTCGCTTCGGCGACATTGCAACTGAGGCGGGCCGCGATGTCGTTTGGAACGTATCGCGGCTGAGTGCGGGAGGCCGTGGCGGGAGAGGAGTGCCGGTATTACGGTGCGCCGTTCTCCCTACCTTCCGCGGCCTTGACGGGGCCGCCACCGTCAGATGGTGGACGCGGTGGGGCCGCAGGGGAAGAGGAGTGGCGGTGTGTACATGGCCGCCCTTTCTATCCTCTGCGGCCGAAAAGTGGTAGGCGGCGGGGCCACTAATCTGACCCGTTGCAGGGGGACCAGGGGTGCCCAGACACGGGGTAGTCTGGCGCCCATGTACTTGTTTGGTCCCCGGGGTGGTCACGGCGTACCATGTGTTCTGGTGCGCCGGTGATGTGGGGTGCCCCCCGCGCCTCTCAGGAGGTCGTGTCGTGGGGCCCTACAGTGGAGAGGTCCACCAGCAGTTGGTGGACCAAGACCTGCCGGGGTTGCGGTGCATGCAATAGCGAATCCCGCGACCCCGGCCTTAGGTCAGAAGGAGGGACACCGTGGTGGTTTTAGCCGGTAAAAGTCCGGCACACCCCCCCGTCTGCCCCAGATGGGGGATAGTCCATGAGGATTTCACCACGTAAAAAAACAAAAAAAAAAGCCTCCATGACTGTGGCCTGCGGGCGGCGGGTTAGGGTACCCGTCGCCCGACCAGTAACAGGCCCGGGAGGATTGCGCGCCGTGTTCCGTGTGCGCCTCTCAGAAGGAAGTGGTGCAGGGAAGAAATTACCCCACCACTGGAGAGGTCTGCCGGGGTTGCGGTGCATGCAATAGTGAATCCCGTAACCCCGGCTTTAGGTTAGAAAGAGGGACCGTTGGTTTTTAGCCGTTTCTTACCGGCTAAAAACCAACTCTTGTCCGGGCGAGGGACATCATGAGGACTTTCCAACGATGATGACGATACTTAAGTACGTCCGGCGCACCCTAGACAGCCAGCTCCGCGATCAAAATTGCTGACTGGCTAATCTTTTCACCACATGACCTATTCTCTTATGAGAGAAGAAGTACCTATAATATGTACTTATACAATATACATGCTAAACCATACCTGCACACATAAACATAATCAGCCCATTACAGTCCCACTGCTGGGCATGGGTCTCCTCTCAGAGTTTAGGCCTTAGTCCACCACGTTGTCCTGGTGCGAGTTGGCAGACTACACACACCATCGAGAAATTTATGAAACATTCACAAAAAATAATAAATGTTAAATTCAACACACAATCAACAAATCAACAACTTCCGAAATCACTCAACACCAATAAACTTTTAATTCAGATCTCATTTAAACCAAATAAAATCTCGAGCTTCAGTAAAATTTAAACGCTTTAAAAAGTTAAGTCTGACACCGTCCATTAGCTATTCGCCACCTTATTCCCTCGCTGTCAAGTAAATTGCTCATGAATTGCTCATAAAACGAGAACTACAAACAATAAAACTAGCCTCACTCTACGCGGTAGGATATCTAAGGACGTAGGCTTAAGGTGGCCGCCTGTTACACCGTTGCTGTGGGACGAGCGTAATTAATTTTATTTTTGTGGTGGGTGTAACACGATTTTCGATTTTCCAAAATCCCTAGCAAAACTGAATGAGTGGGTCGAGGAACTTCATGTATACCCCACCAAGAAGAACATAGTCTACTTAGTTGTCGGCAATAAGACTGACAAGCATATCATTTTGGGACCCAGTGCATAATATCAGCAAGCATATTGGGTCACCCGCGCGAACGCTCAACTAGTATTCCCAAGGAGGGTTGATGGCAGGCAGGCGGCTGGTCACAAAACAATAAGCCAAAACCTCTAACAACATGGACCTATGTAATACATGTTGTGCCAACCCCACCTAGTGTGGGATAAGGGCAGGAAGAAGAAGAAGTGTAACACGATTGTGTGTTCATCATTTTCCTGCCGGGGTCGGCGCAGTATATCTTCTTCTTCCATACATCTATATTAGTCGTCATCTCAGTAGTCACCCTCTTCTAGTCATGTCATCTTTCACACTATCCATCCATCGTTTCTTTGGTCTTCCTCTACTCTTATAACAATCCACATTAACACGATCGTGTGTTATTGTCTGAAAATATTCATCGCTTGAACAGGGGTCTACAAGTTTAGCATGCGGACTGATTCTACAATAATTTTCTGAGGACACGGATGAGTGGTAGGGGTTGTGCTGCTGAATTCGAGCAGTGTTCATCAACGTACATAAATCAACCCGTAGACACGGGATCGAGACGGATTAGCCCTCAAGCGTCGTATCTTGCTTGACATAACATTGCCGCAATCAATGGTGATTGCGGCAAGCAGCTTGGCACAGGAATCACAGAGTGTAGTATGATTGTTGTGAGTGCATAATGCTCTAATCTCCTCTATCAACAACCAAAGCGTTGGTTTATACTGATCAATCGGCTATAAGTATTGAAATGAGGTTTTATACGCGTCGGCAATCTTCGTGTTTCCGAATTTATACGAATCATGTAACCCGGTCAATCTTTCCTTGTGTGTCTTTATAATCTTCACATAGTATAAAACAAAGTCGCTCCCGCTTTCTGTACGCTTAGATCTTTTAAACTACGCAACGGATTTTAATGCAGTTTTCAGCAATAGATAGAGAAAGGAAGGGTTACATAAATGCCCCACATTAGTATCTACATTGCCCGTGCGAAGGGCGCGTCACTAGTATTACATAACTCCGATTTCATCCACTTTGGATCGATTCCGAATAGGTCACATAATTAGTCGCATAATTCGTATAAGCTCGGAAACACGAAGATTGCCGAGGCGCATAACTTACGTCCGTATTAAGGATGATTTCCACCAAACGGCTCGCATCGCATCGGATCGGAACGGATTTTTCAATCTTTAAACAATATTAAATCATGTACACAGTCTTTAAAGTCTATATTACCAAGTCGCGCACAGCAGCTTAACTGCGGGCGTCTTCCGCGACACGTGATCGTAGCCGAAAGTATGCTACGACGCGCGTTCGGCTCCGTTCGCGTGTCGTCGTATCCGATCGGATCCTTTCGGCTTTCAACACGCTAGGCGCAGAAACGAATAAGTTCGCAAGCGACGGTACTGAGCCGATCATATGCGTCGACATCCTGCTGGACGCGATCGGCTGTCGCCGCATCCGTTCGTATCCTTTCCGATCCGATGCGATGCGAGCCGTTTGGTGGAAATCATCCCTTACTGTACACTGCGGTGTATTGTCGGCCCGGCTTTACAGTAATCTTCCATTTGAGGGAGCGATTTGTCTACTAGACAGATAGCAGCAGCAGTTTCTCACAGCCGACAGACATTACACTCTGCACGTTGCAATCGACTGTACTCTGGGCTCACGTCTAGTTTGGCATTTCAATTTGATAAAGAAAGAATATAGATAGAATAGAGAGCGAAGATATATGGAAGACAGGAGAATAGAAAGAATTATTGGACTAGATATTATCATAAAAGAACAAAGATTGATTTGAATGATTTGACGAGATCGTGGGTGGTGTGGTTGAGCGTTTGGCTGCTGCACAAAGTGTCACGGATTCGATTCCCGCACAGCTAATTGTACCGGGTCTGGGTGTTTGTGTATGTGAAGATATATTATGTATCTGTAAACGCACTCACGATAAAGGAGTAAAGGTTTTGGGGGCTAACGTCTCAAATAAAAAAATAAACGTGTGCTTCTTGGCAAAAAAAGACTGTTTCTTTTCTTTTTGAAGGTGTGTGCTAAAAGCAACTTATAGTAATAATAAAAATTATGTTGGTTCTATTTAGCTTTTTCCCTATTGTGTTGAGGTCAGCTTCTAGTCTAACCAGATGCGGCTGAATACCAGTAATTTACACGGAGCGACTGTCATCAGACCTGCACAATGCCGATATATCTACTAAGATTAAACCAGTGTCAGACTTTCGAGCTTCTACCCCATAACCACTGTCATAGATATTTATATTTGTATGACACCCGGGACCGACAGTTTAACGACTGTGTAAGGCAAGGAGTGGTCTCGATCTGTAACAAACGGTCACCCATTCACGGACTGACCGCGGCAAGCGTTGCTTATCCTCGCAAATCATTTAATCCGCTCTCAAAAATATAACAATTACGTAAAAAACAAAATACAATAACAGATTCAAAATTGAGCTCTCTGAAATAATCCAAAGATATAGTAAGAGGATCAAAACAATACCACGACGCAGCTTCAAAAACAACTAAGGGTTGCCCAACATAACTTGCATAGACCAAAAGTCCCCCAATTCTTCTCCAACTTTTCCTCATAACACACAGAAAACCAATGGTTACCGCATAAAAAATATGCAGATCTGTAAAAGACAAGGTCCGATTACAGGGAGCGGTGGAATTTATGCCTCATAAAAAAAGAATAATAAATGAGAACCCGCCCTTAAAGTTACGTCACAGGGCTGCCTCATCAACCGGCGTTTTATTGAACAGGTTTATATGTGTGTGTGTTCAGTTTATTTTGGGTTCGTCTTTGGATGATTGGGATAGTTACATTCCTAGATCGATTTGTCGCATTTTGACGTCAGTCTACCAATGTTGAAAAATTAATAATGTACGGTTATTTCTTATCGTGCTTCAATGATTTAATATAAATAAATAGCAGTAAGAACCTAGTTGTGTGACCGTCGAACCCAAGGCACGCATCTCTGACTTTTCGAATTCTTGTGGTATTGTATTATAATTATCACTTGCTTAAAAACGGTGAAGGAAAACATCGTGAGGAAATTTCTCGACGGCATGTGAAACCAAGTCAGAGGCCCATGGGCGGCATAAACTCTGACACCAGGTGTGTCACTAACTACACGAAAAGAAGAAGAAGAATGATTTTATTTCGTAAAGACTTAAAAAATATTTTGGTTTAAATCTGAACAAGTAAAAAACAGGAATTTGATATGTTAATCAAACAACAATACAAAAGTTTAGGAAGTAGGCATTCAGTTTAGCGCACCTATTTGTTTTTTTTTTTTGTAATATTTTAATTTTGATTAATCTTACTAATATTATAAATGCGAAAGTTTGTATGTATGGATGTGTGGATGTATGGATGTATGGATGTTTGTTACTCTTTCACGCAAAAACGGCTGAACGGATTTGAATGAGATTTGGCACACAGATAGACTATGCCCTGGATTAACACATAGGATAATTTTTATCCGGGTACATCAAGTGGTTCCCCTAGGATGCGGGTGAAACCGCGGGTAATAGTCTAAAATGCTTTGTCCTCAATGACTGACTGACGGATCAACGCACAGCCTAAACCGCTGATCGTAGAGACCTGAAACTTGGAGGGCGTGTTCTTTGTATGACGTAGGCATCCGATAAGAAAGGATTTTCCGAAATTCTACTCCTAAGGGGGTGAAAAAGGGGGGCAAAGTTTGTATGGGACAACGTGATTCCTTGGTCCAATCTACTTCAAATTTTGCATAAACCTTTTTTAACAGAATTGATGGAAGACGTGTTTCGTATTTTATTGAAATTCATCCTCTAATGGTATTAAAAAGGGGTAGAAAGTTATTTTGGCGGTGATTTGCTTCGAAGTTGATATCGATAGTTGGTAAGGATTAGAACATATTAGTTATAAATTATACGAATCATTCCATATTTAAAAAAAAATGTAAAATACAAATATAAAAGAATATTTAAATCGGATTAGAATTTGAAATTTCAATTTTATTTGTTCTTGGATATTTGAATGAAAAACTTACCTTATACCTTGATTTTCCTTCAAAAATTCCTTGGAAATCTCATAAATTACCTACTTAGCAAATATTTGCGATTGCTGTATAATTTGTTTGGAAGTTCATTTTCATTATTTCATTAGAATATTTTCAGTGTAGTTAATTTAATTTCTTTTCAATTTGTTGTTATAATAATTAAAAAGGATTCTTTGTGTTTGATTTGTTAGTGTATAATATAGGTTTTTAGTTTTAATAGTAAAAATATCTGTGTTTGATTTGTTGTGTATAATAATAGTTATAGTTTTCTTTTAGTTTGTTTTAGAAGTTTAATTTTGTGTGTATTGTTTTTCGCAATTTATTTACATTTATAAATTTGTCTGTGTCCATTTTAAAAATGGGTGCAGAGTTGGTTAACTTCAATGGGAAATTAATAAACCTTACTATTGTACCAATAGTAGGGGATGCCGCAAGCCTTTTCCGTACGCTTTCTTATTTGTTGTACGGCACACAAGAACGCTCAATGGATATTCATAAAGAAATTGTGTGTCATGTGACGAACAATTGGGATGAATTTGCTGTTATGTATCATGACCGTCATGGCAACAATCATAGGACAAAAGAAGAGTATACTTTAGATATGTTACAAAACTCTACATATGGCAGTTTTTTCGAGTTAGTTGCAGTCGGTCAAATATACCCATTTGTATTTGAAGTGTATTGAAATGACAACCTGTATGCCAAATTTGGTAGAGAGGACCAACCTATCAAAAGGTTACGTTTTCCCCAAGATCTTTCTAATAGTCACTTTGATGCCTACGCTGATGCGGATAGTGATAATAACACGGATGAGCGTCCAATAGCCAAAAAACGGCGCATTGAAATTGCTGTATCTCCGACGTTTACTCAATCTTCACTAATTTCTAATGTTGTGCAAGACTTTCATTCGCCTACTTATACAATTATTGAATCTGAATGTGAGTCAGATTTAATTTCTTCTTTGTCCACTAATAATTGCATAGCATTTCCAACATTCACTACCCAAGAGTCAGTTCAAAATGAAATTTGATTGACAAATAATCATTAAAAAAAGCATTAGAGCAGTGGTGGCCCAGTGGTAACGGCCCCGACTTACGAGTTGTATGTCGTGGGTTCGAACCCCGCCAGGCGCATTACTTTGTGTAATTTATTTCATCACCACTGCTCTCAAAACGGTGAAGGAAAACATCGTGAGGAAACCGGCATGTCCTAGAACCAAACATTCGAAGACATGTGACATCTACCAACCCGCACTGGGCCCGCGTGGTGGATTACGGCCCATTCCCTCTCACAGAGAGGAGGCCTGTGTCCCAGCAGTGGGAACATTATAGGCTGCTGATGACGATGATGATTCAAATTATATGAGAGTGGGCGTTATTTGAGTAGTTCGGAGGCAGTTTGAAGGATTTTAGGGTTTCCCATACATGAAAGGTTTCCCGCAGTCATACATTTAGCTGTCCACCTTGAAAATGGCCAACGAGTCTATTTTAATTCCAACAACCTCGCCGACAGAATTAATAGCCCACCAAAAACGACACTGTTAGCATTTTTTGATTTATGTCAAACAGATGATTTTGCTAAAACCCTTCTATATGCGGAAGTGCCTTCATATTTTGTAAGGCAAAAAAATAAATTTGTGAGAAGGAAAAGAGGAAAACCCGTAGATGGCTGGCCAGGAATAATGAAAGAACACGCTCTAGGTAGAGTGTACACGGTTCACCCGAATAACACCGAGTGTTACCATCTTCGTTTACTTTTGCACGAGGTTACCCCCTGGTTAGGGGTCCATCGTCCTTCGATGACTTGAAGACTGTCAACGGTGTCCTCCAACCAACTTTTCAATTAGATCGCATGAAACTTGGCTTGCTAGAGGACGACAAACATTGAGATTCTGCCCTAGAGGAAGCAGCCCTATGCGAGTCGCCATTTAAAATGCGTCTCATTTGTGTGTTGTTGTGGCCTTCAGTGACAAAACAGAGCCTTACCAAAAATATGAGAGTCCATCTGAGGGGAGATGTTACAGTTCTCAGATCTGTTGCTTAAAATAGGAAATGGTGATTTCCCGGAACTGGATAATAATATAATTCTACGCGGACGAAGTCGCGGGCAAAAGCTAGTAATAATAATAAATTCTTTATTGGAATAAAAATAGGGCACAGAAAATGAATATGAATAGCACCAATTCGAATCATACCAATAGTATTCGTATTCTTATTACTATTGGTGAGATTCGAATTGGTGCTATTGAAATAGGTGCGCTAAAGGAATAACACAAAGTTATGATTAGAATTAGGACAAATTATTAATACAACCTGTTAAGAATATCATGTATAAACCAAACAGTTTTTAACGTCATTATGTTACTCGTGATTGCCACCAGTTGGCGCTTTGGTTGTCCATCTGACTCTTGTTGTATTTTACTCCTTCTTGTCTGTGTCATCCTGCTGTGTACTGTAAAACTTTTTTTTTAAAACGTTGCCCACACTTGGATTGCTCCTGTACCGTGGGTGCATTTACATACACAAATCTTAACATGCACAAACGCCCAGACCCGGAACAACTATCTGTAGGCCATACAAATATTTGTTCCGTGTGGGAATCGAACCCACGACCCGTAGCGCAGAAGCCAATTGCTCAACCACTGCACCAAACGTGTTGATTGAAAATATATCTCTATTTATAACTTGTATCCTGGTTTATTTTGCTTATGATCCATCACAGCTGTTCTCGTAATTGACATCCCTTAATTACGTCCAAAGGCCACCACACAAGAGAAAAATTGTTATAACCGTTATATGATCATGTTCCTAGCGATATAATCATATACTGGAAGATGCTTATAAGAAAGCATTTCATAACAATGTAAACTACGCGTTCACTTGTTCAAAAACATCGCTTGAAGGCTTATTCAGATATAAGTAATCGATATCAGCTACCGTTGTTAGTAGCAAAAATACCGCCGCGTATTTGTATATGAACCGCGGTCACTCGGTATTCGCTACTCACAGCGGTAGCGAATATCGCTTATATCTGAATAGGTCTTTATTTTACACTAGTTGTGTCCTCACGGCTCCGCCCGTAGCCTATGTTACTCAGTGATAATGTAGCTTTCTAACGGCAAAATAATTTTTGAAATCGGTCCAGTAGTTTTTAAGTTTATTCGTTACATACAAAAATACAAATCTTTCCTCTTTATAATATTAGTATAGAAAGGCAAGACAAACGGAGTCACCTTAAAAAATAAATTATTAAATAATGTAACATTAACGCAAAGACACATCACTATTCAACATTTTTATTGAAAAATAAATAAAAAAACCCTTAAATAAACACGAAAAAAAATTGCTATGCTCCAACCGACACCCGACATGTTAATTTATAACGAAAAAAACAGAAAATCAAATAAATACAAAAAAAAGTTTTCTAATATGCAAATATGACCATCAACACGTGTTCGAAAGAAAAAATGCAAATCATGGTAAGTAAGGCGACCTGAAACTCGTTTTTATGGGGACTCATAAATTACAAGGGGGCGAACGAAGCCGGGACACATAAACATTGCCATTACACATGGTACCCCGCTAACTTCGGGCAGCACATTTTTTTTACCTTACTGGTCATGTTTATTCATGTAAGAAGGGTCCGCCGCATTTTTTAAGTGTCTAAAGGTGAAAGGATTTGACAAGAGGGATGTATGCTTTTAAATATTTTTGACGAATTATCAATCTTATGGCGAATACTTTATCATATTTTTTTATTCTTGTTTTGGTCGCGTTTGGCCCTAGTCTCATCTGATAGTAAGCGCATACAGGGTCTAAGATGGAGCACACGAATCCAAGGAACAGAGATATGGAGGGATTCCCTTATACCCCTCTGGCTCTCACATACACACGACGGAACACAGTAAACTGCTTGGCGCCGGACTTTAATGTGAGGGTGGTAGCTAGCCAGGCGGACCGTATAGATGCTACCACCAAGCGTGCTGGGTTTTGTTGAATCTTAGAACACGCGTCTATTCCCAGTCTGCGGTGAAGAAGTTTTATATTGTAACCCGTCTCCACAGGGGGTAAAAAATATTAAATATTAGCCATCATTCGTAGCTATATGTAGTACTAGAGTTTGCCCGTGGCTTCGCCCGCGTGGATGTTGTTTATCGCGTATTCCGCGTTTGTCATAATAAAATAAACCTATGTCCTTCTTCAAGTTTTAGACTATCTCTGTACTAATTTTCATTAAAATCAGTTCAGAAGTTTAGTCGTTATGAGGTAACAAACAGACAGACAGACAGTTTTACTTTCGCGTTTATAATAGTAAGGATGTGTAGCAACGATAGCCTAGCGGTTGAACGTTTGCCTTCCATGTAGAACGGTCTGAGTTCAACACTGGCGACCTCTAACTGTTCGAATTTATGTGCGGATCAGAATTTGATTGTCACTTGAGTTAACGGTGAAGGAAAACATTGTGAGGAAACCTGCACACCAGAAAGGGCTCCATAAGAATAAATAAATAAAAGCTTTTGATCGTGTGTGTAGAGCGCAAACCCGCATCGAGCCAGGTCGTCTTATGGTACATACATGCTTACTTGTGCAAATTAGAATTTGAGCAAATAAGATTAAGCGGTAACCGGACCATTAGTATCTCTTGTGCAGTCAGCCTAGTAGTGATAGCCTAGTGATGTGACCGTCGGACTGCCAAATCATTGGTCTCGAGTTCGAACCCAACGCACGCACCTCTGAATTTTTGGATCCATATGCGTATTGTATAATTATCACTTACTTAAAAACGGTGAAGGAAAATATCGTGAGGAAACCGGCATGCCTGAGAGATATTTCTCGACGGCATGTGAAGCCAAGTCAGAGGCCCATGGACGCCAAAAACTCTGACACCAGGTTAGTCACTAACCACACGAAAAGAAGGAGAAGAGTCTAACTGTTACTTAATCCACTCTTATCAAAGCCCTTAAAAACAATTGGATCATATAAACTCCTATATTTCTAATAATGTGGATGAAGCGAAAGGGTGTAAATAGACCCTTAACGAAGCCGAAAGACACTTACCTATTCTCCTCATCATTGCGATATTTTTTTTGTTCTAGACTATGCCTGGGAACCTTCTTGTTACGGAGATATTGGAGGTCAAAATTTCAACTTTTTTACAACTTTTTTTTAAAATACTAGTTTTGAAGGTTGCAAATGTACTTGAAATACCTCCATTACCCGTTTACTACTCATTGCATCTATCAGCACAGTGTTTTGAATGCGTTACATTGAGCTTTACATAAAAACGAAATTTTTCACCCCAAAAAAAAAGTAGTTTCCCAGCGACAATTTTTGCGTAGGGTTACTTAGTTTTATGTACTGAATGCATGGTTGACGGCTTCGTGAAGGGTCTTTTTACACTTTGTATAGTTTCTGCCTACCCCCATGGGAAAAAGGCGTGAGTTTATGTATGTATGTATGTATTTCTAATAAATCAAACAGATGAAGACTAATGTCTAACAGAAGTTTTCATAACACGCTCTGTCAAATACACAATTTTTTTCTCATTACGTCATCTCATAGAGAATAAATTGATCAAAGTTGGGAACTTAGATTAACTTCAGTTAAGTTATAAAGGGCGAGTCGCTCTGGGTTTTTCGCTTCATGGATATTATTATTAACCTAGTTATGATAGCTGGTTTGATGATTATTTGATATGTTTTTCGCTTCATGGATATTATTATTAACCTAGTTATGATAGCTGGTTTGATGATTATTTGATATGTTTTAGGGTATACTTAGATGATTTTCTCTGATATTTTTTCTTTTAGACTTCTTTTAAAAATGGTACTTGCGGACCGCTTCTACGTAACCGGGCTATTATTGGGGAGACGTGATGGGTCTCCAGCCAAAGAAATTATAATAATACTAGCGGACCCAGCAGACGTCGTCCTACCCGACCGACAGCAGCGTCACATAACGGGTCCAATTGTGAATCTAAACCATCCAGGTCGCCACCCAAACGCATACAAAAGAAACATTAAAAAAAAAAAAAAAAAAAGGTTTTTTATTCACTTCCATTGTACAAAACACTTTTATAGACACTATGCAGCTTTACAACAGAAAAGAGTGTTTTCGATGAACTCTGGCACCCAGTATAAGATTTAACTTGTGTTTAGGGTGCCAGCGTCCTCGCCTATTATTTGAACACATTACAGTAGTTGTAAGACGAGCACAATATATTAATTTCAACAAAAAATCCATTCGCTAAACCACTTAAAAAAAGAAAAAAAACAACTATCTTAATAATATGGCCTATGAAGTACCTATTTCGGGGTGTGTGTATGTGTGTGGGAGAGAGAGATAAATATGTTGAAAAACCTGAGTTCATACATGACACAGGTTTTACCTACAGGTAAGTATATTAATAATTCAAATCGGTCCAGCCGTTTAGGAGGAGGTCAGTGACATACACACGTACATTCGAATTATATACATAAAGATTTGCTATGATTTTGTGGAGGAACGAGATATGGTGTTCCTCCAACGAAAAGAGAGGTTCCTTCAACTAGGCAGGTCTTATGCCTGGCGGGCTATTGCCCAACGGTTGATGTTAAGAAGTTGTATTATACTATCTGCGTGTCACATCTTAATAGCGCGATGCAGGATTCTGTGACGTCATATTTGTGAGTTGACATTATTGTCGCTGCAGTCTGCTAGACAATCGCTGTACTGCGAAGTTCGCATGTGACGTAATAGATGTCGCCACAGTTTTATGAAAAAATCCCTCACTTGACTCATTACAAGCAATGGTTTGCATTTTTATCATAGGGTAATTTCATCAAATACCCGCGATAAAAGAGATGAAGAATATAGCACTTCACGTGTTCGTTTTGCAATAACCTCTGACCCCTATATTCATAAAATTATTAACAACCATAATCTTCTATTAAATCTTACCTGCCATTGTGTTATCAATAAAAGGAGACGGCAATAAAGTGTTTAAGTTATATTACATTCATAAATAGAAGGTCACCTTATAAACGACCCAAATTCACCTCCACATGTCTACTAATTAAATATCCAACAAAATAACAATCCAGTGACGATCTAATCAAGACGTCTTACATAATAAACGTCGAATTTACTAACTTGAACACCTTAATAACTACAAAACACATTCTCAACTTTATACCTTCGGTGATAAAGTTTAATTTCATTTAGGTTTAGCTAGGCTCTTTTATGTGGCACCTAGAGTAATAAAGACTCTGTAACGAGGTTCGTAAAAGAGTCCTCTTCGATTAAAGTGAAAGTTATAAATGGACCTTGGTAAGTTCCGATTAGGGTTTTAAAACTCCATGTTACAATTGTAACATTAAAGGAAAGCTTCGCCTTAATTGGAGATATTTTTATTTGGAACTAGCTGCCCGGACAGACTTCGTTCTGTCAAAAGTTATTGGCCTGTAGTGGGAAAAGAAAAGAGTTGTATTTACTATTTTTCACACATTTTTTTAGTTTTTTCTCTCCATAAGAACCTTCCTTATGGCTTAAGGCATATATTAAAAAAAAAGAGCCGAATTGGTCGAGCCGTTCTCAAGTTTTGCGCTTAGCAACACATTTGGCGATTAATTTTTATTTATATCGATTACGGTTGCCAGGTGTCCGGCTTTTTGCAGTCGTGTCCGGCCAAATATAAACAAGTCCGGCCTGTCCGGCTTTTGTTTGGCCTTTGCTCAAACCCGCCCCGCCAAAAAATACCACATGACTCGCGCATCAACATCAATTTTTTTCTTTAAAAAAACCAGTGTTTCAGCCTTTCAGAGCGAAATGTCCAACTTAATCTGAATCTGTACCCGGCTTTGCTATTTTTCTCGGCAACCCTATTTGGAATGTCAGTTTTATGGGATAGGACCTTGTAGGTAACTGCTAATTATTTTGGTTGAATTTATTTGGCTTTTACCGGTTAATTAAAAATAGGGATAGTCATTTTCCAAGTCCTAGGCATTCTTGGGGTATTGTTGGTCTGGCAACAAGCCGGTTTGTGCAAACGTTTGCACAAACGGTATTGTCGGCAATGACAATATCGTTTGTGCAAACGTTATTGCGTCTTCACGTACATGCTTACTTGTGCAAATATGTTTGCACAAACCGTTTGCGCGTGTAAGGTGCAAGTCGCTGCCCACATTTCCCTTGAAAATATACTTATGTAAATCAGTAAAACCAAGATCATTTGCTTAGGTTTTCAGTGGATCGTCATCAATATCAAACTTACGTCTTACAGGCGGTGACGATATTAATTAAACTATATTATTAATTAATTAATTCGTTTTTATTAATTGAATTGTAATCTAAATTTAAATTGTGAATTTATTAGGTATTAGTAATGTGTACTGCATGCTATAGGTATAACTAAATCTAAATATAGTGAAACCATTATCTCTTAAGAACTTATGTACCTATATTCTTGCAAATTAAATTATCATTCATTCATAAAATTATTGATGACACACTCGTGTAGCATGCACAAAATCAAACAAAATCTGGAAATTATTTTATAGCACGCACCAAACAAACTTTTTCCCTATCCAGCGACCACAAACTTACTCAAAGTACTTGTAGTTTACCATAATATATGTTGATATCATCTCCACTTTGACCCAACTTCCCAACTCTTGACAAACTACGCGTCCACAATCACAATTTACAAACCAGACTACCCTTATTTTTTATTTACATTCACTGATCGCTGCAAGCGAATATGTCAAAGTAAAACCACAGTACCATTAAACAGTAGCTTAGGCAAGACATGGTTTAGTAAACTAGCTATCGAACTATAATTTTGTCGGGGCCTTAGGCCGTTTTCTCACGGCTCCCGATTCGATACGACAAAACATAGTGACGACACAGAACAGATAGGTACAAAAGTCAATCACATGTACGTACTTCCCTTTTCATACCTACGCTCGGCGGTCGCTCTATCTATATATATATCTCTCTCAAGCGCATGGCACTCGCGCTCGCACTCACTCGCACACTAGTCCCAAACAGTCCGAGATATCGTGTCCGTGAGCAGTATCTATGTGTGCGTTGCTCGAGCGCACTTGTATGTAGATTGACTTCTATACCTATCTGTTTTGTGGTGACGACTTCGAACCCCATATATTTCTATAAACCATTTACTACGACACTAGTAGTGTCGTATCGTTTCGTGAATAAACGGTTCATAAAAATATACAGGGCGTAATCGAAATCATGTAATTCCTTCAAACCTCGTGATGTTCTGCTGACATAGATTAGAACTCTAAACGGAAAGAGTTTGGATCCATATATTTTTTTAACAAAAGTAAACATGTGTTCTTAACGTGAAGCATTTTAGCGCCCCAAATTATATGACCGCGCGGCGAGCGATACCGCGCAATTCCCTC
This sequence comes from Amphipyra berbera, assembly GCA_910594945.2. Lineage (NCBI taxonomy): Eukaryota > Metazoa > Arthropoda > Insecta > Lepidoptera > Noctuidae > Amphipyra > Amphipyra berbera. Next base: position 2,979,825 of record OU343136.1, on the reverse strand, counting down.
GGGGTGCTAAAATGCCTTACGTTAAGAATACATGTTTACTTCTTATTTTTTTTTTATTGAATCCAAAATTATCCCTTACATGGTTAATCTATGTCAGCAGTACATCACGAGGTTTGAAGGAATTACATGATTTCGTTTACACCCTGTATAGTACTCATTTTGTCGTGTCGGGTCGGTCTTATGGTTACATGCTCTGCAACTGTACTGTAGTCGAGTTTGTATGATTGCCGATAGACAGAGATATATAAAGACAGCAAACGCTAAAAAGCGACGAGTCGCGACAAGCACGACCTTCACTAGTTAAGATAACACTAAGGGCACTTTCAATTTAGACGTTTCGTGTCGGGCCGCTGCGGTGCCGAAGCGGTGCGTTTGTCGCATTGCGCACGGACGGTCGTTTATTTTCATACAGAGAACGCGGTGCGGCAACAGTGCGTGTTGTCGAGCGTTCGCGGTACCGACGCCGCACTGCTGCCGCACCGCGTGCTTTGTATCAAAACAAACGACCGTGCGTACGTAATGCGACAAACGCACGACACGAAACGTCTAAATTGAAAGCGCCCTAAGGCAGACTTTAAAAAAGCACACATCTTCAATTAGAAAAAGCAAGTTGTTTCCTACTTTCATAGCGTCTTAGCAACTTGCGTCTGCATGCGTGCGCCGCAGAGACCGTTTCTTCACAGTTACGCTACCGTTCCATTTATTTACTGTAACCTTGCCCAGGCCAAAGCAATAAAACAAAGTATTTTTTTCATCTCGGCTCACCCATATTTCTTTGGAAAACCATTGATTGGCTGTCAACTCCAAACACAATACAACCAATAACAGCAAGAAGGTCCTTTATTGTAGCGAGACGTAAAAAGACGTGCGTTGACGTTTTAGACGTGCGTTGACGTTTTTGTGTGATTGCAAGTGAGGGGTGGAAAGCGTCCAACTATACCGTGGGATGCGGCACTTATTTTTAGCTACTGGTATGTAAAACTATTCAAAATGATATTTAAATTTTTTTTGTTGTATGTTATTCTAACAAATTTTAATATTGCTACGAACGTGGATCTGGTTTTAAAAAGTGGCTATATCCGATCCAAAATCGGTCAATATTTTTTTCTACAAAAAGTTTATTTTTTATAAATAGAATTTTCTACCTACTTTCTGAATGACCGGATTACTTATCTGAATTAATCACCACCTATCAAAATAGTATGTCAAAATAGTAATATACCTAGGTACTTAAAATAGTTTCTCAAAATATCTTACTATTTTGATTCCATTTCTATGATCTATTCCGTTTAACAGAATAAACATGGAGTTTATTATTGGTTCTTTTTCATGTAAAACGACAAATTGAACCATAAATAAGGGGTGAAATGATTCATCGTTATAAACGATTTATATCCAACTAGCGACCCGCCCCGGCTTCGCACGGGTGCAATGTAGATACTAATGTGGGGAATATAAACCATTCTCTTGAATCACTCTATCTATTAAAAAAAACCGCATCAAAATCCGTTGCGTAGTTTTAAAGATCTTAGCATACATAGGGACAAACATACAGCGGGAGCGACTTTGTTTTATACTATGTAAAGAAGAAAAATAAGATAACCAAAATTCGAAACTCGAAAATATTGGCAAATAACATTCCAAATTGTCAACTATATAAATATGTTATTTTCTTTTACCACTAACCACTGAGACATCCGTAATTACGGGTCAACAGTATTTATTTTTTATTTGGTTATTTATTTAAGCACGCTATTTATCTATTTGGAACTGGTTTACATCAATTACGTCACAAAAGGGTTCAGTTGAAAACCAGCGTCAGGCACTAGTGGTCTGACATTTATGCTGAACTGAACTTATTTGGCGCAGCCGCTAGACACACAGCTACTTTTTTTTTTTTTTTTTTTGTCTCCTATGATTTTTTTTGTATGTGTGTCTGACTGCTTTCGTGCCAAATAAATTTCTTTCTTTCTTTCTTTTTATATTTTAAATACAGCTTAACCGAACTTCCCTTCGTTTTCTTACTCCTTGGTCATACTTACCGTCAATGTAACACTCCTCGAGCAAGTCCTTAAGTAGAAGTCCAACAAGTAACACAATAGTTTACGTTAAAAGTTTCGTTTAAAAATGGATAAAGTTTAAAACGGATTACGTGTAACGGAATGGACTGTACGGTTCCGATCGCCAATGGAAGTTTAAGGACGAACGTATTTTTTAAAGCGGGTTTTTAAAAGGCACCAAATTCCGACTGGAATAATACGAGTATTTTTATCCCAAATTGGTCTCCCAGAGCAGATTACGTAGTACTTACAATATTTTTAACGAATTACAGTCTACAAAAGCTTTAATTTCTGAAATCATATACATCTAATCTAATACCTTTAAACGAGCAATTCTAGTATATATACAAGGTTAGTCGGAAAGGGGGTACTAAGCCGCAGGCCACCTAAAGTATCACTGATGACTATTTTAAAGCAAGTGTTAAAATTTCAAAATTTCAAAATTCGATCATTTTTATTTGCATGCAAAAAGATTATTATTTTATTTTTTTCAAAATAAAACATACCTGCTATAGTTATGAATTCAGAAAATTCATTTTCTAATCCGTGACCCTAAACATGACCTAAATTGTAAAAACAGCTGATCATAGCTATGGACAGATCGATTTTAGCATATTTTTTTACAAAATCTTTGAAAACCTATTTCTCTTAAACTATCAAGTTTTGGGGAAAGTTGTAGAACAAAAGTTATCCCTTATTATGGGTACTTTAACACCCTTTCGGCTTAGTACCTCCTTTCCGACTAACCTTGTATATATGTAATCTGAATCTCGGAAACGGCTCCAACGATTTTCATGAAATTTAGCATGCAAGGGATTTCAGGGGCGATAAATCGATCTAGCTAGGTTTCATTTTTAGGAAACGTCGATTTATCAAAAAAAAAATGCGAGCATAGCTCGGTCATCCAGGTACTTAGGCATTATCAATGGAATACGATGACTTTGGTGCTGTCATGCAAATAATTATACAATAACAATATTTTGTGTTAATTCCGCCAAACATTTGAACAAGCCTGAATGCGGTATGCAAATGCAGAAGGTGCGATTAATAATATCGTCGGTCGGAATCATTGCCGGTACAATTCAAATGAAGCTGTTTTTAGAAAATCCAAGTTAAAGTTTTTAGATATTTTGAAAGGCTAATTTTGTTGACATAACTTTTAGTAATTACAAACTACTACAAAATAATTACAAACTGTTAACGACTTAGGCCACTATAGTAATTATCTGCCGGTACATGTTGTTTCTTCTAATTAGATCAACGCGTATGACTTGTTCCAGTAGTAGGTATTTGGAAAGAGCGTTTAATTTTCTATCATTCTTAATACTTAGTGTACGGGTAAGGTACATTTAAATGATAGACTGATATATGAGTTCAACTTGTGTATTGATAGTTACAAGGACAAACACTCAAAACTGATAATTGATCGACCCGCGGCGAATGAGTCCTTTTGCTGATAGCCCAAACAATCGCGCTATGCGACTACTACTTGCTAATCCAAATACATGATATTTTATTCATTCGCTGCGCGTCGGTGTCAGCATAAAATTGATACTATTGATATGGACGGGTTTGCTCGTACACTTAGTCCTAAACACATAATTTTGGAGATCTTCCAATAATGACTCCGACCGACGATATGCAACAAACACGCGTTTTCGCGTCCAAGCGGTCGACGAGTCAACATCTCCTGAGGATGCCCCGTGGAGGGGCGAAACACGTCGTATCGGTTTGATTTGTTTGTGTGTTGTATGTTATTAATCGCACCTTCTGCATTTGTATGTACGGGCGAGATGGCGGTGCTGTATACTGAATTCAGGCTTGTTCAACTGTTTGGCGGTATTACACTAAATATTATTATTGTACATTTGTATGTCATGGATTTCCGCAAAGTAGGTAACGCCTGATTCCATCATTTATCTTTGGTAATAACGCAAAACGCAATAAGAACATTACAGTAAAATAAATATATCACCACAAAAAGCACATAATTATAACGGGGGCAAATTATCAAACAGTATCCATGTTGTTCGTCGGCTTATTAAAGTTAAGCGGGGGTTAATATTTAATCCGAGTTGCGCACAACTGCCGTCGGGGGGCGCTAATGTATGCGGCGTCACGGCTCGCGCACTGTACGGGTTGGGTAAATGCGGGGTGATGTCACACCGTCGTGTAAGTTGATGTTGTATTGATCGATTTAATATAAAAACCTTTGATTATTTACTCCTTAAACCATTTTACGTTTCGAAATTCGGAGACATTCTGCAAAAAACGTTGATATGTATACAAGGTTAGTCGGAAAGGATGTTAAAGTAGCCATAATAATGGATAACTTTTGTTCTACAACTTTCCACAAAACTCGATAGTTTAAGAGAAATATCTTTTCAAAGATTTGGTAAAAAATATGATAAAATCTATCTGTCCATAGCTATGATCAGCTGTGTTTACAATTTAGGTCATATTTGAGGTCACGAATTAGAAACTTAATTTTCTGAATTCATAACTAAAGCAGGATAGATAGATAGATAGATATACTTTATTGTACACTAAAATAAATAAAACAGAAGGAGTACACATTATAGAACAGTACAAATGGCGGTCTTATCGCTTAAAGCAATTTCTTCCAGACAACCTTTGGATGGAAAGAATTGTCAAGAAAAATATATAGGGCAGTTTGCAGCATATAAACGTATAATCTATTAAAAATCGATAATCAACTAAATCACTAAGTATATTATAATAATAATATAAGTTAATAAATAAGTAAGTAAATAAAATAAATATAATATATATATATTTTAAATATGTATATATAAATATAAAATATACATACACTCAAATAAAGAACATACATATTTAATTATAAATATCGATATTTTAGAAACGACTATATGACAAGATAATGTTCCTTTACCATTCTCTTGAACGAAACCAACGACTGAGCACGCCTCACAGACACAGGTAATGCATTCCACAAGCGTACGGCCTGAACAGTAAAGGAATGGTCAAAGAATCTTGTGGAATGCATAGGCATCTTCACTTTCAAGTTTTCCGATGATCTCAAGGATCGTGAGTGTGAATCACGCATGAACTCAAAACGTTCTTTAAGATAGGGAGGGGTAGTGGGATTGAACAGAATACTGTATAATAGGGAAAGAATATTAGCATTCCGACGAAGGCGTATAGGAAGCCACTTGAGTTTAGCACGAAATTCTGACACATGATCATATTTGCGTAAACCAAATATGAATCTTATACAAAAATGTTTTACAGGAATGTTTTTTTTTGAAAAAACTAAAATAAAAATCTTGTTGTATGCAAATAAAAGTTATCGAATTTTGATATTTTAACACTTGCTTTCAAATAGTCATCAGTGATACTTTAAGTGGGCCGCGGCTTAGTACCCCCTTTCCGACTAACCTTGTATGTGCACTGTAGGATGCAGGATAATGTAAGCTGTAGGCTTGAATCGAGTGCATGTGTCTGGTAACCGTACGAAAAGAAGTACATTCTGACCTTAGGCTGTTTAGGATATAATTTGCTTGAGGTGCGAAGGAATAGTGACCATACGGGTATTTTGTGCAAAATCTTGCGTGGAAAATTCTATTGTCCCGAACTGCATGGTGAACTTCTCCAACTGTTTGCGCCGGCTAAATACTACTGTAATAGGAGGCATACATTGTTTGCCGTCCCTGTGAGGCGCACCGTCGCCCGTGCCCAGTCGCCCATCTCACGTGTTCTGTCCTCGCTTAACGCTCTCTTGGACGCCAGGCCTGACTGTGATGTATTCGCGCACGAATGGAAGACGATCTTGTCAGTATGTTTGGAGTATTGTGAGGTGAGCGTGTGAATGTCGTTGATATATACTGGGTGTAAAAATAGCCTTAACGAAGCCGAAGTCTACGCATACTGTACATAAAACTAAGTAACATTCAGCAAAAATAATTGCTGGGAAGCGACTTTTGTTTTTTGGTATTAAAAAGAGTTTAATTGTAGAGCGCAATGGAAGGGCGCGCGCAGCAGACTGTGCCTACATTTCAAAAATGTTGATAATTTTTGTATGTTTAGTAATAACATTTAAACTTAGTTTTCGTGAGAAACACAAAAATATGGTGACTTTGACCTTCAATATCTCAATAACCAATCGGTTCCCAGGTATGGCCCAATACCAAAAAATCTTCGTAATGATGGAAAGAATACGTGGTTCTCGGCTTCGTTAAGAGTATTTTTACACCCAATATAATGTCTTTAACTAATGTAATTGGCCAATGGCCGTTTTATGTTAAAATAAATGTATAATTTTCCATGTAACAACGGTCTAGAATATCGAATTTCCTCGTCGCACACTGTGGATAGACACGTGTTGTAAGACCAACAGCACCCACCTCGCTTGGTGTTACGATAACGATCTGACTGGTTAGCTACCACCCTCACATTAAAGTCGGTTGTCAAGCAGTTTACTTTATTCCGTCGTGTCGTATAGTCGTTTATACAAATAGTGTCGCAGCTTGATCGGATCGTACTTTCTCGGAGTCAGATCGGACGCATTGCACACGAGCGCTAACGTCAGAACTTACAATAGTTCTAAAGCGTCATCCTTGCGTTATAAATGATGATACATAAGATCGTACAAAGTCACAAACACGTCACAAAAAAGTTCCGTTCCTTTCATTTCCTTAACCCACATCATCAATCTTGTCGGTGTGACGGACATCTAGGCGTACAAGCCAATGAGTTACTTACTACTTAACGCGTATCATGCGTTCAAAGTTAAGGTAAGAGCTGCGAGGAAACTTTTTGAATGTGTTCAAGGCTTTATTATATACGCCGACACTAAAATCTCACGTATAAACTTGCGTGGGTACGGGTACTGAGACTTAGGATTGTTTCGATGTGGGGGTAGTTTGATAATATTTCATATTATAACAAGATTTGAAAAGCTTTGTTAGTTAAATGTAATATTTGTAAGCAAAAGTACCATAGGGATTTTAATAAATTACTTTCATTTATCTTATTACAGCTGTGATAGCCTAGTGGTGTAACCGTCAGACTGCCAAACCATAGGTCTCGTGTTCGAACCCAAGGCACACACCTCTGACTTTTCGGATTCATGTGCGTATTGTATAATTATCACTTGCTTAAAAACGGTGAAAGAAAATATCGTGAGGATGTCTGAGAGATATTTCTCGACGACATTTGAAGCCCAGTCAAAGGCCCATTGGGCGGCATAAACTCTGACACCAGGTTAGTCACTAACCACACGAAAAGAAGAAGATTTATCTTATTATTTATGTAGCATAATCAGCCCACTATTGTCCCACAGCTGGGTACGGGGCATCTTCTCAGAATGAGAAGGGTTAAGGCCTTATTCTATCACGCTGGCCTGGTGTGGATTGATGGACTACACATATAATCAAGAATTTTTTAAGCTCTTTCAGGTGTGCAGGTTTCCTCACGATGTTTTCCTTTACCGTTACCGCAAGTAATAATTAAATTCTGAGCAACACATGAATTCTAAAGTCAAAGGATACTTCTATATTATCCTTTTGAGTATCCTGGAGCAATCAAACATTTACTACAGCCTTTAAAGAACATCCTACACTATATTCACCCGATACTTCAGACGACTGCAGCGTGCATCGCTCAGTCCAGACAAGGTATCCATCAAAATATTTGATAGCATATTGAACGAGGCAAACATGTTGACTAGCTTATAGAATGCGCTTTTATCTGCTTACTGCATTTTATTAAACAGAATATTTGTCGAGAAGAAGGTTTTACTCATCCTTATAAATTTTATATTGCTTTGACCATATCCGTCTGCTGGCTCAGTCTTTCCTCAACATTGATCATCCACCCTCTCCCTCTCGCCCTCATTGAAGACTGAAAGACCAGGATAATTTCCAATACCCAAAAAAGTCTACCCATCTACCAAAGTTGTTCCATTATCAATTTTTTCATGTACCAGGCGCGCATAACAACAAAATAGTAGAAGTAGTCATTGTTAATATTTTCTGCGCGCTCCCAGGGGGCACCTGTTGACTATTCTTTCAGGGAAACTTGTTAAATACTTGATAGCATGGTCTCGACAAGTTGGAACTTGTTCCGAGTGTCAACTACGAACGTTGCTATTTGCCGTCGGACCGGACGTGGACTTTATTTCAAGTACGTGTGAAAATGTTTTGCAGAGTATAAGTTTTTGCAATATACATGGGTGATATCGAATAAATTATTTGTTTTGTCCAGCGTTTGGTATAGCATACAAAATTGTTGGCATACCTTTAAAAGATGCAAAATAGTATTTCGTTGGTTTAGTGGTGGCAAGCGCGACTACTGATCGTGGTCTTGGGTTCAATCCTCAAATACTCATGCTGCAGGGGTACCTGCAACAAGATAAAACCGTTATCTCAAAAGTTTTTTCAAGGGATTATTTTTAAATCTAGTTTCTGTCCAGGCTTTAGTAAGGAGGGTTGATGTCAGGCAGGCGGCCGGTCATAAAACAATAAGCCAAAACCTCTAACAACATGGATTTATGAAATACATATTGTGCCGACACCACCTAATGTGGGATAAGGGCAGGAAGAAGAAGCGTTACTATACCTATAAGCAGTCATGACCACGACGCCTGTCGGTCTGACTTGATCATGTTCGCAGAATTATAATTATTCTACAATTTTTATGATAATGCAGATACCGTTACTCGGCCACTCTCCCTTAGATGACTCTCAGAAGTGGAAAGAATGATTTTGATGAGGTTTGTTTTTTACGTGAGGACATCTACATGCATACACTTCACACTGAGGAAGGTGGAGGTTGTGTCCAGACCAACTAAAACCACCACAGTGTTCCTGCGAAGACCTATGATGGAGACCGTGGGATTCGCTTAGTGCGTTCACCGCAACCCCGGCTGAAATGTGGTATTATAATCATCACCACTGAAAATTACTCCATCTATTTCTTATTATACGGTATAAATATACACGGAAATAGGAGTACACTTATATTCAACACTAGACACGGTGCGACTGTCATCAGACCTCCGCAACCCAGTAACTGGGCAATGCCGATATCCTACGGTTAAACCAGTTGTCAGAGTTTCAGGTTCTGACTACCCGTAAAGACTGTCATAGGTATACTTATGGCATCCGGGACAGACTGTTTAACGTGCTCTCCGAGGCACGGAGGGGTTTCGATGTGTAACGAAAGGTCATATCCACGGACAGACCGCGGCAAGCGCAGCTTAACCTCGCAAATCGTATGACCGACGCGGTTGTAATTAGCCATGAGCCACTGCGAACATTAGACTTTTAGGTCTTTGTAATATGTATGCATAAATAAAACTTCCTGAATCCACATTTTGGTAACTGCCTAACTTATTACATCACAGACTGGCCAGTACATATTTACGGTTATAAAACCCCCCATTCACAAGCACGAATGCGCGTACATCACGCGTTCAGTTTGTCGTAGGTCACGTAAAGCCGCAATTTGCCGTCCAAATGGAAGAGTGCGGTTGTCCGGCGACGTGTCGCTCCCTTTATTGCTAGCTTTATTTGTGTGTCGAATAAATATATTATTTTAGGAGGGAATTTTCTTTTACTTTGTATTACTGTTACTGTTTTGATAAAGATAGCATCCGCAAAGTAATCATTATTATTTTCGACTAAGCTGCGCTTGCTGCGGTCAGTCAGTGGATGGGTGACCGTTCATTACTCATCGAGACCCCTCCGTGCCTCGGAGGCTACGTTAAACAGTCAGTCCTGGGTGTACGAATACCTATGGCAATCTGACAACTGGTCTAACCTTAGAATATGGGCAGGGCCCAGTAACTAAGTTGCGGAGGTCTGATGGCAGTCACTTCGAGTAAAATACTGGTAGTCAGCCGCTGGTTTAGACCCGGACTGGCCATACGGCCAAATCGGGCAAATGCCCCATGGGCCGGGTGCCCGATGGGCTGGTGTGGCCTGATGGGCCGGTCATACAGTCGGACAAATCGAAAGAGTGAGGAGAACGTCAAAAAAAAAGGTCGTCAAATTGTTTGTGTGTTGGTAAGTGCACCCAAGATACAGGAGAAAGAGTGAGGGGAGCGCCTAAAAAAAACAAAAACGTCGTTCGTCTAATCGCTTGGGACGACCGTCTCTCAAATGGCCGGGCCGATTTCAGGTCCCAATCCGGCCCTGCGCCGGTTGGACTGGAAGCTGACTCCAGGATAGTTGAGAAAAGGTGGGCAGAACGCTACATTAAAAAATACAAAAACGTAGGTATAGTCACGTGTAATAATATGTATACACATAGCGAAATTAAAAAGCGATTTCCTTCTAAAATATCTATTAGAATTATGAAATATTCTACACATAGCTTCTACAATTACATTCGAATAACCGTTTCTAATATTTCTAAATTACACATTATTCTCTAAAAGAAATTCGCTTTTTAGGTTCGCTATGTGTATACATCTTATTAGACGTGACTGTACCTATATAAATAAAAAACTAAGATTTAATAACCATAAAAATAAGCTAATGTTTTAGTGGTGATAGATCGATCAGAGGTCTCACAATGATTGTTGATGTCACTGTCCCGCATGAGAACCCCGTGAAAGCTGAGAAAGATAATGAAATTAAATATCAAGACTTGGCATACGAGGTTGTCGACTCAGCAGGACTCAGCAGGGAGGTTGACTCAGCAGTAGTTGTGCCGATAGTCGTTACGGCCAATGGCTTAATAACCAAGAGCCTCGACCAACACCTAATGAGGCTGCTGAGCTGGGTGAAGGGCCTGATACAGAAAGTGGTACTTCTGGACACAGCACGTATTGTTAGGAAGTTCCTCTCTCTGAGGCCCTGACCACCGGTAGCTTGGACTCTGTTCCTGATGCCGGTGGGCTACTATTCTTTATATATTTAAATGTTTTTTAATATATTTTACAGAAATATTTCAAAATGTAAATAATATGTCTAGAAAATGAATAAACGAAAAAGCTAATGTTTTATTTTACAAAAAAGAACTTATTCTGCCCAAGCATTCGCAAACAATGATCACTGACGGACAGGAAAATATTTTTTGGATGCATATTTGAGTAGCCATCTTGCAAAACTCTAAGAACCTTTTCAAAACTTTTCGAGTGTAACCTCATGCATAAACGCGTCTTTACGCGCGCGTTAACGTAACTTTAATCTGACAAACGCTCGTAAATCACATAATAACGCAATAACGTCAAATACTGACGTTTCGCACTGGCGTTTATTGCCTGTAGATGTTTGATTTAAATTTAATTTCAAATAATAATAATTTATTTATTTGTATAGAAATGAAAATTATATAATGGTAGAGCTCTTTGTGAATGGGGAAGTTCTACCACCATACCTATATCTGCCGCCAAGCAGCATTACTGTGTTTCGTTTAAGGGATGATTTCCACCAAACGTCTCGCATCTCATCGAATCGGAAAGGATACGAACGGATGCGGCGACAGCCGTTCGCGTCCGGCAGGATGACGACGCATATGATCGGCTCCGTACAGTCGCTTGCGAACGTATCCGTTTCTGCGCCTAGTCAAATAGTTTCATTCCTACCGTGTTGACGTGTTCTAATTTTTGAAAAGAGCCTTTCGGATACGACGACAGGTGAACGGAGCCAATCGCGCGTCGCAGCATACTTTCGGCTACGATCGCGTGTCGTGGAAGACGCCCACGGTCAAGCTGCTGTGCGCGGCTTGGTAATATAGACTTTAAATACTGTGTACACGATTTAATATCGTTTAAAGATTGTAAAATCCGTTCCGATCCGATGCGATGCGAGCCGTTTGGTGGAAATCATCCTTTAAAGGGTATGAGTGCCGGTGAAATTACAGGCACATGAGACTTTCCAACTTTGTCTCCAAAGTTGGCAATGCATCAGCAGTTCTCTTGGTGTTGTAGGTGTATATGGCGGTGGTAACTGCGTATCATCAGGTGGGCCATCGCCACGGAGGCTTGTTTGCCAAAAGTAGAATATACTGACAAAGGAAAATCATAAAGAAGAAGAAACTATGGTTTGGTACCATAAATGTAAAAAATAAAAAGAAAAAATTGTTTATTGGTACTCTTTGAAAAACATAAATAAGTACACAAGGATTAAATAAATATTGTACAATAGAGTCATATAAAATAGCGAACTGCTGCCTCCTAAACTAGGCCAAAAGCCTGTGTTTTAGGAGCCAAAGTTTCTTCAGGTATAATGGCATACAACAAGTAATGTCATGCAAATACTTATAGATACAACAACGTAAATTAAACAAACAATGCCTTTATTTTAAATACAGTATTAGTTCTATTAGGAGACAATTGTAACAAAATTCTCGGTTTCGTCATACGTTAACTTCTGCAACCAGTTAGTAAGTTTGTTCTAATGTAGGTGTATATGTCGCAAAAAAACAAGTAGCTAACAGATAAATGATTTATGATAAATGATTTTTATTTCTGTAAATAAATCTGTTACAGACACTTTTACAAGTCAATGTAATGTTTTATTTTAAACTAGATGAACAAGTACTTGGACTTTCGGTCAATACACTATATATTTGTTTCAGGTGACGTAGTTTGTAGTAACTTCCGTTTTAATTAAATCTCAAGTGTCAACTGACTCTTCAACATGGCCACCGGTAGAAGCCATGACTTCTGTTCTGTGTTGACTTAAATTTTTGCTTTTCAGATAAAGTTCAATTTTTTAATAATAAATAAGTTTTGTGTCACTCAGTCATTGTTTAGTTACTGCTTATATAAAGCATAATTAGTCGGTCGCACTGCTGAACACTGCAAAACGGCCTCTTAGAATGAGAATGAATTACGAGTTTAGGCATCGTACCACGCTGGTTTGGTGCGGGTTGGTGGAATGTACACGCACTTGTATGAAGGTTTCCTCACGATGTTTTTCCTTCAAACGCAAGTGATAATCAAAGTCTGGTCCGCAGAGCTTCACGTAATTTAGAAGAGACCCGTATTATAAAGCTGCTGTCATTTGATAGATCTTCCATCAGCAGTTACCATAAAATAGAATTCCATATATTTGAAAAGTTAGAAAAAATAAAAATGCCTCATGACGCCGTGCCTCGGAGACCACGTTAAACACTCTGTCCCTGTCATACGAAGACCTATGACAGTCGTTACGGAAAATCAGAAGCCCGAAAGTCTGACAACTGGTCTAACCTTAGAATATCGACATTGCCCAGTAACTGGGTTGCGAAGATCTGATGGCAGTCGCTTCGTTTAAAATACTGGTATTCAGCCGTATCTGGTTTGACTGGAAGCTGACCCCGACATAGTTGGTAACAAGCTAGGCAGAACAATTATGTCTTATGTCGCTTTAAACCTACACTGAAAAGGGGTCTCTCAAATGAGAGCTCATTATTAATATGGGTCTACGACCATTAAACTACTGAAATCAAAAACCCAGATTCTCCGTTTTGGTAGACGCTTAAATATACCTACACATTTTGTACCCATACAAAACAAATTTAAATTTCAAAATAAAAAGTTTATAACTGAAGAAAATGTTAATAACATCTAGATTATTCTAGATTGGTGGAAAACGAAACTGAGTCGGCTTTCATGTGCAAATCCAATAGAGATTATAGCCTGGAAGCACCTTTAAATAAGGGTACTTTATGTACATAGTTTACATATTTTTAGTTTCCATTCTCAAGTAGAGTGATTTGTAAGATTTATTATGTAAAAAAATATAAATAGCGCATTTTTGCCTTTTGGCAAGCGGCCTGATTCGTGGCTAGAATCAAAGAATATTTATGTTAATTATTAGGTGTGTCCAAAAAATTCTCGATGGTGAGTGTAGTCCGCTAGCCCGCACCTGGCCAGCGTGGTGGACTAAGGCCTAAACACTTCTCATACTGAGAAGAGGCTGGTGCTCATCAGTAGGACAGTAATGGGCAGATTATCAGCTTAATTTCAAATTCGAAGCCTGTAAGAATTTTGCCTATAAGCTTCATAATACCTACCCTACCAAATAAAAATACCTGCTATAAAATATTCAAAATCTACTCAAGCATCAATTTCCCAACGTCTCAACAATAAAAAAAAAACAAATAATTTAAAAACAGAACTTCGTTATCTGTGGCCCATTCGTAGAATGGACCCTTCAAACTGCGTATTACCATAGATTAAATAAGTCTATTGCGCACGTTACCAAAGATAACAGCTTTTATGGTCACAAAGTATCTTAAAATCATTTATTTTGCTAAAGCTAAGTCCTGTAACTGTTTCAAAACGCCATTTAATGTGGGGAAAAATAGGAGGGTCTTAAAATGGTGGGGCAATTAGCAATTAAAATTTTAATTGTCGTTGCTTCGGTAATTGCCCATTTTCTTCGGCACTGAATTTCGAATAAAGTCGAAGTGTAAGACAAACAGGTAGATAGTATACAGGCTGTAAACGAAATCATGTAATTCCTTCAAACCTCATGATGTACTGCTGACATAGATTAACCCTGCACGGGAAACATTTGGATTCAATAAACAAAAAAATTACAAGAAGTAAATATCTGCTTTAAACGTGAGGCATTTTAGCGCCCCGAGTTAAATGACCGCGCGGCGAGCGATAACCGCGCAATTCGCTAGGGGCGCTAAAATGCCTCACGTTAAGAACAAATGTTTACTTCTTGTAATTTTTTTGTATATTGAATCCAAATGTATCCCGTGCAGGGTTAATCTATGTTCGCAGTCTATCTATCTACACTGGCCTGCAAAAATAAGTATCACACTTTTAAAATTTCAATTTTTTCTAAACTATATATACATTTTATAATAACGTTTTATTTAGTCTTGGTTTAAACCTAGTAATAATCCCAGTACTAAATTTAGATCGCGTTTTGGAATAAGACGGTAGAAGTTAGAGATTTAAAATAAAAAACGTTTTATAGCTATTTTTATCAGCTTTGTTTGAAACTATAGTAACAAAGTTAAACTCTTTTTTGAGTCCTTTTTGTTTCGAAAATATATCTTGTGTACTTAAAAAGTTATTGCAATTTTAAAAGTGTGATACTTATTTTTGCAGGCCAGTGTATGTCACAGCATAAAATGTTGTTTAATTATTTTTATATTGTTCTTTCATTCTTTATTTTTTTTTTATTTATGCAGTCATTGTGTTCTTGGCTGAATAAATTAATTTTCTTTTCTTTTTTTTTCAGTCCATCATGAGGTTTGAAGGAACAACATGATTTTGTTTACACCCTGTATTGTTGTCATTTTAACCTTATAATGTCCATCGTTGAACTTGATTCAACACACAGATGTAGAGTTCAATAGATAACACAAGTTATCCTGTGCGTGCCGTGCCATTCAGTCTTCTAACTTTCAACTGAACCCGTCGCAGTTCAATGCTGGATATGGGCATGTCCACGGTAACCATAACACTTGGTATTCCACTTCCATGTACAATGAAATTATTCTGCCTAGCTTTCCCCAACTATGTTGGAGTCGGCTTCCAGTCTAATCAGATGCAACTGAATACCAGTATTTTACACGGGGTGACTGTCATCAACCTACACAATCTAGTTACTGGGCAATATCAATACCCTAAGGTTAGACCGGTTGTCAGACTTTCGGGCTTCAGTCTCGATTGTCATAGGTATTAGTCTGACACCCGGGACCGACGGTTTAACGTGCTCCCCGAGGCGCAGAGAGGTCTCGATGTGTAACAAACGGTCACCCATCCAGGGACTGACCGCGGCAGAGCCTCGCGACTAATACAAACAAAATGCAAAAACAAAATAACTGCAATAAACTTATATTCACTATCATTCATCTTCAACATCACCAATTACCTGATGCTTCCAACCCCTTTACCATAAAAACTCCCCTCATTATACTAATTAAAGATTTTCAAACGATATCTTTATTAAAGACAAAAAAAATCTTCCTCCTTTTATGTTACCCTGGTAGCGGAAATCGTTAAGAAACATATTTCCGTTCATTTTCCTTTGTAAGATCGCTATGATAACGTTCGTTGGAAACTAATTTATAGGTTAAAGTAAAAACGGTGATCTTAGTTCCTTTGTAAAGTAGTATTGGTATACGGTATTATCTAATTACATAACATAACATCACGCCTGTATTCTCCGAAGGGTTGGCAGAGGTGTATATAAGGTTAGTCGGAAAGGGGGTACTAGAAAAACATTGAAACATGTTATTTGTTGTAAATTTAAATAACTCAATGTATTTTATGGACAAGTGTTTGGAAGGAGTTTGGGAATGTGAGATAGTCATAGCATGGAATATTCCGAACCATGTGGACTGCCATTCTTATTTGTTCTAAACACATCTACGAAAGAAGCTGCAATGCTTCAAAGTTGCAATTATATATTTGAAGCTTTGAAACATTGGAGTGTAAATGTGGTGCTGTTCCACAAACGATGGGACACCTAACCTCATGCCCTGCGTTCCCTGATACCTGCACGTTACAGGAACTAATGGACGCTACTGATAACTCTAAACTCGTAGCTAAGTTCTAGGTCGACTCAATTTAGATTGCCATCGACACGCTAAGAAGAAGATTATGTATTTCATGGATCTGATTTACATCCGTTTTAGGTTCAGTTGAAAACCGGCGCCAGGTACTGGTTACCTGAATGCTGAACTGGACCTATTTGGCACAGCCGTGGGGCACACAATGTTTTATAAATCTATTATATTTTTGTACTAGCGGCCCGTCCCGGCTTCGCACGGATGGACATTTATCCCGTTTTTGCAACATTTTTCATTTATGCTCCGCTCCTTTTGGTCGTAGCGTGATGTTATATAGCCTATAAACTTCCTCGATAAATGGACTATCCAACACAAAAAAAAATGCGTTTTAACAAACAAACAAACTCTTCAGCTTTATAACAATAGTATAGATTCCTGTTGTCTCTAGTTTGTGACAAAAAAATAATATCTTTCTTTATTTCTTGCGTTCTGTCTTTCTTTCTGCCTTTCTGTCTGTCTGTATTTCTTTCTTTCTTTCTTTCTGTCTTTCTGTCTGTATTTCTTTCTTTTCGTCTTTCTTTCTTTCGTTGTTTCTTTCTTTCAATGCTTTTCGACTCCAACTGAAAACAATAAAATAAATAGCCGACTACAGAATCGAAGAACATTCCCAAATTTAATGCACAGCCCAAAAATAACACACAAATGTATTTATCCCGATTTTTATTCCCCCATACGCACAAATGGTAATATTTGCACATGTGACGTCAGACGACAAGACACAATCACTGTTTGTCCAGCTAATGCGAGGCACACACGCGCAATTTATCTACATACACAAACACGTATACTGTATGTGTGTGCCTTTATTTATTTACCTGTAAACATTTGCTCTGGGCTTGATTTTCACTGCTCCTGAATGCTTCGTTACCAGATGCAGGAATCAGGAATATAATGCGCGTTTTTTGTTTATTTGTAAATGAAATTCCACACACTTGTGTTATTCCACACGAGGAATTCCACACAGAAAAACCCAATAACACTTTCCCCGACCCGGGGATTGAACCCACGACCTCACGATCAGCAGTCGCGCTTGCCACCACTAGACCAATGAAGCAATTATTACTACTTCTCCTTATTATTATTTTACTAGCTGCCCGGACAGACTTCGTTCTGTGAAAAGTTATTGGCCTGTAGTAGGAAAAGAAAAGTGTTGTTTTTACTATTTTCCACGCAATTTTTATGTTTCTTCTCTCCATAAGAACCTTCCTTATGCCTTAAGGAATATATAAAAAAAATAGCCGAATTGCTCGAGCCGTTAAGTTTTGCGCTTAGCAACACATTTGGCGATTCATTTTTATTTATATAGATAGATTTAGTTCTCTTTTAAAATCAAGTTTATTTTTTTAATAAAACTTAACTTTATAAAATATCCTAACTATGACATCCACAAGCAATCAACACTGGCAATCGTTCCCTACTCTGTACGATTGTCATCAAAAGCTCCATCAACTGTTGTCACACGGCTTTTGTGCTCCATAAGCTACGCTTACTGCTCACAAACCGGCAGTGTTTATGCACAATCGTGATCTTTCAACCCACTCTAGCTGCACATCGCTTTGATAAATACCGCCAGTTGTATAAAATATCGCTTCCGATACCACGTAGGACGAGGGTGGGTGCGGTGAGAAATTAATGGAGAATTTATTACATTAATTAAAGACTGCCTAGTTGAAGTTGGTCTAGTGGTCGCAAGTGCGACTGCTGAGTATGGGGTCCTGGGTTCGATCCCCAGGTAAAGCAAAGTGTTATTGGTTTTTTCCATTAGGAATTTCGCAGTAGCAGCCCGGTGTCTGGATTTGTGCTCGGTTAATGGCAATAGCCTCGCCCCCAATTACATAACGGCGAAACGAGGGCGTACTAAAAAAACACCTCTGCCGAACCTTTCGGGGAATACAAGGCGTGATGTTATGTTTATTACGTGTACCACTATTAGTAGGTACCCGTAAAGCAACAAACTATCCAGTATCTCTTTTATTTAAAGTATTCAAGTCGAAAGCCGCAAGCTTAAAATGGAACTGGGCTGGTCACGTCTGCCACACGTCGGACGAGGTGTGGGCTAAACTCACCACTGAGTGGACCCCACACAGCATTTGACGACGTCGCATCAGGTCCAGGAGATGGCGGGACGAACTAGACCAGGGATGCACTGACCGTGGCCCTTCGTCAATATATATGCGGCCTGCCAGCAAATTTATCTGTTTTATGCATTTGTATGAAAATACTGCAATGTTTTTACATTTTTTAAATGTCTAATCTACTTTTTTTCTTTCAATGAACTTAATTTCAAGCTTTTTGATTGTTTTAAATTGCGGTGGCCCGCTTTTAGCTCATAGTCTGCCCGAGTGGCCCTTAGTCCTAACAAGTCTGTGCATCCCTGAACTAGACACTTATTGGAAGGATTGGCTGCAAAAAATCTTAAACCGAGAGGAGTGGAAGACTAGGGAGTAGGTAGGGACATTTGCCCTGCAGTGGGATGATCATGGTTGAATAATAAAATAATAAAAAATCCGAATCGATGTTACTCGTGTGTGTAGGGTTGTACAGGCTCACCGCACCCTCTCTCACGCCGCCACAAGGTGGGTGGCGCGCTACCTACCTTGTCTTAACAGATTTCGTCATAAATTAAGTACTAAACTATTTAAGTAATTTCACGAAAACTCTTCTTCTTTTCATGTGGTTAGAGACTAAACTTGTGTTAGACTTTATGCAGCCCATTGGCCTCTGACTTGGCTTCACATGCCGGCGAGGAATATCTCTCAGGCATGCCGTTTCCTCACGATGTTTTCCTTCACCGTTTTTAAGCAAGTGATAATTATACAATCCGCACGTGAACCTAAAAAGTTAGACGTGCGTACCTTGGATTCGATGACTCGGCAGTCCGACTATTCGACGGTCACACAACTAGGCTATCACAGCTGTGATAAAAAAAATAAGACGGAAACTCTAGACTCTGTCCATGGCCGTAAAATTCGTTAATGAGACTACTTACCTATTTGTCGTATTTAAAGTTTAAGCATACCCAGCGTGCTTCTCGAAAATACGGAGTACGCGGTCCCACGCTGACATAATATAAAAAATTCCAGTGCATTAGTGTGAAACACTTCCACAGGAGTCCAAGTAATCGTTTGACCAAGTACACTCCAACTAATGCCAATGTCAACGCTAAAACTGAAAAGACACTTACAAAACAACCAACTAAATAAACATCACTCGACGACATGACCAGGGCGACAGAGAATATGAGGTGGTAGGGCGAAACACTCATAAAAGATGTGCAACCGCGCGACCCAAACTTTGCTCTCTGCACTTATCAAGACATATTGCCTCGTTGTGCTGACACACGGACGGGACGATTTTATAGCACAAACAATGTGTGGGCAAGCCAAGCCGTAAACAGCCAGGAATTTTGTTCAGGAGGGGTTGGAAACCTGAACAAGAAAATCAATAAAATTACAATAACGAGTGTATACATTAAAAAAAACTTCAACATTTGCACTTATTCGACTTATAAAACAACTAACAACAAAATATAATCTTATATGTATGGACAGTAAATAAAGGAAATATCTTTTATCAAATGACTTATGTCTAATACGATTATTAATTTATAATAATTAGTTTATTAATAAGCGTTCTCGTGAGCGCCAAAGATATGAGTAAGTTACTGAGATCAACAACCTGTACTGCCACGCGTGACGATTTAAAAAATCCAATATCTCATAACCTTTCTATAAGGCCCTCTTGCCTCGTTTTTGATTCGTGTTATCTACTTCCTCCTAGCCTTTTCCCAATTATCTTGGGGTCAGCTTCCAGTCTAACCAGATGCGGTTGAATACCAGTATTTTACACAAAGCGACTGCCATCAGACCTCCGCAACCCAGTAACTGCGGGCAATGCCGATATCCTAAGGTTAGCTGGTTGTCAGACGTTCGAGCTTCTGACTTTCCGTACCGACTGTCTTAGATATTCGTATAGCCCCCGGGATCGACTGATTAACGTGCTCTCCGAGGCACGGAGGGGTCTAGATGTGTAACGAACGGATACCCATCCAAAGACTGACCGCGGCAATCGTTGCTTAACCTAGCAAATCGTATGATCCGCACGGTTGGTAATTAGCCACGACCCCCTTCGTTTTTGGCTTGTTTTATAACACACAACACAACATGACGCCTGTATTCCCCAAAGGGTTGGGCAGAGGTGAATACTGTATAGTTACACCCTCATTTCGCCGGTGAGTTTAAATATGTCCCATGTAACAGGGGGCGAGCCTATTGCCATCAACCGGGCACAAATCCAAACTCCAGGCTGCTACTGAGGAATTTCACACAAAAAAACCCAATAACACTTTGTCCGACCTGGGGATCAAACCCAAGACCTCACGATGAGACGTTCTTACCACCTGTAGACCAACAAGGTTTTATAAAGAGTTTTAATTCCAAATGTCGCTCTCTATGGTCCTTATTTAACAGCCTTTATTGACCAGCCAACATGACCGTGTGTGTACCACCGCTGAAGGTACATCCTCATATTTCCTAGACATTATACAGCATCGGCTAAAAGCCTTTGCATACGAAAGTTGTGCGGCCGCCAGCACGACCGACGTTCATAATGGGATTCTTAGCTGGTTCACTTTGTTTAGCAGATGAATACCTGCGGGGCAATTATGACTCATGTGTTTATTATCTCCTGGTAGCTCGGTTGGCGTGTCACTTTGTTTGTTAGCGGTTACGAAGTAAGTTAGCTGTTTATATTAGGTAAGTAGGTTAAAGCTTACGTATGTACTGTCAACAACGGGTCGATATGGCAATTTTCTAATCATTTTCAATACGCAACAACGTGAGCGAGATCGAAATCGATAAACGCGGTCAATGCGGACTCGTGCAGCGCTAAGTGTTTGGCCAGACTGGAAGCGCGGTGCGGGGAGCGGCGCGGGTGCGGGAACGCGCGCGATTTACCTGTCCGCAGTGGAACGTGGCTTCGTTCTGAGCGTTGTCGTGTCCAGTGTTTGTCAAAATATCATATGGATGAAGAAGACTTATTTTTACTGGAAAATTCTTACTAAAAAACGATGTTTCGACATCCACAGTGCAGATCGTGCTTGAATAGCACTTATTAATTCTTCAACATTTAATTTTGAAGACGCCATCACAACAACGCGCGTGGTCAGCTCGAACTAGTTTGAGATCCCCCGCTCCCGCGCGGGTTGTCACTTGCCGCCCGCGCTCTCACTGCGGCCACTTGTATGAAGGACCTATGGCGTGAGCTACCCGCGCGCTCCCCGCGCCGCTTCCCGCGTCCGCGTGCCCACTATGGACACTCAAATGAAGTTCTTCTGTTTGAACTCGACGCACTGCGCCCGCCCCGCGCCTACGTTTGCAGTCTGGCCAAAGGCTAAGACTAAGATGGCGCGGGAGGGCGCTTTGCGGGTGTGCGGGGCGTCCCCCCCTCTACAACTCACCTCATACCCGATTGCCATGTCGACCTGTCGTTAACTGTAAGTTAGTAATCCGAAGCTATGTTGTATTTAAAACCCTTATTAATATAAAGCATAAATCATGACATTTATTGACACAATCATGATACTAATGTGGGGCATTTAGGTAAACCTTCCTTCCTCTATCTATTGCTGAAAACTGCATTAAAATCCGTTGCGTAGTTTAAAAGATCTAAGCGTACAGATAGCGGGAGCGACTTTGTTTTATACTATGTAAAAATTACAGATGCTAGATAAGTTAAAGACCCAATAGTGCTGATTTTTTAATAATGAGTTCAATTAACGACCGAGATTAATAACCATTCTTTGGATTGATGTTATTAATGTCATTACTTCTATTAGATTTCTATCAAGAGAGTTGAGTTTCTATCAATGCAGAGATTTTGGATCAAAATCGGTTATTAATATCGTTCGTAAGACATTTATTAACTTTATCGAAGTCAGTTTTTCCAAATTCTGCAAGAAAGGACTTCATAATAAAGTAAATTATTTTAACTGCCTCGTTGACACTAGTCGTGGCAAGCGCGACTGCTGATCGTGAGGTCCTGGGTTCAATCTCCAGATCGACCAAAGTGTTATTGGATTTTTCCGTGTGGAATTCCTCAGTAGCAGCCCGAAGTTTGGATTTGAGCCCGGTTGATGGCAATTCGCACTAAGCGCTTCCAAACATCCTTCATAATGTGCACTGCAAAAGAGTGGAACTCACTACCTGCGAACGCATTCAACCTGAATCTCGTCAAAGTTAGAGTTAACAGACTTCTTCTGGGTAAGCTCACCCCATCGTAGAATTTGTCTCTGTCTCCTCTGACCTAGACTAGAGTCAAAAACAAACCCATTTCAAATAAAAAAAAATAGGCTGCCCCCCATTTCCTGGGACTTAAACATAACGGCGAAATGAGGGTGTTGCTATACACTTCTGACCAACCCTTCAGGGAATACAGGCGTGATGTTATGTTATGTTAAATTATTTTATAAAATAATCTAGATGTAAGTAACTTATTTCCATCAAAGACATTTGAATATATTCATTAGCCTTCACAAGTGACTATACTCAAGTACGAGTACGTCCGGCGCACTCTGGACTGTCAGCTCCACTACCAACCGTGCTGACTGGCTATTGGTGCCGATTCTGTTATGCATAAACTAAAGTTAATTTAGACTATTGCCATCTTTTTCACGCTGATAAAATACGAAAGAGACGGACATAAATGAGAACTGTCAAATTTAGTTGAACTGAAATTTCCATACAAAGGCGACACGTCGGAATGTGACAGCTAAAAAAAATTTTCATAAAATGAAAAGTACTGGGCCAAACTATGTTAAATTTTTATGGGACCAAGTGGCAACTATTCCGTGTCAAACTAAAGAAGAATCACGTAAATCGGATCATAAATCTCAGCGTAATCGGTGTACATACATAAAAAAAATACCATTCGAATATAACCTCTGACCTCTCCTCGAACCTCTTCCGTTTTGAAGTCGGTTAAAAAAAACATGGTGGAGTTCAAGCGTAAACTAGTTTGACATCTTTAACTTAGTTCTTATCTATCACCGTCCTTTTCTCACGCCGTATGTTAGTAAAAGATAGCAATTCTTTAATTTTAGTTTGGTTGGTGAATAAGGAAATCGGCACCAATATTTCCACCACGGCATGAGTTATTTTCGCATATCGCAGGACGGATTCATTTTTCTAGCTCAAGCCAACACTTGAGAAAAAACATTTAAAAAAAACATTTATTTCAGACAAAAAAGTCCATGACAGGCAAAGCAAGGTTGTTAGTAATAGACACACCGTCTACCCCTGCACAGTATGCTCATCAGTCTCGCAACATATGGAGTTCAGTGAACCTACAGAGCAGAACAGTATCGGTTCTGTCGCCAATCATCCTTAGGACGCTATTCGGGCTCCCCCGTACTCATCGCACCAGCGACGCAACTTTTTTACGCATAATTGCGTAGAAGTCATCTACGCTTGCGTCAGCAAACATGCCAGATGCACTGCAATATCGAGGGAACCGAAACAGAGCCCTGAACACATTATACATTAAAGACATATTTTACTAACATTTCTTCGTCACATCCAAATAATTTTTCATTCCAAATTCAAATCACTATCCATTTTATCTCCTTCTAGATTAATCACGTCATCATAACTTGGGCCGTGTTATGCAATAATGTGTCAACCCACAAAAATATGAATTTTGTGTTAACGTCATCTAGGTCTTGTGGTAGGTCTATACTCAACGCTTGAAAAATACCCAGAACTGTAGTAAATTTAATAGAGCGTCTATCAAAAAAAGTCTTGATACAGTTTGCATTTTATCAAGCGTTGGGTAGACTAACCACTATAACTAGATGACGTTAACACATAATTGAGGAGCTCAGAAACAAAAAGTATCATTTACACTTTTCATTTATGTTCAAAAATTTTGATTTTTATTTCACGATTGTGTCTGTTTGCCTTGCAAGTGTTACTTTTTGATCAGAATGCGACTCGCGAGATGCTATTTTCTCTTCTATACTCTTCTAATATGACACTTTTTAACCAAATCTCTTCAGAAATCTATAAAATCCAAAGCTTTGAGTCCAATAAGAAAAAAAAAGCTTCAAGCCTAAAGTGTAAATGACACTATTTGTTCCTGACCTCCTCAATTATTATTTTTGTAGGTTGACACATTATTGCATAACACAGCTCAACTGAGATTAGAACGGAATAATATCTTTAAAACAAATGGCGCCATCTTTCACAGACATACACATGTCTCAAGAAATTTGCTATCCAAGAAGCGTCACGAACTTTAATCTTTCGTTCCACACCATTAGGAACTAATCGAGAAAACTGCGGTTACAGGCCGACCATTCAACTAAGACCTCTTTAATTACTTCATCACACTCGCCGAGGTCGAAAATTGTTAAGATTAAGAACGATGGGGGGTCTTGGTTAGCTGGTTTCCATCGGTTGGTAGATGTAGGCCCGATGTAGGTTGTACGTAGAGATTTATCTATGTGATTCATGTGTATTACTTGTGTTATATCTTTTGTTCTGGATTTGTAGCGGTTTGCTTACTGTGCGCTTTGGTTTAATTTTAAAGAAAATGCTTTGTTATATCGCCCATAGATATTGGAAAATAAAATTCGCCCATGATTTGAAAAACATCGTGAAGAAACCTGCACACTTGAGAGAGCTCCATAAGTTCTCGATGGTATGTGTAGTCTGCCAAGCCGCACCAGGCCAGCGTGGTCAAATCTTCTCATGCTGAGCAGAGGCCCGTGCCCAGCACTGGGTTGTCCCAATAATAATGGGCTAGTTATGTTATGACTTAGTTAGTGAGTTTTTTACGATTTGTACGATTGGCGTCTAAAATACAGAAATCAATTCAACTTTATCAAATCAATATTTTCTTTTATCTCAGTGACCCTCAGTCGGGCTTTACATCATTTCTGCTCCTTATCATCCCTACCTTTAAAACATTAAATAAACATTAAACATTAAATAAACATTTTAACTTTATGAATCTATTAAATATACACGTTTATAGAAAAACTGAGTAATTTTTAAACGATTCTTAAAACTTAAAGGTTTGTTTACCTTTTATATAAATTTAAAATAGTTCTACTATAGGTGGTTCGTCTTCCTGTATAACCTACGCATAACATGTGCAGCGCGACATCATTTGGTCGTCACTTTATCTCGTCTCGTCACGAGATAATGCGACGACAAAATCATCTTGCGTACTTGCAGAACTTAAATTGAATATTATTACCTATCTTACTATATAACCATTCTACTTATACACAGTTCATGTGTTCCTGGTATCTCTAAAGCCAGTTGCAGCTATAACGCATTAGACCCCTTGTATTGGACACATTCGTGCGGCTCATGCAGTAAGCACTGAGTGTAGATATTGATTGTGCGCTTGTCTGATATTATTGGTTGGTTTGATCCGTTTGCATGTAGTTTACCATTGAAGTCCTTTTGTTATTGAAATTTCACTTAGGTACCTGAACTAAAGTATTCTATTTAAATGTGCGTAGGTGATGATTAACTGCCTCGTTGATCTAGTGGTGGCCGGGGCGACTGCTGATCGTGAGGTCCTGGGTTCGATCTCCAGGTCGAGCAAAGTGTCATTGGGTTTTTCCGTGTGAAATTCATCAGTAGCAGCCCGGAGTTTGGCAATGGCAATAAACTCGCCCCCTATTACATGGGACTTAAACATAACGACTAAATTAGTGTGTTACTATACACCTCTGCACAACTCTTCGGGGAAAACAGGCGTGATATTCTGTTTGTTAATTTTGTACAGAAAAAATCTCAAAGTACATATTACAGTTATTTGCTGAATCAATTTATCTTTGAACATTCACAATAAGGCAACGACGTGCGAAAAACCTCAATGTAAGAGAGAGCATAGGTAACTGTTCTTTACATCGTTTTTAATCAAGACAGCATTAGGCTGGTGTTCACCAACATTAATAATCCGGTTAAACAACGGCTTACCTAAAATTCCAGTACAGTTTTCGAGTAAACTGTCGTTTAACCAAAGAGTTAATTTTGGTGAACTCTAGCCTTAATTGTTCAGCTTGTCAGCGTTGGTTTATGGACTGTCATTATCAAAACAGAAGATTTCAATGACACATACAAAATTCGACGTCAAACACAAGTACACATACATAAACATAATTAGCCCATTACTGTCCCACTGCTGGACACGAGCCTTACCTCAGAATGAGAAGGATTTAGGTCTTAGTCCACCACGCTGGCCCGGTGCGGGTTGGCAGACTACACACACCATCGAGAACTTTAATGAGCCCTCTCAGGTGTGCCGATTTCCTCACTATGTTTTTCACATAACATCACGCCCTGATTCCCTGAAGGGTTGGGCAGAGTTGTATAGTACCTAACACCCTCATTTCGCCGTTATGTTTAAGCCCTATATAATAGGGGGCGAGCCTGTTGCCATCAACCGGGCACAAATCCAGATTCTGAGCTGCTACTGCGGAATTCCTTAGGAAAAACCCAATAACACTTTACCAGACCTGGGAATCAAACCCAGGACCTCTCGATCAGCAATCGCGCTTGCCACCACTAGACCACTGAGGCAGTTTTTCCTTCACCATTAACGCAAGTGATAATCAAATTCTGAACCGCACATGAATTCGAAAAGTCAGAGATGCGGGCCGGGGTCGAACTCAGTCCCTCCTGCATGGAAGGTAAACGGTCAACCACTACTACACACATGTTATCGGTAGCTGGTAACATTGGGCAATGTTGACATAGGAGGATAACCGTCAAGATGAATGAACGTACCCGAAGTTATAAAAACATTGGTCATTCGACGGAGCAGAGGATTCCATGTCGAACCGCCGAAGAAGTCTGACCTTTTATATCTGACTAGCTTTTGCCCCTTTTTTTCACCCCTTAGGGGTTGAATTTCGAGAAATCCCTTCTTAATGGATGTTTACGTCACAAAATGAACCTACTGTCAAAATTTCAAGTTTCTAACCCCAGCCGTTTAGGCTGTACGTTGATAGATCAGTCAGTCAGTCAGCTTCTCCTTTTATATATATATAGATTTGCTTGTCCTTATTTTCTGATCTTGTGTAAATTATTATATTATGAACTAGCTTCTGTAACTAATCACTAACCCAATTAAAAGTACTCTCAGTGGTGGAGAGTCTATGTTGGTTTAATTTACTTTATTTACCATGCTCCCAATCCTGACATACCGATATTAGCTATAACTGTAATGATTAGATACATCCCTATAAGATTCTGTTGTACGTATTTTACATACACTCCGACAAAAAATCCTACCCATTCACAAAACGTTAGAATGGTTCCAACAAAAGTAGACGCAGCTATCGTAAATATGCGGTATAAATAAATAGGTGCGCGCAATATCGTTTGGATTGCGCGCCCCTGACATGGGTCGACACCCATGTCCGGCTACTGTTAATTTCGCTTGTCGACTGTACCGGCATTTAAGTGAAGGGCTTAAGCGAATGATACCAGCGGTTTTGAATGGAGAGCGGTTCGTTATTTTCTGTTCTATGTACCTATATCTATATTTGAGCGGTCTACGTTGGTCTGAATGCACCAATTCATTCATTTAATACTAGCTGTGCCCGCGACTTCATCTGCGTAGAAAACGGGTGGATTGAATTTTTTTGCGCGAAACCCTAATCCTTTTTAACCGACTTCCAAAAAAAGGAGGAGGTTCTCAATTAGACTGTAAGTTTTTTTTTGTAAGTTTGTTCCGCTATATCTTTGCTAATTGTGAACTGATTTTAATGATTCTTTTTTTGTTTGTAAAAATATTCTTCCGAAGTGGTCCCATTTAAATTTGGTGAAGATCTGATGAAGAACTTCGGAGATAGACAATTTGAAGTCGGTTTTATTTTTGTTAAAACGTTTTTATTCTTTTTCTCTACTATATACTATAACTATCTATACTAATATTATTAAGAGAAAAGATTTGCATTTTTGTATGTAACGAATAAACATAAAAACTGCTGAACCGATTTCAAAAATTCTTTTGCCGTTAGAAAGCTACATTATCACTGAGTAACATAGGCTACGGGCGGAGCCGTGAGGACACGGCTAGTCTAAAATAAAAGTAGCCTAAGACAGAGAGACAAAAAATTTTAAAATTGGTTTTAGTTACTGGTACCGTATATACTTTAATATGCGTTTAGTAAAAAGCTGTTATTTTGACATTACAAATAGACACTTCAGTTTTATTTATTTGTATAGAAAACTCAACATAGTAGGTATACAATGTTTGATTAGCACCGTGATAAATGAGGTGACATAATTTTGTCGTCGCATTATCTCGTGCTGAGACGAGATAATAGTATGATACATCTCGTCTCATCTCATCTCGTCTTAGCACGAGATAATGCGATGACAAAATTCACTTGTTAAGCCTGCAGAAGACTGTACAAAGTAGCATAACAGTGAAAAGGCCTAAATTCAATCAGAAGTATGATGATTACATGAATCTTACCAGATACTCTTAAGGCCAAATACTCAAATGCTATTCAATTTTGACGACACGTTTGGTGCAGTGGCTGAGCGATCGGCTTCTGCGCTACGGGTCGTGGTTTCGATTCCCGCACGGAACAAATATTTGTATGGCCTACAGATATCTGTTCCGGGTCTGGATGTTTGTGCATGTGAAGATTTGTGTCTGTAAACGCACCCACGATACAGGAGAAATCCTAGTGTATGGCAACGTTTTTTTAAAAAAAAAAATTTAAGTTGCCGTTGAGTCTCGTGCTGTCACTAACTGAACCTTAAAATAGAGGAACGTTTAAGTTATTGGCCATTTTAGAGTAATAGTAGTAGCCTCCACGAGTGACGATACTCAAGTACGCCCGGCGCACCCTTTTCTTTTTTTTTTTTTTTTCGTGGGGAAATCCTCATGGACTATCCCCCGTCTGGGGAAGACGGGGGGGTGTGCCGGACTCTTACCGGCTAAAACCACCACGGTGTCCCTCCTTCTGACCTAAGGCCGGGGTCGCGGGATTCGCTATTGCATGCACCGCAACCCCGGCAGGTCTTGGTCCACCAATTGCTGGTGGACCTCTCCACTGTAGGGCCCCACCCCACGACCTCCTGAGAGGCGTGGGGGGCACCCCACATCACCGGCGCACCAGAACACATGGTACGCCGTGACCACCCCGGGGACCAAACAAGTACATGGGCGCCAGACTACCCCGTGTCTGGGCACCCCTGGTCCCCCTGCGACGGGTCAGGTTAGTGCCGCAGAGGATAGGGAGAGCGGCCAACTAAACACCGACACTCCTCTTCCCCTGCGGCCCCACCGCGTCCGCCATCTGACGGTGGCGGCCCCGTCAGGCCGCGGAAGGTAGGGAGAACGGCGCACCGTAATACCGGCACTCCTCTCCCGCCGCGGCCTCCACCCTTCAGCCGCAATGCCTCCCATAAGACATCGCGGCCCTCCTCAGTTGCGATGTCGCCCAGACGACACCGCAACCTACTTGGCCGCTACGTCGAGGGCTTCCAGGCCCAAGCCCCGACGAGCAGCCCCTCCTCGGGTTCCTCTTCGCTTCACCGTGGGGCTCGAAGCCACGGCTACTAAGCCCCCCCGCAACGACAATGCGGGAACCCACCGGGGGGGACGCCCGGCGCACCCTGGGCAGTCAGCCCCGCTATCAACCTTACTGACTGTGTAATCTTTTCATCATAGCATAATATGCTCTTAGAGTAATCTACCGCTAGAATCTTGTATAGTATTTTATATACTTGTAATCTTGTGGTATTTTTTTTAAAGATAACTTTGTCTTTGACTTATTATTCAAGGAACAAAAGTGTAGGCACTGAACTAGATGTAAAAAATATCAAAGCTTCCATCGCTGTAAAATTAAAGTAAAACAAAGGTACTTGCTAGTCTTCCTTGAAGGCACTTTCAATTTAAGCGGTTGCTCCATCTAACAGCTAGTTCACACAGAAACTGTTTACAGGACCCGTTTTATCGGATCCGCTTTTATTTTTATTTATTTTTTCCTACTTACATCAGTGGGTCGTGTTATGCAATAATGTGTCAACCCACAAAAATATGAATTTTGTGTTAACGTCATCTAGTTCTTGTAATAATTATAATTATAATTAAAACATTTATTGATATATAAACACATTTTACAAGTAAATTAAACCCACCAAACTGTGTGACAGTTTGTCGGTGGGAATAGCGCTCAATCAACATTTGGTATCAATTACAAGGATGGTTTTACTAATTAGCTATGTGTATATAATGCAGTGAATACCTTTACTTTTTAATATAATTATTAAATACACACGCCATACTCGGTAAGTAACATATTTTTTAACTTATATTTTAATGTTTGTTTACTTGTTTTATTATTTATTTGTCTAAGCCAGTCATTATTATTATATAACGTGGGGATCAAATACTTGTTGGTTCTTTTGTGGTAGGTCTACTGAACGCTTGAAAAAATACCCAGAACTGTAGTAAATTTAATAGAGCGTCTATCAAAAAAATCTTAATGCAGTTTGTTTTTTTTCAAGCGTTGGGTAGACCTACCACTATAACTAGATGGCGTTAACACAGAACAAATATGTTTGTGGGTTGACACATTATTGCATAACACAGCTCCTATCATTACAGGGTAACCTATTGCGATAGTGTACATGTACAAAGGAGAACGGGCGGTTGCGGTCCAAACCCCGTCGGTGAATGAGACCCACGTCGTCTTAAAGTGTATTTAAAGCGCTTGATTTTTTATTATGGGCACAAAACAATTCACTCCGATGGAAAAAAAATATGGGTCATTTTATAAAGTCAATATTATGAATAGTTGAAAGAAGTGTAAATGGTCTTGGAGATTGAGACCGATGTATTTCTAAAGCCTGTTAGGAGTACATAATGATGTATTTTATCACTAACTAGAAATAATAATCCAGGAAAAAAATTTGGGTCAAAGTAATTACATACATACATACATAAACTCACGCCTTTTTCCCATGGGGGTAGGCAGAAACTATAGAACGCCACATGCTACGACTCTTACATACCCCTTTCGCTTCATCCACATTCATACATCTTGTCATACACGCACGCCGGTAAAGGTAAAAGTAATTAAGGTATAGTAATCTATTAAACTTCTCGAGGTGCCCATTCTCCTTTATCTTAACTTATTATTAAAATTTAACTATGTAACTTATTACTTATTAATGCATTCTTTGTGAACTCGCTCAGAGAACAATAGAATTTTGGTGATGGTGCCTGTAGTTGTTATGAGCAAGTTCACATACACGACAGTATTCCAAATCCAGTAAGAAAATCTGGATCCGTTATTTTTATCGTATACCTGCCAGATACGACGCAGCTGCCATTTGTCTAACTGATCCGTCGGTACAGATGTGAACAACACATCCAGTACCGACGGATCCGTTAAAAAGGATCCGCTGTGTGAACGCACGGTAACCGTAATTGGTAAATCATTATTTTCCTCTTCGTAGAGTAGAATAGTAAATTTGTTACAACCTGTGGTGAGAATGTACCCAATTCTTCTCAAGTGACATCTATTTATTTTTCTGAAGAGGATACTTCAGTCTTGATTCACCGAAAAGCATTAAGATTAAGATAAATATTTATATAAAAGTCTTCTTCTTTTGGTTAGTGACTAACCTGGTGTCAGAGTTTATGCCGCCCATGGGTCTTTGACTTGGCTTCACATGCCGTCGAGAAATATCCAAGATGTTTTGCTTCACCGTTTTTAAGCAAGTGATAATTATACAATACGTACATGAGTCCGAAAAGTCAGAAGTGCGGGCCTTGGGTTCGAACTCGAGACCTATAACTTGGCAGTCTAGGTCACACCACTAGGCAATCACTGCTTTATGTAGAAGTAAGATGTGTAAAATAATATATGAGGTGAGAACCAGTTTACACGAGCTTAGTGCTTGTCGCTTTGTAATCGTTTACACTTTGGTATCGTTATTCGTTCGGAATAAAACACCGCCGCTGTCTTGTTTTGAGAAAACAACCGAACACGGGTGTTCTCTTACCGTTTCAATTTGTAAACTAAACACTTGCCGTGGCTATTCACACGGCTCGGCAAGCGATAAATGCTTAGTTAAATTGTGTGTGTACTGAATCAGCTTCTTACATCGCATCACTCATTTACACTTACAGTTTCACTAATACCTTAGCACTAATTCAGCATGTTTTCACGCAAGGTATTGGTGTAAGTGACAAGTACTAAACATATATAAACTATGCAAGGACTAGACTATAATCTTACTAAATCATTGTTCGTATCGGATACGTAATTACGTATCACATACATCGCCAGACTTTAAAAATACAAATAGGTATAGAGTACTCAACTTCAAAATTACAAAATTATAAAGCAGTGATAGCTTAGTGGTGTGACCGTCGGACTGCCAAGTCATAGGTCTTGAGTTCGAACCTATGGCACGCACCTCTGACTGTTCGGATTCATGTGCGTATTGTATAATTATAATTATCACTTGCTTAAAAACAGTGACGGAAAACATCGTGAGGAAACCTGAGAGATATTTCTCGACGGCATGTGAAGCCAAGTCAGAGGCCCATGGGCGGCATAAGCTTTGACACCAGGTTAGTCACTAACAACACGAAAAGAAGAAGACTACAAATACAAAACATTTTTTACAAAAAATTTAAACCGACTTCAAAAAAGAATAAAATAATTACCATATAAAATTAACAGTTTCAAAAGTCGGTGCTGATCTACGCAGAACCAAATTGATGGCACCGACTTCTGAAACTGTTAATTTTATATGGTAATTATATTATTCTTTTTTGAAGTCGGTTTAAATTTTTTGTAAAAAATGTTGTTATTTTTTTCATTTTAGTGGCCTTAATTAAAACTTGGTTGGACCTACTAAAGACGCTGCTCGTAACATAATCACATCATCACAATATGCGTACTGTTCGTCATTGAGGAGTTCTATTGTCTATCTCCGAAGTTCTTCATCAGATCTTCACCAAATTTAAATGGAACCAATTTCGAAGTATACCCTATCCATTAAAAAAAGAATCTTCAAAATCGGTTCACAATTGGCGAAAATATCGATGAACATACACAAAAAAAAAAGATACATACAGACGAACATAGTAACCTCCTCCTTTTTGGAAGTCGGTTATAAATTAATCGACCGATAATTGACGGATGTATTAGAGAGGCCTTACACAAATATTTGCAAAAATGGAACCATTCGGTAAAGACGTACGTCTAGCAGCTGACTGCGAAAGTTGATTGATTGATGGAGTGCTCATAATGAGACCAACTTGTAATAAAACGATAAGCTACATAAATATTCCATTTGGTCTAGTAGTGGCAAGCGCGACTGCTGATCGTGAGGTCCTAGGTTCGATTCCCAGGACGGGCAAAGTATTATTGGGTTTTTTTCGTGTGGAGCAGCCCGGAGTTTGGATTTGTGGTTGATGGCAATAGGCTCGCCCATATTATATGAGAGTTAAACATAACGGCGAAATGAGGGTGTTACTATACACCTCTGCCCAACCCTTTGGGGAATACAGGCGTGATGTTATGTAATATATTCCTCAACGATTTACTACAACGAAATAGCCTATCTTAGTCATAGTCTAGCGGTAGAACGGTTACCTTCCATGCAGGAAGGTCTAACACCCATATTCTAAGACGTTCCTCCAAAACTTACTCGACTCAGAACGGCCTCGAAAACACCTTCAAAATTCCGGCCGCCAAACAGTGGAATGCGCTGCCTGAGTGGGTGTTCCCCGACAGTTACAATCTGGGTGTCTTCAAGTCACGAGTGAATCGGTTTCTTCTGGGCAAGCGTGCTCCATCGTAGACCGCATTATCGCTTAACATCAGGCGGGATGGCGGCCAAACGCAGGCCTAGTAATAAATAAAAAAATATCTGCATCGCGCAAATAACGCCGCGATAAATAATTGAATTGTAAGGATTATCGTAAGCATATTCGATAAAGTCTTCAAAATTCATTTTTATTACATACGAACTTTGACACTTCCTTCCTTAAGGTAGGTTCCGAGGTACCTTGAGTTTGACAGATGATTCCTTACCTCGCCTAAGGAAAAATCTCGAGTCGAGGACGTTTGTGTCAACTATAACTACTGATGGTAGTGAAAAAGGGTATCGGCATTGCCCAGTTACTGGGTTGCGGAGGTCTGATGGCAGGCGCTCCGTGTAAAATACTGGTATTCAGCCGCATCTGGTTAGACTGGAAGCTAACCCCAAGATAATTGGGAAAAGGCTAAGAGGAAGAGGTAGTGAAAAAGGGTGAGTCGAGGTGGAGTCTAGTCGAGTAAGTTTTGGAGGAACGTCTTAGAATATGGGTGTAAGTTTGATCACGGTTACGATGACCCATGCCCAGCAGTGGGACAGTAATGGGCTGATAATGTTTAACCTTAACTTCATAAAACCGTTAACACCATACAAATCACCACTCATCGCCTTGAGTAATTCTGATATCATAATTATGGACATGAAGTCAGTCACGCACGGAACATTGGGCGCGAACAAAACGTACCATTATGTTGCCCGTTAATTAGGCATTATCAATATCTCTTTCTAGCAGCCCGTCCCGGCTTCGCACGGGTATACATTGTTCCCGTTTTTGCAACATTTTTCATTTATGCTCTGCTCCTATTGGTCGTAGCGTGATTTTATATAGCCTATAACCTTCCTCGATAAATGGACTATCCAACACAAAAATATTTTTTCTATTCCAACCAGTAGTTCCTGAGATTAGCGCGTTCAAACAAACAAACAAACAAACTCAAACTCTTCAGCTTTATAATATTAGTATAGATGGTAAAAACTTATTTTTATTGCTTCTTCGAAAGGATCGCAGGTGTATGATAAAATTCAATAATTTTCTTTGGTAGAACTTAATTGTCAATTAGTAAGATGTCTTCCGTACTTTTGGGGCGAAAAGTAAGCTCGTAAAGTTCGTAGGGAACCGATGAACCTTAATATATAGGTATAAAGTTTATAGTCCAGACGTAAATTTTGTGGTTTGTTCCTTCCATGAGGCTTCATTTCTTTTTGTTTTAGTTTTTCTGTTTCGGACGTTATGTCCTTTAGGCCAAACGAGCCTTCAATGAATGAATGAATGAATTATATATTTATTTGCAAGAACATAGGTAACATTAAATTAGTCTTAGATTAAAATTGGATTTTACTACATTCGATATTTCAGTCGTGCAAATATTTAAATAACCCGAAAATGGTTCGACCGATTTCAATTTTTATTTTTATCGCCTCTGTACTGAGGTTGTTTAGGAAAAAATAAAATGAGGAAAAATTAAAAAGAAAGATTTTAGATGGTACGAAGTTCACCGGAACATCTAGTTATGAAATAAAATTTCAAAACAAATCACAGTATATTTTTTTTACATTCAAATAAAATCATTTAGATACAATGATTACAGAGCGTTGATAGCTTAGTGGCTAAATGCTTCCCTTTCAAACAGGTCTGAATTCGAATCTAACCCGCTGCACTGACTTTTCGAATCCATCTGCAGACCAGAATTTGATTATCACTTGTATACGGTGATGAAAATCGTCGTGAGGAAACCCACGCACTGGAGAGGGCTCTAAAAAGTTATCAATGGTTCGAAATAGCTGGTAAAGAAACTGTACTTAATTATATACAACAGATGATGTCATTAATGTGTTATAGACTAATGGATTGTTACTACTCATCCTTCTGACAAATCGCCTAGACGCCTCTAATGACACTCTCGAGAAAAGAGTGGCTAATATTTAGCTCCGGTCATTTGGCTGACAGGTCATAAGGATGATATCCACCAAACAGCTTGCATCGCATCGGATCGGAACGGATTTTACAATCTTTAAACGATATTAAATCGTGTACACAGTATTTAAAGTCTATATTACCAAACCGCGCACAGCTGCTTGACCGCGGGCGTCTTCCACGACACACAATCGTAGCCGAAAGTATGCTGCGACGCGCGATCGGCTCCGTTCGCATGTCGTCGTATCCGATCGGATCCTTTCGGCTGTCAACACGGTAGCAATGAAACTATTTGACTAGGCGCAAAAACGAATACTTTCGCAAGCGACGGTACGGAGCCGATCGTATGCATCGACATCCTGCCGGACGCGATCGGCTGTCGCCGCATCCATTCGTATCCTTTCCGATACGATGCGATGCGAGCTGTTTGGTGGAAATCATCCTTTAATAAAACGTAAAGTGTCAAGTTATTACACCATGTTTTCTTTCACCCCAAGATCTCAAGACAAACAAAACATTGTTCAACTTTAGCGGCGTAAAGTTTAATTTCAATATAATTATCTCGACGTTTTGGAACATACGAAAACAATTTAGCGAGACTGCAACACAATTTATAAAGTAAGGTACCCAAAATCTAAAGAAGAACTTTTAGGAATTATCGCCCGAGTTCTTAATATAAAGTTCTGTGAAGGAATTAAGTAGAAGTGGGTTTTAGAAAAATATACGTCCCATTTCAGTTTTGGGGACGTTCAAAATGGTTTTATCTCAGTTATTATTAGATTTACCTGGAAAACTTTATTAAACTAAAGTGTAGGGAGATTTACATTGCGTTGTAATGTTTATATCCTTGCGAGTATGAGAGCCTAGTATCAATATTTAATGAGTTTGTTTGCTTCGATGTTATTACACAATATAGTACCTAACTGGAAAACGTACAAAAAATCTCCTGTATCGCGTTTTCAATAGGAGGATCTGAATTTTGAAAATATTCTTCCTGTTAGCCTTTTTCCCAATCATCTTGGGGTCGGCTTCCAGTCTAACCAGATGTGGCTAAATACCAGTATTTTACACGGAGCGACTGCCATCAGACCTTCGCAACCCAGTAACTAGGCAATGCCGATATCCTAAGGTTAAACCGTTTGTCAGACTTTCGGGCTTCTGACTACCCGTAACGACTGTCATAGGTATCCGTATGACACCCGGGACCGACTATTTAACGTGCTCTCCGAGGCACGGAGGGGCCTCGATGTGTAACAAATGGTCATCCACCCACGGACTGACCGCGGCAAGCGCAGCTTAACCTCGCAAACGTATGATCCACGCGGTTGATAATTAGCTACGAGCTCCTCCATACCATAGTAGATTTCCATAGTTGTCCATTAAAAATTTAACTAAATTGAAAAATTAAGCTTTATTGTTTTTATTTATTAGAAGTTATTAATTAGAAAAAATACCGGGGTCATGGTCAAAGATAACATTCATTTTTATTCGAATATAATAAATTAAATTATATAAAAATTACCCCACAGCAAAATGAGGCCAGATAACAAATCTAAAACATTCCACAAAAGCCAGTGTTAATAAGGCACGAAGGCAAAATTTTAATATCTTACACCAAAGTTAACTCAGCGTAATTATTCAGCGCAATTTACGGCACGCTCAAATTGAGCTAATCTGACAAAAAGTCTGACCTTAAAAATATTGCCTAGGCCGAGCAAGAATATTTCACCAAGAAAAATGTAATAACAAAAACAATATCAGAGGAATCCTTCGAACTGGCGATAAAGTACAGAACTGATTATCGTTGAGCGTCAAGTGACGTCATAATTCTTTTTTTTTCTCGGCGGCAGCTCGTTAATTCCCTCTCGCAACAAAATGAGGCTATTTGAGCCTCTCCGAGGAATATAACAACGTAATTCTATAGAAGTAACTGACTTGCAAGAAACATAGAGGGGTTTTTATTTACTGACGACTTCATAAATAATATGTTTGACGGGAACGCTGAGTTGGATTTTGTGTATTTTTAGAGGTTGTTAAGTAGTTCATTAATTTTATACTATTTGTAAGTTTTCGGTCGAAAGTATGCTTCTGCAAATAGTATTTTATAATGCGTTAGTACTGGATTAGGTTTTTACTGAAAAACGTGGTGAGGAAAGCAAGACCTAGTATTTAAAGGTGAGTCTATTAAAAATTTCTTGGACTAACAACAAAATATGGGAGAAATAATACAAAGAACTGGCTCGTTGGTCTACTGGTGGTAAGCGCGACTGCTGATCCTGGGATGTCTTGGGTTCATTCCCCAGGTAGGGCAAAGTGTTATTGGGTTTTCCGTGTGTTATCCCTAAGAAGCAGCACGGTGTTTGGATTTGTGACGAGTTGATGGCAATAGGCTCACCCCCTATTATATGGGACTTGAACATAATAGCGAAATGAGGGTGTTACTGTACACCTCTGCCCAACCCTTTGGGAAATAAAAGCGTGATATTATGTTTGTAATACAAAGAAAATACAAGTATCGATCACATTATGAATAATACAATACACACATTCATATTTATGATTGCTTACAGTTTACTCACGTGCATTTTGACTCACGACCTCGCCACGTGTTCAGCTCATGATTAAGGGCTCCGTTTGGGTCCCAAACTAATCAGGCACTCCCGAAAAAAACACGTGAGTAAACCGTAAACAATCATAAAATAAATATATTTCACAAAAGTTGTTGTAATATAAAAATACACGTGTCAATAACTTCTATCACTCTGATAATATACGGAGTGTCCCAAATCAAGTGGTCATGGAGATTACATTACATATTGATACAGTACATTGAATATTATAAAGCAACTTTTACTTAAAAGGAGACTTCATTTTATTTTTAAAAGTATCCCAGTTCACTCATGAGCAATGACTCCAGGTTACTAACATGAACAAAACAATGGTCACTAACATGAACAAAACAATGTTAAAATGTTTTTCCAAGATATTAAGGTTTATGCTTATCCCTTCGGGGATTGTAGGCGTGGGTATATATATGTAAGGTTTATGTTGATGACCCGGATTCATTGCTCCCGAGTGTAATTCAATTATTACTATGACAAAACTGTGAAAAAGTACTATTCTGAGTTTTATGGGACCTGTTGATAAGGTCAATAATAG
The DNA here is from genome assembly GCA_910594945.2 of Amphipyra berbera. NCBI lineage: Eukaryota > Metazoa > Arthropoda > Insecta > Lepidoptera > Noctuidae > Amphipyra > Amphipyra berbera. The sequence continues at coordinate 2,940,301 of OU343136.1, read as the reverse complement.
ATTTAATATCTCCAAACACTAGACTACAACAGCACTGAAAATGTACTAAGAAAATTGGTATAATCAAGGCACATAAACAATAAAGCACGCATAACGTACACATACAGAAATATACATAAAACATATACACAAACACATATACCTATAGGTACCCAATCACAAAACAACACAGACAATTCCAATCATATAACTTAATTAATATAACTGTAGACAGTAACTATGTAATCAGTCTGCTTAACTATGTGACTTATAACTGGAACCTTGTGGCAATCTGCTGATCTAAGGTTGAGGAAGACTATCCGCTTGTGATACAGTTTTATACCAGTACGAGGGGATAGGGCGATTCAGTCCAAAGACAACCAAACCATTTCTTTTTTTTTACAATCCACCATGTCACATTCTCCAACTGTTGACTGCCTAAATGTCAAAATAACTTTAAACAATTTTTGTCTATCCTGGGTTTATTATTAATTTACTATGTATGGTTGTCTCATATTCATGAATAAAGATTATTATTGTTTAAAAAATTTACACAGCGTGTTCAATTAAAACAAGTCCATGCAATAAGAACTAACGACAGATAAATGAATGTGTGATTTGGGACACCCGGTATAATATCCTTATACTTAAAAGCTTGCGACATAAGATGAGTAACGCGAGGAACATTGATAATTCAGTGGTGTCGCACCCTCAGAAAATAATTACGAAGACGTGGTTAATCGTAAAAGAGGGTGTCAGGGGTCTTGTGGATATCCCGAGATGAATTATGATTATATGAATGTGGGTCTTGATCTGTCATATATGTTATACTTAGGTAGGTAAGTATGTCCTTTGCGTTAGTGTGGGTGAAACGAGTAAACTCCGTTTGAAAGAAAAAAAATGATTATATTCAGAGATCGGTAATATAATACGGGTATACAAGGTTAGTCGGAAAGGGGGTACTAAGCCGCGGGCCACTTAAAGTATCACTGATGACTATTTTCAAGCAAGTGTTAAAATTTCAAAATTCGATATTTTTTATTTGCATGCAATAAGATTTTTATTTTAGTTTTTTCAAAAAAATAAACATAGGTACCTACCTGCTTTAGTTATAAATTCAGAAAATTAAGTTTCTAATCCGTGACCCCAAATATGATCTAAATTATAAACACAGCTGATCATAGCTATGGACAGATAGATTGTAGAATATTTTTTACGAAATCTTTGAAAATCTCTTAAACTACCGAGTTTTGTGGAAAGTTGTAAAATAAAAGTTATACCTTATTATGGATACTTTAACACCCTTTCGGCTTAGTACCCCTTTTCCGACTAACCTTGTATACTCAAAAAGAACAAAATGAATAAAATTCAATAGGCCCAAACCACTTCTACAGGAGCTGTGCTTGGTGGAGCTGCATTGCGTTCTAGATGACATAGTACGTACCCTAACGAAATGACACATGTTTTACGATCGCAATGGCAACGCTCGGTGCCACACTGCATGAATATTAGTCATATAGTGAGTCTCTGAGTGAACGGACGTATAGTACCTACCTAATTCAGCATACCACACTGCGGTCTTCGAGCCACGCTACTAACCAAGCGAAGCTTCTACTGTGTAGTTTAAGCCGCACTTCTTATTTTTCGGTAATGCCTCTTTTGTAGGAATTTTAGACTTTTTTTAACAATCCTGAACTTCTTTGAAAACCATTTTCAACACTACTTGGACTTGGTGGTACAGTCAGCAACAAAAGTATGTTAACACTTCAGTTTTTTAAATCATAACTGAACACAATAATATTCAAATTTAATCGGAACACATGTAACAATAAAATAACACAAACTCTTGACTATTATATGAAATTCTGAAAAGCAGTGTATCGAATAATTTTGTGTCTGTTAGATGTTATGTAAAAGTGACAGTGTTAACCAACTTTCGTTGTTGACCATACATACTCATACTTTACACCAAGTCTGTGTAGCCGCTACTCACCGAATAAATTCAAAAACCGGCCAAGTGCGAGTCAGACTCGCGCACGCAGGGTTCCGTACCATTACCTATAATAACGGCAAAAAAATCATGTCTGTTGTATGGGAGCCCCCGTAAACATTTATTTTATTCTGTTTTTTAATATTTGTTGTTATAGCGGCAACAGAAATACATCATCTGTGAAAATTTCAACTGTCTAACTATCACGGTACATGATTTACAGCCTGATGACAGACGGACGGACGGACGGATGGACAGCGGAGTCTTAGTAATAGGGTCCCGTTTTACCCTTTGGGTACGGAACCCTAAAAATGGAACAGAATTTGTATGAAATTATCTGCCAAGTAATTTAACGGGAACTTATTCGGTGGTGAAATAGACCCTTAACCAATTACCACATTTTTATTTCCCAATTTACTTTACAGCTCATCATAAAGACAGAAACGTAATTCAATTTGTCTTCCCCTTAATTATTCATTTGAGAACGTAACACACGATCATGCGCCGTCTAATCGTCGTTTACAACCGCATTCTCTCCAACATGGATCTGTATTACCACATCAAATATTAATATCGTCGAAGTTACTATAGTAGATTCCGTAAGAAGGTGTCGAGAAAGTAAACAAAGCGAACCGTGGGCCCGAAGTACCTGAAAATTTTTAACCACGCTTTTCTGATGGTATTATGAATCAACAATGTTATATCAACATAAGTCCAATTCAGTCAATTTAACCATTTTTGTTGGCACAAAATAAATCAATTATCTTTAGTACTTCGTTGTAAACAATACCTTAGGTCGAGCTGGCAACGTTTAAATTATCGTGTGAGTAGATAAGTAAAACTTCTCACTTCAAGGAAGAAAATATGACAAGGAACTAACTGGCCGATAAGGTTGTAGTTTCCACTTCCACGTATAAATCGCATCATCGCGTTCATAGGGTTTGATACCCTAGAGATTTTTCGACTTATGAATTTCCATATACAAGGTGTAAAAAGACCCTTCACAAAGCCGTCAACCATGCATTTAGTACATCAAACTAAGTAACCCTACGCAAAAATGGTCGCTGGGAAACGACTTTTTTTTTGGGTGAAAAATTTCGTTTTACTGTAAAGCTCAATGTAACGCACTCAAAACACTGTGCTGATAGATGCAATGAGTAGTAAACAGGTAATGGAGGTATAATTTAAGTATATTTGCAACCTTCAAAACTAGTATTTAAAAAAAAGTTGTGAAAAAGTTGGAACTTTGACCTCCAATATCTCCGTAACTAGAAGGTTCACAGGCATAGTCTATATCAAAAAAATTATCGCAATGACGTGGAGAACAAGTGCCTTTCGGTTTCTTTGAAGGTCTATTTACACCGTTTATAATAAATATCTCGAAAAATTAAACTTTATTCGACGAACTTTATGCTACTTTTTCTTCTCCAATTAGGCATCGGAATCGATCGCTAAAATCTTTGGGGTACCTCGTACAGGTTGTGTACAGTCCAATAGGAATCTTTGGATGCAAGTCAGCTCAAAATCAACTATATGTATTTAACCATTAGCGAAAAGCGTTGCAGACAGAACTGTATTTCTGGGAAGTTTGTGTTTTTTCTTCCTAACACAAACACTAAAAGGGATACGGGACGGGTGTTTTGAGTGCTATCTTTTTAACATTAGCGTTCAAAAAGCTTTAATTCTAGTCCATTTTGAATAAATGAGGAGCTCAGGAACAAAAAGTGTCAGTTACATGTTTCATTTTTGTTCAAAAATCAAGACGTTTTTGTCACGGTTACGTGTGTTTCCTTAAAAATGACAATTTTTGATCAGAATGTGTCTTGTGAGATGCTATTTTCTCTTCAATGTAGCACTTTTTTAACCAAATCTCTTCAAAAATCGATAAAATCCAAACGAGCCAAATGTGTAAATGACACTATTTGTTTCTGACCTCCTCGATGAATTTACGAGTTTGTATCGTCATCCTAACCAGCACCATACGCAAGGCCGACGACTGAACTGCGCTGGCTTTAGAAGAATGTTCACGATCAAACAGGTTTAAAAAAAACATTTTTTAAGATTACATTTTATCGAAATAGTAGAGCATAAACTTTTGTTTACTTCGTAGCGAAGTTCTATTTAAATGGACTATAGTCGGCGGTGCTCGTGACAAAACTACGGATCTGCTGCATCCGACGTTAAGATTCCAACTTTGGATTTGAGTCAAAACTTGATGTCTTTTGTGTAAGTTCAACTCTCAAGCCGCCAAGTTGGCGGGATGTTTATAAGCCAGCATTTAAGTAATAAGTGACTCTTATTATGTAATTATTAGTGGCAATTTCGTAAGGAATTAAATGGGTGTAGGTTGCTCCTGTGTAATTTTTTTTTGAATTTGAATTGACAGACTTGGATAACTGTCGGTTTGATTACACTTGAGATGCTGATTTGGTAAATAAATCAAAAATGTATAAAACTCACCTGCCTCTCTGGTCTAGTGGCGTGACTGCTGATCATGAGATCCTGGGTTCGATTCCCAGGTCGCGCAGTGTTATTTAGTTTTTCCGTATGGAATTTCTCAGTAGCAGCCCGGAGTTTACATTTGTGCCCGGTTGATGGCAATAGGCTCGCCCTCTATTATGAGACTTAAAACATAACGGCGAAATGAGGGTGTTACTATACTACCTACTTACGTTATTATACTATATCACCTCTGTCCTACCCTTCGGGGAATACTGACGTGACGTTATGTGTGTATAAAACTCAGATAACATTTACATTTTAATAGGTCTTCTTGTGATTCTGTTCCTAGTCTGCCATTTATTATTATTATTCCGTTTATTTATTTATATACACATATCATTTACATTTTTAAATATTTCTATAAAACATATAAAAAAAACATTTAAAAATATAAAAAATAGTAGCCCACCGGCATCGGGAACAGGGTCCAAGCTACCGGTGGTCAGGGCCTCAGAGAGAGGAACTTCCCGACAATACGCGCCGTGTCCAGAAGTACCGCTTTCTGTATCAGGCCCTTGACCCAGCTGCTCAACGAGAGCCTCATCAGGTGTTGGTCGAGGCTCTTGGCTATTAAGCCATTGGCCGTAACGACTATCGGCACAATGACTGCTGAGTCATCCTCCCACATGTCGACAACCTCGTGTGCCAAGTCTTGATACTTAATTTCTTTATCTTTCTCGGCTTTCACAAGGTTCTCGTCATGCGGGACAGTGATATCAACAATCATTATTATTATTTATTATTATGTTGTGAGAGGTTAAGTGAACCCCAGACTACTCGACTGCGAGATTTGCTCTCACATCACCTTCCACAACTGAACATGATGCTAATATCAAGTTTGATACATACAAGAATTGAATTCCAATAGTATCAAGATATCTCAGAACCTTATGGCTCTTTGTAAGGGAATGTAAGTGACGAAACCAAACCACGCGTGTGACCGCGTCACACATACCATAAGGAGAATTGCGTGAATATAAGGAAAATGAGATATATATTGTTGCAATAGATATGTGCGTAGGTACTATTTAGTAATAATATATTTTGCGGAGGCAAAGATCCTGGAGGAAAAAAGCCTGAGCAGAAAATATTTATGTAAATATATTTTATTTACAAATAAAAAGATTATTTAATTTAGTATGTATATTCCGGTCATTTAAATTTTGTATAATAAACTTTTTAACAAAAAAAACCGACTTCAAATTGTCTATCTCCGAAGTTCTTCATCAGATCTTCACCAAATTTAAATGGGACCACTTCGAAAGAATACCCTTTCAAACAAAAAAATAATCATTAAAATCGGTTCACAATTAGCAAAGACGTCGCGGAACAAACATACAAAAAAATAAAAAAACATACAGTCGAATTGAGAACCTCCTCCTTTTTTTTGGAAGTCGGTTAAAAAGTAAAAAACCTTTCATTTTGCTTAAAGAATTGTTTCAAAATACATTTTTTTTAACGGTTGAAGAAAAAGTTGTTTTTTATATACTATCTATGTTTGTTGGATTATTAAAGCAAACTGAATGTCTCAAAGAAAGGTTTGTTTACCTTTTATACAACATTTTAATGGCCGGACTATATGTATGTGTAGGTACATACTAAGACCGACAATGATGATCGTTTCCAGCATCTCTTGTTATTATAGTTTTACGACACTGTACGGGTGTCATTTTTGCACTTGAGAAAAATAATCTACGAATCTAAGGAACACATTTGAAGTTCTTTTTATCCTAAACATACCTAACCTTCCCGCCTATTCAGTTGTACAACTTATAGCATAAAAGCTTGTATTAAAGTTAGATTAAACCGAATCAGAGCAAGGCACTCGACATAAGCGAAACGCCCTAAGTGGTCCAGCCCTACCCCAAACTTTGAGTACGCGAATAATGGCGACGAATAATTGAATTTTAACCAATTCTCGCCGACGACTGTGTACTACGGTCGTACCACTATACCCTGACCTCCCAACCCCTGTAAACGCATACAGAAAACATGATAAAATGACATCTACAACCAGCTTAGAGAGGTCTAACAAGTTGGTCGCTGTTTCAGGACTTTCTCAAAGGGTCTGGCGGAATAAAATGCACTTAAGAGTAGTGAACTGTTTTGTTCAAAGGACCTTTAGAAGGAACAAGATTATTTTAGTCGATATACGTGCGATGTGTTCGATAGGAACTATCCTTTTTGTAGTATCGAAGCGTAAATGCGTTGCGGGTGTCAAAGGAAGGAGGGTGAGACTTTTTAAAGTTTTTTATCCGGGACAGAAATAAAAGTCGTAAGTATATATATTATGTAACATTTGTGTTTTATTATGAGAAAAATATATTTTCTTTTTTAGAGAAATTGAATTACAATTGACTGCCTTGTTGGTCTAGTGGTCGTAAGCGCGACTGCTGATCGTGAGGTCCTGGGTACGATCCCTAGGTCGGGCAGTATTATTGGGGTTTTCCATTAGGAATTTCTCAGTAGCAGCTCGGAGTCTGGGTTTGTGCCCGGTTAATGACAATAGGCTCACCACCTATTACGTGGGACTTAAACATAACTGGCGAAACGAGGATGTACTAAAACACCTCTGCCGAACCCTTCGGGGAATGTAAGACGTGATGTTATGTTTATGTTAAATATTCTCAGATATTATTATTTTAATCAAACTGTTGTTTAAATTAACAATGTATTTTTTGGTGTGTAGCAGCGTGGAGAATATAACAATAATGACGAATACTTCTGAACAATACTTAAAACTTTTCATATTTTCTGCCTATTAAATCAAACAATTATTTCATTATATTTAACAGGACTTGTCGTCTTTTAATTCTCATATCGACGGTCCCTACGTATACTATCGAAACTACAAAATCTCAGTTTTTATTTTATTATGTATGTACACCGATTACGCTGAGATTTATGATCCGATTTACGTGATTCTTCTATAGTTTGATGCGGAATAGTTGCCATTTATAACATAATTTCACACATTTTAAGCAGATAAAATAAAAACAGAGAGTTTGTAGTTTCGATAGTATACGTAGGGACCGTCGATATAAACTAGCGATTATCTCCAGGTGGTTGCGATCGAAATCAAAGATCACGACACGACTGAAACTTCAATTTTTTTTAATGTAAAATTACTAATAGCAGAGACTTTGCAACGGACGTCCTCCAAATACGTATTAGATACCATCCGTTTATCAAAATGGAATTTAAACTCTCGAATGCCAATAAAATTGAATATAAAAAATCAATTTGCTCATCAATCGTAAAAAAATTACGAATTCGTATTTAATTCCTTTCTTATTGCACGTCCATTTATCAAGAAAAGTTTCCGTATTAAGGTTGGCAGCCATTTTTCATTGCGATCCTCTGATTGGACAGGCATGTCAGGTGACGTCATAATGGCGGCAAAAGTCGTTAATTTGTAACGGGAAACTGTCGCCATATTTGAACTTTAGCTTTTTGGGATATTTCATCAATGTCTTGGGGGTATAAAAAAACATTGGCATGTTGACTTGATATTGATTTATTAGTACAAGACGTATCAGCAGTTTGTGATAACATCACGCCTGTATTCCCCGAAGGGTGGGGCAGAGGTGTATAGTAACACCCTCATTTCGCCGTTATGTTTAAGTCCCATGAAATAGGGGGCGAGCCTATTGCCATCGACCGGGCACAAATTGAAACTCCGGGCTGCTACTAAAGAATTCCCACACGGAAAAACCCAATAACACTTTGCCCGACTCTGGGGTTGAACCTAGGACCTCACGATCAGAAGTCGTAGTTGTTACCACTAGACCAACGAGGCAGTTTGTGATTTAACGCAGATATTTAGGGTTACTTCAAATTAATTGGCGAAACTTTACAGAGTTACTAGGTGAACTTAATAAAACACCTGCAAAAAAAGAATTTAACCTAGTTAGTTAATTAGTTAGTTAATTAGATAACAAGATACCTACTACGTGTGCTCTTCGCTACTAGTATTAATACTAGTAGTATTTGTTAGGAATCTTATTATCTTTTAGGTTGTCTTTTTATTTGAAAGTGTTCTTGTAGTGATATCAAATAATTCTGTGAAGTTTCGCCAGTAAATTCGAAGTAGCCTTGTACAATGTGTGTGGGCGTAAGTTTCAGCGGATTTCTGGTCGTGTTCAATGATTTTGTGAACATAGTTTATGTATAAGAGACAGTAGTTACTGATTTGGTTAGTTAACTTTTAGGTTTTGTCGGTAGGTGTTTAAAATATCTATCTACAATAAAGGTGTAATGCGTGAATGTGTATGGTGTTTTATATTTTTTATCTTTTTTATATTAAATTTTTTATTTGTTTTATTTTATTTATATTACTTATAAGTTGTTTTTTTCTTGTAACTGGCTGAATAACCGCACGTCATTTAGGTGATCACTGAAAATCAGCGCTGTGTTTGTGGTCCACGCCATAGCACAGCATTATGCTGAGTGGTCACCTTTTTGTCACAGTTGACTTTTATTTAAATATTTTTTTATTTAATAATGTTTTGCGTCTCTGTGACGAAATAAAAGTTTTTTCTTTTCTTTATTTGACTTGGTTACTGACAAGTGACGGGCGATTATAGCCAAGTCACAGTCATTTCACAGACGAATAGAAGGTATAATTTTATTGATTTTCCAACATAGATTTACAGTTTTATTTTTTTGTCTGACCCGCCTCTCATCTGGTGGTAAGCGCAGACGGAGTCTAAGATAGAGCACACGAATCCTTGGAACAGTGATACCCCTCTGGCTTTCACATACACACGACGAAACACAGTAAACTGCTTGGCGCCGGACTTTAATGTGAGGATGGTAGCTAGCCAGGTGGACCGTATAGATCCTATCATCAAGCAAAAAATGATCCCATCAAAAACATAAATGTGAAAATGGGAGCCAAGTTCAATAATAAGAATATGCGTGGTTGTCGACTTCGCCGACAAAAGAATTGAGATCTAAATGGGTGCCAAGTTCTGTAGATAATCCTGAAAATTATTTACACAAAGCAGATAACTTAGGATAAATTGAAGCTCAAGTTTGACTTGGCTAGTTTTTACCAGCAAACCAAATTTTTAGAAGAGTAAGATAATTATGTTGACCTTACAATATAATAACAGTAACTTGCGTATTACATAAAGAAGATAAGTTGATTAGCCAAATATAAGATAACTTGTATGTGAAAACTAGCTAAATCAAATCATGAGCTTCAATTTATCCTAAGTTAATCTGCTTTGTGTAAATAATTATCAGGATTATCTACAGAACTTGGCACCCATTTAGATCTCAATTCTTTTGTCGGCGAAACCGACAACCACGCATATTCTTATTATTGAACTTGGCTCCCATTTTCACATTTATGTTTTTGATGGGATATCATAACTTTTTGTAAATAAATTATTGTCATTCATCATTCAAAAGTAATCTGTAAAACGTTTACGCTGTATAGTTTTCTTTTTTGTACTATTTTTTACATTTTCTTGAACGTTAGAAATACAACGTCCTCCCCTTTATTTTTTTATGATTTGCCTGTTAGTTATATTTTTATTTCCCACTTGAATCAAATAATCTGGTGTACAAAACGATAAAAGCGACCTTTCATCATGGAATCATGGAACCTATTCTCCTGCGAAAGAAAAAGTGTGTTGCTATTATAATTTCGAAAGGCGCTTAGTAATAAAAATCGATTGCTTGAAAAAAAATCTAATCGTAAAAATTCACTGTTTTCTGACTTTTCCCTTTGTATACACACAATTACCCAGCTGAACACCAAATTTCAACTTTCTAGGTCATCAGAAAGTGGGTTAGGTTTTTGATCTATATGTCAGTCAGTGTTAAAAATGCCGATTTTTAGACGTTAATATCTCAATAACCGTTTGAGCTGTATTTATGAAATTTGGCGTTCTTGTTAATCTAACGGGTTTTAATAAATAAACCAAATTTTATGTCTTTATGTTAAATAGATTTTGAGTTATTAAGGGGTCAAAAGTGGCTTCAAATGGTTCGTGTAATATAACACACGGTTGCTGCATCGCCAGTTCCTTTTTCCTTTGAACTTGGCTTGACACGCTACCGCGTGTCTAGATGTGAATGAAGCAAAATTAAGGCAATAAAACATTAAATTAAGCAAGATTGTCACCCATTATTCACATAATTCCATTAATATAATAATGTAGAATGTCAAGCGACAATCACTTGTCCCCATCTATCCCATGTCTGAGCATGTGTCCCAAATTTCCGGGACGTCGTGACCCTGACACTATAAATGGGTTACAAATAGGTACCCCTCTCTTTTCTATAATTCCGTTTTTAATTTACCTCATCTTATTCCATTTGCCTCTTGTCTTGTATTATTTTGACGCCGTGTTGTGTAAATTTTTATTCATATACTAGCTGTCCGGACAGACTTCGTTCTGTCAAAAGTTATTGGCCTGTAATGCGAAAAGAAAAGTGTTGTTTTTGCTATTTTCCACGCAATTTTTATGATTTTTCTCTCCATAAGAACCTTCCCTATACCTTAAGGAATATATTTAAAAAAATAGCTAAATTGGTCGAGCCGTTCTCAAGTTTTGCGCTTAGCAACACATTTGGCGATTCATTTTTATTTATATAGAAGATATGACTATTTCGGCGCTGTGCAGTGACGTTCATTTAATGTACATCCTTAGTTTGTAAGTCATGGCTGGGGGCCTTAAAGAAATTTTCGGCCAACACAGGATTGTCCGGTTAAGCAGTTTCAACATCAGAGAGTTGCTGCACTGCGAGTGGCCCTTAAAAATTGCAATAAACGTAATTTTACAGGAGAAGATAATAATAAGGTTCTTCTGTTTTATTATCTATTCATCAATCTATTTCATCTTAGAGCTGTGCACGTTCGTTCTGAATATGCATTACAAGGTTTTCTACCCAACAAAAGAATAACAAAAAATAAAAATGAATTTGTGCTTTACGAGGTTTTTACTGCACAGCGACGATTTACAATTTACTCACGTGAATTTTTTCGGGATCATCCGACTAGTTTCGGACCCAAACAAACACGCGGCGAGGTCGTGAGTCGAATCAGTCAGGTGATCCCAGAAAAATGCACGTGAGTTAACTGTAAACAGTCTTAAATATGAATGAGTCTCACGATTTCTTTTTGTAATCTGTGTATTGTCCCACTTCTGATCAAAGGCTTCCCTTTTACCTTCCTAACCTCTCTATTTTGTGCCGTTTCTAACCATGCCAGCGCCGCAAACACGTCTAGATCGTCACGCCACCTACGCCGCGGCCGACCTCGATGACGATGTCCTTCATCAAGCGTCCAGTGGGTGACGATCTTTGCCCATCTGTCCGGGTGCGTACGAGCGACATGATCGGCCCACTCCCACTTAGGAAACGCAGGCTGCAAAATATTATTAATTTGAATGGGGTTTTAAGCGATCTATTTCCGTCCCAACCCTCCCGCAAACCTTCCCAATTGAGCACGAAAGAGACAACTGCATCTCGAACTGATTTCTCCTGTGCAATACTTATTAGCGAAATTGTACTTTCGTATTTCCCTGTCTCCTTCTTCAAATCTGGATCGATTTTAATATTTATTCCTGTAATACTTTAAGAAAGACTTTGGTTATGTCTGTATGTTTTACTTTTATTTTTTATAGTTTGCCAGATATTTGAAAAAAAAAAACCAGTAGATTTTTGTAAAATTTAAACATTTCTAGTTCTTTTGATAATTAATTTATTGACAAAAACAAAACATAGGGACATAGTGGTGGTAGATATATATAATATGATAAAAAATATTTGCTGTAGCGACATTATCCAAGGAGGAAACTGAGGAATACGTTTGTATGGACTGAATGCCGACCGCATTTCCTCTTAAGCCTATCTGTTTTTCTTCAACATTTGCTACTTTCGTTATAATACAAGAATTTATATTTTTATTTCTCTTGCCATTAACTATTGTCAAATTAACATTCCACACATATCTTCACAACGTTCTTTGATAGGTAGGTATTCGGTTTCTGCGCCCGGTACAGATTTGAACCTGAATAAAATAATAACAGTCCGACGACAGAAATCATGTATTCCAAACTGTGAGACGTTGTCATCAAAATTCATTCGAGGTTAGGTTTGGTAGATTAACAAGTTAAACTTAAAGTTAAATAAAGGTGGAGTTAACAAGCTGGCTCCAAGTTTGGAGAATGTTTAAGAATACTGTAGCACAATTAAACATTGTTTTCGAGAGGACAATGTTTGGTGAAACAGTTCTGTAAACTGGGGTAATGTTTCTTCACACTGGTCTCATTTACGAGGTGGGCGGCAGTCTATTAATACGAAATGGGGAAAAACAGTAACTTATGTATAAGTTGTGGACTCGTGGACAGGACATTTCTTACCGTCTGCCGAGGTTGCGTGCATGTTTATGCGAATCAGGAGAAGGTACACCGTGGGTTTTTACCTGGTGAGAATCCGCCCCTCACCTTCCCCGGGCGAGAGACATCCATGAGTATATTCCCACGATAAAAAGGACATCTCTTACCGTGAGTTTGATAGGAGCCATTTTAAGTATACCACAGAATAATAAAACTATATATAAGAACCTCTTCCGAACTAATTCGTCAAATACTTAGAAATTATGCCTCGTTACTATAACTGCCTCGTTGATCTAGTGGTGGCAAGCGTGACTGCTGGTCAAGAGGCCCTAGGTCCGAGCCCCAGGTCGTGCAGTGGTATCGGGTTTTTCCGTGTGGAATTTCTCAGTAGCAGCCATTACATGGATAGGACTTAAACATAACGGTGAAATGAGGGTGTTACTATACCTCTGCCCAATCCTTCGAGGAATATAGGCGTGATGTTTAAGAAATTATCATGCGCAATTGAGCTTTTGTGATAGGCGAGAGTGGTCACATTCCGCTGTGATCGCGGCCTTTTTTTTAAAAATTAATTTCAAGTCGTCAGTGGAAAGGTAAATAGACTAAAGCGCCAATATACCTACTTTACAGTAGAGAGATTCAAAGTATTTTTTTAAGAAAATAAACATAGTTATTTTGTTATTATAATTTAATTATCTTTTTAATATGTATACTCTAAGAAAAATAACTATGTTTATTTTCTTAAAAAATACTTTGAATCTCTCTACTGTATTGGCGCTTTAGTCTTTTTACCTATCCACTTACGAAATATTTTTCGCCCGAATAGCCATCTTGATTTTAATACAAACTTCAATCAAAACAATGTTCTAAACAACCCTTTAGCGCTGCACAATTACCTAATAAAGTACGCCGTAAATTAATTGCAGAATAAAGCCAGCAGATTTTAAAAGATTTTATGCGTCGTCCGCACTTTAGCATCGACAGTAAAGGACTAAACAACCCTTTAGTGCGGCTATAAAACAGTACGTTTTCTTTATCCAAGTGGAACTTAAATCAAGATGCTGTCCGCACCACGCAGTGCGCGCGAGCGGGATTTTATTAAACCTGCAGTAGAGAACAGATGTAATGCAATTCCAGCCAGCTGCGGTGGGGTTAAGAATTTAAACTTTAATTATTTTTACTTGCGTTCTTGATTCAAAATTGTGGTTGTGTTTTGTTTTATGTTGATAGAATTGTTTTTTGTTTTGGATGTTGTTCCGATTTGATCGCACTTTGGCTACCGAGACACAGTTTTTTTTAATATTCTTGACTAGGCCCTAGCCTCACCTGATGGTAAGCGCAGACAGGGTCTAAGATGGAGCACACGAATCCAAGGAACAGAGATATAGAGGGATTCCCTTATACCTACCCCTCTGAATCTCATACACACGACGGAACACAGTATACTGCTTGACGCCTTAAATGTGAGGGTGGTAGCTAGCCAGGCCGACCGTATAAATCCTATCACCAAACGTGCTGGGTTTTGTCTCACAACACTCGTCTATTCACAGCTCCTATTTTTTTTTCATCTGCTTTTAGTTTATCTTGCGGACCTTTTATACGTAACCGGGCAATTATTGGCGAGACCTGAAGGGTCTCTGACCAATGGGTCTATTCCCAGCGTGTGGTGAGCAAGTTTTATTTATATTCTAACCCGTCCCCACACGAGGAAAAAGTTGGTTGGTTGGAAAGGTGAGCGCATTTTCTTTGTAGCTGCAGTTACCGTTCAGTTTACAGTTTGATACGAGTATGTCAGACTACGTAACATTACTAAATAGAATTTAGAGTTAGCCTTCTCTCGTGTTACGAGGCTTGTATTTTCCGACCTCACCAAGCTAGCACTCTGTGACAGAATCCTCCTGACGATTTCCCTACCAGGTTAGAAGTACCAAATTCAACAGATAGGTTTATAACTCGTCCTAGTGTGTGTGGGATAGCTCAGAGAGAATATAAAAGCAATGATCACCATGACCGACCAACACCGTATATTTCATATTTCAACCAAAGCAAAAAAAAAACAAAAGTCCACAGAAGAACCCTTCCTTATTTAAAATAATTTAAAATATATTAATTCGCCTTCCATCATTTTCTCTCCTATGAATTCATCTCTTTCATTCATTCTTAAGTTTCGTTTTCCGACATGGATGTATTGATTTAAATCAAATATTGTATCAAATATCACAGCAGTCATAGCCTAGTGATATGACCGTCGGACTGCCAAGTCCTTTCGGATTCATGTGCGTATTGTATAATTATCACTTGCTTAAAAACGGTGAAGGAAAACATCGTGAGGAAACCAGCATGCCTGAGAGATATTTCTCGACGGCATGTGAAGCCAAGTCAGAGGCCCATGGGCGGCTATAAAAACTCTAACACCAGGTTAGTCACTAACCACACGAAAAGAAGAAGAAGAATATTATATTTTATTAATAATATATTTTAAGTGAGATTTATGACATACTTAAAGAAGAAATTGTTGAACATTTATTTTGCAGTCATGATATAAATTAAGTTCCGGAACGAACAATAGCAACGAACTACGACTAGTATCTTTCTATCGGTACAGTGAAACATTGCACTTGAATATTGCAGCAGTGTCCCGGTACTGACAAATGGCCAGCAAGACTTGAAACAACACTTAACTCACTTGTCCCTTCTCTTAAAAGAAATGCGTCTCACGTTGGCTATTAGAGGAAGCAAATTAATGTAATGAATAATTACTAATGCTCGGTTCTTATAAACAAAAAAATATTTTAACAAAAATAAAACCGTATTCAAAAAACAGAAAAAAAGAATAAAGTAATTATTAGGTACCATAATTATTATAAAATTAACAGTTTCAGAAGTCGGTGCTAATCCACGCTGAACCACCAAATTGAAGGCACCGACTTCTGAAACTGTTAATTTTATAATAATTATGGTAATTATTTTAATCTTTTTTTCGGGTTTTTGAAGTCGGTTTTATTTTTTTCATTTTAGTGACTTTAATTAAAACATGATTGGACATACTAAAGACACTGCTCGTAACATAATCACATCATCACATTATGCGTACTGTTCGTCATTGAGGAGTTCCATTGTCTATCTCCGAAGTTCTTCACCATATCTTTACCAAATTTAAATGGAACCATTTGGAAAGAATACTCTTTCAAAAAAAAAGATTTTTTCAAATCGGTTTATTAATGAGGTGGTACCGAGGTAACAAACATAAAAAAAACATAAAGCCGAATTGAGAACCTCCTCCTTTTGTTGGAAGTTGGTTAAAAACGATTCGATTTGCTCACTAATGATAGCATTTTTTATTGCCAAACTGATATTAATATATTTATAGGTTAACCTCACTCGTGATAGCAACTTCGTGGGAGGGTCTAATATGCAAAGCCATGAGCTTTGCTTTATTATTGCTAAAAATACAAGAGTCAATTATAACCAATAACGCTCCGTAAATTTGAGGAATCGGCTTTTAGCAAATAAATAAGATCATGCTAATACTCGAACATCATCATATAATGGAAAAGAAAAGAGGAAAGATAATCATTTCATTTGCGCCTTTAGTATGACGCACATAATACAAACAAATGTTAAAAAAAAACTTGGTAATATATGCATCATATCTGTAGAAACTGTTAATCGCTCAGCAAACTGCTATGGCACATGCGCAAAGCCGCGCCGCAGCACTGGTTGCAGCGACAACCACAATGACGTCACCCAAAGACTTCCTACCTTTGGATGACGTCATGGTCATGGGTCGCTTGATATGGGTTTTTCTATAACTATTTCTCGCCGGTTGATTGATGGCTGTTGATTGATAGCTAGAGTGAACCCTAGCTATGAATATCAAAAGACTGGAGTACCTTCTCAAAACACAGTTCACCATTGCAATAAAATGTATAAGCATTTGTTGCTGTTACACCCATATTCTAAGACGTTCCTCCAAAACCTACTCGACTCGACTCCACCTCGACTCAGCCTATAGTTGACATAATCGTCCTCGACTCGAGATTTTTCCTCAGTCGAGGTAAGGAATCATCTGCCAAACTCAAGGTATCTCGGAACCTACATGAAGGAAAGAAGTGTCAAAGTTCATATGTAACAAAAATGAATTTTGAAGACTTTATCGATAATCCTTACAAGTATTTATCGCGGCGTTATTTTCGCGATGCAGATAATTCAAATTATGACGTAATGACTCCGTCGAGGAACCTCAAAGTTCATTCGAAATTGCGACTAAGAATACAATTTTGAAGGTATTTTCGAGGCCGTCCTGAGTAGAGTAAGTTTTGGAGGAACGTCTATGGGTGTTAATATTACCTGCTAACTATACTATATGATTACTAGATCTAAATACACGTGGGAGCAATGAATCCGGGTCACCAACATAAACTTTAATATCTCGGTTTTTTTTTTTAATCATTTTAAAATTTTTGATGTGAAACATCTAATGCGGCGATACGGGTGTGAGTGCGGCTGTTGCATGGCGAAGCTCGCGATGTCAGACACGATCTTCGTATCTCGTCGGCTCTCTTCGGTTTGATTCGGCCAGTTTTTATTGTTACAAAATGAGTTTCGATATTTCGGAGTCTTCATTTTCTTTGTTTATGTTAGTGACACGGATTCATTGCTCCCGAAAGTTCATTTTACCTAACAACGACACCCGGAAAATCTGTTCAGTACAAGGCGCGAATGGGAACTGAGCGAGCGTATCGTCTCAAATTAGGACCATCGTCTTACTCAGAATTCTCACTATGACCAGGCTAATACTCTCAATCTAGTCGACAAAGCTAGATACCCTGGTGTACACTCCTGGTAAACCTGGTAAAGCGCAGCCTTACCGAATGACGTCACGCCGATGACGTAATGCATGGTTCTTCAGTCATGATTGGAAGCGGGATCTTTACTTGGAGAGGGCCTCCGGAATCTCCCTGGAAACGTAAGAGTTAAATACTATTATTGGGTTTTCGGATCTTGTTACTCACCACTGGTTAGAGCGTGGTACCTCCCCGGTGGAGGCGAACGAGCGCGTAAAGAGTTGCATTCAATTAAGTAGGCTCTAACTCGACACGCGCACTTTATGCTTATCATGGTTACGTAGCATCAATTCTCCGCTACGGCATCATAATATGGGGCAATTCTGTTGATACTATTAAAGCATTCCGAGCCCAAAAAAAATGTATTCGGTCAATAACTAAAGCCCAACCATTAATTACAAAGCTGTGTCCCACTTATTAAAAAATGTAAAATATTACCACTCCCATCTTTATATATATTCGAACTCTGTATCTTTGTACATAAAAACAAAGCTTTATTTCAAGTACATAATGATGTTGTAATAAGAAAAAGTCGTAATATCCACAAATAATATGTAGCCCAACAAAGAATTAAACTATTTTGTAATAATGTTTACTGTATGGCAATTACTATTTATAATAAATTACCTAATGTTTTTAATGGTTTTAATGTTTTTAACTTCATGACATTTTAAAATAAATTATTTAACTTCCTATTGCATAAGGGTTATTACTCAACAAATGAGTTTTTAAATGAAAAATTTGAGTCAAAATTTAAATTAGACGACATCCCACCTTGCGCTCCTAATAATTGAATGGAATTAATGTAATTTTTTAATTTATTTTTTTGCATTATATTTAATAATTCTTGACATTATAATTCATAACCCTTGACATTGTATTCTATAATATTTAACGTTTTCCTTATCCTAGACATTGTATGGTTTAATTATGATATATTGCTCTAACACTGTTTATTTTAATTATTTGAAATATTTGTATGCTGGAAACAGCAGAATATTATGGACATCAATTTACGTGTAACACCTATGTAACAACAATATTCTAACAAATAAATTTATTATTATCTATTATTATCCTATTTTTGAGGTAAGATTTATCATTATTACATCATACCATCACGCCTGTATTCCCCAAAGGGTTGGCAGAGGTGTATAGTAACACCCTCATTACGCTGTTATGTTTAAGTCCCATGTAATAGGGGGCCAACTGTTTGTGTTACCATAATTAATGTATCTCATCTTCCACATAGCGTACTCCCATCATCAGCCTATTGCTTTCCCACTGCTGGACACGGACCTCGTCTTAGAATGGAAAGGGTTTAGGCATTAATCCACCTCGCTAGTCTGGTGCGGGTTAACGGACTTTACACACCACCGTACATCTTGGATTCGTGTTTTATTACATACATATACACACGCTTGTTATCCCCGAAAGGATAAGCAGAGGTGTTCTTCTATTACAGAAGTCTGTGCACTAATAATAGGTGGTGAGTTTTTTGCCAGTTTCCGGGCACAATTATGGTACCAGGTTCATCGCCTCTTACGACTTGCTTGCCCGGCGACGGAGGGGATTATATTCTTAACCAGTACCCCTCACAGACCATATTAATTAAAGAAACGTTACTTACAGACTTCGCTGATTCTTCGACAAGGAGCCTTGAAATCTGGCATAGGTGGCATACGGAAGGGTATGCAAGGATTGTAACGGTTCTTGTTTAGTGTTGAAGAATTTGGAGAAGAAGGCTTAGTTAATGTAGTATGGAGCCTAGCTGCCATAAGGCTGTAAGAATCAGTATTACGATGAAATAAATACTTTCGGACTAGAAATTATAAAAAATAACATCACGCCTGTATTCCCCGAAGAATTGGGCAGTGGTGTATAGTAACACCTTCATTTTACCGTTATGTCTAAGACCCATGTAATAGGGGGCGAGCCTATCGCCATCAACTGGGCGCAAATCCAAAATCCTGGCTGCTACTGAGGAAGTCCACACGGAAAACCTAATAACACTGCCCGACCTGGGAATCGAAACCAGGACCTCACGATCAAGTCGCGCTTGCCACCACTAGACCAACGAGGAAAAGTAAAATCTCTTCTATATTCGCCTCATAAAATCTGATGATATAATATTTACCTCAGAATCCTCTAGCAGTTTCCATTGTCAAGTTACAGAAACTGTGAATGCAGTTAAAGTTCAAACAAATTTTATTTAATTATTTATTTCACAAAATCCACAGCCCTTAAAATTTTTATTACGATACATATAGGTAAACTAATATTACAGCCAATTGTGGATTTACAATTTAATAGCTATACATGCATCAGAAACATACAGAGTTAAGTGAAAACTGCTAGCACCATCTAAGCATTATAAAGTGTACAGTGTAGGTGTGTATGAGGAGTTGCATATGGGTATGCGAATATGTTATAGTGTTGTTGTGTTGTGTGGTGATTTACTGTATGTATGTCTACTATTTATTTCATTTAGATTTATTTGTCAGTTCGTCACATACTGACGTTGTTAATAAAAAAAAACTTACAAATCGACATTGGTTAAAGAAAAACAGCAAATAAGGTAGCACTTGTTTAATTTATAGAAACGATTACCTAGAAAGTATGACACAAAAATTACAGTTAAACATTTCATGTTAGACCTCGTTCGCACGAGAGCTCTTTCAACGCGCGTTAAAAAAGCGTTCTAATACAACAAATAGCAAGCCGTAGATGTATTCACATGATAGCGCTTTTTTAACGCAGATTTTCTATTGCGGGCGTTGGACGCATTTTTAACGCGCGTTGAAAAAGCTCTCGTGCGAACGAGGGCTTACTCTTATACTGTGGTAAACATTAAAATATTTGTCAAATAATAGTTTACATGTAAACGTCCATTGTTGTCTCTATGAACAAAATAATTAAACGAGTAATTAGTCAGTCAATCTAACAGAAAAATTATCTTAATATTGAAATCAATTAAAACTTTCTTGAGACCTGTATTGAAATATTGTTATGATAAAACATATTATTGCTTATGTCTTGAACAACAAAATCTGAAGACATGAATCTAAAAAAACATAAACCTGCTTTTGCTGTTGTGCAGTTGGGTAAAAATGTATGTTGTTTTGGTTCTAGTATCCTTAATTAAAAATATTGTGTATTAAGAATAACAATAGTCAAGAATTAGGCACTATGTACCAAGTAGACACATAAGTAAATTTATAAATATACTTTCATATAATTAGAGCCCTCAAATATTGCAACACCTGGAAAAGGTTGCTAAGCTGTACCTACTCTATATAATAAGATCTGTATTATTTTACCTTAGTGTGCAAATAAATATTTTGAGTTTGAGTTTGAGTTTGAAAAAAAAATAGACAAACTAAGTTGTCTTTTGAGCAAATCATGCCATCATTAGGTTTCCTATGGTGAGTAAAACAATTCAGTAGATCATACAGCTTTAAAATTCAGGAGAACATATCGCCATTCAACATTTCATTTTTTATTACTGCGTCTTTAAAAAGATGTCAGTCGCACATACACTCCGAAGCAATGAATCCGGCTGATCAACATAAACAATGTTTAACATTGTTTTCGGTTTATGTTGGTGACCCGGATTCATTGCTGCCGAGTGTATTATGACAAATCTAAATTATTGTTGCAATGTAAGCTTGAAGCTTGAAGGTCGCGCGACACTAGCTCAACAGATTTGCGGAAGAAATTGTACTTATACAGGGTTATTTGTAAAACACCGACTACCTCTCAGGAATGTTACTAACATCATAATCAACAACTTTTGTTCTGTGACTTTTAAAAATTCATCATATTTTATTTCATCAGATTTTCATACAAAAATAAAAATATTTAAACTGAACGCTCTAAAGCGACCCCGCCGCCCTAACCCCGCTCCCCTCGCTATTTTACTATCGCTTTCTTTTGCTTCGCATACACTTCGTATCATTTAGACCGTTCAATTTAAATATGTTTATTTTTGTATGAAAATCTGATGAACTAAAATACGATGAATTTTTAAAATTCATAGAACAAAAGTTGTTGATTATGATGTTATTAATATAGCCCTGAGAGGTTGTCGGTGTTTTACAAATAACCCTGTATATCGTCAATCGTGCAACATAGGAGGAATCAAGTGCCTTAAATAATAATAAATTATTTAAATGGTATAATTATAACTGTTCCGGCCACACTATGATCTCAATCCAGTCAAGAAAGCTAAACACTCTAGTATACACTCCTGGTAGCCCTGGTAGACCACAGCCTATACCGAATGACGTCACGCCGACGACATAGTTCATGCTGCCTTGAGTCTTGATTGGAAGTGGGATCTTCATTTGAAGAGGTCCTCCGGAATCGCCCTGGGAGAGACGAAAATTGAGTATAATATGAGATAATGGTGTCTCCTACTTTGTTTTAGGTTCTTTCTTTCTTTCTTTTAGTGTAGTTAGTGACTAACCTGGTGTATTTTCGAAAAAATACAAAAAAAATAAACGTTGCTGGGGGTTAATTTGCCAATGATCTCTAGTATAACCTCTTTCAAGGAATAGATCGCATTACAAGTCACCCTGTATAAAGAAATGGAAATTCATGAAGAAGCCCAAAACGTAAAACATTTTTTTTTTCATAGAATCGGAAATGTAAACTGTAAACCAAGTTACCTGACAGGCGTCAACTCCTCCATTGAGCTTGCCAGCACACAGCTGATGTTCTTGCAGGCCACACCAGTTCCTGTTGCAAGATGTTCGGAGCAGGTTGCCGCATGTAGTGGAATCTATCATGTCCACTTCTGCTGCTAGAAGCTCAGGGGATGTTTGTAGACTACCTGTAGGAGAAAATTTAGCAGTTATTAGTAGTTTTAAAACTTTGCAGTTATTTTTAGCAGTGATAGCCTAGAGGTGTGACCTTCGGACAGCCAAGTCATAGG
The DNA here is from genome assembly GCA_910594945.2 of Amphipyra berbera. Classification (NCBI taxonomy): domain Eukaryota; kingdom Metazoa; phylum Arthropoda; class Insecta; order Lepidoptera; family Noctuidae; genus Amphipyra; species Amphipyra berbera. Next base: position 2,917,693 of record OU343136.1, on the reverse strand, counting down.
TCTCGAGTTCGAACCCAAGGCGCACCTCTGACTTTTCGGATTCATGTGCGTATTGTATAATTATCACTTCCTTAAAAACGGTGAAGGAAAACATCGTGAGGAAACCAGCATGTCTGGGAGATTTTTCTCGACGGCATTCAAAGCCAAGTCAGAGGTCCAAGGCAGCATAAACTCTGATACCAGGTTGGTCACTAACCACACGAAAAGCAAGCAGTATTTCGAAATATCTAGAAGAGCACGAGATGATGCTAGCAACTATTACAAGTATAGATACATAATCAATTTGTTTGGTCCAGATCAGGTCTTGAAATTAGAGCAATTATGGATAGGTATGTAACACATAAATATTGAAAAATTGAACTACATCAAATACACTATACTATTTTTTTTAGAATCAACATATCGGAAGTATTCGGCCATAGCTAAGTTTGGGCAAAGGAAGCCTATACCCCTACACCCAATAGTAAAATTATATGAGCTGACAAAGAAGGCTAATCTCCACTTACCTGATTCAACAACACCCCAGCCAGACACCTCAGCCTTCTCACTAAACATGCTGGTATTATTCGTAGTCCACAAGCAAGCAGGTTGGATATCCATCGAAAACCTCAGCTCTTGGCCAAGCTCCATCAGGGCGATATCGAAGTATTGCTTCGGTGACTTGAAGTTCGGATGAACTATGATCTTGATGATGTCTGCATCGTGAGGTGCAATGCCGTTTTTGGCCTGAAGCAGTGGGTTAAGGATAATAAAGATGTATTGCCTATTGTGGTATAAAAACTATGCGGGTGTAACAATGTAGGGCAACGTTTGGAATGGCCTTTTGAGGAAAGAGCCATACTAGGTTTAAGTTGACCTAACCCAACTGAACTGGCATCAGCCATGGAATAGCTCAACGACCGGACGCAAGACAAATCTTTTGCAGTCCCAATCAACAGTTGAACTGAGGCAAGATTGAACGGCGGGGAGAATCACAATCCCTCCCACAGTCAGCCAGCCTTACTCCAAAACTCAGCTTTTATGAATCTATAAATAATTCTACTTTACTACCTCAGATAAGCAGTGATAAATTTTATTCGTGCAACTGTACTATAAAACAGTAGTATTCTTTAGATAAGACCTTACAATCCATCAAATTAGGGAATTTGACAATCTTAGCTGAAGTATTCAATAGCGTCCTTTATCATATCAGTTCGGTAAGATAAAATTTGAATAATACACAACATCACGCCTCTATTCCCCGAAGGGTAGGGCAGAGGTGTATAGTAACACCCTCATTTCGCCGTTATGTTTTACGTTCCATGTAACAGGGAGTGATTCTATTGCTATCAACCGGGCACAAATCTAAACTCCGGGCTGCTACTGAGGAACTTTGCCCGGCCTGGGGATCAATCCCAGGACCTCACGATCAGCAGTCGTACTAGCCCCAACGACACAGTTACAAGCTATTCTATAGTATCCACAAGTTACAAATATAAATCAAAGTAACTCACACGATCAAGAATATTCCTATCCCCCAACCTGACGATCTTCGGAACAGTGTCAGCAATGGTGGTATCTAGTTCTGACGCACGGGAGCAGTGGGCTGCCGTCAGCACGAACTTGGAGCTGATCAGAGTACTACCACACATGAACTTCCATGTACCGATAACCGCCTTCCAACCTATGGCGCCCTGGTAATTCAAAATTAAGGTTAGTAAAACATAAGCACTGATAGTCTAGGGGCGCTAAAATGCTTCTCGTTAAGAACACGTGTTTACTTGTCTTCTTGTATTTTTTTTTTATTGAGTCCAAGTGGATCTTCGGATGTTTAATCTATGTCAGCAGTACATCACGAGATTTGGAGGAATTTCATGATTTCGTTTACACCTTGTATTTATATTATTTATTTATACTCGTAAGCTAATTTTACCTGGAAAACATCGTGAGGAAACCGGCATGCCTGAGAGATATTTCTCGACGGCATGTGAAGCCGAGTCATAGGCCAGTGGGCGGCATAAACTCTGACACCAGGTTAGTCATTAACCACACGAAAAGAAGAAGGTTGAACGCTTGCCTTGCAGAGTCTGAGTTCGACACGACCCCGCACCTCTGTCTTTTCGAAATCATGTACGGATCAGACTTTGATAACCATGCTTTAACGGTGAAGGAAAACATCGTGAGCAAGTCAGCAAAACAAAGAGGGCTCCAAAAAAATTTTTTTCGAGCTGTGTGTAGTTCGCTAATTTGCACCAGACCAGTGTGGTGGTGAGGTCCGCGCCCAGCAGTGGGCCAGTAGTGGCCTAGTTATGTTATGTTCTGTTTTAATGTTCGTCACCTGCTGCCTCGTTGTTCCTGATTTGCCACATACGACATTCTTAAGAATAACAAGAGAATGAGAAACGTTATCAACTTTTACCATATTTGGGAACTCTCCACGACGTGTTTTGTGGCCTCCAATGATTTCAGGTAGGTTTATTATTCCACGACCTGCAAAAGGGTGTCATTATAAATCATAATTTAAAACATTAAACTAATAATTACTCTTCATCAATGATATTAACAAAAAGAAGTAAATATGACATTGACGCGCCAATTGATGATTCAAAAACACTCCAAATTGGAAAACCTTGCAGATAGCTATCTCTTTCACTCTCATCCTTTTTACGTATCTGCGTCTTACGCATTAGAGATATTAGGGAAATTAATGCAGGATCGCATTTTAAACGCTATAACATAATTATCTATAGTTTACAATGTCATTACACTTCATGATATTCGGACACGTGTATGTCGGAACATGTCAAAATATTGTTGGAAAGCTTAGGAAGGTCTGAATTTCATGCAACATTTCACGTTCTTTACTACTATAGATAAAATAACTTACACTCTTCTGATCTTTTCTCTTTGTCATCTCGTAGTTTCACCTGCCAGATGTATTCGTAGCATTCTGAAACAGTAAAAATATAATATTGCTCGTTTAAGTTTATTTGAAATCCTCTTCTACATGTCATTCAAGAGAATATGGGAAAAAATCTGCTCGGAATGCTTACTGCACACAGGACACAATCTCTGAACATGGGACGCTCTGTCATGGGACGCTGTGTCTTGGGACACAGTTTTGTGTCTGGAGATACAGTATTGTAAAACAAACAAACAAACAAACAAACCGACATGTAAAAGTGATTTTTTTAAAAACCAATTTGCAGAATAAATAATTTCATTTCATTTCATGTGCCTGTGGACGAATGAAAGAAAGAAAGAAAATACATTTATTTAGCACAGACTAAAAGGCACACAAAACATAAAGCAGAAAAAAAAAGAGATTAGTAGGAACGTGTGCCTCACGGCTGCGCCAAAAAGGCCCAGTTCAGCAAAAATGCCAGACAACTAGTGCCTGACGCTGGTTTTCAACTGGACCTGAAGTGTGAAGTGACGGATGTCAAACGGTTTTATACCACAATGTGTGTATGCATACTTACATAAAATAAATTTGTGTAGATTAAAAAAAAATGAGGTATGGTGTTTCTCCTACGAAAAGGGAGGATCCTCCTACCAGGCGGGTCTTATGCCTGGCGGGCCACTGTCCAACGGTTGATGTTGGAAAGTTGTATGTATACTAACTAACTAACTCCGTGTCAGATCTTGATATCGCAATGCAGGATTTGTGAAGTTTCATCTGACAGCTGTCATTGTTGTCGCTGTAGTATGCTAGACATGCGTCGTGCTGCGTAATTCTCATATGGCGTGGTCGGTGCCGCCACATGTCTTCAAACACGTTTTCTACTCGCTACAGCCACAAGCGACCAGCAAGAAGCTGTTTCCATACATTTTGAGTGGCCTTTAAAGGCCACACGTTTGCGGCGAGTCCTCGTGAGATGTATAGAAAAGTTAGATAGCAAATTGTGGTGAGTAGCCCGTGGGCCGAGAGCCCTTAGTCTCAAAGCAGAAAACCGTGTCTCCTTTCACAAAGCGATCAGTCTCATAGAACACCACTACAAGGAATATAAGGAAATATTCTCAGCAAGCACATTGGGTCACCCGCGCGACAGCGCAACGAGTATTCACAAGGAGGCTTGATGTCAGGCAGGCGGCCGGTCATAAAACCATAAGCCAAAACCTCTAACAACATGAATTTCATAAATGCATGTTGTGCCGACCCCACCTAGTGTGGGATAAGGGGAGGAAGAAGAAGAAGATTCTCCCAATCACAAACAGATTGGTAATCGCAATAACAAAAACATAACCCTTCCTTGGCAGTCGGGTAATAACCTAACACTTCTCAGATATTTGCCAAGGTCAAATATATTTAAATATAAACTGGTTGTTTACTAACTGGCGAATAGACTCGACTAGTTCCTCACTGTGGTTTTATCCACCCATTCATTGTTGCGACCAATGGAAGGCCCATTTTCTCGCAGTCTTCTTCTTTTCGTGTGGTTAGTGACTAATCTGGTGTCAGAGTTTATGCCGCGCATGGCGTCACATGCCTTCGAGAAATATCTCTCAGGCATACCTGTTTCCTCACGATATTTTCCTTCGCCGTTTTTAAGCAAGTGATAATTATACAATACGCACATGAATCCGAAAAGTCAGAGGTGCGTGCCTTGGGTTCGAACTCGAGACCTATGACTTGGTAGTCCGACGGTCACACCACTAGGCTATCTCTGCTTATTATTTATTTTCGCAGTAAATCGGGCACAATGATGACACATGAAGTGGCCTATTTCAAAACCGCGAATCATAAAACAATGAAAGGTGTTACTTACTGACTTCACTAATCCTTCTACCAGGAGCCCTGAAGTCTGGAACAGGTGGATTGTATGGTGCACAAGGACTATTGGGATCTATTGGTGGAGCAGCAGGAGGGGGAATTAACGGCGGGGGAATACGAGACACTGGAGTTGGAGGAGGTTGCCTTGGGAATCTTCTTGCATGATCATGACGGAACTGGAACAAAAAATTACCATGTAACTACCAATTGTTTAATCGAACTTATGCCCGGTTCCTATAAACAGGAACGAATCGTTTTGATTACCAATGGTAGCATTTTTTATTGCCAATCTGGATATATAAATGGACTCGTAAGCTAATTTTACCTATGATAGTTACTTCCATATGAGAGGGTCTACTATGCAAAGCCATGAGGTATTTGTTTCATTATTGATAAAGCTACCAAGAGTCTCAATTTTAACCAATAACGCACCGTAAATTATAGGAATGGGATACCTACTCATCTATACTATATCTATACTAATATTATAAAGCTGAAGTGTTTATTTGTTTGTTAAGCGGTAATCTCAGGAACTACTGGTTGGAATTGAAAAAATCTTTTTGTGTTGGAGTAGCCCATTTATCGAGGTAGGTTATAGGCTATATAACATTACGCTACGACCTATAGGAGCGGAGCATAAATGAAAAATGTTGCAAAAATGGGGAAAATGTCCACCCGTGCGAAGCCGGGACGCCCCTAGTTAGATAATAAAACGGTTCACACATGATTACATAAACAAATCACATGCACAGGCATTCAAACTCAAATATTTATATGACATATGTTTATGTGATATAATTTTTTTGTCTATTTATCTTGAAGCGGGATTCGAACCCGGGCTACGATTCCGATCAATTCAACATTGCGATATTAGAATTAAAAAAATATCCCAAAGTGTTATTTACCTCTGAGTTCACTGACCGTATCCTATGTCCAGTCGTAACTTGATACACTGTAACAGATTACGTAAAATCACATATAACTTTATTATAATTTTTTCACTAAGGCCGGATTTTACCAACGTCGGATAGCGTAGGTATATCCAAGGACTAAGTTAGTCGTTTTGACAGAATTTCTATACAAAATCTGTCAAAACGTCAAATTTATTTCTGAGATAATAGTTATCCGATCTTGGTGAAATCGGCACTAAATAATTTAACATACTGGTGTCGATTCTGTAGCACATTTTGACAGTACTAAACTAGACTAAACGCAACTGTCACTTTATTTTTCTAATGAAACAGAAAGAGACAAACACCTAGTTTAGTTTTGGCCGATCAAAGTGCGCTACAGAGTTGACACCAGTGTCTCTCCACATACTCTAAACATTTCTTACCAATAAAATATAAAATAACAATGACAGAATTATATTTGATGGCACTCATTATTTAACAAATTAATTTTAATTTCAATCAATTAATATTTTTATAACACAAGATTCTCATGTTTTCTCATTAAAGACTCACATATGACTGAGGTATTTTACAAGCAAACCTGTCTCGAGGAGGAAATAAATTTAACAAATTATTAGTCATTGTCAAGTTTTACTAAGAAAATATACGTGGATATTGGTGCCAATTCTCTTCAACTAAATAAACTACAATAGTTTACACCTTAAACTTCACAGTCTTTTTAAATGACACATTCTGACGTGTCGTCAAAATTTGTATGGAAATTTTAGTTCAACTAAACGATCGCAGCAAATTAAAAGAAGACATCTATAAAATCGCAATTTGACAAGAGTGCACATTTAATAAAAAATAGTGGCAATTTTTCTGCGATGTTTTTTAAAAATCGAATGTAGACGTCTTCATTTACATGCCAGATTTTCTTCATTATTTTGAAATCTATACTAATACTAGCGGACCCAGCAGACGGCGTCCTGCCCGGAAAAGCATACCGACAGCAGCGCCACCTACCGGTTCCAATTGTGAATCTAAACCATCCAGGACGCCACCCAAACGCATACAAAAAAATTCATTCAAATCGATCCAGCCGTTTATGAGGAGTTGAGTGACATACACACGTACCTACAGTCGAATTATGAAGACTTTGTTTGTTTGAACGCGCTAATCTCAGGAACTACTGGTTGGAATTGAAAAATCATTTTTGTGTTGGACAGTCCATTTATCGAGGAAGGTTATAGGCTATATAACATTACGCTACGACGAATAGGAGCGGAGAATAAATGTAAAATGTTGCAAAAACGGGAAAAATTTCCACCCGTGTGAAGCCGGGACGGGCCGCTAGTTTGAAATAATTTTAATACAGACTTATAGATAGCGTTGATATTAGCTCATTTTTGTAAAAAAAAAAAGCATTTTCAGAAAAATGTAGATGTCCGTGTCTACTTTGCTGCCATCGATTTGACAGCTCTTAATTTACGTCCGTCTCTGTCTTATTTTATGAGAGTGAAAGAGATGGCAGTACCCTAAATTATATTTAGTTTGTGTACAATAGAATCGGAATTTGGACATATTTATGTTAATTTATAAACACCGTTAAAGCTGTTCTCATAAATGTGAATCATGTCAGTAATGGGGTCTTAATGGTTTATTGAATGGGACTTCAAATTACAAAGTGGTATCGGCAGTTAGTTATAATACATCAATTAATTTTTTATTGTTTTGTAGGTAATCATCATCGCATATTTATACAATCTATTAGATGTTGTCGTGCAAACAAATTCTACGTTTAGTTGTAAAAGTATGTAGTAATATCTAATGTAAACAAGGAATCTTTTAACATAATTAATAAAAACAATGACAATAACACGCATCACGGAATATGAAAAATAATGCATTATTTAAAAAAAATATGGCTTAGTTATTGGGGTTTTAAATAATTATGTACGCTTTACAAACGAATGGCCGATTCCTATAATTAACGGACCGTTATTGGTTAAAATTGAGCAATAATGAAGCAATAAGGAAGTAGGTAGCTATAACAGGTAAAATAAACTTACTAGCTTTTTTACATATATGCCTAATTTGGCAATAAAAATACTACCATTGGTAAGCAAAACGATTCGTTTATATTTATAGAAATCGGTCATTAAAGCACTATCAGAATACATAACGATAATAACAAATGAGTATCAATAGTTTAGGTATCATTAGTTTTATTACCGACCAATAGATGGCGCTGTACGTTATGTGTCAGTTTCTGAATCGCGCTATGGTTTTGTTACCGCGAGAATGATATAAGCTTCGGCAAACTAAACTCCGTTACTCTGGTTTCCCTTCAAAACGCAAAAATCTTTCGCCTTTTACTAAAGATTTCCGTGGAGGGGAACACTCAAATGAGTCTATAATATTTTTGAATGCTCTGCTTCGGCAGAGCTATAATTCCAATAACACGCTTGACGATGCTTTTGTTAGTGTACGTTTCTAGTTAACGTTCACGACTTTATAATGTTATAACGACGGGTCCTACGTATATTGGTGCAAGTGCAAAAACACAACTTTATAACTGGGAATGGTTTAAAGATTCTATATATATGTATGTATAACTGTCCTGTATAAAATAATGCTTTATTTGCATTCGTTTGCGAAGTATCACCGAAACTATTTATATTAAACAAAAGGAATTAGAGCAAGATTACGGTGTTTTGAAGGCGATTGATGTAGAAAAGTGAATTTCGCATTTTTGCAGGTTGCATCAGTATACGTAGGACCCGTCGATAAGGAATTAACGAATGGGCTGTCAGAAAGAAATATTTAAGAAGTAGGATTTCATTTAACGTTAAACTAATTTTAGTAAAGATATTGTTGTCGATTCTGTTGCGCACTTTGACAGGACTATACTAAACTAAGGGTGTTTGTCTCTTTCTGTTTCAATAGAAAAAGATAGTGACAGTTGCATTTAGTCTAGTTTAGTACTGTCAAAATGTGCTATAGAATGGACACCATTGTCGATTCCTATAATTTACCAAGCGTTATTGGTTAAGATTAAGACTTGGTATTGCATCTTTACCAATGAGCAGTGATTGAGCGGTCTTCACAGTGCAATCATATCAGTCTCCATAGCTTCAACATTATGAAACACCCAATAACTTCACAAAGTCCTCACTTACTTTTTTCCTTACACCACACTCTATAAAAGCAAAGAAACATAAAAACCGGCCAAGTGCGAGTCGGACTCGCGCACGACGGGTTCCGTACCATTATCTATAAAAACGGCAAAAAAATCATGTCTGTTGTATGGAAGCCCCCTTAAATATTTGTTTTATTTTGATTTAATTATTTATTTTTAAATTGAATATAAACTAAATATTCTGTGAATATTTCAAGCGTCTACCTGTTGCCGTTATCAATATCGAGCAAAAAAATCACGTTTGTTGTATGGGAGCCCCCTTAAATATTTATTGTATTCTGTTTTTTAGTATTTGTTGTTATAGCGGCAACAGAAATACATCATCTGTGAAAATTTCAACAGTCTTACTATCACGATTCATGAGATATAGCCTGGTGACAGACGGATGGACAGCGGAGTCTTAGTAATAGGGTCCCATTTTACCCTTTAGGTACGGAACCCTAAAAGGGGCCATGCACCCACAGTAGGTCCATAGCACATTGCATTATGTACCCGTAACTGACCCACAAGAATTATTCCTCAATCGGTGCCCGCGTGAATAACTTAAAGTCTTGCCTCATCAAATATGGATCCGAGTTTTTCGCGTTTCGGCTCCTTTCAAAGTCAAAGTCAATGTTTTTTATTTCAAATAGACCAGATTTCAGGCACTTTTACAACGTCAAAACTAGGTGCACGGTTCCAAAAGGTAGGTTCTATGGAGAAGAGCCGGCAAGAAACTCCATGAATAATACTCTTTTCAAAATAGTAGTTCATTACAATTCCATTACAATAGTGTGAGAATAAGAATGAGAATAATGCAGGTGAATGTAACAAATAAACTCACATAAGAGTAACAAATAGAAAAATATGCCTTCTAGGATTGCCGTGGCAGTTAAGGGCTGACCAGTCCCGACAGACGGCACCCGTTCACGAGCATGACGTGCACATCCGCATCGGTCAGCTCAACCATATTATAGGGAACTCAACGACCGGATAAACAACGCCACCATCAGCAAGACATTTAAGTGAGCATGACAGACTCATACTACCAGACAATAGGCAGTAATATGATATGATTATAAGCGTATCACTAATAGCTGCATGATGCTCATACTTACTTTCATGGAATCGATGCCTTTTTGACTGCGGCCAACTTATAAACTTCCTTATTGTATGTGTTGTTTGCATTAAAACGGGTATTCCTATAGCTAAAAACTAATTGCGAAGTACGTGCGGTGTAACTATGAATGATAGATTGCGAAATGATGAGATTTGACAAAGTTGCGGTTTAAAAGATGATGTAGTGACAAAAATTTAAAGGAGTATGCTTAGGTGGTTTGGTCATGTTGAGAGAATGAGTGAACGGCGATTAACAAAAGGAATTTATAAGGCAGATGTCAATGGAAACTCCGGTAGAGGACGTCCTAGAAGGACATACATCGATGTTATTGGTGATGTTCTTCACAAAGGTCAGGTGCGTAGTACTCTCAACCAGCGTGCGTGTATGACAAAATGTATGAATGTGGATGAAGCGAAAGGGTACGGTAAGGGTCGTAGCATGTGGCGTTCTATAGTTTCTGCCTACCCCCATGGGACAAAAGGCGTGAGTTTATGTATGTATGTATGTATGTAAAAACGAATCGTTTTGGATAGCATGCTATCAAAAACGATTCGTTGCAATGCCAGCATTTTTTATTGCCAAACTAAGCTTATAAATAGACTCGTAAGCTCATTTTACCCGTGATAGTCACTAAACGTAGGGGACGGTCTACTTTGCAAAGCTATAGGGTCTTCTTCATTATTGGTAAAGACACTAATGTCTAAATTTTAGGGGCTCGTGGCTAATTAACAACCGCGTGGATCACATGATTTGCAAGGTTAAGCTGCGCTTGCCGCGGTCAGTCCGTGGATGGGTGATCAATCGTTACACATCGAGACCCCTTCGTGCTTCAGAGAGCACGTTAAACCCTCGGTCCCGGGTGTCAAACGAATACGTGTGACAGTCGTTACGAGTAGCCAGAAGCCCGAAAGTCTGACAGCCGGTCTAACCTTGGGATATCGGCATTGCCCAATAACTGGGTTGCGGAGGTCTGATGGCAGTCGCTCCGTGTAAAATACTGGTATTCAGCCGTATCTGGGTAGACTAGAAACTGACTCCAAAATAATACGGAAAAGGCCATGTGGAACAAACTAATGCCTAAATTTTAACCAATAACGCTCGGTAAATTATAGGAATCGGCGATTAGTAGGTAGTATATGGTTTGTTTTGTGTGAACATATTATTTGGTGTAATGAAATTCACTATTACCGAATTTTTCGGGAGTGGTGGTACCTCGCTAGACAGGCGTATATCCAACACATAAGCACCATATTATCAAGAACAAATACCTATACTTATCCAATATATCTCCAAAACACAGTGTGTCCGGAGTTTATTCGTTCGGACGTGGTCATATAGGGCGGACCCGACAATTCGGACGCGGCCCGAAAGTGGCCCGCGCGTATCAAAACAAACGGCCAGTACGTGTTTTGCTTGCTGTTGCTGATGTACGAAAATAAAATACATTGTGTGGATACGGTGCTATAAAGGGTCGACAGTCCATACGTATACTATCGAAACTACAAAATCTCAGTTTTTATATTATTTGCTTAAAATGTGTGCAATTATGTTATCTTAAAGGTTATAAAATAATACATTTTTATGGGACCAAATGGCAACTATTCCGCATCAAACTAAAGAAGAATCACGTAAATCGGATCATAAATCTCAGCGTGTGTTGTACATACATAATAAAATAAAAACTGAGATTTTGTAATTTCGATAGTATACGTAGGGACCGTTGGGGTGTCCAGTAAATAATACGGACGGTTGAAAGGTTATTTGTACTAAGCGACATTTTTTTAAAGTTGCAGAAAAGAGATATAAAGTTTCATTTTTCGAAAAAAAAATCATTATAAAAAAAACTACTGAGTAGGTTTTCGTAATATTAATACAGTATTTCCGTAAGTACTTACTACAGTTTTTTGAGTTAATTACGTGAATATACTTGCTGTATTTTCTGAAATAAATGTCGCTTAACACAAAATGCATCGAATATATTGTTTTCAGGAGTAAGGCAAAGTGGTTCAATTGCCTGTATATTAATTACCTATATATTATAGCTGAAAGTAAATTAGTTCATGTGTTGACACAGAATATGAAGCAGAACAAAGCAAGAAGAGTTATTCTCAAAGACTCAATGAATTGAGTATGAAGCAACTAGACTAGAGTAACTTCATACAGACGACGATCAGTGTTCAAACCGAATCAATTTTTTTTTTTTTTTTACTATTGTAGGGTCAGAGATGGGTTCCTAAACCATTGTTCTGGTACAACAACCAAATATTCTGGTTCAATACCCAATAAAAGATTTGCTCATTAAGATTAATTTTAAAATAAAAACTCAAATATTAAAACGATTAAACCTATTATTGTGATGGGATGCAAAATGATTCAAGCGACATTACCTATTATTCTGATGGAATGCAAAATGTTTCAAGTGACACAATCAAGTATTAAATACAAAAAGCTAAACGCCTTAACGCACATTAGATCTTCAAAATAGTATCATGAAAAAAGATTCAACAGACAAATAAGAAAAAATTTACAAATTTTGTGTCGGTTGATACAACGGCCTCCAAAATGAGAGCAAAATAAGTGTGGGGTTCAAGCGCCAAAAAAAGCTTTAAAAATTTTGAAACCTAGCTCAATCGACGCAGAAAAATTCGCTGATTCCAAATATGTATATAACTCAATATCGCAAAAAATGTTGCTTAGACCAATTAGCCTTTCAACCGTCGATATAACATAGGTACTGTGGGGAGCGATAGCTTGGGTCAATACCTATCAAAATAGCACATAACATAGCAGTTTTTCTTTTTTGTTGAACATGTTCTACTTTTTGTTAAAAAAGACTTGTCAATGAGTAGAATTGTGAAGGATTTTCAGTCAGGCTTCATTGTGATTGCTCCTTCCTTTAGGGTGTGGGTTATAGTGTAGACAAAGCGAAATGAATTGTTTATTTTTACTTTTGTATAAATATTTGTATTTTAAAAATAATAGGATATTATATAATAATAGTATAGTACCGGTGACCACTAGATGGCGCTAGTCGTTAACAAGAATAACGATTCAATTAATTCAAACGCGTCGCAGTTTTCTGCGTTGCGAATTTGCATTGTGCCGATTCGCAGTTTTGTGTACAACCTCTTAGGTATGATGGAGACCTATAAATAAAAGATTCGATTACCAAGTACCTAATTAATACCACATCCATCCAACCAGCTCAACATGATTCAATGTTCGTTCACAAGTAAGCAAGCACAGTTGATCTCACGCAAAGCCAGCTTGTTTAGACCATTGCATGTGTAACTAGCTATTTTATAAGGCTGCCTCATCCCATATTCTGAGGACACGCCGAATTCTCTAGAAAAATAGAAAGTAACCATGTAACCCGGTTTATTTAAATCCGTTTTTATCTTTTCGATATGGTTTTATTAAAGAAGGTGTTATCTTTGTGTAAAATCGTAATGAACTTCGTATTTGTATATTGAATATGTTTTGTAAAGAAATTACTGAGAGAATATCTTATAATATCGGTTCAATATGGGTACTGGAGATTTCTTGTTTCTATTTTTAACCCCCAACGCATAAAGAGGGTTATAAGTTTGTACCCTTTATCAGTCTGTGGCACCGTACCTCCCAAACGGATAAACCGATTACAATGCAGTTTTTTTTGTTGTTTTAAAACTGGTTTAATCGGTCTTGGCTATGCTTGTTGATAATCGATTCAGCCATTTCAATTATGAAGATTTTTTCGCGACCAGTATTATTATGCATAAGTTTTTATTAGTATTAGATTTCTTTAAAATTATCAAATCTGCACACTTGTGAGAGATCTAAATAGATCTCGCTAGTGTATCTGCCAACCCGCAACATGCCGGCGTGGTGGACTAAGTCCTATACCGTTCTTTCTCATTCTGAGAAGAGGTCCGGCAGTGGGACTATAATGGGCTATCTATAAGTACTGAAATACAAGTTTTTTCAAACAAAGCAAAATAATTAACAGCGAAAGCACTGACAAAGAGGGCGACTGTTTATTTTACGCTCATTGCTGATTGATTAAAACAATAAACTAACTAAACCACCACTTGATACGCAGTAAAGTTTTAACTTACAACAAACTTCAATTTTATCTCAGCTCATTTAAAATGGGAGCTAATAAAACTCTCTCACCTGAAACTTTCTTATTGCCATTGAAATAACGTTGGTAATTGCACAACAAATAAAACACTCAGACTTTGGATGAATGTGACTGAAAACAATGAAGCCGAAACTTCCGTAGCAGGATCAAAATAAGTTTTTTCTAATTAGAATCCGATGAATTGGCCCTTTTGCGAGCGGCACTCGATTGGACTGCCGAAGTAATTAGTGACTCCGTTTTCTAATGAAATTCTGGGGATGGTACCATTCTTTCTCGTTTTACATATTGAGGCTTGATGAGATTTTTTTGATAGTTTCTTTTTAAATCTGTTGTCTGATACAACAGAAGTGGGAGTTGTTTTGTGCGAATAAAACAGAAACACACACAGAATACCGAATAAACACACACAATATCGAAACATGAAACTGATTTACTGAGTACGAAATTCACATTGGAGTTAATTTTACTCCTTGTGGGAACGGGTTAGAATATAACACTTCCTCACCGCACGCTGGGAATAGACGCGTGTTGTAAGATTCAACAAAAGCCCGGTGGCTAGAACTATACGGTCCGCCTGGCTAACTACCACCCTCGCATTAAAAAGTCCGGCGCCTAGCAGTCAAACGTGTTCCGTCGAGTGTATGTGAGAGCCAGAAGGGTATAGGAGAATCCCTCTAAAGCTCTGTTCCTTGGATTCGCGTGCTCCATCTTAGACCCTGTCTGCGCTTTCCATCAGGTGAGACTAGGGCCAAACGCGACCAAGTCAAAGAGTAAAAAAAAAACCAAGACACTCATTCGCGAATAAAAAATATAGAATATCGGAACATCAAATTCAACGTTTGAAATATCTTAATTAGAATTCGGTTTAAAGAGATTTATTTCTTAAAGAACATTACAGTTCACTTAAAAATAAACTTAAACTAATTTACAATAAGTACCCCCTTTATTATAAATTGCGTTATTTGTTTACAATGTAGTTGTTTGGGAAAGGGGGTATAAAGTAGTTATATTACAAGGCATTCAAAATATTGAAGTCACAGAGAAGCACTTGATTTAATTTAAGTTAAACCTATGCTGACATCTAACATTAGCGCATCTGCCGAAATACGCGTGCCGCCCGGCCAATACAAAATAAACCTTATGTTTATTTGCGCAGGGTCCATTCCGCACTAGTCAATGACACGAACACCCGTACAAATACACCTGGTGAGGGACCATCATTAAGTTGCTTAGCAAAACTTATATATTTAATATAAAATTTCTTAATCCTTTTTTAAATGTGTGTACCTATACTTAGACTATCTTTGACATGTTTAGGTAATTTGTTGTATAACCGAACCCCCTCAAACTGGATAGTTTTCTCGCCGTATAAAGTTCTAATACTTGGTACTTGGTGAATTGTTTGTTACTTATTGATCCTGTGGACATCTTTGCTGATTGGCAGTCTTTACTACAGATGGACCAATGGAGACCGAGAACAGACCAGCGAAGTGCTGACAGATCACCATTTTACTAAAACAGCAGAACAAAAGACAGAGAAGAAGAACCTTCAGAGAAATACCTATACAAGGTTAGTCGGAAAGGGGGTACTAAGCCGAAAGGGTGATAAAGTACCCATAATAAGGGATAACTTTTGTTCTACAAGTTTCTCCAAAACTCGATAGTTTAAGAGAAATAGCTTTTCAAAGATTTCGTAAAAAATGTGCTAAAATCTATCTGTCTATAGCTATGATTAGCTGTTTTTATAATTTAGGTCATATTTGGGGTCACGGATTAGAAAATTATTTTTTTGAATTCATAACTAAAGCAGGTATGTTTTTTTTTAAAAAAGCTAAAATAAAAATTATTTTGCATGCAAATAAAAATTATCGAATTTTGAAATTTTAACACTTGCTTTAAAATAGTAATTAGTGATACTTTACGTGGCCCGCGGCTTAGTACCCCCTTTCCGACTAACCTTGTATAGTTAGCATATAAAGCTATCATAGCTTGTGGGGCTCGCTGCTTATTAACAACCGTGCGGATCATACGATTTGCAAGGTTAAGCAACTCTTGCCGCGGTCTGTCCGTGGATGGGTGACCATTTTTGACATGTCGTGATCCTTTCGTGCCTTGGAGAGCAAGTTCAACCGTTGGTCCCGGGTGTCATACGAATACCTATGACAGTCGTTACGGGTAGTCAGAAGCACGAAAGCCTGACAACTGGTCTAACTTTAGGATATCAGCATTGTCGGCCGTACCAACCGTGTAAAATAGTGGTATTCAACCGCATCTGGTTAGACTGGAAGTTGACCCCAACACAATTGGTAAATATCTAGGCAAAACGATAAGAAGGTATCAAAGGCCTGTTACAGACTAAACAACAAGATTTTCTGAACAACCTTTTACCTACATCACACACTTTTATATCATACTAGCACTTAGCCCGCGACTTTGCCCGCGTGAATTTTGATACAAGCTTCCATCAGCTATTTTTACCCCCTTAGGGGCAGAATTTCCAAGAATTATTTCTTAGTGAATGCCTACTTCAGAAAAGGAACCGACCGTCCAAATTTTATGTTATCAGCTTCAGTGGTTTAGGCATGGTTAGTCGAAAAGGGGATACTAAGCAGCGAGCCACTTACTGGTGATTGTTTTAAAGAAAGTGTTAAAATATAAAAAAACCATGCAAAATGATTTTCATTTTAGCTTTTTCAAAAATTCTTCATCCCTGCTTTAGTTACGAATTAAGAAAATGGAACTTCTCATCATAGCTGAGCATAGATAGAATTTAGCATATTTTTTATGAAATCTTTGAATAACTATTTCTCTTAAACTAATGAATTTTGGAGAAAGTTGTAGACCAAAAGTTATTCATTATTATGGGTACTTTAATACCCTTTCGGCTTAGTACCCCCTTTCCGACTTGAAACTTCTTCAGTTCACACATAAAGGTCACAAGAACTATGACCAGGTCACATTCCGTCAATCACCCAAGTTGTTTATGCCACAAAAAAGAATAGAAATAATGGAAAATCAGAAGCATTATAATGAAAAAACACAACGCGTGTTCTATTGTAATTTTAGAGGTCATATAAATAAAATAATTTCAGTTCAATAACAACTGTAATAGGACAGTTATAGGCTGTTATTTTATATTTATCTGTGCCGCATGGGGAAGGAATACTAATACTCTTTGGCGCATGCGGTGTAGTCGGATGCTGGCTACGTAATGTTGCGTACTTTTGTGTCCACACTTCTTCCTCCCAGCCTTTTCCCAACTACGTTTGGGGTCAGCTTCCAGTCTAAACAGATGCGGCTGAATATCAGCATTTTACATGGAGCGACTACCATCAGATCTCTGCAACTCAGTTACTGGGTAATGCCGGTATCCTAAGGTTGGATCGGGTTAGACTTTCGGCTTTCTGACTACGCGTAACCGCACCTCTAACTTTTCGAACTTATGTGCAGATCAGAATTTTATTATCACTTACGTTAAAGGTGAAGGAAAACAGTGAGGAAAGCTGCACAAAAAAAGGTAAAAAATAAATGTTCTCGTTGGTGTGTGTATTCCACCAACCTGCACCAGGTCAGCGTGGTTGACTAAGGCCTAAACCCTTCTCATTCTGAGGAGATGCCCGTACCCAGCACTGGGACTGTACTGGGCTGATTATGTTTTATAGGAAATCATACATCATGTGCCACAAGGCTGCAAAATAGGTGTCCAGCGCATTATCTGTCAGACAGCTGATGCCTTTTGTTCTTTTTTTTATCGTTGGAAAATCCTCATCCGCAAGGGGGTCTGCCTAACTCTTACCAGCTGAAAACCAACGGTGTCCCTCTTTCTAACCTAACCTATAGTCGGGGTCACGGGATTCGCATTATTGAATGACCCGGCAGGTCTTGGCCCAGCAGCTTCTTCTGGTGGACCTCTCCAGTGGTGGGGCGATTTCTCCCCTGCCCCACTTCCTTCTAAGAGGCGCTCCCGAACACGTTACTGGTCGGGCGAGGGTCCCCAAACCCGCCGCCTGCAGGCCACTCACTAGGGTGGCTGGAGATCGTCATGCACCCACCGGCGCCCGAGCTGGTGCCTGCCGCTGGTTCCCAACTCTCGTGTCGTCAGAACCGCATCGGGATCTTCCAAAAGGGTGACATTTCGCGAAGCCGATGGTAGTGCACACCCATTTACACTCAGGGTTCAATTCAAATGTAACAAATATCAATAGCGTGCGATGTGAACCTCATTACGAGTCGAGTGCTCCAACATGCACATTGCGCCACCTGACAAATGTGTACTACGGCACTGAGGTAGGAGCTGACAGCGGACAATGATTGGAGGAACCATTTCTCTTTTCATGGGTGACAGAAACCAGAGTACTGGCTATTAAAATTATGTATAAAAAGTAAAGAAACTTTTGATCGTGAAACATTGATTTTTAACCGACTTTCAAAAAAAGGAAGAGGTTGTCAATTCGGCTGTATGTTTTTTTTTTTTAATTTAATGTTTTTTACATCACAACTCCATCATTGATAAACCGATTTAGAAAATTATTTTTTTCTACGAAAGAGTATTCTTTTGAAGTGGTACCATTTCAATTTAGTGAAGATCTGATGAAGAACTTCGGAGATAGACGTGGAACTCCTCAATGACGAACAGTACGCATAATGTGATGATGTGATTATGTTACGAGCGGTGTCTTTAGTAGGTCCAACCATGTTTTAATCAAAGCCACTAAAATTAAAAATATAAAAAACATTTTAACAAAAATAAAACTGACTTCAAAAAATTGAAAAAATAATCATAAAATTAACAGTCTCAGAAGTCAGTGCCTTTAATTTGGTTTAGCGTGGATTAGCACCGACTTCTGAAACTGTTAATTTTATAATAGGTATGATAATTATTTTATTCCTTTTTTCGTTTTTTTGAATTCGGTTTTATTTTTGTTATAATGTTTTTTTGCTATGAAAATCCATTACTATTACTATAAACGCAAAAGTAACTCTGTCTGTCTGTCTGTCTGTCTGTTTGTTACGAATAAACTACTGAACCGATTTTGATGGAACTTAGTACAGAGATAGTCTGAAACCCGGAGAAGGAGTTAAGTATCGCTAGAGTTGGGCTAGGCTTTTAAAAAAAGTTAAGGTATTAAAACTGCCTCGTTGGTCTAGTGGTGGCAAGCTCGACTGCTGATCGTGAGGTTCTGGGTTCGATCCCCAGGTCAGACAAACTGTTATTGGGTTTTTCCGTGTGGAATTTCTCAGTAACAACCCGGAGTTTGCATTTGTGCCCGGTTGATGGCAATTGGCTCGCCCCCTATTACATGGGACTTAAACATAACGGCGAAATGAGGGTGTTACTATACACCTCTGCCCTACACTTCGGGGAATACAGGCGTGATGTTATGTTGTGTATTAAAACCCCATTTTCGGATAAGGCTCAACATTTTATCTATACTAATATTATAAAGAGAGATTTGTATTTTTGAATATTTGTATGTAACGAATAAACAAAAACTACTGGACCGATTTCATAAATACTTTTGCCGTTAGAAAGCTACATTATCACTGAGTAACATAGGCTACGGGCGGAGCCGTGAGGACACAGCTAGTTTTTTATATTTTAATGTAGGTACTATTTCCATGTCGCTTCAGCTTGTGACTTAAACCAAGATTCACTTTACGGCTGCAAGTTTAGCTCAAACTGCGAATACCTTAGTAATACAACGCCACAGAACTGTGTTTTGAATGCAACAAATCCAGCCGAATAGGATTGCCACACTATAAATATTAGAAAAGATAAACCAAACACCTGTATATTGTGTTTCGATCTGTATTTACGTTTACTATGCAAATAGAGTGTAGCAATCTGTCTGTGAATCATTGATTACTTTATATTTCCAATTATTCTTCTTATCCTGTGGTTAGTGACTAACCTGGTGTCACAATTTATGCCGTCCATGGGCCTCTGACTTGGCTTCACATGCCGTCAAGAAATATCTTTCAAGCATGCTGGTTTCCTCACGATGTTTTCCTTTACCGTTTTTAAGCAAGTGATAATTATACAATACGCATATGAATCCGAAAAGTCAGAAGTGCGTGCTTTGGGTTCGAACTCGAGACCAATAATCAATTAAAAGAAATAACTAGAATCAAGTTGTTCTGCCTAGCCGTTTCCCAACTATATTCGGGTCAGCTTCCAGTATAACCAGATGTGGCTGAATACCAGTATTTTACACGGAACGACTGCCATCAGACCGCCGCAACCCAGTTACTGGGCAATAAAAAAAGTAAAAAGCACATTACAATAGTTCTTTATCTTAAGCAAAAAAAAATGTTTAATAAATTAGTAGGTATTGCTTAATTAGCTGTATTTAACATTCAGTCTAAATACCTTGACATAAGTCTTAATTTCAAATCAGAATTTGATTATCACTTGCGTTATTTTCCTTCGCCATTGTGAAAAAAAATATGAGGAATCTAACACAACGGCAAGGGCTCCAAAACAGTTCTCAATGGTGTGTGTAGTCGCCAACCCACTTATGGCCAGCGTGATGGACTAAGGCCTAAACCCTTCTCATTCTAAGAAGAGTCAGTAATTTTTTTCGATTTTGTCCAGGCCTGCAAAAATACATGTAAAACTTCAAACACTGGCCATCTGTAATCATATGATTTTCAACCCCATCAAACCGACAATTTGGTAAGCAACAGTAGGAGTAAAGGCAGCAACGTGTCTCAACGTGATGCCCTCCAGGTCTACAATGACGATGCCGCTGAGGATCTGAAGCTTTCGCTGCTGGTCACCTATCTCCTTTATCGCCATACCGGCTCGCACTAATTCTTCGACGGGGAACTCGCTTGGATCCCAACAACTTGAATGAAAGAAACATTATCTATTTGATGGGGATCAAACAGACAATATGGTAAGAGTAACAGTAAGAGTCAAGGTAGCAACACGTCTCAATGTGATGCTCTCCAGGTCTACTAAGTCGTGTTATCGGTAGCTGGTAACACTGGACAATGTTGACTCAGGAGGGTAATCGTCAAGATGAATCAATGTACCCGAAGTTATAAAAACACTGGTCATTCAACAGAGAAAAGTATTCCATGTCGAACAGCCGAAGAATTCTGACCTTTTATATCTGGTTTGCTTGTCCTTATTTTCTGATCTTATGTAAATTATTATATTGTGATATATTGTGAACTATCTTCTATAACTAATCACTAACCCAATTAAAAGTACTCTCAGTGGTGGAGAGTCTATGTTGGTTTAATTTACTTTATTTACCATGCTCCTAATCCTGACATCGGCTGATATTAGCTATAACTGTAATGATAGATTTACCCCTACAAGATTCTGTTGTATGTATTTTATAGTCGTATTTTTTTTGTCCCGTTCGGCCTTTTCTCATTGTCACCATAGCCCCGTTGATTTGCATTAAAGCCGCTTCTCCGCAAAATGTGCTGGAAATTCTACAAATTTGTGGACACAGTACGCACTTTAGTGCAGTTTATGAGTTTAGTTACAATTAAAACGATGCATAACCTAGTTTAAATTCATACTGCAGTTGTAAAGAAGTATTTTCTTTTGTTTTAATCTCAAATTGCTGAACCGAAGCGTAATAATTGTCGTATACTGCGAAGTAGTATTAGCATACAGTCATTTTCGGACTTCGGCCCTAAAAAGATATAATCGGTCATGTTCGGGTGGATTCGGTTTTGTAAGTGCTTTGGTTCTGTCTGAAAATACAAGGTTAAGGCCCGGTGCCACCGAAGCGGAGAGGAGAGGAGATTTTCCAAGATAATGACAATGGGTTATTTAAGCATTGCCAAATTGTAAATGTCTTTGACAAGGTACGTTTACGTGTTATAAGTGAGAATTGCCATAATTTAATTAATATTCGTAAATACGAAAGACCAAAGTCGTTGCGTTGTTTAACCTACTTATCCACATTCATCGTACCTAAATCTAATAATGTTTATGGAGCGCGGACGTGGGAATACATGATACCATCATATATGAATGATTTACCTATGAAAATCTGCAACGTATTAAGTGCGAAGAACTGCGCAAAGGTATTAAAAAAATGCTTTCTAGATTGCAGTGTGATCTAGAAATAAATATCTATGTACCCATCAAATTGTTCATTAATTAATTAACTATTAATTAGTAGTGGCACCGAGTTGCCGTGTCTGGCCATACCGCTGTTAAACCCGCGTTGGTTTGTGTGGTATGTTTAAGGGTTCAAAAATTATTGTAAACCGTTTATTTTGATTAATAAAAATTAAAAAAGGTGTCTCGATCAACCAACAGGATCGGGTTATTTTCACATCTCTCCGCTTAGCTTCAACTCAAAACGAAATCCTATTGGTTGTTTACGAGACATCTCGTCTCCTCTCCGCTTTGGTGGATACAGGGCCTTATGGTTTGGAATTACTTTTAGGAAAATTGATTAATAATACCAAAGTAGGTAATGGTTTTTGAAAGAGATGCAGATGTAGGTATCTGGGTGGAAAGTAAAGATATAAGTTAAAAGTATTGAACAAGTGAATGAGTTTGTTAATTTCAATTCAATTTTATTTATTTGCGGAATATGGGTAATCCATACTAATATTATAAATGCGAAAGTGTGTTTGTTTGTTTGTTTGTCCTTCCTTCACGCCCTAACTAAGCAACCAATCGACTTGATTTTCGGCATAGAGTTAGTTGAAAGGATGGAGAGTAACATAGGCTACTTTTGGTCCTGGAAAAACATCATGTTAATAACACGTGAGCGAAGCCGCGGGTAAAAGCTAGTGTTACAATAGATGTTAAAAAAAATGTTCACAGTGTCACCATAACTCAACCATACTGCATGCAAATTGATACAATATAAAAGAAAATATAAAACAATTAAAATAATTAATTTAAGATGGTAAGATCCTTTTGGTTAAATTACTTTACTCTTTGGGTATTTTAATTTAATTTTAATCAATTTTTTTGTTTTCGGACAACAATGATCCAGCGTGTTAGTAAACAATAATATAACTTATTACTAATGTTAGTAGTTAAATAGACTAAATAGTATTGTGAAAAGGCCATCCCAAATTAATGTTTAGGGATTGTCCTTCTCACAAAACTTTTAATAATCGGAGAGCGCGATACTCTCCGCCACAGTTTTTAGATTGCTATATAATTATGATTGACGCTTTTTTATAATGGTTACCTGATTGGTTTTTTATCGGACACATTTCGGAGAGTGTGCTTCAGATCTGCATGATCTAATACCCCCCTGCCCTTTTTTCTAACGGACGGCCAGAAGCACGAAAAAGCGCCATCGGTTGATGGTTTATATACCAAAATCCCGAACGAAGCGTTTTGATTCCACTTTTATTGTGATAGCCGCCAAACAGTGGAATGCGCTGCCCGAGAGAGTGTTCCCCGACAGTTACAATCTGGTTGTCTTCAAGTCACGAGTGAATCGGTTTCTTCTGGGCAAGAGTGCTCCATCGTAGACCGCATCATCGCTTAACATCAGGCGAGATGGCGGCCAAACGCAAACCTAGTAACAAATAAAAAAAAACCTACCTTTAAAAAAACAACGCAATAAAATCAGAGTCAAGGTAAGAAACACAAATTTAAAAAAATACTTTATTCACCATCTATTTGATCAAACATTTAATTAACGAATTCCACTTAAATCACGACTGCATACCAGGATACCATCAAAACGTAGGAACTCACAAAAACTACTCGCTACACGCCAAACGGAGCGGGTCTTATTCAAATACGGTAAAAGCCCGCAGTATATATTTACCCCGTATTTACCCACACTCCGATGCCATTAGGCCACGTAACGGGATCGACTCGGGAACGAATAAGGAGCAATTTACGCCTATTGCGAGCCTCTTGTGAACCACGGAGTTGTAATTTACATTTTTCTTCTTAAAGATTTGGAGTTTAAATAAAAAAGATTCGTTTAAGGTGGAGTTTGTGACCCCAGCTTATAACTTTATTATCGTTCAATCTATATGTATAAATAAATAAAATTGAAGTGTCTGTTTGTAATATCAAAATAACAGCGTTTTACTTAATGCATATGAAAGTATATAAGTATAAAACTAAGGAAAATAATAATGGTTCCGAAAAACAAATTAATCTCCAGCGATCTGTGGCCGACTATTATTCTAATTAACCAGCGTTATAATGAATTACCGACAAATTAACTAAACTAACGACAAATATTGATTAATAATAAAATCCGGAACGACCTTACAAAAAGTGGGTTGTGATTAATCCATTTCAGATATTAAAATTCTAGCCGTGCGACTGAATTACTAAGTGATATACAGAGAGGGCAACTTCAATATTATAAATAGTTTGTCAAATTCGTAACGTCTAGGATAATGGTGCGTCCAGACAAGACGAACGCGCCGCGAATGCGCCGCTCGCGAGCTGCGCGCGTGCATTTCATGTTCGTACAAAGCTCTGCGCGCCGCTCGCGCGCAGTTCGCGAGCGGCTCGCGAGCGGCGCGCGAGCTGCGCGCGAGCGGCGCATTCGCGGCGCTTTCGTCAGGTCTGGACGCACCATTAGGTTAGGTTAGAACTGCGACCACGCAACGCGCGAAGGCGAGCAAGCGAAACGAGCGTGCCGCGGTAGCGGCCGCCAAGCGCCAGATTCCTCTTTTGCAAAGGCAAATATTGAAAAAAATGCAGGACGTAACGTTGACACTCAGCAAATATTAGATCGTAATTTATGCTGGTAGAAAAGTATTATAGCAATAAACAGTCATGTTTATTTTTCGATGATTTCAGTATCTCTGATTTCTCTCTCTCTCGCTGTGTTACAATTTTGGTGTACAATAAAGAATATTCTATTCTATTCTATCTCATTTGGTCGTTTCGTCATTTTTATTCGGACAAAAGTAGACGGAAAGTTAGTATTTTAGGCAGTAGATTTAATATTTTGAGTAAGGACAATTCTTCTTTTATTATCGGAGCTTTTATTACTACCCTAAAACTAAAAACCATTTATTTTTAATTTTTGTCTTTTTGTCTGTCTGTTTGTTCCGGCTAATCTCCGAAATGGCTGGACCGATTTTGACGGGACTTTCACAGGCAGATAGCTGATATTATAAGGAGTAACTACAGGCTACATTTATTTTTGAAAAAGAAAAATAATTAGGGTACCGCGCAATAAAATTAAAGCCCATCCGACTTCTATGTAGACGAAGCCGCGGGCACAGCTCGTAAAAAAATAAAGCAGGTAGCATGCGCCAATGCCTTAGTTACAAACGTAATGCCGAAACAAACTTTGGTACAGGATGAAAAGTTTATTTATTTGTTTAATAATCTTTATTCAAAGTATTTAAGCTACATGGTATAATTAATTTTGCTCGCCAAACTGCTAATGCAGTTCGTAGACGTTTTGCTCTTTTTAACAATGTTTTAACGTAAATTCTACCTTTCTTCTTTTTTTTTAACATGGTGAAATCCTCACGGACTATCCCCCGTCTGGGGAAGACGGGGGGGTCTGCCGAACTCTTACCGGCTAAAACCACCACGGTTTCCCTCCTTCTGTATGCACCGCAACCCCGGCAGGTCTCGGTCCACCAGCTCTTCTGGTGGACCTCTCCTGTGGTGGGACAGTTGCTCCCCTGCCCCACATCCTTCCGAGAGGCGCGCGCGGAACACGGTACCACCATACTCCCTGGGCCTGTTACTAGTCGGGCGATGGGTCCCCAACGTAAATTCTACCTAATAATACAAAGTTATTCTTAAATTTATGTATCTTACCAACTGCCTAATACGGTGTTAAAAAATTAACTCTTACAATTTTTTGGGGTTACAAATCTTTTTATTTTTATGGAAAGTAGGTAATAAAAAAGATATGCGAATTTCGAAAAGTTGTATTATAGTTGTTCAATTTCAGGTACCTAGTAATCCCACTAAATTCTTAGAGTAAATTATTTAACAGCCTGTAGGTATATATATAATAGGTATATAGGTTGTATAGGTATTATATTATAAATAACTATAATACGATACCTATACAGGCTGTTAAAAAATTTACTCTAAGAATTTAGTGGGATTACTAGGTATCTACTTATATCACAACGCTTAACAGATGATAATGTCAGTGATATTATAATTATCACTCCAAAGATGTTTCACAGAATTTTTATCCATTATCATGCAGTCTATTATTGGAGAATAGAATAGAGAGTAATATCCTAAGGTTAGACCGGTTCACTATGGAAAATATAGGTCGGTATCGGATCAAAAATCTGTAACTTCATGAATTTTTGTCGTATCGTGATGAAATTTGGCACAAATATGCAGTAAGGTTTGGAGATTCAAATAATGTGTAGTTTATAGTGTTTTCTTGTATATCTATATATGTTTTTTGGCATAGAATGAAAGAAAAGGGAAAAAGTCACGAAAAAAAATAGTTAAAAATTTATTTCAATTGGAATACAAGTTTATAATGACTAAAAAGATTAAACTATGGTTAATTACTACCAGCAAAGTAAACAAAAAAATATATATGAAAACAATTTACTAAATTAAAATCATATTACTAATAGATATATCCTATACTCTGGCTTCAGGGAATGATGTAACTAGGTACAAATATAAGTAATAACTAAATATAAATATTATTTTTAACTTATACCACTTTAAGATCAGGGTCAGTAAATGTGGGTTCACTTTCAGGTGCCACGTTTATAAGACTTAGTGCCTCTTCTTCAAGATCTTTCACATTTCTTACGGACGGTTTTCTCAAACTTGTTATATATGGATCTGACGTGTATAAAAGCGTTTTAAAGACATCTTCATTTGTAGCAGATCGGGAACATTTTCTGGCATGATGAAGTCGTATGTTTCTGTAGTCTTTGTTGCGAGACTCTTGTGCGTCTTCCGATAGCTGTCCAATAGGAAGCACCGCAAAATGTTTGATAACGTTTTTTCCGTGTATGAGTATTTTATGAACGGAGGATGGCATATAATACCAATCGTAATTACTTACATAGATTCTTGCAGTTTCTATTGCATATCCCCCAAATTTTTAAGGGTCGATCATCATTCCAGAAGAAAGAACTTGCAAGATAATGTATAGGCGTTTAATCAATGCTTCATCTACACCTGTTATTTCAGATGAGCAAGTGCTATTATAGAAGAATCTTCGTGCGGTATTGCCATCGTTCGTATTCCCGCTAACTTGCCGAGGTTTGTCGACGATTAATCCCAACTCCTCCCTGAAACGTTTATGAACAAGTTCTTTCTTTTCTTTTTTTAATCTCTTATTTTCTTCAGTTGAAGCAGACCAAGTCTTAAACGAAAGATTATAGGAAATATGCAATATCATTTCCATGCAGCGAATCCAGGCGTGTAAGGTGGACAATCCGTACTGGTAGGCGTTTTCGTTTTCAGTTCTGGCAGTTACTTTCGATAGGTCATTCATTAGCCGTGGAGTAGCCCCACATATCGTGCACGTGGAACCAGATGAAGTATCTGTAAGGACCTGAGCCACCTTTCCATCGATCATCGTAAGAAATAGTTCATGCTTCACATTTACTACAACACCATCTTTGTTTATCAGTGATGCTTGTGCAGCCCTAATTTGTTTGTTAATATCATCGACAACTGCCTTGGTTTTTTCTGGAGTTTCCTTACAAAACTCAATAGAAATGGGGCTGCAAAAATGGACAGATGAAGGTACCGGATTTTGCCAAGCAACGGATCCCGATTGCACATTAACTAATCTGATGGGGACTAATGAAGTGATGAACAAATTGGCATCTGAAATTGTTTCCGACTCTTCTGCAAGTATTTGCTTGTATTGGCTTTGACCAGATGAACCATCACATCCCCATTTACAATAGAGGATCAATGTTGTATATTGTTTTTGGAAAACAGAATCGATTTTTAAAATTCTAGCAACAGTATGATCCAATAAATCTTGGATATTAATCACTTTAGCATAAGTATTCGTGATTTCGATTGTAGAAGATGGTGGATAACAGGATCTTTTTATTTCTTGTATTTTGTAGTAAGGCGGGAATATACAACACTTTCGTTCGTTGGTTAAGTTTTTCAGGTACATACCTATATTGTGCTTTTGTTAGATCCAAATCTATAAAAGCACTCTTAATGCTTCCGTATCGGAAAGAATCTTCATCTGGTCTGAGTCGTTCCACTTACTTGAGATATCTAATTTCTTTTGAGTGTCAGCGTTTCTTAATTCTTCGACAAGATGAGCTTCTGTATGCTCACGTAAAGCCCGTAGTCCCTGCACATAGGCGTTTTTTATATGCTCGATGCTATATTCTTGGAGTAGAAGAGTATTTTTCCTCTTCTTGGTAGATTCTGAGAAGTCTCCATAAGCTACGCATGCTCTTCCTCGTTGGCCAGATGTTGATGGCGTAGAATATTGTTCAGAATCCGGTAAATTTAACGAATACCTTGAGTCCAACCAAGTACAATACTTCTGTAAAAATGTTTCTTTTTTCCGAGATGCCAGGGCCCAGCGCTTGTTGAATATAGGAAGAATGTGCCTTTGTATGTCACTAATTATAAAACACAAGTTGTTTTCAGAAACATTGAGTTTTTCCACTAAAACTTTGGATAATGATTCCATGGTCTTGCCGCCCTCGATATAGGGGATTATGAAGTCTCGTTTGGTACAGCTGAATGAAGACATTTTAACACTTCACAATCTGGAGAAATGACAGGCGTAGATGGGCTTTGCTTTACTTGAAGTTACACTGATGTAGATGGTTCGAATAGTTTTTGTTTCCCTTTATATACTCATTTTACAATATCGAATTGGTACCTACATCATTATTATCTTGTAATTTCCCACGCAAGCTGAGTGCAAATTTGATAAGGTCCCTTTGTTATCACGAAATAATGAAGAAAATATCCAAAAAGTCCCATATTGTTCACGTGAATGGTGTCAGTGGTAAACGGCAAAAGATACCAATTTTCACGTTCTGACCTTTATCAGTTTTTTTCTCATATCTTCTAAAACCGCAAATATCCGCAGCAATTTTTTTTTGCATTCTATTTATGAATAGCTAGACTACTCGTTAATACAAAAAGTAGCGCTTGGGCAGACTTGGGCAACATTGAAAACCTACGACGAAAAAAAATAAAAGTGAAAAATAAGGTATGTCCCTTTTTAAGTAATTACTGAAATACTTTTCTTTACTTTGAAAATCATTAAGCTGTATCGCAAAAAGCATAAAATAACCTTTCTAAAAATCTATAATACTGCATATCTGTACCAAGTATTTTTTTCACAATATGGTATTGAAACATGTATACGTAAAGACTTGAGTTTGGCACTTCTGTCTTCTATGTATTTCTACCTATGAAAATAATAATAATTTCGCGCATTATGTGAAAAGATCCTAATGAATATTATAATTTGACTATTAGAAAACCTAATAAAATAGCCATATTAGCCAAATTATGACATTCGTAAAAAGCATTTTTGATATGCGCTTGTTCTACCATTTTCCATAGTGCGGTTGTCAGACTTCTAACTACCCGTAACGTCTGTCATAGGTATTACTTATTATGACACCCGGGACCGACAGTTTAACGTGCTCTCCAAGACACGAAGGGGTCTCGATGTGAACCCGTCTACGGACTGACCGCGTCAAGCGCACCTCGTAAAATCGCGCGATTGTTATTTAGCCACGACCCCTCATACAACTTCCTCACCGCACGCTGGGAATAGACGCGTGTTGTAAGATTCAACAAAATCCAGCACGCTTGATGGTAGGATCTGTACGGTCCGCCTGGCTAGCTACCACCCTCACATTAAAGTCCGGCGCCAAGCAGTTTACTGTGTTCCGTCATGTGTATGTGAGAGCCAGAGGGGTATAGGGGAATCCCCCTATATCTCTGTTGTTTGGATTCTGCGTGCTCCATCTTAGACCCTGTCTGCGCTTACCATCAGGTGAGACTAGGGACAAACGCGACGAAGTCAAGAACAAAAAAAAACATTTAACTCAAACTAACAATAGAAGTAAATACTTGGCAGGCGATTTGCTTTGACAAAATCAGCCGCACCGCCAAATGCAAGTCACTTAATCAGCTCGCTGATACTTTAGCTAGAACTTAGTTACGCAAGTCACTGCGGATGGGTGCCTCTACACGTTAGCCAGTTAAGTTGGTTCAATGTTTGTGCCAACATTTGAGTTATAAACACTTTTCTATTTGACTGCAGCGAAAGTCTAAGTGGTAAATTATATACACTCGGGAACAAAGAATCTGGGTCACCAACATAAACAAAACAATGTTAACATATTAAACAATATTTAACAATGTTTTCCGATATATTAAGGCGGAGTTGCACCAACTAACTATAACCGTAACCTTATCAAAATTTCTGTCAAATCAGTATAAATTTGACGTTTAATATAGCAAGTTAACAATTATAGTTACTTGGTACAACTGAGCCTAAGGTTTGTATTGGTGACCCGGATTCATTGCTCCTGAGTGTAGTATTATGTTTGTTTTAAAAAAATGATATAATTACAAATTTAAAAAAAAAAAGATATATTTAGAAAGAAAGAACGTAAATACGCGTATTTCACACAATCGAGATACAGTATACAATAGAAACATACACACGAGATAATTTAATCTAAGAAAATAATAGTAAATGGTATTTTTTTGTGGCGACAGTTTTCAAGATGATACAAAATAAGGAGAAAAATAAAAAAACGGGTTTTGACATTACTCTTATATTGATTAAAAATTGTCCCAGTTTGAAATTAGTTTTACATTCGAATCATATAGCTTACGTATATTTAAAATCACTTACAATATATTAAGTCAAACCTAAACCAATATCGTCCACTACATACACTAAATTAATTTTATGTAAATGAAACAATATCAGTGGAAAACCAATATAACTCGAGATTACATCCAATATTGGTTCAAATCCTTCCCAAAGTGTGCACGGAGCATTACGAACCGCGCGGTAATTTCGCGCCACCACCATTTTGCGGGACGCCTAATTGCAAAACTGTCATGGCGACGACACAGGCCCGCATTCCCGCGCTCTCA
Organism: Amphipyra berbera; assembly: GCA_910594945.2. NCBI lineage: Eukaryota > Metazoa > Arthropoda > Insecta > Lepidoptera > Noctuidae > Amphipyra > Amphipyra berbera. Next base: position 2,886,579 of record OU343136.1, on the reverse strand, counting down.
AGATTTACACTGAATGCCTGAATACCGCCCTGTGTCTTAGATATCTAGCCGCCTCTAAACACTTGAAAGGAATTTCGCCCGAATAATTTAAGGTTAAATGTTATTTTTGAAGTATTCTTTGTTGAACGTTAATCTTTGTTTTTATGGGTTAAATTTACGATTTTGTGGTGGCTATTAATACAGATGACATGTTTGGTGCAGTGGCTGAGCAATTGGCTCCTGCGCTACGGGTTGTGGGTTCAATTCCCGCAAAGAACACATATTTGTATGGCCTACAGATATTTGTTCCGGGTCTGGGCGTTTATGCATGTGTAGATTTGTGTCTGTAAACGCACCCACGATACAGAAGAAACCAAAATGTTTAAAAAAATAGAATATGGAAGAGGTTTTCTCGTATTATTTATGGTCGCTGCGCCTGCAAAATCCGCTGTTTTTTTTTTGAAAATTGGTCTTTGATGCTATTTTATAATACTTCTCAAGCCACGTGCACCTGTAAAATCCGTTTTCTAATAGGTTATTTGGTTAAGAGAAAGCAAAATAAATTATTAGAAAACGGAATTTACGGGCTTAGCACCATAGACCGATTTTCAAAAAAAAAAACCTTCGGTTTTGGACATGCTCGACAGCATACAATTTGTGTTTAATTCTTATTATATTGTTCTTTCTTTGTTTATTTTATTTATGCTGTCAGTGTTCTTGGCTGAATAAATAAATTTTCTTTCTTTCTTTCTTTTGCAGGCGCAGCGACGATATGTGAAATAATTTTACCCAAAAAATAATAATATTAAGTACATTTGCCATTGCTTACTCCAGAGTCCTTCTAGCTAACCAAATTCGGACGAGAATAAAAACCAATTCCCATACAAGTATTACTAACCACTTAAAATGCACTCTAGAAAATACGAATAATAAAAATATGAGTGCATATGCAGTAAGCATATTTATTACAGGATTGTCTGACGTATTCCTGAATCGTTTTCAATTGGAATTCAATCCGGGTAATGCGTAACACTCGGTTCATATTGAAAAATATTTTGTTCAACAAGTTGACTCCGTATCGGAAGAGAATGCAGATATGAATAAAATTCTCTTTTGAAAATGCATTGAGCGGTAGTCAAACGAAACTGAGGGAGACAGGTCGGTAATTCCTTTTAGTACATGTTTTAGATCAATTTGATATGACGGGATTGGTTAAGTGCTTCCTGCGTGTACGTGGAACTAGACGTTTGATGTGAAGGCCTCTTAGGGGCCATTCAAATATTACGTAAGTAGAATTTTAGTAATTTTTAACCCACCCCTCCCCCTTGTCAGCAAAAGTAAGCAAAGCTTTTACCCTCCCTCCTATGCTTACGTAAACATTGGTATATATATTTTTACTGATCAGGTTTCTTCATTGTTATTCATGAGCAGCAGTTGTTAAGTAAGTATAGAAAAATAAGTAAATAAATAAAAATTGCTGACGTAATCATCATCTAGATACCCCCGTCCCCCATGTCATCAAAAATAAGCTAAGCAAAGACCCCCTCACACCCCTTTCATGCTTACCTACGTAATACTTGAATGGCCCCTTATGCCCTGATCCTATATTCAAGAACGGATCGTTTTACTTACCAGACGTAACATTTTTTATTGCCAAACTGGACATAGACTCGTAAGCTAATTTTACCTGTGATAGCTACTTCTATATGTGAGGGTCTACTTTGCAAAGACATAAGATCTTTGCTTCATTATTGGTAAAGATTAAAGAGTCTGAATTTTAAACAATAACGGTCCGTAAATTATAGGAATCGGTCATTAGGCTATTAAAACCGTCCAATACTTTTCAAAGCGGCTGAATTAGTTTTGGAAATCAAAACTTATAGGGGACTATGTGTCAAAATTGGAAATATAGGAGAGTATCTACGTAGCTTAGCACCTATAAAAGTTCACAAAATAATCGAAATTCAGTTGCACTCGCACCCAGACAACTATAGGAATAGATTTAGTACCGAAACTGTAACACTAAGGCTGAGTTGCACCAACTAACTATAACCGTAACCAGACCAAAATATCTGTCAAATTCTTCAATTTCTGACATAAATATGGTAAGGTATGGTTACGGTATTAGTTAGTTGGTGCAACTGAGCCTTAGCTACAAAACTACGCTCAAAACACGAGAGGTTGACGTCTCCGAGCACCACAAACCATTATCCAGCTCTCAAATGATTCCTGTACACGACATAAAAACAACCAATAAAATGTTATCTAATCCGACGGTACCAGGACAGCAGGAGCCGTTAGGAATACATACATAAACAAAAACTGTGGGCGTACCAGGAGCACATAAAATTCCTTCTATCACACACAGCCCTATATATCTCCCGTTCGTTATTATAGCACATTTCAGTTAGTAGAGCGCCCCCTAGCGGAAGGAAGTGGCAAACGAGCGCCGGCGCTTCCGTTCTTCTTTCAGCAATTGCAACTAAAGTTTTGTGTCAAACGTAATTACTCTATTGCCTTTTCTGTCGCTTTCAGACCTATTTGGAATTGTGTCCCATTTCTTTGTAGTTCGCATTTTGTAAGGGAGATCTTTTCATTTAGGCGTTGCAAGGGTGTCACTGGGTGTCATCTTGAATTTGTAGATATATGAACAGACACTCTTTTGTGCACGTTTTTAGCAGAACGCTTTGATCATGATCGTCGGCTAATAATGTGCTATTCCCTTATTTTTTTTAGATGTCTTTAGACTGTGCGATAATAAACAATATTCTGACGAGCAGTAAGTACACACCTGCAGGCGTAGTATAACCACCTCAGACAAGGGTTTTGTCGACAGAAGAATAGACAAAGTGACATAATTACATACGGTTCGATCCCCAGGTCGGGCAAAGTGATACTGGGATTTTCCGTGTGGATTTGTGCCCGGTTGATGGCAATAGCCTCGCCCCCTATTACATAGGACTTAAACTTAACGGCGAAATAAGGGGGTTACTATACACCTCTGCCCAACCCTTCGAGGAATACAGGCGTGATGTTATGTTATAAATTATATTGTCGCGCATAGAAATCTAAATAATAAGACAAGCTCGCGATATCGGAGTTCGATCACCTCGGAATTTTCGAAATCAGATTACCACTTACGTTAACGGTGAAGGAAAACATCGTGAGGAAACCGGCACAACTGCAATGGATAATTAATACAATATTTAATTATGGCAGTCTATTAACTGGCATTATGTTTCGCAATGGACGTTTACAGCCTGATATTTTGATGACGTCAGTCAAGTGTACATAAATTCTAAAACATTCACCGCCGTCCGCCATGACACTTTATTATGTCGCAGACTATCATTTATTCGCTGTACAGGGTAATATTTTAAAAATTCCCATTTCTATATTATTGATACTTCTACATCAGACAGCCATCACTTTTATTGAACAGTGAATATTCGATCGGTATTTACGAGTCTATCGAAGTTAGTGACGTTGAATAACACGAGTTATATAGTAGTTATGTCTTTGTAGTAAAATATTTAAATTAATGGAACATAAAACAGCAGTGATAGCCTAGTGGTGTGACCATCGGACTGCCAAGTCATAGGTCTGACTTTTCGGATTCATGTGCGTATTGTATAATTATCACATGCTTAAAAACGGTGAAGGAAAACATCGTGAGGAAACCGGCATGCCTGAGAGATATTTCTCGACGGCATGTGAAGCCAAGTCAGAGGCCCATGGGCGGCATATACTCTGACACCAGGTTAGTTACTAACCACATGAAAAGAAGAAGTAAAATATCTAAATTAATGGAACGGTGCAACATTTTTCTTTTTATCTTTGGGCCATCCTCATGGATGTCCCTCGCCTGGGGAAGGCGAGGGTGTCTGCCGGACTCTTACCGGCTAAAAACCAACGTTGTTCCTCCTCCTGACCGTACGGCCGGGGACGCGGGATTTGCAAAAGCATGTACCGCAACCCCGGAAGGGGAACGGCGCACCCTGGGCAGTCAGCCCCACTACCAACCTTGCTGACTAGCTAATCTTTCCTCTGCAGCATGAGCTATTCTCGTATCGTTCGTGCCGACACGAGAGAAGAAAATGTGTGAATCGTTGCTTAACAATACAAGGTATTCTCTTCGAGATTCCATCCCCAGGTCGAGCTAAGTGTTATTGGGTTGTTCCGTGTAGAATTCCTCAGTAGCAGCCTGGAGTTTGGATATCGATGTCATTTTATAAAATTTATTTTTCGCTTATTTATTTTTACATTTATAATTTGTTAATTATTTTATTGGTGAGTGCGGTGTGGGTAAATCCTGCATAATCCTAGCGTTCACAACGGGAAACTATAATCCATCATTCCAAGTTACAATCGGAGCTGACTACAAATGTAAAGTCATGGACGTGAACGGTGTTAAAGTCAAGCTTGGTATTTGGGATACAGCAGGACAGGAGCGATACAGAACATTAACAGCAAGTTTTTATAGAGAAGCTAACGGTGCTATGATTTACGATGTGTCAGAACCGAAGTCCCTAGCAAAACTGAATGAGGGGTCAAGGAACTGCAAGTATACTCCACCAAGAAGACGCCATTGTTGGACCCAGTGCATAATATCAGCAAGCACATTGGGTCAGCCGCGCGACGGGCGCAACGAGTATTCCCAAGGAGGGTTGATGTCAGGCAGGAGGCCGATCATAAAACAATAAGCCAAAATCTCTGACAACATGGATTTATGAAATACATGTTGTGCCGACCCCACCTGGTGTGGGATAAGGGCAGGAAGAAGAAGATTAGAACTCCCAAATAACCACGTGTAAGTCCAAAAATGTTGGCCACTTATACACCATCATAAAAAACATAAGCAATTTCTTAAACAAAACTAAGAAATGTTTATACCTGCTACATCTTATATACACATTCTTAGAAATATTATTCCATACCGTCTTGGCGCATATCCAATATTCCGAACCGATAGTAAAATGTAATAGTTTAAGTTTACAAAAAACGCATTACAAATGAAAATAAAATCTAGGTTTAAGCGCCCGTTTAAACTTTGTCTGACAGTTCCTAAGAAAAACATTTGAGATTTTAAAAGTTAATATTTATACGCGTATTATGTAGAGAAGTTAAGACGATCTACTGTAAATATAAGATTGCGAGTATTCTCATAAGCATAATCAGTCCATTACTGTCCCACTGCTGGGCATAGACCTCTTCTCAGAATGAAAAAGGTAAGGAATAGGCCTTAGTCCATCACGCTGGCCTGGTACGGTTTGGCGAACTTCACACACCATCGAGAACTTTTTGAAGTCCTCTCAAGTGTGCAGGTTTCCTCACGATGTTTTTCCTTCACCGTTAACGCAAGTGATAATCAAAATTCATCAGATCAAGAAGTTTTAGCCTATTTTGTGACTATAAAGTCCTCAGCTTGAAACTCAGAGTCTCCACTAATGACGATACTTCAGTACGTCCAGGGCACTCTGGGCAGTCACCCTCGCTATCAACGGTGCTGACTGGCTAATCTTATCACCACAGCATGAGCTATTCCCATATAGCTCGTGTCGACAGAGAAGAAGCTTGAAATTAGGTCTGCTAAACCCAACATCTGGGTAGAACTTCATTTAGATCATTGGGGCTATTCAAGTATTACGTAAGCACCAAAGGGGGGTGAGGGGGTATTTGCTTAGTCTATTTTTGATAACATGGGGGAAGAGGGTCTGGATGGTGATTACGTCAGCAATATTTATTTATTTACTTATTTTTCTAGATTTGAAAACTGCTGCTCATGAATAACAATAAAGAAACCTGAATAGATTTAAAAAAATATATACTAATGTTTACGTAAGCATAGGAGGAGGGGCTAAGAGCTTTGCTTACTTTTGTTGACAAGGGGGAGGGGTGGGTCAAAAATTACTAAAATTCTGCTTACGTAATACTTGAATGGCCCCATACCAGACAAGTCTACAGTCTTAGAGGCTTCCTGAAAGCTGTGGTTTACCAAAAAAGGAGAATTTTGATTACAGTGGACCAGAAATTAAAATACCGAGGCGTAGAACCAAAGTCCGCGTACAATAAAGCGAACAAGGACATGAAAAATACCTCAATAAACGCTTTAACTATTTTTAGTATAACTCTTAATTAATAACAACAAAGTTTGGGGACCCCGCTGTTTGTGAAATTTGTTCTATGGAATTTGAGCCTACTACGGGCTCTTATTTCACGACAACCCGTCACTTAACTACGTTATAATGGTGATTTATTTTACCAGTTACTGATCAACGCCAATACCCTAATAATCTGTTTTGATTTTCGTAATATTTAGAATTTTGCGTACACGTTTGGCGCAGTGGTTAAGTGATTGGCTTTCTGCGCTACGGATCGTGGGTTCGATTCCAGCACGGAAGAAATATTTGTATGGCCTACCGATAGTCGATCCGGGTCTAGGCGTTCGTGCAAGTGTAGATTTTTGTCTGTTAACGCAATCACGATGAAGGAGATAAAATTCTTAGTGTGCGACAACATTATAATAATTTGTAAACTCTTTCAAATCTAGCTAACTAGCTGTCTATAGGTATACCTTCTCCCATTTTGATACAGATTATCCTTTTATGAACTTTAACGGTCAATCAAGATGAGCTGAAATTCTACTTGAAGAAATGGTTCTAAAGAGATTCGTGCCTTGGTAGGTCACTTTTGTCTAATCTATCTAATATCTTTAAACGAGCAATTCTTGTATATACATAACATACAACATAATCTGAAACGGCTCCAACGATTATCATGAAATTTAGTATGCAGGGGGTTTCGGGGGCGATAAATCGATCTAGCTAGGTTTCATTTTTAGAAAACGTCGATTTACCAAAAAAAATACATCCAGATCCAGAAAAAGGTCATCCAGGTACTGTTATATGAAATGGAACATAGGTAGTAGGTATAAGAATTTCAATCGGCAGTCTTGGCAGCAACTTAGCCGTATAATCCGCCGATTTGATCAGACATTTGAAACCAAAACATCAGGGGCTGCAGTTCTAGACAGTTTTATGGACTCCTACAATGAAGAGCCCCATAGATTCTACTTGAGAACTAGTTTTAATGTTATACACGCCAGTTCTCATCAGTATAATAGAGGAATGAAAATTTTGAACAACCTGCCTCGTTGGTCTAGTGGTGGCAAGCTCGACTGCTGACTAGAGATCCTAGGCTCGATCCCCAGGTCGAGCAAAAGTGTTATTGGGTTTTTCCGTGTGAAATTCCTCAGTAGCAAACATGAGTTTGGATTTGTGCCCGGTTGATGGCAATAGGCTCGCCCCCTTACACGGGACTTAAACGGCGAAATGAGGGTTTTACTTACACCTCTGCCCAACCCTTCGGAGAATACAAGCGTGATGTGTAAAAAGTTTGTCTTACATACGCGTGTGTACTAGGGAATCAGAGGTGTTAGAAGAGTGTACTTAATTCAAAATTGTGTAATGGCTGGTTTATACGATGGCAGTGACTAGACCCAGTGACTCGGATTTTCGGCGCCAGTCACTGGGTAGGCGAAAGCTATCAGTAAGTCAGTTTGTTGTAGATTTTTAGTGGAGGAAGCTACTGGGTCCGAAAAATATAACGGAGGGCTAGTCAACTGGACTGACTTGTGGGCGCGAAGTGAGCGCTGCACTGGGTTGAAACTAGTGTCTACACGAGCTCAGTAGCAAGTCAGCGCTGGTCTCGGTTACTGTACTGCCACGTTACTGTCATCGTATAAACCATGCATTAAGTACTGCATTAAAATAGTACAGTCCGTTGGTAGGGGCTTGGTCGCGATTGTGTTTAAATAATAAATGTTTGGCGCACACAACTCTAAGTTTGGGTCGTTAAAGGCCGGTCATCCGAGCTGACTACGTGACGGTGACCGGTGACGTTTGAGGATTAATATATTATGTGCCGCAAATATCTGATGGTTTGTACTGAATATATGTGTTTAATTGTGTATGTTTATCTAGCTTTGGTAATGTTTTTAATAAATACATATTTAGAATACAAGGTACAAGGAATACAAAACCAAACTGGTTAATTCACTCGTATTTTCCATATTGAATTACGGAGCAGAAACATGGACACTGAGGAAAGCTGATCGTCACCGAATTGACGCATTTGAGATGAAAGTTACTACAAGAGATAAATGAAGATTACTGCATCAAGAAAACAGTGTAAAAGACTTGGGTATACGCTCGCTGAACGTCAAAACTCGAAAATTTGTAAAGCCAACGACTGTCATGAGCATTAGTATCACACCCGGGACTGACTGTTTAACATGCTCTCCGAGGCACAGAGGGGTCTTGATGTGTAACGAATGGTCACCCATCCACAGACTGACCGCGGCAAGGAATTAAAAAAACACAAGTTTTTTTCTGAAATCAGTATTCAACAGTTGACAAGCTACGATTACGGATGATCAGTTCTAAAATAACTTGAGGCCCTCAATACATTAACTTTATTGGAAAAACTGTGGCTGTTGGTGGATTAATGATGTGGAACCATTCGTCTGTCGCTCTCAACATTTTTCCGATAGCTATCCAATCAATCGAATTAACTTTGAAAGGAAATCATTCCGCGCATTGAAAATTATTTTCATTGCGAACATAATCGCATTATATGTTTTAACGATTCGATGTAATGAAATGTAGTGTAAGTGTATGATTTTTTTTATATATTTTGCTTTCTGTGTGGTATAATAATCACTTTTTAACAAAAATAAAACCGACTTCAAATTGTCTATCTCCGAAGTTCTTCGTCAGGTCTTCACCAAATTTAAATGGGACCACTATGAAAGAATATTCTTTCAAACAAAATATCATTAAAATCGGTTCACAATTAGCAAAGATATCGTGGAACAAACATACAAAAATAAAAAAACATGCAATCGAATTGAGAACCTCCTCCTTTTTTGAAAGTCGGTTAAAAAAAACATGCAATCGAATTGAGAACCTCCTCCTTTTTTGAAAGTCGGTTAAAAAAAACATACAATCGAATTGAGAACCTCCTCCTTTTTTTGAAAGTCGGTTAAAAAAAACATGCAATCGAATTGAGAACCTCCTCCTTTTTTGAAAGTCGGTTAATAAAAACACAATCGAATTGAGAACCTCCTCCTTTTTTGAAAGTCTGTTAAAAATAATAGACCACCTCTTCCCCAACCGTGGGTGTTGTTAAAGGCTACTATTGCCCGGTTCCTATATCCAAAAACTAATCTTCTTGCATACCAAGCAGTGGTTGCATTTTAAACCGGTTTTATTTTTTATTGCCAAACTAGGCACTTAAATAGACTTGTAAGCTAATTTTACTTGTTATAGCTACTTACGTATAAGTCTACTATGAGGTCTTTGTATCATTATTAGTGTAGTGTCTCAAATGTTACCCAGTAACGCTCCGTAAATTATAGGATACGGTCATAAGTTGTCAAGAGGATGGGTAGCCGCTTCTTACTGTCTGCTAATAACAACAAACTACAATCACCAATCCGTCTACCAAGCGAGTAATAATGGCAATTTTGACGCTGATATAGATTTAATCGCCTTTAATTTCAATTTTATAGTTAATTCCGCCTAGCCTTATTCCCAACTATGTTGAGGTCAGCGTCCCATCTAACCAGATGCGGCTGAATACCAGTATTTTACACGGAGTGACTGCCATTACACCTCCGCAATCCAGTTACTGGGCAATGCTGAAATCAAAAGGTTAGACCCGTTGTCAGATTTTCAGGCTTCTGACTACCCGTAACGGCTCTCATAGGTATTCTTATGTCACCTGGCACCGACGGAGGAGTCTCAATGGGTAACGAATGGTCACACATCCATGGACTGACCGCAGCAAGCGCAGCTTAACCTTGCAAATCATATGATCCGCGCGGTTGTTAATGAGCCACGAGTCCCTTAATCAAATACACATCTAAACTTTCCCACATCACGACAATTCCCGTATCAAGCCCACAAAAATATCTCCTCATTCTTCGGTCACTCCCATATCGTCCGATACACACGGATAAATCGTAATCGTGACGAGAATCACCAATGAGGAGATAAAACTTGGATCATGAGGAAACTGGCCTCTTATAACACGTGAGGTGTATTGTGTTGCTGTCCGATATCTAAAACACCGTTAAGTGGCATTTTGTCAAATTTGAGTTTTATATACTACGTGAAAGTGCAACTTTTTCTCTATCCATCAGTCTAGTTCATGTTTTTCTATCCGTTATCAGTTACGAGATACACCGTTTTTTAATATTGTTGATGTCATATTTCGGTACAGAAAATAAATAATATTTTAATAGCAGTGATAGCCTAGTGGTGTGACCGTCAGACTGCCAAGTCATAGGTCTCGAGTTCGAACCCAAGGCACGCACCTCTGACTTTTCGGATTCATGTGCGTATTGTATAATGATCACTTGTTTAAAAACGGTGAAGGAAAACATCGTGAGGAAACCGGCACGTCTGAGAGATATTTCTCGACGGCATGTGAAGCCAAGTCAGAGGCCCATGGGCGGCATAAATTCTGACACCAAGTCAGTCACTAACCCCACAAAAAGAAGAAGAAGAGTACAGAAAAGAATTACTAAAAAAATGAAATTAAAAAAAATGTATTGTACCTATCTCATTTAAAATGATGCAATGCTAGCTTAATAGTAAAGACCAGTCGCGGAGCAGGAAGAATTTCGTACAATGACCTGTGTGCGTACAACCAATTGCAATCTGTGTTGACGGCGGTCACCGCACCTGTGCGAGTGCGACGGCAAGATATTTCTGCGCGAGCGACAGAGATAAGTAGTGACGTGTCGTTGTACGAAATTCTTCCTGCACCGCGACCGCACTTTAGCAATATTTTGGTATAGCAAAAACACCTGTATGTCTTCCGAATTTGTAAAAACAAAATTTTCAACGTTTTCGCTCATTACTCAAAACTGTGTTTACTCACTTAACGGTCTTTTAGAAAGCGGACGGCAGTGTGTTGCGTCGCACGTTAAAACCGAGATGTGGGGATGGGAGAGTACCTAATCCTAGAGTAGGGGTACGTATTTAGTTTTGGCGAGCTGTTTTTTTACAGCAGTGATGCCTTCCATGTAGGCAGGTCTAAGTTCGACCCGACCCACACCACTGACTTTTCAAATTCATGTGCGGATCAGAATTTGATTATCACTTGCGTTAACGGTGAAGGAAAACATAACGAGGAAACCAGCAAATAAAAGGGCGTCAAAAATGTTTTTTATTGGTGTGTGTAGTGCGCCAACTCGTACTAGGCCAGCGTGGTGGATTAAAAGAAAGAAAGAAAGAAATTTATTTGGCACGAAAGCAGTCAGACACACAGACAAAAAATATATAAGAGAGAAAACAAAATAAAATAAATAATAATAAATAAAGTAGCTGCGTGAAATAGGTTCAGTTCAGCATAAATGTCAGACCCCTAGTGCCTAACGTTGGTTTTCAACTGAACCCATTGTGACGTAACTTATATACACCAGTTCCAAATAGATAAAAAGCGTACTTAAATAAACAAATAAAAAATAAATAGTATTGACCTTTAATTACGGATGCCTCAGTGGTCAAATTACTTCTTTTTGAGAAGAGGCATGTGTCCAGCAGTGTTTCAGCATTGGGCTGATTATGATATTTATGATGAGAAGTTGTAGATAGTTTAAAAAGCATGTCGAAAATCCCCACCATGCCAACTTCATACCAATTAGTCCCGTGGTTCTTTTACCGGCAGCCCATTTCCGGACAAGAAACACACAATGAAATCTCATACTAATTAATAATTTACGCGACATTTGCCTATCACAACAGACCAGATCCTGTACCCCCAATGACCCACAGAATTGTGTCCCAACCCGTGGCAATTAAAACTTACCTGAACACCAACTAGTTAATAGGAACTACGTAAAACATATAGCTAGATCTATTGATCTAACTTTGTTCGGTTTCGTTAATCAACAAACATTATAGAATTGCTGGAAGCGACAGAATAAATTGAGGCGTGCAATTTACAAATGAGCTAAGTGCCAAAAAAAAGAATCAAAAATTTTAATAAAAGTGGATCGGCTGCCCAATGTAGCTCCTTTGATATTAAAAATATTGACTTCGGTTTTTTGGGCACTTAACCCATTTGTAAATTCCACGCCTCAATTGTTCTGTCTAGCCTTTTCCCAACTATGTTGGGGTCAGCTTCCAGTCTAACCAGATGCGGCTGAATATCAGTATTTTACACGGAGCGACTGCCATCAGACCTCCGTAACCCAGTTACTAGGCAATGCCGATATCTTAAAGTTAGACCTGTTGTCAGACTTTCAGGCTTCTGACTTCTCGTAACGACTGTTATAGGTATTCGTATGACAGCCGGGGCCGGACTGATTGACGTGCTCTCCGAGGCCCGGATTGTTCTCGATGTGTAACAAACGGTCACCCATCCACGGAGTTGGTGATTAGCCACGAGCCCCTCCCACAGCCACACGAGCCACAGAGTAAATTAACTATAAAAACATCGTGAGGATACCTAGACTTCCTGGTTTGAAACTATCAACCAGCAGGGAGCAAGTGTGGTGATCAATGCTGCTTCATTCTCTGTATGAGAAGAGAGCTTTGTCCTGTAGTGGGAGAACTGCAGGTTGATATTATGAGTTAAAAGGGTTGCCAACTCTGTAGAAGAAAATTCAGGGAACGAAACAAAAAAGCATTGCGATATCCGTTCTTCAGTGCCACCACCATTGCGATCGGCCGCCGCATTTAGGTACTACGATTTGGCGGGAACTACAGGAGCCGGTAAAACAGCAGTGATAGCCTATTGGTGTGACCGTCGGACTGCCAAGTCATAAGTCTCCAGTTCGAACCGTAGGCACGCACCTCTGACTTTTCGGATTCATGTGCGTTTTGTATAATTATCACTTGCTTAAAAACGGTGAAGGAAAACATCGTGAGGAAACCGGCATGCCTGAGAGATATTTCGCGACGGCATGTGATGCCAAATCAGAGGCCCATTGGCGGCATAATCTCTAATACCTGGTTAGTCACTAACCACACGAAAAGAAGAAGAAGACAGGAGGCGGGAGACTGTCAACGACAGGTTTAGAGAGAACTCCGAAATTCGGGGAAGTTTGGCAACACTACTTAAGGAGTCTCTTCCATTCAATCGATATCGTTGTAACCACAAAGTACAAACTTAAGCTCATCGGCTCCGCAAAGTTGTGACGTCACGCCGCGCTTGTCGTATCGACGAACGGTAATTAACGATACTTGCGCGAATGATTTTTAATTAATTTTTATGTTTATTAGTACAAATTATCGTAAGGATTGTGGTTATCTTCTAGGATCATAGAATGAACAGTCCATAGCAAAAGTCGATGAATAGTCATACTATCTGCGAGGTAAAGCTGCGCTTGTCGCGATCACACTAAGGTTCGTTAGTCCCGGGTGTCATACGAATACCTATGACAGTCATTACGGGTAGTCGGAAGGCCGAAAGTCTGACGACCGGTATAACCTTAGGATATCGGCATTGCCCACTAAGGGTACACTCAAACAAACGTGTCCAGCTTGCGTCCGCGGTGGAATGCATGATTGCGATCAGTTATTGCAATTGTACATACTTGTAGTGACGTGTTCAAACCAAACGTGTAGCGAAGCGTTCGAACCTACCAATACCTATAACTGGGTTGCGGAAGTCTGATGGTAGTCGCTCCGTGTAAAATACTAGTATAGGTTTGACTAGACCGCATCTGGTTAGACTGGAAGCCGACTCCAACAAATTTCGGAAGGAAGCTAGGTAGTACGATGCAACATTGACTTAAAACCACATTATTAACTGGTACTCTACAGCTAAACAAAAAATAAAACTAACAATTTAGCCAACATAACTCAAAGAATTCAAAGTAGTATACCTACATACAACCTTCGCACGATGGCGTGAGATACCGCCCCCAGTGACACGTTAGATTGTGCCCACCAATTCCCCCCATAGGAATTGCGATTTAAGGGGAAGCCACTTGAATGAATTTAAAATTCAGATTCGTGGTTTAAAAATATTTTGCTGATTCAAGCAGCCTGATCGCTTTGGAATAATAAGCCGGTAAACGAAATCTGACTTTTATAATATTTTTTTTACCATAATGAAAACCTTTATTCAACTTTAATACTTTTGTTTCTTGCAGTCTGCTTCTAGACATAAGCTTAAGTCGAAAAGAGAAACTACCTAAATTATTGCAACTACATCGTGCTAAAATATTGATGACTGGCGGCCCGTCCCGGCTTCGCACGGGTGGACATTTTTCCCGTTTTTGCAACATTTTTCATTTATGCTCCGCTCCTATTGGTCGTAGCGTGAGGTTATATAGCCTATAACCTTCCTCGATAAATGGACTATCCAACACAAAAATATTTTTTCAATTCCAATCAGTAAGTAGTTCCTGAGATTAGCGCGTTCAAACAAACAAACAAACTCTTCAGCTTTATAATATTAGTATAGATAAACTTCTAAAACTTAAAATCCACGTCTATTTACACTACGCCAAAAGCAACTTAAAGCCATGTAGAATTATTATTGTAGACGTAAAACGTAGATACTTATCTCAAAATAACATACATACTTATTATTTAACAAAACATCAATGTAGCCTTAACAAAACCACAATATTTGACAGCGTTCACACAAATGAAGGGTGTCGCACAGAAGGAACCGTCGCCAACCGCTGATTTGTTACTCCAATCTAATTGGGAACTACCTGCCGACGTCAATACTTAATGGGGAACATTCCCCTGTACGCGTGTTTTGTTGGCACTGACAGCTTACAGATTCTTATCACATGTCAGTGGAAGAAATGTTATGGGGACTCTATGGAATATAGTCATGCCGGTTTTAATGTTTGAATACAGTTTTCTATAGTAATGACTGTTGTTTCTGATGGGGTTGGAAGATACAACTTTACTAGTGCAACAGGTACATTGCGACAAAGAGATTTCTTTATGTAGAATCAACCACGTTGAAATAAATTGACGCGTAATCTCGTATAGACAACATGTGCCAAATGTACTGACGCAATAAGGTTCAAAATACCGCTAGACAGCTATCAAGTTCTATGGCACTGTGGTTCCGGAACCACATCTCTTTGATACCATGTTGTTCTTCTAAATAGCCCATCTAGTATTTATCTAAGTACTATATTAATGTATAGAACACGAAATAAAACACCATTGCATTTGATTTACCCAATTTATGATTCCACTTTCAACCCAAAGAACAACCCATTTTTTTTAAATTAAAAACAAAACTACGTTCTTCCCTAAGATTTATGACGGTCCACGTTCAACCCATTAGCTATTATAAAATGTGTATCAACAAAACAAAAAAAAGACATCCAAAAAAATATATTATTTCAAACAAAATTCTAATTAAAGCAAGACAATACCACCCCAGATTCAACTCAGATCCATAACAAGTCAAAAAAGGCATAACACAATCAAATCCTTTCCATACAAAACGAATAACAGAAGAGACGTCACACAATTAAGATGCTGCGAACATGAAATCTGATTACATACTTGAAGGACAAAAATCTCGCGGAGATAACTTCGTGAACAGAAGTTCTGAGGCAAAGAATGAACGTAAATACGAATTATGGTTGGAGCTGAGACTGCGATTACAGCGACTTGTTGGTTTGTAGTAGAATATTAATCGTTTGAGAATTTTCTTTAGGTGCGTACAGACATCGCGAAGCATGCCTCGCGAATAGTTTGTCATGCATGCCTCAAGGATTTGCCACGCATGTCTCAGACTGTGTGGATGGGTCGGCTCACTACGAGCGACGAATGCTCACAGTAAGCCACCGCGTCCACACAGTCTGAAGCATGCGTGGCAAACCATTCGCGGCGCATGCCTTGCAATGTTTGTATGCTTCTTTTGCAAATTGACTGTCCAAAACTACCTAAGAAACAACTCGTAAGTATTTCTTCCACAAGTTCTGTATGGTAAGATTGGGTCTTCTCTTTCATTTTCTAACCACGATTGAGTCTCTTTCCAGCCTAATCAGTCAGTAGTCGAATGAATCGGTTTGCTATCTCTTTCTCTCTCGTTACGAGAATCGTAGATGAAACGAGATAAACTGAATCGGTCGACAAATGCTTATAGAAAAGGTTCTAAATCGTATGGCTAAATACCAGTATTGTTATAGAGAACGAAAGCCATCAGACCTCCACGATCCAGTTATTTGGCAATACCGAAATCCTAAGGTTAGACCAGTCGTCAGACTTTAGGATGATATTTAGCCACGAGATCCTCCTTTTATCTAATAAAGCTCGTGGCTAATTACCAACTACGCGGATCATATGATCAGTTAAGCTGTGCTTGCCACGGTCAGGCTATGGATGGGTGACCATTCGTTACACATTGAGACCTCTCCGTGCCTCGGAGAGCACATTAAACAGTCAATCCCGGTGTCATACGAATACCTTTGACCATCGTTACGGAAGTCAGAAGCCCGAAAGTCTGACAACTGGCCTAACCTTAGGATATCGGCATTTCCAGTAACTGGGTTGCGGAGGTCTGATGGCAGTCGCTGTGTGTAAAATACTGGTATGCAGCTGCATCTGGTTAGACCGGAAGCTGACCCCGACATAGTTGGGAAAAGGCTAGGCAGAACAGAACCGTCCTTTCACCTAGTCTCTCGCTAAGTATCAGCGATGATAACCCGCTAATCTCAGCACACATCCCAAAACTTGTAGCGATGACGTCCATCCCGCCTCCCGAGGCACAAACCTGTTTATTTTTAAACAAATAAAACGCTTATTACAATAGACAAGACAATTTTGCTGATAGCTAAGTGTACCTGGAAGAGGCAACTTGGGCCCACTTTATATTTTAAATCACCCTTGTGTAAAATCTTAGTTTTATGCAACGGGCAATGTAATTACTACGAGGCGGACTTTCGGCCGTCGTAAGCTTCTTTAATTATTTTTTTGTTTTAGATAAAGAGATTCTGAGATTGCAGTTTTAGATTTTGTTTTACGGGAAGTCGTTTGTGGTGTCCTCTTTTTAACTGATGTTGATCTCTGGAGCGGAGCTCGCGGAGGAGAAAATGGTTATTATCATCAATATACAGGGTGTAAACGAAATCATGTAGTGTCTAAAATATAATAGGCCCGTTTTGACAGCTGTCAGATCAGTAATTTTTTTGTCGAAATTGTCATAAAATGTTCTAATCTGACAGCTGTCAAAACGGGCCTATTAAATTTTAGCCACTATAATTCCTTCAAACCTCATAATGTATACTTACTGCTGACATAGATTAACTATGCAAGAGTTACATTTGGATTCAATGAAAAAAAAATACAAGAAGTAAACATGATTGTGTTCTTAACGTGAGGCATTTTAGCGCCCCGACCGCATGAGACAGAGCCGCGCAATTCGCCCGGGGTGCTAAAATGCCTCACGTTAAGAACACATGTTTACTTGTTGTAATTGTTTTTTATTGAATCCAAATGTTTCCCGTGCAGGGTTAATCTATGTCAGCAGTACATCACGAGGTTTGAAGGAATTACATGATTTCGTTTACACCCTGTATATGTACAACTTACTGCATTTCGCTATCTGAACACTCACGCTTTTCGACTGAACTATACTGCAATCCGCACACCTTACTTTAGTGTGGCTTCAATATTTAAGTAGTGTGGGCGCGTACTCTATTGGCGATCCAGCGCTGCATGTTTTAATAGTTTGGTTAGACGACATAACTAATGTTTTAGCGCTGCAGCGAAGTCTAATTCTAACTCTTACCAGTATTTGAACAAATAATTTTCATGAACAATCTTGTCTATCGGTAGAATAGTGTCAATGCTTACTATACAATACGCGCGCGAACTGAATGCAGTGCTGAGGAACGCGCGTGGGAGGGAATGCGCTAGTGCTGTTAAATGACAAGGACAGCACTACTTTTGTGGACGTGCGACGGGAGACGTGTGGACGGCGGGGGGAGCTTCACTTCAGGCCCCGAATGCATTCAATTCGCGCGCGTATTATACGTCTCATATCTTGTAGCGGATGTTTAGAGACGAAAAATTTCGAGACAAATTACCACTTATTTTCAAATTAGAATCGTTATTCTAAAAACTGAAATAGCAAATTCAGTACGTTTACTGAATTCGCTATTTCAGTTTTTGATACATCGTCGCTTACACTTATAATATTACTAGCTGTGTCCTCACGGCTCCGCCCGTAGCCTATGTTACTCAGTGATAATGTAGCTTTCTAACAGCAAAAGATTTTTTGAAATCGGTCCAGTAGTTTTAAAGTTTATTCGTTACATACAAAAATATAAAAACACAAACCTTTCCTCTTTATAATATTAGTATAGAGTATAGATTATTATTTTAATCACAGTTTCACGAGTGGAGAAAATCGGACCAACAAACAGAGCCAACAAACGCTAAAATTAGTCACCTCACAAAAAAAGATGAACGTCTCAACACCAAACAAAACTAAAGTTAAAGATATCTAATCATATATATTATTTTCCTTTTAACTTCAAAACGGAAACTTAATAATAATTACTCATTTAAATTAGTATTGCAAGCGAAACCTCTTCATTCCTATTAAAACTTTAATTTATTTTTTACAGTAGACTGCTCCTTAAACATTTAAAAGACTAACTTGAATTGCGTCTTTTAAAAACTTTACTAAGTTGCTCGGGAACAAAGTTTAGCTTTATTCTTAAAAGAAACTATGTCTTAATCTTTTCTGTGCGAGCTTTTGTAATATTTTTCTTCAATACAGCTTACAATAGAGAACTAAACAATGATTCCGAGGCTATAGCAAATATTTTGTGATATTTACGCGAAGTTCTATTCATCAGAATAAAACCAAGTTTACGAGTTAAGAGCTGCGGTCGAAGCCACAAAGGAGTTGGAACAGCGAGGGGAAAATAAAATTGAAACAATCAACGAGAAATTTTATATAAAACTGTTACTATTAAGTTTAAACTTTCGTAACACAAAAAACTGCTGATCTATACCTAAGAGGGGCTCGCGTGGCTAATCAACAACTGCGCGGATCATACGATTTGCGAGGTTAAGCTGCGCTTGCCGCGGTCAGTCCGTGGATGAGTGACCATTCGATACACATCCAGACCCTTCCGTGCCTCGGAGAGCACACTAAACCGTCAGTCCCCGGTGTCATACGAATATCTATGACAGTGGTGGGTAGTCAGACTTGCCCAGTAACTGGGTTGTGGAGGTCTGATGGCAGTCGCTCCGTGTAATACTGGTATTCAGCCGCATCTCGTTAGACTGGAAGCTAACCCTAACATAGTTGGGAAAAGGCTAGACAGAACGAACGGACGCACAAAACCTAAAGGTGGAAACCCTTAATTAGAACGTAGGTTTTTTAAAACCTATCTGGAATTGAGGTAGTCGATATCTCAATACGATAATAAGTGCCTACAATATTCCGGGACTTCAGAGTTCAAAAACAAATCTTAGTCTCAATAAAACTAAACCAATTTAATTTCACATAATTTTTAATGAAAGTTGAATGCAAAAAACCAACATTAATTCAGTAATTTCAAAATAGATAGGTAAATATGATAATTTCGTAAATTAACAACAATATAAATGTACCAGGAGAACAGAAAGCGGCTGAAGGTTAATCTCGCCGATTACATACACGGTACGCGCCAAAATGATTGAGTTACTCACGTCTGGCCGTAATATAAGTATAACATGGGTCCAACATAAATAACAACACCTTTATCAAATAACCACCGCGCAACCAGTAGAGTAATATTCCTCCGGTTCATTAACTAATTTATTCTTGAGAAAGTCCCGGTTATCCGGGAGTAGTCTGCAAGAAACAAAACTAATGGCGTCGGCAACACGAGAGCCTGGAGCTGTCGCGGGGGATCGTGCCATAAGCTGTGGTCGCAGCGGGTTTAAAGGCGGAAGCGGTTTAATACCAACATTTTGATTAAACGGTTTGTTTTAATTAAATGTTGTATTATAATTAGCTTCACTTCGCATATTTGTTTGTTTATTTATTTGTTGTTGTTGTAAAACTTCGCACACAAATTCATTTCCCATGAAAATACAACATTATAATCATTTATAATCTTCAATTCTCAAATCCTAATGCTGCAGGGTACTCCTGCACGCCCCCGGTGGGTTCCCGCATTGTCGTTGCGGGGGGGCTCAGTAGCCGTGGCGTAGATCCCCACGGTGAAGCGAAGAGGAACCCGAGGAGGGGCTGCTCGTCGGGGCTTGGGCCTGGAAGCCCACGACGTAGCGGCCAAGTAGGTTGCGGTGTCACCTAGGCGACATCACAACTGCGGCGGGCCGCTAGGTCTCATGGGAGGCATCGCGGCAGAAGGGTAGAGGCAGCGGCGGGAGAGGAGTGCCGGTATTGAGGTGCGCCGCTCTCCCTATCCTCTGCGGCCGAAAAGTGGTAGGCGGCAGGGCCACGGCCCAGACACGGGGTCGTCTGTCGCCTATGTGCTCGTTTGGTCCCCGGGGTGGTCACGGCGTGCCATGTGTTCTGGTGCACCGGTGATGGGGGGTGCTCCCCAGAGGAGGGTCCGGTGACGGACAGCCGCGGCGGGTTCGCGGATGAGTGCTTACGCGTGCCCGTGTTCCCGCCATATGTGGCAGAGGAGGACACCGTGGAGTTTTAGTGGGTTTGAGTCCCACATAACTGCACTATCTCCCCGTGGTAGTGCAGTATGTATGTGCATTTCTCGACGAAAAAAAAGAAAAAAGAAGGGTACTCCTGCAGCATCAGGATTAGAGAATTTCAAGATAAAATCGTTTAACGTAAAAAAAATTTATTTATATAAAAAAATTATGGTTAGGTAAGTATAGGTATTTTCGTTATGTTAGTTAAGCTTGTTAACGCCATCTATTGGCGTTAAATCAACAACACATGGCACCCTCTAGCGTCGAGTAACTGGAAGCTCGGTGCAAGAGGAACGGAATGGAAGCGGCGCACGGGGATCGCTGATTGGTCGTCGCCGAAGGACTTCCCAGAACGTTCGATTCCTTCGCTCCACGGTTCAACAGTTCAAATTGTGCAATAGAGTTCGACACTCAAGAAAAAGATGGTAGTCGGTCCACCATCACAATTTTATAGATAATTCTCATATTGTAATATTGCAACTCATGTAAAACATTAATAAATGCCTAAACCCTAATAAATAAAAGGACCGTTCATTGAAGAAGCCTGACCCTCAAAACACACAAACATATTGGACCTTCGAGCTGGATCGGAGCGGCTTCAAGAACAAGTACTTGTGGAAGTCGGCAACCAGCAGAAAATAAAACGGTCAGGCCATTCAGTGTTCCTATCCAAACCCATCCTCAAGGCTCATTTGTGCTAATATCGTGTATTCTTGTGCAAAATTCCAGTTACCTAGTCGTGCCGCGAGCCCGCGTTCGAAATACCTACCTACCGCCATTTTGAGCGGTGTGATTTCGTGTTCGATCGAGCAAGTTAAAAACTGTAAGTACTTTCTTTTGTCTCTTATGATCTCCCAAAATGCCACTCGACGAATATAAAGATTTGATTAAGAAAAGGGGTGTAGTAAAAGGAAGGTTTACTGTATTCGTTAAATATGTGCAATCGTTACAAGACTTAGAAATATCAGAATCTCAAAAGATAGCTCTGGAAGATCGTTGTAATAATACTATGTCACTATTAGAACAGTTCTCAACCATTCAGGATGATATAGAATTTCTCCTACAGGATTCTGAAATAGACTTAGAAAAACAATTAATTGAAAGAGAAATCTTTGAAAATCTATTCTATGAGATTACATCTAAGGCGAAATGCACGCTAAAGAGTAAAGAAATTATTGATAACAATGTTAAAGTCTCTAATAAGACCTCTAGCATTAAACTACCTACTATTTCGTTGCCCTCCTTTGACGGTTCATTTGAACAGTGGTTAGAGTTTAGAGATACCTATATATCCTTGATTCATAATTCTAAAACTATAGATGATATTCAAAAATTCCATTACTTGCGTTCCGCGCTCACCGGCACTGCTAGTCAAATAATAAAATCGTTACAGTTTACTGCTGGAAATTACACAATAGCCTGGAGTTTATTGGAGAACAGATTTAATAATAATAGATTACTCGTTCAAAACCACGTTAAAGCTCTGTTCTCATTACAGTCTTTACACAAAGAATCTGCATTTCATATTCGTAAGTTGATAGATAACATATTAAAAAATATTCGTGCTCTTAAAGGTCTAGATGAGCCCACAGATCAATGGGATACTTTAATCATATTCCTTATTGTTACTAAAATGGACTCAACTACCGAGAAAGAGTGGGAAAACCATAAAAGTGCACTTAGTAAATTACCTAGTCACGCTAATAAAAAACTAACACTAAATGATATGATTACATTTCTTACCGACAGGGCGGACATGTTAGAATCTATTAAAGGTACACATGATTCTGTTAAGCAAACGTCCGATGGTTCCGTAAAGAAATCCTCATCCAATCAATCAAAGCAGGCTAGCTCGCATAGCTACGTCGCAACACGTAATAATAATAACAATAGTTCGTATAAATCATCACAAAAATATAATTCGAACAATGATTCTAAACGTTACCAAAGGTGTAATATGTGTAAAGAGAATCATCCGCTATATTCGTGCAGTAAATTCAATGACCTTCCTATGAAGGACAAATTATCATTCGTTGATGAGAACAAACTATGTAAAAATTGCTTGCGCGCTGGACATGCAGTTTCTCATTGCTGGTTCGGCGCCTGCAAGCTATGCAATCGTAAACACCATTCGCTTCTTCATGGTGAGTGCTGTGATAACGGCAGCACGTCGAAGTCTGTAGGGCCGCACGACGCGCAAGCGCCGGCGTCCACATCGTGTCGCGAGTCCGAAGCGACGGGCAGCGTACACAGTACAGCGTTACACAGTGCGTCAACTTCAACGCGTCAACAAGTTGACAATGGGTATTCATTTCAAGAACCCGTTATTCTATCAACTGCATTATTAGAAATTTTAGACCGTGATAACAAGTATCACACTATTCGTGCTATTCTAGATAATGGCAGTCAACATTCATTTATCACAAAATCGTTATGCGATAAATTAAAAATTCGATTGATACAGTCCACAGTACAAGTCGCAGGGGTAGGTAATTCAGTAACCCAATCTACACAATCGTGCAAAGTGCAGTTGCGATCTAAAAATAGTGAATTTAATACGCATTTAAATTGTCTTGTCTTACCTTGCATTACCGCAACGTTACCTTCCGTTACTCATAATATCGCAAAAATTATGATTCCTAGTAATGTATCACTCGCCGATCCTAAATTTTTTATGTCCAATAGAATCGATTTATTAATCGGCGCAGATAAATTTTGGGAACTTTTAAGTGAAGGATTAATTCGACTTGATAACGGCCCATACCTACAAAACACCAAGTTAGGTTGGGTTGTATCTGGTGTCATACATGATACAAAAGGTTCATCCGTTAATCGCGTCCAATGTAATTTTACGCACACGTACGACAACTTAGATATTCAATTAACTAAATTCTGGGAATTAGAGGAGATAAGTTCAAAAACAGATAATATGTCTAAAGAAGACCATGATTGTGAAAATTTATTTATAAAAACCACTACACGTGATAATCATGGTCGGTTCTCTGTGCGTATTCCACTACGCGAATCAGCGGATCAACTAGGCGATTCATACTCGCAAGCCGAGAGTCGGTTCCTCGCGCTCGAACGCAAGTTAGGTCGGTGCACACCGAGTTATAAAAAATTATATTTCGATTTTATGCGTGAATATTTGGAACTCGGTCATATGACAAAAATAGATACTTATACATCTCCACATTATTTCTTACCGCATCACGGTATATTTAGAGAACATAGTACTACTACGAGATTACGAGTAGTATTTGACGCTAGCGCTAAAACTACTTCGGGTCAATCGCTAAATGACATCCAACTGATTGGCCCGTCTTTACAAAATGATATTTTTGCCATTCTGCTAAGATTTCGCCAGTACACATATATTGCCTGTGCAGATGTCGAAAAGATGTACCGACAAATAATTATTCAACCTGATCAACAATATTTACAATTAATTCTATGGAGAGAAAGCCCGTTAGATGCGCTCGGTGTGTACCGGCTTAACACAGTTACCTATGGCACGGCGTCCGCGCCATACCTAAGTATGCGATGTTTGCAACAGCTGGCGTCGGAATGCACTGATAAAGACATCGCTAATATTATTTACAAAGATTTTTACGTAGACGATTTGATAACGGGTTGTAATGATAAAAAGGAATTATTAGACATTTGTAATAAAGTTTCTACGGTAGTACAATCGGGTTGTTTCGTTTTACGAAAATGGTTGTTCAATTTTGATTTGTCAACTTTAAACGCGTCAAAGAATTTATCTCTAGGCGAATCCTGTCAAAGTAAAACTTTAGGTTTAGGTTGGTTCGCCAATACAGATGAGTTACACTATACGACTAAACTTAAATTATCCGGAAGTCACGTTACTAAGCGCATTATGTTATCGGCAATCTCACAAGTTTACGATCCGTTAGGTCTATTAGCGCCTATTATAATACTTGCAAAAATATTATTACAGAAATTATGGACGTATAAAATCGGATGGGATGATCCGGTGCCTCATGATATTTTAATTAATTGGCAAAAATTCGTTGACACTCTTGACTATTTGGGTAAATTGCGTATACCGCGTCAGGTTATCAATAGCAAAATGCAATATATAGAATTGCACATATTCACTGACGCCTCTCAAAATGCTTACGGCGCTTGTGCTTACGTGCGTATGTACTCGGATAACAATACCAATGTATCCATAGCCTTATTATGCGCTAAGTCGAAGGTCGCGCCTGTCAAACCGATAACTATACCGCGTTTGGAATTATGTGGGGCATTATTAGGTGCAAAGTTGTACACAAAAATTATAAATTCACTTCGTTCGAATTTTACTAATGTTTATTTCTGGTCTGATTCCACAATTGTGCTGGGATGGCTACGAATGTCACCTAACACTCTTAAAACATTTGTACAAAACAGGGTGGCTCAAATTAATGAGCTCACTGGCAGTTTACCATGGTTACACGTAGGAAGTAAATCTAACCCAGCTGACTTGGTGTCACGCGGGGTCACGCTGGACGCGCTGCGCACAGCTGATATTTGGTGGCACGGCCCGACATTTTTGCACGAACGGCTGTGTAATTTTAGTTATGATCATAGTTGTCACAATGTTAATTTTAACGAGTTGCCAGATATTAAATTAACTACCACACTGTTAGTACATCAAATTAATGAGAATACGTTTCCGTTTGAGAGATTCTCTTCATTTTCTCGTATGAAGCGTGTATTTGCTTACATGTTACGTTTCATTGATAATGTTCGTAGTAAAATAAAGGTAAACCGTAAATATGGCCCGCTTCAAGTAGATGAGTTAAATAAATCTATTATTAAGTTGACTCAAATGTCACAAAACCAATCGTTTCCTGATCTTGATATTTCATCAAAGGGGAATGTAACCTTAAAGGCTACCCGTAATATTTCTGGTCTTAATATATTTGTTGATAATAATAACATTATTAGAGTTGGGGGTAGATTGGATAATTCTTTAAGCTTTTCATACAATAAAAAGCACCCCATCTTGTTGTGTAGTAAACATACCTTTACACGTTTGTTATTTCAATATGAGCACAAACGCCAGCTTCATGCCGGTCCTCAATCACTGTTAGCTAGTATACGGGAAAATTGGTGGCCCCTCAGAGGCCGCAATCTGGCTAGAAATGTTGTACATACATGTGTGACATGTACACGTATTAAGGGTAAAACTGTTTCAGTTCAAATGGGTAACTTACCTGTAGAAAGGCTCGAACCAGGTTATCCGTTTATGAGGTGCGGTGTAGACTATGCAGGACCCATGTTTATTTTGAACCGTAAAGGGAGGGGCGCTAAACTGGAGAAGTGCTATATTTGTTTATTTGTATGTTTCTCAACGCGTGCAATTCACTTAGAATTAGTTACTAGTTTAACAACGGATGCTTACATATTGGCTCTAAAACGGTTTGTGTCTCGACGGGGTAAACCTGCTGAAATATTTTCAGACAATGGTAAGAATTTTGTTGGGGCAATGAGTGAGCTTACACAATTTCTAAAGAACAATCATGATAATATTATGGAGATTTTATCTAATGATAATATAAAATTTAATTTTATACCACCATACACACCGCATTTTGGGGGATTGTGGGAGGCAGGAGTAAAGTCCTGCAAATATCACATCCGTCGTGTTATTGGCAACACGAACTTAACGTACGAGGAGTTTAGCACGATACTAACTCAAATCGAAGCTGTCCTAAACTCTCGTCCCATGTACCCACTGTCCACAGACCCAACTGACCTTCTTCCCCTCAGCCCTTCTCTGTTTCTGATTGGCCGACCGCTCACCGCACCCGCCTGCCCAGACTTGATGACTACAGCTTCACATCGCCTGTCCCGTTATGACCGCGTGGAACAGATGCGCCAGCAGTTCTGGCAGAGATGGTCAAAGGAGTACATAGCGGAGCTTCAGACAAGAACGAAGTGGAAGACAAGTAAGGAAGAATTGGTACCTAATACTCTTGTACTCATCAAGGAGGATAATCTTCCACCTCTCAAGTGGCGCTTGGGAAGAATCCTTCATACTTTTCCTGGGAAGGATGGCCTGTCGCGAGTCGCTGACATCAAGACTGAGACCGGGACGGTGCGAAGGGCATTTTCGAAAATATGTCCTTTGTTACCACAAGAAGAGAAGGAGAAGACGGATCCACAATGATCATTCACTAATACTTCGTTGGAAGCAGGAGCTTCCAAGGCCGGGGGCATGTTAACGCCATCTATTGGCGTTAAATCAACAACACATGGCACCCTCTAGCGTCGAGTAACTGGAAGCTCGGTGCAAGAGGAACGGAATGGAAGCGGCGCACGGGGATCGCTGATTGGTCGTCGCCGAAGGACTTCCCAGAACGTTCGATTCCTTCGCTCCACGGTTCAACAGTTCAAATTGTGCAATAGAGTTCGACACTCAAGAAAAAGATGGTAGTCGGTCCACCATCACAATTTTATAGATAATTCTCATATTGTAATATTGCAACTCATGTAAAACATTAATAAATGCCTAAACCCTAATAAATAAAAGGACCGTTCATTGAAGAAGCCTGACCCTCAAAACACACAAACAAAGCTATTATGCTATATTCTACTTATAAAGTAATTCGTTTTCAATTTGATAGAGCATAGCATTAGCTTTCTTAATTTACTATTTCCAAACCAATTTTCGTGCGAATAAGCGAATGAACCCTACTCAAAAAACTCATTCAAAAACCCATTCTACCTATACATCTCTACAGATTTATACAAACAAAATCTGTATATATCGTAAATTTTCGGTCCCACATTGATATGTGGGACCGACCCTACTGCGACCGTGACGGGTTCCGTCACCGGGCTTTCCGTTGCAAAATCCTCTTGGGTATCCCTCGCCCGGGGAAGGCGAGAGGGTCTGCCGGACTTTTACCGGCTAAAAACCAACGGTGTTCCTTCTCCTGACCGTACGGCCGGGGTCGCGGGATTCGCAAAAGCATGCACCGCAACCCCGGCAGAGGATTTTCCACACCTGCTCTTTGTGGAAGAGCGAGCTACGTCCAGCTCGACACACTATAAATGAAGATTAAAAGCCAAACTACCACTCGCTAACCTCTATTACTTGCGCCGCGTAATAATTTATGGACGGAAGCCGGTCCGGGGACGCGGCAATTAGCCGACGCGTAACGAACCCTTGAAATAAATATCATTTAGTGATTAATGCGAGCGGTCTGATAAATATGTTGTTATTATTCATTGGGATAACGCTGACCGTATCGGAGTTTGACGATAAAACTGTGGGACCAGCTATGGGAGTTTTTGTGGTCTATTTTTCATAAGGTGTACGAAGATACGTAGTGGGGGCATGGTAGAAATAAATCTGCATTCAGCAAAGTATCATCTTACACTTATTAGCGCAGTGGCTGAACGGTCGGCTGGTGTGTAACGAATCGCGAGTGTGTTCCCGCATGAAACAAGTCATTGTATGGCCTACAGACATATTTTTGGGGTCTGGCTGTAAACGCATAGAAATACAAGAGTATTCCTAGTGTGGGGCACAGTGTTCTTAAAATAAAAATATAAGAATCTGGTTGAATAAGTCTTCTTCTACTTAGCGTGTTGATGGTAATCTAAATTGTGTTAGACCAGAAGTCAGCTATGGGCGCTGCAGTTTTCAGTAGCTTCCATAGTTCTTATATAATCTATCTATATAGGTATATGTGTATAAAAATTAATCCCTATTTCCCTCGGTCACGCCATAACTTGAGAACGACTTTACTGATTCAGATCATATTTACACAATATAATTGTTTTGTTGAAACAATGGTTTGTGGCTATACTGGGATCCGATAGGTGGCGCTGTAGTCAAATGATTTACTCGGGCACAGCCGCGGGAGAACAGCTTGTCTACAATAAAACTTATGATCGCAAAAGATTCGAAAACATCTTAATAGGATAAACCTATTTATCAAGAGAAGATACCAATTGTTAGGTCTAGAAATAATCTATACTAATATTATAAAGCTGAAGAGTTTGTTTGTTTGAACGCGCTAATCTCAGGAACTACTGGTTGGAATTGAAAAAATATTTGTGTTGGATAGTCCATTTATCGAGGAAAGTTATAGGCTATATAAAATCACGCTACGACCAATAGGAGCGGAGCATAAATGAAAAATGTTGCAAAAACGGGAAAAATGTCCACCCGTGCGAACCCGGGACGGGCCGCTAGTAATGAATATAGGTACCTAAATGTTTACTGCTGTATGTCTTCCGGATCTTAATATTGATTAGACAAGACACAATTCTTTCTTCACATCGGGAAATAATTCCTAATTTAAAAAGCTTGAAATATTTTCAAAAGATAGCGTAATTCTGAATTCTTGCGTACATCCTTAGCAGGAACAAAGTCGTTATTTTCTTCCAGATATGTTGCCCTGGTTGGCTTACACCCAGTTCTTGATAACACCACTCCAGCTAAGGTTCCACTCGCTCTTCGTGATATGCCAACGAGGATTTGATTGCTTTGTACGCGAAAATAATGGCCGACGGTTAAACTCCTTCGCTCCTAACTGTTGAATAAAAGTTTTTTGTAATTTCACGTGTGGCAATACTGGGTTGTCTTTCAGAAAAAACATTGCAAAGTAATGTAAGAAAGATTCGATTACTTATACAAGTATAAGTGTCTTTTGTAATAATTACTGTTTATCGTCTCTTATCGACGGTAATTGCTGAAGTAATCACTTGCCCATATTTTTATGTACCTGGCCTGTACTTAGGCGTTTATGTAAATATTATTCAACTCTAAATTTAAACCATCTTGCGTTGCATTTCAAATAGTATCGTTTTTAAGATATTAATTCTTTCTTGCACCATTAAACTCCATCATATTCTTTATTTTTGCCATATAGGTATTTGTAATTATTAAAAAAAATAACATTACCAAAATATACGTAAGTACCTACCTAATAATTTTATGACGTACGTGTAGCATCCTTACGTGTAACAGAAAGGGATTGCTATTTGCAGCAATGGATATGATTCGTGTAAACAAAAAATATTATAAGAATATAAACCATAATATATTCAGTCCATTAATGTACCACAACCGGGCACGGGCCTTTTCTCAGAATGAGAAGGGTTTAAGCTTTAGTCCACCACGCTGGCCTGGTGCGGGTTGGCGGACTACATACACCATCGAGAACTTTAGCACTCTCAGGTGTGCAGGTTTCCTCACAATGTTTGCCTTCACCGTTAACGCAAATGATAATCAAATTATGATCCGCACATATAAAAACATGATTAAGAAAAATTATTATGTTTAAAAACTTATCATTCTTCATACATTCTACATTACCATTATCCAAATGAAGATTAAAAATACTCACAAGCTATGCTACAACTACATAACCCCACTGCCTAGTATCTACTTTAATCAGCTAACACAGAATCAATTTTAGTAGAATCCTGATTTCCACAACTTGCAGCCGTGGCTCGCTGCCAACCTCCATGTAAGTTCCGCCTTTAAAATGCATCGCCATTAGTCTGGCGGCCCTCGACGAGTCTTCAGACCCCGCCGAGCGTATAAACTAAGCTAGTTTACTGCAAGATTTTTCTCGAGATCTGGAGAACTATAAAACGCAACAAAATTGGGAGTTTCGTTATTTTGTAACACTAGGTTGGGGAGATTCAGTTTTTGGAGTAAAGAAATCTCTATGATACTACCTACTTACAACTTTACACTACTACTATAGCAGTGATAGCCTAGTGGTGTGACCGTCGGATTGCCAAGTCATAGGTCTCGAGTTCGAACCAAGGCATGCACCTGTGACTTTTCGGATTCATGTGCGTATTGTATTACTTGCTTAAAAACGGTAAAGGAAAACATTGTGAGGAAACCGGCACGCCTGAGAGATATATATCGACGGCATGTGAAGCCAAGTCAGAGGCCCATGTGCGGTATAAACTCTGACACCAGGTTAGTCACTAACCACACGAAAAGAAGAACTACTACAATATCTGAAAGCTTCACAGCCTTCAAGTTTCACAAAATTCGTTAGTTGACTGACTAGTAGTTACCTACCTAATATACAAGGTTAGTCGGAAAGGGGGTACTAAGCCGCGGGCCAGTTAAAGTATCACTGATGGCTATTTTAAAACAAGTGTTAAAATTCGATAATTTTTATTTGCATGCAAAAGATTATTATTTTAGTTTATTAAAAAAAAACATACCTGCTTTAGTAATAAATTCAGAAAATTAAGTTTCTAATCCGTGACCCTAAATATGACCTAAATTGTAAACACAGCTGATCATAGTTATGGACAGATAGATTTTAACATATTTTTTACGAAATCTTTGAAAAACTATTTCTCTTAAACTATCAAGTTTTGGGGAAAGTTGTAGAACAAAAGTTATCCCTTATTATCGGTACTTTAACACCCTTTCGGCTTAGTACCCCCTTTCCGACTAACCTTGTATAAGTACCTAGCACACTTTATCTTTGCATAGGTTAAGTATTTTACGTCGTCGTTGGCTGGAGACCCTTCAGTTCTCGCCAGTAACTGGCCGGTTACGT
The DNA here is from genome assembly GCA_910594945.2 of Amphipyra berbera. Lineage (NCBI taxonomy): Eukaryota > Metazoa > Arthropoda > Insecta > Lepidoptera > Noctuidae > Amphipyra > Amphipyra berbera. The sequence continues at coordinate 2,855,366 of OU343136.1, read as the reverse complement.
AGAAACGGTCTGCAAGGACAACCAACAAGAAGACGACTAGAAAAAAAATTAAGAAATATATTTGCATGAAGTAACCACCATTATACAGAGATATCCTAAATTCTTATCAGTAGATAACTTTAAATTTCAATACCTAAACAATAATACAGGCCTGAAATGTAAACCTAAGTTAAAATACTAATCATCAAACCAACGGTATCGTTATGATAATAATAGCAATTAGAATTATCAAATTATAGCTCTTAACGCCACTCAGCGCTATCGTGAAACTTTAAATGGGTTACGTTAAAATTAATGAGTTTACATTCAGTTTAGTAGTTCAGTTTAACAACAAACGGACGCTGGCCGTGACTTTAAATCAGTGTTTAACATGTATAAAGTTCAGTTTGTGCCCGTGAGTGGAGTGGATTCGATGGAACGAGAGGTCTTCTTCTCTCGGTAGTCGTGTCGGCACTAACTAAACGAGAATAACTAATGCCGTAGTTTTCTTCCTTTCGTGTGGTTAGTGACAAACCTGGTGGCTGAGTTTATGCCACCCATGGGCCTCTGACTTGGCTTCACATACCGTCGAGAAATATCTCTCAAGTATGCCGGTTTCCTCACGATGTTTTCCTTCACCGTTTTTAAGCAAGTGATAATTATACAATACGCACATGAATCCGAAAAGTCAGAGGTGCGTGCCTTGGGTTCGAACTCGAGACCTATGACTTGGCAGTCCGACGGTCACGCCACTAGGCTATCACTGCTAGTCCCATTTTGCCCTGAAAGCCTGACAAATAGGATTTTAAAAGAAAAAAAAATCGCTCGTTCACTTTCGTTCGGCATCTTTTGGCGGGGCAGGGTTGACCGAAAGCCGGACAGGCCGATCTTGTATATATTTGGCGGGACACTACTGTAAAAAGCCGGACACCTGACAGCCCTACTCGTGTCGACACAAACTAAACGAGACTAACTAATGCCGTAGTGAAAAGATAAACCGGTCTAACCTTAGGATATCGGCATTGCCCAGTTACTACGTTGCGGAGGTCTGATGGCAGTCGCTCAGTCTAACCAGATGCGGCTGAATACCAGTATTCAGCCGCATATGGTTAGACTGGAAGCTGACCCCAACATATACTGGCCTGCAAAAATAAGTATCACACTTTTAAAATTACAATAACTTTTTAGGTACACAAGATATATTTTCGAAACAAAAAGGACTCAAAAAAGAGTTTAACTTTGTTACTATAGTTTCAAAGAAAGCTGATAAAAATTGCTATAAAACGTTTTTTATTTTAAATCTCTAACTTCTATAGTTTAGAAAAAATTGAAATTTTAAAAGTGTGATACTTATTTTTGCAGGCCAGTGTAGTTGAGTAAAGGCTAGGCAGATGAAGTAGTGAAAAGATTAGTCAGTCAGCAAGGTTGGTACCCTAAAATGGGGTGAATAGGGATGCAGGATGCAGGGGTGAATCGGGACGAAACATTAAAAGGGATTTTTACATTGAAATAATATTATTTCAATGTAAAAATCCCTTTTAATGTTTCGTCATTACACATTACACTCCTTTTTGGCAGCAAACTATATAGATTGTTGCCAAAAAGGAGTGTAATGTGTTTACTGTATTATAATTAACGATTCAGTGTCCTTGTTGACAAGAAACTATATTATTTCAACGTTAAAATCCTTTATAAAGATTCGTCCCGATTCACCCCTGCATCCCTATTCACCCCGTTATATGGTACTGTAGGTAGCGAGGCTGCCTACACAGGGTGCGCCGGACGTACATAAATACCTATCATCACTTGTGTAGGCTCTTTTAATGCACCTCAATGGGGTTAGGTATTGGAAAATGCTTATCAAGCAGATTTATTACACAAATTAAGAAATAATTTGCCATTCTGGCACTTGTCTCATTCAAAATCATTAAAACTACGATTTTCATTTCCTAGTCACCAAATACGACAAGTCTTTCTACCGTGATAAGGGCGCGGTTATAATATAGTCCCATGTAATAGGGGTGTCGGGCACAAATCCAAATTCCGGGCTGCTACTTAGGAATTCCACACGGAAAAACCCAATAACACTGCCCGACCTAGGGATCGAACCCAGGGCCTCAAGATCAGCAGTCTCGCTTGCCACCACTAGACCAACGAAGCAATAGACAAACTGATATTTTATATATTCCTTGTAATTTTTGGATTCTGGATGATATCAAGTTGATTTGTTTGTGTAGGTAATTCATGAAATTTCAAGTTGCTTATAGCAACAAGACCGAAAATACTAGGTACTAGGTAGGTACTAAATAAATAAAACACAACAATCGCATTGTAAAACAATTTATTTCGTCTATAATTTGCGTTAGATCTAACAATAAAGATAGTCATTGCGTCTCATACATAGTACACTAGACGCGTACTAGGTTAGTACTTAGTCATCTAGATGTTCTGAAAGGCCTACACTAGGAAGAGGGGGGAAATTTTGAATTTTGAATAGATTTATTCCAACTAACAGTATGTCTGTGCTCCTGAATTGCGCACTTACCTAATATCTTTAAAAAAAGTAAAAACAATTAAAAATGAGCTCTTATAAGGCTTATACACCACCATGCATAATGGACGTCACGGACACACCTCGGTGCGGGGCCTACTCCGAAACGCGAAAGTCGAAGATTCGGATCTAAAACAACGACGAACATCGATCGAACTTATCTTCTTTACATAGTATAAAACAAAGTCGCTCCCGCTGTCTGTTTGTCCCTATGTATGCTTAGATCTTTAAAACTATGCAACGGATTTTGATACGGTTTTTTTTAATATAGTGATTCAAGTGGAAGGTTTATATGCCCCACATTAGTATCCACATTGCGCCCGTGCGAAGCCGGGGCGGGTTACTAACAAAATATACGATCAAAGTATTGTCAAACAACGAACTACTAAATGTCAATGAATATTTGAGAGTGGGGTAAACGAAAGACAAAATGTCAAATGACGAAAATCGAATCGATCGTAGAAACCGAAGTTTTATGGTTGGAAAACGTACGATCCGTCAGCCGAAATTTAGCTCGATTTTCGGAGTTGGCCCCAACCTCCACAGTACGGATGCATGAACGACCGTGTGGAGACTGTCATTCAGCACCGACGGGCATCCTTGATGTCCACCATTCGCGTTATATGTAAGCCCCATTATTGAAAATCAGCTGCCTAGTTGTCATTTTGTCTGCAAAACGACAGCGCAATGTCTAGCAACTTTCTGGCAATAATATCACAGATTAAGCCCAAATAAAAAAAAATGCATAAATTAACCAGCTTTAACAAACCCGGCTTTTTAATATTTCCTAAAGTTGTTAAAATTTAATACAGATTACCTATCATCAATCAAGTGCGTTCTTAATAAGTTTAATTAATAAATTGTGTACCAGGAACACAGACTTCAATAGAAGTTAAAGATTAAGGTAAATATTAACATGTTACTTCACAGATAGTCCGACTAACATCATCTGTCCCGCAATAATAAACTCTATTAATGTTGCTTTAAGAGCGAAACTAGTTTGTATAGGACAGAAGACTTCACAGAATTATCTACTCATATATATTCTTCTTCTATAAAACAAATAATTATGTTCATTGGTTAATAGAGCGAGCGAAGAAGATTGGCGTATGGAATAAGTTCTTTAAAGTGTTGGATCTAGGCAATACCAAATTGTCAAAGCTGATAATAATTATATTAGTCTCCTAATCTGTTAATTATATCAATTCTGTCGCGTCTGTCGCACGGTTGCCGTGCAGCAAAGAAGCTTCAAACACACAAGTATTTGTTAGAAATGACTTTTTAATTTGGTACGGTTTGCTGTCGCCCGGTTCTTGTGCTTCAATTATAGCCCACGACGACGTTTTGCAGCGATACAGTAGAGATACGGTCGCAAAATAGCCGCGATGCTGTCGCTGGCTGTGTACCTTGCCTTAGCAGCCTCACGATTTTGTATTGCTACTATAACGTAGTCTGCCTACGCGAGGTTCTTGGTGAGCTTCCGCGATTTGCCTTTCTTCCCCCGAAGTCTGAATCAATATAATTTTTTTTTTTTTTATTTCGTGTGGTTAATGGCTAGCCTGGTGTCACACAAATCGATACAATGAAACTATATCACTACTGTACCGCTTCTGTCGCGCGTTGTTAATACGACAAGCGACCACATGCAGCAATGCAGTCACGCGTTCACGAAATGCCCTACTGCAAAGAATCGTCTTGGGCCAATGCCTTTAATTGTTAGACAACCGTTTCACAGATTTCCATTCCAAAAGGTACCCATAGCTATAGATCAACACGTTAAAAAACTTCTGAATACATAATAATTATGTATATTTCATAGCAATTGAATACAGGGTACTCCCGTACATCGTATAAGCTAAGATTACATTAGAGCGTTAAAAAAATATGCATCAGTTATTATATTTTAATTTTTATATGTTACAACCACACACATGGAATCGAGTCCTGTCCGTACACAGTACATACATACTTTACAATTGTTAAGTCAAGGTTACATTAAATGTAAGATAAATACACTCTTCTCACGATAAATACAATAGGGTATGTGACTATAATTTTTTTACTAGAAATCTCGAAACTATTACAAAAATGATAGGCAACAGTGAAAAAACTACTGAAATATTTAATAAAATGCCCAAGTTATAAACGATTGAAAATTGCTCACTAGACAGAGACAACATGACGCCACAATGACGTCATACCTTGCAAACTTCATAATTATTTGACACCACTCCGTACAATATCCGTTTCGCGCGACAAGGACAGAAAATGCCCCCTCTACAAACTTCGCAAGCGTGTAGCTCCTCTATTTTTTCATCGATTTTATTTATTTTTCACATATCAATTTGTATCTATACTTTCTTTAAAATAATACTAAATTATTGTACATTTTTAATAGTAGTCAACTACCCTATTTACTCTTTTCACGTGTTGGCACTGCAAGTTCTATATGAGCTGTGTTATGCAATAATGTGTCAACCCACAAAAATATTAATTCTGTGTTAACGCCGTCTAGTTATTGTTGTAGGTCTACTAAACGCTTGAAAAATGCAAACTGCATTAATTTTTTTTTGATAAACGGCGCTCCGTTAAATTTACTGCATTTCTGGGCATCTTTCAAGCGTTGAGTAGATCTACCACAAGAACTAGATGTCATGAACACAAAATTCTTATTTTTTCTGGTTGACACATTATTGCATAACACGGCCCAAATATTGTTTATTTTATAAGTAATGTAACCTTGCCTTGAGGATCCGTACTATATGGCAAAGTATCTCTTTTTATTGTGTAAAGTCCAGCCATTCAAATTCGTATAAACGGTAAACAAACCTTTGGTCGTGAAACATTTATTTTTCTGTAAGTAACCATTTGAAATACACTTTTTTAAAAGTGTTATTTATTGTAGAATTAGTGACAATTGCATCAACCCGTAACCATACCAAAATGTATGTCAAATCAATACAAATTAGACATAAATATGGTAAGTTTAAGGTTATAGTTAGTTTATATGGTACATTGTTTTACGGATTCTTAAAGCAAAATTAATCTATATAAATAAAAATGAATCGTCAAATGTGTTTCTCAGCGCAAAACTTGGAAACGGCTCGATCAATTCGGCTATTTTTTCTTTTATATATATTCCTTAAGGCACAAAGAAAGAAAAAAAATAAAAATTGCGTGGAAAATAGTAAAAACATAAAAAAATGCGTGGAAAATAGTAAAAACAACTCTTTCTTTTCCCACTACAGGCCAATTACTTTTGACAGAACGAAGTCTGTCCGGGCAGCTAGTGTTTAATGATCAAAGGTTTGTTTACCCTTTTATACAAATTTTAATGGCCGTATTATACGTTCACAGGCTCAAGATGTATTTTTTAACCCAAAAAATTAAAAAAGTGGACTATTTCCGACTTGGTTATCAAGTTCACTCAATTTGTGAGGTAAGTAGGTTATTAAGTAAACAAGGTCAGAGTCATACCGACCGCAAAAAATATTTAAATTTTTTTTTTTGGTTTGTGCATTATTATTTGTTTCTGCTGATATCGATACGCATACGATTAACTACCGGACAAAATGAGATTATTTGGGAACTACGGGGCTAATGGTGCGTCCAGACCTGACGAACGCGCCGCGAATGCGCCGCTCGCGAGCTGCGCGCGGACGGCGCGCGAGTTTTTGTACGAACATGAAATGCACGCGCGCAGCTCGCGAGCGGCTCGCGAGCGGCGCATTCGCGGCGCGTTCGTCAGGTCTGGACGCACCATAATATACATGAACATGGCATGGGAGATATTTCGATATTTTTTTAATACACTTCCGGATACCTGTATGGAGCCACCCGGCTTTTTTTCTGTATAAAGATCTGTAAAGTTCTCATCAAACGGAAAAATCCTCGCGCCCTCTTTTGATGTCATTGAATAATGAACTGTATCCGTATTGCCTTTAAGTATAAAATCCGATAATAACATCAAGCGTTCATATGCAAGGAAACGGGTCTTTATGCATAAAAATACACGATGACTCGATTTAGCAGTCCGGGAATAACATAAAATAACATCACGCCTTACATTCCCCGAAGGGTTCGGCAGAGGTGTTTTTAAAACACCCTCGTTTCGCCAGTTATGTTTAAGTTCCATGTAATTGGGGACGAGCCTATTGCCATTAACCGGGTACAAAATAATCATATATCAATAGTCCGGAAATGTATCTACAATTTCAATTATTAAAATATACAATAACATTGAAATCGTAAATGCATAGCGCCTGTGGCCGTAATGGTTTAAAAAACACATTCCTTAACTGAATTCATATTAACCCCATGGTTCTCAAATAACCCCATTTTGCGGTACACATGACGATAAATCAAGCTATATACACCAGTATAAGCTGACCTCTGATTTTACGGAAATTCCAAACAATGAGAGGTCAGCATTTATGGTCATATGTACTTTGTTAATAAAATATACTCCCTCTTTTATAATAATTGAGTAGACGACAGTAGAAGCTATACAGAGTGTAAACCAAATCACGTAATTCGTTCAAACCTCGTGATGTACTGCTGACATAGATTAAACCTGAACAGGATACGTTTGGATTCAATAAAAAAATAATTAGAAGAATTAAACATGTATTCTTAACGTGAGGCATTTTAGCGCTCCGACCGAATTACACGGTATCGCTCGACGCGCGGTCATTTAACTCGGGGGCACCAATTCTTGTATTTTTTTGTTTATTGTATCCAAAAGTATCCCGTGCAGGGTTAATCTATGTCAGTAGTACATCACGAGGTTTGAAGGAATTACATGATTTCGTTTACACCCTATATTTGCCATAATATGATAATAATACGGACCCCCTTCCTATATTTAATAACACTTTCGTATACACATACTTTCTTAAGCTTAGCAAATCAATATTGACTGTTACTTAGTTTAGATTAAACATTTCTATCATTTTAAAGGCCATTATTTAAAAAGAATATGTTTTTACGCCACCTTTATTTATAATGATATTTTAATTACCATCCATTTTTTTTCTACGCATTAGGTAATCTAAGGCGCTGTCCTAAGTGGCCATCGCTCGTGCGATGATGCGTGCGACCGATAAAAATATTCGCACGACCGTGCGATCAAACATACTGGTATCTACTGAAGGTCCTAATTGACGGTCGCGCGATCATGCGATGCAATTTTGAAATTAAATGAAATCATTTCACCGCACCATGAAATCGCATCGCATCATCGCGCGAGGGATGGCCAGGTAGGAAGGCGCCTAAGACTACATTAAAAAAAATGTTCATTGAAACTTGTAAAAACTTTGGATGGTGATTAAATAATTTTAAACAAAACGTTTAAATGCTCACAAATACTCAAGCATAAGAGACATTTTTAAATCAATTTACCCAATAGTGTCAAAATAGCCAGTCGTCAATTTCTCGGGATAAAATGAGAATGATATCAGTTTGTTTTTCAAATAACTTAATCAGGCAATAAAACAAACAATTACTTAACGGATATCGATAATCTCTTGACTTACCGACATCAACACTAGCACTATAGTATGTCTTATCATCGCGGGTCATTTTAATTTTTTTTTTGGCGTTTAAATGCCCCGTCGCATATTATAAGAAAATTGTGTCGATTCTGTTGCGCACTTTGACAGGACTATACTAAACTAAGGGTGTTTGTCTATTTCTGTTTCAATAGAAAAAGAAAGTGACAGTTGCGTTTAGTCTAGTTTAGTACTGTCAAAATGTGCTACAGAATCGAAACGAATGTCTGTCAGAAAATTTGTAAAAGGCACTCTTCGCTTACATGTTGTACTAGACACTAGCACCCATATTCTAAGACGTTCCTCCAAAACTTACTAGTCTCATACTGGACTCAGAACGACCTCGAAAACACCTTAAAAATTGTATTCTTAGTCGCAATTTCGAGTGAACTTTGAGGTTCCTCGACGGAGTCATTACGTCATAATTTGAATTATCTGCATCGCGCAAATAACGCCGCAATAAATAATTGTAAGGATTATCGTAAGCATATTCGATTAATTTTTATTACATACGAACTTTGACACTTCCTTCTTTAAGGTAGGTTTCGAGGTACCTTGAGTTTGACAGATGATTCCTTACCTCGAGTGAGGAAAAATCTCGAGTCGAGGACGTTTATGTCAACTATAACTACCGATGGTAGTGAGTCGAGGTGGGAGTCGAGTCGAGTAAGTTTTGGAGGAACGTCTTAGAATATGGGTGTAAGTATCAGAGCCGGGTCCGACACTGCAGGGCCTAGCACAAAAATAACGCGCAAATGGCCTTCGGGCCTACAGAAATTTCTTCTAATATGCGGCCGGACTAAATTCCAAACGTTTGCATCTCACAGACAAGAATTGTTATTGTAAAAGTAACATTAGTATCTAGACGTAAGTTAGTAGTGTGTGCAATATATTCTATATTCTAGCTCTAGGTATTCTGGTGTTACCTCATTTCTATGTATGTATTTTTGTTATTATAATGGCCGAATACTGAAGCGCTACCCAACATTAAATTGCCGTTAAGACTCATGCTGTCACTGTCACTCTAAAGCTGCGGTCCCACGGACCGTAAACTGACAGGCCGCGCCGAACGTTGCCACCCCTGTCGAGGCTTGTCGCGACCCGTGTCGAGCAACTTTGAACCTACCGACTCCCAACGGATCCGACGGGCGACGACAAGCCACCGCAGGCCTCATCGGAAGCGATGTTCCCACGGCCTACCGGCCCAGCTAGGTACGGCCTGACAGCACGAAATTCAACTTAATATTGAGTAGTGAATATTTGGCCATAAACCATGTATTTGTAGAAAAATCGCCAACGAGTCAAGTTGTCATTGTATATACTGTTTTCATAGTTGCCATTCAAGCCTCAAAAGTCAAATCAAGCATTACATTTCATGTTTTATTGTACTAGCTGCATTTCATTCATCCTGACCGGAATATACCAAACTATAAGCGCTCATGGCCACGAGACGGTCTTTCGCCGGCTCACCGCCCGACGCTAGCGCCGGCGTCGTGTGATTGGCTGACGACCGGACGTAAACCCACCCGGTTCGACGCCAGGCTTAGCTCCGGCGAAAAACCGTCTCGTGGCCATGAGCGCTAAAGTTCTGTACTCACTCATAAACAATGTTTCGGATACAAGTTGCCATGATTTTGAAACACCACGTGCAGTCCGTGACAGGTCAACATAGCAATTTTCTAGTCATTTTCAATACACAGCAACAACGTGAGCGAGATCGAAATCAATGAACGCGGTCGATGCGGTCTCGTGCAGGGGTAAGACTAAGATGGCGCGGGCGCTGTGCGGGGTTCGGGGCCCTCCACGAAGAGCCTCATGCCCGATTGCCACGTCGACCTGTCGTTGACTGTATATGGTTCTACAAACGATGTTCCAGAGCTTTTGCTGGCAGTAGTGTGTATCGCAACATGAGTCAACATTTCAGAAACGTATAGATTTTTGTTTCTGAATCAGTTTTCACAAAATATGTTTACAAGTGAATATATGGCTAATGGCCACATACTCAAACGCTCCTCAATGTTAAGTTGCCGTTAAGTTCGTATCGTCAATTCTTCTTCTTTTAGTGTGGTTAGTAACTAACCTAGTGTCAGAGTTTATGCCGCCCGTGGGCCTATGACTTGGCTTCACATGCCATTGAGAAATATCTCTCAGGCATGCCGGTTTCCTCACGATGTTTTCCTTCACCGTTTTTAAGCAAGTGATAATTATACAATACGCACATGAATCCGAAAAGTCAGAGGTGCGTGCCTTGGGTTCGAACTCGAGACCAATGACTTGACAGCCCGACGGTCACACTACCAGGCTATCACCGCTATAAATATCTATATCGTCATTGTTACTTGGGTTTAAAGTGACAGTCACCCGATTTCTGAATTAAGTATTCAATGCTAAGCAAGAGTGGTTTGAGCATGATTTTAAGTAGAAGTCCATACAAAACGATTCTCAATTATTACTTATCTTAGAATTCTTATATCAGAAACCGGCCGAGTGGCATTACGAGATTAACGGCAATGTAAAATTGAGTAGTGTTTGAGAATTTGGCCATAAATCTGTTGTTTTTATGCTTAGAACGACCTATGAAACCTTATTGGACGAGACAGAAAAAGATAACACAGAATACCCGTATAAGACATCTATTTACGATAAACATCTCCTATATTTAAAGCTATATTATAGGAAATTGTAATTATATCACATATACACATATTTATGACCATAATATTTATTATGATAAGGCTTGTTTGAAAATGTGAAAACAAATAAACGAAATAGAATACATAATAAATATATTTTAAACCTTTTTCAAGACATGCTATACCAGCGATAAGTTAAAACAAAAGAATACTTATTTCTGTCAAAATAAAGTTTATTTTACTGAATGTTAGACGCAAAATTATCCCAAGAACATAGGTATGTTACATTTTTAATATTAGTCATAATATGGTGCGTCTACACCAAGTCAACGAAGGCCAACGAAGGCCAACGAAAGCCAACTAAAGCCAACGAAAGCCAACGAAGGCCAACGAAAGCCAACGAACGTTTGTCATGAATTTGACCAAACTTTATAAAGAACGAATCTGGTCTCATTCGGATTTAAGTGGTTACGAACCATGTTCATTGGCCTTCGTTGGCCTTCATTGGCTAGGTGTGCGAACCAATAGACAATCATGTTGCTTTATGTCGATGACGAAATGAAGATCAACAACACGTGTACTATTGAATTGGAATTAATAAATGGCGGTTCGTTTGAACCACATATTTTACGCGAGCGAAAGACGATTAGTTGAACGGATCAAATATTCACCTTTCGCTCTTTATAAATCGAAATTTATATTCCAATTCTTCAAGTAAACAGGAAGTAACAGTACTCGCTAAACTTTTTTGACCGCTCTGAAGTTCGGCGAGTTGTTGAACAGTAGCAAAATACATACATACAATAAAATATTTAGTGTTAATTCCACGAAAACTGTTGATCAAGCATGATTGCAGTATGCAGCACCGCCCAAATGCAGAAGGTTCGATTAATAATATGCAACACACAAACACGCGTTTTCGTGTCCAAGCGGTCCACGAGTCAACATCTCCTAAGGATGCCCCGTGGAGGGGCGAAACACGTGTCGTATCCGTTTGATTTGTTTGTGTGTTGCATGTTATTAATCGCACCTTTTGCATTTGCATATATTTGCGGGCGGGAGGGCGGTGCTGCATACTGCATTCAGGCTTGATCAACTGTTTTCGCGGAATAAACACTAAATATTTCATTGTATATTTGTAGGTCATGGATTTCCGCAAAGTAAAGCCTGATTCCATTATAACTTGGCATTTCAAAGCGGCGCTGCTTGTCAAGGCAAAACGCGATAATACATCAAATTCAATACATTTTCATTTAGTTCCCAACTTCGCCGCGTGCCACTTTATATTGGACTGAGTATACCTAAATTTGCTACTGCGCAACCATTTGCGCGACTTCAGGGCGGTTAAAAACTTTGGCAAGTACTTCAGTTAGGAGATTCGAGATTGAAATCGAATAACATAATCGAGACTTTAATCGTTCGACATAAGGACGCATGCTCGTCAAAATGTACACAGCGAAATTCAACTTTAAATACTTTTAAATAAGTGTTACAAAATGTACAAATATAAACAATAACTCTGGGGAGTACATGTTTACAACACGATGGGATAGACAAGCGTTGTTACAATTATTATAAATATGTATTGATGGTATTAGAATGCGTTCGTTACGGTAAGGTTTGTTTATGGAATCGCAAGATCCGCCGCGTACTGTCACACAGACAACTACAACTCAATACGCGCGGTAAAATGCTTCTCGATAAACGCTCTTAACGTCATATGTTTGAATTGCCCGTTTTACACCCCGCATTAAGCTCCTTCGTCACCATAAATAAGGCTAAAGACTGAGGCCAGACGAACGTAATATTATGCCGCGCAAAGTGAGTCGCGTTGCGTTCGATTAACGTTCAGTTTCATACAATATTGCAAGTCGTCCAAAATTACGACACAATTTCAGTCCTTTAAATCCTTACAGTACATTACGCGACTCCTCACTTTGCGCGATGTATACAGGATGTAAAAATACCCTTAACGAAGCCGAAAGCCACATATTCTTCCCATCATTACGAAGATTTTTTGGTATTGGGCCATACTTGAGAACCGACTGGTTATGGAGATATTGAAGGTCAAAGTCACCATAATTTTGAAAGTTTTTCACGAAAACTAAATTTAAATGTTATTACTAAACATTCTTCTATACAAACATTATTAACATTTTCGATATGACAGTCTGCTGCGCGCGTGCTTACATTGCGCGCTACAATTATAAGCTGTTTTTAATACCAAAAAACAAAAGTCGTTTCCCAGCAATTATTTTTGCTGTATGTTACTTAGTTTGATGTACAGTATGCGTAGGCTTCGGCTTCGTTAAGGCTATTTTTACACCCAGTATTAAGCTCGTCTGGCCTTAGCCTAAGTGTCTGAAAATTGTTTTACTATTCAGTAAAAAGCGTTGGAGTAAGGAATCTGCAGATTATATGTAGAACTTATAAATTGTTTTTAAAGAGAAACGTAAATTAATATTCGAGAATAAAATCAAAAATGCATTTACAAATTAAAAACTTGATAAATCATTAAAAACATTATGTGTTCAATCGTCATAGAAAAGATCTAATCAGTCCCCTAACTCAGAACGTTTCGATAAGTCAATTATCGACCGATTCGATTTGTCATCTCGTTTTGTCTAGATTCTCGTAACAAGAGAAAATGAGATAACAAATCGAATCGTTCGACAACTTCCAAATCGAAGCTGACTGATTATAAACCGCGCGCGAGAGCTAGTCACCGCCTGCGGTATGTGAACGGCGAGAGGGGAGGGTGCAAAACAATAGGCCCGCTCTGTCAGTTAGCTTCGCCTTGTCTACCGCGCGCACTCCCCTCCTGCCACTCGCATACCGCAGGGGGAGACTAGCCGCAATTGCAGTATCATCTGACGTCATATTTCCGGACCTATCAAATATTTCGTCAAAAGACCTCATTCTAACACCATCAGTACCGTACAATATAACATTTGAATATCCTAGCTTATATTCAGAGCGGTATGTATTCCCGGATCTGCTGCAACGTCTCCTGATCGGTAGACTGTATTAAACGCTCGAAGGTTTCAGCTCCCACCTGGTTCTTTAGCGTCTCCAACTGAAATGGGAGGAGTTATTGTATAAATTCAATTATTTTTTCAAGATGCTAGTCATTTTTTTTATCTTTGATTCGGTGTGCCGGGACTGCTTTGAATGCACTCACGAATCCCGCGAACCCAGCCATGGGTCCTCGGGGAAAAACCGTGGTGGTTTTAGTCGGTAAGAGTCTGGCATAACCCCCCGTCATTTCCAGGGTGGAGGGTATCCATGAGCACTTCCTCAAGTTAAAAAAGGACCAAGTCAATATCAAAATATGGAACGTGAAACTAAGGTTTTGGAATCTGTCATTTGGTTACAACAAAGTTGTAAAGAACTCATCCTCAATAAGTTTTATCTATATTAATATTATAAAGCTGTAGAGTTTGTTTGTTTGAACGCGCTAATCTCAGGAACTACTGGTTGGAATTAAAACATTATTTTTGTGTTGGATAGTCCATTTATCGAGGAAGGTTATGCTAGTTATGCTATATAACATCATGCTACGACCAATAGGAGCGGAGCATAAATGAAAAATGTTGCAAAAACGGGAAAAATGTCCACCCGTGCGAAGCCGGGACGGGCCGCTAGTCCGTTATAAGTATAATATCTTCTACTCTGAAGGAGGTACTCGTGGCTAATTAACAACCGCACAGATCATACGATTCGCAAGGTTAAGCTGTGCTTGCCGTGGTCAGTTCGTGGATGGGTGACCGTTCATTATATATCGAGACCCATCCGTGCCTCGGAGAGCACGTTAAACCGTCTGTCCCGGGTATCATACGAATACCTATGACAGTCTTCACAGGTAGTCAGAAGCCCGGAAGTCTGATCACCGGTCTAACCTTTGGGTTTTGGTATTGCTCAGTAACTGAGATGCGGAGGTCTGATGGCAGTCGCTCCGTGTGAAATACTGGTATTCAGCCGCATTTGGTTAGACTGGAAGCTGACCCTAACATAGTTGGGAAAAGGGTAGGCAGAACCAACTTCTATTCAGAAGTCTAGAGGCAAAATAAAAGCAAGGCTTTTATAAGATACCTGATGGTGTGTGACGGCTCTAAGATCGATGCTGTGTGCGGGGTGCGTGGCTACGAGTGTGCGTCTCCTCAGCTCGTGCGGCGTGTCCCCCGCGCCCCCCGCCTCCACCCAGCGCGCCGCACCCCCGCGCCCCTCCAGCGGGGAGGCGGGCCGGGAGCCGGGCGGGGCCAGCAGCGCGCTGCGGGCCCGAACAGACTGTTAGCGCTCGAGAAACACATTACAAACTAGCTTATACCATAACAATTTTGGCGGCATCTATCACGCCACATGAGAACTACGCGGCACGATGATTGTCTAGCAGATTACAGCAACAACAAAAATGACAAGTCTCAAAACTGACGTCACAAATCCTGCATCGCGGTATCAAGATTTGACACGCAGATACAACTTCACGTATGCCCGCCAGGCATAAGACCAGCCTGATAGGAGGATCCTCCCTTTTCGTTGGAGGAACACCATTCCACGTTCCTCTACAGAATAATTAATAATCGTATAAAAGTGAAACTCGCACTCCAAACGCGAAGATCACAGTAATAGCCTACCGACTTGCAAAGGCTCAAACAACAAGTTCATCAATCCGCCGCCTCGCGGTCGCTCGCTCGTACACGTTCCGTGGGAAAATCTATACTCTATACAAATAAATAAAATTGAAGTGTCTGTTTGTAATATCAAAATAACAGCTTTTTACTAAACGCATATGAAAGTATATACGGTACTAATAACAAAAAACCATTTACTTTTTTTTTTGTTTGTCTGCCTATCTGTTTGTTTGTTCCGGCTAATCTCCGAAACGGCTAGACCGATTTTAACGGAACTTTTACTGGCAGATAACTGATGTTACAAGGAGTATCTTAGCTACTTTTATTTTAGAAAAACTACTTCTACGCAGACGAAGTCACGGGCACAGCTAGTATTATATAAATAACAACCAAAACTACCACCGGTCGTAAAACCCAAGCTAGCAAACTTATTGCTATAAACATGAACAAGAAATCTACCCTAATAATGGCTAATCAAATGAAGTTTAAAGTCAGCAGTATTAAATTATTACATAAATAACAAACTTACTCAACATATGCGCCGTTATCTTCTGCCTTCATGACGTCATTCAACACTTCTGTCAGATTAAGTAATATCGCAGGGAACCGCTGCAATACCGTCGCGTTTTGTGTTGTCAATAATGCTGCTAAACCTAAACCTAAAGGATAATAACAAATTTCGCGTAAGTTTGAAGAATTTTCAATACAGGGTGTAACGTGAAGCATTTTAGTGCCGCGAGTTAACTGACCGCGCGGCGAGCGACAACCGCGCAATTCACTCGGGGCGCTAAAATGCCTCACGTTAACAACACACGTTTACTTCTTGTAATATATTTTTTATTGAATCCAAAAGTATTCCGTATAGGGTTAATCTATGTCAGCAGTACATCACGACGTTTGAAGGAATTACATGATTTAATTTACACCCTGTATAAACGAGAATTTTTATTTTGCTGCCTGATCTTTTCAGCAACAAGTTGTTACGATGTTGTTACTCATGACACATCCGGAATGGGATTTTTGTCAGAAATTTGAATAATCAATAGTTAAAACTCGTTTTATTAATTTATCATAATTGTTCAGCGCCATCGTTCTCAAACTCAATTATAAAATAATACATGTTTATTTATTCCTATACTCGGGCCATTACAAACGTGCGAACTGAGTCATAAATCATTACGTTAAAGGGATGTGACAATGTTGCGCAAGTCGTTATCGATAAAGGGATGCCGCTCGGACGCAGGTGGGCGACGCGGTACGTCGATGACTAATTAATGCAATTAGGTGAAAGGTAGGTATTAATTTAAGTTTTATAGCATTTAATATAGTATGTTTTTAGAAGCAGAAATAAAAAAACACATCCTAAACAATATTTGCATTATTTCTTTAACCTCTCTCTCATTATCTTTTATCGACTATCGACAAAGCCTTTTTTACTGTTACACACAACACTTGGGCAGTTCCATAAGGCATATAAGTGCGAGCGAGAGGTCCGATAAAAATGATTTATGACTCAGTTCGCACATTTGTAATGGCCAGAGTATAGTACTAATATCACAAACTAGACTCACCAACAACCTTCCACCTCTCAACTAGCGTAACTAAATTCATCTTCTCCGTCCAAACATGTAAGAATCTATTCAATAACTTGGCAGGGTCTGAATCGTACTCAGCGATGCCATTGGCTGCCTCTTGTATGGCTTTGTAGAAGAGGTCTGTTGATAGCAAGATGACACGGGATACGAGGCAGAGTTGAACTGATAAGACCATCGGAAGGTCGTCGCCTTCGAGGAGGCAGCTATGGAAGAAAAATACATCGATATAAATACATTAAAATTGCCTCCACAAGTGACGATACTTAAGTACGTCCGGCGTACCCTGGGCAGTTAGCCCCGACACCATCCTTGCTGACTGGCTAATCTTTTATGCGATAGAAGAGCAATGTGTTTGTTTTTAGCTCTGCGACATCACAATTAGTGCTACTGCTAAGAGCAATATTACTAGGTAGGTAGACTAGAACTAATTTAATGATTCCTTAGGGATGATTTCCACCAAACGGCTCGCATCGCATCGTATCGGAAAGGATACGAACGGATGCGGCGACAGCCGAACACGTCCGGCAGGATGTCGACGCATACGATCGGCTCCGTACCGTCACTTGCGAACGTATCCGTTTCTGCGCTTAGTCAAATAGTTTAATAATTCCTACCGTGTTGACAGCCGAAAGGATCCGATCGGATACGACGACAGGCGAACGGAGCCGATCGCGCGTAGCAGCATAGTTTCGGCTACGATCGCGTGTCGCGGAAGACGCCCGCTGTCAAGCTGCTGTGCGCGGCTAGTAATATAGACTTTAAATACTGTGTACTCGATTTAATATCGTTTAAAGATTGTAAAATCCGTTTCGATCCGATGAGATGCGAACCGTTTGATGGAAATCATCCTTTATGCAACGGCCTCTGTAGTCTCTGACATTTCAACACGGTTTTGGGTGGAGGATATACGCGAAAAAGCTTTTTAACGGTAAGATTTAATTGGTAGAAACTAGTCAATTTGCCCAGATTTAAGTTTGAATCAAAACTTAGGCAGATTGTAGTACTGTTGCGTCATCGAGTGCATTTTTTATTCTTTAACTTAGTCGCGTTAATCCAAGTCGCACCTGATAGTAAGCGCAGACAGGGTCTAAGATGGCGCAAACGAATTTAAGTAGCAAAGATATAGTGACTCACCTTCTGGCTCTCACATATAAACGATTCATTTTTTTTTTTTTTTATTTTGACTATGTCGCGTTTCATCCTAATCTCAACTGATGGTAAGCGCAGACAGGGTCTAAGATGGAGCACACGAATCCAAGGAACAGAGATATACCCCTCTGGCTCTCACATACACATGACGGAACACAGTAAACTGCTTGGCGCCGGACTTTAATGTGAGGGTGGTAGCTAGCCAGGCGGAACGTATAGATCCCACCACCAAGCAATATATATATATTTATATTGTAATTATAGACTGGCAACTTTTACTTATTGCTTTAGAAAATAAGGCTATCGATCTTGTTGTCTTCAATTACTGAAAACATACTCACTGAATAACCCTTATAAGTATTGGCCAGATAACTTTGACTCCTAACAAGGCGTTCCTGTCGGGGAAGGTGACACTGATGCAGATCTCCGCCATCTTCAGCACGGTGATGACGCCTTCAGTCCTCATGTCACTCAGCATGTCGCATAGCAGTGCCATGCACTTGCCTCCAGGTCCTGAGAGGAACTCCTCAGGGCATAGGAGGGTGTAGGCTTGCATTATGTACACTACTATTCGGAGGTGTTCGGATGATTGTTCTGTGAAAGAATTGTTGGGTTAGTTGACACGTTGTCAAATTGCACGTAATGAACGAGGGTGTGTATAGTACGACACAACTTAGGAATCACATCGGCAAACTTCGTAAAACCGACCACTTCCGAACTGAGTGTGACTTCAAAACCACGAATGTTTATTAGTACTGCAGTACAAAATTACCTTTACGCTGACGCAATAAGTGTGAGTGGCGTAAAAATGAGCGAATGCTATTGTTGTTCGATCAAGTTGGCCTACCTACTTCGTACACATTTTAGCTTCGTTTACATAGAGTTTCTCGAACTTTGAGCTTTTGGACGCTAAAAGGCATCAGACAATTTTTTTTGTGACAAAGTAATATGGCACGTGTTATTTACTCCATAAATGATCGTTCGAGTGTCGAAATGTGAAAATGAAATTTTAAGAACTCGCCTTAAGGCGGAAGTGGCTTTCAGGCAGATAATCTAAATACAATCATAATTCTTTAAAAAAAACTAAGAACGAAATATGGACTAACACCTAAATCCTTCTGATTCTGAGAAGAGACCCGTGCCTAGCAGTGGGTCAGTAATAGGCTGATTATGATTATGCTTAAGAACGAAATAAAGACTTACCTAATATCGGGTACAAATTATCAGCCAGCTGCAAGGTCGCCGGATCAGCGGCTTGCGACGTTTCTAGAACAGCGAGCCACAATTCCAGAGCGTCTTCTAGTAAATACACGTGCGCTGGTTCAGATAGCTTGGTTGACTCATTCACTACGCTCAAGATCCAGGGCCGGATGTTTGGAGGACATTCACCTAACGCCTGGGGGCAAAAGGTAACTTTTTGAGGAAAATTGTACGTAGGTCCATAGCATTCTAATCACCGGTGCAATGAATGGTCAAAGGGGAAGTTGCAATAATCTTAACTCTTGGGTTTGATAGTTGGGTTTGTTATTACAGGGTGTCAACAAAATCATGTAATTCCTTCAAATCTCGTGATGTACTGCTAACATAGATCAACCCTGCACGGGATACTTTTGGATACAATAAAAAGATAATTACAAGAAACAAACATGTGTTCTTAACGTGAGGTTTTAGCGCCTCGAGTTAAATGACCGCGTGGCGAGCGATAGCCGCGAAATTCGCTCGGGGCGCTAAAATGCCTCACGTTAAGAACACATGTTTACTTCATGTATTTTTTTTTTATTGATTCCAATTTTATCCTGTGCTGGTTTAATCTATGTCAGCAGTACATCACCAGGTTTGAAGGAATTGCGTGATTTCGTTTATACCTTGTATAAGTAGATAAAAAGACGACGTTGCCTTGACGGCAAAGTCGTCGGCAGACAAAACGCAAGTCGTGAGCGGTGTGTAGTATACAAGGAACTATTATGGAAAGACATGATATATCACTGTTTCGATCATGCCTTATCGTCTATACTAATATTATAAAGAGGAAAGATTTGTATTTTTCGATGTTTGTATGTAACGAATAAACTTAAAAACTACTAGATCGATTTCAAAAATTATTTTGCCGTTACAAAGCTACATTATCACTGAGTAACATAGGCTACGAGCGGAGCCGTGAGGATACAGCTAGTGTTATATGAACTGCCTCGTTGGTCTAGCTGTGGCAAGTGCGATTTCTGATCGTGAGGCCCTGGGTTCGATCCCCAGGTCAGGTAAAGTGTTATTGGGTATTTCCGTGTAGAATGCCTCAGTAGCAGCCCGGAGTTCGGATTTGTGCCCGGTTGATGGCAATAGGCTTGCCCCTTATTACATGGGACTCAGTGGCGTGCATTGGTTTTCGGACTAGGTAGGCAGGCACTAGCGATGCCGCCACCCGCGCGCCGCAGCGCTCCATCACGTACACTACCAACGCTTACCTTCAGTAGATGCACCAGCGCAGCCAGCGCGGCGGCCCGCAGCATGTTGTGCGCGGCGGCGGCGGCGTGCTGCCACAGCTGCGGCAGGTACGAGAACAGCGCGGCCGCGCCGCCGCCCCGCGCCACCCGCTCCATCACGTACACTACCAACGCTTACCTTCAGTAGATGCACCAGCGCAGCCAGCGCGGCGGCCCGCAGCATGTTGTGCGCGGCGGCGGCGGCGTGCTGCCACAGCTGCGGCAGGTACGAGAACAGCGCGGCCGCGCCGCCGCCCCGCGCCACCCGCTCCATCACGTACACTACCAACGCTTACCTTCAGTAGATGCACCAGCGCAGCCAGCGCGGCGGCCCGCAGCATGTTGTGCGCGGCGGCGGCGGCGTGCTGCCACAGCTGCGGCAGGTACGAGAACAGCGCGGCCGCGCCGCCGCCCCGCGCCACCCGCTCCATCACGTACACTACCAACGCTTACCTTCAGTAGATGCACCAGCGCAGCCAGCGCGGCGGCCCGCAGCATGTTGTGCGCGGCGGCGGCGGCGTGCTGCCACAGCTGCGGCAGGTACGAGAACAGCGCGGCCGCGCCGCCGCCCCGCGCCACCCGCTCCATCACGTACACTACCAACGCTTACCTTCAGTAGATGCACCAGCGCAGCCAGCGCGGCGGCCCGCAGCATGTTGTGCGCGGCGGCGGCGGCGTGCTGCCACAGCTGCGGCAGGTACGAGAACAGCGCGGCCGCGCCGCCGCCCCGCGCCACCCGCTCCATCACGTACACTACCAACGCTTACCTTCAGTAGATGCACCAGCGCAGCCAGCGCGGCGGCCCGCAGCATGTTGTGCGCGGCGGCGGCGGCGTGCTGCCACAGCTGCGGCAGGTACGAGAACAGCGCGGCCGCGCCGCCGCCCCGCGCCACCCGCGCTCCGCAGCGCTCCATCACATACGACACCACGTGCAGCACGTGCATCTTCGTGTCACATTCTTCAGATTCCACCTGGAACAACGTTCAAACTGAGATATCGCTCCTCAAAACCTCACGACCGATATCTTGAGGTTCAAGTTTTTATGGTACAACACAAGCAGTTCCAATGTTCTGCTGGGACGAATACGTAAATGATCACAGTTTTGGGAAACATAACAAAAAAATAAGATGACTTACCAGGAGTTCATAAAGCGCAGCAATTGCATGCGGTGCGTACGGCGCGAACTGTTCCACATCAAAATTGAAATCATCTATAGTACTCCTCAAGGCTTCTGCTGCTGCTAACTTGACAGCCGCATCCTCATCAGCACGGCTGAGAGGTTCAAGTAACGCAGCGTACATTGCTGGTCGAAGGGATTGTGATGCGCGCACGCCGCACCATTGACCTAACACGGATAGCAAACATAAATTAAATATCGAATTTAATTTTTATGGTGAGAGATTTTTCGTTTAAATGATTGCTTACCTATTAGTTGACATACACGTCTTCTAATGATTCTGTAGTTGTTGTCTTTGATTTTCAACTCTTGGCTCAGGACGTTCGTAAACCATTCGTCAAAGTCAACCTGGCCGAAAAAAAAAAACAAATGTCAAAGCTTTTCCTCGATGAAGCGGCGTTTAAGTTAAATGTGTGGCTATAGGCCGACCATTTAATACGCGTATCGCCTGAGGGGGTAGAAGGGAGCGAGGGGAGATGTTAGCGGATGGGTGAAAGGGGTGCGCGGAGCAGAGAGCTTACGTCAAGTGCGGCAGTGCGCTGGCTGTGCTTGCAGCGCGCGGTTGGTGTTTTTGTTACGGACGCTTGAACATAAACGCACAAGGTATACGACTGCCAAGATAAATCTCAAGATGAATCGCTCTTCCAGTTTTGCGACCAAAATTAACAAGCAAGCTAAACAAATAGCATACAATGTATATTCCTTTTTTAAAGCCAGAAAACAAGATCATAATTCTACAGAGTATCTTGAAGACGTAAACCTAAACAAACTTGTTGCTAAAGCTACAGGACTTTCGGTGACTACCATATGTAAAATAATAAAAGAAGGAAATGAACTGAAAGATGAACAAAATAATGTAAATTTTAAATCACCAAAAAAAATTAAACAAATCCGAAAGAAAAAAATTGAAGTTGACAGTTTTACAGAGGGCGTTGTTAGAAGAAAAATAACTCAATTTTATACGGTTTATAAGAAGGTTCCTACATTAAAAAATTTGAATGCGAAACTCAGAGAAGAAGGAATTTTAAATTGTGGCCGAGAATATTTGAGAACATTGATTCATAAACTTGGCTTTCGATTTAAGAAATGTCAATCAAAAAGAAAATTACTGATTGAACAACCAAACATCGTATCGTGGCGGTGGCGTTATCTTAATGCGATAAAGAAGCACAGAAGAGATCAAAGAAACATTGTTTACCTCGATGAAACATATGTCAATTCGTCATTAAATGTACCGGCGTGTTGGCAATCCAATGAAGAACGAGGGGTGCTGTCGCATATTGGCAAAGGGCCACGTTTAATTATTGTACATGCTGGTGGACAAGCCGGATTTATCGATGGAGCTCTTTTAATTTTTAAATCCAAAAGCAAAACCGGAGATTATCATAGCGATATGAATTTTGTAAACTTCAGCAAATGGACTAAAGAAAAGCTATTGCCAAATTTACCGCCAAGCTCAGTTATTGTTATGGATAATGCCGCATACCACTCGGTACAAGAGGACAAAAAGCCTACAATGACATCCACAAAAGCCACCATGCAAACCTGGCTGCAAAGACACAATGTTGAATTTGATACGTCTCTAAGAAAATGTGATTTATTGAATTTAATCAAACAACACGCGACAGAAAATATTTACAAAATAGATGAAATTTTAAAGGCGGCAGGTCATGAAGTCTTACGACTGCCTCCATATCACCCAGACCTGAACCCAATCGAATTGGTTTGGGGGGATATCAAAGGACAGCTCGCAAAAATTGAAATTGATTCTAATTTAGACAAAAAGAAAAATACACTGGAACAGTTATTTGCCGAATTCTCTGTAGAAAAATGGGTTAACTGCGATAAACATGTACAAACTATTGAAGATGAATATTGTCTGCACGATCGCATCGTTGATGAAGAGATGGACCGCTTTATTATTAATTTGCAAGATTCTGACTCCTCAAGCTACACAGACAGTGATGATGATTCAAGCGATATGGATATTAGTGACGAATAGTCCTATAAAAATTTTATCTGTGGTTAAATATTTCTTAAACGGAGTTAATTATTGTTTTATGATTTTGTACCTATGAAGCTATTATAAAATATTTGTAAAACTTAAAAATAAATACTTAAAAAAAAGATACTTATTATTTTATTCTTTACCAACAATGTCTATCTCGAGATAAATCTTTGGATTATTGACTCCGTGTGTAGCGTTACCCGCCCCCGCTCCCTTCTTACCGCGCAGGCGATACGCGAGTTAAACGGTCGGCCTATAGGATCATATATGATGGTGCTCTAACAAATTAAAACCGAAAACAAACTATCGGACGCGGCTAACAGCTGCGACCTATAAGTGTGCACAGTCGTTTGGGACGCGGCTGGCCAGATGTCTATCGGACGTCCAAACGCTTAAGAACGGCCCAAGGTTACGTCCGCAACTGACGTCCTATAGTTTTCACAGTTTAGTGTACATTAATTATCCAATTGCATATTAAGTCGCGACTGTCAGCCGCATCCGATAGTATGGTTCCGGCTTTAACCAACGATAATCGCTTTTAACAAAAATAAAACCGACTTCAAATAGTCTATCTCCGAAGTTCTTCATCAGATCTTCACCAAATTTAAATGGGACCACTTCGAAAGAGTACTCTTTCGAACAAAAAAAGAATCATTAAAATCGGTTCACAATTAGCAAAGATATCGCGGTACAAACATACAAAAAAAAGAACATACAGTCGAATTGAGAACCTCCTCCTTTTTTGGAAGTCGGTTAAAAATGACGTTAAACAGTGTCGTCTCGTTAAATAAAATGCTCTGATCAACACAAATGCATAATGCAAGTTTACTTTGCGCACTATTAAGTAGGAGCTATCCTCCTACATTTTACGCAGCTAAGTCAGTCTTCGCGTAAACTTTTGAAAAGACCGTGTGGCGACATCTACGACGCCACATACGAACAACGCAGCAGGACGATTGTATAGCAGACAACAGCGACAATAATGACAACTTTCAAATATGACGCCGCAGAATCCTGCATCGCGATATCAAGATTTGACACGCAAATAGTATAATATATACAACTTCCCAGCGTCAACCGTTGGGCAGTAGCCCGCCAGGCATAAGATCCGCCTCGTTGGAGGATCCTCCCAGTTCGTTGGTGGAATACCACCCCTCGTTCCTCCACCACCGGTTTTCATCCTAAGTTTGAGGAGTGACCCGTGTTGGTGACTACCCGGGCTGCACGACGGGTATGAGGCAGGCGACGGGCGAGAGGCGCGGCCGTCGGGGACCGAGCGCCGCCGGCGCAGAGAGGGGAGCATTCACTCAGAACTTACGTTTCGAACACACGTTTTGTACTGTACGCGTCGCGAGCTACCTTTTTGTTATTTTTATTTACTATAATTATACTAGTGTTACCTACAGTCCTAGTTCAGTTATTTCCAGAGTTCCTTTACACACCAGATAGGGTACTGGAGCCAACAACCCGTGAAAAAGAGATCATAAATACACATACTCACGTCATCATACAAATCAAACGCAGCTAGTCCAACAGCATTATATACAGCATCCTTCTTCAGTATCCCAGGCAAGTCGTCTGGTGATATCTGTTGCGTTTGCAGTGTTGCTAACAATCGCACAAGTTCCGGAGCCAAAACGTTGCGGAATTGGAAGAGTTCCATAAATAGCGCTTCAGTACACGGCTGGATATGGAAAAAGTTCAATTAACTTTTAATAACCTTATTATTAATTAATCTAGACAACTTTGAAACAGAAACGCACGAAAGATAGTCTTCCCAAATAAATAAAATCGGCGAATAAGGTTAAGAGGAAACACGGGCTGCAAAATATTAATAATTTGAATAGGTTTTTGCGATCCGTTCCACCCCTCCCGCAAACCTTCCCAATTGAGCACGAAAGAAACACCTGCATCTCGGACTGATTTCTCCTGTGCAATATTAGCGAAATCGTACTTTCATATTTCCCTGTTTCTTCCTTCAAATCTGGACCGATTTTAATATTTTTTTCTGTAATAATTTTAAAAAGACTGGTTATGTCTGTATGTTTATCTTTTATTTTTTATATTCGTCAAAATTGTTTGCCAGATGTTTGAAAACGGTGGTAAAACCGATCATTTTTTGTAAAATTTAAACGTTTTTACTTCTTTTAATACATTTTTTTTTTAAAAAACAATACATAGGGACATAGTGGTGGTAGATATATATGATATGGTAAAAAATATTTGCTCTGGTGACATTATCCAAGGAGGAAACTCAGGAATACGTTTGTATGGACTAAATGCCGACAGCATTTCCTCTCAACATTGTACAATATGAAGGTACCACAACATAAAAAAGTGTCCCAATCGGGTTTAAACATATTTGGAGAAATGTCGGGACTGGCCCAGATAGATTGAACCCGAATTATTGATAAAAGATACTCCTGCAGACAAATTAACTAATGCTACTCACCCTCAAACTATACTTCCAGGACTCGCCCGCCTCGTCAGTAGCGAAGCTCTCTGGTTCAGCGTCCCACAACGCAAGGTCATCAGCACTCAATAAGAAGTAATGAGACACTAAGTGCCGACACATGTGACAGAGAGTGTTCGCGTCCAAGACCTCTATTTTTACTTGATGGGCTTGAAGAGTTACTACAAGAGATAAAAGAAGATTACTGCATCAAGAAAACAGTGTAAAAGACTTGGGTATACGCTCACTGAACGTGAAAGCTCGAAGAGTGGTAATGCGATATCACCTCTAAAGGTACAATTCCATGCATCGCGGCCGATCGCAGCCGGGCTCGATCTATCGCGTGCGACAGACGCGCGCGGCTGATGCGGCAATAAAAAGAGTATGAGACTGTATGGCGCCGTTTCCGCCGTCTGTCGCTAGCCGCACGCGTCTGTCGTAGACTTCGGAAGCGGTGCCATACATTTTCATACTCTGACTATTGTCGCATCAGCCGCGAGCGGCAGCAATCGGCCGCGTTGCACGGAATTGTACCTTAAAGGCTTATCCAGCGAAAAGCTTACTGGTAACTAATCCGTCAGCTAAAAGAAGTAATAACGATATTACACCAAGATTACAGATAGTGCCATCTACGAAGACGCGCCCCACTCTTCGTCTAAATCGCGTGTTCTCTCGCACTCTAACATGAAGAGCGAGAGAGAACACGCGATCTAGACAAAGAGAAGGGCGCGTCTTCGTGGATGGCATTATCTGTATGTCTTGTACACACGGTGCCCCAAGAAAAGTCTGCACCTCAGGTCCGGCTTTCGATAGCGTGTCCGTCGTGTGCCTCAGATCAAAGCTTATTTTCAGGAATGAAAGTCTTCGCGCTCTTGTGTTATAATAATTTTTTGTTAAACACTAATATTACTTGGAATCTAAATTTCTCAGTTTAACACAGTCAAAATTCTCTCTATCATACTTACATGGCTCCTTAACCTGGTCCATTCCTTTCGGCGGCTTATACTCCACACACTGAAGTATCCCCTTCACAATATTGAGGCACTGTATCGTGAACCTCTCATATATCAATGCCATGCCCTGTTCAGTGAAACAGTAGTACAGAGCAAACTCCAAAGATGGTCTGATCAGAGGCACATAGGAAAACGGTTGGGAGCATAGGACTCCGAGAGCCACTTTGGTTAGATGAATAATGAATTTTTCACAGAGCTCCAGTGGGTATATGCCTCTGCCTTTGAGCAGTTTTCCTGAAAGAATTATGAGAGTTTGAATTGGTGTAAGTTTTTTTATACACAATACATCAAGAAAAAATGTTACGTGAGTAGTAACTGCTTTTTTAATTGTTTTTTAACTGCCTCGGTGTTCTAGTGGTGGCAAGCGCGACTGCTGATCGTGAGGTCCTGGATTCGATCCCCAGTTCGGGCAGTGTTATCGGGTTTTTCTATGTGGAATAAGCAGCCAGGGGTTTGAATTTGTGCCCGGTTGATGGCAACAGGCTCGCCCCCTATTACATGGGACTTAAACATAACGACGAATTGAGGGTGTTACTATACATATCTGCCCAATCCTTCGAGAAATACAGGCGTGATGTTATGTTATGTATGTTTTTCACGTATCGTGATTTCAGCAGTCTCGTTGGTCTCTTGATTTTGTAAAAACAAGTATCTTCCCAGACTATTCCCTAATGATGGTAGCGATGGTCGTATTAGTAGAGATAAACTACGATAACATGTCCCACCCCTCCAAAATTCAAAACGCTTCAATGTATTTGTGAAAGTATTTGTGGGAACACACTAACCGCTACACCGCTGCTTACCCACCGGACCGCCGCGAACGGCGCAATAATGCGAGGTGACCGCTCGGCCGCCACCGCAGCCCGAGAGGTGCGCCGGCGCCGGCATTCACCACGCCCCCGCCCCACCAGTCAAAGAGTATAATAATCCACCAGTCTACAGCCAGCCGCGACGGCGAATGCTTGCCCGTTCGTTCCGCAATCGCTATTTCATATAACTCGCTCACTTTGCCTTCCGCTTAATTTCTACTCTTACTCTCACTCTTTTCTATTTTCATTTCTATCAGCTCGTGCTTCTGCTTGTATAGACTCTGTTGCTCGCGAGTGATACATTATATGTGTGGAACCTTATGGACATTAGACAGTGATATTACTTTCGATAGACTGCGTATAATTTATCTCCCGTTAGGTTCCCACATATTTATAAAGCACCACCAATACTCCCAACGCATGTGTGCGTGTTGAGACAGCCGTCAAACAAAAAACAAACAACTACATACACACTCTTTCGTAAAGATGTGACTAAACACATTGAAATAGTAATTTGGAGGGGCGGGACATGTTATCGTAGTTTATCTCTACTAATACGACCATCGCTACCACCATTAGGGAATAGGCTGGGAAGTTACTGATCATTTAGTAAATCTAACCTTAAAAGTAATACTCACTGCACTCCAAACTCGTCTTAGCCCTGTCAAAGACGACATTCAGGAAAGCCATAGCGTCCTGGCTCTCATGTGCCTTCTTAAACCCAAAAACTGTCAGCTTCCTCAATATCCTGAGACAAAGGAGTGCCTTCTCCAAATGTTCCGTTATCAGTTCTGTGGCGGCCCCCTCTTGAATGTTACGTAGGAAAACTTCAGTGTTCTCGTGCCAGAGAGTCAGGATAAATGAGTATACTGTGCTTGTTAGATTCTGTGGAGTGTGAATTGGTTATAGTAACAATATAAAAAAAAAACAATGGTATGCTACAGTCTAATTTGGTAGTTATGGCTAGTGTTGCCGATCGATACGCGAATATCAACAGCAGTACGATAGTCTATCGATAGTTCAACGATAGTATGACTATCGATTGTACTATCGATACTACCGATAGCTAAGAAGGTGGCAATAGTACTGTCAAAGTGCAATACTATCGATACTATTGTTTGTACGTAATATGTGAAAATTGTAACGTGATTTTAAATAATTCTCGATAAAACCTTAGACCTCCTTATTAGTCAGAGCTTTTTCTATAATAACCGAAGAGTAGCGAGGCACCCAATACTAACCTGGAATGTCCGTTGATCACCAACTAGTCTTTTGGAAGCTAATGCCTTGACGACGTGATGGAAGATGAGGAGGGACCGGTGCTGCACCAGAGGCTGCGGTGCTTTCAATGCACCCATTAACTCTGGAACTAGGTCTGGCCAGTTTGTTGGACAATCAAACCTGTTCATAGAGCATTGTTAGAGATGAAACGAATAATTATTTGGCCTGATACCGAAAATCGGTACTCGGCAGTGCTCTCGGCCGGAGCGCCGAATATTCGGCCCTGGCTTAAAATAGACTCTTTTATTTGTATTGATGAATTAATAGATGATACGTTTATATCCGATAGATGAGCAGGAAACATTGATGGCATTTCATTAAATCATTCATTTATCTGCCAAAAACGGTGATAATGACATAATCTGTTGTTATTTTAATTACATGCTGTTATGTATTCGTTAAAATATGCTCTGATAATTACCAAGACGGCAATTACTCTGAGGGGCTTCTGGCTAATTACCAATCGCGCAGATCATACGATTTGCGAGGTTGAGCTGTGCTTGCCACGGTCGGTCCGTGGATGGATGAACGTTCGTCACACATAGAAACCCTTCCGTGCCTCGTAGAGTACGTTAAACAGTCGATCCCGGGTGTCATACGAATGTCGTTACGGGAAGTCAGAAGCCCGAAAGTCTGACAACCGGTCTAAGCTTAGTATATTGCATTGCCCAGTAACTGTGTTGCGAAGGTCTGATGGCAGTCGCTCCGTGTTCAATACAGGTATTCAGCCGCAGCTGGTTAGACTGGAAGCTGACCCCAACGTAGTTGGGAAAAGGCTAGGCAGAACATACTCTGATAATACTGAATGTAGGTCGCACTTATGGAGTGCAATAATCGTGTTTTGAAATAAAAGTAGCACGCTCTTCTAAAGTTATAAAATAACATCACAATTTCCTCACCTAGCTATTTTAGAAATCAAAACAGCAATTTGGGTAGCAATCTGAGCGACCGGCTCACTCAGAATGCTGGTCGTAAGGAGACCCTGCCTCAATTTTATCCTCTCTTCGTCACTGATGGAGTTAGGCGCATTCTTCCTCCAGTAACGGTCCACGCCGTTTTTTAAACACATCACAGCCAGCCATCGGACGTTCCCGTCAATTGAATGGTTTGATAGGACATTCTGTGAAAGATTGTTAATGTCTGTAGTGTAAGTAGCTGAATATTTGTTCCTCCATTTCATCATTTTCTTCAAATTCTTTGAGTAGGTACCTTAACTCACACACTGATCTATTAATTTAAAATGTTTGGGAAAACGTATACTTTTACAATGTTTGTAAATATATGAGCACCATGTATCTATCACATAATTAATTTGTCATTGTTTCCTTTTTAATTTTTTTTACCTTTTGTGGTATAGTAATTTTATTCTAAGTGCATCGTCTTCACATATAATTGTATGATTAATGTACCTATACATAATATTGTAAGACATTTTAAAAGAGTAACGGTGGAGTTTCTTGCCCATTCTTCTCCATACGAAACTACCTTTTGGAAAGGGCGACTAGAATTAATTCTATTTTTTTTTTTTGTAAATTTTAACATTAAAAGTGCCTTTTATGTGCGTAATTGTAATAAATACTTTGACTTTCACTTCAACGCCATTGGTCAGCTCCACTGGTATGGAATTACATTTGCGGTGTGATTCTCTAGTAGAAACAAGTTGTAGTGTAGGTATATCCCGAACACCCAACCTTATAAAGTGCGCCAGCGCTGTAGTGCGGCGGCGCTGACTAGTCTACAAACGCAGCGCTACCGCAGCGTGTTTCTACTAGAGAATGTCATAGCTGGTTAGATTGGTAACTAACCTTTTACAATCCCAAGTATGTATATCCACATCTAGGATCACTGATACCAAGGAGAACTTACCAAGAGTACAGAATAGAAACCAGGTTCCACCTCCCATTCTTGTAATTTCTTCTCAGCCGGTTTCAACACCTCCGTGTCCTGGCTGGTGGCACGGTTTAAGGTGTCTAGGACCAGAGCGTAAATGTTCGGGTCCATGGCTGTGGCGATTACCTGTTCAAAAATCATTACAAAAATATTATTTTAAAGTGTTATTGGGTTTTTCCGTGTGGAATTCTTCAGTAGCAGCCCGGAGTTTGGATTTCTGCCCGGTTGATGGCAATTGGCTCGCCCCCTATTACATGGGACTTGAACATAACGGCGAAATGAGGGTGTTACTATCACCTCTGCCCAATGCATGATGTTGTGTTTTTTGTTTCTTATTATTTTCCTGTGAATGGTAGCTGAAATGGACTGAATATGTAAAGTTGTAAACTGAGTAACTGTGGTGCAACTTAAGACCTTGGTCAACAATGGAATATTACGGGTAAAAAATTCAATGTCGTGCTTTTTTTTTACAATCATACCTTATCAAATATTCAAACCATGGAAACTAAAATCAGAAATGTTGAGGCTAATAATGTTTAATTTAGTGCATGGTAAACAAATTTTGACATTCAGACAGGTGCGTAGTACTCTCAACCGGCATGAGTGTATGACAAGATGTATGAATGTGGATGAAGCGAAAGGAGTATGTAAGAATCGTAGCATGTGGTGTTCAACAGTTTCTGCCTACCCCCATGGGAAAAGACGAGGGTTTATTTATGTATGTAAATAGATTTTTAATAGTGACAGACTGCAACAGAAGTGCTGCAGAAATTCAGGATTCAGTTCAGCTGTGTTGCGCTTGCACAGCAACCACTCAATTCAACGGTCCCTATGTATACTACCGAAACTACAAAATCTCAGTTTTTATTTTATCTGCTTTAAATGTGTGATATTATGTTATCTTAAAGGTTATAAAATAATAATTTTTTATGGGACCAAATGGCAACTATTACGCATCAATCTAAAGAAGAATCACGTAAATTGGATCATAAATCTCAGCATAATCGGTGTACATACATAATAAAATAAAAACTGAGATTTTTTCGATAGTATAAGTAGGGACTGTCGAATTGTACCATTAAGTTGGTGCAGTCATCTTGCAGTTGACATGCCCTAATGACACAGTTGCTGTATACCATGGATGCATTCATCAGAACTGTATGCTTTTTAAACTGGCATGTACAGCATGTGATTGGTGTATTTTATAGTATTGGGTACTTATAATATTCTATTCTGCCTAGCTTTTTTCCCAACCAAGTTGGGGTCAGCTTCCAATCTAACCAGATGCGGCTGAATACCAGTATTTTACATGGAGCAACTGCCATCAGACCTCCGCAACCCAGTTACTGGGTAATGCCGATATGCTAAAGTTAGACCGGTTGTCAGACTTTCGGGCTTCCGACTTGGGTACTATAAAATTAACTTTATTTATTTAACTAATAGTTAAGTGTCTTATGTATTCAACGAGTTTAAAACTAGTCTGAAACTGAGACAAACAAGAATCCAGTCATATTGAAGGCTAATTAAAATAGTTACGCAATGGTAGACTGCTTGTCTATAATGTTTATGGTGACATCTCAAACAATCAATATGTTAACAGTAGCATGATCCTACAACATGGAATACTGATCCTCATTGCCAATTGAAACGTCAACAATATCATAAGATTTATATCTACCATCTTTACATAGTATAAAACAAAGTCGCTCCCGCTGTCTGTCTGTACATATGTATGCTTAGATCTTTAAAACTACGCAACGGATTTTGATGCGGTTTTTTTAAATAGAGTGATTCAAGAGGAAGGTTTATATGTCCCACATTAGTATCTACATTGCACCCGTGCGAAGCCGGGGCGGGTCGCTAGTGTTTGTATAAAAACAATCCTGTTCTAATAAATCATACAAATTTAGTAAAATATTCAATGGAAAACCGAGAGCTATGCTTCAGAGAGCATGTTAAACAGTCGGTACCAGGTGTCATATGAATACCTGTGACAGTTGTTATGGGAAGTCAGAAGTACGAAAGTCTAACAACTGGTCTAACCTTAGAGTATCAGCATTGCCCAGTACCTGGGTTGCGGAGGTCTGATAGCAGTCTCTCCATGTAAAATACTGGTATTCAGCCGCATCTGATTAAACTGGAGACTGACTACAACATAGTTGAAAAGGGCTAGGCCAAAGGGGGGGCGTGCCGTCCCCGTCACCTCTCTAAGACAGTCAACACGAACCATACAAAGGGCTGCAAGGCATACAAGGGGTCCCAGTAGCTTATGAGAAAACTCCCTTTCCATCTGGCCCTGTGCCCCCAGGAAAACTCCTGTATCTATCCTTGAAGAAAGAAGGATGAGCAGTATACAGAATGTTTTTAGCACATAGGGATCCACTAAGAACACCATAAGTACTACAGTCACCAATTAATATCACAAAACTTATACATAATATAATTATAATGTGACCATTTGTGTTCCTACCATGCATTACAGCCATATACTACAAAAAGATATGAAGCAAATGTTCATCAATAAAATATTACGACGTATTTTACAGCTTACAACATCATAATAAAACACTTGATAAATCACCATGAGAATTAACTGAGAAACATGAGTACTGACTTTTACTAACTTTAACTAAGAGTAGGTATATTAATTACAATTGATTTTATAGCATGCAAATTTTAACACAGATAACACAGAGGAATCCTATACATACTTGATAGTGTGAAATATTTACAGAATAAACAAGCTGGATGAAATGGCTGATTTACATGTAATATGTTATTCCAGCTACATTAAAGATAATATTTGGACATATCTAACACCTGAACCTTAATGTTTTCGTCTTAAAAGAGGTCTACACCGGCGTCTTTGCAGAAGAACTGAAAAATACTTCGTGTACATAATCAAAATCTACGCAGACAGTCTTAAAATGTTTGACTACGAATATTTGTTGTAGTACTAAGGCACTGTAGATTACGTAATAACAGAAATGTTAAAAATATAGTAATATGCACCGAATGATCAGAAATATAACGAAATAAATCAAACAAACTCACTTTTCACCCTGAAAAAGCAAAGGGCATAACATAACCTATCACAATTTACATACGACGCACAAATCGAAATAAACTGCAAAACAACGCGCCTATCCCAAATATTTGTTTACTAAAATATGCAATGTACAACTAAACAAAACGATCGAACAGTTTTATTATGCGAATCATGCCGAAGAACCGATCGGAAAAATCACCACGAACGAAATTCCGATTTTCAATAATGCGAAATGTCATTTGGCTGTCAGTGTCAATTGTTTTCGTTCGGAAACGCTTTTAAACGTCAAGTTTACACATGTGGAAGCTGACCCCAACATAGTTGAGAAAAGGTAAGATGTTCTACCTTACACAATCATGTGCAAAATTATGGTCCAAAATATTAGTGTAAATAAAATAGCCAACCTTAGTTAATTAATACAACATAATAAAATTATTTTAAAAGATCCCAGTACCTACTGTTTGATTTTTGTTATAATTAAATAACAAAAGTGATGGAAGGGAAACTAGGTATATTCAAAAAAGGTTGAACGGTTTTATTAAAGGTTTATGAAACCCTTGTCTTGTCTTGGTTATCGACTTGCTGCAGCTACGCAGATGATTTTCAGCTTTCAGCCAGAATTATACTTACCTAAGTTTAAACAAAGTTTACTGTTGAAGAAAACATAGATACAAAAACAACTTGAGCTATAGATTGATTAATTATTAATAATGCAAATGCAATGCAATATATCATGTTATGTTGCATTTCATGCATAACCATCATCATAAAATTTCATCGTGCAAAACAATGTCTGCAACTAATCTCTGCTAATTTAGGAAAGATTATCTTCTGTCATCATTGTTATCTTTAACTTATCGAGGTTATCAAGTTTCCGATAGTAATAATTATGTATTATGTAGAACACGAAGTAAATTATTTTGTTGTAGTTGTGAGCAAAATATTAAATTTGCCATGGCATGCACCATTAACTTAAATAGTGATTCCACTGGAAGCTTTTATGCTGGTGATATTGTGACTGGAAACGTTATATTGGAATTGAAGAATGATCAGAAATTCAAAAGTAATTGATTTACTTTCTTAATCTATTTTATTTATTTTATACTTAACCCATTATAAACAAATACCTACCTTTAAAAACATTTTAATTGGTTAACTGCTTTACCACTTTACCATTAACTTGCTACCATAAAATAATTGCAGTAACTTTGAGTACCTACAATATAATTTTGTAACTACTGTTTTGCATTGCATTACGTTGTTTCTTCTTCTTCTTCTTCTTCCTGCCCTTATCCCACACTAGGTGGTGTCGGCACAACATGTATTTCATAAATTCATGTTGTTAGAGGTTGTGGCTTATTGTTTTATGACCGGCCGCCTGCCTGATATCAACCCTCCTTGGGAATACTCGTTGACCGTTCGCGCGGGTGACCCAATTGCTTGCTGCTGTGCTTA
The DNA here is from genome assembly GCA_910594945.2 of Amphipyra berbera. Lineage (NCBI taxonomy): Eukaryota > Metazoa > Arthropoda > Insecta > Lepidoptera > Noctuidae > Amphipyra > Amphipyra berbera. The sequence continues at coordinate 2,819,668 of OU343136.1, read as the reverse complement.
CATTACGTTGTTTATGTCCTACAATCTATATTATTGTGTTTCAGGAATAGATTTCATAGTTACGGGCATTTGCAAGGCGCAGTGGTCCAGGCCCATGCCAACAATGCCGTACATTAAAATTTACTCTGGGAAAAAGAAACTTCTCAGCGTTACAATGAAGGACATATTTAGGGACGTTTGTGTTGGTAAGTCAATTAACAAAACACATCTGGCTTATTATTTCTGAAGCGATACTCTTGCCGATGACGCAATTAAGTCACACCCATCAAATGCATAGGTAATCCAGCATTTGTCGCCCTAATTTCTAATTGTGAGAAATCTCCCCTGTGCGCCTACTTCTACGTCTACTACGTGCACGCTGTTCGCTACCTACCGTATTAGTTAGGTATGTTTTTATCAAATGAACTAAAGTTTAGGTGTTTTTTATTTAAATCTAGGCCATATCCAGACTGGGGTTCGGGGATTCAAATACCCCGAAACCGCAGACATTTAAATTACTTTTAAAATGTATACACTCGTTATTGTAATTGATTTACTTGTTCAGGGTAAATCCCCCCCCCCCCCGAACAAAATTCCTGCATACGGCCTTTATTTAAATGTTTCTATAATTGATAGGTACCAACCTACTAACCCTATAAAGTTTCGCCAGTTAATTCGAAGTGACCTGATGTATAGAATAGATTTTTTACTAAGATATCCTGCCTAGCACTAAAAGGTTTACTTACTTGATCTATTTTATATTTTTACAGGTACCACAGTGCCGGCCGGTATCCACCAGTATCCGTTCCACTTCGCTTTGCCGACAGACCTACCGTCTACTTTTGAGAGTTCCATAGCCAAAGTCACTTATTACGTAAAAATAAAAAGTAAACCAGCTTATAAACTTAGAAAAGTAGCATCATTCAACGTTTTAGGAAACATCAATCTAAATCACGTAGAAGAATTATTGGTGGGTATTTAGAAAAAAACAAATAGTTTGGAGGTATTCAATATTTTGCAGTCATAATAGATTTTAATAAAGAAATATTTGTTTATTTTCAGATGCCTTCTTTTAACGAATTTCATAAAACATTTCGGAATTCAGGAAAATTCACAATTTGTATTAAAACATACAAGGCATTCGCACCTAAACAAACCATACCCTTCGAAATAACTATAATTAACGAGAAAAAAGTAAAAATTAGCAAAATCAACATCATATTGATACAGGTTGGTGGTTGTAAATACGAAAAAAAAACACTACAAAATTGATAACTGAAGTTAAAAATATTACTGAAAAAGGTAAGTATTTATAGTTTTTTTCGTAATGGCGAATAACTATTGGTTTCTTTTCAGAAAATACGATATAATGTACAGTCAGGATATGCAGATGAAGAAAGAAAAATATGCAAAACGGACCACAAGAAGTTTAATATAAATATAGCTGAGATTATTTTTTTTAATATGGAAATACCGCAGATGATTCCTACAAGCTTAAATTTAATAGACGCAATGGTAGACATATCGTATATTTTTAGGGTGAGTATTGATCAATAATATGCATCGAAAATACCTGAAATAGGTACTAAAGTCCCTAATAAAATGGCGACCACCCATTGCTTCACTTTGGGTCAGCGCCCCGTAACGTTAAAGGTGGACGCACACTTATCAGAGCCGAAGGCAGCGAAAGAGCTGAAAGAATCGAATTTTAGAATTACTTGTATGAAATTCTGTGAAACCTCGCACACTTATCCGAATCAGCCAAATCGGACGATTCGGCGCGGATAAGTGTGTGAGGTTTCATAAATTTCATATCAGTAATTCTAAAATTCGATTCTTTCGGCTCTTTCGCTTCCTTCGGCTCTGATAAGTGTGCGTTCACCTTAAAAGTACTGCGAGAGAAACTAGGAATAACCAATAAATGATGTTCAAATTAATAAATTATTTTATTGCTTTCAGATTCAAGTGATATATCCTTTCCACCTAACTTTACAAGAAGATATTCCGGTCACCGTGGCGACGGCACCAGTTATTCATCATGAATTTTAATAAAAAAGAAAATGACAACTTTTTTTTTTAATTATGCGCAAATCTATGACTGACGTGGAACGTATCACGAGTATCAAAATGAAATATTTTCACCAAACCCTAAAGTTGCACCAGAATAAAATTGTGGAGTATATTTAGGGCTATTCCTGAGGAGTGTGGGCAAGCTATTGTAATATGTGGGAGCTAAAAACTTGGCCTACAGGTTTTATGATATTAGCAAACGGAGAAGACTCGCGTCCACCCTTCAATATGACGTAGAAATTATTTTGCGGACGCTGTATTGCCAGTCTCGCCGCACAAAATTAAACAGCTAAAGAAAACTTATTAAACAGCATTAATTGTAAGAATTTGAGTTCAGCTGGTTTTCCCATCTATATGGAATAATCTTCAACCCTAAGCTCTAGCTCTGGCGGTCCCCTTTAGATCAGCCTAGCAGCCTACTTAAGCAACTCACAGTAAAAAGTGTCAGCTATGCCTGCGGTTCCACTCTGTTCTCACCTCAACCTATCCACAGATGAAAATAAGCCTCTCCCAAGTTGCACTCTGCTCAACTATTATTAATTAATATTTTTTAGTCTAAGTAGGTACTGCACTGTTGGCCAAACCTGTTGATCAACCAAATCTATTTAGGTAATGACGTCAACAACTCTTATAACCTTTGGGTCCGTATACATAAAGGCTATCGTATAGTTTTACTGATCTTACATCTGAAGAACAGCCAGACACAACCGTGGTTTGCAGTTTGGTCTGCAGTCTAAGGCTGAGCGTTGACTTGAGTCACGATAGTTTTAAGACGCGACACGATAGTTTTAACTATTGCTTCACAAAAATTATGAAGCCGCTCAAACTTCAAACAAAAAAGTCTGTCTTAAAACTGTCGTGACTCAAGTCTGCGCTCAGCCTAAATGTTTTGCTTTTCCATCAACCAAGTTTTTTTCCGCTGGATAGTTAACAAGGTCAATAATGTGACTTTAAATAGAAAGAGTATTTTATATTTATTATTTTGTTACTGGCCAAATCAAGTCATCAAGTTTTGTTTTGTGTTTTATTCTAAAGTTCTATTCTAAAAGTTGTTCTGTTGAAACACAGATGGCGTAACTGTTAGTAGCACACACTGTTAAACGTAGCATTTTTTTTAAAATCTAAATCAAAACATCAAATATAAATAGGGTTTCATTTTAATTTATCAAACTATTATAAAATATGAATGTTATTTTAAAATGCTTTTGGCTAAATTCCAAAATGTCATAAAATATTTTGTATTTATTTTTTGAGGTAACATTTTTTCTAGTGCTGCCACCTCGCGTTAGACTTTCAATTTTGTGAATCCCACGCTTTTATATTCTTTTAATGATTTATATTACTTTTTAAGCCATAAAATTGATCACTAAATATTTTAATTTTTTATCAAATGACTACTATTACAATTTTGTTCATATTTACGAAGATTTTTGTAGTTCATTAGCGTATAAAGCTCTGTATTGACTACTTCCCCTTTCCATGACTTTTTTTGAGAAAGCGGAAATGGTTGGTCCGCCATAATCATTCGTGTGGGTCTGTGCTTGTGTGGTTTGGTTGTCTTTACCGGTGCCAACCATTATTTTTAATTAGTAGTAAGTTATGCGTATGAATCCAGACATGGACGATGATGAGAAGGGGTGAGTTTGTTTCTATCTATTTTTGGTGTGTTCTAGGGCTGTCCACGACGTGCCAACTATAATAGGTCAAACTGGCATGTTCGCTTGGTGTGTCGCATTTCACGGATAGCCAGCAGGGCTTGTGAGGTAGCGTTACGTACTCAACTTTGTACGCTGAAAGTATGATTTTTGTTATGATTGCGTTATTATATGACAATAAATGCTAAATGACATAGATTCGGGCTGCAAAATTTCAATTAGCCTTTTACTTTATACCGGCTAGCGGGCACCGACCCCAAGCCTCGCCGTGCGACTTGCGTGGTACGATCATGGCAGCTATTACTTTCCCATGCTATATTTTCTCTGATTGTTGTTGCATTTCATTGCCAAAATCTACGTAGAAGTAGTTTATATAACTGTACTTCAACTTCGAAAGCTGTTGATGTGGAAACGTCGCAATATGTAAAATTAACCTTTCTGTGACTAATCGTTGCTTTCTCTTATCGGTGATTTCGCGCTAGAGTATTGCGAGCGGCATATTTCATGGAAAATATTGGAAATTTTGAGTGGCGAGTTGTTAATGAGGTTATTAGATCAATGTTCGAAGTGCCGCGTAGCGCGATCTCATTTACCTACAAGACGCGAAACGTGCTGATTCATTTGCATATGGTTACTTGCGTCGTCGAATTATGTTCATAAACAGTTTTCCTCGATGCTTGCCCCGATGGATGTTATTTTTCGCGTAAACACGCTTTGGGCTGTCGCTATAGACGCACAAATGGTAAAAAAATACTGTAAACTCCAAACTAGACGCTCAAATATATGATATTTTATAGAATACGTGTCGTTATTGGGAGGATATTTTGACCTTTTCATTTGCAATACAGTTGTAGGAAGGAAAATACGGACCTAGGTAATTTTAGTAGGTACATAATAAAGTTGTGAGTAAATACCAATAATTTATAACTAACTTCCAAAGAACTAATTATTTCCTTACTTATAAAATCTTCAGTTTTCTATGCATTTTTATTAAATTTGCATTTTTAGAAGTAATCTCAAATGTAAATGCCGCTTTAAGTACTTAGTAAAAGTTAAATTCTGTAATAAAAATTATAATATGCAGGAGGAATTTGTTACACAGGCACTATTATAAGCAAAACTATGACCCATGAGAAGTGAATGGATACTTTCACCAATCTTGGTAAATGTGCTTAGTAAGCACAAAATTATTACTCTATGATTGTTCAGAGGTTGTGCCAACTTAAAACTTTCATTATGACTACTGTTTTACTGAGTAGAATGGAATTGATTAGATAAAACTACTGATAATAACATCCATGTATTTATTTAAAATTTTACATTAGAATTTATGTTAAATATGACTCATTTTGTGACTTATCTGTAGGTAAGGCCACATATTGAATATGAATATAACACTTGAGTTGTACAAGTTCTGACTTTAAAAATAACAAGATAACAGCACATATTTGGAATTAAAAAGGAATTTAAAAAAACTGCTAATAGCTCATATCATACTAAATGTAGTGTATAATCACAATTTCAAACTGTGATGTATTTCATAAATGTAATTTTGCTTTATCTATACTAATATTACAAAGAGGAAAGATTTGTATTTTAGTATATAATAAATAAACTTAAAAACTACTGGAACAATTTCAAAAAATCTTTTACTGTTAGAAAGCTACATTATCACTGAGTAACATAGGCTATATTTATTACTGGAATAAAACTTCTCACACGGGCATAGCCACGGACACAGCTAGTCATTCATAATTTTATTATTAATTATTTAATGTAATTAAAACGCAATGTTGTTAGGTATAATACTTGAACAGCAAACTTCTGTTAACTCAGAGAGCCTTGAAAATAGTTTAATCTGAATACTTTACCCCAGTGAACTTTATTAAAACGGTATCTGTTTCATATTAATATACATCCACAATGAATAGGTTACCATTCAAATCATTAAAAACAACAATTGTAGACTTCAAGTATTAAACCAGTCCTTATCATAAACAAAATGGCTATTGGAATAAATTTAATGTAGATAGCAAGTACCAAGTAGGTTTTTAGGTCATTTATTCTAGTTTATATCTTTGATTGAATAAAATTCAATTCGTTTAACTGCTAAATGGGTTCTACGCTGCAACCTTAATTTTGAAAGGTCAACAAATTACTTGAATTGGTTATACAGTTGTACCCTCAATAAATAAAACTCCAATTAAGCTACCATAAAGTAAATTGCTTGAAATACATACTTAGATGTAAGTTAGCAAGTTACAAACAGCTCGGGTTAAAAGCTAAGGTTGATTGTTTACCTTATGCAAAAACATTTGATAAAGGAGACAATCATGTCATGATGTCACATGGTTCACTATGACATCTCGTTTTTATAAATAATTTCTGACCTGTAGATAACTAATATAAAGTGGGAATTCACAGACAACATCAAATGTTTTTAATGATTAATCGTATAGAAAACATTAACCCCTTACTTCTGATAAAACAATTGCAAGTCTAGCTCTTTATTAAATTACTTGAAAATATAAATCTTTCTTCTTTAGGTACTGTTACTCAATTTCAAAGTTAATTTGATATAAGAGATTAAGTGACATTAAATATTCAAAATTAAACAGAGACACATTTTAATAAGCGCCATTCATAATTCTAAATGTCTTAACACGGAGAAACCCGACGTGCCGACAGTTCCCAACTCAGGCGGGCCGAACGCCAGTCGTCAAGGACTTAACGTCGTTAAAATTCATTATTAAAGTCACTCTCACTACACGCTTTAGTTTATTTGGAGCTTTCGTGTGAATATATACTTGCTGTTTGAAGCAGTTTTTGAGTTTTAAGCAAAACTTACGCTGGGAATACGCTAGGAGGAAGGGCACACCTTGTCTTATCAGCCGCCCTAGATTTACTGTCGTCCTGTCTTCGTTAACGTATAAAAAAGTCTATGAAATGGATGAAATACGCTATCGAAAAGTCACGTGATTCAACAATGCCACGTGTTTTGATGTCATGAAGTAAATTCAATGTGTGACATTGAATTTTACTTCGTGTGCGCTAAAGGTTGCAAAGTTTTTATCATCTATTTCATCTAGGGTGACAGGCGAAAGTGGACAAGCCTACATAGATTAAAAAAGCAAAAATTTGTCCTAAGTGCTAAAAAATATCTGTATTACATCCTTTTGACCCAGAAAACTGTTCGTCGGTGGTCTGTCATGGGAGACGTCTCAAGAGAATCTGCAGCGTTACTTCTCGCGTTACGGCGATGTGATCGACTGCGTTGTGATGAAGAACAGCGAGTCGGGCCGCTCCAGGGGCTTCGGCTTTGTTACTTTCGCTGAGCCGGCGCTGGTCAACGTCGTGCTGCAGAATGGACCCCATCAACTTGATGGCAGGTAAGAATAAAAAATGATTCTATGTATTTTTGCAGGAAAAATAATGAAATATTTGGAGGTTCATGTCTACCCTGACTATAAATATAGAAATGCACTCAGTCGTGCAACTTGCTTGTCATTAGTAAAACATAAAACCCCCCGTTATCCCAAGACAAGCTGGCCAATTTATTTTATTCAATCGCCAATGTAAAAATTGTTCTTATAAATATCAAGCCTCTATCTATAGTCTTGTTGGTAGATTAGCCTACTAGATGTATGAAGATACCGTTACTCTTGTGAATAGCGTCAACTTGCCACGGTACATTTTTGTTACATTGTTTCTTTTCCCATACGATTGTTATCTATATTTAGGTATGTATAGGTGCGGCAAAACAAAAATATCGATAAGTTTGTTTTTTTTTTAATTTCAGTGATATTTCTTTACTGCAACTTCTGTTTTTATTTTTTTGGGAATAATATCAAAATGTTTTACCAAATAAAACTTACTAGTACTGACCCCGGACGCGTGTTCAATAATAAATCATGTCACCTAGTACCAGATCCACATGATTAATGCATCTATCAACTTAATATCAACGAGAAATCTTTCTAAAAAGACACAATGTTGCATCCACAAATAATTTGTGACCCAATTCTTGGATCAAAAATAAACTGTATGTATGGCCTTACTCAAACAGACGGTTCACCTGTCAACCTATACATTTTTAATTTTTATTTCTGCTTTGATTAGGCTATAGCTGAAAGGTTACATCAATGTGACCCAGAAATAGATCCCTCCTACGGAATTCAACAACTTTTTTTCATACATATTTTGTTTTGGACATAATGATAAAAATATTCGCGATTTTCGGGAAATTTTGGCGGTCGAAGTTAATTGACATGGTTTTATGAGGTCGTTTCGCCTCGTGCATAAGCGCCATTAGGGAAATTATTTAGAAAACATTACTATTTTTGAAAGGCCTCGTTGATTCAATGGAACGTCAAGCACTTTGGACTATGGACTTGAGACTTATGTAAGCCTATTCAACATTTATTTGTGTAAATAAATGTCTAGAAAAAACAAAGTAGGTAGGTAGGCTCAATAATATAAGATTGCAAACTTCGATCTAATTAATTAAAATTCACTTTTCCTAGTATCCTAGAAAATGCTATACAAAAATGTACATGCAGTGTGTGTGGGTGTACGTACTTCCCATAAGTGCAATTAAAATTGTTTATACATTAGTTTCCTCATAAAGTAAGATGATTTTACAAAGCACATCATATCACCCACTTATAATGACCACATGACTATTGTCATATAATTGTCGTTACTTGATGCAAGTTGGTCCTGTACGCCGTTGCGTGTTATGGATCTTAATGTATTTTTGCTATTTTTAGAACATCAAGGTCTCATGAGTTTTATAAGAAATGTGAACGCAGCATGTGAGAATGAAAAATATTCAAACAAAAAGTTCTGTAGTATTTTCTTATGTTTACACAAATTATAGATATCTCCAATACCTAAAACAAAACCGAGAAATTAATCATTTAAATTGCAAGCGGAAAAAATCCCAATGCATTACGCATGAAGTTTTTATAATAAAAAATTAAAAATGTGTGTATTAATAATTTTTATGTTACGCTACTCCGACATAAAATCCATTCTGCTGAAACTATTTTAATAGTTTCATAGAAATTCCTTTGCGAATCCTTACAAAACACGCCATTCTATTAAATATTTTCCAAGTAAAAAGGTACATTCCTCGTGTCGAAAACCGAAACCCGCGCGGAGGAGGGTGGGTGAAATTCGCCCGAGTATTGACGTGATACCTAAACGATAATAGGATGACGCTTTCTTTACGACCAGCTCTTGGAATAGACCATCCACATCTAGGCAGTGCTTTCAGTCATTATTACTGTTGGTTCGTTCAGATGTTTGTGGGACATTAACACGCAAATTAGCATATACTCTTTGTTCCAATGAGCAAGAGAGTCTACAAGGTTTGCGACAAGGTTCTTTGCACCTATTAACACTATGATTAGGACTTCCTAAGACTTGCATGCTTAAACTTCTTCTATCCTATTATTCTCTATGAAAGATATAGACATAATTATAAGCATAGTGATGTCCATCATCGATTCAGTTATCGAATAAATTGAGGTACAATATTGCATATTATAAAGCTACTGAAATTAATTAATATTTACAATCGCTTCGATGATCGGCAATACGACTGGCAGTTGTTTTACTATGATGACTCTTGGATTTTTAATTACCCGTCCGCTTGCTCCTAATAAGATATAATAGTATAAATATCGTTACCTTTTCGTCTCAACCGTGGTTTCAATATTGAACTGGACATGATTTTATTTCAAAAGAATCGGTTGTATAAAGTGAGGTTATCTTATAACGAGTTGTAACTATTTTTATCGATATCGGTTGAATGTTCAGGATGAATAATCGGCTAAGTACCTAATTGACTCGGAAAGACCATTAAAAACAGGACAGTGCCAGCATTTCAGCAAAAACATTGAGCTGTCCAGTATGTGCTTATAATATTATCGAAAACTCGAACGTCTTATTTTCATTACATATGAATTTATCATTCAAACATCTTTGTTTGCATCATATAAATAAAAGTTTTCACATTGATCAAACATGGGAGGTGTGGTATTGTTCTTGTAGAGGGTAACAAACTTAAAACTTATTCAATACAATGTGAAAATGTATGACAATAAACGTAGTTTAATATCGAATGTATTTAATTCCGTTTTAGCAAAACATGAATATTCAACAATATGTAAGCTGAATATAAATGAATCGTTGCACAAGAGATGAGACGGAGAAGGTTCAATTGGCACTAGAAAGAAGTGGTATCGCCCCTGTACAATAGTAGTACCGCTTCGAGCCAGTGTGTAACACACCAATAAGTACATACACTTATATCCTACTCTATGACAAATCGGTATAGTGATGTCCAGATTGCACATAACCCATTCGATGATCGATCAAATTCTAGTACATTACTGCATTTGCCTTTTATGATTCGATATTTATCGTACCAATTCATTTTAATCATAAAAATGTATTTAATTCGAAACAACAAATGGACTGTATTCTAATATTTAAAATATATCCTGAGTAATAAAATCGTTAAATAGTTGCTTTATTTCCTAATAAGTACTTAGTCAGTATTTTTTTCTTGAAATATTTATATTTTAACGATTTATTAGTCTAGCTAATAATTTAGTGCACATCACTATGACGCGATGACGATAACGCTCCACACTAAGGTTATAAATTGTAAAACAACATTTGTTTGGATTATTATTCATAACAAAATATCACAAAACTTATAAATTATTTTCATATTACTTACAACGTTCTTGTGTTAAATTAACAAATTAAAACACTATTGTACAACAAATTATAACCATTGTTATGTAACATTTTATAACCTCGTGGGGCACCATAAGGAAATTGGCATAGAGAAAATAATATGATGGACGAGGTATAGAGTATTAACTCTTTTGAATTGATCTAAATTCCGAAGACACATTTGGACGATTTCAGCAAATTCATGATGAAAAATATGTTTTTTCCAATATGAAGATATAAATATCACTCTCTCGTATATTTATTTTATCGCTATCAATAAAGATTTATTAAACTCTAGCCATGGAATATTTCTAACACTTACCGCTAATTAATTACCTCCACTAAATGCATTACGCATTCAACAGTCGACGACATTGACTTTTATTTAAAATCGGGGTCACTAGTAACAATAGGAGTTTCAATTCCAGCACCATATTTTTATTTAATTTATTGTACTTATCGAGAATACGGTACTACGTTTTATTTATCTACATCTCTTGCAATCAACGATTACACGATTGGCTATTTTTATGAATACTTAACGTTATTATTAGTGTTCAAGTTAGAAACAACGTCACACCCCACGCCACCTTACACGTGCTCGTAGGTCAAACTTGGCCACACCCAATGATTCGCTTGGCGCGTTACAAATTCGTTCCTGGATTTAGTCCTAAACAAAGCCCTATGATCCCCTGGCTAAAGGAATTACTGTACATCCCCTTCGTGGGTGTCATAAAATGATAACTAAAGGATTTTATTCGGTAGATGGGTCAAGGTCGGTAGCCTCCACCCGGACTTTGCGGAAAAGTAAAAAGGGCTTCGCCTTAAATCAGAAGCACTCATCATGGATAAAGCGACCAGTTGGCTATTATGTATCAGTTCCATTGACAAAATGTACTGACTTAGGCCAGTAGAACGCAAAAGATGATTTAATCATAAAAAATCTTACAGAATTAATAATATTTTAAATCTACTGTCTAAGTTATTAAAAATGCGATGCAGAATAATAATAGAATCTCAAATATTGTCTTCTATAGTCCGGCCATTAAAATCTTGTATAACAGGTAATCAAATATTTTATTGTGTATCACTTTGGTAAAAAAAAAATTATTAAAAATGTACCGTAAACCAGAAAGAATCGAAGAATACATATTCAAATTTCCAAAAACTATATGTTTAATGAATTCTTATTAAATGATTCACGATTAAAGGTTTCTTTACCTTTTATACAAAATGTAAATAGCTGGACTATACAGCTATGTCAGAAATATGTTGTGGACAGAAATATACATAATACATATCATAGATCGAATACGAAATTCCTTTCGCGTGACGAAAGTACCGATACGTGTTGATATTGATGTTTTTGCATTAATGCTTGCCGCAGAGCTAATTGTGTAATTGATTGAAATCTGGCTCATAGGAACTTAGATTATGGGAATTAAACGCAGTGACATTCCGTGTTCCGTGTCAGTTTTCTTCACAATACCTGTTTTGTTTCTTGGGGCTACTGATAAAAATAATGTTAACGTCAATATTGATCTGCTAATTAGCTGCCCGGACAGACTTCGTTCTGTCAAAAGTTATTGGCCTGTAGTGGGAAAAGAAGTGTTGTTTTTACTATTTTCCACGCAATTTTTATGTTTTTTCTGTCCATAAGAACCTTCCTTATGCCTTAACGAATATATAAATAAAAAAATATCCGTATTGGTCGAGCCGTTCTCAAGTTTTGCGCTTAGCAACACATTTGGCGTTTCATTTTTATTTATATAGATAGATTATTGTTTGAGTTTTTCATACATCATTGTCCTTGGTAAATACTGGGCAGTTGTTATTCACTTATATTCATAGTCGATGTAATGCAGCCAATATTTGGTAATAAACTAATTAGAGTATTGTGAGCCGTCCTCTTAACTTATCTAATCACTACCATACGGAAGCGTAAATAATTACCTCACTGCCGGGTAAAAACATTTATTCACTATGAAAATACTTATAAATATTGAAGCCATCATATTTCTATTCATAAGAATTTATCTCGAAAATTGTATTATAATTTTACAACTTGTTTCTTTATAAGAATGGAAAAAGTGGAAGTTATTATTTACTTACTTTTTGCCAGGTTAAATTTTCATTATGTCTAAGTTTTATTTTTTCCCAATTATGAGAAGACATTGTATTTTTGTTATAAATTTATAAAGGACGTGACTACTACTTTGTACCAGTTACTTATAAGAACAGCTTATAGTTTCCAAACAATTAGATAAGAAAATGACGTGTCGTTAAGTTTAGCAGAGTTTTAGGGATATAATGCGATGTAACAAAATATTCAAAATGGCCGCTAAAGGCCGCCATTTTGATGACCTAGAAGAATATAAAGGCGTTCATGTTTTTATAATTTCTAATTATTTACCAGAACCATCGACCCGAAGCCGTGCAATCCTCGCACGCTGCAGAAGCCGAAGCGTGGCGGTGGTTACCCGAAGGTGTTCCTCGGAGGTCTTCCATCCAACGTTACCGAGACCGATCTGCGAGTGTTCTTCGGTCGCTACGGCAAGGTCATGGAAGTGGTCATCATGTACGACCAGGAGAAGAAGAAGTCCCGAGGTAAGTTGTTGATCACCTTTGAACTGATAGATTATACAGTTGGGACGGAAGAGTTTCATATGTTGCTTCTTCACCGCAGCTTGCTGTCGAGGTGAGAGGACTTGCGTGCATAACGCCGGTAAAGAACATTATGCAAATCAGTTAATATTATTAATGTTATAAATCCATATTTCACACTTGGAGGACTAAAAATGATAATGACAGATTCCCAAGTGTCGAGGGCCGCCTTATAAGAGAAATTGTTTGATATAAACCTATAGTTACATTTTTAAAACCCAGTTTTAGCGATAAATGAGGTTTGGTGTTACGGTTATTTTTTCTGAAGGAGACTTGTCGAAATTGTTTATTGTTTTTAAGAAAATTAACAAATATCTTTCATTTTACTCACGTAATTACAGAGCAACGAGTTTCTATTTGTTATTTATGTAAAAATATATCTTATAATATCCACATCCAGGCAGCGCCGCTAGTGCTAACTACTGTCGGTGCGTTCAAGCGTTTGTGGGACATTGACACGCAAATTAGCATATACTCTTTGTTCCCATGAGCAACAGAGTCTACAAGGTTTGCGACAGGTCACATGTAACAACTGTTTTCTAAACTGTGTAACAAATTGGAATACGCCCAAGATAAAGATTAGGTCAGACTGTTAATTTTGTTGTTTTCTCTCGCTTACTCCCATTGAAGACTAGGGCTTAAAATTTAATACAAGTTTCTCAGAGATAACGGATGCTCAGCGACGATTATAATGACGTGAATTTATTCATCACATTTTTGAGATAGTAGAAATCCTTAGACGCAATGTCAAAGCCGTAAGTAGTTCAAATGGAGCAAAACAAAAGTTCACAAACGACTATGGGATATGCCCCGATTTGTATGGTGCTCTTGTCCTATCGGCGGCCATTTATATATTTTCTATTAGGTTTTATGTAAAATTGGAAATATGAGCACTTATTTTTGTTGTATAGTTAGATAAAATGTAGAAAACATAAGAAAAATATTAGAGAACCATTAAAATGCATGAAAAAAGACGAGGATAATTGAAAAAATATGCCATTTCCTTTGATAACATTTCTTTGCAGAGTTTAAACCTTATCAGCAACATTATCGACAGATGTAGAGGGTGATTTTTTTTCATAAAATAACCCATATTTTTCGATTCCTAGCTTAACCAACAATTTTATTAAAAATCTAGACATGCAGATTTTAATTTTCTGTCAAATCGATCTCATGACTCTTGTTCATTTTTCTCTTTCTCAAGTCTCGATTTTTGACTTGCAGGCTGCAGCCCATCTCAAAAATCTAGCCTATACAAGGTTAGTCGTAAAGGAGGTACTAAGCCGAAAGGGTGTTAAAGTACCCATAATTATGGATAACTTTTGTTCTACAACTTTCCCCAAAAGTCAATAGTTTGAGAGAAATAGCTGTTCAAAGATTTCATAAAAAATACGCTAAATTCTATCTATCCTCAGCTATAATCAGACATGTTTACATTTTACATCATATTTGGGGTCACGGATTAGAAACTCCATTTTCTGAATTCATAACTAAAGCAGGGATGAAGAATTTTTGAAAAAACTAAAATAAAAAAAGAAAATCATGGAAAAAAAATTGCCGAGAAACTCTATTTTCTGAATTCACAACTAAAGCAGAGATGAAGAATTTAAAAAAAAACTAAAATAAAAAAAAAAAATTATGGAAAAAAAAATAACAGAGTTTTTAAATTTTAACACTTTAAAACAATCATCAGTGATGCATTAAGTGGCCCGCGGCTTAGTACCCCCCTTTCCGACTAATCTTGTATAATGTTTGCAAACCAACATTTCATACCAACCTGTAAAACTTTACCAAAACATAACTTTTGTATTATATCTCTGTAAAAATGACACTAGTTTCATTAATGGCCGCTCATAGGCCAGAATGCCACTGTCCTCCGAATGTTGTTGCCAGAGAAAAAGCGTTTCGCTTTCCAAAGTAACGCGAGCTAGGGTTCACGCAATCGAAATGATACGACCTCGATCGTGTACTCAGTGAAAGGTGTCACCCTTCGGGGCGACTTATCAAACAATTTACGACTTGTGTAATTTGTACGACCGGTTGTAATGCGAGGGTTGTAGGCACAACTGGGCCGAACACATCATTTTATTAGCTCGCTTCATTACGAGCAAATTGTTTCATAAAATAAGGGAAGAAAGAACCGAGGCAGAGAACAGAATGTAAGAACGTTGTGTCAAAAGGAAGTATTAAATGCTTCAATAATGTCTATATGAGCAAAGTTTATTGGTGTATTTGAGGATTTCGCTTCATTTAATGTTAGTTAGCCATAAAATATTTACACGTTTGGGAGAACATATTACACAATATGTTTGCGATATAACATAACTTTATAGTTGTTTTTGAAGATCATTGTAGCATTTTTCTTTGTTACATAATATAAACACAAATTCGATTGTTCTAGGCTTTGGTTTCCTGTCGTTCGAGGACGAAATCTCCGTTGAGAGGGTCACTCAGGAGCACTTCATCAATCTCAACGGAAAACAGGTAATGTAACTATTTTTGTAGCTGATTTAAAAACATCAGTTGTTTGCCAAATATTTGTTCAGCAATCTTTCTTAAAACAAACTAACACTGAGATTTTACTTAGTGAATTTCTAGAAAAGTTTTATTTGCAATACTTTTACAGTATAGTAATTAGAGTTAAAATCATTTTGTCTTTTCAAATCAAATAAAATAGATAAAACTTAGCACTACGTTGTCCCCATGTTTTAAGTAATTACAATGTTGTCATTTAATACACTTGTGAATAAAATTATTAGGCGTGAATTCCTTTGCTTCGTGGCAACAACCGTGTGAGATTCTCCTATGTGTCATCATATTATAATAATGTATGTGTGACGCACGTTTTAATCTTTTCCGGGTGAACGACTGCTGGATTTTTAGAACTATGTTACTAATTTTCGCGCATATTTTAATGTATACCTCGTGTAGATTTCTATCTAATTTTAATACAAATTGAATCCAGTACATTGCAAGTTACTTCATGTAATAATAAGATACAATTCGCGACGCGTGTAATTATGTTGCAATTTATCTTTTCTTATGTTCATATTTTGATAAACGTCATACAAAAATACTTCTAATAAATATGGGATTACCTAATGCTAAGATATTACTGAATATAATGTAAACTAGGCTTTTATTATTAGTTTGTAAGAACATCAATTGAGTGGTAAGTTGACAACTAGATTTTCCTTAACCCAAAACACGTAAGCAGGTGGAGATCAAGCGCGCGGAGCCTCGTGACGGATCGGGCAAGCTCGGGTCAGGTGCCAGCGGCATGGGCGGCGGAGCGCTCAACGCGCCCGGCGACGCGCCGCAGGCCGGCCAGTGGGGGCCGCCCGCCGCCGCGCCCATCAACATGATCCAGGGCCACAACGGGCAGATGGGCGGCCCGCCCATCAACATGCCGATGGCTGGCCCCAACATCATGCAGGGGTTAGAACTCATTTTTATTTGTAACCGAGCGCTTTTATGTTACTTAGTTTCCCCTACTGTATTTTTTATTTAAACTTTTTCGTCTTATCCTAAATTTTGTTCAACGTTAAGCAAGTTTAATGTTTTCGAAGCTTGGTTTTTAATTTAAAAAAATCTCACATTATCAGTCATACCATTATCTCGCAGAATATAATTCTTGCAAGTCACGCTTACCCTAATCTAACAGACTAACGTCGAAGGCCAGCAATAAGTAATAATTTGTCGAGCAGGTACCAAGGCTGGGGCACGTCCCCGGGGCAGACGTCGTACGCCGGGTACGGCGCGGCGGGCGCGGGCGCCGGCCCGGGTAACTACCAGGGCTGGGGCGCGCCCCCCGCGCCGCAGGCCCCGCCGCACGCGCCCGCCTGGCCCGCCACCAACAACTACACGCAGCACACGCAGCCGCCCGCGCAGGGCTACGGCAGCTATGGTACGTACATACCGCCTACCGCCTACCGCCTACCGCCTACACCACCGTTACAGGATCACTAGATAAATCTAGGGGCGTCGATTATGCTGTATTCACCAAAGGCTTACCTCACCTGCAAATGCTACGGTGACGTGTTATGAACTGTCTATTTTTTATGATAGATTTGACAAACTATATTCGTGCTAGGCTTGCTGCACACGGCAACTGCATCCTGCAAAGAAGACTGACCACCAAGATGACGGGATAAATATCTAAATTACTAGTACAATTCATCAAAATTTTATTGTATTCACATGTAGCGTATATGTTTTACAAAATAATAAAATTGTAGCCTAAGACATCGACGTGCGGCAGCTTCATCGATGCGAGAGAGCCGACTCTAAAGTTACTCACTTGTTCGCAAAGTGTGGTGACTGGATATTACGTTCTTCTCGGGAGAGGCCTATGTCCAACAGTGGACTGCGATAGGCTGCTGATAAAAGAGTGTTTACGGAATTATTAACTTTAAGCATAAGTATGAACAAGTACACGCAACCGCCTGCGCAGAGCTACGGCAGCTATGGTCAGTACACACCTCTAACATAATAAATATCTTATGAACAAGTCATTAATGTACTAGTGGAGGGTAGGTGACATTCCCCTGAGTATAAACGCGCGATACCTTAAAGATTATAAAGTTGCTATGCTAAAGAATTGCTATGCTATCCACATCCAGGTAGTGCCTTCAGTCATTATTACTGTTGGTTCGTTCAGATGTTTGTGGGACATTAACACGCAAATTAGCATATACTCTTTGTTCCAATGAGCAAGAGAGTCTACAAGGTTTGCGACAGTTTACTTTTAACAACCAGTAACTAGTCTAATCGATAGATAGGAACTCTTAAATTAAAGAAGGCAATTATCATAATAAATACCTTCATCATTATAATAGTTGCTGTAAAGCGCAGTGTTCATTTCAAACACATTCATCGTCTTCATAATATATCATACAAAAGACGTCAACTGTCGTTTAGATAACCTTACCATTAAAAAAGTAATTGACGACAAATTTTTGTTGAAACACTAGCTTGTAATATCGACAAGTTTTAAAATACCCATTCTAAACATGTCGATTTTTACTAGCCTATCGCAGTCCATTAGCATAGGCCACCATACCTCCGCACGTAGTCCGCCCCGCAGCCAGTCATGGTGTTTAATGTGATGTTATTGGTGTGTACAGCTAACTACAGCTCTGCGCCGGCGGGCGCGTCGGCCGGCGGCAGCTGGACCAACTGGAACATGCCGCAGAACTCCAACTCTACCGGCTCCGGTGAGTAACGGATCTATGTTAGAGGCTCCACCTGGCGGACCACTGACGGCCACGCACGTAACTAGCCGTGGCGAGCCGCGTTACAGCAGGAGCAGGAGCGTACGAGTATTTGGTCGTACTGGTCGGTTTATTGCGCGGTTGCTAGCTTGTTCAGAGTGTTGATATTATTAAATGTGTCGGTTAGAGGTGATGGGCGTGGTCTTGTTCATAGTAGACACTTCTCGTAAGACAAGAAAGTTATTCACACTCTTACGTGTTCTCACTTGTGTTGTGAGAAATCCATTGAAGCAGGCATAAAAACTGACAGCGGGTCGAGAACGGGCGAAACCAAAAAGGACGAGTAGCTACCCACACTCAGTCTCGGGGATTCTCGGGTGTTCTCGTGAGAATTCTCGCAAGTTTGGCCCATCACAGCTGTAATACGTATACCATTTACTCACTTGTTAGTGTTCTGACACCGTCATCGGCGAACTGTGTTTGACATTTCTGATTATTATAATGTATATTTAAGATATTGTTAAACAAGCTATATCCACATCCAGGCAGTGCCCTCAGTCCTATTACTGTCGGTTCGTTCAGATGTTTGTGGGACATTAATGCAAATTAGCATATACTCCTTGTCCCCATGGACAAGAGAGTCTACAAGGTTTGCGACAAATTGTTTGGATCTACCACAACCAAGTGTGTTGGGCTTGGCTTTTACTAGATGCAGCTGCTTCAATTGTTATCATCAAATTCTGATTGCTATTGTCGACTTTGACAGTTAAAAGTTAGGTATTCGGTTCTGACAAGAATGCATTGGTGTTGTATAGCTTGATATTCTTTCAGCAATGCAGGGCCTGCATCGGACGCAGCAATAGCTGAGTTTGGTTCCCAGTTAAGATTTTGAACACTCTCCCTTGTGTATTATGACGGTGGCATGCTAACCAAGTCCCCCCCGCAGGGTCGTACGTGCCGCTGTCGGAGGGCGGCGAGATGTACGGGCGCGGCGGTGCGGGCGGCGCGGGCGCGGGCGGGCCGGCGCTGACGGGCGCGCTGTCGTCCGCGGCACTGTCCAAGTCGTCGTCAGCTGACTACTCCACGTACCAGCAGTACCCGCCCGCCTACCAGCAGGACCAGGTACACGCGCAACAATACCTCACACAACACGCCGAATAGACATAGATAGACATAGACCTGACTACACTTAGATTTACATAGAGAGGGCGTGCGTCGGCACTGAACAAAAATGATGAAATTATTTCGTTTTCATTGGTTTTACGAAAGTCTCGATAGTTGCATTTTTTCAACTATCCATTAGAGCTTCACTCGAAAATTTTCATGATTCTTCATTAAGACATAAAAAACTAAAAGATATCGAGATTTTTGCAAAGATTGGTTTGTCAACGAAGATTTCATAAAAAAAGTAAACTTGTAACGTTTTTGATAATCATTTCTATTATGATTGACCCGTCGACCACGCTCCACTCAATTGACCGTTAAAAATATTGTTAAACAAAATGATCTGCTTACGTACTTGCGATACTGGCGTGAAATACCGTTAAAACCGGTGAACTACGAAATCTTGAGATATTTTTAGACGTCAGCCGATGTGGCGTTTTGACGAGTTTCTACACCTATGTCAAGCAAGTCTTCATACGAATATATTTTCAATGATTTTATATAATAATGTCTTAAAATTCTTGATCATATAATCTAGAAGCCAGTATCTCATTTACTCGGCCAATTCCAGTTTTGTTACTTTGAGAAAATTTAATTTGATTTGATATGTTCCGAATCACAGCCGAATTATACTGGTTTATGAAAGCAATTATGCTAATATAATGCCATGATTAACATCTTAAAATCCAACAAGATGTTGTATATTGTTTTTAGCAAAATACGAGATCTTAGTTGTGCTAACGTGTGAAGTGTGAAAATTATTCCACATATTTCAGTTCTGATTCGGCTTTCCCATATAAAATGACCTGATAAGAGTTGTGTTAATAATTCAATAGTTATCACAGAGAACTAATCGATCACTGCAAAATCGCGGTCATTGACCGTATATTCAACGACGTATCTACTAAGCTGGAAGATAAAAATGAATTCTTTCTTCTGGCATAGCATTGTTTTTATAAACACATCTTTTATAGTATTTCGCGCCTTTTGCGTTTTACCTAGCATGAACCATTGAAGCATTTTAGGCTATAGTTCCGGTGACGGTATGGTAACTGCTATAAACACGACATTGCAATTGTTGTTGGACATTTCGAGGTAATGAAATACATTTTTATGCGTATACAAAAATTGTTGAATCATTTTCTATGAAATCACGTATCTCGTTTACTATGTGCAGTCAATTTATTAGAATTGTGATTTAAAAATGTATTTTTGCATCTCAGTTCATGCTTTTGCCAAATAAAATATTTTACGTATCTACATTGACACAGCGTCGTCGTCTAGCTACTTTAAGTACAGTATAAAAGTCTTGATTATGCCGACTTGTTCATAGCTAGCAAAACTTTAGTTTCAGATATAATGTTATAATTAGACATCGTTCAAAAAGAAAGCAATCAATTTAATAATTTTATTTTGTTACGGTTTTTGAAGTTACAATGGGCTTGACAGTCAATCATATTTTTTTTGTGTGTGCGAGTAAAGAAATAAAACAAATTCGCATCTTGAGAAAATTTTAATAACCATACTGATCAATCTTAATCAATTTGGGCAGTCGCCCGCAAAAACAATCTGTTCAATGAAGTACAATGATATTACAATAACAAATAGTTATTGCGAGCTGTGTCAGTGGGTCGCGTGAAATAGTTAACAATACGCGCTCGATTGAGATCTAGCGGCGAGCGACGACGCCACACTAAATGTATGGCCTCGACGACTACCCGTACTGTGTGGAACAAGATATTGGATGACTTTTTTGTTTGCCTACCTTTTGCATACCATCATCCAATATCGAAATCGCAAACAATGTGTTTTTAACTATATCTTGGATGCCAACCTTTCCCTCATACTCTTTTTGATTTTTTCATCATGTTCCCAATATGTATCTATATTTATTATTTTCATTATCAAATCCAAGGTACGGTTTTGTGTTGATGTTTGTCGTTCATAGCTTATTAACAGCTGTGGACGGTAGTTGCACAAAAGTACAGCCAAGTTGACCGATGTATTTGTATTATTTGCTCATCATCTCGGGGCTTGCATCCTTCCTTTCCACACTCCATTCTCCTACGCTTTACTCTTTGATTTGTATCCTGCATCTACCTTCGTATTAGTATGGCGTGGTTACGGTGTGCCCAAAAGCATGAATGACCGACATTATTATACCCTCTGTCAATAGAGAATGTTTGGATGCGTGTGTTGTATGAGAGCATTAGAAACTCTTCGTCTTTTTGCATAATTCAATTTGGTTGTACTGGCATAGAGTTGTTTGCGATTTGAGAATGAATGGACATGACCGTACGTACTGGTGAGCGAGTGATATTCAGCGAAAACATTGCTCCACGCACGCGAACAAAGGAATCGCGGCTAAAAGCAGCATGAGTTTATACTATAGAGCCATTAGTTTGCCACCCCTGCATCCGTGTGCTGTGTTCGAAATGCTTGTTTATATCACGATAACGTCAAACGCGGCGACGACGAAGCCCACTTATCTGCATGTTTTCAGTGGCGAGATTAATGTGCGATGTCTTTTTGATTTTACGAGCTATGCTGCGGTTCATTAGAGTGATAGACGCGGCGCTGTACACGGCCGCCTCTCGTGGCCATAGTTGACAGTCGCACCGCTATCCATAGTGAAAAATCAAGAAGATTAGTGTTGTTATCGAGTTTCGCTGAAGGTCTCTCATCACCGACCTCCACCGGTTCCTTTCCCGCCTCTCCTCCGCTCCCGTCCTCCTTTCGCCTAAACTTTCATCTCGCCCTTGGGGATAGTCACACGCTTTCGCCCGGTCCATCTTCACGCGCTGCGCTACTTACATAAACCTGCTAAAGATCCCGTTGAATTGTGGCGAGTGGGACTTTATTGTCTTGTTCTTCTTTTCCAGTTGGTCGATCAGGGCCCACAAGAGTGGCTCCTCCAGAAAGACAATTAGAGATAAGGGCGGGTATCGGATGAGGGAATGTCGCGAAACACTGGGGATTTCTCACTATGGACGGTCGGTTGTTGCGACGATAACGCGCGCTCATCATAAAGGCATCGCACCGCACTAGATATAAGCTTACCCTTAGTTCCGTTCGATATTCATATATAATATTGCATTTTGTAGCCGTGCGAGATGATTCAATCGCCTTGTTTCATCTCAACACTTGTAAATTGGCATTTAAAGTACAAATTAGTAAAATTTGGATTTTCTCATATTGTTACAGGTTCATTAATAGTTAATTTTATCGATAAAAATAATATTAAGAGCTGTACTTTAAGTGTTCAGAGATGAGAGTTCGTCTATTCTGTTAAATGTAACCAGAGTACATTATTTACAAAATTATGTTATAAAAATAATGTCATGGAGCATTTGCGAATGCGGCCCAAATTCTTTTAACTAAATAATAAATAAAATAGAATGACCAGTATGCTATCAAAAACCAAGGAGTCACTCATTTTATGCTCCATGACGGTAAAAGGACGCACCGAAGCCGAAGCCTCGGCTCAGTTTAGACTCGAGAAAGCTATATTTTTATACCGAGTAGAGCACGTAGAACATGCGCAGTAGCGGTACACGCGAAGCTTCAGCTCGATGCGTCCGGAGTCCGGCGCGCATGTGCGGGTGCACACGGACGTGTGCGCGTGTGGACATGCGCGCCGGTGGGCTAACGTGTGCGGGACTGGTAGGGCTCGTCGTACGGCGGCGGCGCGTCGCGGTACGGCGCCGCCACCGAGTACCACGGCTCCGCGCCCGCCGCGCAGCCACCAGGTGTGCACCATCCGCATCACGCGCCCAAACACTTCAACGCCAACGAGTTTAACAAGGAGTGGCCCGCCGCGTAGGGCACACACCCACACACCCACACACCCCTCACACACCTCACATACACACACGGAGTACGAAACAAAGGGAACGATAACGTGAATCACATACTGTCGCCAGTCACTACTCGGTTGTACACGTACGATGGGACTGACAACTGACGCTTCTTGTCCCCCGCACATCTAATTGGGTGATATAGATTCTTGGAAGAAATATCTGAGTCAGCACTCCATTTGTCTTCTGCTCCGTGCACACACACGACCGCAGTGTGGTTAACTACAGTCGTATCGCTCACACGTTGATATACACAATTCTTTTCTAAAAGGTACGTAGAGGTAGGTAGAGTGAGTTCTGTAGTTTGTTACGCTGCGATAGACGCACACGCAGACGTTGATCCACCTTCCAGTACGCACTTGTACCAGTAGAATTAGTGACCTTGACCTTGGCGCTTGTGAGACACATGGTATGTGTTATTCATAGTAGTAGTAGCCATTCAGCCTGACGTTTGATCGACGCAAGTGCGTGCTCGAACGGTTATCCATCTTTTCAACGGCTGCATTCGATCGACTCCATCTATCGATTCTATCTTAGTCGATATCACTTATAACGACTAAAAAGAATAGGGATAGTTAGTATATAACCGTTTTGTTTACGTATACCCCCATCAAACTGACGCGACGATATAATATACCTCTGTTAAACTTCCCACTAGGAGTAGATTTGTAGTTTTGTGTGTTTTTTTGGATTTCACGAACAAAACGACATTAAACGTGAATAATAGATTATCGAATACAATGCAACAAATTAATATTTATAATAACTGACTAAAGTTTAATTGATAAATTTAAATGAATTGCATGCAATTATCTAAAGCCTAAGAAGGCGGTTATGTAATTTAAAGTCACCGACGACTACATTAACACAAACCCACACGCGTAATTAAGCGTTAATTTTAATAATTAAAAATATAAAAATAGTTTAACAATAACATTCAAAACTATTAGGTGTTAACTCTTTTGTCTACTAATTTTAATAAGGTACTCCCACACTTTCTCGCAACTTTTGGCACTCGGCCGTCTCTGAACGCTATTATGAACGAATGATATTAAAACACTCGATAAGGCACCGTTCACACAGTCCGGTGAACCCATATCGCGGCTCTGACATGCTCGCCCAGAAGTTTTCGCGACCCCTCTTCTAAAGCTAAACGACGCTGTCATTTGCGTGTACAAGTGTACACAATTTTTTAATTATCTTTGCTTTTAATATTCTATTTGGATGTGGGTTTTTTGTGAAAGATTTATTTTTACTTCACACATTTCGAATGTTTTAATAATTTTTTGTCGGATTTTCTAAAGTGATTTCTTTTAATAATGTCGTGTACGTGTATTGTTGTTGTATGGGATCTGAGTGTTCCGCGGCACCCCGCGCCCGCGTCCGGTAGAGGCGAGGCGCGCCGTCGCCCGCTCGCCGCCGCACGCTCGCGTGACGCACATTTGACAGACACTGTTAAACAAGGCCAATTTAGGGAAAATGACCTAAAACAACTTAACTTAAGCTAATAACTTGTATAAATATTTGGTATATATATCGGTATGTATGTTTAATGTTAGAATTTTGGTTATTTACCACACACTAGACTTAGGAAAACGGTAGGCATGTAATGAGATAATTATGTGTTAATATTAAACAAAACATAGTGACTGAACGTGATTTTAATATTTTTAATTATTCCCGTTTTTAAAAAGGGAACAATTCTGTATAAATATTCGTAATTTTAATTTGTTTTCTTATATGCATTTTAGTTTTTTATCGCAATTTTTAAGTTGATACTATTATTATATGGAAGTTATACTTTAATGAATTAAATTTACCTGCCAAATTGTTAAACGAGCAAACGATATTGTCGTATGTGTTAAGTAATGAAGCTCAAGCATTTAGGATATAGTTCGGTACGTGTTAGCGCCGCTCGCGCCGCGCCGGCGCAGCTGCGCGCCGCACCCCTCGCGCCCTCACCATACATTTGTACATATATATACTTACTTGTGTGTAAAGCATAATTTTAATCGATTCTCTCGTCACATAGTTTTAAAGTTTTAATTTATGTGATTGCCAAATATTTTTAAAACTGTATAGAGCTTTCGACGGCCGCTACGGTCGCTATGTTAGTCGTATCATAATATGTACCCGACGCGGTCGGGCGTCGCGCGGCCGCCCCGCCCGTTACAAAGTGAGTTATAATTTAAAATAACATTGTTAGATTAAATTTAATGTTAGTCCTTTACTGTACTATATCGCTCAATCGTTTGACCGATCGACTGATTAAAATTTTAGTGATAAGCTAAGTAATTAATCGCGGGGCAGGGAGGCGCCCGCGCGGCAGCCGGCCACGCGCTCGCGCGCCGCGTCTCGACCATTATTTGTTGTAATTATCTTAGAGTTTACGGCCCTACTGATAGACTGCCCGACGCCCAAGGACGGGAGTTGTTCCTTTAATTTTAAATAATAGAACCGCGCCGCGCCGCGCTCGATAAGATTTGTTAATAAATGTTTTAAATAGACGAATTGTTGATGATTACATTGAATGCATAATTTGATCGTTTAGAATAGGGTTATTTAAGATCGCTCCATAAGTAAAGTATAATTTATCTATTGAGGAATATTGTGAGGTGTAAGCAAATTTTATAAGTGACTAGCGGTCCGGGGCGAGGGGTGCGATGTCCCAAATTTAACGGTAAAACATAGTGAAGAAGCCTTTTACATTGTGATGTTCATAGTTAACGCGCATACATTTCTTATAGCTCTTATAATATATAACATTACAGACTCGACTGAGACTCAATCAGTATGTAGGAAAGTGAAACTCGTACCTTATAACAATATAATGAAATAATATAAACTAATCGACGTCGGTGCCTGACTGCCCATTAGATTACGTGTAGGTGTGCCGCTTTGTACCGCTTCGTTTACTCTGCGTTCCTATGTTAGTTAGGTTAATTTGTCTCGATTCATTCCTGGTTAATTTTATCGTACTCAGCATAGGTAGTGGTTCGTTCGTTTCGGTCTCACTGTCTCGTATCGCTTTTACTACTTGCATTTGTTCGCACTAACCCGCCCCGCTGGCTTGGACTCGGGCTCGGCTCGACTCAGCTCGGCTCGGCTCGGTGTCGTATGTTACTAGGTTCGCGCGGCCCCCCTTTGCACATGTTCAGTTCGCATAATACCATTATGTTCCATTGTTTGGGTTACGTTTTAATACTTACTGTAGGTTTAATGTACAACCACCGATGATACGAACTAAATTGTTCACATCTGTTTTAATATTAGGAAACGATGCCTTACAAAAAGTTAAGTGAATATAGAGATGATTTATAATTATGTTACTTTCAGTGATAATAACGATTAGCACTAAGGTGTTAGACACGGGCTCGGCCCCGCACTCGCAAACCTTTGGAACAATTTAAGAACTTAGTTTGTAATGAACCAACGTGGCAATCTTCTTATTAACATAAAGAATATAATTTATTTAAATAAAGTATAATATGTATTAGAAATTTTAGATTTACTCAACATTAAACTTAGTGCAAATTATTGTGAAAAAATCAATTGAGACTATTTATATGGGTTTTAATTATTATTATATAGGAGAAGAGCATTAAATATTGGATGAATTTATTAATTAAAAATAGTTAGCAAAATACAAATACGATAAGACTCGTTAGAGGCTCGTCTGTCAAATGTGGTGTTCACACGTGCGCGCCGCATGCGCTCCCCGTCTCTACTGCGGCCACATCCCCTCCCTGTCTGTCCCCCCACTCACGGCCCCTGTATATGTGTATTTGTATTATGTACATGTAGGTACCCCGGTACGTATATACGATCCCCTTCCATTTTATGCTATGTACTATCCGTGAGTGACGACACGTGCATCCTTTGCATTTTAATATTACACTCGGTAATATCGACATAAGATATGCAGCTGTATCTTAAAAATAATGTTTATGAAATAATATTTTAATCATGGCTTAACTGTAGTACTGTTGCGTAGTTAACCTTTCGACTCTTGTTTGTATTACTTTATATTATAGTGTACGCGGTTTTTATATGTGTATGTTTATTCAGTAGTATATAAAGGAAACAATGTTTTGTGTAAAAGTGTATTTTGGTATAATGATAAAAGTAACGTTAGCAGCACAGAGCACGGCGCCGCTGCGCGGGCGGGCGCGCTCCTGTGCCGTGCCTAGTATTCATTAATAAATTTATGATCGTAATTGACTAATTATACAAGACCCCTAGTGTTTAACGTTAGATTAGCAGTCGACTCATTTTAAGTTCACTGTTTACTCGTCTTATAAAATTAATTCATTTGCATTTAAATGTATATCAGAGGACGACACCAGCGTCCGTCTTAACTGTAGTCTTTTCGAAACTTATTTTAAAAACAATGCAGGTATTATTAAATATAAAACCTCATATTTATACTAGAATTAAATATTAATGTAATTATTGATCCCGAGTAAAATAAATTTGACGGGCTTTACAGTTAATTATAACATTAATTATTATAAAACCTAGGGCAAGTTGTTATTTATTTCTGTTTTAATTAAAAATTTGATGTTGATTATTTTTTAAATATTTTCTTTATAGTAAATAAAAGTACATAATTCTCGATCGATTAGAAACAAAATTGTTAGGTGAACTATCGACTGATGTACAATATTTAAAGTAATGTTTACTTACAACAGTACCTATATAAGTTTTAATTTACACCGGCCCACTACGGGGCGGCGCTGTATTTATACACACTTGTATTAATTTCCTAAAATGTAATTAATCGGAAGCGGCGACCGCGACCTAGCCACAAACTAAGCATGTTACAATTGTAAGACTATTATCTAGATTTGTTGTAATCTTGTAATGTGTAAAGTACTATACTTAGCCCTAACGTGCTGATATATTTGGTGAAGCCTAGCGGGGCGGCGCGAGGCGTGCGGCGAGCGTGCGGCACGCGTGTCGCCGCGGGCGCCGCGAGCGTCCCACATAAGTTTACTTTATGTTCGTATAAAAAAGAAAATTATGATAGACTTTACACGTGCGTCCTTATTGTTTCTTTTTTACGATGATTACCTAATGATAATTAGTTAATTACGGTTTTAATTATTAATTTTAACCGAAGCACTAAAGTAAGACGAGAAGCTTGTACGCGATGATTTATTGATGTAATAAGTGCTATCACACTACATAACACTGAGGTCTTTCGGAGTAGAAATTATGCATTATTCATATTAGGTATTTTGGGTATATATATTTAGTGTTAGATTTAACTGGTAACATAAGTATGTAGTTTATAATGTAATGGAAAGAAATAAACACTTTTGTCGTAGTTTCCTATTATTAAGCTTCTTCTATCTTAATGGATTAAGTAATTACTACTGGTTGATTAATAAAATATTAATATTACCACTGCAAATATTTGAGATATCTTATGATGAAATATATATCTACTTTAAGGACATTATAAAACGTAGATAATTAAAAGAAATCAAAAATTTCAAAACACACTGGCATTTTTAATGTTCGATCACTACCCTACCCCCGTAGTAATAATATCCTCAAGTTAGGATGGAAACAGTTATCATAATTTTTGTTTTTATATTGTGACATAACAGTCTAAACGCACTCAGTAGAGCATCCATAATAGTCTTACATTAACGGCAATAACTACACGAGTAAACACAACGATAAATAATTGCCGTTTCCATTAATTATACCGTCAATATGTATACATTTATAGTATGTATACACTTACCGTGCACATAACACCACTCAATATGGTAAACGTATTATTGCACTTGCTATTATATCTATATATCCCTTCCTTATTATATCTATATTATTCTATTTTCTGTAGGTAGTAGATTTAGACGTTGGATTTTCAAACATGTGTAATTTTCGCGATACAATGACACATGCCCTTATTAAATTATTGTGGTCAAAGAAACTCAAAATACTGTGAAATGAATTTTGGAATATCTTTTATAGGCTTTTTATAAAAAAGGGTAACAAAATTTTCATAATTAAAATTCTTTATTTTTCTATCTTCTACATAATTTTCTATCTTCAGTCATAAAGAAAGCTCTGCACATAACTACAAATAATAAGGAGCGTTACTAGTCGTACATTAAAAAATGTAAACAATCTGTGGTAGAACTGGATAATATTATTTATTTTAATTCGATTTACCGTCTTAATACACATTTTTCGCTTTAAAAAACAGAGTGAAACAAAAATTAAAAAAATATTTCATTTATAGATTTTTTTTGTCTAACTGTACATGGACCATTGAATTACCAAGATCCTTATTATATTTCAAAACAGAAAGCTAACCGGCAGTCATTGTATTGAGAATTCTATGCCATTTTTGAATATTTCATCGTCTTATCCAAACAAAATAAACTGATTAGTTATGTACGGCAGAGGGCGACGGTGTGGGCAGTAACGCGGGCAGTCCCAAGTATGTGAACGTCCCACAGATGTCAGACGCCATAGGAACGGCACCGCAGGTCCAAAGCCTCCCTTATTACCCACTTAAACCTATCATTATCAC
Organism: Amphipyra berbera; assembly: GCA_910594945.2. NCBI lineage: Eukaryota > Metazoa > Arthropoda > Insecta > Lepidoptera > Noctuidae > Amphipyra > Amphipyra berbera. Next base: position 2,789,763 of record OU343136.1, on the reverse strand, counting down.
ATAAGACGTTCACTACTGGACGCTGACCTCCCAATTTTCAAAACAAAAGGCGCTGAGCCACTTGCATCATGATTATTCTACCATTTAAAATTAAGTAAGGCCCCAATCATACGGCACTTAGCTAATAAATTGCTTACCGGGACGCCACAGAGCAATCAAAAACAATAGAACAAAATTGAACTGAAAGGATGTTTCTAATGCAGAACTTTCGATTACTACAGAGTTCTTCTAATTAACGCTAGATGGCGCCTTGTGCAGGCACATTATCATTATAACTACCGGTAAAAGTACGTTCAATTCATCCCATCAAATCGGTCTCTTAGTCCGCTGCTGCCCTCTCCCAAGTTCTTATAAATATAAGCAAACATTTTATTTTATTGTTTTTAATTGGGCTAAATCGTCGCCGTATGCAATTATATCAGCGAAAGGTGTCGTGTGACGCAGGCTTGAAAAATTACCTCGACGGACGACCATAGAGTTCTAAAACATCTAGTTTCATTATCTTCATATAATTCCTCTTTATTCAAACAGTACCTAGGATATTTATTTATAAATGCAACGTTAATAGAGTATTCTACAGGTCCCCATGATGTATTGCGGAGGCATGGTGTCGCCACAGCCCTCCTTTTGCAATGTGTCCGACATATCAGCGTCCGCCTCAGGTTTTCCCTTTCCCGTGACCATCCTCCTGTAGCCAATATAGTCCTAGTACTCAAACATTTGATGCGCGTAGACATTATTCAAGGAATTCATTAATATAAATAGTTGAATTGACACATGAAAGAATTAGAATTGATATTTGGAGGCATCTGAAATTACTGTAGAAGTAGGCAATAGGATACAAGGGTTATGTGTGATGGTTTTAGTCAATAACCACAATAATATCATAACTTTGCCAACTGTGCTGGTATGTTGATCACAATAAAACCTCTATGTCCTAAACCTAAGTTGAATTAACTTCATACTCAAACTCCCTGGTGTGTGGAAAGTGGTGCGTGGTGCGGTAAGTTCCATTTTATTTATTTTTTTATTATTTAATTAGTATCAATTTAAATTGATCTTTCAATAGAAATCGCTTTGAAAATGTTGCTATGAAGTATTTATTCTTTTGAATAAAATAATAACGTAACTTTGTATAACCAGGTGATGACTATGAATACACCGGCGGGTCCGGTGATGGATACCAACGGTCATCGAAGCGCAGCTACCACGGCTCATCATCTGGCGGCACCGCCTCCGCATCTTCCTACCATCCCTATCGGCGTTAATGATTGAGCTGCGCAGACTTCTCACATCTCATGAGAGCCTGGTAACTCTGTTACACTTGTCAATGTTTGTTAGTCTACGAGGGTTTTTTTTACTTGCATTCCGGTACGATAGTATATCTTATTATAGGTTTAGAAAGTTATTTTTTCTCGCATAGATTATTACAATTTATTTGTAAGCGCACCAGTCATAGATCGCCACTAGATGTCGTTAAGATAGTGCGGACTGATTTAATTTTAACTTGCTTTATACACCCGTGACATAAATAATGACTAAGTCATTCGCAGCTTTATATGATATAAAGTATATAGGTTTATGTATTATACAAATTAGGATAACAAACCACCTCGTGCGAGACTCCGTTTATTAACAAACATTGTCGTACATTTTTCTTGTAAAATATTATATTATCTCTTTTTTTACGAACGCAATCACTGAGTTTGTAAATTATTTTTACTGGAAAAGGTCTATAAGGAACGCCTGTTACTTGATCGATTTAGTTTTTGATGAAATTTACTTTTGACTGGAAGCAATTCTTTGACTTATAATATTCAATATGCATATCTTTGTAGACCAGCGCGGAGCATGTCTTACGTCTCTGACTTGACGTTTCTTAGATGAATGCAATTAATAATAGGCGTCCCTTGTAGAAATTTTTCCGAATTATTAAGTTAGTAGATTGGTTATTTTCTTTTGGATATATTTGTGTAGTGTGGACTGATTGGACGCGTTGATCCAGTGAGCTTTTTTTTAAAACTGAAAATTCTCAGTTGTAATTATCATTCTCAAGAGTTAAGAGCATTTTTATCTTTACACGACAATAGTTCCCAATTCAATCTGTTCCAATGATTTTACTGTTTGGCTAAGAGCCTTGGAAATTAAATAAGCGAGTATTGCAGTTCTCCGTCTAATTGACCTGTCAATTATAAACTCTTGAATAAATTTTGCTCAACGTTTCCGTGTCAGTTTTTTGGGAAATAATTTAAATATCTTAAGATAATAGTTGTAATGATGTATTTACAATCATTGTAAAATAATGACTATTTTATCAACGATTGCGCCAATAAGTTCCTCATCGGTTTTAATTTCTAAATGTACCTACATCCTAAGGTTGACTATTTTTGGGCAAAGTTGCATAATTGTAAACCACCGCGGACGATGTCCTAATGAGCTTGTTTCTCTTTTAGTTACAAACAAATATAAATTGACGTATTTTTCTAAACTTTACTTCTAGATTTTAGATAGGATAAGCCAACCATATAAAATGGTTATAAATTATCTGTGACTTCAAAGAAATCATGTTCGTAAAATAGGTATTATTGTTAATAAGAGGCATTTATGACAAATTCGAAAATTTCCCTCGAGTACGTGTCAAATGTAATATGAACTTGGTTGAATGTTTTTGATGAAAAAGAAGAATTTACTGATTTGTTCGATAAATTTCAAACACTCGCGCCATTCGGCTTCTGAAACAGTTGCGTTTGTTAACACTGTCCTCTCCTGAAACGTGTATTTTTGTTTAACCTTAATAAAAATACTAATTATAAAATATAAATTATTTTAAGTTTTATTTAAATTCACTGACAAGACTGTCTTAGATATCCTCCTACTGTTACTGTTTAGCTATAATTTCTTCATAACACTAATACAGGTATATAAATTAATAGACGTACAATTTTTTATAATAATCTTATATTTTATTTTTGAATCATTTTAAATTACATTTTATAACTCGATTAGGTAGGCCTTGTTAATAATATTTAAATAATGTACGATTAAAATTTAATGACATCGGGTAAGTACAATCGAAAATAGATCAGAAGTTTAAAATATATGTAATTAAAATTAATGTTTATAATTTTTAACGATGTAATATAAAATAGAATTTAATGTACATTACTATAAATTAATTATTATAACCGATGAACAGATATTACATTAGGTCAGAGTCTAATATAGAAATTACATCTAGATATATCTAATTTAATATTAGGCTCTAAAATTAAGAGGTCATGATACTTTTAGCACACATGAATTATAATTATAGTTTAGCAGTTCAATACTCTGGACCATAGAGATAGTGATAGCCACCTACACATTACACCTAAGTTAATTTTGGCTTAGATTTTTATATTAAACGTGTTCTTTATAATAAATTAGTGTTACGGAAATTCTTATGTTGAAGATAATCGTCTAAATAAATTGTGTAAATTTAATTTCCACATTATTTTATTACAAAGCTTACACTAGGATTATTTAAATCTTATCATCAATGGACAGACAAATTTTTATATAGTAATTATATTAACCTTTGATTTTAATATAAACGCTTGCAATGCGTTTCTTTCCTTAATTACAAAAGCGATTTTGGATGTGCATATTTTTAAATGTGAGGAATATAATCGTACATTGAATGAATTCTATAAAGTGCCAAAATATTTTTGATAGTGGCTGGTTAAAATTGATAAGCAGACGGGTAAGGCACTAGGACAGAAGCGATTATTTACAACAGTACCTCTACCATGAGTTTACACAGTCAAAACTCGCTAGCGTCTCCGTAAATTATTTGTATGAAATATTGTACAGCGCCCCTAGCGGTCACAGAAAGAATTAAAATTCGTACCATGAGCACTATAGATTACGATAGGTTAAAAACCTAACGTAATCTATTCGATAGTCACTAACGTTTTTCAGCTGTCACCATACAAAACGGTACCATGAGTCACTAATTTGACTGAACCTATCGAATAATACGCTTGCGATAGTAGTAACGTAGCTCACTAGCATTTTGACGTGTGAAACATATGTTAACATTAAAGTTATATACGTTTTTGAGTCTACTAAAGTCAAAATAATGTCTGTAAGAGCTTATTTGGCATAGAATATGTTAGTGACCGCGTTTAAAATAGTAACTTTACATTTTAAATAACTTAATAGAAAGTAAAGTATAGTAAGTCATCTAATTTTTACGTCAATGAATAACAAACATCCATCCTCACAAACTTTCATAAATTAATTTATAATAGTAAGTAATGTTAGAAACGTAAATTACCTGTTAATTTAGTTATTATAAATAACAATCCATACAATAAATTCAATAGAAAGTTGAAGCATACATTTTCATGAACTCCACCAACAATTGAAACTGTGAGACACTGGTCCTCATTTTATTAATTAATCTGTTTGAATCTAATTGTACACTTTTAAACCACACAACGCAGCTCTTTGACACAACGTTAACAAACAAAATTACAAATTGAATATACGACCAAAGATTACAATAGTATACTGTACATATACGACGACAGTGACATATTATAAGGAATAAAAATTCAAAAACCACTAAATACCATAAGTAATCTACTAACCGTCAACTTTTCTATTTAGTCGGTTTATTTGTGATATTGACTGTCTTAACATTTTTAGCATAGCGATAACATTACATTTTGAGCTTAAGAGCCGTTCTCTCTTGTTATTAGTGGGAAAGAAAGAAACAAAACATAAGTAGAGTGAAGTTAGCTAGACGACACGATCTATCGAGCTCACCTTAGCGCCTGCGTAAGACTCCGTAAATCTCATGGTGCGAGCATTATCGAAATCTATTTGATCCACGTTAGCACGCTAGCGAGTTCAACGCTAGCGAGTAATTTTTCGATGACAACTCATGGTAGAGGTACAGATGATACTAAATGTTTACTGCAATTGACTAAATTGTTCCTTCTTCGTAGAGAAAGGCCACGAATCGAAGTTATTATACGTTTAGGTACTAGTAGCATAGCTGTTTTAATTTCTAAACCATTCTTCGCACACAAATAGATGTGACATTTGGATGGTCTGAGATAGGCCGTATTGTTTACTACATCTACTATTTTCGAAATTGTTGGGTCACACACATTTATGACAATCATGGGAATATCAATTTCCTGGATTATATCAGAAATTATAGGTAACAGAGAATTTCAATGAGATTAAATATAATATATAGTTAAAAAACTTGAGCTGTGTGAATTCGGGTCTCTGGGGCCAGTGGGCAGCTGCCCTTTGTCCACGAGCGTCGCGTCTTATGGCGCATCGGCGGGAGCCACATGGATCAGTTGGCGTAGACTACATTCTAGTAAAAGCATGGGCACACACTTTATATCATAAAAAATTTAAAACACTCATATTGGAAAAACACTCCAGACAAAATATTTAAATTGCATCTATAAGACATTTAATATATTGTCCAAAAACTTGAGCCAAAGTCAGTTCCGTCGAGTAAGTTTACTCGATAGCGCGGGTATAGGGCGAGGGAGGGCGGCCGTTGTGGTCACAAGAGCCGTTTCTCATGGGGCGTTGGCGGAATGCCGCCGGGCGGTGCAGTTAGCGCAGTCACAAGGCCTCGGCGCCGCATCCTCTGGAAGATGCGCGTGCGCAGCGCGGTAGCACAGCTCGCGGTAGCGGGCACAACCTGGAATAGACAACAAAGTTGATCAATATTGCTGACTAATTCAATAGCTTTGGAGGTTTTGTTTCATTATTAGTAAAAATTCAAATCTTAATTTTACCCAATAGGTAACGCTCGGCAAATCTTAGGAATCAGCCATAAGACGCTGCTAAGGTGGCTAGTCAGTGAGTTTAGCCGAAGTTCGTCCATGATTGGACATAAGTGTCAAAAAGGCATCGTAAGTAATGCAGATAAAAGCAGAGACCGTAGAACTTGTCCAGTAAACCGGTGGGGAGCCCGTGACCATTTTTGGAAGATGGTCATCTACCATCCCGCCCTCTTTGGATATTATACGCTTTCGGCCTTTGGCATTCGCTTTCCGTTTACAGACGGACGACATGATCATTTGATAATCGCAGTAAGGTATGTTAATTCGGTAGGTACATCTTGCGTCCTAGTGATTATTAAAATTTGTAAGGGAGAATAATGTATTACAAATAAGCTGGACGTTTACGGGAAGAGTTTTGCAAATTTTTGTAGTGTCCTTTAGGTTTTACAATTTTTTATGGGCTGTTTCTTTGGCAAAGGCGCAGTTGCACCAACTAACCATACCACCCAGGAACAAATTGACGTCAATCGTAGGTAAGTAAGTACCTATTGATATTGAAAATTTGAGACATTTTACGGTTATAGTTAAGTAATTGGTGCAACTGAGCTTTTTGACCTTTCAGTTCAGACGCACATACCTGTGGGTGGTAATGCAAGTCGCGTGTCTGCTGCGAAGCCCCGTTGCGCCAGCCGGTCGAGAAGAGTGCTGGCCGACCATCACCTTTCACTGTTGTGCTCCACGCCTGTTATATTTTAATAGATTAGATTTACATTAGAATAATTTGAAAATACTTACCTGTATTGTATTAATAATACCACTACCACGATAGACGATGATACCACTTTATTGACCAAATACTCAAACGCTACTCTAAAGCGCGCTACACACGTTCAGTTTTAACTGTGCGATTTCGAACTGTACCTACAGATAATGTTATAATTTTAATGTAAATGTAAAATGATAATGTTACTAGATGAGTGTTAAATATGATGTGAATGGATATAGCAGTAGAGGTAGGCCAAAGAAAAGATGGATGGATTGTGTGAAGGTTGATATGGGTAAGAAAGGGGTCTACCTTTTATAGCAGAACTTTTTATGTAAATCGTTAGGTGTGCCGGGATCGCGGTGCATGCAATAGCGAATCCCGCGACCCCGGCCTTAGGTCAGAAGGAGGAATACCGTGGTGGTTTTAGCCGGTAAGAGTCCGGCACACCCCCCCGTCTTCCCCAGACGGGGGACAGTCCATGAGGATTTCCCCACGCTAACAAACAGTTGAATTACCGTAAAACCTGGCAACTTTGCCCTTGAGGTATGACTTTGCCCAGCTGTGCATTTTTTTAAAAATTTGATGCATAGCAAATTTGTCTATAGTTAGGAGTATTCTTTTGCCTGTGGTAGAAAATTGATTATTTTTCTGACAATACCAAGTGACGTAATGTCACCTATGTTACTTCCGTTGGCTGTCAGGAACCTTTAAAAGTTGGTATTGTTTTTAGCGGGCAAAAACCAGTCAAAAAACTTTATCAAAAAGTGATAGTTGCAGATACAGTAGGTAATTAATTTTTTTGCCACCGTTAATATGTATGAAATGAATAATATAGACTGGTATTTCACACAAAACATCTCATAAAATTGTAAAATATATTGATGGGCAAAGTCACATGCATGTTTTTTGAGCATGGTTGACGACATTGCCTACCAATTTTTTTTCCGTAGGGTTGTCACCTGTAATTTTTAAATTTATTATAATTTTAAGAGGTACCTATGCACAAACTAATAGAACGCTAAAAGAGAAAAACTTGTTGTAAATGTTTTGGTGGCTTCTGATGAATAAGGTTGTCCAATGACCAAGTTGGACTAGAAAACGCTAGTTTTTAGCAAATTAGAAGAAAAGAAACCTGATGTTACATATTTAATGAAACAATTCCCAGCAATACATGTGTAGAACTATTTATAAATAGGCATTCATCGAATTTGTTAGTTCGAACAGTATCTGCAACTGGTGACTGTCTTCCGACATATTGTGTAGATGTTTAGTCACATATTTTGTCTTTTGGCTACCTTAAAGTTAGTAATATATCGTAGCAATATAACTTAACTGGCAATATACCGTATATCTTCATTTTGTATCCATTACATACTTATTGAATTTATGATTATCTCAATAGAAATATTCCACATCAAAAACTTTATCATTAAGTATTTAAATGTAGCATTTATTCAATGATGACAGCCCTTAGACATTGACCATTATGGTAAGAAAAATGTACTAGGAGGCTTTTTGACTTTGCCCACTCAATTTTGAAGGACAACGAATATGTTCATTCATCTCATAATTTGATACTATACTTTATGGCCCTGTATTTATATTCAGCCATTTTTAAAATAATGATACGGTTTATAGTATCTGAAATATTACAAGTTGGCAAAGTTGCCAAAAACCTGTGATTCTTTGCCCAACAATTATAATTGTGTTTTTTACACACACAAATTCATTTTTCTGGATATTTTCAATAATAAATATCGAGATATGAACATATAGTATTGTGTGGTACAAAAATAATATGAAATACATTAACGTTTTCGGAAATAACTCAACTAATGCAAAAAAACTCTGATTTTTTGGGCAAAGTTGCCAGGTTTTACGGTATTTGTTCGACGTTTTATCAGCACAGTCTGACTGCACAGTTAAAACTGAAGGTGTGTAGCAGGCTTAATGTTAAGTAGTCTCGTGCTGTCTCACTGTCATTTTAAAGCGGAGTGACAGTGGCGGCACGAAATTAACTGCAGGGGCATTCTTCGAAAAATATTAACAAAAATTGAGAACGTCATTAGCATCATCCCAAAGTTAAGAATGCAGATGTTTAATACAAAATTATGATAATGAAAACTGAAACAATACCGCTGCCGTCAAGTAATAAAACAAAAACAATCTGACAATACTATAACGTTAACAACCCGGGAGAAGAATGATTTGTTAAAAATATGTTAAAAAATGCCGAATATTGACCCTGCAACTTAAAATTGAGTGCCTAGCGTTTGAGTATTTGGTTAATAAAGTGGTATTATTTAGTGCAATATAAGTATTTGTATCATTATGACAAAGGGCCCGATTCGGTTCGTCTAACGTCGGCCACCCACCGCCGACGTCGAGCGCACGCGGCGCTCGTGTCGCGTGCCTGCTGAACGCCGCGCTTGCGTCACGGAGACGCGGCGAGAACTCTGGAATAGACAAAAAGCGCCGCGTCCACCCAACGTCGACGCTGGTTAAACGTTAGACGCCAATGGGATCGGGCCCTTACAGTTGTTGGAGTACTTAATTCAAAATCACAGGGACTAGAAATAACCTAAAAGTTAGTCTTGGATGCCGCCTAAGATAGAAATGCATTGCATCACACTTGACTAATACCTATCTAGTAAAAATGTTTTTAAAAACAAGCTGTTATCTTCCGGCTCTGACCAGCTCCATGGTACCATATTATTGCATTGTTATTGAAGTTACATAGGTACCTATGCCCAAGCAAGTGATAGAAAAATAGATCACAAATTTTGAACCGGAAACGCGCGACTGAAAGCTTGGAGATATAGACTGGATTGTTTAGTAAAATTGCAGGCAAATAAGCTTGTTAAATATTTATAAAGTGTAGATACATTACCTACCTTCGCTCGGGGCGGGGGAATGGCCTCTGGACCTGTCTTCGGCGCGCGGCGTGGTTGAGCCGTCCGGCTGATCCTGCAATTTATTCATAGCAATGAGTTACATTGGTGAAACTAGCGGACAGAAACTGGCGGGACCTTAATTTTTTGTCTATATTATAATCTGCTAAGGAGGAAGGTACATATTTTTCACGAAAGGTAAAGAAAAAATCAAGATATTCGGTACCAAATAGTATACAAAGAACTCGGTTCTAAACCGTGAAATAAAATTTATAAAAATCCGGGAGTTGGTCCCGACATTACTTATGACGATAACAAGAATGACGCAATAATGATCGCAACCGCGGTGGCCTGATTTTTAAGTTCCGGGTTGGGAAGTGTAGCAGCTAGGACTTTGGAATTATGTCCGATAAATGACTATACGCTTGCCCTCCATTGCATAGGTCTGAATTCCGCCATCGGTGAGATGTGTGTCTACAAACTGCATTGCGTAGGTACCGCCTTAAGAACTACAAGCGTAACGGTGTTTTTTGTTTAAACTCGATATTATTGTTAAAACTGCCTCGTTGGTCTAGTGGTGGCAAGTGCGGCTGCTGATCGTGAGGTCCTAGGTTTGATCCCCAGGTCGGGCAAAGTGTTATTGGGTTTTTCTGTATGGAATTTCTCAGTAGCAGCCCGGAGTTTGGATTTGTGCCCAGTTGATGGCAATAGGCTCGCCCCCTATTATATGGGACTTAAAAATGACGTGTTACTATACACCTCTGCCCAACTCTTCGGGGAATACAGGCGTGATGTTGTTATTATTGTTAAAACAGTAGGTATTCACCTCTTCATTATTTAAGAACAAAAGAAAAATACAATTTATATAAATATACCTACATACATCGAAAAACAATGATCTCCCTTTATCAATACCTAAGTATACCTACTTATCAGTTGTGCCCTCGATATCTGTCACTGCTTGGGAATTTCTCAGATCGATTGACCCCGAGGAGAAATGAAATTATCTCTGACACTGAGCATTGATGATGTTAGCATGAATACCAACGCAGTTATCAAGTGACCGGTGAGGGACCGGATATGATTAGGGTTGACAAATGTTTGATGTTGGCGTAATATTTCGTGACAGTTTATAATGTAGGTACCTCCCTATTGGTATTTTCTGCCTACGCCTTTGGGATCGAGGGCGTGGCGGTATTTATAATGTAATACATTCTTAAAAAATATAAATTGACAGTAAACAGCAATTCTATTTCTGTAGAGTCCCGTTGTAGATTGTTTTGGTGTCGGTACCACCCACAGGACAGATAAAACGTCTTTTATCTGTTCTGTGGTACCACCGTTGCCTTATTAAGCTGATCTGGAACCTATTTGGTCCAGCCGTGAGACACATACCTACCTACTTTTGTTTATGTTAGTATTTTTCATTTATTTTGTATTGTTTTTTGTGTTCTGTTTTGCTGTACCTAATTGTCTTGTCTGTGTCTTATTTGTGTTGTGTCCAAATAAATAGAAAGAAAGAAAAGTTATTTATTCGCGCCAACATGACGCACAAAATAAAATAAAAGTAACAAACTGAATAGAAGCTTGGGAAAAATATGCGTCACATCCGCGCAAAACGGCCATCGCTCAGCATAATGTTGTGTCTCACGTGCGAGACAGAGCCACAGCGCTGGTTTTCAGCGACAGCCGGCGTTGACATGATGGCGTCCACCGGTGCAGCAAGTAAAAAGATATAAAAAACTCAATATATGAAAATAGATAAAATACGCAATAAATAGAATCATGTGAAAGTGTATGATATATAATATTTAAATATAGCAACATTTCGTGGCATCAACATCGTCGCTCACGCAGACTTCATTAATTCAACTGTGTTAATCGGTATCTTGTCGGCAGGCCCAGACTGGCCATACGGGCAATTGCCCGATGGGCCGGATGCCTGATTGGCCGGTCACACAGTACACAGTCGGAGAAAGGAAAGAGGGGAACGTTTAAAAAAAAGGTCGTCCAACTATCGCCTATCGCTTGAAAAAGAAGCCGCAAATTGTTTGCGTTTGTAAATGCACCCAAAATACAAGAGAAAGAGTGATGGGGAGTGGGAATGATTATTTTTTCCCAGCACTGGCCGACCGATTTCAGGTTCCAGTCCGGCTCTGCTTGTCAGCAAAAAAAGTGTAAATACCTATAATATGTATCGTTAGTTAGATAGGTACATTCGTAGTTTATAAACCAACTACACGATTTCTTCTAGATTCTTCACATGACATATTTTTATTTAGTGTAATTAACACAAAGAAATAACGAGCAGTACCTACTTACCTACATAATAAGTTTCAAAGATCAGGAAGAACTTTGAATGGATTGACGAAGTTATTACTTATTTCAGACGAGGATCGATACATTAAACATTTAAAAGGCCCAACTGCTTCTTTAAACTTTGCCATTCATTCTACTAACGGCCATTTTCAATAACCTATAATATCGACGATTTGCCCTGCTAGACGTTGAAATTTGACATAAGCTCCATAGAAATAATGTTAAATTTCTACCTCTAGGTACCTAAACCACAGGTAGATAGCTTATTGAAAACGGCCGTAAGTAGACAACTATTATTCCTAATGTCGGGTGTAACAGCCCTCGCTCCAGCGCAAATTGAATAATTTTACACGGGACCCCACTTCGGGCATCCTTCGTAGGTATCTACGGAGATACACTTAAACCTCATAATATTATGAAAAGGGGAGTGAAGCGGAAAAGCAAGCATTTTTTAAGAGGGAGCTAGCCGAGGTGGGCTTAATTAAATACAGTCGGCCTTCATTCTTGACGATAGCGGGGCTATTTTAAAAAGCTCTATTATTTGAATCGACGATTGAGAGCAATGAGAGCTGCCAATCAATTGATTTCTAGTTGAATAATTTTAATCATTCGACAGCTTTTTGATAGTGAAGGAAGATGCAATTTAATACCTACAATGGGGGAGAGACACAACTTATCTAATTTTGTTTACTTTGGTACTTGTTGAACGTGAGGCGGTAAAGCTTACTGACGTTTTTCGAGTAGGTACTTCACTCACATGCATAGTTTACTATCTATACTTACTAATATTATATAGAGGAAAGATTTGTATTTTTGGATTTTTGAATTTTTGTATGTAACGAATAAACTTAAAAATCAATGGACCGATTTCAAAAATTCTTTTGCCGTTAGAAAGCTACATTATCACTGAGTAGGTAACATAGGCTACGGGCGGAGCCGTGAGGACACAGCTAGTCGTTAATAATTCCTTAAAAAAAACTGTTAAGTTAACTTTAAAGTTACGGTTTTATCTTGCAGGACCTGCAGCATTAAGATTTGAGGATTGACGATTGAAATTATTATAATGTTGTATTGTCGTGGGAATTGCATTTGCGTGCAAAGTTTCAGGAGCAACGGTTAAGCAGAAGTATGTGGTTGCAAAATCGAAATGTTAATGTACGAATTGAAGCCAAGCCCGGACTGGCCAAACGGGGGAATTGGCCAAATGCCCGATGGGCCGGTCACACAGTCGGAGAATTTGAAAGAGTGAGATGAACGTCAAAACAAAAAAAAGGTCGTCCAACTATCGCCTATCGCTTGAAAAAGAAGCCGCAAAAAATTGTATGTGTTTGTAAATGCACCCCAAGATACCTACAGGAGAAAGAGAGAGGAGTGTCTAAAAAAAAACGTCCGTCTAATCGCGTGGGAATGAATTTTGATTTTGCCAGCACTGGGCCGACCGTTTCTCAAATTCCCAGTCCGGCCCTGAGTGAAGCTAATTAAAACCATTTAAAAACTTTTTAACAAAAAATTTAAACCGACTTCAAAAAAGAATAAAATAATTACCATATAAAATTAACAGTTTCAGAAGTCGGTGCTGATCCACGCTGAACCAAATTGAAGGCACCGACTTCTGAAACTGTTAATTTTATATGGTAATTATTTTATTCTTTTTTGAAGTCGGTTTAAATTTTTTGTTAAAAAGTTTTTATTTTTTTCATTTTAGTGGCCTTAATTAAAACTTGGTTGGACCTACTAAAGACGCTGCTCGTAATATAATCACATCATCACAATATGCGTACTGTTCGTCATTGAGGAGTTCCATTGTCTATCTCCGAAGTTCTTCATTAGATCTTCATCAAATTTAAATGGGACCAACTTCGAAGTATACCCCATCCAATAAAAAAAGAATCATTAAAATCGGTTCACAATTGGCGAAAATATCGATGAACATACACAAAAAAAAATACATACAGACGAACATAGTAACCTCCTCCTTTTTGGAAGTCGGATAAAAATAGAAACTAACAACGATCCAAAATAGCACACAAGCTTTTCCAATCAAAACCCTCACGTGAAACAGTACCCGACTACGTGAAACAAATCGAAAAACCGTGTAGGTACAAAATATCCACGGTATCGAACAATGTTGAACAGCGGCCGGTGAAATCGAATCAAGGAGGACGACGGGAAATTGATACCATGACAGGAAATTGGCGTTAACTTCCACCGACAGACACAAAAGTTTTCAAATTTAAAGTCGGGTTAATAATGCGGAACATGGCAGCTACTACAATATGAACACGGTAATTGGGAAATCCGGAAATTATCGGTTTTTAGTTGGTCTACGAACTTGCTGTGCAGTTGCTTGCTTAAAATAGGTAGGCCTCTCTTTGCTCATAAGAGTGTTATAGGAGAAAACACCTTGTAAGCTTAGTTACAAGTTGTTTTATCAAGATAAGTATAGGTCTACCAGAATCTGATGGCAAATAGGGAAATTAAATGTTTTTGTGGGTAACACAAGGATAATTTGAATAAAAAGTCTTGATACTTGTAATTCTTTTTCTTTAATTTCTTCTTGATCTTCTTCCTGCCCTTATCCCATACTAGATGGGGTCGGCACAACATGTATTTCGTAAATCCATGTTGTTTTAGAGGTTTTGGCTTATTGTTTTATGTGACCCAATGTGCTTGCCGATATTATGCACTGGGTCCCAAAATGATATGCTGATATATGGTTTTTTGCAATTTTATTGTAATGGAAAAGGAAACCTTGTTAAAATAAGTATGTTTATTAAAAATGTTTGAACAAGAAAAGATTAATCAGGACTGGAAAATGTATCAACTACAGTCATACTCGTTTTGACAAGTGACATGTTGACATTGCTATATGAAAACCACTATTTGTTATAATTTTTTAATGCCATGAGATTCTGGTTGACCTATAACACTCATGGCCTTACTCATATGTTACTTAATTTTAAGTCGCCATTCATTTCGTGCTGCCACTGTTACTTTGCCTTAAAGTGACAGTGACAGCAGAAGACTTAAGAGGAAACGCGGGCTGCAAAATATTAATAAATTGAATAGGTTTTTGCGATCTATTTCCGTCTCACCCCTCCCGCAAACCTTCCCAACTAAGCGCGAAAGAGACACCTGCATCTCGGACTGATTTCTCCTGTGCAATATTAGCATAATCATACTTTCGTATTTCCCTGTTTCCTTATTCAAATCTGGACCGATTTTAATATTTTTTTCTGTAATAATTTAAGAAAGACTTTGGTTATGTCTGTATGTTTTTCTTTTATTTTTTATATTCGTCAAATTTGTTTGTCAGATGTTTGAAAACGGTGGTAAAACCGGTCGATTTTTGTAAAGTTTAAACGTTTCTAGTTCTTTTAATAATTTATTTATTGACAAAAACAAAACATAGGGCCATAGTGGTGGTGGATATATAAGGTCCAACCAAAATACCTGGACAAACTTTTACACAGTGTTCAATACGTTTAACTAATCACATCTATGTAAAAAAAAAACGAGATCCAAGTGTTTTTTTTTCTAACCAAAAATTGATAACGTTTTAAATTGCCTGTACTCTCTAAGAATAAACTCATCCATTTCTTATGCATCGACCCCATTGGGGCGCGCGCTAATTCCGTGCCGTGTTTTACGTAACAGCGAAGTGAAAAATATTTTAAAAAAGTAAAATTAAATTAGAAAATATATTTTTGGTTAGAAAAAAGAAACACTTTGATCTCGTTTTTTTTGCATAGATATGTTCAGTTACACGTACTGAACACTGTGTAAAAGTTTGTCCAGGTATTTTGGTTGGACCATATATATCATATGGTAAAAATATTTACTCTAGTGACATTACCCAAGGAGGAAACTGAGGAATACGTTTGTATGGACTAAATGCCGACCGCATTTCCTCTTAACGACGATTTAAAATTGAGTGTTTGGCCTTTAGGTCCATATTATATATATATATATATATAGGCGTATTAATAAACAGCTCTCATTGAGAGATCTCTCTTTAAGTGTAAGAAAATTGAAAATGAGACGTATTAAAAAAAAATGTCAACTGCCTCATTGGCCTAATGTCGGCAAGCGCGACTGCTGATCGTGAGGTCCTGGGTTCGATCCCCAGGTCGAGCAGTGTTATTGGGTTTTTCCGTGTGGATTTCCTATGTAGCAGCCCGGAGTTTGGATTAGTGCCCGGTTGATGGTAATAGGCTTGCCCCCTATTACATGGGACTTAAATTTAACGGCGAAATGAGGGTCATACTATGTATAGTATGGCAGAGGCGAGAGCTGGGCAGAGGTGTACCTCTGCCCAGCTCTTGGGCAAATAGGTACAGGCGTGATATTATGATGTTGTCAAATGTATGGGATTCTACTTTATGGTATTTAACTACTGTTGGCAGATCTCTCAAAGGAGAGCTGTTTAGTAATACTTACGGGTCTGTGTTTTGCATAAACTAGTTCACTCAACTTAGGGCATTTCTCGTATTACACAGACTGTCGCTTACCAATCCAATTTGTTATTATTGGAGGTTTTCATGTGGTATTAGCATGTATCAATAACACACGTAGAAGAGAAAACGTCTCGGCTTAGGTAATCGTGCTTCAACGTACGTGGTTATACAAAAAGAGTGATTCTGATACCGACATACAAAGAGGAGATGTTGTAATGACATTATATAATAACATTAGGTACAAGTACTTATTATGATGTGTCAGAACCAAAGTCCCTAGTAAAACTGAATGAGTGGGTCGAGGAAGTTCAAGTATACTCCACAAAGAAGAACATATGTAGTCTGCTTAGTTGTCGGCAATAAGATTGACAAGCATATCATTTTGGGACCCAGTGCATAATATCAGCAAGCACATTGTGTCACCCGCGCGACAGCGCAACGAGTATCCCCAAGGAGGGTTAATGTCAGGCAGGCGGCCGGTCATAAAACAATAAGCCAAAGCCTCTAACAACATGGATTTATGAAATACATGTTGTGCCGACTACACCTATTGTGGGATAAGGGCAGGAAGAAGAAGAAGAAGAAGGTACACGTTTTCTGTGATGCGTTCTACACCGTTTTTATGTAGGTATGTACCTACTACCGTAGGTACATACCTACATAAAAAACAGCTTATTTACAAACACGTTTGAAAGATAAAGAAAGGAATTTAATTAAGGTAGGTAACAATAATAACGCGTCGAGTTAAAATTCTTCAACCTAAAAAATTAGTAAGTGCGGAATGTTAGCAAATTGAAAATAAAAACAGATTTTCCTTCGGAGTGAATTAATTCTCAAAAACATTGAATAACAACGAGATAATGTACCTAAAAATGTAACCCGCAGAAAATAGCTTGGAGTCACGCACGAATATATTTCAATAGAATGGCTAACGTATTTTTATTACATTGAGATTTCTCGAACGCCCCACCTGCCGGTTTAGTAGGAAAACAAAACATCACTCTAGAAATAATCTTGCAAGTAGGGTAACCAGATGTCA
The DNA here is from genome assembly GCA_910594945.2 of Amphipyra berbera. Taxonomy (NCBI): domain Eukaryota; kingdom Metazoa; phylum Arthropoda; class Insecta; order Lepidoptera; family Noctuidae; genus Amphipyra; species Amphipyra berbera. The sequence continues at coordinate 2,772,490 of OU343136.1, read as the reverse complement.
GGAATTGTCCTGATATACATACATAAACTCACGCCTTTTTCGCATGGGGGTAGGCAGAAACTAGGACAGTATTGTCCTAATATGACTGGATTATAAGACATTGATCAGGATTCAAGAGTTTAAAAATGTTAGGATTGTATGAAATATTGAATAATTACCTATCTTTACATAGTATAAAACAAAGTCGCTCCCGCTGCCTGTACGCTTAGATCTTTTAAACTACGCAACGGATTTTAATGCAGTTTTCAGTAATAGATAGAGTGATTCAAGAAGAAGGTTTATATGCCCCACATTAGTGTCTACATTGCACCCGTGCGAAGCCGGGGCGGGTCGCTAGTAATTATCTATACATTTTGAAGTCGGGAGGACCCGGCGTGTCAGCCAGTACCTACACGACAAACTAAAGTTACATTGCGCGTTCTTGCGGCAATAATGTCTGAACATTTTTATAGAAACTGCCTCGTCGATCTAGTGGTGGCAAGCGAGAGTGCTGATCGTGAGATCCTCAGGTCGGGCAGTGTTATTGGGTTTATCCGCGTGGAATACCTCAGTAGCAGCCCGCAGCTTCGATTTGTGTTCGGTTGATAGCAATAGGCTCGGCCCCTATTACATAGGACTTAGACATAACAGCGAAATGAGGGTGGTTACTATACATCTCTGCCAACCCTTCGGGGAATACAGGCGTGATGTTATGTTATGTTTTGTAGAAACCAGGTTATTGCCAGGACTTTCCATTTTTACATCTGGTAACCCTACTTGCTAGAGACTTCCGCCATATCTCGAAGGTGTTTCACTTATATAATAGTTGAATATTCTATCCTTATTTTGACTATCAACTATGCTTTTGAGAAGCCTGAGGCTGTGAGTTAGCGACATTCTATCTTTTGCAAAAGAACACTTTCATAATTCCCGACTTGCCTTTATAAAAACAATTGTAAGTATAAATTGTAGCACTGATAGCCCAGTGGTGGAATGTTTGTCTTCCATGCAGGAGGGTCTGATATCAATCCCGGAACGTACCTCTTGCTTTTCCAATTCATGTGCGGATCAGAACTTCATTATCATGCATCTGCGTCAACGGTGAAGGGAAACATCGTGAGGAAACCTGCTAATTTTAGGCTCCAAAAAGTTCTTGATGGTGTGTGTAGTCTGCCTAGCACCAGGCCAGCGTGGTGGACTAAGGCCGAAACCATTCTCATTTTGGTAAGAGGCCCGTGTCCGGCAGTGGGACGGACAGTGATGGGCTGTATACTAATATTATAGAGAGGAAAGATTTGTATTTTGTATATTTTTGTATGTAACAAATAAACTTAAAAACTACTGGACCGATTTCAAAAATTCTTTTGTCGTTAGTAAGCTACATTATCACTGAGTAACATAGGCTACAGGCGGAGCCGTGAGGACACAGCTAGTGTTTTATAAAAACAAACTAGCTTGTTGATCGCGTGGAAACGTATTCAAATCTTATTAAGTAAATATGTTTTCAAGCGGCGTCAACACTTATCTGTAAGTAAGTATCTAAAAAATAATCAATTGTAGTTTTGTATAAAGTAGGCAAGTAGGTACCTACGTATCAAGTATCGCAACACGATGTTTTATTTTTCTCTATTTCCCAACGCTCGCTTCGCATCCATGAAATTGGAGCCAACATTTGAAACATGTCACTAATAAAATAGTTTGTTTAGTAAATTGTACCCTGGAGATGCTTCACACATACACATAAGATCCTGTTTTAAAAGACTCCACGCGTGACCTCTTTTTTCGGCCTGCCATTTAGCCTCGTTTTTCCTTCATGCATTATTTGTTAGTACCTACACTTTTACTTTCACCTGTAGATGTGTTTCAAAGAAAAACAACATCATGTAGCTAAAAGCTTATAAGGCAAATATGTAAAAGTTTTTAACTTAGATACCTACGGTAAGGCAAGACAGAAAAAATATGGATTTGCAGTGTAAACTTTAATTATAAAATCGTCGCTGCGCCTGCAAAATCTACTATGTATTTTTTTTTGAAAATCGTTCTGTTGCTTTTTTATCTTCTCAAGCCACCTATCATATGCAAAACTTCTAGGTGTAACTTTTTTTGGTTTATCGAAATAATCTGAAAAAACCATAATTATGTTGAGTTAGGTAGGTACTAATTAGGTACTAAATTTTAACGAAAAGATAAACTACCTACAAATAGGCGAAGCCGACGTGATCCAGCTATTTTAACGTCAGAATGGCTGGCCACTTTCATCGTCATATTTTTCCCTCTTTAACGTTAGAATGGCTGGCCACTTTCATCGTCATATTTTTCCCTCTTTAACGTCAGAATGGCTGGCCACTTTCATCGTCATATTTTTCCCTCTTTAACGTCAGAATGGCTGGCCACTTTCATCGTCATATTTTTCCCTCTTTAACGTTAGAATGGCTGGCCACTTTCATCGTCATATTTTTCCCTCTTTAACGTCAGAATGGCTGGCCACTTTCATCGTCATATTTTTCCCTCTTTAACGTCAGAATGGCTGGCCACTTTCATCGTCATATTTTTCCCTCTTTAACGTCAGAATGCCTGGCCACTTTCATCGTCATATTTTTCCCTCTTTAACGAGGTACTAATTATTTGATGTCTGGTACCAAATAGGTACAAAAACGGAGTATTACTCAAACTTCCAAAATCTCTCTTGGTCCAGTCATCCTGACGATCACGGATTTTGCAGGCGCAACGACGAAATATTCTTTTGTTATTTTTAACCACAAGGCTGCAGGTTAAAGTTGAAAGTTATTGTGAACTTTACCAGTGCTTCGGTCACGTAGTAATAAACTCGATCGGGCCAGTTAAAATCGCACGACCGTAAACTGTTATTAAATTGTGAAGGCGCACGTTGAAAGGGTAACGACATTTTCAATTTAAAATAGTTTGTACGGCGACAGGATGTGCAAAATGGCTTCCTTTCAAACCTAATTTTGTTATTGTTAGGTACTTTGCTTCGTTATCTCCCAATCCTAAAAGGTTGGTGAAGATCAAATGGACATATACGTAAATGTATACTTTATACTTTCCACAATATACATAGGTACTTAAACTCACGCCTTTGTCCCATGTAGGCAGAAACTATAGACCGCCACATGCTTCGATTCTTATATCCTCCTTTCGCTTCGTCCACGTTCATACATCTTGTCATACACACACGCAATTTGTGAGTACTACGCACCTGCTGCAGGCGTAGCATGATCACAGCAGACAAGGATAATGTCAACGAAAGAACAGACAGAATGACGCCACTGACTTAAACACAATGGCAATCATTTTGTCTATTTTTCAGTCGATAAAACGTTTGTCTGCGGTGTTCTTGCTACGCCTCTTGTCCTAACCTAGCGGTTCAATACTTTCCTTCCATACAGGAGGCTGAGATCGAGCCCGATTTCTGACTTTTCGAATTCGATTATCAGAATCAGAGTTTGATTATCACTTTTATTTATTTTTTATATAAGAACTTTGCTCCGCACTAGGATTTCTCCTGTATCGTGGGTGCATTTACAGACACAAATCTTCACATGCACAAAAGCCCAGACCCGGAACAACTACCTGTAGGCCATACAAATATTTGTTCCGTGCGGGAATTGAACCCACAACCCGTAGCGCAGAAGCCGATCGCTCAGCCACTGCACCAAACGTGTCGTCAAACCTTCTGTTAACAGTGAAAGAAAAGATTGTCAGGAAATGTGCACACATAAAGGCTCCGAAAAAAAAGTGCTTTATGGATGGTGTGTAGTCCGCCAACCCGCACACGGCCAGCGTGGGGGACGAAGGCTTAATTACAAAAACCAGAGTAGTGGTATAGATGACAGAATAAATGGTCTCGATCTGTGCTAGCGTTAGTACCTATCGGCTGCGTAGGGTTTCTAATTTGTCAACTAACTATCGACGGTCTGGACACTAACGACAATTTGTTACCAGTAATGGTACCTACGTATCTACCTACGCAATTTGTTGGGAAACAAATATCAGTTAACCATGCTTCGATTTTTATTGTTAATGGAAATTTCTGTTTTTTTATGTAATACAACCTTTTATATAAAAAAAACAGAAATTGTTATTGTTAGCCAACCGCTAACAAGCCGACGGCCCACCGACGGAAGTGGTTACCAACTTACCAGCGTCTGCAATGCTCTTGGCGTTGTAGGCAACACAAAGAGGATTGCTGTTGCGTTACTAACCTTAGAGACAAAGTCAGAAAATCTCATTTGCCTGTTATTGAAGCGGCACCCATGGGTACCCTTCAGACCAGAACACATCAATGTTTCTTGGCGGCAGGTATTGGTATGGTAGTATGGATTCTCCGGACGAGCTCCGACAAAGGAGCTCTTTTTCTACTAAAACCAAGTTATGGAAAAGTTCTTATATTTTAACTTCCTACTTTTAATAAACATCCATACCTACTGTATAGGACTAACATCATAGGACATTGATGTAGCTAAGCTGCTGCGAGCTACCTCTCTCATTAATCTAAAATACATATATTTGGAAGGGCAATTTGGTAACTGAATCCCATCGAAATGGAAAAGTCATTTGAAAACGACGAGATCAAATCCCAGTTACGCCGCCAACGTTTCACGTAGGGTTACAGATGTCGATTTGGGTGATAGCCAGCGTCATGTTGCCTTTATAAAATATTTGTTTAAAAAATTAAAAGGCTATAATCGGTAGGTGTTTGTATGTTATTGACTTGATGTGTCGGTGTGCAGTGAAAACCTCGTAATTGCAATGAATGTAATTTTACAGGAGGAGATAATAACTCTGTGTTAAAAAAAGTATGAAGTGTAGATGTAAGGTTCTTCTGTTTTATTATCTATTCATCAATCTATTTCATCTTAGAGTTATGCACGTTCGTTCTAAATATGCATTACAAGGTTTTTTACCTAATAAATGAATAACAAAAAATAAAAATGAATTTGTGCTTTACGAGGTTTTCACTGCCCAGCGAAGATACATACATACATAAACTCACGCCTTTTCCCATGGGGGTAGGCAGAAACGTTAGAACACCACATGCTACGATCCTTAGTCGTACTTCTTTCGCTTCGTCCACATTCATACATCTAGTCGAGATCTTGTTGAGTACCTACCTACTATGCACCTGTCCTTATTCCGTTATTGACTTATCTAGATTTAATTAATTTAACAATCAAGAATAGGTAATTCGGACGTAAGATCAGACAAGATTAGAGCGTATTACAAATACAAAAGCCCCAAATCGACTAGCAAGTTTTATTGTCCAAGTTATTGCAGTAAGTGCTCGCTTAGTTTGTAAAACTTGCAGTATTCGACTTGCAGCGGGTGTGTCTACAGTGCGAAAATCGCTTGCGTCAACCCGCGCAATAGTTGATACTGCATTTGGCATTTTACTCCAGCCTCTGTTAGTTTGAACTCTGCCCCGATCTGGCACACTCCACCGAAGCGTGGGGTCATGTTGTCTTACGGCGTGTCCTGCGTAAGCGACAAACGCGATGCGATGCGATGCGGCGGATGCGACGAACGCGATCAAAACAACGGCATTCCTATTGGCGGCCTATGTAGCGAGACGCGACGTAATCTGTATTTGTTCCGTATCGTGTCGCGTCGCATCGCATCGCGTCGCGTTTGTCGCTTATGCAGGACACCCCGTTAGTAATCAATAAAAATATGAAAAGCGTATTTTTTTTTTACGTACCAATACTACCAATAACATTTTTCTGTTTGTTTGTACGTATTTGAGTTGAGTGGCCTGTCGGAATTTTCATGGAAAAATCGTTTCATTGATACGTTCCTGGAAATATTGGATTCGCAGCTCAAAAGGATTAATTTATAATCCTTTTGAACTACGCATCTGATATTTTTTCGAGGAATATTATATGGGAATACCTACATAGTAACAAATATTTATTTCGGGTTCAGTTTTCCAAAAAATGACTGTAGAAAAAAAACAATAAGCATAATCAATCCATTACTGAATCACTGCTAGGCACGGGCCTCTTCTGAGAATAATAAGGCTAAAGGCCTTAGACCACCAGGAGAACTTTTTACAATTTTACATTTTTCCTCACTACTTCCTTCATTGTTAACGCAAGTACCTAATAATCAAATTCTATACCGCATATGAACTCGAAAAGTCACAGGTGTGGGCCGGGATCTAACTCAAACCCTTAACATGGAAGGCAAGTGTTCAACCGCTTATCACAGTACGTACTATAAATATTTATAAAAGAAAAAAATGCGTATATATTCTACCAATGTGAAATTTTTGAACCCATCTTTCCACAAAGTAGAAACTTTTCTATTTTGACTCACATACACTTCGAAAGCTTTATAAAGTGATATAAGGAAGTACCAAGAACAATATTATTTTATTTAACTTTTCTCGAGTTGGTAAAGTTGGTTCGTATGACATATTATGTTCGTAATAAATATGTTATATAAAAACAGAATATTTGAATCACATTAACTAACTACGTATGTTTATCTCAAACTTCCACTTGAATCCGGGATAAAAGGTATTTGTACTAGGAAAACATAAAAGGTCGTCGTTCGCGCTCTCCGCTCAGCCCGGAAGGCTCGGAGCATGTTTAAAAGTTTTGCCATTAGCTTTTACTGTACTTCGCAATTCTTTATGTATATTGCTTTCTTGTTTATCACTTTATTTTATTGATTCTTATAAGACAACAACAACCTCCATAAAGTGCCTGCGATCCTGGTACTAGCCAATGATATTATGTGGAAAAAGAAATCACTGTTTGTCGAATTTAATTCAGTTATGTTATTTTGCACGGAATATTATCATAAACCTATTTCGAATTCCGTGGTATTTTGATAAGTATCTTTAGATAAAGATGATTGCTTTACATTTACAAGGAAAATATATCTACATTATTGAGGAACGTATTTGCAAGATTAACGATCCAATCTTTTGTTAATATAGGAGTAAACACTTTCTCTTTTTTTTATTTTCTCTTATTTATCCAAATAAGAGAAAATCTTTAGTAAGTAATTTCTGAGTAGGTAACACGTAAGTGGTAGATAAATAGAAATAGGTAGACATATAGGTCTCGGGCGCTGAGTATGTTGTTTTTTGTTATACTATATTGAGTTATTGGGCTTTTTATCCCATCATTCTGTCATCACTAACAGCCGCAACACCCACAATCACCTAAAAGTCACTCAAAAAGCAAAATTCTTTCCTATCTCAAATCTCTTAAAATTGAGAAGACCTCATACTTTACAGCTTGACAAAAAGTCTATACTTTAACGAAACTAATTTTAAATCTTTGTCGATGCTGTGTGATTAGTTAGTAGGTATTTTATCAGATAACATTATAAGTACTAAGACTCTCAAATTATTTAATATTAATAAGTCCCGCAGACGGCCAACCTTTCACTAATACAACAATTCAGTTGTAATTAAAAATATGAAATAAAATATAATGACTAGCGACCCGCCCCGGCTTCGCACGGGTGCAATGTAGATACTAATGTGGGGCATATAAACCTTCCTCTTGAATCACTATATCTATTGCTGAAAACTGCATTAAAATCCGTTGCGTAGTTTAAAAGATCTAAGCGTACAGACTGCGGGAGCAACTTTGTTTTTTTATACTATGTAAAGATGAGACTCCGCACACTCCACTTCCTCAATTTTGAGAAAATTGAGTTGGTTCTACTAGAGAAGAGTAATTTGTAAAGTTTTAATATAACATGCATAACATCACGCCTGTATTCCCCGAAGGGTAGGGCAGAGGTGTATAGTAACACCATAATTTCGCCGTTATGTTTAAGTCTCATGTAATAGGGGGCGTGCCTATTGCCATCAACCAGGCACAAATCCAAACTCCGGGCTGCTACTGAGGAATTCCACACGAAAAAACCCAATACCACTTTGCCCGACCGGGGGATCGAACCCAGGACCTCACTAGCAGCAGTCGCGCTCGCCACCACTAGACTAACGAGGCAGTTTAAATATTTTAATGTATAATCGGACACTTGCCTTCCATGCAGGAGGGTCTGAGTTCGATCCCGGCTCGTACCTCTGACTTTTCGAAATCATGTGCGGATCAGAATTTGATTATCACTTGCGTTAACGGTGAAGGAAAACATCGTGAGGAAACCTGCACACCTGAGAGGGCGCCATAAAGTTCTCGATGGTGTGTGTAGTGTGCCAACCTGCACCAGGCCAACGTGGTGGACTAAGGCCTAAACCCTTCTTATTCTGAGAAGAGGCTCGTGCCCAGGAGTGGGCCAGTAATGGACTAGTTATGTTTTATGTTATAATCTGTTTCATCTATAGGTATACTAATATTATAAAGCTGAAGAGTTTGTTTGTTTGAACGCGCTAATCTCAGGAACTATTGATTGGAATTGAAAAAATATTTTTGTGTTGGATAGTCCATTTATCGAGGAAGGTTATAGGTTATATAACATCACGCTACGACCAATAGGAACGGAGCATAAATGAAAAATGTTGCAAAAACGGGAAAAATGTCCACCCGTGCGAAGCCGGGACGGGCCGCTAGTTACCTATAAAAACTCAAAATTAAAACATGGCAGTAAGTTAGCCAAGTCAATAGAATTATTCGTACCTGGTGGGGAATCTCCAAGTTGGCGGTTGCAGTCAGCAGGTCCAGTATAGCAGAGAAGGATCCCCGCGCCGCCCGCCTGAAGCCTTCGGGGGGAGATTCCGCTGCTCCACCAGCTACGCTGACCGGAGATTGAGACCACTGGAAACAATGGTAAAATTTAGCTACCGAATTGCACGCACCTCTGACTTTTCGGATTCATGTGCGTATTGTATAATTATCACTTGCTTAAAAACGGTGAAGGAAAACATCGTGAGGAAACCTGCCTGAGAGATATTCCTCGATGGCATGTGAAGCCAAGTCAGAGGCCCATGGGCGGCATAAACTCTGACACCAAGTTAGTCACTAACAATATGAAAAAAAAAGAAACGAATGATGAACGCATCGGGTAGCCGGTTATCTATACTAATATTCTATAGATGAAGAGTTTGTTTGTTTGTTTGAACGCGCTAATCTCAGAACCGGTAGGTTGGAATTGAAAAATTATTTTTGTGTTGGATAGTCCATTTATCGAGGAAGGTTATAGGCTATATAACATCACGCTACGATCAAAAGGAGCGGAGCATAAATGAAAAATGTTGCTAAAACGGGAAAAATGTCCACCCGTGCGAAGCTGGGACGGGCCGCTAGTAAATATTATAAAAAGGTCACAAGGGCACTGAAAATAGTGAGGAAATAAATGGAGGAGGCCTTGCTTTGGCATTGAGTGAATAATGGCAAAGAAGAATTCCTCTGGACTGTCTTCAAAATAGGTCTTACACGAGGCCAGTTCGAAGTCAGTCACTGGTTTCCCACTAGCGTCCCACGGGTATTAAGTCTAACCGATATTAATAATCGATCGCAATCCAAAATCGAGATATTGATTTAGGTTATTGACTAATGTCAATGATGTAGATAGATAGATAATCCTATCTACATAATATAGAATTTCTATCAAAAACTTATCTCAATCTAGAGAATATGTGCTGTAGGTATGAAAAAAGTTTATTTCATAAAAAATCTAAATCTTTTGTTTTTCTTTCATGTTTGTCACTTTGTGTTTCTGTTTACCTAGTACCCTAAGGTAAAACCTTTGCAATACAGCCTTCAACTTCTTCCATGTTAGCTCAACTTCGCTTGACAAACTTTCATATATGAATGGATAATGAGATCCTAAGCAAACCTTGTGACGGAACGGTTAGCTTGTCACAGTAACAAATGATACGTACCCATTATACCATGTGTACCAATAAGGTACCGTACTTTATTTGCAATATGGACTTGGCATTCGTTGTGGTTAGATTTAAATTTAGCGAGAGGTAATTAACAGTTGGTGTGAAAACATGCCGAAACCGAAATAAATAAGCCGTTTCTCTTCTTGTGGCAGGCATCTATTGGCCGATTCCTATTATTTATTTGGTTTAGATTTAGACTCTTGTATCGTTACCAATAATGAAGCAGAGATCCCAAAGCATAACTGCCTCGTGGTGGCAAGCGCGACTGCTGATCGTGAGGTCCTGTGTTCGATCACCAGGTCGGGCACATTCCTATTGGGTTTTCCCGTGTGGAATTCCTCAGTAGCAGCTCAGAGTTTGGATTTGTGCCCGGTTGATGGCAATAGGCTCGCCCCCCTATTACATGGGACTTAAACATAACGGCAAAATGAGGGTGTTACTATACACCTCTGCCGAACCCTTCGGAGAATACATGCGTGTTGTTGTTATGTTATGTTAGATTCCATAGCTTTGCATAGTAGACCCTTCCATACGTTAGTTATCACAGGTAAAATTAGCTTACGATTATATTTATATAAGGTCTAACTAAAATACCTGGACAAACTTTTACACAGTGTTCAGCACGTGTAACTGAACATATCTATGCAAAAAAAATCGAGATCCAAGTGTTTTTTTTCTAACCAAACTTTTTTATTCACCTTTAATTTTACTTTTATTTTTATTTTTTAACATTTTTCACTTCGCTGTTTAGGTAAAACACGGCACGGAATTAACGCGCGCCCCAATGGCGGTCGATGCATAAGAAATGGATGAGTTTATTCTTAGCGAGTACAGGCAATTTAAAACGTTATTATTTTTTGGTTTGAAAAAAACACTTGGATCTCGTTTTTTTTACATAGATGTGATTAGTTAAACGTATTGAACACTGTGTAAAAGTTTGTCCAGGTATTTTGGTTGGACCTTATATGTCCAGTTCGCCAATAAAAAAGCTACTATTGGTAAGCAAAACGATTCGTTTTTGGTCATAGGAATCGGGCATTAGTCTACTAAGGTTTTATGACAGGAGGATGGGCAGAAACATCCTCCTGTGCGTTTATAACATCACACTGATCTTTATTTGTAACAGAGTACCATTAAAATATGAATTCCTATTGACATAATTATTTAATACTAGCTGTATCCTCACGGCTCCGCCCGTAGCCTATGTTACTCAGTGATAATGTAGCTTTCTAACGGCAAAAGAATTTTTGAAATCGGTCCAGTAGTTTTTAAGTTTATTCGTTACATAAAAAATACGAATCTTTCCTCTTTATAATATTATTATGGATATAGATTGCCGTCCTCCATTTGTCCAGTATTGAAATGCGTTAGGCTGTAAATATTACATATAATTCACCATAACATTTCACCTTTGAGGTTCGTAATATCCTTCAGATTTCTAGTCCAAAGCTTTCCACTTTAAAGTTCAGAGAAGCAGTGATGCTGAAACTGAAAATGCAGTCACCATAAACTCTTGGGCATTCAACCTTAAAATGACTAACTGTAGGAAATTTTCTTAAACTTGGAGATACCTCTTGTACGTTGTCAACCAACAAGGAAATAAGTCGCTGAGCAAAACTTCGGTTACCAATAAAGGCTGAGTCCCTAACTAAGTCTATTCAGATGAATTATTTAATTTAGCCCTCGCCTCGGCGCAACTTGCCAGGAATTTGGCTCATATTTTTCATACACGGATTCAACGTATTTGGTACTAGGAAGGTATGAAAATAGGAAAGTTGTTTTAATTAAAATACTTCGTTTTATAATTAGCTTATTACTGAGATTTTTCAACTTTATTACGTTTTTTTTAAGAATTTAATAGAAATATTGATTTGATGTTTATTTTATTGAAGATTAATAGTCGCTGGGAGAGGGATCGCGTCGATCATACGATTTGCCCTGGCCGCGGTCAGTCCGTAGATGGGTGACCGTTTATTACATATCAAGACCCCTCTGTGCGTTAGAGAGCACGTAGAACAGTCGGTCCCGGGTGTCATACGAAGACAGTCGTTACGAGTAGTTAGAAGCTCGTAAGTCTGACAACCGGTTTAACCACAGGTCTAACCTTAAGATATCGGCATTGCCCAGTAACTGTGTGGCAGTCGGTCCGTATAAAATACTGGTATTCGGCCGCATCTGGTTAGACTGGAAGCTGACCCCAATATAGTTGGGAAAAGACTAGGCAGAAAGAAGTAATATCCGCTGGGTGTCAGTTAATTTTATTGTTAATTTTTATTAATGTCATCCGTGAATGATTGAGGCTTAATACTTTACCGATTCCCATCTACTTTGTATGATTCCAAAGAGCCCAAGGGATTTAGTGAACAGTTCGAAATGAACTAGGTTTGTATGAGATTTATTTGATAGATTGACGTGACGCCGAGCGACGGGCGATGTTTGATAACAAACAGGCCAAATATTGGCAATTTGTGGAAATCAGTGACATGGACTGATTTGACATGCTGTTATTTATGTTATCCTAGTATATTTTGTATGTTGATATATTATACATTTTCTATTTTATAAGTAGGTACCTACTAGAATTCCCAACCAGCACCTTTTTCATAGAAAGAGGCTTTTGAGGTCCGGTATACAGGCTACGTTTTTGAGATAGGACCACAAGGTCTAATTTAAAACTATGTATTAGGAACAGAGAAAAGGGGCCATGAAGAAAGTTAGCTCGATTATTGAAATAAAAACTGTTTTTTTTAAAGCTCTTTGTTTAACTTGGAATCGAACCCTTTTTTAAATAAAAAATATAGGTAACTATCATCCTGTATTTTTTTTTTAACTCACGCCGTTTTTCCATGGGGTTAGGCAGCAACTATAGAACGCCACATGCTACGATCCTTACATACTTAAATCAAACTCAAAGCTTTTGAAAAAATATATTTATTATTTTAATATTTTTAATCGGCTTTTTTTTAATACATTATGTATGATCGCGCCTGATAATCCAACTGTTGGGCAAATAAAAAGCAGGCAGAGAAGACACAGTGTGAACTACGCCTTATGACTTAGTCTAGGTATACAAAATGAGATACCTTGATCCGTTTGTGTTACCTTTGTGCAATTAGGCTAATGCGACATAAATACTTAAATACTAGGTCAAATAATTAATTCAATCCCATATCATAAGTTTAAATTAGTAATTGACATATTTAATTATTCATACAAGCTGTGAATCAGTGTCAGTGGTGAACTCTTAACGTTATGTATGGTTATAGTAAACATTGAAACTATTGTTATCTGTCGGTAATTTCCCAAGAGACGGACACAATAACTTGTAAATAATTGGGTCTATTGTTGTTACAATCAAATAACAACAGAGTCTGGTTCTATTTACAATTGTTAAATTTAATAAAGAATCAATTTTAATACTCAATTTTGTGTTTTACTAGGGTAGGAGGAAATACAGGATCCATATTGTAGAATTCAAGGAACTCTGAAGAGGATATTTATTGCTTTTCCGATTCAAAATATAATAAAAATATAAATATATTTCTTGAATAGCATTGAATGTGATTTAAGTTGGAAATGTAATAATCAATTTCGCATTTTACTGAGGTAGTAAGAAATACAGGTGATTTATGTGGAACTCATTTATTTAACGCAAGGAATTTGGAATTATTTCGTGAATATAAATGTTTGTAGCATTCACTATGATTATTTTATAAATTTATAACAGATGGTATATGTACTTCCAAGTAAAGGAACGTTAATTTTATTAGGCAGTGTTTAAGTTAATAAAAACCTAGAACTAATAACAGAAAATAATCTATACTAATATTATAAAGCTGAAGAGTTTGTTTGTTTGTTTGAACGCGCTAATCTCAGGAACTTACTGGTTGGAATTGAAAAAATCTTTTTGTGTTGCATAGTCCATTTATTGAGGAAGGTTATAGGTTATATAATATCACGCTACGACCAATAGGAGCGGAGCATAAATGAAAAATGTTGCAAAAACGGGAAAAATGTCCACCCGTGCGAAGCAGAGACGGGCCGCTAGTATAGAATACGTACAATTCAATTATATACTTTCATTATGTTTATGGATTGTAGACGGTTTTACCCACGGTATTTTGTTCTGGTATTAAATAGCGTATGGTTAAAAATAATAACCCTGCCATCGTTGTTGCGCTGAAGGGTAAAAAAAGAGTTGTTCTCAGGGGACACCCGGGTTTGAACCGGGGACCTCTCGATCTGCAGTCGAATGCTCTACCACTGAGCTATATCCCCGCATATCTACAATCGTCAAACCTATCGCCTAATTAAATTATTAAACAAAAATAAATGCCTTTCAGAACTTTTACGCATAAACTGGTTATAGCGTAAACCTTTTTTTTCTTTTAATAAGGTACTAGGTTAGCATAGACGTTTAGTGGTAGGTGCGGCAGTACAATTGAAAATTGTATTGTAGTGGGTGAAATAGGTACCAATTCACTTGATCTCTGAGTTTGTTTTGGCTTTTCTTCTCAGAGCTAGTCAGATAGGAATTTCCGGCGCCATCTCGTCTTAAAAATCATTACATTGACTTGTAAACGTGTCTGTAACAGATTTATTTACAGAAATATAAATAATTTATTACTTAAGAAATCTCTTGATTGCCTCTTGTGACAACGAAGACCTCAACCTAAATGAACGAAAGGTCTAGTCATCTTCAAAGAATCAAATGAATAGACAGCACAACAAATATTGAGTTAAACGTTGCTTAATTAATAAATAATCTCAACTGTTTTTAATAGGCTCACCTTTTAAATGGTACCTAATTAATAATTTTTCAATATGTTTCCTTGTACTCTATAAATAGCAGGCGCTTCCAATAAAATATTAGAACGTAATCAGGGATCATTAATTATTTGCAACACTAGGTATCTATTTCGGCTGTTTTATTGTATTAATAGAACCAACATTGGATGGTTATTCCACCTACGCTAACCAAATATTGCTAAGTGGATCTTTGATTATTCATCACACGAGGAGTAGGTTTTTCGATATTTTTCTTAAAGAATACCTACCTATATAGATATTGTGCTAGCTTGTTTCATCTATTACAGCATACACGGCGTACAGTTTGCAATTTGTATTATGCAATAGACGTGAATGTACCAGGAGAGGAGAGCCGGTGCGGAGGTCGTGGCGCTTCAATAATTCAGTAAACCTGAGCCTGCTGCCTGATTCTGTACACGAATCCCGACATTTGCTGTAGTTTATGTTACCCTGAGCAGTAAAGTCAAACATGTTAATGAGTTAGCTTGTCGTACACTCTTTGGTATTTTAAAATAACCTACTATGTCATGAATGTATGGTGCGGTTTTCGAATGTATAGGTTTTGATTATGCGAGGCAAATTAGCGTACCTTATAGGTGCAATGCCTGAGTAAATTGCTTACAAATTACTGAATTCACAAAACAAAGTTTGTAAATATTTTCTGTAGACTATGTTAGGTAGGTATGTTTTGTTTTTGAAACTGTTATCAAGACGTGTGTGATTAGACTTGACACATTTGTTTTTAATTCTCTCTAATATCCAGCCAAACCATAAAAATGACAGTTATAAAAATCCTTCTTTTCAGAGTCAGAGTAAGGACGCTCACGTCCGAAATCCGACTATAAATCAAAATATGACCCGACAAAGAATTTATACAACTTCATTATTCCGAACGAGTAGCATCAATAATGTATGAAATCCTTCAGAATGAAATATTACTCTTCCATGCAAATTACATCGCCGCGTGATCGTTTGCAATCGAATACGTTTCAATTTCTGTATGCCTAGTACATCAACCAGCCAAATATGAATATATAAATTCTGCCAGAATGGAATTAGATTAATAATTATTATGAATTATGTAGGATTTATGACGTAATATAATTTGTTTCGTTTATTTATTCAGTTTTAACAAAAGGAAGGATAGGTTATCAGTGGTAAGTTGGTTACTAGTATTAAAATCTTTGTTATTTTTTTTAACAATGAGGTTTTTATCAAACGATATGAGGAAACAAAACAAAGAAACATCTTTCATAGATTTAAAGATTTATTTTCGTGATGTTGTAAGGTGTTATTTAAATGTGACATTTAAAATTGTGAGGTCAAATATGCCATGTTATTATAACCTTCTTGAGTTTTGTAGTATCTTGGTAAATATCGAATAATAGTTGTTTTACATAGCGAAAAAAGTGTCCAATTTTATAGTAGATTTTGAATATTTCACCGTCCACGGTAACGTAGTGAATCAAATCAGAGCCCATTATAAAATGTAGTAATTAAGCTACGATTGTTAGAATGCGATATAATATTGTATTTATCAGAGTACAGTATGGTTTTATCAATTTACATTTCTAGAATGTGTATTAATAATATGACGTCATGTACTTGTGTGACTAGATAACAAAGTGGAATCCTTCGTTTGAACTGAGCAGTCACGCGGGGATATAGCTCAGTGGTAGAGCATTCGACTGCAGATCGAGAGGTCCCCGGTTCAAACCCGGGTGTCCCCTGAGAACAACTCTTTTTATTTTTTTTAACAAAATTTTGGAGAAATTATCGTAAAGGAGGTTGTTTTATAAATAAAGTTGTTAGAAATTTAAAATGTTTGTACCTGATCAGTTAGTGCAGGGTCCGCTCCATGTGCCAGGAGTAGCTCCACGATATCATTGGCATCGGCTGCGCATGCTGCATGCAATGCTGATGACCCAACCTGTTCAAATGTCTGGTTTTATTAGGGAACATCTATACTGTTTGTTAAACACGACAATTTCATTAGGAAAAAAGTTACAATGGCCAATTTTAATGGTAAGAATTGTTTCTCCCTATTTGTACAATTTTTTTTCTCTTTTCAGAAGGATGCACTTTTATTAAATGTGCTTCAAAGGCTCATGATTTCCTGATACAATTTCGTGTTTTTAGTGTTCCGTAAAAATGGTAGAACATCTGCCAACCAAAATTGGGAAAACGGAACACCTGAATCACCTCGGTTATCCATCTGTCCGTCTGTCACGGACTTTTTTTCAGGGACTGTATGCCGTAGACATTTGAAATTTGGCAGAGTTATGAAAAGTAGTGGCTCACTTAAAGACGTGAATTAAAAAAAGTTGAATCCTGATGTAAGGGTTCGTTTTGGAGATTAAAATGGGAAATCTTTGGATTTAAATGAAAGCAGCACAAATTCAAACATATGTATTAATTTACACTTTTTCGAAGAGATATCGCTTCAGGAGTGCTGTCCCCTAAGTACTTATCACTCAGAATATTCTGGAAAAATCATTAACTTTAGAAATTAAGGACTAGATTGAAGGAAAATAATCAGGTTTGCATTACTCTGGATAGCTTTTTTAAAATTCAAATAGGTAGGTAAAACAACTACCTAATAGTACGACATACGTATTGCCCGAATCCCAACCCGCACTTGGCCGTTATAAAATTTTTCATCTTTTATTACACTTGCTCTTTATATACTCTTTCATATACTCCGCCAAGAAGTACATAGTCTGTTTAGTTGTCGGCAATAAAATTAACAAGCATATCATTTTGGGACCCAGTGCATAATATCAGCAAGCACATTGGGTCACCCGCGCGACGGCGCAACGAGTATTCCCAAGGAGGGTTGATTTCAGGCAGGCGGCCGGTCATAAAACAATAAGCCAAAACCTCTAACAACATGGATTTATGAAATACATGTTGTGCTGACCCCACCTAGTGTGGGATAAGGGCAGGAAGAAGAAGAATTACTCGTCTTGCTCTTTTATAATAAGCCTGATAAGGAAAACAATTAGCATAAATAATGTGTAACTACACGACGACAAATGAAGCTATAAACATCCAGTATAAGCTGACCTCTTGTTGTACAGAATTTCCATATAATGAGAGGTCAGCATAAACTGGTTAATATAGCTTGATATGTCGTCGTGAGTACAAAATACCTTGTGGTTGTTTCAATAAAAAAAAAAACATTGACTCACATTGTTTTGCATATGGACATTCGCGCCAAATGCTAGCAGATGTTCTACAATGCCGCGACAACCTTGAGCACACGCCATTTGCAGCGCAGTAACACCATTCTGAAAACGAATTGTCAATAAAAACTGCACTTTAACAATACAGAAATAAGGCCCGATTTGAAAGGCCAGTTGGTCCGCTAAACCGAAAACAATGTTATTTCAGTTATTTGTGCCTCCCAACAAACAGGTACCTAATGAGTTCAGGATGTTTTATTCATAAAGTTTTATTTATGTTTTCGCTATAATTGCAAGCTTTGTGTGAACGAAAAATTCGTGTGATTTGGGTATTGTCATTACTTCTGAACAAACTTTAAACCTATGTTAATTTATTTACTTATATGGAAAAGAAAATTATAAAATTGCAAAATACCAGGGTTTCAGAATCTGTAAGCGGTTGTACGGTGTACCTACTTATTATATCCTCAATTATTTTATTCTACATTCAGTTAATAAGTACCTACTTAAAGGCATTGTGACTTTCATTAAATTCAAAGGTTAAAATGTTAATTAGGTAACCAAGTATGTCGGTCAAAATGCCTCATGTGTTTTTTTGCCGACAACATCACGCAAAAACGTAGGATCGAAGTACTAAGGTAGCATAAACTCACGTTGTCTACAGCGTCCACGTGACATTCTGTATCAAGGAGTACTTGCACGAGTTCAGTGTGTCGATGCACGGCCGCGAGGTGCAGGGGGGTGCGTCCGGAATTATCTGGAGCCTCTTTCGAAGCGCCTTTGGATATTAGGAACGCAGCAGTCGAGGAGTGACCTCCTTCACAAGCCATGTGCAGCGCCGTGCGACCTACCTGTTTGGGTTAAAGAAATTCTTTGAACTTATTGAAATAAGTTGTCGCACATTTTCTGAGATTTAAACTCAGTTTAAATAAGGATAATCCTCAAATATTTGTCACGATTAATTATTACTTTATTAATTACGGAGATGCAACTTATGCAACCGTACTTGTATATTTTAGGTTTCCAGCGAGCAATAATTACGGAATTAGTGGATTACCTAGAAATGTGGCCCGATTTTCACTGAAACTAAACCAAATATGTATTTCAGTAACCCTGTGCGTATATGTTTAGATTTCACATTAAATTATTTATACCAGCTGTCAGTTGTTTTGTACAAGAGAAATTTCAAAAGATACGTCCATTACATTACGTTGAGGATGGTTTAGGGGTTTTATGATTGAAGCAAAAAGAAATGGCTAATCGTTTAATTAAAGTGTCCAACACAGTTCGGTTGGTTTTAGCTGCTTGCAAAATGTAAATATTTTCCAAGATAAACTGATTCTGTAGTAGGATTATACCTAAACACTATTCAGTTTTCAATTTTTTTCGTTTTGCAATATGTTTTAGGTTTTTTCAATTAAAACAAAGTTGTAGTTGAATGCCGACCCCAAAATGTTTGGGAAAAAGTAAGATTGATGGTCGATGACTCCTTTGAATACACTAAATTCGTTATAAAGGACTTAAATATTACCAGCTCCCACTACAGGGTAAATGCCTCTACTCATTAATTCCAGGTTTCATCACGATGGTTTCTTTTATCGCATGTCTCATTAAGCTACCTCTGAAGCTAGGTGGGCCGTTGCAGACGATACGGTTGGTGCAGTGGTTGAGCGATTGGCTTCTACGTTGTGGGTCGTGGGTTCGATTCCCGCACGGTACTAATATTTGTATGGCCTACAGATAGTTGTTCCGGGTCTGGTTGTTTGTGCATGTGAAGATTTGTGTCTGTAAACGCACCCATGATAGAGGAGAAATCCTAGTTTGGGGCAACGTTATATTTAAAAAAAAGATGATGTAATCCAGTTAAATGGGGATACTCCGACGATGCACCGTGTGACTATGGAGTTACAGCGCAGATGATACCTCATCTGCTGACCTGTCAACTGAGTCCTAACCTGAGTACAATTAAAGATCATTGCAAGGCAAACAACAATGCTATCGACGAGGCAAAGTTCTGGTTGAACCAGCGACACGGCGAAAAAGAAGAAGTGATGTCTTTAATTAACTTAGAAAGTACATACCTAATGAATTTAAAAAGACACACTGGTACATGAAAAGTATTTTTAACAAGCTCACATAACTGCTCGTCATTTACTTGACAATCTAAAAAAATCGCATCAATTCCTCTTGGATAATTCCAAAGGACATAAGCAGTTACTAAATAGTAACCATAGTTTTTTTTTTTTGTGTTTGGGTTACCATGTTGTAATATATTATGTTTAAATTTAAGTGTGTTTAATTTTAAGAAACATTATATTTTTAATTTTAAGTATATAGTGCGTCCGCGTGGGCGGAAAATAAATATTTTTTCTTTCTTTCTTTCTTTCAGTTTTGGGTCAAAAACGTAACAAAAATATTACATTATAACATTATTAACACATAATATTATAATACAATAATATTGTAATTTGTTGATACCTTGATTTTCTTCGAGATAGGTAGGTACCTAAATATAAAAACAAACAAAAATAGTACCAGTAAAACGGGGCTATTTGAAATTGAAGGGGTTAATTGGAATTCAGTTATGGAACGTACTTCTTATACATATTTACCATTTCAATGAAATTGTATACTTAATATTATAAAAATAAATATTGAAAATTAAATTATTCATAGTTAAAATATATATCGAAAAAGCTTCTGTCCCTTGTTCGTTCTAATTCACCCCATGAATTTCAAATAGCCCCGTTTTACGGTAGCCATTTGGCCCCAACATTTCCTGCCTCACTTCCACGAAAACATAGATTACCCCACTAACGCGTTTTCGAATAAAATAGAACTAAATCGAAATAGAAAAAGACTGCCTTGTTGGTCTAGTAATCACTAGCGCGACAGCTGAGTATGGGTCCTGGGTTCGATACCCAGGTCGAGCAAAGTGTTATTGGGCTTTTCTATCAGGAATTTCTCCGTAGCAGCCCGAAGTCTGGATTTGTGCCGGGTTAATGGCAATAGGCTCGCTCCCTATTATAATCGAACGTAAACATAACGGACGGGACGAGGGTGTACAAAAAAGCACCTCTGCCGACCCCTTCGGGGAATACAAGGTGTGATGTTATGTTAATTCGAAATACTCTGTGCCAACCACAGAAATCTAAATAATAATTGAGGAGGCTTTTTTCAAAACTTGACTATTCCACTTTTTATGTTTTTGCACAATTTTTGAAAATAGTTTTTTAGGAATGCAGGTATGTATTTAATCCGAAATTTTTTGAATTATTAAATACGACAAGAATAGTCATTGCTTTATACAGGCTTTAAAACTAGCATTAATATAATTTTGAATAAATCCAAAATTTGAAATGGAATATTCTAGTTTTGACGCGGCTGATTAGTATAATCAAGATTTGTTATGTGCTCTAGAGGAAAAATCACGTCAAAGATGTAGGGATATGAAACATGTTTTGTTGCAATTTCTACTAAAATAGCAAATTTCCTTCTGGATTAATAAATGCTTTGTTCCAAAACTGTATTTTTAAAATAGGCAATGTCATTTCGAACTAGGGTAAACTACTTTTGACGAAATCATGCGTTTTATTCTTTTTTTTTCTGGTGGATCTATTAAGTTTTGACAAACTTTTGTTTTCGCTGCGTTTTAATTTCAATGTTACCAACCAAAATAAAATAAAACATCCTTTTCTGTCGAAAGCGGAATAGTCAAATTTTGAAAAGAACCTCCTCAATTATTTATTTTACTTCTTACTTTTTTTGTTGCCAACATACTACGTCCATATCTGTAATGAGTTTTAGGGCCCAGCGTTGTTAGGGCGTCAGCCATTCTCCTTTTTCAATAAACATTCCTTTTCCCTATTATAGCACCTTGAGAGAAGAGAAAAAGATCCCGTTTCGTAATTTAATCAATTGAAGAAAACGTGTAGCTGACACACATACGGATTGACATTATCAAATTACAAGCTTTACAGATAAGATTAAATCGCTTTACGTAAACGAAAAACAATTTGTTTTTTTGGATCCTCTTCAATCTATACTATCTATATATACTAATATTATAAAGAGGAAAGATTTGTATTTTTGTATGTAACGAATAAACTTAAAAACTACTGGACCGATTTCAAAAATTCTTTTGCCGATAGAAAGCTACATTATCACTGAGTAACATAGGCTATGTTTATTACTGGAATAAAACGTCTTATGCGGGCGGAGTCGTGAGGACACAGCTAGTCTATACTTCTATACTAATATTATAAAGAGGAAACATTTGTATTTTTGTATGTAACGAATAAACTTAAAAACTATTGGACCGATTTCAAAAATTCGTTTGTCGTTATAAAGCTACATTATCACTGAGTAACATAGGCTACGGGCGGAGCCGTGAGGACACAGCTAGTATAAAATAATTGAATAGGCTTTAGGATTTGATTGCCTCGTTGTTCTAGTGGTGGCAAGCGTGACTGCTGATTGTGAGGTCCTGGGTTCGATCCCCAGGTCAGGCAAAGTGTTATTGAGATTTCCGTATAGAATTCCTCAGTAGCAGCCCGGTGTTTGGAATTGTGCCCGGTTGATGGCAATAGGCTCGCCCCTATTACATGGGACTTAAACATAACGGCGAAATGAGGGTGTTACTATACACCTCTGCCTAACCCGTCGGGGATTTACGGGTGATATTTTATGTTATGGTATGTGAATAGGATTTGAACAAAAACGTGGATGTTTAGATACTATACACAGTGAACTTAGCAACCGACTTTCAGACTGCAGACACACCCGCAGCAAGTTCTGCAAGTTTGCAGAAGTTAACGAGTACTTGCATGCAATAACTTGCGGAATAAAAATTGCTAGTGCATTTGGAGCTTAAAGAAAGATCTTTGTAAAAAAAACAGCCTAATTGGTATGTACTGACAAAGACACTGAACTTGATTAGTATGGACAGGGTTCTCTACTCTTGTCAAGCTGTTATAAACTGGGCTAAAAATCTGGGTTAAATTTCCAGGGCTCTCCTGAAAAAGAAGACGGACCGTAGTTAGAATTCGTAGTAGTATAGTCAGCATATAACTTGGTAAGAGTAGAGAAGAGAATTTCTCTCCTTTCTTTCTTTCTACTAAACAGGCATGTTTAAAAATAAATTATAGCAATAACCATAGAATAATGACAAGCAATAAAAGTGACCATCTTTTTGTTGCACTCAGTGTACATACGCAAACTTACTCTCACTACGCCAAAACCTTGCCAAGTTACGTGCCCGCGACGATAGCAAGTTTTAGTTCATGTAAAATTAATATCGACGGTTAAAAGGAAATAAGATAAGCGACATTTTGGTCAAAAATGAGTTATATATGCCATTAGACTTGAAATTTTCTGCTCTTTCGAATGCGCTTACTCCCATGGCTCTACGATGATTTTATAACTGTTTCACTTTTCACAATATCTTAATAAATGACAAAAATACGTCAGTTTTTCTAAAATTTAAAACTTTGAACGGCTCTCCTGAACATTTCATCTTTTGTCGCTTATCCCCTATTTCCTTTTAACCGTCGATATGGTCAGCTTATTTCTGTCCCTGTGCTAGGTACGGGCCCTTCTTCAATAAGAAAAGTTTAGGCCTTAGTCCACCACGCTAGCCTTGTGCGGATTGGTGAACTACACACATCATCGCGAACTATTTGGAGCCTAGATGTGTAGGTTTCCTCACGATGTTTTCCTTCACCCATAACGCAAGCGATAATCAAATTCTAATCCGTATATGAATTCGAAAAGTCAGAGGTGTGAGCTAGTTTTGAAATGACCCCGCATGGAAGGCAAGCGCTGAATCGCTAAGCTTGTACATGACGTCACTTTGTTAATCACTAATTCATAAAATGCTAATAGGCTTTTAACGTAATTATCATTATTCATGTCACAGATCTTCATTTGTTTTGTTTAAAGCAGCGTGGTACCGCTGCTGACTATTCGATAGGCTATAGACACTCTTTAGTGGGATCAGATAACTTATCATAATGAGCTTTTCATGTTCTTATCGATCCATTATGATGTGAGTGTGAGATAAAATTTCATGATGGCGTCGTGTATCAAGGGTGGCCATTGTTGGTTTGTGGGTAGGTACATTCAATTATTGTTTGCCCTGTCGTCCGCTCTAAGTGGCTCTCTAGTGCATCAGATCGAGTGGGTGGACGGTGGACCGTAATTGCGAGTACTCGGGTGACATGACATATTGGAGTTCTATCTGTTACGGCGCCGATTTCATGTTGATTTTCTACAACATTGTTTGGTTTCGCGCTTTGATTTTCGTCTAATGTTTACACGTTATGTTTGCCTGGTATATTGGATTCTAAGTGGTCCTAATCAAGGTTACAAATTCGGATTAGTTAGATCTAGTTTGTTTTGGTTGTGGTCGGCGTGGCACACATATACTACAAACAAATGCTTTACTTGACAACAGATGGCGCTATAGGTATTTCAGATGGATATTAAAACCTCTTGTGCGTAAAATCCCGGTGTTCTTGATACTAGTCGTGCAAAAAGCTGCGAGACAATTCGAGCAAAGACGTCGTTTGGAGGAGAAGCAGAAGTTACGGGATCAACTACAGTCAGTAATTTGTGTCAGTCCAATGATATTAGAAAAAAATAAGGCACCTCCATAGATATATTATTAAGTAAAATAATAATTATTATCTATGTGCTCCTCAAAACCTTTGGGAAAATCCAGTGCTACGGTCTTTTGTAGAATATTGAGAACACCCATGATTACGCAACTAATGATTTATGTTGTTTTTTAATAGGTACGGACCTTAGTATTCTAATGTCCTTACTTATCAATAAACCACTCTCAACATGGCGCCCTGGTAGTAGCAACTCAAGTGGAGCTGTCAAAATGAATCTCTCTCGAATCGTCGTCATCTGAATTATGGTCAAAGCACACATCAACTCGGAAAGGGATCGTAACCGTATCGCCTTTCGCCTCGCCGTCAAACAGGCGTCAACCTAACGTAAGCACGTAACCAAACCGGATCAGCAGCTCTGATACGCCGACACGGCTACGGCTAGGCGACGCCGCGCATACGGCTCGCAGTAACAGTAGTGTGCAGCAGGCAGGCCGCGGGAGGGGTGAGAGGGGCAAGGGTGGACGAAGAGACGTAAGCTCGGAAACCAAGTTGACCACGCACCGCACCGCGGTTCGTGAGCTTGTCCAGAGGCGAGGCGATTACGTTACGATTCCGATTAGTGTGCGTTGCAGTAGGGAGTTTCATACAAAGAATACTGAACGGCTTGAGTTGATACGGTGACGATCTCTTTCCGATTTGATATGTGTGCTTTGACCTTTACACAACATAATTTTTATTGTTATAATCAGCGTCTCCAGTGATATCAAAACGACACTTGAGGCAACTTTAGAATATCTAATATTACACTGCCACGGCCATATTTCAGCTACTGTCCGCTAAATATCGATTGCATATTTATTAATAAACAGTATTCGGATCGCAACAAAACATTCGTTAAGCCGAGATCAGAATTCAATGCTTTTGTGTTTTCATTCATAACAATGGCCGCTACCGTGATTAAGGGATTCTGAATGAATGCGAGATGGTTTTCTTTTTAATAATTTTTACTTTTAATAGTAAATACCTACATTAGATTGCTTTGATAACATAGCATCACGCCTGTATTCCCCGAAGGGTTGGGCAGAGGTAGTAACACCCTCATTTCGCCGTTATGTTAAAGTGCCATGTAATAGGGGGCGAGCCTATTGTCTTCAACCGGGCACAAATCCAGACCCCAGGCTGCTACTGAAGAATTACACACGGAAAAACCCAATAACACTTTGCCCCACCTGGGGATCGAGCCCAGGACCTCATGATCAGCAGTCGCACATGCCAACCACTAGATCAACGAGGCAGTTGCTTTTATTCAAACGAATAAAAGATTAAATTTGCTTTTGAAATTGTAGTTAGGTACTTCTGTTATGAGTTTTGTACAAACAAATTTGTTTAACGAGAACTTTCTTTGTTACAATCATATTTACGGAGTACTTATCTGCCAGCAAAGGTTCAATGCTGAACATTAAAACTTAAAAGTCATTTGGCACTAGTTTCGTATCTTCCCCTGTGCAAATGTTGTTCCTTGTTATATATAACCTTTCTAGACGAGTCCGTTTACACACGTCACTTAAGTTTATTTTTAACTTAGAGTCGGGGCACCAAATCCGCTTACCTGGACTACATAGTTCGACCATTAGTAGCTTGGAAAAACATCTGTTATCTTTTACTCCATAGTGCTCTGTGCAGTAGTCTTTATCCTCCTAGCCTGTTCCCAAACTACTTTTTTTTCCATTTATTATTTATATCGGGTGTAAAGCTGAGAGCCACGTATTCTTCCCATCATTACGATGATTTTTTGGTATTAAGCCATACCTGAGAACCGACTGGTTACGGAGATATTGAAGGTCAAAGTCACCATATTTTTTAACGTTTTTCACGAAAACTAAGTTTAAATGTTATTACTAAACATTCTTCTAAACAAACATTATCAACATTTTCGAAATATAGGCACAGTCTGCTGCGCGCGCGCTTACATTGCGCGCTACAATTTAATACCAAAAAATAAAAGTCGATTCCCAGCAATTATTTTTGCTGTGCGTTACTTAGTTTGATGTAAAGTATGTGTAGACTTCGGCTTCGTTAAGGCTATTTTTACATCCAGTATAGAGTTTACTCAAACACTGACTACGCCACCCTCATCGGTACAAACATTAGCTTCAGATCTAAGTCCTTTTTTGACCACTTTGTACAAGTCTTGCAACCTTTGATAGATTACATACATTTTCCGATGTCGAATGACAAATCTTCTTTTCGTATGGTTAGTGACTAACCTGGTGTCGAGAGTTTATGCCGCCCATGGGCCTCTGACTTGGCTTCAAATGCCGTCGAGAAATATCTCTCAGACATGCTGGTTTCCTCACGATATTTTCCTTCACCGTTTTTAAGCAAGTGATAATTATACAATACGCACATGAATCCGAAAAGTCAGAGGTGCGTGCCTTGGGTTCGAACTCGAGACCTATGACTTAGCAGTCCGACGGTCATACCAGTAGGCTAGGCTATCACTGCTTTTAATGACAATAATGAACTTCTTTCGGCCACGTTCCGAACACATTCCATCAGTATATGGTAAACGTCCTCCACGACGTTACACTCTCAATCTATGTTGGTAGTTCAGAGGGGTAATAGTCACATTTGGTTAAACATGTTTCGTTTCATATTCGTAAGTAATCATAGTAGGGGCTCGTGGCTTATTACCAACCGCACCGATCATACGATTTGCGAGGTCAAGCTACGCTTGCCGCGGTCAGTCTGTGGATGGGTGACCGTTTGTTACCCTCCGTGCCTCTGATAGCACGTTAAATAGTCGGTCCCGGGTGTCATACGAATACCTATGACAGTCGTTACGGGAAGTCAGAAGCCCGAAAGTCTGACAACCGGTCTTAAACCTTAGGATATCGGCATTGCCCAGTAACTGGGTTGCGGAGGTCTGATGTCAGTCGCTCCGTGTAAAATACTGGTATTCAGCCGCATCTGGTTAGACTGGAAGCTGACCCCATTGACCCCAATATAGTTAGGAAAGGGCTAGGCAGGATTCGTAAGTAATCATAACTGCAAGTGGTCTGCAGATCCAGTCGACAGTTGTAACGCTGATGCTCTTACTCTATCTTAACTGTCTTCAAGCTACATTTGGCAATTGCAGTTATGATTAGGAATATCAAACGAAATAACATAACATCACGCCTGTATTCCCCGAAGGGTTGGGCAGAGGTGTATAGTGCCACCCTCATTTCGCCGTTATGAAGTCATTATCAACTAAGCACAAATCCAAACCTCGGGCTGCTACTGAGGAATTTCACACGGAAAAAACCAATAACACTGCCCGACCTGGAGATCGAACCCGGGACCTCACGATCAGTAGTCGCGCTTGCTTGCCACCATTAGATCGACGAGTCAGTTCGAAATATGGTTCACCAAATATGACATTACTAGCGGCCCGTCCCGGCTTCGCACGGGTGGACATTTTTCCCGTTTTTGCAACATTTTTCATTTATGCTCCGCTCCTATTAGTCGTAGCGTGATGTTATATAGCCTATAACCTTCCGCGATGAATGAACTATCCAACACAAAAATATTTTTTCAATTCCAACCAGTACTTCCTGAGATTAGCGCGTTCAAACAAACAAACTCTTCAGCTTTATAATATTAGTATAGATTAGCCCAAATTACTAATGGGATGAATTGCTTTCCATTGCGTACATTAGCACATTAACAGTTTGCAATCAATCCTCTAATGAGATAAAATCTTAATGGATCAATATTGGACGTAATTATCAGCGTGCATCCACTTGGAAGGACCAATATGATTAATTGTCCAAGCGTGAGGACGCTGATTGGTCGCTATGCTCGACAGTTTGCAAAGGTTAGGAGGATATTAAAATCAGTTTCTTTATTATATTTAATTCTGTTTTATATTGAAGATAAAATGTATTGGTATTATGCCTCGTTCACAGCGGACACATGTTGCGATACATGACGCGCAACTTGACGCGTAACATGACGCGATACATGTGGCGCAAGTCGCAACAGTTTTCTAGTGCATAGAAATACATAATGCACAATTCGATGCGCGTTATGTATTGTCAAATCGCAACTAGTGCCCTAGCATAATGTTGCGGAACATGCATCGCAACATGTGCTCACGGTGTAGATGAGGCCTATGTATATTCTATTGTAGCAGTTAAAAACAGTTGCTGTTACAGGCTTTTGTTTTATTTTGTTCTGTATTCTCCGATTTCGATTCTACGAAACTGAGGAAAACGTATATTTGTGAAATACCAGAATAATTTTAGATAATTGTTAATTCAGCTCCTGTTAAACATTCCAAGTTTTCCATATTTTGAATACGTTTTAAATACTGAAAAGAAATAAAAAAATATTTCACAGAAACTATGTAGGTAACTAGGTAATATAAAACTCAATACGACGAACTACACTACGACTTTTATGAACTGTTGTGAATATCCTATATGTTTACAACAGTTCATAAAACTTCATAAGGCCGTGTAGTTGGGACATAATTTGAATAAGAGCATTTCCAACAAGTGGTCCACGCAAGCTTGCTGGAAAAGTGATCAAATACTCATTATAAACTTTGCAACTTATAACTAGTTTGCTAACTTCATAGAGATTTTAATAGTAGGTATAAAATGTTGCATGATGTTACAATAATTTTATAAATATAATATACTACGAGGGTACAAAGGCTCCCATATTGTAGGTACAAAGAAAGCTAAGCGCAGAAATCATAACCCTGCTTTTGTCGTGGTGCAGTCGGGTAATAAGGTACCTATAATAAGTGTGGTATTATGCGAATGGATAGAATTAGAAATGAGTATGTAAGAGGAAGTCTGAAAGTGGCGCCGGTGACTGAGAAGTTGTGTGGAAACCGGTTGTCACGGTATGGGCATGTGATGCGGAGGAATGAGGAATATGTCGTGAGGAAAGTTTTGAATATGAATGTGGATGGAGCAGACGAAGACCAGAGAAGAGGTGGATGGATAGTGTGAAAGATGATATGGCTAGAAAGGGGGTGACTACTGAGAAGACGGCTAATAGAGATACTGGAAGAAGAAAACATACTGCGCAGACCCCAAATGACTTGGGATAAGGGTAGAAGGATGATGATGATGATGACGATGATAGTTGATCCTTAACCCTCCCCTATGGCTGTTCATTGGACGTTTACGGCCGTTTAATTTAGTTTTTACTTAGTAAGCTTTATATTATTATGTCAGTCACGCGTTTACATAATTATTGTGTTATTTCCATCCGAGATGTACTAGGGCTTCATAATGAACAAGGAAAACTTTGAAAACAATTGAATTCCATCGAACTACATCATCCATTACTATCGAGTAGGTACGATCAATAACAACTAACAATCCAAAAATCATTGCTTTTATTTTCCGTGTTTTACGATACTATGTAATTAAAATGCCATTAAGTTAAAAGCTTGGACTTTAACAATAAAATGTACACGTCCATTAATGTAGAACAGAAAATGGTTAACATTTTATTGTGTTACCGCAAATCGTGGACACAGCTCGACTTGCTATATTCAATTTGTAATCTAATTTGCCTTCCGGGGAATCTCTTGGATATAATAATTACTATATTTTATCCAAGTTCGTTTTATTCCGCGTGAAACTTTATAGTAAGGAATGGACTAGATACTGGCCTTGCTGTAAAATAAATTAGATTATTTGCATTTTCTATCCTTAATTTTATTTTATTCTACAGTGTTGGTAAGTCTTCGTACTTTTAAAGGACCTACATAATATAGGTATCTGATCTAAGAATCATACGCCTCATTTATGGACGCGTGTAATCCGCCGCACATTCCGCTGCGTTTTCGGCCGCGTACTGTCGTTACTAATATACTTAACAACTAAAAAAAACGCTCTCAAACATCGGCATGAGTTTGAATTGTCCGCTTTACGCCCCGCAACACGCTCCGCTTCTGCATAAACGGAGCCTAGTAGGTATTACACTTAAGATTTTATTTTACATTAGGTTTTTTTTTTCAATATACCTATATGTGCCTACGCCGTGCCCTTTAAAAGATGATCCAATATTTATGTTCACCATTAAGTATCATGAGGTGTCCATTGTTGTCCAGCCGTTTACTGTCTTGAAGGCCATCTTATCTTAATCATTTTTTAACAGCCCTCGACGCAAAACAAAAAAAATAGTGATAGTTAAAAAACAAATAGAACAAACAAAGTTCGAACTCTTTGTTTGTCTGTTTTTTTCTGTGAACTCGTAGCTCACAAAAAGATGAACCGATTTGTATACGGTTTTTGTTTGAAAGCTGGGGTCTGTTCTTAGTTATATTTGATGTTAACACTTCAGCCATTCTTACGTAGAGGGACTTCTAAACTTTTAATTTAGGTTTTATACATTTTAGACTGCTGCGTGATATATTATTCTCAGGAATCTGAATGTGGTCTGGACTAATAAGGAATAACCATACGGAAATTGTAAGACAATCTAAAAATAAAACCAATATATCCGGCACATGTTTTTATGCCTCTTTCCAATATAAGTTTTGTTTCCGAACACAGACCACCGTGCGGTCCCGAATTACAACGAGGTCAAACTCAAACAAAAATTGTTGCCAAAAATGTACCCGGTGCTCCTGCAGCTCGCATAAACCAATTAATCGATACATGGTATGGTATTTGTCATTTTTGATTGAATACAGCGCTATGTAAATGAATGGGAAACAGGAGATACGAACTCTGTATGGCACATTTTTAATGATGCTTCGGTGATATTTTTTGACATAGCTCATCATCAAGATATGAATTAATTACATACAGACATTTTGTTTTGCAATTATGTAGGTAAATAAGAGATACTGCACTCGGGAGCAATGAATCTGGGAACCTTAATATCTCGGAAAACATTGTTAAATATTGTTTAACATTTGAAATTGTTTTGTTATGATGGTGACCCGGATTCATAGGTACCAGTAAACATTGCTACCACCAACAGTACCATTGCTACAACTGAAAGGGTTAAGATTTTTTGAATGACTAAATAATCGAGTTTTTGATTCACCTTATTAATAATTTTGTACGATTGTTGTCTGAAAAACCTGTAGTTTTATTTCACATAAAACCAACAATTAACAAAGCCATTTACAGTAGTTAAACCCTCTTCTGCAGAAATAGTTTTATTTATGTAGCTCAAATCGGTGATAAATAACCAACAATTACCTGCCCACTGAGTTACGGCACTTCAATTATTAGAATTTATGTTCTTAACGAGAATCTGTAATGGCCTAATAATTTAATTCTCCCGATCCTCCGAACCTTATGCTCGACCGAAGAATGTTAATCCCGGACTCCCGGTAATCTTTGAGCGCTGCCGTTGGAAAAGCGGAATCTCTCTGATGCATTGTTAAGCTTTATGCTAACCTGGTACTACCCATCTTGGTGATTGGATTGTTTTTTAATCCCTCTTGTTATCACGGCCGATCCCAATAACTGATCTCTATCCAACATTTCTTGATTGATATAGATGTTTGACAGAAATTCAATAGAAGTGTCAAAAACCATCGGCCGTCAGTGAGTTAAGGTATTTTTCCGAAATAAAGGCGGGCTTTTAAAACCTTCCACTATACAGTTAAATATAACCGTTTCCATTTTACTGTTTACTTACCTTATTTACAGCATCAATATAGGCACCCTTTTGCAGTAATAACTCTACTAATGTAGTATGTCCAGCTCTGGATGCCAAGGCGAGGGGAGCGTCACCCGCTGCATCGGCAGTCTGGACCTTGGCCCCCAGAGATATGGCATACTCTGCCACGTCCAATGAGCCTCGGGCGCATGCGCACTGAAGCAGATCATTTTGTTTCTGTCGACAAATACACTTCTGTTCATGTACACCTAGTAATTTGTCACCGTACCGTAGTAGGTAAGAGCAATTTGTTATTAATTTTATGGTAGGTATAATAAACCTTCTGTTAATGGCCACTTGGGGAAATGAGGAATTGGTTTTCGATATTTAAATCATTATTATTATAACTTCCTTCGTTTTCAAGCTTTTTTGTTCCAAACTAAAATTAAATAAGAATTGTCTTTCATTTCTTATATCCTAGTAGGTTTCGCGGAGATTTTCCCGTTTTCGCAACAAATAGAAAAATAGTTTGGTCTTGTCTCAGAAGTTCAGTCACCTATGTAAAAAGCAAAAGTTAATTCTAAAGTTGAAAGAAGTTATATTGTTTGTGTTTTTAGGTTTATTTAAAGTAATAATTTAATGTCTCCTCATTAATTGTTACACTGAGAACTACCTCTCTCTTTTTTTTCTTACACTTCATGTCCATCCAAAGGTTGTCTGGAAGAAATCGCCTAGTGCGATAAGACCGCCCATTGTACATCTCTATTTTTATAGTTATGTTTCTTGTTTGTTTTGTGTACAATAAAGAGTATTGTATTGTATTGTATATGCACGTGTTTAAAGGTTTCTTTGATAGTGTTAAATATAAATAAGATACGCGTTTGTTTGCAAAACTGCTCAGGTAAATGATCATTTACGTTATGTTATCATATTAAGATCATTTGGATGATCAATTAACCGTTAAAAAATTAATGACTAAGAAACATATATTTGGCATGTTTTTTTGCTTTTCAGGTGAAAACTTTTGAATTCCCTATCTACGCCAAAGGGTAATTGGGTCTGCAAAAGATAACGACGCTTGAGGTTAATTTAATAAACACAATGTTATATTAATTAGACAGCAGTTTTAATGACGATTTTAACTTCATCTTATATCAAATATTTTAATTAAATTACTATCATAATTTGTGTTATGTCGCATCTTCACTCAGGTGATAATTTTACAGTACCTACTTTGAAGGAAGAAAATAAAATTATATCTTCGCCTTTGATACCTCGCTATATAAAATGGCGTCCCACTACGAGGTAAAATTTTTAATTGTAGCTAATTAACGAGGTTACGCGGTACGCGCTTGATGATACAATAACTAATTATTAATGAATTTAAATGGACGCTCGCACTCGACTAGTTTAATTTATGCTATGATAATAAGTTAGAATGTAGGTAAGAGCTTATTATCCCAGGAACTGATTACAATGTTGTTTATTAGAGAGAAAATGAGAAAAAAGGATTAAGAACTATTCAACACAAAACTCAACGTAAATAAATATAACTGGGAAAATCAGATGTTTCAGTTAGTGTGCAAATGGAGGTGGTAGTTTTTTTTGTACATATAAAGTAATGCATCTAGTATGTAGAACCGAAAAATACTAGGGGAGCATACTTTGTTAGTAGCAGCCAGGCAGGCGCCCGCTCCAACGAGAGTTTTCACGGCATCGAGGTGCCCGTGCCATGCCGCCATCAACAACGGCCGCATTCCGAACTGAAAGAAACGTACAAGTTACTTTCTGCCTGCTATGGGACCCTAGTACTACAAAGATCTTACAGAACAAGTCGTGCGTGTAAAGTGAAGACCAAGACCAAGACTCAGGACCAAGACGTATCTTGCTGTTTAGCCAAACAAAATAAATCTAATAGGTAAATTAGTAGCCAAACAAAATACATTATTATTACAACTGATATAAAACCGCAAGGGATGTGCGGAATGGGATACGTTCCTGTCTGTTACGAAGTAAATTACCTTGTCGGCGGCTTCTATGTCGCATTTGGCCTCAATGAGTAAGTTTATTATCTCCACGTTCCCTCTGCTTGCAGCCCAATGAATCGGTGCTCTGCCATACTGTAAAAGAATTTAGCAGATATAAAAAATAAGCTTAAAATTGGAATAGAGTTGACTGATCCGAATTAGGTCACCCAATTTCTGTTAAAATCAAACTAAACTTCCAAAATGATTGAACAACGAAAAAAAAAGAAATAAGTCAGTATTTCGGCAAGTATAAAAGAAATATCCCTATTACTTTTCTATTTTTTAAGGTGACTATTTTTATATCAGGAGGGTGAGCCAATTACAGCCAACAGCATAATTATATCTGATTTCTAATAAACATTATACTGCGAGCTCCGCCTTCAGGCGTTGATAGCGTTATTAGTAAAATATCCCTTGAGGTTCATTCAAGGATTGTATGTAGGAACATCTTATGTTTAGTAATGGACAATAATTACGGGCTTCGGCGAGGCGCGAAACCTATTACCGTGTTTTCACGATTAAGATCGGGCGGTATAAATCTGTGAATTTAGGGAATTACCACAATACACAACACACGCCTGTTGTTCTCAATCTCATTTATTGTACGTCACCGAGGGATATTGTCGAAGGCAACGGGATTACCGTCTCAGCCACACAACATCGTACGCACAAACAAATAAGTACAAAGATTTAATTTAAATTGTTCATAAAAGCGACACAATAAGTTTATGTAACGAGGTATTCTAACCGGATGAATTGTTTTGGATGTGCGAAGTAAATTTTAAGCCTTTTCGGTTATAAACTTTCCAGAAAAGCTGTAAATGGGAATTGTCAAAAATAATTTTTCACAGTAATCAACAAAGATTGTTCTCATGAATAAGTAAATAATAATAATCTAACGGAGTGTTTGAGAAATTTTCATTTTCGACTTTATTTTACTTGGTGAGCAAGTTCAAAGTACTAGGCTTACATAATTTAGAAGAAGATCGACTCACATTGTTTCTGCAGTTGACATCAGTAGGCCTCTGCAACGCTTCGCGAACGGCTGCTGGTTCATTCTTGATCACGGCTTCATGAAGCAGAAGGTCATTCTGTTGTATGCGAGTTCGAGTTTCTGAAGTCATCTGGGAGCAAAGAAAAAGTCTGTTTACAGCCAACGTCTTGAAACTGTAAAAGATTAAGTCGACCTCTAGGTTTAATGAGCAAGTAACTTTAATGTGGCACTTGAACTTCCAACACTAATTAGGTAGCAAATTTTTAATGTGCTTCGGCACACGAAGAGATCCGTTCAGATTTCTTATAATAATACTAGCGACCCGCCCCGGCTTCGCACGGGTGCAATGTAGACACTAATGTGGGGCATATAAACCTTCCTCTTGAATCTCTCTATCTATTGCTGAAAACTGCATTAAAATCCGTTGCGTAGTTTAAAAGATCTTAGCGTACAGACAGTGGGAGCGACTTTGTTTTATACTATGTAAAGAATAGTCTTACTATAGAGAAAAAAGTTCATAGTGTGCAAACTTACTTACAACAAAAATGAATAATAATTATAAGTCTATCGAGAACCTTGTAAAAGTCGAGAAAGATAAAGAAATTAAGTATCAAGACTTGGCACACGAGGTTGTCGACATGTGGGACCAATCAACATCTGATGAGGCTCTTGTTGGTCGGCTGGGTCAAAGGCCTGATACAGAAAGCGGTACTTCTGGACACGGCACGTATTGTTAGGAAGTTCCTCTCTCTGAGGCTCTGATCACCGGTAGCTTGGACCCTGTTCCCGATGCCGGTGGGCTACTATTTTTTACATTTTTAAATGTTTTTTTATAATTTTTATAGAAATATTTAAAAATGTAAATAGTATGTAAGTAAATGAATAGATAATAAGAATAAGTCTACCATCACTACATGTCATGTGCGCTATTTTTATACACAGACAACATCGAAACATGTCGAAACCGCGACATAGTTCGTTTCGTTTTGCCTAACCTTTTCCCAAACGTGTTGAGGTCAGCTTCCAGTCTAATCAGATGCGACCGAATACCAGTATTTTACACGGAGCGAGAGCCATCAGACCTCCGCAATGAAGTTACTGGGCAATGCCGCTATCCAAAGGTTAGACCGGATGTCAGACTTTCGGACTTCTGACTACCCGTAACGACTGTCATAGCTATTTATATGACACCCGCGATCGACGGTTTAACATGCTCTTCGAGGCACGGAGGGGTCTCGATGCGTAACGAATGGCCACCCATCCACGGACTAACCGCAGCAAGCGTAGCTTAACCTTGCAACCTTGCCCTACCATACCCTGTTATTACCCGAGACATAGTCACACACGCATTTCATCAAAATGTCGGACCCCAACGCTTATGAGTACCATAAGTTTCCCTCAATTGATTCCCACAACGTGCGCTGAATGATAAATTGGAGATATTCCATAGTACGCAAACTGTATTTATTTAAACCTACGCAAGCTTGTACTGGCTTTAATTTGAGAACGCAATGGAAAAATCTACTG
The DNA here is from genome assembly GCA_910594945.2 of Amphipyra berbera. Lineage (NCBI taxonomy): Eukaryota > Metazoa > Arthropoda > Insecta > Lepidoptera > Noctuidae > Amphipyra > Amphipyra berbera. Next base: position 2,735,900 of record OU343136.1, on the reverse strand, counting down.
GATGTTATGTTGTTTCACATAATACCTATAACATAACATCACGCCTGTGTTGCCTGAAGGGTTAGGCAGAGGTGTAGGTATCTGTGGTCTTTTTATTGCTTACCGGTGTACTTATTATGTACAATAAAGTGTATATAAATAAATAAATAAATAAATATATAGTAATACCCTCATTTTACCGTTATGTTTAAGTCCCATGTAATAGGGGGCAGTGATAGCCTAGTGGTGTGACCGTCGGACTGCCAAGTCATAGGTCTCGAGCTCGAACCCAAGGCACGCACCTCTGACTTTTCGGATTCATGTGCGTATTGTATAATTATCACTTGCTTAAACAACGGTGAAGGAAAACATCGTGAGGAAACCGGCATGCCTGAGAGATATTTCTCGACGGCATGTGAAGCCAAGTCGGAGGCCCGTGGGCGGCTTAAACTCTGACACCAGGCTGGTCACCAATCACACGAAAAAGAAAGAAGGGGGGCGAGCCTATTGCCATCAACCGGGCACAAATCCAACCTCCGGGCTGTTACTGAGGAAACACGGAAAACCTAATAACATATATCTTGTCGGGTTAATAATTAGGTTTTTGGGTTTCTTAAATGTCTAATGCATGCTATTTTTTATATTGTATTTGTTTGTACATATAAATTAAGTGGCTGCATTGAATTATGGTTATGTGGTGACGGCGTCTTATCTGTCGACGCAATTAGCAGCCGAGTAAGTAGCACCCAACCCCACCTTTTTTTTTTTTCGTGCGGCAATCCTCATGGATGTCCTTCGCCCGGGGTAGGCGAGGGGGTCTGCCGGACTCTTACCGGCTAAAAACCCACGGTGTTCCACCTCGTGACCGTCGGCTGGGGTCACGGGATTCGCCTAAGCATGCACCGCAACCCCGGTAGGTCTTGGTCCACCAACTGATGGTGGGCCTCTCCACTGTGGGGCCCCACCCCACGGCCTCCTGAGAGGCGCGGGGAGCACCCCAAATCACAGGCGCACCAGAACACATGGCACGCCGTGACCACCCCGGGGACCAAACAAGCACATGGGCGCCAGACTACCCCGTGTCTGGGCACCCTTGGTCCCCCTGCGACGGGTCAGGTTAGTGGCCCCGTCGCCTACCACTTTTCGGCCGCAGAGGATAGGGAGAGCGGCCAACGACATACTGACACTCCTCTCCCCCTTCTCCTCCCGCCATCTGACGGTGGCGACCCCGTCAAGGCCGCGGAAGGTAGGGAGAGCGGCGCACTGCAATACCGGCACTCCTCTCACGCCGCGGGCTCCACCCTTCAGCCGCGATACCTCCCATGAGACATCGCGGCCCGCCTCAGTTGCGATGTCGCCCAGGCGACACCGCAACCTACTTGGCCGCTACGTCAAGGGCTTCCAGGCTCAAGCCCCGACGAGCAGCCCCTCCTCGGGTTCCTCTTCGCTTCACTGTGGGGATCTACGCCACGGCTACTGAGCCCCCCCGCAACGACAATGCGGGAACCCACCGGGGGGGACCCAACCCCACCTACCCGATGAGACGTATAATTAAACGTCAACCATTGATAGGTAAGGCAGAATAAGACTTTGTGACAATAGTACCAAAATAGGACTGACTTATCTTTTACATAAAAGCAATAAAGAAAAAAGAATTTATCAACGTCGGATAAGTTTTATCTGAGGAATAGGTTAGACGTTTTGACCGAACTTCCATAGAAAAGCTGTCAAAATGTCAATTTATTCCTCGAATGAATGTTATCCAACTGGTAAAATCAGCCCTCAAACATCCCTGCTCGAACAACACTAATATTCCTCTCTCCGTTTGATATTGTCTGAATATAAAACGAATGTATGTCTGAAACGCCTTGTTGCTACAACTTTTATGATTCTCTGCAAGATAAACTGACAGCCACACATGATCCAACCTTGACAATGGCTCGTCACAGCACCCTTGAGATTCCTCTGTGAGACCAACCGTGCATTAAACCTTGTTCCACATTTGAGGCGTCTGTTTTATTCATAACTGCCGCACCGCTGTGTATTTAGGAATATTTTTCAACGTTTGTGATTTGCTAAGTTAAGACTTGTGGTCTGATAGGGTTGACACTCTGTATTAGGAAATTCTGGGAGAGAGGGAAAAAAATTGGTCAGTTTTAAGTGGGAACTTTGTCGTGATGACAGATAATCGTGTAGTTTTAAGTGTCGTGGCTTATATATTTAAATGGAGGTGTTCAAATTTACGACGACACGATTAACTGTCGTTCACGACTTGTTTTTGCAGTGACGACAGATTGTTAAGTCAATGGGAACGGTTAGCACGACAGTCGTAAAACGACAAGAAAACGTCATGACATCGTGACGGCAAATCAACAATGACACACTGTTACGACTATCTGTCGTGGCACGATAAAATATCGCCTCGTCTTGTAGCTTGCTACTGATGTGCAAACGACAAAGCGACTGCCGTGAAACGATAAAATGTCGTCGCGATCTAATGGGAACACCTAGATACGATAGTCGCTAAACGATAAAAAAAATTGACGACAAACAGTCGTTATAATGGGAACAGCTAGAGACGACAGTCGTCCAACGATAAATTAATCGTTACGACATAGTGGGAACGCGCCCTAAGGGTGTGAGATGAGTTAGCACCATTTGTCGATAGATATCCGTGCACCGGTGCCACCATCATTGGCCACCGCGTCTACTATGATTAGACGAGGGTTTCAAATTCTGGGAGATTTTTATTGAACTCCGGGAACCAGGAGATTCCGGGAGAATCCCGTAATTCTGGGAGCAGTCCTATGTACTGACAATAGGGTTTTTTGACTCCTATCTTTTGTCAAGTAGGGATAAGTAACAATGACCCGTTTAACTCGGCAAGGATAGGTCCCTCCCCCACCCGTGGGTGTTGTCAAATGCGACAAGCTCAATAGGATGGGCGGCTGCGTCCTCCTGGTCTGCAAATAACAACAAACTGCGATCACCAATGCGTCTGGCAACCGTGGTGATTATCACAATTTCCCCTCTGACCGTTCATTATAGCTGTTGGGCGGCCTATGTTCAGCAGTGGACATTTACAGGCTGATATTAACCTTTTAAGCGCGTGGCTAAATATCAATTGCCGTGCCCCTAGCGCGCGACAACGAATCGATAAAATAATACCTACAATAAATATATTAAGCGTTTTCAATACTTAGAGTTATGAAACAATTTTAAGTAATTGTTGTAAATCATATCCCACCAAAAACATTCTGTAAAAAACTAGCCAAGTCTCTATGGAGCTGCTTGTTTATCTCTAAAAAGTAATGAAATCTAGACAAAGTCGTGCCCAGTCTAAGGTTTCTTACTGCGATTTCTTTATTATTATAGTTAATGTTGTGTGACTTGGCCGTTGAAGGGTACACAAGGGTACAAAACTAGGTGCTCCATGACACCATTGCACCAATCTGTCGCCAGAACCGCTACCCATTGACGATGGAAAATTGCCACTCGGAAAACGTTGATTCAATAACCAGTCAATTGTAGGCTTGATAAAGCTGCGTATTTCAATAATACTTATGTATAGGCGAGCCTAAAACAAACAGTATAAACATTTTTTTCCAGTACAGACGGACTTCTAATTATTGATAGAAGTCCGTCTGTACCTGTCCCGTTGACTTGTACCCACTAACGTATAAAGAATGTTCAACGGCCGAGTCACACAACATTAACTATAATAATAATAAAGAAATCGCAGTAAGGAACCTTAGACTGGGCACGGCTTTGTCTAGATTTCATTACTTTTTAGAGATAAACAAGCAGCTCCATAGAGACTTGGCTAGTTTTTTACAGAATGTTTTTGGTGGGATTTCACTTCTTTTCGTAGAAACGTGGGGCTTATTTTTTTTTTTTTGACATCAAATGAAGCGGCCTGCCAAGTTGAATATTTTTTGTAAAGGCGGTATGTCGATCTCTAATAGTTTGGTTGGGCTCTTGTGTTTTCTAATCAGGGTCACCAGGTACTCCAGATCTTCGATTATCCTAGTTTTTATAGTTTCCCCTTTATGTGGCCATTAAACCCTAACTCTGTACCAAACTTCAGCGCTCTGAGTTTATGGGAAGTACTAGTTCTATTTTGATGATCATGAGTGAGTGAGTGAGTGAGTGTCATAAATGCGAAACTTTGCTTTTCCTTAACTTCGGAACTAAATGACCTACAGACTTGAAATATTGTATTTTAAGTATGTGATTATAGCTTACTGGATGACGAAAATTTCTGCGTTGTGGTCTTATCCAGAGGTTCTCAAATAGGGGCCTGAAAATGCGGCGAAATGGTTCCAGTAAAGGATGGTACGGCAGTTTGCTTCGCGCTCGACTTGGCGGGGGCACTGCCGTGCCCCCCGATCTCTATTGAATAATCGTTTTAGTTGTACCTCGCAGTTCATAGGATGAAAATAGAATAAAAAAACCATGCATGTTCTCTGTCGCAGAAATACGACACGCGTGGTAGGGGCGCGGAAATATTTGTCGCAGAAATGCGACTCAAGCGGTTAAAAGGTTAAACTAGATGATATCATTATCAGCGATGGGATCCAAACTGGTATGGAACATCATACCAATCACCAACTACATGCAAAGCGTTCCATCACGGCTGGAACACCCACGTTTCGCATCTGCTATTATCTTCTGCTTTTCGTGTGGTTTGTGACCAACCTGGTGTCAAAGTTTGTGTCGCCCATGTTTGGGCCTCTAACTTGGCTTCACATGCCGTCTAGAAATATCTCTCAGGCAGAATGTTTCCTCATGATACTTTCCTTCACCGTTTTTAAGCAAATGACAATTATACAATACGCACATGAATCCGAAAAGTCAGAGGTGCGTGCCTTGGGTTCGAACTCGAGACCTGTGACTTGGCAGTCCGACGGTCACACCAGTAAGCTATCACTGCTGTTATCTAGTATTATTAAGTCCCATGAATTAGATTGCGAACCTATTATCATTTTTCGGGCTCACATGCACAATAATGATGGTACCAAGTTCATCGCTTAGGTTATTGCAGTCTATCGCTGGTTATCACTGGTAAGCGGATTAGCAACTCATCCCGCAATGAAAACGCGTAGTAATTAATGATATTATATAATTGATTCTCAATCCTAATATGGGCTGTTGCGAGGGATGACCCCCCAGCAGTGAACATTTCGGGGTTGGTGTTTGATGTGCAAATGTACCCGGTTTTAAATACTTGATATGCGACCATTGTTTGCTTGCCCGCGATAAAACAATAAAACGCTTTCGGCCTCCAGCGATACGGAGCCAGTAAACAATACAATTGTTTACTGATTGTTTTTAATTACTCCTTTTTCAGTTTATTTTCTGCCTTTTGTCATTTTTGTTATTTCAGAGTACTAGGATACCATATCTTGTTGTGTATGGCGCACCGTTAACTTATCAGCACCGCGGCGATTAGCTGAGTCAGTCGTGTGTGTGCACTTCTATTGAAGCTCGTACATTTTAAATATCGATAAAATTGTTTTTCGACGAAATAAAAAACGATTGCCTGACTTGTCGGATGTAAATTAGAAACTGTGGTGTTTACCAATAAACAAATGAGTAGGTACATATAATGCTGATCAATAGTAATTTGTTACAAAAAGTGCTTACTCGTTATATTATTTCGCTTTAACGGTTTCAATACAGAAAAATTGCAACCTAGTACAATTTCAGTTTTGTTAATTACTTTTATAAGACTTGTTTAACTGCGTCATTGGTCTAGTGGTGGCAAGCGCGACTGCTGATCGTGAGGTCCTGGATTCGACCCCAGGTCGGGTAAAGTGTTATTGGGTTTTTCCATTAGGAATTTCTCAGTAACAGCCTGGAGTCTGGATTTGTGCCCGGATAATGGCAATAGGCTCGCCCCCTATTACATGGGAATTAAACATAATTGGCGAAACGAGGGTATACTAAAACACCTCTGCTAAACCCTTCGGGGAATGTAAGGCGTGATGACGTGAACAGGCGATTGAAGACCGACTATTTTAACATTCAATTCACATTAGCTGTGAATCTTAGGTCCGTATTACAGAACGAAACTCAAGCACTGATCTCTGTTTAACACTAGTTTTGAGTCGAGTTTTAATTTTAGAACGTTCCTCAAGCATAGATTCATTGATCATAGTTCAGCTGAGTTTGGCTTTATTCTAGATCGTTACTCAGTTCGTAGATTCGACTCCAAGCAGTGATTTGATCTGTAATCAACCAATCGATTGGCTCGATTTGAGTCTCGTTTCATCTGAGTATAGATTGATTACCGTTCTGGAATAAGACCGTTCCTCAAGTGCTGATTCTATACTTAAACAGTGATCAACTGATTAAAGATCAAACTGGACTTGAGGAACGTTCTGTAATTCGGACCTTAGTATCTCGTAGTGACCCAACTCAAGGCTTAGCTTAAGCGTATCAGCGCGCAGGTCTCAGAAGCAACACAGTTCAGTCAGTTTTACAATCGGGCATCGCCTTTGATATCGGGCGATACCGTTTGCACCGATTACGTGTGTAGGCGTTGCCCAACTGTATGGATTATAGAACTGTGGCAGACAGTGTTGCCAATAAAAAAATCTCGATACCCCGCGTCAGTGTTGTCAATTCCCCGAAATTCCCCGCTTCTTTATCATTCATCGTCACGTCGTCACCAAGCGATAGTTGGACGACCTTTTTTTTCAGACGTTCCCCACATTCTTCGATTTCTGCTGCATCTTATCTTGGGTGCATTTACAAACACAAAAAATTTGCCGCCCCTAAAATGTAATCTGTCACCCCAGGCGTAATATCAGCAGGAGACCTATTAATTGACCGAAAAAACTGAATTCACCGGAATTCCCCGATTTTTGTCATTCCCCGCGTTCTCCCCGCGCTTACCCAAAATTCCCCGCAAGTCGGGGATTCTCCCCGCGATTGGCAGCGCTGGTGGCTGAACTGTGTTGCCTGCGCGGCCTGCGCTCCGTATACGCTTAGGCTTACAGCGGAATCAGTAGATTCAGCTGGTTCGGCTGACGGAAAACAAATAAATACGCATTTAAGTGAAATAGAAGTGCGTTTGTTAGTATTCATAGTAGGCTTTTTTTAGAAAATGCAAACACTATTGCAAAAGCCTTCTACAATCGAGATCGTTCTGCCTAGCATTGTCCCCAACTATGTTGGGGTCAGCTTCCAAACTTACCAGATGCGGCTGAATACCAGTATTTTACACGGAGCGACAGCCATCAGACCTCCGCAACCAAGTTACTGGGTAATATTGATATCCTAAGGCTAAACCGGTTGTCAGATTTTCGGACTTCTGACTACCCGTAACTACTGTCATAGGTATTCGTATGACACCCGGGACCGACTATTTAACGTGCTCTCCGAGGCACGAAAGAGATCAAAATTAATAAATAAAAACATCTTGTATTGTTTAACTATCATCCACGATTGTTTCTTCTCTGAACCTCCACAAATTTCATGGACCTTCCTAAGTTAAGCAATCTAAGTGTAATTTAAGTGTAACTTGAGATCTATTTTGCCCATAGTAATAAGTCATAATTATCTAACTTTACTTAGTTTACTCTTAGTCATGACTTCTTATTGCGATTTGAGTACTTAAGTTAGTAAGTAAATTGAAAACATAATACGATCGCAGGTTCTATGGTCCTTCATGTCTTCTTTTGTTTTCAGAACTACAACATAATCAGCCCATTACTGTACCCACTGCTGGGCATGGGCCTCTTCTCATAATTAGAAGGGTTTCGGCCTTTGTCCACCACGCTGGCCTAGTGCGAGTTGGCGAACTACACACAACATCGTTGTTTTTAAACCCTCTTTGTGTAAGTTTCCTCTCTATACCTATACCTATATATCTCTCTTCACCGTTAATGCAAGTGATAATTAAATTCTGATACGCATATGAATTCGAAAATTCTGATGTTGCCGGCCGGCATTAAATTCAAACCCTCCTACATGAAAGGCAAGCGTTCAACCGCTACGCTATCACTACTATCTACTACAAGCACCCGCTCAATTTGTTCATGTGCCAAAAACACTTCCTCCTACATTCTGCTGACCTGGTACTAAGGCTCAGTATAAATTGACTTTGAAATCAGATATTATTGATTTAGGTTGATATTACGCTCTGCACTCAAGCGACTAATGGCTCTTAGAAGCCCTGTAACCAGATATCCTCAGGTGCTGCTATTAACCTCCTGAAACTTAATTTGCAGACATTTCAGTAATAGTACTTGGGGCTTTCAGACGTACGGTTACTAGGAACTTTGAAGGTTATGTTTAACTACAATGTAAATAGTTATAAAGGCGACTTATGTGGCTTGTTAGCTATTTTCTTTTCAAAGTACATAAATCGTACGTTATGTATTATTTCTGTAAACAGTACATTCATTATTTGCTTGCAAGTTAAATTATAATTATTCTGTACAACAACTACAAAATATTACTAGATGTGGGCTAGGGGTTGGGATACCTGTTATTTTTATCAGAGCACCGTGTTACAAATTAATTACATTACGGATTTGGTAGAATGATTAAATTCACATACCTATAATTGAAGACAAAAAGTTTTACAAAACTCAACGGTATTCCTACAAAATAATTGTTCATTGTTCCTCGAAAATACTGCGAGGGCTCTTTGGGTTCATGGTTTCTGGGTAGCAGTGTTTTCCATTCACTCGTCATTCATAGCTGAGAATTAAAAAGTCTCAAACAGATATCTCTTTTTCCAGCGTTCCTTCCTACTTTGTGTAGAGGCATTCATTTGTTCATTCTGCTTATTCATTAGTATTTCGTCTCGTAATCATGCAGCCTAATTTTTAAAGTAAAGTAGGGCAAGTAACTAATCTGTGTATAAACCCTTGTACTTTCTAACTTTTGAAGGCACTTCAACATGGCTGTTGCCGAGAACGCGGGCATTCCTACAACTTCGAAAACGAATTACGTGGTTTTAAGTGAATATTAAATAAACAGGCACATTTGTTCCTCAAATTAAATCGAAAAAGCTTTTAAAGTTAATTAATTGTGACTCTGAGAGGAGAAAATAAAATCGTTTCAGCTTTGTGAAGGTTAATTAATTGCGTCGGTATAACAAACAAATTGTTAATTTAATTTTTAAAGAAACGCCACTATTTTCATATTCCTTTTTTTTTAACAAGTTTGGCTTACGTATCTTTCAACAGTTTCTTGTGGACCAGGCTGGACCAAAAACAAAGGCAGTTACTGTTAACAATAGTCTCTTGGGTACTAGGAGGGCAGAACAATAAGGCAACATCTTGAAGCCTCTCGAATACAATACAACGTTCGTATTTACCCCAAGAGGTTGGGTATTGGCTACTAGGATAAAAGAAATGGTTGGAGCATTAATTTATTTCTATAATAATGTTTGTAGTATGAATAGTGGCAATTACAATTAGCCATCATATCGTATTCGGATGGGTTCTTACTCGGATAAATACTTGAGGTCGAGTAAATGGGTACTCATAAACACAATAGAGTATACGAGTATATAAGACAATTATAGACGATTATTTATTATTTGGATATTGTTTAATCGCTCGTCAAGTTTAATTTCAATACAACAGTTCAAACTGCGTTTGCTACTGAGTGTATGACGTTTTTAAATGCAAGCTGCGGAAAAATTCTAATAAAACATTAAATTCAGATACAGAATAGTTTAGGATTAAACGGAAAAGCGACCTCAATGAACTATTCAATTTTGCGCTTGCTTAATTTCAGCATGTCGATGTTTCATTTGCATTTCAGTACCCCGCTAAACGTATACTTAATTGGTGTCGGTACTGAAACGCAAATTAAACACCGACAAGTATGTGCCTTACATTCGGCTTAGCGACACACCATGCTGAAATTACGCAGCAAATTGCGGCGTAATTACGCCTCCATTGTTATTTATATTATTAAAACGTAACGTATTATTTTGGTCCGATGTGTAGCGGGTTATTAAAAAGCATTGCAGGGGCGTAATTACGCCAAAGTTCAGTCGCGTAATTTCGGCATGTTTTGTCGCTACACTGTTTGGAAATAGTTTTCACACGCTAAAAACACGCAAATGTTGGAACAATATTTGCGTGTTTGGTTCGGTTGCCGACAAAGAACAGGCCACCTCTTCTTTCCACATGAGTGTCATTAAAGGCTTGAATAAGAGTAACCAATTAATAATAATTAGGTACATCTGTAAAGCGGAAAGCGAGGTTCTTGGCAATATTCTCAACCGTTAGGGTCCGTTCGTTGTAAGGTCCTACGTCATAAGCAATGTACATTTGCGGGCTGATTTTGTATTTTTATATTTATCCAAGAAAAAATAAGTACCTATTTACTTTGTGTATGTAATAAAAAGGATTTATACAAGCACAATAATAAATATTCTTAGGTATAAAAAACGTAGGTATTAAATTAATTTCGAATCCATTGATTAAAGATTAATTTCAAATGTCACATTGCCAAAAAAGTTTAAGAATTTGTCTATGCCATTTCATTTATTATAAACCAAGACTTATTTATAAATAAATAATAAATAAAAACAAACAAAATAATATAAAACAAAGGAATTCGCTGTCTAAAATAATATGTTACCAGGGCTTCATAGCTCGACGGAGATCTTCCTGCGAGCTTGTAAGTAGAATGAATTTTAAACGGTTGAGCGACGAGGCTCCTCCTTAAGCTGTAAAGGCTTGTTTGCCTAAGGCCATATTTACATAGCTACCTTTGAACACAGCTTTGAGACGTAGCTTCTTGTTGAGATCTTAACTAAACAAATGTTTAATATTAATGATGTTTTTGGCAACTATTTAGGGTTTTGTGTTTTATATTACTAATTAATAAAGCCGGTTAGGTAGCTTTCTTTTGTACCTTTTTTTTTTGTAACTTTTGTTTATATTGGAGATATTGAAAATTGCCTAGTTTCGGTTTTGTATTAGAATTAGATTTTTTAGACAATTTTTATTTATTTATTATTTTTCTTATTTCCTAAAGTATAATACTTAGGTACCTACTTTGTTCTTTCCATTTAAAGTAACTAGGTACGTACTACCTACGTAGGTACGTACTGTCTATCTTCTATACTAATATTATAAAGAGGAAAGATTTGTATTTTTGGTTTTTTGTATGTAACTAATAAACTTCAAAACTACTGGACCGATTTCAAAAATTATTTTGCCGTTAGAAAGCTACATTATCACTGAGTAACATAGGCTACGGGCGGAGCCGTGAGGACACAGCTAGAAGTAGATAATTACGTACCTATGTTTGCAATTCTTTACATTCGAGACATTGCTTGGTTACTAAACTAATGAAAACACACAAAAGCAATAAAAACTTGATTTAAATCTAGCGCTCTCTAGTCTAAAGAAATCTAATTTTGATATCTTCATCAAAATTAGATTTGGTACCTATAATATAACCCAATAAGGTTCTTACCTTATCTATACTAATCTACATATATATCTATAGGTATACTAATATTATAAAGAGGAAAGATTTGTATTTTTGTATGTAACGAATAAACTTAAAAACTACTGGACCGATTTCAAAAAATCTTTTACCGTTAGAAAGCTACATTATCACTGAGTAACATAGACTATATTTATTACTGGAATAAAACTTCTTACGCGGGCGGAGCCGTGACGACACAGCTAGTGTTGAATAAAAAGATACGTTTTTTAGAGGCTTAAGTATTAATTAATTATTCTTAATTTAAATAATACTTCTCAGTCTAAATATACAAATATCGTGATGACTCTTTGAAATTCTGAAATTCATGTGTAATTAAATATTAATAATATGGCAAAATGCCAAGCAACCGTTTTCAGTCAGGTAGTATAACATGGGCTTATTAATTTGATCTAGATACCTTCATATGCCTGTTAAGGTAAAAGGTATTATTAATAATTGCCCTCGGGGTAACACGTGGAACTCAGACATTATTATAATACAATTTTATATTTAAGGTTGTCGCTCACTTGTCAACCCGGCCGAGAACTCATTGGAGCCCTCACAGATTTTCTCACGTTTTTTGCTTTACCGTAATGAATTCAAAAAACAATGATGTCCTATTTTTATAAAAACTCCAACCAAATTAATCGATAAAACTAGAAGAATGTTATTCCATTATTATTTTAACACTGTATCCTCACGGCTCCGCCCGCGTAAGAAATTTTATTCCAGTAATAAATATAAGCCTATGTTACTCAGTGATAATGTAGCTTTCTAACGGCAAAAGAATTTTTGAAATCGGTCCATAAGTTTTTAAGTTTATTCGTTACATGCAAAAATATAAATCTTTCCTCTTCATAATATTAGTATAGATTCCAGTTTCACTTTTTCATAGCACTTTTTAACTAAAGGTAACCACAAATAAAACATGTAAAGAGGTTCGCCACACACTTAATATTTTTATAAGCAACCTGCCCACGCCAATGTCTTTGTACCTTAAGTAAAATTCTGGAAGTTTTTTCTACATTCATCTGAAAATGGCTCAGTGCGTCGTTCTCCCACACAGATACAATAGTTAGAGCTTATAAATTCCTGGTATTGCTTTTTTTTCTGCGGGTATTATGAGACTCTTTTTTCCCTTTGTAATGAACTACTTGCCAATAGTGAAAATTAAATAAAAATAAAACTCAATAAAAAAGTTGGATCTGTTAAGATACGTATTTTATGCCAATTAAAATTTTATGATAAAATTGACACTCCAATCAAGAGTTCTTTACTTTCATCTTTTCTTTTCTCTTTCATTCTCTCTCTCTCTCTTTCTCCTCCTTCTTAAGCGAGAATTTTAGGATTTTTACAATGTACAAGGTTAGTAGGTTCCATTAATAGAACACATTCGAATAGAAAAACTGCCTCATTGTTCTAGTGGTGGCAAGCGCGACTGCTGATCGTGAGGTCCTGGATTCGATCCCCAGGTCGGGCAAAGTGTTATTGGGTTTCCGTGTGGAATTCCTTAGTAGGTCCGGAGTTTGGATTTGTGCCCGGTTGATGGCAATAGGCCCTCTATTATATGAGACTAAAACATAACGACGAAATGAGGGTGTTACTATACACCTCTGCCCAACCCTTCGGGGAATACAGGCGTGATGTTACGTTATGTCAAATAGAAAAGTACCTAAACATTAGTTAACTAATAAATAACAAGATAACCAACTACGTGCACGCTCTTCGCTTCTGTGTTAGATAGTTATCTTGTTATCTAATTAAGTAAGTTAGGATTTTTTTATTGGAAATGTGTACTATTAAAGACACCTAGTAACCATGTGAAGTTTCGCCAGTTCATTTGAAGTAACTAAACCTAATTATATTCTTGGTTTATTAAAAAAAACATCGATTGGATACATGAATTCTTCTAACTCTGAAACATATTCAGAACACAAATAAGTTTAGCAAAATTAATAAGACAACTTACGCAAAAAGAAAATTGATACGTAACGAGAAAGTTCGGCTATAATTTGAATGTTCTGGCGAACAAGTATCTACACACTTTCTGAAGTTTTATTACTGTCGGAAAAAACTTTTACTGTTGAAAATTGGCTTGCCCTTTGATGATACAAAAAAAATGTTCCAAATATGTATGATCTCCTAGTAATTCCGTTCTGAATATTTGTGAGTTAAGAGGTACATGTAGGTTAAAAAATAATGCTTGGAATATAAAAGACTAGCGGCCCGTCCCGGCTTCGCACAGGTGGACATTTTTCCCGTTTTTGCAACATTTTCATTTATGCTCCGCTCCTTATGGTCGTAGCGTGATGTTTTATATAGCCTATAACCTTCCTCGATAAATGGACTATCCAAGACAAAAGTATTTTTTCAATTCCAACCAGTAGTTCCTGAGATTAGCGCGTTCTAACAAACAAACACTTCAGCTTTATAATATTAGTATAGATTGCAGGATTAAGAAAAATAAGATAAAATATTAAGATTATAAAAGCATAAAAACGAAGCATGCTGCTATTGTTATTATAAAACTCCATTATTCTCGTGTTGCTTGACTATTTTCAGGGCCCGTGTTATTTTTTGTCTGCCACCTGCCATGAATTAAATTCAGATGGTCGGCTTTAAAGGACACAACAGGTTCCACAACTGGTGCAGGCGAAGCGCAATTGGTCCCGTTTTTTGCGTCTGTAAAGTTTTTGTTTGTTTATTTAGTTCGAAGCGTTGCGACAGTTGCATTAAAATGTTCGTTTGGTCACTTGTGTTTATTTGCATTCTCATATTTATAGGCAATTGTTGTATTCTTATTTAAATGGTCCTTTGTTTATTGTATTCGTAACAATACAGTTTCTTATTAAACTTCTTCTTCCTGCTGTTATCCTGGTCAATAGCAGCGTTTTTTGAGTAGTTCTAAAATTGACATGAGTTGGCGCCACTGCGAATGTAGACCTGTTAAAATTTTATTATGTACAGTCAGCAACAAGAGTCGCTGAATGAACACATGGCAAATTAAATTACAATATTAGGTATATAGTAATTTAATTAACTTTAAAATATACCTTAAATAGGTATACATAGGTATTAGCCATTGACATTTTGATTGAGTATTTGACATTGATAGGTCTACATAAAAAAGCGCCATTCAATGTTGCCATTGACTTTGTTTCTTTAGGTATAAGTTTAGTATGGCTCGGTCTCATAGTTCGCTCAAACTTATCCATTTTTGACTAAGTTCCGGCTCCGGTTCCCGCAGCCTGCTTGAAATCTTAATAGCTTTAAAGCTAACGTTAAGCTGGTATTGTTTTCAATTTAATCGCTTTAAACCGCACAGCCATCATAACATCGTTATTTCTGTTGCACTAAGCGGCTGCACGTGTCGCTTCAGCGCTGGCGAAACACGTGCACTGGGGTAGTAGAAATATACAGAAAATTCTCAATATTTATTTGTTTTATAAGGATTTACTGTTGATTGGAAAATGTACACCAAAGACTCCGGGAAAATTTACACTGAAGTATACCCTAAGGGTAGCTACACACATAAACGGCATAGTCGGTTCGGCAGTATTTGTCGAACAACATAGCCGACCTGAAGTAATTACTGCACATGTTCGGCTTCATTCGGCTTGTGCCGATTGGGTAGTTCATTCGGGTCGACACATCATTCGATTCGGCAGTACCTGAGGAACGAAAAAGCCGACCCGTAGCAACTACTACATACGTTCGGCTCCAATGATAATAATTCTTAGCTGAACTAAAATTTAAGCTGAGCGGGTTGTGATTCTCGAACATTGATTTACATATATTCGATTTTACCACCCGGCTTTGCCGACGACTGCCGCCCCGCTAATGCTGCCCGCCTAGTGAAAGCCGAGCAGCATTTTCTCGAACGTTCATCTACATTAATTCGATTTTACTGCCCGGCTGTGCCGATTAATGCCGGCCCGCTTATGTGTATAGCTATCCTAACTACAAAAGTGGCGCAATTAGGATAGGCACATGTCCAACAATAGTCTGTGATAGTTTGAGATGATTGATTGAACTCAGAACTCACATCCAATATACTGTGATCACTAATCCGACTTCCAGCGTAGTGATTATTGCAATACGCTTCATGATTATTGGGAGGCCTGTTTTCAGCAGTAAAGGTTTACGGGCTGCTGGATAAAGATTGAAAAATCCCGAGACAAACTACACAAATAATGTTTGACCCAGCAACCCAGTCTATGCACCTATGTGAACTTGGCAACTGAGTATATAATAATTAATTTTTATGATTTTCGTTCGATTGTACTACGTTTGTACCGGATTGTACCGCTTTTTAAATCGTTTGTACCCAAAGGGGGTAAGAGATATAGGGGTGAAAAAAAATTGTCACCCGGGTTTACAATAATTATGTTTTATGCCTTCCATTCGATTGTACTATGTTTGTAAAGGATTGTACCGCTTTTTATTTTATTTGTAACTTAAGGGGGTGAGAGACATAGGGGTGAAAAAAACTGGTTACACAATAATTTATTTCTATGA
Source organism: Amphipyra berbera (assembly GCA_910594945.2). Classification (NCBI taxonomy): domain Eukaryota; kingdom Metazoa; phylum Arthropoda; class Insecta; order Lepidoptera; family Noctuidae; genus Amphipyra; species Amphipyra berbera. Next base: position 2,719,931 of record OU343136.1, on the reverse strand, counting down.
CTTCCATTCGATTGTACTATGTTTGTACCGGATTGTACCGCCCTTTAAATCGTTTGTACCCTAAGGGGTTAAGAGATATAAGGGAGAGAAAATTTTGGTAACCGGGTATACAAAAAATATTTTTAATGACTTCCATTCGATTGTACTACGCTTCCATTCGTTTGTACTATGTTTGTACCGGATTGTACCGCTTTTTAAATCGTTTGTACCTTAAGGGGGTAAGAAACATAAGGGTACAAAAAACTGGGTATACAATAATTAAATTATATAACTTCTATTTGGTTGTACTATGTTAGAACAAGACTGTATTGATTCTGATCGGTGTTACTATCCGTAGAATCGCGGGTACAAACGATACAAACAAAACAGCAAGCGGTACAATAGGGTACAAACGATAAAAACCGAGTTTTATTCGTAAAATTGAATCATCCCCATGAAAGTCAAATCAGTAGAAAATACAATTTTTATCGGTGTTACTATCCGTAGAATCGCGGGTACAAACGATACAAACGAAACACCAAGGTGTACAATAGGGTACAAACGATAAAATCCGAGTTTTATTCGTAAAATTTAAACATCCCCAGAAAAATCACTAAGTAGAAAATACTATTCTTATCGATGTTACTATCCGTAGAATTACAGGTACAAACGATAGAAACAAAACAGCAAGCGGTACAATAGGGTACAAACGATAAAAACCGAGTTTTATTCGTAAAATTTAAACATCCCCAGAAAAATCAAATGAGTAGAAAATACTATTTTTGTCGGTGTTACTATCCGTAGAATCGCGGGTACAAACGATACAAACGAAACACCAAGCGGTACAATAGGGTACAAACGATAAAAACCGAGTATTATTCGTAAAATTGAATCATCCCCAGAAAAATGAAATAAGTAGAAAATACTATTTTTATCGGTGTTACTATCCGTAGAATCGCGGGTACAAACGATACAAACGAAACTCCAAGGGGTACAATAGGGTACAAACGATAAAATCCGAGTTTTATTCGTAAAATTGAATCATCCTCAGAAAAATCAAATAAGTAGAAAATACTATTTTTATCGGTGGTACTATCCGTAGAATCGTGGGTACAAACGATACAAATGAAACACCAAGGGGTACAATAGGGTACAAACGATAAAATCCGAGTTTTATTCGTAAAATTTAAACATTCCCAGAAAAATCACTAAGTAGGAAAATACAATTCTTATCGATGTTACTATCCGTAGAATCGTGGGTACAAACGATACAAACAAAACAGCAAGCGGTACAATAGGGTACAAACGATAAAAACCGAGTTTTATTCGTAAAATTTAAACATCCCCAGAAACATCAAATGAGTAGAAAATACTATTTTTATCGGTGTTACTATCCGTAGAATCGCGGGTACAAACGATACAAACGAAACATCAAGCGGTACAATAGGGAACAAACGATAAAAACCGAGTTTTATTCGTAAAATTTAAACATCCCCAGAAAAATCAAATGAGTAGAAAATACTATTTTTATCGGTGTTCCTATCCGTAGAATCGCGGGTACAAACGATACGAACGAAACACCAAGCGGTACAATAGGGTACAAACGATAAAAACCGAGTATTATTCGTAAAATTTAAACATCCCCAGAAAAATCAAATGAGTAGAAAATACTATTTTTACCGGTGTTACTATGCGTAGAATCACGGGTACAAACGATACAAACAAAACAGCAAGCGGTACAATAGGGTACAAACGATAAAAACCGAGTTTTATTCGTAAAATTGATACACCCCCAGAAAATTCAAATAAATAGAAAAATACAATTCTTATCGGTGTTACTATCCGTAGAATCGCGGGTACAAACGATGCAAACAAAACACCATGCAGTATAACAGGGTAAAAACGATATAAATCCGAGTTTATTTTCATAAAATTGAATCATCATAGTAACACCGATAAGAATTGTATTTTTCTACTTAGTGATTTTTCTGGGAATGTTTAAATTTTACGAATAAAACTCGGTTTTTATCGTTTGTACCCTATTGTACCCCTTGGTGTTTCGTTTGTGTCGTTTGTACCCGCAATTCTACGCATAGTAACATCGATAAGAATTGTAATTTTCTACTTAGTGATTTTTCTGGGAATGTTTAAATTTTACGAATAAAACTCGGTTTTTATCGTTTGTACCCTATTGCACCGCTCGGTGTTTTGTTTGTATCGTTTGTACCCGCGATTCTATGGATAGTAATTTCGATAAGAATTGTATTTTCCTACTTAGTGATTTTTCTGGGAATGTTTAAATTTTACGAATAAAACTCGGTTTTTATCGTTTGTACCCTATTGTACCGCTTGCTGTTTAATTTGTGTCGTTTGTATCCGTGATTCTACGGATAGTAACATCGATAAAAATAGTATTTTCTACTTATTTGATTTTTCTGAGGATGATTCAATTTTACGAACAAAACTCGGTTTTTATCGTTTGTACCCTATTGTACCCCTTGGTGTTTCGTTTGTATCGTTTGTACCCGCGATTCTACGGATAGTAACTTCGATAAGAATTGTATTTTCCTACTTAGTGATTTTTCTGGGAATGTTTAAATTTTACGAATAAAACTCGGTTTTTATCGTTTGTACCCTATTGTACCGCTTGCTGTTTAGTTTGTGTCGTTTGTATCCGTGATTCTACGGATAGTAACATCGATAAAAATAGTATTTTCTACTTATTTGATTTTTCTGAGGATGATTCAATTTTACGAACAAAACTCGGTTTTTATCGTTTGTACCCTATTGTACCCCTTGGTGTTTCGTTTGTATCGTTTGTACCCGCAATTCTACGGATAGTAACTTCGATAAGAATTGTATTTTCCTACTTAGTGATTTTTCTGGGAATGTTTAAATTTTACGAATAAAACTCGGATTTTATCGTTTGTACCCTATTGTACCCCTTGGTGTTTCGTTTGTATCGTTTGTACCTGCGATTCTACGGATAGTAACACCGATAAAAATAGTATTTTCTACTTAGTGATTTTTCTGGGGATGTTTAAATTTTACGAATAAAACTCGGATTTTATCGTTTGTACCCTATTGTACCCCTTGGTGTTTCGTTTGTATCGTTTGTACCCGCGATTCTACGGATAGTAACACCGATAAAAATTGTATTTTCTACTGATTTGATTTTCCTGGGGATGATTCAATTTTACGAATAAAACTCGGTTTTTATCGTTTGTTCCCCATTGTACCGCTTGCTGTTTTGTTTGTATCGTTTGTACCCGCGATTCTACGGATAGTATCACCGATCAGAATCAATACAGTCTTGTTCTAACATAGTACAACCGAATAGAAGTTATAGAATTTAATTATTGTATATATACCCAGTTTTTTGTACCCTTATGTTTCTTACCCCCTTAAGGTACAAACGATTTAAAAAGCGGTACAATCCGGTACAAACATAGTACAAACGAATGGAAGCGTAGTACAATCGAATGGAAGTCATTAAAAAATTTTTTTGTATACCCGGTTACCAAAATTTTCTCTCCCTTATATCTCTTAACCCCTTAGGGTACAAACGATTTAAAGGGCGGTACAATCCGGTACAAACATAGTACAATCGAATGGAAGTCATAGAAATAAATTATTGTGTAACCAGTTTTTTTCACCCCTATGTCTCTCACCCCCTTAAGTTACAAATAAAATAAAAAGCGGTACAATCCTTTACAAACATAGTACAATCGAATGGAAGGCATAAAACATAATTATTGTAAACCCGGGTGACAATTTTTTTTCACCCCTATATCTCTTACCCCCTTTGGGTACAAACGATTTAAAAAGCGGTACAATCCGGTACAAACGTAGTACAATCGAACGAAAATCATAAAAATGAATTATTATATACTCAGTTGCCAAGTTCACATAGGTAGTCTATGCCACTCATAATTAAGACAATTAAAACGAGATAGTGGGGTATAGGGGAATCCCTACATATCTGTTCCTGGGATTCGTACTCCATCTTAGACTCTTTCTGCGCTTCTTCATATTTTCGTGTGGTTAGGGCCTCTGACTTGGCTTCACTTGCCGTCGAGAAATATCTCTCAGGCATGCCGGTTTCCTCGCGATGTTTTCCTTCACCGTTTTTAAGCAAGTGATAATTATACAATACGCACATGAATCCGAAAAGTCAGAGGTGCGTGCCTTGGGTTCGAACTCGAGACCTATGACTTGGCAGTCCGACGGTCACACTACTTGTTTATCACTGCTGTTAAACTTGCTTTCTGCGCTTACCATCAGAGACTAGTTTCAAACCTGCCTAAGTCATGAATTTAAAAAAAGCTGCCGTCAAAAAATATATACCGGTTCAAAAAACTAAAAAGCTAGGTATCGGTACTAAAAGCAACGATAAAACGTGCGTGTAAAAGGCAAAAGTGTAAAATTTACATTTTTATATCGCGTTACCTGCATGAATTATTTCCACAGAGAAAACCGCTTCATTTGGCAATGTTCCGAGTGGTATTGAAAAAATTCATGCGAATGTTACACTAGGGAAACATCGTGAGGATGGATGGCACCGACCCTGTTGAAATGGTTATTTGGTGTAGGGATTATAAATATTTCTGTTGAACCTGATGATATGAATAACAGGGGAAAAAGGTTAGTCAATTAATCTTTACATAGTATAAAACAAAGTCGCTCCCGCTATCTGTACGCTTAGATCTTTTAAACTACGCAACGGATTTTAATGCAGTTTTCAGAAATAGATAGAGTGATTCAAGAGGAAGGTTTATATGTCCAACATTTGTATGTACATTGCACCCGTGCCAAGCCGGGGCGGGTAGCTAGAGTTTCATAAAGCAGTGATAGCCTTAGCGAACGTCCTTCAATGCGGTAGGGTCTGAGTGCGATCCCGACCCGCACTAACTTTTAGAACTCATATGCGGATTAGAAATTGATTATCACTTGTTTTAACGATAAAAGGGTGATGGTGATGTTCTTCACAAAGGTCAGGTGTGTAGTACTCTTAACAGGCGTGTGTTTACGACAAGATGTATGAATGTGGATGAAGCGAAAGTACTATGTAAGGGTCGTAGCATGTGGCGTTCTATAGTTTTTGCCTATCCTCGTGGGAAAAAGGCGTGAGTTTTTATACCTATATGTATGTTAACGGTAAAGAAAAGCATCGTGAGGAAACTTACACACCAGGGCTACATAAAGCTTTCAATGGTGTGTGTATGGTGTGTGCCGACCTGCACATGGGCAGTGTGGTGAACTAAGGTCTAACACCATTTTGAAAAGAGACCCATGCCCATCATTGTGCTGATTAAAAATAATATTGTTGCTTCCTTTCTTATTTTCAACAACGTTATTATTATAAGGCAAGTGTTTGTTATTACGGGTTAACTGAAGCACAAAGCGGGAATAAGTTGAAATATGTCAGGCACACTCAATGCGGAGTGCAGAAATAATGAGCTTGGAAATAAACAGTTACTTCCTACAGCTTGTGAGAAAACCTCTTCACGTTTTATGTTTTCCTGTTAGACATCGACTATGGCGGAGATACTCGTATATCAGAAAGTGGATAAAAAAGCATGGGTGGTGGGGGTGCATTAAGAGGAAATGCGGTCGGCATTTAGTCCATACTAACGTATTCCTCAGTTTCCTCCTTGGGTAATGTCAGTAGAGCAAATATTTTTTACCATATGATATATATCTACCACCACTATGTCCCTATGTTTTGTTTTTGTTAATAAATTAATTATTAAAAGAACTAGAAACCTTCAAATTTTACAAAAATCTACCGGTTTTACCACCGTTTTCAAACATCTGGCAAAAAAATATGACAAATATAAAAAATAAAAGAAAAACACACAAACATAACTAAAGTCTTTCTTAAATTATTACAGAAAAAAATATTAAACTCGGTCCAGATTTGAAGAACGAAACAGGGAAATACGAAAGTACGATTTCGATAATATTGCACGGGAGAAATCAGTCCGAGATGCAGTTGTCTCTTTCGCGCTCAATTGGGAAGGTTTGCGGGAGGGATGGGACGGAAATAGATCGCTTAAAAACCTATTCTTGTAATATTTTGCAGCCCGCGTGTCCTCTTAATAGAGCCTTCATGAGTGACGATATTTAAGTAGGTACGTCCGCCGTACCCTAGGCAGTCAGCCTCGCTACCAACCTTGCTGACTGGCTAATCATATCACCACGCCATGAGCTATTCTCGTCGACACGAGCGAAGAAAAAGAGGCGCGTTTTTTTTAAATTGTTAATGTAGTTTGTCGGTATTTGTGATGCAACGATACGGCTATCTCGATACCAGCTTTGACTTTACTCAGCAGTGAGACATTCCATAGGCTCATATAAAAATAGTCGTTGCGATAGTTTTTGTACAGACATTCTGTTTCCTCACATAAACGCTACCCGAGGTTGGTATAATCGGGTCTAAATCTATACTAATATTATGAAGCTGAAGAGTTTGTTTGTTTATTTGAAAGCGCTAATCTCAGGAACTACTTACTGGTTGCAATTGAAAAATTATTTTGTGTTGAATAGTCCATTTATCAAGGAAGGTTATGGACTATATAACATCACGCTACGACCAATAGGAGCGGAGCATAAATGAAAAATGTTGCAAAAACGGGGAAAATGGCCACCCGTGTGAAGCCGGGACGGGCCGCTAGTAATAAATAAGGAAAATATTTAAAAAAACCGGTTTTCTACATCAAACTCTTATCATTTGTAATATCGATATCTCATTGATACTTAAAAAGACGGTTCTTGTCAGTTCTACTTAATTAAATACTTGTGATTATTTGTACGTTCAGTAGGTCAATCTTTTGTTTTTTTACACTCAGACACAATCTTCCCTTGATTAAAACTCTGCCAGATGTAATAAATTTTTACTGGATGCTGTTCCAAGTAATCGCCAAGGAAAATGTCACTCAATTTCTTTGAAAATACGGGCCAATTTTACTTGTGTTCCCTTTAGAAGGAAATTGCCAACGGTGTGACGTAGTTATGTGAGCTTTGTAAGAGAATCACGTGTTTAAAGATTTTAATTTAACTGAAACAGACTTCCTTGTTATCATGTTGACCTGGTAATATAGAATAATCCCTTAAAATACTTTTAAGTTAAATAGTTGCAGTATCTTGTAGTAACCCTGCAGCATCACACAGCACTGATAGCCTAGTGGTGTGACCGTCAGACTGCCAAGTCATAAGTCTCCAGTTCGAAACCAAGGCACGCATCTCTGACTTTTCGGAATCATGTGCGTATTGTATAATTATCACTTGTTTAAAACGGTGAAGGAAAACATCGTGAGGAAACCGGCATGCCTGGGAGATATTTCTCGACGGCATGTGAAGCCAAGTCAGAGGTCCATGGGCGGCTTAAACTCTGACACCAGGTTAGTCACTAACCACGCGAAAAGAAGAAGCATCAGGTTTTGAAGCTTGAAGGATGACATTATTATAATATTGTAGGTATTGTCATGAGAATTGAATTTGTATGCGATGTTTCATGATAATAGGTTAAGCAGAAATAGTTGTTAAATCTGTCGCAATATTTCAATCAAACAAACAAATATACGAAGTGAAGCTAATTAAAACCATTACTAAATAAAAAAAAACAGAATTCAAAACCATTATACTACAAAAGCTAATTACCTACTAATTAAAGTCGATTTTAAACCTATAGTTGAATATTTCTACAATGCTTACAAACGACCAGCTAATAATTATAATCCTGTTTTTAATCATGAACTTATGTTGAATTTAGGTACTTGTAATAAATTTAAACAATCAGGAAACTAATTAAGCGCAACAAAAAGAAAACAATAATTCATCAAAAAAGCACCTTTTCCTGAAAACCAGACGATACCGCGTCAGGTCGTTGGTATTACATATTACGTAGGTATGTAAAATTCACTATCAGGCATCCTCCGTGGTACCGAGGACACATTTGTACCTGTCACTATATCTTTTTACCTTTTGCTGCCTCATCAATCTTTCACCAACGAGACATCTAAAAGAATGTCGTATTTTCCGTGTGTAAAGCCCACTTCACATCGGTAGAGTAAATAGATTAGTAGAGTTCTGAAATTAAATTTTTTATCCCAGTCTAAACGCTTTGAGCTCCCAGTAGAGGTACTTCTTCTCTCGTGTCAGTACGAGCTTTGTTAGAATAGCTCATACCGTGTAGAACAGACTAGCCAGTCAGCTAGGTCGGTAGCGGGACAGTCATAGATTGCGCCGGATGTAGGTACTGATGTATCGTCACTCTCGAAGGCGCGAAGTAGAGTATCTAAATATAGGCGCCATTAGTAGAGTAGCTAGTGTATCTTGATATCACATGTTTACTAGCATTGTGTATTGTCTAAACCATTCATCATCATCATCCACAGTCTAGCGTCTCTTTGCATATGTGCTAGTTGCTTATCCTTATAATAATGTACTACGATTTTCCTAATGAAAACAATGATTGAATCATAAATAGTGATGTAGATAACTGATATAATTAAATTTTACTATAAAAAATCCCCTGATTAAATGGCTGAAGTGTTTATCATCAAACATAGTTTAGAATCATCCCGATTGCCCAGCTTTCAAACAAAAAGAACCGCATTTAAATTGATTTATACGTTTGGAAACTGCGGTACCATAGACATACACACAGACAGACAGACAGACAGACAGACACCCTGAGACCTAACTATCAAAACCCCTCTTTTTGCGCCAGGGGTTAATAAAAATGACAGTAGTGTACTAGATTACTTTACTCTTCCAGTGCAAACAAGGCTTTATGTCCCGAAGAAAATACAGATAAAAACTCAGGAATACGTAACAATACTGAATGTGAATATTTAATAGTTATTCTTTGTAAGTTTTCCTTACGGCACTTTCTGTGCCAGTGGACATTTGATAAGACTTCTATTCCAAATAAATAAATCTCGTAACATTTGGTTTGTTTCTGTCCTTTCTATTTTCAATTACAAATCTAATGCACAGGTATACAGGAAACCAATTCTACTAATAAATAGTTTAAAATCGCAATCGAATCGCAGCTCGAGCACGGCCGTTCGATCGTTATCTTCATTAGGAAAATAATAGCAAATAGCCGTAGTGGAGATTTGATTGGATAGTTATTTAAAAAAAAATAGTTAGTAGTGTAGGGCTCCAGGTATACTGACTGTCTTTTTTGAGAAAGTAATTTATTGAGCAACTGGACTGAAAGTGGACGTTTTTAAAAACTACGAAAATTATTTGTTAACCAGCGGCCCGTCCCGGCTTCACATGCGTGGACATTTTCCCCGTTTTTGCAACATTTTTGATTTATGTTCCGCTCCTTTTGGTCGTAGCGTGATGTTATATAGCATATAACTTTCCTCGATACATGGACTATCCAACACAAAAATATTTTTTCAATTCTAACCAGCAGTTCCTGAGATTAGCGCGTTCAAACAAACAAACAAACTCTTCAGCTTTATAATATTAGTATAGATGAGTTGTTATGTACGCAGTAAATGGCATGAATTTTAAGGAATCGAACCATAGTCTAAGAACTAGGTACTAATATAATTTAATCTGTAACGACACATAACTAACACATTTCGGTTGGCTCGTACGCTGTACACTGTCCTGAGCCGAAATATTGAACGCAGTTTGCAGCCTTTGGGCACAAAACAGATAGGTACAGAAGTCAATCTACATACAAGTGCGCTCGAGCAACGCACACATAGACACTGCTCACGGACACGATATCTCGAACTGTTTGGGACTAGTGTGCGAGTGAGTGCGAGCGCGAGAGCCATGCGCTTGAGAGAGATAAATATATAGATAGAGCGACCGCCGAGCGTAGGTATGAAAAGTGAAGTATGTACATACATGTGATTGACTTCTGCACCTATCTGTTTTGTGCTTTGGGTCAATTCATACTAGAGCAGAGTCGAAGCACATCGAAGCGTCAATCTGAAACTTAACATATCATATTCACCCTTATCTCCACAACATAATACACATATTTCTTCTAAGATAAAAAAAGACGCGCGAATTTGCGAGCATTCCACAGAATTCGCGCGTCGGGGCGCAACCAACGCTCATTGGTTTTTTGCTTTACTTGTGAAGAATTTGACGCTTCGATGCGCTTCGACTCTGGTCTGGTATAAATTGACCCTTAGTGAAAATAAAGAGATAAATATTTAAACCAAGGCTGCTTGGATCACCATTAGGAGTAGATCATTCTGTCGTGTCCCTTGGGTGCCATAAAGCGGGTCAGGATGATGGACAGCAGCGGTTACCTGCACCTACCAAAGTAATTTGTCTCCTGAGATAATGTACGAGGAAGGAATATGTTTAGTTTTCGGTATTTCCGTTTAGACTAGGAAGACATTTCGAGTGATGTAGGTAAGTACCTAGATTTTTGTTTTGTATTGGTCTTCTTCTTTTCGTGTGGTTAGTGACTAACCTGGTGTCAGAGTTTATGCCGCCCATGGGCCTCTGACTCGGCTTCACATGCCGTCAAGAAATATCTCTCAGGCATGCCGGTTTCCTCACGATGTTTTCCTTCACCGTTTTTAAGCAAGTGATATTATACAATACGCACATGAATCCGAAAATTCAGAGGTGCGTGCCTTGGGTACGAACTCGAGACCTATGACTTGGCAGTCCGACGGTCACACTACAAGGCTATCACTGCTGTGTGTATTGGTGATTTTCTGACAACAAATAATCTCGGATCACTAATAGCCGATTCCTATGATTTACCGAGCGTTATTGGATATAATTAAAGGTCTTGTATCTTTACAAAATAATATAGCTTCCTATCTCCTTCCATACGTTATTAGCTATCACAAGTAAAATTATCTTTCGAATCTACACTCGGGAGCAATTAATCCAGGTCACTAACACAAACAAAACAATGTTAAAATGTTTAACAATGTTTTTCCAGATATTAAGGTTTATGTTGATGACCCGAATTCATTGCTCCCTAGTGTATTTATATACCCAGTTTGGCAAAAAAAAAAATGCTACCATTAGTAAACGACTCATTTTTGGCCATAGGAACTGTATAAAGAACAGGAACGCCGGCAACGACTGTCGGGATGAAGAACGAACCCTACGTTGACATCTAATCATCATAATTGTCTTACGTAATAAACAACCCCTTTTGTTAGATTTTCGCGTAATGAATGACGTCAGTATGACGTAGATAGCAACATTGTAAAGGGGTTGACAGTCTAAAAATAAAATTTTAATTGGAAGTGTGTCACAAAAGTTTGTGTAGGTACCTTCTGTTTTGGGAGAATCCGGAATTGTTTACATAAGGATGGACGAATTATGTTCTATTGAAATACTCTACGTGCAATTTATATTCAGGAGTGATAAAAATAAGTTTTATTATATAGTATAACTGTGGTTAATCATATAATTTGCGAGGTTAAGCATCGCTTGCCGCGGTCAGTTCGTGGATGGGTGACCATTCGTTACATATCAAGACCCCCTCCATGCCTCGGAGAGCACGTTAAACCGTCAGTCCCGGTGTCATATAAATACCTATGACAGTCGTTACAGGTAGTCAGACGCCCGAAAGTTTGACAACCGGTCTATCCTTAGGATATCGGCATTACCCAGTAACTGGGTTGCGGAGGTCTGATGGCAGGCGCGCCGTGTAAAATACTGGTATTCAGCCGCATCTGGTTAGACTGGAAGCTGACCCCAACACAATTGGGAAAAAGCTAGGCGGAATGATGAACTGTGGTTAATAGCAGGTCGTTTTCATTGCTCAGTATGGACATTGCTTACTGAAAAAAACTTTTATTATTCTTCTTTTTGTGAGGTTAGTGGCTAACCTGGTGTCAGAGTTTATGCCACCAATGGGCCTCTGACGGCTTCACATGCCATCGAGAAATATCTCGCATGCATGCCGGTTTCCTCACGATGTTTTCCTTCACCGTTTTTATGCAAGTGATAATTATACAATACGCACATGAATCTGAAAAGTCAGAGGTGCGTGCCTTGGGTTCGAACTGGAGACTTATGACTTGGTAGTCCGACGGTCACACCACTAGGCTATCACTGCTATATAATGCTATAACTTTTATTATAATGCTTGCTTTATTAAGAATTTCCAAAATAAGTACCTACGTACAGCATAGGAGAATGGGTTTTTTGGTCTACTCCTCCTCTAGCAATAAGTGATAATTATGTCAATAGAAAGGTTATTTTAAGTAGAACATATTTTTTTATTACAGCTACTGTCAATTATTAGTATTTATAAAAAGCTCTTTAAATGTATCCATTTAAAAACTATGTTAACGCTCAAATATTGCTATTTATTATCTTTTTTACACGTTTTGCCATAGAAGCTTTGTGATAATAATTATTTGAGATACCTACCTAAGTAACACACATAACATAACGCCTGAATTTCCCGAAGGGGTAGGCAGAGGTGTACATGCACCCACGTGTCGCAAGTTATATTTAGGTCCTATAACTATTATTTGCAAATAATATAATAAGAACTTAGCGATACTTTAGTATATGTAACAAAAAATAATAAATTGTGATAGAATATTCATAAACGATTTTTCACATTAAGGTGTTATAACTCCGAAAATACTATAAATTGATTGTAGTTGTGTTAGTACCAAATGTTTCGCTTAAAAAGATGTTTCTAATGACATATCACTCATTGCTAGAGGAGGAGTAAAATAAAGAAAGAAAGAAAGAAAATTATTTATTTTGGACTCACACAGGCAGTTACAGAAACAAAAACAATATTAAAAAAAGAAAGAATAAGAATTTAGACTACCTGCACGAGGCCAAAAAGGGCTCCTATCTCAGCATAATGTTGCGACATTTAGAAAAAAAACAAAATGTCGCAACGCTGGTTTTCAGATAGGACCATAGTGATGCCACGGGCAATAACGACACAAATAAATAAATAAACATGTTACGTACATACAATATTAAATTTGAATACTACCAAACAAAAGCAATAAATAGATTAATATAAACTTATGAGTAGACCAACTTCTAAACATTTCACCCATTCTCCTTTACACCAATTGTCTGTCTCTGAAAATTCTTGAATGAAAGCAGAGCGTAGCGCTTGTTATTTAATAACAGACTCACTGGAACTCGTATGTACCTATATATTTCTCCTTATATACAATACAGGGTGTAAACGAAATCATGTAATTCCTTCAAACCTCGTGTTGTACTGCTGACATAGATTAAACATGCATGGGATACTTTTGGATTCAATAAAAAAATAATTACTAAAAGTAAACATGTGTTCTTAACGTGAGGCATTTTAGCGCCCCGAGTTAAATGACCGCACGGCGAGCGATAGCCGCGCAATTCGCTCGGGGCGCTAAAATGCCTCACGTTAAGAACACATGTTTACTTTTCGTATGTTTTTATTATCTAATCCAAAAGTATCCCGTGCACGTTTAATCTTCGATCGCCTTGCGCGATAAGACCGCCCATTGTGCATTTTTGTATTTAAATAGTTTTTTGTGTTATATTAACCTGGTGTACAATAAAGAGTATATAAATAAATAAATAAATAATCTATGTCAGCAGTACATCACGAGGTTTGAAGGAATTACATGATTTCGTTTACACCCTGTGTACACCGTGAAACTGCAGAGCACATCCAGTTGAATGTCGAAATGAAAAGGGCATTACTTACCACAAATTATTATTTACCACTGTTTGTGGTGAAATTTAATATTTTGTTGTTAAATCTTTACAATATTTATTTCCATGTTTTTATGAATACAGGTAACAGCTAGTTCACACAAAAACTGTTTACAGGATCCGTTTTTATTTTGGTGATGGCACCTGTAGATGTATGAACGAGTTCACATACAAGACAGTATTCCGAATCCAGTACAAAAATACTGGTCCGACATTTTTACATGTTCCGTTTTGTCATCAAAAACTGGATGCCGAAACACTATAAAAGACGGATCCGTACATGAAGATGTATGGAGAAGTATGGGTGCCTTGCCTTCTAGGGTTTCTTTCCCGTGTTCCCGATCCCGCGAATACCCGGGAAAACTATCGATCCGTTTTAACGGATCAGTTAAAACGGATCCGCTGGGTACAATACAATACAATACTCTTTATTGTACACAAAACTAACAAGAAACATTACTATAAAAATAGAGGTGTACAATGGGCGGTCTTATCGCACTAGGCGATTTCTTCCAGACAACCTTTGGATGGACATGAAGTGTAAGAAAAAAAAAGAGAGAGGTAGTTCTCAGTGTAACAATTAATGAGGAGACATTAAATTATTACTTTAAATAAACCTAAAAACACAAATACATAAATATGGGTACCTCACCTAAAGTTTTCAATACCTTAATAAAATGGCACGATAAATTTTATTATTTAATCATAGCACTAGTTGCTATAGTCTAAATTGAGGCATAATTGGGAAAAAGGCTGGGCAGAACGAACCTACCTACAGGCACTCTAAAATACCAAGAATATTAATTAAAAGAGCCTCCACAAGTAACGGTAATAATTAAGTACGTCCAGCGCACTCTGCGCAGCCAGCCTCGCTACCAAACTTGCTGACTGGCTAATGTCACAAAACAGATAGGTACAGAAATCAATCTACATACAAGTGCGCTCGAGCAACGCACACATAGACACTGCTCACGGACACGATATTTCGGACCGTTTGGGACCAGAGTGCGAGTGAGTGCGAGCGCGAGTGTCATGCGCTTGAGAGAGATAAATATATGTATAGATAGAACGACCGCCGAGCGTAGGTATGAAAAGTGAAGTACATACATGTGATTCACTTCTATACCTATCTGTTTTGTGCTAATGTTTTAACCAGCCCATGCTCGTATAGTTCGAGCGCAAGACAGAATTATTAATCTTTACATAGTATAAAACAACGTCGCTCCCGCTATCTGTACGTTTAGATCTTTTAAACTATGCAACGGATTTTAATGCAGTTTTCAGCAATAGATAGAGTGATTCAAGAGGAAGGTTTATACTTATGCCCCACATTCGTATCTACATTGCACCCGTGCGAAGCCGGGGCGAGTCGCTAGTTATTTATATTTTTTTTTTTTTTTAAAAAACTTTGCCCCACACAAGGATTTCTCCTGTATCGTGGGTGCGTTTACAGACACAAATCTTCACATGCACAAACTAATTACCTAAATATACAGACCCTGCCGGGATAGTCTAGTGGTGGCAAGCGCAGCTGCTGATCGTGAGGTACTGGGTTCGATCCCCATGTCAGGCAAAGTGTTATTAGGTTTTTCCGTGTGGAATTCCTCATTAGCAGCCCGGAGTTTAGATTTGTGCCCGGTTCATGGCAATAAGTTCGCCCCTTATTACATAGGACTTAAACATAATGGAGAAATGAGTGTCTTACTATACACCTCCTCTGCCCATCCCTTCGGGGCATACAAGCGTTTTCTTCTTATCGTGTGGTTAGTGACTAACCTGGTGTCAGAGTTTATGCCGCCCATGGGCTTCTGACTCGGCTTCACATGCCGTCGAGAAATATCTCTCAGGCATGCCGGTTTCCTTACGACGTTTTCCTTCACAGTTTTTAAGCACGTGATAATTATACAATACGCACATGAATCCGAAAAGTCGTGATGTTATGCTATTGTATACAGACTCAGAAATCGAATCTAGTCTGCCGATATTCTGAACTTTTAAGTTCAGTAATTGGAAAATATCAATAACAATAACGTAGCTGACCTTAAACACCCTGTACATTCTATTATACACACACGCTGTATAAGGTCAGTTCAATGTGAACAAAGCCGGTCAATGTCAGCCGCTGTTTGTAAATACAAGTTGGAAAAAACAGATAGAAAGTGCGGACTTGCCATGCTGGCGGTAGGTACAGAGTATGTTGAGCTATCTGTACTATAGTTTTTTTCCTTTTCACACACATTGTGTAATGCACATTTCATTTAAATATTAGTTAAAGTTCTACCAAAGCAATATATGAAGCGTGGCTTATACACTTGGGAGCAATGAATCCGGGTCACCAACATAAACCTTAAGAGGAAACGCGGGCTGAAGAAAGACTTGAAAAAGAAGAAGAAAGAAAGACTGGTTATGTCTGTATGTTTTTCTTTTATTTTTTATATTCGTCAAATTTGTTTGCCAGATGTCTGAAAACGGTGGTAAAACCGGTCGATTTTTGTAATGTTTAAACGTTTCTAGTTCTTTTACTTATTAATAATTAATTTATTGACAAAAACAAAACATACGGACATAGTGGTGGCAGATATATATCATATGGTAAAAAATATTTACTCTGGTGACATTATCCAAGGAGGAAACTGAGGAATACGTTTGTATGGACTAAATGCCGACCGCATTTAATTTTCCTCTTAATATCTCGGAAAACATTGTTTAACAGTGTTTTCTTTACGTTGGTGACCCAGATTCATTGCTCCCGAGTGTATTAGCCATTTTCAAATAAAAGCTCAGTGATATGAAACATGTCTTTTTTAAGGGACCTGTTTTGAAAAAGTTGGCATCCTGGTACAGTCAGCATCAAAAGTAAGTGATCATTGTACAATATTTCAATACTGGTTTGATTTACAAGGATAGCAATAAGTAGGCTTCGTCGTCTCTTTAAAAAGTAATTTTGGACCCAATGAAAGTTCATGCGTAGCTTCGGAATTCAAACTATGTAAGTACCTCTTCACTTTCAGAAATAGGCTTTGATGTCGATCGCCAACTTTGTTGTTACCGAAACTGCGGTCAATTTCAGAAACTATGCGTGACTTTTCAACAGTTGCGGTTGAGCTTCTTTCAGGGACATATCAGTCTCTAAAAGGAACATTGGTTAACGTATAATATGGATATTAGAGCAGTGGTGGCCCAGTGGTAACGGCCCCGACTTACGAGTTGTATGTCGTGGGTTCGAACCCAGCCAGGCGCATTACTTGGTGTAATTTATTTCATCACCACTGCTCTCAAAACGATGAAGGAAAACAATCGTGAGGAAACCGGAATGTCCTAGAGCCAAAAACTCGAAGACATGTGACATCTACCAACCCGCACTGGGCCCGCGTGGTGGATTACGGCCCATTCCCTCTCACAGAGAGGAGGCCTGTGTCCCAGCAGTGGGAACATTATAGGCTGATGATGATGATGGTGGATATTGGATACTACCTACAGGTACTAGGAGAGGCTCGTGGCTAATTAACAACCGCGCGGATCCTACGATTTGCAACGTTAAGCTACGCTTGCCAAGGTCAGTCCGTGGATGGGTAACCGTTCTTTACACATCGAGACTCCTCCGTGCCTCGGAGAGCAAGTAAAACCGTCGGTCCCGGGTGTCATACGAATACCTATAACAATTTAGGGTATTGGCATTGCCCAGTAACTGGGTTGCGGAGGTCTGATGGCAGTCGCTCCGCGTAAAATAATAGTATACAGCCGCATCTGGTTAGACAGGAAGCTGACCCTAACATAGTTGGGAAAAGGCTAGGTAGAACATTGAACTACAGGTACTACTTCCTCGAGTTACCGCAACGCAATAATTCAGATTTGACGTTTCAATAAAACCATTTGAAGTTACACTCCTTTGATTTTAAAGAAAGCCGTCTATTTTAACTTAACGCGGCATATTAGAGTAATCATTTTTAGCCTAGACGTATACGGGGGCGCAGGCCGTGCTAGCAGTACCACACAGGCATAGTTTTACAATATATACAGTCGGGCAATGCGTTTAATGTTGGACGATGCCGTGTACAGGTCCGCCGCTAGCTGTTTCGTCGCCCGCGTGCAATACCGAATAAAAAAATGATAATGACTTGAATTACGTGATGAGCAGTGCATTCCCCGCGTCACTGTTGTCAATTCCCCGAAATTCCCCGCTTCTTTTAGATTAATTCCCAAGAAATACTTGAACAAGCTTTTTTTTTGACGCTTCCCTCACTCTTTCGGTTTCTCCTGTCTCTTGAGTGACACAAAACCGAAAAAATTTAAATTGGTCTCAATTCCCCGAAATCCCCGATTACTCTCATTCCCCGCGCTTTCCCCGCACGGACCCCCAATTCCCCGCAAATCGGGGATTTTCCCCGCGATTGGCAGCGCTGGTGATGAGTCGCTCGATTTGCCGCCCCCTGGGTGTGCCGCCCGTGTGCGGTGCACGCTTTGCACGCTCGCTTACGGCGGCCCTGGCCGTGTAGGCGTTGCCTGCGCGACCTCGTATAAGCCTAGGATAATAATTTAACTGTTTGGCCGTGTTCATATGACCCGCTCCCGAGCCGCGAAAGGCCCGCACGCGCCCGCCTCGCATCCGAGTCGTGCCTGCTTCTAGTAGTGCTGTGCTAGTTGTTGCGCACGACACTGGCCGAAGCGCGGGCTCAACGAGTGGGCGCGAAGCGAGCACGAGGGGAGCGCTTTGGTGGTGCGGGGCGGTTGCGAGGCCGGCACGGTTACATCGACAAAATATTTTTAGAGATTTATAAATGTGTCATAAAGACTCAAATAATAAGCAATGCATTTCAAGGCGACTAAGACACGGGTATAGACGCGAGTTGCGGGCGCTGAGCGGGCGCGGGTCGTCTGAACACGCTCTTGAGGCTGCGTTCAGACGACACGCGCCCGCTAAGCGCACGCCGCGCGCGTGAACACCCGCGTCTAACTCGCTTTGATTTTTTTTGTATATAATTTGAGTCTTATGACACATCAATAGATCTCAAATTGAATTTATCCAAGTCCAACCGCACACGCCAAGCGCTCGCTTCGCGCCCGCCTCTTGCCACGCTTCGATAAATGCAATTTGAGTTCTATTGATGTGTCATAGGACTCAAATTATACCTATATAAAAAAAACAGAGCGAGTTAGACGCGGGTGTTGACGCGCGTGGCGTGCGTTTAGTGGGCATCGGTCGTCTGAACACGCTCTTTAAAGTGCTCTCCGAGGCACGGAGGGGTCCCGATGTTCAACGGACGGTTACCGATCCACGGACACCGCGGCGAGCGCAGCTTATCCTCTCAGATCGAACAACTAACGCGGTTGTTAATTAGCCCTGAGCCCTTCATATAGGCTTATAAAGCGTCCGTAATACCCAAATTTCGCCGCGTAACGTCGAAAATTCCATATTATGAAATGAAAGGAATTATTAATACTCCCATTATTGCTGTAGGGTTTCGCAAAACCGTTTGACCTACGTAACGAGGTGTCATTAGCCATGTAATAACCGTAGGCCTGTCTTTTAACAGCTCTCTAATTCCATGGCGTGATGAATAGCCATCTAATGAAGGTCGCTCGTAATTTTTTTAAGAGATAGGTAGGTTTATTAGGCGTGGTACAATAAATCCGTGTTTAGGTGAGGAGGCAAACATTTTGCTGTTTTTTTGCGTGTTTCGTAATATCAGCACACACCAGGGAAGCATAGCACGGAAAAGGGAAGAGGCCTATTATCAGCAGTGGAGCCAAGATATACCATGAAGCAGGTGAAGCTGTCGTGGGAAAAGAATCTTATTCTTCTTTTCGTGTGGTTAGTGACATCCTGGTGTCAGAGTTTATGCCGGCCGCCCTTGGGCCTCTGACTTGGCTTCACATGCCCCTCGAGAAATATCTCTCAAGCATGCCAGTTTCCTCACGATGTTTTCTGTCACCGTTTTTAAGCAAGTGATAATTATACAATACGCACATGAATCCGAAAAGTCACAGGTGTGTGCCTTGGGTTCGAACTCGAGACCTACTGGGCAGTCTGACGGTCACATCACTAGGCTGTCACTGCTGTCGACGTTATATTAAAACAAGTGTGCACCAAAACGAAAACGCAAATAGCATTTTTTACCAATAAAAATATGCATGGTAATCCATAACAGAGTAATCCGATTCATATTTCATAGTTTAACTGCAGCATTTAATCCTAATATGTTGTTGTTATAACAGCGTGTGTACGTACTCGTATAATATGTTTGGTTATACGTCGTAATCAGGGGTTTGTGCCGGCCAAAGCTCGGCTCAGTCCGGAAAGTAGAACAAAACAGGTAAGCTCCACAATGAAGGTATGTATAGATAAGATTATGTGTTCATTGCTTAGCGAGAAAGAATTTATACAGGGTGTAAACGAAATCATGTAATTCCTTCAAACCTCGTGATGTACTGCTGACATAGATTAAACGTGAACGGGATACTTTTGGATTAGATAAAAAAAAACATACGAAAAGTAAACATGTGTTCTTAACGTGAGACATTTTAGCGCCCATAGCGAACTGCGCGGCTATCGCTTGCCGCGCGGTCATTTAACTCGGGGCGTTAAAGTGCCTCACGGTAAGAACACATGTTTACTTTTTGTAAATATTTTTTTATTGAATCCAAAAGTATCCTGTGCATGGTTAATCTATGTCAGCAGTACATCACGAGGTTTGAAGGAATTACATGATTTCGTTTACACCCTGTAGATAAGATTACACTTCGTCGCTGCATCCTCGAGATTTACATGATTCACTAGGTAGTACACTCCTAAATGTACTAGGCATCGAATACAATTTTTAGAGATAAACTAAAAAAAATAAATGAAATTAGATATTAAACGACTTCCGTGGTATCAAGAGGGGGTAACCCCTCCCGCCGCACCCGGCCCATTACGCCCGTTAGCTTGTCATTCGCTTCTTTTGTATAGGCATCGTTACATCTCTTGCAATTTATTTTTTATAAAGTACCTACACTAAGTTTAATATAGTATAGAATACGTGTGTGTGTGCGACCATGGGATAAATGCATATAATATACATAGCGCATAG
This sequence comes from Amphipyra berbera, assembly GCA_910594945.2. Taxonomy (NCBI): domain Eukaryota; kingdom Metazoa; phylum Arthropoda; class Insecta; order Lepidoptera; family Noctuidae; genus Amphipyra; species Amphipyra berbera. Next base: position 2,699,184 of record OU343136.1, on the reverse strand, counting down.
CAAGTACCGCGATGCGATTGCGGTCATAGTTCAGAGCAACTATGTAACTACGTTGTAAAATACAAAAGTGTCATGATGCGATTATGACCTAATTAAATAAGCGACTAATGTTGTCAAGTGATTTGATGCGATCAAATCCTCTTATTGTTAATGGTTAAACCAAAGATGGAATAGTTTAATATTACAGTAGATTCAACTATCGTTCCAGATCTAGAATCTGACCACTCACGACCTGCCTCCTTACTCTCAGACTTCAAATCCTCCGAGCATGGTTTATCAGATGGAACTCATACGAACTTTCGATCGGTAGTAACGGTTCCACAAACCGTTAACATAGTTTCAGACACTGTTGCTGGTGGTGCAGGCACCAGCGTTACAACAGAAACTATGGAGGCTCTTCCGGATGACATATTAGAGATTCTTGGCGAATCTAAAGAAAAAGATGAGGTTTTCGGGCCAAAAATCAGAGAAGAGATCTCTAAACGTTGGGGAAAGATTATTATGGAAGGCCTAGATAAAGAACAGAGACAAAAGCTGTTCGATAATGCTTTGATCCCGGAAAACTTTCAACTTCTTAAGGCGCCGAAGCTTAACCAGGAAATATCTTCTGTTTTAACAGAATCTACTAGAAACAGGGACAAACGTCTTGAAAAGTCACAAAACCATCTGGGTTTTGGTATAGCGGTTATCACTAACTTACTATCATCTGCAATTGACGAAAATCTGGAAAAAACTGAGATTATTAAAAAGCTCTCGGAGACAGCGCAGATATTGTTAGATTTACATTGCCAAGATACTGCAAACAGACGGAAGCTGGTTACATTCAGCTTAGACAAAAAATTCTTGAACATTGTTCAAGGGGTTAAGAGAGACACCTTTCTCTTCGGAGAAAATTTAGGTGAAAAAATCAAAGCGTCTAAGACGGCTGAAAAGTCTGGATTGCAAATAAAGAGGACGGAGCCTCAGCCATCTACCTCTAACCGATCGACACGCTTTAATAATAATTATCGTCAGGGAAACTTGAAGCGCCCACTCCGCAACCAGAACTACAGAGGCAGGTCGAGTGGGCTCAGGACCCAGGCCTCCAACTCGACCAGGGGGAGACGTCCGAGGTCATGAGAACGTTACAGCTCTGCGAAGACAGCACCCAAAGCACCTCCGAAGCGCGAATAGAGGTAATCAAACACGCTGGCCGGTTACGATACTTCATATCAGCTTGGAAAAGCATAACTAAAGACGCTGTAATTTTACAATGTATTTCTGGTTATAAAATACGTTTTGATCGTCCAGTTGTTCAGTATGCAGAACCAGTAAATAAATTATTTTCTCTTGAAGAGGTTAAAAGTCTTAGTATAGAAATTTCTAAGCTCTTGCTATCAGGTGCAGTAATAAAATGTGAGGTCATTCCTGACCAGTTTATCTCAAACATTTTTCTAGAACCTAAAAGTGACGGGTCTCATAGATTTATTCTTAACCTTAAAAAATTGAACAAGTTTATTGATCCACAACATTTTAAAATGGAAGATGTTAAAACAGCTTCAAAATTATTATCTGAGTATTATTATATGGCTAATATCGACCTCAAAGAGGCCTATTTTATTATTCCAATTCACCAAAAAAGTAAAAAATATTTGCGATTCAAGTTTTTGGATCAGACTTATGAATTTCAGTGTTTACCCTTCGGCTTATGTTCAGCTCCTATGATTTTTACTAAAGTAATGAAACCTGTAGTTACATACCTCAGAGAGAAAGGGATCTTGCTGGTGATTTATTTAGATGATTTGTTGTGTATTAATAAAACATTTGAAGACTGCTCTCATGATGTAAAAGAAGTTACCGACCTATTAGAGAAGCTCGGTTTTGTAATAAATTTCACTAAAAGTGACATAGTTCCCAGTCAGGTTAAAACGTTTTTAGGTCTTGAGTTACATTCAATGGATATGGCTTTAAAATTACCTTTAAAGAAACGTTTCAAGGTTCTAGAGATGGTTAATAAATACTCTAACAAACGCTTGGTATCCATCAGAGATTTTGCGAAGTTTCTGGGATTGCTTACGTCTTCGTGCCCAGCCGTTAACTATGGCTGGGTCTATACGAAGCGGTTCGAAAGAATCAAGTATCTTGCTCTCCAGAAATCAAATGAAGATTATGATGTTGATATGACCATACCTAATAATCTAGAATCTGATTTCTCATGGTGGAGGTTAAACATCATGAGTACATTTTGTCCCATTCGTCAATATAAATACCATGTAGAGATATTTTCCGACGCATCTCTAACAGGTTGGGGTATTGCTTGTAATGGTGAAACCAGCGGTGGGTTCTGGAGCCAAGTTGAGGCCCAAAACCATATAAATTTATTAGAACTGAAAGCTGCCTTCATTGCTTTAAAATGTTTTGCCAGAGCACTAATAGAAAAAGAAATACTTTTGAGGATAGATAACACTACCGCAATCTCGTATATTAATCGGATGGGTGGCGTTCAATATACACACCTTAACGATATAGCACGTGAGATTTGGCAGTGGTGTGAAGAGCGTCGCCTCTTCATTTTCGCTTCCTATATAAAGTCGAAGGACAACACGGACGCTGATAAAGAATCAAGGCGCACCAATATTGATACCGAGTGGGAATTATCTCGTTCAGCCTTCCATGAAGTAGTTCATTATTATGGCACTCCAGAGATTGACCTGTTCGCAACTTATTTGAATGCGAAATGTCATAAATATGTGTCGTGGAAACGAGACCCACACGCTTTCAATATTGATGCCTTTACTTTAAATTGGAGCAATTTATATTTCTATTCGTTTCCACCTTTTTCCTTGATTCTCAAATGCTTACGGAAAATAATAGACGATAAGGCTACAGGAGTCCTTATAGTTCCATATTGGCCGAGCCAGTCTTGGTATCCGCTGTTTATAGCTTTACAGATGGCAGAACCTATTTATCACGGACCCAGTAGTGACCTCCTCTTATCTCCTTTCAGGACGCAGCACCCCCTTTGGAGACAGCTTACCCTGGTATCATGCCTGTTATCAGGGAAGCATTTTCTAGACGATCATTGACTTCGGATATAATACATATTATTACTGCTTCTCTGTCCAAAAATACATTAAAACAATATAACGTTGTTTATAAAAAATGGTGGCAATTTTGTCAAAGCCATAAGGTAGACTACTGCGACTCATCTATACAATTTGCATTGCTTTTTCTGTTAAAAGAATTTAAATCAGGAGCCGGGTATTCTACAATTAACACGTATCGGTCTGCGCTTGGTTTAATACTGGGCAGACAATTCAGTTCAAATGATTATGTCAACAGGTTTCTTAAAGGGGTTTATAGAATGAAACCAGTTTTTCCTAGATATCAGTCCACCTGGGACACTAACGTAGTTTTAGACTTCTTGTCCAATTATTTTCCTAATGAAAATCTGTCTTTAGATCAATTGACAAAAAAGTTAGTAACTCTGCTCGCGTTGTCGACTGCACAACGTGTGCAGACGTTATCGTTGATTCGGCTCTCTAATGTAAATATTTGTGATTCAAACATCATAATAACAATTGATGATTTAATAAAAACTTCAGCCCCTGGTAATCAAACACCTCGTCTGATTATTCCATTTTTTCCAAATAAATTGGAGATATGTCCAGGAAGGACGTTGTGTTCATATATTAACATCACGGATAAATTTAGGGTTGATCAACATACTGAGAGGTTGTTATTAACCACCAAGAAACCAGTCCACAACGCCAGCTCCTCTACAATTAGCCGCTGGATTAAACAGACCCTTACGGGTAGTGGCATAAACACCACAATATTTACGTCTCATAGCACGCGCCACGCGGCTACTTCAGCGGCTGGTCGTAGAGGTGCCTCCATTGATGTAATTAAAAAGGCTGCCGGCTGGTCTGGTAATTCTTTGGTATTCGGCAAGTTCTATAACAGACCTCTGCACTCAGAAAATGACAATGATTTTGCTCGGGCTGTTTACGAGGACAGCGTATTATAATATAAATACCTAATTAAAGATTACATTTTGTAAGTACAATCATTTTGTTGATTTGATATAATAAATGAGCTTATGTTTACAAAATTATTACATTGTATATATTTTTTCTTACACCTGTTAAAATCCAAGTTGCTATTTATCTAAAAAATAAAAAGCTCCAAACATCTACCTAGTGAATCATGTAAATCTCGAGGATGCAGCGACGAAGTGTAATTAGTGGTTAAACAAACTTACCTGAAGTGAAGTTTGACCACAATTATACGAGTCGCTGCATCCGAAGAGATTTACAAGCCCGCCCATCCCTGCTTTGCAAGCAAACCCGATATCATATAATTAATTATTTAGATAAATAGCTCTCTAAAAAGAATGACAAGCTAACGGGCGTAATGGGCCGGGTGCGGCGGGAGGGGTTACCCCCTCTTGATACCACGGAAGTCGTTTAATATCTAATTTCATTTATTTTTTTTAGTTTATCTCTAAAAATTGTATTCGATGCCTAGTACATTTAGGAGTGTACTACCTAGTGAATCATGTAAATCTCTTCGGATGCAGCGACTCGTATAATTGTGGTCAAACTTCACTTCAGGTAAGTTTGTTTAACCACTAATTATGTGTTTATTTATTACTTAACGAGAAAGAATTTATAGAATAACTAGCACTTGTCCGCGGTTTAACTCGCATTTTAAGGGAACTACTTCATGTAGGTACTTGGATAAAAAGTTCTCCTACGTGGAAGGCAACCGTTCAACCGCTAGGTTATCATTGTCTTGAGATTACAAATCGTCGCTTAGGTAACAATACCGCCCAAGTCGAAAATTGATCATTTGACGTTTTATACGTCATTGGATAGATATTTTCGGCGCGCATCGAATGATGTTAGGAAAAAAATAAAATTATCGAATCACAGCGAGTTATTCAAACAGTTCTGGCACCGCGCAAGTCGTTTGTTATGTCATTTTAAAGATAATAAAGGCTGATTTACACGGTGCAAGTTTCTTGAAGCAAGTCTCATGCTATCTTTGTCTTTCTCTCCTACAAAAACAGGCATAGCATGAGACTTGCTTCAAGAAACTTGCACCGTGTAAATCAGCATTAATCAGTTTTTTGTCTCTCCTGAAAACTTGTCAAATTTAATTTGAGCAGTATTGTTACCTAATCGACGAAATCTATACTAATATTATAAAGAGGAAAGATTTGTATTTTTGTATGTAACGAATAAACTGAAAAACTACGGGACCGATTTCAAAATTTTTTTTGCCGTTTGAGGTACATTATCACTGAGTAACATAGGCTATATTTATTACTGGAATAAAACTATTTACGCGTGCGGAGCCGTGATGAGGTTGACAGTCAACGACCATTGCTGGAATCCTTTTTTTTACCCGTGGTGTCCCACTGCTGGGCAAAAATCTCCTGCATATTTTTCACATCTCTTGCCATGCTCATTGTCTTTTGCAGGCAAATATTTCCTAAATAAAAATGTTAGTCCAACTTTATTGCAAAATCTCTGTTATTGCAGTCCACAGTCGCTATAAATATTTTTAATCTAACTACGAAATAAACTAGAATTGTAGTATTCAAATAAAATTTAACTTTTAAGTTTACATTTGTTTTGTTTGTGCGGGCGAATGTTAGCATAGTTTTGATTAGATAGGCTTTCGTAGCATGCGTGGTGGGGATTTGTGGATAAAATTCTAACGATCCCCACACCAGGGAGGATTTCAGGAATAACATAACATCACGCCTTACATTCCCCGAAGGATTCGGCAGAGGTGTTTTTTAGTACACCTTCGTTTCGCCAGTTATAGGGGGCAAGCCTATTGCCATTAACTGGGCACAAATCCAGACTCCAGGCTGCTACTGAGAAATTCCGAATGGAAAAGCCGGGTAACACTTTACCCGACCTGGGGATAGAAACCAGGACCCCATGGTCAGCAGTCGCGCTTGCGACCACTATACCAACGAGGCACTTTACATTATGTAATAATACTGCAAAGTTCACCAACTTTCTTATGCGAAATATCACAGATTAGGTACATACACTCACTACCACAGAAATCTACTGAGATTTATGTAGATTTCAGTACCCACTACTCTCTATTAATTAAAAGTGCGTATCTTGCCAAAAAGACTAACCATTATGGAAGCTAAAATATTTTCAGTAATATGTGGTTTAATCTTCATATCCCCCCCCCCCCATATTTACCACAAAAGACTCGTAGATCTGTCATCAGAGTGCCGACACACGCTTGTATCACACAACCTACCCTTGACGCCTTTGATATTTAAAGTTGAAAAATGAAACTTGCCGAGCTACGAGTAAAAGTCGCCCGCATACCGCGAGGGAAAGTAGGAATGAGATGTAAGCATGCATAGATAGCTAAGCTGCTTACACTGGGATATGCTTGTTTGGTACTATTTTATCTTATCTATACATATAATAAAAGTGTAACTGATCGCTGTCTATACATGGAAGATATTTGAGAAAAACTATTGGGGGTCTTTATTAACGCAATAGAACCCAAAACAATGATTTTTAGATTTTTTTCTGTTTGTCTGTGCGTTTGAACGCGCTAATCACAGAAACGGCTTCACCGATTTGGGTGCAGTTTTAACCAATGTATTGTGGTAAGCTTCACATAATATTTAGTGTTTGTTTTATTTCAATCTTTTTATAAATAAAAAAAGTTATGTCAATATAAAGAACCCCGTCAAACATCTTTTTAGGACAACAGGTTCATTTAAAGATGTAGGCATCCATAAAAATATATTTTTTGGAAATTCTAGCCATAAGAGGTAAAATAGGCGGTTGAAGTTTGTTACGATATTCACGTGGACGAAGTCGCGGGCAATGTGCTAATATATGAATATGATTGACAATGTATTCTGTAGCCTGGCACGAACATAATCGCCTCTTTGGTTCAATAACGTGACAAGTCTGAACAATCCTTTTTTGTTTTATTTGATAATTAAAACCACAGTGCCCGTTTTTTTAAAAAAAAAATGTGATTTCGCTTTTATTAGCAGACTTGTTACTTAATTGAAGCAAAGAGGCTTTGGCGTATAGTATCGTAAACGTATCGCTAATGTGAGCGAATTTTGAATCGAAAATACAACTGTCCTATAACATTTTGGTAAATTTTTTTGCGACATGCACAATTTGTATCATACATAGATAAAATAAAGTTTTCAATTTAATTAAATAGTATGCGAAACGAGTATTTCCGAATTCACTATTAACGTTACCTTTCCGTTAGTAACTCGACAGCATTCGTTCTAGACCTACGGAGTACGTAACTTAGCAATGTATGGGTGATGCTGAATTGTGGCTAATTACCAACCGCGCAGATCATACAATTTGTGAGGTTAAGCTGCGCTTGCCGCGGTCAGTCCGTGGATGGGTGACCGTTCGTTACACATCGAGATCCCTCCGTGCCTCGGAGAACACGTTAAACAGTCGGTCCCGGGTGTCATACGAATACCTATGACAGTCGTTACGAGTAGTCAGAAGCTCGAAAGCCTGACAACCGGTCAAACTTAGGATATCGGCATTGCCCAGTAATTGGGTTGCGGAGGTCTGATGGCAGTCGCTCCGCGTAAAATACTGGTATTCAGCCGCATCTGGTTAGACTGGAAGCTGACCCCAATATAGTTGGGAAAAGGCTAGGCAGATCGTATGGGTGATGCTGAACCAAAGTTCAAATCGATTAACACTGGGAATCAGATATTCCCGTACAAAGTTCAATATCCTGGTGCATCCCATATTAGGTGTTTTAAAAATACGTGTTTCATTATTTTTATGCAAGAGAATTTATTGTTTTAATACAGTTGATCCACGTTTACACCCCATTTTACACGCTTAAGGGTTGATTTTTGGAAAAACTCTTCTTAATGGAACTATACACCCTTAAAGAAACATATCTTCTCATTTTTAGGGTTCCGTACCCAAAGGGTAAAACGGGACCCTATTACTAAGACTCCGCTGTCCGTCCGTCCGTCCGTCCGTCACCAAGCTGTATCTCATGAATCGTGATAGTTGGACAGTTGCAATTTTCACAGATGATGTATTTCTGTTGCCGCTATAACAACAAACACTAAAAAACAGAATAAAATAAATATTTAAGGGGGCTCCCATACAACAAACGTGATTTTTTTTGCTCGTTTTTGTTCGATATTGATAACGGCAACAGGTAGACGCTTGAAATATTTACAGAATATTTAGTTATATGTATATTCACTTTAAAAATAAATAATTAAATTAAAATAAAACAAATATTTAAGGGGGGCTCCCATACAACAGACATTTTTTTGTCTTTTTTATAGATAATGGTACGGAAACCTTCGTGCGCAAGTCCGACTCGCACTTGGCCGGTTTTGTATCTTCAGCGGTTTAGGTTGTGCGTTGTCTGTCAGTCAGTGTGTCGGTCACAGAACTGTTTTGAAATATATATTATGGGAAGAAGATGTGCGGCTTTAAGGCTTGTTTACACGAGGATAGTTTCTCGAAGCGAGACTCGTTCTGACTTTGTCTTTCTCGGCGGTGAAAACAGAGACAGCATGAGACTTGCTTCAAGAAGCTTCTTCGTCCTGCCCTTATCCCACACTAGGTGGCGTCGGCACAACATGTATTTAGTAAATCCATGTTGTTAGAGGTTTTGGCTTATTGTTTTATGACCGGCCGCCTGCCTGACATCAACCCTCCTTGGGAATACTCGTTGCGCTGTCTAGCGGGTGACCCAATGTCCTTGTTGATATTATGCACTGGGTCCCAAAATGTATGGTTGTTGCTTCGAGGAACTATCCTCTTGTAAATCACCCTTTATGTTACATAACTATGATCAGTATCATTGTTCCAAGTGTAGTGATAAATAAATAATAGTCCGTTTTTTTATGTTAAATGGTTTTATCTTACAGTACCCATGGAAGATCAGAATTTGTGGATTGAAGATTGAAATTATTATAATGTTGGATTGTCATGGGAAATGAATTTGTGTGTGAAGTTTCAGAATCGGTCAAGCAGTTGTTGAAAATCTATCACAAGATTTGAATCAAACAAATATACGAAGTGAAGCTAATTGAAACTGTTTAAAAAATATGCGCCGAATAGATAACTCTTCCTTTTTGAAGTCGGTTAACAAACAATACAGTCTCCGTGTTATTCAGATAAAATAAATCAATAATGCATTACTAAGTACCTATTATAGGTAATAGCAACACATTGTTCTACATATTCATTACGCGGGAGGCTGTGCTCATTCTGCACGATCAATTTAATTTCCTGTCTGGCAACAGTGGGAACCAATGCATTGGCGATTACCTATATTAATTACTAGCGGCCCGTCCCGGGTTCGCACGGGTGGACCTTTTCCCGTTTTTGCAACATTTTTCATTTATGCTCTGCTCCTATTGGTCGTAGCGTGATGTTATATAGCCTATAACCTTCCTCGATAAATGGACTAACCAACACAAAAATATTTTTTCAATTCCAACCAGTAGTTCCTGAGATTAGCGCGTTCAAACAAGCAAACAAACTCTTCAGCTTTATAATATTAGTATAGATTATTTAACGACACGTTCGGTGCAGTAGCTGAGCGATTGGCTTCTACGCTACGGGTCGTGGGTTCGAATCCCGCACGGATCAAATATTTGTATGGCCTACAAATAGTTGTTCTGGGTCTGGGCGTTTGTGCATGTGAAGATTTTGTGTCTGTAAACGCACCCACTATACAGGAGACATAGTAGAGAGGAGCAAAGATATAAAAAAAAATATTGTAGCACAGAGCAATCATCGATGCAATTAGAATAAAGTAGGTATTGTCTCTACATACCAATTCAAAACATACCTTTTAGATAATTCAATGAAACGTCCTTTGAGATGGTTATCTAAATAGACAGAATAATGTTTCAGGCTTGCCAATTACTAAAACATTTAGCTCCAAAATGTCTTAATCTATTTCATGATAATCTCTATTGATGAGTTCAATCAGAATAACAAGGGTAACGTTTGAACTGTGTACCTTAATTATCCTTAAAACAATAGAGTAAACCGCTTGAGTGATTGGCTTTCAATCTTGGGTTCTTGAATTCAAACCTGAAGGATTACTCGTGGAATAATTTCGATTGTAATCCAATTCAGATTTCATACAAAAGCCATTTTCTTCTTTTCGTGTGATTAGTGACTGACCTGGTGTGTGTGTTTACGATGCGTCAGAACCAAAGTCCCTAGCAAAACTGAATGAGTGGGTGGAGGATCTTCAAGTACCTATACTCCACCAAGAAGAACATAGTCTGCTTAATTGTCGGCAATAAGATTGACAAGTATATCATTTTAGGACCCAGTGCATAATATCAGCAAGCACATTGGGTCACCCGCGCGACGGCGCAACGAGTATTCCCAAGGAGGGTTGATGTCAGCCAGGTCATAATCAGGTCATAAAACAATAAGCCAAAACCTCTAACAACATGGATTTATGAATTATGTACATGTTGTGCCAACCCCACCTAGTGTGGGATAAGGGCAGGAAGAAGAAGAAGAAGAGTGACTAACCTGGTGTCAGAGTTTATGTCGCCATGGGCCTCTGACTTGGCTTCGAGAAATATCTTTCAGGCATGCCGGTTTCCTCACCATGTCTTCCTTCACCGTTTTAAGCAAGTGATAATTATACAATACGCACATGAATTCGAAAAGTCAGAGGTGCGTGCCTTGGGTTCGAACTCGAGACCTACTGGGCAGTCTGACGGTCACACCACTAGGCTATCACTGCTTATGAAACCAAAAGACATGAAACAATGCGTACTCATGAATACAATAAAAATATGCACAATTTCAATTCTGTTTCTGTCCTGTTCTGCCTAGCTTTTTCCCAACTACGTTAAGGACAGCGTCCAGTCTAACCAGATACGGCTGAATACCAGTATTTTATACGGAGCGACTGTCATCAGACCTCCGCGACCCAGTTACTGAGCAATGCCGATATTCTAAGGTTAGACCAGTTGTCAGACTTTCGGGCTTCTGACTTCTCGTAACGGCTGTTATACGTATTCGTATGACACCCGGACCCGTCTGTTTAATGTGCTCACCGAGGCACGGAGGGGTCTCGATGTGTAATGAACGGTCACCCATCCGCAGACTGACCGCGGCAAGCGCAGCTTAACCTTGCAAATCGTATGATCCGCGCGGTTGGTAATTAGCCACGAGCCCCTCTATACAATTTCAATTCTAATTTTACAATATTAAACTAATTTGGCGCCAAGTAGTACCATAATTCCAATCTCGGTTGCTCGGAATTGTTTTTAACAGTAAACCAACATACATAGTCATAAAAGTTTTGTATTAAAAATTGACAGTTATAATTTGGGGTTAGTGGCCTGTAAATGGTAATATAGGCTTGTCTGTACATAACATCTATCATATAGGCTGTCTGTTACATGGGGCTCATAATGTCATCGGCAAACCTTAATTGTACTACAGTAAGTCTAACGAGTGATCAGTTTTTTGACAGTTCACGTGTTTCCTAACTACATAACCTCATACATTACATTCCTTCAAATCAAATCAAATCAAATCGTTTAATGCAATCCATAATGTACATTTATATGTGGTAAAATAAAAAATAATAGAAACAATTATGGACCCTGTCGGGCACAGCAAATTTTTAAATGAGTACAGAGAGGAAGAGCGCCCTATTAATTTTCCTTGTACCTACTTAAATTTGAATCAACTTGTATCCTATTAAGTATTTTATATTTCCATTCATTTACTTATTCTATTAATATAACATATACAGTCTATCTATTAATTATTTAATTATCTTTAATATTGCTTATTTAAACGCTCCTTGCTTCACTATTGCATCGAACGCGGGTCAGTAACAATAGTATCCTGATATTAGTGGTGGAGAGTCCTCACTCCCTTGTTCTGAGGCATTTTGTGGAGAGGATGGTCAACTAGGTGGCTAATCTCTTGCTTGATCGTTGTCTGCGCAACCTGCTTCGGACACTTAATTCGTAGTGTTGCCAGTGTTGATTGTGTGTATTGTTTTACTAACATTAGTTATAAGGTGTTTTTTCAGTAACAAGATGGATTATATTGTTGTCCAAAACTGAATAAATAAATAAATAACATTGTTACGATGAATAAAAGTACTCATCAGTAATAAGCATCACATTGACGATAACTAGAAATATAGATACATATTTATTATAACTGCTCTTAACAGAGACTCCTAGGTTGCGGAGGTGTGACAGCAGTCGCTTCGTATAAAATATTGGTATTCAACCGCATCTGGTTAGACTGGAAGCTGACCCCTAACTTAGTTGGGAAAAGCTAGGAGGAAGACTCTTAACAGAGAAAATAGTTATTTATTTTGTTCATACATTTGAACTATAAAACTGATCATGCCTTCCTCTAGAATACCCAAACTAACTGAAGGCATAAAACGAACGTTTGACTTATAGTGTCTCTACATAGTATAAAACAAAGTTGCTCCTGCTGTCTGTCTGTCCCTATGTATGCTTAGATCTTTAAAACTACACAACGGATTTTGATGCGGTTTTTTTAATAGATAGAGTGATTCAAGAGGAAGGTTTATATGCCCCACATTAGTATCTACATTGCACCCGTGCGAAGCCGGGGCGGGTCGCTAGTAGTTAATATAAGCGAATTTTGAATCGAAAATACAACTGTCCTATAACCTTTTGGTTTATTTTTTTGCGACATGCACAATTTTTATCATACATAGATATGAATAAAGTTTTCAATTTAATTAAATAGTATGTGTGAAACGAGTATTTCCGATTCAAAATTCTCTTACATTATCGTTGTGTTTACGTTAGTAACTCTACAGCAGTCGTGCTAGGCCTACTATAACTGGATCCCACATGGTTATGAATACCCTTGTTACATACTGACAGAAATTCAACCTTTGTTTCTGTGGACTAAAGTACACAAAAGCTCATAAACGGTATAATTGGTATGTATTTCGATACATATTGCTCTATTAGAGGCTAACACCCATATTTTAAGACGTTCCTCCAAAACTTACTCGACTCATACTCGACTCAAAACGGCCTCGAAACCACTCGTATTCTTAGTCGCAATTTCGAGTGAACTTTGAGGTTCCTCGACGGAGTCATTACGTCATAATTTGAATTATCTGCATCGCTCAAATAACGCCGCGATAAAAAATTGTAAGAATTATCGTAAGCATATTCGACAAAGTCTTCAAAATTATTTTTTATTCAAATCAAAAGTTTGACAGATGATTCCTTACCACGACTTAGGAAAAATCTCGAGTCGAGGACGTTTATGTCAAGTCGATGTGGAGTCGAGTCGAGTAAGTTTTGGAGGAACGTCTTAGAATATGGGTGTAAAACGTTTAACGACATGAAGTTAGTTCATAGTTTGTTCATTCAATGGACTTCGAAGTACTTAAATACTGGCCATTGTATACTAAAGTTATATTAACTTTCCGCTGCATTACGTACTATGTACCCACAGCTGCATTAATTAGGTACTCTCCTGGTAACTTTGGAAGCTCTTGTTATGTACTCTGGTACTTGTAGTTTTATGAATATCATCATCATCAGCCTATATTCCCACTGCTGGGACACAGGCCTCCTCTCTGTGAGAGGGAATGGGCCGTAATCCACCACGCGGGCCCAGTGCGGGTTGGTAGATGTCACATGTCTTCGAATTTTTGGTTCTAGGACATGCCGGTTTCCTCACGATGTTTTCCTTCACCGTTTTGAGAGCAGTGGTGATGAAATAAATTACACAAAGTAATGCGCCTGGCTGGGTTCGAACCCACGACATACAACTCGTAAGTCGGGGCCGTTACCACTGGGCCACCGCTGCTCCTGAATGAATATAATAAGGTTTAATAACATGACATAATCACGCCTTGTATTCCCCAAAGGTAACAGCAGAGGTAACAGCGTTTCGCCAGTTATGTTTAAGTCGCATGTAATAGGGGGCGAGCCTATTGCCATTAACCGGGCACAAATCCAGACTCCGGGCTGCTACTAAGAAACTCCTAATGGAAAAACCCAATAAAACTTTGCCCGACCTGGGTATCGAACCCAGGACCCCATGCTCAGCAGTCGCGCTTGCGACCACTAGACCAACAAGGCAGTCAATAGGGTTTAATGTAGGCCTCTATATGAACTGCCTTGTTGGTTTAATGGTGGCAAGCGCGACTACTGATCGTGAGGTCCTAGGTTCGATTCCCAGGTCGGGTAGTGTTATTGGGTTTTTCCGTGCGGAATTCCTAAGTAGCAGCCTGGAGTTTTGATTTGTACCCTGTTGATGGCAATAGGCTCGTCCCTTATTATGTGGGACTTAAACATAATGGCGAAATGAGGGTGTTAGTATACACCTCTCTCTGCTCTGCTATGTTATATGAATACTTACATAAAAGTTGTATGTACTAGAGTGTATTAATGGCTGATTCCTATAATTAACGGAGCGTTATTGGTTAAAATTGAGACCCTTGTATCTTTACCAATAATAAAGCAAAGACCTCATGGCGTTGCATTGTAGATCCTCCCATATGAAACTAACTATAACAGGTAAAATTACCTTACGAGTCCATTTATATGTCCAGTTTGGCAATAAAAAATGCTACCATTGGTAAGCAAAACGATTCGTTTTTGTTTATAGGAACCGGGCATAAATGAGCTTCTACTAGTTACCAGGGTTACCCAATTGATGCACCTGTCTATAATACGTAAGTAATCTTTACATAGTATAAAACAAAGTCGCTCCCGCTGTCGGTACGCTTAGATCTTTTAAACTACGCAACGGATTTTAATGTAGTTTTTAGCAATAGATAGAATGATTCAAGAGGAAGGTTTATATGTCCCACATTAGTATCTACATTGCACCCGCGCGAAGCCGGGGCGGGTCGCTAGTAAATAATAAAGTCGTCACAAGCCTCTATCAAAACGCCTACTACAGATAATATTTTGACGAGATACTTCAAAAACTGAAGATCAGAGAAACAGCCCATAAAATTATTTACATGTAAACACCGTCAGATCAGTAAATACATTATTAAAATCACGTTACATGAAACGAAATATACAAAACTTTGATTACTTACCTTCAACTTTTATACCAAACAAAATGTTTACTGATAATAAACCACTTATTTCTTCTAAAATAAATCACAATAATAACTCTGCTTTAGTGTTCATAAAAAAAAACATTAATAAAATATTTAATGTTCATGAAAAGACCGAAACAAACTTCGGATATGTTCGGGGCTACGAAATTTACGAGTGCTCTACGCCGTAGCTTGAGGCTGACTGGAGTGGCGACCTGTAGCGTCGTAGCAGGCTACAGGCCGCTTCATAAAGCTTTGTACACACAAGCTTTCAGATGATCGGGTACACTATTTTGTTGTTTATATGGCGGTATTGTAGTTTATACTATGTATGTGTGTAAAACAATAATGTGTCGATCGTGTAACAACTAGTAGGTATTATTGAAGCTTATTAAAGTTTTATACTACTGTTACTGTTAGCATGTAACATCCCATTGCTGGGCAAAGGTCTCCCTTGATTTTCGAACCGCAATATTTAGCGCAAATGATTGCCAGTCTACCTATATATTCTTTTTGTTCGGCTCGTCCCGCCATTGCTTTTGCGGTCTGCCTCGACGCCGCGCCGCTTTGGTGTGTCAGAGCTACACTGTGTAGTATTTTTTTAAACGGTTTTAATTAGATACACTTCGTATATTTGTTTGTTTGTTTGTTTGATTCTAATCTTGCGACAGATTTTTCAACTACTTCTGCTTAACAGATTCTCCTTAAACATTGCACTAAAAATCAATTGCCATGATAATATAACATTATAATAATTTCAACATTTAATCCTCAAATCCTGACGCTACAGGTGGGTACCTGCTGCGTTAGCTGTAGGGGTCTACAGCAGTTGCAGTTAAACGGTTTTATCTTGCAGTACCCGGCAAGATAAAATCGTTAAACTTAAAAGTTTTTTTAAGGGATTGTTATTTTTTAATATCATCATCATCATCATCATCCTCCTGCCCTTATCCCAACGTATTTGGGGTCAGCGCAGTATGTCTCATATCATACTGCACAAATGTTTCGGCTATATTTTATGATCGGCCGCCTGCCTGACGTCGTATTTTTTAATAATGAACTTTAAAAACAATGTTTTTGATACGAAATGTCCCACGTTTGTAAAGGTATGGAAATCGTTAATAACGCTAACATTTCCGTATTTATGTATTTATTTTTGAAACCTTTTAACACTGTTATTCATAAAAAATACATTGTTTCGAAATACTAATGGGCCAATAATTTAAAAGATTTAAGTCTGAATGTTTATTTAAAACTTTATTTTGTTTGAAACATTAATCAAACTTGTCGGTTACAAAATCGATCGTGTATTGTGTCCGTACCATTACCCATTACCGTGCAGATGACTGATGAATGTGAACGGAAATAACTATGAAGTTCAACAAACAAGTTTATTTCCTGTGCCAGGTGTGAATTGTGGCCCTTAGACGTGTTTGAGTTGGTTTGGTTCTGTTCTACCTAGCCTTTTCCCAACTATGTTGTGGTCAGCTTCCAGTCTAACCAGATGCGGAATACCAGTATTTTACACGGAGCGACAGCCATCAGAACTCCGCAACTCACTTACCGGGTAATACCGATATCCTAGGGTTAAACCGGTTGTCAGACTTTCGGGCTTCTGATTACCCGTAACGACTGTCATAGGTATTCGTATGACACCCGGGACCGACTGTTTAACATGCTCTCCGAGGCACGTTTGTCCTAGTTTGGCATAGGGTGATAATCAGTTATCGGAACAGGTAGTACATGAATTCGAAAAGTCAGTGGTGCCAGCCGACTTCGAACTCAGACCCACCTGCATGGAAGGCAACCTTTCAATCGCTAGGCTAGTTACTGCCTTTTAGATATTACTCAAAAATAGTAGAGAGGGGCTCGTGGCTAATTAACAACCGCGCGGATCATATGATTTGCAAGGTTAAGCTGAGTTTGCCGCGGTCAGCCCGTGGATGGGTGACCATTTCTTACACATCGAGACCCCTCCGGAGAGCACATTAAATCGTCCGTCCCGGGTGTCATACGAATACCTATAACAGTCGTTATAGTCAGAAGCCCGAAAGTAACAACCGGTCTAACCTTACGATATCGGCATTGCCCAGTAACTGGATTACGGAGGTCTGATGGCAGTCGCTTCGTGTATAATACTGTTATTCAGCCGGATCTGGTTAGATTGGAAGCTGACCCCAATATAGTTGGGAAAAGGGAAGCAGAACGACTCAAAAATAATAGGGAGAGATAATGCTCAAATATGTTAATGACATTATTTTTTTAGAAATACTGGATGACCCGGTGGACTTCGTAACAACTAGATATTTTTTGATTGATTTCCATTTTTTTTGTCCTTAACCACCCCAGTACTGAGCCAAAAATAAACTTTTTTTTTATCAAAATCGGTCGAGCCTTTTTCGAGGTTTTGCGAGACTAGCGCACGGAAATAGATTTTTATATAATTATCTATACTAATATTATAAAGAGTAAAGATTTGAATTTTTGTATGTAACGAATAAACTTAAAAACTACTGGACCGATTTCAAAAATTATTTTCCCGTAGAAAGCTAGATTATCACTGAGTAACATAGGCTATATTTATTACTGGAATAAAACTTCTCACGCGGGCGGAGCCGTGAGGACACACCTAGTATAGATTACATTGAAAAGCGACGTCAATACCTTTGTATTAAACCGGGACATAAGTGTATCAATCAAGCGCCTACAAAGGTAACCAATAGACAGCTAATAGGCGTCCCAATTACCACTGGAAACTACACAGTACCTACTATACCAATTTAACTAACCATCATACATCCTACCCTTATTACCTAAGACAATCAATACAATACAATACTCTTTATTGTACACAAAACAAACAAGACACATTACTATAAAAATAGAGATGTACAATGGGCGGTCTTATCGCACTAGGCGATTTCTTCCAGACAACCTTTGGATGGACATGAAGTGCAAGAAAAAAAAGAGAGGGGTAGCTCTCGGTGTAACAATAAATGAGGAGACATTAAATTAAGTACTTTAAATAAACCTAAAAACACAAATAAATAAATATTATATACAATATACTAATATTTAGACAATCCTCATAGATTTAATCCAGTCACACTTATAATATAAGAAGCAATAAGTACATCAATTAGTTCCAATTGTCGTCACATCTCGAGCAGAAACAAACCTATATTTCTGCCGGTGACAGGCTAGTTATTATGGGGGTATGGCTTCGCTGATTAGCTTCGAACACAAAAGGAAAACGAAGCACAACTGACGCACTATTTTCAGTTGTATTATCTACCTGGATAGCTTGGGGGTTTTCTGATGTTTAGCTATCAAACAAAATAGAATCGTCAAAAATGGTGTATAAACATCAAAGTTATGCGCGACCATGCCCAAAAACCGGTCAAATGCGAGTCGGACTGGCGCACCGAGGGTTCTGTACAAATATGTGGCGGCATCTATCACGCCACATGAGAACTACACAGCAAGACTATTAACTAGCAGAGTACAGCGGCAACAATGACAGCTGACAAATGAAACGTCACAAATCCTGCATCGCGATGTCAATATTTGACACGCAGATAGTATATACAACTTCCCAACATCAACCGTTGGGCAGTAGCCCACCAGGCATAAGACCCGCCTGGTTGGAGGGTCTTCCCTTTTCGTTGGAGAAACACCATACCTCTAACCTCCACAATGTTTTTTTTTATAATCCTACGGTCTTCGGATTTTTCTCGTTACTTGTGGTATAAGACAATGCTTCTTGCCATATTTCATGATTCTAGGTTAATGGGAAGTACCCCATAGGATTTGATTCCCCTGCGAGTGTCAAAATATGCGGTATAAACGGCCGTATCTCTTGATTGCTTTGACTTAGAAGTTTGATTTTTGAGTTGATCACAGCTCCAAGGGATTTCAAAATTAAGTTTTGATATTAATTTCAACTTGACACCTCCACGCGTTCCTCAGAAAAAGGTTCTTGACAGACAGACAGAGACACGGACAACGAAGTGATCCTGTAAGGTTTCCTTTTTTTCTTTCGGTACCCTAAAAATAACATTATACAGATGAATGGAGAACCAACTCCTTTTTGAATACGGTTAATAATTAGAAATTTAAAACCACTCGGGATATTGTAATGTGGCTGTCGATCCTTGTTAGCGATTATTATTAATGCGTTTCGCGTTTCCTCTTAATGGTGACTTTATAGGAATACTTATTCCCAATACAGTAAAATTATTTTCTGTCAGTTACAAATAGCTACGTTCGGAATTAATCATACGTTACTAGCCAAAGAATATAGTAACATATTGTTACTAGACCTGAGTAACGAAACGTCATAATTTTGGGAAGATTAATTTTAAATTTAATAATTTTATTAATGAATCAAAAGAATAAAACTTATCTATACTAATATTATTAATATTATAAAGCTGAAGAGTTTGTTTGTTTGTTTAAACGCGCTAATCTCAGGAACTGCTGGTTGGAATTGAAAAATTATTTTTGAGTTGGATAGTCCATTTATTGATTGATGATAATATTAGTATAGATAAGTTTAACGGGAAAAATGTCCACCCGTGCGAAGCCGTGACGGGCCGCTAGTACTATATAAATGCTATGAGTCTAAGAGACCTACATGGCTATAGTCAAATTAAAAAAAAAACGTAACAACAAACCTTTACTTTATTGAAGTCGTTACTGGGACATTCAAAAATCGTATGAGAGGTATTTTACTAAAGATTTTACCATTCTAATAAAGCTAAGTTTTGATGAAAATATTGTATTATTTAAATAAAAACAATCGTATCGAAGGTTGATAAATACAAGTAAAAACGACGAACAATATTTTTCGTGATATTTATATTTTAAATATAGTTTTGAAGTAGTGGGACAAAAAAAAGTGCTAGATATACATTTTTGTGTGAGTATGTCCCATGTCTGTCTGTCTAACATATAACACTCCTCCTTTTTTGTGGGGTGTTAAAAATATATTAGACTAGCTGTGTCCTCGCGGCTTGCGTAAGAAGTTTTATTCCAGTAATAAGTATAGCCTATTTTACTCAGTGATAATGTAGCTTTCTAACGGCTAAAGAATTTTTGAAATCGGTCCAGTAGTTTTTAAGTTTATTCGTTACATACAAAAATATAAATCTTTCCCCTTTATGATATTAGTATAGATTGACCTACAGGTTTATTTCTGTGTCGTAACAAAGGCTTACGTAAAAGCTCCATAACAAGGTTCCCATAACAAATGGATACTGCAGCAATGATATTGTTTACCTATTTAATTAATTCCCGGTAAAGCCTTTACAATGTGGAGAGCTTTGTAATACAATCCGACAAGAGCTTACAGGAACGAATACAATTGGTGGCATACACATCGGTTTATTTATAGAGGGGTTTTATTAAAGACTCATGTCAGATAATTATGCTAAATACACTTGGGAGCAATGAATCTGGGTCACCAACATAAACATTAATATCTCGGAAAACATTTTTTAACATTGTTTTATTTCTGTTAGTGACCCAAAATCATTGCTGTCGAGTGTATTTGTATAAAGTAATAAGTAAGTAATATTTGTATCTATAATATATGTTTGGTTCAAAGACCAAAAATGATAATTGAGTGAAAAAAAAATACCGGAATGCGTTGTGGTCTCGATTATCCATAACGAGAAACCCAACGGCCTGAGAACATGTATATTTCGAATTAGCCATAACGCGCTCTGGTTGTTTTTACAAGTGCCAGAAACACGGATTTCGCGTTATGGAAGATTTTAAGAGACCACAACGCGTTCAGCCGGGCTAATATGCGCAGCGCGATAAAATCTTGTCGTCGCATTATCTCGTGCCGAGACGAGATAAGCCATAAATGATTTTTATTGATAATACGACGACAAAATTATGTCGCGCCGCGCGTGTCCGGCTTGATTGTCAATTTTAAATACAACTGTATACTGTATAAATTCATTTGAAACGTGTTAACATCGATTAACTTCTTGCTGTTGATATTATTACAATACAAAAACTGAAAACCGTCCTTAAATATAATATATCTCAAACACAACTTCGTATTCACATCACAGGGCTACCTAAGAGCCTCATCAAGTAATAATACGCGTGGGTTGACAACGGTCACAGAGAAACGTGGACCCTGTTGTTTTTATGACAGCCCCAAATATCTTGTCATATCTATAATCTGCAAATTGTGGCACAAATGTCCTTTATAAAGGTCGTTTTATATAATACTGATTGTGGCACAAATGTACTTTATAGAGGACATTTAGTATCATACTAATTGTGACGCAAATGTACTTTATAAATGACGTTTAGTATAATACTGTGGCGCAAATATCTTCACATAGTATAAAACAAAACAAAACCTAAGCATTAAAGTTCTGATTAACAAATTAAGATGTGTATACATGTCATTAGTGTATTCTATTATGAGTTATGCTCTTGACAGTTATGGATTAACATTCAAAACTAACTTAGATAAATTAGAAGCACTTCAAATTAGATTCTTGAAACTACTTGTTACTCAAAAAACTAAAAACAGTTGTAAAGGATATTATAGGAAACTATTTAAAATATGTAAAATTCTACCGATTAGTTACAAACATAAGTATCTTTTAGCAGTTAACCACCATGGTACCCAGGAGCATAACCTAACTCGTGTAATCTACGATCATTAACACACGATCTATGGCTGCTGGCAATGTACCCAGAGTCACTAATTACTATGGTGACAGAACCCTAAAGAAACGAATACCATATCTATTGAACGGTCTGCCAGCTGACTTAAGGAGTGATATGAACAAAAATAGTTTTAAAAATAAATTTAAAAAATATTATTTAGAAATGTGTTAAGGTGCTACCTCTAAATTATAATTGTAAGTACTAAATTAATTGAATGTACAGAGATTCACCGACCCCACAGTCAAACCACTACTACGGTTTTGTGGGGCTTAGTTCATAAATTATAGTTACCTCATGTGAATATAAATAAATAAATAATAATAAAAGTCGCTCCCGCTATCTGTACGCTTAGATCTTTTAAACTACGCAACGGATTTTAATGCAGTTTTCAGCAATAGATAGAGTAATTCAAGAGGAAGGTTTATATGCCCCACATTAGTATCTACATTGCACTCGTACGGAGCCGGGGCGGGTCGCTAGTATTTTATAAAGGACATTTAGTATAATAAATACTAATTGTGGCACAAATGTTCTTTATAAAGGACGTTTAGTATTATACTAATTGAAATGTCCATTATGTTCGCAATTAAAGCTTTTTGCGTCATTTATTTTGATTGTAGAGCCGAATAAAATGGTATTATTGTACTAAAATAATTAAAAATACGTTTACAATGTCCTTTTTTGGTTACAGAAAGGATAACGATCCTTTAGGTACAGAGTTTCCTGAAATAATAAATGTGATTATTATATTTTTTGTTTTTCTTGTAAATGGTTTGTGCTATAAAAGCTATTAATTTTAAAATGTACCATTATGAGCTATTTGAAAATGACATACAACAGTAGCTGATATGAATCTTTATCTTTACATAGTATAAAATAAAGTCGCTCCCGCTGTCTGTCTGTCCCATACATACATACATACATACATAAACTCACGCCTTTTTCCCATGGGGGTAGGCAGAAACTATAGAACGCCACATGCTACGACTCTTACATACCCCTTTCGCTTCATCCACATTCATACATCTTGTCATACACGCACGCCGGTTGAGAGTACTACGCACCTGACCTTTGTGAAGAACATCACCAATAACATGTCTGTCCCATGTATGCTTAAATCTTTAAAACTACGCAACGGATTTTGATGCGGCTTTTTTTAATAGATAGAGTGATCCAAGAGGAAGTTTTATATGCGCCGCATTAGTATCTACATTGCATCCGTGCGAAGCCGAGGCGGGTCGCTAGTTAGTTATAAATTAACAACCAAGAACAACATTACGAATAAAAACACTTATTGATGAAGTATGAAATGAAATACGTACGTACAATATTCTGGAAATAGTTTATCCGGGATAAATGTGGATTGGACAGCAACGCTAATTAAATCTGCCTTCAAAGTAAATTGTGAAAAAAATATTCGATATAACAGGCCTTTGATGTTGGATGCTCCAGCGGCTGTCCATTAAGACTGGTAAATATTATAAAATGTAGATGTTAAGATAATCTTATGCTGTATAAAATCTATACTAATATTATAAAGCTGAAAAGTTTCTTTGTTTGTTTGAACGCGCTAATTTCAGGAACTACTGGTTGGAATTGAAAAAATATTTTTGTGTTGGATAGTCCATTTATCGAGGAAGGTTATAGGCTATATAACATCACGCTACGACCAATAGGAGCGGAGCATAAATGAAAAATGTTGCAAAAACGGGAAATATGTCCACCCGTGCGAAGCCGGGACGGGCCGCTAGTTATTACATAAATAATAATTGATAGAACTGTTAACTGCCTGGTTGGTTTAGTGGTGGCAAGCGCGACTGCTGATCGAGAGGTCCTGGGTTCGACCCCCGGTCGGGCAAAATGTTATTGGGTTTTGCCGTGTGGAATTCCTCAGTAGCAGTCCGGAGTTTGGATGGCAATAGGCTCACCACCTATTACATGGGACTTAAAGATAACGGCGAAATGAGAATGTTACACGCCTCTGCCCAACCCTTCGGGGAATAAAGGCGTGGTGATTAGAACTGTTCATCTCTTTTGTAGTAGAAGTTCTAGTGGAAGAGCTCGTTCGGGGAAGTACTACTATCTACCCATTTCTACCGCCACGGGGCCATTCAAGTATTACGTAAGCAGAATTTTGGTAATTTTTGACACTCCCCTCCCCCGTGTCAGCAAAAGTAAGCAAAGCTCTTACCCCCCGTCCTGTCCTTACGTAAACATTCGTATATATATATTTTTTTAATCTGTTCAGATTTCTTTATTGTTATTCATGAGCAGCAGTTTTCAAATCTAGAAAAATAAATAAATATTGCTGAAGTAGTCACCATCCAGACCCCCTCGTCTCCCATGTTATCAAGAATAAGCTAACCAAAGAGCCCCCCACCCCCCTTTGGTGCTTACGTAATACTTGAATGGCCCCCATGTAGTGTTGTTGTGTTTCGGTTTGAAGGGTACCAGTGAAATTACAGGCACATGATATTTTCCAACTTTGCCTCTAAGGTCAGCAATGCATCAGCAATCCTCTTGGTGTTGCAGGCGATGATAACCACTTTTCATCAGGTAAACCGTCGACTTGTTTGCCAACCTATTACATACAAAATAATGAAATTTGTATTTTCCTCGTGAATAGTTTTGTAGCTTTGAAAATTGAAATTAATTCTGGTAAAAATCTGGTTGGAAATCACTGTACCGTCGATAGAACAAAAATATTCTATATTACATAAGTATTCAATTAAAAACAGAGACCAGAAATTTGGAACGTGTCATACGTGTTAATAAGAAACTATATAACCGTCTATCGGGTTTCGTCAAAAATTCCGTTTAAAATTATCATGGCCAAATACGACAGTATAAGTTGCCGTTAACTTCGTGTTGTCACTGTCACTTCGCCTAAAGTGACAGTGACAGCAGGATACTTAACGGCAACTCAGTGGAACGCAGAGCTAAGAGGCTCATTGGCGACGTAAAACTGGTGGATGCCAAGCTTTACGGCTTGGCTCATCGCCGCAAAGTTGTCTGCTTCTATAGACTGTACTTCGGTGAGTGTGCTCCAGAACTCCACAACCTCATCTAGACACACTGAAAGTTACCATCCATACCTAGTTGCCATTCCACCAATTCGCACTAAGCGCTTCCAAACATCCTTCATAATGCGGACGGTAAAAATTGGAACTCACTACCTGCGTCTGTATTCCCGAACGCATACAACCCGAATTTCTTCAAAGTTAGAGTGAACAGGCTTCTTCTGGGTAAGCTCACTCCATCGTAGACTTTGTCTCTGTCACCTCTGACCTAGACTAGAGTCAAGAGCAAATCCATCTCAAAAGAAAGCTTAAAATTAAGTAGCGTTTGAGTATTTAGCCATCAGTCATTAAAAATTACCAACACACTTGTAGAGTTTTGGGTCAAAATTACATATAAAAAAAAACCTGAATCAATATTCTAAATATACTTTTCGTATCACAATTTGATGGATCCCTATTGTTTTTCATCTACACTCAATCACATCAGACTCCGAGTTATGAGACAAACGACCTTCGACCTCCCGTCTCGTTTACCATTACCTACAGGTATATGAATGTTCGTAATAAATTGGTATGGGGCTGCATTGATTAATCACCGGTACTTCGTTACCAGCGACGTGGCGTTGATTGATCGGTAAGGAGAGGGAAGGTGTTTCGTTGACAAAGATGTATCTGGAGATGATAGAGTTTTGTTCAGTGCAACACCACACAGCTATGTATATCTTCAGTCTTCTTCTTCTTTTCGTATGGTTAGTGACTAACCTAGTGTCAGAATTTATACCGCCCATGGGCCTCTTACTTGGCTTCACACGCCGTCGAAAAATACCTCTCAGGCATGCCGGTTTCCTCACGATGTTTTCCTTCAACATTTTTAAGCGAGTGATAATTATATAATACGCACATGAATCCGAAAAGCCAGAGGTGCGTACCTTGGGTTCGAATTCGAGACCTATGACTTGGCAGTCCGACGGTCACACCACTAGGCTATCACTGCTACAAACATCTATCTATATTGTGACGGGTGGTGGCTGACTGGCGGGGGTCCAGGCCTATAAAAGGTCGGGCACACTGCAGTTCGCCCTCTCGCACCGCTGCAGTTGCCAAGTTAAGTGTCACACCTGCTCAAGAAGACCCTGGACTCTGCATTGCTAAGAACCACGCCCTGTTCATCTATTTGTAATTCTTAATTAAATATATATAGTGTACGGTTACGGAGGGGCTCGTGGCTAAATAACAACCGCGCCGATCGTACGATTTGCAAGGTTAAGCTGCGCTTGCCGCGGTCAGTCCGTGGATGGGTGACCATTTGTTACACCTCGAGACCCCTCCGTGCCTCGGAGAGCACGTTAAGCCGTCGGTCCCGGGTGTCATACGAATACCTATGACAGTCGTTACGGGTAGTCAGAAGCCCGAAAGTCTGACAAACGGTTTAACCTTAGGATACCGGCATTGCCCAGTTACTGGGTTGCGGAGGTCTGATGGCAGTCGCTCCATGTAAAATACTGGTATTCAGCCGCATCTGGTTAGACTGGAAGCTGACCCCAAGATAATTGGGAAAAGGCTAAGAGGAAGTGTACGGTTACAAGTGTTATTCTTTATCCTCCCGTAAGTACACGCCTGCTAAATTTTATGTGCACATGATTGTTGAGGGTTGACTGCTAAAGCCACCCTAAAGTGTTTCAATATATCTATGCTATCTTTAGTTATAAATCAAATACAAGTCCAATAAAACCCGAAATCACAACGAAGAGGCATTGGTAGGTACATCTCTCATCATTTATTACCTTCGAGACGAAGCCAACGAGTTTTATGACATCCTAAAATATCAGGTGGACCATCATTTGTAAACATAAAACCTTTAGGTATTAAAGCTGTGTATTCACTAGGGGACAAATGTCACAAGTCGTTTGTCGCCTGCGACATCATAAGACGTCGCTCGACGACGCCAGATGCCTTTCCGCGACTATTTTTATGCTAAGACTAGTCGTTCGATGGCCGATGATACCCGATATGACACACGATGTCCGGCAACGTCGCACGATGTCGGCGGACAACGCTGGCGACACTTGTCGCGGGACTTTTACCCCTATGAATACCATGTCCGATAGTTATTTGCGACATCTATTTACCGTCGATTTTCGCACTGCGATCAATCGCATCTCTTAATTTCGCAATCCGTAATTCATTTTTTTTAAATTGTGTTTTACGATGACGATAAAACAGTACAATTGTAATTGTTGAGTTCCAAAAATATTGTATAATGGTCTGATTGAAATAAATGATTAGAGTTTGTACCTAGGTACTTGTACCTACTCTGGTTGTGGAGGGAAAAAGGAAGCGAAGGGTCGTTGCGATTTGCATGTGTGCGCAGGATAGAATATTATCGCAGCAGTGTGGGAGAATCGTACTTCAAATTATCAGAATATCGCGTTGATATTATCGAGCCATTTATTACGTGTGTACGTGTTTACACTTGACCCTTCCAATATGGGAGGACCGCAAAGCAAATTCTCGCAATACCGCGATGATATCAGATAACCTACATCATTATTATTTGCAACTGTGTGTGAAACCCCTTACACTGGCGTGCCATATTCATTGTCCAGTTTTATCCTTTGTGGCTTCTTGAAATTGTTGTTTTTAGGTCAGAGGTCGGTCAAAGGGTCTCTTCGGTGTTAAGTGTCAGATTTCACGGTAGATACTTGGTTGTGTGTTGATTTTGTATTGTGAGAAGTGTTGGGTTCTGAGAAGCAATTTGAACCAGAAATAATTCGCTTTTTTTTGCTTTAAAAAACGTTGCCCCACACTAGGATTTCTTCTATATTATGGGTGTGGTTACAGACACAAAATTAAATATTCACATGCACAAACGCTAACACCTGGTACAATTATTTCTTTCTTTTTTTTCTTTGAAGGTATACGTTGCCCCTCACTAGGATTTCTCCTGTAACGTGGGTGCGTTTACAGACACAAATTTTCACATGCACAAACGCCCAGACCCGGAACAACCATTTGCAGGCCATATCAAATATTTGATCCTTGCGGTAATCAGACCCATGACCCGTAGCACAGAATCCAATCGCTCAGACACTTCACCTAACATGTCATCGAAAGATTGAGGGAAGATGTTTTTTCTTAATTATACAGGGCGCATCCGAATTCGTGTAATTTCTTCAAACCTTGTGGTCTACTGGTGACACTGATTGGCCCTGCGAGGTTATTATGGATTCAACAAAGTAATAATTAAAAAAAAACATGTTGTTCTTAACGTGGGACAGCCGGTCGTGCCCGCCAGCTGTCTGGCGGGGCTTCCAATCACATAAACGTGTTTTTTT
This sequence comes from Amphipyra berbera, assembly GCA_910594945.2. Lineage (NCBI taxonomy): Eukaryota > Metazoa > Arthropoda > Insecta > Lepidoptera > Noctuidae > Amphipyra > Amphipyra berbera. The sequence goes on along the minus strand of OU343136.1, from coordinate 2,671,016 downwards.
TCCGCTTCCAGATCCGTGTAGCAACAATGGCAACAATGGTTAATTAATTCATACCCTTATCTTATCAAACAAAGGAAGGAATTCATTTTCAAATGATTACGTTCTTTTCCAGCAAAGAAAAAGAAATAAGGTCAGGCGAGGATAGTGGTGAAAAAATAACTAGTGTACTACCACAAAAAATTAAAAACGTTTAATCCAAAATTACAATCTTTGACATATTTTTATGTATAAATCACAAAAATCTCATACATTTATTTGACTTAATATAGCTAACCTAATATTTTATAATTTAATATCTTATACTTATTATTTGAAGGCACATGTTCCATTGTTTAAGACATTTTGCAGTCATGTAAAAGCCCTTACCTACATAACTATATCACATAGTAATTTTATTGTATTACTTACTTTTATCCTGTTACTGTTACATTACCTATATGATTATAGTACACTCGGGAGCAATGAATCCTGGTCACCAACATAAAAAAAACAATTCTAAAATGTTAATATTTAATAATGTTTTCCGAAATATTAAGGTTTATGTTGGTGACGCGGATTTATTGCTCTGAAATGTACTTGAAGCTTAAAAATGCTTTTAATTAGTGCGACAGATTGTAGCGCAACTATCGCCAGACAGTAGCGCAACAGACGTAACGCTAAAAAATGGAATTAAAGTCTGATGCGATGGTCGCGCTGCAATGTGTTGCTTAGATTATAAGCTCATATTTATTATTAAGATTAATTCTGTTATTCTGTTGTTATTAATATTTGCTTTCGTATATAACTAAATACTTATTGAACTTTAAACTTAACACAACCGTATCTTTCTAAATAACATATTGACTTTGTTGTTAAACATTATCTAATTTGTTTATATTTTTACATAACATTGATTACGAAAAAATATCTACTTATTTCTGTCACCATAATTACACTTAGTAGGTAGATATAAATAATTATGTACAGTTTTATTCATGTTCATGTATGTAAATCTCTAAAAGCGCAAATAAAGTTGCTGTTGTCGCGAGACATTTTTTAGTAATCAAGATAAAACTGAATATTAACCCTAAAATGGCGTACTCGATGCCAGGTTCCTCACATAATAAGAGAGGCGTTAGTTTGAAGTGCATCGCATTCAATGCATTCTGGAATCTGGAGCCATTCCAGATCATGTGGTCAAGAATGTCGGACGGTTGAAGTGGACGATAGCCACACGTATTGCGGTCAGAATTAAGTCACGTAGTAAGACCTATAGGACAATTAGTTGTACTGAGACCACAACATGAATGTGGTCCTAACATAATTTATAATTAAACATATTTTTTTTCGACCAAGGCGGGGGGTCATGTTTTAGAGATCATCAATAAATTGCGTCACTCAAATTTTATATTTTTGACCCATCTCGCCCTTGTCACAGGCGCGACCACCTGTTCCCCTGTTGTGACGTCACACAATTTGCAATTTACATCTATAAATAATTTAAATTAAAATAACATAAATATTGCAAAATATTAGAACTAAATACGACCGCCATCGACAGTATCGCGTTTTTTTTTAGTTTTAGATGTGACGGCACGATACTTCTAGTCTTTTCCCTCCATTTGTCACACCAGATCACACTTTCTGGACCCCCTCTCCCTTAAAGTGTGACGAAATTTACACATGGTCATTTGAACATGATGATAACGAAGTAAAAGGTCAAATCACTCTTTAATAACATAACCCAACTGCTTCATTTCCCTATCAAAGTTTTCATCTCTGTACTTCTTAATCTTCTTCAGCCAAAGATCGAAAGAGGCCCCAGATCTGCAGGTGCCTCCATACCTCGGAGGTAAGCACTCCAGGTCCAGGTGTTGGTGGAGAGACTTCAGATCACAGCCGTGGAAATGAATGGTCTTCCACGCGTACTGAGGAATGAACCTCTTGAAGAGATAGAAGAAGGTGTTCAGGATCCAGGAGTAGTTGATGATGTGGACGCCTTTGAGGCGCAGAGGTGTCGCTACCTGGAAACAGAATGGCATTTTTAGCTTTTATTAGCGGCCCGTCCCGGCTTCGCACGGGTGGACATTTTTCCCGTTTTTGCAACATTTTTCATTTATGCTCTGGTCCTATTAGCCGTAGCGTGATGTTATATAGCCTATAACCTTCCTCGATAAATGGAGTATCCAACACAAAAATAACTTTTCAAATCCATCCTGAAAGAGAGTGTTCCTGAGATTATCGCGTTCAAACAAACAAACTCTTCAGCTTTATAATATTAGTATAGATTGTAGCATAGCCTGTATAGGCTTACACTCGGGAGCAATGAATCTGGGTCACCAACATAAACATTAATATCTCGGAAAACATTGTATAACATTGTTTTATTTATGTTGGTGACCCGGATTCATTGCTGCCGAGTGTAAATGACTAGATGTGGCGCTTACATAATAGTGACGTATTTCTGTGAATTATCCACAAGGAAAGCATATATATAGAACAATGTTTTATACGAAATTGTACAACTCTTGTTTCCGAATTTGTACGAATTATGCGACCAATTAAGTGACCTATCCGAAACTGATCCAAAGAGGACGAAGCCGGGATTATAAATATTATAAAGACACAAAGAAAGATTGACTGAGTAATAATAATTTGTATAAAATCGAAAACACAAAGATTGCCAAGGCGCATATAAATTTATGTCGTAGTACTTTATAATACGCTTGCCTTCCATGTAGGAGAGTACCTCTGACTTTTCGAATTCATGTGGGGCTCAGAATTTGATTAAACATCGTAGGGAAACCTGCACACCTGAGAGGGCTCCATAAAGTTCTCGATTATGTGTGGAGTCTGCCAACCCGCACCAGGTCAGCGTGGTGGACTAAGGCCTAAACCCTTCTCATTCTGAGGAGAGGCCCGTGCCCAGTACAGTACAGTACAGTAATGAGCAAATTATGTTATGTAGTACTGTATAATGCATAATTTATTAGGCATTGATGGTCACATAAATGGGCATGACAACATCCTTGTCAGTTATAGTTTTTGCTAGACTAGCACGTCAATAGAAGTAGTTTTTATAATACCTATTCATGAGACAATCATTGAGCGTTCTCACGACAGAAGGACCTTTTGTTAAATAAACAAAAGAGCAATTTTTAACTTGATTTAGCATATTATGGTAAAATCATTGAAACTGAACTGGAACCACCCGGCAACAGCGAAAATTATTGAAAACAGCATTCAGAACATAGAAAAAAAAAAAAGAATTTCTTCAGATATTTATTAGATACTGGTTAGAAGTTTATTATTGCAGTAATAGCCTAGCGGTTGGACGCTTGACTTCCATGTACGAGGATCGTAATATAAACTTGGCCCGAGCCTGACTATTCAAATAATTTGATTATCATTTGCGTTAACCGGTATAGGAAAATATCGTGAGGAAACCTGCTAGCCTGACAGGATTTCAGAAAAGAATTCTCGAAGGTGTGTATAGTCCATTGTCTTGCACCAGGCCAGCGTGGTGGACTTACCCCTAAACCCTTTTCATTCTGAAAATAGGCACGCGCCAGGTCAGTAATGGGCTGATTATGTTATGTTATAATGTTTCCCGATTGATTGTCATTGTCCAGTAACTGGGATGCGGAGTTCTGCTGGCAATCGCTCCGTGTCAAAACTGGTATTCAGCCGCATCTGGTTAGACTGGACACTGACCCCAACATAGTTGGGAAAAGGCTAGGCAGAACATAATTTTTCCCGATTTTCCCCAAGTCCGCAAATATACATGTCGGAGAATAAATCATTTAGAAAATAAAGGAGGGTAGTCGTCAAGATGAATCAACGTACCCGACGTTATAAAAACAGTTGTTATTCGACGGAGCGGGGCATTCCATATCGAACCGCCGAAGAAGTCTGACCTTTTATATCTGACTAGCTTGTCCTTATTGTCTGATCTTGTGTAAATTGTTATATTGTGATATATTGTGAACTAGCTTCTGTAACTAATCACTAACCAAAATACAAGTACTCTTAGTGGTGGAGAGTCTATGTTAGTTTTAATTACGAAATACCCGCTTTACCTTCTGATAAGCAGACACTGGTCTAAACTGTAATGCTATACTCAATTCTATCAAACTCTATAAACGGTGTGTCTGCGACATACATATAAACTTTAGTTGGACATCTGGACATCTAGAACCAGCTTTAAAGATATGATTCAACTTACCCCCATCAAACAGACAATTTGGTAAGCAACAGTAGGAGTCAAGGTAGCAACGTGTCTCAACGTGATGCCCTCCAAGTCTACAATGACGGTGCCGCCGAGGATCTGAAGCTTGGGCTGCCGGACGCCTATCTCCGTTATCGCCATGCCGGCTCGCACTAATTCTTCAACGGGAAACTCGCTTGGATCCCAACAACCTGAAAAAAATAAATTTTTCATGAGTTAACACAAAACTTCTGCCATTCACCGGTAGGGTAGGCAGTTGTAAATTTATTAAAATTAAATTGCTATAAACTTCTAAAATAAAATAGGCAAGATTGAAAAATCTAATTAAATATTCAACATAACATCACGCCTGTATTCCCCGAAGGGTTGGGCAGAGGTGTACAGTTACACCCTCATGTCGCCAGTTATGTTTAAGTTCCATGTAATAGGTGGCGAGGCTATTGCCATTACTACTTGCTACTGAGAAATTCCTAATGTAAAAACCCAATAACACTGCCCGACCTGGAGAACGAACCCAACCAGACCAACAAGGCAGTCCAAATAAAAACAGTTACAGATAAATAATCAAGTTATAAGCAAATTAATTATTTTGACTATACAGCAACAGAACTAATAAAGAATTACGTCATACTTCTAAAACTTCATAGTAGGAAACTTGACATCATTGGAATAAGAATAAATTTATTTGTTCATTGTTATAAAATAACCTTATAACTATTACATAATGTAGGTAGGTATTATCTTATTAGCAGTTTTTTTGGACAGTGGTCCCCAAACGAGGTAGCTGCCTGTAACTAGGTAGTTGGAGACCTTTTATTATGATATTCCATACAGTGTCCATTTCGCGCGACAAGGACAGATAATGCTCCCTCAAAAAACTAGAAAAGCTTAATTTTTTTATCGTTTTTATTGATTTTTCAACAATCGTGTCCTTTCTGTTCCTTTTTAACAGACTTCCAAAAAAGGAGGTTATAAATTCGGTTGTTTTTTTCTTTTGTTTAATGTTTGTTATTTGAAATAATAATTATTAAAATTCATGAACTTTTTTTTAAATAGTCGTATACCCCCATTGTCGACAAAAATGATATACTGATGCTATGTCACGTCAGCATGTAAACGCCCCCTGCTGATCACTGACCTCCTCATGGATCCCTTGAACGATGACGATCTTGCCATAATAATCTCGCTTGCAAATGAATTGGCGATTGCAGAATATTGTTATAACCACAAAAGACCTGACTGTGTTGGTTTGAATAAAACCTATAAACGTTTCATATAACGTAAAAACGTACCTATTAAAAATACAGCGGGAAAAGTGAACAGTGTGTTAAATTATTCTTGACTCTAATAACCAATTTTATAAAAAAGTAAGTCTTTTTTAACCAACTTTCTAAAAGGAAGAGGTTATCAATTCGATGTGATTTTTTTTGTCGAGTCTTTATCAAAAACTGCTATAAAAAATGAGGATATTAGTGAAATCAAATCAAATTTATTTCCAATTGTATGATTCTACGCTTGTAGTTTTTTTTTTATAAAATACGTGACTATTTTTAAATAGGTACTTATTTTTCATTAATAAATCACCAAAATGAATGAGTGAACGGCAATTAACAAAAGGAGGATTTATAAGGCGGATGTCAATGGAAACGCCGGTAGAGGACGTCCTAGAAGGACATACATCAATGTTATGGGTGATGTTTTTCACAAAGGACAGATGCGTAGTACTCTCAACCAGCGTGCGTGTATGACAAGATGTATGAATGTGGATGAAGCGAAAGGAGTATGTAAGGGTCGTAGCATGTGGCGTTCTATAGTTTCTGCCTACTCCTATGGGAAAAAGGCGTGAGTTTATGTATGTATGTAAAAATGAAAAGGAAGGTTATAAATTCGATGTGTATTTATTTTTGCTGAATCTTTATCTAAAACTACTATTAAAAACGATTGGTTAAATCAAATCAATACATACAATTGTAATCTGCTACTCAATTGCCTCGTTGGTCTAGTGGTGGCAAACGCGACTGCTGATCGTGAGGTCCTGGGCTCGATCCCCAGGTCGGGCAAGTGTTGGGTTTTTCCGTGTGGAATTCCTCAGTAGCAGCCCGGAGTTTGGATTTGTGCCCGGTTGATGACAATAGGCTCGCCCCCTATTACATGGGGACTTCGAAATGAAGGTGTTACTATACACCTCTGCCCAACCCTTCTGGGAATACTGACAGGCGTGATGTTATGTTTGTGTTATGTATTCTGCGCTTGTAGATGTTTTTTTATGAAACACGTGACCATTTTGAAATACTTAATTTTTTTTAATAAATCACCAAACGATCCTTTACCTCTTTTTCATTTTGGTTTCGGTCAAACAAAGCACCCAATATATTTGAATCTTGAAAAGCTTCAAGTACCAATATCAGATTCTGATCCCAAAACAATAAAAAAGGTTACTGTGATCGATACACTTGTCAAGTATCAAGTATGTCCACCGGTCAATTTGAAGAGTCTCGGCCATCCCTTACGTAGTTTCGGATCCGATTATGTAAATCAAGTCGTACAAATACTTCAAAGTCTATCATTTTGTGTAATGAAAGTGTAAAATTTACCTTAATTCTGCTATCATTTTGAGAAATTCATGGAGCTTGTCCATAGCAAAGGATACTTTTGGTTGTAATTAATTGGGTTATAGAGTTTGGATATCATTTTGTATTAAATACTAATGTTCCAGACTCGACAGTGAATAAAAATCAATGATTGTCATGACCAATCAACACCATTTATTTTTTTATAAACAAAAGCCAAAATCAAAAATATTGTAGTCTTTCCTTCCATCCCTTTCTCTCATATGCATTCATCCCTTTCATTCACTCCTACGTTTCGTTTCAAACACTTATATTTATTCTTGGTCCATGGGGTGACTAATACAGAATACATTTCCGAGTTGTATGAGGTGGTAAACTTGGCACCATAGCTGCACCCGAAAAGTGACAATAGGCTCGCCATCTGGGACTTAATACTAAAGACGAAACGTGGAAGTATAGACTCCTGTAATAGAAGAATACCTCTGCTTACCCCTTCGAAGGTTAGACAACGATTCAGATGTCATTCAGATTCAGAACTTTCCAATAAGTCAGTTGTCGAATGTATCGGTTTGTTATCTCTTTTACTCTCGTTACGAGAGTCGTAGAAAAACCGAGATAAGAAATCAAACCGGTCGACAATTGGCTTATTGGAACGTTCTGGATTAGAAGGCTCCTGGTCATAATTTTTTTGCAAGGTTTTGTTGACCTTTTCCCGTACTTCAACTGGATGTTATGTATTTTCTTCTTACATCCAGAACTTATAAGAAAGTAGAGGTCGTCTGCGTCTTCACTCACGTGGTTGATTTTAATCGTGTATTCCGCTTTTTTCGGGATAAAAGTAGCCTTTGTCGTTCTCCGGGTTCTAGACTATCCCTATACCAAATTCCATCAAAATCGATTCCGTAGATAAGTCGTTATGAGGGAACAAACAGACAGACAGTGTTACTTTCGCATTTTTAATAGTAAGGATAACTACTGCTTACTTCTGCTTCTTTTTTAGTCTTTATGCACTCAATATTAACTGTCGGTCTCCTCAAAAGTAGGTAAAGTCAAAGTCAAAGTTTTTTATTTCAAATAGACCAGATTTCAGGCACTTTTAAAACGTCACAACTAGGTGCACGGTTCCAAAAGGTAGGTTCTATGCAGAAGAGCCGGCAAGAAACTCCATGAATACTCTTTTTAAAATAGTAGTTCATTACAATTCCATTACAGTAGTGTGAGAAATAGAATGAGAATAATGCAGGTTAATGTAACAAATAAACTCACATAAGAGTAACAAATAGAAAAATATGCCTTCTAGGATTGCCATAGCAGTTAAGGGCAGGGCTGACCAGTCCCGACAGACGGCACCCGTTCACGAGCTATTCACGTACTATTTTAAATTCCCCAAAAACATATATCAAGTAATCTCTTACCGAATCTAAATACTGAGAGTCTTCCGGTATCGGGTCTATCAAGCATGGTCCCTTCATACGCGTTCTTCACTTTGACCAGCCCCCACAGGTCCACACCCTCGTAGAGCCGCTTGTGCTGTTCTCTGAAGGCGCTGTACCGGACCATCTAAGGAAGCAAGGCCAATTATACAGCGTGTAAACCAAATCATGTAATTCCTTCAAACCTCGTGATGTACTGCTGACATAGATTAACCCTGACCGGGATACATATGGAATCAATTTTAAAAAAATTACAGAAAGTAAACATGTGTTCTTAACGTGAGGCATTTCAGCGGCCCGAGTTAAATGATCGCGCGGCGAGCCATAGCTGCGCAATTCGCTCGGGGCGCTAAAATGCCTCACGTTAAGAACACATGTATACCTACTTTTTGTACTTTTTTTTATTGATTCCAAATGTATCCTGTTCAGTGTTAATCTATGTCAGCAGTACATCACGAGGTTTGAAGGAATAACATGATTTCGTTTACATCCTGTATAGCCTGGAGAATTAAATTTGAACGAATCATTTTTAACACCCGACGCAGGGGAGTTTGAGTAGTGAACTGTTGGGCTTTCGTAGTATACGTGGTGGGGATTTGTGGAAAAAATATTGTTAACATGAAAAAGAAATGCACATACCAATTTATGAGCTCTCGGTACAATGAAGCTCCTGGCTCGCAGAAACCGCAGCAGGTATTCGTCATCTGTCCTGGATGGGTGACATTCATCTCGATCTGGAACAACATTGTGTTATATAAATATACAATAAAATATTTAGTGTTAATTCCGCGAAAAAACAGTTGATCAAGCCTGTATGCAGTATGCAGCACCGCCCGCAAATATATGGCAAATGCAGAAGGTGCGATTAATAACATGCAACACACAAGCAAAACAAACCTTTACGACACGTGTTTCGCCCCTCCACGGGGCATCCTCAGGTGATGTTGACTCGTCGACCGCTTGGACGCGAAACATTGTGTTATTTAGCAAAATAAGTAGTGCCTTTGCAACGAGTCTCTGAGGTGCGGGATTTAGGGGTTACCGTCACTCCGAAATTATCGTTTCGCGATCATATTACGAGGATCTGTAAAAGGGCGTTTAGAAACTTGGGGTTTGTTCTGAGACAGACAAGGCATTTCGAGAACATCGCAACTGTCAGAGTTCTGTATGACGCACTTGTCAGGAGTCATCTTGAACATAGTGCTGTCATATGGGCTCCGCATGAGACCAAGTACTCGGTAATGCTGGAACGGGTATAGAACAAGTTCACGCGCCACTTGTACAATAAACTATATGGGGTATATCCGTTTTACCCGTTGATGTACCCCACTCTGTTTGTGCTCGGTATGGTCGGGTACAACCAACTGAGGGTACGGCGGGAATTCACGCTTGTTGCGTATGTGGTTAGGTTACTTCGTGGCATTGAGCATAATCCAGGAGTACTGCAGCGCCTAAGTGTATGTGTACCCGAGTGTGGAGGCGTGTGGAGGCGGCGCCGCCCGCCACTACTGGCCGTGCCAGCGGCCAGGACCAACCTTCTCGCCAACACACCATTGACCCGCGCAATTCGGGTTATTAACGATCTTCACGTGAAGATCGATGTATTTACATGCCCTTTGAGTGAATTCGCAAAAATACTGTTGTTTTTGTTATGTTACAGTGTAGATTAGTGTAGGATATAATTAGGTTGTTGTTTTTATTTTATTTTTATATGTATAGATATTTTTTAATTGTATGGTAATTTTAAGACCACACTATCGCATTAGGTATACACCTGTAATGATAGTTGTAAGGGAGATTATAATAAATAAATAAATAAATAATAAGTACTAACATTCACAGCAGTCCTTTTCATGATCCATCATCGCAGTTGGGTTTTTTTAAATGTAGTTGGTATGTGTTATTAGGTTTTTCCAGCAGAAATTTCTCAGTAGCAGCTTAGTGTGTGAAATTGTGCCCGGTTAACGGCAATAGGCTCGCCTCCTATTACATAGGACTTAAACATGATTGGAGAAACGGGGGTGTGCTAAAAACATCTCTGCCGAACCCTTCTGGGAATACAAAGCGTGATGTTATGTTATGTAATTGGTATGTTGGCCGATGGCCCACCTGATGGAAATCATTTACCTCCTATTAACACCTAGAACACCAAGAGGATTGCTGGTGCGTTGCCAATCTTGGAGAAAAAAATCTAAAGCCTCAAGTGCCTGTAATGTCACCGGCACTCATACTTTCCAAACTGGAACAGAGCAATGCTGCTTGGCGGCAGAAATAGGTATGGTGGTAGTATTTCCCCAGACGAGTTCTTTCACGAGGAGATCTACTAGACTAAAAATTCAAAAACACATACTTTACGTATTTGAGTTAAACGACCGCGCGGCGAGAGATAACCGCGCAATTAAAGGGCGCTTAAATGCCTCACGTTAAGAACACATGTTTACTTCTTGTAAATTTTTTTATTGCATTCAGAAGTATCCCGGTCAGGGTTAATCTATGTCAGCAGTACATCACGAGGTTTGAAGGAATTACATGATTTCGTTTACACCCTGTATAAAATTGACATTGGTGCCATTGCCAATTGGTAATAAACAAATGTGAGAATCACAACTTGGAAATAAATAAAAGTACCTTTTTATGTAAAAAATCAACGTTTATTATAAAATGTCACAAAATAATTTTTATGATTAAATCCAGAGATCAAAACCTTATATTTCTACTAAATTGGCCACATTTTCGTTTTCAGTATTCACCGAAAAGAAGGAGGAGAGCTACTAGACTAAAATTAACTCCCTAATTCAAAAACAAATTATTATGTAATCTATACTAATATTATAAAGAGGAAAGATTTGTATTTTTGTATGTAACGAATAAACTAAAAAACTACTGGACCGATTTCCAACCCTGTTTCCCAATTCTCTTCAAACTCCTAATTGAGTCTGTGACCTTTCTAAAAATAAAACACTCGTGTATTTTAAAGATTCATGAAGGTAACATAACATCACGCCTGTATTTCCCGAAGGGTTGGGCGGAGGTGTATTAGCACCCTCATTTCGCCGTTGTCTAAATTCCATATAATAGTGGGCGAGCCTATTGCCATCAACCGGGCACAAATCCAAACCTCGGGCTGCTACTGAGGAATTTCACACGGAAAAACCCGATAACACTTTGCCGGACCTGGGGATCGAACTCAGAACCTCACGATCAGCAGTCGCGCGAGGCAGATTCCTTTTTAACCGACTTCCAAAAAAGGAGGAGTTCTCAATTCAATTGTTTTTTTTTGTGTGTTTGTTCCGCGATATCTTTGCTAATTGTGAACCGATTTTAATGATTCTTTTTTTTGTTTGACAGAGTATTCATTCGAAGTGGTCCCATTTAAATTTGGTGAAGATTTGATGAAGAACTTCGGAGGTAGACAATTTGAAGTCGGTTTTTTTTTGTTAAAACGTTTTTAAAAACCCTGTGTCCGTGTAACAGTACGCTTAATGTGTCATTCGTTGTCATAACTAATGTAGGTACATACCTACTTACCTATTTTTTTTTTCTAAGGCGTCATTTTTCTATTTTGTATTTATATTATTATTTGTAGATCATGTTCGACATGTTTAACCCTTACGCTGAGTTTATTTTTGTTTCACATTATCATTTAAGATTAGACATTTTTGGATATTGGAATAGTAATTTTGAATAACCAAAAGTGCAAACTTGCATTTTATGAGACCCATGTTACCGGGGTTGTGGTCGAGCCAAGAGTGACATAAAATGGATAGATGTCAACGCCTCATCTTAACAGGAAGTGCGTACCGCGCCGCCTGCTGTTTCAATTGACATTGCCATATTTTTGATTAGCTGTCATAAATTAAAAGTAGTTTTTATCCTTTATTTTTTATTATATTTTTGTAGTTTATTGACACATTATAAAACACTTTTATCCATTCAAGTATAATAGAATATATATTTAAAATTAACTACCTCCATCCGTGTGTCACTGCGGGGGTACCTACCAGCTGAAAATCAGCGCTGGGTGTTTGGACGCCTAGCATATGCTGAGTTGGTGACCTTTTCGGCATGGACATGCTTGACAGCATAAAATGTGTGTTTAATTTTTTTTATATTGTTTTTTCTTTGTTTATTTTATTTATGCTGTCAGTGTTCTTGGCTGAATAAATTAATTTTCTTTCTTCTTTCTTTCTTTCTATTTTACCGGCCCATTACGTCACATTCCATAAAGTGTACAAAAAAATCTTATTACACCATTACTTTACATAGAACAATTTGTATGATATTTCTTTCTAAGTTATGACTTGACATAGATATTTTCCTTATTCATAATCAACCTTTGAACTCTCGTTATTTTTCTAAGAACTTGCCGCTGAGGCCTCACCTATTTGTTTTAGCGCTAAATAAAATAGTTTGTGGGTGTATTCAAGGAATTCTTGAACATGTATTCTATTATAATTCTATTATCTACTTTTGATCTTCTAATATAACGAAAAAACTTATGGTCTTCTTCTTTTCGTGTGGTTAGTGACTAACCTGGTGTCAGAGTTTATGTCGCCCATGGGCCTCTGACTTGGCTTCACATGCCGTCGAGAAATATCTCTCAGGCATGGTTCTATCTCTCCGGTTTCCTCACGATGTTTACCTTCACCGTTTTTTAAGCAAGTATACAACACTCACATAAATCCGAAAAGTCAGAGCTGCGTGCCTTGGGTTCTAACTCGAGACCTATTGGCAGTCCGACGGTCACACCACTAGGCTATCATTGCTTAAACTTTAGATAAGAGGCAGAGGTGTATGAAGTTTGAGTATCCTTTTGATTTGTTTTTTATTTAGGTACATAAGTTTCAGTAAAAATGTTTTTATTAATATAGGTATATAGATCCTCCCCTTTTTAGGACGAGCCTATCTTCAGCGTAAACTGCTGATAGTTTAATAATAATATTAACAGTTAGACCAAATCAGCTATTTAGGTATGAATTTATGATTTGACTACCTTGTTGGTTTAGTAGTCGCAAACGCGACTGCTGAGCCTAGGGTCCTGGGTTCGATCCCCAGGTCGGGCAAAGTGTTATTGAGTTTTTCAATTAGGAATTTCTCAGTAGCAGCCCGGAGTCTGGATTTGTACCCGGTTAATGGCAATAAGCTCGCCCTCTATTACATGGGACTTGAACATAACTGGTGAAACGAGGGAGTGACTAAAAACACCTCTGCCGAACCCTTTGGGGAATACAAGGCGTGATGTTATGTTATTTATGATATTCATTGATAGATTTATGCCCCGTTCCTATGGCTAGAAACGAATCGTTTTGCTTCCCAATTGTAGCATCTTTTATTTCCAAACTGGGCATATAGGATATGGATGGATATGGGATTTATAGGAATATTTACCTATGATACTGTCACTAATATATGGTTCAGTCTATTACACATAGCTATGGGATATTTGTTTCATTATTGGTAAAGATTTTAACCAATTACACTCGGTAAATTATAGGAATCGGACAGTAAACAAAATAAACAATTGATGCATATAGTAGTACTGTGACCGAAACTTACCAAATATCATTTTTCTAAGCTCCGTGATGGCTGTCGCCCTGGTAGCTACGTTCTCCTTGCATTGTTCGTACGCGATCTCCATCAACTCTGGGTCTTCCTTCGTGTTGAGTTCGGCCTCGAAGCCGATTTCTAAGAAGCACTGATACATTATGATGTCCTGGTACTTGCGACCTGAAAAAAAAAAAGATTTATGAAGAAAAAACTTGAGCATTTAAAAGATATCTCCAACATATTATAGCCAGGTTATAGCCGTTTGACTAACCTCTGTGCTATTTGTAAAGTCGGGTACACACTCTCGCCGAGACAGCCTGACACGATTATCTCTATCTTAACATTTAACATCAAATAACCAAGAACACCATTGTAAGAGATTGTAAGTCACATGCTGTCTCGGCGTACATTGGTTTTTTCTATTTTGTGGGTTCAGTTAGAAGTGTCTAAAAGCACCTTTATATTCGTACTAGCGGCCCGTCCCGGCTTCGCACGGGTGGACATATTTCCCGTTTTCGCAACATTTTTCATTTATGCTCTGCTCCTATTGGTCGTAGCTTGATGTTATATAGCCTATAACCTTCCTCGATAAATGGACTATCCAACACAAAAATATTTTTTCAATTCCAATCAGTAGTTTCTAAGATTAGCGCGTTCAAACAAACAAACAAACTTCAGCTTTATAATATTAGTATAGATTACCATCAGATTGCAATCAATCAAAAGCACTCGGCTAAGTGTGTCATTAAATACAGACTGGCCTTTAAGATTTTACATTTATTTACTGACTTGAGTAAGTATGAAATTACAAGCACATAAAATATGAGGGTATTTAACTTCGTCTGTAAAGTTGGTAACGCTTCATCAATATTCATACATCTCGTCATATACGCACGCCGGTGCTCCTCATTCATCCGCATTATATGTGCATACCATGAGAATCTATTGCTGCCATGAAGATAAAGGTAAAAATGGACACCACCCTGTGAACAACTAGAAAGTCGAAACATTTGGCCTTGACTATTTACTTTGGGGGTCTATCTCTTTCTAAATAGGCCTCTTTACAAATTTTTCGACTTTCAGTAAATGTTCGTAGTATGGTTTCCATTTTTACCTAAACCTTCATGATTGCTACAATATTAAGTACAAAAAAACACCAAATATAAAAAAAAACTTCCACATATTAATAGGGATGGACCGATTTATGTTCGGTATTCGGCATATTCGGCAGGTTCACCGAACATTCGTCTTCGGCCGATTGTTCGGCAAAAATGCCGAATATTCTACCGAATAATCTTGCGTTAAATGGTTGCCTTTATGCTTCTATGAAGCAGTATAATTAAATAATGGATACAACTATATTGTGTCTTAACATTTTATCGTCAGATTCACAGAAAAATGTCCAAATGATCGTTCTCTTCCTTCCACTTATTTCATTGTTATTTTGGCAATTCACCGAGTTTTAACGATTTTGTACACAAAAACAAATGCACGTCGCAATGTTTTGTCGTTAACTAGATGACGCAGTAACAGTCCGGGGGTAGCAGTGTGTCAGCGGTCGTAAGGGTCGCACGATTCAATGCGTTCGACATGTATAAGACTTGAGTATTTGCAATGCATGATAAAGCGCGCCATATCCTGCCGAATATTCAGCCGAATGTTCGGTTTGGTAAACTTTTAACCGAACATTCGGCCGATTATTCGTATTCGGTGAAACCCTTATTCGGCCCATCGCTGCATATTAATAATTTGTATCAACATTACTATTTCAGCCTTGAATACTCTCCATACTGATTAGAATAGATATAAAAAATCTTGACAAACCGGTTTAGGGTATCAATGTTACTTCAATTAACGTAAAGTATATACTTATACTGTCTGACGCAATAGTAAGAGATAACACGCATTATCTATCTACACTAATATTATAAAGAGGAAATATTTGTATTTTTGTATGTAACGAATAAACTTAAAAACTACTGGACCGATTTCAAAAAATCTTTTGCCGTTAGAAAGCTACATTATCACTGAGTAACATAGGCTATATTTATTATTGGAATAAAACTTCTTACTTATTCTATAAAAAACGGAAGTTTTTCTCTATATAATAATACCTATTAACACAAAAATCTAAATATTTAGATTTCTGTGTATACAAGGATAGTCGGAAAGGGGGTACTAAGCCGAAAGCGTGTTAAGTACACAATAAGGGATAACTTTTGTTCTACAACTTTCCCCAAAACTCGATAGTTTAAGAGAAATAGCTTTTCAAAGATTTCGTAAAAAATATGCTAAAATCTATCTGTCCATAGCTATGATCAGCTGTGTTTACTATTTAGGTCATATTTGGGGTCACGGATTAGAAAATTAATTTTCTGAATTCATAACTAAAGCAGGAATGTTTTTTTTTAAACTAAAATTATAATCTTTTTGCATGCAATTAAAAAATATCGAATTTTGAAATTTTGCTTTAAAATAGTCATCAGCGATACTTTAAGTGGCCCGCGGCTTAGTACCCCCTTTCCGACTAACCTTTTATAGTTCACTCATCATCTCCCTAGGTGCGGTCGGCACAACATGTATTCCGCTCCCATTCTCCTCTATCATCTCAGTACTCACTCCTTTCTTACCCAACCAATCCATCCATCTTTTCTTTGGCCTACCTCTACTTGTATGTCCATCCACATTTATATTTAACACTCTTCAAGTGACATGGCTTTCTTCCCTCCGCATAATATGGCCATACTACAGTTCCCTATAAACAAAAACTCCAATGAAGAAAAAGAGGATTGTACGAACCTATTATGTACTAAGCCTGCAGCAGGCGAAGCATGACTACCAAGACAAGGGTTATATTGACAAAATAATCGACAAAATAACACATACACAACAACAATAATAAACATAACATCACGTCTGTATTCCCCGGAGGGTTGGGCAGAGGTGTATAGTAAAACCCTCATTTCGCCTTTATGTTTAGTCCCATGTTATAGAGGACAAATCTATTGCCATTAACTGGGCACAAATCCGGGCTGCTACTGAAGAATTCCACACGGAAAAACCGAATAACACTTTGCCCGACCCGGGAATCGAACCCAGGACCTCATGATCAGCAGTCGCGCTTGCCACCATTAGAACAACGAATAACAATAATGTCATTTTATCTAAGTATTCCTACGTTGATAAAACCTTCATCTACTGTGTATTCGCACTGAGCGCTTCCAAACATCCTTCGTAATGCGCACTGCAAAAGAGTGGAACTCACTACCTGCGTCTGTGTTCCCGAACGCATTCAACCTGAATCTCTACAAAGTTACAGTTAACAGGCTTCTTCTGGGTAAGCTCACTCCATCGTAGACTTTGTCTCTGTCTCCGCTGACCTAGACTAGAGTCAAGAGCAAACCCATTTCAAATAAAAAATTAAAAAAGTACTATGGCTGCAGTTATTGTTCTTAGTCAAAATCACGCTTTTGTAACATTATAA
The DNA here is from genome assembly GCA_910594945.2 of Amphipyra berbera. Taxonomy (NCBI): domain Eukaryota; kingdom Metazoa; phylum Arthropoda; class Insecta; order Lepidoptera; family Noctuidae; genus Amphipyra; species Amphipyra berbera. The sequence goes on along the minus strand of OU343136.1, from coordinate 2,653,775 downwards.
GGCCTCTCCATCTTCAGATAAAATTTTAAGTCAACATTACATTCTTCAGGAATGTTGAAATTTAATTGCTTCAGACATGTCTAGTCTTTAAAAAAGATAATGGCCCCTGAGTTTGTTCCGTCACTACTTCTCAGAGGTACAGCTAGTTCACACAGAAACTGTTTACAGGCCACGTTTTAGCGGATCCGTTAACACATAGTTATTGTATACCCAGGTGGCAAATTTTTTTCACCCCTATATCTTCTATCCCCTTAGGGTACAAACGATTTAAAAAGCGGTACAATCCGGTACAAACGTATTACAATATAACGGAAGTCATAAAAATTAATTATTATATACTCAGTTGTCAAGTTCCCATAGGTTAATGGGGCCTGTAGTTGTATGAGCGAGTTCACATACACAACAGTATTTCGACTTTAGTAAAAAATACTGGTCCAACATTTTTACATGTTCCGTTTTGTCATCAATAACTGGATGACGGAATAGTATAAAAAACGGATCCGTACATGAAGATGTATGGGTGCGTTCACACACGATCCGTTATTTTTATCGTATCCTGCCTACCAGATGCGACGCAGCTGCAATTTGTTACACTGGATCCACGATGTGAACGGACTCGTAGTCAGTACTTGTCATGACAACGCAAAGTAGTATATTCTGCCTAGCCTTTTTCCAATTATGTTGGGGTCAGCTTCCAGTCTAACCAAATGCGGCTGAATACCAGTATTTTATATAGAGCGACTGCCATCAGACCTCCGCAACCTAGTTACTGGGCAATGCCGATATTCTAAGGTTAGACCCGTTATCAGATTTTCGGGCTTCTGACTTCTCATAACGACTGTCATTGGTATTCATATGACACCCGAGACCGTGTTTAACGTGCTCTCGGGAAACGGGCGTTTTCGATGTGTAACGAACGGTCACCCATCCATAGACTGACCGCGGCAAGCGCTACCTAACCTCGCAAATCGTATGATCCGCGCGGTTGGTAATTAGCTACAAGGATATTTGTTAAAAATAACTGACTTGTAGAAGTGGTTATAATAATCTTATTTATAGAATAATATATAATTAACTGCCTCGTTGATCTAGTGGTGGCAAGCGCGAATGCTGATCGTAAGGTTTTCGGTTCGATCCCCAGGTCGGGCAAAGTGATATTGGGCTTTTCCGTGTGTAATTCCTCACTAGCAGCTCGGAGTTTGGATTTGTGCCCGGTTGGTGGCAATAGGCTCGCCCCCTATTACATGGGACTTAAACAAAGCGGCGAAATGAGGGTGTTACTATACACTTCTGCCTAACCCTTATGTTATATAATTTCATTTCACTCCTAATCAGGCTCTGCTTCTAAAATGTTAACATTCTCCTGGTTGATATCTGAAGTTTTTCCTCATTGGATTTACTCGGAATTACTGAAATTCTACCTAAGTATTTGATATAATAATAAGGAAATTGCTATGCATGGTTTCAAAGGAACTGGATATTTTATTCATATCTGTGTATCTGTGACGCGTTAAATACTTACAACTCACCTAAATAATATTTGTTTTAACAAATCAGCATCTCAAGTGATATCAAAATAGCACTTTAAATTTTTTTTTTTTAAAATGACTTCAGAAACAGAATAGCATCAAAATAATGACTCTCATTAGAGAGCTTTCCTAAATATGACTTGCGAAGCAGGATTAAAAAAAAGTTGTCAAATACATGTATGAAGTTCTACTCTATGGCAACGCTTTTTGGGAGCTAGCTCCCAGGTCACCATGTTGAGATTTGTTTATTAATACGGGCCATAGACACAGCATTATAAGTTACAACTTGAACGAGATACAAGTTACAACATCCTTCCTCGTGCAACGTCCGTTTCGAGCTAAGTAGGTAAGTAGGTACCTATTAATCAAGTTTGTGACCGTCAAATATCACAGCCGGTGAATGTTTGTCACTGAATCTTACGTTCAAGGATGATTTCCACCAAACGGCTCGCATCGCATCGGATCGGAACGGATTTTACAATCTTTAAACGATATTAAATCGTGTACACAGTATTTAAAGTCTATATTACCAAGCCGCGCACAGCAGCTTGACCGCGGGCGTCTTCCGCGACACGCGATCGTAGCCAAAAGTATGCTGCGACGCGCGTACGGCTCCGTTCGCCTGTCGTTGTATCCGATTGGATCCTTTCGGCTGTCAACACGGTAGGAATGAAACTATTTGACCAGGCGCACAAATGGATACGTTCGCAAATGACGGCATGGAGCCAATCGTATGCGTCGACATCCTGGCGGACGCGATCGGCAGTCGCCGCATCCGTTTGTATCGTTTCCGACCCGATGCGACGCGGGCCGTTTGGTGGAAATATGCATTAAATATGGAACCTGATTCTCCATGACATTTCGGCCGTGTTATGGAATAATGTGTAACTATGAATTTTGTGTTAACGTCATAATGGCCCTTATGGAAGGTCAACTCAACGCTTAAAAAAACATTTTTTACAAAAAATTTAAACCGACTTCAAAAAAGAATAAAATAATTACCATATAAAATTAACAGTTTCAGAAGTCGGTGCTGATCCATGCTAAACCAAATTGAAGGCACCGACTTCTGAAACTGTTAATTTTATATGGTAATTATTTTATTCTTTTTTGAAGTCGGTTTAAATTTTTTGTAAAAAATGTTTTTATTTTTTTCATTTTAGTGGCCTTAATTAAAACTTGGTTGGACCTACTAAAGACGCTGCTCGTAACATAATCACATCATCACAATATGCGTACTGTTCGTCATTGAGGAGTTCCATTGTCTATCTCCGAGGTTCTTCATCAGATCTTCACCAAATTTAAATGGGGCCAACTTCGAAGTATACCCTATCCACTAAAAAAAGAATCATCGAAATCGGTTCACAATTGGCGAAAATATCGATGAACATACACAAAAAAAAAAGAATATACATACAGACGAACGTAGTAACCTCCTTTTTGGAAGTCGGTTAAAAAATGCCCAGAATTTAATAGAGCGCCGTCTATTAAAAAAATCTTAATGCAATTTGCATTTATTAACCTTTGCATAAATTAAACCTTCGTTTAATCGACGTTAATGTATTTTAATGAGAGTAGCTAGCCAGGAAGACCGTGTAGAACTTACCACCAAGCGGGTTTTGTTGAATCTTACAACACGCGTCTATTCCCAGCGTGCGGTGAGGAAGTTATAAAATTCTAGCCTATCCCACAGGGGATAAAACTTTGACTTTGTTATTATCACACAGGAAGAGGGCCTCGTGGCTAATTACCAACCACGCGGATCAAACGATTTGCGAGGATACGCTGCGCTGCATCAGTCCGTGGATGGGTTACCATTCGTTAAACATTGAGACTCCTCCGTGCCTCGTAGAACATGTTAAACAGTCGGTCCTGGGTGTTATACGAATACATATGATTCATTTCGGGATAAGCCCAAAAGTCTGACAACCGGTCTAACCTTAGAATTTCGGCATTACCCAGTAACTGGTTTGCGGAGGTCTGATGGTAGTCACTCCATGTAAAATACTGATATTCAGCCGCATCTGGTTAGACTAAAAGCTGACTCCAACATATCAAATCAAAATCAAATCAAAAAAAAAAATCACATAAACCAATACAGGTGCTTATGAAAAGTCTAATTTAGATGCACGGTTCCAATTAGTCGTTTCCTATGGAGAAGAGCCGGCAAGAAACTCCATGGTTACTCTTTTAAAAATAATATCTTTAACAATTACAGAGTACAATGATTTAGGATAGTGAGAGAACAAAGGAGTCCTGACCACAGACCTATGAGTAATGTAGTACAAAAATTAACAAATAAAATAAAAACTAGATAACAGTAGGTAATTTACAAACTTATAGATGCAGGTCCATAGTTGCGAATAGGCTTGGCAGATATAGTATATTATTCCACAGGACGTTGTGAAACACCCACAGGTGGAGAGGTGGTGGCCTATTTTTGGCCCGGAACCAGTCTTTGCAATAGTCCGAATCTCATATCACATAAATTGAAACTATATATTTTTTTTATTTTTTTTTATTTTACCATAATAGTACTCACCGCACTCACAGTAGTGTTTTCAAAATAAATGAAATCCATCATAATATTTACCTATCGAATATAACATTTACCAAAAAAATGTTAAGGTAGGTAATAACTTAAAAATCTTTACCTTTTGACATTAAGCAGGTTTTAGTTTTTTCGATAATTTAGAAAGTAAAGTATGATTTATTACATGCAATACATTCAAATCGATGTCTCATTACAAAATTTGTGAGGGTGTGTTTATTGCACCATGCATTACACACATAATACATAACATAATGTTATAGATAGGTACCAGTTAGTGATTGTCGTGCAATATTTTACGCTTGGATAGTCAGTTAAATTGTATAGCGCCCATTGTCTGATCCAAAACATATGTTTAGTTCGATTAGATACCTACGAAATCATAGCATCTCATCATCTTAGATTGAAATCGGAAAGATTATGAACATATTACATGTCCATAATTCCACACTAATTAATATAAAAAATGTGAAAGTTGGTTTGTCTGTCTGTTTGTATTTCTTCACGACTAAACTACTAAACTAATTTTTATAAAACTTGGCTAAGTTGGAAAATCCTTATGGATGTCCCTCGCCCGCAGAAACCGAGGGGGTCTGCCGAACTCTTACCGGCTAAAAACCAACGGTGTTCCTCATGCACCGCAACCCCGGCAAGTTCCGGTTTGCCAACCCTTGGTGGACGTCTCCTCTGTGGGGCTTTGCCCCAAATCCTCCTGAGAAGCGCGCACGGAACACTGCGCGCCGCTTTTTTGGGCCTGTTACTGGTCGGGCGGCGGGTCAGGCCACGGCTAAGACATAGCCTGGATTTAGGAAAAGTACCTACGATACTTTTTATCGACATACCATGCAAGAGAAGCCGCGGGCGTGAGTTAGTTTTTTATAAGATATTATTTGGTTGTTTATTTCGGTTAAGCTCTCCTCATAATATCATCTGAGATTAAGAATTAGGCGTCGTCCTAATTGCGATGAACACTTTGCATTAGTCAAACGAACGTGCGATCAGTTATACTAATCATTGTTGAGAGTCCATTGAAACGCGCGATCACTTCGTACGACCAAAATTCAATTAGGACACTTAACCATCGTTAGTATGTTTGATCGCAGGTTCGCACGATCAATGCGATGCGATCATTGCATGATCGTGCGCCCGCTAGCCAGTTATGACGATGACTTGTTGTTATTAGGTGATATCATCTATTAAGAATTTTTAATTTACTCGTTAACCGCAACACAATGCGCACTATACACATCTATGGGCTGATGTAAATATGATGAAATAAATAAAATAAATAAGTTATATATATAGTTATAAGTTATATAATATCACAACTGGAGAATCCATTCCCGTACAAAAACATCAGATCATAAAGGCTCCACCACACACCTGCGTTTTTTTCTTCCGATATTTTCAACGTGCGTGTGCATTCAACAGAATCCCGTACACACGCACGTTGAAAATATTAGAAGAGAAAAACGCAGCTGTGTGGCAAGGACGCGCGACGCATTGTCGCAATAACGCACCTGTGTGGTGGAGCCTTAAATCCCGCGGATCTGCGGCATTTGCGAAAATACAAAACAATAATAATACTTTTTGTATTCAGTAGTAATACATTTTTTAAGTTTTTCTTTCAATAAAAACAACTAACTACCTATAGTACAGAAAAAGAGGGGCTCGTGGTTAATTATCAACCCCGCGGGTCATACGATTTGCGAGGTTAAGCTGCGCTTACCGCGGTCAGTCTTTAATGGGTGACCGTTCGTTACACGTCGAGACCCCACCGTGCCTCGGAGAGCACGTTAAACAGTCGGTCCCGGGTGTCATACGAATACCTATGACAGTCGTTACGAGTAGTCAGAAGCCCGAAAGTCTGACAACCGGTCTAACCTAGGATATCGGCAGTACCCTGTAACTGGGTTGCGGAGATCTGATTGCAGTCGCTCCGTGTAAAATACTGGTATTCAGCCGCATCTGCTTGGCTCGGTATAGATATTTTTATTGTCTCGCAAATCCCGCGGATCCCGCAAAATTCATGTGGGATCCCGCGTTTTGTTACCGTAGATTTTTTATTTCATTCGTATAATAAATATCTCATGATGAATCGATAAAAACAAATCTAACGGTATCTTTCCGGGAAGTCAATGCAAAGTAAACATACCAACTTATCAAAATAATTGAGTTTTAGCAAGGACAGCTGTCATTTACTTAAATATTTGACCTAAGATTTGCGTCTGTCGGGTCAATCTCAGAAACTACCGATCAAAAACAATATGTTCTTGAACATATCCACTAAGGTCAGCTACCATATTGAAAACTTGTACTTATTTAATTTTATTTTATATATCAAGGGACTTTTTGCTCTTTTAATGTAAGTACTTATACGATTATTCCAAACCATACCATATTCACTGAAGTGTTAAACAAAATACTATTTACCCACTCTAAAATTATCGCTTTTGTTTCGTATAGTTGACACCTAACAAAGGTATTAATTGAAAGGTGGGTAGTTGTTTGTTTACATTTTATCTCATGCTTTAATGAACGTGGTATAGTCTTGTTGTGGTTACGTTTCAGTTCGATCAATTAACTTTCTTAATTATTAGAAAATAATTGACTAACCCACAGTTTACATTTAAAAAAAAAGTTTTATTTTAGTGTTTCTGTTGAATAAAATAACTTAAGGTCAAAGCACACATATCAAATCGGAAAGGGATCGTCACCGTATCAACTCAAGCCGTTCTGTATTATTTGTATGAAACTCCCTACTGCAACGCACACTAATCGGAATCGTAACGTAATCGCCTCGCCTCGGGACAAGCTCACGAACCGCGGTGCGGTGTGTGGTCGACGTGATTCCCGCGCTTACGGCTCGTCGTCCACCCTTGCCCCTCACACCCCTCCCGCGGCCTGCCTGCTGCACACTATTGTTACTGCGAGCCGTAAGCGCGGCGTCGCCTAGCCGTAGCCGTGTCGACGTATCAGAGCTGCTGATCCGGTTTGGTTACGTGCTTACGTTAGGTTGACGCCTGTTTGACGGCGAGGCGAAAGGCGATACGGTTACGATCCCTTTCCGAGTTGATATGTGTGCTTTGACCATAATTAATCGGATGTTAAAAAAAAATGTTTATTTCGATTACAATGGGCTTACAGATACACATATTTGGAGATCACCTTTTAAGCAAAGGATTGCTTGTCTTAGGAGTTAAAGATGTCAAAATCATTATAAAATGTTAATTTAACTGTTAAATCGTGTGTGTTACCAAATTACAGTTAATCTGCGAAACTTTGACCCAGTATTTAACATATTTAGAAAAAAAGTAGTTTTTGTTTTGTAATCATTTAATAAAACGGGTTGGAAGTCACGTTTATTAAAGACTAGCTGTCCTCACGGCTCCGCCCGCGTCGGAAGTTTTATTCCAGTAATAAATATAGCCTATGTTACTCAGTGATAATGTAGCTTGCCAACAGCAAAAGAATTTTTGAAATCGGTCCAGTAGTTTTTAAGTTTATTCGTTACATACAAAAATACAAATCTTTCCTCTTTATAATATTAGTACAGAAGTATAGATATAGAAAAATAAATTTATAAGACACTAGCTATGTCCTCACGGCTCCGCCCGTAGCCTATGTTACTCAGTGATAATGTAGCTTTCTAACGGCAAAAGAGTTTTTGAAATCGGTCCAGTAGTTTTTAAGTTTATTCGTTACATACAAAAATACAAAAATCCAAAAATACAAATCTTTCCTCTTTATAATATTAGTAGGTATAGAAGTATAGATTGGTGTGGATTCTGTTGTACATTTTGACAGTACTAAACTAGACTAAACGCAACTGTCACTTTCTTTTTCTATTGAAACAGAAAGAGACAAACACCCTTAGTTTAGTTTAGTTCTGTCAAAGTGCGCAACTGAATCCACACCATTGTATCCAGAACGGCGGAATAGCGGACATCACGCCACTACACCGAGTAGGTCTTCATTAATCAACTCGAGATGGGTTAAGGTTCATTGATAATAAACGGTGTAAATAGACCCTTAACGAAGCCGAAAGGCACTTATTCTCCACGTCGTTGCGATATTTTTTTTGTTCTAGACTATGCCTGGGAACCTTCTAGTTACGGAGATATTGGAGGTCAAAGTTCCAACTTATTCACAACTTTTTTTTTAAATACTAGTTTTGAAGGTTGCAAATGTACTTGAAATACCTCCATTACCCGTTTACTACTCATTGCAACTATCAGCACAGTATTTTGAGTGCGTTACATTGAGCTTTACAGTACCTATAACGAAATTTTTCACCCAAAAACAAAAGTCGTTTCCCAGCGACAATTTTTACGTAGGGTTACTTAGTTTGATGTACTGAATGCATGGTTGACGGCTTCGTGAAGGGTCTTTTTACACCTTGTATAATCAGGCCAGCGTCAGAATGAGAAGGGTTTAGGGCTTAGACCACCACGCTGGCCTGGTGCGAGTTGGCGGACTGCACAACGCCAAGAATATTTTTGGATGCCTTTCCGGTGTTCAGGTTTCCTCACGATATTTTCCTTCACCGTTAATGCATGTTGACGACATGTTTGGCGCAGTGGCTGAGCGATTGGCTTCTGCGCTACGGGTCGTGGGTTCGATTCCCGCACGGATCAAATATTTGTATGGCCTACAAATAGTTGTTCCGGGTCTGGGCGTTTGTGTATGTGAACAGGCGTGTCTGTAAGTGCACCCACGATACAGAAGAAATCCTAATGTGGGGCAAAGACAAAAAAAAATCTGATAATTAAGTTATGATCCGCACATGAATTCGAAAAGTCAGAGGTGCCGGCTGGGATCGGTCTCGGTTCCCCCTGCATGAAAGGCAAGCTTACAACCGCTAGGCCTGTTCCGCCTGTCCTTTTCCCAACATTGTTGGGGTCAGCTTCCAGTCTAACCAGATGCGGCTGAATACCAGTATTTTACACGGAGCGACTGCCGTCAGACTTCCGTAACCCAGTTACTGGGTAATGCCGATATCCTAAAGTTACTACTAGGCTATGTATGACTGCTTATATCTTATAGATTCATTGATATTTATACTTAAGGAGCTTTCTTGAATGTTATTCAGTATTTTTCTTTTATGTAAAAAAATAAGAAAAATTGTATTTATAACCCTAGCCATTATTTTCACTGTATTGTATCCTATCGTTAATCTGTGAACAGCGTTGTGGGCTGCAATATTGTCTATATGTTTTGTGTATTTCTTGTTTCTATATTTTACACTAGCGGGCCGTCCCGGCTTCGCACGGGTGGACATTTTTCCCGTTTTTGCAACTTTTTTTCATTTATGCTCTGCTCCTATTGGTCGTAGCGTGATGTTATATAGCCTTCCTCGATAAATGGACTATCCAACACAAAAATATTTTTTCTCTTCCAACCAGTAGTTCCTGAGATTAGCGCGTTCAAACAAATAAACAAACAAACTCTTCAGCTTTATAATATTAGTATAGATTAGTATAGATTGTAGCTGTTTGTTGTTCCTCTTGAATAAAATAAAAATAAAATTGATAGGTAAGGATTTACATCCAGCCTAGGTACCTACACAATTTTCCACTAAAATCGTAATCTAGATAATCAGTTGGTCGCTAGCGTTTGACGAACTATTTGCTTTCGCAACTATGTCAACACGTCCATTGTTAAGGCATGCACGGACATGCCCGCCAGCCTGCCTGCATACATGAATGGCATTAACCCTGCAGCCCGCTTTGCTTGTGTTATAGCGTTAATATAGCATAGTACCTAGTGCCTCGTTGGTTTAGTGTTGCCAAGCGCAACTGCTGATCGTGAGGTCCTGAGTTCAATCCCCAGGTCGGGCAGTGTTATTGAGTTTCTCCATGTATAATTCCTTACTAGCAGCACGAAGTTTGAATTTGTACCTGGTTGATGGAAATAGGCTGGCTCCTTGTTACATGAGACAAATATAACGCCGAAAAGAGGGTGTTACTATACACCTCTGCCTTACCCTTTGGGAATACAGGCGTGATGTTATGTAAGTAGTAGTCTTGCACAGTCTGCCGTCCTAGTAGATACTGTTTCAATTTAAATGTATGGATCCAAAATGTATACATACAACTATATACAGTGTTACTTTTCAAAAGGTATGCAGTTCAGAATTTCATAAAAACGAGAACTTATTAATTCAAATTCATTCAAATAAAATTTTCATGATCAAGGTCGTTCAAAAATAACATTACATAAGTAGGATATGCTTAAAATGCGTAAGCGCGTGCATAATGTTTTAAATTTGTGTTACCTACTTAACAAAAAAATTATGATAACATAAAATTTTGTTTTGAATAACAGGCTCTTGTTTGAATCAAATTATTGTGATAATGTCACAACAAAACGTATTAAAGAGATAAGTAGATATCATTATCAATAACATGCTCTATTTTATATATATATTTTGTTTTATGTTAATTCTATTAGGAATTTATAAGGCGGATGTTAATGGAAACGCCGGTAGAGGACGTCCTAGAAGGACATACATCGATGTTATTGGTGAAGGTCTTCACAAAGGTCAGGTGCGTAGTACTCTCAACCGGCGTGCGTGTATGACAAGATGTATGAATGTGGATGAAGCGAAAGGGGTATGTAAGAGTCGTAGCATGTGGCGTTCTATAGTTTCTGCCTACCCCTATGGGAAAAAGGCGTGAGTTTATGTATGTATGTATGTTAATTCTATTTTATACTTACGTTGATTATCATAATATTTTCGACATAGAATAATATACAAGGTTAGTCGGAAAGGGGGTATTAAACCAAAAGGGTGTTAAAGTACCTATAATAAGGGATAACTTTTGTTCTACAACTTTTCCCAAAACCCGATAGTTTAAGAGAAATAGTTTTTCAAAGATTTCGTAAAAAATATGCTAAAATCTATCTGTCCATAGCTATATTCGGGGTCACAGTTAAGAAAATTAATTTTCTGAATTCATAACTATAGCAGGTATGATTTTTTATTTTTTTGAAAAAATAAGCATAAATTTTTTGCATGCAAATAAAAATTATCGAATTTTGAAATTTTAACACTTGCTTTAAAATAGTCATCAGTGATACTTAGGCGCTCCACCCACTGCACCGCGCCCCGTCGCGTAGCGCGGGATGGCAAACTGCGCGCGGGGCGCCTTCCCGCGCATTTCCGCGTCGGCAGTGTGTTGTGCTAGGCGTGATTTCTATATAAATTGAGATACTTGCATACAATGGTAAAATCTGCCATCCCGCGCTACGCGACGGGGCGCGGTGCAGTGGGTGGAGCGCCTTCAGGTGGCCCGCGGCTTAGTACCCTCTTTCCTACTAACCTTGCATAGTACTAAGTACTTTCTGACCAAGTATAATTTTTAAACCGTAATTTTTTCCGGACTGCCTTGTCGGTCTAGTGGTAGCAAACGCGACTGCTGAGCATAGGGTCTTGGGTTCGATCCCAAGGTCGGGCGAAATGGTATTAGGTTTTTCCATTAGGAATTTCTCAGTAGCAGCCCCTAGTCTGGATTTGTGCCCGGTTAATGGCAATAGGCTCGCCCCCTGTTATATGGGACTCAAACATAGCTGGTGAAACGAGGGTGTACTAAAAACACCTCTGCCGAACCCTTCCGGGAATACAAGGTGTGATGTTATGTATGTGTTATGTAAACTTTCTTTCACTCAACTTCCAAAAAATTGATTCTTTTTTAGGTGCCGTACTTTATGTGTTTTTGCTAAGTTAATATGGTTAATAATACCTACCTACAGAATTAAATACTACCGAAGAAACAAAAATCTTGGTTCTTCAAAAACGTTTTTAAGTTTAATTTAGTTCAATTTTATAAATATTGAGTTCTTATTAATGCATTATTCATAATTTTATATCGCTTGTTAATTATGTGGTTTACATTGTAAATTATACCGAACAAAATTAACCGTTCAAATCTGCATAAACCTTACCGCGCATAAATATACCCAATTACCCACTTATATTTAAAAATAAATACTAATTGCTGTACATTTGATCTAGATTCGCTACGCAAGGCATAAGATTAGTTCTACAGAATGCATTGTTGTTAATCGATTTAATAGTTAATTGCATTACAGTGTAGTATTATCTAAAAGTGTTCTACAATCCAAACACGCTTCTAAAACAAAACAAAGTTAAACCAACTAAGAGTGATTACTAAAAAAGACATACCTAAAAAAATAAACAAAAAAATCACTGTTTCACTATTACACTTCACAGCATGATTTTTCACAATCCCGGTAAATCGCACCTCACTAGTGTTGCGCGACCATTCGACGCGACGCGACTATTCGAGGTATAAAATCTATGTAATCGCATCAACAGCGTGTCAGCAGTCAACAGGCGGCCGGTTCCGACATCGTCACTAATTCATTTGTTCGTGCTCTTGATTCTTGCTCAAGGACCGCGCGGCAACTGCGCGTACGCCGATATTAAATATGTTTTTGTTCGGAAATTGACTTGTGTAGTGTATTATGTTTTTGTGACGTCATTATTGCAAGTGTTCATGTAGTGTGTTATTTACAAAGCCTATTGTCTTTGATTGTTGGTTATTTATAACTTAGTTATTATAAGAATTGTGTTTATAATACCATCCTCTAAATTGGCCCACTGCTGGGCAAAGGGTTCTTCTCATGCAGAGAAGGAAATGAATCACTACGCTTCATCAATGCGTATTGGCGATTTCAAACCATAAAGGCTGATTTATACGAAGATAGTTTCTTGAAGCAAGTCAAGTATACTCCACCAAGAAGAACATAGTCTGCTTAGCTATCGGCAATAAGATTGACAAGCATATCATTTTAGGACCCAGTGCATAATATCAGCAAGCATATTGAGTCACCCGCGCGACGGCGCGGCGCAACGAGTATTCCCATGGAAGGTTGATGTCAAGCAGGCGGCTGGTCATTTATAACAATAAGCCAAAACCTCTAACAACATGAATTTACGAAATACATGTCGTGCCGACCCCGAAGAAGAAGAAGAAGTTTCTTGAACCAAGTCTCATGCTGTCTCTGTTTTCACCGCCAAGAAAGACAAAGTCAGACCGAACCTTGCTTTGAGAAATTATCCTCGTGTGAATGAACCTAAGTCCAGCCTCCTGTACGCCTAGCACGAACGTTTGATGTACCGTAAAATGGGGTGAATAGAGATGCAGGGGTGAATCGGGACGAAACTTTAAAAGGGATTTTAACATTGAAATAATATAGTTTGTTGTCAAAAAGGAGTCTAATGTGTTTACTGTATTATAATTAACGATTAAGTTTCCTCGTTGGCAAGATACGATATTATTTCAACGATAGAATCCATTTCAAAGTTTCGTCCCGATTCACCTCTGCATCCCTATTCACCCCGTTATATGGTATAGTATCGTAAACGTATCGCTAATGTAAGCGAATTTTGAATCGAAAATAGAACTGTCCTATAACATATTGCTAAATTTTTTGCGACATGCACAATTTGTATCATACATAAATATGAATAAAGTTTTCAATTTAGTTAAATAGTATGTACGAAATGAGTATTTCCAATTCATAATTCGCTCACATTAACGTTACGTTTACGTTAATACAGTACGACACAACTAAGATGTCGCATCGGCAAACTTCGTAAAACCGATCACTTCCGAGCTGAGTGCGACTTCAAGACCTAGAATGTTTATTAGTACTGCAGTAAAAAAAAATATTTACGCAGACGCAATAAGTTTGAATGGCGCGATAATGAGCGCCTGCCATTGGTTGTTCGATCAATTTTCCAATGCGACTTCTAAGTTGTGTCGTGCTATGCCTAACACGACAGCATTCGTGCTAGGCCTACTGATTCAGAACGTTTCGATAAATCAGTTGTCGAACAATTCGGTTTATCTCGTTCACGTCGTAGACAAAGCGAGATAACAAGCCAAGCCGGTCTTCAAAGGGCAGAACTGGCACACTTTGCCCTCAGATAACGATAAATGCAGCTAGGAATTGTAAATGATAATACATACATACCTTTATTTACAAAGCAGATAGTAGAATAAACTTCGTCCCTTTTAACCAACAGTATTTAAACTACGAGGGTAAACAACCAGAGTTATCTACTAAATGACGATTACTGGGTTTAACATATCGTTTATATGAAAAAGGTTGGGTATTAATAATTAAATAAATATAAAATAAATTTAAATTTGACGACACGTTTGGTGCAGTGGCTGAGCGATCGGCTTCTGCGCTACGGGTCGTGGGTTCGATTCCCGCACGGAACAAATATTTGTATGGCTTACAGATAGTTGTTCCGGGTCTGGGCGTTTGTGCGTGTGAAGATTTGTGTCTGTAAACGCACCCAAGATACAGGAGAAATCCTAGTGTGGGGCAACGATTAAAAAAAAAAAAAAAAAAATAAACACAGCCATACAAAAATAAACTTTCTGACCTGGAGGTCTCAGGTACTATATGTTTTTGGGGTCGCTGAATCCGAATCCGTGGTTAGTTTCATTCAAAGTACTTTATTAGCACCAATAAACTGACAATTTGATGGACATGAACAAATACGATAAAAGCAATAGTAATAAACCTCTCAAGATTCGATCGCCTAGTGTTGTGCAACGCATTTTATTACTTCGGCTCGTCTCGAGGCCGCCTCGAGGCCTTGACTCGCGTGACTCGGACTCGATCTCGGGTATGACCCGTACTTAATAAGATTTCTTATTCTCTTTAAAAATGTTTACTTTTTGTTAACAGACTTCCAAAAAGGAGGAGGTTACTATGTTCGTCTATATGTATTTTTTTTTTATTTTTTTTTGTGTATGTTCATCGATATTTTCGCCAATTGTGAACTGATTTTGATGATTCTTTTTTTAATGGATGGGGTATACTTCGAAGTTGGCCCCATTTAAATTTGGTGAATATCTGATGAAGAACTTCGGAGATAGACAATGGAACTCCTCAATGACGAACAGTACGCATATTGTGATGATGTGATTATGTTACGAGCAGCGTCTTTAGTAGGTCCAACCAAGTTTTAATTAAGGCCACTAAAAAGAAAAAAATAAAAACTTTTTTACAAAAAATTTAAACCGACTTCAAAAAGAATAAAATAATTACCATATAAAATTAACAGTTTCAGAAGTCGGTGCCTTCAATTTGGTTCAGCGTGGATCAGCACCGACTTCTGAAACTGTTAATTTTATATGGTAATTATTTTATTATTTTTGAAGTCGGTTTAAATTTTTTGTAAAAAAGTTTTTAGTACATTTGTTAGGCTAGCTAGTAAGATGTTTAGATAGATTGCAGTTGAGTCGACACGACTGGCTGTAACAACTGGATGACTGATGCAGGTGTGCCATCAGTTAGGACAGGTCAACTCGAACCTGCTATGGCACTTTCCTCAAAAGGCCATTCCAGACGTTGCCCTATATCGTTTCACTCGCATAGTTTTTATACTACAAAGTCTGGACTTTAAAAGAGACCTTGACCTCTGAGTTTGTTTCGGTTTTTCTTCTCAGAGCTAGTCAGATAGGAAATGAAGGCGCCATCTAGTCTTAAAAAAGAAACATAACATTGACTTGTAAAAGTGTCTGTAACAGATTTATTTACAGAAATAAAAATAATTTATAGAAACAAGCATTTTTATTTATTTACGACCTATCATAATAATCGATTTCAACCCAAAATCTTCGAGCATTTACACCATATGTTGATGGAATGTGTCCGATTACGTCGATTTGAGTCTAATAAAAATAATATAGTTAGGGCTCCAATATTGAACTGGACCGATGTAGGCACATTTCGCCACGTCTTAAATAAGCCAAATTGTGGCGATGCAAAAGTTCTGTTTACATTCTTGGCCCACATAATTTAGTTTCAGTATCGTGCAACTTGCGTTTTGGGTACGATGGGACTTTCAAAATTTAAGAAAAAAAAAGTGATTTCTCTGGGTTGACGTTTGAAATTAGGTACTTTTATTGAATTTCTGTCAAAAACCTAAATCATTTCAAAGATTTTAGATTGAAATCGATTATTGGGATCGACCGTTAATATAGTTTGTAGGCGTAAGTGAGTTGATGACATCAACCTAGCCCATTATTTATAGGTACAGCTACCCACCCATGGTCATGCCTTGGAGCAGATCGTTGTTTACACATCAAGAACCGTTGCGCTGTCGCGTCGCGCTTCGGAGACCACGTTGTTATAATAATCAGTCGGTCCGATTGTCATACGAATACCTACCCGTGACAGCTGTTACTCAAACCGTCAGGGGTAATTTCCACCAAATGGCTCGCATCGCATCGCGTCGGAAAGGATACGAACGGATGCGGCGTCAGCCGATCGCGTGCGGCAGGATGACGACGCATACGATCGGCTCCGTACCTTCACGAACGTATCCGTTTCTGCGCCTAGTCAAATAGTTTCATTCCTACCGTGTTGACAGCCGAAAAGATCCGATCGGATACGACGACAGGCGAACGGAGCCGTAGCGCGTCGCAGCATACTTTCGGCTACGATCGCGTGTCGCGGACGACGCCCGCGGTTAAGCTGCTGTGCGCGGCTTGGTAATATAGACTTTAAATACTGTGTACACGATTTAATATCGTTTAAAGATTGTAAAATCCGTTCCGATCTGATGCGATGCGAGCTGTTTGCTGGAAATCATCCTTCAGGGGATGAATTAAAAATACAATAATTCCCTTCCGTCGCCGGGCAAGTGAGTCGTAAGAGTCAAAGAACCTGACACCATTGTGCCCGAAAAATAACAATAGGCTCGCCATGGGACTTAATACCAGAGGCGAAACGCGGGTGTATGTATAGACTTCTGTAATAGGAGAACACATATGTGTATGTATGTATGTTTTTACTTAAATACCTGAAAGTCGGAAAACTTTGCAATTTTGGTATCCAGCAGTAATTGGGTAGATTCAGTAGCAGAGTTCAAGACCAACCATCTTCGACCGTCTGCAAGTGAAAGAAAGAGAATGTATCATTTATGTATTATTATTAGTAACCTCTTCTCGACTGACAACTAATTATCACTATCGTCATCATCAGACCATAGTAGTCCACTGCTGGACATAGGCCTCTCCCATAGCACGCCACTGAACTCGATCTTCGACTTCTGTCATCCAACTGCTACCAGCCACCCTGTGAAGATCGTTCCTGCACCTTGCTTGAGGGTGTTCCACACTTTCGTCGATTCGCGGTCTCCACTCAAGAATACGTCTGCCTTTTACGGTCATCTATTCTACGGTTCCACTTCAGCTTATACCCTGTAGGTCTATCACTATTACTGTCGAGTTACTAACGTAAACGAAAAGTTAATTCATAAGTTATATAAGTTATACTCATAAGTGAATTTTGAATTGGAAATATTATTTTTAACCAACTTCAAAAAGGAGGAGGTTCTCAATTCGATTAGTATTTTCTTATGTATGTATACCGATTACGCTGAGATTTATGATCCGATTTACGTGATTCTTCTTTAATTTGATGCGGAATAGTTGCCATTTGGTCCCATAAATTTTTTACATAGTTTGGCCTAGTAGTTTTAATTTTATGAACATTTTTGTTTACGTGGACGATGTAATTATTCTACCTGATGTAATCAAGAAAAATCCTACTGTAGTTTACAGAACAACCTATTACAGACACTAAAAAGTAAAAAAAAAACTACCTTTAAAAAAACCGACTTCAAAAACTAAAAAGTATAAAATAATTATTAATTAATTAATTTAATACACATCTTATGCAAACCTAATACCTTTACCATAATATAAAATTAACAGTTTCAGAAGTCGGTGCTAATCCACGCTGAACTAAATTGAAGGCACCGACTTATGAAACTGTTAATTTTATATTATGGTAAAGGTATTAGGTTTGCATAAGATGTGTATTAAATTAAATCTTTATTAAGTTATTTTATACTTTTTAGTTTTTGAAGTCGTTTTTATTAAACGTAGTTTTTTTTTGCACATACTATTTCATTAAATTGAAAACTATATTCATATATAAGTATGATACAAATTGTGCATATCGCAAAAAAAAAATACCAGAACTTTATAGGATAGTTGTATTTTCAATTCAAAATTCTCTTAAGGATGATTTCCACCAAACGGCTCGCATCGCATCGGATCGGAATGGATTTTACAATCTTTAAACGATATTAAATCGTGTACACAGTATTCAAAGTCTATATTACCAAGCCGCGCACAGCAGCTTGACCGCGGGCGTCTTCCGCGACACGCGATCGTGGCCGAAAGTATGCTGCGACGCACGATCGGCTCCGTACGGCTCCGTTCGCCTGTCGTCGTATCCGATCGGATCCTTTCGGCTGTCAATACGGTAGGAATTAAATTATTTGACTAGGCGCAGAAACGGATACGTTCGCAAGCGACTGTACGGAGCCGATCGTGTGCGTCGACCGTCGACATCCTGACGGACGCGTTCGGATGTCGCCGCATCCGTTCGTATCCTTTCCGATCCGATGCGATGCGGCCGTTTGGTGGAAATCATCCTTTACATTAGCGATACGTTAACGATACTAACACTCATATTCTAAGTCGTTCCTCCAAAACTTACTCGACTCGACTCCATCTCGACTCAGTCGTTCTCACTACAATCGGTAGTTATAGTTGACATAAACTCGACTCGAGATTTTTCCTCAGTCGAGGTAAGGAATCATCTGTCAAACTCAAGGTACCTCGGAACCTACCTTAAGGAAGGAAGTGTCAAAGTTCGTATGTGACAAAAATGAATTTTGAAGACTTTATCGAATAAGCTTACGATAATCCTTACAACTATTTATCGCGGCTATATTTGCGCGACGCGGATAATTAAAATTATGACGTAATGACACCATTCTACCTCTACTCATTCGAGGACCCCTTAGTCGAGGAACCTCAAAGTTCACTCGAAATTGCGACTAAGAATACAATTTTGAAGGTTTTTTCGAGGTCGCCCTGAGTCGAGTAAGTTTTCGAGGAACGTCTTAGAATATGGGTGTATACGTCAAACCTTCATTCTAGGCCTACTATATGTCGACTAAAGCGGCGTTTACATCACGCGTTTCCTACAAGAGCTATATTTTAGCTCAGTAGTTTACAAAGCATAATTAATTAATGTTACATACTGATACAATCATAACTAGGTACAAGATACCTACCCCATATTTCTGAACACTTTTATCTATTTCCTAACATCTCTTTGTATTACGATGGAATATCTCGTCGTAATTTTCTCAGGCTTCAACAATGGCACAATGAAAAAAGAAAGAATTGGCCTGCAATAATTTACTTGTCAAGTTTTTTATATTGTTGCTTCGTACCTACTGTGTGGTATCGGGAAAGAAATAGACCATATCCCTTTTCCCGTCTTACGTCCGATTCGATGTGTATTTGTAAATGATAAATTATTTTTATTTCTGTAAATAAATCTGTTACTGAAAATTTTACAAGTCAATGTAATGTTATTTTTTTAAGACTAGACGGCGGCGGCATTTCCTCTCTGACTAGCTCTGAGAAGAAAAGCCGAAACAAACTCAGAGATCAGTCTCTTTTAAAGTCCAGATATTGTGGTATAAAAACTATACGAGTAAAACGAGGTAGGGCAACGTCTGCAATGGCCTTTTGAGGAAAGTGCCATAGCAGGTTTGAGTTGACCTGTCCTGCACATCTGCATCAGTCATCGCGTAGCTCAAACCTTATTTTAGGGAGCTCAACAACGCGACTGCTTCACGACGCTATCAATCAGCTGGACATTTGCGTGGGTCACAAAAAAATACTCAAGAACCGCCAAACGATTACAAAATTCTTGTGATAACCAATAAACTGAATTAGACTGTTAAAAAGAGCCTCCACGAGTGACGATGTTTAAGTACGTCCGGCGCACTTTGAGCAGCAGTCAGCTTGCTGATTGGCTAATCTTTTCACCACGGGCGGTATGAGCTATTCTCGTATAGCTCGTGCTGACACGAAAAAAGCAAGATTGGTAGCGGGGCTGACTGCCAAGGGTGGGCCGACGTACTAGAGTATCGTCACACTCGTGGAAGCTCATTTTGAGACACATAACATTGTTATCTTTACATAGTATAAAACAAAGTCGCTCCCGCTGTCTGTACGCTTAGACCTTTTAAACTACGCAACGGATTTTAATGCAGTTTTCAGCAATAAGTAGATAGAGAGATTCAAGAGGAAGGTTTATACCTATATGCCCCACATTAGTAACTACATTGCACCCGTGTGAAGCCGGGGCGGGTTGCTAGTCTATACTTCTATACTAATATTATAAAGAGGAAAGATTTGTATTTTTGTATATTTGGATTTTTGTATGTAACGAATAAACTTAAAAACTACTGGACCGATTTCAAAAATTATTTTGCCGTTAGAAAGCTACATTATCACTGAGTAACATAGGCTACGGGCGGAGCCGTGAGGATACAGCTAGTGTGTTATAAAATGATGTGTGTGTTAATGTGGTGTTCCACGCCTGTATTCCCCGAAGGATTGGGCAGAGGTGTATAGTAACACCCTCATATTGCCGTTATGTTTAAGTCCCATTGTAATAGGGGCCGAGCCTATTGCCATCAACCGGGCACAAATCCAAACTCCGGGCTGCTACTGAAAAACTCCACCCGGAAAACCCAATAACACATTTGCCCGACCTGGGGATCGACACCAGGACCTCACGATTAGCAGTCGCGCTTGCCACCACTAGACCAACGAGGCAGTACCCCGGTAGTAGTAGTTTATGTACCCCAAAAATCATGCTTACGTGTGTGTAGTACAGTCGCCGGCACGTAACTTGGCAAGGTTTTGGCGTAGTGGAAGTAAGTTCGCGCATGTAGGTACACATTTTTTATATATTTTTTTATTTTTATCTATTTATATAGCCTGTGGAATGTCCCACTGCTGATCAAAGGCGTCCCCTTTTGCCTTCCGAATCTCTCTATTTTATGCCATTTCTAACCATGCCAGCCCCGCAAACACGTCTAGATCGTCACACCACCTACGCCGCGGCCGACCTCGACGACGACGTCCTCCTTCGGGCGACCATTGAGTGACGATCTTTGCCCACCCCTCCGGGTGCATTCGAGCGACATGACCGGCCCATCATCTGCTACTTGCGTTATGGCGTGCAGGGTGGTGTTTCTAACAGCATCGATTAGTTTAACACCGAGGATACTACGCTCCATTGCTCGTTGGCAAATCTTGAGTTAGTACACTGAGTGCAACAAAAAAATGGTCACTTTTATTGCTTGTCAATTCTATGTTTATTGCCATAATTTATTTATAAACATGTCTGTATAGAAGAAAGAAAGAAAGGAGAGGAATTCTCTTCTCTACTCTTGCCAAATTACGTGCCGGCGATTATACTACTGAATTAAACCCACGTGCACATTTCGGGTATTCCCGAATTGTTTTATTTCAATTGAGCTCCGTGCCTCACGTGGCGAGGTCGCGAGTGATTTGAACGCTTGGCTTCAAACACGTGCTTCAACACGTGAGGTACCCAATTACCCATACACATTTATTATAGCAAATAATCCCTTAAAAAAGTTTAAGTTGAAACGGTTTTATCTTGCAGTACCCCTGCAGCATCAGGATTTGAGGATTGAAAGTTGAAATTAATATATTGTTGTATTGTCATGGGAATTGAATTTGTGTGCGAAGTTTAAGGAGAATCGGTTAAGCGGAAGTAGTTTTCTTTTTGTCAAATATTTTTTTCGTGGCATTAGTTCGCCCTTCAGCGACTATGCAAGCCTCATTATGTACGTCTTATATTATTAGACATTAAAGAAAAATGTTAATTAAAAAATCACATACATAAAAAAATAGAAAATATATAATATCGGCCATCAAGCGGAAGTAGTTGAAAAATTTGTCACAAGATTTGAAAACAAACAAACAAATATTCAAAGTGAAGATAATTAAAAACCGTTTAAAAACGAACAAACCACATACATAATATAAGGTCTAACCAAAATACCTGGACAAACTTTTACACAGTGTTCAGTAAGTGTAACTGAATATATCTATGCAAAAAAAACGAGATCCAAGTGTTTTTTTTTTCTAACCAAAATTTTTTTTCAACTTTAATTTTACTTAATTTTCTTTTTTTTTACATTTATCACTTCGCTGTTTAGGTAAAACACGGCACGGAATTAGCACGCACCCCAATGGCGGTCGATGCATAAGAAATGGATGAGTTTATTCTTAGAGAGTAGGTACCGGCAATTTAAAACATTATTATTTTTTTGTTAGAAAAAAACACTTGGATCTCGTTTTTTTGTTACATAGATTTGATTAGTTAAACGTATTGAACACTGTGTAAAAGTTTGTCCAGGTATTTTGGTTGGACCTTATATAACATCACGCCTTGTATTCCGTAAAGAGTTCGGCAGAGGTGTTTTTAGTACACCCTCGTTTCGCCAGTTATGTTTAAGTCCCATGTAATTGAGGGCGAGCCTATTGCCATAAACCAGGTACAAATCCAGTCTCCAAACTGCTACTGAGAAATTCCTAATGGAAAAACCCAATAACACTTTGCTCGACTTGGGGATCGAACCGGGACTCCATGCTCAGCAGTCGCGCTTACGACCACTAGACGAACGAACCTGCCTCAACAAACATGACTCAACTGCGTTCGAGCAATTTAACGAATAAGGGCGCGTTCCCACTATGTCGTGACGATAAATTTATCGTTGGACGACTGTTGTCTCTAGCTGTTCCCATTATAACGACTGTTTGTCTGTTCCCATTGGATCGCGACGACATTTTATCGTTTCACGACAGTTGCTTTATCGTTTGCAAATCAGTAGCAAGCAACGACGGGACGATATTTTTATCGTGGCCACGACAGATAGTCGTAACAACGACAATCACGATGTCGTGACGATAAATTTATCATTGGACAACTGTCGTGCTAGCCGTTCCCATTGACACGACAATCTGTCGTCACTGCAAAAACAAGTCGTGAACGACAGTTTATCGTGTCGTCTTATATGTGAACACCTCCATTTAAATATACATATAAGCCACGACACTTAAAACTACACGACTATCTGTCGTCACGACAAAGTGAGAACGCGGCCTAAGAAACTCCTAGGTAAGTAACCAGACACAGATGTAAACATACTGTTTCTAGGTCTGTGTTAAGACCTAGACTCAGACCTTTTACTTATCTAGCAGCACGCACCCAGGTTAGTCGCAGCACGAAATGACAAGCAAAAAATCTAACTAGTTCTTTTGCTAACCATACCTTGAAATAGTCATAACGTGTGATGTTGCCTTATTATATCCATTACATAACATCATGCCTTGTATTCCCCAAAGGGTTCGGCAGCGGTGTTTTTAGTACACCTTCGTTTCGCCAGTTATTAGACATGCGCTAAACAGTGCACCACGAAGTGATGTGATATGTCATTACATTTCGCGTCGCGTAATATTACCTACATTTTACAATCTCTTTAAACATCACATGTGATGTCGCGCCATACGATAACGAACTATCACTCCTATGATATTGTAATACAATGTTCGAGCGTAATAAGTAGTGTAATATATAAGAGAACATTACATTATAACGTTGCAGCGAGTGATGAGATGTTTCGTGGTGATATACCGCACCGAAAAAAGTTATTGTTAATACGTAATAGGCTTAATACTACATATTATTAGGTAATTTAAATAGAAAAATTCTCGTTTTAATATTTTATTAATAATATTTATCATTTAAATGATAAAATCATGTTTAGTTAGTGTGATGTACTTTGGTCGAGTAATGTGTGATATTACAGTACGCGGTCCAGTAACATTACATGTAATGCATCACTCGCATTACTTACACATGTCTACCAGTTATGTTTAAGTCCATTGTAATAAGGGGCGAGCCTATTGCCATTAACCGGGCACAAATACAGACTCCGGGCTGCTACTGAGGAATTCCACACTGCAAAACCCAACAACAATTTTCCCGACCTGAGGATCGAACCCATGACCTCACGATCAGCAGTCGCGCTTGCCACCATTGGACCAACGAGGCAGTAACTAGTAAGCAATAACATCTAACGGAGTTGCTAACATTAATCGTCAGTTTGTGTAACCGGTCTCTGACTGTGCAAAAATTAAACTCGAGGTTACAGACATTGAACTACATCGTGGAAAATTACAATTCCATACGTACATTAGAGATATTATGTATGTATACAGGATGATTTTTTAATCACCATCCAATTTTTTCTACGCGTTATGCATTCCTGCCGGGGTTGCGGTGCATGCACTAGCGAATCCCGTGACCCCGGCCTTAGGTCAGCAGGAGGGACACCGTTGGTATTTTAGCCGGTAAGAGTCCGGCAGACTCCTAACCTTCCCCCGGGCGAGGGACATCCATGAGGATTTTCCAACGATAAAAAAGAAAAAAGAAAGGCGTTATACATTAGACAGAGATTCCATTTTTGAAAAAAACAAATAGGTAGTTCTCTCACTCTGATGCAATGCCGGCCCGTTCGCCCCACAGCCCATACCATAGCGAATGGGAGCGAATCGGGAAAATTATTTTGAAGAGAAAATTAGAAAAAAAAATATCTATAATAATATCTGTGTAATACCTACCTATAAAAAATTTGGATGGTGATTAAATAAACATTCTGTATAGGTATAATTATATCGCACCTTCGGTGGAACAAAGTCACAATAGCTCATTTTATAATGTTTCAGGAGAGGATTTTTAAGATTTCTTTCGCATATATTTCCATATTACTGGAATACTATCTGTAGTAGGTTAAAAATATTTAGATGGTAATCAGTAATATGGAAATATATGCGAAAAAAATCTTAAAAATCCTCTCCTGAAAAATTACAAAATGAGCTATTGTGACTTTGTTCCACCGAAGGTGCGATATGTGTTAACGTCCGTAGTAGAGGCTTCATGGTATAATCACAAAGTACCTACTCGAGAGGTTTGAGTTCAAACTCCGCGTGTTCTGGGGCCATAAATGATGACTTGACTTTGATCTCGTGCACTGTTGAAATTGTAAATTATTGATGTAAAGCTAAACCGTTTACTTGTTTAACTGTCGATCTAGTGATGTTGATATTTTGAATGTTGAGCTTGTGATTGTTGTTCTAACGTATCCATGTATCCCTTTATCAAATAGAAAGAAAAGAAAGAAAGAAAAACCGTTTATTCACGTGAGAGTGACGTACATAACATAGCTTTTTATAAAAATAAAATAACTGGCACAGAAATATATTATGCGCCACTACCGCGCGAAACGGCCGTCGCTCAGCATAATGCCGTGGCCCGTGCACGAAGGCACGGAACCACGGCGCTGGTTTTCAGCGTAAGCCGGCGTGTCGCTGTCTCGGAACTACTAATTAAAAAACATCACATAAAGTTCCGAGGCACAGACAGTAGCACTGTTCTGCGGTCGCTGTGGACACAAAAGGACGCTGTTCGGCAATAAATAGTTACAGAGATAAAAAAATAATAATTAATAAGTATCAAAAAGTTATATAGAGCAATGAAAAATACAGACATAATAATTAATTAATTTAATTAAAACATTTCGACGCGCCCCTAGCCAAAGACTAGAGTTTGCGACTTGCGTAACAATTTGACAGGTGTCCGTCTACCGTCTAGGCGGCCAATCACACGAGAATTGGAATTAATTACATAAATACAATAATGCGTTCAGGATGTTCATTACACTTTGACAGGGGATTATAGCAGTATGGTATTATTAGTGTCCAAACAGGAGCTACTTACTACCCATATATTAATTCAATGCAGAGGCAAGAGTAAAAAAAAACTTCTTTTTATTTGATCCTGTCCTCATGTTACTTGATTCGTAAATCCTTACTTATTATACATGCGAAAGTAAGATTGCCTGTCTGTTTGTTACCTCATCCTCATCACGACTAAAATACTTTAAACATTATAAAATGCAAATAAAGATGAATATGAATAAAATACTGAACCGATTTTGATAAAACTTGGTACAGAGATAGTCTGGAATCCGGAGAAGAAAGCTACGAAAAGCGTGGAACACGCCATAAACGACATACACGCGAGTGAAGCCATGTTCGACGCCGGGGGCGACCTCTAGTACCTACATAAATAAGATTTTTTTTGTTTTGATGTAGGTTCATTGTCCCCCTGCTGTGCGCGCTTACTCACCTACAACATACTCACATACAACATGCTGCATGCTGTGGTATTCGTAATAAATTACCTTTTGTCTGGTTAACATAACTTACACACTCTCAGTTATTTACCAGGACGTTTAATTATTCAGTACAAACTGGTAGCCTTAGGGGCCGGCGCAGATCTGGCGAGGCGCAGCGCAGAGCATTTTTAACTGCCAAACCACTATCGACTTTGCTAGCGTTTAAATAATATCGAAAATCAATTAATCAATTAACATAACTAGGTAGGTACTAGTCCCCGAGAGCATCGAAGCGACTAGAGGTGAAAGGTGACTTTCGATATTATTTAAGCGCTAACAAATTCGATAATGATTTGGCAATGAAAAATGCTCTGCCCTCGCCAGATCTGCACCGGCCCTTAGGGTTTTAGTAAGTTCAAGAACTGCCTTAATTAGCAAAAGTTTCTAAGAAACTATTGAATTAATTAATTTAGACTCTATTTGGGCAAAAATCGGGTTTTCCGCCACAAGCTTCGAATACCTACATAACATAACATCACGCCTTGTATTCTCCAAAGGATTCGGCAGAGGTATTTTTAGTACACACTCGTTTCGCCAGTAATGTTTAAGTCCCATGTAATAGGAGGCGAGCCTATTACCATTAACCGGGCACAAATCCAGACTCCGGGCTGCTACTGAGAAATTCCTTATGGAAAAACCCAATAACACTTTGCCCGACCTGGGGATCGAACCCAGGACCCCATGCTCAGCAGTCGCGCTTGCGACTACTCAACCAACAAGGCAGTCAAACACCTAATTATATTGTAATCAGCAATAGTTTCTTATGTCCAGTGGTGGACGTCATTAAGCTAATGTGATGACGTCTTGTCACTTAAGAATACAGTTTGAATAAGATTTTCCTCATATTTATGATCACGTGCGTTGAATTGTGATCATGGCGCCATCACAAGTTGCATTGACCTTTGGTGACCTGCGCCTGCGTCCCTTAATTGGACATAAAACACCTATTATTAAGAATCAGAACGTAGAAATAAGATTTACCTTATAAGACAAGCTAATAAGTATCAAATTATCAAAATAGTAAAGCTCGTTTTGGAAGAGTTCGTCCGGGGAACGGACTGAATAATCCGAAAATTAAGATAGGTACCTACCTTTAAAATACGGTATTACGTCATAGGTATCCCAAAATTCTGGTTACCTGAAAATTATGTTACTTAAGTCAATACCGAAATGTAGAGTCTGAAAATGCGAATATACCTATACAGAACGAAATCATGTAATTCCTTCAAACCCTTGATGTACTGCTGACATAGATTAACACAGTAAGGGATAATATTGGAGTGATTAAAAAAAATTACAAGAAGTAAACATGTGGTCTTAACGTGAGACATTTTAGCGCCCCAAGCGAATTGCGGCCGCGCGGTCATTTAACTCGGGGCGCTAAAATGTCTCACGGTAAGACTACAAGTTTACTGCTTGTATTTTTTTTTATTGAATCCAAAAGTGTATCCCTTGCTCTGTTAATCTATGTCAGCAGTACATCACGAGGTTTGAAGGAATTACATGATTTCGTGTACATCCTGTATAAATAACTACTTCATCTAATAATCCACCGGGCCGTCATGTCTCAGGGCTTTCGTCTCTGAACAGGAATGCAGGATCTGTCGTCATCCCCACCCGGTCCCTCAGCATCCTCCTTCACCATTTTCATCACACCCCATCATAGCACATAGGTAATTCTATGATTGGGTAGTGATGATCCATAAAAACTACCAGATATTTTTTTCTTTGTTTATGTAGGTAGTTACATTATTGTTACTACAATGGGCTCGTGGCTAATTAACAACAGCGCGGATCATATGATTTCCAAGGTTAAGCTGCGCTTGCCGCGGTCAATCCGTGGATGGGTGACCCCTCCGTGCCTCGGCGAGCACGTTAAACAGTTGGTCCCGGGTGTCATACGAATGCTTATGACGGTCGTTACGGGTAAATCAGAAGTCCAAAATTCTGACAACAGGTCTAACCTTACGATATCAGCATTGCCCAGTAACTGGGTTACGGAGGTCTAATATCAGTCGCTCCGTGTAAAATACTGGTATCCAGCCGCATCTGATTAGACTGGAAACTGACCCTAACATAGTTGGAAAAAGGCTAGGCAGAATATTATTGTTACTATTACTACACTAGTTATACTTAAACCACGTTGAAAACCAATTCTATTTTTATCTAACATGAAATGGCAAGTTTTTGCAGGACGTAAGATAATAGTTACTGTAGGTACTACTGTATAAATAAGTAGCTAATGAAGTATAATTCATAATTATAATGAACAGACGAGGCAAATAGCGTTGAGAGACCAGTGGCGCCATCTAGTCCGTTAAGCAAGAACTACTAAGTAAAAAAATCTACAACAGACATTCAGTACCCCGGTCACTCACACGCGCGCAAACATTCGTACCTACATTGTACGAATGTTTTCCGTTTTGTATGGAAAATGTTCGCATAGTT
The DNA here is from genome assembly GCA_910594945.2 of Amphipyra berbera. Lineage (NCBI taxonomy): Eukaryota > Metazoa > Arthropoda > Insecta > Lepidoptera > Noctuidae > Amphipyra > Amphipyra berbera. Next base: position 2,625,037 of record OU343136.1, on the reverse strand, counting down.
AGTGCGATGTTATTGGTGATGTTGTTCACAAAGGTCAGGTGCGTAGTACTCTCAACCGGCGTGCGTGTATGACAAGATGTAGGTATGAATGTGGACGATGCGAAAGGGGTATGTAAGGGTCGTAGCATTTGGCGTTCTATAGTTTCTGCCTACCCCCCTGGGAAACAGGCGTGAGTTTATGTACCTATGTATGTATGTATTCATTGTCAGTCCCACACTTGTGGGTTCGCGTAATTCGTGCGAATGTGAGTGACCCGCATTACATGAAAAACATTCTGCTTCCACGTCCAGTGTCAACCAGTGGCGGTGAATTGATGATGAATGCAAGGCAAACACAATCAATAAAAGATAAACAAGAAGCAAGAATAAAAAGATTAGGTACCTACCTACTCTTTATTGCAATTGTACCTACCTACATCAGTTTTGAAGGAGATACAAAGATATTTTATAAAAGATTGGAAGGACGGTCTTATCGCAGTCAACGATCCCTGCCAGACGACAACCTTACCCGTCGTTTACAAAGAACAACAAGTTGTGATACAAGTTGTAAACAAATTGTTTAAATGTCTTTTTAAAAGCAGTTACTTGTTTAACGCGAAATGAACATGGTAAAATCTTCAAAACATAAATCTTCTAAAGATCTAAATAGACTTCAAGATAATCGCGGTCCATTATCTACGCTTATGCGTAAATAATTATTGATAAACTTATTTTTGGAAAAAATATAATGTGGTACCTATAAAAAAACTATACCAACTAATTGATTATCCTGCAAGCGTAGCTTGACTACCGCAGACAGGGCCGCCGTAAGCGGACGTGCAAAGCGTGCACCGCACGCGGGCGGCACACCCAGGGGGCTACAAATCGAGCGAGTCATCTAATTGAGACCAATTTAATTTTTTCGGTTTTGTGTCACTCAAGATACAGGAGTAATCGAAAGAGTGAGGGGAGGGTCAAAAAAAAGCTCGTCCAAGTATCGCTTGGGAATTAATCTTTTTCATTCGGTATTGCACGCGGGCGACGAAACAGCTAGCGGCGGGCCTGACCGCAGACAAGGGTTTTGTCTACTGAAGAATACTTGACAAAATGACATATTGCCATTGTGTATAATGTCATTTTGTCTGTTCATCCGTCGACAAAACCCTTGTCTCCAGTGGTCATGCTGGTGTTCCTGAAAATACTAGTTTCAGGTTTATTGTACCTCTACCTATTAGTAAAAATAAACATGTAGGTATTTGCGACAGACGAGTTCCTAACTCCGTTATGTTTGCTATAACTTTCAACTTAATGAAAACAACGCATCCGACCGTTAATTCAAATAAAACATTAACTTAATGATTTTGATCTGGATTTCACGTTGTATTTTCAGAGTTGGAAACTAGATAGATGGTACGGATAAAAATATTTTTCATAGGTAATGTGATACTCTCTAAGGCGAACATAATTTTGAGATTTTAACGAAATATAATGTTAAATATACTCCAATATAAATTATAAATATCACATTATTATTTGTTTATTTTTATTGTTAATAGAGGAACGTTTTAGTTGAACACTAACAAACAACAAATAGGTATAAAAAATTACGACATAGCTCGATAGATGGCGTTGGGATCGAATTAGATCGCGCTATGGTTTCGTTACCGCGTGAATGATATAAACTTTGGCAAACTTTATTACATCACTCTGGTTTCCCTTCAAAACGTATAAATCTTTCGCCTTTTACTAAAGATTTCCGTGGAGGGGAACACTCAAATGAGTCTAAAAGTATTTTTGAATGCTCTGCTTCGGCAGAGTTATTGAGCCTTTAACGTACAGTGTAGCTGGTATCGTGGGGATACGCTATTGTAAACACCGCTACATGGCTACAACTACATCAGACACTCCACTCTCTAGTGCTCTCTGTATGTGTACTTCCTTAATCGCTGTTTACAGCACCCACGAGTTGAAGATGTCTAGCGCCGGCTTTAGCTATCCAGGCGCCCCGGGCGAGATATTCATTTTCAACAGATTAATTCGAGGGTTAAGGCGCCGCACTAGCGCTTGGCGCCCCTTTGGCCCTAGCGCCCCGGGCAGTCGCACACCTCTAAATCCGGAGGACCTAAATCTGGAGGTGTCACAAACCACACAGAACTGTCAAATCAGGTCAAATAAAATATTTCAAAAAATACGCCTACACATAAGAGTATTATTTCTACGTTTGTATTATTTATTGCAATAAATTTATTTTCAGGCACCTACTGCTTTTCTTTTTATGAAACTTAATTTACTGTTAAACTACTCAGCAATTAACCAAATCTACAGCTATAGTTCTATAGTTATTACTATCTTTATAAGTAATATTTCAGCCAGACGACTGCTTATTTAAAAAAATATTGCAAGCTCCCTGATCGCTGTACAACATCCATTTAATTTTGGTTCCATCTATTTATATAACGACAGTACTAGCTGTCCATAAGTCTCAAAACAATATTAGTATAATAATAATAGCATAATTCAGCACAGAGAAATGTTATGTTAAATTTTGTTAACACAGTGTACCTACCTAGGTATTTTATCCAACCATGTAAATAAAATTAAATCGAAGTATTATCCTGTCTTTTCAACTAGGCAAACATTGCTTAAAAAATCTACCCGACATACAGTTGAAATGTTTTTTTTTGTAGATATATTCATTCAAGGAGATGGTGGGACGAGCTAGACACTTATTGGAAGGATTGGCCGCAGAGAACCTTAAACCGAGAGGAGTGGAAGAAGGGTAGGGAGGCCTTTGCCCTGCAGTGGGATGATCATGGCTGAATAAGAAAAAAGGATATATTCATATTGAGTACATACATACATACATAAACTCACGCCTTTTTCCACCACATGCTACGACCCTTACATACCACTTTCGCTTCATCCACATTCATACATATTGTCATACACGCACGCCGGTTGAGAGTACTACGCACCTGACCTTTGTGAAGAACATCACCAATAACATCGATGTATGTCCTTCTAGGGTGTCCTCTACGGGCGTACGGCGTAATATTGAGTACAGTACGCGTCATGTAAAAAGAACGCTGGAGGAAAGTGGAGGGCTGTGTTTGCGTATGGTTACACTCGCGCACGAAAGTACTAGGCCTATTGTTTTATTTTTGAACTAGCCTAATGCTAAATACAATTAGAAATATAATACAATATAATATTAGAATGATTAAAATTAAATCGCCTAATGCGCAGCTTGACTCCCAGCGTTCTTTTTATATGACGCGACCTATACCTACTAAATAAATAAATCAAAAAGTAGTGTAAAGTAAACTAAGCTAAGCTTTTTTGCACAGGCGCTCCAATAACTTCGACCTTTATCTTTCTATACTTAACCCTCTTGATCTATGGAGTGTTTATCATAGCGCTTTTTTTACTTCTTGCGCACTTACCGCCTCAATGGTTGAGTAGTTCCAAGAGCGGTTAAGAGGTCTACGAGATTTTCTCACTAACAAGCCTCTAACGGATTCTAAGACAGACCGCACACGGGCCACCAAGTGGCCGGTACACTTTGTGTCTATAAACACAATTTTGTTCCTCGAGACGCAGTTTGAGGTCACAGGACTATCGCTCCAGCATTTAAACTGTGGCTGCATCAATCAAACATTCGCTGCAGCTAAAAACAAATAACGATTAACTGTGTCTTCAGATACAAAGTGTCACGGCCACTTAGTGGCCCGTTTGTGGTCAGCCTGGATAGATTTTATTGAACATCGCTCGGCGTACCGTAAAATAAACATGCTTATTTTATCTCACATCATGGTAGAAAAATCGAATAAGAGTACCTAATAACAATGTGTATATGTCTACCAGAATCTGATGGCAAATAGGGAAATTAAATGTTTTTGTGGGTAACACAAGGGTAATTTGAATAAAAAGTCTTGATACTTGTAATTTTTTTTCTTTGATTTCTTCTCGATCTTCTTCCTGCCCTTATCCCACACTAGGTGGGGTCGGCACAACATGTATTTCATAAATCCATGTTGTTAGAGGTTTTGGCTTATTGTTTTATGTGGTTGGTTTTTTGCAATTTTATTGTAATGGAAAAGGAAACCTTGTTAAAATAAGTATGTTTAATAAAAATGTTTGAACAAGAAAACATTAATCAGAACTGGAAAATGTATCAACTACAGTCATACTCGTTTTGACAAGTGACATGTTGACATTGCCATATGAAAACCACTGTTTGTTATTAATTTTTAATGCCATGAGATTCTGGTTGACCTATACCTACCTAACTAATTCAGCTTGTCTGGAAGGAAATTCTCAGTGAATGCGGGATGGAATGGTATTTGGCAGATTGTGTACAACAAAATGCATAGCTACCGAATCCTAGAGATCACAGATCTTACGCCCTGAGACAAAAAAAAACGTTTATCATAGACCCAAATATTCAATCTAAACAGACAATCTTATAATTTATGTATTGCCAGATGTTAAACTCTCAAAGTAGGCGTGGGACTGTATTATGGGGTTCAGATTTCAACCAATGGGATTTTATGATGCAGAAGTACATGACACCTAGTTTTGTCGTACAAAGAGTAGCAACCATTTCGTGCCGACTGCGGTAACGACAAATTGTACCTTGCATCTAAAATTGAATTAAATGCATGAAATGGGTGTAAAAAAATTGATGATTTTAATTGTCTTGCAGTCCAGCGGACTCCGACAGATACGAGTTTATTAAACATAATAGAAGGGCCCATGGCTAATTACCAACCGTACGGATCATACGATGTTTGAGGTTAAGCTGCGTTTGCCGTGGTCAGTTTGTGGATGGGTGACCGTTCGTTACACATCAAAACCCCTCCGTGTCCCGGAGAGCACACAGTCATACGAATACCTATAACAGTCGTTACAGGAAGTCAGAAGCCCGAAAGTATAACAACCGGTCTAACCTTAGGATATCGGTATTACCATGTAACTAGGTTGCAGAGGTCTGATGTCAGTCGATCCGTGTAAAATACTGGTATTCAGCCGCATCTGGTTAGACTGGAAACTGACCCCAACATGATTGGGAAAAAGCTAGACAGATTTTGAACAAAATGTCAATACTCATAAAACGTTTTCACAAGACATCACATGTGAAAGCATTAGAAAAGGCTAGAAAGTCTAGAAACAAACAAATATCGTATTTCTTGTCGTTCCGTCAAGTGCCTATTTGTGCTCATATTTCTCTAGTAAATACATAGCTAGCTGTTATTGTAAAAGCTTTGTCCATAATTTTGAAAAATAACTACATAAAGCCGCATACAGATTATGTACAGCACAACATGCAAGGTAACGGACAAAGCAACATTTTCCATACATTTTAATGTTTCCGAACACGCTATTGTTTTTACTGTGTTCGGAATACAAAACTCATTACCTATATAATTATATCTATAGGAAAAGTGTACTTTTGTCAAAAAGAGGACAAGTCTGAATTTAGTTAACGAGTTGTTATCTAAACACGCGGCAGCGTGTCAAGCCAAGTTCAAAGAAAAAGGAACTGGCGACGCAGCAGTCGTGTGTTATATTACACGAACCATTTGAAGCCACTTTTGAGCCCTTAATAACTCAAAATCTATTCAACATAAACACATAAAATTTGGTTTATTTATTAAGACCCCTGAGATTAACTATAATCCCAAATTTCATAAATACAGCTCAAACGGTTATTGAGATATTAACGTCTAAAAATCGGCATTTTTAACAGTGACTGACTGACGTATAGATCAAAAACCTAACCCACTTCCAAATGACCTAGAAAGTTGAAATTTGGCGTCCAGCTGGGTAATTGTGTATATACAAAGGAAAAAGTCAGAAAACAGTGATTTTTTACCATTTGAAATATTTTTCAAACAATCGCTTTTTATTACTTAGCGCCTTTCGAAACTATAATAGCAATAAACTTTTTCTTTCGCAGGAGAATAGGTTCCATGATTCCATGATGAAAGGTCGCTTTTATCGTTTTGTATACCAGATTATTTGATTCAAGTGGGAAATAAAAATATACCTAACAGGCAAATGATACAAAAATTTAAAGGGAGGACTTTCCATATATTTCTAACGTTCAAGAAAATGTAGAAAATAGTACAAAAAAGAAAACTACTGCGTAAACGTTTTATAGATCACTTTTTAATGATGAATAATAATAATGTTTATACAAAAAGTAATGATATCCCATCAAAAACATAAATGTGAAAATGGGAGCCAAGTTCAATAATAAGAATATGCGTGGTGGTCGACTTCACCGACAAAAGAATTGAGATCTAAATGAGTGCCAAGTTCTGTAGATAATCCTGAAATTTATTTACACAAAGCAGATATCTTAGGATAAATTGAAGATCAAGATTTGACTCGGCTAGTTTTCACATACAAGTTATCTTATATTTGGCTAATTAACTTATCTTCTATATGTTATACGCAAGTTACTGTTTTTATACCTATTGTAAGGTCAACATCTTATTCTTCTAAAAGTTTGGTTTGCTGGTAAAAACTAGCCGAGTCAAACTTGAGCTTCAATTTATCCTAAGATATCTGCTTTGTGTAAATAAATTTCAGGATTATCTACAGAACTTGGCACCCATTTAGATCTCAATTCTTTTGTCGGCGAAGTCGACAACCACGCGTATTCTTATTATTGAACTTGGCTCCCATTTTCACATTTATGTTTTTGATGGGATTATTTTAAATGTGATTATAGTCAATTCTTATTAGGTGATCTCAGCACCCATCATAGATATCCATTGCGTACATAGATTATCCCCACATGGTGTTGAGACCATTGATGTAGTTAGTCAGGTACTGTTATAAATGGGGTTTGGTTTCAACACGAGGGCCGAACGTGATGGAAATAATATCGACGGTTGAAAGGCTAATTGGTCTAAGCAACATTTTTTGCGATATTGAGTTAGGTACATACATATTTGGAATCAGCGAATTTTTCTGCGTCGTTTGAGCTAGGTTTCACATTTTTAAAGCATTTCTGTGGCACTTGAACCCCACAGTTACTTTGCTCTCATTTTGGAGGCTATTGTACCAACCGACACAAAATGTGCGAATTTTTTCTCATTTGTCTGTAGAATCGTTTTTCTTGATACTATTTTGAAGATATAATGTTTGTGCGTTAAGGCGTTTAGCTTTTTGTATAAATATTTAAATGTGTCACTTGAAACATTTTGCATTCCATCAGAATAATAGATAAAGTCGCTTGAATCATTTTGCATTTCATCACAATAATAGGTTTAGTCGTTTTAATATTTGTGGTTTTATTTTAAAATTAACCTTAATGAGCAAATCTTTTATTAGGTATTGATTTATTGTACCAGAATAATGGTTTAAGAACCTATCTCTGACCCTACAATAGTAAAAAATCATTTTACTTGATTCGGTTTGAACACTGATCGTCGTCTGTATCAAGTTACGCTAGCCTATGTTTTTTTTTTCAAAAAACTAAACTTTATATTTCTCTCCTGTAACTTTAAAAAAATGTCGCTTAGTACAAATAGTCTTTCAACCATCCATATGGTGTCATCCAATCCCTTACAACATCCAAAGAAAGACCATAATGACGTGAAGGTCCAAATTTTCGCCATTCGGCACCTATTTAATAAAATCAAATGACGACGATTCATTTGACGACACGTTTGGTGCAGTGGCTGAGCGATTGGTTCCTGCGCTACGGGTCGTCAGTTCAATTCCCGCACGGATCAAATATTGTGAAGATTTGTGTCTGTAGGTAAACGCACCCACGATACAGGAGAAATTCAAGTGTGGGGTAAAGTTTAAAAAAGTATACAATATTCTAATCAACGTATAAGATTCGATAATAATTACATAACATAACATCACGCATGTATTCCCCGTGGGGTTGGGCAGAGATGTATAGTAACACCCGCATTTCGCAGTTATGTTTAAGTCCCTCGTAATAGGGGGGGAGCCTATTGCCATCAACCCGGCCCAAATCCAAACTCAGAGCTGCTACGTAGGAGTTTTACACGAAAAAACCCAATAACACTTTGCCCGACCTAGAGATCGAACCAGGGACCTCATGATCAGCAGTTGCGCTTGCCACCATTAAACCAACGAGGCAGTTAATAATTACAATATTAAAAAATGTTAAGCACCAAATCCACTTATGGCAAATTTTACTGGCTTTGCAACCGACTTTCAAACTATAGATACACCCACAGCAAGTGCTATTCTGCAAGATTTACGAACAAAGTTAGCACATGCATGTAATAAATTGCACGATTATACTTGCTGGCGGCTTCTGCGCTTCAGATATTTACCTGTTACACAGCAATTTTATCTTTTATCTTTTAATACATCACCATCAGATTTAACGATTGTAGTAACCCGTGGACCGATATAGAGTTAACGACCGTTGTAAGTAATACCACCTCTATACGGTCAATTACTAGATTGGATTTGCTCTCACATTATTACGTGCAATAAGCTATTGGGCAATAATCTGTTTTGCTACACCAATCCTAATGGCACTGACAACACTACAAGGGAAAGTGAAAGAAAAGCGAATGTATAAAATGTGGTTAATGCTTTACTTACTGCGTTCGTATGTGTTTCCGGTTTTTTACTATTTGTTACTCTTACGTGAGTTTATTTGTCACATTGACCTGCATTTATTCTCATTCTATTTCTCACACTACTGTAATGGAATTGTCATGAACTACTATTTTGAAAAGAGTATTCATGGAGTTTCTTGCCGGTTCTCCTCCATAGAACCTATCTTTTGGAACCGTGCACCTAGTTTTGACGTTTTAAAAGTGCCTGAAATCTGGTCTATTTGAAATAAAAAACTTTGACTTTGTTCATTTGTGATCCATTTTACTTAGCTTGCATCCAATTGACCTGAAATTTTGCATAGGTACCAATGTAACTTCGGTGACCTGCAATAATATGGTACCATGGAGCCGGTCTGATGATGGAGCCGGAAGATAAAATATAGTTTTTAAAAAGGTTTTTATTAACAGTACAAACATAACTTAAAAGGAGAATGGCGAGGTTGGAACCACGAATTTGAAAATTAACGAAGCGCAAACGAAGTAGATTAAAAGGCAGATACAACCTCCTAGCTAAAACACAAAACAACTCTCAAACAATTCTAGTACAGTTTCAAATGTTTTAGCGCCACGAATTTTCTTAAATCTCCCGATGGCCTTTCTCCTCAATTTTGGCCATCATTAAGTATTATTTTGTAAAAATACCAGCGCTCACGTATATACATTTTACCAAGAAATCTGGGGATGTTTCTGTACCTAGGAAGATTCTTCCCTTAGCTATATTCATTATGTACTGGTTTTCATGAGTTTTCGAAAATCCCGGTGCGTCGGCTCTTCTTTTACGACTTATAGGTTGAACTGATTAGTATAGCTGTGAAGGGAGCAGACCTGCAAACAAAATCAATTCTGTACATAAATATGAATGTTGATGGATGGAGAGGGTTAAGGAGGGTAGAGAAAAGATGGATAGATTGTGTGAGAAAGGATATTTGAAGGAAAAGGCAGTGAATGATGGGGTAACGGCTGGCAGGGGAGAATGGAAGAGCAAAATGTATTGTACCGACCCCAAGTACCTTGGGACCAGGTTAGGAAGATGATGATGATCACAGCTTGAAAACAGTATATAGCAGAGTTCCTTAGGTACATTTTAATTGGTAGATTGCACCTTTTATGTGCAAAAAAAATCCTAATTATTATCACTTTAGACCAATTTTGCAATAAACTCAATTTTCGTAAGTTAGAATGTATGGATACGTCCTTGCCGAGTTCTTTTATTTGGTGTACCATTCACTTCTGAGTTCCTAGTGCATGAAACCGTTAGAGCAGCGCACAATGACCATTTACAACGTAACGACGACTATTACAATAGGAAACCGACAAATATCTCTAATAGTAGCGTTTTGTAATCGCACGGGTGAACGAGCACCGTGGGCTACCAACCTTAGAGGCATAGTATGAAAAGATTGCAGTCTTTATCGATCAATTTAGATTTCATTGCGTTTTTTCTCCAAACATTTCAAAAACAGAGGAAGGAGGTAGTTTGTTGGATTGTAAAATAGAAAATTTTACGAATGTTGAGAGACATAGGCTTGCTTCGGATAAATGACAAAAAATATGCCACGATAATATGACACGCAATGATTTTTTTTTAGGCTACAGTGAGAGGAGGTACGTTACGGCAATTTTTTTTGTGTCCACGTTATACAAAGAAAATGACAGAACCATCATCGTTAATAGATTAAAGCTGAGTGCATACTGTTACTAACATATATGAGAAGTTCGCATAGCGTTTTTAATTGCTTCGAATATGAAGAGCTTCTAATTTGTTTCTAGTGGACGAGAATGTCATCGTTTTAAGTGGAGACAGAGTCAGCTGTCCGGCAGGCACAGGCGCCAGAGCACCAGGGCGCCGAAAGGCGCCCCTGGTACCCAATCATTAAAATTCACATGTATTTTACTCATTATAGTGGAGTAAGTCTCTAAAGCAGTGTCTGTGGTTTAATTTGAAGTAGGTAATCCAATGTATGTTTTTTTTTCCTTTTATTTAAAAAGTTAAAAACGTTCCCCCACACTAGGATTTCTCCTGTATCGTGGGTGCGTTTACAGACACAAATCTTCACATGTACCTACAAACGCCCAGACCTTGAACAACTATTTGTAGGCCATACAAATATTTGATCCGTGCGGGAATCGAACCCACAACCCGTAGCGCAGAAGCCAATCGCTTAGCACTGCACCAAACGTGTCGTCAATAATCGATAAGTACAAGTCTCCAAAGCAGTGTCTGTGGTTTAATTTGAAATGACCCAATGTATAAAGTTTATATTTAACATTATTCTTATATTCCATGCTAAACCCTACACTTGTACTCCAACCTTTACAAAAGATTACATCTCAACAAAAACTCAGAGCGCTTACTAAATACGCGTACAGTTATTTTACTACGATGACCAAAGTCATTATGTGCACAGTTTTGTTAGAAAAAACCATCAGCACTAGTCTTGACAAGTTGTTGCCCTCAACCTGATGCAAGTCTTGCATGTTTGCGTGTAACTTGTTACTTGTGAGAGTGATGTTAAATTAATTGAAAGGTTATGTCATGATGCTGAAACTTTAGATAGTACCGTTAGTACTAATAAGCAGGTGATTATCAAATGGCTGTCAGCGCTTGTGTGCAATATTTTTTTAGTATTTTAAGCGTCAAGTGTTAAAGAGCTTATCTATACTAATCTATACGAATATTATAAAGATGAAGAGTTTGTTTGAACACGCTAATCTCAGGAACTACTGGTTGGAATTGAAAAAATATTTTTGTGTTGGATAGTCCATTTATCGTGGAAGGTTATAGTAATATATAACATCACGCTAGGACCAATAGGAGCGGAGTATAAATGAAAAATGTTGCAAAAACGGGAAAAATGTGCACCCGTGCGAAGCCGGGATGGGCCGCTAGTTACATTATAAATTTTTAGGTTCCCACGCTTATTCAGTGTAGTATAATTAAATGATACGCGTTATAAATATTTGGTCTGCAAGAAAAATCAGCTATTAAATCAACTAAGCACCTCGACTCGGCTAGAAGTTGAAAGTGATCACAACATGATCACTTTCCACGTCGTAGTTATTTTTTTAACAACACAGATAAGCTTAGTGTCGATAATTAGAAACAATTTTCTCGGCTGAATTATAAGTAGGGGACCATTCAAGTATTACGTAAGCAGAATTTTAGTCATTTTTGACCCTCCCCTCCCCCTTGTCAGCAAAAGTAAGCAAAGCTCTTACCCCCCCCCCTCCTATGCTTACGTAAACATTGATATACCTATATTTTTTAAATCCGTTCAGATTTCTTTATTGTTATTCATGAGCAGCAGTTTTCAAGTCTAGAAAAATAAGTAAAAAAATAAATATTGCTGACGTACTCATCATCCAGAACCCCCGTCCCCTATGTCATCAAAAATAAGCTAACCAAAGACCCCCCCCCCCACCCCCCTTTGGTGCTTACGTAATACTTGAATGGCCTCTAGGTACATTTTCCCTGACCAAAATATCAATATTTAGGTAACTGTTTTAAAGATTGGCAAAAAACTTCACCCGAAATTGAAACCACAAAACCATCGAGACTGATTAGTAATTTAAATGAAGTTAATTAATTTCTAACAACGTTACGCTATATTAATAGTACGCTTAAGTGAACTGGTTTTGCCAATTATAGCTATCACTAGAATCTTATACATGTTCGCATACTTGAACATGCACAAAAACATATTGCCTACCATATTTAATTATGATTATGGTCGTATAACCAACGAATGAATGATTCACGATTGAAGGCTTTGTTTACCTTTTATACATTTTTTAAATTATGATAAATGATTTTTTATTTCTGTAAATAAATCTGTTACAGACACTTTTACAAGTCCATGTAATGTTTTTTTAAGACTAGATGGCGCCGGCATTTCCTATCTGACTAGCTCTGAGAAGAAAAGCCGAAACAAACTCAGAGATCAAGGTCTCTTTTAAAGTCCAGACATTGTGGTATAAAAACTATGTGTGTAACAATGTAGGGCAACGTCTGGAATGGCCCTTTTACGAAAGTGCCATAGCAGGTTTGAGTTGACCTGTCCTGCACATCTGCATCAGTCACCGCGTAGCTCAAACCTTATTTTAGGGAGCTCAACAACCCGACTGTCGCACGACGCTACCAATCAGCCGGACATTTGCGTAGGTCACAAAAAAAGAAACTCAAAACCGCCAAACAGTTGAAAAAATCGTGTATAAATAAAGCTAGCCTACATGGTACTCACATTCACAATTTGATAATAAAAAATAATGATCGGACTATACTTGGATTACCACATTTGTGCATAATTGGTATATATTGGTAAAACTTCTGTACATAAACCTAGTCCGAGGTCCCCAGATCTTATTTATCTTATTATTGAAGTAATAGTAATTGATGCGTTCCAATAATAATGCATAATCATGTTCTGACTGAGACATTGTCAAAGATCGAGACTTCTTTCACTTGCCCCGGCGGTCAAGTCCCTGCCGGGGTTGCGGTGGATACTTTTGCGAATCCCGCGACCCCGGCCGAGCGGTCAGAAGGAGGAACACCGTTGGTTTTTAGCCGATAAGAGTCCGGCAGACCACCTCGCCCGCCCCGGACGAGGGACATGCATGAGGATTTTCAAACGATAAACAAAATGGGGTCAAGTCTGCTAATTTCATTAAAAATAAAACCGACTTCAAAAAAACGATGAAAAGAATAAAATAATTACTATATTATAAAATTAAAAGTTTTAGAAGTCGGTGCTAATCCACGCTGAACCAAATTGAAGGCACCGACTTCTGAAAATGTTAATTTTATAATATGGTAATTATTTTATTCTTTTCATTGTTTTATTGAAGTCGGTTTTATTTTTGTTAAAAAGTTTTTTATTTTTTTCGTTTTAGTGGCCCTAATTATAAAATATGGTTGGACCTACTAAAGACGCTGCTCGTAACATAATCACATCATCACATTATGCGTACTGTTCGTCATTGAGGAGTTCTATTGTCTATCTCCGAAGTTCTTCATCAGATCTTCACCAAATTTAAATGGGACCAATCTGGAAGTATATCCTTTCAAATAAAAAAATATTATCTAAATCGGTTTATAAATGGCGGAGTTACGAGGTAACAAACATTAAAAAAAAAAAAAAAACAGAGACGAATTTAGAACCTCCTCCTTTTTTGGAAGTCGGTTAAAAATGACATACAATTGTCACTCCACCGACACGCCCTAATGATATTCCATTACGCTTGTAACAGATTGGATAATTTGCTAAAATTTCAATGTTTTCATCGAGGTCATAGTTCAATGACAATTGAATGACAGTTCAGTGGAAAGCCACTCGTCTAAAATAAACAGCAGAATACCAAATGTCTTAAACTATTCTATCAACACTATCGAAGCGTTCGTAGATAGCAGACGTGGGCCCCTGATGGTTTGCAGATGCTTTGGCAATGACCGGCAAATTCTTCAGTAGTTTTCAAAACAAAAGATGAGGCAATCTGACATGTTCATTGTTCATAGTGACGAGATCAAGTGCAGCGGTGTGTATAGTTACTTTTACATTGTTAATTATGCTTTTATGAGGTTTGGGGCCATTCATGTATTACGTAAGCACAAAAGGGGGGTGAGGGGGTCTTTGCTTAGCTTATTTTTGATGACATGGGGGACGGGGGTGTCTAGATGATGATTACATCAGCAATTTTTATTTATTTACTTATTTTTCTAGACTTAAAAATTACTGCTCATGAATAACAATAAAGAAACCTGATCAGTTTTAAAAATATATATACCAATGTTTACGTAAGCATAGCAGGGAGGTAAAAGCTTTGCTTATTTTTGCTGACAAGGGGGAGGGGTGGGTCAAAAATTACTAAAATTCTGCTTACGTAATACATACTTGAATGGCCCCTTTGGTTCAATCCATAAAAGGATAAGAATACTGTCTATATGAGGAGGGGCTCATGGCTAATTACCAACCGCGCGGATCATACGATTTGCGAGGTTAAACTGCGCTAGCCGCGGCCACCCTGTGGATGGGTGATCATTCGTTACACATTGAGACCCCTCCGTGCCTCGAAGAGTACGTTAAACAGTCGGTCCCGGTTGTTATACGCATACCTATGACAGTTGATACGGGAAGTCAGAAGCCCGAAAGTCTGACAACCGGTCTAACCTTAGAATATCGGCATTGCACAGTAACTGGGTTGCGGAGGTCTGATGGCTGTCGTTCCGTGTAAAATACTGGTATTCAGCCGCATTTGGTTATACTGGAAGCTGACCCCAATATAGTTGGGAAAAGGCTAGTGAGAGCAGGCGTACTGCCTATACTATTACATAATGTTTATTACTTGCACAACTTTGATTATTACTAAACCCGAAAAGGGGTCATTGTATTCATTATTACGAACAACTTTTACTATGGGACCAACACTGAAATCGAAAAAAAAACAGTTGTTTTCGCAATTTCAGGGTTGGTTCCGTGGTAAAAGTTGTTCATTATGATGAGTACAATTGACCCCCTTTTCGGGTTTAGGGTATACAAAAAATAAGATTGTATAATAAAGATACATAATAATTATTTGTTCTTCTTCATGTCTATGAGAGTTACGCAATTATTAAGAGGAAATCCGGTCGGCATTTAGTCCATACAAACGTATTCCTCAGTTTCCTCCTTGGATAATGTCACTAGAGCAATAAAAGAACTAGAAACGTTTAAATATTTACAATAATCGACCGGTTTTACCATCGTTTTCAAACATCTGGTAAATAAATTTGACGAACATAAAAACAAAACATAAAACAAAAGCTTACAGACATAACCAAAGTCTTTCTTAAATTATTACAGAAAATAATATTTAAATCGGTTCAGATTTGAAGAAGGAAACAGGGAAATACGAACGTACGATTTCGCTAATATTGCACAAGAGAAATCAGTCCGAGATGCAGTTGTCTCTTTCGCGCTCAATTGGGAAGGTTTGCGGGAGGGGTGGGACGGAAATAGATCGCAAAAAACTATTCAAATTATTAATATTTTGCACAGAGGTTCCTTACTTAATGTAGGCACGCACTAAGAAGGAATTTTTGGAAATTTTACTCACAAGTAGTTGAAAAGAGGTGTCGAAATTAGTATGAGAGAATCTTAATCCGTGGCCCGATTAATTCAAAACTAAGTATAAATTAGTATGAGAGAATCTTAATCCGTGGCCCGATTAATTCAAAACTTAGTATAAATTAGTATGAGAGAATCTTAATCCGTGGCCCGATTAATTCGAAACTTAGTATAAATTAGTATGAGAGAATCTTAATCCGTGGCCCGATTAATTCAAAACTTAGTATAAATTAGTATGAGAGAATCTTAATCCGTGGCCCGATTAATTCAGTACTTAGTATAAATTAGTATGAGAGAATCTTAATCCGTGGCCCGATTAATTCAAAACTTAGTATAAATTAGTATGAGAGAATCTTAATCCGTGGCCCGATTCATTCAAAACTTAGTATAAATTAGTATGAGAGAATCTTAATCCGTGGCCCGATTCATTCAAAACTTAGTATAAATTAGTATGAGAGAATCTTAATCCGTGGCCCGATTCATTCAAAACTTAGTATAAATTAGTATGAGAGAATCTTAATCCGTGGCCCGATTCATTCAAAACTTAGTATAAATCTATATCTATACTAATATTATAAAGAGGAAAGATTTGTATTTTAGTATGTAACGAATATACTTAAAAACTACTGGACAGATTTCAAAAATTCTTTTGCCGTTAGAAAGCTACATTATCACTGAGTAACATAGGCTACGGGCAGAGCCGTGAGGACACAGCTAGTAATCTTTACAGAAAATAATAAATTACATGTTTTACTCCCTTACTAATAAACGCTAATTAAAGTTAAGACAAGCTTATGAAAGTGGTTATAAAAAATATGGTTATACTGAAGTTATTCATGACAACTTTATTCTGCGTTTATTAGTAAGGGGTTAGAGTTTTCCAGAAATCAACCCCTACGGGGATGAAAAGGGGTGATAAAGTTTAAATGGAAAAAATACTATTTACGCGGACACAGCCGTGAGGGCACAACTAGTCTAAACTAAGATGCTAAAGTTGATCAATGCATCTAATCGAACTCGTAGCCCATCACTGGCGTTCTCAGATTACGTGACATTGCAAATACTCTGTTACAAATTACAATATCGTTCAACTAATCGAAAGCATTCTATAGCATGATGGGAGAATGTGAAAGCATGGTGTACGCATGTTCATATAAATTGCATTTACTCAAGTATCAGCAATAATCCGCGTATCTGCCTAGCCTTTCCCCAACTATGTTGGGGTCTGCTTCCAGTCTAACAAGATGCGGCTGAATACCAGCATTTTTTACGGAACAACTGCCATCAGATCTCCGCAACCCAGTTACTGGGCAAAGCCAATACTCAAGGTTAAACCGGTTGTCAGACTATCGGGCTTCTGACTTCCCGTAACGACTGTCATAGGTATTCGCATGACACCCGGGACCGACTGTTTAACATGCTCTCCGAGACACGGAGGAAACTCGATGTGTAAAGAATGGTCATTCATCCACGGACTGACCGCAACAAGCGCTGCTTAACCTCGCAAATCATATGATCCGCGCGGTTGTTAATTAATTACCCTCTCGCGGAGTGTTGCTGATAAATGTGTTCAATCCTTAAGGTTCCATTTTTCAATTGTCAGATTATATTTTTTATCTGGTGAATAAGTTTGACGTTTTGACAGCTTTTGTATAGAGAATTATGTCAAAGGGAAAAGGGAAAGGGAAAGGGGAATTATGTCAATTATTTATTCCTCAGATAAAGGTTAATATGACGATTGAAAAATTGGCCTTAACTAGTTTAATAGGTAGTTAGTGAAAGTGTTATGAAGGTTTATTGGTTCAAGAAGCTTTAAAAAAAACAATTGATCGAACGTGAATGGTGGATACAGTGTTTATTTATTTATTTAGGGACAACAAACAGCAGTCTAATAATAAGTAAACATAGGTTAGAACTTAATAATAGAGATAACAAATACACTACTCACAACGTTATCCACATATTACTAAACAGATCTACTAGTTGTTAGAAAGAACAAAATAAAAATAAACCGAATAAAAGTAAACATTACTTAATTATTAGGGTTCTGATAACTTAAAATAGTAACAATTTCTTTTTTAAATATAGCCTTGCTGAAAAACATAATATCAGTTGAGCTAAACTGTCTATTGTAGGTGTCAACTAATCGATGCAGCGGTGAGCGTACGCCTGAGTTGGTTCTATAAAAAGTAGTAGTTGGTTCTACAAAAACAAGTGTCTCGAGCGAACCTCTCGACCATGTAGGTACGGTACGAAGGATCAGGTAGCACAAACTGTTCACTAGATCAGTACAGTCGAC
Source organism: Amphipyra berbera (assembly GCA_910594945.2). Taxonomy (NCBI): domain Eukaryota; kingdom Metazoa; phylum Arthropoda; class Insecta; order Lepidoptera; family Noctuidae; genus Amphipyra; species Amphipyra berbera. Next base: position 2,607,038 of record OU343136.1, on the reverse strand, counting down.
TTTATTACGATATACAAGGTTAGTCGGAAAGGGGGTACTAAGCCGAAAGGGTGTTAAAGTATCCATAATAATGGATAACTTTTGTTCTACAACTTTCCCCAAAAGTTAATAGTTCAAGAGTAATTTCAAAGATTTTATAAAAAATACGCTAAATTCTATCTATCCTCAGCTATGATCAGATGTGTTTTCATTTTACGTCATATTTGGGGTCACGGATTAGAAACTCCATTTTCTGAATTCATAACTAAAGCAGGGAAGAATTTTTGAAAAAATAAAAATATAAATAATTATTCATGGAATTTTTTTTTATCGAATTTTTAAATTTTATCACTTTCTTTTAAGCAATCATCAGTGATACATTAAGTGGCCCGCGGCTTAGTGCCCCCTTTCCGACTAACCTTGTATACTAAAATAGGGTCACCATCTCAAGTAGTATGCGTCTGGATTTTAGAGTAATAAGGTCATATTTTTGTAGTAATATATTTTGATAAGAAATTTTCTTTTTAAAGCATCTATAGTGCATTGCACGTAGGAATTTGCGTTGGACCAATGAAATAATGTCAATATACTTTTTATAGTAAGGGTTCCAAATAAGTACTGCGTATTCCAATTGCGGTCGTATTATTGACTTGTATAGAGGTACTAGCTTTTGCCCGCAGCTTCGCTTGCGTGATTTTTTTTCACCCCCTTAGGGGTTGAATTTCGAGAAATCCCTTCTTAGTGGAGGTTTACGTCACAAAATGAACCTACTGTCAAAATGTCAAGTTTCTAACCCCAGCCGTTTAGGATGTGCGTTGATAGATCAGTCAGTCAGTCAGCTTCTCCTTTTATATATATATATATATAAGTAGGTAGAGGGACGGTGGAATTCTCTTGATGCTCTCGTTACAAAACCAAACATTATAAATGCCTTATGGACTATATTGTCTATATGGGTGTCAAGGTGAAGCTTTCAGTCTAACTATACGCCTACATCACGAAGAGAATTAACTTTGTTCAGTGGAGTATTTTTGAAAGAATAATTAAATTTCGTAATTTTTTTATTCTTTGTAAACATAATGCTATAATGCATAATGCAGTGTTACGTAACAAATGTGGGTTCCTTGATAATGTATTTTCTCGCCGCTTGCTTCACCAATCATAGATTGATATGTGATAGCGATTAACAGTATACAGAAATCGTAAATCTTACAATGATTGAAAAAAAAACCGCTTGGGTCAGTGGATACGAATTCATCATTTGACGCGGCACTCGCATCGACCGTTATCCGCTGTGCGCACTACATTCCGCAACTATCCGCCGCGCACGCGCACGCGCATTTATCGATCTATTGTCAGTTGATCGAATAAATCATTTAAAAAATATATAAACAATTAACGTTATTGTGAGTGGTGAATGATGTGGTTTTTTATGTGAAGTTTTAATAATAATTATTGGATGACACAAATATAAAATGGTATGTAATAAAAATATTTGATTGGTTGTACAAATGAGGTCGTTAAGTTATTAATGTGTTAACTGATAACATTTTAATTACCTATTTAAGTAACTATCAATTAATTAATTATTTTAAATAGCTCTGGAGTAATTCATACATTTAACTAATCTTTTTTATACGTGGGTAGTTAGCCTATTATTTTGTTAGAATAAATTATTTCTATTATCTCATGAGAACATCATTTACTTATTATATTAAATACTACATGACCCGGTGAACTTCGTACCAGATTTTTGTTTTAAATTTTTCCATTTTTTTTCCTAAACGATCTCAGTAGTGAGTCCAACTAAACAAAAAAAACGACTCGGTTGAGCCATTTTCGAGTATGTGTGAGACTAACGCACTGCTAATGATTTTTATACAAGATTAGTCGGAAAGGGGGTACCTACTAAGCCGCGGGCCAGTTAAAGTATCACTGATGACTAGGTATTTTAAACCAAGTGCTAATATTTCAAAATTCGATAAAAAAATTGCATGCAATAAGATTTTTATTTTACTTTTTTTTTTAAACATACCTTCTTTAGTTATGAATTCAGAAAATTAAGTTTCTAATCCGTGACCCCAAATATGACCTAAATTGTAAACACAGCTGATCGTAGCTATGAACAGATAGATTATAGCATATTTTCTACGAAATCTTTGAAAAGCTATTTCTCTCTTTTCTCTTAAACTATCGAGTTTTGGAGAAAGTTGTAGAACAAAAGTTATCCTTTATTATGGGTACTTTAACACCCTTTCGGCTTAGTACCCCCTTTCCGACTAACCTTGTATATTTGCAAAAATTATGTATTCTCATGGAAGCTATTGAATAGCCTTCATAGTAAACATTTATCGTATAAGTTTGTTCTCAAGAGCGTCACTTTAAAACCACTGAACGTATTTTAATGGTAATCGCACTCATTATAATCCTAAAAGCTAAGTTTATGAAGGTTAAAACTATTATACCATTGTGTTTAAAAAAGTTAAAATATAAGACAAAATAAGTTACGAAGAGAAAGTTACGTTAGAAAATCACGAAATGTCACAAGGGGGGAGGGGGGTGTAGTAAGATATCACGCGTATTTATTTTTTCAAAATTAGATTATACTTTATACCAGTATTTAAAGATAATATTATAAAAAAATTAAGATTCTTTGTAGGTGCTAAAAATACACGTGATTTTGGGTGGGGGGTTAGACTTAAACCTCACCACGTATCACCAAGGGGGAGGGGGGTTAAAAATGCTAAAAAAACATCACGTGATTAATGGACGGCCCCTTATAAGGCTTATTCACTAACATTAATTCTCCGATTAAGCAACCGTTTATCAAACATTCCTCCTACCTACAATTTCCTCTGGTGTTGAACCAGAGAAATAATGTTGGCGAACACCATCCTAATCATCTTAAACCCCTGTTATACTGCCTTAACCTGCATACTATTTCATACACAAGTACTAGGAGCACAGATTTGAAAGGAGATTGTTTGTAAACACAAAGGGCTAGCTGTTCTATACTTAAGTTAGAACAAAGTAAAATAGAAACTAAACACAACACATTAGCTAACTTTCTTCTAGTCGTATGAGTGCCATTGTTTTCAAAATTGCTACACTCGCCCCCTATATGGAACTAAAACATAACAGCGAAATGAGGGTGTTACTATACACCTCTGCCCAACCCTTCGGGGAATACAGGCCTGATGTTATGTTATGTCATATATTTATCTATCTTCATGGCAATTTAGAAGGGTGAGCAAGCCTAAGTTTCAAATCTCAAAGCAAAAGAAATACTAATTCTTCTTGTGTCGACATGTGCTATTGCTAGATGAGAATAGCACGTGTCGAGGTGAAAAGATTAGCCAGCAGTGACGAAGGCTACTAGCCGATTCCTACCGGCCTCCCTTAATACCTGCTCCACACTTTCGCCGCGACAGCCCGAGACTTAGATCCTGTCCTTTGCTATTTGGTGTTGAAAGTAAAGGATAGACATAACGTCTCGGGTTGTCTCGGCGAGAGTGTGGAGCAGGCATTAGAACAGTCACCACTAGCAGTTGCGTGCATTGCATATAGGCAATTAAGCAGTGGCTACCTCATAAGATTTAATTAACTACTCCATCTTTAACTATTACTATAAATAAAATAAGCGTGTATGGCTATGATTTCTTTTGGTCAGAATCGTATTGAAATGGACTTAAGCGTACAAATTGAAAGGCGACATCGCTAGTGTCTGCCTACCTAGTCCGGAAACCACGCCACTGCCTAATGTCTACTATTGCCAAATAATATAGTCGCATTACTTAAAAGTATTTAATACATCACAAAAAACATAACAAAAAGAAAAAAAAAATACCTGCTTGCTTTTTCTTCTTTTCGTGTGGTTAGTGACTAACCTGGTGTCAGAGTTTATGCCGCCCGTGAACCTCTGACTTGGCTTCACATGCCGTCGAGTAATATCACTCAGGCATGCCGGTTTCCTCACGATGTTTTCCTTCACCGTTTTTAAGCAAGTGATAATTATACAATACGCATATGAATCCGAAAAGTCAGAGGTTCAGCCTTAGGTTCGAACTCGAGTCCTATGATTTGGTAGTCGAAGGTCACACCACTAGACTATCACTGCTGGTACATGGACTGTATGCGTCACGCTTAACCAATTAACCAAGGTAAGCAGTTCTTGCTCCGGTTTCACTCTTACTAAAATTGACCCTTCGCCACTGTTAGCCAATCAGCAAGGTTGGCTGACTGCCCACGGTGCGCTGGACGTTATTCATCGTCACTCGCAAGGCTCTTTTAATGCACAATTATTTATAGAATCTAAAACAAACAACAACTATGGTTAAAGTATAAAACTATATGCAAATATTTACAGAAGTCATTATAATTTACGCTGTATTAAGTACTCATCTTACACCAAGGTTTTTTTTTTTTTTCCTTTTCGACTCTTGTAGATGGTCTTGGGGACCTTTTCCACGTAACCGGGCTATTATTAGCGAGACCTGAAGGGTCTCCGAACCAATATCTAAACTAACTACCTAGCTAACTACGCTAACTACTGTAACATCATGACTATTATAGCAGCAACACCTCTAAGGGCGTCCTTCAGGGGGGACTCGAACCTCTTAGGGTGTTGAATGCGAGAGGACTGGGAGGGATACAACAGCTTGATAAGGGCTGTATTAATCGCGGTGTGACTGCGCGGAGTCAGAAGGGACGACCGGCTCCGCGGCTGCGGCGGGTGAGCACGGTGGATCGGGGGCGGCGGCGGTGGGACGTCGCGAGGGGCCTCGTCGGCGAGGGCGATACGCCGGTCGGCGGCGGCGGTATATATGTATTGTGCTAGTCGATTTATTCGCCTCCTGGAGGAGGGTGATATCGTCATCGGGCTCTAGTAGCGCATGCCTGGGACGGCGTACTATACTGATTTGGGAGGGTTTATAATCGGACGCGGCGGTTACAAGGGGGTTCCGATGCCTCGGGGCATTATCGAAATAACGCTTAGACGTGTGTTTGAGGTATTGCCTTACGGTTGGCATTTTTAAATCTAAGTGAAGTTGAACGTTGCGCATGTACCACGGAGCGCCCGCGGCTCTGCGCAGTACGCGGTTTTGTAGAATTTGAAATGCTTTAAATCGACATGGCTTACACCAAGGTTTAAAACGTGTTTTCTACATATACTTAACTGCGACATTTTTCGAAATAAATAAAACCCGAAACAAAAAAAAAACTTTAAAAAATAAAATGTGTTTGTTAACAGATCTTCATAAATTATAGCTAAGAACAATCTCGATCACGTCAGCTTTAAAACAGAAAAAAACCGCATCAAAATCGGTCCATTCGTTTGGAAGCTACGATGCCACAGACAGACACACAGATACACAGAATACACGAGCTAAACTTATAACACCCCTCTTTTTGGTAGGGGGTTAAAAATAATTTCTTTTGTGTACTTTAAGTGGCAAATAGGCACCTATCTAAATCTTTAAAACACTTGTTTTAAACGTTCATTACAATTTTATAACAAGTAGGTAGGTAAGTAGGTACTTTTTAAAAGACCTTCAGACAATTTGTTTACAACTTGTATCACAACTTGTTTTTAGGTTTCAATATAACAGTCATAAAAATAGATAATAAAACCAGAACATAATAAGACCAGATAATAGGACTAGTTAGCCTTTCAACCGTCTGGTTGAGTGTCTGTGTCAAGTTACTCTAGTCTAGTTGCTTCATACAATACAATACAATACAATACTCTTTATTGTACACAAAACAAACAAGAAACATTACTATAAAAATAGAGATGTACAATGGGCGGTCTTATCGCACTAGGCGATTTCTTCCAGACAACCTTTGGATGGACATGAAGTGCAAGAAAAAAAGAGAGAGGTAGTTCACAGTGTAACAATTAATTAGGAGACATTAAATTATGTACGTTAAATAAACCTAAAAACACAAATAAATAAATATTATAATTATACAATTCATACTCAATTCATTGAATCTTTGAGAATAATTCTTCATACTTTGTTCTGCTTCATCGTCTCTGTCAACACATGAACTAATTTACTTTCAGCTATAATACATATTACAGGCAATTGAACCACTTTGCCTTACTCCTGAAAACAATAATGTATTTGATGCATTTTGTGTTAAGCGACATTTATTTCAGAAAATACAATAAGTATATTCAAGTGATTAACTCAAAAAACTGTAGTACGTACTTACGGAAATAATGTATTAATATTACGAAAATCTACTCAGTAGTTTTTTATAATGTTTTTTTTTTCGAAAAACGAATCTTTACATCTCTTTCTTGCAACTTTAAAAAAATGTCGCTTAGTACAAAAAGCTTTTCAGTCGTCGGTATGACAGATAGTAGATTGTGTCTATTTTCAACCGAATCATAATTTTGAGATAAGACATAACTGTTAAATCTTGTTTGGATAGCGAGTTTTACGATTACCAAACAAAAGCAGGGCTGATCAACAATTTAATGAGTGTTTTCGAGTGTTTCCAATATTTTTTTGTATTCTGTTCTGCCTAGCCTTTTCCCAACTATGTTGGGGTGAGCTTCCAGTCTACGGCTAGATACGGCTGAATATCAGTATACACAGAGCGACTGCCATCAGACCTCCGCAACCTAGTTACCGGGTAATGCCGATATCCTAAAGTTAGACCGATAATTTTTTTTTTGTATCAAAAAATGAAACGTTTAGATAACAAAATATTTGCATTTTACATAACATAAATATCACGCCTGTATGGGAATATAGGCGTGATATTTATGTTGAAGGGTTGGGCAGGGGTGTATAGTAACACCCTCATTTCGCCGTTATAATAGGGGGCAAGCCTATTGCCATTAACCGGGCACAAATCCAGACTCTGGGCTGCTACTGAGAAATTCCTAATGGAAAAACCCAGTAACACTTTATCCGACCTGGGGATCGAACACAGGACCCCATGCTCAGCAGTCTACTAGACCAACGAGGCAGTCAAATAATTATACAAGGTGTAAAAAGACCCTTCACCAAGCCGTCAACCATGCATTCAGTACATCAAACTAAGTAACCCTACGCAAAAATTGTCGCTGGGAAACAACTTTTTTTTTTGGGTGAAAAATTTCGTTATACTGTAAAGCTCAATGTAACGCACTCAAAACACTGAGCTGATAGATGAAATGAGTAGTAAACGGGTAATGGAGGTATTTCAAGTACATCTGCAACCTTCAAATCTAGTATTTAAAAAAAACGTTGTGAAAAAGTTGGAACTTGACCTCAAATATCTCCATAACTAGAAGGTTCCCAGGCATAGTCCAGAACAAAAAAAATATCGCAATAACGTGGAGAATAAGTGCCTTTCGGCTTCGTTAAGGGTCTATTTACACCGTTCATATTAATATTAGTTTGCAATTTAAAATAACTAATTAACTTTAGGTTTGCTAACCCTATTCCATAGAATCAAGATAACATGTTGGAAAATTAAGGTGTTTCGAAACTTGATAGTTGCTGTGTACCGAATGATTTATTACTCCAATAATTTAACTTCTTTCCGCAAATTATCTTTTTCCCGCATAATTGTATTAATTACCGGTAAAACGGGGCTATTTGAAATTCATGGGTTTAATTGGAATTCAGTTATGGAACGTACTTCTTATACATATTTACCATTTCAATGAAATTGTATATTTATTATTATAAGAATAAATATTAAAAATTAAATTATTCATAGTTAGTTAAAATATATACAAGGTTAGTCGGAAAGGGGGTACTAAGCCGCGGGCCACTTAAAGTATCACTGATGACTATTTTAAAGCAAGTGTTAAAATTTCAAAACTCGATTTTTTTTTCGATCAAAAATAATTTTTATTTTAGTTTTTTCGAAAAAGAAATATTCTTGCTTTAGTTATGAATTCAGAAAATAGGGTTTCTAATCCGGGGCCACAAATATGACCTAAAATGTAAACACAGCTGATCATAGCTGAGCATAGATAGAATTTAGCATATTTTTTATGAAATCTTTGAACAGCTATTTCTCTTAAACTATCGAGGTTTGGGGAAAGTTGTAGAACAAAAGTTATCCATTATTATGGGTACTTTAACACCCTTTCGGCTTAGTACCCCCTTTCCGACTAACCTTGTATGTCGAAAAATCTTCTGTACCTTGTTCGTTCCAGTTAACCCCATCAATTTCAAAAAGCCCCGTTTTACGTACCTGAGATATTCCAATGTGTAAAATCTAGGCCATGAGTGATTAATTCTTAAGACCTTTAAACCCAGCAGTTAATTCACTTGGATGAAGTAAAGAACAGAATACTTTGACGACATAATTATATATGATTGAATTCCCTTTGCAGTTATGAACGCGCGCAAAATATTGCGTACAAACTTAATCCTAGTAGTTAGATCAGTAGTTCGATAGATTCCAGACGTTGCCCTACATTGTTGCACTCGCATAGTTTTTATACCACAATGTCTGGACTTTAAGAGACTTTGATCTTTGAGTTTATTTCGGCTTTTCTTCTCAGAGCTAGTCAAAGCGAGGAAATGCCGACATCATCTAGCTTTAAAAAAACATTACATTGACTTGTAAAAATCTGTAACAGATTTATTTACAAAAATAAAAACCATTTATCATTTTACATAATATCACGTCCCGTATTCCCCGAAGGGTTGGGCAGAGCTGTATTATAGTAACACCCTCATTTCACCGTTATGTTTAAGTCCCGTGTAATAGGGGGCGAGCCTATTGCCATCGACAAATCCAAACTCCCGGCTACTCCTAAGGAATTCCGCACGGAAAAACCCAATAACACTTAGCCCGACCTGGGGATCGCACCCCGGACCTCACGATCAGCAGTTGCGCTTGCCACGACTAGACCAACGAGGCATTTATCATTTTATCATTTATCAAATTAGAAAATATGTATTATACGATTCCTTAGTAAGCTCAAACAATCATTTCCATCATAATATATTATGTTACCTACCACTTTACTTAACAATTCGTGGCAACACACAAAGGTAGGTAACACACTTCGAATTGCAAATCTCCCTAAAGCACTAAAGAACTCACTGAAGAGAATAAATAAGTACCGAATAGTGTTTGAATTCCCTAGAACCTAAGTACCTAATAGATACCGGACAGCGCCCGGACATCTGGACAGAGACCGGAGGTATCAGTTTACGGAGAAACGTAGCTTAAGTCTGTTTTTCCACGGTTCACGACTCACGGCACGACACGACGAAATTCGGCCATACCACAAAAAATAACCTAAGAGCATGTTCTCATTATACCAAATGTGGAAACAACAAGATGTTGTTCTGACCAGCTTGTATGGCAATCCGACACGACATAATTTGAATAGCGCCTTACTAATCTGTTCAGCCACAAGGCCAGGCTACTTATAGTCGGCCCGCCATCCGAATGTGGTAATGAGAACGGTCCGAAACACTCAACGTCGTGTAGTAAGTATAGTCGCCTCCGCGGATGAGTGCTTACGCGTGCCCGTATTCCCGCCATAAGCGGCAGAGGAGGACACCGTGGAGTTTTAGTGGGTTTGAGTCCCACATAACTGTACTATCTCCCCGTTGTAGTGCAGTATGCGTGAGCATTAATCCACGATAAAAAAAGTAGGCACTTAGGTAACTTGGCAAGAGTAGAGAAGAGATTTCCCCTCCTTTAATTCTTTCTTCTAAACAGAAATTTTTAAAAATAAATTATGGCAATAACCATAGAATAATGACGAGCAATAAAAGTGACCATTTCTTTGTAGCACTACGTGTTGTACATGCGCAAACTTACTCCCACTACACCAAAACCTTGCCAAGTTACGTGCCGGCGACTATATCTACCTATGTATCTATTCGACTTTAAAAAATCGGCAACACAAAAGAACAATTCAATTCTTACTGATAAAGTTTATAGTGTAACTAGCAGACTGTAGAAGACACTTTATTCAGCCGTAGATCTACATGAACATCAAATTTAATAACACATTCACAGACAAGTATTGACTGACGCCTTTCTAGCGAAGCCTAGACGCCTGCAATGGAAAGCAATTGATTGTAATTCAAAATGCTGTAAACGTCTGCACCTACATTTTCATTTCGACATTACCATAATCATTGAGAGCTCCATATTCAGCAATGGACATTAATATGCTGAGATGAAGATGATGATGATAGCATAATATAACATATTAAGCCCATTACTATCCCACTGCTGGGTACGGGCCTATTCTCAGAATGACAAGAATGTTACTATACACCTCTGCTTAACCGTTCGGGGAATACAGGTGTGATCTTATGTTGTTAGTTACTGCCTGCGACTGCACGTGGGTTCTCGATCTGAATATAACGGATTAGTGCTGATAGGGTCGTGTGTAAGTAGTAAATTCTCGAAACAGAACATTGACATCATGTTTTTACAGAGACGCTCACGGTGCTATATTAGTTTACGATGTGTCAGAATCGAAGTCCCTAGCAAAACTTAATGAGTGAGTCGAGGAACTTCAAGTATACTCCACCAAGAAGAACATAATCTGCTTAGTTGTCGGCAATAAGATTGACAAGTATATCATTTTGGGACCTAGTGCATAATATCAGCAAGCACATTGGGTCATCCGCGCGACGGCGACGGCGCAATGAGTATTCCCAAGGAGGGTTGATGTCAGGCAGGCGGCCGGTCATAAAACAATAAGCCAAAACCTCTAACAACATGGATTTCATAAATACATGTTGTGCCGACCCCACCTAGTGTGGGATAAGGGCAGGAAGAAGAAGAAGAAGGCTCGTGTGTAAGTTTATCAATCACAATGCTTTGAAAGAAGAGCAATAAGATATGTAGGGGTTGTCAGCGCGTGTTGTCAGATTCTTAACATAACATAATAAGCCCATTACTGTCCCACTGCTGGGTACGAGATTCTTCTCAGAATGAGAAGGGTTTACGCCTTAGTCAACGATTTCAGTGGTGCGGGTGCGCGTACTACACACCATCGAGAACTTTTTGCAGCCCTCTCACGTGTGCAGGTTTCCAAGAAGTTTTTGTTCACTGTTAACGCAAGTGATTCTCACAAACAATCGCAAGTGAGATCCTGGGTTCGATCCTCAGGTCGGGCAAAGTGTTATTGGGTTTTTCCGTGTGGAATTCCTCAGTAGCAGTCCGGAGTTTGGATTTGTGTCCGATTGATGGCAATAGGCTCCCCCCTATTACATGGGACTTAAACATAACGGCGAAATGAGGGTTTTACTATACACCTCTGCCCAACCCTTCGGGGAATACAGGCGTGATGTTATGTATGTATTATCACTAATTCCGATTCGAGAAACTTATGTCCAATAGAGGATTGCGATAACCTGAATTGATTGGCACTGTATCGATCGTTTGACGCCAAAACTTGACGTAAACGATAAGATAATTCACGTCCCTTACGCCAATTAAAACTTCCGGCGTCAAAATGTTCATTTTAACGAACGTAGATAACCGATCATTTTAATTATACCTGTACTAATTGCCCTGAGTACGGTAATTCAATTAACATTTCGCACTTTTATGCAATGAGTACACGACATGGTCAAGAATTAATATGTCAACCGCGATGCATCGACGAGTAATCCTGACCCGCGACGCAATATGAATCATACATGCTGCATTCGGTTAACACATGCATGTCCACTCGTTTTATGTTTACCTAGTACCTAGTCTTTGTTTACCGTGTTAATATTAAATTATATATCTTAATATATTCTGTACGTGTGATTGTCACCTAACTCCTCCTTAAGAGCGGTTTCGCACTACGTCCGATCCGAATCCGATCCGAACCCGTGAAAATACGGGTCTAGAAATCTCGGACCGAATTCGGATATTGCTTATATACTAGTCCGATCTCTGATCCAAATCCAAGCAATTCAGGGGCCACTTTTTGGCATACGGCATTTTACGCGGAGCCACAGCAGAGCATTCACGTCGTAGATCATGAGTTCTTTCAATCGGCGTCAACTTCTGGCAATGCTATTGTACGTACGAAGGCGCAGAAGAAGTAAAGAATTCTGGGTGCACCCTCTCTTGGTGGACCGACGTTTAAAAGGAGCTTTTTACCATCACCACGCAGTGTTACGTCAATACGACAGGAAATTTTATAATTACTACCGAATGAGTGTGTCCACTTTCGATTTTATTTTACATCACATAAAAGATAAGCCTCTCCGGAATGAATATTCACGGATAACGGAAAGAAATCGGATGACGGAATCGTATTTTCACGGTTTCGGGTCGGATTCGGATCGGACGTAATGCGAACCCGCTCTAACGGCTGGACCGATTCGGATGAAACTCTGTGTGTATATTTCAACATGTTCCTGGATGGTTTGAAAAAACGATTGAACCCGGTAGGTGGCGCTGCTGTCGGTATGTCAATAATATATCATATTTAATGTGGCGCTGCTTTTTCGAGCAAGACGAGACGTCTGCCGGGCCCACTAGTACATACTAAATATGTATTTGTGCCAATAAAAGGATATAGGAATGGTAGCTTGTACGTACGAAATGCACGGTATGGTTAGCAAAACATCTCATTTTTATAAAAGTTTAAAAAAACGACCTAGAAAATTGTTTTAATTAAATAATTGGCTAATATCATAAAAGTATTTCCTGATGAATTAATTTCATGTTTTAATTAGCTGAAATTGTTTTTGAAATGCTTTTAATTTTCAATGTAATTTTTTTTAAAGATTTAAACTGAATTATTTCAAAATGCAAAATTATTTTATAATTACTTAATTACAACAGTTTTTGCGAAACAAAGATAAAATATTTCAATTTATTGCTTGTTTAAGGCCCAATTTTATCGGGATGGGATTTTAGGGGATTCATAGCGTTTATCCAAGGAATAAGTTAGACGACTTGACAGATTTTCTATGCAAAAGCTGGCAAAACTAACTTATTCCTTGGAATTGGATAAACGCTATCCGACGTTGGTAAAATCGGGCTTTAGTAAACAAATAAATAATGAATAACTCCTACATAACGGTATAATTTTACATATTTATATTCCTATAGAAAACAAAACATCTTAGATAGGTAAAACTCATAAATACGGTTCAAGTTTATTAATATAGGTTTATGATTTGTATAACAAAAATACGAAAATAATAAGTAACTTTATTCACTTTGACTAGAAAGGTAGATAAAGAGCGTCATAGACTTCCCGTTAGTTTTAAGCACTTTTGTAGTGTGACCATTAGTTAGATGTTTTGCGGACAAAACTTTCATCTTTACTTTTTGCGTTCAAAATAAAATGTAGGTAGCCGTTCAATCTGTTGACACAGAATCCTTCTTGTATGTATGTAGGTCACACGCTTAGATTAATGATTGGTCTCCGCTGCAACTCCAATCATTAATCTAAGATCACACGTATAATTAATTTTTCTATGAAAAGAAGCTTTTTTTTTTTCGTATATTTCTATTCCCCACACTAGGATTACTCCTGTATCGTGGGTGCCTTTACAGACACAAATCTAACACGCACAAACACCCAGACCCAGAACAATTATATGTAGGCCATACAAATACTTGTTCAGTGCGGGAATCGAACCTATAACCCGTGGCGCAAAAGCCAAGCACTCAGCCACTGCGCCAACTGTGTCGTCAAACGTCAGAAGTGTCGTGTCGTATTGTGCATGTTGATTTTACAGCAGCATCAGTAAAATCTAGTTCGACACAGATAATAAATAAAATTAGGTACTTAAAAGGTATCGATGTTATGTCCTTCTAGTACGTCTTGTTTCCATTGACATCCGCCTTATAAATTCATTTTTTTAAACGCCGTTCGATGTTATTGGTGATATTCTTCACAAAGGTCATGTGCGTAGTACTCTCAACCGGCGTGCGTGTATGACAATATGTATAAATGTGGATGAAGCGAAAGGAGTAGGTATGTATGGGTCGTAGCATGTGGCGTTCTATAGTTTCTGCCTACCCCCATGGGAAAAAGGCGTGAGTTTATGTATGTATGTATGTATGAAAGGCACTAGATTCATTAAAAATAAAAAGTTTGACCTCATTATATTAACTTGTTAATTCATAAATTGGTCAATATTTTCCTTGTAAATCGTAATTAGGCTTCTCAAACCGTTATTCAAGGACCATTTACTAAAATTGGTTGCGTGTTGTGAGAATAAAATGTATATGTATCTTTAAAATACTTTCTAAGTATTGTAACATTATTTTTCCATAAAAGACATGTTATGTGTTATAAAATGCAATTTATTTTTCGGAATGGTGGTTCACGATTTTTAAGTTGATTACGTCTGCACTTTTACATACATACATAAACTCACACCTTTTTTCCATGGGGGTAGGCAGAAACTATAGAACGCCACATGCTACGATCCTTACATACTCCTTTCGCTTCATCCACATTCATACATCTTGTCATACACGCACGCCGTTTTAGAGTACTACGGACCTGTTCTTTGTGAAGAACATCGCCAATAACATCGATGTATGTCCGTTTAAGACGTCCTCAACCGGCGTTTCCATTGACATCCGCCTTATAAATTCTTGCAGTTTTATTAGGCAAGTATTAAGATTCATTTTCCTCTAATTACATCGTGAATTCCTAAAACTGCTAATGAACAATGCTTTCTCCAATTTCTGTTGAAGTGTGATAATCAGCGTCACTTTCTCTGATGGAAGGGCAACGGAATACGCTTATTGTATGTGGTAAGTGTTATACGTAGTGTTGGACATGGTTATTACTGTGTGCATAGTTAAAACATTTTGATGGACCGGTAGCTTTTGTACGAAAACTTTCGGATTTGACTAGGGGCCTGCGCTCACTGGTGGCACGGCACGGCATGGCATTTTTATGTGACGAATCGGAATAAAACTTAGTAGTATGATAATAAAATTGAAGTTTCAATAATATTTCGACCGCTGGGCAAGTTTCCACGCTATGGGTGCTTGAAGATGAACGGCACCGCTGAGGTCGGCCCAGACAGAGATGGCGAGTTGACCTGGACGCGTATCACGAGGGCTGGTTTGAGATGGCGAAGGAAAAGAATACATGGAAGGACTTGAGGAGGCCTTTGCTCAGCAGTGGGACAAGATAGGCTGACATAAAAATAAAAATAAACATCGTAGATACAAGTATGACGACACGTTTGGTGCAGTGGCTGAGCAATCGGTTTCTGCGCTACGGGTCGTGGGATCGATTCCTGCACGGAACAAATATTTGTATAGCCTACAGATAGTTGTTCCGGGTCTGGATGTTTGTGCGTGTGAAGATTTATGTCTGTAAACGCACCCACGATACATGAGAAATCCTAGTGTAGGGCAACGTTTTATTTTAAATATAAATATAATAATATAAGTACAAAGCTGCGCAGCTTCCTACGATGATTATCGTTGAAATTTCAATTTTATCGTCATACTATTAAGTTACCTATTCGTCGCATAAAAATCCCTTGCCGTGCCGTGCTTCCAGTGGGCGCAGACCCTAAAGCGTGTGCGGTTATGTTGTCTGTGGCTTAGTGATCGGATTAACGTTGGATGCAGGTACTTATGTATAAATAGAAAGTTAAACTTTAAAATATTATAACTGCAGTTACTGTTAGTAAATAAATCTTCTCTCGTGTTGGCTGGTTTGCGAGAATAAATCATGCCGCGGTTAAAAGATTAGCGATTCAGTAAAATGCTTATTACACTATTCGATTTTTAGGAAATCTAATTAGAAAATCGGAAGGTGTGGATGAAGTTAGAACAGTTAGATTCCGATTTAGTGCGATTGGAAGGTCCCGATCGAAGGTTCCTAAATTGTTTACGATTTAGGTGAGTGTAATCGCATCGCTACGATTTAGAGCAGTGTTGCCAGATCGGATTTGTAAATTTACAGTGGTTTGAGTATATACTTACAGTATTTTGGTATAAAAATACAGTATATCATAAAGTTAAGAGCGAAGCGAAGAGCAATAACAAGTAGGTATTATGGAAAAGTACATAATGATAAAAAATAAATGTTTACATTTTTTTTCCCTGAACTTCTCAAAAGTACCTACTATATCCCCTATATTTCTGCATCATTTTTGGGAAAATTACTAGGTATATTTGATCAAAAAAAAGGTGGCAACCCTAGTCGCTCCAATTTAGAATTCAATATAGTGTAGTGTGATCACTAGCTTCTAACTTCCTAGTTAGAGTGTTCCTAATTAGATTTCCTAAAAATCAAATAGTGTAATAAGCACTTAAGGTTGGTAGTGGGCCTGACTGCACAGGGTGCGCCGGACGTACCTACTTACCGAAATATTACCTCGTGGAGGCTCTTCTAATTAACAAATAAACGTTTTAGTTTACCGTTTCTCATAATTTCATCCAAAAATGACACGAAAATGTTCTTAATGACATAACATCACGCCTGTATTCCCCGAAGGGATGGGCAGAGGTGTATAGTAACACCCTCATTTTGCCATGTAATAGGGGGCGAGCCTACTGCCATCAACCGGGCACAAATCCAAACTACGGGCTGATACTGAGGAATTCTACACGGAAAAACCCAATAACATTTTACCCGACCTGGGGATCGAACCCAGGACGTCACGATCAGCAGTCGCGCTAGCCACCACTAGACCAACGAGGCGGTTTATGTTCGTAATAATTTCACAAAAACTTTTGATTGGTTGGTTCGTTTAATTTGAAAGTACCTAGGTACATTCATAATAGTCATCTCGAAACATTATAAAATGTAGGTACCTAAACGGCCCTGTACTGTATAATTCTAGTATGGTAGGTAATTCGAGCTTGCTAGTGTTTAACCCTGCTAAATACGAACTGATCGCCTTGACACAATGCTCCGGTTTGCGATCAGCTAGTCCCTTTACAAGGCTACTGGCTACGAGATAGAATATTAAGTCGAATTATCACGGTTTTTACGAATAAGGGCATGAGCAGTATTGCAAGTGGTGTTGCAAAAGATATTAAATACACAGATTCAGCACAATTCACAGTAGCTGCCTTTTCAATAACCGATCTATCGATGATTTGCCCCTACTAGGGACAGAAATTTGACATAATAAGCTCCATAGAACTAATTTCAAAGTAAGGCAAACTGTCCATTGGTAGGTTATTGAAAACGACTGTAAAGTATGATTTCCACCAAACGGCTCGCATCGCATCAGATCGGAAAGGATACGAACGGATGCGAGGACAGCCGATCGCGTCCGGCAGGATGTCGACGCATACGATCGGCTCCGTACTGTCGCTTGCGAACATATCCGTTTGTGCGCTTAGTCAAATAGTTTCATTCCTACCGTGTTGACAGCCGAAAAGATCCGATCGAATACGACGACAGGCGAACGGAGCCGATCGCGCGTCGCAGCATACTTTCGGCTACGATCGCGTGCCGCGATGACAGACACACAACGTCAGACCTTCGTAACTCGTCGGCTCTCTTCGGTTTGACTCGGCCAGTTTTTTTTTTACAATATGATTTTCATAGCTTTACTTCTGCCAGGCATACCGCGAAGGCTTAATTTTTTGCGCATTGAGACTGATGAATGTGATTAGCCCCTAATATTGTACGGTCAGCAATCAAAGCTGCCACAAACCAAAATGATCCTCAAAGAGATAGAACAATCCGGATTTCCGGTTATCCGGCCCACCTTTGTCTGTCAAAGGCTGGCCGGATAATCCAGGTTCCGCTGTAATATTCACCGCTTATCAAAGGATTATCTCACAATGGAATAGGTAATACCTGCAATTAGCGTTGGCTTAACGAGCGGGTTGGAGGATACAGAGTCAGTGCAGTCACTCGACAATATGTAATTTGCATATCGACGCTCGGCAGTGAAAACCTCGTAAAACAAATTTTCTTCAAAAGCGTTTTATTTGTTCTTTAGATTGATAAACTCGTCATACACGTACTATTTCAACAAACTTTCAATTCAAATACTTCTAAGCTATCTATGACGTACGATGACAAACTTGTATTAACATTTGATCGGCCATTTTTTTTCAGGAGACATTTTTATCTAACTCTTTAAAAAAAATGTATTTTATACATACCTACGTGGTTTTCACTGCTGACCGTCGATATGATCCGAAATCTATTGTTTTTTTTACAATCTATATCTTCTTCTTCTCGTGTGGTTAGTGACTAACCTGGTGTCAGAGTTTATGCCGGTTAACTTAAACAAAATAGTGGTTGTAAAATGTTCTAGAACAATTGATTAATTCAAATAATAATTAAACAATTTAATTTTAAAAAGTTACGTATACATTATTTACCTACACAAATCAAAAACTCCCAAATGACAATGTATAAAGAATAACGATGTTCTATTATTCTTCTTCTTTTCGTGTAGTTAGTGACTAACCTGGTGTCAGAGTTTATGCCGCCCATGGGCTTCTGAATTGGCTACACATGCCGTCGAGAAATATCTCTCAAGCATGCGGTTTCCTCACGATGTTTTCCTCCACCGTTTTTAAGCAAGTGATAATTATACAATACGCACATGAATGCGAAATGTCAGAGGTTGGGTTCGAACTCGAGACCTATGACTTGGCAGTCCGACGGTCACACCACTAGGCTATCACTGCTGTTAACACAATCTATATTGATTCTAACACTCTTATCTACGGTCGAGTAAAAGTCTTTACTTGAGTAAAAGCAATTACTTAAGCACTTTATTTTTACATTTATCAGCCCACAAACGTACGCTCCTGACCTTTGACCTTTAAGCAGCGGTCATTTGGAGGCCCAAGTTCAGCAGTCCTTTTTGAGGTGATAAATGTAAAAATAAAATGTTTAAGTACGCAATTAGTTTTACTCAAGTAAAGAGTTACCCGACTTTAGATATGACTGTAGTCATTGAGAAACGACTCATCTTTACATAGTATAAAACAAAGTCACTCCCACTGTCTGTACGCTTAGATCTTTTAAACTACGCAACGGATTTTAGTGCAGTTTTCAGCAATAGATAGAGTGATTCAAGAGGAAGGTTT
The DNA here is from genome assembly GCA_910594945.2 of Amphipyra berbera. Lineage (NCBI taxonomy): Eukaryota > Metazoa > Arthropoda > Insecta > Lepidoptera > Noctuidae > Amphipyra > Amphipyra berbera. The sequence goes on along the minus strand of OU343136.1, from coordinate 2,588,069 downwards.
ATACGCCCCACATTAGTATCTACATTTCACCCGTGCGAAGCCGGGGCGGGTCGCTAGTTTATTAATAATCCCAAAAAATATTCAATGAAAAATCAAATCCAAAGACACGAGCGTCATTGGGCGAAAACCATAGGCTAATTCTGAAACTACCACCAAACAATTTTTTTTATAGTTTTCATAAAGTACGAAATCTGTCATAATATTTGGTTTGGATGTGGTGAGGTTGCCATTCGTCAACAATTTTGTAAGTAGAATTGGCCTGCAGTTGTCATGACATGTGACGTCACAACAATTACTAATGTAATACAGAGCGCTGAGTTCGAGTTTTGTGACGTCATAAGCCCTACAAAATGACGGCCATTTAAATATCTTATATCGTAATACCATAGTAGGTATAGTTTAAAACAGTGATATCCAAAGTGGTCTATGTCGACCCCCAGGGGTCGACGGCGAACTAAAAGGGGTCCACGTGGGTGAAAAAAAACTGTGTGTTTTTTATTATTGGTTTTTTTCACTCTACACCTCACTACAGTTAGAAATCAGTCAAAAACACATTTAAAGTCGATGAATTTGTAAAAATGCAATATTACCTAAGTAGGTGGTCTACCCAAAAGTGAAAAACATGGCAAGTAGTCTACGAGACAAAAAACTTTGAGGACCTCTGGTTTAAAATAATATTTTTGTATTAAAGTTATAATTTTTTTGAGAAAATTAAAGAATATACATAATGCATAATAAAATTGTACCCTACTAGCTGTGTCCTCACGGCTCCGCTCCGCCCGCGTAAGAAGTTTTATTCCAGTAATAAATATAGCCTATGTTACTCAGTGATAATGTAGCTTCCTAACTTTTTCTTCTTCTTCTTCTTGCCCTTATCCCACACTAGGTGGGGTCGGCACAACATGTATTTCATAAATCCATGTTATTAGAGGTTTTGGCTTATTGTTTTATGACCGGCCGCCTGCCTGATGTCAACCCTCCTTGGGAATACTCGTTGCGCCGCCGCGCCGTCGCGCGGGTGATCCAATGTGCTTGCTGATATTATGCACTTGGTCCCAAAATGATATGCTTGTCAATCTTATTGCCGACAACTAAGCAGGCTGTAGCTTTCTAACGGCAAACGAATTTTTGAAATCGGTCAGTAGTTTTTAAGTTTATTTGTTACATACAAAAATACAAATCTTTCCTCTTTATAATATTAGTGTAGATTCAAAATTCAAATGACTGCAATGTCCGAATTTCGCTACCCAACATTTTCTTCTTCTTCATAAAACACTTTAAAAAGTTATATTATTTAAATAGCAGTATAATTTAGAAGTCCTTATTTCCAGCAAAGTGCTGTAATTGCGAACATTGCACGGCACGTTGGCTACGCTTACTTTAATCGCCCGTCGCGGTTAGACGCTTCCAGTACCGATGTCTGGTTGATGTTACCTCATAACATGTACATTTATCATATTGTTTAATTTCAACATGTTTGGAAGTAAATAATGTATATTGCTTCAAGATTTTGGTTGTTTGTTTGGATATAACTTAAAACGGCTTTCACAATTAATATACCTCTCTCAACATGGCGGCCTGAGGGCAGACTCCCAAATGGATCTGTTTATTTATTAATTAACTAGCTATGTCCTCACGGCTCCGCCCGCGTAAGTTTTATTCCAGTAATAAATATAGCCTTTGTTACTCTGTGATAATGTAGCTTTCTAACGGCAAAATATTTTTTGAAATCGGTCCAGTAGTCTTTGAGTTTATTCGCTACATACAAAAAAAATCTTTCCTCTTTATAATATTAGTATAGATAGTATAGATAAATACAATCATTAAGTAAGTAGTAAGTATTTAGTAATCAGTATCCGCCTCGTTGGTCTAGTGGTGGCAAGCGCGACTGCTGATCGTGAGGCCCTGGATTCAATCCCCAGGTCGGGCAAAGTGTTATTGAGTTTTTCCATGTGAGATTCCTCAGTAGCAGCCCGGAGTTTAGATTTATGCTGGGTTGATGGCAATAGGCTCGCCCCCTATTACATGGGATTTAAACATAACGGCGAAATGAGGATGTTACTAAACCTGAATTGCCTCCATTAACACGTACACATAACATAATTAGCCCATTACTGTCCCACTGCTGGGCACGGGCCTCTTCTCATAATGAGAAGGGTGTAGGCCTTAGTCCACCACGCTGGCCTGGTGCGGGTTGACAGACTACACACACCATCGAGAATTTTACGGCGCCCTCTCAGCTGTGCAGATTTCCTCACGATGTTTTTCCTTCACCGTTATTATAAGAGATAATCAAATTCATTAACACATTTCGTCAGTGCAAAGGTAAAAAGACTAAGACGCCAATATACCTACTTTACAGTAGAGAGATTCAAAGTATATTGGCGCTTTAGTCTTTTTACCTTTCAACTGACGATATGAAGATTTTTTAATCTGAAATAACGGCTACTTCATTTCACGGCCATAACAGTTTTTCAGTGCAAGAATCAAGATGCTCAATGCGTGCTCAATTTATTTCGCAAATGTTTGTTACACAAAATTCGGTATACAAAAAAAATGAGGTCATCCGCATTACAACTATAATCTTAAAACGCGGTGTGAACTATCTCGAGTTAGAGCTCTGCCTCATTAGTGCGTTGCGTTGCGTCGTTGCAGCGTCAACGCTGCGTCGTTTTCCATAATTTTAAATGACATGCCACATTAAAGCGTCGCGTCGTCGCACGCGACGTTTCAACGGATCGGCAGACGAGAGACGAAGCGGGGGGAGGGTGATGTGCTGCACCGTCGGAGCTCCGGTGCGACGACGGACAGTGTACCACTGCTAAAGGTGCCTGCGTCGTACTCTTGCGCTGCGACGTCGTGCGTCGTCGCAACGCAGGTGTGGCATACAATGCGTTGATCCGTTGCGACGACGCAACCCAACGCACTAATGAGGCATCGCCCTTAATAAGTTTTTTCTATGTAGGTACGTCGTGTAGTGAAGCAATGACATTTATTTGGAACTGGTTTACATCAGTTGCGTCACAATGGGTTCAGTTGAAAACCAGCGTCAGGCACTAGTAGTCTGACATTTATGCTGAACTGAACCTATTTGGTGCAGCCGCTAGACACAGCTACTTTATTTTTGCTTTCTCTCTTAAGAATTTTTGTCTGTGTGTCCGACTGTTTTTTTTTTTTTTTTTAAGTGAAACGTTGCCCCACACTGGGATTTCTCCTGTATCGTGGGTGCATTTACAGACACAAATCTTCACATACACAAACGCCCAGACCAGGAACAACTATTTGTAGGCCAAACAAATATTTGATCCGTGCGGGAATCGAACCCACGACCCGTAGCGCAGAAGCCAATCGCTTAGCCACTGCACCAAACGTGCCGTCGTGGCTTTCGTGCCAAATAAATATATTTCTTTCTTTCTTCTTTCTTTCCTAGCTTTTGTATGCTTGCCTTCCATGCAGGGGGTCTCAGTTCGACCCGGGCCTCTGATTTTTCAAATTCATGTGGTTATCATAATTTGATTATCACTTGCGTTAACAGGGAAGGAAAACATTCTGAGGAAACCTGCACACCTGAGAGGGCTCCATAAAGTTAGAGCTGACCTAATAATGAAATAAATTAGCAATAATAATAAATTAAATAATATAGCAATAACATTACTGTTCATTATCTCCTAAAACAGGGCTTCCTCTCTCCTACTCTTTTGCTGTGCCCTACAGGGTCCATAATGATCTCAATTATATAGTTACCACGTAAGTACACATTATGGTAAAGCAATAAAGATATTGAGTATTGAAGTTCTCGATGGTGTGTGTAGTCTGCCAACCCGCACCAGGCCAGCGTGGTGGACTAAGGCCTAAACCCTACTCGTTCTGAGAACAGGCCTGTGGCCTGCAATGGGACAGTAATGAGTTGATAATGTTTATGTTATGTAGGTACTACGTCGTATTGATAATATTTCGCGTTGACAGATGTTCTGCCTAGCCTTTTTCCAACTATGTTGGGGTCAGCTTCCAGTCTAACCAGATGCGGCTGAATACCAGTATTTCACACGGAGCGACTGGCATCAGACCTCCGCAACCCATTTCTGAGCAATGCCGATATCCTAAGGTTAGACCGGTGTCAGACTTTCGGGCTTCTGACTTCCCATAACGTCTGTCATAGGTATTCGTATGATACTCCGAGACCGACTGTTTAACGTGCCCTTCGAGGCACGGAGGGGTGTCGATGTGTCACGAACGGTCATCCATCCACAGATTAACCGCGGCAATCGCAGCGTAATCTTGCAAATTGTATGATCCGCGTAGTTGGTAATTAGCCACGAGCACCTCCCTTGTTGACAGATAAGATCACTAAGGCCCCAATTACATTATCATATATTTGTCATACAAATATGATTTCATATCTGTCAAATTCTATGATAACTATGTTAAAAGATGCTGTTCTTCATTTTTTAACCGACTTCCAAAAAGGAGGAGGTTACTATGTTCGTCTGTATGTTTTTTTTTTTTTAGTTTTTGTATGTTCATCGATATTTTCGCCAATTATTGTGAACCGATTTTGATGATTCTTTTTTTAATGGATAGGGTATACTTCGAAGTTGGTCCCATTTAAATTTGGTGAAGATCTGATGAAGAATTTCGGAGATAGACAATGGAACTCCTCAATGACGAACAGTACGCATATTGTGATGATGTGATTATGTTACGAGCAGCGTCTTTAGTAGATCCAACCAAGTTTTAATTAAGGCCACTAAAATGAAAAAAATAAAAACATTTTTTACAAAAAATTTAAACCGACTTCAAAAAAGAATAAAATAATTACCATATAAAATTAACAGTTTCAGAAGTCGGTGCCTTCAATTTGGTTCAGCGTGGATCAGCAACGACTTCTGAAACTGTTAATTTTATATGGTAATTATTTTATTATTTTTTGAAGTCGGTTTAAATTTTTTGTAATACACTTATGATCGTATACACGTCATACTTAATCAAGATGGATAACGATTTCGCCGTGTCTTCCGTTGTCACTATGACGTAATTTTTGAGGTTAGTTGGATATGATCATATTTGTACGCTTGCTGTCAAATAAGATCCCTTAACTATGATCAATGATAATATGTAGTTATTATACCGTCATAGGTTCTTCATATAAAAATGACTCGTACATCTCTGATCATATTTCTATGATAGTCTAATATGGCTCTAATTAATGTGAAAGGTCTTATAATGTGGGGTAACAGCACCGACTTGAATAGAGCATTCATTGCCCAAAAAAAATGCATAAGGTCAATATATGGACTTCAACCTGATGACTCATGTCAGCCGATATTTAAAAAACTTGGTTTGTTGCCGTTACCGTCTCTCTACATTTACGAAATATGTATGTTCTTAAATAAAAATAAACAATTATTTAAGACAGCAGATGATGTAAATCCTCGGAATAGACGAGACCCTTATAGATTAGTACTAAGTGATTTACCAAGACTAGCCAAATACAACAAAAGCTGCCTAGCAATGTGTGTGCGTATATATAATAAGATACCAAACCATTTAAAAATATTAAATATAAGATTATTTAAAATTAAATTATACAAATGGTTAAATGAATGTAATTTCTATAGTTTAAAAGAATTTATGGATAAAAAGTGAACACCTTTAAATTTTTGCATGCTATGTTTTATCCTAGCTAAACATGTCTGTACCATTTAAATTTTTATTTAACACCATTTTATACCATGTTTTATGCAAATAAACGATTTATTATTATTATTTATATTTTTAACATTTGTTTCTCCACAAGGGGTAAATTCTACACTTTCGTGCGAGCCTTAGCCAAGCACGAGAGCTGTTGTAGTTGTATCCATAGATAGAAACTTTCTAACGATACGGCACGTGTTGAGTATTACTGCCTTCTGTAAGATGATGTATGTGAGTGGATGAATGTCTATGATTTTGAGGCTAGTGTGTAGTGTGTGAGGGATGACTCCAGTTGATGATAAGACGATAGGTACGGTTTTAACTGCTTTTACCTTCCATTGGGTTTTAATTTCGATGGCTAAGTCTGTGTATTTGCTAAGTTTTTCAGCGTGTGTGGATGAGAGATTATGTGTGTTAGGGACAGCTATATCTACCAAGTATACTATTTGGTTTTTCTTATCGTGTAGGGTTATATCTGGTCTGTTGAAGTGTACTGTTTTGTCTGTTAGTATGGTTCTGTCCCAGTAAAGTTTGTAGTCTGTTGTGTCATGTACGGTCTGAGGAGTATATTTATAGTATGCTGTTTTTTCTGATATTAGTTTGTGTTTGAATGCAAGGTTTTGATGGATGATTGCTGCTACTTGATCGTGTCGGTGTTTGTAGTCAGTTTGGACTATTGCTCTGCATGCTCCAGTTATATGCTGTATGGTTTCTGGTGACCCCTTGCATTTCCTACAGGAGTCGTCGGAAGAATTTGCTAACTTCATTATGTATTTTTTGTAGTTTTTTGTTTCTATGACTTGGTCCTGTATTGCTAGCATGAATCCTTCCGTTTCGGGGAATAATTCCCCACGCTTGAGCCATTCGTTCGACGCAGTTTTGTCGACGGTGGGTTGGTTCAAGTCATGAAGGTGTCGTCCATGTAGCGCTTTTCGGGTCCATTCATTTAATTTAGTCTGTCTGTCGGTCTGTACTTCATTTCTTTGTTGTGTTTTGTCTGCTAGATTGAGTGGTGTAAGTTTTTTATCATTCTGTACTATTGCATTGTGTAAACTAGAAGTTAGGGTTTTGTGGTAGAAATAATTTCGTAGGTTTGTTATTTGCTTATTGTGTAGATTTAAAATATCTATTAGGCCTCGACCTCCATTGTTTCGCGGCAATGTCATTCTCTGAATACATGATCTTGGGTGGTGTTTTCTGTGTCGAGTCATCGAGGTGCTTATAATTCGTTGTAAGGATTTTAATTCTGTTTTATTCCAGTTAATTATTCCAAATGAATATGTAAGAATTGGGATAGCATACGTGTTAACGGCTTTAAAAGTATTTTTTGAATAAAGATGACTTCGTAGTATTGTATTTAATCTGTGTTTGAATTGCTTGGTCAAAGAGTTTTTGATATCTTTATGTAGTATCTGTTGAGCCTGATTGTAACCCAAGTACTTGTATACATCACTCTCAGTTAACGCCTCTACAAGTTCTCCAGTTTGCGTGTGGTATTGGTGTTCATAACGTTGTCCTTTTTTTATGGAGTTGATCTTGCACTTATCGATTCCGAACTCCATACAAATATCCTGTGAAAACTTTTCAGTAATTTGAGCCAGTCGCTGTAGTTCTTCTTCGGTAGTACTGTAAAGTTTTATGTCGTCCATGTATAGAAGATGGTTTAATTTATGTGTTGAACAGTCGGTCAGTAGGTCAGTTTCATTTTCTTTGTAATCTAAATCGTATCCTGCGTTTGAAGAGTTCAGCATATTTGAAAGTGGATTTAGTGCGAGACAAAACCAGAGCGGACTTAAAGCGTCCCCTTGGAATATACCTCTCTGAACTTTGATGGGTTCTGTTATAACTGTGCTCGTATCGGTCGTTAGTCTAAGTCTTGTCGTCCATTTTGTCATAGTCGTTTGTAAAAAGGAAATAATTTGGGGATGAATTCGGTAAATTTCTAAAATTTGGAGTAACCAGGTATGGGGTACAGAATCAAAAGCCTTTTTGTAGTCTATGTACATTGAATACAAATCTGACTTGCTATGTAGAGTCTGGTTGAGTAGAATTGAGTCTATTGAAAGTTGCTCTTTGCATCCTTGGCTATATTTCCGGCAACCTTTCTGTTGCTCAGCTAGTATATTGTTTTGATCTATGTGCTTATAAATTATTTGAGTTAAACAAGATGTAAGTATTTTATAAAAAGTTTGGAGGCAAGTAATAGGTCTATATTTTGCTGGATTTGACAAGTTGTTTGGGTCCTTCGGCAGCATATATGTGGTTCCTGCAGTGATATATTGTGGTAACAGTTGCGGTTGTTCTATAAATTTGTTTATGTAATTATAAATGAATGTGTGAGCACGAGTGAATTTCTTGTACCAGAAATTATGGATGTTGTCCGAACCTGGGGCTTTCCAGTTGTGCAGTTTATTGACAACATCATGAAACACTTCGACGGGTATGCATTGGAAATCCATAGGTTCAGAGTATAAGTACCTATCTTGTTCATTACGTATCCAGTCAGCCTCTTTGTTGTGTTGTACTGCATCTTCCCAGATTGTTGCCCAGAAACTATGCAGTTCACCGACAGGTGGACTGTTATTTTGTGTTGTGTTTTGTAAAGTGGGGGTTGGCTGTGTATTGTGGTCATTATGTATGTTTGTATGAGAGTTAGTAAATGGTGCTCTTAATCCGCGGTAAAATTGTTTTTCATTGGCTGCAAACTGTTTGTTTTGTGCCTTACGTAATGTACAAGTCTTATATCTTTTTAATCTATTGCTAAATGTAGTAAGTTTCTGTTTTATTGTATCCAAGAACTCGGATAGATGTGTGTTTGGACTTTCATGAGTAGCGTGTATCTTGTATTTATTTTGAATATATTGTACATGTTTTACTATCTTACTGCTTCTATTTCCTCTTATGTACTGAGTTAGTCGGCCTATTTTTGCTCTTAAATCTTCTATTCTGCTTTCTAGCCTTCTTTGCCATTTTGGTTTATTTTTCTTGTATTTACAACTAACCTCTACTCTTGGTAGTATTTCAATCTTAGCGCCATTATTTTTGGCAGCTGCCCATGCCGCACAATACAATACAGTTTGCATTGTAATGAATTCTGTATCAACTTCAATGTGTTTGGGAATAATATTATTATTGATGTAGTTTACTATGATAGCTAGTTTCTTAGAAGATCTTTGTTTGGGGATGTAACTTCTCTGGGTGGGATCTGTATTTTTAAAATAGTCATAGGCTTCCTTAAATGTTCGTTCTATTTCTATGGTAAGGTTTGAATGTGGTGTACTTGTTTCTAATGTATTGTTTGTGTCGTTATTTATACGGGTGTGTATTTCGGAGTCAATGCTATTGAGGAAGTTGTCCTGTTCAGTCGTAAGTTCAGGTTGGGTAGGTGTTGGGTGGATACTGTTGGCTATAATGCTGGTTTGTGTATTGATACTATTCTGTAGAAATAAATCACTCGCAACTTCATCTTTGATTGCTTGTAGCCTTTCTTCACTTAAGTATCTGTTGTGTATTATTAATCGTCTTTGATCGGCTACTCTCTGCTCACTGATATGTTCTAAGTGTGGGAATGTGGTGATGAATGCTTGGTGTAATGGTCCTCTGTAGGCTGAAATATTTGCTTCTAAAAGTGTTATTTTGTAATAGGCTCGCATTATTGTTTCATTGTGTTCCTTGGTCCAGCGCATTCGCTGACCAGCCTGGTTGCTGTTGGTTAGGTGTGGTCGTGTGTTTCTGTGGTGTGGGAAGTTATGAATATCTGTACTATAATCATCTGTTTGAGAAGTTGATGTTGTTACGCTTTGTATTTGTGTGTTTATTTGAATGTTATTTATTTCCTCACGAATTTCTTTGTAAATACGATCTATGTCACTTTGTGTAAGTAGCTTTTTATTAATGATAGCTCTCCTCTGGTCTCCTACTCTTTGTCGACTAATCATATGCATCTCTGGGAATTTTTCTATAAATTTAGTATGAAGTGGTGGTAAGTAGCCGCTTGTGTCAGTTTCCATTAAGGTAAGCTGAAGATATGTGCGTAAGATGAACTCGTTCATTATTTTACTCCATTTTCTACGCGTTCTTAAGCTGGTGGCGGTGGGTGCAAGGTTAGCGACTGATTCAGTCTCTTGCACAACATCCTCCGATAGCATACTACTGGCTGTTGAGGTTGAATGAGTTGGCGCTCGTGAATATGGGTCATGAGATGGAACAGACGGGAAAATACTAGATGATGTGGAACTAATGACTGATGATGAGTCTTGATGATGATCTACAACAGTTCTAAACTGAGCAGAAGTTTGCGATACGGTGCCCTCCCCAGAGTACGTAGGGCAACCCGGGCCGGAAGGCCCGGGGCGGGATTCTCCATCGTGGTTAGCTACGGTACCCGCCTGGGGTAATAATCTACTTCTTAGGCGCATCACATATATTTCTACTTTTTTTTTTTCGGGATATTTTAAAATGGGAAAACTTATAGCCTGGGGGTGGGCTAAAAGCTTAGGGAGAGGAATTGGGGATTGGGATTGGGCTAGGTAAAGAAGGGGACTAAGGGATAGGTATTAGGGATAGGAATAGGGAAAAGGAAATTGCTCTTGGTCTGGGAGTGGACCAGGAGCAACTGTGTACCCCTCTTGGTCTGGCCTCTCACCCTAGATCTGCCCGGCATGAGTGTTTCTACCGGTATAGCCCTAGCGCTCATTAAGGCGCGCAAGCCCCACCACGACGTCAACGTAGAGATACGACGGGGGGTTATTATTATTATTATTAAAGCTATATACCTACTATAACATAAAACAACAATATAATTCGCATCTTTTATTACTTTGTTTATGACAATGACGACTTTCAGAGACAAAATGCACCTAACTATAACTGTATAAGAACTTTTTTATGACTGCTAAATGAAAGGCGGGTGAGGTGACGCACAACGGCCGTCCGTATCGCCGCGTTGTCTATTTAATTTGAAAATTGTTCCCGCCCATTATGTTCAGGTCCCATGTAGTAAGAACCAAGCCTATTGCCAACAACCAAGCACAAATCCAAACACCGTACTACTACTAAAGAATTCCACACGGAAAAACCCAATAACACATTTCCCGACCTGGTGATCGAAACTAGGACCTCACGATCAGCAATCGCACTTGCCACCACTGGACCAAAGAGGCAGTACTCAGTGTTCTCTGCCTTAGAATCTCACAGCACGATCTGTCCGTGAGTATAACAGTATTTTCGCTTTGTTAAACATGGAGGACGCAAGGCAGCACTGGATTGATGTAGGCTAAGTAGATAGAAACGAGATGACCAGCGCTGTGGCTCCGTTTCGCACGTGAAACACAGCATTATGCTGAGCGATGGCCGTTTTGCGCGGATGTGACTCATATTTTTCCCAATAGCTTTTTTTTCTATTCGACTGCTTGTAGATGGTCTTGCGGACCGTTTCTACGTAACCGGGCCAGTTATTGGCGAGATCTGAAGGGTCTCCAACCATTGTGGACGAGAGTAAAATACTTAACCTAACCACTCAAGCGCCAGGCCGGCGCCGCCAAATTTCAGTTGACCGCCACGGACCGCGCGGTCTTATTTATGTTATTTGACCGCTTCCGACCTTAGCGATAAAAACACCTGACGTTCGCAAACTACAAGTGCTATATCAAAATAAAAAATACAGATATAAAGCTGAATAATTAAGGAATATACTTATCTAAAAACCAAGAGGTATAATTATAATTTGAAACTCAAAAAAAAAAGATGCTAACTACTACTACTACTAACATCATGACTAGCTAGCAACAACAGCACTAAGGGCGACTCCTAATGGGACTCGGACCTCGGCTTAGGGCGTTGACCTAATAGTTTCTTTTTGGTTTTGTTTTACACTTTTATTTTATTTTTGTGCGTCATTTTGGCGCGAATTAACAACTTTTCTTTCTTCTTTCTTTCTAGATAATAAACCTTTCTAAAATAAAAACTAGAGTACCTACCGTAAAACGAGGCTATTAAATTTTGAGAACCGTGATGCTATTTGGAATTCAGACTGAATAACAATTATGATAAGTAAAGAAGAAAGAAAGAAAGAAAGAAAATTTATTTATTCAGCCAAGAACACTGACAGCATAAATAAAATAAACAAAGAAAGAACAATACAATAAGAATTAAACACAAATTTTATGCTGTCGAGCATGTCCATGCCGAAAAGGTTACCAACTCAGCATATGCTAGGCGTCAAAACACCCAGCGCTGATTTTCAGCTGGCACCCCCGCAGTAGGTAGGTAAGTACCTCTGTTTCACATTATCACGGTTTTTAGTACCTATAAAATGTAAAAAAACGATTTTTGCTACATAATCAATTATTTTTATAAAAAAAATCGATCTTAGAAAAACGATTTTTGAGCAATGCGAAAAATATCGCTTATTTCTAAAATCTATTTTTTATCCGTTCTGTCACATCCCTAAATTCCGATTAAGGAAAGTGCTTCTTAAACCAGTGCTACAGGTGCTATGTATTTACGATTTCAACGTTAGTTTAATATGTGAAACTGTAGATATTTTCAAAAATATGTCGATATGTCCCATCCCAGCTTCATGCCAATTAACCCTGTGGTTCTCAAATATCCATATTTTACCGACACCTAAATAGGTAGTAGCGGTTGTTTGTAGCTCCAGCAAAGGAAGTAGGTACGCGAATTGCCATAATAATATTCTCACAGAATAAACTGTCTCAAGGGTCATCGTCGGGTCATCAGCATTTAATTCTAAACCTTTCTGTTATGGTCAGCTTCTGGTCATGTTTCTAAAAATGGCCGGCTTTATGATGCAAAGATCTGTTTTGAGTCATCTTAGGATAATTTAATAATATTATAACTGCCTCGTTAGTCTAGTGGTGGCAAGCGCGACTGCTGAACGTGAAGTGCTGGGATCGATCCCCAGGTTGAGCAACGTGTTATTGGGTTTTTCCATGTGGAATTCCTCAGTAGTATACTGGAGTTTGGATTTGTGCCCGGTTGATGGCAATAGGTTCGCCCCTGTTACATGAGACTTGAATATAACGGCGAAATGAGGGTGTTACATTACACCTCTGCCCAACACTTTGGGGAATACAGGCGTGATGTTATGTTTTATTACAATACTGCATTAAATTACTTCGTCGCCCCTCCTTATCATTAGAGGTTATCAGAATAGTATTTGTGTCATTTGTATCGTGAATGAATAAACATCAATTATTGGGTATGTAACCGTACGTTCCAAGTATGTATCAAATACAAATTCATTTATTTGCTATAGTGTATGATCTTGAATCTATATAAGTCCCTTTACATTCTACCATAACATATGGTGTGCAAATATTTAATATTATATTATGTAATGCTATTACTTATTTTGATTAGATTAAACGAGAAATAAAAGAAAAAATCATCAACAACAATGAGAGCATTAGGATTGATCAGGAACAAAATAATTCATTGATGTCAGTGTTATACCTACGTCATTAAGTGTATTAAAATGTCAGATTAAGAACATATAAATAGTTGTAATAATATTGTTATAATAATTGTAATTGATAATGTCACACACAACTATTATAATGTCAAGGTGTTCATTCAGTACAATTCGGAGTTAAATAAATTATTATAAGGCATATACCATTATTATAGATCTTAGGTTTTTTCTTCGCAATCTGATATATATTCTATTTATATCTGCGGTGTAACTTTGAACGATAGATTGAGGAATGTTGTGATACGACAAAGTTGCAGTTTACGGGCCAAGCCACATCTGAAGGAAGATACGTCGCCTATCTTCCGTCGGTAAACATAATTCCATATAATAAACGTCTCACACCGTACACATTTGACCGAAGATGCGTTGCTAAAATTCCTCGAGTAAATTACGCAACGGAAGATTGGCGACGTATCTTCCGTCAGATGTGGTTTGGCTCTAAAAGATGATCTAGTGACAAAAATGTAAAGGAGTATGCTTAGAGGGTTTGGTTATGTTGTGAGAAAGAATGAACGGCGATTAACAAAAGGAATTTATAAGGCGGATGTCAGTGGAAACGCCGGTAGAGGTCGTCCTAGAAGGACATACACAAAGGAAAGGTTCGTAATACTCTCAACCGGCGTGGCAGTATGAGAAGATGTATGAACGTGGACGAAGCGAAAGGGGTACGTAAGGATCGTAGTATGGGGCGTTCTATAGTTTATGCCTATCCCCATGGGAAAAGGCGTGAGCTTATATAAGGTCCAACCAAAATACCTGGACAAACTTTTACACAGTGTCAGTACGTTTTACTAAACATATCTATGCAAAAAAAACCAGATCCAAGTGCTTTTTTTTTTCAGTAAAACACGGCGCGTAAGTAGCGCACGCCCGGACGGCGGTCAATGCATAAAAAATGGAAGAGTTTATTCTTAGAGAGTACAGGCAATTTAAAACGTTAAAAATCTCTTGGATCTCGTTTTTCTTTGTATAGATATGTTTAGTTAAACGTATTTAACACTGTGTAAAAGTTTGTGCAGATATTTTGGTTGGACCTTATATTTATACTAGCGACCCGCCCCGGCTTCGCACGGGTGCAATGTAGATACCAATGTGGGGCATATATACCTTCCTCTTGAATCACTCTATCTATTGCTTCAAACTGCATTAAAATCTGTTGCGTAGTTGAAAATATCTAAACGTACAGACAGCGGGAGCAACTTTGTTTTATACTATGTAAAGATGTATGTATGTACAAAGTCTTAACTTCATCCAACTTCAAAATCTAATTTCCATCTAGATACAGAAATTAAATAAACATAGCTGACTGATTACTAGTCAACTCGTGCAAGTCGCAAAAGCCAAAAGATAATTATGACCTTAATTACACGTAGCAGTTCTCCTACTTGGTAAAAGGTAACGGTAATGTACTAATCTAGTAACTAGTCTCGTAAGCAGTTGGATGACTCATGATATGAAACACAAACGTAACATAATTAGGCTATATCTGACTAAACTGCCTCGTCGCTCTTGTGGTGGCAAGCGCGACTGCTGAGCATAGTCCTGGGTTCGATCCCCAAGTCGGGTAAAGTGTTATTGGGTTTTTCCATTAGGAATTACTCAGTAGCAACCCGGAGTCTGCATCTGTGCCCGGTTAATGGCATAATAGGCTCGCATATTACATGGGACTTAAACGTAACTGGCGAAACGATGGTGTACTAAAAACACCTCTGCCGAACCCTTCGGGGAATGCAAGGCGTGATGTTATGTGTTATCTGTTATTTACTTAGAGTCCTGGGGAGCTAATGACGTTACATTTGGTGAATCACATTTCGTTTATTGATAGCGCATCGTGCAAGTGAACTGCACATCCAGTCGGCAGTTGCACTGACTGCAGGCTGCATCTGAAGTTCCTTTAAACTGCATTTGGTAGTTGCAGTTGCAGTCAGAATTACGGGATGCAGTCCGTCTGTCTAGGCCCTTAGAAATCCATTTCTAATTGGAACGAAATATGATTGACCAAATGTGATGTTATTAGTCCCCTGTTCTCCTCATTAAGTTACAGAAACAGAGGATACAGATAGTGCGATCCACAAAGACGTGCTCCACTCTTCGCTTAAACGCATGTACTCTCTCACTTTTATCTTCTAGTGAGAGACTTCTTGGTGGATGGCACTATCTATAACGGTATGTTATTATTGTCACGGAATGATACTTTAAATCTAAAGGCACGTATTCAATCACCGAGAGCATTGCTTAGCGAGAATTACCGTCTCGTGCGTGAATACGCGTGCTCGTTGCAATTGCAATTTACTCGCTGCAGGAAGTTGGTACTCCGTGATCGTGTGCAAGCTTGTAATGATCAACTTTACGTATTCATTGCGAGAATGCTTGCAGTTATAGTCTGCGCGCAAGTGCTAGTCACTACATGAGGTATGAGAGCGGCAGGAGGGGGGTGCGACACAATAGACTTAGAAACTGGCGTTCCACAAGGCGGTATTCTTTCTCCTCTTTTGTTTTCTATTTTTATAAATTTCATAACTCCCGAGCTTCAGTGTTCGTATCATCTTTACGCCGATGACTTGCAACTGTACTGTCAGAGGAATGTTGATGGTATTTCTGAGGCTATCAACAAATTAAACAGGGACCTGGAAGCAATCAAGCGTTGGTCTGATAGGTTTGGTGTAGCGGTAAATCCTACGAAATGTCAAGCCATAATTGTAGGTAGCCTTCGAAATATGAGCAAGGTGGACATTCTCAATTTACCAGTAGTTTTATTTAACAGAACGATCATTCCCCTTGGCTCCGATGTTAAAGACCTTGGCTTGTACATCGATTCTAACCTTGATTGGCGTACTCAAGTAACTCATGTCAGCCGGAAAGTTACTGGAACGTTGCGATCTCTGTATCGTTTAAAACATTTACTTCCATCCAATGCGAAAGCAATGCTTGTGCAGACCTTAATCTTTCCCTTAATTGACTATGGTGATGTGTGTTACTATGACCTGAATGCAGATCTACTCAACAAACTTGACCGTCTTCTTAATAACTGCATTCGATATGTTTTCAATCTACGTAAATATGATCATGTATCCGCATATCGATCGCTTCTTAAATGGTTGCCTAATCGCCAGCGTAGGGTGCAAAGGGCATTGATTACCCTTTTCTCATTTCTTGACTCTCCCACTTCCCACTCACTACTTATCTAACTTCTCACTTTCAGTATTTATGCTCCAATCACGAACTAAATCTTCGCTCCTCACACAACCGTCTCTTACAATGTCCTTCTCGTCGTTCTGACTTTATGCACTCTTCTTTCTTTGTCCAGTCTATTCTTCTGTGGAATGCGCTTCCCTCGGAAATCAGAATGGTCACTAGTCGGTACTCTTTTAAAATTAAAGTCCGTGAGCACCTTCGCAATAAATTGGCAGAATCATCTCAACGCTGATTTTTCCTATTATTTATTGTTATATATTTATGTATGTATTTATAGGTTTTATATTTAAATTATTAATATAAATATGATGTATCTATATATTTTAAATTTGTGTATTTTTAATGTAGTATATTAGTATTTCTAGAAAGTTTATAAATATACGTAAGCTTATTTTTGATATCATATTATTCTATCTTAATAAAGTGTGCACCTACCATGTTTTGTCTCTGCATCACCCTAAGGTCGAATGGTAGAAATTGCCTAAAGGCATTAAGTCCGCCTCTGTACTAATTGTGTGCATAAAGAATAAAATAAAAAATAAATAGACGCGCTTTGTCAGTTTGCTTTGTCTTGTCTACCGCACGCTCCTGCCGCTATACCTCAGGAGATGACTAGGACTCACGCGTGGACTATTAAACTAGATCATATTCAAAATGAAAGCAGATGGCAGCACCGTCATCTCACTACAACCAATCAAACTGGAACGAGTTAAATTGTCAGTATCAATAATGTCAAACACATATTTAACCGACTTCCAAAAAGGAGGAGGTTACTATGTTCGTCTGTATGTATGTTTTTAACCGACTTCCAAAAAGGAGGAGGTTACTATGTTCGTCTTTAACCGACTTCCAAAAAGGAGGAGGTTACTATGTTCGTCTGTATGTATGTTTTTAACCGACTTCCAAAAAGGAGGAGGTTACTATGTTCGTCTTTAACCGACTTCCAAAAAGGAGGAGGTTACTATGTTCGTCTGTATGTATGTTTTTTTTTTTGTGTATGTTCATCGATATTTTCGCCAATTGTGAACCGATTTCAATGATTATTTTTTTAATGGATAGGGTATACTTCGAAGTTGGTCCCATTTAAATTTGGTGAAGATCTGATGAAGAACTTCGGAGATAGACAATGAAACTCCTCAATGACGAACAGTACGCATATTGTGATGATGTGATTATGTTACGAGCAGCGTCTTTAGTAGGTCCAACCATGTTTTAATTAAGGCCACTAAAATGAAAAAATAAAAACTTTTTTACAAAAAATTTAAACCGACTTCAAAAAAGAATAAAATAATTACCATATAAAATTAACAGTTTCAGAAGTCGGTGCCTTCAATTTGGTTCAGCGTCGATCAGCACCGACTTCTGAAACGGTTAATTTTATATGGTAATTATTTTATTCTTTTTTGAAGTCGGTTTAAATTTTTTGTAAAAAAGTTTTTAACCAATGAAATTGCTTAGGTGGGGTCCGGATACTGTGGGAAAATTTTAACGAGGTCCTGAAAAAAACAACGGATAATAATTAAGTGCTACTTATTTATTGTATGGTATCAAATAAAATTCTGAATTATAAAACGTAGGTATTTATAAAATGTAGTTATTTGTAAAACAGGTTAACTAGGCAACTTAAAATAGAATAAGTACTAAGTTAGATTCTACATGGCTTAAAAATATTATTTCAATTAATAAAGGTGTAGTATACCTTATCTACGTATTAATTTATACTTGGTATACAATAGGTACATTACAATATTTGGCGGTCCGAGGTTCGACCTTTCGCGGTCCACCTGTTGCTGACCGTTGGCTTAGGGCTTGCGGTGGTGTCGCCATTACTTCCCCAGTTTTACGTCTATTCCTCAAAATCGTATTTTTACCAGGAGGACACAAACATATGGACGTTTCAAGAGATCGCGTTCAAGGCGGAGATGGATCGCCACGACGATCCTGAGTCAGAAGAAGAAGCGTTCATCCTATGCGCAGAGGACCAGGCAACCAGAACAAGAAACCTTGCGGAACTTAGGAATATGATATACGGTAAGATTCTTCATTATCATATTAAGCATAATTAGGCCATTACTGTGTGATTGCTGGGCACGTGCCACTTCTCAGAATAAGATAGGTTTAGGCCTTAGTGCCCCATGCTAGCCTGGTGCGGGTTAGCGGACTATCGATGACTCACTGTAAGTTTTGCAGGTTTCCTCACGATATTTTTCCTTCACCGTTAACGTCACGTGATTTCTCTTATTTTTAAATAGTTTAATTAGCTTCACTTCGTATATTTTGTTTGTTTGATTCAAATCTTGCGACAGATTTTTCAACTACTTCTGTTAAACCGATTCTCCTAAAACTTCGCACACGAATTCAATTCCCATGACAATATAACATAATTATAATTTCAACCTTCAATCCTCAAATCCAGGGGTAAGTAAGTACTGCAAGATAAAACCGTTTAACATAAAAGATTTTTTAAGGGATTATTATTTTGAGCTGTCTGTGTTTTATGCTGAATGAATGTTTTTTCTTTCTTTCTTTCTTTTACTATACCATAGCTACTAATGAAATAATAAGCTTCGGCTTCTCTTATCAAACTTTGTTGTTTGGTGGGAAAACATCACAAATCGTAACGTAGATGAGGACATCGCGGAAAGAGAATACCAGGCGGCCATGATTAAGAAGGCCAATTTAAATAATCACCACACTTTGTTGATAGCTGATTGTATTAGGTCCCCCCACCTATGAAATTGGCGTTTTTTTCTCACAAATAGAGAACCTCGTCACTTCTATGATTTAAAATATTCATCAATTGCTTGATATTATATCGAATAATGACCATCATAGATAACTACCAATAGTAAAAAAACCTTATTACTTATAGTTTTCTAAACATAAAAAATACCTTAAAAAAGACTCCTCTTTTTGTTAGCAGAAATGACCACTATTTTTTTGTTTTTACTTACTACTAGTGCATAAAAGTTTTAAAACATTAGTGTTCATAGTTGTTAAAAAAATTAAGAAAATATTAGTATGAAAAATATAACTTCTTTAAAATTTTCCATACAAAACGCTGATTTCATAAGAACATGTTGGATCCCCACCTCGTGACATAATTTCTTACATTACAATTATGAGTTACGACAACCAAACGAAGGGTGATTGACCTTTTCTATGTCGGAAAATAAGACAAAATAATTACGATTAAGATGAAGAAAATGATTAATGATCATAATTATAGCGATGTAATGAATTTTTCACATTTCCTTGAACGTAACATGTTAGGTAAGCGATACCATAAACATAGGAGTTTACGGAAACTGTGCTCATAAAAGGCGACAAGTACCAGGCCAACATAGCCATAAGGAGTTATTGAATAACTGTTAGCCTATAATATCATATTGTTTTACTTCCAACATAGGTTGTGAATGACCAGTTATTACAAGACGTTCCGTTTTTAACTACGAAGTTGTCAAACCCGCGTGCGTGACGAAATCCACACGGCTAAAAGCAATTTGTCTAATTTATTTGGAGTTTAACTGATAAATTCTTGGTTAATATTTAATTAACGGTGTCAATGTCTCAGATTGTGAAATTAGCTTTATTATTATCGGGGAATAACGGATGTCTAACATTTACTAAATTACGAACATGCTAGAACAATAGTAAACAAGTCTCCTACTTAGGTTCTTGACCTCACCAAGTGTGATATTTAACGATTGCTTGTTTCAAGTGATTGTAAATCGACCTCCATTCTTGTAAATTATACATCTGTACCTCTATTACACATTATGCGAAGTAAATAACAAAACAAAACAAGTAATTAGGTATGTCTTAATGATATGTTTTGAAATTTAGATAATGTTAAAGATAGTATAATAAACAGTAAGTATATGTAGATTACTGTTATCAGTAGAGTAGATACAAAGGCCTTTATGGTTTCACACAATAACGAATTAATTAGTTATGGTCAATTTGAGTGATTGGTGGAAGATAGATGTAGTAAGCTTGTTGGTACAAATCAAATCCTTTCTTATAATGACTAATACTTTTAAATTATGTTCAGTTATCTATGCAAAGATTCGATAATTTATGGTAATATATATATATATAGGTACTTAATTTAACAGTATTCTTTTGTTCCCTACTCAAGGTTTAGTCTAAATCTATGAGTATGACTCTATTCAGACATGTATTTAATTTAGCGATCTGACATAATTACAAAAGCATACGATATAATTATAACGTGTATCGATACAATCAGTTGCGATACGACATATCGATACAAAGCGACATAAATCGGGTATAGTATCGCCACTTCGTCTCATGGTATGAAATGAGGTTCATCATACTTCACCAAACAATGTAATAATAAGCTCTGCCGAAGCAGAGCATTCAAAAAATATTATAGACTCATTTGAGTGTTCCCCTCCACGGAAATCTTTAGTAAAAGGCGAAAGATTTATACGTTTTGAAGGGAAACCAGAGTGTCGAGACATAGTTTGCCGAAGTTTATATCATTCGCGCGGTAACGAAACCATAGCGCGATTCAGAAACTTGTACTGAGCGTACAACGCCATCTATCGAGCCGTATGGTAACTAATAATACCTATTGGTCTACCATAATTTGGTAAAATATAGGTATCATTTAGCACAAGTTAACTATAGATAATACCCATAATGTCATTTCTTTTCTAGAAATATTAATTGCATTCTTTTGTCTGGGGCTATAAATTCTGGTATTTTCTAAGGGAACGTACCCATACTACGTGATCCATTTTTGAAAAAAATTACCCCCCTCCTCTCCCTCGGTGACCACCCGTAGTATATGACCAAGTGCCCCTGTGACCAAGCGTGGTATTTTGAAGACCCCCCTCCCTCCCTGAACGGGTCACGTGGTATGGGTACGTTCCCTAAGTATCAGTGATTTAATCACTACAGCCTGATTAATTATAAATAAACTTACCTACATGAGTTATTATAAATCACACAGCAATCTCTTTCAATCGGTTTTTTTTGATAATTTTATTTGACAAAATACAATCATTTATAATAATAACGTCTACTTAATCTATACTAATATTATAAAGAGGAAAGATTTGTATTTATGTATGTAACGAATAAACTTAAAAACTACTGGACCGATTTCAAAAATTCTTTTGCAGTTAGAAAGCTTTCTAACTGCAAATGTAGCTACATTATCACTAAGTAACATAGGCTATATTAATTACTGGAATAAAACGTCTTACGCGGGCGGAGCCGTGAGGACACAGCTAGTTTTCTATAAAACGCCTAACCGATTCTATGAGCCATATTATACGGCCTAAAACATGTTGCAACGAAATGTTTCGTTCCCAATAGTTAGCCTATGGTGTCAATTTTGTTGCGCACTTTGACAGGACTAAACTAAACTAAGGGTGGTTGTCTCTTTCTGTTTCAATAGAAAAAGAAAGTGACAGTTGCGTTTAGTCTAGTTTAGTACTGTCAAAATGTACAACAGAATCGACTACATTATCAACTACACCCGCCCTAGAACCTACTACCTCCCAGGGTACTCTTACCCTTGGAAGCCCTTATTTATTGTTGACTAATTAACAAGTTAAGGGCAATTTTGAATCGTACACAGAAACATGGTCTGCTTTTCTAACTTGGTGAAATATCCATGACATTAAATCTGTTTCAAAAACTTCTCCAATTTTAAAACAAAAATTTAATGATCATCGCTAGAAGACTTCAATAATAATTTTAGGTTTAACCTAAATTTGAAAGGGGGCTTGGTCTCTGTTGACTGGTTGTAAAATAAATATGTTTTAATCCCTTTGGGTCGAGTCAATAAAAATCACAAAAAAAAACGAGACACATGAGATGATGATGATGATATTATTAGAGTATTATTTTTTTATTACGAAACCCTTATTAAGGCTAGAGTATAATTGTAATATGTATGTAAGGGTCGTAGCATGTGGCGTTCTATAGTTTCTGCCTACCACCATGGGAAAATGGCGTGAGATTGTGTATGTACATACGTAATATGGCCAATTTCATAACAAGATAAACAGTAAAGTAGATCTAGGCTTGTCTTGTTTCTAAATCTTGTAAAAAGTTAGAAATGTTAGTTCCCTCAAATTTTGCCAGTTAATCAGCCTTCAGCAGTGCAGGTTATCTTCTTTTATTTATATTTAATTCACATTATTCCAGAGCGAGGAGAGTGTCACCCACATCGGATGGACGACTCGTTTCTACTGCGCTTCCTGAGGGCGCGGCGATCAGTACCTGCGCGGGCGCATCGACTTGTACGTACAACAATCTATATACAATCTATACTAATATTATAAAGCTGAAGAGTTTGTTTGTTTGTTTGTTTGAACGCGCTATTCTCAGGAACTACTGGTTGGAATTGAAAAATTATTTTTGTGTTGGATAGTCCATTTATCGAGGAAAGTCATAAGGCTATATAACATTACGCTACGACCAATAGGAGCGGAGCATAAATGAAAAATGTTGCAAAAACGGGAAAAATGTCCACCCGTGCGAAGCCGGGACGGGCCGCTAGTATCTTTATAACTTAAAATAAGTATGACGTGCACATTTAAATTGTCACACGTCTTGCATTAGTTGCATTGCAGAATTTAGTTAAGTTTATTATTTTTGAGAAATCTCCCATTGGGTAATGCGAGAATCGTATAAAGCACAGTTCCTAAGGCCAAAAACGAATCGTTTTGCTTACCAATGGTAGTATTATTTAATGCCAAACTGGGCATATATCGACTCTCGGCAGTGAAAGCCTCGTAAATAAAATTTTCTTCAAAAGCGTTTTATTTGTTCTTTAGATTGATAAACTCGTCATACACGTACTAGTTCAACAAACTTTCAATTCAAATACTTCTAAGCTATCTATGACGTACGATGACAAACTTGTATTAACATTTGATCGGCCATTTTTTTTGCAGAAGACAGTTATTTCTATCTCTTTTAAAAATTTGTATTTTACACATCCGTGGTTTTCACTGCCGACCGAAGATATGTAAATAAACTCGTAAGCTATAATGTTACGAGTCATAATAACGTATAGGAGGGCCTGCTATGCTTTTTTTATATAGTCTATGGTTGTTGAAGTGAATAGACCAACTTCAAAATGTCTATTCTTATTATGATAATATGTATCAGTCGAAGTATAACTTATACCGCGCAAAAATGAGAACATGAAACATTTAAAAAAAAATGAGTACATGAACCATTTAAAAAAAAGAAACAAAAGTCTCAGTAAAGAACTATTTGTTAAAAAATACCTACTTTGAATAGAACGGTTAAAAAGTATAACTTCTACCGCGTGAAAATGAGTAAACGCACCATTTAAAAAAAGGTGTTCTACAGTAACCCTACAAAAGTTTCGTCAATTAATTTAAAGTAACCAAAGTAAATGCCGAAGAAACATACAATTTGTACTAAGTAACAGATTTCTACGAACAACGTTTTTTATAGGAGTATCTAATAAAACTCACACCTTTCCTTTCCAGTTAGTCCGCTACTCCAACTTCCGGGACCAAAACCCGCACCTATGGCGCGACATCGACTGGTTCGGCCTCACTAAACTGGGCCACGTGTTCGAAGGAGTACTGTTTGACAGACCTGATGTTGGCAGACTTATTATTAGTAGACTAGGTAAGTACATAGGAACATCAACCACGTGAATTACCAGTTTTGTTTAAGCTATAAATTTATATAGTACCTACTAGCTGACCCGCGCAACTTTGTCTGCATTTTTCCCGTTGTTGCAACATTTTTCATTTATGACCCTAATAAATTATAGCCTATATGTTGCCGAGGACTAATAGTTATTTAACAAAAAAGTTTCATCAATATCCGTCTAGTAGTTTTTGTGTTAAAGCCGGACAACAGACACACAGACAAAAATTTCACAATTATTTTTTTGCTTGTGTTACTTGTATGAAGACCCCTAAGGGTATTTTTTTTTTTAGTTTTTATTCAATGTACAGAATACAGAATTGAACTCTTCTACAGTTTTATTATATGTATATATGTTAAATAACAGAGGGCGTTCCCTTAAACTCGTTAATCTATATCATTAAAAGATTAAAATAAAATATCAGGATAGAAAAATAAGAATTAAAAAAAACTAAATTAATTAATAAAGATTAATTAATTAATTGCGACATTACCGTACTTTCATTTTTAAAAAAATATTTTTCGCTTATTTTTTTACATTTATAAATTGTTAATTATTTTATTGGTGAGTGCGGTGTGGGTAATCCTAGCGTTCACAACGGGAGACTACAATCTATCATTCCTAGCTACAATCGGAGTTGACTACAAATGTAAAGTCATGGACGTGAACGGTGTTAAAGTCAAGCTTGGTATTTGGGATACAGCGGGACAGGAGCGATACAGAACATTAACAGCAAGTTTTTACAGAGAAGCTAACAGTGCTACAATATACGATGTGTCAGAAGTGTCAGAACCGAAGTCCCTAGCAAAACTGAATGAGTGGGTCAAGGAACTACAAGTATACTCCACCAAGAAGAACATAGTCTGTTTAGTTGTTGGCAATAAGATTGACATGCATATCATTTTGGGACCCAGTGCATAATATCAGCAAGCACATTGGGTCAACCGCGCGACGGCGCAACGAGTATTCCCAAGGAGGGTTGATGTCAGGCAGGCGGCCGGTCATAAAACAATAAGCCAACTCTAACAACATGGATTTAAGAAATACATGTTCTGCCGACCCCATCTAGTGTGGGATAAGGGCAGGAAGAAGAAGATTGCCTTACTTTCACATTGAAAGACAAGTGCATGTGTACAGTGTTTCTTTTACGTATCAATTTAATATCTTTTGTGAATATTTAAAAAAATAAAATCTTTTTGTTTTTCAATGGTGTTTTTTTAGTATGTATGGACGCTATGCTACTTCGGGTTAGCGGGAACACCTTTCGTTAGTTAACATACTGTATATGTAAAGTCTACACAAGTTTGTCATTGGCGCAAAAGTTATAATATCTACAATTCACCTCTAGACACTCAAAATCTTCATGAGAGAATGGCAGACTATTAAATTAACTACCCAATATAAATTAACGATTATACGAATGCTATCTGAACTGCAAAAACAAGCTCTAAGAAGGCGCATGCGTCTTTAGATAATAATGTATAATATTTGCTATTAAATAAATTGAATAAATATCATCATCGAACAACTATCTGAATCAGCCGTTGTCCATTACTGGTTTCCAGAAGATAGGGCACACAGGAACAGAGAACATTGCCTTATTTACAAAAACTGTGATTGGATAGATTTAATTATGAGGTATTATTAAACACAGGCTAGCCATTCCATACAGTCGTCCATGCAGGACGTCATCTCCCGGGCTGCCTACAAAATTGTCACTTCATCTCTGGCTTTAAAAACTCTTCTTCTTTCTGCCCTTATCCCACACTGGGTGAGGTCGGCACAACATGTATTTCATAAATCCATGTTGTTAGAGGTTTTGACTTATTGTTTTATGACCGGCTGCCTGCCTGACGTCAACCCTCCTTGGGAATACTCGATGCGCCGTCGCACGGGTGATCCAATGTGCTTGCTGATATAACACTGGGTCCCAAAATGATATACTTGTCAGTCTTATTGCCGATAACTAAGCAGGCTGTGTTCTTCTTGGTGGAGTATACTTGCAGGTCCACGGCCCACTCATTCAGTAACAACTATTAATGTCAAACTGACGATAAACCACTGCATGGAGTAAGTTATTTACAATGTGGTATCATGCAAGTGGAAGCGGCTGTCATGTCACGATTGATATGACAGCCGCTTCCACTTACACAAGTCGATACTTGTCCTTGGCAAAAGTGCCGGGAAGGAGAGGGTACGAAATTCTTTGTTAGAAACCACACGACATGCATCATGGACTGCCGAATTTAGACACTTATTTCGCCAACTTAGTAATCTTACATCACCCCAATTCCAGGTCAATGGGATCCAGATGATTATCCAGTGGAAGACCTTATCCGCGGCTCCTTACTACTTCTGGAGATCGGCGTCATGCAGCCGAAGCTCCAGGTGTTAGGAGGCACTGCCCTGCTGGACTGTCAAGGTCTCACCATGAAGCACATGAGGCAATTCTCACCAGCTATAGCCATACAAGCCATGAATGTTATGGGGGTAAGAAATATTTTCAAGTAATATATCTTTAGTAATTACAGCAAGTACTAGGGCAACAAAGATGTTCGGATGTTCTGAGTAAGTGCTCGTGGCATCCAATTATTCTCTGGGTAGACAGAAGCAAGTTTTGGTTACACGCTGCTGTGGTAGCTACCTGAGCTATTCCGCACGTGCAAAAAACGGAGAACTTCTCACATGCTCCTCAGGAAGCCAGATACATACCTCTTGAAGGTTTCCCCAGTAAGTTGTACATATTCGCGGCTGCCTGCTGCTACTAGAGTACTGGAGATCGTTAACAGCAGCGACGTTTGCGATAACACAAACCTTATATCTATAGTTGAAATACCTTCTTGATATTCTTATTCCAGTTCGCGTTCCCGATTCATCAGCGAGGAGTCCACGTAATCAACTGTTCCCGGGTGTTCGAAACTCTGTTCCACTTCTTCAAACGCCTTGCGCCCGGGGATGACTTGTGGAAGAGGGTGCACTTCCACGGACATGATCTCAGTTCATTACATAAGTGAGTATCAGAATGATGCACTAACAAAGGTGCTCATGCACGCAGTGAACCGTGTTGGTAACCCATGAGCCTCTGTTACGAGTCCAAATACTACAAGTCGGTTCCGGGTAGCCCTGTTCGATCGTATATGGCCCGATCATAAGATATGTGTGATGGAATATTTAGTATATTTATTATAGAAAAGCCAAGACACCTCTTAAAGATTTCCATCAGATATGCCAATTTTTTTTATATCTCCTACTTACGTTCTCGTTTATACGTTCCGGATATTTTCCGTTCTCGTTCTGGATATTTGAGGTGTGCCATGCTGGGGTTCTCTAATACTCGCAAAACCAAGCCGACCGTCTCAGGGGGCCTACTCCGAAAATCAACTATGAAGTTACGGCTGACGGATCGCACGTTTTCCAACCACGGAAGGGTTCGGATCCGACAATCGATCCGATTTTCGCGATTTGACATTTTGTCTTTCGTTCACTCTACTCCCAAATGTTAATTGACATCCAGTAGTTCGTTGTTTGACAATACTTCGATCGGATATTTATGAGTTCGATGTCGGTTCTTGCTTCATTTCGAACTTAAACTTCGACGCTCGTTTTTCGGAGTAGGCCCGCTAGTAGGGTTGCCACATGTCCGGCTTTTTACACTCGTGTCCAGCCAAATATATAAAAATCCGGCCTGGCCGGCTTTTGTCAGGCTTTTGGTCAACCCCGCCCGGCCTAAAGATGCCGAACGAAAGCGCGAGCAAATTTTGTTTTTCTTTTAAAAATCAATTTGTCAGGCTTTCAGGGCAAAATGTCCGGCTAAATATGAATCTGTGTCCGGCTTTTCTATTTTTGGGCCTGACAACCCTACCCGCTAGGCACCCAGGCGATTCCCACCCGCACTCAAAATACGTGGTTGACGTGGAGTTGTGGATACCCACCCATTTAATCTAAATCTAATTCTAGGCCCCCAGACCTCAAGGTACCTACCTATAACTTATTTATTCGGAGCCCACTGATAATGTGAAATCGAAAATTTTACACAATAATATACAACATGTTACAAAAGTACCCCTAAAGCCGAAAGGGGGTTAAAAGGTCCCATTAAAGAGTCTATTGGCAATATTTGAAAGCATGACCCAAAAAAATATATTGGATAAAATATAAAATAATCATCATTGAAACGCAACCCTGAAAACATAAAACTAAAGAGTAGACTACCCAGAAAGTTATGTATGTTAGGTATTCTTACCTAATTTCCTCTGAGAGGTAAATGGCAACAACCATAAAATACTACTTGATTATTTCCATTTTTTATGTGGAATTATGTACCACATTGTATTATTTTTAACCGACTTCCAAAAAGGATGAGGTTCTCAATTCGATTGTATGTTTTTTTTTTGTATATATGTTCCGCGATATCTTTGCTAATTGTGAATCGATTTTAATGATTATTTTTTTGTTTGAAAGAGTATTCTTTCAAAGTGGTCCCATTTAAATTTGGTGAAGATCAGAATGAAGAACTTCGGAGATAGACCATTTGAAGTCGGTTTAATTTTTGTTAAAAAGTGATTATTTGAAAAAATATATTGGTAAAAAACAATACCAATCGACAATTAGTTTCAGGTTTAGTGTGTAGTAAAAATAACATTGTATATTTGTAATGCTTTTACTTCGTAACAGCCTCCTTACCTGCTCTACGAGCTCTAAAGCGATACGTTTCGCTCAGTTGATTCCCACAACGTGCCTTGAATATTAAGGAGCCGATACACACCATTTTACTTTAGCTCTGGAACTCAAACAGATTCATAAATTGAAAGAAACACGTATTTTCGTATGCAAGAGGTGCTGGGTTCAATTCGTAGGTCTGGAAAATATATCTGTTAGAAAAATTCTCAATAATACAGACTACAGATTCATGCCCGGTTCCCATAAATAAAAACGAATCGTTTTACTTACTAATGGTAGTATTTTTTATTGCAAATCTGGGCATATAAAAATACTAGTATGATAATTTTACCTGTTATAGCTACTTCCATATGGGAGGGTCTACTATGCAAAGCTATATGGGATTATTGCTTCATTTTTTTTAAATGTTTGCTCCATCCTTGGATTTCTGCTGTAGTTACCGTGGGTGCGTTTACAGACACACATCTTCACATGCACAAACTCCCAGACCCGTAACAACGATTTGTAGGCATTTTTGATAAAGTTACAAGAGACTCAATTTTAACCAATAATACTCCGTAAATTAAGGGAATCGGCCATCAGGCAATTGTATATTTCAATTTTAGCTTCTTGATTCAGCCGATCAAAGAGGGGCTCGTGGCTAATTAATAACCGCGTGAATCATATGATTTGCAAGGTTAAGCTGTGCTTGCCGCGGTCAGTTCATGGATGGGTGACCATTCTTTACACATCGAGACCTCTCCGTGCCTCGGAAAGCACGTTAAACTGCCGGTCCCCGGGTGTCATACGAATACCTATAACAGTCGTTACGGGTAGTCAAAACCCCGAAATTCTGACAAGCAGTCTAACCTTAGGGTATTGGCATTGCCCAGTAACAGGGTCGCGTAGGTCTGATGGCAGACTTCCGTGTAAAATACTGGTATTCAGCCGTATCTGGTTAGACTGGAAGCTGATTAACATAGTTGGGAAAAGGCTAGGGCGCTCCCTAGCCTTTCGCTTTCGAATCGCTATTCAGCCGATCGAAATAAAATAAGTAAAAGATACTTCTGGTCTAGAAGACATCCTTCTAGGTCAATTCAGTCAGCTTGTAAACTGAACTATTCATCCTTATTCTCTATGTTACAGGTACATCGACCCAGAATGTCTACCAAAGAGATACGGTGGCAATCGTGAGGCGGTGTCTCTAGAAAGATGGCTGACCAAGATCAAGCATTATAAGAACAAAGACTTTGATAATGATATGAGAAACTTAGGATATGCTGTAGATTAGACTGTAGTTAACTTAGGATATACTGTAGATTAGACTGTAATTAAGTTCCTTGCCAAAATGTTCCTTCCAAAAAGATGATGTATGTAAAAAAAAGATAGCCTGACCCGACCCAATTTGAATGAAAAGGTAAACAATATTTTTGAGTTCATTTGTCTCCCGTATATTATCGGCGCGCTGTGTTCTGTGCGCGCTTCTCAGGAGGATGTGGGGCAAGGCCCCACAGAGGAGAGGTCTGCCGAGGGTTGGCGGACCGGGACCTGCCGGGGTTGCGGTGCATGCTTTTGCGAATCCCGCGACCCCGGCCGTACGGTCAGGAGAAGGAACACCGTTGGATTTTAACCGGTAAGAGTCCGGCAGACCCCTCGCCTTCCCCGGGCGAGGGACATCCATGAGGATTTTCCAACGATTAAAAAAAAAATGGTCCGTATATTATAAACAGCTCTCATTAGGGAGATTCTGTTAAGTGTAGTTTTCAGTAGGTACTTAAAGCGTACCTATTTAAAAAAAAATTACCTATTTAAAAAATTAGGGTATTGTTTAAATCATAACTATTGTATTCTACTTTTGAAGTTTTTTGTTGAAACAGTGACAATTTTTTTTCAATTACGTCACCACAATGTAACCTTTTTATCAAATTAGTTTGGACCAGACTAGTATATAGTAGTATATATAGTATAGTTTGTTGTATAGGAAAATCTGTTAGCCAAGCAAAGTGATAGTGGCAATGACAATGTTCCCCATGACAGTTTGTGATAAATAACGGAAATGTAAATCGAAATGAAGAGATTAGACAAAGTTGCGGTTTAAAAGATGATGTAGTGACAAAAATTGAAAGGAGTATGCTTAGGTGGTTTGGTCATGTTGAGAGAATGAGTGAACGGCCATTAACAAAAGGAATTTATAAGGCGGATGTTAATGGGAACGCCGGTAGAGGACGTCCTAGAAGGACATACATCGATGTTATTGGTGATGTTCTTCACAAAGGTCAGGTGCGTAGTACTCTCAACCGGCGTGCGTGTATGACAAGATGTATGAATGTGGATGAAGCGAAAGGGGTATGTAAGGGTCGTTGCATGTGGCGTTCTATAGTTTCTGCCTACCCCCATGGGAAAAAGGCGTGAGTTTATGTATGTATGTATGTATATCGAACGACATGATGATCATGGAAATATGACGTTTAATATATGGGCGTGGTAAGACAAAATTTCATAGCTACCGTTCATAGTAGCGGTTTGTTCAGACGTGTGACGATTACAGAGTTTTTTTTTTGGGACAAGCCCTTCTCGCTTTCCTAACCACTGCAATTCTTGTAAGCCAGGTTCTACAATGTTGACCAACCAGAAAAATGCCAATACATTAAAGCCCGATCTCCCGAGTAAATGATTGAACTGTCTTAGAACCCGCAACGAAATTAATTAGAGAAAAAATTAGACGTAAGAAGTATTAGAAACTAAAAGCTTACTGGCTAATTTAATGTGATTATCTATATCTATACTAATATTATAAAGAGGAAAGATTTGTATTTTTGTATGTAACGAATAAACTTAAAAACTACTGGACCGCTTTGAAAAATTCTTTTACCGTTAGAAAGCTACATTATCACTGAGTAACATCCATACTTCCATACTAATATTATAAATGCGAAAGTGTGTTTGTTTGTTTGTTTGTCCTTCCTTCACGCCCCAACTAAGCAACCAATCGACTTGATTTTCGGCATAGAGTTGGTTAAAGGATGGAGAGTAACATAGGCTACTTTTGGTCCTGGAGAAACATCATGTTAATTCCACGTGAGCGAAGCCGCGGGTAAAAGCTAGTAGGCTATATTTATTACTGGAATAAAACTTCTTACACGGGCGGAACCGTGAGAACTCAGCTACGATAGATAAATAAGTCGTCAATGTATCCCACATTGGTTTGGTATTCTTAGATGATACCCAAAACATAAGAAGAAATAATCCCTAAATATTATTTTTAAGTTAAACGGTTTTATCTTGCAGTAGGTACACCTGCAGCATCAGGATTTGGGGATTAAAGGTTGAAATTATTATCATGTTTTATTGTCATGGGAATTGAATTTGTGTGGGAAGTGTCAAGAGAATCGGTTAAGCAGAAGTAGTTGAAAAACCTGTCGCAAGATTAGAATCAAACAAACAAATACCTGTATACGAAGTGAAGCTAATTAAAACCGTTTAAAAAGAGACTCTGGAAGGAATTCTAAGATAGGGACTAATTTATGTTATACATTAATAAGGTTTTAAGAAAAGTAAATAGTACTCGCGTAAAAAATATCCTATGTGTTAATCCAGGGCGTTGTCTATCTATGTGCCAAATCTCATCCAAATCCGTTCAGCTGTTTTTGCGTAAAAGTGTAACAAACATCCATACATACAAACTTTCGGGTTTATAATATTAGTAAGGAGTAAGGATAAAACACAGTATTTGTTTAATGTAGGTGAGCCTCTTTGTTATTATTGTCTATTGAAGAAAATAGTAAAAAATGTAATATTACTAGGTTTAAAAATAAAAATATTACGAGGAGGCTTTCGCGACATCTACCAAAAAAGTTGGTGGTAAATATATTCCATTTGCCTTATCAAGGGTTAATAGTTGAATGACTGGAAAATGAATGTGATAGAAAATGTTAGGTTAACTTTAAATGTATATCATAGTGACATCATGACATGACAGCTATTAGATGAAAAGATTAAAAGTATTTTCTACAGGAGGCAAGTGCTGGTCTACGGTAAAAATTCTTTACGTATAATTATGCAAGTAACGTAGGTAATTCATAACTATAATAATGTTTAATGTAAGTAATTAAGTATGTTATAAGAATAATAAAAAAACTGAAGAGGTTAAATTATTTGATAGTCAATTTTATATTTTTTTAGTAACTTTTACTATTTACAAGTTGAAATAAACTGCTTAATTTTTCATACCAATTATTTATTTTCCTTCATCATCGCTGCAAACCTTATCAAGGACCTGCTTTATTTAAAAATTGGTATTCGGCACAGAATAATAAATAGCACTTCATATACAGAAACCTCATTCCCTCACTAATACATAGAAAATGTGCTCCGCTCATACGAAATTGAGCTTTAATGTTAGGTGAAAGCATTTAAATTCCGCTGTGCGATCGCGCTTTAATGACATTTCGGTTCAATCATTCGCTATTATTCTGTGCACTCCGGAGGTGATATAGGCATAGGCATGTTTTCATACCTAAACCGGGGAGTGACAGGCCTGTATTCAGCTCAAGATCAATAATTTCCCTATAATAACGTACTTAAAGTTATTTGAATTACGTAGAATATTTTGCAGCGTGACCTCTGCTACTTACAGCCGATATTAATAATCGATCTCAATCCAAAATCTCTGGATTGATCTACATCAAACCTACGTTTTTGACAGAAATTCAATACAAGTAATGTCAAAATTCTACATAAATCTAGAGATATTGGATCGAGATCGGTTATTAATATCGGCCTTTAGTGTACAACTCTCTACCTATTAGAGAAATTAGGTATCCACATGACATTATCAAGAGTGGATGATAGTACTCTGGCTTGACTTGCCTGATACTTCTTCAATCCTTTATTAATCTCTCTCGAAACCCCCAGAAAAAAAATGCCTTTTAAAAGCAGAGGACCACAACACTTGTGTTACATACCCTTTGCACTATGCTGCATTTCTATAAAAATTATCTATTAACCTCACTGTCCTAGTTTTGAAAACGTAATGTAGGTAATGTAACGTAAACCCCTCCTCAGGTTGACGACCGTGCACTTCGATTTCTCTTTTGAAAAATATTATAGTTTAAAAAAACTATGAAACACGCAAAGGTAAAAAATAATGGTTGCCTGTAAAATAAAACATTCAATTTTGATCTGATATACTTGAAATTCTTCTCCCTTTTATTTAAAAAAATACGTAAAAGCGTGGGGCGCTGTCTGTGGTAGGTAGGTACTTATTAAAACATTTTTACCGGGTGGAAGTTATAAAACGTTTAACTATAATTTACAATTTTTAAAGCAGACACCTTCCCACGCTTTGACACTTTTTCAAAAAATGAAAGTGAGCAGAATTTTATGTCAGGTCATATGTTTTATTTTACAGACAACGATTATTGTTAACCTTTTATAAAATTTATGTTTCGCTTATTTTTTTTCATTGTTAAATTGTGAATCGGTCAATGCGGTGTGGGTAAATCTGGCATAATCCTAGCGTTTAGAACGGGAGACTACAATCCATCATTCCCAGCTACAATCGGAGTTGACTACAAATGTTAAGTCATGGACGTGAATGATGTTAAAGTCAAGCTTGGTATTTGGGATACAGCGGGACAGGAGCGATACGGAACATTGACATCAAGTTTTTACAGAGAAGCTCATGGTGCTTTATTAGTTTACGATGTGTCAGAACCAAAGTCCCTAGCAAAACCGAATGAGTGGGTCGAGTCGAGGCACTGCAAGTATACTCCACCAAGAAGAACACAGTCTGCTTAGTTATCGGCAATAAGATTGACAAGCATATTTATAATTTTGGGATCCAGTGCATAATATCAGCAAGCACATTTGGTCACCCGCGCGACAAGGCAACAAGTATTCCCAGGGGGGGTTGATGTCAAGCAGGCAGCCGGTCATAAAACAATAAGCCAAAACCTCTAACAACATGGATTTATGAAATATATGTTGTTCCGACCCCACCTAGTGTGGGATAAGGATAGGAAGAAGAAGAAGATTATTGTTAACTTTTTCGTGTTTATAAATTTGTCGTTTGAGAGGGGAAAATGATTCTTTCATTAACACAGCTTAATAATATATGTCTACAATTTCATTAAGGTTCATCTGCATTCAATAGAAAAAGCTCATTAAAAAAAACACACGAGCCAAACTCGTAGTACCCGTGAGGGGTTCTTATTATACACACCTTTCGACTCCATTATGGGACCCTTATCATGCACCATACGTATTGAATAGATCTCATCAAAACAGATCAAACGAGGCCAAAATCGATATGTCTACTCGCAACCGTGAGGAGTTCCAGTACCTACATCATGACATCAGCTCGATAGTACCAGATTTTTGTATGGCCATCAGATTTACATATGTTCGCAAAGTTTCACATCGATGCGATAGTTAGAAGTGGGTGAAAATCGATAATACAGTTTTTAAACGGATTTAATTTTATCAGTAAACAGCCACCATACCACAGTTCAAGGGTCACTCACAGTCACAGACAAGTCATGATAATAATATTTACTTATTTCAACAATAATAAACGTTATATCCTGTGTGGGGACGGGCAAGAATATAAAACTTTCTCACTGCGCGCTGGGAATAGACTTGGTTGAAGACCCTTCAGGTCTCGCCAATAACTGCCCGGTTTCGTAGGAACGGTATGGACCGTTCCGACGAAGACCATGTACAAGCAATCCAATAGAAAAAAATCTGGTAATAGACGCGTGTGAGATTTAACAAAACCCAGCAGTAGCACGCTTGGTGATAGCCACGTTACTTACAATCCTCACATTAAAGTCAGCGCCAAGCAGTTTACTGTGTTCTGTCGTGTGTATATAAGAGCCAGAGGGGTATGCCTATATGCGTATCTTTCTTACTTGGATTCGTGTGCTCCATCTTAGACCTTCTCTAAACTTACCTACCATCAGATGCAACAAGGCTACAATGCGGCTGCCGAAAGAATGCGGTCCTGACATAACATCACACCTATATTCCTCGAACGGTTGGTTAGAGGCGTATA
The DNA here is from genome assembly GCA_910594945.2 of Amphipyra berbera. Taxonomy (NCBI): domain Eukaryota; kingdom Metazoa; phylum Arthropoda; class Insecta; order Lepidoptera; family Noctuidae; genus Amphipyra; species Amphipyra berbera. The sequence goes on along the minus strand of OU343136.1, from coordinate 2,552,297 downwards.
GTAACACCCTCATTTCGCAGTTATGTTTAATTCCCATGTAATAAGTGGTGAGCCTATTACCATCAACCAGGCACAAATCCAAACACCGAGCTACTACTGAGAAATTCCACACGAAAAAACCCAATAACACTTTGCCCGACCTGGGGATCGAACCCAGGACTTCAAGACCAGCAGTTGCGCTTGCCACCACTAGGCCAACGACTATTTTAGTTTTTTTGTAGGTTGAAGTTGTAATATGAATAATAATATCCTAGTGCGATAAGACCGCCCATTGTACATCTCTATTTTTATAGTAATGTTTCTTGTTTGTTTTGTGTACAATAAAGAGTATTGTATTGTATGAATCACAAACTGACATAAACCCATTCTCTCGGCGGCAGCACTGTTGGGGTCAAACGTGACCAATTAAACGAATAAAAAAAAAGTACATCAACAGTTCGTAAACATTAGTTTTAACCCAGATCCATTATTTTCCCAAGATCAAGGTAATAGGGCAAAGAAACAAGTTTACCTGCTTGTATAGAGTAGCCAACTGGTTTAGATACTTTCACTTTTTAATAAAATGCCTTTTCAAATACAGCCGACTACTTTGTATAATATCTGTGCCGCGTTTAAATAAGTGTTATAATAACATTAATAGTTGCATTATTTAATTATTTATGAGTGCATAATCTGCATAAATTATTTGTGCACATTAGCAAATATTTAAAGTAGGCTTACTTTATATACGCATCGTGGCCGATCCTTGAAGTAAGAACAAAGTTCAGAGTTCATTGGTTTGCTTTTATTATAATTATGTAATAACATTTCCTTGTTGGGTTATGTGTAATAATTACAAGGTAACAAGGCTTTGAATGTGATCGCCGACGTGGTAACTAAAATGCACTTCTTGGGAACATCTTAAAGGAAGGTTAAGGGCACGGCAAGGGATTTTTATACGACGAATAGGAATAAAACTTAATAGTATGTCAATAAGATTGAAATTTCAATGATAATCTACATGCCGTGCCATCTCTGAGCGCAGCCCCTAAAGCCTCGCCTTTGCTTTTTTTGCTTAAAACATTAACAAAAACACCTAGACAAAACAAAAAAAATATCTTTGTAGGTACCCGACGAAAAACATATTTTGTATGGAAACACGCGCAGGATCGTCTTAATACTTATTTTAGTACTCCTGCACATGATTATTACCTGGATTGAAGGATTTTAATATATTATGTGTTTGAATAATATTGATGACCCCAGTGTTATAAGGAATGTCTTTACATAGCAGATTTTTAAATCATTCACAGTTCAGGCTGTTCGGCTTTGGAATGCTTTGCCAGTTACAATTAGACGTGCGCCATCCTTGGTCACTTTCAAAAGACTCGTCAAGGATCACTACCTATCAATATAGTTAATTTTGCATCTTTATGTATAGTTATTTATTGTCTGTTTAAATTATGTATTACATACACATTACACTATATATATTTATATATATATATTTATTTCATATTTATTGTATAATTATAATATTTATTTATTTGTGTTTTTAGGTTTATTTAACGTACATAATTTAATGTCTCCTAATTAATTGTTACACTATGAACTACCTCTCTCTTTTTTTTCTTGCACTTCATGTCCATCCAAAGGTTGTCTGGAAGAAATCGCCTAGTGCGATAAGACCGCCCATTGTACATCTCTATTTTTATAGTAATGTTTCTTGTTTGTTTTGTGTACAATAAAGAGTATTGTATTGTATTGTATTTTTTTAAATAAATGTGTCATATTAATTTCCTGTCAAAATGCAATCGTTGTTTGTTGCTACACGTTAAATATTCTTTTACAAAATGCAAATCCCAATAATTATCAATAGAATTCTCAGCGGGAGACCGTAATTAATTGAAGTATTATGTGAGTTGCAGCCTCTTCACAGACCTAGGTCTGATCTTCGGGATTAGGAACACTCCGATAACTAATTAAAATACCGATGAAAGCTGCGGCGAAGCATAATCATAGCTGGAGTTACGTAAAAGGTCACTACCCTTCATTCAGAACATGTTCCGGCCAATCATGGCTACAATCTAATGCGGTTGACTCTGATTCTATTCTCGTACACGCACCGCACGCGTCGCAGGCGCAATAAACGATTGTTTACGAGATCAAGTGGGTGCCATAACATTACAGACCACGGTCTGCATCGGACGTGCTATGCGGATGGCTATTTTTCTATTGTTTTTTTTATATTTTAACGTTTTTTTCTAGTTCCTACATTTTTCACAAAAAATTTTAGTAAAGTAGATTCGATTCATTTCTATTGCATTTAGTGATATTAAAATATGAAGTGTATTTTTTTGGATTGATTGGATTATCTTTTAAAACTCGTGGTGAGTATTTTATTTTTGGTTTTGTCGAAATTTCTGAAGTTTTTGTTTATTTTGCTCATGACATTATGCCATTGCACCCGCGCTCTTAAAACTAAATCCTTTTAAATCTTTCTACAGTTAAAACAGAAACTTATCGAATTTAAATCAATAACAAACTGCAAAGTTTGGTTATCACGTTTGCAAGTACTTACCTATACTTATCGTAATTATAATTCAAAGTAGGTTGCAACTTAACAGCAGTTTACTATATAAACTGTGTGGTTAACTAATCTACAAATGAAAGCGAAACAAACATTACATAAAGTCCAAGAAAAGAAAAAGAAAACCATAATCATACCGTGACCATCTACTAAAAACGAAATAAGTACATGAAATTAGATAAGAAAGTAGATAATGTTATGATTGTGAAAGAAAAAATAATAGTTAAATTCACTTTCGACACAAACCTTATGGCCACCAACTCCCTAAAACTAGGAGTTATTAACAGATTTTATACTATAAAATTCAAAAACGAATGCGCAGTACTTATAACATAAGAATTTTAGAATTTTGGGTTTTTCCGTGTGGAATTTCTTAGTAGCAGCCCGGAGTTTGGATTTGTTCCCGGTTGATGGCAATAGTCTCGCTCCCTATGACATGGGACTTAAACATAACGGCGTAATGAGGGTTTTACTATATACCTCTGCCCAACCCTTTGGGGAATACAGGCGTTACGTTATGTATGTAAGAATATATCCACATCAACGACGAAGAATAAAAAATTGAAAAATCAATTAAGAATCGCTTAACGTTACGGACTTGTTAATGAATTTCGGCATTACCCCCGCAAATATTATCTAGCACATCTAACAATTCCAGAATAATAGGTACCTAATATTTTTCGAACCTGTCTTGACACTGCCAAAGTAGGTACTTATTTTCGTACTAGGTGAAACGACTATTGGAATAAATGATCAAGATTTTTTCAACTCTATACACTTACCTACGCTATAAAATCTTCTTTTAAAAGTTTTTCGATGTAACTACTTAAGGGTGAATAAAGGTATCCTAGAGAAGAAAAAACATATTAAGAGGAATCCCAATTGTTTCTAATAAATAAGGCACGTGTGTAGTGCCTTCAAACAAGGTTTGCAGCACCTCCCAAGTCTTGTAGAAAGCTTCGATTAATTACACATCAGATCGATTCGGATGATCACTACATGAGCTTCTGGAACTAATGAATGGATCCGATGTTACTCGATATTCATTATCTTATTGCGCAGAGAATGATCTAATGACTGGAGGACAATTTTACTAAGAAAATTAATTAAAATCGTAATCAAACCACAGCTCAACCACGGTTTTTGACCATTTTCTTTATAAAAAAAATTTAAAAAGTCGTGGTTGAGTTGCGATTCGATTGTGATTATTAACAATTTTGTTAGTAGATATGTCTCCTGATTCTGTCCTGCCTAGCCTTTTCCCAACTATGTTGGGGTCAGCTCCCAGTCTAACCAGACGCGGCTGGTCTCCTCATCCAATAAAAATAAAAGCTTCTACACTATCCGTCACTTAGGTACTAGTGATACTATCTACAATTATTGTTGCGTGTTATAAACCAGTAATGAATAAACACCTTTTTAAAATCCAAGTTATTTTCATAGTTAACTATACAAATAAAAGTCCCGTTATATTTGTATTGGTCTTCTTAAATCAAATTAAATCAAATCATTTATGTGCTTGAAATATGGTGGGTACACAAGATTTTAAATTAGGTTATAGCAAAGGACATATTTCATCCTCATTACGGGCATGCGAAATTATAGTTAATTTACAACAATTATTTGAGTAAAATTACAATTATTAGAACTATTTGAATTACAAGCCTCTTAGCCTTTTCCCAACTATGTTGGTCAGCGTCCAATCTAACCAGATGCGACTGAATACCAGTATTTTACACGGAGCTATTGACATCCGCAACCCAGTTACTGGGCAATGCCGATATCTTAACATTAGACCGGTTGTCAAACTTACGGGCTTCTGACTACCTGTAACGATACGTGTCATAAGTATACATATGACACTTGGGACCGACTGTTTAACATGCTCTCCGAGGCATGGAGGGGTCTCGATGTGTTAACGAACGGTCACCCATCCACAGACTGACCGTTGTTAATAAACTAAGAGCCCCTCGAGCTATATTTTTTATTGGTGTAAAACAATTATCTAGAGCGGAAATGAGAGCCAAAAAAATATTAAACAATATTGATCAAAATATTAATAAGTACTTATACTTATTATATACAGTCAACCAAATACTTAAGTATTCAGGAAACTAATTACAATCGTATTTTAATAGAGTTATGCGTGTGCCGTGGCAATGTTTTGCCATCGCTTGTCTGCGCGCGTCTTGCGCATAAAAAGTTATTACGCACGCAATTACAATGACTATTTCCTGCGTCGTGCGTTGATATCCGTTGTTAGCGTGTATATCTAACTCTTTTGTTGACTGTACTTATAAGCGCTTTTAGCATGCAGCATCGTTATCTGTGATTAATCTAAAACTAGAGCTGAAACTAAATTATGCAAGCCATAATCTGCATTTATCATGTTATATGCTATGTATGCATGACAAATGAATAGAAAATGATTAATAATGAAGTGCCCCGTTGATCTAGTGGTGGCAAGCGCGACTGCTGATCGTGAGGTCCTGGATTAGATCCCCAGGTCGGGCAAAGTGTTACTGGGTTTCTCCGCGTGGAATTCCTTAGTAGCAGCCCGGTAATTGGATTTGTGCCTGGTTGATGGCAATAGGCTCGCCCTCTATTACATGGAAATTAAACATAACGGCAAAATGAGGGTGTTACTATACACCTCTGCTCAACCCTTCGGGGAACACAGGCGTGGTGTTATGTTATGTAATAATGACATCCACAATTTTGTAATTGATAGTTTGCTGTGCCCTATCAGGAGTCATGTTTAAGACACTAAGTACAATATAAAACAACAACTTCCTCTTCTTCTTCCTGCCCTTGTCGCACACTACGTGGAGTCGGCACAAGATATATTTCACAAATCCATGTTGTTAGAGGTTTTGGCTTATTGTTTTATGACCGGCCGCCTGCCTGACATCAACCCTCCTTGAGAATATTCGTTGCACCGTCGCGCGGGTGACCAATGTGCTTGCTGATATTATGCACTGTAACTACTTACATAAACGATCATAATTACGATAATTTCGCTAAAAATCTAACGTTCACCAGCAGCTGCTACTCGTTAAAAGAAAATAATGTTTAATTATTATGAAGAAACGAGAAAAACTGTAGACTGCAAGTAATTAATAAGATTATCAACCTTCTTGGTATAATTACAAGTAGGTACCTAATGTTACTTAGTGCATGAAAGTTCAATGCCCTTCTGGTGCCAAGGTTAGTCGGCTTGCCATTCTCGATTTAATAACAACTGCATATCTTTATATGTAATACTAGCGGCCCGTCCCGGCTTCGCACCGGTGGACTTTTTCCCGTTTTTGCAATATTTTTCATTTATGCTCCGCTCCTATTGGTCGTAGCATGTTGTTATATAGCCTATAACCTTCCTCGATAAATGGACCATCCAACACAAAAATATTTTTTCAATTCCAACCAGTAGTTCCTCAGATTAGCGCGTTCAAACAAACAAACAAACTCTTCAGCTTTATAATATTAGTATAGATAATTATTTTATTTCATTCATATTCAGGCTCGTGGCTCATTATCAAACGAGGTTAAGCTGCGCTTACTGCGGTCAATCTGTGGATGGGTGACCTTTCTTTAAACATCAAGACCTCTCTGTGCCTCGGAGAGCACGTTAAACAGTCGGTCCCGGGTGTCATACGAATACCTATGACAGTCGTTACGGGAAGATACAGAAGCCCGAAAGTCTGACAACCGGTCTAACCTTAGGATATCGGCATTGCCCTGTAACTGGGTTGCGGAGGTGTGATGGCAGTCGCTCCGTGTAAAATACTGGTATTCAGCCGCATCTGGTTAGACTGGAAGCTGACCCCAATATAGTTGGGAAAGGCTAAGCAGAACATACGGGTATCCAATAAGCGTTTGTAACCTGTAGGCTAAGTACGAACGTTTTAAGTATAGTATCGCAAACGTATCGGTAATGTAGCAGTAATGTGGCAGTGATAGCCTAGTGGTGTGACCGTCGGATTGCCAAGTCATAGGTCTCGAGTTCGAACCCAAGGCACGCACCTCTGAATTTTCGGATTCATGTGCGTATTGTATAATTATCACTTGCTTAAAAACGGTGAAGGAAAACATCGTGAGGAAACCGGCATGCCTGAGAGATATATCTCGACGGCATGTGAAGCCAAGTCAGAGGCCCATGGGCGGCAAAAACTCTGACACCAAAATCCGCTACCTATGTGTTTTTTTTTGTAATCTGAGTTTGATGCTATTTTATAATAGTTCTCAAGCCACGTGCACTTGTAAAATCTGTTTTTTAATAATTTATTTGATTAAGAAGATAGCAAAATAAATTATTAGAAAACGGATTTTACAGGTGCACGTAGCTTGAGAAGTATCATAAAATAGCATCAAACTCATCAAAGACCGATGTTCAAAAAAAATACATAGCGGGTTTTGCAGGCGCAACGACGATGTGCGAAACGAATATTTCCGATTCAATATTCACTTACGTTTACATAAGTAACTCGACAGCATTCGTGCTGTGCCTACAGGATACGTATCGAAGTACAGGCTATAAAATTACGCAAGACAACTCTTATTAATTAAATATATAATAAATGACATACTTAATTAAATAATAATTAAATAAAAAGAGAAGTAAAGTTAATTAAAGGCTGGCTTTCACCAACTTTAATTCTCTGGTTAATAGACTCGCCCCCTATTACATGGGACTATAACAAAACGGTCAATTGAGGGTGTTTGTATACACCTCTGCCCAACCCTTCGGGGAATACAAGGCGTGATGTTAAGTTTATGTTTATGAAAGGAATTTGCTATCCAATATTATTTTACACCATCTTGTTTGAACACGTATTCTTCATCGTTAACGCTAATGATTTTATTTACCTACGTAGCCAAATGCTGATGATGAAATACTTTAGTTTACTTATAAAGAACTTATGCAATGTAAGCAGTTAACTTTTTATTACAAAATCGATAAAATAAAATGGATACGGTTACACAGTACAGTCATTACCGTACAGTAAGTAGGATTATGTGTTTATATAACTACTATCTCGTGTCGGTATACTGTGGTGAAAAGATTATAAAACACTAGCTGTGTCCTCACGGCTCCACCCGTAGCCTATGTTACTCAGTGACAATGTAGCTTTCTAACGGCAAAAGATTTTTTGTGATCGGTCTAGTATTTTTTAAGTTTATTCGTTACATACAAAAATACAAATCTTTCCTCTTTATAATATTAGTATAGATAACATAACATCACGCCTGTACTCTCCGAAAGGTTGGGCAGAGGTGTATAGTAACACCCTCATTTCGCAGTTATGTTTTAGTCCCATGGAATAGATGGCAAGCCTATTGCCATCAAACAGGCACAAATTCAAATTCCAGGCTGCTACTGAGGAATTCCACATGGAAAAACACAGTAACATTTTGCCCGACCTGGGGATCGAACCCAGGAGCTCAAGATCAGCAGTCCAGTTTCAGTGGTGAAAAGATTAACCAGTCAGTAAGTTAGTAGCGGGACTGACTACCCAGGGAGTGCCGAATGTATGTGATTTTCCACGCTTTATATCAGCTTCACTTGTATCTAACTAACAATGTAATAAAATCTTGGAAGCCAATTTTAACCTACTTCTAATTGTCATATCGAAATGAAACTTTGTACGTATATGTAGTTCGGAAGACAATACTATAATTTGATATCTTGGAGCTGATCTGACGATGGAGCCAAGAGGTGGATAGTGGAACTCTTCAGTTATAATTTTTAGTGCGCGATAAAAGCGTATTTTTTAGTTTTTTAAACTACATATTTTTTATACTTACATAGGCATCGAAATCACATACACAAACATCCAAATTCGAAATGAAATAGCTGTAAGACATACAAATGTTTGCTCTGATCCGAGGGCCAAATTCACACGGAAACCGGACTAGCGGCCTATGCGCTACTCCGGTTGACAGAAAAATAAACAGGTATAGACATACATAGACATGATACTTTTTATTTTTCTACATTAACTAAGGGAACGTACCCATACTACGTGACCCGTTCAAGGGGGAGGGGGGTCTTCAAAATACCACGCTTGGTCACAGGGGCACTTGGTCATATACTACGGGATGGTCACCGAGGGGGAGGAGGTCACGTAGTATGGGTACGTTCCCTAATGGCGGAAATCAGTAACCTAACGTATCTATCGACGATTTGCCTTGATAATATTTCTATGGAGCTTATGTCAATTTTCTATCTATTCGACAGATACATTATTGGTTTCGGCCGTAAAACTATACCTAAGTACTTAATCCAACGTGGATAACACTTTTTGTTAACTTAGTTGGAGGCCCTGCAGGTCTCACCAATAACTGCCCGGTTAAGTAGAAACGGTCCGCCAGACATTCTACAAGCAGTCGAATAGAAATAAAAAAATACTCTTTTTAGTAAGTTGTAAGGTAATATTTTAACTTAAAGTCCAGTCACGAAGCAGGAAGAATTTCGTACAATGACCTTTGTGCCTACAACCAATTGCAATCTGTGTTGACGGCGGTCACCGCATCTGTGCGAGCGTGACGGCAAGATATTTCTGCGCGAGCGACAGAGATAAGCAGTGGCGTGTCATTGTAAGAAATTCTTCCTGCACCGCGACCGCTCTTTATCAAAATTTCAAATTCATTTTTTAGGTAAAAGCTATACAAGGTTAGTCGGAAAGGGGGTACTAAGCTGAAAGTGTGTTAGAGTACCCATAACAATGGACAACTTATGTTCTACAACTTTCTCCAAACGTCAATAGTTCAAGAGAAATAGCTGTTCAAAGATTTCATAAAAAATACGCTAAATTCTATCTATCCTCAGCTATGATCAGACGTGTTTACGTCATATTTGGAGTCACGGATTAGAAAATCCATTCTCTGAATTCATAACTAAAGCAGGGATGAAGAATTTTTGAAAAAACTAAAGTAAAAATAATTCTTCATGGATTTTTTTTTATCGAATTTTTAAATTTTAACACATTCTTTAAAACAATCATCAGTGATACATTAAGTTGCCCGCGGCTTAGTACCCCCTTTCCGACTAACCTTGTATAATAGAACGTTGGTAAGACCGGCCCTTACTTAGACCTTAGCCTAAAATGGCCTAAATAGTAAAAACATCTCAGTGAATGTGTATCGAAAGTTAAGCTTAATCGACACTCAGGTGTGAATAACCACACTTCACTCACTGATACTTTCAAAACAAGATACCAGACTCTCGTAAATGATTACTACTAAGTACCAAATAGGTATGTACATTATAATTAGTACATTAGCTTATTATAGTCACTCAATGCTAAGTACTAATCCATTAGTAGTGAGAGTTGATGTAGACACATTAAACATAACATCACGCCTGTATTCCCCGAAGGGTTGGGCAGAGGTGTACAGATACCCTCATTTCGCCGTTATGTTTAAGCCCCATTTAATAGCCAATTGCCATCAACCGGACACAAATCCAGACTCCAAGTTGCCACTGAGGAATTCCACACGGAAAAACCCAATAACACTTTGCCCGACCTGGGGATCGAACCCAGGACCTCAGGGTTAGCAGTCGCGCTTGCCACCACTAAACCAACGAGGTAGTTACACCTTTAATAACTGTTATTTCAATGCAATAACGGCATTATGTTTGTAAAATCTGACGTTTCAATTTACAAAGTTATTTGAGTAGATAATAATTAATTATTATTTTAAAGGTTAATAGGATTAGGGCTTTTATTACCAATCGAAAACCTCGACGATTGAGCATGTGTCGTATTACGAAATTACTCACTCGATCGATTCGAAAAATATTTATGTAGTAACTAGTTTATTAATTCCAATTAAACATTTGATTTATTATTTTTCTTTCTTATCTGTACTAATATTATAAAGAGGAAAGATTTGTATTTTTGTATGTAACGAATAAACTTAAAAACTACTAGACCGAATTCAATAATTCTTTTGCCGTTACAAAGCTACATTATCACTGAGTAACATAGGCTATATCTATTACTGGAGTAAAACTTCTTACGCGGGCGGAGCCGTGAGGACACAGCTAGTGTTAAATATTGCTGTATTATTATGGATAAGGGAGCTTTATCATTCTGCCTAGACTTTTCCCAACTATGTTGGGGTCAGCTTCCTGTCCTACCAGATGCGGCTGAATACCAGTATTTTACACGGAGCGACTGCCAACAGACCTCCGCAACCTAGTTACAGGGCAATATCTACCGATATCTTAAATTTAGATCGGTTGTCACACTTTCGGGCTTCTGACTACCCGTAACGACAATAACGTAATAGGTATTCGTATGACACCCGGGACCGACGGTTTATCGTTCTGTCCGAGGCACGGAGGTGGTCTCGATGTGTAACGAATGGTCACCCATCCACGGACTGACCGCGGCAAGCGCAGCTTAACCTTGCAAATCATATGATCCGCGTGGTTGTTAATTAGCCACAAAGCCCCTCAGAAGATACGGAAGCTTTATCAATTTAATACATTTTTCAATTTACATACCATTAACAAATATGTAAAAAAAGAAAAACAAAAAAGATGTCCAACTAATTTGTTATAACTATTATAAAAAAATATAGATACCTACTATTGTGTGGGTGTCCCACATATATAACGTCTTGATACTTTTGACAACTAAAAGCTGAATTCACGTCAATTATAGATAACCTAGATGTACAGAAAGTGCTAACCTGGTACACTTTCTAGATCTTATCATTTTTAAATGAACTATGGGAATGTGTCAGCAACTTTCTTGGTTGGGTCGCAATAAAAAATGCGGTCACCATTAAAAATAAATGATGTTTGCTCAAAATATCAAACGTGTTCTGATAATGAAAACATGCCATTTCTTTTTACGTATATCAATAGAACACAGAATTCTTTAATTATTTGTATTGTGATAAATTTTGATAAACAATCATCTATCGAGATAATTAATTTTTAAATTTCAAAGTATTCATCGTCTTTTGCTGTTGACTGTACAACCATCATCATAGAATAGAATAGAATATAGTTTATTGTACACCAAAATTGTAACACAGCTCTTATACAATAACAAACATTAAAGGGTACAATGGCGGTCTTATCGTTGATAGTGATATCTACCAGACAACCTTTGGATGAACAGGAAGTCAATGAATAAGATAGAGGGGGTAGTCCGCGTGGTGTACTGCTGCAAATTATATACCTACTACACACCATACATAGACATAATACTTACATATATATATATAAATATTGTATTATATATATGATATATAATCATCATCATCTCCCTGCCCTTATCCCACACTAAGTGGGGTCGGCACAACACGTATTCCTCTTCCATTCTTCCGTTCCGTTCCGTTCTTATCAGCCGTCAGCTCAGTACTCGCTCCTTTCTTGCCCATATCATCCGTCACACAATCCATCCATCTTTTCTTTGACCTACCTCTACTTGTATATCCATCCACATTCATATTTAACACTCTTCTAGTAACATCACTTTCTTCCCTCCGCATAACATGTCCATACCACACTAACCTATTACTCCTCAACTTTTCAGTCACTGGCGTTACTTTCAACCATGATAAGAAATATAACATAGTACAGTCAGGTTAAAATACAAGTTTGCAATGTAAGCTTTTCAACATTTCGTCATAATAAAACATAACATCACGCCTTACATTCCCCAAAGGGTACTGCAGAGGTGTTTTAATACACCCTCGTTTCGCCAGTTAATAGGGGTGAGCCTATTGCCATCAAACGGGCCCAAATCCAAACTCCGAGCTACTACCGAGAAATACCATAAGGAAAAACCCTATGACACTTTGCCCGACCTGGGGTTCGGATCCAGGACCTCACGATCAGCAGTCCCGTTTGCCCTAAACCAACGAGACAGTTTTATACTTCTACTCTCGTAATGATACGAGTTATACGAGGATAGCTCACATCGTGGTAAAAAGATTAGCTAATCAGCAAGGTTGGTAGCGAGGCTGACTACCCAGGGAGCGCCGGACGTAGGTACTTAAGTGTCATCACTCGTGGAGACTCTTGTAATGCACCCATTTTCATATTTTTTAATGATTCATTTTTAAAAAAGCAATCTTGATGAAGAAAAAATTTAAACCGACTTCAAAAAAGAATAAAATAATTACCATATAAAATTAACAGTTTCAGCAGTCTGTGCTGATCCACGCTGAACCAAATTGAAGGCACCGACTTCTGAAACTGTTAATTTTATATGGTAATTATTTTATTCTTTTTTGAAGTCGGTTTAAATTTTTTGTAAAAAATGTTTTTATTTTTTTCATTTTAGTGGCCTTAATTAAAACTTGGTTGGACCTACTAAAGACGCTGCTCGTAACATAATCACATCATCACAATATGCGTACTGTTCGTCATTGAGGAGTTCCATTGTCTATCTCCGAAGTTCTTCATCAGATCTTCACCAAATTTAAATGGGACCAACTTCGAAGTATACCCTATCCATTAAAAAAATAATCATCAAAATCGGTTCACAATTGGCGAAAATATATATGAAAATACACAAAAAAAAAAATACATACAGACGAACATAGTAACCTCCTCCTTTTTGGAAGTCGGTTAAAAAGGACTGCTACGATGAAGTCTTGATCATTCCACAAAACTGAAGTAAAAACCGGCGAAGTGCGCGGATTTGCGCACGAAGGGTTCCATACCAGATGGTACGATATCCTATGGTAAAGATTTACATAGTATAAAACAAAGTCGCTCCCTCGGTCTGTCTGTCCCTATGTATGCTTAATAGTTGTATAGGTTTTCTTTAATAGATAGATTCAAGACAATACAATGAATATGGAAGAAGGACCTGGAAGTACTTATTACCTAACTTATTGAATAAACTCCCTAAGCAACTAAATAATCATTTAAAATCAAAGACAACTTTGAAAATAATACGAATAATTAAATATTACCTCACAGTGGATCAATACAAAGTTCCTCCACATCTTTCACAAATAAATAAATAATTTAATAATTTATCTAATCTTGAATTTTTATAACAATATATTTAATGTAAACAAGCGAGACGCCTCACTCGCACATAATCTTTCAGAATTAAGATTAAGCGATGTGTGTTTAACCAAATTTAATGAAATGTTTTTGAAATAAAAAGTTTTAAATATTTTTTTTAAGAGGACGGTTTATATGCCCCACATTAGTATCTACATTGCACCCGTGCGAAGCCGGGGCGGGTCGCTCTATCTATCTATCTATAAAAACAAGCAAAAAAAATCACGTTTGTTATATGGGAGCCCCCTTAAATATTTATTTTATTCTGTTTTTTAGTATTTGTTGTTATAGCGGCAACAGAAATACATCATCTGTGGAAATATCAACTGTCTATCACGATTCATGAGATACAGCCTGGTGACAGATGGACGGACGGACAGCGGAGTCTTAGTAATAGGGTCCCGTTTTACCCTTTGGGTACGGAACCCTAAAAATGGTCAGATTCGCTACAACTTTCCGTAAAAGGACACACGGCTGAATATTCGAATTACCTTAACATTATTTTAACAAACCATTTTTCTCCTGAGTTCTTAACATACAATAAACAAGTAATCAAAATTGGACATATCTAGGATATATTTCGTCCATATCCACCTAATATGCTACCAGGGTTTCATAATACCATAGCAATTAAGTGCACGCTGTCACGGAGGCTACTCAGTCAACAACCTGCGTAACATTAATTATAGTGAGCGGTCTAGCGACATTTTTACTGCGGCATATGATCATGCGCAGGTGTACCGACAACTTTATAACTGTCTGATTATATATAGTACTTCGTATTGTAAGGTTATTGTACTCTAATTGTATATATTTATGGTAGTTTATCAGTTTTTCCTTTCCTCCTAGTTTCCGAACGAGTGTTTTCCTATCGTGAGTCAACTCTTAATACTATAGGTACTTACATACCGTCTATTAAACAATAATTCATTTTGTATTATTTTATGAATATAGGTTTTAATTAGCACAGCTAATGCCTCATTGATCTAATGGTGGCAAGCGCGACTGCTGATCGTAACGTTTTGTGTTCGGTCCCCAGGTCGGGTAAAGTGTTATTGGGTTTTTCCGTGTGGCATTCCTCAGTAGTAGTACGGAGTTTGAATTTGTGCCGAGTTGATGGCAATAGGCTCGCCTCCTATTACATGGGACTTAAACATAATGCGGGTGTTACTGTACACCTCTGCTTATCCCATCGGGAATACAAGCGTGATGTTATGTTAAGGTAGCACAGCTAATTTGATTTCTTAACCTAAAGGATAATTAATTTTAATATTGATGACAAAGATTGATTTAACTAAGATCTATGACTTCTATCAAACCGGTCCTAAGCAAGCCAATGTGTATAATAATAATGTTTCCAAAAAGCTTGGGGTTTGACTAATTCAGACACTAATAATATAAACTTGCTATGGCCAAATACGTATCGTTTTGCTTATCAATGGTATCACCTTTTATATTGCGAAACGGGGCATATAAATTGACTCGTAAGCTAATTTTAGCTATGATTCAAATTCAAATTATATTTATTGTGGGCATATGTTAGTTACAGGTCTTAACAATAAATTAAAGTTCCAATATGTCCAGCCTAGTAGGCATACAATAATTATGTAGGTATTGGCATTCAATTTAAAATTATTTTACATGTCAAGTACTACTAGTAGTTACTAAGTAGGTACCTACGGGTCAGTGGCGTGCATTGGTTTTGGGACTAGGTAGGCAGGCACTAGCGATGTCGCCCTTCAATTGTACGCTTAAGCCCATTTCAATACGATTCTGACCAAAAAAAATCATAGCCATACACGCTTATTTTATTGGTAGTAATAGTTAAAGATGGTGAGGCACTGCTTAATTGCCTATATTTTGCAATACACGCCACTGAGGATGGTCTGGTATGCAAAGCTTGCTAGGACTTTGCTTCAAGATTCTTAATTATAACCAGTCTCTATTTTAAATGTTACTTTGACTCTGTATTATGTTTGTGATGATGATAGAATAAAGAAATATTGTAATGTATTGTATATTAAAATCTGCTGATCAATCAAACATAGCAGCTGGCCATTTATGTTATAAGGTTCACAACTAAAATAAGAAAGTGAAAAACTGTTTTGATTGATGGATTTGGGTGAAAGTAATAACTTTTCTATTGCTGGCTCTAACAAGTACATCGAATAACAAGTTGTAAGTACAATTGGTAATACTTAGAAAGTAACAGAATTAACTATCACTTTTAGAGGCCACAGCTGGGTGCTGCTTTGTTAAGAATCGGGCCATTTAAGAACCATTTAGATACTACAGATACTTAATTTTACATACATACATAAACTCACGCCTTTTTCCCATGGGGGTAGACAGAAACTATTGAACTCCTTTCGCTGATTCCACATTCATACATCTTGTCATACACGCACGCCGGTTGAGAGTATACGCACCTGTCCTTTGTGAAGAACATCATCAATAACATCGATGTATGTCCTATACTTAATTTTAGTTTTGCAATATACCTACGAGTGCCTGGGTCTCATGGCTAATTGCTAAACGCGCGAATCATACGATTTTCTGCGCTTGCCGCGGTTAGTCTGTGGATGGGTGACCGCTCGTTACACATTGAGACCCCTCCGTGCTTCGTAGAGCACGTTAAAAAGTCGGTCCCGGTCGGTATACGTTTAACTCTGACAGTTATTACGGGTAGTCAGAAATCTAAAAGTCTGACAACCGGTCTAGGCTTAGGATATCGGCATTGCCCTGTAACTAGGTTGCGGAATTCTGATGGCAGTCGCTCCGTGTAAAATACTGGTATTCAGCTTCATCTGGTTAGTCTACAAATACCTAATTATTACATTTGCTTCTATGATCTTGTGGTCACGTCGGAGGAATTGGATTTAATAGCTGTTATTAGCGAACAAGTATAATGCTGCTTACTGAGTTGAGGTGAATTCAATATCGAATACCACGATCCCGACCATAGGTCGTCGTAGGAACACCGTGGTGATTTTAGTCGGTAAGAGGTCGACATAAGGTCCAAGGTCATAAGGTCCAAAAGGATTTCGCTACGTTAAAAAAAAGGAAGCTCACCGTATACTTGAAATAATCTCCTCGTTATCTGAGAATAGGCGAGTTAGTTTATTCTACGGCGGCAATAAAGTGTTCGTATGTGGTGCTGATTTATCCTAAAATTACCCAAAAAATTGTCTCAATACTACCTGAAAAATTTTTTACTTACCTATCCTTAATATGACTTAGGTCGTTTTTCCACGGTCCACGACACGACATGATAAAATGTGGAGATGATTCCGAGTGCCATATATTTCTATAAACCGTTTAGGTACTCACAAGACAGTGTCAACGGTTCTTTGAAAAATATTGCACTCGGAGTATTTAATAAATAAGTAGCGACCCGCCCCGGCTTCGCACGGGTGCAATGTAGATACTAATGTGGGGCATATAAACCTTCGTCTTGAATCACTATCTATTGCTGAAAACTGCATTAAAATTGGTTCCGTAGTTTAAAAGATCTAAGCGTACAGACAGCGGGAGCGACTTGTTTTTATACTACGTAAAGATATTGCACTCGGTCTTGTCGTGAACCATGGAAAAACGCCTATATTGAGAAGATGCTAAGATTAAAAACAACCTTCTTTTATTTACAGACCTTGCTGGGTTTCTAATAAATATGCCCTTCATCGAGATCGCGTTTCAAGCAGAAATAAGTCGATTCGAAGATTCGGAATTCGAGGAGTATGCGAAAAGGCATTGCAATGAAGATCCAGATACTAGGGGCAAAGCGATCGAAGAGTTGCGTCGGTTGATACGTGGTAAGAAGTTTATTCAACCGCTTTATAATTCATGTTATTCTGGTGGTCGTAACATTTAAACAGCTGAGGCTGTAAAAAAAACTTCCTTATTCATATTTAACCATCGTCGAAAAAAAACGAAGGTGGAAGTTATCAATCCGACTCGAATGTTTATTATTATTTTTTGTACGTATACCTACTACACTGAGTTGAAATCATTTAAACGCTGTATCGTGTTAGACTTGATACCAAGCCATCGTTTATCATTTTGTTGATAGATTGAAGTCGATTCTTTCTATTCTGATTTTTGGGAGAGAGATAATTTAACTTGACAGTAATGGACATGATTAATTCATTCAAATAACTCAATATTGGTGCCAATATCTCATTCAAAAGACGATGTAGATCAATCTGAAGTACTTTTGCATCCCGGAAGATGAAAACCTTTACACGCAGACAGATCTAGTACGGATATGATTGTTCTCTTACATTATAATGTAAGTCTTGTACGAATTGCGACATCGACAAACAATCGCAATTTCAGATTCTTAAGTGTTGCTCAACACGTGATGAGCGGCTATTATTGTCATTACACATAATGTACTCCTTATTATATGAGTATTATGAAAGATGTATTTTGTTTTCGTAATATAATTTGACTACTTTAGTCAAACCACACATGTTATAATCATAGTTTCATAGTTACTACATAACTACATTTATTTATTACTAGCGGCCCGTCCCGGCTTCGCACGGGTGGACATTTTTCTCGTTTTTGCAACATTTTTCATTTATGCTCCGCTCCTATTGGTCGTAGCGTGATTTTATTTAGCCTATAACCTTCCTCAATAAATGGGCTATCCAACACAAAAATATTTTTTAAATTCCAACCAGTAATTCCTGAGAGTAGCGCGTTCAAACAAACAAACTCTTCAGCTTTATAATATTAGTATAGAAGAAAAAGAAAGAAAGAAGAAAGAAAGAAATGTGATTTCTTCGCAAACTGTCTATTTAATTGACTGTAAGAACCTGTTCACACAGCGGATCCGTTTTAAAGGATCCGTCGGTACTGGATATGTTGTTCACATCTCTAGGTACCGACGGCTCAGTTAAACAAATGGCAGCTGCATCGCATCTGGCAGACAGGATACGATAAAAATAACGGATCCAGTATTTTTTACTGGATTCGGAATACTGTCGTGTATGTGAACTCGCTCATACAATTACAACCGCCATCACCAAAATAAAAACGGATCCGTTTAAACGGGTCCTGTAAACAGTTTCTGTGTGAACTAGCTGTAACTTGTAATTAAAAACGACTATAACAAGACGTATTAATGATCTAGATAATTTTCAACTATGCACGATTATTTTAATAATAACATAACATCACGCCTTGAATTCCCCGAAGAGTTGGGCAGAGGTGTATAGTAATACCCTCATTTCGCCGTTACGTTTAAGTCCCATGTAATAGGGGGCGAGCCTATTGCCATTAAACGGGCACAAATCCAAACTCCGGGCTGCTACTGAGGAATTCCACACGGAAAAACCCAATAACACTTTGCCCGACCCGGGGATCGAACCCAGGACCTCGCGATCAGCAGTCGCGCTTGGCACTACTAGCAGACTGCTAACGAGGCAGTCAATTTTATTCATTTTAATAATATGATAATAATAATTATTCCCATAGTCATATCGACTACAGGTGTCATCCCTAAACAATTGCATCAATCCGTAAGAACACTAGACCTACCACCATATTTATACACGAGCCTACAGAAAGCCGCTATCCTGAATACTTGCAGAATTGTCCGGAAATTCTTGCAAAACGACAACGAGACACAAATGATCACACCACACTCTCAAGCTTCAAACACTACACGAACACAATCACTCAATCAAACAAACTCACGTCATCTCACCACATCACCAATCAATAAGCCTAACACTTGGCTTCGGCCCGTGTTAAGTTTAAAAACCGGTCAATTAGCGCCGAGATACAAAAAATGGTATACAAAGAAATAATAATAATAATCTTTATTTATTTATAACAGATTGTAGTACAATAACATTTTTACAAAGTGGGTAGAATATGCAATATAAATATAAGATGAGAGTACAATAAAACTATTTGTTTCAGAGAGAGGAGAATGCAATCCGCGTCGAACAGATGACGCGTATTTACTGCGGTTTCTGCGATGCCGCCGGTCCATACCTGCGCTGGCGCATAGATTGGTGAGAATATTATACTACATGTTTTGCCCGTCTTCAGGTCGTCAATCTGTCTTCCTACCTTTTCCGATTCATCGATTAAGATTCGATAAAGACTCGTCGGCACAAACGACAGTCCCTCGTCAGCCATAGCTAGTGACTCCGTTTTTCTCCGATGGACTAGTATAACTCAACTCCAGTCATAGTTCAAACAGCAGCTTTCTTTGATGTGCTGATAACATTACTGCGATCACCAAATGGTCCGCCATGTGTGGTTATTGCGGTAATATTGGGAGTGCTTTAAAAGAGCGTCCAAGAGTGACGATACAGTACGTCCGACGCACCAGGACAGTCAGCCCCGCTATAGTCGGCGCGTAACTTAGCATGGTTTTGGCGTATACGGAATAAGTTTGCACATGTACACTTAGTGCAACAAAAAAAATGGTCACTTTTATTGCTTGTCAATTCTATGGTTATTGCCATAATTTATTTATAAACATGCCTGTTCAGAAGAAAGAAAGGTGAGGAATTCTCTTCTCTACTCTTGCCAAGTTAACCTTGCTAACTAATTAATATTTTTACCACGGCAAGATTCTCATATAGCTCGTACTGACACGGCGAGAGAGAGATGGTAATATTTTAACGACCGATCATAATTCTGATTTACAACGAGGCCATTGTTCAGCTTTATAAAAAATACTCATAAATATGATCACCGCAACTGTCTATAATAAAAAACCGGCCAAATGCAAGTTTTACTCGCGCACCGGATTCCGTACCGTTGGAGAAAATATTTTTTTCCATCTTCTAAATTAAATTTTAATTTTTTTGGAACCTTACTAAAAGTTTGTATGTAAAACTGTGCTAGTTATAGACATCGTTTTATTTTTCTGCACAATTTACATAAACCTCCATCAACTTTATTTATTCCAGATTTTTGGCTTTGGAAAGTTCGGTGATAAGGGAAAGGGTATCGTAATCGGTAATCGTATTCCAAATGTCAAGTCGGTAGCATTAGTAGTTTCTGAAATAAGCAGCTGTGACAGACAGACAGACGAAGGCGCACCATAAGGTAATAACAGTGGTTTAATAGCAGTGATAGCCTAGTGGTGTGACCGTCGGACTGCCAAGTCATTAGTCTCGAGTTCTAACCCAAAACACGCACCTCTGACTTTTCGTATTCATGTGCGTATTGTATAATTGCTTAACACGGTGAAGGAAAACATCGTGAGGAAACTGGCATGCCTGAGAGATATTTCTCGACGGCATGTGAAGCCAAGTAAAAGGCCCATGGGAGGCATAAACTCGGACACCAGGTTAGACACTAACCACACGAAAAGAAGAAGACCATAAAGTTTCCTTTTTTACAATTTTGTTACGGAACCCTAATAAAGTCGCTTATCCTTGTCGGGTGTATAGGAACACTCAATCGGATAAACTCGGGTGTCATCGTGATAAACGATTTACGTCTGTACCCACATCACGCCGTTTACAAACATCTGACGTGACAGCTCGCCTATTATCGGCCACGGTTTGATAATCTGGCGGACACGCGATCGATTCTTGATTGAGCTACAATTGGGTTGGTTGTTATTGGATTAGGCTAGCTATAGACTTCAATGTAACTGAAATTACGGACACTACAGCTATTTTATTTTTTAATTAATAAAATAAGATTTTATTAGGTTGAAGCCTTTGTGTGCGTGCCTGTCTGCTTGTGTTCACCTAGACCAGGGGTCGGCAACCTGCGGCTCTTTCGATATAAAGTTGCGGCTCTCCAGTTCCATACGCAAAAAATAATTATTTTACTATCAAAACCCTTAAAATTGTGCAATCGATCCATACTTAAGTACTATAATATAGTATGACTGAAATATACTGATTATGACTGAGAGATAGATATAGTAACTATATCTAAATGTATTTTCGTTTTGTATTTTTTTAAAGGTAATTATTTTTGCTAAATGCCATTTCAAGGTTATCCAGTAATTACAGGACACCCTGTATAAGCAAATACTATAATATAGAAACGATTTTTTTGGCTCTTTAAAAACTGAAATTTCGTAAATTGCAACTGTCTCAAAGGTTGCCGACCCCTGAACTAGACCGATTTGAATGCAGTGTTTTTTAAACGGTTTTAATTAGCTTTACTTCGTATATTTGTTTGTTTGATTCAAATCTTGCGACAGATTTTTCAACTACTTCTGCTTAACCGATTCTCCTGAAACTTCGCACACAAATTCAATTCTCATGACGATACAACTTTATAATAATTTTAACCTTTAATCCTGATACTGCAAGATAAAACCGTTTAACTTAAAAGTCTTTAAGGATATATTATTCTTATTTCAAAGCCTATAAATATCCTTCGGCGTCCATATCTACTAGATGTAGGTCTCCAGCTATACTAAACGAAATAAACGACGGTAGTTGTGAAATAGCAACATGTCAGGCACAATGGGCTAGATACTAGGTTGCTGTAACACGGAACTAAATAACCCTTATCGTTTCACCGTCCAATGTCTATTAATCAACTAAACTACAGCCATTACTATCGTTATTTCAGATCGAAAACGTGCACCGCTAATTATAAGCCTTTCTAAAGCGCCGTTCAGACTACGCTGTGCTATTTTGCTATACAAGGTTCGTCAGAAAGGGGGTACTAAGCCGCGGACCACTTAATGTATCACTGAAGATTGTTTTAAAGAAAGTGTTAAAATTTAAAATATCGATTAAGTTTTTTTCCATGAAAAATTATTTTTATTTTAGTTTATTCAAAAATTGTTCATCCCTGCTCTAGTTATGAATTCAGAAAATGGAATTTCTAATCCGTGACCCCAAATATGACGTAAAATGTAAACACAGCAGATAATAGCTGAGGATAGATAGAATTTAGAGTTTTTTTTAACCTTTAAAAAGCTATTTCTCTTGAACTATTGACTTTTGGGAAAAGTTGTAGAACAAAAGTTATCCATTATTATGGGTACTTTAACACTCTTTCGGGTTAGTACCCCCTTTCAGACTAACTTTGTATAGTATAGCATATTGCGACATAAGCTATAACTATATAGCATGACGTTCACACTATACGCTATTTAGCATAGCGTTGTGTGAACGTGTCCATATAAAATGTATGCTGAGCGATATCGTTGTACTATATATAGGTAGTTATAGCTTATGACGCAATATGCTATACTATATAGCGAAATAGTATAGCGTAGTCTGAACGGCGCCTAAGGAACGAACGTGACCATGTTGCCATATTTAGCACACCTACAAATTTAAACTAGTGTTTAAAATATGTCCTAATCCTTTCATTTTTAACATTAAAAACATCACGTCTGTATTCCCCAAAAGGTTAGGCAGAGGTGTATAGGAACACCCTCATTTCTAATAAGGGGCGAGCATATTGCATCAACCGGGCACAAATCCAAACGCCGGGCTGCTACTGAGGAATTCCACACGGAAAAAGCCAATAACACTTTGCCCGACCAGGAGATTGAACCCAGGACCTCACGATCAGCAGTCGCGCTTGCCACCAGTTGACCAACGAGGCAGTTATTCAAACAATACATGATTAAAAATAAATAAACATAATATCTACAATAATACACTCAGACGATAACATTATAAACGCCTGAAATATAAATTTATGTGGACTTTGTTTATTTTTAACTAGCGGCCCGTCCCGGCTTCGCACGGGTGGACATTTTTCCCGTTTTTGCAACATTTTTCATTTATGCTCCGCTCCTATTGGTCTTAGCGTGATGTTATATAGCCTATAACCTTCCTCGATAAATGGACTATCCAACACAAAAATATTTTTTCAATTCCAACTAGTAGTTCCTGAGATAAGCGCGTTCAAACAAACAAACACACTCTTCAACTTTATAATATTAGTATAGATATGGTCATGGTTACTTGAAGTCCTTAACACATCTACCTACTTGTATTGACCTTTTTGATTTCAGTAATTGTGTATTTTGTTTTATTATGTTTACCATTTACTAGCTGTGGTAGGTAATTAAAATTAGCACAAAATTGCGCACTGGGTCATCATTCCATACCATACTGCATTTCATATAAACAGTCGGTGGTCAGTCTGTGGGTGGGTGACCATTCGTTACACATCGAGACCCTCCGTCAAACGTCAAGGCGGATGAACACGTAGGCACACTTTAAATATTCACTCATTTACATACAAATATATATGTATTTATTTTAATTCATTAATTAATTTATTTATTTTATTTATGTAATTAATTTATTAATTTTTGTATTTGCACGTGGCTGCCCGTGGCTTCACTACAGGACCCATCCGAAAACCAGCGCTGCTATACTTCGGTGTAGCAGCATTATGCTGAGATGGGCTCCTTTTTTTGTCTCATAGAGGCATATAACTTGTATATATTATTGATTTTTTATTTTATGTTTGTATGTCTGTATGTCTGTAACGAGACTCAAATAAATTATTTTCTTTCTTTCTTTCCGTGCCTCGGAGAGCACGTTAAATATTCGGTCCCGGGTAGGACGATTTCATTTTGGCATAGGAATTGAGTCGTGCTAGTATGCGCACTCCCAGCACATCGCCTTAGATTAGCAATGCGACTAAATTATTGAACAACTGATTAGTTGAATGTATGCAAGGGGTCTTATTCAGCCGCAGGGCAGGGTACACCACGTGCGGGGTTGCGGTGCATGCAATAGCGAATCACGTGATTTTAGCCATAGGTTAAAAAGAGGAACACCGTTGGTTTTTAGCCGGTAAGAGTTCGGCAGACAGCCTCGCCTTCCCCGGGCGAGGGACATCCATGAGGATTTACCAAAAGGGAACACCATGTACATGCCATGTTGCCATTTGGGGAGGTCTACATTCGGTTGCACCTAAAACAAAGTCATTAGCGTGTCCGATCACGCTATTATTAGCCGATTTCTTATTATGCGTAAACATATACCTATTAGTTTTTACATAAATGACGTAAATATTTAACATAATTTGCTAATTAGTTGTTTAAATCGAGGTCAGGTTTCGAGATTCTTTCGCAAGGCCGGTGACTACAGGAACCTGTTTTGCAATTTATCAACAAAGCGTAAACAAGAGTAATTCAGATGCTTTAACGATTTATTTTTTAAAGCTTATCATACAAAGATAATACAAATTTGCCTAGCCTTTTCCTAAATATGTTTGATTCGATATATTTTCAATCTAAAGCCGGGTACTGACCGGCGTTACAGGGCGTAATGTAACGTGTTACACAGCGAGCGTTCGTGCAGTCAGTACGGGGAAACAAGGCGCTTGTAACGAGCATTTACACGGAGTTTAGAACACGGCGTAACGTAACATGCTCGCTGCGAATGTTACATTACGGCCCGTAACACCGGTCAGTACCCAGCTTAACCAGTTCTTTTTTCTTTTTTAATAAAACCTTGTCCCACACTAGGATTTCTCCTGTATCGTGGGTGCTTTTACAGACACAAATCTTCACTACACAAACACCCAGACCCTGAACAACTACCCGGACTGGATCAGAATACCTGTCTTTTATCCTGTGTAGGGGCGGGATGGAACAGGTATAAAACTTCCTCGCCGCACGCTGGGAATAGACGGGAGTTGTAAAATTCAACAAAACCCAGTACACTTGGTGGTAGTATCTATACGGTCCGCCTGGCTAGCTACCACCCTCACATTAAAGTCGGGCAAGCAGTTTACTGTGTTCCGTCGTGCGTATGTGAGAGCCAGAGGGGTATAGGAGAATCCCTCTATATCTCTGTGCCTTAGATTCGTGTGCTCCATCTTAGATCCTGTCTGCGCTTACCATCAGGTGAGACTAGGGTCAAATGCGACCAAGTCAAGAATAAAAAAAACCGTCTAACTTTCAAAACCTATTGAAAGTTACTGATATCCTGAATTTTGATCGATTGTTAGTAATTTCAAGCTTCTGACTTCCCGTAATGACTGTCATAGGTACCTAATTGTATGACACCCGTGACCGCCAGTTTATGCCACGCCACGGAGGGGTCTTAATGTGTAACGAACGGTCACCTATCCACGGACTGACCGTGGCAAGCGCAGCTTAACATCGCAGATCGTACGATCCGCGTGTTTGTTAAAGCCAATAGCCTCTCCACAGCTGAACTTGAATCCTCTTAAACCACTAAACCACGGTCGCGACGGAGTGTTACCATAATTTCATAACGCGCCAAAAACCACCATCAATCGTCAAACAATCTTTAGAAAGGTAATTTCCTTCAAATGTCATCACGAAACAACAATAATTCCCAAGGAAACAAGCATTACAGTTTATGGCCAACTTGGGAAATGGCCATAGACTTAGAACGTAAACCTGACCAGTCGCCACTCTATTACCGATTCCTTGACATGAAAACGTGCGTTGCCTTTCAAACAGCCTTATTATGATGAACCTCCGAGTTGTACCTACTCATATGTGGAACTCCAAATAATTAAATTACTTTCAAGTCCAACTAAATTACTTACTCCTGACATCTTCAAGTTCTGAATCAATCGAGTTTGATTCGAATTAGTATCTATTAATACTCTTGAAATCGATAAAAACTCACAATCGTGCGGATGTTCGAATTTAAGCGTTTTGGATTCGTTAGGGGACAAAATGTTCCCCAACTTGACGCTGCCACATTGCACATTGCCCCTCAACATTGCACGCAACATTGTGCGGCATTTCTACGTGACGCGGAAATGTTGCTCCGAGAGCGGGCGCGCGTGTGCGTGAGCAAACTGTCTCGCGACATTGTCCTCGGGAAATTCACGTAGATGTCCCACGTCAAGTCCCACAACATGTGACTCCATTTGTCACTTACTGGATCCAAGGCTTGAAACTATCTAATATCTAAAACAGTCGTCAACTCAAAACTGTCATGTCGGGAGAACACGCCTGGTTTCCTTCTTTCTTAAATAAAACTAGTATTTCACCTGTATAGTGGATGCGTTTACAGACACAAATCTTCACACGCAGAAACGTCCAGACCCGTAACAACTGTCTCTAGACCATACAAACTTTGTTGTTGTTTTGTTCTTTAACTTATTTAATTATCCGTTCCTGGCTGATGTATCATTTGACCCTGAGGCCTTTTCTAAATATTGTTTTTCAACAAGTAATTTGGCGTGACTAAATGGTAATTCGGCTGTTGGTTAGGAATTTAACCCACCAGTATGTATGCAACTGGTCGCAAAAAGTGCTTAAGCGCTACTTCAAAACTGAAAATTTTGTGTGATTATGCTTTACCTAAATTTATTTCTATCAGCGAACTCAGTCCATCACATTTCACTACTGGATTGACTGCCTTTACTAGACAATCCAAAATTTCATATTTCTTTCTAATGATCTTTACAAAAACTGGTCAGTCATTCTCCGCAGCAGTAGTCATATAAATACAAAAACTTAATAGCTTTGAACGCATGCGCAACTCATTAGTAAAGAAAGCGAGATAGTCACTTATTTTTTACACTTTCATCTTTATAATGGCACTTGACGTAGCCGTTTCTCGAAAACAATATGGCCAGTGGCCTACTTACACTGTACAGAAATTTTGAAGCTAGTTACGTTGCCATTTCTAATTACTTAGCCTAGAAATAAAATACACAAGTAATTAACAACCAACACCAATTATAATAGTGAGGGTCAGAGAATATTCACCTGATTTGGTTAATAGTACCTGAGTTCAATTTCCAAATTCAAAGCAGTTATTTCAAGTAGACCGTTTACAGGCACTTTAGATCAGTAGAAAAAAATGAAGTAACTGCCGCGATCCAATATGTAGATTCCTATGGAGAAGAACGGGGAATAAACTAAATGGTTACTGTTGTTTATCAAATATTTACAAAATGTTGGCTACATTGATAATAAAAAAATATGACAACAATGTAAGATGATGACTATGCTAATGGTTGCATTAGCATAGTCATCATCCAGTTAGCTGGGACTGCTCATCTCTAATCTGCTATGGCAAATGAATTGTAGGTTGCTACAATTCATTTGCCATAGCAGATTAGAGATGAGCAGTCCTTGACGCACGTATCAGCATCACTTAGCTCAACAGTTTTGTAGGGAACCGAACGACCCAACACACGCCACCATCAGCGGGACATTTAAGTGAACCTGACATACTCCGAACGCGTTTTCGAAGCGATGTTATGAAATTTTTAGTTACAAGTCTTACTCGGATTTGCGTCTGTCACATAAGCCAGTGTCCTGTCGGATAAAACTCTGTATATCTCTTCAGTATAACAAATGTGATGTTTCTGTTATGAACTAAATGAAAACCATAATAACCTTCTTTGTCTTAATTCGTCAGATGGTGCGCTACGAAGAATTTCGTCGCCAGAACGCGTACCTGTACGACTGTGATCCTTTCGACCTGGTGCGAGTGAGGGACGTGTACGCAGGAGTGCTGCCCGAGAGCCCTGATAATGGACGCATAATTC
This sequence comes from Amphipyra berbera, assembly GCA_910594945.2. Taxonomy (NCBI): domain Eukaryota; kingdom Metazoa; phylum Arthropoda; class Insecta; order Lepidoptera; family Noctuidae; genus Amphipyra; species Amphipyra berbera. Next base: position 2,524,224 of record OU343136.1, on the reverse strand, counting down.
TCATGAGGTTTGGTAAGATAGTAAAGGTCTTGAAAGCGAAAGAAACCAAATTATTTACTGAAGTCAAATCAGTCTTAACAAAATTAGTTTAATATTATTTGCTCTCATAGAATACCGAATCTATTGAACAGTGTTATTAATTGTAATAAAAATCAAAACATCTAGACACACGGTGGCGTGTCAAGCCAAGTTCAAAGAAAAAGGAACTGGCGACGCAGCAGCCGTGTGTTATATTACACGAACCATTTGAAGCCACTTTTGAGCCCTCAATAACTCAAAATCTATTCAACATAAACACATGAAATTTGGTTTATTTATTAAAACCCCTGAGATTAACTATAATCCCAAATTTCATAAATACAGCTCAAACGGTTATTGAGATATTAACGTCTAAAAATCTTCAAATTTTTAACACAGACTGACATATAGATCAAAAACCTAACCCACTTCCAGATGACCTAGAAAGTTGAAATTTGGTGTCCAGCTGGGTAATTGTGTATATACAAAGGAAAAAGTCCGAAAACAGTGAATTGTTACGATTTGAAATATTTTTCAAAAATCATTTTTTATTACCTACCGCCTTGCGAAATAATAATAATAGCAACAATCTTTTTCTTTTGTAGGAGAATGGGTTCCATAATTCCACAATAAAAGGTCGCTTTTATCGTTTTGTATACCAGATTATTTGATTCAAGTGGGAAATAAAAATATACTTAACAGGCAAATGATAAAAAAATAAAGGGGGACTTTTTATTTCTAACGTTCAAGAAAACGTAGAAAATAGCACAAAAAAGAAAACTATATCGCATAAACGTTTTACAGATTACTTTTGAATGATGAATAATAATAATTTCTTTACAAAAAGTAATGATATCCCATCAAAAACATAAATGTGAAAATGGGAGCCAAGTTCAATAATAAGAATATGCGTGGTTGTCGACTTCACCGACAAAAGAATTGAGATCTAAATGGGTGCCAAGTTCTGTAGATAATCCTGAAATTTATTTACACAAAGCTTAAACTTAGGATAAATTGAAGCTCAAGATTTGACTTGGCTAGTTTTCACATACAAGTTATCTTATATTTGGCTAATCAACTTATCTTCTATATGTTATAACATACAATAGCGTATACGCAAGTTACTGTTTTTATATTGTAAGGTCAACATAATTATCTTACTCTTCTAAAAAATCGGTTTGCTGGTAAAAACTAGCCAAGTCAAACTTGAGCTTCAATTTATCCTAAGTTTAAGCTTTGTGTAAATACATTTCAGGATTATCTACAGAACTTGGCACCCATTTAGATCTCAATTCTTTTGTCGGCGAAGTCGACAACCACGCATATTCTTATCATTGAACTTGGCTCCCATTTTCACATTTATGTTTTTGATGGGATATTTTTATACACAAGAACATACACATTTTTTTCAGTTCGACTACCGATTTAGGCAATAGACTTAAAAAATCTTTATATGTAGTTTATTTTCTTATTATTGCAAATAAAATGAAGCCTTCTTTAAGTAAAATACCGGTAAAAATAAGAACGATGTAGAACAATACACAAACTACTCAAATCATCCATTTTAGGGTATCATACTCATACAAGCCGTTAAAAAGTTAACTATAATTTGATTTGTATGGAAAGTGATAAAAAATATACGCGAATTTCGAAAAAAATATCTAAAAAAGTTGTTCCATTCACAGAGTAACTCCACAAAATTCTTAGAGTTAATTTTGTAACACCCTAATATAATCCTTCTGGTCAGAATTCCAATTATGATTCTCTTGTTTTACAGGTCGATGGGACATTAATGCAGTACCAATTGAGGACGTGGTCCGCTGTGCACTAATCATGGATGAGATAGCAATGATGCAGCCCAAGCTGCAAATACTAGGGGTCACCATCATAGTGGACCTGGAAGGGCTGAACCTGAGACAGGTGGCGCAGTTGACACCGACCGTGGCTGGGCAGATTGTTAGCCTGATGGGGGTAATTATTGACACACTTAATTCGTTACTGAAGTGGATACTAATGTAGACTAAAATAAAAACATTTTTTACAAAAAATTTAAACCGTCTTCAAAAAATAATAAAATAATTACCATTTATAAAATTAACAGTTTCAGAAGTCGGTGCTGATCCACTCTGAACCAAATTGAAGGCACCGACTTCTGAAACTGTTAATTTTATATGGTAATTATTTTATTATTTTTTGAAGTCGGTTTAAATTTTTGGTAAAAAATGTTTTTATTTTTTTCATTTTAGTGGCCTTAATTAAAACTTGGTTGGATCTACTAAAGACGCTGCTCGTTACATAATCACATCGTCACAATATGCGTACTGTTCGTCATTGAGGAGTTCCATTGTCTATCTCCGAAGTTCTTCATCAGATCTTAACCAAATTTAAATGGGACCAACTTCGAAGTATACCCTATCCATTAAAAAAAGAATCATCAAAATCGGTTCACAATTGGCGAAAATATCGATGAACATACACAAAAAAAAATACATACCTACAGACGAACATAGTAACCTCCTCCTTTTTGGAAGTCGGTTAAAAAAAGGTGTTATTCGTTTTCGGTTCTTTGGTTGCTGCTTAAAAATTCTAATTATAATGCAAAAGAAAATGTAATTAAGATTCTCTAATATTTTAGTTCCACTGCATAAAGAAATAGGTATAGCCTGTGTCGAGTTGACAAACACGATAGTTAAGATTAAGACAAGTAGAAAGTTACATGAGTATCAAAGGTAGAAAGATATACTTGATCTAATTAGTTATCACGTAGCTGTGCAGTGATTTAAAATAAATCTTAATAGAAGGTGCCAAAATTGTTCGGAAGAGACGTTAATGATAGACAGAATCTACACTTTACATACAATGTGTGACATCTACTGGTACATAAATATTAACCGTTACAACACCTTATGGAGCTATAAACATGCCAGTCCTCACGATAGATGTCGCTGTTCTACGTAAAGAACAAAAACTTGTTAACCACTTTTTTTCCGTTTTGCAGGTATCGTTCCCACTGGCAAATCACAGCCTTCACATCATTAGGTACAACTGGATACTCCACTCCATCTTCTATTTATTTAAGCAGTTCATCCCGAAGGCCGTCTGGAGCCGTCTCCACTTCCATGGCAACGATATGAGCTCTCTCCATAAACATATTGACCCTGAATACTTGCCTCCTGAGTTAGGAGGTCGCTGTCGCCATGTGATATCTACTGAAGAATGGATTTCCAAGATAAATGAGTACAAAGACGACTTTATAGTACAAGAACTTAGAGAATTAGGATTTACTGTTAAAACTTAATGTAAATTAATAGCATTTAAATACAAAGACTGAGACAATGCATGCTTGCTTTCTTTTACCTGTTTCCATTTCCCCAATTTTTAAAAGATCATTACTGATTAATGCTTCTTTGATTGAATGTTTCTTTGATTGATCGATCCTAATTTTATGGTTTACTAGCTATGTCCTCACGGCTCCGCCCGTAGCATATGTTACTCAGTGATAGTGTAGCTTTCTAATGGTAAATATTTTTTTAAATCGGTCCAGTAGTTTTTAAGCTTATTCGTTACATACAAAAATACAAATCTTTCCTCTTTATAATGTTAGTAGGTATAGATGGAGCAAAAGGACAAGAAGGTCCCCTGAAATATAGTTTATTGTACATACATTCTCCTCCTTTTCAAATAATAATAGTCATAAAAATGCTGGTAGCAAGACAACACAAACATATCCAAGAAATGCAGAAAGTCTTGAAAGAGGGATAATCAGCAGAATTTTACTTCCAATATTTACCTATGCCTCTATTCGTAGTCTCAAAATGGTGGGTGAGGACAAATTGAGAGAATTGGTACATTCGATACAGATAATTAGTACAATTGGTACAGTTTTTTAGGAAAGAGCCAACTTTCATTCTCTCTATTCTGAAAATATTTATTGAAAAGACAGAGTATGAATCGTAAAACGTTATTTTTTATCTGGAAACCCCTCCATTCCGCGGACTTTTAGACCTCCCCATGCCAATTACTAAGACTGCAGAAGTTAAAACGGGTAAATGGCGAGTTTTTGCGGCAACAGTTGTAAAATAATTATGTCCTCATCAGTCACTGTCAGAAGAATACCATTCTGATCTTATGGGTTTAAAATAGGGCTATACATCGTATGTATTTGGATCAAAATAAGTATAATATCCATGTGTATTATAGTTTTATTGTAACTGTGAATATCGTGGTAGGTACATAATTATGTCTATAAGTAATTATTTATCTACATTATATTGATTATTTTTAATATAGGTACCTACTCATTTTCTTTAATGTTAATACAAATCTTAAGCATTTTTATTATTCTTTTGTTTTTAAGTACAGTTTAGGTTGCTCACATTTAAATGTCATCTAGACTATGTCTGATAATTAGGAAAAAATAAATAAATGCAACGTAAAGTTGTCTTGTTAATATGAGATCAATAATCATTTTTATAAACACAAACAAAATTCAGGTAATAAATATTATTTACATAATGAAGCCACACGTGTTCATTTATAATCCTACAGCCATGTTGTATACTTTTCTATGATGAATCCTTTGTAATTCCTTTTCCACTTCAGCCAGTACTGTAGAATCAATGTCATGTATATCGTCAACCACTTCACTTTTTTGTTCGCCTGGTACTACAGCTACAGCTTCTTCGTCTGTAACGGTATTCGACGCGACGTCAACGCTTTTGTCTACAATATCGAAATATTCGAACGCCTCTTGATAATTGTAATTGTCGTTGTAAATTCTTGGTCCATTTTTCATGTGTTCTGGCATTGTTTTTGTACCGTGTATGATTAAACTTACGGGTCCAATTTCTCCAATATTTTTTTCATAAGTCTGCAGAAAAAATTAAGTTGTGCTTGATTTGTTATGTAGCTTACTGACATTATTAATACTTATTAAAAATATGGACTAACCTTGTCAGTGATCATGACCTTCCAAGTGCCTCTAGGATTCTCTCCCCATGTGGCTACAGACATAAGCGGCCAATTTACAAAACCCGCTGTTGATGTATCTCTAGGACGAGCACTAAGTAGTTGAACTTTTGTGCCTAAAAAATACATACAACTTATTTCGTACATCGTAATAAAATAAAAAATCCATAGTAATTGCCATTGCCACAGAACGTAGAAATATTTTTCGACAATCGCAATCATTTTCAACAGTATCATACGAACTGAAGTACTAGGCTAACATAAACATCGAAGATCTCACCTTGCGGTGAAACTAAATAGATCTCTAGCGCCCCCCGTCGGCTGTATCGTACATTTATCAATACTTCTATGTGTTCAATGTAATTAACAACACAATCATCTTCTACTGAAATAAGAACATCAACATTTTGTCTAGAAGACAGACGTGACTCCTCTTCTCCAAATCTGTAATGCAACATAATTATTTTCAGTCCTTAACAATATTTCCCTGAAACTTGTTAAATGTTGTAAATAATATCAAAATCACCTAAAAATAATGTTATTAGGTACGTTGTTAATAAAATAATATTTCTCGACATCCACACACGACCTGTTTTATTTTTATGGTCAACTTCTACCACAAGACTCAAGAAGTCATAACAATATTATTATTACAATGTCTTCATCATATTCTACAGCGGGAATAAACAAAAAACATCGAATCAGCTGTTGTATGACGAAACTTTACGTATATTTCACTAGGGACACATAAACGAAAAGATAAATTTATGAAATAAGCTCACTCATCTTTGCCGCAACGTCACGCGATGATTTCATAGAAGAATTTTCTTTTATGATAAAAAAAACAAATGTCACCACTTTACTAATGAATTATGTAAATGATAACTCATGAAAATCGAATAATTTCCGTTTCCAGAATCAAACAATAAAAAGTTAAACAACACAGATTTCTTTGTAAGTAGGTATATTAGGAGCATTGCAGATTAAACTTTGTTAAATAGTTATTATATTTTGCGAACTTCCATCTTTATATTTTGGTTGGAGTTATGTGACTTAAAGGACCTCACATCAACAAAATTGTTGGAAGGAGATAGAAGGGACAAGACTTGAATTGTTAAACATCTCGCGCAACCATTTTGTGCGGTTTCATCGCACTTCGCGTCCAGACGACAATTATACTAGGAAGACATACTTACGGTGCAGCATCCACGCGGCAAACATGGTCACTGGGTACGCTCGTCCAGTTCAGTGCCATTGTTACGAGGGCGCCAGCGTTCAAAAGCCCAAAACCAAATCGAACATCAAAATAGAGCCCTGCACTGAAAAGGACATACAATTTTACCTTTGTACTAGGTTTACCTATGAACAGGATTTAGGTAATGTGTTTGTTTAAAATGATGTCAAAATATTTACCCATTTAATTGCCATCCAGGATTGGCCGAGAGCGGAGCATATTCTGATGTCGAAACTATTAAATGTTGTACATCACGCCATGTCAGATTTGGACTGAAAAATACTTAATTATGGTAAAATTATACGTTATGATCTAAACCCATTGATTGATAACTAAATATCTGAGTATATAACCGACAGAATAAAGACAAAAGACACGGGACATTGTGACAAACAGACCATGCCAACAGAGGTATTAGAGACACATGAAGCAGAGGAAATACACGGATGTTTACAATAGGGTCCAACTTACTTGGCATCTAAAGCGAGAGCGATGATGCCAGCAGCCAATGGGGCTGCGGCAGACGTGCCCGTGTGCCCGAGCGTACAGGAATCGCCTGTGTCTGTGGTAGCCTGAAAGACAGAGCAATATACTGTCATCTCTGTTTAACTTTGAATAAAACACATTCATGAATGAATCTATCTACTACGACTAATAAAGTAATGCATGTTATGACGAGATTGGACGTAGTAGCTGTAGTAAGTCAACTTACTATTTTCTGATCTTTGTAAGCACCAGAGGAGTATGCCGCAGCAAGCGTAGATGAGCAAATCTCTCCGTACCAAGGAAACAGACCGTGCTGGGAAGCGCTTCCGATCGATATAGTGTAAATACTAGACGAATATCTGCATATAAATATTTATACAACGTTATTTATATCGGAAGAAGGCAGAAATTTAAAGTGCTAAGATAAAATTTGTATACCCATCGCAGTTACAATTGTCGCTATGTCCTCCGCCGTTCCCATTAGCCCACACATAGATGGCGCCTTTGCCACCGCGGCCCTAGACAGAAATTAGACACCATTACCTATCAAAATTATTCCCGAAATAGTAAATTTCAATAATAAATATTTGTTTTGTGCGTTATATAATTGCTGTTCCAAATAATTATGTATCTTCTGAAGGAATTAAGAGTACCTCAGTGACGCCACGTTTAAACGCCTCGATAGCGAGGCGCCCCGGTCCTTCAACAGTACGGCCGTCGTCATTAGGGCCCCATGAAGCGCTGTATATGTCCACTTTATCTAAAGCGTATCCTATGGAAAATATATCAATAATATAAGAACCTAAAGCATTTTTTTAAAGATTAACACTCAATGATGGAATCATGGGGAGTAACAACTTTTAAAAAGATACCGACTTGTCATGATTGTCACTAAAATTGACTGAAATAAATAAATCTCTAATAAGCGCCCTCTACTCGCATTTGAACAGTAAATGGTATCATAATAAAAAGGATACCTATACGATTGCTTTGTTCTCCTGGTAAAAGTTCACGAAACGTAACCGAAATACTTGTTTGTACCGCGAACATCTTACGAAAAAAGATGTATCGTATCGTCATTCGTACTTCGTAGTAAGCAATTGTATGAGATTTGTGCAGCGCCCCTATAGGATGTAAAAAGAACTACATAATTTTTAAAGAGCGAGTAGGAAAGAAGTAAGAATTAATACACAGACGGGGGCGCTTCGCTCGCTTTGGTATTATTTAGGTCACAATCTCTCTCAATTCCTAGCGCCCTGGTAATCGTGGTCACCACCAACATGTGGCCGCCTAACATACAACAGCGACCAAACTTTGCATGTCTGTTGGCTTGTTTTCGATATTCACAGGAATGCGTCTTACATAATATCAGAAATAGGACTATTAAATACTGCCATGATAAAATAAAATTAAAATATTGATAAATAAAATAAATTCCAAGAAGAAGAACATAGTTAATTTGGTAGTGGACATAGGTACATACGGAATATTGAGAATTAAATTGAGTACCTGATACCTAGTTAATGATTTTCTGTCATATTGACGCTTCTTATTATTTTATGTTTTCCTAGTAAATTATAATCGCGTTTCACTTGTTTTCATTACAAAGGTACTACTAACTTTTAGCGCAGTAATATTACGTTACTGTAGAAACTGTTATTTACGGATAGAGCAAAAAATCGTTGCAGTTATGGTGATACACATACCTAATAGGTATTACCGTACAAAATTAGTAAATACTAGAAAATCGTCTTCATCCACCAAGATTAGGTTACCTAATTGTCAACATCATCTGTGTTATCGACCAAAATGGGTTGGATTGACATTAATTTATTAATAAATTAAGTACATTCCACAAAATATTATGATTAGTTTCTATGAAACAATAATAACAATTCTCAGCAATTAAAATAGAATAGAAATTAATTAAATTATATTCATTTGTTTTATTTTATTAAATAGCAAGCAAGCCAGGAAATTATCATCAGAAAGGGTTTACTGTTACGTCACATTTCACCCATATTACTAAGAGCGCATAAACGTAAAGAGATGTATAAAATGGCCATTACAAGTAATAATCTCAGCTCAACAGATGTCGCTGTACACGTTACAAAATGTAGTCATGAGGAAAACAATATTACAATGATTATCTGATACAAATATTGTGTTAAAATTGATCGTTTTATCATGTAAATAACATCTGAATACAATTACAATTAATAGTGCCAACAATCAAGGCGCTACCTGCTCATCAAAATTTAATTAACCAATGGCATTTACCAAAAAAAAAGCTTACGACGTTTTACCTCAACATGGCGACCGAATGTACCAGGCGCTCATAAAGTGTAACAGTAAAGTTACCTATTGCTTCTCCCTCTATACGGTCTGTGATTCGACCATCAAGCATTCTAACTCCACCCACTTTTGCCCCCCACGCCACGCCCACACCACATTTCAAGTTATTTGCAGTCATCGCTATCTGTAAAATGTTGAAAAAGGTACACTACAATTTATTAATTCAATTAATATTCATAAGTGAAGTCACAAACAACTCATCAAATTATTTTAAATTTTGCAAGATATCATAATTGTATGCAGTTAATAATTTATTTTCTTACTTCTCCGGCACAACGCGTGCCATGCGAATTCAGTTTAAGATCTTCATACCTCGGTGATGGATCAGAATCACCATCATTGCTATCCCAACTGATCTCTGGATCCTATAATCATACAAAACATTTTGAATAATGACAGCAACTTTCATCCAGTTGCGATACAAAATTATTTAATTATCGCCTTCAGTCGTGTAACAAAGCCGCGTGCTGCAGAGGTGGAGACTACAACGCGCCCGGCGCGTCATATCGGCCGCGAACTTACCAGGGCTAAAGGAGCTCTAAGATGTAAGATTCGCCATATTAACAATGACGTCAACCTTTTATTGTTGACTGGTTGGTTCTACCTATTTCTGTTTCAAATGTTTTCGTCATGTTTTTTGCAAATTGTTTTAGTAAATGATTACTGAAGCTGGATTTCCATAACAGGAAACAACTTAAACAAAGTTTTATCAAAATGTCTTTGACATTATTATAAATTAACTTTTAACAAATCTTCTGTTCATAAATAGTCATTTTTTATTGATAATTTTATTTATCGTGTTATTTGAGTTATTTCTTAAAGCTTAACTTTAGACTACAACAAGTCATACAAAATTCAAATTAATATTAATAAATAAATACCGAGATAAATAGAAACAATAAATTCATTCATAATATATTATTGTAATAATTGTCCGTACCTTAGTTCGATCACGAACCGTATTAATTATTATCCTTAAAAACAAAAAGATTAATGTTGTTTAAAAGTTTATTCCGCCCACTTTCCACATATTTCTGTTGCCCGAATCGTACGAAAGAAAAAATAAAGAGGTAAAAGTGAAAAAAAATACGGTGTGTGATTAGTAAAATTGCTGTAAGTAGGTATGCTGAGGTAACTAGTTTTGTATGAATTTCGTAATGTCAATATTTTCAATTTTCATAATTCCTATTATAAAATTAATTTGAGCTACCTACTTAATTAATTATGTGTAGGTAAAAATTACGATAAAATATTCCACTAATTCATAGATGTGACTCTTTATTACAAAAATTTCAAAGTAAACTTCTATAACACCAAAGCAACAGAACGTTTGAGGAGCTCAATAAAAAAAAATAACATTCGGAGATGTGTCTCTTTATTACAAAAATTTCAAAGTAAATTTCAATAACACCAAAGTAACAGAACCTTTGAGAAGTTCAACATTTTTTTTTATTTATTTATAAATTCAGAGATGTGACTTTTTACTACGAAAATTTCAAGGTAAACTTTAATAATGAATAAACGAAAATTTCAAAGTAAACTTCAATAATACCAAAACTACAGAACATTTGTGGAGCTCAACAAAATAAAAATATTTCTACTAATTCAGAGATGTGTCTCTTTACTACGAAAATTTCAAAGTAAACTTCAATAATACCAAAGGAACAGAAGCTTAGTGGAGCTCAACAATACAAACTCCGCAGCCGGCCGCATGTTCAGTGATCTCCGCAGCCCGGGCTATACCGGCCATACCATCGCAGTTGCGTCTTTTTACCACGGAAAATTTTGATCTGCCTCCTTCTATGTACTAGGGCATGAGAAATCAATAGAGGTAAAGTTGATAGGTGATGTGAACGCCGCGCGCCGCGCCGGCGCACGTGATGATTTTTACTTGTTTTTTATGAATTGAGCCTCTTCTCTTCTTATTTGCATTTCGATTATACGGTTTGTAAACAAAAATCTATTTTGATAAAAACACAGTAAAATTCCTTGGAATTAAAGACGTTTTTGATGGTGATAACCGTGTAAAAAATATTGTCTGGGCTGGTTTTGATAATGAGATAAGAATTAAAAAACATTCAGAAACCACACAATGTCAATCAACCAATAGGGGAATTGGAATGGAAGTATGGTGGAGACTATAAATTAATAATGTTAATTCGCAGCAGCGTCTTTTTACTTCGGTAATTTCAAAGTAAACTTGGATTGTACCAAAGCAACATAACACTGATGTAGCCATGTATGAAAAAGTATCGAGCAAGATGCGTCATTTTACTACGGAAAATTTCGATTCGTCTCCCTCCTGGTACAAAGGTATCAGAAAAGAAAGAAGGTTGGTAATTCGTATCAACATCACTGACCACGTGGTTAGACAAAAACATTTTTTATGTGTACCTATGCATCGTTTCTGTGGGCTTTTGCGACCAAATACCTATCTAATTTCTTATGCATCACTAATAATTATTATTAATGTACATATAGCGAGTCATTCGTTACTGAAGGGTGGGCGCATTTGAGCATGCCTACTGTAATTTTGACGTTTAAAAATAACGCACTGAATTTCAGTCCAGTAAAAAAAAAAGATTTGATGTAATATGTATTATTTTCGATGAATCAACAGTCCATTCATTTGGTTTATTTTAGCAAAATCTATAACTTGCTCATTGTAGGTACTTCTCCTACCTGTATGTTTTTTTTTTACTCTTAACTATAATTTTATTAATGCTTTTATTATTAACTAATTGCCCATGAATGCACAGATAGATCAAAACAAAGTGAAGATACTTTTTATAAGAGAATAACTTATATCCCAGAAGACGACTAGTAACGCCATCTGTATTCGAGGGTACGCAAAATTCTCCAATGAACTTATGTGCCATTTTAGTACGGAAAATTTCAACCACCCGCCTCAATAGTACTAGGGAAGCATAGGACTCACGTAGTTGGCTCGTAGGTCTGTATGGTTGTGTTCGATACCGTCATCGAGGACGGAAACACGCACACCGCTGCCATTATACCCCATTTCGTAGACTGGCAACACGTTCAGATCGAGGCGGGGCAAATTGTGTACCGTGCGAGTGTCTTGCTGAAAACAAGAATTATGAGCAATAATGACGTTTCCTATTATTTTCAGTTAATTTATTAATAATCTAAAATAGTTCTTTTTCTTTCATACATTTTTTTTAATGTATCACCGTCAATGTACTGCAGTACTTCTAAATTTAAATAGCCCTTCCAAAAACAAGATTTTGCCCTATTTATTCCAACGTTATGTATTGTGGCATAATGTTTTTTTCTTTTTTAAGTAATTTTAATTTAACTTACCAAGTACCACTCGTGACTCCAAAGTTCGTCATTGAACCAAGGTTGTCTAGTGAGATATTCAGTGATATTTTTCAATAAAGTGTAATTATCTTCTACTCTCTTTACTCTGTGCAATGATTCATCCGGATTAGGCATGGGATAGCGCTTGACCCTCATTTTCGAAAAAAGTTGCTCTGCCCATCTAACCTGATGAAAGAATTACTTATTATTTTATAAATTGTCATTTGTCTTGCCACATGCATTGAGGATATATCATTTAAAAATAATGTCAAACTTAATAAAAAAATCAAATAATATAAACATGTATCACAAATAATAATATCAAGGGACCCAGCTTAGTATTTGCTGTTCCCTGATTTTTCAGCTGATTGATTTAGACGTTGGACCAACATACTTAGATATAAGCACCATAAAATTAAATTTAAAAAAAATATAGAAAACAACATTTAACAACAAAAACTAAACTGAAATTAGAGAGCAATCAGTCGATCACAGTTAAAATCACGGCTAATCAACGGTGGGCAAAATTTAATCCACTTAAAAGGTAAATTATACCTTTACTAGCGGCCCGTCCCGGCTTCGCACGGGTGGACATTTTTCTCGTTTTTGCAACATTTTTGAATGCTCCGCTCCTATTGGTCGTAGCGTGATGTTATATAGCCTATAACCTTCCTCGATAAATGGACTATCCAACACAAAAATATTTTTTCTTTTCCAACCAATAGTTCCTGAGATTAGCGCGTTCAAACAAACAAACTCTTCAGCTTAATAACATTAGTATAGGTTTATGGTACATGAACCAAAAACATTTGACACGAAACTGGTTGAAGATAGATGATACCCAATTCTGCTAAAGTAACTGATGGATACACAAGAGTTCTCTGAAGATATGTTTTAGTTTGTTAATTGAAATCCAAACAAATGCGTTGCTAATTATACCAGTTCTTATTCAAATTCTGCTAACGTTTCCTTGAAGAAGGATAAAAAGTTAAAAACAGTATATTTTAGTGCAGTATATTTTAGGACAATAGGTAAGTACATTATGTATGTATATTTAAATTTATCCCACACTATTAAAACATAAAAATACGCTAAATACTCACACAATAATATTCTTTCTCATTCAACAAGTCTCTATAGAAATCCCTCGACCGAACAAAACCTTGTGCTACTTAGGTACTATGCTACGTTTAAATATAGCGGCAACTGAAACCGCCACGTGTAAGCAGAGTTCAAAGTTACCAGGCGCACAGATACAATAAGAGACATAGTTTAACTCACCCTCCTGTCCTTGATGAGTGTCGACGTGTGGTGACTGGGGGTGCGCCGCTGCTTCCCGTGTTCATATTTCAAAAATGTATAAGTGTCCGGGAATCCGTAGACCTAAGAAAAAAAAACATTTATCAAAAAAGACTTCAAACTTTTTGAAATTTGGGTCACCCTAATTTTAGCGATCTATTTCTTCAGTAGGAAATTCAAGATGTAGAAAGGTTACTTGAAAATAAAGTTGTCATTGCTACACAAAATTTAACTAAGGAAAACAATACGAGTATTCATTCAAATGTTCAAATGTATGTTATAACTGTTGCATGATCTATTGAAAAATTAACCAATGTTTTATATTTAGTTAATAATAATATATTAAATATGAAATTATTGACACTTTTAGACCCATTTTCAACAACCAATGATGAAAGTTAAACTGACATTAGCTATGATACCGAATATTTAATTTACATTAGCAATACAATTAATTGGATTGCATCATGCTCCAGCCAACGGTTTCTTAGGACTAACGAACGTAAAATCTTTTTAAATGGGATTTGGGCTATACGTACCTACCTTACTTAATAACGAAGAAGTTAGTATGTGATCCCTCACTGCTTGAGTATCATGACCAGGGACCACAAGTTCTTTATCTCTATTATCTACTGTTCTGTTCCCTATAGCTTTCTTTGTGGATTGGATTGCTTTGTTCATTGCAAAGTTAAACCAGAGCTTTGGAATTTGTCAAGATTCCACGTGTAAAATCTTCTTTTCCATCTACTGTAGAAAAATATCGTAATTTTGTTTTAGATAAAAAAATGTGAAAATTATGACTTGTTTCGATGAATAACCTCAGTAAAACAGCTAAATGCCTATTAATGATGTAATGACGCGAACCACGGCTGAAACCCCTTATGATTTACTTATTCATAAACCGACAAATTCTAACAGTTTATTAAACTAACAATAATTTAGGAGATTTGGTCCGATACAGAATCTTCAGGTCTTGAATTGTGATGATTTTCAGCACTGAGGGCTGAGGAGATGATGTAAACAATAAAATAACAATCGAGTCACATTAAGACAAACATAATTTTATTTCTGGGACAGTGAAATCGCTGTCAGATACTAGTAGTATTAGAACATAATATACATATACCCAGCATGTACATTAATAGCAAAGTAAAACAGCCACGTGTAAGGAGAGTTCAAACCTACCAGGCGCTTAGACACACGAAGGTGTATTGGAACCGTTATATTTTTATGTGTGGGTATCTTTCAAAGTTTGTCAATGTCAAACTCTATCATGACGTCATAATATGAGTAATGGTGTAACGTCCCATGTTTTCTTTTTTCCAAACAATACGAAGGCTACTTGGATTTATGTAGCTTCAATAGAAATGTGAGATTCAGGTAAATTTTTAATGATAATGAGACATTCATTTCCGACTACCGCCCCATCTCCATATAATTTCCCTCCAAAGTCCTGGAACGCTTTAAGCACAACCAGCTTAGTGCTTTCCTTTGCAAAAACAATACCTTTGATCCTTTCCAATCTGAGTTTCGTCCTGAACATAACAATGTCTCAGTTTCCACATTATATTAGGTCTGGAAAATGAAAATGTGACAATATTTCCGTACTTGATTTTAGTAAAGCCTTTTTAAGCCTTTAACATTATCGATTTCGATATGAAGTTTAGCATACTCTGCTCCCTGAACATATTTTCAACTGCGATTGATTGGTTTTGACCACCGACAACGTGTTTCACATTGAAGGTAAAATTTCCTGCTTGATGTAATGCTTCTGTCGGAGTACTACAGGGGGGCATTCTTTCTCCTCTACTTTTCGCAATGTTTATTAACTCAATTTCAAATCAACGTCTTTTATCCTACCACCATACGCTAGCTCCTTTATTTGGAGTTGTTCAAATGGTCAACAAAGATTTAACACGAAAAACCGACTGGAGTATAGCTCATAGATTTAAGGTTAACTCTACGCAGGCCTAACTCATTGTTGTCGACAGCCCTGCGCTGACTTCCAGAACTGGCTGGTCACAATTTCTTCAGATAGTATTTTATGGTACATACACACGACGACATCAAGCTATCCGAACATTGTATGGAAATTGACTGAAAGATACTTTCTTGGCGATGAGACCGCATAAACCCATAATTTACATTGCGTTTCTGTTTTTTGCAGTTGTTGTAGTGTACAATAAAGCGTAAGTATTATATCTTTTTAACGTTTTTATAAAGCAAATGTAGAATAAATCGAAACAAGAGCAGAGACCGGTTGCTGAAACTCATCTTGGACAAATAATAAATTCCACTTAAAGAAACGGGACATTACATTGGATTTACTTTTTTCACGAAAATTTGGTAGAAAATATTCGCAGAGTAGTACCACTGCGAATATTTTCAGTCAAGTTTTCAGCGTATAAGGCACACACGTATCAGCATCAATTCGCAATTCAGCGATTCGCTACTGATTTTGCAAAAGACTTGGATATGTGGAAAAAGGGAAGGGCTTTGTCCTGCACTGGGACATCGTCGCCATCATCAACTTATGAGGTACGAACTATATACTCTTGGATGTTCAGAAATGTTCACTTCTCTTTGACACTATTAATTCTCTGTCCTTGTCACGCGAAACGGATATCGTACGGAGTGTTGCTTCTGTCTAGCCAACAATTTATAATCGTTTATAATTTGAGCATTTTATTAAATACTAGCGACCCGCCCCGGCTTCACACGGGTGCAATTTAAAGACTAATGTAGGGCATATAAACCTTCCTCTTAAATTACTCTATTGCTGAAAACTGCATTAAAATCCGTTGCGTAGTTTAAAAGATCTAAGCGTACAGACAGCGGGAGCGACTTTGTTTAATACTATAAAAAGAAGATTTCATTGGTTTTTTCACTGCTGGTTATCATTTTTTAAATAGTATAAAGATTTCTATTAAAAAAATAATAGTCAAGTACCCTATTGTATCTCCTGGCCTCCCGCATATGCCGCGAGTCGCGACCTTCACGGTCTCCTTTATCTGTGTGATGTTGGTCTACCCGTTCGACCCGTATTGGGACGTCACAACTGTCACGAACTCATAAAAAAAGACAGTTGGTAGTAAATAACTGAGGCCAATGCTTTGTATCTATTTTTAGAGGGTGCATACAAAATCTGAAGAGGACTTATAATGATGTTGCTTAGAATTGGTCACGATAACATTTTGTTTTGGCTACTGAAATAATTTAAATTGTATATTTTGAAAACTATAAACAATGTGTTCAATGGTAGAATGTACTTCAAATAGAAAATAAAATAAATAGAATTAATAAGTCAATTATAAATCTTTGTAGATGTAAACTTATCTACCACTGCACGTGTTATATGTACTTAGGTACGTCTAGAAACAACAAGAAAACGGCCAACACGTGCCAACCAATAATATTATTTCCACCCTCGCCAAATCTCGACACCCCCACTGTAATTATAATTTGTTCTAAATAACTCCTCGGTACTCCTCCATTCCTGGTATTTGACGTCTGAAACAATGGGATGTAGGCGGCGCCCTAGCACGGATTTGAGAACATATTTGGGCGGTTTCAACCCTCCAGGGAGGGCTCTATTGACCTCTCAATCCTCGTTTTATCGTCTTTATAAATGACTAGCGACCCGCCTCGGCTTCGCACGGGTGCAATGTAGATACTAATGTGTGGTATATAAACCTTTCTCTTGAATCACTCTATCTATTGCTGAAAACTGCATTAAAATTCGTTGCGTCGTTTAAAAGATCTAAGCGTACAGACAGCGGGAGCGACTTTGTTTTATACTATGTAAAGAAGATGCTCTTCTTTGAAAGACATTGACAAAATGGAAGACAACCAGCATGGATATCTTTACTTCGCTAGTCAAATATAAAAATTACCTGAGTATCCGTTGAACCTGAAGTAAATTATTTTAATAGGCATTAGGTATATTTCTGTTATTCTAATGCTGCGTCCAGACCTGCCGAATGCGCCGCGAATGCGCCCTTCGCGAGCCGCTTGCGAACTGCGCGCGCGCGGCTCGCGCGCCGCTCGTGCGCACATAGCTTCTTTTGCGTTTGAACTATGAGTCTCAGTTGTGAATTTGCTTCCGAAGAAGTCGGACCATACGACTGCCGTTAGCATAATTTCTGCAGCATCGGCTATTTTATTACTGACAAAAACTAATTCGATTTTAACTGCACGCGAGCAGCACGCGCGCAGTTCGCAAGCGGCTCGCGAGCGGCGCATTCGGCAGGTCTGGACGCAGCATAAGGATGAACATTATAAAATGCACGCTGTATGTACTTTAACCTACTATATCATACACGTAGCTCCTTGCGTTCTTCGATTTGTTGTAATTTTTCAAACTTCACAAGCCGCAAGTTTTTAACGTTTGTACTACAAGATCTAAACTAAGGTCTAAGAATGTAATAAGAGCATTCTGATATTATGCTTTATTTATTTTATTCAAATTTGTGTTAAGTAACGATACGTCCGGCGCACCCTGGGCAGTCAGCCCCGCTATCAACCTTGCTGACTGGCTAATCTTTTCGCCACCCCGCATAAGCTATTCTCGTATAACTCGTGCCGACACGAGAGAAGAAAGAGTTTGAGTGCTTATAAAAAAAAAAAAAAACAAAAAAAATGACATACAGCCGAATTGAGAACCTCCTCCTTTTTTTGGAAGTCGGTTAAACATTGCTTTTAATGTCATAATGATTACGAAACAAACAATCATGCTTGATATGTATTTGATACTAGCTATTACTCGCGGTTTTACCCGCATCCTAGGGGAACTACTTGATGTACCCGGACAAAAAGTATTCTATGTGTTACTCCAAGGCATAGTCTATCTGTGTGCCAAATCTCATCCAAATCCGTTTAGCCGTTTTTGCGTGAAAGAGTAACAAACATCCATACATTCATACATACAAACTTTCGCGTTTATAGTATTAGTAAGGATGTAAGTATACTAATTACAGCTGCCTAAAAGCAAATGTAGTAAATGAGAAATAATATAGAACATTGAACATAGGTACAATTCAAATTCTATGATTCGTTCACCTGTTGCTGTGTTAAACGTTGTAGATATGTACCTTAAAATGATTACGCATGTTGTTAACATTAATTTAAATATACTTAAGTAAGAAAAAGCTTGAATTAAACTCTACGTTTACACTATTTAAATATTCTGTATAAAACTTTAAAGGTCATCTGTTGGAAACCTATCTACCGACCTATTCTAGAACGTAATCTGAACAATAACTGAAGGAACAACAAAACGAGCTTGCGTGACAATGTCATCGGTGTGACATGTATGTCACATGAAAATGGATGCCGTCATGTGATGTCTCAAACACACGTAAGTACTAGGGCAGCATAAACGCGAGGCGATAACGAATTTCCACACATCATGTGCTTATCAACATACGAGTACACGCCCCGCCTACGCGCGCCTGTGATAACGCGATGTTGCGCGATACGATAGCACACACGATAGTATTATCACACTCATATAGAGTTGATGGAATTAGTATTATACAGAATTTAATCTGATTTGTTTTAATTAGTTCATAGCGTTATGGCTTATGGCATAGCCACTTCGAAATCGAAAACGGTCTTAATTAATTATTTTTTATCTGTCCCGAAATAATTAATGTACCAATTCAAATTGCCTCTTTATGAATTAAAATGCTGTTTATACTTAATAATTTGATATTAGATGACATATTTTTTATTACGAGTCATAATTCTTATAAGTAGGTAGGTATAGCATTGTTTAATTCCGGTAACTAAGATAGTAACAAACGCCTGTTCATTCGGCAACGGCAACATGTGATAATAATTTGGTCTGACATTAGCAGGCGTTGAAGGTTCCTCTATCCTAATTCTTTTTTTTTTGCTAATTTGTCTTTAAAGATAATTACCTAATATTTGTAAAAATAAAAGTGCCATAACATTACATAAATCTTAAAACTATGTATTATCATTCTTAATAGTGTTATTCGACGTAAGAAGCCACACAGTTTAGCTTTTCAATTCTCCACTACTAGAACAGACACTATGGCTACAACATACAGACATATTAACACAGTCGCACACAACATAACATAACCACACCACCATACACGCATAGAATATGTCTACGTACACATGCGATCTAATTCCACTCATCTATATCACACAAACAAACATACCATACTTTACACAGGGGAGGGGTCGTGTGAAAACATCACACGTGTGTAGCACGTGTCATTTCGTGGAGTCATGTGAGTTTTCGGAGTCACATGTGTACTAGGAGAGCAGGGTCGACAAGGAGATGTGAAACACATATGCACGTTGTGCGTGTGAGGGTGTTCGTGTTGGGGTAGGTCGGGCTACGTGAAGGGTGTGACGCGTAGGGCAAAAGTTGCCTATTGATATGGCTATGATACGTATTTGATAGAATAGAATCGAGAATTTTGATGGAAAGGATGAAATACCGAAGTGCATATTTTAAAAAGAGAAGAAGAGTAGAATGCCTCGTCAAAAAATAGAACATCATCAATAAACGTTCCATCAAATTGTAAGTTAAGTCTAACACGCAAATTTTATTACTTACTTAGCTCTCAAGCGGAGTTTTTTTCTGATAGATACAGCTGATAGCTTTGTTTAGAATGGAATACCTGATATGATTGTATTTTATCTTAAACTAGCGACCCGAACCGGCTTCGCACGGGTGCAATGTAGATACTAATGTGTGGTATATAAACCTTCCTCTTGAATCACTATATCTATTGCTGAAAACTGCATTAAAATCCGTTGCGTAATTTAAAAGATCTAAGCGTAAAGACAGCGGGAGCGACTTTGTTTTAAACTATGTAAAGATTATAATACAATCAACTTCATTAACAGAGCGATGTTTTTTAACTTTACATAACATACCAGAAGCGTTAATTATTAATTAAATGAGAAACCTACTTATAAAGCTAGTTTATAATTTAAATAAGTGATATATAGGATTTCGATATACATACTTACCACAATTAAGTACAATTTTTACTATAGTACCTACAAATTATATACTCGAATCGAAAAATATCAGCTGAGTGTGCTAATGAGGTATAAGTTACTGCAAGACGATCAAGACAAGTATCGCAGACAGAACCAAATAAATAATAACGAGAATTTAATAAAATATTTTGGAACCACCTGATACAATATTCTAAAAATTGAACCTGAATGACCCTTTCGTGCCTTTAATATTCTAAAAATAAACAACGATCGATCATTCACAATATCAGTAACGAAAGTTTCCAAGATGGAATGAATGATGACTGCTCGCACGTGGTACCCAAGGTTATTCAACCTTGTAAAGTTGAACGACACAATTCGGTTTTGTAAGAAACTGCGTAAACTCGACAACGGAATAACACAGCTGTTTTATGAAACCCTGATACCTCACACATTTTTGTTACGTTTTAAGTAAAAATGATTTTTCTACGTTATCTGTGGGAGATTTTATGAATATTAGAAAGTTCACGGTCCTAGTATCGAAATAGATATTATGGGTTCAAATGAGTACTATAATGTTGTTATACATAAAATTAAACCAAAAAGTTTGTAAATTAAATGATTACATAATTTTTCAAAAATATTGTCATAAACGTGCGATATTCTTTCAGTTATTTTACGGCCATTCACATAAATATAAGGAAGTTACAAAGTCGTAGTATGCTGTAAAATTGTAAGTACTTCACGTTTATTTTCATGCTGAAACACGCACACAGCAACAGGTTCGTGACGAAAACAACCTTGACGCGTCTAACAACATGTTTCCCGAACCTACTTCACAGAAGTCCCGCCCCTGTAAACTACGGAAATAGAACGCCGCTGAAACTTGCTGAAAAACATATCCTTCACGGTTCTGTGAGCCTGGTACGAGCGACGCTAATTCCACAGTTAGCGCCGCCTGAAAAACTGAAAGCTACTGTTTAGCATGTTTGCGCTAAAACCCACAAGAGGGTAGGCTGTACAACGTCAAATCAAATATTGCTACGACAGTTTTTAGACACAGAGCCATCTATCGAGTTAAGATCGAAGTTGTTCGCTACGAATATCTGGAAATATGTAGCAGCGTTTGGTTGTGTTGAAACGACAATACTTTTTCTCAAATATACAGAGATGCCTCTTGTGTGCGACACCATCATCAAGCAGAAGGTTTTCAAACCGCTGAAGTATGTTTTTAGTTACAGAAATCATTTCTGGGTTTTTAATGATGTTTCATACTACCTAATTTTTAGTTAGAGAATGCTGAATGAAATGCGAGAGATGAGAATGCTGGATATACGTCGTCTGTTAAACAGTCATATTTCCTCCCTTACGTTCCCTAACTTATTAAACAGAATTAAATTTATTCAATTTGCCGAAAGGTTCATGAATAAATTAGCTTGCTCTTGGTTGTTATTTATTATCATAAAACCGACAATACACATGCCTGTAGCGTACACAATAGCATGCAAGGTGCTTGCAGAAATAAGCTACGTGTGTACATAAAAAGGTATACCCGTAGCGTAGAAAGCAAGCAAGTAAATTGCACAGCATATGATTTGTTGGCGGGGGCTGTTATCAGACAGATGGCACACTGGAATCGTCCCACAGCTGCAGGGATGCCATTCCAGTGGGCTTCTATAACAGTGTGCCATTAAAAGGCATTTATTATTTATTTATTTAAATCAGAACGACATAAAGCCAATTACTCTGATTAGGTACACATAACAAAGAATATTAGTTATAACTTGACATAAATATTGACATTAATATAATTAAATATAAAACATATTTCACTTGCAAATGTATCTCCGTGTATGAGGGGCTTCATGGCTAATTACCAACCGCTCGGATCATAAGATTTGCAAGGTTAAGCTGCGCTTGTCGCGGTCAGTCTGTGGATGGAAACCGTGTCGTTACACATCAAGACCCTTCCGTGCCTCGGAGACCACGTAAAACTGTCGGTCCCGGGTGTCATACGAATACCTATGACAGTCGATACTGGTTGTCAGAAGCCCGAAAGTCTAACATCTGGTCTAACCCTAGGATATCGGCATTACCCAGTAACTAGGTTGCAGAGGTCTGATATTCAGCCGCATCTGGTTAGACTGGAAGCTGACCCCAACATAGTTGGGAAAAAGCTAGGCAGGACAAATGTATCTCCATGTACTGTGCAATTTTTTGGCATGCCAGCTACCAGCTACTGAAATATTTCAGTGGCGTGTCGGCATCGAAGTAACAACTTTGTTCTAAGATTTTGAAAATACCTAAAAAGACACCTTTCCATACAAACTCAACAAGCTAATCGTTAATTTTATGTATTGTGTTGAATGTTATAACAATGTCAATACATTAGCCACTCAACCGCCCGGCCCCCGCCGCCGAATTTCAGCCAACCGCCACGGACCGCGCGGTCTTGTTTATGTAATTTGACCCCTTCTGACCTTAGCGATAAAAACACCTGAGTCCAATAGACGAACAACGTATTTTTTAAAGAAAACAAGATGCTAAAAGTAGCAATAAATTCTTACCAACACGTTTTCTAATGTCAGTTCAATTGTAAAATTGAGACTTGAACATCTAGGTTGTTCATTGTGAATTAACTTCAGTGCTTCAGTGAGATTTACCCGTTCCGACGTAAATCTAATTAAGTGCTAGAAAAATAACCCAAGCTTACAGTAGGTACTTACGTTGTGTAGGCGTTACATGCGTAGAGGGGTGTCCTTTTTAATGAAGGAAGTGTAATTTAAGTGCTAGTAATTAATTGAACGATTGAATTAAGTAATGCTGTTTGTTTTAAACGTGAATTGGTTAGAAGACATTGACGAAACTATTAAGCGCCGGCTCAGATCTGGCGAGGCGCAGCGCAGAGTAGGTATTTTTCATTGCCAAACCATTATCGACTTTGCTAGCGTATAAGACGACACGTTTGACGACGCGTTTGGTGCAGTGGCTGAGCGATCGGCTTCTGTGCTACGGATCGTAGGTTCGATTCCCGCTCGGAACAAATATTTGTATAGCCTACAGATAGTTGTTCCGAGTCTGGTTGTTTGTGCATGTGAAGATTTGTGTCTGTAAACGCACCCACGAGACAGGAGAAATGCTAGTGTGGGGCAACGTTTAAAAAAAAAAAGAAGTCCCTGTACTTCTTACCAGGCAGACTGCCGCGGACAAAAACCAACCACAAATCACGTGCCAAATGTCGCGACGGGCACAACTATCAACCACTGTCACTTCAGACCGCCGGACAGAAAGTCCGTCGTCTGCTCAGGGCCTAAGTATTGGAAACTTTTCAGCCTGGGCTTTTCATAGGGCCTGGCCAACGAAAGTAGTCCACGAAAAGCGGCGGCAATTTAAAAAAATCTTTAGCTATGTTGATAGCTAAAGATTTTTTTAAATTGCATTGCATTCATACTCAATAATTTCTTCACGACATGTTCCTCGTTCCTCCGCATCACATGCCCATACCATGACAACCGGTTTCCACACAACTTCTCGGTCACCGGCACCACTTTCAGGCTTCCTCTTACATACTCATCTCATACTATCAACACTGACTATACACCAAATTAACGGTTTCATTTTCCAGAGAAATTGATTTTTGTTAGGTACATACATTAGAGTAGATTCATATGCAGAAATAGGTTAACTAATAAACAAGTAAATAGGTGTCGAGATTTTTTTTAAATGCCGCCCTTTCTCGTGGACAATTTCGTTGGCCAGACTCTATGGGATGATTTCCACCAAACGGCTCACATCGCATCGGATCGGAAAGGATACGAACGGATGCGGCGACATCTGAACGTATCCGTTTCAGCGCCTAGTCAAATAGTTTTATTCCTACCGTGTTAACGTGTTCTAATGTTTGAAAGGATCCGATCGGATACGACGACATGCGAACGGAGCCGATCGCACGTCGCAGCATACTTTTGGCTATGATCGCGTGTCGTGGAAGACGCCCGCGGTCAAGCTACTGTACGCGGCTTAGTAATATAGACTTTCAATATTGTGTACACGATTTAATATTGTTTAAAGATTGTAAAAGTCGTTCTGATCCGATGCGATGCGAGCCGTTTGGTGGAAATCATCCTTATGAGGGAAGGTAGTGTTAGAAAGTATATCAAACGTACCTACTTGTTGCCTTCCTGTATCTACGTTGCCTTTGATCATTCGTATCATCGTTCCTATTGTATACTACAGGTCAATCAGTCAGGATAGTAATCAAGCAAGCCGGGATCAGTAGGCTTATAATGTACGTTGGACCTAGCTATATGTATCTATCGACGGTCGGCAGTGTTAACCACGTATGTGTAAAATACTAATTTTAACAAGAGATAGAAACAACTGTCTCCTGAAAAAAAAATGGCCGATCAAATGTTAATGGGCGAATATTCGAAAAATATTAACAAAAATTGAGAACTTCATTAGCATCATCCCAAAGTTAAGGATGCAGATGTTTAATACTATAATTATGATAATGAAAACTCAAACTATACCGCTGCCGTCAAGCAATAAGACAAGAATAAAAACAATCTGACAATACTATAACGTTAACAACCGGGAGAAGAATGATTTGTTAAAATAATGTTAAAAAATTTCGAATATTGATCCTAATACAAGTTTGTCATCGTACATCATAGATACCTTAGAAGTATTTGAATTGAAAGTTTGTTGAACTAGTACGTGTATGACGAGTTTATCAATCGAAAGAACAAATAAAACGCTTTTTAAGAAAATTTGATTTACGACATACATCGATGTTATTGGTGATGTTCTTCACAAAGGTCAGGTGCGTAGTACTCTCAACCGGCGTGCGTGTATGACAAGATGTATGAATGTGGATGAAGCGAAAGGGGTATGTAAGAGTCGTAGCATGTGGCGTTCTATAGTTTCTGCCTACCCCCATGGGAAAAAGGCGTGAGTTTATGTATGTATGTATGTTGATTTACGAGGTTTTCACTGCCGAGCGTCGCTATACTGTACCTACGTAAAAAACTGCCTCGTTGGTCTAGTGGTGGCAAGCGCGACTGCTGATTGTGAAGTCTTGGGTTCGATTCCCAGGTCGTGCAAAGTGGTATTGGGTTTTCCCATATGGAATTCCTCAGTGGCAGCCCGGAGTTTGGATTTATGCCCGGTTGATGGCAATAGGCTGGCCCCCTATTACATGGGAATTATACATAACGGCAAAATAAGGGTGTTACTATGCACCTCTGCCCATCCCTTCGGGAATACAGGCGTGATGTTATGTTATGATGTTACATTACGTAACACAACGAAGAGTAAACTCTGTAATTGGCTGATGGGTAGATTACGTAGGTAGGTACATGTTCATACACTTTTTGCCACTATCCACGCTATTCCCCAATTTATATTTTTCATAACCTCTTTCAGTTTTGTAGTCAGTTAACATAACTAACATCATCCTACAAGATCAGCTGCACAAAGTAAACAAGTAAAAAAATTAAATTAAAAATTTAAATAACCCCCGACACAAAAAAAACCTCTAAAAAGTAAAAAATAAAATAAGTTTGTTGACCCTTTATTAAAAGTACCTTTTTTATCTTGGGACAATCCTCATGGATGTTCCTCGCCCGGGGTAGACGAGGGGTCTACCGGACTCTTACCGGCTAAAACCCACGGTGTTCCTCCTTCTGACTGTAGGCCGGGGTCGCGGGATTCGCCTAAGCATGCACCGCAACCCCGGCAGGTCTTGGTCCACCAACTGCTGGTGGACCCCTCTTCTATGGGGCCCCCCACCCTACGACCTCCTGAGAGGTGCAGGGAGCACCCCACATCACCGGCGCACCAGAACACGTGGCACGCCGTGACCAACCCGGGGACCAAACAAGCACATGGGCGCCAGACTACCCCGTATCTGGGCACCCTTGGTCCCCCTGCGACGGGTCAGGTTACTGTAATATTTTGATCCAAGCGTCGTCGCGTCGTAGGACCGGTAAGTTATCATTACCAAGCTTATTTTTTGTATTCTGTTATTTTATTTATTTAAAATAAAAAAATAAATAGGTAATTCATTTTTTGTCGGGGGCTAAAAAATCAACAATATCTCAAAATCCTGAATATCATAGCTTGAACTATGCCCACGTTTTAACACTGTGTGATAACTGGATAGCGTGGATAATGGTATCGATTCTGTTGCACACTTTGACAGGACTAAACTAAACTAAGGGTGTTTGTCTCTTTCTGTTTCAATAGAAAAAGAAAGTGACAGAATTGCTTTTAGTCTAGTTTAGTACCGTCAAAATATGCAACGGAATCGACGCCAATGACAAAAAGTTTACGATTGTATTACACTTGACCTTTCCATCAACCAATTAGACGGCTTGTTCTTCGTTGTGCTACGTAGGTACTGTATACTCCGTTAGAACAAAGTTTTTGTAATAACAATGTTTATACAGGGTGTAAACGAAATCATGCAATTCCTTCAAACTTCGTGATGTACTGCTGACATAGATTAACCCTGCACAGGATAAATCTATGTCAGTAGTACATCACGAGGTTTGAAAGAATTACACGATTTCGTTTACACCCTAATCACCCTATATACTCCGTTAGAACAAAATCTTTACAATATCAATGTTTATATATCGCTAATCCAACAGAACAATGACGTAATTACATTTTCATTATAGAAGGGTTAAATCTGCCGATTCTTCTCCGTAATATTGCAAAAACTGAGCCTTCCCCAACGACATTCACGCCATCTATCGCAAACTACTGTTATGAACAATTAAACGGGAACTTGTGACATCAAAATGTCAATTTCGACTTTTTGTAATTACGTCTTTGTTCTATTGAATGAGTGATATAGGAACTGTCAAACATATTATTAAACCTCATATTTTCTTGTCTGTTATGTAATAGCCGTAAAACAAAACTTAATTATCCCATTCCACATACAATTAGCGTCCTTGTATCGTCAATATTGAGCCTTCTATGCCAAACACAACATTGTTTTCAGCACATAATTTAAATTAGTCTCAGTAAGGCCTGTCTCACACGGCGCGTGTTAAGACATTGGATAAACAAATGATTAGTGACACAAACTGAGACAAATGGTCTCAACTAATTCCTGGACATTTGTCATGATTAGACGCGTACAAGGTGACGGACAATATGAGACAGCTGGTAGACAAAACTACGCCTGCTGTTGTGTGTTGTGTGAACATTTTTTTGTTCCAAATAACATGATCACTGTCATATCTATGATAGCGACCAGTCCCGGCTTCGCACGGGTGGACATTTTTCCCGTTTTTGCAACATTTTTCATTTATGCGCCGCTCCTATGTATCGTAGCGTGATGTTATATAGCCTATAACCTTCCTCGATAAATGGACTATCCTACACAAAAATAATTATTCAATTCCAACCAGTAGTTCCTGAGATTAGCGCGTTCCAACAAAGAAACAAACTTCAGCTTTATAATCTTCTATATAAATAAAAATGAATCGCCAAATGTATTGCTAAGCGCAAAACTTGAGAACGGCTTGACCAATTCGGCTATTTTTTTTTTTTGTATATTTTCCTTAAGACATAAGGAAGGTTCTTATGGAGAGAAAAAACATAAAAATTGCGTGGAAAATAGTAAAAACAACACTTTTCTTTTCCCACTACAGGCCAATGACTTTTGACAGAACGAAGTCTGTCCGGGCAGCTAGTATTAGTATAGATTTCGCTAGTGAGTGTAGATTGTTATTGGATACTCTGAAGTAGGTGTTATACAATTAGATCTTTATCTTTTTGATGAAAATCATGCAGCTAATTAAACAAATCAAAATTAATAGGAATCATTGCAGATTCAGATCATCAACGCTGATAAAGTTTAGTGTTTTTAATAACTTTTATTCTTTCCAACAGACCATTCTCAGTATTTTCTAACAAGCCTCTTTATTGCTCTTCAATTACAGTTTACTCCACAACGGTCGTTTTCCAAGAAAATAACCTGACCTTTAGCAGAACTGGTAGCAATTTCATCTGCCTACAATAAACTATTGCTATAATAATCCTTTATAAAACTTTTAAGTTAAATGGTTTTATCTTGCAGTACCTACCCCTGCATCATGAGTATTTGAGGATAGTAGGTTGAAATTATTATACTCAATATTATTATCCTGAGAATTGAATTTGTGTGCGAAGTTTCAGGAGAATCAGTTAAGCAGAAGTAGTTTAATAATCTGTCGCAAGATTTGAAACAAATATATGAATTTAATTAAAACCGCTTAATAAAAACACATTTTACTCACTACTAGCTGTGTCCTCACGGCTCCGCCCGTAGCCTACTCAGTGATAATGTAGCTTTCTAACGGCTAAAGAATTTTTGAAATCGGTCCAGTATTTTTTAAGTTTATTCGTTACATAATAAAATCCAAAAATCCAAATCTTTCCTCTTTATAATATTAGTCTATACTAACTAGTCTACTTCTATAAGTATAGATACAAAATACTCCAATGGCATCAGTGTCGCCATTTGTGTCATGTGCTACGAGTATAATAAAAAATGCCCTCCCCGTCCCAGTGATTGATATCAATACTAATTACGATGGTTAAATCATGGTATGTACAGCTAGAAGGATCAATGGCCCGCGTAAGCTTCATGTCGACCGGCCATTGGTCCATTTGTGCACGTTATATGTTATAACTATAAATCGTCTCGAAACTTTTACAAAAAGCATTAGGCAACGATGAAAATAAATATGTCTAATAAAATGCCCAAGTTATAAGCGATTTAATATTGTTAATAGACAGAGACCACAGTATTGAATGATAGCGTCATTATTCAAAAATTTCTTAGAAGCTTGACATTAGTCCTTATAACGTTTGTTTCGTGCGACAACGGCAGAAATTGCGCCATTAAAAAGCTTAGAAACGTGTCTCCTCCGTTTTTAGATTGATTTTATTATTTTTTTAACAATCGTTCTATTTCTATACCTTTTTTGGTAGGTATTATAAAAATTCAATTAAAACCTTCCTAATTTACTGGAAATGTTATGTTGGAAATACTTTAACCGTAACATAATGTTAGGTAGGTCCAACTTCTAATAAATGTTAAATGTCTCGCTTAAATTTTACCAAGTGCACAACAACCATTAATTCAGAAATACACATACGATGGTAATTAATCTGTACTATTCATAATCACATATTTACGCTAGTACTTAAGGCATGATGGATCAGAAAGGCTATGTACATACATATATTTAGCGGTCTTAAATCTTTGGACAGTCATTTAATATTGATTACTAGCTGTGTCCTCACGGCTCCGCCCGCGTAAGAAGTTTTATTCCAGTAATAAATATAGTCTATGTTACTCAGTGATAACGTAGCTTTGTAACGGCAAAAGAATTTTTGAATTCGGTCCAGTAGTTTTTATGTTATTCGTTATATACAAAAATACAAATCTTTCCTGTTTATAATATATAAGTATAGATTAGCTTTTACCCGCAGCTTCGTTTGTGAGTTTTTTTTCACTCCATTAGAGGAGGAATTTTGAAAAATCCTTCCTAAGTGGATACCTACGTTATAAAAGGTACCTACTTGTCAAAATTGCAAGTTTCTAACCCCAGCGGTTTAGGCTGTGCGTTAATAGATCAATCAGTCAATCAGCTTCTGTTTTTATATGTATACAGATTGCCTATTTACCGTACAAACAATATAATAAGAAGAAATATTTCCACAAGAAACTACTAACATTAGACGTCTTGAGTCTCGACCACTCCTAAAGTTGCCGTAATTGTCGTAAAAGCTAAAGGATTACATAAGACGGGCAAGGCATCCATCTGTGTCCTAATAACATTGTACTGCAATCTCAAAACTGTCCATCAACGTGTTGATGACCACATTTCCCCTGGGAATCGTTCGTCAGCGCGTCTGAAAGGACCAAATATTTGAGGCTTTTACGGGTATTATGAAATAAAGTTTCGTAACGCGTTTTGTCTGTGTGGCGGCATCTATCACGCCACATAAGAATTACGCAGCACGACGATTGCCTAACAATCTACAGCGACAACAATGACAGCTGTCAAATGAAACGTTACAAATCCTGCATCGCGATATCAAGATTTGACAAGCAGATAGCATATACAAGGGTGGTTGGAAAGGGGGTACTAAGCCGCGGGCCACCTAAAGTATCACTGATGACTATTTTAAAGCAAGTGTTAACATTTCAAAATTCGATAAATTTTATTTGCATGCAAAAATATTTTTATTTTAGTTATTTCAACAAAAAAATCATACCTGCTTTAGTTATGAATTCAGAAAATTAATTTTCTAATCCTTGACCCCAAATATGACCGAAATTATAAAAACAGCTGATCATAGCTACGGACAGATAGATTTTAGCATATTTTTTACGAAATCTTTGAAAAGCTATTTCTCTTAAACTATCGAGTTTTGGGGAAAGTTGTAGAACAAAAGTTATCCCTTATTATGGGTACTTTAATACCCTTTCGGCTTAGTACCCCCTTTCCGACTAACCTTGTATACAACTTCCCAACATCAACCGTTGGGCAGTAGCCCGCCAGGCATAAGACCGGCCTAGCTGGAAGATCCTCCCTTTTCGTTAGAAGAATACCATACCTCGTTCCGCCACAGTCTGTATTTTAAGACTTCAGTTTCTTTTCTATGTCTTGGTTGGTGGCTAATTAACAACCGCACGAAACGGACGAGCTTTGAGGATAAGCTGCACTTACCGCGGTCAATCCGTGGACGAGTGACCGTTCGTTTTACATAGGCACCCCTCCGTGCATCGAAGCTAGTGAAACCCCAGGTCCCGGGTATCATATGATTACCTATGGTAATTAGAGAACGTCTAAACTAAAATGGCACGGCCCTCCATCGCAGTTATCCTTAGTTGTTCTGCCTAGCTCTTTCCCAACTATGTTGGGGTCAGCTTCCAGTCTAACCAGATGCGGCTGAATAGCAGTATTTTACACAGAGCGACTGCGATCAGACCTCCGCAACCCAGTTACAGGGCAATGCCGATATCCTAAGTTTAGACCGGTTGCCAGACTTTCGGGCTTCCGACTTCCCGTAACAACTGTCATACATATTCGTATAACACCCGGGACCGACTGTTTAACGTGCTCTCCGAAGCACAGAGCGGTCTCGATGTGTAACGAACGGTCACCCATCCACAAACTGACCCCGGCAAGTGCAGCTTAACCTCGAAAATCGCATAACACAATTCAGTTATCCTTAGTTATCCCTACGTATTTATTCTACTTATTTCCATCTTTTCTAGATTTATCTTTTCCTGCAGCCCTAATAAAGCTGATTAATTACTGTCCGTTACGTCGGCCATGATATATGAAGTATAATCTATGCAATATACTGGCTCTGCTATCGACGAGTGCCACTTCAGATACGCACGGCGTCATAGCTTTGATTTAGTCTTATCTCAAGCACGTACGCTGCGAACTTTATTACAACGGGTTTTTGGAAACAATATACTTCAAAGTGACATATTGCAGCGTTATTGCGCAAGAGTGGTGTTAGTAGTTATTCTAATTATACACGGTGATTTTAAATTCATTGTTAACTTTTCAGGGCGTGAAAGTACTCATGATTATGAGCAACTTTCACTATGGGACCAATTGCGAAATAGCAAAAAAAAACAACTATTTCATACATTTTTGTATGAAACAGCATACATACAGCAACATATTTTTTTTGATATTTCAGAGTAGGTCTCATAATGAAAGTCGCTCATACCCATGAGTACTTTCACCTCCTGAAAAGTTAACAGTGAATTAAAAATCTGCGTGTATAATCATTACCGACGCGAAAAGATGGGTGTTATAAGTTGATCCCTTCGTCTGTCTGTGTGTCTGTAACCAGCACCGTACCTCCTAAACGGTATAAACCGATTTCAATATGGTTTGTTTGTTTGAAAGCTGGTTTAATCGGGATGATTTTTAAATATGTTTGATAATCGCATCAACTGATACAATAAAAGGGGTCCTTACAATTTTCAAATTAAGTTTAAGTTTAATTAACTAATCGTTAAAGCACAGACAAGTTTTAGTCAGCCAACAGTCTAATTAGCACGCACTGCAAAGACAAAAAGTATGTAAGATTTGTTCGAAATTTTGCATGAGAAATTTTATGCAATGCGTGTAAAATTTCTTGTTACGGTAGTGCTTGGACGCCTGAAAGACCTACGCGCCGGCGATTGCAGTTTGAAAAACTATTTTATCTCTCTTTGAATGCGGATAGAGAAGCTGTTGAAGATTACAATATTCCTACTTTAAAATTCAAGCTGCCTCGAGGCCACTAGACCAACTGCTTCGTTGCTCTAGTGGTTGCAAGCGCGACTGCTGATCGTGAGCTCTGGTTTCGATCCCCAGGTCGGGCAAAAGTGTTATTGGGTTTTTCCGTGTGGAATTTCTCAGTAGCAGCCCGGAGTTTGGATTTATGCCCGGTTGATGACAAAAGGCTCGCCCCCTATTACATGGGATTTAAATATAACGACGAAATGAGGGTGTTACTGTACAACTCTGCCCAACCCTTTGTGGAATACAGGCGTGATGTTATGTGTTTAAAAATCAAGATTTTCGTAGAGAACGTCGAAATTCTGGCATGTAACACCCGTTAACGTACATCACTCCAATAATAAATCATCCAACAGCACTCACTTAGTAACTCGGTGTCCTACGTAAGCGACAAACGCGACGCGGTGCGACGCGACGCGATACGACGTGGAACAAAATACGCGTTACGTCGCGTGTCGCTACATAGGCTGCTAGTAGGGAATGCCGTTGTCTTGATCGTGTTTGTCGCGTTCGTCGCTTACGCTGGACACCCCATTACTGTTAGTAGGTACCCATTAGGAAGCAAGGCTTCGTGGTACCCATAAAATTAATTTTATTTAATAAAAATTGTTATTACAATTTCGAACAAAGTCGCAGACAAAAGTCAAGGACGTTTGGTAGACAACATAATGCCCGTACTGTGAAATATTTTGTTTCGAAGACCGTTACGTGGCTCGCAAATAATGTTGTTCTATCTATTTTATTCCCAACTATGTTGGGATTAACTTCCAGTCTAACCAGATGCGACTGAATACCAGTATTATACACTGAGCGATTGCCATCAGACCTCCACAACCCATTAACTGGGTATTGACGATAGCCTAAGGTTAGACCGGTTGTCTGACTTTCGGGCTTCTGACTTCTCATAACGACTGTCATAGTTATTCGTATGTCACCCGGGATCGACGATTTAACGTGCTCTCCAAGGCATAGAATGGTCTCTGTGTAGCGAACGGTCACCCTTCCACGGATTGACCGCGGCAAGCGCAGCTTAACCCCGCAAATCTTATGATCCGCACGGTTGTTAATTAGCCACGTGCCCCTTGGCTCGCAAATAATATCAGAGGATATTGACTTACGTATTGCTGGAAAACGTTAAAAGGATTTCTTTGGCGTAGTTAGCTAGCTGTTTTTTTTTTTCTATACTATTCTTTAATTTACACCGTCTTATATTCTTGTTCCTACATTTAGATTATTATTATGTTCACATTGGTAATTGTGTGTTAATAGTACCTACATAAGGAATTGTGTGTTAGTATGTAAGTAATTGAGTTATTTTATTTTAAATGTGTATCTGTGGTTTCGACAAAAGTAACTTTATTATTATTTGTATGCTCTCGAGTAAAATGTAGCGAACTGACCATCGTATAATAACATCCTATTGTAATGAAACCTACATTTACGAATAAATTTGATTTGATTTAAAAATCAGTGAGTCCACTTCACTGGGCAGGGACTGTAACAGAGACGGACGGACACTGATATAGAGACAAACCTGACCATGCTGAACATGGGCCTCTGGTACATAACCCTAAATCCTACGCCCCACATTAAGATTTCTTCAGTATCATCAAACACGTTTAATTTTCCTAAAAAAGGGTTTATTTTTTCAAGCCTTCTGAGCGTGTGGTTTTTTTAACATCAGGTACCTAAGGACCAGGTTCTAATTTATCTTATAACCCGTTTTTGGTTAAACAAAATCAGAAATACAAAAGCTCTTTAATTAAAATTAACGAACAGGCCTCGACAAGAGCTTATTTTTAAATTAAATTTATAATTTGTTTTACAGAGATAGGCTACCCTCTATTTTTGTTCAAACGATAATACCTTCAGTTTTTTTTTGTATACATAGTCTGTACAGCCCAATTACAAAAAAATGGGATTTAAAATGGCGGCACTGCTACTGACTGTTGTCGTTATTTGTATCTTTCCCACGCACCTTCTCTCTTCCCTTCTCATTTTTAACCCCATTCATTAAGTAATCGCGTTGTAACAATAATTGCAATAGTCTGCAATAATCCTCATATCATATCAATCTTCTTCTTCTCCCTGCCCTGATCCCACACTAGGTGAGGTCGGCACAACAACCGGCCGCCTGCCTGACATCAACCCTACTTGGGCATACTCGTTGCGCCGTCGCGCGGGTGACCCAATGTGCTTGCTGATATTATGTACTGGGTCCCAAAATGATATGCTTGTCAATCTTACTGCCGACAACTAAGCAGACTATGTTCTTCTTCGTGGAGTATACCTGAAGTTCCTCGACCCAATCATTCAGTTTTGTTAGGGACTTTGCTTCTGACACATCGTAAACTAATATAGCATCGTGAGCGTCTCTTAAAAAACTTGATGTTAATGTTCTGTACCGCCCCTGTCCCGCTGTATCATATCAATCTATAAACGTTTAAAACTAAAGATGATTCTCCGAATAACCGTGATAATGACCAATGGTATTATGACTGAGATCACTACTCTAGGGTACTACGGCACTTACGGAAGATGTGGGGGTCAATTCTTAGCCGAGAACCACACTATGAATTAAATAGGTAGATAACCATTATAAGGCCTTTATGCTCGATTAATATAATATTGATATAAAGAAAATACAAATTAAAAAAGGATCACAATAAAACTAATCCAACAAGTCGATATTATGTTGGTTGGTACCAAAAGACCAAAGTTAATATTTATTTTGGTCCTTCGATCCATAATGTTATTTATAATTTCATACCTTGTTCCATTCGTTTTAATACGCATAGTTATATTATTAATTAATGTTTATTGACGAAAAAAGCGTTTTTAAAGTTTTTACTAGATGCTATTTGCGTTATCTGTTTTCAAATGGATATTATATTACCTTGTATCCCGTAGGACCTTACAACAGAAGGTCACATAGACCTTTAGGGAAATATATTGTTCTTAACTTTTCACTTTGAAGAATAGGCTTTGTTTATATTTCTCTAATATACCTACACCCAAGAAGCGAGTATAATTTTTCAAATGTCAAAGTCACTTTTTTGCACTTGTACCTTAGTTAATGCAAGAGACCCAAATAATCAATTTCGAAATTAAGGAATTGCGTCTGAATATCAAAAAAAAAATGGAGTGACACTCCAGGAGTGTCACTGCTTTCCAAAACATCGAGAACTTACCTTCCCTCCAAAAACGTATCCGAGTTCCAAAGCGACCAACTGAGCTACCTCCTCACCACCTTCCACTTCCACGGTCCACTCGTTAACAAAGTCCTTAGCATTCTCCAACCCGTTATGCACTCCTTGGTACCCATACTGCCCTGGTACCCAAAAGCTGCGCTCATTAGGATACCATGACAGAACAGACGTAAACAAACTCGCAATTAGAAGTGTAAAGAGCGTCATTTATACGTTGTTATGGTGTATTTATGTGTTTTGTATGTATTTTATATTGAATGATGGGGAGTTGGAGCGAGGTCGGTGTCCAAACAAACACTAACGGCCGGCAGACAACAAGAGAGGAAAAGTGTGATTTTTCCCAAGCGGCGTATACTCGACTGTTGTACCGAGATAACGTGGTCACGTCGCGCGTTTCAGAGTTTGTGGATTTTTTTTTTGAATTTGAAATTATTGGTCAAGCGATCATTTATTATTGTAAAATAAATGTAGGTATATATATTTTATGACTGAATAATTGAAGAATAATGTGCAATTTGAAATGACCTGCATTATTCCTTAGTTCCAGATTAAAAAGAACAATTTCTTCATTAGATGTTCATGTGTCCTGTTTTGCAATAATCCAAAAAAAAATGTAAACTCATTTTGTAATTGTATCATAAACAGTCGGGTATACCCATTTCAGTCATTACTACAGTGGGAACTAAACATACAGTAGAGATAACTGGTATTGTCATATTTGAACTATCTCTAACTGACTCGTATATTTATTTAATTAAATAAAGTATCGAGTACCTAAATAAATCAATATTTTTCATACCAACAATCTGCTAACCTATTGCTGCGGTACGCTTTGCTGAAAATCACATATTATAAGTAAGCACGAAACTTTTCCATTTATCCATCCTGCACTTTTATTTTGCTTTTACATAGAGCGATTGCAGTTTGATGTAATTCATAAAAGATGAAAGATTCAATCTGTCGACCACGCAACAATTTCATTCGAGTAGCTTTTTAAAAATTAATTCTAATTAGGTAAATTAGAAGAGATGAGGCCTGAAGAAAGTACACAGACCAATTGCAGGAAAAGACAGAAGTTATAACATACAAAGTTGTGTAGATTTTCTCGGTGTTCTGACCAAGTAAAAATTACTCTGTTCAAGACCTACTGTCAGAGCTTTTATACGAGCAATCTATGGGTCAACTACACCAAGAGATCGCTAGATACCTTGCGCGTTCAATACAACAATGCTTTCAGGATGTTGTTGCGACTGCCCCGTTTCTGCAGCGCCTCAGAAATGTTTACCAATACCCACACAGATGGCTTTCAAACCATAATTCGTAAAAAAACCGCGTCGCTGCTGAACAGAGTACGAAGTAGTCGCAACTATATCTTGAGAGTTGTGGCGGAGAGCTATACTCAAAATATGAGGCATTTTATGCGGAGGTTGATCAGGTAGGAAACATGTTTTCTTGTCTGATCGTCCTCTGCGTGAAATGTGCATTATTTTAAATATTATACCAGTACTACTAACACTAGAATATAAGTTGTTTTATAATACTAACACAATATGGATCACTGTTGTCCGAAATAAATGAATTTGAATTTGAAGGAGTTGGTATTGGACAAAGAAAGATCTGTCTCATCTTACATATTTTTTTAAAAAACGTTGCTACACTCTAGGACTTCTCCTGTATCGTGGGTGCGTTTACAGATACAAATCTTCACATGCACAAACACCCAGACCCGGAACAACTATCTGTAGGCCATACAAATATTTGTTCGCAGAATATAGTAGATAGTTGTAGCGCAGAAGCCAATCGCTCAGTCACTGCATCAAACGTGTCGTCAGTATAGAGATTGCTACACCAAGAAGTGCAAATTTTGGATGGATGGAGCTTTTTACAGATTAATTCTAATAAGAGACATCTCAACAGAAATAGCCACTGTAACTATCAAGACTGCCTTATTGATTTAGTGGTTGCAATCGCGACTGCTAACCATGGGGTCCTAAGTTCGATCCACAGATAAGGTAAAGTAGTGTTATTGGGTTTTGCCATTACGAATTTCTCAGTAGCAGCCCGGAGTCTGGATTTGTGCCCGGTTAGTGGCAATAGGCTCGCCTCCTAAACATGGGACTTAAACATAACTGGCGAAATGAGGGTGTGCTAAAAACATCTCTGCCGAGCCCTTCGGGGAATGTAAGGCGTGATGTTATGTTAAATATCAAGCTATTACAACTAGATTATGAATATAACGACGTTTCCAAATGAACTATTTTATGAGAAGTGTAGGCACTAATTCCTTGTCATTAATCTTGAGAGCCATTTGCCTCAGGCTTCGGTTTAAACTATGACGTCATTGCCTTGATTCTTTAATCTATTTCATTAGCATATATTATTGTGATGTTCCCGGTGGAGAAGAAGAAGAATTCCTTCATCCGTGGGTGTCTTCCATTCTTTGCGTTTTAAGACACCCACGTCTTAAAACGCAAAGAATGGATTATGTCAAGTAGATCACCAGCATCCCCTTGTGTGATAATAACAAGTTATTGCGATCACCAAGCCGTTAACCATGCGTGATGATTATCGCAATAATAAAATATGCACCAGATCTTCGTTATGGTTTTCATCTTCTAGGGTTATTGCCTTTTTTTTATTAAAACATTTCCCCGCACTAGTATTAATCCTGTATCGTGAGTGCGTTTCCAGGCACAAATCTTCACATGCACAAACGCCCAGACCCGAAACCACTATTTCTAGGCCATACAAATATTTGATCCGTGCAGGAATCGTACCCACGACCCTTAGTGCAAAAGCCAGTCGCTCAGCCACTGCACCAAACGTGTCGTCAACTTCTTCTTTAACTCGCAAAAAGAGGAGTGTTATAGGTTTGAACCTTTTGTCTTTCTCTCTGTGCCACCTTAGCTTCCAAACAGATGAACCAATTTCAATACGTACGGTTTGATGTAATTTGATGATAATTGATTTCAATGTCGGGTTTTTTTTTAAATTTGAGTTTTATTATTAAAAATTTGTATGATTTTGTATGACACAGACCTGGTCAATCATTCTGGATCGGTCATTTCTGGATCCTGGAATTTAATCAGGAGTAAAATCTAATTTTCATTCATATTATCAGAAAATAAATACGGAAAGTTTAAAAACAATCTAGAATAAACAAACGTCAATAGAAATATTAACGGTCTATCAATCAAAGCGAATAAATATTTAAATATTAAAAGCGATCCAGATTTAGTACCAGGATATTATAAATAAATGTTATGTGTGTGTTGCACAAGCGGCAGTGTGTCAGTAGATCGATGGATCGTGGCCGTGAGGCGTTCAGCGCGCGCGCATGTATTACCGTAAACAAACACTTACAGATAAACTAATGTGGCCATGAATGGGATATCAACAATATATTCCATATTTATAAGAACTTTTTTAGGTAAAATTTTAAATATCTTGCTTTTTTCTGGACAAATACAACGATTGCAATCACTGAGTGTTATAATAACTTCATGAACATTGTCATTACATTGGGAGAGTATCAAGATCTCCATAAAATCTATTTAATGTTATTTAAAAACTCTAAGTTGTTTGGTAATAGCTTTATTGTAAATACGTAATCTCTTAGATTAATAACCATGAAGTATGAAGCAAAGAGGGTTGATTTCAGGCAGGCGGCCGGTCATAAAACAATAAGATAAAACCTCTAACAACATGGATTTATGAAATACATGTTGTGCCGACCCCACCTAGTGTGGGATAAGGACAGGAAGAAGAAGAAGTATGAAGCAAAGCAATGAGGCAGAATACTTAAAGTATGCGAGCCATGAGAGCTACGTATTAATTCCTTAAATTAAAACACCACAACAAACCAAATTATTTAAGTTTCTTATTCATTTAATCATAGTATACATACAGAATGTCCAAAAACTCAACGTCAAGCCGAGAATCAGAAACGTCAGATCAAAATAAAAAAGGGCTTGACGTCGAGTTTTGGGACAGCCTGTATAACAGCCAAGAGCGTCCTTGTGAATTGTTAAATAACCCTGTATATTCTGTAGTTTAAAAAGCTTTTTTTTTTTTTTTTTTTTTAATCTTATATATTTATTGAGGGTTTATTAAAAAGCTTGCACACACCTATAAGTGTAAGTACTGAATTTAACATATTTTTATAGCAACGTTATCCTAATTATTCCAGATAATGGTGAACATACTAACTATAGCACAGAATCGTCGGTGACGTCCAAACACTCGTACTCGCAATCTTAACTTTTATAATAACATATCTACCCTACCTACAGGCACGCACTGGAGGTTATTTCGGGACTATTACTAACTACTAGATTCATCGATGCTCAAACTTTTAGTTCAACTAACGGTTTTAGTTCTATCTTTAACTCGTTATATTTAACTATTTTGTTTAATATCTACCATAGGCGTATTCAGGGTGGGGCAGATGGGGCGCTTACCCCACCCTGGCACAGGAAAGAATAGGTAAATGGTCTAGATTCAGTCAACTCGCCACTAGGGTTTGGGAATTCCCGACAATTTCAAAGTCCCGGGACACGAGACAGGTTACAATCAAAGTCCCGGGAATTCCCGGGACTTCGAGACTTATAAGCTTTTTTTTGCCTTTTTTTTAAGAGGGGTAAGCCTTTTTTGAAGAATTTTAATTGAGTTAATTTCTGGTGAAACGTATTAAAAAAGGCAATTTTTTGTAAGAAACAACATTTACTAAACAGAAAATTAAATCTTAATAACTTAACGTTAATTTCAGTCTTAATAAATGCTTTGTTTATTTCTTTTAATCACACACAGATTCACTTTTAAGCAGTTAAATCTTATAGTTATAAAACGAACTTAGTTAAAAATCATAGTAATTCTTAAAAACTTTACTATTAGTAATTCTAGTAGGTATCTAATCATTGATCATATTCATCATAGTCTATGTATCGAGGAAGCTTATAGGCTATATAACATTACGCTACGACCAATAGGGGCGGAGCATAAAAGAAAAATGTTGCAAAAACGGGAAAAATGTCCACCCGTGCGAAGCCGGGACGGGCCGCTAGTTTGAAAATAACAATGATTACATAACAATTTCAACAATCTTGTCTCGTCTCGAGTCTTGCCCCGAAAGTCCCGGGACTTCGAGACACGAGAGGTTCCGGGACCCAAACCCTACTCGCCACCTATGTCCACAGAACAATTACCCGAAATAGGCAGACCAATGCCCGACTCCATCTATACTTATGTAGACCTCAAAAATAATGTTATGGAGCAAAATTGCTCCATAATTCCATTCTACACGTCCAGATTTATTGAAAAGACCGATATTTACTGTCCGACTGAGTTTGCCCTACCCTGGACAAAATCCTGGCACTGCCCATGATACCTACCATTACTGAAACTATTACCACAGTGTAACTAACCTACTTCATACAGTGGTTCATCGAGAGTTTGACATTGACAGTTTTAGAGGCAGCTCGGGAGATGACGTCACCGCCATGGACGACTGTATAGAATGGCTATACTGTGCTATTACTATTATGAAACATTAACAGGCCATTAGCCTTGAGAACTAAAAATATTTGCGTAAAAGTATGTTTCCCTTTATATTATTTCAGCACACCTGAGTGGGCTCCATAAAGTTCTCGATGTCGTGTGTAGTCTGTCAATCCGAACCAGACCAGCATGGTAGACTAAGGCCCAAACCCTTCTCATTCTGAGAAGATTCCGTACCCAACAGTGGGACAGTAATGGGCTGATTATGTTATGTTTGTATGTATGTTATTTCAGAAAACTTCTTAGGAAATTCGTAGTTAGAATGACAAAACCCGAATACATGTAGTATTAGGGAAGTCTCCAGTTGAGTTCTTTAAAAATCTATAGTTTTATTATTTAGTGTTGATATTAGTTTAGAAATATAGTTCACCTATTTTTAGCATGATTTTTCTTTCAATATTCGTTCAAAAACAGCAAAGTTCTCATAAGTTCATCTTAACAAACTTTATGGAGCTTCATCTTATCTAAGTCTTTACTTGTCTAAGTTTTAGTTTTTCTTGTTTAAACAGAGGCTCTGTTACAATAAATTTTACTTTTGTAGGTTTCCCACGCGTGGGAGCTTACTACTCAGATATTTTAAAATAAAGATGCTGCCACTCTACTTTATATATTTTCGATCTAAAAATATTATATTTGTTATTTACCAATTCTTAACAATTCACCATCTTTGCATCTTACATGAGCTATTTTTGCAGAATAAGCTGACCTCTTTAAAGATATTTGTGTGCAGCTGTGCAGATTTTAGTTCCCAAATGCATTTGCCCATTTCATCTGATATAACCCTCGCCCCACTCGCTAAATTATAAAACTCACGAAATGAGATTTTGTGTTCTATTCTTCACGTTATATTTTTAATACAATCTTTCAATTTGTAAGTCAAACAACGTAAGAATATCATAATTCGTAACTGTTGCTAGTTTTTATTATATTGCATGAAGTAATGAACTGTGTTATTTAACATGATGCAATAAGGAAAATTATATCATATTTTGATATCCAAACTTATAGGAAGTTGCGTATGTGTACATTACATACACAGCTATAACTTTGGCTATCACTGCTCAAACGCATATCCGCGGCGGGCGCGCACCCGCAGTCGCGATGCGCGCGCCGCTCGCACCCGCGGCCTGTGCCGCAATACTTCTGCTCTGGTCTGCCAGCCTGGTACTCTGCTATCATGACGAAAGAGGATACGAAGCAGAGGACGCGTACCACGACGATGCGTTAGACGTGTGAGTGATTCATGTGCTGCTAGTAACTCTGTGAAGCTGCTCATCTCCAGTGATTTTCAGTGTTTTTCTGTTAATTATTTCTGTCATACGTATCGGTTGGTTGGCGGAAGTGAAGCTCGTAAAATGGTTGCTCCGAATAATTTTATTTCTGCAGACTTGTATGATGATATTAATTCAGCCCTGTATCATGTTTCGACGCAAAGTTAATTTGGAGAACATCGTAATGAAACAAGGAATAATTAATTAATTAAAATTCAAGGCGCGAGTTTATTATTACGTTACCTGCGGGCTACGAGGGAAAAATTTGGGTTCGAATTAGCACAATCCAGATTAACCCACATTGTATTCTACGCGTAATCCCTTTCAGTTGTCCAAAGCTTTATTAGATCCACAGCTTTATTCAACGTCTCAATGAACCAATAAAGAAATCGTAACCTGAGACTCCAGAATTTCCGTTTTATTATTTCAATTAATTTATGAATCAGTTGCACTGCCCCGTTTAAAAATCAAAGTGCATGGGTTCAATGACTGCTACTGAATGAAGTACGTTGCACCATCATAATATACGAAGTATTACACCAACGTTATTGCACGTGGTATAAATAGTTCGGTGTAAGAACCCCATTGAAGTGTTCTTAGAAATCACAGGGCAAGTGAAAGATTACTTCTGGTGATGTGACCAGAAGTAATCTAAAACACTTGAGTTAACTAAGCTTCTGAGTATTAAGCTTGTTAATATGAAAATTGATTCTGGTATAGATGTATAACATCCATCAAAAAAAAAAGTACATTCAATCACAGATGGAAAAAAGTGTTTGATATGAATACGGTAGGTATAGTTGTAAAAATCTTTTATCATTTTTAAAAAGAAAAAGTAACTTTGAAACTGATCTAGGATCAAATAGTACCAACAGAACGACCTAGCATTAACGTAAGCAATCGAGGTATTGCAGACTCGTAAACAAACAACTAACGTCCTG
Organism: Amphipyra berbera; assembly: GCA_910594945.2. Taxonomy (NCBI): domain Eukaryota; kingdom Metazoa; phylum Arthropoda; class Insecta; order Lepidoptera; family Noctuidae; genus Amphipyra; species Amphipyra berbera. The sequence continues at coordinate 2,480,253 of OU343136.1, read as the reverse complement.
TTACTAATAAACCTTAGTGTTAAAATGTTACTGCATAGGTACCATTTCCTTAAAACAAATAAATAGAAAATAAAAATAGCCTTTATTTCCTAGATTTGTTGACATTTTACAGAATACACTTAAATTTTAATAAAATAAAAAGGGTCACCCATTTTTGGATGAAGGCCTCCTCCATCTGTTGCCATCTATTTTCTTTCTTGGGCCGTCCTGTTCCAAATTTTTCCTGCCACTGCGACGATGTCATCCCGCCATCATTGTAATAGTTTGCCACGGTTTCTCTTGCCATCTCACGGGTACACTATGTAGGACACGTTCGCTCCACATAAAGGTGGTTTATCTATGGTCCTCGCGATGTGTGATCCAAATTTTGTGTTTGTTATGACATATTTATGTTCAAAACTGAAATCAATTAGATTTTGTTCTCTTTCATTTCTCTTTCCATATCCCCATTGCCTCAAAACGAAATCTTCGTATTTTTGTGGCACATCAATTTTAGCGTTAAAATCGCCAATAATAAAAGTATTTTTGCTTGTATTTGATATAGCTCGTCTTAGGTTGAATTTGAGTTATATCTTTGCTGTAAAATGGTTGAAATTCCATGCTGTTCTGCTTTTTCATAGTAGGGCGTACGCTTGAATTATTATTAATTGGTACCTAATTGTTAAATCTTATGTCTAATGGCACAACTCTATCTGTGTAGATGATAAAATTGTGTATGTTATTTTTTAAGTAAGTAGCTACTTTTTCACCATGAATCCCACACCATTACTTCCACTCTTTTTTCCATACAGCCGGGAATTTGCTTGCACTATGGTATGCCAGCTACTTGCACGTGCAAGGTTCTGGCATGTGTATAACTGTATATGTTAAATGGCATGCCTGTAGTTTGCACATTTGAGTTTTTGACATTGGCATGCGAGCTATTTGACATTGGCATGCAAGTAGCTTGTGCAAGCAACAGGCATGTATATTCCCAGCTTTACAGAGTAGTATGTATTCCTTGTTTTTTTCCATATTCTGACCAGATTTTTTTAGTTTCTGCCAATCCAATGATGTCCCAATCCTCTTTATAAGCGATTAGATGTTGTACGTTAGTATAAAATTTTTTTTTTTTGGTTGTAGATGGAGGGTTTTTCACTTACGGAGACCACCCGTGATGGGAGAGCAATTTCGTTCTTGTTGTTGTGGGTTGCTAAATGTTATGTTCCTTTTCTTAGATAATATTAAACAACGGGAGTTTCTTCACATGGTCACGCACAGAACACTATAAGCTATCCGATACCAAGGATTTCCCTATAATGACATGTTTCCTATAATTCCCTATAATTCCAGAGGTTGACCGCGGACGAAAGATGCTCCAAAAACAGTTGATTGCCATTTGATTTTATTTGCAACAACCATTTGGTGCATGCAGCTACCGCCTTGATCGCTCGAGCGACCGCTTTTCCCTTTGCGATCGGAAACAGCAGTCGCTGTGGACTTTGTTTAGTATCTCGAGACACCAACTTGCGTCAAATGTATGTATCATCTATGTTCCACAAAGGACCAATTAACTCGATGATGACTCAAAAAATTTGCCTACGACCATGACCGCTTTACGTAGCCAGAAACTGGATCAATATGTCACCAGTTTTATTTTACAATGACATCACATTTCTTTAATCTTATTGTGTATGTATTAGTGCAGACAGACATATAGCTTATTATATGTCTGTCAGTCCGCAGTAGACGTAACCGCAAAATCTTGACATCCATTATGACGAATCGCTAAAAATATTATTGTTTATGTGACCTTTATGTTTTACAGATATAAAGATAAATAAGAATAGGTATAGGTCAACCAGAATCTCATGGCATTGAAAATTAATAACAAATAGTGGTTTTCATATGGCAATGTCAAAATGTCACTTGTCAAAACCAGTATGACTGTAGTTGATACATTTTACAGTTCTGATTAATGTTTTCTTGTTCAAACATTTTTAATAAACATACTTATTTTAACAAGGTTTCCTTTTCCATTACAATAAAATTGCAAAAAATCATATATCAGCATATCATTTTGGGACCCAGTGCATAATATCAGCAAGCACATTGGGTCACATAAAACAATAAGCCAAAACCTCTAACAACATGGATTTATGAAATACATGTTGTGCCGACCCCATCTAGTGTGGGATAAGGCCAGGAAGAAGATGAAGAAGAAATTAAAGAATAAAATTACAAGTATCAAGACTTTTTATTCAAATTATCCTTGTGTTACCCACAAAAAAATTTAATTTCCCTATTTGCCATCAGATTCTGGTAGACCTATACTATGATAATTGACAATTTAATTACCTACCTACTACCTATTATGCCTACAAGAACTCCGAATCAATTATCGCTGATCTTGAAGAAGATATTGCCTTCCATCTCGCTCAATTTGATCAAATCGAGAAGGTACCTAAGAAAAAAGATTTCCTTCTCATCACTAGGATTCCAAAAGATACCTAAGTGATACGCTGCCACAATGTTTCTTGCTCACATCATTGTTGAGAATGACAGATGATCATAATCTAAATAAATTAGTCATATTTGACACAGATTGCTTCGAAGGACCAAAAACTACAACAGTTGTCTCAAAGGACCAACTCCACCAAATATTGTAACTATCGACACAGCTTATGAGTTTTACTATACTGACGCAGACCCATTTTTTGCCAATCGTTTCGAATAATGTCCATCTCTGTTCGAAGTCATAAGCATGTATGTATGCACTATAATTAGGTCATTATTGTATGAATGAGCTAATCATCATCCCAAACTACTTTGTAGAACATAAAACGATAAGATAAAGTTTATTTGTTGTTCCACCGAACTTTAGTGCCTTTATGTTAAACTGACGTCACATAATCATCACTGCCTCGTTGGTCTAGTGGTGGCAAGCGCGACTGCTGATCGTGAGGCCCTGGGTTCGATTCCCAGGTCGGGCAAAGTGTTATTGGGTTTTTTCGTGTGGAATTCCTCAGTAGCAGCCCGGTATTTGGATTTGTGCCCGGTTAATGGCAATATGCTCCCCCCTATTACATGGGACTTAAACATAACGGCGAAATGAGGGTGTTCCTTTACACCTCTGCCCAACCCTTCGGGGAATACAGGCGTCATGTTATATTATAATCATCACCCAAAATGCGAAAGTGAGTTTGTCTGTCTGTCTGTTACTTCTTAACGACTAAACTATTGACCCAATTTTGATAAAACTTGGCACAGAGATAACCTGAAACCCCAAAATGACACAGGTTACTTTTTATTGACATACCACGTGAGCGAAGCAGCGGGCATCAGCTAGTGATAAGTGAATGAAATGTTAAGAACTATTTTTTTTTTACGTAAATTATTACCTACTACCTACTTAAAAAATGCAATTTGTGTAATATAGTCAATTTATCAAGAAAAGAGCTCTTATCAGTAGGAATATTCCTAGAATATTCAATGCCAATTTTTATCAATTCTTCAATGACATCATCAGACAATGTCACATCATGACAGCTTCTTCGCAAAATCCTTGGTCTACATTTTGTGCGACTTGCAAGATCCTAGCCTAGGATGGTATTTCCCATGTGATAGGTCCACAATGAGCCAAAAAATAATTGAGGGTTAGATTCCAGTGAGCTTTTTTAATGTAATAGGTTGGCAAACAAACCGAACAGCTAAACTGTTTAAAATTGGTCTTCTTCTTCTTTTCGTGTGGTTAGTGACTAACCTGATGTCAGAGTTTATGCCGCCCATGGGCCTCTGACTTGGCTTAAAAGTGGTTACCACCGCCTATAGTATACACCTCCAACACCAAAAGGATTTGTGTTGCTTTGCCAACCTCAGAGAAAAAATTGTAAAATCTCTGTGCCTGCAATTTCACCGGCACCCATACCCTTCAAACTAGAACACAGCAATGCTGCAGAAAATAGTACTCTTTTAGTTAGGTATTAATTTTCGTATCTAAAGGCCCACAGGATATTGACGCGTTAGTGATTTTTAAAGACCGGTCAGACAGAAAGCGTGGCTGGGTGTGATATTCACGCGTGCTCTTGGCGTGCCATCAACACGCGACGGGACTATCACAGCCACCCATGCTCTCTGTCTGATCAGGCCTTAAGGTCGGATGGGCGCGATGATGATTTTTCCTAGATAAATATAAAATTATCTGATCTTTATCTTTCAGATTAGGCGACAGTTCTCCATGCCCCACAGACCAACTTCTGCGCACCCGAGAAATGTGCCGGGTAGACGGCGCAGATATACAGTGCATCAAGTTGAGGTGCTGTGAATCACATGTCTTCATAGCTGGAAGGTAAGAGTTTATAGACTTTTTTATTCTTGACTTGGTCGCGTTTGGCGCTAGTCTCACTTGATGGTAAGTGCAAATAGGGTCTAAGATAGAGCACATGAATCCAAGGAACAGAGATATAGAAGGATTCCCTTATACCCCTCTGGCTGTCACATACACACGACGGAACACAGTAAACTGCTTGGCGCATATGAGGGTGGTAGCTAGCCAGGCGGACCGTATAGATCCTATCACCAAGCTGTTTGCACACCATGGTGGTACATACCTAAAAAAAGAAGAAAATTTCTTTTTATTTATAGGTATTCACCAAAAAAATAGCACAAATTAAAATAAAAAGGAAGCGAAACCAAAAATACAAAAGTTTGGGAAGATATACGTAAAATTCGAGGAAATACGCCATCGCTCATCATATTGCTGTAGAACATATTATTATACAGAGCCGAGCCACAGCGCTGATATTCAGCGACAGCCGACGTCACTCGTCACAATTACTAGACCGCCACAACAAACGGTGGCAAGATTTGCCACTCGGTATGGCACGGCTAAAAACACACATGTTCTGCCTAGCCTTTTCCCAACTATGTTGGGGTCAGCTTCTAGTCCAACCAGATGCGGCTGAATACCAGTATTTTACACGGAGCGACTACCATCAGACCTCCGCAACCCAATTACTGGGCAATGCCGATATCCTAAGGTTAGACTGGTTGTCAGACTTTCGGACTCCTGACTTCCCGTAACGACTGTCATAGGTATTTGTATGACACCCGGGACCGACTGTTTAACGTGCTCTCCGAGGCACGGAGGGGTCTCAATGTGTAACGAACGGTCACCCATCCACAGACTGACCGCGGCAAACGCTGCTTAATCTCGCAAATCGTATGATCCGCGCGGTTGGTAATTAGCCATGAGCCCCTCTAAAAACACACATACAGCCACCAATATCCACAATAGACACCTAAATACAAATAACAAGTCACATTTGCAGTAAAATCAAAGAAGTACGCCTGCTTCCAATTAGAAACATGAGTTGGATGTGCCAGTCAAAGGACCAAGGGATTTAGAAACAACAAAGAAAGCTGTGACCTTTTACATCTCCGTGTCTAAAGCTGACGAGATTATATTTATATTCCAGCTGCGTACGTACCTACGAAGGACGATGTCTGTTGTCATGCTAAGCATAGGAATGAGGAAGTAGGTAGCAACTAGCAAGCATAATCAATCACTGAATATTCACCATAGCATCTGATTAAATACCTCTGCTTGCCAAGTAGAATATTAATTATATCCTCACGCTTGATTGACGAGGTTAGCTCCACAGCCTAGGTGGCCAACTAGCTACCAATAAGTAACCAAAGAGTACAATATATACTGGTAACGAATGCCGGGTCTACTGCGACCATGTTTGTAGCGTTCCGTACCCCAAGGGTAAATCGGGACCTTATTACTAAGACTCCGCTCTCCGTCCGTCCGTCTATCACCAGGCTGTATCCCATGAACCGTGATAGTTAGACAGTTGAAATTTTCACAGATGATGTATTTCTGTTGCCGCTATAACAACAAATACTAAAAAACACAATAAAATAAATATTTAAGGGGTCTCCCATACAACCAACGTGATTTTTTTGCCGTTTTTATAGATAATGGTACGGAACCCTTCGTGCGCGAGTCCGACTCGCACTTGGCCGGTTTTTGTTAGAAATAGCGTAACATGTTTTTTTAAACAAAATTGGGGCGGGGCCCTAGTTCCTAGCATATTTACTGTGTTGTAATTGGCCCGAGTGTTCCCTAAATATGTTTTGTTAGATTTTTGTCGCAGCAGACCGGCTTTACGGTTCTTACATTAGCTTTAGAAATATTTTAATTTGGCAGGATTGGTAATATCAACTCTATATGTGTGGTTCACACGGTTTTTGACACGTTATCTAGTTGCTCCAACTTTAAATGTAATGTTTTCATATCCTAGGTGTATACCAAGGTCAGTGGATCCATGTAGCCTCCAGCTGTGCGAGCAAGCGTGCGAGGTCCATGGAGAGCGCGTGTGGTGTACCTGTCACAGCGGCTTCCAGTTCCACACGGACCACTACAGGAGGAAGACGCAGCCTTATTGCGTTGGTAAAGACCTTTCGTTGAAATATGTACTTCGTTCTAACTTCTTATTACACTCATTATACTACTACTGGCTACTCGACGTTCAACCAGAAATTTATGTGATAGAAACAAATGCCCTACACCTATAAAACTAGTAGCGAGACTCTTAAGCAAACCCAATAGTTGTGTGAATTCAAACCTACTACAAACTTATGAACTTATCAAGGGAACTGCCTTGATAAAAATCTTCAACGAAAAAGAGCGGAACACAAGTTCTTGTTTTCAACTGTCATAATAGCCTTATTGATTTATGCCCTCCTGGTACCCAGATGTGGATGAATGCTCTTCCAACAACGGTGGCTGTGAGCAGCGGTGTGTCAACGATCCCGGCGGGTACCACTGCGAGTGCTCGCCTCCGCTGATCCTGGCCGGCGATGGCAAGAAGTGTGAACGAAGAGTAACTATCCCAGTAAGTTGCAGTATTAACTGCACAATACAACGAATAAACTTGTATTATGCGTTGATACTGTAAGTTAAAAACATTAGAGTAATTCCATAACCACGGTAGATGGTCTCTTGGTGATAATATCTGAAGGACTGGCAGTGCATCCAGATGCGAGCTGATAGCACAACAGCCTTAGAGCCAAATCACATCTGACGGAACATACGTCGCCGATCTTCCGTCGCCTAATTTACTTGAGGAATTTTAGTAACGCATCTTCGGTCAAATGTGTACAGTATGAGATGTTTGTATGGAATTATGTGTACCGGCGGAAGGTCGGCGACACATCTTCCGTTAAATGTGGATTGGCCCTTATAATACTGCTAGATGTAGACGTCTCCCAATAGAAGGTAGAATTGCCATAGTGTCGGTCGTCAAAGCCTCTTGTTCTGGGTTTTGGTTGATGTGTTGAGAAACTGAATGAGGCACGCGTGATTTCTATGCGCTACTAGTTAGCACCGCTAAAAAACGATTGGTAAGATGTCATGTAATTCAGCCCAGATAACCATGTTGTTTCAGGAGCCTCTGCCGCTGGTGCGAGCATCGTCCAGGTGCTACGCGCCGTGCGACACTGTCACATGGCTGTCAAGAAAGGTGAAGCAACTCAGTGATCAGTTACACACCACGCAGACTGCGCTGAAGAAGCTGATGGAGAGCCCTATGTTGAGAGATGGTGCGTATGACGCCTTCAAATGTTTAACAAATAAAGCAAAATCAGCTCATTACTGTCCCACTACTGGGCATATAGGAGGGCTGGAGAAGGAAAACAAACTAAGGCTGAAAAAACTAGATATTAAACAAATGATTATTATTTCCTTGCAGGTGGTGATAGATTTGCGGAAGGCACCTACGCCTACAGAGTCCTTGATTCAACGGCGCCTTTAGAAGGAGGATATTGTCGCTGTGAGAGAGGACCAAGGGTTAGTACATAAAATCTTTACACATTCGTTCGTAGTCTTGCTGCGGGTGTCCGCAGTTTGAAAGACTGATGTAAAAGTCATCTTGCGCAGTTATACATTTGGCGCTTAAGAACAACACTACAACAGCATTTCACTGTACCATGGTAAAATGATCATGGCAAGCCAGGCAATCGTTGGAATAAAACAGCATTTAACTATTATTTGATTATTTAATATAATTTTGCAGGGACCCGCCGGCTCCCCGGGTATGGAAGGACCAAAAGGTGACAACGGTCCAAGAGGTCCGCGCGGTCCACGAGGACCAAAAGGCTCCTTAGATCTCATGCTGCTCATGATAGCAGATCTGAGACACGACATTCAGAATATAGAAGCGCGCGTATATAAGGAAGAGGAAAAGTAAGGTTTTACTTCGATTATAGCGGGTTCACACAGTTCGACTTTAGTTGATCAACAAAAGTTGAAACGTTTTGTTCCTTAAAATAGATTCAATCTGATTGAAAGTCTGTTCAGACGGTTCAAATCGCATGCGATTTGGCAGTTGATCAACTAGAATCGAATCGTGTGAACCTGGTATTACTTTTAATTATCCATGGCTTAGTTAGAATCCCAAAATGTTAAGGTTTTCATAAAATGTTGTTTAATGGATTCTTAAAGTAGAATGAATGCTTCACGACCAAAGTTTTGTTTACTTTTTATACAAAAAAGTTGGAGAGGCTCTTGGCTAATTAACAATCGCGCGAATCAAAAGATTTGCATGGTTAAGTTGCGCTTGCCGCGGTCAGTCCGTGGATGCCTGATCATTCGTTACACATCAAGAACCTCCTTGCCTCGGAGAGCACGTTAAACTGTCGGTCCCGAGTGTCATTTAAATACCTATGACAGTCGTTATGGGTAATCAAAAGCCCGAAAGTCTGACAACTGGTCTAACCTTAGGATATCGGCATTGCCCAGTAACTGGGTTGCGGAGGTCTGATGGCAGTCGCTCCGTGTAAAATTCTGGTATTCAGCCGCATCTGGTTAGACTGGAGGCTACCCCAACATAGTTGGGAGAAGGCTAGGAAGAGCAATTGTTTGAGAAGAATAAATGTTCAGGTTTTCAAAAAAAAAATGGATTCTTAAAGTAGAGTGAATGCTTTACTACCAAAGGTTTGTTTACATTTTATAAAAAACTAGCTGTGTCCTCACGGCTCCGCTCGCGTAAGAAGTTTTATTCCAGTAATAAATATAGCCTATGTTTCTCGGTGATAATTTAGCTTTGTAACGGCAAAAGAATTTTTGAAATGTTTTTAAGTTTATTCGTTACATACAAAAATACAAATATTTCCTCTTTATAATATTAGTATAGATAGAAAATGGCCGGTTGTGACACCCTAACCAGCTACCCCGTTAGATACATTAATTATTCTCTATGGATAAATTCCCCGGATCCGTAAAATGTTAGCCTGTTATTGTCCCTTTATTGCCAACATCGATGATACCCGTTCTGCCTTGTCGTATATTTACTATAAGTAAACATGTTTATTTCGAGAATAGATAAGATAGTATGATATCACTGTTTGTTTGTTTGTTCCGGCCTAAAGCTAGCTGAGATTAACAAACTTTTAGAGGCTTAGGTTTTGATGAGATAACGTGAATCTAAAATCTGTCCTTTGTATGACTTTTTTAAATATATTTGGAACAAAATCACGTTTTGTAAACATACAGAGGCCTGTCAGTCATGCTTATAGTAAATGCCAGAACACCGCTAGAGGTCACGTTTGATTTAAAACCTTTACATTTACATCTAGTGCAACTAATTCCTATCGACTTCTATCTACCTAGTACCTACATCAGTTTTCTTGAACGCCTTACACAAGAAGAGAAGAGCTGAATAATGCATCAATTATACATATTAGAAAAAATCCAAATCCTTATATTTACTCTAATCGACATGGCGACATGGGCCACTAAGTTGCTCAAGTCACAGCTGATCGCGATTTGGGTCATACACCAAACGGTAACTGCAGCTAACTTAGTGGCCCATGCATTGTTTCTTTTGTAAAGCACCTCGTAGATGATATTAAAATTTCGCAGGGTGTCTCACAGAACAATGTACGCCATGTACACAGTACCAAGACTGGCCTAGCTTGGGCATCACTAGTGTATGTAGTCTATTATAAACTTTGGTCGAAAGGCGACGTGGATGCAATCTCTACGTGGACGTAGAAATGCAAAAGAATCTTCTTCTTCGTCCTGCCCTTATCCCACACTAGATGGAGTCGGGCACATGTATTTCGTAAATCCATGTTGTTAGAGGTTTTGGCTTTTTGTTTTATGACCGGCCGCCTGTCTGACATCAACACTCCTTGGGAATATTCATTGCGCCGTCACACGGGTGACTCAATGTGCTTGCTGATATTATGCACTGGGTCCCAAAATGATACGCTTGTCAATCTTATTGCCGACAACTAAGCAGACTATGTTCTTCTTGGTGGGGTATAGTTGCAGTTCCTCGGCCCACTCATTCAGTTTTGCTAGGGACTTTGGTTCTGACATATCGTAAACTAATATAGCATCACTACAGTGTATGTAGTCTACAATAGCCACGGTCGGAGGGCGACATGGATACAATCTCTACGTGTACGAAGAAATGCAAGAGAATATATCCGACTAATATCCAAGCCCCCTAGCTCTATTGTGGACGAGCCGCGCAACCATGTCAATGTGACCAATAGACATTTAAATCCTATTTGTCGTTTCGTCATGACTTAAGATCTAAGCTTAACCTCATTTTGCAGGCCCGAGCGGTTCAACCTACAGAAGGCATGGCGTCGTCAACGCAAGCAGGAGAAACTGGACAGGGAGAGCAAAAAGGAACAGGAGCTGGAGGCTTACACTGCTCCTCCAATAGAAGGGCCCATCGATATATCACCCAATGGTAAGGAGCTGACTTCCTACTCAGGGACGTAACAAGACTAGCAAAATGAGGCTCTGTCCAAGACCCGACTATCAAAACACTTCTTATATGGTCGGGGAAAGTACAATGATCACTTTTATTAATTATCTGGTTAAACAAATCCCAGAGGTCGATACTATTAAACAATAAAAAAAATATTGAAATTTGTGACAACGCCAGGTTGTTTAACCAGGGAAATAAAATGTTGGTGAACATCAAACTTAGAATGTACGGGTAATTAGTCCGTCGTGTGCGTTGTGCGATGCAGTGTTTAATTTTCACGGGCCAAAAAATACGCCGAGGTCTGCCCTCGTCTGCGCGCTATACAGTAAAAAAAGCCCAAAACATGTTATCAACAAATTCACAAAGTCACAAAAGTTTTACCATCTCTTCCCTAGATGGCGTTGGGATCGAATTAGATCGCGCTATGGTTTCGTTACCGCGAGAATGATATAAACTTCGGCAAACTATATTTCGTCACTCTGGTTTCCCTTCAAAACGTATAAATCTTTCGCCTTTTACTAAAGATTTCCGTGGAGGGGAACACTCAAATGAGTCTAAAATTATTTTTGAATGCTCTGCTTCGACGGAGTTTATTATACATTGAATATACTTTACGCATTCTGACGGGAATCACTCACCTTCGACATCTTCACATAACGAAGTTCCAAATTCTGAAATTTGTTCAATGGAAAGTAATTTGTTACAAACTTTATTAAACCTCGTCTAAATTTGACCAGTGGTGCTGTGAGTGAGCACCATAGACCTCTTTTGTCAATCATGACTTCGTGAATCCCTAAATATAATTTAATAATCACTATAAACAAAGTCCTTATAACTTCCACAGGTTTAAACGGCGAAATCCTGCACGAGTCTACAACTGACTGGACCCTAGTGAAAGGTGAACCTGACCCAGCAGAACTGCCTCTAGGCCTGATGGACGACATGGCAGCATTGGAGAAACTGCGGCAGTACCATATCCTGGCCAACATGAGCAATTCCGAAGAGGACGATGAACCGGACAACGATTATGAATACAGCTTCTACTAGGACTACATGATGATAAAGGAGTTTTTGTAGACTTTGGTGTTTGTTTTTTGTTATCCCTGTGATGTTGGCAAGATCCCTGTGATATTCTGTCGATAGAATTCACTCTCCTCTCTTAGCGTGTTGATGGCAAACTAAATTGAGTCGGCCCAGAACTTAGCTACGAGTTTAACGTGATCAGTAGCGTCCATTAGTTCCTGTAACGTGCAGGTATCAGGGCACGCAGGGCATGATGTCAGGTGTACCATCGTTTGTGGAACACTTATAGAATTTGATAGAATTCACTTATAATGTATCTTCCAGAAAGAGTTCAACAGCATGTATTAAAAATGCCGCAAGGTTTGTTGACCGCACGGCCAGCCTTCTCGCACTGGCGACACGCTTGACCATCACAGGCAAGGGGTAATTATTGACCTTGCATGAGAACATAACATTCCTCTGTCTGTCAGTCGTTGGAGCTTTGTTTAGGCAGTGCTAGGGTGCACGACATACAAGCGAAGCTGGATACATGAGGAATAGTTCCATTTTGCTAACTTGCGCATTATATTAATAATGTTTATTACGCTACGCATTAATAAACTTCTTCTCCCTGCCCTTACCCCATACTAGGTGGGGTCGGCACAACATGTATTTCATAATTCCATGTTGTTAGAGGTTTTGGCTTATTGTTTTATGACAGGCCGCCTGCCTGACATCAACCCTCCTTGGGAATACTAAAATAAATAAATACGCATTAATAAACTTCTAAGTAATTAAAGGCAACACAACACACGAGTGGTCACTGTAATGCAGATTAACCGACTATGTTTTTTAGAATCGTATAATAGCCATTGTTACGATACCATAAATATTATTCGCCTGTATATCTAAAGTAGTGGGTAAACATAAATTTCGTCATATTACAAAAAATTCGTCATATTACATGAATGACGTGTAAGTTTAAAACGTTTGTAGCTAAAATCTATCACTCAATATAATGCTATTATTATGGCCAAATACTCAAACGCTACTCTTCTTCTTCTCGCTTCCTTTTGCAACTGAGTCGATGTCGTCGACTATTCTGCCAGCGTCATGTTTGTTGTGTATAATGACTTTTGACTTTGACTCAAACGCTATTCAATTTTAGGTGGCCGTTAAGTTTCGTGCTGTCCCTTTCACTTCGCCTTAAAGTGACGGTAACAGCACGAGACTTAACGGCAACTTAAAATTGAGTAGGGTTGGAGTATTCGGCCAATGGGGTAGGCAACTGTGGAACTAATGGCGCCACTTTCGATTGTTCCATTGCAATCTTATTGGTTGCAATGTGTTTGACATTATTTTTAATATCAACCTGATGGTTCTGATTGGTGGAAATAACTAAGTATGGAGGTGCTGCCATCTGCTTTAGTTTTGCGTTGCCTTCCCCATTAGTGATGTATGCTACGTAAGTGGACTAACTAAAAAAACTACATTTATCTAAACTAAATCTAGAATACTACATACTTACAAAGAGGAAAAACTAAATTAAACTCCAAATAGTATAGTAATATAGGTTCTTTCAATACACACAATAAATCACAAAGCATATTCAACTCTATTGCTGCAGCCGTAAGGTTTAGCTTGACACCGAGGGCTGGTACTGGGCAGCCAGACGTTTGAACTCGTTCGTCTTCGCGTGGTGCTCCTTGGTGTATGGGTGATCTGGGTGACTGTCCAGGAGCTGAGCTATGTAGCGGTTGAATACCTGGAATAGGGAGTAGTAATTGTTAAGGACAGGGCCACATCAGGACACGGGCACTTCTCAAAATAAGAAGGGTTGAGGCCAGTGATGGGCAAAGTACGGCTCGCAGGCCAGCTTCGGCCCGCAAACCGTTTACATCCGGCCCACCAACAATCATAGTCGTAGGAACCTTTCGTATAGTCTCGAAAATAAATTTAGATACCTGCGTTATCTTTGTGTCGACACTACAAGTTCTGTTTTTATTATCATACGCCTTCAATGTCCTACTGTAGGGTGCGAACGAGCGAAACGCCTAGGACAAATTTGAATATCATGTCGTGAAAATTCTGGCCCCCATAAGACCGACTCTGTTTTTTCTGGCTCTTGATGAAAAAAGTTTGCACACCCCTGGTTTAGGCCTTAGTCCACCACGGTAGCTTGGTTGGCAGACTACACACACCATCGAAAGCTTTTTAGAGCCCTCTCAGATGTGCAGATTTCCTCACGATGTTTTTGAGAAGGGCTGATAAAGAGTATCAATATGAACCCACGGACACTAGCTGTAGTTAACCCCAGTTTAGGTTCAGGAGCAGTCCAGGCATCGCAGTGGCTGTTATTTACGGGCTAGCATGACGTCCACAGTAAGCGTTAGACGCGGAGAGGACACGTGTGGGTGTCGTCCAATTGGCGTATAATTAAAATTCCACAATACATTGTCATTGTAAAGTTTATAAACTGAATTAGGATCAGGTAGCCTATTATCACGTGTTAAAATCATAATTTGTTCCTTTGTGAGAATGTGACGACGCTTTACGACCTGCATAGCTGCGTCACTTACCTCACCGGAACAGTGATGGTTTTAACACGTCATAATCCGGCTCCAGGGCTACAAAATAATCTTCTATTTTATTTTTTAAAGACCCCTAGCTTTATTGAATACAGCTGAAGTTAGTAACAGACCTCAGGCGCCTTCCCGCTGTGTGCGGCGGTGACGGCTAGTCCCAACAACAAGTCAGGTTGTTGCGGCGCGCGCGCCTGTGCTTCAGTCAACATTTGCTCAGCTTCCTCCCACATGCCTGAAAGAAAGATGAATGTGAACATTTAACATCATTAAAAGCACTCGAGTTTGGAGTACTTCTAGAAGCCTACTATTAGCATACTCCCCTAACAATAACGATATTTTGAAGTCTGTATCAAATTGTGAACACCTTCCAGCAACAATTAAATTTGAGAAAGAAAGAAAAAAGGCACATGCCAACAGATGGCGTTGTCTTAAATTGTCACAAACGCAATAATTTTATAGGGATTGGATAATGTAACTTGTTGCTTGTGCGCAGGGCGATAGATATAGGGCATCAAGTAATTATAGTGTAATCTCATGTGCAGATAATTACCTCTGGAGGCAGCGGCGGCGGCGCCGACGGCGGCCGGCCCGGCTCCCAGCGCACCGAGCCGTTCTGACAGTTCCATAATACTGTAGTGTGCGTCTTGTACTCCCGGACCACCCTACAAACACATACATAAGTTGAAACTTAACCCAAAAAGTAGTTTATTCGTATAATGAATTATCATTGCCAGAATCATCTTTTCTATTGCTCATGTTCATTAGGTAACAGAGTAGATGACATTAGCACAAAGAAACTAATTACAATTTCCTTGCACAGCAATAACCATTCAAAATGTCTTCTCTTACAATTTGCAAGTGACACCAGATAGTAATTTCTTTTTATTCCTTGCTGCGTTTGGCCCTAGTTTCACCTAGTAGTAAGCGCAGACAGGGTCTAAGATGGAGCACACAAATCCAAGTAACAGAGATATAGAGGGATTCCCCTTTATTTATTTATTTATATACTCTTTATTGTACACCAGGTTAATATAACACAAAAAACTATTTAAATACAAAAATGCACAATGGGCGGTCTTATCGCGCAAGGCGATCTCTTCCAGACAACCTTTGGATGGACTGGGAGAATGGAAAGAGAAAATCAAGCAATCTAGGTGTACAAGTACACTACGTACCTACATAATATTACTTAAATTTAATAATATAAAATACATGGCAAAATAATTACATAAATATGAAAAGAAAACATAAATAATATAATAATAAACTAATAAATATATGTATAAGAACGGAGGAGAGGAATAAAATAAATAGCAGATTAAAGCGACAAGTAATGCTCCTTCACTGACTTTTTAAAAACTGGCAGTGATTGTGCACGTCTCACATTAAGTGGCAAAGCATTCCACAGACGAGCAGCTTGGATCGTAAAGGACTTGTTATAAAAAGAGGTGGAGTGCTGGTGTATTTTTAATTGAAGATTTTCTGATGATCTCAAGAACCTAGAATGAGAGTCACAGAGGAACTCGAAGCGTTCTTTTAGATAAAACGGGGTAGAAGGGTTAAAGAGCACATTATAAAGTAGGGAAAGAATATGGGCATTCCGGCGAAGGCGAATTGGTAGCCATTTGAGCTTAGTACGAAATTACCCCTCTGGCTCTCACATACAAACGACAGAACACAGTATACTGCTTGGCACCAGACTTTAATATGAGGATGGTAGCTAGCCAGGCAGACCATATAGATCCTACCACCAAGCATGCTGGGTTTTGTTGAATCTTGCAATAGCTATTATTATTATTTAATTTTTTATACAAATCCCAGATCTCTTATGCATAATAACATTTGCTTACCTGTGATAAATTCAACCAGGCTTGAGTCAACTGTGTCAGAGTGCTGTCATCTTCAATGTCCTGCAGAGCTTTTAGCTGCTTACGGGCCAAGTCAGGCCTGTTCATGGCCAGGAGACACTGTAGGGTGAATGCTCGGAGCTCCAAAGATTCAGCATTGTGGAGTATCCTGGAAATGAATGAACACGCATAGTAATAGTAGTAAAAACTAAATAAAAACTCCCAATCTCTTTATGTACTTGAGAACAGCATTCACCAAACTCTGTGGCTATACTGAAGTTAGATAAATGGTTGCGCAGTAGCAAATTTACTCATGTATTTTGCTAATGTGCAACCATCTGCTGAACTTCTTGACTCTACTTTAATTTATATGCTTTAATCCTTTATCTTTATTTTACTAATGGTTACTGGCAAAATCGACAGCAAACATTCCAGAGGTCGAAGCCCTATCAGATAGTCTGACCAGATCCGCAAAGCTTTAGACACCAAACTCCATGAGGCATTCCACATCGCCAAAGACAGGCACAGGTGGCGCAAGTTTGTCAGAGAAAAAATGATTCCATGTGGGAATCACAACCCCCAGCAATGAGGAGCACGACACGAGGAGGAGGAATTCTTTATCCAACAGTGTATGAATTAAAAAAAAATATCATACAATTAGAGATGTGCCGATTAGTCGACGACTAGTCGGTAAAGCCGACTATCCGGCCACTATCGTAGTCGGCGACTATTCGGCAAAGAGCGCCGACTATCCGGCTTCTTACTTTATATGTATTTTTCAATAAAATGTATGTAGAGGGAATAACATTAAATAAAAACCTTGATCGTTTATTACACAAAAACACCGCTCTGACCCGTACAAATGCAAAAATCAAGAAAAAAGGCGAAGTAAACAAAACAGGTTCCGACACGTTCGCAGGCGGCGCGGTGGTTGCTACTTGCGCGCGAATCAGCTGTAAACGAAGCGTCACGGAAATCCCCACAACCGTGATCAGCTTGGCCGACCAGTCGGCCGACTAGTCGGCCTCTTTACAACCGACTAATCGGCTAGTCGGCCAAAGTCATAATCGGCACATCTCTACATACAATGTATTTTATAAGCAGTGATAGCCTAGCGGTTTAACGCTTGCCTGCCATGCAGGAGGGCCTGAATTCAATCCCGACCCATACCTCTGACTTTTTGTATTCATGTGCAGATCAGAATTTGATTAACACTTGCGTTAACAGTGAAGGAAAAACATGTGAGGAAACCTGCACAATTGAGAGGGCAATTAAAGTTCTCAATGGTGTGTGTAGTCTGCCAACCCGCACCAGGCCAGCGTGGTGGAATAAGTCGTAAACCCTTCTCATTCTGAGAAGAGGCCCGTGCCCAGCAGTGGGACTATAATGGGCTAGTTATGTTTATGTTAAGTATTTCATTATATCTATACATACAAATAGTATCCAAAACTTACTTGAGTGCTGCCTCATAATTGTCCTCATGATAGTATATTGTAGCTGCTACAATGAGGAAGATATCATTAGCCAGCTCTGTTCCCTTCGCCACCTGGAACACATAAAACAATATTATGATTACTTTTGAGAACATATTGCATCAGATCATTGTTTATGATCATATTTAACCAGCAATTCAAAACACTATTGAGTGTATCTAAATACGTCCTTGTGTCTGTCTTACTGTCCATACTTAATTATGTGCTTTAAGAAGTAATCAGTGCTTCAGTTTATTCGTTCGGTTGGTTTAAAACCAAGACTTGCTACTCACTCTCGCATCGACATCAGCAACGATCGCTGGCTTGTTCGCGCCTGGGGCCAGATAGTCCACTAATGTCTTCAGCGGTAGCAGCAAAGGATCCGCGGTCTTGAGCTCCTGCAGCACAATCCTGTGGTTGCCTTGAGCGATGTATGATCGGTACAGAAAAGCATCTCGTTGAAGCGCTATGAGAGGCGTAGATGGCTGTAGAAGTAAATTATTATGTTTTATTATCGTCACTAACCGAATTCTGGACTTAAAATTCTTTAAAAAGGGTTTTAGCTAGGAATCATGACGAAAACAGGAGCGGCACGACGTCACCGCCCCAAACAAGGAGATAAGCAACCCAAAGGTGTAAATAAAGGAAAGTTTTGTTTGCAGAAATGTTACTTACAGATACGCTCTGTGCCTCGTTTATTGCTTGTTGATAATTTCCAACGTAAAATGCATTTTTAACATCGAAAAGCTCATCAACGTCTTGCTGCTGACGTGCCATTTTGACAACTGTTTGACGTTTAATAATGCGAGTGTTGTAGTAATAAAAAGTAATGTGTTGCCAATGTTATAAAAAAATTGTAAATGGTTTTAAGCTGTAACCAGTTTGGTAAAATGACGTTAGAGGGCATTACTATACTCAAAAGGAACTTAGATCACATAAACGCAATTTCTAGGGGCAAGCAGAAACTACAGAATGACAGATTCATTCATACTCTTAAGTTGTAAATAGTTCGGTGAAATCGAACTAGAGGGCATTAATAACATCAAAACCAACTTGATGATACCTACCATTACGCCATTCTATAATGGGACAAGCAGAAACTACAGCTGAAGCCAACGATATAACTTTCCTCGGTTTAAACCTGGACAATCAATGTTCATGGAAATTACATACTCATAAGGTATGCACTAAAATAAATACATTTATTTATGCACTATGGCGACTCACAAAAATCTGCAATCAAAAGATTGCCTTACAAGCTTATCATGGGTATATTGCCTCCCAATTACGATATGCTATACTGCTCTGGGGTAATTCAGTTCATATAAATAGGGTATTCATATCTCAAAAGCAATGTATTCGGGCACTCTGCAATGTTCCACCGCTAACATCGTGCAGAACACTATTTCCTAAATTAAAACTTCTTACTGTACCATCTTTATATATATTTGAATGTTGTATCTTTGTAAAGAAACACCCACATTTATTTAAGACTTATGGAGCGAATTGCAGATTTAACACGAGATATCCAACACGATTACTATTACCTGCAATAAAAAGTCGTTATTACCATAATAATTGTTATCCGATGACTATCAGAGTATATAATAAGCTACCAGAGAACATAAGAAATCTTCCATTAAAAATATTTAAACGTAAACTATATTCGTGGCTAGTAAAAAAATGTTTATATTCTGTAAAAGAGTTCTTAGATGCACGTACTTTCTAAGATATTATATTGAATACACTATTAATTTCACTAAGTAAAAAATTAATTTATTATTTTGAGCTGTGTTCATACTATTAAAAAAAAAATTGTTAACTCTTTTATAAACTATTGCCTATTTGTTGTTCAAATATCCATGTAAGTAATCGGATTCTAAGTTCTTGCGTATAACTTTGTATTAAATTAACCTTTTAATTTGCACACCATTGTATGGTTAAATATGCGGCTACTTTTGTGACTTAAATAGAACTGTCCTTACCCATGTTTTTTGCAAATAAATCTATTCTATTCTATTCTATTCTACACCATGTGAATACTGCGAGGAGGTCGCTTCGTTAAATCCTTATTCTTTTTACTCCGCCACTCCAGTGTTTTAGTTCTCAACGATATGAAAACTAATAGACGAATAATAAATACTTACAATACTTCGTTGTTTCTGCTGTAACATAATCAATTATAAATAACAGCTAAACTAATGGCAAAACGCTCAAATAATAGGTAGGTATACATATCAAGAACTAAGTAGATAAGTACAAGCTTTCATAGGTCATCTGAAGAATCGGAAGCAAAATTAATCACACATGTATTATATTAAAAATAATCTGTGGGAAACGGTCACTACTCTACACAAGTAGCTGGCGAATGAACCGGCAGTCACTTATTACTATATAGGTACTTAGTAAAACATCATCAACTTTTAACCCCTTATATTGCTGATATCACTTTCAAACAGGATTTTTAAAAGTGAATGGTGCCGATTCTGTTGCACACTTTGACAAGACTAAACTAAAATATGGGTGTTTGTCTCTTTCTGTTTCAATAGAAAAAGAAAGTGACAGTTGCGTTTAGTCCTGTCAAAGTGCGCAACAGAATCGACACCCATGTGTTCTTTGCCAATCCCTACAGAGCTCAAAAGCAAGATATCATAATGTACAATAATTTAAATATTTTAAATAAAACTTGGCCTTTCTTAAAGCAACATTTATAATAATTTATTTAACAATATTCTGAGGTCCGTGTACCTACACACGCAATAAATTACTAAAGATCCTACGCTAAACAATTTTGTTGAAAGGAAATGATCTTTGCCCGTGTCTCTGCCGCACTTTTTCTGATACTGCCGAAGACTCAGGTAAACAAAATACCACCTGGCTAAAGTGATGTCGATATGTGATAGTCGATGTCAATATATGGGCTAAAATTTTAGTAAGAAAATGAATTTTTGTCGAAAGAGCTTTTGTTAGAAACAACTTATTTAAGAAATTGTTAAGAATTTCAACATACTTGTTGATGACCTGAAGATGGTAATTTGGCAGGTAGGGTGAATTGGATGACGAAAACAGAGCCATGTTATGCAACGCACGCGCAGCTTAAGTTCTAAACTTGAATTTAAACAGAGAATTAATGAACTTGTAGCACAATTAAAGGGATTTTCAGTAGTAGGTATTTTTATAGCAATGTTCCTCACACTTGGCAATTATAATCCTGATTTATGCATAAAAATATGAGTAAGAACGTAAATAATGAACCTGAAGGCAAATAATAATATCACAGTCCAAATATTATTAGAAGAAACATGGAGTATTTTTTTTTATAAATACCCAGAAAGATACTGTCGGAATTTCAATGGTACTAGGGGAACATGAATGGATAAGATAGAACGACAATGTCAGTAATAAACTATAGCTAGTAACAAAAACATTATTTTCGCACCTTTCTTTTGTACTTACATGAGATAAGAAAATATGATATCATTGTATAATTTATCAGGTAAAGTTAAAACGAAAAGGGAGGTGTAAATAGGTAATTATAGTTCGTTATGATAAGAAGTGATTGTGTTCAAACTTTGCTTTTTTTATTTAGCAATGTAGAAATAAAAACTATCGTTGTAGTCGCAAAAAATATTATACGTAACAACGTAACTGATCTGCTAATAACGACACAATTTTGGTAAATCGTATTTTGTTCATATTCAATAATTATTATGAATGTGTCATCTGTTTATTTTTTATTAATTTGTGAATATGAGTACCATGTAGGCTAGCTTTATACACGAATTTTGCAATTTTTTGGCGGTTATGAGTTTTTTTTTGTGACCGACGGCTGATTGGTGACGTCGTTCGTTGGGTTGTTGCGCTCCCTAAAATAAGGTTTGAGCTACACGATGGCTGATGCAATGCGTGTCGTCAGCCCTCCAACTTGCTGTAGCACTTTCCTGAAGGCTATTCCAGACGTTGCCCTACATTGTTACACTCTCATAGTTATTATACCACAATGTTTGGACTTTAAAAGAGACCTTGATCCCTGAGTTTGTTTCGGCTTTTTTTAGAGCTAGTCATATTGGACAACCCGGCGCCATCTAGTCAAAAACATTACATTGACTTGCATTGACGACACGTTTGGTGCAGTGGCTTAGCGATCGGCTTCTGCGCTACGGGTTGTGGGTTCAATTCCCGCACGGAACAAATACTTGTATGGATATAGATAGTTGTTCCGGGTCTGGATGTTTGTGCGTGTGAAGATTTGTGTCTGTAAACGCACCCACGATACAGGAGAAATCCAAGTGTGGGGCAACGTTTTATAGTAAAAAAAAAAGTGTGTCTGTAACATTTATTTACCGAAATAAAAATAATTTATCATTTAATCATAACTGTAAGTGAGTTGCACATACCTACATGGAATTATGATAATATGGAGTAAGCTTATTTTAAAACTGCGTGGTCAGAAAATTTCCCCCATCTTGCGTGACAAACAGTAATCTGTTATTGGAGCTTTAAGGAAACGAAACGGTGACATTTTTTGTACTTACATACAATGAGCTTATTAATAAAAAAATACTTCAGTGTTTATGAAACACAACCGTTTACGCGTACCTTAGAAATAATTTTGGTAGTGTTTACTCTATACATCTTTCCCGCGCAAATACAGAACAACGATTCATTCGGAATCAACATAATTAGGTAATTGGGACAGTAGAATGATGATGTTATTTACCTTCTACTCTCATTAGTGTACATAAATAAGTTATTTTTATTATTATGAGAATGTAATTAGATCTCAAACATATCGCAAGTCTGTTTGCTTTGCGAGGGTGACAAGTGTAAGAAAATTTAAATTACTATGCGTGCCAAATAAGAATAGGATCGCGTTTGCTACAACTTCACACGATAGCTGTCAAATTGGTACTGTTAGCAAAAAATACTATGAAAAAAAAATGTTATATTTTTTTATTCATAGATTTCATTCTTATTTACATTCATTTTTATAAAATGTTATTTATTGAATTCCAAAAATTGATAATTTTGGATAATTTAATAATATTTGAAAACAGTATTCATTAAAGAAATGAACCAATATATATAGTTAACTTCACGAAATGCTACTGGTCACCCTAATATGTCGCCATAATAATAATATAATTGCTGTGTAATTAATTTGGCGTAAAATTGATAAGAAATACCAAAAAAGTGAACAAAAATAATTAAACTGAATATAATTTCTTTATTTACTTTTTTGCACACCTTACACTTTGGTAATGAAGTTCACGAGTATTGCGGAACAAAATGGCGTCTTGACAGTGCTATTCTTATTTGGCACGCATAGTAAAGTTGTCTTATTTTCTTCTTACGAGGCAACCTAAAATAAAATCACGTCTGTATTCAGCAAAGGATTTGGCAGAGGTGTATAGTAACACCCTCATTTCGCCGTTATGTTTAAGTCCCATGTAATAGAGGGCGAGCCTATTGCCATCAACCGGGCACAAATCCTAACTCCGGGCTGCTACTAAGAAATTCTACACGGAAAAACCCAATAGCAATTTGCCCGACCTGGGGATCGAACCCAGGACCTCATGATCAACAGACCGCTTGCCACCACTAGACTAACGAGGCAGTTCTTACGAGACTGTAGTCTTTTTAGTATCTGCCGTAGACGCATGAGCATCGCAGTTAGGCCCTGAAAAGACGACGGTCTTTTTGCCCGGCGTACTGCGGCGCACAAGCATGACAGTGCAACCACTGTCATGCTTGTGCGCAGCAGTACGCCACTACCACCATAGTTGTTGCCCCTTGCGACATTCAGTACGTGGTTGGTGGTTAGTTTTTATCCGCTGCAGTCTGCCTGACAAAAAGTCCGTCGTCTGCTCAGAGCCTTATAAGTGACCGTCAACGTGTTGGTATCTTAAATCTGTAATGAGAAGCGGTTGTACTTATGTACTTTAAAAAATGAAACTAAGTTTACGCCCGTCGCTTCGCTTGCGTGAAAATTTATAAGTTTTCCAGGATGACAGTAGATACTAGTTTAAAGGCTCATTTACACGGAGCACATTTCTTGAAACAAGTCTCATGCTATCTCTGTTTTTGTCGTAGAGAAAGACAAAGGCAGAACGAGTCTTGCTTCGAGAAACTATCCTCGTGTAAATGAGCCTTAAGGTACAATCTACCTCTGTACTAAATGTCAGCTATTTCCCTACAGCCATTACAGTTGTGGAGAGCGTAGACGGTGTGGTGAACGGGGCTTCAGAGCAATGAAAATACTGACTTTGGTGAAGATGAAGATTTATATTTGTGTGACGATGGAATGACACGGATTGAAATTATTAGCTAGCTGTCACAATCAATTTGACATTTTGTGTTACATAATGTTGCCAACAACGGTGTGATAACATATCGTCGCTGTGCAGTGAAAACCTCGTAATTGCAATGAACGTAATTTTACAGGAGAAGATAATAACTGACTGTTAAAAAAAGTATGAAGTATAAATGTAAGGTTCTTCTGTTTTATTATCTATTCATCAATCTATTTCATCTTAGAGCTGTGCACGATCGTTCTAAATATGCATCACGAGGTTTTTTACCCAACAAATGAATAACAAAAAATAAAAATGAATTTGTGCTTTACGAGGTTTTCACTGCCCAGCGACGATATACAGGGTTACTGGTAACTCGATGTATTCCTTGCAGGTCATTATAGTAGGGTTAAAAGCAACAAATTACGCCACTAAATGTTCTACCGAGATTCAGTAGTTTTAGAGATATTTATTTTTTAGATTTTTGTTGAAGAATCCCAGATTTAACCATATTTGCAAAAATGTTTGGTATTTTTAAACTTTTAATTATTCACAGAGACCTTCTATGGCACCAGCTATGATAAAAACTTAAATATCAATACATTCGCGCCTTACATTGTTTTTAAATAGGTTTCAAATGGTTGAATCTGGGATTTTACAATAATTATAAAAATAATGAATCTCAGATACTACGGAATTTCGGTAGAACATTTGGTGGCTTAATTTGTTGCATTTCAGCCCTTCTATAATGTCCAGGAAGGAATACGTCGAGTTACCAGTAACCCTGTATAAACCTCATAAAAGTCAGTTTTTGTAAGGTCTTTAAAATAATTTACATAAAGTAAGTACCTATTTAACTTAATTTGTTAGGCGGTACTTACAAAAGTAAATATGCGATCATAAATCAGTGCGTCAACAGTCTTGCTCTCATTTCAAATTCGACCGTTGAAATAACCGAAATAAAACGTCCTGCATTGTATTGTATGCAACTGCAAGTAGGGCCGGTGCAACGGCAGATGTGAGCCAAGGGCCTGAGAAAGGGCCTTTACAATACTCACCTTGGGGCTGGGGTCGGCAGAAGGTAATGTGAAAGAAATTTCGCGAGGCGAAATCTTATCGCGAGCTCGAGAAATTGGGGCGATGCATTAGTCGCGCCGGTGGGAAAAATTTCGCATTGAGCTCTGATGAAGCGGTCTTTTCAATATATTGTATTTGCACGATTAATGTGCATGGGCGGCCAATAAAAAATTATTTAACTTTATAAGGGAGAAAAAAAAAATCTTAACATTACGTATAATAGACGTAATGACCAGTTTTATGTTGTACCTACGCGTAGAGAGAAGTGGCAGTAGAAAATAAACAGAGACTTGTAATGAAACCTGAGGGGCTCGTAATTACCAACCGCGATTTGCAAGGTTAAGCTGCTCTTGCCGCGGTCAGTCTGTGGATGGGTAACCGTTCGTAACACATTGAGACCCCTCCGTGCCTCGGAGAACACGTTAAACAGTCGGTCCCGCCCGGGTGCGATACGAATACCTATGACAGTCGTTGCGGGAAGTCAGAAGCCCGAAAGTCTGACAACCGGTTTAACCTTAGGGTATCGGCATTGCCCAGTAACTGGGCTGCGGAGGTCTGATGGCAGTCGCTCCGTGTAAAATACTGGTATTCAGCCGCATCTGGTTAAACTGGAAGCTGACCCCAACATAGTTGGGAAAAGGCTAGACAGAACTAACTCGTAATGTAACGTGTACAGCTGTTTATAGTCTGTATTTCTGGACCATTACAACTGGAGGTCTGTAAATCGCAGGAAGTAATATACTTTTTAAAAGCAGATGTACTCCACTGTAGATCACATCATTTATCAAAATAGGTACATACCTAATCAGATGCAAAATATATTAGCAAAAGTATATTGACTGCCTCGTTGATCTAGTGGTGGCAAGCGCGACTGCTGATCGTGAGGTTCTGGATTCGATCCCCAGGTCGGGCAAAGTGTTATTGGATTTTTCGGTGTGGAATTTCTCAGTAGCAGCCCGGGGTTTGAATTCGTGCCTGGTTGATGGTAATAGGGTCGCCCTCTATTACATGGGACTTAAACATAACGGCGAAATGAGGGTGTTA
Source organism: Amphipyra berbera (assembly GCA_910594945.2). Lineage (NCBI taxonomy): Eukaryota > Metazoa > Arthropoda > Insecta > Lepidoptera > Noctuidae > Amphipyra > Amphipyra berbera. The sequence continues at coordinate 2,454,161 of OU343136.1, read as the reverse complement.
CTATACACCTCTGCTCAACCCTTCGGGGAAGACAGGCGTGATACACCTATTAGTTTATTATATCATCAGTGGAAAGGCAAAAAGACTAAAGCGCCAATATACCTACTTTACAAGAATACTTTTGTAAGAAAATAAACAGTTATTTTTCTTAGAGTATACATATTAAATAGATGGTTTAATTATCTATTTAATATGTATACTCTAAGAAAAATAACTATGTTTATTTTCTTACAAAAATACTTTGAATCTCTCTACTGTAAAGTAGGTATATTGGCGCTTCAGTCTTTTTACCTTTCCACTGACGATATTAGTTTGGTGTTTTTTTTTATTCTTTGACGTGGTCACGTTTGAACCAAGTCGCACGTGATGGTAAACACTGACAGGGTCTAAGATGGAGCACACGAATCTAAGTAACAAAGATTGTAGAGAAACTCCCTTATACCTCTCTGGCTCTCACATACACACGACGGAACACAGTAAACTGATTGACCACACAAGCCTGTTGCTTGCTGTTGAGGCAATCCGACCAGGGCAGGAAGATGATGCCAGGGTTGTGGTGCATGCAATAGCGAATCCCTTGACCCCGGCCATAGGTTAGAAGGAGGAACACGGTGAGTTTTTAGCCGGTAAGAGTCCGACATAACCCTTCAACTTCCCCAGGGCGGAGGGTGTCCATGATGATTTTCCCAAGATAAAATAAAGGCCAGGAATATGTTGTGGTCTTAATAAAAGGGATGGTGGTGTCCATCTTCTTGAAATTGCGCTAAGAAGCTTTTTATGACATCCACTATAAAGGCGACCTTTTAAGAAAACCATACGGCATGAAACTACGCTCGTGGTAGCCCCGGAGCCGGTCGTATTTTCTGACTCCGCAGTCACACCATTAATTCAGCCCTCATCAAGCGGTCTCCCTCCCAGTCCTCTCGCCCTTAGCAGAGGTCCGAGTCCCATTAGGGGTCGCCCTTAGTGCTGTTGTTGCTAGTAGTCATGATGTTAGTAGCAGTAGTAGTAGTTAGCTTAGGTTAAGTATTTTACTCTTGTCACCAGTGGTTGGAGACCCCTCAGGTCTCGCCAATAACTAGCCAGTTACGTAGAAACAGTCCGCAAGACCATATACAAGCAGACGAATAGAAAAAAAAATTGACAGCGGTTGTTTCTATATATCAGTTGTTGGTCGTTAGTGGTATTTCCTTGACAGTCCTTGGGCTTCTAAAACTAGGCCTTTATATAAATCCGTATGATTTTTTTGTGTCTACGGTCTCCTTTATAAGGGAGCAATAACTGGTTAGGAACGATCCGTTAAAAACGGCAACCCTTTATTCGCGACTCTAGTCTCGCTTGGGAATTGGGCACCCCTCGAAAAGATGGGTACATTTTTCTTTTATTGTGATCCGGAACTAAAGTCAAAAGAAAACAGTTTTTAACTAGAAATAACGAGGCTTTAATTGGACGACGAAATAAATTCTAAAAAGTAATAACATTATGACGAATTTCTTGATTAATTCTTCATTATATATTCGTTGGTCTCGTGGTTGCAAGAGTGACTTCAGATCGTGAGGTCCTGGGTTTAATCCCCAGGTCGGGCAAAGTGTTATAGGGTTTTTTCGTGTGGAACTCCTCAGTAGCAGCCCGGAGTTTGGATTTGTGCCCGGTTCATGTCAATAGGCTCGCCCGCTATTGGAGTTTCTTGCCCATTCTTCTCCATACGAAACTACCTTTTGGAAGGGGCAACTAGAATCAATTCTATTTTCTTTGTAACTTTAACGTTCAAAAGTGCCTTTTATGTGCCTAATTGAAATAAATACTTTGACTTTGACTTTATTACAGGAACTTAAACATAACGGCGAATTGAGGGTGTAGTACTATTCACCTCTGCCCAACGTAAAGGTGTGAGTTATATTTTAAAATCAAATTATTCGTCTCCTTCTTCTACCCATACATCCTATCTACATAATTTTCTGTGCTCCTAATAAATCAAAGTTCCCTAACAAGTAAATTACCTATTTTTCCGAGCGGCCGGCCTTAGTAAAGGTCGTTGACCGCGACCAGCTGCTGCGGCTTGATCGAGGGTCGCGACCCTTCGCCAAGATACCAACCCTTAACTGTAGTACACCCAAGATGAGATTTTTTTAACATAAATTCTTAAATGGGTTGATTTGAATTTTATAGTATCATTGGTAGCGTGATTTGATCATTTGAATTTTGATGTATTAAATCGCTTACTTCACGTCGGATTTCGTCAAAACTCGTAGTTTAGTATTTATATCGCTACGCTATCGCTATTATGACGACTATTATTCGCGGTTATCTGTGACTTTGATAAATAAAAGCTTTCATAAGACAAGAGCAGAAGCTTATTGACTATCTACATTGAATATTTATATTTTTTTATGTTCTTCTACTTTTCGTGTGGTTAGTGATTAACCTGGTGTCAGAGTTTATGCCGCCCACGGGCCTCTGACTTGGCTTCACATGCCGTCGAGAAATATCTCTCAGGCATGACGGTTTCCTCACGATGTTTTCCTTAACCGTTTTAAAGCAAGTGATAATTATACAATACGTACATGAATCCGAAAAGTCAGAGGTGCCTTGGGTTCGAACTGGAGACTTATGACTTGGCAGTCCGACGGTCACGCCACTAGGCTATCTATCACTGCTGTTAAAAGTCTGTTTTATGTTAATGTCTTGCAAGAAACAATATTAATTTTCAAAAAATACTATCTTGTTTTAAATATAATTTCCTAGCTCCCAACCGAAAGTTTAAATGAACCATTTTGGTCGAAAGGCGTGTATCATGGGGTGCGCACTCGTCTTGTTATCAGAGACATTGCTAGACGGTTGGTCGTCGTTCTACGTCACTTGAGGGTTGGTCTATTATTTAGGCAAGAAATAATAATTGGCATTCAGCGTAGTAATGCTGCCAGACTTTCCGACACTATCACAATTATTTTGGGAACCATACCTTCAATCATGTACAGTCGGGGAACGAAAATGTTATACACCCTAAGGTCTATTTTTGCTTGTACAGTGCAAGAAACAACCTATTTTACCGAATACATATTGCCAAAATTATAGAAATTAAAATACAAGTATTTTTAGACAGGATATTAAAAATTATAATGATAACATGGTGACAACCACTAGTAACGTTTAATTTATTTAATGATCGAATTGATTGATGTTACGGTTTTTTACGACAAAACTCCTTAAATCAAATCAAAGACATTATATGGAACTACTACGTCATACGGTGGCAAAAGGCAATTTTGATCTTTGCTACCAAATAAACAAACATAATTTTCCATGCATTGGTCTGTTCCGTTCCACAATTTGAAAAGGTAACATGTGCCCGCGATGTGGGAAAGGAATGAATTTGAAAACTGACAAACCTATTTATTTCCCTTTTTTTTCTCGTTGGAAAATCCTCATGGATGTCCCTCGCCCGAGGAAGGCGAGGGGGTTTGCCGGACTCTTACCGGCTAAAAACCAACGGTGTTCCTTCTCCTGACCGTACGGCCGGGGTCGCGGGATTCGCAAAAGCATGCACCGCAACCCCGGCAGGTCCCGGTCTGCCAACCCATGGCGGACCTCTCCTCTGTGGGGACCTGCCCCACGTCCTCCTGAGAAGCGCGCACAGAACACAGCGCGCCGCCTTCTCTGTTACTGGTCGGGCGGCGAGTCAAATTATTGAAACCTATTTATTTCCCTACTGTACATGAAAGACTCCAAATAGTAGGTATCAACTAATCCCATAATACAAATAAGCTCACACAAATATCGCAACAAAGAGTATATAATTCTGTACATCATTCGAAAAAATCAAATAATACTGGCTTGAAAGAAACCGCTCAGGTAGGACAGTTGCCGATTGCATCTTACAATTTGAACCATTGTCTATGTATTGTGTGAACAACTAAAAGATTAAAATTGTACACCCGGCTGATATTCTAAAGAGTTCAAGACAATCTTTTTCTTGCAAAAAAGCAAAGCAAGGAAACATTGTTGTTTTCATTGTTGCATGTACTTGTAGAAGAGAGAATGTTTTAATGAGGCACTTATCTATTTGTATATTTTAATGCCAGTACTTGTATTTAAATTTAGAGGAGGAGTTGATGTCAGGCAGGCGGCCGGTCATAAAACAATAAGCCAAAACCTCTAACAACATGGATTTATGAAATACATGTTGTGCCGACCCCACCAGTGTGGGATAAGGGCAGGAAGAAGAAGACTTGTATTTAAATTAAGAAGCATGTGTTCTAATTTAACTGCTGATTGTGAGGTCCTGGGTTCGGCCCCTAGGTCGGGCAAATTCCGTGTGAAATTCCTCAGTAGCAGCTCTGAGTTTGGATTTGTGCTCGGTTGATGGCTATAGGCTCGCCCCCTGTTACATGGGACTTAAACATAACGGCGAAATGAGGGTGTCTATACACCTCTGCCCAACCCTTCGGGGAATACATGCGTGATGTTATATTATATCTAAATTTCTTTTTCTTCCTTGCATTATCCTGACGCATTAGGCTCACTGCATATGAGCCATTAAGTTACGTTATCATTTCGTCTCAAGATATTTTAAAACTATTCTTAAGAGGGATTTCTCAAATTAGAGCTATTTATTAATACTGGCTTTAGTGACAGATGTGCAGTCAGCCTAATTAGGATCAGCTTTTCGAGTGCATAAATATTTTTTATATCTTTATGATACTATATCACTGGCTGTCTTTGTCATGCCTCTTATTAGAGCCTAATTAATAAACTTGTATACTTTTGTGAATTGTACTGATAAGAAATAATTTAAGTACTTTTGTAAATACATATTATGAAAAGGAAAAAGAATTGTGATGGTACTTTGTAACTGCTGTTTTAAATGAAGAATACCGACCGTAAAGATAGATTTACTTAAGCTATTGAATAATAGAGATTCGCAATTTGGGTCTATCTAACAATACCCACAAGATCCGTTCAAAAAGAGAAACAGGAAACTAAAACCGGATACTATTTGCAATATTCAAAAATCGATTCTTCATACGTCTTTAGAGCGTCGACGCATCCGTTTTTATCTTAAACATCGAACGACATTCAAAGAAGTGCGTAACAGCCGAAAAAAAGCAGTACACTTACTTACAAAAGGCCCGTCTCGCATCTGCTATCCGGCGTATTATGAGCAGATGGTCTGAAAGGGGCCTTACGCTAAAAAAATCACTACCTGCTTATATTCATTGTTGTCTCGCAGTGTACTTATTCTTGAACTTGAGACGGTACAGCAAACTGAGGGTGACAGCGTTTAGGAGAGTAATAGGGACAGTTCTCACGGTTGAAGTTTAGTGTGAGCAATTTTTTTCCTGCAATAAGCTCGGGTTAAGTAAATACTTGTATGTATAAGCTTTTTTTATCGACTTTACAATTAAAACAGAATTTATTAGCTTCATTATAAAACGTCGATAATTTCTTAGTTTCTAACTGTCACGCAATCACATGAGAAGGTTATACTTACAAAAAAATCATAATAGAAATATATCGTGGGTTGCAGCTTTTTTTTTTCTTCTTTATTTTCGTTCGAAATCCTCGTGGATTTCCCTCGCCCGGGGACGGCGAGGAGGTCTGCGGGTCTCTTACCGGCTAAAAACCAACGGTGTTCCTCTTCCTGACCGTTCGGCCGGTGTCACAGGATTCGCAAAAGCATGCACCGCAACCCCGGCAGGTCCCGGTCCGCCAACCCTCGGCGGACATCTCCTCTGTGGGGCCCTGCCCCACGTCCTCCTGAGAAACGCACACATCGTGGGTTGCAGCAGAAAATCAGCGTTAGATAGTAGTACTTAGTACTGCCACCTGATATTAGGCTGAGCTGATGGCCCTTTTGGTACTTATTTTTTATCTTTTTCACTTGTACCTATTGATGTGACATTTGCCAATAAACCAAGGACCTCGCGACCGAGCGTTATTGGTTAAAATTAAGATTATTATATCTTGCCAAATAATGAACTGTAGACATACGTTAGTAACTACCACAGGTAAAATTTGTTTACGAGTCTAATAAAATGCCCAGTTTATCAATAAAAAATACTTATGGTAAGGAAAATGATTCGTATTTGGCCAAAGGAATCGGGCATTATCGACCACTAGAACAATGCAATCATGAAACAAAGAAGAACCCGTAAAATAAAGTTGTTTACACTCTATTACTAATAATAACCTTGAATAACTCATTATTAAGTAACTAAGTTATTTATTATTTTATGAACAGCTAAAGTTTTTGTGTCCTCATTACTATGTTGGTACAGTAAAAGGTATGATTATTAAGTTTATTTAAATAAAGAATCAGAATATAGTTTATTCAAATTACATTATTACCTAATCAACTTAGTGCTTTTTGAACGTCAAACAATAAAAGACAGCCCCCAAAAACGGCACCCTTCTCGGCTTCCTAGTGTTTAAGCTGGGAAGAGGAAGCGACCCAACACTCCCCAGCAACTAAAATATTCCTACTACTCTACTAAAATATTACTACTAAAATTTAACTAAAGGCCACAGACCACTTACACTAATTATGACGCAATTAGCATACAGACTTCTCACATAGTACTCCAGGCATACTGATAAAATCTTCTTCCTTTAATCAGGAAAAATACCACAAATTGTATTGGCCTCTAGGAGACAAAATATTCGGAGCGCTAAGTAAAATATTATTACTAAAATACTACTACTAAAATATTCTGCAACCAATTGCATGGTCACCCGAATCCCGCCACCGTTTAAGTGAATGCATGTATTGAACAGAACTCCGCAGCTCCATACAACTTGAGTTCACATTATATTATTTACCAAAGCATAGATAAATCTGTACAAACACATTGCTAATCGTCATTATAAGACCATCCCTGAGAAAATATTTGATGTACCTAAGTAAATAAAATAAAACCATTGCATTAAACGCACGTGGCTCAAAGCCGTTTTGGATATTCTTAGGGAGGATGATGGCCAGGATGATGGAAGTACCTAGTGCTAGCCCAGCGATTGAGCGCTTGCTATCCACGCAGGTGGCTCTGAAATTCACATCGCACCTCTGAGTTTTCGAATACATGATTATCACTTACGTCAATCGGTGAAGGAAAGACATCGTGAGGAAACCTGCACACCTAAGACGGCTCCACAGAGTTCTCGATGGTGTGAGTAGTTCGCTAACCCACACAAGGCCAGCGTGTTAGAGGCCTTACTTCTCATTCCGAGAAGAGGCTCGTGCCCAGCAGTGGTATAGTAATGGCCAGCTGTGAACGTGTTATGGCCGATATAATGATGATCACATAAGATTTTAGTGCTGTGTGGTTTCTGGGTGAGTATATCGCAACATTCGCAAACCTTCTTATCTTGCATACTTACTACTTCCGCACTCTCCAGTACCGTATCAATTGTAGTATAGGATCCCACTATAGAACGACCTTTACCGAGCTGGTTAATGGATGAAAGTATTTTATATCAAATTAAATCATCATCATCCTCCTGTCCTTATCCCAACTTATTTGGGGGTCGGCGCAGTATGTCTTCTTCTTCCATACATCTCTATTAGCCGTCATTTCAGTAGTCACCCCCTTTCTAGCCATATTATCTTTCACACTATCCATCCATCGCTTCTTTGGTCTTCCTCTACTCTTATAACCATTCACATTCATACTCAATACTTTCCTCACGACATGTTCCTAGTTCCTCCGCATTACATGCCCATACCATGACAACCGGTTTCCACACAACTACTCAGTCACCGGCGCCACTTTCAGGCTTCCTCTTACATATTCATTTCTAATTCTATCCATTCGCGTAATACCACACATCCCTCTTAGCATTCTCAGTTTATACCTGCGTACCCAAGAATTGTGACGGGAAAAAAATAGTCAACCTAACGTTTGCATATTCTACAGGCTTCATACTTTCGATTAGTATGGAATTTGTCTATTAAACAAACCAGAAAAATGTTTAAAAAAACAAATTTTAATTACCTAATCATATTCTGGACTGAAATTGTTTAGTCAACCCATTTGCAATATATTTATTGACATAATTAATTTGATATGAAATACTTTTCAACCATTAACCAGCTCGGTGAAGGTCGTTCTATACTGGGATCTTAGACTATTAGGTAAGTACCTTGTTATCTAATTAGGGGTCTATTAATATTTGATTGTGTTCTTTTAATGATACCCAAATGAATTCAAAGAAACCCTGTATTTTAACCGTTACAAACATAACAGGAAAAACCGGTACACCAACAACAACCAAGGGAATTAAAGAAAAATACCACGGAAGGTTTATTATAGAATGAACTTTCAAATATCGACAACTACCCTTTATTTGGAGGCCCGGGCAATAACCCCGTTCGACCCAGTTTCGCTGCGGTTTGCCTTCCATCCCTGCATCGCACCTATTGCTATTGTCATAAAGACTAATTTTGCGCGTCACGTACCAGAGGTAATAGGAGGTCATAACATTCGGAGGGTATAGTCGGCTATTTTCCGGTTCAAAATGAACGAATATATATTTAAAACAGGAATTTATGATTATGTAATCCGATTCTGGTGAAATGCAGTAATTACATATTTTCAATATTATCTGTAGAATGATAGGGAATCTAATTTTTATTTACGTAATTGTCATCGTAGCTAAACATGGATCCTAATATAAAAGTTTAGACTGGTTAAATCCGTATCTAAAGTCTAAACCCATACTTAAAAAAAATTAAACCCTTTTTAGTCTAAACAACCGATAGACATGATTTTGTGGTATGTCAGTGTCCCTATGTATTTTAAATATTAACTCCGCCGAAATACATTTCAATATATTAACAGTCATCACAATATCAATACTATTACCAACATTATATTTTACATGACCTAGTAAAGGTTAACCGTAAACTAACAAATGCAATTTTATAAATAAATAATGGATGCGCAATATCAATTTCACAAAGAAGTATTTCATTCACAATACTATTAAAATTAATAATTAACAACCAGAAAACCTTAGGATATCGGCATTGCCCGGTAACTGGGTTCCGGGGGTCTGATAGCGGTATGAATACGGATGAATACTCGTATTCAGCCGCATCTGGTTATACTGAAAGCTGACCCGAACATCATTGGTAAAACACTAACCAGAACAATATCATATTATTACCGACATTATATTTGACGTGTCACGATTTATTACCTAACTAGCGACCCGCCCCGGCTTCGCACGGGTGCAATGTAAATACTAATGTGGGGCATATAAACCTTCCTTTTGAATCACTCTATCTATTAAAAAAAACCGCATCAAAATCCGCTGCGTAGTTATAAAGATCTAAGCATACATAGGGACAGACAGACAGCGGGAGCGACTTTGTTTTATAGGTACTATATTACCTAATAAAGTTTGTCGGGAAGCTAACAAAAACAACTTTATAAATAAAAAAATGGATGCGCATTATCAACTTCACAAAGAAAGAAGTATTCCATTCACAATACTATCAAAATTGATAATTAACAAACAGAAAAAAATAATGAATCACTATAATGTCATATGGAATCTGTGATAGTCGACAGCGCGCGCCAAAAATAGTCTGATCGTGAGACGTCTAGCGTCTACCTCGTCTTGTTACTTAGTTTCTGGCTGTGAATGCTATCGATCCTCGGTCAAGCGAACAAGTTAAAACCTCTACTATATTTCAGTACATACTAACTGAGACATAGGTACCTACTGTATTATCTGTCCAATCTAAGGCTCTGTTTGTGTAAGGACTCATGTTTCGTCAAATAAATTAATCTTGAGTCTGAAGCTAACCACGAGTTATCTCTCCTATCCTTGTGTTTACACATAGATTTTTAGAGGCTCGTGGCTAATATACGATTTGCGAGGTTAAGATGCACTTGTCGCGGTCACTCTGTGGATGGGTGACTGTTCGTTACACACAGAGACCCCTCCGTATCTCGGAGAGCACGTTAAACAGTCGGTCCCGGGTGTCATACCAACCGGTCTAACCTTAGGATATCGGCATTGCCCTGTAACTGGGTTACGGAGGTCTGATGGCATTCGTTCCGTGTAAGACACCAGTGTATTCAGCCGTATCTGGTTAGACTGGAAGTCGACCCCAACATAGTTGGGAAAAGGCTAGGCAGCGCACACACCCCCACAGAGGAGAGGTCCGCCGAGGGTTGGCGGACCGGGACCTACCGGGGTTGCGGTGCATGCTTTTGCGAATCCCGCGACCCCGGGCGAACGGTCAGGAGGAGGAACACCGTTGGTTTTTAGCCGGTAAGAATCCGGCAGACCCCCTCGCCTTCCCCGGGCGTGGGATATCTATGAGGATTTTCCAACAATAAAAAAAGGCAGCGCACACACAGATTTTTATAGCAATAATTCGGAATGGAGAATAACACAACTTCATGAGATAACTGCAAGTAATACACAGGGTAACTTCGAATTAAGTGGCAAAACTTCATAGGTATATCATTTATAGAACACATTCAAATGAAAAAATATCTAAACTTTAATTAATTAGATAACTAACAAGATACATGTACCTAATAATAGTACAAGTACTCATTGGTCTGTGGTCAGGACTTCATTGTTCTCTCACTATCCTAAATCATTGTACTGTATCTACTGAAATTGTTAAAGATATCATTTTTAAAAGAGTAACCATGGAGTTTCTTGCCGGCTCTTCTCCATAAGAAACGACTAATTGGAACCGTGCATCTAAATTCGACTTTTCATAAACAATAAAAAAAATGATTTTGATTTTAATACAAATAACGAAGAGCGCGCACATACTAATAGTACTAAAACCTATTGTAAGTTCTACAGTGACCATCGTAGCACTGTCGTAGCGCCGTAGTCACGACAGTGACGTCACCCAATAACCGTCACCCAGTTAATCCTGTGGCCTGACTGATAGGTAACCGCGGATGTAATCCAGTGACTAAGATGTATGGATGTTCTATACGGATATTTGATACAGAGACTGCCATAGCATATACACTGCCCTCGTATATTATATTATGACATGTACGATTTTCAAAAAGTCTACATGGTCCCATTATAATTCCTATTAACTTTAGTGTTTCTATTCTAATTTGATTTAATGTACATTTGATTTGGTAAGAAAACATCTCTTAACTACCTTAACTTAACCTACATAATATTTTGGTATCTTCTAGTAGTGCGTAGTTCTATAGTAGTGTATACCTTCTAGTAGAACTTAGTGCACATAATATTAGAACTTAAAAATAGGTGGGATATTACTAAGTTCTACTATGTAAAACAGTATTTTGTGCAATAAAAAAAACTCAAAAAAGTTATTTATAATTACTTTTTTACTTCCAAAATAATAACCATGTCAATACCAATACAATACCATAAAAATAAATAATCCATAGTTCAGAAATAATAAAATATCAATAAACTAATTGGCAAAGTTAACAAAAACCGCGTGGATGTTCCGCCTTGACCTCTCTTCCGTCACTCGCGAGTCATTGTAGGTCATAGATCCGGAAATAACTAAAAAAACTGACGACGAACTTTTTGCTCACAACTGTCGTAATAGTGTGACTTTGTTACGTAACAAATACTATGCCTATATTGCTGAATTGTGGCCTCGAAAGATGAATATTCTTTAATATTCATTCATTCTTTCTCTATGTCTTTACATACAGATGAATCTCACATTTTACATAGTACCTATATTCATATTACGCATTCGTCAGGAATTGGTCCATATTGAAGACTTGAAGTGGACGTAAATAGAACGAGTCTAATAAGTAATTATTATGTCTTATTGCTGAACTTCAATGAATAAGGTATTGAACACAATTATTTAAGGAACTTGTAAACAATCAACATTTCACGGCAATATAAGGCCGGCAATGTTAGGTCAATATATTGGTATTCCTCGTCAATATTAGGGTAACATTGACAAGTTTTCCGGCTATATTGCCTCAATATTGCTGGTATCGTCGTGTGTTGTCGCGTATGGCTGCCTCAGGGCACTAGTAGACATGAATATGTAGGCAATCTTTGAGCCACGCATTGCTCAATCAGATTTAGCATTTGATGGTGTTTTATTTATTTATTCATTCAATAATACACTTGCATTTTTATAATATAAGTTGGTGCAAACATAAACTCATTAGAGTTTTACCGTGCACCAAAATCATCGACCACATAATTTAGAGAATTAAAACAAATTGTCAAGAAACAACAACAAAATCAAAACGAGGGTAAGTAAAATCGGTGGTGGGTAATGTAAATAGATGCTGGGCATTGCCGGCTACACATTGCCGTAAAATTTTGATCGTGTACCAGCTCCTTAACTACATAATCTAATCGACATCTTGTATAGAACAACACAAAGCAAGCAATGATTTATCAGTTACGCTCAGTGTTGCCATATATACAGATTTCTCCGTATTTATACAGAATTGTCTCATTCTTTTGAATAATAACAAAATAAATGTCACATTAAAATGCGTAGGCAGAGTAAACTACTGTCTACGGTAAAATGCCACGTTGTCTGTTTCTATTCTTTACGGTAAACTTTTTTTAACAAACCACGTTCGTTTTATAGGATGGCATTACAAGTTTCACTTATTTTTCAAACGGGGAATCCCCCAACCAAAGATTTTTGCGTGTTTTCTAAGATACTGCGCTATCGTGATGCAATTGTCGTAAAAAATGAATATCGTACAAACTTTTAATGGTAATTGATATTGATTGTGTTAATAAGTACACAAGTACTTAAATAATAAACAATTTTATTAATTTGTGTCTATTTTTTATTTAATGTACGATAATGATCAACCTATTCCCTTGTTTTCAAAAGAAGCAGAACAGAGTAACTTGAGTGCATAAGGTAAAGTAGGCAGGTACCTATATTATTCTGCTTTGGTTTTTTTGACCATACAGATTTTATACAGATTTCAAGTTAAAATATCATACAGATTTTAGCAGTTTCTAGTGTAGATAAAAGGTTCAATGCATCTGGCAACACTGGTTACGCTGTTTTCGCCAACTTACGTAAAAACTCGATGTGTCAACTTTGTGAAGCTGAGCTATGTCCATGGTTCACTAGTAGCTTACCCTATTTATGTTTAGGAGACCCCAACAGTTTCCTCTTGTGAGGATTTTGTAGGCAAAGCCAGGTATTATGAGCATTATAATATTAGAGTGCGGCTCGAGCATTGATTGCACAATATTATGCAAAAAATATGTCATTTCGGATGTAACGTTATTATTATCGCAATAACAAGTAAAAGTAAATAAATAAAAAGATAACAAAGTTATGAAATAGCAGCAACTTTTTTTAGAATCGAATGTTTAAAATGTCTATTCGATTTTTTACATGTAGTCTACTACAATAACCTATAATAGTCATTCTACCAGGCACTCATAAAAACGGAAGATCTTAATACATATTAATGCCAATAGTTAAGATGACGTATTGTTTAACCGGACGCGGACGTGAGGTGAGGTCAGATGGCCAATGGCCACGTTCTTCGAATTTCGTGTCCCGCCATTGATAAACATTTCCCACTGGAGTTTGATAAGAGAACATTACTTTGATGTAGTTGAATGCCGATTACTGATTGTAGGTACTTGTAATTTAATCAGCGAAACAAAGGATGTTGCTTATTAATTAAGTAAAAGCTCCTGTTTTTTATTATGTACCTACTAGGCGAGCAGGAGATTAGGCGGGTCATCATTCCAGTAGTACTGTTTGAATATAGTACAGTCACTTATTGGATTCAAATATAGATAAATAATTCGGTATTTATTTGCAACACAACTTAATTCTCAAAAAAAATTTACAGTATTTTTTGGTCAAATGCGATGAGGGCTAGTCTATGTTCGTGTTTCAGATGTAGTAGGGACTTAATAAATGTCAGAAAAATAAAAATTCACTGTTGGAGGTCTTTTCAATTGAATATTAAAATAAAACAGGTTATTATTAGGTAGTCCTATTTCCTATATTTTTATTGTAACACAATATTATGATGTACCCACGTAATCGCACGTAGGCGACAAGTGTAGCCTATTTAGAGCACGTGTTTACACGCAGCGCCGTAAACTAAACTTAACATTATTTGTTTGTGTCGTACCAAAAATATTATATTTTTAGTTATGTCTGTGGATAAACAACCATTTACTCGAAAACTGTATTAGAATTTTTGGTAAGCAGTTGTTTACTTAACTAGAGAATAAATGTTGGTAAACGACTTACATTCGACAGCTCCCTGCTAATGTACTGACATCGCCTGAGAGGCAGATAAAAAGAAGTACCTATGAAATTTTACTTTATGGCAGTGCCTTTTGAGAGCCAACTCTTGCCACCATGTTGAGACACGGAACTAAATGACGCTCTGTCGACACTTTTACAATGACGACGACGATTATTTACCAAACGATACAACAGTCACATATTTTTTCCTTGTTTTATATTAGATTTAAAGTCCACTTAAAAACTCAATAATAATGTTTGAAGATCAGAAATTATTTTCCTCATTGCGATTTGAAAGTAGATTAACAATAAAACAATAGTTTACATTTACAGTATTTTCCTGGTTAATGCTTAATCTGAATTAAGAATTTATCCTTAACTTAGAATAAAAAGATAAAAAACTCACAATATGAGGTCAAATCTAAGTTTAGACGGTAATTTTAAATAAGAGACGTATTTAGCAATGGTAATGGGAAAACTGGGTTTAAAAGTGGACGTTTACGTGCTATGATGATGGATTTCGCTTCTATTTTTGGTGAGAATATTTTTAAATCAAAGCAGTGATCACCTAGTAGGCCTTCCATGCCGGACGGTCTGCGCTCGACATCGGCCCGGAACTCTGACTTTCGAATTCATGTGCGAAGGAAACATGTTAAGAAACCTGCACAACAGAGAGGGCTCCAAAATGATCTCGATAGTGTGTGTAGTCTGCCGACCCGCACCAGGCCAGCATGGTGGACTAAGCCCTTAACCCTTCTCAATCTGAGAAGCGGCCCATACCAAGAGACAGTAATGGGCTGATTATGCAAACAGTCCAAAATACACCATAGTTAACGTTATCTCGTCCTATTTCTGTGTACCTGAAGTGCTATTGGTTCGTCTATTTATTAGCCCGTAGTGCAGATGCGATAAAAACAATGGCCAGTCAGCATCGCCTAGCAAACGAGGTGTCGACTTTATCGCTCATTGAAAATCGCGGCTACGACTCAATTCTAAGTAGGGTGACTAGTGATTCCGGTATCGATATGGTATTTGTATTTGGTTTAGGAAAGCTTCGATGGTGCTTTACTGTTTTACTGAAAAAATTACTATCCCGAAAATGTTTAGTAAAATTTTAACCATAGTGTAGGTACGTTACATACTTTTATGAAGCCACACTTCCCCATAAATCAACGTAATTTTTATGGCCGTTATCAGCCGCGTCCACCTAGAACATAAAACGTGATCTCGAAATAATTAGCTGAGAGCGCACGGCAAGGTGTTAAAGCACGGACAAGCCGGCTGCCGGCGTGTAGGTACAGCCAGGGCGGGCGGAAGCTGCGACGCATCCCGCCCTGGCTGCAGTCGCCCCGCGCCCCGCCCCGCCCGGCGCCGGCCCCACACCACCCCGCGCGCCACCCGCCACCCCGCGCCGGCGCGCTGGGCGCGTGCGCTCGCCGGCCGGCAACTCAGTTCATCGCCGCGCCGCGCGCTAAACACACGTGCGTCTCACATGATAAAACGCGGCGTTTGAAACGATCGAACGCACCCCAATTTTTACCTTACCAGTGACAGAGAGGGTGACCTCTCAGTAAATCGTAAAAAATTGCTTCTCAAGTGGAAATGCCTTCAAGCCTGTTCGGGGACTTGGGTGGCGGCGGGGGGCTGGTGGAAGACCAGCGCGCGTTCCAGCTGGCGCTGGAGCTGAGCATGCTGAGCCTGGGGGAGTCTCTGCCGTCGTCCAACCCGCTGGCGAGCCCGCTCGGCTTCGCGCCGCCGCCGGAGGACCGCGCCAAGAAATCACAGAACATGACGGAGTGTGTGCCGGTGCCTTCCTCCGAGCACGTCGCTGAGATCGTCGGCCGCCAAGGTACTGCTGCACGTTACCACACTACCTACCGTCGCATGCTTGTTGTCACGCCGCGCGCCGGCCCGGCCACGCCGAACAGCTGTAGAGGTTATTCGGTGTCACGCCAGACGACGGGGTTGAACAGCGCCACCCTTATGTAAGGGCGCACGTGCCGCCGGCGGCTTTTAGGTTATGTTCGATCACAACCAACACCCAGTGACAGGACAGGACTCTGTGTGGATACCCGACGACCGGCGAAAAATTGCAATGTTTTTGTTTGTTTACCCTCGTAATATTTGTTGTTACGCTTTATCCGATGCCCGCATCGTATCGTAGAGGTGTTGTGTAGATAGCTGCGTAAATACGTCGCTCTAGCCGTAGTAGGTACTTAGTGAGGCGAATTTCCGCAGACACTGAAAGCTCTGATAGTAAGCTGGTCGGGGAGTCGGGGCCACGGTCGTCTGATGTCATTCTCTTTTGTTTTATGATAATTGAGTGCTTATGTAGAAGATTGCGTGCTCACTTCAAATTATAACACGCGTAGATATTTAAAGTAGATTAAAAGCTTTTAATGTTCTCGTACGTACTATTTAGGTATGCAGCTATTTACTCTGTCAATTTATAGGTATGTGTAATTAAAAACAATACGAAATTATGTGTCCAGAAATAGGTACTTACTGTTTTTATTCCTTTCCATTTTACGTCTATAATAATATGTAGTAGCTACATCAGTAAACTACCCACAATTGTCATTATCGTGCATCAATCTAAATTCGATCCAATTTCTCGGTATAACTTCGTCCAAATTGAGTTTCGAAGACGAAAAAACGGTTCGGTTGGTTCTAATTAAAAGGTACAATTCGGCAAAAAATGATACCCAAGGGTTGGTTTTCTTTTTTGTGAGGGATGGGCAAAAAGTACCGACAAAGTGGGACCGGCAGCCCTTATCTGGCACTAATTTTTCAAAATCTCCGCGCTCTCTGCGTAAGAAATCAATTATCTATTCTATGATATCTTAGCAAATCACGGTTTCATGATACAGGTAGATTTTGTGGTCGAAATTTTTGAAATATGTTTTGGAATTCGGTGCATCGTCATATTATTTTTTGTCGTAAGCATTGCCCACTTCAAACTAGGCAGAATAAATGTGTACCTACTTATGTGTTGTTCGTAGTTTGTTCATCGAAAAAATAAAACCCTCGTAATATTATTTGTTGTGGGTACGTTATTTAGGTGATCTATGTTTGCATGATCTAATGTATTTAGAACTAACCTACTCGTTATATGTATTATTATGTGTTTTATTATAATCAAAACGTTTTATTAGTCTATGACGATACGTATAAATAAATTACTTAATCTAAAAAGTTTTGTAGGTATAATAAAACTTAAATAAGTAATTAATATTTTATTTACTTCGCCGCCACTATTTCCACTTAAGTTTACTAAATAAATACAAAACATAACACATTCATGCATAATTTATTTATTTAATATTTATAAATTCTCACTTTACCCGCCAAAATATTACCTACGAATATAAAGTCGTCAATTGATATTTATGATATAATAAGAATTCCCGGCACTTTATTTCCGTTAATCGTATAGGTACCTAACCTACGACAATTTGGCCATTAGTCTGACATGATTGTTAAGTCATTCATATCAATCGCATACAAACAAAAACTTTCCTCCTCATCATGTTTCATATATGAAAAATATGATAAACACGACGTATCAACGTGCCAAACATTGAACAACAATTGATGCATTTCTGCTTATCCCTCACTAGATACAAGCTTGATAATACTAACTTACTCTAATTAATATAAACTCCTATGATGTTTAACATATTTCTATCATTATGGCGCCAAAATAAATAATATCTGACATAGTTCAGATAACAGATAAGAAAACATTGTAGACTCGTAAATACGTACTCATATCGACGACTTCATTTGCCAGAAAACTACAACAATTTTAATAATATTTACATAACTTTCCGAAATCGAGTTGTAATTAAAATTATAAAAAAAGATTTTCTTTGAGACCTCATTAACATGTTATTGTTATACGAATTCACCTTTTGAAGCGGACAGCCCGCTAATTGTCGCTCGATCGCTACACATAATTATTATACTTGGTCTTTTTAAGACCAATATTATGATCCTGTTCGTAGCTATGTGGTCCTGGTACCTCTGGGCTTTTAATTGTTATTTATATTGACGCTGTGACCACGGGTACACAGTGACACTTAATTTCGCATCCTTAAAAAGAGTTTCGTTTGATCACTTATTTAACTTTCGTATTTCCGAACTGATTAAGGTATTAAGGAGACAAGGGTCGCCGACTTTTCCCGCCAGTTCTTTAGGGATGTTAAAAACAAATCAAATAAATATCTTTTGTATTAGAATTTTATCCCTGACATAATTACTACATAACAAGTTGTTTCAATAAGAATTATTACAATCATAGCAGAGAATAGAACCGCCCCTTGTTCATGGCATACATTTTAATAATGATAAGAGCTACTCCATTACTCAAATCATTGAAATGTCTGAATGGAAATTAAAAGCTTCGCTAGTTTCTATTGTTCAAGTTTACTGCAAACACTAGATCAATATAGCTCAGATTAAAGAACTAAGATGTTTTAATACATTCAAGATGATCTTTAATTAATAGGTATTTATTAAAGTTATTGATCTAAAAGTTCTAAAAGGACGTCTTAACATTTACCAATATTTAAAAAACGAATCTTAAATCATGCCCTGCAGCGTACATCAAAGATAAACACAAAAGTTTAAAAAACTAAACAATAATAATATCGCATTATACAAAAACTGGTACCTATTTCGATCCGACCCGTTTAATAGTGGCCGTTTCGCTCGGAAACCTTTCCCATAGCTGTAGAACGAAACAATAATACTCGTACTATAGGTAGGTAGTATATATCGAGGTCCCTTGCATTTCCAGACTAAGGAACTTGTAAAACGAGAGCAAAAAACGCAGCTGCTTCACTTACAACTCTGTCTAACTACGCGCGTCCTTCTAGCATAAGGTAAGAGTTGAAGAATTTCGCACGGTTCATATTTACCTTGCTGCCTGCAACCCTTCTGTTGTAGCTTTGGGGGTTGTGTTGATATTAATTAATGAGAAACTTTGGGTTTTTGACAAGGATAAATACAAATGCAGCAATTAATAGGTTTCTTTATTAGGATCGTTCGAAGGTTTAGGCTAGGTTGCAGGGCTTCGTAATGCACATTTATGTTCTGCTGTCATAGAAAATACAAAAAGTTATGCCCATAATAGGATTGCCTCATATTAAAATCGAAAGATGTAATTAGGAGCACCGTAAACTTAAATGCGATAAGGTGGGCCGTGTGTTTCAAAACTGTTGTTATATTTAGGGCGTTACGTTCTGTTTCCTCCGGTATATTCTGATCGGTTTGCGATAAAAACTAAATAAAAGCGTCCTTAGACTCTGCAGTAGCTTTTGAAACATGTTTATGATTAAATTTTAAGTTAACTTTAATGTCAATAATCTTAAAGTATTACAAAACCTTTTAATTTATATTTTGATTGTAATAAGTTTGTACATACATACTTAAAGATATCGACTTAACTTTTTATCAATATCTTTTTGTACGAGTAAGACAAAATTTACGATAATCCTATTAAGAACTAAATCAACTAGTTTACCTTCTGAAAATATATCATTAAAAGCCTTTAACGTGAATACTTATCTTAATCACTTAATTCTTTTTCATTAAACAGTTTATTTTAACCTTGGTAGCGCGTTTTCCATGTAAAATATGCCATGACTTCAATAAATTCATGTTTAAGCCAAATAACTGAAAATTTATTGACGAATAAAATATCAATACTTTGCAATACTAAACCGTAAATATTTCTAAGAAGATGCTTATATTTTTTAATGCCCGATGGCACAATAGTCAGTAATTCAATACTGACGCATTCGACTCGCAAAATCATTTCGCATGGAAGACTTTTATGAAGAGGTCCTTTATAAAGCACAACTTTAAGAAACTTTTTTTTAAACTTACCTGTACTTTGTGTTCCTCATTGAATTTTTTTGCTTATTTTTGTCTGGCTTAGGCTGTTGGGTTTGCTTCCTTTGCCATCTTTTAATTCTATTTCTTATGTTATTCTAACTTCAAAAGAGTAATGGTCTATGTCATTATTATTAGATTTCTTTGATCAAGTATGAAACCCAAAAAAAAAAACTATATCTATGGTAAAACCAGAACTTTGAGACTTATTTGTCTGACTTTATTGTATTCACGACCATGTTATAAGTTTCTACTACAAGAATTAATTCTCGTAAGCACTGTTAGACCTTCGTAACCAAGTTTCAGAATTTGACCAACATATTAATTCGTGTTTAGCCTTCTTATGAGGTATCACATGGCAAATGTAGTAGAACAAAAGAAGGTAAAAATAGAATTCCATGGATCCCTCGTCTATATACTATTGTCTATTGTAAATTCGTGTCAAAACCTAATACGACCTTTTAACAACGCACTTTTTATACGGTGTGAATATTGAATAAGTCTATCCTTTGATCGGGAACTTTTTATATCATTTTGAACCTTATATACGTTGTAATAAAATGTTAAAGAATGAGACATCTTTGTTTGTACCAATGACATCTGTTCAAGACAACGCAATATACCAAAAGAAGGTTGTTTAAAATTCTCGCGTTTACGCACGGACGGCGTGACGTCACGTCCGGTTGTCGACTCGTGTCGGACCCGCGTCGACTATCGATACGATTGTCGATGATTGTCTCGATGTCGATGTCGATCGGACCTCCTGTCGGCGCGTTTGTTGTTTTGATTTGTAGTGGCGCGCCGAACAATGTTTTTGCATCTGTGAATCCGATGTATTGTAAGGTGAACTGTCGAACTGTCACTGCGGTATTTACAGAACCGATTCTTTATGATAGTGAATTATATTTTTAAGTATTTTATGTAAATCATTTCCCGGTTCATATTTTAACAAGACTTTCTGCTTTATCTGTTATGATTCCAAATTCCTAGCTCTTAATTGGCCTCGTAGTATTCATTGCGCTTGGCATGCGAGCTATGTTCGGCGTTGGCCCTTTCGTTCCAGAGTTCCCAAACCACGGCGTTTCGGTGAGTAATTCATCCCTGTCCGTCACAAGCCGGTTCTAGATGACGAGTTCCTATAACCGGTTCTACATCAATGACTGCCTACCCCTCTCCCGGTCTGTTTACTCCTCAAGATACTTATGACTTTTTTCTCAACAATAACTCTCGATTTTGACGTTACTAGGCCGTTTCGTCTTACATAGTAACCGCGTTTTAATTATATCAAGCGGTAGATGTTGCTCGAAAAGTATGGGAATTAATATTACAACAACACCGAGAGTAATATCTAAAGCAATATTTAAATAACTTAGTTTAGAACTCAGAAAAACAAGTACGCTATTGAAAATAGCAAGTTGTATTTAACTTAATCGATGTAATTTTCGAACATAAACGAAAGAGAAAACAATCTCGTAAAGCACACGTGCGAGCGGAATGTACTAAGATCGCAACACCGCCTAGGCAGTGAACGCCAATCGGCAAGATTCGCAATGTGGCTCGGCGTGCGTTCCGGTCGACGCCACCGCAGTCAGGGTCAAGGCTTCGGCTTCTGCACACTGCTGCACGCCTGGTGGACGCGAGCCGTGCCGCTGTCTTGTACTATCGCTACGCCAAGCGGAAATGGGACGCTAAAAGCGAAACTGATAGGTACCACTTAAATTATGCGTTTCCCACGACTCGACTGTTGTATTGAAGAAATTACGTTTATAATGTTAGAAATTATGTCGTCCACCGCAACAACACTCGACCTCAAGAAAATTACTTTCGACTCATAACTTATTTTTTCAACCTCACACAATAATAGTCAAACAAACTTATTTCAAGTGTATTCGAAAGCAATAAAAGTCAGATTCGACTTAAAATCTTCTTGAACAGTCGCTAAATTGGAAGTTAACGGACTGACTGATATTACTTTAACAAGATTACACAAATCCTCTATCCGTAGACAATTTTTGAATGAAACTACTCGGGCGGTAAAAAAATAAACAAGCATGTGTCCCGCCGTTGCCAAGACGTCCCGAAATTCCAGGGCCCCATTTTTTGTGGGACTTGACAGATGCATTCTGGGCCGCCGCTAACCGCATCTTGCATCCTTATCGTGCATTCGGAAATGAAATCTACGGTTGTATGAGTTGTGTATCTACTACGTCGAATTTGAGGGTTATTTTAAGGTGCATTTCTCCGTCCTTGTCGCTCGAAGTGGCGCCACGGCCGCGGGAAGAAACAGCCGAGCCCGAACTAACTCGCTCCTGTTTGTATTGCGCACGTCGCACCAACAGCATTCTTAAACATGGTTACTTTTTGTTTTCGAAGCGGAGCACTAACTAGCGGCGAGGCGCAGCGAACTAGAAATCATTTGGAATCATAGCGCGTTGCGAAAGAACAGCATGACGTCACGGTGAGGCGGCACCCCCACGTCTGCGAAACTTAGGGACCCTAATGAATGACTTCCTAATTGCCGCGGCAGCACGAATAAGCCCGTAATCCGGCGCGAAAACCGCTCCTGCGTTTAATTGTAGACCTTGAGCCGTTTTGTTTCTGAGCTTGAAATCGAATGTCAGACGTCTCGCGGCATGTACTCCTGGACGAGAGTGGCTGTGATCGGATCGTAAAGCCACAACGACGTGACGTTGCGTAGTGAAATGGACTCTTATTTTATGAGCTATTGGTTCTAATTTAGATCAATCTCGCTCTAAATTATGTCATCGCGGGTTAGTGTTCGGCGGGGGCAACGTTATAGAGCGACAAGTCGATATGCTCCCGCACTAATGTTGACAACAATCCATCTCGGGCTGTCAGCCGGCGCCGCGAATTAGACTCACTCCCATTTCGATTTACTCTTCATCCAGGGCTAGTAATAAGCGGCCATCCCGCAGGCAACTTTCATTATTCCGTCTTACACGTTCGCGGTTATTTTCCGAGAGAACTATGCGATGGCAATTTCTGTCCGAGATTAATTTATTTGTCGCGGACTACATTATTGTTGGGAAAAAAATGGAGCGTACGTTTTTCTCGTGAAGGTTTAATGACAGGATATGATGTTAATGTCTTCAAGTCAAAGTCCGTAGAGCGCAGATGTGCAAAATGTTGTCTCCATGAAGAATTGTTCCGTTCTACCTAGCAACACCACATGTTGTGTGTTATTACGTACATGTACTAATGATTAGTGTACTGGCTGATTAATATTAAAGCTTTTGTACATCAACTAGAGAATTTATAATTCAAATGTTGGTATTAAACTTTCATACGAGTGTAGCCTTGGTACTATTATTTATTCTGTGCCTTAGGGAGAAGTTGGCGAAGTGGGTGATCCCGAAAAAAAAATGTGCATAGAATTTTTTATTTTGTATCAGTAATTCAGTACGTCACTAATCAAAGAAAATTATTGTTTTTGGCAAAATCTCAGAAACTAGGTATGGCATAAATAAACGCTAACAACCTTAACAAGTTTTCCCAAGGACCGAGTTCGAGGACATGATATTAATGACGTCATTTTCTAACATGTGTGCTTAAAGAATATTCAAGGCGAATCAAAAAGCCAGCCTAAATTTGAATAATCATTAAACAGAAGGTACTCTCATTAATACTGTAAAAAAACATTAAAAAACTCCATTGGTAGTATCAGTTAGGGACGTAATAATAAATTGGCTGTTTACAAATTCTTCCAAGTTATCGCTGGGGTTGCCATCTGCCAACCGTCTTGCGACCGGCGCGCGCGCCACCTGCCCTCAACCGTCCTCACATTCACATGATTATTGATAGCTTAACAATTGTTAGCTTATCTACTGGTAGTTAACAGGGAAACACAATTAAGGGGTGTGGGTGTGAAGTAATGGGATAGATTCGAAAGAAAAATAAAAGTTAAAGTTAAAATAACGACGTTTTTATTATATTTGGCAACACTACAGTACTACTGCGCGTTAGTAAAACTTTTAAAAGAAATACAATTGAAACAATTTCATGTTCACATCTCGATTTATTCTTAAACTTTTTATTTTTTCGAATTAACGCTGAATGGCGTTCGCATTACAGGTTTACCGAAACAATTTATTCGATTCCCGCTCAATAGCAATCGATTTAACGGGTGACTGTCGCATGACCGCTTTAAAATAATAAAAAAATAAAAACTGAGGCAGGTGCTGCATGTGGCAAATACCTATGTACTCGACTGACTTACAGAATGTCGCCTATTTTGTACTAAAGACTCGCTTTCAATATTAATGCCATTATCCTTTTTTTAAATACTAGCTTCGACTACTAATAAGCATAATTAACTCTTTTATAATAATATAAAAATTACTATCTTGATTTAAACATGTCGTTACGGCTTTTGTTTATGGACATAAATATTGTTACTTCAAGGTTCAAACACATGTTACTATTAACCGTTCTGAAATCTGTTTTATATTATATTTCAATATTGCTCTCATAGTTAACGACACACAGACCAAATTAATTACTAACATAAAAAAAGATCTATTCCTCTTTGGTCGATGCGCCTGCCCCCATGCAACGTGCATTTTCAGTAGAACTCCAATTCAAAAAAGTTCTATTGTTCTATTTTTAAGAAGGCAACACCGTTTGCACCTTAACCGTCTCGCGCGCCGGTTATTCAATGAAATTTTATTAAAAAGGGCAACGACAACGCTCCGTTCTGCCTGCAACCGACAAACATTGGCAGCTGCGCTTTACGTTACGAAACGGTGTGCGTGCGACCCGCCACCGGCGGCCGACCCAACGGTCGCGACTCGCCACCGTTGACACCCAACAGTTACCTCACTTGGAACTACTAATAACAAGCGACTTACTGGCATCTTTGCTTACTGATTAAGTCCATAATAAAACTGTTTACTTAGTTAAAGCTTATAATTACCTATGATTAGTGGCTTGCCAAATTACTGAGAGTTATAGCTTCTAAAGTATTCTGTAATCATTTTTAATTATTCCAATTTATAAGATAGTAGTTAATTGTACGTTTTAGGAGTTGTTATTAAATATTTATAACCGATTCTAGTTTCCTCATAAAGTTATTAATTTAAGTGTGAAGTTATTCTACAAGTTTTCATGAGAAGCCATTTAAATGTAAGTTTTATTCGAGTGCACGTGTTTTTGCCCGCCGCAATTTTCAAGTACAACATTATTAGCCAAGAATAGCCAGAACGTGGTGTTTAAAATAAATCAACCAGGTTGACCAGGAGCAAACTTAACTTACTATACTAGCACATCATAAACGTAGACAGGTTTTAACTGATTTTAAATGTAGCGTCCTTCGAGCGCGGGGCCCTTTATTGTAGCACCCCACATGAACTGGGACAAACAAATGTTCAACAATTGGATGCGTCTGGAACTACTTACGTGTATTTTATACTCGGAATAGTGTTGTACGACTTCCTATGATTCATTTTATTAGTGACTTATTGCGTATTTGTTACCGGCTGCGGACGCAGGGTTATCGCTCGTCTATCACAATAAGAGGAAATTTATAACTTAATGTGAACACACACGGACAAGACGGATGAAAGGAGCCAGGAGCGACACAAAACGAATGCGCCAAACTCAAGGACCGATCGCTGACCGCTCATTGTGAATGAGCTGACAATTTCAACGCTCCGTAAACTTCTTGTCATTTAAACTTTTGTCTCGACACAATAAGATGCATGAGAAAAGGAATTCTTATCTATATCGCTTTGTTGAAATTTTTGAAATTGTATTTTTTTTTTAACACTTGCAACAAAAGGGCCGATGTTTTGTCAGAAACATAACTGTAAGTTAAAGTGACCACCGAAAAAAAGGTCCTTGGGGCCGCTATTAACTCACGGGCTCTTTAAATTCCCGTGAAAGAGTCTACCTGCTCCTTTCGCTCTACCTGCGCACTAATCAGACTTATACCATAAATTAAATGCACGTTTAAACGTTTGGAGAGGGATTTATGGCGATCCCAGAGTTCATTATTGTCGCATTTGCGTATGTTTCTTATCTGACATGTGTGGGGTAGCGCACGTTCGATTTAATGGGCTTTGACCGCGAGGGTGAGTCGGTGACCTATTGAAACTTCTTGTTTATTTTTTAATTTAAATTGATACTTTTATCACTAATTTGATAAAAATTGCGAGTTCAGTGGTGCTATAGGAAAGGCCTATGTCCAGCAGTGGACTGCTATAGACTGATGATGACGAAGATGATGGATATTTTGACAGGTATTGATTTTGTAGGTATTGTTGTGTTATAAATACTTACAACAAGATCATCATTTATAATCTACCCTGTTTACTCTGCGAACCTGTTTACCAGGGGCGCAGAAGTTGAGCGGAGGTCTAGTTGTGAAAGACTATAGTTTGCGTAGTGGGTGGCGAACTCTCAGCGTGTAAGCCGATATTTCCCTCGTGAAAATGTGTTCAATGGCCGGTGTCGTATTGCCCCCGGCGGCCGATGCGTGTCGAGCCTTTAGATTTTCGTCTCGCATCTCGCATGCCGGTTCATTATTTCGCGTCGTTAATTATTGTGTACAGCATTTTTTGTACTCTAAAGGCTCACATAAGCCACCTGTCGGTATCGGAGGTTGTTGTAATTAAAGATTGCGCGCAGGCTCGCTCGATAAAAGAAGTTCCTCCGGTCGCTCCGGTCCTTACACGTTCACCTTCAATAGTCGCGTTTTTTAAATAAAATGACAGTATTTATAGATGTACGATGGTTAATCAAGCTAAGTGGACCGAAAGAAATTCCCTAGTTTAGGCTTTCGGTCCGTGGTCTCTCAGTCAGTCGTCGCGTCGCTCGCGTTCGAGAGGCGGCCTTAACTTGGAGTCGGTTTGTTCCCGGGAGGCGGCGCAGCTGGCGGAAAGGCGCCATCTGCCGAGCGGTGCCCCGGAAACGCAATTTTGTTTTGTTTTCGAATTTGAAATCGGTTCGATTCTTGGTAGGTACCTACCATACGGTAGGTACTTACATTGTAGTGTAGGAGTCAACGTCATTACTCGTCACATTTGTGGTCACAGTCGCGTGCCCGTTTCGCTCGTAATTCTGACATTAATAAAATATATCAAATTAAAAACCTTAAACTCATAAAAAGGAACTATTAATGTATTCATGCTAATAAAATTAAGGGGTCAAAACACCGCCAGTTGTTCAACCACACAGAAAATAACTCAAGCGTCGAAAATGAATTTTTGATGGCTGTAGGAAATAACGAACGATATTGACACGTGGTTCTGTATTTATAAAAACATATTTCCTTTCTGTATTTTTTTTTTTCACCTATAACTTGGTAAAATGGCCGAAGGGTGGTAGAACGGATAATGATAACACGAAATTATATTTAATGGTACCGAAATACATTTACAAAAACGTATGGTTATTTTAAAATTTGGTATTTCCGTACCAAAAGCCGTCAATCAGTGGTAACATCTGCCGGTTGCACCTGCTCAAGTTTTTGCCGTCGCCACACAAACTCACCAAGTGTTCCAGATGACGTTCGCAGATAAGCTCACTAGCTCCTAAAACCTTTTGATCCTTTCTGTGATTTTTGTGTTTCTCTTTCTTTCTGTATTTCATACATCAGACCAGAAATAAATTTAGGAAATTTAGCTAATTCAATATCAATTGCTCGTCTTAGCCTATTTTTTATTTTTTGTCATGAATTGACATAGGGCCCTCTCAAGTTGCGCGGCACTCAACATACTTCAGTTTTATTTTTTCTTATAAGAATGCACATAATTCCTTTACGGCAGCAAGCTTGACTCGAGGCAAACGAAATAACACATTAAAGTCTGGTTTCAATAACATAATTTAAAACCGGCCAATCGCGTCAATCACAGCCTCCTTACAGACATTTACATAGCAATTGACACCTGGGGCACGATCCACGGGGTTCGTCTTTTTACATCAATTGAAAAAAAAAAACGCACGCATCCTCAGAACACGCCACACCGGCCTGTAATTTCGACTTCTGCGGTAATTGAAAATTGACTCTGGTAAAGAAGATTGCCCGATATAATGCGTACGTCTGCAAAAGCTCACAACAATAGCAACAGATTTTAAAATGACAGCCACGATTAACTGCCAGAGTTACATTCGATTTTCGAAAATCGAAGAGCATCGTTCTTTTTGAGTATCCAATAAGTACAAGTATCGATAATGACCGTATTAAATAAACTATAAAACGATTATATCACGCGCTCGCTGCGCTCGGAAAGCGAGAGCCGCGGGGTGGCATTCCTCAGTAATAGTCCTTAGAATCGAGACGATGCACCGACATCCTTTCGCGACAATCGATTTCGGAGCCGGACCCTATTCGCTCTTTTTACAAGATGGCACACGATAGCTGGCTACTACTCACGCGATTGTTGCATCCTGACAACAAAATTGCTGCGATTTTAAAATAATCTGCGAAAAGTAGCATTGTTGAACATTACACCATTAATATGGAATTTCTTGGGCAGATGGGTTTACTCATTTGCGATGATTGTTGTACGTCTGGCTGACATCCTTTAATTAAAGCTCCTGCCTCTTACTGAAGATACATTTTAATGAGCGCCAAGCAAAGTGGACGAGAGTTTCTATCAAGGGTGCTTTATCAAACAGTGGTCTCGCATGTGATAGAACCGCCGTTCTAACTAAATGTATGCTAAATTGCTAACCTTTCCGCTGGCGGTATTGAACAACAATTTTATTATAATTGGCAACGCGGTCAACGATTCTTGGAAATTGGCTTTTTTTCTCCCTTTATTTCCAACATTTAACCGATCTTGTTTTTGCGCCGGAATCGCTCGAATGGACCTTTGTTCTCCGCCATATTGTTTTTAATGTCGAACAGTTGGCAAGGAAACAACGAAAGTGAGTGAAAGTCTGCGGTGTGATCTATTGTGCGACGATTAGCTAACAAAATATAAGGGATAGCTTTGTGCCAATGTCCGCAAGAATCTAAATAGACAGCACTATGATTCCGATTCAAATTCGAAATTTAAAAATCCATTTAGAATTCTCGAATGAGACTTCAAATTTAGAACGAGGATCTTATTTGAATGAAACGTCATTGTCATGTGTACTTTTTTAAATTCGTGTGTTGACACAGAAACACAGTCGCCGTAATTAGGGGTAACAGGGCGAGGTGCGAGTGTGGGAGCCCGAGGGACCGAGCAGCTGACGTGCGCGGCGCCCAACCAACCGTAAACCGGGACTATTCAAACAGAAAATGTATGCACTGTAATCGCTAAGCTACGCTATAAAACTTTTTTTAAACAATACCTAATCATTTACTTATTTTACCTAAAAAGTCAATTAAATAACACTGGTCTTCCATAAATCAAGTTTTTAATTATTTTCAAGAACAGCGTTTGCAATCGTGAATATTTTGTCCTAAATACAATACAAAGGCAATAAATAACAAATTGGATATTTCAGATATGTCCGAACAGTCATTAAAATGCCGACGACATTTTTAACGAAAACCAGAGTACCTATATCGGTTTCGGCTAATTCTATATTCTGTGGAGTATCTCACGGTTTTGGACAAATCTGACTGTTTAGCAACCAGTTTTATGCGACCTTCCTCGTGTCCCTTGTATGGTAATAATTTAGGCTAGGAAACAGTTTGTAGAATAATTTGGAAGGTCAATATTAAGTGGTGGTCTGGTTGCAGAGTAGCCGCAGTCGTTTGATGTGGCCGGCGTTTCATCGGACGATTTATTTCACATAAATATCGGCCTCGAACAAAATGATTCACAATTCATTTAGATGTTTATCACTTTAAGACGAAAAACTAATATCGTCACGGTTCTTATGTGTAATAATGGGCGAAGCTTAGCGAGACTAACGTAAGCTTGTTAAAGAATGTGATTACGACAAACTTTATACTTAAATTGCGTAAACTACATTCTATGAACTTTACCTACGTATTTAACATAATTTAGTGAAGCTTTTGACAACCAATATATTTAGTGATTAGCCTTAAGTAATATGTGGACTCCGGGCACAAAATTGAAATAAATCCACTTAGAAAACATAACCTCCGCATATTCTTCTCCAATCAGAAAAATTATTCCTTCTTAACATGTAATCAGTTAAAAGTGTTAGTGAAAGCTTCGGTACCCACTTCTCCTTTATCCAGGTCAATAAGGATGCCATTTGCCTCCTTGTGACCACATTTCCATCTCATTTCATGCCGTCTCTGAAGTGCCTCTGTGAAAGCTCCAGTCCACACATAAGCATTTTACCGACCATCTTTGAAAATTCACCTATACGTACCAGGAAAACATAGCACCAACAGTTCTATAGGTTAAGTAGAATATACGTAAGTAATTAAGTCATCAAATAAGTCTCGAGTATGAAGATTTAAATAGACAATTGACCTTTTTACAATGATACAGCTTTTTATATAAAAATCTAATTGAAATA
This sequence comes from Amphipyra berbera, assembly GCA_910594945.2. Lineage (NCBI taxonomy): Eukaryota > Metazoa > Arthropoda > Insecta > Lepidoptera > Noctuidae > Amphipyra > Amphipyra berbera. Next base: position 2,423,575 of record OU343136.1, on the reverse strand, counting down.
CGAACAATAAACATCAAATTAGAATCTCATTAGAGCCACCCATCACCAATTTAGCACATAAGTAATCTAACTCGATTCAAGTGGCGAAAAATCGTGACTCGAGTTTTTTTTACCGATTTTCGTCATCGGCTCGCCCCGGCTCAGACCCCAGCTCATAGATCAAAGTGTTTAGCCGCCGGTTGACAGATGTTTTGATATTTCGCAGATTATTTTAATATATTCACGGATGACTTACCGTGCGCTGGTGGCCTGTTTTTTTTTTCAACAAAGTTACTTGTAAGTGACTTTGTATCGGTCGCGTTCGATAGCACGGTGGTCTCCGAGCACCTGGCGAACGAACCCGGAAAGTAAAATGTCAATTTTATATTCTCTGCACCAATAATTTCGCGGGTGGGTTTTATGTTTTATTTTTTTTAACTCACAATCATTTTGTGACGGTCAGTTGAAGACCTAATAAACGAAGGACCCTAATTTAATTAACAAACTAATCGTCCAAGACGCGTTCCAAATTTAAATTCAAACACCGCAATATGACGATCACGTGGCACATTCGAATTTCGAATAATCGTTTACGGTTGGATTGGGTGCATATTTGTTGCGCCCTGCACTGGGTTGCCAACCTAATGCGGTCAGTTCCCAGTGCGTTGCACTCGGTTACAAAATAACTTAATGTCTTCGTCATTCGAGACAAGTTTTTGTGATGTTTTGCCACAATTAAATATGCATTTTTGGTCCGGCCCCAAACTTATTATCATAAGTAGTTAATTAATTTTTTTAATCGGATCCTTTTAGCGACAACGTTTTTTTTTAATGTTCTAAATGTGTAACAGTCGGCGGGTAATTTATTGTGTTTGCGAAACAAATTTGTGAACGAATAACAAATAACTAGGTAGATATACCCTATCACATTATGATGAGTGTGTATTGGGACGGCAACACAAGATTCTTTGTGCTGGTTTACGACATCGTCCGTTCCGGCTGCCGGCGACTCCGGTGACCTAAAGACGACCTATTCCAAACAAAAAATAAAGCCGCCCATTCACGAGCACGACATCTTAAACAACCTTGAACTAGTTAAACCGGGCGGGAATGAATCTGCGAGACAGACATGGCAACACCGGACCGACGCGGGCGGGGAAAAAAGCGCGCTGTTTCGACGTACCTCTTAGACCAGACGTGTTATTATCTTATTATTATAATATCCTATTATCCTGAACCGCGGTGTTGTTCGCTGTTTATGCTATCTACCTAATATCGCATCGATGCTCGAGATAAAGAGATCGAGACCGCCGCGCCGCCAGAGAGGACGTCCCTTCTCAGGGACGTTCTTGTAAATCTTAATGAAGGACGAATCTGTTACGCATTATGAGAACTCTTTATAAACTAATCCCACCTGTTGAAGTTTATGAGCACTTAATTATTTCTGCATCGTATAAATTTTATGGCATAAAATTATTAAGTATCTACCCCAATATTAATATCGCACAAAAAAATCGTGTTACAAATAAAGCTTAAGGTAAATAACACGTTTTTTGTATACAGCGTCTAATCTAACAGTAATTTTTATACTTTTTTTTTCTCCGACACATTGCGTCACCGTTGCACTATGCATGCTAGGGTTACACGCGAACTGTTTGATGTAGGTCCTAATGGCCACAAATCATAATCATCAAGCTTAGCCGAATAACACCCAAAAAAATAAGCATATTAATCTTAATTCTACGTTACCATAAATAACATTAAGTTTTTTGTTAACAGTAAACTATGAGAAACGGTCCGATGAAATATAGCGATCTCATAAAGAAACCCTTTTTTTATTTAGACATCAATTGGCCAATCGATAAATAAAATAATAAATACCTAAATTAGGAGGCTACGACTAGGATAACATGGCCGTTACAGATATCAAATTAACTCAACACAGAATGTATAAATAAGTAGTTATTTGTACAGTATAATGACAGGTTTGGTGATTGCCTCCACATCGTATTGTAATTATGAATCATAAACAAAGAGCATCGGGTTTTTGGTGGTCCAAAAAAAACTGCTAAAAACTAATCTGTTCACAGCAATTAACCTATCAGGCTTATTTAGTGTTGAAGGTCGCCGGTAATAAATGGGTGCTACAGTTCCTATATACCTACTGTCAATCTAGTTTTAAATATCAGTAATTATTGAACAATACGAATACATACGTGATCGAATATTGAACGTTGCCGTTCCTCGGCAGGAATGCGTGCGTTTCTTTAAATTGCCGCCAACAAAAGAGTAGGTCATATTTTGGAAATCTTTTGAAAAATAAATACTGTTATTTTGTAATTTCGACTTACATTATTACGTGTAAACGATTCAGTTACAAAAGAAATTGGGAGTTGTTAACAATTCGTGATATTATATAATTTACGAAAATTTCAATACGAACCTTTTTTTAAGTTCGAAGCTTCGATTGTTGCCAGCTCAAAATAAGAAAAATAACGTAATAACTTTGAAAGAATCGCGTTTATTTTCTTTTTATATTTCACCACCGCCTGTTTTCATGGACTAGGACAACAGAAACAAGAGGATGTATCGGAACGTCTGGGTATACATAGACAAACCAGTTCTGCACTATGCAGCTCCCACACATACAAGGCTTCCCTATAAACGAGCCCTGCGGTAACAACCCGTCTGATAGATCGCTTCATTTGATACATCTGATGACCACTTTCATTTATGTAGCCCTTGTCACTTACCACATAATACTAGCCAAGGTACACGTGTAAGTCAAGTGATTCTTTTTCCCAATGTGTTTTTTAACCGACTTCAAAAAAGGAGGTTCGTAATTCGACGTGTATGAAACCTTAGTGAGATTAAAAGTAGGTACCGACTTAAGAAAATGTTAATTTTATTAATTCATTATTTTATGCGTTTTAGTTTTTTTATTTAATTTTTTATAGTCAAGACAAAAATAAACTTCACGGGATATTAAATAATTACAAGGCCTTGGCGTTGAACCCACTTCCTTGCGGTTTCCTTTCCATCTGAACAATACGAAAGCCACAATGATATAAATTTTATCGAATTAATTCACTTCAGTGTCAAGTTTGTACTTAAATCAGTTCTTCAACCTTTATCTTTCAAGTGTTTGAACCGGCACTGCTAGAAGCCTAAAAGTTTACCGGTGTTTTTCAATCGTATTCATAGTCCGTCTTTCGGCAAATTCATAGCCGTTTTGAACTAAAGTTATTTGGGAACTTGTTGAGTTCCCGGAGTTTTAGCCTTCAAGACCTGAAGATTGTACAGTGTTACATTTCGATTTAATTTTAGCCTTCAAGACCTGAAGATTGTACAGTGTTACATTTCGATTTAATTTTTCTCAGCATTTAACCGCCAATATTCCGTTTCATTTTCTTAAACTACTTGTATCCTTACAACTAAAACATTATTCAATAAATGCGTACATGCACACCAATATCTGAACATTACATACATCCGGCGCGTTGGGCTTTCGTCTGCCGCATCGGGCGCATGCGCCATTGTCCGCCGGATGTCTTGCGGTCACACGCAATTTCACAACCTCTGCACTCCCTCTAGACTCGTGATGCCTTGGTAAGTGCCAGTTATTGGCGTGAGCTGACGAGGGATAATGTACCATTGAGCTGTTAAAATACAAAAAATATGACTTCAGAGGTCTTCAAGTTTTGATCTAAAAGGACGATTGAAAACACACCTACCTATTACATACCCAGTTATTTAAACATAAAAACTATGTAACTATTAATATGATTAACTGTTAACCTGTAATTACAGTCAGGTAGTTAATACATAAAGCGTGTTGCTTTAGACCATATTGAAACAACGTTAATTTGTTTCGATTTATGTTTAGGTCATAATTTGAGATACCATTTAAAAACATCACGTTTAGCAGATTAATTGGCTCACAATGGAGGTACCAGGCGGCTATGACCTACTAAGCGGTCGAATATGAAAACGGTGATCAAGTTAGCAAGGTTACACTGAAGCTGATTACTCAGCATCAATCATCCACTGAAGTTTTAATAACTCGAGGGGTAGCGTTGTAACTGCAAGCTTGTTTCACGTATTTTTGAGTATTTGTTTTTATCCCGACCTACCTCGATCTCAATTTGCGTGGGATGCCTCGGCCTTCTATCTGATTTATGCATTTATAAATAGCTGTTATCATATACATAGGCGTATAACATCAATTAGCTATTAATAGAAATTCTTACAATTTATATACCGTAATATGTTACTCTGAACTGTACATCGAACAATAAATAGAAACTATGTACGTATTAAATCACTTATGTAACGTTTAATAAATAACGATATTATAATAAAGTTTATTTACACTGACGTGCGTATGACATCAATCAACAGAGAATTTCTTTCATTTCACTAGAGTCGTTGACTTATTGCTTTCTCTGATAGGTCAATATGTGACTTGATAACAATGTTATTGTAATTTTATGTTGCAAGATTCCCAGTTCATCACGATTAATTAATTATTATACAACGATTATAAGTTTAACTTAACGTTGCGTTCTATATTCAAAATGTTTTTGTTGCCGTGAGGCATTGTTTCTGCAGTCGAATTTAAATCGATAAAAATAAAATCAGAGTGGAGCGCCAACAGGCCGCGCGTCCCTATCGCCCTTAGTTTTTTAGTGGTCTAGGTTTTGTAACGGTAAAGCGGGCGTCACATTCGGCACTGGTCGGGGCCCGCCGCTGTCATTTCGACAACTAATAACCCCCGGTGGGGTTCATAATTTATAAGGCGGTACATGTGACCGCTTTTTACCTCGGCCGCCGTCCACCGCCGCCGTCTGGGAATCCGCAACAAAGACCGAGCGAGATTCCGTTTTGCATTCCGTAAGTATTCGTGTGCGACGAACGACTGCGAATTTTATGTTTTGAAATGCGAATTTGAACTGAATCGATCACTAAGAAAGTCGCATCAGTAAATCGAATTAATTAACTCTCGATTCCCACGCTGATTTCGAAGTTGTAAACTTGGAGATTTAGCCCTGGCTGGGTCGTGGTACTTATTGTTCCGAGGCGACGTTTCATCTCACCTTCGGCGTCATTTTTATTGCGCGCGTCAATTGAAGTGGAAATTCGTGGCCGTGCCTTTGTACGCGAGTGACCCACTTTTGCGCCATAAACCGCCCCATCAAATTTCGTCCCGGCAGTTTCGGGTTAAAAGTTGTCGAGATTCGGTTAACTTTTGGTTTTTTAGCAACACGAACCCGTTGCATTCCCGTTTTTACGATCATCTCCCCTGACCGACGCCTGACAGAGTGATCGTAAAAGATCAGATTTTATTTCTTATTGTTCGCCTTTCGCGAAATCTAATTGAAGTCGGTAGGGTACCGCGAGCCCACCGCGCCATTTACGCGTTTTTAATTTTACTGCCCGGAGAACGCTGAATTATGTCCCTGCGAACGATAATGACGACCGGTGTAAGTTCCTTCATTACTTTTTATAACACATTAAAGCTTTAAATGGTTCTGGTGAAAATTAGCTTCAGTGTTGTTGATCATGTTTGACGCGCGTCGTGCCCACGTTCGCGTATAACATCGTTCTACAATTATTTCCCTATCTGCCGCTTTAAAGGCTTATTTATCACATTACTGCCTCGTTGGTCTAGTGGTGGCAAGCGCGACTGCCGATCGTGAGGTCCTGGTTTCGATCCCCAGGTCTGGCAAAGTGTTATTGAGTTTCCCGCGTGGAATTCTTCAGGAGCAGCCCGGCTCGCCCCCTATAACATGGAACTTAAACATAACGGCGAAATTATGGTTTTGCTATTCACCTCTGCCCTACCCTTCGTGGAATACAGACATGATTTTTATGTTACATTGCTAAATTTTTACCTAACTCCTATTCAGTGTAGTATAATAACATGTCGTCCGGTCCCTTCGGTCTTCAGTCGGCCTCTTTCAACCGGACCTTAAAAATCGGGTAGTTTAATAAACTCTTTTTATTTGCGGTAAGTACGACCTTCACTCGTTGGCAATAAGAGCTGCTCGACTACGCAAATAATCATTGCATGTCCTCAACTCTATTTGTTTCCATTACCGGCTCCGTGCTGGACTTGTTTTGGAGGCTGCCCACTCTTCCTATATTTCACCAAGGAGTGGTTCATCGACATTGCTGCCCGTCGATTTATCGGCTTATTAAATAGCGATAATTGACGTAAATGGAATTTTATTTGTGGTCCTTTGATTCGCATTGTTGTTTCTTTTGTCGATGGCACCTGTGTGACGTCATGTTGTTTTAGGTCAATAGAAATTAGAACAGAAGTCAAACAATAGTGAAAGTTTACCGTTATAGTTATTGAAAGTTTAAGGTAGTGATGCGAATAAACTTTTTCTACTTTATTCTGCCCAGCTTTTTCCTAACCATTTTGAGGTCAGCTTCCAGTCTAACCAGATGCGGCTGAATACCAGTATTTTACACGGAGCAACTGCCATCAGAGCTCCGCAACCCAGTTACTAAGTAATACCTAAATCCTAACGTTAGACCGGTTGTCAGACCTTCGGACTTCTGACTTCCCGTAACGACTGTCATAGGTATTCGTATGACACCTGGGACCGACTGTTTAAGGAACTCTCCGAAACACGGAAAGTCTCCATGTGTAACGAACGGTCACCCATCCACGGACTGACCGCGGCAAGCACAGCTTAACCTCGCAAATAGTATGATCCGCGCTGTTGGTAATTAGCCACGAGCCCCTCTTTGTTTACTTAAGTTTATTAATTGGCGTCTGGGAGTAAGAATGTGATACGTCAGCGGAACAATTAGAGGAATATTATTAGTTCATTGAGTGTTGGGGTCCGTACATTGTAGCTAGACTGTGCTGGGCACATTGCTCTGGTACCTACTCTACCAGTGAGTCACTTTAAATTCTCTGTTCGTAGCTCTGCGTCACGCGCCTATCGGAAACGCTAACGGCCGGGACGCGTATTTAAATACGCCCTGGCCAGCCTTTTCTGACCTCTTATTCCACATTGATTCTTACGATTAGAACCAACTTTTTAACACTCGAAGGTGAGACTGGAGGTCTTGGTATGCCGGTGGCACAATAATGCCCGGTTGTGACTTGTGTGACTCGCGTCTCACTCGCGATATGCTATGTAAAGCAAAATATTTTTACAAGGAAAGTAGCTGCGTAGGTACTTACTATGTAAATAAATTTTGGGGAAGTAACCTTCAGACTTTTATAGGTTAAAATAATAATTCAGTTCGTTTTGCCTAGCTTTTTTTTTCCAATTGTGTTGGGGTCTGCTTCCAGTCTAACCAGATGCGGCTGAATACCAGTATTTTACACGGAGCGACTGCCATCAGACCTCCGTAACCCAGTTACTGGACAATGCCGATACTTTAAAGTTAGACCAGTTGTCAGACTTTCGGGCTTCTGACTACCCGTAACGACTGTCATAGGTATTCGTATGACACCCGGGACCGACGGTTTAACGTGCTCTCCGAGACACGGAGGGGTCTCGATGTTTAAAATAATAATTCAGAGTAAAATGTTTATTTTTGACCTGTTCCGAAGAAAATTCTTCCAAATTTTAATATGATGAATCGGAAATTCGTAACTAATTAACCAACTTTCAAGTAACGTAGGTATTGTGTTACTTTATGAAAATTCGTGTGTATGTTTGTAAATACACTTGTGTACCGCGCGTCATTCTACCGATTTACGTAAAAAGGTGTTATGTATTTGCGTCGTCGCATGGCGATGTTTACGAAATTTTCAACATTTCTCGTTACGCAAAGATGAATTGCAAATACGATTTTTTTTTAAGAATAGTGTTTCTTCAGTTTAATGCTGGCTGAAACAAAAATAAGTTTCCAAGCTTGGAATGAAACGAAATAGGTTCAGTTTGAAACAAGAAGTTTTATGAAACTACTTAAATACTCTTTATTTTTTATTGCATCCGAAGCATCAATAAACCTAGATTTGTAACGATGGATGCAGAATATTTTACACTAGCTGTGTCCTCACGGCTCCGCTCGTAGCCTTTATTACTCAGTGATAATGTAGCTTTCTAACGGCAAAAGAATTTTTGGAATCGGTCCAGTAGTTTTTAAGTTTATTCGTTACATACAAAAATCCAAAAATACAAACATACAAAAATACAAATCTTTCCTCTTTATAATATTAGTATAGATATAGACTAGCTGTGTCCTCACGGCTCCGCCCGCGTAAGAAGTTTTATTCCAGTAATAAATATAGCCTATGTTACTCAGTGATAATGTAGCTTTCTAACGGCAAAAGAATTTTTGAAATCGGTCCACTAGTTTTTAAGTTTATTCGTTACATACAAAAATCCATAAATACAAACATACAAAAATACGAATCTTTCCTCTTTATAATATTAGTATAGATAAATTATCCCTGTATTACGCTTGCCTTCCATGCAGGGGGGTCTGAGTTCGATTCTCTGACTTTTCGAATTCATGTGCGGATCAGAATTTGATTATCACTTGCGTTAACTGTGAAGAAAAAACATCGTGAGGAAACCTGCACACCTGAGAGGACTCTATAAAGTTCTCGATGGTGTGTGCAGTCTGCCAACCCGCACCATGCCAGCGTGGTGGACTAAGTTAGGCCCTTCTCATTCTGAGAAGAGGCCCGTGCCCAGCAGTGGGACTGTAGTGGGCTAGTTATGTTATATATGTATCCCTGTATCTTAACTTGCTAATTAAATCACTAATAATTTTTCTTTCTTTCCAGGTAAGCATCGGCAGTTCCTCAACTAAAAATAAGTAGTAATGTACCTTTATTACACTATATTGAACATATAAACATCAATGGACACGTAAGAAATCCTTATCGGAACTGTAAGTGTAGAACCTAATAAAAATAAACGGTGTAAATAGACCATTAACGAAGCCGAAAGGCACTTATTCTCCACGTCATTGCGATATTTTTTTGTTCTGGACTATGCCTGGAAACCTTCTAGTTACGGAGATATTGGAGGTCAAAGTTCCATCTTTTTCTTAACTTTTTTTAAAAATACTAATTTTGGAGGTTGCTAATGTACTTGAAATACCTCCATTACCCGTTAACTATTCATTGCATCCATCAGCACAATGTTTTGTGTGCGTTTCATTGAGCTTTACCGTAAAACGATATTTTTCACCCAAAAAAAGTCATTTCCCAGCTACAATGTTTGCGTAGGGTTGCTTAGTTTGATGTACTGAATGAATGGTGGACGGCTTCGTGAAGGGTCTTTTTACACCTTGTATAAGACAAAAAGGCGTAAGCACCCAAAAAAAGATGTGAGTATAAAGACGGAAATGTAACAATTAAAAAATCTTTCGCTATAAGGTCTAATATCGTAACACCTATAAACTCGTTTGCTGTAAGGACGTAAGCCCACAAACGATTTTATTTTTAGTACTTTTGCTAAATAAAACCGCGTCCATTGTCGTCCCGGTGGACAATTAATTTGTTTATCAGCCGGCTATCAAGCTGAGGTCGACTGCTTTCTTGTACATCTGCCGTTTTCGGAACAAAACCTACCAGGCTTTTGTTGTCGCTTTTGGTTTATGACCTACCTTCTTATAAAAATGAATTTTATTATTGTTGTTATATTTTGGAAGAATATCTATTAAAATCTGAGTGCAAGTACCTAGGACAAACTAGCTATTAATAGTAGTGATGTAACAAATGATTGAAGTGCATCGTACTGACCTAGCCCAAGCCGCGTCAAAGCACTTTCTTCTAAACTCAAAATGTAACCGTAACTATGAGGCGGACAATCGTTTCCGGCGCCCGTGACGTCACGGCCGTCTCGCCGGTCGCCGGTCGCCGGTCGCCGCCCCTACTACGTAACCTTGGCGGAGCGCGAGCGGTGAGATGGGCCGCTTCTACCGCGGCTAGCGCTCGTTCGCCGCGCCGCCGTCGACAACGCTTTCGTTTTCATTGTTCTTTTTGAAATTATTTATAATGTTAGCTACAAACGACAACGGCCCTTCCGATAAAGAGTTCATCGATCTTCAAATCCGACCGAAAACCGCAACACAGTGCGTGCAAGCTGCTTAATATTCGGCCGGATGCAGAAATTATACATATCGAATGCCACTTATAATGTGAAATAAGAGCAAAATCTCGGGTAATTTTTCACACGATCCACGAGAGCATAGTTGCCCTAAGCGCGGCGTGCCGGGGTGAGCGAACTCGCAACCTGTAATTTCGGACCGCAAAAGGAACAAAACGCATCGAGATCGGTGATTAAAAACCTTTGTCGGTTCTACTAATATTTATATTATTTTCGCAATGCGCCCGACATCTAATTGGGCGCTCGTATATTTTGATGTAGGTACGGCTCGGCGCCGACCACCGACGCTTCATTAGTTTTCCTGGTAGAGAAATCATAAACTACTCAATTTTTTATGTTCAGTCGTTTATGTCAAAACGTGACCCCGACCGAATCGCCGAACATCGCCGACAAAGCTATGGAAAAATCCATTTCCTTACAAAGACTCACGACACCTCTATAACAATAGCTACTACTACATTAATATTATAAACAGATAATTTCGGTGTAAGGATATTAAAAAGAATGGCTAAATTACAATTGATAGCAGGTGGTAGGTATGAGTAACTAGTTTCAACTGGCCATCGGTACTCTCGATCGGCCCAAGGTCTGGGATATTGAACCTGGCTCGGAGCAACAGCACGACAAGGTTCGCCGCGAAAGAGACGGATGCACTATCACTCATTGTTATGGGGGAAATGTCGCGGCCACACGCGCTGCTATTCGATTGATTTTCTTCAATGACTAAACCTTCGGCTCCTAATCCGTTCGGTATGCGATGCAAAGCAGCTGCCGGCCGGAGCGATCCCGTAAGCATGAGGCGCACTTCCTCAAACAAAGTGATGAGGCGCGAGCGAGACAGACGACGTGACGCGGCGGCGCTGACGTTTGCGAGACAGAGACAAACATACAATGACAAGTATAAGCGTCGCCGCGACAGGGACGGCAGAAGTGCATTGCGCTGACGCATCACGATCGTCTACAAGCTTTCTTGTCTTTTTATGAACGCTACCCCCGCAGCTTTCGGTTTCGTTGTGTTAATGACGAAGAGGAACAGTTTCGACGAATGTCGTTTATGCCAATATTAATCAGCGGTGTCGTAATTAAATCTGCCGGTCCGACCGGTCGTTTGCTTGGCATTTATATGTTCCCACGCGGTTGATGTCATTTTTATTATGAATGGCGGCCTTCGTAGCCGGGATTCCTGTGGGGGCACCCGCTCCCGGCTCGGGGTCCACTGACCCACTGGCAGTGGCCGGATTCCAACCGGGGCGAATGGTTTTCGCTTCGTCAGCGTCCGAGCCCGTTCCGCGCCGGCGACGCTCTCCACTTGAATGAATATCGTTCACAAATAATCTCTACACAAATAAGGTTCGAGCAGGAAGCGCTTCAATAAAGGAGTAGATGCAAATCGAAGGTAAACGTGCTAAGCGTTCATTGGCATTATTAAAAATAAATAATATCTGTTTTGGAATGTTAGCGGCGCGTCATCTCGCCCTCCCGCGGAGATCGCGTGAACTCTTTATCGGTCGGATACCTCGGCTAACTCATCACTAAAAGAATTAAAAAAACATTTAATCTGACTAACAAGAAGCTCACACTTAAAAAAATATGCGCATTTGGTATCGATAAACATATTTGGGAATAGTTACGCAATGTTACACTGACACATTGTGGTCGCTAAGCTTCGATTACCACGTGTCGCGTTATCGCACATATCATCGCTCCTAATATGTGGTAGTGTAGTTCTCACGACGCCATAGCCGAGTGCGTTCACACCCATAAACATCGTGCGCCGTATCGACGAGTATTTCGATCGTACTGTGTTGAGGCGCTGCTTATTTATGCTTGGCAAACATTCGACGAGATAAGCCGTGAACGACGAGCCTGTGCTTCCCACATCTGCCGCGACCTTGGCTCCTCCAGCCCGTTGTGTAACCTCCTTATCAGTCACGCTTCCCTGGTACCTCCAGCACGGCTCACCGGCAAATCTCGCCGCGTTTTCCGGTCTCGATAAATTATCAGAGTTATCGAGCAGATGCGGTGGGCCTATCGCGAAGACACGTGCGTTACCAATCTATAAAAGTAGCTCAAAGTTATGAAAGCATCTTTCACTATCGTTTACTTAACGATCAGACTAATAAACTTAGCGGCGGCCACGTGGGTCTCTGGCGCGTCTCGTTAACATAATTACAGAGTTTTCGGCTGCCCCGACCGATGCTCTAACCGGTTTCAATGTCCCGACTCTTTTTACTTTTTATCGTTCTGCTCTAAATCAATGTTAACGTTTGTGCGAAACCGAAAGTTATGTCGGCGCGTTTAGCTAATAAGATCGAATGCGTCGAATTAGCATCTCTATATCAAGTCGGGATAGGAAGCGGTGGTCTTTGTGAAAAAATCGTTTTAGAAGAATACCGAAAGCTGAGAGCGGTACGTATTGTTGACACTTGAGTTATGAGTTAGGAGCGATATGGGTTAGTCAGGGCTCAGGGGGCTGCGCGGGGCGCGGCGGTCCTTCCGTGAGCTTTTATTATTCCGGTTATAAATTAAACTGTGCTCGTTAATCGGCCCTTTAATCCGTCTGGGCGTTGACTCCGCGCTGGCTCGCGAGCTCGCGCCCGATGAATGGTTCACTTTATCTTTGAAACAAGACGGCGTCGAAAGTAGTAAAATCTAAGTAATGAACGTCTTCCACATGTTGTTTACGTGTGAAAAGCTCGCGACGGTGGTCCGACAGGGGCGAGTCATCGGCGTGGAATGTTGCTGCATCTCGCATCAGTCGGGACAGCCTCCGACTATAAGAAGTACACGCGCCAGGAGCGAGCGGGTCCACACAACGCCGTGGTATTTACACACCACTAGATATCGACGTGAGATAATTCGATCCGAAGGCTTTTTTATACGTTATTGTTAGCCTCGAATGATACACTGTTTGAATATTTAGCTATATCCGCTGACTTCACCGCTTATAAAAAATGGCGAATAATTAGTCAATAAAAATTCCGGCGATTATATACGTAGTCGTAGTTGTTACACGGGTGTTACGTAATTGGAGTAAATGACCTAAGAGTTGGTGGTCCGGACGAAGGTCTCGCAGACCACGTGGCCGCACGCCGCTGGTCTCTCAGACCGAGTCACGTTGTTCACATGCTGGCCCGCTACTCGACACAACAATGTACCATACTCGATTCAACTAAGCTTTTCGAACAAACAAAGTACCTAACTGCTTACAGAACACTCCTCAAGAATTAACGCTTAACCCTACAGTAGCGACAATAAATCAAGATATATTCAAGTTTCATGATTATACACTATATGTATTCACACGAAACTTCGGCATGTGTAAACAATAACAAAGCTAGATAATGTAGCGAATAATCCGTCGATATAGAACATGGATGTGATCATCGCGCCTCCAGTGGTGTTGTAATAATTCGGGCGTGTGCTGGGCGGGCAATGGACGGCGCTCTTGACCGCGGCGTCGCGGCGGCATGCGATGACTCCGTATAAACAAATTGAATGAATCGCGTACGCTCACGTACTTACCGTATGTACCATTCATGTGTGCGCGCCGTTAACGCACGATAATTCAAGTGCTCGTATGTTTGACTAACAAGATTACGTACGGCCGCGTCTGCTCCGGCCTACAACCGACATGGAATAAAAATGTACCCCAGTTTTGCGAAAAGTTCCAGTAGTTCGTGATAAAAGTAGATAAAGCTTTGTATAAATATTACTGCGGAAATCAATTTACTTATCGTGAACTATAACTATTAAAATCGATTTTTGTAAGCACTTCAGATTGACCAACGAATGATTTGCGTCCTTGATAAAAAAATATATTTAGTATGAAGTGTTATATTTTATTACAATAGATAATTATTTATGGCAAACGAAACAACAACATGGTTGAAGTTGTTCATGCTCCGCGTCCGTATGTCCCGTGTCCAGCGGAAACGAGGTACCGTCTTGTCATGGCTGGCAAGGCGCCCCTCAAGACATGCACACTCAAACCTACGTGTTACTGACACTAATACACACACTGTTCCATCTCATTTGAAACCATTTCCTCTTATTTGCAAATTGCTTTAAAACCTCGGATTTATTTTGCAAACAGGCTGAATGGAAAGCTACTAGACATTAAAAACATTTAAATAAAGAACCCCGAAGAGTTATAGAGGGTTCGATTTATAAAAATATTGTGTGGCATCACGTGATTGGGTGAGCTTCTACATACATAATTTGCGGAAGACAAACGCATAGTGCAGAGGTGCATCGTACGCGCGTCCAGGCGAAGGCACCGCTCCTTACGATCCATGCTTAGAGACGAGAACACGATTATTTTTATCGATTAATTATTATCTAAGCCGAAATATTTTGTAGGTTGTAGTTAAGACAATGATGTCAGTTGACAAATTGATTTATCTCTATGAATAATAACTGTTGAAATGTTCCAAAGCAATGAGCATGACACTGTGTCTGGCTGCTAAAATAAAGCCCACTGTTCTTGTTTTAAACGTAACAACATTAATTTATGCGTTGTTAGTAACGTTTATTAAGTAAGATTAAGTAATCAATCAGTCACATGTTGGGTTTGACTTGCCGGCTTGGCATTACTTCCATTAATTATAATATTAATCGATACATCGATAGTTATTCTCGTGTGATACAACAAGTAGTAGTGCATCTCTATCGGCGGCTGGAGGCGCGGCGGGGCGGCGCGGGTCGACGCTCGGCCGCGCGACCGATCGCTGCCAAAGGTCAAGGCTACCCGCGACCAATCGAGATCCTACTCGCACCGCCACTACCGCCGCAACGAAAGAAAAAGTGACAGCCCAAACCTGAATAGAATGCGAGGACGAATAAAAATGAAAGCACTGTTTATCTTTCGCGTCTATGCCACTTTCAATTTGAACAATTAAAAAAATAAAACGGCCTATTTTCGGCGCTAAAGAAATTTCGATTAGCCGATCGTTAGTCATTGTAATGACTTGCTCGTTTATTTCGTCGAGTGCGTGCGAAAAGATCTTGATCGAACAGATATCCTGGCGGTTAGGTCACCGGCGGCGGTCACCGAACTCCAATTGCAATCGAAATAATCTATTAACCTATTTGGATGCGAAACTGATACTCGATAATGTCTCAAATCGTTCGGTCAGAAAACTCGAGTTAATTGAGCGAGGCGATGCTGTTTTAAGATGTTTGTGAAAAAAACTTGGTGTTTCTGCGAAGCTCGCGGGTGTAGCCGGTCGCTGGTCGCTGGTCGATCGCAGAGTGGTCGCCGAACGATTCATTTTATACTTGTTACTCTCGCTTTGTCTCAGAACTGTATCGAAGGCGGCGCACCTTAATTAAAATGTTCGGAATTGGATCTGTCGCGTTCGCGTATGTGTTTACGATCGGTATCATTTTTGTTTAATGAGTTATTTCGCGAAGCCTAACACTAATAATGATTTTATCTGACGGCAATCTCGTTAGTAGTACGACGGTAGCATATAAATTGAAAAAATAGAATCCTCTCATATCGTATGGCTGATCTATGTTGATACGATAAATCAAAACAAACACATTGATTTAAAAATATATTAGCGTCCTTTTCCTGACAGAATTTCATTTAAAAGTGAATGTTTCTCACAATAAATTAAGATCATCAAATGGTCCGCTTCTTCCTTGAATCATATCATCAATCTTGCAGTCAGACTGTGAATCACTCCTGTGCTACCAACATTCTTTTATTGCAGTGTTGCCAAATATTAACGCTTCATATTGCATTGTTTTTTAATTTACTGACATAAGAAAAATGAAGACCAGATAATCTATGTTTTTTTGTTTACTTTTATAATTACTGATGTTATATTATTATGATAATGAAATAATAATGAGGGATTCGTGGCTAATTAACAGCCACGCCGATCATACAATTTGCGTGGTTAAGCTGCACTTGCCGCGGTCACTCCGTGGACGGGTGACCGTTCATTACAATCGAGCCCCTCAGTACCTTGGAGAGCGCGTTAAACCGTCGGTCCCGGGTGTCTTAAGAATACTTATGACAGTCGTTACGGATAGTCAGAAGCCCGAATGTCTGTCAACCGGTCTAACCTTAGGATATCGGCATTGTAAACTTACTGGGTTGCGGAGGTCTGATGGCAGTCGCTCCGCGTAAAATACTGGTATTCAGCCGCATCTGGTTAGACTGGAAGCTGACCACAAGATAATTGGGAAAACGCAAGGAGGAAAGAAAGATAACATAACATCACGCCTTGTATTCCCCGAAGGGTTCGGCAGAGGTGTTTTTAGTACACCCTCTTTTCGCTAGTTATGTTTAAGTACCATGTAATAGGGGGCGAGCCTATTGATTGCCAATAACCGGGCACAAATCTAGACTCCGGGCTGCTACTGAGAAATTCCTAATGGAAAAACCCAATAACAAGAAAGATATTATTATGATACCAGCGACCAGCCCCGGATTCGCACAGGTGCAATGTAGATACTTATAAACCTTCCTCTTGAAGCACTCTATCTATTTAAAAAAAACCGCATCAAAATCCGTTGCGTAGTTTTAAAGATTTAAGCATACAAAGGGACAGACAGGCAGCAGGAGCAACTTTGTGTTATACTATGTAAAGATAACTGACTACATCTACTATTTCTTTAATGAAATCTCTATTTTACCATGGATAACAATATTCTTCTTCTTCTCTCGTGTCGGCACGAGGTAAACGAGAATAGCTGATGCTGTGGTGAAAAGATTAGCCAGTCAGCACGGTTGGTAGCGGGGCTGACTGCCCAGGGTGCGCCGGACATACTTGAGTATCGTCACTCGTGAAGGCTTGTTTAATACATCCCAATTTAAATAATTAATTAATATTATTACTAGCGACCCGCCCCGGCTTCGCACGGGTGCAATGTAGATACTAATGTGGGGCATATAAACCTTCCTCTTGAATCACTCTATCTATTGCTGAAAACTGCATTAAAATCCGTTGCGTAGTTTAAAAGATCTAAGCGTACAGACAGCGGGGGCGATTTTGTTTTATACTATGTAAAGAAGATAATACCTTATATGAGAATCCCCGTGTCTCGGAGAGCACGTTAAACCGCCGGTCCCGGGTGTCATACGAATACCTATGACAGTCGTTACGGGTAGATAGTCAGAAGCCCGAAAGTCTGACAACCAGTCTAAGGTTAGGATATCGGCATTCCAGTCGATCCGTGTATAATACTGACGGGAAGCTGACCCCAACATAATTTGGAAAAGGCTAGGCAGAGCGACTTATACAGAGTTAGTCGGAAAGGGGGTATTAAGCCGAAAGGGTGTTAAAGTACCGATAATAAGGGATAACTTTTGTTCTACAACTTTCCCCAAAACTCGATAGTTTAAGAGAAATAGCTTTTCAAAGATTTCGTAAAAAATATGCTAAAATCTATTTGTCCATGGCTATGATCAACTGTTTTTACAATTTAGGTCATATTTGGGGTCACGGATTAGAAAATTAATTTTCTGAATTTATAACTAAAGCAAGAATGTATTTTTTTTGAAAAAACTAAATGAAAAATATTTTTGCATACAAATAAAAATATCGAATTTTGAAATGTTGACACTTGCTTTTAAATAGTCATCAGTGATACTTTAAGTGTTAGTACCCCCTTTCCGACTAACCTTGTATAACAATGTGTAACTGCCATAAATCAGTATACCATATTAGGGCAAAAACGTTAGTTCTTCCGTGTTCTAAATCTGACTCATTATAACTTCTATTAATTCAGAGTACGACATAACTAGACAGACATTCTTGCTCATATTTAGACGACCGTATTCAGTTTTTCAGCAACAGAAAGGCTAGTAAGAAAATTCCAACTGTGAAGTTCGTATAGCAACATGTATATTAAAAATGTACGCAGCCAACTCGATAAATGTTTTCGCTGACAAAACTCGTTTGAAACGTTTAAATATGTACAAAGCTCGTAAATTCGTGCGTGCAGGTTATGTACATGTTATATACAATATGATCACACTAATATTTTCACAGTTTAATCTGATTTGCCACGCGTTAGTACGGATCGAATCGCGAGCTTCGTTACATGAGGAATGTCCGCCCGATCGTTATTTAAACATCCTTCAACGCATTCTAATACTAAAAGGCCTTTAAAACAGGTTACGAGTAATAAACAGACAATATAGGAAATATACACAGGCGTGGAACACGGCCATTCATAAAACTAAAACTTGATCTCTGATTAATATCTGTACGGTGACCAAAAAACCCTGAGGTAAATGCGAAAAGCCGTGGAATATGATATGTAATCTGCTAAATTTTATCGTTTTGCAGAATGTTATTACACTATTCGTTTTCCACGTGTAATCGTAGCGATCTAAGCAAGTATACGTGAAACTATCTAACGGTTATCATTCTTGTATTGTGAAATTTTCGAAACTCAGACCAGACACGCCGATTCAATCTTGAATCTTTAAAACGTTCGAAAGCTCCAGTTATAGTAAAACTATTCATAGTGTCGGTACAGTTATCTACAGTATCTGATAGTACAGTCTCGGATGCACCTAGCCCGACTAAATGTCACTCGGTGAGCCGTCGCCGCTTTTAGTAGCTCCGAAATAGAACGTGTTCGCGTTCATCAACCCCTTACATTCGTCATCAACACTCGCCGACCACAGCTGACATTTTACATCGACGGTCTCACTAGACAAACTCCTCTAGTAACTGAACGAACTTTGCAATGTAAACTAAACAATGCGAATCACCCAACCGCAACAATACTTTTTTCGGTTTTCTTAATTTGACACATCGACTTTGAGGTTACAAATATTTCGTTCTATTGCAAAATGAATTCCCCACACGCGATTATTTGTTTGTAATTTGATGCTGTCAAATCAGATTCAAAATTAATTGAGCGTTAGTATGGTACCCGACCGCAACGATAGCACTGCAATTTTCGACCCGTCATAATGACGGTGCAGCAAAAACTTGACACCTTCGAGACGAAAAAAATAACAATCGATTATTTAATATCGTTACAAACCGTATCGGTCGGTAAATAAATTCGCAAGCTCGCGTTGAAAGCGCTACAACAGCTATGTTATCCCGGTACAAAGATCGCATAATCGTTTAAGAGCAAAGTCAAAGGTCTGATAATTGTGGTAGACGCTGAACTCGAGTCGCCACGTTCGTGAAACTTACAACTGAATGTTTGTAAACAACGCGGTACATTTACACTTTTTTCCGTGGCGCCACTCCAAGCAGCTGAGTTTTATTACACAATGAGAGCTTTATTACCCCACCACGCCATCTATTTAGAATTTAGGAAGCGTCGATTCGCAAACGTCACGAGGCATGACGCGATTTAAAATTAACTAACCTCTGCTACAGATATATTTGAAGTTATTGCGCATAAAACACGCGGATTAACACTCGCATTGCTTTGGATGTTTAGCATCGCTTGCATTTGTTGATAATGGATACTTGTTTGATTACTCAGGGCTGTGTCCGTCGGGTTGGTCTTGATCTCAATAAATATTTGATCAATGTGCATATTAGTGATGTTCCACTCAGTAGTCCACGTGGTGGGATTGCCCGACAGTGCGTCACTCATAGTATTTGGACATCGACATTTCTACAGAGCTCTGTTATTTCTAGCGTGCGCAGGCGCCAACTTTAGATTAGCTACAGGGCTCATCTGCATTCAGGACCGTTATTTGTGGAGCTTAATAATGTAATCCTCCATTCATATCCTCAGGGACGGAATAGTGATGAGACAATACTAAATGGACGTTAAGATAATGGTCAAATTATTTGTTCTCGATTCGTCGTTTAATTGTTGTAAGTATTTGCTTGGCGGTTGTGACAAGAGAGTTAATGAGGTTTTTTATTAAATTTGAGATTGTTTATGCATTTGTGGAGTATAACGTATGGTTGATGGTTGCGATAATGAAGATTTTTAAGCTCGGGTTTCGCCGGCACGTCGTAAACGCGCAGCGTGTGGCGAGCGACCGCTTTCATAACGCTGCGACTGCGACACGACACGGTCAGCTCGGCGGAAAGTGCCAGCTTATTTTTTATACAATGGAAGCTTTATTTGTCTTTTTGGTTGTAACATTATCCTGCTAGCGTTGACCTTTGGCGTTATGTTTTATGATGTTAGCAAAAAACACAATGAAATGAATTACTTTATTCGATAAATCAATGTTCAGACGGCGATGATATAGATGTCAAGAGTTCTCCGCTCTTAACTACTTCATAATGACGTCATCGAATTTAAACTAACAATGCAATATGAATTACAATAAAAACACCTCGTTCTTCAATCAATTCCAACTATGTTGGGGTCAGCTTCCAGTCTAACCAGATGCGGCTGAATACCAGCACACGGAGCGACTACACATGAGACTTTCCAACTTTGTCTTAAACTTTGGCATCGCATCAGCAATCCTCTTAGTGTTGTTGGTGTAGGTTGGTAACCGCTTACCATCATGTGGACAGTTGTCTTGTTTGCCAATCTACATACATACATAAACTCACGTCTTTTTCCAATGGGGATAGGCAGAAACTACAGAACCCCACCTGCTACGACCCTTACATACTCCTTTCGTTTACATCTTGTCATACACGCACGCCGGTTGAGTACTACGCACCTGCCCTTTGTGAAGAACATCACCAGTCACATCGATGTATGTCCTTCCAGGACGTCCTCTACCGACGTTTCCATTGACATCCGACTTATAAATTCCAATTTGCCAATCTATTACATTTAAAAATAGAACAAGCTAAATTTATTTTTCTTCTGTACCAAATATTTAGACTGCCCAATGTGTTGAAATTGTTCTAGACCACAGCCGCACTTACGATCTCTGGACCTTTGAAATAGTCGATTACTAGACCAAAGAGGTCTTGTATTCATTGTCGCCTCATTTCGATGTTTCATTACCTGTCAACTTTCCTCAAATGGTCGTAATGTTCACAGTGTCCCAGGTGTGAGGGGGCGACGGTCTCGCTCGCCCGTCTTTTGTTCCCGTTTAATAATATTTGCAAATTAACCGCAGCCTCTTGCGGCTTTCCACACACCAAAGCTCTGTTCATATTGACACTATAATTACACTCAATATGCTTACTTAAGTTTGCGTTGACAAGTTGAATAGCTGGTGGTGTATGCAGTTTTAAGATTATTTTTGTGTTGATTTATTTAGGTATGGTACAGATTAATCAACTTTTTTCTAATTTAGTTTAGCGATCTTGGAGACTTTTCCCTTTATATTTCTATGCCCTATTTTTATTCCCTTTATTTTATGATTATTATTTATTAAATAATAATCAGTCCATTACTGCCTCACCGCTGGGCACGGGCCACTTATCTGAATAAGAAGTCTTAAGGCCTTAGTGAGGACTAAGGCCTTAAGACTTCTTATTCAGATATTCAGGCTGGCCTGGTCTGGGTTGGTGGATAGACTACACACACCATCGAGATAGGTAAATTCTTCCATTGTCTGAAAAATCTTGCTAATCCTTTCGTGTATAGGTATTAGACTACCTTTACTCTTAAATCTGATTCACAAGAAAAATTCAAAAAAGGATAATCCCAAACATAACTGTTGACATTCCCAAGAAAGTGAACATGACCCACTCAAATCGAACGGGGAAAATAAGTGTGAACCCAGCCTTATGAGCACATAAGTGTCATTCGTAAATAATTGTGAAACATCCGCTCAGCACTGGATGCATAATTTCATTTTTGAGACGACACATATTTTGACTCATTGCTTTTAAACATTATAACAAAACGTAATTTTTGTTTCTGTAAAATAAAGTGTAGGAGATGGGCTTCGCTGGTCTTGCTTCTCATACAAACGAGATTAATAATATTATACAATTTGTATCAGATTCTATTCGTTGCCTTTATAAAATAAACATAGTGTAAGGGTCAAGTCGTACTACAAGATAACTTAACGCGATAACTGAGATGTACAATGTTGAATAAAAGTTTTCAAGAATCAGTATTACTTTTGTGTACAATAAGTAGCTCATCTTAAAACAATAAAATTAAACATTTCTGTAGTGTCACAGATTACCTTGTACGGTAGTAATATTTCAAATTTCTCAATGTTACATAACTAATCTTAGATGTAATCGCTTCGCTTAGCCTTCGGTGTGGATTGGGTCTTACCCGTAATCGCAACTACGACGACGGTTAGCGTCGCTTGCGCAGGGTCATTACCGAATAGCTAAACTCAAGGCCGAGATACTATCGGCTTTTATGTTTTGTAATATTTAAACACACTCCACTTACCACCTGGAGCCTTAATACCTTTGCCAATTGTATCGAAACATGATTCCGCTATACCTCTTTACAAATTCACTTATTTTGGGTCAGTGTGTGTGTTCCCTTTTTCTCAATTTGACCCTTTGATTGTTAGTCGTTGTTACCTAGGAGATTCTCTATTGAATTCAACGTTCCAATTTTTTTAAATAGTTCTCAACCGTTTCTTTTTGTAGTCTATGGGAGAGGCCTGATCCACCCGTGGACGTCCTAACGGTTGATACAGGAATCAATGTTGACGCAAACTTTTGTACTGTTTCGTACAAACAAAAACATTTTTGTCACACCAACAACGCGTGTGTTACATCTGTCACCTCGTTCCCCAAGTCCATCAACATTCACAAGCTATTTGATCATTTGCAAATGTATGCGATGACATATAAACAAAGGTGGACCGTGGATGAAATGTTACGTTTCTCAATAGCCTTTTGGGTGACCTCAGTTGAATACGCGAATACCTATGTAGCTGCTAGCCGGAAACGAGCTCTAACGTTCGGCAATGAAGGAGGTCATAGCCACGAAGTTATCAGCATCTAAACATGAGTCGCCGGTCATGGTGACCTGGTATATACAGCTCTATACCTAAAACAACTTTTGATATTTCGCCGGCAGACCAATAAAACATACGTGATGTTTGTTGGCCAATCTTTTTTTTGGGGTCCAGTCGCTAAGAGACAAAACCACAAATCGCTGTCTGTGTGCTCACTGTTAAAAAAAAAATACATACATAATCCATGTTGTGAAATGCTAACAAAATTGATAACAATTATTTTGGCCAGAGGTGTAATTAGAATGTTTTGTCTTAAAAAGTTCATGGCCTAACCAACGGCTTTTGGAAAAGCAAATTATGTGACTGTATTTTTATTGACGGTTTAAATAAATCCTCAGTTGATTGATTCTAACGCATAAATTAAAAATTGAGTTCCGAACGAAATCCTTCACGGTTGCGTTTGTTTTCACACTTGACCGAATTTTTGGAACACGACGTGAGGTGCGGTAAGGTCTATGTCACTGCACCGCGAGATACCCCGGGTTGATTAACCGATAACGCTTATCGCCCGAACGTAAATCTTCCTGCAATACCCAATGTTGGTGGAGTTGCACAATTTAACGATCCACTGACTATACAAGCTTAGGTACTGTTAAAAAGTACTTTTAAAATCTTTCACAGAACAGTTTTGTATCTAAACATAGCATAGTAGGTATATTTGTTCCGCAATTGTTAATTAGTAGGCGACACATGACGAATTACGTCACACGCGTAATACGGTTTAATGAACTTTATAATTATCGTCCAGGAAAACAGGCAAGTGACATGGCTCGACCCATGACTGCGAGGTGCATCGGCTTAGCAAGTACCAGGCGTTTATAAGCTATCAGGAGCATACTAACTCGCTAAGAGTTCAGTGATTAGAAGCGTTTACCGTGAGAGCTGGCGTCGGGCCAACCAGGCCACGCCGGTGCGTTCACCCACAGGCACACGCCGTAAAGATAATTACTAACCATTGTTTTTATTTCTACTACTACTATCCCAAATATTTTGAATTCTGTTGTAATCGATTCTATCGATGTTTGTGATCGATTTTCGCGAGAACACTGATTGTTGGAAGATCATTTGACGTACGTTATTCAAGACGCGTGTGGTCTCGTCACTCGCTCGACGTTTTGTAACTGCTAAGTGATGCATCGTTATCACGTGGAGAGACAAAATAAAATCTACTTTTATAGCCTGTGGAAGATAGTAATCAGCTGTTTACTTCGGACAGAAATACCCTGAGGAATTTAAGCCGTTACATATTTCAATAGCCTCAAAATACTAACATTATACGTACAAACCAAATAGAACCAATCGGTAGATAGGTGGCTATTCTAAGATATGGGTTACAATGCTCCACTATGCGTTATTTTTCACGTTTGTGACGTCACCGCGCCTGCAACGTTGCATGATTCAGCTTGGAGCACACGTTCGGGAGCCCATTTATTTCACTCGTGGGCCTTTATCTCGCATCGTATTATACAATCTTTAACATAAATAAAGTCTGTCCATACGTTGACCGTAGGTAACCTTAAACCTGTTCTCGTTTATTTTATGACAAATGCAAAAATAAATGTTATCTTAAAGATCTGAGTACGAAATACCTAGTCCCTTGACTTGTCGAAATTAGGTTCGATGCACTTTGCATTGGTCATATCTAGTTCCTAAATATGCGCAGTTGTAGGTCTGAATCATTTTATAGGGATATTTGAACAGTCTAGAAAAAATATTAAACTTTTTGCGTTGGATTAACCTTTGGATTCATAAAATCTCCATATCACAAGTACTTCCTACGATCTGTCGTCGCCATGCGTGATAACAAATTGCTAGGTAGCTTCTAACAAATTCTGTATATTAATATTGAACAGATTAAAATAAAAAATGTCCCGCAAGTCATTTGTAATCGGAGGATTTGTATGTACTGTACTTTATCATCAACGGTCACACGTCACTAGCATAGGTAATCTTTACTGGAAACCGAGTTCATTTCTGTATAAGTACCTAGTTATATTAAACGTAAATATGTGATAGAACAACCGACGAGAACAGAGTATGAAGCAACCTTTTGGTGACTCCTAGGAGAATAATATCTTGTCTTTTTCAACTTCTTGAAGTACTAGGTAAACAGAAAGAACGGGAAGATTACCTGTCTTACCACAAAATCGTGTTTAGCAGTTGTCTAGACTAAATTGGACTTCACACCTTTTTTATGTATGGAGTTTGACGTTAGATTCTGTTGTAACAAGTGTCTAAACTTTTGTAGTACAGCCCTACATGTCCAACAGGCTTCTATACTTATCCTATGCCTCAGAATTCGACTATGGAGTCCACACTCAATGTTATTACTGTATTATAAAGATAAATTCAAATATTATTCAGTCATAACGCAGTGTTTACACAGACAGCTTGCGCATTAATAATTCATTCACTCTTACATTCAATAAAATGCGTGTTTTAGGGCCCAGCTCGTGGGACCTCCGCTTAATGTCACGAAAATATTTTCGATTTGTTATCAAATATGAATGCAAATATGAGCGTTTAATTTTTAATCTTCGAAAGGCGGTTTAATATATTATCTTGGTGTTAATTACATGTTTAAAAACTTATTTGGCTACATGTTTGTTGTCTCAATTAAACAAATAATATAATCGTCTCCTCGTGTTATGGGTATTAATTAGTTTTTGGGGATCGATAAAGTGTTATGTTTATATGCTGTAGCACTTCATCTCTTGTATTATGATAGCTCCCTGGAACTTTATCAGGTAAACATGGCCTTTTGCATGATTATGTCCTCATTATGGTATATTTAAAGCTTCATGCTAAGTTTTTAACTCGAAAACTCATATTTATTTGTTGATAATAAATGTCGAAACGTTAAATATAATTAACTTTTCGAGATCAAAGTGCTTACTCCTTGTCATTTTACAGGTTTAAGTTGACCATCTGTCAGAATTTGATTATCACTTGCGTTAACGGTGAAGGAAAACATCGTGAGAAAACTTACTTACCTGAGACAGCTTTAAAAAGTTAACCACACACCACCACCACACCGGCCTGGTGCCGACCCTCATCAAGCCAGTGTGGTGGACTAAGACCTAAACCCGTTCTCATTCTGAGAACAGTTCCGTGCCCAGTAGTGGGACAGTTATGTGCTGGTTATGCTGTCTGATTTCATTAAAATTTGTTGGCAGTTTATCCATGAACACATAACACTCACTTTCGTAAGAGATACTCGCATTACCTTGGCTTGAAGGATGATTAAACTACTAAATGTCAGTTAATAACGCGTTTATTGAATTAAGTTAAACTATAGGTTTAAGTAGCAAGGAGTACTCATCGCTACCTTGATCTATAGTTAGCGATCGCTCAACTATTGTTCAGCACAATACATTATTTAATTCGCGGTCTATATTTGAAAGCGATCGGCGTACACGCAGCCTTGACTCTGGGTACCTTCGTTATACATTAACATAAAAGTAATTTTGATTTTTAAGTAAAAAGATTTATTTTGGAGTAATAACCAAACTAGAAGTAGCATAGCCAGATGATTTTAGATTTTTCTAATTAACTTTTTTTTGGGATTTTCCCAAAGGATAGCCTTAGGACCTAGGTATATCTATCGATGGACAGCAATAGGCTGAGTAGATAGACAAACTAGTGTATACCAATCTTAAGAATCACACTGTATTTATTGCGTAATAATAATTACTTCACAAAGAACACGATTTTCACAAATAGTTACTAAACGCATTATCCAAATCAATTTATTTTTATTGTTATAGCATTGAACAAAAAATAAATTATGTACTTACCTACGTACATAATATTCATAGTACTTTGGTGTTCTGTATGAACATTAATATAATAACTTGAATATAATTAAGTAGTAATTAAAGTTTAAACTCTTGAGCCGTTAGGCTGAGGCTACACCTAACTGATTGAAACAGACGTATTGATATTAACCTGGGGCTACACTTACATGACAGTGATTTTAGGTGTATAGTGTATACATGTTAATATTAATAAATTTGTATGTGTCTCAGTATGCTTAGGTGGTTTGGTCACGATGAGAGAATGAGTGAATGGCGATTAAGAAAAGGGGTTTATAAGGCGGATGCCAGTGGTTTCAGAGAACGCCTTAGAAGGACATACATCGATGTTATTAGTGATGTTCTTAACACAGAACATGTGCTTAGTACTCTCAACCGGCGTGCATGTATGACAAGATGTATGAATGTGGATTAAGCGAAAAGAGTATGTAAGGATCGTAGCATGTGGCGTTTTATAGTTTCTGCCTACCCCCATGGGAAAAAGGCGCGAGTTTATGTATGTATGTATGTGTCGCAGTTCCCGTCCCGGCTAGGTGTAGCCTCGACCTTAAAGCCTTAATATTTTTACTTTAACTGAAGTTTCTTACGTGAAAAGATCACCGATTTCGATAGTCGTCACAGCGGATTATAATCCAAGTTTTACTTTTTATTATGAAACAAAATATTCTTAACATTTATAAATAAGTTGTTATCGGCGAGCAGTAATGCAATATGACAGCTCTGCCAACTGTGTCAGACATAATCCGACCTGATACACAGCACCAGAAAACACAGTAACCCAACTCTTTAGTATCGGTCCGAATCAACATCCGCTTTGAGATAGGTTAAATTATACAATCGTATCATCTCTGAAATCATTAAAGCTGTCTGCCACAGTAAACAGGTTAGGTACATCAACATTTAGATGACTAATATTGAGTGTCGGTAAGAATTGAGTTACTGGTTACGTATTCTCTGTGGCGCAGGGTTTGGGTGGCAAGTTTTTGCCCAGTCTTAACCTTGCTACGACTTTTACTTACCTACATCGAAGTTCTGATAAAAATACCTATATTATTTGCTTGAATGGGCTATTAATCTCGATTAATTTTGTCATAACAAGCGGTATCGATTTCAATTTGATTAAGTAACTAATCGACTAACTAAACATGTTCTTTGCTAAATGAAGTATTGACCTTAATTATAATTTTGGAACATGTTTTTAACCTTTTGGTAATTGAGTAGACAGCGGAAAAGACAATCCAGTAATTTGCTATCGTAACTAAAGTTACTGAATTGTATCAAAGCTTAAACTTTCAAGAACTTTTTTTTTCTCTTTTTTTGTTGGAAAATCCTCATGGATGTCCCTCACCCGGGGAAGGCGAGGGGGTCTGCCGGGCTCTTACCGGCTAAAAACCTACGGTATTCTTTCTCCTGACCGTTCGGCCGGGGTCGCGGGATTCGCAAGAGCATGCACCGCAACCCCGGAACTTTCAAGTACCTGCTAATTGTTTAATACCAATGTTGAAAGCCATGTTCACCAACATTAATCTGTTTAACCAACCGTTTACTAGAAAAATGTGCTAGAATTCTAGATAAACGGCTGGTTAATTAGAAAATGTATACAGCCTGAATCTGCAATTCCTTAACTCCTTCTACCTATTCATTTCCCATGTTGAGGTCAGCTTCCAGTCTAACCAGATGCGGCTGAATACCAGTATTTTACACTTAGCGAGCAATATTTTACAATGCCGATATCCTAAGGTTAGACCGGTTGTTAGACTTTCGGGCTCCTGACTACCCGTAACGACTGTCATAGGTATTCGTATGACACCCGGAACCGACTGTTAAACGTGCTCTCCAAGGCACGGAGAGGTCTCGATGTATAACGAATGGTCACTCATCCACGCACTGACCGCGGCAAGTGCAGCTTAACCTAGTAAATCGTATGCTCCGCGCGGTTGGTAATTAGCCACGATACTCCTAGGGTTACTAAGATGTAATTAATAGAACTCAATCAAATAAAAATAATATCTCAACCTTAGTAGATAACAAGATACTATGTGCACGCTCTTCGCTGTTATTTTGTGATCTAATTAACCAAAGTTCAGGTATATTTTTATTAGAATATGTTTTATTAATGATAGCTAGTAACTAAGTAGTCCTGTGAAGATTCTCAAGTTCATTTGAAGTAACTCTGTAGGTATATATTTTATATTATTTGCTCTGTCTCGTTGGTGTAGTGGTCGCAAGCACGACTGCTGTTCGTGAGGTCCTGAGTTCGATCCCCAGGTCGGGCAGTGTTATTGGGATTTTCCGTGAGGAATTCCTCAGTAGCAGCCCGGAATTTGGATTTGTGCCCTATTGATGGTAATAGGCTCGTCTCCTATTACATAGGACTTAAACATAATGGCGAAATGAGGGTGTTACTATACACCTCTGCCCAACCCTTCGGGGAATACAGGCGTGATGTTATGTTATTTGATTTAATTTAAAGTCCTGAAAGAGTTTTAGCATAGCTCACAACATTCTGACGACATGTTTAGTGCAGTGGCTGACCGGTTGGGTTCGATTCCCGCACGGTACAAATATTTATATGGCCTACATATAGTTGTTCCGGGTTTGGGTGTTTGTGCATGTGAAGATTTGTTTCTGTAAACGCACCCACGACCGATTTAAAAAAAAACATACAAACAACATAACAAATTATATAATATCATTTGCACTATTTCATTTCATTACACTTTATATTTTATTATATCAGTACTAACCGATCTCCTCTTTTCAGGTAAGCCATCAACTGCACTACTGAAGACAGTCCTAAGTACCCTACTCTTAAGATCTAAACAACATGGTATTAGCCTATTAGGTAACTATTTCATGGCGGTCATAAGTGGCGAGCGATTAGCACAGTACTGAGTTACGACAATGTGTGACAGTTTAGGTACAATCGCGAACATCAGTTGATGAATTGTGTGGACTTGAAAATGCGTCTCGTAATGATTCTAGCTCTTCCTGTTACCCTAGTACTTCATGCTGTTGGAAAAATACTTTTCCTCGCGAATTCCAGACTTATCTCTCCAGAATCGAGTTTACCGTGACCCTATTACAAGAAAATACGTTTTGTTATGACATTTTCCAAAGCCAAAGTATCAAAACTACTTTCTTTCACCTTACTACACATCTTTAAATTCACAACAAAGCGTCGAAATACCAAAATAATAAACCACAAACCAAATCATCTATTCTTACCACAATCTTGTACAATATTTAGATTGAAAAAACTTACCATCACGAAAATAACATGAGTCTCGTCCCGCCGTTTCCCTTTCGTCGGAAGATGTCTATCTCGGGCAATCAGAGCGAAATGGTGAACACCTCTCTCCCTCGCGCCCACGCGACATTCCCTAGACGCCACGTGTCAATCCACTCCTGCAATGTATCAACTCGATGCCAAAATATTAAACGAAATTAACATTTATTGCTTTAGGAACAAGGTTCCTAATTGCTTAAGTAGACACTCAAAGATGCTCTGCACAGCTGAACGAAGAAAGTAGCATGTCAAGTGTTCCCGCTCAATTTCCAACCCAACCACAACCCGTTAAGATCCAAATTGCCTTGGAAAATGATTCATCTTGAAAACTTCCACTGCTCCATTTTCAAATGCTCCTAAATTTGACTTCGAATACTAAATTATATTAGTGTAAACAATTTTGATACTTCTGATTTATTTTAATTCAATATTATTAATTAATGTCAGTGGAAATATTTAAAAGAAACCTTCGTTGAATTATGATCGTTACCATTAACCACAGTAAAGTGATAAATTATTCGTTAACCACTGTACCATGACAAATTACTGAATAAAACAAATGTCGGGCGGACGTTGAACGCTGCCAATTTCAGTTCGATCAACCCCAACCTCCCCCTCCGCGCCACACCCCCTGTGTCACCCACACGCGCTAAGACGCATCATTAATCATTCCTGTACACACATCTCCTGACCGTGAGCCATTTAAATTTAGATTTTATCCTCCAGGATTTAAAGACGTTTGTTATTTGCCGCGAGGTCTCCAAATACGTCCGTTTGTATCTGAGCAGGTGGAGTGTCTGCTTACCTCTTGTTACCTCTGTACCCCTGGTGTTATATAAGCCGAGTGCAATGGCCGCTCCAAACACGAGGAAAATGCCATTTCTCCCCTGCGCTAGAATTCCTTAAATTACCTCAATTTTAGTGAAAAATTATGATGATTTGCCTTTATAATGTCGTTGCCATTTTTTTTTAATAAAGATTCCGATAAGTAGGCCGGGGATGTTTTGTTTTACGGAAGAATTCGTCGGATTGTTTGTGTTATTGTTTCAAGCAACAAACTTTGTGTTATTACAAAGTGTTTTTAGATAACATAATTTTTTTATTTACCTAAATAGAAACAATGTTACTTTTATCGGGAAAGAATACTAAGAAATAAATCGCCTTGTTAAACTTGTAATATAGTAGTTTGTAAAATATTTGCTTAAATAAAAGTTCAATTAGAACGGTACGACAGAGTATGGGATTAAGATTATTCAATAAAAAAATACAAGGACTAGGGAATACTTTATTCATGGTTTCAAAAAAGGTACTTAGTCGCAGAATCAAACCATACGTATCCCTTGACGTGACCCAAATACAAACAATGTATATTTTAACGTAATCTGCGTGTAGTAATTAGCGGGGCGGCGGGTACATCGCTACGTCGTGAATGTGGGTTAGATTCGCGAGCCGAGGCCGGCAATGCACCGGTCGCAGACCGCTGCCGGGGTCGTTGACCGGTATCGATCGCGGGGGTGGCGCGGCGAGGGTGCGACACGGCACGCGCCCCTGCGGCGCCGCACCCCCGCGCCCCCTCACGCCCCTCACACACGCGGCCTCACGAAACTCGTTCCGCTACCGCATGCGTCACCCTGGTCAACTTGACGACACTTTTGAAGAAAGTTCGCATCTTATCGCGACTACAAGTATGATGAGCTGTGGCTAAAAGTTTGATAGCTGCACAGATTTCACACATTTGGGTACTAAAGAAGCTCGAGACTCGCCGTATATTGACTAAAATAATTATTATTTTACGTCTCCGCGTAATTACCAAATTAAATTTCTTTTATTTTGTATTGCTACAGTGAAAATCGTCAGAAATTGTATTAGTTTACGGAAACCTACAAATGAAACCAAACTTCGGCCGGTCTTGTTTATATATTGTTTGTACCGCACACATCTCATACAATTGTTTGTCCTATTCGCGTTAAGTGTTGACAGTTTCTGACGTCGTCGGAGTTCACTGCAGTTCAGTACTGGATCTTGATCTGATGAGCCCCCGCAGGCCTGGCGCGGCGCCAAACGTTATGACGAAACCGTGTCTCTGGTAAAACAGCATTAGCCAACGGTTCCCTATTTCGCTCGCTTTTATTTACAAAACCGACCAATTTATTTGACGTTTTTTAAATCACGAAGAAATTAACATTGTTCTGCATTATTTTTGTTCCGTACGATTTTTATTGTGGCCGACTTTAAAGGTTACGTTTCAACAAACATAAACGGCTTGGCCTTAATACTGCAAACAATCGCTCAGTTTATTTTTGTGTACAAATATCTTGTGGATAATAAAATGAAACGAAACCACTGGATCAAAGGGAAACCACCATTATCCTGGTGTAGATATAATGGACAAGAATATTCCGAATCAAAACACAGAAAAGGCAGTATAGATGAATACTCATTCCTGACTTCCCCGGGCATCCATTATAGACAGGAAGAGTGTCTATAGCATTGTATAGGGAAACAGCTGTAGTAAGGCGGGCGCGGGAAAACAGCCTGCCTGCCTTAGAGCGGGGGGTACGGCCGCGAGGTTGGCCACCCCTGCAGGGCCTACCGCCGTTGTTATGGCGACGTCCTATGATTTATGTTTGCCTGGTGACTAGGCGATGCTCTCCCCGTCTTATTATTGGAAAGATTACTTTATCCTGGTACTGTATTCGCGGCACGTAACCAATCCTCTATAAAATTTTATGTCGTAGTTAGAACATAACTAACGTTGTGAAGTTATCTGAACAACGCAGCGATCGTATAATGAAAAAGTGTGTTAAATAACCGACATTTTACAAATAAAAGATGGCAGGTACAAAATTGTTTTAGAGAATTGTGGCTTCATTTGCATATTTGAATTAAACGTTGTTTGTATACAAAACAACGTCGTTTGTGGAGTCTCGAGTTAACGTCGCGAGAACTGGGTGAACTGGGTGAAACAGACGCCGTCAGGTATCGATCACCTCCTCCCCTCCGTAGGGTCCTGGTGTTCGGATCCAGGATAAATAATTTCTACGCAATAAGTGCCGATACAAGGCGAACTCGGTCCCCTGCCGAAAAAAGAATCGTTTCGGAGGATAAAGCAGGATTTATTTTGTCAAATAACCTCACGAAACAAAATACATAAACGTTACAATCTCACCCCCTGATCGTTTACTAAAACATTAAGAAACTTCAAGAAAATGTACTGAAATATACACATAAACCCGAGCACTAAATACGAAAAATTTAAAGTATCAATAACAATTGATCCAACAATAACAAGAACTGCAGATAGAGGGAGATGCGGCGCAGTGCGAGTGAGACGAAAGTCAGGCTTTGTCTTGTTCATTATTCAGTGTGGACTACGCTTTTCGCTGCTTCCCTCACTTATGTATTTATGTCCTGCTATGTGTACCTACGTCGACCTACATGTTTACTTTTAGACTTGCACTTGTAACTGTCGTGGCGGGTAATATTGCTGCCCTGATTGTACTAGGGCAGTATAATGATCAAGGAGTTCTGTCCATAAAGCTGTTTATGTGTACGTAGGTAATTAAGTAATAAATATGTCAAAGCAAAAATTAACTTGGTTATCAGACCATTCTAATTTTAAAATCTAATTCTTGGAACATTTTTTTTTATAAACTTTTACTTTAAGTATATTGCCAGTAGGTACCAATTACATTCTTAATTTAAAAAAATTCAAACTGTAGAGTTACGCTAGGTTGAGTTCACAAACGTACCATTTTGGCCTACATAAGGCCATTTAAAGGAGGGCAAAAATCTCAGCGTCTTGATTACGCAGGAAATCATCATTCGGATGCATGATAAGGAAAATAGGTGTGCAGACGAAATTATTAGAACTTCTTTCCTTATACGTTTCATTACTGCATTTAGACTTCCAACTTCCACTGCAAGACAATTAAATCTACCTGGGTAACATAATTCCGCATAGTAATAACATCTATTTCACATAAAAACGTTTTATATCGAAGCGCTGTTGTGCATGTGTGCGTCGTTAATTTACTAATGTGTTTCCTTATTACACAAATATATTTATCAATATACACAACCCATAATTATAATCAACGTCTGCAAATATCCCTGCCATCGTCATTATCTTAACTTGGTTCATTTTTATCACAGTAAAGTACCCCTTATTGTGATGAGCATAAAGTTTATATTAGCTTGCAGTATATGGTATTTGTTGACACGCTAATAAATCACTGCATGGCTGACGGAAAGCCTTGAAAGTTACGGTATTCGCTCAGTTATCAACTTTTAGCTTTTGTTCTAAATGCGTTATTTTAAGGGGTAGCTTGGAACATTTTAATCGTTTTTTCTGTGCTTAAGTTTAGTCAGGTGTAACTAACAGAAACTAGAATAAGAAAAATATCAGACAAACGAAAAGAAAACTGTTTAGTTAAGAAACAGTACTAACAAGAATAATATTAGCTACAATAATACGACACCATTCTATTAACAAAATACAAACCATACTAACCTGTCACAGAAACAGAACAGAGCAGTATTACACTAAAAAGTCCTGCAAATAAAACAAGACCCGACCCAGTCATGCACGAATGACTTGAAACGTAATCGTAGCGGCGGCCGTAGCCATCTCGTAGCGGCCGCGTAGCACCGACGTAGCACTATTTTTGTACGCGAGGAAAATGTTTTCTTTAGGCTCTCAGTTATTATTTTACAATATGTTATTGTTTTATATTTTTTATTAATATTGTATAATTTCTAGAACCATGAAAAGGTTAAAATAATTTATACTACACTAAAATATATTTAAACAAATTAGGACATGAAATATACAATACAGTTTTTTTGGTTAACGTTTACGGGTAATGTTAACATTCACGGTTGAACACAACGTCAATGAAAAATGCAATAGGTTATAAAGAATATTGCCAAAAACACCACGCTTGGCTGATGAATTTGTGATAAACACTCACGTCATGAAAAATACTTGAAAAAACTCAAATTAAATTAGTATGTTTTTCTCTCACTATCAAATGTTAATAAGATAACTTGTCAAACGGAAAACTTCTCATCTCCAAATAATACAAACATTTATCTCGTTTTTGGCTTCGAACCTTTTCATTATGACAATCTGTGAGGTCGTTACCCTGTGGAGAGCCTTGAGGCTTTTGTATATCTGGCTCGGTAGGACGCCTTCAAGAATTTTCTTTTCATAATTCTTCCATTATTCGTTTTAATAAAAATTATTCGTTATTCTGCTACAGCGATTCCTATTTTTAATAGTGTTTTACGTAATAACCTCAAGCATAAGGTCATGGAACTATTCTAAGGTCAACTATACAGTATTAATTCATATTCAAATAAATATTGTCAATTTACGATTAAAGCCTCCACCCTAAATATAAAAAGGGAATAAAAAACGCAGTAATAATAATTCCGTGGCTAATGCTGGATATTTACAGCTTTTTTACAGTAACGTAAGAATTCCCGTCAAATACGCATTATAATTATTAGTCATGAAAAGGCTACGAGCGGGGGTGGGGCGGGGGCCTGTGACCCGGTTCGCTACGCCGCGTAGCCGTGTAGCCGCGTAGAGTGCAGTGCCCGCGTAGCGCTCCCGTAGACACGTAGCACCCTTATGAATGGTATGTATGGCGCGTACGGAAGTAGGCTTTTAACTTTGTCGTGCGTTTTCAGCGGCTATTATTTATGTTAGGTTGGAAGCGCATCACGCTTTTCAGTTTTATATTGTACTAGCTGTTCTCCCGAGGCTGTGCCCGCGTAAATAATTTAACTACAGCGCCGCCTATTGGATCCCAGCATAGCCACCAACCATCGTCTCGACAAAACAAATATATTGTGTAAATATGACCTCAATCGGTAAAGTCGTTCTCAAGTTATGGTGTGACCAAGGGAAATAGGGATTCATTTTTATATATTACTAGCTGTGTCCTCACGGCTCCGCCCGTAGCCTATGTTACTCAGTGATAATGTAGCTTTCTAACGGCAAAAGAATTATTGAAATCTGTCCAGTAGTTTTTAAGTTAATTCGTTACATACAAAAATACAAATCTTTCCTCTTTATAATATTAGTATAGATATATAGATTGACAATTCCACAAATTGTAGTCCGGTCGCCAAAATTTAAGATAAAAATTATCCGGTTTTTTTCATTCATTCAATCATCAAATTCTTATAAATCCGGGCAGTGTATCCGCCAAAATAATATTATGAGAGTAACGTTTATTATTCTCACGAGGTTAAGCGGAGGCGTACTATTGTACTCCCACAGATATCTAGTCCTAATGAAGCAAAGTTAAAATAATTTTAATTAATTTAAGTATCGATCAATATTAACCTTCATAATAAATCAGCCAAACATTTTAAATACACTTCCAAGGTAATTAATACTAATATTTTCATACAAAACCTTCAGCAATACGCTTGTTAAGCTATGCGACGAATGCTTCAGTAATAGGGTAACAAAAATACGAACAAATATTTCTAATGTATATGGGTCACGGTACTCCCAACCAACTTTTGTATTTACGCGAGTTTCATTCAAGCTTACTCGTATTCATTGAAATTATTGTTTTTGTAGAACGTGGACAGTATTATTTTAGCTTTCATATTTTTATTAATTTAAATATTTATTACTTTTATATTTTCCTTTATACTTTAACATGTCAAAAATAAGTTCTGGTTTTTTTAATAATACTATTATTATTCTATCACAGTCCCATAATACAATTGTGACCACGTAGTCTAGCGAAAAACATCCGACCAACAAAATTTTCGGAATGAGTTATTAATACCAACGTACTCCTTAATCTAAGTTGAGCTACAAATTTAACAAGTTAAATATTATACATTTGTCCCTTAACTACAATAAAACCAATAAATTTAAATCAGGGAACCAATGAAGAAATACAGTCTAACTTAAAGTTGAAAAAGTATCTCAGAACTATGTGAGGGTTGGTTTTTTTTCGCTAAGCTACGTCCATTACAATTACATATATTTCTTTATACTGTGCTACATTTCTAGTTCTCGTGCTTTTATTTTATTAACATTTCACATTAACACTGATTTTGGTAATATTTATGATGTAATTACTTAATAGACAGGATAGATTTAATAGGCAGTACGTACCTTCTATTTATGGGATTCCTAGTTGTATGTGTTCTGATGTACAGTCAAGCAAACGTCAATTAATTTTCTGTCATTTTAAAATTTAATATTGTAGGCACGAATCATTGTTCTAAATTTTTAACAGTTTCTCATTGTTTTTACAATAAAATAATTCTTACCGTGTTTTCATTCATTAAACACTTGAACTTTGAACAATCATCAGTTACTTTTCACTGTACATGTACACGGTGGCCTGGTTCACACTATGATACCATACACCGTGCACTCAGTGTAAGCTCTTACTCCGTGTTGACCCACATTTATTACAAGTATCTTTCATCTCTTTGTAGACGAAACACGAGGGTCTTACACTTGTACAATTTGTGTCATAGGCGAAATGATATCTCGAAATATCGAAATTTAATTTGAAAATAAAGAGAAACGATCCATAGGGCTCCTAGAAGTAGTAGAGCTCCTTCTGAGAGCTCGTCAGGGGAAGTAATACTACCACAGTTAGAACAGGTCAACTTAAACCTGCTATGGCACTTTCCTCAAAATACCATTCCAGACGTTGCCCTACATTGTTACATTCGCATTGTATATACCATAACATCTGGATTTTAAAAGAGACCTTGATTTCTGAGTTTGTTTCGGCTTTTCTTCTCAGAGCTAGTCAGATAGGGAATGCCGGCGCCATCTAGTCTGAAAAAAAAAACATTACATTGACTTGTAAAAGTGTTTGTAACATATTTATTTATAGAAATAAAAATCATTTATCATTTACTAGCGACCCACCCCAGCTTCGCACGGGTGCAATGTAGATACTAATGTGGGGCATATAAACCTTCCTCTTGAATCAGTCTATCTATTGCTGAAAACTGCATTAAAATCCGTTGCGTAGTTTAAAAAATCTAAGCGTACAGACAGCCGGAGCGACTTTGTTTTATACTATGTAAAGATCATACCTAGTTCTGCCACCAAGAAGCAGTGCTGTGTTCCAGTTAGAAGGGTATGGGCATGACATAAATATGCTTTCAAGAATTACACTTAAAAATATAAAGTAAAACAAAGAAATGTTAATCCCGCTATGCATTAAGGGGGCGGCCAGTAACATAAGTTAGCAATGCGCATGTTAATTTGTCTAGATAGGCGCTTGGCAGAGAGCCAGCCACTTACGCTCACATTCACTAAGTAACACTACTTAACGTTAGACGGGGACATTTTTGTTGAGACTGTTAATTGTAGTTTAAAAGTGCAAGAAATCTTTAGTAAGAGTATTCGTACCATATTGTTAGAACAACGGATTTCTTTTTTTATTTTGCAGTTTTTACAGCTTTCTAGTCTAAAATGTCTTCGAAACACAATTAAAAAGTACATATTTATTGTTAAGTAACATCTGGTTCACAGTTGAAATAATAAAACTATTAGTTACATAAATAATACATAGTTTACATGAGCTTAGTACGTGCCACTTTGTAAATAAATATGACTCGCGCTTGCAGTTTTCCTAATAAATACTAATTCAGCGAGTTTACACGCAAGGTTAGCGTAAGTGACAAGTACTAAGCTCGCGTAAACTATGCACAGTGGTATGTGCTCTACACTCGCAAGATTTCCAGTTTAACACATGAAGATCACACTGCAAAGAAAAATAAATAAAGCATGCTCTCTATGCAGTACGAGTAGGTTCAACGTTACAGTATATTTTAATACTCCATTATTTAACAACGAAATCGGCTACGCTGCTCGTAGCGCAGCCTACGTCACAGATAGACTGACATAACAACAAGTTTTTGTTCAACAGTGACCATAAAACAGGTCAAAATAACATAGACAATGTGTGGGAAATAAAAAATAAACATAATTGACCACGTTTACTTTGTTTAGGAAATGTACGAGCAGTTATTTATATATATTATCAAATACAAGTTAATTGCTACATCAATTAAGTTTGTTAGTGCAAAATTAAATGTATAAAAACAACGTGTCAAATCAATTATGGTAATAAATTAAGAGTAAAAATAATTGTCGGCAAATTAATAACGCGCCGCCGGTCGTTGGCGTATTAATCAATCGGAACACAAACTGACTAATCTGAATCGTAATCGAAAAGCGATCCTCTTCCACCTTACCGATATTTCCACAAATATCACATAAAACGAGAACGCAACATATTTACAACCTTATCCTCCACTACGTAAAGCTCAAAATATCTTCGCCAGAATTGGAATGGTATTCGAGTTTATAAATAAACCAATTATCTTTATTCTGTAGCCCGTAAGGTTCTGATTCGCTTGACACAAATCGGCGAGGTTACCGCCCGGGTCGACAACCTGTGATTCATAAAACTACCCTCCATTACATAGGCCTTTCCCATTTGTAACCGCCGGGGATTATACCTGCTTTTCACGCGAACTGAATTTGAAGCCAGCTATTATGTTTAATGAATTTGTTAGTCAACTACATATTTGTATCGATATAGCCGATTTTTGAGTATATGAAGAACTCGATAAATTTTATAGGTATCTATTCGATACAATGTGCTCTCGATATTATGAATCCATCAGAATTTAGTATAGATGAATATATAAAATAAATATTCTTAAGAGAATACACGCGTGTAATCAATATTCAAGAAATCGATTTCCCGAATTGAAGATGTTCTTCTTCGGCATTCAACGCAGTATTGTTTTAAGTAGTCAAGTCATGTCTTAACTAAGTCGTGGATGCTGCGCGCAACATTGCCATGTTTTTGCCGCATTGGGGTAAGATGTGCGAGCGGGACGGAACGCCGCCAACAACACGTGTTGATGCGGGACGAAAACATTACGCAATACGTTACACGTGGCGTCGTAATTTTGAACCTCCGAAATTTTACAATTCAACTACAAGATTTTAGTCATGTGTCATACGAAAATATTCAGCAAGTGTTTATGTTAATAACTTATCCATAAATCATCATACAAATACCATCTATAATCACGTGGTTTGAGAGTAAGGCGAGTACACGTCTGCACCGCGCGCCGGCTGGACGCCGAGTGACGAATTACATATTCGGTTAACTACCCGTCTGGTAGTATGGGACGGAGGCCTGTCTCAAAGGCCATATCGACGCCGACTTCATCATACCCAAAAAATACATTCTCTAAACGGCCTTCAGTACTGTACAATGCCACGACCGCTATGAATGTCGTTTACGTAAATAACCTTGAATTTCAAAGGGCCCACGTTGGGCGCCCGCTTACACAATTCGCCGGTACAAGCTACTAACAATATTTCTCGTTAATCGCTTTACTAAAATGTTTTTCTTTGTTTCAGGGTGCAAGATCAAAGCGCTTCGCGCTAAGACCAACACATACATCAAGACTCCGGTGCGCGGCGAGGAACCGGTGTTCGTGGTCACCGGTCGCAAGGAGGACGTCGCGCGTGCCAAACGCGAGATCCTCTCGGCGGCCGAGCACTTCTCTCAGATTCGCGCTTCGCGTAAGTGTGGCGCCGCGCCGCCGCCACCTGCCGGGGCTCCTGGTCACGTGACCGCGCAGGTGCGCGTGCCGTACCGCGTGGTCGGGCTCGTCGTGGGCCCCAAGGGCGCCACCATCAAGCGCATCCAGCACACCACACACACATACATAGTGACACCATCGCGTGAACGCGAGCCCGTGTTTGAGGTCACGGGACTGCCCGAGAGCGTGGAGGCGGCGCGCAAGGAGATCGAGGCGCACATTGCACTGCGCACAGGAGCGGCGGGTGCAGCCGGCGCTGGCATGCCCACGCAGACGGACAGCGAGCCACTAGCCACGCTGTACCGCGCGGGGCTTGCATCACTGCTGCGGCCCGAACAGGAGGCCGCGTTCTCATCAGCTGGATCATGCTCATCAGGTGGTTCGTCGGCGCGGCTCGGTGACTTGCTGGGCATTTGGTCATCTACGGAGCGCGACGAGGGGCTGGGCGAGTCTCCATCGTTCGAGTCACCAGGCGGCGGCACGGCGGGCGTCTGGGCATGGGGCCCCACGCGGCCATCGCCCGCGGCGTCACCGGCGCGCGCGTGCGCCGTGTGCGCCGACCGCGGCGTGGCGGCGGCGCTGGTGCCGTGCGGACACAACCTGTTCTGCCTGGAGTGCGCACAGCGGCTGGCGGCGGGCGGCGCGCCGTGCCCCGCTTGCTCGGCGCCGGCGCACCAGGCCATCCGCATCATCTCGTAAGGCGCCGGCACACCGCCGCCCGCGGCTGCCGCAACCACGAGTCGCACGTTCTCGTAGTAGGGATCTTTTTTACTCGAATCGTTATAAAAAAATATTAAAAGAAGTAAAAATCGCGTAATCGAAATCCTGGTGCCAAAAGTCGGCGCCTCGCCGGCACGGCCCGTCCGCCGCGCCGTACCTATCTTAAGTCGGCAGAGTTGTTCACGATATATTTTCTTATTATGAACGTTTTTTATTAGGTCGTCGAGCGCACGCAGCGCTCTTCGCCACAGAGAGAGTCGAAAGTACGTTATGATAGAAATTTCGAAAAAAAACATAAAATTTAAAAAAAGTTGTATAATTATTATTGATAGCGTAATGAGAAATCGAAAAATTTATAAAGCTTAAACTAACGGTAATAGCGTAAAGTATTAAGATATTATAATAATAATATAATAGGCGAGGGACGGGCGGCGCGGGGAGTGGGATGCGCGGCCTGTTGTCTGTTCAGAGTCTAGTGTAATGTAGTGTATGTGGGCTGCCCGAGGGCGCTCTAGCTAATGTGTTGTTAGGTAATGAGTTGGTTGTGTGTCCCGGGCCGGCGCGCGACTGAGACCGGGCCCGGGAGTGCCG
The DNA here is from genome assembly GCA_910594945.2 of Amphipyra berbera. Taxonomy (NCBI): domain Eukaryota; kingdom Metazoa; phylum Arthropoda; class Insecta; order Lepidoptera; family Noctuidae; genus Amphipyra; species Amphipyra berbera. The sequence continues at coordinate 2,381,599 of OU343136.1, read as the reverse complement.
TGGCCCGCGGCCCGCGGCCCGCGGCCGGCATGTGTAGGTGACGCTAGTGTACGTTGGTTGGCCCCCCGCCCCGCTCCCCCGCGCGTCATGCTCACATTATTTTTGACTATACGAATATTCGCTTAAATGATATTATACATACGTACACACTATGATTATGATAATATTAATATAATGTTTGTTTTAAGTGTGTTTTAATGTTTAGATTTTTATTGTAATGTTTTTATGAATGATTTTTATCTGTATGATTATTATTATTGATTATTATTTTATGTGTTGACGATGTTTTTTTGTGATTACGTGCGCCCGCGCTGCGGGCCGAGGCTGCTGTATGTTCGTTTAGTGGTTATGATATCGAATAATAAATTTAAAGTAATAAATAATAAAGAAATAATATGACTCATTCATTATTATAATATAGTAGTCTGTAGCACGACATTGACTAACCATTACCTATTGATACTTATTAAGTATTATTATATTATTGAATAAATTTAAAGAATGCATAATTATATTTCATAGGAATCATTATTCTGTATAACTCTAGTTAAATATAACAATAACAAATATGATTGTATATGTATGAGAGCGACGTTGTATTGTTGAGTTCACCGGGGGCTCATTTTATGGATTGATATTTTTTTATTTTTTTACCGTTATTAGTTTTTGACTTACTCATGTAAAAATACGCGAGAATAAAATATCAGCCTATTAGATTATATTTTAAAAAATAATGGTTGCGTAAAATGAACCCCCGCCGTACGTAGATCCCAGTGATTTCGATAATTTTATTTTCATAATAAAATGGGTAGACGCTTTAGGTTCAAATAACGTTGTGAAAATTTGTGAAATTTTGTAGACTACATATCTTATTATAAATCTAATATAAACTATAACTTTCGACTTGAAATCTTTTATTTTATCCTTTCCAACACACTCGAAAAATGGCTGTATGAATTTTGTAAATAGATTTTGAAAATGGAGGATGCAAGGGCAGTAACTTTATTAAAGATCGTAACTGTTCGATGCACGGTGCCCTGCGTACACCGCATCGCAGTAACACATTTACTTGTACCTATAACACAATTACTGCCTGGAAATAGAAAGAGTTTATCAAAACGAAGTTAAAGATGAGGCTGCTTTATTGACCTAGTTGTGGAATGACCTGAAGCTGATCGTAAAGGTGCGTCTACGCTGGGCGAGCCGAGCACAAGCGGAGTCGCTCTGCACGTCGTCGCTCGCGGCGACACCTTTGGACTTATAATGAGCCTACGATAAACACTGTCCTTGATACTAATCCCTTTATGTTCGTCAACAAACCGACAGTTGGCGGATCCCAGTCGAGCACGAGCCAAACTCGTTCGATGCTCCCAAGTCTGTCTACGCTACGCGAATTCGTGCTCGGCTCGCCTAGCGTAGACGCACCTTTAGAGTTCGAAAAAGTGTTACCTGGATCAAAATATTTACGTTTATCAATACCTTAAATATGTGTGAGACACAAGATTGGAGAGGCCTATGCTCAGTGAGTGGATTTGACGCAAGTAATTTTGAACGCTAGAGTCGGCAATAAACGACCAGCCAGAAACTACGAATTCTCCTAAACACTCGCAGTTTTTAGCCTCAATCAACCTAAAAAGTACTTGCACATCTATCTAAACAAGCAAGGGAATGTTGAGGAAAGCGCCACCTATCTTGCGTAAACGTCAACCTGACTTACACGCGATTTCGCTAACCGATTCTACTGACCGACTGTAGGCGAGGTAGCCATTCATCTTTCAAGCCTTAACTTGGTTTTGTACTAGTTGTGCCCCAGCGCTCAGCTCATAAATCGGCAAAATATTATCCACAATAATTAGAGCTGTATTACATGGTATGTCGATATACACTCGGGAGCAATGAATCCGAGTCACCAACATAAACAAAACAATTTAAAAAGTTAAACAATGTTTTCCGAGTTTTTTTTAAACGTTGCCCAACACTAGTATTTCTCATGTATCGTGGGTGCGTTTACAAACACAAATCTTCACACGCACAAACATCCAAACCCGGAACAACTCTCTGTAGGCCATACAAATATTTGTTCCGTGCGGGAATCGAACCCACGACCCGTAGCGCAGAAGCCGATCGCTCAGCTACTGCACCACACGTGTCGTCAAATATTAGGTCCCCACCTATGAAATCAGCGTTTTGTATGGAATTTTTTAAAGAAGTTGCTTTTTTCATACTAACATTTTCTTAATTTATTTGACAACTATGAACACTAATGTTTTAAAACTTTTATGCACTAATGTTTAAAAACTAAGATAACTTATGCCACTTAGATTATGCGATAACAATAAGTTTTGGCTAAGTTAAAACAAAAATAGTGGTCATTTCTGCTAACAAAAAGAGGAGTTACTTTTAAGGTATTGTTTATGTTTAGAAAATTATAAGTAATAAGGTTTTTTTGCTATTGGTAGTTGTCTATGATGGTCATTATTCGATATAATATCAAGCAATTGATGAATATTTTAAATCATAGAAGTGACGAGGTTCTTTATTTGTGAGAAAAAAACGCCAATTTCATAGGTGGGGACCTAATATTAAGGTTTATGTTGGTGACCAGGATTCATTGCTACCGTATAAATACATTTAAACATAGGTTTCCTTTTGTATCTGACATGTATGAAATGGAGCAGCGCCACTACACCTGGTTCTCATAAATGATAAATGATTTTTTGATAAATGATTTTTATTTCTGTAAATAAATCTGTTACAGACACTTTTACAAGTCAATGTACAACACGTGTCGTATCGGTTTGTTTTGCTTGTGTGTTGCATATTATTAATCGCACCTTCTGCATTTGCATATATTTGCGGGCGGGAGGGCGGTGCTGCATACTGCATTCAGGCTTGATCAACTGTTTTTTCGCGGAATTAACACTAAATATTTTATTGTATATTTATAGTCAATGTAATGTTTTTTTTTTTATATCCATATCCATATATATATATATTTTATATCCAGCCCATCCTAGCGGCCTTCAGGTCGGTGGTGACTCTGGGTCCCACGCTACGTTCGGGGTATGCACTCGGGCTCGTCGACTGTAACTGCCATCTAAACATAATAATTAATACTTAAGTAAGTCCGGTGCACCCTGTGCAGTCAGCCCCGCTACTAACCTTGCTGACTGGCTAATCTTTTCACCACGGCATAAGCTGTTCTCCTGGGTGAATATTCGTTTTTTTTTACATTATTTTAACAAATCATTCTTCTCCCGGGTTGTTAACGTTATAGTATTGTCAGATTGTTTTTATTCTTCTCTTATTGCTTGACGGCAGCGGTATAGTTTGAGTTTTCATTATCATAATTATAGTATTAGACATCTGCATTCTTAACTTTGGGATTATGCTAATGACGTTCTCAATTTTTGTTAATATTTTTCGAATATTCGCCCTCCTATAGCTCGTGCCGTCACTAGAAATTAGGAGAACATAATAATCCACGATACAGTACAGACATGCATCTTACGTACAGCAAACATCTTACACAGGTGTAAGACACGTTTAATGTTAATATTCCAAATTTATTATGCTCGGTTCCTATAAACAAAAACGAACCGTTTTGTTTACCAATGGTTACATTTTTTATTGCAAAACCGGGCATATAAATAGAGTCGTAAGTTAATTTTACATAATTATCGTCAGTGGAAAGGTAAAAAGACTAAAGCGCCAATATACCTGCTTTACAGGAGAGCGATTCAAAGTATTTTTTAAGAAAATAAACATAGTTATTTATAGATATTAAACTATATATTTAATACGTATACTCTAATAAAAATAACTATATTTATTTTCTTAAAAAAATACTTTGAATCTCTCTACTGTAAAGGAGGTATATTGGCGCTTTAGTCTTTTTACCTTTCCACTGACGATTATTATAGTTATTTCCTTATGGGATGGTCTACTACGCAAAGTTATGAGGCCTTCGTTTCATTTGTCTGGCGGCACGTTTGGTGCAGTGGCTGAGCAATCAGCTTCTGCGCTACGGGTCGCGGGTTCGATTTCCGCACGGAACAGATATTTGTATGGCCTACAGATAGTTGTACCGGGTCTGGGCATTTGTGCATGTGAAGATTTGTGTCTGTAAACGCACCCACGATACAGGATTAATCATAGTGTGGGGCAAAGCTTGAAATAATAAAAATGTTTAAGATACAAGATATAGGTCTCAATTTTAACCAATAATGCTCCGTAAATTATAGGAATCAACCATTAGAGGTACCCTTAAATGCAATCACTATAAAGTTAGCACGGGTCATGAGAAATCAATCACTAATTGAATTTATCTAATGAGGCGTCAAATCGTCACTACACGTGCGCCATTGTAATCTATATGTAATTAATTACACATTGTAGGGGAAATAATCTTCACTTCTGACTGGGCTGATGATCTGTAAGTCCATGTGGTTAGATGACATTATAAAACTGGCTGGGAAAGTGTGAATACTCTATATTTTTTATTTATTAACTAGCGACCCGCCCCGGCTTCGCACGGGTGCAATATAGATACTAATGTGGAGCATAAAAACCTTCCTCTTGAATCACTCTATCTATTGCTGAAAACTGCATTAAAATCCGTTGCGTAGTTTAAAAGATCTAAGCGTACAGACAGCGGGAGCGACTTTGTTTTATACTACCTATATGTAAAGATTAACAATTCACATTGTGTTTGAATGTCAAATAATAATTACAACAAATGTAAAGAATACTGAGTAGGTATATACATTAATAACATTTAAATTAATACAGTTTACAATAATAATACCACAATAAAACATAATAGAGAAATACAATATCTAAGAGCACATGATAAAAAAGAGAGGCTTCTCTCAGCAGTGGGTAGGTAAAGGCTAAAGGCAGATTTACAGTGATTCCGAAGCTGGATCCAGTGTTGCAAGATTCCAGTGCTACATTGGCATTGGATGAATAGTATTTGTGGCGGCATCTATCACCCCATATGAGAATTATACGGCACGACGATTGTCTAGCAGACTACAGTGGCAACAATGACAGCTGTCAAATGAAACGTCACAAATCCTGCATCGCGATATCAAGATTTGACACGCAGATAGTATATATACAACTTCTCCACATCAACCGTTGGGCAGTGGCCCGCCAGCCATAAGAACCGCCTGATTGGAGGATCCTCCCTATCCGTTAGAGGAACATTCTTCCACATTTTCAAATAAGCGTTGGATACTCTGGACTGGATTAAAACGTGTTCACAGTGGTCCAGCGACCGTGAGTCCAGGTACTGAATCAATGTCCACCTTAAAATTATGAGAGATAAGTTCACGTTGACTATCTCATTGGTCTAGTGGTGGCAAGCGCGACTGCTGATTGTAAGGTCATGGGTTCGATCCCCAGTTCGGGCAGTGTTATTGGGTTCTTCTATTAGGAATTTCTCAGTAGCAGCCCGGAGTCTGGATTTGAGCCCAGTTAATGGCAATAAGCTCGCTTCTTATTACATGGGACTTAAACATAACTGGCGAAATGTGGGTGTACTAAAACACCTCTGCCAAACCCTTCGGGGAGTACGAGGCGTGACGTTATTTTTATAACAAAATACAATGAAAATTAAGTAGCGATTTAAAAAAAGCCTGGTATTAAATAGCATTCGAAATAAAACCTATTCCGTATTACAAAAATATGTCCCATATTTTCACGCTGAAAGTGTATCATTCATCAATATCAAATAAGTCGTAAGACGTCTCATTGAAATCTCTCGAGTGATCTCAACGAAAGTGCTCACGAGAATCTGTTGAAGAACTCTTTGAAATACTTGAGGGCTGAATATCTGTGCCAAATATAATTACCTACCATTAAATAATAATAAAACTTTTTAACATGTCAATTTAAAATCTTATTTGGCAAAGAGTTGTTTGCATAAATTATGCTGGAGTACATAATAAAATGAAAGTTTTTTTTTTAATGCGTTGAATTTTTATCTTCAAGCTTACCATGTAACGGGGTGAATACGGATGCAGGGGTGAATCCGGACGAAACTTTAAAATGGATTTTAACGTTGAAATAATTATATTTTGTAGCCAACAAGGACACTTAATCGTTAATTATAATACAGTAAACACATTAGAGTCCTTTTTGACTACAAACTATATTATTTCAAAGTTAAAATTTATTTTAAAGTTTCGTCCTGATTCACCTCTGCATCCCTATTCACCCTATTTTACGGTAGCTAAGAACAATGTCGATTAAACTAGGTTTAAACAAAAACACATTGAAATCGGTTCACCCGTCCTCTTTTTGCGTCTGTGGTTAAAAATATTGATTGAGTGCAAATAGGAATTGCACAAATATCCAATTTGCAAGAAGGTCAACCTTACCTGCAGGCACCCTATCACTGAACGACGAGGCTCCGAGGAATAACGGCAGTAAAACCAGTCCAGGCCAATGACCGGCAGCGGCTGCAACGGTAGAAGGTAGCTGAATCTTTGGTGATCTGCTTGTCCTGCTTGGTGGTACCAAGCATTATTACCTTATTTTCTGGAGTAGCTTATATCTAGCTATAGACTGCTATAGGCAGATTTGTTCAAAGCAAACTGCTTATACATTCGTGATTTATAAGCGTAATGATAATGTTCACAAGCAAATCTACCAGGCAATCATAAACACAGAAAGATAAATAATAGAATTGTCATTTGTCACATCAAGTACATCCTAAATTGTACGCTATCATATTGTAGGCGTGCTACGAGATTCGTAGCACGTAGCGTTGTGAACTACGCAACACACGTAGTGGTAGTTACATACTGCGTGTGTTTATTGGGCACTCTACACGATTTCAATACCAAATGTTCCAATATATAATGGCCATATGTACTTTAATAACATAATATAACATAACAGGGTTCGGCAGAGGTGTTTTAAGTGCACCATATTTTCGCCGTTTTGTTTAAGTCTCATGTTATAGGGGCGAGCCTATTGCCACTAACCGGGCACAAATCCAGACTCCCAGCTGTTTCCGAGGAATTCCTAATGGATAAATCCAATAACACCGTCCGACCTGGGGATCGAACCCAGGACCTCACGATCAGCTGTCACCGTTGCCACCGCTAGACCAATGTGGCATTTGAATACTTTTTCATACATAAATTATCATGCTTGTTTGTTGAAGGTTCAATAGTACATCAAACTACCAATAAGTACACCAGTACGCCCAATGACCGACATACAATAGAATAATAGTAAATCAATGCCTGACCCGATGGTCAAAGATACTGGAACAGTGGAAGTAGTGTCTGTACAATGACCCGCTTCACCAGGTGACTGTCACGACTCGTGGGAATATGACCAGTTGTCAAGCAGGCAGTAGAAACCTGCACGACACGAAGTTAATATCGACATATGGTTTTATACGTATGGTTTAACTACCTAATGGCTAAAGCCTCAAACGCTACTCAGTTTTAAGTTACCGTTTAGTCTCGTGCTGTGACAGCACGAAATTAACTACAACTTAAAATTAAGTAGCGTTTGAGGCTTTAGCCATTCTTCTTCTTTTCGTGTGGTTAGTGACTAACCTGGTGTCAGAGTTTATGCCGCCCATGGGCCTCTGACTTGGGTTCACATGCCGTCGAGAAATATCTCTCAGGCATGCCGGTTTCCTCACGATGTTTTCCTTCAGCGTTTTTAAGCAAGTGATAATTATACAATACGCACATGAATCCGAACAGTCAGAGGTGCGTGCTTTGGGCTCGAACTCGAGACCTATGACTTTGCAGTCCGGCGGCGGTCCGCCACAAGGCTAACACTGCTATCTATATTTAGTCATTAAAAACATAAGATACATGAACATGATTACTTAATACATAAATTATTTGTTAATGTCTTGGGGAACATGAAAAATATTGCATATATTATGCTGCTATGAATACAATTTGAAATCAAAGTTAGTTCTCTTACTTACTTACTCTGATCACAGTTTGTTATTATTAGCAGACAGGAGGACGCTGCTGCCCACCCTCAGTTGCCTTTTATGACACCCACGGGTGGGGAAGGGGTGGGCTATTCTTTTAGAAAGGACTTAAAACTAAGTATACAATACATTAAAAATATCTTTGTATTATAACTTTCGTGAGACACATTCATATTTATGATTATGTTCGACTCGCGACCTCGCCGCGTGACCAGCTCATGATTAAGGGCTGCGTTTGGGTCCGAAACTAGTCGGGTAATCCCGGAAAATGCACGTGAGTAAACCGTATCTAATCATAAATATTAAAAACTAGACTATTACTCGCGGTTTCACCCGCATCCTAGGGGAACTACTTGATGTACTCGGATAAAAAGTATTATATGTGTTAATCCAGGGCATAGTCTATCTGTGTGCCAAATCTCATCCAAATCCGTTCAGCCATATATGCGTGAAAGAGTAACAAAGATCCATACATCTATCCATACATACAAACTTTCGTGTTTATGATTATTATATAGTAAGTATAGTAAGGATATCGTCAACAAATTTTTCGGCTGTTAATTCAACAAGAAACATCCCTGATTGCTGGCCACCTGCGCACTTAAAAATAGAACACATCCTGTACAAAATTATGAGAAAAACGTGTGATCGTGCTCAAGAACCGAACGGATCGACCTACACTTACCTACGACATCTGCGCCGGTGCTTATAAAGTAGCTATTGAACGGAACAACATTACAAAACACTTTAAAAAAACATTCCACTGCAAAAATCACCCTTATAACTTCACCGTTAAGGGTTGTAGTTTGCTGTGTATTGTGTTTATTGATAGTAAAGTTAATTTGGTAGTAGCACGGTGTCAAGTTGCAGGGGACATCCTGTTAATAGATGCTGCGCTTATTCAATAGTAGTAGTAAGTAATTGATTAGATTGATTTGTTGTTGCGTTTTTAAATGCTGTTAATGTTGTTGTTTAATTCATTGGGTTATTTTATGATTGTTGGCATAATTGTTTTAGATGCAAATTGGTGAATTTTAATACGTAACAAGATGTAAGAACCATTTGTTATTTAGATTGTGTGACATCATAGATTTTGATTGTTCCCTGTTTACGTATATGCCCACTGCTTTTTCAATAGGTAGGCAAGGTAACTACATCCTCGGATAATATGTATCGTCACAGAGACCAAGAAATTAGTATTGCGTTGGCTTATACATATAAGTAACTAGCTGTTGCCCACGGTTTCACTCGCATCCTACGAAAACGTTTAAATGTAACCGTATAAAAGGTACACTATGTGTTAATCCAGGACATGGTCTATTTTTCTGCTTAATTTTATCAAAATCCGTTTAGCCGTTTATGAGTTATTGAGTTATAAACATCCATCTTCACAAACTTTCACATTTATAATATTAGTGGAATACACATTATATTCAACATAGGTACCTACTTTCTTAAACTCCCTACGGGCAGAGATAATCAACCTAGACGGAAGTATCCATGTATCATCCTCACTCATGTGACATAACACTAACGTGCTAAGTATTTAATAGCCGGGGCGGTGTCTAACCCTGGCCGATTACTGACAACCCTTGCATCGCCGCGCTAAACGTTGGGGAGATTATCCGTCCGGTCGCATTACACCAACTAGTCATTTATACGGGTCAGTAGTAAAGGAATACTGAATTTTATATCTGGTATTAATGTTTTAAGCTTGGCTAGGATGTTGGAGTGTGGGGTTTCTTTTTAAAATATTTTGTTATAAATCTGGTTATTATCTTCTAGAACCCTTCGTCTAAGATCCGGTCTAAGGTCGACCTAGCTTGCCAAACAAAAATGTACAGTCACGGAAAGGGTTTGTTTAACAAATTGACCGCCAACTTAAATTGTCTGTATATTAAAATCACAATAGTCATTCGTTGTCAGTCGTATAGAATGAGTATAAATACGGTAAACTTACGTAGTGTCGTAATTTGCTAAACAATCCGTTTCCCTGACCATATATAAAAACAAACGACAATGCTGAAAGGAAAAGGTTTGAAGGAATCTTACAGGACTTCTAAGCACTGGTTATCAGCTTCAATCATTGATCATAGTTGGCACCAAGCTGTGCCATAGGTAATAATACCTGGTCGTCCTACCCCGGAAGCAGTGATAGCCCAGGACAAACTAAGCAAGATATCGGCCTGACCTTTGACTTTTCGAGTTCATGTCCGGATCCGAATTGGATTATCACTTGTTTTAACGGTAAAGGAAAATATCGTAAGGAAACTTGCTCACCTGATATCGCTCCAGAAATTTCTTGATAGTATGTGTAGTTCGCCAAGCCATACCAGGCCAGCGTGGTGGATGTAGCCATTCTCATTCTGAGAAGAAGCCCATGCCCAGCAGTGGGACAGTAATAGGCTGATTATTAATACTACCTGGTCCTCCGCCTTCCACATCTAATCAACTCAAACTACCTTCTTTAGATTGTCGTTTAATCTAGTTAAGAAACATCCCACGCCACGTTTGCCAAATTATAATTCGGCTGTCTGTACTCTATGAAATAAATAAGTTATAATCATTAAGAGACCTCCCCAGAAGTCGTACATAATTTGTCATAAAGTGGCAAAGGAAATTATGAAGAAATTCCTTATAATTTATTGTAATTGGTAGTTATCTATACTATCTATAATAAAGAGGAAAGATTTGTATTTTTGTATGTAACGAATAAACTTAAAAACTACTGGACCGATTTCAAAAATCTTTTGCCGTTAGAAAGCTACATTATCACTGAGTAACATAGGCTATAATTATCTTTATTTATCCCAAAATGTTTAAAAAAAAATATCCACCCGTGCGAAGCCGGGACGGGCCGCTAGTCCTTACTAATATTATAAATGTGAAAGTTTGTGAGGATGGATGTATGGATGTTTGTTACTCTTTCATGCATTAACGGCTGAACAGATTTGGATGAAATTTGGCACACAGATATACAATATTCTGGATTAACACATAGGTTACTTTTTATCTGGGTGCATGAAGTAGTTCCTCTAGGATGCGGGTGAAACAACCAACAACAGCTAGTTATGAATATATAGCAATAACATAAATTGTTATGATATTCACTCAGAACCTTTATATATCGGAAAACATTGTTTAACATTGTATAACATTTTAACATTGTTTTGTTTATGTTGGTGACCCAGATTTTGCTCCAGTGTGCTTTCTACGCGGTCGGAGCCGCGGCGCTGGTTAGTATCAAACCCCAATGACACTTTGCGAACTTAAAATTTGAACTCAGAAGGTCAAGCTGAACAGTCGCGCTTACGACCATAACTCCAATGAAACAGTTTGAGAATATATATATATATAATTAATGGTATACATATTTTGTGCGCAGAATTCGCTTCAATAATTGAGCACTCCTACCGTGACCGTACAAAATCGCTTTTATATGTTTTTCAACACCGACGCGTCGGTCAATAGATTCTAGGAATTATAATTAAGCTCAAGGTACTACTAAAAATCACGTCAGGTATAAATATCTATATCGTGACGCAGTGCGTGCCAAAACTGGACGCCATCGCTGCGGTTGACCGCAGAAACGATTGCGTGATGATACAAGAGCTTTAAAAAGGTGTTGGATAGAGCAGGTGATAGAAAGAAATGTGGGAGAATATGGGATAGCTTTATCTAGCTGTGAGATATTATGGACAATGTATAATCAGCCCCCGCGCCCCCTTTTACTTGGGACTTAAACATAATGAGTGTAGTGAGGGTGAGGGTGTTACACCTCTGCCTAACCCTTCGGAGAATACAGGCGTGATGTTATGTTATAATCAGGTCATGGCTGTCCTATTGCTGGGCGCGGGCCTCTACTTAGTATGAGAAGGGTCTCCTTAGTCCACCACGCTAGCCTGGTGCAGGTTGGCGGAGTACACACCAAGGCGAACTTTTTTTTGGAGATCTTTCAGTTGCGTTCGTTTCCTTACGATGTTTTCTTTCACCGTTAACGCCTGTAATTATCAAATTCTGATCCGGACATGAATTTGAAAAGTTAAATGTGTGGGACGAGGTCGAACTCTGACCCTCCTGCATGCAAGACAAGTCGCTACCATGGTGTATAAGAGGGGTTTTTCCGCTATAACTCTCATGCCCGTAAGGGTATTGCTTCCGTAGCTGGAAGCGGTAAAGTAACTGTTTTTCACGTGGGGAAATCCCCATGGATACCCCATCGCCACGATTCAGGCCATAGGTCCTTGGGTGCCCTCCATCTTTGTGAAGGCAGACGGTTGTCGGGCTCCCAAGGACCTATGGCCTGGATCGTGAAATCCGCTATTGCATGCTGCTAACTACCTTCCACTTATCAACACGGAGCGATCTGCCGTCTGACCTCCTGCAAACTTTAGCTATCTAAATCATGTTTGGAATTATAGAATAGACAGACGGCATGACATGTTTGCCGTAGTAGAAATGTTCGGAGGTCGCGCTGGCCTTGGAGTACACGTGTCGCGCTCGCGGTTGCCTAGCAACGGATCACAGTAGACGGTAACGCCCGTTTATATCTTACGACTTGATAATACGGTGTAGTGGTGTTAAGTTCCTTTTGGAACTAAGCTGCATGGTAACTTCACGTCATGAGGCCTAACACGAGCATTGACGTAGGTATAGTATCGTAAACTTATCGCTAATGTAAATTAATTTTGAATCGAAAATCCAGCTGTCCTATAATATATCTGCAATTTTTTTGCAACATGCCTAATTTATATCATACACTAACTGTTCTCCCGCGGCTTTGCCCGCGTCAATATTTTGACTACAGCGCCACCTATCGGATCTCAGCATGGCTACGAACCATTGCCTCGATAAAACAAATATATTCTGTCAATATGACCTCAAACGGTAAAGTCGTTCTCAAGTTATGGCGTGACCAAGGGAAATAGAGCTTTATTTTTATATACACTGGCCTGCAAAAATAAGTATCACACTTTAAAAGTAAATATCATTAAAAGTGTAGTACTTATTTTTGCAGGCCAGTATAGATAGGTATGAATAAAGTTTTCAATTTAATTAAATAGTATGTGTGAAACCAGTATTTCCAATTCAAAATTATCTCACGTTAACGTGACGTTTACAGGTTACAGCTTGTAACTGAAAACAGAACAGCAACTAAAGCTGCACCAAACTGCACCCAGCACTGAAATCAGTGCGTAAGAGTTGGTTTGCTGTCACCAGTTTACCTATGTGTCCCCTTCAAGATGATCTTTTCAACCCCCGGTGCAAAAATAAGAGTTTTACAAGTTTGAATCTTTGATTTGTCTATCTGAGGCTTCGTAGCCCCCAAACGGGTGTACCGATTTCAACCGGATGAACCGGTTTAATCGGGTGGTTATAAGCTATGTTTGATGGAAATTGGTTCAGCTGTGTCAAGATCATCAGATCGTTTCACAGTGAGTGTAGGGATCTCAGCTATACAATAGACATTTAATTCACTTCCGTTCGTTTGAATGACTTGATATTTCAAACATATATCCAAACCTAAGGACAGTACCATTGAGCTAATCTAATCGAAAGTTTTGCTTAGAAGATTTTTAACACTACTCCTCAATCTACACTAATATTATAATAAAAAGGAAAGATTTGTATTTTTGTATGCAACGAATAAACTTAAAAACTACTGGACCGATTTCAAAAATTATTTTTTCCGTTAGAGAGCTACTTTATCATTGAGTAATATGGGCTACGGGCGGAGCCGTGAGGACACAGCTAGTAGCTAATAATCAGGCAGACCCGTCGAACCCATAGAAGAACAAATGTATAACCACTTAACACCGTAATATACTCTATGTTATGTGGAATAAAGAATTCATTCATTTATTCATCCGTTTAGCCTTATGATTAATTACCTTGACAAGAAAGACTTGGAAGGTGGCTTAGTGTGACAATCGGCACGCCAAAATAACTAGTTCTAGACCTATGGTGTTTTAGCTCGTATAATTCGTCATGGAAAGCACGTTCCCACCACATTAATAATCTCTAACAAGGAACGACAGACGCATTTCAAAATTGGGATATTTTTATGCTGTTAATATTAGTCGTAGGAGGCGTCTGTCTATGACTTTCACTGAGTGAGAGAAATTCTTTACATATTGTGCCATTCACGAACGAATAAAATGCAAAATAGTCGTTACATGTGAACGGGCTTTCTGTCTTGATCGCTAGAGGCGCTGAGTGTTTTGTTGGTCTGCCCTCAATGTTTCGTACGCTTACAAGCAGGTGATGCGCAGTTAAGCTTTATTAATTAGAAAGTAATTTGGATTTAAAAAATAAAAAGATGCTAATGATTAAAAATCCCTGGAAGGAAGGAATACATCGTTTGATTTTTCAGTTGAAAGAAACTGTGAATAACATATTTTGAAAGAAGAATACGATAAGAGTAAACTCTTACTGATAGTTCTAGGTGAACAGTTTTTATTATTTCTTTTTTTTCTATTCATTAGTTCACTTTGCGTGACTATGGAAGCCTCATAGGTAACGAAAGGACATGTCTCTGCCTAATGCTTCGAAATTTACACTTGTAACATGCCCAACGCCTCGTTAACATCTAGGTATAAAACATTGTATTCTATATGAATCAATAATTAAGAAAGAAAACAAATACATACTTTTAGTAGCAATAAAACACTTGCTTTATATTCTTTATATACATATTTACTACGTGTTAAAAAGCAAGTAACAATTATTGTAAAGACATGTACATATGATTACAACTTGTTTCACAACTTGTATTTAGGTGTAAGTGGTGTAACCGAGGGGTACGAATTAACAGGTTTACACAAAACACCATACAATCCTATAATTTTCATATAACGTAGGCCTAGCACGAATCTTGTGATGTTAGCAACATTAATGTAAGTGAATTTTGAATCGGAAATACTCGTTTCGCACATACTATTTAATTAAATTGAAAACTTTACTCATATCTATATATCGTCAGTGAAAAGGTAAAAAGACTAAAGCGCCAATATACCTACATTACAGTAGAGAGATTCAAAGTATTTTTTAAGAAAATTATCATAGTTATTTTTCTTAGAGTATACATATTAAATAGATAATTAAATTAAATAGATATTATATTAAATAGATAATTAAATTATCTATTAATATGTATACTTTATTTTATGTTTATTTTGTTAAAAAAATACTTTGAATCTCTCTACTGTAAAGTACGTATATAGGCGCTTTAGTCTTTTTACCTTTCCACTGACGATATGATACAAATTGTGCATGTCGCAAAAAAAACACCAAAATGGTATAGTTTCGAATCAAAAATAATTTAATTTAATTTGCACTGACACGGGTATTCTTATGGTATATTTGACAGAGGTTTTTCAAAATTGTATTCATGACATAGTATTTTTGTAATTTTAACATAATGTTGTTGTATTGTATTATTTATATTTTGACATTTTTTAGACGTATATTTGACATGATTATTCCTAATCCTTATTAATTAATTGAATGAAGTTTTGATAATTTTATTGTTGTTGTAACTTTCACCAAATGTCATTCCTAAATTTGCATGCTGAATTAAGTAGGCGAAATATGATGAACTGTAAAATTATTTAAGATCTGTTTATAATACCATATTTCAGGCAAATAAAGAATATTATTAATATTATTATTTTTATTTAAAACTCGCTAACATTAGCGATACGTTTACGATACTATACGTCAAATTTTAGTGTTGGGTCTACAGGTACCAATAAAGTACTTACAAAAAAACATAATTAGCCGATTACGGTCCCACCGCTGGGCACGGGCCTCTTCTCAAAATGAGAAGGGTTCAGGCCTTAGTCCACCACGCTGGCCTAGTGCGGGTTGGCAGACTACACACACCATCGACAACTTTATGGAGCCCTCTCAGGTGTGCAGAATAAAAAGTACACCCTACTTATATTATTTTCTACCTGTAACAATATAGTGTTGCTTCACGTTCTGCCTGTTCGCCATATGGTCATCGCTCATCTGTCGGTTATGACCGGGTGACGGGAGGCTGCGGTCCAGCATCCGGCCCCGCTTCCGCTCGCTCACGTTACAACTACACAGCACTTCCAGTTCCCATGACCCAATGGAATGGGTTTTTTTCGAAATCGATCGTTTTTGTGGCAATGTGCTCAATATTGTAATATCGATATTGTTTCAGATTAAGGTAGTTGTTTTTTTGGGATTTTAAAGTACTCGTGTGGGAATTTGAGAAAAAATATTGAGTTTTTTATCCTGTTGGGAGCGGAAGGTTGTAGGAGAGGTGAAATATTTTATCCTTCTGAGTGAAAACTTGGTAAGTGCAGTTATGCTTCTTCTTCTTTTCGTGTGGTTAGTGACTAACCTGGTGTCAGAGTTTATGCTGCCCATGGGCCTCTGACTTGGCTTCACATGCCGTCGAGAAATATCACTCAGACATGCCGGTTTCCTCACGATGTTTTCTTTCATTGTTTTTAAGCAAGTGATAATTAAAAAATACGCACATGAATTCGAAAACTCAAGAGTTCCGTGGCTTGGGTTAAATTTTGAGACCTATGACTTTGTGAAGAACATCACCAATAACATCGATGTATGTCCTTCTAGGACGTCCTCTACCGGCGTTCCCATTAACATCCGCCTTATAAATTCCTTTTGTTAATCGCCGTTCACTCCTTCTCTCAACATGACCAAACCACCTAAGCATACTCCTTTCAATTTTTGTCACTACATCATCTTTTAAACCGCAACTTTGTCTAATCTCTTCATTTCTCAATCTATCATTCAAAGTTACACCGCACATACTTCGCAAGGAACGCATTTCCACGGCATTTATTCTACTTTCATGCCTCTTCTGCCACGACCAACATTCACTTCCATACATAAGCGTAGGTACCAACACACCATTATGGACAGCCAGTCGTGCCTTTTTGGACATCGACCGGCTAGTCACAACCGCATGCAAAGCACCATTTACTTTATTTCCCGCATTTGCTCTCTTTCCACATCTTCGTCAATCTTACCATCTCTTATAAACATGCTTTCCAAATAAACAAACTCATTCACCTGTTCAATACTTTCATCTCCTATCTTTACTTTACACTCAGATACATCTGCATCTCTTTCAAAAACCATTACTTTCGTCTTGCTTACATTAATTTTCATCCCTTTCATATTATATGCTCCATTCATCATAGTTACCATACCATGTCTTGCAACTCTTCCGCCGACGATGCAAGCAAAACTTGATCATCTGCGTAGAAAAGACATTTGACAGGCAACTCATTCATTTTCAATCCACACTCACTCCCTTTTAAATCTGTCAAACAACTATCCATGTATAGGTTGAACAGCCATGGAGACGCTACACAACCCTGTCTAACACCTCTGGAGATGCCAAGCCAGTCTGTGAACGTCCCATGTATCCTAATACAAGCACTGGAATCCATGTACAGCGATTTCAGTGCCCGTATCAAGCGCCAGTCCACCCCGTACAAAGATAGTGTCGACCACAATTCTTCCCTCCACACACTATCATAGGCCTTCTCCAAATCAATGAAAGCGCAGTACACTTTCTTGTGCTTTGCCAGATGTTTTTCGGCTATGCACCTCAAGGAGAAGATCTGATCCATACAGCCCATCCCCTCTCTGAACCCTGCCTGAACATCCCATACTTTCTCATCTAGTAGTACTCTCAACCGGCGTGCGTGTATGACAAGATGTATGAATGTGGATGAAGCGAAAGGGGTATGTAAGAGTCGTAGCATGTGGCGTTCTATAGTTTCTGCCTACTCCCATGGGAAAAAGGCGTGAGTTTATGTATGTATGTACCTATGACTTGGCAGTCCGACGGTCACACCACAAGGCTATCACTACTATTTATTAGCAGTTATGCTAAGAAATAAGTAATGTATTACAGCCTGGCTCCCTGAGCCCAACTATTAATTAAATACAAACAAAAAAATTGTAGTATGTATGATTCACAGATTTTTAGTGTTCCATACTCGTTTTTGCCCTGTAACTGGGTTGCGGAAAAATACTGGTATTCAGCCGCATCTGATTAGACTGAAAGCTGACCACAACACAGTAGGGAAAAGGCTGGACAGAACGATACCCGTGTGTTTAGATGGCAAACCCTTTTATCATGTCTGGCACTGTACCTATCCTTATAACGTATTATTACGACTCTTTTGTACAATCCAAAAATATGGTCTGTTATTTTCTTACGACACTATCTTTATCTATACTAATATTATAAAGAGGAAAGATTTGTATTTTTGTATGTAACGAATAAACTTAAAAACTACTGGACCGATTTCAAAAATTCTTTTGCCGTTAGAAAGCTACATTTTCACTGAGTAACATAGGCTATAGTTATAACTGGAATAAAACTTCTTACGCGGGCGGAGCCGTGAGGACACAGCTAGTATAGTATAAAACAAAGTCGCTCCCGCTGTCTGTACGCTTAGATCTTTTAAACTACGCAACGGATTTTAATGCAGTTTTCAGCAATAGATAGAGGGATTCAAGGGGAAGATTTATATGCCCCATATTAGTATCTACAATTCACCCGTGCGAAGCCGGGGCGGGTCGCTAGATTAACTATAAAAATATATGGATTGTTATTGTGTTTTTTAATTTATCTTAATACGACTCACATTAATTGTTTTATATACGTATGAAATTGGATATAGAGGTTATCAGTTACAATACTGTACTGTAATGCCTCGTTAGTCTAGTGGTGGCAAGCGCGGCTGCTCATCGTGAGATCCTGGGTTCGATCCCCAGGTTCGGCAAGTTATTGGGTTTTTCCGTGTGATATTCCTCAGTAGCTACCCGGAGTTTGGATTAGTGCCCGGTTGATGGCAATAGGCTCGCCTCCTATGACATGGGAATTTAATACATAACGACGAAATTATGGTGTTACTATACACCTCTGCCCTACCATTCGGGGAATACAGGCGTGATGTTATGTGTATGTGTAATGAACTGCAATGTCGATAAGTTGTATAGAACCAATCGTTTTGAGTACTGCAACTCCCCTTAACAAAAGCGAGCGTGATGAAGGTTCCTTCGGTTACACACATGGATAATAATATTACGCGATAGGTGAAGAACTCGTATTAATTTGAAAGTGGCATCTAACTGGATTTACTTAACTTTACGTAAATTGATCAAACTTTATAATCCACGTAAGATGTGTTACGACTTTGTTGTTATCTGATAAATTGATTTTTGTGTTCAGTTTATTTTTAAGCTTATATACTGGCCTGCAAAAATAAGTACTACACTTTTAATGATATTTACTTTTAAAGTGTGATACTTATTTTTGCAGGCCAGTGTATGTCGCAGATTATGGGAGTTTCGAAGTTCATCATATATAAAAGATAAAATAATAAAATAAAACCGACTTCAAAGAAACGCAAAAAATGGATAAAATAAGATGAAAATGAAAAAAATATGATTTAAATAAGACCACTAAAACAAAAAATATAAAATAAATTAACAAAAAAATAAAACAATGATGATTAAGACAATAACTGTAAATAAGATAATTATTTTATTAATTTTTTCGTTATTTTGAAGGTTGTTTTATTTTTTTGTTAATTTATTTTATATTTTTTGTTTTAGTGGTCTTAATTAAATCATGGTTGGGTCTATTAAAGACATTGCTCTTAACCCGATCACATTATGTGTACTGTTCGTCATTGAGGAAATCCATTGTCTATGTCCAAAGTTCTTCATCAGATCTTCACCAAATTTAAATAAGAGCACTTTGAAAGAATACTCTTAAAAAAAACCATTAAAATCGGTTCACAATTAGAAAAGACATCGCGGAACAAATATACAAAAAGAATTGATTCGAATTGAGAACCTCCTCCTTTTTTTAAAGTCGCTTAAAAATAAAGGTTCATCTGTTCGTTTGGGGACAGACAAGCAGACATAACTATGAAGACTTCAAACTAACAACTAGACCAACGAGGCAGTTAACGCAACGAGGAATCGCGACTGCTGTTCATGAGGTATTGGGTTCGATCTCCAGGTCGGGCAAAATGTTATTGGATTTTACCGAGTGGAATTCTTCACTAGCAGCCCGGAGTTTGGGTTTGTGCCCGGTTGAAATCAATAGGCTCGCCCCCTAATACATGGGACTTAAACATAACGGCGAAATGAGGGTATTAGTATACACTTCTGCCCAACCCTTCGGGGAATACAGGCGTAATGTTATGTTATATGTACTTTAAACTTATAACACTCCTGTTTTTCGTCAGGGGTAGAAAACAGCTTTATTTTTTTTAAATAAATCATTGCCCCACACTAGGATTTCTCCTGTATCGTGGATGCGTTTACCGACACAAATCTTCACATGCACAAACGCCCAGACCCGGAACAACTATTTGTAGGCCATACAAATATTTGATCCGTGCGGGAATCGAACCCACAACCCGTAGCGCAGAAGCCAATCGCTCAGCCGCTGCAGCAAACGTGTTTTCGGTAGAAAACAGTTTATGGACAAGTTATAACGAAATAGTTAGTACCTACTAATAGTATTCGTATTTTCGTAGTTTCTACGTGTAGTACCACTAGTACGGTACAACTTCGTAGTGATCCACTTCGCTCAATTAAATGTTACTACTCGTGCGGAATTATAATCAGCTGTAACTATTGTTGTTCTTTTCGAACAAACATGATAGTAATATATATAAGGGAGGCGGGAGAAATAAAGAAGCTGACCGAATTTAATATATTTTTTTTAATATAGGAGGCTAATTCTATTAACAAAATAATTTAAAATTGCAATCCGCAGCTGAACTATAGCTCTCAGCTCAGCAGTTCGACTGTCAACTCTATGAAAACAAAGTCGTACAAAGGCCGCGATACAACTTCGGTTCGATTGCGATTTTAAACATTTTTTTTTTAATGAATTGGTTTCCTGAACCGCAACTCAAAGGCTTAAAAACCGCTTAATATACAGTTCAAAGTAATCTATACTAATATTATAAAGAGGAAAGATTTGGATTTTTGTATTTTTGTATGTAACGAATAAACTTAAAAACTACTGGACCGATTTCAAAAATTCTTTTGCCGTTAGAAAGCTACATTATCACTGAGTAACATAGGCTATATTTATTGTTGGAATAAAACTTCTTACGCGGGCGGAGTCGTGAGGACACAGCTAGTATTAGATAATCATAGTAGCAGTATCAGGGTACAAACATACACACGCCAAGTTTTTACAATACACTAACGACTAATCAAGTGAACCATAAAAAAACAACACACAATAATATTTTACTAGGTCAACCTCGCACACAACAGTTAACTAAAGCATCAATACAATTAACATTTCCTTAATTAATTAACTTGTGAGCCATTACCAAAATTTGACATTATTATGTATATGCTGTCAGGCATTAGGGAAGTCCTGCCTACCTGACTCATGGGATTGTCCACTCGTTAGGACTGCCATTTATTATTATACTAGCGACCCGCCCCGGCTTTGCACGGGTGCAATGTAGATACTAATGTGGGGCATATAAACCTTCCTCTTGAATCACTCTATCTATTGCTGAAAACTGCATTAAAATCTGTTGCGTAGTTTAAAAGATCTAAGCGTACAGACAGCGGGAGCGACTTTGTTTTATACTATGTAAATAAATCCTTATTGTAGTTTTATTAACAAAAAAAGAGTTACTTGTATTCATTTTTATTTGTATAGCGTTCAGTCATTTGAAACACTATCATTACATAAAACATAACTTCACGCCTGTATTCCCCGAATGGTTGGGCAGAGGTGTACAGTAACACCTAACACCCTCGTCGTTATGTTTGAGTCCTATGTAATAGGGAGCGAGCCTAAACTCTGAGCTGCTACTAAGGAATTCCAGACGGAAAAACCCAATAACACTTGGGCCGACCTGGGGATCGAACCCAGGACCAGGACGTTACTATACACCTCTGCCCAACCCTTCGGGGAATACAACCGTGATGTTATGTTAATTAAAAAATATGAAACAAGCCTTAACCTGGAGGATGTAATAATGATTCGAACAACAAATAAAAACTCTCACCTTGAGCTGACCATTTAACTATAATCTTTAAATACATTTGATTAAATATATAAATGTATATGCTTTGACTGGCACCCTACTGTTTTCCCATAGGTATTGTTAGAGTCTAGCCCTCTTATGATTATGATGCCTAAGTAACCCGTGCACCATAGACTACAAATAGTAGCCATAGATTGTTGTATTTTTTATTTATTTGTAACTTTTTTGTGTTTGGGTTACCAGGTTATTATTTATATTTAACTTTAAGTGCAACATTTTGTTGTAGTAATAAGTATTTAATTTTAAGAAATATTATATTTAAATTTTTAAGTATGCGTGTGCGTAATGCTTGGGCGGAAAAATAAAAACTTTTTCTTTCTTATTACGAGAAATGGTCCAAGTAAAAGCTAGGTTTTAAAATCACCCCGAATCTTTGTGACATGACGTTAAAAAGTGATGGAATATAACAATGATGGCCTTTAACTCTGGGTTTACTTTACACTTGGTTTAAACCAAATCTCGCAATAAGAGAAGAAAGAAACTTTGTAAGCAAAACATTCATGTTTTCTTACAAAAAGCCACTGTTCTTCAATCTTCATTTCATGAGTAAACTTGGTTTTTCCAGTAAGTACACCGTACGATATTGGTGTTACGCAAGCTACAACCTTACTC
The DNA here is from genome assembly GCA_910594945.2 of Amphipyra berbera. NCBI lineage: Eukaryota > Metazoa > Arthropoda > Insecta > Lepidoptera > Noctuidae > Amphipyra > Amphipyra berbera. The sequence goes on along the minus strand of OU343136.1, from coordinate 2,358,895 downwards.
ATTTTAATGTATTTCCTGGTGGGGGATCTGGAGGACCATTTTTTTCCTCTACTTCTTAAAAGCATTTATTACTAGAAACTTCCTTTGTCTGACTACTCAGCTAATTCATCATTCTTACCCTTTCTCCAAGTGTGCTGGGGTCGGTTTTCAGTCTAGCCAGATACGGCTGAGTACTTAGAAGTATTTTACACCAAGTATCGCGAACCAACTATCTCTCGCGGTCATCAACCTGTCTAACTGGTGACTATGGGTACAGACATAACTTTTTTTAAAGCCTATATCTGAAGTTTACTACTAGGAAGAAAGCCATGTCACTAGAAGAGTATTAAAAATATGAATGTGGATGTATAAATGATAAATGATTTTTATTTCTGTCAATAAATCTGTTACAGACACTTTTACAAGTCAATGATATACAACGTGTTACATAATTCCCCATGAAAAATGTAAATAATCAAGTAGACTTTTATGGTTGTTGTCATTTACCTCTCAGAGGAAATTAGGTAAGAATGTAAATAAGTTTCTGGGTAGTCTACTCTTTAGTTTTATGTTTACAGGGTTGCGTTTCAGTGATGATTATTTTATGTTTTATCCAAATTCTTTTTTTACGTCATACTACGGTTTTCAAATATTGCCAATAGACTCTTTACCAGGGATCTTTTAACCCCCTTTCGGCTTTAGGGGTATTTTTGTAACACGTTGTATAAGTAGAGGTAGGCTCAAGAAGAGATGGATGGATTGTGTGAAGGATGATATGGGTAAGAAAGGAGTGAGTACTGAGACGACGGCTGATAGAGAAGAATGGAAGAGGAATACGTGTTGTGCAGACCACACCTAGTGTGGGATAAGGGCAGGGAGATGAGGATGATCTGAAGTCTACTACGATAGTCTGAATGTTGCCATTAATTAACCTTTGCAACACTACTATAACAGTTGTCACAATCTGCGTTCGAAGTCCTTACCACATTTTTAAACGATTTTAATTAGCTTCACTTCGTATATTTGTTTGTTTGATTCAAATCTTGCGACAGATTTTTCAACTACTTCTGCTTAACCGTTTCTCTTGAAACGGCACACAAATTCAATTCCCATGACAATTCAACATTATAATTTCAAACCTTCAATCCTCAAATCTTGACCTGATGCTGCAGGTGTACTGCAAGATAAAACCATTTAACTTAAAGCTTTTTTAAAGGATTATTATTCCGTGTCATGTGATTCGTCGCAAAATGGACTAACCCTACTCCTACCCTGATCCTGTCGTCTGCGTTCTGAGGTGTATAACTGATTTTTGAACTATTCTTGAGGAGTGACAGACACCTGCCGGGGTTGCGGTGCGTGCACTAGCGAATCCCGTGACCCCGGCCTTAAGTCAGAAGGAGGGACACCGTCGGTTTTTAGCCGGTAAGAGTCCAGCAGACCCCACGACATCTATGAGGATTTTCCAAAATAAAGAAAAAAGACATAAATTCTACGCCCCGAAAGAAGTCCCTTGGGCGCTATGTTGACACCACTGATTTCTCATTGTAAAAGCGCCCGAAACAATGACAAGGTAATGGTGCCAACATAGCGTCCAAGAGTCATCATCGTCATTTCATGGCGCGGATTCTAGACACCCTTTTAACAGGTTATTGCTGTGTTTTCATTGTGTTTATTTACCGCCACGTGGTGAGGGGTGCATGCCCTGTCAGAAGTAGGTGAAGCCAGAGAATTGGGACGCCGCACCGCCGCGCCACTGTTGAGGATAATTTACAAATCGCGTGCCGAGATTCCTTGATACAACCACCTTGGGCTTTGGGCACGGATGTTGGATTTCTGGATGTGGCTGTTGAATCTTAGAAAAAGTAATACATTCCAAACTACTCTGCGACCAACGAGACAAAATTACTCTCTTAGGAACCCTAAAGACTTGAGTTAGAAGACTCCATATTGGTAAATAAGAAGACTTAAAAAAACTGGGATACAGACAGACAGAAACATGAAAGATCAATGGATAAATACTCACTTTGCTCTTTGGATGGGCATTAACATTTTCTCACAGTGCATATCTTCTAGCCCCAGCCTTAAATACTCCTTTCAGATAAAGTCCACAACTGAACTTTAGCATTAGTTCTTTTAAAACGGGTGTGTGATATTCGATTTTTAATTGCACATCTAGTAAACTTAACTCTGCGTAATACCAAAGTTCTCACTCATAATCAACACCGTAAATCAAACCCTAACAGCTTAGTCATAAGAAATACATTGGTACTGTCCAACTGTACCTTGTTATAGAAATATGACAGCCACTCAAAATCACTGTACATTTATATTTATTTATTTATAATTAAGTTCCGGCTGGTTTCCCCATTGGACTGAGGGTCAAAGGGATCGGAGTGTGCGGTCTTATGTTCGATTCCCAGGCGGGGCAGAGGGTAATTGAGTTTTTCTCTTAGGTAACTCTCAGATTTCAGCCGCATTACGGAATTGAAGTCGAAATTACGGCAATAGGGTCGTCCCCTTTTCGATGGGACTAAATAACATCGTCAGCGAAATGCGAGTGTGCAATAACCTGTGCCTACCCCATTGGATGTAGCTGGCGCGACGTATTTTTTTCGGATCCTATGCTAAATAGATTTGCCAGTAGCAGACAAAATTAACTTTCGCTTGAACTTTGAATTTAAATAGATATCAAAACTTTAATATAATGACCCTTTTATACGAAGAAAATGAACTCACGTCTTAACTATATCATTGAGATATTAATAATGTGCCAAGAAAGTTACGGAAATATTCTAATAATGTGTTTTATTTGATTTTATTATGGAAATAGTTGAAGCCGTGGGCTGAAAACTATTCGTGAGTGGGCTTTCGCAAGGACTATTCGGTTTTAGATCCGGACTGTGGGTGTTACAAGCCTCGGAGAATTCATTAAGATACTATTTGTATTAGAAATATCATAACCTCTAGTTGCTATTCTAGAAGCATCTAAAGCTTGCTACGCCTTACTACCTTACTCCATAATTATACTACGAGTAAATAAAATGAAAAAATAATAAATTCTACTCCGCACATGAATTCGTAAAGTCAGAGGTGCGAGCCGAGATCGAACTCAGACCCTGCATAGAATGCAAGCGTTCGACCGCTAGGCCATCACTGCTGGACTATCAAACTTCTTTTTTTATCAGGAGAACATAGATCTGGTGAGAGTAATGAGCATATAAGAAAGATTACAACTACGTGTGTGTACAGAACAAATTATCCTCAGTGACTTATGAAACCTACTCACAAAATCTGGCGTCCCTGTACCGAGTAAATAAAATAATCAAGTGCTACCACGCGCTAACAATGGTCCTCGCTTTCCACTTAATTGACAAAACAGGCGAAATATGGCGCACGCCTAAATCACGCCTGCAATGTCTTGCGTAATAAAAGACTTAGCATTATCTTTAGACTTATAATACCCTAGTACTTTGTCCTTGAATTTAAATTCCCTGCTTGCGGTTTATTCTTATAAAAGTTTTATTTTTCGAGGTCAAAGTTAGCTAGACATTGTTAGTACTGTGGGTTACATAATCGTGAATTAAGTAGTTGATTGTTTTATTGAACTAACATTTACTTTGAATACTTTGAAAGTTCTTGGATTGAAATAGCATATTGGTATATAAATACTTACTTGATTTCGGTTATCCAAAGAAAAACTTCTCTCATATCGGCATGACCATATGATTAAAAAATGATTCTTAGCTCTGCAACAAGATTTTAATTTTCTTTGATATAAAACGAGGTAGGCACCTTTGATTTTTCAGATTCATGTGCTTATTGTATAATGATCACTTGCTTAAAACGGTGAAAGAAAACATCGTAAGAAAACGGGCATGCCTGAGAGATATTTCTTGACGGCAGGTGAAGCCAAGTCAGAGGCCCATGAGCGGCATAAACTCTGACACCAGGTTAGTAACTAACCACACGAAAAGAAGAAGAAGAACAGCAACAATAAAGATTTTTTTTAAATACGTCTCTAGTCATGTTTAAACTGCACTTAAGAGGGATCTCTGAAATGAGAGCTATTTATTAGTAGAAGCCTTAGGGATGATTTCCACCAAACGGCTCGCATCGCATCACATCGGAGTGGATACGGACGGATGCGTCGATAACCGATCGCGTCCGGCAGGATGTCGACGCATACGATCGGCTCCGTACCGTCACTTGCGAACGTATCCGTTTTTGCGTCTAGTCAAATAGTTTCATTCTTACCGTGTTGACAGCCGAACGGATCCGATCGGATACGACGACAGGCGAACGGAACCGTACAGAGCCGTGCGCCTGTCGCAGCATACTTTCGTGGTCAAGCTGCTGTGCGCGGCTTTGTAATATAGACTTTAAATACACGATTTAATATCATTTAAATATTGTAAAATCCGTTCCGATCCGATGTGATGCGAGCCGTTTGGTGGAAATCATCCTTTAGAACCTAAACAAATAAATTATTAATTCCAATACCCGATGATCAAATCACACATTATTTACACATTCCCTGCAAATCTTGCAGACACTTACATCTAACGTTCGCGAAAGTGTTTGATTCGAAAACAAATCTGTTTATATCTGGCGAGACAGGTACCGATATATTTTCGATGTAGAAGCCTGCCTCCCGCCGTCTGTTCTAGGGATGTAGCTATCAATATGAGCAAAGGTAATCTTATATCGATGGATATAACGGAAGAGGTTTTATTAAAACCGAAGTCGTAATCCATGTTCTGTGTGCTTCCCTGACTAAAGGCCTGGTCAGACAGAGAGCGTGTGAGAGACGGTATGATATACACACCACGCCAAGCTTCGCGTGGCAGGCTCTGTGTGTCGACTTCCATACATTGTCATAGTAATTCGCACGCCAAGGGCACGCGATCAACACGCGACGTGAATATCACACCCAGCCACGCTGTCTCTCTGACCAGGCCTTAAGGGATTACGTCAAGAGGATGGGCAGCAAGGTCCTCATGTAATGAAAATAACAATTAACAAACTACGATTACTATTTCGTCTGTCTAGATCGGTGACTGTGACGATTACTTCTTTGCTTGGAAGTTTTTCGGAGGAGCACTCAGAAGCTCCGATCTGAGGCCCGTTTAAGAGATCCGTTTTAAGTGTTACTTCTTCTTCTTTTCGTGTGGTTAGTGAGTAACCTGGTGTCGTTTATGCCGCCCATGGGCCTCTGACTTGGCTTCACATGCCGTCGAGGATTATCTCTCAGGCACGCCCGGTTTCTTCACGATGTTTTCCTTCACCGTTTTTAAGCAAGTGATAATTATACACACAAGAATCCTAAAGGTCAGAGGTGCGTGCCTTGGGTTCGAACTCGAGACCTCGAACTTGGCAGTCCGACGATCACACCACTAAGCTATCACTGCTAACCTACTACTAGTAACATGAGTTGAAACGTATTTAAAAAAAATGTCTAATGTATTGAATTCTACTTTATGATTGCTGCTGGTTAAAAATCTCTCAAATGAGAGCTGTTTATCAATTCCAGCCTAAGTCTCCTATTACACCCCTCAAACATGCACAACTCAGCCGAGCACTGTGCTACTTACATCTTTGGTTAAAACTTTAATTTCTAAAGACAACGCATCTGTGGTGTGTGTATCGGAAGTTCCTAACTTTTGAAGTCATAAACTCCGACGTACGTTACATCCCTAGTCACGCGACAATCAGTTTGTTTGTCCCTCCGTCGCGCCGCGGTCACCAACCTTAGGCATTCCTAACGTTTTAACTAAGTAATATAGATTATTAGGGGATGTAGGGGTCAATACCATAAAGTAAATTTATAGAATAGGGACACGTCATAATGCATTTGTATGTCTGGCTGTGTAGAGGGTGACCACTAACTAGTCACAGAACAGAACTGTTTACGTCTGAGAATATTTAAATATAGAACAATACTCTTGTATTGCAATTCTTGCTAGCCTGTATTAAATGAAACAATTACGTGAGAAATAAAAATAATAAAGTTGCTTGCATTATTAACCCGATAACAGAAGAACTTAATATTCTTTTATCAAGCTAATTGATCTGTTTGATTAATTTCCGGTCCATTAATAGGTTTGCAAAACAATATCTTTGATTCAGAATTGTATAATTGCAATTGAAATAAAAGCAGAAACGATTAAAAATATTTGCAATGGAAGTAAATGAAACATCCAATTTTTTTTGCGTTTAGAAACCGTGGCAGTAATAAAATAAATAACAATTTGAACAAAGTGACTACAACTCACTGCAGATAGGCGCCTGAGCATAGTGGTCGTCTATCTTCGAAGCCATTGACAAAATGTAATTTGAACGTTGAAATAATGGCATTAAACATACTTAATGTAGTCGGTAGGGGGCGCGTTTGGCTATTCGCTCGTCTAGGCTACGTAAAATGAATCATAAGGCGTTAATCCCGATGACACACGATAAACACGAACACTCACGGTGAATCGTTGGAATTTTGAAAGCGGTAGTAGGTACTTAACTACTTAATTTTTTTTTGGAATTAGGTACCGAACAGCTCGTGGCGTTTGTAAGGTTAAACTGCGCTTGCCGCGGTCAGTCCGTGGATGAGTGACCGTTCGTTACACATTGAGACCCCTCCGTGCCTCGGAGAACACGTTAAACAGTTTGTTCCGGGTGTCATACTAATACCTATAGCAGTCGTTATGGGAAGTCAGAAGCCCGAAAGTCTGACAACTGGTCTAACTTTAGGATATCGGCATTGCCCAGTAACTGGGTTGTAGAGGTCTGATGGCAGTCGTGTAAAATACTGGTATTCAGCCGCATCTGGTTAGACTGGAAGCTGACAAATAGTTAAGGAAAGGCTAGGCAGAACAAGGTACCGAACAGTGCGTAAGCCCCAAAGCTAAAAACGTTCAAAACATAATATCAGTCGAGATAAAATCTACGACTTTGAGGTATTTCAAGAAAAAGGATTTAATTTACAAATAATTTAAGCAGCAGTACGCACTTTAAAAATTAACCCAGATTTTATCTATACTAATATTATAAAAGCTGAAGAGTTTGTTTGTTTGTTTGTTTGAACGCGCTAATCTCAGGAACTACTGGTTGGATTGAAAAAATATTTTTGTGTTTGATAGTCCATTTATCGAGGAAGGTTATAGGCTATATAACATCACGCTACGATCAATAGGAGCGGAGCATAAATGAATAATGTTCCAAAAACGGGAAAAATGTCCACCCGTGCGAAGCCGGGACGGGCCGCTAGTCATTTTTACTTTCATTTTGTTGATTGAGTAATTTGTTGTTTGCCTAGTTAAAGCACGCGGGAGTTGTAAGGTGCAACTACATAGCTGTACATAGAAATATAACATCTCACCTTTTTCCTATGGGAGTAGACAGACACTACAGAGCAGCGTAACATATAATCTTAAAAGACTTATCACAAACATCAATTCACAAATACCTAGATGGTTTTCAGACACACTTTTGCGCATGGCCTGTAAAGTTGTGCTTTTAGCCACGTACGCATTCTACAGCATACGTAATCGTGCTGACGCATGTGAAAGCTAAATCGATGCGAGTAGATGAAAGCATGCGTTCGCATATTCATACAAAATGACTATTTTCTATGAGTGAACTGCGAATTGATGCTATTATAAGTGTTTTTAATCCTTTATACTTATTACATTTCGTAGCGCGCTACGTCGCACATTCATGTTACCCAATTACATACATAAACTCACGCCTTTTCCCATGGGGGTAGGCAGAAACTATAGAACGCCATAGCTACGACCCTTACATACCCCTTTCGCTTCATCCACATTCATAGATCTTGTCGTACACGCACGCCGGTGGAGAGTACTATGCACCTGATCGTTGTGAAGAACATCACCAATAACATCGATGTATGTCCTTCTAGGGCATCCTCTACCGGCGTTTCCATTGACATCCGCCTTATAAATTCAGTTTGTTAATTGTTACCCAATTAAGCTGCATAATTTCCGATACGAGTATATGTCGCAGGGCGATCAAGACTCCTCTGCGTTACGGTGTGCGTCGCCGCACCGCATCAACGTAACATACATAACATCACGATTGCAGTCCCCGAAGGGCGGCAAAGGTGTATGGTAAAACCCTCATTTCGCCGTTATGTTAAAGTCCCATGTAATAGGGGCGAGCCTATTGCCACCGACCGAACACAAACCCAAACTCCGGGCTGCTACTGAGGAGTTCCACACAAAAAAAAAATAACACTTTGCCCGACTCGGAGATCGAACTTAAGACCTCACGATCAGCAGTCGCGCTTGCCACCACTAGACCAACGAGGCTGTTGTCGCACCGCACTGATATATTTTCGCCATCTACCTGTAGTTTGATAACTATATATAAAATGCACAAAGTATAATAATAGAAGAGAAGCTTATTAACGTTCTTCAGCACGGGAAAGAGATTTATTTTCCAGAAATATAATACTTGAGGTATTATCTAGTTTTCCTAGGGCTTTGATAACCTCAGTTCTCGTTTATACCTATAGATAAGGTAGTGGGAGTTTATCATTTTGTGTTCTACATTTATTAAATTTCTCATATTTTATGATCGGAGGCAAGTACTCAAAGTTTTATGTAATGTACTACAGTAAAATATGAAACAGTTTGGTGCAGTGGCTGTACGATTGGCTTCTGCGCTACGGGACGTGGGTTCGATTCCCGCACGGATCAAATATTTGTATGGCCTACAAATAGTTGTTCCGAGTTGGCGTTTGGGCAGGTGAAGATTTGTGTCTGTAAACGCACCCACGACACAGGAGAAATCATAGTGTAGGGCAACGTAATTCTTAAAAAAACAAAAATAAAATTCACATAAATACTTCTTAGGTAATATTTGTAACAAGACATTATTAACTTGTTTATTTTTTCGAATTCAGGATTCCGGCACGCCTTGCATCTTATTTTTGCAGTTCTGGTGACAGACAGGTAGAGAAACCATTCAATACAACTGACCAGCTAAATAGCCTGCCGTTTATAGACTGAAGCTGCATTAGTGAGTAAGGAACAAAATAAAAAGAAAAATATGATTCACGCAAGCGAAATGGAGTTTTTAGTGTTAGGCTCCCATTGCACTGTGCTTATTAAGTTTCTATTTCATGAACATTCTGTTTGGTTTTCTTTTATCTTCCACTCCGGTGTTGAAACGGCACGTTTGCGGCAATGTTTTCATAAAACCACAGAGTGACACAAGCTTGCATAAGGACTGGTTCTTCAGTTCACTCTAGGTAATGCCATATTTTTGGGAGAAACCTATGTCCAGCTTCTCATAGCCTATTCATTAGACCTTTCAATCGAGACATTTCTTCATCTTCATTTCCTAACACCACCTCCATGAGTCGAGCACATGGGCACCGCGGGGGCGACCGTACGGCAAGGGCGCAGTGAAATGACGCATGGTCGCGCCTAGTGCGGCGCGCCCTGCACTAGTTACACGCACATAGCCAGCAATGGAACAGGCCGGAATGTGCACTGGGTTTTACGACGGATGTTCTACTGGTTTTTTTTGGAAAGACATTCATAGAGCATTAAATGAACGCGCTGGAAAATAAAACGGCCTATTCACGAGAATATTCTGACAGGTACGCAGTGGCGTGCCTATAGGGCAAGCCAGATATTTTTTTGGTACTTATTTAGATATTTATAATTCTTCTGATAACAAATAGTTGGAGATCTTAAGATCGAATTATGGTTTACTAATGATAAGCATAAAATATATTGTCATAATTTACCTTGCCCATCAAAATAAGTACCAAAAAAATATCGGGCTTGCCCTATAGGCACGCCACTGCAGGTACGCTACGTGTAACTCGTCGGCTCCAAAAGTCATTTGGTCTTTTAACAGCCGTCTTCGTTAGCTGATCCTGAAGGAGATATATTTTGTATTTTTTGTATTTGAAATGCATTCCATTATTTGGAAACTCAATTATGTTAGTAAATCAAACAGTTCATTAAAAAATCAGCTGTGATAGCCTGGTGGTGTGACCGTCGGACTGCCAAGTCATAGGTCTCGAGTTCGAACCCAAGGCACGCACCTTTGACTTTTCGGATTCATGTGCGTATTGTATAATTATCACTTGCTTAAAATCGGTGAAGGAAACCATCGTGAGGTAACCGGCATGCCTGAGAGATATTTCTCGACGGCATGTGAAGCCAAGTCAGACGCCCATGGGCGGCATAAACTCTGACACCAAGTTAGTTACTAACTACACGGAGATTAAAAAATCATAAAATTATAATTTAATATTGAACTGCCTCGTTGGTCTAGTAGTAGTAAGCGCGACTGCTGATCGTGAAGTCCTAGGTTCGATCCCCAAGTCGGGTAAAGTGTTATCGGGTTTTTCCGTGTGGAATTCCTCAGTAACAGCCCGGATTTTGGGTTTATGCCCGGTTGGTGGCAATAGGCTCACCCCCTATTACATGGGACTTAAACATAACGGTGAAATGAGGGTGTTACTATACACCTCTGCCCAACCCTTTGGAGAATACAGGCGTGATGTTATGTTATATGAATATTGCACTTGCCTACCTAAGTTGTACAAACAAAATTCTTAAAATCTATACACCAATATCCAACAAGGACCCACTACCTTTTTCTGAAATAACTTCAGTAATTACCGCATCCAGTTTAACTCTTTCTCTTGTACAACCCCATAGAAAGCTTGTGTTAAACTCATACGTGGCTAATTAGCCACAACTTCGTAGTAACACTAGCCACGGTAACGTTAGCGGTGGATTTACTACGTAGTACTAACTAGCCACCCTTCGACCTTTGGCCTTCGTGAAATTATTTTCGGGGTCATGTCAATGTAACTTAGGCCTGCTTGAAAATATGCACGTGTGCTAAGTACACACGGTAGCGTAAGATAAGTATCTCCCTAACTGACGTTTTCGTTTTGAGCACAACGAACATACTACCGAATGGCGTATGTTGTTCTCGGAACTAAAAGGTCAGTTCGGTGGATACTTGCTACATACATGCTATTCCAGTCTCAATACTCAATATTTATTTGCGTATTCAAAAAAAAAACAACAAAGTTTTTATTTCGAATAGGCACAGTACATGCACTTAGGAAACGTCTCGACAATTTAGTTGCACGGTTCCAAAAAGTAGATCCTATGGAGAAGAAGCCGGCAAGAAACTCCATGGATACTCTTTTAAAATAATTTGCTGTACAATCGGGTATTGTTACAATGCGGTGCTTAAAATAAAAATTATGTAAGAACAATGTAGGTTAGTGTAATAACAAAATACAAAATGTCAATAATAATTTACATTTTGATAATGCTACAGGTGCAGCAGAATCAGGCTCGACCATAATATTATGGGAATCCAACACTGTTCCACAATGTTACTTAGAAAGAAAGAAAGAAAAGGTTACTTAGGTGGCACTAATAGAAAATTATGTATTGTGTTACAATTGTGGACCCTGTTGGGCACAGCAAAGTAGGAGAGAGGAGGATCATTATTAAATTAGATAAAATTTAAAAAGAAATAGAAAGTTTAGTATGAAGTTTAGTTATGTTTTTTTTTTGTTTGGTATGTTAATAGATAATAACTTGGTTTTTTGAATTTATTTGCTTTTATTTAATTATTTAGTTTAGTCTAGCAAGTTATTATTGTTTTTCGTAGCGTTTTCCTGGTTACATACATACATAACATCACGCCTGTATTCCTCGAAGGTTTAGGCAGAGGTGTATAGTAACACCCTCATTTCGCCGTTATGTATAAGTCCCATGTTTGTAACAGGGGGCGAGCCTATTGCCATCAACCGGGCACAGATCCAAACTCCGGGCTGCTACTGAGGACTTCCACAAGGAAAAACCCAATAACACTTTGCCCAACCTGGGGTTCGAACCCTGGACCTCACGATCAGCAGTCGCGCTTGCCACCACAACGAGGTAGTTCCTGGTTACTATACTAATTTTCAAAAAGTTCCTCAGTCTTCCTCCCTCGTGTCGACCTCAGCCTTTTGAGAATATCTCATGCCGCGATGAAAAGATTGCTAGTCAGCAATGTTGATAACGGAGCCTTGCTGTTTTGACATTTTGACTGACGATTGTGGTTGGACTGCGATTTGGCAACAATTTTGTCAGTAGAATTGCCCTCTTATTGCCTTCTCCATCTTTTATTTTATAAGTCGTTGCATTTCTCCTGTATCGTGGGTGCGTTTACAAACACAAATGTTCACACTCACAAACATCCAGACCCGGACCAACTACTGTAGGCCATACAAATATTTGTTCCGTGCGGGAATCGAACCCACGACCCGTAGCGCAGAATCCGATCGCTCAGCCACTGCACCAAACGTGTCGTCAATCTATTGTTATTGAATATCAGTCAATTTATTTAGCAGTGATAGCCTAGTGGTGTGACCGTCGGACTGCCAAGTCATAGGTCTCGAGTTCGAACCCAAGGCACGCACCTCTGATTTTCGGATTCATGTGCGTTTTGTATAATTATCACTTGCTCAAAAACGGTGAAGGAAAACATCGTGAGGAAACCAGCATGCCTGAGAGATATTTCTCAACGGCATGTGAAGCCAAGTCAGAGGCCCATGGGCGGCATAAACTCTGACACCAGGTTAGTCACTAACCACACGAAGAGAAGAAGAACTTATTTAAGAATGGTTCACACGCGAGGTGTCCACGTGTTCAATACGACAGGTGGTACCTATCTATTGTAGTGTCTCTCCATTCACAAACACTGAACTGAACAATAATCTCGCTGGATTTTTGACACTTCCCGCGTCTTTGTTATCATGACAATGAAAACTTAATTTTAAAAGAGTACTTTTGTGCTTTATCGAATTGTAACATTGTAACATACACCTCTGTGACAATTTGAGAACGTTACAGATTAAAGATATCATTTATTTCACTATTCAATTATCTATATATATAAAAACTAGCGACCCGCCCCGGCTTCGCACGGGTGCAATGTAGATACTAATGTGGGGCACATAAACCTTCCTCTTGAATCACTCTATACCTATATGTTGCTGAAAACTGCATTAAAATCCGTTGCGTAGTTTAAAAGATCTAAGCGTACAGACAGCGGGAGCGACTTTGTTTTATACTATGTAAAGAAGATGAATCCCTATTTCCCTTGGTCACGCCATAACTTGAGAACGACTTTACAGATTGAGGTCATATTTACACAATTTTTTTTTGTCAGGACTAGAGTTCGTAGCTATGCTGAGATCCGATAGATGGCGCTGTAGTCAAATTATTTACGCGGGCACACCCGCGGGAAACAGCTAGATTTTTATAAAAGGTTGCTACAAAGTACTTGTAGTCCTGTATCGTAGGTGGTTGTCCGGAAAAAAATCTTCACATACACATACAGCCAATTCCGAAACAATTATCTGTAGGCCATACAAATATTTGGTCAAACCCGTGACCCTTCGCGCAGCAGCCACTGCGGAAATCGTGTCATCAAAATGGACCTCTACAATTTCTATAAAACATTTAATAAGGTCCATTTTTTGCTATTTCTCTAGGAATCACAAAAATAACGAATCCATTTCCACAACTTTCAACAAGAATAAATTGAAGAACTAAAAAATGAAATTTACCCCTGCATTATGCAGAAAAACATTAGCGCGGCCTAATAAAGTCCCAAATATGTCCCAAATAGCTTTATACGACCAAACTTCTAAAGTACCTACTAACCTTCGACAGAAAGAGCTATAACGTATATCATCGATGCCATCGTATTTAGTTCAAAGTCAATGAAAGAACCATCAAATCCATTAATATCACCCCAGAGTTATCAATAAGGCATGTTAATAAAAAACTGGTGATCCGAAATAATTTGTACTGTTAAAATATCGTTACGATTTTATTGTGACAATCGGCATTATTCATCCAGAATAATATTTGACATCCTGATCGCGTCCGGGGAATATATTTCATGCCGCCATTGTTAAACGTCATTACATCTGTCATCAGGATCCTGTCATAAAATTGCAACGAAATAATGTTGCCATTAAACGTTTTTCATTCTAGAAATATGTTTATGGTATATCATTTAAAATATTTTAACGTCGTTTTATGTTATGCAGATAGAGGATTAACATAAAATATAAAATAAATAAATAATCTCATATACCTAAAGATATACAATATAATAATTACAAACCTCATCTTAAAATTACGTGTAATTAAATCTATAAAAGTGTCTATGGCTATTCAAATTTACTGCAGGAGAAATAAAAAAGAATATGAAATTACATTAATAACTAATGTTATAAAAAGATATCCTTGTAGATGCGCGCGTTTTATGATCCCCTGGTAGTTCTTCGACATGGCGTTTTCCGTTCCATATGCATAAAATTACTTACTCTTTACAGAAAGTGTACGTAAGTAGTCACTTCCTTCACCCACGCTAATGAAAAGCATTGACTGTTCACAGTTTATTATCTCCTGGTAGTTGGTAGTGAAATAATGCAAGCGCATTGCCCCAGATCTCGTACTCAGTTAAACGCAGAGTACCATTAGGTACTTGCTACACTAATGCAGGATAATAAACTCTTCATTTTAGAGCCGCCGGATTAAGCTTTTCTGTGGTGACATTCAACCTACTTAGATTTCACGTCTTCTGAAATTCAAAACATAACTTAAAATTAGAATAATTAGGTATAACTAGGTTGTATTATAGTAATGATCTAAACCTAACAAACCCACCGATAAATCACAGATTTACAAGCTTTAATTTAGAAAATCTGTTCCCCTACGTTTAAGAAAACGTTATTAATCATTAAAGTCCGATCTAAATATTTTAACGTTTAGCCAGTCATCAGATATTGTCAATAGCATACCCCCTCTCATCTATTTATTTATAAATCCAACCTTAAGCTGCATGTATAAAGTTTATTTTGGTGTGGCCTACGTGTTTTTTGAAGAAATTTCCACCCTCTGTTTACCAAACTCTGAAATCCTTAAAGAGAAACTTATAGTCACGTAGTTTTGATACTGTATGCACGCTATGTACTGCGGCTAGAGATTTAGGTACTTGCGTCGAGTTTTTTTTCAGTAAATATACCATAATTAGGATAATATTATTTTTAATCCTTCTCATATAACGGCCTGTATGCAGTAACTGAACAGTTTCAGAAAGATAATAACAACAAAACAAACAATGGTCCCGGCGCGGTGCGGCGCTGCTGTACGCACCCACAACAACAAACAACTCCACACAGATAACCGATTCACAAGTTTCCCGACGTGAACATTCGAAAATGGAACGCGATCCTACGTAACACTGACACAACTCTCGCACACTTACATAGCGCCCGGGGAAAAGCTACACACACATGTTAAGCGACCAGAACGTGTTGAGCTCGGGCCCGCCAGGATTCTGATAAACGTTTGGAATGCCGCAACCTCGTTATGGAGCTCGTGAGAAAATGGTTGGTGCTAGAAAGAGATGGAGATATAACGCAGAGGGCGACCTCACACCAACGCAGTAAGGTAGGTTTCCCGGGAGCCGGGCGTAGTACTAGAGACACATTGATCCACAGGCGGCAGCAGAACGTCTGGCAACATCGATTGTGCAGTTTCCTGCAACCGGCCGTTGCCATGGCGACCGCCCACCTCTGCACCCCGCCTGCGCTACGTGTATTTTGAAACTTTTCTATTACAAGGTTTTATTAGATTTTTATTTGACTTATGTAATGAGAGTTTTCAACAAAAAGATGATGCGTGGCGGTAAATGCGCGCTATATTTAAAGGGAGTTGGCGTTTCCCGCTTATTTTTATGAGGCTATTTGAAAATTGTAGCCACGTGGAATGACGCTGTTAATCTTTCTGTGTACGGTACCAAGTTAGCTATAGTAATAATTATAATAAAGATACTAATATCAGTAATATAACAATAAAAATGTTTTATTTAAAAAATAGAGACCTTTTCGTAGAAGCTTCTAATTTTGGTCGGATTATAAAAAAAGCGCAGAATGAATTGAAATCAGATTACAACACAAATAATATTTATATTTGGATTTACTAACATACATACTCGTGACTGACATCGCCATCGTCCCACGTAATATCCGATAATGATTGATCCGTTGAGACAGGATTGGACAATATAGGGAAAATCATTTATATCATTCCCCATCCCATGAGAACCATCAGCAGAAGTATTTGACCATCCATGAAATTAAGCATACACCGAGATCCGTTATGATCTGTTATTATTATACGGCGCAATTGGATAATATTAAATAATGAAACAAAGATTTTAGCTGAGATTTTCCTATAACTACAATATAAAAAGTGCTACCTAAAGTTGAAAAATTGAAAATGAATCTTCATCAAAATGTCTCAACAAATACCAGGACAACATATACTAAAGGTGATCTATCAAAATTATACTTCACAAAGTCAGGCGACTAACATAAGGCTTTCCTATACGTGACGAGGAAGCGACTCCGAGTGTCTCGGAGAGACATCACTGTCGCTCGCAACAACTGTTACACGACAAACTGAGCCGTTGTATGTCGCTCACGTTTCACGCGACATGGCAGCATGTAACAGTATTGCGTATAAGATTTACGGAGCCATGAATTTGCACGCAAAGTCGGGAATTAAAGAAATGCAGAAGGTTGGTTTAACATTTCACTGACTGAACTACTTTTCTTTGAAGTATGGCGAAGCTGAAAATGGTACGGGTGAATGGGTCTTACCTAAGTAAAGCTTGAAGAAAGAAGCTGGAGTGGATTGGATGTGGAAGACTGAGAACCGGATGTTATGGCACAACTTGGAGGCCCATATCTAGCGGTATAATACAGCAGTCATAACCTAGCGATTGAACGCTTGCCATCCATACGGAAGAGTCTGAGTACGATCCCGGACCACCTCAGACTTTTCAAATTCATCTGCGGAATAGAATTTGATTATCACTTGCGTTAACGGTGATGGAAATTATCGTGAGGAAACCTGAGAGGGCACTAAAAAGTTTCGATGGTGTACGTGTGTAGTCTGCCAACTCGCTGCAAGCGAGCGTGGTGGACCAAGGCCTAAACACTTCTGATTCTGAGAAGATGCCCGTACTCAGCAGTGGTAATGGGCTCATTATGCTATATCCAGCACTGGACTGGGAAATAAATATTGAATCGATTGAAGTTACGAGGTAGCTACCTCATTACATTAAACCGGGCGTCACACATCAAGGTGGTGCGGGCAACGAAGCACGTGGTAACAGGGCGGGGCCAGGATTTTATACTGCACCGCTCTGGCCCTGCAGTCGTATCCTGTCTAACGTTAGCAGTATACTACACAGAAACTTCCTGCATTCGTCGCCAGGCGCACGCACACTAACGCAACACTGCAGTGCGTCTATTCCAAAAAGCTTACACAAGAGTGAGACCCCTTATTTTAGCTGAGGATTCGGTGTAATTGAGCATTGCGTATGTCTGCGTGGGACAGGCGAATTTTGGCAAGTTAAGTTTTTTTTACTACTGCAGCTCAGCCTGCAGTTAGACATAGCCCTCTTGTTGACCGGGCTGGTGACTGCATCTCATCCCTTTCGCACCTTGCCGGTACTGCTTCTCTCCACCTGCCTGAGGTATTTAAAAACCTCAACTCGATAGTTCTAGCCTGAATGTCTTGTCAACGGCAGAGTACTCTTGTGGGTGTGGTTGTTATTTTTGGGAAAAGAATAAGCCACCCTTTCCTCACCTATGGGTGTCGTAAAGGCGACTAGGGGATAAGGTTTTGAAGATAGGCAGCAGCGTCCTCCTTGGGAGGCCCATGTTGAACAGTGGACGTTTATGGACTGATATGATGTTGATAATGATGATGTCTGAAACCTATTTGTATAATAACATAATACTAGTATCACTTGTAGTCGAAAAACGACCTTTATTATAACTTTAACTGCAACATACACACATTTTTTATGCACATCTATGGCAAAGTACCTTTCGAACGATACAATTATCATTCCCCCTCCTTTTATAATAAACTAGCGACCCGCCTTGGCTTCGCACGGGTGCAATATAGATACTAATGTGGGGCATAAAAACCTTCCTCTTGAATCACTCTATCTATTGCTGAAAACTGCATTAAAATCCGTTGCGTAGTTTTAAAGATCTAAGTGTACAGACAGCGGGAGCGACTTTGTTTTATACTATGTAAAGACAAAAAAAATGTACATGTATTTTCTATGTTCACCATGCCTTCTTGTAATAATACATAGTTAAATGTAGAAATTAATGCCGCGCCCGCTGCACCTACTTCGTGACGCTAACTTTATAGAAGTTTATTTAACGAAACTATTCGTCTCTGTCATTGATTGAAAACTTCCAGGTCGGTACACTGCAATGCAATCTTAGAATGTAGGTACTGGGAAACTATAAGTGTGGTGGGAGATCGACAGGTATTTAGAGATTTTTCGTTGCGTTTCCTTGCTTTTTTCTCCTTTTCTTATAGGTTTCCCGGCTTATTTAGATGACAGACCTTTCTTTAGAACTACAAGATTATCCTTTTAATGTCCTAATATATTTGTTTTATTTAAATGCATAGATTACCCCCTATCGAACGTCTATTTAAAATAGCCAATCATATTGCTCTTGTCACTTCCCGCGCAACCCGTGCTTTCCGCCAAATTTGGTGAACTCGAAACAAAACAAAATGTTCAACATACGGTATCTATAGGGGGTAATCTATGTTTAAAGGTGTCTGGACATGTACTGCATGCAGTGCAATTCCGCCATGATAACACAAAAAAAAACAAAAATAGAACCAAAACGCATATTAAAAAAAAATGAAGCCGTCGCGGGACACTTTACAGATATGACACATAGAAACTCATTCTGTAAAAAAAACTAGCCGAGTCAAACCGACGAGAGCCGATGAGCTACAAAGGTCTGCCGTCGTGTGTCTGCCATCGCGAGCGTCGCCACGCAACAGCCGTTCTCACACCCGTACCACCGTATTAGATGTCACCAAATATTCCAAAGCACATTTTGTGTATCATCCTGATAAATATTAACTGACAAATCTTTTCCATTTCCACAGGCATTAAACAAACTAATTATAAATTAATTTAAACTATCTTAATTTTAAATGTAGAACAGTCAACTACGTTCAAAGTTAACCATAAACATTTAATAAAGTTAGAATTTGCTGTCTTGAATGTAACGTCAATGTCCCGAGGCTGCACAGTGAACTGGTAGCATCCTTCATTTTATTATCTCCTAGTCATCACTTTACGATAGTCACGGAACAACTAATTCCAAAGTTTGATTTTTTATAAAGTTACTTACTAGCCGTTGCGCGCTGTTTCACTCGCATCTGGAAACTACTTCATGTACTCGGACAGACATGATCTGTCTGTTTGCCAAATTTAAATCAAATCCATTCAGCCATTTATGCGTGATTGAGTGACAAACATCCAAACGTCTTCACAAACTTTTATATCTTTACATAGTATGTAACCCTTCCTTGGCACTCGTGTAAAAACAAAGTCGCTCCCGCTGTCTGTACGCTTAGATCTTTTAAACTATACGCAACGGATTTTAATGCAGTTTTTAACCGACTTCCAAAAAGGAGGAGGTTACTGTGTTCGTCTATATGTTTTTTTTTTTCGTATATATTCATCGATATTTTCGCCAATTGTGAACCGATTTTAATGATTCTTTTTTTAATGGATAGGGTATACTTCGAAGTTGGTCCCATTTAAATTTGGTGAAGATCTGATCAAAAACTTCGGAGATAGACAATGGAACTCCTCAATGACGAACAGTACGCATATTGTGATGATGTGATTATGTTACGAGCAGCGTCTTTAGTGGGTCCAACCAAGTTTTAATTAAGGCCACTAAAATGAAAAAAATAAAAACTTTTTTACCAAAAATTTAAACCGACTTCAAAAAAGAATAAAATAATTACCATATAAAATTAACAGTTTCAGAAGTCGGTGCCTTCAATTTGGTTCAGCGTGGATCAGCACCGACTTCTGAAACTGTTAATTTTATATGGTAATTATTTTATTCTTTTTTGAAGTCGGTTTAAATTTTTTTTTAAAATGTTTTTATCAGCAATAGATAGAGTGATTCTAAAGTAAGGTTTATATGCCCCGCATTAGTGTTTACATTGCACCGTTTTGAAGCCGGGGCGGGTCGCTAGTTTATAATATTACTTGGTCTAGTTACTAGCAAGCGCGACTGCTGTTCGTGAGGTCCTAGGTTCGATCCCCAAGTCGGGCAAAGTGTTATTCGGTTTTTCCGTGTGAAATTCTTCAGTAGCAGCTCGGAGTTTGGATTTGTGCACGGTTGATGGAAATAGACTCGCGCCCTATTATATTAGACAATCATAACGCCGAAATGAGGGTGTTACTATACCTACACCTCTGCCCAACCCTGAGGGGAATACAGTCTTGATGTTATGTTAATAAGTAACTACTTAATTAATTGGTCCTTCTTTCTAACTAGTGATAAATAGGTTTGGGTTTGTGGTCTATTGTGCCAAGATTCAATGGGACTCCTTAAATAGCTAGTCGTCTTAGGGAGCGTGATAATTAAGGTAATCATTTTGACGGTAGAGAGTACAAGCACATAGCAAGCGGGTAGATTTGTGAATGTTGCGTTGAATTTGATACTTTAGTTACTGTTATTTAATAGTACTACTAGCCCAAGAACTACTACTTGTCCCAAATGCTGTTAGAATAGGACCTTTTAGAATAGAGCCTCTTTTGACGTCAAATTGATGTTGAATTCATTCGATTGTTTTTCTAATACTACACGTAATTGCTGCCGTGTAACGCAGTTACAAAAGGTCCTATCCTAACAGCATTTGGAACGGATAATCTAATTTTAATCTATACTAATATTATAAAGCTGAAGAGTTTGTTTGAACGCGCTAATCTCAGGAACTACTGGTTGGAATTGAAAAATTATTTTGGAGTTGGATAGTCCATTTATCGAGAAAGGTTATAGGCTATATAACAGCACGCTACGACCAATAGAAGCGGAGCATAAATGAAAAATGTTGCCAAAACGGCAAAAATGTCCACCCGTGCGAAGCCGGGACGGGCCGCTAGTAATACATAATGTAATTTAATGTATTAAAAAGCTCATAAGTGGATATAAAATTATATTGATTTACTTATTTTAAAACAATATACGTAGGGTAACTACCTAACTATGTTCTGTTTTTTATTTTAAAGGTAAAACTTACATAAATTATATTTTTACTATATTTTTAAACACTAGGAACTTCTTTTTTGACATTCGAACCTTTCTATCTATAAACCAGTCCTATTTCGTGATAAAAGCCTCTTGCAAGTTTTTGTTGTCCTAGTACTATAAAGTTACATCGCACGGAGAAACTTAATCTCGCACGCAACACTCAATGATTCAGTCGCCACCCTGACGAGGGACGGTGACCAGACCTTGAGTATACGACCTTTGCTACATAGAAAGCGGGCGTAATGTATGAGTTAGTTAGTTATAAACGATGTCACACTGAAAGCGTGGCGGCGCGGCGGGGAGGGTGTTTTCATATAGCCAATACAGCACGCACCGCTTCCGATTCGCTTTCTATGTCATCGTCATCATCGTATCAGGTAAAAGTCCATTGCTGAGCATGGGCTGCTTAATGACCGCTCCGTAATGAACAGTTATAAGGAAATGAGTGACGATGCTTAAGCATTTCCGGCGCACCTTGAATTGTCAGCCCTCGCCACCAACCGTGCTGACTAGCTAATATTATCACCACGGCATGAGCTATTCTCGTATAGTTCATTTTACAACTTGTACGCGCCACCACTATTGTGCTCGACGCGTAGGTATTTCACATACATAATGAAGTAATTTGTAGTACAGAGTATAACATATAAAATCTTGGCATTGGATCTGTAATTTGTCGGATTACAAGGTCCTCTTTTGTAAAAAAATCCGGACTATAGGGGATGTTAGGCAGTACTCTATAATCCGACAAATTCGATAGTTCGACACTGCCCTGCAAAACGTTTGTCGGATTACCGGGGGTCCACTGTTTTGCTATAATCTCCACACTTGACAGACATCGCAGTATATTGTTATTGGTAAACAGGAGAACGCTGGTGTTCAGCCTCTTGACACAACCCCTCAGTCGCCTTATAGGGTACCTACAGGTGGCGGAGGGTGGTCCGTTATTTGCTTGGAACCGCACCCTTGATTCCTCGCAGCGGGCAGCACAGCGGGCGATGGTTAATTTTCTAACTAGGTACCACTTGAAATAATTTAAGAGATTTGCTTCTGAGATTTTTCTTGAAGGGTAGAGGGGAATTATAACTAATTAAACGTACGATTTTTAAAAAAGATGTACGTGCGGTATAGCTTTTTTATTTTATTTTAGAAAATTTTATTTATGAAGTTTTCATTGCCGAGCGTCGATATGTAGGTGTATAAGGACTATTTGAGACATTTTATAGAAAAAAATTGGTCCCATTCTACAGTAAAGCATGCAAGCTTTGAATAATAGATTGAGGAATGATGAGATTAGACAAAGTTGCGGTTTAAAAGATGATGTAATGACAATACCTATAATTGAAAGGAGTACATATGCTTAGGTGGTTTCGTCATGTTAAGAGAATGAGTGAACGGCGATTAACAAAAATAATTTATAAGGCGGATGTCATTGGAAATGCCGGTAGAGGACGCCCTAGAAGGACACACATCGATGTTATTGGTGATGTTCTTCACAAAGAACAGGTGCATAGTACTCTCAACCGGCGTGCGTGTATAACAAGATGTATAAATGTTGATGAATCGTAAGGAGTATATAAGAATCGTAGCATGTGTCATTCTACAGGTTCTGTCTACCCCCATGGGAAAAAGGCGTGAGTTTATGTATGTATGTAGGTAAGTACGCGTAGTTCTAGTTCTAGAAATATGTACGACAAAGTATTTTTCAGTTTGCAAAATTCTGCTACGTACCGATTGTGTATCCAGTTTATTTATTTTCATGAAACGTATTTACATTTTTAATTAATACCACCAAAAATTAAAAAAACCTCACGATCAGCAGTCTCGCTTGCCACCACTGAGGCAGTTACAGAAGAGGAGTACAGAATGCCTTTCTAATATTCCGTGTTCGTTACCAGTTATCTCGGTATTGTGTTATTTTTCTGTTTTGCGTGGTAGTAAGGTTATACAATAAATAAAATAAAATGTTGTCTATTCCATATAAACTTCCACATTAAGTTAAATGTTCTCCTTGTGATATTCATGTAGATATCTGATTCCTTACTAATTGGCCATTCCATGAATAGTTTTATTTTGTAGTCATCCCACATATCTCATAAACAGGGCGAACTCGTATTCGACGTTTCCTTTAACACTCTCCCTGCCATGGGAACCGCCGGCGACCCCCAAAAAATGTTGTTCAACAGGCCAAAGCACATTTTTTAATAACTTTATCACATTTTCCATAACAGCACGCCAGTAGTTGTAAAAACTATTTGAATTCGGGAGGTCAGGGCGGATCCCACGGCGTCCTGAAAGACTTTTTTTGACCCGCCACGGCCTCTTGTAATAATGTTGACTTTTAACTCACGGCGTTCACAAGCAGAAACTTTGGGACCCGCCGGCGGCCTCCATGGCCTCCTGATCGTAAAAAGTATTATATATTGTCGGCGAGGAGAACGTCACGGCGTGATAGTGTGTCCTTTATCTTTTTTTTTTTTTTTTTTTTTTATTTATTTCAACAAAAATTACTTATGAGTATTTTACATATCCTCTGCCAAACTGCAGGACAGTTTGTCGGCAGTGTTCTCGTGGACACAGCTCTTAGTTTTGTAAACAATACATAATATATATAGATCGGCGCATATCGACTTGCCCGCCATCCCAGCACGCGCGGCGAAGGTACATGCTCCTAGCGTCCCGACCACCGCCGCAGCCCCCCCCCCCCCCCCGCGATGACAGACGAGCTACCCAGCGCGAGTGAGACACCACAGCGGCCGCCCGACCGCCAGCAGCACGTCGCGCGCGCATGCTAGCATGGCCGACCGCGACTCCTTAACAATTTAGGTTCCAGCGCTAGGGACACAGACCCAAATAGTGCTTACGCAGGATATTTTTTAAGGCATTTTTAGACACTGTTTCGGTAGAAATTCCCTTAGGTAATTCGTTTAACAATGTTGGAACTAGCCATTTCCTCGTCCTTTGACCAAAATAATTCCTCACCTTGGGGACCGAGTATTTGTTTCTCTGTGTTGCTTTACGGGTTGGTCGGTTATACACTTTCTTTACTTTATGTTCACTTTTGTTGTGCTGTTCTAAAATTATAGTTGTCTTTACTTTTTTCTGTATGGGTAATATTCTACAAATTTTAAATAATTTTTCGTACTCCTTATTAATGCTATCTTTAGTTGCCTTGTTTACTAGTAATTTTAGTAATCGAATTTGCAATAGTTTGATTTTATTTAAGTGTACCGGAAACGTCAGTCCATAACCACCCAAACCGTAGTTTATTGTTGCCTCTGCAAGCGCATGGTAAAGAATATACAGTATCCGCCTACTAACTATATATCTTAAATTGCTAAATTTCCCTAGTACGGAGCGTAGTCTGTTACATACAGTGTCTACGTGTGCGTCCCAAGTGAATCTTTCATCAATTAATAATCCTAGGTATTTGTATTTCGCTACACGCTCAATACACTCACATTGGCAGTTTGCATTGCTATCGTGCAGGCATTCGTACGAGTGACCTTTTATCGAGATATAGGCACTTTTAGCTATGTGGTTATACGGGGACGATATCAACATACACTTGGTTTTTTTTATATTAATAAGGATACCATTATCGTGAGCCCATTTGACCACACTATCTAAATCTTCTTGCATTGCCGACCGGATCAGTTCACAGTCCCGACCGCTGTATGTCAAGCACGTATCGTCTGCATACATGTATGCATTACAATTTTTAATGACATTGACCATACTGTTGACGTGCATGATATACCCTATCGGGCCATAAACCGACCCGGTCGGCACTCCGTAATCGACTTTACCGCGGTTACTGTCTATTCCCTTAACCTTAACTTTCAGATACCTATTATCTAGATACTGCCTGAACCACCCTTTTACAGGGCCCCGTATTCCACACTCATCCATGGCCTGCAGCAAGCCCTCATGCTCCAAAGTATCGAAGGCTTTTTTAAAATCAATAAAGGTCAATAGAACCACCTCCTTTGTATTCAATGAGGTGTTTATGTCATCTGTAAACTTACTTAATGCCGTTGCTGTGCTTCTATTTGGCCTAAAACCGTGTTGAATATCCGTTAATAAATTATTATTTTCTAGAAACTTTGTGATTTGTCCTACAATTACTTTTTCAAAAATTTTATTAATTACACTCAATATCGCGACGGGCCTATAATTTGTGTACTCTTTGTATTTCCCCCCCTTGAAGATTGGTCTAATAATTGAAGTCTTTAACTCATTAGGGTATACCTGTCGTTCTATACACTTATTAATGAAATGTGCAAGAACTTGGCTGATAGGGAACTTAATAGTTTTTAAATCCTGTACTCGAATGCCGTCAGAGCCTGGGGACTTGCTGCAGCTTAACTTATCTATTATTAAACATATATCTCTAGGGCAGGCCTTTTTAAATCTAAAACTTACATAACTTTCTTTTACATATTCACATCTTTCATAAAACAAATGGCTACATAAGTGGTTCTGTTTAATCTACGGCTGTATTTTGATTAAAACTGATTAATTATAAGATTTTTGTTAATTAATTAGCTATACGATATCGTTAACAAATAGAGCGTTTAACATTAGTTAGACAACACGACATAAAAATATAAAACAAACAAGAGTAACAAATTAGCACCCCATGTACCCTAGCTGAAAGGCAGTAGATTTAGATAAATTGTTTTTTTTTTTGGAAAATAAACATATTTCGTTATTAAATGTTCTTTAACTTTGAAGTATCAAGTTGAATAGCTTTCATTTCCATATCAACATGTAGCTGATACTTCAACAAAGCTTTTCATGTATTCAATGTTCAAGAATACCAACCAGTTGAAAGTAATGTGATGTGTGTGTTCGCTGTTCGATGTTTGTGTCATCTTGTCTCTCATGTTGTGATCATCTTCTATGCGTACGCGCATCGTTTATCCGATTGAGTTGAAACTTTATAGAGTTATTGTTGACACTTGCGCGAAAGTTTCTGACATAGTGCCATCAACGTGTAATAGGTGGCGCGCGATTTGTATCGTATAATATGAAGGGGGAGTCAAATTTATATGGATAAAAACTTCTTACGCGAGCAAAGCCGCGAGCGCACAGCTAGTCTCTACATAGTATAAAACAAAGTCGCTCCCGCTGTCTGTCTGTCCCTATACAATACAATACAATACTCTTTATTGTACACAAAACAAACAAGAAACATGACTATAAAAATAGAGATGTACAATGGGCGGTTTTATCGCACTAGGCGATTTCTTCCAGACAACCTTTGGATGGACACGAAGTGCAAGAAAAAAAAGAGAGAGGTAGTTCTCAGTGTAACAATTAATGTGTATGTAATACATAATATAAACAGACAATTAATAGCTATACATAAAGATGCAAACTTAACTATATTGATAAGTAGTGATCCTTGACGAGTCTTTTGAAAGTGACCAAGGATGGCGCACGTCTAACTGTAACTGGCAAAGCATTCCAAAGCCGAACAGCCTGGACTGTGAATGATTTACCAAAGAAGTTGGTAGAATGCATTGGCATTTTTAACGTCAGATTCTCTGATGTATGTATGCTTAGATCTTTAAAACTACACAACGGATTTTGATGCGGTTTTTTTTAATAGATAGTGATTTAAGAGGAAGGTTTATATGCCCCCACATTAGTGTCTACATTGCACTCGTGCGAAGCCGGGGCGGGTCACTAGTAATGTATAAATATATTCTACAGAATAGATGAATACGATACCTCGTACGGGAGGAGCTTGTGGCCGAACATACGATTTGCGAGGTTAAGCTGCGCTTGCAGCGGTCAGTCCGTGGATGGATGACCGTTCGTTACACATCGAGACCCCACCGTGCCTCGGAGAGCACGTTAAACCGTCGGTTCCGGGTGTCATAAGAATACCTATGACAGTCGTTACGGCTAGTCAGAAGCCCGAAAGTTCGATAACCGGTCTAACCTTAGAATATTGACATTACCTAGTTACTTAAATATAAATTACTAGCTGCATCCTCACGGCTCCGCCCGTAGCCTATGTTACTCAGTGATAATGTAGCTTTCTAACGGCAAAAGAATTTTTGAAATCGGTCCAGTACTTTTAAGTTTATTCGTTACATACAAAAATACAAATCTTTCCTCTTTATAACATTACTAGCTTTTACCCGCGGCTTCGCTCACGTGGAAGTAACATGATGTTTTTCCAGGACCAAAAGTAGCCTATGTTACTCTCCATCCTTTCAACTAACTCTATGCCGAAAATCAAGTCGATTGGTTGCTTAGTTAGGGCGTGAAGGAAGGACAAACAAACAAACAAACACTCGCATTTATAATATTAGTATGGATAGTATAGATCTGATATAGATGACCCGCACATGAATTCGAAAAGTCAGAGGTGCGGGCCGAGATCGAACTTCTACCCACTTAGACTGCAAGGAAGGCAAGCGACCGTTAGGCTATGACTGCTTTTTTAAATCGCCCTCAATTATATAAAATCCGCTGTCCCCCAAATCCAATGACCAGCACATAATCTAAACAATTCGCATCCTTTTATCAGGGATTAGGTAATCAAAAGGCTTGTGAGGTAAAAAGCGGCTGAATCCAGCATCCATTAGGCAGGCCAGACGGGCAGACACAAAAGAACTGTGAAAACGCCTGCCGCCTGCATTCGAATTAGTTATGTGCCTCTTTGAGCTACTTGGATGCCTCTGTTACAAAAATATTGCTGGGAGTGTGCAGAATTGATAGATATATAGAACCGGTAGATACTGCAGATAAAGCTCATCTTCTTCTTCTCTCGTCTAGGCGCGATCGCAGCCAAAGACTTTGGGCAGTCATTTCAACGGTAAAAAAGGTAGCACATTAGAATGCATTGCTTAATTTTTTTGCAAATTATTTATTTTTGACGGTTTGTTAATTTAACGTGGTGTACAATTTGTGGGGGGTCATGACCCCTACGACCCCCCCCCCCCCCCCCCCCACCGAACCGCCACTGCTCTTATGTTGCCACAAAAACTAAGAGAATAACTCATACCGTTGTCACACTTTAGAGGTCAAAGTCAAAGTATTTATTTCAATTAGGCACATAAAAGGCACTAATGAACGTTAAAGTTACAAAGAAAATAGAATTGATTCTAGTTGCCCCTTCCAAAAGGTAGTTTCGTATGGAGAGGAATGGGCAAGGAACTCCACCGTTACTCTTTTAAAATGTCTTACAATATTTTGTATAGGTACATTAATTATACAATTATATGTGAAAACGATGCACCTAGAATAAAATTATACCACAAAAGGTAAAAAAAAATAAAAAATGAAACAATGACATATTAATTATGTGATAGGTACATGGTGCTCACATATTTAAAAACATTGCAAAAGTATACGTTTTCCCAAAAAATTAAAAGTAATAGGTCAGTGTATGAGTTTAGGTACTTATAGAATCTAAAATAAACGGCTTTAATAAAATAAATTATACAATTAAAATAGCAACCTAGATTGTCCTATGGAGCTGGACCAGCATGTTTCCAAGCGTTCTTATCCTGGATATAATCGTCTAATTTGTATTAAGCTTGTTTACAAAGTGTACTTTTAATATGACTTTTAAATTTTCTTTCATTTAATTGCAATATATCACAAGGTATTTTGTTGTAACATTTAACACAGTACCCCATAAAAGATGTCTGTACTTTAGATAATCTGAAAAATGGTCGATCTAGTTTATCTTTTTTTCTAGTATTAGAGTTATGTCTATCGCTTATTTTATTAAAAAGATGTAGATTTTTTTCTTACATACATAATATTTTCATAAATGAATTGGCAAGGTACCGTCATAATATTAATCCCTTTAAATAGTTCCCTAAGAGATTCGCGGTGACGTAGGTTATAAATGGCTCTGACAGCTCTCTTTTGCAAAATAAAGATGGAATCAATGTCAGCAGCCCGACCCCACAGTAAAATGCCACATGACATAATGCTGTGAAAGTAGCTAAAATAGACTTTAGAAGTCAGTCAGGTGGCTTTAGAAGTCAACCCTCAACCAGCATGTGCACATAAAATTTAGCAGCCGTGTACTTACGGGAGGACAATGAAAAACACTTTAAACCGTACAGTATATATCGTTACCGGAAAGCCAATACTACTTAAGCACCATTTTTGGCCAAAATTTGTTATATATATCGTTGGATTGGATTTTTTGAACTCAATCCAACGATATATATAACTTATTTTGGCCAAAAATGGCGCTTAAGTAGTATTGGCTTTCCGGTGAAGATATATTTTAATAATAATTACAATTAGATCAGCAGGGCGTGGTCCGTGACAATGAGAGGAGTCTAGGATCTTCTTATGCAGGTGTAGTACTCAACTTGGCATTGCAGCGTCGCAAGAGAGGGCGAACTGCAGCGTGCCCGACCTTTTATAGACCGGGATCCCACCACCCGTCACACTATATTGAAATGCTCGATGCTCTTTTCTTTCCATCAAGCTCATTATATAGAACTATTTGTAAAAACATTCACTATGAGTATAACTTTCTGCGTTGAGCGCTCTCTGTAATATTTAATTAAATTAGGTCAGCGCTTTGATCCGGATAAGAGTTCCAATGCACGAGCAGAACAGCTCCCATAGTTATTGTAACCATTTTTGTACCATCAAACATAGCTCTGAGTCGAGACAGATAGCTCGGTTGGCACAGTAGCTGAGCGATTAAATTTTGCGTTATGGGTTATGGGATTTCGATTTCCGCACATGACAAATATTTGTAAGGCCTACACATAGTTATTACGTGTTCTGGGTGTATGTGCATGTCAGATTTATGTCTGTTAACGCACCCTCAGTGGTAAAAAAAGATTCAGATATAATAAAAAAGGGATAAATTAAATTGTTATGATAGGATTCTCTATTTTAAGGCCTTTTTCAAACGTTTTTCGTCATATGCGTGGGTGGCACACTGTACTTGTAACTATTTTGTCTACCTTCGACGTATCTATTGAGGAGGAGGGATTTTTATTACAGGTCCCGACTCCATAGGTCATAGACGAATAAACCTAAACATGTCAGGTCGAATGTGACCGTCTGGATCGCAGTAATTGGTTTTTAAGTTTTCTCCATCGAATTAATATGTTAATTCACTTTTGATAACTTTTATATTTAAAAGTGAATTTTAGAAGACAAACTTGGAATACAAAGTTCGTTATATGTTTTGAATTAAAATGATTTGTTTAGAGTTGAGGGGCTCGTGGCTAACTACCAATCGCGCAGATCATACGATTTGCGAGGTTAAGCTGCACTTGCCGCGGTCATTCTGTGGATGGGTGACCGTTTGTTACACATAGAGGGAGGGCACGTTAAACAGTCGGTCCCAGGTGTTATACGATTACCCACGACAGTCGTTATGGGAAGTCAGAAGCCCGAAAGTCTAACAACCGATCCAACCTAAGGATATCGACATTACCCAGTAACTGGGTTGCGGAGGTCTGATGGCAGGCGCTCCGTGTAAAATACTGGTATTCTGCCGCGTCTGGTTAGACGAGAAGCTGACCCCAACATATTTGGGAAAAGGCTAGCACAGAACGAATCGAATAGCGCAGCGTAGGTAGGCCTCCCACTAGGTGGACCGACGACATTGTGAATAACGCGGGCTACCGATGGATGCTGGCGGATTGTCGTTCGATGTGGCGGTCTAAGGGGGAGGCCTTTGTTCAGCAGTGGACGTCTTCAGGCTGATGATGATGACGATAGCATAGAACGATCGGTTTTATCTTGCAGTACCCCTGCAGCATCAGAATTAAAAGTTGAAATTATTATAATGTTGTATTGTCATGGGAATTGAATTTGTGTGCGAAGTTTCAAGAGAATCGTTTAAGCTGAAATAGTTGAAAAATCTGTTGCAAGATATGAATCAAGCAAACAAACAAAAATACGAACTGGACCTAATCTTTACATAGTATAAAACAAAGTCGCTCCCGCTGTCTGTACGCTTAGATCTTTTAAACTACGCAACGGATTTTAATGCAGTTTTCAGCAATAGGTAGACCGATTCAAAATGTTTATATGCCCCACATTAGTATCTACATTGCACCTGTTTGAAGCCGGGGCGGGTCGCTAGTTAAAAATAAAATGGTTTTGCTGACAATTTTCAAGGAAAAGATTCGAAAATCGTGACTTCTCTTTATAAATTAACGCCTACATGACAGTTTTCTATAAAAAACCTATGTGAAATCTATAAGTAACAAATAACAACGCAAATCTCAGGACAAACTCCACGGGTAGCATAAATGTGTGGAAATTATCTATCAACATTGAACGCCTGTAAAATCTTTAGTTTTTCCCGGTCGGGCGTGCATTTCCGATCTAATCAACAACGTACCTGGGTGAGAGGCGCGCTCGCGTGGGTGAACTGTTATCGTATTATGCGTTCCTGGTACCTGTACGTATCGATTATACTTAAATTTCGAAGGACGCAGAACTGTCACAATAGTTGGATTGTGTGCGTTTCCATTGAATTTGGTATTTGGATTCTAAAATAGATGCGCATTTAATTGAGTTTCAAGGTGTATTCATTGGAGCTGGAGTTATTTCTGCCGTTCTAGTACTTTGCTATGTGTTGTATTAATTTAAACTTTTGACCGCGCAAGTCGGGTTTACACGACAAATGTTTTCGTGCCCGTATCGCCTCAGTCGTATAAGAAGACTGAGGAGACGCGGCCACGAAAACATTTTTATTTGTCGTATAAAGCCGACTGGCCGGTCAAAGGGTTAGTCACAACGAACACCTCACAATACCTTTACATTCTACACAGCTTCTAAAAGTCCACCGCTGGACATAAGAGGCAACACTACAGCACCCGAACATACGTTTCCTGCTAAGATCCTTTGTTTATTTTTTCGATTCGACTGCTTGTAAGATGGTCTTGTGGACCGTTTCTACGTAACCGGGCAGTTATTGGTGAGACCTGAAGGGTCTCCAATCAATGGGCCACCATCCTATCCCAGTCAGCCTTCAAATAGCGCACATACATTTTTTACAGTAATGACCAATAAAACTGACCCAGACAATGACACACCACAGTAAACTATTAACAAAAGTGATGTGTTAACAAATTTTATGTATTGTGCGAGCGTTGCAGTGTGACGTCACACAGTCTAGGTTGGTTCAAAGCTGCACTATTACCGCAGCAGACCGAAACAGATCGAAACTGCACGCCAGACTGCCAGACTGCTAGACATAGCTATAACCTATCTATTACCTAGAGTACCGACGAGACTTTTTAATAACCAACCCTCACCGGCTCTCTAAAAGGGGGATTACGCATTGTAGGGTTTCGATAATTATTTCTATGGGCCGATGAGCTTAGTGAAATGTTACTGCCTAATTTGATGATTCAATGGTATTTATTGCTTTTAACTCTGTTCGTAATTTATGTAGCTATAATTATGTCTATTTTTTATTTAAAAAGTGAATGTGATGATGAAATTACGTTTATTAATTACTAGCGACCCGCCCCGGCTTCGCACGGATGCAATAAAGATACTAATGTGGGGCATATAAACCTTCCTCTTGAATCACTCTATCTATTGCTGAAAACTGCATTAAAATCCGTTGCGTAGTTTAAAAGATCTAAACGTACAGACAGCGGGAGCGACTTTGTTTTATACTATGTAAAGATTCTGAATGTTTCGAAGGGACATAGTTACAACAATATGTTTTAACTTTTTTCTTCCTAGTTTATTCCTTCCAAAACTCATCAAAATTCAACATAACATCACGCCTGTACTCCCCGGAAGGTTGTGCAGAGATGTATAGTAACACCCTCATTTCGCCGTTATGTTTAAGTTTCATGTAATAAGGGCCGAGCCTATTGCCATCAACCGGGCACAAATCCAAACTCCAGGCTGCTACTGACACGAAAAAACCCAATAACACTTTGCCCGACCTGGGGATTGAACCGAGGACCTCACGATCAGCAGTCGCGCTTGCTACCACTAGACCAACGAGGTAGTTCCAAAAAGCATTACAGCACGTAATTTAATACAGAAAACCCGAAAATTATTATGTTACCATATTTCTGAGCAAATAAATATTTGATTCGAAGAACATAATTAAAATATTAATTGAAAATGTATGCATTGAGAATCAAATATGTGGCTTAATTTCCTGTGTCTATTCATTTCCCTAAATATACCAGGTTATACTAATAGTTTAAATTGTTCTTACAATTTGACATTCATTATGTGTTCATTAGGAAATATACTTTTCATTGCATGGCCTTCTACCTGATAGGGGGTGATACTTCTACTTCTCTTACGCGGTGTCCTGCGTAAGCGACAAACGCGACGCGGTGCGACGCGACGCGACACTACATGGAAGAAATACGCGGTACGTCGCGTGTCGCTACATAGGCCGCTAGTAGGGAATGCCATTGTCTTGATTGCGTTTGTCGCATTCATCGCTTACGCAGGACACCCCGTTAGATTTTAGATAAGTAGGTACTTCCGTCTCAGTCTCGTCTTTCCCTCTTGCTTTTTTCCACGATGTTTAACTACGAATCGCTAACCAACTAGATTTCTAAACAAATCATAAAATACATTATACCATTAAAAATACGTGTAGGATTTTAAAAATAAATGTGTCAAAAGCTATTAAAAGCCGAGCGCGTTTTAATTTGCGGTCTAATGAGAATTCTGTAACACAACCCACCTTTATAATCCGAGGATTAAACTGTTTCTGGACCGTCCCTGGAAGGACTGTGACTGACACATAGTCGTCAGTTGAAGATTGGTGTTTTTCTTTTGTTTTTAATCTGACGTATGGCACCTTACGTAGGATGTATCGCTGTATGTGCTCGTGGGTAGTAGGGTATATAACTATTATGTTTTTATTAGAAATCTTGAAACTATTCCAAAAATGGTAAGCAACAGTTAAAAAACCAATGAAATCTATATCTATACTAATATTATAAAGAGGAAAGATTTGTTAACCGACTTCCAAAAAGGAGGAGGTTACTATGTTCGTCTGTATGATTTTTTTTTTTTTGTGTATGTTCATCGATATTTTCGCCAAATGTGAACCGATTTTGATGATTCTTTTTTTAATAGATGGGGTATACTTCGAAGTTGGTCCCATTTAAATTTGGTGAAGATCTGATGAAGAATTTCGGAGATAGACAATGGAACTCCTCAATGACGAACAGTACGCATATTGTGATGATGTGATTATGTTACGAGCAGCGTCTTTAGTAGGTTCAACCAAGTTTTAATTAAAGCCACTAAAATGAAAAAAATAAAAACATTTTTTACAAAAAATTTAATCCGACTTCAAAAAAAAATAAAATAATTACCATATAAAATTAACAGTTTCAGAAGTCGGTGCCTTCAATTTGGTTCAGCGTGGATCAGCACCGATTTCTGAAACTGTTAATTTTATATGGTAATTATTTTATTCTTTTTTGAAGTCGGTTTAAATTTTTTGTAAAAAATGTTTTTATGTATGTAACGAATAAAGTTAAAAACTACTGTACCGATTTCAAAAAATCTTTTGCCGTTAGAAAGCTACATTATCACAGAATAACATAGGCTATGGGCGGAGCCGTGAGGACACAGTTAGTATTTAATAAAATGCCGAAGTTATAAACGACTAGCTGTGTCCTCACGGCTCCGCCCGTAGCCTATGTTAGTCAGTGATAATGTAGCTTTCTAACGGCAAAATAATTTTTGAAATCGGTCCAGTAGTTTTTAAGTTTATTCGTTACATACAAAAATACAAATATTTCCTCATCATAATATTAGTATAGATTTAAAATTGTTGACTAAACTGAGACAACATGACTGACACCACAATGACGTCATACCTTAAAAACTACATAGTAAGTAGACATCACTCCGTACAATATTTCGCGCGACAGGGACAGAAAATGCCTCCTCCCAAAACTTCGAGCACGTGTAACTCGTCAATTTTTTATCGATTTTATTTATTTTTTCACATCCTGTGATTTTTCCATACTTTCTTTAAAATAATCAAAATTGTTGTACATTTTTAATAGAAGTCAAATACCCTATTAACTACTGCGCGGATCATAATATTTGCGAGGTTAAGCTGCGCTTGCCGCGGACAGTCCGTAGAATAGAATAGAATAATAGTTTATTTGCATAGAAAGTAGGTACAAAAAATGCAGATGTTTTATAAATTAGATGAGACCGTAGATGGGTGACCGTTCGTTACACAGCGAGACTCGTCTGTACCTCGGAGAGCACGTTAAACTATCAGTCCCGGGTGTCATACGAATACCTATGACAGTCGTTATTGGAAGTCAGAAGCCCGAAAGTCTAACAACCAGTCTAATCTTGGGATATCGGCATTGCCCAGTAAAGTGGGTTGCGGAGGTCTGATGGCAGTCGCTCCGTGTAAACTCAACTCAATTTTAAAATAACATAACATCACGCTTGTATTCCCCGAAGGGTTGATCAGAGGTGTATATATACCACCCTCATTCCGCCGTTAAATTTAAGTCACATGTAATACGGGACGAGCCTATTGCCATCAACCGGGCATGAATCCAAACTCCAGGCTGCTATTGTGGAATTCTTTACTAAAAAACCCCAATAACACTTTACCCGAGCTGGGGTTCGAACCCAGGACCTCACGATCAGCAGTCGCGCTTGTCACCACTAGACTAACGAGGCAGTTATTTCCTTTTTCCACTTAAATAACGGTTGTATCTTGTATCCACTTCCACAGATACAACTTAAGTCAATATACCTGCTCCCATTTTCTCTCTGACATCTTCTTGAATGTTTCATGAGGCAAAGGAAACTACTTAGCCTAATTTATTATACTTCACTCCACTTAAC
Organism: Amphipyra berbera; assembly: GCA_910594945.2. Classification (NCBI taxonomy): domain Eukaryota; kingdom Metazoa; phylum Arthropoda; class Insecta; order Lepidoptera; family Noctuidae; genus Amphipyra; species Amphipyra berbera. Next base: position 2,322,843 of record OU343136.1, on the reverse strand, counting down.
GATGTCTTAGTAAACATAATCATAATATTAGTCTTCTTTGCAACGTTTTAGTAAAAGTACCTGGACGACCGATCTTAGCTCGTTTTTCTTTTTGGTAAATCGACATTTTCTAAAAATGAAACCTATCTAGATCGATTTATCGCCCCTGAAATCTCCTGCATAATTCATAATTTAATTAATAATTTCCGAAATTGAGTCGTTATGATATAGCCGTATGCTATATCCGATATATAAGGTGTAACCAAAATACCTGGACAAACTTTTACACAGTGTTCAATACGTTTAACTAATCACATCTATGTAAAAAAACGAGATCCAAGTGTTTTTTTCTAACAAAAAAATAATAATGTTTTAAATTGCCTGTACTCTCTAAGAATAAACTCATCCATTTCTTATGCATCGACCGCCATTGAGGTGCGTGCTAATTCCGTGCCGTGTTTTACCTAAACAGCGAAGTGAAAAATGTAAAAAAAAAAGTAAAATTAAAATAGAAAAAAAATTTTGGTTAGAAAAAAAAACACTTGGATCTCGTTTTTTTTTTGCATAGATATATTCAGTTACACTTACTGAACACTGTGTAAAAGTTTGTCCAGGTATTTTAGTTGGACCTTATATGTATATGATATAGCCGTACGATATGAGCCGTTTCCGAAATTCAGATTATATACATATGTATATCGCACACCTAGATCTAAACTAAGACAACTCAAAAAAGGGTAATTTTTCAGGGGACGAAAAAACGTATATCTGCGAATTTTGTTAGGGAAGTTATACAATTTAATTTGATTCTAGTTCTTTGAGTTGTCTCAGTTTAGATCTAGGTGTGCGATATATATATATATATACAAGAATTGCTCGTTTAAAGGTATTAGATAACTAGAAATTCGAAAAAATTGGTATAAGCTTTTTAGGTTAAGCTGTCGACCACGGCGAACCTTGGTATAAACATTAAATCTCAGTGAAGTTAGTTGTTTCCGGGTTCATCTAACTGAATATATATATCCTGTTAAAACGATTTCATGATAAGATTTCAACTGCCTCGTTGAGCTAGTGGTGGCAAGCGCGACTGCTGATCGTGAGTACCTGGGTTCGATCCCCAGGTCGGGCAAAGTTATTAGGTTTTTCCGTGTGGAATTCTTCAGTAGCAGCCCGGGTTTCGGGTTTGTGTACGGTTGATGGCAATAGGGTCGCCCCCTATTACATGGGGCTTAAACATAACGATGAAATGAGAGTGTTACTATACACCTCTGCCCAACCCTTCGTGTAATACAGGCGTGACGTTATGTGATAAGATTGTGTGTTGACATTTGTACAAAAACACTGTTTCAGAAACATGAACCTACAATACGCGCGCGAACTGAATGCATTCGGGGCCTGAGGTTCCCTCCCCCCGCTGTCCGCCCGCCTCGCCTTACACGCCTGCAAATATAGTGTTGTCCTTGTCATCTAACAGCACTAGCGCACTCTCACCAGGAAGGTATAGGTATAGATGAAGATCTACTGGAAATCGAAAAATTTGGCCTTGAATATTTATTTTGGAATTCTGTCTTTTTCTAAATACCCTATTTAGAAAGACATAGATTTCCAAAGTAAATATTCAAGGCCAAATTTTTTGACTCTCAATAGGTGTAAAAATACCCTTAACGAAGCCGAGAGCCACGTATTCTTCCCATCATTACGAAGATTTTTTGGTATTGGGCCATACCTGGGAACCGACTGGTTACGGAGACATTGAAGGTCAAAGTCACCATATTTTTGAGCGTTTTTCTCGAAAACTAAGTTTAAATGTTATTACAAAACATTCTTCTATACAAACATTATCAATATTTTCGAAATGTAGGCACAGTCTGCTGCGCGCGCGCTTACATTGCGCGCTACAATTAAAAGCTGTTCTTTAATACCAAAAAATAAAAGTCGTTTCCCAGCAATTATTTTTGCTGTATGTTGCTTAGTTTGATGTACAGTATGCGTAGACTTCGGCTTCGTTAAGGCTATTTTTACACCCAGTATACGTTCATGATTCTCACACGCATTCCTCAGCTCTGCATTCAGTTCGCGCGCGTGCTGTACGTGTTGCTGATATACTTATTGCTGTAAACACTACGTTTTATGGAGACTGCAAAAACTCCGAAAAAAGAAACGGATTGAACAAACACATGGAAAGGGTAATTGTCATGGCAGAAAAGAATTTATTTTCTGCTATAGTAGCGTCAATTTACGAAGAGCGTCATCATCATCACATCAGCACATAAACGTCCACTGCTCGTTAGTTGTGCACGTTCAATGTGGAGGGTCAAAGGGTAAAATGCCATAATCACCAATCACCACGTTTGTCAAACAGATTGGTGATAGCAGGTCGTTCTTCTTCTTCTTTTCGTGTAGTTAGTGACTAACCTGGTGTCGTAGTTTATGCCGCCCACGGGCCTCTGACTTGGCTTCACATGCCGTTGAGAAATATCTCTCAGGCATGCCGATTTCCTCACGATGTTTTCCTTCACCGTTTTTAAGCAAATGATAATTATACAATACGCACATGAATCCGAAAAGTCGGAGGTGCGTGCCTTGGGTTCGAACTCGAAGACCTATGACTTGGCAGTCTGACGGTCACACCACTAGGCTATCACTGCTCAGCAGGTTGTTGTTATTAGCAGACAGGAAGACGTTGCTGTCCATCACCTTGACTACAGCAAAACTCAATACCATTTTTCCCGACCAGATTTTATTACGACCAGATACTAGGAATAAAATTTCTAAAATCTATCTAGTAGAAATGAAACTGTGATTTACTTTCAGATACTTTATTTGCAAAGTCAGCATTTTCAGCAGAAATTTTATTATCATGTCTCGTAATGTATGCACTTTTCAGGGAATAAAATAAAATGTTTTTTTTTAAACTAGGTACTTTTGTTCTCCTCAAAAATTAAAACCTTTGTTATTGATAAAATAATGAACATATAAAACAAAATAATTCCGGTTCTTTTATATTAACAAAAATATAATTTATGAATTTAAAGTACCAGGGCGTTATAAATCCAAATAGGCATACGTACACTTGCATCGCCTGCAAACAAGTATATCGAGCGTCGCAGCGCGTGAGTAACTAGCCTCCTGGGTTTGTTTTCTTCGGGAAGTCCGATAATTTGGCTGCACTCCCCTTACAGCGTAATAACCGCGCCGCACTGTTAAAAACAGTACTTTCTCCACACAGTATTCCATCGCTGGTTTTATAAACATTAAACTTTGCCTTCTTCCCAGTTACGAAGCAATGGATTTCAAACATAGCAATTTCGTACAGAAATTAGGGGTAATTGAAGCGTTGCTGGTAAGGGTAGCTGTCTCGACGCCTCCTTATATTGGCGTGCCAGACCTACCCCAAGGCAAAGCGCGTTGCCCTTCCCCCACTACTGCACAGAGTGCATTGTAACAACAAAGGATATACCAGAGTTTGGCGTAGAAGGTAACTGTTGATTTTCACCGAACTTGTTAAATATTGATGACATCGAGCGCTTATCTGTAACCAACACAGATTTCATGTGCAGTTTGTCTGACGTAGGTTCCACTTTTAGATGGAAATATGTGAATCGGTTCTTTTAACTTTTGAATTACAAGAAGTTCGCTTACTAATAAATTTGAAGAATAAAATGAGAAATGTATTTTATATCAGAAAATGAAATGATATACCTACCCGTAATACATAACTCCACCTTTTTGTATCCTTGCACCAACCTCTAAATTATATAAATAGTCGTTTTCGTGTGATATTCATTTGCTACCATAACGTTAAAATACATTCTCATTTAAATATTCCAATAGTTTTCACGTTATTATTTCCATGAAAGAGAAACAACGCGGACTTTCATTTCCGTGTGTTCACTGGGGAAAATTATCTAACTTAATAATGTTTCTAGCTAGTCAATGCACTAATTCCCACCGTTAATTAAGCCCTCCAAGCTTGAAACTCATCTCGTTATCGAATGACGTCATTAATAGAGTTTTGAGCGAATTTCTTTCCAAATGAAATATTTATTAAAAAATACACGGAAATATGAGCTCGAATTCATTCCAGAACAATCCATTACAATCTGTGTGGAAATATATAAGTACATACACCATACATTATCCTTTTATTACAGAATACACACAACATTGCTCGGAAATCTCGATATACTGATATACACAGGCTAACAAGGGGATAATATTCGCTCCAGGAGTCGTCAAAGGCTGGTATTGCGTACCGTTTGTACCAGGGAGGTATAGGTGTAGCAGTAGGATGCGGCAGGCGGCGGGCGGCGGTAGTCATGGCGACCGCCGGATGCGCCCGCCAGCTTGCAACCCTGGGCATTGGGGTGGCTAAGATTGATGCACGATTTATGGGAAAATAAGGACTAATTACACCAGATACAATTATTATTGGTTACGCATTTAGTCGCCGTTTGGAAATGATATCAAGTTATCACCTATTTTTTTTTTTAATTTAAGCCGTTTTGTTTTGCTGTAATCCTGCAGTATTAGGATTTGGATATTGAAGGTTGAAATTATTTTAATGTTGTATTGTCATGGGGACTGAATTTGTGTGCGAAGTTTCAGGAGAATCGGTTGACTAGAAATAGTTGAAAAGTCTGTCGCAAGATTTGAAACAATCAAACAAATAAATACGACGTGAAGTTAAAGTAAATAAGAATCCCGAGTGTACAAAACAAACCTACCACAGTCTATCTAATAAGATTGGTTTCAACAATTATTTTTACATAAAAGTATGTAATTCTAAAAGTCATTATAGTCGATGATGTGAGTTGTTATTGTAAAGACTGATTCGAATTATCTTAAATTTAAAAGTATTTCTATCAGTTCAAAACCGCATCACATAAACTTATCGGATACAAAACAAACTATGGCTACATTGCTAATTAAAACAGAGTTCATAAAATCACTCTCCGAGTTTCAGTTGAAAATAGTTACAGGAACTGAAACGAATAGTTTAATAATCGATACTAGATATGAATTATTAATAAACAGAATACTATTTCATTGCATTAATGTTTTATTAATTTTGAATGAAGAATCTTTCTTTTTAAATGGTTTTAATTAGTGTTACTTTGTATAATTGTTTGTTTGTTTGATTCAAATCTTGCGAAAGATTTTTCAACTAATTCTGCTTAACTAATTCTCCTGAAACTTCGCACACACATTCAATTTCCATGACAATACAACATTATAATATATTCAACCTTCAATCCTCAAATCCTGATGCTGCAGGGGTACTTCAAGATAAAACCATTTAACTTAAAACATATTTTTTACATTAACCTCTGCTATTGCCAGGTTAGCTTGTCTCAACTATGTTGGGTTCAGCTTCCAGTTTATCATCCTTCATCACACCCCGATTCGATAAGTCATTTGTCAACAGATTCGTTCTGTGTACGAGAAAAAGAAGATAACAAAATCAAATAACTTAACAAAAAGGTCAGACAGAAAGTCAGACACTTTTTAATAAGTTAATCGACAACTAACTTATCAAAAAGTGTCTGAATCAGGTGACTGATCCGGCTGAAAATCAGTACAATAGAATATAGAGCACCCCCGACTCTCTTCCGAAACCTGTACTGGTTGATACCGATATCTTAAGATTTAGACCATCTGGAAGAGTTATCGTTTCAGACTGTCGTAGGTACATGAGGTGAGTGGTGGACGCCCCACACACCCGCACAGCGCCCGCGCCATCTTAGTCTTAGCGCTGCGCGAGTCCGCATCGACCGCGTTTATCGATTTCGATCTCGCTCACACTGTTGCTTGTAGATGTGTATTGAAAATTACTAGAAAATTGCCACGTCGACTTGTCGTTGACTGTAGGTATGTGCAGATTCAAGATCGCATATCAATCAATCTTCATAGCAGCTAAAATCTACCAACCATCGCTATCTATATAAATAAAAATGAATCGCCAAATGTATTGCTAAGCGCAAAACTTGAGAACGGTTCGACCAATTCGGCTATTTTTTTAAAATATATTCCTTAAGGCACAAGGTAGGTTCTTATGGAGAGAAAAAACATAAAAATTGGGTGGAAAATAGTAAAAACAATACTTTTCTTTTCCCACTACAGGCCAATAACTTTTGACAGAACGAAGTCTGTCCGGGCAGCTAGTTTATAATATAAATGAGAGTATAAACTTGAAGACTACAAGCATAACATGAAGACAAGGAACTATTCCTATTTTGAACAGGAGATGGTTACCGCGCGCATAGATATCGCCGCGCAGTATATATGATTGTGTAGATAGTATCCTGCAACACCACCTATTTACTTTTTGTACACGGCTCACTGCGTCTGTGTTGCCAGTTGCAGTATAGAGCAGGCTGTGCTCTCTAACCGTGTTAACTTAGTTATGCGACGTCGAACATCGATGGTTTTGCACAAAAGTACTCTCAATTAATACGCAATTCAACGGTATTGGTTGCCGTACATGGCGTTTGGAACTAAGAATAGATTATCTCCCGTCTTCCCATGGTTGTAGTAGAAGACAGGTTAGGGATTATGTCAGGAGGCTGGGGTGTTCCGACTGTAGGATAATGATAAGATAACATACTACGATCGATCTCCTACCCAGTTAGAGCTTGGCAAAATTCTGTTAAACAATGCTATTCAGCCGCTCGGGCTAGTTAGAAGCTGACCCCAACATAGTTAGGAAAAGGATAGGCAGAACGAATGCTGTTTCACAAACGGTTTTTTAATTAGCTTCTCTTCGTATATTTGTTTGTTTAATTCAAATCTTGCGACTTTTTAATGTATGTTCTTCTTAAGTACCTAATAAAATAGGACGTACATAATGAAGCTTGCATAGTCGCGGTAAAGCGAACCAAAGCCTCGAAAAAAATTTGAAAAAAAGAAACAAAATTACTTCTGTTTAACCGATTCTCCTGAAACTTCGACACAAATTCAATTCCCATAACAATACAACATTATAATAATTTCAACCATCAAATCCTCAAACCATGATGCTGCACTACTGCAAGATAAAACCATTTAACCGTTTAACTTCAAAGTTTTTTTAAGGGATTATTTAGTATATCTACACAAAAACCGAGACTAAAGGATTTTTAGTAGAACTGCATGAAATCTACAAGGTACATGTTACTTACTTTCCAAGTAGGGAGCGGAGTATGTAAGGTGTGCCATGTGCATGTGGTTGTCTAATAAACAGAATCTTACCGTGCCGACCATCTTGGGATTCTCGGGCCTAAATTCGCAGTCCACTAATATTGAATCCAAGTTGAAAACTTATTTTTGGAATAAAATATAACTTGTTATAAAAACTATACCAATTGATTCTCCTGGTAATTCTGAACAAACTGGTTTCAGGTTTGGTGTAAAAAAATGTAAAATGAAAAAAAAAGGTGATGTAAATAGTAAAAATGACCTTGTATGTTAACACCCTTTCAGCTTAGTACCCCCTTTCCGACTAACCTTGTATAACTTGTAATTGCCTCCAATTATTTATTTCTATTATTAATAAAGATTGTACCTTATAAATACATACATATACGTACATACATATTCATATTTCCCTACGACCATTTTTTGGACTTCTTCTCTCGTATCAGCTCGAGAAATACGAGAACAGCTCATGCCGTTTTAAAAAGAATAGCTGGTCCGCAAGGTTGGTAGGCTAACTGCCCAGAGTACGCCGGCCGTACTTGAGTATCATCACTTCTGGAGGCTCTTTTAATGCTTTTTACTGACTGGCAATCTATTTTTTTAATTAGCCTATGTAATGTCCCACTGCTGATCAAAGGTCTCCCCTTTTGCCTTCCAAAACTCTCTATTTTGTGCCGTTTCTAACCATGCCAGCGCCGCAAACACGGCTAGATCGTCACGTCATACGTCGCGGCCAACGTCGACGACGATGTCCTCCTTCAGACGTCCAGTGACTGACGATCTTTGCTCATCTGTCCCGGCTGTTTTTTCTCCAATATCTGCTACTTGCGTTATGGAGCAGAGGGTGGTGTTTCTAACACGATCGGTGGGTTTAACACCCACGATACTACGCTCCATTGCTAGTTAGCGAATCTTGTGTTTGGATTTATGTTTTAATCTATGTTCAACATTATTTGTTTTTAAATCTACAGCTACTGCCTCGTTGCTCTAGTAGTGGCAAGCGCGACTGCTGAATGTGAGGTCCCGGGTTCGATCCCCAGGTCGGGCAAAGTGTTATTGTGTTTTTCTGTGAGGAATTTCTCAGTAGCAGCCCGGGCTTTTGGATTTGTGCCCGGTTGATGGCAATTGGCTCGCCCCTATTACAAGGAACTTAAACATAACAGTGAAATGAGGGTGTTACTATACACCTCTGCTCAACCCTTTGGGGAATACAGGCGTGATGTTATGTTAATTTACAGTCCTTGTGGTAATTTTGTGGTGAACGCTTTAGTCGAAGCGTATTCAGTCTAATTGGCGGAGTTACATAACAGTGTTACTTGCGAAATGCATCCGATACCACTAATTATACTGTTTGTTATGGCGGAAAGGACAATGAATCTATACCTATGGCAATTAATTTAGATGATTTTTGATGTACAACATATAATGCGGCGGTACGGCTATAAGAGCGGCTGTTGCGTGGCGACGCTCGCGATGGGTGACACACGACGGCAGACCTTCGTAACTCATCGGCTCTCTTCGGTTCAATCCGGCAAGTATTTTTATTTTATTTTATTTACTTTCGATGTTTCACATCTGCCAGGCTTCCGGACGACGGAACGAAACAGACGGCTTTTTTTACTTCAATGGAATAAATGTCAACAGATTACGTCAAGAGGATGGACAGTAGCGTATTACTGTCAGCTAATAAAAAGAAGTCACCGATCCGGATACCAAGCGTGATGACTAGAACCAGAGATACAGCTTGATCTCTCTATAGCATGCGGAGCTATGTAAAGTCAAGTTCATGTTTGGTTGGTTATTATGAAATAATGTAATTTTCATACTTTCACATGAGTAAAGCCGCGTGCAATAGCTAGTTAAACAGTACAAAAATAACTCACTAACACGATAGTAATATTTATCTTCCGTCAATGCATCCCAAAAAAAACATTGCTGACGATAAAAAACGCCCTTTCAATAACGTTACAAAAGCTTTTAAAAAAGTAATAAAGGCATAATTTAATTTTCTCTTTCAGACTGGCACACGTCTATGCGCGCATCGCAAGTTGGCGCTACACACACTAAATCAAAACATGGTCATAATAGGCGTCTGGTTCCACCCCTTGTCTGTGAACAGGATCACATCCTCGCTTGCAATTACGGTAATTAATTAATATCTTCGAGACGGGGTTGGTAACGCCTGAGTTGTTCGCGGGTTATGTACTCCTGGTAGGCACAGGCACTAAACATTTTTAGGTTTTTAGTGTTTCTTTGTGAAAAGATTTCCGATGCTTGATACCTGAGGCTAGAACAAACCTGAATCGACGATCCCTGCATTACATTAGGGATGGGCCGCTTGAGAAAGTCTGTCAAAGCAAAAAATATAACCGCACAGAGTTCGCCAGGCCAAATTCTCGCAAAACCGGCCGCGCGCGCACTGTGCAATATTTACACGAACTATTATATTTCAATCCCCTCTTGGACCGCCCTCTATCTCCGAGAATAGTTACGTTACAGGCGGGGTAAGGTTACCAAAAAGAGGTATAGGTATCCGGTCATAGACTAGCGATATTCTAGGTACTTATATTACAACTATTTTATTACACAAATAGACTACACACTGGGGTCCGATCCACTTCTATGTGTCTTTTTTATGTAGCAGTCATTTTTTTTTCTCTACGTGTGTAAAAAAATATGTCTCTTAAAGTTTTGGTCTTACTGAAATAAAAATAGGCTTATTTGGAGACCAACAGTATTGTCTATCATTTAACATTACGAAACAAATGTTAAAATTAAGTAACTTAAAAAAAAATTGACTCCAAAAAAATTATCAAACAATTATGCAAATCGACAAATTATTGTAATTTACTGCAAAAACAACCCCTATCGCCCTTTTTATTTTTTTACTAAATCGACAGATTTTAAACTAAGCTACAATGCAACATTAAATTTACAGCCATATATCTATTACTTTAAAAAATATTGTTATTGGAACATAGCGTATGCGCAAGCACGAAAGACATTTGAAGGAACCCTAAACCGGAAAACGTTAAAAACACTTAAGTGGATTGGACCCCAGTATGCAGTGTATTTGTATATAAAAATAGTTATAATATAAAGAGCTAGAATATCGCTAGTCTATGACCGGACACACTGTATAATATCGTCGCTGCGCTTGCAAAATCCGCTGTTTTTTTTTTGAAAATCTGTCTTTGATGCTATTTTATAATAGTTCTCAAGCCACGTGCAACTGTAAATAAAATACGTTTTCTAATAATTTATTTTGCTATCTTCTTAACCAAATAAATGATTAAAAAACAGATTTTACAGCTGCACGTGGCTTGAGAACTATTATAAAATAGCATGAAAGACAGAATTTCAAAAAAAAAACATGGCGGATTTTGCAGGCGCAGCGACGTTATACACTAACACTAACATCATCTGTAAGACTACTATGCAAACAGCAACGTATAAGGTACATCAGTTATTTCACCTAAATTACCAGCTCATAAATAGTGACCCTCCTTCCGTGTAATCTGACGACTATAAAGTCCAATCCCTTAATAGTTTAAACATTAGTATTCTTTCCCCGATCTCCCTGGAGGACATTAAAATCACTTTGCGACCATTCAAGACGATATAATTTAATCACCACCAGTCATTAGTAGTCCCTTCTACAGACATAATTTACCATAAGGGTTTAATTGCGACACTATGGAAAGAATAAAAAACGGGCTTAGTGAGAGTCAGAACGGGCAATGAGTGTTCCGTACTATCAGTTGTTTTTAGAGTTACAAAAAACTATTCAAGGCAATCTTCTTGTTTTCGTGTGGTTACCTGGTGTCAGAGTTTATGCCGCCCGTGGGACTTGGCTTCACATGCCGTTGAGAAATATCTCTCAGGCATGCCGGTTTCCTGACGATGTTATCCTTCACCGTTTTTAAGCAAGTAATAATTATACGATACGCACATGAATCCGAAAAGTCAGAGGCCCTGGGTTCGAACACGAGACTTATGAGTTGGCAGTCCGACGTTCACACCACTAGGCTATCACTGCTATTACAATTTTGGTTATTCAAGGCAATTGAAATGTGTTTTTTTTTTTCAATCTACTCCTTATTTCCAATGTTCATAATTACTATGTTTAAAATTTTCTGTCGTACTTTTAGAGATAAGCTGGGGACAGCATTTATGACGAGTTTTTTTTTCATAATAAAATACACATCAATACATAACAAAATATAAATTGTTGAATTCTTGCTTTAACAAGGTTTTTTACACCCCACACAATAAAATAGATGTTTTCATTTCCCATTCTACTCGTCAAAACTAACCAACACCAAAATTAACTTTTTTTATTTCAGTAATTGGGTTTCTACTTTCTATAACTGTGTCAAATCCAACTTTCTACGTCTCAAACACCGAGGTGATTCCTTAAGTGTTCCGTTATCCCAATTTTGGTACGAAACACCAAAAATAAAGCTCATGATTATAAATTGGGCGGACTCGGGACTGCCTTTGTTCCGAAACTTTTAGTGGGTGCAAGCAAATCTTAGCTTAAAGAGTTCCTATGCCGATCCCCAAACTTACAATCGAGTTAGATTAAAACTGCCCACATATGACTTATGTTCACCTAGTATTTATAAACTTTTGATACAGCGCGCGCGACTGTCTGCGTACCCGACGGTCGCCATGGCAACTAGGTTGTAATGTAATGTACTATTTTTATACCCAGACAGTTTCTCTTTGCAGCCTATTTATTACTTATGCGCCAATAAAGGAATCATTTGATAAATCGTTGATAATTTTATAAAATTGATTTGTGTTACAAACGCGAACTTTCTCAAAAGACAAAGAAGAACTTGTTTGGTTTTTATTTATTTAAAGTAAAACTCGCAGCAGCATTTCAAGTTTTGCCGGGTAAGTAAAATAACTAAGATATTAACTTGCAAGCAATTGTAAGTACCTCCTGTCGCAGAAGTCGAGAATTCTTGGAAGCAACCTATGTGCATAATCACTATAACCTTTATTTCGATAGCCATTAAGTTTAAAATTACAAAATTAAGCATCTAACTAAGTTTGTAAGCGCATTTCCTCGCTGCAGATTTTCCGGGCGAGCTGTCAAAACTCCCGCCCGGGGTTCGACTGTTTCCGTGAAACGTCGGCACGGTTCGACACCCCTGTCACGGGGGGCCATTATTCCGGGAACTGCAATATTTGCTGGTAGCGCTTTACTTTCTTTCCGCGGCGAGAGATACGGAGCTCTAGTTAATATGGTTCAGCAGGCAAGCGTGTATGCAACGCGACATCGTCGATACAACGAGGTATATGTGTGCACCGTACTAGTGAACTTTGATAATGAACCGGAGGGGCAATTGCCCGGGCAGGGGGGGGCGAGGCTTCTGCCCCCAAACCCCTGTTACGTCGGCCGGGATGTGCAACGACCTGCAGCCACTTCCGAGCTAGCTATGTACGCACCGCACATAGCTACCTCCTATAACACTTTATGTACAATATTGAAACGATTATTAGCCCTACGAGCTACGAGCTCTTCGTGACTCATGACAGCCTGGTGCCAGCCCTCATTATATTCTTGTTACACAGCGTTACAAAATTACAAAGTAGTTAGTTATCCAGCCACTTCAGTAAGAAGATTCCCGGCTTTAACTTTTACAAAGTAATAATAATTATCTGAATGTTAATTAGTGAAATACAATTTTCAAACGAAATGGATGTTTGGCGTTCCCCTTCAGCCACCCTCAAGGGAGCGCCACGCAAGACGAGAGGAAATTTAAATTCCAGCGAGAGGATTTGTTTTCTAGTTAAATGTGTTTTAGAAAAATAACCCTCGCCTTAACGACATTGTTTTTAAACACATCTATCTGAGTACTTAATTCTTATCAAAATTAATCTCTTCATAGGATCAGCACAACCAGGTTGTAAGCATTTTGTTATAAAATCTATAAAATCAAAGCGTATCTGCAGGTATAGTATCCGATCACAGATGTTATCAAAGACATAAAGACAATTGTTTTAAATGGTAGATGTTCATTCATAACCAGGCCTAAAGCTTCTACCCATATTTAAAAAATAAAATTAATTTAATTAACTTCACAACATTGCGTGCCTAGTGTTACTCCAATATTTCTTTGTTTAAAACCCTCTATATTATTAAAATTTAATTCAATAGGTTATCATATAAGTCGGCTCATACTCCTACAACACCAAGAGGATTGCTGATGCGTTGAACAAGGTTAGAACGTCTTATGTGCCTTTTTTTTTCTTTGGAAAATCCTCATGGATGTCCCTCGCCCGGGGAAGGCGAGGGGGTCTGCAGGACTCTTACCGGCTAAAAACCAACGGTGTCCCTCCTTCTGACCTAAGGCCGGGGTCACGGGATTCGCTATTGCATGCACCGCAACCCCGGCAAGTCTTGGCCCTCTTAAGGTTAGACAGGTTGTCAGACTTTCGGGCTTCTGACTACCGGTAACGACTGTCAGAGGTATTCTTACATCCGGGACCGACGGATATATCTTATCTATGCTGATATTATATTTCATCTCAACTCGTGGTCCACACACCGCTGCTACGAATAGTTTCCATATAGACCACTCCAATGAAAGTCAAAATATAACATTGCCACCGTCTTTGTTCAGTCGATGTGTGTACCTAACTTTTGCCCGCGGCTCTCGCGTACACTACCAAGGGGTTATAAATTCCTAGTCTGTTAAAACGAGATTTAGTCTAGACAGTCGGACGTATTTAGACAGAATGAAATGTAGCCTCTTCAAGCACTGTCTATGTTAAATGCGAGGACTATTCTGTCTATCTGCGTCGTGACTAGATTATTATTTAATTGTATCTGCAACGTTATTTTATACGATACGTTTGGTTCAAGCGAAGCGATTTGCTTCTGCGCTACGGGTCGTGGATTCGATTCCCGCACGGATCAAATATTTGTATGGCCTACAAATGGTTGTTACGGGTCTGGGCGTTTGTGCATGTGAAGATTTGTATTTGTAAACGCACTCACAATACAAGAGAAATCCTAGTATGGGGATAAAATAAAAAAACATATACATATATATACTCAAAGGTAGAACTCAGCTTTTCTCTTAATAAGTATTCCAGAATGCTTGTTTATGTCGCGTTAAGTTTGCCAGTAGGGTGCTAAGTGCGTGAGGAGTGCTTTGCAGGGGTTGTCTTATACACGCAGAAGTACTGAGCCGACCGTCTCAATCCAAGGTTCCCAAGGATCCCCGCTTCACAGATATGCAATTGTAACTTATTTTTGGAACAAAATATAACTTGGTTTATAAACTATAGTAAAAATAAGTTTGTACTATGATCGTTTTTTAATGTATCAAATAATAGACAGCATTCTTTCAAGCAGAAAACAAATAGTTTAACGTACAGCTACTACTACTACTAATTACGACGAACGTGGCAATTTCAAATTGTGGTAATTGAAATTGAAGATATTTATTTCTATAAACTGGTCTTTGGAAAGTCTTGGATACTTTCCGTAATGCAGAATCTTCTTCTTTTCGTGTGATTAGTCACTAACCTAGTGTCAAAGATTATGCCGCCCATGGGCCTCTGACTTGGCTTCACATGCCGTCCAGAAATATCTCTCAGGTATCCTAACGATGTTTTCCTTCACCGTTTTTAAGCAAGTGATAATTATACAATACGCACATGAATCCGAAAAATCAGAGGCCTTGGGTTCGAGCTCGAGACCTATGACTTGGCAATCCGACGGTCACACCAGTAGGCTATCACTGCTTATAAAAGATCACGTCAAAGTTCAATGGTTTAAATAATAAATACAGTACTATCTCAAACACAAACTGCAATCAAATCATTACATTATTACCAACAAACACTCAACAGTACCAATCACACAAAATTGCAAAACAAAGTCACAAAAGTTATTTAACATTTACGCTTCAAACAAATCTGTCTATCGTATCGCCGACCACACAAATAATTGCTACTCAAAAATTGAAAGCACAAACGTGCAAAATACATCAAAGGCAATCACTACCTATATCGAAATTATTTCAATAAAATCACATCAATCAATAATGGACCGTTAGCGTGTGCTAATACGAATCGTTTCGTCAAAACTTTTGTATTTAAAATTAAATAACGAACACGCATAAACGATGGGGTGCGCTTTACATTGGAAGAGGGGTCCAGACAGAAAAATGCACTTGGAACCCCTCGTCTAGACTAAAGGCTGTCTGCCGACTGCCCGCGGTGACTGGAGACTTGGGAACTTTGCTCAAGGACGCAGAACGTTCCTTTCTTCCATGTGGAATTGCCATGCAGTTCTCATGAAAGAGAAACTTATTTAGATATATGGTATTTCGTGAGAACCATTTGAGATAGTATCAATGATGCAGTCAAGGAGATAGAAATCCAATATAATACGTACTGTTTTTAAACCCAAATTGCGGCTTCACCTAGGTTTAGCTGACTACAACTCGACACGGCCAGTTCCAGTTGATTAGTCTTATTAGTCTTATTGTATTATTGTTAGTAAATTAGTTTTAGTCGTCATTAAATAGGCTACACTTAGGTGTAGCCTATTTAATGACGACTAAAACTAGGTATAGCCGATTGATTTCGGCTAAAACTAGGTGTAACCTCTTAAGATTAGCCTACAGTCTGAGCAGCCCGACTAGGTTAGGTGAGGTTAGAAGTGGAAAGTGATTGCAACACTTCTATCATATAGGCACAAGCAAAACGGGAATAGCTTTTGCCGTGGTTGATGAAATGATTGACCAGTCAGTAAGCTTGATAGCGGGGCTGACTGCCCAGGGTGCTCCGGACTACCTTGAGCATCATCACTCGTGGAGGCTCTTTTAATGCACCCCAAAACTGCAACACTTGTTGCTAAACACTTGTTCCTGGGTTCGGATTCCAGATTGAGCCGTGATATTTGAAATATGACAGTATTTTTTCCTTTGATCGGTATTGGCAATTGTGCCAGACAAACAGAAATAGACTCTATTGATTCTCTAATATCTACGACGTTCGGGCCTAGGACCTAATGACGTCATTGGTGAAGTTTGGTTGTAGTACAAGCGTCACCTTTTGTCATAGCTAGCATACAGGTATAATGTGAAAAAATATGAAGTCGTTGCGGGACGCCTGGCAGATGTGAGACATCGAAACGCATTTTGTAAAAAAAAATAACAGGCCGATTCAAACCGAAAAGAGCCGAAGAGTTACGAAGGTCTGCCATCGTCACGCAACAGCCGCTCTCACACTGACGCATTAGATGTTTCACATCAAAAAGGATTCCGTAGTCAAACTAGGAGACCCAATTACCCCCAATGAACTCAACTCAAACCACGTGGAACTAAAAAAAGCAACAAATCGATATTTTCCATCGATCACCAGGTAATTTCCCCAAGTCGCGAGTGTCGGTGTTGTCTGCCCCCACAATAAACCTAGTGGTGTATAATTTAGTGCTGGTGTAAGTCTGGCGGTCTATACTTGGTACGGTATGTGTAGCGTCGCATTGCGCCGCCGGTAGGGGTAGGTCAGGTACACGCTGCAATTTTATGCCACTGCCGATGCGTTTGTTGGTATAGTGGTGTTGATGTGTTGTGTTTGTGAGAGCCCTAAGATCGAGGGTTTAATAGGGTTCTTAGCGTCAGCGACATATTTTTCTATCTTATTTTTTTTATTTCAATATGTTTGTGGTTGCTTGCTGTATTTAAAGCGGATATCAGGTTACTTTCTGTGTTAACTTTTTGAGCGCAATGAGATTTAATTGAAAATATTTTTCTGTTAATCAATGTTTATTGTATTTCGTGGTTATAAATCTTCTTTATTTATCCTCTAATTGTTATTGTCATAATATAATTTAAATGGCAGTGCATGTCCTCTCCCACGTGGTGTGACAAGTTTATCATTTGAGATGGTACCGCTGTCGACTATAATACTCTTAGGGTCAATTTATACTAGAGCAGAGTTGAAACGCATCAAAGCGTCAATCTGAAACTCAACATAGCATATTCACCCTTATCTCCACAACATAATACACATATTTCTTCTAAGATAAAAAAAGATCACGCGCATTCCACAGAATTCACGCGAATTCGCGCGTCTTTTTTTATCTTAGAAGAAATATGTGTATTACCTATGTTGTGGAGATAAGGGTGAAAATGCTATGTTGAGTTTCAGATTGACGCTTCGATGCGCTTCGACTCTGCTCTAGTATGAATTTACCCTTAGATAGGTAGTCTAAAATACAGATGAAATAAAAAAAACCTCAATTTTTTTTCAATTTAGAAAATTGTGTTTGTTTGGGAAAGAGGGTATTAACTGTGAAACTATTTGTTTCTTTTTGATCAGACACCAAAATAAACATTAAACGATGTATCGTTTACTGTTTATTTTAGTGTCAACTATCGTTGGTCCATGGGTTCCTTGCAGAAATCGAACCTGCGCCGCGGAATAATTTTTCCGGGTGTGAGAAGTGATATAAAATAATAGGAAGAGGTAAAGTTTGTTAAAAAAATAGTTTCAATAATTTGAATAAAATTTCGTTTGAATGAGGACACGTATGATTGAACTCGTGTAAACTATAGGTTTAATGAGCCACTTATTTTATAATTATATTTTCAATTAATGTTTCACCATCAAAGGTTTGTTTTTTTCTATTTTATTTATTATTCATTAACAATTCACATTGTATTTGAATGTCACATACTAATTACAACAAATGTGAAGAATACTGAGTAGGTACATACATTAATAACGTTTGAATTATTACAGTTTACAATAATAATACCACAATAATAAAACATAATAGAGCAATAGAATGTCAATTGAATGAAAAATTAAAATTGTCACTAATTATATGTGAAATTGTAAATTTTATAATTGAATTGTTTGCCTTTACATCGCTAGAGTGTACCATCCTGTATTGCAGAAGTTAGAAGATAGTAGGTTCGTTAAATACTAACATCAACTGTACCTATTTCAACTGAAACTTGACCGAACATAACAGAAGAAATCCCAAACTTTGACAATGATTACATCGCCCAGTGAGCGTCATCAAATCAGCCTCATCTCGCCCCGAGTGGTCACCGCATTACCCGCTCGCTGAAGCGAGAGATGATAACGCGATGACGTACTACAACGCTCTACAACGGCTTCACCTAGATCCCTACACTGAACGGTGTTGAACATTGCAGTAATCACCACGCTCGGAAAAGTAATTGGTGATCGAAGTAAGCGGTTATTATTATACCTAAAATAAAATCACGCTTCGTATTCCCCGAAGGGTTTGGCAGAGGCGTTTTAGTACACCATCGTTTCGCCAGTTATGTTTAAGTCCCATGTAATATCGGGCACAAATCCAAAGTCTGGGCTGCTACTGAAGAATTCCACACGGAAAAACCCAATAATACTTTGCCTGACTAGGGGATCGAACCCAGGACCCCAAGCTCAGCAGTCGCGCTTACAACCACTAGACCAACGAGGCAGTTCAGTATTATACCTTATATTTTTTAACAGACGTGATTGCACCTACTGTTATAAGCGTTTAAACGCTTGCCTTCATTCTGGAGGATCTGGGTTCGACCCGGCCTGTAACTCTGACTTTTCGAATTCATGTGTCGATCATTATTCGATGATTCTTTGCTTTAATGGTGAAGAAAAACATCGTGAGGACCCCTACACACCTGAGGGGGCAGCAAATAGTTCTCGACAGTGGGTGCAGTCCACCAAGCCCAGTATGGTGCACTAATGCCTAAACTAAACCTTTCTCACTCTGGAAGGAGGCCCGTGCACGACGCCTACAGTAATGGGCTGATTTTGCGCGCGCACCTTATGTATTTTGTAAGCTGAACGTGATCGGGACGCGATAATTTAACGATGCATTATTTATCACAGACAGATAACCTGCCACTTGTATAGATTCAATGCACAGGTCAGTTATTTCGAAATTAATTTTTCTGGTCATAACATAAGCAAAGAATGATACTAGATTTTTTCGTATTAGAAAACACTGTATCCTCTAAAATCCTCTTCTAATTAGTCGCCATGGCAACAAAACTCAATTGCACTCAAATGTACTTTTTCCGAGTACACTGGAAATACGTGACGCATTTCTGTTCACTTCATAAGCTAGAGCCTTTGTTACAAAATGGAATGTCTATTTCATTTCAGTACAGTCCGATTCAAACTTCAAGTATCTGAACTACCGTTGAATTTCGTAAATAAACGACTGTATGTAAATAAAGAACTCGAGAACGAGAGGGGCTCGTGCCTAAATAACAACCGCGCCGATCATAAGATTTGCGAGGTTAAGCTGCGCTTGCCACGGTCAGTCCGTGGATGGGTGACCATTTGTTACACATCGAGAACCCTCCGTGCCTCGGAGAGCACGTTAAGCGGTCGGTCCCGGGTGTCATACGAATACCTATGACAGTCGTTACGGGTAGTCAGAAGCCCGAAAGTCTGACAAACGGTAGGATATCGGCATTGCCCAGTTACTGGGTTGCGGAGGTGTGATGGCAGTCGCTCCGTAAGTAAAATACTGGTATTCAGCCGCATCTGGTTAGACTGGAAGCTGACCCCAAGATAATTGGGAAAAGGCTAAGAGGAAGATGTAAATAAAGAACTAGGACGAAAGGAAAGTGCTGTTTTTCCAAACCTAAGTGATAAACAATGTTGCCAAGTCATAAGCCTGTTATAAATAAAGTAAACAAGGTCTACGATTCAATTTCACAAACAAAACTTCCGTGCCCCATAGAGTATGCCATTATCTGAAATATCTAAAAACACGACGCGAATACGAAATAGGGAAAAATCAATCCCCCTGCAACTCTATAAGTACTCGTAGCACGCGCGTAGACCCGCTACGACGGCGGCGGCGCGCGTAGCGTGCTGTCACGTAGGCACGGTCTACGTCCGATACAGTGTGTTGCTGTTTCTAACAAATTTCACACCGCTAAAGAAAATTATTTTTTTCCGCTTTATAATAGATACGTCGGACTGTAAATTGGCTGATTTATTATTCTGTGTTTAATGACGTAGCACTATTTTGTTCCTTTCCTTGTGATTTTTCGTCACGAATATCATGATGACTTGAAAATTTCGGATTCTAATTCGTTTAGTCTAATCACTTAGACTAATCACTTGTTTGACATTTCGTCCAAAAAAATAAAACATAATTTGTGAAAAATATCAAAAATTCAAACCTTAATTAAAGAACAAAATTACAAAGGAAACCTGAAACCGAAACTCGTATATCAAACGTCATTTCCCCATTTTTCCCCAAAGCGAACGACCCCGCGCTAGCGAGAAGTACTAGGGCGGCATGAAATAGAGGCGGATGTGTGCAGGCAGGCTGTCGGCGTGCGGCGGCGAGGCGCATTGCAGGCGGGTGAACGGCCGCGCATCGATCGACCCCGCCCCCCACCCGCCGCCGCTTGCGTAACCACCCCTCGCGCGCTTATGTAACAGTGACGCGGTTTGCGTGATCGCTTCCTGATTTTTCTGCTGCATCCCGATTGCAGTAATTATGCAGTCCACATATAAATAAGGATGGGGGTGTACAATAATGATACGTTGGTTTTCAGAAGGGTGAGCAAAATGGCGGAAAAATTCTACGATCTGAAATGGAAGTGCATTTTCTGGAAATAATTTTGTTAATTAAGTTAACTGCAATGGCTTTTTTGTGGTGGCATAATTATTTAATTACACTTAGTATTTTTTTTGTCTGGGGAAGCTAGACTAGTATGAGACATTACAGTAGCCTGCGTCTTATTTTCCCGCTAAAATTGCGAGAGGCCTGGCGGGAAACAAGTTTTTATACGAAAAGTCTTAACTTGTATAACGATTGAATTACAATCTAAGACGTAGTAACGTCATTTTTATATCCCAGTAAATGTTAAAGTTTGTTGAGATGTTTGTTACTCAATTACACATAAACGGGTAAATCGATTTGAATGAGGCCCACAGATATTCGATATCTTGGATAGTTTATATTCGAGTACATGAAGTAGTTCTCCTAGGACGCGAGAGAAACCGCAAGCAACAGCTAGTTATTCATATAAAACCCTCACAGAACCCCTAATTAATAACGTAACATCACACCTGTATTCCCCAAAGGGTTGGGCAGAGGTGTATAGTAACACCCCCAATTTGATTTATGTTTAAGTCCCATGTAATAGAGGGCTTGCATATTGCCATGAACCGGGCACAAATCCAAACTCCGAGCTGCTGCTAAGGAATCCCACACGGAAAAACCCTATGCCCGACCTGGGGATCGAACCCAAGACCTCACGATCAGCAGTCACGCTTACCACCAATAGACCAACGAAGCAGTTAACCAATATTTTAGTATATTTCACATGCATTCACTTCTAAACTACAATTCACATGGGACTGCCCACCCCCCTGTTGCAGGCAAGCCGTGATATATATGAGGACATTAATTAAGGCCAGTCAGCACCGAATCGTGGCCAATTTTAAGCCCAAGTTCTTTATGGCCAGGAAGAGGTCGTAGATATCTGCTCTTTTTGTTCTGATGAAAAAGGAGGGTAGTTTTAAAATAGATGTGTGTATCTGTTTGTTTGTCTGTGGTTTTGATGCAGTTTGTTTTTGTTTAGAAGCAGTTCATGTGTGAAGCGTACTTTTCAAGGCACGCAATTACTTATTTTTAAACCAAGTTCAGTAAAAGTATTTGTAACATTGAATAAAAATATTGTAGGTACATTCACACTTAAACATTCATCAAATACAAAACTATTGACAGTATGTTTCCACAGCACTAATTATAACTTTGTTTCATTTACTAAAATAGAATTCAGATTATGAAATGTCTGGTAGCTATTTATGGTAAAGCGTATTTAACATGAACTACCCCGGGTTGGGTTATGAAATCCCATGAAAATTCCTTACATAGGCTACGTATCGATAGATCAGCTGAAAAAAGTTATTATACGGACTACACCGAGGATTTTAGAACTCTTATAACAAGATTATTTTACAAAAAAAAAGGTGGAAAGGTAGATTTACTCCAAATTTAGAAAAAAATATACCACAATTTTCAGCATCCATAAACCAAGGCTATCGATTACAATAAACAAAATATAATCATTTATAACAAATAATGATGTGACCTAAATAAAAACAATCAAATTACATAGACAGTTAGAATTAAAACAAAAGAGGAAGCTACGGCCCGTAGCTCCGTAGCTCCGTAGCGGGGTTACGCCGTAGCCGGGGTGCGGTCGCCGACCCCTGGCCGTGAACGGGGGCGCGCCGGGCTCGCGCCGCACTGCCTCCCCGCGGCCCCGCGCCGGTCCCCCACCCCTGCGACCTCGCACACTGTTACAGTCAGCCGCCGTAGACACGTGTCCGCCGCACCCTATATACACAGGCTGCTGTATAACCGAGCCAGTATTTAACTGTTGTACAGTGCTGCATTTCTGGTATTATATTTTGGATTTGTTTTGCGTCGAAATTAGATCTTATGTATAGCATAATCGTTTACGGTCTTGCCTAAATTTTCAATACTATTAATAATATTTTATTAAGTATTTTGAATTATAACTATTTATAAGTCAACGGTTCCTTATTGTTGAATATTTTCTGAAAATAACCAAAATCAATAAAAAAAAATCGACGTACAACACAAAATACGACGTATTTCGTTATATAAATATATTTCAGTAACGCAATTTCAGTTATAAATTATTTACGAAATAAATACACGCTGTATCGACATTACTCAGCTCAGTCACGCACACCAACACATACGTGCACACAGACACAGTCGCCCAGTTCTCTTCAAAGCGTCTCTGTGAACGCCACACCCCCGACATCGTAGCTACAGGGCGGCACTCACACAGCCACAATATCAAAGGAAAATCTGTCGTTGTGCGAATGAGGGAAGAGTAGCGACACTGTGAGAGGTTTGATAGTGTGCGTGGAAAATATATGTTAATGTGGTACTTCCGCGTTTTGGTGTATTCGTGTCACGCACACATTTGTAATTACGGTGAGCTAACCGTATTGACGGCGGGGTGTGGATGTGTGCGTAGGGTGCATCGACTCCGCTTCCTACTAGGGTACAACGGCCCCAGCCCTGATTTATGTTCGTTCGTTTGAAGGTTTGCGTGTTATTGTGACGTTTCCAACTCATTTGGTTACGAATATTTTACCTTAATACATTGATTGATCAATATATAAACAGCAAAAAAAATAAGGAAGAAAGTGGGTCCCATTTTCATGACGCGCCGTAAATTTTAGTTTTCATTTAAAATAATGCGTCGTGACAACTGGGGTAGCGGTGCATTTAATTAAATACAATTTTATAGATTTATGGTTAGATTTTGATTATAGATTCACCATCTCATCTTTCTCTGTAATCAAAGTTCCGTTATATTTCAAATAGGTATTTACAAGCATCTATAAGGAAGGCCATGATCGCAGACTGGTTTAATGATGATCATCTCTTACAGGCATTATCTGCCAAAATACTAAATTCAATTGTATTAAACACATAATTAGCGCCATACTAACCCTAGCTACAGTACTAGGGATGAAACTAACATTGATATAAATAAATTATCGCTAAAACAAAACGCATCAGTCGCATGTTTGTTCAATTCGTGGGATATTTGCGGTGTGCACATCCAGACGTATGGCAACGTTCCTACTCCATATTTTTATTTCATTATTCCACTAGTGGGTTTGCCAAGTAAAAGTTTTCATTTGGTTTTTCGGTGGTATATGAAGTCTTGACTAGAAATTAAGGGTATGCAGAAAGTGTTATTGTCTTGTTTAAAAACTGCATCTATAACCATCCATCTCGCCACTGGCTCGGGTTGATGTGCGTATTGTATAATTATTACTTGCTTAAAAACGGTGAAGGAAATCATCGTGAGGAAACCGGCGTGCCTGAGAAATATTTCTCGGCGGCATGTGAAGCCAAGACGGAGGCCCATGGGTGGCATAAACTCTGACACCAGGTTAGTCACTAACCACACGAAAAGAAGAAGAACTGGCTCGGAACTCACAGGGCTGGCCGTCTGTCGGTTGTCAAAGTTAAATGGTGTGAGCCTCTCCCCTTTCCACCACTATTATAATAAATCACTGCTTATCCCAAAATGCTCTGCTACGTAGCGTAAGAAACATGTTTCAACAAGGACAGAGGCAGTTTTCATATCACAACATTATTATTCTGCAACAAAATGCTCATCATTAACAAGCAAAAGTTAACTACAGGTGACCATCCAATTACTACCAGCGAAACGACTACAAGTTATCCACCATCTTTTCATTATCACAATAGCGCGAAAGAATTCTAATAACATAGACAGACCAGCTGCATAACAAAGTACCAGGTCCGCAGAACCCAGAAGCAAGTACGTAGATTGTATTTGCGACAAAGTAGGACCTCGCCTCGCAATATCATTCCGCACCGCACCTGACTCGCGTATTTCAAACTTTTGTTATGTTTACTCTTTGTTCCCCTAGCCAACTCTTTTTAAACAACTCTGAAAAATATCATCGCGAAATTGTATTTCCTGGTATGTTTATACTTTGGGATGATACTGGTCGTAACGGTTGGGTTACCAGGCTTGTAGAACGCTGTAAGAGGTGTTTTGGTGGTTGAATGTTGTCATATTACTTTGCCGAATAAGGTGTATTTACTTAAAAGCCACATGCTTAGGCTAAACCAATTTAATTTACCTTTAACTCTTGCTAACATTATCAAATACAGAACATAATTTTGGTTATGTACAAACTTTTTTTTATCAAACTGATTCGCTTATGATTTTCAATATGGTAAGTAAAACGTACATGATTAAAGTTTTCAACAGAGCGTAATTAGCGACAGGTTGTAGGCTCATCGCTCATAAGCTCCACATCAACCTACTTTCCTCTGTTTTACAAAAAGCGTGAGATTAAAAATAAGTCAGTGATGCACTCAATATTTTAATCATCCTCACAGTCTGTCATACAGGGCTATGCGAAAATACGGCTCATATTTGTTACCTTTAAATCGCAGAATTTACAAAAAAAATAATTCTTTATTTTTATTAAATTCTTTGTTTCGCATGCACATACACCTAACCCCGGAACAATTATCTGTAGGCCATACAAATATTTGTTCCGTGCGGGAATCGAGCCCTAGACCTATGGGTCTAGGGCTCGATTCCGCGCAGAAGCCAATCGCTCAGCCACTGTACCAAACGTACGTCATTGAATCAAAACATACTAAGTATTAATATTTTCTCAGCGCCACTAATTAACAAAAAAAACAATCGTTTTTTTACTCAACAAAAGTACCAGGACAACATAGCCAGCAAAGGGAAATCACAAATAAGGGCTTAAAAAATTCAATGGTCTGATCAATCAAAATTACAAATTCACCGAGGAATGTCAATCACAAAAAGTCTATAAAAAACAAACATAGTGTTGGAAAACACTCGTCTCGCCTCCCGACACTCCCTCAGTGCGAGTATTAAATATTTAATTTGCTTTTTCACTAGTCTGCCGCCATCGCGCCCCGCAAATGGATCAGTCTGTCGGGCTGTCCACAAATCTAGCTAACGATCCGTATAGCCACAGTTAGTGGCTGGAATGAACGTACAAATATAGGTGTTTTATTGTGATTTCATTGTTTCGATTCTATGGTCTATAAAACGATGTTTGCTTTGTGTTTCGTGTGTTGAAAAAGTTTATTTACCAACACAACATAACTAGCTCGTTACTGTCCCACTGCTGGGCACGGGCCTCTTCTCATAATGAGAAGGGTGTAAGCCTTAGTTCACCACGCTGACCTGGTGCAGGTTGACAGACTACACACACCATCTGGAACTTTATGGAGCCCTCTCAAGTGTGCAGGTTTCCTCACGATGTTTTTCCTTCGCCATTAATGCAAGTGATAGTCAAATTCTGATCCGCACATGAATTCGAAAGGTCGGAGGCACGGGCCGGGATCGAACCCAGACCCTCTTCCATGGAAGGCATGCGTTCAATCGCTAGGCTATCACTGTTTTGCCAGATTATATTAGGATCTACACGCTACACATTCATTATATGATAATATACAACAACTGACTCCCTTATTGGTCTAGTGGTCGCAAGCGCGACTGCTGAGCATGGGGTCCTGGGTCCGATCGGTCGGGCAAAGTGTTATTGGGATTTTCCATTAGGAATTCCTCAGTAGCAGCCCGGAGTCCAAATTTGTGCCCCGTTAATGGCAATAGCCTCGCCCCCTATTACATGACTTAAACATAACTGGCGAAATGAGGGTGTACTAAATACACCTCTGCCGAACTCTTCGGGGAATGCAAGGCGTGATGTTATGTTATGTACAACAACTTAAAATGAAATGCGAATAAAAAATCTTATTACATACTAGCGACCCGCCCCGGCTTCGCGCGGATGCAATGTAGATAATGTGAGGCATATAAACCTTCCTCTTGAATCACTTTATCTATTGCTGAAAACTGCATTAAAATCCGTTGCGTAGTTTAAAAGATCTAAGGGTACAGACAGCGGGAGCAACTTGGTTTTATACTATGTAAAGATTAATTATTTTTTAACTATTGAAACAATAGAACTGGCAGAGCTTTTCAGAAAACACTCCTAGGTCCGTATTAATAAACAGCTCTCATTTGAGAGATCCCTCTTAAGTGTAGATTTAACATAACTTGAGACGTATTAACAAAAAGTAACAAGTGTTTGGAATTCTACTTTATGGTAGTTTCTATAGGAAGATCTCTCAAGTTTATTTAATACGGGCCTTAGATATAAACGTTGTTCTCCATTAAGATAGTATCTGTATTATTAAAAATACATCGATTAGTGTATTCGTGCTCAGTTTTTCCATTATACGGTGGTGAGTCAGAGTGCGGCGGCGGCGAGGCAGACGCTAGCCAATATTTGTATTGCACACCGATACTTGCATGTACCACACAAGGAGATACGATTCTGTTGGATATGGCGTAATATATTAGGCGTTATTTTTGTTTGTTAATTTTTGTACTCATGTCTTTTAGTACTACATTACTCATTGGTCTGTGGTCAGGACTTCATTGTTCTCTCACTATCCTAAATCATTGTACTGTATCTACTGAAATTGTTAAAGATATTTTTTTTTAAAAGAGTATCCATGGAGTTTCTTGCCGGCTCTTCTCCATAGGAAACGACTAATTGGAACCGTGCATCTAAATTTGACTTTTTATAAGCACCTGCAGGTAAGTATTGGTTTATGTGAAATAAAAAAAATTGATTTTGATATAAATTATTTGTGAGTTTAAAATATAAAATCTCGATTTTTTAAGTGTATACTGCCTCATTGGTCTAGTGGTGGCAAGCGAGACTGCTGATCGTGAGGTCCTGGGTTCGATCCCCAGGTCGGGCAAAGTATTATTGGGTTTTTCCATGTGGAATTCCTCAGTAGCAGCCTGGAGTTTTGATTTGTGCTCGGTGTATCAGGCTCGCCCCCTATTAGATGGAACTTAAACATAACGACGAAATGAGGGTGTTACTAAACACCTCTGCCGAACCCTTTGGGGAATACAAGCGAGATGTTATGTCATGTTTAGTGTATACCTTTACTTATTTGTACCTGACAGTGCACATAATTGACACCACCTAAAAATAAAATGTACGATTGTGAAATGCAAATAAAGAATATGAATATCTAAGAACTAATGAATTCTATTATATTACTGAAACATAATAGTATTTCCTAAAGTGAAAGGTAGAAACTTCACAGAACGACGTGATACAATCCTTCTATATTTCTTTAGATGTTTTCACAGTGAAACACATGGAAAAAAAAAACTAGGATCAATTTACATTTACCTACTTAGTTTACTTCTGTTTAATAAATATTTAAAAGTATATCTTATGTTTTTATAGCTTCCACAGGAGTGCAGGTTAAGCGTGGCACCCAAGTTGCAATCTATCGGTTTCCAAAGGGCCGACAAGTGAACGTTTGCTGTGCAAACTTTGCCAGATGTGCCTTTAGGCCGTTCCCTTGTGAACGACGATACCTCTTGGCCCGTCTGACGCCCTGGTACTTGCACTGTTTGGATGTAACAGGTCTTTTGTTATTCCGATGTACAAAAATGCAATCTTATTAAAAAATAAGCTGTTTATTTATAAATCAATAAACAATAAATAATTTAAGGGCAGAAAATAACTAAGTGGTATTTTTGCTTTTTTTTTTCGCATAGTTACGTTACAATTATTTACATAGTATGTATAACTAGCGACCCGCCCCGGCTTCACACGGGTGCAATGTAGATACTAATGTGGGACATTAAACTTAACTTTCTTCTTGAATCACTCTATTTATCGATGAAAACTGCATTAAAATCCGTTACGTAGTTTAAAAGATCTAAGCGTACAGACAGCGGGAGCGACTTTGTTTTATACTATGTAAAGATACGTTTAGCTAATTATAAAAATACTAAATCGGGTCTAATCGCGTAGAAAATTTATAAAGCAGAAAAATACCTTATTTTATTTTTCTGCCTTATAAATTTTCAACGCGATTAGACCCGATTTAGTATTTTTATAATGTGTACAAATCGCGAAAGTTTGAAAAGATTTATTGCAAACGTCTAGCTAAGATCAATACAAGTAAGTGAACATTCTACTTACGGAATATGGAAAATCGCTAACGAATTAATCATTTATAAAAAACTGGACAATAGAATGACCTGTGCGAACCACTTTCAGTATGATTATGACATTTTTTACACATAAAAAATAATAAGGTCAAGTGTTCCTAAACTAACTTAATACCTAGCCTACTAAGTTTACGAACGCTTGACCTTAAACTTGTTAATCTTGAAGCTACAATTAAGGTAGTTTGATTGACGATAAGAGGTTGTGAATTTGATACGGTAAATCCCAGTCTCAGCTCAAAGGAACTCAGATAAAGTCTTATTAATAACACAGCTTTATAAGACAGTAAACAGAATTCCACAAAAGATTAAAATTAATTGGAAACAATTGTTAAAAAAAATACAAAATTCTTTTCATTATATTTAAAAACTCGACTCTTATCTCAGAAGTAAAATTGATACCATACCATTCCAACGGAGTCACATTTCAAGAAGTCCATTAGAGTAGGTAATAAATACACCATCCTTCATGAAGACACCTTGAATACACGGCCATTGGTTAAAACAACCTTAAACTTTGAACACAAACAAACATTTATCAATATCTGTCGCCTACACATATTCTAGGTCTCATCTAAAGGTGTCTAGGATAGTAGGTTACTGAACTGACAAGAGGAAGACAAATAGGGTTTTTGCTGACAAAGATGCCTACTTTGGCTATCATTTTGAGTACTGGCGAGCACTGCAACTTTGAAGTTATAAAATTGTGACGTATTTTTATAAAAGACTTTTTTTACGTTGCTTATTTTATTTCTACCTTTCTTTTTACATGCTTCTGTAAGGTTGCTGATTCTGTTGAAAATACACAATATTAGTAGTAACACGTTAATTAATTTTAAACAGAAAAGCGTAACAGGAAACAAAAATTATACATAGGAAATTATACTTGTCGACGAAGATTTTATCTATCTATATTCGATTAGGGGAATCGGTTACTAAAAGACGGTAAGGGAACATGGTAAACAAATAAATCAAAGCAACAAACACTTTTCTTGTCGGCAGTACCGCTCCAACTTTAATTTATGTGCGGAGGGTCTGATTGATCAATAGCCAATAACAAAATGACGACACACACGCAGCCGTACTGTGCTTACACACTCACACATACGTAAAGTATCTATTTACTCAGCCTCAGTCAACTGCGGGGAAGAAGCATTACCCAAAAGGGAAGATAATGCCACCATACTTATACAACCGGGTTGGTTTAACACCCAGTTCTTCTAAAACTCCTTATATAGCGCAGCTCTCTGGTACCAGATTTTGGCTGGAGACCCATCAGGTCTCGCCAATACGCTGTCCGGTTACGTAGAAGCTGTCCAAGAGACACAAAATGGTTCCAGACTAATGTGTTTGGCCTGACAAGCCAGTTGGTCCGCGGCAGAGGTAACGCGTGATTTTGGTTAAAAATAGAATTTTATTTTGACTCCCTTGTTGGTCTAGTGGTCGCAAGCGCGACTGCTGATCGTGAGGTCCTGGGTTCGAGCCCCAGGTCGGGAAAAGAGTTATTGGGTTTTTCTGTGTGGAATTTCTCAGTAGCAGCCCGGAGCTTGGATTTGTGCCCGGTTGATGGCAATAGGCTCGCCCCCTATTACATGGGACTTAAACATAACGGCGAAATGAGGGTGTTACTATACCCCTCTGTCCAACCCTTCGGGGAATACAGGCATATATGATTAGGATTATATCGTCAGTG
Organism: Amphipyra berbera; assembly: GCA_910594945.2. Lineage (NCBI taxonomy): Eukaryota > Metazoa > Arthropoda > Insecta > Lepidoptera > Noctuidae > Amphipyra > Amphipyra berbera. Next base: position 2,292,324 of record OU343136.1, on the reverse strand, counting down.
AAAAGGTAAAAAGACTAAAGCGCCAATACTTTACAGTAGAGAGATTCAAAGTATTTTTTAAGATAATAGACATAGTTATTGTTCTTAGAGTATAGTGTATACATATTAAATAGATAATTTAATTATCTGACCACCGGTCTAACTTTAGGGTATAGGCAATGCCCAGTAACTGGATTGCGCAGGTCTGATAGCAGTCGTTCCGTGTAAAATACTGATATTCAGCCGCATCTGGTTAGACTGGAAGCAGTGGAAGCTGACTCCAACATAGTTGGGAAAAAGACTAGGCAGAACGAACGAACGTCCGCTGCTTGTGTCATACATTATCATAGCTTAGTGTTGTGACCGTCGGACTGGCAAGTCATAGGTCTGGAGTTCGAACCCAACGCACGCGCCGCTGACTTTTCTGATTCATGTGGATATTGTATACCTAAATATCACTTGCCTAAAAACGGTGAAGGAAAACATCGCGAGGAAACCAGCATGCCTGAGAGATATTTCTCGACGGCATGTGAAGCCAAGTCAGAGGCCCATGGGCGGCATAAACTCTGACACCAGGTTAGTCACTAACCATACGAAGAGAAGAAGACAGTCATTTATTATCACAGATATCACTTAAAAACCTCAATTTATCGAAATCAAAAACTCCTATATCGAATAACAAAATGAGATGTGTATCAGTTGAACATAAAAGTGCAGTAGTCACTATTGCATTTATAATTATAACGAAAGAATGCATCGGCAATTATACGGATGCATATTAACACAGTGCAATTAACTCTGATGAACTTTAAGTCTTAAACTTATCTATTTGCTTAATGATATCTTCGTAAGGATCGTACTGATAAGCTGCTAGTTGTCCATACTGCGGCTATTTTAAAAGCTACTGAATAAAAAAATATCGGCGATGTTAATTGTACTTTTAATTGTAATGTTACATTTGACTCTGAAATTAATATTATAGTATTGCTGTTCTGTTCTGCCTAGCCTTATTCCAACTATGTTGGGGTCAGCTTTCAGTCTAACTACATGCAGCTGAATACCAGTATTTTATACGGCGCGACTACCATCAGACCTCCGCAACCCAGTAACTGGGCAATGCCGATATCCTAAGGTTAGACCGGTTGTCAGACTTTCGGGCTTCTGACTACCCGTAACGAGTGTCATAGGTATTCATATGACACCCGGGACCGAGCGACGGTTTAACGTGCTCTCTGAGGCACGATATTATAGTATAATAATATCGGCAGCATAATATTATAGTATTGCATTGATTATAAATAAACCACAGTAATAGCCTAGCGGTTGAACGCTCGCCTTCCATGCAGGAGGGTCTGAGTTCGATCCCGGCCCGTACCTCTGACTTTTCGAACTCATGTGCGGATCAGAATTTTATTATCACTTGCGTTAACGGTCAAGGCAAAACATCGTGAGGAAACCTGCACACCTGAGAGAGCTCCATAAAGTTCTCGATGGTGTGTGTAGTCTGCCAACACGCACCAGGCCAGCGCGGTGGACTAAGGCCTAAACCCTTCTCGTTCTGAGGCCCGTGTCCAGCAATGGGACAGTAATGGGCTAATTACTGTCTCACTGTTCTGTTATTGACCGTAAATACATGATGCAATTTTACAAAATTTAAAGCGTCATCTCCTATAGCAAGCTTTGACTTGTGCTACCACTTTCAAACTGATGACACGCCCGCAGCAAGTCGATTTCTGCAAGTTTTACAAACAAAGCGAACTAGCCTTTATACCAGTTATGACTGCAAGTATGTAACTGTTCTGTGCAGTAGTTAAAAGCCGTGTACAGTAATTACGTAGGGCTTAAAGGCCGCAGTAATACATTATTAGTACTTTAGACTTTAATACAGCCTGCGACAAATAGTAAACCATTATGGACATTATATGGTAAGTATACTTTTACTATTATTTTAGACAAAGTAAAAAGAATGTATCAGCTGCCTACCCTCCTGCGCAAGCTATTAAAAGTTGGACAGACGGAAAGGTTGTCTACTATTTTACTAAAATATAGTTCCAGATGCAACGGATATCCAGATACTATCCGGTATACGGTATCCGGCGCCTCGGCCAATTTTCGTTTCATCCTCAATATAAAATAGGCAATGGGTTGTATCCATCCCATACCCATTATAATTCCCCATCACCGAAAACCCACATTAAATGTCCATTATTGACCATGGGCCTGATACTAGACCGAATGTTAGAAAGAAGGGACGCCTCAATCTTTACGCTTAGCTAACGGATTTCTAATTGCGATATGTTGCTATTAGCGCACGAGTAGGCACGCTGCTCTTGTCATAATTCATTAGTCGCCATTTTCAATACCCTCCGGAAGACAGCAGGAGAATTATTTATGCCGAAAACTCAAGGCCGACTTATCAACTTTTAAATAATTATAAACTAAAAAAACGGATTTGTCACGTGTATCTATCCCCTAAGTAACAATTTTTTTCATCTATGACACGCACCGTAAGGAGCATCCTCATTCTGGATCCCTAACCACCGGTAGCTTGGGTCTTACCACCTCACTGCGATCGGAGTACCAAGGAACTGTTTTATAAATAACAGAATACCTAACATAACATGTATTCCCCAAAGGGTTGGGTAAAGGTGTATAGTGACAACCTCATTTCACCGTTATGATTAAGTCCTATGTAATAGGCGGCGAGCCTATTGCCATCAACCGGGCACAAATACAAACTGCAGGCTGCTACTGAGGAATTTCACTTTGCCCGACCTGGGGATTGAACCCAGGACCTTACGATCAGCAGTCGCGCATGCCACCACTAGACCAACGAGGCAGTTTATAAATATTTTTCTAAATTATATTTGTATATTGGTATTTTTTTTTACAAAAAATTATAATACTAGCTGTGTCCTCACGGCTCCGCCCGTAGCCTATGCTACTCAATGATAATGTAGCTTTCTAACGGCAAAAGAATTTTTGAAATCGGTCCAGTAGCTTTAAGTTTATTCGTTACATACAAAAATACAAATCTTTCCTCTTTATAATATTATTAGTATAGAAGTATAGATTACTGTCTTCAACTTAAAGTGGCTATCAATCTGTTTTATTGAATAAAATTAATGTTTTATCACTAGTCAGTAGTAACACTGCATATAAAGTACAGACATAGTACATATCTATAGGAAAAACAACCTACTTATATGTACAAAAAGTATTCGAATCGAATGCAGTTGGAGGACGCGCGTTGACACCGGGCTACACCGGGTGCTTGCCCGTCCAAGGATTTCGCCCAGGGCGGTGAACCCGGCCCGTTAATTGTGAAGCTATTATTATCCTTGTTTGGGCCTCTCGCTACTATTAATACACTGTATTTACTGTTATTTAGGCCTGTTTATAATTATGTTTGGGTTAATTCAAGTCTTGGCCATTCACTTTGAATCTTTAAGATTGTTTGGTTTTTGTGTGCAACTACTAGAAGGACGGGTTAATGCATTTCTTGATGTGTATGTGTTGTATAGCTGCTCTATAATATGCATTTTTTTATTTACTATACTAACTAGACAAAATAATTACGTGCTCATCTTATTATGGTCACCAAGACGAAGTTTACGAGTAGTACCTAAATTATTTAAAATTACAAATAAACGATAGTTTTGCGGAATTAACACTAAATATTGTTATAGTATGTCTTAGATTTCCGCAAAGTAACGCCTGATTCCATTATTTATCTATTTAAAATTAATTAGCAAAGGCATCATAACAAATATTTTCTAATGAACGAATTAACTCATCACTGACTGCACATGAGTAAAGTCTATATCGTCGGTTGGCAGTGAAAACCACGTATATGTAAAATACACATTTTTAAAAGAAAAAAAAAACAGACGAATTGAGAAGCTCCTCCTTTTTTGGAAGTCGGTTAAAAATAAGCGACCAATTCTTGAGTATTATGTTCTGTGGACCAATAGGTAGGTACACTAATGGCTAAATACTCAAACGTTAGGTACCTACTCAATTTTAAGTTGCCGTTAAGTCTCGTGCTGTCACTGTCACTCTAAGGCGAAGTGACAGTGACAACACGATAAACTGATGTTCTCCAACAATAATTATCTAGTTAAACGGCCGTTTAACTAAAATTCTGGTGCGTTATTCGAGTAAATTGTTGTTTAACCAGAGAATGTTGGTGAACACCAGCTTAAGCTAATTCATATGTCATAACTAGACATCGGATTATATGCATTTGCATGTTTGCATATGCAAATGCATATAATTCTATTTTTATAGCGTTATTGCATGTTTTGGTACGTTTTCATTGACAGTGCTTATTTCAGTAGTTATACGTGTTAGGCGTGTCGTATTATGCCGTATTATATTGTAGTCCTTGGTCGACACATCCATCTCGCACAAACTCAGCGAGCGCAATGAATACTATCTACTCAGGGTTGCCAGATGGCGATTTTTTTTTCTCGTGCCAGGTCTGCCAAATATCTCGTACTTTCAATACATAATCTCGTATGAGTTTTTTTTAATTCTCTTTTTATCCTTAATTTACGCCATTACTAGCTAGCCTGGGGTAGGTATATTCCTTAAGTTAGAGGCCGCCAAATAAAAAAAAAAACAGTTAAAAACAAACATAATTTTTAAATTTTATCACTTTCTTTAAAATAATCATCAGTGATACATTAAGTGGCCCGCGGCTTAGTACCCCCTTTCCGACTAACCTTGTAGATATAATGTGAAAATAAACGTAAATTCTAATAATAAATGGTTTTTGATTGTGCATATTTCGCCCTTTTTTAGCATATTTTGGCATTTTGATAGTGCATATAATCCGATGTCATTATAACCTACACAGAACTGTGAACCTACCTAATGCTTTAATTTGCCATGACTACCAAAGCCACAGGGACTCAAATCATGAATATACTCGTCCATAGTACTGTCATGGTGAAAGCAGGGTGCGACCGGAGTCCTCGACCCCGTTACAACCCTCCGTGACCCCATACAACGACCAGGGCACCATGAAACGAGAGTAATACAATTAAACACCTACAGGGCAGGAAGATATATAGTACGCACTACCTGTATCTTCTGATAGTATACTAACCCTGCAAGTACCAGATCATAAGAGCACTTATGTGGAAAATTTAACTAGAGAGGGTGCAGAGGGTAAGTTAGTCTTAACGATATTATTATAATTAATTTCGAGGTACAGAGCCCTAAAAACGGACATCTGCTTGCTTTTCTTTAAAAAAAAACGCATCCTACACTATGAATACTCCTGTATCATGTTTATTTTCTTCGTTTGGTTAGTGACTAGGTGTCAGAGTTTATGGGCTTCTGACTTGGTTTCACATGCCGTCGAGAAATATCTCAGGCATGCCGGTTTCCTCACGATGTTTTCCTTCACCGTTTTTAAGCAAGTATTAATTATACAATACGCACATGAATCCGAAGTCAGAGGTGCGTGCCTTGGGTTTGAACTCGAAACCTATGACTTGGCAGCCCGACGGTCACACCACTAGTTTATCACTACTATTCAACTGCTGTATATTATGGTTATGTTTACAGACACAAATCGTCACACTAATAAACACCACAATCTGAAACAATTATCTGTACGCTATAAATACTTGTTCCATACGAGAATCGAACTTACGGAACGTTGCAAACTTTCCCTAACCTACCGTTTATTTCATAAAGTAAAAGCTTCCTAACCCTCCTTTACCAAATCAAATACAATTAACGGTATAATAAAATATCCATTAGGTTATCGATCGATAAGGCCGAATGCCGAAAACAATTTTGTCTCCAACAATACATCAAAACAGGGATAAACGGACGCATATTTACGGGGGTATTAACCTACATAGAATAAACAATAAACATATAAAAGGGAGGACGCACAAAAACACAGCAAATGTAGGAATTGCATTCTTTGTGTTTTATTTGTGGTACTCATTTCTACTAGAAGGGGATTCTCAATAACTGGAGGATTTCAACCTAAGATCTTATCGATGGTTAGTTACTTTAACCGTTAAGTAATAATCTCGTCTCCTCATTTTAGGTTTTTATGAAAATCGATCACGTTTATAAAGTTAATAACATTGGTAATTCTTTTTCTATATCTCAACAAATGACGAGGTTATAGGCATTCAAGGTGAGCACTTTTTAAAATTACTATTGCCTGTGCTTTATTAACACGTGACGTCATCCGACATAAGTACCATAACTACAGTTTTGTTTTCTTTTTCAAAAATTCTAATGGTAGGTACTATGCTCTGTATATCGTCGCTGCGCCTGCAAAATCCGCTTTGTGTTTTTTTTTTAATCTGCCTTTAATGCTATTTTATATTAGTTCTCAAGCCACGTGCACCTGTAAAACCTGTTTTTTAATAATTTATTTAGTTACGAAGATATCAAAATAAGTTATTAGAAAACGTATTTTACAGTTGCACGTGGCTTGAGAACTATTATAAAATAGCATCAAAGACATATTTTCAAAAAAAAAAAACAGCGGTTTTTGCAGGCGCAGCGACGATATACCACTTAACCAGTAACTACAAAACGTAAACTGATGTTTTATAAATCTACGTTAAAATAGAGAAAATAAAAAGTATACAAATTATATATTATTATAACTTGAACCAGCTTTAAAACTCGCTAAGTATAGTGAAACTACTCTCAAAAAAAAAGCATTCAACTCGAACAGCGAAGTAAAGCATAATGACAGTTAACATATTACCATCAATAGGACGGTATTATTAAGACTATGATATTCTAAAAAATATTAAACAACGTTATCTATACCATTAGATTCAAACCTCAATCTCTTGCGTGGCCCTAGTCTCCTGGTAACGAGGGTGCGCGCTATGGGGGAACATGACCTAGTTTCGCCGAGGGTTCTTCTCTAGCGGTGTGCACCATCGATCCATGGGGTAAACTGCTGATACGCTAAATCTTTGGAAAGGATTCTATGTGTCATTTAAATATTATCTTTAAAAGATGCAAAAAATATCGATATTTGGATCGCGATCTTGGACCGTGATATTTATTGAGCGTTTAGATCAGTGTATTGATGGACTAATCGCGCAATAAATATCAACTATCCAGGATAGCGATCCAAATATCATGATAAATATTGAGCGTGTAGACTGCGCCTAGTACAGCACAGTAATTATCTGATAACATTAAAAAATAAAGTTCAAAAGTCAAAATTAAAACGCAACCTTTGTAATTAAAAAAGTTAAAAATAGAAACGCTGTACACACATTCTTAACAGTAATTACGATAAGTTGCCAATAATTAGAGCATACGAGTTACCTTTCCCCTTTCCATTGTTCCTTTTGTTTCTTTAGCTAATTACAGAAGTAGCAGGTGGTAGAACAAAAGTTAGTGCAACAGCCACATAATAATGTGGCCGGACAACTTCAACATAAACACGTATAACGCTCTTGTCAGACTTATTGCGTGGTGCATAGGTCGTAGACCCTACTGAGTCACATTCGAACATTCTAGAACTATCATGAGCACAATACGGGGAATTTTATATACCAGTAATCTTACCTTTTAGAGGGATTGAGGAAAATAATCAATCACTTATGTGGACATGCTAATGGTTGATGAGTTCTAAGTTGCCTCTAAGAGCAATCTTTCAGACTAGTAAAAGTTTTTTACCATAATTAAAAACGTTATCACCCCATTTCACACATGAAAGAAAGAAATTATTTATTTGCCACAAACTAGGAACACAACAGGAATACAAAAAAATATAATTTATAAAACATAGTGTGCCCCACAGCTGTGACAAAAAGGTCCAGTTCAGCATATGTTAGGTAACCAGTACCTGACGCTGGTTTTCAACTGAACCTATATAGGGGTTGATTTTCAAAGAAAAACCTCATACCGTACGTAATTTATTATTTGCCTTTATGGTTATTTATAGTTACCTACTAAGTTTCGAGTTAATCAGACCATGCAATAAAATTCTCCAATATTAACTTTAAAACTACTTTGAACCACCCTACGATTTGAATTTTGAGAAATCCCTTCTTGGTGCATGCATACGATAAGTAAGGAACCTACATGCAAAATTTCAAGATTAGAGCCAGCGGTTTCGGCTCGGCGTTGATGAATCAGTCAGGGCATAGTTCTTTTAAATGTAGGGATAAGGATACATTCTTTGAGGCACTTCTGTAAAAGGAAACTATTCGCATCATAATTAAGTGTAGGTAGTCTCTATCGCCGCTTCGAAGTCGTATCTAAAGGTTAAATATTTGTTCTGTACATATAACCTTAGTACTTTTAGTCCTTAATCTTTACATATTACCTACATATAAAACAAAGTCGCTCCCGCTGTCTGTACGCTTAGATCTTTTAAACTACGCAACGGAATTTAATGCAGTTTTGAGCAATAGATAGAGTGGTTCAAGAGGAAGATTTATATGCCCCACATTAGTTTATATAAAATTAGCGACCCACCCCGGCTTCGCACGGGTGCAATGTAGATACTAATGTAGGGTATTTAAACTTTCCTCTTGAATCACTCTATTAAAAAAAACTGCATTAAAATCCGTTGCGTAGTTTAAAAGATCTAAGCGTACAGACAGCGGGAGCGACTTTGTTTTATACTATGTAAAGAAGATACACCTCCCAAGTGTATAGTCGTATCATAATAATATACTAGCAGATACATAGACAGCACGGTACCCTATTTCACATTAAAAAAAATACCTTGACACACATGTCATCTTTCGATAACATATACCCATGGTCGTATAGGAGCTTAATACAACAAAAACCGACATTGAACTTTTTTCGTAACCCAAATAAAACGACAAAACAACAATAGGCAACCAAAAAAGTTAAATATATCCACGTGGAAGCACCCACAGCTGGCGTCGAAGCTTCAAAACCTTTCAATCTGAGCAGCTGGCGTTATCCTTATTATCCTAGAGATCGCCTTAAGGAATCCTTGTCCTGCCAGTCAACGGCAACAAAGCCTTTATATCCACACATGCGGGCGTCAGCTGCCGGGACAGCTTGCGCCATAAAAAATAGGCCAATAACTCCGATGGCAAAAAAAACTTAAAGAAATGTTAAAGATGGCGGCAGGTGCGGTGTCAGCTGCGCGCACGCACCTTTGTAATAATTGCATTGCGCCCGCGCGTTCGTTTTGTTTACCTCGCCGCACCACATCAGTTTTGTATCGTTTTGTGTCGGCCGCGTTCGCGTGTGATCGTGGATTTAAATTAAATATAAGAAGCGATAAATATAGATGTATGATGTTGTAAGTTATGTTTGAGACAACGTATGGTCATGTTGTTCTTCGTGATAAGAAACATCTGTTAGATTTTATAACACCATGCAATGAGCATGACTAGTGTTCTAGATTGTCGTTCTATTTGCCTAGCCTGCTTCGATATTTAAATATAACTGTTGTATTGGGGGCGTTAGAGTCGTATCTAAAGGTGGATTCTCACATGTGATGCGAATAAACATGCAGTGTAATTCTACAACGCCACACCCACTAATATGTTTTACTACATAAGTTGCCTTCTGCAACCGTTACCTACTTTCAAAGTCTAGACACACTTGCAGCAAGTCAACTTCTACAAGTTTTACGAACTAAGCGAGCAATGGCGTGAAAATCTTGCTTGTGGATTTGGCGCTTAAAAACAGTACTAGATCACTAAGTTGTTGTTGCATTACACAATTAACTGCCTCGTTGATCTAGTGGTGGCAAGCGCGACTGCTGATCATGAGGTCCTGGTTTCGATCCCCAGGTCGAGCACTGTTATTGGGTTTTTCCGTGTGAAATTTCTCAGTAGCAGCCCTGAGTTTGGACTTGTACCCGGTTGATGCCAATAGGCTCGCCATTACATGGGACTTAAACATAACGACGAAATGAGGGTGTTACTATACACCTCTGACCAACCCTTCGGGGAATACAGGCGTGATGTTATGTTATACCACCTTACATTTTGAACATAGATAGGACCACCATAACGACGTGATCACACTCGTTCAGAATTTTAGATACTTACATCAGTCGATTCCCCAAATGTTTTGCTACACACTGTTTATCAACAAAGTTTAATGAGCCGTAATAGCAGTTGTTACATAACGACCGTCACGCTGGTAATCACTGAAGGGTTCGGCAGGGGTGTACTTATTTACATTATCACTGAATCCTTACTAATATTATAAACGCGAAATTTTTATGTATGGATGTTTGTTACTCTTTCACGCATAAACGGCTAAACAGATTTGGATTAAATTTGGCACACAGATAGACCATGTACTGGATTGAAACGTAGGATACTTTTTATCCGGGTACATGAAGTAGTTCTCCCAGGATGCGAGTGAAACCGTGGGCAACAGCTAGTACGATAATATATCCCTTGTGATGTGATAGGCAGCGCCTACTCAGGCAAAATACAAAATACAGGCTTCTTTTTCATTCTCTCGTGTCGGCATGGTCTAGGTATATAAGAATAGCTCATGCCGTGGTGAAAAAACTAGCCAGTCAGCAAGATTGGTGGTGGGGCTGACTGCCCAGGGTGCGATAGACGTACTTCAGTATCGTCACTCGTGGAGGCTCTTTTCATGGGCTATAAGCACAAAATAGTACCTACCTACAGAAACCTCTCTCCCAAACGTCAACTACCTTGAAAAATGTGCTCCGCGCGTACGAAATTGAGCTTTAAGTCTTAAAAGAGAGCGCTCCCATTCAAAGTATCAGTTTGGTCACTCATTGACATTCGGTTTGGTTCTCTTTAGTCTTTTACTCCAGAGGTGAAGCAGCCCATAGGCCTGCTATAATATAACTGATCATTTTTAACAGTTAGGCGAAACACACACTGCCCCGCGCTACGCTGCGGGTGCGTGGCGACGGAGCCACAACACTGCGCGTGAATGAGTTTTCTGTGTGTTGCACTACGCGTGTTTTATATACAAACACAGATACTTGCAAACAACGTAAGAACACGCACTCCCGCGCTACGCTGCGTGATGCGGTGCAGTGTGCGAATCGCCCTCATTAATTTTAGGTATAATAATGCCACTCAGAACAAACTTAGAACCTTCCAGTTTGTAGTAGAACACGATCACTGCGCCGACGAGACGCCTTTAACAACCTTTGAGTAATAAAGTCAACATTATACTTGTGTGCGTATGTATTTATTTACATATTATGCTTGTTCTCGGAAGAAAATATGGCGAGCGAGTACTATAAAGATGTTTATGTTAATAAATCGCATTATTGTACTGCCCGCAGAGTCAAGAATGCCAATAGCCAATATTGCCAACCTAATAAACATCTGGCAGGCACCGCGTTTAACTTTACCTTCCGACGCAGGCAGCAGGTATTATTTTTGTTTTATTTGAGAAAATAAGAGTGCAGCTAACAGCTATGAGTACTTACATACATACATACATACATAAACTCACGCCTTTTTCCCATGGGGGTAGGCAGAAACTATATAACGCCACATGCTACGACTCTTACATACCCCTTTCGCTTCATCCACATTCATACATCTTGTCATACACGCACGCCGGTTGAGAGTACTACGCACCTGACCTTTGTGAAGAACATCACCAATAACATCGATGTATGTCCTTCTAGGACGTCCTCTACCGGCGTTCCCATTAACATCCGCCTTATAAATTTCTTTTGTTAATCGCCGTTCACTCATTCTCTCAACATGGCCAAACCACCTAAGCATACTCCTTTCAATTTTTGTCACTACATCATCTTTTAAACCGCAACTTTGTCTAATCTCTTCATTTCTCAATCTATCATTCAAAGTTACACCGCACATACTTCGCAAGGAACGCATTTCCACGGCATTTATTCTACTTTCATGCCTCTTCTGCCACGACCAACATTCACTTCCATACATAAGCGTAGGTACCAACACACCATTATGGACAGCCAGTCGTGCTTGAGTGCATGAGTACTTATTAGGAATAATTACAGCTAGCTACATTGGTGTCGATTCTGTTGCGCTTTTTGACAGGACTAAACTAAACTAAGGGTGTTTGTCTCTTTCTGTTTCAATAGAAAAAGAAAGTGACAGTTGAGTTTAGTCTAGTTTAGTACTGTCAAAATGTGCAACAGAATCGCCACCATTGTCATGTTATTGGGTTGAAAGGAGAACAGCCTTTTGTACATACATATAACATAACATCACGCCTGTATTCCTCGAAGGGTTGGGTAGAGGTGTATAGTAACACCCTCGTTTTGCCGTTATGTTCAAGTCCCATGTAATAGGGGACGAGCCTATTGCCATCAACCGGGCACAAATCCAAACACCGGGCTGCTACTGATGAATTTCACACGGAAAAGCCCAATAAAACTTTGCCCGACCTGGGGATCGAACCCAGGACCTCACGATCAGCAGTCGCGCTTGCCTCCACTAGACCAACGCGGCAGTCCTTTTGTACATACCTACGGTCTTAATTTTCCTTATGTTCAACTATCGATTGGTGCATTTAATTTGCGTTTTGCAGCTTACATATTGCTCAACCGCTTTCTTCAGGTGACATAACGATTGGAATTTCATAAAAGTTGATTATAAACAGTCACAAACGTCAACCTAACCTGCTGGCCGAGCATCCTGTCACTGACCGACAAGGCTCCGACGATCGACAGATGGCGGCGCAGCCAATCAACTTAAGAGCTAAATGCCTCGGGCTGGTGGCAGCAGCCAAGTCGATGCGATAATACTTTTGCAATCACCAAACTGCATACGGTACCTTTAGTACGTTTACTTACGTTTTCTTCTGAGAGCCCGAAGTTTTGAATTAGTAGATTTCCGGTAATTGATCAGTTAATAAACGATCTTACTCAAATCTACAATCTGAACAAAACTTAATATTATTTCTAGGTACTAGCTGTTGCCCGCGGTTTCACTTGCGTACTAAGAGAACTACTTCATTTACTAGGATAAAAAGTATCCTATGTCCTAATCCAGATCATGGTTTACGTATGTGCCAAATTTCATCCATATCCGTCCAGCCGTTACGATGCGATTGATTGATTAACAAACAAACATTCAAACTTTCACGTTTATAATATTATTAAGTATAGTTAGATTAAGAACGCATCTTTATCTCATCCCTATTCGTGCGCGTCTCTTGTGATGACATCACAAGAGACGCATGGGCCACGCGGCATGGCGTCATACGAACATGGCGCATACATTGCCTAGCCTGTTCCCAACTATTTCAGCTTCCAGTCTAACCAGATGCGGCCGAATACCAGTATTTTACACGGAGCAACTGCAATCAGACCTCCGCAACTCGTTACTGGGCAATGCCGATATCCTAAAGTTAGACCGGTTGTCAGACTTTCGGGCTTCTGATGTCTCATAACGACTGTCATAGGTATTAACGTGGTTTAACGTGCTCTCCGAGACACGGAGGGGTCTCGATGTGTAACGAACCTCTCAAATCGTATGATCCGCGCTGTTGTTAATAGACCACGAACCCCTCCCCGATTACTCTAATAAGTATCATATTTAAAAATCCCTACAATACACGAAGTAAAGTGCGGTCTACGCAAAGCTGGGAAGACTGAAACAACATTTCTAGACGCCTTTTACAACACCTAAGGTGGTTCACTACATAGCTTAACATTATGGTATGTACATACCAAGATAACTTAATAGATTATTTCGTTTCGTATGGTTAGTAACTAACCTGGTGTCAGAGTTTACGCCGCCCATGGGCCTCTGACTTGGCTTCACATGCCGTCGAGAAATATCTCTCACTTAATAGATAAGTAGATGGTTAGTATCGGAAGATTTCATTAATTTTAAAACGCTGTTAGTTACCAGCTGTTATACGAGTATTTCATTATGTAATAAAAATGTATAAGATTAATGAAGGTCCTATATCTTTTTTTATGCTACCATAAGTTTGCCTACAGCTGTTCAGTCTCGTGTTGTGAATATCAATTAATTATTAGAAGTAAGTCGTATATTAGGATTGCATTCAGTAGTAAATAAAGCTCGTTCTAACAAGATAGTTCTCTAAGCTATAATAACTACCGGTCTGAAACCTGGGCTAGGCAGAGGCTATTCCTTATTTAAACTTAGCTTAACCTCATGTTATGGTCCACGCTCTGAACGAAATGTTCTCATCTTTGCTAAATCTGAATACGTTAATTAACCCGGAATCTCAATCCAGATCCCGGAAATATTTAGAAATCTAACCGTATTTCTATTAAAATAAAATATAAAATGATATCCTAGTAACTCACCTTGATCTAATGCCCCTTTCTAAGGACCATGTTCCAACTTACAATTAAATCATTCAGGCTCCAGTGACCGCCTGCGCGGCGCCTGCGCACCCTGCGCGCACGTGTCCATGCATCTGCTCGCTTCGTACCTCATAATTAATGTACCTGCTTTACCTGCTACACCCTTACCTCACAGCACATAATACGCATCAATTTGGAGGTTTGAATATTAAAAGATGCGTTTTATTGAATAAGACTCATTCTGTATGATAAAAAAGGGAGCTTTTGTAAAATTTCCTCGTCAAATCTTTTTGTCAAATACATTGCTGACTACCTTGTTCTCTTTTCTCGACTCTCCTACTTCTCCTACTTATCTTACCCCTCATTTTCAGTATATGTGCTCTAATCACAACCGAAATCTTCGCTCCTCGAATAATCGTCTTTTACAATGTCCCTCTCACCGCTCTGACTTTATACACTCTTCTTTTTTTGTCCAGACTATTCTTCTCTGGAACGCGCTTCCCTTAAAAATCAGGATGGCCAACAGTCGCTATTCGTGAACATCTCCACAAGAAATTGGCAGAATCATCTCAGCACTGATTTATTCTTTACTATATTATTTACGATTTATTCTTTACTATATTTTTGTAGGTATTATATAATACTATGTATATGTATATATGTAGGTATTGATTATTAATATATATCTAAGTATGTTATGTTTATTTAATATATTCGTATAATTTATAAGTGTAAATATTATTCTTCAAAATGTTTCACAGTAATCTTTGTTTATTTTTAATATGGTATTGCCTCACATACACAACTCTACTTAGTGCACCTACCATGTTTTTTGTCTGCACCACCCTAAGGTCGACTGGTAGAAAATGCCTAAGGCATTAATTCCGCCTTTGTACAAATTTTGTGCGAAAGTATAAATAAATAAATAAATTGCTTGAAAAAACTATATGAATAACAGATACAGTAGGCGTGCGAATTGAATGCAGTCGGGGCCCGAGGT
Source organism: Amphipyra berbera (assembly GCA_910594945.2). Taxonomy (NCBI): domain Eukaryota; kingdom Metazoa; phylum Arthropoda; class Insecta; order Lepidoptera; family Noctuidae; genus Amphipyra; species Amphipyra berbera. The sequence continues at coordinate 2,277,070 of OU343136.1, read as the reverse complement.
GAAGCTCTCCCCGTCCGCACGCCTCTCCTCACACGCCCGCAAATGTAGTGCTGTCCTTTTCATTTAACAGCAATAGCGCATTCCCACACGCATTCCTCAGCTGTGCATTCAATTCGCACGCGTACTGAAGAATTCGTTGTAAGGTAATTGCTTATGACTGTTTGCTGACTATAAAAGCTCAAATACTAGGCCGAAAAACATTAAAAGAATAATTCGGATCATATACCTAGTCTGGCCATAAATACTGTTACAATTAAAAATAAGAAAGATATTACATTTGAATTTGGAATCTGTCATTTTTATACGATTCTTCATTGGGTTTCTAATTTTGGCGCCAATACATTGTACAATATTTTGCGATATTAAAATGGAGTGGGGTGATAAAGAGAACCGAATCACTGTGATTGCATTACACAAAGTTGGTATGGAGCCAAATGCAATTTTTAAAACTCTCCATACGCTTGGTATTAGTCAAATGTTTGTGTACCGGGCTATTAATAGGTACAATGAGACCTCCTCTGTTTGTGACAGAAAAAGATCTGGCCGTCCACGTAGTGTTCGTACGAAAAAGGTGGTCAAAGCAGTAAGGGAAAGAATTCGAAGAAATCCTGTCCGAAAGCATAAGATTTTATCTCGGGAGACGAAGATAGCACCCAGAACCATGTCGCGTATTTTAAAAGATGACTTAGGACTTGCAGCCTATAGAGACGCACTGGTCATTTTTTAACTGATAATTTAAAAAGAATAGGGTGTTAAAATCGAAACAACTAGGTACTGAAGCGGTACGCAAAGGGAGGTCACAGAAAATTTTTGTTTACGGATGAGAAGCTCTAAGGAAGCTTCCCAATTAGTCGACAGGGTGCAACGTGGGCATTATCCGACTTCAGTGATGGTTTGGTGGGGTGTTAGCTATGAAGGAGTGACTGAGCCATATTTTTGTGAAAAAGGTATCAAAACATCGGCACAAGTGTATCAAGATACCATTCTTGAGAAGGTAGTTAAGCCCCTTAACAACACCAAGTTCAATAACCAAGTATGGTCCTTCCAACAAGACTCGGCGCCAGGTCATAAAGCTCGGTCCACGCAGTCTTGGTTGGAAGTGAACGTTTCGGACTTCATCAGAGCTGAAGACTGGCCGTCGTCTAGTCCCGATCTTAATCCGCTGGATTATGATTTATGGTCAGTTTTAGAGAGTACGGCTTGCTCTAAACGCCATGATAATTTGAAGTCCCTAAAACAATCCATACGATTGGCAGTGAAGAATTTTCCCGTGGAAAGAGTGCGTGCTTCTATTGATAACTGGCGTCTACGTTTAAAGGACTGTATTGCAGCCAATGGAGACCACTTCGAATAAGTTTTTTTATATTTTAAATTGTTTTATATTTATGTATTAAACTAACACACTGTAAAAGTAATAAATATTAATTGCAATAAAAAAAATTTTTTTTCTTCGTGACAATATTTATGGCAAGACTAGGTATTTATACATATAAATAGGTGATTATGTTATACATTGACAGAAGATTGCTATTTATACCATAGGTGATCGGAAAGACAGAAAAGGCGTGAATCAGGAAAGACAGAAAAGGCGTGAATCAGGAAAGACAGAAAAGGCGTGAATCAGGAAAGATAGGCGTGAATCCGGGAAGAATGGTGTAATTGCGAAGTGATGGATAGGTACCCTTATTTAAAAAAAAGCTGCGGAAGATTATGATGAAGGCTTAGGTACACGGTATCTTAATTTTGAATCTATAAAATATAAACCATTTAAGACAGCCTAGCAATAGGCCGAGAATGCCGAAATGATAAAATAACAACACTCAAATCAATATACTTGCATTTATTTTCAAACTTTACATTAAAATTTAATGTTATTTAACATTTACATTTCCTTAATAATTTTAACGTTTTTACAAACCCCTAAGACTGCCTTAATACATTATGTAACAAGTTGTTAATTTGATATAGAACTTTGTAGAAGAACTCAAACTTTAGTGTCGACTATTAAATATACTATGAAAAAGAAATACTCCTTATTTAAAACCTTTTACAAAAGTTCCTTAGGGTAACACTACAAACTCTATAGCTCTCTGGGATTATTGAAAATACTAATATTATATAGAGGAAAGATTTGTATTTTTGTATGTAACGAATAAACTTAAAAACTACTGGACCGATTTCAAAAATTCTTTTGCCGTTAGAACGCTACATTATCACTGAGTAACATAGGCTATATTTATTACTGGAATAAAACTTCTTACGCGGGCGGAGCCGTGAGGACACAGCTAGTTGAAAATAAAATTGCAAGCGAAAAACAGCGGACAATGAAACTCATATTATCTACATTAAAGATTTTGCGAACACGTGACGCTTGTTACTCCGATAAATATATGAATAAGGGAGACCACTTGGGGCAGGCCCCTTGTAGCGAGTGACTTTTGTGATACCTTCATGTACAAACGACCACGAGTCAAGCTATACATTCCAATATAAACTGACTTCTTAATGTATGGAAATTCCGTAAAATAAGAGGTCAACATAAACTGTGAAAGTCTAGCTTGCATTGTCATCGTGTGTACCTACTTATTGATAGTGATGCAGTTTCTATAAATAGATGGATTAATTCAATTTAATAAAATTATAAAACACTTTATTATGTCAATTGTGACTTTTGTGTTATTTTCAAATATGAAAATAAATATTCTAAGGTAGTATAAAATATTTATTACGCGTTGTACATACATAATGTATATTTTAATAATTTTATATCAATAAATTATGTTGTAGTGCTACTTGGGCGAGTCGTATGTCCAGCAGATTAATTGATTGAAAGCGAAATAAGTTAACTAATATATTCAAAATTAGATAGATTTTTATTTATAAAAAAAAATATTCATATATCATTCATCGATGATTTAACGTTAAATTCGCCTACAACAGGACACGCGACTATTCTGATACCCTTTTGCATTTAATATTACTAGAATCGACAGCTAAAAGATATATTAATGCACTTATCGATAAAAACGATCGGTATTCCTAATGTGTTTTCACTTTATACACCTGTCGGAGCCATCGACCTAGATAACACTATACATGAAAAAGTTCCATATCAAATTAATTGTTTCCAACCGTAATTTACTTAAAACTGGCGTGTTCCGACCTACCTACTAATAAATATGAACCAGGTGGAAATACTTCATTAATTATGTGCCTAATGTCGTTTTTAACTTTATTAAACCAAACAAAATGTTTATAAAGGACAAATTGATCTAGCGTCTCATACAAAGGTACTAATTAACCCATAATATTCATTGTCTAACCCTCTGAATGTTTAGGCCTATTATCTACGATAAGTGATGATTATATAAAAATACAATTTCAAATTTTATTTACCTTAAGTATTATCACTTAAGAGATCAGTCTTAAGATCCAGATTGTACCGGATCTAAAATTTGAAATGCATATTTTGAGACACATGAATCACCAAGAGCCTATGAATATGTTAATGATTTCTACCTTATTTATAACAGTAATTAGGCGAGTCATAATTTAATATAATACCTTATAGAATAATCATCACGTAGGTATAGTTTTGTTAAGCGCAAGTTAGAAGAATTTGTCGGGTCGCTCTGGTGAGACATTTGCCTAATCAACACTAGTACGTAACCTAAATTGGATAGGAACATCGTGTATCGTTACCAGCTATTTAGAAATGTTGGTGTCTCGTTATGAGCTGTTAAGTTTTACTTACATTCGTAATCTCCTATGAGGCCACGGCCTCGAGTATGGCAGCAGCAATGGCCTTACTTCCGTACAGTACAGGCGTCATAGCTAGCGACGTGCGACACGTGCGACACGTGCGACACGTGCGACACGTGCCACACGCGCTCACGTGGTGCGCGCGGCGGGCACATCGCACTCCGCTGCGCCCGCGCCGCTGCCCTCGAGCCCGTGGCCTGCTATTTACAAATATTCTCAATAAACGCGTTAAAAGTCTCACTAGGTTATTAAAATTAGCCAGTTTTCTGTTTAAAAAAATATCTTCATAAAAAGCTCTCACTCTGTTATCATTGTAGAAGTAATCAAAATTACCGATAACCCAAACTCTAACAGGAAACTACCTGCCACACGTGGATTACAAAAATAAGAAGATAAACACGACATCTAAATATGCATTAGATCACACATTTACACTCCAAATATTCATCTTATCGTGGTACAAGTATATGTTCATTGAAAACTCGGATAACTACACTACAACGTATTAGCCTGGACGTAAACCTGTGTTAGTAGTTTAATGATAACTTCAATCCCATTGTTTATTATTGTACACTTGAGCAAACCACAAACAGAACAATATACATACAGCACTCAGTCAAAATAAGGAATTATAATAGTAAAATAATTTAATGTACTCATTCACTCACAACCCCCGCTACATCCTATTTACGGGGCTGTCACTCGTCATTGACTCGTACCTGTAATGTTTGTACAAGTGTTACTCTCATCACATAGTCTATGCTATATAACTTCAAATAATACCAATCAATATATTTTACTCTACATCTAAATTCTTCATAGACACTCACTAAATCCTTTGTCAAGATGTCCGCAGTGAGGATTTTCCTCACAAATTAAAAATGTAGATCATGTAAAAGGTTACTACTACAAAAAAAACTGGTATTCCAAAAGCAGAAAATAATAAGTATTATTCTTCTAAACTCATTCATTATAATATATACAAAAAAATGTGCTTAACCAATTCAAAAGGTTTTTGCATTGTCAACATAGATGGAATATTCCTTTCAGGTCAATATTTTATTACTAAATGATTAAAGAAAAATTAAGTAAAGGATCCCCTTTTATCAATAAAACCCAATTTAAAATCACATCATTTGGCGAAATATAATATATTCAGCTATTTATCTGAGTATTAAATATACTACAGCTTATAGCAAAGTTCTTAAACTTACATGCATATTTACAAAATTTACAAAAGAAAAACATACTATGCAATAAGAAAATTGCGTATAACAAATATTAAATTGTTATTCACTTGGGAAATTTTGTACAGTTGAAAAAGTGTGTAATAAATATTTTGCAGACAATAACTTTTATTAATTATGTTCACAGTAGCAAAATAATTTACTCTCGAGTTACATACAGTATGCTTCGTGCTGTTGTCGCTATCATAGGACACAGTTATATAATAGCATTTGACATTCGAAAACATTACGACTGTGTCATTTTGTATGGAAATGTAACACTACACTGCAATACAAATTAAAGGCACACAACTCCGACTGATCCTTTATATGATGAACTATTATCTAAAGTAAGAACTTTAAGTAATGGTATCAACTATATATTTTTATACATAGATCTCGTACAATGGTCGTATTCATGTGATACAATATGAAAAAATATTATCAATTTGACATAAATAAAAAAATAAACGATTCAACTTACTATCCAACAATGTCGTATCACGAACACATCACAACATAACACTTCACCAACACAACCATTGCCGAGGCGAACGTCACTGTCAAGCGATAAAGTACCAGGCGAGCAGACCGATCGAGGAGGTCCTAGTCGAAGTCAATGTCCATGTTGTACTGTCGTTCCCGCTCGGTGGAGTTGAGCGAGGACGACGAGTTGGAGCTGGTGGAGTTGGTGTTGGAGCGCGACTGCGGCGCCCACACGCCGCCCGTCGTCACCGACGACGACGTGGACATGCTGCCCGACGAGCTGCTGGTGTCGCCCAGCGCCGCCCACGCCGCGCCGGCCGCGCCGCCCACGCCGCCCACGCCACCCACGCCGCGCCGCGGGATGCGCCGCACCAGCAGCTGCGTCAGCGACGCTGCAACAACACCACAACGCCGCCGTCACTCACCGCACGGTACCCGCTAGGCTCCTCCTACTTTTCACATATCTAAATCAGCCAATAGAAAAAACATACACCATAATACTTACTCATCAAACCGTCCCTTGCTTTTATTATGCATAAAACATAAAAAAACATTAATGTCTTCATCATATCAACACTCCCTCAAAGATGGCCTATATTCTACAGGATATGTAAGACGCAGCACGCGCTATACTTTGAGTAGCTGCGGTTGCCGGTAGACGCAATATACTGCCATCAATAACGTCGCAATGGATCATGATGTCATGCTGCCGAAGTATAGCGTGCGTGTCGTGTCCAATGGAGGAATGCGGAGTCTTACTTAATGACTCACGGTACTGGCTGGCGGAGGTATCGGTGGGCGGCGCGGGCGCGGGCGCGGGCGCTGCGCCGGCGGGGCTGGCGGGCGCGGCGGGCGCGGGCGCGGGCGCCTCGGGCGGCAGCAGCGAGCGGCGGCAGATGGGGCACGTGGCGTGCAGCTGCAGCCACGGGGTGATGCACTGGGCGTGGAAGATGTGCTCGCACTCTAGCCGAGATACCTGCTCACCTAGAATAACAAACATTACACTTATAAAAATCTGCAACAATACAAGTCTCTGTCTCATAAAACAAGGGCGCCGCTTTTTACAAGCGAGCTATTAGTTTAGTTCATTCTTTAGTGATGTTGAAAGTTTCTTAGCGTGCGTGAGAAATAAGAGTACATGTCGGTACTTATTGTTTTCTTGTTAGTGAAATAAGTGGGAGGAGCGCAGAGACAAACAATTAATGTACTAATGGCAAATCTCCCTTGTTTCTGCGATCTGAGGTAGATAATAACACCAGGCTTTCATAATAGGCAAGGGGTGTCAATTAAACTAATGGCAAATCTCTCGTTTCTGCGATCTGAGGTAGACACTAATACCAGGCTATCATATAATAGGCAAGGGGTGTCAATTAATGTACTAATGGCAAATCACCCTTGTTTCTGCGATCTGAGGTAGGCACTAATACCAGGCTGTCATAATAGGCAAGAGGTGTCAATTAATGTACCAATGGCAAATCTCTCTTGTTTCTGTGATCTAAGATTGGCACTAATACCAGGCTGTCATAATAGGCAAAGAAGGGACTCACCAGTCTGAAAGTTTTCCCAGCAGACTGAACACGACGTATTGGCGGCGGCTTGTTCTTCGGTGACGAGTACGGACGGCAGGGCTGCTATTTGTTCCCGCGGTAAGGGCGGTGGACCCGCGTTTTCTAGTTGACCTAACAACTGTGTTACTACTGCGTCTAAACCTAAAACAAAAGAAAAAACATTGTTTTATGAAATTATATCAATTCTCATTTATTCATTTCTATACACCTAAGTAACATTTTTTAAATATTTCTATAAAGAACATTTAAGAATATAAAAAAATATAGTCCATCGGCAATTTGATCAAAAGTTATTAAAAATTGTATAGTATATTAAAATATGCAAGAATAAACAGGGCTAGTAATGTCACATTTGGTGAATCATATTTCGTTTCATAATCGTAATCATAACTGCAAATGTACTACATATCCAGCCGGCAGTTGCAATGACGAACGAAATAAAATTGTAAAAATTCACCAAATCTTACGTTATTAGACCCCTGATCTGGTAAAATCAAAATTTTTGTCAATATTTACGTTATTTTAATAAAATGTTATATTTTTTTGACAAAAATAGCAATAAATCAAAGAACAAGAAAGATAAATAGCGTAGAAAAACTATATTATTCTAATTAAATGTGTATTTATAGAAATTTTCGCATAGAGGTGCATTAAAAGAGGCTCCATGAGTGACGTTAGTTTAGTAGGTACGTCCGGTGCATATGTACAGTCAGCCCTGCTATCAACCTTGCTTACTAGTTAATCTTTTCACTACGAAAATACCATTCAAGATCTTTAAGTGTTTTGATTATTATCAGAAAAAAGTCGAAAGAAATTCACGTGAAATGCATATTTTCTCATATCATCATAATTTTATTACTTGAAATGCATTTGAACGAAATTAATATTTCCATTATTTAGCTTAGATTAGCGGAAGGAAATATTGAAAGAGTTAAACGTTGAAAGTGCAGTAAGTCACAAAGCGCAACTAAAAGTATATAAGCGAACAAAGATGATGTAACCTTCACCGCCAAACACGTAGTCCCCGGGCGCGCCCACCAGCACGAAGGGCGCGCCCGCCGTCACGGCGCCGCCGGCCGGCCGCGCGCCGCCTATCATCCACACCAGCTGCTCCATCAGGGTCTCGCGCCGGCCTGCTCCTCTGCTAACATACACCACCAAACATTTAGACTAAGCAAAGGGGTAACAATCGCCTAACACTAAAATGACGTATCCCTCCACCGTCAATATGGGAGAAGGGTGCGTCATTTTATATTAGAAGACTCCTACAAAAGTATGTAAACATCTTCGAACACACATGTATCTAGTACATGTTGCATCTTTACCGCATTTTACAAGTGCAAGCCACTTTCGCGCGTTTTAACACGCGTATTCTTTATTCTAAGTTTCTAAACCACGCACGTGGGCCATCCCCTCTCCATCAATGTCAAAATATGCTCGGTGATTAGTGCAATATCTCTGATCGTACATTGTTGCGGTCACTGAGAGAACCATATTCGATTGCAGCGCCGGCCCTAGACTTTGATCAGGGTAGAGCGAAACTGTCTTTTGACTCCCTTTGGTCGACGCTATCACATCACAAATAGTATTTCAGTTTATGTTTAATAAACATAAATTACCAACTTTTTCAAAAATTAACTTTTGTCACCTCTTTCCACCTGGTGCCTAGAGCGACCGCTCCTCTAGCTTTACCCCTGGCCCGGCGCTGTAAGACTGATGCCCGGGAGGCTCTCGAGCCCATCGCGTGCGAGAAAGCACGCACATAACGTGCGTGTTCGTAAATTTGTAGGAGTTACATACATTCACACATGTTCTAATGCATGGTCTTCTTCTTTTCATGTGGTTAGTAACTAACCTGGTGTCAGAGTTTATGCCGCCCATGGGCCTCTGACTTGACTTCACATGCCGTCGAGAAATATCTCTCAGGCACGCCGGTTTCCTCACGATGTTTTCCTTCACCGTTTTTAAGCAAGTAATAATTATACAATACGCACATGAATCCGAAAAGTCAGAGGTGCGTGCCTTGGGTTCGAACTCGAGACCTGACTTGGCAGTCCGACGGTCACACCACTAGGCTATCACTGCTCGACACACATGGTATAACAATATAACTCTGCCAGGTATTCTCTTCCCGCGATGTCCTCATCTACGTCACGATTTGTGATATTTTCCCACAAATAACAACAAAGTTTGACAAGAGAAGCCGAAGCTTATTGGTTCATCAGTAGCTATGACGTAGATAAGGTCTGTCTCGTGATCTAGCTGATACGGGAAGACACTCCCTGTATTGTTATACCGTGATCTGACGCGCATACACCCTCGGGCACAATCGAACCAACGTACGTGGCCTCCCAAGGTTTTCAGGTTATAGTCAATATACGCGATAATCAGCCCATTGCTGTCCCACTGCTGGGCACGGGCCTCTTCTCAGAATTAGAAAAGCTAAGTCCACTACGCTGGTCTGATGCGGTTGGCGAACTACACACACCAACGAGAACTTTATTCATGTCCCCAGGTTTCACGATGTTTTCCTTCACCGTTAACGCAAGTGATAATCAAATTCTGATCCGCACATGAATTCGAAAAGTCAGTATTTTCAATGTGGTACTTTGAAATTAATTTTATTAGTTTGTCTTGCTATGCTTGCATGTAGTAAAATGACTTACCGTAACCGACCGCCCGACATTAGGAATGCTAGATCGTTTAACATTGGAGGGGTGCCCTGGAAAAACGAAAATGTTCAATGTTACTTGATTACTATTGTCTAAATTCGTAGCATGAATTAAGGATATTAATTAAAACATAACATAACATCACGCCTTATAATAATATCGAAGGGTTCGGCAGAGGTGTTTTTAGTACACCCTCGTTTCGCCAGTTATGTTTAAGTCCCATGTAATAGGGGGCGAGCCTATTGCCATCAACCGGGCATAAACCCAAACTCCGGGCTGTTAATGAGGAATTCCACACGGAAAAACCCAATAACACTTTGCCCGACCTGGGGATCGAACCCAGGACCTCGATCAGCAGTCGCGCTTGCGACCACTAGACCAACAAGGCAGTCTAAAATAAATTTGTTATCTATAAGCAGCTTCTCTTAGCTTAGCCATGGTATAAGTTTTAACCCAAAGTGCAAACTTTGGTAATCCTTAATTCCTCAGATCACACATCGGTACAATTTTTACCCTAGATCACATACAGGGGTGCAATGAATACTCTTGGCGTCACGATAGGCGTGACCAAGATTATCGTTCAAAAATCGTAGGTACCTACCTACACAGGGTGTAAACGATATCATGTAATTCCTTCACCTCGTGATGTACTGCTGACATAGATTAACACTGCACGGGATACTTTTGGATTCAATAAAAAATATATTACAAAAAGTAAAAATGTGTTCTTAACGCGAGGCTTTTTAGCGCCACGAGCGAATTGCGTGGCTATCGCTCGCCGCGCGGTCATTTAACTCGAGGCGCTAAAATGCCTCATGTTAAAAACACACGTTTACTTCTTGTAATTTTTTTATTGAATCTATGTTTCCCATTCAGGGTTAATCTATGTCAGCAGTACATCACGAGGTTTGAAGGAATTACATGATTTAGTTTACACCCTGTATACATTTCTTATATTTTGGTTGTCGCTATAACACGAATATTCGTCAAAGCACAATAAGTGCGTTTTAGCATTACAATGCAAAAACGTGACGTCATGAAAAGGATATTGCCATTTACGAACGTATCTGCAATTTACATGCCGCATACATTATGTAAAGGGCACCTTATTGTTGAAATGATTGTGCAATAAATCACAGTACACGACAGTCTCAGTTTATGAAAGGGATAATGAAGTACGCTGAAAATTGTTGCTAAAAGATGATAAAAAATTACAATCCCTTGTTAGTAAACATATGTCGTAAATAAATATTACTATTGATAACCAAAATGTATTGCAAAAAAGCAAAACAAACATCGAGAAACTTCGAGAAAACACTATCAACATTTTTATCAGTGTTTCAGAGAGGGCAATAAGACAGTGATAAACATTGCCAGTTGGACAACAAATGCACATAATCGATCTAATCTATTAATAATTTTGCGCGACCACGTGGGCTTATCAAACCGTCGCGTAGAGCAGCGATCAGATGGCAGTGGAAAGTTCAAAACATTTGTTATCGCGACGCGACAACGGCGCAGCCACGTCACGCGGTTGGTAAAACGTCGTCTCACGCGACAACACCGCGATAACAGCGAACGACGTCAAATTAGGACGTCCACATCCCGGGGGAGTCCTGACCCACTTATTAGCGTGGTGGAAAACGTGTGAATCATGAAAATAGATACATTGTTCCAATTACAGTGTATAAAATAAATAACTGATCGTTTCGTATTTAGAACTAAAATGTATGTTCTTTTTAAGTCTAGCCTTGCTGTATAACCAAAATAAGACCCTGCTGTATAAGAACCTGTCATATCATATTCAGTTACAAAGTTAAATGTAGCTATCAGAAAACTAATTGATAAGAAAACAAAACATGTAAAATGATGCTATATTTAAACATGCAAATACTCATACCCCTAAATAACTAATAATCTTGGCATACTCATACTATCAAGAATGATTATAAATATTATTATAACTGCACATATTAGGATAGTTTTAGGATTAGTCATAAGGAAACATGTACTGGTTGAATCAACAGGCTGTTTGGACTATTTTACTCTGCTGGGGTAACTAAACTCAACTTATCCCACATTAGGTGGGGTCGGCACAACATGTATTTATGAAATCCATGTTGTTAGAGGTTTTGGCTTATTGTTGTATGACCGGCCGCCTGCCTGATATCAACTCTCCTTGGAAATACTTGTAGCGCCCGTCGCGCGGTTGACCCAATGTGCTTCTTGCTGATATTATGCACTGGGTCCCAAAATGATATGCATGTCAATTTTATTCCCAACAACTAAGCAGACTATGATCTTCATGGTGGAGTATCTAAACTAAAGACTAAAATTAATATTTACTTGTAATTAGTGTCTACCACATCCATATTTAGCATACTTTGAAGGATTAACAAGAACTTTGGTAGTATTCCAACTATCTTTTAATATCTAACCCTTTTTTAACCGACTTCCAAAAAGGAGGAGGTTACTATGTTCATCTGTATGTATGTTTGTGTATGTTCATCGATATTTTCGCCAATTGTGAACCGATTTTGATGATTCTTTTTTTAATGGATAGGGTATACTTCGAAGTTGGTCCCATTTAAATTTGGTGAAGATCTGATGAAGAACTTCGGAGATAGACAATGGAACTCCTCAATGACGAACAGTACGCATATTGTGATGATGTGATTATCCAACCAAGTTTTAATTAAGGCCACTAAAATGAAAAAAATAAAAACTTTTTTACAAAAAATGTAAACCGACTTCAAAAAAGAATAAAATAATTACCATATAAAATTAACAGTTTCAGAAGTCGGTGCCTTCAATTTGGTTCAGCGTGGATCAGCACCGACTTCTGAAACTGTTAATTTTATATGGTAATTATTTTATTCTTTTTTGAAGTCGGTTTACATTTTTTGTAAAAAAGTTTTTTATTGCAACCAATTAACCTAGAGTATATTAATTAGCAATCAAGTAGAAATGCAATATGAAGATGGTATATAATGTAAACATTTTCACATGACTCACAAAGTCACAACTGATTATTTATTAGCTGTTCACAGTTCATTAGTCCTTCCACATCATGACCTCAATGACATTAAAATTCATGTTCATTCTCATCTTAGACAGAAATGGGACTTTCGAGGATAAACAAGAGGAGTTTTGGAAGACAACATACCATAGAGAATTCATTTCTCTATGGTATGTTGTCTTCCAAAACCCCAAGAGAAGAAAACCAAGTTTTGTGGGAGGAAGTTTTGGAACCTGATAGAGCCTAATGTCCAGGATTGGACTGCGATATGACTAAATGATTAATACAGAAATTAATGCAATGCAAAACTATATGTATAACATTTGTTTTGTTTAATCCATTCTACAAGAGTTTGTCTAACAATACTGTAGACTTATAAAAATAACTTGTGGTTGAACAATTGAAGGTCTTAAGTTTATGTAACAATTGTGTAGCAGTCTGTAACTTTGTACTAAACACATTCCTGTTATAATGACACATAAATACTAGATATCATACTTGTGATAAGTGGTGAATATCATCTGAGTCATCCAGGTTGCTCATGTCATCGATATTGCTCATATCATCAATATTGCTCATGTCCGCATCACTGAAGTCGTCTCCTGACAGTGCCAACCCCTCAGTCTCATTCTCAAGCTGTTCAATGAAACCGCTTGCACAGTATGGGCATGTGTAATCCTGGAATAATATGGCAATACTATTTAGTTTTAATATTTCTTAAAAACTAAGGAGTTTGGATCATTTGAGGTTTAATATGTTAGGTCTGCAGTAGATTGTAATGGGTAGATGTAACCTGTAACTCAAGGATTTTTTGAGTGTGTTATAAATAAAGGAAAAGTGTGAGTGTTACTTCATTTAAATGTATAGGTAGTACATTGTTTAAACTTTATGGGTGATGACTAATTAACATTGTATGTATGAACCTGTAGGTAGGAATACTGTATCCTTGATAGTTATGCTTTGGCTAACTAATTACAGCGAAGATTCTATTGACATCAATAACATTCCTGGCGCTATTGTGGGATGTATGCATGTAGTTTACAGAATAGGTACATCAATATGTGTACTGGGCAGAATTCACAATTGAAAACTCCACATAATGCAAATGATGTAATATAACTGTGTGAAATTGACCATTTCCGTCAATCCTGACCCCCGAACAATTTTCCAAAGAAATGTCACGCAGTATTGTGAACCGACCGGCTGCACCAATAGCCTCATTGGAAATTAGCCACGGAAATCTCGAACCTCTATGTACAGGTGCATAAAATGAACTTCTCATGTCTAGGATCGAAGTATATATTGTGGTTAAGCGTAATACACTAGAGCAAAGTCTATTTAAAGGCTAATATAACCAAAACTATCGATTTTTACCTGCAAAACATCTTCGAATTCAATGTTACACCTGTGGCAGAAAAACCGAGCGGTGGGTCTCCGCTCTACCAACGCGTCAGCCATTTTTTTATATATATTCACAGTTTCGCCAACAGATATTTAAAGTTTTAAATATGTGGTTGAAGATTGTGCTTTCAAATTCTCAACAAAAATTTAACAATCGCCATTTTTTTACAAGACATGCACACTCTATGGTCGGTATTTTTTTTCATAAAAAAATCACAGATGATGCAAGCTCACAGATTATATAATTATCGTTGAGTATCGAGGTATCATTTTGTCTTTGCTATTGTAAATTGATTTCAATTTTTAATCAATTCTTCTGCCCTCCTCGGTCAACTTACCTGCAAAGAATATAATAGTTACCCACTACACAAATAGACTAGCTAGGACCACAAAATATAGGGATACATAATAAGGGTCTCAATTCAGTGCTATAAATTATAGCACTGAATTAGCCTTTAATACACTACTATGCTGGTGCACCCATATCTACTTATTATATAAATGACAAAATCTACAGGTGAACACCTTTCTGAATAATGAGTAAAAAATGGAATCATTTGTAACTCCATCATCCATCACAAACAAATCATAATGTCACTCTGTAAATATAAATAATAAAACAAAAATTACAAAACATAAGCAAAAAAAGTATAATCAAATAACAGCAAAACATTGAACAGTAAAGCACCAAAGCAAGCTTAGCACTAAAAATTATTCAAAATTTTGCGTCACCATTTTCTAAGTTCCTTGCCTAGTAAATAAAAATAATAAAATAACATTAAATATTATTTTACTCTTGTAATACTAACATTTATCTGTCGTCGGTCGTTTGCGTGTTGCTGTAGGTCTTATATTTTAAAATATAAAAATATTGCTTTCAGCATGAACTTAACACCGTTTCGTGCTAGTTTTAATTTTAATTATGTTTAGTTTAAAGATGTTGACCGTTTTAACTAACGTACACCGATGTGTTAATGAATAATTTGTATCCAGATAGTACAGTGTTTGCGCGAATGATTGTTATCAAAAATATGTAAAATAAGTAGAATCATGTGGATAACTGTTAATTTAATCAATTATCACCTTCCGTTCAACCTAATATAAGGATCTATTTATACGTTGTTTAAAAAACAAAGTTGAAAACGATCAAAGTGGGTCAACGCAGTGTTGGTATTATTTGATTACAATGAATGAGAAAAAGTTGGTTCAAAACTTCAAGAGTTACATCAATGTATCTCCTCTGGTAAGATCTTCTATTCTTTCACGTAGCTAGAATGTGTAAAACAATATTGTAACAATTTTAATAATATTTTTGGAGTGTTGTTATTTATTTTGATGGAGGTTAGAAAGTTGTCTCCCAGCAATATTTTTAAAACAACACTACTATACTTGTATAATTTAAAAAAGATAACAATTGCAAGTGCATTTAATTTTAAACTTAATGGCACAGTTTAGATAAGCCAACAGCGTAATGCAGATATAAGTAAACAATATAATATTAATTAATGTTCATAATTTTTGTTCCAGAGTAAAGGAGAAAAAAATGGGTCACTGCAAGAAGTGAAACCTAAGCTTCTCAATGGTAAGTTTCTTTAAACAAACAATCTCATAAACAACAAAACCTTTAAAAAAAAATTCAAGATAATATTAATATTTTGATGAAAAAAGGCAATTTTAAGAAATAATTTTCTATAACAAAATATTTACATTTCTAATTGATAGAAATAATAGTAAAATCAATAGAATACATTACACCACATTATATTAAACTATTATATCAGTATAGTTTATTAGGTAAACAATACTGTTATTCAATTTGTATTGATATGTCTTCTGAATCTTCTTATTCTTAATTTAATTATCTTCATTAAACTGTGTAAAAAATGCTATGTAAGTACCTATGAGTTACTTTACACAGTTATTTTTGTCATTCAATTTAACTATTGAATAATTGTCTAAACTACAATTAGTAATAATGATATGCATTGAGTTAACTTTAATTTAAGAAACTTTATGCATTTTATTCAGTTCAAATAATATACTACTATCATAAATAACATATTATTCCCAAGGAGGGTTGATGTCAGGCAGGCGGCCGGTCATAAAACAATAAGCCAAAACCTCTAACAACATGGATTTACGAAATACATGTTGTGCCGACCCCACCTAGTGTGGGATAAGGGCAGGGAGATGATGATCATAAATAACATATTATAGACGACATATACAGAAAAAAACATCATTATTAAACCACAATTTTTACTGTGACGGTTGGCATACTTAGAATATTGTAGAGTAAAAGTTGTAAACTGATAACACCATTTGAATGATTATAAAGGTATTGAATAAAATTATAAAATAATAAATTCTATATATTAAATAATTATATAAAAAAAAATACCATTACATTTTAATATAACATCTTAGTACTATTGAGAAACAAGATTTTTATTTCAAATAATAATAACTGAATAGAAAAAAAGACAGTTTTATTCATTGCCTGTGAAATCATATAAATGGAGTTATCAGTTTTAACACTTTTAGCCAATGATAATCAAATTACAAATTTAATCAAAATTAGAACAATCCGTTTAACCAGGCAGGCAATCATAATGATAACAGACCATAAACGGTCACATTCTACATTGAACATCCATGACGAGTGATACTATATTCTTGCTAAATAGAGCAATAATTTGGCTTAGCTATATCATTTGTTTGCTAAAAGTCCTAATACTTTTTATCTATACTAATATTATAAAGAGGAAATTGTATTGATTGATTTGTATTTTTGTATGTAACAAATAAACTTAAAAACTACTGGACCAATTTCAAAAATTCTTTTGCCTTTAGTAAGCCACATTATCACTGAGTAACATAAGCTATATTTATTACTGGAATAAAAATTATTACGCGGGCGGAGCCGCAAGGGCACAGCTAGTATTTAATAATGGTAAATGAAGTTTGATAAGTTTATAAATAATAATTCGCTCTGAACTGCAGTAGATGTGATTCAAGACAGGCGTGGGTTATCCTTCTGATGACAGGCAGCCCAAGGGCGGATACAGAGAGGCCATGTCCCCTACTCCCCCCAAATCTGTTAGGTACATTTTGTAGTTTATCGTCTCGTTCTAAAGTTCTCTGAAAATCTTGATGCGAGGCCTGTAGTCCCCTCAAACTGACATCCTGAAACCTCGAGGCAGCCTGGTACTCATAACACACGCCTGTATTCCCCGAAGGTTTTGGCAGAGGCGTATAGTAACACCCTCATTTCGCCGTTACGTTTAAGTCCCATGTAATAGGAGGCGAGCCTTTTGCCATCAACCAGGCACAAATCTAAACTCTGGGCTGCTACTGAGGAATTCCAAACAGTAAAACCCAATATCACTTTCCCCGACTTGGAGATCGAACCCAAGACCTCACCGATCAGCAGTCGCGCTTGCCACCACTAGACCAACGAGGCAGCACTGATTTCCATAATAAGACATATTTCTCGTATTGTTTGTGGTACTAAAGGAATATAATAGGGATGTTTATATGTTCAAATAAAATATGCAATAACAAATGAAGAAAACAATAATATGACATTCTTAGGATTGCAATACTTGAGTATTCATTGAGTTAACGTGAGTCTAGGAGGGAGAACTGTTAATTAATTCACAGATAAAATATTATTATAAAATATTATTCACCAATAAATAAGGAAACTGTTCATAATTAAAACGGATAATTAAATTCCCAGAATTTATCCTAAAACAATGATTATTCATTTTACTACTTTAAACATGTGTAAGTGATAATTACCGGCGAAACTGAAAAGTACGAGAGGTCAATGACGCATCAAATTTCGTCTTAATTACGTACCATCCAAGGTTAAAACAATGGAACCTGTGTTTATGCCCCAACATTTTATTTCACTCAAGTAGAGGCATGATGCAAATTACAATAATAATCATTATGTATGCGTTACGTACGGGTAACTGTATCGCCATTTATGAGTGCCTGGTAACTTGAGTGAGCCATGGTAATGGTAGGAAGTGGTGTCATATACACCAGTTGATGGTGTATTGTGATTCGCAATGGGTGTTCTGAGGAAAGGTATGTTTACTATTTCTAATTGATTTGGTAATATCAGGGTTGTCATGCTGCCCTAGTCTTCTTTATCTTTACATAGTATAAAACAAAGTCGCTCCCGCTGTCTGTACGCTTTATCTTTTAAACTACGTAACGGATCTTAATGTAGTTTTCAGCAATAGATAGAGTGATTTAAAAGGAAGATTTATATGCCCCACATTAGTATCTACATTGCACCCGTCCGAAGCCGGGGCGGGTCGCTAGTGATATATAAATTATGCATATTGATATCTCTGACCTTGTTGTTTGAAGCTTATCGAAATAATGAATCAATCTGACATTGTAAAATTATGTAGGTATATTACTAAGATTTTCCATTTCATGTGTAAACAATGCGATATTGCATTGAAATTAAAGCTGGGTTTCCTGCGGTCTGTGTGTGCAAAACAATTACCAGAACTTGCCTATGACCACAACGCTACTTTCAGCGCCGCAGAACATAGTTTTCTTCGCTTAAGTAATACCGATCTGCGCACAACTGTTTTATTCGACTTTGAAAAAGAAGGAGGTTATTTATGACCCTATAATTTTAACTACGAAAGACCTCCATAAAAAACAATTTGCTTATCCGGTTATCGTCCTCCGGAAATCGTAAAGGCAAAGGAAGAATAAGGTTTAATAAATTTAACAGACAAAACACATTCTGAATCTAACAACAGTTCTTTCCCAAGTCTAAATATGGTGATGATACATTCCATTTTTCCTTGAAAACCAAAATGCCCAGTAATAAAAGTAAGCCACCAAAATACACACCACAATACCGTAAATATTTTTCGTTGGCCGATACCGCATGCGCGTGAGTCAAAGACAACATTCACGGTCACCGCGCCGCGTATTGTGCAAATCGTTCTTATTTCCTTCGACAAAACACGATAAAAAGTATGGTCCAGATCGTTGACTACGAAGGCCACTAGAAACTTCAATTGTATCAGATGGCAAAATAGTGTATGAAAACGTTTCGTTGTATTGTCAGCAAATACTCCAAGATCTTCAGTTGTTATGACACCCTAGTACCTGTTTTGTTTTGACGGCCAAGGTGTTCCGTTTCGCAAGGTTGGACAAAGATAATCTGTTCAGTGTTGTTTAAAATAAATTAACTCCTCCCATCCTTTGCATCCCTAGTACACGCTTCATCTCTTAAGAAATTACCATATGTTTTAATGATATACCACAATAATAAATACTCAGTTTCTCTATTGATACTGAATGCAAGGATAATTTTATACTTCCGCAGCGCATTTAGCAGATCCATAGCGGTATCAATAGTAGGTGCAATGACACTATAATAACGGGTTATGCGTAAAGATTATTTGTGAAGACAGGTTGCTTACTAACACAATTTTAACAAGCCCCAGAATAACCAGTTTTATTCGGTTCAGTAATTTTAGCGTAGCATATTTTGAAATGAGGTTTCTCAATTAAATTTCAGGTTTCTTGTTCATTGAACAATTATACTTTAAGTAATTTCTAATGAACAAGCTTCAAGTATTTCTCGCGATATTTTTTAAAAACCCGGTCAGCGACTGTAGGAAATTATATTGAAATGAGAATCCACTTGGGGCCTGTGAGATTTTTACTCACTTAACCCCCACTCCCCTCCCAAGTGTGGGCACCGAGCTTATAACCTAGGGGCGGCTCAAACTAAATTAGGCCCTGGATACTGTGATCTAACCCAAGCAACAAAAGGATCTCAGGTTTGGGGCATCTCTAACAACCCTATAAGCTATCTGCTGTTTTATTTTTTCTTTAAATTTTAGCAAATAAATCTCTATTTCTATTTGACTTGATCGCTTTTGAACCTAGGCGCTCGTGACGGTAAGCGCAAACAGGTTCTAAGATGGAACACACGGATCCAAGTAACAGATATCTAGAGGGATTCCCCTATACTCCTCCGGCTCTCACAAACACGACGGAGCACAGTAAATGTAATGGTAGCTAGCTAGGCGGACCGTATAGATCCTACCGCCATGCAAAAAAATAAATGCGTTTTTTATTAAGTATAATTTGTTTATAATTGATAATGCTACATTGTTCATAACAACAATGCATACTCCATTTAATAAGAGATATTAAAATTGTTAATCAGAGCGCGATTTACATAACACAACACAATATTTATAAATTAATTCATGACTCATTTATTGTGAGTGTAGGTCGTTGCCGTTTTTGTAGATAAAGTAATTGTATTAAAAATTGTAGTAAAAATGGTAAATTAGCGACGATCCTTATAAAGTAACAGTTGGTGATGATTTGCTATTCTCGCTGGCGTCTACTTTGTTCCCGTCCGTTAAATTGATAGGATTTAGTAAAACTCTTAATTTAAAACAGTAAAATCTCCATGATAACCAAACACAAAACTCCAAGAAGTCGAACCTGTAAGCCCGCCTGCTTTGCATCTGCGAACTCTTCAGTTTGCGCCCGAAAGAAACGGCAACATACCTTTGATCAAAATAAGTAATGACTTGTAAAGTTGTAACATTTGCTGCGTTTTCGAGTCTCGAAACCACGGCTAGTGATAGAATATAAATAAGAATGAATTCGATCCCAAAAGAACTTGCGAAACGTCACAGACTCGTAAAAATATAGAGTAGAGAGTAGATCTAGGAGTAGCTTAAGAATCAGGATGTCTTGAACGCAAATAGTTCAGAAACCTTTCCACTAGGACTTCTTTGAAGTATTATTGCAAATCAGCTTTTGTAACCAACTAGCGCCCCGGCTTCGCACGGGTGCAATGTAGATACTAATGTGGGGCATATAAACCTTCCTTTTGAAACACAAAATCCGTTGCGTAGTTTTAAAGATCTGAGCGTACATAGGGACAGACAGACAGCGGGTGCGACTTTGTTTTATACTATGTAAAGACATCCACTGCATACTTTACGGAAAAAATAATTGCTCCTTAGGAAAAACCGCGCAATTATTATCATTCTTGTACAAAGTATGACGTATATTTGGCGTCACCTTGAGAAATCGCGATGACGCGATCCTACGTAACCAAAAAGCAGTAACTCATCTGTATCTCTCATCGCTAGAAAAAATCCCGTTTGACTCACTTTTAATGGACATTTACAATACGTATAATTGTATTGAGGTCGCATTAACTGAAATAAGAAAACCAGTGAGTATGCACAGCACAGCTAACCACGATAAAGGGAATCTGGGTTAAGAACGAAAGGCCTGACTTGCGTGTCACATCAAAAGGTGACCGCGTAAAGGATTCCCCCCCGTCAGCGTCATTGCGATGCGTTTTTTCTGAAATATGTAAAACGCGGATCGATAAACACAAACACTATAGGGTGTAAACGAAATCATGTAATTCCATTAAACCTCGTGATGTACTGCTGACATAGATTAACCCTGAAAGAGATACCTTTGACATTAATCAAAAAATTACAAGAAGTAAATAAACATGTGTTCTTAACGTGAGACATTTTAGCGCCCCGAGTTAAATGACCGCGCGGTGAGCGATAGCCGCGCAATTCGCTCCGGGCGCTAAAATGCCTCACGTTAAAAACACATGTTTACTTCTTGTAATTATTTTTTATTGAGTTCACTATTGTCCTTTGCAAGATTAATCTATGTCAGCTTCGTGAACGTGATGAAGACGTTTGAAAGAATTACATGATTTAATTTACACCCTGTATACGTCAACTGCCCAAATAGAACCGTTAACGCAATTAAAAACCGTAATCCTGTATTGCAAGTCCAAATTGCTTGATTATTAAAGATTAATTTCATTGTGCAGGCGAGCTGGTGACTGGAGCGGCGCACAGCGTGGTGATGCTGACGCCGCTCAGCGAGTGGGACCGCGGCCGCTTGGGATCGCTCTTCGTCACCAACTACAAAGTGTCCTTCGTGCCCTTGGAGAACTCGACCAATGATGTAAGTAGTGCAGTGCAAGTTACTGGGTTTGGCAAAGCTAAGCTTCTTCTTTTCGTGTGGTTAGTGACTAACCTGGTGTCAGAGTTTATGCCGCCCATGGGTCTCTGACTTGGCTTCACATGCCGTCGAGAAATATCTCTCAGGCATGTCGGTTTCCTCACGATGTTTTCCTTCACCATTTTTTAGCTAAGCTATAAGTTAGTATTATTGTAGACGTGACTCTTCTTATTTTAGACCTTATGCTAACGTTCGCTTTGTCGGAACTTCTGCACTTTCCCAGGTTCTTTAATCTTCTTCCACAACCCTTAGGAAAACCAGGCTTTCTGTTATCATCATGGTGCTGTCTGTTCTTTTTATTTACTTATGGACTGAGTTGTCAGTGACGTCGGATGACAAAAAACATGTCCATCGCGGTCGAGATCAAAGCACAATTCTCCAAGAGCACCAATATCTTCATGCCTATAACAACTGCTTCTTTTTCTTCAAGTCAATACTTAGGCCTGTATTATTAAACAACTCTCATTTGAAAGATCATTCTAAGTGTAGTCTTAACACTACAACAGACATTAAGGAAAAAATAGTTGTTACATGTATGGAAATCTACTTTATGGTATAGTTCTTGCAATTCACGAAGTCGATCGGGCTGTAGTCGTGGTTGAACGTGTACATGCACATTGCAATAGTGTGCGTGTCTGAAGGAGCGATCATCAATTGAACATTTCTCTTTATTTTTTTTATGCTAACCATACCCGCTTTTGGTCTCACGCACACTTTGACACGTATACAGATACGTGTTTACCATAATATAACTTTTCAACAAAAATAAAACCGACTTCAAATTGTCGATCTCCGAGGTTCTTCATCAGATCTTCACCAAATTTAAATGGGACCACTTTGAAAGAATACTCTTTTAAACAAAATAAGAATCATTAAAATCGGTTCACAATTAGCAAAGATATCGCGGAACAAATATACAAAAAAAAAAACTACAGTCGAATTGAGAACCTCCTTCTTTTTTGGAAGTCGGTTAAAAAGTAAAGCTCACTCGACTTTGTGAATTGCAAGAACTATAGCTGCTGTTGGAAGAGCTCTCAAATGAGAGCTTTTTAGTAATACGGGCTGTGGCGGCATCTATCAGGCCACGTCACAAATCCTGCATCGCGGTATCGGGATCTGACACGGAGTTAGTATATATACAACTTCCCAACATCAACCGTTGGGCATCGAATCCGAAGACCCCATCACCCTCCTTCAAGAGAGTAGTAGGGAAACCAGCACAAGTAGAAAATTACATAAACACAAATACCGACCGCGACTCCGGTCCCGCCGCCGAGGCCCACCGCGTCCCCCTTGTAACATCACAGCCCAACCCTTGCTCGACGAGCCAGCCCGCGAAGCTGAGCCTGTAACGTTAAATCAGCCCCTAAATAATGCAACCCAGCCCGACCCTAGCTGCCCTGCCCTCAATGACGCACTCGGCTTACCGAGGCCAGAACCCCACAAGGGGGTGCCCTTAGTGTTCAGTCATTTGATTTAAATCCATAGTTTGTAAGCCCTGGCTGGGGGCCTTAAAGTAATTTTTGGTCACCACAGGATTATCCGGTTAAGCAGTTTCATCCTCAGAGAGTTGTTGCACTGCGAGTGGTCCTACCTAAGAAAAAAATATCAACCGTTGGGCAGTGGCCCGCCAGGCATAAGACCAGCCTGGTAGGAGGATCCTCCCTTTTCGTTGGAGGAACACCACAACTCGTTCCTCCACACGGGCCTTAGTAAAATTCGATCAAGCAAAGAATAACCAAGAAACACTCACATTTCTGTAAAAGGACTTTTTCCAAGACTGACTGACTTGTTTGTCATAACATTTCGCAGTCTGCTGCATATACCAAAGCCTGTGTCAACTTGCATTACTATCTATGCTATTATAAATTGAAATTAATTATGTTCATTTAACTCATGTTTATTTATTTTCAATCTATCATAGTAATTCCCCTTTTCCCGCGCGTTAATTTGTACGGCCATTATAAGTACGGTATAACTGCCATTTTGAAATTATGAATCAAGATGTTATTAATATAAACAATTTTGGAATTCTATAATTATAAAAACTATAGTAGGTATTTTCTTCGTCGTGTTTAAAGGTGTGTAAATACGTCGCAGTTGCTGGTCCTACACAATTCCTTGCTTCATTGTCATATCTTACATTCATTGTAACAATGTCTCTGCTTTCCATTATCTCGCAGGATAGTGTTTAAAATTGTACTTTTCTGCTTATTTCTTGATTGCTAGTTTTCTGGTTTTCATAATTTGGGCATTCATGTACCGAAGTATTTAATGATGATCAGTATCTTCAATGATTCAACAATGCCATCTGCCTCCTTTTCAACTCTTTCACATCCGACTAAGCCCATTTTAAATAGACTATAACTTTTCAATAATGATTGGAACCAACCCCTTTCCTTGTCCTTCCTCCTTGTTCCTTGTTGTCGTAAAACCTGACTATTATATCATTTGATACAATTCCGCCAAGATCAATCGTGTACCTCTGAAGAAGTGCTCATAATTCTACGATCGTATATAAAAGTAATTTTGTTTGTCCAGGAGTACTGCCAACGGAACTACTTGTTGGGCGCGTTTGACGTGCCGTTGACGGGCGTAGGCGCCGTATGGCTGACGGACGGCGGACCGCAGCGACGGCGCCGGCTGATGCCGTACGGTGACATGCCCGGCAAGGTGAAGGGACTTCAGGTTATATGCAAGGTGAGTCCATACTGCGTCTCATAGTACCTTCGTCAACAAGTCGTTTATATTAAGGCAAAAAAAAAAACCAAATTGAGTACCGCGTTGCATTGTGTTGTGTATTAGAATGTATGTATGTAAGAGACAGGCATACAAATAAGTAAGCGCCATTTGTCGAGTGAAATCCATTCGCGGTCTCTCCCATCATTACGATCCAATGCCAATGGCCCACCAGGCCCAATCTCGGGAGACTTTCAAAACGTTGCGGCATATTCCGGGAAAATCCCATAGTTCTGAGAGTGTTGACAACCCTAGCTGACTTGAACACCTCAGCAGTACTGCCTTAACCGTCGGAGATCATTGGCCTGACGATTATGCAACAGAATTTTTTGTATAGCCTGAATCCGAAAAGTTATCTTCTTCTTCTTCTTTCTGCCCTTATCCCACACCAGGTGGGGTCGGCACCACATGTAT
Source organism: Amphipyra berbera (assembly GCA_910594945.2). Lineage (NCBI taxonomy): Eukaryota > Metazoa > Arthropoda > Insecta > Lepidoptera > Noctuidae > Amphipyra > Amphipyra berbera. The sequence continues at coordinate 2,251,710 of OU343136.1, read as the reverse complement.
TTCATAAATCCATGTTGTTAGAGATTTTGGCTCATTGTTTTATGACTGGCCGAAACCCGAAAAGTTATGTGAACATAAATGTATGGAAGGAACAGCTGATTATTTTTTCGCGATTTCAAGGCTGGTCCCACAGTAAAAGTTGTTCATAATGATGAGTGCAATGACCCATTTTCGGGTTTAGGGTATACAAAAATAAGGTTGGTAAAAATTTGGAAAACTCCAGCAAAATTGTAAATTTGCACAACACCGAAAAGCCACCAGAATGACCAAACGAATACCCGTACCATATTTGTATTTTTCTTAACCGTATAAGGAAACTGTCGATACAATTTGTTCTATGATAGTCTTATTTGGAAGTGGCGTGTTCAATTTACGTAAAAACCATGAAAAGCCGCGCCACTTACACAGAACATTGTTGGTCATATCTATGTTTAATAATTAGTAAAATCTTCAATTTATAAAGAATTGGCTTTAATTATTATAAATAGATTCTGCGGTTTAAAAGATGATGTAGTGACAAACATTTAAAGGGGTATGCTTAGGTGGTTTGGTCATGTTGAGAGAATGAGTGAACGGCGTTTAATAAAAGGAATCTATAAGGCGGATGTCAGTGGGAACGCGGGTAGAGGACGCCCTAGAAGGACATACATCGATGTTATTGATGATGTTCTTCACAAAGGACAGGTGCGTAGTACCTACTCTCAACTGGCGTGCGTGTATGACAAGATGTATGAATGTGGATGAAACGAAAGGAGTATCTAAGGATCGTAGCATGTGGCTTTCTATAGTTTCTGCCTACCCCCATGGGAAAAAGGCGTGAGTTTGTGTATGTATGAATATAGATTCTGAAAACACTGAATCTTGTGTCTGTTATTTCATTCAGAATAATCCTGTTTGTATTTGTTAAATACAACTTGTTTGATCGTATAGTTGACTGAAACTTAACAAATTGTTGTTTATTGTTTGATCTTACGCGGAGGAATGACAACGCTTCTCTTAAAATAAAATTAACAAAATCTATTCAGGTATCAACAAACACTTAGATAATAACAACACCTATTATTTTTGGAATGTGTGTTTATCTGTACGCGCGTTAAGATATCTCATATGTTTTAACTAAATAGTTACATTATCCCTGATGGCTAAACAGAGCTGCAATTTGTGACAAAACACTGTCTAAAACCACATTTGATTAGTTATGATAGAGTAGTATTATGTCGGGTTCAGACACGAAGCAATTGCTTCAGGAGTTCAGAGCCAAGCCAACCAACCGGACAGAAACTCATTTCAAACGACACGTTTGGTACAGTGGCTGAGCGATTAGCCTCTGCGCTACGGGTCGAGAATTCGATGCCCGCACGGAACAAATATTTGTATGGCCTACAGATATTTGTTCCGGGTCTGGGCGTTTGTGCATGTGAAGATTTGTATCTGTTAACGCATCCACGATACAGGAGAAATAATAATATGAGGCAATCAGCGTCATTACATATTTTACTACTCAACCAATTGAATTCGCCTATCGTAGGCCACTGCTGGGCTTAGGCCTCTCACTTCTCCTCCATCTCCTTACGTCTTCTCAAGGTCAGAATTTTAGACGAATGTTGCAGTGGCCTCATTTTGTACAAAAACCTACGACCTTCGCCGATTACAGTAAAATAATGATCCCATACATACACCACTGTCAATATTTATATAATAAAACACAGATATGTGCTGTACACACATAATACATTTGTTCAGATGCGTTCACCAATCTGTTCAGGTCACTTATCTAATCAGATTAGCGCGTGACTCAGCGTCACCTGGTTAACTGTACATGATAAATAGCGAATTAGATAGGTATTAGTTTAATAGTTTAAATAAATATGGATTTACTGGTTGACTGCCTTGTTGGTCAAGTGGTCGCATCGCCACTGCTGAGCATGAGGTCCTGGGTTCGATCCCCAGATCGGTCATTGTTATTGAGTTTTTCCATTAGGAATTTCTCAGTAGTAGCAAGGGATCTGGATTTGTGCCCGGTTAATGGAAATAGGCTCGCCCCCTATTACAATACAATACTCTTTATTGTACACAAAACAAACAAGAAACATTACTATAAAAATAGAGATGTACAATGGGCGGTCTTATCGCACTAAGCGATTTCTTCCAGACAACCTTTGGATGGACATGAAGTGCAAGAAAAAAAAAAAGAGAGAGGTAGTTCACAGTGTAACAATTAATTAGGAGACATTAAATTATGTACGTTAAATAAACCTAAAAACACAAATAAATAAATATTATATACAATAAATATGAAATAAATATATATAGTGTAATGTGTATGTAATACATAATATAAACAGACAATAAATAACTATACATAAAGATGCAAAATTAACTATATTGATAGGTAGTGATCCTTGAAGAGTCTTTTGAAAGTGACCAAGGATTGCGCACGTCTAACTGTAACTGGCAAAGCATTCCAAAGCCGAACAGCCTGGACTGTGAATGATTTACCAAAGAAGTTGGTAGAATGCATTGGCATTTTTAACGTCAGATTATTATATTATTTTCAACGTATTACATGGGACTTAAACATAACTGGCGCAACGAGGGTGTACTAAAACACTTCTGCCGTAACCTTCGGGGAATACACGGCGTTATTCTTATTCTTATTCTTTATTGTACACAAAATAATAATATATAATACAGTTCCATTGGTAAAATCATGTACAAAGGCGAGCTTAACTCACAAATGAGTTTTCTAACAGCAAACCTTAGAGCGATAGAGAGATTTGATGTTGAGGAGAACAATTACCTAAGTGTACAAGTTATATAAAATTACAAATTAAATACACAATAAATATACACATCTACATAAACTAAACAAATATGTGTATAGCACACAATACATAAACGTAATACATACAATATAATATATAAAATACTACATACATACATACAGGTCATGTAGACAGGAAATGTTCCCTAATTCTTTCCCTTTTTCTTTCTTTGCGTTATGTTATGGTTTTATTAAATAATCTATTATAATTTTTTTTTAATCCTATTAAATTTAATCCATAAGCTCAGAGGTACTTGGATTATTACCGACGCGGTTTATATGATCTGCTCTTGGCACGGTCAGTCCGTGGATGGGTGTCCATTCGTTACGCATCAAAACCTCTCCATGTCTCAGAGAGCACGTTCCGTCAGTCCCGTGTGTCATAAGAATAACTATGACAATCATTACGTGTATAATTATTTATTTTAATAGATACCTATATGATTGTTTATGTTATGTCGTTTATGATAACAAATATTGAGAACTTGTTTTTGGCAGATTAATGCTATTAAACTTACATTAAATCATATTGATTTTTAATAGAAGATGTCATAATTGCCATGTTTAGCAAGCGCAGATGAGATTGTAAGGTGATGGCTGACAGGGAAGAATAGAAGAGAAGAACATATTGCGCCAACCCCAAGTAACTTGGGAACAGGGCAGGTAGATGATGATTATGAGATGAGTTGTCTATGGGTATACGGGGCCACAGGTCGCGCAGGCTCCATGATCCACCGTACTCACCCGCCGCAGCCGCGGATCCGGTCGTCTTTTCTGACTCCGCAGTCACACCGTTAATTCAGCCCTCATCAAGCTGTCTCCCTCCCAGTCCTCTCGCAAGCAACGCCCTAAGCCGAGGTCCGAGTCCCATTAGGAGTCGCCCTTAGTGCTGTTGTTGCTAGCTAGTCATGATGTTAGTAGTAGTTCTGCCTAGCCTTTTCCCAACTATGTTGAGGTCAGCTTCCAGTCTAACCAGATGCGGCTGAATACCAGTATTTTACACGGAGCGACTGCCATTAGACCTCCGCAACCCAGTTACTGGGCAATGACGATATCCTAAGGTTAGACTAGTTGTCAGACTTTTTCGGGCTTCTGACTTCCCGTAACGACTATCATAGGTATTCGTATGACACCCGGGACCGACTATTTAACGTGCTCTCCGAGGCACGGAGGGGTCTCGGTGTGTAACGAACGGTCACCCATCCACGGACTGACCGCGACAAGCGCAGCTTAACCTCGCAAATCATATGATCCACGCGGTTGGTAATTAGCCCCTCGACGTGTCGTCTTAATATGTATGGAAATTATAATTCAACTAAATTTGACAGCTCTTATTTATGTCTGTCTCTTTCTTATTATATCAGAGTGATAAACATGACAATAGTCTAAATTAAGTTTAGTTTGTGCAAAACAGAATCGATACCATTATCGACTTTCCTAGCGTTTAAATGATATCGAGAATCATCTTTCGCATCCAGTCACTTCGACATTCTTTGGGACTAGTTGTGTTAATTAATTTTCGATCTTATTTCAATGCTAACAAAGACGATAATGCATTGACAGTGAAAAATGCTCTACGCTGCGCTTCACCATATGTAAGGTACCTTCAGAGGAAATTATTTAGTAACGAATAGATGTAGGTTTTACTACATCTATTCGTTACTAAATGATGTTAGTAGTAGTAGATAGCTTAGCTTAAGTATTTTACTCTCGTCCCCATTGGTTGGAGACCCTTCAGGTCTCGCCAATAACTGCCCGGTTACGTAGAAACGGTCCGCAAGATCATCTACAAGCAGTCGAATATAAAAAAAGGCCGCGCAGGTGACACTACTTAGCCACAGTTTTACAATCCATACAATTGGGCAACGCCTACACGGGCGGTCAAAGACGTTGCCCAACAGAAATTGTGGCTGAATTGTGGTGCCTGCGCCCCTCTTTACGCTTAGGCTTAGTGTTTGGTCAGACTGGCAGCGCGGTGCGGGGAGCGGCGCGGGTGCGGGAACGCGCGCGATTTACCTGTCCTCAGTGGAGCGTGGCTTCGTTCTGAGCGTTGTCGTGTCCAGTGTTTGTCAAAATATAATATGAAAGAAAGAAAGAAAAAGTATTTATTTTCCGCCCACGCGGACGCACACGGATACTTAAAATTAAAAATATAATTTTTCTTAAAAATTAACACTTAAATTTAAACCTAGTATATTAAACAACACGGTCACCCAAACACACAAAAAAAAAAAAAAAACTATGGTTACTATTATTTAGTCTATGGTGCACGGGCTACCATAACCATAAATCCTCATGCATCATAAAACTAAATGACACTATACAAATACAAACATTTAAACATGTTGAATGGAATATGGATGAAGAAGACTTATTTTTACTGGAAAATTCTTACTAAAAAACGATGTTTCGACATCCACAGTGCAGATCCTGCTTGAATAGCACTTATTAATTCTTCAACATTTAATTTTGAAGATGCCATCACAACAACGCGCGTGGTCAGCTCGAACTAGTTTGAGATCCCCCGCTCCCGCGCGGGTTGTCGCTTGCCGCCTGCGCTCTCACTGCGGCCACTTGTATGAACGACCTATGGCGTGAGCTACCCGTGCGCACCCCGCGCCAAGTAGCCCGCGCCGCTACCCGCGCCCGCGTGCCCACTATGGACACTCAAATGAAGTTCTTCTGTTTGAACTCGCCGCACCGCGCCCGCGTTTGCAGTCTGACCAAAGGCTTAGTGTACCGGTACATGCCACTGCCCACCCGCCCAATACAAAACATAAATAACGTACCTATGACGACACGGATATACAATTCCAACAATGCATTACCCGCGCCAATAAAGAATGGATATAGAAATGGCGGCTAGTACTTATGAAATGTGGGGCCACGCATCTTAGCAAAACAATAATAAACGTTATCTATTTTTTTTGTAAGTTGTATAAATATCTACTTGGAAAATAATTTATTGGCTAACTAGCGACCCGCCCCGGCTTCGCACGGGTGCGATGTAGATACTAATGTGGGGCATATAAACCTTCCTCTTGAATCACTATCTATTGCTGAAATCTGCATTAAAATCTGTTGCTTATTTTAAAAGATCTAAGCGTGAAGACAGCGGGAGCGACTTCGTTTTATACTATGTAAAGATATAGAAAGAAAGAAAGAAAAGTTATTTATTCGCGCCAACATGACGCACAAAATAAAATAAAAGTAACAAAACTGACTATAAGCTTGGGGAAAAATATGCGTCACATCCGCGCAAAACGGCCATCGCTCAGCATAATGCTGTGTCTCACGTGCGAGACAGAGCCACAGCGCTGGTTTTCAGCGACAGCCAAAAAAATCAATCAATAAAGTATTTCCTGATTTAATATCAATTATCAATTTGCTAAAATAAATTTACCCATCTAATTTGGAATGTTTTGATTCGAATTCATTCGCATAAATATTATTTTTCTACATTTTTTGTCCACAACATATGGGGCAAAACAAAGATAGAAATACAATATGAGTGAGAGGGAATGACTTGGCATCCGCCATATTCTTTAATGACGCGGGTTATAACAATCATCAACACCATCAATAAACACATAACCTTTATTTTCCAGAACATGAAAGTCCTAACATTCAGCTTCGCAAACTCACCAATCGACAACGGCCGAAAAATCGCCCTCGCGTTAATGCACCACGCGTTTCCAAAGCGTCACGACCTCCTCTTCGCGTTCGAGTGTAGGGAGCCATACTACCCCACTCTCCCCTCCGACATGAACATGTTCCAACGCCCAGGAGACTGGAAGAGGGAACTGGAACGATGCGAGTGTCCTCATTGGAGGATAACGTGCATAAATGGAACTTCGGATGCGTTCATGTTGACTGCGGGGGAGACGTTGATAGTTCCAAGTTCTGTGTTGGATTATAATCTGATGGAGTCAGCGCGACACTTCCGGTCGGGGAGGGTGCCTATATGGCTGTGGGGGAGACCTGAAGGGGCTGCGTTGTTGAGGAGTGGTGAACTACTGAGTACGGAGCAGTCGGCGACAGCGGAGAGCGTGCTATTGGAGCAGGTATGTTCAAAGAATTATACGTAGTGATTATAAGTAAGAATTTTCCGAAACCAAAGAATTTTTTGGTCGGAAATTTTGCCTAGAAATATTCCCTCTACAGAGAAATGACTAAAAACAGCAGCATACGTAGGCCGGTAGGAGTGGACTCAGCACGCGTCGTAGACGTTGCGTAATAGTCACATCATATGATTTGACGTCACAGGCGGAAAATAAGCCAATAAACTTCTGCAAAGGTCATTGAACTCATAGATTATATCTACAAAATGGTATTGTTTATTGAATGAAATAAGATTACTATTTTATTCAATAAACAATACAACTATTTTCTGTCTGTATAATTATGCTATTTGGTGTACAATATATAAATAAATAAGTTAAAAATACTGACTGCCTTGTTACAGTTGGTCTAGTGGTCGCAAGCGTGACTGCTGAGCATAGGGTCCTGGGTTCGATTCCCAGGTCGGGCAAAGTGATATTGGGTTTTTCCATTAGGAATTTCTCGGTAGCAGCCCGGAGTCCGGATTTGTGCCCGGTTAATGGCAATAGGCTCGCCCCCTATTACATGGGACTTAAACATAACTGGCGAAACGAGGGTGTTACTAAAACACTTCTGCCTAACCCTACGGGAAATACAAGGCGTGTGTTATGTTATGTTAAGTTATAAATATACAAGGTTAGTCGGAAAGGGGGCACTAAGCCACGGACCACTTAATGTATCACTGATGATTGTTTTAAAGAAAGTGTTAAAATTTCAAAATTCGATACAAAAAACATGCAAAATGGTCGTAATTTTAGTTTTTTCAAAAATTCTTCATTCCTGCTTTAGTTACAAATTCAGAAAATGGATCTTCTAATCCGTGGCCCCAAATATGACCTAAAATGTAAACAGCTGATCATAGCTGAGGATAGATAGAATTTAACGTATTTTTTGTGAAATCTTTGAACAGCTAATGACTTTTGGGGAAAGTTGTAGAACAAAAGTTCTAGATTATTTATAAGTACTTTAACACCCTTTTGGCTTAGTACCCCCGTTCCGACTAACCTTGTATAGGCAATTTATTACTTTACAATGAATCCAGTTTCGAATACCCCCTAACCATTAAACATTGAAAAATCACAATCAAAATCCCGCCTTATTACGTCTACATAAAGTCTATATTATTAGGTGCGTCGCTCCCACCCGAAGCTGACGCCGCCTCACGTGCTGTATCTGTGCGGGAACACGTTCACGAACGCTGGAGGTCCCGGCATACTACCACCACTGAGCACACTACAGACGTCATACAAGAAACTTGTTGAATTGTGCACACCGACTACGCTTGGACAATTTTGGGTAAGTACAAATTAACATAATGAAGATGTAGAGTACAATAGAAACAGGGCGAAGCTCACAACGTCGATTTTTTCAAATACAGGTGACTTTTTGCGATGACTGTAGGGCCAAATCCGAAACTATGTCTATAAAGAGAAAAATCTAGATAAAAATAATAAGGAAAACTCGTCAAAGGGGTCGTGATTTTTGGAAAAGCAGCTGGTTTATCCGAGAAACGAAACCAAATTTTTTGAAATAAGATTCACCTCTCTCATTGCACTAATTGTTAATTTTGCTGACAAAGCAAAGGAGTTCATTCTAAAAATAGATAATATACCTAATAATGCCGAGCAGAAGACGAATAATCACTTTTTAACAAAAATAAAACCGACTTCAAATGGTCTATCTCCGAAGTTCTTCATCAGATCTTCACCAAATTTAAATGGGACCACTTCGAAAGAATACTCTTTCAAACAAAAAAATAATCATTAAAATCGGTTCACAATTAGCAAAGATATGGCGGAACAAACATACAAAAAAAAAACATGCAATCGAATTGAGAACCTCGAGTCGGTTAAAAATAGTTTCCTCTTCGTATTATGTTATATCGAATATTTAGGAACGCAGCTGCAACTAACCTAAACATAGTACAGTCAACCACAGAAATAAGTATACAGACAAAAAAAGGTATACATTCGTATTATAACAAAGTTATGCGTGTGTTCAGTGGCCAAGATTTTCCTATCACTTGATTGAGTGTGTCTTGTCCGCAAGCCAGACACAATGGACATAAGACTCGGACAGGGCGGATTTGTATGAAATGTCAAGTCCAATGCTTGTCTTTTTCATACAAATGTGCGTCCCGTTCGCGTCTCGTCCTCTCTGTGTGCATTACGCCTTGCGTATAAAAAGTTATAACACACACATTTATAATGACAGTTACCTCACCGCAGTGCATTGATACGTTTGCCTATTTACGTAACTCTTTTGTCGACTGTACATACGTGCACAAAGTATTTTATTAATAGCTGGGCGTCCTTCGGGAGAGTCCGCGAACATTCGTGTTCTCAGAACTGGTAGGTAAACAAACCGCTTCGGTCAATACAATTGAAATAACACATACTTTGCGGTTTTACACCGATGGATAAGAAACACATCTATTTTCCTGTTACCCTAGTATCGCACATGCTAATTATGAATGAAATCTTTAATTATTTACTATAATACAAATATAGGAGAATAAATAAACAAATGACGCATGGTTTACTTGTTTGTTACTTCTATTCTATACTAATATTATAAAGAGGAAAGATTTGTATTTTTGGAGATTTGTATGTAACGAATATACTTAAAAACTACTGAACCGATTTCATAATACTTTTGCCGTTAGAAAGCTACATTATCACTGAGTAACATAGGCTACGGGCGGAGCCGTGAGGACACAGCTAGTGTACAAATAAAGCGCTAAATCCACCAGCAAATTTTGTGGTGCATGTTGACTTGTGCAACCGACTTATTAACTGGACACACTTGCAGTAAGTTGATTTCTGCAAGTGTTAAGAACTAAGCGAGCAACAAAATAATTTAAAATATTTTCGTTTTGTTAAAATAATCTATGTGAAACAGGTAGTATTGTTTAAGCGCTGAATCCTCTCAAAAGTTTACTTGCGCAAGTTATTGAAGCAAGTGCTTGCTCACTTGTTTACGCTGAAAGCAAGTTGTGTTCAAACCTTAACACGGGCAGCTTGCAGAAAATCAGGCAAATAGGTAAAACTTCTAGAAATCGGCTTGCTAGGGGTGTATCCACAGTGCGAGTCGGTTACAGAAGTAAACTTGCGCAATTTAACTACTTTAACTTTATTATAGGATCTTGAAAACTGGCAAAAATGCAAACAGCATAACGGAGTAACAGATATCTACTCCTCTTCCTCTTAGCCTTTTTCCAATTATCTTGGGGTCAGCTTCCAGTCTAACCAGATGCGGCTGAATACCAGTATTTTACACGGAGCGACTGCCATCAGACCTCCGCAACCCAGTAACTGGGCTATGCCGATATCCTAAGGTTAAACCGTTTGTCAGACTTTCGGGCTTCTGACTACGCGTAACGACTGTCATAGGTATTCGTATGACACCCGGGACCGACGGCTTAACGTGCTCTCCGAGGCACGGAGGGGTCTCGATGTGTAACAAATGGTCACCCATCCACGGACTGACCGTGGCAAGCGCAGCTTAACCTCGCAAATCGTACGATCGGCGCGGTTGTTATTTAGCCACGAGCCCCTCAACAGATATCTACTCAAATATAAAAAATGCGAAAGTAACTCTGTCTGTTTATTACCTCATCACGACTAAACTACTGAATAAATTTTGATAAAACTTGGTATAGGGATAGCCTGAACCCCGGAGAAGGACATAGAATACTTTTTAATGACATACCATACGAGAAAAGCCGCGGGCGCCACCTAACATAACATCACGCCTGTATTACCCGAAGGGTTGGGCATAGGTGTATAGTAACACCCTCATTTCGCCGTTATGTTTACGTCCCATGTAACAAGGGGCGAGCCTATTGCCATCAACCGGGCACATATCCAAACTCCGGGCTGATACTGGGGAACTACACGGAAAACCCAATAACACTGCCCGACCTGGGGATTGACCCCAGGACCTCACGATCAGCAGTCGCGCAGCCAACTAGTTAGTCATAAATATACGTCCAAACTTTCGCAACTCAAAATATATACATACGATAAGATAAACATATTGTAAATGCTAAAGCTGAATGCCTACATACATATCTTCCGGCCTCTGCGGTTTTCAAACATTGACTAATATTGTTGGCGCGATGATGTGGGATTGATGACGTCATTTATTGCACACGTAGGAAATGTGCATGTCATTATATCATATAGCTTATATTAGCACAGCGTAGTGTATCTGAATAGCTTGTGCTGTCGTGATAAGATTAGTCAGTCAGCAAGGTTGGGACTGACTGACTGCCCATGGTAAAACGGACGTACTTAAGTATATGTTAAATAAGACACGGCCTTCGGTAACAAAGCTATTTATTGCACTGAAGTGTCAAGCACATCGCACGACTCGCAGGGCGCGCTCCTATACCTATAGCTAGCTACTAACTAACCTAACATTCCTCCACCATAATTTCTAAACTAAACAGTTACATAATTAGAAGAATTTCCGATAATCGCCTCGTGGAATATTCCTTAATTTTGGCCGAGCTTGCATATCCGTTCGGAGATCAGGCCTGGGAGCGATTATCGGAAATTCTTCTAATTATGTAACTGTTTAGTTTAGAAATTATGGTGGAGGGATGTTAGGTTAGTTAGTAGCTAGCTATAGGTATAGGAGCGCGCCCTGCGAGTCGTGCGATGTGCTTGACACTTCAGTGCAATAAATAGCTTTGCTATACCTATAGCTAGCTACTAACTAACCTAACAGTATCGTAACTTGTGGAGTAGTGGCGTAACTACAGGGTGGCAGAGCTGGCAAAAAGCCACGGGCCCCCGGCCCGACGGGGCCCTCGGTCCGAGAGGTCGCGAGCTCAGAAGTAACCTAAAATTTTTAACAAAATTAAGTAAAGATTATTGTATTTCTGTTGGGTAACTACTTCAGTGATTTATTAATATTGAATTACAACGAGACGATGTTTACTGGGGACCCATCCAATTAATTTTGCCACGGGCCTCTGATGGTACCTATAGTTACGCCACTGTCGTGGAGGCTCTTTTAATAAAACCACCCGCCCCGAAGTTGTATTAAATTAAAATTAAGCTCTGAGTGTCATAGTTTTTTTCCATTAGGAATTTCTCAGTAGTAGCCCTGAGTCTGGATTTCTGTGGGGTTAATGGCAATAGGCTCGCGCCCCCTATTACATGGAACTTAAAAATTACTGGCGGAACGAGGGTGTACTGAAACACCTCTGCTTAACCTTTCGGGGAATACAAGGCGTGAAGTTATTTTCTAGTATTCTGATACATGTAATTTGCATTTCCTTTTACAGATGCAAGATTCCCAGTACTATTCGATTTTGGACGCGAGCCGGTGGCTTCGTTACGTAGCCAACTGCATTGCATTCGCCGACGACGCCGCGCAACACTTAGCTAACAACGTCACTGTGGTGTTACAAGAAGGTAATGCCTAATGCTCCGTTCCTATTGCCGAAAACGAATCGTTTTGCTTACCAATAGTAGCATTTTTATTACCAAACTGGGCGTATAAATAATCGTTAGTTAATTTTACCTGTGAAAGCTACAAACGCACGAGAGGATACAATATCCAGTTATGGGGTCTTTGCTTAATTATTGGTAAAGATACAAGTGTCTTAACTTTAACCAATAAAGCCCGGTAAGTTATAGGAATCGGCCATAAGTTACTATTATAGAATAATATAATATAATATACAGATAGTGCCATCCACGAAGTCGCGCCCTACTCTTCGTCTAAATCGCGTGTTTTATCTCACTCTTAAGATTGAGTGAGAGAGAACACGCGATTTAGACGAAGAGTGGGGCGCGTCTTCGTGGATGACACTATCGGCATCCATATCTAAGGCATTAGGCAAAGGAAACCACCGTCACACAATGTACTCTCGCATTTCACTTGGCTGTTTTCCACGACACGATATGACAAAATGTGGTGTGGACTGTAACACCCATATTCTAAGACGTTCCTCCAAAACTTACTCGACTCATACTTGACTCAGGACAGCAGCGAAAACACCTTCGAAATTGTATTCCTAGTCGCAATTTCGAGTGAACTTTCAAATGAGTCGAGGTAGAGTGGAGACATTACGTCATAATTTGAATTATCTGCATCGCGCAAATAATGCCGCGATAAATAGATGTAAGTATTATCGTAAACATATTCGATAAAATCTTCAAAATTCATTTTTGTTACATACGAACTTTGAAACTTCCTTCCTTAAGGTAGGTTCCGAGGTACCTTGAGTTTGACAGATGATTCCTTACCTCGACGGAGGAAAAATCTCGAGTCGAGGACGTTTGTGTCCACTATAACTACCGATGGTAGTGAGAAAGACTGAGTCGAGGTGGAGTCGAGTGGAGTAAGTTTTAGAGGAACGTCTTAGAATATGGATGTAAGCGCCGTATACTTATTTCTACGAACCGTTTTAACCGTTTACTCACAAAACGGCACGACACTACTCGTATTTTATTTAATACACGATTGATGGTATTAAATATTACGTCGTAAGCCGTGGATAAAACGGCCTTATTGACATGAAACTTCACGAATTGTGGTAAAATGAAATGAGCACGCTATGTTCATATCGCGTGGCATGGCGTGTTCTGTTCCTACCCTTGACCTTATACGCCGATAACGTCAATTGTAGGGCCGATGTGGTTCTATTGCCATTTCAAGCAGTACTTATACCTGAGATTTTTATCGGAATTATCTAAACTGGCGACCATAGACCGGGATTAGCAAATCTCCAGTTGTGCTTACTGACAGGCATTCTGTTTAATGATCGCGTATAAAGCGGTCTGTTATATAACAATAAACAATGCCCACATAACGATTCTATTCTATGGCTAGTTATAATACTTGTTTGTAAACAAATATGACAAAATAATAATAAACAATACTGCATCAAGACTTGACACACGAGGTTTTTGACATGTGGGGGGTTGACTCGGCAGTTGTGCCGATAGTTGTTACGGCCAATGGCTTAATAGCCAAGAGCCTCCACCAACATCTGATGAGGCTCTTGTTGGGCGGCTGAGTCAAGGGCCTGATACAGAAAGCGGTACTTCTGGACACGGCACGTATTGTCAGGAAGTTCCTCTCTCTGAGGCCCTGACCACCACCGGTAGCTTGGACTCTGTTCCCGATGCCGGTGGGCTACTATTTTTTATAGAAATATTTAAAAATGTAAATAATGTTATGTATAGAAAATTAATAATAGGTGACAATACTGCAATTTGAAAACAATGTATTTCTTCTAATATTTCAGGTGACGGCGTAGACTATTCCTCCGTTGTGTCATGCCTTACCCAGTTGTTAGTCGACCCTCACTTCAGAACAATATCAGGCTTCCAGTCTCTCATACAAAAAGAATGGATCGCGCTCGGTCACCCTTTCTGCGATAGGTGAGTACTCGTTCACATTTATGTGTTCCTGGTATTATCTAATCGACTCACACTTCAGAACAATCAGGGTTTTCTAGTGTCATTCATAAAATAATGGATCGCGCTCGGACGTCCATTGTGTGATAGGTGAACACTGCTTTATATTTATGCGCTCCTGGTATGTTGTATGGACATAGTCGACCCACACTTCAAAATAATCTGATATTTTTCCTTATATTTAGATTGCTTGTAAATAGTGTATAAATAGACGGGAAAGTGGCCACATAATATTTAATTATCCTGATAGATTGAGCGGTTGGAAGTGGTATTATTATTGTATATATTTCTTTTATGGCTCATTTCCTCATAGGTTTATTCAATTCGTTACTTCCAGTACTACTACTACAGTACTACTTTTCCAGTTATAAAAAGTGGCGGGTTTTACCGTGATTTGTTTTATCCTTATCTATGCCTTTCAAGAATATAATATTATTAACACGCTTTACTGAGATTTTTTCATAACATTTTAATCTGACCAACGACCACGCAGATAAACTTACAACCACTATACCAACAAGGCTACTTAGCCTATTTCTGCTATAGTATAATAATATTGTGAAGGAAAACATCGCAAGGAAACCTGCACAAAAGAGATGGCTAAAAAAAGAAGGTTTTTGTTGATGTGTGTATTCCGCCAACCCTCACTAGGCCAACGTGGTGGACTAAGGCCTAAATCCTTCTCATTCATAGAAGAAGCCCGTGCCCAGCAGTGGGACAGTAATAAGCTTCTCTTCTACTTTTCGTGTGGTTAGTGACTAACCTTGTCCTAGAGTTTATGCCGCCCATCGGCCTCTGACTTGGCTTCACATGCCGCCGAGAAATATCACGGTCACGGCGGTTTCCTCACGATGTTTTCCTTCGCTGTTTTTAAGCAAGTGATAATTATACAATACGCACATGAATCCGAAAAGTCAGAAGTGCGTGCCTTGGGTTCGAACTCGAGACCTATGACTTAGCAGTCCGACGTTCAAACCACTAGGCTAACACTACTGTAGTAATGGGCTGATTGTGTTATGTTATAATATTATAATATTATCATCCCCAGATTCGGTCTCCCTCGTCCCGGCAACCCAAAAGACTCTACAGCAAAGGAAGCGACCTCTGCTCAAACAGCGCCCGTGTTACTGCTGTACCTGGACTGCGTGTGGCAACTACTGCAGCAGTTCCCGGCACATTTCCAGTTCACAGAGACGTACCTCACCACCTTGTGGGACTGCGCACATAACCACTTGTTTGACACCTTCCTGTTTAACTGCGCGAGGGACCGGGAGCTGGCTGTGGCTAAGGTATAGTTTGAAGTCTTCATTGGGTGAGATTAATAGTGTCAGTATAATGACCCGCTTCGCCAGGTGACTGTCACGACTCATGGGAATATGACCAGTTGTCAAGCGAGCAGTATAAACGCCTGCACGACACGAAGTTAATATTGACATATGGTTTTATAAAGGACACCGTACTTAAAATTGACCCTCAAAGAAGTCAAATTTTTAACTACCTAAGGGCCAAATTCTCAAACGCTACTCAATTTTAAATTGCCGTTTGTTTTGTGCTGTCCCTGTCACTTCGTCTTAAAGTGACAGTGACAGCACGAGACTTAACGACAACTTCAAATTGAGTAACGTTTGCGTATCTTTACATAGTATAAAACAAAGTCGCTCCCGCTGTCTGTACGCTTAGATCTTTTAAACTACGCAACGGATTTTAATGCAGTTTTCAGCAATAAATAGAGTGATTCAAGAGGAAGGTTTATATGCCACACATTATTATCTACATTGCACCCGTGCGAAGCCGAGGCAGGTCGCTAGTTTGGCTATAAGTGAGAAGATACCACAGACATAGAGTTAAATAGATCAAGTTTGTCAAATTCTATAAAAACAAGCGTATCGTATTTTTTGTTCCAACTACCCACTAACGAAGGCAATTAAGTGCCGGGAAATAAACATTGCGCACGTCTTACCCGCATTTTCATGCAACGGAAGCGGTTGAGAGGGAACTGACTTAGCAGCGTAAGATGTACGAGGATTCCTCCAACTTTATAGCACGCAAAGTAGATCAACTTGCATTATCTATTTAATTCTATGTATGAGATCTTGATGTGATTAGCACATTTTCGAGGTTGTTGATATACGTAAAGAAAGGCTAATTCAGTAATATATCGGTTTAGACTATGGATGATGTGATAGTTATGTCATATAACGTAGCCGCATCTATCTCGAAACATAAAAGATGCGCAGCCAAGTACAGACTATCGGCCGAAACAAAAACGAAAAAAATGGATTGATGTAAATTTTTGACGCTACTTCTTCGGTCAACATCAATCCAGAGATTTTGGATTAAGATCGGTTATTAGTTTCGACCCAACACCCCGTTGATTTTATAATAATACTAACGACCCGCCCCGGCTTCGCACGGATGCAATGTAAATACTAATGTGGGCATATAAACCTTCCTCTTGAATCACTATCTATTGCTGTAAACTGCATTAAAATCCGATGCGTAGTTTAAAAGATCTAAGCATACAGACAGCGGGAGCGACTTTGTTTTAGTGACAATGTCGCTTTTGTGTTTTATTGATGTCGTATGTCACAACATAAATCCAGAAATTATCGATACTTTTTGTATCAAATAAATAACAGGATTCCGATATATTGTTTGAACTTTGTTTTCAGAACTTTGTCCAGAGGCCAGTGTGGGACTGGGGCGAGCAGTTCTCGGAACAAGACAAGGCGTTGTTCTACAACCCGCTGTTCATGGGCGTCAAGGCCAACACCGTGCACTCGCAGAGGCTGTGTGAGTATATACTATAATCTGCGCAAAGCATGCTGTGTCGCTTTGAACCCGATATGGATGCTTCACAGTAGCGGACATCGTGTGAGAGTCAGTCCACAGGGGAGTGGGTCCCTGATAGCACTAACTTCAGGGCGGCGATCATTATTGGCGAGACCTACACTTATCCGGGTCACTCACATATGCGCAAACATTCGTATATTATACGACTGTTTTCAGTTTTGTATGGAAAATATTCGCATAGTCATTGCGAATGTCAGTCCCACACTTTTGGGTTCACATATTCGTGCGAATATGAGTGACCCGCATTAGGCTCCAACATTGGACTTGACGAATCGTTGCAGATAAATGACTTGACAAATTAATACTATGTTAATGCTTGATGAATAGAAACTAAAGTAATATGCTTGACGAATTGGGACTGACTTGAGACTTGACGAGATGTATACTGAATCATCATAAGCAGCGCCGGCCCTAGACGATGATCAGGGTAGAGTGACATTGTCTTTCGACGCCATTTGGTCGACGTTGTCAAATCAAATAAATTGTATCTCAGTTTATGTTTAAGAAATATACCAACATTTTCAAAAATGAACTTTAGGGGCCTCTTGACACCTGGTGCCTAGAGCGGCCGCTCCTCTCGCTCTACGGCTCTACCGTAGCGCCGCCGCACACTGGGAAATAATGGAAACAATTCCAGCCACGCGTCATTTTATGAGGTAGGGGTCACAATTTTTTGTTAATCTCTTTAAAATGTCATATATTTTAAGCTACAGATGCGGAAATTATGAAATTTATCACTGTTTTTGTAGTAATCCAGAAAATCATCATATGTCTAAGCTAATTTATTTAGTTCTTGAAAAAAAAAGCGACTGAACTCGATGTTTCCAGGGTTAGGTGGGTTAGCCTACTCGAGGTTTGGCAGGGGTGGTTTCTAGGGGCTTAGTGGGTTAGGGGGTGGGTGGATAGATAGGTGGGTTAGATCGCTTGAGGTGTGGAAACCAATTTTATAAAAAGAAATAGGCGAGTAAACTCGCAGTTCCCAGGGTTAGGTGGGTTAGCCTGCTTTTGGTTTGGTAGGGGTGACTTTTAGGGATTAAGTGGGTTAGGGGGTTGGTGGTTGGCTGCTTTAGCCTACATGTAGTATAAAATTTAATTATTTGAAGAAAAATACCGAGCTAGCTCGCTGTACCCACGGTTAGGTGGGTTAAGGGTTGTAAATTAGCTTAGACGTATGATGTTTTTCTGGATTACTAAAAAAACAGTGATAAATTTCATAATTTCCGCATCTGTAGCTTAAAATATATGACATTTTAAAGAGATTAACAAAAAATTGTGACCCTACCTCATAAAATGACGCGTGGCTGGAATTGTTTCCATTATTTCCCACTGTGCAGCGCTGGTCATAAATATTCGTCTAATACCCGGGACCGACGGTTTACCGTGCTCTCTGAGGTACGGAGGGGTCTCGATGTGTAACGAACGTTGTGATATTATGATCCGCGCGGTTATTTTTTGGCTTACAGGGAAACTCTCCTGTCTAATATAATCATGATTTTGCATTGCACTATTCTCGAGCATTGAGGCCTAATGCAAGCTGTTTGTTTTTCTGTTGGTTGGAATATCATCTTTTTATCAAGAAACCACATTCTGATTGTTGAATTTTATCCACAGCGCAATCATCCCTCCCAAACAAGTCAGCTACGGAACTGAGTCGGCTGGAACCTTGCACGTCAGTAGCTGGCATGGAACTGTGGTCGCAATGCTACGAGCGATGGCTGGTGCCACT
This sequence comes from Amphipyra berbera, assembly GCA_910594945.2. NCBI lineage: Eukaryota > Metazoa > Arthropoda > Insecta > Lepidoptera > Noctuidae > Amphipyra > Amphipyra berbera. The sequence goes on along the minus strand of OU343136.1, from coordinate 2,232,767 downwards.
CGACTCTCCGCTGTCCGGGACGATACAATACCATGTACATAACTACGCAGCACTCAGGCAGGTCAGTACGCTACAGCGCGGTTATGAGCGCCTGGTACCTTTGGAACTGTGAAGACGAGCGATGGAAAGGCTGTTTCCAAAATTGGGAACATTTGTTTATAAACATGTTTCAGGAATAATAATCGGGTCGTATAATAACAACTGTCAACGTGGCCTGGGACCAAGCTCCCAAGAGGCGTTGCCATAGAGTAGAATTTCATACATTTGACAACTTTTTTTGGGTCTTATGTCACATCAAAACATTATGGATATATCTAATGAGAGTCTTTTCTACTGGCTTAGTGGTCAAATAAGTTAGTGTTGTCACTGTCACTTCTGCTTAAAGTGACAGTGATAGCACGAGACTTAACGGCGACTTAAAATTGAGTAGCGTTTGAGTATTTGGCCATAAGTGTTTCTGATAGTTTGGTAGTCTGATAGCGTTTGTTACTTCAAACCTGAAATTATTTTCCAACAGATTCACCAACTAAACGAGAAACTGACATCATTATCGATCCTATCGAACCGGCATTCCAACGGCGAGGACTCCTCCGAGCCGCAGCGCCAGCCGCCCGTGTCCCGGTTCTACCCGTTCAGCCTGAACCGCTCCGACATCATCACCGGTAACCTCGACTCCATGCAAGTCAGCCTCATAGACGCTAGTCAACTCGTAGAATCACAATCTCTATTGAACGCCCCCGATTAAGGTGAAAGTTCGTCGCAAGCGATACTAACGCTTATCTTTAAGTAGTAAGGTTGAATGTTGAACGTCTTCTTAGTGTCGCTTCCGCTAAATAGTTGTTGTTTTTAATACTGCGCTTGCGACGTGTACATATTCGCGCCTTAGGTGAACGGTTTTTTGTTGTTATAACATCTGTTACTAATAGTTGTTGTTTTGGAACCCAGTTTAGAATGATTAGATTTATTGTCATTTGTAAAGAAATAACTTTATTTAATATAAATAACGCGTTTGTTGGTTTTAGTCAATTATTATGTATATAGATGACCGTTTGATTTTGACCGGCTCTTAGTTTTTCAAACAAGCTGTCTTCCTGATTTGTACCATATTAACAAAGTAACAGAGGTCAACAATTAACAGTTCGCCGATTGTTTATATAGAACAAGTTAATAAAACGAACAAGGCTCTATAGTTAGTAACGCCGAAGCCATTATGGAGTATTAGGTAAATTAGAAGTTAATATATTCGTGTTATAATAAGACGTTCATAATAATTAAGATGTATATAGTCCTGATATAGCGTCGTCTTCTCTATTAAAAATATTTTTATAAGTTTTCCCTGTAACAAGGAATTGATTGAAAAATGTATATTTCATTTTTAAAATAATAGTTATATTTTTATAATCAATCGTTTTATGGTGTGACCATTAAAATTATACGAAATTATACGTCTGTACGCGTTTATACGCCGACATAATTGGGCCATTCCTTAATTATTCCATTATCGCAGATTGTTATAATTATTTTAAATTTCCGCTTAATAACTAACTGAGCTTATCGTTGTTATAAATATTCACATAAATAATATATGAAATAAGTACTTTGTTACCATTACTAAACCGTATTATTATTAGCCGATTACACAGCACCATTAACTTCTTGAACGCCATTACGGCTATAGACGTCAAACGAAACAGCTCGGGCCGCCAACGACGGCCATAGCCGTTAAAAAGTACGATGAGTTTGTAGCGAGGAGGGAAGTGCTCATACGTCTACAGGATGTAAACGAAATCATATAATTCCTTCAAATCTCGTGATGTACTGCTGACAAAGATTAAACCTGCACCGGATACTTTTGTATCGAATAAAAATACAAAAGTAAACATGTGTTCTCTTCTTTTTCGCAAGTGAATTGCGCGGCTATCGCTTGCCGCGCGGTCATTTACTTCGGGGCGCTAAAATGCCTGATGTTAAGAACACATTTTTTTTTATTATTTCAAATGTATCCCGTATAGAGTTAATCTTTGTCAGCAGTACATCACGAGGTTTGAAAGAATTACATGATTTCGTTTACACTCTGTATAGCGCGGCGTTCAAAATGTTAACAAACATAAATACTTCTCGACAAAACTGTCTTTGTAAATCAGACGTACACCAAACCAAAACTAACTTTTAATAATAATAATTGAATGATTATGTTGTAAATATGGCAGCTTCAACGTTTACTTAACGTAATTTGTTATTATTTTAATATTTATTTGCCTATAATTGTAATTATCATTAATAAATATCTTCGTACAGTAGTGTCGAACTGATAATTATGTTAATATTAAAGATCGTCGTCCATTTACGGGGTGTCCTGCGTAAGCGAAAAAACGTGACGCGGTGCGACGCGACGCGACATGGAACAAATACGCGTTACGTCGCGTCTTGCTACATAGGCCGCTAGTAGGGAATGCCGTTGTCTTGATCGCGTTTGCCGCGTTCGTCGCTGGCGTAGGACACCCCGTCAGAGTTGACCCACATCAGTCAGCACGGAATCTCTTTTTTTATCATGCTCTATCCTTTTCTGGCGCTCAGGAAACTCATTTAATAGAGCGAGAAAGACAGCGAAAGTTCTATCGCGTGCGGTCTCACTCTATTAAGATACGTTATTGAGTGACAGAAGAGGATAGAGCATGAAAAAACGCGATTTCGTGCTGACAGATATAGGTCAACCCGTAAACGCCTCAACACCACCACACCAGCACACGAATCAACTATACTCGTGCCATTACAAACGTGCGAACTGAGTCATAAATCATTTTTATCGGACCTCTCGCTCGCACTTATAGGCCTTATGGAACTGACCTAGTGTTGTGTGTAACAGTAAAAAAGGCTTTGTCGATAGTCGATAAAAGGTAATGAGGGAGAGGTTAAGAAAATAATGCAAATATTGTTTAGGATGTGTTTTTTTTTTATTTCTGCTTCTAATAACATACTATGTATATTAAATACTATAAAACTTAGATTAATACCTACCTTTCACCTAATTGCATTAATTAGTCATCAACGTACCGCGTCGCCCACCTGCGTCCGAGCGGCATCCCTTTATCGATAACGACTTGCGCAGCATTGTCACATTCCTTTAACGTAATGATTTATGAGTCAGTTCGCACGTTTGTAATGGCCCGACTATAGCAAGAGTGCGCGGCGCGCTGTCCCCGCGTTGACCACTATTTTCACTTACATATCTAAAATATAACGTGTGCCACACAGCTTAAAGTCCGTTTTTCAGTAACGTGAGTTGTGAGGCGATGCGCTGCTGGTCTAGAGCTGAGGCGTTTAATGGACGACGACCTTAAAATGTATACTTCATTAATGTCCATCAAATTATATTATTACTAACTTAGTTGTGTCGTAGGACAGTTAGTCTGTTGAATACAATGTATTCAGTTATCTTTTTTAACAGTACAAGTCTTTATGCGATATTTCTTTCTATACGAGATTATACCTACTAATGAAAGGTAAGAAAAATATTATATATTACTTCTCTCGTCACGACCTAATAGCTCATATTGTCGGTCGGCAGTGAAAACCACGTATGTGTAAAATACATTTTTTTAAAAGAAATAGAAATAACTGTCTCCTGCAAAAAAAATGGCCAATCAAATGTATGGTTTAAGAATTTTTTATTTCTCAAAAAGAATACATATTATTCACTTCTATGAGAAAACAAAAGAAAGCATAATTAGGTGAACGACGCGACAGTTTCGCCATGGTAAGTAAAAATTAAATAAAATAAAAGAAAAGACACAACACAGTAAACAGTTGACATCCTAAAAATCAGGTAAATTGGTTCAAGATATGGTGCTTTAGTAACCTTTTAAAAATTGGAAGTGATTTAGATTCTTTAATCGCTTTAGGTAATCGGTTATAGAATGTTATATAAATGTTAATACAAGTTTGTCATCGTACGTAATAGATAGCTTAGATGTGTTTGAATTGAAAGTTTGTTGAACTAGTACGTGTATAACGAGTCTGTTAATCTAAAGAATAAATAAAACGCTATTGAAGAAAATTTTATTTACGAGATTTTCGCTGCCGAGCGTCGATATCTTAGTGAAAATATCAACGAGTCAGTAAAGGCCTGGTCAGACAGAGAGCGTGGCTGGGCGTGATATTCACGTCGCGTGTTGATCGCGTGCTCTTGGCGTACGAATTACTATGACAATGTATGGAAGACGACATTGTGGTGTCTTATATCACACACGTTATTGCGTTTGCAGTAGTGTAAAAACACACAGTGACTAAATCGGGAATAAACTAGTTTGCGCTAGCTACCTCTCGCATTAGTCACTTAAAAGTATCGTAAACTACTACACAACGCTAAAGCGTCGTCAAGCTGATTTGGCTGTAATTAAAATTCTGTTTACATTTATCGAATATAAGGTTGATTTACCAGTGAATGATGTTGGTGCACAGGGGCTATTCAAGTATTACGTAAGCAGAATTTTAGTCATTTTTGACCCTCCCCTTCCCCTTGTCAGCAAAAGTAAGCAAAGCTCTTACCCCCTCCTCCTATGCTTACGTAAACATTGGTATATTTTTTTTAATCTGTTCAGATTTCTTTATTGTTATTCATGAGCAGCAAATTTCAAGTCTAGAAAAATAAGTAAATAAATAAATATTGCTGGCGTAATCACCATCCAGACGCCCCCGTCCCCCATGTTATTAAAAATGAGCTAAGCAAAGACCCCCCTCACCCCCCTTTGGTGCTTACGTAATACTTGGATGGTCCCACACCAGCCTAAAACTAGTTATTCTAATAGACTTCGACAAAGTAATACTACATGTTTACGAACAAACATTAGAAATTGCACACATTTGTTGTAATAATAGAAGTTGCTGATAAGTTTGATATTTTGCTAAATATCTAACATCACACGTTTGACACGATTCCGTGTTCTCTGTTCTTGTTGCGTTACCTTATTGAAATATAAACTGCCTGTTTTAGGCCATGGCCACACAGATGAACAGTTTATGTACCGTAGGTACGTGCATTGTGCGTCTTTCATTTAATATAAGTATTGGGCGCTACCAGTCAGTCGCAAACTGTTCGCCTGTGAGACCACGACCTTAGGAACAAACGCGCAGTATTGTTGTAACATTGTAAGTATAATTAACTTTATCGTATAGAAGCGAATATTTATGTAATTTATAAGTTTACGAACTGTTAATAACTGATTAACTCAAACGAGTGTATGCTTATGTCGTTAGTGTCACTGTCATCTTTGCACGGGCGGGAAATTTTGTACTAGAGATGGGTACGCATGATACATTTTAGTTTAGTCGATTTTTAACCAACATAAAAAAAATAGTGACTATTAAAACGTAGCTGTATAGTTTTAATGTAAGACTGCAAAGACCTAACCTTCATAAACTAATCATTAGTGACGTCATTTTTTAAATATTAGTCCCCGTCTCTGCCTTCGCCGAAAATTTGTGCCATCTCATTTTCTCACCATGTTATAAAATACCATTGTATCAAAAATAATCAGTATAGGAATATTATAGTATCAGTAGCCCAGTGCAGTCCAAATCGTATTTTAAAATGATTCGTACCAAATTATGTGAGTGTACCTGTTACACGCAAATGTTCAAATGTGAGGAATAAAGGAGTTACGAGACATATTTGTTTTATTTTAACATCGAACTATATTTTTCCAACAGATTTGCATAACATTTTAAAATATATTAAGCGCCAAACCCACTACACCAGGGATGGCGAACCAATGGCACGCGACACAATATTTTGGGCACGTCACGGAACACAAAATTATTATGCACTACGAAAAAAAGTATGAAGTAGTTATTAATTATGATGAAAGAACGCGAGTGATCCCTAATTCAGAATTATTTGATGGCACGTCTATGACTTCATTAAACATTTCTTTAGAAAAATTACACGTTGATACGTAAAGGTTCGCCATCCCTGCACTAAACTATTTGCGGTGTGGCATAGTGCGGGTGTCATTAGACGAACTTTACAATCGTGACTTCATATTTCAGTTGCACCCTAAATATCACAGTCGTAAAATACTGAATCAGTAATAACTGTAGTTAATTAAATACATTTACCCTGCCAAAATGTTATTGTATACAAATAAAATCAAATACTGACAGCTGTCACCCGCACCATGCTGCACCGCAAATAGTGTAGCAAGATTTACAGTGTCAGTTGACTTCTGCAACAGAATTTTAAGCTGTGGACACATTTGCAGCAAGTCAACATCTGCAAGTTTTACGAACTAAGCGAGCAATGGAGTGCAATAACTTGCGCAGTAAAACTTGCTAGCAGATTTGGCGCTTTATGCCATATTGTTACTTATTATTGTCAACTGTCTTTAAATAAATCAATTACTTACAAGAATGAGGTTGAAAATTTCGTTATTAGTATCTCGCTCACGTACGATATAAGATCATGCCATAGAATACGTTGATACGTCGAAAGCAGGCAATGAAAGCGATTACGGTACGATGTTACGATACCATTAAACTTGAAAATATAACGATAAAGGTTCGGCCATGCCTTTATATAACCTTTTTACGATTTCGGTACCGAAAAACATCGAATGATGAATTAGTCATACTAATACTATCAGGGGCCTTACAGTGAAGTCAGGGTGGCGCGGCGGGTCATCAATGAAAACCCTTATTTATAAAGGTACCGATACCGGAATATACCGTTTCGCATTTTCAGACTCTACATTTCGGTACCGAAATATATTTAAGATCGTAATATTCAGGTAACCAGAATTTAGGGGTATGACGTCATACCGTATTTTACAGGTATCTTAATTTTCGGGTTATGCAGTCCCTGGTCGAGATAAAAATATACTATAATGATACAATTTTCATCACATATCTATTAATGACAACTGTAGAGCCAATCAGACTAATCCGGCCAGGAGTACAAGTAAAACCGATTGTACCCGATTTGTACATAAAACCCGACAAAATTAAGTATAAATAATAAAGGTGGTTCAACTATCGATGTATGTGATCGTACGTTCTATGGAAACGAAACGTTCTATGGAAGCGAAATATAAATATTAAATCCGCCATTTTCAATCCCATTGAAGTAATCGTGTTGTTCATATTATAATAAGTTGTCTTTTAAAATATCACTTAACAAAATATCAGTCAATAAAATGAGAGCTTCTTAAATACACATTAAACACACATACCACACATTGCACAATACATTAATTATTATCTTAATATTAATAAACCCGTCTCATCACGGCAGCGTGAGGGCCTGTAGTTAATAAATGTATTAATTTTACATTACTTATACGCTACTATGGACTAGGTTGGCACAGGAACGGGTTGGCCTGCCAGAGGCCTTTAGCAGTGGAATGAAGTGGACCCAGATCCAGTGGATATATGGGTGTACACTAGGGTTGCCAACTATACTGTTTTTCACTACATTATACTTTTTACTGTTGAACAAAAAAGAAGTATAAAAAATACTGTTTTCACCATCAAAATACCTAACACTAAGTGTCTTTTTTGAAGCATTTAAAAATTACACGAAATTGATAAGTTGTGCGAGCAGCACTAAAAAATATGTCCTAAAAACATAAATAAATTAAATACTGTAAATTTTTCTAAAATACTGTTTATTTTCCTTCTCAGACCTAATGCTTTATTTCTTCTAAAAAAAGTTGCCAATCCTAGTGTACACGGAAATGCAGTATCTAAGTATTAAGTGATCATTGTCATCCGGGCCGTCTCTAGGTGACTTGGCGCCGGGGTGCGAACCTAGCTCAGGGCGCCCCTTAGCCGCAACCCATGTCAGCACTGTGTGTAGCAGCCATTTGTTACATGTAGCCTATGTTACTTTGAAGTGACTGCTGAAAAAAAAATTTTTTTCGGGCCTCAGCGCCCTCAAAACCTCAGCACCCGAGGCCAGAGGCGCCCCTTATGACTCGGCGCCCGTGTGACCCGCACCCCTTGCGCCCCCGGGTAGAGACGGCCCTGATTATCATTCTGGGCAATTCATAAAAGTCGCCTGAGAAAATCAGCAGCCTAATTACGAACCACACTCGCAATCATAATAGCTTTCAAACGATATTCATTACGTGCTACATAGTACCGAGAAGAACGATTGTTAAAACATACGATGGAAAGGACGTTGTTGAACTGTTAAAATCAAAGCTATTGCGAGTGTGTTACGTAATTAGAGTGCGGGTTATATTTTTGTATTACAAAAGGGATTGCAGTAGGACCCGGTGTAGTTATGTAAGGAGGAGGGAGGGGCCTATGTCCAGCAGTGTACTGCGATAGTCTGAGTCGAGGATGGGGTGGTAACCTCAGTCGAAGAACAGTACACGTGGCACGCACGCACGACGTCTCCTGGCGGCTCTGCAGGTACGCATACAAACGTCAACTACTATAGAGAGAGCGGCAGGAGGGGAGTGCGAAACAATAAACACCCTCTTTCAGTTTGCTTTGTCTTGTTTACCGCGCGCACCCCACTCCTGCTACTCCCATACCTCAGATGACTAGCACTTGTGCGCGGATTTTATCCATCTCTTTGGTCAACGCCCTAATGGCTCGGCAACCAGAGGTAGACATTTTCTACAACAAAACCAAGCCATTCTACGAATTCTACGTATTTATTAAGGTCTACTCTAATATTGTAAAAATTTAAACCGACTTCAAAAAAGAATAAAATAATTACCATATAAAATTAACAGTTTCAGAAGTCGGTGCTGATCCACGCTGAACCAAATTGAAGGCACCGACTTCTGAAACTGTTAATTTTATATGGTAATTATTTTATTCTTTTTTGAAGTCGGTTTAAATTTTTTGTAAAAAATGTTTTTATTTTTTTCATTTTAGTGGCCTTAATTAAAACTTGGTTGGACCTACTAAAGACGCTGCTCGTAACATAATCACATCATCACAATATGCGTACTGTTCGTCATTGAGGAGTTCCATTGTCTATCTCCGAAGTTCTTCATCAGATCTTCACCAAATTTAAATGGGACCAACTTCGAAGTATACCCTATCCATTAAAAAAAGAATCATCAAAATCAGTTCACAATTGGCGAAAATATCGATGAACATACACAAAAAGAAAATACATACAGACGAACATAGTAACCTCCTCCTTTTTGGAAGTCTGTTAAAAATGGCCAACTACACGCTTCGGGGAACCTGTACTGGTATTATATCGTCAGTGGAAAGGTACGGAGAAGAAGAACAGAAGAGTATACATATTAAATAGATAATTAAATTATCTATTTAATACGTATACCTACTCTAAGAAAAATAACTTTATTTTTTTCTTAAAAAAAATTGAATCTCTCTATTGTAAAGTAGGTATATTGGCGCTTTAGTCTTTTTACCTTTCCACTTATGTATGAACTCTGCTATTTATTCATCAGCCAAGAGTTCACTGAAGGAGTAACACGGCATTTCTGTTCAAATATTGGACACTAATAACACCAATCGAGGATTACTATATCTGTTTCCACTCGCTTATTCTTAGGTACACACGACGACAAATCAAGGTATAAATTTCCTGTGTAAGTTGACCTCTCATGGTACTGAAATTCCGTACAATGAGAGGTCGAGATAAAGAGGAGAATTATAGTTTCATTGGTCGTCGTACACAGCATGTCCATCTACACTTACTTCACATATACTGGTACATCTAGATATACTTTGGACTCGAAGCTAAGCGGACGTGTCTTTCGTTTATTTTGTTTCAATAATGTTTGTTTAATATTTACGATTAATATTACCACAATTTTCTGCGGCGTCAATAATTTATTATATAAAGTGTGTCACGTGTGTGTATTACCTACCGACTTTTGTTTTATCGCGCAAGATGAACTAAATAATTTGTATAGACAAAAAGTGTATCTGTGTTAGTTATGTCTAACCCAGGATCTAGCCCGTTTGGCCGTAGCCAACTATTACGGCGAAGTCCTCCGCCGTCGTCGACCGAACAATCACACCCTGTAGACCCAATTTCATCACCACCATCCACGCAAAATGAATTACCAAACGAAGTAATCTCCACACCAGAGATCCAGAAATGGCTAGGATCCATTGATTCCATCCTTAATGAAGTGTGCACTATTGTTACGGAAGGCAAAATGAACGCGGAGCAGAAGCTCCGCGTCTCCTCCCTTTGCCGGAAGGTCTCAAGTGGGACATCTCAAATGGCCGTCGTGTACCAAGCCTTGAAACAGAAGACTATCCAGGCGCACAGCACTATCCAGCACCTACAGGCACAGCAGAACGTTGTGGACTCTCTCCAACAATTCAAAGACGTCTTTCAACGGCAACCACCAGAAAATACCTCCTACGCTACTATGGTCAAAAAAGGTCCCGATAACTTTGTCCGCCCAGCAAATTTGAGTTCTGTTGCTATCTATCCCAGCGATAAGACCAAAACTAGTGACGATACTAAGTCCCTCGTCCAAAAAATCATCTCACCGGAAGAACTTAAACTTCATGTCCGTGGCCTGAAGAAAGTCAGGAATGGGGGCGTTCTGATTAGCACCGATAGCAAAGGCGATATCGACAAGTTGAGAAATTCAGAAAAACTAGTCTCTTCGGGCCTTACAGTCGAAGAACCAACTAAACGCCGTCCTAGGATCGCTATCATTGGTGTCCCCGTAGCCCTTACCGAAAAGGAGGTTTTTGACTGTATATACGAGCAAAATCTATCTGATAAGTTGCCGAATACTACTCGTGAGTCCTTCCTGGAGACTATCAAACTGAGTCATAAATCGGGTAAGAAAGACCTTCCTACCTGTAACTTTATATTGGAAGTTCCAGCTACCATCAGGAAAATTCTAATAAATCAAGGCCGAATTTTCATAAATTGGACTTCATGCCCAGTGAGAGATTTTACGATAGTCACCAGGTGTTTCAATTGCCAGCAATTCGGACACGCAGCCAAATTTTGCCGAGAAACAAGTCCTACTTGCAATCACTGTGGAGAGACTGGTCATACCATCAAGGAATGTAACAAGAAATCTTCTCCTCCCCAATGTGCCACGTGCAAACGCTTTAAGAGGAAATGTGACCATAAAACTGGTGATGTCGATTGCCCGGCACGTAAATACGCAGAGGTAAACTACATAAATTCAATAGATTATGAGGGCGCCTAAGAGCGCCACCTATTACTTTAATTAGTTAGCGCATAAACAGTCGTTTTTATACTTATTTGTTAGTCTCTAAATATCATGACTAATCAGCTGATCTGTGATCTAGATAGTTTTTCTGTGTCTGAAGCAAAAGTCTGTAATGTTGAGGAGTGTAAACATCTTCTTCCTGCTGGGGAAAACACTTTAACTATATTAACCCAAAATATTCGCAGCATAAACCGAAACATATACGGTTTCGAAGTTTTGTTACAAAGTCTTGACATAAGGTGTGATATTATCGTCCTGACAGAATGTTGGTTGTCAAAACAGACAGCCAGCCTACCATCTCTTGGCGGTTATTATTCACACAAAACCAATAGAAACATCAATCAAAATGATGGTTTAGTCGTTTACATAAAAAATAATTTACAAGCTATGGTGGAAGAACCAGTATTTCAAGATAGTAATTGTTTGATCATTAAAATTAGTTCCGATACTGTAGTTATGGCTATTTACAGGCCTCCTTCTCAAAACATTGACCGATTTCTAGACTCGCTTGACATACATTTAAAACAGTTATCTTCTTTTAAAAATATAATACTTTTGGGTGATATAAACATTAATATTGCTTCTGGAAGAACCGATACCCATGCACATAACTACCTGAATATTTGCTCATTCCATGGACTTTTACCGGCTCATTATCACTCCACGCATCAGAGCGGCTCCTGCTTAGACCATTTCATTATAAAATCAAAAAATCCGTCCAAAACATTGGTTACTAACTCCACGCTTACCGATCATCAAGCAGTTTTACTAACAGTGCAATTATCTTCACCTAGAAAAAACTGCATGCGTAGCTATAGTAAAGTTAACATGACTAACCTCGAAAATGATATACTCAGTATTAATTTTGACCCAGTTTACAATTCAAATGATGCTAATATTTCTTTAGAGTATTTCATACACTCACTACAATATGCAATAAGGAAAAACACATCTACTAGATTAATGCCTAGAAAGTATAATAGTATCAAACCATGGATCACACCCGGTCTCGTTCGTTGTATTAGACACAGAGACAAACTCCACTTGAAATCGAAGTTCGCACCTGATAATGCAATACTTTCCGTTACATATAAAAGATATAGAAACTTTTGTAACAATCTCTTGAAGAAAATAAAAATACAACATGATAAAAATGAGCTTCAAAAGGCAGGAAAAAACAGTAAACTTGTTTGGAAATTTATAAAAACCAATACTTTTAGATCTAAGAATCCCGAACCCCCACTTGATTTACTATCTATAGACATAAGCCCAACTGTATCAGCGAATAAAGTAAACAATTTTTTTGCTAACGTTGGTAAAAACTTAGCAGAAAAAACTTCAAGCGCTGGAAGTTCTCTCCCACAAAACCCGACTATGACATATTGTACCCGTACACTCAATTCTTTTGTTTTATTAGACACTGACGTCAATGAAGTATTAAGAATAATAAGCGGGTTAAAAGAAGATTGTGCTATTGGGTGGGATGGCATACCAAATCATTTAATTAAACGATACAAACACATACTAGCTCCTCCGTTAACTCACATTTTTCAGTTGTGTTTATCAATAGGAATATTCCCCAAATTGCTTAAAAAAGCTGTAGTCACCCCTATATTCAAAGCTGGTGACAAAAACTGTGTGAATAATTATAGACCTATTTCAGTTCTAACAGGCCTCTCAAAGATTTTAGAAAAAATCATAAACAGCAGATTATTAAAATATCTTGAAGATAATAAATTGCTTTCAGACAGTCAATTTGGTTTCAGGCCCAACAAATCAACTAACCAAGCTGTACACCAACTGACAGACTATATAAGTACTAATCTGGATAATAGCATGCACACCATTGGGATCTTTCTAGACCTTGCTAAAGCTTTCGATACAATTTCTTGTTCTATACTTTTGCAAAAGCTCGAAACACTTGGGATAAGAGGAACACAACTTCTATTACTGTCTGACTATCTTAGCGATCGTCATCAATGCGTGAAAATTGGCCAGCATAAAAGTTCTGAACTTAAAAATAGCTGTTATGGAATTCCACAAGGCAGTATTTTGGGACCAACGTTGTTTCTAATTTATATAAATGACCTGTGCAGCTTGACTCTCCAAAATGGTATCATAGTGTCATATGCGGATGACACAGCTCTATTGTTTTCAGCTAATTCACGTGTTGAGGTCTATGAACACGCTCAGAATGGCTTTAATATTGTGTCTAATTGGCTCTATAAAAATCTCCTAACGCTAAATGCAGACAAAACAAAATACATTTTATTTACAATGAGAAACAATAACATACCGCTTACTAACCTAAACATTTTTGCTCATAATTGTAGAACGCATGCTGACATTGCATGTACTTGCCCCACTTTAGCTAAAGCCAACCATATGAAATATCTAGGTGTCACAATTGACACAAATCTAAATTTCCGTAAACATATCGATTTACTGTGCACCAGAGTACGTAAATTAATATATATCTTCAAGAATTTACGTAACATAGCCGGATATAAGTTAATTAAACAGGTTTATTTAGCATTGTGTCAATCCATTCTTACATATTGCATAATTTCCTGGGGTGGTGCTGCAAAAACAATTTTACTCCCTCTAGAACGTGCTCAGAGAGCAGTTTTAAAGGTTGCCACCTTTCGCCCTTTTAGGTTCCCAACACACCAGCTTTACACAGCATGTAAGGTACTAACCGTGCGTCAATTGTTTATTCGTGACATCGTATTAAACCAGCACACACAACTTTCTTGTAACCCAGTACCATCAGACAAGAGGAGGAGAGTTTTGGTTTGCATAAAGCCTCAAACTAGGCATGCTTTTGCTAATAGATTTTATGTATTTTTAGGACCTTTTTTGTACAACAAGCTCAACAAGTTAATAAACATATATAGTGTGAGCTATAAAGAATGTAGTTTAATTTTATCGGAATACTTAGCGAAACTTAATTACACAGACACAGAGAAAATACTAGAAATATTAGTATGAAGTACTTCGTAAGTGTTTATTTTTGTATACTTGTATAGTACCTATAAAATAGTTCTTAAGTATATTATCCGAAGTTTGCTTATTTCATAGTCAGTGGAGATATATTTTTCTAGTTTTACTCAATATGAACTTTATTACTGTCCTATTTAAATTATATTGTGAAGTGATGGCCTGAAACACAGGTTTGAATAAACCTAGATCGGGCAGGTCGCTAAATTAAGCATCCATGTTGAATAATCAATTTTTGCATTTGTTATTAATTTATTTTAGTTATATACCAGTTTTTTACTTAGGCACTAACTAACCATAATTTAAGACTTTACTATTAATACCTTTATGGATTTTGTACACTCATTTCTGTAAAAGATTTTTAAATACATTTTTATTATTATTATTATTTTACTTATCTTCAAGGTCACACAAATAGTTTGTACAATTCAACACAACCAATGTTTTTAGTCAATTATTATATTATTATGCTGGTGTGGTGTCCTCGCTCGATTTCATCGCTTTCAATTTAGTAATTTTTTCGAAGTGTTTCTTGGCGATACGGAAGCGGTTGACCAGCATTGTTCTCTGCCAGCTCCAGGAGGCCCAGCGCTGTTAAATTTATAAAAAGTCAACCATTTTGTTTCCAATCTTCACTTCCAATAAGGTCGACTTGCCACAAAATCCGATTTCCCGATATAAAATATATAAACGTCGTACAACTGAAACTACATTATGAAGTGCGCGGTATGGTTAGCAAAATACCAATCAAAGACTACAATAATATACTCGACTAAATAATTTATTGGCTAATAGGTATTATCATAAAATTATTTCGTGATAAATTGATAGTAATTTTTTATTTGCAAAAATAAATTTAAAATGCTACTAATTTTGTATGTTTAGATTCAAATGAGTTATTTTTTGCAATATTTTTTGTCACACCGTTCGAGGCGAAATAAAGATAGAAACACAATATGAGTGAGAGGGAATGACTTTCCGTCCATCCCTTATATCCTAATGGCACGGGTTATAAAGGGTGTAAACGACATCGTGTAACCCCTTAAAATCATGTGATTTGCTATAGATTGACCCAGCACGACATTTTGCTTGAATAAAAATAAAATAATATTTATCGCATTTTATCTCGCGATAGTGGTAGATAAATGTTAACCACTTCATAGGGTTAAAATAAAGAAACAAGCAATACTTTTATGAAGTCATAAATATCTTGAAGAATATTTTTCTATGACTATCAATATTTATTTTTCTTCTAAACTGGTATCACGATTTAAAAACCCTCTTAGGCCTCGTTCAGGGAGACGCGGGGCGTTTTTTTATTTTTATTTTTTTATTTGAAATGGGTTTGCTCTTGACTCTAGTCTAGGTCAGAGGAGACAGAGACAAAGTCTACGATGGAGTGAGCTTACCCAGAAGAAGCCTGTTAACTCTAAATTTGAAGAGATTCAGGTTGAATGCATTCGGGAACACAAACGCAGGTAGTGAGTTCCACTCTTTTGCAGTGCGCATTATGAAGGGGCGTTGCGCGTTTTCTCTGTTTACGGAGAAGAGGCACGTGAAGCGGCAGGCGGGGCCCGCGGCGTTGCACGCACAAATACAAAAATATGGTAATGTGTACATGCGTTTATGCAGACGCGGGGCGTTGTGCGGCGCATAGTGCGGTGCGTGGTGAATGACAGTGTCCGCGGGGTACGCGACGGAGGACGCGACGGCCACGCCGCGTGCTCTGCTACGAGTAACGCTCAATATCAAACAAAACGCGCGTAATCACGCTTCTAAAAGAAGGCTCTCATGAATTACCATATTTGATTAAACCGCGAGATGCGACGCCAGACGCGCCACGCAACGCCCCGCGTCTCCCTAAACGAGGCCTAAGAGCGAATCAGCCTCGCGTATTAGGGTTCCGTAACAAACTTTATAGGTACATTTTGTAACTGTGACACTGACAGTGTGACTGACAATAAAAGTGGCAGTTTTTTTGATCAACCAACTTTGTTTTTTATAATATCAACCCTGTGTCCCCGCTGGGACCTCTTCTTAGAGAATGAGAACGGTTTAAGCCTTAGTCCACCACACTGGCCTGGTGCGGGTCGGTGGACTACACATACCAGAGTCGGTTTTTTTTAATTTGTAGCCCTCTTTTTTGTGCAGGTTTCCTCACGATATTTTCCTTCACCGTTAACGCAAGTGATAACCAAATTTTGATCCGCACGTGAATTCGAAAAGTCAGGCGTCAGGGGTGCGGGCCGGGATCAAACTCAGACCCACCTTGGGTCTACTTGGAAGTCAAGCGATCAACCGCTAGGCTACACTGCTTTTTCATCTTTACATAACAAATCAAAAATAAAACATGCAACATCAACGAACCACATTTTATTCACGCTTCACGGAATAAGTTAAACAACCAACAAATAAATTCTCATTCATAAAACCAAAAACTCTACCTGTCTTGTTCACTACCTACTAAAATATAACGAAGCTTAGTGGACAGCGCGTCTTGAATATTTGGATATGCCTCTAACTGCTGTACGACCAAAACTGTTGTAAAGTACAGGAGAAAAATAGCAAAATAGGCTATATTACAATGGTAACAAAGTCTAATATATAACTAGATTAGTAACTGCCATTGTTGTAGGAACTTTTTTTTGTAGCAAGGATGTCGGGCAGAGAAGAAATTTGGAGGTGGCGTTTACAAGTCTATTTCTTAAAATAAAATATGGTGTAAAAGCCACCTCCACCCCACCTCTGCTAAAATTGCCCAGATGTTGCTTCGTAGCGCGTCAGCCAATCCGACAAAACAGCAAATTGCTATTTTTACACGACATAACGGATTGACACCCTTATGCAATTTCTACCTAACACTAATCAAAGATACAGTACATATCTCGCTCTAATAAGATAAGCTGCGATGTATATGTACAAGATCTTGTTTCATTTTATCCATATAAGATTATACAATGACTTCGTTATCAAAATCTTGTACCTCCAATGGTAAACTAAAACAAATTCCGCACCCTTGGCCACAAAATGCTCTTTGGAATTAAAAAAATTTAAAACCACTATGTTTGATACAGGTAAGGCAGTTAAAGGCAGCGACCAATCATCGAAACATCCATTTAAAATACATCCTAAAAACTCAGCACTAAATGCATCAGATATGTTATTACACATTTTTGAGACTACAATGGTGGAGTTTAGTGACTTGAAGCTATTATTATTGTTGCCATGTACTGTAACAGCAGCGAAAAGCATAAAATCCTTCACTCAACAATCAAATTCTTCATTCAATAATAATTCATTAATATTTAAAAACAATGTAAAATACGACAACTTGTCAAAATAATAGGAACATAGCACAGTCTCTACAAGTCACTAAAAAAGCCACGTCTAACGCTGGACTGGCCAGAATATTTTATTATAATATAATTATACGAACCGCCAACACTGTAACAACGCTACGTCGCCGTCACTTGCAACTGTACTATAATACTTAAATACAGATAGACGAATAAACAACTTGCACTAGGGAACGATATAATACTAAGTGCGTGAATGTATTGCGTCCGATCCGAACCCGAGAAAATACGGTCGATAATAGTTGCCGTACTAGTATGAACGCTCGTGCGCTGTTTCCAAACCGAATTTAAGAATTCGTCATGAATTTCTCGCCGAATTTTCTTGTATTCGGATCGGACGCAATGCAGAAGCGGCGTAGTGGCCAGTGTGTAGACAATGTTGGCAGTTGGGCGAGCATGGACGAGCATGGGCCACGCGCGCGGCCTGCGAGGGGGCGCTCCCGAGCCGCACTCAGCGTCAGTTGTCGTCTTCATCATTCTCAAACATGTCGTTGTATTCTCGCGAATGTTCGAAATCTTTGAGGTCCTGAACAAAACAAAATGAGATGTTGTGAGAATGAATGAGAATACAACTTGAAGCACTAAACTCTTTATCTTTTCACTTTTCCAATAATGTATACAATAGAAAGCTTTCTATATAAAATGATTTTAAACATACTATTGTAGGGTCACAGATATACACAGATTGTATACTAATCTTCAGAAATTGTTAGACAGATTGGTAACATTTTTGGAAACTAGAAAAGCAAAGAAGTAACAGGTATACATTCAACATGCAGAAGATTTAGCAAAGCGATAGTTATTACTAGGTACATACATCATAAGTAATTAAAGGTTCGCATGTTTTTTTTATTATAAATTCATTTGGTGTCGGACAATCAAAATTATGCCAGATAATACCCGTAATGAAAGCGTAATGTTCGAAAGGGAATTAAAATATGCAATAGGTTTTTGAAAGCGCCAATATTAAAAATTAAGCCAATATCTAGGAAATAATGTAAAAAAATCCAAAAACCTTGCATACATCTGCTTCATTCTATAATATGTAAATATAGCACCTTCTCGCACCAAAAAGGTTGGTTTAAAACTCACTTTAGTCACGCTATTTAAGAGGAAATGCGGTCGGCGTTTAGTCCATACAAACGTATTCCTCAGTTTCCTCCTTGGATAATGTCACTAGAGCAAATATTTTTTACTATATGATATATATCTACCACCACTATGTCCCTATGTTTTGTTTATGCCAATAAATAAATTATTAAAAGAACTAGAAACGTTTGAATTATACAAAAATCGACCTATTTTACCAGCGTTTTCAAACATCTGGCAAACAAATTTGACGAATATAAAAAGGAAAAGAAAAACATACAGACGTAATTAAAGTTTTTCTTAAATTATTATCCAGATTTGAAGAAGGAAACAGAGAAATACGATTTCGCTAATATTGCACAAGAGAAATCAGTCCGAGATACAGGTGTCTCTTTCGCGTTCAATTGGGAAGGTTTGCGAGAGGGGTGGGACGAAAATAGATCGCAATAACCTATTCAAGTTATTAATATTTTGCAGCCCGCGTTTCCTCTTAATATCATAGATGAAATCACAATTATCACGTCTAAAATAACGTCTCATATTCAATAAGGATTGGTTGTGGAAATATTTCAGGTTGAAATTCTTTGTCACTGACCTGGAACATGCCGTTGGCGACCGCATAGCCCGTCATAGCGATACCGGCGAACAGTGCCGCGAGGATCTTGTTGCGCGTCTGGTTAGGGAAGTTGGCAGCCTCGCGCTCTGATTGCGTGCCTGTAGATTGTTTTTTGGCGTTCTGTCTGTTGTACTCTGCAAATTTATGGAAAGTATAAATGCGTGCATACCGACTATAAAATTGGTTTCGTCGAATGGTTATTTGTTGGTATGAAACGTGGGGGCGAAATGAGTAGGTAAGTAACTCCTCGAATACAAAATAAATACCCATTTACCCATGAAATCAATTCTAGGTGTTTACTAGAGTTTAAACTACGTAAATAAAAATTAATTGACAACATGTATGACGGACCATCATTTGAGTGAGGACGGCTCGACCGATTTCACTGTTTTTTTTTTTGTATTCAGAATGGTCAGGACAAAGTTTGTATGAAAGAAAATTTTTGGAAAATCCACCATAAAAGTAGGTAGGTATGTAGGTAGGGTAGGTAGGTAGGTAACTAGGTGTGCCGTAGATACTTAGTGCTACCTGTGCGAAGCCAGGCTGGGGAAAGCAAGTATTTTATAAAATTCAATTAAAATGTTAACCCACCCAGCCCAATCAAATGCAGCACCTAACCAAGATACGCACATCAACATAAAAACGTACAAAACCAACTTACCGTCTGTAACGTGTCTGAAATTTTTCTGGTTAATCCTAGCAACAAATCTGGTGAGGTTTGCAATGCCTTTCACGTGATTAGCGAGCGTGGAGTTTGGAAATGGTGCCTTTACCAGTGGCGCTAGGTATGCGAACACCGTCGCGTCGAATGATGAGGGTCGGTTACCGAAGAAGTATTCACTCTCGCCTAGCCTGTCCGATAATGTTTTAAGGCACTTTTCTGCTTCATTGTATAACTGAAAGAGATGTTGAATAATTTAAAATAAATCTTTGTTGAATTAATTCTGGTCTGATGATCGAAGGTGAATAGGATGGATGTGAAAGGCTGAAGACCGGGTGTTGTGATACAACTTGAGAGGGGCTTATGTAGATATATTTATTAATATACTGTGTATATATAATGGTTGCAAGCATGACTGCTGAGCGTGGGGTCCTGGTTTCAATCCCCAGGTTGGGCAAAGTGTTATTGGGTTTTTCCACTAGTAATTTCTCAGTAGCAGTCCAGAGCCTGGATTTGTGCCTGATTAATGGTAATAGGCTTGCAAGTCCTATACCTATTACATGGGACTTAAACATAACTGGCGAAACAAGGGTGTACTAACAACACCTCTGCCAAACACTTTGAGGACTACAAGGTGTGACGTTATGTTATGAATATATCAGGTGATTTATCAGGAAGAAAAAATATTGACTGTGCTTACACACTCAATATTTTTTCTTCCTGATAAATCGGGCAGTTAAATTAGATCTGTACCAAGGTACATAGCAGCACTTACATAACCTAAGAAGTAAAAATTAAGTTTAATGGACTTAAAATATGCTAAAGGTATTCATATTGTTTATCTTTACAACAAAAACCTTAGTAACACTAGTAAAAGCACAGTTAAAGACGTATTTCTCTATATTCTTTGCCTATCAGTACAGGATTGCTGCAAGCAGATTCCTCAACACATAGTATTCAATGTAAAAATAAAATATCTTTGATCATAAATTGAACTGCTATGATGTTAGGTCCAAAGGTTATTTTATTTTGTATCAAAAATAACTGTCAAAACAAATGGACAAAATCAATCTCCTAATTGAGAATTAAAATTATATTAGTTAAATAATCAATTCTTACAGTTCTTTCAATTTCTCTTAAATCTGTGTGTTCTCCATACAAAGCATCAATCATTTCTTTAGCTGCATTCTGATACCGTGACGGGTAGTAAAAATTGAAGGGGACACACAGAGCTTTGGCATATGTTGGCCTAGTTAAGTCACAATAGTTTTTCTCGTCGACCCACCATGCGTACTGGTATGCGGGGTAAAGCTTCTCTCGTAAGTATTGTGTAAATGCACTTGCTTCCGCTGCCTGTTTTGTGTTTAAGTGTACATCTGTACTGTAATGCTGAAAGAAAAAGGTTAATCATAAAATAATTAGCGAGTATGTAATCAAGATTAGAATGATGAAATTTCTTCACATAAGTTATGTACTTGAGACATTGATGTAATGTGATATTAAATTGAGTAATAAATATACAAACATTAGAAGCGAAATTTCAGTAATTTATAAGGAGAAATTACACTATACGGAAACAAATAATCGAGAACAGTACCAGAGATTTTAAATGTTCAACAACTTCCTCGAAATTTGTAAGTAGCTTGCGCCCGTCCTTCATGACAGGGAGCCTTCCTTTTGGTGTAAAGAATGGATTATTAGCTTCTTTAACTCGTACTGGCACTCCAATAAATTTCATATAGGTCTGCGAATTATCCCATAAAGAATAAATACCAAAATATATACCGGCATAATATACGGTTTTAGGTTATGAAGAAATGTACTTACTAAAACTTTGAGACATTCTAAATCAATCGAGGCGAGTCCCCATTCTCCTCGCCATATATCCAGTTCTATACTTGCCATTACTTTGTGGAATCTTTAGACGAATAATATTTCTTTCAATTTTCCCAACATTGATCAAATGACATGACAGACAGATGCTTTTTTCTTTTTTACGTTGACTGACTTGCCCACAGATTAGTATTAGTAGCTGGTCTTGCCCGTAGCCTAGCAATATTAAGTTATTAATAATTTGACAAGACTTATTAGTTGATTTTTACTGCTTAATAATGAGCAAAAAGCCTAATTTACACAATTATAATAGTCCATAACAAATACAGAAATGCCAAACTAGAAAATATTAGGAACATTATTTTTCGTAGACATAATTATATCATTACCTAATCTGTGATTATTTTTGCCGATTTACTAAACTTCACTTCGCACTAGACTCACAGAAAAATAAATAAGTAATAGCAGTCTATTTATCGACAAGTTGTTATACAATGTGTCCCAGTATGTAGTACCTAATAAAACTTTATGAGTGATATATAAACTCAATTTTATCAACAAAAGTACCAATATGCGGCCAAGTGACTTTGTCTACTTTTGTTAACTCGCCTAATCGCCAACTTAACTTATATGTGCAAAATACTTAAGATAATCAAATACTATTCCGCACATAAATTCGAAAAGTCAGAGGTACAAGCAGGCCCGCCGCTGGCCGCTGGTCGTTTCAGCGCCCACGTGCAAAACTGACAATTCCCTCTCCTTTATCCTGTTTTTCCTGACTAGGCTTCTAGAATGCTAGCAGTAATATTATAATGTAACAGCGACCCGGCCAAATGGTTCAATTGACATTTCTTTTAATTTCATATCGGGGAATCCCCTTCAATAGTAGCTTATGTGGTTCAAACCTATTTCCGTTTATTTTCGACATTGATCAATAGATGTCGTTGTTATGATATAATGAAAAAAACACAAAGTGCGTTCACAGTTATTTTATTTTACCTCCGACATTTGCCTTTGCTCGCCTAGCTAGCAAGTAAGTTGTAGGAGTCTGGCATTTAATTTAGTTGCGACAAATAAATAATAAATAAATAGTACATGGACGCTCAAGTATGTCTTTCGAATGCCACGCCAACTCTGCTGACGAGGCGAGCAAAGATAAATGTCAGAAACAAAATAACGGGCATGTTTGGTACAGTGGCTGAGCAATTAGCTTCTGCGCTGCGAGTCGTGGGTTCGATTCCCACACGGAAAAAATGTTTGTATGACCTACGGATAATTCTTCCGGGTCTGGCCGTCTGGGCGTTTGTGCATGTGAGATTTGTGACTGTAAACGCACCCACGATACAGGAGAAATCTTAGTGTGGGGCAACATTTCTTATAAAAAAAGAATTGTGAACGCAATGTAGGCTTGATGAGGAGATTCCTATGTTTGCCACTCCCTTGAAAGTCTCGCCCGAGTGTGGTGCACGCCCTGCACTCCCGTTCCCACGGGGCCTGCGTTCGAGCTGATGAATCTGGAGTCTAACTCAGACGCAGAGAACTTAAGTAAGTATTAATGTACAGCTTTGCAAAAAGAGGCCAAAAAATGGGGGCGCCACTAGTCATACATATTAATTTAAGCGTTTTTAATTCAACACTACAAATAGTATTGATGTCTTTGACAAGAATATCTTTTTATCGACGTATAAATAACTGTCTGGTATATACGTACAGTACCGAAAGATTTAAAAAACAGTATTTAAACTTTTTTGTCTAGATGTACAAGATTGTTTGATTCAAATAATGCTCTCATTACTGAGAGCTCTACAACATTGCTGAACTACTGGACTCCGTCTGGTCTGGATCTGGACTCCACAAAAAGACAAAACGCTTCGAACCTAATGACGTGGACCAATCGATACTTTTGTAGATCTATGTTCGTAATTTATATACATAATGTACCGCTGTCTCTCTTTTTTGTTGAGGATTAAAACTAGACAAAAATATTCTGTTCTAGATGCTGCTTCTAAACATACCTACCAGTAAAAAAAACAGCTGTTATTTATTTTTGGGCTGTCAAAAGAATCAAAAGTGACTGTCAAGCATTGAAATATACACAAATGGCCATTTGGGTATTTTATTTCAAAAAGTGCGAAGGAATATTGAAGTGAGGACT
This sequence comes from Amphipyra berbera, assembly GCA_910594945.2. Classification (NCBI taxonomy): domain Eukaryota; kingdom Metazoa; phylum Arthropoda; class Insecta; order Lepidoptera; family Noctuidae; genus Amphipyra; species Amphipyra berbera. The sequence continues at coordinate 2,208,859 of OU343136.1, read as the reverse complement.
TTTGCTGGATACTTTAAAACTAGAGGAAAAAGAATCGATCAAATTTGATAAGACTATCGCCGTTTCCAGAAGTAATAGGTAATAAATAAAACCTTTGAAACCGGCCGGTAAGGGAAGATTGCTAAAAATGTCTATTCAATGGACGTTTATTGCTGGCTACCTCTATTTCGAGGTAGCTATCGTCATCATCATGATATTACCCATATTTAGTCCCAGGAGATGGAACCAATTCTTCAACTCGCGGTTATTTTCAATGTTTCAACAACATGCCGCAATATACTTCTATGTACTGATGGGTGTTTTAAGTCTGTTTCTGATGGATGCTATAAGAGAAATGAAGAAATATTCGCACAGTATTGAAGCAGGGGCCAGTGTCCATTTATCCAGCGAAATGAAAGGTAATGTGAAACTTTTTAGAGCACAGAGAAACTTCTACATTACTGGCTTTGCCATTTTCTTAGCCTTTGTCATTCGCAGGCTAGTCAGTATGCTTATAATACAAGACGAACTAAGTAAGAAAGCTGAGAAGATAATAAAAGAGGCCGAAGCTACAGTGAAGCTTGCTAAGACCACAGTCCTAGCTAATACACTTCAGGCTTCAGAACAAAATAATTATGAAGAGCTCAAAACTCGACTGGAGGTGACAGAGAATTTGTTAAAAGAAGAGCAATGCAGAGTCAAAGAGTTGGAAGAAGAAACCAAGGCCTGGAAATTGAAATATGAAGAATTGTCTACTTCGGTGAGCGTAGGGAAGGGAGATGAATGAACCTAATATTGGAATATTCAAGTTGTATCCTTGATCCATCATGTTCACACAGTAATTATTCCGAGCTTATTAAACAGCTTATCAATACTATTATTGGTAATAATTATAATTACTAACATATTAAAAAGGTTTAGGTATGTCACTCAATTAAATTTTAGAAAAAAGTTTTTTTTAATAAATTGTAATTTTACATAATATTGCATAAGCGCCTATGGCATAATTTGTATTGTTTAGCTTCATAGATGTTAGGAACACTTATAAAGTCTGTGATCATCTTGAATCTGGTGCTTTATTGATCTTCTGAGATTAGTATTTTAACATCTTCTTGGCTTGGATGTCTAGTCTTGTAAATAAATTAGAATAAATCTTGTATCAAAAATTTAATACTTTAATCTTTCACTAGGTACAGTGATGAACACTAACATGTACACACATAGTGAAATTCAAGTAATTTTCTCCCTAAATGGAGATTGCAATTTGAGGAATATTTTACATAGTTGGGTACCTATCAAGTAACCTGTATTTGTAAATGTTAAAGTTTATGATTTCACTGGTTCAGTTTTCTTTGTTTTAAGTTGTAATAGCTCAAGTTTATCTAGTATGGGTGGGAATATTAATGATAACTTGGCATTGTTTGGAACAAAATATGAAAAATATATTTCTTTAATTATTATCAATAACATTACAGAGAGATTCTTAATTCAATAATGACAGTTGTCTACTTCTCAAAGAAACTGGCTAAGTTTATTTGTATTACAACATTTTTTGTCAACAGCAAATACTATGTTTAAAATGTTTTAAGGTTTCCATTAGAACTGTTTCTTTTAATTCACTTTCATTTTCATTGAGTGTATACATGTTTATGGTCATTACTGTAACTATAGACAAAGGTGTCTTCATAAGCTAGCCCATGTACTTATTGTTTCTAATTGGGTCCTGTAACCAGCACACCAAACCTGTCTATGAATTTAATAATAATCTCTTGCAGCAATGGACATAATGTGTTTTTTTTATAATAAATTTGATAACTTGTTTATACCTACTGCATCTCATAGTTTTATGGCCATCTTTTTAATGTTAGGTATAAGGTAACCAATAATTTACGTACGAAACAAAACTTGACTGAGTTTTTATTATTTAATGCATTTTTTATTGATTTCCAGTTCATTGTAATATGTTTTTTAATTAAACTATCTAAGCAATATTAGTCTTTTATAATATTTAGTAAGTAATTTAAATACTGTATTCTAGCAAACCAAGCTGCCGAGTATAGGGTCATGGGTTTGATTCCGAGGTTAGGGAACGGGTATGTTGGGTTCTTCTGTTAAGGAAATTTTCAGAATGGAGCAATTATAATATTTTATGTTAGACCTTTCATATAACGACCTAATTACGCCAAACCAGCTTGAAGTACCAGTTTCATCATTAAGACCCTAGACATTATAGGTCTTACTTAATGTAATTCGATTACACAAGACTACATAAATTACCCTTGACACTGAACAGGACAGCCCGAGGTAATATTTTTTGAACCCAAATGGTTACAAATCTCAATAGTCAAACCAAACAATAGCTTATAAGACATTGGGTCAGAGGTAAGTTCATATTATAATCTTTGCTGCCCTTGACAATGACACCATATAAGAAGTCGTGAGCATGTTCCAGAGATGGTGCCCTGGTGCAATTTTTAACCGACCTAAAAATAAGGTTATTTCGACCCGTAATTAAGTATTTAAGTATGTAATAATCTTGGAAATGTAATTGCTTCTGAACGAGTACCTATACCAAATTTTCGTCCAAAACAACAAACATGAGTACTGATATTTCAATAAGATGTAGATATGAAATGCAAATTTTAGGCACCCGATATCCACAATAAATTTTGCTGTTAAGGTACATTCATACATAGAGTAACTTACAGCAGCAGCCATACTTATTTGATACAAACCACAAACTATATAGGGATATACATACCACAGAACATATATTATATACCCTAACAGGATACATACAAACTATTGATAGGTAATAATAACTAGGTACTCCCCATACTACAAGTATGTGCCCGACCCAGTTCTCGAGAATGGTCATATCACATTGTACTGGGACCGATCTATCATCACCGACAGGACTATTGTTGCCAATAAGCCTGACATAGTGGTGATAGATCGATTAGAGCGTCTCGCAATGATTGTTGATATCACTGTCCCACATGACGAGAACCTTGTGAAAGCCGAGAAAGATAAAGAAATTAAGTATCTAGACTTGGCACACGAGGTTGTCGACATGTGGGAGGTTGACTCTGCAGTCATTGTGCCGATAGTCGTGACGGCCAATGGCTTAATAGCCAAGAGCCTCGACCAACATCTGACGAGGCTCACGTTGGGCAGCTGGGTCAAGGGCCTGATACAGAAAGCGGTACTTCTGGACACGGCACGTTGTTAGGAAGTTCCTCTCTCTGAGGCCCTGACCACCGGTAGCTTGGACCCTGTTCCCGATGCCGGTGGGCTACTATTTTTTATATTTTTAAATGTTTTATTTTTATATTTTTTATAGAAATATTTAAAAATGTATCAAATATGTAAATAGATGAATAAACGGAATTCTAACTAGGTACTCCTCTTAACGTGAGTCGGGAATCCCCCGTGAAACGAAACGAAAAGTATTGCTAGTTCAGAAATGTAAAATCTAAAATTGGTAAAAAGATCTAGAATTTTCTTGTATTCTCGAAAATCGTGGAAAAATTCACAAATTGTTTGTTTGTTAAAAGTACCGTAAATACTTTCGTATTGCATTTAGTAAACAGCTGTTCTTTGACATTACAAAAGACACTTACATTTTATTTATTTGTATATATGTAAAAGTGATTTATTTTCTTTTCTATGATTTTTTATGCAAAATATTGAAATGTCTAAAAAGAACGCATAACAAAAATTTATCTTAATAAATAAATTTTATTTCAGAACGTTTTCTGTTTGTCTCATAGACATAAAAATAGTAGTTTGTCTTTCCAGTATTTTATACTTTTATTTTGATATTAAGCATTAAGTATAGCATTTTCTCTGTCAAACCCTACTAATAAGAAAGAGATAATTTAATATCATTGATCATCAGTCCGCTGTCATCTGATGATCTGACAAAATGACGTATCAAAATAAAACGCCTGTTTGTTAAGTTTTACTTCTATCTCTTTTACACTTATAATAATATTATATTTCTGTTTCGCATAGTTACGTTACTTATAGTTGTTTTAATTTTAACTGAGGATAATATTTGGAGTTTTCTGATTAATTCGTAGTGAATTGAATAAATAGAATTCTAGTATGTACTGAATTTAAATAGTGAAACTGTTGTAATGGTTTTGTGAATTACATTTGATAGAAGTTAGTGACCCGTTATACAGGGTACCGTTAAGTGTTATTTATGAATGTGAGCATCTTCAATAGAGTCAACAACCAGGTGAGTTTACTTGTAAAAACTATATAGAATCTATAGGCTCCGGCCTTTGCCAGGTCCAGTTTCTAGCAGAAAATTTTCTTTTTGACTGGTCAAATAAATATTTCTAAAATTTAATATTTTGTAAATACTCACTGTATAATAATGTGATTCTTATCTCAAACTGGAAACAATTATTTCTCTCTCATAGCAGCATCTCTCTTCTAGCAAGAACTATGATCAGTAACAATGAATAAATATATTTTGGAAACATTATTTTAGTTTGTAAACCACTTATCACAACAATGATTCAATAAGCATACATTGTTATTGATTTTTTATGGAGTAGTTTACTAACATTTAGTTTTTTATTTGTACTTATTGTGTTGTATTGCATTGTGTTTTAAGGTGGACGCACACTTATCAGAGCCAAAGGAAGCGAAAGAGCCGAAAGAATCGAATTTCTGAATTCCTTGTATGAAATCCTATGAAACCTCGCACACCTATCTGAATCGGCCGAATCGGACGATTCGACGCGGATAAGTGTGCGAGGTTTCATAGGATTTCATACAAGTAATTCTAAAATTCAATTCTTTCGGCTCTTTCGCTTCCTTCGGCTCTGATAAGTGTGCGTTTACCTTTATACCATTATTGATTTGATTGAGATCTAAGAACGAAGATGCCGTGTTTCACTGTGGTAATTAAATATAATAAGGTAGTATGTAGTACTTGAAGAAATACATCAGAGGCTTATAACATGTTGTTAACCACTGGACATGGCTGTCATATTTTTGCCACCACTGTCAAATCAACAGTCCCTATGTATACTATCAAAACTACAAAATCTCAGTTTTTATTTTATCTGCTTAAAATGTGTGAAATTATGTTATCTTAAAGGTAATAAAGTAATACATTTTTATGGGACCAAATGGCAACTATTCCGCATCAAACTAAAGAAGAGTCACGTAAATCGGATCATAAATCTCAGCATAATTGGTGTACATACATAATAAAATAAAAACTGAGATTTTGTAGTTTCAATAGTATACGTAGGGACCGTCGAAATATTGGACCAACTTTGTGTTATGTTAATTCAATTTCTTGAAGCCTACTCAGTTAACATAAAAAGCTTTTCACAATTATGTACTAATTAAAACTACTGTAATAATTTGCAATGAATTTATATCTTGTAGAACAAAGATAGCGGCGGCATGTATTCAGAGTGGAGTTCATTGCCGCTGGAGGGAGGGGGGCGGGGGGTGTTGGGTGCGGTTGGCGGGCGTGACGTCGTGCTGGCCGTGGTCAAACAGCTAGCCTCACATGAACCCAGCCCCCTCACCACTGATGCTGAGGTATGTACTTAGATAATGAGAAACTGGGTCCTGTGAGACTGCATGCAAGTTCCTGGCCTAAACAAACCACAAATTCCTTTTTCTTCTGCATGTTGAAAAATCCTAGGCTCTTGGTAAAGTCTTTCAGTTTGTGGTAATGCATCAGTTCTTCTTAGTCAAGTGCAGTGGGTACAAGATCATGAAATGTTGCACTATAGTCCACAGTCTTCTTCTTTTCATGTGGTTAGTGACTAACCTGGTGTCAGAGTTTATGCCGCCCATGGGTCTCTGACTTGGCTCTATATGCGGTCGAGAAATATCATTTAGGCATGCTGGTTTCCTCACAATGTTTTCCTTCACCGTTTTTAAGCAAGTGTTAATTATACAACACGCACTTAAATCCGAAAAGTCAGAGGTGCGTGCCTTGGGTTCGAACTCGAGACCTATGACTTGGCAGTCCGACGGTCTTAGCACTAGGCTATCACTGCTAATAGTCATAAGGTATGTGTGCAGTTCTGATCTAAGAACTAGAAGACTTTATATCAGATGGGGTGTAAGGTCATTTCTTCCTGGACTGTGAACAGCTTGGTCTACTTAAATCATTAGTAAAACTGTGTTATTTATCAGGTGGAATGGGTACTAGAGGTGATCCGTTTTGGTCTCTCGCTCCCCTTACAAGAGCACGAGGCTTTGCGCGACTGCGTGCGCGTGTGCTGCGCGTGGCTGGCGCCGCTGCTGCCGCCCGCCCCGCCCGCCATGCCGCCGCCGCCCTCGCTGCCTCCGCCCGTTGCGCAGGCGCCGCATAAATACGCACGAAAGATACTGAGACATCTGCAGAACTTATTCGTGCCTAGACCTAATGAGAGTAAGTATTCATAAATATATCTACATTACTAGTTTTTTGTTTGCTTCTTTGCAGATCTTCAACATAGTTTTGATGATTGCGAAGTTGAAATATTTAGGTTTATAGCCCAAATACCTTAGGCTGGTGACAGGCAGCATGATCACCACGGTTGGGTTTATTTATTTTTTTAAATCTGATCATTCTCTGCTATCAGATTGATGCCTTCTGTTCCTGTTTAAAGAAATTAGATTTGAATTAGATTTCAAAAAAGAAATATATTGTAAAAAAGTTGAGTGTAGTTTGCTATAGAAAATGCGTTTCTTTTACAAGCTCTCACATTCATATATCAAATGGAACTGGGTGAGTTTATTTTTTTATAGGAATATAGAGAATAGAGATTTTTTTAATAGGGAGGCCGTGCTCTTGTACCTATACAGTGTGTCTGTGGATTTTGGGGGAAAAGGCTGGGGCTAAAAACTGCTCTTGCTGTACACCTTATGTTCATGAGAAAGCAAATTAAAATAGGGAACGTACCCATATTAGGTGACCCGTTTAGGGTGGGACGGGGGTCTTTAAAATATCACGCTTTACACAGGAGCGGGAGGGGGGGGGGGGGGGCTTAGGTTTTCGTCACGTAGTCAATATCCTCTAGGGAAATCTCGCGCTTTTTCGAGCTATATTCAAATATTGCGCGCAGCGTTTGGCGCTTTTTAAACTCACAGGTGGCAACACTGACGCACATATGAGCCAAATAATATTTTTTTTAACTTTCTCTTTGCAAAAAATGATTTAAAACTATATTTATGAATTACTACGTGAAAACTAGAGGAGTAGGGGGGTTATTGGCATATACTACGGGTGGTCACTGAGGAGGGAGATGGGGGTAAAAAATGAAAAAAATGGGTCATATATTATGGGTACATGCCCATATTATGTGTGTATAGATTTACAGCATATGACGTAGGTAACTTTATGCAAGATAAGCATAGCATAATCAGCCTATTACAAATCCTCTGTTGGGCACGGGCCTCTTCTCAGAATGAGAAGGGTTTAAGCCTTATACGACCAGCTGGCGACGCGGGTTGGCAGACTACACACACCATCGAGAACTTTTTGGAGCCCTCTCAGGTGTGCAGGTTTACAGGATAATCAAATTATGATCCGCACATGTATTCGAAAAGTCAGAAGTCTTCTGCATGGAAGGCAAGCATTCAACTGCTATTACTGCTTTTTTATCTTTATACAGGCGGTGACCTTATCAGCAAGCAGGCAGTACTCTGCCACCGGGTGCTCCGTTTATCCCGTGCACTGGCGGACGGCGGAGCGCTGGGGGCTCGCGAGTGGCGCTCACTATTGCTACTACTGTTAGCCGCAGCGTCAGCGCTATTGTCACCACCAGCGCCTCATCACTCGGCCGCGGAACAATTGTGTGAAAGAGTGCTTTGTGTGCTGTTTGAAGTGTGGATACTGGCCTGTCACAGGTAACTATTTGACTGTTATATTGTTAACTAGCGACCCGCCCCGGCTTCGTACGAGTGCAATGTAGATACTAATGTGTGGCATATAAACCTTCCTCTTGAATCACTCTATCAATTTCTGAAAACTGCATTAAAATCCGTTGCGTAGTTTAAAATATCTAAGCGTACAGACAGCGGGAGCGACTTTGTTTCATACTATGTAAAGAAATCAAAACCCCTCCCTAAGTTAGACCTATACGAGCTTCGGACCGTACGAAACTGCCGGTTCCGATTATCACACCTATGATCGTGAGGTCCTGGGTTCGATCCCCAGGTCGGGCAAAGTGTTATTAGGTTTTTCCCTGTGGAATTCCTCAGTAGCAGGCCGGTGTATGGATTTGTGCCCGGTTGATGGCAAAAACCTCGCCCGCTATTACATGGAAATTAACCATAACGGCGAAATGAGGGTGTTACTATACACCTCTGCCCAACCCTTGGAATACAGGCGCGATGTTATGTTGTTACAACCCGTGCGGCTTCCCTGTGCGCGGCACCCCGCGCTCGCCTCGTGCGTTCTGTAACGATAGCATTACATCAGAGGTACGTCACAGCGCGAGGTGCACAGTTAGGTCGCACGGGTTGTATGTCCATTTCATCAGGACCCCCAAAATATGCCAATCAGTGTAATGTCTTGAGATATCAGTGTAGTTATTGGGTTGCTGACTTTCTGTTAGTAGAATTAACCTCCTGATGGCAGATATGGCAATCGCTCCGTTATATTTCGCCAACTGGAACTCAACACCGTCGGTCGGCAGTGAAAACTACGTATGTGTAAAATACAAATTTTAAAAGAAATAGAAATAACTGTCTCCTGCAAAACAAGTGCCGATCAAATGTTAATGCAAGTTTGTCATCGTACGTCATAGATAGATTAGAAGTATTTGAATTGAAAGTTTGTTGAACTAGTACGTGTATGACGAGTTTATCAATCTAAAGAACAAATAAAACGCTTTTGCAGAAAGGTTTTCACTATCGAGCGTCGACATACATTTTGGAAAGGCTACACAGATAAGCCCTCGTTCGCACGAACGCTTTTCCAACGCGCGTTAAAAAAGCTTCCGACGTGCGCAATAGATAAGCTGCGTTAAAAAAGCGTTATCGTGTGAACACATTACGGCTTTTCCTATTTGTTGTATTAGAACGCTTTTTCAATCCGCGTTGCAAAAGCGTTCGTGCGAACGAGGGCTAATTTACACTTCTGTCGGTAAACTGACTGAACTTGTTTGACTTTTTAACACGGCCTCATGAAACTTGTAGATGTTTCCCATCCCCGCCACTGTGGCGTACATTGCGCGAGCAGTGCATCCGCTGGCGTCATCGCGCGCCTCTCACGGAGCAATGGACGCGCGCCTCGCTGTGTCTGACGGCGAGGTTATTGAAGCACATGTATGGACCACTATTCCCTGTCATGCCTATTAGTAAGTTTGTTATTTATAATGATCTTATTTAAGTGTGTTTTTAAACTTTCCTTTAAAGAAGCGAGGTGTTTTGACGATAAAAAAGAAGGATTCTCTAACTATTAAATTCAACTTGTTGTTTGGTATTTGTATATATTAAACAGTCGCAGGGCCGTCCGTCTTTACCCGGGGGCGCAAGGGGTGCGGGGCACCCGGGCGCCAAGCCATAAGAAGCGCCGAGGCCCGAAATTTTATTCAGCAGTCACCTCAAACTAAGATATGCCGCATATTAGCTCCTACACACAGAGCCGACTGGGGGGGGGGGGGATAAGGGATGCCCTGAGTAGGTTCGCACCTAGAGACGGCCCTGAACAGTCATACCAACTTCGCTTGCCGCAAGAGTTATTGGAGAGTTGAAATTCTTAGAGTCTGGCCAACGAAACATGTCCACGAGAAAAGGGGGAAATTTAAAAAAAATCTTCATGTATCTACACTGTCTATACACTAAATTAACGGTATAATTTTCCAGAGAACTTGATTTTTGTTAGGTACGTACATTAGTGTAGATTCATATGTAGAAACAGGTTAGTACTAGTAAATAAGTGTCGAGATTTTTTAAGTTTGCCGCCGTTTCTCGTAGACAGCTTTCGTTGGCCAGACTTTATTTACTACATGACTTTACACCTTGGTGGATTTAATAGACACAGAGTAGTAACAAATGGATGCTTCGGATTTGTGAGGATCGCGGAGGGTCGAAATGACGTTTATTGAACGGTCGACGTCGCAACATAAGTCTGACGAAAGCAATATATGAGGGTTGTATTAAAGAAGAAGATGTATCTACCTACCTACCTGCCTTTGTACAATGCAATGGCATATTGTATATTTGTTCAGGTGATGAGGACGCCAACTTGATTCCTGCTGACATGAGCGCGGAGGCAGTAATGCAGAGCTGGTATCGCATCTTGCACACCATCGGCAACCCCGTAGACCTGTGCCGCCCGCATATCATAAGCCAGACGCCCGATTTCCTGCAGGTTTGATCACACACCACACACATAACACGATATTATTCACCAACAGCTAGGTAGTTAACGAAAGACGACCATCCTAAATACACAATGACTCTTACTGGAATCATGACATTATAAGAGAAACAGTCCATCACCTCAGTCCATCATAGTCCGCTTCCAGACATATGACTCTACCAAGTTACGCTACAACACCTTGTCCTTCATCATCCAAATTACCTTAGTTGCCCAGTTCAGGTTGCCGATCAAACTGGCTAGACCCAAAACATAAAGAAAGCCTAAGATAGATTAGAACAGGGGTGGCCAACTTGATTCGACCCAAGATCTACAGTTTACTGAGTAGACTCTGTGCGATCTACCAATTACATAATCAGTACCTCTTAATTCAACTTATATTAAACTTATAATTTTCTTTGCCTTGCCATGATCGACTGGATTAAGTGCCGCGATCGACTGGTTGCCCACCCCTAGATTAGAATGTCTGCAGGCTACACAAAACATTAGTTATACATTTAAGAACAAGTAAAGTAGGTTGATTTCAGAATGACAAAAACTATGGAAAAGGCCATAAAACAATTTAAGTTGCAATATAAATTGAACTATGTGCAGTGGAATTAAGGTTTCTAATCCTAAAGCATGTTAATTCTAAATTTAATATAGCTGGAATATTCTTGCATTGTATCACAATTTCTCCACAGTATTCAATCACACAAGACGAAGGTAGTCGGGATCCCAGCCAGCACCCGTGCCTACAAGCTCTGCCGTCCATCTTCCACAAGGCTATGAAAGGCGTCGCCGCACACGTTGACGCCTTCCTCGGTATGTACTACACGGATTATATTGGTGTGGGTGTGTTCAGTGGCTTTCGTAGACGAGTAGATGGCGAAATAAAACAAGGTATTATCAACCCACGATGATGGCCCAAGACTACGTCACGATTTGTAAAAAATCTTCACCAATAGCAATAAATCTATGGGTATGACGTAGTGTTGGATCAATCACGTGATGGATTGCTGTAGGTCAGGGATGGCGAACCTTACTACAGAGACGTGCAAATACGTAAAAAAAAATGGTGTGTCCATGACGTGTAAGTAATCTTAGCTTAGCGGGAAATGATAAACATATTTATTTTATGATATCTCAATTAATGTCGTACTCACAATGTCTTGTCGCGTGCCATCTATAGCACAGGTAACATAGATTTGCCACTCCTGATTCCTGTGAATTTCTGTTAAGTACCTACATCAATCCAGATATTTGGGATTGATATTGGTTATTGGTTTCGGCCTTTAACTCTTACAGATAAATGATAAATGATTTTTATTTCTGTAAATAAATCTGTTACAGACACTTTTACAAGTCAATGTAATGTTTTTTTTTAAGACTAGATGGCGCCGGCATTTCCTATCTGACTAGCTCTGAGAAGAAAAGCCGAAACAAACTCAGAGGTCAAAGTCTCTTTTAAAGTCCAGACATTGTAGTATACAAACTATGCGAGTGAAACGATGTAGGGCAACGTCTGGAATGGCCTTTTGAGGAAAGTGCCATAGCAGGTTCGAGTTGACCTGTCCTAACTGACGGCACATCTGCATCAGTCATCGCGGAGCTCAGACCTTATTTTAGGAAGCTCAACAACCCGACCGCTGCACGACGCTATCATTCAGCTGGACATTTGTGTGGGTCACAAAAAAAAAACTCAAGAACCGCCAAACGTTTACAAAATTCGTGTATAAAGCTACCCTACATGGTACTCACATTCACAATTTATTAAAAAAGTAAAATAACAAATAAGGCGATGGTAAAATAATAATAATCATTGAAAAAAATAATTCAATTATAAATGTCAAAAGGATATAAAATAGTAATGTTATGAAAAAATTTCAATAATTGCAATGATGTGTCTGTGATAACAGACACACAGATAACAGGAATACAATACCTGGCGCGTAATATTATTGTGCCATGAGTATACCAAGGTTTTAAGGCAATCACATTCCGCTAGATTCGTGGTGGTTATAAAGTTTAGTTTTGGACAGAATTACGTTTCAAATTTAGTGTATTTAAATTTAAAATCTAATATCATTTAAGTCACTTTTGGCTTGCACTGTAAAGTGTAAAATATTGAGCACAATTTTTTGGAAGGACCCTTTCTGCTTTTCGATTTAGATACAGCATGTAGAAATACAATCTCTTTTATAATGGTAAAAAAAGTAGGTACTGGTAGGTACGGTTCGTACTGGCTTAAAAGCAGTTTTGTAGTATTAAACACGGGAATTGCTGAGCACGTGAGAGATTTTAGTTTGTTTTGTATTTTTTGGTTGGTTTTGATCTTTCGGGAGCACTAAAAGCTTTCATTTAATTGAGCTTACAAATAAATTAAGCATCGCTTATGAATTTGTTATTTCTTGATACCACTAAAATACTGATAAACAATTAATTGATAATCGTCTTTCTTATTCATAAAAGTTATAATTTCCCTCAAATAAAAATGTCAGGTAAGATTGTCTGTAGTTTTCGGACATCAACTTTTGAATAAGAAACATCCAAAATTTTATATTATACACATTTATACCACTGTCTAAATCACGCAGTAGTAAACATATGGAATGTTTAAACATATTACAGTGCGCGTCAAATAACTAGAACCAAGATGGCGTCGACTGCGTGATCAATGTAAGGTTCGGGTCATATGAGTCGTTTTGATGAGTCCAATAGATTGCACTTGGTGTTCAGGGTCTCATGTTGGAGCTGGGAGGTGGACAGTGGAACTCTTCAGTGGCTACTAGTACACTCCTTAAGTTTGGCAGTCGACGCCATCTTGGTTCTAGTTATTTGACGCGCACTGTACTCCATAGAACCATTCATGTAATTTGACATAGATAGCGTTTGTCATACGAAATAGTGCAAACTTCGCGGTAACGAAATCGGCGGTCACCTTTGTCAGCATATGAGCATTCCATTTGTCTATTACTCTGGAGCATTATTCTTCGGGGTTGATGAGAGTGGATAGAGTTTATTCGATAAAATAATATATACGATTCTTTTCATTCGCTTCAAGTGTGATTAGCATCAATAATTTTGTTTCGATCACAGAATCATAAATAGTTTTGGATCAAATCACAGAGTTTCAGTTTATGGACAAATATTTCATAATGAAATTATAAAACTAAACTGTAGAGATAAGAGTATTGAATTGTAATTTTGAATCGATACTTTTCATTCGGTATTATTCGAAATCGATATTTTGATTTGGTTACAGCAAAAACTAGAATTTATTATTAGAAAACATTATTATCGAATGAGCTGTATAGGTGACGTGTATATAAGGCATGTGTAGTGTACCATAAGTAGTAAGTCGGGTGGGCCCAGGGCGCGGCTCGGAGCGCTGGTGGGCCAGCGGGGTGCCGCCAGAGGGCGCCGACGACGGCGAGCTGACGCCGCCCGCGCACCGCCGCCTCGCCAAGTCCTTCAGCGTGTCCGCGTCGCGGCCGCGCGACAAGCTGCCTGAACGAAGTAAGACTATAATAATATAGTCACAGTGTTACGCGGTTTGTAAACCGATTTGTTGGTATTAAGACTACTTGTACCTCTGTTCCATACAGTAATACATCGTCCTTAAGGCCTGGTCAGACCAGAGAGCGTGGCTGGGTGTCTCTGTGTCGCGTTTTCCATACGTTGTCATAATAATTCACACGCCAAAAGCGCGCGATCAACATGTGACGTGAATATCACACCCAGCCACGCTCTCTGACTGACCAGGCCTTTAACACTTTCAGTCGGCGTTTGGATAAACTATTAAAGAACCCCAGTCTGGTCGTGGTTAATATTGATATACCTGACGTAATCACAGAGTCGTCCAAGATACAAATATGTAGTAAACTCAAACAGTCGACTGTCATACATAGAGGTCATACACGAAATTCGTGTCCCGAGTTGTGCATTGCAGCTCGGGACATGAGTTTCAGGCTGGCGCATTGATTTTGATTGTTGACGTCATTATTTACCTGAAAGATTACTCTGCAAAATGACGACACGTTTGGTGCAGTGGCTGAGCGATTGGCTTCTGCGCTACAGGTCATGGGTTCGAATCCCGCTCCGACAAATATTTGTATGGCTTATAGATAGTTGTTCCAGTAATGTCTTAGGTATCTTCTTTACATAGTATAAAACAAAGTAGCTCTCGCTGTCTGTCTGTCCCTATGTATGCTTACATCTTTAAAACTAAGCAAACGGATTTTGAAGCGGTTTTTTTTAATAGATTGAGTGATTCAAAAGGAAGGTTTATACATTAGTATCTAAATTGCACCCGTGCTAAGCCGGGGCGGGTCGCATGTATGTTAATAAAACGAAACGGTTTACTTATCGACTTACACTGTAACTGCACAAGGCCTAAGAATATTTGTAAAATACTATTTTAGTATTTTAATAATATAATTAGTTAATTTCATAATTTATTTAGAATGTTCGTTTTTGAATAGATTTGTAATATATTAGTGTTATTATTTTTATTTAGTTTGTTAAGTAGATAGTTTGGTTTATAAGACGTAGGTATTTATTTGTAGGTGTAATATTTAATAGATATACCCTGCACTTGTTTAAAATAAGCACTATATTTTTGTGTGGTGCGTTTTTTGGTTTGTTTGATATCTATCGCTTTTTCAACTACCTTCCTTAGTTTTGATGTGCACTACAATTATTTGATAAGTGGTATTTTCTTTTGGGTTGTTATCAGTTCTTCCTTTTAGCTGCAGCAGTTTTAAAAACTAATACTGATTAAATTTTAATTTAATTAATAGTTCTACACATTTTTGCATCAATTAAATCATAAGGTTTGGTCGACTGTTACGATCAGTTTTTGATTCTTATGTAACTGATGATTAAATATAAATCATCACATCATCTGTCTAGCCTTTTCTCAACGTTGTTGGGGTCGGCTGCCAGTCTAACCAGATGCGGATAAATAAACATAAATATTACAATAATGTTCTATAATACTCGTGTGCGCATACGCAGGTACTCCGCGCACGTCGCTCATCGGTCTCACGAGCAGTCGGCCGCCCAGTGTGGTCCCCACCACACCACCCAACTCCATCTCATCACAAGGTAAACGTGTTTTGGGAAAATTATTTAGTTTCCTCGAACGTGAACATTAACACCCATATTCTAAGACGTTCCTCCAAAACTTACTCGACTCATACTCGACTCAGAACGGCCTCGAAAACACCTTCAAAATTGTATTCTTAGTCGCAATTTCGAGTCATTACGTCATAATTTGAATTATTTGCATCGCGCAAATAACGCCGCGATAAATAGTTGTAAGGATTATCGTAAGCATATTCGATAAAGTCTTCAAAATTCATTTTTGTTACATACGAACTTAGACACTTCCTTCCTTAAGGTAGGTTCCGAGGTACCTTGAGTTTGACAGATGATTCCTTACCTCGACTGAGGAAAAATCTCGAGTCGCGTACGTTTATGTCAACTCGAGGTGGAGTCGAGTCGAGTAAGTTTTGGAGGAACGTCTTAGAATATGGGTGTGATCCCCGAAATGTACCGCGACACTTGACGTCGGACTGCGCTGGCGACATGTGTCGTGGGACGCCTGTCCCCTAATGAATACGCGGCTTTAGCTGCACACGTTGCAATGTACTCCTGAAACACAACAATCTGTAAAGTTTCGCCAGTTAATATAAAATTAAAAGTAACCCTATACAACGTGTTACAAAAATACCCCTACAGCCGGGTTAAAATGTCCCTTGTAAAGAGTCTATTGGCAATATTTGAACGCCGTACTATGACCTAAAAAAAGAATTTGGATAAAACAAAATAATCATCATTGAAACGCAACCCTGAAAACAAAACTAAAGAGTAGACTACCCAGAAAGTTATTTACATTCTTACCTAATTTCCTTTGAGAGATAAATGACAAGAACCATAAAAGACTACTTAATTATTTACATTTTTCATGGGAAATTATGTAACACGTTGTATAGAAATTTGATAGAATACAATATTTGTCCTAACTGGAACTTCACCCATTAATTTCGTTGTCCAGTGGGCGAGTCTGAGAAGCTACCGCTGACCCCGCTGCGTCCGAAGGTGAACTCCATCTTCCATTTGTTCGGCGAGTGGCTGTTTGAAGCAGCTCTTATTGGTACCACACCCGCTTATAACAACCAACGTGAGTATAGAGTTATAGACCTATTATATTTTATTTCAAAGAATATTAAAAAAAAGGGAGTTCCCCCTTTTGGCCCTTGTTAGGTTAAGGTTTTATGTATGGTTCTATCTGTAGGTACTAATATTATAAAGCTGAAGAGTTTATTTATTTGTTTGAACGCGCTAATCTCAGGAACTACTGGATGGAATTGAAAAAATATTTTTGTGTTGGATAGTCCATTTATCGAGGAAGGTTATAGGCTATATAACATCACGTTACGACCAATAGGAGCGGAGCATAAATAAAAAATGTTGCAAATACGGGAAAAATTATTCCTTTGAGAGCTTCTGTTACGTGCGCTGCGTAAACGGTTTAAGTTACGCAAATATCTAAAAAAAACTTCTTACGCGGGCGGAGCCGCGAGGGCACAGCTAGTTACACAATAAAATGGCATGCAGTCTGATTATAAATAACATCTTACTTCATGCAGCAGGTTAGACGCCATTTTGAAGAAGCTAGAGTGCCTAATTTTTAGCGAACACCGACGGAGTGGCGGCCTTGCGACTAATTTAGTAACAATTGAAATTCAACTTAATTTGCTTCTACATACGACTGGAGTTGGAATAGAGAAACAGAAACAAAATCACACTGGGAGGCTCAAACCGCCGCCCAAAAAGAGCGGCCGAGCGGACACATCGCCTGTCCCTATCAACAATGTAGGATCTGCAAAACTGTAATTTTACAGGAGAGCGCGTCTAAGTTTAAATTGCTTATATTTTTTTTAAATATACAAATTAGGTTTCCAAAAAAAATAACTATTATATACGTTTAAAAACTCCTGTACGTAGTAATGAAAAAATATTTTTCCTTTTCTAAATATGCCTTTTCTAATATCTAATAACCAAAATTAAGAAAATTGCATATCTGACCTTGTTAATAGGGACATGCGACATACATACATAACATGTGTGTATAGTAACAACCTCATTACGTCGTTATGTTTAAGTCTCATGTAATAGGGCGCGAGATTATTGCCATCAATCGGGCACAAATCCAAACTCCGGCCTGCTACTAAGGAATTCCACATGGAAAAACCAAGCACACACGTCTCCAAAAAAGCTGGTGCGACCCTACACGGTACGCGGTGAGCCTTGCGACTAGTGAACTGGCTCTTCGCCACCACTCCGTCGGTGTGCGCTAACCCTAATTAACTTTGTCTACAGTTAATGTCTTATCAATACAGGGTGTAAACGAAATCATGTAATTCCTTCAAACCTCGTGATGTACTGCTGACATAGATTAACCCTGCATGGGATACTTTAAGAATCAATTTTTTTTAACAAACAGTAAATATGTTTTCTTAACGTGAGGCATTTTAGCGCCCCGAGCAAATTGCGTGGCTATCGTTCGACGCGTGGTTATTTAACTCGGGGCGCTAAAATGCCTCACGTTAAGAACACACGTTTACTTTTGTAATATTTTTTTATAGAATCCAAAATTATCCCGTGCTGGTTTAATCTATGTCAGCAGTACATCAAGAGGTTTGAAGGAATTACATGATTTCGTTTACACCCTGTATACATAACAATACTTGTTTCAGAACGCACTGAAGGGACTCCGCCACCTCCGTCGTTGTCGGATGCTGCGCATAAACTGAACATGCTTAGCTATCAGCCAGGTAAGTTCCAGATAACTTTTAGCCTGACCGGGAGGAGTTCACCTACGAGGGTTACCAAAGGGAACTCCTCCCGGCAGACTATCGCGCAATCCTTCTCCACCCATTAGGGTGGAGAAGGATAATTAATACAAGTTTGTCATCGTACGTCATAGATAGCTTAGAAGTAGTTGAATTGAAAGTTAGTTGAACTAGTACAGTCACGTGTAATAAGATGTATACACATAGCGAACTTAAAAAGCGAATTTCTTTTAGAGAATAATGTGTAATTTAGAAATATTCGATACGGTAATTCAAATGTAATTGTAGAAACTATCTGTAGAATATTTCATAATTCTAATAGATATTTTAGAAGGAAATCGCTTTTTAATTTCACTATGTGTATACATATTATTACACGTGACTGTACGTGTATGACGAGTTTATCAATCTAAAGAACAAATAAAAAGCTTTTGAAGAAAATTTTATTTACGAGGTTTTTACAGCCCAGCGACGAGATGTATTATTAACCCGAAAGATTTTTCAAACCTTGTTTTTTCTTTAGAGGAAATACTTTACCATAATTAAAATTGCTAGTACACTGTGCTTAAAATATGAAAATAAATTAGTTACATTCATCCAATAACTTGTTTATTTTATTTATTTAAGTTTACGAACTAGTGTTACAGTCATACATAGACAGTTTACATTACGGCTTAAAAATCAATTTTATTACACAATCTTTACAGGTAAACACCTCTTGCAACTTGCAACGTGGAACATGTTAGAAAATATTTTTTCTACACACTTGCTCGTAAAGTGGCTCTTATTGCATCGCTTTTAGGTTCATAATGCAGCTTATTAAATACGCGTGCTTTTTACTTTACATTACCGCACTAGTGCATTTTATTTTACATTTTTTTTAAACTTAGCAAAACGTTTATATGTCTAGAAAATTTTAAAGTTTTTTGTGAATAAATAAATTGTGTTAGTTAAAATATGATAAATAAACATTTTATTCATAAAATTATTGATTTTGGTCAACGGATTAACATAAATTAAAATTTGTGTTATAAACGCAAAAATATTGAATTTTATTGTTAATATTAGGCTGTTTTTCCTTTTGTGTTTCACCTGCGCGCGCATAGCTAACTCGGCCATAGGCACGGCACAAATATTTATCAAAATAACCAACCTAGCTTGTTAGTATCATAGATACCTAAATTCAGAATTTTTCTTCGCAAGTGTGTTGAATAACGCCGTATGAAACGCGTGTGCATTGATGATTACACTCTCGGCTCCCTCATCGCACTCGCCTGCGGCCTGCGTGCATAACACCGCGTCGAGTGTAATGGCCAACATAGCACACTTGTATCATAAAGTAGTAGTTTCTGCTAAGTGTGGTGTGGCCCAGGTCGCGCGGAGGCGCTGGGCACGCTGTGCCGCGTGCTGTGCTCCAAGCAGGGCCGCGAGGAGGTGCTGGCGCCGTACCTGGCGCGCTGCTACGCCGCACTGCGCCGCGGGCTGCGCGACCCCGCCACTGCTGCCGCCGTCGTGCTCAATGCGTCCGATATATTCAGGTACTCTTATGTAAGGGGATGAACACCAGCGTCCGCCCGATCTGCTAACAACACTAAAAGCGTTGCAATTTGTTTTATATAACGGCGAGGCAGCAAAAGGGCTATTTCCTGGCATGCGTTCCTCCTCGTACATTAATTAGTATTCGCGATGGAAATGATGGATGAAGGTCGTGAAGTCTTCCGATCACCAGCACAAGTTTTCCAGCCGAGCAATGAATGACACTCCCACTGACACTTGTCAAACAATCGCTTCTTTGTCCAAAAATGACGTTTAGAAATTTCTTAATCCACGGCCTCCTTGCTGCGACATATATATAACTAGTGACCCGTCCCGACTTCGCACGGGTGCAATGTAGATACTAATGTGGGGCATATATACCTTCCTCTTGAATCACTCTATCTATTGCTGAAAACTACATTAAAATCCGTTTCGTAGTTTAAAAGATCTAAGCGTACAGACAGCGGGAGCGACTTTGTTTTATACTATGTAAAGATTGTAATTAGTCACACTTCACTTGCAGACTGGACCTGGACGGCGTGTTAGTCTTAGTGCCGGACTTCATAACGGCATTGGACCAGATTCTGTCTGAGAGGGAGCCCAAACTGGAGTGCGGGACCATTGACAAGAGGGAGCTCCGTAAGGCCGCTATCAGCGCGCTACTGTCGCTTGTGGCTTTCCCCTATCATTATAAGGGACTGCCTGTGCCCGAGTTCCCTGGTTGTAATGAGTAGTGAGTATATGCTTAATTTTAACTAAAAAGTTTAATAATTTGCTAGTTCAAGAATTCCGAATAAAAAAATGTTATATGTTTATGTTTGTTTTAACTACCAGATCAATCTGGCTGGGTTGTTCGAATCTCACCAGTGATTGCCTAAACATATGGTAACTGCGAATAGTCCTATGTTGTTATTTATTTAATTAATACAAACAATAAATGTTTTTAATTTGGAACTTTCATAAGAAAATTTAAGTGTTTATAAAAACTTGACTTCATAATAGCAAAGCATTGCCAAACAAAAACAACCTCTATTACCACATCATAAGCATTACTCTCTATTCCAGCGCGGGCATGACTCTAGGTGACTTTACTCGCGGTAAGATATCCCTGATATGCGTGTCGGCCGTACAAGTGGAGACGTCGGACGCGCTGGCCGTGCCGCTGCTGAGCGCGCTGTACCTGTGCGTGCGGCACAACGCGCACGCGGGCACGGGCAAGTCGCATAGCGCGCCGCCCGGCTCTACTATGTCGCATAGCACGGATTATAAAGGTAAGTGAAAGGAACTCTATTAGGAGGCAACTTATAGGCAAGCTGATCTGTCTGAGATTAGAGAGTCAAGTACAATAAAGCCTATACTAAATAAAAAAGACAGCACATTCACATATTTGCCAAACCACAATTTGGCGTGGCGTTTCAGAACTTAACATCCTATGAGGCACATACAATCGAGTTGCGATTGCAAAAAGTTTTCTCTTTCTCTGAATATAATTTTTCGTTGAAATAGCTAATTCCATCCACTGTTTGACGCACTCTTAATAAACAGACCCGTATTAATAAATGGCATTCATTTGAGAGCTCGATCTTAAGTCTAGTTTTGATGTCAGTTGTAAACGTGAGATGCGGACTTCATAAACAAAATGTTATTTTTGTCTTATTGTATCACCTTTACATTTTGACAGCTCTTTGGATATTGCCCTCAGTCCGCCATTCTGAAAGTACATATTGTATTAATATGGGCCTTAATAATTGATGTATGACACTTTGATTCTATGTGCCCCATAATAACACGCCGCGCTGTTTATAATTATCACCAGTTTCGTAGCTTCGTGACGTTGTCAAGTGCTCAACCACTGCTATCACAAACACATGTGCAACAATCACGGTAACGCACACACATACACGCTACATTTATTTTGCAAGCCAACATTAAAAATGTTATTGTATAAGCAACATTATAGGAACACTCATATTCATTTCAAAAGTACATAAAAGATAATATTGTCCCTTAAATTACTGCTGATTAAATAATTTACCCTATTTTCCTTTCTATCAGTGTGGTGGAACACTGCTAAAACATAAAGAAAGAGTTTTAAAAAACGAATTCAGTTCATAATTCGCCTAGTTAATTAAAAATATCCCTTTATTCAGCATGAATCAAAAACTGATTGTATTATACCAGACAAAATTTGTGCCACCCTTACAATTAAAAAGTATACTTACACTATAATTTGAGAAGTGAAGCCTGATTTACACGGTGCAAGTTTCTTGAAGCAAGAGTCGTTCTGCCTTTGTCTTTCTCTACGACAAAAACAGAGATAGCATGAGACTTGCTTCAGGAAACTTGCACCGTGTAACTGAGCCTTAAACGTCAATTGTATGTACACACAACGATTCACCGTTGGACAAAAACCACATCATTCGGTGAATTTTGAGTATTAACCACAGTACAACATCCTTTTAAGAATGGGATTAGAAATGGTTTCACTATTTGCCTTTCATTCACAGAAAGCGTGCGAGAGCGAGAGGCAAATAATGAACACAATACTAGTGCTCTTTTCAATTCTATTCTTTATTATGTAATCGAGTTGTACACCTATCCTTTCGATCATAATATCGATGTTGATACTTTCAAAACTTCTATATCCTTTTCTCTCATCTCACGAGCCATACGATAATAGGTCACCGTGGTAGAAGATTAGCCACTCAGTAAGTTCGGTAGTGGGGCTGACTGCCCAGAGAGCGCCGGACGTACATACATAACGTCATTCGTGGAGGCTAGCTTAATGCACACTATAAGAAACAGTTTTTTAAACACATGTCGCTGGGCGGGTGTTGTAGCCCGGTCCGACAGCGGCAGTGCGTCGGGGAGCGCGGAGGGGCCCGCGCTCGACGACTTCGCGGCAGACGTTAGGGAGCTAGACCCATCCTCGCCTGTTTTCGGTAATTACACATCTTTTTATTTGCGTTTCAAAGGGCAGTATATTGACGTCATGGTATCACGATTTTTGATATGGGTAACAATAACTTAAATCAACCTATCGACGAGTATACATCTATCTATACAATAAGACCACGGGTATCCAAACTACGGCCCTCGAGCACCACCAATCCGGCCCGCGGTAGCGGCTAGTTTGGTGGTGCTTATCAAAACTATGATTATGTGCTAGCTAGGTGTCCTTGGGACTTAGTGGGGGAGCCAGTGTAGCCTTTAACCTTAAAAGATTGGAGACCTCTGCAATAGACCCTTCCTAAGTTGCACCAAAGCGTTCCGTGTCGTGTAAAATACAGATACTTCACATAGCATAGGATCCCACTATAGAACGACCTTCACCGAGCTGGTTAATGGATGAAAAGTATTTTATATCAAATTAAATATGTCAATAAATAGATTGCAAATGGGTTGACTAAAAAATTTCAGTCCAAAATATGATAAATTAAATTTTTTATTTTTAAACATTTCACTGGTTTGGTTAATAGACAAATTCCATACCAATCGAAAGTATGAAGCCTATAGAATATGCAAACGTTATGGTGCGTCCAGACCTGATGAACGCGCCGCGAATGCGCCGTTCGCGAGCCGCTCGCGAGCTGCGCGCGTGCATTTCATGTTCGTACAAAGCTCCGCGCGCCGCTCGCGTGCAGTTCGAGAACGGCTCGCGCGCTGCGCGCGAGCGGCGCATTCGCGGCGCGTTCGTCAGGTCTGGACGCACCATTAGGTTGACTATTTTTTTCCCGTCACAACTCTTGGGTAGGCAGGTATAAATGCTGTGTTTACATATTCTATAGGCTTCATACTTTCGATTGGTATGGAATTTGAGTATTAACCAAACCAGTGATATCTTAAAAAAAAATATTTTTAATTAATCATATTCTGGACTGAAATTGTTTAGTCAACCCATTTGCAATATATTTATTGATATATTTAATTTGATATAAAATACTTTTCATCCATTAACCAGCTCGGTGAAGGTCGTTGACTAACCCGCAACTGGTTAGACTGCAGGTAAACCTAAACATATTTATGATAACACTTGGTTGACGTCTTGATTGATGTTTTGCTCAAAGTTATAGATTCTGTATAAGCAGAGAGTGTTGTGAACACCAAGTAGACATTTAATACGTGCTTTATTTTGTAAATATTGATAGCCACATTGTCAATATATTGCCCTCATTATAAACACACTGTAACCTTTCAAATATATTCTTAGTATGAAAAACTTGAGTAACTTGCGAGCTAACCGTTTGCCGCGAATTTTTTGTGACCGTCTAAGAAATGTTCGCGTTATAGACATTGAAAAGACTCCATACGTCATGAAAGGTTTATAGTGTGTGTATCAACGCTTTGTATTTATGTCTTACTGTTTTGCTTGCCGTTTTATTTTTCGTAATTCCACATTACATTTCATTTCTTGATCATAATTAATGTTGATAAAATTATGTTGTTAATATCTGCCAACTTTATTTTAAAATCCGTTATTCTAAAACTTTTGTTAACATTTTTGGCAACAGCTATGAAGGGTTTTTGCATAATAACTTAACTTTTTGACCATGTTAATGTGGGTAAGATGCAAGAAATGCAGATTGAAATATGTATCGAGTTTCAATTACCACAAAAAATAAAAAAAATTGCACAATTGTGCACAGTGTGTGTGTACCTTATTTTATTTTTAACTTATGAAATTACTTGTTTCTTAAATGTTTAGAGAATATAATGTCTACAGTATATAAATATGTCACTCCGTACAGTTGGTTAACGCGTATTTTTACAGAGAAATGGTGCGGGGCTTCTGAAAGAAATGGGTGAGGCTTATGTCCCAAGTTGCCTCAGTGCAGTTCGGAACATGAAATTAAGTCAGGCTCGTTTTGATTTCTAATAAAGTTGTATTTTTGATATCATAACGATTTATTATTTGTATAATGTAACGATTAACGAATATTATTATCAAATACACTGATCTACTGAGAGTAGATAGTTGCACAGTCTTGTGCTAAGTTATCACATGTGAGTTAAATCAGGTGCGGCGTTAGTGGTGCGCGCTACATACCTCGTATGTCATCGACTGATATCCTCGTGGAAGGGCGACCTGCAAGTCTCCCTCGCTGCTTTGGAACTTCTGTCTGGATTGGCCAAGCTGCATTCATCAAAGCCAGGTTAGTTTACTAATATAAATGAATAGTTATATTTAGAATCCTGTGGCCTGTGTATTTTTGTAACATCATAATAGTAAAATCTTGTAAATCAGTCTTACTAATCTTGTTATTTTGGTTTTGATCCCAAAATTTTACCAGATTTGAATAGTTCCAAATAAACGATAATAGACTAGCACTACCTATAAATATATTGTCAGTAATTTTTTGTTTATAAATTGGTGTGTATTTAATTGATATCTATGTATTGTATTTTGCATGCTATCTAGAATTTGTTATCGGTAAGTCTTAAAATAGGTTTATTTATTATTTTCGATAACAGCACTAGCACAAAAAAACCTGATTAGTAGAACGCAGATTCATCCTAGGATCTTGCTAGTAAATTTGTAGAAACTATTTCAAAGAGTGTTGTTCTCCACGATCTTCTGATTTCAGATTTTGTATCAAAGCGAACATGACTCGTTGTCCATTGATTCAGAAACTAAATAGAATAAATAAAACACCCTTTAAACCCGTCAGAGGCGATCGAGCGTAAGCGCGCAGTGCGTTGGATCTGCGACTACATCACCGTACAGTGCAGCCGGCCGCCCCAAGCGCACTCACGCGACCTCCACTCGTGTGTGGTCGCCGCGTACTCCTGCCTCGCCGCCTGGCTGTGTCCAGCGTTGTTAGCCGACCAGGAGTGCATAGCCACGCTGCTGGAGGTCGTCGAGCTGGGCATATCGGGTAGTAAGAGTCAAGGTAAACACTGTGAAATGATAGCCTAGTACTGAATGACCGCTTTTCGCTGAAATATATTTTAACCATATTTTATATTTAATTAGTGTAATGAACTATTGTTTGTCAAAGGAAAACCCGGTGAACCTCCAAAAATGAAGGACGAGAAGGAGCTAAAGCCTGTCTCCATGAGAGTCCGCGATGCCGCCGAGTCTCTACTAATGTTGATTCTGGAACAGGTAACGCGTATTTTTCTTAAGGTTACAAGAGGTTGTTAAATGAGTTCGCGGACAAGACAGTTCATTCTATTACAGAAACATTCTATTCACCAAATAATAATGCTTTCTGACAGTAGGTATAAGTGCAGTGCCATACCATGGCAAAATTATGCGACCAAATATCGGTCGGCGTGATTATATGCCTACACTACGATTACGCGATTTAGACGGAAAGTGGAGCGCTTCTTCGTGGATGGAACGTACTATACGCCTACAATTTTTTTTATCGTCATATTTTGAACGCGTTGTGTTGCGAGTAATTGAAAGAGCATTGCAAGCGTAATCAAGCCGAAGTTCGGTCGCGTAATTTCGGCATTATATGTCGCTACACTAAGGGGTAATACAACATTACGCATTTAGGACATTGTCTAGCAAAGTCAAAAATATTCCCAATAATGCAAATGAGACTATCTTTTCCTTAGCAAATTGGTAACGGTGGCAATGGGTCATCATGGTGTCGTTTGGACGAACGCTGGCTGGCCGCCTTAGGGCATGGTCGGCTGCGGCACTTCGTAGCAGACGGGAACATTCTACTGTCACTGTTGGAGGAACCGCTGAGCAACAGTCAGGAGCCGCAGCCCACGCTTATAGGTGAGTTATCATATCCTGGTAGTGATAATGAATCGTTGTTGTTCTTTAATCAGGAAGGCATAGATAATGAGTTCGCAAATTAAAAGAATAAGCGCTCGAAGCAAAATTTTGTTCATTTGGAGTACGGGAGGCTGTATGGTTTTAGGAATTTTGCCTGTCTATGTTGGTAAATAAATATTACAACAACAATATTTTTTGGTATGATTGCATATTTGTGTTAAACTAAAAAGTAAAAGTATTAATTTCCCGGGTATTTCATATCTTTCTTTTCTTCCTTAACAATGTAGTATTACAGGCACATATCGTCGTTTATACAACAATACCGCGCAAGTCAAATTTGCTTAGTTTTCAGGAGAGACAAAAAACTGCATTATTTATTCATTTTATACAATACATGCATGTTAAAATATGAATATATTATTTATTGAGTGTCAATACATAATATACAGGGTGTAAACGAAATCATGTAATTCCTTCAAACCTCGTGATGTACTGCGGACATAGATTAACCCTGCACGGGATACTTTTGGATTCAAGTAACAAATAATTACAAGAAGTAAACATGTGTTCTTAACGTGAGGCATTATAGCACCCCGAGCGAATTGCGCGGCTATCGCTCGCCGCGCGGTTATTGAACACGGGGCGCTAAAATGCCTCACATTAAGAATACATATTTACTCTTTGTAATATTTTTTTTATTGAATCCATATTATATTGTGCAGGGTTAATCTATATCAACAGCACATCACGAGGTTTGAAGGAATTACATGATTTCGTTTACACCTTGTATTAATATTATAAAATGAATAAATAATGCAGTTTTTTGTCTCTCCTGAAAATTAAGCAATTTTAACTTGCGCGATATTGTTGTATAAACGACGAAATGTAAGGTGGGGGCAGCATTAACCCGCACGTGTGTTGCAGTGATCATCCGTTGCGGCTGGGGTCGCTACGCGTGGTCGCTGAGCGCCCGCGGGGCCGCGCGCTCGGCCACGCGCGGCTGTGGCGGCGCCTGCGCACGGCCCGTGGACATGCGGGACACGCGCCCCGCCGCGCCGCCCGCCTGCCGCCCGCTGCCGCCCGCCCCGCCCTGCGCACTGTGAGCACTCCACTATATAGATACATACACATGCGGGACACGCGCCCCGCCGCGCCGCCCGCCTGCCGCCCGCTGCCGCCCGCCCCGCCCTGCGCACTGTGAGCACTCCACTATATAGATACATACACATGCGGGACACGCGCCCCGCCGCGCCGCCCGCCTGCCGCCCGCTGCCGCCCGCCCCGCCCTGCGCACTGTGAGCACTCCACTATATAGATACATACACATGCGGGACACGCGCCCCGCCGCGCCGCCCGCCTGCCGCCCGCTGCCGCCCGCCCCGCCCTGCGCACTGTGAGCACTCCACTATATAGATACATACACATGCGGGACACGCGCCCCGCCGCGCCGCCCGCCTGCCGCCCGCTGCCGCCCGCCCCGCCCTGCGCACTGTGAGCACTCCACTATATAGATACATACACATGCGGGACACGCGCCCCGCCGCGCCGCCCGCCTGCCGCCCGCTGCCGCCCGCCCCGCCCTGCGCACTGTGAGCACTCCACTATATAGATACATACACATGCGGGACACGCGCCCCGCCGCGCCGCCCGCCTGCCGCCCGCTGCCGCCCGCCCCGCCCTGCGCACTGTGAGCACTCCACTATATAGATACATACACATGCGGGACACGCGCCCCGCCGCGCCGCCCGCCTGCCGCCCGCTGCCGCCCGCCCCGCCCTGCGCACTGTGAGCACTCCACTATATAGATACATACACATGCGGGACACGCGCCCCGCCGCGCCGCCCGCCTGCCGCCCGCTGCCGCCCGCCCCGCCCTGCGCACTGTGAGCACTCCACTATATAGATACATACACATGCGGGACACGCGCCCCGCCGCGCCGCCCGCCTGCCGCCCGCTGCCGCCCGCCCCGCCCTGCGCACTGTGAGCACTCCACTATATAGATACATACACATGCGGGACACGCGCCCCGCCGCGCCGCCCGCCTGCCGCCCGCTGCCGCCCGCCCCGCCCTGCGCACTGTGAGCACTCCACTATATAGATACATACACATGCGGGACACGCGCCCCGCCGCGCCGCCCGCCTGCCGCCCGCTGCCGCCCGCCCCGCCCTGCGCACTGTGAGCACTCCACTATATAGATACATACACATGCGGGACACGCGCCCCGCCGCGCCGCCCGCCTGCCGCCCGCTGCCGCCCGCCCCGCCCTGCGCACTGTGAGCACTCCACTATATAGATACATACACATGCGGGACACGCGCCCCGCCGCGCCGCCCGCCTGCCGCCCGCTGCCGCCCGCCCCGCCCTGCGCACTGTGAGCACTCCACTATATAGATACATACACATGCGGGACACGCGCCCCGCCGCGCCGCCCGCCTGCCGCCCGCTGCCGCCCGCCCCGCCCTGCGCACTGTGAGCACTCCACTATATAGATACATACACATGCGGGACACGCGCCCCGCCGCGCCGCCCGCCTGCCGCCCGCTGCCGCCCGCCCCGCCCTGCGCACTGTGAGCACTCCACTATATAGATACATACACATGCGGGACACGCGCCCCGCCGCGCCGCCCGCCTGCCGCCCGCTGCCGCCCGCCCCGCCCTGCGCACTGTGAGCACTCCACTATATAGATACATACACATGCGGGACACGCGCCCCGCCGCGCCGCCCGCCTGCCGCCCGCTGCCGCCCGCCCCGCCCTGCGCACTGTGAGCACTCCACTATATAGATACATACACATGCGGGACACGCGCCCCGCCGCGCCGCCCGCCTGCCGCCCGCTGCCGCCCGCCCCGCCCTGCGCACTGTGAGCACTCCACTATATAGATACATACACATGCGGGACACGCGCCCCGCCGCGCCGCCCGCCTGCCGCCCGCTGCCGCCCGCCCCGCCCTGCGCACTGTGAGCACTCCACTATATAGATACATACACATGCGGGACACGCGCCCCGCCGCGCCGCCCGCCTGCCGCCCGCTGCCGCCCGCCCCGCCCTGCGCACTGTGAGCACTCCACTATATAGATACATACACATGCGGGACACGCGCCCCGCCGCGCCGCCCGCCTGCCGCCCGCTGCCGCCCGCCCCGCCCTGCGCACTGTGAGCACTCCACTATATAGATACATACACATGCGGGACACGCGCCCCGCCGCGCCGCCCGCCTGCCGCCCGCTGCCGCCCGCCCCGCCCTGCGCACTGTGAGCACTCCACTATATAGATACATACACATGCGGGACACGCGCCCCGCCGCGCCGCCCGCCTGCCGCCCGCTGCCGCCCGCCCCGCCCTGCGCACTGTGAGCACTCCACTATATAGATACATACACATGCGGGACACGCGCCCCGCCGCGCCGCCCGCCTGCCGCCCGCTGCCGCCCGCCCCGCCCTGCGCACTGTGAGCACTCCACTATATAGATACATACACATGCGGGACACGCGCCCCGCCGCGCCGCCCGCCTGCCGCCCGCTGCCGCCCGCCCCGCCCTGCGCACTGTGAGCACTCCACTATATAGATACATACACATGCGGGACACGCGCCCCGCCGCGCCGCCCGCCTGCCGCCCGCTGCCGCCCGCCCCGCCCTGCGCACTGTGAGCACTCCACTATATAGATACATACACATGCGGGACACGCGCCCCGCCGCGCCGCCCGCCTGCCGCCCGCTGCCGCCCGCCCCGCCCTGCGCACTGTGAGCACTCCACTATATAGATACATACACATGCGGGACACGCGCCCCGCCGCGCCGCCCGCCTGCCGCCCGCTGCCGCCCGCCCCGCCCTGCGCACTGTGAGCACTCCACTATATAGATACATACACATGCGGGACACGCGCCCCGCCGCGCCGCCCGCCTGCCGCCCGCTGCCGCCCGCCCCGCCCTGCGCACTGTGAGCACTCCACTATATAGATACATACACATGCGGGACACGCGCCCCGCCGCGCCGCCCGCCTGCCGCCCGCTGCCGCCCGCCCCGCCCTGCGCACTGTGAGCACTCCACTATATAGATACATACACATGCGGGACACGCGCCCCGCCGCGCCGCCCGCCTGCCGCCCGCTGCCGCCCGCCCCGCCCTGCGCACTGTGAGCACTCCACTATATAGATACATACACATGCGGGACACGCGCCCCGCCGCGCCGCCCGCCTGCCGCCCGCTGCCGCCCGCCCCGCCCTGCGCACTGTGAGCACTCCACTATATAGATACATACACATGCGGGACACGCGCCCCGCCGCGCCGCCCGCCTGCCGCCCGCTGCCGCCCGCCCCGCCCTGCGCACTGTGAGCACTCCACTATATAGATACATACACATGCGGGACACGCGCCCCGCCGCGCCGCCCGCCTGCCGCCCGCTGCCGCCCGCCCCGCCCTGCGCACTGTGAGCACTCCACTATATAGATACATACACATGCGGGACACGCGCCCCGCCGCGCCGCCCGCCTGCCGCCCGCTGCCGCCCGCCCCGCCCTGCGCACTGTGAGCACTCCACTATATAGATACATACACATGCGGGACACGCGCCCCGCCGCGCCGCCCGCCTGCCGCCCGCTGCCGCCCGCCCCGCCCTGCGCACTGTGAGCACTCCACTATATAGATACATACACATGCGGGACACGCGCCCCGCCGCGCCGCCCGCCTGCCGCCCGCTGCCGCCCGCCCCGCCCTGCGCACTGTGAGCACTCCACTATATAGATACATACACATGCGGGACACGCGCCCCGCCGCGCCGCCCGCCTGCCGCCCGCTGCCGCCCGCCCCGCCCTGCGCACTGTGAGCACTCCACTATATAGATACATACACATGCGGGACACGCGCCCCGCCGCGCCGCCCGCCTGCCGCCCGCTGCCGCCCGCCCCGCCCTGCGCACTGTGAGCACTCCACTATATAGATACATACACATGCGGGACACGCGCCCCGCCGCGCCGCCCGCCTGCCGCCCGCTGCCGCCCGCCCCGCCCTGCGCACTGTGAGCACTCCACTATATAGATACATACACATGCGGGACACGCGCCCCGCCGCGCCGCCCGCCTGCCGCCCGCTGCCGCCCGCCCCGCCCTGCGCACTGTGAGCACTCCACTATATAGATACATACACATGCGGGACACGCGCCCCGCCGCGCCGCCCGCCTGCCGCCCGCTGCCGCCCGCCCCGCCCTGCGCACTGTGAGCACTCCACTATATAGATACATACACATGCGGGACACGCGCCCCGCCGCGCCGCCCGCCTGCCGCCCGCTGCCGCCCGCCCCGCCCTGCGCACTGTGAGCACTCCACTATATAGATACATACACATGCGGGACACGCGCCCCGCCGCGCCGCCCGCCTGCCGCCCGCTGCCGCCCGCCCCGCCCTGCGCACTGTGAGCACTCCACTATATAGATACATACACATGCGGGACACGCGCCCCGCCGCGCCGCCCGCCTGCCGCCCGCTGCCGCCCGCCCCGCCCTGCGCACTGTGAGCACTCCACTATATAGATACATACACATGCGGGACACGCGCCCCGCCGCGCCGCCCGCCTGCCGCCCGCTGCCGCCCGCCCCGCCCTGCGCACTGTGAGCACTCCACTATATAGATACATACACATGCGGGACACGCGCCCCGCCGCGCCGCCCGCCTGCCGCCCGCTGCCGCCCGCCCCGCCCTGCGCACTGTGAGCACTCCACTATATAGATACATACACATGCGGGACACGCGCCCCGCCGCGCCGCCCGCCTGCCGCCCGCTGCCGCCCGCCCCGCCCTGCGCACTGTGAGCACTCCACTATATAGATACATACACATGCGGGACACGCGCCCCGCCGCGCCGCCCGCCTGCCGCCCGCTGCCGCCCGCCCCGCCCTGCGCACTGTGAGCACTCCACTATATAGATACATACACATGCGGGACACGCGCCCCGCCGCGCCGCCCGCCTGCCGCCCGCTGCCGCCCGCCCCGCCCTGCGCACTGTGAGCACTCCACTATATAGATACATACACATGCGGGACACGCGCCCCGCCGCGCCGCCCGCCTGCCGCCCGCTGCCGCCCGCCCCGCCCTGCGCACTGTGAGCACTCCACTATATAGATACATACACATGCGGGACACGCGCCCCGCCGCGCCGCCCGCCTGCCGCCCGCTGCCGCCCGCCCCGCCCTGCGCACTGTGAGCACTCCACTATATAGATACATACACATGCGGGACACGCGCCCCGCCGCGCCGCCCGCCTGCCGCCCGCTGCCGCCCGCCCCGCCCTGCGCACTGTGAGCACTCCACTATATAGATACATACACATGCGGGACACGCGCCCCGCCGCGCCGCCCGCCTGCCGCCCGCTGCCGCCCGCCCCGCCCTGCGCACTGTGAGCACTCCACTATATAGATACATACACATGCGGGACACGCGCCCCGCCGCGCCGCCCGCCTGCCGCCCGCTGCCGCCCGCCCCGCCCTGCGCACTGTGAGCACTCCACTATATAGATACATACACATGCGGGACACGCGCCCCGCCGCGCCGCCCGCCTGCCGCCCGCTGCCGCCCGCCCCGCCCTGCGCACTGTGAGCACTCCACTATATAGATACATACACATGCGGGACACGCGCCCCGCCGCGCCGCCCGCCTGCCGCCCGCTGCCGCCCGCCCCGCCCTGCGCACTGTGAGCACTCCACTATATAGATACATACACATGCGGGACACGCGCCCCGCCGCGCCGCCCGCCTGCCGCCCGCTGCCGCCCGCCCCGCCCTGCGCACTGTGAGCACTCCACTATATAGATACATACACATGCGGGACACGCGCCCCGCCGCGCCGCCCGCCTGCCGCCCGCTGCCGCCCGCCCCGCCCTGCGCACTGTGAGCACTCCACTATATAGATACATACACATGCGGGACACGCGCCCCGCCGCGCCGCCCGCCTGCCGCCCGCTGCCGCCCGCCCCGCCCTGCGCACTGTGAGCACTCCACTATATAGATACATACACATGCGGGACACGCGCCCCGCCGCGCCGCCCGCCTGCCGCCCGCTGCCGCCCGCCCCGCCCTGCGCACTGTGAGCACTCCACTATATAGATACATACACATGCGGGACACGCGCCCCGCCGCGCCGCCCGCCTGCCGCCCGCTGCCGCCCGCCCCGCCCTGCGCACTGTGAGCACTCCACTATATAGATACATACACATGCGGGACACGCGCCCCGCCGCGCCGCCCGCCTGCCGCCCGCTGCCGCCCGCCCCGCCCTGCGCACTGTGAGCACTCCACTATATAGATACATACACATGCGGGACACGCGCCCCGCCGCGCCGCCCGCCTGCCGCCCGCTGCCGCCCGCCCCGCCCTGCGCACTGTGAGCACTCCACTATATAGATACATACACATGCGGGACACGCGCCCCGCCGCGCCGCCCGCCTGCCGCCCGCTGCCGCCCGCCCCGCCCTGCGCACTGTGAGCACTCCACTATATAGATACATACACATGCGGGACACGCGCCCCGCCGCGCCGCCCGCCTGCCGCCCGCTGCCGCCCGCCCCGCCCTGCGCACTGTGAGCACTCCACTATATAGATACATACACATGCGGGACACGCGCCCCGCCGCGCCGCCCGCCTGCCGCCCGCTGCCGCCCGCCCCGCCCTGCGCACTGTGAGCACTCCACTATATAGATACATACACATGCGGGACACGCGCCCCGCCGCGCCGCCCGCCTGCCGCCCGCTGCCGCCCGCCCCGCCCTGCGCACTGTGAGCACTCCACTATATAGATACATACACATGCGGGACACGCGCCCCGCCGCGCCGCCCGCCTGCCGCCCGCTGCCGCCCGCCCCGCCCTGCGCACTGTGAGCACTCCACTATATAGATACATACACATGCGGGACACGCGCCCCGCCGCGCCGCCCGCCTGCCGCCCGCTGCCGCCCGCCCCGCCCTGCGCACTGTGAGCACTCCACTATATAGATACATACACATGCGGGACACGCGCCCCGCCGCGCCGCCCGCCTGCCGCCCGCTGCCGCCCGCCCCGCCCTGCGCACTGTGAGCACTCCACTATATAGATACATACACATGCGGGACACGCGCCCCGCCGCGCCGCCCGCCTGCCGCCCGCTGCCGCCCGCCCCGCCCTGCGCACTGTGAGCACTCCACTATATAGATACATACACATGCGGGACACGCGCCCCGCCGCGCCGCCCGCCTGCCGCCCGCTGCCGCCCGCCCCGCCCTGCGCACTGTGAGCACTCCACTATATAGATACATACACATGCGGGACACGCGCCCCGCCGCGCCGCCCGCCTGCCGCCCGCTGCCGCCCGCCCCGCCCTGCGCACTGTGAGCACTCCACTATATAGATACATACACATGCGGGACACGCGCCCCGCCGCGCCGCCCGCCTGCCGCCCGCTGCCGCCCGCCCCGCCCTGCGCACTGTGAGCACTCCACTATATAGATACATACACATGCGGGACACGCGCCCCGCCGCGCCGCCCGCCTGCCGCCCGCTGCCGCCCGCCCCGCCCTGCGCACTGTGAGCACTCCACTATATAGATACATACACATGCGGGACACGCGCCCCGCCGCGCCGCCCGCCTGCCGCCCGCTGCCGCCCGCCCCGCCCTGCGCACTGTGAGCACTCCACTATATAGATACATACACATGCGGGACACGCGCCCCGCCGCGCCGCCCGCCTGCCGCCCGCTGCCGCCCGCCCCGCCCTGCGCACTGTGAGCACTCCACTATATAGATACATACACATGCGGGACACGCGCCCCGCCGCGCCGCCCGCCTGCCGCCCGCTGCCGCCCGCCCCGCCCTGCGCACTGTGAGCACTCCACTATATAGATACATACACATGCGGGACACGCGCCCCGCCGCGCCGCCCGCCTGCCGCCCGCTGCCGCCCGCCCCGCCCTGCGCACTGTGAGCACTCCACTATATAGATACATACACATGCGGGACACGCGCCCCGCCGCGCCGCCCGCCTGCCGCCCGCTGCCGCCCGCCCCGCCCTGCGCACTGTGAGCACTCCACTATATAGATACATACACATGCGGGACACGCGCCCCGCCGCGCCGCCCGCCTGCCGCCCGCTGCCGCCCGCCCCGCCCTGCGCACTGTGAGCACTCCACTATATAGATACATACACATGCGGGACACGCGCCCCGCCGCGCCGCCCGCCTGCCGCCCGCTGCCGCCCGCCCCGCCCTGCGCACTGTGAGCACTCCACTATATAGATACATACACATGCGGGACACGCGCCCCGCCGCGCCGCCCGCCTGCCGCCCGCTGCCGCCCGCCCCGCCCTGCGCACTGTGAGCACTCCACTATATAGATACATACACATGCGGGACACGCGCCCCGCCGCGCCGCCCGCCTGCCGCCCGCTGCCGCCCGCCCCGCCCTGCGCACTGTGAGCACTCCACTATATAGATACATACACATGCGGGACACGCGCCCCGCCGCGCCGCCCGCCTGCCGCCCGCTGCCGCCCGCCCCGCCATGCGCACTGTGAGCACTCCACTATATAGATACATACACATGCGGGACACGCGCCCCGCCGCGCCGCCCGCCTGCCGCCCGCTGCCGCCCGCCCCGCCATGCGCACTGTGAGCACTCCACTATATAGATACATACACATGCGGGACACGCGCCCCGCCGCGCCGCCCGCCTGCCGCCCGCTGCCGCCCGCCCCGCGCACTGTGAGCATACTACTATACGGGGTTACTTGTAATTCGACGTATATCCGTCAGGAGCTAATAGGGAGCCAAAATGCAAAAAATTGAATCCACCATATGTATGGCCGAAATTCAATCATTTTCGAGATATTTGAATTTTAAGAGTTTTTCGATATTTACCCAAAATTTGACATTTAATTCCAAATAAAAAAAAACTACATATTGAATAGGTACTATTCAAAAATGATATTGTAGCTGGCACTTCAGTTAAGCTATGAACATAATTACACGTACTTAATTCATCAAAATAATTAAACGATGAGCGATTTAAGTATCTTACCAATTTTTTTATATTAATTTCCAAAAAATGTGGTCTCGTTAAAAAAATTACTATGACATTAATCGTACAAATAACTAAAACAACTTGCCTGTTCTGTAAACATTTAATTATTTTATTGAATTAAATACTTTTAATTATGTCCATAGCTTAATTGAAGTGGCAGCTACAATATCATTTTTAATGGTACTCATTCAATATGAAGTTTCTTTTTTATTTGGAATTAAATGTAAAATTTTGGGTAAATATCGATAAACCCTTAAAATTCAAATATCTCGGAAACTATTGAATTTCGGCCATATATATGGGGGTTCAATTTGTTGCATTTTGGCCCTCCTATCAGCTCCTGATATACGTCGAATTACAAGTAACCCTGTATAGATAAATCGACTTACTTAACCTATCGCAGTCTACTGCAAACCCGGTACATAACAACAAGACGCTACTATATAAATATGTTATTTCATTCCGACACCCTAAAAACATACATTAATAATGTAAGCTGTTTACGTTTTTAGTGCTATAACAACAATTGATCAAAATTATCTCTGTTCAGTGACTCGGCCTTCCCGAGTTTGGAAGCAGTCCTGCGTCAACTTAACGACCCAGAGGCACCGACGCTGTTCAAACTGCTAGAACAACAGGCGGCCATCGAGAAACGAGTCAAAGAAAGCGAGGACAATGTTGTAAGTAATCAGACTACAAATATTGTAACTTCGAATAGCTATAGTCCACCCATTAAAATTTTGTATATAAGGTAAACACATTATATATTATGAAACATTAATTTAATGCTTTAAGAATTTATTAAACATACACATTTTTAGAAAACCGTAACACTTATTCTTCAATATTTTAAAAGTATGTATTTATAAACGAAAAATATAAATATTTAATGATCAAAGGTTAAACCAACCTGTTATATAAAATTTATCGCCGGACTATACATTTGATTTAATTAGTCATAAAAAATGAAAACCGACTACGATATATATGATGGAATCAGGCGTTACTTTGCGGAAATCCATGATCTATAAATATACAATAAAATATTTAGTGTTAATTCCGCGAAAAAACAGTTGATCAAGCCTGAATGCAGTATGCAGCACCGCCCTCCCGCCCGCAAATATATGCAAATGCAGAAGGTGCGATTAATAACATGCAACACACAAGCAAAACAAACCGATACGACACGTGTTTCGCCCCTCCACGGGGCATCCTCAGGTGATGTTGACTCGTCGACCGCTTGGACGCGAATGGCACGACTGCGTAGCGCGCGCCCCTTTATACATCGCCTCGACCTGTTGTTTGTGTCGAACTACCCACACAAATACGTAATAATGGGGATGAAACTATATTAGTTTGGTCATTCAACAGTGTATATCTATCTGTATTATGTTTTAATATTTCCAACTGTTCCAACACACACAACCGGAAACTTTTATCACATACATGCAAAATACTATACCTAACTATTATTGTCGCTTAAGGAATGGCCGGTGTCAAGTAAATGTTTGGCAAAATGAGATCTTTCTGGATGGCCATCCCATTCGATGTTAGACATAAGGAACATATTGCCGCATATAGGAATGGCCATCCAGAAAGATCTCATTTTGCCAAACATTTACTTGACACCGGCCATTCCTTAAGCGACAATAATAGTTATAGTATTTTGCATGTATGTGATAAAAGTTTCCGGTTGTGTGTGTTGGAACAGTTGGAAATATTAAAACATAATACAGATAGATATACACTGTTGAATGACCAAACTAATATAGTTTCATCCCCATTATTACGTATTTGTGTGGGTAGTTCGACACAAACAACAGGTCGAGGCGATGTATAAAGGGGCGCGCGCTACGCAGTCGTGCCATTCGCGTCCAAGCGGTCGACGAGTCAACATCACCTGAGGATGCCCCGTGGAGGGGCGAAACACGTGTCGTATCGGTTTGTTTTGCTTGTGTGTTGCATGTTATTAATCGCACCTTCTGCATTTGCATATATTTGCGGGCGGGAGGGCGGTGCTGCATACTGCATTCAGGCTTGATCAACTGTTTTTTCGCGGAATTAACACTAAATATTTTATTGTATATTTATCGACTACGATATGTTTGAATAAAAAATAAGAATTACACTCTTATAATGGACAATGCTATAAACGATTTTTGTTTTCATATAATAAGATGCTAAGCAACAGATGTTTAGCTACGTACTCGGTGTGTTTTCATCAAATTATTATAATTCTTCATGTTGCCCATAGGTGCCCGAAGAGTATATCCCTCCAGAACCGGTGACAGAATTCCAGACCGCGAGATTGTTTCTGTCACACTTCGGGTATTTGAATATAGGAGGAGATAAGAAGGTATTTATTCTTGTAGTATTTATTTTTGGCATACATTACTTCCCCTTTTCTGCTTCATGAGAAACTAATAGAAAGATAATTTTGGGGACACAAAATGTTGTTAATGTTTAGTATCTTTGCAATAAATTATGAGGTGACGCGGACCTTAAGTAAATTGGGAACAGGACAGGAAGATGATGAGATGATGAGTATCTTAGCACTTCATGGCGGCGTTGTCTGCAAGCACAAATTCCAAAATATGCCAGATTTAGTAGATGTAAATGAAGTGTCCTATTTCGCTATGTATGTGTATGTATACGTGTCCGGCAGGGCGGCCCGCCCCGCCTGGTGGGCCTGGACGACTCGCTGGGCGGGTTCGCGGGCGCGCTGCGGCGCGTGGACGCGTGCGGCGGGCGCGCGGCCGTCACGGTGCACGTGTTCTGTGCGCGCGCGGGCCAGCTCAGCGCTAAGGACATCGTAGCCAACGCGCGCAGCCTCCACACCGTGCCGCCGGCGTTCGTCAGGATGTTGAGAGGGTATGTTAATCTATCTAATCTGTATAATTATGTATATAAAATCATTTTAACAAAAATAAAATTAACAGTTTCCGAAGTCGGTGCTAATTCACGCTGAACCAAATTGAAGGCACCGACTTCTAAAACTGTTAATTTTAAAATATGGTAATTATTTTATTCTTTTTTTTAAAGTCGGTTTTATTTTTGACATACTAAAGACAGTGCTCCTAACCAAATCACATTATGTGTACTGTCTATCTCCGAAGTTCTTAATCAGATCTTCACCAAATTTAAATGGGACCACATCGAAAGAATACTCTTGCAAACAAAAAAAGAATTTTCCAAATCGATTTATAAATTATAGTGTAGTGAGGTGCCAATGTATTAAAAAAAAAAACAGTCGAATTGATAATCTCCTCCACTAATTGGAAGTCAGTTAATAACAAGTCGATTGCGAAGGATATCATTATAACTGTTTAGTTAATCAGCGATGCTGCCTCGCGTAAAATAAAAGCTATTTTTTATCTCTTAAAAAACACTTTAAAATTTTATTACCCTGCTCTTGAATTTTTTCTGCACTTTCAGTCGCATATCTTGCATTTGATTTAAAATTAATTGTGTCAAAATATCTGGACAGGTTAGGCACACCGGTGTTGGTGCGCGGTCACCCAGGCTGGGCGGGACACGTGGACACCAGCTATGACGCGAGGACACAGCCACAACAAACGCACGGGGAGCCCGCACCAGCCATGTATGACGCTAGGGAACAGGTACGTGGAATTATAAGCTGGTTAGAGTCCACTGCTGGGCACAGGCTTCCTCCAAACATAATTGCCCATAGTTATAAGAATGTTGGTATAGAGTCGGCGTCACGCACTGATGACTGCAGTTTTATGATAGGGTAAATTTTCTTAAATAGATATTAAAACTCTCACCGCCACCCATATATAGAATTTTTCAGTGCAGTAGACCGTGCGGCCTGCCGGTGGCCGCAACTTTGCCTACCCGTCCACGGCGAAAAATCTATTCAATTATATCTATTTACGAGTTTAGCAGGCCATACGGGCGGCTGGCAGGCTCATTATTTATTATTTTTACAAGCAGGTCCGCTACGACCTCGCGATTTCATATTAATTTTATAGGGCGTGGCCTGTTAATCTCGTTTAGTACAACATATAGGTTGCGTGCTTTACTCGAAAATATACGCCCCGCCAGCGGACCGTATGGCGGTGAGAGTGTTAAAATATAATTTTGATAAATATGTATAAAAAAGTGCTCCGTCCGCAGCGAGGTGGTAAGACTCTCAATTTTCTTTTTTGTTCCTCGACTCGACGCAACGCGTCGCACCTGATGGTACGCACAGACAGGGTCTAAAACAGAACACATGAATCCAAGTAACAAAGTTATAGAGTGAGTCCCCTATACCCCTCTGGCTCTCACATAGGTACACACGAGGGAACACAGTAAACTGCTTAGGACGGGTTAGATTTTTTATTTTGTCTGATCATAATATTTTCACCAGGTTCTCTACTGGTCGGACTCGACGAATGAGATAGCCTTCGTGGTGCCGTCCGGCCGTGAGACAACAGATAGCGAGGATCGGAATGACAGCATCAAGTCTGACGTCGATGGCTCTTGTTTATCCAATAGGTAGGACAACTTTTACTTTTATTAAACTAGTTTTTTTTTACGGAATCTACATATTGTTTCAATTTCAAAAATTACAGCTCTAGTTAATGTAAATATTATAAACTTAAATAATATTAAAATAAACTAAGTGCAATAATTAATTTGTCAAACAAAAATAAAATGTCAACAATTCCCAATGAATAGAAGCTCGGAGAAAGGCGCAGGGTCGTGTTGGGACGTGTCGAGCGGAGGCGGCGCGAGCGGAGCGAGTGCGGGCACGTACGAGCGCAGCGTGAGCGAGTCGGAGCGCGGCGCCGAGCGCGCTGGCAAGCTGGGCGACAAGCTGCGCGCGCTATCTCTAGACTTGGATAAGCAGCCCGCCGCACAACTCACCGGTAATTCATATTACCCATCGCTGCTTTAATAGATAAAATGTTCACAACGCGCGCGTTGTGAACATTTTAACAAAAAAATCGTCAGAATGTTTATTCGCAGGGCGTGTATTTCGAATAATTTCCATGTCAAACATTTGTGGAAAATAATTACGTGATACTTTTAACACTGCGGGGTAGGTAGGTCTTAAGTCTAAAGCAGTGATACCCAAAGTGGTCTATATCGACCCCCAGGGGTTGACGGCGACCTAAAAGGGGTCCACATAGGTGAAAAAAATAATTGGGGGTCCGTGAGATGTAAATGGGGGTCCACGATAGTGGATCTCATTTAAGCGGGTCGTGACTTTAATTTTGACTTTCAATTAATGGAATAACCTATATACACAGATGATTTGTTGCTTAGTTTTTACCTGAAAACGTAACAAACATACCGACGACCGATAGTACTATTGTAGGTACTGTCGTAGGTTTACTAAATGTATAAGGCTTAACCTGTGTTTTTTTTATTGTTTTTACACTCTGCACCTCACTACAGTTAGAAATCAATCAAAAACACATTTGAAGTCGATGAATTTGCAAAAATGCAATATTAGCTAAGCAGGGGGTCTACCCAAAACCGGAAAACATAGCAAGTGGTCTACGAGACAAAAAAGTTTGGAGAACTCTGGTCTAAAGTATCATGGTTTTGCTTACGGGATGTCCTGCGTCAGCGACGAACGCGACATACGCGATCAAGACAACGGCATTCCCTACTAGCGGTCTATGTAGCAAGACGCGACGTAACGCGTATTTGTTCCACGTCGTGTCGCGTCGCGTTTGTTGCTTACGCAGGACACCCCGTTAGAGTCAAAGCATGAATAAAAACATCCAAAATACACCGTAGAGATAATTCTTATTACAGGCAGCGGCAGGCGTAACAGGGACTTTACTACGAAAATTCTTATAATATGGTTGGAAGACTTTGAGGATCACTTGAATTTACCTATAGGTGAGTATTCTTTTTTTTACGTTTGATCTTTTTTTAAGCTACAATGTGGTAGCACACTGGGTAACTAATGGCGCCACCATCGCTGGTACTAACGCATTTTCATTAGTTAAAGTTCGTTTGACATTATTGCCAATGTTAATTTAACCCGTTCCGATTGGTTGTTATTGGTACCAGCGAGGGTGGCGCTATCTGAAATTAGCTTTGCCTGTACCTCCCCATTAGGGCTCACTATGATATAGTTGGTAGATATGTTTAAACATGCTTTTTTTTCATTTTATCCACTTTCTCAATTGTTATTCTAGTTTGTTAAAATAGGATATTTGCGGCTGCACATTATAAGAAAATGTTTGTCAGAAAATTTGTAAAAGGAACTTTTCGCATACATTTTGTACTAGATCCCGTGGGCTTCGTTTATGGAGACGCAGGAATTAATGCGCACTCCACCACATATTATCAAATTTACAAGTACAACTTAAACAATACGTGCTCGAAAACGTGTTTTCATAAACGTTTTAATACACCGCCACTTCGTTTACTTCTTCTTCTTCCTCTTAGCCTTTTTCCCAATTATCTTGGGGTCAGCTTCCAGTCTAACCAGATGCGGCTGAATACCAGTATTTTACACGGAGCGACTACCATCAGACCACCGCAACCCAGTAACTGGGCAATGCCGATATCCTAAGGTTAAACCGATTGTCAGACTTTCGGGCTTCTGACTACCCGTAACGACTGTCATAGGTATTCGTATGACACCCGGGACCGACGGCTTAATGTGCTCTCCGAGGCACAGAGGGGTCTCGATGTGTAACAAATGGTCACCCATCCACGGACTGACCGCGGCAAGCGCAGCTTAATCTCGCAAATCGTACGATCGGCGCGGTTGTTATTTAGCCACGAGCCCCTCGTGGCCGCCATTTCGTTTACATCGTTACTTAAGTCTCTGTCAAAAAAACTTGCACACTTAACCACTGGTACACAAAAAAGGGAGTTTAGTAAAGAAAACGCAACTAAATTCAGAGAATCCCTAAGGAGCTTTAGTTTTCAAGAAGTATACTCTTAGCTTACAATACATTTTTTGAGTATTATATACTTTTTT
Organism: Amphipyra berbera; assembly: GCA_910594945.2. NCBI lineage: Eukaryota > Metazoa > Arthropoda > Insecta > Lepidoptera > Noctuidae > Amphipyra > Amphipyra berbera. Next base: position 2,165,418 of record OU343136.1, on the reverse strand, counting down.
ATGACCTTTGCTTTCCAGTTATAAGAAATTTCTTCTTCTTCCTGCCCTTATACCACACTAGGTGGGGTCGGCACAACATGTATTTCATAAATCCATATTGTTAGAGGTTTTGGCTTATTGTTTTATGACCGGCCGCCTGCCTGAAGTCAACTCTCCTTGGGAATATTCGTTGCGCCGTCGCGCGGTTGACCCAATGTGCTTGCTAATATTATGCACTGGGTCCCAAAATGATATGCATGTCAATCTTATTGCCAACAACTAAACAGACTATGTTCTTCTTGGTGGAGTATACTTGCAGTTCCTTGACCCCACTCATTCAGTTTTGCTAGGGACTTCGGTTCTGACACATCGTAAATCGTAGCACCGTTAGCTTCTCTGTAAAAACTTGCTATTACTGTTCTGTATCGCTGCTGTCCCGCTATATCCCAAATACCAAGTTTGACTTTAACACCGTTCACGTCCATGACTTTACATTTATAGTCAACTCCGATTGTAGCTAGGAATGATGGATTGTAGTCTCCCGTTGTGAACGCTAGGATTACGCCGGATTTACCCACACCGCACTCACCAATAAAATAATTAACAATTTATAAATGTAAAAAAATAAGCGAAAAATAAATTTTATAAAATGAAAGTTATAAGAATAATAAACACTATTGCTAAAAAGCTTAAATAGCTATCTAAGGGAATAAGTCAATATTGTCGACATAAAAGAATTCTACTATGGTAATATAGAATCAATCCTAGTGAAGACAAAAAAAATGCTCTCAAACAATATAGCATTCGGCTAAAAAAGATACTAAAACTTACACAAAAGTCTCAAAATAATTACCTTATATCTAAGGCAGAAAAAAAATCAAAAGCCACATGGAAAATAATAACATCAAATAAAAATCAACTCCCCAAAGAAAATATTAAACAAATAAAAATAAATAATCAAACTATATCTGATCTTCAAATCATTGCTTAAATATTATGTTAATATAATTAAACCAATAAACACATCTAAACAACCCAACGTCAATTTATCATGCAATGATAATATAAGTAATAATTCTGTAATAAACTTGATATTTCGTAATAATAAATTGACATTACTCAATAACTCTTATAAATCTTTGTTTTTTAACCCTGTAATTCCATATGATATTTACAAAATAATTAAATCCCTAAAAAACACTAACACTACTGGATATGATGACATTAAGTTACCTCTTCAATCAAACAGGTAGCGCATATTATCAGTCCAGTACTCAGTTATATTATCAACTTGTGTATTGAAAATGGCGTTTTCCCGAATAAACTAAAAATGTCCGTACTAAAGCCGCTTTTCAAAAAATATGACAAGGAGTATATGGCATGCTACAGGCCCATAGCACTTCCTATATTTTCCAGAATATTTGAAAAGGTTATATACAGTGCAATTGATACTCATTTTGAAAAATGCGGTCTGCTTGCTAAGGAACAGAAAGGCTTTAGAAAACATAAATCAATTAATTTAGCAATTTATGATCTTTTAAAACTAATTTATGTAAATATTGACAAACGTGAACCTGTGACTGCAATGTTTATGGATATGAGTAAAGCGTTTGACTACGTACACCATGAAATACTTTTGAATACATTGTTTAACTATGGAATAAGGGGCAATGTTCACAGTTTACTAGAATCCTACTTAAGTTATAGATATCAGGTTGTAGAAATAAATCATATTAGTCCCTTAAACAACACACAACAAAAACATCAATCTAAACCTAAAAAGGTACACTACGGTGTACCACAAGGTAGTGTACTAGGGCCACTCCTATTCTTAATTTATATAAATGATCTGCGCAACGTCACACAACATCCTATGATTATTTTTGCCGATGATAGCACAGCCATTTTTACGAGGAAAAGCATGGATACTTTTGAAGCAGACATAGATAAAACTCTTAATCTAATAATTAACTGGCTGACAAATAACAACTTGGCTATCAACTTAGGAAAACCAAAATTAGTTACATTCCCACGAAACAATAAAAACAGCTTAAACATTCAACACAATGGTACAGTAATAGAACAAGTCAGTTGCGTAAAATTTTTAGGACTCTTAATAGATAATGATACTCAATATCTTTATTGCTTGATTCTTTATCTTTTTTTCATATGACATGGGAAACACACATTGACACAGTATGTAATAAACTGAGCCGGTATTCATATGCCCTTTATAAATTGTCTAAAACTGTCGACCAGTCAGTTATATTAACCGCCTATCACGCTTATGTATCATCGACCCTAAAACACGCTATAATATTCTGGGGTAACGCCACACATAAGGATTTAGTTTTTAAAACGCAAAAAAGATGCGTTCGCACAATTTCTGGTATCTTTGTTCCTGAATCACGCGAACCGTATTTTAAAATGTTGAAAATTTCCATCAACTTACATCTATGAAGTTACAGTATTTGTCAAAGTAAATAAGAATCTATATGATAAGCTAAAATCGAAAGGAAATACATAAAAAATTTCAACTATACCATAGAAGACTGCTCTTTTAGACAAAAGTTTTTTTGGTATGGCATCTAAAATTTGTAACAAGATACCTGTAGACATTTTAAACACCAAGGAACTGCCATTATTTAAATATAAATTACGTAATTTTTTTATCGAAAAGCGACACGATCCAAGATTTCTTAAATAAATAATATTGGATTTTGATGTTGTTTTATGTAATACTAGCTGTGTCCTCATGGCTGCGCCCGTAGCCTATGTTACTCAGTGATAATGTAGCTTTCTAACGGCAAAAGATTTTTTTTAAATCGGTCCAGTAGTTTTTAAGTTTATTCGTTACATACAAAAATCCAAAAATACAAATCTTTCCTCTTTATAATATTAGTATAGATTAAATGTTTTGATGTTACATGTTATAATAATTATTATTGTATCCCTACTAGGGGGGACGTAATGGAACTATAGTTTATATTACACCTGTCTGTATAACCTATGCCTACAATAAAAAGATTTGATTTGATTTGCTATAATAGTACATTATGATATAAGTGTGCTATGTTGGTCATTACGCGCCAACGATGCGCGCGCAATTGGATTAAGGGCACGAACAACATCGATATACAGCCAATATTAAAAATATAATACAGCGAATATTTTCGTTTTTTATAACATAATTTATTGTGAATTATGAATAATTTGATAAAATTAAATGTTTATTATCATATTTTAATTAACACAGTTTAATTATTCTTTTTTTAACAAAAAAGTTTACTGTTTTTTAGGCGTAAAAACGATTTGCTAAAATAAAAAAAGTAAATATTTGTAAAGTGAAATTCGTAGACATTTATATAATTAATCTGTGGTACATTTTATCGGACTAGTCAGTAATAAGCTATATTACGAACCTAAATCCGGTCCAATAAGAGCCACTTTATGAGCAAGTGTGTTGAAAAGTGTTATTACTGTCTGCACCACGCTCGGTGCTAAGGCGGCGTAATGACTTTAGTTCAGTAGTATGTACTATTTATTACACTGAGTAAATTTGCAAAATAAAAAGATGGGTGACCGTTCGTTACACATCGAGACCCCTCCGTGGCTTGGAGAGCATGTTAAATAGTCGGTCCCGGGTGTCATACGAATACCTATGACAGTCGTTACGGGTAGTCAGAAGCTTGAATGTCTGACAACGAGATAATTTAGGATATAGGCATTGCCCAGTAAGTGGGTTGCGGAGGTCTGACGGCAGTCGCTCCGTGTGAAATACTGGTATTTAGCCGCATCTGGTTAGACTGGAAGCTGACCCTAAAAACGTTGAAAATTCCTGGGTTAACAATGAGTGGGGCTCAACATTAGCTTGTGTGTTAGACGAGCTGCTGACGTACTGCGAGACGGGTCTCCCGTGGCGGCGCCACGAGGTGGGCACGCTGTGCGTGTCTGCGCGGCGCTGCGGGCTGGTGCGCGTGCACTGCGCGCCGCCCGGCGCCGTGCTGGCCGACGGGGCCCTGCTGGCGCCGCGCCTGCTGCCCGACTGCCTGCGCCGCGCCGCACTCGACGCCGCGCGCCGCACCCGGCTCAACACCGACCTGTACCTACTTTTTTTTTATCTTGGCAAAATCCTCATGGATGTCCCTTGCCCGGGGTAGGCGAGGAGGTCTGCCGGACTCTTACCAGCTAAAAACCCACGGTGTTCCTCTTTCTGACCATCGGCCGGGGTCGCGGGATTCGCCTAAGCATGCACCGCAACTCCGGCAGGTCTTGGTCCACCAATTGCTGGTGGACCTCTCCACTGTGGGGCCCCAACCCACGACCTCCTGAGAGGCGCGCACCCCACATCACCGGCGCACCAGAACACAAGGCACGCCGTGACCACCCCGGGAACCAAACAAGCACATGGGCGCCAAACTACCCCTAGTCTGGGCGCCCTTGGTCCTCCTGCGACAGGTCAGGTTAGTGGCCCCGCCGCCTACCACTTTTCGGCCGCAGAGGATAGAGAGAGCGGCCAACTACACACCGACACTCCTCTCCCCCTGCGGCACCACCGCGGCCGCCATATGACGGTGGCGATCCGTCAAGGTCGAGGAAGGTAGGGAGAACGGTACACCGCAATACTGGCACTCCTCTCCCGCTCCGGCCTCCACGCTTCAGCCGCGATGCCTCCCATACGACATCGCGGCCCGCCTCAGTTGCGATGTCGCCCAGGCGACACCGCAACCTACTTGGCCGCTACGTCGAGGGCTTCCAGGCCCAAGCCCCGACGAGCAGCCCCTCCTCGGGTTCCTCTTCGCTTCACCGTGGGGCTCGAAGCCACGGCTACTAAGCCCCCCCGCAACGACAATGCAGGAACCCATCCGGGGGGAACCTGTACGTACCTGACCAGCCGCCAACCGTGCTACTACAGACCAAAGGCCTCTGATACACAAACATTAAGTCAAGTTGTATCTTCATAGTCATAACAGCTCGTAAACGTCCACTGCTTAACATATACCTCCTCACAAAAAGTCAAAAAGAAAATTATTATAATTAGAACACTTAGCAGACTGATTGGTGATCGCAGTTTGTTTTTATTAGTAGACAGGAGGACGTTGCTGCCCATCCCCGTAACGTTATTCCTTAACACCCATTACAACATCTATGGATGGTAAAGGGATGACATATTTTATTCCGGAACTGTTTTAATTTTTTCGTAATTACACATACGAACTGAATGCATTGGGGGCTTGGAGTGAAACTCCCCCCCGCACGCCTCGCCTGACACGCTCGCAAGTGTAATGCTGTCCTTGTCATCTACAACACTAGCGCGTTCCCACACAGATTCCTTAGCTCTACATTCAGTTCGCGCGCCCACTGTACAACTCACAGCATTAGTGCTTCTCGGGCAAAAAAGCATAATGTCCAAAAACATACTACGATGACAGCATTCATAATATTAAAATGTTTTCTCCAACCATTTGCCTACTGAACTATAAGTAACGCAATAAATAACACTTTGTTATATTTCAGATATCAACCACCTCACGTACGTCGTCGCCACCTCATCCAAGAGTTGGCACAACAATACAAGAAGGATTTGACTGAACCAGAACTTTTGGAATCACTCTTTAGAACGCCATCGTAAATATCAGGGTCGGCTTCCTAGCTGACCAGATGCGGAAGCGGAGTTAACCGAGAGCGACTGTCCAGAAATACCTGTATCCTTAGCCACAAGTCAGACACAATGGACGTAAGACTCGAGGAGAGCGGATTTGTATGAAATATCATGTCCAATGCTCGTCTTTTTCATAGAAATGTGCGTCCCGTCCGCGTCTCGTCCTTTCTATGTGCATTACGCCTTAAGCCATGTATTCACTGAGCAACAATTGTTTATAGACTCTGTTTCAGAAACAAAACCTACGTGTTTCTGAAACAACTCATTTTGTTTCAGAAACATATAATTTTGTTTTTGTAAACACTACGTGTTTATCGGCTGTTTCGGTGCTCTCCACTTGCGGCGGGGAACACAGAAACAAATCAGTTGCGCAACAGGTGCATGCGAGGGTGGACGCGTCTTTTATTTGTTTATAAACATGGCTGTAGTGTGGGACGATGAAATTGTTTTTAAATTAATAGAAATGTTTGAAAAAAAACGAATATTATGGGATGTAGGCACCACACAACTACACTACTTCCTCTGGCGACATGACCTAAGCAACTGACTGTGTGAACGGCAGAGTTTTCGAAACCTTGTTCCTGAAAACATCTACGTGATGTTTCAGAAACTGTGTATCCGACACATTGTTGCTCAGTGAATACATGGCTTTAGATTTCAAACTTTACGCTGACCACAGACGGGATCGGAAACATCGGTCGCTGTGGACATAGTTTAGTGCCTCAAGACACAGAGTATACCAGTTTAAGTTGTTTGCCTAAGTATAGCGCCGCCATGCCAGAATTACGCGACCGAACTTCGGCGTGATAACGCCTATACTACAATGTTTTTTATATCGGCAAGACATTTTAAAAATCATTGTAAGCTTACGGATAGTGCCATTCACGAAGACGCGCCCCGCTCTTCGTCTAAATCGAGTGTTCTCTATCACTCTAATACAGGGGTCGGCAACCTTTTGAGATGCAAGTCAAAAGTTGCAATTTATCAAATTTCAGTTTTTAAAGAGTCACTAAAAAAATAAATTTTAATATTATAGTATTTGCTTATACCTACAGGGTGACCTGTAATTAGTGGATAACCTTGAAATGGCGTTTAGCAGAACTAACTACATTTCAAAAAAAAAAGAAAAAAAAATAGATTTATATATAGTTACTATATTTATCGCTCAGTCATAGACAGTATATCACAGTCATACTATATTATATTACTCAATCATGGATCGTAGCACGATTTTAAGGGTTTTCATAGTAACATAATTATTTTTTGCGTTTGGAACTGGAGAGCCGCCAGTTTACATCGAGTGCCGCATGTGGCTCGCGAGTCGTAGACTGCCGACCCCTGCTCTAAGATGAAAAGTGAAAGAGAACACGCGTTTAGACGAAGAGTGGGGCGCGTCTTCGTGGGTGTCACTATATGTAATCACGCTGAACTTATGTCGTGTTATTTCTCCATGGTGGCTTATAAAGAGATTTTCTTTACACTTCTAGTTTCTTTTTAGCGGTGGCAAGCGTGACTGCTGATCTTGAAGTCCTGGGTTCGATCCCCAGGTCGGGCAACGTGTTATTGGGTTTTTCTGTGTGGAATTCCTCAGTAGCAGCCCGGAGTGTAATTTATGCCCGGTTGATGGCGTAAAGCTCGCCCCCTGTTACATGGGACTTAAACATAACTGCGAAATGAGGATGTTACAATACACCTCTGTCCAACCCTTCGGGGAATACAGGCGTGATGTTATGTTCTTTACACTTTCTCGACACGTTCCAAAGCTACATCTTATCTATAAAACGATGTTAATAATATACTCGATCGCGCAACCACCTTAGTTATTTAACTAAATACCTTTTTGTAATATTAAATCGATGTCTCTACTTACAACTTAGAAACATACAAGTACCTATGTACTTAAATGCCTACAGATTTAATAATAGCGATCTCTAGGCCCTCGAATATATAGATCGATGAATTTATAGATATTATTATATTTTAGTGCTATTTATTTATTAAGACTGATGTAATGCATAAACCAATGAAATGTAATCTTTAATCATGTTAACATTCCGATTTCTAATGCAGTATTTTATTTTGCATAATGTACTTATTTTATTGTTATATTTAAATAAATGTTAATAATCAATTTGTACTAATTTTATTTTCATTTTCATATGGGGCATTTAATTCCACACGCGCGTTGGTGTTACGCCTACCATATCTAGGTATACCTAACACCAAACGTCTGGATAAAGTTTCGAATTTTCTCCAAAGACCTTGGATAGAACTTGGTTTATCCATGCACCTAGTATTAACCGTGGCATACATATACCTACCAGTGGCGAAGGCTCCATACAACTCGATTCCCATCGGCTTCCCTTTCGAAATATGGCAAATACTAGTATCTATTATTTTCAATTATCATTTAAACAAATAATTAGGTATTTACGAAGTTACATTGCAGGTATAACATTTGCTTATGAAAGTAACAATCAAAGAAATAAATAAACGCCTACAATTTTTTTCGCAGCAACGTAACTTGAAACGACGCAAAAGAAAAGCCGGTCAGGCGCGGCAGGAATCCAGTACATTTAATTCATAGTTTCACTTGTAGCGATCGTGACCTTGAGGCAACATAACACCGCTAGATATAGCGACGATGGTAACCCGCGATTCATCGAGTTACGATAAGGACAGAGATAGGAAATGCGTACGCCAGAACGAGATGGAAATAATGCTACTGAAGTTCGTAATTTGTTCAGATAGTAATATTTGGATGACAGATTCACAACAGATTTTTTTCGCGCTTATTTAAATTATTTTCACTTGTTCATTTGCATTTGATTTGATATATTCGTATCATAATTTAGAATCTTATAGCATTATTCATGTATTATTGTTGAAATTGATTTATTTGTGTAAACTAGTGATAGTTTTGCGAAGTAATAGTGCAGTAAAAACAAGGTTAGTGGCGTTGTATTGTTTGGTGATCGTCTATCTATGTAAGTAAGGATAGTTTTTTTATTTTGTAGTTTTATTAGAAAGTAGTTATTTATGTAGTGATTTTGTTATTATTGAGTAAATTCGATACCATGGCGGCATTAGTGAACGTAGAATGCTGTCTGACAGATTATTTGTTGACTGAGGAAACATCCTTTTCAAAGTTGAGTTTTGAAATAAAAAAACATGTAATTCAGTTAGGCCGTGCTCGCCCTGACATGATTATAAATTACAAACGACGCGATGGTTTTTTCTAACATTTTAACAGTTCTTTGTAAGTAGGTACGACAAATACCCTTTGGGTTACGGAAAGTTGTAAATTAAATAAATTGTTTTGTTTTCCTTGCATATTATTCTCAGATTCTAGTAGCTTATGGAGCCACACGGGATTTAAAGATATTAATAATCTTTCAAATTCGTCCAAAAAACATGTTCAGACCGAAAAACATATCCGAAGTTGTTTATCTTTGCATGATTTCGGAAATCGTAGGATAGAAACATTTTTTGCTAATACGTAGGTATGAAGTTCATAATAGAAAAGTAGATCGGAATAGAAGTTTAATGAAACGGTTCATCGACACAGTCATTTTGCTAGGTAAAAAAGAATTAGCTTTTCGCGGCCACCACGAATATCCGGCATCCGATAACCGCGGTAACTATATCGAAACGTTGATAAATTTAAGCAAGTATGATACCGTAATCGATTCGCATTTGGAACAATGTTCCTCAACACAGAATCCCACATTCTCTGGCCTTTCGAGTGATATACAAAATGATTTAATACAAAGTATCGCATTCGTTTTACGCGACCAAATTAAAGTTGGAAATAAATAAGGCTCAGTTTGTATCGGTCATGATTGACGAAACGCCCGATGTTAATCATAGGGAGCAACTAACGGTAATATTTAGGTATTTATCTGAAACTGGAATCGAAGAACGTTTTCTTGGTTTCTATGACGTTAGCGTCAGTCGGACTGCTGATGTTCTTCTCATATCCATCCTCAAACGGCTTTTCTCAAAGCCACTTTTATTATACTTGCAAGACACTGTTTCTATGTATCAGTGCTTACATGTAGGTATAGTGAAAGTGAGCTAAAGCCAATTCATCTGTACAAGATTTCGAAGTCAGCCACAGGGCCACAGCTATACGAGTAGTTACTGGATTCACGCATCACACTTGAGCAAGGTAAGCATTTTTTGGTTCGGCTTCCCTTTTAAGAAAATTCACCCTTCTCCACTGATACCTACATATACTTATATTTGTAATAAAAACAACTAAGTAATGACCATTTAAAACAGTTTTGAAATTGAATATAAAATATTATTCATAATCTTATCCTACGTAACGTAGGTATGTAAGGGACGGCTGATAAGATATATTAGCTTTTTATTTAACTTAGAATCGGGGCCTGATTTACCTCATGGCCTAACAACGGCCATTTTCAGTAACCTATCTATACTCGTGGTCTACGACTACGTGTACAACGTGGTCCAGGTTTGCCCTACTCGGCCCATCTATATATAGAATTTAGACATTAGAGTGCGCGCAAGATAACTCTGCGCGCGGCCAAAATCGGAACTAATCATGTTCCGCCATAATGTTGCCGTTTTATTAACTTTGTCACTACATCTACCTGATTTTAGGAATAAAAGAAAATATTATAATAAAGATTATAATAGACCTCATCAGCCGATAATAATCATACTGCATTCTTATTCACTCACGGCACATTTATAACCTTAGTTCTTTTCCTTTGCAAATTACGTAAAAATACGAATTAATTTAATTGATAGGCAGTAAATTTAAACGTACATAACTTAGCTCAATTAAAATATAATAAACAGCAAGAGGGCTGCCCAATTTTAATGCTCACGATATACTACTTTTCCTTGAAAAGTAGGATTTTATATTTTTGCGATCATGGCAACATTTAGCACGCCCTCCGTCGCGCGCAGAGTTATCTTGCGCGTACTCTATTTCTATGAAGCTTATGTCAAATTTATTTATCTAGTAGGGCAAACTGTCAATAAATAGATTATTGAAAATGGCCGTTAAAATAGGTTGAAGCTTGGAATCGCTAGGTCCTTGGGGCCCAAAAGACAGAGCGGCCGGCGACGAACGAAATTACGTAATAACGTATTTTAAAAACAGAATGGGAACATTTCAAGTAGCAACAACCCCGTCGGGGTCTGTGACATTTTTACTCCCTTGCCCTCCCCACCCATGGCTGGCGCCAGGCTAAAGGGACATTACACACAAGGAACATTACATGACATTACTCGATTTTTAGGGCTCCTAATTACTCTTATTCAGTGTATTATAATAACAGTTAGGGCGCTGTCTCTTCGGTCTTCGGTCGCAACTCTTTCAAACGGGCCCTAAAAATGGGGTAGTGTAATAAATGCTTTAATTAGCATAGTTTCGTCTCAAACACTAATTCCGGCCCAGCATAGGATGGTTGATACCTCCCAATAGTTGATCCCTCCCACCTTCGACGCTATTGTACGCTGTACAAGCATTGACCGACAGACTGCACGATGAAGAAGGTATTGGTAACCTGGTATTGGCTATTGAGCACCGTTAGAGTCAGGCGTCGACTGCTGTCGATAGTGCTGTGCGCCTGTAAGCGCCCTTACAGCTGTCGGATAAGTTTCAAAACATGTAAAGAACGGCCAGGCATCAAAGACTTGACCACGGCAACCGTGCTTAATATCGGACATTAATCGATCAGTCGATCTATGCTGGAAACGTGCATACAGACATCGCAAGCCATGCGTCGCGAAAGGCTTGTCACGCATGCCTCGGAAGTTTGCCACGCATGCCTCGGGCTGTGTGGTCGGGGATACTCACTGCGAGCGGCGAGTGCTCACACGGGTAGGATTGAAAAATGAATTTCTATAGAACATTCGTAATTTTTTTCATATTTTTAGGGCCAAGCCACATCTGACGGAAGATACGTCGCCGATCTTCCACCGATACACATAATTCCATGTAAACATCTCACACCGTACACATTTGATCGAAGATTCGCTACTAAAATTCCTCGAGTACGGACACGGAACGGAATGTGTTACGCACGAGAGGTTGCGGTTTATCATACAGTTGACGCGACGAGGCAGCTCAATAGCAACCGTCTTAATTTGTAAGCGCCCTTATGCTTCACTGGCCGCCAAAAAACAAAAAGTAATTAGCATTCTAAATTCAAAATAATTGACATAAATTCTTTTCCAAGTATATTTCGTATATTTTTAAAATGTTCACCAAAAATTTCCAATAAAAACGGTTTTGTCAGTCAAGTTTTTATAGGCTTTATTGTATTGTATACCGTATTTATTTTGAAGCAGTTGATAATTTTGACAATAGTGGTGTTAGGATCTAAATCTATGTTATAGCAGGCATGTTAATAAGTAAAGTACCTGAAAACGATGGGGGGCAGGGTGAGGGTATCAATGTTCCTGATGAAGAAGAGAGTGATGCTCATGAATATCATACCGCTAATGAGCTCTTCGAACTTATGGCTAAAAATCAAAATTTTGACAACAGCAGTGGTAAGTGCTTCTTCTATTGTTTTCAAGGGCATAATTATGTATGTAGAGCTTGAACGACAGTTCCAAAGATTATTTCCCAAATTGTTACATTATTTATCTAACTTATTTCATCAAACTAACCAAATTAACTTTTATTAAACTTTAATCCTTTAATTCTGCAGATGTAGATAAGCTAACCACCAGAGATTTGGTACTCCTGTACAAGAATATTGACTTAGGAACAAAACTTATGTCAAATGCTAATGATCTAAAATGCCAGAAACCAAATCAGCACGTGGAGACCATTGTGTATAACGACGAGCCGGAGTCTGATAGCTCCGACGTCAGCGACATCTACAGCAACGAGAATCTGCACGACTTGTACCTGGTCAATAAAGAAAGAATCGATCTACTCAACACTCCATCCTCAGTAGAAAACACCCTCTGCCATAAATTAGGTGATCTGGAAATACAATCCGCTAACCTCAGAACCGAATATGACAAACACTTTCTAATTCAAGATACTATAAAAGAGCAGCTCAAAATGTTAAAATTAATGACCAATTCTACTGACAGTGGACGCACAGTACTCCCAGCTTCACTACTAGACTTCATTTGTTGCAAAAAGTTGGAAGATAACTACAACTTTTATATGGACAATATAATTAGGTACGTTAAGCATACAATAGAACAACTGAAGCGTATCAGTAACGGTGATTATTTAACTGACAAAGCTAAAGAAAAGTGGCGGGAAGTCAAGAACATTGTACAAGATCCTCGCCACATAAATGCCAAAGTTTTAACAACGTCTACAAGCATACCTTTACATGTGGAATGTAAAATTGGAGGCCAAAAATCTACGTGGGATGACATAGTTCATTCAGCAGTAGATATTAGATCTATATCTAAAATTCTCGAAAAGAAAATTGTCGTTGAAGTTCCGAAGCTTATATGCGGATCGTATACACTTATGAGTCAATTTTGCGCTGAAAATCTTGTTATTCGATGCCAAAAAGAGCGAACATTTGAAGAAACAAATGAGGAGTCACGAGTTGATGTTGTTTTTCAATTACAACGTTCTAAAACAGGACAATTTATGAGCAACATCAGTTCGATCATGATTCTACATACTACGCCTGTTGTATTCGGTAATAATTTTTAAAGTAGCAGTTTAACTTGCTGTCATATACAAGGTTAGTCGGAAAGGGGGTACTAAGCGGCGGGCCACTTAATGTGTCACTGATGATTGTTTTAAAGAAAGTGTTAAAATTTCAAAATTCGATAAAAATATATTCCATGCATAATCATTTTTATTTTAGTTTTTTACAAAAATCTTCTAATCCGTGACCCCAAATATGCCCTAAAATGTAAACACAGCTGATCATAGCTGAGGTTAGATAGAATTTAGCGTATTTTTTATGGAATCTTTGAACAGCTATTTCTCTTAAATTAATGAGTTTTGGGAAAAGTTGTAGAACAAAAGTTATCCTTTATTATGAGTACTTTAACACCCTTTCAGCTTAGTACCCCTTTCCGACTAACCTTGTAGATAAAGAAAATATTTTATTTAAATTTTGCAGCTACACAAGGATCAGAAGTAGCACCCTTGCTATTGCCTATTCAAGAAGTAACTAATGAACTTTCTTCGAAAAGAAATGTCGAAATCATAGAATTGGAACAGACAGATACGATCGAAACGATAAAAGATAGATCATCCGATTCTGAATGCAGCGACGGCCCGTTAGAAGACACTTGTTTAGATGGCATTGACTCTAGATGCAGTGATGAGAATGATGATACCGCATCGTTAAAGAACTCCAGTTATCAGGAATCTAATAATTCTAGCGACGCATTAAGAGACATTCTAGACAAAAAAGCTATGTTAGCAAAAAGAGAAGCATCTTGTGGTGTGTTTCATGAAGATTTGCGTATGACAATACAAAAAATGACCATGCAAGGTGCTTTGACAGAAGAAAGTGGAGAAGACGTGTCACTATCAGCAGCGATAAAGAAGAAATCACCGACCCGAGTCAGAATAAAATCACCATACGAGAATCAGTCCTATATTATGGAAGAAAAGAAAAGAAGAAGGTTGTTGGAAATAAGAGAGAGGCGAGAAAGAAAGAAAAAGGCACTCGTCGAGAACTGCAAGATCACTAAACATAAGTATGGAAAGGGAGGTATAATGCCGCAGTCTGCTAGCTCTGTTACAAAGTTGTCAATATCTAATAAATCTTTCTATAATTCCATCTACGGACAAAGTGCGAACATGGACCCTAGCAAACAAACGAAAGGAAGAAACCGCAAGGGAGGAAAGCGAGAAGCTCTAGATAGCGGTCAGGAAGGGCTCGAAGGCGAGAACGATGTTTCGGTATCATCACCAGGAAAGAACAGCAAGAAATACATCAACAGGAGTTATTACTTAGATGATGCCGTAACAGAAATGATGTACATGAATATGAAACGAAGCGAAAATGATGGGAAAGAATTATTATGTTCAACGTCTACCTCAGTTATCTCTAATGATTTTCGGAATAATTTAGATTTACTTTCACAGTTGATTGCATCCTCTACTACCGAGCTCAACGATGACCATGACCATCATATAAAACTGTAAGTTAAACTAATGACTTTTTTTAAATGTTATTTTGCACACCAAGTAAGCGTAAGCTAAGTGTTTCTTAGATCTGTTTTTAAACGGTTTTAATTAGCTTCATTTCGTATATTTGTTTGTTTATTTGATTGAAATCTTGCGACATTTTTTTATCTATTTCTGCTTAACCGATTCTCCTGAAACTTCGTACACAAATTCAATTCCCATGACAATACAACGTTATAATAATTTCAACCTTCAATCCTCAAATCCTGATGCCCCAGGGGTACTGCAATATAAAACCGTAACTTAAAAGATTTTTAAGGGGGTTATTAATCTTAATACCTTATGTACAGCTTGAGTGCAACGAGATCCGAAAAAAGTAACCCTGGTAATTCTGCAAAAGTGTTGATTACATCCCAAAGCATACTCAACATGGTTCCACCAGGTTCTCCAAATGCAAAACACGATAATAATGATCCGAAAAAGGTTAAACCTTCACTAGAATGTAGAAAAAGTATAGATAAGATATATACTTTGATAAAGAAATTGAGAAAGTCTCAAGTTACTGAAACAAGGTCATCCAAAATCAATGAAGTTACAAATAATGCCGAAAATGTTGATGAGAATGGAGGTCGAGAAAGTTTTATGTTTCAAGGCAGTGATAGTGGAACAAGTCTTAAACATAATTTAACATCATCCGATCCCAGTTGTTTTAGCTTTGGGAAAAATAACAATGAAATCATAAAACCTAGCAATACTTATAATCGGAAGGCTGGAAATGTAACAAGAGTCGTACAAAAAGTTATTATCTGTTCAAAATCATCATCACAAACTACAAAAATTGAACCAGATAAAAATAAAAAAGGACGAAAGAAACTCAGTCCTGTAGCTAAAATACCAGAGAATCCATTGAAAGCAATATCGCAATTAATACACGATTTTGAGAATGTACACCGAAATAAACAAAAAGCTATCATCGAACAAAAACCTGAACAGAAACCTACAAAGAAACTGGAGCTTGTATCCTCCGATGTTAAAAGTGGGTCGCGGCAGGGCTCTTTGAAACGACGCTCACGACTCGATCAACACAATGAAGCTCAGACCGAGAGAAACTTTAGAGTTACTACACCAAAAGATAAGAAAACTAAACAATATACTGTGATGGATATTACAAAAATTCCTTATCAACAAATTCCCGTCGAAGATAGACACTCGGAAAAAATCCAAAAGAAGAAAATAACTGATATATTAGATGAAGCAAAAGAAGCTAGAGGCGAAGCAGTCCGCGGACCTTCCAAATTAAATTCTAGATTGAATTCACTTGCACAGCCGAAGAGATCATATGTTCAGGCCCACAGCGAAGAGTATCAAACTAAATATGGCAGAACTATAATGGCAGATAGACTGCAAAGATTAGCAGCCGCTCCACCGCCGCCCGCGCCCGATCGAATTACAGGGACTCTAAGTTTTAGAAATAAAGTGAAGCGAAGTGGCGAGGCTGCGTCCGCAGTATCTATGAAACTGCAACCTCCACCTGTGCCACCCTTAGGTGTGTAAAGGTGAATTTTATTTCTTTTCTTGCAATAACGATTCGAATGGTAATAGGCAAGCCAATTATTGATGTAAAATAAAATGTTTGCAAAGTAAGGCACACGATTGGTTACGGTTAAACATCAGTAAATGACAGCTGACACTTGACAGTACCCTGACAGGATTTTTGTGTAGAGTACAAATTAAAATAAGTAATATAAAGTAAAATAATTTGCAATAATCAAGTGAATCAGATTTTAGGTCCAAAGTTCCAAACAAACTTTTTGCGGTTACGACAACACTGAAATTGTTTGTTTCAACCTAAATTCTAATTCCAAATTATTTTACTTTGTATAAATAGTGTGATATTGCCGTGAAGTTGTACTCTATGCAAAAAAATCCCTTGTAAAATTACAAACTGTACTGTACTGTCAACTGTCATGTACTGCTAAACCAAATGACAATGCCAGATCGTATCCCACCTACTTTTATTAATTTACACATAATGTAAATTAATGAAAATGATTATTATATGAAAATAAACTGTTATTCTGTAGAAGTTGCCGAAAAGAAGTTAATGAAAAAAGATATTCAATCCATTTCCTGTTTAACTCACTTTGAGAAAAACGAATGTCAATTGCGTTAGTTCGTACGCATTAAAGCCGTTAAAAAAATTGTTAATTAAAAATGTCATAATTATAAAATATTATTTATGGATTTTAATAAATATTTTGTTTTACGGATTTAAATACACGAAGCAATAATGGATTTTATGTAATTGTTATGAATATTGTATTAGGTACATATTGTTGTATTACAGTCATTCTTTCGCATTTGCCCGTTAGGTGTAACGAAACGTCATTGACGTGGTAAGTTAACACGAAGTAGGAACTCTTTCCTCCGCAAGACAGAACAAAAAGAAGAATTCATAACGTCAGCTCCTTAATTGTCATGTACATACGACCGTCACTAATATCCAGCAAAATAGAATTATATAATAATGAATGAATTAACTAATATGTGACGCCTCGTTTATCAAAGTGTTATTGTTGTTATCATTGTGTGTGCCTATCGTCTTTGACTATACTCCTTCTGACTGTATCACAAATCATTATAAGATGTCTGCACTGGTAGCACTGGATCATAGTTTGAGTAGGTACCGCCCGTCCTTTCCCTGCTTATTTATTATTTTCACAACTGAAACTGCACCTAACCTAATGTTATTTAAAAACTTAAGGTAACCTAAATATAATAAGTTTCCTTTGATTTAAACAGAAACCGCAAGTCCTAAAGGCAGTTCGACATATTCTTAGTTATCAGTAATAAATCATCAATAAAATGCTACATTTGGTATGCTTGTAAACTGACTTTTATTGGTGGGGCAAAGCTCTATAGAATTTCTGGCATTGTCCTTTATGTAGGAAATACAATTTTTTCGCCAAAACATACTATTTCTTGGTCTATTAGGTACTTGATTTATTTATAATACAGTTTTAACTATTATATTATTGTTTAGACCGAGCAGTCAGGACACGTCACTGTACCAGCACCAGTCCCGATGATAAAGATAAACTGACTCCAGGGCTCGGACCGTCCTGTAATAAACCAATTATTGCGCCGGAAACGCCTCAAACATTGTAAGTAATTGAATCTAAGAATCTAGAACAGATTGTCTTTGTGATAATATGTTTTTTTTGTTTAGTTGCCTAATTAGTAAATTAATTATAGTAGCGGCAGGAGGGGGGCGCGAAACAATAGACGCGCTCTGTCAGTTTTCTTTGTCTTGTCTACCGTGCATACCCCCCTCCTGCCGCTCACATACCTAAGGCGCGGCCAACTAGTTCCGCACGGACTATAATAATTAAAGTTGGGTTTATTAAAACAGCTAAGCCTTTAGTTTCGAAATTATTATTAAAAATGCATGTATGATTAAGACTACTATAATCAAGATTATAGCTTTTATTGTGTTCGTGTAAAACACATTCAATTATTAAATAATAAAACACGTAAATACTAGTCGTATTAGGTACCGTTCTATACTCTATTCACGGAACGAAAAAATTAAATGTAAACAACATTTGCCTACTCTTAATAGAGTTTTTATTTTTTATTTTTAAATAGCCTATGGAATGTCTTACTGCTGAGCAAAGGCCTCCCCTTTTGCCTTCCAAACCTAGAGAGGTTTAAAATAGAGATTTTGTGCCGTTTCCAACCATGCTAGCCTCGCAAACACGTCTAGATCGTCACGCCACCTATGCCGCGGCCGACCTCGACGACCACGTCCTCCTAGATAGATTTATTTTCTGTAAAATCGATGAAAAATTCGAAACCTACTTGAATAAGAAGTGTTTCAAATAAATTAACATCACATAATTTATTTTTGTTAGAAATAATGTTATGATATATTTTACAGAAAATATCTCTATTGAGAGTAGTCAAAATAAGTTGTTTACGTTTTATTTTTTCGTTCCGTGAATAGGGTACCTCATAATTCTGGATATAGCTATTCAGTTTAGTTAATATTAATGACAATTTAATCTAACTAGAATTGCAAAAACGTTGAAATCAAGTGGCGATAAATTTAATGTAGGTTTAATCATAAACAACATAAAAATGTAAAAAAACATAAAATTAACAATATTTATACACGAAAATCTTGGTACAGTCGTCCCTGAGCTCCATACCTACACGAAAAAACATTCTCCTTTGTCTCGCAGAAAGAAGAAACTGGTGGCAGTTGAATCATACGTAAAACATCGTTATAGACGCGTCACGTCTACGACGGCCATCACCGAACCTCCGAGTGCACAGAAGTCGCGGGTCTCTTTTTCACCGAACGACGTCGAACTCGGTACGTACAGTATGTAGCCGAATGGAATATTGATATTTTATTATTTAAATATACCTAGGGATCTATTACGTAACCGTATGTTAGGTGGATGGATAAAGCTAACTTTATCCAGATAAACCTAGTTTTATGCAAGGCCATTGGATGAAGTAAGAATGAATAAGCCTACCAGTCAGTCAATAGATAGTGTTTGGTAAAGGTGTACTCATTAACACATTACGCATTACACATTCCTCGCACAGCTCCGGTGGAAAGGGTCACACCTTTTCACATCCTCGCTACACATTTTCGCACCGCACATTTTCATCGCACAGCACTGGTGGATGTCCAGCCTAAAGGTCGGTTTTCATCAAAACTATTGTCTATTCAATTTTGCAAGCATGCCGTTTTTCTGAATTTGTTCCGCCAGAATACACGCTTTGTCGGCCCTTCGGTTCATTCCCACTCTCGCCCAACACTCAGCTCAGGAAGTCGGCGGCTCGCTTTGCTCGCCACCTCCACCCAGTCGGTCCAATTAAGACCTTCGTTGCGAGGTTCTGGCTCCACGATTAAAAAAGCACTCTAGGGGTAGGACAAAGTCTGATCAGGTGGAGTCGGGGGTGCTCTGTTTCGGATTGACATACGTTTCGAGCAATTTTTATGAATGTGAAGTGGAGGCTGTTCCCAATATAAATTAAAGCTTCTTCTTTAATACATGCATAATATTAATCATTCATTTTAGATAATGCTAACTTTATCCAACTACGTCTGGATAAAGTTAGCATTGTCCAATAGTAGCTGGATAATGTTAGAACGTTTCAATAATTTCGGACTTTAACTATAAGGGCCTTGGATAGAACTAGGTTTATCTGGATAAAGTGAGCTTTATCCAACCACGTAACATTAACCGTAACATATAATCTACTAAGGCTCAGTTGTACCAACTAACTATAACCGTAACTAGGCCAAAATTTCTGTCAAATCCAATACAAATTTGACATAAATATGTTATGCTTACGGTTATAGTTAGTTGGTGCAACTGAGCCTAATTGCTACAACTTTTTGGTCATATCATAGCGTCTTCGTCATCATCTACAACGGCACAAGAGTCTACCGAGTTAGGAAGCAAAATACATCATATTGTTAATACCATTATGATGACTAATTCACAAGGTCTGGAAGTTCTTAATGAATGTCGCGAGAGCAATTCTAGAATAAGCAAAGAAATCACTGATGAAGATTCTCTCGCTGAAACTTTGTCTAGGTCTGAACGTATATCTTCCGACTCTGATTACACCATAGATATATTAAATGACAATAATGTACTAACGTCAGTCGAAAGCAAAAGAAATTTCGACAAAGACCTGAATCAGAAGCAAGACAATGCTGAAGTGAAGGATGCAACTCAATACGATGTAAATGAAATAAAACCCTTAAAATCAATCACGGAAGTAGATAAGTTAGAACATGTTTTGCGTAACCAAATCTCGGTAGGCAGTTTTCAAAAACGGTTGCGGATCAAAAATTTGACATTAACGCCGAAACAATCGATGCAGCGAGTATTCATGTTACAGTCTGGGGATGCGAGTTCGCTACTTGTTCAAACTTCAATGACACAAATCATTAACGAAAAAAAAGATGATAACATTTCAGATTTGAAGGCTTTGCCTGTGTTATCTAAACCTCATTTAGAATGGAATTTCGCTAATTTTCCAATGCAAATTGCAACGGTTGGATATGCGTTCCCAGAATATAAATCAATCCAATGTAGTTCCAATTCTATAGTACAGCTATTTGACGGACTGTCAAAGGGCTCAGAGAAGCAAACACCTTTACTTGAAACTAGTAATAAATCTGATAACCACAGTCAATGTTTCAAAGGTGGAAAGAGTCAAGTTCGCTTAGAGGAACTTGATCCCGTTGACGTTCTGGCTGAAACACTAGAAACAATATTGAAAGATAGTACTCATGTCATAAAATCTCCCAAAAAGGAAGAAATAAAGCAGTGCGTTAAAGCTGATACGGAACCTAACTATGTCTTTTTAGATTTTAGTGAAAATAAACCAATAGAGGTTTCGGTAAATAGCGACCAGACACTAACTAACGCTTTAATGGAAAAAAAAGAAACCGCTTCTGCAACAGGAAAACTTGATAGCATCGAATACACAACGTCCTTAGACATGTTAGTTAACCTCTTAAACGAAATTCATAAAATCACAACCTGTCAAACACAAATGACTAACACCAATAAAAACGATTATGAAAACCAACAAAGTCAGGAATTGGAAACTATTTTAAATAAAACAGCTACCCCGGAGTATTCTATAAGAAGCAGTGTTTGCGATGTCCTTTCTTTTACGTCTCTTGATAGACTTCGTCAGTTGGACTCTCACCCGAGTCTATACTCCTTCTATTTATCCGACTTAGAAGGATCTGAAAAGTATAACAATAAAATGAATTTCCCTACAGAAATATTTCCATTCGACAGTAAAGAACTATGGTATTCGAAGCCAATTTTCGCTGATAAAGAAGTAAGTGCAGATATTTTAGACGTAGCGCAGTTTAATAGATGTACAGACGTAACAACGTCACAAAGTTTCCCGATTAGTATAAGTCGCAGTACAAACATGACCAACTCACTCAGAGCGCTCGGCGTACCCTCCACACAATCAATGGTGTCTTTCGCGAAATACCATTCAGTATATCCAAACACTTCGTCACTTTATGACAAAGACGTTATAGATATTCCACAGATAATGATTAAAGAATCCAACCAATCTCTTGGTGTTTATGAAGTAAAGCAAACAATCGAAAAACAAAATGTAAAGATGTTGTATAAAAAGAAAATAAAATCCTTTGATAAAGAGAACATTGATGATAAAAATGGAAAGGTAACTAAAGGTAAATTTTGTCTAAAAACAGACATTGATCCAATTATGAAAATGAAGAGAGATATTTTGGTTACGGTTTATTCAATTTTGGTGTTCACCGTATTTGCTGCTTTGTCGTTTCCTGAAATGCTGTATCGTGTTTATTGAGAGCCATGAAATGTATTGGTGTTGGATCACGTGCATAAAACTGTTTACTATAAATTTTAAGTTTATTTTTTGTATTTTTAATAATTTGAATATCTACTGGTATAGTCGTCGGCTAAGCGCCGATTTTAACAAGGTCAGATTACTTTGAGGAATAGTTGGAGGTTTTGACAGAGTTTCTATACAAAACCTATCAAAACTTCAAATTTATTCCATAAATAAAAGTTATTCGACTTTGGTAAAATCCGCCCTAAAAGTGTTAAGGACTGTCTCACAATCGTCAGTTACTGGTCAAGCAGAACGCGTATTTTACGCGCGTCAAGACGTTAATAGTGTTGCGTTATAGCTTCGCGTGCTCTGGACGTCACACTGAAGGTACCTATGACGCGGCGTACCTGCTGTACCCACCCATCAGCATTCCAAAGAGAATATAACCACTACGTGACATTGTTAGCAACCTGTGTGTTTATAGTAAGAAAAATAGTAATTACACCCTTAAAAAATAACTAATAATATCCAGCAGTTACGTCGGTGCAAAATGTAATGAAATTCAACGCGGCGTAAGAACCTACGCCGCGACAGAACGCCGGGTGCTTGTAGCGGTACACGTTGGCGATGGTGTTACGGTTGGTATTCTGCAGGGGCACTCGCTCGGCGTCACCGACGGCGGCGGCGTCAGTGACGCTGCAGTCGCCGCGTTAGTACCGCTTGACTCGAAACTCCAAGGCTTATTGTGAAACAGGCCCTTAATCTGATAACTCCATTTAAACGATATCACAGCCAATGAAAATGTATTTTTAACCGACTTCTCCAAAAAGGACGAGGTTCTCAAATGTGACGGGCATAACCCCGACATATATGTACCGATTTGGATGAATCTTCTATTGTTTGAAAGTGTTTTCTTCCGAAATGGTCCCATTCAATATAGGGAAGATCTGATGAAGACATTCAGAGATAGACAATGGAGCTCCTTAATGACGAACAGTAAACATATGTGACTGGATTACAAGCAGCGTCTTTAGTACTTAGGTCTAACGATATATTAATTAACGCCAATAAATAGAAAAAGAAAAAACTTATAAACAAAAAAAAAAGATAATGGCACCTACCATATTATAAAATTAGTTTCGGAAGTCTGTGCTAATTCACGCTGAACCAAATTGAAGGCACCGACTTTTGAAACTGTTAATTTTATAATGTGGTAATTAATTATATTATTCGTTGTTTTGAAGTCGTTTTTTATAATTTTAATTTAAATCGAAGAAGCGAAGTCTAGACTGGACTAAAATCTGTACTTTTTTAAATAGCCCCCAAATTCGCGCACCCCTCACAGTTTCCTAGTTTTTATACATAATTTTCTTCTCTTATTCAAATTTATTATGCAGTTTTATTCATTGCCTGTTCAATCGTTCTAATGAAGTCACCAGTTTAATAAAACTCTTAGCCGACGATATGCAATAATCTGTAGTTTAAACATTACTTTAAAATCGTATGCATAAATGCATAATAATATTCCAATGGCAATCTAGGCCAGTCGCCAGGTAGTTTTACCTCGCCTTCTAAAAGACCCGTCAGTTCTGATTTTTGGATATGTGTATTTGAATTTTTCGACCTTAAGTGACTTCTGCTCACTCCGCCATTTTGGATTAAAATCCCCAAAAATGTTTTTTATTAAATAACTCCTTATCCATGGGTTTTACGGCAAAAATAGTTGAAATCAATTTTATAGAGCACTACATTTTATATACTTTTTTTCGTGAGCATTGTTTTCCTAAATTAATAATTTATGAAATATTGCGCTTAAATTCACAATTATTACAAAACCTTATTTTTAACCTGCGTAGCAAAAAGAGGTGTGTTATAAGTTTGAAGCCTATGTCTGTCTGTCAGTTTGTCTGACTGTCTGTGTGTTTCTGTTGCATCGTAGCTCCAAAACAGATGAACCGATTTCGATACGGTTTCTTTTGTTTGAATGCTGGTTTAAACAAGATGATTATAGGCTTTGTTTGATTGAAATCGGTTTAGCCGTTGCCAGATTTTTAGCTTTTTTCACAAAGTGAATTCTATACACATTATATACCAGAGATCTCTACACCAACTGAAAAGAGCTTATTACACCCGCCGTTTTGCGTGTAGCTATAGAAAACAATGCTTACGAAAAGTATTGTAGGAAATTTAATCCTTTACAGAATTGATCTGAGCTATATTTGCCGTAAAACCCATAGATAAGGAGTTATTTAATAAAAAAAACATTTTTAGGGTCTTTAATCCAAGATGGCGGAGCGCGCTGAATTCACTCAAGGTCGAAAATTTGAATTTTTCTGAATACCTAAATATAACACATATCCAAAAATCAGAACTGACGGAACTTTTGCAAGGTAAACCCGTTTTTTGCGACCCCGGCGACTGGGCTAATCTTAGTATTTTTTTATTTAATCAATTTTAAGTACCTATAACTAATTTACTGATATAACCTTATGTCTACGAATTCAAGTGTATGATTTGATCCAGGGCTAACATCCTTCTATTTGAACATTATTTATTTTTCGTAATCTGAAATTATATGTAAAGTATTAAAATCTGTCGTCTTTTAAATTTATTCTGTACCTATTACATATTTATTAAAAAATAAGTTTTAAAATTATTATATTCTGTGGTTGTTAATTTTACAATAAGTAGATATCTTTAGCGAGTTTGTCTTTAAACCGCTTTGGTGAATGTGATTAGTCGACCCGCGAAATTCTATTTGCTTTTCTTTTTAAAAACTCATAAATTGAATTTCGCGGGTCGTCTGATCGCATTCACCTTAAGATTATAGTTTCACGTTATAAGCTTCACCTCGGCTCCCACTTTTCAGATTTCTTGATATTTAAATAATTAATTGAGCAGCACGCACACACAGCATCTGATGTTGTGTACCTACGCCATGTTTCGCGTAAGTACCTTATACAGGGTTATTGGTAAAACACTAACAATATTATTATACAGACAGTGCCATCCACGAAGACGCGCCCCACTCTGTCTCAATCGCGTGTTATCTCTCGATCTTCATCTTAGAATGAGAGAGAACACAAGATTTAGATGATGAGTAGGGCGCGTTGTCGTGGATGGCACTATCTGTACGGCATTTCGATATAAATGATAAACTTTTTCCTTATAAACATTTAATTATAATTATACCTTATTGAAAATTGGCCCCGATTCTATTGAGCACCTACTAAACTCAACTAAAAATATTGCTATCCTTTACTTGCAGATGAAACAAGAAAGAAATGGAAAAACGGAGCTGTCAAATAAGGTTGAACTAAAATTTTTAAACAGATTTAGATGACACCTATGTATATGCCGCCTAAAAATATCGTGATGTTCAACAAGTAAACTAGCTTGACAGCCCTAAAAATGTTCTATCCCTTTCTTGTTTTGCCTGTTAATAAAAGATAGCAATGTTTTTAGTTAAGTTTAGTTGGTTCGTAACTGAATCAGCACTACTACCGTTCTTCACCGTCTTCGTTTTCCTCGCTGATCGGTGGACCTAACGTAGTTACTTCTATGTCTGTATTCTCAATCCAGTCATGTTTCCTCATATACAGTAGCTGCAAGTGCGCTTCTACGCAGAATATCTGAAAATTATTAAATTATTATCAGGAGATCATTATGTATATAGTAGGAGGAACACCATACCTCGTTCCCCTACATTCCGTCAGATGTGGCTTGGCCCTTAAAGTGCTTACAAATATTGCGAGGCATGCGCCGCGAATATTTTGCCACGCGTAGCTCAGGCTCTGAGGATGAGCTCACTGTGAGTATTCGCCGCTCGCAGTGAGTCACTCTGTCCACACAGCCCTAGGCATGCGCGACAAGCCATTCGCGGCGCATGCCTCGCATCGTCTTTATGCACCCTTAGATTTGTTGCACAGTGCACTGTGGGCTCGTGTATAGGGTTGCCAGGCTCAAAAATAGAAAAGCCGGACACAGATTAATATTTAGCCGGACATTTTGCCCTGAAAACTTGACACTGGTTTTAAAAGAAAGAAAAAATTTGATAATTTTATTTGTGTATTTATTACTGTTATTCATTTGAGACTTACACCCATATTCTAAGACGTTCCTCCAAAACTTACTCGACTCGGGACGGCCTCGAAAACGCATTCAAAATTGTATTCTTAGTCGAAATTTCGAGTGAACTTTGAGGTTCCTCGACTGAGGGGTCCTCAAATGAGTCGAGGTGGAGTGGAGTCATTACGTCATAATTTTAATTATCTGCATCGCGCAAATAACGCTGAGATAAATAGTTGTAAGGATTATCGTAAGCATATTGGATAAAGTATTTAAGTTCATTTTTGTTACATACGAACTTTGACACTTCCTTCCTTAAGATAGGTTCCGAGATACCCTGAGTTTGACAGATGATTCCTTACCTCAACTGAGGAAAAAGTCGAGTCGAGAACGTTTATGTCAACTATAACTACCGATGGTAGTGAGAAAGACTGAGTCGAGGTGGAGTCAAGTCGTGTAAGTTTTGGAGGAACGTCTTAGAATATGGGTGTTACTGTACTCTTAATTATATGTGTGATAATGCGTGAGTCGCTCGCGCGCTTTCGTTCGGCATTTTTTGGCGGGGCGGGGTTGGCCAAAAGCCTAACAAAAGCCGGATGGGCCGGACTTGTATATATTTGGCCGGACACGATTGTAGAAAGCCGGACACCTGGCATCCCTACTTGTCTCAACAATGCGTTAACGACAGTTGGATACCTAACAATCGTGCGTCGATCGATCTGCATATTAATAACCAACTGAGACCCACAAGTTGCATTGTTTGTTTTCATATTAATAGAGAAAAGCAATTACGAGTAACCTTTCGACGGTCCACAGTGAATCCATCTAATCTAAACGTGTAGCCAAAGATGCTGGTAGATATTTTCGACTCGTAGACTTTCAAGTAGTTGTCCTCGGTGAAGAGGGGGTAATTCAATATCTTGTAGCTACCTGCTTGTATTGGACATTCCAACCTGTAATAAAACAAAATTACTTAAAAAAAAATAACAACCCGTCTTTTTCTCCGAAGGGTTTGGCAGTGGTGTACAGTAATACACCTCATTTCGTCGTCCCATGTACTAGGGGTGGCGAGCCTATTGCCATCAACCGGGCATAAATCCAAACTCCGGGCTGCTACTGAGGAATTCCACACGAAAAAACCAAATAGCTGCCCGACCTGAGGATCATACCCAGGACCTCACGATCAGCAGTCACGCTTGCCATCACTAGAACAACGAGGCAGAAATCAAAAGAATTAAAAGAATAAAAACCGGCCAAGTGCGAGACGGACTCGCGCACGAAGGGTTCTGTACCATTTTCTATAAAAACGAGCAAAAAAAATCACGTTTGTTGTATGGTAATCACGTTTTTTTAGTATTTGTTGTTATAGCGGCAACAGAAATACATCATCTGTAAAAATTTCAACTGTCTAACTCTCACGGTTCATGAGATACAGCCTGGTGACAGACGGACGGACGGACAGCGGAGTCTTAGTAGGTAATAGGGTCCCGTTTTACCCTTTGGGTACGGAACACTAAAAAAATATAGAATGTACTGAATAAAATATTAATTTGGAACATCTGGAAACTAAATAAGCTATGGGCGGTCATTTCACACTATTGCATACATAGGTCAATTGACCGCCCGCAGAGTTTTAAATTTTCGGATGTCCAAAACAAATTTTCTTAGTCTCCACTCCCCTATATTTTGCTCGTAATGTAGGCGCGATCGCGATGTTCTTGCACAAATGATAAGTGACGTCATTTGCCACGCTGTCTTAATTGCCGTAATTAATCCCATTGACTGATTGTCCGTTAACCAACGTGTCAAATAACAGATAACACTGAAGTGAACCTCGAATTATTACGATCACCATGAAATTAAATAATTAAGTTATTTTTTAAGGCGATAATACTGTCTCGTGACTTCGGTAGATAATTCCTTTGATAAGCAATTGAATATGATATTATTATGACAATGTATAAAAAGGCCTGATAACATTTTCGAAAACAAACTATCTTTATAGTTTTATTGAGAGTACTTTAAGTGATTTAATTAATGACCCCCGATTTTGCAGTAAGCAATTTGTGCTTTATGATGTACCGGGCTCTGCCCTTTCGCCGAAAATTGTTTGCCAGATTTTCACTTGCCAACTAACGTTTCGCAGAATTTTATTTTGCCGAATAATCATTTGCCAACTTATCATATAATTTTGTTTTATTTCCCAACCTCACAGTTACCAACTGTACGTTTGGTCTGCATTTCATGACACTTTTTAAAATGCCAACTTTCAAGTAGCAGAATGTGTAAATTACAAGGATGCCATTTTCATTTGGGACAGATTATATACGGGTATTATTGTTATTAAAATATTTTTTTTCACTTTATCTTTAATGTGACCTAACCTAACTGTTTCCTTTAACAAAAGCGATTCGCTTCTGGCACATCGCCGGCCGCCGCCGCGACACGCTCGCTTCGCTCGCTCGGCTCGTGCCTTGTTTGTCATACTCTAACCTAACCTAACCGAAATGTTTGACAAATGATAAATGTCCCAAACGTTTTGTGTCATTCTAATAACCAGCTTAAAAATAATTCTACCAAATGAAACGTTGTCATACAAAAATTTGCTAATCGTTAGTTGTCAAAGTGAAACATCGGCGAAACGTTGGTTGGCAAGTGATAATCTGCCAAACAGTTTTCGGCGAAAAGGCAGGATACCCCGGGCAATAACCTTAACTCCGTTCATGTATGTGACTATGCCCGAAATAGAAAACGAACCCAGAACCCAGGCTCGACAGCCGGGCTTGATACCACAAATCAAAGGAGGATTTTCATAAAGAAAAACCTTAAGGATGTATAATGAAGTCTCACTTTGGTCTGGCATAGTGGAACAGCATTCCGTACAGCTCTTGCTCGTCCTCGTCCTCGTCACTGCACCCGTTCTTCACCAACATGAACGACCGGAAGAAGTCGCACGAGTCGATGTTGCGGATGTCCACACACTTCTGCATGGTCGCCTGGAAATATGGAGCATGCAATAAAGTTCTTGTGTTGCAGTCGAGTCCTAGCCAGACATAGCTGGGGACGCAGCGTAGAACGCCCCCTAGCCAGATGGACCGACGACCTGAAGAAGGTAGCTGGGGTGGACTGGATGCGGAAGACGGAGGACAACCAGTGTTTCGGCGCAACTTGGGACAGGCCAGGCCCAGCGACTTCGATTATGACTATGTGATAACAGCAGTGATAGCGTAGTGGTGTGACCGTCGGACTGCCAAGTCATTGGTCTCGAGTTACCCAAGGCACGCACCTCTAACTTTTCGGATCCATGTGCGTATTGTATAATTATCACTTGCTTTAAAACGGTGAAGGAAAACATCGTGAGGAAATCGGTATGCGTGAGAGATATTTCTCGACGGCATTTGAAGCCAAGTCAGAAGCCCGTGGGCGGCATAAACTCTGACACCAGGTTAGTCACTTACCAAACGAAAAGAAGAATATGTGATTACGATTATGTGACTGCGATTTATGCTTAATTGATTGATCGTTTCCATAAATACTTATTTCTGACTCAATCGATCACAGTCGTCTGGACATCTTTCCATCGAAGTTAATTCAATAATTGTTACAAGCAAGTTGATAGTCGCAGACGCAGGCCTAGTCCTTTGATGGCGACGCTGTTTATCGCCACTAATCGTACAGTAGCAGCGTGCGCATGAGTTCTTGTTAATCTTGTTTGGGGAACGAGGATATTGTGTAGGTACTATATTACTTAATTCTTACGGCCCAGCTCAAATAGTCACGGTCGGGCTAATCACATGACCCGAATTTCAGCTCAGTATAGTTCGTGGAAATAATTACAAAGTAGGTAAGTAGAACCTTTAAAATATCACGCCCGGTGTACACTCTTGCCGAGACAGCCCGAAACTTAGATGTTGCATGTCCTTTGCGCTACTATATGTTAAATTATGTTAAGAATAGAGATGGCGCGGCTGTCGCGGTGACAATGCACAGGTAAGTATTAAATTTTCAAAAAAGGGTTATTTTTATGCAGAAATGAAATTTTGGGTTAGGGGGCAACTAGTCCACTTCGAAACTGGGACCAGGGGCCAATTCCACCTTTTCTAATTTGATAATAGGCAACTGGGTCCACGTTAGTTTAGGTATTGGGACGATTGCACTACTGAATATTCTTCTAGGGGTTTATTGGTCCCAATAAAGTGATATTGATTGTAGCAAATAAGGGGAATGTTTTGGCGTATTAATTAATGGTAACTTTAAATAGCAATTTCTCAAAAATTATTATATTGTAGTACAAAAAAGTTATTTATTATTATGGGTAAATACTCTAAATACCGTTTTGGATTAGTACTCCCCTTTCTGACTAACATCGTAGGTAGAGTATTTGACTTTGACTAACACATGAATAAATATTATTCCAGTACAATACCTTAATCTTCCAGCCATTTGGAACATCTTCGGATATGTTGAGCATACCACTTAGAAGCGAATCGTATGTATGTGTGGACAAGCTGAGCTCCGACACGGTAATGGCGGTCTTTGCAGTCTCATAGCAAGGACCCACCCGGATCACCAGCAGGTGAGTTGGAGCCATGGAACAGACCACTAACGAGATGTAAAACAGTAAAATAATTAGATACCACATTGCACTGATATGTTAGTAACAGTACCTACACCTAGTTATGAGGGCTCATGGAGACATTATACCATTATACCAACTTAATATTTTTGAACCATTTTCATTTTAGTTCATTGCGATTATGAACTTTGAATAAAAGGTTTAAAGTCTGATATTGCACTGGACGTTGATGCCATTTAGTGTAGTGTGTTTGTATAATTATTTTTTAATGTTATTATAATGAGATGATTATCCAATGTGTATGTCCTACCTACACCATCAAACACATGGATTTCAACATACACAACTTTGAATTGTGATCCCTAAAATCTTGTTCAACATCCGTGACTTGGTGGGTGACCTATTTGTATTGTTAAGATGTAGTTGAACTGTGGTGTTAGCTACTAGTGTGGTATGTTAACCCTAGGCGCATACGGAGCCGCAGGCCGCGCAGGCAAAACAGTATAGTCACAGTTTTGCAATCTACAGGATGTAAACGAAATCATGTAATTCCTTCAAACTTCGTGATGTACCGCTGACACAGATTAACCCTGTACGGGGTACTTTTGGATTCAATAAATAAAAAATGACAAGATGTAAACATGTGTTCTTAACGTGAGCTATTTTAGCACCCCGAACGAATTGCGCGGCTATCGCTGGCCACGCGATCATTTAACTCGGGGCGCCAAAATGCCTCACGTAAAGAACACAGCATGTTTATTTCTTGTGTTTTTTTTATTGAATCCAAAAGTATCCCGTTCAGGGATAATCTATGTCAGCAGTACATCAAGAGGTTCGAAGGAATTACCTACATGATTTCGTTTACACCCTGTATAGTTACAGTTGGGCAGCTGGCGGCTGCGGCTGGATTGTAAAACTGTGACTGAACTGTGTTGCCTGGGCGGCCTTCGTCTCCGTATACACCTAGGCTAAGAAGAGTTGATTTTCTGTTGATCAGTAAGTATTTTTATAAGTACTCCGATCGTGGACCAACGAAGGTCATGCAGTTGGTATAATAACCCCCGATTTCTGAAATGCTGATCAATTTAATCTGTTGTCAAATTTTATTTCAACGCTTGTGTTTGTTCGACCAACTCTCACCTCGGTTACCTATCATAAGTTCGAAAAATATTTGACCGAATTTCATTTCATCTAAAACTTTTCAACTATTATTGTTGCATTTTTTTTTACTTCATCGAAGTCACGTCTGCCACTGTATCAGCTAACCTATTATCAATTCGACTTTTTTCGTTACTCCGACGTCTTATTTGGTCGAAAAACTTTTTACCGAAGTTACAATTAGCCGAAACAACATTTGTTCGAAGTATTATGTTTCCGAACATTCATTAGAATTAGAAAGCAAGCATGCAGCGTGCAAGACAAGCATGCAACATGTAAGCAGGCATGCAACATGCAGCAAGCATTGTTTCTGTCACGGCTCCGGCGCTGCGGGGTTTGGGTGGGCCCACGCGAGCTTATCGTCGCAGATGGTTTTAACGCTCACCACCTGCTCCTCAGCTCATGGGCCGCCCCATCCTTGCGCACCTACGCGGGCTTAAATTACACTCAAGGGGTAGGGCAGACAAAACTGCGTGATATATGAAATATTTTTATTTTAGTTTTTTCAAATAAAATCATACCTGCATTAGTTATGAATTCAGAAAATTTAGTTTCTAATCCGTGACCCCAAATATGACCTAAATTGTAAACATAGCTAATCATAGCTATAGACAGATAGATTTTAGCATATGTTTTACGAAATCTTTGAAAAGCTATTTCTCTTAAACTATCGAGTTTTGGGGAAAGTTGTAGAACAAAAGATATCCCTTATTATGGGTACTATAACACCCTTTCGGCTTAGTACCCCCTTTCCGACTAACCTTGTATAAATTCAGTAAAATAATACCTATGCGATGATCTAAAAATATGTCAAATAATGCATATAGCAAAAATGACGTCGGTCAATAGTTTTCGGTAAAATGAAATTCGAACAAAAAAAATTCGGAAACGTGATCGGTTCCCACTCCCCTCACGTGACATGAGATTAGCTGATTAGTAAATTTTTGTGTTAATCAGCCTTTCATAAACCGAGGGTTAA
This sequence comes from Amphipyra berbera, assembly GCA_910594945.2. Classification (NCBI taxonomy): domain Eukaryota; kingdom Metazoa; phylum Arthropoda; class Insecta; order Lepidoptera; family Noctuidae; genus Amphipyra; species Amphipyra berbera. The sequence goes on along the minus strand of OU343136.1, from coordinate 2,132,507 downwards.
GACTCATGGAATATTTTAGTTTTTCGCATCAAACTAATGATATAGGTACACTCTTCAAAAAATATTTGAAGTCAAAGCTCCATGGAGCATCTCTTGACCGAGACCTTGACGGGGGAAATAACAAATTAATAATTTTAAACAAAACAATCATAATTATTATAAAATATCGTCGGATAGGTATTAGGTAACATTTAATGTCGATAACAAATAAAGATAGCGAATGCGAGCATCTATATAATTTATCTAGATAGCAACAACATCAAGTAAGTCAAAACAAAAATTAAGTAGGTAGGTAGGTACTTAATACCTAGTTAATTATCGCAACATAAAATATAGCGTATCATCCTTGTGGATTTACGTATTATCTACATTATCTATATGTATAATATAGATAATCCGCTGCACCGAAGAAGGCAGCTGGCATGAACGGGGTGCAAAAGATAGAACCAGGTGTTGGAACGCAGCCTAAGAGAAGCGGAGGCCTGCAGTACATTTAAGGCTGGACATCCACCAGAGCTGTGCGAGGAAAATGTGCGGTGCGAATTCGTGTAGCGAGGATGTGAAACGGTGTGACCCTTTCCACCAGAGCTGTGCGATGAAAATGTGCGGTGCGAAAATGTGTAGCGAGGATGTGAAACGGTGTGACCCTTTCCACCAGAGCTGTGCGAGGAATGTGTAATGCGTAATGTGTTAATGTGTACCTACACATCTACCTTTGCCAAACACCATCTATTGACTGACTGGTAGGCGTATATTTTCAAATCCTCGCACACATTCCTAGCAACACAATCCTCGTAACACATTCCTCGTAACACATTTCTCGCAACACATTCCTCGCAACCCATCCCTCGCTCGCATTTCTTGCTTGTTTTGTATGAACAAAAACCTCGCGCAGCTAAGCGCATATCCACCAGAGCTGCGCAGAGCGAAGCTAGGTAAATGAAGTGATTCTATTGGTGCTTACAAAACACATTCCTCGCTACGCAGCTTAGCACAGCTCTGGTGGATGCTCAGCCTTATGAGAGTATTTTTGAGGTGCCAGTAATCATTTATACAGCAAGAACTGTGTGTGGAAGGGCACGTTCCTGTATGAAAACCTAATGAGTCATTCCTTACAAATAGACAGAAAACCAAGAGAGTGCATTAAAAAGACAATGCGAGGGGCGATACTTTAACCACGTCAGTCACTTGGATACTTTACCAACCTCGCTGATTGGCTTATCTTTTTAACCGACTTCCAAAAAGGAGGAGGTTACTATGTTCGTCTGTATGTATTTTTTTTTTTGTGTTTGTTCATCGATATTTTCGCCAATTGTGAACCGATTTTGATGATTCTTTTTTTAATGGATAGAATATACTTGAAGTTGGTCCCATTTAAATTTGGTGAAGATCTGACGAAGAACTTCGAAGATAGACAATGAAACTTCTCAATGACGAACAGTACGCATATTGTGATCATGTGATTATGTTACGAGCAGCGTCTTTAGTAGGTCCAACCAAGTTTTAATTAAGGCCACTAAAATGAAAAAAAAAAAATTTTTTTTTTTAAAAATTTAAACCGACTTCAAAAAAAAGAATAAAATAATTACCACATAAAATTAACAGTTTCAGATGTCGGTGCCTTCAATTTGGTTCAGCGTGGATCAGCACCGACTTCTGAAACTGTTAATTTTATGTGGTAATTATTTTATTCTTTTTTTTGAAGTCGGTTTAAATTTTTTGTAATAAAATATTTTATTTTTTTCATTTTAGTGGCCTTAATTAATTACCACTGCATTAGCTATTCTCGTAAAACCAAAGGCGGACTTCTCATAAGGCTAACTATGTCCGAACCTAGCCCTATCGCGGAAGAAATTGGAGCGCTAAGCCGCCTTTGTTTATAGCTTGTGCCAACACAAGAGAGAAACGTAATAGTCTGAAAAGCTTTGGATATCCCCCAGTTATGGGAAGAGCGAATGCACTAGCCCCCTTCAGACAGACCGGAAGCGCAGAATAAATATTAGTAATAAAATGGCTTAGTTGAGCTTGTTAACTGCAAACGTGCAGTTCATCTGAATGCGCCAGTGCATTAGGCGGTCTGCTAGCACCTGGAGAGAACCACCACTTATTTATTGGATTACAGTTTGTATACAGGGTGTAAACGAAATCATGTAATTTCTACATATCTTGTGATCTACTGCTGACATAGATTAACCCTGAACGATATAATTTTGGATTAATAAAAAAAATTACAAGATGCCCAAGCGGATGCGCGGTATCGCTTGCCGCGCGGTCGTTGAACTCGGGGCGCTAAAATGCTAAATGATCGTGCCTATTTTATAAGGCACTAGTTGTAGCTCCACCGTAAATTTCGCAGTGAAGAACTAAGTAAGTACTCCCCCGAACTTAATGGATCAGAGCCACCACAGTGCGGGTGTGTTCACAATTGGTGACCTTTATTTAATATGCCACAGTCTTTTAAATTGTGTCAGCCTACCGACGACAGCTGCTAGCGTCGTTTGATAACAGCCTAACATACATACTGGTGTCTATTCTGTTGCGCACTTTGACAGGACTAAACTAAACTGAGGCCGGGGCCGCACTGGTACGGCGACAGCGACGCGACGGCGATTTCGTGAAAACAAACTCATATAAACATACGTCCTTGGCCGCACTGCAGAAGCGACAAGCGAAATTTATTTGTTCACGAAATCGCCGTCGCGTCGCTGTCGCCGTACCAGTGCGGCCACGGCCTAAGGGTGTTTGTCTCTTTCTGTTTCAATAGAAAAAGAAAGTGACAGTTGCGTTTAGTCTAGTTTAGTACTGTCGAAATGTACAACAGAATGGACACCATTGTACAAATAACATTTAACGAGTATTTGTAGTATTTTATTTTATTAAATACTTCACGTTCATCTGCTTACTTAATTAATGTGTGTATAAATATGCAAACATTATCGGCTCGGTTTAGTATGTTGGGGTCAGCTTCTAGTAATAATGTCGTTTAACAACAGTCAGTTAATAAAATTCGCATTTAGGCAATTAAATTAAATTCATGCGATTTGTTTTGTATCGTAAATGCCTACTTACGTCTGTATACATGGTTAAATTTCAATGACTAGCCATATTTTGTGTGATAATGACTTTACTAAACTATGTAGGTACCTAAAGACTACACAGTAATCGATATTGATACAAAAAGAAAAAAACAATTGTATGAAATACAGCGCAGTCATAATATTAATGAAGAAACACTGACTGAAGGTATCTGTAAAATCTGCAATTCATTAACAATAGCAATTAAACGTTTACGGTTTACGACTTTTGCAATGTATACCTACTATTTTTACTATTAGGTACTAGTTACTAGTCTACAAAGTTTACACACAGACAGACACACCTCCCGCATGTTTAATTGGCGCAGTGCCACAGAATAGATAATAGTATTGCCCCATTCAACTCAGTTCATTAATCAGTCTTCCCATTCCACGCCAGTAAAGTCTGTTCGCTCAGTAGTTCAGTGACAACCGAGCACAGCGCACGTTCCAACATGGCCACAGACAATTTAACCGCACTTCTCAACAAACCCAAGGATTTGCAACTGGTGAGTCCATAAAAACGTACCTAGAATCATAATTTGAATAGATTTTAATATAAATACAATAAACAAAGCGTGGAATTGTAATTTTACATTATAATCGATAGAATATTTAAATACCTCAGAGCCGCGAAGTTCAAAAGTAAGTGATGTGTGAAATTGAATGAAATAGTTGTTTTAAATATAGTTTATTTGTCCAGGCTGTGGCTAAGTTGACGATCGATACTTCTACCAAGGAAATGTTTACAATGTCTTCTGCAATGGAATATTACTCACAATAATTATTAGATTATTATAGTTAAGATACGAGTGTTTATTTCACCTTATCAATAAATATTATGGTGGACTATAAATAAGTTTTATACAATACCTACTATTGCTTGTTATTTTTCCTCATTTTGCAGAGCTAAGCAAGCACTTATCGATTGTGACCCTGTTTCTCTAACGAGTTTCCGCTAGGAAGAGCCCAAATTTTTGGAAGGCCAAATACACAAACGCTATTGCCATTAATTTCGTGCTGTCACTTTCATTTCGCCTTAAAATGACAGTGACAGCACGAGACTTAACAGCAACTTAAAATTGAGTAGCGTTTGACCATCTGGCCATTAGTAAACACAGGGGTTCAATTTGATCTAGCACTGTTATTAACCGACTACCAAAAAAGGAGAAGGTTCTCAATTCGACTGTATGTTTCTTTTTTTTTTGTATGTTTGTACCGCGATATCTTTGCTAATTGTGAACCGATTTTAATGATTATTTTTTTATTTGAAAGAGTATTCTTTCGAAGTGGTCCCATTTAAATTTGGTGAAGATCTGATGAAAAACTTCGAAGATAGACAATTTGAAGTCGGTTTTATTTTTGTTAAAAAGTTATATTATTGTTATTTTTAAGAATGTAACTTAAATTGTCTGAAAATTGTCTATTGTGATTAGTGTTAGTAGCAATAATTATTTAACAGTTCTTAGTAATTGTAGGTGTATATTATTTTGTTTGTATTCTTGGCAAGCTTATCAATCACGCTGGACTTAAGGCCAGTTCATTAGAAAATAATAATATAATATATAATAATAATAATAAGAAAGGAATAGATAGACCACATCATTTTCTCGCATTGCAGTTGTAGGAGACCACCACCTAGAGGCTAATTGTAATAACAAACTTGTTCAAAATCGCAATCGAACCGCAGTACAGCTCAAACACGATATTTTTTTCTTATATAGATAACAGTCAAAATTCGTAGTTTGGCAGCGGTTAGTTTGCGATTTTAAACAACTTTGTCAGTAGAATTGACCTATCTGGTCGCCAACATCCACCGGTACCCAAATGATACCTATTCAAAAACATTCACTATATTCAAGCAAATCATTCGCTGTTAAAAAAGTGTTTTCCAAAATGTTTTATTCTAATCATGCTTATGTATGTTGGTGATAAAGATATCTAACTGCCTATATTAATGATTTTGCGGATTCTTCAAAATATTTATCAATCGTTCTGCCCTCCATTTTCTGTAACACCACGCAAATGTTTCTAGAAACGATGTTTCGGATCTATTGCCGACGCCGCATACACATTCTGTCTTACAAAATCTTGTTAAGAGGAAATGCGGTCGGCACTTAGTCGATACAAACGTATTCCTCAGTTTCCTCCTTGGATAATGTCACTAGAGCAAATATTTTTTACCAGATGATATATATCTACCACCACTATGTCCCTATGTTTTATTTTTGTCAATAAATTAATTATTAAAAGAAATAGAAACGTTTAAAACGTTACAAAAATCGACCGGTTTTACCACCGTTTTCAAACATCTGGCAAACAAATTTGACGAATATAAAAAATAAAAGAAAAACATTCAGACATTACCAAAGTCTTTCTTAAATTATTACAGAAAAACATTTAAAATCGGTCCAGATTTGAAGAAGGAAACAGGGAAATACGAAAATACCATTTCGCTTTGCACAGGAGAAATCAATCCGAGACGCAGGTGTTTCTTTCGCGCTCAATTGGGAAGGTTTGCGGAAGGGGTGGGACGGAAATAGATCGCAAAAACCTATTCAAATTATTAATATTTTGCAGCCCGCGTTTCCTCTTAAACAGTTGTCTAAAGTAAACCTTTTATATGTATGGAATTTGAAGATAGACACGGTTTTAACAAAACAAGTGTCAAAACTTTTGTAGTAGGTACTAGTCATGTTTCAGTAACAGGTATATTCTTGTTTCTGAAATAGTGTTTATAAATTAACAAATGTTTTCTAGTAAAAACATAACTGTTTAGAAGCTGCTTCGCACTAGAAATATCTTGCTATGCTCTCAGAGATCTTGTCTTCGTCTGCTGCTTCTAGCCTGGCCAGTATTATGACTAGATTAGCTGTCTTCTTTGCTGACTCGTGAATAATTATAATAAGAATATGCAAATCAAATCAGCTTTTTTTGTGGGTATCTATATTAATGTATATTTCAGGTTTTTAATGCCATGCAAGCGGAATCTCGTACGCAGTAGTTTTTAACATTTCATTATTCTGTCAAGAGTTCGTAAATTTTATTATACCTAATGTTTATGAGGTTCAGGCTTTTAAACTTATCTGTAGATAAATCCAAAATATTATAATCCTTATCAATGTTTTTCATTCGCAGGTACAAACGGCGATACCTCAAATAGCCGATGATGGTAAGTTAAACTATTTGTTTAAAGGCTGACCAATGTCGGTAAACATTTATATCAGCAAAACATTTGACATTTTGACAGAATTTCTGTACAAAGACTGTCAAAACTTCAATTTATTTGCTGATATAACTTTTTGCTATATATTTGTGTCGATTCAGTTGCGTACTTTGACAGAACTAAACTAAGGGCGTCTGTCTCTTTCTGTTTCAATAGAAAAAGAAAGTGACAGTTGCGTTTAGTCTAGTTTAGTACTGTCAAAATGTGCAATAGAATCAACACCATTGTCTTAATTGATTCCTCAAATAAAAGTTATCCGATGTTCGCGTTGGTAAAATCAGCCCTAAGTAAATAGTTATTGGCAAATAATTAGTTTGAGGCCAATTTTGCCAACGTCTGATAACTTTATTTGAGGAATAAATATGACGTTTTGACAGAATTTATATACAACAGTTGTCAAAACGTCAAATAATGTATAAACGCCCGGTCGAGTCGCAATAAGTCTCCGTCTCCGGTTTAGTAAACACTACTCGATCTAGTTGATTGAAGCAATTACCACAAAATAAATAATACTGTCATTACTTTGATCCACTCTATTCTATCTTTCAAGTCTTATGGGTACCTACACAAGACCTATTATTTACAACCTGAGACACTTCATTTGTAAATGATTGTCATCCGATCAATGATCTAAGTTCTCATCATTTGAATAACTATAAAACATGTAACGTAATTAACGCACACCCTCAAACACCCCAATTTGAATATTATGTTATAATCATAATACATACACTGAGATTTTAGTTTAACTTAAAAAATATATGCATTGTTAATTGACTAAATTAACGTTCTTGAAATAAGGTGTATTTATCTTTATTTTGTATTGAATGACGGAATTTGTATTAATACAAATAAAAATGCACTTTTAAAAGTCTTTTTGCCTTGATGTACGGTCCATTTCAGTTTGTTTTGACTATACAGGGGTAATGTGACTAATTTACGTAGTTTTAATTATTTTTAGGATAAAAAATTACCTACCTATACCTATTAAAAATGATAGAAATAGATTCAGTAAACGATTCTGAACCAACTACTTTCAGGATGTGCGTTAATTAGGTATGTTACATATTGTATAAAGTTCTTGTTATACGGGTCACTCACATTCGCACGAATACGCGAACCCACAAGTGTGGGACTGACATTCGCAATGACTATGCGAACATTTTCCATACAAAACGGAAAACTTTCGTACAATGTACGAATGTTTGCGCGCATGTGAGTGTCCCGAGTTAGGCTAACGTTATAAAGTTAACAATTTAAGATTTTCGGTATATTGGAAACTAAAACAAACGAATTAAAAAAAAAAAATCAATGGACGAATTGGATAACATAAGTTTAACACAAGCAACTATAAAAAAACCTATTATTTTTATGAGACTCCAATGAAAAAAGGTTTTAAATTTTTAAAATAGAATAATAGAAAACTGTTGTATGTAAATAGGTTTATAAAAAGAAATGTACTCTGATAACATTAATGAGAACATCACACAAACAATAAGTTCGTTTTAATGGTACATTGAAACTGATAATAATATAAATTGCAATGTAACTTAATGTGTTCAAGGTCTGTCTCAAGTAAATTGAATATACCTAGCATGTATTTTAATTTGAACTAATAGTTACGACTTTGTATAGAATACACCTACAATGAACCACATTTTTGTTAATAACAGCGTTAATTTGAAAGTTCTCTTACGGTGTCTTTTTGATATGACATGAGATGAATAAAACATTTGTTTTTATTGAATTCTATTTTATGGCAGCTCCTCTTAGTAGATATCTCTCAAATAAGAGGAGTTTATTAATGTTCTTCCTAGCTTTTTCCCAACTATGTCGGGGTCAGCTTCCAGTCTAACCAGATGCGGCTGAATACCAGTATTTTACACGGAACGACTGCCATCAGACCTCCGCTACCTTACTGGGCAATGCCGATATCCTAAGGTTAGACCAGTTGTCAGACTTTCGGGCTTCTGACTTCCCGTAACGACTGTCATAGGTATTTGTTTGACACCCGGGACTGATTGTTTACCGTGCACTCCGAGGGAAGGAGAGCACGTTTATTAATACCGGTCTGAAAGAATTTTAAGATACCTAATAGTTATTTAAGTAATAGTATAATAATAGAAGGATGGGCTCATGGCTAATTATCAAACGCGCGGATCATACGATTTGCGAGGTTAAGCTGCCCTTGTTGCGGTCAATCCGTGGATGGGTGACCGTTCGTTACACATCGAGACCACTCCGTGTCTCGGAGAGCACGTTAAACAGACGGTCCCGGGTGTCATAAGAACACCTATGACAGTCGTTACGGCAAGTCAGAAGCCCGAAAAGTCTGACAACTGGTCTAACATTAGGATATCAGCATTGCCCAGTTACTGGGTTGCGGAGGTCTGATGGCAGTCGCTCCGTGTAAAATACTGGTATTTAGCTGCAGCTGGTTAGACTGGAAGCTAAATCCAACATAGTTGGGAAAAAGCTAGACAGAATAGTAATTTAAGTAAAATCTGCCTTTCATTGTAGCAGTCTTTTAGGAGGCGCACGATCAGCCTATTACTGTCCCATTGCTGGGTAAGGGGGCCTCTTTTTAGAATTAATAGAGTTAATGCCTTAATCCACCAAGCTGGCCTGGTGCGGGGTGGCGGACTACACATACATACCCCGTATAGACCTTTTTTTTGGGAGCTCTCCTAAATGTGCAATCATCAAAATGATTTTTCTTCACCGTTAACTCAGTGTTAATCAGATTCTGATTCGCATATGAGTTCGAAAAGGAGTCTCGGGCCGTGATCAAACTCCGATCCTCCTGCATGGAGCATTTGTTTCGTTGTTTATGGGCTGTTGTAGAAATCTAAGAATAGGCCAGTCCATTGCCCTGGGTGTGGTTAATAAGAGGTATCAGCTAGAGATCAGACGGTAAACACATTCGTTATTCCCTGTATATAAAATACATACAACAGAATCTTGCAGGGATGAATCTATCATTACAGTTATAACTAATATCAGTATGTCAGGATTGGGAGCATGGTAAATAAAGTAAATTAAACTAACATAGATTCTCCACCACTGAGAGTACTTTTAATTAGGTTAGTGATTAGTTACAGAAGCTAGTTCACAATAAATCGCAATATAATAATAATTAACACAAGTTCAGAAAATGAGGACAAGCAAACCAGATGTAAAAGGCTTCTTCGGCTGTTCGACATGGAATCCTCTGCTCCGTCGAATGACCAGTGTTTTTATAACTTCGGGTACGTTGATTAATCTTGACGGTTACCCTCCTATGTCAACATTGCCCAGTGTTACCAGCTACCGATAACATGTATGAATAGCGAACAAACAAACAAACCTCATAGTTCTGACCTTCCTGAATCAAGTACACACACCTTGTTTGTGCTTGTTGAAGGTGTGCGCAAACTTGAACCATTTTACATTTCTGTGTCAATATTCTAATAGACGTTACTCATCTCACTGATGTGGATCAGTGATAATGAGTAACCTGGGCTCTTAAATATCTACAAAGCTTACTTAACCCGTTGAATAAAACTTTACCCTTCATGGCAAACTTTTACCTTTGCTACGAAACCTATTCCTTCTACCAGTGGCGTGCATTGGTTTTCGGACTAGATAGGCAGGCACTAGCGATGTCACCTTTCAATTGTACGCTTAAGCCCATTTCAATACGATTCTGACCAAAAGAAATCATAGCCATACACGCTTATTATATTTATAGTAATAGTTAAAGATGGAGTAGTTAATTAAATCTTATGAGGTAGTCACTGCTTAATTGCCTATATGCGATGCACGCCACTATCTTTTACCTTTGTTACCAAACATATTTCTTCTACCCTTGTTAGGTACCAAACGTACCACCCTTATTATAAAACATCTTACCCGTTTTGCCCAAACGAAGTATCTACCTTATAAGTTTGATAACAGAAGTCGAAGCTTACGTTCTAAAATAGCTATAATTATGACGTACCTAGTAACGTACAGTCACGCGATCTTGCTGTCACGGGAAGAGACTACATTTTTTTCGTGTGAAAATCCTCATGAATGTCCCTCGCACGGGGTAGGCGAGGGGGTCTGCCGGACTCTTACCGGCTAAAAACCAACGGTGTTCCCCCTTCTGACCGTCGGCCGGGGTCGCGGGATTCGTCTAAGCATACACCGCAACCCCGGACGGGATTACCTTGTTTTATTACTAGACTAAAGCTTTATTACCAAAATGTGCTAATATTTACCATTATTTACCACTACCACATAAATATCATCTTAGCCATGTTACCCAATTCAATGCAATGATTTCTTGTCGTACAGAGGTGCTACTCCGCATGGACTGTGTCGGGATCTGCGGCTCAGATGTACACTACTGGCAGAACGGCTCCTGCGGCCACTTCGTGCTCAAAGAACCCATGATCATGGGACATGAAGCCTCTGGAGTCGTCGCCAAGGTAAGGACGTTTTTAAAACTAGTTGAGTAGTTGAGGGTCTTTGGTCGGCCCAAGAAGGTCGACCTGGGCTTGCCTGAGACGATTTTTTTTTTTGTAATTCACGTAACATCACGCTTTATATTCCCAGAAGAGTTCTGCAGAGGTGTTTTTAGTACACCCTCGTTTTGCCAGTTATGTTTAAGTCCCATGTTATAGAGGGCGAGCCTATTGCCATTAACCGGGCACAAATCCACACGGCTGCTACTGTGAAATTCCTAATCGAAAAACCCTATAACACTGTGCTGGGGATCGAACCTAGGACCCTATGCTCAGCAGTCGCGCTTGCAACCACTAGACCAACAAGGCAGTCAGTACTCAGTAATCTATACTAATATTCTGAAGAGTTTGTTTGTTTGTTTGAACGCGCTAATATCAGGAACTACTGGTTGGAATTGAAAAATTATTTTTGTGTTGGATAGTCCATTTACCGAGGAAGGTATATAACAAATGTAACATATATAACATCATGCTACGACCAATAGGAGCGGAGCATAAATATTTTTTTTTGTAAAAACGGGAAAAATGTCCACCCGTGCGAAGCCGGGACGGGCCGCTATCTAGTATCTACATAAAACCGATAGCTACAAAGCAAAGTATCGTTCTCTTGCTATCGCTCTCCCCAGCTGTGCCGTTGCTACTATTTTTAATCTGCAAACATTGTCACACACTTGCCCCCACATTCAGACAAGGTCGACCACACGATACGAAGATCCGGTTATTCAAAAATCTTGTTGTATAAAAATGTCTGTCGGAGGGTGTGTTGTCGACGACGTAGGTACGCGGACACACCCACAAACACGGGTTTTTTGCCAGCTATTTATATTAATTTGTGAGCGATGGTAATGACCGTGAACCTTGTGAAAGTCACTGTCTTGAAGTGTCTTGCTGTGAAAAATACGGACTCATTTTGCGGGCGTGTCCTCTGCAGTTTGCGTAATAAATAAAGATAAACATCAATCGAAGTATCATAATAATTGTTATCAGCTTATCGCTATGATGAAGTGTTTTCTACTGTATTTTTGACTAAAATGGCCAAAGACTAAGCTGGCTGGCTAAGACTAAAATGGTAATGTACTTATATTAAGACAACGATAGAGCAGTGAACAGGACTCTACGTTCGGGTTGAAACGAAACTCTACTGTAGTTTCTGCTTTAGAGCGACGGAATCTACGTATTTACCTTCGAACACTACAACATATTTCAGAGAAGTAGTCAGTGCCATGTTTCAAAGTAAATAAAACTAGGTTTAAGATAACTCTTAAAAATACTATACTCTCTGTGCATTGGACACAAAATATGGTTTTAACACGGTCACTGTCCGCGAAGTAGACACAATAGTTAAACAATAGCCATGTACCATATGTGGCTTATTGGACTGTGAATGTGTTAAGAGTTATCTAAATTTTGTCTAACATTCGCAGCAGGTCGGACCGTTTTGTCGTTCTGTATGTTTCCATGCGCGCGTTATTTTAATTTAACACGTCAACGAGTAGAATAGAATGTCCACCATATTTGCATACATTTGCGTGGACGGCCACGCTACGTTATGTAACATACTTGACTGTATTTACATAAATAGATAAGTACCTACATAATATTTTACTACTTATAGCCAATTTTTCATCTGTAACCTACATTCAGTCAATTAAAACGCGAGAAACAATGTATTATATTAAGAGATGGATTCTTACGCGAATAAATACAACTTGAGTTTGAGTAAATACTCAATAAACATAATAGAATAAAAACGAGTATTTACTAATTTTTTATTGTTTATCGAGTGTTTGCTATTTCAAGAATTTATCCGTTAGCCCACCCTCTATAATTGTATGATATGTGGGCCTAAACCGCTGCAGTGAACTGTTGTGAGGAAATTTTGCCATCACATAAGCGGGGTTAGTCACCTCTTATGAAATGATGGGCTGTTCTCTGCCAGACACACATAAACACACACACACCACTATAGTTATTGATCGTAACAATTTAACATAATTGTTAAATAACGCAATCGAACTACAGCACAACGACGACTATTTGTTTTTTTTTTCGATTGCGATTTTCAACGATTTAGTTAGTAGAGCTGGCCCCGTTGATTGTGTAGGGAACAACTGCATTGCGGTTACAATTTGTTAGGATCAATAAAGTTGCGTGTGTATGTGTGTGTGTGTGATTGACCTCCTGCCCCCTCTGCAACAACTTGAGTATTTATAATACGTCAGAAAACTTATGGTACCTATGACTTTAACTGTCGTATGATCCAATATCATTACCTACGATTTATTGACGTATTCGCTCTAGATTGGCACTCTGATGCGTCGAAGTTTTCCATAGAACATACCCATACGATCATTGATATTAACAACACAACTCAATGCATACGATGATGTAGGTAAGAAAATATTAAGATTAACAACAGAATATTAGCTATTTCACGTTCGTCTATGTATAGGTATACCTAATAGTGTCTACGTTCATTCGATTATAATAATATCACTAGCTACTATTTACGAAATGACAATATACTATACTATTCTAAATATATAGTACGTAGGTAGGTACGCTTCGAAGACTCGACCAGTCTAATTGAACTTCAAAGATTTTATTTCAAATAGCAACAAAATTCTTACTTAGTGCGCTATAAGAATTTTGTTGCACGGTTCCAAGAACCTGCCAGGAACTTCTAGAAAGTAGAGGAATATTAATATTCAAGTCACGTGGTAGGTAACCTCAGTAATTACTACGCAATGATCAATGTTGCTGCATAACCAACGTCACTCCATATCTCCCGACAGTTTATCAATAAATAATAACATTGTTATTTGACCTTACTCTGCCTTGTGGGAGAATAAAGCTCAATCCACACTGTCGATAGATACCTAGACTTGTTTCAATAGAACATTCTAAAAGAAGGAACGTTGAGTGCCCTTAGTGCATGGAATTAAACTCGGCGTGAGAGCTCTCATACATACTTCGATAGCGATGTAATCGAGATTCTTATTTGTGGATATCTACATAGATAAGATTAGGTATGGTTGTAGCAAAGAAAATTAGGTAGGTAACACCCCTACGTATTAAAGACAAAACTAGGTATATGTACAAAATGAAAATAGCGAAGTAAAATTACGCATAACGACAAAGTTCAATATAAATTCAATAATATTACTCATTAATATTCGTATCAAATTAAAATGATTGGGTACAAAATGTTCAATGTCTCAAGGTCACGTCAACATCGAAAATAGTCGTAGGTAGGTACGTTTTTATTGTACCTATCTTTTCTTTACATATTATAAAAAAACATTTTACCAAAAATAAAACAGACTTCAAAAAAACGATGAAAAGAATAAAATAAGTACCATATTATAAAATTAACAGTTTTAGAAGTCGGTGCTCATCCACGCTGAACCAAATTGAAGGCACCGACTTCTGAAACTGTTAATTTTATAATATGGTAATTATTTTATTCTTTTCATCGTTTTTTTGAAGTCTGTTTTATTTTTGTTAAAATGTTTTTTATTTTTTTCGTTTTAGTGGCCTTAATTATAAAATATGGTTGGACCTACTAAAGACGCTGCTCGTAACATAATCACATCATCACATTATGCGTACTGTTCGTCATTGAGGAATTCTATTGTCTATCTCCGAAGTTCTTCATCAGATCTTCACCAAATTTAAATGGGACCAATCTGGAAGTATATCCTTTCAAATAAAAAAATATTATCTAAATCGGTTTATAAATGGCGGAGTTATGAGGTAACAAACATTAAAAAAAAAACATACAGACGAATTGAGAACCTCCTCCTTTTTTGAAAGTCGGTTAAAAACAAAGTCGCTCCCGCTGTCTGTACGCTTAGATGTTTTAAACAACGCATCGGATTTCAGCAATAGATAAGAGTGATTCAAGAGGAAGGTTTATATGCCCCACATTAGTATCTACATTGCACCCGTGCGAAGCCGGGGCGGGTCGCTAGTTTATTATAAAAGGAGAGGAATGAAATGAGAGGTATATAGGTGAATTATAAAATGAGATGTAATTATAAAATTTGAGTTATACACATAGGTAATTCAAAAGGTAGGGTACTGTGCCATAGATGTGCACAAAAAAAAGTGTGTATGTTGCCGTAAAATTTAATCTATACTACCTAATATTATAAAGAGGAAAGATTTGTATTTTTTAAACCGACTTCAAAAAGGAGCAGGTTCTATATTCGATAAGTTTTTATTTTATCTATGTACACCGATTACGCTGAGATTTATGATCCGATTTACGTGATTCTTCTTTAGTTTGATGCGGAATAGTTGCCATTTGGTCCCATAAAAATTTAACATAGTTTGGCCCAGTAGTTTTCATTTTATGAACATTTTAATTTTTTTATGAACATTTTAGTTTACGTGGATGATGTAATTATTCTACCTGATGTAATCTAGAAATATCCTACTATAGGTAGTTTATAGAACAACCTATTACAGACACTATAAAGTAAAAAAAAAACTACGTTTAAAAAAACCGACTTCAAAAACTAAAAAGTATAAAATAACTTAATAAAGTTACAGTTTCAGAAGTCGGTGCCTTCAATTTGGTTAAGCGTGGATTAGCACCGACTTCTGAAACTGTAACTTTATTAAGTTATTTTATACTTTTTAGTTTTTGAAGTCGGTTTTTTTATGCATGTAACGAATAAACTTAAAGACTACTGGACCGATTTCAAAGATTCTTTTGCCGTTAGAAAGCTACATTATCACTGAGTAACATAGGCCACGGGCGGAGCCGTGAGGACACAGCTAGTATCTAATAATAATAATAGGCAGGTAAAATAATGGTTGAAATTCGACCACAAGCTATAGATACTACTTTTATATTATTAGGTTAAAACTTCAACAATTGAATTCTTTATTGCAAGAAGGTTATTCAACTCAGCTGGCCGCTACTTCACTGCTAAATAACCGTCTCCCAAGTTGCATCAAAATACAGTCAGCTTACGAGCATTATTTAATTTTATAAATACTAGGTACTGCTTGTATACACGCTATGTGCACTGCGTCCGATCCCACTGTCAACTGTGGACTGTCATCATAGATTTCTCCCCAGATTTTCTCTGTACGCGTTCCTTAATAACATCACGCATTATATTCCCCGGGTGTTTTTAGTACACCCTCGTTTAGCCAGTTATGTTTAAGTCCCATATAATAGGGAGCGAGCCTATTGCCATTAACCGGGCACAAATCCAGACACCGCGCTGCTACTGAGAAATTCATAACGGGAAAACCCAATAACACTTTGCCCGACCTGGGGATCGAACACAGGACCTCATGCTCAGCAGTCGCGCTTGCGACCACTAGACCAACAAGGCAGTCAAGTTATACGGATAAGTTGCCCTAATTATAGGTCAACGACCCCAAAAATTATAGATGGTCTTAAAATGTAAAGTCATTGCCAATATCAGTTATACTGATAACGAGTTACGTAATTTCCTGACGTCATAGGTGTTTAAAGACATTGGTCTGCTGGTAACAACGCTTTGTAGTCAAGACCCACGTTTCCTTTTACATAAACTGTTTCAAAGACTGACTTTATCATGCTCGTTTAGCACTGCACGCAGCAACGAAGAGATATTATTATTGGTATTAGGCCAATCATCTCGGACCCTTCTGTTACAGCATCACTCTTTAGGAATCTTCCTGATGTTGTTTAACAGCCTGGCAAAGTTAGCGGCCGCTAGTCATTTATCATTAGAAGAAAAAAAATTCAGAAGCCGATTTTTAACAATTTTGTTAGTAAAACTGGCCTCCAGTTGGGGCGACGCAACGTGCCACGTTCTTTTACATTTTATACATAACTAGCGACCCGTCCCGGCTTCGCACGGGTGCAATGTAGATACTAATGTGGGACATAAAAACCTTTCTCTTGAATCACTCACACTATCTATTAAAAAAAACCGCATCAAAATCCGTTGCGTAGCTTTAAAGATCTAAGCATACATAGGGACAGACAGACAGCGGGAGCGACTGTTTTATGCTATGTAAAGATGTAAAGAAGATAAGCACACATTACTGTCCCACTGACAGCAGTGATAACCTAGTGGTGTGACCGTCGGACTGCCAAGCCATAGGCTCAAGTTCGAACCCAAGGCACGCACCTCTGACTTTCGGATCCATGTGCGTATTGTATAATTATCACTTGCTTAAAAACGGTGAAGGAAAACATCGTCAGGAAACCGGCTTGCCTGAGAGATATTTCTCGACGGCATGTGAAGCCGAGTCAGAGGCCCATGGGCGGCATAAACTCTGACACCAGGTTAGTCACAAACCACACGAAAAGAAGAAGACTGTCCCACTGCTGGGCACGGGCCTCTTCTCAGAATGAGAAGGGTTTACGCCTTAGTCTACCACGTTGGCCAGGTGCGGGTTGGCAGACTACACACAGCATCGTAAACTTTAGGTATGGCTGAGAACATTTTATAGTAGTGCTATAATAATTTGATATAATTTCATAGCTTACCTTTATATATTACCTATGACAGTAGTTACGGGTAGTCGGAAGCTCGAAAGTCTGACAATCGGTCTAACTTTAGGATATCGGTATTGCCCAGTTACTGGGTTGCGGAGATCTGATGACAGTCGCTCCGTGTAAAATACTGGTATCCAGCCGCATCTGGTTAGACAGGAAGCTATGCAGAACGAACATAGTTTACCTTTATTATTACATCCTTAGTTCATCTACCAACACATTTTCTATCATTTGGTAAATCAACAATTTTTGAATTAAACTTTGTATGGCGTGAGATCAAATTTTTCTCAGCATTCGTTATTCAAAGATGTTTTGTTTTGTTTGACGCATGCGCTTGAGATTCCTCTTTATATCGATAATGATGGTCGATTTCTATAAGCGCATGCGTGATGAGAATCCAAAATTCTTAACTAATGGCCGACTATAGAAGTGTTTTTTCTTCTGTGCTATTGCCAAACACAACAAATTAATTTAAATGCACTAGTGACAGCTTGCTTGTAACTCAATCTTTATTACTAAGATTAAATACCTTAATTTGCTTAATAATTTATTGAGATAACATAATCTGGTAGTAAACATTTAGACATATTAACAAGCATATTACAAATTAGACGATTATATCCAGGATAAGAACGCTTGGAAACATGCTGGTCCAGCTCCATAGGACAATCTAGAGTCTATACAAAATCAAACTGGTTGCTATTTTAATTGTATAATTTATTTTTTTAAAGCCGTTTATTTTAGATTCTATGAGTAAGTACCTAAACTCATACACTGACCTATTACTTTTATTTTTTTTGGGAAAACGTATACTTTTGCAATGTTTGTAAATATGTGAGCACCATGTACCTATCACATAATTAATATGTCATTGTTTCATTTTTTTTTACCTTTTGTGGTATAGTAATTTTATTCTAGGTGCATCGTTTTCACATATAATTGTATAATTAATGTACCTATACAAAATATTGTAAGACATTTTAAAAGAGTAACGGTGGAGTTTCTTGCCCATTCTTCTCCATACGAAACTACCTTTTGGAAGGGGCAACTAGAATCAATTCTATTTTCTTTGTAACTTTAACGTTCAAAAGTGCCTTTTATGTGCCTAATTGAAATAAATACTTTGACTTTGACTTTGACAAAATAAAACAATCTTCCAAAGATTAAAATATTCGGAGGGTTAAAGTTAATGCGGTGTGCAAAATTAGTTGGCCCCAAGTGTAGGTATCTTGATTACGTGGAGCCAGATAATTATATTAACAAATACAGTTTCTACATAATAAAGTTCGTACAGTGCGCGTCAAATAACTAGAACCAAGGGGGTTTACTATTAGGGTTTAGGCGCAAAACGTCCCATTCGCAAAAGGTCCCACGGTAAAAAAACGTCCCATTCGCAGCCACTGAAGAGTTCCACTATCCACCTCCTAGCTCTATCATCAGACCCAGAACACCAAGTGCAATCTATTGAACTCATGAAAACTAATCATATGGCCCAAACCTCACATAGATCACGCAGTCGACGCCATCTTGGTTCTTGTTATATGGTCTTCTTCTTCCTGCCCTTATCCTACAGTATAGGTGGGGTCGGCACAAACTGTATTTCAATAAATTCATGTTGTTAGAGGTTTTGGCTTATTGTTTATAACCGGCCGCATGCCTGTAATCAACCCTCCTTAGGAACCATATATTTATGGTCAATGGTCAATATTGTGTTTTAAGGAAAAATAATTCAGCTTCACCATTATGTAGCTTCTACTATTTTTGGTAAAATTATATTATTCTAGATGTAGCCGCGACGTCATTATCACTATGCATTTCCGGTTTATGCTGACCTTTCATTGTACGGAATTTCTCACAGCAGTGATAGCCTAGTGGTGTGACCGTCGGACTGCCAAGTCATAGGTCTCGAGTTCGAACCCAAGGCACACACCTCTGACTTTTCAGATTCATGTGCGTACCTATTGTATAATTATCACTTGATCAAAAACGGTGAAGGAAAACATCGTGTGGAATCCGGGCCTGAGAGATATTTCTCAACGGCATGTGAAGCCAAGCCAGAGGCCCATGGGCGGCATAAACCCTGACACCAGGTTAGGTAGTTACTAACCACACGAAAAGAAGAAGACGAAATTTCTGTAAAATGAGAGGTCAGCTTATACTGGAAATATATAGCTTGATTTGTCGTCATGTGCATTTATCGTAAAAATTCCAAAAGTATTCCCAAGCAGGGTTGACGTCAGACAGGCGGCCGGTCATAAAACAATAAGCCAAACCCTCTAACAACATGGATTTATGAAATACATGTTGTGCCGACCCCACTTGGTGTGGGATAAGGGCAGGAAGAAGAAGTGCATTTATCGTAGGTAGGTACTACATGAGTTACGTCTAAGAGTTTGTGTAATTTGGGTTTTTTATTCCTACAATAAAATTGTATTCATAGGTGCAAGGAAAACATATTACACATAAAGTTTCCTTTATTATTATATAAAATAACTTTATTATAGTTGATGGAGCAATTTGTTCTAAGTTGTTTATTTGTCTTTCCGCGCCTTACAACGATAATCATAATAATGTAAGTACTTAATGGTTTATGATAACAAATATAACATATGACTGTAGATAAATATAATGAGATAAGAGAATAACATCTAAACAGGCGCACAGATAACTAACTTAAGCTGGTGTTCATCAACATTAATTCTGTGGGGCCAGTTTAATAAGTTAATAGACATAGCTAAAAGCTACCCGTTAGAACATAAACCTTCCTCATCGCACGGAGGGAGCGTTTGTTGTGTTTTTTCAATCGTTTTGTTATAAGATTTAACAAAACGCTTGGTTACAAGGGCGTAGCCAGGATTATGTCCAGGGTGGGGCAAACTCAGTCAGACTAAATATTTGTATTTTCAATAAATCTGAAAGTGTAGAATGGGATTATGGGGCAATTTTGCCTCATAATCTTATTTGACTGAGTCAGGCATTGGTCTACCTATTTTGGGTAATTGTTCTGTGGACATGGGTAGCAAGTTGACTGAATCTAGACCATTTACCGATTCTTTTCTGTGCCAGGGGGGGGCAAGCCCCCCATCTGTCCTACCCTGAATACGCCTATGGTGATAAACCCCAAAATTAGTATGAAATACCTGGATTAACTGAATTTGATACTTTAGAATTATTTGTTTTGATTAAAAAAAGCTATAATATTTACTCATCATCGATAATATTCAAAAGAGATTGCTTTATCTTTATGTCTGCAATGAGCTAATTCTATTATTCTTTTATTTTCTAACACCTTTGTTAAATACGCGCCAATGGAGCGAAACAAAGCAATCGTCTTGTGTGGGCATAGATTTTTAGATTCTAGAGCCACAAGCGAAACTAAATTGAGTGCCAAGAATAAATTACTAGAACAAGATCATAAATAAACACACAACGAGATAAGGCCGATAGTTGTTATTGAAAACTATCAACTTGTTGGAATATCGTTCAGATATATCTATACATAGAGCTGCCATCAGTGTGTCCGGGCGTGCGGGAGATTCACAAAAAGTGTCCCGGTGAAACGGACGCCCGTCGCATTGGCAGTTTCGTTCGTTTTCTATTCCAGCAATTAGATCCACGCAGTACACACATACATGGCTGATACGAAAAAAAAAATTATTTTATTTTATTCTTATTCTTTATTGTACACAAGAAAAATGACAGCAATAAAATTACAATCTAGTGAAATTATGTACAAATTGAAATTTAAAGGCGAGCTTAACTCAAAAATGAGTTTTCTACCACCAAACCCTTGAGTGAGATAGGGAGAGATTGATTATGTGGTTGAGGGCAAACTCCAGTGTACAATTGTCTTATTTATTTCTACTTATTTATGCTATAAAAAATACATAAAAACATTTTTTTTATATTTTCAAGGGCGTCCAGGGACAAAACTCGATTTTGACCATGACCGGAGTTTTTGAAATAATGGTCCGGTGTCGCAATTTAGGTGATGGCAGCCCTATCTATAGGTACATAATAATATATTATCGTGCACGCGAGGATCTTAAAACTAAGTAGGTACTTGGTCTGAAAATAACAAAAGACTTCTAACTTAATTGTTGCGATTATAATATCTTTAGTTGAATGTTTACCACACCGTAGCCTACTTCGAAGGTCGTTCTTCAAGACACGATGCAATACAGTTTGTGGTACGCCTCGATCATCATCCAAGCCGATTCCAGACTAGCCCGTCCGATTCTTCGCTTGTGGCTAAGCGTGTTACTTCTGCGCTAAGGATCGCGAGACGATCACCGACTTCCTCCATGTACGCCCTAACCTACAAAACTACAGATAGCTTCTAACCCCCACCATAGACCGTTATAGTTATTCTTCTTATTCTAAACTAGCGACCCGGCCCCGGCTTCGCACGGATGCAATGTAGATACTAATGTGGGGCATAATTAGAAACCTTCCTCTTGAATCACACTACAGGGTGTAAACGAAATCATGTAATTCCTTCAAACCTCGTGATGTACTGCTGACAGATTAACCCTCAACGGGATACTATTGGATTCAATAAAAAATAAATTACAAGAAGTAAACATGTGTTCTTATGGTGAGGCATTTTAGCGCCTCGTGTTAAAAAACCGCGCGGTGAGCGATAGCCGCGCAATTCGCCCGGGTAACTAAAATGCCTCACGACAAGAACACATGTTTACTTCTTGTATTTTTTTTAATGAATCCAATAATTTCCCGTGCAGAGTAAATCAATATCAGCAGTACATCACGAGGTTTGAAGGAATTACATGATTTCGTTTACACCCTGTATTGCTGAAAACTGTGTTAAAATCCGTTGCGTAGTTTAAAAGATCTAAGCGTACAGACAGCGGGAGCGACTTTGTTTTATACTATGTAAAGAAGTTATCCAGGCCAGCTGCCAGGGCCGCTATCTGGCTAAGGCTTCTCCTATTCCGAAAGCCGTTTTTAAACGGCTTTAATTAGCTTCACTTCGTAAATTTGTTTGTTTGAATCCAATCTTGCGACAGGTTTTTCAACTACTTCTGCTAAACCGATTCTCTTGAAACTTCACACACAAATTTAGTTCCCATAACAATACAACATTATAATAATTTCAACCTTCAATACACAAATCCTGATGCTGTAGAGGTACTACAAGATAAAACCATTAAACCTTAAAGTTTATTAGAGGAAATGCGGTCGGCATTTAGTCCATACAAACGTATTCCTCAGTTTCCTCCTTGGACAATGTCACTAAAGCAAATATTTTTTACCATTATGATATGTAGGTATCTACCATCACTATGTTTTGTTTTTGTCAATAAATTAATTATTAAAAGAACTAGAAACGTTTAAATTTTATAAAAATCTACCGTTTTACCATAGTTTTCAAACATCTGACAAACAAATTTGACGAATATAAAAAAATAAAGAAAACATACAGACATAACCAAAGTCTTTCTTAAATTATTACGGAAAAATATTAAAATCGGTCCAGATTTGAAGAAGGAAACAGGAAAATACGAAAGTACTATTTCGCTAATATTGCACAGGAGAAATCAGTCCGAGATGCAGGTGTCACTTTCGCGTTCAATTGGGAAGGTTTGCGGGAGGGGTGGGTCGGAAATAGATCGCAAAAACCTATTCAAATTATTAATATTTTGCAACCCGCGTTTCCTCTTAAGGGATTATTATTTGTTTATATTCTCCACTGTTCTCTTTCAGTTCCCGTTAGATTACCAACTAGTAGTTAATACATAATTGCTTTATTCCAGATCGGTGCTAAAGTGAAGACCCTGAAGGTGGGCGACCGCGTGGCCATCGAGCCGGGCGTGCCGTGCCGCTACTGCGAGTTCTGCAAGACTGGCCGCTACCACCTGTGCCCCGACATGCTGTTCTGTGCCACGCCGCCCGTGCACGGCAACCTCGCCAGATACTACAAGCACGCTGCTGACTTCTGCTACAAGTAAGTGTATCCAGAGGGAAGAGTATTCCCAAGCAGGGTTGATGTCAGGCAGGCGGCCGGTCATAAAACAATAAGCCAAAACCTCTAACAACATGGATTTATGAAATACATGTTGTGCCGACCCCACCTGGTGTGGGATAAGGGCAGGAAGAAGACTACCTTGGGACCCCAATCATCCGGCTCCAGTGTAACCAGATGTGGTAGTAGAACAATATTTACTAGAACCTAGCTAATTATACTGATCTAGGTACGAGAAGGCTCATGTTGATCAGAAGATGTTTAGAGGCGCTGTGTTGACTCTTCTTTCTGCCCTATATAACATCACGCCTTATATTTCCTGAAGGGTTCGGCAGAGGTGTTTTTCACTACACCCTCGTTTTGCCAGTCTCATGTATCTAATAGGGGGCGAGCCTCAATAGGCTCTTACTCAAAGGCAATCCATTAACTGGGCACTAATCCAGACTCCGGGCTGCTACTGAGAAATTCCTAATGGAAAAATCAAATAACATTTTGCCCAACCTGGGGATTGAACCCAAGACCCCAGGCTCAGCAGTAGCGCTTGCGACCACTACACCAACAACGCAGTCAATAAGTATTTCTACCCTAGTTTGCAATAAAACAAAAACGAAGTATAATGTCAGCAAATTACAACTAATTTAGTACGCTAATAACAAGATTGCAATGAGGGGCTCGTGGCTAATTACAAGCCGCGCGGATCATACGATTTATGAGGTTAAGCTGCGCTTGCTGCGGTCAGTCCGTGGATGGGTCACCGTTCGTTACACATGGAGATCCCTCCGTGCCTCGGAGAACACGTTAAACAGTCGGTCCCGGGTGACACACGAATACCTATGACAGTCGTTACGGGAACTCAAAAAAAGCCCGGAAGTCTGACAACTAGTCTAACCTTAGGATATCGGCATTGCCCAGTAACTGGGTTGCGGAGGTCTGATGGCAGTCGCTCCGCGTAAGATACTAGTATTCAGCCGCATCTGGTTAGACTGAAAGCTGACCCCAACATAGTTGGGAAAAGGCTAGGCAGATCGAATAACAAGAGAGCAATCACAAAATTCTGCATGCAATATTTCATCCTTCAAACGGTCTACCTACGAGGTTGATATAAAGAGTCCATTTACAACATGAGCGTCCTCCCCCCAGACTGCCCGACCACGTGTCGATGGAGGAGGGCGCGCTGCTGGAGCCGCTGTCGGTGGGCATCCACGCGTGCCGCCGCGCCGGCGTGACGGGCGGCCACGTGGTGCTGGTGCTGGGCGCCGGACCCATCGGGCTGCTCACGCTGCTCACGGCCAAGGCCATGGGCGCCAGTAAAGTACTCATCACAGGTAAATACACATATGAACATCGATTTAATTAGTAATTTTTACTGTCTTCGCAAGCGGCGCATGGCGCTTCTTGACGTACTTATAAAAGCCAAACCTTCCAAGCCACCTCGACTGTAAATACTGCGATGTAACTCAATAAAACATAAAGTGTGAATTCCGAGATTTTTGAAGATATTCTAAGATATTCAATAATCTATATAAATAAAAATGATATCGCCAAATGTGTTGCTAAGCGCAAAACTTGAGAACGGCTCGACCAATTCGGTATTTTTTTAAATATATTCCTTAAGGCACAAGGAAGGTTCTTATGGAGAGAAAAAACATAAAAATTGCGTGGAAAATAGTAAAAACAACACTTTTCTTTTCCCTCTACAGGCCAATGACTTTTGACAGTACGAAGTCTGTCCGGGCAGCTAGTTGAATATAACTAGAAAGCATTTCCCTTAATGAATACTTGCTGAGCACAGCATTCGTTGATCAGTGCAGGGTAGAACGCATGAAGAACCCTTTTCAGTACTTTAATTGTATTTATGTAATTCATCGTACCTACTTATGACTGGTATAAACTATCTTCACAGACGTGCTCCAGTCTCGGCTGGACTTCGCCAAGACACTGGGTGCTGACTACACCCTCCTCGTGACGCGGGATTCGAACGAGGATGCATTGGTGAAGAAGATCCACGAGCTGCTCGGATGCCACCCAGACGTGTCCTTCGACGCCAGCGGGGCTCAGGCCACCGTCAGAATGGCGCTACTGGTGAGTTGAGATGATAGGAATCTGTATCTATGGACTCTGCCCTTCGCTGACCATTTTTGAACGTGTCCTGCATTTGAATTTATCCTGTATCGTGGATGCGTTCACAAATCTTCTTTTTTTTCGTGTGGTTAGTGACTAACCTGGTGTCAGAGTTTATGCCGCCCATGGGCGTCTAACTTGGCTTCACATGCAGTCGAGAAATATCTCTCAAGCCTGCCGGTTTCCTCACGATGTTTTCCTTCACCGTTTTTAAGCAAGTGATAATTATACAATATGCACATGAATCCGAAAAGTCAGAGGTGCGTGCCTTGGGTTCGAACTGGAGACCTATGACTTCACAGTCCGACGACAGTTCACAAATATAAATCTCACATGCACAATTAACAAGACCCGATGCAAGCTGAGATGAGAATGTTAAAAGGGATATGTGGTGTTACGCGAATGGATAGAATAAGAAATGACTATGTAAGGAGTCTGAAAGTGGCGCCGGTGACTGAGAAGTTGTGTGGAAATCGGTTGCCATGGTATGGGCATGTGATGCGGAGGAACGAGGAACATGTCGTGAGGAATGTTTTGAGTATGAACGTGGATGCCAAAGAAACGATGGATGGATAGTGTGAAAGACGATATGGCTAGAAAGGGGGAATACTGAGTTGACGGCTAATAGAGATACTGGAAGAAGAAGACATATTGCACCGACTCCAAATAAGTTGGGATAAGGGCAGGAGGATGATAACAATTAGCAAGACTTGGAACAACTATCTGCAAGCCACACACATATTTGTTCATTTGTTCGATCGAACTTAAGCGATCAGTGACAGCACTGAGCCGCGATTGCTTTACATAAAAACCGATCAATCCCCAGGCTCTCCAATAGGGGATAATAATCCCCCCCCCCCCCATTTCAGAACCTTAACTTATTAAGTTAACCTTGTTGTATTCAGGCGACGAAGTCAGGCGGCGTGGCGGTGCTGGTGGGCATGGGCGCTCCGGAGCAGACGGTGCCGCTGGCCGGCGCGCTGTCCCGGGAGGTCGACATCCGCGGCATCTTCCGATACGTTAACGAGTATGTATTCTATAAACCTTCCTCTGTTTGCACTTTGTCAGGTAACTTGGATGAAGTCTCCCGAACCAAACACGGTTGAATACCGAAATCATATTACTTATTAAGTACACTTCAAAACTGTTTAACATAACATCACGCCTTGTATTCCCCGAAGGGTTTGAGCAGAGGTGTTTTAGGAACACCCTCGTTTCGCCAGTTATGTTTAAGTCCCATGTAATAGGGGGCGAGCCTATTGCCATTAAGCGGGCACAAATCCAGACTCCGGGCTGCTACTGAAAAATTCCTAATGGAAAAACCCAATATCACTTTGCCCGACCTGGAGATCGAACCCAGAACCCTACGCTCAGCGGTCACGCTTGCGACCACTAGACCAACAAGGCAGTCAGAACTGTTTAAGTGTACCTAATACCTAAATTTTGAGCTCATCGATAAGAAATGATTGATGTGGACAGGAGGTTTTTATGAGAAACCTTAGATATTTACGATACCCTATAGCAATATAGCCAATTCCTTACGTACCTAAGTGCAATAAAAAAAAGAGTTACAATCCAGCGGAATTTCTATGTGTGGAATAGCTTCCTCAGCATTTAAGTCGACATCGTAGAATAAACATACACATTCCGCCCAGTATAAGTTGGCACGCGGCGAAGTTGGGACCTAAATGAATACATCGTCCCCGTAAAGCGAAAAGTAATTAAGTGGAAAAATCGTGCTTTGAGATAATGAGTCTTACATAATTGGACTTTAACTCTCCTTATCTCAAAACACGATTTTTCGACTTAATGACTTTTCACTCTACGGGGACGATGTATTGAATTTGACTTATTATCGCGTTTTGTCTTCGCAAGCAGCGCCGCTCTGAAATGCCAATTTGTACTGGGTTTACTGTATATTCAGATTCAAGATTATTTATTTCAAATAAGCTCTTATGAAACGTCGAGAATTCAGTTGCACGTTTCCAAAAAGTAAACGCATTTTTGCAGAAAATGGTATCGATTCTGTAGCATATTTTGACAGTAGGTACTAAACGCAACTGTCACTTTCTTTTTCTATTGAAACAGAAAGAGACAAACACCCTTAGTTTAGTTCTGTCAAAGTACGCAACAGAATCGACACCAATGGCAAACACAGATTAATGATTGTGTTCCCCCAGGTACCCGATCGCCCTGGCGATGGTAGCGAGCGGTAAGATCAACGTGAAGCCGCTGGTGACGCACCACTTCAGCCTGGAGGACACCGTGGAGGCCTACGAGGTGGCGCGGCAGGGCGCCGGCATCAAGGTCATGATACACGTGCAGCCGCGCGACACCAACAACCCTAAGAAGTTCTAGAAACTTCTGCGAATCCTTCCAGAAGTTTTAAGTCGAATAAGATATAGTCAGTGCGCAAGTGCCAGTCACCGCACTGGGGAATGAGAGCGGCAGGACCCCTCCTCAGGTTACGCGTGACAGATAAGACAAAGCAAACTGACAGAGCGCGCAATATGCGCGCTCTGTCAGTT
Organism: Amphipyra berbera; assembly: GCA_910594945.2. Taxonomy (NCBI): domain Eukaryota; kingdom Metazoa; phylum Arthropoda; class Insecta; order Lepidoptera; family Noctuidae; genus Amphipyra; species Amphipyra berbera. Next base: position 2,104,577 of record OU343136.1, on the reverse strand, counting down.
TGCTTTTTTTACGTAACCTCTATCCTGGCTAGTACTTGCACAAGGACTATAATTCACGTTATGCATAGAGTAGAAAACAAATGGATCGTTAGTATTTGACTGTATCGACTCTCAAAATACCCCACCACCACTGTACGTCGCGCAGGCCAACGTTGGGTTGACCCACATCTGTCATTTGTCATCTGTCTTCTATCCTTTTCTGTCGCTCAGGAACGTCATTCAATAGAGTGAAAAAGACTGCACGAGACGGCACGCGAATGCACTCACGCTGTCTTTCTCCTTCTATTAAATGATACTGCGCGACAGAAAAGGATAGAGCATGAAAATCCCGAATTCATACTGATGATGTGGATCAACCCTAATAACACTCGTTTCCCCAATCACATAAACATTAAGGATTCCATTTGTTTACTACTCTTTGCATTAAATTTAGTGTTATTTAGTACAGGGATGGCAAACTTAATGACGAGCCAATATTCCATTGTTTTGTTAAAAAATAAATTGTTTTAGAATAACCGAATTATTGGATTATGTATTTATACGTTTATTTCGAATTTAAAAATGTTATTTTTTTAAGTACAATCTTTGTTGTGTAGGGGAGTTTTTAAAGATTGTAAATAAAATATGGGTGTGTCTACACATTAGTGTAAACATGTTTACAGGTATTTATTATAGATGAAATTATATAAAATTACAAAAGATAAGTATTTGAAAAGAACAAGTACAAATGGACATATGAAATATTTTTATATTTTAAATAAAGATTTATGTTTTCCGAAAGCTGTTGTTTGATTGTACTCTACAAATCCGTAACGCCTTCATCAACGTAACAAAGAACGATTTGATATGAAATAATATTCATCGTCTCATCTCTCTGACGACGACCGATACGACCGTCACGACCGATAGGTATAGATATTCGTAGGCTCGGTTACTCGGTTCCTGTCAATGGCAACCGGAACCGAGGGTTTAGGCTGAGCATCCACCAGAGCTGTGCTAAGCTGCGTAGCGAGGAATGTGTTTTGTAAGCACCAATAGGATCACTTCATTAACCTAGCTTCGCTTTGCGCAGCTCTGGATATGGGTCTAGCAGTGCGAGGTTTTTGTTCATACAAAACAAGCGAGAAATGAGTTGCGAGGAATGTGTTGCTAGGAATGTATTGCGAGGAATGTGTTGCGAGGAAACGAGGAATGTGTACCGCTCCCGCCACACCACCCTATTCGAAAAGAGTTCGAGAGTACCTATCCTCGCACAGCTCTGGTGGAAAGGGTCACATCGTTACACATCCTGGCTACACATTTTCGCAGCGCACATTTTCCTCGCACAGCTCTGGTGGATGTCCAGCCTTAACGTGCTCAAAGAGTAACTATAACGTGCTCTCCGAGGTACGGAGGGGTCTCGACCATATCTGCCCATCAACTTATGTGTAACAAACGGTCACCCATCCACGGACTGACTGCGGCAAGCGCAGCTTAATCTCGCATATCATACGATCGGGGGGTGTTATTATGGCCACGAGTCTACAACCAACTCAGAAATTACTTTTATTTATTACTTAATTCTATTTTCACTTCAGTAGCTCAAACATGTACCTAGGTTTTGCTGCCTGAAATTCGTGAGCAAAATGCGATTTTGCTCACTGAGTGAGACCAAGTAACTTTTTAATTTTTTTTTCAGAAAGCCGCGAATATCTTGTTCAGCCTTGGGTTAATCATAAAATTCGAAACATTCACACTATTTCCCGCCATTAGAAAGAGAGAGAGACAAAGACCAGCCCTTTCGAAGTTCCGATTTTGAATTCGACCACAAAGACAAACACGTTCGGAATTTCATACTAACTAAAGAAATTTTGCAAAAGATAATTATGTATTTTAATGTAATTTATTGAATTTTTAACTTATTGTTGTATTTAAACGAAAATAACTATTTACTGCAAATAAAACTGATATTTAACCTGTAAATATTTATTTCTAGTTTCAATAATGTTACGTAATATATTTTGAATAATAAAATATCATGGGTGCTATTTCCGAACGCGCCTTAATTTAAATAAAAGAGCGGGAATAAAATTTCGTTGCTGGCATAAAGAGTTAAATAAGTTAATAAATATTAAAATAATCATAAAATATGAGTGAAATTAGCGACGAGAACAGTATTTTAATACCGGAAGAGTTAAAACAACAAGTTATTAAGTTTCCTACCTGAGAAGTCTCGCGAGAAATATCTGAAAGCATACCATGTCTTCAATGAATGGAGACTTGTTTACAAAGGGTGCAAGCAGTTTTTCGGAGACGGTGTTGCTATCTTATTTTTTAGATTTATCACAGACGAGGCGATCATCTACAATGTGAAGTATTAACTCAATGTTGAAAGCTACTTTAAAAACAAAACATAACGTGCATATTGAAACATACGCAAAACTATTAAAATTTCAAAAAAATTAAAATATTAATTTAAATTAGATTTTAAATTTTTACATTATTTTGATTCACAATAAATAGTTATTTCAATATATTCCTGTTTATTATTTTATCTCCTGAAGTGTTCTCGCTGCTGAAGTGAAAAGTTATGTGTGTTACACGAGAGCAAAGTTTTTTGCATCTCGTGCCTGTGAATCCCTCGCCACACTCAGGATTCAAAATCAGCACTCGCAGCAAAAAACAAATTTGCTCTCTTGTTGCACAAATAACTATTGTCAACGCAGTCGATTGGACTTGTTAACCTGCTTACTAGCCAGGGACATTCTAAACAGCAGGTGTGAGTGATAGAGCGTATCTAATTCATAGATTATACAGAAATCTAATTCCACCCGTTGCTGGATACAATATGGATTTGAAAAACAATAAAGTAAATTATCTATATACACCTGTCTTTGATCAAGAATCAGTGGCGTAGTGTGTATTTCTGCCGCCCCCAAACCCTTCACAACTAAGCAAAAATTCGGTGATACCCTGTTGCCCCATACATCTGCTCCGCCCGGAGCCGTGGCCCCCTTTGTCCCCCCCACGCTACGCCACTGTCAAGAGTATAGTATTAGTAAGGTTCTTGTATTTCATGAACACAATATTTCAGTCATCTGTCACGGTCACGCACAATGATTCACAAGCACACCTGGAAAGTGGAAATAAAAAGATGATAAAAATATGTGATAATCATTATGATATTGATCTAATGATGTAATAGACTAACCACGAGACCATGAGAACCATCAACCACGAGGTTGATATTATCTAATACAATTAACTATATTTATTTAGTGATACTTATGCCTTATTTACACAGAGGCTCACAGAAGTATTTCTAGATACAAACATTGGTGTCGATTCTGTTGCGCACTTTCACAGGACTAAACTAAACTAAGGGTGTTTGTCTCTTTCAGTTTCAATAGAAAAGAAAGTGACAGTTGCGTTTAGTCTAGTTCAGTACTGTCAAAATGTGCTCGACACCATTGACAGTTGATCAAATTAGTGAAACATGTAGATTTGATTAACCTACTATTTACTTTGATCTTCATGATTCAAACAATTTTCTTGCAATATTAGGAAAATATTACTTGTATTCGTATTCGGGGTGGGGCAGATGGAGCGCTTGCCCCCCTCCCCCCCCCCTAACACAGGAAAGAATAGGTCTAGATTCAGTCAACTTGCCACCCATGTCCACAGAATAATTACCTAAAATAGGCGGACCAATGCCCGACTCCGTCTATACTTATTTGGACCTCAAAAATAAGGTTATGGCGCAAAATTGCCCCATAACCTCATTCTGCACTTCCAGATTTATTGAACAGACAAATATTTACTGTCTGACTGAGTTTGCCCCACGCTGGGCAAAATCCTGGCTACGCCTATGACTTAGAGTAGTAACTATGTAGTAGTACTGCTAGTAGTCTAAAAAGCTGCATACCATCTGTTGATATGCAGCTTTTTAGGCCCCTACATGGCGACTGAAAACCGGTCCCCGTAGACATTGTACAATCTCGCGAAAAATACTAAAGTAGGCCTATTGAAAATTGCAGGATGATGCTGTGGACCACTTTGCTATGAATTACAAGACAAAGCAAATTTTGTTGTAAACCTCATTATCCTCATAGTGGATGATAAAACCTACATTTTGTTAAATATAATTCAAGTAACTATTAGGATTTCTACTACATCTTTACCATCCAGCCAGACTGTAAAAATACTACAATATTTTCTCGGGAATTGAACCTGTCATGCGTAGCGCAAAAAGCGAGCGCTCAGCCACTGTGCCAATGTTTAACTGAGACTGAGAGTGTGCAGTCATGTGGTTCTAGTGGAATTTGTACAACACCAGTAGGTAATAGACATTGCCACACCCAGATATTAGGCAGATGTATATAGGTAGGTATCTTAACTATCTTATGTTATCACAATTACATGTTTACATTAAGAGAGACGTAAAATAGTGGTGTGCATCACAATAATGATCGTTACATAATTTTTCGACTCAATCTCGCCACTGTTTCCTCGCATCTCGGCGAACATGGCTGATAACTACGCCGCTGTGCTACACGGACCTTACGATGTTAGAATTGTGAGTGATATAATGTAACTTTTTTAAACTTATATAAATAATTTATCAGTGATTGGAATCTAAGAATTACCTACGTCTTCTATTGGAGGTACAATCAATTGCATTCATTTGCTAGAGTAGCGACTACCTTCATTTATATTTTGCCAATGTGTCGAGTATACGCAGAACTAGCCATCCCAAAAGTACCATAACTTGTTTTCCCAGTTATAAATTGTGCATGAATACTGCAACCTTCTCTTACGAAGCAAATTAGTAGTTAAGTTAGATGTACGTACTATGAACTTACGGAAAAAATTGGATAGAACGGGTATATTCTCATTCGGGAACTAGAAGACTTGGAAAAACGGAGTTCCAAACTTATAACGAGTCCAGTAAATAACTTGTAGATAGTAAAACTTGTGATAAATACTACAGTGCACGTGTTTCAAGAGTTCAATTATTATAATAATTTATTTGTTTAGTATTGGAGATGAACTTTAACATCCACATTTATAAAAGATTGCATGTTGTTTCAGGATGATTGTCCGATGCCTGAAATCAACGACGATGGTAGGTAACATGCATTGTATGAATTTTTAAGTACAAAGTTTTTTACGAGGATGAAAAGGGTTGACATGCGTCGTCTTTCAGGAGACCGATTCTACATATAAAATTGTTTTAAATCGCAATAGAAACGCAGGTCAACCACGGCCATATCACCGTTATCTTTATGAGAAACATATCAACTAGCCGTGGATGAGGCAATTTTATTATTTTCAACAATATTGTTAGTAAGTACCTATTGGCCTCCTGCAGTCAATACATTGGTGTCGATTCTGTGCGCACTTTGACAGGACTAAACTAAACTAACACCCATACTCTAAGCGTTCCTCCAAAACTTACTCGACTCATACTTTACTCAGGACGGCCTCGAAAACACCTTCAAAATTGTATTCTTAGTCGCAATTTCGAGTGAACTTTGAGGTTCCTCAACGGAGTCATTACGTCATAATTTGAATTATCTGCAACGCGCAAATAACGCTGCGGTAAATATTTGTAAGGATTATCGTAAGCATATTCGATAAAGTCTTCAAAATTCATTTTTGTTACATACTAACTTTGACACTTCCTTCCTTAAGGTAGGTTCCGAGGTATCTTGATGACTCCTGATGGATATTTAGTAAGCCGTTTAAAGTAGCGACTCAATGGTGTGGATTCTGTTGCACATTTTGACAGAACTAAACTAGACTAAACGCAACTGTCACTTTCTTTTTCTATTGAAACAGAAAGAGACAAACACCCTTAGTTTAGTTTAGTTCTGTGAAAGTGGGCACCAATGACATACTAAAAGGGCGACTGAACTCATACCTGAGACCGTTCCGCACATATACGATAACAATGTAAACTTCGTCAGTCAATAGTGAAAATAATTGATGAACTGAAGTATACTTACCTAATTTTTGTTGCAGAAGTACTAGTAGAGATGAATTGCGTGGGCATTTGTGGGTCTGATGTGAAATTGTACAGCACGGGTGCTTGCGGCATGGAAATTCTAACGGATCCCATCGTCATCGGTCATGAGGGCGCGGGTGTCGTCACCAAAGTGAGTAACTTCTTCTGCTTCTTCTCTTGTGTCGGTACGAGCTATACCAGAAAAACTCATGTCATGGTTGGAAAAGATTATCCAGTTAACAATGTTGGTAATGGGGCTGACTGCACAGGGTGCACCCAGTCTGCCGGGGATGCGGTGCATGCTTTTGCGAATCCCGCGACCCCGGCCGAACGGTCAGGAAAAGGAACACCGTTGGTTTTTAGCCGGTGAGAGTCCGGCAGACCGGGACATCCAAGTGGATTTTCCAAGGAAAAAATAAATAAAAAGGTTGCACCCAGTGGCGGTCCCTTGTTTGTATACTTTAGTTCTTCTCACTGATCTTATGAAAAAGCTGCAGAATTTAGAAACACCAGAGGAAAGAAGTAAGCGGGATGCTACTAGGCGCAGGCACTTACAAAATAAGATACAACCTAATTTAAAAGTAGTGAGTCATGCTGCAGGTTATCAATCAATTAAACTGTTTAATAAACTACCCGTACACTTTGAGTCAATATACAACTTAAATCAGTTTAGGCAGTAGTTAAAATCAATTTTGATAGAAAAGTGCTATTACACCCGTGATGAGTTTCTCTGTGCCACATACAACTAGACTTTAATTATTATAGGTCTACCAGAATCTGATGGCAAATAGGGAAATTAAATGTTTTTGTGGGTAACACAAGGGTAATTTGAATAAAAAGTCTTGATACTTATAATTTTTTTTCTTTAATTTCTTCTTGATCTTCTTCCTGCCCTTATCCCACATTAGATGGGGTCGGCACAACATGTATTTCATAAATCCATGTTGTTAGAGGTTTTGGCTTATTGTTTTATGTGACCCAATGTGCTTGCTGATATTATGCACTGGGTTCCAAAATGATATGCTGATATATGGATTTTTGCAATTTTATTGTAATGGAAAAGGAAACCTTGTTAAAATGTTTGTTTATTAAAATGTTTGAACAAGAAAACATTAATCAGAACTGGAAAATGTATCAACTACAGTCATACTCGTTTTGACAAGTGACATGTTGACATTGCCATATGAAAACCACTGTTTGTTATTAATTTTTAATGCCATGAGATTCTGGTTGAGCTATACCTATTACCGTAAAACCTGGCAGCTTTGCCCTTGAGGTATGACTTTGCCCAGTTGTGTATTTTTTTTTAAATTTGATGCATAGCAAATTTGTCTATAGTTAGGAGTATTCTTTTGCCTGTGGTAGAAAATTGATTATTTTTCTGACAATACCAAGTGACGTAATGTCACCTATGTTACTTCCGTTGGCTGTCAGGAACCTTTAAAAGTTGGTATTGTTTTTAGCGGGCAAAAACCAGTCAAAAAACTTTATCAAAAAGTGATAGTTGCAGATACAGTAGGTAATTAATTTTTTTGCCACCGTTAATATGTATGAAATGAATAATATAGACTGGTATTTCACACAAAACATCTCATAAAATTGTAAAATATATTGATGGGCAAAGTCACATGCATGTTTTTTGAGCATGGTTGACGACATTGCCCATCAATTTTTTTCCCGTAGGGTTGTCACCTGTAATTTTTAAAGAGAAAAACTTGTGAATGTTTTGGTTGTCCAATGACCAAGTTGGACTAGAAAACGCTAGTTTTTAACAAATTGGAAGAAAAGAAACCTGCTGTTACATATTTAATGGAACAATTCCCAGCAATACATGTGTAGAACTATTTATAAATAGGCATTCATCGAATTTGTTAGTTCGAACAGTATCTGCAACTGGTGACTGTCTTCCGACATATTGTGTAGATGTTTAGTCACATATTTTGTCTTTTGGCTACCTTAAAGTTAGTAATATATCGTAGCAATATAACTTAACTGGCAATATACCGTATATCTTCATTTTGTATCCATTATATACTTATTGAATTTATGATTATCTAAATAGAAATATTCCACATCAAAAACTTTTTCATTAAGTATTTAAATGTAACATTTATTCAATGATGACAGCCCTTAGACATTGACCATTATGGTAAGAAAAATGTACTAGGAGGCTTTTTGACTTTGCCCACTCAATTTTGAAGGACAACGAATATGTTCATTCATCTCATAATTTGATACTATACTTTATGGCCCTGTATTTATATTCAGCAATTTTTAAAATAATGATACGGTTTATAGTATCTGAAATATTACAAGTTGGCAAAGTTGCCAAAAACCTGTGATTCTATGCCCAACATTTATAATTGTGTTATTTACACACACAAATTCATTTTTCTGGATATTTTCAATAATAAATATCGAGATATGGACATATAGTATTGTGTGGTACAAAAATAATTTGAAATACATGAACGTTTTCGGAAATAACTCAACTAATGCAAAAATACTCTGATTTTTTGGGCAAAGTTGCCAGGTTTTACGGTATACTATTTTTATTGACATTATATTTTTGACATTTGTATGAGTATTAGCAATATTTTAAATTATTATTTTGAACATTGCGTAATGGATGAATCTAATTTAAATTGTTTTTACATTCTTCATTTGACATACCTACATCATGTTATAACATCACTATTTTTATTAACATTATACCTACTTTATTTTTATACATTACATTTTACAATACATTACACTTTGACATTTGTAATGGTGGAATCGTAATTTTGCCTCACGCCTTTTTCCCATGGGGGTAGGCAGAAACTATAGAACGCCACATGCTACGACCCTTACATACCCTTTTCGCTTCATCCACATTCATATAACTTGTCATACACGCACGCCGGTTGAGAGTACTACGCACCTGACCTTTGTGAAGAACATCACCAATAACATCGATGTATATCCTTCTAGGACGTCCTCTACCGGCGTTTCCATTGATATCCGCTTTATAAATTCCTTTTGTTAATCGCCGTTCACTCATTCTCTCAACATGGCCAAACCACCTAAGTATACTCCTTTCAATTTTTGTCACTACATCATCTTTTAAACCGCAACTTTGTCTAATCTCTTCATTTCTCAATCTATCATTCAAAGTTACACCGCACATACTTCGCAAGGAACGCATTTCCACGGCATTTATTCTACTTTCATGCCTCTTCTGCCACGACCAACATTCACTTCCATACATAAGCGTAGGTACCAGCACACCATTATGGACAGCCAGTCGTGCCTTTTTGGACATCGACTGACTAGCCACAACCGCATGCATAGCACCATTTACTTTATTTCCCGCATTTGCTCTCCTTTCCACATCTTCGTCAATCTTACCATCACTTGTAAACATACTTCCCAAATAAACAAACTCATTCACCTGTTCAATACTTTCATCTCCTATCTTTACTTTACACTCAGATACATCTGCATCTCTTTCAAAAACCATTACTTTCGTCTTGCTTACATTAATTTTCATCCCTTTCATATTATATGCTCCATTCATCATAGTTACCATACCATGTCTTGCAACTCTTCCGCCGACGATGCAAGCAAAACTTGATCATCTGCGTAGAGAAGACATTTGACAGGCAACTCATTCATTATCAATCCACACTCACTCCCTTTTAAATCTGTCAAACAACTATCCATGTATAGGATGAACAGCCATGGAGACGCTACACAACCCTGTCTAACACCTCTGGAGATGCCAAGCCAGTCTGTGAACGCCCCATTTATCCTAATACAAGCACTGGAATCCCTGTACAGCGATTTCAGTGCCCGTATCAAGCGCCAGTCCACCCCGTACAAAGATAGTGTCGACCACAATTCTTCCCTCCACACACTATCATAGGCCTTCTCCAAATCAATGAAAGCGCAGTACACTTTCTTGTGCTTTGCCAGATGTTTTTCGGCTATGCACCTCAAGGAGAAGATCTGATCCATACAGCCCATCCCCTCTCTGAACCCTGCCTGAACATCCCGTACTTTCTCATCATTCTTATCACTCTGTTAATTAAAACTTTCGCATATAGTTGCCGACCACACTCAAAAGAGTAATGCCGCGGTAGTTTTTACACTCCTGCTGTGAACCTTTTCCCTTATATAGTGGTACGATTACAGCTTTGCACCAATCGCCCGGCACTTTCCGGCCGAATCTCCAACACATGATCCGGTACAGCAGGCTTGCTACCACCCCGGCACCGCCCTTAAGCATTTCGACGGACACTCTGTCACATCCAGCAGCTATTCCAACTTTCATACATTTCAGCGCTTTCACGATTTCATCCATTTCAATCAGATTTTCCTCAACTTCAACCAAGTCAATGTCTGACTCACTCGCTTCCGCCCAGTTACCCACTCTTTGCACACTATCCTGCCAACTAAATAAACTTTCAAAATATACCTTCCAGCGTTCCAACACCTTGCATTCTTCACTTAACAATCCATCTCCTCCTCTAACTATATTCATATTTGATGTCCCCGAAACTCCACGAGCCAATCTTACTTGTTGCCAGAACAACTTAACATTGACCCTGAAGTTGTCGGAGAACTTCCTATTATACTTATCTTCCATTTCATTCTTCTTCATCTTTACTATCTCTTTTACTTCCGCCTTTATTTCGGTGTATCTTTTCTGCACTCTTTCCAAATCGTCAATCATACTCGTTGCCTGATTCATCCTTATTCTAGCTTTAAAGGCTAATAAATTAAGCCAAGCTTCTTTCTTCTTCCGTACGACCTCTTTAACTTCATCATGTATCCAACAATCATTCGTTCTCCTGTTATTTTTCCTCTTCGCCACACCGCATACTTTTGTGGCCACTTGCACTATGCTGTTTTTTACAACATTCCACGCTTCTTCTAAACTATAATCATTCATTCCTTCTAAAATCTCATTCGTCTTCTCTTTTACTTCCCTCTTATATTCCTCTTTCACGTTTAATTCTTGCAACCTTTCTACTTTTATTCTCTCAAGTGCAGTCACAGGAACCCGAACCCGATGGCACCAACGTTTAAACAGACCATGTATCCGGCACATGACAAGATAATGGTCGATCATTGGCACCCCGATACACTCTTGTATCTGTGACCTTACTCTTCAGTCTTTCATCAACAACCACAAAGTCAATCATGCTTCTACTATCTTGCCTTTCCCACGTATACATGTGAATCTCTCTATGATTAAACATAATGTACCTTACCTAGCTCTTTTTATCTGCTAGATCGGCGCCAACGTGACATCTCTGGTGGTGGGGGACCGCGTGTCCATTGAGCCGACACAGCCGTGTCGCTCGTGCGAGTACTGCAAGGTGGGTCGCTACAACCTGTGCGTGGCGCCGCACTACTGCTCAACCATGGGCGCGCCCGGGAACCTCTGCCGCTACTACAAACACGTCGCTGACTTCTGCCACAAGTTAGTTTTATCATCGTTCTAATTATCCTTGCATCGGAATTAAGTTTACGACAGGCAAAGTGTTATGGTGAATTTTCATTGATCCAGTAGCTGGAATCCGCAGCACTGGATGTTGGGTGAATATAAAAACCCATTTCAATCCAGTCCAGTTGCGCTGGATTTGATTATGATGTGGCGGCATCTATCACGACCCATGAGAGTTATGCATCACGACGAATGTCCAGCAGACCACAGCGACAACAATGACAGCTGTCAGATGAAATGTCACAAATCCTGCATCGCGATATCAAGATTTGACACGCAAATAGTATGTATATGTATATACAACTTCTCAACATCAATCGTTGGGCAGTAGCCCGTCAGGTATAAGACCCGCCTGGTAGGAGGATCCTCCCTTTTCGTTGGAGGAACACCATACCTCGTTTCTCCACAGTAATATTCGTCTTTTGTCAATCCAGTAACTGGACCCAGCGACCCTCGATCAATGAAGGTGGATCCATTATTTATACAATACGTGCTGGTTGCGAGCCCTCCAAAATTAACTTTTTATAGGAGGTCAAGATCTTCTTCACTCACCATCTCCCAACGAAAACCGAGGAGTATTCAATAGTCTAATAAACTTTCTGTTCATAAGGATTCCTGACAACCTGACCATGGAAGAAGGTGCGGCGGTGCAGCCGCTGGCGATCGCGATGCACGCGTGCAACCGCGCCGGCATCCGGCTGGGCCAGAGGGTGGTCATCCTGGGCGCGGGGCCCATCGGCATGCTGTGCGCCATGAGCGCGCGGGCCATGGGCGCCAGCAAGATACTTATTACTGGTAAATGCCGTGTATCACATTTCATAGGTATCTATACATTCAAAGTTGTCGCTAGAAGAATAGATTTCAAACTTTCAATTGGCCTGTCTATTAAAAGAGATAGTGCCCGTCATCAGGCCCGGAAGGCGAGCGGGGGTACTTGTCTCAGGCGGCGAAGATTAGGGGGCGGCCCACCACCAGCCAGTCTCGCTGTCTGTACTATGCTGGACTCGGTTATAGTATGAATAAACTTTTCGAATTATTTATAATTTTATTACTATAATAAACAATTTTTAAAAAGTCTTAGTAGGTACTTATTTTATTTGTTGAAAAATTTTGCCTAGAGGGCGGAAAATTGGTACTCTGCACCCCCCTTTGAAAAATGTAGATCCTGGGCTGCCCGTCATCAGCACGCTGGGCAAGCAGGCTAGTGACCGCAAGGGTGCTATGATGCTGCTGCCAGTCATAAGCGTGGGGTTGGAAGTTATAAGTAATTAATGAAAATCGACTTTCACATACCTATAGAAGGACCGGGCAGATAGACGATTTTATTTTAAATCTACTTTGTGGGTATATTTTTACTGCATTCGTTACGCTTGTTTGCAGACGTGGTGCAGTCCCGGCTGGACACGGCACGCGAGCTGGGCGCGGACTACACGCTGCTGGTGAAGCGAGACTACAGCGACCAGGAGGTGGTGGACGGCATCGTAGCACAGCTTGGCAGCCAGCCCGATGTCACCATCGACGCCTGCGCCTTCGCCTCCGCGCAAAGGGTCGCCATGATGGTAACATGCTTCCATAATTGCACCATTTTTTGACCCATTGCTAAAGATAAAAAAAGATAGGTCTTCTTGCTCTTGTGTGGTCGCACTGACAAATCTTCTGTCCGTCCTCAGCCTGGGGTATTTTGGGTGGCGAATTGGATGGTATTTCTCATGGTCAAAAGATTGGTTGGTCAGCAAGGTTGGTAGAAGAGTTAACTTTCCATGGTACCTACCTACGTTGCTCGTACTAAAGTGTCCTCGCTCGTAGAATTTCTTTGAATTCATCCCAGAAGCACACATCTGAATGTATTAAGGACAGGCTAGATTAATGTTTCGGGAAGTTAGAAGATATTTTCACAATTCACTTAGGTACCTACTGCCAATCGTAATCAGGGGAACTAAGCAACATTCTCGTGCCGTTTTTGATCTTCTTCTTACATGTTTCAGGTGACGAAGACGGCAGGCGTGATGCTAGTGGTGGGCATCGGGGATAACAAAGTGGAGGTGCCGCTGACACAGGCACTGCTGCGTGAGGTCGACGTACGAGGCTCTTATAGAATTGTTAACACGTAAGTCTGACTACTTCCTTTCCTATCTTTACAGGATGCTCCATATGATAGGATCATCATCATTATCATCATCTCCCTGCCCTTATTCCACACTAGGTGTGATCGGCACAACACGTATTCCTCTTCCATTCTCCTCTATCATCTCAGTACTCACTCCTTTCTTACCCGTGTCATCCTTCACACAAACCATCCAACTAGGAAAAAATAGGATGCTCTATAAAAAAAAACACAAATTCACACATTTTCACGAAATAAAAACGCACACATACACATACACGGCTGTAAAGAGGCCATTGGTTTCCGGAAAGGAACAGCATCTGTCTGCTACCTACCGTAAGGTTTCCTTTATGGAGATATGAGATCATCGCGCACTCCACCGCATACTATCATACATACAACAACAACTCAAACAATACGACGCGAAGAAACGTGTCTCCATAAAAGCTCTCATACATTTGAATTGTCCGCTTTATGCTCCTCGTCTCCATAAACGAAGTCTTAGAGTTGCAGATCCTGTGAAGAAGATGATATGAGGCCATGAGGTCGAGAGCGGCCTAACGGACATTTTTTTTATCGAGTTTATACCTCTTAATTGTCGTAAATGATGGAAATAATAGAGCCGCAAAAAAATTATAGAACCACTTTTAGGCCATTTTGATTCTATTACTTCAATCATTTACAACGATAAAAAAAATCCGTTGGACCCAACTGGTCCTCATGGCCTCATACGCAGTAATAACAACATACTGCGATATCTGCTACCAATCCGGCTGCCAAGCTTATTGATTCTTGCAATATTCCCGCAAGACCGCAACCATAGAGATAATCCCATGTCCAAAAGTGGACACAACACAAAACCTAATTATTTGTACTACCATGCCCACGCCCACATTAAATTCTATTTCGAGCAAATTCTGTGCAGATATCCGTCAGCGATCGCGGCGGTGTCCAGCGGGGCGATCGCACTGAAGAAATTTATCACTCATCACTTCCCGCTGCAGGAAACCAAGGAGGCACTGGACCTGGCCAAGAGTGGCAACGCCATGAAGATCATTATACATGTACAGAATTAATTGACTTTTATTACTTACCAATTACCTATCGAAGTCCGGGTATACAGCATAAAAGGGGCGTATTAAATACTTTGAAGTGTAATAAAAGAGCCTCCACGAGTGACGATACGTATGTAAAGGCGCAACCTGGACAGTCAGCCCTGCTACCCTTGCCTGCTACCGATCTTGCTGATTGGCGGCTAATCTTTTTCTTTTTGGCTTGAGCCATTCTCGTATATCTCCCACCGACAATAGAGGAAGACGACCAAAAAGGAGTACGAGGTAGCCATGGTAGGTATCGAACGTATTATATTACCTATCGACACGCGAATTTGACTTTCACCATTTAAGATAAATAAATTATACATCTTTCTACATCAAACTTCATTAGTAGCGACATCTTTACATAGTATAAAACAAAGTCGCTCCCGCTGTCTGTACGTTTAGATCTTTTAAACTACGCAACGGATTTTAATGCAGTTTTCAGCAATAGGTAGAGTGATTCATGAGGAAGGTTTAATGCCCCACATTAGTATCTACATTGCACTCGTGCAAAGCCGGAGAGGGTCGCTAGTTATAAATGAAATATTACACCACAAAAAAAACAACATTTATTTCAGTACATTATCATTAGTTGAGTTACTTTGGTAAACAATGTATTCCATATTATGTTTGACAATACTATATATTCATATCTCGATATTTATTACTGAATAGATATGTCAAGAAAAAAGACTGGCACGTAAATTTGTGTACCTCTAAACAAATCGCAATCGCGCGAGTGCGCGAGTCAGCTGCTGGAACGAGTAACGACTTGACGAGTCCATTACGACTCCAGTTGACTCCAGTCCATAAGTGCGAGCGAGAACGAGCGCACGGTCGCGTCGCTGCGACCGGACGAGTCAGTCGACTCGGAACAATCGGAAAACATCTCGATATATACAGAGTACGCAAATCACAATCGCGCGAGTGCGCGAGTCAGCTGCAACGAGTAACGACTTGACGAGTCCATTACGACTTGAGTCAATAAGTGCGCGCGAGAACGAGCGCACGGTCGCGTCGCTGCGAGCGGACGAGTCAGTCGACTCGGAACAATCGAAAAACATCTCGATTGTTAAAACGGAGACGAGATAATCGTGGACTCGATTGTATTTTTACATCGACTGCGATTCTTTCGATTGTTTAAACACCTCGGACTCACCCATCGCTAGTGGCACCTACTCTATGGCTAGTGGTGTGCATCACAATAATGATCGTTACATAATTGTTCGACTCAATCTCGCCACTGTTTCTTCGCATCTCGACGAACATGGCTGATAACTTCGCCGCGGTGCTACACGGACCTTACGATGTTAGAATTGTGAGTGATATAATGTAACTTTTTTTAAACTTAGGTATACCTACCTATTTAAAATAATTATTAGTGATTGGAATCGAAAAATTACGTCTTCTATCGAGGTAGGTACAATCAATTCTTCGATCAATAATAGTACCTACTAGATTAAGAATCAGGAACAAAAATAAGTCTCAAGTGGCCACGTTTTGCACACACTTATACATTTATATTTCTAACTACCTACGAAATATAGAAAAAAGTTTAATTATATTAACAACTTTAGTTTATTATAAACCTTAACACTCAAACATAAAGTTTAATTACGATTGCAAAATATTTATATTAAGTCCTTCTGTCATCGAAGAAAGTTTAAAAGCAATAGATTTAAAATGTCACTTGAAAATAAAAAGCAATTTTTAAATAAGTACAAACATATTTCGATGGTCCCTACGTAAACTACCGAAAGTCGAAAATGTCTACTTTTGAGGATAGCGTTTTGAAGTTTGTTCTTTGAATATTTTCAATTTCACTACCCTGTAGGTATCATAGGATTTAATTTTTTTTTGGCGTGATATTAAATTTTACTTTATTACGTATTTATTACTTTCTTACGTACCAGCAAAAATGTAAAATAATAAGTAGCTTCTGAGAAATTAGATATTCAATGCTCTACGCCGGAACTATATACTTAATTAGGTACATCCAATCGAAAATGACACATTCGATAATTTACGTCGGAATTTTTCCCGTACATACTGTCGAACCTAGCACTTTCGATGCAAAACATTTCCATAAATCCAACGAATACAAACGAAAGTTATAGTTTCGATAATTTACATAGTTATCTAGAATTAACGCTCCTGAACAGGTTATAATGTAGTAAAACCTACTCAATATCTGGTTTAAGACATTTATTTTCACATAAGAATACGAATTCATTTATCTGAGAAAATACAAGATTCACTTTTAACCGTTTGACCGCGCCAGTCGCATTTATACGACAAATAAAAATGTTTTCGTGACCGCGTCTCCTCAGTCATATTTATACAACTGAGGCGTACACAGGCACGAAAAAAATTGTCTTATAAATGCGACTGGCGCGGTCAAAAGGTTAAATTAGGTACACATAAATAAGCAAGCGCCGAAGCGAACTGTATTCATACACACAGTACAACTCGGTCACATTAACTTGACGCTTGGCGTTGATGACGTCATTTTGGCTCTCGAGTACGGTATGACAAAAAAGCATCAACAATTAAACTACCGATTTGATTTTGGGGCATGGATTTTATTAGCCAATCTTGCAATACATTTACGTATCATTTATCTATATATATCAAGGAAAGAAGGAGGAGGGAAGCGGACGGGGCCTCGCATTCCAGAGATGCGTCAAGTTAATGTGACCGCGTAGTAAACACAATATTAATAAATTAATAAATGATAGGTACATCAACATTACAATATTAGTAAATATGGGTGGCAATGAAATAAGGTCATCAAAACACATTGAGCGGCGACAATGGCAATGGCCTTATTACCTACGTGTCGAAAATCGAAATATCAATTTCAGTAGAAAGCTTAGATGCATTGTGTGAATGTGTGATGCTAGTTCTATTGTGTATGCCTTTTATTATTCATCATAATTTATTAATTCAAATTTATCAACCAATTATCAACACGTATTTACGTATTACACGTATTTGCATATTACATTATATAATACCGTCAAACCTGGCAACTTTGCCCTTGAGGTATGACTTTGCCCAGCTGTGCATTTTTTTAAAAATTTGATGCATAGCAAATTTGTCTATAGTTAGGAGTATTCTTTTGCCTGTGGTAGAAAATTGATTATTTTTCTGACAATACCAAGTGACGTAATGTCACCTATGTTACTTCCGTTGGCTGTCAGGAACCTTTAAAAGTTGGTATTGTTTTTAGCGGGCAAAAACCAGTCAAAAAACTTTATCAAAAAGTGATAGTTGCAGATACAGTAGGTAATTAATTTTTTTGCCACCGTTAATATGTATGAAATGAATAATATAGACTGGTATTTCACACAAAACATCTCATAAAATTGTGAAATATATTGATGGGCAAAGTCACATGCATGTTTTTTGAGCATGGTTGACGACATTGCCCACCAATTTTTTTTCCGTAGGGTTGTCACCTGTAATTTTTAAATTTATTATAATTTTAAGAGGTACCTATGCACAAACTAATAGAACGCTAAAAGAGAAAAACTTGTAAATGTTTTGGTGGCTTCTGATGAATAAGGTTGTCCAATGACCAAGTTGGACTAGAAAACGCTAGTTTTTAGCAAATTGGAAGAAAAGAAACCTGATGTTACATATTTAATGAAACAATTCCCAGCAATACATGTGTAGAACTATTTATAAATAGGCATTCATCGAATTTGTTAGTTCGAACAGTATCTGCAACTGGTGACTGTCTTCCGACATATTGTGTAGATGTTTAGTCACATATTTTGTCTTTTGGCTACCTTAAAGTTAGTAATATATCGTAGCAATATAACTTAACTGGCAATATACCGTATATCTTCATTTTGTATCCATTACATACTTATTGAATTTATGATTATCCACATCAAAAACATTCCATGAAATATTCCACATCAAAAACTTTATCATTAAGTATTTAAATGTAGCATTTATTCAATGATGACAGCCCTTAGACATTGACCATTATAGTAAGAAAAATGTACTAGGAGGCTTTTTGACTTTGCCCACTCAATTTTGAAGGACAACGAATATGTTCATTCATCTCATAATTTGATACTATACTTTATGGCCCTGTATTTATATTCAGCCATTTTTAAAATAATGATACGGTTTATAGTATCTGAAATATTACAAGTTGGCAAAGTTGCCAAAAACCTGTGATTCTTTGCCCAACAATTATAATTGTGTTTTTTACACACACAAATTCATTTTTCTGGAAATTTTCAATAATAAATATCGAGATATGAACATATAGTATTGTGTGGTACAAAAATAATATGAAATACATTAACGTTTTCGGAAATAACTCAACTAATGCAAAAATACTCTGATTTTTTGGGCAAAGTTGCCAGGTTTTACGGTACTAAAATAAACATGAGCTAACTGACTATGAGCGCCCGGGAAACTTGCTTGCACGCAAGTGACGGGTACATCGTTTCGTGCGGGGGGCGCAGCGTAAACCCGTGATAGTGCTAGTTCGACATGTTCGCTCCCTTCCCTGTGCCGCGTCAACTAGCGTAATTCGAATTTCAATAATTTACGATGAAACAACCTTTAATAATTTACGAAATAATATAATATTTTAACTTTTCTATTTTATAGGTAACCTTTAAGATAACATCATTTCACACAATTTAAGCAAATAAAATAAAAATTTTAATTTTGTAGTTTCGATAGTATACGGGACCATCGATTTATTCTAAAATGAAACTTTAAATCTAAGCAATTAGGTTTAAAAAATTATGTTGACAATTTCGTGCTTACTCTATTTTGGCACTAGTAGCTGTTCTTGGTACCGTATTACATTTCAAATTCAGAACATCAGAACACAGTAAGTATTGAAAGAATGACGAGTGACAGATTATTATTTTTTAGACGTAGGTTCAATTTTGTTGTGACAAATATTTTTGACCGATTTAAAAAAAAGTAATAGTACTACAATAGTACCTACAATAGTTATTTTATTAAGACATTGCTCTTAATTATGTGCAGGTTGGCTTATTGTAATGAAACCGTATAATAAAATGGGTTCATTTACTTATGTACGCGATTTAGAAGTTATAAAAAATATTTGTATTAATCAATTTGATTCAAATCAAATTATTTTTTCATTGAAATTAAATGGCAATTAAGAGTGTATGGTAAACAACCGTGACCGTGAAGGTGGATGCTTTAAATAATGTATCTAGACAATCGTAATCTGTCTGTTTAAACGTAATATAATGTTTAATTACCTTTTAACAGATTCAGCATGTTATAAAGCTGTCTTTTAGAATCAACTTTTATTTGAGTGGTTTCATTTTTACAAATATAATGTTATCTTACATTAATGATTTTTTCTATAATCAGTTTCATCAAGCTTTTTTATGGTTGTGTTCGTTTTCCCCAGGAAACACATCTTTTTCAATATATACGTTTAAATGCACAGCGAAATGGGTCGCAAGGAAACCTACAAACAAAAATGACAATACTACTCCATGCATTCCCTGTTCCAGATCAGTCGATGTTTGTTACAATAGTTGGCGAGTTGTCACAAACATTGGTCAAACAATTGCCCCGTCTGGGGCAGACGGGGGGGTGTGCCGGACTTTTACCGCCTAAAACCACCACGGTTGCACCAAAGTGACTCTGCAATGGATTAAAGGACACAGCAACTCGCTCGGAAACGACGCAGCGGACGACCTGGCCAAAATGGGGTCAAAAACAAAAGTGTACGGACCGGAGCCGCTACTGCCCATACCCCAGGCCCAAATAAAAACATGGCTGCGCACAAGAACAGGACAAACAGCGAGGGCTGCAGGCAAACTAAAAATGCGATTCCGGTAGCATCAAAAAGATTGTCCCGCAACCTCATCAGATTTAAAAGGGGCGACATCCGGAAGATTATTGGAATCTTAACAGGACACTGTCCTCTAAACAAGCACCTATTCACCATAGGTGTAACAGATAGTCCCCTGTGCAGAGGATGCATGGAGACAGAAGAAACGCCGCTGCACGTGCTTATGGAATGCAGGAGCGTGGCCGAACAACGGGCACGGATTCTTCAATCACCAGCATCGCTCCCGGAGGCCTGTAGCAGCCTGAGAAGACTGCTAACCTTCTGGGACGACCTAGGTTGGTTGGAGTAGGAAGGTAAGACGGAACACGCACAATGGCCCAATCAAGAGGCTAAGTGCGGATACAGCCCAGGTAAACTAAACTAAAACCACCACGGTGTCCCTCCTTCTGACCTAAGGCCTGGGTCGCGGGATTCGCTATTGCATGCACCGCAACCCCGGCAGGTCTTGGTCCACCAATTGCTGGTCGACCTCTCCACTGTAGGGCCCCACCCCACGACCTCCTGATAGGCGCGGGGGGCACCCCACATCACCGGCGCACCAGAACACATGGTACGCCTGACCACCCCGGGGACCAAACAAGTACATGGGTGCCAGACTACCCCGTGTCTGGGCACCCCTGGTCCCCCTGTGACGGGTCCGATTTGTGGCCCCGCCGCCTACCACTTTCGGCCGCAGAGGATAGAAAGGGCGGCCAGGTACACACCGCCACTCCTCTTCCCCTGCGGCCCCACCGCGTCCGCCATCTGACGGTGGCGGCCCCGTCAAGGCCGCGGAAGGTAGGGAGAACGGCGCACCGTAATACCGGCACTCCTCTCCCGCCGCGGCCTCCCGCACTCAGCCGCGATGCGTTCCAAACTACATCGCGGCCCGCCTCAGTTGCGATGTCACCGAAGCGACACCGCAACCTAATTGGCCGCTACATCGAGGGCTACCAGACCCAAGCCCCGACGAGCGGCCCCTCCTTGGGTTCCTCTTCGCTTCACCGTGGGGTTCAATGCCACGGCTACTAAGCCCCCCCGCAACGACAATGCGGGAACCCAACCGGGGGGGAACTTTATTTTCCCTGTTATAAATTGTGCATGAATACTGCAACCTTCCTCTTACGAAGCAAATTAGTAGTTAAGCTAGATGTACGTACTATGAATTTACGGAAAAAGTTGAATAGAATATTCTCATTTGGGAACTAGATTATTATATAATTTATTTGTTTAATATTGGTAATGAACTTTAACATCCACATTCCTAAAAGATTGCATGTTGTTTCAGGAAAATTGTCCGATGCCTGAAATCAATGACGATGGTAGGTAACATGAATTGTACGAATTTTTAGGTACAAAGTTTGTTACGAGGATGAAAAGGGTTGGCTAGCGTCCCGATTCTACATATAAAATTGTTTTAAATCGCAATAGAAATGCAGGTCAACCGCGGCCGTATCACCGTTATCTTTATGAGAAACATATCAAATAGCCGTGGATGAGGCAACTCAACTATGGCTATTTGATATTATTCTCATCATTTTAACAATTTTGTTAGTAAGTATTGGCCTCCTGCAGTCAATACATTGTCTAACATTGTGATTATTGTGGTGATTTTAAAAAGGTGATTTTAACGTGTATTGTAACGGATATTGGGCAGCAAGGCGGACATTTTCAACCTGATAATGACATACCAAAAGGGCGACTGAACTCATACCTGTGACCGTTCCGCACATTAAAACGATAACAATGTAAACTTCGTCAGTTGACAGTGAAAATATTTTATGAACTGAAGTGGTATACTTATCTAGGTACTATTTGTTGCAGAGGTACTAGTCGAGATGGATTGCGTAGGCATTTGTGGGTCTGATGTGAAATTGTACACCACGGGTGCTTGCGGCATGGTAGTCTTAACGGATCCCATCGTCATCGGTCACGAGGGCGCGGGCGTCGTCACCAAAGTGAGTACCTTCTTCTTCTGCTTATTCTCTCGTGTCGGCACGAGCTATATGAGAATAGCTCATGCTATGGTGAAAAGATTAGCCAGTTTAGAAGGTTGGTAATGGGGCTGACTGCCCATGGTGCGCCCAGTGGCGCTCCGAGGGGAGGTCGTAGGGGACATGACCCCCCCTTCCCCAACTCGTACCTACACGTCAAATTGAGAAACTTCCTAAAAAAAGATAATTTACAAATAAATTGTGCAATAAATTCTAATGTGCTCAACTTATATTACTGTTAATATGTCCTGTGTGTCCTGGTCTTCTCACAATAGCATTATTCTTCCTGAATCGTTGAATACTGCGATAAATTGTTGAATCAGGTCGGTGAAGAATTCTTGAGATCACTCTGTAGGTTTGATCATTTCTCCTCATCTCAAGTGCCCTGGCAATCTCAATTGCGGTCAAGTCGGGCATAATGAAGTCATTAACTTTGAAAAAGATTTAAAAGTTAAAAAAAACGAATGAAACTGAATTTTATTGAAAATTTTACGATATTTTAAACCGAAACCATAAAATAATGATTAAGGGAAATTCGCTCGAAAGTTCGAATAAAATTAAAACAATCGCATAAAAGGAGACGTTCAATTGTTTTATCAATTTGGAATAATTACTTTTAAAATAAAACGAATTAACAACCAGCCAACATTGTTACTAAAACTAGTTTTTCGACTTTTTTTTATGTTCCGCTAAGATTGCCGGTGTGTGTAGTATAGTCACTACTGATCATGGAATGCCTAAAGAACTAACTTTGGTTCTAATTCTTGTAATAAGTTGACTGTTGTATTTTTAAACATCAGATGGCAAAATAGCTATCGAACTTGCCAGTCTAAAGACCTGCGGCTGATGACAGTCAGCAAGGTTATGGTGCAAGAGTTCGACATCAGCTGCCCAGCGTGATGACCACGGGCTACTACTACATTTTTTTTGGGGTCAATGTCCAGACACCGATAGGCTGTTGATAATGTACCTTACCTAGCCCTTTTTGCCTGCTAGATCGGCGCCAACGTGACATCTCTGGTGGAGGGGGACCGAGTGTCCATTGAGCCGACGCAGCCTTGTCGCTCGTGCGAGTACTGCAAGGTGGGTCGTTACAACCTGTGCGTGGCGAAGCGTTACTGCTCAACCATGAGCGCGCCCGGGAACCTCTGCCGCTACTACAAACACGTCGCTGACTTCTGCCATAAGTTAGTTCTATCATCGTCCTAGTTATCCCTACATGTTACCTTTGAATCCCATAAGATACTCTAAATTGACATAATATATTGGAATTAGATTTACGACAGGCAAAGTGTAAGGCGGATTCTCATTGATCCAGTAGCTGGAACCAGCATGGCTGGAACCCACGGCCCGCAGCACTGGATGTTGGGCTAATACAAACACAGTTCAATCCAGTCCAGTAGCGTTGGATTTGAATATAATATTCGTCTTTTGTCAATCCAGTAACTGGACCCAGCGACCTTCGATCAATGAAGGTGGATCCATTATTTATACAATACGTGCTGGTTGCGAGCCCTCCAAAATTAACTTTTTATAGGAGGTCAAGATCTTCTTCACTCACCATCTCCCAACGAAAACCGAGGAGTATTCAATAGTCTAATAAACTTTCTGTTCATAAGGATTCCTGACAACCTGACCATGGAAGAAGGTGCGGCGGTGCAGCCGCTGGCGATCGCGATGCACGCGTGCAACCGCGCCGGCATCCGGCTGGGCCAGAGGGTGGTCATCCTGGGCGCGGGGCCCATCGGCATGCTGTGCGCCATGAGCGCGCGGGCCATGGGCGCCAGCAAGATACTTATTACTGGTAAATGCCGTGTGTCATATTACCTATACATAGGTACCTATACATTTAAAGTTGTCCGCTAGAAGAGTAGATTTCAAACTTTCAACTGGGGCCGTATTGGTGTTGCTGTTCCGGTGAGAGAAAGTGACGCGGCTATGCAGGTCGTAAAGCGTCGTCACATTCTCACAACGGAACAATTATAATTTTAACACGTCATAATACGCCACCTGGCCTGTCCATTAAAAGAGATAGTGTCCGTCATCAGCACGCTGGGCAAGCAGGTTAGTGACTGCAAGGGTGCTGTGACGCTGCTGCCCGTCATAAGCCTGGTTTTGCAAATAAGTAATTAATGAACACCCGGCAGATAGACGATTTTTTTTAAATCTACTTTTTGGGTATATTTTTACTGCATTCGTTACGCTTGTTTGCAGACGTGGTGCAGTCCCGGCTGGACACTGCACGCGAGCTGGGCGCGGACTACACGCTGCTGGTGAAGCGAGACTACAGCGACCAGGAGGTGGTGGACGGCATCGTAGCGGAGCTTGGCAGCCAGCCCGATGTCACCATCGACGCCTGCGCCTTCGCCTCCGCGCAAAGGGTCGCCATGATGGTAACATGCTTTCATAATTGCATTATTTTTTGTCCCACTGTAAACATAAGGAAAAGATAGGTCTTCTTGCTCTCGTGTGGTCGCACTGACAAATCTTCTGTCCGTTCTCAGCCTGAGGTATTTTGGATGGCGAATTGGATGGTATCTCTCGTGGACAAATTGGTTAAGGTGGCCATACACTCTCAGGATAACTGACAGGTGTGCAAGTTAAGGTCACCTTTACTTGCAAGTTAAAAGTGCATCTCCAAAATTTTGTTACTCACACCCTTCGATCAATAATAGTAATAGATTCCCGATAAGTGCTTCAAAAACGGACCGGAAAATAAGAGCAAAAATATTTTTGTGGTCTTATTTCAAATTAGTATGTTCCAATGATAGCCAACGTTAAGACCTCAAAAGGCCGCAGCGCGCGTTCAAAGATTGTGTAAATAACCATTGTAACACCAAGGTTTTGAAAGGAATATCTTTTTCTCGGTAAGTTTAAATCAATAAGTATTTTTTATAAAATAAAAATAGAATTAAATAGTAAATATAAATCAACTAGCAAATATTATGATTGTTTGACCAATGTTTGGGACAACTCGCCAACTAAAGTAACAAACATCGACTGTTCTGGAACAGGGAATGCATGGAGTAGTATTTTTATTTTATATGTTAATTTTGTTTGTAGATTTCATTGCAACCTATTTCGTTGTGTATTTAAACGCATATTTTGAAAAAGATGTGTTTTCTGGGGGAAACGAACACAACCATAAAATAAGTTTCAAACTAATTATAGAAAAATTAATTGATGTAAGATAACATTATAGTATTTGTAAAAAAGAAACCGTTCAAATAAAAGTTGATTCTAAAAGATGACTTTATGGGCCTTTGTACACCACGTTTTTTAAACGCGCCGGCGACGCGTGTTTTCGTCAAACTCCATACATAAAAAACGATTCACACATTTTTTAAGTATGGAGTTTGAAGAAAACGCGCTTCGCCGGCGCGTTTAAAAAACGTGGTGTGCACAGGCCCTATAACAAGCCGAATCTGTTTAAAGATAATTAAACATACATTACGTTTAAACAGACATATTACGATTGTCCAGATACATTATTTAAAGCATCCACCTCGCACGCACCTTCAGTCATGGTTGTTTACCATACACTCTTATTTGCAATTTAATTTAAATTAATAAATAATTTGATTTAAATCCAATTGGTTTAATACAAATATTTTTTATAACTTCTAAATCGCGTACATAAGTAAACGCACCCATTTTATTATACGATTTGATTACAATAATAACCCGCAGATAATTAATAGCAATGTCCTAATAAAATAACTATTGTACTATTTTAGTTTTACTACTTTTTTAAATCGGTCAATAATATTTGCCACCATAGAAAACGAACCTTCGCCTAAAAAAAACCATTCTGCAACTTTATGTCTTTCAATACTTACTGTGTTCTGATATTCTGAATTTGAAATGTAGGTAATACCAAGAACTATTAGTTCCAAAATAGAGTATGCACGTAATTGCCAACATAATGTTTTAAACCTAATTGCTTAGCATTAAAGATTAATTTTAGAATAAATATTTTTGTACTTATTTAAAATTACTTTTTATTTTCAAGTGACATTTTAAAATTCTTTTAAACTTTATCCGATGACAGAAGAACTTAAATATTTTGCAATCGTAATTATACTTTATGTTTGAGTGTTAAGGTTTATAATAAACTGAAGTTGTTAATATTATTAAACTTTTTTCTATATTTGTGTGTGCAAACGTGGCCACTTGAGTGACTTATTTTTATTCCCGAGCTGCAAAACATTAATAATTTGAATTGGTTTTTACGATCTATTTCCGTCCCGAAACCTTCCCAAATGAGCGCGAAAGAAACACCTGCATCTCGGACTGATTTCTCCTGTGCAATATTAGCCTAATCGTACTTTCGTATTTCCCTGTTTCCTTCTTCAAATCTAGACCGTTTTTTTTGTAATAATATAAGAAAGACTTTGGTTATGTCAAATTTGTTTGCCAGATGTTTGACAACTGTGGTAAAACAGTAGATTTTTGTAAAATTGAAACGCTTCTAGTTCTGTTAATAATCTTTTATTTGCTCTAGTGACATTATCAAAGGAGGCAACTGAGGAATACGTTTGTACGGACTAAATGCCGACCGCATTTCCTCTTAATCTAGTAGGTACTATTATTGATCGAAGCTTACACCTACAATCATTCCTTTACAAGCTGCCTAAACAGGCATACCTCTTAGGTATACCTTAGCGTGTGTCTAGTTTAAGTCAGCAAGGTTGTTACTTAACTTTCCATGGTACGTTGTTCGTACTAAAATATCCTCAATAGTAGAATTTCTTTGAGAGGGGCTCGTGGCTAAATAACAACCGCGCCGATCGTAAGATATGCGAGGTTAAGCTGCGCTTGCCGCGGTCAGTCCGTGGATGGGTGACCATTTGTTACACATCGAGACCCCTCCGTGCCTCGGAGAGCACGTTAAGCCGTCGGTCCCGGGTGTCATACGAATACCTATGACAGTCGTTACGGGTAGCCAGAAGCCCGAAAGTCTGACAAACGGTTTAACCTTAGGATATCGGCATTGCCCAGTTACTGGGTTGCGGAGGTCTGATGGCAGTCGCTCCGTGTAAAATACTGGTATTCAGCCGCATCTGGTTAGACTGGAAGCTGACCCCAAGATAATTGGGAAAAGGCTAAGAGAGTAGAATTTCTTTGGATTCATCCCAGAAGCACGTAAATCTGAATTAATTATAGACACGCTGGATTAACGTTTGGGGAAGTTAGAAGATATTTTCACTTTTCACTTTAGTACTGCGAATCATCAGGGGAATTAAGCAACATTCTCGTGCCGTTTTTAGATCTTATTTTTAATGTTTCAGGTGACGAAGACGGCAGGCGTGGTGCTAGTGGTGGGCATCGGGGATAACAAAGTAGAGGTGCCGCTGACACAGGCACTGCTGCGAGAGGTCGACGTACGAGGGTCAAATAGAAGTGTTAACACGTAAGTCTGACTACTTCCTATTTTTTTAGGATCCATCTGTCTACTTATCGTTTCACGGCAGTCGCTTTGTCGTTTGCACATCAGTAGCATGCTACAAGACGAGACGATATTTTTATCGTGGCCACGACGATCTATCGCCAATCACATACGGCCAATCACCTATGACCAATCACCTATCGCCAATCATCTATCATCTATCGCCAATCACCAATCATCTACCGTCAATCATCTATCGCCAATCACATGCCGCCAATCACCAATCGCCAGGCACCTATCGCCAATCATCTATCACCTACAGCTACAGCCAATCACCTATAACCAATCATCTATCACCAATCACCGATGACCAACCACCTATTTCCAATCACCTGTGACCAATCACCTATCATCTATCGCCAACCACCTATCATCCAACGTCAATCAACTATCGCCAATCACATACCGCTAATCACCTATCGCCAAGCACCTATCACCAACACCTATCGCCAATCACCAATCATCTGTCACCATCACCCATCGCCAATCACCTATCACCAATCGCCTATGACCAACCACCTATGACCAATGATTTATCATCAATCTGCAACCACCTATCACCAACACCTATCGCCAATCACCAATCATCTACCGCCAATCACCTATCGCCAATCACATACCGCCAATCACCTATCGCCATCACCGGTCACCTATCGCCACCGCCTATAGCCAATCACCTATGACCAATCATCTGTCGCCAATCACATACCGCCAATCACCTATCGCCATCACCAATCATCACCTATAGCCAATCGCCTATAACCAATCATCTATCGCCAACCACCTATCACCAACACCTACCACCAATCATCTATCACCTACTGCCAATCACCTATCGTCAATCACCTTAGACCAATCATCTGTCGCCAATCACCTATCGTCACCATCTATCACCAATCACCTACCGCTAATCACCGATGACCGACCATTATACCGATAGCCAATCACCTATGGCCGACCATTATACCGATAGCCAATCACCTATGGTCAATCATTTATCATCTATCGCCAACCACCTATCACCAACACCTATCGCCAATCGCATACCGCCAATCACCCGTCGCCAATCACATACCGCCAATCACCTATCACCAATCACCTATGACCAATCACCTATGACCAATCACCTATGACCAATCACCTATGACCAGTCACCTATCATCTATCGCCAACCACCTATCTCCAACATCTATCGCCATCACCTATCACGAATCACCTATAACCTATCATCTATCGCCAACCACCTATCACCAACACCTACCACCAATCATCTATCACCTACTGCCAATCACCTATCGTCAATCACCTTAGACCAATCATCTGTCACCAATCACCTATCGTCATCATCTATCACCAATCACCTACCGCTCATCACCGATGACCGACCATCTATAGCCAATCACCTATGGCCAATCATTTATCATCTATCGCCAACCACCTATCACCAACGCCTATCGCCAATCGCATACCGCCAATCACCTGTCGCCAATCACATACCGCCAATCACCTATCACCAATCACCTATGACCAATCACCTATGACCAGTCACCTATCGTCTATCGCCAACCACCTATCTCCAACACCTATCGCCAATCACCATTCATCTACCGTCAATCATCTATGACTAATCACCTATGACCAATCATCTATCGCCTACCACCTATCGCCAATCACCAATCATCTACCGTCAATCACCTATCCCCAACCACCTATAGCCAATCACCTATCACCAATCACATACCGCCAATCACCTATCGCCATCATCTATCACCAATCATCTACCGTCAATCATCTATCGACAATCACATGCCGCCAATCACCTATCGCTAATCACATACCACCAATCACCTATCGCCATCACCTATCGCCAATAACCTTACACTAATCATCTGTCGCCAATCACATACCACCAATCATCTGTCGCCAATCACCTATCGCCATCACCTATCACCTATAACCAATCATCTATCATCTATTGCCAACCACCTATCACCAACACCTATCGCCAATCACCTATCACCAATCATCTGTCGCCAAAAACGTACCGCCAATCACCTATCGCCAATCACCTATCACCTATCGCCAATCACTTATGATCAACCACCTATCACCAACACCTAGCACCAATCATCTGTCGCCAATCTCCTTACACCAATCATCTACCGCCAATCACCAATCATCTACCATCAATCATCTATCGCCAAGCACCTATCACCAATCACCATTCATCTACCGTTAATCATTTATCGCCATCACCTATCACTAATCACCTATGACCAATCATCTGTCGCCAATCACATACCGCCAATCACATATCGCCATCACCAATCACCACCTATAGCCAATCGCCTATAACCAATCATCTATCGCCAACCACCTATCACCAACACCTACCACCAATCATCTATCACCTACTGCCAATCACCTATCGTCAATCACCTTAGACCAATCATCTGTCGCCAATCACCTATCGTCACCATCTATCACCAATCACCTACCGCTAATCACCGATGACCGACCATTATACCGATAGCCAATCACCTATGGCCGACCATTATACCGATAGCCAATCACCTATGGTCAATCATTTATCATCTATCGCCAACCACCTATCACCAACACCTATCGCCAATCGCATACCGCCAATCACCCGTCGCCAATCACATACCGCCAATCACCTATCACCAATCACCTATGACCAATCACCTATGACCAATCACCTATGACCAATCACCTATGACCAGTCACCTATCATCTATCGCCAACCACCTATCTCCAACATCTATCGCCATCACCTATCACGAATCACCTATGACTAATCATCTGTGGCCAATCACATACCGCCAATCATCTGTGGCCAATCACATACCGCCAATCAACTATCGCCATCACCTATCACCAATCACCTATCGCTAATCACCGATGACCAACCACCTATAGCCAATCGCCTATGACCAATCATTTATCATCTATCGCCAACCACCTATCATCAACACCTATCGCCAATCATCTACCGTCAATCATCTATTACCTATCGCCAATCACCAATCATCTACCATCAATCATCTACCGTCAATCATCTATCGCCAATCACATACCGCTAATCACCTATCGCCAAGCACCTACCACCAATCATCTATCACCTACTGCCAATCACCTATCGTCAATCACCTTAGACCAATCACCTGTCGCCAATCACATACCGCCAATCACCTATCACCAATCACATATGACCAATCACCTATGACCAATCACCTATGACCAATCATCCATCACCTATCACCAACACCTATCGCCAATCACCAATCATCTACCGTCAATCATCTGTCGCCATCACCCATCGCCAATCACCTATCGCTATCACGAGTCACCTATCACCAACACCTATCGCCAATCACCTATCACCAATCATCTGTCGCCAAAAACGTACCGCCAATCACCTATCGCCAATCACCTATGACTAATCACCTATGACCAATCATCTATCGCCTACCACCTATCGCCAATCACCAATCATCTACCGTCAATCACCTATCCCCAACCACCTATAGCCAATCACCTATCACCAATCGCATACCGCCAATCACCTATCGCCATCATCTATCACCAATCATCTACCGTCAATCATCTATCGACAATCACATGCCGCCAATCAGCTATCGCTAATCACATACCACCAATCACCTATCGCCATCACCTATCGCCAATAACCTTACACTAATCATCTGTCGCCAATCACATACCACCAATCATCTGTCGCCAATCACCTATCGCCATCACCTATCACCTATAACCAATCATCTATCATCTATTGCCAACCACCTATCACCAACACCTATCGCCAATCACCTATCACCAATCATCTGTCGCCAAAAACGTACCGCCAATCACCTATCACCAATCACCATTCATCTACCGTCAATCATCTATCGCCATCACCTATCACTAATTACCTATGACCAATCATCTGTCGCCAATCACATACCGCCAATCACCTATCGCCATCACCAATCACCACCTATAGCCAATCGCCTATAACCAATCATCTATCATCTATCGCCAACCACCTATCACCAACACCTACCACCAATCATCTATCACCTACTGCCAATCACCTATCGTCAATCACCTTAGACCAATCATCTGTCGCCAATCACCTATCGTCATCATCTATCACCAATCACCTACCGCTAATCACCGATGACCGACCATTATACCGATAGCCAATCACCTATGGCCAATCATTTATCATCTATCGCCAACCACCTATCACCAACACCTATCGCCAATCGCATACCGCCAATCACCCGTCGCCAATCACATACCGCCAATCACCTATGACCAATCACTTATGACCAATCACCTATGACCAATCACCTATGACCAATCACCTATGACCAATCACCTATGACCAATCATCTATGATCAGTCACCTATCATCTATCGCCAACCACCTATCTCCAACACCTATCGCCAATCACCAATCATCTACCGTCAATCATCTATCGCCATCACCTATCACGAATCACCTATGACCAATCATCTGTGGCCAATCACATACCGCCAATCAACTATCGCCATCACCTATCACCAATCACCTATCGCTAATCACCGATGACCAACCACCTATAGCCAATCGCCTATGACCAATCATTTATCATCCATCGCCAACCACCTATCATCAACACCTATCGCCAATCATCTACCGTCAATCATCTATTACCTTATCGCCAATCACCAATCATCTACCATCAATCATCTACCGTCAATCATCTATCGCCAATCACATACCGCTAATCACCTATCGCCAAGCACCTATCACCAATCATCTATCACCTACAGCCAATCACCTATCACCAACACCTATCGCCAATCACCAATCATCTACCGTCAATCATCTGTCGCCATCACCCATCGCCAATCACCTATCACCAATCGCCTATGACCAACCACATATAGCCAATCACCTATGACCAATAATTTATCATCTATCGCCAACCACATATCACCATCACCTATCGCCGATCACCAATCATCTACCGCCAATCACCTATCGCCAATCACATACCGCCAATCAAATCGCCATCACCGGTCACCTATCGCCATCACCGGTCATCTATCGCCATCACCGATCACCTATCGCCACCGCCTATAGCCAATCGCCTATCACCAACCACCTATCTCCAACACCTATCGCCAATCACCAATCATCTACCGTCAATCATCTATCGCCATCACCTATCACGAATCACCTATGACCAATCATCTGTGGCCAATCACATACCGCCAATCAACTATCGCCATCACCTATCACCAATCACCTATCGCTAATCACCGATGACCAACCACCTATAGCCAATCGCCTATGACCAATCATTTATCATCCATCGCCAACCACCTATCATCAACACCTATCGCCAATCATCTACCGTCAATCATCTATTACCTTATCGCCAATCACCAATCATCTACCATCAATCATCTACCGTCAATCATCTATCGCCAATCACATACCGCTAATCACCTATCGCCAAGCACCTATCACCAATCATCTATCACCTACAGCCAATCACCTATCACCAACACCTATCGCCAATCACCAATCATCTACCGTCAATCATCTGTCGCCATCACCCATCGCCAATCACCTATCACCAATCGCCTATGACCAACCACATATAGCCAATCACCTATGACCAATAATTTATCATCTATCGCCAACCACATATCACCATCACCTATCGCCGATCACCAATCATCTACCGCCAATCACCTATCGCCAATCACATACCGCCAATCAAATCGCCATCACCGGTCACCTATCGCCATCACCGGTCATCTATCGCCATCACCGATCACCTATCGCCACCGCCTATGGCCAATCGCCTATCACCAATCACATACCGCCAATCACCTATCGCCAATCACCAATCATCTACCGTCAGTCATCTGTCGCCATCACCCATCGCCAATCACCTATCGCTATCACGAGTCACCTATCACCAACACCTATCGCCAATCACCTATCACCAATCATCTGTCGCCAAAAACGTACCGCCAATCACCTATCGCCAATCACCTATGACTAATCACCTTTGACCAATCATCTATCGCCAACCACCTATCGCCAATCACCAATCATCTACCGTCAATCATCTATCCCCAACCATCTATCACCAACCACCTATAGCCAATCACCTATCACCAATCACATATCGCCAATCACCTATCGCCATCATCTATCACCAATCATCTACCGTCAATCATCTATCGACAATCACATGCCGCCAATCACCTATCGCTAATCACATACCGCCAATCACCTATCGCCATCACCTATCGCCAATAACCTTACACTAATCATCTATCGCCAATCACCTATCGCCAAGCACCTATCACCAATCACCATTCATCTACCGTCAATCATCTATCGCCATCACCTATCACCAATCACCTATGACCAATCATCTGTCGCCAATCACATACCGCCAATCACCTATCGCCATCACCAATCACCACCTATAGCCAATCGCCTATAACCAATCATCTATCATCTATCGCCAACCACCTATCACCAACACCTACCACCAATCATCTATCACCTACTGCCAATCACCTATCGTCAATCACCTTAGACCAATCATCTGTCGCCAATCACCTATCGTCATCATCTATCACCAATCACTTACCGCTAATCACCGATGACCGACCAATATACCGATAGCCAATCACCTATGGCCAATCATTTATCATCTATCGCCAACCACCTATCACCAACACCTATCGCCAATCACCTATGACCAATCACCTATGACCAATCACCTATGACCAATCACCTATGACCAATCACCTATGACCAGTCACCTATCGTCTATCGCCAACCACCTATCTCCAACACCTATCGCCAATCACCATTCATCTACCGTCAATCATCTAACGTCAATCATCTATCGCCATCACCTATCACCAATCACCTATGACCAATCATCTGTCGCCAATCACATACCGCCAATCACCTATCGCCATCACCGATCACCTATCGCCACCGCCTATAGCCAATCACCTTGATAGGTGATTGGCGGTATGTGATTGGTGATCCAATCACATACCGCCAATCACATACCTCCAATCACCTATCGCCATCACCTATGACCAATCATCCATCACCTTGGACCATGGACCATGGACTTGAATAATTGGCATTCAACGCATACAGACGTGCTCATCAATGCATAAATAAAAATAATAATTAATTAACGCTTACATAAACAGTGACCTAGTTTTAGTGTATTAGCGTGTTATATAAATAAACATTATAGTGATAAGTTAATATAATGGACTGACTGGATAATATATTTTATAATCTAATAAATGCAAGGCAGCCCCTTTAATCGGAGCATGATGATACGACGCAGCCCTCCACCAACACCGACCCCGGTGCCGACACCTACTCCTACATCGCCCCAACAAGCAAGACAGGAACAAGATGAGAAAGTTGAAGTTGTGTCCACTCCAGACATTCAGAACTGGATGGGGTCTATTGAGCAGTGCCTGAATGAGGTTTGTGCTATTGCTTCTGAGGGAAAGCTAAACGCTGATCAGAAGCTAAAAATAAGCAATCTTTGCCGGAAAGTTGGACATGGAGTTTCGCAAATGGCTGTTCAATATCAGTCACTAAAGCAAAAAGCCATACAAACCCATACCTCCCTCAAAACCATGACCGAAGCTCGAGACCTATCAGATTGTCTAATGGAGATGAACCGGACGATTCAGGAGTCTTGTTCGAAGCAGGAAGCATCTTCAACATCTTTTGCTGATATGGTGAAGAAGGGGTCCAACACCTTTGTTCGTCCAAATACGGTTAGTTCCGTGGCCATTTATCCCAGTGACAACTCAAAGACCAGTGAAGAAACCAAGAACATGGTCCAAAAAATCATATGCCCTGGAGAAATGAAGCTGAAAGTACGAGGCGTACGCAAAATTGGCAAAGGAGGACTCATAATCAGCACTGAGACTAAGGATGACCTAGATAGGCTCAAACAAACAGTCCAACTCGCTTCGTCAGGCCTTACCGTCGACGAACCTAAAAAGCGCAAACCTCGCATTATTGTTATAGGAGTTCCCACATCAATGGCCGAAAACGAGGTTTATAAATGTATTTATGAACAAAACTTGGCCGACAAAATGCCCACTACATCCCTAGAAACATTTTTGACCTCAGTAAAACTAAGCCACAAATCTGGCAGAAAAGATGCTGATAATTGTAACTACATCATTGAAGTTACAGCCGTCATACGTAAGGCCCTTATCACACAGGAAAGAGTTTTCATAGATTGGTCCTCCTGCCCGGTACGAGACTTCACACTGGTAACGAGATGTTACAAATGCCAGCAGTACGGTCATGCAGCCAAAACCTGCAAAATTGCTGCCCCTACTTGTGGACATTGCGGTGAAGAAGGACACTCGTCTCAAGACTGCACCAAGAAAGCCGATGCGCCAAAATGCGCTACATGTTTGCGCTTTAAAAAACAAGCCAACCACAAGACGGGAGATGCAGATTGCCCTGCTAAAAAAGCTGCCGAATACAGGTACATCAACTCGATTGATTATGAAGGCGCCTAAGAGCGTCACATACTTGTTTATATTTTAGACGTAATTTGTTTATTGTTAGTTTTAGTTTTTATATGGATAATAACTTAATTACTGACATAGATAACACATTTTTAACTATATCAAAGACATGTGACGTTGAGGATTGCAGACAATATCTTCCCGATTATCAAAAGTCACTAACCATACTGACCCAAAACATTCGTAGTATTTATAAAAACATAGATAGTTTTAAAATTTTCCTTCATAGACTTAACTTTGATTGTGATTTATTGGTACTAACCGAGTGCTGGCTAGCTAACCGCATCGAAAACCTCCCAGTAATACCTGGGTATAACTTATTACACACCTCGATAAACCACAATCAAAACGATGGTGTGGTAGTCTTTGTTAAAGAATCAATAAAGGTCACTGTCGAGGAACCTACTCTACAAGACTGCATGAGTAATTGCTTAGTTGTCAAAATTGGTACAACCACAGCGATAATCGCCATATATAGGTCCCCTTCCACTAAAAACTTGGATTCTTTTCACAATTCCTTAAACCAGATTTTTCAAGCGCTAAGCACGTTTAAGAATGTAATATTAACCGGTGATTTAAATATAAATATTGGCTCCGAAAACTGCGATGCAGGGACCCAAGATTATCTTAATATCTGCTCATACCATGGTTTTCTCTCCGCTCACACATTGCCTACTCATCAGAGCGGCTCCTGCCTCGATCATATGATGATCAAAACCAGCTTATCATATGTTACGCTTGTTACTAACGCAACAATTACTGACCATCACGCTGTCCTACTTACCGTAAATTTAACGCTGCCTAAGCTAAATCGTCCCCTGACCAAAAGCAAATTAAACACAAATAAACTCGAATATGATTTGTGCAACATTGATTTTAACCTAGTTTACAATACTGCTGACGCTAATTTAGCTTTAACGTACTTAGTAAAACATGTCCAACAAGCAATTTCACGCAACACGTCAGTTTCTACAGTGAATAAGAAACTTTTTAATATTAAACCTTGGATTACTCCTGGACTAATCCGTTGTATAAGACACAGAGATAAACTTCATCAGAGAACTAAAAAATACCCTGATAATTTAATCATTCAAACTACCTATAAAAGATACAGGAATTTCTGCAACAATCTCCTAAAGAATTTAAAAAATAATTACGATAAAAATGAAATAACTAGAGCAGGTAACAATAGCAAGCAACTTTGGAAACAAATTAAAAACGTCACCAATATGACTAAACAGCATGAATCAAATTCGAGTTCACTGCTTACTAATCCTTCACCAATCATTTCAGCTAACAATGTAAATAACTTTTTTGTGAATGTTGGGAAAAATCTTGCCGAACAGATTCCGAAATATTGCGACCAGCCATCTTTCCATAAATCAAGAAATAGCTGTAACCCGAAATCTTTTGCTATGCTAGACACTGATGAAGATGAAATAACCCGAATCATTTCTGGGCTAAAAGATGACTGTGCGGCCGGATGGGATAATATAAGCAATAAGATACTTAAACTGTTTAAGCATATTTTGGTACCTCCCTTAACGCATATATTTCGAATCTGTCTTTCCGAAGGAATTTTCCCTAGTTGTCTGAAAAAGGCTGTTGTAATCCCTATCTTTAAATCTGGAAGTAAGGACGTAGTAAATAATTATAGGCCAATATCCTTACTCCCATCAATTTCAAAAATACTAGAGAAAATAATAAACAGTAGACTAGTTAATTACCTAGAAAAAAACAACTTATTATCTCCTGCACAATTTGGTTTTAGAGCCAAACTATCGACAGCCGATGCGGTGCATAGCCTGACTGATTGTATTTCAGAAGAAGTCGGCAAAGGTAACCAGACCCTGGGAGTCTTCCTTGATTTAGCCAAGGCCTTCGACACGGTGTCTGTTCCTGTTCTGCTAAATAAATTAGAGACCATAGGAATAAGGGGAACGCAGCTGAAACTATTTGCTAACTATTTAGATGGCCGGTACCAATGTGTTAGAATAGATAATATAACGAGCGATGAGCAGAAAAATACTGGTTTTGGTGTTCCTCAGGGGAGTATTCTGGGCCCCACGCTGTTCCTGGTTTATATTAACGACTTGTGTAATCTAAATATTAAAGGCGGAAAAATTATATCATATGCCGACGACACGGCGTTAATATTTTCCGCTAAAACTAGTAGCGAACTGTTTGAAATCACTCAACTAGGTTTTAATACTGTGACAAATTGGCTTCAAAGCAATTTACTAACATTAAATGCTGACAAGACAAAATACATTCAATTCTCCATGCGCAAGCCTCCACTTAGCATTACTAACCCTCATCTTTATGCCCATCAATGTGGAAACTGTACAGTCAACACGTGTAATTGTCCTTTTATCCTCAAAACGAGCAGCATAAAATACCTCGGAGTAATAATGGACGACACACTCTCTTTTAAAAAACATATTGAAAGCCTAGTTAAAAGAGTGCGCAAACTAATATACGTTTTTA
Source organism: Amphipyra berbera (assembly GCA_910594945.2). Classification (NCBI taxonomy): domain Eukaryota; kingdom Metazoa; phylum Arthropoda; class Insecta; order Lepidoptera; family Noctuidae; genus Amphipyra; species Amphipyra berbera. Next base: position 2,065,484 of record OU343136.1, on the reverse strand, counting down.
AAAAATTACGAACATTAGCAGATTCAAAATTAATCACACAGGTTTATTTGGCCCTATGTCAATCTATAATTCAATACTGTATCACTTCTTGGGGTGGCGCTCCAAAGACTATTTTGCTTCCTCTTGAAAGAGCTCAGAGAGCAATTTTAAAGGTAGCAAACTTCCATCCCTTCTTCTTTCCCACAGATCTGCTATATAAATCCTGCAAAGTCCTGACAGTTCGCCAGCTTTTCATTATGCACTTAGTATTAAAACAGCACACTATGCTTACCTAAAATGCTGAAAATACTAACAAAAGACGGAAAGATATAATATGCATATCGATTGCAACCTCAAAACATGTCTTTGTAAAACGATTTTTTACATTCTTAGGTCCATTTCTGTACAATAGATTAAATAGAAAACTAAGTATATATCAATTAAATTACTTTAGCTGTAAAAAAAATATACTTGATTATTTACTAACCATAGATTATGCAAAGACAGAAGAACTACTTGTTGTCTGCAAATAGTACTATTAACATGCCATGTTATTTTTATTTACCTAAGTTTTAATTAAGCTTTTACTTTATACTCATTGTTAATTTATTACATTAAATATTTAGGCACTTTCTAGCCTGAAGCACAGGTTTAACCTAGTTCAGGCAAATAAGCAACCGTGCTGTATTTTAATTGTTAAGGTATATATTGTAAATGTGCCCATTGTATAAATAAATGATTTATTATTTATTATTATTATTATATTACCTATCACCAACACCTATCGCCAATCACCAATCATCTACCGTCAATCATCTGTCGCCATCACCCATCGCCAATCTCCTTACACCAATCATCTGTCGTTAATCACCTATCACCAACCACCTATAGCCAATCACCTATGACCAATAATTTATCATCTATCGCCAATCACCAATCATCTACCGTAAAACATCTACCGCCAATCACCTATCGCCAATCACATACCGCCAATCACCTATCGCCATCACCGGTCACCTATCGCCATCACCGGTCACCTATTGCCATCACCGGTCACCTATCGCCATCACCGGTCACCTATCGCCACCGCCTATAGCCAATCACCTATCACCAATCACATACCGCCAATCACCTATCGCCATCACCGGTCACCTATCGCCACCGCCTATAGCCAATCACCTATCACCAATCACATACCGCCAATCACCTATCGCCAATCACATACCGCCAATCACATACCGCCAATCTCCTATCGCCATCACCTATCACCAATCACATATGACCAGTCACCTATCGTTTATCGCCAACCACCTATCTCCAACACCTATCGCCAATCACCAATCATCTACCGTCAATCATCTATCGCCATCACCTATCACCAATCATCTCTCGCCAATCACCTATCGCCATCACCAATCACCACCTATAGCCTATAGCCAATCGCCTATAACCAATCATCTATCATCTATCGCCAACCACCTATCACAACACCTATCGCCAATCATCTACCGTCAATCATCTATCACCTATCGCCAATCACCAATCATCTACCGTCAATCATCTGTCGCCAATCACCTATCGCCAATCGCCTATGACCAACCACCTATAGCCAATCACCTATGACCAATCATCTATCATCTATCGCCAACCACCTATCACCAACACCTATCGCCAATCACCAATCATCTACCGTCAATCATCTATCGCCAATCACATGCCGCCAATTACCTATGACTAATCACTTATGACCAATCATCTATCATCTATCGCCAATCACCAACCATCTACCGTCAATCACCTATCCCCAACCATCTATCACCAACCACCTATAACCAATCACCTATCACCAATCACATACCGCCAATCTCCTATCGCCATCACCTATCACCAATCACATATGACCAGTCACCTATCGTTTATCGCCAACCACCTATCTCCAACACCTATCGCCAATCACCAATCATCTACCGTCAATCATCTATCGCCATCACCTATCACCAATCATCTCTCGCCAATCACCTATCGCCATCACCAATCACCACCTATAGCCTATAGCCAATCGCCTATAACCAATCATCTATCATCTATCGCCAACCACCTATCTCCAACATCTATCGCCATCACCTATCTCCTTACACCAATCATCTACCGCCAATCACCAATCATCTACCGTCAATCATCTATCGCCATCACCTATCACCAATCACCTATGACCAATCATCTGTCGCCAATCACATACCGCCAATCACCTATCGCCATCACCGATCACCTATCGCCACCGCCTATAGCCAATCACCTTGATAGGTGATTGGCGGTATGTGATTGGTGATCCAATCACATACCGCCAATCACATACCTCCAATCACCTATCGCCATCACCTATGACCAATCACCTATGACCAATCATCCATCACCTATCACCAACACCTATCGCCAATCACCAATCATCTACCGTCAATCATCTGTCGCCATCACCCATCGCCAATCTCCTTACACCAATCATCTGTCGTTAATCACCTATCACCAACCACCTATGACCAATAATTTATCATCTATCGCCAATCACCAATCATCTACCGTAAAACATCTACCGCCAATCACCTATCGCCAATCACATACCGCCAATCACCTATCGCCATCACCGGTCACCTATTGCCATCACCGGTCACCTATCGCCATCACCGGTCACCTATCGCCACCGCCTATAGCCAATCACCTATCACCAATCACATACCGCCAATCACCTATCGCCATCACCGGTCACCTATCGCCACCGCCTATAGCCAATCACCTATCACCAATCACATACCGCCAATCACCTATCGCCAATCACATACCGCCAATCACATACCGCCAATCTCCTATCGCCATCACCTATCACCAATCACCTATGACCAGTCACCTATCGTTTATCGCCAACCACCTATCTCCAACACCTATCGCCAATCACCAATCATCTACCGTCAATCATCTATCGCCATCACCTATCACCAATCATCTCTCGCCAATCACCTATCGCCATCACCAATCACCACCTATAGCCTATAGCCAATCGCCTATAACCAATCATCTATCATCTATCGCCAACCACCTATCACAACACCTATCGCCAATCATCTACCGTCAATCATCTATCACCTATCGCCAATCACCAATCATCTACCGTCAATCATCTGTCGCCAATCACCTATCGCCAATCGCCTATGACCAACCACCTATAGCCAATCACCTATGACCAATCATCTATCATCTATCGCCAACCACCTATCACCAACACCTATCGCCAATCACCAATCATCTACCGTCAATCATCTATCGCCAATCACATGCCGCCAATTACCTATGACTAATCACTTATGACCAATCATCTATCATCTATCGCCAATCACCAACCATCTACCGTCAATCACCTATCCCCAACCATCTATCACCAACCACCTATAACCAATCACCTATCACCAATCACATACCGCCAATCACCTATCGCCATCATCTATCACCAATCATCTACCGTCAATCATCTATCGACAATCACATGCCGCCAATCACCTATCGCTAATCACATACCGCTAATCACCTATCGCCATCACCTATCACCAATCACCTATCACCAATCACCTGTCGCCAATCACATACCGCCAATCACCTATCGCCAATCACCTATCGCTATCACGAGTCACCTATCGCCGCCACCTATAGCCAATCACCTATCAGCAATCATCTGTCGCCAAAAACGTAGCGCCAATCACCTATCGCCATCACCTATCACCTATTGCCAACCACCTATCACCAACACCTATCGCCAATCACCTATCACCAATCATCTGTCGCCAAAAACGTACCGCCAATCACCTATGACTAATCACCTACGACCAATCATTTATCGCCAACCACCTATCGGCAATCACCAATCATCTACCGTCAATCACCTATCCCCAACCATCTATCACCAACCACCTATAGCCAATCACCTATCACCAATCACATACCGCCAATCACCTATCGCCATCATCTATCACCAATCATCTACCGTCAATCATCTATCGACAATCACATGCCGCCAATCACCTATCGCTAATCACTTACCGCCAATCACCTATCGCCATCACCTATCGCCAATAACCTATCACCAATCATCTGTCGCCAATCACATACCGCCAATCACCTATCGCCATCACGAGTCACCTATCGCCAATCACCTTACACTAATCATCTGTCGCCAATCACATACCACCAATCATCTGTCGCCAATCACATACCGCCAATCACCTATGGCCAATCACCTATCGCCATCACGAGTCACCTATCGCCACCACCTATAGCCAATCACCTATCACCAATCATCTGTCGCCAATCACATACCGCCAATCACCTATCACCAATCATCTGTCGCCAAACACATACCGCCAGTCACATACCGCCAATCACCTATTGCCAATCACTTATGATCAACCACCTATCACCAACACCTAGCACCAATCATCTGTCGCCATCACCCATCGCCAATCTCCTTACACCAATCATCTACCGCCAATCACCAATCATCTACCATCAATCATCTATCGCCAATCAGCTATCGCCAATCAGCTATCGCCAAGCACCTATCACCAATCATATATCACCTACAGCCAATCACCTATCATCTATCATGTTTTTATTTTTTTTAATAAAATCTTTGCCCCACACTAGGATTTCTCCTGTATCGTGGGTGCGTTTACACATACAAATCTCCACACGCATGAACATCCAGACCCGGAACAACTATCTGTAGGCCATACAAATATTTGTTCCGTGCGGGAATCGAACCCACAACCCGTAGCGCAGAAGCCGATAGCTCAGCCACTGCAACAAACATGTCGTAATACCATGCCCACGCCCACATAACATTCTATTTCGAGCAAATTCTGTGCAGATATCCGTCAGCGATCGCGGCGGTCTCCAGCGGGGCGATCGCGCTGAAGAAATTCATCACTCATCACTTCCCGCTGCAGGAAACCAAGGAGGCACTGGACCTGGCCAAGAGCGGCAACGCCATGAAGATCATTATACATGTACAGAATTAATTGGTTTTTTATGACTTTATATCAATTACCTATCAAAGTCCTCTTGGACATACAGCATGTAGGGGAACGAGATATGGTGTTCCGCCTACGAAAAGGAGGATCCTCCTACCAGGCGGAGTCTTGTGCCTGGCGGGCCACTGCCCAACGGTTGATGTTGGGAACTTGTATATATACTATCTGCGTGTCAAACTCTGATATCGCGATGCAGGATAGTTCGCATGTGGCGTGATAGATGCCGCCACAAGCATATCAACGGTCGGCAGTCAAAACCACGTATGTGTAAAATACAAATTTTTACAAGAATAGAAAAAAACTGTCTCCTGAAATTAAAATGGCCGATCAAATGTTAATACAAGTTTGTCATCGTACGTCATAGATAGCTTAGAAGTATTTGAATTGAAAATTTGTTGAATTAGTACGTGTATGACGAGTTTATCAATCTAAATAATAAATAAAACGCTTTTGAAGAAAATTTGTTTTACGAGGTTTTCACTGCCGAGCGTCGATATAACAAAAACGCTGCCAAAGCCAAAAGGGTACGCCCCTTTAAATACTTCGAAGTGCAATAAGAGAGCCTCCACGAGTGACGATACGTATGTAAGCAAGGCGCAACCTGGACAGCCAGCCCTGCTACCGACCTTGCTGACTGGTTAATCTTTTTCTTTTTGGCATGAGCCATTCTCGTATATCTCGTACCGACACGAGAGAAGGAGAATACCTCGACCAAAAACGAGTACGAGGTGTAGACTAGACGTGGTAGGTATCGAACGTATTATATTACCTATCGACACGCGAATTGGACGTTCACCATATAAGATAAATAAATTATACACCTTTCTAAATCACACTGCATTAATAGCGAGATTAAATTAAATATACAACACAAAAAAACAATCCAACATTTATTTACATTATCAAAATTAAACAGGCACATTGGATACTTTATATAAAATAATTAATTATACTAATGCAATTAAGTCGTAATAAAATCGTTGTTTTTAAATTAAATCATAAAAGCAATGCGCAATGCACATCACTATTATTGTAATCCCTCTAATTATATGAACTACACTCGGAGGGGGGTTAACGCTTAGAGTATGCATTAGCAAGCTATAGAGCACGCGCCCCGCTCGTGGCTCGTTGTGCCAATCATAAGCAGACGACAGACAGTAGGGGCTTACCAACGAAAATTATTAATTATTTCTTTTACTTTCGTTCGAGACTCGTTTTTGCGTTTTCGATGAGAGAAAATCAACGCGTGTTTTGTGACTATTTGGGAAACCCATGCAATATTATATTATTCATACCCATTTGCGCGCGCTCTATAAATTAGTGGCGTGCCTAGGGCAAGCCCGATATTTTTTGGGTACTTATTTTGATGTGCAAGGTAAATTATGACAATATATTTTATGCTTATCATTAGTAAACCATAATTCGATCTTAAGATCTCCAACTATTTGTTATCAGACGAATTATAAATATCAAAATAAGTACCAAAAAATATCGGGCTTGCCCTATAGGCACGCCACTGCTTATGTATACTCTAAGGTTGAAATCAACCTGTCGATCGCCAGTCCCATGATATGCAGTAGCTTCTTGGATGGTGTTTATATGAGGTTGAGTTTTGAGGGGTTGAAGACGCCCGGCCGAGTGTTGAGCACGGAGGAACTACCGCGCGGCACCGGCATACTGCCCAGGAAACCCGCGCCGCGACCCGCTGTGTACAACGTTAAATGTCTATACAGGTGTATACGAAATCATGTAATTCCTTCAAACCTCGTTATGTACTGCTGACATAGATTAACCCTACAGGTGAATCTTCAGGATTCAATAAAAAAAAAAAAGGAGTAAACATGCGTGTTTTAACGTGAGACATTTTAGCGCCCCGAACGAATTGCGCGGCTATCACTCGCCGCGCGTTAGTTTAACTCGAGGCGCTAAAATGCCTCACTTTTAGAGACACATGTTTACTTCTTGTAATTATTTTTTTACTGAATCCAAAAGTATTCCGTGCAGGATAAATCTATGTCAGCAGTACATCACGAGATTTGAAGGAATTACATGATCTCGTTTACACGCTGTATGTATATCACAGTCACAAAAAACATCTGCCTAAACAAAATTGTGTCTAACAGTTGTTTAGACTATACAGGGTTTAAACACGTTTCTATTTGACATTAGACACGGTTTGAACAGGTGTCTAAATTGTTGTAGTACGTCGTTGTCGTCTTAACGACAAGCATAAAGTGCAGGCAACACCGCCAGCTGGCGGGCGGGCGAGCGAGCTTTTCACACTTCGGTTCGTTTGAGTGGTTAAAGTAGTTAGGTTCGGTGAAACGTTGCTCGCTCGCTCGCTAGCTGGCGGTGTGGCTTGCGCTTAAAAGAGCTAGGACCCCCGGAACGTGCTGTGGACCGAAGTCGGCGGATTAGGAAAATACCCAAGTTTTATACGCGGCATGTTCAGTCTGATTCCAAGCCGAGTTAGCCAAGATCGCCAATAAGTCGTATAGGTACTGTTAAAAACATCAGTAGTTACGGGCGACCGCGGGCGGAGGCTGCGGTCGCGGAGAGGCCGTTCGCATGGCGAGCGCGCCCCGGATCGTCCGCCGCACTGAGCGCGCACTTCACTTATTACTTGTTTGTTCGCTAAATTATTGTCAACAGTTTTTTATTCCCATATAAATTATAACTTAATACAGTCTAGTATAAATGGTGTAAAAAGACCCTTAACGAAGCCGAAAGGCACTTATTCTCCACGTCATTGCGAATATTTTTTTGTTCTGGACTATGCCTGGGAACCCTTTAGTTACGGAGATATTGGAGGTCAAAGTTCCAATTTTTTCACAACTTTTTTTTAAATACTAGTTTTGAAGGTTGCAAATGTACTTGAAATACCTCCACTTTCCGTTTACTACTCATTGCATCTATCAGCACAGTGTTTCGAGTGCGTTACAATTAGCTTTACAGTAAAACGACATTTTACACCCAAAAAAAAAAGTCGTTTCCCAGCGACAATTTTTGCGTAGGGTTACTTAGTTTGATGTACTGAATGCATGGTTGACGGCTTGGTGAAGGGTCTTTTTACACCTTGTATAAAGTTATCGGTGTTTCATCCTTTAAAGACCTGTAGGATATACCTCATTTCAGTTCAGGTACTGACTCTGGCACTGCGATTATGATCAAATCCCAATTGATGCCCATTGACCGTAAAAGGCCATTTAAAAGTTAAAGCGATTCTGGAACCCTCAAGATGTAAAATAAGTAGTAGGTTACCAGTAGAGGAGGTGGAGGCCCCGCGTGCTGCCCCGCGTGCTGCCCCGCGTGCGGCCCCGCGTGCTCGCGCGCCGTAGGCCCCGCGGGCGGCTTTCTTCTTGCCCGCTGACGTCGGCTTGCGTTTGTACCTGATGGTATACAACATGACTATTTACCCCCAGGTTTTAAAAGGATAATCAACGCAAAATTAACTAATCAGCTGTCAACTTATGTCAAGTGATGTGATTGGTTGATAGTATTTTGGTCAACCAATCACAGAAGTTGTATTAGATTTGATAATAGATTAAATTGACCATACTTTCAAGAACTCGGGTAAAATTTCGTCTCAACTAACACACAAATACAGTGTAAACGAAATTATGTAATTCCTTCAAACATTGTGAGGCATTTTAGCGCCTCGAACAATTGCGCGGGATCGCTTGCCACGCGGACATTTAACCCGGGGCGCTAAAATGCCTCACGTTAAGAACATACGGTTACTCCTTGTAATTTTTTTTTATTGAATCCAGAATTATACCTTTCAGGGTTAATCTATGTCAGTAGTACATCACGAGGTTTGTAGGAATTATATGATTTCGTTTACACCCTGTATAATTTAATGTTAAAATTTTAACGAAATATTTTTATTACAATAAAAACTACTTGAAACAAAAACAAAAAAAAAAAATTCAACAAAAAATCATTAGCCCGAAGATTGGGAACGTAAGCGACAACGGTCTCTGAATGTAAAGGCGGGTACAGACTGCTGTAACGTAACATGCAATGTAACATGAAAGGAGCATTTCATAAGTGTGGACGCAACGCGCGCATGAACCGAGCATGTACTTTACTCGCATCTGTATGCATGCGGCGAACATAGCTCAGTCTGCCGAGAACACGCGAAGAGAATAGATCGTGACGACCAATTACTGGTTACGATGACTGTCGGTGCTTCATTATTAATCGTGAATCATGTGATAATAAAACGCCGAAGACATCGACGTTGGTGGCGTAGCCTCTGTCGTAGCTGTGTCTTCCTCCTCTACTGTTCGCGCGCGTTCCGCAGTACAGACACACACAACCGGTCCACACTGGCGCTCCGTGCACACTGCGCGCGCGTTCCGCAGTACAGACACACACAACCGGTCCACACTGGCGCTCCGTGCACACTGCGCGCGCGTTCCGCAGTACAGACACACACAACCGGTCCACACTGGCGCTCCGTGCACACTGCGCGCGCGTTCCGCAGTACAGACACACACAACCGGTCCACACTGGCGCTCCGTGCACACTGCGCGCGCGTTCCGCAGTACAGACACACACAACCGGTCCACACTGGCGCTCCGTGCACACTGCGCGCGCGTTCCGCAGTACAGACACACACAACCGGTCCACACTGGCGCTCCGTGCACACTGCGCGCGCGTTCCGCAGTACAGACACACACAACCGGTCCACACTGGCGCTCCGTGCACACTGCGCGCGCGTTCCGCAGTACAGACACACACAACCGGTCCACACTGGCGCTCCGTGCACACTGCGCGCGCGTTCCGCAGTACAGACACACACAACCGGTCCACACTGGCGCTCCGTGCACACTGCGCGCGCGTTCCGCAGTACAGACACACACAACCGGTCCACACTGGCGCTCCGTGCACACTGCGCGCGCGTTCCGCAGTACAGACACACACAACCGGTCCACACTGGCGCTCCGTGCACACTGCGCGCGCGTTCCGCAGTACAGACACACACAACCGGTCCACACTGGCGCTCCGTGCACACTGCGCGCGCGTTCCGCAGTACAGACACACACAACCGGTCCACACTGGCGCTCCGTGCACACTGCGCGCGCGTTCCGCAGTACAGACACACACAACCGGTCCACACTGGCGCTCCGTGCACACTGCGCGCGCGTTCCGCAGTACAGACACACACAACCGGTCCACACTGGCGCTCCGTGCACACTGCGCTGTGTTCGGCGAATAAACCGACAAGTGGCGGATCGCGGCGCGCACGAGTTGAAATGCTCTGTTCGTGCGCGCAAGGCGTCCACACTATGAGAATTCTGTTACATTGCATGATACATTGCGACAATGTGGACGGCAAATTCTTTCATTGCGTGTTAATTTGCATGTTACATTTTGTAAGTCTGTACCCGGCTTAACGGCTGTCACTGGCGTATCAAAATGTACATTTGTAATCCTTCAGGAAAATAAGTGTGATGTAATAAAGTAATAAGAGCGTTACTTCTTGCGCACTCCCCCCCGGTAGGTGCGCCCGCGCCGCCTGCCGCCCCCCCCGCCCCCCCCGCTGGTGCCGGCGTCATGCCCCAGGCGGCTCCAGTCCGTATCGGAGCCCGAGTCGTCCGAGTGCTCGACTTCTTTCGGCGGCTCGTTTTCCAATTCATCTTGGTACTGCATGAGGAGACCTGGAAGTTTCGAGATGATTATACATAGGAAAAATATATGCCCAAAAATATTTTTAGTCCTTACTTGTAAATGTCTCGACGGATATGCAAGAATTATCCTCGAAACGACGTGTCAAGGTTCTATCCGATCCGATTCGGATTCGGTGTGTTTGTAGGTGTGTGTATCACCCATATTCTAAGACGTTCCTCCAAAACTTACTCGAGTCACTACCATCGGTAGTTATAGTTGACATAAACGTCCTCGACTCGAGATTTTTCCTCAGTCGAGGTAAGGAATCATCTGTCAAACTCAAGGTACCTCGGAACCTACCTTAAGGAAGGAAGTGTCAAAGTTCGTATGTAATAAAAACTAATTTTATAGACTTTGTCGAATATGCTTACGATAATCCTTACAATTTTTTATCGAGCCGTTATTTGCGCGATGCACATAAATCAAATTATGACGTAATGATTCCGTCGAGAAACCTCAAAGTTTACTCGAAATTGCGCCGTTCTGAGTTGAGTAAGTTTTGGAAGAACGTCTTAGAAAGTGTGTGTATAATATGGTTCTCGGTGTGTGTGCGGGTGTGTGTCACTGACCCATCTTCTCGATGGCGTACGCGCTGGTGATGAGCAGCAGCTTGTCGCCGTACTTGTCGTAGTTGGCGCGCGTGACGTAGGGCAGCGCCAGCATGTCGGGCGGCAGCTCGGGCAGGCGCGCCGCCATCGCCTTCAGCGCCGCCTGCGGCAGTACCGCCGCCAGCGACGCGCCGCGGGCACTCGCCATCTCACTACATCAAACAAACATTTGGACTAACACTAGCTCAACAATGCTGAGGGGCACAACAGTGAAAACAGTGCGCTCTCCTGGAGATCTGGGAGCTCTTTTGTATCTGTCGGAAGACGACGGCATCTTCTAATCCAGGGGTCGGCAGCGCGATGACAACGTCACCCTCTATGAAAACGCGTCGTTTCTTTGAATAAGCAGACTTTCGGATTTCAACAAAAGTGTTGCCGACTTGCCCTTTGTGACGGCACGGCGTAATAAAGTGTTACCGACTTGCCCTTTGTGACGGCACGGCGTAATAAAGTGTTGCCGACTTGCCCTTTGTGACGGCACGGCGTAATAAAGTGTTGCCGACTTGCCCTTTGTGACGGCACGGCGTAATAAAGTGTTGCCGACTTGCCCTTTGTGACGGCACGGCGTAATAAAGTGTTGCCGACTTGCCCTTTGTGACGGCACGGCGTAATAAAGTGTTGCCGACTTGCCCTTTGTGACGGCACGGCGTAATAAAGTGTTGCCGACTTGCCCTTTGTGACGGCACGGCGTAATAAAGTGTTGCCGACTTGCCCTTTGTGACGGCACGGCGTAATAAAGTGTTGCCGACTTGCCCTTTGTGACGGCACGGCGTAATAAAGTGTTGCCGACTTGCCCTTTGTGACGGCACGGCGTAATAAAGTGTTGCCGACTTGCCCTTTGTGACGGCACGGCGTAATAAAGTGTTGCCGACTTGCCCTTTGTGACGGCACGGCGTAATAAAGTGTTGCCGACTTGCCCTTTGTGACGGCACGGCGTAATAAAGTGTTGCCGACTTGCCCTTTGTGACGGCACGGCGTAATAAAGTGTTGCCGACTTGCCCTTTGTGACGGCACGGCGTAATAAAGTGTTGCCGACTTGCCCTTTGTGACGGCACGGCGTAATAAAGTGTTGCCGACTTGCCCTTTGTGACGGCACGGCGTAATAAAGTGTTGCCGACTTGCCCTTTGTGACGGCACGGCGTAATAAAGTGTTGCCGACTTGCCCTTTGTGACGGCACGGCGTAATAAAGTGTTGCCGACTTGCCCTTTGTGACGGCACGGCGTAATAAAGTGTTGCCGACTTGCCCTTTGTGACGGCACGGCGTAATAAAGTGTTGCCGACTTGCCCTTTGTGACGGCACGGCGTAATAAAGTGTTGCCGACTTGCCCTTTGTGACGGCACGGCGTAATAAAGTGTTGCCGACTTGCCCTTTGTGACGGCACGGCGTAATAAAGTGTTGCCGACTTGCCCTTTGTGACGGCACGGCGTAATAAAGTGTTGCCGACTTGCCCTTTGTGACGGCACGGCGTAATAAAGTGTTGCCGACTTGCCCTTTGTGACGGCACGGCGTAATAAAGTGTTGCCGACTTGCCCTTTGTGACGGCACGGCGTAATAAAGTGTTGCCGACTTGCCCTTTGTGACGGCACGGCGTAATAAAGTGTTGCCGACTTGCCCTTTGTGACGGCACGGCGTAATAAAGTGTTGCCGACTTGCCCTTTGTGACGGCACGGCGTAATAAAGTGTTGCCGACTTGCCCTTTGTGACGGCACGGCGTAATAAAGTGTTGCCGACTTGCCCTTTGTGACGGCACGGCGTAATAAAGCGTGCAAACTACCTGAGGGCCGCGCGGCGGGGGTAGACCCCCCCATTTTATTTGCGTCAACCATTCATACAGGATTCAGGAGTAAATTATTTTAGAATGAGCCCTTATGACTGTATATGATTGCCGATCACTGTTCTAATCAATCAATAACATTTATCTCACGAATCCTAAGTATCCAGGGAGTCAGGGACTTTTGAAGGTTTCCCCCTCGAAAAGGGGTCAACTCGAAAAAGGAGTCCGTTACCGGCAAGCCTCCACAAGATCAGCGTAGCAGCGCTCCTCGATCCTCTTGAGCAGCGCGGCGATGGGCGTGTCGGGAGCGGGCGCAGCGGCTGCAGGCGTGACCACGCTGGCCTTGCGCTCCACCTTCATGGGGAACACGATGCGGAGACCACCGCGCATCAACCTGTAGCGGGGGGACCATGTTATTGTAATATACTTATAACATTCAATACCAAGCTATAGTTTGTCTAAACCAGGGGTGGCCAACTTGATTCGACCTAAGGTCTACTGTTTACTGAATAGACTATGCGATCTACCAATTACATAATCAGTACCTCTTCATTCAACTTATATTTTTCTTCGCCTTGCCATAATCAACTGGATTAAGAGCCGCGATTGGCTGGTTGGCCACCCCTGGTCTAAACTAAAATGATACGCCACTCCACCGCATTCAACGAACAGCACAGACGCAATTTTTTTATTTTTGTTCTTTTGTCCAGTGACAACTAGTAAACTTACTTGTCGACATTGGGTCCGAGCACGACGTATGCGCTGGCGATGTCATTGTTGACAACGAGCCGCTCAGCCAGCAACCCGCGCACCACCAGCTGACGCAGCAGCCGCATCGGGTCCCCGCGGTGCCACGATGCGCAACTGTACCACACAAATCCAACATGTTGGCCAAGCCTTCATCGTGGGTATTATTTCCATGATTTTTTGGGATGCAGATAGGGCTGCCAACTTTTTTTTTACAAGAAATAAAGTATATTTAGGTCTGAGAATGAAAATAATCAATATTTTACAAAAATGTTTTTTTGATGATTTAAATCATTAAAAATATAAAATACTGTTAATTTTTTTTCTTAAAAGACATATTTTTTAGTGCTTCTAGCACAACTTATCAGTTTCGTGTAATTTTGATGCTAAAAACAGTGTTTTGCATACTTTATTTTTTTTCAACAGTAAACAGTATAGTTGGCAACCCTAGATGCAGATACCGAAAACGAGATCGATTCGCAAATTCAAGATAGTGGCAATGAAAATTTCGTTTGAAATTTCATAAGGTTATGTCGTGATCTCACCGTCCATGTATAGGCGCGTTGTGTAAGGCCTGCAGGCGCTGCTGCCGCGAGCCGCGCAGTGCGTCCGCTATGTGCAGCAGCGTGAAGGACGCGCGAGGGCCGCTGCAGCTCTCACGGATACAGCGCGCTATCACCTTGCACTCTTCCGTCACGTCCACCGGCTGTGGATAGTAAAAAATTATAAAATTACGATGTTGTACGAGCTAAGATTTTATTTAAGTGTGTCTGACTTATTCCCAGTTTTTGAAAGCCTAATTAATTAAATCTGTTGTTAAAGGACATGTTATGAAATAAGCTTAAAATAATTTTATTTTTGAACCGCTTACATGTGCGGTTTTTCTGATAGGAAAAACTGTCTAGGACGTGCTTACAAAAAAAATTCTTTTTTAAAAAGCACCATTATTTAATTATAAAACATTTAAAATCCTGATATTTTTTTTGTTAAACAACTAATAAACTGATAAAAAACTGGTAATAAAATGATATATATCATTTTTGAAAGCATAATATTTATCCTACCTAATATTAAAATAATATTAAACGGCTTAAATTAAAATAAAATTAATGAATTAACTTAATGGTTTGGATGTATGGCATTGATTCCCTTGTCTCAATAGAATAAAAGAAAATATTTACTGTATGTCAGCAAGGTTGTCACTTGTCATTGTCAGTAATGTCATCAATGTCTAATCATGTCAAAGTTGTCACACAAAATCGCTATCTATTGTTGTTAAAAGCCAGGTCAAATAAAAAAAAACTCAAAACAATGGTACATAGTCAAAAACACAGGAACCACAGTCACAATAACAGACAACAGTTGAATAAGTTGAATTGAATTTGAATTTTTGACAATGACTGACGTTGACAATGACAATAAATGTCATCCAATAGAAGTGTTGCCAGAATTAATAATTATGGGTTAACAACTGTGGGTTGCAACTTTATTTTTAAAATTCTAATTATTTAAATTAAAAAAAAACAATAGAAGGGTGCTTTTAAAAAAAAAATATATATACGAAAGCTCCATATTTTATGTACTTTCATAAAAAAAATATCTCTTCTCTGTTCACAGCCAAAGCCCAGCTTCCATACAAAAATATAACATGTCCTTTCATATTAACTAAGGTGAGCGTAAGGTGACCTATGCGCGCGACGGAGGGTGTGCTAAATATTGCTATGATCGCAAAAATACAAAGTACTACTTTTTAAGGAAAATTAATATATTCGTGAGCATTTAAATTGGGCAGCCGTCTTTTGCGGTTTATTATATTTTAATTGAGGTTAGTTATGTACGTTAAAATTAATACCTACCAATTAAACTAATTAGTTTTTTTACGTAATTTGGAAACGAAAAGAACTAAGCTTGTGCCGTGAATGAATAAGAATGCTTTATTATTATTATCGTCTGATGAGGTCTAGTATAATCTTTATTATTATATTTTCTTTCATTCCTAAACTCAGGTAGATCTAGTGACAAAGTTAATGAAACGGCAACACTGAGGCGGACCACGATTAGTACCGATTTTGGCCGCGCGCAGACTATCTTGCGCGCACTCTAATGTGATTGGTTATTGTTGACATGACATTTCACAACTGCTTAGTGAAATTTTGTTGATTAGTCTTTGAGAGACCAGGGGCTCGGGCAAGGTCTAAATGTAAAAGAGCTAGACTTGGCAGCACCTGCGCGCGGCGGCACTCGGTCACTGTACAGTACACAGTACACAGTACACACTGACCTTGTACTCGTGCGCGTTCAGACAGTTGTCGCAGGCGGTGCGCTTCTCCCGCAGACACAGTTCCCGGCTGAACCTCTCCCCCAGGTAGGCCAGCACCTGCGCGCGGCGGCACTCGGTCACTGTACAGTACACAGTACACAGTACACACTGACCTTGTACTCGTGCGCGTTCAGACAGTTGTCGCAGGCGGTGCGCTTCTCCCGCAGACACAGTTCCCGGCTGAACCTCTCCCCCAGGTAGGCCAGCACCTGCGCGCGGCGGCACTCGGTCACTGTACAGTACACAGTACACAGTACACACTGACCTTGTACTCGTGCGCGTTCAGACAGTTGTCGCAGGCGGTGCGCTTCTCCCGCAGACACAGTTCCCGGCTGAACCTCTCCCCCAGGTAGGCCAGCACCTGCGCGCGGCGGCACTCGGTCACTGTACAGTACACAGTACACAGTACACACTGACCTTGTACTCGTGCGCGTTCAGACAGTTGTCGCAGGCGGTGCGCTTCTCCCGCAGACACAGTTCCCGGCTGAACCTCTCCCCCAGGTAGGCCAGCACCTGCGCGCGGCGGCACTCGGTCACTGTACAGTACACAGTACACAGTACACACTGACCTTGTACTCGTGCGCGTTCAGACAGTTGTCGCAGGCGGTGCGCTTCTCCCGCAGACACAGTTCCCGGCTGAACCTCTCCCCCAGGTAGGCCAGCACCTGCGCGCGGCGGCACTCGGTCACTGTACAGTACACAGTACACAGTACACACTGACCTTGTACTCGTGCGCGTTCAGACAGTTGTCGCAGGCGGTGCGCTTCTCCCGCAGACACAGTTCCCGGCTGAACCTCTCCCCCAGGTAGGCCAGCACCTGCGCGCGGCGGCACTCGGTCACTGTACAGTACACAGTACACAGTACACACTGACCTTGTACTCGTGCGCGTTCAGACAGTTGTCGCAGGCGGTGCGCTTCTCCCGCAGACACAGTTCCCGGCTGAACCTCTCCCCCAGGTAGGCCAGCACCTGCGCGCGGCGGCACTCGGTCACTGTACAGTACACAGTACACAGTACACACTGACCTTGTACTCGTGCGCGTTCAGACAGTTGTCGCAGGCGGTGCGCTTCTCCCGCAGACACAGTTCCCGGCTGAACCTCTCCCCCAGGTAGGCCAGCACCTGCGCGCGGCGGCACTCGGTCACTGTACAGTACACAGTACACAGTACACACTGACCTTGTACTCGTGCGCGTTCAGACAGTTGTCGCAGGCGGTGCGCTTCTCCCGCAGACACAGTTCCCGGCTGAACCTCTCCCCCAGGTAGGCCAGCACCTGCGCGCGGCGGCACTCGGTCACTGTACAGTACACAGTACACAGTACACACTGACCTTGTACTCGTGCGCGTTCAGACAGTTGTCGCAGGCGGTGCGCTTCTCCCGCAGACACAGTTCCCGGCTGAACCTCTCCCCCAGGTAGGCCAGCACCTGCGCGCGGCGGCACTCGGTCACTGTACAGTACACAGTACACAGTACACACTGACCTTGTACTCGTGCGCGTTCAGACAGTTGTCGCAGGCGGTGCGCTTCTCCCGCAGACACAGTTCCCGGCTGAACCTCTCCCCCAGGTAGGCCAGCACCTGCGCGCGGCGGCACTCGGTCACTGTACAGTACACAGTACACAGTACACACTGACCTTGTACTCGTGCGCGTTCAGACAGTTGTCGCAGGCGGTGCGCTTCTCCCGCAGACACAGTTCCCGGCTGAACCTCTCCCCCAGGTAGGCCAGCACCTGCGCGCGGCGGCACTCGGTCACTGTACAGTACACAGTACACAGTACACACTGACCTTGTACTCGTGCGCGTTCAGACAGTTGTCGCAGGCGGTGCGCTTCTCCCGCAGACACAGTTCCCGGCTGAACCTCTCCCCCAGGTAGGCCAGCACCTGCGCGCGGCGGCACTCGGTCACTGTACAGTACACAGTACACAGTACACACTGACCTTGTACTCGTGCGCGTTCAGACAGTTGTCGCAGGCGGTGCGCTTCTCCCGCAGACACAGTTCCCGGCTGAACCTCTCCCCCAGGTAGGCCAGCACCTGCGCGCGGCGGCACTCGGTCACTGTACAGTACACAGTACACAGTACACACTGACCTTGTACTCGTGCGCGTTCAGACAGTTGTCGCAGGCGGTGCGCTTCTCCCGCAGACACAGTTCCCGGCTGAACCTCTCCCCCAGGTAGGCCAGCACCTGCGCGCGGCGGCACTCGGTCACTGTACAGTACACAGTACACAGTACACACTGACCTTGTACTCGTGCGCGTTCAGACAGTTGTCGCAGGCGGTGCGCTTCTCCCGCAGACACAGTTCCCGGCTGAACCTCTCCCCCAGGTAGGCCAGCACCTGCGCGCGGCGGCACTCGGTCACTGTACAGTACACAGTACACAGTACACACTGACCTTGTACTCGTGCGCGTTCAGACAGTTGTCGCAGGCGGTGCGCTTCTCCCGCAGACACAGTTCCCGGCTGAACCTCTCCCCCAGGTAGGCCAGCACCTGCGCGCGGCGGCACTCGGTCACTGTACAGTACACAGTACACAGTACACACTGACCTTGTACTCGTGCGCGTTCAGACAGTTGTCGCAGGCGGTGCGCTTCTCCCGCAGACACAGTTCCCGGCTGAACCTCTCCCCCAGGTAGGCCAGCACCTGCGCGCGGCGGCACTCGGTCACTGTACAGTACACAGTACACAGTACACACTGACCTTGTACTCGTGCGCGTTCAGACAGTTGTCGCAGGCGGTGCGCTTCTCCCGCAGACACAGTTCCCGGCTGAACCTCTCCCCCAGGTAGGCCAGCACCTGCGCGCGGCGGCACTCGGTCACTGTACAGTACACAGTACACAGTACACACTGACCTTGTACTCGTGCGCGTTCAGACAGTTGTCGCAGGCGGTGCGCTTCTCCCGCAGACACAGTTCCCGGCTGAACCTCTCCCCCAGGTAGGCCAGCACCTGCGCGCGGCGGCACTCGGTCACTGTACAGTACACAGTACACAGTACACACTGACCTTGTACTCGTGCGCGTTCAGACAGTTGTCGCAGGCGGTGCGCTTCTCCCGCAGACACAGTTCCCGGCTGAACCTCTCCCCCAGGTAGGCCAGCACCTGCGCGCGGCGGCACTCGGTCACTGTACAGTACACAGTACACAGTACACACTGACCTTGTACTCGTGCGCGTTCAGACAGTTGTCGCAGGCGGTGCGCTTCTCCCGCAGACACAGTTCCCGGCTGAACCTCTCCCCCAGGTAGGCCAGCACCTGCGCGCGGCGGCACTCGGTCACTGTACAGTACACAGTACACAGTACACACTGA
Source organism: Amphipyra berbera (assembly GCA_910594945.2). Classification (NCBI taxonomy): domain Eukaryota; kingdom Metazoa; phylum Arthropoda; class Insecta; order Lepidoptera; family Noctuidae; genus Amphipyra; species Amphipyra berbera. The sequence continues at coordinate 2,045,999 of OU343136.1, read as the reverse complement.
CCTTGTACTCGTGCGCGTTCAGACAGTTGTCGCAGGCGGTGCGCTTCTCCCGCAGACACAGTTCCCGGCTGAACCTCTCCCCCAGGTAGGCCAGCACCTGCGCGCGGCGGCACTCGGTCACACTCTCGCACACTTCCACCATCCGCAGCAGGTTCTCGACGTGCACGCGTTTCGCTTCGGCCGTCGTGTTGCGCTCCACTACGGATTACGTCAATGTTACACATATCAAAGTACGGTGTGTAAGTGCGGTGTCCATCAGAAGATATACAAGGCAAAGGTTCGATGTAGGGGTATTTAGGGGTGCATTTGGAACCGTTTTGGTACGCAATTCTAAAAAGAAGAAACCACGTTTTTATCTGAATTCTGAAGTCCTTGGGCGTTGCAGATGCAATTCTTCTTCTTTTTTTAATAATGTTTTATTTAAGGTTGCTGTTTCTGCCAACCGCGCAGCGCCGGTCATTTTATTTAGTGTAATAATAAAATCCGGGTACTTTTGCAACTTACAACAGCTTTTGGCTTGGGTTTTTAGTTGATTTTTTGCAAAGAAACTGCTTTTAATTTTAAGTTAAATTATTTGTTCGTAACGTCACAACAAAAAGTGTATGGATAATCCCGGTTCAAGAAAAGTTTTCCGCATCCAACGCGTCTACAAACTACAAAAACAAATGCTAACCTTCGACCCCCCTCCAGTACTTCAAGGCAAGAAAATTTACGAACATAGTTATAAAACAAATGTGACTAACTGTCAAGCAGCCTCCTGTATCGGACGACGTCGGAGTACGCGTAGTACAGCAGGCAGGTGGCGGGCTCCCCGTCCCGGCCCGCGCGCCCCGCCTCCTGGTAGTACCCCTCCACGGACTTGGGCATGCTGTGGTGCAGCACGTAGCGCACGTCCGCCTTGTCCACGCCCATGCCGAACGCTATGGTCGCGCAGATCTGTGCACAATCATACATTTATTCAAATATAGCCCACGCGAAACATCTCGCGTGCGCACACGCATACTGTCATTCGAGGCTAAGTTCAGAGCGGCAAATATTTGGCTAAGACCATACTGGACTCCTTTTAAATATCATACTATTTCAAAGAAAGAATGAATAATATGATACATACCTATTTGATACAATAAATAAAATCGATGAAAAACCTATACACGAGTTTCTAATTCTGACCATTACCGTCGAATACAACACAGATTTGTATCAAGTATGACGTCATATTCCAGTATTGTCGTCTCTACCCTTTTCAATAATTTTAAAACTCTTTTATAGTGCGCGTCAAATAACTAGAACCAAAATAGTGTCGACTGCCAAACTTGAGGAGTTTACTAGTAGCCACTGAAGAGTTCCACTATCCACCTCCTAGCTCCATCATCAGACCCTGAACACCAAGTGCAATCTATTGGACTCATCAAAACGAATCATATGAGCCGAACTAGTTATTTGACGCGCACTGTAACGAATGTTTTCTTTTTAATATTACTTCATGATTTTTACTACACAAAAAAAAATGTGTTGTCTGTAAAGTCGGTTTACGGACGATAGTTTAACGTGACAACGTCATAACAAAACATCGTGCCTCTCTATCGCTTGTTTCGCGCTCTCGCTCGCACGATCGCCTCAGACGGAACGTGACAATGAGTCACGCTTTTTCGTGCATGCTGCCGGCGTTCATCGTTTTATTAGACGTTGTCACGTCAATAAGCAACTACTTAGTTAACATCCCGTAAACATAACCTCTTTATTACTCCTTGTGCCTAACGCCACTTACCACATTGTACCTGTCAGCGACCCACCCGCCCTGTATCTCTTCTCGCTTCTTATCGCTGAGCCCGGCGTGGTAGGGCGCGGCCTGTATTCCCGCCTTTCGCAGATCCGCCGCTAAGTTTTCACACTCTTTGCGCGATAGGCAGTACACTATGCCTGACGCTCTGTTAGGACACAATTATTATAATAATTTAGAAATAGGGTAAAAGAATCAGTCTAAAGATCTCGTAATGAGACGTAAGCTGTGTGAGTAGGTGCCAGTCAAGGGTCAATCCGATTAGTCGAAATCCTATACAACGCTCTATACGCTCTAAGGATTAGGTATAAAACGTGCCAACGCGCCGCTTCATCTCCGGAGTGAAACACAAAGGAAACCGAACCGAATGTTAGTAAGTTACCAAACGTACAGCGGTCGCACTCTCTCGTCCAACACTAAAACTCAGTTTTCGTATGCGCAGAACACATTTTTCTAGGTCTTTGACGCATTAGTTAAGTAGTGAAGTTTCTGTATCAAGTGCTATTTATTATTCTGTCAGTTTTAAAAACAGGAGCCGACAAACTTTCACCCAGACCTCACATTTCATCACGACAACTGTAGTTATATTTTTTTCAGATTTATGCAACAACACATGACGTGAGGTAATTAAAAGGGCTGCTTATTTTACTACAGAACCCTAAAAAGAACCAACCTTACCTGAAAAACTTGTCCTTAATAATCGCGGCGACATCCTGGTTGACGGATTTAGGCTTCTTCTCCAATATCCGGTAGGCAAGGTTTGGTCTGTTGAAGCTGCTTAAGAACCACTTGCACTGCTTGACCTGCAACTGGTGCAAGATGTCCATGCGCACGCGCGGTGTGGCCGTGGCTGTCAGAGCTATGATGCTGGTATTGGGGAACAGGGTACGGAGGATGGATAGGCGCTTGTAGTCGGGTCGGAAGTCGTGGCCCCATTGGGATACGCAGTGAGCTTCATCGATCACAAACCTGTGGGTAGCGAAATAATATATTTTAGGTACAACACCCTCATACATACAGTATACCAAAAAATAGTTTACTAGTCTAAAATTGAATGTTTTAACACATCGTAGATTAATAACAACTATTTTTAACCGACTTACGTTACGAAGTTCACCGGGCAGCTAGTACCTACTTTATAAAATAATATTACAGACAACGAAAAAGAGGTACAAAGAATAGTAATAAGAGATACACAGAGATACCTTTTTGTTTTAAACAAAATTAAATACAGGGTGTCCGGTGAAAATATTCACATTTTAAAAATGTATTACTTTTGAACCCGGGCAACTAGAAGGGCGCGGGGTGGGGCGTTAGCAGCACCAAGGTCGTGAGTTTTTTAGTCGCAATGGTGCGTTGGTCGGGAGAGCAGCGCGCTTTCGCCATCGAGGCGTACTTAACGACTAGCTTTTCGCTTGCGGCGCAGCGTAAATTCTGTAACTGGTTCAATATTCCACGAATAAGAGATGCGCCGATAAAAAGTTTAATCCGATATTGGGTAGCAAAATTTAGAGCTTCAGGTTCACCTGCGCGTCACCAAGGCCCAGTTCCAAGAATGATTACATTCCCGAGATGAGTCGAGATCGACTCATCTCGGGAATGTAATCTCGTGTGTATATCTCACAAAGTTACCGCAACCCGTCAAAACGTGTGACGTGTGTCTGTATCGTCGCGGGCGAGGACTGAGTTATCCAGTCGGACTATAGTTGAGTGTAGAGTCTAGTGGCGTGCATTGCATATAGGCAATTAACGGGGTGTCTTGCGTAAGCGAAAACGCGACGCGACATGGAACAAATACGCGTTACGTCGCGTCTCGCTACATAGGCCGCTAGTAGGGAATGCCTCTTGATCGCGTTTGTCGCGTTCGTCGCTTACGCAGGACACCCAGTTAATTGCCTATAAGCATTGCCTACCTCATAAGATTTAATTAATTACTCCATCTTTAACTAGGTATTACTATAAATATAATAAGCGTGTATGGCTATGATTTCTTTTGGTCAGAATCGTATTGAAATGGGCTTAAGCGTACAATTGAGATGCGACATCGCTAGTGCCTACCTAGTCCGGAAACCAATGCACGCCACTGCTGTATACTTGTCTTTTTTGCCAACCATTGTGACGGGTGGTGGCCGACTGGTGGGGGTCCGGGCATACAAAAGGTCGGGCACACTGCAAACCGCCCTCTCGCGCCGCTGCAGTTGCCCAGTTAAGTGCCACACCTGCTCAAGAAGACCTTGGACTCCTCGCATTGTACGAACCACGCCCTGTTGTTCTCTTTGTAATTCTTAATTAAATATATATAGTGTACGGTTACAAGTGTTATTTTTTATCCTCCCATAAGTACACGCCTGCTAAATTTTATGTGCACATGCTAGTTGAGGGTTGACTCCTAAAGCCACCCTAAAGTGTTACACTATACAATTTATTACCTAGCGAGTTTATCGCGCGAGTAGAGTGCGCTGAGCATGGACTGGAACTTGGGCGAGTTGCTAATCTTTTCAGGTGTGACGTACAACAGCTTGATAAGTGGCTCGCGCATCGACAGCTTGTGGTAGATCTCGTCGCACGTCGCCAGGGAAACGTCGCCGGACATGTGTGCCGCGGGGATCTGTATAACAGCCATTATTAACTTAGAAGTAACATGCTTTGGGATTAGAAACCTTAATTCCATTGAAACATGGTTCAATTTATATTGTAACTAAAATTGTTCTATGATCTTTTCCATAAAATATATCATTCTGAAACCAACTTAGTGCACGTGTTCTTAAAGTTTATTTTTGTTTTAGTTAGCATAAACAAAGCTTGTTCATTTTATCAGCTCGTGAACATCCACTGTCGTACACGGTCGCATCAATGCCCGAAATTATTCAACATTTCCCGTTTTTGCAACATTTTTCATTTATGCTCCGCTACTATTGGTCGTAGTGTGATGTTATGTAGCCTATAACCTTCCTCGATAAATGGACTATCCAACACAAAAATATTTTTTCAATTCCAACCAGTAGTTCCTGAGATTAACGCGTTCAAACAAACAAACTCTTCAGCTTTATAATATTAGTATAGATAAAACAGACATACATCGAGCGACAACAGTTTGTTGACTTGGTCCAGAATGAGTGACTTGAGCGGAGATATCACTATGGTAACGCCGGGCATCATTATCGCCGGTAGCTGGTAGCACAGCGATTTACCTGCGAATGTCAATAAAATAACCATCATCTCAAATCACCGCTAAAGTAAGTGCTGATTTGGTGATATTATGATATTAATCTTCTTCTTTTCGTGTGGTTAGTGACTAACCTGGTGTCAGAGTTTATGCCGCCCATGGGCCTCTGACTTGGCTTCACATGCCGTCGAGAAATATCTCTCAGGCATGCCGGTTTTGCTCACGATGTTTTCCTTCACCGTTTTTAAGCAAGTGATAATTATACAATACACACATGAATCCGAAACGTCAGAGGTGCGTGCCTTGGGTTCGAACTCGAGACTTGGCAGTTTGACGGTCACACCACAAGGTTATTACTGCTGTTATGATTTTAATGAATGTTGAACTTTAAATAAAATCTTTATATCATCAATATAGAAATAAAATCAACTATACTCTATTTAATATAACATTAGACAAATAATACTAATTTTGGGAAGCAAATGTATAGAAATAAGCAACATATTTTCAAGGACATGTGCTTTTAAGACTAAGGTCACTTACCGCCACCAGTGGGCATGAGCACGAAGCAGTCGTGACCCAGCAGCGTCGCGTTGATGACCTGCAGCTGGTTGGGGCGGAACGACTTGAGCCCGAACTTCTCGCTAAACATCTCCATCATCAGCGACGAGTGGGGATAATCCATGCCGTCGAACTCGCCTGAAACACAGTTGAAGTCATCATCATCTCCCTGCCCTTGTCCCACACTTGATTTGGTCGGCACAACACGTATTCCTTTTCCATTCTCCTCTATCAGCCGTCATGCCAGTACTCACTCCTTTTTTACCCATATCATCCTTCACACAATCCATGCATCTTTTCTTTGGCCTACCTCTATTTGCATGTCAAATTCATATTTACTATTCTTCTAGTAACATTGACTTTCATCCCTCCGCATAACATGTCGAAGTATTGTTTATTTTATTTTACGTAGACTAGATCACCAGTGCTGAAGAAAGGTCATCACTAGGAGGAGAAGGATAGGAAAATAAGGATACTCTTTAAAAAAAATGGCGTTTGACAATTCTCCAAAAAAAAAAATTTGGCCATGGATGGGGATTTTAGAGTAACATTAGACTACACTTCAATAATATTTCGAAAGGAAAACTGGAACTTACCAGTGATTCCATCGTTCTGAGTACCGACATGAAAATCGCCCATCCCTTCATATTTGGGTGTCTTCTCCTTCACAATTGAATGCTCCATCAGATTGAATACTTCTGGATTCTGGGTGCCCGATTCTTCAATATTTTCTTCGAAATCTTCGGGCCTGTAAACGGGCCAGCCATCTTCATCGAGAGGTATCTCGGAATTGTTCACTACATCTATGTTACTCGTACTAGGAACAGAATCACTAATGTTTATAATATTCGCTTGAGATGCTTCCGACATAATATCTGTTACGTCATCCATGTCGATCGGCACTTCATAGTCATCTATTGGATCACTATCAACTTCGTTTTCTTTAATAGAATCTATGCTAGGTCTGTTGGTGTTCATCATAGAATTTTTGCTAAACTGTGGTGGCTGAAAATCTACAGAACTATTGGCTACTGGTATAAATTTGGGTGCTTCTGTCGGGGTCAAAGGTTTCAGTTTATCCGAAGCGTTTCTTAGCCTTTCAGCAGTAGATGACGGTATATCTTTATTTGGTGTTGATTTGTTTTCCTCTATTGTGAGCCTCGAGGGCTTTTTAAACACAAATTTCCCTTTTCCTTTAACTTGTTCAGAAGAACTCATGTTTTCGGTTTCAGATTGACAGCTAGTTTCTAATTTGGATGAATTGTTGAGCGGTGAAAACGCGTCGAAGGACAAAGATTTTTTAGCTATCAGATCAGAGTATACAGACTTTGTTGGACCTTTGTTACTTAAAACAAAATCAGGCGTGGAAGTTGAAGCTCCTAGATCACTAGCCCCGTTTAGAATACTTTGTGAGACTGTTTTATGTACTCCACTTGATTCCAGGTCAAAGTCATCTATATCGTCATCATATTTGCTAAGTAGAGAGGGACTTCTTGGACTATTATTAAATGTACTATCACCATTACTAAGTCTATGGTCGATCGCACATTGTGATACTTGTGCACTTAAACTATCTGGTTTAGCTAATACTTTCTTTAATTTATATTTTAATTGTTTCACTTTAGCATATATTCTTCTATCATATCCTGGAAATTTTTCTTTTATACAGTTTGGTATTTTGTCAAAGGCGTCAAATATTTTTTCTAGTACATCGATATATAGTTCTTTACACTGCTCTCTGTGTTCATGTCCTATAGTATCCTAAAATATATAAATACATTGTAAATATGACTAATTTTCGAACCAAACTTAGGCAGATTGAAAAGTTGTTTATAAATTAATATTATTAGAACTGGATGTATCACTTTGTTTATTGTGGGGGCTACTACAAAGTTCGGATGTTAAGATAATAACATGTCGCGATTAATAGTGTCTGTGAACACCTTTAACTCATACACGTGGCGTAGCGTGGCATTCAAAAGATTAAAAATACAATAATCGTAAACAAAGACCGTCTAACCTTAGGATATCGGCATTGCCCAGTTACTGGGTTGCGGAGGTCTGATGGTAGTCGCTCCGTGTAAAATACTGGTAGTCAGCCGCATCTGGTTAGACTAGAAGCAAACCCCTAGATAATTGGGAAAATGCTAGGAGGAAGAAGAATCATAAACATGGATGTTTAATTTAGCGACCTGCCCGATCTAGGTTTATTCAAACCTGTGTTTCAGGCCATCACAACAAACAAACACAATCTAAACGCTCTGCCACTGTACCAATCGTGAAATATTATAAATACGTTTATCCGAACATTTTGTACATGATATTATTTACCTTCTTACTCGTCAAAGCTGGATGTTTAGCCACATTGGACAAGAACCCTGATAACGACTCGTCCAATTTTATGTTCTTCAATGGATCCCTATCATTAGTGGGACTATTCTTTTCGGGTGTTTTCAATGCTTTGTTATTGTTCTGAGACACATATTTATTCTTCGGTGGGGTTGGAGTTGCACTTATCCTAATTGATCTATTTAATTTATCTGGTGTAGGAGTTTTAGATTTCTTATTAAATGCAATTGGATAGTCTTGCATATCATCCTGAAATATTTTTTTGTCAAGAAAAATATTTATTGTAATATAAACTGCCTCGTTGGTCTAGTAGATCGGGCAGTGTTATTGGGTTTTTCCGTGTGGAATTCCTCAGTAGCAGCTCGGGGTTTGGATTTGTGCCTGGTTGATGGCAATAGGCTCGCCCCCTATTACATGGGACTTAAACATAACTGCGAAATGAGTTTATTACTATACATTTTACACTTTGCCCGACCTGGGGATCGAACCAAGGACCCCATGTTCAGCAGTCGCGCTTGCGACCACTAGACCAACAATGCAGTCATAAAGTACATATAATATTCCTAAACATGCACTAACAATACCAAATTATTTCTAAGCTCATTGTTGTCTGCAAGTTGTAAGATCATAAAGGATGCAACATTATTACAAATTATTTATCAAAGCACGTACAACCACGACATAAGTGCGCCTCGGCAATCTCCGTGTTTCCGTGTTTGTACAACAATACTGATTCATATACCTAGTCTGGCCATAAATACTGTTACAATTAAAAATAAGAAAGATATTACATTTGAATTTGGAATCTGTCATTTTATACGATTGTTCATTGATTTTTTAATTTTGGCGCCAATACATTGTACAATATTTTGCGATATTAAAATGGAGTGGGGTGATAAAGAGAACCGAATCGCTGTGATTGCATTACACAAATTTGGTATGGAGCCAAATGCAATTTTTAAAACTCTCCATACGCTTGGTATTAGTCAAATGTTTGTGTACCGGGCTATTAATAGGTACAATGAGACCTCCTCTGTTTGTGACAGAAAAAGATCTGGCCGTCCACGTAGTGTTCGTACGAAAAAGGTGGTCAAAGCAGTAAGAGAAAGAATTCGAAGAAATCCTGTCCGAAAGCAAAAGATTTTATCTCGGGAGATGAAGATAGCACCCAGAACCATGTCGCGTATTTTAAAAGATGACTTAGGACTTGCAGCCTATAAGAGACGCACTGGTCATTTTTTAACTGATCATTTAAAAAAGAATAAGGTGGTAAAATCGAAACAACTACTGAAGCGGTACGCAAAGGAAGGTCACAGAAAATTTTTGTTTACAGATGAGAAAATCTTTACAATTGAGCAACATTTTAACAAACAAAATGACCGTATTTATGCTCAAAGCTCTAAGGAAGCTTCCCAATTAGTCGACAGAGTGCAACGTGGGCATTATCCGACTTCAGTGATGGTTTGGTGGGGTGTTAGCTATGAAGGAGTGACTGAGCCATATTTTTGTGAAAAAGGTATCAAAACATCGGCACAAGTGTATCAAGATAGCAAGATATCATTCTTGAGAAGGTAGTTAAGCCCCTTAACAACACCATGTTCAATAACCAAGTATGGTCCTTCCAACAAGACTCGGCGCCGGGTCATAAAGCTCGGTCCACGCAGTCTTGGTTGGAAGTAAACGTTTCGGACTTCATCAGAGCTGAAGACTGGCCGTCGTCTAGTCCCGATCTTAATCCGCTGGATTATGATTTATGGTCAGTTTTAGAGAGTACGCCTTGCTCTAAACGCCATGATAATTTGGAGTCCCTAAAACAATCCATACGATTGGCAGTGAAGAATTTTCCCATGGAAAGAGTGCGTGCTTCTATTGATAACTGGCCTCAACGTTTAAAGGACTGTATTGCAGCCAATGGAGACCCTTTGAATAAGCTTTTTATATTTTAAATTGTTTTATATTTATGTATTAAACTAACACACTGTAAAAGTACCTAATAAATAGTACTTGAAATAAAAAAGATATTTATGGCAAGACTAGGTATCTACACAATTTGATAACAACATAAGATGACTCACCACATCCATTGCAAATATGTCATTACTTTGGTTATCACCACGGGTCTCGTTGTGACTAATAGTGGTGACTGCATTGTTAAATGCTTTCCTAGTAGGCAGGACTGACGGTGATACTTCTGATCCATTTGAAATTTTGGGCGTCTGAAAATATTATTGTAATCTTAAACGGAGAAACAGAAACCAATAGTAATAATACTCAGGGCTTGATTTAGGGTAGGAGCGTCCCATAGGCTAATATAGAGGGGCTCGTGGCTAATTAACAACCGCGCGAATCATATGATTTGCAAGATTAAGCTGCGCTTGACGCGGTCAGTCTGTGGATGGGTGACCATTCGTTACACATAGAGACCCCTCTGTGCTTTGGAGAGCTCGCTAAATCGTCGGTCCCGGGTGTCATACGAATACCTATGACAGTTGTTACGGGTAGTCAGAAGCCTGAAAGTCTTACAACCGGTCTAACCTTAGAATATCTGGGTTGCGGAGGTCTGACGGCAGTCGCTCCGTGTAAAATACTAATATTCAGCCAGATTTTTTAGACTGGAAGCTGACCCCAACATAGTTGGGTAAAGGCTAGGTAGAACGGAACCTCCCGTAGGATAATATAACCTAATACCCTCAAGGGCAGGAAGCGTTCAGAAGAGAGTTGTCCCCAGCAGTGGGGCAGTAATGTGCCGATTATGTTCGAATGTTTGCATCTCTATACGAAGATTGACTGATAGGATTTAATTTATAACATAATAACATAACATAATTAGCTCATCGCTCCCTCTGTTGGGCACGGGCCTCTTCTCAGGATGAGAAGGGTTAAGGCCTTATTCCACCACGCTGGCATGGTGCAGGTTGGCAGACTACACACACCATCGAGAACTTTATGGACCCCTCTCAGGATTTAATTTATTGTTACTTAATTTAATATTAATGACTTATTGCTGTACTAAATTAATAATAATAACAAAAGTGTGATGAAACTAAGTTAGCGCTTCCCTTTTTCTGTCACATTCTCATGGCTGGATGACTATTTACTATGAGGTTGGATTCTGACAAATGGGCTAAGAACACTAGGGATAACTACTACACTAAAGATATTATTTATAAAAGAGTAACCATGGAGTTTCTTGCCGGCTCTTCTCCATAGGAAATGACTAATTGGAACCGTGCATCTAAATTTGACTTTTCATAAGCACCTATATTGGTTTATGTAAAATAAAAAAAAATGATTTTGATTTGTGAAGGAAAAAAATAATACTTGCAGTTACAATCTGGGGCTGATTTTCTTCTGCAGCCTTTTTGAATGGAGGTGTCCCTGAAAAAATACATAGGTAATATTACTATCATAATTAATTAAATTAATATTAATTTTATAAATAAGATTATTGAACACCACTTACAATTACCTGCGCTTGTGGATTTTGATTTAAATACAAATTTTGATTTCTTCTCTGAGGCCTGCTCATCTTTGCTTCCACTGTAAAACAACTTTCGGATGTAGTCAGACGTTAGAAATAAGTTACCTTGATAGTGTGTGGAGGGGGGAGAGAGGGGTAGAGTGGAGTTCCCCCTACACTCGATCAGATTTGTTTACCTTTCATATAAAATTTAAATGGCCGGTCTATGGTACTGTTTATTAGTTAAACTCAAATAACTTATTCTGTTTTCTCTGTCCCACTGACATGATGACCAAAGACCGGTTGAGTTTGCATAGATTAATAGAGATTGGATAGCAGCAGACAGCCTTTGCCCAACATATAATCAAGGATGAGACAATGCTCCAATGATGGTTCCATATCTCCTCTTCCTCAGTCATAGTCCTCAGAAGTGAGAATTATGACCTGTAATAACTGGTTGTGTAATGATTTATAGTTACAGTGGAATCCGTTTATTACGACTTCGCTTACAAAGCTCAGCCGCTTATAGCGACTTAAGAACACTCTTTAGTTAGGTTTTCTCATCTGGTATTTACTGACGCTTATAACGAAGTCCGTTTAGTACGACCAAATACCGCCGTCCCTTTGTTGTCGTTATAAGTGGACTCCACTGTATTTTTAAATGGCATCAAGATTTAAATAAATAGGTTTTTAATCATAATACCTTTAAGACGTTTTCTAACTTATAGTATTAGTTTGTGTAGTTCCTAGGCAGACAAAGACAAACAAAACAGAACACTACCCTCCACTGTTTTAAAGTGGGATTTAGTAACATGCATGCACAGTTATTTTTAGGTACAGGTATTTGAATTATTCGGTTGTTAATGAAGTAGGAATATTGCATATCGAACTGTTAGATGTTTTATTAAATCGCTAGAAGAGTTACGGAATTATATATAAAAGTTAATTCTACCTTGTATTGTTTGAACTCGAATTTCCAGCAGTTTTTTTTACAAAATTCATCAAAGAGGATTGCTTGCTTATATATGACATCGTAAAAGTATCATCAACTTCAACAACTATTCATTTCATTTAAAAACATTGTAAAGAAATTTCAAAATTGTGTATTTCCGTACTTTTTCGTAAGTTCAATTTTCAATATTTACATCGCGTTTCATAATTAGCGATGGGCGAATTCGAGATGTTCAAGTCGATTGTTTCAATTGTCAAAACATCTCGATGGTTCTCAATGATTTTCTCTCAGAGTCGACTTGAGCTGACTTGAAGACGGTCACCACAGACTAATTAGAGATACTACTTATACGAGTTACGAACTTGCGCCGTGAGTAACGAGTAACGACTTCACGAGTCCCCATTACGACTTCAGTCGATAAGTGGATAAGTGCGCGCGAGAACGAGCGCACGGTCGCGCCGCTGCGACCGGCCGAGTCAGTCGACTCGGAACAATCGAAAAACTTCTCGATTGTTAAAACGAAGACCGAGATAATCGTGGACATGTAATTTTACGACTGCGATTCTTTCGAATGTTTATACATCTCGGACTCGCCCATCGCTATTCATTCCATTTTGGCATACCAGTACCACAGATTAATTAGATATAATATGTCTGTAATACCTACTACTGACACAGAGTACACAGGCAGACAGACTGACAGTCAATAATATCGACTATCTCAAAATACGAAAATTACACAGATAAAGAAATATGTCTCGAGAATTCGACTATTTTTATAAAATTAATATGTAGAACATGGCGGAACATGATTCGTTCCAATTTTGGCCGCGCGCAGATTTATCTTGCGCGCACTCTAGTTACACATGACATCACAAGAAATGTCAAAATACCTGACTGGGACTGATGTAACTGACTGACAGTTCAATGACGTTTTTTCATTTGTTGTGAATGTGATTTTTTTTCAAATGAAATAATGTCTCTTAGAAAAATACTTTTTCTAACAAGAAGTGCGTGTAATATCGCGAATCTGCATTCAAAAAATTTAATAAGGCAGAATATATGGTTACTTACCGCAAACTCGGCCAGATTGTATTCAGCCGACAATATAGGTTAGTATTCAATTTTCGTTCTTTCGTAATTTAAAATGAATCAATAATGCATATTTCTTAGCAACCCTGTAAAGAAATAAATAAAAATGGTTTTACTAAGCGTTTTGCTGATGTCAACTAGTGTTACCAAAAATATATTGGTATAAATCAATAGCTTATAAATTAGTGAATACTAACTGGTGGAGGACACTATGATACCTATTTTACAATATAAATGATTCTATATAAAGAAAGAAGTGACTGAGACTATTTATTCAGAGTAAAAATGTATTTGTTGTTTCATAAATCTAACATTTTGTACCAACATTCATGTCACATGGCACAGTAGCATCACTTTACAAAGTTCTATTTTAAAATCTGACTACAATAGTGTCCAACTTAATATTTCAAATTATAGGATTTCAATATTTTTTTTCTTCTCCATAGCAAAGCAAGAAACCCATAATTATAATATTATCATGTCCATCTGTCGTTCTCTTACATATGAACCACATTCTATAACACCTCTTCCATTTATAACCTTCCAACAATATATTTTAAAAGTAGGTAACAATTACTTCAATTTTGATCTAAATTGTTTTGCTAGATTTTTTTTAAACATTGTCAAATTTTAGGTAGGTATATGTACTTGAAAGTAAAAGGTGGTATATACAAATACACTTACTATATGTATATTATTGTTCTTAACTTTCAGATAAAATCAATGAAACAAAAAAGGAACCGCCAGTAAAAACGGACATCTTAGGACGATTCTTCCCACAGAGTACAGAAGATGCACAGAGTGTCAAGAAGGAACAAGAACGCTTTGAAAAGGAAAACAAACAGAAGTCAGAAGAAAATGAAAAGAGTTGGAGACGGATGAAGATGGGGTATGTCATGCAATCAATGGAATAAGTTAGTCCAGTTCCAAGTTAAGTCCTGGGGCCTTATTATGATGTGTTAAAACCATCACTGTTCCGGTGAGAGAAAGTGATGCGGCTATGCAGGTCGTAAAGTGCTGTCACATTCTAACAATAAAACAATTATGATTTTAACATGTCATAATACACCACCTATTTTATCAACCAAGAACTTACACATTACAATTTTTTTGTGCGCAGAACAGCACAGCTCTTTAAAAATGTAATTAAATTTCTTGAGTGACTGTTTTATTCATGTTAATATTTCGCGTGATATGAGCGCTTTAAACCGTTAATAATGTGAAGTAAGTTAGTAAAGGAGTTAACATAACATAACATGACGCCTGTATTCCCCGAAAGATTGAGCAGAGGTGTGTAGTAACACCCTCATTTCGCTGTTATTTTTAAGTCCCATGTAATAGGGGACGAGCCTATTGCCATCAAACGGGCACAAATCCAAACTCCGGGCTGCTACTGAGAAATTCGTAATGGAAAAACCCAATAACATTTTGCCTGACCTGGGGATCGAACCCAAGACCCTATGCTCAGCGACGAAAAAAGAAGAAAAAAGAAAAATTAAAAATTAATCTCTAAAAAAAGGTTTTGTGTCCTGGGCCCAGGTTTGCAGTGTTTGGCGGCGCACTTACAGTGTTGGGGGGCTGCCTGGTAGTCGAGATGGGCGCGCCGCGACGTGAAGATGGCGGTCGAATTATCGAGGATGAATTCTCACAGATGCCCCTAATCCTGCAGTATCTACGGCGCACATGGAAGGAACTTACCTTTTATGAAAAGGTATACCTATAATAAGGGATTTATATCCAACAGTAGATCCAGCTACGCTACTGGACCAATCTATATAAATAAAAATGAATTGCCAAATGTGTTGCTAAGCGCAAAACTTAAGAACGGCTCGACCAATATGGCTATTTTTTTATATATTCCTTAAGGCACAAGGAAAATAGTAAAAAGAACACTTTTCTTTTCCCACTACAGGCCACTAACTTTTGACAGAACGAAGTCTGTCCGGGCAGCTAGTGATAAATCATTTTTATTTCTGTAAATAAATCTGTTACACACACATACCAAGTCAATGTAGTGTTCTTTTTTAAGACTAGATGTCGCCCTGGTATTTCCTAACTGACTAGCTCTAAGAAGAAAACCAGAAACAAACTCCGAGATCAAGGTCTCTTTAAAGTCCAGACATTGTGGTATAAAAACTATGTGAGTGTAACAATGTAGGGCAATGTCTGGAATGGCCTTTTGAGGAAAGTGCCATAGCAGGTTTGAGTTCACCTGTCCTAACTGACGGCAATGTACATACAAGACACGCAAGGCCCTAGCCAAGAATTTTGTTCAGGGGGAGGTAGAAATCAATTACAATAACGAGTGTATACATTTTAAAAGGAATTTAATTGTCTAAGGTTAGGGGGGGGGGGTTGAATCCCCAATCCCCCCCACTGGCTGCTGCCTTGAAGACACGACACGACAACTCCAAGCACCATATCGTCGCTGAGCAGTGAAAACCTCGTAAAGCAAAAATTCATTTTTATTTTTTGATATTTTTTGTTGGGTAAAAAAACTTGTAATGCATATTTAGAACGAACGTGCATAGCTGTTTCGCCGCCCGCGTGCCAACTTTTTTTTTGACGCTCCCCTCCCTCTTTTGATTACTCCTGTATCTTGAGTGACACAAAACCGAAAAGAGTCACTCGATTTGCCGCCCCCTGAGTGTGATAATAAAACAGAAGAACCTTACATCTACACTTCATGCTTTTTTTTTAACAGGCCGTTATTATCTCCTGTAAAATTACGTTCATTGCAATTACGAGGTTTTCACTGCACAGCTACGATATATTTCTATGAACTGTTTACTCAACATGATACTAACTTATACCAAGCGCCATCTAGTAACGCATGTTGAACAGCAAAGTACTACAGAGCTCATGCAAAAAAAAAAACACGGTCTCATTGCAAAGACAGTAGTGTCCAAACCTGCTTTCTTATCGTTTACAGATGATAAAGGAGCCCTCCCGCGAGAAGTTACTGCCGGACCCTCTGCCGCCGCCGTACCAGCCGACATACACACTAGTACTGGAGTTCACTGATGTGCTGGTACATCCCGACTGGTCCTACCAGACCGGATGGAGGTATAATAGTAGTTATAGCTCGCCTACATTAACTACAGCTGCAACACGTTGCTGTTGCAAAATTAGTAATTGAAAATATTTGTACATACCAAAGTAAAGTACAGAATAATAATAATTAGTACCACGAACTGAAACGTTACTCCTGAACGAATGCGTCAAATACCTAGAAAAATGTAGTCCATTCGATGGCCCACAGGCATCACGGCTTGGCAAAGGAGTTTTTAAACTCAAATAATTTTAAAACCTTATTTTAATACCATTAGCACTCATATTTGCTTAGCATACCTCGGGGTGCTTCGACGGGATTGGCGACGTATCTTCCATCAGATGTGGCTTGGCCCTTTAGTATGGTGCCCCATTAGTTACAGAATGCAATGCGCTCGTCCCTAGCTGTCTTTATTGTATAACAAAAATTAGTAAAAATATTTTTAATACCAGATTCAAAAAGCGTCCCGGCGTCGACCAGTTCTTGCAGACGGTGGCCAGTGCCAACTATGAGGTCGTGATCTTCACTTCGGAGAACGCCTTCATGATATGGCCAGTGCTGGACAAACTGGATCCGGAGAATAAGTTCGTCACATACAGGCTGTTTAGAGACTCCACGCACTTCATCGATGGCGTCCACGTTAAGAACCTCGAAGGGCTTAATCGTGATCTTTCTAAGGTATGAAGGAGTGTGCTTTTTTTTAATAGTTTTAACTTCGTTCTGCTCAAATTCAAAAAAAGACTACGTTGAAGAAATATTACTAAAAATGAGGCGCATTTTTAGTAAGAACATGCATGCCTACCATCTTCGCCTTTTTTAGGACTCCGTGAGTACCTAAAAAGGCAAAATGGAATCCTTACGATGAAACTTCGTTGTCTGTCTGTAGGTATGTCACAGCCATTTTCCGTTTTTCACGGCTTCTGCAAGGCCTTTTACTCGCATCTATTTGTGGTGTTTTTTTTATTTACGGAACTCGGTATCCTATTTTGACAGACATGCACGTAGCCGATTTTTTATAAAAAAAAATGTATATTTAATAAAACTTATTCCTTAGTTTGTTTACCCTTAGTAAACGTAACGTCTCTTTATGATTTCCAACACAAAATTTCAACACCTCAGAATATGGTTTCATAGTAATAAATAAACTTAAAAAATAAAATATGAACATAGTCAGCCCATTACTGTCCCACTGCTGGGTACGGGCCTCTTCTCAGAATGTGAAGGGCTTAGGCCCTAGTCCACCATACTGGCCTGGTGCGGGTTGGTGGACTACACACACCATCGAGAATTTTATGGAGCCCTCGTGCAGGTTTCCTCACAAGGTTTTTCCTTCACCGTTAACAACAGAAACAGAATGAATGTATTCTTTAGAAAATAAAGTTATCTCAAACTCGATATGGACCGACTTAATAAAAAACTGAAAAGCATAAAATAATAATCATTTAGTATTGTAATAAAATTAATATTTCCTGAAGTCGTTTCTGAAAATATTTACCATTAAAACAAAAAATAATCATCCAATTCTGTTTTGAAATGCCGGAGATATGAAGTAACATACATAAACAAATATACAGACGAATTGAGAACCTCTTCCTTTCTAAAGTCGGTTTAAAAACAAAATAAGCAATAAACAAACAGCAAAATGATCTTCAACCCCTTATCTAACACCCTGTACATTGTGATATGCAGGTAATAGTGATTGACTGGAACAAGGCAGCTACGAAGTTCCACCCGCAGAACGCGCTCATCCTGAAGAAGTGGAAGGGAGCTGATGACGACACCGCACTTCTGGACCTCGCTAATCTACTACAGAGTAAGGCCCTCCACTTACTAAATGATTGAATGGTCCTACTACACACAGCGGCTTGCATGCACAAACGGTTAATGCAAACGTTTGCGCAAACGGTATTGTCGATATTAATGGCACTGCGCAGTATACCGTTTTGTTGTCTTACGTACATGCTTACTTGTAAAAAATTATATCTGCGCAAATAAAATTGAACCAGATCATAAAACAAATGTGAAAATAGTTATTATTGTGATAATTGTCACAATGCACGAAGTATTTTTTTATAATACTCATTTTGTTTAATTTCCTCATTGGTCTAGTGGTAGCAAGCGCAGCTGCTGATCGTTGAGATCCTGGGTTCGATCCCCAGGTCGGGCAAAGTGTTATTGGGGTTTTCCGTGTGGGATTTTTCAGTAGCAGTCCAGAGTTTGGATTTGTGCCCCGTTGATAGAAATAGGCTCCCCCCCCCCTATTTAATGGGACTTAAAACATAACTGCGAAATGTAATTATAAAATAATAGAAAATGTTATAAAAAATGTTGGATGTTGCGCGAGCTCGATATTGAACCGAAGACTGCCATACTTGCGTACATGACGATACTACATTTTAGAAATTAACAAAATTTGCAGTATTTTAACTAGGCCAAAGTACAATGTGCGGTTGCTAACTGTACAAGGGTGTTACTATACACCTCTGCCCAACGCTTCGGGGAATACAGGCGTGATGTTATGTTGTTATGTCATTTACTTATAAATGATTTTCCCCCCACAGCGATAGCGATGTCGGACGTGATCGACGTGCGCGAAGTATTGACGTACTACAGTCAGTTCGACGACCCCATCGCCGCCTTCCGCGAGAACCAGCGCAAGCTCATGGAGCAGCTGGAGGAGAAGGAGCGCGAGCACAAGGGGCCCGACCAGCCACTCACGCGGAGCTGGCTCAGGACCTTCACGAGACGTTAGCATCGATAGTAGGTTGGTCGCTTTCGTCTCTTTGTTAGCTGTGCTGCCACCTCATTCAACATTTTTCGATAAGTCAGTTGTCTAACGATTCGGCTTGTTGTCTCGTTTTCTCTGGATACGAGACTTGAAGACAAAACGAGATAGAGATAGTTCCATCCACGAGGACACGCCCCACTCTTCGCCTAAACACGTGTTCTCTCTCACTTTTCATCTTAGGAGGCCGTTCTTGTTTCACAGTCGTCTCACTCTAACTTAAGGTCTTTTATAAAGATTTTAGGCGATTATTGAAAAATGTATTCTATTCACATCCTTCAGGATAACATTATAAATTATAATTATGTTTGAAACATATTTTCGTCTTGATTTATTGCCTAGAAATAGGAGGAGAAAGAATATTTATGTCTTGCTTTTGACGTGACAACGTCTAATAAGGCGATGAACGCCGGCAGCATGCACGAAAAAGCGTGACTCATTGTCACGTTCCGTCTGAGGCGGTCGTGCGAGCGAGAGCGCGGAACAAGCGATAGAGAGGCACGACGTTTTCTTATAATGTTGTCACGTTAAACTATCGCCCGTAAACCGACTTTACAGACAACCAATTTTTTCTATATAAATCATGTATGGAAATAAAACTAAGTATGTATTGTTTAAATATTTGTGATGACACTCGGAAGGTGGATACACTGAACTTCTATTGATTACATTTTTCAATATCACCTAAAATATCTTTAAAAAAGGCTTAAAGTTAGAGCGAGACGGCTATGAAACGGGAACGGCCTCTTAGAGTGAGAGAGAACACTCGATTTAGACGAAGAGTGGGGCGCGTCGTCGTGAATGAATGGCACTATCTGTAGCAAACCGAAGCGGTCAACAACAAAACATTCTGGATCAGGGGGCTGGAGTAAAGCTATGTGTTCAGGGATGAAAATTTCCCTATATCCTTCCTCCAGGTTCCTATAAGTACAGCCAACAAAAGAGTCAAGTATATAAGCAAACAACGAACATTAACGCACTATGCAGGCACTGTTATTGTTATTTTGTGTATAATAACTTTTTATTAACAAGATAACGTTCATTCATGCCGGCAATGACTTGGCCATTCAAAATAGTCATAACTCTGTTAAAATACGAATGTAATTGTTATTAGTTGCTTGTATAGGTACTTATCTCTTTTGCCTACCGTACCAAGTTTCCTCCCTTGCCAAATTATATACAAGGTGGACACGAAATCACGTAATTCCTTCAAACCTCATGATGTACTGCTGACATAGATTAATCCTGCACAGGACACTGTTGGATTCAATAAAAATAATAATTACAAGAAGTAAACATGTGTTCTTAAAGTAAGGCATTTTAGCGCCCCGACTTAAATGACCGCGCGGCGAGCGAGAGCCGCGCAATTCGCTCGGGGCGCTAAAATCCTCACTTTAAGAACACCATGTTTACTTCTTGTAATTTGTTTTTATTGAATCCAACAGTGTCCCGAGCAGGATTAATCTATGTCAGCAATACAACATGAAGTTTGAAGGAATTACATGATTTCGTTTACACCCTGTATACAAGCATAAAAAATAAAAACGGGAACTACAACTGTTTGCCTGACCTTACTATCAGTAAACACCAAACTTGAAGCCCGATTTACACACACATTAGTTATATAGTTGACCAAGTACTGAACTTAACTCGCCAATATACGTCCAAATGAGGTTTTTTTTATTTAATTCGCTCAATCAGCAAGTTAACTCGCCTTAAATCGGGCTTAAGGGTGCGCAAGCCGCTTATTTCTCCATAAAAACGAAGAAAGTTGATAATTTCACTATTTGATGATAAACACCCTAAACTAAGCATGATATGGATGATTCTCGTCATTATCTAAGTTTATTGCTAAATAGAACAGTAAACTAAATATTGATTTGGAAGTTACGAGTCTCCAAAGATACATATTTTAACTCTTATTTTGTCGCAACTTTGGACGTCAATTAATGTTATTAGGAGTATGAAAATCTTAAAATAATTTAGCAATAAACACAGTTATTCGAAAGTTCAAATAACTTTTCAGTGGTTTTCTAATAAGAACCCTTTTCCCAAAGGACTGTTAACATTTTTTAGCGCGCCCGTTTTCCGTTTTGTCTGTGTGCGTTATCTAGCGTCGTAATACAATACGGGGCGTGCACTAGCTTCTAACTGCTCATTACTGTGTATATCTCTTTCTCACACTGTGCTAAGTGAGAAGGCAAACTTTTTGGCCGCGCTCGCGAGTTCCTCTCGGCGGCATGCGCACTCTTAAGATCTGATGAAAGTTTACTGACAAGCTTCTGTGAGAGCGTTCAAGTATTACGTAACGCAATTTATGGATATTATTGGCTCCCCACCCTCCCCCCCATGTAACGCGCCGTAACGTTTTTCTTTAACCCCCCCCCCCCCCCCCTCCCCCCCCTAGTAAAACGTTACGTAACCACCGCTAAGTGACCATTTTTTACCTGAAAGTCACAATTATGTGGCGTATCTGTAAAGCACGCAAGAAATTTTGAGAAGGTAAAAAAATTTTCAAGTTGTCATTCCATTTCAAGTTTTGAAAAAAAAAAACATTTTAAAAAATGTGTGAGAAAAAAAATCTCTACGCGACCGTTCTGAAGGGTTAAAACAATGTTACGTAACGCGTAGATCACCCCCCCCCCCCCCCCCTCCCGCGCAAAGTAACGTTTCAGAACCACCCAAATTCGTTACGTAATACTTGATAGATAATAGACGCAAATATCTTCATTCTATCATAGGGAGCGTCCTATGATAGAATGAAGATATTTGCGTCTATGACTTGTATGTGATGTATTGTCATTACATACAGTTAGTGTTTAATTAACTCAGCTACAAACACTGTCCCTAGATATTATATAGTATTAATAAATTCTGTCTTATTTACTCAATTATTAAGGCATTTAAATTAATGCACAAATTAATGTTCAACTAACTGCCTATATCTGATACCTCACACTGTGTGCCATTCCTATCTACCGATTCGTTCTGCCTAGCTTTTTCCCAATTATGTTGCGCTCAGCTTCCAGTCTAACCAGATAGGAGGAGCGACTGCCATCAGACCTCCGCAACCCAGCTACTGGGCAATGCCGATATATCCTATCTACCAATATGCCACCAAATAAAATATAATAACCAAGCAATAAAATGTAATCGCCTTATCGTATGAACTGCTTCATTGGTCTAGTGGTGGCAAGCGCGACTGCTGATCGTGAGGTCCTGGGATCGATCCCCAGGTCGGGCAGTGTTATTGGGTTTTTCCGTGTGGAATTTAGTAACAGCCCGGAGTTTGGATTTGTGCCCGATGATGACAATAGGCTCGCCCCCTATTACATGGGACTTAAAACATAACGGCGAAATGAGGGTGTTACTATACACCTCTGCCCAACCCTTCGGGGAATACAGGCGTGATTTTATGTTATATGAATACTGATCCCCAAACTAGGTTTGACCGGTATCTTGGATTATTCGTAATTATTTCATCAATTTACTATACATAGTATGTAAAAATACTCGTTAGCTGGATGATTTCGCCATGAAAAATTGATAGTATTCCTTTTTTTTTACCAATAAATTAATTAATGCAAGAATGTATGAAATAAATATTATTATGCCTCGTTCACATTGGGCACAAGTCGCGATGCTTGTATCGGCCACATGGCACTCTGCGACAGTGGCGCGCGAACACTGTCGCGATACTCTTGCCGAGACAAATATGGTGTGAACGAGGCATAAGATAAAAATGTATTCTATCTATTTTGATGTGTCATCTCACATCTGTTCCATTTAATGGACATTAAATGTACATTATGTATTAGAAACCTAATTATAATTTCCAAATATGTATTACAAAAAAAAATGATTTATGTATTATTCACATGAATCTAGATACTGTCTGTGTCGAGTTTATTGTTGCCACACCGCGCTTCCCGAAACGGGCCTCAAGCGATAGCCCTTAGTACCGATAATATCGCTGCCATTGGTCAACGGCTCGATGGAA
This sequence comes from Amphipyra berbera, assembly GCA_910594945.2. Lineage (NCBI taxonomy): Eukaryota > Metazoa > Arthropoda > Insecta > Lepidoptera > Noctuidae > Amphipyra > Amphipyra berbera. The sequence continues at coordinate 2,022,802 of OU343136.1, read as the reverse complement.
CCGATAGCTATGAAGTTTTAGCGGTCGACGTCGACAAACTCGAAATAGACTGGTATAGTCCGCGCGCGAGGGCTTGTCACCGCCCGCGGTATGTGAGCGGCAGGAGAGGGGTGCTCGCGGTACACAAGAAAAAGCAAACTGAGTGACAAAGCGCGTCTATTATTTCGCACCCCCCCGCTCGCCGCTAACATACCGCAGATGGTGACTACCGTCGCGCGCGGACTATAGTATAGCAAGATTCGATTTAGTTGTTACATTTGTTTCATGTTGGGAGATGTCAACTGTGTCTTTATTTTTCCAGTTTTCGACGATGTACCGAAGACTGAATGAATACCTCTGCGGGATATCTACTGATGCTATTTTTTAAAAAGCTAAGCTTTAACAACATTGCATTTACATGCATTGTAAGTAGACTTTGCTTAATGCAACACAAATTAAATTGTTAGTATGGATGGTTGATAGTTCCCAACTTATTTCTACGTCGACGTAGTTTTAAACTTTCTACTATTATGTACTTACTGGGCGCACGCTAAAGTTTAAAATTACGTTGCGGCATGTTAATGAATTAATTTTAATGTGTATATGTTTGTATGTTGATTTGATGTATGAGAGGTTGTTTGTAAAAACTCAGTCATATAAGTAGGAAATATAGTTGTTTATAAATAAAATTATTGTTTCATTTCATCATCATTATCGAAAAATAAGCTGAAGGATGACTCGTTTTTAGTATCATCAGGCTGATGCTTGGTCCATATGTCTAAGAGTCCAGTTTCAAGTTCTTCGTTTACAAAAGCATCATACACTTCCTTTTCACTGAATCTACTATCTTTCCTTAATTTATTTTCACCTAATTTAAAATCATCAGGTATCCGCTTCAACTTCTTCCAAATATTACTAATGTCTTCTGTAGATGATACTTCCAATTCTTTTGGATCTCTAACGTAAGACTTGCTCCATTCACTTAGAAGTTCAGTGCTTGTGTCTTCGAAAAAGGCAGTCATATCTTGCGGACACAGTGTGTAACAGGAAACATCACCTAGAGAGTTTAACATTAGCAAGTGATATTTATCATCTTGATCTACAACTGACAGTCCGGTGATTGAAGTACATAATCTATTTTCAATAGGATTATTTAAGTCACAGCAAAGCATTTTTTCTCTAGCTTCATTTAAAACTTGTAGCATACTTGGTGGGCGATATGGGAGTGTAACACTGCTGATGTCAGTGTGTCTGGTCAGCCTGTCTGCATAATTACTGACAACGCAGAGGTCCTCGCACCACTGACTGCTCAAACAGATCAGCTCCTTGTTATATTCAAACTTGCACACTGACATGTATGTGGGGAGACACTGCATACCATGCGTCCATCTCTGGACCACTTTTAATTTATTTTTCTCTTTTTTATTGTAACGTAAATCCATTAGAAACAGATGATGGTCCGTCCCGAAGTAAAGCAAGCGTTTGTCTGTAGCGTGGCTTGCAACACTGATGTCATTACATGCCACATCATCAGTGATTCTCCTAAGGTTTCTCCACCTTTGGAATGCTGAGTTAGTTCTTTTATCATAGAGAGTAATGGAGTTTTTAGAAACATGTGTGAAGTAACCTCTTTCGGACCCAAGAACCGTGCTCCAATTGTCGATCATACTTGTCACATTGCCTCGTAATTGTCTACTCCGTCCAGTCATCCTGTCTAAGTTAACTATGGTCAGGTTGTAGTCTAATGTTACCACATATAAGATGTTTTTATGATATTCATCAAAAGATATACCAGTAAAAGGTAATGTTGATTCCATTTCTTTAACTTTTTCTATTTGTATTCCATTATCAGTTTCCAGGATTTTTAATATAATTATCTTATTTCTGGTTCTCAATGCTATCATGTTCTGGGACGATATTGTTTCTAGAATATTGAGGTCCTCTCCACAATCAAATTTCACCACATTTGGATGTTCGATTAACAAATTGTACTTTGAAAAGCGAGAAATATCTGAAAAAAAAATATTTATCAAGTATGCATGTATGTTTATATATTATTTATCAAGTATGTTTTGAAGACTTGGCCTAACATTACATCCATAGGATTCATAACTCCTCAGATAGACCTAAAAAAAAAACCGGCCAAGTGCGAGTCGGATTCGCGCACGAATGGTTCTGTACCATTATCTATAAAAACGGCAAAAAATCACGTTTTTTATTCTGTTTTTTAGTATTTGTTGTTATAGCGGCAACAGAAATACATCATCTGTGAAAATTTCAACATTCTAACTATCACGGTTCATGAGATACAGCCTGGTGATAGACGGACGGACGGACGGACAGAGGAGTCTTAGTAATAGGGCCGTTTTACCCTTTGGGAACGGAACCCTAAAAAATGATACACCTTGTGGTGAGCCTGCACCTTGCGGCTGACGAAAAAGTCCCTGATGATCTACAGATATTAACCAGCTTAGTGACCATCACCAGTGCAAGAAGTTGGCTCAAAAGTTATCAGTCAACAGTAAATTATGCCGAGTCATTAAAATTCTACTTACACATGCAATTCAACTCGCTGTGCAGCAAATAATCAAGTCCTTTGATACATATCAGCGACATGTTCCCATGACCTGCATAGTACCAGTTGTAGCTGCTCTCAAAGTACGGGTCCGGATTCTGTTCGTAATGTGCTGCAATTTCAACCAACTGCTTTGGACAGTGCAGTAATTCATCATTGATCTGTGTATACTTATGTTTCTTGTTCATTAAACCTGACAGAAATAATATTATGAAACTATGTATTTCTTTTAGGCATATTATGGTAAATAATAAAACAAACCCTTTCATTGGACATGAGTGATGGGCATTGTTTGAAAGTCATTAAATGCTAATAATAATTGAGGGTTTTCAAAAGTTGCTTTTGTATCCTACCTATAAATCCTATAACTTTCCTTTTGACTGCCTTGTTGGTTTAGTAGTCGCAAGCGCGACTGCTGAGCATGGGGTCCTGGGTTTGATCCCCAGGTCGGTCAAAGTGTTATTGGGATTTTTCAGTAGCAGCCCATAGTCTGGATTTGTGCCCAGTTAATGGCAATAGGTTCGTTTTTTACATCGGACTTAAACATAACTGGCGAAACGAGGGTGTACTAAAACACCTCTGCCGATCCCTTTGGGGAATACAAGGCGCGATGTTATGTTATATGTTAAATCCTATAAGTAATCATAACCCAAATTTATATTAATTTCAATTCTAATTAACTTGTTTTGACTCCATCGTTATTCAATTAAACCAGAGGTCCCCAAACTTTTTTGTCTCATAGACCACTTGCCATCATTTTCGGTTTTGGGTAGACCTTCTTCTTCTTCCTGCCCTTATCCCACACTAGATGTATTTCATAAATCCATGTTGTTAGAGGTTTTGACTTATTGTTTTATGACCAGCTGCCGCCGGCCTAACATCAACCTTCCTTGGGAATACTCGTTGCGCCGTCGCGCGGGTGACCCAATGTGCTTGCTGATATTATACACTGGGTCCCAGAACGATATGCTTGTCAATCTTATTGCCGACTACTAAGCAGACTAGACCCCCTTATTAACTAATATTGCATTTTTGCAAATTCATCGACTTCAAATGTGTTTTTGACTGATTTCTAACTGCAGTAAGGTGTAGAGTGAAAAAACAATATAAGAACACACATTAAGTTTTATACATTTATTAATGAAATTAAAATTAAAATGAACCAAAATAATATTTAGTATGTACCTATTACATAAAATCTCAAAGAAAAAATAAATGCTTTTTATTTAGAGAGAATGATGGACCTGATGCTTTGATAATAAATTTTCAATATTTGGCAACAATTTAGTAAGGTTTAATCTTAAATAGCCTCGGTAAGTGATATTCAGTTTGTTTCTTTATTTTGAGATTACTAATTTGCTACTAATATTATAAAATTGCGAAAATAAGTTTGTTTATAAAACTACTATTGTTGTCGGTCTGTTTGTTACGTTTTCAGGTAAAAACTAAGCAACAAATCGTCTGTGAGTGTTTATTGTTGTGGACCTCTGTTTATGTTTCCTGAACCTCAATTATTTTATCACTCACATGGACCCCTTGTAGTTTGTCATCAACCCCTGGGGGTCAATATACACCACTTTAGGTATCATTGATTTAAACACTAGATGTTTGTAATTATTACCCTATTCTTTTATTTTATTATTTACTGGAACGTAAGACATGACATCACGCATTACATTCCCCGATGGGTTTGGCAGAGGTGTTTTTAGTACACCCTCATTTCGCCAGTTATGTTTAAGTCCCACGTAATAGGGGGCGAGCCTATTGCCATTAACCGAGCACAAATCCAGACTCCAGGCTGCTACTAAGAAATTCCTAATGGAAAAACCCAATAACACTGCCTGACCTGGGGAACGAACCCAGGACCCAATGCTCAGCAGTTGCGCTTACGACCACTAGACCAACAAGGCAGTCAAAGAAGGAAAACAGAAACTACTAATAAAAGTGCAATAATTATTATTCTGTACTTACTCATAATTCTTTTATAATCTGTCATGGTGTCCTGCCAAACCATTTTTTTCTTCATATACTCTGTGACCGGATCTTTCTTATCTATATTCTTAATAACAGATATCATTTTAGGCAACAGACTCTTGTGTGAAAATGTTTCAAAGTAGCCAGAGTTGAGGCCTCCGTCCCAGTCATCACTGAACATGTTCAGTGGATGCCCCACAAGAAGGAAATGCTTGCTGTCAAGATATTTGCCTGCAGTGGTACGTCTTTGTCTCACAATTTGACTGTACAGTGTGTACACTTTGTTCTTTTTCTTGTGATTTTCTTCTAGATATTCAATTATTTTCTCTGCTGATGCAGTGTTATCTAAGCCACTGGCTATGAATGTAGCTTCTTTTCTTTTCTGAAACATTAAATCAATTAGATGTTAAGCGTCTCTTCTTGAGATTGTGGGGGTAGACTGATTATCCCACTGTTTTAATTATAAGTGAAAATGTAACAACAAGAATACGATGAGACACTTCTAACCTTTATAAAATCAATTTTACTATCCTCGTTAGACATAATGATAGATTTTAGTTATTGTGGTTTACTCTATATAACCACAAACGTTAATGCTTTTGTGTTATAATAAATAAATACACCAAAATCGAACAAATTTCTTGGTTATGTTTACAAATAAGTTGACAATGACATTGACATGACACTTAACAAGTGCAAGTTGCAACACTGCAAGCACCAGTGTTGCAACTTACAATGCATGCTATTTTAAATCGAATTATTTTTAATTTTATAACTGCCTGTTTGATCTAGTTGTTGCAAGAGTAAAATAGACCTGTGTGCTGAAAATCAACAGTCTATTGCAGTCTACTAATGGACATAGGTAAAAAGATTGGACTCAAAATAGAGAAGTTGCCCGTATCATCACGCTTGATGCATCATCACAATGGAGCCCGAAATCAGTGGTGAATGCGGCTCAAAGGGTGGTCAAGGCTGGCCACCTGGGCCAATACATTTTTTTATAAATGAGGCAAGAGTCATGGTCGACAGCTTAAGGGGTGGTCGTGTCCTAGCGGACAGGACCACCCCTTAAGCTGTAGGTGTAGCCCCCGTGGATCCACCATTGCTTGGAGTGGGTACGAGCATTCGGGCACCGGGCATGCTGATGTCTATAGCCAAGATTAACAGGCTGGCTAGGTATCGCATCTTTTGTTACGTTTATTTTTAATATTCCAGAGACGGTCGCCATGCCGTTACACTCACGTGCTATGCTCGAGACAGGCCTCAATGTGCACATTTGCAAAACGCGAATGTGATTAGGGCCTTTGATACCGGAATCTGATCTCATCGTACAATATCTGCGCTATTAATATAATTAATCAACTTGCATGGCCCACATCAGTGAATCTTTCATTATAAAGACATTAAAAATTCATTATACTAATCAAGCCACAATAAAAATCTATCAGGTAATCTGCGAAAATACTCCAACGCATAGCAAATTGTATGTAAATGTAATGGCTTTGAATTTAATTCGGAACAGCTCATTATTTAACTCAAAATAAATGGGTAAAGTAATTTATTTTTAACAAATCCCTTGTGGCTTTACAACTGAATATAACTTTGTCATACATAAGAGACAACAGCGCACCATACAAACATGTGTTTTCAAATAATCCTTTTTATTTCTTATTTAGTTCTCATAAACAGTACCCCAGCGCCGACACATTTGCTAGTAACCCGCGTAGGGCCATGCTATGACCCGCAAAATACCGTAATAAAAGTTTCAGAGCTTAGCGTTACGACGCAGACATACGATTCGAAGTTGAGCGGCGTGATTAATATTTCTGAAAACATTAAGAATGGCTGGAAGATTAAGGTAAGATAGATATTTATGTAGGTTATAGCGAGAAGCGCTCGACACCCAGCATGGGCGTAACCAGAATTTTGTCCAGGGTGGGGCAAACTTAGTCAGACACAAAATATTTGTCTTTTCAATAAATCTGGAAGTGCAGATTGCACCATAACCTTATTTTAAGGCCCAAATAAAGTATATGTAGACGGAGGCGGGCATTGGTCTGCCAATTTTGGGTAATTGTTCTGTGGACAAGGGTGGCGAGTTGACTGAATCTGGCCTATTCTTTTCTGTGCCAGGGTGGGGCAAGCGTCCCATCTGCCTCACCCTGACTACGCCTATGCCACCCAGTCTCTTCTATGTAACATCATCAGCAATGTCACCGGCGAAAAGGCTGGCATTTCGGTCACCAACCACCGTGATCACTTAGGCTTCTCTATTTACAATGCTGGTACTTCCAGAAAGAAACCTAACCACTTGTGGTGACTTCGGTTGTTACTTTCGTCTTCTTTGAGAAGAGCTTTCGTTCATAGCCATGTTATATGAGGTTGTGACGTTTTCTAAACTTACAGGCTACTATGCAGAAGTGCGTGGACATTCGCAACATGGACACATGCGACTTCTTCAAGTCGTTTTTCGTGGTGAAGAATGGCTGCAGTGTGGATGAGAATGAGCAGAACTTGTACGGCGCGCTCTTCAACTATGCAAGTCCCAAGTGAGAATATAACTACTTAGAATCTTCAACCTGAGAAGGGTATCTCAGAGAGTGGTCATGTCCCGTGATTACGGCTACCTATCACTATGGATCCGACGATGAATGACATGAAACGTTTGGTTATGGAGAGGCGTTGGTATTGATTGTTGGGTTGGTTCTCCACCACACTCAGGGACATACAAATTGTTATTACTTAGTACTAGCCACCCGCCCCGGCTTCGCACGGGTGCAATTTAGATACAATGTGGGGCATATAAACCTTCCTCTTGAATGACTCCATCTATTGCTGAAAACTGCATTAAAATCCGTTGCGAAATTTAAAAGATCTAAGCGTACAGACAGCGGGAGCGACTTTGTTTTATACTATGTAAAGATGCGTAGTTTAAAAGATCTAAGCGTGCAAACAGCGGGAGCGACTTTGTTTTATACTATGTAAAGATAAAGATCAAGCTTTTGTCTGGTCAGAAATAGAGCTTGCTGTTGGTCAACCTTCAGTAGTAGGTAAGGGGCGTCACAAGAACTAATCCCTCACCACACACCGTGCCTCGTCGTTTTACGACTTCAGTGTTATGTTACTCATACCTACTAGCCAAATTAACCAATACAACAGATTATTTCCCAATACCTCGAGAGATCATAATGTTTGCAACTGTACTTGCTTTAAATAACTGTTAAGTACTTTTTTGCAGACTTAAATGTCCGATAGAAGCTGGACACTACGAGTTACTTAATTTGCCCTTCTATAGCAAAGACAACTATGTGACCGTTTATGAATCAAAAATATCTACCAGCATGTTTGGCTACACGTTTACATTGGATGGATTCACTGTAGACCATCGAAAGGTAGGCAGGTACCTACAGTGCGCGGCAAATAACTTGAACCAAGATAGTGTCGACTGCGTGATCTATGTGAGGTTCGGGTCATATGATTGGTTTTGATGAGTCCAATAGATTGCACTTGATGTTTAGGGTCTAACGATGGAGCTAGGAGGAGGATAGTAGAACTCTCCAGTGGTATCTAGTAAACCCCCCCAAGTTTGGCAGTTGACGCCATCTTGGTTCAAGTTATTTGCCGCGCACTGTGAATGTTATAGTAGCAGCGCGAGGCAAGGGTGTAATGAAAAAAAAAATGTAGCCGTCGCGTGATGCCTGGCAGAGGTGAAACATCGAAACTAATTTAATAAAAAAACAAATCCGGCCAAATCAAACCGAAGAAAGCCGACGAGTTACGAAGGCCTGCCGTGCCGTCGTGTCTGCCGTCGCGAGCGTCGCACGAAACAGCTGCTCTAACATCCGTACCGCCGTATTAGATGTTACACATCGAAATGGAAGTGGTGTCATTTAGTTCACGGATAAAGCGCTCGCTATTATTACAGGAAAAATTGATTGTAAATATTTGTAAACTTTCAGCTATTTTGCATAGAAGCATACTTACAACTGTTATACAAGAGGAAACATGAGTGGATAGAAAATACGGACGTTCGAGCGACTACCTCGGGCCCTCAAGTTATTGAAGAGACGCGGACAGCCAGCAGTCAATGATGCCGCTGCCTTGATGTTCGCGCCAATAGGTTTAGTTAATTTCATCTGAAGTACCAATTGCTTGATTTCGTCAATCGATTTTAACGATCAATAAGTTTATAGGCATAAATCAAGCTTCAGAAAGAAATACGCACTCAAAACAGGTGGAATCTGCAAAAAACTTATCCCCCTTGCAATTTGTTAACAAATCATACACACAAATGCAATGGAGGACTTTATTTTTTAATCGGATAAATAAAACATACATATAACATAGTCAGCCCATTACTGTTCCACTGCTGGGCACGGGCCTCTTCTCAGAACGAGAAGAGTTTAGGCCGTAGTCCGCACGATGTCCTGGTGCAGGTTGGTAGACCATCGAGAACTGTATGGAGGCCTCTCAGGTGTGCAGGTTTCCTCACGATGTTTTTCCTTCACCGTTAACGCAAGTGATAATCAAATTCTGATTTGCACCTGAATTCAAAAAGTCAGAGATACGGGCCGGGATCGAACTCAGACCCTACCGCATGGAAGGCAAGCGTTCAACCGCTAGGCTATAACTGTATAAACAAAAAAAAAGCTTTATAAATAAAACAGCAATTGAAAATAAATATTCAGTTTATTCATCCCATCCCCATAACCCGTGGCTCTCTCTAATAGTTTCTCTGTTATCCCTCCTGTCCCTTGTAACTGCACTAGCTTCTCCCTTCGCGATCGCCTTTTTCCTCTCCATCTTCTTCTGCCTTATTTCTAGATTCTTCTTTACTTGTTGCTTCACTACTTCTGGGGCTATCGTACTCGCTGACGTGTAAGTTCTCATTGATCTAACGTCTGATAGTGTTTTCTCGATCATCGCAAGTCTGTACTTCTGTGAATTTTTGTCTAATTCTGCAGTACCTTCCACTGCAGGGTCCACGAGTGTTGGTATTTCTTCTTCGCCTTCTTGATTGGTAGTTTCTTCTTTTTGGGTTTCCTTGTCAGCTATAGTTAGGTTTACGGTTTTTGTTGTGATCTGATTAAGTATGCGTTCGTCGTTTTGTATCGAGGCATCTACCTGTAAGTTACATATTGATATTATTTTACAAGAGATACATTAATTGAGCTGTGTAGAAAGAAATGTTCTACAGCTTTTCAAATACTGTTAAGTTGTAAAACATTCGATTTAAAAGTATCCATAGACTATGCAAACGTTTTAATTACCTCTTTCCTTAGCTCGTCTAGATCTTGCTCTGAAAACTTGGTGGTTTTTTCTTCCTTTTCTTGAATTTCATCATCTTCAGATTCCACTTCATCATCGCTTACTTGAAGGCCTATTCCAATTTCCTATGGAATAACGAGATATTGATTAACAATATAGACATACATAACATCACGCCTTACATTTCCTGAAGGGTTCGGCTGAGGTATTTTTTTTGTATTACACCCTCGTTTCGCCAGTTATGTTTAAGTCCCATGTAATAGGGGGCGAGCCTATTGCCATTAACCAGGCACAAATCCAGACTCCAGACTGCTACTGAGAAATTCCTAATGAAAAAAAAAGTAAAGTTCAATAACACTTTACCCGACCTCAGGATCGAACCCAAGACTCCATGCTCAGCAGTCGCGCTTGCGACCACTAGACCAACAAGGCAGTCAATATAGATTATATCATAATAAACGTATCAAATATTTGTAGGACTCTATTGATGGCCGATCTATAGATGAAGACAGCGGATGGTATTCATAATTCCTGCTCCTCTATATGTCATGTTTCAAGAAAGAACAGAGCAACAACTATTGGCGTGTCCCAAGAACAGTATTGGGCCCTGCGTCAAAATAAACCACAAGAAAATACGTAACCAGGTTCAAATACCTCAAGCAATTCATCATCGACGTCCTTGGTGCGTTTGTACCCTGAGCATGCGATCTCCGTGTCGAGCACGTCGTCTCGCTCCAGGTCACTGAACTTAGGGTACAAGTCGCTCTCGTACCCGAAGCGTCTCTTGAAAAACTCGCGCACGCAACGCACGTCGCGGTCGAAGTAACTGCATAGATAATAAAAGTTTCACCATCTTAGCTCCACATTAGATAATGTGGTAGATGCAAATAGAAGCATAAACGGTTAGACGCAGAACAGATAATTATACATTGTGTTTTTTTAGATAGTAAAATTTTTACTAAATCTACATTCAGAAATTAATAAGAAAAGATAATCGTGTTTCCAGACAAACTAGACAAGCTGATCATTAACTTGCGTAAGATGAGAGTAAGAATAAGATAAAAGAGTCATACGTTTTTTTGACGGCTGTTTACTTTGAAAGGTAATCAGATTAGATTACTAATGGGCGGCTGGATTGACATCCAACATTTAGCCTAAATATCCAAAGTCTGTGACGAATATCACCATAGAGGAAATAATATATGTTTGTAGGAGTTCTATCTTCAGCAATCGACTAGGATAGATCGTAATTATGGCTCTAATAAACTCACAGTTCAGCATTAGTATGCGATGTGGAGACCATTTGCGGGAAGTCGATGATGATGGGATGGTTATCTTCATCGATCATGATATTGAACTCGTTGAAGTCACCATGGATCACGCCGCAGTTGCCCAGGCGCACTATCAAGTTCATCAGCTCGTCGTACAATCCTTCTGGGTCCGCTACTGAGGCTACGTGAGTTCTGTATTGTGGTGCAATAGTTGGTTATATTTACACGAATTATGAATACAATGTGGCACAAGTTGGGGGTTTATATCCAACAGTGCACTGTAATAGGCTGAGCTGATGGCTGGTTGAGATCTGTTAATTATACCTGTTTGGTTGGCCTGAACTTCATCAAAATAAATAAATAAATATTTAACATTTACATGATATGTTTTTACAATGGACCAAGAATGCACCCTTGAGGAATACTCGAAATTAAATGGCAGTGGTATAGTATAGATAAGAGCTGTTAAGTTAGATGATATTTAAATTTACTATCAATTAACTTTACAACTCAAATAAACAATTATACATATTGTAGATAACTTAATAAATAAGGGAAATAATCACTGACTTCGTCAAATGTTTACTTAAAGTTATTGATAAATTGAAATTTATGAGAAACCATCTCGATCACATCAGCTTTCAAACAGAAAAAGCCGCATCAAAATCGGTCCATTCCTTTGGGAGCTACGATGCCACAGACAGACACACAGATACACATGTTAAACTTATAAAATGCCTCTTTTTTATCGGGGGTTAAAGTGGATAAATTTATGAGTTTATATTTTAGTTTTTATTGTTTGGTGAAACAACACAGAAGAATAAAGGCTCATTTACACGGTGCAAGTTTCTTGAAGCAAGTCTCATGCTTTGTCTTTCTCTCCGACAAAAACAGAGATAGCATGAGACTTGCTTCAAGAAACTTGCACTGTGTAAATGAGCCTTAAGAATGGTACACTCAAGAATTGGTACATGCATAATACAACAGTACACTAAAAAAAATATAAAATAAAGTCTAACTTACAATGGTCCCCCGCTCACCAACTGCATCACAACGCAATGCCTGTTGAAGTCAATAGGCTTGGGGACAGGAAACTCTCTCTCATACAGTGCCTTCATGTAGGCAAACTCCTTGGTAGCCGATATACGGGACAGGTACAGCCAGGATGCGCGGTTGCGATGTGCATGGTAGTCACGCTTGTCTTTAATATTCCGGAAACAGGTGCGTCCCAATCTGTTATCATTGAGGTATATTATACACGGTGTAAATTAAATCACGTAATTCCTTCAAACCTCGTGATGTACTGCTGATATAGATAAACCCTGACAGGGTTTTATTAGGATTCAATAAAAAAAAATTACAAGAAGTAGACATGTGTTCTTAACGTGAGGCATTTTAGCGCGGCAAGTTAAATGAACGCGCAGCGAGCGATAGCTGCGCAATTTGCACGGGGCGCTAAAATGCCTCAAGTTAAGAACACATGTTTACTTTATGTTTTTTTTTTATTGATTACAGAAATATACCATACAAGGTTAATCTATGTCAGCAGTACATCACGAGGTTTGAAGGAATTACATGATTTCCATTACACCCTGTATAATGTAAATTGTGTGTATTATGTGGTGGTATTGTGACAAAATAATGGCAGCACAGATGGATTAGTCTGTGAAGTTAAAGAATGGTGCAGTCTGAAATTGGATTGGTTAATCATTGGACTGGTTTGAAGTTTAATTTATGTAACGCCAAATATCAATGACAGTCCTCACAGGAAATGAGACACCTGAAAAACTGACAAGCGCTCTGATCTAGGAATCTTTACATAGTATAAACCCAAAATGCTTCTGCTGTCTGTATGCTTAGATCTTTTAAACTACGCAACAAATTTGAATGCAGTTTTCAGCAATATTATTTTATTTATTTATATTGACATGAGGTAACTATAACTATAAACTAAGCTACTACTAAAAATAGATAGAGTGATTCAAGAGGAAGGTTTATATGCTCCACATTAGTATCTACTTTGCACCCGTGCGAAGCCGGGGCGGGTCGCTAGTATAATCTAATTGTAAGGACAATAGTCCGAAGTCAGAACATTTTGGAAATGGGTCAAAGACCGTGAACTGCACAGTCAGCCATCTCACACTACTGTCAGACTTAATAGAACCTTAACAACAGTTCATCTTTGAGTCTTCATCATCCCGATCTATGTCCACTGTTGAATAGGGTCAAGGGAATATTGCTATAATCACTATGCTTGGCAAACACTTTGAGTTTGATGTTATTAGCAGATGTTTGAAGTTGCTGCCCATCCAAGTAAATCATCCATCTTTGTCATCTTTTACAATGCACATTGTTAGACAAACAATTAAAACAAAATATTATATAATATTTTCGAAAATTTATGCAAATCATATCTATTGATGTAAACAACTTTATGAATTGCTTGATGTAGGTTTTTAAAATAACAGAAGGGAATGCAATATAATTTGTAAAGATGTTTAAATTAATTATAATTAATAAAGGATAATAAACTATAATATCCAGAAGGGGCTGTTACGGGGTAGCTAAGGCCAATTTCTTAGTGAACTGCAATATCCAGAACTTACCTGTGAAGCTTCAGACACAAGGGATTACGATCTTCATCTGCTACAGTGTAAATATTAGATTCTTTGCCCACTCCGATTTGGTTGCCAAATGATGCAATTACTTTTCTGTTGGTCAGAGCTTTTAGAGCCAAGTAGTCATAACCAGCGTTTGTGAGACGGAACCCGTCATCTGAAAAAAGAAGAATAAACTTTTCTAATGTTGTTTTTATATTTTTCTTTCACTTTTATTATCTTAACACCCTCAGTACTAGATTCTAATTAAAACAGTATGTATACTGTTTAGAATATTTTATAATGTGTGAGCTTATCGTTCAGGACTAGTTCAGGATGAGTACTTACAATGTTTTCCACGCTCATAAGTCAACAACCTATGTTTACACAGTTCTTTCATCAATTTGTGGACACCTCCGTGACGAAGATTCGCTATGGATGCCACGAGAGAACCAGGCACCAGTTCATGGTTCTTCATACCCATTTCCACCTGGAAATTTATAGAAAATGGTACAAAAAATAAACATTCAGTTTGAGGTTACTAAGACTGTGTTTATTAAAGTAAAGCAACTTACGGCGGTCAAAACTCGAAAATCTTCTCCAGTTAAATAACGCAATATTGCAACGTCAAGTTTGCCCATCTTGAAAGTTGTTTTTATTTCCGATTTCTATACCAAAACTTCACCACGGTGATCGCACATCGCACAGAGAAAGAAAGAATATCTGAATTCTGAAATTAAATGTCAATCACATGTTCTGCATCTCTTTTTTACATTTGCTTTAAAGGGAGAACCAGCATGTGACATGTTTAAAATTATAACGACATGTATGGAGTTGGACCACGAAACTTCTTTTTTTGTGTCAAATGTCAATTCCCAGGTGACATTGACATCGACATTTAAAGTTCACGTTTTACGTTTGGTTATACGGGTTAACTTAATATTTTATTAAATGCTATTTACATATATTTTATGTAAAATAGTGAAAAATATTCACATAACGAAGGTTCTAAAGGTTTTGTGTATCTTTAAAAAACATGGTTTACTGTGATATTTCTATTTTTCTATTTCACCAAGCTCTCGCTTGTTTTGCAATTTCAAAACGTTCGTGTTGTGAATGCAGCCGAATGAATGAAGGCATGAATGAAGCGAAGCGAAGCTTCATTCGATACAAACGTCTTAGCAATACCTAAATAACGAGTTGAGATATCGCAATACGCCAAGCCAAATTCGACTCTATAATAAATGCTTTAAGGTTTATTATTATACAGGCGTTATTCTTAATTTTGCCAATTTGTCGATTATTCTTTTATCCTCTGTCTGTGGCTCTACGCTACCCAAATTAAATTCTTTGCTAAGCCTGTCTGTGTGTTCCATTTTTTTCCGTAAAGCAGTATGATATGAATAATACATATTGATTTAGAGAGTATCTTTGCGGCGATTTACTTGGGAGTGCTTCATATATATTTTTTTATAAACATTTTTTCTAGTTTGTTATTGTTTTGTGATAATTTGTATATGCAAATAGGAGATAATGGCTGGCTTCAGCAATGGTTTGATTAGGTTGGATAATAGTGCAATAGGAGTGTTTTATTCTGGGCAAGTTATATTAGGCTCTGTGTTGTTTAACCTGGATAAACCATTAACTTTTTCTGGTAAGTACTTTAATATTTTAAAGCTTCTTGACTCCTCCCTCGTTTCCTATTCATGTATTAGTCATTATATTATGTGATAAAACCTATTCCATTCAGTAAAATTCTATTTTTTATTCCAAATACAGGCGGCTCGCCCCGGCTTCGCATGGGTGCTATGTAGATACTAATGTTGGGCATATAAACCTTCCTCTTAAATCACTCTATCTATTGCTGAAAACTGCATTAAAATCTGTTGCATAGTTTAAAAGATCTAAGCGTACAGACAGCAAGAGCGCCTTTGTTTTATTCTATGTAAAGAAGATAAACAAGTATTTAAATTAAAAGGTGACTGTAACACCCTACCTGTACTCTAAAATCAACACATTCTATTCTATGTCAAATCTATATCTATACTAATATTATAAAGAGGAAAGATTTGTATTTTTGTATGTAAGGAATAAACTTAAAAACTCCTGGACCGATTTCAAAAATTCTTTTGCTGTTAGAAAGCTACGTTACCACTGAGTAACATAGGCTATAATTATCTTTAATTTCCCAAAAGGTTTAAAAAAAATGTCCACCCATGCGAAGCTGGGACGGGCCGCTAGTATAATCTAAATTGGCTCCATATACATCATGCATCCAAATCTATTAAAAATATCTCCAAGACGCTTTTTTTCAATACACATCTACTGGTTTCAAACACCATGTAAGGGCAATTAGTAAATTTTCATTATTTTCAGTACTTAACATACAATTCCTTGGAGAAGCTAAGGTGTTGTGGACTGAGAATGAAGTAGAGACAGTAAACGGTGTGGAAAACAATAAAATGGTCAAGTACCTTGGACGAGAAGAATACTTCAACTATACACAGACACTGGCAGGCGGAACAATAGGTATGACAAAACTGTTTTCTTAGTTCATTTACAGAGGTTGTAGTAATCTTAAACGCATTTCCTGCTTCAAATATGTACCAAAACATTTCTAGAATAACATGTAAGAGGCGATTTCTGACAAAAATATGGTTGCAGACCAGTTGCATTAATCTTCTTCACCTGCTTCTTGTTAGTTCCTTCATTTTATTATCGAACATAAATACGGATATTTTAACGACTGTAAGGAACAACCGTTTATCTACAAAGTTTTTAAAGATAACCGCGTTAGTTCTTCACAAACAATAATATTTACAGTATGACATGGAATTTGGGCAGAGACACAGATGAACAAAAACGTAAAACATAATATATTTTGCTTCCTTTTCAGGTACAACCAAACTTCCCACAGGTGGCCAGTCCTTTGCCTTCAAATACCAGATACCGTTCACAGCTCCTTCCTCCTTTAATGGAGAAATTGGTAACGTGTCTTACTCTATGACGGTACGCTTGGTACATATAGACCCATCAGTGCCCATAGAAGAGATAACAAAACCCTTTGAAGTTGTAGCACCATTTGATCTGAATTTAGGGAGTCCTAGGATTAGAGTAAGTATCAATTACGTACCAGTGCAGTGGCACAAAAAAGGTAGGTACAGAAGTCAATCACATGTATGTACCAGGGCGGCTGATAAATTCGCGGCCTAAGGTACTTAGCGATGACTCATCATCTCGTTACTGATAACACTAATTGTGTGACTCATTGTTAGTACAAATAACATCCCCTTTTTTTATTTGGTTTGTTAACACTTCACCCCTGGAACAAGTAACAACACCATGTTAGCGGAAACTGGAAATTCTCGTAATTTGGAACACCGCGCTGTGATTAAATTCCTTTTTAAAAAAGGAAATACGCCGAAAGAAATTTTTGAAGAGATGTCATCGATTCTTCAGGATTTTGCACCTTCATATACGATGCCAAAAAAATGGGCTCGGCTGTTTCAATAAGGAAGAGAGACCTGTGAAGACGACCCCGCCCGGGCTGCCCAGTGACGGTTGTGACCGAAGGAAATGTCCAAAAAGTCGTAAAATTTGTACTGGTTGATCAAATAATTAAATTGTGGCAGCTAGCAGAAGAACTACAGATTAGCAAAAAAATTAGTTGGAGAGATTTTTCATGAAAATATGCAATGAAAACAAATTGTGCGTGTTGGGTACCGCGAATGCTCACACCGCTCGATAAGCAACGACGTTGGAGAGTTGTAAAGATTTTTTGGAGTTGTGTCAGGGTGATTTGGATGAAATTTGTAACCGCACTATGACCGTTGATAAAACGTGGATACATCAGTATGATCCCAAGTCCAAGCAAAAGTCGATGCAATGGAAAAAAAGGGAGAAAGGCCACCAAATAAATTCAAAATGGAAAAGTCGGCGTCGAAGGTTATGGCTATCATTTTCTGGGATAGCGAGGGAATTTTATAATTGATTCTTTGTCTAAAGGAACTACGTTAAATGGTCAGTATTACGTAAATTTTCTGAGTCAGGCACGTGAGGCAGTCGTACAGAAGAGACGTGGCAAGGTGGCGCGCGCAGTGCTGTTTCTGCAAGGCAATGTGCCCGTTCACACCGCTCGGTTTGCGAGAGATGCCTTAAAAGCTACGGGATTCACACAAATTGACCACCCACCCTACAGTCCGGACTAGGCTCCCAGTGAATTTTTGCTTTTTTCAAATTGAAAAAAGAAGTTACGTGGACGAAGATTTTCGGCCAACAGTGAGATGAAGGCGGCCGTAGAAAACCATTTTGAAGAGAAATCGAAAGAATATTTTTTCGGTGGCGTAAAGGCATTATATTCACGATGTGAAAAGTGTATTTCACTTAAGGGGGAGTACATTGCAAAATTAAAAATATAAAACTATACTGTTTATTCTTTAAGTACCTTAGGCCGCGAACTTATCAGCCGTCCCTCGTACTTCACTTTTCATACCTACGCTCGGCGGTCGCTCTATCTATATATCTATCTATCTCTCCCAAGCGCATAGCACTCGCGCTCGCACTCACTCGCACTCTAGACCCAAACAGTCCGAGATATCGTGTCCGTGAGCAGTGTCTATGTGTGCGTTGCTCGAGCGCACTTGTATGTAGATTGACTTCTGTACCTATCTGTTTTGTGGCAGTGGCGTGCATTGCATATAGGCAATTAAGCAGTGCCTACCTTATAAGATTTAATTAACTACTCCATCTTTAACTATTACTATAAATAAAATAAGCGTGTATGGCTATGATTTCTTTTGGTCAGAATCGTATTGAAATGGGCTTAAGCGTACAATTGAGAGGCGACATCGCTAGTGCCTGCCTACCTAGTCCGAAAACCAATGCACGCCACAGTCACCAGTGAATTTTTTGAATGTGAGAATATTTCAGTGAAAAAATGTTTACTGTACCTTTGCAAGAGTGACTGCGGTTGGAGAAGACATGAGATTGATTGTTAGGTTCAGACCTTGGGCTTTATTGGAATATTTTTCAGTCAGCTCAAGGTCTATTTGAAACCATGGGCAACTAAATACTAAACAAAGTGGGGATGATGTAATGAAATCAAATGATACCACATGTTGTATGGTGTTCGATGTCGAGGGTTCTGCCTCGTGGTGGCAAGCGTGACTACTGATCGGTGAGGTCCTGGGTTCGATCCTCAGGTTGGCCAAAGTGTTACTGGGTGTTTCCATGTGGAATTCCTCAGTAGCAGCTCGGAGGTTAGATTTGTGCCCGGTTGATAGCAATAGGCTCGCCCCCTATTACATGGGACTTAAAAATAACGGCGAAATGAGGGTGTTACTATACACCTCTGCTCAACCCTTCGAGAAATACAGGCGTGTTGTATGTTGCATTCTAAGATGTCCACAAAAAATCAATCGAGTAGATCCAATAGTATAGTCACGGGAATCTTCTTACGGTGAACTTTAGATATACAACAGTACATACACAACTGCCCAACCTTGCTGGTGCACTGCAAGTCATTCCATAATTTCTAATCATGATAATTCTTACTAACAGCAACCCATCGACCTGGAATTTGAAGAGGTATATGGATGCGACTGTTTCTGCAGTCCTGGTCCTGTGACGATTCGCATACGACTGCCGATATCCGGCTACTGTCCCGGGCAAATCATACCCGTGGCCGTCGATGTGGAGAATGGAAGCAGTGTTGAAATCACGAAAATGACATTTGAAATTGTGTCCGTAAGTAATTAATCATTCTTCTTCATTGATCTTCTTCTTCTTCCTGCCGTTATCCCACACTAGGTGGGGTCGGCACAACATGTATTTCATAAATCCATGTTGTTAGAGGTTTTGGCTTAATGTTTTATGGCCGGCCTCCTGCCTGACATCAACCCTCCTTGGGAATACTCGTTGCGCCGTCGCGCGGGTGACCCAATGTGCTTGCTGATATTATGCACTGGGTCCCAAAATGATATGCTTGTCAATCATATTGCCGACAACTAAGCAGACTATGTTCTTCTTGGTGGAGTATACTTGCAGTTCCTCGACCCACTCATTCAGTTTTGCTAGAGACTTTGGTTCTGACATTGCATCGTAAACTAATATAGCACCGTGAGCTTCTCGGTAAAAACTTGATTGTTCTTCATTGATGAGTATAACAATTAGTGCTGCGGTTCATGAATGTGCTGTTTGAGGAAAATGCAGGCGGCTAACATTTGTGAGTAAGCAATTAGTGAATAACAATAAACGAGTTTTGTCAGTCTGTAGTTTTTCTGCCAATAAATATAATATGGGGTTCGTGACTAATTACCAACCGCGCGGATCATACGATTTACGAGGTTAAGCTGCCCTTGCCGCGTTCAGTTTGTGGATTTGTGACCATTCGTTACTCATCTAGGCTCTGCCGTATCTCGGAGAGCACGTTAAACAGTCGGTCCCGGGTGTCATACGAATACCTATGATAGGATCTAACCCTAGGATATCGGCATTGCCTTGTAACTGGGTTGCGGAGGCCCGATGGCAGTCGCTCCGTGTAAAATACTGGTACTCAGCCGCATCTGGTTACACTTGAAGTTGACCCCAACATAGTTGGGAAAATGCTAGGCAGAACACACAGATATAATCGATCGTATAATCTAAAGGTGAGTATACAAACTATAGACTAGAGCAGGGGTAGCCAACTTGATTCGACCCAAGATCTACTGTTTACTGAGTAGACTCTGTGCGATCTACCAATTACATAATCAGTACCTACTTCTTCATTCAACTTATAATTTTCTTTGCCTTGCCATTATCGACTGGATTAAGAGCCGCGATCGACTAGTTGGCCACCCCTGGACTAGAGCATTTACTTGTAACAAAACATCGAGCCACTCTATCGTGTCACCCTTTCACAAACCGAAAAAAGAGGACGACGCTCTACACATTGTTACAAGTAAATGCTCTATTCTATACTCGCCTTAAAATTGTGTTTATTTTGAAGAGTATATTACATAATTATATTTATTCAAATAAAGAAAAATATATCGTAATATAAAACAACGTGATCTTGAATTCTATTCTCTACCTATATTAAAATTAGATTTATTATTTTACATTGAACGTGTTGCGCCCACCCATGCCCAAACCGTTGTATCGTAAATAGTGCCCAACACCCATTTTTGCCACTTTAGTATTCAGCAAACTGCCTAGACTGTAAATATTAAGGGCAATACCACTGGAAGTATCTACAGTCGGCAACGAAAGTCGGTTAACACTTCAGTTTTTTAAAATCATATCTGAACACAATACTATTTAAAAAAAACGGAACAGATGTAACATTAAAATAACAAAATCTCTTGACTATTACATGAAATGCTGAAAGGCAGTGTACCGAATAATTTTGTGTATTTAGATCAGGGATGCACAGACTTATTAGGACTGGGGCCACTTGGACAGACTATGAGCTAAAAGCGGGCCACCACAATTAAAAACAATAAAAAAGTAGGTATAAAGTACACTGAAAAAAAATATGAAAAATGGATTGGGCATTTAAAAAACTTGGACGTAATAAAGCGAAAAGGATCCAACCCACAAAATTATCGAAAGAGGGTTATTTATATCAAAATACTCGCTTAAACTTCTTAAGCCAAACTACACATAATAACACTTTCACAAGTTAAATATTATACATTTATCCTTTAATTACAATAAAATCAAGAAATTTAAATCAAAGAACCAATGAAGAAATACAGTCTAAACTTAAGAATTGAATATCTCATAACTGTATGGGTTGGATCCTTTTCGCATAACTACGTCCACTTATAAATATTGCAATATTTTCATACAAGTGCATAAAAGAGTTAAATTCGCTGGCAGGCCGCATGTATATTGATGAAGGGCCGCGGTCTGCATCCCTGGTTTAGATGTTATGTAAAGT
Organism: Amphipyra berbera; assembly: GCA_910594945.2. Lineage (NCBI taxonomy): Eukaryota > Metazoa > Arthropoda > Insecta > Lepidoptera > Noctuidae > Amphipyra > Amphipyra berbera. The sequence goes on along the minus strand of OU343136.1, from coordinate 2,001,214 downwards.
CAACAGTGTCCTCAAATTTTCGTTGCTGACCGTACATTGAATATTCTGTTGTTCACAGAAAGAGTTATATCGCAGTCAGCAGCCGGCATCCGAGTACATACTGCCGGAGAAGGTGCTAGTGACTACGAAGAAGGGCGCCATTATGCCCAAAACCAAGCGCAACTTTATTTGCGACTTGAGCGTGCCTGAAATTATAGTGCCTTACCTTGAAAACTGTGGTATCATCGACGTGGGATATTTCATCCGAGTAAGTAATTGAATACTCCTTTTTTACCCAACTGTGAGACGCAAACGCAGGGTTTTTTTTTTTATCTTTGTAAAATCCTCATGGATGTCCCTCGCCCGGGGAAGATGAGGGGGTCTGCTGGACTCTTACCGGCTCAAAACCCACGGTGTTCCTCCTCCTGACCGTCGGCCGGGGTCGCGGGATTCCCAAAGAAGAAGCTACTTACAGCGGCGCGGGCGCAATTGCCTTTTAGCCACGAGTCCCGCGGGGTTAAGGCGTAATGTACATCATAGTTTTCATTTTCAGGTAACAATAAAATTATCAGGCTGTAACGATGAATTGCAGGACGAGGCCGAACTTTGTCTCGGGTTGGTACCCGTACGAGAGTTTATAGAGGTCGAGTACAAGCACCCCTTAGCCCACAGCCTGCCCATGGGGCCCATACCGGTCGACGACAGGCCCCCCGAGCAGCTGGTCCCGCCTGTCACCGCAGGATTCGCCGGTTCCAACACCAGCCTCCATAGAGTCCAGTATAATCCAGTTTCAACAGCTGGATACCCGAATAGTCCGCCCTCGTATCAAAGTGTAACCCAGTCTTATAATTCAATTACTGTGGCAATGGAACAAAGGCCAAGGCCATATAATGATTATGCTATCGGTTTCAAAGTGCCAAATAGTATGCCGAGCGGTGGGAGTCCCCCACCTTATCCTAGCGTTGTCCAGCCTCCTTATCCTACGGGCAATATGATGCCTCAAACTAACAGTGGGCTCCCACCGTATGGGCAAAGTGGGTATGTCCCGTCCGCTCCGCCCCTCGACTAAGTAGGGTGACGTAAAGGCCTGATTCACCAGCTGATAAGGGAAATGTGCCTAAACAAACAGCATTGATAGCGTTTATTATGATTAGAATGATATTTAATATACTGGTTATCTAAATCTTCTGAATCACACGGTTATCTAAATCTGAATGTGGTGGTACCGGGCTAAGTACATTATTTTTCTAATTATATTTATTTGTCTACTATTTTCATGATTACCTACGTAAATATTTTTCACTTTGATAAGTATACGTTATACTCGGCTATGGAATATATTGTAAACTGACCGTCCTATTCGCACGTAGCCGCTTTATTGTTTCCAAATAGAATTATTTTATTTTTTATAAATTAAAAGAAAATTACTAATTGGCCATAAGAGGGAAATTTTCGATTGTAATACCATAAAGGTTGCATAAAACTTCTTTTGTACTAAGTACGCGCAAAAATATATCTTTTTGGTAAGTTTTTAGATATAATACTTACTATAATCTCCAATGTTGTGATATAAAAAATAAATTAATAATATTAGCTTCTGTAATTTTCTATCTACGTATTTAAAAAAAAGTTTTATAAAGTTTATACACTAAATAACCTATAGATAAGTACCTACAGTACCCGGTAGTAATATTGCACATCGAGCTTTAGTAAGAGATATGGGCTAGCTTCGGCTTTATAGAGCGTCATCTCTGTCGCACGAAGTGACAAAAGGTCACATAGGTATGAGTGACAGAGACGACGCGAAGCTGAAGCGAGCAGATTTTCTCTTTCTAAAGCTGGATGTGTAATATTTACTGCCGGGTATTGTACTCATTAAGAACTGTTGTCAAATATATAACCTCCTCCTTTTAGAAGTCTGTTAAATACTCGAGAAAATTCTTATTAGAATTAAGGCTCATTTACACGGTACAAGTTTCTTGAAGCAAGTCTTATGCTATCTTTGTCTTTCTCTCCGACAAAACAGAGATAGCATGAGACTTGCTTCGAGAAACTTGCACCGTGTAAATGAGCCTTAAATTACCGTTTTCAACCGTTGCAAACTCTTGTTAAGACTAAATAATAAGCATACATACATATTCTAATAATCTCGCTTAAAATAATACATTGTACTTATATTGTTAACAGTACTTGTCATGGGCGTAGCCAGAATTTCGTCCAGGGTGGGGCAAACTCAGTCAGACAGTAAATATTTGTCTTTTCAATAAATCTGGACGTGTAGAATGGGATTATGGGGAAATTTTGCTCCATAACCTGGTTTTTGAGGTCTAAATAAGTAAAGACGGAGTAGGGCATTGGTCTGCCTGTTTTGGGTAATTGTTCTGTGGACATCGGTGATAAGTTGACTGAATCTAGACCATTTACCTATTCCTTCCTGTGCCATGGTGCAACCGCCCCATCTGCCTCACCCTGATACGCCTATGCTTATAGTTCAGGTTCAACAACGGTGCTCTAAACTCCATGAGGTGCCTCTACTTATAATAATTAAAAAGACAATACTAAGAATTTGATATTATACACAGGGTGTAAACGAAATCATGTAATTCCTTCAAACCTCGTGATGTATGTAATGTACTGCTGACATAGATTAAACGTGCACGGAAAACTTTTGAATAGAATAAAAAGAAATTGAAGATGTAAGGATGGTGTTCTAAGCGCTCCAAGTTAGACCGAGCGGCGAGCGATAACCGTGCAATTCACTCGGGACGCTAAAATGCCGCACGTTAAAAACACATGTTTACTTTTTGTAATTTTCTTTCTATTGAATCTACAAGTATCCCGTGCATGGTTAATCTATGTCAGTAGTACATCACGAGGTTTGAAGGAATTACATGTTTTTGTTTACATCCTGTATACCGATATGCCATATTTTGTATACCTAAGCTTATTAAATAACTGCTATTTTCTCAATTGATGTAACGCGAATTAACCAAGTACAAAAAGATGTATTGCATGATATTTTTACAATTATTTTCGATTTATTTACTTTGATGTTATAGGATAGACGTTTGGACAGGTGTGTTGTTCTAGCATTTTGGTTACTAGACTGCAGTACACATTTTCACAGAGTTTATAATTTTAAGTACCTATATTTAGATCTGCCTTAATAATTTAAGGTTAATATCACAGTTTTACAAACTTATTATTATACTTTACCTCCACCGATATTTAAAATAGCTTAAGGGGGCGAGTCGCCAACAACCAGGAGGTCAATTCTACTAACAAATTTGTTAAAAATTCCAATCTAACCGCAACTCGGCACGTCAATTTTTTTTTCTTATAAATGTAAGGATAATTCTGCCTTGGTTGAGCTGCGTTTCGATTGCGGTGTTAATCATTTTTAGAATTCAGTACCCAAAGGGTAAAACGGGACCCTATTACTAAGACTCCGCTGTCCGTCCGTCTGGAACCGTGATAGTTGACAGTTGAAATTTTCACAGATGATGTATTCCTGTTGCCGCTATAACAACAAATACAAAAAAACAGAAAAAAATACATATTTAAGGGGGCTTCCATACAACAACAATGGTTTTTTTGCCGTTTTTATAGATAATGGTACGGAACCCTTCGTGCTGGAGTCCGACTCGCACTTGGCCGGTTTTTTTTAGTAGCATTGGCCTCCTGTAACGTATTCTGTACACTGACTTTTTCAAGTGATTAGCCTAGCGGTTGAACGCTTGCCTTCCATGCGGTCTGAGTTCGATCCCAGCCCGTACCTCTGACTTTTCAAATTCACGTGCGAATCAGAATTTGATTGTCACTTGCGTCAACGTCGAAGGAAAAACATCGTGAGGAAACCTGCACACCTGAGAGGGCTCCATAAAGTTCTCGATGGTGTGTGTAGTCTGCCAACCCGCACCAGGCCAGCGTGGTGGACTAAGGCCTAAACCTTTCTCATTCTGAGAAGAGGCCCGTGCCCAACAGTGGGACCGTAATGGGCTAATTATGTTTGTGTATCATGTCATACTACTCTTGCTGCTGTTACCTCGGCTTGTGAAGTAAATTATGTCAATTTTCACTAATTACCTACCACGTAATTTTCAATAGTTTTTAAGCTGCAACGCAAAACTCAACCACAAATAGATAGGTACAGAAGTCAATCACATGTATGTACTTCACTTTTCATACCTACGCTCGGCGGTAGCTCTATCTATATATATATCTCTCTCAAACGCATGGCACTCACGCTCGCACTCTAGTCCCAAACAGTCCGAGATATTATGTCCGTGAGCAGTGTCTATGTGTGCGTTGCTCGAGCACTCTTATATCTAGATTGACTTCAGTAGCTATCTGTTTTGTGACTCAACCAATGATTGTTATCATTGTGTTGTCTGTACTTAGTTATTATAGCAGCTTTTATACTGATTCGCCCTCTTTCGTGTCCCGTGTCGATAAAACTTGATTACCTACTAGACTCTATTTATATTCTCGTTATGTTGTACCTACTAACCTTATTGCATAATACTGGAGGACGAGTTTCGTTATAATTATACCTACTAATAAATCATTCATTAGGAATAAGAGTACGTTATGTTAGTCTTACGTTTTTAACGATTGAGACATGGTGCTTTGACGTAGATAAGTACAGTAGAAGAATGAAAGAGTTCATCAGTTTTCAAATTCGTTCCTTTCCCACATCGCGGGCACGGTGTTACCTTTTCAAACTGTTGAACGGAACAGACCATACATGGGAAAACTATATTTAATTATTTGGTAGCAAATATCATAATTGCCTTTTGTCTGCATATGACGTAGTAGTACTATGTAATGTCTTTGATTTGATATGAGGAGTTTTGGTGTAAAAACCGCGACATAACATTAGTGTCCACCACCATCGTTTCACTCGCATAGTTTGTATACTACAATGTCTGGACTTTAGAAGAGACTTTGACCTCTGAGTTTGTTTCGGCTTTTCTTCTCAGAGCTAGTCAGATAGGAAACGCCGGCGCCATCTAGTCTTAAAAAAAACATTACATTGAGTTGTAAAAGTGTCTCTAACAGATTTATTTACAGAAATAAAAGTCATTTATCATTATCATTTATCATGTCCCCATTATAATTTAATATCCTATCAAAAAATATTTGTATTTTCATTTCTATAATGTTGGCAATACGTAGTCGGTAAAATAGTTCGTTTCTTGCACTGTGCAAGCAAAAATAGTCCTTTAGGTGCATAACCTTTTCATTCCTCTACTGTACCAACGCGGACATTTGCGGTGAAGCACTTTTCGACCTTATTACTAAGGCAATAAGGTTGAAAAGTGATTCACCGCAAATGTCCGCGGTTGTACATCACAGGAAGAGAATTCTAAGCGGAGTTATAAATTATTATACCATGCGTTGGATCTAGTCTATAAGTCTGAGTCGGAAGTGACGAAGGAAAGAGTGTCAATGAACCTTGAATTATAAAAAAAAGAAACTGTATATTGTAAGACACTGGACTGGATTATAAATGTGCCTACTTATATATAGGATTTGTGGTATTGTTTTGCGAAAAGAGAATTGTATTATATTTTAAGTAAGTACTTAGGTGCCTACATAAAAAGATTCTTATTTTAAAAAAACAGTTACCTACGTTAATTTACTATGATATATTTTTAAGATATTTTTTATATGTAATTTTTCGTATGAAACACAAAACTAATTTTTAAGTGCTAATTTTTGTGTTATTTCCATGAAGGTACCCATAGGTAAAGAGGGAGACCACATTACGAGAGATTTCCAATCTAAATATTCTATCCTTTTCTAAGTAGGGTATTTAGAAAGAGACAGAATTTCAAAGTAAATATTCAAGGCTCAATGTTTAGACTTTCAGTAGGTTTTTGTAGTGTGCCATCTTTACCTGTACCTAAGTACAGTGCGCGTCAAATAACTAGAACCAAGATGGCGTCGACTGCGTGATCTATGTGAGGTTCGGGTCATATGAATCGTTTTGATGAGTTCAAGAGATTGCACTTGGTGTTCAGGGTCTGATGATGGAGCTAGGAGGTGGATAGTGGATATCTTCAGTGGCTACTAATAAATCACTCAATTTTGGCAATCGTCGCATTCTTGGTTTTAGTTATTTGACGCGCACTGTAACCTTCATGGTTATTTCCATATTAATATTTTTTTATATTGAGTTTTATTTTTTAATATAAAATTTCAGACATATTTATTGTGAACTATAAATAAAATATACGAAATGTTAACGTGAGAACTCTTGTTTTTATTTACCTACAATCCTATCTAACACCTATTTATTATTCTTTTAGCATCTTCATGCATGTGAATTGATTAAATACCTACCATAAAATATATTCGGCAACACAACCACGCGGTTGAGACTATTTTTGGATTGTGTTAATTTTGACTTTATTGTTATTCGTGAAGTCGATGTATTTTAACAAGATGTATCACTATTTTTTTTAAAAGCTGGTATACGAATAAGGCCCTTACGCCTATAAGACAAGGGTTCATTTTGTACTGTCAACTCCTTCAAACGTAACCGACTCCAGGCTCCTCTGTCGCTGAAAGTCAAGGACTTTACTTCACATAAGTGCAAGATAATCATCAGACTTGCAGAATAGTTAGACATCAGGGTATCGATATTTCACATATCGGTGGTATAATAGACACACCCTTGGATTCTCAAAGGTTTTGTTGAACTCAAAAATGAATTATACCCTATTCACGGAACGAAAAAATAAAATGTAAGTACTTAAACAACATCTGACTACTCCTAATAGAGATATTTTCTGTAAAATCGATGAAAAATTCGAAACTTACTTGAATAAGAAGTGTTGTGATGTGAACTGCCTTGTTGGTCGTGGTGGCAAGCGCAACTGCTGATCCTGAGGTCTTGGGTTCGATCCCCAGGTCAGGCATAGTGTAAGTAGCAGCCCGGAGTTTGGATTTGTGCTCGGTTGATGGCAATAGGCTCGCCCCCTATTACATGGGACTTAAAATATAACGGCGAAATGAGGGTGTTACTATACACCTCTACCCATGTTACTCTATACTATAATATACACTATGCTCTCTCTATGTTATGTACCTATGTCATATTAATGTTATGAAATATTTTACAGAAAATATCTCTAATAAGAGTAGTCAAATGTTGTTTACATTTTATTTTTACGTTGTCACAAAACAGATAGGTACAGAAGTCAATCACATGTATGTACTTCACTTTTCATATCTCGTCTCGTCGCTCTATCTATATATCTATCTCTCTCAAGCGCATGGCACTCGCGCTCGCACTCTAGTCCCAAACAGTCCGAGATATCGTGTCCGTGAGCAGTGTCTATGTGTGCATTGCTCGAGCGCACTTGTATGTAGATTGACTTCTGTACTAATCTGTTTTGTGGTTCAGTGAATAGGGTTTAATCAATTGTCAAGTGATATGATTGTTTTCAGTCGACCAATCACATTCGTTGACTTAAAACTTGCCAACAGATTTTTATCAGCCTTTTAAGAAACAGTTTTTTTTTCTCCTTGCACGTCGCTATAGGCGCAAAAGAAATTGGATTTAATATATTCCACTTTCAAATAGAAACGAAACGTGTTAATGGTTGAAGCTAACAGGATCAGCTATTTTTAGAATTGAATGACTTCACTGCTTCGGACAATGGGTCGCAACCATGTTGGAAGCACTTGCGTCATTTGATAATAATTAATAGAGGCAGTGAACTAATAAAAAAATTGTTATTTTTAACATGTCTTTATTAAAAAGCATAAGAATCATGAAAAATATTCGAGATTATTATAATTATATTTAGAAATTGTCTGTATATAAGGCATTTAATTTACGTGAGTAATTAAGTTGTATCTACCTACCTACTGTCATCAAAATTGCAGTTGTCTTATTGAATACATAACAGGAACGCTTACATAATATATTATGGTATTTGGTTATCTGTGACAGAACAAATATCAACTAATGCGTATCACTTACTAAAATATCTTCTATATAAATAAAAATGAATCGCCAAATGTGTTGCTAAGCGCAAAACTTGAGAACGGCTGGACCAATTAGATTTTTTTTTTATATTCCTTGAGGCATAAGGAAGGTTCTTATGGAGAGAAAAAACATAAAAAATTCGTGGAAAATAGTAAAAACAACACTTTTCTTTTCCCACTACAGGCCAATAATTTTTGACAGAACGAAGTCTGTCCGGGCAGCTAGTAAAAAATATAATGTATACGGTATCATTTAGTCAGTTAATAAATATATATATATATATATATATTTATATCAGTTTTGTAAAGGGCAATTTCATAAATACCCAAAACTGTTTCCTTTGTTTATTAAATATGCATAAATTAATTACATTTTTAAATATTCCTAAAAAAAACATTTGGAAATATAAAAAATAGTAGCCCACCGGCATTGGGAACAGGGTCCCAAAACTGTTTTATTATTTTGAATTACGAGAACCGAAACTTTCATATTCCGCAACGAAATTAATGATTAGGTGTTTGAATGATACTTAAATAGATTTTTTTGTTTTTAACGAAAGTATTTATTTTAATTATAATAAATAACAGCCCAGAGTTTGGTATGGGGTATTTAATTAATTACCTTGTATAAAATGAAATAAGGCACATGATGGAAAAATACGATTACTTAATATAAAGATTTTTTGTACTGACTAGGAGGCACGTAGAAGTAAAATATTTTATTTATGAATAAACAACAACTATCTTATGACTATGACTTGAAATATTGATAACCTGTAAGAAATTATAATTGAATACAACAAAATACTTTTTATAATGTAAAAATATTCCCCCTTGTTCCGAGAGATGGTTTAAACCAAAACTAAGTTAAACTTAGATTTAAAATATACTCATCACTTTCTAACGTCATACGCAAAAAGAAGGGACTATGCTAAAACCTGGTTTTACTTGGACTTTTTATTTCACGATGCTTGGCGGTCGTTACTTATGTACTTATAATAATATATTCTTAAGTATATAAACTGTACGTATGTTAAATGTAAATGCTGCCATAATATAACACTTGTAAAATACATTATAATTATCAAATCTACGAGTACAATATAATAAAAATATAAAAAAAGCATTCATTCTTAACACAATTGCCTTGACAGCTTGTTTATTTGTAATAATTATTTCTAACAAACCTGTAAACGAGTAAAAAAATCTAAAATTGTAAAGGCTAATAGAAGAATTCACTTATTATTGTAATTCTAAACTAACTCTGTCTTACCACAATATTGTGTTTTACACTTTGTCTTGTTTAGACTAAAGAGGCCTTGAAATACTTATAGTATGGAGTTTAACGTTAGGCCGGCCTTACACCTGTAAGTTTTCCTCACGTAATTAACTTGCGATAAATTTGCAAATGTAAACTCTCTCGTAAGTAGCTTATCGACTGATATGTCAAGTCGAATTAACTGTTATAAGGGCGCGTTCCCACTATGTCGCGACGATTAATTTATCGTTGGACTGTCGTCTCTAGCTGTTCTCATTATAACGACTGTTTGTCGTCAATTTTTTTTATCGTTTAGCGACTATTGTATCTAGCTGTTCCCATTGGATCGCGACGATCAGTTTATCGTTTCACGGCAGGCGCTTTGTCGTTTGCACATCAATAGCAAGGTACAAGACGAGACGATATTTTTATCGTGGCCACGACAGATAGTCGTAACAGCGATACATGATTTGCCATCACGATGTCGTGATGTTTTCTTATCGTTTTACGACTGTCGTGCTAGCCGTTCCCATTGACTCGACAATCTGTCGTCTCTGCAAAAACAAGTAGTGAAGGACAGTTAATCGTGTCATCTTATATGTGAACACCTCCATTTAAATATATAAGCCACGACACTTAAAACTACACGATTATCTGTCGTCGTGACAAAGTGGGAACGCGGCCTAAGTCACTTACATACATTTTACGGAAGCAACTTACAAGTGTATTTGACGGCCTTAGACACGGGTTTAACAAGCGTCTAAAGTTGTAGTAGTAGGTACGTATAGAATAAACAAGATTTTGTGGTAAGACAATAAAATTGTATAAAACTTAAGTACCTATGTTGTTGTAAAAATATTTGTGTGTTACGTTTACGACAATAAGTTTTATATCTTTAATTCTTTATTTTCCCAGCTCTAGGTCGTCGGCTTCCAGTCTAATAAACTGCGGCTAAATATAATTATTTTACACGGAGCACCAGCCGCCTGCCGTCCGCTACCTCCAATTCGAGATCATATCATTCTATCTAATAAAATGCCACGTAGAGGGCGCCACAAACACTTGTTTTCTCTGTGATGTAAACGTTTACAAAATACTACTGTAGAATTATGTTTACTTATATGTAGTTAATCCATTATGTTAAAATTAAGGCTTCTGTATACAGTGACTAATAAGTGACCATAGTATAATATTCAAAGCACCATAACAAAAGCGATTCAATAATTATTGTACGTATAATTAATCAATAAAGTCTACCAGACCTGCGCCAGCAAGAATTGCCAAGAAACGCTCGTAGTCACCTTTATGTCGCCGATCAGACACGTCAACTAATATAGTTCTGTAGAAGTTACAGGGCGGCGCCCACACGTCCGGCACCGTTACGTCATCGGCACGCCAAACACTTGTCTTATGGTCGCAACAACAATGGACACTAACGGCTCGCATCGGATCGGAAAAGATGCGGCGACAGCTGATCGCGTCCGGCAGGATGTCGACGCATAAGATCGGCTCCGTATCGTCACTTGCGAACGTATCCATTTCTGCGTAGTTCTAGTCAAATAGTTTCATTCCTACCGTGTTGACAGCCGAAAGGATCCGATCAGATACGACGACAGGCGAACGGAGCCGTACGGAGCCTCACGCGCGTCGCGGCATACTTCCGGTACGATCGCGTGTCGCGGCAGACGGCCGCGGTCAAGCTGCTGTGCGCGGCTTGGTAATATACACTTTAAATCCTGTGTAAACGATTTAATATCGTTTAAAGATTGTATAATCCGTTCCGATCCGATGCGATGTGAGGCGTTTGGTGGAAATCATTCTTAACGTTGCTATGACTGACGCCTGTTCACGTACACCACGTCACGTCCCTTATCGTTGACGTGACTGATCGGCGGCGTGACAGTGTGTGAGGGTACCATTACTAGAGTGCGCGCAAGATAACTCTGCGCGCGACGGAGGGCGTGCTAAATGTTGCCATGATCGCAAAAATACAAATTACTACTTTTTAAGGAAAGTAATATATTCGTGAGTATTAAAATTGGGCAGCCCTCTTTTGCGGTTTATTCATTATTTTAATTAAGCTATGTAGGTTAAAATATACTACCTACCAACATAACATAATTAACATTAAACTAATAAGTATTTTTACGTAATTTGCAAAGGAAAAGAACTAAGCTTATAAATATGCCGTGAATTAATAAGAATGCATTATTATTATTATCGTCTGATGAGGTCTACTATAATCTTCATTATTATATTTTCTTTTATTCCTAAAATCAGGTAGATCTAGTGACAAAGTTAATAAAATGGCAACATTGTGGTGGACCATGAGTAGTTCCAATTTTGGCCGCGCGCAGACTTATCTTGCGCGCACTCTAGTCACTGTATGAGACTGTCATCAACATTATACGAGGCCGTTATAGTATTGCATAAGGGTATACTTTATGAGGTACCTAGTTTGTGTATCATTTAGTTAGCGTTCTAGTCTTTTTTGTCATTGTTCATAAAATCTGGATTGTACGGAAGGTTTTCTGAGGTTGCTTCGGGATTATTAAAGGGCGCTGGTTTTTCTGAAATAAAGAACATAAATATTCATAGTACTTGTTCGTGGGGAGTACATAGATCACAGGAGAGGTAGGGTTGAATTTTATTGAAATTCAAAATATGAAATATCGATATTGGTGTCGATTCTGTAGCACATTTTGACAGTACTAAACTAGACTAAACACAACTGTCACTTTCTTTTTCTATTGAAACAGAAAGAGACAAACACCGTTAATTTAGTTTAGTCCTGTCAAAGTGCGCAACAGAATCGACACCATTGACAGTTAAACTCATTTAAAGTCCCTCAAAAATAGATTAAACCTGAACGGGATAATTTTGGATTCAATAAAAACAAAATTACAAGAAGTAAACATGTGTTCTTAACGCGAGGCATTTTAGCGCCCCGAGCGAATTGCGCGGCTATCGCTCACCGCGCGGTCATTTAACTCGGGGCGCTAAAATGCCTCACGTTAAGAACACATGTTTACTTCTTGTAATTTTGTTTTTTTTTTAATCCAAAATTATCCCGTTTAATCTATGGCAGCAGTACATCACGAAGTTTGATGGAATTACATGATTTCGTTTACACCCTGTATACTAAAAGTGACAATCACGCTTATCGCTGAAGGAATAAATAGAGTTTTATTAGTAATTAAATATTTCAGGGCAATGTAACTTACTTAAATCGCAGCCGGGCGTCGACGGCTCAGGCGCAGACGCAGCCACGTACGGGTTCGACGGCGGACTGGTTGGCTGTAACAAACACACGCTTAATACATCCGTCAAGCCTTTAATTTTCTAAGGGACGAGCTGATATGCCATTTAAGGCTGTTACTGAGAATTTCTTAATGGAAAAACTCAATAATACTGCAATCTTTTTTTATTAGGTTATACGTTTGTATCAGTAACAGGCCCGAGAAGGCGGCGCGCTGTGTTCCGTGCGCGCTTCTCAGGAGGACGTGGGGCCCCACAGAGGAGAGGGCCGCCGAGGGTTGGCGGGCCGGGACCTGCCGGGGTTGCGGTGCATGCTGACGCGAATCCCGCGACCCCGGCCGAACGGTCAGGAGAAGGAACACCGTTGGTTTTTCGCCGGTAAGAGTACGGCAGACCCCCTCGCCTTCCCCGGGCGAGGGTCATCCATGAGGATTTTCCAACGAGAAAAAAAAAAAAAGGTTATACGTTTGTATGCTGCAAACTGCCCAATACATTTTTCTTGACAATTCTTTCCATCCAAAGGTTGTCTGGAAGAAATTGCTTTAAGCGATAAGACCGCCATTTGAACTGTTCTTAATAATGTGTACTCCTGTTTTATTTCTTTTAGTGTACAATAAAGTATATCTATCTATCTATCTATCTTGGAATCCAATCAAGCATCTTACACTCGACGGTAACACTTTTCATAACTACACCAATAACCCGATATTCAATTTTACATTTATGAAATTAGAATAATTCTGAATATATTATTATCGTTGGAATAGTGTGACAAGCGCGACTGCTGATCGTGAGGTCCTGGGTTCGATCCCCAGGTCGGGCAAAGTGTAATTGGGCTTTTCCGCGTGGAATTCCTCAGTAGCAACCCGGAGTTTGGATTTTTGGTCGGTTGGCAATAGGCTCGCCACCTATTATATGGGACGTAAACATAACGGCGAAATGAGGGTGTTACTATACATTTTACACTTTGCCCAACCCTTCTGGGAATATAGGCTTTAAATCTTTAGTTCTTATAAAACTTACATAGGGTACATTAGCTCCGGGCGGTAACAACGGCACACTAGCCGAATCCCCACCACTTGGTGTCACAAAACCCATATTTTCGGTCTTAAGTAGAGTAGTTCCCATCACACTCGGGTACGGCGGCATCGGACTCTGCCTACCCCCCGGGTACGGCGGCATCGGACTCTGCCTACCCCCCGGGTAAGGCGGGACGGGACTCGGATTAGTCCCATGAGGAGAGTTATCCGTAGAGTAAGGAGTATTGGTAGGGTAAGGGGAATTTCCTGCAGGGTAAGGTGCATTTCCGGGAGGGTAAGGAACATTTCCCGGTGGATAAGAAACATTTCCCGCTGGATAAGGTGAATTGCCTGGAGGATAAGGTGCATTGCCTGGAGGGTAAGGTGCATTGCCTGGAGGGTAAGGAGATTTTCCTTCAGGGTATGGTGGGTTTGCTCCAGGAAAAGAAGAATTACCACCCAGGTAAGGTTGATTTGGGGGGTATGGAGAAACGTTGGGGTAAGGTTGATTTCCAGCAGGGTAAGGAGAATTTCCACCGAGAATGGGAGTTGGATAACCTGGGTTACCGGCAGGGTAAGGAGACGTATTGGGGTAAACATTGCCATTTTGGTAAGGTGAGTTCGGTAGTGGCTGGTTTATGATTGGTGGGGGAGGGTAACAGTTGGCTCCCTGTACATTCTGAACCTGCATATTCTTAGGCATTTGATCATGTAGTGGGTTCTGTACATCATCTTGGAAGCCCACTATGGGAATACTGCCAAAAAATATAGGACGAATTTCTTCACTGCCCTCGTGGCAACCACTGACTTCAGTAGAAACCTGTAAAATACAAAAAAGACAAGAGGTATCAGTTAAACCGTCGTTATGACAGCTTAATACTTACTTTGCTACTCGGATTTGCAGAACTTTTTAGATTTGTTGCGGTGCATGCAAAAGCGAATCCCGTGACCCCCGGCCTCAGGTTAGAAGGAGGGACACTGTTGGTTTTTAGCCGGTAAAAGTCCGGCAGACCCCTCGCCTTCCCCGGGCGAAGGACATCCATAAGAATTTTCGAAGATAAAAAAAGGACTTTTTTGATTTAAACTTATTGTTTTGAGATTTTAATTCTTTGCTCCACACTAGGATTTCTCCTGTATCATGGGTGCATTTACAGACACAAATCTTCACATGCACAAACATCCAGACCCGGAACAACTATCTGTAGGCCATATAAATATGTGTTCCGTGCGGGAATCGAACCCACGAAGAAGCCGGTCGCTCAGCCACTGCACCAAAAGTGACGTCAAACTTGAGCAGACAAGTTAAGGGACTGGTGAAGTGATGAGTCGGTTTTCTGAAACCAGGGTCACTGTTTGGGGTATTTGACCGGCATGTTTGGCCTTCCAGTGCATTGTGTTGAAAAACACAATGTTGATAGTTTACTTGCCGTTATTCTGTGAGAGCAGATACACCTCTGGTCGAGCCAACTCATTTACGAGCTCAAGTCAAATACTAGCTACAATAAAGCTCTTCCCGAGTTTTTTTTTACTTGTTGTTCTGGTCTATTTCTATTTTACAGTCCGTTTGGCTAACACCACCCTTACATTAACAAGCTAAGCTGTGTACCGTCGTTGTGCGTGAGAGCCACAGGTGTATAAAGGAGTCCCTCTATATCTTTGCTATTTCGATTCGTGTGCTCTATCTTCTGTGATGTGAGATCCTGTTAACCCTGGTTGTGCTTACCCCATCAGATACGACTAGGGTCATCGCGACCAAAATAAAACATAAAAAAGATATGGTATTATTACTAACCTTAAAATGATAGTTAATATCAATGAACCGGCACGCATTAACATTGTACACGTCCATGGTCGGCACTTCCATCTCGACGGTCCAGTTGCGCGTGGTGCCGCCCGGGATGGGCCCCTTCTTGATCTCGGCGACCGTATCGTGGTCGTTGCGGGTCCCGGACTCCGATTCAGCGATGTATCTCACATCCTGGACAAACCCCAAGCGTGATAAAACGAAAGAGTTGGTTGTAATATGGTGCTTTATGGTAATAATGAACATGGGAATATTCCGAAAATTACGAATTTCTACTAAACCACGCAATATTTTTTGCTCTGGCAATGTAATAATGCTAGAATGTGTAATGCAATGTAATGTAATGTTGCCAAAGCAAAAAATATTACCTGGTTTAGTAGAAATTCATAATATTCCTAAGATCGTAATTACCCGAAAGCACTATACCGGAAAATGAAGATTAATATCACCATATTAAGAGGAAATGCGGTCGGCATTTAGTCCATACAAACATATTCCTCAGTTTCCTCCTTGGATAATGTCACTAGAGTAAATATTTTTTACCATATGATATATATCTACCACCACTGTCCCTATGTTTTGTTTTTGTCAATAAATTAATTATTAAAAGAGCTAGAAACGTTTACACTTTACAAAAATCGACCGGTTTTAGCACCGTTTTCAAACATCTGGCAAACGAATTTGTCGAATTTAAAAAATAAAAGAAAAAAATACAGACATAACCAAAGTCTTCCTTAAATTATTACAGAAAAATATATTAAAATAGGTCCAGATTTGAAGAAGGCTACAGGGAAATACGAAAGTGCGATTTCGCTAATATTGCACAGGATAAATCAGTCTGAGATGCAGGTGTCTCTTTCGCGCGCAATTGGGAAGGTTTGTGGGAGGGGTGGGACGGAAATAGATCGCAAAAACCTATTCAAATTATTAATATTTTGCAGCCCGCGTTTCCTCTTAACTGGAAATATAGGAAGGCGCCACCTTATAAAGACATGCTGACATACTGGAAATATTCCTTAAAAAAATATGCTGTGATGCAGTTTGTGCCATTTGCATAAACTATGATAATTAGGTTCGTAAAAGTGAACAAATTATGACGACACACGTTTCTTTTCCGTTGCCAATCTCACAAATAGAAGTCTGTTCCAGAGTCAAAAATGTAGATAAGTATGAAAGGCGTAATTTTTTTTTTGTTTGGATTACCGTGTTGTAATATATTATGTTTAAATTTAAGTGTTTAATTTTAAGAAACGTTATATTTTTAATTTTAAGTATCCGTGTGCGTCCGCGTGGGCGGAAAATAAAATTTTCTTTCTTTCTTTCTTTCAAAGGAAAAACAAAAAACGACTCATTCGGGCACGGCAAACAAGGAGAATTATCATTGTAAAGTACCTTTTTAATGGCGAACTTAATTTCGTCGATCTCAACGCTGCTTGGGTTCTTGCAGGTGACCTCCAGGGGTATGATCTGCCCGGGGCAATAGCCTCCCACGGGCAGCTTCACCAGTAACTCCGAGGATCCAGCACTTACGCACCAACAACAGTAAGAGTTTAGCAGTTCAAACTCTATTGGTTCCTTTAAACAATATTTATTTAGATTAGGTTCAACAGGTTGTAAACTAGGGCGCTAAGAGCTCTGCCTCATTAGTGCGTTGCGTTGCGTTTTTCATATATTTTAAATGCCATGCCACATTAAAGCGTTGCGTCGTCGCACGCGAGACGTTTCAATGGATCGGCGGAAGAGAGACGAAGCGTGGGGAGGGTGATGCTCTGCGCTGTCGGAGCTCCGGTGCGACGACGGACAGTGTTCTACTGCTGGAGGGGCAAACGAAACTGACTGAGGTACGTGCGTCGTCCTCTTGCGCTGCGACGTCGTGCGTCGTCGCAACGCAGGTGTGGCATACAAAGCGTTGATCTGTTGCGACGACGCAACGCAACGCACTAATGAGGCATCGCCCTAAGTCCACTACCAAGTCAAATTGCGCAAGTTACCTTGCAATAGGGGTTTTGGTTCAAGTCCATAGGGGCGATGACTCTAACTGCGGCCATCTTGTCCTTGTTGGACGAGAATATCCCGGAGGTGACCATGACAACTTTGACGCGGTATCTAATGTGTCCGTGGGACCCTTCGAACGAGGATGGACAGTTGGCTGGGATGGGGCAGTCGAACCTGAACTCATGGTGACCTGGCTGTAGGTGGTGGTCGCCTGAACACAATGAAAAATATATTATAGAAAAAAATCGACTTCAATCGCCTAACATTTTCGGTATATCATAGATGTCAAGTTGAATGGTTATACCGCTAGAAGCTTGTACCTAGTAGAGGTAGTTAACGTTTGGTGAACTTTTAAGCTCAACGCTCACTGACGCAGAGTCAAGGCGACGCGACTTTTTATTCTAAAATGTTACAAACTTTATGTCCACTATATTTTTGTGTGGAGCAAAGAAAAAGACTCGCGAAGACAGTTTGAATCTGACGCTTCGCGCCGCTTTGACTGTGTCAGTGAGTGTGGAGCCCCTACCCCTTGTGCCCCGCCTTTTATCGAGTAAGGGCTTGTACACAAAACTGCGATGCGACGTCGCATCGTAGAAATATACGAGCTCGCACGATGCATCGCAAGAACTCACGAATTGATTCGCGTAATTGACTTTTCCTATGTCTTCTTATCAGTAACAGCAGTGCGCATATCTTTTTACGCAAATTTATTCTACCTAGTATAAAATACGTTCATACGGTTGACGATTGTCGAGGGCTTGGTCATCTGAACCTTGCAAGGAGGACGCCTTGCCGCACGAAATCGCATCGCAGCAATTTGCGTCGCAGTTTTCTGCGTTGCGAATTCGCATCGCGCCGTTTCGCAGTTTTGTGTACAAGCCCTAATTCCAACTTATTTCAAACGATATTCAAAATACCTATTCTACTTAGATTAAAAACCCAACTACATTTTTGCTGTCTCCGGGTTCGAAGCCGCGATCTTACGCTCAGACTTACAATGAGCATAGTAATAAAACAGTAAGTTTCAGTAAGGCGCCTTTTTGGTATTTCGCAGAGTAGGCTAGTCCAATATGTGTCAGTAATTTTCTTAATAATTGGCTCAATGAAGCTAATTGCTCTAAACGCGGATAAACAACACAGCTCAGAGCATGGTTACTGAGTTAGTTCTACCGGTTTTCATCTTGTTTTGATGTTATTTATACGTGGATGACAATAAATATGTTTATGTTCAAATAATTTATAGCAGGGACTGAATAATCCGAAAACTAAGTTACGTCGTACCCCTAAATTCTGGTTACCTGAATATTACAATACTTAAATATTTATCGGTGTATATGACAAGCATATCATTTTGGGACCCAGTGCATAATATCAGCAAGAACATTGGGCCAACCGCGCGACGGCGCGGCGCAACGAGTATTCCCAAGGAGGGTTAATGTCAGGCAGGCGGCCGGTCATAAAACAATAAGCCAAAACCTCTAACAACATGGATTTATGAAATACATGTTATGCCGACCCCATCTAGTGTGTGATAAGGGCAGGAAGAAGAAGAAATATTTTTCGGTAAGTATAGAAATGTAGAGTCTGAAAACGCGAAACGGTATATTCCGGTATCGGTACCTAAACCTTAATAAATAAGGGTTTTCATTGATGAACCGCCGCGCCAGCCTGTCCTTCGCCCCAGATGGCATTAGTATGATTCAATGTTTCAAATGCATCATTCGATGTTTTTCGGTACCGAAATCATAAAATCCATACTATCCAAACTTAATATTATAAATGCGAAAGTGTGTTTGTTTGTTTGTCCTTCCTTCACGCCCTAACTAAGCAACCAATCGACTTGATTTTCGGCATAGAGTTAGTTGAAAGGATGGAGAGTAACATAGGCTACTTTTGGTCCTGGAAAAACATCATGTTAATTCCACGTAAGCGAAGCCGTGGGTAAAACCTAGTGGTTAAATAAAGGTAATGGCCCAACCTTTATAAGAAAACGCTATCCTTATATTTTAAAGGTATCGTAACCTCGTACCGTTACCGCTTCCAGTCCCTGATTTATAGTAAACTAGCGGACCCGGCAGACATCGTCCTGTCCGGGAAACCAGCGCCACCTACTGGGTCCAATTGTGTTTTCAAACCATCCAGGAACCCATTGAAATATACACACAAAATTTCATCCAAATCGGTCCAGCCGTTTAGGAGGAGTTAGGTGACAAACACACGTACAGAAGAATTATATCGTCAGTGGAAAGGTAAAAAGACTAAAGCGCCAATATACCTACTTTACAGTAGAGAGATTCAAAGTATTTTTTTAAGAAAATAAACATAGTTATTTTTCTTAGAGTTCGTTCTGCATAGCTTTTTCCTAAATATGTTGGGGTCAGCTTCCAGTCTAACCAGATGCGGCTGAATACCAGTATTTTACACACAGCGACTGCCATCAGACCTCCGCAACCCAGTTACTGGGAAATGCCAATATCCTAAGGTTAGACCAGTTGTCAGACTTTCGGGCTTCTGACTTCCTGTAACGACTGTCATAGGTATACGTATGACACCCGGGACCAACTGTTTAACGTGCTCTCCGAGGCACGGAGGGGTCTCGATGTGTAACGAACGGTCATCCATCCACTGACCTGACCGTGGCAAGCGCAGCTTAACCTCGCAAATCATATGATCCGCGCGGTTAGTAATTAGCTACGAGCCCCTCTCTGAGCTATTTTTGTTAGAGTATACATATTAAATAGATAATTTAATTACTAATAAGATCTAGAATTTACCCTAGGCTTGAAATCCTCCTGTATCGTGGGTGCGGTTACAGACAAAATCTTTAGATACACAAACACTCCCAGCAATTATCTGTAGGCCATACGAATACTTGTTCCGTGCGGTAATCGAACTCATGAAACATTACGCAGCAGTGAAGCGGTCAGCCACACATTATTTATTGTCAAGTGCCTATCCAATCAGTACATCAGTTGTTACAGACTACCGATAGAGCTTGTAAATGACTATCATTATACATTGTTAAGGTACAATGAATTCAATGATCTTTATCAATACCGTATGCGTTTCCATTTTGTTTTGTTTACGGATGGCTATTTGCATATTGCAGTTTTTGAGGGCCGATGGAAAAGAAAGCTTTTTGTTTATGCGGCCTCTGGCACAAATTAATTACGAATACGTATAATTATTGTGGATTTTAGTACCTTAATTACGTTATATGGTACTGTTTACGAAAATACAGTACGGTCAATTTATCTTGATCGCTCTGAACATCGTGCAGATGGTTGCGGAATAGATTATTTTGGCAACAAAATTGCATTTAGTTAATGTTCAGAGTAGCCACGACTCGTCGCCCGAACTGTGTACCATAAAATATTCTAATCCAGGGGTATCCAAACTTTTTAGCCTAAGGGGTCCTAGCTAGCTAGCTCATCAAAATCATCAATTGGAAGGCTCTGACAGTACAACTCGTTTCACTGCTTTTCATAGTTATAGGTTTGTTCCCGAGAATAGAGGTGAAACTTTTAATCACCTTGGTCTTCGCCGACAGCGATCTCGATCGGGTAAATGTGTAGAATGCAGAAGAGGCTTAACCAATTTTCATAAAGAAAATTATTACTTTTTCGATTATTTTATAACTTACCACTATTTTGGCCAAAAACGAACGTTTTTCGTCTAAAATATTCTTCGTAAGCGTCGTGATCCACCGTATATGTTTCTTGACGATCGTTTACTCTGCGCGTGTGCTCCGTGGTCCAGTGGACTTTGCAGAATCCTTTCATGTCCACATAAATTCCTGAAAGAATTATTAAAAATTGTCATTCTCGACACTTTAGTGTGGAATCTATAAACTTAATTCTACAGCACAACCTTTGGTAACATAGTAGAACAGTACAATTATTATTAGCACCCTAGATATAAACCTACCCACACACGGGTCACTCGCCACAGCCACAAGTTGCCTGCCACATTTCCGTACTATGCGTGCCAAATAAGAATAGGATCGCGCTTGCTACAACTTCACACGATAGCTGTCAAATTAGTACGGCCACCAAAAAAACACTGTGAATAAAAAATGATATTTTTTTTATGCATAGATTTCATTATTATTTATATTCAATTTTAAAAAATGTTATTTCTTTAATTCCTTAAATAGATAATTTTGGATAAATTAATAATATTTGAAAACAGTATTCATTAAAGAAATGAACCAAAATATATACTTAGTTAACTTCACGAAAAGCTACTGGTCATCCTAATATGTCGCCATAATAATATAATTACTGTGTAATTAATTTGGCGTAAATTGATTAGAAATACCAAAAAAGTGAACTAAAAATAATTAAACTGAGTATAATTTCTTTATTTATTTTTTTGCACACCTTACGCTTTGGTAGTGTAGTTCACGAGTATTGCGGAACTAAATGGCGTCTTGACAGTACTATTCTTAGTTGGCACGCATAGTACCTTACAAGTGCTCTTTTATGCCAAAAGTACAACTGGTTATTTATTACAAGTTATATTACAGCAACACATCGCCTCTTTGCGTCAATAACGTGACAAGTCCGAACAATCCTTATTTGTTTTCATTTGATAATTAAAACCGCCGTGTCCGATATTATTTTTTCCCAAAAAAAAATATTTTACGCTTAATAATAGACAAACAATTTTCTGAAAAAAGAAAACAATCAGACACGGCTCACACGGCGGTTTTAATTATCATATAAAACAAATAAGCATCGTTCGGACTTATCACGTTATAGAAGCAAAGAGTCAAGTTTGAGTGCAGCCTACAGAGGTTTATAAATCCACTAGCGGCCCGTCCCGGCTTCGCACAGGTGGACATTTTTCCCGTTATTGCAACATTTCTCATTCATGCTCAGCTCCTATTGGTCGTAGCGTGATGTTATATAGCGTATAACCTTCCTTGATAAATGGACTATCCAACACAAAAATAATTTTTCAATTCCAACCAGTAGTTCCTGAGATTAGCGCGTTCAAACAAACAAACTCTTCAGCTTTATAATATTAGTATAGATTCATGATTTGAAATATTAACATACAACTAACAGTGTGTACCTACAAATTAGTAAGACAAGCATCAATAGTGCTTGAATTGTGTGCTAATAAAAGTTCATGTTAGGCTTGGTAGTTCTCTGAACTGGTGTTCATCAGAAGGAAGAGACAATGGATAATTAATTACCTGTAGTTTTAAGAGACTAGACAAAGACGAGCCTCTTATCAGTACCTATAAGTGTAAAAAATGTATCACTCCTATTGTTTCAGTCATACCAGTAGATTCTTTTTACTTATCAAAGGCAAACCTTAGATAAGTTTAATGCAAATGAATTGTGAAATTGTGCCATACTAAGGCCACCTACATACTACAACCAAAAGGTATAGAAAAGTTAGCCCACTGCTTTTGGCGAATGGCCCATATGCTGGCACCCTAACAGCTACACCTGGTGTCACAATTGTTAACAATAAATAATATTAAATAACAAAAGAGGATATTTTCAAAAAAAAAATGCTGTTTCTTGAAATCTACTGACTTCCAGCTAAGGTACATACATAGAGTGCTATTTGATGCATATAGCTTAAACTATTTAGCCTTAAATGGAATAAATGAAATTCAAGTTCACCCTGTATGTATTTATTTATTTATTATTATTATTCGTTTATTCATCTTATATACATATTATAATACATTTTTAAATATTTCAATAAAAGCTATACAAAAACATTTAAAAATATAGAAAATAGTAGCCCACCGGCATCGGGAACAGGGTCCAAGCTACCGGTGGTTAGGGCCTCAGAGAGAGGAACTTCCTGACAATGCGCGCCGTGTCCAGAAGTACCGCTTTCTGTATCAGGCCCTTGACCCAGCTGCCCAACGAGAGTCTCATAAGATGTTGGTCGAGGCTCTTGGCTATTAAGCCATTGGCCGTAACGACTATCGGCACAATGACTGCTGAGTCAACCTCCCACATGTCGACAACCTCGTGTGCCAAGTCTTGATACTTGATTTCTTTATCTTTCTCGGCTTTCAAAAGGTTCTCGTCATGCGGGACAGTGATATCAACAATCATTGTGAGACGCTCTGATCGATCTATCACCACTATGTCAGGCTTATTGGCAATAATAGTCCTGTCGGTGATGATAGATCGATCCCAGTATAATGTGATATGACCATTCTCGAGAACTGGGTCGGGCACATACTTGTAGTATGGTACTTCCGCGTCCACAAGGTTGTATTTCAGAGCAAGTTGCTGGTGGATAATCCTAGCCACTAGGTTGTGTCTGTGTAAATACTCGCCGTTAGCAAGACGAGAACAACCAGAAATAATATGTCGAATGGATTCACCGGGACAGTGGCATGCCCGACAGATGTCAACCGTGCCGTCCTTTACAATATATTTCCGGTAGTTGTTCGATTATTATTATTATTATCAATTTAGTACAGCGATAAGCCATTAATAAATCAAGTAACACAATTAATTCCTATCTATGTATAGTGCCATATGGCACTTTCCTCACAAGGCCATGTCAGATGTTGCCCTACATTGTTACACTCACATAGTCTTTATACCACAATGTATGGAATTTAACCCGGTGTCATGGGGGTTGGGTCAAAATGACCCGAGACGTTTTTATTAGCTTACAGATTCGTAACTACGCAAGCGACGTTACCGCTTTTCTCAGTAGCTGGAGTTTATGAGTTGCGCTAAGCGTTATTGGCAAAGAAACAGTTGTATGGCGATCGTGCATGGAGCTACGTGTGCCCAAAGTTAAAAAAGGGTAAATATGACCCACCCCGTACTCGATGTAACAATTTTACGCCATTTTCTCCATAGATGGTTTTTATGTTTTGTCATTACTATTGGTGCTATTTTTTGCAATTTATGCTTGAATTATCGTTTCTTGTTATTAACGTATTTACATTTAGTCGGTAGATTGAAAAAAATGGATCGAGAGGAAAGAGAACGACAGAAGATGATGAGTCTGAAAATTTTTTTGTTGTTTTTTCTAAAGATGTCTGTCTCACTTTTATAAACTTAACTAAGCTTATAAAAGTGCCATAAAAAATTAAATACTGTCAATTAATGCTAAGAAATGTGAGATTAGGCTAAGGAACGCCACTTTTGTTGATTTTTACGTATTTTTATTTTTACAGGTTTAAAGGTTTAATTAAAATGTCATGTAATACAAATTCTTGTTTCATTTAGTAAACCATAAAACAATAAAGCCATTACCTTAAAAAAATTAGAAATTTGTTTAAAAAAAATTGAAATATCTTAAGTCTAAATATCGGGTCATAATGACCCACCCCATGTCCGCGTACCATTTTCCACCCCCATGACGCCGGGTTAAAGAGACCTTGATCTCTGAGTTTGTTTAGGCTTTTTTTCTCAGATCTAGTCAGATAGGAAACGCCGACGCCATCTAGTCTTAAAAAAAACATTACATTGACTAATTTTTATTATGAGATTTATTTACAGAAATAAAAATCATTTATCACCTATTGACACAACTTGAAATACTAACTATCAACATTGTGTACAATAAACATAAAACTATAAATGAACATAAATATGTGTGAACAAAAATAGTTTCTCCTTACCATGTGGCATTCATTAATCTTTTGTCTCAAGGCCAAATATCTATTAAAATGTAACAGAAGAGGAAAAACAACATGTATGGACAAAGGAGTTATTATCCAATCTGCTATGGTGCAGCAAATTATGTTCAGCTCAATTAAAACTTCATTACTATATTTTTTTAAAGAGAAATCTATATAAATATTCCACTCATTTTAGATTTAGAATTAACATGCTTCAGGATTTGAAATCTTAATTCCACTATACATAGTTCAATTTCTATTGCAACTAAAATTGTTTTAGGGCGTTTTACAGAATTTTTGTTAGGCTGAAATCAACATAGTTCACTTATTGTTAAAGTTGATGTTTGTATAAATTAGAATAAAATTATGTTTATATTTTCATATTGGCTTACACTATAAGTACACTAGGTACTAACTACTGTCACTAATTAAGCTGTGTTTCATAAATTAAATATGCAAGTATTAAAAATGGGTTCATTACTCCGAGTCTCCGACCTTGTTCCTATTTTTATTATCTTTCCTTGCCCTAAAAGTCCCATGCAATTACTAAAAAAAAAGTGGAGGTAGGATGGATAGGTATTAGGTACCTACTGAAGACCAGCCGCAAACAAAGGACCCGTTTTCTAACAAACATAAAATCTCTTTGTAATCAACTATATCGAGGTACAATAAATACTTAGTTCGCTAGGTTGACTGGATGATTACATTAATATTACAAAGACATAGGTAGTAACTAAATTTATAACCTACACACGAAAACGCCGCAATATTTTTTTGTTGTAAGTATTTATTTAAATGAGGCGTTTTTGGGCAGTATATTTTTAAATAGGCACCAATTGTATACTTACCATGAATAGTTTTCTCTTTCTGCTGGTCGAAAACAATTCGACCGAAAACAGTCTGCCCGGAATAATAAGCACCATTATCACTGTCTAAAATTATCTGACCCTCGTCGAAACCCATTTTTTTAAATCTATAAAAATATTTTCATGACATTATTTTACAACCACAGACAAACAGAATGACAGGATTCAAACTGGCAGTAGGGATGAGCGTTGAATCAACTAACTAGTTAAATCAATAGTTAATCTCCTCTCAACGTATCAACAGTAAGCCATTTATCGATCGACTATATTCCAAATCAAACATCAAGAAATGTCACTATCAAAATGACAGGACAGTGGTACAAAACATTTTATCATTAAATTTTTACTAAGTAATCATCTATAAAATTAAAGTTGATTAATTATAAGAACTATGCAAACAAAATACTGCAGCCAAACAATGTTTGCGGCGCTCATATCTAGCTCCGATTAGGATTAAGAAATATTTTTTTCATGATGTGTTGGAATCTGAATAACTAGGTAACTATCGGTTTTGGAATCGGATTCATTCTCATTTATCACAAACCTTGATAGGTTTGTCATAAATGTAACGTCATCAATTATTCTCACCTTTATAAAAGTAGGTGCCTCATTTCTGCGAAAAAACTGGTGTACGATTCGTCTTATTGCAGACAGGGTAAAATCGTTGTTATTCTTTGGACGAAGCTGGTCTTTGAACCCTCTTACTTGGGAGAACTGAGGGTAAGGGTTGTTTTGTATTTTTTTACAATACTTCCCACTGTCACTGCTGATATTCTTAAAAATTCAACTCTTTTGTCAGCACAGTCTCCGAAAGACCAATATTTGCCCTCAGCCCAAGTCTTGTATGTCTGCTTGTAGGCATTCATCACCATGAGTTGTTCTGTGGCACTCATATTTTCGAGGCCGCTTTTTGACAGGGAACAAACTGTCGCGGGTGGTGGCCTTTATGGGACCTGGCTGAGACTCCATTTGTCAATTAACAAATGGAACTTAACAAGAAACAACAAACACGCAGCGAAAAACATTTAAGTTCGATCGCGGAAAACTAAACGAATTAATTGAAATAACGCGACTTTGACATAGGTACTATCTAACGAAATTTGAAAATGTTTGGAACTCCTGCAGTGCTACCAGTATCATAAAATATTTTATACCAGAAAACCTCATTTTTTTAATAAATTTGTTTAAAACCGAAAATTTATAAAAATAATCACGGCATAATAATTATTTCTAAAATCAGTACTTAAAAGAAAATCTAGCTTTTTTTTAGTTTTTTTGTGAATTACCATTAATAAGACATTTTTTTGATCTGTTATCTCCTTTGTTTACATAAATTATCTGAATTAGGGATTCAGGGTATAGTTGAATTCAACGATGAGTACTTATAGTAGAAAGAAACGCCACACGCTGCATCGACCGCGTCACGGCAACAAAAGGTTACTTTCAACGGACGATCGACTATCAGGACTGTAGTCGGTTCATCCACTTTTAGAGTCTCCGCAGACTACAGACTTTCTATCGACCGATAGTAGGCCGATTTCTTTTTTATAAGGAATACCGAATTCTTATAATGTGTGCACTTGCATACATCTTCATACTGATTAAGAAACCGACTAAACTATCGGCCCATAGAAAGTTTGTATTTTACGGGGGATCTTATGGTATTGACTAAGGTTCATATTGCAATGATCGTGTTAAATTCGTAGACGATGAGTAGAAGTACACAACAACGCACATAAAGTTCAAATTTGCGCCGTCATGTGTAATATTATTTTCAATTAACGAAATATTAGTTTATTGACGTGACAACGTTTAATAAAACAATGAACGCCGGCAGCATGCGCAAAAAGCGTGACTCATTGTCAGATTCCGTCTGAGGCGAGCGTGCGAGCGAGAGCGCGGAACAAGCGATATAGAGGCACGATGTTTTGTTATGACGTTATCACGTTAAACTATCGTACGTAAACCGACTTTACAGACAACCAATTTTTTGAATAGTTTCTTTTTAATTTGCTTATTTTGATTTGAATTTGAAAGTTTGTGGTGAATTGCGCACAAGGTTAGAGCTGTCATAGTACATACACATTGATTGACCATCGCGGCGCGGCGTTGTAGACAAACTTTTCAAATGTTCATATAAACTAGTTGACATTAGTTGGCACGTCAACGAATTGACGAAATCAACAAGTTGATCGACTAGTCGACAAAAAAAAACAACGGGCTAGCTAGGTTAACGAAAAAACCGTCGACGACTGTCGCTAACTGGCACTGGTATTTTGCGATTCGATTTGATATTGAGATCTTTGACACTTGACACTGACCTTGACATCATGATTTAGTTGACACTAAATTAATAACAGTAGTGTTGGCAACTATCGATAGTTGACCTATCGACAGTTGACTTTGAAAACTAGTAGCGATATCGATAGTATTGGAATTTAACAAAACTGTTGATAGTATCGATCGAAAAAATTAAGTAATACTATTGATGAAGAGCAACTATTAATACTGTTAAGTACTGATACTGTCGATAGTATTGATTTTACTAAGTATCGATAGTATCGTTACTGTCGATAGTTGAACAAAATACAATAGTAGTGTTTCGATTCAAAACTACATAACCGACGTATGCAGAACTAGTGAAGTTAGCACAAATAAGCAGGAAATTATATTTTTAAACATTGCGTCTTTTTTTTAAATGGTTAATTAAATAATCCTTACAAAGTTTTATCTTTTGATGTTATAGTTGATTAATATACACCTAATATTAACTGTACAATCACAGGAAATTACTGGTTAATAAAATTATTTTATATATGTATAAGGTCCAACCAAAATACCTGGACAAACTTTTACACAGTGTTCAGTACGTTTAAATAAACATATCTATGCAAAAAAAAACGAGATCAAAGCGATTTTTTTCTGACCAAAAAATAATAACGTTTTTAATTGCCTGTACTCTATAAGAATAAACTCATCCATTTTTTATGCATCGACCGTCGCTTGGGCGCGCGGCACTTTTGCGCCGTGTTTTACCTAATAGGCGAAGTGAAAAATGTAAAAAATAAATAATTAAATTAAATTTTTGGTTAGAAAAAAAAAACACTTGGATCTCGTTTTTTTTGCATGGATATGTTTAGTTAAACGTACTGAACACTGTGTAAAAGTTTGTCCAGGTATTTTGGTTAGACCTTATTATTATATTTTGTAATTAGTAATGATGACTAAAATCCGGCTGCAAATCATGTTCAACTATCGATAGGGCAAAGCTGTCAATACTAGTGATAGTATCCACGGTGATTGTACTAAAATCAATACTATCGATAGTATCAGTACGAAATAGTATCGATACTGCCTCGTTGGTCTAGTGGTGGCAGTACCCAGTGGACCTGGATTCAATACCTAGGTCGGGCACAGTGTTATTGGGTTTTTCCGTGTAGTATTCCTCAGTAGCAGCCCGGAGTTTGGATTTGTGCCCGGTTGGTGGGAATAGGCTCGGCTCCTAATACATGGGACTTAAACATAACGGCGAAATGAGGGTGTTACTATACACCTCAGCACAACCCTTAGGGGAATACAGGCGTGATGTTATGTGTTATGTTATTAATTAAAGCTGATCTAGTCACATAACTGATCTTCTTCAACTTTCAAATAGAAATGAACGTGTTAGTGGCTGGTACTTTAAAGCGACCAGTATAAGCTATTTAAAGGATTGGATGAGTTTACAGCAATAAATATACAATAGAAATATTTTGTGTTAATACCGCGAAAACAGTTGATCAATCCTGAATGCAGTACGCAGCACCGCCCGCAAATACAAGGTTAGTCGGAAAAGGGGTACTAAGCCGAAAGGGTGTTAAAGTACCCATACTAAGGGATAACTTTTGTTCTACAACTTTCCCCAAAACTCGATAGTTTAAGAGAAATAGCTGTTCAAAGATTTCATAAAAAATACGCTAAATTCTATCTATCCTCAGCTATGATCAGCTGTGTTTACATTTTAGGTCATATTGGGTGTCACGGATTAGAAACCCCATTTTCTGAATTCATAACTAAAGCAGGGATGGAGAATTTTCGAAAAAACTAAAATAAAAATTATTTTTAATGGAAAAAAAATTAATCGAATTTTGAAATTTTAACACTTGCTTTAAAATAGTCATCAGTGATACTTTAAGTGGCCCGCGGCTTAGTACCCCCTTTCCGACTAACCTTGTATATGCAAATGCAGAAGGTGCGACTAATAACATGCAACATACAAACAAATCAAACCGATAACGGTTTGATTTGTTATTTGCGGGCGGGAGGGCGGTGCTGCATACTGCATTCAGGCTTGATCAACTGTTTTCGCGGAATTAACACTAAATATTTTTACTGTATATTTTTAGGTCATGGATTTCCGCAAAGTAACGCCTCATTCCATCATTTATATTAAGTTCACAGCTTTAGTGGAACAATGGGGCACAAAAGAGTTGCAAGCAAATGATAAATGGAAACTGATAAAAACATTATTCATTTATAACATGTCTTTATTAAAAAACATGAAAAATATTCGAGATTATATCATAAATATAACAACATTTAAAAATGGTCTGTATAAAAGGCATTTACGTGAGTAGTTCAGTTGAATACCAACTGTCATAAAAGTTACAATTGTCTTATTGAATACTATCAGGAACACTTAATAAGTATGGTAGTTATTTTATCTGTGACAGAATAAATATCAACAAATGCGTTTCACTTACTAAAATATTTAAAAAAATATACATGGTATCAAAATAGTCAATTTATCAAATATAATATTTCAGTTAAATACAGGGTAGGTAATTAAAAAAAAATACCGTCGAGCTCACAGGCTTTTGGCTACGTACTGCTTAGCACAAAGAGAACGAATAATGGGAGCGCCACTAGGTAGTTATACAGGGTGTAAACGAAATCACGTAATTCATTCAAACCTCGTGATGTACTGCTGACATAGATTAACCCTGGACGAGACAAATTAGGACTCAATAAAAAAAAAATACAAGAAGTAAACATGTGTTCTTAACGAGATGCAAATTAGCGCCCCGAGTTAACTGACCGCGAGGCGAGCGATAGCCGCGAAATTCGCTCGGGGCGCTAAAATGCCTCACGTTAAGAATACATGTTTACTTCTTGTAATTTTTTTTTATTGAAACCATCTTTGCATTACATGATTTCGCTTACACTCTGTATATAATACAACTTAAACTTTAAAAATAAATTATCTGCTAGTACTTCGAGTACTCTTAATTTTAAATTAATTTGAACGATCAATTCACTTACCGCCTGATAAAATACTGATTGACACAGCACCGACAAAGATTAAAAATTAATATAAAAACGAAAGTTCCGTCCTCTCCAATGTAGTAACAGATTAGCTTATCGAATATGTATGGAAAGTAGTACCTTTATTGTTTTTTTTTTAATTATGACTCTGAACAAGGCTTTTAAGTTTAATGATTTTATAATTTCCCTGTATAGAATGAAATAAATACATCCTAATATTTTTTTACTGACTAGGCGTACATAAAAATAAAAATAGAATATATTTTATTAATAAGCATAACAACTATTTTGCGGAAAGGTGGATAATTTTTCTGATAATATAATTGAATACAACAAATTATTATCTCTGAAACATTACTATGTAATATTTCATAATATATTAAAATTATATCATTAATATACCTTATATTATTGCAGTTGTTATATGACTTCATACATATTTTCTGAGATCTCTAGAAAATTTTCAGTTATACCAGGTTCACACGATTCGATTCTAGTTGATCAACTGACTTGATCAACAAAATTTGAAACGTTTTTGTTGCTTCAATTTGATTGAAAGTCTGTTCAGACGGTTCAAATCGCATGCAATTTAGCAGTTGATCAACTATATAGAATCGAATCGTGTGAACCTGGTTTTAATTTTGTTTTTGATTCAATAATACAATACAATATTACTGACACCTGTCAAACGATTGTGATGTCACCTGACATAAAATAAGCCCGCCAAAATGACGGCCGCGTGAATTTCGTAAGTTATATTAAAATTAGAATTTTTCTTTGAGAAACATATTTTTACGTAATTTATGTTATTACTAATGCATATACCATATTACGCCTCATCAACTGATACTGGTTTTAATAGTTTGTAACGCTTATTACATCTAATAATATTTTTGTATATTACGTTTTAAGTTATAAATAATTCTGTTAAATCTAAATGCTGCCTAGGACACTTGTAAAATATATTATAATTATTAAATCTACGAGTACAAAATAATCAAAATATAAAAAGATCATATTTTAGGCATGATAGCCTTAACAACTTGTTTATTGTAGTAATCATTATGTCTAAAGGATTATTTCCACCAAACGGCTCGCATCGGATCGGAGCGGATTTTACAATCTTTAACCGATATTAAATCGTGTACACAGTATTTAAAGTCTATATTACCAAGCCGCGCACAGCAGCTTAACCCCGTGGGCGTCTTCCGCGACACGCGATCGTAGCCGAAAGTATGCTACGACGCGCGCTCGGCTCCATTCGCCTGTCGTCGTATCCGATCGGATCCTTTCGGCTGTCAACACGGTAGGAATGAAACTATTTGACTAGGCGCAGTATTGGATACGTTCGCAAGCGACGGTACGGATGCGTATCGTATGCGTCGACATCCTGCCGGACGCGATCGGCTGTGGCCGCATCCGTTCCGATCCGATGCGATGTGAGCCGTTTGGTGGAAATCATCCTTAAAATAACAATAAACCTGTGTATGTGTCAACAGTAAAAAAGTAAATGAATAAAAATTTCTAAAAATGTAAAGGCTATGAGAAGAATTCACTTATTTTTATATTTCTAAACTATAAAATAATAAAACTTAAGTAGTTCGTCTAAAAATATTTGTGTGTTACGTTTACAGCAATAAGTTTTATTTCCTTAAGTCTATATTCTCCCAGCCTTTGGTCGTCGGCTTCCAGTCTAATAAACAGCGGCTTAATATTATTTTTTACACGGAGCGACAGCCGCCTGCCGTCCGTTACTACCAATTCGAGATCATATCATTCTATCTAATAAATGCCACGTAGAGGGCGCCACAAACACTTGTTCTCTCGTTTACAAACTATTGCTGTAGTATCGTTTGCTTATATTTATGTTAAGAATTAACTCTAGGATGTTAAAATACCTACTAATAGTACCCACAATACAATTTTCAGAGCATTTGCCACGATGGAAGCAATTAAATAATTATTGT
This sequence comes from Amphipyra berbera, assembly GCA_910594945.2. NCBI lineage: Eukaryota > Metazoa > Arthropoda > Insecta > Lepidoptera > Noctuidae > Amphipyra > Amphipyra berbera. The sequence goes on along the minus strand of OU343136.1, from coordinate 1,968,142 downwards.
AAATATTTAATCAATATACGTTAAATATAAATGCACTTTTATTGCAAACAGAGTGCCTAGTATTTATTGGCGGCGACATAAGGAATTTACTTTTGAACAGCTTGTTTCAGAGTGCATAAATGGGGGCGCCACTAGTCATACATTAGAGAATTAAAACTTTAAAGCGACCTTTCTGGCAGAACTTTAAATCCTTATTCATTTTAATCAATATACTTAAGCGTATTTTTGGCGTTGCTACCATCGCCTACTAGGCATTCTGTATGACAACATCACCATGTTTATTGTGGCCGTTATAGTATTTCATTAGGTACTTCATGAGGTAGTTTGTGTATCATTTAGTTAGAGTTCTGGTCTTTTTTTTCGTTTTTCATAAAATCTGGATTGTACGAAGGGTTGTCTAAAGTTGGTTCGGGATTATTATCAAGTTCTGCTTTTTCTGAAATAAAGAACACATTTAAATCCATTACAGCCTCCCAGCACGTGCGTAACCTGGGTTCATACCCAGGGTTACCAGGGTTTTACCCCTTGTGGGGACGGGTTAGAATATAAAACTTCCTCACCACACGCTGGGTATAGACGCGTATTGTAAGTTTCAACAAAACGCAGCACGCTTGGTGGTAGGATCTATACGGTCCGCCTGGCTAGCTACCACCTGAACATTAACGTCAAGCAATTTACTGTGTTCCGTCGTGTGTATTTGAGAGCCATGTCGGGTATAGGGGAATCCCTCTATATCTGTTCCTTGGATTCGTGTGCTCTATAGAACCAGTCTGCGCTTACCATCAGGTGAGACTAGGACCGACCGCGACCAAGTCAAGAATAAAAAAAAAAAGATAAAGGTCACAATCACGTTTCATAATAAATGTATACAAGGTTAGTCGGAAAGGGGGTACTAAGCCGCAGGCCACCTAAAGTATCACTGATGACTATATTAAAGCAAGTGTTAAAATTGCAAAATTCGGTAATTTTTATTTGCATGCAAAACGATTTTAATTTTAGTTTTTTCAAAAAAAAACATACCTGCTTTAGTTATGAATTCAGAAAATTTATTTTCTAATCCTTGACCCCAAATATTACCTAAATTGTAAAAACAAGTGATCATAACTATGGACAGATAGATTTTAGCATATTTTTTACGAAATCTTTGAAAAGCAATTTCTCTTAAACTATCGAGTTTTGGGGAAAGTTGTAGAACAAAAGTTATCCCTTATTATGGTACTTTAACACCCTTTCGGCTTAGTACCCCCTTTCCGACTAACCTTGTATAACTTACTTTCATCGCAGCCGGGCGTCGATGGCTCAGGCGCAGACGCAGTCGCGTATGGGTTCGACGGCGGACTGGTTGGCTGTAACAAACACACCATAGATTGAATTTATAGTTAAAAAAGTAAGCGAAACGAGAATGTAAGATCGTAGCATGGGGCGTTCTATAGTTTCTGCCTCTCTCCATGGGAAGAGGTGTGAGTTTAGGTGTGTAAAATAAAAAAAAAACTAAATATTTTATACATATAAACTGGGCTTAAAAAAATATAACTACTTTTTGTATGTCAAAACGATAACATTCTTAAATTGTCAATTAGGGTAAAGTAGAATTTAACTTACATAGGGTACGTTAGCTCCGGGCGGTAACAGCGGCACGCTAGCAGGATCCCCACCACTCGATGCCAAGAAACCGATATTGCCGGTCTTAAGTTGAGTAGACCCCGTCACACTCTGGTACGGCGGCACCGGACTCTGCCTAGCCCCTGGGTAAGGCGGGACGGGACTCGGGTCAGTCCCACGAGGAGACTTCTCCGTAGAGTAAGGAGTATTGGTAGGGTAAGGCGAATTTCCTGCAGGATAAGGTGGAGGGTAAGGAGAATTTCCAGCAGGGTAAGATGAATTACCTGAAGGGTAAGGTTGATTTGGCGGGTATGGTGTAACGTTGGGATAAGGTTGATTTCCAGAAGGATAAGGCGAATTTCCATCAAGAATGGGAGTTGGATAACCTGGATTACCAGCAGGGTGAGGATATGTATTGGGGTAAGCATTGCCATGGGGGTAAGGTGAGTTTGGTAATGGTTGGTCTGTGAACGGCGGGGGTGGGTAACTATTAGTTCCCTGTACATTTTGAATCTTAGGCATTTGGTCGTGAAGCGGGTTCTCTACATCATCTTGGAAGCCCACTAAAGGAATAGTTCCGAACACTATAGGTTGATTTTCTTCGTTACCTTTGTGGCAACAGCCGACTTCTGTAGAAACCTGTAAAACACAACAAAGACATTGGTTAAACAACTAGAGACTTGTTAGGCCCCTCGCCCACGGCGACTTTTTGTAGCGATGCTGTCGCGAGTTCGCATCGATACAGTCGCGATGCGGTCGCTAGCTGTTTGCCCTCGCCCACACCACGATTCTCAGTCGCGATGCAAGCGCGATACTGTCGCGCTTCTGTAGCGATGCAAACGCGATACTGTCGCGCTTCTGTCGCGATGCAAACGCTCGGTTCTCCATTCACGCGCCACCCTCCCTCCGTTCCCTCCCCGATGTCGTCCGACACGGTCGCGCGTTTGCATCGATACAGTCGCGATGCTGTAGCGCGTTAGTAGCGCGTTGGCATCGCTTCCGTAGCGCGTTGCAAATGCGACTAACGCGCGTTAGTAGCGATGCTGTCGCGCGTTTACGAAACGTACGCATCGCTACAAAAAGTCGCCGTGGGCGAAGGGCTATATTATTACTTCTGCACCTGCGTTCAACACGATATTAACGCGATAATCAGATACAAGTTCAGGTGGGGACCTGAACTTGTAGGCCTCCAGCTCAGATTTGATTCATTATGTTGCTAACTGCCTCGTTGGTCAATCCTGGTTGGCCTATCAAAGTTGTTCTATACTAAACTGTAAGCGAAAACCTGCCCTATAAAGATATTATACCAATATTTAAAACGCCATCCACAAACAGGCTTCTACCGGTAAAGCCGTGACGCTGCGAGGAGTACTGGTTCTGGCTATTAAATGTAGGCTCCGCTAACTGTCAGTCGAGGCTTTGTGGATCAACGGCAGCATCCACCTCGAGGAGGTGAGGTTGTTATTGGAAGCTGAGTTATCACAAACAAAATATTGTAAGACATTTTAAAAGAGTAACGGTGGAGTTTCTTGCCCATTCTTCACCATTCGAAACTGCCTTTTGGAAGGGGCGACTAGAATCAATTCTATTTTTTTTTTTGTAAATTTTGTCGTTCAAAAGTGCCTTTTATGTGCCTAATTGAAATAAATACTTTGGAGTTTGACATGAGAAATATTCCAAACCTTAAAAAAATACATGATATTGATGTAGCTGCACGCGTTAAGGTTGTACACGTCCATGGCCGGCACCTCCATCTCGACGATCCAGTTGCGCGTGGCGCCGGGCGGTACGGGCCCTTTCTTGATCTCTGCGATCGTGTCGTGGTCGTTGCGGGTTCCGGGCGCCGACACTGCCCTGAACGTCACGTCCTGGACATGACATCGAAAACATAATAATTCCAGAATGGCTTGTATCAACATAATTATTGAGTTCAAATAGGTGACGTTCTTCAGAAAAATTAACTGCGTAGCAGTGTACTCAAGTGTGTCAGATTCAGTTGGCTGTATATGTATACCACAATAATTGTGGTAGGGTACTTGTTGCAGGGTAATTATTACCCTGCAACAAGTACCTACCCTGTAAACCTCGCGACAAACTTTTATATCATATAAATAAACCAATTGTATAATGTAATACATTGATGGGTTTGATACATACATACATACATAAACTCACGCCTTTTTCCCATGGGGGTAGGCAGAAACTATAGAACGCCACATGCTACGACTCTTACATACCCCTTTCGCTTCATCCACATTCATACATCTTGTCATACACGCACGCCGGTTGAGAGTACTACGCACCTGACCTTTGTGAAGAACATCACCAATAACATCGATGTATGTCCTTCTAGGACGTCCTCTACCGGCGTTCCCATTAACATCCGCCTTATAAATTTCTTTTGTTAATCGCCGTTCACTCATTCTCTCAACATGGCCAAACCACCTAAGCATACTCCTTTCAATTTTTGTCACTACATCATCTTTTAAACCGCAACTTTGTCTAATCTCTTCATTTCTCAATCTATCATTCAAAGTTACACCGCACATACTTCGCAAGGAACGCATTTCCACGGCATTTATTCTACTTTCATGCCTCTTCTGCCACGACCAACATTCACTTCCATACATAAGCGTAGGTACCAACACACCATTATGGACAGCCAGTCGTGCCTTTTTGGACATCGACCGGCTAGCCACAACCGCATGCAAAGCACCATTTACTTTATTTCCCGCATTTGCTCTCCTTTCCACATCTTCGTCAATCTTACCATCTCTTGTAAACATGCTTCCCAAATAAACAAACTCATTCACCTGTTCAATACTTTCATCTCCTATCTTTACTTTACACTCACATACATCTGCATCTCTTTCAAAAACCATTACTTTCGTCTTGCTTACATTAATTTTCATCCCTTTCATATTATATTTCATATCATGGGTTTGATTTAATTTAAAATTTATTTTCTTCTTTTTAGAAGATTTGAATAAAATTATTTTTTAGTTTTTTAGTATGTCACGGTAAAACTTAAGACCGGCTATCATAATAAATTGCGTATAAAAAATTTCGTGTCTGTGCTGTTGACGGTTGAAGAGTTCCTTTATCTGGAGCTAATCCTGATGTCGATTCAGGTCATGCTTACCATAAAAATGTATTGTCATCGGAACTGAATCAACATATAAAAATTCAACTCCGTACGAGAAGTGGAAGTGGTTCAAAATTCAGTTGCAAGATTTTAGCCGAACATACATTCATCACACATACTCAGGGTGATCATGTCAAATTGTCTTATGTTTTGTGAAAGTTATGTTTGTTAGGTAAATAAGTTATATGTTGTTATCAATTTACTCGATTTTTTTTTCTCTTCTTAAAGTTGTTTTTAAGTAGGTATCAAATGATCTCTGACTTGTTATTTGTTTCTGAATTATGTTAATTACCTATGTAATATGTTTAGTTTTATGTTTAGTGTTACCAGTTAATTACTGTTGTTGGCGCAAGCCGTTGTAATTAATTATGAATAAATAAATAAATACATACAAACATTGCAAGTTAAATAAAAGCTTGTAAAATACCGCACGGCCGCACGTAGTAGGTATCTTGTTATCTATTAAATGATATCTAGTAACCATATACAGTCATATATGGAGTTTTGGTAACCCTGTATATTCTGACTTACATAAGAAGGAAACAAGGAGAATTAATTAGGTGTGCAAATTACCTTTTTAATGGCGAGTTTAACTTCTTTGATTTTGACACTGCTCGAGTTCTTGCAGCTGACCTCCAGCGTTATGATCTGCCCGGGGCAATAGCCTCCCTTAGGCATCCTCACCAGCAACTCCGAGGATCCTGCACTAATGCACCAACAGCAGTAAGAGCTTAGCAGTTCATACTCGAGCGGATCCTGAATAGGGCAAGAGATATTCGGATTAGGTTCAGCTTAGAGCTCTGCCTCATTAGTGTGTTGCGTCGTCGCAGCGTCAACGCTGCGTCGTTTTCCATACATTTTAAATGACATGCCACATTAAAGCGTTGCGTCGTCGCACGCGACGTTTCAACGGATCGGCGGACGAGAGACGAAGCGGGGGGGAGGGTGATGCGCTGCGCTGTCGGAGCTCCGGTGCGACGACGGACATTGTTTCACTGCTAGAGGTGCGTGCGTCGTCCTCTTGCGCTGCGACGTCGTGCGTCGTCGCCACGCAGGTGTGGCATACAATGCGTTGATCCGTTGCGACGACGCAACGCAACGCACTAATGAGGCATCGCCCTTATTGTAAACAGTCACTATACGAGCTGGAGAAGTAGCAATGTGGCTTTATAAAGGACAGAGGGATTATGTCAGGTAGTTGGGTAGCAATAGCCACGTAGAACCTTGAATGCAGTGATTTTTGTGGTTATTCAAACTAAAACTCACATGGCTCAGCTTCGACCCCGAAAAATAAATTATTCAAACGCTTCCTTTTGAGTTCGACCTTCTAAGAAATAGGTCAAATCTGTTACAGATAGAAAAATGCTGGAAATTAAAGACTCCCATACCTTACAATAAGGGTCCGCGTTCAGGTCCACAGGTACTATGACCCTGATGGCAACCATCTTGTCTTTGTTGAACGAGAACATCCCAGAGGTGACCATGATAACTTTCACGCGGTATCGTACGTGTCCGTACGCTCCTTCGAACGAGGACGGGCTGCCCGGAGGGATGGAACATTCGAACTTAAGGTCATGATGACCTGCCGGCAGGTGGTGCTCGCCTAAACAAAAATAAATTGTCTTCAAATCGCCTACAATTTTGTATTTGGTCTTCAAAGTTCAAAAGTTTTTTGTTAATTATTTCGTTAAGTGGTGGTTGGCAGAGCCTCTTCTATTAGGAGTATGCACCATGTGTGGAGAAGAAGAAGAAGTTTGATGAAGATTGCTGTGTGCTTGCCCTTTGTACCCCGCCTTTTTTAAGAACATTCCAACTTCTATCTACCAATTAAAAATACCTATCCTAGAAGCAAAACCTTATTACATAACACAACGTAGCATCACGCCTGTATTCCCCGAAGGGTTGGGCAAAGGTGTATAATAACATCCTCATTTCGCCGTTATGTTTAGGTCCCATGTAATAGGGAGCGAGCTTATTGCCATCAACCGGGCACAAATCCAAACTGGGCTGCTACTGAGAAATTCCTGATGGAAATACTCAATAATACTGCCCGACCTGGGGATCGAACCCAGAACCTTACGATCAGCAGTCGCGCTTGCCACTACTAGATAAACGAGGCAGTTATTACGTTTTGTCCGATTTAGGGGTCGAAACCACGATAACGCTTACCACCTGCGTTTACAATTAGTAGATCAATGAATTATGTTTAATAGAAATCATAATTCACCCATCCACGATCTAGTTCTGGTTAGTAACCAGTGGTTACCTTACCGGCATAGTTTGTGAATGACTATCATTATACATTGTTAAGCTACAATGAATTCAATGATCCTTATCAATAGTGATCTATTAAAAGTTTCTATTCAGTTCTAGACCAATGTACCTCACTATGGATGTACATTACATGAGTGAAGCATATATTTTTCCGACCATACATCACAACACAATATCATCAATATTAATTACATTCTGTGGAAAATTGTGTAATGCAAGTAGGTTTATAATAAGTAGTTGCGTAATTAAAACAGGTTTCCTTGTGGGTTTGCATCCAGCCTGACGGCCTTATGCGTAAAGCAGTTTTTAATGGTGTCAAAGTAAATTAAAAAGTTTTTATTTTTAGAGAACTTTATGACACAAATTAATTACGATGATATAGTAGATTCTGGTAGGGTTGATGTCGGGCAGGCGGCCGGTCATAAAACAATAAGCCAAAACCTCTAACAACATGGATTTCATAAATACATGTTGTGTCGACCTAGTCTGGGATAAGAGCAGGAAGAAGAAGGAGTAGATTCAGGCAGTTTAATTTACTTTGTTTTTCAGTTTAATTTACTTTACTTTGTTTAATGTTTACTTTCCGAACTGTAAACTTTTTTCACTGCCTGAATAAAGGAGTAACTATGTCAATTCAAAAATGGAGGTGAAACATGAAATCACCTCCTTCTTAGAAGAGAGCGATCAGAAAAATGTGCCGAATACATGCGAGATTCGGCTACACAGAATTATTTTCATAAAGATACTTTATTAGGTATTTTATTGTTTTTTAATCACTTACCACTTTCATTACCAATAAGGAAGGTTTTTCCTCTAAAATATTCTTCGTGAGAGTCGTGATGCACCGTGTAGTGTTGGGTGCGACCGTTTACTCTGCGAGAGTGCCGAGTGGTCCAGTGGACTTTGCAGAATCCTTTTATATCCACATAAATGCCTGGAAATATTTTTTAACATTATTAATCATTCAAAAACTTCATTCTACAGATATGGTCAGTACCTATATTTTTTTAATAATTATGAGACTGCTGAATAAATCCGGGCTTCGTTATCTAGTCAATACGTACTAACCCTGATAATATGAAAATGTTTGTTTTACAAACCAAAAAGATCAGGGAATGGTGTTTTTTCGCATTTTGGGCTTAAACTTTATGACCATTTTTATTAATTTATGAAAGTATTACTACCTATCAAATGAAACAAACTGTTTTTTCTTATATGAAAACATATAATTTTTAAAAATTTAATATATGTGCGAGACATGCAGACTTCTGTTTCGAGTAAAACCTCTGTGACAGACAGATGATCTTATAAAGAATGGCAAGAAGGCAAGAATGATCTTATAAAGCTTCTACTTTTCCTTTGAGGGTATGGACGGAACCCTAAAAAATATTAAATACATAACAATTTTTGCTAGCTATATTTGACAGCATTGAAAACCAGATAGCATAATAATTATCATTTGTTTTCATGATAAGACCTAATGACACATAAATCATTATCCAAGGTTATATTAGTGTTTATGTTTATTGAGATTACCATTTCATATTGACAAACAATCACAATACTCAGTTAAGTATGTAACATGGGTGTTTAATGACTGTCTAATGAAGAAGAACCCATGAGCTTAATCACATTATCTCTATGTATAATGTTGCTTAGCTAATAACACTGCCTATATTCACTGGATATTTTGTTTTATCATGCGTTGTACCATCTTGGTTAGAATCCACCAGGGATGAATTAAACTGATAAATTACAGATAAAATTTAATTGATTTTAAATTCAATAAAATAAGACAGTTATTTGGTTGTCCTGAAAAAGTAGTAAAAATTTGTTGTGCTTAGCAAACACATGATAATAGGCAGGATTTAATACAGGGGGGGGGGGGCAGGCAAGGGAAAACTTACAATATTCATACAACAAAAAACATTTATTGATAGAAAAAAAGCAAGAGTAAAGCATGAAAGTGAATAAATTTCTGAATGATTTTAAATGCAACATTGCTTAAAATTATTTACTCTTCAGAACAGGAGCAATCTGACTGAGCCCTTAACCAGACCCTGCTAGGAGGGGCAGCTGGCCCACCTTGCCTGTACCTGGCCACGCCTTAATAATAGGAGAATTGTTTAGCAATAAAAGTCATAAGTGGCAGATTGAGAACTGCCTTCTATTTGGCACTAAGCGGACATAATTAGCATTGTCTCATTCGGATATAACAAGCACTAGCTTTTATGTTCCATTGCTACACACACATTTCTTTTGAGTGATAATAAAATAATTGACCTTCAGTACAGACAACCATAACATAACATCACGCCTTACATTCCACGAAGGATTCAACAGAGGTGTTTTTAGTACACTCTTGTTTCACCAGTTATGTTTGACTCCCATCTAATAGCGGACAAGCATATTGCCATTAACCGGGCACAAACCCAGACTCCAAGCTGCTACTGAGAAATTCCTAATGGAAAAACCCAATATCACTTTGCGCAACCTGGGAATCGAACCCAGGACCCCATGTTCAGCAGTGGCGCTTGCAACCACTAAACCAACGATGCAGACATGCAACAATAAGCAAAATAAATACATACAAAGCTATACTGCCGTCGTAAGAAAAAGGGACACAACTGACATTTTTTTCAAAATTTAGTTAAATACATATTTGGAATCAGCTTTTTACGCTGATTCCAAATATGTATTTAACTCAATTTTGCAAAAAATGCCAGTTGTGCCCTTTTGTATTACGACTGCAGTATAGATGAGCATAAGGATGATTGGCACTCATTAACCTTTTGTCTCAAGGCCAAATAGCTATTAATATGAAACAGAGGAGTAAAAACAACATGAATGAATTTAAAGGACATAGCACTCATTATCTGAACAAACGTTGCTGCAAATTACTTCAATTTAGAAATCTAAATTATTATTGGCCGCAGTACATACATACATAAACTCACACCTTTTTCCCATAGGGGGTAGGCAGAAACTATAGAACACCACATGCTACGACCCTTACATACTCCTTTTGCTTCATCCACATTCATACATCTTGTCATACACGCACGCCAGTTGAGAGTACTATGCACCTGAACTTTGTGAAGTTCCTTTTCTTAATCGCTGTTCACTCATTCTCTCAACATGACCAAACCACCTAAGCATACTCTTTTAATTTTTTTTACTCCTGGCCGCAGTAATATCTTTTTAATCAATTAAACCATTCTAAACAAACTTGTAATTGGAAAGAACAAAACATCCTCTTCGAAATCAACGATATCAATGTAGGTCATTAGGTTCTAAATATGTCTAGACTACATTTATAACCAACACACGAAAACGCTACAATACAACTTTGTTGTATTTAAATGAGACGTTGTTGGTATAAAAATAGGCACTAATTCTTACCATGAATTGTTTTCACTTTATCCTGGTCGAAAACCATTCGACCGTAAACAGTCTGCCCAGAATAATAAGTACCATTATCACTGTCTAAAATTATCCGACCCTCATCGAATCCCATCTTAAATTAATAAAAATATTTTCATTAAAATTACAACAGCACTTCTACTCCATCGCTTTGTTTGTTGAATGAAATGAAAACAACAAATAAAAAAAAACAATTTACGTTTGACTTTTGAACAGTGCTGCCAATAGAAATTTCTCAATTCCCCGCTTCTTTTCTTTTTTCATCCCTGAGCGATAGTCGGACAACTTTCGCAATAAATTTACCACTTATTTTTTCTCCAGCGAGATTTGGACGAGCTTGTTTTAGGAGCTCCCCTCAATATTTCCATTTATTTGCCCTTTTGTCCAGCTCTTTCCCTTTTTAGCTCTCTCTTGTGTCTTGGCGGCATTTGTGAACACGAAACCTAACATATTGGAACTCCTGCCAATTCCCCGATTTTGTTCATTCCCCGCTCTTTCCCCGCACAGACCCACAATTCCCCGCAAATCGGGGATTTTCCCCGCAATTGGCAGCACTGCTTTTGAATGAACTAACGTTTGTTAACATTGACATTGACAATGACAGTGACTGCAACATTTTTTTTTTTATATCTTAACCTGAGTACTTTCAAATAGTTAACTTCTTCTATGACTAAACTGGGAATATTATGTATATTTTTTATTTTCAGCCATTTTTGATATAAGTAACTATGCAATAGTTAGAAATGACCGTCCAGTCCTTTAGAAGATTCAACTTGTTAACTTGTCACTAAAGCTGAATCGATGTGAGGTAGGTACTTTCTATTAAAATACAATATAGAATGCAATTCGATGCTTATATGTGTGTTTCGTCCTCAAGCAGTAAACTGCAAAACCAAAGTGAAACAGCTGCCCAGTTACTGTGAGTAGACTGTGAGTATGAATCTGTCGTTCCAAAATTCAAAACTCAAGTCATTTTGGCTTAAAAGACATAGTCTCCAAGTCGATAAAAATATTAACATCAAACTATTTTCTTTCTTTCATTCCAGTTTTTTTAGTTGTCAAATGGACAGCAAAGCGGGTGTTTGTTTGAAATAGCTCCAACGCGCTGTCCGCGTGCTTTTAATTCTATCACTTATTTTTTAATATTTCTAACAGAAAACAATATTATTACCAACTTTTCTAAAGTGTAATAAGTTTCAAAACTACGATCAGCGTTTTTTGACCGTGAATTCAACCCGTACTTTATGTGTTTATAAAGAAAAGGAGGTTGATCAAAATTTAAAATTATGTGCTAGTACAATAACTTATTCATTTGGAACCGATTGAAGACGACCCCTCTGACCGAATAAAATGGCTACGCCACAGAAGGATATAGAGATGAGCCCTGTGAAGCCTGAGGCTAACACGAGCACTGCAGCGGAGAAATTGAACGTGCCGCCGGTAAACGATGAAGAAGACGTCATTATCGGGAGATTTAGGAAGATAAGCTCTGCCAAGTCTATGGCAGCGACGAACGGGAACATACAGTACCCTACCGACCTCCCTCAGAGGAGCGATGACTTGGAGTCTGGGATACAGTTCAGGACCAGAGAACCGGGGGAGAAGGACCGACTCTTGCCCGACTCGGTGTCGAATGGCGCGGTCACGGTGGTGCAATCCCGGTCGCCCGTCACCAAGAGCAGCTTCCGCGATGTGGAGAAGCCGTCCAGGTTCAAGGAGCAGCCATCTGTTACTAGATTTCAGGTGAGCTTTATTTGCTTGAATTAATGGTAATTTTTAAAATTTGCTGACAGAAAAAAAAAAGATGGAATCGGGTGTTACTTTGCGGAAATCCATGACCTATAAATATACAATAAAAATATTTAGTGTTAATTCTGAAAAAATAAATAATAATAAATTTTCGCGGAATTAACACAAAATATTTTTATTGTACCTAAATTTATAGAAAAAATTTTTTTTAGCAAAGGTCAATTTAGTGAATAATATACATTAAGCAACATCCTAGCAATTCCCAACCATATTGGAAGAACTGCCATCTGACCTCCACAACATAATTGTTACCAATAGTCTAAGGTTTTTAAGGCTTCTGAGTGCCTGTAACTTCTATCTTAGTTATATCAACCAGGACCAACATTTAGAAATAAAATACATTATTGTAAAAAGAAAAAACACATCACTTACTTAAAAAAAATTCAATAAAATTGCCTCACATATGTTGGAATCTGATTAAAAATACTAAAAGTCACAATAATACATATACGCATACTTGCTACTCGCACGTAGAAGAATTATTGATAACTTGTTGATTGCATATTGAATTCAAAACATTGTACTTTATCATCCAATTAATGGCACGTTCCACTTCATACATATAAGTGGCATTCATTTGTCACTATAAATAATTCATTACATACATGCACATACCATAATATCGATGGCCCCATCGAATAAACATGCAAGTGAAAATGTCAACTTTACAGGAGAAAATAAAAACGTTTAGTCCTTAATATTGCGGGTTTCTTTACGCAGGTCTATACAATGTAACATAATGAAATTGAAGGTAAATAAAATATCTTTAGACTGTTATAATTAATCAATCAATCAATCAATATTTATCTGTTAATATTACTTTTAAGAAATCGTCATTCATTTTGTCTTGTGACAAAAAATATATTATTTCCATGGAAAAAAGGAATCAAGTACGATTGCAGATGTATTTATGGACCGAAATTTATTTAAAAAATTAGGAGGATGGGCTAAGGAACCGAAAATCCGAAAAAAAAAATTGTGCAAGTGACTCTTGCATGTTTATTCGATGTGGCCATCAATATGTGTGTATGGGTAACGCAATAGCTGAAATAAGCCATGAATGACCCATTCAAACAAGATAAAACAGATATACAAACAATGGTGCCACAGTACACAGATGATAAAATCCATATGTATTGTGTAATCCAAATGTAATTCATGGTGTATGCAAATACATGGTTGTTTAACTTTATATAATACGGTATCTGCGGAAATTATCAGAATTGTTTGTATAGACCGGTTACAAGGATTACTGAAAAGCTTCTGAGCTTGACTGTTTAGAAGCACTAAAGATATTATATTTGTAACGTGAAGTAGGTAAATGGTTTTCCATTTTCCCTTGAAATAATGCTGACTCTATTAGTATAGAGCTACTTGTGAAAGCTTGTCCAGGGTCTTACAATTTGGTATTTTATTTTTAACAATTTCCTGACAAAAAAACGAGAATGAACCTCGCGCCTTGGTAATCGCACTTGCCACTACCAGATCAACGAGGCAGGTTTAATGTAATTCTAAAAAAAGATATTTCTAGATGTTTCCATCTTTTTCTTTAATATCCTGATTCAGAATTGTCGAACGATTTTGTTTTTTATCTCGTTTTCACTTGTTACGAGAATTGTAGAAACGAGATAACAAACCGAATCGGTGTTCGACGTATCGAAACATTCTGAATCAAAAGCCAGAAAGCATTAAGCATCGCCTACTTTGCCTCTTACTTGTATAACTATATTATCAATAATTCTGTCTAGCTTTTACCCAATGGTGTTGGGGTTAGCCTCCAGTCTAACCAGATGCGGCTGAATACCAGTATTTTACACGGAGCGACTGCCACCAGACGTCCGCAACCCAGTTACCGGAAACTACTGATATCGTAAGGTTAGACCGGTTGTCAGACTTTCGGGCTTCTAACTTCCCGTAACGACTGTCATAGGTATTCGTATGACACCCGGGACCGACTGTTTAACGTGCTCTCCGAGGCACTGAGTGGTCTCGATGTGTAACGAATGGTCACCCATCCACAGAAAAATCGTGGCAAGCGCAGTTTAACCTTGCAAATCGTATGATCCACGCGGTTGGCCACGAAGCCCCCCTCTTACTTGTATAATTATGTAGATGTAAATAAGATCAAGCATTTTTTCTTGTTTGTACTACTAGACCTTGATGTAAAATTATCCCTGGTAGTATGTTCCTGCAGTTAAGTAGAAATCAATAAAAATCCAGTTCGGGCTGGTTGAGTTCAGCTGAGGTAGCAGGGACCGGATATTTACGCTCCATTGCGCAGATCCAACTCGTCGAATTCCAAACGAATTTTTGGCTCACTCTTGAAAATAAATTCAAACGTTCATGTAATTTCAAAGGCTTCCGAATATTAGGCGTTCATTATATCAATTCGTAAATGTCCACTGCTCCTTATAGATCGTTGCCTCTGAATCTTTGCCTTACAATAAAGTTTTATGGGAAAATTATCAAAATAACCGTCCTTTGCAAAGTACGTACGTAATAATGATTAGCAGTGCCGCAACTAGCTTTCTGTGCGCTCAGTGCGAGTTTGTATTACGCCGCTTTTTAAAATGCTCTAATGCAGAAAAGTACAAGATCTCTGCGCCCCCTTAGCGTGTGGCGGCACCATTGGTACCGCCCTAGTTACGGCACTGATGATAATCACAGCAAGTATTCTTATTAGCAAAAAAGAGTACGTGCCGACCATCATTTTTAAATAATCCCTTACTAACGTTTTGCGAAACCGTCGGGATGAGAGGGAGTTACCTATTCTATGTTTGGAATCGAACTGCCTAGTACGCCTACTCTAAATCGAATATTTCTTGGTTATATAAACTCCACCCGATGCGAAACCGAATCCGCGAGGCTGTGACCTATCTTGTGAGCAAATAGGTTGTCAGAATTATATTTCAACAGTTGTAATCAGTCTATCCAGACCAAACATTTTGAATGTATCTTATGTTGCGTGTACGCATCGCAGCTGCGTCCATGGCAGGTGCACCTTTGCAAAAGGTAAAGGAACAGTCAGAAAAAAACACAATTGATTTCGAAATAACATGATCCCCTTGCCATTGTGGAAAATAGTTATTCCAGAACAAGCGAAGATGGAATTAGGAGTATAATAGAGTCCGGGACAACGCCGACAGTCTCGTCAATACGACAGTTCCTTTATTAGAAGAATGGATTAGCTAATTTGGCGTTCTCGGTACGCACACGCGGGATGTATTTCTGGTTGTAAGCGATTGTTACAGCGTTTTATTCGTCCGAGCATTGCACATATATTTCTACTCAATATTCACTATTTTCTAGCTGAAACAAATTAATGACTAAAGTCTGGTTCTTGCGCGTGTTTCGCTTTAGACAGAGGTGTTTTTGCACTACGTAAAAACTTGCGTAAAGCAAAACCTCTGTCTACACAAAACAATTTTCCCACAGGTTTTGCTACACATTTTCAATGGTCGCAAAACTGTTTCTGCTTTCCGTGTCCAACCAAAACATTTAGACATTTACTCCCGCACGGGTAATAATCATTTGTTGACAACACCTACGCTGATTCGGCACCAAATCAAAAACATTCCAATCTTTAATTCTTGAAAAATATTAAAACCTCCAGACTGTAAGTAGGATTATTCAGAATCAAGGTTAATCGCGTAGAAGACCCGACTAAACGTTTAACATTTTAAGTACTCATAAGCCCTTTTATATACCGCTAATGTCTAATTGAACATCGCTGACATACCGTGTCGCGAAGCAGTCGGTCTAGGTCATAGGCGCCTACTTGTACGCTACCAATAAATCATAATAGCGGCAAATTGGATAAGTGCACGGGCGGCGGCAAGCTTCCTATAGCCTCGTCCGTACTCGTGTCTTACGGACCCCGGTAAGACTGAACTCTTTAGTTTAGCCCGACGTTACCTCTTGTGACGATACGGAAAGATTACGTCTGATCTAGAGTGCTCTTCTGGGCTCTCGTTTCGTAAGTACGGACGGAACGATATGGAAGCTTCTAAATGGGACGTACCATGAATATTCTTCGTTCTACTCCGTCGCATTTCTCATTTCTAAGGATAGTTAAGCGCAATTCCTACAGGTGTATTTTTGCGAGCAGTTATTGACGCACTGTTGCCGTGTATAGGTAGATTGGTATGTACTCAATCATGACTAGTTTGCCAATAAACGAAGCACTGAGACAAGCCGAGAACTGAGATGTGTCAAGGAACATAGTGTCGGTTCTTGAGGGTGGATAAGGGACCTCAGTAATGACTGTATCTGGAAGAAAATGTAGTCATTCTTCAACGAAACATTACTTCTAAATAGACCAACTAAGTGGATCTGATGTCAGACTGTAAAATGAGCGTATATCCCGTCAGACGTGTACAGTTTCTTAATTGTAATAATGTGAGTAGTTCCTACTTAAACAACCATTTTCTCTCTGGACTAGACTACTACATTTATTTCAAGCTTTACTTTTTAGGCGATCAGTATTGATCAACTTTTTGGCGTCTCTCATTAATATGTTGTTTGTAATATTACATGTAGTTTCGTTTTGATGATGACTGAACTATTAAGGCTGATTTACAGGAGCATAGTTTCTCGGAGCGGGTCTCATGTTATCTCGTGTTTTCCTTGCCAAAATGACAAAGCCAGAACGAGTCTCGCTTCGATAAAATCTTGTTGGTTAGTAGCGTGATTCTTCAGTATCTGTCGAATTTGCCCATAGCTGTGCGTAATTAGCTGATATGATCAATATGGAGCATTACTATCGTACTGCTGGGCACGGGCCTCTTCTCAGTATGAGAATGGTTTCGGTCTTAGTCCACATCGTTGGTCTGGCATGGGTTGGCGGAGTACACACACCATCGAGAGCTTTTTGGAGCCGTCCAGAGGTTTCCTCACGATGTTTTTCCTTCGCCGTTAACGCAAGTGATAATCAAATTGTGGTCTCTCCTTGCTGTTTATAATTCAAGTGATGTTTGAACACGACAATATGGGTGCTACGTGAAACTATGATAACTAAACGTGACAATACCATATTAGCATATTATTATCAAATTGAATTTCAAAGAAAAACTAAATTTGGCAAGAATGAAAAAGTTGTATCAGTTAAAATCTCAGGTGTTACGTTTATGCCACTTTCTTTTTATAGCCATTAGCTATATAAGTATGTACCTACGCAGTCTGATAATGCAAGCGGGTATGGCGTAGATAACTGAAGACTTCTAACTGTATCGCCTAAAGGCAAAGGTATTTTTACCGTTCGTGATATAATGATTGGCATTTATGAGTATTTTTACGACTTTACTCACATGCTTTCGGCTAACAGCCTCGTCACGTGAAGAGGGAATGGTAAATAGGGCTCCGAAGTCCGAAACTTGGGTAACCCCGAAATCTGTACATACATAATGTTGCTTTATAAACGGAAACACCGGAAGTAAGGCTTAAGCGCCAAATCCACTAAAATGTTTTACTGTGCAAGTTGACTTCTACAATTGACTTTCAAACTGTGGACGTACTGCAAGTCGATTTCTACAAGGTGTACGAACAAAGCGAGTAGTTGCTGCAAAAACATGCGTCATAATACATGCTTATGGATTTCAAGCTTTAGAACCTTATCCTGCTTCGTAAAACGACCCTGCAGTAGTTTAATCTCAATTTTGTTGTAAGACTAGAAGAATTAGAAGAATTTTGTTGCCCCTATAGAAGGTTTCTGGGGGGGGCTGAGAGATCTAAACCTATAACTTAGATGCCAAGAACTGGATTACAAACTTAGACTCTAATTATGAGCAGAATCTAATCTGCCCCTGATGCAGAACGATTCGATTAGGCAGTTAGTTAGTAGTTAGAATCGAGGGGCTGGTTTCCGGCAGGCACGCCGTTCGATAGTAATAAAACTACATGATGTATGAGAATAGCTACTGGAACATGACTTCTTGGCTTCGTTATGAACTACGAGCTAATTAAAATTCAGTAAACAATGTTTGATAATGAACCCGATATTTGGTTATTTATTGACCAGTGTGCTAAAAGTAGTGCAGGCAAAAATGCCTTTATTACTCTTTTTATGAGTTAGCTCACGTGCACGTAAAATAACGTAGCAAACGTACTTGGTACTCTACTGCGAAGGACGTGTTAAAGAAAACTTTCAGAGAAATACCAACACCTACTTCATACAACGCTGTTTTTATAACCGTAATTTCTACAACGAAATTCACATAGTTGCAAACATATTTTTTGTAGGTGGTTAAGCTATAAACTGCATTAAAATGTATCTTTCCCAATATGTTTCCTAACTATCAATGAGAAATCCGGCTGACCGGGAACTCTTCCGCAGATTGGCCCTTTTTTTGACCATGTTCTCTGGACCATAATAAAGCCTGTAGCTTACATACATTTACTGAGATATTATTTTGAGCGCTTACTTATGACGTCTTTGGTTCGTTATCCAGGAGAGGGCCAAACTAATAAATTATTAAAATTGTATAGTATTTTTATGGAAACACATTTCTTTTGTTTATGCGCTTTCATTGTAGTTTTGTGCACTTGAAAGTAATGTGTTCTGCATTTATTTTAGTTTCCCCATTGAACCGATTATTTTGCACGTGTGTTGAAAGTTGGCCAAATGCCTCAAGTTTCCTGGTCTTCATGACGCTGGACATTCCTCTCCTGTTTCCATTAACATTGACTCACTTCGAGTTCATCGCTTAGCTGATAAACATTCATCTAATCGTTGCAATGAGTTCAGCACAGTGATTCACATAAAAGACACATCCTCTTAAAGAAGGACAAAAATAGCTACAGAACCATTCACTTTATGCATGATGTCGGAGGCGGAGGCTAAATTTAGATTGGGACAATTTAACGAACAATTTTAAACTTTAATTCTAACAAACAAAGGTTGAATTTACGGCTAGCAAGCTACTGTAAGATCCACCACTAGTTGTGGCCACAGAAAAGACGTTAAATTGTCGTTAATTTCAATTTTACTGCATTTTGATATGAAAACAGAAAATGATAGATATCTTTTAAACGGCGCCAATGTAAACATTCCGTGGTTAGTATAAGCACAGTTGATATTAGTTTGAAATTGTTTATAGTTTGGAAGAAAAATACGTTTTTTCTCATAAATTGTATTCTGAGGCGAGGTAATATCGGTCAAAACTACATTCTCGTTGTAGACTTCGAAAACTTTAAGTCGTCAACTGTTTCCGCATCTTTATCTTCTTTACATAGTATAAAACAAAGTCGCTCCCGCTGTCTGTATGCTTAGATATTTTAAACTACGCAACGGATTTTAATGCAGTTTTCAGCAATAGATAGAGTGATTCAAGAGGAAGGTTAATATGCCCCACATTAGTATGTACACCAAAAATTAAAAAAAAAATCTTTATTTTGCATAAAGTGAACAATAACACTAGTAATTATTATGCGCTAAGTGGTACCAATACCATTGCATCCGTGCAAAGCCGGGGCGGGTCGCTAGTTTATAATAATTATATTTTGTACTTTAATTTCGGCTCGAGGGCTCGTGGCTAATTTTATCAACTGTGTGGATCATACGATTTGCGAGGTTCAGGTGCACTTGCCGCGGTCAGTCTGTGGATGGGTGACCGTTCGTTACACATCGAGACCTCTCCGTTCTTCGGAGAGCACGTTAAACAGTCGGTCCCAGGTGTCATACGAATACTTATGACAGTCGTTATGGGAAGTCAGAAGCCCGAAAGTCTGACAACCAGTCTAACCTTAGTCAGTTTAACCTTACCATTGCCCTGTAACTGGGTTGCGGAGGTCTGATGGCAGTCGCTCCGTGTAAAATACTGGTATTCAGCCGCATTTGGTTACACTGGAAGCCGACCCCAACATAGTTGGGAAAAGGCTAGGCAGAACATTGCACTTGAATTTGGGATTACTCTCCTTTAGGCTGGGCTTATACTTACCGGTCCGGTCAGATTCTTTGTTGCAGTCCATTGCTTGCTTAGGTCGTAAAATTTGCAGAAGTCGACTAACTGCAAGTGTGCCTACAGGTTGAAAGTGAATTAAGCAGGCAAAGACTGCGACGAAGAATCTGATCGGCCGTAAGTATAAGCCTAGCCTTTAGTTACAACTAAACTAATCGATTTAACTACACAGTTAAACTTGTCGCAAATTCTAAAACACGTTTAAATTGTGTAGTTAAACCGTTCAGGTTTATCTCAAGGTGTGGCTTGAATAACTCCTTGAGCGAGGAATGGTAATGATACCATGCACTAACTGCATTCCTTACCCGTTCCTATTCGAAAAACGAATCGTAATTAGGTAGATAAATTAATATTGCAGCATTTCAATCCATCAATTAATAGCCGATTCCAATGATTTATCGTACGATATTGGTTAAGACTCTTGTATCTTTACAAATAATGAAGCAAATACCCATAGAATGCAAGCATGGTATCCGTCGTCATAAGCGTCCTAACTAAAAAGTAAAACCTAACTAAAGGGTGTTTTTAAGTCGCTATAAGCGGCCTGATCTTTATAAGCGAAGTCCTAATAAACGGATTCTACTTTATATCCATAGTTTGGCGACTAAAATGCTGCCATTGGTAAGCAAAACTATTCGTTTTTGGCTATAAGAACCGCGGGCATAACTCACTCTACGTAAGCCGAAATACCTAAACACTACTCAATTATAAGTTAAATTTCGTGCTGTCACAGTTCCTCTACGCCGAAGTGACAGTGACAGCACGAGATTTAACGGCAACTTAAAATTGAGTAGCATTTGAGTATTTGGCCATTAGTGATCCTACTCCTTTCGCGATCTGGTTGCTTCAGCTTCTTCCTAGCACTTATCGTGATTATACTTACTTGTTCTACCGCGTCTTTTGGTAAATAAAGTTTTCTATTCTATGGGATATTAATGATATGTACAAATGTATGACGGTATGCACGTGTGATTGATTACATCCCAATGACCATAGTATGTTTCTATACACAAAGCTACAACCTCGAAGTGTGTCAGTATTGCATATAAATCATAGAGAAAGCTCTATCGCATTTAGAACGAGTACCTTCCATTTCTCTTGGAAGCATTAAGGTTATTAATATCTTTAACGTTCACCAAAGGCGTTTTACCGTTACGAATGCTCGGAAGGGACAACGCGGGGCCCCGTGAAACAATTTAGAATTATTTACCATTTAATGAGTCATTGTAAGAGAATGGATTGTTTGGCCGTGACTGGAAGCGGACAGTTATATTCTCCATAGTTGAGAAAACTGATTTCACATACATACATTTTATATCACGCCTTTTATCCATGGGGGTAGCAGAAACTATAGAACGCCACACGTTACGATCCTTACGTATTCCTTTCGCTTCGTCCACATTCATACATCTTGTCATACACGCACGCCGGTTGAGAGTATTACGCACCTGTACTTTGAGAAGTACATTACTAATAACATCGATGTACGTCCTTTTAGGACGTCCTCTACCGGTGTTTCCACTGACATCCGTTTTTATAAATTCCTTTTGTTAATCACCGTTCACTCATTCTCTCAACATGACCAAACCACCGAAGCATACTCGTTTCAATTTTTGTCACTACATGATCTTTTAAACTGCAATTTTGTCTTATTATAACATTCCTCAATCTATCATTCAAAGCTACACCGCACATACTTCGCAAGGAACGCAATAAAACTGACTTCGTACCTCGGAAAATGATTTGGGCCAGCCGCACTTTGGATGCGAATTTGTATCTCTACGTAAAAGTATGAATACTGGTCGTACGAATTGAGTGCGCACACTGAATACTCCGTTCAGTGGCGATGGCGTAACTATACCATCAGAGGCCCGTGACAAATTCATGCGACCTTTTTTTTAAACGTTCCCTTTCTTATCGATTTCTCCTGTATCTTGGGTGCATTTATAAAGACATAAAAATGGTCGCCCCTAAAATCTAATCTGCCGCCCTAAGCTCCAGCCTATTCGGCCTGCTGGTAAATCCGCCACTGGCCGTGGGCCCCGTCGGGCCGAGGGCCCGTGGCATTTTACCAGCCCTGCCACCCTATAGTTAAGCCACTGGTCCTGGTGATATCGCTTTAGTGAAGTCCTTCAACGCACGAAAGTGTATTAAAAATCCCAACAAGTTCGTATTGTTTTCGAACGTCGGAACTACACGCACGTATACGTAGACCCAGTCTGCGCGCTCCCATATTACTTGGAAGGTCGGGATTTTTCGTGCGAGTTCGTACGTGTTCGCATGAGTCAAATTTGTACGAAAACGTCTCCAAAGTGCGGCCGGCCTTAGACTGGTGGTACCGGAGTGAGATCTCGTGTTTCGTGGCCCAAGTACCGCTAGATTGATGTTGCGAAATCCGAACGTGACAGCCAAAAATCTGACCGCTGAGGTTCTTAAATACTAAAGACAACGAAGTGGAAAAATGTTAAGGGAACGTACCCATACTTCGTGACCCATTTTTTATAATTTTTTACCCCCCTCCCTCGGTGACCACCCGTAGTATATGACCAAGTGCCCCTGTGACCAAGCGTGGTATTTTGAAGACCCCCTCCCCCCCTGAATGGGTCACGTAGTATGGGTACGTTCCCTAAAGTTCGAAAGCGGACTCTGCAAGTTAAATTGCACAAGTTAGTGGAGAAACGAACTACTGGGTGTGTCCACAGTGAAAATTAGTTGCAGAATTCAACTTGTGCATTTCTCTTGCTAGTGGATTTAGCGATAAAGAAGTAATGTTGCAAAAATAAAGACTAATTTTACTTGCAACTTGTTGCATACCAAATAAATTGTCGTCATAGCTAGCGAATATGTTTGGTTTACTAGTAGCTCCGTAACTAATGTTTAGTGTTGAGAAATGCGGTAGGTATATTGGATATCGCCACGCGTAAAGTATCGTATTAATTGGTCATACGGAGTGAGTGTATTTTAACCATATTAGCGGTCACTCGGAACTGAGAATTAATTGCTTGTTATCGGTAACTGGTAACACTGGACAATGTTGACATAGGAGGGTAACCGTCAAGATTAATCAATGTACCCGAAGTTATAAAAACAGTGGTCATTCGACGAAGCAGAGGATTCCATGTCGAACAGCTGATGAAGTCTGACCTTTTATATCTGGTTTGCTTGTCCTCATTTTCTGATCTTGTGTTGATTATTATATTGTGATATATTGTGAACTAGCTTCTGTAACTAATCACTAACCTGATTAAAAGTACTCTCAGTGGTGGAGAGTCTATGTTGGTTTAATTTACTTTATTTACCATGCTCCCAATCCTGACATACTGATATTAGCTATAACTGTAATGATAGATTCACCCCTATAAGATTCTGTTGTATGTTTTTGATACTTGTTAGCGTATTTTAACTCGGTCTTGTTCAATACCCGCAAACCGATCTATTAAATTGCTAAGAAGGATATTGGATAAGACACAAGCGGCTATCAATTTATTTCCTGAGATCGTTCAGTGTGACCAGATTATTCAAGTTACTAGCGGTATATCTAGATGGGCATTGCGCAGTAATGGTTGCGGAAGTATGATAGCAGTCGCTCCGTGTAAAATATTGATATTCAGTCGCATCTGGTTAGACTGGAAGCTTACACCATGTCCCCAACATAGTTGGGAAAAGGCTAGGCAGAACAGCGGTATATTTGGACTTTTAGATGCAGTAATTGGTTTTAATTGACCGTGAGTTGTTGAGGGACAGAGTCAAGAATTTAAACAATGCGGTATACAGCTGTATACATAGGTACGGGTAGGTATGTTGGAATGTACATTGTACTGCCCGTATATTTCAAACTGAATAAACTAAAACGAAGTAATTTACCTTATCCACAGTGAAAACAATAAAAGATTATCTCGATTGAACTCTGACCGTTACAGCCTTTTGTTTTTAAATATTTTAAGGTTGAAAGTCGGGCAGACAAAAATTCTGTCATAGGTAGGTATTTTCCGAGTGTAATTTTGATAATACATTATGCATGTCTGGGGAATGGAGGTGTAGAATGCCATCGAGATTACAACATTTATAACCAGTTTAAAAATACATTATTCAATTCATATAAAATCAGAACAGCTCCTAAAATAGCAAACGTCTTTGTATCTTCGACGTTATTTTATATTTGTGTTGCTTTTTAGCCAATAATAAAGTAACGCAACGTAACAAAACGAATTTATAAGGCGGATGTCAATGGAAACGTCGGTAGAGGACGTCCTAGAAGGATATACATCGATGTTATTGGTGATGTTCTTCACAAAGGACAGGGCGTAGTACTCTCAACCGGCGTGCGTGTATGGCAAGATGTAAGAATGTGGATGAAGTAAAAGGAGTATGTAAGGGTTGTAGCATGTGGTGTTTTATACTTTCTGCCTACCCCCTTTGGGAAAAAAGCGTGAGTTTATGAATGTATGTATAAATTAACGCAACCAATCCGTTTGTCAAGCATGGTAATTAAGGTAAAATTTATATACTTCCATTCATTGTTGTGGTCGATGAGACCTATGTTCACTAACCAGCGGTGTGCGTACTGGTTGAAAAGATAATTGCGTTACAATCATGGCATTAACTATAACAGGGTTATTAAATAGTCAGTGCTGTCGATTCTGTAGCACATTTTGACAGTACTAAACTAAACGCAACTGTCACTTTCTTTTTCTATTGAAACGGATAGAGACAAACACTTTTAGTTTAGTTTAGTCCTGTCAAAGTGCGCAACAGAATCGACACCATTGTTTTATCAGGCGTAAATGTGTATTAGGGCCTGCGCCCATAGGCGGCACGGCATGGCCAAGCATTTCAAATAATTTTAAACCTTATTGTAATACCCTTTAGGACTCGTATTTACCGTACCGTGGGTTGCTTCGGCACGACGAAGCATCTCGTGGTATTTACTAAGCAAATATGTGCTCTGAGCAGATGACGGACTTTTTGTCCGGTGGACTGCCGTGGACAAGCATGACAGTGGTTGGTAGTTGTCGCCTGTCGCGACATTCGGCACGTGGTTGGTGGTTAGTTTTAGTTTTAGCAGTCTGCTTGACAAAAAGTCCGTCGTCTGCTTAGGGCCTTAAGACACTCAAATTGATTTAAAATTTATAAGACTATTTAAAGTTCTATCAGAAAAGTTCTTTTTAAAGTTTAAATGTATTACTAGTGGTACCCCCATTTTTCGTAAATTTTTTGCAGAGTTTTATTTGTCACGTCCATAAAACCCGAAGGGTTAAGCAGAACTGGTGCCTACACGCACTACAATAGAGAAATAGTTCGCTAAAGGTGGTATTAGGATCCCATATTGACCCACATCTGCTACATTAAATACATTCCTCGTGACGATAAGTTTATGAAGAAAAAAAGCATTGACACAAATTAGATTCGTGACTTATAAATTTAGCGTTTTACGAGTTTTAAAACGACGCAAAATATACGATCATGATAAAGGTGTCATTTGTCCTTCAGTTAACTGTTAATGACTGTTTTTCATTGTTAAAACAATACATAGAAGTAGTTTGAAAGTATAGATTATGTAACCTATAGTCGAAATATTATATTTCGATAACAAGAAGTATGAAACCAATTGGTTAAACATCAAATAAATATAATCCCTTTCAAAATGTCGGTTTTATCTTTGCAGTACCTCTGCAGCATCAGGATTTGAGGATTGAAGTCAGGGCCGGATTTAGGGGAGGGCAACCGGGGCTACAGCCCCGGGGCCTCCACAAAAGAGGGGCCCCCACAATAGAGACTTCGGAAAAAAGAAATCAAATTCAGACTAGTAAACAACTTTTTCTTTCATATTTTTTTTCGCGTTTTACCTTTACCTACAGTACTTTGTACAAACATGATTACAAGGGGCCTCCACTCCTTTGTTGCCCCGAGGTCTCCAGACCTCTAAATCCGGCCCTGGTTGAAGTTATTATTATATTGCATTGTCACGGGAATTGAATTTGTGTGCGAAGTTTCAGGAGAATCGGTTAAGCAGAAGTAGTTGAAAAATCTATCGCAAGATTTGAATCAAACAAACAAACAAACACATGTACTTACAAAGTAAAGCTAAGAAAACCCGTTTAATAAAAATATAGGTTACCCAATTCTGCGGAAGTCGTGTCGAGCAGTTCAAGGTTTGTGATAAGGACATAAGTACTTAGGTAAATAATGAAATAGGTATGTTTGTGTAATATGGAGTCATATAGGTATCTGAAAATGTTTATGAAATTCGTTTTAGACCATGTCTTGCTATATTTTTAACCGACTTCAAAAAGGAGGAGGTTCTCTATTCGACTGGTATTTTTTTTTATGTATGTACACCGATTACTCTGAGATTTATGATCCGATTTACGTGATTCTTCTTTAGTTTGATGCGGAATAGTTGCCATTTGGTCCTATAAAAGTTTAACATAGTTTGGCCCAATAGTTTTCATTTTATGAACATTTTTGTTTACGTGGACGATGTAATTATTCTACCTGATGTCATCTAGAAAAATCCTACTGTAGTTTATAGAACAACCTATTACAGACACCATAAAGTAAAAACGTTCGGTAAATCATAGGAATCGGCCATTGGCAGTTGTTGTGCCGATAGTCGTTACGGCTAGCCCAGAACCTCGACCAACATCTGATGAGGCTCTCGTTGGGCGGCTGGGTCAAGGGCCTGATACAGAAAGCGGTACTTCTGGACACGGCACGTATTGTTGGGAAGTTTCTCTCTCTGAAGCCCTGACCACCGGTAGCTTGGACCCTGTTCCCGATACCGGTGGGCTACTATTTTTTATAGAAATATTTAAAAATGTAAATTGATATGTATACTGAAAGAAAAAAAAAAAGAATAATTAATAATACTCGTTTTATTTATTATTTTTGTTAGGTATTCTTATGCCGTAACCTCCCTCCAGGATGATGGATCCTGCAGGACCCAAGGCCACGGTCAGTGCAATAAGCGTTGCTAGGTTCTGAACAAAATCAATTTCCATCGACACTATACTCTAACATTAATTTGTTGTTGGTTTTGGCGTATCAGCCAAGCCGGTGCCAAACACCTATTTACCTTCACCATAAACTATTTGGATGTGGTCGCTGTATTTATTGGGTAATAATATGGATTAAACTTCACGACGTGCAATATGTCAGTAGGCTTAGTACGAAAGCTGTCGAGTTATACTGACGTAAACGTCAAGTTAACGTAAGTGAATTTTGAATCGGAAATACTCGTTTCGCACATGCATACTATTTAATTAAATTGTAACCTTTATTCTAACTGCTTCGTTGGTCGAGTGGTGGCAAGCGCGCCTGCTGATTGGTGAGGTCCTGGGTTTGATCCCCAGGTCGGTCCAAGTGTTATTGGGTTTTTCCGTGTGGAATTTCGCCCGGAGTTTGGATTTGTGCCCGGTTGATGGCAATAGGCTCGCCCCCTATAATCGCGCGAGCCGAGCTCGCGAGCCGCTCGCGAGCTGCGCGCGTTCATTTCATGTTCCTACAAAGCTCTGCGCGCCGCTCGCGCGCAGTTCGCGAGCGGCTCGCGAGTGGCGCGCGAGCGGCGCGCGTGCTGCGCGCGAGCGGCGCATTCGCGGCGCGTTCGTCAGGTCTGGACGCACAATTACATGGGACATAAACATAACGGCGAAATAAGGGTGTTACTATACACCTCTGTTAATACTGGTGTAATGTTATATACCTATGTATGTTTAATTATTTATTGATTCGCCTACAATTGTTACACTTTTTCATAGTAAGGTTACATGCACAATAGTAAAATATCCGTTGTGTACAATACCAATCGGCAAACACAGCATTCATAAGAGAAAAAAAAATACAATCGGATGACAAATTACACTAATACAATTTTGTTTCCTTTTACATGTTTTTAAAAATAATATAGGTATACTTTTTTATAAAAACTACTTTTACTTTTTTATACTATTATATCTATGTATGATAAAAAATGTGCTTGTCGCAAAAAAGTAAACCAAAATGTTCGGATGGTTTATTTTCGTTTCAAAATTCGCTTACATTATCGATAAGTTTACAAAACTATACGTCAAACGTTCGTACTAGTCCTATTGGAATGTTATGAGCCGTTTGGAAACCGACGCTTTTAATTTATTATTCTAATGTGTCATTAGATGTTATTTACATCGTTCGAGGTTACATAGATTCGGTATTAATAAAGACGAGGAAGCTCATGGTTAATTAACAACGATCGGATCGTACGATCCGTTTGCGGCGGTCAGTCCGTGGATGAGTGACCGTTGGTTACACATCGAGACCATCCGTGTCTGGGAGACCTCGTTAAGCTGTCGTCCTGGGTGTCATACGAATACCTATGACAGCCGTTACGGAGAGTCAGAAGCCCGAAAATCTGGCTACCGATCTAACCTTAGGATGTCGGCATTGCCCAGTAACTGGGTTACGATGATAGCAGTCGCTCCGTGTAAAATACTTTATTCAGCCGCATCTGGTTAAACTGGAAACTGACCCTAATATAGTTAGGCAAAACTTAGGCTAGCTCTTACTAAGTTCTGCCTTATTATATTTGCAAGTAAATATCTTGCATGCCTACTTTACTACGAACTTAATGAAAAACTTTCTAATTTCCGAAGAAAAGCCGAATTTTCTTAGGACATAAATTTATTTACTTATTTGCAGACCGTACAGTGAAATAATATTGAAATGTAGGCAACTAGATAAATGATTGGTCTTCGCTGCGTAGCGGACACCAATCATTAATCTAAGGCAACTCCCTATTAAATAAAACTGTTGCACTTTCCTACAAATCATCAATATTGTCGCACGTCAACTTTCGTAAAGTAGCTCTACGTCAACCGCCACCATTAGGCCGGGGCCGCACTGGTACGGCGACAGCGACGCGACGGCGCGGCGGCGCGGCGATTTCGTGAAAACAAACTCATGTAAACATCATATTATGTCGGTGGCTGCACTGCAGAAACGACAAGCGAAATTTATTTATATACGAAATCGCTGTCGCCGTACCAGTGCGGCCCCGGCCTTATAGCCTTTTATAAGAATAAGTTTATCTGATTTTTCGCACAATACTGTGTGCTACCAATTAAAAAAATATTTATTTTTATTGTTTTGAGGCTGCAACATAATGAAGTGTGTCATTTTCCGGCCAGGTTTACCATTACAATAGAGTAACGTAAACAACATATTACATTAAAATGTCACTACAATGTACCTAACCTTCAAGCTTATTAAGTATGCCGAAAGGTTCGGCAGAGTAAAATAAAATAATATGCATATGTATGAAAAACTTCGTAGTGTTAGATATAGAAATAAAATTCAGTCAGTATCACGGAAGAGGAAGACTGTTCTAATGGGCTCCAGTGTGTATTGTATGACATCTAAGATTTATAATAAATTGCCCTGTTGTATTACAGACATTGACAACCTGTACCTATTTAAACAGAAGTTAAAAGAATTTTTAACTGAAAAGGTGTACTACAGTGTGAAGGAATATCTAAAGGGGAATCCCTACGGTCAATAATATTATTTGATTTGCAATACTCACAAATGACATGTTAAAATAATAATTATTTATGACTTCCATGTATTTGACATTCTATTAAGTATTATCAGATACTCCTTGACATGAAAATTAAACAATTACTTTCCAATTTACTAATAATGTAATAATTCTAAAAAATGCATGATAATAATCTATAATATATTGTAGCCTAGGCAATTAGTGAATTAATTTTGCATGCCCATGTGACGGCAAAGCATGGAGAACATTTTCTTATTATGTAACATCAGTTTATCATTAACCTACCCATGTTTGCAAGAAATAAATTATTTGATTGATTGATTGATTGAGTATCGTCATAGAAAACATAGCTACGTTACGATTGTACGTCGAAGACTCGAAGTACTACCATATCACGACGGGAGGTATCATGAATGAATGAACAATATACGCAGTCCGATTACGAACCTTGGGGTCTACTCTGAAAAATCGGAATTACGAAGTTTTGGCTGAGTGACAACCCAGAAAGTGTCGGATCCGACGATCGATTCTATTTCCGCGATTTGACAATTTGTACCCTACTCCCAAATGTTAATTGACATTTATTAGTTCGTTGTTTGACAATACTTTGATCGTATACATATACAGGATGTAAACGAAATCATGTAATTCCTTAAAACCTCGTGATGTACTGCTGACATAGATGAACCCTGCAAGGGATACTTTTGAAATCAATAAAAAAAATACAAGAAGTAAACATGTTTTCTTAATGCGCGGCATTTTAGCGTCCCGAGCGAATTGCGCGGCTATCGCTCGCCGCGCGGTCATTTAACTCAGGGCGCTAAAATGCCTCACGTTTAGAACACATGTTTACTTCTTGTAATTTTTATAAAATTGAATCCTATGATATACCTTGCAGGGTTAATCTATGTCAGCAGTACATCATGAGGTTTGAAGGAATTACATGATTTCGTATACATCCTGTATTTATAAGTTCGATTTTCGTCGCTGTTTCGTTTCGATTCGAAACATTGAAATTATTTTTTCTGAATAGGCCCCCTTATTCGGGATGTTTGCTACACACAACCATGTTAAGGGTTGATGAATACACAAAATGTTAGAAAGAAAACAGCTGCGTTTACCAGCCCACCCCATACAAACTTGTTTTTTTCCGTTGCTTAGTAATTTTGGGTACTGTAGATGGATTTAGAAAAAGATAACAAAGTATTGAGTTACAATATGAGCTTTGGCTGGTCATACAATTTTATCCTGATGTAATATAACCTACGCAAATCTTCTTCTTTTCATGTGGTTAGTGGCTAACCTGGTGTCAGAGTTTATGCCGCCCATGGGCCTCTGACTTGGCTTCACATGCCGTCGAGAAATATCTCTCAGGCATGCCGGTTTCCTCACGATGTTTTCCTTCACCGTTTTTAAGCAAGTGATAATTATACAATACGCACATAAATCCGAAAAGTCAGAGGTGCGTGCCTTGGGTTCGAACTATGACTTGGCAGTCCGATGGTCACACCACTAGGCTATCACTGCTACGCAATTTATTCTATGGAAGAGTTGTTTAAAATTCCTTATCTATCGTATATCTAATGGTGTGTCTGTCCACATTATGAAGACCACCCCATCGTTGGCCCCTGACCTTTAAACACCGGCGTCCCGATAGCCCATTGCCCCTCTAACACCGTTGGCTTTGTCAGATGCGTCAGTTATCCATAAATATTTAGATCGGATCTATGACGTCATTAATGTGTTACCCTCAATAACTTCTATGTCTGTCGAGTGATATATCGCGGGATTGTAAAGTAGGGATCAATCGTTGACTATGACTTACGATTACGATCAACTGTTGTGGATCCACCTATACGTTTTATTCTTAGCTGTTTTCAAGATGAATAGAAAATTGCGTGTTTGATGTAGTCTTGTTACGTGGTTTGGGATATTGTTAGAATCAAATCAAATCATTTTATTTGTGTCAAACATGGATGATAATACAATGTTACATACATAGGTAGTATTTTTGATTTTTGATAAGTACATAGTTATACCTAGTCCAACATGTTTTACCTATAAAGGTGTACAAATGAGTAATCTCCATTGAAAATCCAAAATAATAAAAACAATAAAAATAAATAAAATAAAAATAATGAATAATAATTAAAATGTCAAGAATAAAAATACATCATCGGTGCATGCTTTTGTGAATCCCGCGACCCCGGCCGAACGGTCAAGAGAAGGAACACCGTTGGTTTTTAGCCGGTAAGAGTCCGGCAGACCCCCTCGCCTTCCCCGGGCGAGGGACATCCATGAGGAATTTCCAATGATAAAAAAAAAGGTCATAAGTCTAAAGTGAGTTATTACAGACCACTTTTTGTTGCTGTAGAAGGGACCAGTGATGGACGATTTCCATCAGGAGGATACGAACATGTAATTTGAAACGCTCGCCTGATAAAATGAAGTTCTTATCGTATTATGTGATGTGATAACTATGCGTGTCCCAGGAATAGTAAACTAAACTTTTAATCATATCTTTTAAATGCTTTTTGAGTACGTAGATTAGGACAATTATGCTGAAGAAAGTTTGTTAGATTAATATCAGTTAATATGTCCAAATGGAAGGCTGTTGTTCTTTAGAGAATGTTAATAGAGTTTTGATCATTTGTTCTGCCTAGCCTTTTCTCAACTATGTTGGGGTCAGCTTTCAGTCTAACCAGATGCGGCTGAATATCAGTATTTTACACGGAGCGACGGCCATCAGACCTCCGCAACCCAGTTACTGGGCAATGCCGATATCCTAAGGTTGTACTTTTTGCCAGACTTTCGGGCTTGCGACTTCCTGTAACGATTGTCATAGACATTTGTATGACACCCAGGACTGACTGTTTAACGTGCTCTCCGAGGCACGGACGGGTCACGGTGTAAAAAAAACGGTCACCCATCCACGGATTGACCGCGGTAAGCGCAGCTTAACCTCGCAAATCGTATGATCCGCGCGGTTGGTAATTCACTACGAGCACCTCCGAGACTTTTGATGATTTGTAGTACAATTATACAATGTACTAGGTACGTTTATAAATATGAAATCATAGATAATAATAAACTTCTAACGAAAGCTACATAGATAAGATAAAAAGCAAATTAACCGCATAGTAACCTTATAAAACGCGAGGTTGAATCTAATTGAATATTATTTTTGTACGCAGATGGAAGAGGACCCGGTGGATGATCACGACCTTACAGACTCCGACGGAATGGACAGCGACGATCCCCTCACGGCTACTGATACCAAATATGGAAAGAGTTTTAGGTAAATTCTTCTCCTTCTTCCTGCCCTTATCCCACACTAGGTGGGGTCGGCACAACATCTAATTCGTAAATCCATGTTGTTAGAGATTTTGGGTTATTGTTTTATGACCGGCCGCCTGCCTGACATCAACCTTTCTTGGGAATACTCGTTGCGCCGTCGCGCGGGTGACCCAATGTGCTTACTGATATTATGCACTGGGTCCCAAAATGATATGCTTGTCAATCTTATTGCCGACAACTAAGCAAACTATGTTCTTCTTGGTGAGGTATACTTGAAGTTCCTTGACCCACTCATTTAGTTTTGCTAGGCGAAAACATAACTGGCGAAATGAGGGCGTTCCTATACCTCTCTGCCCAACAGTTCGGGAAATATAGGGCGTGATGTTTAAAGAAAATATCTGGTGATGTAACTGTATAAACTGTTATGGTATAATCTACGCGCATTCGTGCGTATGTGAAAAACAAAATATATATCATTTAATTTCATTTGCTTCACAAGTCATAAAAGTCGACTAGGGGAAACGGATCGAGGATTTTATGTCTATGATAACAAAATTGATTTATGTACTTACGTATTTTTACAGACATTTTACTCGAGAAGCTCTGCCAAGGCTGGACAACTATAGAAATGTTTTGTCCCTCCACGCAGCGCCCCGGCCAACGCTGGATGAGCTGCACAATGCTTCACTGTCTAGGAAGGTAAGGGTCCTTTAAACTGGTCGAACTTTATGTGCACACAATGATATTGCAACAAGTTTATTTCGAGTTCATAACTTTTTTATTGCTAATCTGAAGCTTTTCCTGTAAAGTCATAAGAGCTTCTTGCAGTTTTTCCTTTGTAGACTAGGGTCGATAATTTTTGAAACCAAAAAAAATAATAGTAGGATGAAACCCATTGACAAAGGAAGAGAATATAACAAAACTTAAAGGAAAAATAAATTACGGGCGGTCTGAGGTTGGGAAGTGGATGGGGGTGCGTTTTTAAGGGTAAAAAACGGTTTATCTCGATTTCTGGCAAAATTACAAGTCCTATGGAAAACAGTTAAATGGCAAAGTTGTAGATAATAAAAAGATCTACAACTTTTGTATTTACACTTTTTTCACATAACCTCAAAATGTATGTGAAAAACTCAAATAACCAAGTTTTTGGTTTTTTATTTTTATCTTTTACAAAAAATGATTCTTTTTCACGAAATTTGGTGAAAACTTACCTTTTTATGTCCCAAACACACTGTAATTTTTTTGATTTAGAATATTTATATTTTCGCCTTATTTTGACTTAATATCGAAAAACCAGCCTACTTTTCAATCGAAAATTCTCACGTCATAATATCAGCTTTTTTAAAAAAATCGGTAGGCTTTTTGTTCGTTGTAATCTCTACTTTCTGATGGTGTAAAAAAATATATACATTACTATGGTAAATGTTTTCAGAAAATGCAAAGAAACGAAAAGAACTCGAGTCCGAAAATTTTAAAACGATTTTTTTAATTTTTTATCTGTAAAAACCGTTAGCCAGTATTCGTAGATCATTAATCTGTGCGAGATACAGAGCAGTGAACAACATCGTTCATAAAAATACACGTGCTGGCTGAGTTACTTTAAGATAATTGTGACAAATTTATAATGAATAACGTAATCAGTATAAGGCATCTAAATCCAATAGTACGATTTACATGTATATTTATATATTATGAGATTTTCTATGACATAAATGAATTAGAATGTAATAAATCAACTTTTTTACTGAACAAATTGCATCAGTCACATTTTTTAGATGAAAACCTCTTTAAATCCTATCTATACTAATATTATAAAGAGGAAAGATGTGTATTTTTGTATGTAACGAATAAACTTAAAAACTACCGAACCGATTTCAAAAATTCTTTGGCTCTTAGAAAGTTACATTATCACTGGGTAACATAGGCTATATTCTTTACTGGAATAAAACTGCTTACGCGGGCGGAGCCGCGAGGACACAGCTAGTATTTAATATTCAGAACAACTATTTTCGCATGTTTTTTGCAATCTTTTTTTTATGGATTTGTATTTTTTTTATTTATCAATGTAACATGGAATCTCACGTTTTTCGAGTAATTTAAGTGTAAATTTTAATAAATAGCTCAAAAGTGTATATAATGGTAAAAATAAAATTCGGATTCGAGTTTTTTTCGTTTCTTTGCATTTTCTGAGAACATTTACCATAGTAATGTATATATTTTTTTTACGCCATTAAAAAGTAGATATTTCTACGAACAAAGAGTCCACCGACTTTTTTTAAAAAGCTGATATTTTGACGTGAGAATTTTCGATTGAAAAGTAGGCTGGTTTTTCGATATTAAGTCAAAATAAGGCGAAAAAATAAATATTCTAAATCAAAAAAATTACAGTGTGTTTGGGACATAAAAAGGTAAGTTTTCACCAAATTTCGTGAAAAGGAATCATTTTTTTTAAAAGATAAAAATAAAAAACCAAAAACTTGGTTATTTGAGTTTTTCACATACATTTTGAGGTTATGTGAAAAAAGTGTAAATACAAAAGTTGTAGATCTTTTTATTATCTACAACTTTGCCATTTAACTTTTTGCCATAGGACTTGTAGTTTTGCCAGAAATCGAGATAAACCGTTTTTTACCCTTAAAAACGCACCCCCATCCACTTCCCGACCTCAGATCGCCCTTAATTTATTTTTCCTTTAATTTAAGTGAAAAAAAAAAATAGTAGGATGAAACCCTTTCCAATGGGTTTCATCCTACTATTTTTTTTTTCACTTTTTACCATTTTCAAAGGCTTCAGCCCCGGTCTATTGTAGTCATAAAGAATTATTTTTTACTGCTTGCAATCAATCAATAAACTAAGCCTGTCACAGTGGACTTTCAGACTAAAGCCGAGTATTCATGAGGGAATAAATGTTCCGCGACACGTGTCGCCAGCGATGTTCGGCAACATCGCGCAGCGTTTCCAGGCATCGCGTGACGTTTCTGGCAACATTGCGCGACTAGCTACAGCAATAAAATGTCACGGAAACCTAGTGAATACACGGTTTTATGCCTCTTCCAAGTTATCGTCTTGTAGTAGTGTTGTAATATTGGTAGTTGTTAATATTACTTTTTTTACGTGAGGTACTACTCACGGAGACCCTCTGCCTGGAGATAACGAAGGGTTATGTCGCACACCATGTTTCTCCTAACTTCGCGGAGCGGAATTCGCTCGTACATTCTCCGCCCACCTTTTTTTTATAGTTGGAAAGTCCTAATGTATGTTCCTCGCCCGGGGAAGGCGAGGGGATTTGCCGGACTCTTACCGGTTAAAAACCAACGGTGTTCCTCCTTCTGACCGTTCGGCCGGGGTCCCGGGATTCGCAAAAGCATGCACCGCAACCCCGGCAGGTCCCGGTCCGCCAGCCCATGGCGGACCTCTGCTCTGTGGGGCATTCTACGCCCCCTGGCCGGTCTTGTTGTTAATATATCTACCATCTGACATACTAACCTCAGTTTTACAATAACTTCAGTGCTACGCGTATGTACCTACAGGAAAAACTTATAGGTACCTATTAATAATAGTTGATAAATATTAGTTTGTTTATATAATATCCGTTCAATCATTGCGGTTTGCTGTAACCACGTATAAACTAGACACCAGTTACAACCACACATGTGTAATGTAATGTAATATACTTCCATGTTAATGAGCCATAACAATCAGTTTGACATAACAATAAAATCGTTAAACTTGCTATTACTTAAGGTGGCGATTATCTAGAACTAGCGACCCGCCCCGGCTTCGCACGGGTGCAATGTAGATACTAATGTGGGGCATATAAACCTTCCTGTTTAATCACTCTATCTATTAAAAAAACCGTATCAAAATCCGTTGCGTAGTTTTAAAGATCTAAGCATACATAGGGACAGACAGACAGCGGGAGCGATTTTGTTTTATATTATGTAAAGAAGACTCCCACGGACTGACCGCAGCAAGCGCAACTTAACCTCGCAAATCGTATGATCCGTGCGGTTGGTAATTAGCCACGAACCCCTCATCTTATGTACCTACATATCGTCCGAGAAAACTTGAAAACAAAAAAGAACTTGAGACGCGTTTATACGCCAGCAAAAGACCTAGTTTCGAGACGTTTTTGGTGAAACCTAGTCTTAAAACCTGGTGCTGTATTATGCGTCTCACCTCTACTGTATACTGAATATTTTTTATTAAATCTTCATATGCCATGAGAGAATAGAAAATCCTCTGAGACTGTTAATTATTAATTTTTAATAAACGTTTCGTTGCGTTTTTCCCCCATCGATTTTTAATCAAACAATTATATACAATGGAAGGACACATTATTATCTTTATTTTAAAATAACTTTGGTTAAAGTCCGCCACTCTTCGTAAAGCGGGTCAGATATGCCCAATGACCTTTTCATTTGATACGTCTAGCCAAAATATAAAACAAACGAAAATGCCAACGCGAACGACGTCCGGGTTTCATCCGGTCACTTTTTAGGAGAAATCCGGGGAAACCCGGACGGATGGCAACGCTACTTTTATCAAATGAGGTATCCACTAGTTCTATTGCAGGTAAATAGGCGGGCTTACGGTTTAAGTAAATCTTTGGTGATTTAGGTAAGGGAGGGGAGGAGCTCGTGGCTTATTACCAACCGCGCGGATCATACGATTTGCAAGGTTAAGTTGCGCTTGCCGCGGTCAGTCCGTGGATGGTTGACCGTTCGCTACACACCGAGACCCCTCCGTGCCTCGGG
Source organism: Amphipyra berbera (assembly GCA_910594945.2). Classification (NCBI taxonomy): domain Eukaryota; kingdom Metazoa; phylum Arthropoda; class Insecta; order Lepidoptera; family Noctuidae; genus Amphipyra; species Amphipyra berbera. Next base: position 1,930,348 of record OU343136.1, on the reverse strand, counting down.
GAGCACGTTAAACAGTCGTTTCCGGGTGTTATGCGAATACCTATGACAGTCGTTACGTGAAGTCAGAAGTCCGAAAGTCTGACGACTGGTCTAACCTTAGCATATCGGCTTTGCCCAGTAACTGGGTTGCGGAGGTCCGATACAGTCGCTCCGGGCAAATTACTTGTATTCAGCCGCATCTGGTTAGACTGGAACCTGACCCCAATATCTTTGGAAAAAGCTAGGCAGAACCTAATGATTTACGTAACCAAATGGATCTTTGTCCGCCGACATTACCTTGTGCGGCAGTGATAGCCTAGTCTAGTGGTGTGACCCTCGGACTGCCAAGTCATAGGTCTCGAGTTCGAACCCAAGGCACGCACTGACTTTTCGGATTCATGTGCTTATTGTATAATTATCGCTTGCTTTAAAACGGTGAAAAAAAACATCGTGAGGAAACCGGCATGCCTGAGAGATATTTGTCGACGGCATATGAAGCCAAGTTAGAGGCCCATGGGCGGCATAAACTCTGACACCAGGTTAGTCACTAACCACACGAAAAGAAAAGAAGAAGATTACCTTGGTAAATCAGTTATTCTGAATCACGTTATCCATACCCCATAAAGACACCTCAGTACTTGGTATGAACCTTAACACATCATAATTAGCTGTCCAGGTTGCTAATTGTGGTAATTGCGTCCATCAGTTAATTGGTCACGTTGTAAGACACGCGGGACCTCTCGGTAAACATGGCGTCCAGGTAATGGAGAGTGGATAATCTTATATATAAAAATGAATTGCTGTTCGTTAGTCTCGCTAAAACTAGAGAACGGCTGGACCGATTTATATAATTTTTTTTTGTTGGGTTCGCCTCATTACTGGGGTGGTTTGAAAAAAAGTAAAAGAGGAGAAATTAAAAAAAAACATTTTGGTGGTTCGAAGTTTACCGGGCAGCTAGTCTTCTTTACATCGTATAAAACAAAGCCGCTTTTAAACTACGCAACGGATTTTAATGCAGTTTTCAGCAATAGATAGAGTGATTTAAGAGGAAGGTTTATATGCCCCACATTAGTATCTACATTGCACCCGTGTGAAACCGAGGCGGGTCGCTAGTAATATCTCTCTCTCTATCTAATAGTCTCTGCCAAAAGGAGGCCATTCCAGCTGGCTCCTACTTTTCGAGATGAGTCTATACCGATAACTGACCATCTTGAGCTCTTGAGCGTTACTCTGACGTCGACTCTCAACTTTGGCTCCTTTATTGAGTCCAAAGCTCAATTGGCTGCTAACAAGCTAGGTGTCCTCTCGAAGGTGCGGCGGTACTTCACGTCGGAACAGTTGCTTCAACTATACAAAGCCCAGGTTCGTTCGTGCATGGAGTACTGCTCGCACCTTTGGGATGGCTCAGCCAAATACCAGCTTGAGGCGTTGGAGTCCATTGAGAAGCGTGCCAAGTAGCTCATCAGCAACGATTCCCTTGTTCAGACCAAGCTCCAAAGTCTTGAGCATCGGCGCAAAGTTGCTAGTCTATCGGTTTTTTATCGGACACATTTCGGAGAGTGTGCTTCAGATCTGCATGATCTAATAACCCCCTGCCCTTTTTTCTATCGGACGGTCAGAAACACGAAAAAGCGCCATCGGTTCATGGTTGATATACCAAAAACCCGAACGAAGCGTTTTGATTCCACTTTCACTGTGAAAACCGCCAAACAGTGGAATACGCTGCCCGAGTGGGTGTTCCCCGACAGTTACAATCTGGGTGTCTTAAAGTCACGAGTGAATCGGTTTCTTCTGGGCAAGCGTGCTCCATCGTAGACCGCATCATCGCTTAACATCAGGCGAGATGGCGGCCAAACGCAGGCCTAGTAATAAAAAAATAAAAAAAAATAAAAAACATATATATAATTCTTCTGTACGTGTGTTTGTCACCTAACGGCTGGACCGATTTAGATGAATTTTTGTGTGTATATTTCAATGTGAGTTCCTGGATGGTTTGAAAACGCATTGGGTCCGCTTGTCTAATACAAAATATTATTGCTTGTACTCGAGGCTCTGAAAGATTTTATCAAAGTGCTTGCTAATCTAAGATACTTTCGACCATACCAAGTTTCACCCAATTTCGTTTAGTTAGAGTTAAGATCATGACCACTCAATTCACCAACAAAAAATTTGCCGTTAGGATACTACTTATACAAGGTTAGTCGGAAAGGAGTACTAAGCCACGAGCCACTTAATTTAACTGACGAATGTTTTAAAGAAAGTGAAAAAACTTCAAAATTTTGGTAAAAAAACATTCATGTAAAATGATTTCTATTTTAGTTTTTTCAAAAATTCTTCATTCCTCCTTTAGTTATAAATTAAGAAAATGGAGCTTCTAATCCGTGACTCCAAATATGACCTAAAATGTAAACACAGCTGATCATAGCTGAGGATAGATAGAATTTAGCGTATAATTTTATGAATTATTTGAACAGCTATTTCTCTTAAACTTTAAATTTTTTGGGGAAAGTTGTAGAACAAAAGTTATCCATTATTATGGGTACTTTAGCACCCCCTTTCCGACTAACCTTGTATTTGGTTATCGACATAATTATAACGCATCAGACTTTCAATTACCACTTCAACGAAGTCCAAACATCACTTACAGATAAGTCCAATCAATCACTTAAGTTATTATTTTCAGCGCAAATTATTTGAAACGCCCTTCTTACCACGAAGTCCCTCAGAACAAGTACAACCTATATCGTACGGCCTTGCGCAACTTGTCTACTATTAACAGTATTAACCTAAGGTTCAAGGGATTGCGACCCGTAGCTCGTAGGTGTCTACACCTCATTAACTATTGCACCGTCTTGATCTACTGACCTCTTCATTAGTGGAGTATGAATGAATGCATGAGTACTAGTAAATTGTAATTACCGATTGATGCAATGGAATGACGTGGTCGTAGATAAAGCCATGAATTCACTGAGCAACAGTGTTTCGGATAGACAGTTTCTGAAACATCACGTAGATGTTTCCAGGAACAATGTTTCGGAAACACTGACGTCCACACAGTCAGTTGCTTAGGTCATGTCGCCAGAGGAAGTATTGTTGTGTGGTGCCTACATCCCATAATATACGTTTCTTTTCAAACAGTTTTATTAATTTAAAAACAGTTTGAACGTACCACACTACAGCCATGTTTATAAACAAATAACAGACGCATCCACACTCGCATGCACCTGGTTTGTTTCTATGTTCCCCGCCGCAAGTGGGGAGCACCGAAACAGCCAATAAACACGTAGTGTTTACAGAAACAAAATGATTATGTTTCTGAAACAAAATGATTTGTTTCAGAAACAAGTAGATTTTGTTTCTGAAACAGAGTCTAAAAGCAATTGTTGCTGAGTGAATACATGGCTTTGAGAACTATTACCGTTGGTATGAGATCGTAAGTGTGATTTGAAGTTATGTCCATGTGAAGATAATTGGTTCTGTGTATTTTATTATTGCATATGGCGTAGATATTATTATTGCAGTGGTTTAAATATCTGCTATCAAGCGCGACGCGTCAAGTACTACACGTGCCGGTCAGACACGTGTGTAGTTTTTTCTGTTAATAAAACTCTTACTTGTCAACCTGAGCTTTGAATTTATTGTATTTAGCTTCCACAGTCTACTGCTATAAGCTTCTTCTTCAGGTTTGATGTCGTCATAGGATGTCGTCAACCCATCTTGCTGCAAGATGTCCGACATTCCTACTACCTTGTTTCGGCCACTATTCCATCAAGATTATCCTCTATCTACCATAATCTCTCTTAGCAATGTGCCCTGTCTACTTCCACATGAGGACAGTCATTTTGTTTTATTTTGTCATGGACTATCAAGCTTGGAATTAATATAACATCACGCCTATATTCCCCGAAGGGTTGGGCAGAGGTGTATAGTAACACCCTCATTTCGTCAGTCCCATGTAATAGGGGGCGAGCCTATTGCCATTAATCGAGCACAAATCCAGACGCCGGGCAGCTACTAAGAAATTCCTAATGGAAAAACCGAAAAAAACTTTGCCCGACCTGGGGATCGAACCCAGGACCCCATGCTCAGCAGTCGCAATTGCGATCACTAGAACAGCAAGACAGTTAATAAAGGCAGCTTAGAATTGTTTCTAGAAAATTGGATAGGAATATCCCCCCTATCATTATTGCCATAAGGGTCATAATAGAAATTCCTCCTGTAGGAGCACTTTTACCTTATGGTTCTCGCACTGTAAGAGTGACAGTTATTTGTGTTGTCAGGTCCAAAGTAATTATGGGATTATTCTGTCCTATATCTTGGCCACTGATAGACAGTCCCCACTTCGCGTGGGTGTGGTAAGAGCGGATTATGGGATTAATTAATTCAGTTGGCTGGGCAGCAGTTTATGTACCTGAAACTGATAATAATTTGTACTGTTTTCCAATAATTAGAAGCGACAAAAGTCCAATTGTTATGGTGTCGGATTGGTGATCGAGAAGTCGTGATATTGTCCCAAGTGACCTTGAAAAAGCATTTGTTTAGAGAACTATTAAAATTACAAAAGTCACTGTAGCAGATTGATATAATGATAGTGTGTCAGGTCTTTATTGTGTCAGCCACGTTCCATTTTATTAATAGGTTGTTTTGATTTTATTTTGTTTTAATTGAATTTTGTTTTAATTTTATTTTTGTTTAATTAAAAATTTAATTTGATTGTTTAGTTTTTTAGATTATTTAATTTAATTTTATTTTTGACTATCGCGTGCGCGTATAATTCAATATGTTATTTTAAATGTCAGGGGCCAGCTGAAAATCAGTGTTGTGCACTAGCACAGCAAATACTGAGATGGACCCCTTGTTACACATTCTGGTCTTTTCATGGTGCATGTTTATTATGTAACTTGTGTATGTGTGGCAAAAATAAATGGTTTAAATGGTATATTGAAACCTACTTATTGCACTATGGAGAAAATTTGCACCATTGACAACATTAATTCTTTGGTTAAACAACCTTTTACTCGAAAAACTTTTTTACAAAAAATTTAAACCGACTTCAAAAAAGAATAAAATAATTACCATATAAAATTAACAGTTTCAAAAGTCGGTGCTGATCCACGCTGAACCAAATTGAAGGCACCGACTTTTGAAACTTTTTATATGGTAATTATTTTATTCTTTTTTGAAGTCGGTTTAAATTTTTTGTAAAAAAAGTTTTTATTTTTTTCATTTTAGTGGCCTTAATTAAAACTTGGTTGGACCTACTAAAGACGCTGCTCGTAACATAATCACATCATCACAATATGCGTACTGTTCGTCATTGAGGAGTTCCATTGTCTATCTCCGAAGTTCTTCATCAGATCTTCACCAAATTTAAATGGGACCAACTTCGAAGTATACCCTATCCATTAAAAAAATAATCATTAAAATCGGTTCACAATTGGCGAAAATATCGATGAACATACACAAAAAAAATAAAAAAAACATACATACAGACGAACATAGTAACCTCCTCCTTTTTGGAAGTCGGTTAAAAAATGTAAGAACCGGCGTTTTACGTAAACGGTTGTTTAACCAGAGAATTAAAGTTGGTGAAAACCAGCCTTACTCTACTTAGCACGCAAGTTTTTCTTTCATAGTCGGCTACATGCTCATTAGTAATTTACTTTTGCTTCACTTTATTACAGGAGCTTAGGCTGGTGTTTTCAACATTAGTTATCCGGTTAAACATTCGTTTACCTAAAATTCTAGTGCATTTTTTAATAATCGATTTTGTAACCGATTTGTAAACGATTTTAACATAACATCACGCCTTGTATTCCCTGAAGCGGTTCGGCAGAGGCGTTTTAGTACACCCTCATTTCGCCAGTTATGTTTAAGTCCCATGTAATAAGGGGCGAGCCTATTGCCAATAACCGAGCGCAAATCCAGACTCCGGGCAGCAACTGAGAAATTCCCAATAGAAAAACACAATAACACTTTGTCCTACCTAGTGATCAAATCCAGGACCTCACGATCAGCAGTCGCGCTTGCGACCACTAAACCAACAAGTCAGTCCGTTGTAAACGATTTTATTAATAAAAAAAACAACTATGTATGACCCTATTTGCTTACCCAGAAAGCATTTTCCTTCCGTACTTGCATTTAGAACTAGATAATGTATTTCATCAAAATCCTTTCATCTGTATCGTAATGTTTGTACTAGGAATTCAGCCAAAAATGAAAACTTACGCATTTATAATAACAGTGGGATGTGCAACACATTGCTCGCTCTTTAAATAAACGACTTTGGCCTTTGGATATACTCTCATGTTGTTCCAAATCTCTATGTAGGTATTCTATTAGAAGCAGTTTTGACTTTGATTAAGTACCACGAACGTGAAATGAATGAACAAATAAACTATTTCTAACTTCTACTTTCCTGGCCCGATTATACTCTAGTGAAGGATTTGATAGTCGTTACGGGTAGTCAGAAGCCCGAAAGTCTGACAAACGGTTTAACCTTAGGATATCGGCATTGCCCAGTTACTGGGTTGCGGAGGTCTGATGGCAGTCGCTCCGTTTAAAATACTGGTATTGAGCCGCATCTGGTTAGACTGGAAGCTGACCCCAAGATAATTGGGAAAAGGCTAAGAGGAAGAAGGATTTGATAGTCACACGTCTGAACAGTGGCATAACAATACGGTGGCAGGGCTGGCAAAATGCCACGGGCCCCCGGCCAGTGGCGGATTTACTAGCAGGCTAAGTAGGCTGGTGCTTAGGGTGGCAGATTAGATTTTAGGGGCGCCAAATGTTTTGTGTTTGTGTATGCACCCAAGATACAGGAGAAATCGAAGAGTGAGGGAACGATTACAACGTGACGATTTTTACTGGGGTCCCATCCAATGAATTTGCCACGGGCTTCTGATGGTATAGTTACGCCACTGGGTCTGAAGCTACCTATTGCGACATTCTGATTGCCTAGTACCGCTTCGTCATTGCGGTCTAAAGATGTTCAATGCTATCTATTGCTACATTCTGAATGCCCAGTACTTCTCACGTATTTTCTGAACATTTCCTGTAGCAGTTCCACGAGTTAACTGCACTACCTAAGGCACTCTGAACGCCTAGTACTCATTACCAACTTCTCACCCCCAGCCACAAACTCTGGAGAAGGACCTGGGAACCCCGACGGTCGGCTCTAGCAACTTAAAGTTCGGATGGATCAAGGGCGTGCTGATGAGATGTCTCCTCAACATATGGGGTGTTATGCTGTTCCTTCGGCTCTCCTGGGTCGTCGGACAAGCGGGCGTGGGTTAGTACCATTGTTTTGTTCTTCTTCTTATCAACGAGTAAGCATCCAATACCTTTGGTTGCGTAAGGACCTAATTCCTTGAACAGGAAAGTGGGAACTTCTTTTAAAATATTTGCCATACAGGGTTTCTGGTTATTGGCATTGGTCACGATCCCATGGCATGGTTGTAGGCCATGTTATCCTCTATCTAATAACCCAGTAATTCTTTATACAAGATGAACCATTTTCGAGATATTATGGGTTATTAGATAGGTGATAATATGTCCTCCAGGTCTGCTATGGGTTCGTGGCCAGATAACCTCTGCATATAAGGACATCTACAACATATAAGTGAGGATGTATGTTATAAAATGTGAACAATAAAAGCGTTATTTTCCGGCAGCGCAGTCAATGCTCCTGATCCTCACAACGTCGGTAGTCACCACCATCACGGCTCTCTCCATGTCAGCCATCAGCACCAACGGCGTCATCAAGGGAGGTAAGATTTCGGCCAAGATTGGATAAAATACTTTGATGTCATCGCTCCATTCGCATGCAATAAGTCCTTCATTGTATAGTCCGGCCAATTTCCCGGCACAAGTTCTGGACGGACCAGGAGTTTCCTTATAAGATATTTTTTATTACTGTTAATTATATAATTTTGCAAAAGTTTCTGTGTTTTTGCCTTTTTGGTCTAGCGGTGGCAAGCGCAACTGCTGATCGTTAGGTCCTGGGTTCGATCCCCACGTCGGACAGACGGTTAATGGGTTTTTCTATTAGGAATTTCTCAGTAGCAGCCAGGAGTTTGGATTTGTGCCCGGTTAATGGCAATAGACTCGCCTTCTATTACATGGGACTTAAACATAACGCCGATATTAGGGTGTTACTATATACCTCTGCCCAACCCTTCCGGGAATAGAGGCGTGATGTTATGTAAGTCATCATCCTCCTGCCCTTATCCCAACTTATTTGCGGTCGGCGTAGTATAACTTCTTCTTCCATACATCTCTATTAGCCGTCATCTCAGTAGTCACCCCCTTTCTAGCCATATCATTTTTCACACTATGTTATGTATGTATGTTATGTTATATAATTTTGTGAAAGTATCTGTATTTTTTGTATGGTCGGTGTAGAGCCTCTGGTCGCGCTCCATCTCCTTGAATCTGTCCTTCAGCTGTTGTCCCTTAGCTGCGTTGAATGATCGAACCGTCTATTATTAACAGGACATCACGGTATAGGTACTTAGGTTACACTTATCTTCTAATCATAAATTACTGTTACAGTCAATATTTAGATGTATTCTAAAGTAAGCAAGACATAAAATCTATGTATCATTGTTTTATTGTTTATTAAATATACGTCACTCACACATGCATGAGGTTGGTTTTAAATGATATTCGGTGGCTACGGATTTTATTGTTACATACATATATAAACTCACGCCTTTTTCCCACGTGGGTAGGCAGAAACTATAGAACGCCACATGCTACGACCGTTACATATTCCTTTCGCTTCATCCACATTCATACATCTTGTCATACACGCACGCCGATTCAGAGTACTACGCAACTGTCCTTTGTGAAGAACACAACTAATAACATCGATGTATGTCCTTCTAGGACGTCCACTACCGGATTTTAATGTTCTGTTTTTAAAATTAATCTATGATTAAATGCAGGCTGCTATAAATTTTTTTAAGGGGGTCTCGTGGCTTATTGGCAGCTGCGCGGATCATATGATTTGCAAGGTTAAGCTGCGGTTGTCGCGGTAAGTCCGTGGATGGGTGACTGTTCGTTACACATCGAGACCCCTCTGTGCCTCGGAGAGCACGTTAAACTGCTGGTCCTTGGGTTGCGGAGGTCTGATGGCACTCGCTCCGTGTCAAATACTGGTATTCAGCCGCATCTGGATAAAACGGAAGCTGATCCCAACATAGTTGGGAAAAGGCTAGGCAGAACATGCTATTCGTTTTTGTATCTCTTCGCATCCTGTTTTTTAATGGTCGCTAAGGCCGCGACCGCACTGCCGGATGCCTCTCTAAGAGAAAAGAAACAAACGAAAACATACAAGACCGGCCGCACTGTGCACTTGGCGTTATCAGATTTATTATACTCTTTATTCCATATTCAAGGTGGTACATACTACATGATATCCCGCTCCCTGGGTCCTGAGTTCGGCGGCTCCATAGGGCTGATATTCTCGATGGCGAACGCCGTGGCGTGTGCCATGTATGTCGTCGGGTTTGGCGAGTCGCTCATCACACTCATACCGGAGACACATTATATGGTCGACAAGGGATGGGTATGTATCTGTTTCGAAACGAATATTAACCTTTTGACCGTCCCAGTCGGATTTATATGACAAATAAAAATGTTTTCGTGCCCGCGTTTTCTCAGTCATATTTATACGACGGAGGCGACGTGGGTACGAAAACCTTTGTCGTATAAATCCGACTGGTACGGTCAAAAGGTTCAAGTAGGTTTTATATTGCGAAACTATAGTTGGAAACTTGCCCTCCCATCAATACAAATAAATAAAATTGAAATGTTTGTTTCTTATGTCAAAATAACAGCTTTTTACTAAATGCATATGAAAGTATACATATACGGTATTTAAAACAAAAAAAACAATTTTAGAATTTTTTGTCTGTTTGTTCCGGCTAATCTTCGAAACGGCTGAACCGATTTTGACGGGACTTTCACTGGTAGATAGCTAGGCTACTTTTTCTTTTTTTATAAGAAAATAATTAGGGCCCTGCGCAAATAAATTAAAACCCTCGGGCACAGCTGCTAGTGATCGATGTACCTAATGCTTGCCCCTAAATAGTTACATATGAGGGTCATGTTCAAAGTTGCTAAGCTATACTTTACCGACACTAGTTTCTTAATGAGAACCCCAATCTATTAACTGTATTGTTCATGGAGTACTTAACAAATGGAGTTATTATATGTTACGAACGAGTACGCTCAAAATCTTTGTAAACATTTTATGTGTCGCTACAACGAGTCGCAAATCAGCGATCTTCAATAACATACATTTATTACCCCATCGCATCTTCTGAACGATTATTTTCGATTCTTTGAAGCGTATGCGCACTTCATTTTCTAACTACTCAATGTATTTGATAAATCACTAAAGTTCCTTTGCCCACACAATTACAAAATACTATTATATTATTCTCACTTCGCAGGACCAAGCCATATACGGCTGTATAACAATAGTCCTGTTAACTGGTATAGTGATGGTGGGGATGGAGTGGGAGGCGAAGGCTCAGATAGTCCTGCTGGTGATACTGTTGGCAGCCATAGCAGACTTCTGTATAGGATCCATATTGGGTCCTAAGAGCGATGACGAGATGGCGCAGGGCTTCATCGGGTATAATTGTAAGTTCCCTGTATATTTTAAATATAGTAGCACCACAAGAATAATTAAATCGAGGTTGTCGACATGTGTGAGGTTGACTCAGCAGTCGTTGTGCTGATAGTCGTTACGGCCAATGGCGTAATAGCCAAGAGCCTCTAACAACATCCGATGAGGCTCTCGTTGGGCGGCTGGGTCAAGGGCCTGATACAAAAAGCGGTACTGCTGGACACGGCGCGTATTGTTAGGAAGTTCCTCTCTCTGAGACCTTGACCACTGGTAGCTTAGACCCTTTTCCCGATGCCGGTGGGCTAATGATTTTTTGTTTTTGTATAATAATATTAGGTCCCCACCTATGAAATTGGCGTTTTTTTCTCACAAATAGAAAACCTCGTCACTTCTATGATTTAAAATATTCATCAATTACTTGATATTATATCGAATAATGACCGTCATAGACAACTACCAATAGTAAAAAAACCTTATTACTTATAGTTTTCTAAACATAAAAAATACCTTAAAAATGACTCTTCTTTTTGTTAGCAGAAATGACCACTATTTTTGTTTTAACTTAGCCATAACTTATTTTTGTCGCATAATCTAAGTGGCATACGTTATCTTAGTTTTTAAACATTACTGCATAAAAGTTTCAAAATATTAGTGTTCATAGTTGTTAAATAAATTAAGAAAACGTTGGTATGAAAAATGCAACTTCTTTAAAATTCCCCATACAAAACGCTGATTTCATAGGTGGGGACCTAATATTTTTTAATGTAACTTATAAGTATAAATATGAATAATGGAACTAATCGAATAGAAGCGAATCTCCGGACGCGTTCAAGGTCACGATAATAGTCTACCGTGTCACGTCTGTTTAACCAACAAGTCAGTCAAGCAGCCATTGGTGTCGATTCTGTGGAGCACTTTGACAGGACTAAACTAAACTAAGGGAACGTACCTATACTACGTGACACATTTTTACAACTTTTTACCCCCCTCCTCTCCCTCGGTGACCACCCGAAGTATATTCCAATACCCCCCCCCCCCCTCCCCCTCTAGTTTTCACGTAGTAATTCAGAAATATGGTCTTAAATATATTTTTTTGAAAAAGAAAATTATTTGGCTCATTGTGCGTCAATGTTGCCACCTGTGAGTTTTAAAAGCGCTAAACGCTGCGCGCCATATTTGAATATAGTTCGAAAAAGCGCGAGATTTCCCTAAAGGATATTGACCACGTGACGAAAACCTAAGATCCCCCCCCTCCGCCCCTGTGACCAAGCGTGATATTTTGAAGACCCCTTCCCCCCTGAATAGGGCACGTAGTATGGGTACGTTCCCTAAGGGTGTTTGTCTCTTTCTGTTTCAATAGAAATAGAAAGTGACAGTTGCGTTTAGTCTAGTTTAGTACTGTCAAAATGTGCATCAGAATCGACACCACTACCGTATAGATTCACTTCTATACCGTTTATTTTATTCTTATGATAGCACTTCATTGTTGTCTCAATGGAGGTTGTTCTGAGCGAACCCTAGACTCAATTTTGGGTTAGATCCTAGGTCAGTTCATTCTACTGTTATAGCAAGGAGTTTGGAATTGTGTTCTGTTAATCGCTGATACGCCAATATGTCCTGACTTGAAAAGCGAAGTTTGGGTGTCTAGCAGATGGTACACCTTTGCCTACGGGAATATACCGTGACGATTTCGTGTATACAGTAGGAGCATGAAATGAATGCAGAGCTGGGGAAACCGTGTGGGTATGCGCTAGTGCTGTTAGGTGACAAAGACAGCACTAAATTTGCGAGAGTGTGAGGCGAGGTGTGCGGAGAGAGGGGGAGCTTTGTCTCAGGCCCAAAATGCATTCAAACTTGCGCGCGTACTGTATATTATAATGTCCGAAGCTAAGCGCGCACGGAGCTACCAAAAAATCTAACAATTGCAAGACGCAAAGTGCTAATCCGCAAACCGTCCAAATCCCGATCTACCCTATAATCATCAATAGATGAGGCCATCTACATCATGTTACTCTTATAATATTTACAGGGACGGTGCTTCAGAGTAACATGGGTCCAGACTACAGGTTCTTCGAGGGCGTTGAGCACAACTTCTTCTCAGTGTTCGCGATATTCTTCCCCGCTGCTACTGGGATATTGGCTGGCGCTAACATATCTGGGGATTTAAAGGTATATGATAAAACTTTGGTGTAATATCTAATTCATATTTTTCGTAACAATGCTCTTTCATTGTTGAATTAGATATTGAACTAATTTAAATGTGGAAATACACTCAAATAATACGGTCTTATTCATAAAAAGTTATCGAACATCTAAAAGCTTGCTAAAGTCTGGTGGTTAAAAAGTGTTATTCACAAACGCATTTTAGCACTTAAACGTTCTATAAACCTACTATAAAGTTATGAAAGCCAGGAGCCTACTTTAACAGTGTTATAAGGAAAACATGGCCGACTCTACAGCAGCTGATTAATAACAAAATGACATTTGACGTACAAATGACAACAAATGTCAGTTTCGTAAACAATCGTTCTTCGAGGAGCTGCATTTCTATTTAATTTATTTTACACTTCTGTTTAACCAATTTAGTTTATTATTATATACAATGCAAGCTCTACAAAGCTTGGATGCTAATGAAAGAATTGTACGTTTTGAAAACCGTCCGCTTCGAAGAAAGGAATAGACGTGATCCATTTTGATTTTTGTTGAGAAACAAATAAATTTTCTTTGGACGACGAAGACGGATATGGCATGTCCTGCAAACTAGAAAATGTGAAAGCAACCATAGTGGCTCTAGTAGTACTTCACGACCTCATAATATTGCAGTTGACCATGGAGACATGCAGTTAGAGGATAACAGTATCAAAGAATATCATACAAAGTGAAGTAACCCAAGAAGTTGCAAGGGGAAATGCAAATGCTAATGTTTTACAAACTATTATAAGGATACATTTTAGCGAGTAGTTCAATAATAAAAAGCTTGTATAAAAATATCAGTTTTATTTGTTTTTATACTACTCTAATTTAGCTTTTAGAACTTGTTATTTTAGAACAAACTTTTAAGTTTTTTATTTTTCGTTTTCCGTCTGTTCCTCAGGTAATAATTTTCTGTAGGCCGTTTCAGTTATTTTAATTACACATTATTATGTAGTCAAAAGGTTTCGCGCGCTTGACAGTTATAATACCAAATTCATTGACAAATTTTAATAACAATCACGTCTTCGCGTCAAAAGTGTCGAAACTGTAGACAATAACATACTTACAGTACGTAATAATGTCTATGGTCACAATTATTCTGTGCGTAGACAGACATTCTCATTTGACGATTCGATGTGTCGGTCAATTTGTTGGATTACTTCATTATAATGGCAACATTTTGATTTATATGAATTTAAACGACATATTAGTTAGAGAAGGTTTATGGAACGTTTATGAATACACAATTTTATCGAAGGTTTTATAAGCTTATCGAGCATTTTAACTAATGAATGTCTTAAACATTCTATAAGACTTTTTTATGAATAAGACCGTTAGTGTTCTGTGTTCCATAAATAATGAGAATTATCAAAAAGAGTTAAGTTCAAACAAAATTTTCTTTGTGGTTTCTGTTTGTTTTAATTAGAATCTGTTTAGAATCATAACCAAAAAGCACTTGAAGCCATCCTCATTTTTTAAGGTTAAATTTACTAGTAAAGGGAAAAGTAAATTATTAGACAAATTGCACTTTATTTATATTGATCATAAAGTTGAATTTACTTTGCAATCCGTTTCCAGGATCCTCAAAAATCGATTCCAAAAGGCACTCTCCTAGCGATACTGCTGACAACTATATCGTACCTGATGATCGCGGTCATCACCGGCTGGACGGTGCTGCGTGACGCGTCGGGTGACGTCACGGACATCAGCTCGTGGGCCATGGCCGCCTGCGCTGATAACGGCACCTGCGCTTATGGGCTGCAGAATAGTAACGATGTAAGTGTGGCAAAACGATCAAGTTTTCAATCTAACTAGCTAGATTCGGCTCATCAAGAATTTACATGGAGAGACGGCCATCCGAACACTATAACCTACTAAATGAGGAATATAGACATTTAAATAACTTGTGGCTAATTACCATTAGCGCAGATCATACAATTTGCGAGGTTAAGCTGCTTATTTCGGTTAATCCGTGAATGGGTGATCGTTCGTTACATATCAAGACCTCTCTGTGCCTCGAAGAGCATGTTAAACCGTCGGTCCCGGATGTTATACGAATACCTATGGCAGTCGTTAGGGGAAGTCAGAAGCCTGAAAATCTGACAACCGGTTTAACCTTAGGATATCGGCATTGCCCAGTGACTGGGTTGCGGAGGTCTGACGGCAGTCGCTCCGTGTAAAATACTGGTATTCAGCCGCGTCTTGTTAGACTGGAAGCTGACTTCAACATGGTTGGAAAAAACCTAAGTAGAATAGATATTTACATCCATGAAGATGCGCCCCACTCTTTGTCTAAATCACTACAGTGCAAAAGTGTGCATTATAAGTTGCTGTTGTGTTAATTCTATCGCCACACAATAGTTAGATATGTGTATACGCACATTAATATAAGATAGTAATAAGAAATATATGCACGCACCACGCGTATACCGACCACAACAAGGAGTGGGGCGCGTCTGAAGTGGATTGAGCACACTGTACTCAATATTCTCAAGTTTAGCTGGTCGTAATACTTTCGGTCTTCTGTCTACTCGTGACGTCGTGACGTGACGTCGTTAAACGTGCTATTCGAGCGAGGGAGCGGTCATGATGTGTAAAGGACGATCACTTACTATTTGGCCATCGTAGCGACGTTGAAAAAACCCTCGTAAACCGATCGACATGCACGGTAGCTATTTTATATTAAAATGATTGTCTAATTGTCACATTTCCGTTCCCAGGTGATCCGTCTAGTGTCTGGGTTCGGTCCGCTGATCTACGGCGGTTGCTTCGCGGCCACCCTGTCCTCGGCACTGGCGTCCTTAGTGTCGGCGCCTAAAGTGTTTCAGGTACGTTAAAATACTCATTTTATGCAAACAAAAATATTTAAAGATACGTGTCTTTACCCTTTTTTTTCTTTGGAAAATCCTCATGGATGTCCCTCGCCCGGGGAAGGCGAGGGCGTCTGCCGGACTTTTACCGGCTAAAAACCAACGGTGTCCCTCCTTCTGACCTAAAGCCGAGGTCACGAGATTCGCTATTGCATGCACCGCAACCCCGGCAGGTGTTTCTTAAACCTAAATATAATATAATAATAATAATTTTTATTCAAATTCATTAGAACTAAAATAATACAAAGTCATAAATACATTATATTCACATGTGTTACTTGCCTGAACTAGGTAACCCTGTGTTTCAGGCGAGAAGAGCAAATTTAGTCTAATCTAAAATAATCATATATTTATTATATAAAATAAAATAATAATCTAAGGTAATGGTTACGTAAACAATGTAATAAAAATGATTGACAAAGTAACATAATCCCTAGTGGCTACAATCTTCTTAAATGAATTACAATGAAAGGCTTGTTTACATTTTATACAAATTTTTAATAGCTGCTTATACAGTCACACATGATAATATTCTACTGACAGGTTGCGACTACGTAGGGCGACTAGGCGTGACTTTTTTGATTTAGCGACCTCCCGTCGGATCGCTTTGTCGCCTAGGTAACACAGAGCATCCTCCACATCTTCTAAAGCATGTTATAATTGCAGGCGCTATGTTCAGACAAGTTGTACCCGTACCTGGAGTTCTTCGCGAAGGGCTACGGGCACAACAACGAGCCGGTCAGGGGATACGTACTCACCTTCGTTATAGCTGTCGCTTTTATACTTATGGGTGAGTTTTTGGTTATAGAGTACTTGAAAGACTTGGAAAAACTGTAGAACTGTCTTCATTGATTGATTCCACTTCTAAAATTTCTGGAATAATGAATTTTGTACGGTATCTATACTATACAAGGATACACATGTTTCTTGGGGGTAGCTTTCAGTCGTTATCCTGTTGGCACGGGGAATTAGAATTCCGAATGAATAAGTTTTTTAAAAAGAAAGTACATTATGGTGTTGAGTGGCTATTTATTTGTAATCAAAATCTGGAATCTATTTTTTTTTCTAATCATCATAAATAATAGCGGTTCCTTAAGTTTAAAAATACTATTTTATCTTAAGACAAGAAGGTGGTCCCCATTACTAAGAAAAGGTTAGGTATTAATATGGTTATTATTCACAGGTGGTCTAAACCAGATTGCGCCGTTGATCTCCAACTTCTTCCTAGCTGCGTACGCGCTGATCAACTTCTCAACGTTCCACGCCAGTCTGGCCAAGCCAGTGGGATGGAGGCCCACGTTCAGGGTAAATATATCTTCAGTTTTATCATTATTGTATGTATATATTGTGTATTTTGTTATTATAAATTGAGTGTTATAACTTTTAGTTCTACAACATGTGGCTGTCCCTGGTGGGGTCGGTGCTATGTGTGGCGATAATGTTCGTCATCTCGTGGATCACGGCGCTCGTCACGTTCGGGTTCCTACTATCGCTGTATCTACTCGTCTCTTATAGGAAACCAGGTGAGATATCATTCTAACCACGGATATAGACTTAAATAGATAGCGTAAGTTAATCTTCTTTGCATACCATACGGTAGGAGCAATCCTCCTACTGCTCTTGGCCATGGGGCGGAGCTTATTGTAAAATAGTAACGTGATGATATCAAATAAGTTGCCTCCCAAAATCTCAATTCTATAAATTTTTTTTGGTGTCCTTCTCGACACGCCCTCTATCTCGCATCTCTTCGGGGTATCTGACGCCCCAAGCTTCAGCCCACCTAGCCTATAGGGTAAGTCAGACCCTGGCCGTTTTTCCACCGTACAGGGCCTAATATTGGCCTGGGAGGATTAAGGATGCAGTTTACTCAAAAATGGTTTTAGAATTTTAAGTTAAGGGCGCGTTTACACTACGTCGTGACGATAATAGCGACTATCGTATCTAGCTGTTCCCATTGGATCGCGACGACATTTTATCGTTTCACGACGGTCGCTTTGTCGTTTGCACATCAGTAGCAAGCTACAGGACGAGACGATAATTTTATCGTGGCCACGACAGATAGGCGTAACAACGACACATTACGATGTCGTGACGATAAATTTATCGTTGGACGACTGTCGTGCTAGCCGTTCCCATTGACTCTACAATCTGTCGTCACTGCAAAAACAAGTCGTGAACGACAGTTAATCGTGTCGTCTTATATGTGAACACCTCCATTTAAATATAATTATATATAAGATCCAACCAAAATACCTGGACAAACTTTTACAGAGTGTTCTGTACGTGTAACTGAACATATCTATGCAAAAAAAACGAGGACCAAGTGCTTTTTTTTTCTAACCAAAAATTATTTTTCAAATTTAATTTTACTTTTTTTATTTTTTTTTAACATTTTTCACTTCACTGTTTAGGTAAAACACGGCACGGAATTAGCGCACGCCCCGATGGCGGTCGATGCATAAAAAATGAATGCGTTTATTCTTAAAGAGTACTGGCAATTTCAAACGCAATTATTATTTGGTTAGAAAAAAAAACACTTGGATCTCGTTTTTTCTTGAATAGATAAGTTTAGTTAAACGTATTGAACACTGTGTAAAAGTTTGTACAGGTATTTTGGTTAGACCTTATATAAGCCACGACACTTAAAACTACACGACTATCTGTCGTCACGACAAAGTGGGAACGCGGCCTAACGGTTGGTTACTCCAATAGTTGACGTCAGAGCCGTTTCAGCAATTGACAGGATGCAAGTACTAGGAAACTTCTAGTACCTTTTTCCAATATATAAATAATTCGTGTATATGACGTGTTTCCATCCGCAGACGTGAACTGGGGTTCTACGACGCAAGCGCAGACGTACAAGACTGCGCTAACCGGCGTCTACCATCTGAACGCAGTTACAGAACACGTCAAGAACTATAGGTCAGTGGACTTTGATATACATAGTTATTAGTAGGTTTTAATTAAGCGCCATCGGTTCATGGTTGATATACCAAAAACCCGAACGAAGCGTTTGATTCCACTTTCATTGTGAAAACCGCCAAACATTGGAATGCGCTGCCTGAGTGGGTGTTCCCCGACAGTTACAATCTGGGTATCTTCAAGTCACGAGTGAATCGGTTTCTTCTGGGCAAGCGTGCTCCATCGTATACCGCATCATCGCTTAACATTAGGCGAGATGGCGGCCAAACGCAGGCCTAGTAATAAATAAAAATAATAATTAAAGAAAGCTTTATTTTACGGGATCGACTTATTAATTAGTCTATAGGCGTGTATAGTGCTTGAGTGAATACATGTGCGGATCAGAATTTGTGAAGGAAAACATCGTGAGGTAACCTACACACCTGAAAGAGTTCCAAAGAAGTTGTCAGCATTTCTATTATTGTCGTTATGTGCCTCGCTCACGCACATTTTCTGTGTATAATTATTGTGTTTAAATAGTGGATCCGCCATTATTAATTCCATTCTTTCGGGTTGATGGATTAACAATCTGGTAAAGGTAGCAGAGACTAGCGGCGGATAGCGGCTCGAAGTCGTTGGTAATGGACGCTTACGTCCAGTAGTAACGCCTGACGTTAGATGATAATGATGTTGTTTCCTGGCAGGCCTCAGATCCTGGTGCTGACGGGCTTCCCGGGCGAGCGGCCCATACTGACTGACTTCAGCTATCTACTGACTAAGGGGCACTCGCTCATGCTGTGCGGACATATCATGCAGGTAAATATTTTTGGATATTTTCATGCATTTGGTATGTTTTGCAATAAAAAGTTGCGTTATTCTTTGATTGTTTTCAAATATATTTTTTATATTCAGTGCACGGCTCCGTTGAATATATGTCTCGAACATTTGAATGAAAATCATCTTTCTAATTAGCTGTCTCGCTTTATCGACTGTCAGTGTTAATTTTAACGAATGTAGATAGCAGTCTCCAGACTGGCAAACGAGATCGGAAAAAGCAGGCGTACGTTCGTAAGGCGTGAAGTCCAAAACACAAACGAACGTGCGGCCTAGCCAGCCGCGGTACACTACCGGCTCCCGCAAGCGAGACCGGACAACTGCCCATTGCGGCTGGACGTGACTAATGACGATATAGACAGTTCCATCCATGAAAATGCGCCCCACTCTTCGTTTAAATCGCGTGTTCTCTGTCACTCTTCATCTGTGAGAGACAACACGCGATTTAGAAGAAGAATGGGGCGTAGTTTCGTGGATTGAACTTACACCCATATTCTAAGACGTTCCTCCAAAACGTACTCGACTCATACTCGACTCAGGACGGCCTCGAAAACACCTTCAAAATTGTATTCTTAGTCGCAATTTCGAGTGAACTTTGAGGTTCCTCGACTGAGGGGTCCACAAATGAGTCGAGGTAGAGTGTTGTCATTACGTCATAATTTTGTTCATCTGCATCGCGCAAATAATGCCACGATAAATAGTTGTAAGGATTATCGTAAGCATATTCGTAAAGTCTTCAAAATTCATTTTTGTTACATACGAACTTTGACACTGCTTTCCTTAAGGTAGGTTCCGAGGTACCTTGAGTTAGACAGATGATTCCTTACCTCGACTGAGGAAAAATCTCGAGTCGAGGACGTTTATGTCAACTATAACCACCGATGGTAGTGAAAAAGGCTGAGTCGAGGTGGAGTCGAGTCCAGTAAGTTTTGGAGGAACGTCTTAGAATATGGGTATTAATATATCTGAACTGAAGGAACGAATAATTAATAGCTATGTATGAAATCCGTAGGGTCAAGTAAGTCATCGTGGTCGCGAGGCGCTAGCTAGCCGCGCCTACCAGTGGTTCAGCAGACGGAAGATCAAGGCGTTCTACTCCATAGTAGATGACGTGGGATTCAAGGACGGCGCCAGCGCACTAGTGCAGGTAACCCTATTACTATACTAAGGAGTAGGAAACATGAAAAAAAAACCCACTTAGCCTGTCCTATTTCACATGTCTCTGATCATTCAGTAGGTCTAGCACAAATTTTGTCACACGACTAAGGTAAACGTAATTTTAAAGCGAATGAATTTTGAATAGGAAATACTCGTTTCGCACATACTATTTCATTAAATTGAAAACTTTATTTACATCTTAATGAGAGGCATTTTAGCACCACGAGTGAATTGCGCGTCTATCGCTCGCCGCGCGTAACTCGGGGCGCTAAAATGCCTCACGTTAAAAACACGTGTCTACTATTCGTATTTTTTTAAATTGAATTTTATAAGCTTCCGTGCAGGGTTAATCTATGTCAGCAGTACATCACGAGGTTTGAAGGAATTACATGATTTCATTTACACCCTGCATACGATATAAATTGTGAATGTCGCAAAAAAGAACCAAAATGTTATAGGACAGTTTGTATTTGCAATGCGAGCGTTGCAAATGTGCTAGATTTAGACGCTAACAGCACTCCCCAGGATTGCAGCAAAGATGCGGTGCCATGTTGCTTGTGCGTGTACGCATCATTAGATATCTTAACAATATGAGCATTTCTATTCCAGGCAAGTGGTCTTGGCAAGCTGAAGCCAAACATTCTTCTGATGGGTTTCAAGGAGAACTGGCAAACGAGTGAGAGAAACGAAATCGTTGACTATGTTGAAGTCATGCAGTAAGTATACACCCATATTCCAAGACGTTCCTCCAAAACTTACTCGGCTCATACTCGACTCAGAACGGCCTCGAAAACACCTTCAAAATTGTATTCTTAGTCGCAATTTCGAGTGAACTTTGAGGTTCCTCGACGGAGTCATTACGTCATAATTTGAATTATCTGCATCGCGCAAATAACGCCGCAATAAATAATTGTAAGGATTATCGTAAGCATATTCGATAGTCTTCAAAATTCATTTTTATTACGTACGAACTTTGACACTTCCTTCCTTAAGATAGGTTCCGGGTACCTTGAGTTTGACAGATAATTCCTTACCTCGACTCAGGAAAAATCTCGAGTCGAGGACGTTTATATCAACTTGGTAGTGAGTCGAAGTGGAGTCGATACGAGTAAGTTTTGAAGGAACGTCTTAGAATATGGGTGATAGAATTTTTGCTATATTAGTGCACCAAATGGGATACTTTTATGACCTTATCTGCGATTGATGAAGCGATCAGGAGATAGTACCGCTTGCCCATCGTAGTGGTACTGGTAGTACCTCCATTTGAAAAAGCCATATGTCCAGTAATAATGGACTGCAATTGGGTTAGGAAGTAACGAACAATTTTTTCCGCAATACGTATTTGGTTTGATTTACTTAATGATACTGATAACTTATCCAAGTATTTTTGTATAGAATAATGATTATTGTATCTTTAATATTATCGTAAAATCTGCAAAGACACTTACTATGAAAAACTATTATATCAAATACGAATCCTTCATTTTAGCAAAGCGTTAGACGTGCACATGGCTATAGCGTTGCTTCGCGTGGAGGGTGGGCAGTACACGAGCGACACGTTAGACGACGACCTGCAGGCGTATCTAAGCGACGTCAACCTTAAGGACTTGTCCGCGTTCTCACGTAAGTAGCCCAGGAACTGACCTCGGCGTGTTCAACGTGCAGCGTGGCGTTGTATAGTACAATTGTGCGAGTTTTAGGCAGTTCTATCCACGGCTTACGACACTACAAAATGAAGTGACGAGTAAAAAAGCGCTATACAACGTGTTACAAAAATACCCCTAAAGCCGAAAGGCGGTTTAAAGGTTCCTTGTAAAGAGTCTATTGGCAATATTTGAAAACTGCAGATCGATTCTAAAAAAAAATTTGGATAAAACAAAATAATCATCATTAAAAGGCAATCTTGAAAACATAAAACTAAAGAGTAGACTACCCAGAAAGTTATTTACATTCTTACCTAATTTCCTCTGAGAGATAAATGACAACAACCATCAAAGACTACTTGATTATTTTACTTTTTCATGGGGAATTATGTAGCACGTTGTATAATAGTATTCTATGAAGTTTTTACTACGACAATAGTAATGACTTATCGTTTCGTAAGTAAACGGTTCATATGTAGAAATGTATAGCGTTCGGAATCACATAACATCACGCCTGTATTCCCCGAAGGGTTGGGCGGAGGTGTATAGTGACACCATCGTTATGTTTAAGTCCACTGTAATAGAAGGCGAGCCTATTGCCATCAACCGGGCACAAATCCATACTCCGGGTTGCTAGGTTGCTACTGAGGAGAGTTCCACACGGAAAAAGCCAATAACATTTTGCCCGATCTGGGGATCAAACCCAGGACGTTACGATCAGCAGTTGCGCTTGCTACCTTTAGACCAACGTGGTATCGGAATGGTTACCTCAATTTGTCGCGTTGTTTCGTGAACCGTGGAAAAACAGCCTTACTCGTTCTATACAACGCTTCCCGGCGTTATCGCTTGGTTAAGACATACATTTTCTTGCACTGAATAAAGTTTTAATTGTGGTTGATGGGATGTAAATGATGACGCTTTTCTTTTAAACTATTTTAAATGTTTCTATTTTTACAGAAATGTGTAACCACACTATTGCTTTTTTCATTGTTATTTTCTTATTTTGTATAAGTAGGTATTTATAAATATTTTCCAACCACAGAAATTGGGTCTTAAATCTTTCAATAAATATGTACAGTCAATATCAAAAGTTAGTGATGATTGTTCAGTTTCAAAATTGTTTTGCGAATGAAAAAATATGATACAGTTTATAATACTATGATAGTTATAGAAAGATAAAATGCTTCTTCGATTATTATCTTCTAAATACCGAAAAATTCATCGGTTGATTGAATCTTCGCTACGTAACTTAGTAGAAGTTCTTTATTGAAAAAATTTATAGCTTCTCGTGACGGGGACTTTAGAAAAATAATGTCATTCTACAATTATTATTTCCAAAATACCGAAAAATTCATCGACTTTTTCTGTTGACTGTACAACCTAATTGGACTGATAAAGAAATATAAGTTAATTGCAAGACTACTCTTATTTCTTAATCGGCCCCAACTGAGACTAACAAATCTATCTTGCAATGTTGTCATAGGCCTATTTTGTCACCATATCTAAAATAATTATACATAGACAACTGTATACAATCAATGTTATTCTTAAATAGCAACACTTTTCGGTCTATTAGTGATAACGCAATTTTCCTCTTGTATTCTGAATTAACTGTAATCGGTGTTAGAGAAATATTTTATATGACTAACTAAACGATTTTACATCAGCATTAACACATAATTTCGACTATAAGCTCCATTATTTCTTGGTTAATAATATTATACACATTTGTTGCGGAAAATATGCCTTATATTAGGGAACGTACCCATACTACATGACCCGTTCAGGGGTGGGGGGGGTGTCTTCAAAATACCACGCTTGGTCACAGGGGCATTTGATCATATACTACGGGGGTCGCCGAGGGGGGGAGGGGGGGAGGGGGGTAAAAATTGTCAAAAATGGGTCACGTAGTATGGATATGTTCCCTTATTATAATGTCGTATTAATACATACGGCGTCTTCTATCACGTCAAGTGATTTTTGAAGGTACTTGCGCGTTCCGTTAGCTTCCAATGTGAACTATGTATTCCAGCCGTTAAAATTTTATAAAAAAACAAATCTATGGTTGTGAAACATTAATTTTGCTTTTAGAATCTATTATTCTTTAACATGAATGGGTTGTGTGAAGGATGATATGGGTAAGAAAGGAGTGAGTACTGAGATGATGGAGGAAAATGGAAGAGGAATACATGTTCTGCCGACCACACCTAGTGTGGGATAAGGGCAGGAAGATAATGAGTCTATTATTCTTCAATTATTTTTGTTTTCCAAACTTTTGTATAAAAGCAAAATAAATTATTCACGATTATAATTTTCATGGCCGGGCTATAAATGAATGAATAGATTCTCAAATATTCAGCACACGAAATAGAAAAAAAACTATTAAAAAAAACGCTTTCCCCACGCTTTCGCTTCGCTTCTGCGGACAAAAGCGATAATCGACTGATAAGTTCTGCGTATTTTCCGCAACGAATGTGTTCAATATGTGTGTATCACGCGGCCATCACACACCAGCTTCTGTTTAGGTTCCATGGGCGATAACAAGGAATCTAAGTCCAATGAGAGCCTCAACACGCATTCTAGAGGTGAGTTATCATTTGTTTTATATTATTTTGACTAAGTTTTAAAACACGTTTTATCTGTCTATTCTATGCATAATTCAGTGGCTAATATTATTTTCTTTTTCTTCCTTTAAAGTCCAACGCAGATGAGGGACAGTCCTCGGCGTACTTCTGTCTGTGAAAAGATAAAACATGTAGAATTGCATTGCATAACTCACGCCACGGACTATAAGTACCGTGTAGTGTTTTATTTGTTCACGGATGGAAAAACGCCGATGACTGTTCCTCGACTGCGTTGGGCTTTAATTTTTCTTCGGTACTGAACACAGAACTGAATGATTTCTGCTGTTTCTAAAATATAATTGTGACTCAAAATTACTTGCGTGTTGAAAAAACACGCTGTAAATAACTGCTAATTATACCAAAATGCTGTGAAAATTATTTAGAAGTTTGTAACGGATTCTGCGTAAGCGACAAACACGACGCGATGAAAAGTACGCGTTACGTCACGTTTCATCGCAGGCTGCTATGTACTTAGACCGCCAGCAGGGAATGCAGTTGTTTTGATGGCGTTCGTCGTGTTCGCAGCATCGCGTCGCCTCGCATTTGTCGCTTTCTCAGGACACCCCATACCTATGGTGCTAAATAGCAAACAAGCTTATTACTACTTCATCATATTAGCCCGCAAACGTGCCCCGGAACACCTTTGAATAAACCACCACAATTGACGCTCACGCAGGGATATTATAATCTGAATTTGATAATCACATGTGTTAACGGCGAACGAAAAAGATCGTGAGGAAACCTGCATACCTGAGAGGGCTGAAAAAGTTCTCGATGGTCTGTGTAGTCCGCCAACCCGCACCAGGACAGTATGGTGGACTAAGGCCTAAACCCTTCTCATTCTGAGAAGAGGCCCGTGCCCGCAGTGTTATGTCAACTAATCTTCTATCGATAATTGTTGATCAAAGCAACTAATGTGATATGACCAAAACACTACCAAGCTAACCAATAACATCAGTTGACATGTGAATTAACAGCTGATTAATTAATTTAAGCGTTTTAGAAACATTGATAACTAGACTATTACCCGCGGTTTCACCCGCATCCTAGGAGAACTACTTGATGTACCCGGATAAAAAGTATCCTGTGTGTTAATCCAGGGCATAGTCTATCTGTGTGCCAAATCTCATCCAAATCCGTTCAGCCGTTTTTGCGTAAAAGAGTAACAAACATCCATACATACAAACTTTCGCGTTTATAATATTAGTAAGGACATCAGCAAGCACATTGGGGCACCCGCGCGAACGCCCAATGAGTATTCCCAAGGAGGGTTGATGTCAGACAGGCGGCCGGTCATAAAACAATAAGCCAAAACCTCTAACAACATGGATTTATGAAATACATGTTGTGCCGACCCCACCTAGTGTGGGATAAGGGCAGGAAGAAGTTTTAGAAACATTGATGATGTACTTAAAAGGTACCTGTGTGTAGGTAGCAGCATGTCGGACGTGTCGATGGGGGGTTCCCCACAGTTGCGGCGCGCCGTGTCTGCTGACCCCGCTGCCTTGAACAAGGATCAGGTGCAAAAAAGTGATAGCAAAGAAAGGTACCTATTTCTATAATTTCTTGGGCCCAAACTTCCGAAAAATATTTAACATGCTTTGAGATTAGAAGCCTTAATCCCATTACACATGGTTCAGTTTCTATTGCAAATAAAATTGTTTTATGACCATTTCAATACTTTTTGTCATTCTGGAATCAACTTAATGTACATGTTCTTAAAGATGACATTTGTGTAAGTTGAAATAATATGTACCTATTTTCTATTTTCATATTGGTTTGAGTATAGCTACTGTCAGGCTGTGCGTTAGTTAGGCAGCATTGCGTTTGCTGTGGAACCCGAAAGATCCATAACATAACATCACGCCTGTGTTCCCCAAAGGATTGGGCAGATATGTATAGTAACACTCTTATTTCGCCGTTATGTTCAAGTCCCATGTAATATGGGGCGAGCCTATTGCCATTAACTGGACACAAATCCAAACTCCGGGCTGCTAGTTAAGAATTCCACACGGAAAAACCCAATAACCCTGCCCAACCTAGAAATCGAACCCAAGACCTCACGATCACCAATCGTGCTTGCCACCACAAGATCCACAGCCTTCCTTATTTTCAACCTATTGGTTTCCAAGTCTATTCTCAAATTCTACGTTGCTTAAAAAGAACATGTTCAAATCTAACGCCCATATTGCAATTTTATTGTTAATTGTGTACAACTCAGTTTATGTCAAAAAAACAAAGTACATAATATTCAGTCGTGTCTACGTACTTTACGTAATTCCAAAGTTTTCTAACATCACCAACCAATGTCTAGCCACAGTAAAGGGATCGGCAACGCGGTCCGCCGCGCTCTGGGCACGTCGACAGCGCGACGCACGTCTTCGTTCACGTCCGTGGAACAGTTCACCAAGCGACAGGCCGGCACCGTGGACGTCTGGTGGTTGTATGATGATGGAGGTAAGAATACGTTCTATCGAAGTTTCAATGCTGGACGTTGAGACTCCACATAAATGATATATCGCCGATGTGGACGGGTGATGATCGTAGATACGGACGTATTTATTTATTTACTCTGGAAGACTTGCAGCTTAACTTATAGCTTAAAGTTATAGGTCTTGAGTTCAAACCCAAGGTACACACCTCTGACTTTTCGGATTCATGTGCGTATTGTATAATTATCACTTGCTTAAAAACGATGATGGAAAACATCGTGAGGAAATCGGCATGCCTGAGAGATATTTCTCGACGGCATGTAAAACCAAGTCAGAGGCCCATGGGCGGCATAAACTCTGACACCAGGTTAGTCAATAACCACACGAAAAGAAGAAGAAGATAGCTTAACAAATCAGATTAAACACAGTAAGTTAGACTGCCAGCCAATTACAGGTTTTCACTTAAAAAAATAGAATAATTCTAAGAGTCTGTGAACAACACAGTACTGCCAACGGTAATTAGGGAACAACAAAGCGCAAAATAAAAATAGATATGACTAATTAACAAGTTACTAATATACTATAACCTCAATCTGATTACCTGTTCTGCGATCTAGCGTATATATAATATACTAGCTGTGTCCTCACGGCTCCACCCGTAGCCTATGTAACTCAGTGATAATGTAGCTTTCTAACGGCAAAATAAGTTTTGAACTCGGTCCAGTAGTTTTTAAGTTTATTCGTTAAATACAACCTTCAAATCTTTCCTCTTTATAATATTAGTATAGATATACGTATATACTTAGCGAACATGACACACGTATGTATATGTACTCAAAAATATGTTTTTAATACGCAGGTTTAACCTTACTCCTGCCTTACATATTGTCGACGCGTCGCGCGTGGTCATCGTGTCCGCTGCGAGTATTCACACTCGCCAATAAGAATACAGAACTCGAGATCGAGGAGCGAAAGTAAGTCATAATAGGGGTTTGTTGCATTTGTGTGGGGTTTGACCTTATAACTCACAATATTACCAGTCCGACACTTTGTGAATTAATGGTAATCCACGACCGATGCATATAATATTTAATTAACCATCGTTGTCAACAGCATGGCATCCCTGCTATCCAAATTCAGGATAGACTACTCAGCTTTAAAGATGGTGGCAGACATTACGCGGCGACCCAAGGACTCTACGCTCGCCTACTTTGACAAACTTGTGGCGCCCTTCAAGTGCGCTGATGATGACAACAGTATGTATCATTTTTTTTTGTGTTAAGCCTTATCCTCTTTATAACAAAAGATGGTTTAAACCAAAACTAAGGTAAACAAAATATACCCATCACTTTCCAATGTTATATCAAAATAATAAAAAAAGAGACGGGCCTATATACAAACTTGGGTTTTTCTTAGACCATCTTTTGCAATAAGGGGGTGTTAGTTTCCCTAGATGTGAATTTGACCTGCACACAGTTGACGGTGTGGCTGGATGTAAATTAGGTTCTAACAACACACCGGTGCGATAGGGAGATAATCATACCATTTTGCCAGCTAAACAAACCCGTAGGCCGGTGGCTGGTAAATGCTGCATGTGGGCCGTACGCACGACGGCTCCGTCAGTTCATAATTTGACCTGCACACAGTTGACGGTGTGGCTGGATGTAAATTAGGTTCTAACAACACACCGGTGCGATAGGGAGATAACCATACCATTTTGCCAGCTAAACAAACCCGTAGGCCGGTGGCTGGTAAATGCTGCATGTGGGCCGTACGCACGACGTCTCCGTCAGTTCATAATTTGACCTGCACACAGTTGACGGTGTGGCTGGATGTAAATTAGGTTCTAACAACACACCGGTGCGATAGGGAGATAACCATACCATTTTGCCAGCTAAACAAACCCGTAGGCCGGTGGCTGGTAAATGCTGCATGTGGGCCGTACGCACGACGTCTCCGTCAGTTCATAATTTGACCTGCACACAGTTGACGGTGTGGCTGGATGTAAATTAGGTTCTAACAACACACCGGTGCGATAGGGAGATAACCATACCATTTTGCCAGCTAAACAAACCCGTAGGCCGGTGGCTGGTAAATGCTGCATGTGGGCCGTACGCACGACGGCTCCGTCAGTTCATAATTTGACCTGCACACAGTTGACGGTGTGGCTGGATGTAAATTAGGTTCTAACAACACACCGGTGCGATAGGGAGATAACCATACCATTTTGCCAGCTAAACAAACCCGTAGGCCGGTGGCTGGTAAATGCTGCATGTGGGCCGTGCGCACGACGTCTCCGTCAGTTCATAATTTGACCTGCACACAGTTGACGGTGTGGCTGGATGTAAATTAGGTTCTAACAACACACCGGTGCGATAGGGAGATAACCATACCATTTTGCCAGCTAAACAAACCCGTAGGCCGGTGGCTGGTAAATGCTGCATGTGGGCCGTACGCACGACGTCTCCGTCAGTTCATAATTTGACCTGCACACGGTTGACGGTCTGGCTGGATGTAAATTAGGTTCTAACAACACACCGGTGCGATAGGGAGATAACCATACCATTTTGCCAGCTAAACAAACCCGTAGGCCGGTGGCTGGTAAATGCTGCATGTGGGCCGTACGCACGACGGCTCCGTCAGTTCATAATTTGACCTGCACACAGTTGACGGTGTGGCTGGATGTAAATTAGGTTCTAACAACACACCGGTGCGATAGGGAGATAACCATACCATTTTGCCAGCTAAACAAACCCGTAGGCCGGTGGCTGGTAAATGCTGCATGTGGGCCGTGCGCACGACGTCTCCGTCAGTTCATAATTTGACCTGCACACAGTTGACGGTGTGGCTGGATGTAAATTAGGTTCTAACAACACACCGGTGCGATAGGGAGATAACCATACCATTTTGCCAGCTAAACAAACCCGTAGGCCGGTGGCTGGTAAATGCTGCATGTGGGCCGTACGCACGACGTCTCCGTCAGTTCATAATTTGACCTGCACACGGTTGACGGTCTGGCTGGATGTAAATTAGGTTCTAACAACACACCGGTGCGATAGGGAGATAACCATACCATTTTGCCAGCTAAACAAACCCGTAGGCCGGTGGCTGGTAAATGCTGCATGTGGGCCGTACGCACGACGGCTCCGTCAGTTCATAATTTGACCTGCACACAGTTGACGGTGTGGCTGGATGTAAATTAGGTTCTAACAACACACCGGTGCGATAGGGAGATAACCATACCATTTTGCCAGCTAAACAAACCCGTAGGCCGGTGGCTGGTAAATGCTGCATGTGGGCCGTACGCACGACGGCTCCGTCAGTTCATAATTTATCTAACCTTAAACGCAGGCGTAGCGAATACGAACGAACGTCTAAGCTGGACGAATATCAGTGCGGTAAGACCTCAAGAAGCATAAGTAAGTATCACGTTTGTTCCCAGCGGGCATCACAGAAGCGGATCTCCTGGCAGCCCAAGACCGCACGCACCGCCACCTGCGCCTGCGTGAGCTGATCTTGTCGCAGTCCCGCAGCGCGCGCCTGGTGTGCGTGACGCTGCCCATGCCGCGCCGGCGCGCCGTGGTGCCGCCGCCGCTGTACGTGGCGTGGCTGCACGCCATATCCACCGCTGCCGAGAGGACGCTGTTGGTGCGGGGGAACCATGCGGCCGTGCTCACATTCTACTCTTAACGACATTAATGAACCACTTAGGGAAATATCTCTAACTTTGATGAATTAAACCAGCTATAGATAGTACACATTATAGTTTCACGTTATGACAGCAGTTGCGGGTAGAACGCTGTTGTTTAGAGGGAATCGCGCAACTGTGTTAACATTCTTCCCTTAGTTCATACTGTCCCACTCCCCACATTACCCATGAAACCACGTACCTGTGTTAACCTACTCTTAGTACCTCTTATTTCCAGAATAGTTCTTTATAACGAATCGTACTCTCCATTCCCTTCTGCTATACAACAATTTTGTTTCCGTGTAATTGTTAAAGTTACGTAATGTAAACGAAGATACTTCAAAACAGAAATTTCCTTCCATGAAATAGTAATGTTTTCTCTTCTTCTCATTTTCGTGACGTAATACTGTACTATTATTTTTGTCTTTCATATACATGCAGCCGCCAGAAAACTAACGAACGAAACGAATAACCAATAAATGAAAACAGGTCTTCACATGTTCTTGCTATGGATAGACTCGATTCGATTTTTAAATGTTGCTTTGTGCCACCCCTGTATTCCATGGTACCACCACAATGTACGCCCCACATTTGACATTTGCACAGGGTCTTCACATAATCACCGACAGTCGACTGCGCTCATAACTAGAATGCGACAACCAAAATTTCATGTCCCTAACTGCGGTGTAGCAGCTCGGGACAAGCTTCGCTCATTATCCCAATAAGACCCGTACTATTTCTCTGCAAAACCTTTTCGGTTGACTGATTGTATGGAGTTAGATAGATAGACTGCGGTTACATCATATTCCCATTCAAAAGAAGCTCCTATTATCAAGAATCTTGTGTATTGAATGAGCAAGAAATTTAAGATAACTGTCACAAGTGATAACTTTCGGATCTGCAAAATTTTGACTTCAAATTAGATAGTAAGATTTAGGTTGTCATTAAGGCTTCGTATCTCGCTTACCACCTCCTTGCTACACTCATGGTCAGTTGATTCCTTACCAATAATACTCACATCGTCCTTAGAGTAGATAGTCTACCTTTCCTACCGAGTGAAGAGATCTTTTACGATATCTGCTCTCCTAGTACATGTGACATTTACCAGTACAAAAAACCAATCGAACCAAAGTTTTATTGTAATTTTTTTACGTAAATGCTTTTAGTTTTAAAATGTAGTGTAATTTTATTGTGTAGTGACTTTACCAGTGTGTATTAGATTATATTTTATAGTAATGTAAATTCTAAATCATTCCACTGTGTCGTGTTCTTATGCCTCAATGGTTTTTCAAAACGGTATCCAGAAACTTTTTAGAAGCAATCCAGTTTGGAGTGCCCCTTTGAAGACACGTTCTTAGCGTGTTGATGGCAATCTAAATTGAGTCGGCCCAGAACTTAGCTACGAGTTTAGCGTTACCAGTAGCGTCCATTAGTTCCTGTAACGTGCAGGTATCGGGGCACGCAGGGCATGATGTCAGGTGTACCATCGTTTGTGGAACAGCACCCACATTTACATTCCAAGCTGGAATCGTCTATGAATCTCCACCTGAGCAGGTTTTGGTTTATGAAGAAATATAATGCTTTTATTAATCTTAACGATCAATCAAGATGAGCTGAAACTTTACTTGAAAAAACGGTTCAAATATATTCGTGCGTTGATTGCCAATTTTGCTTAATGTTATATTATATGGAGTATACGTCAATCGAACCTTGTTGGTGCACTATTAACAAAACATACTCAAATAAAACAATCAGTCACATTCATTGACACGTTATTCCTTGAATTTTTCAACACATTCACCAAGTTGAGCCGAATGGGTACATTTTGTAACCGTTTTAAAATTCAATTGAGGCTGAGACCGAGTAATATACTAACGAAAGTACAAATAATGATGACGAGTGTTGTTTATTAACAATTTACATTTTGTATTAAGTAGTTTGTTTTTATTTATTTATAAATCGTTAGTGTCTGGAGATCTGATGGTCGAGATGTTGAGTCCCAGGAACAATTGGGCAGTAGTTTTATGAAAGTTCTTGACCAATGCTGATATGCACCATTCTTCTTTATTCTTCTAGACAGGGTTAGCAATGAATTAACATGTGTGTCTTATACTAATTCAGATAGAAAAATTACTAACCTAAGTCACCTCTGAAGGCACCGAAAAGGTGCCTGGTATTATACGAATAAAATATTAAAAATGAAGTCCTAATAATGTTGCCTTATTAAGTAAATATTGGCAGATTAAAAAACACATTTTATTAAATATTTTTCTAATGTTGTACAATTTTACATTATACATTATTATATTTTTATTATTTAGTAATTTTTGAGCGTCTTTATGGATTTGGAAACAATGAATTTAAAATAGAACAATTTGATAAATGCCTTATATGGCTAACTGTATTTTGCTAGATAAAAAATTACTATCGTGGTACTAGTATTGAATAATTCTAAAAGTTTCTGATACCTAGTTTATATGACGAAGATTTTTCAGGAGTTTTATTATAAGTACAAAATTTTGCAAGGATTATCGTAAATTGGGCCAGACTACTAATGATCCTATCACATTTACATAATACTTTTACCTTGATTTGCGAAGGATTAAAAAGATACAATGTATTAAAAATATTTTTTGCAATTTATTTTTTGTCTTACTGTCTTAGGTTCAGTTGCACCAACTCACTATAACCGTAACCATACCAAAATTTCTGTCAAATCAGTACAAATTTGGCATAAATATGGCAAGTTAACAGTGACAGTTAGTTTGTGCAACTGGACCTTAGTAATTTTCATAATGTAAGCTATTTTCCAGTGAAATCAATGTTACCAATTTGTGTAAGATTTTTGTTAAATGTAAAATCAGAGTGCTTTTTACTAATGTGACTAAATTATTGGCATCTGCTTTTATATTATATAATTGCGATTAATTTATTAACTAAATATCAAACTTTTTTGTGAATATTGTGACAATTAGTTGATTATGTTATTAATTTATACTTTCTGTTTTTTTTTTAATCCCTGTTTTGTTAATAACATTTTAGCTAGATTTGACCCAACCTCGTAATTTATTTTATTTGTAAACGTTTATTGTACAAATAGTGTAGACAAAATGATTGTGATTAAACGAGTTGATGATGATATCTATGGTATTTCTTTAACCTTATTTTTAAATCTTACCCAAAAATATAACTTAAAAGAAATATTTAAAAATAAAATGATGCTGATTTCACATGTTATATTTCAGTTCTAAAATTTGTAGTTAAGGACCCTCCTGTTAGGAATATATTCTATGATAGGTGCCGATGTCTAAGTGGAGTATCGGTATGCTACCTCCATTAGATTCTCCGAGTTGACTTCTGCTTTACAAAGAATGGACCCAAATGTAAACTCAAAAGACTCGTCAAGGATCACTACCTATCAATATAGTTAATTTTGCATCTTTATGTATAGTTATTTATTGTCTGTTTATATTATGTATTACATACACATTACACTATATATATTTATATATATATATTTATTTCATATTTATTGTATAATTATAATATTTATTTATTTGTGTTTTTAGGTTTATTTAACGTACATAATTTAATGTCTCCTAATTAATTGTTACACTGTGAACTACCTCTCTCTTTTTTTCTTGCACTTCATGTCCATCCAAAGGTTGTCTGTAAGAAATCGCCTAGTGCGATAAGACCGCCCATTGTACATCTCTATTTTTATAGTAATGTTTCTTGTTTGTTTTGTGTACACTAAAGAGTATTGTATTGTATTGTAAACCTTGGGGGATACCGGTTTCAATACAAAAGTTTTGTTTCCGTAGTAGCGGCAGTGAATTCGGAATTGCGGTAGCCATGGTAGGTCCCTAATAACGTATGCATAAACTTTTAGGAACATTTCTGAACCGCAATGCTTTCAAATGGATTGAAGAACAACGCAGTCAAAGGCCTTCTTTAAATCTATTATATCTACTGAAACCTGGAAATTCCAATAAAGATGTTTGCGTGAGTAATGGTACACAAAAACAGTATTTTTATCGACTGGAATGGAATGATCACGTACGCTCAGGGCCAAGTTCTCTGCCGAGAATGCAATACAAGTAGATAGGTAATTAGCGTCTCTCTTAACCTACTCATACTCAAACAAATGTCGGGCGCAAAAGCGAAACAGGTTCAGTTGAAAAAGCCACAATTAACACGGAAATCTTGCTTCAGCTCTTGTTTAAAACAACTGTTAACTATTTCTTTGTACGCTGCTTTCAGACCGCCTTCATTATTGCATTTGCTAAGCGCATTCAGTTGGACTGTACAGCATTAGCAAATACACCGTATCTATGCGATTTATTCGTTTTCTAATACTGATGGCAGAATGCAACGATTATCTCGGCGCGTCTTGTTCAACAGCGGCCGGTGGTCGAGTCAGTCGGTTCGCGCGCGCGCTTCTCAACGCACGCGTTTTCCCGCCAATGGACTTACGAAATAACACGCCGTTCCACGCCCTGTTTTCGAAAAAGTGTGATAAACAAACTTTTTTTTAGTGTTAGTAAACTGAGTGCTGTGTGTTCGTGTTGAGTTTATTTTTTCTTTTAATAGTGGTGGCACAATCCGGATCTAAGGGACAGTCTGTCGAGGTAAACACGTGATTATGTTTTTTAATTTATTTTTTAAGTACGAACATGATATTGCTTTGTTTTGATTTGAATGAATGGAATTAATTTTCTTTGATAAACGCGTAGATCAACCTTTGTATTGTTGAAATGTTACAGGTGTTGAACTTACTTGTTTGCAATTACCTACTTACAATTTTAAATTTAGAACATAGAACTAGAAAGGACTGTGTTCCTTACCTTGAAAGTTAAAAGTTGTAAACGTTGTTCTGACTGTTATTTACACAAGTTGTTTTGTGGAATTTATTAAACGTGAATAATAATTTTGTTTGACGTGTTTTAAAGTGTCATACCTATAAGAGGTTTTTATTTTCTTTCGATTATGCTAATGATTTGGAGATTAGCCCTCTTACTAATAAACGTAAAATAAAGTTATGACAAGAATAAAAGTTATAGGTTTATCATGATTTTATTCTGTGTTAATTAGTACTTATGGTATATAGGAGATTGAAATTATGTCTATTTTTATTCCTTTAATGCTGTGACCTACTAGTTTTTATCTCGGGATCGTTACCAAGAATACATGCAGTGACTGTGTCATTCCCGGAGCAGAGATAATTTTGAAGATAGAAGCTTTTGTATGTTCTTATCACAGGGATAGCTTATCACTGGCGAGAGAACTGTTTATGTTGATTCAAAACATTTCACACGAAAGCTAAGCCATGTATAAAATAAACTTGACATCTTGACTCGTAATTTTCGGAAAACAAAGGGCGGAGACAAAATTTGGCGCGTTGATGTCAGTTAATTACTTACGCGTTTTTTGGGACTTGGTCGGGAAAGGTTTCTTTAAATGTCTCTCACATCGCAATTTAATGTTTCCTTGTTTAAGCCTTTTACGGATTAATTAGTGCATTTTATTGTCTTTCAATTAATCCTCACTTGATGCAAATTTGCTTATTCAGTTAGTAGTTGATAATGGTGTAGATTCTGTTACACATATTGACACTACTAAACTAGATTAAACGCAACTGTCACTTTCTTTCTCTATTGAAACAGAAAGAGACAGACACCCATAGTTTAGTTTAGTCCTGTCAAATTGCGTACACCATTGAAGTGTTGTTGAATCTAAGTTTTGTGTCCCTTACACTTTGTTCTAACTCCTAAGTTGATGGGTTTCTTTGAATGAGTTCTGGTATGAATAGACTAGTGCTGTTGACATAAATAGAGTGTATCTAATTCTAGCGTATTCTACAGTAACTTCTTATCAGTAACCATTACAATTTATTGACAACGACAGATTGTTAGCTATTGCTTGCTAGCATCTTGTTCTTTGTTTTCTGCGGAATGACAAAGATCAGTCAGTTTCTTTGTCAATTTAAACTTTTTTTAAATAATTTCTTTATATATTACCAAAGATATTATGGGACTAATGGCGAAATACTCAAGCGCTATTCAATTTTTGACGACACGTTTGGTGCAGTGGTTGAGCGATTGGCTTCTGCGCTGCGGGTCGTGGGTTCGATTCCCGCACGGAACAAATATTTGTATGTTCTACAGATAGTTGTTCCGGGTCTGGGTGTTTGTGCATGTGAAGATTTGTGTCTGTAAACGCACCCATGATACAGGAGAAATAATAGTGACTTAATGGCAACTTAGTATCTGGCCATAAGTAAAGTTCAGAAGTTTCATTTCATGTACGTACCACATAGATTAACCGATACCTAAACCTAACCTGCTGAAGTAGGTAGGTAAGTACCTAAGAAAAAAACCGCTCAAAAAAGTATCAGAGCTGATTTAAAAAAAAAAATTGTCTACACTTTGGTACAGTACTTTGGTAGTAGTGTTTCTATTAACATAAAGCAAATACCTAATTTTAAAATACTAGTTTGGTCTAGTTGACCTGTATCTGTAAATTAGGAAGTGTTTTAGCGCAAAAGGTAAAAGGGAAAACAGATCTTTTCCTGTTACAGCAGGCTGTGGGAAATGTGATGACGAGGAAGTACTTTCTGTCATACTGCAGAACCAAAATAAACCAGTAAGGTAGATCTTTGGAACTACAATCAGTGATCTTATCGCTTGCACGAATAACAACTTCCAATCCATATCAAAACAATGTACTGAAAAAAGTAAATAGCAACTACTTCTAATTCACCAACAGATCATTAACACTCTTTTCTCCGCAACTCAACGATGTACATAACTGAATCGCAATCCCAATAACTTTCTTCAAAATTAATTATCGACGGCTATTTAACACTTCCATCGGTATTTCAGAAGTGGGGCGCAGGCGCAGTTGAAACAAACGCTAGCCGCGGTTAGGGTTACCAATAGTCCAGATTTGTCCCGACGGGTCGTGATTCTTCCGTGAGGCTTCCGGCCGGTTTTTGGAACTGTCAGGATTTATCGAATATTCAATAAAATATAGTGAATCTGACTGCCTCGTTGGTCTTGTCGTGGTCGGGCAGTGTTATTGGGTTTTTCCATTAGTAATTTCCCAGTAGCAGCTCGTAGTCTGGATTTGTGCTCGGTTAATGGCTATAGGCTCGTCCCCCTATTACAAGGGACTTAAACATAACTGGCGAAACGAGGGTGTACTAAAAACACCTCTGCCGAACCCTTCGGGGAATACAAGGCGTGATGTTATGTTATAGTGAAGCTTTAGAGCGCTTGTGCACTACTACGTCCGATCCAAATCCGAGAAAATACGATCCGTAAAACCCGCACTACTATTTGTATGAACGGTTGTGTACTATATCTGATCCGAATTTCATAGATTTGCATCAGAGTTTCCACGGATTTGGATTGGATTGAACGCAGTCAACAAGCGCTCTTAACATTTGTACATTGTTCTTTTTTATTTGTGTAAGTTAAAAAAATATATGTATGTTCTTACATTACGTCAAGTGAGATTGTAACAAAAATAAAAATGTTTTAACAAAAATAAAACCTTCAAATTGTCTATCTCCGAAGTTCTTCATCAGATCTTCACCAAATTTAAAAGGGACTACTTCGAAAGAATACTCTTTCAAACAAAAAAAGTATCATTAAAATCGGTTCACAATTAGCAAAGATATAGCGGAACAAACATACAAAAAAAAAACACATTCGAATCGAGTACCTCCTCCTTTTTTTGGAAGTCGGTTAATGACAGAACATTTTATGGAAATCTGGCTTTTTATTATCAAGAGTTTTCAGTGTTACATATTATGGTAACCCTGATCACGGATGTAGCACGCCTGGCTCGCACTCGCACAGAAGTATATCACGGAGCACGGTGTATGGCATCCGATAGTGTTCTGCTTTATGAACACTGTTCCGGAGTTCGATTCCGTTATGTCCAATTAAATGCACGCGTCCATCAATACGCATCTTGTTTTGTAGGATATATTTATGGTTTTGTTACTTTTTATAAACAAGTAAAATTAATATAAATAATGACTTTAACTTCCGTCTATGGGTCTGTAGCTATACTTCATAGACAAAAGTGGCCCACCAAGGCACGTATATGTTTTGAACCATTTCTTTAAGTATAGTTTCAGCTCATCTTGATTGACCGTTAAGGTTCATAAAAGCATAATACTGTGTTGAATCCCAGCTAGAAGCAAACATGTAGCTTATTTTTATACATTTTCTTATTTGTCTAATTTTATATTAAACTAGCGAACCCAGCAGACGTCGTCCTGCCCAACCGACAGCAGCGCCACCTACCGGGTCCAATTGTGAATCTAAACCATCCAGGGTGCCACCCAAACGCATACAAAAAAAAAATCATTCAAATCGGTCCAGCCGTTTAGGAGGAGTTCAGTGACATACACATGTACAGTCGAATTACATAAAGATAGAGTAGTTTTTGAATATGAATGTGGATGGATACACAAGTAGAGGTAGGCCAAACAAAAGATGGATGGATTATGTGAAGGATGATATGAGTAAGAAAGGAGTGAGTACTGAGATGATAGAGGAGAATGGAAGAGGAATACGTGTTGTGCCGACCACACCTAGTGTGGGATAAGGGCAGGGAGATGATGACGAGTATAGTTTATAACTTTCAACTGAGCCTATCGCAATCCACTGCCTCTGCAATGACGTCTGTCACTATCTAGTGGTTCTATAGCAAAGCTTTCGCGAAGTTTAGCTACGTTCTTGGAGACGCGTCGATCTATTCTGCTGGGCGGTTGACAACCAAGGATTTGATTGCTCTAAATGCCATTAGGTATGTACTGAATAGACTACTATAATACGCAATCCCGCTCCGGGAACTTCGTTCGGAAAACCAAATATTTTTTTCCTAACCTGGAGATCAAATCCAAAACCACATGGCCGACAGCCATACTTGTCACCACTATAATAAGGTAGTTAATTTGTTTGACCGTTTTTTGTTTTAAAAGTAAGCTCGCATTCCTGTCGTTTTTTTTTCTATTGTTCTGATTGAACGCGTGTAGTGACAACGGACTTGATAATTGTACACAGCCACTTCCGTATTGTGTACAATAGTTTGTCTATCGCCCACGTGGATCTTAACTCGTTCCTCTCCTCATAACAGCCTGTAAACGTCCACTGCTGAACATGAACCTCTTAGGGCCAAGCTTCATCTGGCGGAAGATACGTCGCCGATCTTCCTCCGGTCCTACATATAAACATCTCACACCGTACACATTTGACCGAAGATGCGTTACTAAA
The DNA here is from genome assembly GCA_910594945.2 of Amphipyra berbera. Classification (NCBI taxonomy): domain Eukaryota; kingdom Metazoa; phylum Arthropoda; class Insecta; order Lepidoptera; family Noctuidae; genus Amphipyra; species Amphipyra berbera. The sequence continues at coordinate 1,890,097 of OU343136.1, read as the reverse complement.
ACTCCTTGAGTAAATTACGCAACGGAAGATGTGCGATGTATCTTCCGTCAGATGTGACTTGGCCCTTAATAAGGAGTTAATTCGAATTAAGTGATGACACCTTACTGGTTTACTAGGTATAATAGAGCACATTCAAATAAAAAAATACCGAAATTTCAGTTAATTAGATAACAAGATACCTAACTAATACAGTAGCGAAGAGCGCGCCCGTAGTTGGTATCTTGTTAACCATCACCAATGCGCCAATGCACTTGCCAAGTATGGCGATACAGTTTATCAAACGGATCACCAGATCGCCATGTTGTTTTTTAGCACACGCGGTACGACGCTGTTAAATGATAAAAGATTTTTATTTCTGTAAATAAATCTGTTACAGACACTTTTACAAGTCGATGTAATGTTTTTTAAGACTAGATGTTGCTTGTCATCTTAACTTTTTCTGACATCCTTGAAAAGAGCCGAGTTGAATACTTTGCTGGATACCAAATGGCATAAATCTGCAACAACGCGATTTTTTTTATCTGACGGCTAAGCTGATCCTCGCCTAGAAGTCCAGTAAGCAAGACCATTCACCCTTTTTTCGTATCAAATCAAGGTTGAGCCCCGCATCTTTAGGTATTTACAAAGTAGATCGCGAGATCCGGGGTTTGATCCCCAGGTCGGGATTCCTCGGGTATGGAACTCCTCAGTAGCAGCCCAGAGTTTGAATTTGTGCCCGGTTGGTGGCAATAGGCTCACCCCCTATAACATGGGAAATTTTATGAGGGTTGTTACTATACACCTCTGCCCAACACTTCGGGGAATACAGGCGTGATGTTATGTTATTAGCATATTGAATTTCTAACGGCATTTAATTGTTATAAATTAGTGACAACGAGAGGGATTTGATAATTGCGTATAATAATTCCAGTCCGCTATTGTGAACAATCCGCATCAACTCTATCGCCCACGTGAATCTACATAACTAGTTCCTCTCAATTTATTCTAAATATTCACCTAGAATAATAAGCGCATTATATTCTCACAACAAACAACGAAATTATTTTATACACTACCTATATTATTATAATTTTCTGTTTGACCTCGTAGGTGGTTTCTTCTGCTTCATCTGACAAATAATTAATATAGATAAAGATATATATAAAAACATGTGTAGTGACAGAACAAAGGATTATAAGTTCTCAAAAGAATCCTAAGTAGATATATGCAATTGTAACTAGCGGTAAGTGAATTTCGTTTATCAGATTCATATTTGGTCCAGTGATGGGTTAAGCGAAAGGGGTATGTAAGGGTCGTAGCATGTAGCGTTCTATAGTTTCTGCCTACCCCCATGGGAAAAAGGCGTGAGTTTATGTATGTATGTATGTATGATGGGTTCGTTATGAACTTATGACACTGAATATACAAGAGATTTTATAATTCGGAACGTTCTTAAAAAAGCATTTGGGATTGGTTTTGAGGGCGTTTGTGAGTGTAGAGCAGTCTTTCTCAAAGGAGGCGATAACGTCCCCTTGTGGGCGCTGGAGGCCTAGAGGAGGGCGGTAGGGGGCCCAGAAATTTCTTTAAATTTAATTAAAATAATGAATGGAATGTCATTGCGGTTTTTAAGATGTGGTAAAGTAAAAATAAATTGGGAGGCGCTGAAAAATAATTTATTGTCAAAGTGGACAGTAGATGAAATATGTTTGAGAACCTCTGGTGTAGAGTAATATTTTTTAGAAGACATTTATTGCACGACCTTATATTGTCAGAAATTGAAGACTTGAAGCGCCGAATAAAGTTGTCTTAACATAACATCACGCGTGTATTCCGCGAAAGTTTGGGCAGAGGTGTATAGTAACATCTTCATTTCGCCGATATGTTGAAGTCTCATGTAATAGGAAGCGAGCCTATTGCCACCGACCGGGCACAAATCCAAACTCCGGTCTGCTATTAAGGAAAACAGAATTCGCGCTTGCCACCATTGGACCAATGAGGCAGTTAAATTTATATTAGCAATCCTTAATCACTGTACTATACTATACGATATCCGCAGCACATCCGGGATGTGCTTGTATCTTACAAGTAATTTAATGTAATCAATTTTTAATTAATATCTTCTGGATATATCAGAGTTCCGTAGAAAGTCTTCGCGTAGTGTTCCCACACAATTTAAACGCAACTGCTTCAAGTCTATCGTGTTATCAGCGCCTGCGTTTCGCATAGGAAAATCACCCTTATAATATTTAGTTCCTATAGTCAAAAAGGGATAGTTTGTCTTACCAGTGGTAGCGTTTTTTATTGCTAAACGTGGCAAACTAATAGATTCATAGGCAAATTTTAGGGATCGTCCATTAATCACGTGAGGCTTGAAAGAGGGGGAGGGGGTTTAGCAAAAATCACGAAATATCACAAGGGGGGAGGGGGGTGTAGTAAGATATCACGTGTATTTATTTTTTTGTCACAACATACATACATAACATACATACACACATACAACATACATACATAAACTCACGCGTTTTTCCCATGGGGGTAGGCTGAAACTATAGAACGCCACATGCTACGACCCTTACATACTCCTTTCGCTTCATCCACATTGATACATTTTGTCATACACGCACGCCGGTTGAGAGTACTACGCACCCGTCCTTTGTGAAGAACATCACCATATGAACCATGTGAACATTTCCAACATTTCAATAATACAAAGCCCTCAATACGTAACCAATACTTATTGTATTGTATTGTATCTCGAACATTTATCACGCCCTAAAATATGACGTAGTTATGCAATGTGCGTACATATAGAAATTATTGCGTCACGACTGTTAACCATGGGCAAATATATAGCTATCTTATTTCATGTAGGTAATGTGTTTTGTTATGAAAAAATAAAGTCTCCATTAGGCAATGTGTACAAGAGTTGCGCGTGCGATGTTACTGGTAGGTACGCCAGGGGAGTGGAACATTGTGTATTAGTTCTCTTATTTGGGACGTGGCAGTATTTGAGATTTTTTTAAAACTAATTGTTTATTTCTTAATTTTTTACTAGCATCACTTTTTTGATATTGACGTTTGTTTTTTTTATTTCTTTCTGCACCTTACGACGTATTCAATGGATACTGGTTGCACTCAAATACTATAAAAGTGTAAAATAATAGAAATACAGTCGCCATCTTCCCTTGCCTCATGATGTAGTAACAATTATTAGCGGCAATGACATCGTTAAAGTTTATTCAAGAGATTTCGTTCACAATGTTTTGTAAGTAATTCACTTCTAATCTGTATCTATTGCATATTAGTGCAACGGGTATGCAATAATACTTGTGACATTTATTTTGAGAGCTCAAAATCTTTACGTAACGCTATTACGTGCTTTTTCTAAATCAATAATAGCATCTGTTGTTGAAGTAGGTACTACCCAAGCATGAGGAAAATAATAGGTTGAAATCTTAATCTAATTAAGCAATCAAATCGAAGATATCAAATAATTTAGTGTCTTAAAAAATATAAGGAAAACAGTAAATAATACTTTGGTGGGTAAAACAACCGTTACCTACAAAACTTAAAAGACATCTAAGCATAAAGTACCCACTTTATGGTTGCTTAGTAATTTACAATAGCATTACGAAATCTATACTAATATTAAAAAGTTGAAGAGTTGTTTGTTTGAACGCGCTAATCTCAGGAACTACTGGTTGGAATTGAAAAAATATTTTTGTGTTGGATAGTTCATTTATCCAGGAAGGTTATAGGTTATATAACATTACGCTACGACCAATAGGAGCGGAGCATAAATGAAAAATGTTGCAAAAACGGGAAAAATTTCTACCCGTGCGAAGCCGGGACGGGTGGCTAGTTAGCTATAAACTGCATCATAAAGCAGCATAACTATTTTAATAGTAGAATATTAAAACTGGCTTTTCTTACTGCTGTAACAAGATTCCAAACACGTTCTGTGAGCGAACACTAAATCGAACGCGTGTCAATTTTTGCTGACGACTCGTAAGATACTCGGTTTTAACTTTAAATGTACGGAAAATTTGCAATTTTGGTGCTGTGCTGATAAAACAAAAAAGTGTTATTGACATTTAATCGTGAATGACGTGGTTTTACTGCAAGAGTGTTTAGAATTTATTGTTATTTTGAATTATAAATAGATTATTTCACTTTTGAATAGAAACCTATATAAATAAAAATTAATCGCCAAATGTGTTGCTAAGCGCAAAACTTGAGAACGGTTCGACCAATTCGGCAAATATTTTTTTTATGTATTCCTTAAGGCACAAGAAAGGTTCTTATGGAGAGAAAAAACAAAAATTACGTGGAGAATAGTAAAAACAACACTTATCTTTTCCCACTACAGGCCAATAACTCTTGACAGAACGAAGTCTGTCCGGGCAGCTCGTTAGTGATAAAATTGGTAAATTACTTAGTACTTACACTATTAACGGTGTAGCATGGTGCGCCTGACAGCGGTCAGTATTTGATTTTATTTGTAGACAATTACATTTTTGCAGGGTTCATTTATTTCATTTACTATTATGCGTGCCAAATAAGAATAGCACTGTCAAGACGCCATTTTGTTCCGCAATACTCGTGAACTTCATTACCAAAGTGTAAGGTGTGCAAAAAAATAAATAAAGAAATTATACTCAGTTTAATTATTTTTAGTTCATTTTTTTGGTATTTCTAATCAATTAACGTCAAATTAATTACACAGTCACTATATTATTATTATGGCGACATATTAGGGTGACCAGTAGCATTTTGTGAAGTTAACTATATATATTGGTTCATTTCTTTAATGAATACTGTTTTCAAATATTATTAAATTATCCAAAATTATCTATTTATGGAATTCAATAAATAACATTTTATAAAAATGAATGTAAATAATAATGAAATCTATGAGTAAAAAATATAACATTTTTTTTCATAGTACTTTTTTGCTGGCGGTACTAATTTGACAGCTATCGTGTGAAATTGTAGCAAGCGCGATCCTTTTCTTATTTGGCACGCATAGTACAGTTATTACTGATTCCGTATTTTATGACTAGGACTATTAAGTCATGATTGTAAGGTTCTTCTGGAAGTATATGAAAGATAAGGGAGTAAATGATAATGTGACGGCTGACAGGAAAGAATGGAAGAGGAAAACATATTGCGTCGACCGCAAGTAACTTGTGACCAGGGCAGGAGGATGATGATTGTAAAGTTCGTCTAATGTCACCACAAATAGTGTAGCTAATGCAGTATTTTTGTTGTTAAGTGTTGCAAAATAACTACATACGAGTACATCGTTAGTTAAGCCTCGTTCAATGAATATCCTTCTAAGATATCGGACAAGATAAACTGGGACCAAAACAAGTTTCAGATCTATCTTTAGCATTAATATGTGTTTGAATGTGTAACAGGTCGAGAACCTGACGTTTACGACTTCCTTAGTATTCTAGAACCTAATTCCTTAGATTGTAGTACTTGTGTGAAGTACGATTTCTCTATTAATTAAGTAAAAGTACCTGGATGACCGAGCTTTGCTCGTTTTTTTTTGGTAAATCAACGTTATCTAAAAATGAAACCTAGCTAGATCGATTTATCGCCCCCGAAACCCCCTGCATACTAAATTTCATGAAAATCGTTGGAGCTGTTTCAGAGATTTAGATTATATAAGTATACTAGCGGACCCAACAGACGTCGTCCTGCCCGGAGAATTTGGTGACATACCGACAGCAGCGCCACCTACCGGGTCCAATTGTGAATCTAAACCATCCAGGGCGCCACCCAAACGCATACAAAAAAAATCATTCAAATCGGTCCAGCCGTTTAGGAGGAGTTCAGTGACATACACACGTACAGTCGAATTATATAATTATATAAAGATATACAAAAATTGCTCGTTTAAAGGTATTAGATATCTCTATCCGTTAAGATCACTTGAATTTAATGAAATATCTTCTTTGTTACTTTCCAAAACAATTAAAACGTTCAACAGTAACAAAAACTGGAACGTTATGTATTCTCTTATCTGTTTTTATTGGTGGAAAAATTATAGACATGGCTCTAATGAAACGTATCGTAACAGACAACTCACAATAATGACACGTTACCAACTGTTGCGGACGCCTGGCCACGGGCCCATTGTGAGTACTGAATCACAGAATAGATAATAACAGAAGATTTACTCCACAAGCGCATTAACAAGATCCCGAAGAAGAATTTTGGAAAAAAAAAACAAGCTAATTGACATAACATTATATCACTTCTGTATTCCCTGAAGGGTTAGGCAGAGGTGTTTAGTAACAGTATTTCGCCGTTATGTTTAAGTCCCATGTAATAGCGGGCGAGCCTATTGCCATCAACCAGGCACAAATACAAACTCCGGGCTGCTACTAATTCCTCAATTTCACACGGAAAAACCCAATAACACTTTGCCCGACCTGGGGATCGTACCCAAGATTTTACGATCAGCAGTCGCGCTTGTGACTACTATGTCAATGAGGCAGACAAGCTGGTTGGATGAATTTTAACAACGCTCTGAGGAAATACAATATAGTGGGAAAACCATTATACGCGCTCGCTCAAAGTATCCCACTTTGTTGATAGGCGCTGCGAGAGCCCTCAAGCTTGTCCGGCGTGGTGTGTTGGTATTTTCCCTTTTAAAGATGGGTCCTATGTGCATGGAGTAGATTTTTTTCTAGTCTACTGCATTCTGAGATTACTATATTTAGACAATAGGCTGAATCTACATAATATGATGGTAGTAGAATGAAAGTGTTCCGATTTTCTAATGCTGTAGCGTCTATGTGATTTGGTTAAGTATGATTTCCACCAAACGGCTCGCATCGCATCGGATCGGAACGGATTTTACAATCTTTAAACGATATTTAATCGCGTACGCAGTATTTAAAGTCTATATTACCAAGCCGCGCACAACAGCTTGACCGCGGGCGTCTTTCGCGACACGCGATCGTAGCCGAAACTATGCAGCGACGCGCGATCGGCTATGTTCGCTTGTCGTCGTATCCGATCGAATCCTTTCAAAAATTACAACACGTCAACACGTTAGGACTGAAACTACTTGACTAGGCGCAGAAACGGATACGTTCGCAAGCGACAGAATGGAGCCGATCGTATGCGTCGACATCCTGACGGACGCGATCGGCTGTCGCCGCATCCGTTCGTATCCATTCAGATCCGATGCGATGCGTGCCGTTTGGTGGAAATCATCCCTTATGCTGCAGTGACGCAGCATCTGTGTTATTTGCTTATACTGTCGCGATCGTCTGTAGTTCCGAGTGGCCCTTCTGTACATTCTTATTAGTCGTCAGTGTTTAAACTGAATCGCAATTGATATTCTATTATGATAGCCGTTGCGGCAGTTAAGTTACATTTTATCTGTTCACCGTGTTAGTAAGGTTGGGTTGGTGTTACGTCATGCGGACTTCAGGGTTTTACTAATAACTGGTTTAGAAGATAGCCGCTGTTTCTTCATATCTATTATTTTTTTCTTTTTATTGATGGTTGGACGGTTGCAATTGTTGAAAAGTAACTTTCGCAAGATTGCGAAAATCTGTGTTTAACATATGATTTTGTTTTTTTCTTCTTTACTATTGGTACGAGTAATACGAGAATAGTTTATGCTGTAGTGAAAAGATTAGATAGTTAGCAAGGTTGGTAGCGGAGCTGACTGCCCAGGGTGTTCCAGACTTGGGTACTTAAGTGTCGGCGGAGTGGAGGCTCTTTTATATGTCCTGGCAGTGATAGCCTACTGGTGTGACTGTCGGACTGCCACATCATAGGTCTCGAGATCAAACGTAAGGCACGCACCTCTGACTTTTCGGATTCATGTGCGTATTGTATAATTATCACTTGCTTAAAAACGGTGAAGGAAAACATCGTGAGGAAACCGGCATGCCTGAGAGATATTTCTCGACGGCATGTGAAGCCAAGTCAGAGGCCCATGGGCGGCATAAACTATGACACCAGGTTAGTCACTAAGCACGTGAAAAGAAGAAGTCCTATACTTCTTAAGGTACGCTCAGAAAATGATGGTCTCACCTGTAAAATTAAAGACATAAGCACCTATATTATTGTACTAGCGGCCCGTCCCGGCTTCGCAAGGGTGGACATTTTTTCCGTTTTTGCAAATTTTTCATCTATGCTCCGCTCCTATTAGTCGTAGCGTGATGTTATGTAGCCTATAACCTTCCTCGATAAATGGACTATGTAACAAAAAAATAATTTTTCAATTCCAACCAGTAGTTCCTGAGATTAGCGCGTTCAAACAAACAAACTCTTCAGCTTTATAATATTAGTATAGATTACCGACATGACAAACTATTTTGCTCGTTCTCTGTTTTCATACGTAAACTATATTAGTCATTTAAAAAATAGCCCACCAGATGTTTTCAAAACACATGCACACAGTTAAATTTTTACGGTTAATGTAGTGTACAATTGTAACTTCAAACTTAATTGTCTTTCCTGACTACCATGGTTACTTCGTGAATTACGAATTTATAATTGGATCCTTATTTCTGTCAAACCTGTTTGTAAATGTTTTGTGTAATCGTGTTTTATATAATTGTTCAAGTTCGTCGAATCGATTACTCGTGTGTGTTTGACATCAAATCCTAATAAATCTTTAGTTCTTTGGCATTTAAATGATTATAATGAATTAATATGATTTGATGTGTAGATCGTAATTGATATTTAGTACTCCTTAACTCATTGTATTTTTTTTTAATTCATTAAGTATTTTATTATCCATACAAGACTCCCTAGAATGTGTTCTGTGAATTAATGTCCACAGATAGATAAAATAAGAACTGCCTCGTTGGTCTAGTGATGTCTTGGGTTCGATCCCCAGGTCAGGCAAACTGTTATTGGGTTTATCCGTGTGGAATTCCTCAGTAGCAGCCCGGGGTTTGGAATTGTGCCCGGTTGTTGGCAAAGGTTCGCCCCCTATAACATGGGACTTAAACATAACGACGAAATGAGGGTGTTACTATACACCTCTGCCCAACGCTTCGGAAAAAAATATTATTAAAAAAATATTTCTCAATTTGATTTGAAAATAGAATAATTCAAACTATGTATCATAAATTAAAGTGAAAACTAAGCAAATTCAAAAATCGAATCAGGTTTCGCACGGTTCACTGCTGTTAACAAATCAGCATATTCTACTATTTACTATTCACAAAAATTATGCGAAGGCATTAATATAAATCTCACTCATCATCGATTGAGTAACTAGAGTTGCGCAAGACAGTTGATATCGAATCGATTCGAGTCGGCCGAGATTCGGTATCGGTTTGCATGGCGCATGGACTTCCGTTCATGGATTTTTGTGGGATTTTGACACGGAAACACACATTACTAACAACGGACGTGGTAATGTGGTCTTTGGGCACGTTTTAGCGTTTTAATGGTTAAGACACGATTCACGAAGTAGTTCTCACGTAAATGATTATGTTGTGAGTTGTGCCGATTTTTAAAGAACAAATTTTTTTAGTTATTTTCTTCATCATCAGTCGCAGGTGTTATCAACCCTCTACCGGGGTTGCGGTGCATGCTTTTGCGAATACCGCGACCCCGGCCGAACGGTCAGGAGAAGGAACACCGTTGGTTTTTAGCCGGTAAGAGTCCGGCAGACCCCCTCGCCTTCCCCGGGCGAGGGACATCAATGAGGATTCTACAACGAAAAAGAAATAAAAAAAAGGTGTTATCAACCCACTGCAAGCCTCCTCCCTTTTACGCCATTCTACCCCGTTTTGTGCCGATCTTGAGTAATTTTACTGGTAGAAAAATGAGTGTACGTAAAAAATTAAACATGAAAATATTTTAAGTACCTCCCTATACCCTATTCACGAAACGAAAAAATGAAATGTAATCATTTGACTACATACTCTCAATAGAGATATTTTTTTGTAAAATCGATGAAAAATTCGAAACTTACCTACTTGAATAAGAAGTGTTTCAAATAGATTAACATCAAACAATTTATTTTTCTTAGAAATTAATGTTATGAAATATTTTACAGAAAACATCTCATTTGTTTACATTTTATTTTTCGTTCCGTTAATAAGTAAATAAAATCGTATGAATTGAATACGATTTTAACTAAATCATCAAACTTATTGTCCGACGTGGTGATGACGAGAACCCGCTTTTTTATATAATAAACTAGCGACCCGCCTCGGCTTCGCACGGGTGCAATGTAGATACTAATGTGGGGCATATAAACCTTCCTCTTGAATCACTCTATCTATTGCTGAAAACTGCATTAAAATCCGTTGCGTAGTTTAAAAGTTCTAAGCGTACAGACAGCGGGAGCGACTTTGTTTTATACTATGTAATGTAAAGAAGATATTTTTGAGAAATCGGGTGCTTTTGAACCCATTCCTTGACATGATCTAAAATGAAATCAAGTCTTAACATATTAAAATGATTGTTACATGAATTGAATGAATTAACCTACCATACAATTAAACAATAACAATAGCTCGTACTTATTTAATTGAAGCCATGTGTTGTGAATCAGTAATGAACACGTGTTTGTACACTTGTCGTAAGCATCGCCTTGTTGGGGTATATGTGACATAATTAGTATTGTAATAGTAGGTCGTATGCGCAGTGGGTCAGGATGGGAGCGAAGATCCGGAGCTGACTGATAGTGAAAGTTTCTTGGATGTAGAAGGTTGGGCAGAGAATGCAGAGGTGTATAGTATCACCCTCATTTCACCGTTATGTTTAAGTCCCATGTAATAGGGGGCGAGCCTATTGCCGGGCACAAATCCAAACTCTGGGCTGCTACTGAGGAATTCCACACGGAAAAACCCAATAACACTGCCTGATCTGGGCATCGAACCCAGGAGCTCACAATCAGCAGTCGCGCTTGCAACCACTAGATCAACGAGGCAGTTCAATCGAGGATTATTCTATTCTTGTCATAATTGCCTGCTTTTAACAAAAGTACGCAATTTCACGAAATTAACCATATATGTGACATAATCTGGCATTTGGCCCTTGCTACGGAGATAAATCCGATAATAATGCTGTCAGAACTGAATAATTATATAAGGATCTTAAGATTTCTAGACGTAGTCGTCGCCTTTACTAATGAAAATCCGACATCATAACAAAAAATATTATTTACAATATGTATTTATTTATACTTTCGCATAAAAACTGTACAGAGACGGACTTTAAGGCGGCGAAATATCGATTATGCTTGGTAAACAAACAAATATCTAACTCGAAACACGAACATGAACTGGAGTCAATATTAGGACCTACAAAACTTTGCTAGATTTACGAAGTTAATTCAGTACACATTGTCGAAAAACTTAAGGTAGGAAATCTAACATAATCAGAGATTGGATAGTCGAATGCACATTTACCTAATTTCAGGTGTTGGCTAACATGGAATGCAATTTTGTATTAAAAACATCCCACGATTCCGGGATCGTCAAATGTTGTGTTCTGTATAATAGAATCATATTTACCTAGAATTGGACGCATATTTATTTATTTACATAAAGTAGTAGGTACTTTTTTTTACTAACACAGACACGCACCCCTCACTTTCTTACACCTTACATACACACATATTTGCATCGGGGGTGGGTTAAAAATTAACTTCAAGTATATGCATAGTATGTATGTATATTAGTTATGCAATCCATTGATACTGGGTTTCTTTTTTCTAATTTCATTTTTCTGTATCCGTTTCCATACTTTCGTAGCGAATAATTAACTTTAAGTAAATAGGTATGCATCCGATTATCCGATCTCTGCACATAACATGCAAGCACAAGAGTCCATATAAGGACCTTGAGACGTAGTACATGAATGCAGTTTAGTGGCGTGTAAGCGTGGATGCAATGACAACGGTCTGGGAAACCCATTGTCACGCGCACACAAGGATGCGAAATTAGGTGGCGTATTATAGTGTTGCAACTACTTATTAACTAAGTTTATTATCTTCTATCTGCATAATATACATAACATCACGCCTGTATTCCCCGAAGGGTTAGGCAGAGGTGTATAGTAACTCCCTCTTTTCCCGTTATGTTTAAGTCCCACGTAATAGGGGGCGAGCCTATTGCCAACAACCTGGCACAAATCCAAACTCCGAGCTGCTACTAAGAAATTCCACACGGAACAACCTAATTACACTTTGCCCGACCCGGGGCTCGAACCCAGGAACCTCTATCTATATTTTATTTTAGTTATATTTTAGTTATGTTAATGTTCTATCTATTTAGTAATTTCTGTGCCTCGGGGAGCACATTAAACAGTCGGTCCTGGGTGTCATACGAATACCTATGACACTCGTTACGGGATGTCATTATCCCGAAAGTCTAACCTTAAATTACCGGCATTGCCCAGTAACTGGGTGGCAGAGGTCTGATGGCAGTCGCTCCGTGTAAAATTCTGGTATTCTGCCGCATGTGGTTAGACTGGAATCTGACCCTAATATAGTTGGGAAAAGGCTAGGCAGAACTATTTAGTTACTTCTGATATAGTCGCCGGCACGTAACTTGGGTAGTGGGAGTAAGTTTGCGCATGTACACTTAGTGCAACAAAAAAATGGTCACTTTTATTGCTTGTCATTATTCTATGGTTATTGCTATAATTTATTTATAAACATGTCTATTTAGAAGAAAGAAAGAAAGGAGAGGAACTCTTTTATTTCTCTTGCCAAGTTACGTGCCAGCGACTATAAAAAACTGGTTTCAACATAACTAGGTCTCAAAACAGACCCGTGTAATAAACTGGCGTGACGTATTGGCATTAACAAAAGGAGTTTTTCTAATATTGAGAATTGTGATCCACTTTTCGCTATGTTCACATCGTCATCAGCTTTGTATTTCACCTGATGGTCATCGTTATTTCTAATGTGGAGGAGAGGGATTCGTGACTAATTAACAACCGCGCGGATCATAAGATTTGCGAGGTCAAGCTGTGCTTGCCGCGGTTAGTCAGTGGATGAGTGACCGTTCGCTACACATCGAGATCCCTCCGTACCTCGGAGAGCACGTTAAACTGTCGGTCCCGGGTGTCATACCTGACAGTCGTTACGGGTCACAAGCCCGAATGACTGACAACCGGTCTAAGATATCGGCATTGCTCAATAACTGGGTTGCGTACCTATGTCTGATGGCAGTCGCTCCGTGTAAAATTATGGTACTCAGTCGCATCTGGTTATCAGCTGACTCCAAACATAGTTGGGAATAGGCGAGGAGGAAGCGGTCATCGTTTCCTTCTTTACCATCTAGATACTGCTGTGATCAACCTTCCGTCATCACGTCTTTCCAAGTCCTTCCACGTTTACTTACATAGTACGTATGTCTTACATTTGAAGATAAATCTCAACTGTGGATATTTAGTAGGTACCTATACAATATATAAACCGTCAACTGACTGCTGACTGAAAAATGACTGCTGAGCATAGGGTCCTGGGTTCGATCCCCAGGTCGGGCAAAGTGATATTGGGTTTTTCCATTAGGAATTTCTCAGTAGTAGCCCGGAGTCTGGATTTGTGCCCGGTTAATGGCAATAGGCTCGCCCCCTATTACATGGAACTTATACATAGTTGCCGAAACGAGGGTGTTACTAAAACACCTCTGCCTAACCCTTCAGGGAATACAAGGCGTGATGTTATGTTAAAAACTTCAGTAAAAATGGTTTTATCTTGCAGTACCCCTGCAGCATCAGGATTTAGGATTGAAGGTTGATTATAAAGTTGTATTGAATAAGGAACAAGGAGAACCTTAGGAATTGAATTTGTATGCGAAGTATCAAGAGAATCGGTTAAGCAGAAGTAGTTGAAAAATCTGTCGCAAGATTTGAATCAAACAAACAAATATACGAGAACGAAGTGAAGCTAATTAAAACCGCTTAGAAATAAGAAGTCTTGAGAATGTAGTTGAGAGAATGTTGCAAAGAGAATGACGTTTTTTTTTCAACAACAGCTGAAAGTGAACACCTGTAAGATAGAACTGATTCTTGCCACCTATATGACTTTATACAGAGTGTAAACAAAATCATGTAATTCCTTCAAACCTCGTGATGTGCTGCTGACATAGATTAAACCAATACGGGATACTTTAGGAGTAAATATAAAAAAAATACAAAAAGTAAACATGTCTTCTTAACGTGAGGCATTTTAGCGCCCCAAGCGAATTGCGTGGTATCGTTTGCCGCGCGGTGATTTAATTCGGGGCGCTAAAATTCCTCACGCATGTTTATTTCTAGTAATTATTATTTTTATTGAATCGAAAAGTATCCCTTTCAGGGTTAATCTATGTCAGCAGTACATCACGAGGTTTGAAGGAATTACATTTACTAGATTTCGTTTACACCCTGTATACTGTGTTTATGTTTGCTTATCGCTCTCAAGGCTTTTAATTTTTGTTTAAGTGTTTCTTTCATGTCTGTCGTTTCACTTGTGATTTCTGAATTATGCAACGTGCATAGAATGTGGGAAATTAACTGAATTGAATGTGACCACTGTGGTTTCAATTATGGATATCCGGGGTTTCTAGGATTGTCAATTATGTTTAGACGTAGTCTTTTGGAGCCCAGTACGCATAAAAATAAATAACAACATCACGCTTTGTATTCCCCGAAGGTTTCGGCTGAGGTGTTTTAGTACACCCTCGTTTCGCCAGATATGTTTAAGTTCCATGTAATAGGGGGCGAGCCTATTGCCATTAACCGGGCACAAATCCAGACTCCGTGCTGCTACTAAGAAATTCGTAATGGAAAAACACAAAATCAAATTCAAAATATTTATTTGCTTTAAACACCCAATAACACTTTACCCGATTTGGGGATCGAAACCAGGACCCCAGGTTCAGCAGTTGCGCTTGCGACCACTAGACCAACAAGGCAGTAATAAAAATATAGTATGTTTCAAATCTCAAGTTTTATTACTTCACTGAGCTTATTTGGTTAAATCAGGTTTTCTACTACCATATTTTTATTAGAATTAGCCCCTAACAAGTTTTTCTAACAAAATTGGGGCGTGAACTAACTTTTTACTGAGTTGTAATTGGTCCGAGAGTACACTAAACATGTTTTGTGAGATTTTTGTCGTAACAGACCCGGCTTTAACTCGAACATTTTTTAATTTTTGTTTGTTCGAAATTTGAATATATGGGTATGAATTTACTTAAGAAGAAAAAATAATAGATTAGATTAATATATATAAAAAAAAATAGGTATATTAGTAGGACTCGTAATGTATACAATTCGTAAGGAATACAATCTGAAAGTTTGATAGCGGAGCTGACTGCGCGTGCGCCGGACGTGCTTAAGTATCGTCACTCATAAAGGCTCTTTTAATACACCTTTAAACCTAATTTAAACTAAATCAATTAAATCGTCCTCATCCGCTAAAATTCAGTACAAAGTAACATAATCCAATCCCTGACCTGCGTCAATAATCGCTATCGCACAGATGCCTGCGCCCGCGCCGCCCGTGCCGGTCCGTGCCATACGCGCGTAATCAATTGCATTACACTCTTGTACGATGACCAGTAATTAGATTCATGTGGGGACTCTATTACAGTTTAAGGTCATGGTAGAGTTTGTCAAGGTTCTATGTGAGCGGCCTGAAGGAAAAAACTGTACACGATGTTATTTTGTTGTATACAGGGTGTAAGTGAAATCATGTAATTCCTTCAAACCTCGTGATGTACTGCTGACATAGATTAAACCTACATGAGATACTTTTGGTTTTAATAAAAAAAAATATAAAAAGTAAACATGTGTTCTTAGCGTAAGGCACTTTAGCGCCCCGAATTAAATGACAGCGCAGCGAGCGATCGCCGCGCAATTCTCTCGAGGCGCTAAAATGTCTCACGTTAAGAACACATGTTTATTTATTTTTTATTAAATCTTAAATTATCCCGTACACAGTTAATCTATGTCAGCAGTACATCACGAGGTTTGAAGGAAATACATGATTTCGTTTACATCCTGTATTCAGGTTATAATTAGATCACAACCAACTTTATTTCTTTCTTTCTTTCTTTAACCATGCCGTGTTTATGTCGTGAAAAGCAATGATAGCCTCGCGGTTGAATACTTGCCTTCCTTGTAGTCTGAGGTAGGAGTAGGAGGGTCTGAGATCGATTCTGGCCCGCACCTCTGACTATTCGAATTCATGTTCTGCCTAGCCTTTTCCCAATCATGTTGAGATCAGCTTCCAGTGTAACCAGATGTGGCTGAATAGGTACCAGTATTTTACACGGAGCGACTGCCATCAGACCTCCGCAACCCAGATACTGGGCAATGCCGATACCTTTTTTTTTTTTTTTTTTTTTTATCGTGGTGAAATCCTCATGGACTATCCCCCGTCTGGGGAAGACGGGGGGGTGTGCCGGACTCTTACCGGCTAAAACCACCACGGTGTCCCTCCTTCTGACCCAAGGCCGGGGTCGCAGGATTCGCTATTGCATGCACCGCAACCCCGGCAGGTCTTGGTCCACCAATTGCTGGTGGACCTCTCCACTGTAGGGCCCCACCCCACGACCTCCTGAGAGGCGCGGGGGGCACCCCACATCACCGGCGCACCAGAACACATGGTACGCCGTGACCACCCCGGAATGCCGATACCCTAAGGTTAGACCGGTTGTCAGTTTTCGGTCTTCTGACTTCCCGTAACGACTGTCTTAGCTATTCGTATGACACCCGGGAACGACTATTTAACGTGCTCTCCGAGGCACGGAGGGGTCTCGATGTGTTACGAATGGTCATTTATCCACAGACTGACCGCGGAAAGCGCAGCTTAACTTCGCAAATTGTAAGATCGCGCGGTTGTCAGTTAGCCACGAGCTCTTCCGAGCGACTTTCCGAATTCAAGTGCGGATCAGAATTTGATTATCACTTGCGTTAACGGTGAAGGAAAACATTTTTTTTATTTATTACTTGGCCTGCGTTTGGCCGCCATCTCGCCTGATGTTAAGCGATGATGCGGTCTACGATGGAGCACGCTTGCCCAGAAGAAACCGATTCACTCGTGACTTGAAGACACCCAGATTGTAACATTGTGAGAAAACCTTCACAACCTACAATTGTGAGCGTTTTTAAAAAAGAAGTTGTCGATGGTTTGTGTAGTCCGCCAACTCACACCAAGCCAGCGTGGTGGACTAAGGGCTGAACCTTTCTCATTCTAAGAAGAGGCCCGTAACTACTATACGTATATTAGACGTGCGCAATCCTTGGTCACTTTCAAAAGACTCGTCAAGGATCACTACCTATCAATATAGTTAAGTTTGCATCTTTATGTATAGTTATTTATTGTCTGTTTATATTATGTATTACATGCACATTACACTATATATATTTATTTCATATTTATTGTATATAATTATTATTTATTTGTGTTTTTACGTTTATTTAAAGTACTTAATTTAATGTCTCCTCATTTATTGTTACACTGTGAACTACCCCTCTCTTTTTTTTCTTGCACTTCATGTCCATCCAAAGGTTGTCTGGAAGAAATCGCCTAGTGCGATAAGACCGCCAATGGGCAATGGTACAATGGTACATCTCTATTTTTATAGTAATGTTTCTTGTTTGTTTTGTGTACATAAAGAGTATTGTATTGTACTATAATAGTTAAAGTACCTAACTTGACAAACAGTATTTCACAATTGGACACGTCTATCAAACTATATTTTCTAATGGAAAGAGTTGATTTGAGGGAAATTGATTACGTATGCCGAGGAGATGGGGTATCAACCGGTATGGCTGGTTTCACTACCTGACGCTACATCCAAACTGTTATTGCTATACGTGCCATAGCATCATTTTTACCGTAAGGCAAAAGAAACATAATATAACATAACATCACGCCTGTATTCCCCGAAGGGCTGGGCAGAGGTGTATAGTAACACCCTCATTTGTCCGTTATGTTTAAGTCCCATGTAATAGGTGGCGAGCCTATTGCTACCAACCGGGCACAAATCCAAACTCCGGGGTGCTATTGAGGAATTCTACACGGAAAAAACCCAATAACACTTTGCCCGACTTGGAGATCGAATCCAGGACCTCACGATCAGCAGTCGCGCTTGCCACCACAAGACCAACGAGGCAAAATAAAATATTATCATAAAAAAGTAGCATGTAACGGGTAAGTCACTTTCAATGAAAGAAATAACATTTATTTAGCTGTGAAACTAGACAAAGAAACAGTATCTAAAAATATTAACGTCTCAAGAAAATAAAAATATATAGGTACATCTTCCACTCACGCCTGTAACTCCCGAAGGAGTAAGCAGAGATGTTCTCTTATTTCAAAAGTCTGTATACCCACGCTTCGCCTCTGGTATTAAGTCGCAAGTAATTAGGTGGTGAGCCTATTTCCATTTCCGGGCACAATTATTTCTATTTATAAAAATTATCTAAGTGAAAATAAATTAAATTAATTAATTAAAAAAGAAAGGGGTTGCGCCAAATAGGTAATGTTCAGCACAATGCCAGATAACTATTGCCTGATGCTGGTAACACAACCTTGTAAGTCCAAACCACAGACAAAGAAAAAAGTGATACTAGGTTTATGGTTTATTGTCAAAACACGCCTTTTTGGATATAGTGTTGATTAACTGCATAGTGGTGTCGAATCTGTTGCACATTTTGACAATATAAAACTAGACTAAACGCAACTGTCACTTTCTTTTTCTATTGAAACAGAAAGAGACAAACACCCTTAGTTTAGCTTGGTCCTGTCAGAGTGCGAAACAGAATTGTCATCATTGTAGTAATAGCTTCCCAACTATGTAGTAAAATCATGCTCTCAACTGTATTTTTATTATTGTATATAGCGGCCCATCCCGGCTTCACACGGGTGGATATTTTTCCCGTTTTTGCAACATTTTTCATTTATGCTCCGCTCCTATTGGTCGTAGCGTGATGTTATATAGCCTATAACCTTCCTCGATAAAAGGACCATCCAACACAAAAATATTTTTTCAATTCCAACCAGTAGTTCCTGAGATTAGCGCGTTCAAACAATAAAACAAACAAACTCTTGAGCTTAATAATATTAGTATAGATATCTACGTTTCTAAGTTTTACCCATTGAAACAACAAATTTAAACAGGTTTTTCTTTATTACTAGATTATGATGATTGTATTTGCAAACAAATTAAATTTTAAGAATATCTAATATCGAATTATTACGACGAGGCAGTCGACCACACGTCGAAACCACTTCTATTTAATCAAAAACTAATTTTAAACTTACTTGACGAGTTTACTCGGATTAGACTTTTTTTTCAATAAAAAAACTGTCTATTATGTGTGTAATTTGATGATGTCACTTGATTTCAGACATTTTTGATTACATAAACAGTTGCTTAAATGCTAAATTAAAGTTGACTGCTGTTTGAGCTGTATCCATTATAATATTGTGTGCTAATATTTTCGACAGATGTTTTTATTATAAAGTAGTTTATACAGTAACAGTATAGCAACAGCATTGTTATAAATTAATACCCGATGCTAAAGAATAGTCATACAAAATTGCAGACTATAAATTGCAATAGACAATTTATTTGCCTATATTAATATTTTTACTGCCTTCTTGGTCTAGTTGTCGCAAGCACGATAGGAATTTCTCAGTAGCTACCCAGAGTTTGTGCCCGGTTAATCGCAATAGGCTCGCCCCCTATTACATGGGACTTAAACATAACGGCGAAATGAGAGTGTACTAAAAACACCTGTGCTGAACCTTCGGGAGTACAAAGCGTGTTGTTATATTATGATTGACGGGTAACAACATTAAGCTTGGATTAAAACAATTTTATAAAAATACACGTTCCGTTTGTGTCAATACCTAAGTTTGTATTTTTACTTTAACAATCCGTATTTTTTGTTACAAAGAAAAAAAATATAAATATACAATGGATCTTTGTGCTTGCAAACGTACTTGAAAATGGTAATGTATTTTGCTTTAACACAATTGATTTAATTACACATACAAATGTCTATCAAATCGCGGAAGGGAATGGTAGACCGCCTTGTGGTGTCGGCACGAATGAACCAGCCGCACTTCCAGCTTGTGAAGTAAAAGGCGTGTTCTAAGAAGCCTCTTAGTCATCGCGACCAGCTAAGATCTATTGTGACGCCTCTAGCAATATTACAACACCTCCTCAAGTCTCAAGCACATCATAAAATTGACTACGGTCTCTGAGGTACTGGCTTGTGTGATGTATTGCTTTAAATTTGCATAGGATCTCTCTCATCTCTCCTCCTTTTCCCGACAGAACCTGCAAACTGTTTCTATGAAGGAGTTTAACGGTTTAAAGGGATTTTGCAGTGCCCAGTAAGGGTCCTAGTCAGTATCGTAATATGGTTCCTGATTATTAAAGCGTTTTCTTTGCAAATCTTTTTATGCTTGGTGGTAGGATCTTTACGGTCCGCTTATCTGGCTATCATCTTTACATTAAAGTCAAGCCAAGCAATTTACTGTGTTCCGTCGTGTGTATGTGAAAGCCAGAAGGGTATAGGGGAATTACTCTATATCTCCGTTCCTTAGATCCATGTGTACCATTTTAGACCCTGTCTGCGCTTACCATCAGGTGAGATTAGGGCCAAACGCGACCAAGTCAAGAATATAAAAAAAAACCTACTAGAAACGCTTTCGAGTACTCTTGATCTGGGGTTTTTTTGGAAACCCTAACGCTTTGGTCGATTTCTGAAGCTCTATAATAGGCTTCTCATGATAGGGCAATCACCAACCCGTTAGCTTAGTAATACATGATTAGCTCATGAGCTTGGACCGTCCACTGTAAAAACTTTATTAATATTTTCAAGTAATTTCTTCTACGAATTCTCCGCAACCACACAATTGAGCAAGCTAGCAATACATTTTCACAACACAATAAAAAGAAATGTGGCAATATTTTAAATTAGATATGTAACAATAACAATTAATTAATTGCACCATGGACCATTGGAGCGTGCATTATAAAAATAAAAGACAATTTTAGTGTCAATTTGTTGTCTATGGCTGATTAGACCTGGAGGTTATTTAAGAAATGCCGCAAAAAGTATGAAGGGCGTCGTTAAGAAAATTAGTCTTGGAAGGTGCAGAAATTAATCTATTCATATCTTTGGAAACGAGTTAAGGGACTGTACAAACTAATCAGCATTCAATCTTTCATCACTTAAGTATCACAGGGGGGTGAATGCACGAGTGAATTCAACCCGGCTAAAGAGCGTTTTTAGAGTCATGCGGATTTCGTCACGCACGCGTGTTTGACCCGCATGCATGTTGCTTGCAATTCACCTTTTCGTTTGTATATCACGAAACAATAAATACATGTTAGGAAAGGTGAATTGCGAGCGCCACGAAACCCGCGTGCGTAATGAAATCCGCATGACTCTAAAAACACCTGTAAGAGGGTTGTGTGATATGAACTCGGAGGGCGGTCTTCCCCAGGTTGAGGGTATCCACGATGGAGGCCTCGTCTCACAATGAGAAGAGTTTAGGCCTCAATCCACCACGCTGGTCTGGTACGGGTTGGCAGACTACACACACCTTCGAGAACTTTATGGAGCCCTCTCAGTGTGCAGGTTTCTTCACGATGTTTCCCTTCACCGTTTCTCAATAAATTATGTAGACTTTCTGTTTGAGTTGATTGTCATTTTAATTTATTACAAAGCTTACGCTTAAAATTGTCGTAGTTTTTGATACGGACGAGTGAACATATTTTTCATAAAGATCAGTAATAAAAACGATTTAAAATTACAAGCGCAACGAACACTATAAAAACAAACAACGCTTCGGTGTATTAACAATTTAAAAAAAGATTAACACTTGATCACGACCAGTTCTTAGAACATATACGACAAAAAAAGATAACAAAAAAGAAAAAGAAACGCACAATGCCGATCCATTCGCGTGGATCGATGTCTCCCAAATAATTGTTACAGCTGATGATGAAAACTGCTTTTTTTTTATCTGTAACTGATGGACCGTACTCTCCTTGTACGAAATCAGCCAGTCTTCAGCTCAGTACGCCGTGAAGGTGATGAAACTATTTCTAAGGTCCTTTTTTGTTGCTTGTCATAGGTTACGTGAAACCAGTGTGAACGATTCTTCAGTCGGCTGCGCGTAGCGAAAGATTAGCTAACTGTAACCGGAGATTTATAATAAAAGTAAATTAAAATTTTGTGTTGCCATAGAATGTATAGGATTGTTTTCGATGATACAGTTCAAAGTTATTTTGTTTTTTATATTAAAAACAACGTAATGAGCAAATTAAATGAAGGTAAAGAACGACTGCCTTGTTGGTCTAGTCAGTAGCTAGAGAGCTCTAATGATGATGAGAGAATTGTGGCTGCAAAAGTTTACATTGTTTGCATTCGTATATAAAGTATTAACCAAGCAAAGAGTTCGTTCGGAGAAGTACAACCATCATACTATTACATACAGGACGCACTAGAAGGACATACATCGATGTTATTGGTGATGTTCTTCACAAAGGATAGGTGCGTAACACTCTCAATCGGCGTGCGTGTAGGACAAGATGTATGAATGTGGACGAAGCGAAAGGAGTATGTAAGGATCGTAGCATGTGGTGTTTTATAGTTTCTGTCTACCCTCATGGGAAAAAGGCGTTAGTTTATGTATGTATGTTATAACATGTAACTGTTTTTTGTCACTCGTAAATAAATTAAAATTACATAAAAAGGCATCTTCGAACAGTAAGATGAGAATAAAATGTCCGCAAGATTTGGAAAACCCCAACATTGCTTTGTAAATATAGACTATCAATACATTTGCATAGGATCTTGATGTGCAATCGCTTTACCTGTTTATCCTCTGTTTTTTCTTATTTACAACTTTTCTGTCTCAAATATAACTTCAGAAATATTATCCCGTGTGGGGACAGCCCAGAATATAACATTTCCTCACCACACGCTGGGAATAGACGCGTGTTGTAAGATTCAACAAAACCCAGCACGCTTGGTGGTAGGATCTTTATTGTTCGACTGGGCTAGCTACCACCCTCACATTAACACGGGCTAAGCAGTTTACTGTCTTTCGTCATGTGTGTGTGAAAACTAGAACGGTATAGGGGAGTCCCTCTACAAGGTTAGTCGGAAAGGGGGTACTAAGCCGAAAGGGTGTTAAAGTACCAATAATAAGGGATAACTTTTGTTCTACAACTTTCTCCAAAGCTCGATAGTTTAAGAGAAATAGCTTTTCAAAGATTTCGTAAAAAATATGCTAAAATCTATCTGTCCATAGCTATGATTAGCTGTTTTTACAATTTAGGTCATATTTGGAGTCACGGGAGAAAATTAATTTTCTGAATTCATTACTAAAGCAGATATGATTTTTTTAAAAAAAGCTAATATAAAAATCGTTTTGCATGCAAATAAAAATTATCGAATTTTGAAATTTTAACACTTGCTTTAAAATAGTCATCAGTGATACTTTAGGTGGCCCGCGGCTTAGTACCCCCTTTCCAACTAACCTTTTATATCTATGCTACTTGGATTCGTGTGCTCCATCTTTGACCTTGTCTGCACTTATCATCAGCTGTGATACGGTCAAACACGACCAAGTTAAAGAATACCAAAAACAAATTGCTCCCATTCTAAAGATTGTGAACCATTCAGTATTCAGAAGAATATTGGTCAACTTTCAAAAAAATCGTCACTAAAACATGCATCCACGCTTTTCAGATTTGCATTTCCATACAAACTAATCTCTACAGTTAATAACAACAGTTATATTTATAAAAAACAGTTAAAAGTCATTGTCGGTACATCCTTGTACATGATTCATGTATCACTCACTATGTTTCGGGTTCAGTGGGTCAGTCACCGGCCGGGAATCGAACCGGTTGGAGCAGTACTCCACACCTACGTGATGTTTGTGATGTTTCAATGTCAAGATGGACTTGTGAGTTGTGAGGTTTTCGATATTTACTTGCTCGTGTATCGGCATTTTTTATCTCTTTCATTGGTAGAATGCTTAAAATGGTTGTTTATTTCAGTAGTATCATTATCTGGGGCTTCAGGGTTAAGAAATTTATTCATAGTTTAGTTTATATTTTTTAAATTTAAATTCGACCAAGATTTTTAGCCTAAGCGATGTTTGTACTATGATCTAAATTGGACCGACTTTGATAAATCAGATGATGTCCTCTGATTGATACATAATTATAACTCCTTACTTAGGTTTGATTTGTGTAGGATGAAGACAAAATTTGAAGGAATCTGCCTCTTCGTTGGTGGAACCTCGTTCTACCACATATTCATTTAAGAAATAGTTACTTATTACTTGGACTGCCTTGTTGGTCTAGTGATCGCAAGCGCGACTGCTGAGCATGGGGTCTCGGGCTCGATCCCCAGGTCGGGCAATGTTATTGGGTTTTTCCATTAGGAATTTCTCAGTATCAGCCCGGAGTCTGGATCTGTGCCCGGTTAATTGCAATAGGCTCGCCTCCTATTACTAGGGTGTCCTAAAAGCACCTCTGTCGTACCCTTCGGGGGAATATAAGGCGTGATGTTATGTTATGTTTACTTATTATAATATTTTTTATTCTCACTGAGCATGGAACATGCAAAACCAGTTTAAATCCATTGGCATTAAGTCTCACGTGACAAACGCGTGTTGTGCTTTACGATTTTGAGTAAAAGTGCTTTATGTAACATTATTCATTTTTATTTGTGCAGGAAATTATTGATGTTAATTTTGAGGATATACTTTTACTTTCCATTGGAAATATTATTACAATTTCGAATAAAATGCTTGTTATAGCCATTAGTATCGTGTTCTTTCATCTTATCTTTATATGAAAAATCAATTGCCGTGCGTTAGTCTCGCAAAATCTCGTAAACGGCTCGCCCGGTGTGAATTTTTTTTTTTGGTTTTTCGCGTCAATATTGGTCTTCTTCTTTTCGAGTGGTTAGTAACTAACTGGTGTCAGAGTTTATGCCGCCCATGGGCCTCTGACTTGGCTTCACATGCCGTCGAGAAATATCTCTCAGGCATGCCGGTTTCCTCACGATGTTTTCCTTCACCGTTTTTAAGCAACTGAAAATTGAAGCACATGAATCCGAAAAGTCAGATGTGCGTGCCTTGGGTTCGAACTCGAGACCTATGACTTGGCAGTCCGACCTAACTACATAATCAGTGATGATAACACTTAATCTAGTGTACTCTAGGGATAATTCGAGGCCCGAGCTCCTGAATCAACTTCCAAATTGAGCAAAATGTTAGTTCAATGTTCGAAAAAATCTCAATGCAAGATAGACTCAGAATATCGTTATAGTAGTAGAATTCCTTGTGAAAGAGCTCGTCCAGGAACGACCATACCTATTTCTACCACCATACCTATTTCTACCTAAGCCAAGTCAGAGGCCCATGGGCGGCATAAACTCTGACACCAGGTTAGTCACTAACCATACGAAAAAGAAAGATGTAGTTAGGTTATATGAATATTATGATAGTATCCAAGATAAGAGTTACAACTCAGTTACAATTTCACGTTCATACGGAAGTAAAAGTTGCAATGTTGAGGGTTCACGTTACGTTCATAGGTTACAGGTTAAAACCGTCACTTTGGGATGTAATTACTGCTACCTGTTCTACACAGATGTTCCTGTTGACTATACTACTTTTTTATTTTTACCATTTAATGAACTGGTAGAAATAAAGGTAACCGGAGATCCTGGAGCATCTCTAAAGGCTCTAGAGCTAGACGGTAACAGGTTGATAAAGTATAGGGGAATGGGAGAAACTTTTGATTTAGTTTTTTGAGGAGTATAGGGGATTCCCTCTATATTTCTATGACTTAGATTCGTGTGCGCTATCTTAGACTCTCTCTGCGCATACCATCAGGTGAGACTAGGGCCAAATGCGACCAAGTCAAGAATAAAAATAAATCATTTGCATTTAAAATACAGAAAAAGTGTCTACACGTGTTTTATATCGTGCAGTGCTACTTGTATTTTTTGCATGGTCATTATATTTGAGACTAACTGTGTCCTCATGGCTCCACCCGTAGCCTATGTTACTCAGTGATAATGTAGCTTTCTAACGGCAAAATAATTTTTGAAATCGGTCCAGTAGTTTTTAAGTTTATTCGTTACATACAAAAATCAAAAAATACAAATCTTTCCTCTTTATAATATTAGTATAGATATAGATAAACGTATACAATTTGTAGGTATTCAGAATAATAAACTGTTTTGAGTTGTGTATATCTTGATGACTTTCGTAAAAGGTTAAGATGAATAGTCTTATTATCATACTCAAATTATTCGCATCAACTGCATCAAGTAAATAATACGAATTACCTCACTTTTGCTTTAATAATTTTACAGCCAATTAAGTTTTGAGAAATCGTTATACCTCGTATTTTGGTCTCAATGTTTTCTTGTAAGTAACATCTAGTTTGATCAGTTTGATGATACGTTTGGTGCAGTGGCTGAGCGATCGGCTTCGGCGCTACGGGTCGTGGGTTCGATTCCCGCACGGAACAAATATTAGTGTGGTCTAATGTTAGTTGTTTCGGGTCTGGATGTTTGTGTGTGTGAAGATTTGTGTTTGTAAACGCACCCACGATACAGGAGAAATCCTAGTGTGGGGCAATGTTTTTATTAGAAGAAAAAAGAAACCGGGGTGCATTAAAAGGTAAGGTAAGGTACTGACTACCCGTAACGAGTGTCATAAGGGATCGTCCATTAATCACGTGAGGCTTGAAAGGGGGGGGGGGGAGGGGGTTTAGCAAAAATCACGAAATATCATAAGGGGGGTGTATTAAGATATCACGTGTATTTATTTTTTCGTCAAACGCGCGATTTCTAAACCGAAAAGCGGCGTGTAGTGTGACCTTGACTCGCCGTTGCCAGGTAACGAACGAATATGTTATATTTTTTGCATGATTACAGCATTGCTTTAATATTATTTTTATGTCAGTCAAAACCAACCTGCAACTTTTATGTCCAGACATTTTTGTCAGGGTACTTAATTTCAGAATAAAATTAGATTATACTGTATACCTGTATTTAAAGAGAATATTCTAAAAAAATATAAAATTATTCAGCCGCATCTGGTTAAACTGGAAGCTGACCCCAAGATAATTGGGAAAAGGCTAAGAGGAAGCATTCTAAAAAAATTAAGATTCTGTGTAGGTACCTACTAAAAAATACACGTGATTTTGGGCGGGGGCGGGGGGGGAGGGTTAAAACGTAAAAAAGCTTCACGCACGTGGTTAATGGACGGCCCCTAAGTATATTATGACACCCGGGACCGACGCAATGAAGTATAGATTTGAATTTCAGTTGTCGTACTATATTTGAATACTCACAAAAGACTCTATTACGTGTTGCTAAATTTGTCATTGGAGAATGCTATTCTTGCCAGTAATTGCTCTACTAAACGCCTTGATATAGTTTACACAATGGAGCTGGGAACCACACTTTTTGCTTATCTGTGGTGAACACAAAATGCCATACCAGCCACATCTCGTTGAAAGTACAATGGACTTTATGATTTACGTGTCAAAGTTTAGATTTAAATGAAGGTTGTGGAGATGAATTTATGTTTTTGTGACGTGGTTGATGTTAAACGATTGTCTTAGGTCTTAGCAAAGAAAGGATAAATTAGTATATATTAAGATTATTTAATTATCTCCTTACAGGCAGAATGTAGGAATGTGTTACAAATTAAAAATTACAATAATTTTGGGCATGGTTACAGAAATGGTCCGATGTTTTCCATGAGAAATTTCAATGGAAAATCTTGCATCTACCTTATTTCTGTTCGGATTTTCTGATTAGCTGCAGGAGTAATAACAACATCATGCCTTATATTCCGCCAAGGGTTCGGCAGAGGTGTTTTTTTACTACATCCTTGTTTCGTCAGTTATGTTTAAGTCCAATGTAATAGGGGGCGAGCCCACTGCCATTAACCGGGCACAAATACAGACGCCGGGCTGCGACTAAGAAATTCGTAATGGAAAAACCCAATAACACTTTGCCCGACCTGGGGATCGAACCCAGGACCCGATGCTCAGCAGTCGCGATTGCAACCACTAGACCAACAAGGCAGTCTATCTTTATTTTTAATATAGAGTAATAACTCTATATTCAAAATAATAATAAAGTATTTTTCCATAAAAATAACGAGAGAATATTTATTTATCGCATTAGCTTTTGTTCAAACGTATATTACAACTGCATTCATCTTAGCGTGTCCTCGTTGCTTGTCGAGTTAGATCCTATACCAGTCATAAGCTCGTCGACCATTTACTGTACATTTACCATTTGACCGTCTGTCACCGTTCTATAAATACCAGCGGGTATGCGCACACGCAGCGCAGCGCTCGCCGCTTGACCTTTGTGTCAAATTCATTCAGTATTGTACTGACATGCTCGCCTCGACTCGAGTAATTACCTGGCTGTCGGAGTGGGGCTGTATGTACTTTGTTTATGACGTTTTTAGCCCTTCTAAGATGAGTTCAGCGCCATGTTTAAGTTCTTGGATGAAATTTGTGGAAACCAGTGTTAGGTTAAGGTCATTAAAAGCGTTTGAATGATTTTTACCGTTTCACTTTGTCTCCTGGCGTTTTAATCCTGGCTTTTCATTGCCAGGGTCAGCTTTAGTTAAAATAATTTTGCGTGAATTTATTACTGCTCCGTTCCTATGACCTAAAACGTTTTGCTTATCATTAGTAGCATTTTTCATGGTCAAACTTAGCATATAAATAGACTTGTAAGAAATTTTTGAGCGCAATAGCTATACTAACGTATGGGAGAGTCTTCTATGCAAAGCTGTGGGGTCTTTGCTTAATCTATACTAATATTATAAAGAGGAAAGATTTGTATTTTTGTATGTAACGAGTAAACTTAAAAACTAGTGGACCGATTTCAAAAAATATTTTGCCGTTAGAAAGAATAGAATAGAATATACTTTATTGTACACCAAAATTGTAACACAGCTCTTATACAATAACAAACATTAAAGGGTACAATGACGGTCTTATCGCTGATAGCGATATCTACCAGACAACCTTTGGATGAACAGGAAGTCAATGAATAAGATAGAGGGGGTAGTCCATGGTGTACATTATCACTGAGTAACATAGGCTATATTTATTTCTGGAATAAAAGTTCTTACGTGGGCGGAGCCGTGAGGACACAGCTAGTTTTTATAAAGATACAAGAGTCTTAATTTTTACTAGTAACGCTCGGTATATTATAGGAATGGGGCATTAATTAAAATAAGGAAGAACACGATCAATTCCAACATTGGTAGGTACTACCCCTAGTTTTACGTGAAGTTTTAGGTAAAGCACATTTCTTTTTCGATAAGGGAAATCAGTAGTATTTTCTTCGTGACACCCACAGGAAGCCATCAGATTGACCGTGATGAAACTAAAAAAAAAAAAACAGAAATTTTCGTCAATTTAATCCATTTGCCATTGCTAAACTTGAGTTAGCATGGGCCATCCAAATAACGGTGTATTGCCATCCATTCCAAGCTTGACAAACTCATTTTTTTAGGCAGTATTGATCATATTATTAAACAAATTTAACTTCACATATCGTTATTCGAAGAAAACGATGCTGGTAGCCATTGAAAGTGAAAAGGAGACAGTGTCAGCCTAATGACGGTTTCACTGACTCTTTATTATACGACAACATTATTGGGAAAGCTCGTTATATAGATTACGGTGATCACTGTCAATGTTTTCTAATGTAATAAGTATGTTGTAACTTTGTGCGGTAATGTTATACGTGACAGAATCCGGGCGTTGAGTAGGGGAATAGTTTTGTTTTGATATCAAATCAAAAATATTTATTTGCGAGAATATAGTACAATAGATGTTACACTAATTTGGTTTTGGGCATATCCTACCATATACAAGGTTAGTCGGAAAGGGGGTACTAAGCCGCGGGCCACTTAATGTATCACTGATGATGGTTTTAAAGAAAGTGCTAAAATTTCAAAATTCGATAAAAAAAAACATGCAAAAAGATATTTATTTTAGTTTTTTCAAAAATTCTTCATCCCTGCTTTAGTTACGAATTCAGAAAATGGAGTTTCTAATCTGTGACCCTAAATATGACCTAAAATGTAAATACAGCTGATCATAGCTGAGGATAGATAGAATTTAGCGTATTTTTATGAAATCTTTGAACAGTTAATTCTCTTAAACTAATGACTTTTGAGTAAAGTTGTAAAACAAAACTTATCCATTATTATGGGTACTTTAACACCCTTTCGGTTTATTACCCCCTTTCAGACTAACCTTGTATATGGCGTGCAAATACATTTATCGTCATTACAAATACATTCAATTGAGATTATTACAAATTCAATTTGTAAGTAGGTACTATCGACTTGTCCTCTAAATACTCCTTGATCGAATATTTTTTTTTATGTAACAAAAGTTTAAACAATATTTTTTTGAACACTGTTATTGGCAAATCTTGGAGAGCATTTGGTAAATGGTTATAATAATAGACATGTAGTAAACAGTCCTCTTGATCACCTTTGAGGCGACTATGCGAACCTGGTATGGGTGACTGCAGGTTCCTTTGATATTTCGGGTTGGGCCTTCTCGTAAAAATGAATGAGTGTGCTACCATCATAATATCAGTCTAGATCATAGCCATTTCCAGAATGTTGTGGTGGTCAGCTTCCAGTCTTTATTTGACTTTTAGATCCTACTGATTTTTATTGGAGAAACAGTTATTTAAATCAAATCTGAATAACAAAACTGCTTGTTGATTGCATTACATTTATTATTTGTTATCGAAAGGCACAGCTGCTTCGAAATTCCTCAAATTTCGATAGTTATTTCGAAACAGATTATTCAATTGACAATTCTCAAAATCCATCTCTATAACTTTGAATAACTTGCAACGCTTGCATTATATTCCATTGAAGCTTGTAGGTAGTATATTTTGTAATATTTACTTAATATTATAAACGCGAAAGGTTGTATGTATGGACGTTTGTTACTCTTTTACGCAAAAACGGCTGAACGGATTTGGATGAGATTTGGCACACAGATAGACTATGCCCTGGATTAACAAATAGGATACTATTTATCCGGGTGTATCAAATAGTTTCCCTAGGATGCGGGTGAAACCCCGGATAATAGTTAGTATTTCATAAAACTGTTAGGCACATCTTTATGTCCAAATAATACGCTATTCAAAATATAATAGAGTTCAAATGCTACACGTAATACGGCTTCCAATTTATTTCTTGTTACTCAACGGCAATCACGTATGCAATGACAACATCGTTGCCTCATTGGTCACCGGGCCAAAGTGAATGAACCTGCCTGGGTTTTTACCAAAGATAATATTCATATTTCTATGGTTTTTACAGTGGGATAGTATGCCTCGCTTAGAAATGCTGTCGCGTTTTATGAGACCCTGGTACTCGTCGCCGGGTTTGAAAGAAATTAGAAAAGAAAGATCACGATTTTATGTTATTAGTCTTCCCAACCTTTATTTTCATTGGTGTTCGAAGTATCAAAACTATTTTATTGGTTATCGATTTGGAATAACAGTCGTGATACAACTTATTTTCATCCCTGTGATTACTTCCTTCTTTTGCTCGGTATTTTGACCTCTGGTATTTTGGATTTTTAGGTACCATGTAACGGGGTGAATAGGGATGCAGGGGTGAATCGGGACGAAACTTTAAAATGGATTTTAACGTTGAAATAATGTAGTTTGTTGCCAACAAGGACACTCAATCGTTAATTATAATACCTACAGTAAACATATTAGAGTTCTTTTTGGCAACAAACTATATTATTTCAATGTTAAAATCCCTTTAAAGTTTCATCCCGATTCACCCCTGCATCCCTATTCACCCCATTTTACCATATCTATACTAATATTATAAAGCTGAAGAGTTTGTTTGTTTGTTTGAGCGCGCTAATCTCAGGAACTACTGGTTGGAATTGAAAAATTATATTTGTGTTGGATATAAGGTTATAGGCTATATAACATCACTCTACGACCAATAGGAGCGGAGCATAAATGAAAAATGTCACGAAAACGGGAAAAATGACCACCCGTGCGAAGCCGGGACGGGCCGCTAGTAATATAGGTAGGTATATAAATTCAATTATAGGCTATTCCAAATCTTCTTAATGTGGAAACTTGATTGTTTGTAATATTATAGTTGAGTTAATTTTAAATTGTACCAGGAGAAGTTTCCAAATAACAATATCCAATCAACAGTCCAAACTTCCAATATCTCAACAACAACCTACGGTCACAATGTCAGCATTGCGTAAAACGTAACTCTCAAATAAAAAAAAACAAGAATTCATTAGAGAAGTCAAGTGTCCCAGAGGTACAATGGTAAACAAAATATAATTTTAACAGCGTTTAATTTCACGGTCAGTTTGCAGAGAGCGGTCCAAGGTTACGTTGCGTTATGTTCGCCGTTAATCATAACTTCTGATACCTATTGTCTTGAAATTTTATGACAGTAAAAGATTTAATTAATTAGGACTCCCGAGTTGAACCTCATAGCGCCATATCCACTAACAAGTGTCACTGTACAAGTTATTATGCTAATTCAGCCCCAGATCTACGATTATTTTGAACCGGGACAGTAACTTGATAATGGCGCCCTCTCTCTCTAGACTTTGATATAAATTGTTAAAAAAATTCACAACAAACAGTAATCATCGCTTGACGTTCGACCGTTCGGGTTTATTCGGTTCAACTTGTGTAGCCCCTAGTTTCTAGATGCGCCGGGGATTCCCCTGGTAGAGACATCACGTACGTACACTATGCACGCGTTCAAAAATCGACCTAGGATACGTTCATAAATAAACTTAGGGTGTCTTCAAAAACCAACTGGACGTTTTAAATTCAAATGAATAATCGATAGAACAACGTGCTAGGCGCTTTATACATAGAACATGTGTTTTTTTCAAACATATTATATTATGGATTTTGGCATCCCTGAAACTGCCGCCCGGGACAGGTGCCGGGGCATTTTGCCCCCCCCCCCCCCCTAAATCCGGGGCTGTCCCAATTGCTCGATTAGTTCATAAAACTTGCAGAAGTCGACTTGCTGCAAGTGTGTCCACTGGTTGAAAGTAGGTTGCAGAAGTCATCGTGCACAACAAAACTTGTTACCTAGTGGTGCTAATGTTGGGGCCACACTTTCATACGAACGTTCGTGGTGCGCTGTCCCAACTACGAGAACATTCATCGACTCCCGCCAATGTGGCCCCGGGGTTAGAGAAAATATTATTCGTCTTATGAAAGATCGTAATTTCTAGAATGTCTTTTTGCATATTTTTCTAGGCCATTTATTTTTACGAGCTTCATCAAAGCA
This sequence comes from Amphipyra berbera, assembly GCA_910594945.2. NCBI lineage: Eukaryota > Metazoa > Arthropoda > Insecta > Lepidoptera > Noctuidae > Amphipyra > Amphipyra berbera. The sequence continues at coordinate 1,856,745 of OU343136.1, read as the reverse complement.
AGACGAGAATATCAAGATGGTTGACGTATCTTCATTTTTTAATACTCATCTATAAGATAAGTAGGCTGCCTTGTTGGACTACTGGGTTCGATCCCCAGGTCGGGCAAAGTGTTATTGGGTTATTCCATTAGGAATGTCTCAGTAGCAGCCCGGAGTCTGGATTTGTGCCCGGTTAATGGCAACAGATTCGTCCCCTATTACATGGGACTTAAACATAATTTGCGAAGCGAGGGTATACTATAAAACACCTCTGCCGAACCCTTCAGGGAATACGAGGCGTGATGTTATGTTATGTAAAACTAGCGGCCCGTCCCAGCTTCGCACGGGTGGACATTTTTCCCGCTTTTGCAACATTTTTCATTTATGCTCCGCTCGTATTGGTCGTAGCGTGATGTTATATAACCTATAACCTTCCTCGATAAATGGACTATCCAACACAAATTTTTTTTCAATTCCAACCAGTAGTTCCTAAGATTAGCGCGTTCAAACAAACAAACTCTTCAGCTTTATAATATGTATTAGTATAGTTAAGTATGGAGATGCTATCGACGCAGATGATAAATTTCTTCGAAATGGAAATCTTCTAACTGATCAGTTGATCAAATTGGTTTCGTGAAAAGTTTTATTAACAGGTATTATCTCTATAAGGAAATAAACTTTATAAATTATAATGACCCTGCCAAACAAACCGGTATATGAAATCATTGATATCAGAATAATACAGTTATTAAAGTAATCTATAAGATCTTATCAACAGAAATACATCGGGATTACATTATTTTGTGTGAGCAAATCAAATACTAGAGGGAGAAAGCCATAGATTATAAATATGCATAACTCAGATGATTTCTCTAACTGCACGCTAAGACGCGCATGCGTTTTCTTCTATGAAAACTGCGCGCGCGCCGACCGAATTGAGTAACCGATTCCGTCCATTTATATGGTCATAATAAGTTGCTTATTGTATAATCGGTAAGATCTTTTTGTATATTGATGGATAATGTATTTGTGTTTATTTTTGGTGGTTGAATGAAAGGCGGCCATGATTAATTAAAATATATAGTAAGTTTTAAGGGGTATTGTTTGAAACCTGAAAAAATATGAACTAAGAAAAAATTCATTATATCGTGATTTAATAGTTGGCAGATTTTTTTTCGATGTTGTTAGTGTCTGATCGTCAACAATGTAGAAATTTCAATTACCATTATTTTATCATGAACGGATGAAATCCAGAGTAAAATCTAATAATTATTCAAACAATAAAAGTACGTCTAGTTAAAATAATTATGTTTGATTCCACATTCTGGTATGGAATTTGTATGTTTCAATTATTATTTCATTGATATAAAATATTGCAGATGTTTGAAAATTCCTTAGCTTTGTTTTTTCTTTTCCACTGTTAAATTGTCTTGTTTATAAGTTTTAACTATGAGAAGGTTCAAAAGTATTAATTATTTGGGAAGAATCTTTCTACTAGAAAAGCTGGGATCCATGAAAAGAGCGTCTCTTTTGTTTTTCTTTTTTTATACCTATTCGTCTTCTTGTAGATGGTCTTGCGGACCGTTTCTACGTAATCGGGCAGTTACTCGCGGGACCTGAAAGGTCTCCAACCAATGGGGACGAGTAAAATACTTAACCTAAGCTAGCTACTACTAACACCATGACTACTAGCAACACAGCACTAAGGGCGACCCCTAATGGGACTCGGACCTCGGCTTAGGGCGTTTCTGGCGAGAGGACTTTGAGGGAGACAGCTTGATGAGAGCTGAATTATTTATCGGTGTGAAAAATAGCGTCTACTAGTGACGATGCTTAAGTACGTTCGTCGCACCCTAATCTAATAATAAAATATTTATTTCACAAAAACTGTTATATTGCGCTGTATACATTGTTGCTGACATTTTATGGTATAAAAATATTAAGCACTGTTATATCCCTTGAACTAGGTCGGGCCTGTATATTAAGAGAAAGGGTTCAGTCATACTTTTGCCACCGTTAATTCAACCCTCATCAAGCTGTCTCCCTCCCAGTCCTCCCGCCAGCAACGCACTAAGCCGAGGTCCGAGTCCCATTAGTGGTCGCCCTTAGTGCTGTTGTTGCTAGTAGTCATAATGTTATTAGTAGTAGTTAGCTTAGGTTAAGTATTTTGCTCTCGCCCCCATTGGTCAGAGACCTTTCAGGTCTCGCCAATAACTGCCCGGTTACGTAGAAACGGTCCGCAAGACCATCTACAAGCAGTCGAATAGAAAAAAAAACCATACTTATGCGTAAAATTGTTATTTAACATTCAGTATCAACTGAAACACTGTCGATGTAGCAAATTAGGTTTCCATTCCATAATATCTGTAGGTACCTACCTATTTTTATGTTCGTTGCATCTAAGGGTATTTGTGGATGTGTGTTGTGAATGACAGGGTATGAAGGTGTGTGATTGGGTGTGTTATTCTGTTGGTTTTTAAGTATAATTAGCAGATTAATAAACATGTGTATGTATGTATTGACCAGAATGTGTTCTTCCTGCCCTTATCCCACATTAGGTGAGGTCGGCACAACATGTATTTATGAAATCCATGTTGTTAGAGGTTTTGGCTTATTGTTTTATGATCGGCCGCCTGCCTGACATCAACCCTCCTTGGGAATACACGTTGCGCTGTCGCGCGGGAGACCCAAAATCTTGCTGATATTTTGCACTAGGTCCCAAAATGATATGCTTGTCAATCTTATTGGCGAAAACTAAGCAAACTATGTTCTTCTTGGTGGAGTATACTTGAAGTTGCTCGACCCACTCATTCAGTTTTGCTAGGGACTGCGGTTCGGACACATCGTATGTATTTACGAGATGTATATTAGTATATTCAAATGAGATTGAGCATGACCTATTCTTGTATAGCTTGTGCCGACACGAAACAAGACTAGATAAGCGCTGATTTCAGAAGAAGCTCTCAGAAAATCTAAAGATTTTTCCAGTCAATTTAAAGATGTCACAATCCTCTACAATAAGATTGATTCACAATCGTTATCCTTACTAAATATGACTTATGATAATTCCTATTATTAGATAATAATCTTGATTAAAATAACTCTCACTTTATCATTTAAAACATCTAGATTAAATAAGTCGATTTTTATCATCATACGTTTAACGGCTTTGTATATAATCATAAATCTTAACAATATCATCTAAATAATATAAGCCGCAAAAAAATGAATTTTGCAAAGAATTTTTCCTTAATAGATTAGATCTGCCATATTGGAAATACTGCATTGATTTCGACAAAAGAGTATCCATAGATACTTCGTCCCTCTTCGTTCTACCTAGCTTTTTCCCAACTATATTGGGGTCGGCTTCCAGCCTAACCAGATGCGGCTGAATACCAGTATTTTACACGGAGCGACTGCCATCAGACCTCAGCAACCATACTGGGCAATGCCGATATCCTAAGATTAGACCGCAGTTGTCTGATCTTCGGACTTCTGACTTCCCGTAACGACTGTCGTACACCGTATCTACATTGCACCCTTGCGAAGCCGGGGCGGGTCGCTAGTGTCTTACAATCTGTTTGTCTCAGACTTTAAAAATATATCTCTCTACTTCTTCGTGTCTTTGCTATTTGGGTCATTAACGAACAACTTATTTTGAATCTCGAACGCAACATCCAACACCAAAAGTAAAATTAAAGTTAATGTATCCAATTAAATCGGACAATAGTGATGTTATTTGGAAACGCTCGTCGTCAAGCGTGACCGGTTCACGCTCGATTGCCCGAGCTGCGATGCTGAGCGTTGACTCACAATGGTGATATCCTTGCTTTGAGAGTAAGGACAAGGACTCGCTGTCACTTTACTTTAAATTGAAGGCGTTTAATGGACTGTTTTCATAAAAGCCTGCGTTAATGTATGGAGTTATATATTACACCAATATAAAGTTTTTTTTAATGTTCCCCCACACCTGTATTTCTCCTATATCATGGGTGCGTTTACAGACACAAATCTTCACATGCACAAACAACGCCCAGACCCGAAACAAATATTTGTAGGCCATACAAATATTTGATTCGTGCGGGAATCGAACCCACAACCCGTAGCGCAGAAGTCAATCTCTCAGCCACTGCACAAGACTGGTTTACACAAGAATAGTTTTTTGAAGCAAGTCTCATGTTACCTGTTTTGTCGTCGAATCTTGCTTGAAGAAATTCTTCTTCTTCTTCCTGCCCTTATCCCACACTAGGTGGGGTCGGCACAACATGTATTTCATAAATCCATATTGTTAGAGGTTTTGGCTTATTGTTTTATGACCGGCCGCCTGCCTGACATCAACCCTCCTTGGGAATACTCGTTGCGCCGTCGCGCGGGTGACCCAATGTGCTTGCTGATATTATGCACTGGGTCCCAAAATGATATGCTTGTCAATCTTGTTGCCGACAACTAAGCAGACTATGTTCTTTTTGGTGGAGTATACTTGAAGTTCCTCGATCCACTCATTCAGTTTTGTTAGGGACTTTGGTTCTGACACATCGTAAACTAATATAGCAACGTGAGCTTCTCTGTAAAAACTTGATGTCAGTATTCTGTATCGCTCCTGTCCCGCTGTATCCCAAATACCAAGCTTGACTTTGCTTGAAGAAATTATCCTCATATAAATCCTTAACGATTAAACTTACCGATCGATTAGTGGATCACAATGTAATAATTACGATGCTTGACAAGATTGGTTATCATAATTATTATTATCACTTCGGTCTCAGCTTTCAGTCTCTTCTAATTTGGGACTTCGGAGAATTCAAGTTTCGATTATTAGATAAAGCCATTGATGGACTGAGAAGGAAAACCGTATTCGAAAATAAACTCACATTAAAGACCGGCGCACACGCATTTTACTGTGTTCCGTCGTGTGTATGTGAGAGCCAGAGGGGTATAGGGGAATCCCTCTATATCTCTGTTACTTGTATTCGTGTGCTCCATCTTAGACCCTATCTGTGCTTACGATCAGGTGCGACTACCCTAATCGATACCCTTAACGCGACCAAGTAAAAGAATTTAAAAAAACCGGCCAAGTGCGAGTCGGACTCGCGCACGAAGGGTTCCGCACCATTATCTATAAAAACGGCAAAAAAATCACGTTGGTTGTATGGGAGCCCCCTTAAATATTTATTATATTCTGTTTTTTAGTATTTGTTGTTATAGCGGCAACAGAAATACATCATCTGTAAAAATTTCAACTGTCTAACTATCATGGTTCATGAGATACAGCCTGGTGACAGGCGGACGGACGGACAGCGGGGTCTTAGTAATAGGGTCCCGTTTTACCCACTGGGTACGGAACCCTCAAAAGAACACTTCAGACTGTGTTTTTAAGAGTAGCAATACATATAAAAACATTTTTTACAAAAAATTTAAACCGACTTCAAAAAATAATAAAATAATTAACATATAAAATTAACAGTTTCAGAAGTCGGTGCTGATCTACGCTGAAACAAATTGAAGGCACCGACTTCTGAAACTGTTAATTTTAGTTAATTATTTTATTCTTTTTTGAAGGCGGTTTAAATTTTTTGTAAAAAATGTTTTTATTTTTTTCATTTTAGTGGCCTTAATTAAAACTTGGTTGGACCTACTAAAGACGCTGCTCGTAACATAATCACATTATCACAATATGCGTACTGTTCGTCATTGAGGAGTTCCATTGTCTATTTCCGAATTTCTTCATCAGATCTTCACCAAATTTAAATGGGACCAACTTCGAAGTATACCCTATCCATTAAATAAATAATCATCAAAATCGATTCACAATTGGTGAAAATATCGATGAACATACACAAAAAAAAAATACTTACAGACGAACATAGTAACCTCCTCCTTTTTGGAAGTCGGTTAAAAAAGGAGAAGTTACACATCCTTTTCGGTGTGTGAAGGACTTGACTTGAGACTCGTTAATTATAAATGTGCATAGTTTCACATCGAGTCTAAAGTTAAGCAATACCTAGATAATATTGTAGCTACCACAAGGTAAGCTAAATGTCATGCACCTGATTAACGTTTATTTAATACTAGCGACCCGCCCCGGCTTCGCACGGGTGCAATGTAGATTACTAATGTGGAGCATATAAACCTTCCTCTTGAATCACTCTATTGCTGAATAATCCGTTGCGTAGTTTAAAAGATTTAAGCGTACAGACATCGGGAGCGACTTTGTTTTATACTATGTAAAGATTTACATATCGACGCTCGGCAGTGAAAAGCTCGTAAACAAAATTTTCTTCAAAAGCGTTTTATTTTTTCTCTAGATTGATAAACTCGTCATACACGTACTAGTTCAACAAACTTTTAATTCAAATACTTCTAAGCTATCTAAGACGTATGATGGCAAACTTGATTTAACATTTGATCGGCCATTTTTTTGCAGGAGACAGTTATTTCTATCTCTTTTAAAATTTTGTATTTTACACATCCGTAGTTTTCACTGCCGACCGACGATATACAAGCGTAGGTCCTCATTATCTATCTACTTTAGCAGTCAAGAACAAGTTTAACAGCAGTGATAGCCTAGTGGTGTGACCGTCGGACTGCCAAGTCATAGGTCTCGAGTCTCCAAGGCACGCACCTCTGACTTTTCGGATTCATGTGCGTATTGTATAATTATTACTTGTTTAAAAACGGTGAAGGAAAACATCGCGAAGAAACCGGCATGACTGAGAGATATTTCTCGACGGAATGTGAAGCCAAGTCAGAGGCCCATGGGCGGCATAAACTCTGAAACCAGGTTAGCCATGAATAAGCGAAAAAAAACGGCCGAAAATGTATCAAGGCAATCTTTTAGGCACAAACTGAGGCAGGTAAGTCAGCTGATAAATTTTATACATAACATCTGAGCGCGCTTGTAGAGCAAAAAATTTCAAGGTTTCAATGCAAAGTAATCTTACAAGGAAATGTATGCGTACATACCTTATGTTTGACGCTTGTTACACATATAATTAAATGCATAATTAATTTTTTATATACTTTTGATTTTAATATTTTGTCTTATTACATAACTTGTTGATGTTCATCAACATTCATTCTTTGATTATTTTTCGAGGGAACGGTTGTTTATCATAACATAACATTACGCCTGTATTCCCCGAAGGGTTGGGCAGGGGTGTATAGTAACACCCTCATTTCGCCAGTTATGTAGGGGGCGAGCCTATTGCCATCAACCGGGAACAAAACCAAACTCCGGGCTATTAAGGAATTCCGCAGGGAAAATCCCAATAACACTTTGCCCGACCCGGGGTTCGAACCTAAGACCTCACGATCAGCAGTCGCACTTACCACCACTAGACCAACGAGGCAGTTTTTTAGCGAGAACATTAATGAAATAATGTTTTTAGAGATTTTGTTTGGTCTTAAACCGTAAGAAACAGAATACGTAACAGCTTAAAAAAACTATTACAATATTCTTCAACATAACATAATTAGCCCATTACTGTCCCACTGCTGGGCACGGGCTTCTTCTCTGAATGAGAAGGGTTTAGGCCTTCGTCCACCACGCTGGCCTGGTGCGGGTTGGCAGACTACACACACCATCGAGAACTTTATGGAGCCCTCTCAGGTGTGCAGGTTTCCTCACGATGTTTTTCCTTCACCGTTAACGCAAGTGATAATCAAATTTTAATTTGACGAGACGTTTGGTGCAGTGGTTGAGCGATTGGCTTCTGCGCTACGGGTCGTGGGTTCGATTCCCGCACGGAACAAATATTTGTATGGCCTACAGATAGTTGTTCCGGGTCTGGTTATTTGTGCATGTGAAGATTTGTGTCTGTAAACGCACCCATGATACAGGAGAAATCCTAGTGTCGGGAAAAGTTTAAAAAAAAAAAACTGATCCGTACATGAATTCGAAAAGTCAGAGGTACGGGCCGGGATCGAACTCAGACCCCTGCATGGAAGGCAAGCGTTCAACCGCTAGGCTATCACTGATATTCTTCAAATTAAATTATTAATTCCCTCAAGTCAACTAACTCGGTCAAATCAACCTGCCCAGAATATTCGCCATCGTGGCCCATTTTGTACACAAGCCATAACTTGGTAAGTGTCTGTAAGTGGTTATGTCATTTCTATTATAGTATTGGTAAATGTTGTTAACCTTCTTTATACAAGGTTAGTCAGAAAGGGGGTACTGAGCCGAAAGGGTGTTAAATTAACCATAATAAGCGATAACTTACTTATGTCCTATATTTATAGTTGTTTAGTTATCCATATAGTTAATTATGTCGCAAATATCCATATTTATTTCTTTTTTTGTGCCTCTCTTTTCAATGCTTTTCTCTTTGACCCAAAGGTTGACTGGTAGAGAATGCCTTGTGGCATTAAGTCCGCCTTATGTACCACCATTGTGCATTGAAGTATTAAATAAATAACTTTTGTTCTACAACTTTGCGAAAAACTCGATAGTTTAAGAAAAATTGCTTTTTAAAGATTTCGTAAAAATTATGCTAAAATCTATCTGTCCATAGCTATGATCAGCTGTGTTTACAATTTAGGTCACATTTGGGGTTACGGATTAGAAACTTAATTTTCTGAATTCATAACTGAAGCAGGTATGATTATTTTTTGAAAAGACTAAAATAAAATTCTTTTTGCATGCAAATAAAAATTAACGAATTTTGAAATTTTAACACTTGCTTTAAAATAGTCATCAGTGATACTTTAAGAACCCCGCGGCTTAGTACCCCTTTTCCGACTAACCTTGTATACTCATCCTCTTAGCCTTTTCCCAATTATCTTGGGGTCAGCTTCCAGTCTAATCAGATGCGGCTGAATACCAGTATTTTACACGGAGCGACTGCCATCAGACCTCCGCAACCCAGTAACTGGGCAATGCCGATATCCTAAGGTTAAACCGTTTGTCAGACTTTCGGGCTTCTGACTACCCGTAACGACTGTCATAGGTATTCGTATGACACCCGGGACCGACAGCTTAACGTGCTCTCCGAGGCACGGAGGGGTCTCGATGTGTAACAAATGGTCACCCATCCACGGACTGACCGCGGCAAGCGCAGCTTAACCTCGCAAATCGTACGATCGGCGCGGTTGTTATTTAGCCACGAGCCCCTCATAATGGTAATAATAAAAGTATACATACCTATACAATCTGTAGGTATTACATAAATGATTCTTGAATGGAAACAATAATAAAAGACACATGATCTTCTTTTCGTGTGGTTAGTGACTAACCTGGTGTCAGAGATTAGGCCGCCCATGGGCCTCTGACTTGGCTTCACATGCCGTCGATAAATATCTCTCAGGCATGTTTCTTCACGATGTTTTCCTTCACCGTTTTTAAGCAAGTGATAATTATACAAACCGTACACGAATCCGAAAAGCCAGAGGTGCGTGTCTTGAGTTCGAACTCGACACCTATCACTTGGCACTCCGACGGTCATACCACTAGGCTATCACCAACTAATGAATATGCCTGAGAGATATTTCTCGACAGCATGTAAAGCCAAATCAGAGGCCCATAAGAGGCGCCAGAGGCGGCATAAACTCTGACACCAGCTTAGTCATTAACCACACGAAAAGAAGAAGATTAGTTGTTTGGGCGAATTTCTATACAAAACCTTGAATACTGGTGTTCCTCCTGGCTATGGCTTTGAGTCCCCAAATTCAATCGTTGAGCTATGAACTGGCTCGTAGTAGCGTGGTAAAGAGTTCCTAATACCGGAAGATATTTTGAGTATTTAGGTATATTTTAATAATTTTGAAGAGATATCTGATAAGATATTACGTCTATTAATGATATCGATAAATGGATTAAGGTTGTTCGATAAAAGAATTACAATAAATGATATCTCAAAGAAAATTATATAATTGGAAGTAATATAACAACGATAAGTTAGTTAATCCATGAATTTCATGATCGACACTACGTCCCACATCCCACCGGTATCGATAAAATCAAATACACAAAATTATTTAGATTAGAAAAAGGATGTGCTCAAATTGTATTCATCTTTACAACGATTTCAATCTAACTTGAAATTGAAGTGATTAGTGAAAAAAATAATAGCCAGCTTTATTATTTTTTATGGAAAGTTCACGCTTGACTAAAAAAAATGTAAATATTGTTTCCATAAAAAAATTGCAAATGTCTCCAAAGAAAGATTTCCTGTAGCTCTTTTGGTTTAGAATTTCCCCATAGAGTCGAAATGTATAGTTCAGGTAGTAGAGCTCCTTTTAAAAGAGCTCGTCCGAGGAAGCCCTACCATCATACCTATTTCTGTCGCCAAACAGCATTGCCGTGTTCCGATTTGAAGGGTATGGGTGCCGGTCAAATTACAGGCATGTACATTTTCCATCTTTGTCTCTATGGTTGGCGACGCATCAGCAATCCTCTTGGTACATCCTCTTGATACCTCCTCTTATAGGTGTACATAGGTAACCAGTTTCCATCAGATGAGCCGTCAGTGACTGCCTTGTTGGTTTAGTAGTCGCAAGCGCGACTGCTGAGCATGGGGTCCTGGGTTCAATCGCCAGGTCGGGCAGTGTTATTGGGTTTTTCCATTAGGAATTTCTCAGTAGCAGCCCGGAGTCTGGATTTGTGCCCGGTTAATGGCAATAAGCTCGCCCCCCATTACATGGGACTTAAACATAACAGGCGAAACGAGGGTGTACTAAAAACACCTCTGCCGAACCCTTTGGAGAATACAAGGCGTGATGTTATGTTTATGACCCGTCAGCTTGTTTGCCAACATATTACAGAGGAAAAAACATGATCGCAAACCCTTCTGGATATTTTGACACGTTCAGCTTGCGGCCGCTGTGGCGTGCACAGTGGCGATCAGACTGCAATTGTACTTGTAGCGACGTGTTCAAACCAAACGCACCGCAACCGCGAGTTGAACGTGTTGGTTAGAGCGTACCCTTATTCGCACGCATTGCAAGATGGGTCGCTAACATAGATAAGCTCGTCAGTAAGATCAAGATTGGCACAAAACAGAGAAGAATGCAGTAGAAAGGAGATGGCTTATGCCCTGCAGTGGGTTGACATAGTAATAACCGAATCAAAATCAATAAACTTTGTTTTACATTCCAAACGCAAATAAAACGTCAATTGAAACCGGTCGGGTCAAATATGATCGAAGTAACGTGGTTGGGTGACTCAATTTATCATATGCACTGGCCCATTTATGGCTAGCATGATTTGCCGGGCCGGTGTTACATAGAATTATATAAAAAACATAATGCACCTGGTTGAGAAGTTAGTGCCTACCAACCGTGCGGATCATACGATTTGCGAGGTTAAGCTGCGCTTGCCGCGGTTGGTACGTCGATGAGTGACCGTTCGTTACACATTGAGACCCCTCCCAGCCTCGGAGAGCAAGTTAAACAGTCGGTCTCGGGTGTCATACTACCTATGACAGTCGTTACGGGTAGTGAGATGCCCGAAAGTCTGACAACTGATCTAACTTTAGAGTATGGGCATTGCCCAGTAACTGGGTTGTGGAGGTCTGATGGCAGTTGCTCCGTGTAAAATACTGGTATTCAGCCGTATCTGGATAGACTGCAACCTGACCTCAACATAGTTGGGAAAGGCGAGGCAGATAGACAATATAATGCATCTGGTTGATGAACATTTTTTGAGCATTCTTTGAGTATTTAGCTAGCTATTTCTATTATTTAATTCTATTATAATGTTTTAATTTAGCTATTTCTAGTACAAAGTCCAAACTGTCTTCGTTGTTATTTTGGCCATACGTTGCAGATTTAGTACTTCATACTACCGACCATATTGTCAGCTGTAATTGCATCATTATTTCCCTGGATATGTGCGTCTGAGGATTACGTGTGGTCGAGTAAACCCACGTTCATTGTGTAATGTTAACTCGTTCATTATGACGACTGTACCGAGGCTATCTTGATGTGGGTATTCTTGACCTACCCTAACTAATAAAGGCGTTTTCCTTCCTCCACTTACTGCCACAAGAGGAAAAGAGTCAATGTCTTACTTATTTTTAGATAACCTTTTTGGAAATTCTACGCACTCGCATCTTGTTTGCAGTTTCCTTCCCGACAGGTTTCGACAAAAAGCAAAAAGGTCTCAAAATATACAAATACAATGAATTATTTGGTGAACAAGTCGAAAAATCAGTAAATGAATAAATGTTTTCTTTTTCGTTAGGTTAGTGACTAACCTGCTTTCAGAGTTTATGCCGCCCATGGGCCGCTGACTTGGCTTCAGATGCCGTCGAGAAATATCTCTTAGGCATGCCGGTTACCTCACCATGTTTTCCTTCATCGTTTTTAAGCAAGTGATAATTATACAATACGCACATGAATCCGAAAAGTCAAAGGGGCGTGCCTTGAGTTTGAACTCGAGACCTATGGCTTGGCAGTCCAACGGTCACACCACTAGGCTACCACTAATCATTAAATCTAATAATAGATAGAATCGCCTAACTATTATTAGATACAATAAACCCATCGGGGCTTACTACCTGTCACCACATCGTTTTGTTTTTTCTACACTCAAATGTGGAGTTAAAAGTGCTTTGGCACTGTAAATCTAAATACGTTTCTCTACTAGAAATAATAAGTACGAAGGCTTATAGTTTCTATGTAATACTATAATATTGTTAGCTGTCTACAAGTAGATTTCATACACTCGCAAGCAAGGCACGAAGCTGCACGAAGCCGGTGACCTTCCGTGATTCCGGGTACACCGAGCAAGCTTCCGTTCTCTTCTGCAGTGCTAGTACATTTGTCTTTATACCTTTTGCAATATCTTTGTGTTCTTGAGGTTTGACAAATGAAAATATTATGACTTACAATTGTCTTTTTTTACCAGTTTGAATGTAAGATTATTTTAAATTAAACCACGTTGGAAGCATTTCTGTATATAGACCAGACACAGTGGACCCTTCTGAGTTGCTTGTTTTCTTCTATGGACCAAACATTTTAAAACTACTTGAGATTTTCATCTACTTACATTATTACCTTATAGCAGTAATAACATATGTGGCTATTTTATTGTATATAAAGAAAACACCGTGAGAAATACACGCCCAAACAAACAATAGAAACTAAATGATTCTAAACATAATAATAGGTATTGGTATCTATGATCAGTTAGGCAAGGGAGCGTCAGTGAACGTGAAGCCGAGAGCCGATTGCGCACGAAGACGCCATTTGTAAGTTTTGCAACCAAGCCATGGAAAGATCTGGTACATCCTCGTGTACCAGATGAACGAACGTGATTTAATGATTTGGAAACTGTAAGCAGAAGAAATTAAGAAAAAATATGTGGATTATAGAACTTGTTTGGTTGGGTGTGATTATATTCGATATTTCGGTTGTATACATATTGTAAAGAAAACAAGAAAAATAAGTAAAAGTAGGAGGGGGTCATGGCTAATTACCAGCCGGGCAGATCATACTATTTGTGAGCCTAAGCTGCTCTAGCCGCGTTCATCCGGGGATGGGTGACCGTTCGTTTCACATCGAGACCCCTCCGTGCCTCGGAGAGCACGATACCAATGACATTACGGGTAGTCAGAAGCCCGAAAGTCTGGCAAATGGTCTAACCTTAGGATATCGGCATTTCCTAGTAACTGGGTTGCGGTGGTCTGATGGCAGTCGCTCCGTGTAAAATACTGGTATTCAGCCGTATCTAATAAGACTGGAAGCTGACCTCAACATCGTTGGGACAAGGCTAGGTAGATTAATTGGTTGTGTAGTGTCAAGATATATCTTCCTTGCTTCCCGGCTTGATTCTGGCTGCTTGCACTGTAAATTCTTGAGGATGGTGTAGTACGCAGAGAAGCTAATTGGGTGAATGGTGTTACGGCGATACATCTCTATTTCCATAGTCATCATTTCGACTATATCTTCTCTATAACGTTTGGTCTTGTGCATCATTACAAGCATTTGTAAATTTATCTTTTACGACAAAAAAGTAGACTAAAAAATTTGAAGCATGCTTCAAATTTTCTATCATATTTATTTTATTTTAATGATGTTACTTACGAAAACAATTACTTGGAATAAAATTTGTTTTACCACTGTAGGTACTTGTGAAACTTATTTATTAAACCTGTGCACAATCTATACTAATATTATAAAGCTGAAGGCTCTTATTACAAAAGATGGTTTAAACCAAGACATAGATAAACCCAGATTTATAATATACCCATCATTTTCTAACGTCATATAACAAAAAGAGACGGGGCTATTTTAAAACCGGGGTTTTTCTTAGTCCATGTCTCGTAATAAGAGTGGAAGACTTTGTTTGTTTGTTTGAACGCGCTAATCTCAGGAACTACTGGTTGGAATTGAAAAAATATTATTGTGTTGGATAGTCCATTTATCGAGGAAGGTTATAGGCCATATAACATCAAGCTACGACCAATATGAGGGGAGCATAAATGAAAAATGTTGCAAAAACGGGAAAAATGTCCACCCGTGCGAAGCCGGGACGGGCCGCTAGTTTTCAATAGAAATGTTAGCTGAAGATGTTTTTTTGTTTCTTTCACTTCGACCATAACATACAATAATTTATCGAGTAGTTTATACAAATACACGGGTTGTTGAGCTTAGTAAACATCTGTAAGTGCTTTGCTCCTAATTACAACCGGGATTGCCTAACTAGCCAGTCTGGTTGGTTGTGTTGTGCAACGCCTTGCTGTTTCTGTCAGCCTGGTACTTTGACTTATAAATACCAATCGTCGCTTAAGTTCTAACACCGCGTAACTCAAAATAGTTAACTTTTCAGGAGAGCAAGAAATAGTTTTTTTTCTACTTATTACCTATATAATTGTTTTTAATCTACAATATTCTATTTTATTTTGGTTTTTTCGACGGAACACTTTTGCGACACGATCCAGTGTGGAACTCACCTGACTTACACGCTGTTTTAGCTGTTTTTACATAGCATGATGGAAAAAATATTATATACGCGGTGGATTTTGTTTTTGAAATACCGCGTTGCTATGTAACCATTGATTGTGATTGGTCAAACGACGCGTTTTTCGATTCCCTGTCGAATGACGTGCGTAACTCAAAATTACTATTTTTCGAGTAATTTAAGCGACGCACTGTAATAATATAAGCAGTTTTAGATTGAGCTTTAATAATAAGAAATTTTTGGTCTAGTAGTAGTAAGCGCGACTGCTGAGCATGGGGTCCTGGGTTCGATCCCCAGGTCGGGCAAAGTGATATTGGGGTTTTCCATTAGGAATTTTTCAGTAGCAGCTCGGAGTCTGGATTTGTGCTCGGTTAATGGCATTAGGCTCGCCCCCTATTACATTTAAACGTAACTGGCGAAACGAGGGTGTTACTAAAACACCTCTGCCGAACCCTCTGGGGAAAACAGACAGATAGATTTTAGCATACTTTCTACGAAATCTTTGAAAAGCTATTTCGCTTAAACTATCGAGTTTTGGGGAAAGTTTTAGAACAAAAGTTATCCCTAATTATGGGTACTTTAACAACTTTTCGGCTTAGTACCCCCTTTCCGACTAACCTTGTATATAGTTTATTTCGCTCTCATAAAGACAATACACAATAAAGAAATAATCGCATGCATGAAGCTCACAATCTCTACATTTATCTAAAAGCTTTAATGTCCTATATCCGCCTGGAATCTCTCTATAAAACCATAATGTTTAATAATTGACCATAATTCAATGCCGTTGACCGCTGATCGTGTAAAAAATAGGTCGATCACCTTTGATGACCACCCCTCTGTCTGTCAAAGCCTTAAATTTACATTACATAGTAATATATTCCTTATCATGTCGGTCATAGCGCTTAAATTCCCATTAAAGGGGTAGCGTCATACTACCATTTTTATAGGACCTATGATTACATGCAGTTATTAAGGGGATGTAGGTCTGTCCATACTGGTTAATAACAGGGTACATGTCCCGATTGTTGACTTTGTTGGCACACGCGATCATCGAATAAGGTGGAGGTAATAATTGTCGTGTTTAGGCGTGTGATGTATTTACATTATTGTGTACGCGCCATTTTTCATGAAGCTTGTTATGCCTAATTGTAGGTACATAAAGGGTACCTTTACAGGGTATTAGAGTTTTGTTCTGTACAATTTTCAGTAGTAATCATTCCAACTTCAGTTTACTTTATAAGTAACTAGCGACCCGCCCCGGCTTCGCACGGGTGCAATTTAGATACTAATGTGGGGCATATAAACCTTCCTCTTGAATCACTCTATCTATTGCTGAAAACTGCATTAAAATCCGTTGCGTAGTTTAAAAGATCTAAGCGTACAGACAGCGGGAGCGACTTTGTTTTATACTATGTAAAGATTGTCTTATTATGTATTAATTTATTTTTATTTGTTTCAGAATGCGTATGGAGGCATAGCTTAGAAGAAAGGTTATACTCATTTATTTTACTAACTCATCAGTTTTCTTGGAAAATTGTAATTCTACGACATTTCTGGACTTATCTAAATTTTATTAGAGAACGATGTACAAATCACCTTCAATGACACTTCTCCAGTCTTACGTAGAGTCGAGATCTATAGTTACTAGAATTTAGTAACAAAAACTGTGTAAAAATTTAAATTAGCCATTTGTTAGTCGTAATACCAGTAGATCAATTCTACTGCACGTTAGTACATTATATCTGAATGATTCTACTATCAAAATTATTGGCAAACCGCAAACGAACCAAATCCAAATTAAGCATTTTGTTAGTTATCGTTTAGGAAAAAAATGTTTTGCCGTTCTGTCGTGTATCGTTTTTGATTTGTCAAGAAATTTGACAGTAGAATTTGCTTTCTGCGCTTGAATAGGTTACACAGAGCGCAAATGTCAGTTGCTTCGTGAGGAATACTGATATTCTTACGATGTGCATCGGCCTTCTCATAAAGCGATAGGGTGCAACAATGCAGCATCTCCACAAACTCCTCTCAGCACGTGACATCGTATGCCGCACATGTCGTGACGCCGCGCGCTGCGGAATGGCCTGCGCTAGAGAAAGCGTAAAGCGGCGCGCTGGACCGAGACCCACGCTCGGCTCACACGACAGGGCTGTCGCTGCCAATTTGTAATTTATTGCTACGACTCTGTTCCTTGTGCTAATTTGTGCACGCATGGTTGTGTGTTAAATGCTAATATTTTTGAGAAATGGTGCATTCTAATCTGTTCTATCAAAAAATAAATAATGATATACAATTCGCACTGTAAAGAGTAGAGATTAATGGCATTAGCAGGTAATATCGTTAATTGTAGTGGTCTTAGTTTGTAATAGGTATGCTGTGTGAGATCTTATTGAGACCTAAAATGTACACAAACAAGCAAAACATACAGATGTACAAACATCCATGTCTGTAGACGTGAGTGTGACAGAGAAGTACAATATGAGTGATTTATGACCTCAGTTACTTCATTACACCCGCTTCATTTTTACATGAACACACATAATAATAATAGTGTTTGATGTACACAATTCAGGAATATTTTCTTGCTTACAAGCAAAATATGGATCACTATTGATTCGCATAGCCATTTATCATGGCATTCTTTCACTTATCCTAATGATCGTTACACATAATATTAATTCTGCATAAATGTCTAGGCATACATTTTTTAACCATAATGACCTAACCTATTCTACAAAATTACACCGAAAAAGTATAGCCAAATGATAGTATATGCCTATCGAAACAGTATGCCAAAAAATATTATGTCATAATATTATTATGCCAATAAAAATTATGCCTTACTTATTATGCCAAAGTAGATTACGAATTTAAAAACTATGCGAATCAAAGGGATCCCGCAAAATATAGCTAATATTAGGAGTTTCACTACAATTAAATTCGTTCGATGGAGTAAAATCAGAATTATTGATGTATCAGGCAGTGACAACCCTACATGTACTCTTAGCGTATTCGTGAGCGACAGTTGTTATTAGTCTCGTGTTTTTCCAAATTACCTACCCTAGTATTTGTTCTAATATAAATAAATACAGAAGGTTTACTTCATACAATGCTGGGTGATCCACGCACACTGAAAGATATTGCGATTGCGAGTGTGTACCGCAATTATGGTGCTGGCCTGCTGGGTCTATGACAATTTCGCGACAATGTTTATTGTAGTAAATTAGAAACTCTGTTCACATTTTCGTGTATCACCGCCTACTCCGAAAAAGGAAACTCGAAGTTTCGGATCGATACGAAACAACAACGAAAATCGAACTTAAAAATATACGATCAAAGTATTGTCAAACAACGAACTACTAGATGTCATTTAACATTTGGGAGTAGGGTGAGATAGACAAAATGTCAAATCGCGAAAATCGAATCGATCGTCGGAATCGTCCGAAACACTTACATGGTTGGAACCGAAAGCCGAGCCGTAACTTCGTAGTTCGATTTTTGGAGCAAAGTCAAAGTATTTATTTCAATTAGGCCCATAAAAGGCGCTTTTGAACGTTAAAATTTACAAAAAAATAACATAGAATTGATTCTAGTCGCCTCTTCCAAAAGGTAGTTTCGTATGGACAAGAATGAGCAAGAAACTTCACCGTTACTCTTTTAGAATGTCTTACAATATTTTGTATAGGTACATTAACTATACAATTATATGAAGACGATGCACCTAGAATAAAATTACTATACCACAATAGGTAAAAATAATTTAAAATGAAGCAATGACAAATTAATTATGTGATAGATACATGGTGCTCACATATTTACAAACATTGCAAAATGCAGGTCCCATTTTCCTAAAATCTCGATTGCTCGTCGTTAAGGCTCAATTCACACCAAGGTGGCAGCGGCTGGCAGTTTTACTGTCAAACCATTGTCGCCTTTATCTCTATCACTAATATGCACAGTATCGGTTGAAAGAATTGCATAAGACGCGCGGCGCCGCGAGTGTCCGCGCGACTTATCTTGACGTCACATCTTGCCGACCAAGGAGCTGCCGGCTGCTGCCACTTCGTTGTGAATTGAGTGTACCTTTTGTAATGTTTTTACTTTGTGTTATTGGTTTTTGTTTATAGACACAGTGCACGCAGAGGCGCAATTCTATTTGTTTTTCAATCGTAGTTCAGTTTGTACCTACCTGTAACTGTATTTATGTCTGAACCGACAATATACGCGCAATTTAATGGTTCATGAAACGATTCAATGGCGTCTGGCATTGTTTGTATTTCATTTGTCATCGCTATCATTTTATACGTGGCTGTAGAAGAGATTTTTTTTTCAAATGTGCATTTACATATATCTTTTGATGACAAACAATTTTTAGCCCTTTGATTCAGAACCTTTTCGATAAGTTACTTATCAACCGATTGACTCATCGTTAGGTTCTGAGTCTAAGGGCAGGGTTCTGTAATGGCTTTAAAATAAACACATTAATGTCGCATGATTGTTAGTATAATGATATAATAAAGAAAGTTATTAACTTCCTGCGATGTACGCTAATACGTCACGATTTGTCACCAATACAGATACCATCCACGAAGACGCGGCTCGCCATAGACTATACACATATAACTGAGACGTCCCACTCTCCGTCTAAATCGCGTGTTCTCTCACACTTTATGATGAAGAGCGAGAGAGATCATGTGATTAAAGCCCTGGTCAGACAGAGAGCGTGGCTGGGTGTGATATTCACGTCGCGTGTTGATGGCGTGCTCTTGGCGTGCGAATTACTATAACGATGTATGGAAGACGCCACACAGAAACTGCCACGCGAAGATTGGCGTGGTGTCGCAGTTTGTGCCCAGGCCTTTAGACAAAGAGAGGGGCGCGTCTTCCTGGATGCCATTATCTGAAACAACAAAGTTTGACAACACAACCGGAAGATTATTGGTTCACTAGTAGCAATGACGTATTAATGTACTGTCACGTGATCTAGCTGTCACGGGAAGAGACGACCTTGTTTTATTATACCGTGGTCAATATATTCAGTTTCAGGGGCTATCAAAGCACCGAAGCATCGTAATCTATACATATATAATTACTTGTCCTGACTGATTCTTCAACGCAGAGCCTAAACCACTGAAGCTAGAAACGTGGGACAGTAGGTTCCTTTTGTGAGACGTAGGCATCCACTAAGAAAGGATTTTAAAAATTCTACCTCTAAGAGGGTTAAATAGGGGATGGAAGTTTGTATGAAAATTCGTGCGGACGCAGTCGCGACCTAAGTGCTAGTGTTTCTTTACATAGTATAAAATAAAGTCGCTCCCGCTGTCTGTACGCTTAGATCTCATAAACTACGTAACGGATTTTAATGCAGTTTTCAGCAATAGATAGAGTGATTCAAGAGGAAAGTTTATATGTCCCACATTAGTATCTACATTGCACCCGTGGGAAGCCGGGGCGGGTCGCTAGTAGATTATAAATTACAAAAACAAAAGGCGTACAGCTTCGGCAATATCTCATTACCCTGTTTACAGACGAAAGTAGGTTATTTATTTGTCATCATGATATTATTATATCTGTACACATAGGAGCGTATAATATTTTTATATTTGGCAACTGAGCATTATGCATGCGACATGATACGTTTGTTTCGACATGTTACGACATGCCATTAGAAGTGTTTTTGATATTTAAATGCCGTTTGCAATCTCTATTTAAATACGATTTAAGTAATTTTGATTGTTTGTTTGTAAGGCTTTTGCAATAATTTTGTTGCATACACGAAAATATACTTAGTAGGGTGTGATTATGTTCTTGGAAAAGATTAGACAATACATATCAGTCAGGGGGAATCTAAAGATGTTGAAGAATATTATGTAACTTAATTCAAACTTACTAAGACACTTTCCTCAAAAGGCCACAATGTCTGGACTTAAGAGACCTTGATCTCTGAGTTTGTTTCGGCCTTTCTTTTCAGAGCTAGTCAGAGAGGAAATGCTGGCGCCATCTAGTCTTAAAAAAACATTATCTGTCTGTAACAGATTTATTTACAGACATAAAAATCATCTATCATATAAGTGGCTGAGTAAATGCTGTATGGTTTCAAAATGGTGGCAAAGGAAAGGCTGATTTCTCTTTTTTCCATTGAGAAGAGAATGAGAAGAAGGATATCGATCCTAAGCTTAATGGCTGTTGACTGTTTATATCCTGTTATACACTTATACTTTTTTTATCAATTTAATAGGTTACCTACTAGTAATTATAAAACCACGTCTCAAAATTGATCATATTTTACGTTAAAAAAAAGAATTTCTCGCTCCGAGCGATCGCTTCTACCTACTGTACTACAATTACTATTCCTAGCTTTTGCTCTGCACTATATGCCTCTCTGCACTCTCTCCTTTATCAAGCGTGGTGTCTATGGTAATTGGTACCTCCCTTGCAACATTTATTAGCATACATACATACATACATAAACTCACGCCTTTTTCCCATGGGGGTAGGCAGAAACTATAGAACGCCACATGCTACGACTCTTACATACCCCTTTCGCTTCATCCACATTCATTTATTAGCAGTTCATATGATTCCCCGACTTGCCTAGCTTCCTGCAAGCTGCTCGTAAAGTTATTAACGAAACTTGCTATAAGCAAGCACTTACGCCAATAACTTGCGCAATTTAACTTACTAGTGGATTTAGCGATTTTGGAATTGATTTACCAAATCGAAGAGGAAATGGTTACAGGTTAATTCTGTAACTAATTTTAGATTCATTAATATTTAAAACCATTATGCAAGTTGGGTCGACGACCGAAGATGTCATTTGATAATAACGTAATCATTTAAAATTAATAAGATGATGATTATAATATTAGAATGTTAAACATAAATTAATAATTAAAGCTTTCTGTGTATCGACATTTCAAATATGATGTAAAATTAATTGGAGTTATTGAAAACATAAATACGGAAACTGGTCACATCATTAGCTTTATTCCAGTCTTTGTCCAGCGACAAAGTAGTAGTTGGTAGTACCCTAATGCGGCGAGCATGCATGAAAAGATTAATGAATGCAGATGAAGCGAAAAGGGTGCGTCAGGATCGTAGCAGGTGGAAATCTATTGTCTCTGCCTACACCAATTGGAAACAGGCGTGATTGTATGTATGTAACTATGTATGTATGTCCAGCGACTGCTAAGTATATGCCTCTTTTCTGTATTGTCCGCTATAGTTTCTTGTGTCTTCCTTCGTATTCAGTTCATTCCCACCTAGCCTTATCATTCTTTGGCAGGGCAGTGTGTAATTCGTCCAAGTTGTATTCGCATTCTTCTCTTGTTTTCGTGTGGTTAGTGACTAACCTGGTGTCAGAGTTTATGCCGCCCATAGGCTTCTGACTTGGCTTCACATGCAGTCGAGAAATATCTCTCAGGCATGCCGGTTTCCTCGCGATGTTTTCCTTCACCGTTTTTAAGCAAGTGTTAATTATACAATATGCATATGAATTCGAAAAGTAAGAGGTGCGTGTCTTGGGTTCGAACTCGAGACCTTTGACGTGACAGTCCGACGGTCACACCACTAGGCTATCACTGCTGTTTTATAATCGCATTACTGTTTTTTTTGTTTGACGCAACTTTTATCAAACATTTATACCTGACATCAATCGATCTACGACAAATAACGTAGCGGGTAAACCTTAGCTGGGTGAATCTTCTTTATATATATTTTATTTTAATTGGAATTGATCGCCTTTAACCGAGTTGCACTTGATGGTCAGTGCGGACAAGGTCTAATACGGAGTACACAAATCCCAGTAACAAATATACTCTCTCTCACTTACACACCGCGGTACTTAAACTCCAAGGCGCCACGCCTTCTTGGCGAGTTTAATGTTAAAGTGGTAGTTATCTAGGCGGACCGTATATATCCTACCACCAAACGTGCTAAGTTTCGCTGAATCTTACAATACACGTCCATTCCCAGTGTGCAGTGAGGAAGTTTTATAGTCTAGCCCAGGGGTCGGCAACCTTTAGAGACGGAAGAGCCAAAAGTTGCAATTTACGAAATTTCACCGTTTTTAAAGAGCCACTAAAAATTTCGTTTCAATATTATGTTATTTGCTTATACAGAGTGTCCTGTAATTAATGGATAACCTTGAAATGGCGTTTAGCAGGAGTAATAAATTTCCAAAAAAAATATTTTGATATATGTAGTTTTTATAGGTATTTATCTCTCAGTCATAGTCAGTATATCTCAGTCATACTATACCTATTATAGTACTCAATTATAGATCGATTGCACGATTTTAGGGGTTTTGATAGTAAATTAATTTTTTTTTGCGTATGGAACTGGAGAGCCGCAATTTTACATCGGAAGAGCCGCATGCGGCAGGTTGCCGTCCCCTGGTCTAGCCCGTTCCCACATGGGATAACAACATAAATATCTTGGTTCGAGACCCCTTCTTGCTTCAGAAAATCCCCTAACCGTCAATGTTGGCTGTCATGCATTATCTATGGTAGTCATCACAAGTATTAAGCTACCAGCTGCTGGTATTGATAGTGATCAACGTGATTTTCTCATTAATGGTAATGATGAAACTACGTCTGGCCAACATTACGTTGCCAATATTGGCGTCATAGATGCTGGTGGACATGGCTTTTAATTGAATAATACAATGTAATACCATGAAGCACGTGTACATATCATGCACTTAATAATACATTAGTATGCGAATATTATATACAATTGTTTGCAGTAACATCCATAATTAAAGAGTTATATTGATAGGTATTAATATAAATAGATATTTATATTGATATAATTCTGAATGACAGCGTTATTGACAAGTACAGTCAGATAACTTGAGATAAATGTAACGTAATTATTACTTTTAATGGGTATTGTTCTTTTATAGTTATTACTAGCTTTACCCGACCCGGCTTCGCACGGGTATCGCTAAGTATCTACGGCGCACCTACCTACCTATTATTTTGTGACATTTAATGATTCACAGGTAAGAACAGTTTGTACGGGAAAAGAAAAGTGTTGTTTTTACTATTTTCCACGCAATTTTTATGCTTTTTCTCTCCATAAGAACCTTCCTTGTGCTTTAAGGAATATATAAAAAAAAATAGCCGAATTGGTCAAGCCATTCTCAAGTTTTGCGCTTAGCAACACATTTGGCGATTCATTGTTATTTATATAGATTACATTACAAACAATTACAAATAAGATTGAGAAAGGGCCAAGCCACATCTGATTGAAGATACGTCAACGATCTTCAGCCGGTACACATAATTCCATATAAACATCTCACACCGTACACATTTGACCGAAGATACGTTACTAAAATTCCTTGAGTAAATTACGCGACGGAGGATCAGTGACGTATCCTCCGTCAGATGTGGCTTGGCCCTAATTAGGTACTACAAAGACATAAGTTTCATCTATACTAAAATTATAAAGCTGAAGAGTTTGTTTGTTTGAACGCGCTAATCTCAGGAACTACTGGTTGGAATTGAAAAAATATTTTTCGGTTGGATAGTCCATTTATCGAGGAAGGTTATAGGCTATATAAAATCACGCTACGACCAATAGGAGCTGAGCATAAATGAAAAATGTTGCAAGAACGGAGAAAATGTCCACCCTTGCGAAGTCGGGACGGGCCGCTAGTCCTTTGATAAACCTGCACTTTGCATGCGATTACATCACGTACTATATTTCCAACATCTATCTTCCGCGATCAATATGGTTCAACAAACATTAATTCTCCTCAACTCAGTACAACAAATATTTATGCAACAACCTAGAACTAGTTTCAAACGCTTACAAACGCAGCGTCGATCATCGGTTGAATCGAGTTGACCCTTCAATTGCTTTTGATACGATACGATTACCAATTGATGTTACGTAAGTACTAGCAATGGCCCTGTGGCGTTCATTGTAAACACCTACTTTGGGATTATTGTGGTGACGTCATATACATATTTACATTAAAATTATGTACAACTTGATAACTTTAAGCAGGGATGCACAGACTTATAAAACGGCAGTGATAGCCTAGTGGTGTGACCGTCGGACTGCCAAGTCATAGGTCTCGAGTTCGAACCCAAGGCACGCACCTCTGACTTTTCGGATTCATGTGCGTATTGTATAATTATCACTTGCTTAAAAACGGTGAAGGAAAACATCGTGAGGAAACCGGCATGCCTGAGAGATATTTCTCGACGGCATGTGAAACCAAGTCAGAGGCCCATGGGCGGCATAAACTCTGACACCAGGTGAGTCAGTAACCACACGAAAAGCAGAGGACAGGCTTATAAGGGCTAGGGGCCACTCGGGCAGATTATCAGTTAAAAGCAGGCCACGACAATTAAAAACAACCAAAAAAGTTGAAATAAAGTTTACTGAAAAGAAATAAAAATTGTTTGGGTATTTTAAAAAAACAATGTACCTATGTACCTATTCAGACATCTTAAGCTGGCCCCTATTGTTAAAATATTGCAGTAAAATAAATAAATAAAATTAAATAAGCCTTTATTGCTGTTAAATTTTTAACTTATTTAACTAAACATAATTTTTAAATGATAACATTAGAGGTAAGAAAACTATAGATTAACTTAAACTAAAACATATTCTCGGCATTCGGCTTATCTCGCCTCTTAACAGCTTGTCTTTCGACAAAGGCCTCCTCTAAGGATTTCCATTTGTGTCTGTCCTTTGCTGTACGTAACCATTCTGACCCAGCTACTTGCTTCAAGTCATTTTCCCATCGCTTTGGCTGTCTTCCTCTACTTCTTCTGCTGTCTCTAGGGTACCATTCCGTTATTATTCTGGTCCATTTCTCTTTCTTTTCTCTCAGCATATGTCCTATCCAGCGCCATTTTAATTATTTCAGTATTGTCATACAAATGTATAAAATAATATAATTCGCTGGCGTGCCGCACGTATATTGACGAAGGGCCGCGGTCTGTGCATCCCTGACTTAAAGAATAGGACTGAAAATGGGACGATGAATTAAAATGTATAATACTTTTCAAATATTCTAAACGCTGTTAATGATCTTCTTCTTTTCGTGTGGTTAGTGACTAACCTGGTGTCAGAGTTTATGCTGCCAAAGGGCCTCTGACTTGGCTTCACATACCGTCGAGAAATATCTCTCAGGCATCGGGATTCCTCACGATGTTTTCCTTCACGGTTTTTAAGCAAGTGGTAATTATACAATACGCACATGAATCCGAAACTTCAGAGGTGCGAGCCTTGGGTACGAACTCGAGACCTATGACTTGGCAGTCCGACGGTCATACCACTAGGAGCATTCTACTCACAATTACAACACACAGCCAAACAAATAATTTTCAAACCAATTTCCAAATTACAATTATAGAAATACCTTAATCTTTCTAGATCATTCTTCATCTTATAGAACGCAGTGCGTCCATTGCGCAAGGTACGTACAGTACAAGCAAATCGTCATTTCCTTATTAGTTTTGTGAGCCACACCGACTGACAGTTCAGTGTACTTTCCCTTCGCTATGTCTCTTTGTTCGATACATTTTTCTATTGTAAATATTCAAACTGAGCAAGATTTGTGACGGTTAGCTTATGAGTTGAGATACTTTCTCTGTTACTTTTCATTTCAGTACAGTGGAAATAGGTTTCTTTTAATAATGTATTAATACTCAATTCGGATTCGAACACTCTTTGTGTTGATCGCAGTAAAACAGCCCTCCTACGTAAAAGTATTTATCGAATGGCTCCAGTTATTTTTAATAAAATTCCACGACAAATAAAAAATCTCAATACTAATATATTTAAAAAGAAACTGAAACAATTTTTAATTCGTTAATGTTATTACTCCACAACTGAGTTTATGGAGGACACCACTGACATTTAGATTATTACAATACATTTAATTTAATGATTTATTTCTCCTCGTTGTTTAGATAGGAATTGTGTGTTAGTATTAGTATGTAAGTAATTAAGTTATTTTATTTTAAATGTGTGTCTGTGGATTCGACACAACTAACTTTATTATTATTTGTATGCTCTCGTGGCTAAATAACAACCGCGCCGATCGTACGATATGCGAGGTTAAGCTGCGCTTGCCGCGGTCAGTCCGTGGATGGGTGACCATTTGTTACACATCGAGACCCCTCCGTGCCTCGGAGAGTACGTTAAGCTGTCGGTCCCGGGTGTCATACGAATACCTATGACAGTCGTTACGGGTAGTCAGAAGCCTGAAAGTCTGACAAACGGTTTAACCTTAGGATATCGGCATTGCCCAGTTACTGGGTTGCGGAGGTCTGATGGCAGTCGCTCCGTGTAAAATACTGGTATTCAGCCGCATCTGGTTAGACTGGAAGCTGACCCCAAGATAATTGGGAAAAGGCTAAGAGGCTCTCGAGTAAAATGTAGCGAACTGACCATTGTATTATAACATCCTATTGTAATGAAACCTACATTTACGAATAAATATGATTTGATACTTAAAAATGTATCTGCATAAAGACAGCTATGATTTGTCTTGGGGTAAAGGTATGGTCTATTGTGACCTACATTTTCTTCCTACTAGTGACGTTTTCAATATCACTGCTTCTTATACAAGGTTAGTCAGAAAGGGTACTAAGCCGCGAGCCACTTAATGTATCACTGATGCTTGTTTTAAAGAAAGCGTTAAAATTTTAAAATTCGATTAAAAAAAGCCACGCAAAATGATTTTTATTTTAGTTTTTTCAAAAATCCTTCATGAATTCCGAAAATAGAGCTACTAATCCATGACCCCAAATATGATCTAAAATGTAAACAGCCGATCATAGTTGAGGATAGATAGAATTTAGCATATTTTTTATGAAATTTTGAACGACTATTTCTCTTGAACTAATGACTTTTGGGGAAAGTTGTAGAACAAAAGTTATCCATTATTATGGGTACTTTAACACCCTTTCGGCTTAGTACCCCCTTTCTGACTAACCTTGTATAACATAACACTTCAATAGGTTCACTTCACTATTTCACTTTATATCACAAAGGTTGATAGACTTGTTCTAGCTCTTGCTCTCGTACAATGAATTACTTTATGAATATTAAAAGAAGCCGCAAATACTTATAGTACTTTATACTTCACTTTCTCTCCTTTGTAGAGCTTTGTTGTTGCATTGTCGGCTTGTGGCTGTGAGTTATGATCTTTGGTTCACGACTGTAAAGGGAACTATGTAGGTCTAAGATTTGTTGTAAATGTTGCATTGGGTTGGTTGCTGTTTTCATTCATTTCATCATTACTATTTGGCTTGAGTACCTATATTTCTTTGTTTCCATCAAATTAACTTACCGCAGTGAAATTCTAGAACAGCGACTTTTTTGATTAGTTATTACTTAATTCATATCTCTTCTCTATTCTGAAATGACAAGGTTTTGGCAGTACAAGTACCCGCTAAAGTGGTACGTAGATCTTTGTTCGTATCAGTATGTCTTGCCATGTTCATTGTTGAAATTGAAAATAAAACAGAAGGAAATTCTTCCCCATCTCCTGAAATTGTGCAATCTTTCTAAAATCTTTTGCAATCGATCTTAGTTTGTAGTAGAATTCCACTAGTCGGTGCAACTTTGGGCCAAGGTGGAAAAATGACAAATAAGCCCCCATTGTAACAAGCATACGATGTGTTGAACTGGCAAGTTTCACTCCTTAAGCAAGACTTCATTACACATTGATTTATTAATAGAGGCTTTACAATTGGTAACATACTAATGTCTAGTTTAGAAAACATATGAATACCTATCAATCATATTAGTTTGTGTCATGTAGTGATGCTCATCAGTTTTATCATACTGCAACAGACGGTAACCCGAGAGCAGTACGCCCACCGCGTTAATGGTAACTTTGTCATTTAGCTACAATTTAACTGTTATCTACATTTTGATTCATTGGGGATACAAATTGGTACATATCCAGTTAATCATTGTATTAGTAACGACAAAATGAAAAGCTAACATATTGAATCTCTTTTGAGCTAAAGGTTTGCTGTGTCAGTTAGTGTGTGCAGTGCGGGAGACTTGTCTGAAAAAGAAAAAGAGACTTTTATGAAGAATGGATAGTAAAAGTATTGAACTCTATTTTATTCACTGGTAGCTCTAACGTGGAAGTGAGATACAGTGATAACTGATTCAAGTGACAAGACAAGACAAGTGTAGTGATTATAGCAATAGTTGGAAATTTGAAGTTGCTCATCAAAGAAATAAAAATCCGTGGCTAAAGTGGACTGGAATAAATTAATAATTTCAGAACGTTAACTACAGAACACCAAGGTTAGTTATTTTGGCCTTCAACTGGTCAAATCTTATTTAAAAAAAACCGATTGACACGCAGAGACGAAGAAATGATGTTTATAAGCAGTGAATACTTAGATTTAAAGGCATCAGTTTAGATAAAAAAATTAAACAAAGCTGTGTTCAGCAGTGTTAGCCTCTGCCGGGGTTGCGGTGCATGCTTATGCGAATCCCGCGACCCTGGCCGACGTTCAGGAGGAGGAAAACCGTGGGTTTTTACCCGGTAAGAGTACTAGAGACCCTTTCGCGTTCCCCGGGCGAGGGATACCCATGAGGATTTTCCCATGATAAAAAAGAAAAAAAAACAGGGTTGAACGTTTGCCTTCCATGTAGGAGGGTCTGAGTTCGATCCCGGCCCGTACCTCTGACTTTTCGAATTCATTTGTGGATCAGAATTTGCGTCACTTGCGTTAACGGTGAAGGAAAATCATCGTAAGGAAACCTGCACACCTGTGAGGGCTCCATAAAGTTTTCAATAGTGTGTGTAGTCTGCCAACCCGCACCAGGCCAGCGTGGTGGATTAAGGCCTAAACCCTTCTCATTCTAAGAAGAGGCCCGTGCCCAGCAGTGGTACAGTAATAGACAGTAATCGGGAAATAGTTATTCCGGGTCTGAGCGTTTGTGCATGTGAAGATTTGTGTCTGTAAACGCACCCACGATACAGGAGAAATCCTAGTGTGGGGAAACGTTTAAAAAAAATGTTATATACACTGGCCTGCAAAAATAAGTATCACACTTTTAAAATTTCAATTTTTTCTAAACTATAGAAGTTAGAGATTTAAAATAAAAAACGTTTTATAGCAATTTTTATCAGCTTTCTTTGAAACTATAGTAACAAAGTTAAACTCTTTTTTGAGTCCATTTTGTTTCGAAAATATATCTTGTGTACCTAAAAAGTTATTGCAATTTTAAAAGTGTGATACTTATTTTTGCAAGCCAGTATAGTTTAGATGAAGGTGGTTGAGGAACCTAGCGAAAACAAAAGCGTTAACATGATAAAAACCTAATAAGTTAAATAATAACGTAGCAACTAATTACGCTAGCAACACCAGTTAAAATGATAAGAACAAACTCATAAAGAAAGTTTCAAATACATGTGTACACGCATTACGCCTTTAATGGAAGTAAGTAATGGAAATTATGATAATGTTTTGTAGTTAATTACAAGATATTTATCTAGCAAAGATATATAACCGTCCCTGTCCCTGAAGAGTTCAGCGAGCGTTCAGAAGTGTTCACAACTTTAGGTCTAGTGTCCGTATGCGTGATCTCCAAAGAGGACCTACCATAAAGTTGAATTTCATAGACGCGACAATTTTTTTAAAATTCCATCTCTATTACATCTAAATGGCACTTAAAAGGGGTCTCTCAAATAAGAGCTGTTTAGTAAATTGACATGGTGTCGTCCGTATTAGGGCTTAGGAATGTTTCCGTTAGAATAGGGGGTGTATAGGGGGACGAATTAGTCTCCCCTGAAAAGTACCTAACACTCGTATAATAGAATATATATTTATCCATTCAAGTATAATAGAATATATATTTAAAATTAACTACCTCCACCCGTGTGTCACTGCGGGGGTGCCAGCTGAAAATCAGCGCTGGGTGTTTTGACGCCTAGCATATGCTGAGTTGGTAACCTTTTCGGCATGGACATGCTTGACAGCATAAAATTTGTGTTTAATTCCTATTATATTGTTCTTTCTTTGTTTGTTTATTTTATTTATGCTGTCAGTGTTCTTGGCTGAATAAATGAATTTTCTTTCTTTCTTTCTTTCGTAACACAGGAGGGTCTCTGGAAGCATAACTTAGTCCGCGGAGTCTAACCAGCCCCCTATTGCGTTAATCATGGCCAGTAATGGCCACAGGGACGCGGTCTTCTTGTTCTTTCGTATCGATACGAGTTATTTGAGAATAGTTCATGCCGTTAGTGGAAAGATTAGCTAGTCAGCGAGGTTGGTGGTAAAAACCTGACTGCTCAGGGTGCGCTGGACGTATTTAGGCATCGCCACTCGTGGATAATGTTTTAATTCACCCCCCATAAGAATTCCACATTCCCCGTAAGTTTTACTTAAAACTTTTGTTTCTACACATTTCTACTCTAATTAATAATTATTATTTCAGCTTCTAACACACTTCGCCTGTCCCTATTAACAATGTAGGTTCTGCAAAACAGTGATATTACAGGAGAGCGCGTCAAAGTTTAAATTGCTTATATTTTTTAAATATATACGATTTTGTTAACATGACTATTTCAAAAACTATGAGAAAAAAATAACTTTTTGTTAAAGCTACTGCAAGACAGTGCTTTTATTAGGTCAATAGTTCAATAAAACCAAAATCGAGAAAATTTCATATCCGACCTTGTTAATAGGGACAGACGACTTTTAGCCACTGACCTTCATAATATTTATCATTCGGAGTAATTATATTTACGCATAATGTATCTAAATGAACGATGAATACAAAGAGGAATTTACTTTCGCTTAATTTGTGTATTAATTTCGGCGTTTGAGTAAAAGTGAAAATGATATCGTAATTTGTAGTTAACAGACCGAAAAGGCGTCTGTACGAGTACTTCTTGGGCTGACTAATTACTGAATGCTGGTCAAGTTGTAATTTCTATACTCTAATTACTGGATACGTCAGTATTTTAACTGCCTTGTTGATCTGGTGGGCGCGCAAGTTACTTGGCACTCATTCAGGGGATGTACTGTGATGAAGATACATTGTTACATTTTGCCTCGTTGGTGGCAAGCGCGACTGCTGATTTTTAGTAAAAAATATAGAATGTTTTCTTTAAAACAGATACTGTTCTTTGAAAACAGATTCCATCAAAAACGTTCACGTAAAAAAGCCAAGTCTCGCAATTCTTTTGCCATAAAATGTTCTGAGATCCAATGTAGAGCCAAGTCTGGGTAAAGGATATAATATACTGGCCTGCAAAAATAAGTATCACACTTTTAAAATTGCAATAACTTTTTAGGTACACAAGATATATTTTCGAAACAAAAAGGACTCAAAAAAGAGTTTAACTTTGTTACTATAGTTTCAAAGAAAGCTGATAAAAATTGCTATAAAATGTTTTTTATTTTAAATCTCTAACTTCTATAGTTTATAAAAAAATTGAAATTTTAAAAGTGTGATACTTATTTTTGCAGGCCAGTGTAGACTACTTCACGTGGTTCAGATTTGTTTAAAAATATAACATAACATCACGCCTGTATTCCCCGAAGGGTTGGGCAGAGGTGTATAGTAACACCCTCATTTCGCCGTTATTTTTAAGTCCCATGTAATAGGGGGCGAGTCTACTGCCATCAACCGGGCACAAATCCGAACTCCGGGCTGCTACTGAGGAATTCCACACGGAAAAACCCAAACACACTTGCCTGACCTTGGGATCTAATCCAGGACCTCACGATCAGCAGTCGCGCTTGCCACCACTAGACCAACGAGGCAGAAAAATAAAATAAATCCAACTTTTTTTTTAAATTATTTTGTCGTACCTTTCGGGTCGTTGACATTTAACCATAAACAATCGCCTACAAATATGATTGATCGGTGATTAAACCGTAAAATTTCGAAAAACACAGAAATCTAAACAGGTTTTTGCTAGATCACATTTCTTTTAGTTTTGAAATTTCTCAGGCCCGATTTTTATGCATAATTGCTAAAACAAATCAGCAGAGTCGTTGAAATATACGATTTTTTAGGCCTTTATTGCGTTGTCGTCAGAAAAAGACTGTTTAGCTCTGATATTTGTAACAATAATTAGTGTCGGAAATTGATCTCAGCGGGGTCTAGATATTTTTAATGATCGTTTAGATATAGCGCGTCATTGTGCGCCGGCGCCGTTAGCCCGGATGTCCTAACAAGCAAGATTGCGTTATTTTTAGTTTTTGCTAGTTAAACTGACAAATGGAGTTGTTAGTCTTTTTTTTATCGTCAATTCACATTCAAGGACAGTAAAACAGTAAGCGGTATAAATATACTACAGTATAAGTTATGACATTCGGTAATCTTCGTGTTTCCGATATACAGTGCAACCTCGATATAACAAATCGGAAGGGAACAAGTAAATATTTGTTATGTCAAGTAAGTAATTCATTTTTTTTTAAAACCTTGCCCCGCTAGGATTTCTCCTGTGTCGTGGGTGCGTTTACAGACACAAATCTTCACACACACAAACGCCCAGACCCGGAACAACTATCTGTAGGCCATACAAATATTTGTTCCGTGTGGGAATCGAACCCACGACCCGTAGCGCAGAAGCCAATCGCTCAGCCACTACACCAAACGTGTCGTCAAACTGATGATTCATTAAACTGATGTTTGTTATATTGAGGTAAGGCTCATCAAAAATTTGTTATAAAGAGGTAAAAAAATAGATTTTACGTTTCTGAGCCATTGCAACTTTAATCTTTAACAATAGTGACGAGCAGCAGTGTTTACATTACTTTCCTCAAACAACAATGATTGTTTTACGAAAAAAATGTGTCGAAACCTGTCGCGACATGAATCAGATATTATGGGCTTAAGGGTCATATTATGGGTGGGAACGTTATACAAGGTTAGTCGGAAAGGGGGTACTAAGCCGCGGGCCATTTAAAGTATCACTGATGACTATTTTAGAGCAAGTGTTAAAATTTCAAAATTTGATAATTTTTATTTGCGTGAAAAAAGTATTTTATTTTAGATTTTTCAAAAAAATATCATACCTGCTTTAGTTATGAATTCAGAATATTAAGTTTCTAATTCGTGACCCCAAATAATGACCTAAATTGCAAACACAGCTGATCATAGCTATGGACAGATAGATTTTAGCATATTTTTTACGAAATCTTTGAAAAGCTATTCCTCTTAAATTATCGAGTTTTGGGGAAAGTTGTAGAACAAAAGTTATCCCTTATTATGGTTACTTTTAACACCCTTTCGGTTTAGTACCCCCTTTCCGACAAACCTTGTATAAAGGTTCTGGGTTGACAAAATTCGTTAATTAGAGGTATTTACACTTTTATTGATAGTTGAAAATTCGTTATAAAGATGTTGTTCGCAAAAAAATGTTCGCAATGTAAAGGTATATTTTACATTGACTCTTAGGGACAATTCAAGGGGATTACGAAGAATTTGTTAAATCGAGGAAGTCGTTATATTGAGGTAAGTTATATTAAGGTTGCACAGTATTCCGAATTTGTTTAAATTATGCGAATTATGTGTATGTGTTGCCGCGATCAGTCCGTGGATGGGTGACCGTTCGTTACACATCAAGACCCCTCCGTGCCTAGGAGAGCACGTTAAATCGTCGGTCCCGGGTGTCATACGAATACCTATGACAGTCGTCACGGGTAGTCAGAAACCCGAAAATCAGAAAACGGTGTAAACTTAGGATATCGGCATTTATTTATTTATTTTACTTTAATTAAAACGGTCTTAGACCAATTACAATAATTAAAGATAGAAAAAAGAACAGGAATGGAAGAAGATACATACAAAACAATGGAACAAAAAATAATGATTTTTAAAAAATATATAACAATATGAGACACCTCTTTCACACAGCCCTCACAATGCACCTGACAATTTATTCTTACATTCATCCGCAAACAGATCACAATTCAGTCATAAATGTATTTATCTACGCACGTAAAATTATAATTATTTTATAACATAAAATAACTAAAAAGAGAATTCAAAACGTTCGTGATACATTCCTCTCGCAGTACTCCAGGCATTCCGATAAAATCACCTTCCATTCATCAGCAAACACATCAAAATTCGGTCTGGAGTCCAGGAGAGCATTGAGTGCGGTTAGACTTCGCGGTGATCGTGAACGAGCCACAGTACGGCATTGCCCAGTAACTGGGTTGCGGAGGCCTGATGGCAGCCGCTCCGTGTAAAATACTAGCATTCAGGCCCGCCGCTAGCTGTTTCGCCGCCCGCGTGCAATAGGTACCGAATGAAAAAATGACAATGACTTGAATTATGTGATGAGCAGTGCTGCCAATAAAAAATTCTCGATACCCCGCTTCTTTTTGATTAATTCCCAAGCGATACTTGGACGAGCTTTTTTTTTTAAGCGCTCCCCTCATTCTTTCTATAACTCCTGTATCTTGAGTGACACAAAACCGAAAAAATTAAAATTGGTCTCAATTAGATGAGTCGCTCGATTTGCCGCCCCCTGGGTGTGCCGCCCGCGTGCAGTGCACGCGTTGCACGCCCGCTTACGGCGGCCCTGCTAACATTCAGCCGCATCTGGTTAGACAGGAAGCTGACCCCAACATAGTTGGGAAAAAGCTAGACAGAATGAAAGATTAATTTATCCACCAATTAAATTACCTATCAGGAATTGATCCAAAGAGAACGAAGCCGGTGTAATGCAATATTATAAAGAGACACAAAAAAAGGTTGACTGAGTCGATCATTCGTACAAATTCGGATTCACGAAGATTGCCGAAGCACATACCTTATGCCGTAGTCCTGTATGATGTTACTTATTGTTACATAACACAATATCACGCCTTGTATTCCCGGAAGGGTTTGGCAGAGATGTTTTTAGTACACCCTCGTTTCGCCAGTTAAGTTTAAGTCCCATGTCATAGGGGGCAAGCCTATTGATATTAACCGGGCACAAATCCAGACTCCGGGCTGCTACTGAGAAATTCTTAATGGAAATACCCAATAACACTTTGCCCGACCTAGGGATCGAACCCAAGACCCTATGCTCAGCAGTCGCGCTTACGACCACTAGACCAATAAGACAGTCAACTACTTACTTATTGTTACTTACTTACTAGTTACTTATTGTTAGTCTTACCATTACCACCCTGCGTTATGCGTTACCAAGTAATATTTACATAAGTTATTATTATAACATCACGCTATTTTCAATTACCGTTATGTTATCCGTGACTAGGCCAAAACAAAGTTTTATTAAGTAACTAGCGACCCGCCTCGGCTTCGCACGGGTGCAATGTAGATACTAATGTGGGGCATATAAACCTTCCTCTTGAATCACTATATCTATTGCTGAAAACTGCATTAAAATCCGTTGCGTAGTTTAAAAGATCTAAGCGTACAGACAGCGTGAGTGACTTTGTTTTATACTATGTAAAGGTATCGATTCCATAATGAAACTGCCTCGTTGGTCTAGTGGTGGCAAGCGCGACTGCTGATCGTGAGGTCCTGGGTTCGTGCTCAAGGTCGGGCAAAGTGTTATTGGGTTTTTCAGTGTAGAATTCCTCAGTACCAGCCCGGAGTTCGGATTTGTGCCCGGTTAACGGCAATAGGCTCGCCCCTATTGCATGGGTGTTACTATACACCTCTGCTATGTTATGATTCCATAATGGCATCCATTTTCAAATCTGATTTGTTTTTTTTATTTTAATGGGTTTTCTAGAGCCAATGCCGTCTCCGTGAAGATTTTTCTTAGACACACAGATAACGAGATGTCACATTTGTCACAAGGTGTTTTTTATGGGTAATTTACCATAGTGTTTACAGTTAAGCTACGTGTGCATGACTGTAAAATTATGATGCTCTACAATCGCAGTGAGGCTGTGACAATTGCCAAGAAATAGGTCACGGTGACTCGTGTAAAAAAAGTCTTAGCTTTTTGTTTAGAATTATCAATGATAACTATTAAGAAATACACGTATTGGATCAACCCTCCTTGGGAATAAAAGTGCTACCTCTGGTAAGAAAAACGATTCGTTTTTGGTTTCTAGTAGAAACACGTCGACAAGTCGTCGCTGAGCTCGTAGACGAGTCCGCCGTTGAAACATCTTTGAGGCCGCCTTGAGATGTTATTGCGCGAAGAGGTACGCAACAAGAGCAATCGAGCTCAAAATGTATGGAGAAATGTTAAACCATTGCCAAATTGTTTACTGCATAGCGATAGTATAGCTTCATATAATTTAGTGAATACCAAACCAATATTACGTTTTATTTGTTGTGGTATTTTGTTATATATTTTAACACACATTACTTGTGGTCCAGAATGAAATATAGTTAGATTTGATGTCGGTAGAGCAAGTGAATTTTTATTTCTTAGATTACGAGGATGTGTATAATGGTCTTTCTTTAGGGAAAATAGGTGAATGTGTTTTTTGACAAATAGACAGATTTCAAAGATATACAATAGATGGTAAAGTTAGTATGCTAAGTTCAGTGAAGTGTGGCCTGCAGCTGTCCATTCCGTCAATGTTTGCCAGGATTCTTATGCAATTCTTTTGCAATCTGAACAGAACACCTGCGTCTGTACTACTACCCCATAGCATAATTCCATACATAAGCCAAGAGTGTGCATATGCATAGTAGGCAGCAGTTGCTGATTTTAAGTCTGTTGTTTTTTTTAATTGAAGTAATGCATATGTGAACCTAGATAGTTTTCCGCTTATATTATGAATATGTTTTTGCTGTATGTTACTTAGTTTGATGTACAGCATGCGTATACTTCGGCTTCGTTAAGGCTATTTTTACACCCAGTATGTTACATTCAGAGTTGTCACTACATTTGGTCGTGTCGTGTCTTGAGCCGTGGATAGTCTAATGTCGATTCCTATAAACAAAAACTAATCGTTTTGCTTACCGACGGTACCATTTTTATTGCTAAACTGGGCATATACACAGACCCGTAAACTAATTTTACCTGTGATAGTTACTTCCATATTGGAGGGTCTACTATGCAAACGTATAAGGTCTTTGCTTCATTATTGGTAAAGATACAAGAGTCTCAATTTTAACCAATAGCGCTCCGTAAGTTATAGGAATCGGTCATAAGTTATGTGAACTCCAACAAGCTCATCAATGTCCACTGCTGCAGCACTGCCCTGCCAATCTAATACACTGTAACTTTTGAAAACCACATTTGAGTTTTTTGGCGATAATGTTTTTCCAGCATGTTTAAACCTTAATTTGAACGTAATACAGTGTTTTCTAGCTTGCCTTATCTTGCAAAATATACATTAAAATTAAAAAAAATGTTGGTCAGGGGTACTAAACAGACTTAAAGAAACGGATTGGGCGTTGTTAAGGTAAAATACTGTAAGTCGAGTTACAGTCTTTTGGATTGGCACGGCAGAGCAGCTGCTGTAGACTTTAAAAGAGAGCCTTACATTACAGTTTCTTTTCCAAAATATAACAACAAAACCTAATCTCCAATAGCAGTGTTCCGATTTACCTAGTTTAGTTTACAAAAGCCTCTAAAGATATTTTATTTGACGGCGATTGTGTCGGCTGACTGTTTAGAACTGTCATCCTACTATAATAGTAACTGTGTGTATTTAAATTCTAAACGTTATGTTAGTACTGCTCGCTACATTGTGTTGGAGGTTGGAGCGTGTCGCGGCATATAAATATAGTCAAAACATGAAGACTGTAATGTCTATAACACTTTTGGTTAATGAAAGAGTTTTAGGCTTTAGGACTGCCAAGTTATAGGTCTCGAGTTCGAACCCAAGGCACGCACCTCTGACTTTTCGGATTCATGTGCGTATTGTATAATTATCACTTGCTTAAAAACGGTGAACGAAAATCTTGAGGAAACCGGCATGCCTGAGAGATATTTCTCGACGGCATGTGAAGCCAATTCAGAGGCCCATGGGCGGCATAAACTCTGACACAAGGTTAGGCACTAACCACATGAAAAGAAGAAGGGAGAGCTGTATTATTATTAACCCATTACTAACTGCCTCGTTGGTCTAGTGGTGGCAAGCGCGACTGCTGATCGTGAGGTTATGGGTTCGATCACCAGGTAGGGGTCTACCATACAAACCCGTGAGGTTTGCTTCAGTATTGTCAAAGATCTCAATTTTAACCAATAAAGCTCCGTAAATTATAGGGATCGGTGGTAAGTCGAACATTATAATATGTGTTAGTTGATTGACTTTGTCAAAAACCTGTTTGCAAGATTAATGATACAATAAATGTATCCAAAATGATAAATGTTCACTTATATCTAGAACAAACAATCTAGAAATAAAAGTAACCGAAGAAACCTTGACATTAGGTCAGACTGGTGGTTGGCGTTTGTTTTTTGTCTAACATTTAAACACGAATGAAACGAATTAAAAATTAAGTAAAAAAATAAACTGATAATTAATAAAAAGGTAACTATTAAGTTTCCTTTTTTGTATAGGTTTTTTTGTCCATTTATTTCATAAATTGGAAGAGTTTAACGTTTTGTTCATAAACTTCAGCTATATCTTCATTAATATTGGAGTAATGATTTAGATGTCTTAACAGGAGATTAGAGATCTACCTAAGAAGGCATACTGGTGTTTTGGGTACAAAAGATTTAGACAAAAATCGTCCTTGCGTATCTTAATAGATTTATTCATAATTTTATTCCTGGGAAAGATATAGAGACCGCGCCATGAAAGTAGTTTCTTTGGCGCTATATTGGCACCACTGATTTTTCATGTGATTACAATGAAAAATCAGTGGTGCCAACATAGCGCCCAAGAGACTTCTTTCGCAGTGCGGACTCTAAGGCTCAGTTGCACCAACTAACTATAACTGTTAACTTGCCATATTTATGTCAAATTTGTATTGATTTGACAGACATTTTGGTATGGTTACGGTTATAGAGTGCGCGCAAGATAACTCTGCGCGCGACGGAGGGCGTGCTAAATGTTGCCATGATCGCAAAAATATAAAGTCCTACTTTTCAAGGAAAAGTAGTATATCGTGAGCATTAAAATTGGGCAGCCCTCTTGCTGTTTATTATATTTTAATTGAGCTAAGTTATGTACGTTTAAATTTACTACCTATCAATTAAATTAATTCGTATTTTTACGTAATTTGCAAAGGAAAAGAACTAAGGTTATAAATGTGCCGTGAGTGAATAAGAATGCAGTATGATTATTATCGGCTGATGAGGTCTATTATCTTGCGCGCACTCTAGTTAGTTGGTGCAACTGAGCCTAAGTTGTAAACTATTTAA
Source organism: Amphipyra berbera (assembly GCA_910594945.2). Taxonomy (NCBI): domain Eukaryota; kingdom Metazoa; phylum Arthropoda; class Insecta; order Lepidoptera; family Noctuidae; genus Amphipyra; species Amphipyra berbera. Next base: position 1,816,606 of record OU343136.1, on the reverse strand, counting down.
CAATTACTGTTGACATTTGAAGTGTCATTGCCGAAAATTTTAGGAAATGTCAATCACAAAAAAGTTTGCAAATAACATAATATAATGACGAAAATCTCATTAACCTCTCGACTGGAGACAAACAGTCGGCTTCAAGATTGCTGTCAAAGATTTCTAAGGCCTTGACAAAACTGTTGCATTGCATCAGTCAGTACGTAGTGTTGTACACAACTCTTTAAATAAGGGCATAGACTATCATCACGCAAGCCGCACGTAGATTAAATAATGTTGTAGGTATAGACGGTGGGACAAGTGTTAGAACTAAGTTTTGGTCACGTATTGTAAGGTGTTGTTTCAGATTAGGAGAAATAGGTATATGAGCGGTTGTTGATAGCAAACGTCACGCACGATTGGATACAAAACAGGAACTTCTTGTCGATTAGTGAAAAACATGTTTTATTTTAACCTAGCGTCCCACCCCGGTTTCGTACGGGTGCAATGTAGATACTAATGTGGGGCATATAAACCTTCCTCTTGAAACACTCTATCTGTTGCTGAAAACTGCATTAAAATCCGTTGCATAATTTATAAGATCAAGCGTACAGACAGCGGGAGCGACTTTGTTATAAACTATGTAAAGATAAAGATATGCTGAAATGTTCTAATGGAGCAGAAAAACGAATCCTTCTAGTACTTGTATTAACGTATAAAGTATTCTTCTTTACTTCTGAGGAAAAATTGCAGTAAATAAAAGCCTAGATTGTTGTCGAAAATAAACAAAATAAGTATACACTACAATTATAACTTGGAACTGCATCCATGATTAAATTTAAATACTGTATTTTTATTTAAATGCCATTTGCCCTTCCGATAAATGTCAATACACTCATCAATAACAAAATAATCTACATGCACAAGAAATAAATTCTGGGAATGTATTTTTTCCTCGACTGTACCCAGTGCTGTGCTTTTAGTTAAAATTCGAGTCGCGCCTCGACTCGCTTGCTTTATGTCGATGTAATTTAATTCTATAGGGATGGGCTACATCACGTTGTAAATAGGAATAAATTGACCCGGTTTTAAATTAAATTAACATTTTATTTGATTTTATTGTACTTGTTTAACGTTTTTTGAATTGAATTTGAGTTGAATGAAGTTGTTTGACACACTAAAGTTTGATATCAGTTTTCTATTTCTTGGACTTACCTAATATAATTATAATTAGCGCATTACTGTTCCACTGCTGGGCACGGGCCTCTCAGAATGAGAAGGGTTTAGGCCTTAGTCCACCACGCTGGCCTGGTGCGGGTTGGCAGACTACACGCACCATCGAGAACTATATGGAGCCCTCTCAGGTGTTAACGCAAGTCAAATTGTGATCAGCACATGAATTCGAAAAGTTAGAGGTACGGGCCGGGTTCGAACTCAGACACTTCTGCATGGTAGGCAAGCGTTCAATCGCTAGGCTATCACTGCTACCTTACCTATATAATTATTTTATTTTTATATCATAGCTGTGTACACATCGGTATAATGTACAGGAAGATAGTAATAAATTGTGTTCTATCACAACATAACTAATACTTATTTTGAACGCTTTTTATTGACGATGCGGCGACGTGCGACGTGATGTTACGATATGCCAATACATTATTTACTTTTTTTTCTTCATTGGAAAGTCCTCATGGATGTCCCTCGCCCGGGGAAGGCGAGGGGGTCTGCCGGACTCTTACCGGCTAAAAACCAACGGTGTTCCTCCTCCTGACCGTTTGGCCGCGGTCGCGGGATTCGCAAAAGCATGCACCGCAACCACGATATGCCAATACTTTTTTTTTTTTTTTTTTTTTTTCTCACGTGGGGAAATCCTCATGGACTATCCCCCGTCTGGGGAAGACGGGGGGTGTGCCAGACTCTTACTGGCTAAAACCCCACGGTGTCCCTCCTTCTGACCTAAGGCCGGGGTCACGGGATTCGCTGTTGCATGCACCGCGATCCCGACAGGTCTCGGTCCACCAGCTTCTTCTGGTGGACCCCTCCTGTGGTGGGGCAGTTGCTCCCCTGCCCCACATCCGTCCGAGAGGCGCGCGCAGGACAAGACGCGCCATCCTCCCTGGGCCCGTTACTGGTCGGGCGACGGGTTCCCCAACCCGCCGCCCGCAGGCCACTCACTAGGGTGGCTGGAGATCATCACGTGCCCTCCGGCGCCCGGTGCGTCTAGCGCGAGAAGGGAGAGAAGAAGCGGCCTCCCTCTCCCTCTCCGCTACCTCCTTGGTCGCCATCACCCCCTCGCAAAAGGAGGCGATGGCTTCCCACGCAGTCTTGCTCCCGACCATGGACAGAACCACGGCCGGAAGCGAGACGATATGCCAATACCTACCAAAACTTCTTGTTAGCAGCATTTTAGCAGTGGACTGCAAATGTGATAGGCTAAGTTAATTAATTGAATATGTATATTTAATTGAATTATTTCCTCTTAATGATGCATACGTGCAAAAAATATTAAAACCAAACTAAAGTCTAGACTGAATACATTACAAACTATATCGATAGTTTTCTATCGACAAAAGCACGTCCCACCACTAATAAACCATCAATCGGTGCTCAGGCGCATTCTGTCACGATCGTCGTGTTTTACTTACCACTTACACCGACACGGCTGTATCGAACGTTTCACTAACCATTGCCTTTTTTGTTCGCATTATATTTATTTTATTTGAAATTAAAAGGCATTTGATACTAAAATAACAGAAGCTCTATATGATGCAAGTTGTAATAAGTATTAGAGTTAAGATTGTTTTTTACTCAAGTCTCGATAGAAGTTTTGTTATTATTTGATAATATTAAATGACACTTTACACTATGGTTTCCGGCAAAGGATAGTAATTTTAGCTCGGTGATAGGATCTATTCGGTCCGACTGGCTGCTGTACTTACATAAAACGTAACCCCGTAAACTATTTTTGAGAGACAGAGGGGTATAGGGCAGGGGTCGGCAATCTGCGGCTCGCGAGCCACATGCGGCTCTTTCGATGTAAAGTTGCGGCTCTCCAGTTCGACAGGCAAAAAAAAATCGTGCAATCGATCCATATTTGAGTACTATATATACAGCATATTTCAGTCATATAAACGGTGTAAAAAGACCCTTAACGAAGCCTAAAGACACTTATTCTCCACGTCATTGCGATATTTTTTTTATTCTGGACTATTCCTGGGAACCTTCTAGTTACGGAAATATTGGAGGTCAAAGTTCCAATTTTTTCACAACATTTTTTTAAAATACTAGTTTTGAAGGTTGCAAATGTACTTGAAATACTTCCATTACCCGTTTACTACTCATTGCATCTATCAGCACAGTGTTTTGAGTGCGTTACATTTAGCTTTACAGTAAAACGAAATTATTCATTAAAAAAAAAGTCATTTCCCAGCGACAATTTTTGCGTAGGGTTACTTAGTTTGATGCACTGAATGCATGGTTGACGGCTTGGTGAAGGATCTTTTTATACCTTGTCTAATATGACTGAAATATGCTGACTATGACTGAGAGATAGATATAGTAACTATATCTAAATGTATTAATGTTTACTATTTTTTTTAAAGATAATTAGTTCTGCTAAAAGCCTTTTCAAGGTTATCCATTAATTACAGGACAGCCTGTGCAAATACTATAATATTGAAATTATTTTTTGTGGCTCTTTAAAAACTGTCTAATTTAGTAAATTGCAAATTTTGGCTCTTCTGTCTCAAAAGGTTGCCGACCCCTGGTATAGGGGAATCCTTCTATATCTCTGTTACTTGGATTCGTGTGTTCCATATTACACCCTGTCTGCGCTTACCATCCGTTGTGAGAGCCCTAACGCGGCTAATATACAGAATAAAAAAAAGGCACTTCCTTCTCCACTCCGCTTCGATGGTGAAAAGCGACTAGCGGGTTACGTGAAGAGGGTGGACAGGAGCGTCTTCCTGTCTGCTCATAACAATAAACTGCGATCACCAATCTGACTGTCTGACATGATGGCTGTATTGACCATCTATTGTAGCAGTCATAATATAAGGACATGAACACACAAAGTAAAAAAAAATTACGTGCACATTTTTTTATTGTTAGTTCATCGCCTGATATGACGAAACGTTTACTATAGTTCGGTATCCGGGTACGGTTCCCGGGTTGGGTAAGCACGTCGACATGTAATGACAACACAACTTTATGTCACATTATGATATAACTAACTGGTTTTGGTGCGGTCCGTATTAAGTCGTTGCGGATCTTTATGAATCTATGTGTTTGTCAACACGTAAGGCTGGTGTTTACCAACATTAATTCTCTGGTTAAACAACCGTTTAGTCGAAAAAAATACTAGAATTTTAGGTAAACAGTTGCACTAAATCTATACTAATATTATAAAGCTGAAGAGTTTGTTTGTTTGTTTGAACGCGCTAATCTCAGGAACTACTGGTTGGAATTGAAAAATTATTTTTGTGTTGGATAGTACATTTATCGAGGAAGGTTATGGGCTATATAACATCACGCTACGACCAATAGGAACGGAGCATAAATGAAAAATGTTGCAAAAACGGGAAAAATGTCCACCCGTGCGAAGCCGGGACGGGCCGCTAGTAATAAAATAAATAAACATAACATCATAACATCACGCCTGTATTTCCCGAAGGGTTGGCAGAGGTGTATAGTAACACCCTCATTTCGTCGCAGTTTAATTCCTATGTAATAGGGGGCGAGTCTATTGCCATTAACCGGACACAAATCCAAACTCCGGGCTGCTACTGAGGAATGCCACACGGAAAACCCAATAACACTTTGTACGAACTGGAGTTCGAACCTAGGACCTCACGATCAGCAGTCGCGATTGCCACCACTAGACTAATGAGGCAGTTAATATAAATAGTACTGGTTTAAACAACAAACAACGTTTTGCCTCTTATTTCTAGTCCTATGTAATAGGTGGCAAACCTATTGCCTTTTTTCGGGCACAATTATGGTGCCAAGAGCCCCATGGACTAACCAAGAACAAAACAAACAACTGACTATAGTTGGACCGTTAATTCGATGCAGTAACTTGACAGTTCAAATCAAAATAATGATACCATACTAAAACTAATAGTGTTGGGTAGTGAACAATTTTACGAAAAGAACGAATACCTACGTAAAATAGTTCAATTTAAACAAATCTCTATAAATTCTTTGTACCTACCTCTTCACGATGCTGTTCTCTTAGACCCAAATTGACTGGTAGAGAATGCCTTATGACATGAAGTCCGCATTATGTACCACAATTGTGCATTGAAGTATTAAATAAATAAATAATTAACCTTATGTTCAGTTATTTGACGCTTCAAAAACGTCATATCAGTAGTTGCTAGTGTTTTTAATAGTGTTATATCGTGTTTTGATCCTCTAGTTATAGGTGTATAAATACATTATTAAGTTCATTCGATTTCATTCATTCTTTTTTTCACCTCACTCCCTTTTATTTATCAAAATCTGGTATCCCTTTAAATGTCAAGTTACTGCATCGAATTAACGGTTCAACTATATACAAGAAGAAAATAAACCACATTTCCTTCCACTCTCAAACAAACACAGTATTTGAATGCCCAGAACCGCTATTATGTTTAACCTTATTCCTCTTAATCTTACCGAGATATTCATTAGAAAGTACATTACAGTAAGTGCAGCCTCGATCAGTCTCAATCTAGGACGACTACCTAATCTAGACCAAATCGCCCAACGGTACGCGGTTTTATTCAGAAATTGCATTTCATTGCGTCCTTACAACCACAAATTAGTTTCTCTAATCGTTTTACAAAAGCAATGTATTGCTATCTGTTGAAGCAATTGTTTTATTGGTACAGAATTTGTGTAATTTAAGCAAGCTTTTGTGACCTTTATGCCCTTGTTATAGATGCGTATTTTGCATAAACATTTTACGCGTTAATTCGGTTGTTGACAAACTGGAGACCGAATTGTTTCTAAACTTTCTGGTTAATCAGTACCGTACCTGACCTTTGTCCACCTAATCTAATTATAAGGTAATTTTAAAGTAAATACTGTAATAACTTAACTCGTTAATGTGAAATTCTACGCGTAATTTAAAGCTTAAGACAAGCGGCTTTCTGTCTGCTTTTCAATAACTAATAGAGAGTTTCTTTGCATTTTATCATGCATCATCGTCTTCATCATCTCTCTGCCTTTATCCCACACTAGGTGTGGTCGGTACAACACGTATTCCTCTTCCATTCTCCTCTTACAGCCGTCATCTCAGTACTCACTCCTTTCTTACCCATATCATCCTTCACACAATCCATCCATCATTTCTTTCGCCTACCTCAATTTGTATATCCATTCACATTAATATATTTAATACTCTTTTAGTAACATGACATTCTTCGCTCCGCATAACATTTTATCAGGCATAATATATGGATATTATTATTATTACTTTAAGTAAGGCTTGCAACATGGCACCGTAGGAGACTATCCCCGGTTTCAGAAAGGCTGATCAATGTAATCTGCTGTCAAATGAAAAAAAAAATCAGAAACCGGTGGTAAGGTAATTAATTAAATCAATGCCGGGAAGATTTAACTGTAAACCTAAAAGTTGGCATCGCTGTATATTTTTTATCTCAATATTTCAACGACCATTGTTAGGGTTACTTGTGTAAGTGGACAATGCTCCCGATTCAATCAATCTAGTTTTATGATAATCACAGGAGTCAGGACGAGATTGGGTGGCAAATACTTAGGTCATAGGCAGATAATCAGAAAACCTTCACTAGAAACTACCAGGCAATGCATTAATCCAAAAAAACTCGTACATACATACATAAACTCACGCCTTTTTCCCATGGGGGTAGGCAGAAACTATAGAACGCCACATGCTACGACCCTTACATACTCCTTTCGCTTCATCCACATTCATACATCTTGTCATAACACACGCCGGTTGAGAGTATTACGCACCTGTCCTTTAAGAAGAACTCCTTCTTCCTGCCCTTATCCCACACTAGGTGGGGTCGGCACAACTTGTATTTCATAAATCCATGTTGTTAGAGGTTTTGGCTTATTATTTTATGACCGGCCGTCTGCCTGACATCAAACAATAAGCCTAATATCCTTTGAGAAAAACATTACCAATAACATTGATGTATGTCCATCTAGAGCGTCCTCTACCGGCGTTTCCGTACAAGTTCGTAAGTTTTTTGAAATTGCAAAAACAACCCTTTATCGGCGTCGCCATCAGGACGTAAGTTAATATAGATTAGTTTCCAAGTTGTTATAACTGACCCACTGAACTTGGGTGACCAATCGCCACTTCTGACGGTAATTTTTCTTTGGTAATTACCTTCACGAGTATATGAGTGGTCTGATTCTGACTGATAATTATGTATGTGGGTCAGGGAGTACCTTCACTCCGTTGATTTTAGTATAGATGTGTTACATTGTAAAGGTAGTTTCTGCAAGGTTGAGTTTTTTTTAATACATGGTGGTTACAAGGTTGGTTTTGTTCATTGATGTTGGATCTCTTGTGTTTGTTTCCCTTTTGTTTTAGTAATTAGTAGCGTTTTGAATACGTGGTAGGAATGTTGAATAGGAGCTCTGTGTGGCTTGAATGAAGTACGATACGGGTTAGACAATGGTATTTGGAGAGACATATTATAAAGAAGTTATTATATGGATGAATATTTTTATTTTTGCAAATAAATCTGTTACAGGCTCTTTTCCAAGTCTATTTGTATTTATCATATAACGTAAAACAAAGAGTATGGCAGAGTATGCCGAAATTCAACGTCAAGCCGGGAACAAATGGTAGGACAGTTTATAACTGTTCAGAAAAAAAAAGTTTAATCGTTTTCGAGTTTCAAAGTTAGGTACTATGAATGTGTGTGCTTTTTTATAGTTTACAACTTTTCTTTTTCTGAACTGTCGTAATCTCCACATCATTTCTTCCCGGCATGACGTTGAATTTCGGGGACACCCTATATGAATAAATATAATTTACTGATTTGATTGACCATACTATTATCAGTTGTAATTTTGCGAACCTATGTATTTCCCATCATTGCTGATCGACATCAATGGAGACCTTCCAGTTGCATACAGTCACCTAATCATCTGCTAATCATTGTGATGATAGCATTACATAACATAACATCACGCCTGCAATCCCCAAAGGATTGGGCAGAGGTGTATAGCACTCTCATTTTGCCGTCCCATGTAATAGGGGGCGAGTCTATTGCCATCAACCGGGCACAAATCCAAACTCCGGGCTGCTACCGAGGAATTCCACACGGAAAAACCCAATAGCAATTTGCCCGAACTACTGGGGTTCGGACCCAGGACCTCACGGTCAGAAGTCGCGCTTGCCATCACTAGACCAACGAAAGCAGTGATAGCATTATTTCCACTACAATATCATTACCGCCATTACCGCGTAAAAGACAGAACAATTTTCAAATCACTGCAATTTTCCACGACCCATGTATGTCACCGATACGTGACATCAGTGTTGCACCATGTTGTATAGTGTTATATCACCGTTTTCCCATGGACACTATTATGAACTATTGCGATTCACACGTGTAATTTACTGTCATATCTTTATAATTCACACTATAACGTGGGATGTTAATTAAAGTTACGTTTATTAGAAGATAATTTTAATATCTGCTGCGTGACATCTGTATCATTGTGCTAGTTGTCGCAAAGGGGGCCAGTTTGGTACAGTAGGTACTTACACCTCTGTTTCTCTTCTGGCCAAATAGTCAAACGCTACTAAATTTTAAGTTTGTGCTGTCAGTGCGGCCTGGAACGTTCCTTTTCTCTAGGCGTTTCGCTAGACACTAGGCGCTAAGCGGGGTACTAGCTAGTGTGGCCGTAGGTACTGCGTTTACCAATCAGTTTTCCAAAATATGGTGCATCGCACCCCTTTTTTCTCATTATTGTGGAAATAAGTATATTGAGGACATCACGAAATTGAAGATAATTTAAAACTCAGTAACGTCCCTTTACAGAATACAAGAGATTATTTCAGGCCCGTAAAAGAAAAATAAAGAAATAGTTACAACAAAATTAATTGGTGTTTTTTTTTAATTTCAGGGCGGACAATGACAGGATGGAGATAAAGCAGAGTTGAATACAGTATTCCTAACGACAACATGTTATGAACATGGAATCCCCAGTGAGAATATGTTTAGGTAAGTTACAATTTTAATTAGGACCGATTTTACGAATATCGGATGACTGTTATCTGAGGAATATGAGAAGTTTTGACAGAATTTCTATACAAAATAAGTCAAAAAGTTATCAGATATTGGTAAAATCGGCCTTTAGTAGGTAAAACAAACAACATATCTGTTACAATGTATTTATTTTCAATGAAAACAACATAAATGGAATAATTAAAGTTCTCAGAACTAAACATGTACAAATGTTGAATTGCGTAATCATTATAATGACAATCCTAATCAAAATGGCTAGGAAATAAAAACATGGAATTAAAAAAAAAAACTTGAAACAGTTACTATCTCAAATTACCAGACATCTTTTCTTGATACAAAATTCCTGAAAACATTATAGCACAACGCATTAAAGACAATTAAGTTGGAATATAATTTAACCAAAACCAATATCATTTCAGGTGTAGCATTAGTAGTAAATTTACTACTGTTGAGCAGCACAACAGTTAGCGGCAACGCTATACCCGACACGACATCTACTACTGTCAAAGATGAGAGGGCGCCACGGTACAGTCGCGCCGACGGAACCTGGCCAGCGAGAAACCGACCCAAGACCCCAGACGTCATCCTTAACGAACTAAACCCACAAGACTCAACATCTGAAGAACACACCGAGAAAAACGCTAAATACAAAGACAGAGGAAGAGTCAGATTCCACTCTCAACTAAAAACAAGCACTGAAAGTCCCCTAAGAAGGGTTAAGTCCACAGAAATACCGAAACTAGTAATAATTACTCCAACAGCAGAAGTGAAGAAGCCTGCTGAAATAGTTGACAGTATGCGGAATTATAAGAAAACTAGACTGCCAGCTTTTTCCAGTAGTACTACTCCAGTGACTGTAAAAAAAGAAGTACACAGCGAAGAAGCATATGATGACGGGGAAAACGAAGAAGAAAGGGAGTCCTTTGAAAAATTCACTTCTAGCAAATTTGATAGTAATTTCTTTACTATACCTAGCTTTAATTATGGAGGCGACTTCACCCATGACTCGGATAACGAGAGCGCTGATAATAAAGTCAAAAATGAGTACAGTAGTCCAACGTACGGAGGATTTTCTAGTTTCTTCCCTCGCGAAGCTTCCTACGGTTACAAAGACACTACCCATGATATTTATAAATCTGAAAGTTTCTTCGATTTCGATAGCGATCTAACGACGCCGAAAAACGAATACTTCGATCAGAAATTCCAGCGGATCTCTACAGGTATTATTAAGAACTTAGACACTATTAAAGCTAAAGCAACTCCTCCTAATGCGACTAACGTTCAAAAAATTATAAAAGAAAATATAGGCATGGAGAAAATGAGTAATAACACGCCGACTAACAAGTCATCAGTATTCATTAAAAATACCAAAGAAATTCGTCTCTTAGACAATGACGGTGCTAGTAGTGCTAACAAAGAGTTATCTGATGTACAAGGTACAAGTATATATTACGAAATGTCTGTGCTGTCTACAGAGACCTATGCTATCACTCATGATGATGACTGCGACAATGAGTCGTTGCCTTTACCTACACCGAGTACGTCAGCAGAGCAGGAATTGGCATCTCTGAAAGCTACACAGCAATCGGTTCCAGTAGCAACGAGACCAACGCTCCCTGATCCAAGTCCTGAGAGCATATCTGTATCGCCTACAAGTTACTTGCCTTTATCGAGTGTGCTTCCTAATTTTGACTCAGTAAATTCTATCCCTGTATCCACACAGAATTCTATATCGGGGACGGAAAGAGTAACAAAGAAATTTTCTAGTAGCTTTAATAGAAACCGAAATTACTCCAAGCGTCTCAATCTCAACAGCAACAAAGACTCTCCAAACAGTGTGACGCTTAAACCCGATCATATCATTTCATCAAGTTTAAGCCCGAGACTTCAAACACGTAAGTTCTATCACACAACTCCCAAAAATAAGCCAATTTGGATGGTACCTCGACGCAACATTACAAAGATATACCACCGACCCACTAATCCTACGACTATATACTCCGAGCATTTTACTGTAAAAGAAAAGACAACACCTAAACCGCGACAGCCAAGCCGGACAGTGTTGACGACGGTTTCTTCAGACATCGATCCAGTTTTGCAAAGTGACATAAGTGGAACAAAAAAGGTGGTGCATTCTCAAGCGATATCTGATAATACTGTTCCGGGTTTGTGGAAGCGAGGGTCGACGAGGTTCGCGACGTCAACGGTGACGTCAGCGGAGGTGGAGACGGAGAGTGAATGGCAGATACCTCCGACGTCAACGGCGTGGGCACTTGCCAGCCTGCGCAGTCCACCGCCCTCACCTGTAGCAGTGGTGAATAAAACCGTATCGGCGCAAAAAAACGTCGATGAAAACGAGTTGCAGAAAGTCGGGGAAGTTTTAGGTTAGTAACGTACAGCTATTTCTCATCCCTAGTAAGTTTTAATTTGTTGCCTGTAAAGAGATAATAAGCAGTCCCAATGTAAAAACATGAATTTACAGAAGCGCACACATACTCACAATTTATTTCAAAGTTAATAATGCTATTAATAATCTAAGTATTGAATTATTCATTATTTATACCTTGATTATTAATTGGGGTTTTCATTGTTTTATTGTATGTAGCATTATTATAGTTTTATTTTAATTCAGTTATAACTTTGTTTTACATTACAGACAAAAAAGAAACAACCACTGCACCCACAACTTCGACGACAGCTAATCCAATAAGCAACGATATTATTCCTAAGAAGATCACAGAAGTTGTTCAAAACAAATTGCCATGGCAACCAATATTTACTCCAACTTCACCAAGTTCCGAAGTTCAGACTGAAGCGATATCTGAAACCAAATCTGACTTAAGACTTCCTGCTGAGAGCAACATATCTGTTCAGAATAGTGCAGAACCAGCTACAACTGAGAAGTCAAATGCTGCTGAAAACCAGACAGAACCATCTTGGGTACCTGTAACAGTTGAAGCAGATGAATCTACGGAAAAAACAAATGATACAGACAAAAAAACAATTCCACCAGTTGACGCGACAAGGTCAACCGGTTTTGAATCAATTACGAAACTACCAGCAGACATCACTACGCCACAAGATGAATCTGTCGCCAGTTCTGAAGTCAACCAGACTGTTACTGAAGAAAAACCTAAGACCACTACCGATTATGAGATAACAACTATAAGATTCTCTTATGTACCAACTGAAGAGATTGAGACTGAAACGCCGCCTATCGAAAGTACTACACCTAGCAAATGGCATCCGGTTTTCCCGACTAGAACCAGAATAACAACTATTAAAGACAGCCCTGTCACTACTTATAGACCTCAATATTTAACGACTGAGACTATAGAAGAATATACGACTATAATAACTGAGTCGACGTCTCCTATAGAGGTTTCTTCTCAGATTCTCGAAAACACTACAACACAGGTCCCTGAAACTACGGAAATGCCCACTGAAAAAACCGAAACACCTACTGTACTTCCAACCACAACAGAACCGTCTACCCAACCTACAACTGAAGAGGTTACTGTTCAGCCGACCACAGTTGAAGTCACTACTCAACCCTCTACCGAAATAACAACCGAAGAGATTACCCAAGCTCCCACCCAAGTCCAATCAACCACATCAACATCCAGTGAAACAGAAGATACAACTACCATTGTAGTTGAAATTGTCACTGAAATAAACACAGAAAGAGAACAGAGAGTCACTTCAACCACCGTTTCAGGACCAGAAACGACTGAAACTTCAACTGAATTAAATGAAACTGATTGTACAGAAGAAAACAGTGGCAGCAATGAAGTTATTACTCAAGAAACGTTAAGACCTACAACAACGGAGGCTACAACCACTGAAACTGAAACAATGACACCTACAACTATTGTAACAACAACAAAAATGGAAGAGAAACTTACTGATGCACCACTTACTACGACAGAACAAGATGAAGTGACAACGCAGCGAAGCGCGAAAATTCACGATACAACGGTGGCTGGGACGACGACAGATTCGGATTTTGCTACGAAAGCCGTCAGTGGATTGGAAGACCTGACAAGTTATGCAGGTGACATGACCACAGAAGCGTCTTCGAGGGTCCTAGGTGATGAAGACAATGGGTCGGGAGCGGCAGTCGCGATCGCTGTAAGCACCATTGGTGTTATTGCCCTGATACTGCTCATTGGATTGCTGGTAAGTCGAATTTTAATATTGTTTGAATAAAAAACGAAAATTCACTTTAGAGGTAACCAAAGTACGGTACTAGCGATAGATACATAATTAGAGTTTGGCAAAAGATTACAATCATCATTGGAATATAAAAAAAAACATACAAAAAAACACGCCCGCTTGCATAACGCTAATTTGGTACAAACAACAAAGTGATATTTAAAAATGTCACTGTGTTTCTGTCAACTGTTTGAAGTTGACAAAGATAAAATGATGTGTTAATTATGTTTAACGTTAATTGTATTTAGTGAGTTGTCGTGCAAGCGGGCCTTGATCAGTTAAACATGTAAAATAATAAGGCAATCATGAAACATTTCTCCACACATCTTCCATCTTCTATTCAATTCTTGGATCTACATCGTTCTTATCTTCTCCATTATACTCGTGATCTTCAATTGGTGAATATTCGTACAACATATCCAAAGTAATGAGCATAATATCTATTGATTAACCTCACGATAAATTACGTTCACTACTTTGGAGAAGGTTGTAGACTTTATTTCACGAAGTATCTGGTTCATATCTGGAAAGTTTTACGGACACGTTTTATTTCTACAATTTTATTAATTAATTATGAGGGCTTCCTTACCAACCACGTGGATCACACGATTTGCGAGGTTAAACTGTGCTTGCTGCAGTCAGTTCATGGATGGTTGACCGTGCCTCGGAGAGCATGTTAAACAGTCGGTCCCGGGTGTCATACGAATATCTATGACAGTCGTTACGAGTAGTCAGAAGCCCGAAACTCTGACAACTGGTCAAACCATAGGATATCGGCATTGCCCAGTAATTGGTTTGCGGAAGTCTGATGGCAGTCGCTCCGTGTAAAATACTGGTATTCAGCCGCATCTGGTTAGACTGGGAGCTGACCCCAACATATAGGTAGTTGGGAAAAGGCTAGGTAGAACAATTCATGTTTTTCTGCCATGTTGAATTAGAAAAACTAATACCAAAAAAGTTTGTACCTGTTATCATTTAAAGCAGCTTTTCGCAGTGCTGGACATAGGCCGCAAGTTAAGATGCTGTTAGTGCCTTATACAGGGTGTAAACGAAATCATGTGATTTCTTCAAACCTGCTGACATTGATTGAGCCTGAACGGATAATATTTGGATTCAAAAAAAAATTACAAGAAATAAACATGACTGTTGTTAACGTGACACATTTTAGCGCCCCGAGGGAAGAACGCGAATATCGCTCGCTGCGCGGTCATATAACTCTGGACGCTAAAATGCCTCACGTTAAGAACAGAAGTTTTGCTTTTCGTATTTTTTTTTATTAAATCCTGATTTATCCTGTGCAGTGTTAATCTATGTCAGCAGTACATCACGAGGGATGAAGAAATTAAATGATTTCGTTTACACCCTGTATAAATATCCCTTAGTGACCTTTTATGTCACCCACGAGAATTGTATTAGTGTTATGGTTTTCCTATCGATAACATCTTCTAGGGTTCTAATTAAAATGGGGAATAAAATTATTAATTACCTCGAGTCTACGTCAAACAGTCGCACCACGTGTATGGAACAGGATGCTCTGAAACACATCAATGGAAATATTAACCAATCAATAAATTAATAAACTCAGCCTTATCAAGTCTACACACGGGTTCTCCCGTAGCCTTAATTAAAAATAAGATTCAGTTAATACAACGAGTAAACAATATTTCGGCTGATTGTTCGATTGCACTGCATTATTCGAACGGTCGGTTGCCAATGAGGACGAGGCCTTAATAAAGTTCAAAAACAATATTTAGAGTAATGATGTACCTTGCACCTTGCAGTTTTAGGCCTCATTTACTGAGACGCGGGTCGTCGCGCGTCGCGTTGTGCGGCGCGGCCCGCACTGAATACAAACATATGGCGTTGTATGAATGCGTTTACGGAGAAGCGATTTTAGACGCGTTTGCTTGACATGGGGCGTTTTTTGCGGCCGAGCCCGCGGCTGGCACCGCCGCGTCTCACGCGGCGAATATCGCGGCGGCGCACGCAGCGGCAATTCTCGATGAAGCGATGCCCGCGGCGGAATCTTCTACCAATCATATTTGGAAATTGCAGAACGCAGACGTAGTCACCATCACAATGGAGTACGATATGATCGATTTTTTATTGGAAGAAAATTCTATGTTAAAAAGTGAATTATTTAATATAAGAAGTGGCCCAGTATTTACAGCAACGGAACATGAGAAGTTTGGGGAATACGCAACTCTTTATAGGTCAATAAAAGAAAGAGGTTAAAAGGTTTGTTGCTGGTCGTCAACACATGTTGCAAGTTGCGACACGTGCGCTCCCATCTTCCGCTAACCTAAAACTGGTCGGTTTGATTGAGTATCCCGCGTGCGCCGCAGCGGTGCCCTCCGCGTGCTTTGCTACACGCTTGAGGATTCGCCGCGGGCGCAGCGGCGGGCACCGCCACGCTTCCCGCCCCGCATCTCTATGAACAACGTCTTATATTGCCATACGTTTGTATTTACGCGTGCGATGATATAAGTGCTGCTTGACGCGCCGCCGCTCCGTAAACAGAAAAATCGTACGACGGGCCGCGAGACGCCACGCCGCACGCGACGCGCGACGCCCCGCGTCTCCGTAAATGAGGCCTAAGAGTGGCAAAATTAGTACATTGCGTAAAGATCTATCTGGGTGCACGGCAGAGCGCCGTCCAGTTCTAACCACTACGGGATGGTTGCTTAGCGATTATGAAACTTTAGGTACTCAGTGACGAAAAAAAAACTGAATGAGTAGTTGGGCTTTTTAATACATGAATAAGACTTATCATGAACGTAATATTAAAGAAATAATAATGAGACAAAAATATTTTTTATTAATTAATTGGTATTTATTTCCAAAAGCTTAATTAATAAGTTATTAACTTAGTACTTAATAACTTAAGCAGTTGTATAAACAAATCCGCCACACCCACATGTTCTAAATATTTTATAAAATTTACAAATCTATGTTGGTGAATTATTTTTTCTCATTTATTAATAAAATATGGTAATAATGTAGATACCTAGACCTGGCTATGACCGGTTCTTCGTTATACTATATCTAAAAACATAAGATAATTTTTATGTACCAGGCTAACAGAACTTCCCAAGAGCTTTCGAAATACAAAAACTATACCACACAACGCTTAAATACCTGTAGATAATCCTAATATCTCATCGGAAGTTGGTCTTGTTCGTCGTGTCTGGCGATAAAAATTCCTTGGTTTGCAACACGAAGCGGTCTAATGTGGTCACCCGATACCGAGATATGGTTATCGTTTGTAACGAGAATTGGCATACTTGGACGGCCGTTAGATATGTCGGTCACAAGTTTGGAGAACGCTTCTTTAGTTATGGGCCCCTAGTACTTTTATTTTTATTTTTGAGATGTATGGGGACAAACCTAGAACAAAATTATCCTTATAATCAAAGTTTGAGAAATATTAATTCTTAATGAGTATCACGTTTACATAACCTGTTGCTATGGGCATTTTTCGCGTGGTCAAAGACAAGACAATATCTCACAGATTTTTTTAGTATGAAATGTTACGTGGATCGACTGCCGTTGTATGGGAATCTTAAATTTCGCGGCATTATTGCTAATATTAATACAAGTTATATCAAAGTCTATGATGCTTCTTTATCCGCGAATGATTGCGATAACTAGGTGAGAAAAATAGAGTAGTACCCAGTATTTACTAGGAGAATAATATTACACCCGATTTTTATATATCCCTTCTCTGGTAACTCCTCTAACATTACAAGAAACCAGGTCCCTAGAGCTTAGAAAAGAAAAAAACATGAGTACAGGTCGAAATTAATGGTTAAAGTTAATCTAAGGTGCTACATAAGCTTGGTAATTTTAACAAGTTAAATAATATGATTAAATTTAATATGACGAGGAAAAATAAAATAAAAATATTATTAGATAATTAAGCTGAAACTAGTAAAAGTAAAAGCAGCATTGCACGTAGCGTTCAATAGTTTCTGCTTTCTTTCTGAGTATAAAAGGTGCCTTATGTTATAATGCAAGGATAATAATATGTAATGCTAGGAGCAATTAAATACTTGGTAGTCGCTAGGGGTTGCGGTGAATGCAATAGTGAATCCCGCGATCTCGGCCATAGGTTCTCGGAGAAATACGAGGGTTTTAATTGGTAAGAGTCTAACATAACCCTCGGCCTTCCGCAGAGCGGAGGGCAACCGAGAGGTTCAAACCACGATTAAAAATAAAGTTTTTGTGAATAGTTAGTATCTATAGCGTGTGTTAGACCACGTGGTAGTGCTTACCTCTATTTAATTTTAAGTTAATAAAAAAAGATTTTTTTTCGCGAAAGAAAATCTTTCGGGTTGATACATAACTATTTCTTCTCCTGTTAATGTTTTAGAATTAATATATTGCTGAAATATAAAATAATAAAAAAATTGTGTACCCCCTGTAAACCCCATTCAAAAGGTACCTAGTAAAAATCTATAAGATACATAAATGAGAATGAAAATAATTTATATGTACCTAAAATACATAAAAAAGAAATACGAAGAATATAAACAATAACACACAAAATAAAATTAATACATAAAAAAGATGCGCTGGAAACAATAAAAAAAAAACAAAAATGCTCACCTAATTCACGCAATCTTCAATAAAAAGTATTTACCAAACACGAATAAAATAAATGACTCGTCAACAACCGATGTCGTTTACCAAAAACAAAAGACAATAATTCATGAACTTAATTCAATTTTCAAATTACAAAAGGAAAAAGTCTAATATGAACGAGATCGGTTGCGCACACGCCGGCCGGCGGGTGATACGTCACTGCGGTGTGTGACTCGCGCGCAGGGCTCCCGGCACCTTATAGGACCGGGATATTGCAAGCTGAACCATGCACGGCTCTGCGAAAGTATTGGCTGTGGTACTGGTTTTTATATTACACTCATTCAGGGTTGACATTGTGAAGAAAATTAGGTTTTCCCTTACAAGAAATTTCTTGTTTCGTTCTCACGATGAAGTCTGTCACCAATTAGTTAGTTAGTTACGAGTGAAGCTAATATAAAGCGTGTATAAACGATTCTGTAATAGACAGGGCCAAGTTTAGAGCTGGGTTTAGAAGTAGAGAAAAAAATATTAAATAAATAATGTTTGAGTAAGCAACTCCTCGAACTGCTGACACTGAACTAGAAGCTGACCCTAAAATCTCAAAATATTTGGAAAAAGCTGTTCCCAGAGTTAGTTCCAAAGATCCAGTAAAGATCTGTTCTCGTGATTTTATTTTTTCAAACTATTGTAACTACATTCGATTTTCCGTACAGCATTTAATTTTGCATGTTTCTAAAACCACAGCACGTTTGAAACAATTTTAAAAACATAATCATAGCATCGTATTACGGGATTATCTCTTATATCTTAAATAATTATACAATTTAAAGCTAATTATTTAATCAAACAACTTTATCACGTAGGTGATTATAAATAATTCGGTGCTTTGGTTGTAGAGTGAGTATGTGAATATTTCTAATTGCTGAGTTAACCTGTGTTGTCTGAAAAATTAGTTAATTTAATCGTGAGAGTATTGACTTCATATAATAACTTACCTTATAGCGTGAGTAGTTTTAACCACTGCGAATGACGAAATGTATCATTCGTTTGTTAAATACATATTAAACTTAGACCTTTATCTGTGTTTCTATAAAATTAGGGGATGCATCATTCTCTGCACATTAAAATACAGCCTAAATATTTAAAAAAACACAAAAATCCGTCTACATTTTCTGTCTTAAAATAATTATCCTCTCGCAGTTCTGCTGGAAGAGATTTCTTGAAGAAATAAGCAGTGCCTTTGTATTCTATATTCATATTATGTAAGCTTATTTATTGTATTTCTGTGTGCATAGAGAAAATAAATAAAAATGGTTATCAAACCCGTACTTTCTTCCAACCATATGCATTTAACCTATGTTCGTAGTAAGCTGTAGGTGTCGCCAGTATCGCGACGTGGAGGATGTTTTTACAATGCAAATTATAAACAAAGCCAGCCTGATGACGGACCTTTTGTGCGCGGCTCCACTGCACCAAGCCGATTCAGATTTAATCCGACAAAAAAATAGTAAATTAGGGTCAAGGTTTAGGATATCGGCATTGCCCAGTTACTGGGTTGCGGAGGTCTGATGGCAGTCGCTCCGTGTAAAATACTGGTATTCAGCCGCATCTGGTTAGACTGGAAGCTGACCCCAAGATAATTGGGAAAAGGCTAAGAGGAAGGGTCAAGGTTTCTTCTATCGAAATAATCTTTTAATAATTCAAACTATGCGCCAAAGGAAGAAAATTAACGTTATATTTTTGTGTTTTTTTTTTCACCAGAACCTATTCAACCTTTTACTTGATAAAGAAATAAGGAATTGTCCTGCGCACTACCGTGTGCCACGAATCTTATAACAGAAAAACTTACAGATCTCGAATATGGTGTCAACCTGCCAGATTTTTAAGAACTTGGCTGGCACACTACCGTGCGTCTTAAACAAAAGGGTTAATTTACAATGTCCGAGTCCGCTATGGGGAAGAGGAAAAATAACATCCATTGGGGTATAAAAACGGTTGATCACTATTGACCACTCGGTGTGCTAACAGTATACGATCAGTAAACAATGTGATTTGCAAGCCAAAAATACATAGGCTGATAAACACATTACCCTCCTTTAAGACGCAATCGGGTAAAAAGGGGCTTGTTCGAGCTAGATTTCGCGGTGCTTCTGTTTCTATTTAGCGTGGGTCACACAAGTTGAATATAATTTTTCCTATCTATACTAATATTATAAATAGGAAAGATTTGTATTTTTGTACGTAATGAATAAAATTAAAAACTACTGGACCGATTTCAAAAAATATGTTACCGTTAGAAAGCTACATTATCACTGAGTAACATAGGTTATATTTATTACTGGAATAAAACTTCTTACGCGGGCGCAGCCGTGAAGACACAGCTAGTTAGTTATAAAACCTAGTCCTATCATATCCTACCTATCCGAACTTCCGTGGCTAGACAGGAAAACACCACTTCTCTGTTATAACTTTTGCCGTACCGTACTTGTGTTAATGGACACCAACTTGGCTAGGGCACCTCATAAATTAAGGTCTCAAGTGGACTGGAGCAGGCCCTTGAAACCACCACGTTTTCACACGTTGCGTACCTTTTGCATTAAGTGGCAATTTCTCAACTATACTTCTAAGAATATGTTAGCAGGAATTGCATAGCAGTTTTTATTTGTGATGTTTAGCTATCGTTATATAGTTTTTGTTAGTCAAGTCTTTGACGAAGTTTAGTAGATTACAACTTAGTTTGAAACAAAAACGTATTATTACATAACATCGAGCCTTGGTACAAGGGTAAAGGGTACGGCAGAGGTGTTTTAGTAACACCCTCTTTTCGCCAGTTATGTTTTAAGTCCTATGTACTAGGGGGCGAGCCTATTGCCATTAAACGGGCACAAATCCAGGCTCCGGGCTGCTACTGAGAAATTCCCAATGGAGAAACCCAATATCACTTTGTCCGACCTGGGATCGAACCTGGGACCCTATGCTCAGCAGTCGTGCCTGCGACCACTAGACCAACGAGGCAGTCACGTATTATTAGTTTTTAGTATTAACGTTTTTTTTATGACTGTTGATCATAAGGTCCTGGGTTCGATCCCCAGGTCGGGCAGTGTTATTGGGTTTTCGGTGTGGAATTCCTCAGTAGCACCTCGGAGTTTGGTTTTGTGCCCTGTTGATGTCAAGGCTCGCCTCCTATTTCATGGGACTTAAATATAACGGCGAAATGAGGGTGTTACTATACACCTCTGCCCAACCCTTCGGGGAATACAGGCGTGATGTTGTGTTATGTTAGTACATAAAATTCATGTTGTTTCCTTTGTAACCTTTTCGCTACGTTTAATGCCCTTCGTGAACTTTAACTAATAAAGGGTTTGCTCGTAAGTTTAACAGTAATAAGTATGAGGTCGTAACTCTGACGTGCTGGCTTCGATTCTTAGATCGGTCGAAATGTATTTATTAGCTAGCGGCCCGTCCCGGCTTCACACGGGTGGACATTTTTCCTGTTTTTGCAACATTTTTCATTTATGCTCCGCTCCTATTGGTCGTAGCGTGATGTTATATAGCCTATAACCTTCCTCGATAAATGGACTATCCAACACAAAAATAAATTTTCAATTCCAACCATTAGTTCCTGAGATTAGCGCGTTCAAACAAACAAACTCTTCAGCTTTATAATATTAGTATAGATTTGATTTAAAAATTCAGCGCGATAACTGTTCTAGTTATTTTTAACGCCATTCATGATTCAATTTAATCGCTTTACAGTTACGTGGTAGCTACTCTTTTTTATTGTGGGTGGATGATAACATAACATATCATCACGCCTGTATTCCAAGAAGGGTTGGGCAGAGATGTATAGTAACACCCTTATTTCGCCGTTATGCTTAAGTCCCATGCAATAGGGGGCAAGCCTATTGCCATCAACCGGGCACAAATCCAATCACCGGGCTGCTGCTGCTGGGATCAGAATTTGATTATCATATGCGTTAATGGTGAACGAAAAACAGCGTGAGGAAACCTGTACACCTGAGAGGGCTCCATAAAGTTCTCGATGGTGTGTGTAGTCTGCCAACCCGCACCAGGCCAGCGTGGTGGACTAAGCCCTAAACCCTTCTCATACTGTGAAGAGGCCCGTGCCCGGCAGTGGGACAGTTATGTGCTAATTATGTATATCGAGCTCACGAGAACTATTGCTGTTTTCCTAAATTATAATCTCGTATTAGGGTAAAGCGCGACAAAATTAAGAAGTCGCGTCGCCATACTTGATCGAACAATCAATTGCAGTCGCTTATTTTTGCGTCACTCACACTTATTGCCTCAACATATAGATCATTTTTGACATACATACATAAACTCACGCCCTTTTCCCACGGGGGTAGACAGAAACTATAGAACGGCACATGCTACGATTCTTACATACTCGTTTCTCTTCATCCAGATGTTGTATGAACATCTTCTCATACACGCACGCCGGTTGAGAGTACTACATACCTGTCCTTTGTGAAGAACATCACCAATAACATCGATGTATGTCCTTTGAGGACGTTTCCATTGATATCCGCCTTATAAATTCCTTTTGTTAATCGCCGTGCACTCATTCTCTCATCATGACCAAACCACCTAAGCATACCTACTCCTTTAAATTTTTGTCACTACATCATCTTTTAAATCGCAACTTTGTCTAATCTCATCATTCCTCAATCTACCGTTCAAAGTTACACCGTACATTTTTTACTGCAGTACTAATAAACATTCTTGGTCTTGAAGTCGCACTCAGTTCGGATGTGATCGGTTTTACGAAGTCTCCCGATGCGAGTTCTTAGTTGTGTCGCGCTATACTGTTTATTCAAACAAGACTCCAACTGTAACGGTTAAGTAGGAATCTTATGTACTTATAACATAGGTACTTAACAAAGTATATTTATCTTAACGGCTATGAATGAATGAACGAGTTGTTTGTTGAATGTGATGACACCACGTTTAGAGAGCTGAGCTTTGATAGCCGACGTCCTGCTGATAACCCATTGTTTATACTTGAGTGTTTAGAATAAAGATTTCTCTTATTAATGTAGGTATGATTTTTGAACCATACATTTGTAAGTAGGTATTAGATTTTGATCGCGTTTTAACGTTAAATTCTGTCATTGCCCTTCTCTATACAAGTTTCAATTTAGGATATTATTCTTCGTCATATAATTAGTTTATTTGTATAGGAGCGCGGTTGTTGTTCTGTCTAGCTTTTTACAACTAAGTTTGGATCAGCTTCCAGTCTAACCAGATGCGGCTGAATACCAGTATTTTACACGGAGAGACTGCCATCAGACCTCCGCAACCCAGTTACTGGGCAATGCCGGTGTCCTAAGGTTGGACCGCTTGTCAAACTTTCAGGCTTCTGACTTCCCGTAACGACTGTCATAGGTATTCGTATGACACCCGGGACCGACTGTTTAACGTACTCTCCGAGGCACGGAGGGGTCTCGGTAAAAACTATAAATAATTATTTCAGCATATTGA
Source organism: Amphipyra berbera (assembly GCA_910594945.2). Classification (NCBI taxonomy): domain Eukaryota; kingdom Metazoa; phylum Arthropoda; class Insecta; order Lepidoptera; family Noctuidae; genus Amphipyra; species Amphipyra berbera. The sequence continues at coordinate 1,793,090 of OU343136.1, read as the reverse complement.
ATATATTGTTTGTTTTATTATTCGTATTTGTTCGGATTATTATTGATTATTTACTAATCCTCGTTGGCCTAGTGGTGGCAAGCGCGACTGCTGATCGGGAGGTCCTAGGTTCAATCCCTAGGTCGGGCAAAGTGTTATTGAGTTATTCCGTGTGGAATTCCTCAGTAGCAGCCCGGAGTTCGGATTTATGCCCGGTTGATGGCAATAGGCTCGCCCTCTATTACATGGGACGTAAACGTAACGGCGAAGTGAGGGTGTTACTATATACCTCTGCCCGACCCTTCGGGGAATACAAGCGTGATGTTATGTTATTTACTACCTAATGTTTATAGATACAACATAGAACAAAATAATAAAAAGTAAAATAATAATTGGCGGAGCGAACTTCGCCAGACAACTTAAAGCGCACTTAAAATGTTCCAAGTTATTGAAGGAAGTGCTTGCTGCGTCCGTTACTGAAGTTAACTTGCGCAAATTAACTTGCTAGTAGATTTAGGGCCAAGCCACATCTGACGGAAGATACGTCGTCGATTTTCCGCCGGTACACATAATTCCATACAAACATCTCACACCGTACACATTTGACCGAAGATGCGTTACTAAAATTCCTCGAGTAAATTACGCGACGGAAGATCGGCGATTTCCGACAGATGTGGCTTGGCCCTTAGTGCTTTAGGAGGAACAGAATTGTGGGGATAGGTACATTCATTTATAATCCGTAACAGCTAGATCACACAGAAACTGTTCACAGGATCCGTTTTTATTTTGGTGATGGCGCCTGTAGTTGTATGAGCGAGTTCACATACACGATAGTATTCCGAATCTAGTAAAAAATACAGGTCCGACATTTTTACACCCATAAACTGGATGCCGGAACAGTATAAAAAACGGATCCGTACATGAAGATGTATGGAGAAGTATGGGTGCCATCTAGGGTTTCTTTCCCGGGTTCCCGATCCCGCGAATACCCGGGAAAACTATCGATCCATTTTAGGGGATCCGTTAAAAATGATGCGCTGTGTGAACAGGCAGTAAGATAGTTGATTAAAATATAATTTAACTACTCTTAACAAAACTTACGTGTAACTTACAATTGCTAATACGCGTTGTATTAATTAGCAACTGTAAGTTCCGTATTCTGGTTTGAATGTATTCAGTGTCTCCCACATTATGTGTTTATTTTAGTGGCGTGTCCCATATTTAACATAATTTACCTATTCACCATCTAATAAGAGACGAACTTGGAGGCTGTGTTTGCGTGAATCATGCAAGCCCTGGGCCTGCAGTCCCGACATAGATAATGATCACTTTACGACCGATTTCGGTCGTTAAGTGATAACGATTACCTTTTAACGTCGCACTACAATATTTAATCGTTCTGCCTAGCCTTTTCCTAACTATGTTGGGGTCAGCTTCCAGTCTTACCAGATGCGGCTGAATATCAGTATTTTACACGGAGCGACTGCCATCAAACCTCCGCAACCCAGTTACTGGGTAATGCAGATATCTTAGGGTTAGACCGGTTGTTAGCAGTGATAGCCTAGTGGTGTGACCGTCGGATTGCCAAGTCATAGTTCTCGAGTTCGAACCCAAGGCACGCAATTCTGACTTCGGATTCATGTGCGTATTGTATAATTATCACTTGCTTAAAAAAACGGTGAAGGAAAACATCATGAGGAAACCGGCATGCCTGAGAGATATTTCTCGACGGCATGTGAAGCCAAGTCAGTGGCCTATGGGTGGCATAAACTCTGACGCCAGGTTAGTCACTAACCACGCGAAAAGATGAAGAAGACCGGTTGTCAGACTTTCGGGCTTTTGACTTCCTGTAACGACTATCATAGGTATTTGTATGACACTCGGGATCGACTGTTTAAGTTTGTAAAGCTTCGATTATAATATGCATCTCCATTCCAGCTGGTAGTCCGTCGCCGCGGTCGCCGAGGCATCTACGCGCAGCGCTGCACTCCTGTCTCCTTGGACGCGTACAGCCTGGACAGCGTCAGCGTGGGGCACAGGAAGGGCAACCATCGTCTCAGGGCCAGTAAGAGGAGCTACGGAAACCCTGCATATGATGATGAGGTATAGTATTTAATTAGTATGAAAATCATCATCTTTACAACTTCTAAGACCCAGCAAGAGCAGTTAGGCAGGTACCCTTTTAGACTGATGATACGATCGGCTTTAAGCAATCTGGAAGCTGACTGAAAATATGTTAAGTGTGATCAAGGTGTAACTGAATATGACTTGACTAGTTTTCACATACAAGTTATCTTATATTTGGCTAATCAACTTATATTCTTTATGTTATACGCAAGTTACTATAGTAAGTATATTGTAAGGTCAACATAATTATCTTACTCTTCTAAAAATTTGGTTTGCTGGTAAAAACTAGCCAAGCCAAACTTGAGCTTCAATTTATCCTAAGTTATCTGCTTTGTGTAAATAATTCGACTGTTCAAATTTAAGAAGTTATATTTTTAAATAGCAAACATTGTTGTAGCAGAAAAAACAAGAAATTGTGTTTTCAATTTGTTTTAGGATGTTGTATGTTCTTATAAATAAATTTCAGGATTATCTACAGAACTTGGCACCCATTTAGATCTCAATTCTTTTGTCAGCGAAGTCTACAACCACGCTTATTCTTATTATTGAACTTGACTCCCATTTTCACATTTATGTTTTTGATGGGATATTTACTTACACATGTAACTTCTATCTTCCAGGTCACCTCTCATCCAATGCAGTACGCAGCTCTCGCGAACTTCGCGATGGACGTGGAGTCCATGACAGCGGAGTTCACGGAGATCCCCTCGGTGACTGTGAAGCCGGACGAGGTGCCTCCGGGCTGCGAGGACAAGAACCGGTACTCCAATGTCCTGCCGCTGCCGGAGACGAGGGTCCCGCTTAAGAGGCTCGGGAATGACCCAACTACGGAGTACATAAACGCTAACTTTGTTACGGTGAGATAATGTTTCTATGTATAATCAACGATAAAGGCTTCCGGCCTCCAAAGATTTCCATTAGTGGACTCGATAGGTTTTTAATGTTAATAATGATGAAGATATTGTTATAAAATCTTCGCCTTTCATAGACGATGGACTGTCTTCCGTGGATATAATATTTGTCCTTGAAAATATACTGTATTAATGGTACAACTGGACCATCAAACAGTCTGGAAAACATTTTGAGTGTTTAAGCCTTTTATTAGATTGCAGACTATTTTCTAAAGATGATGTAGTGACAAAAATTGAAAGGAGTACATACCTATGGTTAGGTGGTTTGGTCATGTTGAGAAAATGAGTGAACGGCAATTAACAAAAGGAATTTATAAGGCGGGTGTCAGTGGAAATGGGGGTAGAAGACGGCCTAGAAGGACACACATCGATGTTATTGGTGATGTTCTTCACGAAGGACAGGTGCGTAGTACTCTCAACCGGCGTGCGTGTATGACAAGATGTATGAATGTGAATGAAGCGAAAGGAGTATGGAAGGATCGTAGCATATGGCGTTCTATAGTTTCTGCCTACCCCCATGGGAAAAGGAGAGGCGTGAGTTTATGTATGTATGTATATGCTATTATCTAATGATTGCATTGTTTGCTAAGTTTACATTGAACGCCTACGATAAACTTTTGAGCTTATAAACATACTCAGAATGATTGCTCACATAAATAAAATGCAAACCACTCAACAAGAACGTTAAACACAATAGTTTCTAATCATGATGCCAACGTCTAAACAATGCTACTCCTCCATTCCTCAGGGTCCAGGCAATATCCGCAACTACTACATAGCAAGCCAAGCGCCGCTGTCCAACACTGTGATCGACTTCTGGCGCATGATATGGGAACAGAACTCCAGACTCGTCGTCATGCTCACGGAATACATGGAGAACGGAGTCGTAAGTATTTGAATACAGCATTATCTATGGTGTGTGGTTAGTTATGATTATGGTAAGATTGGGATTTGACAAATTTTCACTGCATTTTCGCTAAAGACACTGGATATTAAAGGGAAACAAACCTAAATCCAAAGTTTATAAGTGCACTGGACTTAAGCTATGATTTTCTGAGAGACCTATGCCACCTTCGAACTCTGTAATAAGCGGAAGATGCATGTCATAGGCGTATACATGGTGGGGCACTTGGCTCACCCTAGCACAGGAAAGAATAGATAAATGGTCTAGATTCAGTCAACTCGCCACCCATGTCCACAGAACAATTACCCGAAATAGGCAGACCAATGCCCCGACTCCATCTATGCTTACTTGGACGTCAAAAATAAGGTTATGAGATAATAATCCAATTCTGCACTTACATATTTATTGAAAAGGCAAATATTTATTGTCTAACTGAGTTTGCGTCACCCAAGACAAAATCCTGGCGTTTTCTATACAAACATAAAAACATTGGTTCCCTATAGTTAGCGTCGCATGTGACGTCATATCAAGTACCAAACTCATGGGAAGTGGGCACAATCCATCCACCACTTATGTTGTAAAAAACCCATGGGGCAGATTAAATGGAAAAATCTTAACTTGATTTCAATTCCAGGAAAAATGCTACGAATACCTTCCACCATCTGAAATCTCAGACAACAAGCGCATCTTCGGGGACTTCAAGATTATCCTGAAGAAGCGTGAACAGCGTGACAAGTACGCTATATCGAGCGTTCAGCTCATCAACCTGGGGACCAGGACTTGGCGGGAGATCACGCATCTGTGGTACTTCTGGCCGGCCAAGGGAGTTCCTGATGATTATGACTCTGTTATAGACTTCTTGTGTGAAATGAGGAGTTACATGAAAATTTCGCAGACTGCCAAAGAGTTTGATGAAGAAGGTAAGCATTAAAAATATTAGGATCTATTACTAACACATAACATCACGCCTTGTATTCCCCGAAGGGTTCAGCAGAGGTGTTTTAGTACATCCTCGTGTTGCCAGTTATGTTTGAGTCCCATTTAACAGGGGGCGAGCCTATTGCCATTAACCGGGCACAAATCCAGACTCAGTTACTGAGAAATTCCTAATGGAAAAACCCAATAACACTTCGCCCGACTTAGCGATCGAACCCAAGACCCTATGCTCAGCAGTCTCGATTACGACCACAAGACCAACAAGGCATCTATTACTAAATACTTAGAATTTGCTGCAAGGGGCTCGTGGCTTATTAACAACCGCGCAGATCGTATGATTTGCAAGCTTGCCGCGGTCAGTCCGTGGATGGGTGACCATTCTTTACACATCGAGACCCCTCCGTGCCTCAGAGAGTACGTTAAACCGTCGGTCCCGGGTGTCATACGAATACCTATGACAGTCGTTACGGGTAGTCAGAAGCCCGAAAGTCTGACAACCGGTCTAACCTTAGGATATTGGCGTTGCGGAGGTCTGATGGCAGTCGCTCCGTGTAAAATACTGGTATTCAGCCGCTTCTGGTTAGACTAGAAGGTGACCGCAACATAGTTGGGAAAAGGCTAGGTAGAACGAACTTAGAGTTTTGCTGCAAACTGGGTTAGGACTTAGTTTCTGAATCAAGGTTAGTTGAAGGGTGAATCTTCGAAATTTTTTAACATTATTTTAACAAATAATTCTTCTCCCGGGTTGTTAACGTTATAGTATTGTCAGGTTGTTTTTATTCTTGTCTTATTGCTTGACGGCAGCGGTATAGTTTGAGTTTTCATTATCATAATTATAGTATTAAACATCTGCATTCTTAACTTTGGGATGATGCTAATGACGTTCTCAATTTTTGTTAATATTTTTCGAAGAATGCCCCTGAAAAGTGGGTACTAAGCCGGAAAGGGTGTTAAAGTTACCATAATAAGGGATAACTTTTGTTCTACAACTTTCCCCAAAACTCGATGGTTTAAGAGAAATAGTTTATCAAACAAAGACTTCGTAAAAAATATGCTAAAATCTATCTGTCCATAACTATGATCAGCTGTGTTTACTATTTAGGTCATATTTGGGGTCATGGATTAGAAACTTAATTTTCTGAATTCATAACTAAAGCAGGTATGTTTTTTTTTTTAAATCTATAATAAAAAATCGTTTTGCATGCAATTTTTTTATCGAATTTTGAAGTTTTAACACTTGCTTTAAAATAGTCATCAGTGATACTTTAAGTGACCCGCGGCTTAGTACCCCCTTTCCGACTAACCTTGTATTGACTGTAATCGCATTTGAGGTCTTCTCAAGCAATTCTTGGCGGAACCTGAAGTTTTTGCAGAATGGAATATTGGTATCTTTTGCACATCGATTTCGTTGTTTCCTTGACTGCCTCTTACGACGCACGTGAAAAATTCTGATGTAACCCATTCTCGCCTGGTCTGGACAAAAACTATTTACTGCAAACAGTCAGAAATATTTTCGCTTATACTTTTACGTTTTTCTAGGTGTGGAAGTGATCTACGGCGACCAGAACCGTTCATCCTTCAGCAACCTGTCCAAGCTACGAAGCGACGAGGGTGATTCAGGCAATGGCGTCAACGTGTACTCTCCGGCCCGCGCTGAAGAACAGTTGAGACGTGCTGTACCTACTAACGGTACTCTTGGGAGGATGAAGGCAGCTTCGGAAGTTGAAGGTGAGGATTTGTCTTATAAAGGAAACTACTTGTACACCTAGGCATCTTAAAAGAAGATGGTGTCCGAAGTAAGGAGCACTGGGCATGTAGGTTGATAAACACAGAACCAGTCCTCATATATCGGAGTAGTCGCTTCTTGTCTTCTTGTGTATTCGAGTAGACTAGTTTGAGGGTTATTCCGCCATTTCTAAGCTATGAGAGCCTCATTTAATGCAGTATAACGTATGCAGCTGTCATAAACAATAATTATATAGATATACATTTAGAAAATATTCGGAAGAGTAAAAGCATCTTCCGAGGTGAAAAGTGGAGACTGATGCTTATCTATACTAAAATTATAAAGAGGAAAGATTTGTATTTTTGGTTTTTTGTATGTAACGAATAAACTTAAAAACTACTGGACCTATTTCAAGAATTCTTTTGCCGTTAGAAAGCTACATTATCACTAGGCTACAGGCGGAGCCATGAGGACACAGCTAGTTGAAATAAAGGAAGCTTTATTTGTTTCCTTGGTTGCGCATTTCGCATACAAAACGTTTCTAATTGAGTGAGTTCTCGTTAGGTATCCGACCGTGCATAGTGACGTGCGCGTCGGGCGCGGGCCGCTCGGCGGCGCTGGTCGCGCTGGACGTCTGCGCGCGCGCGCTGCCCGCCGCCGCCGACGTGCCGCGCGTCGTGCGCCAGCTGCGCGCGCAGCGCCCGCACTCGCTCTCTAATAGACATCACTATATTTTCGTCTATAAGGTAAGTTGTTGCGAATTTTATGACTCTTTAGAACAACGCATTTTTGATGTGAAACATCTGGTGTGGCGGTACGGATGTGAGAGCGGCTGTTGTGTGGCGACGCTCGTGATGGCAGACACACGACGGCAGATTTTCGTAATTCGTCGGCTCTCTTCGATTTGATTCGGTAATTTTATTCTTTTCTACCAAATTTCGATGTCTCACATCTGCCAGGCGTCCCTCGACGGTTTTATTTATTTTTTAGTTATTTAGTTTTTGTGTTAGTCTGCCTTTCAAGTAACCAGAGAGTATACTTGCTCTTAAGATTCGAATGACAAGCGGGGCCGATGAATTGGTTAGAGACCCTTTAGGTCTCGCCAATAACTGCCCGGTTACGTAGAAACGGTCCGCAAGACCATCTACAAGCAGTCGAATAGAAAAACAAGGCCGATGACATAGTAACTCATCAGCTGTCAAATCTGATGGCAAGTGCTATTGGTTGTTAGTATTTTGGTCGACCAATCACTGTCGTTGACATGACAGAACAAGAACTGACGTTTAAATATTTTTTCAGGTGCTAAGCGAATATGGCCACAAAATGCTCGGCGGTGGCGTGGACACTATATGAGATAACATCCTGCACTTACTTACGTAAGACCCATAATCGTACCCATGACAACGTTGGCATACGTATCTCAATCAACCTAGTGTATAGCCAGCCTTAGTTTAAAAACTATTTGGAACATACCAAAGTATAAGTTACGAGATCTCTAGAAAATTGATCGCTCAAATCAAAAAAATAATAAACGTTTTATTTTTTTCATTATCTTCATTTTCAATCTATGGAATTAGATTTAATACCATTTATACGTGATTGACGTCACCACTATGACAATCTTCGCATAATTTTAACGAAACTTGTACATAAGATTTAATTTTAAGTTTTTTTTTTTTTGTTCGAACAATTTATTTTTATTTATTTTTAGGGGATCATTCCGCTAGTCTATCGATGTTTCGGTGTCTTAGGTAACGTTGTAAGCATAATTTCAATCACAATATTAATAAAATTTACGTATGTAAGCGTCGTTTGTTGAGTTTTGCTGTGATTTCTACTAAACCCTTAATTTAACTCTGAAACTAATAGTACCGTAACTAGATATATTTATAATTTAGAGAAATCTTTTTAGTAAATGGCAATAGTAATTTTGCACAACAAAGTTTTTTAATCTGGCAACTCTGTTCATTAAAACTTTCGGGGAAATCCTTTCTAGTATGACGTTATATCAGCGTTGCCAAGTTTTTGTTGTGCATAATTATTTTTTGCACTAGCAATTACGAATTAAAATACTCTGTGCTACTTTTAAAATATTTGATGACATAATAGACCGGAGGTAAATATTTTATTTATGTGTGTACCTTTATTTGTTTTTTAAATCTCATTTATTTATTGTTGAAAAGTGTTGTTTATTTGTATAATTTAAGTATGTTATCAGTTCAGTGTAGCCTCCATTCACTTTTTAATTCTTACACGCAAAACAATAAAGTTATTGTTCTTAGAATAGTTCGCACTTATATTGAAAGTGATAAGACCTGAAAAGGTGACCGCTTGGATACCAAAAGCTATAAAATGCAAAAAAAATAGATGTAATAAACATTCGCCGCAATTAATCAAAGACTGTAATTTTTAAATTAATTGGGCACATCTAGCTTGGAGAACATGTTTAAAAATTCAAAAAAGAAATGCTAAATTTGTTTATGGTATTTCAGTGAAAAGGGGGCTTTAGATAATTATATTTTGTTAAATAAAAGTCAAAGCATTTACATAATTAGTTAAAGTGCACTGTTTTATCCCACACGTTACTAGTACATAAGATTTAGATGTATTTAGGCTATTTACATAAAATATATTATTGACCAAAAAAATTATATATTACATAATGGTATACGTCCTACAATTGATATTAAGGTCTGTATTGAAAGTAAATAAAATTATTGTAATAAAATGTTATTTATTTCCATTTAGAATATTTATTAAAGCATTGATGAAAATTACAAAGAAATTAAAACTACTAACAGTCACCTTGCCAAAAAATATATCTTCAAAGTGAAATTAATGTATGTTTTTGAGTGCTTTTGCGTTACGTCTCATCCGAATCCGATAAAATGCGATCCGAAATAAATCCGAAAATACGAAACTCGGTTGTAAAATGAAATTCAATCGGATGTAGTGCATACCCGGTCATACAAAATGGTACTGTAGCTTGTTCAATCGTATATTATCGTATATTCAGATCAGACCAATGCGCAAGTGCTTTTAGCATAAGTGAAGTTAAAAAAATACATAGAATAAAAAACATCACTTTTGTTGCAAAAACATTCGCTCTTTAAGATCCTTCATAAGGGCATACCAGGTCGGGGCCTTCTAAGCTTGGTAGTCTCTTCATGTATGTACAAGTAGAATCTGGTCCTGGAAACTAGTTATGTCCAATAGAGTTAAAGAAGCAATAAACTTGACCAAGGGTTTTGGCAATAAAATGTGATTTTTAAGGACGTTTTCATCACCAATTTTTTACTCTTCTATATCATCATAATGTACTACTTCCTCTACTTCAACCAGATCTTCACGTGGTTCACCCAGATTTACATCACTCTGTTCCATTTCTACTTTCTTATTATAATTATGATCAATTTTCATGACGTCGTCTTTATAATACCTATCTGTAAAAATGGCCGTCGAATTACGATTAGCATTTGAGTCTTTTGAGTCTTTCGATACAGAATCGTCATCAACTTCTAAGCCCATCTTTTTCGCTTCATCTGACACAGAATCGGTAAAACTAATGTTCTTACTACTCTCCCTTTTAAAGAAGAGTTCGTTTTCTATCACCATAGAAATGTGGGGGTTGGCGGCAGTGTAGTCTATGTTAGCATGTTCCCTTTCAGGGTATTCTTCTAAATCTGATAGAACATCGCACTCATGGGCAGAGTATGGCTTATGTGAGGGTAGGTTCAAGAATGATCCAGCAAGGGATGTCGACGATATTGTAGTTACTCCTGTTGGACGGGAAATATTAAAAATATGTGGTTATAAAATTCTTAATCATAATATTATTTTTATTTTGCTTCTATTTTTAATTAGTACTTACTTCTTATATTCATGTTTGAGGAAAATCTTACGTCTTGGTCCTGTAAGAGTAAAATATAGTTACTACGTAGATATTAAAAGAGCTTCCGCGAGTGATGATATATGTAGGTACGTCTGGCATATCGTGGGCAGTCAGCCCCACTACCAACCTTGTTGACTGCAGCGAATCTTTCAACTGTTTTAACCACGAAAAGAGAAGAAGAATTGTAATTAAAAAGTCAAAGCAAATTGATGGTTCTTGAATTCTAATATTCACCTTGTAATTATACACGAGTATTCTCAAGGAGGGTTGAAGTCAGGCAGGCGGCCGGTTATAAAACAGTAAGCAAAACCTCTATAAACATGGATTTATGAAATACATGTTGTGCCGACCCCACCTAATGTGGGATAAGGGCAGGGAGATGATGATGATGAACTTGTATTAATACAAGATGCCAGTTAGCGATTTGCAATAGGACATAGAACTGAGGCACCTAATGGCTCGGCCACCTCCGGCCCTTTACCAATTTAATTGGTTAATATGTGTTTAAAATGATTGATAATGGTGTCGATTCTGTTACACATTTTGATACTACTAAACTAGACTAAACGCAAGTCACTTTCTTTTTCTATTGTAACAGAAAGAGACAAACACTCTTAGGTCCGTATTACATAACGTTCCTCAAGTCCAGTATGATCTTTAATCAGTTGATCACTGTTTAAGTATTGAATCAGTACTTGAAGAATGGTCTTATTCCAGAACGGCAATCAATCTATACTCAGATGAAACGAGATTCAAATCGAGCTAATCGATTGGTTGATTACAGATCAAATCACTGCTTGGGGTCGAATCTACGAACTGAGTAACGATCTAGAATAAAGCCAAACTCAGCTGAACTATGATCAATGAATCTATGCTTGAGGAATGTTCTAAAATTAAAAGTCGATTCAAAACTAGTTTTAAACTAGAGATTAATATGTGTGAGTTTCGTTCTGTAATACAGACCTTAGTTTAGTCCTGTCAAAGTGCACAACAGAATCGACACCAATGTCAATTTAGCTCTTTCTAATGGGGTAGGCAACTGTGGAACTAATGGCGCCACTTTCGATTGTTCCACTGCAATCTTATTGGTTGTAATGTGTTTGACATTATTGCTAATATCAACCTGATGGTTCTGATTGGTGGAAAAAACTAAGTATGGAGGTGCTGCCATCTGCTTTAGTTTTGCGTTGCCTTCCCCATTGGTTGTGATGAGGTCTTAGGTTGGTGCTGCCATCTGCTTACGTTTTGTGTTGTATTCGCCAATACGCAATTGTAGTTGCCACTATGCAACCAAACTAATTAAGTAAATAGTTTTAAATTTCCAGACCTGAGGTAACGATGTTTTAGATATTGTTTCGTCAGAGTATGTCATCTTCGGGAAAGTGATGTCATAGGAACTGGACCTAGATCTTGATCTGGGGTCTACTAGGGTGACGGACTTATTAGCCGATTTCCTCTTGTGCTGTTGGGGCTCCGGTATATGATCTTTTGACTTTGACTCGTAATCTCGTTTCACACCGTAAGCGCGGTATGATTTCTGTTGATAGGAATTTAAAAATTAATTAATTATACAACTAATTGAAATGGTTTATTGAGTATTCCCAAGGAGGGTTGATGTCACGCAGGCGGCCGATCATAAAACAATAAGCCAAAACTTCTAACAACATGGGTTTATGAAATACATGTTGTGCCGACCCCACCTAGTGTGGGCTAGGGCAGGGAGAAGAAGAAGAGAATTCAAATGGTTTATAATGACAAACCATTTAATGTGACACTAGGTGTGTTTAGCGAAATAATGTTTTGTGTACGCGATTTTGTGTAATATTTTATAAAAAAACATTCGCTAGAGACCCCCACTTGCTTTACTCTACACTAATCTTTTAAATCTAGCTCTTTTGGAACGGTGATACCTACTGCTACCTACAGTAGCTACTTAACATAACCCTGGGGTATTTAGGCTTTTATGACCATTTTGTAGATCAGAAAATGTAGTTTTTGAAGAGACCTGAGCTATTTTTTTATCGTTGGAAAATCTTCATGGATGTCCCTCGCCCGGAGAAGGCGACGGGATCTGCCGGACTCTTACCGGCTAAAAACCAACGGTGTTCCTCCTCCTGACCGTTCGGCCGGGGTCGCGGGATTCGCAAATGCATGCACCGCAACCCCGGCAGGTCCCGGTCCGCCAACCCTCTGCAGACCTCTCCTCTATGGGGCCTTGCCCCACATCCTCCTGAGAAGCGCACACGGAACACAGCGCGCCGCCTTATCGGGCCTGTTACTGGTCGGGTGGCGGGTCCCCTAACCCCCCGCCCGAGCTATGATACCTACTCAAAACCTCGGTTAGTGAAGTTTGGGGAAGCTTGATAAAACTTACATATGGGGACAAAAACAATTACTATCTCAAAAGATATTGATTTCTTACTTGTATCTTCTCAGCCATCATTTCGAATGTCTCCTCAGTCGGTGCGGTCTTCCTGTAGAGGTCTAACGTGTGCTTCGCAGCGCACATCATCTGGTCTTCTCCACTCTCTGATGATGACTGAAACATTCCAATTTTAATTAAAACATAAATGGAATTGTGTCCCTGCTGCTGGTTAACGACCGAAACCAATAACATATCTTAACCCAAAGTATCTGGATTGATGTAAGATTTTGACATTACTTGTATTGAATTCTACCTCGTTGGTCTAGTGGTGGCAAGCGCGACTGCTGATCGTGGGGTCCTGGGTTCGATCTCCAGGTCGGGCAAATGGTTTTTTCCGTGTGGAATTCCTCAGTAGCAGCCCAGAGTTTGGATATGTGCCCGGTTGATGGCAATAGACTCACCCCAATTACATGGGACTGAAACATAAAGTTGAAATGAGGGTGTTAAAAATGTGCCCAATCCTTTGGGGAATACAGGCGTGCAGTTATGTTATGTTTATGAATAAAATAACACATCATCACGCCCTTTAGTTATGTTCTATTAAATTTCTGTCAAAACCCTACATCATACCTGAAATTTTTGGATTGAAATCCGTTATTTGGTTCGGCCGTTTTTCGGCCTTGCGCTATTCTAATGGCTTGACCCGTCTTGTGGAGGAAGCCACTCTGCGCAATAACGCAACGTCGAGAAATAATTAATTAGCCTCTTTATGACATCCGTAGAACAAGAGAGGTGGCTTATTATTTTCCAGAGCCATAATTACCTACCTATTCTATACTGCCTACATGCCAACAATCCGATTACTTAATTAAAGAATGGGATTAGTAATGGCGGATCCACTATTTGCCTTTCGTTGACAGATAACGTGCGAGAGCGAAACGCAAATAACAACAGTAGTAGCGCCGCCATTTTCAAATCCATTATTTAAGAGGCCTTTCCAGTTTCACAGCCGTCTCGCTCTAACTTGAAGCCTTTTTTACAGATTTAAAGAGATTTTAGGTGATATTGAAAAATGTAGGTAATCAATAGAAGTTCAGTGTATCCACGATCCACGAAAAAAATTTTTACTCAAGAATAATGAAATGAATGATAAAAAACGGGAAAATTATTCATTTTGATTAGATTTATTTAGATTTAACGAATAACGTATATATTTCAACGTGAATAATCAATACATATTAATTTCAAAATAATATGATGAAGCATTTGGAGACGCATAACCTAACTTTTCTCTAGAAAATATATATTGATTGAAGTAAAAAATATTTTTTGTACGATATGTCTCCAGATATCAAAAAAATGGCAGTGAGACCTCAAAGCTAGTCCTCTCCTGAGCATTAAAAAAAAATAATTAAAATCGATCTAAATTTGTGGGCGAGGCTGATTTTTGTCCCTAAAAAGTGCTTTTTGACACACGGTGCGCCGCTGCGCCGATCATTTTTCACGCGTAAATTGTGTAACCTACTCAGTGCTATGTCGTTGTGCTTACCCATGGTTTGAGTGATAGCGGTGTTTATCCTTACATCCTGTAGAACGTAAAACCAATAAATAATAACATGCTTTCTCGAGTGCGAAACAACCTACGGAAACGTGCGGAAGCATGCGTGGCCGTAAATGGATAATTTGTTAAGATTAATTTAGGTAAGTGCTAGTTATTTAATCATTGTATCTATTTCTCATTTTTCTAGGGAATAAATCATGAGGAAAATATGTTTCAAATAATAATGTTTTCCGGAAGGATGTTTATATAATACATTTATCAATATCGCCTAAAATCTTTTTAAATCTTTATAAAAGTAAGGATTTTCTAAGGAAGTAAGAGTGAGATGGCTCTGAAATTGGAACGGCCTCTTAAGTATTCGGGTGGTTGTATGAATTACCTCGTATATAGTGGTATTCTTTGCTTGATGACGGATAAACGCGTTGCGGATGGCATCCTGCATGGCAGGCATCATGTCTTCGTCTACGCTGGTGTCCTTGACCAGTTTCAGCAAGAGATTGCTTTCTTGGACTGAGAGAAATATACACTTGTACACTTTTTACATTTTCATCGTGATGGTAAACGCCTTATGTATTAATACGAGCAACATGCTGAGTTAAATAGTGTTGCATACAATTTGTATCAAGATATCCACGAACAGGATTCCTGTCCATTGGAGCGGAGAGGAGCGGAGCGGTGCGGAGCTAGGAAAATATTAACCATAAGAATTGCACTGAATTGACGCCTCTTGAATTTTGTGCAATACTATTTGCCTAGCTCCGCACCGCTCCACTTCTCTCTGCTCTAATGGACAGGTAGCATAACAGTTGGATATGTCCGCAGACGATCTTATAGTTTTTTTAGGGCCGATATTAGTAGTTTCCAAATTAGATCGACTATTCAAGCTTGGCCTTGAACTTGGGCCACAATACTGTCTTGGGCCCACCCAATTACTTACTACCAATTACTTAATTACTTTACTCTTAACTGACAAGTTCGTTAGAACCCATTCTAACGAACTTGTCCGTTAAGAGTAAAGTAATTATATCGGATGTAAAAATACCTTTAACGAGGCCGAGAGTCACGTATTCTTCCCATCATTACGATGATTTTTTGGTATGGGGCCATACCTGGGAACTGACTGGTTATGGAGATATTGAAGGTCAAAGTCAAAGGTATTTTTGTACGTTTTTCATGAAAACTAAGTTTAAATGTTATTACTAAACATTCTTCTATACAAACATTATCAACATTTTTTAAATGTAGGCACAGACCTCAGCGCGCGCGCTTCCATTGCGCACTACAATTAAAAACAGTTTTTTAATACCAAAAAATAAAAGTCGTTTCCCAGTAATTATTTTTGCTGTATGTTACATAGTATTATATGTCATACAGCAATTATTTGTCTTCTATGTAACTGAATTGTTGAATTGGATAAAAAACCTTTAATGATAATTGTATATTGTGAAATAAATAAATGTACAGTATGCGTAGGCTTTGGCTTCGTTAAGGCTATTTTTACACCCTCTATACAAAGGAAGTCAGTCAGTTACCAGTCGCATGCTGTCATTTTATATGCAACATGATTATTTCTGAAAATTATGAATAACATTTTGCTATAAATTACTTTATCTGAGATAAATTACAACTATAACGAAGTTCCCTATAGATAAACGTACCTGGGCCCTCCTCAAAGTAACTCACAATAATATCTCGAGCGATCTTCACTTCAGCTTCAGGCAAACCTAAATTTTTTAGTTCGCATTGCAACTCCGGTTCACAACCGCACTGGCATATGTCATTGTATATGTAGCCAGCAACGGACAGGTTGTCTCGCGTTATTAACATAGTCGATAAGTAGTCAGCTATAAACTTGCAGAGATTTCTTGGTTGGTATCTTAGTACCTAGAAGTAACAACATCACGCCTTGTATTCCCTGAAGGGTTAGGCAGAGGTGTTTTAGTATCACCCTCGTTTCGCCAATTATGTTTAAGTCCCATGTAATAGGGGGCGAGCTTATTGCCATTAATCGGGCACAAATCCAGACTCCGGGCTGCTACTGAGAAATTCCTAATGGAAAAACCCAATATCACTTTGCCCGACCTGGGGGTCGAACCCAGGACCCTATGTTCAGCAGTCACGCTTGCGACCACTAGACCAACAAGGCAGTCTACCTAGAATAAAAGCCCGTAAAACGTCAACTGCTGAACAAGGGCATCCTAATGAACGGTCAAAGGGGAAATTGATATAAAGAGTTGATTTAAAGACCACGCTTGGCTTAGCTTTTTGATGTGAAACATATAATGCGGCGGTACCGGTGAGAGAGGCTGTTGCGTGGCGACGCTCGCGATGGTAGACACACGACGGCAGACCGTTGCAACTCGACGGCTCTCTTTGGTTTGATAAGGCCAGTTTTTTTTACATTATTATACAAGGTTAGTCGGAAAGGGGGTACTAAGCCGCGGCCCACTTAATGTATCACTGATGACTATTTTAAAGCAAGTGTTAAAATTTTAAAATTCGATAATTTTTATTTGCATTCAAAAAGATTTTACCTAATTTTAGTTTTTTCAAATAAAAATCATACCTGCTTTAGTTATGAATTCAGAAAATTAAATTTCTAATCCGTGACCTCAAACATGACCTAAATTGTAAACACAGCTAATTATAGCTATGGACAGATTAACATATTTTTTACAAAATCTTTGAAAAGTTATTTCTCTTAAACTATCGAGTTTTGGGGAAAGTTGTAGAACAAAAGTTATCCCTTATTATGATTAGGTACTTTAACACCCTTTCAGCTTAGTACCCCCTTTCCGACTAACCTTGTATATCGATGTTACACATCTGCCAGGTGTACCGCGACGTCTTCATTTTTTTGTTGTTGTTAACGTAGAAATGAGGATGCTGCTGCCCATCTTCTTGACGTTTCCCTTAGTGGCGACTAATGGCTGATTCCTATTATTTACCGGGCGTTATTGGTAAGATTTTTGTAACTTTACCAATAATGAAGCAAAAACCACATAGCTTTGCACAGCCGACCATCACATAGTAGCTATTAAAGGTTAAATTAATTAACGAGACCATTTACCTAGTCTGGCCATAAATACTGTTACAATTAAAAATAAGAAAGATATTACATTTGAATTTGGAATCTGTCATTTTTATACGATTGTTCATTGCGTTTTCTAATTTTGGCGCCAATACATTGTACAATATTTTGCGATATTAAAATGGAGTGGAGTGTTAAAGAGAACCGAATCGCTGTGATTGCATTACACAAAGTTGGTATGGAGCCAAGTGCAATTTTTAAAACTCTCCATACGCTTGGTATTAGTCAAATGTTTGTGTACCGGGCTATTAATAGGTACAATGAGACCTCCTCTGTTTGTGACAGAAAAAGATCTGGCCGTCCACGTAGTGTTCGTACGAAAAAGGTGGTCGAAGCAGTAAGGGAAAGAATTCGAAGAAATCCTGTCCGAAATCAAAAGATTTTATCTCGGGAGATGAAGATAGCACCCAGAACCATGTCGCGTATTTTAATTTTTGTCGTTTTTTAGGACTTGTAGCCTGTAAGAGACGCACTGGTCAATTTTTAACTGATAATTTAAAAAAGAATAGGGTGGTAAAACCGAAACAATTACTGAAGCGGTACGCAAAGGGAGGTCACAGAATTTTTTTGTTTACGGATGAGAAAATCTTTACAATTGAGCAACATTTT
Organism: Amphipyra berbera; assembly: GCA_910594945.2. Taxonomy (NCBI): domain Eukaryota; kingdom Metazoa; phylum Arthropoda; class Insecta; order Lepidoptera; family Noctuidae; genus Amphipyra; species Amphipyra berbera. Next base: position 1,774,989 of record OU343136.1, on the reverse strand, counting down.
AACAAACAAAATGACCGTATTTATGCTCAAAGCTCTAAGGAAGCTTCCCAATTAGTCGACAGAGTGCAACGTGGTCATTATCCGACTTCAGTGATGGTTTGGTGGGGTGTTAGCTATGAAGGAGTGACTGAGCCATATTTTTGTGAAAAAGGTATCAAAACATCGGCACAAGTGTATCAAGATACCATTCTTGAGAAGGTAGTTAAGCCCCTTAACAACACCATGTTCAATAACCAAGTATGGTCCTTCCAACAAGACTCGGCGCCGGGTCATAAGGTCGGTCCACGCAGTCTTGGTTGGAAGTGAACGTTTCGGACTTCATCAGAGCTGAAGACTGGCCGTCGTCTAGTCCCGATCTTAATCCGCTGGATTATGATTTATGGTCAGTTTTAGAGAGTACGGCTTGCTCTAAACGCCATGATAATTTGGAGACCCTAAAACAATCCATACGATTGGCAGTGAAGAATTTTCCCATGGAAAGAGTGCGTGCTTCTATTGATAACTGGCCTCAACGTTTAAAGGACTGTATTGCAGCCAATGAAGACCACTTCGAATAAGCTTTTTTTATTTTAAATTGTTTTATATTTATGTATTAAACTAACACACTGTAAAAGTAATAAATAGTATTTGCCATAAAAAACATTTTTTTTCTTCGTGACAATATTTTTGGCAAGACTAGGTATATATCCAGTTTAGCAATAAAAAAATGCTACCATTGGTAAGCAAAACGATTCGTTTTTAGCCACAAGAACCGGGCATAAGGGAATACTAGAGCTAACACTAGGTGGTTACCCCACGATGACGCAAGTAGGAGCGACAACAACTGCATACAGACGTGCGTCTATGAGACAGCCATGCGACAGCTTTGTGTGACTCCGTACAATCCAGTGCTTTTTTCTTTCTATTCGACTGCTTGTAGATGGTCTTGCGGACCGTTTCTACGTAACCGGACAGTTATTGGAGAGACCTGAAGGGTCTCCAACCAATGGAGACGAGTAAAATACTTAACCTGAGCTAACTACTACTCTACTAACATCATGACTACTAGCAACAACAGCACTAAGGGCGACCCCTAATGGGACTCGGATCTCGGCTTAGGGCGTTGCTGCCGGGAGGACTGGGAGGGAGACAGCTTGATGAGGGCTGAATTATCGGTGTGACTGCGGAGTCACAAAAGACGACCGGCTCCGCGGCGGCGGATGAGCACGGTGGGTCAGGGATGGCGGCAATTTAGTGCGATGCTAAAATCGTTCTGCGTGTCGCTCTGACTTAGAGCGTTTACGGTGATGTGTCTTCCTCCGCGTATTGTTTGAGTTTAATCAGTTTCTCTTACGTATATGTGTACAACTGCATGTGCGTCACGCGCCGCCCTAAGCTCCGCGTAAACGAGGTCTTAATGCCTGGTTAAACAGAGAGCGTGGCTGGGTGTGATATTCACGTGGCGTGTAGATCGCGTGCTCTTGGCTTACGAATTACTATGACGATGTACGGAAGACGCCACACAGAAACTGCCGCACCACGCCAAGCTTCGCGTGGTAGTTTCTGCGTGGCGTCTTCCACAGATTGTCATAGTAATTCGCACGCCAAGAGCACGCTATCAACACGTGACGTGAATATCACACCCAGGCACGCTCTCTGTCTAATCAGGCCTTTAGACAGGATTCATACTAACCTCTCTAGAAATATCACTCATGAGATCTTTCAGTCCTTCAGGCAGAGCTAGCTTGCAGCTATCCTGTATCTGAGGTGGCAATAAATCTTCCATTTTATTGGTTTTAATCAATTTATTATAGACAGTAATTTGACAAGGCACATTATTTATAATTCTAGTGTGTCATGATTTTGAGGCCTTCTAAATAAATCCAAACTTTGGTTTGCAGTAGACAAAAAAACAACATCAATTCTAAAAAATACGACGAATAAGATTTGGTATTTTGGCCGAAAAATTTTTAAAGAGAAAAGTTTTCGAACAATATTTAAACATATTATTCCCAACAATTTTATAAAGAAAAATAAGCATTGAGGTATCAAGAGTAACGTTCACAATCATTAAAATTTATCATAAACTTCAGTATCGTCGGCGTCAGTAGTGCGAGAAGACTGCGGTCCTGATGACAGCTTCGTGCTATAGTCATCATCAGCTGGAAAAGGAATAGGAAATTGAATGTGTACATAGTACAGTTATAGGGGAATAAATAGGTTCGTCTGTCAGACGAACTTCGACAGTTCTCAAATTCATTCCTTTCCCACATCGCGGGCACATGTTACCCTTTCAAACTGTTGACCGGAATAGACCAATGCATGCAACATTATGTTTAATTATTTGGTAGCAAAGATCAAAATTGCATTTTGCCTCCATATGACGTAGTTGTGCCACGTAATATCTTTGATTTGATGTAAAGATTTTTATTCAGAGCAATGGTGCGTATTTGTAGGAAAAGGCACTTTACCGGCTGCGACTGGGTATTCGAGGTCCTGGGATGATTTCCAACCTTTCGTAGATTTAAACTTATAGTCCCAAATTGCTTGGAGCGGAGATATAGCGGAGAGAAGAAAATGATTTTTTTTAGCTACTGTAGGTAAGCTGTTTTTCATCACAATACGGCCTCATGACGAATTACAAGACGTTAAATGAAGTCATTTGCAACTCCCCTAGAGTACTAAAATTAATACATTTTTGGGGTAGGGTAAAGGGGTTTAAATATTATTAAAAACGGCTGGGATTGACACATATTATTTATTAGGATCCCATAAAGCTATAACTAAACTGCCAGCCGTTTTAAACAATGTTAACCTTGTTTTGCAGGTATCGTTTTAAAAGGTCTCGAAAATCTTTTTTTTTGGCACTTTGTACAAATTATTTCTCGGAAACAGTCAAACATTAACGGGTGGGATTTTTTTTCTACATTTGAAATATCGCAATGGGCAATCCCTTAAATTATCAAGCGGTAGTGCAAAAAAATAATTTCTTTTTAAATTCACTGCTCCAAAGCTAACCGTATGTTTCGGCTGAGAAAAAAATGTTGCTATATAAATAAGGTATAATCTTTCATAATACCGCAATTTGGTTCGGTAAAGTAGCTAAAAATAACTCATTTTCTTCTTCTCGGCTATATCTCCGCTCCAAGCAGTTTGAGGCTATAAGTTTAAATCTACGAAAGGTTGGAAATCATCCCAGTACCTCGAATATCCAGTCCCAGCCGGTAAAGTGCCTTTCCCTACAAATACGCACCATTGTTTTAACTAAATTGTTATAAAAACCACTAATTAATAAATTCGATGATTAAACAATCTGACATAACTAGTATTTCTATAATGTTGGCAAAACGTAGTCGGTAAAATAGGTTGTTTCTTGCACTATGCAAGCAGAAATAGACCTTAATAAGGTGTATAACATTTTTACTAAACTAAAATGAAATGAACTGAACTGAACTAAAATGTTATACACCTTAAGGTCTAGTTTTGCTTGAACAGTGCAAGAAACGAAGTATTATGGACAAAGATTGTGAGACTATTGGCACAATACTCAAACAATACTCTTATAAGTTGCCATTAATTTCGTGCTTTAATTTCGTGCTGTCACTTTCACTTCGCCTTAAAATGACAGTGACAGCACGAGACTTACGACAACTTATAATTGAGTAGTGTTACAATATTTGGCCATAAGAGACTATTGTAGAAGAATAAAAAAAATCTTTGGCTCTTCAGACGAACTTTAAACCTCTAGCCGGATTTCTCAAATATTGCGACAATCAGGTACGATAGCGTCCCTTTTTGCATGGGATGGATGGAAGGTGGTACAGTCAGTTCAGCTTTAATTTTGTTCCTCGTTCCGATTCATCAAAGCTATTTCCATTACTGTTTACAAGGCTTTTGTGTTATTTATGGTACTGTATCTGTAAAATATTTGCTGAGCCTATCAGCTTATAATAATAATTTATCTTCAACGTACAGTGAACAGCACAAGTCACTAAACATTTCGGTAATTTGAATTTTTTTTTTTTTTAAAACACGTTGCCCCACACTGGAATTTCTCCTGTATCGTGGATGCGTTTACAAACACAAATATTCACACGCACAAACATCCAGACCCGGAACAACTATCTGTAGGCCATACAAATATTTGTTCCGTGCGGGAATCGAACCCACGACCCGTAGCGCAGAAGCCGATCGCTCAGCCACTGCACCAAACGTGTCGTCACACCAAATTATCGCAGAAACCAATCATTGTTCATTTCTAAAAGTACTAGTCCAAGGATACATATATTTATTAGGACTAGTGGCCACTCGGGTAGACTATGAGCTAAAAGCGGGCCTACATATTTAAAAACAACCACAAAAACTCAAAATAATGTTTAATGAAAAAGAAAAAAAATCAGTCATCTTAAGTTGACCACTATTGTTAAAATATTGCAGTATTTTCAGACGAACGCATAAGAGTTTAATTCGCGGGCGGGCCGCACGTATATTGAAGAAGGGCCGCATTCGGCCCACGGGCCGTGATCTGTGCATGCCTGTACTAGTCTATATACTGTAGGTATAATATTATGTTCGTTCTGCCTAACTTTTTCCCAACAACGTTGGCGTCAGCTTCCAGTCTAACCAGATGCGGCTGAATACCAATATTTTACACGGAGCGACTGCGCATCAGACACCCGCAACCCAGTAACTGGGCAATGCCGATATCCTAAGGTTATACCGGTTGTCAGACTTTCGGGCTTCTGACTTCCCGTAACGACTGTCATAGGTATTTGTATGACCGGGACTGTTTAACGTGCTCTCCGAGGCCGGAGGGCTCTCGATGTGTAACGAACGATAACCCATGCACGGACTGACCGCGTCAAGCACAGCTTAACCTTGCAAATCGTATGATCCGCGCGGTGGGCCACGAGCTCCATTAGTCTGTGTACTGTATAGTATTATCTACATTAAAATTATTTTTTTAATTAAAACTTTGAGCAACAATGATTTAGTGTAGCCCTATAGGCATATTGAGGGTGGGGCAGATGGGGCACTTACCCCACCCTGGTACAGGAAAGAATAGGTAGACAGTCTAAATTCAGTCAACTTGCCACCCATCTCTACAGAACAATTACCTAAAATAGGCAGACCAATGCCCGACTCCGCCTATATTTATTTGGACCTTAATAACAAAAATAAAACCGACTTGAAAAAAACGATGAAAAGAATAAAATAATTACCATATTATAAAATTAACAGTCGGTGCTAATCCACGCTGAACCAAATTGAAGGCACCGACTTCTGAAACTGTTAATTTTATAATATGGTAATTATTTTATTCTTTTCATCGTTTTTTTGAAGTCGGTTTTATTTTTGTTAAAATGTTTTTTATTTTTTTCGTTTTAGTGGCCTTAATTATAAAATATGGTGGGACCTACTAAAGACGCTGCTCGTAACATAATCACATCATCACATTATGCGTACTGTTCGTCATTGAGGAGTTCTATTGTCTATCTCCAAAGTTCTTCATCAGATCTTCACCAAATTTAAATGGGACCTACTTCGAAGTATACCCTATCCATTAAAAAAAGAATCATCAAAATCGGTTCACAATTGGCGAAAATATCGATGAACATACACAAAAAAAAAAAAAAAACATATATACAGACGAACATAGTAACCTCCTCCTTTTTGGAAGTCGGTTAAAAATAAGGCTATGCGGCAAAATTGGCCCATAATCCTATTCTGCACTTCCAGATTTATTGAAAAGACAAATGTTTACTGTCTGACTGAATTTGCTTCACCCTGAACAAAATCCTGGCTGCGCCCAGCTCCGCACCATGCCGAAAATACACGACACAATTTCGGCATGATTACGCCTGCAAGTTCGGTCGCGTAATTTCTGCATGGTGTGACGGTACAATTACTTTTGACGTTGACTGTACGTATATCATTGCACATTTCTGTTATCAAAAAGATATACTTCTCTTTTATCTTATTTTCTCACGGTCCCAATATTGTTAGAGTATTAGTTGTATAATTTTCCATCGTCGTTTATACAAGGTTAGTCGGAAAAGGGGTACTAAGCCGAAAGGGTGTTAAAGTACCCATAATAAGCGATAACTTTTGTTCTACAACTTCCCCAAAACTCGATAGTTTAAGAGAAATAGCTTTTCAAAGATTTCTTAAAAAATATGCTTAAATCTATCTGTCCATAGCTATGATCAGCTGTTTTTACAATTTAGGTCATATTTGGGGTCACGGATGAACAAAATAATTTTCTGAATTTATAACTAAAGCAGGTATGTTTCTTTTTTGAAAAAACTAAAATAAAAATCTATTTTCATGCAAATAAAAATTATCGAATTTTGAAATTTTAACAGTTGCTTTATAACAGTCATCAGTGATACTTTAGGTGGCCCTCGGCTTAGTACCCCCTTTCCGACTAACCTTGTATAACGGACCCATACTACGTGACCCATTTTTGACAATTTTTTAACCCCCTCCCCCCCTCTGTGACCACCCGTAGTATATGATCAAGTGCTCCTGTAACCAAGCGTGGTATTTTGAAGACCCCCCTGAACGGGTCACGTTGTATGGGTACGTTCCCTAAGGTTTTAAACTAACAAGCCTGTTAATTTTCGTCATCAAACATAACTCGGATATTAAATACAATTCCTTACCTAACTCTTCAGGAATTTCAAAAATTCCAGGAGTCTCTACAGCCTCTGTGTTTAGTCCCGGCATCTCAGGTACTTCTAGGTCGTCCTCATCTACCGGTCTCGTAATCATCTCGTGAGTCTGTGAAATTAGCAATATTTATTTAAATACATAGGTTAATTTACAGTACTTAGGACCAAATCACTTACATTTTAATTTAATACTTACCTACAATAATAAAAATTTAACAACTATAACAATTTGGACTGCCTTGTTGGTTAGTGGTCGCAAGCGCGACTGCGGATCGTGAGGTCCTAGGTTCATCCCCAGGTCGGGCAAAGTATTATTTGGTTTTTCTGTGCGGAATTCCTGTAGCAGCCCGGAGTTTGGATTTGTGCCCAGTTGATGGCAATAGGCTCGCCCCCTATTACATGGGACTTTAACATAACGGCGAAATGAGGGTGCTACTATACACCTCTGGTCAACTTTCGGGGAATACAAGCGTGATCTTATGTTATGTATGTATTACTTATGAATAGATATATATAGGTATTTACAAATTTTGTATGATCAATCATGAAAGATATCGAGATCAATGTGCAGAGTGAGCAATGAGTGTGACTGCTCGGGCCCTGGGTGCAGCAGCAGCTCGACATGCGCGCACGCCCGGGGGCGCTGCAAACAGTTTCCTCCGTCGACGAGGACCCTCAACGCCTTTTTAATATTACACTCGTCATGCCATATTGGATCTTCTTCTTTTCGTGTGGTTAGTGGCTAACTTGGTGTCAGAGTTTATGCCGCCCACGGGCCTCTGACTTGGCTTCACAGGCCGACGAGAAATATCTCTCAGGCATGCTGGTTTCCTCACGATGTTTTCCTTCACCGTTTTTAAGCAAGTGATAATTAAATAATACGCACATGAATCCGAAAAGTCAGAGGTGCGTGCCTTGGGTTTGAACTCGAGACCTATGACTTAGCAGTCTGTCGTTTACCTAAACCACTAGGTTATCACTGCCATATTGGATAATACGCTGTCAGTCTGTACGCCTTGGGTGTAAGGCTGAGGCTACACTTGGAGCGACGCGAACTGCGACACAAGCGATAGAAACAAATTTATAATTAATACGGCAGTGATAGTCTAGTGGTGTAACCATCGGACTGCCAAGTCATAGGTTTCGAGTTCGAACCCAAGGCACGCACCTCTGACTTTTCGGATTCATGTGCGTATTGTATCACTTGCTTTAAAACGGTGAAGGAAAATATCGTGAGGAAACCGGCATGCCTGAGAGATATTTCTCAACGGCATGTGAAGGTAAGTCAGAGGCCCATGGGCGGCATACATTCTGACACCAGGTTAGTCACTAACACGAAAAGACGAAGAAGAATGTATTAATATTCACGTGAGTGGCTACGCTATACACCAAAAATCGCTATCGTGTGGTCACCTAGAACAGTGTTCCGCAAAGTGTGTGCCGCGGCACATTGGTGTACCGTGGTCATTAATTGGTGTGCCGCGGGAAAAATCTATTTCTTATAAAATTATAAAGGCGGACGGAAATAATGTATTCTTTGCTATCTTTATATGATTAAAATATGATTTATTATTTATGGTGTACCTCTGAAATTGCCCGATTTCGTAGGTGTACCTTGAACACAAAAAGTTTGCGGAACACTGACTGACACTAGAACACCAAGAGGATTGCTGATGCGTTGCCTACCTTACCTACTTTAGAGACAAAGTTGGAAAGTCTTATGTGCCTTTACGGAAATGCTGCTTGGCGGCAAAAATAGTGGTGTAGAACCTCATAGACAAATTCTTCCACAACGAGCTCTAGTATTACGACATAACATAACATCACGCCTTGTAATCCCCAAAGGGTTCAGCAGAGGTGTTTTTAGTACACCCTCGTTTCGCCAGTTATGTTTAAGTGCCATGTAACAGGGGGCGAGCCTATTGTCATCAACCGGGCACAAATCCAAACTTCGGGCTGCTACTGAGAAATTCGTAATGGAAAAATCCAATAACACTGCCCGATTTGGGGATCGAACCCAGGACCCCATGCTCAGCAGTCGCGCTTGCGACTACTAAACCAACAAGGCAACTACTATTAAATTACTATTACTACTAAATTACTATTTCCAATAAACTACTATTTCTACCAAATTTTTATTTCTACTAAATTATTATTTCCACAAAAAGATATTTCTCCTAAGTTACTACTTCTACTAAATTATTATTTCTACTAAATTACTATTTCTACTAAATTACTGAGCAGCCCTAACTTACTTCTGCGAATGAAATTCTTGGACGGTAATTCACATATTCGGAGGGCATCATGGTCTTGGACTTTTCCGGTACCGGCCATGAGTCGGGTGGTATAACTGAAAATTACATTACATTCTGATGGCTGGATTTATGAGTAAATGTTATTCTTTGTATTTTTGATGCAAAAAATATTATAGTAAATTATACAGGGTGGTAAACAAAATCATGTAATTCCTTCAAACCTCGTGATGTACTGCTGACATAGATTGACCCTGAAAAGGATATTTTGGATTCAATAAAAAAAACACAAGAAGCAAACATGTGTTCTTAACGTGAGGCATTTTAGCGTCCCGAGCGAATTGCACGACTATCGCTCGCCGCGCGGTCCTTTAACTCGGGACGCTAAAATGCCTCACGTTAAGAACACATCTTTACTTCTTGTTTTTTTTTATTGAATCCAAAGTTTCTCGTGCAAAGTTAATCTATGTCAGCAGTACTTCACGAGGTTTGAAGGAATTACATGATTTCGTTTACACCCTGTAGACGGAGTCGGGCATTGGTCTGCCTATTTTGAATAATTTTTTTGTGGACTTGGGTGATGAATTGACTGAATCTTGACCATTTATCTATTCTTTCTTGTGTCCGGGTGGGGCAAGTGCCCCATCTGCCCCACCCTGAATATGCTTAACTTATACAAGGTTAGTCGGAAAGGGGGTACTAAGCCGCAGGCCACTCAATGTATCACTGATGATCGTTTTAAAAGAAAGTGTTAAAATTTCAAAATTCGATAAAAAAAAAATCCATGCAACATCATTATTTTAGTTTTTTCAAAAACTCTTCATCCCTGCTTTAGTTACGAATTCAGAAAATAAAGCTTCTAATCTGTGACCCCAAATATGACCTAAAACGTAAACACAGCTAATCATAGCTGAGGATAGATAGAATTTAGCGTATTTTTCATGAAATCTTTGAACAGCTATTTCTCTTAAACTAACGACTTTTGGGGAAAGTTGTAGAACAAAAGTTATCCATTATTATAGGTACTTTAACACCCTTTCGGCTTAGTACTCCCTTTCCGACTAACCTTGTATATGTACTGTGGTTGTACTGTGCCACGTGCGATCCCAGACGCATGTCGTCGGCAAAGTGTCGCTCGTCTGTAAGAGCCTTTAGTTACCTGCCGTCGGAATCGGTTTACTTTTCGACGTAACCATATGCAGAACGCTGGTTTTGATAGGTTCAGCGAAAAGGGTTATGGTCTTCATTGGGTCGTATTTGAGGCCGAGTTCTTCCGCTGCCTCTTCATCAAACATACGGGTGATGTCTTCGTCCTTAACTTTTATGTTCTAAAACATAATGAATATATTAACTAGCCTCACAGCTCCGCCCGCGTATGTAGTTCTTTTTTTAATTCTTGACTTGGTCACGTTTGGCCCTCGTCTCAACTGATGGTAAGCGCAGACAGGGTCTAAGATGGAGCACACGAATCCAAGGAACAGAGAAATAGAGGGACTCCCCTATACCCCTCTGGCTCACACATACACACGACGGAACACAGTAAACTGCTTGGCGCCGGACTTTAATGTGAGGGTGGTAGCTAGGTAGGCGGACCGTATAGATTCTACCACCAAGCGTGCTGGGTTTTGTTGAATCTTACAACACGCGTCTATTCCCAGCGTGTGATGAGGAAGTTTTATATTCTTATTGTATGCCTTTTATTGTATTTAATGTTTACCATGATATAAGACATAGTAACACATTCTGTGAAGTTTTCAACTGGCGACCTATTGAAAAGTCAAACAGACGACAGACAGACGGACGAACGTACAGACGGAATAGGCTTAGTAATATGGTTCCGTGGACACCCTTTGATTACGGAACCCTAAAAAACTAGTTACAAGAACGTAATAGAAGATCACTCTGTTTCTTTTGTATAATGTTTAAAAAATTCAAGATTCAAGCATAATATGTTCACGAACTTACAACGACAGGACCCATGTCGATTTCCCTGGAGCTAGCGATGTCCAACGGTGGGCCGGGCAATTCCACCTTACGACCAGGCATCCTCGGCACACGTGAGGGTGCGCTTGATTTCGTATACATTTTGTATATTATTATTTTAATATCGTTCATGATGCATTAAAAACATAAGATATAACCAGAGATCGGATAATCGGATGCATATTTACCTAAAGTTAATTTTTCGCTACGAAAGTATGGAAAAGGCTTCTTAAAATAATTTATTAGAAAAAAAAATACTCGCTATCACGGGATTGCATAACTAATCGAATGCATATAATTAATTGAAGTTAACTTTTAACCCCTAATGCGAATATGTGCGTATGTAGGGTGTAAGAAAGTAAGGGGTGCACGTCTGTGTTACTTAAAAAAAAGGTACAACTTTAAGTATGTAAATAAAGAAATATACATCGAATTCTAGATAAAATATGATTATATTCTACAGAACACTAAATTTGACGTCCTCGGAATCGCGGCATTTTTTTGCTACAAACGTGCATTCCACATTAGCCAACACCTGAACTTTAGGTAAATATGCATCCGATTATCCGATCTCTAGATATAACAGTAACTGACATAATTTCATTGAACATTCGTTTCTTCTAACATCCATTTTCTATAATAACATTTTATTTATTTATTTCTCAGTATACGGTACATTGAGATCTTAATATTAAAACAGTTTCACTTATACTACCGTTGCCGGTGTAGAAATATTAAAATTGGAGTAGGTACAACAAATTAATTTGAAATATAAATAGGTAATTTTCGTGCCAACAATATCAAGTTCAAATTTCAAGTATCAAGAACAATGTCTATAAATTATTTATGAATTACATGTCAAAATTTACTAATTATATAATGTCAAATGCTTTAAAAATAAAGACAAAAAAACATACAAAATAGAATTCAATATAGGTACACACACAAAGTATTGATATAATGTCAAGTTAAAATGTATCCTAATATCGCGTACAGACTGATGCAACGTAACATGTAATGCAAGAATTTGCCATACACATTGCTGCAATGTAACATGCAAGGTAACACACGTTGAAACAAGCGCGCGCGAAAAAATCATACCTGCTTTAGTTATGAATTCAGAAAAATAATTTTCTAATCCGTGACCTCAAATATGACCTGAATTGTAAAAACAGCTGATCATAGCTATGGACAGATATATTTTAGCATATTTTTTACGAAATCTTTGAAAAGCTATTTCTCTTAAACTATCGAGTTTTGGGGAAAGTTGTAGAACAAAAGTTATCCCTTATCATAGGTACTTTAACACACTTTCGGCTTAGTACCCCCTTTCCGACTAACCTTGTATAATATTACTTACGCGCCTGGTGGCATCAGGTGTTTTAACACGTTTCTGCGAAGGTGATACCCCTTATACGCAGCCTAGAAAAGAAAAAAAATAGAAGTCCTCATAGTTTATGTGCTCGCTGAGAAAGGATTTTTCAAATTTCCACTATAGTGGTCCGGCTACACGCAGCGACTTGTATGTGCAAACAGTTTGTGCAAAAGTTAACCTAAAAAACACAGTTAAGCCTCTCCCAAACAGACGCGGCCTGTGGTGGCGGCCGCGGTGGGGGCCAGTTGTGTTCGCTTGCAATATAAGTGAGTCTTCAAACACACGCGATCATGACGCCGCTCGCGAGCGTATGGCCGCGGTCGCATGCCCCGCCTCCTCCGCCACCGCGTGTGTGTCAGCGAGCTTGCGGCCGGGCGGCGGCCATAGCGCGATCAGAACGCAAATTTTTACAACAGGCCGCGTGTACCGCGTTGAAAAATGGCGCCAAATACAGAAATTTTAATAGAAGCAGTGCAAAAATATCCAGTTCTTTATGATACTTCACACCGTGATTACAAAAACATTAGGATTAAAAACAAAATATGGGATAATATCACTGAAGTACTTGGCGAATGCGATGGTGAGTAAAAAGACTTCGTTACGGTTAGCCATGTTGACTGACGTCTGATCGTAGCACAAACACCACAGCGAATGGCGCTTCAGGCCGCCACTATAACCGCGGTGGTGTGTTGTTGCAGCGGCTAGAGGCGCGGCCCGCGGGAAGCCGCCACCTCAGGCCGCGTCTGTTTGGGAGAGGCTTTACGGCGTCCACACGACAGCGACTTGCATGCGCAAACGGTTTGTGCAAACGGAATTGTCGGTATTAATGGGACTGCGCCGTGGTGCTTACGTACACATGACTACAAATCAAGCTATCAATTTCCAATATAAGCTGAACTCTCATTGTACAGGAATTCTGTACAATAGAGGTCAGCTTATACTGAACATTTGTAGCTTGAATGTCGTCGTGTGTATATGCGTACTTGTGCAAATTTTGTTTGTGCAAATTTTACGATTGTGCGGTATACCGTTTTGCCGTCTAAACGCACATGCTTACTAGTGAAAATTAATAGCCGTGATAGCCTAGTGTGCGATCGTGAGACTGCCAAGTCATAGGTCTCGAGTTCGAACCCAAGGCACGCACCTCTGGTTTTTCGGATTCATGTGCGTATTGTATAATTAACTATCACTTGCTTAAAAACCGGTGAAGGAAAACGTCGTGAGGAAACTGGCATGCTTGAGAGATATTTCACGACTGCATGTGAAGCCAAGTCAGGGCCCCATGGGCAGCATAAACTCTGACACCAGGTTCGTCACTAACCACACGAAAAGAAGATGAAGAAGTGCAGTTTAGAAATTGCGCACATAAGATTGAGCATGTAGCCGGACCATAAGAGGATCAGCAGAGGCTGACTTTTAGATCCACACAAACGAAGTTACGGGCAACAGCTAGTCTTCTTCTCTCGTGTGCCAACAGTAGCTATGCGAGAATAAGTAATTCATGTCACGGTAAAGATTAGCCAGTCACCATAAAAAAAGTTTAACGTAACTCAAAATCTAAATAGAAATGAATTATTGCAACTCATAGTAATATCAACTTTAAAAACATGTAAACTAAGTTGATTTTAGAATGATAAAAGCTCTTGAAAAGGTGTTAAAACAATTTTAGTTGCGATGGAAATTGAACTGTGTGTAATAAGATTAAGGTTTCTTATCCCAAAGCACGTTTTTTCTGTTATACCTGGATTTTCTCCGTTGCTCGATGTAGTTCGCTGAGCGATGGCTTGGTTTTCTTATATAATGCCAGCGTGTGCTCTGCAGCCTTCTCCCATGGCTGATCTGGCTCAACCTGGACACTCTGAAAATAAAAAACTAAAGTATAAAACAAATACAATAATTGCCCATAAAGGCTACCTATACAAGGTTAGTCGGAAAGGGGGTACTAAGCCCGTTAATGTATCACTGATGGTCGTTTTAATGAAAGTGAAGAAAAAAGAAGAAATTACAACATTAAAAAAAAGTCCTTGAAATATGATTTTTATTATAGTTTTTAAAAAAATGCTTCGTCCCTTCTTAAGTTACGAATTCAGAAAATGAAGTTTCTAATCCGTGACCCCAAATATGACCTGAAATATAAACACAGCTAATTATAGCTGAGGATATATAGAATTTAGCGTATTTTTAATGAAATCTTTGAACAGCTATTTCTCTAAAACTATTGACTTTTGGGGAAAGTTGTAGAACAAAAGTTATCCATTATTATGGGCACTTTAACACCCTTTCGGCTTAGTATTTCCGACTAACCTTGTATACTCTTACAGTCAGCCCCCTGATTCAGAACGTTTCGATAATGGGATTCTCTAACGAGTTAACGAGCGTTATTAGTTAAAATGAAGTATCATGTATCTTTACCAATAATGAAGCGAAGATCCCATAGCCCATAAGGAGCTCGTGGCTCATTACCAACTGCGTGGATCATACGATTTGCGAGGTTAAGCTGCGCTCGCTACGGTCAGTCGTGTATGGGTGACCGTTCGTTACACATCGAGACCCCTCCGTGTCTCGGAGTGCACGTTAAACAGTCGGTTCCAGGTGTTATACGAATATTCGTATGATATATAATATAGATATCTATGACAGGCGTTACGGGAAGCCAGTTACTGGGTAATGCCGATATCTTAAGGTTAGACCGGTTGTAAGACTTTCGGGTTGAGCCTCATGTTGTCACTGTCACATCGCCTTAGGGGACAGTGACATCACGAGAATTAACGGCAACTTTAAATTGAGTAGCGTTTGAGTATTTGCCATCTATTCGTAATAAACTTAAATTTAAAATATAAAAACAATTTTTAATGACTGAAGTGGTTATCAGAAAATACATCTAAAAGCCATCCCGATTAAACCAGCTTTCAAATTAATTAACCGTGTTCAAGTCGGTTCATCCCTTAGGGAGCAATGATGCCACAGACATACACACAGATAGACAGACAAAGAATTCAAACTAACACCCCTCTTTGCCTTTGGGGGTTAAAACATGCCACAAATCTAAAACAAGGCCGCTGCAAACGCAGCTTAACTTCACGGATCGGTCGACAGGAGCAAGTGAGTTGGTCAAAACCACATCGCAATCGGCTAGCTTAGAGCTTGGTTGGTAGGCAGGATTAATGATCGATTGGCCTGCGGGCGATGAGTTAGGGGACCCGTCGCCCCAACAGTAACAGGCCCTAAAGGCGGCGCGTAGTGTTCCGCGCACGTTTAGCACGAGTACGTCCCACAGAGGACAGGAGGGTGGGACCTGCCGGGGTTGCGGTGCAAGTTTATGCGAATCCTGCGATCCCAGCCTACGGTCAGGAGGAGGAACACCGTGGGTTTTTAGCTGGTAAGAGTTCGGCAGACACCCTCGCCTTACCCGGGCAAGGGACATCCACGAGGTTTTTCCCACAATGATCGATGTTTCAAGGCGAACCTATGGCGACGCTAAGCTTGCCGCCAAGCGAGCGGTATGGCTGCGTTCATTACCTGCAGTGTGTTGGCTGACTGCAATAAATCATCTAAGCGATCAGCTTACCTCCTGGCACTACGCGTGCCACCTTCGGTGTGACTTTGGACGACTGATGTTGATGTCTTTTACCTTTTTGAGCGCGGCCTTCCTGTACCAGTAGTCTCGGTAGGCATTTCTGGCCACTTGGCAAACCCTGGCAGACATTTCTTCGTCGAGAGGATACATAGTTAGCACCTTCTTCAGTATCGCAGTTTCTTTAACTTTTTCTGTAAAGCCAGTTATTAAAATTAAGTTAAGTTAATAGCAGTGATGGCCTAGTTGTGTGACCGTTGGAATGCCAAGCCATAGGTCTCGAGTTCAAATCCAAGGCACGCACCTCTGACTTTTCAGATTCATGTGCTTATTGTATATCACTTGCTTAAAAACGGTGAAGGAAAACATGGTGAGGAAACCGGTATGCCTGAGAAATATTTCTCGACAGCATGTGAAGCCAAGTTTAACGGTTACCTCCCTCATGTAGGAGGGTCGAGTGTAAACGAAAACGTCTCCAAAATTATGTTATTATTATAGAGTAATATTAATATGTGGAGTATCTCTTCAAAAACTGCTTCGTTGGTCTAGTGATGGCAAGCGCGAATGTTGTTCGTGAACTCCTAGGTTTGATCTCCAGGTCGGGCAAAGTGTTATTGGGTTTTATCGTGTAAAATTCCACAGTAGCAGCCTGGACTTTGGATTTGTGCCCTGTTGATGGCAATAGGCTCTCCCCCTACGTGGAACTTAAACATAACGGCGAAATGAGGGTGTTACTATACACCTCTGCCCAACCCTTCGGGGAAAACAGGCGTGATGTTAGGTTATCTCCTCAAAAACCCAGCAAGCACTAAGCAGACTCTAAAAAAATCACAAGTATAGTGCGCGTTAAATAACTAGAACCAAAATGGCGTCGGTTGTCAAACCTGAGGGGTTTACTAGTAGCCACTGAAGAGTTCCACTATCCACCTCCTAGCTCCAACATCAGACCCTGAACACCAAGCGCAATCTATTGGACTCATCAAAAATAATCATATGAC
Source organism: Amphipyra berbera (assembly GCA_910594945.2). Classification (NCBI taxonomy): domain Eukaryota; kingdom Metazoa; phylum Arthropoda; class Insecta; order Lepidoptera; family Noctuidae; genus Amphipyra; species Amphipyra berbera. Next base: position 1,758,154 of record OU343136.1, on the reverse strand, counting down.
CCGAACCTCACATAGATCACGCATTCGACGCCATCTTGGTTCAAGTTATTTGACGCGCACTGTAACGTTATGTATAGTAGGGGAATAAATACGTTGGAAAGTTTTCAAATTCATTCCTTTCCCACATCACGGGCACATGTTACCTTTTCAAACTGTTGAACGGAACAGACCAATGCATGGAAAATTATGTTTAATTATTTTGGTAGCAAAGATCTAAATTGCCTTTTGCCTCCACATGACATAGTAGAGCTATGTTATGTCTTTGATTTGTTTTAAGGAGTTTAGTTGTAAAAACTATTACATCAATCAATTCGACGATTAAATAAATTGACATTACCAGGGGTTGTCATCATGTCACCATTATAACTTTTAATATCCTTTTTTTTTTCTTTTTTTTTTTTTCGTTGGGAAATCCTCATGGATGTCCCTCGCCCGGTGAAGGCGAGGGGGTCTGCCGGACTCTTACCGGCTAAAAACCAACGGTGCTCCTTCTCCTGACCGTTCGGCCAGGGTCGCGGGATTCGCAAAGCATGCACCGCAACCCCGGCAGGTCCCGGTCCGCCAACCCTCGGCGGACCTCTCCTCCTGAGAAGCGCGCACGGAACACAGCGCGCCGCCTTCTCGGGCCTGTTACTGGTCGGGCGGCGGGTCCCCCAACCCACCGCCCGCAGGCCACACACTAGGGTGGCTGGAGATCGTCGCGTTCGCGCGCCCTCCGGCGCCCGGTGCGTCTGGCGCGGGAAGGGAGGAGAGCACACCGCTCCCTCTCCGTCTCCGCTTCCTCCTTAGTCGCCATCACCCCCTCGCAAAAGGAGGCGATGGCTTCCCACGCACTCTCGCTTCCGACCATGGACACAACCACGGCCGGAAGCGAGAGGTCACCTCCGACCACCGCGACTAGTTCGCGGCGCTGCGATCCCCAAGCTGGACACGCCTGTCAAACTTTTAATATCCTGCCAAAAAATATTTGTATTTTCATTTCTTTAAGTAATGTTGGCAATACGGTGTCGGTAAACTAGGCTTTTTTGCACTGTGCAAGTAAAAATAGACTTTAAGGTGTATGACATTTTCGTTTCCCTACTGTACTTCTGTAAAACGGTCACACGATTCTTTTAACGTCAAAGCTTCGAAAGGTGGCTTGCTATTGGGCAATTTTCGCCTCTCGTTTTGATCTCTAAATGGAAGTAATGATGTCTGACGTGGCTTCCAGTTATCGTATCCTTCCCTTAAATGATCGAGTGTTGGCCGGGTCTAATTTGTTCATTAGCCTTCACAACTTTCACAAGACAACAGAATCTATTCTTAGAATTAAAAAACCAGAGCGCATGAGTTTAATTCATCATTCCTAGTATTTCATTGTGTACAGCTGACGGGACATGTGGCGTGTTCGTAGAAATGAATCTGTATTTAGTTAATATGGGCTACTTGTCGTCACCTTTGTTGTTGATTGCCTTGTTGGTCTAATGGTCGCAAGCGTGACTGCTTAGCATAGGGTCCTGGGTTCGATCCCCAGGTCGGTCAAAGTGATATTGGGTTTTTTCATTAGAAATTTCTCAGTAGCAGCCCGGAGTCTGGATTTGTGCCCGGTTAATGGCAATAGGCTCGTCCCCTATTACATGGGACTGAAACATAACTGGCGAAACGAAGGTGTTACTAAAACACCTCTGCCTAACCCTTCGGGGAATACAAGGTATGATGTAATGTTATGTTGATCGTCGCCACCATTCATCATCTTTACAACATCAGAGTCTTCATTAAGGTGGACTTTTGTTTAGCTTAATTGTCGATTAACTGATTAATTGTCGATTAACTGATTAATTGTCGATTAACTGATTAATTGTCGATTAACTGATTAATTGTCGATTAACTGATTAATTGCCTTAACTGCCTCGTTGGTCTAGTGGTGGCAAGCGCGACTGCTGATCGTGAGGTCCCGGTTTCAATCCCCAGGTCGGGCAATGTGTTATTGGGTCTTTCCGTGTGGAATTCCTCAGTAGCAGCCCGGAATTTGGATTTATTCCCGGTTGATGGCAATAGGCTCGCCCCATTACATGGGACTTTAAACATAGCGGCGAAATGAGGGTGTTACTAAACATCTCTGTCCAACCTTTCGGGGAATAAAGGCGCGATGTTATGTGATGTTTATTTAATTGGTTCGCAAACAAGCTGTCGTCCCAACCTATGGAAAGTGGCTACCGCCGTTAATACAACCTGTTACAAAAATACCCCTAAAGGCGAAAGGGGGTTAAAAGGTCCCTTGTAAAGAGTCTATTGGCAATATTTGAAAACCGTAGCATGACCTAAAAAAAAAGAATTTGGATAAAACATAAAATAATCATCATTGAAACGCAACTCTAAAAACATAAAACTAAAGAGTAGACAACCCAGAAAGTAATTTACATTCTTACCTAATTTCCTCTGAGAGGTAAATGACAACAACCATAAAATACTACTTGATTATTTACATTTTTCATGGGAAATTATGTAACACGTTGTATACTCTTTTTTGTATCGTTTGAAAATCCTCACGGATGTCCCTTGCCCGGGGAAGGCGAGAGGGTCTGCCGGACTCTTATCGGATAAAAACCAGCGGTGTTCCTTCTCCTGACCGTTCGGCCGGGGTCGCGAGATTCGCAAAAGCATGCACCGCAACCCAGGCAACGTTGTATACATCTACAACACCGAAAGGATTGGTTGCGCAGCAAAGACGTCCTGGTAAAATAAGGCCCTTACGGTATCCACGAGAAGAAAAAGTGGAATGTTCTCATTCATCATACCTTTCCCTTCAACAGGTTGATGTCCTTCTATCTCTTCTTTGATAACGGCGGCGAGTTTGTCAACATGAGGTTGATTTAAGCCTATTTGCAGCAGATGTTCTGACACCGTAGCTCTGCAATCACACAGGTCTTCGAGGATACTGACGGCCATGATGCCATGTTCGCGGGTAATCAGTAAGGCTGATAGGTATTTGGCTATGAAGTCCAGCAGCTCTGCGGGTTGCCAGCGTAACACCTGGTGGAGAGAAACAGTGTTTTTAAATATAACTGACCAGTCAGTTGGATATAGTATGGTTGATTCTATGCAGTATTTATTGAAGGTGGAATCTTTCTTCCAGAGATTAATATTATTATTTCTATGTCAGCCTATACTGTCCCACAGCTGGGCAAAAGCCTTCCTCAAGTTCTTCCATGTATTCTTTTTCTGCACCACCTCAAACCAGCCTTCGCGGTACGCGTCCAGGTCATCTCGCCACTTCTCTCTGGGCCGACCTTGGCGCCGCGCCGTCCATCTTCGGGCTCCCATTGTGTGGAGACCCATGTCCAGTGGTCGTTGTACTCATACGGCTGATATAATAACTAAATTGACTAATATTAAAAAGTCTTAATATTTTTGCGGTCTCATTCGACGTCCCTTTCGTTACACATATAAACTCACGCCTTTTTCCCATGGGGTAGGCAGAAATTATAGAACGCTACATGCTACGATCCTTACATACTCCTTTCGCTTCATCCACATTCATATATTTTGTCATACACGCACGCCGGTTGAGAGTACTACGCACCTGTCCTTTATGAACATCACAAATAACATCGATGGTATGCTTAGGAGTATGTGTGTTGAGAGAACGAGTAAACGGCAATTAACAAAAGTAATTTTTAAGCGGAAGTCAATAGAAACGCCGATAGAGGACGTCCTAGAAGGACATACAGCGATGTCCCTTTCATTCCACCGTATAAATCTACCATTATGAAGTCTGCTTTGCTTGAAGAAACTATCGTGAGAAGTTTGCTTCTCTACCATTAACCTTACTAATTCATGACATGGCGAGGCTTTGCTAGAAGTTATAAATGTCCCAGTTAAAACCAGGAGTCTGCACTATTATGGTTATCGATGCAGGTGGAGTCTGTCTATCCATCAGATCCTTCAGTCTTGCTCTCAAACAACTAAGATGGGGCCTATGATCAGCGAAGAACAATGTCTTTAGGAGAACGGTACCAACAATCTGGAATATTTTTCAAATATTTTTAATTAAGTATGAGGAAGTGAACGGTTGCCTTCCATACAAGAGGGTCCGAGTTCGATCCCGGCCCATACCTGTGGCTTTTTGAATCTATGTGAGGATCAGAATTTATTTATCAATTGCGTTAACGGTCAAGGAAAAAACATCGCGAGGAAACCTGCATACCTGAAGGCTCCATAAAGTACTCGATGGTGTGTGTAGTTTGCAAATCCGCACCAGACCAGGGTGGTGGACTAAGGCTTAAACCCTTCTCTTTCTGAGAATAGGCCCGTGCCCAGCAGTGGGACAGTAATGGATTAATTATGTTATATGAGGGAGTATGGTCCAAGCTTAATGTTTGTTGTTTATTTTAGGCATTTCCAAGCCACTGAAGAAGAAGAAGGTTCCAAAAAATTGGTCCTATGGAGAAGTGCTTTATTATTCTAAGACAAGAGTCATTGTCGTATTATAATGGTACTTACCTCACGTGTTATGTCTGACATAAGCTCTTTAAGTCCTTCGGGGACAGCAAAAACGTTTGAACATCCATGTTTTTGAAGTAATTCGTTCATTTTGTGATTCTTTCAGAATCGGCACGATATTATTTATCAATTTCAACGTCATTCACGATCTTATAGAAGTTTTTTTATTTTAATTATCATAGACTTGTAAATAGATTAAGAACCTCAACTAAGATTAACCTTTTTGAGGTGAAACAACTGATGCAGCGGTAAGGGCGATGCCTCATTAGTGCGTTGCGTTGCGTCGTCGCAACGGATCAACGCATTGTATGCCACACTTGCGTTGCGACGACGCACGACGTCGCAGCGCAAGAGGACGACGCACGTCTCGTTTGCCCCTCTAGCATTGCTAGCAGTGGAACACGAACTCTGTCCGTCGTCGCACCGGCGCATAGCTCCGACAGCGCAGCGCATCACCCCCCCCCCCCCTCCCCCGCTTCGTCTCTTGTCCGCCGATCCGTTGAAACGTCGCCTTCGACGACGCAACGCTTTAATGTGGCATGTCACGATGGCCAAGAATCTTTCTTTGCCGTCAGACCTTAGTTTGACGTCATATCTGATATGACGTCAGACCTTCTTAACTTGTCGGCTCTCTTCCGTTTAATTCGGCCAGATCTTTTTTCTTTTAAGATTTTTATATGACACTAGCTTTACCCGACCCGGCTTCGCACAGGTAGCACTAAGTATCTACGGTGCACCTACCTAACTTTTTTTTTATCGTGGGGAAATCCACATGGGCATCCCTCGCCCGGGGTAGGCGAGGGATCTGCCGGACTCTTACCGGCTAAAAACCCACGGTGTTCCTCCTTTTGACCGTCGGCCGGGGTCGCGGGATTCTCCTAAGCATGCACCGCAACCCCGGCAAGTCTTGTTCCACCAACTGCTGACTACCTACCTATTAGCCAAATCGGTCCAGCCGGTCTCGACTTTTAGCGAGACTAACGAACAGCAATTAATTTTTATATTTATATAGATAGATTATTTTCTGGTCGGATGTTTTGTCGTTTTCATATAGTGGTCGCCAGCTATCGCCAGCATCGCCAAAACCTTGTCGATCAGTGGCAGGAAGTAGGGGGTAAGTTTAATGTTTGGGTAAGTATAATCAGACCGTGAACATGTATCAACCCGTGGACATGACGATGTACTCGTAGCTAAGTGCTTAAAGTTCCATTCAACCCGGAAGGATAATGATAACTGAACGACACCAAGATATCATAGTACAGTTAGTGGAGTTTTTATACAAATAAGTTTTTATTTAAATAAGGCAGGGGTATTGGTTGAACACGTAAAGAGAAGATAATTTTCATCTAAATTGAATTGTGATTGTGACACAAAATATTTAAAATCAATATAATTTTTAATATTTAACAAAAGCGGCTCTGTGGTTATAATAAAAACCGGCCAAGTGAGAGTCGTACTCGCGCATCGATGGTTCCATACCTACTGTTGGATAGACACATAGACAGACGACGTCGAACCATAAGGCTGCCTGTCCACTGGAGCGGAGAGCAGCGGAGCGGTGCAGAACTAACCAATAGAAATGTACAATATTCACAGAGCAGAGAGGAGACGTGAATTTTATGCAATTCCTCCGATGGAGGGGCAGCCTAAGGGTTTTTACCATTCTGGTACGGTACCCTAAATAAGTTTTTCAATGAGTGACTTTATTTTAACGGACTTACTTACTTTTTATACCAACTTGCTGCTACCTTATAGGAATAGGTAACATCGCTGAGATTTTTCTGTATTTTATCATTGAGATATAATGTACATTTTATGCAGATTTCTGACCTGTCATACAAGTACGTGGAAATACGTGGAATATAAAATTGCTATAATCTAGTCCGCATTTAATCAATTGTCTTTGTAAAAGGGCCCCAAAACCTGTTTGCTCAAGGGCCCCTGCATGGCCAAAGACGGCACTACCTGCGATAGCTACTAACGTGTTGGAGGGTCTGCAAAGCTATGTGCTCTTTGCTTCATTATTGGTAAACAGACAACCGTCTTAATTTTAATCGATAACGCTCGGTTAATCATAGTAATCGTCCATTTCATGAGGACTTAAGTAATTAGGTAGCCGTAAATAGTCGTAACTGATGACAAAGTATGTAATTTATAACAAAGATATCGTGAAGATAATGATAGATAATAATAAAAAAAAAAACTGAATTTCACATACATGTATTGTTGAAAATAGATATCATGAAAATATAGTTCAAACTAGGGTTGCCACCTTTTTTTGAACAAATATTGTAGTATTTTTCCCAAAAAAGATGGAAAAATATAGTACATTTGGGAAATGCAGGAAATAAAAGTACACATTTTATTTTTTATCATTATGGGTTTTTGCATGTATACATGTTATTGCTCTTCGCTTTGGCGATCAATGAGCTTATTACCTTTAAAATATTATAGGAATATGAGCAATTTAGATTCATATAAATTAACAATTCATTTTTAATTAAATTAATAGATGTTCTATTTCTTTCTTCTTTCCGTTTTTACAGTTAACATAAAAAAGCACGACAGTTGAATTAAGAATAAAAATATAGTATTTTTCGTATAGTGCAATTGTCTGAAATATAGTACGACACTATATATTATAGTACGGGTGGCAACCCTAGTTCAAACCCACCTTTGCTCTGATCCATAGAATTCCGAGACTTACATAAGCATAAACTAGAGGTAACTACGCCGGTAGAGGACGCCCTAGAAGGACATACATCGATGTTATTGATGATGTTCTTCACAAAGGAAAGATGCGCAGGACTCTCAACCGGCGGGCGTGTATGACAAGATGTATGAATGTGGACGAAGCGAAAGGAGTATGTAAGGATCGTAGCATGTGGCGTTGTATAGTTTCTGCCTACCCTCATGGGAAAAAGGCGTTAGTTTATGTATGTATGTAAGTATTGTTGATTTTTTTTTACAAGCAGCGTCGCGATGAAGTCAAGATATAGTGGGCAGACGGTAATAAAACGATTAGTGAGTTTGCCTGACGTAATCTCCTAAACTACTGAACAGGTTTTGAAATTATGCTTTTTGTTGTTATCAAACTGAGGATTTGTATTGCTTTGTTTACTGTTTGTAAATCAACAAAGGGGATTGTCCATTTAGTATGAGACTTTGGCCTGGCATGAACAAACATTGACAAATATATTTTTACAATAATTAATTAGTTAGCAGTCCTAAGAAAAATAATTTGAATATGATTTAGTATCAAAGGAGTTTAAATAGAATCTATTACATGTGACAAAGTGACAAATAAGGTTACAAATGTGAAATAAAAGACATTTTTATGAATTATTTTTATTTTATTCTGATTCATAAGTTAACAATATGTTATGTAGAAACTGGGCAGGTGGAGATATATGTTCATAAAAATGGCCAATTTCCTTTGTTTCATAGACGACCGGTATTATAATCATAAAAATCAAATAAAATACCGGTAAAATTCATATTCATAAAAGTGTTGATTGATACAAAGATATAATCAGAAAGACATGAAAAAAATATGAAATTGTTATTGTTAAAATTATTAATTTTGTAGCATTATGTTCACGCGTAGCCTAAAATGGACATTGCCCTTTTTGGGCAACCTCATAATAGTATAAACTCCTACCAAATACAGGATGTAAACGAAATCGTGTAATTCCTTCAAACTTCGTAATGTACTGCTGACATAGACTAAGCCTACAAGAGATATTTTTGGATTCAATAAAAAAAATCTTACAAAAAGTAAACATCTGTAAACGTGAGGCATTTAAGCGCCCCGAGTGAATTGCGCGGTATCGCTCGCCGCGCGGTCATTTAACTCGGGGCGCTAAAATGACTCACGTTAGGAACACATATTTACTTTTCGTAATATTTTTTTTATTGAATCCAAAAATGTCTCTTGCAGGCTTAATCTATGTCAGCAGTACATCATGAGGTTTGAAGGAATTACATGATTTTGTTTACACCCTGTATAATTTAAATTAATTTATCATTGGATTTTTTTTCTTGGATTCGATGTATTGATTACTGTCATTTATTTTGTTTAAAAACATATCCAATGGATTCTTATTATAATATTGTAACAACATCACGCCTGTATTTCCCTAAGGGTTGGGCAGAGGTGTATAGTAACACCCTCATTTCGCCATTATGTTTAAGTCCCATGTAGGTAATAGGTGGCTTGCCTATTGCCATCAACTGGGCACAAATCCAAACTCCAGGCTGCCACTGAGGAATTCAATACGGATAAATCCAATAACACTTTGCCCGACCTGGGGATCGAACCCAGGACCTCACGATCAGCAATCGCGCTTGCCACCACTAGACCAAAGAGGCAGTTAATTAAGTAATCATTGGATATATTTTTTCCAGGATGCGATTATGTCATTTGATGAAAAACATATCCAATGGATTCTTGTTGTATATACAACTAGCTGTGTCCTCACGGCTCCGCCCGTAGCCTATGTTACTCAGTGATAATGTAGCTTTCTAACGGCAAAGGAATTTTTGAATTCGGTTCAGTAGTTTTTAAGTTTATTCGTTACATACAAAAATCCAAAAATACAAATCTTTCCTCTTTATAATATTAGTATAGAAGTATAGATATGTAACATAATTAACGCACATCCTGAAAGTAGTTTGTTCAGAATCGTTTACTGAATCGATTTCTATAATTTTTAATGTAGGTAATTTTTTATCCCAAAAATTATTAAAACTACCTACGCAAATTAGTCACATTACCCCTGTACAGTCAAAACAAACTGAAATGGACCGTAAATTAAGCCAAAGAAAGTGCATTTTTATTTGTATTAACAGAAATTCCGTCATTCAATACAAAATAAAGAAAAATAAACCTTATTTCAAGAACGTTAATTTAGTAAATAACAATGCATATACATGATTAAACTAAAATTTCAGTGTATGTATTATGATTATAACATAATAAATTCTAATTGGGGTGTTTGAGGGTGTGCGTTAATTACGTTACATGTTGTATATTCCAGACGTCTAATACATAAAAAATATGACACATTTATGTAAAGTTTATTTACTCATCAATACTGCATTATTCTTTGTTTAGAATCATTATAAGTTGACCTTCCAACGCCTTCTAATTACCTTTAACACGTTCACAAAACTATTGTGCCTAAGGGGCGAGGAAGCTCAAACATAATCGGTCATTTATTTCATATGACTAATGAAATATACATCGAAATTGCTACATGTTATTCTAAATTGAACCTTACGCGCTTGACATAAGGTTATCAATAATGTTTGTGGTAGGTATTATTATATTTGTGCGGGTAAGTAGTGATTACAGCGAGTCATTTGTAGTGGGTGCTCACCATGTGTGGCGGTGTAGAGTGATACGGTGCAAAACGCGTGTTATTATTGATATAAATATTATATATGATAAAGATTTCGATGTCAATGCGACACATGTGTTCGATAAAGTGAATAAAAATAGACAGACCGACATTTTTTGTGTGAAGACGATTTTGTGCATGAATAACCGAATAATTTTTGCCAGACACTAAAATTCAAGGAAGGAAGAATCACTTTTTAGTATTTGAAGGAAGAAAACTCAAGTAAATATAAGAAATATTTAACACAAAATATTTTTACAAAGTATTTGAAAGAAAAAAACAAAGGATTGAGACAATATTAAGAGAAAACGAATCAGATATAAACCAAAATGGATATAACCACAGCCAGAGCAATATCAATGTTGACGCTAGGCCTCGGTGCCTTCGTCACAGGCATGCTCCCAGCCTGCTTCTCAGAAGGAGCCAGACAGAAGCATCCACTCCTCCTATCCTGCCTCCTCTGCTTCGGAGGAGGAGTCCTCTTATCAACCTCCTTAGTGCACATGCTCCCAGAAACAAGAGAACATCTTCCACAATATTCGGAACTGACGTTGTGTATTGGGTTCTTCACGGTATATCTGGTGGATGAGTTATCACATTTGTTTTACAATAATAATGGCCATGAGAGGCATAACAATGTGGGGGAGCAAACGAGGCTCCTTCCTCGGGACCATGATGGGGAGATGAGGGAAAGAGAAGGAGCATCAGAGCTGTGCCATGTGAGTCACACGGAGCCTTGTAACAAGAGTTCTTCGAGTGTTGTTGGGTTGTTGTCTGCGTTGTTCGTTCATAGTGTTTTGGAAGGATTAGCGATTGGACTGCAGGAAAGTCCTACACAGGTAAGCAATGCTTTTAATATGATATTATGTCATTCTTTGGTCATAACATAACATCTCGCCTTGTATTCCCCGAAGGGTTCGGCAGAGGTGTATAGTAACACCCTCATTTCGCCGTTACGTTTAAGTGCTAAGCCTAATGCCATCAACCGGGCACAAATTCAAACTCCGGGCTGCTACTGAGGACACGGAAAAACCCAATAACATTTTGCCCGACCTGGGGATCGAACCCAGGACCTCACGATCAGCAGTCGCTCTTGCCACCACTAGACCAATCACTCGAGGGGATTCTCCGGAAAATATTTCTAATAGCTTCCTTCTACGTTCGTCGTGTCATCAGCTGTATTTTATATGACCAGCAGCCCCAGCATTTCCTTCCGGTTTGACTGTAATAGTACTATTATTGATCGTAGGCTGTCTCGTATGTTAGGGGTTAGGGGAACACCCGCCGCCCGACAAGTAACAGGCCCGAGAAGGCGGCGCGCTGTGTTCCGGACGCGCTTCTCAGGAGGATGTGGGGCACGGAGGAGAGGTCCGCCGGGGGTTGGCGGACATGGGACCTGCCGGGGTTGCGGTGCATGCTTTTGCGAATCCCGCGACCCCGGCCGAACGGTCAGGAGAAGGAACACCGTTGGTTTTTAGCCGGTAAGAGTCCGGCAGACCCCCTCGCCTTCCCCGATCGAGGGACATCCAAGAGGATTTTCCAAAGATAAAAAGGGGGGTTAGGGGAACATGATTCAAAAATTGAATTGACTGTACTTTTCATTTATTTAATTTCAAGTTCAACTGCCTCGTTGGTCTAGTGGTGGCAAGCGCGAATGCTGATCATGAGGTCCTCAGCTCGATCCGCAGGTAAAGTGTTATTGGGGTTTTTCGTGTGGAATTCCTCGGTAGCAGCCCGGAGTTTGGATCTGTGCCCGGTTGATGGCTATAGGCTGGCCCCCTATTACATGGGACTTAAACATAACGGCTAAATGAGGGTCTTACTATACACCTCTGCCCAACCCTTGGAGGAATACAGGCGTGATGTTATGTTATGTTAATTTAAAGTTTCTATATTTTGAAAATATTGATATCAAACATGGCAAAGTTAAGAGTTTCGATTTGCTTGAAAGATGGCGTGTTTAAACATGACGTCATTCTACTTCGAAATCCAAAACCATGGTAACAACATACAGGTTTTCGCTTTAAGGACAACGGATGCATCGGCCACTTTCACATGTCCAACAATTTAACTCATCGTTAATTCTTGTATGTATCAAGTACGGTAACCTCACTACTTAGTTTTGAGGAAATATTAAATACTTACTTGACCAGTCCACACGAACAGTGACCTTTACTTAACAAGACAACATAAGTGTTTAATAATAAACCCGTAAAAAAGCTTTTAAGTTGATCTTGTAGTCTGCAGCATAAGGATTTGATTGTAGGTTGAACTTATTATAATGTTGTATTGTCGTGGGCAGTGTCTAACCTTAGAATATCGGCATTGCCCTGTAACTGGGTTGTGGAGGTCTGATGGCAGTCGCTCCGTGTAAAATACTGGTATTCAGCCGCAAAAGGTTAGACTGGAAGCTGACCCCAACATAGTTGGGAAAAGGCTAGGCAGAAAATTGTCGTGGGAATTACAATTTGTAGGCGAAGTTTCAGGAGAATTGGTTGAGGAGAAATAGTTGAAAAATCTGTCGCAAGATTTGAATCAAACAAATCAATATACAAAGTCAAAGTATTTATTTCAATTAGGCACATAAAAGGCACTTTTGAACGTTAAAGTTACGAAGTGAAGCTAAATAAACCGTTTTAAAATCACAAGGTCAAGTCGGAAACTTAAATACACAAACAAAGTTTGAGTTCAAAATCCAGAACAAAAGTCTATCTGCCTAACTTTTTCCAAACTATGTTGGGGTCAGCTTCCAGTCTAACCAGATGTGGCTGAATACCAGTATTTTACACGGAGCGACTGTCATCAAGCCTCCGCATCCTAGTTACTGGACAATGCCGATACTCTAAGGTGTGACCGGTTGTTAGACTTTCGGGCTTCTGACTACGCGTAACGACTGTCATAGATATTCGTATGACATCCGGGACTGACTGTTTAACGTGTTCTCCGAGGCACGGAGGGGTCTCGATGTGTAACAAACAGTCACCTGTCCACGGACCGACTGTGGCAAGCGCAGCTTACCCTCACAAATCGTATGATTCGCGCGGTTGGAGTTATGAGCCTCTCTAGCGAATCCAAAACAAAAGTATTTTTAACAATGTTACTGTGAGTTACGGGGTGTCCTGCGTAAGCGACGAACGCGACGCGACGATCGCGACAAACGCGATCAAGACAATGGCATTACCTACTAGCGGCCTATGTAGCGAGAGGCGACGTAACGCGTATTTGTTCCTCGTCGTGTCGCGTCGCACAGCGTCGCGTTTGTCGCTTACGCAGGACACCCCGTTACCTAGGTCCCTCCTAGATCACGCTAAATGATGGGCGGTTGATTGTCGTAGTAAGATGACAACAATGACTTGGATGGGTGGTGTTCCTTAGCCTGCTACCAGTAGTGCAGTACTCCTTATTAAGTGCCTTTAGAACTAGTAGAGCTACTTGAGAAAGAGCTCGTCCAGCAATGTACTACCAAAATACCTATTGCTGTCGCCAAGCAGCTATGCTGTGTTCCGATTTGAAGGGTATGGTTGCCGGTGGATTTACAGGCACATGAGAATTCCAACTTTGTCGCTAATGTTAGCAACGCATCAGCAATCCTTTTAGTGTTGTAGGTAGGACAGCGGTAACACATCACCATCTACATTAAAAACATCTGCTTTTAGCAAAGCAAAATCGTTTTGGTCTCTTTTGTTTTTTTGCGTGGGAATCACGTCTGTAGTGTTTATCAATTTAAGTTCACTAGAGCTTACCTGAGCCCCATAAATATCAATAACCTGGTTTAAAGATCACGAGTGAAAGGTAGATCGCCACGCCTGCCGGCCCACGGTTGCTGTTTTCAGGGACGAATGAGACCCCTCCCTTATTGTGGGATGAATCAGTCTATTTATTCGATACAGTTGAACAGTTTTTAGTCAAAATATTTTATCACTAGTGGCCCGTCCCGGCTTCGCACGGGTGGATATTTTTCCCGTTTTTGCAACATTTTTCATTTATGCTCCGCTCCTATTGGTCGTAGCGTGATGTTATATACCCTATAACCTTCCTCGATAAGTGGACTATCCAACTCTAAAAGTATTTCAATTCCAACCAGTAGTTCCTGCGATTAGCGCGTTCAAACAAACAAGCAAACTCTTCAGCTTTATAGTATTAATATAGATTAGGTAAGTCTGTGCTCAGGCGCGGTTGTAGCCATAGACTGGGGGATCATATTATCAGTAAAATAAGTTGAGCACATTAGAATTTATTGCCGACACGTTTGGTGCAGTGGCTGAGCGATTGGCTTCTGCGCTACGGGTCATGGGTTCGCTTCCCACATGGAATAAATATTTGTATGGCCTACAGATAGTTGTTCCGGGTCTGGGCGTTTGTGCATGTGAAGATTTGTGTCTGTAAACGCACCCACGTACAGGAGAAATCCTTGTGTGGGGCAACGTTTTTTAGGTAGGTATACATAAAAAAAAATTGCCCTTTTTTTTGTAAATTATCTATTTTAGTAGATTTGTCAATTTGACGTGTACGATTTTAAGGTGGTCATGACCCCTACGACCTCCACAGACGTTTCATTTCATATACGTACCTAACATTAGACAAAATTGGGCCACCGAAGCAGGAATATTTTTTGAACCATTTGTTCTAGTAGAGTGCGCATCTTGATTGACCGTTAAGGTTCATGAAAGCATCATACTGTGTTGAATCCTTGTTGGAAGCAAACATTTCTATACATTTCTTAGCTAAAACGAGTCTTTTTAACGGAAACTTGACTATGACCATCAAAAACTTTGTTAGTTATAGAGAAAATTGTTGGTAAATAGCATATAGTTTTCGGAATGAATCTAGAAACTTAGGAAGACAGACAGATCTCAGAGATACATCAGTGATCGATAATTTCGATCCATGTATTTACAAAAATATTCAAAGCAATCTAGTTGTTGTATTTTACAAAATTTAATTTAATAACTCCATTCAGTTCATTCAGTTGGTTATTGTAATCATCCATTATACGTCGCGTCATATAGTTTTTATATTTTTTTATATTGTAATAGGTAGGTACAATAACTATTAGAAAAACAATAATACAGTAAACGTTGATCGTAGGTACGTTTCTATAGTCTATTCATTTGTTTAGTTTATATTAGTATTGTAGAACAATTATGATACTTCTAGTACGCCTATATTTACAAACAACTAGCGGCCCGACCCGGCTTCGCACGGGTGAACATTATTCCCGTTTTTGCAACATTTTTCATTTATGCTCCGCTCCTATTAGTCGTAGCGTGATATTACATAGCCTATAACCTTCCTCGATAAATGGACCATCCAACACAAAAATAATTTTTCAATTCTAACCAGTAGTTCCTGAGATTAGCGCGTTCAAACAAACAAACAAGCTTTTCAGCTTTATAATATTAGTATAGATATATAGACTGCCTCGTTGGTCTAGTGGTGGCAAGTGCGACTGCTGATCGTGAGGTCCTGGGCACAGAATAAATAGTCCTGGGTTTCTATCCCCAGGTCGGGTAAACTGTTATTGGGTTGTTTCGTGTGGAATTCCTCAGTAGCAGCCTGGACTTTGGATTTGTGCCCGGTTGATGGCAATAGGCTCGCCCCCTATTATATGGGACCTTAAACATAACGGCGAAATGAGGGTGTTACTACACATCTCTGCCCTACTCTTCGGGGAATATAAACGGTGTAAATAGACCCTTAACGAAGCCGAAAGGCAGTTATTCTCCACGTCATTGCGATAATTTTTTGTTCTGGACTATGCCTGGGAACCTAGTTACGGAGATATTGGAGGTCAAAGTTCCAACGTTTTCACAACTTTTTTTAAAATACTAGATTTGAAGGTTGTAAATGTACCTACTTGAAATACCTCTATTACCCGTTTACTACTCATTGCATCTATCAGCAAAGTGTTTTGAGTGCGTTACATTAAGCTTTACAGTAAAACGAAATTTTTCACCCAAAAAATAAGTCGTTTTCCAGCGACAATTTTTGCGTAGGGTTACTTAGTTTGATGTACTGAAGGCACGGTTGACGGCTTTGTGAAGGGTCGTTTTACACCTTGTAAGCGTGATGTTATGATAATGTTTGATCAAAACGTAAACTAAAATTGCACTCGATGATGCACCGAAATACATAAAACCGGTTAATCTTGTACGTTTTGGACAAAAAAAATGTGCAAAAAGTTTCCTTATTCCGTCCTTCGAATGACTGGTTGGAACAAAAATAAAACTAAAAAAAATATGTAATATTTTATTACCTCTTTATATGCTAAAATTTAGCAATTAGCGATAAAGAGTTACAGCCAATTTAACATAAAAATAACATCACGCCTTGTATTCCCCGAAGGGTTAGGCAGAGGTGTTTTTAGTACACCCTCGTTTCGCCAGTTATGTTTAAACCCAATAGAAGTGTGACAGTAATGGGCTAATTGTGGTATTATAATAGGTGAGGGTAGTATAGGTCAGGATCCTCCTATCCTCACCTACGGTCCTCAGACTCCATCTTTGACAAAACATCTGAAGTCCGCATTCAGGGTTTGCCAGCGAGACATGGTGCGCATTATCTTAGGATTCCGGTTATCAGACCATATAAGGAATAGTGTACTGCGCTCCAAAACTCAGATCGCTGATATTGGTCAGAAAGCTGCTAGCTTGAAATGCAACTGGGCTGGTCTCGTCTGCCGGACATGTCGGACAAGTTGTGAGCAAAACTCACGACTGAGTGGAGCTCACATAACGTTAGACGAAGTCGTGGCAGGCCCGGAAGGAGATAACACGACGAGAGGTTACCTATTGGAAGGATTGGCCGCAGACATCCTTAAAGCTGGAGGAGAGGAAGAAGGGTAGGGACGCCTTAGCCATGCAGTGGGTCGATCATGGCTGAATAATACTTCGCCTTTTTAACTATAGAACGCCATATGCTGCTATCCTTACACACTCCTTTTGCTTCATCCACATTCATACATCTTGTCATACACGCACGCCGGTTGAGAGTACTACGCACCTGACTTTTGTGAAGAACATCACTAATAACATCGATGTATGTCCTTCTAGGGATTCGTGGCTAATTACCAACTGCGCGGATCATATGGTTTGCAAGATTAAGCTACGCTTGCCGCGGTCATTCTGTGGAAAGAATAGAAGGGTGACCGATTCGTTACACATCGGGACTCCTCCGTGACTCGGAGAGCACGCTAAGCTGTCGGTCCCGGGTGTCATACGAATACCTAAGACAGTCGATACGGGTAGTCAGAAGCCCGAAAGTCTGACAACCGCCTAACTTTAAGATATCAGCATTGCCCAGTTGCTGGGTTGCGGAGGTCTGATGACAGTCGCTCCGTGTAAAATATTGGTATTCAGCCGCATCTGGTTAGACTGGAAGCTGGCCCCAACATAGTTGGGAATAGGCTAGGCAGAACATGTCCTAGGGGGCCAATTTTGGCTTAATAATAATAAATAGTTCTTCAACTAATAATTATTATTTATTTTATAACGTTTCTCTATAATAATACTAGACAAAGATCGGATGTAAACCTTCGTCTAGTAAATTTCCTTCCAAGTGGTATCACTTATCTTCTGACCTACATACTATGATAGTCTGATCCTCTTGTGATAAGAGTTCGGTACCTTCGTAACGGATCCGTTACTCCGTAGTTCGTTATGATAAGAAGTTGGTTGTAAAACTAATAATCTAGGGTAAATAATACTGTGTATACAAGATAATTATTATAAATAATATTTACATAACATTACGCCTTGTATTCCCCGGAGGGATCGGCAGAGGTGTTTTAGTAACACCCACCGCCAGTTATGTTTAAGTCCCATGTAATAAGGGCACAAATTCAGACTCCGGGTTGCTACTGAGAAATTCCTAATGGAAAAACCCAATAACACTTTGCCCGACCTGGGGATCGAACCCAGGACCCCATGCTCAGCAGTCGCGCTTGCGACCACTAGACTAACAGTGCAGTCCGATAATATTTACGTTTTTGGGAAACTAAGTTTTGCCTGTTGTTTCGTCTGATAAATTATGATAATTTCACTAATATTATAAATGACTATTACCCACTGTATCACCCGCATCCTAGGGGAACTACTTGATGTACCCGGATAAATGGTATCCTATGTGTTAATCCAAGGCATAGTCTATCTGTGTGCCAAATCTCATCCAAATCTGTTTAGCCGTTTTTGCGTGAAAGAGTAACAAACATCCATACATACAAAACTTTTGCGTTTATAATATTAGTAAGGATGTGAAAGTTTGTGTAGATAGATGTATGTTTGCCATTCAATCACTCATAAACAGCTAAACAGATTTGGATGAAATTTGGCACACAGATAGACCATGTCCTGTATTTACGAATAGGTTACTTTTTATCCAGGTACATGAAGTAGTTTCCAAAGGATTGTAGTGAAACCATGGGCAACAGATATAGTCCGCGCGCACGTAGTAGTCACCTCCCTAGGTATGGGAGTGGCAGGAGGGGGGAGCGCGCGGAAGACAAGACAAAGCAAACTGACAGAGCGCGTTGTTTCGCTCTCCCCTCTGTGTGTGTGTGTCTGTGTGACGAGCCCTCGCGCGCAGTCTATAGTTAGTTAGTTTGAAATAATGTAGTTTAAAAAACGAGAAAACGCGTTTATCTTACAAAAAAATATAACTGAAGAGTTCCACTATCCACTTCTTGGCTTCATTATCAGATCAGCTCCAAGATACCAAATTATATTATTGTCATCCGAACTACATATACATATAATGTTTCATTTCGATACGAAAATTAGAAGTAGGTTAAAATTGACTTCCAAGATTTTATTACATTGTTACCTATATTAGTTAGTTAGTAACAAGTGAAGCTATTATAAAGCGTGTAAAAAATATTACCTAGTTACGTTAAAAGTTTGTTGAAACGATTCTTCTCTCAAATATGAACAAACTACTTTCAGGTTTTTTGTTATTTCAATACTTAACACGTTGTGTATAATTAATAATGATTATCAGTGTAATTGAGTAAGACACGGCTACCTAGTCTACCTACGTGTCTTTTTCCTTCTACTGTATCATCGAGTCTCGCATATTACACATATTAATTAAAGAAACATTGTAATGTTAAGATTTTTCCGTTTACGGTTTGAATACTAGATTCCTGTGGAATATATGTAGTCAGTATACCTAATGTTGCCGTAGCCACAATATTTTTATTGCAGAAAATCGAAATCTAGTAACATAAGAACAAATTCCAGATAATATTAATGATAAACATGACATGAGGTTGACTCAGCAGTCATTGTGCCGATAGTCGTTACGGCCAATGGCTTAATAGCCAAGAGCCTCGACCAACATCTGACGAGGCTCCCGTTGGGCAGCTGGGTCAAGGGCCTGATACAGAAAGCGGTACTTCTGGACACGGCACGTATTGTTAGGAGGTTCCTCTCTGTGAGGCCCTGACCACCGGTAGCTTGGACCCTGTTCCCGATGCCGATGGGCTACTATTTTTTATATTTTTAAATGTTTTTTATATTTTTTATAGAAATATTTAAAAATGTAAATAATATGTACATATAAATGAATAAACGGAACATGACATAACATCACGCCTGTATTCCCCAAAGGGTTGGCAGAGGTGTATAGTAACACCCTCATTTCGCCAGTTATGTTTAAGTCCCATGTAATAGGGGGCGAGCCTATTGCCATTAACGGGGTACAAATCTAGACTCCGGGCTGCTACTGAGAAATGGTTAATGGAAAAACCCTATAACACTTTGCCCGACCTGAGGATCGAACCCAGGACCCCATGTTCAGAAGTCAATTTCATTGCAGAAAATCATAGTCTAGTAACACAAGAACAAATTCCAGATAATATTAATGACTAACTGCCCGGACAGACTTCGTTCTGTCAAAAGTTATTGGGAAAACAAAAGTATTGTTTTTACTATTTTCCACGCAATTTTTATGTTTTTTCTCTCCCTATGAATCTTCCTTGTGCCTTAAGGAATATATTTTAAAAAAAATTGCCGAATTGGTCGAGCCGTTCTCAAGTTTTGCGCTTAGCAACACATTTGGCGATTCATTTTTATTTATATAGATAACAGAATAATAGAATAATAATTTATTTGCATAGAAAGTAGGTACAGAAAATGCAGGTGTTTTATAAATTAGAGATCCTTATACATTCTGCCTTAAATTAGGGATGCAAACATTTAGTACAAGTGCTTAATATACTAAAATACTGTCAATATGAAAAATTCTTACAATATATTCAATTAAATAAAATAAAAAATTCAAGATGTCAGGATTATTTAAGTGACTATAAAGTTTTATCATTTAGAAATTCACAAATGGAGTAATAATTTATTAATTAATAAGACTGACAATTTCTTTTTAAACAATGGAATGGACTCGTTTTTTATTCCATCAGGTATTTTATTAAAGATAATCGGGCACGTACATATAACACTCTTCCTTAATAATGCAGTGTTATGACCACTAACACGTAGCATGTTGGTATACTGCCTTCTAACTGGTCGTGTTCTATTGTCAGATGATTTATTAAAAAGATGCATAATTGATTTTACAAAGACAGCTATTTCGTAAATGTAAAGTGATGGGAATGTTAGCAAATTTAGGGACTTGAATACAGGTACGCAACTATCTGTTACTTTCATGTTACACATTGCCTTTATGCATCGTTTTTGAGCCTTGAATACCTGTTCTCTCAGACTACAATTTCCCCAAAATATTACCCCGAATCTCAGAATTGACGCCACTAGACCATGGTAAGCAACTAATTTGGTGGGCATATTCACTTTCCTGGATAGATTAAAAAGAACATACGCTGCTGTACTTAATTTTTTGCATACTTCTTCTGCGTGTGGCTTCCAGGTTAGTTGGCTATCTATCATAACAATATCCAATGGCTAAAAATGAATCGTTTTGCTTACCAATAGCATTTTTCATTGCTAAACTTGGCATATAAGTATACTCGTAAGCTAATTTTAAGTGCAATAGCTACTACGGGAGGCTCTTCTATACAAAGCTGCGGAGTTTCCGCTTCATTATGAGTAAATCCTGCCTTGTTGGTCTAAGATTGCCTTGCTGGTCTAGTGGTCGTAAGCGCGACCGCTGACCATTGGGTCCTGGGTTCAATCTCCAGGTCAGGCAAAGTGTTATTGGGTTTTTCCTTTTGAAATTTCTCAGTAGCAGCCCGGAGTCTGGATTTGTGCCTGGTTAATGGCAATAGGCTCGCCCCCTATTACATGGAATTTGAACATAACTGGCGAAACGAGGGTGTACTAAAACACCCCTGCTGAACCCTTCGGGGAATGTAAGGCGTGATGTTATGTTTATGTTATGGTAAAGATACGAGAGTCTAAATTATAACAAAAAACGCTCGGTAAATCATAAGAATCGGCTATAAATCAAAACTTATTTATTCAAATTAGACTCAAAAAAGTACTTTTTTAACGTTCCTTTACGATCCTTCCCTTGCCAATCATCGATACTGCAATCGCGACGAAGTCTCCATTTATTTGAAAAAAAAGAAAAAAAGTAAGACAGAACGAAAAATAAATTTATTCAGCCAAGGACACAATGACAGCGTAAACAACAGACAAAAATAAAACTTCACATTTTATGTGTAACTAGCGACCCGCCCCGGCTTCGCACGGGTGCAATGTATATACTAATGTGGGGCATATAAACCTTCCCCTTGAATCACTCTATCTATTGCTGAAAACTGCATTAAAATCCGTTGCGTAGTCTAAAAGACCTAAGCGTACAGACAGCGGGAGCGGCTTTGTTTTATACTATAGCAAAAAAATATAAATTGAAATAGGTATAGTTATGGAATTACCTAGTTAAAAATTAGATCTTCGTGAGTGCTATAAGGAAAACTTGTATGAAAATAGATAGGTACTGGGTTTCTCTGCTAGGTACTTGTTTAACTATTCACATTTACATTGAGACATGGTGGTAATGAGGATAAAGTTACAACAGCTGTATCAGGCCCTATTGCGGTGAATCCCTCAACCCCAGCCATGCGTCCTCGGAGGAACACCCTGGTGAATCTAGTCGGTTCTTATCATCCCCCTGCCCTTATCCCACACTAGATAATATGGCCGGCACAACACGTATTCCTCTTCCATTCTCCTGTATCAGCCGTCATCTCAGTACTTACTCCTTTTTTACCCATGTGGAGGAACGAGGTATCGAGGGAGGATCCTCCAACCAGGCGGGTCTTATGCCTGACGGGCTACTGCCCAACTGTTGATGTTGGGAAATTGTATAAATATAAACTATCTGCGTGTCAAATCTTGATATCGCGATTCAGGATTTTGTGACGTCATATTTGAGAGTTGTCTTTATTGTCGCTGTAGTCTGCTAGACAATCATTGTGCTGCGTGATCTTTTATGCTGAATGAAAGGCCCTACCTTATAGACCATTTTGGTACCAATACCTAACTCATTTTTGACAGTTTTGTGGATTCTTTGACAGTTTTGTGGAGTCTTTTCTGCTAAACTACGTCCAAATATTAGCCAGTCAGCAAGGTCGGTAGCGAAGCTGACTACCCAGGGTGCGCCTAACGTAATTAAGTATTGCCCCATTTCCAGGCTTATTTAGATAATATTGTACCTAAACAAAATGGACTTTTTGCAAATATGATAATTTATCAGTCGAAGTTCTTATCAGTGCTCAGTTCCGTTACGTCGAATACTTTGTACTAATTGGGTTGGATTGTATGTTGACCAAGGTCAGTTTAACTAGATTAAGATATTTGCGGAAGATAAGACAGCAACTTAATGTCACTTATACGCAGAAGTTACTTAAAATGTCTATTACCACATCCTACGAGTACATACATACTGAAGTAGAAAATAAGTGCGTTATTTTTTCAAGGTTTTTAAGGATGTTTGCAAGCAATTACACTATTAGCGGTGTAGCATGGTGTGGGTGACATTATACGAACTTTACAATCATTTGTGTCATCATCCTCCTGCCCTTATCCCAACTTATTTGGGGTCGGCTCAGTATGTCTTCTTCCATACATCTTTATTAGCCGTCATCTCAGTAGTCACCCCCTTTCTAGCCATATCATCTTTCACACTATCCATCCATCGTTTCTTTGATCTTCCTCTACTCTTATAACCATCCACATTCATACTCAAAACTTTCCTCATGACATGTTCCTCGTTCCTCCGCATCACATGTCCATACCATGACAACCGGTTTCCACACAACTTCTCAGTCACCGGCGTCACTTTCAGTCTTCCTCTTACATACTCATTTCTAATTCTATCCATTCGCGTAATACCACACATCCCTCTTAGCATTCGAACGAACTTTACAATCATGACTTAATATTTCAGTTGCGCCCTAAGTATCACAATCTTAAAATACGGAATCAATAATAACTGTAGTAAATTAAATAAATGTACCCTGCCAAAATGTTATTGTGTACAAATAATATCAAATACTGACAGCTGTCACCCCCGCACCATACTACACCGCAAATAGTATAGGTAGGTATATTAACCCGGTAGTTTTTTATCTATTCGACTGCTTGTAGATGGTCTTGCGGACCGTTTCTACGTAACCGGGCAGTTATTGGCGAGATCTGAAGGGTAACCAACCAATGGGGACGAGAGTAAAATACTTAACCTAAGCTAACTACTATTACTACTACTAACATCATGACTAGCAAGCAACAACAGCACTAAAGGCGACCCCTAATGGGACTCAGACCTCGGCTTAGGGCGTTGCTTGCGAGAGGACTGGGAGGGAGACAGCTTGATGAGGGCAGAATTAACTGTGTGACTGCGGAGTCAGAAATGACGACCGGCTCCGCGGCTGCAGCGGGTGAGCACGGTGGATCATGGATTGAACCCGGTAGTCCCGTGATGGCCTATAGAACTACGTAACGATTGTCATATTTTCCTACCAATAATAAGAGCCTAGAGTAGAGAGAGAGAGTTACGATACCTAAGTACGTCCTGTGCATCTTGTGCAGTCAGCACCGCTACCAACCTTGTTGACTGGCTAATCTTTTCATCACGGCATGAGCTGTTCTCGTAAAGTTCGTGCCGTCCGACACGAGTTTGACAACGGAAGCCTATTGGTTCATCGGTAGTTATGACGTAGTCTAAAGCTAGTTACGTGAGAGAATACCTAGCGGATATTTTTATACAATGATACCTATTAAGAAAATATACCTAATACCAGTCAATAAATTCAGACTACTGCAGTCCACTTTTGGACGAACGTCTCTTCCAATCGCCAACCCTCAATAGACCAGCGTGGTGGACTGAGACCTAAACTCTTTTTATTCTAAGAAGAGGCCCGTGCTCAGCCATGGGAATTATGCCTTTACCGACTTGGGCCACAACACCTCGTTTATTATATTTAGGCTTTTATATCAAGTCTACCTTAGGTTCCATCTTCAGCTGTCATGTCGGTCCATCCGGCCGGGGACGTCCCATGCTACGTTCGCAAACAAATTACGTGTTTAAGATGGCATGTCGGGAATGTTCAGTTAAATTCGGTTTTGTATGGCGCCATCTTGTTCGCTCACCAAGATGGTGATATATATATCTTTAATTATCTCCTGGCGGTTTATGTTCATTCCATAAGGAAAAGTTTAACATAAATTCTAGTAAAATTGAGGAAAATATAATTTTAAATCAAAGTATTAGACAGACAGCTTAGTTACGGTAACTTATCAGGAGGCATTACTAATTGGAACCGCGCAGATCAATGAACCTAAGTAAAGTCCCCTGATTTTCCGTCGCCTCCTGTGGTGAGGAGGTGCTTCTTCGGTGAGGAGGACCTCCTTCGCTGCTTCCAAGTTTAAATATTGTACTCATATCTGCTTCTCCCAAACCGTGTGTAGGTATTAGTTTTGGTCAAATGTGTTCAATCTATTTAAATAAGTCCACAGTTATGTCCACTGTAGTACATGAACTCATCCAATAATATCTACTGGCCTAAAATGTCAGCACTTATAAATTCATTTAATTAAAAGACGCGCTGAAGTGTGTTCAACACATCGTCCTTGATACTTCATTACTCTTACGATTATTATGAATCGCTTATAACTTTGTGTGACAACAGTTGACTCAATGTTTTCCTTACCTAATACGTACCTAGGTACCTACAAGATGTAACTGATTACCGATACATACCTACCTTACATAAGCACCTCACATAGGTGCATTTATGTTTATAGCTGATAAACGTTTATGTATGTTGAGAATACATCATTATTATGCTATTTCCTCCGTATAGGAGAAATATTTATGCACTAACCGATAAATACCTGGAAATACTGTTTTTTATAATTTGTTGCAAGGAGTGTCATCATGGTATTGCATAATATGAATATCTATTTCGTCGCTGTGCAGTGAAAGCCTCGTAATAGCAATGAACGTAATTTTACAGGAGGAGATAATAACTGCCTGTTAAAAAAAAAGTATGACGTGTAGATGTAAGGTTCTTCTGTTTTGTTATCTATTCATCAATTTATTTCATCTTAGAGCTGTGCACGTTCGTTCTAAATATGCATTACAAGGTCTTTTACCCAACAAATGAATAACAAAATATAAAAATTAATTTGTGCTTTACGAGGTTTTCACTGTCCAGCGACGATTTACGAATAGATGCCCGGTGAAATTAAAAAAAAAACCTAATTTTCTATTTTCCTAAACCACCATAGGTAGTATTCAGAAGATAAAACAAAAAAAAATAATACGGCGAGTCATTTTCGAGTTTTTGCGAGACAAACGCACGACAATTGATGTTTATATTATACTAGCGGACCCAGCAGACGTCCTCTTGCCCGACCGACAGCAGCGCCACCTACCGGGTCTAATTGTGAATCTAAACCATCCAGGGCGCCACCCAAACGCATAAAAAAAAATTCTAATCGGTCCAGCCGTTTAGGAGGAGTTCAGTGACATACACACGTACAGTCGAATTATATATTTAAAGAAGATGTAGATAGACATCACAGACAGACAAGACATAATGGTATAAGGGACTAATCACATCAATCAGCATCAATTCACAAAAATAATGTAGATAAATTTATTCCCAGAATCTGTAATGTCAGTGTGCTTTCAGCTGCAAAAATATTAAATAGAACGGTAAGCATGCTGAAGTAATCGAAAACTGAATCGATGTGAAAAGTAGAAAGAGTGCGTTGAATGTGAATTGATGCCGATAAGTGTGTGTAGACTTATGACAACTTATCTACACTATTTGCGGTGTAGCATGATGCGGGTGACATTAGACGAACTTTACAATTCTGACTGAATATTTCAGTTGCACCCTAACTGTAGTAGCCATTCAACTATTACGTAAGCTCGGGAGGGGGGTGAGGGTCTTTGCTTAGCTTATTTTTGATGACATGGGAGACGGGGGTGTCTAGATCATGATTACGTCAGCAGTTTTCTAGACTTTAAAACTGCTGCTCATGAATAACAATAAAGAAACCTGATCAGTTTAAAAAACAATATACCAATGTTTACGTAAGCATAGGATGGGGGGTAAAAGCTTTGCTTACTTTTGCTGACAAGGGGGAGGGGTGGGTTAAAATAACTAAAATTCTGCTTACGTAATACTTGAATGGCCTCTAAGTTAAATGTATATTCAGTGTAGATAGCTAAAGATTTTTTTAAATTGCCGCTGTTTCTCGTGGAACTCTTTCATTGGCCAGTTTCTAGCGAGGTAGCTATTTAAAACTTTTATCGGCTAATTGTGGGCATACTATAAAACCACACTCTTTATAGCTCTGCATACCCTCCTTACCCTTGGATGGTACTACTAACAATAAAAATAGTTTTAAAAATATCAATTTTCATTTCAGGTCCTTCTCTTACTGGCAGCAGTAAGTTCTCACAAGTTCGTGGTCGGCTTCTGCTTGGGCGCCGAACTCTGCGAGAACTTCCCGAGCCGCCTGTGCGCACATATCGTCTGCGTCACCCTGTTTAGTGCTGGCTCGGTGGCCGGGATTGGGATCGGAGCGGGATTGGAGACCGTTGATGCGCTGAGGGAGTCTGTTGCTGTGCCGGTTATGCAGGTACTTAGAATCTTTAGTTTATTCTGCAATTAACTGTGGTTGTTCAACTGTCTTTTTCAACTTTTTTATAGATTTGTTTTTTTTATTCTACTTTTAATGGGTAACAGTTAAAAAATACATTTGAATTTTGTACCTGTGTCTATGATTGCCTACCGAAAAATAAAAATATTATTTTTTATACCCACTGAACTGTTGCGTTACTACTAGCGCCATCTATTGACCATCTATTGTAATCAATTGCAGGGACTTGCAGCCGGTACGCTTCTCTACGTGACAGTGAGTGAAGTTCTTCCCCGCGAGAGGGCGCGGTGGCATGAACGCAAGCGCAACGCTGGATTATTGCAGTTTGTTGCTGTTGTACTCGGATTTATATTGATGTTTTTGACTACCAAATATTTGGGTGAGTATATATATGCTATTATGTCAATAGAAGCTGACTTTTTATGAAAAATTACGTTTTAATTTCGTCATAAAATATTCTTGTAACTATGCGCTACTCGACAATAGATGGCGTTGTTTATTTATTTGTTGCAACACCGAGTATCTATTAAGGATGAGTGGATGATCACTGATTACTAAAATATAATAATGTAGAGTATACAGTTCCAGTCAGATACAGTTCGTGCAGAAAGAGAACCGTCATAGATTGAAGTGCGTAGCATTGCTTTATAATTACTGTTTATATAATATGTAACAAAAACCCTGTCCGACCCAATAAAGGCGTATTCCTGGTTTAACATACGTACTAGAAAAAATCGATATAAAAATGTAACTCGTAAAAACCAAAAGTTATAGATTCTTTTATTTTAATAAAACATGCGAATTTTCCCACTAAATATGGCAAATTTTCATGAGTTGACAACACTCCACCCACCGGCGAAATCTTTTTATTTATACCAATTTTTATTTCAAAGGACACCGCCCTTCACTTGCCGCGCTGTAGGCACTCTTTAACGAGTCGCCGACGCTTTGACGTAGCCGACTCGTTGCCTACCGTGCGGCACGTGTACGCTACTTGTTGTCCTTGGTGCCAGTCTCACGCGGAGATAGCTTCCGATCGGACGTCCGTACGTATCACGTGCCGCTATCGTATCGCAAACAATGTCGATTTCCAATCAGGAATATGTTGATGTGCTTAGGCAAGACCGACTGTAATTATGCAGCTGCGCGTAGAGAGTATGAGGTGCGTTTCGGTAACAGGCCAGGTGTGACAATACCGTCGGAGCGTGCGTTCCAGCGTCTACATAACCGTGTTTACATCACAGGCAGTGTGCATGGGTACGAGTCACAGTGCGCTGATGCTGGAAGACCACGAGAGCGTGACGTGGAAATCGAGGAACAAGTGCTGAATATGTTTTCCGTGGACCCCACACAAAGCACACGGTCTGTTGCGCGACAATTAGAGACGAATCACATGCGGGTTTGGGGGTGCTGAAGGGAGATGGTCAGCACCCTTATCACTACCGGCGGGTGCAATGCCTTCTGCCCACTGATTACGAACCAAGAATGGAATTTAGTAATTGGGTCTTAAGAAAAGTCGAAGAAGATGAAGCTTTTTTGAAGCGCGTGCTTTTCTCCGATTATTGCTCGTTTGAGTGGACAGGGGTATTCAACTGCCACAACGAACACGTGTTGGGGACCAGTTTCGTGGCCAGCACGATCTCCCGATCTTACGCCTCTGGACTTTTATTTATGGGGTCATGTCAAGCAAATGGTTTTTAAAAAAGAGTGTGATTCGGAAACCGAAGTAAGAGCTCGGATTGTTGCAGCTTTCAACTCAATTAAATCGGACACAAGTGCGCTGCAAAGAGTACGTACTAATTCAATAAAAAGGTGTCGATTGTGTATTAGTGTTGGAGGTGGAGATGTGGAGCACGATCGCCATAACCTGATTACAGTCGGTACAAAACCAAAAGCACATCACATTTCAAAAAAGCCCTTTTCAGGGCTACATTTAATTCAGTTGTTTCTTGGTGAGCAGAAAATAAAGTACTTAAATGATTAATTAGGTCAGGATCACTATGCCTATACGATATCAGCTGATACCTACGCGTAGGCACAACGTAGGTTTCTGTCGTTATAAGTTTGTTTGGCGGCACGCGTCAAAGCGGGCGGGCGGCTCATGACAAAAGATCATAAAAACCGTCTCACTCAGGCGGCTTCTTTGACATTAATTGTAGCTAGTAGCACATGAACTTTGCTGAGCGATCAGTGTTGCCTTTGACAAGTTCCTCTCTTTTTAAAAATAAAAATTATATTAATTGGGGAAAAATAACAATCTCATATCCATTAAATGATTACGCGTATGTGTACGCAGTACGATACCAAATAATACCGTTAAGGACCGGACAGGGTTTTCGTTACATACTGTATATTTTTAGCAACAAAAAACAGTAATGTATAATACGGCAATAGTAAATAGTTATTAATCTACACGGCTTGAAACGTTGACTTGTTGTGTGTGTATTAAACGTATTAAATGCAGTATTATCAATCAATATCTTTATTGTGGATCATAGGTAGGTACATAATACAGGCTCCGAGGACCTATGTCCTCGGAGGAACACCGTGGTGGTTCTAGCCAGTAAGAAATCGGAAATACGCTCCAACTTCCCTTGGGTGGAGGGTACCTATGTAAGAAAAGGCTGACTATGATGATGATTAGGATTAAGCCGAAGAAGAATAATTGAACTGCAATAATTAAGTTCCTTGTTTACTATTGCATCGTATTTAATCCAGATGTTATTTTGTTTTCAGATCACGATGCCGCCTGATCTGATTTTCTGATATCGAGCCAATTTACAGTTAAATAGTGTAAGCGTAGCTTTATCGATAATGTGACATTTGTATTTTTATAATTATGTGAATCCCAAAAGGACTTAAATGTGAATTATTAGATAATAAGGTAACAATAAAAGATTTTTTGCTATTTCAGGTTTTTATTTTATTTAAAGTTTTGTTTTTGATGTCAACAATAAAATAACGTATAGCTGTTGTGATGATGGAAATAACATTTTCATAGTAGTTTGTAGTGATTTGTGTTAAAATTAAACAATTCGTAAACCAACCATAAATGACACATTGCACTTGGGTAGTATTATAATATTGAATTTTTACATTTTAGTGATGAAGGCATCTCGATGGTAAGTACATTGAATGTCAACGGGTAATAGAACTATAATATGCGTATAACAAACTTTTCTAAATTCTTAGCAGACCAATAAATTATTTTCATTGGCTTACATAATTATAATTAATTAAACATGGCACTGTTCTGCGTAATGCTAGACAGGTTAGGTGGACGTAGCGACATCTAGTTGGTACGTGACAAACTGTTTGCTTACAGCTACTCGCTAACAGATGGCGCTACATGTATGTTATAAGTTTTTATTGTCGATGGATAGCGTTATCTTATTATAAAAATATTCTCTCATTCTGTTATTACACATCTAAATGCACAAAATAATCTCAGTCCACAATACTATTGCGTTATTTATATACATCAATTATATTTTATGGAAGCGATTTCTACGTACAAACTAACATTCATACTGTATATCGGAATACCTCGTATTAAACAGTATAAATAGAATGAAATTAATCCTTAAAAATATAACTACATTTTTAAATACAATAAAAGTATTACAAAATAGAAAATAATACAGATCTTTGACTCGACGCACTTATGTCTAAGAAGTAAGTACTGTTACAAATAATAACAAAAAATTATAAATTGTTAACTTTGAATAAATATTCTTAATTTTAAAAGGGAAGAGAGCATTATAATCAGTGGAACGACTTTAACTGGCGATGGTCTTCATGTGAAACAACCATGAAAAGTTACTATTTGACATATCCAAGGGAACAAAGACATATCTTCATTACCGGGTAAAATGGAGTTATTTGGGAACCACGGGGTCGAATATGGCATAGGAGACTTTTGAACATATCGTTCAAACTATCTACGATTTCAATTATTGAAATAGACATAACATAACATTACGCCTTAATTCCCCAAAGAGTCCGGCAGAGGTGCTTTCTTTTTTAGTACACCCTCGTTTCGCCAGTTATGTTTAAGTCCCATGTAATAGGGGGCGAGCCTATTGATAGGGGTAGACGTAAATACACAGCACCTGTGGCCGTAATGGTTTAAGCCCAGTGGCCAGTGGTTCTCAAATAACCGCTTTTACAGTAGTTTTTCTTTAAAAGCTTTCGTCTAAATTCAGCTAACGCGGGTTACTTATTTCACTCCAGTTATCGAGATTTACATCAAAACTTGGAAACTCAATTTGGTAGGATAAAGGCAAACTGATTATAATAAATATTATTCTTTGGCATTAGCCATTCATTTTGTAAAAGCCAAGCTACAACTACCACAGTACTTCGAGAAACAAAGCATGTAAAAAAAAACTGGACAATTCAATGCTGATGCTGTGAAACAAGAATCTCAAAATTGGCAATCTCTATAAGTGCTCCAAACGGTCTCGAACCTTCTCAGAACCATCGTAAACGTTCTAAATTCTTCTCAAAACGGTTGTTTCACAGGAGACACATCGTGACCCCACTACGACTTACTGAACGTGTATGAAGTGATCACAGACTGCTCTTTACTGTTACTATCAACGACAACTGTATTCTACGTACTAAACACACGTTTATTTTATACAGCATTGATGATGATACAAATGATAGGATAAAGAAACCACAAGACACTTTAAATGAAGAAGGACTAGGAGGTCATGATCAAACCGATTGATCAACGAAGGTTGAACTTCCAGAGTCATCCGTGTCTGTAAGATGGCGCTGATCTGAACTGGGCTGTCATCAGGTAAACGGGAATCAGAAAATGACTGACAACTACACTCTAATTGTGTAAAATTATGTACTCACCAAGCCAGCGAACGCCAATGATGGCCAACAAAAGAGCCTCGATATCGCTTAAATCTGAATTAAACTGGTTTCGTTCTATACAAAATTTTGTCAAATTCATCAAATGGCAAACGAAGGCCAATGCCTTCGTTGGCTTGATGTGGAAGTTCCATAACATACTCGTAATCGCAAAAGCTTTGATTTTGACCGGTCAAAAATTTCCATAGCATGAATTAACAATCTGACATTTCCACTACTATCCACCACGCGATGAATGTTGTTGTATTGTCAAAATGGTAGCTATTGCAATTGCGAGTGTTTTTGGCAAATATGGTGTAGATGTCAGTTTTCTGATTGCCGGATACCGGTTATAATTTTACCTTTAGATTTACCAGACTATCTCCAAACAATCTCACTAGTTCGGTAATGAAATTCCTAAGAGTTCATGTTGAATATTGTTTTTTAGCCACATCTGGATTGGAAGACGATCCCAACCTATTTGGGGAAAAGCCAAGACTTGGAAATTTGAACTCTGTTCCTACACCATAAGAAAATGAAACGGAACACCAAGAACGTCAACATCGTCCGTAGTATGTAGTACACAGAAGTCGTTGGTTTCTATCTTAAAATTAACTGAAAGTAGCGACAGCGCAGTGAAGTCGTATTATATCTATGCACCTCGATCAGCCGGTAACTATTACATTATAATGTAGTTAAAGCGAATGTCACACGAATTCATATTTACGGGTATTCAAAACGTGTATTCGAAAATAGGAAGGCACATTGTATCATTGAAAAAATATTTTGTCATTAACATTAATAGTGACATTGGTAATAATATGTTGGTAATTATTATTATCAAATAACTAAATGTGATAAACTAACTTACTATTAATAATATTTCAATATTTGTAAGTCTAATATTATTCGTGTGACATTAGCCTATACATTTTAATACTTATTGCATACAGATAACGCATTGGAATCAAAATTTCAACAATTCCCAGAATATAGTGAACTATTTATATCTAAGGCACTAAAAGGCACTTTAATTTCATAAGATCGAGACTAACTAACGGACTACAACAAGAAGCGTAATATAGACGAAAAATAAAATAAATACATTGATACATCGACCGACAGTTGCACCAATCAAGCGTACACTTGAAATAGGTAACGAAAAACCATCCACAGCATCCGAACACAAACAAACATAGCTTTGCTGCTGTTTTATACACGAAACAGTTCCGAACCAAAGAGAAAACATCAGGAAAGGTATCTTTGTAAACGTAATACTATGGGACGATCCCAAATTTGTTTAAAGTCACGATTTCACTAGCACTGAGCCCGAAATCAGGTTTCGTCGGCTTCGATCACTCTCCTATTTCTCTTTCTCTGCTTGTGTCTTCTGCGGGCTGGTTTATTTGTTTTCGGTTTAATTTGGCACTCACAACCGGCGCGCACTCGCACATAGTCCATGGACCAGCCTCCTGAGCCCGGCACGGAGAAGTGTCCCTCTGTTCTCGGCTGGGGCGTCTCAGTCGCGGTCGAGTGTAGGTAGCGAACAAGGGCGTAGGAATACGAGTATTTCTGTATGCACCTTGATTCGTTGTAGAGTCTAGCGTCGACGAATCGGCAGGGTCTGTCGACGACGTTTGTGGCGCACGAGACTTCGAAGAGCCTCTGCTGGTTCTCTCCGTCCTCGTATAGTTCTACGTAGAGGCCAGTGGGGGTGCGACCTCCTTTCTTCGTGACCATCTCGAGGACGGAGGGGCAGCACTGCACGCCCTCCTTCTGGTTACTCTCGCGACGGAGTATGGACTGCATGTCGCGCCAGTGCGAGCGCTTCCACGCCGCTGTCATGTCTAGCTCCTCGTCCGTCCTGGAAGGAAATACAAATGAATTTGAGTATAAATCAAATTGTGTATAACCATTTGAGTGTTGGTATGAGTCGCTACTTAAAAGCGGGGCTAAGTTAAGTGCATGACAAAGCTTGATTGCAACATTCGAATTACTAAGGTTTGCGTGGTCTTAGATGTCGAAACTTGATTTTAATTCAAAAATATCATAATAAAAGCTCTCAATTCATATATTCAAAACCCGACGAAGAAGATTGACAATTTTTTTGTATTTGTTCGAAATATTGCGCCTTGCAAGTAGAACAGCTGTTAGTTAAGTTGGAAACACACTATCATTCGAAAGGTTCAAGATATACAAAGCTGGTGTAATACTTACAACACGCGGTGCGGCGAGTAGTGAGGTTGGGGCGCGCGGCGCACGCGGCTCACGTTGGCTATCACGTCGCCCGCGTCCGCCACTGCACCACACAGCACCTGCGCAAATCAAAGACGAATGTTATCTTCTGAAGATACAAAGAAGAATGGTCATTGCGTCAACAAGAGCATAGATGGCTAACAGTAAACAAGATTTACAGACTTTAATGAAGATCTTTTGCTAAATAATAATAAAGGTTCGAAGTGTTTTGTCATTAAAACGACCAGTTATAAATTTTGTAGCAAATGCTAGTACAGAGAACAAGTTTATGTCTTCGTTCTTGGTGAATTCTATTATTACTATGGTTTAATTATTTAGGGCTCAAAGGATGTAAGAAGATTAACGCTAATGTAAGGCATAGTGGATAAACTCAAGGTATCAATTTATTATAGTGAAGAGTCTTCCGCTTCCGCTGGTCATTTACTAGGAAGTATACTGGGACTGGTTATTTAGTGTAACTATTTCAGTACAATAATAACTTTAAAACATCTTTGAACAAATGTGGCAATAGACAACAGTAAATTATGTATAATTTACGTAAATTAATAAGGAATAATTTCACAATAACTAAGCATAACGCGCACATCCTGTCAATAATCTTTTTAATACTTCCTGAGGTGTGTGCAGAAGTATTTAATAGAATGTACACCTAAGGAAGAATTAAAAAGATAAATTATATTTATCTTATGGAAATTGGCTTAGCTATTCCCTAAACATCTTTAATCTATCTTATTCATTATTTAGGAATTTGCAAACGGATATTAGAATAGGCATTAAACATAGATCTTACACTAGATTCAGATAGATAAAAAAAATATTGGAAGAATTTGCACTATGTAATCAGATAAGATAATAATCCATTTAAATTCCATAATAATTTAGATTTTTTTTTTATTAAATTCCTAACCTGTTGTTTAGGAAATGGTGCGACGTTTCGATTATCAATAGAGTTATCTTTGGTATTGTTAGTAATCTCTTTAATAATACAATTATGATCCGTGATAAGAGTAGACTGGCATGTGTTTTTTTTAAACATATCTAAAACAACAACAATGTGTACACCATAATTGGTTTTTTTTTTTGGCGTTTAAGCTGACTGCTCACTTGGTGGGAAGTAGTTACCACCACATACCACCTATAAATACCAACAGGATTGCTGAGATGTTGCCAAGTATAGAGACAAAATTGGAAAATCTCATGTGCCTGTAATTTCACCGGCACCCATACCCTTCAAACCGGAACACAGTTATGCTGCTTGGTGGCAGAAATAAGTATGATAGTAGAACTTCCCAAGACGAACTCATTCACAATGAGCTCTACTAATTATTTAAAGAATAAGAGTGTATGGTAGTCACTATTTCTAATTTCGGTAAAGGTGCTGATGCTGTTGATAAGAAGGCTTGAAGGATATACGTTTATCTAAATCAAACCATATAGCGTCGCTAAGCAGTGAAAACCTCGTAAAGCACAAATTCATTTTTATTTTTTGTTATTCATTTGTTGAGTAAAAAACCTTGTAATGAATATTTAGAACGAACGTGCACAGCTCTAAGAAGAAATAGATTGATGAATAGATAATAAATAGAAGAACCTTACATCTACACTTCATACTTTTTTTTAACAGGCAGTTATTATCTCCTATAAAATTACGTTCATTGCAATTACGAGGTTTTCACTGCACAGCGACGATAGGTAACATTGTTGCAAAAATCACTACACCAGCTTCCGTCTTCCAGTTCATTGAGAAAGTACCAAACAAAAATTCCTTGGCGGTAAAATAACACTACTTCTTGATAATACATAAAACAAATATATTAACGCATATAACGATAAAACTACATCACAGACAGCGTAAGACCACATTATTCACATAGCGAGCATTTGTAGACATCATATTTAACAACAGCCGTCAGAATTTCAGTTCACTGTATCATTATTATGAAACAACGGTTCCTATGTGTATTACAACATTATTTCACACCTCTAGCATCACACATCAAAGTATTAACAACCTTATTTTGAGAGCAGTAAGATTGGATTTTGAGAATATTAGTTTCTGGAAGTAGAAATTTATGTGGTTTTGAAATAAGAACAGACGAAACAATTTGACGTTTATCGTCAAAATATTACTATATGTTTTTATTTGAAATATTTTGTTTTTGATTGGAATTAGAATTCTTTTATTGAATTTGATATTCAAAGTTATGACGATCGTGATCCTTATAATCTTCGTTTTTTTTTCTGTCGCCATTATTTTAGTTTATGATATCTTTTACTTTCGTCACCAGATATATTTATTCAGTTTTTTTTTTGGTTATTATAAATTCTATAGTTTTATAGGATTAGTCCTATAAAATTCTTCTTCATGCATTCTTCTTTATGAATCGTTATTTTCTTTATGATGTGGTCAAACCAGACGTTAGCTCTTTCATTTTATCGATATTTGTTTAAAGTAATATAGTACACGCAGAATTGACCCATATCTATCAATCTAAAGAAATATTACCACGAATTCTATATGTAGCGTGAAATTAGGACGGCATTGAAGAAACTTTATTTGACCTGCAAATTAATTAGGATTTATTTTATTTGGACGTTTCTTTGAAATATTAATTATAAATTCAGACGGGTAATGAAAAGAAAATGAACGCAAGAGGCGTTGAAGAATAACCAGTAGATCTTTTAAGAACTGATGGCGATTAAAAAATTGACAACATATTTAACATTAAGACAAACAGCGGTTGCTTTGTGTATAATAATTATATTCATTTGTATCTTGATTCTGAATAGGGTTAACCCTCTCTCGCACCCTGATGAAGGATAGGATGAAATAAAAAATAAAGTTTTTTGTTAAATTTTGAATGGCTAGCCGTATCCATACGCGTATAATTGATATCATCATCTTGATCATCAATTGGCCTGACAGTACTATAATAGTCAATTTTTGATGTTTCGGTAAAACAATTGATCGGCCAATCAGTTTTTAGGCTTATGAACGATCGAGATTTTAGGCACTCAGGTTTTTGATGCATCGGTAAAACACTTTATCGGGTCCGAGTGTTCGGGCTTCATTCTGTCTTTCGTCATTCGGTATAACATTTATATGTGATAGGGATAACCCTAGATATTATTATCGTGATCACCATCATATACGATGTGCAGTTGAAATTTAAGGCCTGATAATATACAAATATTGACAATGGTCTTCTTAGCTACTTATTTACTTTTGACGTATCATTTTATATACCACCGTAAAAACAAAACCAGTAAGCTTATGGACACACCTGTTGGTTAGAAAAGAGCGGCTTAGGTTTAGATTTTCTGTTCATGTTCAATTGAATTTACGTCGTATTGGATTTTAAACGCGCATATTTAACCTATTTGTCCATGTTCGTGTATTAACAATTACACAAATCTATTTGTACTATCAATATTATGTTAGGGTTGTCTGTGAAGAGAAATATATGAGAGGTGTTGTTAAAGATTGGATACCTATTAATGTTATACAACGTGTTATATAATTCTCCATGAAAAATGTAAATAATGAAATAGTCTTTTATGATGGTTGTTGTCATTTACCTCTCAGAGGAAATTAGGTAAGAATGTAAATAACTCTCTGGGTAGTCTACTCTTTAGTTTTGTTTTTAGGGTTGCGTTTGAATGATGATTATTTTATGTTTTATTCAATTATTATTTTTGGGGTTATACTACGATTTTCAAATATTGCCAATAGACTCTTTTACCCCCTTTCGGCTTTAGGGGTATTTTTGTAACACGTTGTATAAGCAGCAGAGTAAGGTTAATGTGGAAGCTGCGGACTATTAGACAGAGATTTAAGGGCTGTATGATCTTGTCTACATACATGATTGCGATGTTTCGCATGTGTGTCGTAAGTTATAGAAAAAACTGAAGTAGAATATTGGGAACATTTTCAACTGAGTTGTAATGACAATAAACTGCCATCGTCTATTCGACAGCAAAGCATACGTTTTCTAGTGGAAATATTTGTAAAATAAAGCATGGTTTTTAAAAATATTCCGAACACGGCAGCCCTATTAAACAGTAGCAATTTACAAGTTTACCCGGGTAATTTACACATGTTTTTACGATTGTCGCCGGACGTAAGTATTCACATAATATCACATTTACATTTGGACTTATTAAGTGATACTGCTATAAAGTTATCGTCAATGGTTTTGACCTTATTAAAAAATGGTATTTTTGTAGTAAAAATAGTGTAATGTGTAAAAAATGTCGTAAACTCGAAATAATCCCTGATAATATATTATATCTATTTTTATATTTTGAATGTACCTATTGGAAAAGGTAGTATTTAAATATTGTTGTCGTATGGAGATTTTGGAAAAACATCGTGCCACCTGCACACTTGAGAAGGCTCCATAAAGTTCTTGATTATGTATGTAGTCTGCCAACCCGCACCAGGCCAGCGTGGTGGACTAAGGCCTAAACCCTTCTCATTCTGAGAAGAGGCCCGTGCCCAGCAGTGGGAGTGTAAGGGCTGATTATGTTATGTATGAAGGTTTAAAAACACAAATAAGATTTATAAATAAAGTGGTAAAATCAAGTAAATTAAATGATATTAACTTTGATATGAATGTCATTACTGGTGATGATATTAATATTATAAAAGAAGAAGAAACGAAAACACTATGTGCTTCCTTTTGTAACGTTAAAATACAAATAAAAGTAGAAATCCAAAAATTAAATGAATAAGAAAACACGATCACGATCATAGCCACATAAAAAAAAATGTTCACAATTCCAATAATACAGAATAGCATTGTAATTATTATTGACAGCTTGCTAATCTGATCTAATCCTAAAATTAATGATATTTTAATCAACTGACACTCTCGTTTTCTTCCATTGCCAAACCATTTAATTACCATATTAATGGACTTATATAATAATAATATATCATACTTAATCTATTTAGTCACATTAGCGTAGCCGAACATAAGGAAAACAGGTCAAATTAAATGACACCAATAAATTATGTAAGAAACCAATCGATTTTAATCGTCTATGAATAAAATATAATATGGATTGTAAACAAATGTATTGGTCAACCGCGAAATTTTATTTCGGTAGGCTGTAGCTATAAAAACGATTGCCAATCAAACACGTAATTATTCATTGGTTATTGAAAGCCTCTGTAAATTAAAATGTTAAGTTTATTAGATGGGGCCTAATACGGTCAGAATTCTTTTTTTTTCTGTTGAATATATTTTTATCATAGGAATTATTTTGTTGACGCCTTTTTCTTCGACGCGTATTGAATTATGTAGGTGTAAATTAATTTTATTTGTACCCTTCATGTTGATACAGTTATACTTAGACTAGCACCTTATCTTTTGGCTGAAGTGGGTCCAGAATTGTTCCATGAAGAATTATTTTTATGTCAAAATTATTTCTGGGCAACGATTTGGGTAATAGATCGTTCCCAAGCTTTCTATTGAATATGACATTGAGATGCCTCTAGGTACTCTCTACTAATATACTATTATATCTGGAGAAATATTGTGATCTGACAACAGATTTGAACAGTAGGTAACTATGTCAGGAAGAAAAAGCAGACAGACTGATGTTCTTGAACTATGATTCTTAGATTTAAATTTAAACTTAAGATAACCAAGTTTTGTTCGGCCTAACAGAATTATTTAAGTTTTTTTCTTAAAATAACAATACCATATACGAATATTTCTTGAGTTATTTTAATAAATTTAATTAATGTTAATGACAAACGACAGTTCTTGGAAATCATTAACGATATTCTTAACAAAACATTTGATACAATGACGACGAAGATCAAGACGTCCATAAACTTTAAAAGTGACTCGTATTTCTAACGGGTTATAGTATATATTCAAATGACAATGGGCGTTTCGAACGGTATAATGTTGGTATAGTCCGTAATTAGCAGAAAGCGGGATTAACTTAATTTATTGGTTATAGAAATCAAGTTAATTATTTGAATTCTATGTTTTTGTGCGTCGTAAATATGGAAATTGCTTATTAGAACTATAGATTTATTAAGATTATTTGGGATTCTGATATTACTGTTATAAATTGTATTAGGAAATTGTTTCTTTAGCTATTTGAATTAAAAACGTATTAAAGTTAACAAGTCGAGACAAGTCCGTTTGTTTCCTATAATGATGTATTTGGCTTAGTTTTCGGACGAATACGTGAGAAACATGGTTTTATTATAAAATTATTTATGGAATGGATTGAGAACAAAATGATTATTTATTAAAGTATTTATAGGGTTTTATTAAAAACTGGATGTTCCGTAGTACTTCGAAGCACCAAATTTTTTTTTTCCTAATTTTGTTTCTCCTAAACCACAATCCATCGAGACGAAAAAAACAATACAAAAAATACTCAAATCAGTCGAGCCTTTTTCGAGTTTTTGCGAGACTAACGCACGGCATTTGATTTTTATATGATAATAAATTTTCACACTTACATTTATGATTTGACACCTATTTTTAAATGTATAACAACATGTAAATGTAAAGATATAAATTATTATTTTAAAAGTGATAGATAATAAAAAAATATCGCAAAGAGAGACTTTTTTAGTTAGAAGTCTAATTGCCAACTGCTATGAAAACGAGAGTTTGCATACTTACGATTTCAAATCGACTAAAAAGCAGCAAAATCCGAAACTCAGCCAGATTGCAACTAAACTAGAAACCGATAAAAGTCTGCAACATGCGATAGCTAGCACAGAGAACAATCGGTTACAATTCCAGCTTTCAATGCAATTGAAAACCAATAAAAGGTTGCACAAACGAACACCTACATAGACAGATAACAGCGTATATTGTAGCTAAACTTATTGCCATAAGGTTCGGGTTAATTGTCAATAAACACGCTATTAAAGTCAATATAATCAATGTGAAACTGAATTACAAATTTAAAGCCAAACAAATTTCCAATTCTTAACACAAACGAAATAGAATTGAATTTCCCCTGGCAAAGTGGTAAATAGAATCCAAGTGATTTTTTTTATGTACTCCAATAGATGATGTTAGGTAATAAAACTCTCATTTGTTTATCTTATACAATGAAATAAATAAATTGTAGTCGAGAACAAAGTAATGTGCATTATGTAATATTTCTTTGAACCTACACTTGTGCTCACAACTCGTAGGTGTTGTTGTAATTAATTACTTTCTTGTTTAAGAATTAGAGTACTTTGTCAAGTATAAAAAAAATTAAACGTCATATCATAATGATTGTCACACATACTGCTATGATAAATAATTTTCAAGGAATAATAACAATGTTGTTATTGAATGTATATAACAATGGTATCAGGATATGGGTGCTACTGCATTAACCGTCGAAGAACAGATAGCCACTAGAGCAGATTAAGTCTTTGAGTGGAAATCATGAACCTACACATTTAGTGTGGGGCCAGATCGACTAACGATCTAAAGGAGGTATCTGTGGGATAAACGGAACGCAGTAGGCGGAGGACCTAATGAAGTGGTGTAACATGTGTGAGGCTTCTGTGAAATAGTGGACCGCTATAGGCTGATGGATTCGTAACCAGGAATGAATTTCTGAGTCTATTCTATCTAAAGCTATGCTGTCTTCCTATATATCTGCATACAGATGCTAATGCTATCTTTTATACCTTCTACAGGCATGAAAACAGAACGGATAAATTTCTTAAATTTTTATGGCGTTTCTGTCAGATATTAGCTGCTTATCGTCTCACACTAACTCAATTGCAACTAATCAATTATTCTTAACTAATGACAATAATTTAGATTGCTTTTGAAACTCAGTTTAACAATGGAAACCCATACTAGGTTTAAGCTTTAAGCGTATATTAGATTACCAGTAACTCTAATCCCTGCTCAAGGATTTCCACAAAACATGTAATTGTACATGCAACAATCACTCAGCTATCATTTATATTTTCTATTACATCAGCTACAGTGGCGCCCACAAATAGGTTTCTAATTACAATAACAATAAACTATAATGTGTCCATAAGAGATTGTCAAACAAT
This sequence comes from Amphipyra berbera, assembly GCA_910594945.2. Lineage (NCBI taxonomy): Eukaryota > Metazoa > Arthropoda > Insecta > Lepidoptera > Noctuidae > Amphipyra > Amphipyra berbera. The sequence goes on along the minus strand of OU343136.1, from coordinate 1,716,011 downwards.
ATAATTAATGGGCTCAAACGGTTGATTCGAATCACAGCCATGGGAACTCCTTAAGTCATAAATACATCATTATTATTACTGCTATACAATATTGAGCTCTTAAATATTTTGAATAAGATATAAATTCGTGTGCGTAATTTGTTGAGGACATACAGAAGGCATAAGGACTAGGCGTGGCCGAAAGGTTTAATGTTACCCGCAAGTGGGCAGAAGTGGGTAAATATTATGTATTAGCAAAATATATTATATACAATCTTGAGCATCATAATTTATTTCTTGTAGTTAAGGTTTAGGAAATTAATAAACCTGTCTTATTTGACCTCTTTGATATGACTGATAAAGTTACGTGTATTCTTCTTTCATTACCTAAACCAGAGAATAGAGATGAGTAATTTGAATTATTACGTGGGTGTACAATCAAAATACCTAATTCGTTACATCGTGTTTTCATTTACTGCAAAGGGCAAAGGCTTTTAACCTCGCTCCCGCACGCTGGCGCTCAACGTGTGTTTTCAATTACGTCTGTCAAATTGTCAACCCACAAACCACATAAATCAAGGATTAGCTAACTAATTTGCCGCTGCACATAGAACAATTTAAAACGATTGTTCGTAATCGATACATACGAGTATCGGACGCGATCGGTGACAATCGATTGTTTCTTTAGATTGATGATGTTATTGTTGTGTCGGATGACGTCATCAGACATGCTTCTCGATACCTATGTTTATTGGGCTATTGTGTGGTTTAGTGTTTACATTCGATAATTAATTCGACGAAGAAGACATTTTCGTTTATCTGATAATTGGAACTGTTTAGAGGGTTACGTACTACTGAACTTGTAATTGCTCAATTACACAGTTTTAACTCTTTCCAGCTGGTGAGTTCAATATAAGTCTTGTTGCGACAGAAAGTGTATTAATTCATTTTGGAACCGTATGTAGAAAGTCTTTTATTTCAGTTGCAGTCATGGAGCTGTCTTGTGCTAAGCAAAAGCTTCTGCAATATGAAAAGGTTTTTCGTAGATCAACGCGTTTTTACATTTCGTCTGCAAAAGGCCACGCACACTGCATTTAGGACAAACTATTGTCAAATGATTCATCATTATTAATTTATGTGATATTTATCAGTTAGCAGATCAAAGAAGAACCAAAAAATTACGAAACATAGTTCACAAAAAAATGCTACGCGACGCTTAGCATTGAGGAGGACACAAACAGTATGAATCCTAAAATTTTATCGCAATAGTAGTAGTATTTGGAATATCTAAATACTATCCAATAGTAATAATAGAAACAAATCATCCATTTTTATTTCCAGACACACCATTTGCTCGCCAGGTTTTGATTTCAAAAGCGGTGCCATAGACACATCTACGCTGAATAATGAAAAATTAAAAATGGAGTGTAATAAATCTTGATAGGTTTGACACTGGGGGAATAAATGTGTATTTAATACATCGTTATCTGCTAGTGCACGCCGCAGCGGCTTTTAGCGTATCTTGAGTCTCGAGTGCGCGACGGCGCAAGGTTGGCACGGATGGAAATTCATTGATTTTAAGGTTTTAAGCACATGAAATTGCCGTTAAATCGAAATAGACGGTTTTGAACAAGAATTAGGAATCCTTGATCGGCAAATGGTTTGACGACCACGTAGAATGTTCTTCTGCTCACAGTGCAAGTTATTAGCCTTAAAACTTGAATCCTTACAATGATTTTACTTCTCATAATTCCTACCTGAAGAAATGGGCCTTCATCAACGTACCCATACTATTAAAATAATGCATTAATTAAGTCTATGTTAACAAACTATTTCACACCTAGCTCTCTAAATCCTTGCCACCCCTACGCAACACCGGCGGGATCTGCGCACACGCTTCGCACTCCATTAGAATTAAAGACATTCCGATTCGGAAATAATCCTTTTGAGTTGTGAACGTGAGAAGCGACGGCGATGAAGGACGAGAACTTGGAGTATGCTAGCGTATTGAGAAACAGACGCGTTAATACAATCAAATGAATATGGCTGAATAGGTAATGAGTAGACTATGGCTCATAATGAAGAAAATGCATTGAGAATTGAAGGTTGGAGACAGGAAAACGATGAACATGTGTGTTTATCATTTGCATTTCTGCTATAGTAAATACATACATACATAATATCACGCCTCTATTTCCCGAAGGGTTGGGTAAAGGTGTATAGTAACACCCTCATTTCGCCATTATGTTTAAGTCAGGTGCGAGCCTATTGCCATCAACCTATTCTATTCTATCCTATCCTTTAACCTATTCTATCTATTCTGCTATAAATATAACTAAAATTGCTTCAATAATAATAAGATAAGAATTTCAAGACAAAAAACAAACACTTGCTGAAGAATTTGAAATCCGTTGCATGAAAGGCAATGAAAGTATTTAGTTAGATTGAACTAACTCTAACTCACGAGAGGCTATAAAACTCTTTACACGGACATCGTCTTACTTTTATATGAAGACAAAACTGCACTAAAACAATGAATGGGGACCCTTAACACGAGATCAACGAAGCAATAACACGATATAAACAGGCAATAAATAAAGCAATCGTGATGGAGCCGATGTCACCGACAGCCCACGCTTAATCGATTGTATCGATACGTCTTTATCGATGCCGATTGTACTCGAACGCGACTCGATTATCAGATGATTTGTGTAATTGGCGCTAGTGAGCCGAGTTACAATATTTATATTTATAATCTGTATAACGATGTGTTTAGTGATAATTCGAAGATTAATTTAAGTTGGCTCTGTGAAAAATGACTTAATTAAATTTTTAGTAGCAGGTATTTATCTGAATATGGCGCAGCATGCTAGGAGTGTTATTCAAGAAAACCTACTTTATTGAGATTACTTAAAACGATACAAAATCTTCGCTTCCATTAAAAAACAAATAATAATGAGTCGCCAAAGCTGACAGCCAAAATAATTTCCTGCAGATTCCAATCATACCCAAAAATATAACCAGACCAAACCCTTTCAATTTAAAAGTAAAAAATGAATTGTCGCATGTCATTCGCGAAGTTAATAATCCAACGAATAAGAAGGAAGGCATGGAGAATTAAATGTCAAACAATCAGCCTGATACCCCGCGTATGGACAGGCCAGACTTAAGCTCCCTCAGTGATTTAATCCTTTTTAACGGTATAATGTTATTTACGAAGGAACATAAAGGGAAATCTCGTATCATGTGTGACAGTTCTCATGATAGTAAAAATAAAGCCGGGTTTCAGGAATTAGCAGATTGTTTTATTGAATATTATTATGAGTCAGCGTGGTTTATATTTGGGAATGTATTTGAGTTCAGGCTTAGTAACAAAAGTATAATGTCGCAGTCGTGGTGGCCCGGAGGTTATAGACCCGCTTCAAGAGCACCAGGTTGCTGGTACAAAACCTGGTATGTACAGTAGGGGAATAAATAGGTTCGTCAGTTTTCAAATTCATTCCTTTCCCACATCGCGGGCACATGTTACGTTTTCAAACTGTTGAACGGAACAGACCAACGCATGGAAAATTATGTTTAATTATTTGGTAGCAAAGATCAAAATTGCCTTTTGCCTCCATATGACGTAATAGTACCATATAATGTCTTTGATTTCTTTTAAGGAGTTTTGTTGTAAATACCATTACACCCATCAATTCGATGATTAAATAAACTGACATTTCTAGTGGTTGTCGTTATGTCACCATTGTAATTTTTAATATCCTGTCAAAAAATACTTGTATTTTAATTTCTATAATGTTGGCAATACTTAGTCGGTAAAATAGGTTGTTTCTTGCACTGTGCAAGCAAAAATAGACCTTAAGGTGTATAATATTTTCGTTCCCCTACTGTACCTACCAATATGACTTTTTTAATGTCGTAAATATATACGAGTACTTTCCAAATTAATCTAAAGCACTACTGACATACCTACGGCGAAGAGAAACATCGTGAGGAAAGCTGGACTTAATGGTCTGAAAAGGCCAACGGGCGCTGAGCAAGCGTGGTTATCAATCCTCGTTCTCTCTGTATGGGAAGAGGGCTTCACACAATGGGACAATTATTACAGGCTGGTAGCGAATTGTGAATCTTGTTATATTTGCTTTGTGTGTAAATGAAATTTAAATTGATTTTGTTTGTAAAATATAGACTATATTTATTATTCATTAAATTCCGTAATTATGCACAATACTACGTTGAACAACTAGCTATAAAGGAAACAATTAATTTAGTTAAAGAATAAAATATCTACGGCGTTAAAATATTCCTAATCCAACTTCAAGGCAGTAAGTTAGTTTGTCGCCATATTGGATTTCCAAAAATGCAAGTAGCTCAACAGTCGGTTAGCATTTCAGTTTCTAAAGCGTGAATACGTTTTAGAAACTAATAGGTAGACTTTTGGCCAAATCCGTGAAGTTATTTAGGTTGTAGAGAATGAAGTATTAGTATTTTACTACATACCTATGTAAGTACAGCTTTTGCTACCAATAGTATGTATGTATATAGAGATCTATTGCATTAATATCACAATTTACTGAAATCGTCAAATAATGGTAACTTCAGAGAGTCAGTAAAAGAAGGTTTGGCATTATGAGCGAGAAGGGAAAGTCCAGATGCAGCAGAAACAGAATTGGAAAAGCATGGCTTAAAGACAGTAAACAAATACATTTTGGCGATGACAGTGAAGTAGGGAATATAGAAGAATGGTTGAAAATTGAAGACACTTTTAATTAGCATGAAAATATTGCCTATGGTCATAAAAATAAACATCAATGCACAACACATTTAGCTTATCAAGACGCATAGTCCAACAAGTGTCTACAGCATGCAAGGAAACGAAAGGTTTAAACGAAAGTAAAAATTCCAAAACATACGGTACGCCCCCACATGTCCGACACAACATTTACACAGTCCCTTATCGAAAACAAACAGGAAATGGGCCTCCAATGAACGAAGGTGTCCAACAATATGTTCTACATACAAGCTAGTTTGGACAAACTTTCCAACAAATATTGGGTCGCCACGGAACCCTTTGATTTGGTGCATGTTTGGTCAAACGTTTGTGTCAACATGATCATTCATGTTGGAGATAACCGCCACCAACGAGAATTGTTTTTTTTGACCCACTTGTTTCTGGCGATTTGGAAATGAAACAAAAACAGGTTGAAAATAAATAAGTTTGTGAATACCGAGGTGATATACTTTTAAGGGCAATGCATAGTTGATAATCAGAAGATATTTCAGTTATCATTGAATGTTAGTGCTGCGAATATGATTGAGTGTGTAAGTATAGGAATAATGAAAAAGGAAAAAACGAATGAGATTCAGCAAAATGATAGCGACTTTCCATTTCTTATATGGCTCCTTGCTTGCTCTTGCATATTATTGAATCCAATAAACGTCATTACTTCAAAGTTAATATTAATAATACAACGCCTGACCTGATAAAGAAGGAAACGAAACCTGTTGCTCTAAGCTCCAGTTTTCGTTCAATAAAGTTATCAAGTAACCACATGTCAGATAACAACTTTAATGTAATTCGTGTTATTACTGATTTTACGCTGCCTATTAGAATTATATTAGATTTCCTTAGTTTTAGACAAGCGCCAGTTAAAACTAGCTGTTAGGTTGCGGTTTCGTGAACTATTAGTGCAACGGGCCAACGTCTTATGAAGTTATGACAATTAAATATCTGATCGGGTTTTCCGACATAGTAATTAAGGCAATAACTGCAATGTGCCTCGGGATTGTTTGTTGCGGTTGTCAAACTGCGATCACTAGTTCGCCAGCCAAGAATTTGACTCAATAGTTATTATCTACAAAATGCTCTTCGATCGTTGGGAAGTTTATGTCTTCACAAGCCTTCTGTTCCAAGTATTGGTAAATGGTAAGTTTCAATGTAAATTGGTTTCGAAGCGCGACCGTTAGATGTCGCGATCGATGAATTGAGTTCTGTAATTGAGTTCTTAGCTTCTTTAAATGTTGTACCTCCAGAGACAGGCGACTTTAAAGTAAGTATAATTAGTAGTCATAAGATCAAGCAATCAAACATCAGAATTGAACATAATTAATAAAATAAATAAAGTAAAACTTAGATTGATTGCCTTAGACTAGCTGAATTTATGACTTTTAATTGGCAGCTGAGCCAACGTTGTAAAATTTATTGCAAAATAATGGTTCAGAATTTCTTCAACTTATTGTAAAAGTACACATCTACTTTTGTGGTATATTATTGGGGCTTTTACATTAATTAATCAAAGTACCTTGTACAAGATAAAATTCTTGCTGTCTTTTTTGTCTATTCGTTCTAAGGTAGATGCGAGCAAAGTTTTACTACAATTGTCTAAATTTAGGGTTAGATTGTATCCTGAAAAAGGCCATATCTGGGCACCCTATAAATTGAAAAGTAAACAGGAAAAAATAATAAGTTAGCCTGGACTTATTTGTGTTAGTTTACTTTATTAGTTTAAAGTTCTGAATACATAAATAGGAAATAGAGTAATAACGACATCGAAAATCTTTTGGTGTGTATCCAAATTGTCCGTCTATGGACGATTGTAAACTCGTCGTTATGTTTCAAGTCTTTGGCGATACTCGAACAGTCAATTACGTTCTATTTAATTATGTCTATAATTAAATACCTAATACTGATTTAATTATTTATGCCTTCAATGTCAATGGATGACTAAGCGTTTAAATTATTAATTTAAATTTAATTAAGCACCTATTGTTAAAAATTTCATTATTCATGTGTATGAGTAACGCAGTGAACAAAATGGATTTTTGTGAATGCGGTTTTCTTTTTTCAGAATAGAGCTGTGACGTAACTTGGTTTTCAATAAATAATAAATATAGCGAGAAAATGAAAAAGATATAAAATAAAACCTCAAGGGATAAGTTCATTTGTAGGGGCCTGTAAGAACGAACATGAATGAACGACTTTTTTGACCAGCGAAAAAGAACGTTTGGTTTCTTTGAAAGAGGTGTTATTTGTTGTAACTTTTTTTTGCGTTACGTTACTATCTGTCTGCTGGGCCGATATGTACACACGACGACAAATCAGGTTACACATTTCCAGTAGGTATGAGTTCAAAAATGTCAGTTCAGTAAGTCAGTCCAGTAAGTCAGTTCAGGTCAGTAAAGTCTCATTGTACGAAAATTACTTTACAATGAGAGGTCGACATAAACAGGAAATTAATAGCTTGACATGTTGTCTACTTTTTGTAATTAAAACAGTTTTGAATTTTAACGTTTCTTTTTTCTTATGCATTGCGATTTGTGCCTTTTTTCGTTCCTTTGTCACTTAATAATGATAACAATGAAATATTATAACAGTGACTTCTGTTCTAAGAAATGCCTTTATTGTTTTAGTTTCTGTAAAGATATTAGTTGCTTCCCCAATTTAGATAGCTACAAATAAAATATTACATGAAAATAATAAATATTGTGATAAAGATTAAGAAATGGTGTGGAAATACCGGAATGTTTCTATTTTTATTGGTTATTTAGTTTATTGTGTGATAAAATAAATATAACATAATAAACGACGAACATGATTTTGAATTTCGTATCATCATATTTTATGTATTTCATTTGTCATATTTCATACTTGAAATTTATTTTACTGTCATAATGGTTGTAAGTAGCTCGGGTTTTTTTAATCTTTTCATATTTATGTTTCTGTTATGACGTTTTGAAATACTTTACTACGCATGACAAAATTTTCTTGATATATTTTACAGACGGAGATAAAACGTGTTAACAACATTAGGGAATGATGATATAAATATTATAGTTATAATGAATAATAAAAAAACTTTTAAAAGTCTTGAATTTTTGAGGAGAAAAGTGGCATTTTTAAAATTCTAACTAGAAAAAGTTAATTCTACAGTAAAAATGGAACAAAGTTATATAAATATAGAATAATTTTAAAGCTCTATTTTTAGTATCTATAGCCTTTTATCCGCGTATAAGTCTCAGTTTAACTTGACATTTCGCAGTTCAAAATCATTAATCATAGTTTATTGGAAACTCAATAGCCAGGAATGTATTAAAAATAAAAACTGCAAACTTAACACCAGCTGCGTAATCTATACAAAGCTGGCCGCTTTAATCCGACAAGATTGCAATGTCACATAAATCAATTTCAATTCAAAAGGATTGTCGACCATATAAATTAGCACGTCTATAACTGAGACAGGCTCGCACGCTTCAAGTGACTGTGGCGAAATAATACCATAGTCATGTACTTGTGTCGCTTAAATAAGTAACAAGCGCCAATACTGTTAAATCGATAAAAGGGTGTATGACCGTGCTTGCTGGACTTGGCGGGGGAACTGCCATGCCCGCGGATATGTAATTTTAGGGCATTAATGTTTTTCAATTCGTGATTTTTCTTTGGTGTAATGTTGGAAGTCTGTTTTTCTAACTTTCACTAAAATTAATTTATTTAATAAAACAGGAAACGTGGTTTATTTTAGAAAAATCATTTCTGTGTTTAATTTAGATGTTTTTTTAATTACATATTTATTATGAATTAACTTTTTTATATCGGCTAAAACTCTGCCACGAACTTTTTGGCCGGAGTTAGAACAAATTCAGTATTCAAATCAGTTCCTTTTTGAAATCCACATTATGTTTATTATGCTGCTTATTTATATTCGATGTTCAAACAACCGAAAGGGCAGCAAAGGCATGCAGAAAAGTGAAAATAAAAGCGTGAGCGGCTTATCTCTAAACTTTACACGCAATAAAGAACAAAGTTACTGCCGTAAATGGAAACGCGGCAGTTTTCAAGTTGATCTATGAAATAATAAAAACGGTGCGTTTTTTATTGCGCGTTCTAATTTTAAGTCGGATTATTTAAACGAGTTCGTATTTTTGTTTATAATATTATTTGAATGAAGAATTGGCGTAACAGTGTAGGACTGGTTGTATGTAGGTACTATTGTGATTTGAAAAGCTCTCATTTTTTTCAATCAATTTTTGCAGATATGGATAAAATGTCGAAAGTATGTAGGCACTTTTGAGAACCTGTTGGGCAATCTGTAATGATTGCATTATTTATAATTATACATATAATGCTATAACATGGGAATATTCCGAAAATTACGAATTACAACTAAACCAGGCAATATTTTTTGCTAGAATGTGTAATGTAGTTTTGCCAGACCAAAAAATATTGCCTGGTTTGGTTGTAATTCGTAATTTTCGGAATATTCCCATGTACGTAATTATCCTACAGCACTATACTTGATTCTTGTATTTTGGCTGAAAACCATACCAATCTGGAACCCATGAGGTTGGCATAGTCACCAAGTGTGCACTGAGGCCTCAACAAAAATAAGGTTAACAATTATATTTATTTAATTCTTTTAATCTTTACATAGTATAAAACAAAGTCGCTCCCGCTGTCTGTACACTTAGATCTTTTAAACTACGAAACGGATTTTAATGCAGTTTTCAGAAATAGATAGAATAATTCAAGAGGAAGGTTTATATGTATATTAGTATCTACATTGCACCCGTGCGAAGTCGGGGCGGGTCGCTAGTTTTTTTTATAAATTGTACCTAATAATTAGATTCCAGTTTCAGAATTTTCCATTGCCTTTTCAGAATCCTAATATCGCCACATAAAAGCTATCAAATTTATAGTCAAACGAATTTAATAGTACCCTAGGTGGGTGTGTCACGTAAAGATTATCAGCGCATAAAATTGAGATACTCGGCGATATCACAAATATTTTAATTCACAAATTAGTTGCTTATCGTATAGACGGTCGTTATTGTTGTATCTTTATTTAGCCGTAAATAATTATAGATACGTTTATTTGTGGAAAATACCAGAAATACTGACGGGGTATAAGATACTGTATCGGGAGGAATATTCGAAAAACATTAACAAAAATTAAGAACGTCATTAATATCATCACAATGTTAGGAATTCAGATGTTTTGAACTACAATTATGATAATGAAATCTCAAATGCCGTCTTCTTTTCGTGTGGTTAGTGACTAACCTGGTGTCAGAGTTTATGCCGCCCATGGGCCTCTGACTTAGCTTCACATGCCGTCGAGAAATATCTCTCAGGCATGCCGGTTTCCTCACGATGTTTTCCTTCACCATTGTTAAGCAAGTGATAATTATATAATACGCACATGAATCCGAAAAGTCAGAGGTGCGTGCCTTGGGTTCGAACTCGAGACCTTTGACTTGGCAGTCCGACGGTCACACCACTAGGCTATCACTGCTGTTCGTAACGTATATCACAGGTGAATGTTCTTGATAGTAATATAACCCTGTCTTGTCATCGTTCTCTAGCTCAGAGCCAAGAGTCTTCGCACGGTCACGGCCGTCAAATACTATTCGCAAGTTAGTGGGTGTGAACACATATATTGTACAATATACCTTTTATTGTAGTGTGGGCATTTGTAATAGGATAAGCGGAATTCCGAACGGATTCAACAAAGATGCGTTGGTGGCGCTTAAAGGTAGGGGCATATAAATAACGTATTAGACATGGGGATTGCAATTTGAAACGTGCAGTGTGTTGCGAGCCTATTTTGAGCCGAGTGAACCCGACCGAAGCCGAGCGATCTTCATCTTCCTCGCCTTTTTCCAACTATGTTGGTGTCAGCTTCCAGTCTAACCAGATGTGGCTGAATATCAGTATTTTACACGGAGCGACTGTCATCAGACCCTTGCAACCCAGTTACTTGGCAATACTGACATCTTAAGCTCAGACTATTGTTAGGCTTGACTCGATGTGTAAGGAACGGTCTTTTTCCTGTACCTATTTCGATGCTTTTCTTTTTAACCTTAAGGTTGACTGGTAGAAAATGCCTTATGGCATTAAGTCCGCCTTACCACCATAGTGCATATAAGTATAAATAAATAAATATTACCATTAAACTAAGAATATTTTGTTTTACTTAAGGGATCCGGAGATACAATAGAAGTCGCTTCGTGTAAATTCAAAAACCTTTCATGTCGTGTTTTTGTGATAAATTTTACCAGTTTTAATTATCTCTCTAGTAGAGCAAACCGTTGATAGATAGATAGTTTATTGGTAATAACATAACATCACGCCTATATTCTCCAAAGGGTTGGGCAGAGGAGTACAGTAACACCCTCATTTTGCCGTTATGTTTAAGTCGCATGTAATAGGGGGCGAGACTATTGCCATCGACCGGGCACAAATCCACACTACGGGCTGCTTCTGAGGAATTCCACACGAAAAAACCCAATAACACTTTGCCCGACCTGGGGATCGAACCCAAGACCTCACGATCAGCAGTCGCACTTACCATCACTAGATCAAAAAAGTAGGAACATACTCGTACACGTGTACTACAAAGTCATTTCTATATAGGTCGTTTATAAGCGCACTTGTTTGTGGCAATGACATTGGCTTTGAAAGCCAACGGTGGCTTTAATTTGTTGTAGTTCGTACCAGTTTTCACTAGACTAGGCCATTCATATGAATCGGCTGTTGGGCCTCGTGTGTAGGGCTCGATGTGTAGAGGTGTGGGAAAATAGATCGGAAAATGTGGAATATTTTTAGTACCTACTTAAATCAAAATATTAGAAGTATTTTTTATTTCTAGTTACGCGAATAGCTACGAAATTATTAATTACTAGCTGTGTCCTCACGGCTCCGCCCGTAGCTTATGTTACTCAGTCATAATGTAGCTTTCTAACGGCAAAATAATTTTTGAAATCGGTCCAGTAGTTTTTAAGTTTATTCGTTACATACAAAAATAAAAATCTTTCCTCTTTATAATATTAGTATAGATTATTTCCTAATACTTATGGCCAAATACTCAAACGTAAAGTACCTACTCAATTTTAAGTTGCCGTTAATTTAGTGCCGTCACTGTCATTTCGCCTTAAACTGACAGTGACAGCACGGGACTTGACGGCAACTTAAAAATGAAGTAGCATTCGAGTTTTTGGCCATTACGAATGTAATATTATGGACTCGTTTTTTTATATTCCTTTGTTTGTATTTCATCGTCAGAAAAATAATTACGAATATTTAATTTTATTTATCATCCGAGATCGTCCTCAGATAATATTGAGATGACGGCTGATAGAGGAGAATGGAACAGAGATACATGTTGTGTCGACACCACCTAGTGTAGGATAAGCGCTGGGATATGATGATTATTGTCCCCAGAAAACAGGCTAAACGAGAGCGTCTATGTTTAAAATAAAAAAAAAAAACAATTTAAGAAAATATTTAAAAAAAAGAAAATGTACACCAAAACTCGAAGTCCAAGTTGATTTCATTTTAATTATTCGCATAATTAACAGAATTACAGACAACAAAAGAAAATACTTATGACACGTCTAGAAGAGCATCTCATTGTTTTATTCAGTAAGCAAATCACGTTGTATAGTCAGTCGGGAAAATGGGTGGGCTTATTGTTGCACCTCTACGGGGCGGATGGCCAATCAATCACTGGTAATTATGTATAATTTTGATCTTAATATCCACTACTAGACAACTGGTATATTTTCTACTATTACGACCAGCGCTGTCAATCGCGGGGAATTGGGGGTTAGCGCGGGGAGAACGCGGGGAATGACAGAAATCGGGGAATTTCGGGGAATTGAGACCAATTTCACTTTTTTCGGTTTTGTGTTTGTAAATGCACCCAAGATACAAGAGAAGTCGAAAGAGTGAGGGAAGCGTCTAAAAAAAAAAGTCCAACTATCGCTTGGGAATGAATCAAAAAGTAGCGGGGAATTTCGGAGAATTGACAACACTGATGCGGGATTTTTTTCACTGATTCGAGATTTTTTTATTGGCAGCACTGATTACGACGGTTTACTCGGCCCAAGGGGCTCGTGGCTAATCCACGCGGATCATACGATCAAGGTGGATAGATGACCGTTCGTTACACATCGGGGCCCCTCCGAACCTCGGAGACCACGTTAAACAGTCGGTCCCGGGTGTCATACGAATACCTATGACGCTCGTTACGGGAAGTCAGAAGACCGAACTGGTCTAACCTTAGGATATCGGCATTGCCCTGTAACTGGGTTGCGGAGGTCTGATGGCAGTCGTTCCGTGTAAAATACTGGTATTCAGCCGCATCTGGTTAGACTGAAAACTGACCTCAACATGGTTGGGAAAAGGCTAGGTAGAACATTATTACGACGATTCAAGTTGGGTTAATAAAATAGGAGACCAATTCTATTAAAAATAATTGTTTAAAATCGCAATCGAACCGCGGCCGTTTGACTGTTATCTCTGTAAGAAAAAAAGTCAAACAGCTATGGTTCAGCTGCTGTTCGATTGTGAGTTTTAACAATATTGTTAGTAGAGTTGGCTTCTTGGACTGCATTGTAAGGGCCGTGCAGTGCATAATAGTACAATATTGCGTTTTTGACGTACTAGTATGTATTGGCGGCTTATTAAAACATAAACATAATCAGTCCATTACTGTCTCACTGCTGGGCACGATCCTCTTCTCAGAATAAGATGGGTAAGGCCACCACCCAGGCCTGGTGCGGGTTGGCAGACTACAGACTACATACACCGTTGAGAACTTTATGGAGCCCTCTCAGATGTTTCCTTAGATGTTTTTAAAGTTGTCATAAAATTTAAGCAGTAAGGCGATTTCGTCATTTATCATAGCTAAGTGTTAGTTGTGGCGTGACTACAGAAAAATTACCCACAGCTTATGTGTTAATCAACAACAGAGTTTAAAGTTACGGCGGCCTCATTTAAAGCATTGCGTACGGCAAGTTTTCGGTAGCGAGACTATACAGGGTTAAGAGGAAAACGCATTACAGAGAGGGCCACAGCCAATAATGCTCCCACGGAAATCTCAGGCGCCCAATATTGCACCCCGCTTTTCTTGTCCTAAAGTACGTAACTACTATATGCAGGAAATGGTATCGTAATATGTAACCACTTCACTACTCTACGTGATGACCTCAAAGTAGTAACATGTTTATGTTTAATAGGTACTTACGATAATATGCTCTTATTTCATTTCCAATATATTATTAAAATCTTTATCATTCATTAAAAGCCTTTTTTTATAAACAGAGGTTTTATGAGTCTTATAAAAGAAAAGCGTGTCATATTTCACGTTTTCGTAGATTTTAAATAAAGAAGTAAACTTTCACTTTTATTTCCCGCCAAAGTTAGTAAAACAATACCTAACTAAATCTACGCCGTCACAATAAAAAAAAAGTTCAAATATCGAACGCACATCGACATATTTTCAACTAAAAAAAAAAACTATATAGTGCTGTTCCGTTGTCACAAATTCGATCACAATGTTACCTAGTCGATTAATAATCGTTTAATGAGAACCACGTTTTAGAGTTATCGCGTTCTTCCATGACCACAACAATGACTTGGATACATTGACCTTTTGCACGCGTAAACTACAGTTAAGGCATGAAATAGAATTTATTGCTAATAAATGGTGCTTTTCATAATAATTTTCCTAGCGTAAGGTAACATTGTAACGTTAATTTGTCTTGTAATGTAAGTATTTAGTACAAGTATATGACTATGTTAAGAAGCAATTTTCCTGTTATAACAAAAACATGTTATATATTAAAATAACGGCTTTCATTTAAATAACTAAGTATACAGACACTTTATGTTAACACAAACTATCTGTCTTGTAGTTGACAAAACTATAACGTTATTCGGCGGTTGCAATAACTTTTTGGAAAATAATAAAAACAGTTCTTTTTAATACGTAAGTATATTTTTTCTCAAAACTTCCGCATTGTGCACTAACGGGAGAGTAGGAAATTGTTTGATGTTTGTGTTAACTGAGCTCTAGATTTTCGTATGCGTTTTATAGACGATTGAAACGTTCACACATAAAATGTTTATTGGGTTTCCGAACGATATTTTTAATTTTATACGAGCATTTTTTTATTAAGAAGGTCCTACGCAGAACATTAAAATTGGATTTTTAACTCTTTTATTGCTGGCCAGTAATGTATATAGGAATGCTTGTTCAAAAATATTTAAATTATATTTTTACGATTATGGGCGTATCGATACATTCTGCGATCGATTTTAATTTTTTATTAATTAATGTTGTAACTTAGGAATGCAAATGTCGAATGTAAAATGTTATGCGAATTTATTGGAATATAATATGGGTTACATTTATTGTAAATAAACTCCCACCTGCCCACTCCCAGATTGCTTTTTAATATTTATCATTACCTCTTAAGTGTTACCGAACATGTAATTATTATTTAATTTCAAAAGCAATTTATTCGATGATAAGAAACCTATTTAAACACCGCACTACTAAATTTAGATGAAGGTGCCTATACTCATAAAACATATCAAAAATGGAAACTCACCATTTTAATTGCCATGAGCAGAAATAAATTTGTCCAATGTATTGAATAAATCATACATAAAACAAGTGGTCACTACGTTCATTTGAAAACCTTATTACACTTCGTAACTTTTTTAAATAAAATAAACACATCACTAACTTATTGGCTGTATAGCTTTTTTTTAAATATTAATTCTGTATCGATTCCATTTTCGAACGCGCGCCGTACGGGTGTTTGCTATAAGCGACTAGTGTTGCCCGCGACCTGCTCCATACTGCACGGGTAGCGCCTCTATCGCATAATGAAGCGTCCGATTAGACTGAACCGCTTTATTGGAATTCCATCGAGTTTTCGCTCATCATCGCGTCTAGTGATGAATTTATTTCTGAATTAAAAAAAAAATGTTTGATTGTTAGTTTTGCTGATAAGCCTACTATATTTGTGGGTGATGTTACCTAAATAAGTACCTACGTAAAATTGCGCCATTTCGTATGGTTTTCACGTCGTGTTATCATGCCAGACGATACATTTCGGCCGGATGCATGAAAATGACAAGGCCATGGTAAGGACGCACGCGAAAATTATTGTATTAGATTCAATATAATTTTATGTGACCAATAAGTAGAAGCTGTACTTCCATAGGTTTTTTATTCGAAAACAGTTTCTTAAACACGAATCTAAGCTGTTATATTATTTACTTTATTAATTAAACTAGAGCTTTTAGAAGAACACGAATGAAAGAAAATGTACCAGAATTTTAGGTAAATAGTTGTTTAACCAGAGAATTAATATTAGTCGCCATCTTGTTTAGCACGACTTATTTTTTTTTTTTTTAAAAAGCGTTGCCCCACGCTATGATTTCTCCTGTATCGTGGGTGCGTTTACAGACACAAATCTTCACATGCACAAACATCCAGACCCGGAACAACTATCTGAAGGCCATACAAATATTTATACGAGAATAATTCATGCCATGGAGAAAAGATTTGCCAGTCAGCTAGACTGGTAGTGGGGCAGACGTCCAAGGTGCGTCGGACGTAATATTGGTGACCATTAGCCTTACTTTGTCTGAAAACTTAAACGGCTAAGGTAACATAAAGGTTTACTAGCGGCCCGTTCCGGCTACGCACGGGTGGACATTTTTTTAAACATATTGGAAAAATAAAGATAATTATAGCTTAGGTTACTCAGTGATAATGTAGCTTTCTAACGGCAAAAGAATTTTTGAAATCGGTCCAATGGTTTTTAAGTTTATTCGTTACATACAAAAATACAAATCTTTCCTCTTTATAATATTAGTATAGATATAGATTATTCTACTTTATTTTATTATTTATGTAGGTTACTACTTATACAATAATTGCACATATGTGATGCTGATGAAGAAAAATTAATCGGGATGTCGTCAGTCTCGTATGATAAAGAAAAGCAAATTATAATAAATAAGTAAAAATTGCTGAAATTATGTTTACCTGATGCTCTTTTGGCGTGCCCTATCGTTAGACTTCAAATGGTAGATTTTTTAAAGTAATCTACGACAACCCTACATTAAAATTAAATGTTTGAAAAACAATATGGCAAATTTTATAACAAGCAGTCAAAACACGTGACTTTCCTCCTTTTTTTTTTCAGACCAAGGCATCCCTTATCACCATAAACCAGTTATATCAACACAATGGTACATTAACACCCACCAGACAGTCGCCAGTGGCTCCAGACACCCGATACCGATGACGGCTGATGGCGTGACCTATTAAATACTAATTTACTGACATTGATACACATCACTAGTTCAATTTAGTCGATGTTTTGGGTTATCGATTTAAAATTTGTGGGATGAGCTTTGTTATCTGGCATTATGGACTATACCTACTGATTTAGGTTCTAGTATGTTAAGTATTTGACCACGTGGAAAACACTCGGTAAAGAAGCCCCCCCCCTGTTGGGAAGAAAGGGGCGCTTTCCATTTAATTTGTAGCAGCACGCATGCGCTACGTCACGGAGATATAGCTGGGCCGCACCCGAGTCGTATCCAGTATTCAGCAATAGCCGAATATTACTTACCGCGAGCAGAGTGGCCAGCGCGCTTGCCATGCGCATAGTCGCAGCGCGGCGAGTGCGCGGGCGGCGCTAAGTGACGGAGGCGGCGGGCGGACGGGCACGCGCGGGCCGCATCCGGCCGCCCTCCGGTCCTCTACCACCGTCGCGACGGCATCGCGCACCTGAAACCAAAAATACAATCAAATAGATATTCCACGCTGGATGGATCGGTGACATTACCGCAGCCAGAAAAGGATAGCGCGATAAAAACATCAATGGAACAAATATGAAGGCTTACATCTGGCTTCTTCTCTCAGAACAAGCCGAATTATTTCATTCGTATGCTGACGCAGGGCGGAGCAACAGTCAAGGGCTAAACAAAGATGGCGGCGATGGTCACAAGAGCGCATGTGCAAACCCCGCTAATGATGTTCAAGCTCCTCCCATAACTGTATATTATGTGGATAATGATGTAACGTCCAATGACATCAAATCAATCCAAATTCATGACAATATCTTATATCAAAAGTTTATCGATTGTTCGTTTCTTTACCACGGCTAGATGTTTTCGTATGAAAAAGAAAGAAATAAGTACTTATAAATTACCTACAAAAATTTTAGCAAAGAAATAGACCTAACCACAAGAGGACTTAAAAAAATAATTTAAAAATAAACTGACTATCATAAAGGTTTTATCGATCAATAGTATGTAAGCTGGCTAGCTCATGCATTTTCTTCATAACCTGCAAAAGATCTTTGGTAAAATAAATTGTCCGGAAATAGTCTAGCCACATAAGGATACATAAAAGTATAGAATTAATCAATGAAAAGGTGCAATACCTAAAACCAATTTTCCTCATCGTTTACCGGAAAATATTTTTCTCAAGAAATTCATGCATCATCATCATATTTGCCCAATAACGTCACTTTTTCATTGTCAGAGTCCAAAATTTGTACTATTATTTGTATTAATAATATCTGTGACGTCATATGTCACGCCTCCGGCGCTACGTCACAGGATATGTTCGATTATCGAGTTATCTGTGGCGCCGCGATTGTAGAGTTAAAATATTTGTTTGATGAATCAATCAGTGACAAGTATTTATTGATAGCGTAATCTATTAAAAATTAGGTATCTAAACATTTTTCTGTTTCAGTAGAATTTAAGTACGTCATCTTATTTTTGAAAACCTCGAGTTTAACTAGAATTGCAAACGCCATCTTGTTTAAAAAAAACAGAAATGTAATGAATAAACACGTAATGTATTGACACGTTTGGTGTAGTGGCTGAGCGATCGGCTTCTGCGCTACGAGTCGTGGGTTCGATTCCCGCACGGAACAAATATTTGTATGGCCTACAGATAGTTGTTCCGGGCCTGGGCGTTTGTGCATGTGAAGATTTGTGTCTGTAATCGCACCCACGATACAGGAGAACTTCTAGTAAGGGACGTTTTTTTAAAAAAAAATCTCTTCAATCCGACCCCTTCTTCACGTAAGCTTTATGTGACCAAATCTTCTTGTTGTACCGAACTTTTAGTTCTAGAAAGATCACGAAGGTTATAAAGGTTACAGTCACATTACCCGCCCAGAAACTCGCTAGGGACTCACAGTAATTTTATACTCCCGTGTCAAATATTACCGACTTTAACTAGTTATATCGCATGATGAACTTGATTTATCGTTCAATGTCAATCCTTGAATGACCGTAATCGGTTGTAATCGGTATTCCGTTGACCTAACGTCGTGGCGATGTGATCAGGTTCTTACGCGTTTCTTTCAGTATTGTCTGCCGATAATAAGGTTCACCCTTAACAAGGCAAAGGTAATATATTTCCCACCAACTTTTTTGGAAGATGTCGCGAAAGCCTTGTTATATTTTTATTTTTAAACCTAGCAATATTACATTTTTTTACTATTTTTCTTTATAGAAAACTAGCGACCCGCCCCGGCTTTGTACAGGTGCAATGTAGATACTAATGTGGGGCTTATAAACCTTCCTCTTGAATCACTCTATCTATTGCTGAAAACTGCATTAAAATCCGTTGCGTAGTTTAAAAGATCTAAGCGTACAGACAGCGGGAGCGACTTTGTTTTATACTATGTAGATAAGATAAAAATAAAGAGTACTACATAAAAATACTATTTTTTTATTATTTATAAAAAATTGCCAAATTGTCTGTTATATGCTTTTCTTAAAACTTTATGCCTTATTAAGGGGAACTATTAGTGCAAGTGTGAAAGAGATGCACGAGGTTCTTGTTACGATCCCTAGATAGGAAAACCGTTCTTGGCTTTGTTAGGCCTTAGTGCACCATGCTGGCCTGGTGCGGGTTGACGGACTACACACACTATTCAGAGCTTCTTTTTTTTATACCTCTCTGTTGTGCATGTTTCCTCACGATAATATTCTTCACCGTTAGCGCAAGTACAATCAAATTTTGATCCGCACATGAATTCGAAAAGTCAGAGCGGGTCGAGAGGTGCGGGCCGCCATCGAAATCAGACCCGACAGACATGAAAGGCAAGTGTTCAACCGTTACGCTATAGTTCACTCGCAAGTGCTAGTCACCTCCTGAGGTACGGGAGCGGCAGGAGGGGGGTGCGCGCGGTAGATAAGACAAAGCAAACTGACAGAGCGCGTCTATTGTTTCGCTCCCCCCTCTCGCCGCTCACATACCGCAGGCGATGACTAGGCCCTCACGCGCGGACTATACCACTGCTATCTGTGTTTAGTCCCTTATAAATCTCATTATATGTTGGTCATGTTGGTCTAGTGGTCGCAGGCGCGACTGCTGAGCATGGGATCCTGGGTTCGATACCTGGGTCAGGCAAAGTTTTATTGGGTTTTTCCATTAGGAATTTCTCAGTGGCAGCCTGGAGTCTGGTTTGTGCCTGCTTAATGGCAATAAGGTCGGCCACTATTACATGGAACTGGCGAAACGAGGGTGTACTGAAAACACCTCTGCCGTACCCTTCGGAGAATATAAGGCGTGATGTTATGGGCCTTCAACAAAGCCAGTTTGGTGTTGTTTATTAAAGACACGTGTCAAATTAATGTTTACGACGTATTTTGTTAACTATTTAGCACATTAGTGACGTATTTCACATACAATAAAACTACAAACGTAGTAGGCAACAATCAGTATGCTTACTATATATACTTGACGCGAAAGTCCATCCGTTTGTTGGTTTCTACTCTCTAGAACTAGTCGATAACTTACTATGTAATTTGTGTGTGAAGTTCTTGTGATTGATAGATTTGATGGTACATTCTTTGATAATGTAGTAGGTAGGTCGGAAGCAGCGTTGTACTACATTGATTGAAATTTACTTCAAAACTGTGAGAAAAATATTTTCCTAAGAGTTGCGAAATAACAGCAGACCAGAAGACCAATGTAATGCTAAACCATGTATACCAGTCCGGTCGTTGAAATTTTGTATAAAAGGTAAAGAAAACATTGGATAGCCGCAGTTTACCATACTACATTAATGTAGACCGATTGATAAACGCAAAACTAGTTTCTGTCAATTTCTTTGGCATAATTTTCCTTTAATTTTTCAACCGTTCGTTCCTTTCACCGAGCGGTATTGGTTAAAGTTATTGCTCTTGTATCTTTATCAATGACGACAGTTTTGCACGGTACACCCTCCCATACATTAGTAGGTATCACAGGTAAAATTAGCTCACGAGTATATTTTATTCGGCTTGGCAATAAAAAATGCTATTATTAGTAAGCAAAACGAATCTATTTTGGCCATAGGAACCGGACATAGCAAATAAGTTGCTGAAAATAATTTGGGAAAAGTTAGCTCTATAGAAAGAAGTTTCTATTCGAGTTGATCGTGAAAATAAATGAGACACCCATAGTTTATTGTCAGTGGTGTCGATTCTGTTGCACACTTTGACAGGACTAAACTAAACTAAGGGTGGTTGTCTCTTTCTGTTTCAATAGAAAAAGAAAGTGACAGTTGCGTTTAGTCTAGTTTAGTACTGTCAAAATGTGCTACAGAATCGACACCAATGTGTGTTAAAAAGTGTCTGTAAATGCATCCGCGATACAAAAGAAAAGGCAGGGTGTGGAAACGTTTAAAAAAAATAAGCTGTCGTGGGACGTCTGGCAGATGAGAAACATCGACTCATTTTATAAATAAAAAAATCTGGCCGAATGAATCCGAAGAGAGCAGACGAGTTACAAAGGTCTGCCGTCGTGTGTCTGCCATCGAGAGCGTCGCTACGTAACAACCGTTCTCACAACCGTCCCGCCGCATAAAGGCGCTGATAAACTCGAGCATTCACTTATAATGAGCATATTAGCGAATTTTACAAGAGACAAAAAATGTATTAAAGTTCAACAACATTCAAAAACTGCGAATGCTTGATTTTCTGTTACAAGAGAATTCTCAGGTTTATCAGCACCTTTAGATGTTTCACATCAAAAAACCAATAGGTCACGACCAAAGCCGCGTTTTGTCACTATCAGCTAATAAATCGTTTTAATTAGTGATGATGCATGCAAAACAAATGATGGGCATAATTGACAGATATAGACGCGTGACGTAACTATATAGCAATGTTATAATGTTTGAGGACAAACGGATCTGGTCAGGTGGCGTTGAACTGTGACATCCTGGTCAGATGCTTTTACATCCTATTTTAAGAGCGGAGCAGAAAAGAAGTTTGAAAAGGAAAACTTGGTACCTATTATGAATTTACTTATATTTAGGGTAAGTCATTGTAGTCGGTTTGTCAAGGCGTCAAACCGGGTGTACTAGCAAAATTTAGAAGAGACCTGCATCCAGCCGTTTACTTAAAAAGTTCGTAAACTTTTATAAAAATTCATGTTAATATGTAAAGTTTTTTAAACGTGGACAAAATTCTTCTGGATATCCTCCATCGTAGATTCCTTATTATTTACTGTACCCTGGGGAAGACAGAGGTTTATGTGGACTCTTACTAACTAAACCCACGGTGTTCCCTCGAAGAGCTTTGGTCGGAGTCGTTGGATTCGCTATTACATTCACCGTAACCCCGGCAGGTCTTGGCTCGCCATTTACTTTGGCAGACTTCTCCTATCTGTGGGTTCTTACCCCACGTCCTGAAAGGCACTTAAGCCCGCCACTCGCCGACTACTATCTTCGATGGCACTACTACTATGTACTTGGTTGTGAAAAATATTTCGTGTATTTCGGGATTAGAATATTTTATATTATACTGCAGGTACCTGTAGCATATTAAGCCTTGTTTAGGCATTGGAAATATGATTATGGGTGTGAAAAGAAAAATGCAGAGATTGAATATGGAACTTATAATAGTTTCATCATCTTCCTGCCCTGGTCCCAAGTTACTTGGGGTCGGCGCAATATGTTTTTCTCTTCCACTCTTCCCTGTCAGCCGTCTCATTATCATTTACTCCCTTATCTTTCATATCCTCCCTCACACAATCCATCCATCTTTTCTTAGGTCTCCCTCTCCCCCTCCATCCATCAACATTCATATTCATCACTCGCTTAGTCACATGTGTTTCATCCCTCCTCAGCACATGCCCATACCAAGACAAACGCTTTCCTTTCAACTTTTCTGTCACTGGTGCCACTTTCAAACTTCCTCTAATATACTTATTTCTTACTTTAACCATTCGCGTCACTCCACACATCCATCTCAACATTCTCATCTCCGCTACGTGTAATCTTCTTATAATAGTTTATTAAATTCGAATTAAAAATGATCACTTGGAAGATTATAATATTTGCTAGTGCCAGTCTTTTAGCATAGTGAAGATAGAGCAACCATAGCTTTTATAATCGTTTTGTAACTGGTCAGTACTAAGAAGACCAAAGAAGATTACCCACACGATTTAGCCACACGTTTGGTGCAGTGGCTAAGCGATTGGCTTCTGCGCTACGGGTCGTGGGTTCGATTCCCGCACGGAACAAATATTTGTAAGGCCTACAGATAGTTGTTACGGGTCTGGGTGTTTGTGCGTGTGAAGATTTGTGTCTGTAAACGCACTCACGATACAGGAAAAATCCTAGTGTGGGGCAAGGTTTTTATTTAAAAAAAAGCATTAGTTATTTGCAATGTAAAATAGAATAAATACCAACATTAAGTTTACTAACGCGACGCGAGGTTTCGGTAGAGCCAAGATTTTGCGGAAGCCGTTTACGTCAAAAATTCTGTATCCGTGTATTAACAAACATCGTGCGCATGCGCTGTTTGTTCGGAAAACGGAACTACGTGTCTACGACATGCGAAAATGGCAAAGAGCGACGTACGTAGGAAGAAGCTAAAAATAAAACTTCGCAAATAGAGTTACCGTATTGATTTATCGCATATCAACTATGGGTATTCATGTAAATGACACGTAATTAATAGCTGATGTGATGTTGTATTAATTACCTATACTACAAATGATATAATATGGGGGCTCGTGGCTAATTACCAACCGCGCGGATCATACGATTTGCGAGGTTAAGCTGCCCTTGCCGCGGTCAGTCCGTGGATGGGTGACCGTTCGTTACACATTGAGACTCCTTCGTGCCTCGGAGAGAATGTTAAACAGTCGATCCCGGGTGTCATACGAATATCTATGACACTCGTTACGGGAAGTCAGAAGACCGAAAGTCTGACAACCGGTCTAACCTTAGAAAATCGGCATTGCCCAGTAACTGGGTTGCGGAGGTCTGATGGCAGTCGGGGCATTCTTCGAAAAATATTAACAAAAATTGAGAACGTCATTACATCATCCCAAAGTTAAGAATGTAGATGTTTAATACTATACCTAATTATGATAATGAAAACTGAAACTATACCGCTGCCGTCAAGCAATAAGACAAGAATAAAAACAATCTGACAATACTATAACGTTAACAACCCGGGAGAAGAATGATTTGTTAAAATAATGTTAAAAAATTTCGAATATTCACCGAGTCGCTCCGTGTAAAATACTGGCACTCAGCCGCAACTGGTTAGACTGGAAGCTGATCCCAACATCGTTGGGAAAAGGCTAGGCAGATATACCTACTACAAATGATATAAGTATAAGATGTAGCGATATTTCGTTATTAAGCATCCTGGCTGTTGCTCTCAGCCGCTATCCAGTTACGACAATCTGATTGGCGCAGTGCCGCAGTTTAGTTAACACTGCTCAAATGGCCCCGGAATCGTCGCACTGAACTAACATTTTCAGCCTTTGCTAGAGACCAACTTCTCAGTAAGTCTACGTCTTCCCACTTAATTAATTTCCTTCATATTCTGGGGTTTAACCATTTTCAATTACCAGCATTATTCTTCAATGGCCACTCTAAAGAATCACTATAATCCACGCGCAAGTGCTACTCACCTCCTGAGGTATGGGAGCGGCAGGAGGTAGCGTGGTAAATAAGACAAAGCAAACTGAAAGAGCGCGTCTATTGTTTTGCACCTCCCTCCTGCCGCTCTAAAACCTCAGGCGGTGACTAGCACTTGTGCGCAGACTATAGAGGGTGTAAATTAAATCATGTAATTCCTTCAAACTTCGTAACGTACTGCTGACATAGACTATACCAGCACGGGATACCATTGGATTCAATAAAAAAAAATTACAAGAAGTAAACATGTGTTCTTAACGTGAGGTATTTTAGCGCCCCGAGCGAATTGCGCGGCTATCGCTCGCCGCGTGGTTATTTAACTCTGGGCGCTAAAATGCCTTACGTTAAGAACACAATGTTAACGTCTTGTATTTTTTTTATTTATCCTAAAGTATCCCTTGCAGGGTTAATCTATGTCAGCAGTACAACACGAGGTTTGAAGGAATTACATGATTTCGTTTATACCCTGTAGCGTATATATGTGGCTTTTGTGTGTAGCGGAAATATAGAATACAAAACGTCTAGATCCAAACAGTTATCTCGGCTTGCAGTTCCAGACCAAGCCTCTTACAACACTCCTGGATCCTATCACCTCATCAAATACCTTCCAAAGCTAATTACTGCACACCCAAGTAGCACCATAATTAGTGAGGCGGTAAACATCGCCAGTTGCGTAAGACTCGATCGGACTGGTTTCAGTAAGAGTGAAATTTATTGTAGGTAACACCCAACCGGTTAGGGGCTAGTTGAAAACTAAACGGTTTTTACCATGTTACCATAATTTTAACTAACTGCTGTTTACCCAATGAGATCCAGCTGTGCCTCGGAGACAACGTTAAGGTATTTATTTTGGTTTCAGGCAGAAATATACGACTGTCCTCATGGTAAGTCGGAAATCTCAAAAAGTTCCTATCACTAAGGGTCATGCCACATCTGACGGAAGATACGTCACCGATCTTCCATTCCGTAATTTACTCGAGAAATTTTAGTAACGCATCTTCGATCAAATGAGTACGGTGTGAGATGTTTATATGGAATTATGTATACCGGCGGAAGATCGGATCAGATGTGGCTTGGTCCTAACTATCGGGTAAGTAATCCATAATTGAGTTGAGAAGTGGAGATCAGTAATTAACCTGCACATGGTAGGTCTGAAAGCTCAACATAGGAAAAACTACATTGATCGGGGATGAAAGGAATATTTCTTCTAACGATTTATTATTTATCTTATCAAGAACTCTAACTAAGCTACTCGTGTCATTTCCCGTGGCTGTCGTAAGGCGAAATAAAGGTAATCTTAGGGAAACGGTCAGTAGGTCTTGTGGACTGTAATACCGTCATGCTTGGATCACTTATTGAAGTCTGTCTACGAGTATATGTAACTTTATCGTATTTCCAAAGCAGCGAATTTGACCTACAACCATTTGGGAGTCACTTCAGAAACGTGGTTTCAATTAAACCTGTCATACGATACATCTATATCAGTTACTCCAATACTTCTCAAACATACTTCAATGCAATCATAATTAAATTAAAATCTGACTCAAATATTCCATTAACTATTAATATTTCACCGAATACCATTAGACTTCAATCTTTGGCAAAATCGTGCATATTATTAATAATACTTATAATAAATCATTCGGAACCCTTCGCTTTTGGATTCCATATGTAAAATATGTTGACTTAGGAATGAAGTTGAGGTATTCAACCGACTATTAGATTTGATTCACTCTGTTGTGGATACAACTTCACTTTGTCTGTCCCATGGAGAAACATCGCTCTGGTAATGTTGCCGAGATAAAGATCGCCATGAGAACAATGAAAATCATTAAAAATGAACTTCTCCTTCTTCTTCTTCTTCATGACACTTTAGGGCACCATATTGCTGACATTTTTGGTTTGTTTAAGTGTCCTCTACCCATAGGTATATACCAGTATCAATGTGCACCGAACTTTGACAAAAAATATAGATGGCGGCAGGTTGACTATACCGCGAAGGTTCTATCCCCTTTATCGAAACCATTGCAGCATCAATACTATCTCCCATCATTCTCATCGTTGCCTGTTCATTCTACTCACAGCATGTGGTTTTAGTCATTCTCATTATAGCTTTAAATCTACTAAACTCTTGATAGTTCACGTTATTAAGCTTTCGGTCATGGTTATAAATATCCAAGATTTTATATGAAGTAAATCGATTAATATGATTTATGATCGTATTATGAATATAAATCATAGAGTCGGATTTAAAATTAGGTTTATTGGTCTATTAAAAGAAAACAAGATGTTATGGTGTTGCCAAATTAGATTTATTCATGTCATCAATATAGTATTGGTAAATCTTCGGAATTTAAGAAGTACGACTGTTCTGACTATCATACGAATATCTATGATAATGACGCTTGTTACAGACAGTCAGAAGACTGGACATTAGATAGAGTACTGGTCTAACTTTCAGTCTATGCCTTACAATTTCTTTTTTTAAAACATTGCCATACACTAGGGTTTCTCCTGTATCGTGGGTACGTTTACAGACACAAATCTTCACATGCACAAACACCCAGACCCGGAACAACTATTTGATCCATTTGGAAATCGAACCCACGACCCGTAGCGCAGAAGCCAATCGCTCAGCCACTGCACCAAACGTGTCGTCAATTGCAAACGCACAGTGTAAAAAAAATCTGTTGATACGATCTCGAGTCGCGAATTCCATCTCCGAATGAAATATTATTATCACCTACATTTTTTTTCCAGTCTAGGAGTTTATGCGTGTAAATCTGTTTATTTAAACTTAATTTGGTTAGACTCGCTGGAAATTTACTCTAACATAGGTAAGTACTTCTTTTTTTCTTTATTTTTTGTTGTGGAAAAATATTCATGGCTTTCCTTAGCCCGGGGTAGGCGTGGGAGTTTGCCGGACTCTTACCGGCTAAAAACCCACGGTGTTCCTCCTGACAGTCGGCCGGGGCCGCGGGATTCGCCTAAGCATGCACCGCCAGAACATAAGTACTTGGGAAAAAGCTTGTCAGATGACAAATATCTTAAGTACTAACAAATCTTCACGCTTATTATATTGAAGGACATGAATATAGCATACATTAATTATATTATTAATTAAATTATTAGCCACAATGTGTGTTGGCATTAAGTTTTATACGGTAGGCAATGTGTCGGGACTTACGATCGTAATCATGTAGGAGTTGTGGCAGCTTGCGAGATTACTTACAACCGTCACTATTGAATAAGGAATTATCTTCGCCGACTTCTGAGCTATTAACAGTTCCTACTGCTGATAAAAAACTAGGTATCGTAGGGATATTTGAAAACTACGACGCTCTTCTTCTTTACGTGTGGTTAGTGACTAACCTGGTGTCAGAGTTTATGCCGCCCGTGGGCCTCTGACTTGGCTTCACATGCCGTCGAGAAATATCGCTCAGGTGTTTTCTTAAGGTGTTTTCCTTCACCATTTTTAAGCAAGTGATAATTATACAATACGCACATGAATCGGAAAAGCCAGAGGTGCGTGCCTTGGGTTCGAACTCGAGATCTATGACTTGGCTTGACAGTCCGACGGTTACACCACTAGGCTATCACTGCTTATAAGACGCTAATAGGAATTCAGTTTAGTAACGTGCTTTGTAAATTATAAGGGCAACAGTAGTCCGAGCTTGAATGTTGTGACCGTTAATGTAAGGGAATTTTGAATTGGTAATACTCGTTTCGCATGTACAATTTAATTACTTCAATTGAAAACTACTGCCTCGTTGGTCTAGTGGTGGCAAGCGCGACTGCTGATCGTGAGGTTCTGGGTTCGATCCCTAGGTCAGGCAAAGTGTTATTAGGTTTTCCCGTGTGGAATTCCTCAGTAGCAGTTCGGAGTTCGGATTTGTGCCCGGTTGATGGCAGTAGGCTCGCCCCCAATTACATGGGACTTAAACATAACGGCGAAATGAGGGTGTTACTATACACCTCTGCCCAACCATATAGGCGTCATGTTATGTTTATGAAAATTATATTCATATTATGGATGAAACAAATTATGCATGTCGGAAAAAAAAAATACCAAAATGTTACAGGACTGTTGTATTTTCGATTCAAAATTCGCTTAAATTAGCGATACGTTTATGATATTTTACGTCAAATATGCGTGCTAGGTGCTGTATATTTACGATTTCAATGTTATCATATACTATGCGACCCGCCCCGGCTTCGCACGGGTGCAATGTAGATACTAATGTGGGGCATATAAACCTTCCCCTTGAATCACTCTATTGCTGAAAACTGCATTAAAATCCGTTGCGTAGTTTAAAAGATCTAAGCGGTAATGACTTTGTTTTATACTATGTAAAGATTTCCATATTTGAAATTCAGTTGAAAAAAATTCCACTTTTCCAATTTTTTACCAGTACCTACCCTTTTGAGGGGAAAACCTGCAAATGATTGCTGCCCTTCTGGGGGACGCCAAGGACTGTGGTTTTTTTACGTAGGTACTTAAATCCCCACGTACCTGTGTTCCCGTACCTCGGATATGCTTGATAACATGTACTACGAGTACTTCTAAGACGCTGTCTAATGCCCGGTTGCTATTAAACCAAAACAAACCAATGGTAGCATTTTTATTGCCAAACTGAGCATATAAATAGATCCGTAAGCTAATTTTACTTGTAATAGCTATTTCCATATAGGAAGATTTACTATGCAAAGCTATGTGATCTTTGCTTGATTATTTATTGATAGATAAGTCTAAATTTTAACCAATAACGCTCCGTAAAATATAGGTATCGGCCAATAATCGTTTGTACCTTTACAGCCCTGGATCTATGAATTTGTAA
The DNA here is from genome assembly GCA_910594945.2 of Amphipyra berbera. NCBI lineage: Eukaryota > Metazoa > Arthropoda > Insecta > Lepidoptera > Noctuidae > Amphipyra > Amphipyra berbera. The sequence goes on along the minus strand of OU343136.1, from coordinate 1,686,435 downwards.
ATTACCTACTATTATTCATATTGTTTTTTTTTATTTTATTTTTCTTTGTTAATTTTTGTACTCAAGTCTTTTAGTACTACATTACTCATTGATCTGTGGTCAGGACTTCATTATTCTCTCACTATCCTAAATCATTGTACTGTATCCACTGAAATTGTTAAAGATATTATTTTTAAAAGAGTAACCATGGAGTTTCTTGCCGGCTCTTCTCCATAGGAAACGACTAATAATTGGAACCGTGTATCTAAATTCGACTTTTCATAAGCACCTGTATTGGTTTATGTGAAATAAAAAAATAGATTTTGATTTTGTAAAAAAACGCAAAAGCCAACGACATCCTTGGCATACATCCTTTAATTACAACATTAATAGTACCTAATTAAAAGCTCAATACCAACCAAGTAACATTAAAATTAAGTTTAATTACGTCTACATAATTATCTTATACAGATCTTATACACCTATCCTTAACAATCAATTAGTCACATACATCAGCGGTGTTTTAATTACCCACTTTGTATTGCAGTCATAAGAAATGCCAGCACGTGATTGGCTGTTACAAAACACTGTACGCGTGCTGTCGTACTTTCCTGATTTATGATTGGTCGTTTTACTAATGAATTATTTAATGGCCGTCGTCATAAAACTAGTGACAACTTGTATACATTTATTTTAAGTTGTAATAGTTAAGCGTGAGTTGGAATAGTCTGTTGTGGGTCCCGTGATTGGTTCACGATATTTTCCGTAATGGGTGACCAAAAATTTGAATGCATAATTTCCCATCATTAAATAGATACATTAAGTGACTGGAAGCTGTTAAATTCTTATCTTTTTATTTGACTTTTATATGTTATTACGAGAACCATGGTTAGCAAGTGACGTTTACGGGATGTTTAATGTAATAGTCAAGAAGTAACAGGTCACAGTGATCTAAATTAATTAATTGTAGCGGTCAATCTAGTAGTAAAATCCAGCAGAAGGGTAAAATTGCAAACTTCCATATCCAGTGAAAATCTCGTAATTTTATTTTTTTCTTTTGTTAAAAAATAAGTATAAAGTGTAGATGTAAGGTTCTTCTGTTTTATATCTATTCATCAATCTATTTCATCTTAGAGCTGTGCACGTTCGTTCTAAATATGCATTACAAGGTTTTTTAGCCAACTAATGAATAACAAAAAATAAAAATGAATTATTTTGTGCTTTACGAGGTTTTCACTGCCCAGCCAATATATGAGCGGATTTTCGCTTCAAGCTCGGGTTTTTTTTTCTCCGAGAAAAATTTGATTAAAATAAAGGTCGGATTTACATTAACCATTAACATAACATGACATTACACCTTGTATTCCCCGCAGGGTTCAGCAGAGGTGTTTTTAGTACACCCTCGTTTGGCCTGTTATGTTTAAGTCAGTAATAGGGCACAAATCCAGACTCCGGGCTGCTACTGAGAAATTCCTAATGGAAAAACCCAATAACACTTTGACTGACCTGGGGATCGAACCCAGAACCCATGCTCAGCAGTCGCGCTTATGACATCTAGACTAACAAGGCAGTCCATTTGAGTACATTGTAAACCCTATGTACCTATATTATTTCAAAAAGACAATAAATATATTATAAATGCGGTGAGCTTTTCAGATAGTTCTACTGCTCTATACACTAGTGCAGACAGTAAAATAAAATAAAATCGACACGTTTGGTGCAGTGGCTGAGCGATCGGTTCCAGCGCTACGGGTCGTGGGTTCCCGCACGGAACAAATATTTGTATGGCCCACAGATAGTTGTTCCGGGTCTGGATGTTTGTGCATGTGAAGATTTGTGTCTGTAAACGCACCCACGGTACAGGAGAGATCCTAGTGTGGGGCAACGTTAAAAAAAAGAAAAAAAAAATCTTAATAAAAAAATGTTATAATTTCTCTGTTTTTTTTTCAAACTAAAATTGCTATCCTTTTGTCTGCTGAACCCCAAACCGTGTGAATCAATGTTAAGAGCCAACACTGTTTTTACAGCATTTTTATTTGTACAGGACATAAAATTAATGGTGTCAGGTATTTGATTTTAAGTAGCTTTGCATTACATTTATAGATGTTTTTTATATCCCTATTAATTTTATTTATAGACTTGCTGATTAATTTGTGGGTTCTTGTTATTTCCTAAGTTTATATGACCAATAGCTTTTTATTTATATAACTTCCTATTTTAAAGATTTGACGCTGAGACGACCTCTTTACAAATAGGTGTTTACAAATAAACGGTATAAAAAGACCCTTAACGAAGCTGAAAGGCACTTATTCTCCACTTCATTGCGATGATTTTTTTGTTCTGGACTATGCCTGGGAACCTTCTAGTTACGGAGATATTGGAGGTCAAAGTTCCAACTTTTTCACAACTTTTTTTTAAAATACTAGTTTTGAAGGTTGCAAATGTACTTGAAATACCTCCATTACCCGTTTACTACTCATTGCATCTATCAGCACAGTGTTTTCAATGCGTTACATTGAGCTTTACAGTGAAACGAAATTTTTCACCCAAAAAAAAAGTCGTTTCCCAGCGATCATTTTTGCGTAGGGTTACTTAGTTTGATGTACTGAATGCATGGTTGACGGCTTAGTGAAGGGTCTTTTTACACCTTGTATACAATTACAATATTAAGTGTCAATTCCACCAAACAGTTGATCAAGCTTGGATGCAATATGCAGCACCGCCCTCCCGCCCGCAAATACAAGGTTAGTCGGAAAGGGGGTACTAAGCCGCGAGCTACTTAATGTATCACTGATGATTATTTTAAAGAAAGTGCTGAAATTACAAAATTCGATTAATATTATTTTTCCAATAAAAAATATTTTTATTTTAGTTTTTTCAAAAATTCTTCATCCCTGCTTTAGTTATGAATTCAGAAAATGGAGTTTCTAATCCGTGACCCCAAATACGACGTAAAATGTAAACACATCTGATCATAACTGAGGATAGATTGAATTAAGCGTATTTTTTATGAAATCTTTGAACAGCTATTTCTCTTGAACTATTGACTTTTGGGGAAAGTTGTAGAACAAAAGTTATCCATTATTATGGGTACTTTGACACCCTTTCGGCTTAGTACCCCTTTCCGACTAACCTTGTATATGCATGCATAACATAACATCACGCCTTACGCACGAAGGGTTCGGCAGAGGTGTTTTTAGTACACTCTCGTTTCACCGGTCATGTGTAAGTCCCATGTAATAGGGGGCAAGCCTATTGCCACTAACCGGGCACAAATCCAGACTCCGGGCTGCTACTGAGAAATTCCTAATGATAAAACCCAATAATAATTTGCCCGACCTGGGGATCGAACCCAGGACGCCATGCTCAGCAGTCGCGCTTGCGATTACTAAACCAACAAGGCAGTCAAATAATATACAAGGTTAGTCGGAAAGGGGGTACTAAGCCGAAAGGGTGTTAAAGTAAGCATAATAATGGATAACTTTTGTTCTACAACTATCCTCAAAAGTCATTAGTAGAGAAATAGCTGTTTAAAGATTTCATAAAAAATACGCTAAATTCTATCTATCCTCAGCTATGATCAGCTGTGTTTACATTTTAGGTCATATTTGGGGTCACGGATTACAAGCCCCATTTTTTGAATTCGCAACTAAAGCAGGGATCAAGAATTTTTGAAAAACCTAAATAAAAAAACATTTTGCTTGGATTTTCCTTTTATCGAATTTTGAAATTTTAACACTTTTTTTAAAACAACCATCTGTGATACATTGAAGGCCGATATTAATAACCGATCTCGATCCAATATCTCTAGATTTATGTAGAATTTTGACATTACTTGTATTGAATTTCTGTCAAAAACGTAGGTTTGATGTAGATCAATCCAGAGATTTTGGATTGAGATCGTTTATTAATATCGGCTGTAAGTGGCCCGCGGCTTAGTACCCCCTTTCCGACTAACCTTGTATAAGTAGTATGTAAGGTACGGTCCAGTTAAATGTATATGTCTATTTTATCTCACCTGTCACTTACTACTGAAGTAATCGAGTGAAAACCCTTCGGCATCAATTAGGGACTGGCTACAGATTACCGTGTGTCTACGTGTCGTGTCATGTGTAACTGGCGCCTACGATCTTGTATTTTAATTAACATTAACTACCTTGTTGCTTTAGTGGTGGCAAGCGCGACTGATCATGAGGTTCTGGGTTCGATCCCCAGGATCAACAGTGTTTGGATGTGTGCCCGGTTGATGGCAATAGGCTCGCCCCCTATTACATGGGACTTAAACATAACGGCGAAATGAGGGTGTTACTATACACCTCTGCCTAACCTTCCGGGAATGTAGGAGTGATGTTATGTTATCTGTTATGCTAAATTCAGTTTACTAGTAAGCCTCTTAGAATAACGTAAAGGAACTAAGGTCCACTTGCACGGTGACGGCTCATTAAATACAATTAGCGCTAAATATTTAACAGATTACTCCGTGTAAAATTGAATTAAAAATTAAAAAAAAACCCCGACACAAAAAAGAAACTCTAAAAAGTAAAAAAAAAGTGTTTGTTGGCCATTTAACTATATTAGAAGTAGTATCTAGTAATAATTTGATCCAAGTGTCGGGTCGGGGGATTTTTAAATTTTAAATTTAATTTTTACTTGAGAGTTTTTTAAATTACTAGTAGACATCATCACTTATCTGACATCTACTCATTGAGACCATTCTTATGAGCCCAAAAATGCTATATCTGCTGTCTACAGACTACTTGATGCTGCAGCATCAGCTCAAGGTTGGCCTGACAAAACCGCATCAAAATTGGTCCATTCATTTGGGAGCTACGATGCCACAGACAGACACACAGATACACGCGATAAACTTATAACACACCTCTTTTTTGTCGGGGGTTAAAAATACTGATTGTCAGAAGCGTCAGAGCGGATTCGACTGATCCAACCACAAAATAATTGAGATACAGTCAAAACAATAATGCTGATGATGAATAAGAGTACAACACTCGTTGGTATACTCAAAATCGAAATACCAGTTCGCGTTCTTGTTTCGCTATCTACAGAAAACGCCTCGGTGAAAACTGAATTCACTTAAGATGAATAAATCATACATTTATGTAAACATTCCGTGAACACAATAAAACATATTATTATTGTAGATAATGTTGCAAAGCGACGTAACTAACGAAGCTGTTGGTTTATGGTTATCTAGATCGGTTGTTCGTTAACCAAATACAGCTGACTTGGTTGTTCGGTGGTACACGCACTGGGCTATTAAAATGGCGCGGTTGAAATGTGAATACTATTGTAAAAAAATCTTCAGGCATGTACTGTTATATAAAGGTGTTCCGTTGGGAAGGCCGGATTTAATTTTAACATAAAAATAAAATATTTTGTTAAAGATTTTTTTATTAATTGCTAAAGAAGATAGGTTGAGGTTAATTAAAGAATATGGCTTATCGTTTCGGTCACAATATTCTGAAGAAACTAAAAAAAAAACTTATAAATTAAATCCGTTGTTCCCGGTGGGCTACCTTTAGTAAGTAGGTAGAGTATATTTTGAAAGATTTTTTCTTGTGATAATAATAATATAATGAGCATCAAAATAAATTAATTAAGTTTTTTTAAATTAATTAAACTAGACTAAAGTTTTTTAAATATATTTAAAAAATATTAATATAATTAATTTAATATAATTAAAAGTTTCATGTAAGTTTAGTTATAAAAAAAACTGTAGTGATCACAATAATACTAATACAGTGTGCTCCAACATTTTACAGCTAGTTCACACAGAAACCGTTTACAGGACCCATTTTAGCGCATCCGTATTTATTTTGGTGATGGCGCCTGTAGTTGTATGAGCGAGTTCACGTACACGACAATATTCCGAATCCAGTAAATAAGACTGGATCCGTTGTTTTTATCGTATTCTGCCTGTGCCATTTATTTAACTGATCCGTCGATACAGATGTGAACAACACATCCAGTACCGACGGATTCGCTGTGTGAACGGGCTCCAACTATGTTGCTCACAAGTAAAAGTAATACATATTTATCTGATCATAAATAAAGAAGTTTATTACAACCATAACGTGTCCTTATTGGAAAAATATTGCTACCTACTGTGGTTAGTAGAAATAATTTATAATATAAATGTTGTTTAATAAAACGATTTCCGTCGATTGTTCCGATGACTAATAGTGACGTGTATATATATAAATTATAATTAGCCTGTACTGTCCCACTGTTGGGCTAAGACCTCCCTCCGCTCCTTCCATCTGTCGCGATTCTGTGCAGCTTCACGCCAACGACGAGACAATGTTGTTTAATAAAACGATTTCCGCCGATTGTTCCGATAACTGACATAGACGTTTATATAATAAAATTAAAATATAATATACCATTACAAAGTTGATTTTATCGTTTTTTATATAGAATCGATACTCACTACTCGTGTGCATTCTAAACATCGATATTGTGTTGTTTTGTATGTGTGCTGGTGATGGATACCGTGCGCCGTGGTCGCCACTGTTCTACGTTTTTTGAAAATTTCTCCCTTCGATTGATAGAAAAAGAAAACAAAATCGCCGCGTTTTTTCTGGTAGTGCGTAAAGAGCCTTTTAGTGGAACATAATATACCATTTTCCATTACAATTTAGTGACTTCATAACATCACGCCTGTATTCCGCGAAGGGTTGGGCAGAGGTGTATAGTAAAGCCCTCATTTCACCGTTATGTTAAAGTCCCATGTAATAGGGGCGAGCCTATTGCCATCAATCGGCCACAAATCCAAACTCTGGGCTGCTACTGAGGAATTCCATATGGAAAAACTCAATAACACTTTGACTCACATGGGGATCGAACCGAGGACCTCACGATCAGCAGTCGCGCTTGCCACCACTAGTCCTACGAGGCAGTTCAGTTAGTCACTTCACTCACATAACTATCCAGATTGTTGACACAGTGATAATGCTGTCAACTGCCTGATGATATAGCAATTAGATCAGCTCTTGTGTCAGCTCCTAATGGAGAGGAACCATAATTTTTCATCAGTACCAGTATCGCTCTGCCTTTTTTTTATATCTTTGGGAAATCCTCATGGATGTCCCTCGCCCGGGGAAGGCGAGGGGGTCTGCCGGACTCTTACCGGCTAAAAACCAACGGTATTCCTCCTCCTGACCGTTCGGCCGGGGTCGCGGGATTCACAAAAGCATGCAACGCAACCTCGGCAGAGTATTGCTCTGCTTAGCTTTTTCCCAACTATGTCAGGTAAGCTTCCAGTCTAACCTCGTGCGGCTGAATACCAGTATTTTACACGAAGCGACTGCCATCAGACTTCCGCAACGCAACTGGGCAATGCCGATAGGATAGGTTAGACCGGTTATCAGACTTACGGGCTTCTGAATTCCCGTAACGACTATCATAGGTATTTGTATGAAACCCGGGACCGAAGGTTTAACGTCCTTTCCGAGGCACGGAGGGGTCTCAATGTGTACCGAACGGACTAACCGCGGCAAGCACAGCTTAACCTCGCAAATCGTATGATCCACGCGATTGGCAATTAGCCATGAGCCCCTCATCAGTACAAATATTATTGCTGATTAAGTGACTTCCAAAATAAGGAGTGGGTTATCAATTCGGCTGTATTTTTTAAATGTTTGTTACCTAACTACACCGTCATTTATAAACAGATTTGAAAAATTTTTTTTTTATTTGAAAGAATATTCTTTCGAAATGGTCCCATTTAAATTTGGTGAAGATCTGATAAAGAACTTCGGAGATAGACAATGGAACTCCTCGATGACGAACAGTACGCATAAGTGATGGTGTGATTATGTTACGAGCAGCGACTTTAGTAGGTCCAACCATGTTTTAATTAAGGGCACTAAAATGAAAAAAATGAAAAAAACATTTTAACAAAAAAAAAAACCGACTTCAAAAAACCAAAAAAATAAATAAAATAATTACCATATTATAAAATTAATAGTTTCAGAAGTCGGTGCCTTCAATTTGGTTCAGCGTGGATTGGCACCGACTTTTGAAACTTAATTTTATAATATGGTAATTATTTTATTCCTTTTTTTGTTTTTTGAAGTCGGTTTTATTTTTGTTCAAATGTTTTTCTTTTTCTAAAAATCGTCGTTGTGGTACCGTTGCGTTTTCTCTCAGTGCGTAAACGTCAGTGTTACAGTGGTGCTCGGGCCACTCCCTTATCTTGTCGACTGTTGTTCCGCCCTCATATATCTGTCGCCTTGCTGAGATATGTTGTGGTATTCAACTACCTTGCTCCAGTGCGAGTCTGGGACCTCTTGTTAACACGTTTTTGTGTGATACTGTTGTATCTCTGGTGTTGGAGAGGTCAAGACTAAATCTTAGGCTACTATATTTGAAGTTTCAAGAACAGTTTCGACCTGATTTTATATCAAACTGATCAAGGTTGATGCAGGCAATCTTTATTTATACGTTTCAAAAATCATTATATTTTTTGTTTTTTAATATAACATCACGCCTTCTATTCCCCAAAGGGTTCGGCAGAGGTGTTTTGAGTACACCCTCGTTTCGCCAGTTATGTTTAAGTCCCATGTAATAGGGCGAGCCTATTGCCGTTAACCGGGCACAAATTCAGACTCCGGGCTGCTACAGATAAATTCCTAATGGAAAAACCCAATAACACTTTGCCCGACCTGGGGATCGAACCCAGGACCACATGCTCAGCAGTTGCGCTTGTGACTACTAAACCAACAAGGTAGTCAAGTTTTTAAAATATTTTATAGATAAAGTTTGTTCTGGTATGTAAAATGGTTTATTTGATCAGAGTTTTTCCCCTAGCTTCGTCTTCTTCTTCTCTCATATCGGCGAGAGCAATACGAGAATAGCTGATGCCGTGGTGAAAAGGATTAGCCAGTCAGCAGTGGCGTGCATTGCATATAAGCAATTAAGCAGTGCCTACCTCATAAGATTTAATTAACTACCCCATCTTCAACTACTACTATAAATAAAATAAGTGTGTATGGCTATGATTTCTTTTGGTCAGAATCGTATTGAAATGGGCTTAAGCGTACAATTGTAAGGCGACATCGCTAGTGCCTGCCTACCTAGTCCGAAAACCAATGCACGCCACTACCAGTCAGCAAGGTTGGTAGTTAGACTGACTACCCAGGATGCGCCAGACATACTTAAGCATCGCCACTCGTGAAGGCTCTTTTTATGCATCCTTATCAGTTATCAATCATCTTTACATAGTATAAAACAAAGTCGCTCCCGTAGTCTGTACGCTTAGATCTTTTAAACTACGCAACGGATTTTAATGCAATTTTCAGCAATAGATAGAGTGATTCAAGAGGAAGGTTTATATGCCCCACATTAGTATCTACATTGCGCCCGTGCGAAGCCGGGGTGGGTCGCTAGTTTATCATAATATCATCATTTGATTTCATGCCATGACAATATTTTTTATTACATTAGTAGCACAAGTACCTTTTAAAGGCACTGAAACTAACTATCATTGGTTCTAAGATAATCTCCTCTAGTGTCAAAACTATTACATGACATGCACAAAAAGTAACTTTAAAAAAATTAGCATTAATACATAAAAGGGAAAAAATAAATAAAAATGGCTCATTTTATCTATCGGCCAATGCTCATATGAAACTCCAATACCTAGAAATCGCCGAACAAAACTAGATCAGCTTGTATCATTTAAAATTAATTTAACCAGTAATGCAGTTAACAAGACGCCGTGAAATTTAGTGTTGGCCACGTTGCACAGATTTGTGGACAGGACAAGGTGACACAAGGACGGTCGATCAGTTCTAATGAACGAACTGTTGGCGCCTGGCTGCGTCACGATCACAACCACAACTTGGGGTAAATAATTGGGTTGGAATGACTGTTGGCTGGGTGGCTTTGTCAATAGTTCGTTGGTTGTTGAAAAGGTTATAGGAGTTAATTAATTGAGACATTTGTAAAAAGAAAATGATGATAATGATTTAACAGAAATCTTTAGTAACGATCGCATCATCGTGGAGTATTTTGCACATATTATCAAATATGTGCAAAATACTCCATAAGACTCAAGATTCCCAAAAACGGTCATACTCTCGGGTTATTAAAGATAAATAGTTGAATTACTGTGTTGACCACAGAAGAGCTTTTTCTGAGATGAACCACTTCTATTAAACAACATTATTTTTGTACTATAAGTAAGAGAAGGTTACGAGTAATATTTTTGTGATTAATTATTTATTCGCCACATATAAAAATAAAATAAAACACCAAGCCACACTGCACAGTTTTATGGCAGAGCTCTGAACAAGGCCGATCAATTCTAAATGAACGATCTATTCTGTCGGCTGGCTATCGTACTACGTGTCAGGATGATTGTGTGAAGGATAAGACTAGACCGGATTAAGTAATTCCAGAAGCTGATAAACTAACTTAAATGGGATTTGTAGCGGTTGATTTAAATGAGAATTGTAAAGGACGGGGTTGTTATCTGAAGCTTTGCTTACTCGTTCATGCTTAGATACTTATACCCTTTTCACGGAATGAAAAAATAAAGTGTAAACAACATTTGACTACTCTTAATAGAGATATTTTCTGTAAAATATTTCATAACATTATTTTTTAACAATAATAAATTGTGTAATGTATTTGAAACACTTTTTATTCAAAAAGTTTCGAATTTTTCATCGTTTTTTTATAAAACATCTCTATTAAGAGTAGTCAGATGTTGTTTACATTTTATTTTTTCGTTCCGTGAATAGGGTATAGATCTCTAGTTAATTACATACATGACATAGTACTAATGGTAACTGGTAAAATCGACGGCCAACATTCCAGAGATCGAAGCCCTATCAGATGGTCTGATTAGATCCGCAATGCTTTAGACTACAAACTACGAGGCATTCCACATTGCCAAAGACAGGCACGGATGGCGCAAGGTTGTCAGAGAAAAAACGACTCCATGGGGGAATCACGACCCACAGTAATGAGGACACGACGCGAGGAGGGGGAGAATACGACAAAAAATGACAACAAAAACACATTCAAATATTTTGACAGTATTTCTAAACGAGACCAGTAGGGTTCCCGCAAGTTTTACAGTTTAACAAAATATCTGAATTAGCCTAATGCTTGTCTAATGCTTACTTGATTACCATGTACCACGAACAAATCGCAGGTGTTCTCAAAAAAGGCCAGGTTGGTAGCACCCTATACCGACGAGCATTCATGAAAAGGTTAATGAATGTAGATGAAGCGAAAGGGGTGTCTCAGGATCGTAGCAGGTGGAAATCTATAGTTTCTGCCTACCCCAATGGGAAACAGGGGTGATTGTATGTATGTATGCTTGCATCATACAGTTAACAGATCTAATTCTATTAATACAATAAATTTTAAGCTTATCCAACCAACTTAATATACTTAGCTCTACGACCTATAAAGCCGGTAATAAAAATTATTATGTCTACCATTAACAGCTAAACAATATTATTTAGTGCACTCCAATAACAAGTAATAAAGAAACATATTTATGATATATTGAGTACCTTCATACTTGAAGCTGAGCTGAGAGCAAAAGAAAAACAGAATTGATGGGCTTATGTAGGTACCTACCGTGGAAGTCGTAAAACTCGGCTGATGAAGGGTACACACCTAGCCGACGAATGCTAACGAACGGGGCCCGATATCGCGTAAAACCGAATGTAATCGGATTTATTCCGAATGACGAAAGTTCGTTGGCGTTCGTTGGCCTTCGTCGGCTAGGTGTGTACATACGAGGGGAAGAATTAGGCTGAACGCATATAGTCCAGTTGCTAGACACACAGTTGATGGCCATTTGTTTTTAGCTCCAGGTCATACACTAAACGGTACAAACAAATACCGATCCGCTGTGTCTCGAGCAATTTAGTGGTCCATGTGCGGTCAGCCTTACTGTTTTACATTATCTTGTAAGATTACACCCATATTCTAAGACGTTCCTCAAAAACTTACTCGACTCTACCTCGACTCAGCCTTTCCACAAAATAGATAGGTACAGAAGTCAATCTACATACAAGTGCGCTCGAGCAACGCACACATAGACACTGCTAACGGACACGATATCTCGGACTGTTTGGGACTAGAGTGCGAGTGAGTGCGAGCGCGAGTGCCATGCGCTTGAGAGAGATAGATATATAGATAGAGCGAACGCCGAGCGTAGGTATGAAAAGTGAAGTACATACATGTGATTAACTTCTGTACCTATCTGTTTTGTGGCCTTTCTCACTACCATCAGCAGTTACAGTTGACATAAACGTCCTCGACTCGATATTTTTCCTCAGTCGAGGTAAGGAATCATCTGTCAAACTCAAGGTACCTCGGAACCTACCTGAAGGCTTCCTGAAGAAGGAAGTGTCAAAGTACGTATGTAACAAAAATGAATTTTGAAGACTATCGAATATGCTTCCGATAATCCTTACAACTATTTATTGCGGCGTTATTTGCACGACGCAGATAAACAAAAATCCTCGAAATTATGACGTAATGACTCCACTCTACCTCGACTCATCTGAGGATCCCTCGGTCGAGCAACCTTTTAAGTTCATTCGAAATTGCGACTGACAATACAATTTTGAAGGTGTTTTCGAGGCCGTCCTCAAGGCGTCCTGAGTCGAGTAAGTTTTGGACGAACGTCTTAGAATATGGGTGGTAATTTCATCCTATTGAGCGACAAATGCGACAATACGAAAATTACAAATGAAAGGCTTCTATTATCTTAAGCCAAACGTAGTAGTAATAATAAGAGTAATAATAATTATGTACTCATGCATCCTACGTAACACTAATAAGTGTTCAATAAATATTTAATAGCATTTCGACCAATAAGAGACGGCGCCAGTCCTTACTTGAACCTAATGAATCACGATAGAACGACTGATGCAATTATAAATATCAGTATTGAATTGATTATCAATTCAAATGGATTAGGAATTGTGTTTACAAAGCGATATAACGCTGACGTTTAATGATGTGATACGATACGTGCGATTTTGATATTGGAACAAAAAGATCTATAGAGATAATCAAGGTAAATATTCTTCCCGGCACATTGTTATGGTGGACAGTCTTTTATAAACTAGAGGTTCAGAGAGTGATGTAGTGTGTAGAGTAAGCCTCACTGATCGGACTAGAGAAAGGATCCTTTCTAGCATATTTTTGGCTATCAACTTATGCCCAGTTCCTCTGTCCAAAAACGGATCGTTTTGTTTACCAATCAACGCGTAGCTGCTTTGAACTGTCTAAAGGCAAATTTTATCTGCAACCTCTTCTAAAAGATGAAAGGATTCTATGCTGAGCTATAATGACAATACTTCAATATTCGTGAAGATACGATTGATAGTTTTAACCAATAATGGTAAGGCAAATTTTCTTTAGAAATATTTACTAGAAACGAAAAATTGTGCAAATTTGGAACCCTAAGGGCGTGGACACATGTCTACGTTACGGTGCCGGCCACCGTGTAACGGCACGTCGTCGCTACCGGGAGAGAGCACGGCGTCGTTCCGCGGCACGGTGCCGTGTATGGTGCACCGCGGTGGCATACGGCGAACCGCTCGGTAGTTAATGTTTTGTTGTTGTTGCTTCATATTTCCTCTCAAAATGACCTCCATCATGGTTCATTATAGAAAGATATGGATTCACCCAATATTTTCTTTGATTTTGTTTTTTCTTCATTCGTCGCCTTAGTAACAGGAGCAAAATAACACGTCTTTCGCGGTCCATATTAAGACAAAAACTGAACTTGCTGCCTTGTGCCTGTGGTGCATCGTACACGGCACCGTGCCGTGCCGTCTCAGGTAGCGGCGTCGTGCCGTACCGTAGACAAGTGTCTACGCTCTAACATAAATATTTAGCAGATATGGTCGAGAGCCAACCTCAGAGTCTATTTATCAATCAATCAATCAATCAAATTTATTTCGGACAAGGTACATCCATATGTTGGTAAATTATAATATATATATATTATTATATATATATTTTTATATTTATGCTACCAAAGACACGGAATTGCTTGGACCGAGACTCCTTCATAAAAGTCTAAAGTTTATTCGCGGCTTTACGAGTGATTCGTCACTTTATAATAAATGACTATGAAAACTTAAGCTGACATGATTTATGTGACAGCTTAGTTACTAGTGCAATGTTACAAGATTTTAAAACATTGCTTTAAATGATTATAAATGCAATTGAAACCGTGTTTGTTTAATATCAGAGTAAATAAACTAAGTAGACTATGTATAGTCTGGATCGATTATAATTATGAATTTGCAAAGAAGGTAAGGTAGAAAAAATTATTACAGTCAAAAGCAAACGGCATTCCATTTAGCGCACCTATTTGAATAGCACCAATTAAAATCACACCAATAGTACTTAATAGGAATAGGAATACAATTCGTGTGATTCGAATTGGTGCTATTCAAATAGGTGCTGTACAAATAGGTGCTATTCAATAAGGCGCTAATCAAATTGGTGCTTTTCAGGTAGGTGCTATTCAAATTGGTGCGCTGAATGGAATGTCCGCACAGAAGCGTAGCAAAAGCCTTCTGCCTTTAGTCAACTATGTTGGGGTCTACTTACAATCTTCTGCCTTTGGTCAACTATGTTGGGGTCTACTTCCAATCTAACCAAATGCGGCTGAATACCTGTATTTTACACTACTGCCATCTGACCTCCACAACCCAGTTACTGGGTAATACCGATACCCTAAGATTAGACCGGTGCGCGGTGGTCAGTCTTTTGGGCTTCTGACTACCCGTAACGACTGTCATAGGTATTCGTATGACACCTGTAACTGACGGTTTAATGTGCTTTCCGAGGTACAAGCGGTCATGGGATCGGTTTAAGTAACGAAACCAATCTTTGTTTAGCTGATCCATTTTTAAGGCAAAGATACACAGTCAAAACTGAGCAATTACTTCATTGAAATGTACCTTAAGTTGACATAATGAACTTTTAATAAAGATGAGGATTGGTGACTGCCACTATAAAATAATTGCCTAAAGGTGAGTATAGACTAGCTAGAGCATTTATTTGTAACAAAGCGTCGAGCATCATGCTCATTTTTTTGTTCGTGAAAGGGTGAAACACTAGAGCGGTTCGATGTTTTGCTACAAGTAAATGCTCTAGTCTATACTCACCTTTAGGCAATTATTTTATAGAAGCAGTCACCAATCCTCATCTTTATTAAAAGTTCATTATGTCACAATTTTACTTAAATGGTTGTTTAAGCAATTTCCAATTTAAACCAGGCTAATGGACGTTGATTTATTTTCTTATAAATAAATAACAACTTGTATCGACATTTTTAATGACGTGTTCACTTGTTTAGCATGAACGATACGCATGCAAATTATACTTAATAGAACGCTAACTGAAAAGCAATTTGAAACAAATTATAAACGAAATCAATCGATCGAATGGTAAACGGAATCGATTGACACGACACCGATCTTATCAACGTATAAGGGTTTTGACGTACAACGAGCGGCGCGCGTTCTCGGCGCATGGTATAGGTACTTTGTATGTATGACATTCGTCGCACGTACAAACTTACTACAAAGTGATTCGTAAGCCAAATATTAATTAATCGTTAAGCCAAGCGCCGTCCTTTGAAGCGATCTATTGGGGGGTCCCAAAGCCAAAGACAACGGTACTTTGCAGGATCTACTTTGTCACACCGTTGAGATTGTTCTGTTTCATGAACTTTTGACGATTCTGTGAGATACTGGTGTTGATTTTGTTGCACATCTTGACAGTACTAAACTAGACTAAACGCAACAGCTGTCACTTTCTTTTTCTATTGAAACAGAAAGAGACCAACACCCTTAGTTTAATTTAGTCCTGTAAAAGTGCGCAACAGAATCGACACCATTGCTATGGTTTGGTGACCGTAAAACGTAAATAGGACAAATTTGTACAATGTTATCTATACCTATCTTCCTAAATGAAATGCCTGAAGAGCCTCTTGTGACATTAACCTTATAGTGTGGCCTAATCTTATCAAAGACCACACATACGACTGGAGGTACACCTTTAATAGGTTCGCTGACGCCGTCGCAGGCGCCGCGTGCAAGTGACGCGGCTCGGGTGGCGCCGGCGCATGCTAATCGATTATTTACATTTATAATATAATAATCGCTTTATCCAATGTCCACCCACGATCGAGATGTTTGTGGGATTAGTCGAGTTGCAAATCTGATGGATTGGTGTTCGGGATAAGGGCGGTGACAGTTGGTATTTTGTGTAGATTAGGAATAATGTAACTTCAAATTAGTGTTTGTATAACACCAGCTTTATGAAATGAAGAAATTAATTCCAATTCATGTAACAATTTTAAGGCTCCTGTCAGATTTAATCAATACAGAAAAACTAGTTTCCCAAAGGAGTAGACGAGTTTTAAGTTTTTCGCAAAGCGAATGGCATGAGTTCATTAATTTCCATTATTAGTTTCTATCATGAACATTAATATTGAAAATGGTCACACAGATGTAGCTCTTTTAAACAAATAAATAAAGATCTAATTGAGACCGGAAGAATTTTGAATGAAAATTTGAAAAAGCTTCTAAGTAACCTCGTAGATTCTAGATCAGATTGAAAAATTATTAGATAAATTTTATTCTTAAGTCGTTTTAATTATCTAATTAGTCATAAGGTAGGTTTTATACAAATCATACCTACGGATCTTGCCACTCCTCGTCGCCTACATACACAACCAATCACAAAGGACCAGCTCAGCGAATGGCGTCATCTCTGCCATCAATCTACTTCTGACCAAGGAGATAATCCGCTACATTCCTGAAGAAGTAATTTATCATATCGTAATATAAACAGAGCGAACTATTTTGCTTCTAGATACGCGAAACATTAGCATTCTTGTTTCTATTAATCAAGTAAAGGAAAACCTGATAGGCAGATTTTGTGGTTCGCCTTCGAAGGCTGAATATGAAGCTATTTAGGTAGGACTTAGTACACGAAATAGTATTGATGATTATTGCTTCATTGTAGATGAGAAATGTGGAAAATATGCAGAGCACTCATTGAATCATTTCAAAATGGGAGCATTGTGTTTGTCTGACAGTCTTCATCACTCGCCACTGGGCCGTCGGAGATTGTGACGTCAAACAGAAAGAAGAACTATTTGACCTGGGTACAAAAAGAGTTGGAATTCATAAGTGGGTTAGCATTCATGACGCAATTAATGTAGGTTGACGATCAGTCACTTTTAATGTAGGTAATTTTATCAGCTTTTAACCCATATTTATGTCAAAAGTGGTTCCAAGTATTGCTTTGGCACAAATTATTATAACTGCTCAATCCGTCACTCATTCCTTCCAATAATGTGACTTTTAACTTAGCCAAGATTCTTAATGGTCACAACACATAAAGGTCACAATCTAACGGGAAGAATCTAACACCACCATCGTCAAAATCAAAAGACAAAACAATCTTCGCACCCACCACGAGTTCTCTCTCATCTTCATCTCTTTTCACATAAATATCGTACAATAGGTACGTCTATGGTGTATTCATTCAGCTGCTTAAATCTGAAGTAAGTCATCGACTACCGAAATTTTCGTGGTGCTCTTTGAACTAGTGACCTGTGGTGACTATTACTCGCGTGGTTCTGATAGTTCAACCAACGCGTGAGTTTGCACGTGAATTTAAATATTGTCGATATTTCTTTTATTTTTTATTTTTTTCCACAAGTAGATAAATCAGCTTTTTCGTATTTCTTTTGATTTTCCCTTTTTTGTTAATGTCACTATTACGTTAAACCTTTTGTTTTTCATAAAGTTAATCATTAATATTCATGGATATTTTATCCTCGTCATAATTTGCAAAAGTTACCTATCCTCCAACCCCTATTCTAATATTATCATCCTACAGTTCATTCGGCTTTTTGCATTGCAATTCAACCCCACTATGATATTTCGAGTTCCTTATCTTACGCACATCAATTGCTTCCACAATTTAATTCAATTTCCGATCTATTATATTATCATTGTCCTGGTTGATGGTGCTAGTCATCTCATTAATCACGTCTTCAAGACTTATAGTGAATAGCCCTATGTTTTTCTCGAATCTGACTGCATCATAGACAACATATTCACACAAACCCTCAACGTGACATTGTATTAGTCAACGTGATGCTGGGCGCACTGTTGCAGTCGAAGGCAATGTCGATTCGTTGCTTAGCGGAATCCTGATAGATCCGGAGCTAGGCGGTGTTATCAACTCATACCTTAAGGATGGATTAAAGTGGTAGAGTGGTGAATGGTGCGAGGCGGCTGGTCAGGTATTATTTAGTTCTTGTTACAGATAGTATTGCTGTAAGTTATAATGAATTCTTAAAGATAACAAAAGTGTTTTATAGCTTGGAAAAGATATCATTTTGTGTCAGAGTATCGGAAACAAGAATTTTACACCGAAGATTGACATGATACCCACCAAAATCAAATTGAACTCGAAATAATAATTCTAGACTATGTGCCAGAGAATGGCATGCGGAACTAAGTACAGATACTAATGGGGTAGGAAGCTGAGGAAACAAATGGCGTCATCCTCTCTAGTGCCGAAGCAATTTCATTGGTTTATAGATTGTTTGACATTATTGCTGTTGACCATTTAACTGCTTCTAATTGTTTGTGATAATCACTAACGGTGGTGTTCATATCTGCTTTTGTTTTGTCGTCCTTATTTCTATCAGCATTGAATTTAAATTTTAATAACATCAAAATAATGTTCTGTCTTCCAAATTTTTCACTCTGTTCGTTCTACAGTCTGCAGAACACGGAAGCGTCCAGTTTATGGCTTGACGAGTGTCGTGGCTCGTGACTCTCCGTGTGAAACTCTCAATGGGTCATTCGGCCTGACCTGATTTGACCTTGACCGTGTTGATGTGTCAGGTCATTGTTTGGAATAATGCGTGGATTTATTGACTCAGATCACTTGCTTGTAGTACCTAGTATAGGTTGGCTAGACATTATACCTAACATCTTATGCTACTTTTGAATTTCCTTCCGGGATGTCTTCAAATTCGCAAAAATGTGTGTGTTTTGGAGTTTGATTGTTTTTGTGTTTCCCATAAGATTTTTGTCTTTTCTCTGAGTAAATAAAATATTGAATAGTATTTCTTGTTTACATTGAAACAAAATGTGTATACTTCAACAATTTTACCTGTACAATTTTAGAAACATTCCTTCGTTAATGTTTGAAACGTTAGACAGGCATTTAGACCAAGATAACGTTTTAGTTAATCGATTTCTAATTAAATACAGGCTGCTTAACCACCTCATTTTATAATCGATACATCGTCTTATTGACAAACTTGGACACTATGATGCAAATTCTAAGAAGCACTTACTTAACTGCATTCTATTTTGAATTTTATACTAATAAATTTAAAGTTGGATATTGGTAACACAGTAAAACATCGAGAGGCCAGCAAAGTTTATGATGACAGTGTATCGAAGGGGCTTAGTAATTAGCGTGAATAAAATTAACTCTTAACTTCATTAGGGATTATACTAACTACGAGTATATTAAATCAACGTTGCGCAGGAATAATAAAGTTTCTATGTTTATTATAATTATTATTCCTCAATAAATAGTCCTAGTTGGGTAAATAATAATCATTAGATTTTATGTTAAAATACTTGACTTTATTTTAATTATTGGAAAGGTGAACTAACCCATGGATTCCAAGAGATGAAGGGACTAAATTAGATTGATGGATATGTCTTCTTCTCTCGTGTCGGTACGCGCTGTGTGGTGAAAAGATTAGCCGATCAGCGATATTGTTAGCGGGACTGACTACCCAGGGTGCGCTGGACGTAGATAATTATCGTCACTCGTGAAGGCTCTTTAAATGCATCCCCTATGGATGTACATGGATGAATATAATTTTGCGCAACGCTAGTTTCCCTTATATTATTTACTATGCGTGCCAAATAATAATAGCACTGTCAAGACGCCATTTTGTTCCACAATACTCGTGAACTTCATTACCAAAGTGTAAGGTGTGCAAAAAAATAAATAACGAAATTATACTCAGTTTAATTATTTTTAGTTCACTTTTTTGGTATTTCTAATCAATTAACGTCAAATTAATTACACAGTCATTATATTATTATTATGGCGACATATTAGGGTGACCAGTAGCATTTTGTGAAGTTAACTATATATATTGGTTCATTTCTTTAATGAATACTGTTTTCAAATATTATTAAATTATCCAAAATTATCTATTTATGGAATTCAATAAATAACATTTTATAAAAATGAATGTAAATAATAATGAAATCTATGAATAAAAAAATATTACTTTTTCGTTGGCGGTACCAATTTCACAGCTATCGTGTGAAGTTGTAGCAAGCGTGATCCTATTCTTATTTGGCACGCATAGTACGGAGAACATCAGGATAGTCGTCACTTGAGAAGCTTTAAGTAACACTCATTCATAGAGTTATTTTGAAGTTATCGGATTTTTCCCTATGAAATTCCTCAGTAGCAGCCCGGAGTTTGGATGTGTGCCCAGTTGATAGCAATAGGCTCGCCCTCTAATACTTGGGACTTAAACATAAGGCGAAATGAGGGTGTTACTAAACACCTTTGCATAACATTTCGAGGAATACTGTCGTGATGTTATGTTTTGTTCATAGAGTCGAATGAAAGATAGGCTTACTTTGTATTTACGTTAGAGCTTAGTAACGTTAACCACTTTTGAGGATTGCCTCTTGTCTTGTCTTGTCTCTTGTTGTCTAGCTGATTCCAAGACCTTGAAATCCCATTAATTAATCAATCAACTCAGACCACTGTACGCCACTGCTGGCGCAAAATTTGGAAGAAGAGGACATGGTAGCTACCAATTCTCTAAAAATCTTCAATTAATTAACTGAGCCTATAGCTCACGGCGTAAGCTAAAGCCCTTCCAACTGGCGCTCATGGGAAATAATAATACCAAAAATAACACACATACATAACATCACGCCTTGTATTCCCAGAAAGGTTCGGCAGAGGTGATTTTAGTACACCCTCGTTTCGCCAGTTATGCTTAAGTCCCATGTAATAGGGGGCAAGCCTATTGCCATTAACCGCGCACAAATCCAAACTCCGAGCTGCTACTGAGAAATTCCTAATGGAAAAACCCAATAACACTTGCCCGACTTAGGGATCGAACCCAAGACCCTATGCTCAGCAGACGAAAAAGTAACATTTTAAACAAAAATCTTCAAAGTACCTATAGATATTCCAATATCCCAACAAAATATTGTACAACATAACGGCACCTCACAAAGAGGTGTAAAATTGCAAAGTAAATTACTATTTCATATAAAAATTGATTATTCGGTGTTAAAGTGTGAGGGTATAAATCTTTGACGTCGCGCCGTCACTACATGCGCGGGCGCACGCTGTGAAAGCAGAGTTATGTGCGCTGCCTTATATGGGTCGCTTTGGGTGATCGGGTACAAAGTGGCTTGTAGGTGTGTATTATCTTGCTGTCTTTCATTCAGAGTTGATAAGAAATAATTATGGTATAAACTCAGCAGTGATAGCCTAGTGGTGTGACCTTCGGACTGCCAAGTCATAGGTCTCGAGTTCTAACCCAAGGCACGCACCTCTGACTTTTCGGATTCATGTGCGTATTGTAACATTGCATATTGTATCACTTGCTTAAAAACGGTGAAGGAAAACATCGTGAGGAAATCGGCGTGCCTGAGAGATATTTCTCGACGGCATGTGAAGCCAAGTCAGAGGCCCATGGGCGGCATAAACTCTGACATCAGGTTAGTCACTAACCACACGAAAAGGAGAAGAAGAACTCAACATAGACAGAACAGACATTAACGTGACAGAAAAGTTGAAAGAAATCGTTTGTCTTGGTACGGGCACGTGATGAGGAGGGATGAAACACATGTGACTAAGAGAGTAATGAATATGAATGTTGATGGATGGAGGGGGAGAGGGAGACCAAAGAAAAGATGAATGGATTGTGTGAGGGAGGATATGAAAGATAAGGGAGTAAATGATAATGAGACGGCTGACAGGGAAGAATGGAAGAGAAAAACATATTGCGCCGACCCCAAGTAATTTGGGACCAGGACAGGAAAATGTTGAATGAAACTCAAACCGCTTGTGGTTTTTGTTGTTGCTACAGTTTTAGGAATTTCTGATGGGTTTCCATTCCTGTGTGTGTCTTAAGCAGTACTATAGATAAATATGATCACGTATCTAGCTTCAGGGCAGCGCTGAAGTGGTTAACCATTCGTCAGAGAAGAAATTTGCGTGCGTTGACCACGCTTTTTTCCCTTCTCAATTCTCCTTCTCCTCCTTCTTACCTTATTTCTCATTTTCAATATCTTTGTTCTACTCATGCTAGGAGTTTACGTTCTTCTAATAATCTTCTACTTAACTGTCCTTCCCATACTTCTGATTTCATTCATTCTTCCTTTCATATTCAGGCTATACTTCTTTGGAATGCGCTCCCTCTTGATATCAGGACAGCCACCAGTCGGTGTGCTTTTAAGCGAAAATTGCGGAGTTATTTTTCAGAACAAATAGTAAGAGTTGTCTCTTAATCCCCCTTTCTATTCTTTTCATAAGGTATATATTTTATATGTATATATATTATGTATTTATTTTATATGTATATATATATTATGTAGGTATGTGTTATGTGTATAGGATTTTATATAGTAAATTATTAATTTATAAGTATGGAGAATTTTAATTATTTTGTACTTGTGTACATTTATAGTTTTATTTACGCCTTGAGTTCTTTTTTTATTTTTTTAACCTCAAATTTTTCTTATTTTATTCTTGAACAATAACTTGCACCTGCCATGTTATCTCTTCACCACCTTTGGTTGACTGGTAGAGAATGCCTAAGGCATTAAGTCCGCCTTTGTACTTTTAAATTTAAATAAATAAATAGATGCTCTTCCTCCTAAGGTCACTTCTTCCTGCCCTTATCCCACACTAGGTGGGGTCGGCACAACATTTAATTCGTAAATCCATGCTGTTAGAGGTTTTGGCTTATTGTTTTATGACCGGCCGCCTGCCTGACATCAGCCCTCCTTGGCTCTTCCTCCTAAGGTCTCATACCTCATGCGTCATAGGTTGACGCATTTATTGATCGATGTGCGAGGTTAAGCTGCGCTTAGCGCGGTCATGTTTTGGATAGGTGACTCATCTTTACACATCAACGTGACCTCTCCGTGTCTCGGTTATAGGTCGTCGTTGCAAAAATATAGGTATAGATATCTCATAGTCTGGAGAACATATTAATGGCAAATCCCCTGTGGGATGGGCTAGAATAACAAAACTTCCTCACCGCACGCTGGGAATAGATGCGTAAGATTCAACTTTACCCACGCACGCTTGGTGGTAGAATCTATACAGCCCACCTGATTAGGTACTGGTCTCAGATTAAAGAACGGCGCTAATCAGATTATTGTGTTCCGTCGTGTGTATGTGAGAGCCAGAGTGGTATAGGAGAAACCCTGTATATCTCTGTTACGTGGAGTCGTGTGCTCCATCTTAGACCATGTCTGCGCTTACCATCAGGTGCGACTAGGATCAAAAGCAACCAGACCAGAAAAAAAAGTAACTGTAGCAGTCCTCCCAATACTAAAAAAATATCTAACGACAAACTTATCATAAGATCACGCCTGTACTTCCCTAAGGGTTCGGCAGAGGTATAAACCACCTGTACTATACAGTAACACCTTCATTTCGCTGTTATGTTTCAGTCCCGTCCAATAGGGGGCGAGCCTATTGCCGTCAACCAGCCACACATCCAAACTCCGGGCTGCTACTGAAGAATTCCGCATGGAAAAACCCAAAAACACTGCCCGATCTGGGGATCGAACCCAGAACCTCACGATCAGCAGTCGCGCTTGCCACCACTAGACCAACGAGGCAGTTAGAAACATATCTTTAGAATTAATTCTCAACTGCAAATACATCAGGTACGTCACAATAGGTTCAGTTGAAAACCAGGGTTGCGGTGTATGCTTAGGCGAATCCCGCGACCTCGGCCGACTGTCAGAAGGAGGAACACCGTGGGTTTTTAGCCGGTAAAAGTCCGGCAGACCCCCTCGCCTACCCTGGGTGAGGGACATCCAAGAGGATTTTCCCACGATAAAAAAGGCACTAGTGGTCTGACATTTATGCTGAACTGAACCTATTTGGCGCAGCCGCTAGACACACACCTACTTTATTTTTTTTCTTTTGTTTTGTCTCATGGATTTTTTGTCTGTGTGTCTGACTGCTTTCGTGCCAAATAAATTTCTTTCTTTCTTTCTTTCAAATAATCCGTCTACACTTTATAAGTTTTGTGCTCCTCTGTACTTGTCAAGCTTATAATAATGCTTCCGTTTTTGTATACATATTGAATATGCATAAAACTCTGTTCTGTAATGACTGGTTATAAACACTTACGTGTTAAGATGTACCGTTAAATGTTTAACAGGAACGTTGTTTAAAAGTAATATTGGCTGTCATCTTGTAAGTTGTATAAACCCATTCACACTTTGCCAGTATTTAGTAGTGTCTGTGGTTACTAAAATTTAGTTACTTGAACTTTGTGAGAACAGTTTAGTTATGAGTAGTTAGTTGAAGAGCTGTTTACACTGGTCGAGTCGTATAAAATACATACAACAGAATCTTATAGGGGGTGAATCTATCATTACAGTTCTAGCTAATGTCAGGATTGGGAGCATGGTAAATAAAGTTAATTAAACCAACATAGACTCTCCACCTCTGAGAGTACTTATAATTGGGTTAGTGATTAGTTACAGAAGCTAGTTCACAATATATCACAATATAATAATTTGCACAAGATCAGAAAATAAGGACAACCAAATCAGGTATGGGTCTTGGTCACGCTATAACTTGAGAACGACTTTACCGATTGAGGTCATATTTACACAATATATTTGTTTTGTCGAGACGATGGTTCATAGCTATGCTGAGATTCGATAGGTGGCGCTGTAGTCAAATTATTTACGCGGGCACAGCCGCGGGAGAACAGCTAGTTTGTAATAAATAAATACCCAAATAGTAAGTAATTTTTAACATCAAGATTTATCTACTGATCTAGTCATAAATGCAGTATCAAACAATTTTACTGCGCAATGTATGGTCTGCTTCTATAATAGAGAGGTGCTCTCCTAGGCAAAAATGCAGTAAGTTAGTCTAGTAACTTGGATGGTTCTACACATGAATGCAGTAAGTAACAAAGTTACTGCATTCATGCACTGAATGAACCTATAGCGTAAAGTAAAAACTCCTTAAAATAAAGTGTTTTTTACTAATTTATGTATTAAATACATTTTATAAAACAGAACGAATATGCTATCTGAAAACTGCGCCCTCTTCTTTACAGGGTGTAAATGAAATCATGTAATTCCTTGAAACCTCGTCATATACTGCTGAGACAGATTACCCTGCACGGGATACTTATGGATTCAATTTTAAATTTTTTACTAAATGTAAACATTATGTTCTTAACGTGAGGTAATTTAGCGCCCCGAGCGAATTGCGCGGCTATCGCTAGCCGCGCGGTCGTTTAACTCGGGGCGCTAAAATGCCTCACGTTAAGAACACATGCTTACTTTTAATATGTTTTTTTATTAAATTCAATAGTATCCCGTGCAGTGTTAATCTATGTCAGCAGTACATCATGAGCTTTGAAGGAATTACATGATTTTGTTTACACCCTGTATACTTCAAAGTAACTAGATATTATCTAGGGGTAAATGGAAAACGGTGGCTCTAAAAAAAAAGTTTAAGTGCTTTTTTCTCGAAACTATGTTTCTGCGACTTATGAATCGCGGGGCAGAGTTCCACACTTTGGCAGTGCGCATAATTTATCATAATAAATGCGAGAAAGTTTTTAATAACGATTTCAGGTATACCAACTACTATACTTAGTTGTTGAAAGAACTGATTTATGAAGTTTAAGCTCAGTTCAAATTAACCAATCAATTCGCGACAAAGAGCAGGAAGTTCAACAAAAACAAGCCAAGGGCGAGTGGGACTCGCGCACCGAGGGTTCTGTAGGTACAATTTTTTTTGTGATGTAACTACCAATTTATGTTTTTCGGATTTTTCTCTTTACTTGTGCTATAAGACATTGCTTCTTGCCAAATTTCATAATTCTACGTCAACGGGAAGTACCCTATAGCACAAAACAGATTGGTAAAGAAGTCAATCTACATACAAGTGCGCTCGAGCAACGCACACATAGACACTGCTACGGACACGAGATCTTGGACTGTTTGGGACTAGAGTGCGAGTGAGTGCGAGCGCGAATGCCATGCGCTTGAGAGAGATAGATATACAGATAGAGCGACCGCCGAGCGTAGGTATGAAAAGTGAAGTACATACATGTGATTGACTTCTGTTTTGTGCCTATAGGTTTTGATTCTCTTGCGAGTGTCAAAATTTGTGGCACAATCGGTCGTATCTTTTGATTGCGTTGACTTAGAAGTTTGATTTTTTTCACAGCTCCAAGGAATAGCAGACCTTAGTCTTTGATACTAATTTCAACTTGATACCTCGACGCATTCCTGAGAAAAATGTCTTTACAGACGGACGACGACTTTTTTTACGACATGTTTGGTGCAGTGGCTGAGCGATTGGCTTCTGCGTTACGGGTCGTGGATTCGATTCCCGCACGGATCAAATATTTGTATGGCCTACAAATAGTTGTTCCGGGTCTGGGCGTTAGCGCATGTGAAGATTTGTGTCTGTAAACGCACCCACGATACAGGAGTAATTATAGTGTAGGGCAACGTTTTTTTTTAAAAGAAAAGAAGAAAGGGAGACAGACAGACGGACAACGAAGTGATCCTATAAGGGTTCGTTTTGACGTGCCGAACCCTAAAAACCACACGGATTTAATTAACTTTCTGTTGACCTCGCCAATTAACCAACACAATAGTTCAACATTCAGGCTGAAACATAACCGAGTAACGGCCGAACCACCATTGAAAAACCAACCCTATTTTTATGCGCATACATTTCAAAATCTCCTGCCATATTATTCGTAGATCTTCACACATATATATGCTAGCGAGCTTCATAATAAAAGGGTTCTGTTTGGTCGTAAAAAGGTTGCATTAAGCGAAGATTATTATTTAAAAGCAACTAATAAACCACAGGCGGGCGCATGGTGGTAGCAATTACAATTTTACAGCACCATTCTTACGCTAGTAATAAAGGGAGTTATTGCCAATTGCCGGCCAGCCTTCGTGTTCCCTTGTGTCATTTTTGTAGTTATTCGAAAATATAAAAAAGAAATACTGACTTAGTCCTATACTAATGTTTTTTGGCGCCAGTCCCTTAATTAAAGCTTCCATCAAGTATAACATTTTGTAGTTTTCAGTATACAATAAAAAAAAAAATACATATTATACAAGGTTATTCGCAAATGGGGTACTCAATCGGAAGGGTATTAAAGCACCCATAATAATGGATAACTTCTGTTCTACAACTTTTCCCAAAAGTTATTAGTTTAAGAGAAATAGCTGTTCAAAGATTCCATAAAAAATACGCTAAATTCTATCTGTCCTCAGCTATGATCAGCTGTGTTTACATTTTAGGTCATATTTGGGGGTCACGGATTAGAAGCTCCATTTTCTGAATTCGTAACTAAATCAGGGACGAAGAATTTTTGAAAAAACTAAAATAAAAATAATTTTGAATGTTTTTTTTTAACCGAATTTTGAAATTTTTACTCTTTCTTAAAAACAATCATCAGTGATACATTAAGTGGCCCGCGGCTTAGTACCCACTTTCTGACTAACCTTATATACTACATAGTTGTGCGTTTTGTAGGTTTAAAGATTGATGCCGTGATAATGGGAATCACAGTTCAGAAAATCAATATGTTATATTGCTACGTTTTCAATTGGCGGGTCTACTAAGTAAACGCTATAAAGCAGAAAGAACGCGAGAAAGCATTCGACACACTAAACGTGGGCTCGCCGTCGACTCGCCACGCTCGTACCTCGCTATTGGTGTGGCGAAGGCTTGGTGAATTTACACTTCGTCCGTTATATTTATCTTCTTAACCCTTCATAAGGTTTTAGGACAAGTATGTAACAAACAATTTGGCAAATTATTAAAAGCAAATTGTTATATTGACAGGTTTAAAAATAAAAATATAACAAGGAGGCTTTTACGACATCTTCCAAAAAAGTTGGTGGTAAAAATATTTTATTTGCCCTATAAAGGGAGATAGCTTTATATTTATCGTTTTACAGTACAATATTACCTAGTTCAGTTAAGGAGTTGTACCTATTATAGGTATACCTACTTCGATAGGATTCTTGTAAACTTCTTTTTTTTTTTGACGACACGTTTGTTGCAGTGGCTAAGCGATTGGCTTCTGCGCTGCGGGTCGTGGGTTCGATTCCCGCACGGAACAAATATTTGTATGGCCTACAGATAGTTGTTCCGGGTCTGGGTGTTTGTGCATGTGAAGATTTGTGTCTGTAAACGCACCCACGATACAGGAGAAATCCTAGTGTGGGGCAACGTTTTTTAAAAAAAAAAAATCTGATTTTCCAAGTCTATTAATTGGCCATTCTGAATTAATATAATCCTAAACACAACATCATGTCCATGCAGGCAACGCTTCCTTACTTCATACGGAAGGAAATAAACGAACATTGGACGGGATAACTTAGCGTATTGCTATGTCTTGAAGACTTTACTATGATAACGTCATTTGCTTAACCTTGGACACCATTTAGCCATGAACTCAAACCACGATGTCTAAACAAGCCATCAGCATTCAACTTAGAACTGCAAACCTCACCTACCGCACAGATAATAACAAAACTCGAGCAAAAAGTCTAAACACATGTCTTACAACCTGTTAGCCGGAGCCTGTTATTAGCCTGAGTTGATTACAGCTATTTAACACCACCCAACACGCGGTTGGCACACAGAACTCTATTAGGTAGAACTAAATCTTACTTTTTAAGTAGAGATTAACACCCATATTCTAAGACATTCCTTCAAAACTTACTCGACTCATACTCGACTCGGGACGCCTGGAGGACGGCCTCGAAAACACCTTTTAAATTGTATTTCTAGTCGCAATTTCGAGTGAACTTTGAGGTTCCTCGACCGAGGGATCCTTAGATTAGTAGAGGTAGAGTGGAGTCATTGCGTCATAATAACGCGCAAATAACGCCACAAAAAATAGTTGCAAGGATTATCGTAAGCATATTCGATAAAGTCTTCAAAATTAATTTTTGTTACATACGAACTTTGACACTTCCTTCCTTGTAGGTTTCGAGCTACCTTGAGTTTGACAGATGATTCCTTACCTCGACTGAGGAAAAATCTCGAGTCCAGGATGTTTATGTCAACTGTAACTACCGATGGTAGTAAGAAAAGCTGAGTCGAGGTGGAGTCGAGTCGAGTAAATTTTGGAGGAACGTCTTAGAATATGGGTGTTAGAATACAATTCCCTTCCGTCGCCGGGCAACGAACCTGCCACCATAATTGTGCCCGAAAAGTGGCAATAGGCTCGCCACCTATTACATGGGACTTAAACATAACTGGCTAAACGAGGGTGTATTAAAACACCTCTGTCGTTCCCTTCGGGGAATGTTAGGCGTGATGTAATGTTATGTACAACTGAGGAGGTCCTAAAAGAAGTTCTCGATCGTGTGTGTAGTCCGCCAACCCGTACAAAGCCAGCGTGGCGGACCAAGGCCTTAACCTGTCTCATTCTGAGAAGAGGCCCGTGCCCAAGGACAGTAATGGGCTGTTTGGCTTATATTACATGTTAAGCTAAGCTGAGTTACATGATCTCATTTTAAGAGCGAAGCCAGAATTAAAAATGCTAATCATTTTTAATTTCAGGGGAGATTAAACACCTTTGATATCGAAGACCCATATTAATTTTCTCCAACACACTTATCTGTCAAATCAAATCAAATATCGTTTATTTGTCAATGTAGGTATATTACAATAGATGGTAAGTAAGAAATTAGTTCGCTACATTGTATCCATACAGATATACAAATTAGTTTGGTTTTTGTAATTCTAATCTAGGTATTTAACGCTAGTGAATTTATAATTATAATATCTATTAACACTAATTATGTCTATCCTTGTCTGCCTAGTCTTGTCCCAACTATGTTGGGGTCAGCTTCCAGTCTAACCAGTTGCGGCGGAATACCAGTATTTTATACAGAGCGAACTGTATCGGACCTCCGCAACCCAGTTACTGGACAATGCAGATACTCTAAGGTTAGACCAGTGTTGGCAGATTGTCCGTCTTCTGACTACCTGTAACGACTGTCATAGGTATGCGTATGACACCCGGGACCGACTGTTTAACGTGCTCTCCGAGGCACGGAGGAGTCTCGATGTGTAACGAACGGTCACCCATCCACGTACTGACCGCGGCAAGTGCAGCTTAACCTCGTAAATCGTATAATTTGCACGGTTAACAGCCACGAGCCCCTCCAACACACTTAACAAGCAAAAATATTATAAAATAAAATACAAATAAATAAATATACAACACAGAGTGTGGTCTAACATAAACTTCAGTTATTTACAAGGAATAAACGTCAGTCCGCCATGATAAGGTCAAATTGTCTATCTAAGTTTACAGGCATGTAAAATATAATGCTTGTTTGTTACCTCTGCCATATTGAGGTGTACGACCATTAGTTATGGCCCTTTTCATGTCCTGGGAGACAGGAAATACGTGGTAAGGTAATGAGATGGAATTTTTATGGTTTGACATAGTGTTTTTTTTTTGCACCTATTTATTAAAATGTTTAGGAGCGCTGTCGTAAATAACTGCGATATTTTAATGCTAAGAAGAAGATGTTATTTGAGTAACAAAACAAACACAGAATAATAAATTTTGTTTATGAGAAGTAGAACAATGTTTATTTTTCTTTTATTTATTTTGTATAGACTGTGTGGCGGCACCTATCGCGCCACATGCAAACTATCCTGCATCGCGGTATCAAAGTTTGACACGCAGATAGTATATATACAAGTTCCCAACATCAACCGTTGGGCAGTGGCCCGCCAGGCACAAGACTCCGCTTGGTAGGAGGATCCTCCCTTTTCGTTGGAGGAACACGATACCTCGTTCCTCCACAACTGCACAACATAAAAGTCAGTCTATTACTTTTCCATAGCTGGGCACGGGCCTCTTCTCAGAATGAGAAGGGTTTAGGCCTCAGTCTACCACGCTGGCCTAGTGCGGGTTGGTAGACTACACACATCATCGAGAATTTTATGTAGACCTCTCAGGTGTGCAGGCTTCATCGTTAACGCAAGTGATAATCAAATTCTGATCCGCACATGAATTCGAAAAGTCAGAGATACGGACCGGGATCGAACTCAGACCCTCCTGCATGGAAGGCAAGCGTTCAACCGTTAGGCTATCACTGAAAATGAAATCACTGAAAATGAAATAACAATGAACTTTGAGTAGCTTTCCGAAGTATCTTTAAGATGTAGACATTGCTCAGTAACTGGGTTGCGGAGGTCTGATGGCAGTCGCTCCGTGTAAAATACTGGTATTCAGCCGCATCTGGTTACACTGGAAGCTGACCCCAACATAGTTGGGAAAAGGCTAGGCAGAAATACAACTCTTTTTAAAATAATAGATCATAAAAATCCCACTACAGTAATAGTTTCAGAATAATCTATACTAATATTATATAGCTGAAGAGTTTGTTTGTTTGAACGCGCTAATCTCAGGAACTACTGACTGGAATTGAAAAAAATATTTTTGTGTTGGATAGTCCATTTATCGAGGAAGGTTATAGGCTATATAACATCTCGCTACGACCAATAGGAGCGGAGCATAAATGAAAAATGTTGCAAAATCGGGAAAAATGTCCACCCGTGCGAAGCTGGGACGGGCCGCTAGTGTAGATATAAGAAATAAACTCACATAAGAGTAACAAATAGGAAAATATGTCTTTTAGGACGAGTTCCGCTGACAGACAGTACCAGTTCACGAGCATGACGTGCACATCTCGTATTATAGGTACGGAACGAGATCGTAGAGCGCTTGCCTGGGTGCACGTTCCGAGATTTTTTAGCTAAGTTTTGACGACATTTATGTCAATTGTTTTATAAAGTTTAGCTTCCTTTTCACTTTTGTAAATGTGAGAACTTTGTGGACCTGCATCTATAAATTTGTAAATTACTGTTATTCATATAGTTTTTATTTTATTTTGTTTGTTAATTTTTGTAGTACATTACTCATTGGTCTGTGGTCAGGACTCCATTGTTCTCTCACTATCCTAAATCATTGTACTGTATCCACTGAAATTGTTAAAGACAATATTTTTAAAAGAGTAACCATGGAGTTTCTTGCCGGCTCTTCTCCATAGGAAACGACTAATCGGAACCGTGCATCTAAATTTGACTTTTCATAAGCACCTGTATTGGTTAACGTGAAATAAAAAAAAATGATTTTGATTTTGAGGGATCCAAAATCTTGAATTCCCAAAACTTAAACAACTAAACCAGTATGACAAAACAACGACAAATTATTACAACTGATACTTATTTAGGCTAATTTAACGCCTGACATGTCCATTACCATACAAATAGGTATTTAACTTAGACAAATATAAATTTATTTAGCCAAGTTTAATGTTATTGTCTAAAATATGGCTATAGGCCTGCCACCATGTCGGCCTTAATTTACGCGAGCTGGCAATGCCAGAGAAGAATTACTACCTTGACCATTTATTTGCATTGCCTTGTAGCCCAATATACTATGGACATTACAAGGCAATTCGTACAAACATTGGTCTTGTTTTGTTAATATTCATATTTGTGGAAGACTTTCGAAAATAGTTTCTGGTTGGCTGCGTTTGGTGTTTTTTTGTAATTTTCCTGTAGATCGGCTAAAATAAGTGGTGAATGGATTCAGCTAGATGGATTTGACTCAACATACATACATACATAAACTCACGCCTTTATTTATTTATTTATACTTCTATGCACTATTGTGGTACATAAGGCGGACTTAATGCCATAAGGCATTCTCTACCAGTCAACCTTAGGGTTAAAAAGAAAAGCATCAAAATACGTAGGTACAGGAAAAAGATGAGTTGACAATTTTGGACTGAATATATCAGGAAATCAAAAGTTAAATATAAAATACATATATACAAATAATAAAATATATAGATATTACAATATATATATATATATCAATTACAAAACGTTATGAAAAACTTAATGCAATTATGACGAAGACTAAATTAGATGATTATCTTATTATCTTATTGATTATCTTTATCCCATGGGGGTAGGCAGAAACTATAGCACGCCTCATGCTACGATCCTGACATACTCCTTTCGCTTCATCCTCATTCATACACCTTGGCAGACACGCACGCTGGTTGAGAGTACTACTCACCTGTCTTTTGTGAAGAACATCACCAATAACATCGATGTATGTCCTTCTATGGCGTCCTCCCGGCGGTTCCACTAACATCCGCCTTATAAATTCCTTTTGTTAATCGCCGTTCACTCATTCTCTCACACAAACCAACTAAGCATTATTTGGAAAAATGAGGCAGGTACTTTGCGTAAACGCAGAACGCAAGGAGGTGGTTTTACGAAGGGCTACTACCGATTCTGTGGGATACGAACTACAATTGTGTGCAATACAAGCACCGATATTGTGAATGAGATATAGGAAGGTTCCTAGGAAGGTCAGATGACCACACTCTAAAATTAACTGAATATTTATCAGGATCAAGAAAAAATAAGAATATTATCGGTAGCTGGTAACACTGGACAATGTTGATAAAGGAGGGTATTCGTCAAGATGAATCAACGTACCCGACGTTATAAAAACAGTGGTCATTCGACGGAGCAGAAGATTATAATGTCGAACAGCTGAAGAAGTCTGACCTTTTATATCTAAATAGCTTGTCCTATTTTCTGATCTTGTGTAAATTTTATAAATGATTATATTGTGAACTAGCTTCTGTAACTAACCACTAACCCAAATATAAGTACTTAAGTGGTGGAGAGTCTATGTTGGTTTCATTTACTTTATTTACCATGCTCGCAATCCTGATAGACCGATATTAGCTATAAGTGTAATGATAGATTCACCCCTACACGATTCCGGTGTCGGTCTTTTACAAGAACGAGTACTATTATTATATTAGATCAACAAGTATTATTACTAATACAATATGATTACATATTTTAATACGTACAAAAACTTAACCTACATCAGTTGGAATCGTATTAAGATTTTAAAAAAAGCAATTACACACGACAGCCATTTTTTTCGTTCCATCGTTTTGTATCGCAAATTGGCCAATAAAAACGTTTAATTGAGACATCGAGCCGAATACACTCGGATTCGGATCTTGATCTTGAATGCGGTACAGAGATGTTCACAAGTGTTACTAATTAAAATAATTACAAAGATCGGATTAACTTACCAAATGACAGCTAGTTCACACAGAAACTATTTGCAGGATCCGTTTTAAAAGCTCATTTACACGAAGCAAGTTTCTTGAAGCAAGTCTCATGCTACCTCTGTTTTTATTTATTTATAGGAGAACCAACAGCTATAACAGATGAATAATAATTGAGTATGAAACATAGAGCCAAATACAGGTTCCCACGGGTAAAACAAAAAAAATTGTAGAATTCTTAAGATCACTAACAAGCACGATAACCAATAATACATTTATAAATGGTCGTAGAGAAAGACAAATCTTGCTTCAAGCAAGAACAAGTCTTGCTTCAAGAAACTATCCTCGTGTAAATCAGTCTTTATTTTGGTGATGGCGCCTGTATTTGAATGAGCGAGTTCACATACACGACAGTATTGCGAATCCAGTAAAAAATACTGGATCCGTTATTTTTATCGTATCCTGTCTGCCAGATACGACGCAGCTGCCGCCATTGCCATTTGTTTAACTGATCCGTCGGTACTGATGTGAACAACACATCCAGTACTGACGGACCCGTTAAAACGGATCTGCTGTGGTTACATCCGATCCTCAATTGTATGAAGTAATCTAGTCCTCATTGTGCAAAGTGCAAACTACATTGTCCAAAATGAGGACGAGATTATGGAACATAATTGATCATATTTATTATAGGAGACTATAAATGAGTACTTATTACAAGTCAGTTACCAGTTGTGAGCTGTCATATTGTATGCAAAATAATAGTTTACAATTTGGTACTAGCTCCCAGGAACCGATAAGCCAGGTCTTGATACAAATTAATTAACGGCGATATTTATTTATTCGTAATAAGCCCGATTGCAGATCTGAACTTTTTTAATTTTTTACTCCCATACAGATAATAATCGCAAACATAATAAATGGCAAACAGTTCGCCTTTTCGAACTGCCAAGTCATAGGTCTCGAGTTCGAACCCAAGGCACGCACCTTTGGATTTTCGGATTCATGTGCGTATTGTATAATCATCACTTGCTTAAAAACGGTCAAGGAAAACATTGTGAGGAAACCGGCATGCCTGAGAGATATTTCTTGACGGCATGTGAAGCCAAGAGGCCCATGGGTGGCATAAACTCTGACACCAGGTTAGTCACTAACCACACGAAATTAAGACTGATAAATTAAACACTTTAGTGCTGAGCAGTACGTTATCTAGAACGAAGCGAGAGGAGCCACTCCCCGATGGCTATCGCGCGGATTACGAGCGGTTACAGGTGGACCGGCTTGTACAGCTCGTGTAGCCTGTTTACACGATTTATGTACTTGCTGTACAATGCGCGGTTGTATGAGAATAATACAACCGGGCCGGAAAAATTGGCAAGAATTTATGTACAGTCGTGGAATTAAAATGTTGTACACCTTAAGGGCTATTTTTGCTTGCACAGTGCAAGAAATGAACTATTTTACCGACTACGTATTGCCAACATTATACAGGGTGTAAACGAAATCATGTAATTCCTTCAAACCTCGTGATGCACTGCTGACATAGATTAAACATCCATGGGAAACTTTTGGATTCAATAAAAAAAAAACCAGATGTAAACATGAATGTGTTCTTTACGTGAGGCATTTTAGCGCCCCGAATTAAATGACCGCGAGGCAAGCGATACCGCGCAATTCGCTCGGGGCTCTAAAATGCCTCACGTTAAGAACACATCATGTTTACTTCTTGAAGTTTTTTTATTGTATCTAAATGCACCCGTGCAGGGTTAATCTATGTCAGCAGTACATCACGAGGTTTAAAGGAATTACATGATTTCGTTTACACCCTGTAGAAAAGAAAATACTAGTATTTTTTAAAAAGATATTATGGTGACATGGTGACAGACAAGTACCTAATGACAATCTACTTAATCATCGATTTGATTGATGTAATGGTTTTTACAACAAAACTCCCTAAAACAAATCAAAGAAATTACATGGCTCTACTACGTCATATGGAGGCAAAAGGCAATTATGTTCTTAGTTACCAAATAATGAAACATGGTTTTCCATGCATTGGTCTGTTCCGCTCAACTGTTTAAAAAAGTAACATGTGCCGGCGATGTGGGAAAGGAATGAATTTGAAAACTGATGAACGTTTTCGTTCCGCTACTGTACATATTTGTAGTTTTAACTTCGTTGGTATCTATATCTGCCTAGCCTTTTCCCAACTATGTGGTTGTTAGCTTCCAGTCTGACTAGATGCGGCTGAATACCAGTATTTTACGCGGAGCGACTGCCATCATACCTCCGCAACCCAGTTACTTCGTAACTTCGTTGGTAAACTACCTTGTTGATCTAGTGGTCGCAAGCGCGACTGCTGAGCATGGGGTCCTGGGTTCGATCCCCAGGTCGGACAAAGTGTTATTGGGTTTTTTCATTAGGAATGTCTCAGTAGTGGCTTGGAGTCTGGATTTGTGCCCGGTTGATGGCAATAGAATAGAAGGAGACTTAAACATAACTGGCGAAACGAGGGTGTACTAAAATACCTCTGCCACACCCTTCGGGAAATACAAGGCGTGATGTTATGTTATGTGTCGTTGGTAAACTTGGTAAAGGTTTTAATCAGGTAACCGTCTTTGGTAATCAATTGCTGGAAATAGACTCCCATAGAAAGAAGTTCTTTTTACCTATATGGTCTCCCTCAAATATAATTATATAGATTTTTCACTAAAGATAAAAAAACCTGGCAAGCGAGTGTAAGAATTTTTACGAATCTGGCACCATAATTGTGCCCTGAATATGGCAATAAATTAGCAACTTAAGCTAACGGGGTGTTCTGCGTAAGTGACGAACGCAACGCGACGAACGCGACAAACGCGATCAAGACAACGGCGTTCCCTACTAGCGGCCTATGTAGCGAGACGCGACGTAACGCGTATTTGTTCCACGTCGTGTTACGTCGCGTCGCACCGCGTCGCGTTTGCCGCTTACGCAGGAAACCTCGTGAGAGGCGAAATGAGAATGTACAGATTAACTGTAATAGGAGAACACCTCTGCTTACTCCTTCGGAGATTACAGGCTTCAGTATATGTATGTATATATGTGTTCTTTTATACCGTCGTTAAAATAATATTAAATTCATATACGTTTTCGCAGTAGTCCAACACCCTACTTTCTTCTTCAACATCTTAATGAAAATCATATGATTTTACACCTATAAAAGCAATAACAAACATAATTATGTGTTTAAAATAGTTACAGGTTGTTAGTGCGTTTACGAGCACAGTAGTTGTAACCATTTCCCTTAGGTAATTTACGACTTGTGCGGAAATACATTGCATACGCTTGCTTGCTGCTACATTATAATTTACTCTACTATATACTGTTTAAGTTGTGGCCGTGTACCAACAATGACAGCTTTTGCTGATATTTTGCTGTATCTGGTTAGGGAGTCGACCTCAACACACTTAGGAAAAGGTTATCACAAAGAACATAACTAAAATAAAATAAGATAAGTAAATAAGATTGAAAGTGAAGATAGTAATGTTTTTGGTCGTTAAGTGGAGGAAGCAGGACAGGACAGTGATGAGGAAGAATGGAAGAGGGAAACATATTGCACCGACCCTAAGTCACTTGGGACCGGGGCAGGAAGATGATGGAGTGGAGCAAGCCGAAAGTCAGGGATGAGGCCAGGAATAATTTAGAAGAAGTAAAGGGTAAGAAGTTTTATTTGTACTTACATTCATAATAAAAAGATGCCAGTTATTGCTAAATTGGAGGAAAGCTTTACTCATAGTTGGAAAATTTTCGACGATAAAGTCCAAAGCACTATTCCCATACTAAGATATTATACCAAGATTTCATAAAATCTAAGTGCTTCTTACAAGATAGATAAATGTTAACAAGGCGACATTCAATAGTCAAATCAACAGTACACCTACACGATCGCGTTCGCTAATCGTGCGTTTAAAATTAAACAATGTTTTGACTCGTACGACGTAAGCGCAGTTTATAAATAGGTCCACTTTTGCTCTTGTTGTGTCTAAATCTCTGCTTTCCTAGTTTAGACAGCCAAGTGTTGATTGTTTGGCCGTTTGCACGTGATTACGACCAGTACTGCATAAGTAGGAAGTCGTGTGGTTTAGTGAACTGTTGCTTGCGGGAAAGTTATGGGAGAAATTAATTGTTTTAAGTTTTGAATGTGAAAATAGATGAACAGAATCCTATGGAGACCTATGGAGTCTCAGTCATTTGAATAAAAAATAATAAAAGAACATGACTATCTGTGATAGAAACAATAAATTTAACAAGTTTAGCAATAGTAAATGAAGTGGTATATTAAAAAGATGAACTAAAATCCAATGAAGTACTCGCAGACGTTTTTAATAAACACAATAAAATATCTTCAAAGAAAATGTATAAACACGAAACAGAGCTCATCGATACAATAAATTTAAAGAAATCCGCGGGAGACTTCAACGGCACAAATAAAAGACTGCGAGGTGATGAATAAAAATGTGGGTGCAGAACATGACATGTCCAGATTTATCGACAGCCGAGCTCGAGCGACCACCGGCCGCGATCACTACCTACCACCGAATGTAAGACCCGGTACACACGTGCCACAATCTCAAGTAAAAATCTGGTTCACATGTTCACATGAGTTCATTTCAACCTTCATATTCTTTCATATTTATGTTCTACGGAATGTATCCTTATGGCAATAAAATATATGCTATTTTCTTAGAATAATAACGCTATCCTATTCTATTTTTCGGAATGATTCTGAGTAGAATTCGTAACTTTTGAAAACGACACATAAGTGCATAGTATGGACTGATTTATCCTTCGTAATTACAATAATAAAAGGAGAAAGGGAGCAGTCACTTTTACGGATATTATTTTGATTCTAGCTGAAGAAGTCAACAATAATATTAGAACTTTCATCTTTCACGTCTCAGCCGTCGGTGTGGGCCACCCGTACCTTTTCTCTTAAACAGTAACGACCGCAGACGATTTCTTTCAGCGCACGCCGTCTCGAGATTTATCGCCAATAAATATAACACGCGAATAACAAGCGCGAATATAATCTAAACGTAAGTGATAATGTGAGGAAGCTTTCTTGCAAAATGTCTCTGAAATATAGGTCAGTGATAAAAAGAAAGATTATGATGCATTACAACTGCGGTGGGTCGATACTGAAGAATCTAAAAGTTAAGCATCAGAAAGCTTTTTTGAATTAAATGGTTATTACATCTGCGGTGGGTCGGAATTCACACAGGGTTTATATTTAAAACCTAAAAAGCTTAAAGTGATTCAGTTTGATGAATCTGAATCTGAAATAATAAAAACTATATCTAGCTCTAGTATAAATTGTTTATGGGGTATTGAATTCCAACACAGTAATAATAGTCAAAGAAAATCAAATGTTAAAATAAATTGAATTTCGTTACATGGCCAAGTCTCAAAAACTAGCAAACTTACCTGAATTAAACTGTCAGTTCAAGAAATTAATAAAGTTCAACTAACTAAGTAAATACCCACTCACCACATTATAGCTAGGAAAGGGCCTAATCAAATCCTTCATCACCCAATGCCTGAAGCAAAGGCTCAATAAATTTAATTGAAAATCAAGTCTATGAATCATATGACGGCTCAGGCATGGTTGAGCGGCAAAATTGCCGTGTTTGTGTACTGTCTAGCTATCAATCATAGTTAATTGCTCGCAAGTGCCTGTTATTCTATTAACTTAGCGAAACATTTAATTATCACGGCTTTATTAGACTAGTGGTTTGCTGCTACTGTTCTTGTTTTGTGTTTTGATATCTTTCTAATTGTAGCCATATTTCAAATTTTTGACAAAGTTTGGATTGGAAGATTTGTTTATGCTAAAAATATTTTCTTTGTCTTCATTTTGGTGATTTTCCATTTAACATAGAGTGGTTTCAACCCACGATATTAGTTTATTAAATCAGTATTTAGCCGTATACTAGTGGCCACAATGATGATTTTCAATTGTATTCTTGTCTACGATATGTAACTACGATAAGCTAAACACTAGGATGAAGAAAACATAAAACTATCGATGGTTAGTCTATCACCGTCGTGTACTATATAATTATCTCGTTCAGTAAATCTTATACATTTTGTGGGACGAGAAGATAATATACTCAATAAAAAAATTATCCCATTAATTTCTTAATAATATATTTGTCATTAAATAAAGTCCACAAAAATATGTTAGGATAAAATATTTGCAAGCATTTGAGGCTATTTGCGGGAACTTCTATGAAGTCTTAAATCTGTCAGTCAAAGCACTTATTTGCTGAATATATTATCTAAAGGTAAATTCGTTACCGAGCAAATGTCTATAAATATCATATTACGAAGCATTATTTCTAGCCTTTTAATGACAGATCTATGATACGGAGCGATAATCAGATACAATAACGAAATACAAATTTAATTTTTCCTCCCACAAAATAAAACACTATCAAACTCAACCTTATATCTGAAAGCGAAAGTTCAAAATTAAATAGACATTATTTATCATTGGTAAGATTTCATTTGTTATATTGATAGAAGATGACAGAATGGTTTGAAACATTGGCGCCAATTTGCACCAATCAAAATAGTTGGTTAAACTTGACCTGTGAAGTGGAGAAATGCACTTGATGCACTTGACAGTGGTACAACGAAGTTCAAAGTGTCTATAAATGAACTGGCGACACTCAGTGTTGCATATTTTAATATAATGTCTTGCTATTATAGCATACCTATAGTCCAACCATTAAAATTTTGTATTAAAGGTAAACAAACCGTTGATGGTTTTTAAAGAACTACTATTACTATTAATAAGGTTTGCTTTCCAAAACGTACATTTTTCAAAAATTGTGTAGCAACCACGACGAGAGGTTTGTTTTCTTTAATATAAAATTCAAATGACCGGACTATATACATTTCTTCGTGTGGCTGCCATAATATATCTTTTCATAGCGTTTCCCCGGCGGACTGCCGGGTTCAGATTTGCATAAAGGACTGTTGGCACGCTCGTTAGCATATGCATGATCAGTTTCTTCACTCATAATATGGACTATGTCTAATATCACAATATTTACGACGAATGTCTGATTGACTGTAATCTTCCATCTCAGTCAGTCAGTAAATGAAAACAGGTTTTTCATTATTCGCCTCTTGAAATCAGATCCTCCTGTTTTTAATCCCTGAACTACCTGCTTTGATAAACAATAAAGAGGTCTCCCGTACAACAGAAATCAATAACTAGTAACATTATTTCAGAAAAATTATCATACATTTTTGTATACGTAGCGTTCGTACATTAAACTTACACATTTATGAAATATTAAAACAAAAATGCCAAACCCTTTGGCAAACCCAACGCAAGAGCAGCTCTATCAGTCACTCATAGATCTTATCTAGGCGGCAATAATCATGTCATACATCGACCATTAGAACAATTAACAATTCATTACAGTGCTTTACATGGCAGTATGGCGTTCGCAATTTGTACTGACATTCAGTTGATTCGGCCCCATATATGGATTAGGTTATCTGTTAGATCGGGTTTATTGAATTAATAGCTATGGGTTTCTATAGCTACATCATTCATATCACAGATATCACTTTTATGGGTTCAAAAATCTATGTATTTTGAAAAAGGATGTAGATGTTATCAAAAAATATATTGGTCATAAAACTCAGTTCTAAGTCAAGTCAATACATGGAAAAGTCTAAAATTTTTATACTTATCTATATTTGGAAGCAAAGGCAAGTAGTGTCAAAGGATGAATTAATCTAATCATAATGCACAGAACCGATCCAAACGGCCTGTTCTACAAGACTTTCCAATCCAAATTAAGTGCAGTTCCAAACATATCTCAAAACAAGTACCAAAAAAGAAAACCACGAGAGCCAAAAATGTATCATGAGACACTAGTAATGATCACTTAAAAGCTTCAAAGTGAATTGTCACAATGCGTAAAGCCGTTTAAAAATCTAAATTGAGATGTGAAGAAAGCGGCTGTCTGTTTCAATGAAAGTGCTCGAACTAAAGAAAAGAAAAAAGAAGCGGAGACAAATTAACAGGGACGTTTGTCACATCGTTTGTCATCGGCTGTTAACTGGTTTAGTCATGGCACTGTTATTATTGTAATGGATGTCGGGAATTCCGGAGACGTAATTGACTTTGATCAGATTGAGCTGTGGTTTTGCCGAATTTAATTGTTTGATCATGGTGACTGGTGTTTTAAAGCTTTTATTCAATTAAAAGCTCTGAGCGAAGTTTGCTAGAATTCGGAAGTGTTATTTTGTTTTGTTAATTGGCTTTAATTTGTGTGTATTTTCAGTAGATTATTTTTTCGATAAGGAGGTGGGATCAGGCTTTTACCAGAGTTAACTTCTAATGAAGATGGCGGACAAAACGTTCTGTTAATTACCAATTCAAGTAGTCACAAAATGAACAAAAGTGCTTCATCTAATAAATGATTTTTTGCATCATTTTGCACTCCATTATCGATCTATCTCTAAATTGATACAATAATAAACAAGTCGTATATAGTTACATAACCACAATTCTTTAGACCATTATAATTACTTTTTATTGTAATTTTATAGAGATTTATGTTGATCGATATGACATTTGCAATTTTTTATTTTCTGCATTCAATGCCAAAACAATAATTGGTAATGACGACAGTAACAAGTAGTTAATGATAGGTACCTTTGTAATTTTGTTCTTCTTAAGAGGTCAAGCGTTTGTGATGTATCTGAAACAAGGAAAAATATTTTAATTAGAAACAATAGGTTTCAATAGGACATAATGATGCATGACGTCATCGAATTGTTTTACATTTATTTTTTCTTTATTTATTGGTAATTAGGTGCAATGAAGAGTACCAGGGGATGGAGTAATGAAGAAGTAATTGCGTTCAATGTTCAAGGTTATTAGCTCCAAATCTCCATTTTTCTTCGTCATTTTTGCAAACGCAAATTTCACTAATGATAGCTTCCTATCACAGCCGTTGTAGGCTCGCTACCGAGAGGCTACTAAAAGACAAATGTAGTAGTCAAATTGGTTCCTGCGATGATTTTAAACTAAGCTAAAAAAAGAAAGACATGTGGATTTCCACAAACACGAGTACATTACATAAGCCAGCTAGCTATCAACAGAATCATAATTTTGGATTACACCATTAAATCCTTCATGTCCCGTTAGTGTAATAGCCATATATTCGTCTTATAAAGCTAAAAGGGAAATCAACACTAGTTCCACCGCCGTAGATGGATATTCTATTTATTATAATCCGAAATCGTGACTCGAGTCCCAGATATAATCGTTTGACACCTAACTAGCTTCCTTGGTTAAGGACGCCAAATGGCCCACCTGTTAACGTGTTTAAATCCGCAGTAATACGTGTATTATGAAACATGATTGTATTTCGTAGGTAATGATGTAGTTAACCATAGTAATAACAAAGACGGATTTGTAAGTAATAATCACTACGTTATAGACGAGCTCCGTCTTGAAGATGCTTTTGCTCACTAATTTAAACTTTAGGATAAAGAGTATATGCATAGTACCTACATCGTTTAGGAATATAGAGGGAAGCATAACTAGAAAATATTAGATTTAATGATTGCCCATTAAAGGTAAAAGTGGTCGTACCTCTTAAATTAAACATCTTCTGGACGGTTCCCACATTTTCATTCGTACTGAGAAAATCGTAGCAAGAAAGCATTAGAATTTTGAACATTATTTATGTCGTACAACGTAATAATATTATCTTCATACATTATTACGGCCTTTCCTAAGATTTACGATTTAGATTACGTGCGAATTTGTAATTGAGTTTTGACACTTCATAAGTAAGTTTACAAACTCGTTGCCAAGTCTTGTAATAGTGATGCTCGCTGGCTGGATTATATTTCCGCAATACACGTGGCACTTGTTGAAGAATTTAAACAAGTTATTATTATGTGAACATATG
Organism: Amphipyra berbera; assembly: GCA_910594945.2. Taxonomy (NCBI): domain Eukaryota; kingdom Metazoa; phylum Arthropoda; class Insecta; order Lepidoptera; family Noctuidae; genus Amphipyra; species Amphipyra berbera. Next base: position 1,641,968 of record OU343136.1, on the reverse strand, counting down.
TAGTCTCGGCTACGAATAGATTAGCCAGCTACTTTCCGAAACTATCTTCAGAAATAAACGTGTCATATTGACCTAGTTTTTTCTCTCAACTCAACTTATTCTTACAGTCTACTGCTGGTATAAAGGCTCTTCTTCAAGATGTTTTTTTTATTTTTTATTATTTTTCCATGATCATCCCACTGCAGGGCAAAGGCCTGCCTATCCTCCTCCTTCAACTCCTCTCGGTTTAAGGTTTTTTGTGGCCAATCTTTCCAATAAGTGTCTAGTTCGTCCTGCCATCTCCTTCTGGGCCTGCCCCGACGTCTTCTAACGTTATGTGGGCTTTACTCAATGGTGAGTTTGAGATGTGACCAGCCAAATTCTATTTTACGCTTGCGGCTTTCTGACCAACGTCGGCGATCTGAGTTTTTGAGCGCAGTACACTATTCCTTATCCGGTCTGATAACCGGATCAAAATATTGAAGTACATTTTCAACATGTACTCCAAAATTTTGTCATCCGTATTTATTTTCTTTAGTTGTCACCGTCAATTTATTGGCGCAACTATCTGGCGTCTCATTGCTATCTCCTGATTTGAATTTTCTAGTAGTTGCAAAATATTAATGTAGGTATTTATACTTTTAACTCCGATCTTTTCCATCTTTCTTTGGAATAACCAGATATTTCTAGATAATTACCGTTAGGGTCAATTATCCGCTGTGCGATACCGCACCACCATGAAAATTCATTTGGCGAATTCGTTGGAATCAGAATGGGAACCTTCGCGTAACCATAACTGATAAATTTAAATTACTTCACTGACAACTGTAACAAACAACGCAGCGGGAGCTCTTGCAATGTTATACCACCTTTACTTTCGTATGCATAGCAATTTCAGCTTTAACCCTAGATTCATAAAGCACATAATATGCTAAAAGTTCAACAACATCTACATTATATGCTGGTGCATTTGCAAAAACATTTGAACTTTGGCGCTAACTCCATTCGATTCGAAATCGTTTGGAGTTTTCAGTGTTGTGTAGATAGGTATATTGAAGTCCATTTAACAAAATATCACTCCTGAGCCATACAAACTTGTACAGTAAATGCAATTCAAACATTATGATTTGTGATAATTATACTTAAATGCAAACGTCAAGTGCATGGTATTCATAAATCATAAGGATAAAGTAACTACAAACGATGGATTTAATCTTAGACAAATATACATTAGTTCTTTAGATGGGACCTTTGTTTAGACAAGAATGTATTAACATGTGTACTACAAAAATAATAATATAATTAAATTATCTGAATACTTAATCAAATAATTTGTTTTTATGCAATCGTGCAGCAGTTATGCGTGACTATTTAACTGAAAGGTGACAAGACTAAATGACGCCTAGCATTATGGAACATATTTAACAAACTACTCATTTACTGAATAATTAAACGTTAAACTTGCTTTCCATGTCTGTGTATCTTTCATCTTGACTACTTATATGATATGTTTTTCATGATCAGGTACAGTATTGTCGAAGGTTTTGGCGATTTAATTATAATTCGCCGGTTGGCGCTAGTAAATCCTGGCCGTATCTTGAACGCAGCGTTCGTGTCAGACGTCCTGCTGCTACGTAGACCAGACCACCTAAATAGGCTAGTTGGTAAATGATAAATTAGGAGAGAACAATGATCTAAACGAGTCAACATTAGAATTAAGGATGTTCAAAGAAGTAGAATGTAAGAACTCTTCCAGAGAAAGTCAAGGAAATTAAACAATTTAATGAACGGTCTCATGCATCAAACCAGAACTAAATCCATAACCAAAAAACTACTCCACCTCACAACACGCAACACGGACCAGTAAAGATGTTAAACAAGGATCAAAAGTGGTCAGCGATTACACAAAAATCCAATTCAATTACCACGTCTTTTGTGACCTAAAAGCCGCCTTTGTAACCCATATCCAGCCGAGTACCCGAATAATCAGATTCAATATTTGTTCTGCAATTTGTTTACCCTTCATATTGAAGAGCAGGCGCCCTCTAGTGTTACATTCAATATTAAAGAAGTTTATTTCATGAGAAATTTCGTCAGGACATCGTGGGAACGCAGGCGTACCGCAAGGGTCAATATTGGCCCATACAATTTCATTGTCAAGTTTTTGGTAGCTTTAGTGTTGTATCCAAACAAAGTTGTTGCTGCTATCCGCTTTTACACCTACGTTAGCGTGATGTTTATATTTGTGATTAGTCTGTGTGTCGCCCTGCCGATATATAATGGTAAATAATGCATTGTTGTGGGTCAACTTTTATGACTTAGAGCTTGGGATTCGTCATGGGTGGCTTATGGGTTTCAATCTTTTTTTTCAGATACGTTTTATATGGTGCGTTATAAATTAAATGGTTGAGTTTATGGAAATTGTATTTTGATTAAGATTCTTTTTTTATGTGAAAAGGTTATAAGGTAATGGTATTTTAATGTTGATTTTGCTGATATTAATTAGCACCTTAACGTTAAGTTTCTCAGGAAATATTTTTTAATCAAAATTATTTAACCCAACCCAACATATAGTGACTTTGGGTGATGAATCCGCGCTTAGGGCTTATTCACAAGATCGTAAATATTTGGTTTTATGTATCACTTTTAATTCAAGTAACCTGCCCCTACTTCTACAAAAGGCACTTTTGCTATTGAAGTAAAATATGGGTCAAACTAGATCATTACGCCCTTAGCTTGTCGTTTTTTAATGTTTTCAGATAAGACATGAAACACAACCTTGAAACGTCCTGTTGGCCATTTGATGAGATACTTCAATTCATATCTTCTTTACAGTTATGTCTGCAACCAGGTCTCTCTCAATATTTCTGCAAGTTAGGCCGTTATTCAACCTTGCAGACTGAGTGTGAAAACGTGACATCTGCAGGCACCTTTACGGAATCCCTGCTGATTTTGAAATGACACATATTACCATACTGATATGGAAATTTATCTGAATGAGCATTATAAATCTACCATTAATTAACAGTTTGATATTAATTTAATCAGTTAGTTTCTAAATTCCGAACGCTATCGAATTAGGTATCGTATAATGAGTGTGATTGATAAGCGAATTGTTAGGATTTAATGTGTCGCGTTTTGTTTCGTATGAATGTGAAGGACTAAAGTAAAGGGCTGGTGAGGGCACAGTAGTCTTGTTTGCTGATTGTTAAGCGTTTTACACATGGTAAGATTGTAAAAACGATAAAACTTTGTATTTTCTTTAACTTTATATGAGGTATAAAAAGAACCTAGGAATGTAGTGTATCCAAAAGAAAGGAGCCTATTAAAAAGAGACAATTTTTGATGAAAATTGAAAGATCTAATAAGAAACCTAAACATAACTAAGCAAAGCTTTTGAAATACGCAAATGATCTCCTAAAAAGATATGCTCAAACACCACGCTGCTCGACGTCATTCGTTTTTGGGTAGATCCTGCTGTTCATCAACCTAAATCCCGAAAATGTCTCCGATGTCTCCCACGAGAAAATCTGATATGACCTATTTCGAAGACTGCGCGGCACTTATAACATACTTGTTACAAATCGCGAAGTAGGGCGGTGTGTTGACAGCCTGTCAGTCTGTCTGTACGCTAGTTTATTGGATTAGCATTTTTAACGCTCATACTAATAGGCACGAACAAAAACTTCGTTAGCGCCGAGCGACATATCAACTTTGACGTCGACAAGCTAAGTATTTATACTATGCTGGAACAGACTTTGCTTGTTTGAATATAATTGGTGTAAATGAGAAAGATTTGTGTCATTTGGTTCTCTTTTTTTTATTCTCAATGTTTGAAAGGATACGATGTCAAGAACTCAGTTTAAAGAGAAGATTTATGAATTATAAATATTGATTAAATCACTAGTTTCATTAATTTACCAGTCTAACCTTAGAATATTGGCATAGCCAGGATAGGATATTATGTTCTGGAGGTCTGACGGTAGTCGCTCCGTGTAATATACTGGTATTCAGCCGCATTTGGTTAGACTGGAAGCAGACCCCACTATAGTTGGGAAAAGGCTAGGCAGAACACAGTAGTTTCATTTATTTCGAAAGAAAATTATACTTAGAGAAATTCTGCTTATTAAGCGTGATGATTTCATAATTATACTTAATCATGTCATCATAGTGGATCATAGCGTGCATTCAATTAAAATGCCCGTGGGCCCTGAAAAGCGTGATGATTTCAAAAGCATCAAAATGAATCTAACGATAGTACTTCCTCATGACTGTGAGAAAGACGGTGTTCATTAAACAGTGGACATAATTGTACAAGTTGATCATGAAGATTCTAAGAAAAACAAATTAAATACAAACAAACTGCCAACCACTCTACATAATTACGTAAAGTTTATACAAAATAATGAATGGTTGCCAATCATAGCATCAATTTATTATCCTAATAAGAAAACACTTACAGGCGCCACCTTACGCAAACTGCGCTCGCAACTAGTTATTATAAGCAGAATTAATCGTGAAGTGTTCTGGTTAGCTTTTGCAATTATGAGGTAAATTAGTTTCCTTCGCTTCCATGTAAGTGAAGAAGTGATGGGAGTGACAAAGTGTTTTAATGGCTTGTCATCCCATATTTGAAATTTAACTAATGTTATGGCGAAGTTGAGAGTGAGTTAGGCTCAATTCACAGTAGCGCTGATGTTGTTGATAGGTTCTTGGAGAATTAATAATAATATCTTGGAGGAGAGTTTATTGACACCAAGATTTATTTCTCACTGCAGCTCTAATATATTTCGGTACTGATGACCCTTTTTTTGATTTATTTGAAGTTTATTTCAAGTCAATTAAGTTATTTTATCAGTTCGTAGTCTTATTAATAAAGGTGGAATTATCATAAATAAAAACATATTAAAATTTCGTTAGAATAACATAATAGGTCAACGTGATTGACCATTTGACTTAAAATAATAACTAACAGTCCTACTGTTTAGACTCTGCGGTTTAGACTTACAAGATTTTAAGCAAGGAAATAAAATCCATAATACAAAACACTGGAAATCAATGCAACGTTGCAGTAGTCATAATATTTACAATAATGCCTTCGACAGACGTGGGAAGCAAAAACATTGCTTAAGCTATTCAAGAGCCACTCTACGAAGCAACTCGATGATTTGAGACTTAACTATATTGTCGTATGAATACCTACTAGAGGTGCCCTAAGATCTCGTTCATGTTTTAAACTGACTTGTGTTGTTATGGAATTTGGAACGCTATTCTATACTTTCCACGCGTCTGCATAACTGCAATCTATGCTAAATAAGTGGTTTGTTGGAATTTAGTGAAGATCATAATTTGTGACACTAGTGTAAGCGTGTGAAGGCCCACATCCAGAAGTGGATGACGCAGACAGAAGAATAATTATAATAATATTTTCAATCTTCCCATCGTTAAGCTTAAGATGAAGGTTTGTTGTGGTTCGATTTTTTTAATAATAAGCTTAATCTGAACGCACGTGGGTCACAATGTGGAAGGGACATTGTATACCAAGCCACAGGCGGCTGCATACACCAAACGGCCGTAAGAAATAGCGATCATTTGCGTCTATTGCGTTAGTGGGCCTTAGTGTCCCATCTGTGGTCAGCTTTGACCCGAAGTTTAGATCGAGTAGGATCTTAATGAGTTTAACTCCATTTGATCAATACATAATGGTTTAAGTTACTTAAAATACCAAAGGAAGCTCACGAAAGAATCCATAATTTTTTTCCAGGATTTCTCTATCCCCACATTGATTCCCCCGAATAATGCGATCTATCGACTTGGTCATAATCAAATTAAATATTGTGTAGACCAATAAAAATGGTCGCTTCCCTTATTATCGCGTTTCACACTTGACCGTTGAGCTATAATTACTCAAGTTCTCATAGTTCCAAGGGGTTCGTGTTAGAATTGTTATTAGGGTGCTACACATTTGGTAGATGAATAAACGTCCCTTGACACTTGGGATGAATGAAAGATTTGATTAGTACATCGTCCTTTTTATGAGCAATGGTGTCTTATGGTGTTTTAATTATCGCCTTCACGCTCTGAGTGTCACTGTATCAAAGAGAGTAAGTATGTTGAGACACTTCAAGCTTATTGACTTAATGGCCAATGCAGGAGCTCTAGATGATGTGAACAACATCCTAGCCATTGAGCCTATAGGGTGCATTAAAAAAACCTCCGCGAGTAACGATACTTTAGCACGTCTGGCAAATCAAGGGCAGTCAGCCCCGCTACCAACCTTGCTGACTGTCTAATCTGTTCACCATGACATTAGCTATTCTCATATAGCTCGTGCCGACACAAGTGAAGAAGAAGAAGAAGATTAATACCCTAAAACATAAATTGACTATCCTTCAGATGATAGAAGTGACATATACATATCCTGATGTGATCTATGGGAAGAACTCTAGTTTGTTGATGAACTTCAAGAAAATAGCAGATTATTTGTAAGCAAGAATCCTTTCCATAGACCATTACAACAAGAATGAGTTTTTTAATCGATAAGCTTAAAAATGAGCTGCTCATTTTATTACATCAAGTATACAGCAAGATGTTGTTTTGGCTGAAAACGAAAACTAATAACGACGCGTTTTGCGAGAACATACAATATACGCCATACAATACAATACAACATCCATCACCAATAGGAGCGCGTTTTTTACGTACTCCGCGTGTACGTACGACGTTTAAAGAGTTGAGCTCTTATTCACCTTAACTTCAAAGCTTCTGACCTTTTTTTAACCAGATAACACTACAATGTATGTACTCAAGTCAAAAACAAACTGATACACATCCCTAAATCCACCCAAACACTATCAAAACATAATTAAATCCTTAAAAGGATAATTAAGCAATAAAGGAACCTATTTGTAACCATCGCTTTACGACCCCAAATCGCCCGAGAATCGAATCGAATGCGATCGATTGTTTTATCGATTCCCATAATTACGGCGCTTATGTTCATCATGGGTTTATGGCGATATTAATAGGTTTCTCATGTTCTACCGGCGTGTAGTGTTAAATATTGGTAATAGTTTAAAGGATCTCTCCTTAAACATGATGGACAATATAGCAGTGATAACCTAGTCTAGGTGTGACCGTCGGACTGCCGAGTCATAGGTCTCTCGAACCTAAGACACGCACCTCTGATTTTTCAGATTCATGTGCGTATCGTATAATTATGGCTTGCTTAAAAACGGTGAAGGAAAACATCGTGAGGAAACCGGCATGCCTGAGAGATATTTCTCGAAGGCATGTGCAGCCAAATCAGAGGCCCATGGGCGGCATAAGCTCTGACACCAGGTTAGTCACTAACCAAGCGAAAAGAAGAAGATGGACAAAATGTTCTCCAACATTGCGTAAAATTGACGTGACGCTTTAACGTTGCACACTGCCCCGCTATGTTGCACGCAAAATTGTACGGCATTTCTACGTTACGCTGGACGCGTTGCGAGCAGCCGCTTCGAGAGCGTGTGCAGTTGTGTACGAGCGAGTTGTTCCGCGACATTGTCCCAGAGACATTCACGTCCCGGGGTTGCGGTGCATGCTTTTGCGAATCCCGTGACCCCGGCCTTAGGTCAGAAGGACGGACACCGTGGGTTTTTAGCCGGTAAGAGTCCGGCAGACCCCCTCGCTTTCCCCGGGCGAGGGAAATCCATGAGGACTTTCCAACGAGAAAAAAAATAAAAAAAATAAGGGACATTCACGTAGATGTCCCACGTCAAGTCCCATGGTATGTTGCTCTATTTGTCCCTTAGTGAATCCAAGACGTTCATCATAAATGGTGTAGGTATATTCTAGTTATTTTAAATTCAGAAGTAAGGCTGTCACAGATAGCAGTCTACCTGTCTGTCAAGATAGGTACTAGGTATAGTATTTTTTCAGTCGGTTCATTTTTCGTTAATTTCCCTGTTTCATTTTGCTTTCATTCGGTCTCTCTGACAAAGTGAAACAAAAGTGAACGTAAAATGAAAGAAAAATTAAATTCACTCCAATGAATGTTCTACAGAGGCAACGAAAAATGGTCTAATTACGCCTTAAAGCTCGGATCAGACGGTTCATTTTTCGTTCATTTCTGCTTTTAATTTTTCTTTACTTCGACCTCTCACTCGGAATGAAACGTCTAAGCACAAAATTAAACAAAAGTGAACGTGAAATGAAAGAAAAATGAACTTTCACTCAAATTAATGTTTTCTCGAGTTAACGAATATTGAGCGGTCTGATTGCTGCTTTATATAATTCTTGGTTTATCGATATCACAGAAGTCTAGTCCCGTAACTGAGCGATTCTTCAGCGTAATGATTATGATTGATCCCGTTAGGAATTCAACTCACTCTTTTATACAAATTACACTAATGGTGTTCCATATAATGAGTCTAAACACTTCAGGTGTGATAATAGCTCAATTAGAACTACTAAACTGTTTTAATGTGGTAATTAAATTATGTAATAGTCGACTGACGACTGATTTGAAGAGTAGATAGTGATGTAACGTAATTTGTTGTTGGTTGACGATTTTATGTGAAAAATAATGTCTTAAAAACTTTTAAGTGAAGCGGTGTTATCTTGCAGTTAGTACCTACCCCTGCAGCATTAGAAATTGAAGATTGAAGGTTGAAGTTTTTATAATGTTGTATTGTCATAGGAATTCAATTTGTGTGCGAAGTTTCAGGAGAATCGGTTAAGCGGAAGTAGTTGAAAAATTTATCGCAAGATTTGAATCAAACAAACAAATAAATAAACAAACAAACAATCAAATAAATATTAGGGTTGTCTAAAATAGAGATGTTGTTGTATTACTAAAAAAACAATGAAAAAAATTTTTTTTTTTTTTTAATTGTTTCTTTTTTTTAACTTAATAATGGTTCTATTATGGTTCAAGGAATTTCTTGCACACATTGCCAATTCATCATCATCTAACTAGTGACCATCACTAGCCACAGAACAAACCGATCTATTCAAAAAATAGACTCTAGTTTTTAAAACTAGCGAAGCTTGGGAAAGCCCAATAACACTGCCCGATATGGTGACCAAGCCCAGGACCTCAGGATCAGAGTCGCGCTTGTCATCACTAGACTAATGAGGCAGTTACTGTGTGTGTGCTCGCTGAACCTTCAGAATATAAAAAAACCGACTTCAAAAACTAAAAAGTGAAAAATAACTTAATAAAGATTTAATTTAATACACCTCTTATGCAAACCTAATAACTCTACCATAATATAAAATGAACAGTTTCAGAAGTCGGTGCTAATCCACGCTGAATCAAAGTGAAGGCATAAAAAATACCAATCGAATTGAGAACCTCCTCTTCTTTGAAGTCGGGTAAAATTAAATCCATTAAATCTACTGTGATTACGTACGCAAAAGGAAGGTGCAACACGCTCAGAATGTTGCTTACTCCACATGCAAAACGAAGCACTAACAACTTCATGTCTTAATTTCTTACATTCAAACATTATCATTGCGTTCACTTTTACTTATTACTCTATGCTCCTGCAATAATTAGCTACAAGATTTTAACAAGCTATCTGGTCTGTCAGTCTAACTCGACGTTCAGGCAAGGCTCTTATTCAAAAATCCAGTTAAATAAATTACTGTTTGCTATATTTAGTTTAGTTCGGGTGTAAAGTGCGCCGGTGATGGATCGGCGCTGTTCGGCGGTATTTTGTAAGCTAAATATAAGCTGTAAGCCACTTGTTAATGTAGATTTAGCTTGTAGTCCTGTGGTCTCCGGGTAAGACTTAGGCGACCGCGTCGACCTTTATGGTGGGCGATCGCGCAATCATGAGATGGGAATTGGTATGGATCCTTAATCAAATAATTCTTTACGTTCGTAATATTTTCTAATTGAAGCTTTTACAGTGGTTTTTAAGACCAAATTGTTTTATCTACCATCGTAAAATCACTTTCATCTCATACATTGAGATATTTGATTAACGCATTATCGCATCGCTTGATGATGCGGCCAACCCGCCAGGTAAGACGACGCCTTAGAGTTCAATCTTATGGCCGACACACATAAAAGTGAAGCGACGTCACAACGCAAAAATTGGCGACCTAAACTTCCGCCAACTTTTGCGTTACGGCGTCTCGTCGCTTTTATGTGTGTCGGCCCTTATGAGCTCAAATTGCTGAATCAGTTGCGACACAAATCCGGAGTAAGGGTCAATTTATAATAGCGCAGAGTCGAAGCGCATCGAAGCGTCAAATTCTTTACAACTAAAGCGAAGCCGCACGAATGCGCGCGTATTCGCCAGGATACGCGCGCACTCTTTTACGTGTAGTAATGGGCATCAACAGCAGTGCTATTGAATCATTTGCCAGTTGACTCTCGTAGCTGAAACGTGTGTAAAATGGTTGACATTGATCTTGCTATGATATTACTTATTCCAATTTGCCATTCCCAATTGTGCCAATTTCCGACTGATGACGCGTAGGTTCGCTAGTGGGCGCATGGATACGCGAGAATGCGCGCGCATCAATCAGCGTTGTTCACGCGCAGACGCGCGAATTCCGAAGAATGTGCGCGTCTTTTTAAAATCTCAGAAGTAATGTGTGCGTTACGCTGTGGAGTTAAGGTTGAATTTGTTATGTTCAGTTTTGGATAGACGCTTCGATGCGCTTCAACTCTGCGCTAGTATAAATTGACCGTAAGGGTCTATCCAGATGTAACACACAAACAACAGCGGTAACAATGGGGCGTACGAAAAAAAAAGAAAAAAATTAAAATAACCGTTGAAGTGAACTGCACAGTGTGGTCTATGAGAATGGTAATAATAATTTACGTTTTCATACATAATCGTGCTCACTTTGTGTTGTGTTTGTGATGTATCGCATTTCTTTAAATGTGATAAGTGCAGTTTATAGCGATTAAAGATCATCACAACATCAAAGACTTCACAATTGAATAAAATTGACACTAATAGTATAGTAATGAGATGAGAGGGGCTCGTGGCTAAATAATAACCGCGCCGATCGTACGATTTGCAAGGTTAAGCTGCGCTTGCCGCGGTCAGTCCGTAGATGGGTGACCATTTGTTACACATTGAGACCCCTCCGTGCCTCGGAGAGCACGTTAAGCCGTCGGTCCCGGGTGTCATACGAATACCTATGACAGTCGTTACGGGTAGTTAGAAGCCCGAAAGTCTGACAAACGGTTTAACCTTAGGATATCGGTATTGCCCAGTTACTGGGTTGCGGAGGTCTGATGGCAGTCGCTCCGTGTAAAATACTGGTATTCAGCCGCATCTGGTTAGACTGGAAGCTGACCCCAAGATAATTGGGAAAAGGCTAAGAGGAGAGTATAGTAATGAGATGCATCCTTACATCCTTTCAAACCTAAACCAGTTAGTCAATCACCGCAAGATACTATCGCTTTACGTAATCAAGAAATAACGACAGATTGCCGTCATTTGATTTGATTATATCCAACAAAACCTTCATTAAAATAATCTCAAGTTAGATCTAAGTATTGGTTACATTGTGTCCGTTTATTCACTCGTTCGCCTTTGCACTAAAGTTGGGCCGTAAATTTCATAGATATCATCAGAAACTGGAATTAATGTATGTACAGAGTTATTTTGTGTGTAAAGGATTATGGCGAGTCGTGTTGTAGTTACTGGTTTTGCTTCGTGACTGCGTCTTCTTACGTCTTTTGTTAGTAAACATAGTAGTCTACCTATTTACTTATCATTATGTTCTAGTGTTTTTAAGGTCTTGTGGTTGGTTCCGCTTGGAGTTGGAAACACCACGTTCGTTCGTTCTGCCTAGCCTTTTCCCAACTATGTTAGGATCAGCATCCAGTCCAACCAGATGCGACTGAATACCAGTATTTTACACGGAGCGACTGCCATCAGACCTCCTTAACCCAGTTACTGGGCAATGCCGATATCCTATGGTTAGACTGGCTGTCAAACTTTCGTGCTTCTGACTACCCGTAACGACTGTCATAGGTATTCGTATGACATCCGGGACCGACGGAAACACCACGATGCGGCCTTAAATGACGTTCAGAGAGATGAGGGGATGAAGGTGGCTTGGTTTGCTCGCTTTGCTTGCTCACCAGCCCGTCCCTTTCGAATCTAAATCAACCGAGTCAATGGTGATTTTCAGTTCTAATACAAATTTCAATAACTATGCAATAACCCAATAACAATACGTGTGTTGTTCTTCGTTGAGGAGTTCCTTTCTCTATCTCCGAAATGCTTCATTAGATCATGACAAAATGTATGGTATATGGGACCACCTCGAGAGTAAAATATAGGTACTCTTTCAAACAAAACTGAATCACGTATCTCGGAGGAATCCGTCTACATACATTGATGGAAATATACTCGCCGAATAGAATAAAGGACTTCCTTCTTTTTTGAAAGTCGGTTAGAAATAAGATTGTCCAGCTTGGTGTCCAATATCGCCACATCATTATCAAATGCACTTGTAAGTGTTCAAGAGTACTCCGTTTTCCTAAACTTCCATTAGCGATCTAAAGTGTGTGTGAAATGTTTATTTCTAAATTATTCAAGTACCATCCAGTAGGAATCCGGATTATAGCAATTTTTCTTGTGGAGGGACCGTATCAGAGGGGTGACTGCACAATTTCTTTAACCTCTGCAAAGGTTATAGTCTCCCATCCACAAAGACGTTTTGCTAATACGTATTTTCTATTAGGCTCGTTCCGACTTTTGGCAATTTTTAACCGACTTCCAAAAAGGAGGAGGTTACTATGTTCGTCGGTATGTATTTTTTTTTTGTGTATGTTCATCGATATTTTCGCCAATTGTGAACCGATTTTAATGATTCTTTTTTTAATGGATAGGGTATACTTCGAAGTTGGTCCCATTTAAATTTGGTGAAGATCTGATGAAGAACTTCGGAGATAGACAATGGAACTCCTCAATGACGAACAGTACGCATATTGTGATGATGTGATTATGTTACAAGCAGCGTCTTTAGTAGGTCCAACCAAGTTTTAATTAAGGCCACTAAAATGAAAAAAATAAAAACTTTTTTACAAAAAATTTAAACAGACTTCAAAAAAGAATAAAATAATTACCATATAAAATTTACAGTTTCAGAAGTCGGTGCCTTCAATTTGGTTCAGCGTGGATCAGCACCGACTTCTGAAACTGTAAATTTTATATGGTAATTATTTTATTCTTTTTTGAAGTCGGTTTAAATTTTTTGTAAAAAAGTTTTTATAAGTATAATAGTTAAGTTTCTGCAAATCTACCTTAGGACATAACATAACATCACGCCTTTATTCCCCGAAGGGTTGGGCAGAGGTGTATAGTAACACCCTCATTTCGCCGTTATGTATAGGTAAGTCCCATGTAATAGGGGGCGAGCCTATTGCCATCAACCGGGCACAAATACAAACTCCGGGCTGCTACTGAGAAACTCCACACGGAAAAACCCAATAACACTTTGCCCGACCTGGGGATCGAACCCAGGACCTCACGGTCAGCAGTCGCGCTTGCCACCACTAGTCCAACGAGACAGTCAAATCAATCAATCTACCTTAGCTCTAGCAAATACCACGTAATTTTTTATAGCGTTTGAACAATTACGCGAATTTGCTGTATCTTCTACGATATTATAGTGTAAATAATTACCCGTCTTCGGAGTCGCCAGCGAAGCAAACGTAGAGAATCGAGTGTTACGGTAGATCATGTAATGGAAAAGTGAAATCTATGAAAAATCCCATGACAATTATCTAGAATTGTAGGTTCGTTCTATCTAGCCTTTTCCCAACTATTTTGGTGTACGCTTCCAGTCTAATCAGATGCGGCTGAATACCAGTATTTTACACGGAGCAGCTGCCATCAGACCTCCGCAACCCAGTTACAGGGCAATGCCGATATCCTAAGGTTAGACCGGTTGTCAGACTATCGGGCTTCTGACATCCCGTAGCGACTGTCATAGATATTCGTATGACACCCGGGACCCGGATCCACCCGGTATCTAGAATTTGGGGTTCTTACTTTTGTTAAATAAATTCACAATACAATGTACATGTACATATGTATACACACACACGCACACACCCACACACATAAATCAACAGACTAATGATAATAAATAAAAATTATTAATTCATAAACTTTTGTTTGGAAGTATGTTAAACTAATTATAAGATATAAAAGAGCGGCGCCTACTGGCACAGGCATCTATATGCTTAAAAGGAGATGCCGCCAACTGTATAATGTGCAACGTGTAATAATGCAACAAAAAGTTATTGACTGTGAAAAAAAAAAAAAAAAAAATTGTGCGTGCTATCGTTATCTCTGTACGTACATTTTTGTGCTGCATAATTTTAAACACATTTCGACTAATAGGCATTTCATAACAATGTTGCAATGTACAGCGTCCTTACACATAACAATAGGTAATAACTACTATCGGGTGACGTATTCGAAGAAAGAATGTGTATAAAAGTACTAAGCAGCTGATTCATCAATTCTTTATAATTAGGTTGGTACTTTGGTGATAATGAAAATATTTCTTGAAAGAATTGAGTAATTTGACCACACCCATTAGAGAAACTGATACTGCCAATGGTCAGTTACATTGTTTAACCATTATGCTTAATGTTACGCAATATTATAGTATACGTTCGACTTTTATGTTCTAATTGATACAATTAATATATTTACACCGATAGCGGTTATATTCTGACCACGATTCTAATTGGATCAGTATGTGTTTTGTGGTGGTCAGATGGAACATAATGACAGTCAGCCGCTTCTGATTAGAAGCTAACCCAAGATATATGAGGGATATGAAAAAATTAACATTCCAGGTTTACAAAAAAATTTTGCTAAATCTAAAACATTGTCTATCTATACTAATATTATAAAGAGGAAAAGGGCTCGTTTCTAAATAACAACCGCGCCGATCGTACAATTTGCGAAGTTAAGCTGCGCTTGCCGCGGTCAGTCCGTGGATGGGTGACCATTTGTTACACATCGAGACCCCTCTGTGCCTCGGAGAGCACGTTAAGCCGTCGGTCCCGGGTATCATACGAATACCTATGACAGTCGTTACGGGTAGTCAGAAGCCCGAAAGTCTGACAATCGGTTTTACCTTAGGATATCGGCATTGCCCAGTTACTGGGTTGCGGAGGTCTGATGGCAGTCGCTCCGTGTAAAATACTGGTATTCAGCCGCATCTGGTTAGACTGGAAGCTGATCCCAAGATAATTAGGAAAAAGGCTAAGAGGAAGATTATAAAGAGGAAAGATTTGTATTTTTGTATGTAACGAATAAACTTAAAAACTATTGGACTGAATTCAAAAAATCTTTCGCCGTTAGAAAGCTACATTATCACTGAGTAACATAGGCTACGGGCGGAGCCGTGAGGACACAGCTATTATTAGATATTTTGATTGATATTTGCCAACCCTACATACAAAGCTGATGAGGTACCAGGGGCCTTTAATTTTAGCAGCATTTATACCTACCCTTTAAACCGAAACACAGCAAAGCTGCTTGGTTGTAGACTGCGATAGTGGCAGTATGTACCCGAATGAATTGATAGGAAGCTGTATACTACACTTTTCTAATCATAATGATAAACTATTTAAGTATTTATTCTTATATTTATATTAAATCACATCTAATAATCTACGAGATTAATAATGATAACATAACATCACGCCTGTATTCCCCGAAGGGTTGGGTAGAGGTATTACAGTAACACCCTCATTTCGCCGATATGTTTAAGTCCCATGTAATAGAAGGCGAGCCTATTGCCATCAACCGGGCACAAATCCAAACTCCGGGCTGGTACTAAGGAATTCCATACGGGAAAAACCTAATAATACTTTGCCCGACTTGGGGATCGAACCCCGGAACTCTCGGTCAGCAGTCGCGCTTGCCACCAACGAGGCAGTATATTTTAAATATAATTTATATGTACATTCAATAAATAAAGGAAATAATAAGTATTTATTCTTATATGTATTAAATCACATCTAATAATCTACAAGATTGTGCAATTTAAATAGTTTTGTTTTCTAATAATGATAGTGGTTATTACATTTATGCTGTGTCATTCTTAATCATCAGTCATCATCACACTATTTTCGCAGTCTAAAGGTTAAATCCCTCCGCAACACTTATCTAGCCACCTGTTAGATAATTATATTAATTATCATAAAGAGAAACCTATTTAAGGTATCAGATTAATTAAATAGGTTTTTGATTGCGTATATTTAGCTGCTTAAATTGATTGCCGATTTCAACTGATTTAAGTCTTGACTTGCTATAAGCATATCTTTATCTATGATTTTTTAGCTAAGTTTTGATGTCAATTGTTTTATATAGTTTAGCTTTCTTATCACTTTTGTAAATGTGAGAACTTTGTGGACCTGCCTCTATAAAGGACATGGCCAATTTCTGTATGGGCGTCGGCATAGTTATCGAATTTATTGTACACCAATGATTTTTTGTGTTTTATATTCGTGAATATTGGCACATTAAATTGCTATAAATAAAAAACTCATAGAACTTGTTATTACTACAGACTAGACGTAAATAGTTTCACTAAACCTTTAATCAGATCGCTGGCAATAAGTGTATAGAATTATAATGTAACATGTAATACATTTTTACAGGTTATCCTTATCTATATTTTTATAGTTTAATTACCAATTAACAAGGACAACACAAAATAACACAAGAGTAGGTAAAAAGAATTATTTATTTATTAGACAAAACAAATAAAAATAAATCAGATTCAGTTTTTTCTACTCCAACTTTATACCTGGGGTTGAGCATTGGTTATCCAACGCGAAAGTCATGTTTGATGGTGTGCAGAAAGCGAGGATATGCGATGCCTCTGCAACCTTTGCATGGCTAATCCGCAGTTGATGCATGCACTTCATAATGTTCCACAGAACAAATCCGAAACGCTGTGTAAATCAGAGTCCAGTGTTAATAGCAAGGTAATTGAGCGGTAGAAGGTATCAGTCAGTAGATAAGCGGGGGTCAAATTGAGAAAATAATCCCAAAAATTCAAACAGTAACGCAATGAAGAATCTGCAATGAAATGTCATATGTATGGCATTACATTGACATTTGACATAGACAAAAACACACTGTCAAACAAGTAAACGCGTTCCGTTTTAAGTATTTTATTTTGTCTGAAATATTAAAAAGAAAATATCTTACGCATCAACATAAATTATGATAAGATAATTTTATTAAATGCAACAATTACCAATGAAGATAGTTTCGTATGAGTAAATTGTTCCTAATAAGAGCATTTATCATCCATATCACAGATGTTTACAAGTAGTAAGTGGTTTGGAACGTCCATTATTATTTTTTATCTTTCTCTATGGTACATTATGGCGGACGTTGACAAACGGTACTTTGAAATCATCTTGCATTACTTATTATTTTGTAATGAAAACTGACAAGTTCAGAGAGGCTAAAAACTACGTATTAATTCATTTTTCTATTTCTATTTTACAATATTATTTACTATGTATAAGTATATAGAATGTACTTTTTTGTCCATGTCCTTTGTAAATTACTGTTATTCATATAGTTTTTATTCTATTTTGTTTGTTAATTTTTGTTCTACATTACTCATTGGTCTGTGGTCAGGACTCCATTGTTCTCTCACTATCCTAAATCATTGTACTCTGAAATTGTTAAAGATATTATTTTTAAAAGAGTAACCATGGAGTTTCTTGCCGGCTCTTCTCCATAGGAAACGACTAATTGGAACCGTGCATCTAAATTCGACTTTTCATAAGCACCTGTATTGGTTTATGTGAAATAAAAACTTTTGATTTGATTTGATTTATCATCTACCTATTCTTTTGTATTGACCTCATTAGCCTACGTTAGGTATATGTAGTAACATATATATGTATACATATACATATATGTATAATAATACATGGTGTAAACGAAATCATGTAATTCCTTATTAACCCAGCCCAGGATAGGTACTTTTGGATTCAATAAAAAAAATATTACAAGAATTAAACATATTTATGTTCTTAGCGCCCCGAGCGAATTACGCGGCTATCGCTTGCCGCGCGGTCATCCTCACATTAAGAACACATATTTACTTCTTTTATTTTTTTTTAAATCCAAAAGTATCCCCTAGAAAGAAAGAAAGAGAAAGAAAATAATTTATTTGAGTCTCGTTACAGATATACAGACATACAAACATAAAATAAAAAATCAACAATATACAAAAGTTATATGCCTCTACGAGACAAAAAAAGGAGCCCATCTCAGCATAATGCTGCTACACCGAAGTATAGCAGCGCTGGTTTTCGGATGGGTCCTGTAGTGAAGCCAAGGGCAGCCACGTGCAAATACAAAAATTAATAAATTAATTACATAAATAAAATAAATAAATTAATGAGTTACAATAAATACATAGATATTTGTACGTAAATGAGTGAATATTTAAAGTGTGCCTACGTGTGCATCCGCCTTGACGTTTGACGGGTAAGGTTAATACACTGCAGGGTTAATCTATGTCAGCAGTACATCACAAGGTTTGAAAGAACTACATGATTTCGTTTACACCCTGTATGTGCCATAGTAACTATAGGCGAGCCGTGAAGGTCAAACGAACACACATAATGTGTGTTGTACTGACATTACTCATCTCCATTTAAGGTAAATAAGCCAGTGCTAGGTGCGGGTTCACGTGCCTCGGAGAGCACGTTAAACTGTCGGTCCCGGGTGTCATACGAATACCTATGGTAGTCGTTAGGATATAGGCATTGCCCAGTAACTGGGTTGCGGAGGTCTGGTAGCAGTCGCTCCGTGTAAAATACTGGTATTCAGCCGCATCTAGTTTGACTGGAAGCGAACCCCAACATAGTTGGGAAAAGGCTAGGCGGGACAGGAGCGGGTTCACGTCAGTCAATACATTCGATCAGTATAATCCATTGGTCTACTACCGATTTATAATTAAAATAATAATAATTGTAGGATCTATAAACAAAAGGAAGAGTAACGATACAAATCTATCCATATAAGTAAACGAGTAAACGATCTTGGTGGATGGGTGACCTCACGGTAGAGTTTTCCAGTTCCCACTAGCTGCGAGCCACTTTCGCGATGATCCTCGTGTCTTACACTTGACACGTGGAGCAGGGTACAATGAACTATGCAACGTCTTATTGATAAATAGAACCAGTGACAGGGGATTCACAATTAATTTATTAAATATTTTATTCCAGTAATACATATAGCCTATGTTACTCAGTGATAATGTAGCTTTCTAATGGCAAAAGATTTTTTGAAATCGGTCCAGTAGTTTTTAAGTTTATTCGTTACATACAAAAATACTGTTATTCATATAGTTTTTATTCTATTTTATTTGTTAATTTTTGTTCTACATTACTCATTGGTCTGTGGTCAGGACTCCATTATTCTCTCACTATCCTAAATCATTGTACTCTGAAATTGTTAAAGATATTATTTTTAAAAGAGTAACCATGGAGTTTCTTGCCGGCTCTTCTCCATAGGAAACGAATAATTGGAACCGTGCATCTAAATTCGACTTTTCATAAGCACCTGTATTGGTTTATGTGAAATAAAAACTTTTGATTTTGTGTTTTGATTTTGATACAAATCTTTCCTCTTTATAATATTAGTATAGATTTCTGATGACACAAGATCACGCCTTGTATTCCCCGAAGGGTTGGGCAGAGGTATATAGTAACATTCTCATTTCGCCAGTTATGTTTAAGTCCCATGTAATAGGAGGCGAGCCTATTGCCATTAGCCGGGCACAAATCCAGACTCCGGCTACTGCGAAATTCCTAATGGAAAAACATAATAACACCTAGCACGACCTGGGAATCAAACCTAGGACGCCATGCTCAGCAGTCGCACTTGCGACCACTAGACTAAGATGGCAGTCCAGTCAGTTGCTGGTAGAAATCCCGTATCATTCCTCCGTACCATTGCTTCATATCCCCGATCAGAAATATTAGGGTTGACACCTTAAATGGTCAAAGTTTGGAAATACTTCTTTCTTCTTTTCGTGTGGTTAGTGACTAACCTGGTGTCAGAGATTATGCCGCCCATAGGCCTCTTACTTGGCTTCACATGCGGTTGAGAAATATCTCTTAGGCATGCCGGTTTCCTCACGGTGTTTTCCTTCACCGTTTTTAAGCAAGTCATAATTAAAGAATACGCACATGAATCCGAAAAGTCGTGCGTGCCTTGGATTCGAACTCGAGACCTATGATTTGGCAGTCCAACGGTCACACCACTAGGCTATCACTGCTATCAAAAATACTGAATGCTATGAACTTCTTCCTTACTTAAATCCAAGCTACAAATAAACATGACACTCTCTTGAAAAACTGTCTCGAAACAAATTGTTATCGCTCAAGGAATTTCTTCAGTCAAGAAAAGTAACAGGTGTACATGGTAAAGTACCATTCTCACAAGTGTTCTAACACAAAGAAGGAATCCATACAAAAAAGCATTGTCTTAAAAATATGCGCATACGATCTGCATCCATCTATTGTCATAAGAGCGCAGTACTTCAAATCATTAGCGCCTCTATTAACCAGACGCATGGCAACCCATCCATCAATTGACGTTTACTTCCGCGATACAATAAGCAGTTGACACAATATCTTTTAACAACTGTCACCATAAGAAAAATGTACAGAAGTTTCACTACGCACAAGTTCGAAAACAACAGCTCAAATTCAGTGCACGCTGAATGTTCTGTGTGGACGGATAGATTTTACGTTACGCTGTATAACATAATATATAGCTTTGTATTCCCCGAAGGGTTCGGCAGAGGTTTTTTTTTTCTTTTTTATTTGATATGGGTTTGCTCTTGACTCTAGTCTAGGTCAGAGGAGACAGAGACAAAGTCTACGATGGAGTGAGCTTACCCAGAAGAAGCCTGTTAACTCTAACTTTGAAGAGATTCAGGTTGAATGCGTTCGGGAACACAGACGCAGGTAGTGAGTTCCGCTCTTTTGCAGTGCGCATTATGAAGGATGTTTGGAAGCGCTTAGTGCGAATTGGTGGAATGGCAACTAAGTATGGATGGTAACTTGCAGTGCGTCTAGATGTCCGATGCTAGAAGGGGGCCGGAGGGATGAGGTTGTGGAGTTCTTGAGCACACTCTCCGAAGTACAGTCTATAGAAGACCGACAAGAAGGCAACCTTACGGCGATGAGCCAAGCTGTAAAGCTTGGCATCCACCAGTTTTTCGTCGCCAAAGGTGTTTTTAGGACAACCTCATTTCGCCATTATCTTTAAGTCCCATGTAATAGGGGGCGAGCTTATTGCCATCAACCGGGCACAAATCCAAACTCCGGGCCGCTACTGAGGAAATCCTCATGGAAAAACCCAATAACTCTACCCGACCTGAAGATAGAACCCAGAATCTCACGATCAGCATTCACGCTTGCCACCACTAGACCAACGAGGGAGTTAACGCAATTTGTATGGAATAGAACTTCTGAACATAACTTTAGTATCAACATGAAAACACCATCAGTGACTTTAAACTTAAGACATGCAGATATCCAAAGAAAAACAAATCCTTACTATTTGTTGAGTGTGCAACCTCCCACTGCACGCTATTTATACGCAAATCTGTCGGGGAACAAAGTGACATACAGACAGATGTTACCTGTCATCGTATTAACATTACATAAGGTGAGGTTAAGGACCTACCCGCAGTTGGGTCAGGTGGAGTGCAAATAGTATCGAGGTATTGTACCGTGGGAATGGGTAGAGCGTTATGATTCATGCGTGTTTTTATACAATGCATGTCAGTTTTGAATAACATGCATAGATCTGAATTTTTTGAAAGATGTTGTAATGTTTTTAGTGATACTACAGTGATACTTTGACGACACTTTTGGTACAGTGACTGAGCGATTACATTAAATATTTGTATGGCCTACAGATAGTTGTACCGGGTCTGGGCGTTGTTTGTGCATGTGAAGATTTGTGTCTGTAAATGCACCTACGTTACAGGAGAAAGCACTAGTGTGGGACAAAGTTAAAAAAAGAAATACTGACACTTTAGGCTGATGTTCATTAATATACAATGACCTGGTTAAGCAACTACTTACTTTTCCACTTTTCCACTGCAGGGCACGGGCCTCTTCTCAGGATTAGAAGGGTTTAGGCCTTAGTCCACCAAGCTCGCCTGGTGCGTGTTGGCAGACTACAAACACCATCGAGAACTTTATGCAGCCCTCTCTGGTGTGCAGGTTTCCTCAAGATGTTTTCCTTCACCGCAAATGAATTTGAAAAGTAAATAGAGGTAGGCTAACGAAAAGATGGAAGGATTGTGTGAAGGATGATATGGGTAAGAAAGGAGTGAGTACTGAGATGACGGCTGATAGAGGAGAATGGAAGAAGAATACGTGTTGTGCCGACCACACCTAGCGTGGGATAAGGGCAGGGAGATGATGACATGAATTCGAAAAACCAGAGGTACGGGGCGTCCATCATCGTTAAGCAACCGTATACCTAAAATTCTGTTACAATTTTCGAGTATAAGGTAGTTTAATCAGAGTATCGATGTCGAACACTCGCTTTACTATCACTATCAATGTGTAAACGGTCGTTCTTATCGATCAGTTTATGTGGTAGATATAAGATTCTAAATAGTTAGTTTAAATAGTCAGAAGTTTTGTTAACGA
This sequence comes from Amphipyra berbera, assembly GCA_910594945.2. NCBI lineage: Eukaryota > Metazoa > Arthropoda > Insecta > Lepidoptera > Noctuidae > Amphipyra > Amphipyra berbera. The sequence goes on along the minus strand of OU343136.1, from coordinate 1,619,284 downwards.
AAGACATAATGATCACTGGTTCATTAGTTGCAGTTGTATCGTTAGGCTGTGGCGACATCTGCCGGGGTTGCGGTACATGCAATAGCGAATCCCGTAACCCCAGCCATAGGTTAAAAAGAGGAACACCGTGGGTTTTTACCCAGTAAGAGGTCGGCATAACCCTTAGCCTTCCCAGGATTTAATAAACATAACATCACGCCTTATATTCCCCGAAGGGATCGGCAGAGGTGTTTTAGTACAACCTTGTTTCGCCAGTTATGTTTAAGTCTTTATTGCCATTAACCAGGCACAAATCCAGACTCCGGGCTGCTACTAAGAAATTCCTAATGGAAAAGCCCAATAATACTGCCTGACCTTGAGATCGAGCCGAGGACTTCAGGGTCAGAAGTCGCAAAAAAGAAAAATAACGTCGTGGTATAATTCGTCATAATATTATTTAACATGATAATCGAAACTCCTTCATTCCTATAACTCTTCTCATAATAACTAGAGTCAATAATGGTACAGTCAGTAAGTTACATGTGTGAAAGCCTCCACCATAACTCATAGTAACTTGCGTCTGTTTACAGCGACCTATTCCACTGGTCTATGATTTATGATAACATAAGTTAATAGCGTTTATTTGCAAAATGATGACGTACATGAACTTAGAGACTGCGCATTTGGATTCTGTTTTAATGGGTGTGCATACGAAGTAATATGCGCAAGAGTTTGCCATGAATTTGGTGAAGATCGATATTATAATTATAGTACTCGGAAGCTTCTAATGTGTAGTACTCGGAGTGATTCTTGCCTAATTACCAACCGCATAGATCTTACGATTTGCAAGGTTAAGCTGCGCTTGCCACGGTTAGTCTGTGGATGGGTGACCGTTTCGTTACATATTGAGACCCCTGAATGTCTCGGAGAGGACGTTAAACTGTTGGTTCCGGGTGTATTACGAATACCTATGACAGGCGATACGGGTTGGTCTCGCGTCTCGGTCTTCTCTAGTCTCAATCACGAACCATGACAAAAATCTGCGTCATTTGGAAAAGAATAATCCGGGTCTTTACCCGGTCTTTACCTAATGAGAGAAGACACGATCTTCACCACAAAGGAACCAACTAAAGAGGAAGAATTCAAAGAGAATGATCAAGATGTAAGTCATCACGAGGCCTAGTTCACGCATTTCCTCTAAAGATTGCATCAGAGTAAACATATTCATACTAAACAATTAATTTTGAACAATAATTACAATTTCCGTAACTTTTGTTATCACAAACACGTAACACAGGCGTGAGACGTGACGAAGTGACAAAGGTGTCGTGACACTGTGGGACACTAAGTGTCACTGTCAATACACACATTGTAACGACATTAGCGTGGGAAATCCTTACGACAGTTAGCTTTATTTGCTTTGTTTTTACTACTGGATATTGACGCTGAAAGGAAGGGTAAATAGAACATATAAGTTTGTTTAAAGGATAATGAGGTAGAGAGATGGTTATTAGGTATTGCTAGGTACAGCTGTTAGGTTGCCTATCCACTGGAGTGGAGAGGAGCGGAGCGGTGCGGAACTAACTAATATAGTGTAAGATCCCACTATAGAACGACCTTCACCGAGCTGGTTAATGGATGAAATAGTACATTACTGCCGCGGTCTGTAATGACTGCATTGCTGGCATCACTGATGATGGCCGAAAGTGCACTGTAGCGCAGCTCCAGGCCATCACAGCGCGGTCAGCATTGCAGCTCTTGATGGACAAGCTGGAATAAAGGCCGAGATCGAAAGTCGAGGCCTTTATAGCGCGGACAGCAAGAGCTGCAATGATGACCAAGCTTGAAGGCCGAGAGCGTAGCTAACCTAAGCTCGAGGCCATCATAGCGTGGCCAGCAGCGCAGTCATTGCGGACCAAGGCTTGTATAGTGCTTTACTCAAACAATGCGAGTATTTTAAATAAAACCAGCCTAGTATAGTAAGAATTAATTTAAAGTAATGATTTGTTTCTTCCCCGGGCTTTAGCTTTTTTTTAATGAGTCTTTAATGATTGTGCTGCCTGTACCTATATAGCCAAATTCTGAATAAAAACTTTTTGCACCAGACTATTTTTGAAACAAAACTCGACATTAATGGATTTTCAAAGGAAATTGCTGGTGGCTAAAACTCAACAGCAATGAAATTCCATACAACTTTGCTGGCGCCTATTCAAGTAGCGCGAAAACGTCGACTTTGCTCAAAGATGGTTGTCAAAATAATGACCACATTACAAGCATTTTTGAGTAAAGTATTTTATATCAAATTAAATATGTCAATAAATATATTGCAAATAGGTTGACAAAAAAAATTCTGTCCAGAATATGACAATTCTTTTTTTAAAGATTTCACTGGTTTGGTTAATAGACAAATTGTTTAAATAAAAAAAACTATGTTATGTGCGTCACTCTCACGTGAATAAACGGTTTTTCTTTCTTTCTTTCTTTTCATCCATTAACGACCGGTGAAGGTCGTTCTATAGTGGGATCCTATACTAATAGAAATGCACAATATTCACAGAGCAGAGTGGAGACGTCAATTTTATGTAATTCTTTTAGTTAAATCCGCACCGCTCCGCTCCCCTCCGCTCCAATGGACAGGCAGCCTTATTGTTGTTGTTGCTTCTTCCGCCTTATTTAAGACAGGGATGGTGAATCTTTATACAAGAGCCTTATGTCTTGAGCCTTATGTAGAGATTTATGCCATGTCGCGCTAACAGGCACTTAGCTTAGTGTGAAAAAATTAATTAAAAATTCTTGATTGGCAGCGAGAATTATCGGAAATAGATATTTCATACAGTAATAAATGTTTTATTGAGATTGTAAGGAAATAATAGGATGTTTCTGGAAGAAATTGCTTTAAGCGATAAGACCGCCATTTGTACTGTTCCTAATTATGTGTATTCCTTGTTTTATTTCTTATAGTGTGCAATAAAGTATATCTATCTATCTATCTATGTTTTTTTGGGTTCAAAAAGGGTTCCCCCTTTGAGTCTTCGGTGTCTGTTTGACCGATTTTGTCAGTGTATGCTATCAAGTGGTATAGTTGCAGAAGTTATTTTAACAACATTATTTTACGTGTATACCACCATCGCCAATCCACGCCCAAGCGTGCTAATTACGGTAACAGTCTCTTGCAATCATTCAATCATGTTCAACAGTGGACCTTACGAGCTGATGACTACGTCATCCGGGTACTCTACATACCTTGTACCTTCGCACACACGTGTCAGGGGCTCAATAAAGAACAAGAGCTACTTATCGTCGGGCCGCTAATAGAGCGGACCTCCCCGAAACTTTCTTGGAAGACCCTATAAACTATAGTAAACCATTTTTTTTTGGTCGGTGAAGTGTGTCATGGGCTTATGGCCTTTGTGGGGACTTGACGAGAGTAATTTACGCCGTGCAAAGAGAGTCGCGTAATAATAATTTACTAGAAGAATCGTTAGTACTGATTTTCCATCGTAGTGTGGCACGAATCGCTATATTGTATGAAATTACGCGTCTCAATTTGAGCGGCGTAAATTACGTGACTAAATTTGAGCGGCGTAAATTACGCGACTCAATATGAGCGGCGTAAATTACACGATTGAATTTGAGCGGCGTAAATTACGCGACTTAATTTGAGTGGCGTAAATTACGGTCGTCTAGCCTCAGCTTTAACCCATAAATTGGCAGTGTATTTCAAATTAGTAAGTTATTAAAATTGTCATCAATTTGTACTGATTGCTATCAAACAACAAAACATTAATGGACATCTCTACTACTATAGCACTTCCAGACGTTTTATTTTCACTCGCGAAACTCTTTCAGAAAGCTCTATTATTTGTAGGGGTCACCTTGTCACCCAATGACCGACAAAGGACGTTCGTAAGAACCTTACTCATACCTACTGTTATGTCTACGAACATGTGACGAAACTGTTCTCGGAAGCGGTCAGTCGGCCGGTACTAACCTTGATATATGCTGATATCAGTGGTGTTAAATGTATGGATTAACTACACCCACATAATATAACATCACGCCTGTATTCCCGAAGGGTTAGGCAGAGGTGTATAGTAACACCTTCATTTCGCCGTTATGTTTAAGTCCCATGTAATAGGGGGCGAGACTATAACCATTAATCGAGCACAAATCCAAACTCCAGGCTGCTACTAAGGAAATCCACACAGAAAAATCCAATAATGCTGGAAACAGACTTGTAACACGCCACGCCACGCGACGGTTAAGTCGCGTGCTTATTGGCTACTATTCATTTAGTGAGACTACTTTTCTTCTGTCAACCAAAGAATATGCGTGGGGTGGTATCGGATGTTACAGGTGTGCGAGTAACTTAACACTTTGCCCGACCTGGGGATCGAACCCAGGACCTCACGATAAGCAATCACGCTTGCCACCATTATACCAACGAGGTAGTTATAAAAGAACTACTTATATAACATACTTAATTGTTCACAATTTGTGCTTCAACAACTGTTCGCAACCAGGTTAATAATATCAGGACATAAAATTACAAGTCGTGATGTTATTATTCAGTTTGTTCTCAGATAAGGACTGTTCTGTGATTAATATTGCCAATTATAAAGCCTGTTTCGCAATATTGTTAACAATGTAACCGATGGAGATGAAATAATTAACTGTAATGAGAATATAACTTACGGACCAGTAGCCGAATGAGATGGATTTATTATGCAGATAATTGAGATATGACTAATAACAATAGCAGTAGCACAAAGAAAATGTTTATTTTTGGAATGACTAATAGAAGATAGTGATAAGCTAAGTAGAGAATTTGACTTGGTAGGCAAATTAGAAATCACAGTGAGATATCAGTTATACAAGGTTAGTTGGAAGATGGTACTAAGCCGAAAGGGTGTTAAAGTACCCATAATACGGGATAAGTTTTATTCTACAACTTTTCCCAAAATTCAATAGTTTAAGAGAAATAGCTTTTCAAAGATTTCGTAAAAAATATGCTAAAATTGCTTTAAGCGATAAGACCGCCATTTGTACTGTTCCTAATTATGTGTATTCCTTGTTTTATTTCTTTTAGTGTGCAATAAAGTATATCTATCTATCTAAAATCTATCTGTTCATAGCTATGATCAGCTGTGTTTACTATTTAGGTCATATTTGGGGTCACGGATTAGAAACTTAACTTTCTGAATTCAAAACTAAAGCAGGTATGTTTTTTTTTAAATACTGAAATAAAAATCTTTTTTCATGCAAATAAAAATTATCGAATTTTGAAATTTTAACAGTTGCTTTATAATAGTCATCAGTGATACTTTAAGTGGCCCGCGGTTTAGTACCCCATTTCCGACTAACCTTGTATTATGAACCATTTCTTCGAGTGGAGTTTCAGCTCATCTTGATTGCCCGTAAAGGTTCATTAAAGCATAATACCGTATTGAATCTCTGCTAGAAGCAAACATGTTCCTTATTCTTATTCTCTTAAACTATCGAGTTTTGGGGAAAGATGTAGAACAAAAGTTATCCCTTATTATGGGTACTTTAACACCCTTTCGGCTTAGTAGGTGCCCTCTTTCCGACTAACCTTGTATATTTATGGGTCACTTTTGTATAATGTTATATGAAATGGAGAATAGTTGCTTCTTATAACACCCACGACAAGGAAAGCGTTGGTATATTCTTAGCTTGTTATTTTAAATACTTGTATAATTCTATGAGAAGCTTACCTCACAATATCTTACTTTCCCCGAGTCTTGTAGTTGTCACCGCGGAAGGCTGAATAAAGGTTATCGATTGCCCGATAACAGAAAACGTTACGAAATATCGATACTTAAACGATATCGATAATGTAATCTGGATAATAGTGTTGTGAAATGTCACCGCACTATCTTTGAAGGAAGCTTGGCCGGTTTAGAGTTACGAATTAGTTAAAAGTTGTATTCGGTAAAAGGGTAATGATAAAACGCTGTGATAGCCGGTGGTTAACTTGTAAAATGTAAATATGTGAGGAGATATGGGAATCCGAAATACATTTGAGACTTTAAATGTTGAAATAAATTGAACAAGCTAGTAGTAGAAATTATAAAGTAAAAGTAAGTTAGAAAAAGAAAATTTGTATTTTTTTACACTTGAGTTAATTTTACTATTTATACCAGGTATAATAAATATTGGTTGAACGCTCGTCTTCCACGTAGGAGGGTTACGAATCCGGCTCAGACCTCAGACTTTTCGAATTCATATGCGGAACAGAGTTTAATTATCACTTGCATTAACGGTGAAGGAAAACGTCGTGAGAAAACCTGGACACCTGAGAGGGTTCATAAAATTCTTGATGATGTGTGTATTTCGCCAACCTGCAACAGGTCAGACTAAGGCCTAAACCATTCTCATACCAAGAAGACATCAGAGCCCAGCAATGGGACAGTAATGAGCTGATTACGCTAATAAATATTGTGTTAATGATAGCCACTGTCTTCGTTCTTCAATATAATTTTCAATTGTAGAGGTAACATCTATGACTCCAGATACATCCAGGCATTTCATTTTCCAGACTCGGTTCATTTTCGTGCCGTTTCATTCCAACTGCCTCGTTGGTCTAGTGGTGGCAAGCGCGACTGCTGATCGTGAGGGCCTGGGTTCGATCCCCAGGTCGGACAACTGTTATTGGGTTTTTCCGTGTGGAATTCCTCAGTAGCAACCCAGAGTTTGGATTTTTGCCCGGTGGATGGCAATAGGCTCGCCCCCTATTACATGGGACTTAAACATAACGGCGAAATGAGGGTGTTACTATAGATCTCTGCCCAACCCTTCGGGGAATACAGGCGTGATATTATGTTATGCATTTCTAATTGTAGAGGTAATATCTATGACTCCAGATACATCCAGGCATTTCATTATAATTATAATTCATAATTGTAATAGGTAACTACATAAAGGCTGTCTGTGTCTAATTCTACTCTGGCTAATAAAACATCACTTTTGATTTCGTGTTTCATTTTAAATGATTATACAATTATATTTGTTGTTGAAGCTACTCCAATCTTCATTTTACTTTATTTTTCTGTTTATTGCTACTAGACTAGGCACTCAAGATACGCAAAGATATAGTACTAAATTCTCGATCCAACAAAGATAATAGAACGTTTTAGCGTTGTAATACAAAATAAATTCTGAGTTTATAACAGAAGTTGAAGAAAGTATAAAAAGCAAAGGTGTATTCATATACCGCCTGTCAAATTTAAAACTTGTTCCCGCACACACAAGCTATAAAGAGAACTGTGAACCTAGGCGACCAACAACTTGCAAGCAGTACATAATCAGCCCATTACTGTCCCACTTTTAGGAATGAGCTTCTTTTCAAAATAGGTTAAATCCATCATGCTGGCCTAGTGCGGGTTAGTGGATCAAACTATTAAGAACTTTTTTTGGGCCCCTCTTATCAATGGAGATTTCTTCGCTATGTTTTCCTTCACCATTGACGCAAGTGATGATCAAATTCTGATTCCCACGAGAATTCTAAAAGTCCGAGGAGCGGGCCATGTACGAACTTAGTACCCAGTTGCATGGAAAGCAAGCGTTCGCCCGCTAGACTACTCGTAATTAAGCGGCATACTGTCACTTATTTTAGAAAGATAAAAACATTAAATGTGTTGGCTCATCTCACACAGCCTGTGAATTCAAGCTATGAGAAATAGGCCAATGTGGTGCTCGCTAGAGATGAACTTATTGAAATCAATAGCCAGGATATACAGTATGTGAATACTGTGCACTATGTGAATGAGTTTGGCACATTTGGTGTTGAAAAGTACCTCTGAGAGATGTAGTAATTAGGTACAAATGACCGTACTTGGGTTTATGATATGACCATCCATTAGAAAATCATTGTAACGATCGTTCGTTGGATAAGAAAATGAAAGTAAAACGAAGTTCTTGAAAACTTTTCCAATCCCACTAGTCGCAAAAACATTCTAGTTGTGCCAAAATTCAAACATATAAGGTATTATAAATATGAAGGATATTGATACTCATTTCGAAATCGACAAAAAAAGACATCTAAGAATGTTGAAAATACATCGCTTTGCACACGCCTTAACAAAGAATGATGAGTAAATTGAACAATAACGTTTCCCATAAAAGAGACGTATGGGATTTATATTGGGCAAGCATTTATCATGTGTACGACAGTGTATCCAATGCGTGTATACAAACACTTAATGAGGCGAAAAGTCAAAGAAAACAAGCTATGAACACCCACGCAAATTCCTCCGGCGATCTAAGAAACACCCATTTAAAATGACCCACCGCATTTAAATTTAAGCTCTAATTTCAATAAGATAAAGTTCGTAGTTGTAAGTGACGTAGTTCTTTTTATACTGGTTAATAATTTAGTTCCATGTATGGAAGTTATCGGTTTGACGGATAAAGAAATCGATACAATTCATGAGATAGATAGTTGTATTGCGTAACAGATGTTGAACGATGGAATTATTGGAGTTTGGATAAAGAAAAAAGAACGTATTGGACTAATTAATGATTTCGTTTCTTATTTATAATGAATTTTCTACTCCGAAGAAAATGTAATGAACTGTTGAAAAGAAAATTTAGAAAAAAATACTATGCAAAGTACAAATTTGAATAAATTGCGAAATAGGGCCAACACGCATGTATGTCTGTAACATGCATAAATAACTCTAGGAATGTCAAACAAAGTAGCATTTTGTTCTTGAACTTTTAACAATTTATTTCTGATGCCAACTACTGATTATACGTACATGCGAATAAATATCAGAACCACACATTCAACCTCGCATGATAGCAGTTAAGATAATTGCACATATAATATCAATAATTCCGACAAAAGCTATTTTGAAATATAATCGTACGAATAAAACTAAATAACCACAAAAAAATCAATTCAAGAATCCAAACATTTTGAAATCACTATATTGAATAATTTCTCAGAAAAGTCTATAAATAAATAATGACCCAATTATAATTAAACGATGCTCAATAAAGATGATAATTTGGTATCTATATTAAAATCGTACCTTATAACTTTAAACTAACACAACATTAGTAATTAATAGCAAAGAATTCTATGTTGTTTTTAGTTGCTACTCCTACCTCTTACGTATTTCTCGGCCCATTCAAGGGCTGTCGAGTATTGCCACCAACTCGAGGACTCTTGGAGGCGCCAACGGGCAAACCTTGAGAATCTTCACAATAATATATTTTACGACCTAATGAAATTACATTAACTCTTATTATTTTATGTTAAGGGTCATTATCGAACGTTTCCGGATTATACACATGATCCTATTTATGCAAATCTTCAAGAAAAGCTTTCGATTTCATAGCTATGTTGTTGTATCCAGTTAATTGGTTGCAAGTTAATCTTGGTTCATAACTTATGTATGGAAAATCAGTTATTGAACTCGTTACTTCGATTGTGGATGTGAGACGAGGAATCTTGCCTATTTTATTATATCATCCATGGTTATAAGCTGTAAATTGTTACTTCAAGTTGTAATTGAATTCTTGGTCAGTTTTATTATCAAACCGTCGTTATCGGTGATTCCTTGTTAATTAAATCGGTTTTGAAATAAAATGTTCTAATCTTCCGAGTACAGATGAATAAATGGTATTTGACGAAAAATGTTTTCGATCCATGCTTTTAGTCGTAACGTTATAGTTAAGTGATCCAAGTTTTTATCAAAACATGTTTCAAATTAAATTATTTTTCAAACGGCCAAAAAGGCTAACAAAGAAAGCGTCTCAGTTTCAAGACTGACCACTAACCGTTATTTCGGAACGTCCACACAAACTAAAAATAATTACATTTTAAACGGAGTCATTTTAAGTACACGCAACGCGGTCTTCTTTGATACTACTCACTTTTTAACACAAAGCGATAACTCAATTGCTGTCAACAAAAGATAAGACGCCATTTAATTTTTACTTACAACATTGAGACGGATGCTATAGAATTGTCGACTGTATGCCTTTGATGTTAAACGTAACGTCTTCTTTGGTGGCAGTGTCTGAAGAAGTTAATGTGAGTATGACAGATCGAGGGCGTGAAGACTGTGTTGCTTCAAGTGGCAAATATTGTGATCCTTTGTATGATGCACAGAAAAACACTTTAGTCGAGATAAAAACAAGTAAATCCAACAATTGACAATGTAAGGAACTGCATAAATTTTAAAGTGGTCAGATGTAAATGGATGATTCAAACGTTTTTTCTTCAGAATTTTATTTTTTTGTCAGTGCAAAAAGCGTTACATTAGTCCCAGTTTTTGTATAGCACATGGGATTATCTGCTACTGGATGTCAGTTCCACATTTGACACTTTATCGGCAGATTTATTAATAGCTTAAAAATACAATTCTCAACTTTAACAGCACAACGCCATTAACTTGAATATGAATAATAACCTCCCACCTAAAACCTTTTAAGTAAAAGATAAATTATGTCAAAGGTATTGAATAATAAATACGGACAAAACAATGAATAGACAACTTAATAACTCGATTAACGGCTGTAATTTGGAAACTGTTGACACCTAAATCGTGGTAGCGTACGCCACGTGTGCTTATCAGCTAAGAATCATGAGATATTTGCATGGTCTACAGAATATTTGTGACATAACGTACCCGGATGCTATTGATAAAATGTGTGTATATGACATACCATGCAATATATGTTTAACACCATCCCTATCCCATAATATCGCAGTGTTAAATATAATGTACTCAAATTAGCGAGAACAACCCGACAGACAATCACAAAAACACTCACCTTTATTTCTTCGAACATGTTAACTGGTAAAAAAACTCAGTAACTGTGTCACGTGCACCATCCCTTTGGTGTCATGTTTCTGTCATGTATTGTTCAAACATTTTGTCTCATGGACTAACCGATTGGCAACGTTTTTTCACGTACAAGATCATTCACGCTTTCGAGGACCACTTGGAGATATGATACGTTAGGACAATGTTCGAGAATTTTTTTGTCTCTCTTTGTTTAGTGGCGCCAGTGGTTTTTGAAAAAGATTTTGTATTATTTTGGGTAATCGATAGAAAAGTGTCCATGATTTATCAGTTAACTGTTGTTTTAAACATTACATAACGTAACATCACGCCTTGTATTCCCCGAAGGATTCGGCAGAAGTGTTTTTAGTACACCCTCGTTTCGCCAGTTATGTTTTTATGTCCCATGTAATAGGAGGCGAGCCTTTTGCATTTAACCGAGCCAAAATCCAGATTCCGGGCTGCTACTGAGAAATTCCTAGTGGAAAACCCAATTACAAATGGACGAATAATGTTTTAACATTATTTTGCAATTTTTAAGGTTGTTATAAATATATTAAACGGCGTCACAATAAAAGTGTAAAAAGACAAGAAAGCGCTTGGAAGATGACAAACTGCCTCGTTTGAGGCATAGATAATAGTGTAGATAAATAAGTCAGTGAAGATCTGGTTATACATATTACATGCATACTTATAATATTAATTCCATTTAGCAAGTCTTAATTTTACAGTTACAATAATTCAAACAATTAAAATTCCAGATAATAATAAATTACAAAAACGGCGGTATATTTGTAAACCCTTGAACAATTTCAATTGAAACCAATACTAAAATGAACAATTCGAAATGGAAATTGATATTGACAAATCTAGTGCACTAAGTGACAAAACAAATGTAAAGCATGTTGGCCTAAACAATATTCATATAGATAAAGTTAATTACGTCACTTTAGAATAGAAACCTTTGGACAAATTAGGCAACGTACCAGAGGGTTTCAATACAAATGAGGTTAAACGTCGGTTCCTTTTAAGCAAACGGTACGAAGGAGTATTGGTTTACTTTCTAGCTCTGACGGTACAAGTAATGAGGACTAAAATGGGTGGATTACGATTACCATATTGATGCATGGGTAATTTGAATTTCTCTTTTTGATATCTGTATTTGATAAGGTTATCTCATCACTGCGTGTTGAGCTTTTAGTATGAGTTCATTAGACAACATTAATATTAGAAAAAGCGTTGGAGGTTACTTTAAATTACTTGTTTGGGTGATTAAGTTTTCTTTCCTGATAATTATATTGTTTTGAAAGTATAATGACGTTTGTTCTTCTACTTCGACTTTCATAACATATACTTTTTATAATATACGATAAACTTCTACTTTAAATTTAGAGAATTTTAAGTTCGACCTCTTGCAAGATGTCACGTCCATCCACATCGTATTTCACACATAAATTGGAGCAGTGCTCATTCAAATTAAATTCTGTCGGTACTGGAATAAAGTCTCTGTGTTCAAAAACCGCACCTTTCCGAGAAAACCCGAATGTTTTGGGGCTTACGCGTCGTTTTCTTAGAAACGGGATCGCTATGGGAATAACAATGGGAACGTAAAGTATTTGAATTGCATCCAACTAGTACGACGGTGATGGTGGTTTACTGGTGCTAAATAATGAACCATTGCTAAAACACTATTGTATTTTCTTATTAAAAAATATAAATCAAAGAGTTAGATTGGTTAGGTTATTTGAATGGAATTTGATTTGCATCTGGTTAGACTGGAAGCTGACCACAACATAATTGGGAAAGGGTTAGAAGGAAGAGATTTGAATAGAATTTATATCATAATAAAGTCACACTTTATTGTAAGATATAATTATTGCCAAATAAATTAATTTTCCAATCTGACCCAAACAGCTGGCAGGCTTTTCTAGTAAACCTTTTTTACTATCAGTAGAAGAAATTGATGACGTAATTTTAGTACCCAAATTCTATTAGATTTATATACTGCCAAAATGAATTTACTATCCATATTCATCAAATTATTGTTTATAATGTTACAAGCTAATCCGCCTACCACGTATTTTAGCCTAAACCACATAAAAAATTGAGATGATTTCGTAACTCATCGCAATGTCACGAGATATTAATCCATATAAATGGTAACCCATTACCCAAAGCCGGCGGCTAATTGAAAATTTATTCGATTTATAAATCCAATCGGTTGGTTTTGATATTTGATTTATAAACCCAATCGATTGGACCTCACGAGTCGTATCGATTAGTACTGTTATGGTAACACTCATTTATTCCTCTGTCACTTTATGTGCATAGAGAAATTTTATGGTTTGTTTGGCCTACTTTTTATTTTACGCTGTCTCTATAGGTTCTATGAGCTGCATTGCTGCTTTTTCAATAAATTCTGGTAGATTTAGAAAATTATTAACATCTAGTACAACATAACATAAAATCACGCCTATATTCCCTGAAGGGTTAGGCAGAGGTGTTTTTAGTACACCCTCTTTTCGCCACATATGTTTAAGTCCCATGTAATAGGGGCGAGCCTATTGCCATCAACCAGGCACACATCCAAACTTCGGGCTGCTAATGAGGAATTCCACACGGAAAAACCTAATAACACTTTGTCCGACCTGGAGATCGAATCCAGGACCTCACGTTCAGCAGTCGCGCTTGCAAGCATTAGATCAATGAGGCAGTTATTTAGTACAAATAAGTATAAATAAAAGAAAAGTCGTTGTAAATGTACTCTTCTAATGTGTGTTGTTGAAGTACCAACAGGTTATAAATTCTTTGTTAATTAAATTAGTTTAATCGCTGCATGAGTTAATTTAATAATTATCAACTCGTGTTGAAAAGCTCCAGCTAAGTTAATCAGGTGTTATACTAACCTTAGGACTGATTTATTAAGTTTCAAGCTTCCTATACGTTTGAAATATTGCTGCAATTTGTGTTCAAACAGCGATGACAGGCTCTATTCAAAACTATTAATACAAGGCGTTCTATGTAGAAAGAGCAACGATGGAAGAAGTGTACCCAGTAATTGTTGCACGAAAAAGGCGGGCAAGTGTATCACGAACGGATATTAAAATTTAATAAATCGAAGCTTGAAGGCACAACTATTGTTAGGAACTTTTACTTTCTTTTCGCATTCACAAACGGTAACAAGTAGGCTTTGATTTCAGTGAATAAAAATGCTTTTTACAACACATTGTTAACCATTCATTCCGATATTGGAGACGAAAAAGGTAGTTCTAATTTGGTCGATGGATACAAAGAACTGAGGCGTGCAAATATAAGAAGGACCCCACACGCGCCCTGCGGCACGCCCGCTCTGTTACTAAGTAAACAATTATGGAATGAAGTGAAAATAAAAAAAGTTATTTATTGTTCCGGCCAGAGGTTGAAGGTAAGGGTTTTTATGGCAGCTCAATGGTGAGGGATTTACTGTTTATTTGCAGTAACAGTTGCACGTGTCAATTTTGTTCCAGACGTTTCTTGGCCAGCGCTTTTGGTTGAGCAGAATTAAAATTAAACATGATGTTGTAATTTATTTATTTTGTGAATGCTTATCGGTTGAACGTTTGCTTTCCATGCAGGAGGGTACCTTTGACTTTGCGAATTCATGTGCGGATTAGAATTTGATTATCACTTGCGTTAACGGTGAAGGAAAAACATCGTGAGGAAACCGGCATACCAGAAAGTGCTACATAAAGTTCTCGATGATACCATAGTCTGCCAATCAGCACCAGGCCAGCGTGGTGAACTAAGGCCTAAAACCTTCTCATTTTGAGAAGAGGCCCGTGCCCAGCAGTGGGACAGTAATGGGCTAGTTACATTATGTATGTTATGTTATATTTTAAATTTTGAAAAGTAAAATGTATTGATAATAATAATTATTTCCAGTAATTTCAATATCACAGTAAAATCCTTTAACCAACCGTCATTTAAATTTATTCTATAATATTTTAAGTGAAATATCATTATATCTATGCGATAATTGTGCAGATTAAGTGTTTATGGCGTTACGTAAATCTAATATCGAGGTCTTAACCACTACCATATTTAGGTCAAGCGTTGTTTAGAACTGTCATAACATAAAATTATATTGGGTCTTAAATATGTACTTATTGGTTAAATAGCTGATTAATTCAGTCGTAAAGTTTATGAATGACAAAAGTGGAAGGACGTTAGGATAAAGACTGACCTTCACTATCCAGTTTTTTTTTGTTGTAAATTAAACATTACCCCACACTAGGATTTCTCCTGTATCGTGGGTGCGTTTACAGACACAAATCTTCACATGCACAAACACCCAGACCCGGAACAACTATCTGTAGGCCATACAAATATTTGTTTCGTGCGGGAATCGAACCCACGACCCGCAGCGCAGAAGTCAATCGCTTAGCCACTGCACCAAACGTGTCGTCAAGTTAATAGCTACCTACTCCAAAAACTAAGTCTACCCAAAACGGGTGACGATCTGAAATATTCAGTAGATATAGAACCTCTGAACTAATTGCTGGAATCATCTATCCCAGGGTGCCTGAAATAGTAGACCATAATATGAATGCTGATATCTAGCATACCATAACATCACGCCTTGTATTCCCCTAAGGGTTCGGCAGAGGTATTTTTAGTACACCCTCGTTTCGTCAGTCATGTTTAAGTCCCATATAATAGGGGGCGAACCTATTGCCATTAACCGAGCACAAATCCAGATTCCAGGTTACTGAGAAAATCCTAATGGAAAAACCCAATAACACTTTGCCCGACCTGGAGATCGAACCCGAGACCTCACGATTAGCAATCGCGCTTACCACCACTAAACCACCGGGGCAGTCGCAATGCTGATATCTATTTCTAATATTCCAATTTTTCAGTACCTGATACAAAATACGATGTAACTGCTATAATAGCAATTTCTGATAACGAAAAGCCAACAAAATATCATAATATAAATAAATGTTTAGAGAATAAAGTCTCATAAGGTCCAACGCCATTCTCGCTTAGAACAGAAATGAAACATATTTTATGAACAGTTGTGGTCAATTGTTATAACATATACAAGTAGTTTAGGAACACATAACATTAAATCCGCCAATGAGAAACGTATTTAATATCATAGGGTTGATGAGTAGAGGAATTTCATTTTTATCATCTCTTTTTAATAAACTCAGGATGTTACCTACTAATCACCCTATGCCGATCGTAAAAGTTAAAAAGTAAAAGTGGAGATACGCAATAGACTACAGATAAGAAACAGGTTGTCTAAACAGGATACAGACATTGTGTAAAGAAATTACACCTTTTTTACACAATATTGATTTCGAGTAATGCTTTGAAAGTATTCGAAAATCTGCTCCAATATTTGAGGATCATAAAATTATGAGACAGCTGCATCATTTGGGTAGTACCCTGGTAGCTTGTGGAACTTAATGCACCCTAGTACTTCTAGTAGATACAATTTTTATATAGGTTCATATAGACGCCTAAATTAATCTCTAATCTATACTAATATTATAAAGCTGAATAGTTTGTTTGTTTATTTGTTTGTTTGTTTGAACGCGCTAATCTCAGTAACTACTGGTTGGAATTGAAAAATTATTTTTGTGTTGGATAGCCCATTTAAAGGTTTTAGGCTATATAACATCATGCTACGACTAAAAGAAGCGGAGTATAAATGAAAAATGATGCAAAAACGGGAAAAATGTCCACCCGTGCGAAGCCGGGACGGGCCGCTAGTGTCTTCATAAAACAACAAATGCAAGGAGCATCCATTAAGAGCATCCAAAGTTACCAGAGGGGAACTCAATTAATACAACTATGTGTACATATAAATAAAATGACATCATTAGACGGAAAACATCAGTTCATTTGTCAATTTTCATTTATAAGGAACGGTAAACGTTTAACATAAATTATTTGAATGCTGATCATTTCACCAATATTACTTTTATGAGAGTCAACTAAAGGGTTACTGTGATAATTATAACCGACGTGATGCCATCCAGTTAAATACTATTTATAAACTTGATTGCAGTGATTTTCAAATCTTGCACGTGGCTTCTAAATGTGGCTTTAAGTGATACTAGAAATGCAATGTGTGTCTATGACATCATGTTAAACAACTTGTAATTTGTCTTGATCATTCAGGAAAGAACATTCCAATCGCATTAGTGCATTCGTGGTTACTGCCTGAAAGATCAGTCCTAGTTAAGAAAACACATACATAACGACAAACCGGTAGATTGTGGAAACAGGAGACCAATTCTATTAACAAAATTTTTGGTAGCAGAAATTTGAAAAAAATGGGCAATTTGTCAACTACTGCAACTGGTAGACGGATTTGTGATCGTAATAGAACATTATCAGTGTTCAAATAGAATTCAGAATGTCGGAAAGAAGAGATTATCTTATACTTAGACGGAGGACCATACAAAACAGCACTAATTTAGGAACCAAAATAATTAAGCATTATTCCTACCAGAAATTGTACAATTCTTAGTGTCACCCCTGTCCTTCCACCGGTTGATTTAAAAGCCCTTACAATGAAAATATTACACGATGTCACATAACTTAGGCGCAGGCGCATGCCTTAAATAGCCTGAGTGAGTAAATATGGAAGATGTTGTTTCTCACTATTTCTGATAGGAATTACTGTAAGAATTTGATGTTGATCTTGAAGTTAGTGCATATTTGGTTTAACAATGTTTTATTTTGGATTAACATTGACCAATGTTGGAAATTAACATATGAATATTGGATTTACTATTGATTCATAAATTTAATGTCTGAATTTATCATGGCATACTTTCACTTATCCTAATGATCGTTATAGGTCTACCAGAATCTGATGGCAAATAGGGAAATGAAACTTTTTTGTGGGTAACACAAGGGTAATTTGAATAAAAAGTCTTGATACTTGTAATTTTTTTCTTTAATTTCTTCTTCATCTTCTTCCTGCCCTTATTTCCTGCACTAGACGGGGTCAGCACAACATGTATTTCATAAATCCATGTTGTTTGAGGTTTTGGCTTATTGTTTTGTGTGACCCAATGTGCTTGCTGATATTATGCACTGGGTCCCAAAATGATATGCTGATATATGTTTTTTTGCAATTTTATTGCAATGGAAAAGGAAACCTTGTTAAAATAAGTATGTTTATTAAAAATGTATGAACAATAAAACATTAATCAGAATTGGAAAATGTATCAACTACAGTCATACTTGTTTTGACAAGTGACATGTTGACATTGCCATATGAAAACCACTATTTGTTATTAATTTTTAATGCCATGAGATTCTGGTTGACCTATACGCATAATATTAAAGTGAAAATTATAAATGTATGGGCATATTTTTTTAATCATAATAAACTAACCAAATCCACAAAATTACACCGAAAAAGTATAGCCAAATGATAGTTATGCCTATCTAAACAGTATGCCAAACAATATTATGTCAAAGTATTATTATGCCATTAAAAGTTATGCCTAACTCGTTATGCCAAAGTAGATTAGGAATTAAAAAATTATGCGTATCAAAGGGTATTCGAATATTGTGGGTGCTACATCGTCTACATAATTTCAAGGTTCAAAAGTAATGATAATATATTTATTTCCTTAGTTTGTTTCTCTGTGCGTTGTATTGTCCACCAGAAGGGAAGTATTAACATTTTTAAGTAGCGCAAATTTTATACATACTTAATTAACATTATTACCAGTTATAAGTGCATTATCAAAAGAAGCGGCTTCTGAACTTTTCGTTTTCCGATCATTAAAAACATCAGGTAATTGAGAAATATAGATAAAAGGGTTGAGTGATTCTCCATTAAAATGAATGTATAATATACTTTTAATAAAGTAAGTAGCTCGAAACTTTGGAACCAAGATGTTCCCAATTAGCTATCAGAACATTATGTGTATACTTAAAGAACCGTTAACTTTTAAAATGATGTTAAGTAGCGGCTAAATGCTACTTATTTTGTATTCCAAAGTTAGAAATAGTCAAATTCATCTTTTTCGAATACCTTAGTATGCAGGTAGTTGTGAAGTTGAATTTATTGATCAAATAATGGGGGCTTAACTTTTATAATTTGATTTTCATAACCCTCAAGATGTTGACATTCTAAGGCTCGTAATAATAAATAGCTCTCTTTTGAGAGCCGCCTCTTAATTATCAGTTTGATTTCACTTGAGAGGCAGATTGAATAAATAAATAAAAAGTTACAATATTTATAAAATTCCGATGACGTCTACATCTAAACAGCTAAACTGGGATGCTGGTCTCAGGCCGCCATGTTGAGAGTGGTTTTATTAATACAGGCTTAGGGGTTGAGGAATCAATACATCATGCCATCAATCCAAAAGCTACTGCGGGCTATACCGCGATCGGAACTGATGACAGTAAACTTTGAATACATTTTCGATAATTGTTGACGTAACTGTGGTGACATCTATCACGCCACATGTGAATTGACAACTCTCAAATATGACGTCACAGAATCCTGCATCGCGATATCAAGAATTGACACGCAGATAGTAAATATACTTACTACTTCCCAACATCAACCGTTGGGCAGTAGCCCGCCAGGCATAAGACCCGCCTGGTTGGAGGATCCTCCCTTTTCGTTGGACGAACACCATACCACCTTCCTCCACAAAATCACTATTTAAATTGCCAACAAAAATTAAACAACTTCTTTTGCGTTTGATACTTGTAACAGTCGTTACGGGAAGTTAGAAGCCCAAAAGTCTGCCAACCAGATATCGGCATTGCCCAGTAACTTGGTTGTGGAGGCCTGATAGCCGTCGCTCCTTGTAAAATACTGGTATTTAGCTGCATCTGGTTAGACTGGAAGCTGACCCAAAAATAGTTGGGAAAAGGCTTAGCAGAACGAACTTGTAACAAGCTATAATCTGTAACAATGTTAAAATGCCAAACTGTAATCGCCTGGTCTTCTTTTTTTCGTGTGGTTAGTAACTAACCTGGTATCAGAGTTTATGGCATCCATGGCCTTCTTTTTTTTTCTTTTTTTTTATTGACGTGGGTTTGCTCTTGTCTCTAGTCTCCTCTGACTTAACTTCAAATGCCGTCGTCTGGTAAATGCGACAAAATTAGGAGGTCGATGACACAGGTACTATTTCAAACTTAAGTCACACAATAACCGCACTCCTAGTTCACTAGCTGATTTGCCTCTCACCGTAAATTAAAATAACCAAGAACATAAAAGAACTAAAACCGAAGTGTCAATAATTAAAAAGCTGCTAATTATACAAAATTTTGATAGCCAAATGACTATAAATTTAATTGTTGATGCATTCTATGCGACTCCCGTCGTCGATTTCCATAGTTCCCGTTTGTAAGCATAAAACGCATCCGGTCAATCTAAGTGGCATTCCATTGGACACGCGGGTTCCATACAATTATGTAGAAAGTGTTTTTGTGTCTGTTTGTCACTTGGATGAATATCGATTCGTTTTAAATAAGGCTTGAGAGATTTCCTTACGTGACCATAAATGGTGCTTCTGTTTGAGAGTAAAAAGAATTAAATAGGTCACGTATGAAAAAGAAACAGAGAAAGAAAGTGTTAAAATTAAGAAGCTGCAATTTTTCTAGAAATGCAAGTATTTTGCAAGAAATAGGCGGATTATGCGAGATAGAAAGCTTAATAAATATAAATCTTAAATGATTTCTAACTATAGTCTGAAAATTGTATGGGTCTGGATCTTCAAAGAATTGAGCAGAGAGATTTTGGATACAGGACTACTAAAAAGGGGTGGAAAGAAGGCATCAGTATAAAGTGTTGCAGTTTGAATCAACAGAACGAGTAGTGTAGGACTTGAAGAATGAAGAGTATAGGACTTAAAGAATTCATAGCAGTGATAGCCTAGTGGTGAGACCGTCGACTGCCAAGTCATAGATGTTGAATTCGAACCCAAGGCACACACCTCTAACTTTTCGGATTCATGTGCGTATTGTATAATTATCACTTGCTTAAAAACGGTGAAGGAAAACATCGTGAGGAAACCGGCATGCCTGAGAGATATTTCTCGACGGCATGTGAAGCCAAGTCAGAGGCCCATGGGTGGCATAAACTCTGACACCAGGTTAGTCACTAACACGAAAAGAAGAAGAATGAAGAGCATGTTCCAAGAACTATTTATTAAGTAAACAAACCACCGAGACATAACTAGTACCTAGCTCCTCATCAAAAGTCAATCTTAATCAACAAGCTGACGTTGTGACACCACCCATTTAACCGTAAAATTAATAGTCCGTTCTTCCGTTATTATAAAAATTATCATATCAAGTAGTTTTCGGTGTGAAACACCGACTTCTAAAACCATTGGTCTCCTACGGCAACACGCCGTGAATTCCAATGTATTGAAATTTACTTCAAGTCAATTAAATTGAATAAAAATTGATTCTGAATACATTTTTGTTTGTTTAAATTATCGGTAAATGTTTACGGAAAGGTGATAAGTATCACGATAGTTATGATACGGCTGTAATTATTATGATAGTATAAAATGAAATTTTTATGTGTATAAAATGACGATTTGCATTTACATTCAGTGGGAACGGTCTTAATGTTTGAATATGAAGATTTTTCAATAGAAGACAGAGATACAACTCTGCGTGATATTAACCGATAATGCATTTTATATTTCACTAGCGGACCTGGCAGACGTCGTCCTGCCCTAAAAATTTGGTGACATACCGACAGCAGCTGGGGGGTGAATATTCGAATTGATTTAACATTATTTTAACAAATCATTCTTCTCCCGGGTTGTTAACGTTATAATATTGTCAGATTGTTTTTATTCTTGTCTTATTGCTTGACGGCAGCGGTATAGTTTCAATTTTCATTATCATAATTATAGTATTAAACATCTGCATTCTTAACTTTGGGATGATGCTAATGACGTTCTCAATTTTTGTTAATATTTTTCGAAGAATGCCCCTGGGGATCGAAACCAGGACTTCACGATCAGCAGTCGTGCTTGCCACCACTAGACCAACGAGGCAGTTCAATTAACAGTTTACAAAAGAATAAAAGTTCAATTAACTGAAATCAAATTCCAAATCTTTACCCACTATTCCTTCGACCAACGAAAGGTCAACAAGAGCACCATTGTTAAAAAAAATGTACTACGGAAACGAACAAAAAAACTACGGAAGTGGAATTACTATTGCTCAACCCGTTCATTTGTTAAATGTATCTATTTTGAGAACAGATAGTGTAAACGGGGCATTCTTCGAAAAATATTAACAATAATTGAGAATGTCATTAGCATCATCCCAAAGTTAAGAATGCAGATGTTTAATACTATAATTATGATAATGAAAACTCAAACTATACCGCTGCCGTCAAGCAATAAGACAAGAATAAAAACAATCTGACAATACTATAACGTTAACAACCCGGGAGAAGGATGATTTGTTAAAATAATGTTAAAAAATTTCAAATATTCACCCAAACAAAGTGATAGTTATTATCCCGATATGACTAAACAAAATATCTTTGTGCAAACAGTAATGCAAAGTAGGAGAATTGGTCGCAACTTCGCAAGTAAGGCTGTCTTTGTTGGACGGAATTTAAGACTTACATTGATTTGGTTACACTCTGGCGCAAATTCGATTTCTAAACGTTGTATAAATTTTGTATTGCTTAATTTTAATTGTCTTTGCTTTGTTAGCTGAGAATCTATTGTGATGTCTCTGATTTTAGATATTACGCTAAGAAACCTATCTAACGTTAAGAATTTTGCGTTTCCAAAAGCCTTTATTCCACGGGTTACGACATCGTTCTGACTAGCTTTTTCCCAACTATGTTGGGGTCAGCTTCCAGTCTAGACACGACATAATGATCGACTCGACTGCTGATCGTGAGGTCCTGGGTTCGATTCCCAGGTCGGGCAAAGTGTCTCGTTCATATAAATATATGACGCTCAAAATCGTAAACACTATTTGTCGTATCGTGTCGTGATGAGTCGTGGAAAGCCTAAGGAGACCAGGTTTGCTAGGGATTATCTTCTTCATTAATTTGATCAAATCCTTTAATTTGTTCTTACAACAATCACATTTAAAGGAACGATGGCGCCTATAACTAGCTCTAACAATTTATAACATAACATCACGCCTGTGTTCCGCAAAGGGTTGGGCAGAGGTGTATAGCAACGCCCTTATTTTGCCGTTATGTTGAATTCCCATATAATAGGCGGCGAGCATATTGCCATCAACTGGGCACAAATCCAAACTCCGGGCTGGTACTGAGGAATTCCACACGGAAAAACCCAATAATACTTTGCTGGACCTGGGGATAGAACCCAGAACCTCACCATTAGCAGTCACGCTTGCCACCACTAGACCAGCGAGGCAGACTAACTATTTATACTATAAATAAACTACATTTTTCGTTCACTCACAGATTATTACAAAAATATGAATGCATTTTGATATTCTATTTTGACACTTATACATAACCATGTCAGTGGTAAGTAAAAGCTTACTAGTGTTAACAGTAATTGCTTAAGATTTGTCAAAGTGCACATAACTTTGTCGTTACGTCAAACTAAGTTGGTTTTGTAACGGCTGCCTCAATGCATAAGCGATAGCGGTTTTCGAAATTGGAGGAACATTGAATAATTGAATTGCTTTGTGAAATTAGTTATTACTTTAGTTATTACTCTAAATGTGGCAACAATATGCTGAGATAGGAGCCCTTTTTGGCCTCGTTCAGGTAGTCTAAATTCTTATTCTTTTTTTATATTGTTTTTGTTTCTGTAACTGCCTGTGTGAGTCCAGAATAAATAATTTTCTTTCTTTCTTTCTTACTTTTATATTGTTATGGCCAAATACTCAAACGCTACTCAATTTTAAGTTGCCGTTAATTTGGTGTTGTTACTGTCACTTGGCCTTATAGTTACGGTGACTGCAAGAATCAAATCATTTATTTGCAATAAATGGGGTACATAGAATGGTGTTATATGAAAATAAAATTCAAATCAAGCCCATTTAGCCATTATTAATAGCATGCAAATTATACTTAAAAACTATTAGATTAGTTAATCAAATAAATATGCTTAAACAGTTTTCAATAATGCAAAAACACAAGATACATTCAGGTGACGAGGTTATGCCTGCAACAGGTATATAACACATCTGTCATACTACTCAGAATAATTTAAAAACTCTTTGATAGAGTAGAATGTGTTATTGAATAACCAATTGCAATTGCACGAGACTTAACGGTAACTTAAAATTGACTAGCATTTGAATATGTGGCCATTAGATAGCTAGTTATGTGTAAAATTAATCACATGAAAGATAGGAGAAATTATATTTACAGAGTAGACATAATGTCAAAGATAAAAACTGAAAGGCGCTAATATATTTTAATTAATTTTCCACCCACTATTCACTTTCTATATCTTCTATATAAATAAAAATGAATCGCCAAATGTGTTGCTAAGCGTAAAACTTGAGAGCGGCTCTACCAACTCGGCAATTTTTTTAAAATATATTTCTTTAGGCATAAGGAAGGTTCTTATGGAGAGAAAAAACATAAAAATTGCGTGGCAAATAATAAAACCAACACTTTTCTTTTCCCACCACATGCCAATAACTTTTGACAGAACGAAGTCTGTGCGGGTAGCTAGTTTTGCATAGAAATGACTATTATTTTTGACTACACTCCCCGCTTGCAGTTTCTCACCTGCACCACACCCGAAGTGCCCCCAGTACGAAGTCATCAACATTTCAGCGCTGGGCGGCTGCGCTTGCACACACAACTTGATTTATAGTTATTTTGCTCTTGAAACTATCTCGCGCCTCCGGTCTATTTGAGGGTGCCACTGAATATGTACCGGCCTTAATAATCATAGAAACTTTATATTCCAGTCCGTTATATTGTTAGTCTGAGAAATGGAGCAGAATATAGCTTTTTTGGGAAACATCAAAGATATTACTTCTTTTTCTGCTTCCCAAAACAACAAAATAAAACGTAAAAAAAAACATAGTTTATACGTAGGTACAGTACATTGTTCGTCACTCGTCAACGTGTTTTGAATTACTATGATGGACTTGGAAAAATATACCAAACATAGGCCAGTGAAGCCCATGCATTTTCCAAATTGATTAGAGTCTATTTGAGAGTACCACTGAATAGTCACAGCTTAATAATCATTGAGTTAGAAATTAAATCTAAAAAAAGAACATTTTTTTAAGGGAATCATTTTTTCAAAATAAGAATCGTAAAAAGTTAGAAAATCCACTACCTACGTAACTTTGATGTATACTTACATAACTAAGATCTTTAATTCATCTTTTTTTATTTTAAAAGTAAAAAGAATGTTCTCGAGTAGGCGATGACACAATACTTAATTGTAATTTTGAAACAAAATAAATAAACTATCCAGCGAAAATGAAGGCAATCTCAAGATTAGAATAGGCGAACGACAGATTGTTCGATTGTACTATGGGAGTAGGTCGTTCATAACCGATAGACTAACAAAACTGTCGTTTAGTTTACAGATGACAGTTGCTCCATTGACACAGCAACACAGTTTCATCGACCGTCTGAACAGGCTTTTGCTTGAAGTATTTAATAGAATACGTGACTTACGGCCGATTTCTATGATTAACTAGGCGTTATCGGTTAAAATTAAGACCTGAAGAGACTGTCTCGTTGGTCTAGTGGTGGCAAGCGCGACTGCTGATCGTGAGGTCCTGGGCCCGAACCCTAGGTCGGCCAAAGTGTTATTGGGTTTATCCGTGTGAAATTCCTGAGTGGCAGCCTGGAGTTTGGATTTGTGCCCGGTTGATGGCAATAGGCTCTCCCCCTATTACATGGGACTTAAACATAACGGCGAAGGTGTTACTATACACCTCTGCCCAACCCTTCGGGGAATATAGGCGTGATGTTATGTTTATGTTATTGAGACTTGTATTTTTACCAATAATGAAGCAAAGACCCCATAGCTTTGCATAGTAAACCCTCCCATAGACGTTAGAAGCTATCGCAGGTAAAATAAGCTTACGAGTATGTTCTTCTTTTCATGTGGTTAGTGATTAACCTGGTGTCAGAGATTATGCCGCCCATGGGCCTCTGACTTGGCTTCACATGTCGTCGAGAAATATCTCTCAGGCATGCCGGTTTCCTCACGATGTTTTCCTTCACCGTTTTTAAGCAAGTGATAATATACAATACGCACATGAATCCGAACAGTCAGAGGTGCGTGCCTTGGGTTCGAACTCGAGACCTACGATTTAGCAGTCCGACGGTCTCACCACTAGGCTACCACTGCTAAAACTTCCTGGTTCGATGAAACAGAATTCAACCTAAATCTTAATTAAAGCGAGCCTGTGTAGGCTCGCTGACTTAAATTGTGTAATTTAAGTCACCAATTATTTAATAGAATTAACTACGGTGAAGTGGAACGAGGCATATAATGAAACTCGAATTTATAGCTCTTTTAAGTTCTTAATACCCGATTCTTCTAGCCAAAAACTAGATTTGCTTACTAAGTAGCATTTGTCATAGCCAAACTGAACGTATAAATAGACTCGTAACAGCAGTGATAGCCTAGTGGTGTGACCGTTGGACTGCCAAGTCGAACCCTCTGACTTTTCGAATTCATGTGCGTATTGTATAATTATCACTTGCGTAAAAACTGTGAAGCAAAACATCGTGAGGAAACCGGCATGCCTGAGAGATATTTCTCGACGACATGTGAAGCCAAGTCAGAGGCCCATGGGCGGCATAATCTCTGACACCAGGTTAATCACTAACCACATGAAAAGAAGAACATACTCGTAAGCTTATTTTACCTGCGATAGCTTCTAACGTCTATGGGAGGGTTTAGTATGCAAAGCTATGGGGTCTTTGCTTCATTATTGGTAAAAATACAAGTCTCAATAACATAAACATAACATCACGCCTATATTCCCCGAAGGGTTGGGCAGAGGTGTATAGTAACACCTTCGGATGGATGATCTCAGATCCTCCTGCATGGAAGTCAAGCGTTCAACCGCTGGGATATCACTGCTTTTACCAACTTTTAGAAATACCACCTACTTTATATCGTATAACCCAGTGATACTCAAAGTCGACCCAAAGACAACGACGTAAAAGGGGTCCATGTGAGTAAAAATAATAATTGGGGGTCCGTGAGATGTAAACGGGGGTCCACGATAGTGGATCTCATTTAAGCAGGTCGTTATTTTGAATTCCCATTAATGGAATAACCCTTATATACAGATGATTTGTTGCTTAGTTTTTGCCTGAAAACGTAACAAACAGACCGACGACGATAGTACTATTGTAGGTACTGTCGTAGGTTTAATAAATGTATAAAACTTAACGTGTGTTTTTTTATTGTTTTTTCGCTCTACACCTCACTACAGTTTGAAATCAGTCAAAAACACATTTGTAGTCGATGAATTTGCAAAAATGCAATATTAGCTAAGCAGGGGGTCTACCAAAAAGTGAAAAACGTGGTAAGTGGTCTACGAGACAAAAAAGTTTGGGAATCTCTGGTATAACCAATAAAGAAGTATGAATAAGTTATATACCGTCGCTTAAGTTCTAACACCGCGCAACTCGAAAAATAATAGTTTTTAGTTACGTACGTCATTCGACAGGGAATCGAAAAACGCATCGTTTGACCAATCACAATCAATGATTACATCCAATAGCAACGCGTTATTTCAAAAACAAAATTACCGCGTATGTAATATTTTTTCCATCAAGCTATGTAAACAGCTAAAACAGCGTGTAAGTCAGGTGAGTTCCATACTGGATCGTGTCGCAAAAGTGCTCCGTCGTAAAAACCAAAATAAAATAGAATATTGTAGATTGAAAACAATTATATGATAAATATATATATATATATATATAAATCATTTATTTCTCACCACAATATTTACGATGACAAGGACATATTGCTTAGTAATACTAGTAAGCAATACCAATAGAAAAATGCTTAGTAATACTAATAAAAAAAAATCTATTTTTTGCTCTCCTGAAAAGTTAACTATTTTGAGTTACGCGGTGTTAGAACTTAAGCGACAAAACGTAAAGTTTAAGTTACTCAGTAATTTCAAAACGGCCCGGCAATGTGTTATGCGGTAAACTAGAGCGTTATATATTTATAATTTACGAGCTGTATCGAGTAAATTATATGTAATTTATAGCACATAACACCCTATGTATGTTTTGCGTATATTATGACTTTGACTTATGTGGTGTATTTGGCGAATTTAGCGTTAGTTTTATCGTATATTTATTTATATTAAAGTAGGGCGAGGCCGTAATTATGTTTCACTATATATTTGGCTGTACCTACATACTTAATTTAACTTAGTTTTTTTATTATAATTTTAGTTAAATAATATTAATTAATAATTTAATAATGATAAATAAGTAGTTTAAAATATATAAGAATATTTTCAAAATATTTAATATAAGTTTTGTTTGCCGACGAAAATATCACGGCAAAAAATCATGCTATATAAAACACATGCATAAGTATAATTATGTATTTGTCACGAAAATATTTTCCAGTACTATTGACGAGTAACCACTCACCTGTCAATCTTAATGACGTCAGCCAACACTTAACACACATAAACATAAAATTTCACAAAACACTTTTCACAGGCACAAAATAAAAAAAAGAATTCAAAATTCGAATATTTTCCGGAACACAAGTCAATTTTTATGTAAACACCACATAAAAAAATTGTTTAAACATTTGTCACATAAATCGATTATGAATATCGATGTTGATGTTGAATCGATTCGTATCGATCGTAGATGGGTGCGTGTTTGCGGGTTGCGCGTGCGTCGGATACTGGCGTATCGGTGCGCTGGCGCACGCCTATTGCGCTTGAACTTGGCAAAGCTCGCTGAAAAGATTTTTGCATTTGACTGATGAAGCTGCGTTTGTTATCGACGCTGATGTATTGTTATCGATCTTGAGGTGCGATTTTAATCGATTAGAATGTTGTATCTTAGATCTGAAGGGACATCTATCATAGTTTTAAATATCTACATATTATTTGTGTAGGTATTGTTCTTTAGAATTATCTTATTGTGTGTTGAGAATTTGTTGTAAAGATAATTGCAGGTATTCAATAACATAGAAGCTTAAAATTATAGGATGTTTTATGTGATACCAATGATTACTTATAGATCGATTATTTTAAGATTCGACTATATTTACATAATGTATACAACTGAAGTATAAACTAAGTATTAATTAAATATTTCTGAAGATTCTATGTTTAATCAGTAAGCAAGTTGGTAAACATAACATATGGGTCAAATAGATTACCGAACAAACCAGTACAAAAGTAGTGTTGGCCTACGGATTGTACGCTTGCCTTCCACGCAGGAGGATATGAATTCAATCTCAAACCCGCACCCCTGACTTTTCAGATTCACGTGCGGATCAGAATTTGATTATCACTTGCGTTAACGGTGAAGGAAAACATCGTTAGGAAACTTCCACAGTTGAAAAGGCTTCAAAAAGTTTTTGATGGTGTGTGTAGTCCGCCAATTCGCACCAGGCCAGCATGGTGAACAAAGCCCTCAACCCTCCTGATTCTGAGAAGAGGACCGTGCCCAGCAGTAGGACAGTAATGGGCTGCTGCTTATGCCAGTATCAATAACATTACCGACCATTATTTTGACTCACTCTCAGTGAACTCTAAATGAATAATCCCTTTTACTTGACGCATTTAAATATGCGGTCAAATAATGTACTTATGTGTAATGCAAAAACGGTGGTGTTGCTAAACAATCAGTGTTTAAAACCAAGTACCTGCGCAGAGGTACATAATTGGTATCATTGTTATCTCAAGTGAAAACTTAAAGGGCAATTTTGAACCTTGTTTTTTGATAGACAGAGTCGACTTTTAAATGTCTTGTAGAGGATAATTTGTTGTAGAACATTCAAAAGTATTTTAAAGTCATTTTGTTTGCTGGTTATTATTATTGTGTAAGTACCCACATTCAAGAGAGTCACCCGTGTGAAGTATTTTAGGGTTGTCGGTAGACTGTCAGTAATTCTTTGATGAATGTTTTTTCTCTTCGACTGCTTGTAGATGGTCTTGCGGACCGTTTCTACGTAACCGGGCAGTTATTGGCGAGACCTGAAGGGTCTACAACCAATCGGGACGAGAGTAAAATACTTAACCTAAGCTAACTACGACTACTACTAACATCATGACTACTAGCAACAACAGCACTAAGGGCGACCCCTAATGGGACTCGGACTTCGGCTTAGGGCGTTGTTTGCGAGGACTGGGAGGGAGACAGCTCGATGAGGGCTGAATTAATGGTGTGACTGCGGAGTCAGAAAAGACGACCGGCTCCGCGGCGACGGGTCAGCACGGTGGATCAGGGAGACTCTTTGATGAATGATAATTAATAATCTTTTAATAGTCAAGTACGTTCGGCGAACCCTGGGCAGTCAGCCCCGCTACCAACCTTGCTGACTGGCTAGTCTTTTCACCATGGCATGAGCTATTCTCGTACCTGACAGCTCGTGTTGACACGAGGAAGAAGAAGAATGTTTTAAAAGTTTCTATGCATGATGGGAATTTAGGTCACAGCACAAGACATTTGATAGATTCCAAATACTTTTTTTTTATAAATACTTTGCTCCACACTATTTTACAGATTACAGGACGATTAATGTATTTAACTAATGAAATTGGCCAATGGCCGTTTTATGTTAAAGTCAAATAAATAAATAAATTAATTAGAGTTATCTGACATTGGTAAATTCGGCACAGTTTGGCAGATTCCGGGGAATAATTTTGACGCTTTGACAGATTTTCTGTAATACTAGCTGTTGCCTCACGGCTCCGCCCGTAGCCTATGTTACTCAGTGATAATGTAGCTTTCTAATGGCAAAATATTTTTTGAAATCGGTCCAGTAGTTTTTAAGTTTATTCGTTACATACAAAAATCCAAAAATACAAATCTTTCCTCTTTATAATATTAGTATAGAAGTATAGATAAAGCTGTGTATAGTAGGTAACTGCACTAAAAAGCTGTGAAATCGTCCAAATTATTCCCCAGATAAAGATATCTGAGGAATTAAAGTCGCCACTATAAATAAGTACTACATACCTAGTTAACTGTCGATAACAACCCTCGAAGCTTGGTTGAATACAGTGAGCTTAGTTTAGTCTTAAGGGGAAAATACGAAAAAACAAACCAAAGCTTTTTACATCTCCAATATTTGAAGACTAAATCCGTACGGTGACAAATTGACAACATTTAAAAAAACCGGCCAAGTGCGAGTCGGACTCGCGCACGAAGAGTTCCGTACCATTATCTATAAAAACGGCAAAAAAAAAACGTTTGTTGTATGGGAGCCCCCCTTAAATATTTGTTTTATTTTAATTTAATTATTTTTTTAAAGTGAACATATATCTATATATTCTGTGAATATTTCAAGCGTCTACCTGTTGCCGTTATCAATATCGAGCAAAAACGAGCAAAAAAATCACGTTTGTTGTATGGGAGCCCCCTTAAATATTTATTTTATTAAATTTTTTAGTGTTTGTTGTTATAGCGGCAACAGAAATACATCATGAGTGAAAATTTCAACTGTCTAACTATCACGGTTCATGAGATACAGCCTGGTGACAGACGGACGGACGGACAACGGAGTCTTAGTAATAGGGTCCCGTTTTACCCCTTGGGTACGGAAGCCTAAAAACCATGATATTATAATATAACATACTTAAGGTATAGTACCGGTAACTCACGACGACTTTTTGTAGCGATACGCGAGTGCATCGTTGCAAAAACCTTCGCTTGTCGAATTTGCAACGCGCGACCGAAGCGATGCAATAGCGATAATCTCCGGCCGGGCGTCGCGTCGTCAAGCTACGCTATAGTGGCATACAGAATCGCGCCTACGCGTGCTAAACTAAACAGCATCGTTTTAGCATCGCGGCCGTTTTGTGACTTGTATCGCTGCAAAATATCGTCGTGAACTATAAAAAGGATAGCAGAAAGGTACATTTGTTGTCAGTAGCTGGTAACACTGGACAGTGTAGATAAAGGAGGGTAGTCGTCAAGATGAATCAACGGACCCGACGGTATAAAAACAGTGGTCATTCGACGAAGCAGAGCTTTCTATGTCGAACAGCCAAAGAAGTCTGAGCTTTTATATATTTTTAGCCCTTTCTTATTTTCTGATCTTGTGTAAATTATCGTATTGTGAACTAGCTTTTTTAACTAACCCAAATACAAGTACTGTCAGCGGCGGAGAGTCTATGTTGGTTTCATAACATAACATCACGCCTTACATTCCCCGAAGGGTTCGGCAGAGGTGTTTCTAGTGCACCCTCGTTTCGCCAGTTATGTTTAAGTCCCATGTAATAGGGGGCGAGCCTGTTGCCATTAACCGGACACAGACTCCAGGCTGCTACTGAGAAATTTCTAATGGAAAAACCCAATAACACTTTACCCGACCTGGGGATCGAACCCAGGACCCTATGCTCAGCAGTCGCGCTTGCGACCACTAGACCAACAAGGCAGTCAATGTTGGTTTCATTTACTTTATTTACCATGCTTCTAATCCTGACATACTGATATTAGCTATAACTGTAATGTTAGATTCACCCTTTACACAATTCTGTTGTCTGTCTTACACATTGCATTAGCCAAAAAATGTAATAAATACAGCTACCACAATTAAACACGTGTCACGCACACAAATAAAATAATCCTACCACACAAACAACGTAAACTCACAACTCACACACACATAAACATTTCCCTCCACGTTTAGATGACTGTAGCCACCTTAGCAACTCATGTTATTGAAACTGCAGTAACCACATTATATAACACTGTTTTCATATGTGAACAGGTTGGTACATGGTACACTTACTCATTGGTTCGAACATGAAACACCAGGTTTTCCCTAGCGAATCTATACGAGGTGGTATATAGGCCCAGTTGCATGTATTTTAAATATAACGGTCGTGATTTGGAGTGTGGTGTAAGTTTATGAGATGAGCGTCGTATAAGAGTTCCATTAGAAAAAAATTAGATACCTCTGTTGATTTTATTGACGTCTCTATTAATTTAGCAGGGATATTGATGATTGTTTAACTGCCATGTTGATATAGTGGTGATAAACGCGACTGCTGATCGTGAGGTCCTGGGTTTGATCCAAAGGTCGGGTAAAGTGTTATTAGGTTTTTCCGTGTGGAATTCCTCAGCAGCAGCCCGGAGTTTGGATTTGTGCCCGGTTGATGGCGATAGGCTCGCCCCCTATTACATGGGACTTAAGCATAACGGCGATATGATGGTGTTAATATACACCTCTGCCTAACCCTTCGTGGAAAGACAGGCGTGAAGCTACTTATGTTATGATATCGATGTATGTAAGTGACTTTCATTTGTTTTCAGCTATCGTGAGAGGAATAAATCACTCTGCTGTTTCTAATCCGCTTGTCACTTCAGGACACAGGCCTCTTTCTATAAAAGAGTTGTTGTCGCTAGGCAAGGCAAATGACAAGGGTTATGGGCATGCGGGTTAGTGATGATCGCTTATTCAAGATTACTGCAAGGCGAAGTCCAACCTCTAATATGCCATTTAATAAACGACGTGAAGTTGTAAACTTTCCGTGAAAATTTAGTTTCACGCTTTTCGCTTATAACTTACAACCAAACAGCTTCAATTTTGATATCCACCCGATGAATTTGTCACGGGTTTTATGACAGAGCTGAGTCGCCGCTACTCACAACATGAATATTTATTGCGCACACGCATGTAGAGTAAAATCAATGTGGTTGAAATGCGAGCGATCGAAAATGTAGAGTCACATTCGGAAATCGTGTTAGACGTGAAGGAGTTTGAAAAATAATAAAATAAAGTCTTTAGTATTATTTTCAGGATGTTGTTGAGACTGCCTCGTTACTGTAGTGCGTCGGAAATGTTTGCGCAAGCCCGCACTGACGGCTTCCATGCAATAATACGCAAAAAAACTGCGTCACTACTGAGGAGAGTGAGGAGCAGTCAAAACAGCATCCTGAAAACTGCAGCCGAGAGCATCGGCTCTCCGATTGTACAGCAGTTTGTGCGGAGGCTGATTTTTACTAACACTAGACAATAAGTTATTTTTTGTATGTTACTAACACTATATGGATACCTGTGTCCGAAATAAAGAAATTCTATTCTATTCTATTATTAAATATTACGGCACGCTCCGATATAGTCGCAGTTGAAAAATATAGAGGAAACGAAGCACAAAGGCAAGAGGAGTCAGAACTTAAAACAAAAGAATAGGTACCTATATTCTAGCCATTTACATTTTGTATGAAAAGTAAATAAACCTTCGATCATGAAAAGAAGAAGAAACAACGCACAAGATAAAACACACACAAGAAAAACACAAAAACTAAAAATAAGAAATACATACGACGAACACGTCTTTTCTAAAAATGTGTCCATCGGGCCGTCGGACTGCCAATTCATAGATCGCAAGTTCGAACCCAAGCCACGCATCTCTGACTTTTCGGATACATGTGCGTATTGTATAATTACCACTTGCTTATTGGTGAAGGAAAACATCGTGAGGAAACATGCCTGAGAGATATTCTCAACAGCATGTCAAGCCGAGTCAGAGGCCCATGGGCGGCATAAACTCTGACACCAGGTTAGTCACTAACCACACGAAAAAGAAAAAAATGGATTCTTAAAGCAAAGTGAATGTTTCACGACTAAAGGTTTGTTTGCTTTATCCAATAAACCCAATAAATAACCGGACTATATCCAATTTTACAGGGCTCGTCGTTAATTATAAACCGCGCGGATCATACGATTTGCAAGGTTAAGTTGCGCTTGCCGCGGTCAGTCCGCGGATGGGTGACCGTTCGTTACACATCGAGACCCCCCCGTGTCTCGGAGAGCACGTTAAACCGTCGGTCCCGGGTGGCATAAAAATACCTATGACAGTCGTTACGGGTAATCAGAAGCCCGAAAGTTCGACAACCGGTGTAACTTTAAGATATCGGCATTGCCTAGTTACTGGGTTGTGGAGGTCTGATAGCAGTCGCTCCGTGTAAAATACCGGTATTCAGTCGCATCTGGTTAGACTGGAAGCTGACTCCAATATAGTTAGGAAAAGGCTTGGAAGAAGAGGAAGAGATCCAATTTTATATGAAGTGGAATAAGATATTCTTAATTAACAGTAGCTAATAGTAACAGCAGTGATAGCCTAGTGGTGTGATCGTTGGACTGCAAAGTCATAGGTATCGAGTTCGAACCCAAGGCACGCACCTCTGACTTTTTGGATTCATGTGCGTATTGTATAATTATCACTTGCTTAAAAACGGTGAAGGAAAACATCGTGAGGAAACCGGCATGTCTGAGAGATATTTTTCGACGGCATGTGAAGCCAAGTCAGAGGCCCATGGGCGGCTTAAACTCTGGCACCAGGTTAGTCACTAACCACAAGAAAAGAAGAAGAAGAAGAAGTAGCTAATAAAAATGTTAAAGATCGTAGATGTTGGAGTAAGTCTAGCCTTACCACAATAGTAGAATAAACTAATGGCAAACAGTATAAAACACGTCTCAGGAAAGAGTAATAAATTTATCACGAGTCGATCTGTTAATCGATACGTTTCCGATAAGATAAGGAATCGATACCGCTTGAGGTGTATCGATGCTAATCAGGTGCAAGCATTGAATCAGCGATATTCTTACTAACCAGGTACATAGGCACATTCATAATATAGGTACATTGTGTGTGCTTTTGATTTATGTTATAGTGCAACTTTTGCTTGTAACATATTCTGACCTCGATTTGAATCAGAACTTGATAATTTTATGTATATGATAATAAGGGTGGCATAGTTTTGGACTATGTAACAGTGAAGTTCAGTCAACTTTTGTCATGGTTATGAGAATACTAGCAGCCCGACTTTTTCCCCATTTTTGCAACATTTTTCATTTATGCTCCGTTCCTGTTGGTCGTAGCGTGATGTTATATAGCTTATAAACTTTCTCGATAAATGGACTATCCAACACAGAAATAATTTTTCATTTCCAACCAGTAGTTCCTGAGATTAGCGCGTTCTAACAAACAAACAAACTCTTCAGCTTTATAATATTAGTATAGCTAACTTCTTTATCGATTTTAGGAGTACAGGACACAATTATATTTCATGGAGTAAAGATTTGTTTAATTAACATAACATCACGCCTTGTGTTCTCTGAGGGGTTCGGCAGAAATATTTAAGAACAACCTCGTTTCGCCAGTTATGTTTAAGTCCCATGTAATAGGGGGCGAGCCTATTGCCATTAACCGGGTACAAATCCAGACTTGGCGCTGCTACTGAACAATGCTACACGGAAAAACCCAATAACGCTTTGCCCGATCTGGGGATCGAACCTAGGACCCTATGCTCAGCAGTCGCGCTTGCCACCACTAGACCAACGAGGCAGTTAAAGAATTATTTAATTAAAGTATCAAATTCGTTCTAACGTTCAGGAAATATGTCTTTAAAAAAAACTGATTAATATTTCATTGTTTTGCAAGTAAACAAGAAACATTGTTTAAACATTGTAGGATTTCTTTCAATGAAATTTCCTTTATTTTAATTTTATGAAAATCGTAAAACACCTTGAATCGTTTTTATTGTTTGAAAGAGTTACTGCTCGCGTTTTGTTCTGCAAAATGGCGCGTGAGTTGAATATTCAAAACTTGTTTGTTTTTATAGATATTCGACTTTTTTGTAATAAAATCTGAATGGACTGGTGTGGTTTCATTTTATGAATAAGAAATCAAATCTAGAATAGCATGGTATGTTTGATAGTTATTATTGAGATGTCATTAACAATTTCTTCTAGGGTTGAATTATTTAGATATAATTATACCTGTGAAGATATTTAAACTCTAACTGCAGCTATTGACCTATTTGTAACAATCAGAGGTAGAAATTTAGAGAACGAGAGATTACTTTAGCAAATACTATTCAGTTTTTCCCTTAAAAAATAATTAGTTCAGAGGGATGGAAATGTGTGTGCTCAGTAACTGGGTTGCGGAAGACTGATGGCAGTCGCTCCGTGTAAAATACTGGTATTCAGCCGCATCTGGTTAGACTGGAAGTTGACCCCAATATAGTTGGAAAAAGGCTAGGCAGATGGAAGGATGGAAATGTGTGTCTTAAATCTAAATCTGATGCTAGAAGCGGTGTATGAGGTGTTTGTGGAGGCTGCCCCCTACTTTGGATATAAAAATACCATTTAGCCAATATGGATTATATTCACCGCTTCAATGAGTGGTCGTGAGCACAGGATAGATGTTCTGCTTAGCTTTTTCCCAACTATTTTGGGGTCAGCTTCCAGACTAACCAGATGCGGTTTAATATCAGTATTTTACACGGGGCGACTGCCATCAGACCTCCGCAATCCAGTTACTGGGCAATACCGATATCCTAAGGTTAGACCGGTAGTCAGGCTTTCGGACTTCCGACTTCCCGTAACGATTGTCATAGGTATTCGTATGACACCCGGGACCGACTGTTTAATGTGCTCTCCGAGGCACGGAGGGTTCTCGATGTGTAACGAACTGTCACCCATCCACAGACTGACCGCGGAAAACGCAGCTTAATCTCGTAAAATGCCACGAGCCCCCCCATGGCCCCCATGTGTCGTGACCATAGAATACACAAGAATATTCCGTGGTCGTGAGGATGAATGAGAATGAAGCGACGTACCACTTCACTTTAATTCCTCATGAATCACGAGAAGGACATTGCATTTATGCATGCTATATCAGTAAATACAGTTTAATTTTAGCTCGTCAACCATCGTCAATTGATTGACACATACGGCTGGAATTTTGCATTTTTGTAAAACAAATAGCTCTACCCAGTAAGGTGAACGCTCAGTCAAAGCGCGCGACGAC
The DNA here is from genome assembly GCA_910594945.2 of Amphipyra berbera. Lineage (NCBI taxonomy): Eukaryota > Metazoa > Arthropoda > Insecta > Lepidoptera > Noctuidae > Amphipyra > Amphipyra berbera. Next base: position 1,581,518 of record OU343136.1, on the reverse strand, counting down.
GTGCGGCGCCTACGCACGTCTGTCCGTCAGTCTGTCTGTCACTCGCGAGTAGGGCTGCTACCACTGGTGTTGTAATATCAGAAAACTAAACAAAATAAAAACAAAAAATATAATAATAAAATATTTTTTTTCTTTTTCCTAAAAAAATATAAAAAATATAGTAGCCCACCGGCATCGGGAACAGAGTCCAAGCTACCGGTGGTTAGGGCCTCAGAGAGAGGAACTTCCTAACAATACGCACCGTGTCCAGAAGTACCGCTTTCTGTATCAGGCCCTTGACCCAGCCGCCCAACGAGAACCTCATCAGATTTCATAAATTGATGGTCAGTTGCCATAATTTATTTTTAAACATGTCTGTTTAGAAGAAAGAAAGAAAGAAGAGGAATTCTCTTCTCTACTCTTGCCAAGTTACGTGCCGGCGACTATACATGACATAAATAAGTTAATAACTTCAATAAACGTTAAATTGTCTCCCTCTAATTCCTTAACCATAGGAGCTAACTTCTTCTTCTTCTCCCTGCCCTTATCCCACACTAGGTGGGGTCGATACAACATGTATTTCATAAATCCATGTTGTTAGAGGTTTTGGCTTATTGTTTTATGACCGGCCGCCTGCCTGACATCAACCCTTCTTGGGAATACTCGTTGCGCTGTCGCGCGGGTGACCTAATGTGCTTGCTGATATTATGCACCAGGTCCCAAAATGATATGCTTGTCAATCTTATTGCCGACAACTAAGCAGACTATGTTCTTCTTGGTGGAGTGTACTTGAAGTTCCTCGACCCGCTCATTCAGTTTTGCTAAAGACTTTAGTTCTAACCATAAGAGTTAATATTAACGCCAGTATAATTCACTGAAACGTAACTAGCCTTACAAATGATTGCAATTACTAGCTCTCATTTCACGGACAAAGTTAGGCATCTGGTTTAACAGTTATCTAGTGAGTTTAAACTGTAGTTAGCTACTGGGTTTGAAGTGCGAAATTATAACTAGCTGTCAACTTTTGGAATGTGGAGTGCGAATTCTGTGATACTGGTTTGTTTCGTTAAACAATATCGAGATTGAGAAAATGATATCGATAATTATTATCGAAGTGTTGATATACGTCCTTATTTAGATAGATTTCATGAGATTGCATTCTAAATTAATGATTGACCATCGCTTTAGAATACAGCTTAACTCACATAACATTAAAGACAGGCGCCAAACAGTTTACTATGCGTGCCAAATAAGAATAGTACTGTCAAGACGCCATTTTGTTCCGCAATACTCGTGAACTTCATTACCAAAGCGTAAGGTGCGCAAAAAAATAAATAAAGAAATTATACTCAGTTTAATTATTTTAGAATAGAATATAATATATTTGCGTAAAATGTATGTACATTACAGATGGAGTAAAATATAAAATACAGACCCATGTACATTTACATTTACATTTTTAGTTCACTTTTTTGATATTTCTAGTCAATTTAAGCCAAATTAATCATACAATAATTATATTATTATTATGGCGACATATTAGGGTGATCAGTAGCATTTCGTGAAGTTAACTATATATATTGGTTCATTTCTTTAATTAATACTGTTTTCAAATATTATTAATTTATCCAAAATTATCTATTTATGGAATTCGAGAAATAACATTTTATAAAAATGAATATAAATAATAATGAAATCTATGAATAAAAAAATATAACATTTTTCTTTTCACCGTTTTTTTTTTGCTGTCCGTACTAATTTGACAGCTATCGTATGATCCTATTCTTATTTGGCACGCATAGTACTGTGTTCCGTTGTATGTATTGGGAGGTCCTGGGTTCGATTCCCAGGTCGGGCAAAGTGTTTTTGGGTTTTTGCGTATGGAATTCCTCAGTAGCGGCCCGGAGTTTTGATTTGTGCCCAGTTGATGGCAATAGGTTCGCCAGCTATTACATGGGATTTGAACATAACGACGAAATGAGGGTGTTACTATACACCTACTACACACCACAATGATAAAGAGGGATTCCCCTATACCCATTTGGGTATCCCTCTATATCTCTGTTACTTCGATTCGTGTGCTCCATTTTAGACCCTGTCTGCGCTTACCATCAGTTGTAACTAGGATTTTTTATTTTACTCTTGACTTGGTCGCGTTTGGGCCTAGTCTCACCTGATGATAAGCAGACAGGATCTAAGATGGAGCACACGAATCCAAGGAACAGAGATATAGAGGGATTCCCCTATACACCTCTGACTCTCACGTACACACGACGGAACACAGTAAACTGCTTGGCGTCGGACTTTAAGGTGTAGCTAACTAGGCGGCCCGTATAGATCCTACCACCAAGCGTGCCGAGCTTTGGTGAATCTTACAACACGCGTCTATTCCCAGCATGCGGTGAGGAAGTTTTATATTCTAACCCGTAAACTAAACCCCCACATTTAAGTCCGGCGCCAAGAAGTTTACTGTCTACCGTCACGTGTATGTGAGTGCCAAAAGGATACAAGGGAATCCCTCTATATCTCTGTTACTTGGATTCGTGTGCTTTATTTTAGACCCTGTCTGCGCTTACCATTAGTTACGACAGTACCATGTACACGATGAAACCGGCATGCTTGAGAAGCATGAGAACCCAAGTCAGAGGCACATGGGCGGCATAAACTGTGACACCAGGTTAGTCACCAATCACACGAAAAGAAGAAGATCGGGTGCGACCAGGGCGAGTCAAACCAGGTCAAAGAATAAAATAAAAACTATTGGCAAGCAACCCTATTTCAATAACAAATTTGTTCATGCCTTTATAAATATTGTCACCATCAATTCTATTATTTACATACATTATTTGTCAAACATTAAAAATAATGCTTTTAACTGGGTATAACTAGGTTTCCTCGCGTGTCTGTCTAAATATTCTAAATAGCTAAGTTATTTGTTTGCGTATTTCTAGTGTTGACACGCAACTACTTTCGCGGCCAATTTAGTTTAACATAACATCGCGCCTTATATTCCCCGACGGGTTCGGCAGAGGTGTTTTTAGTACATCCTCGTTTCGCCAGTTATGTTTAAGTCTCATGTGTGGCGAGCCTAAGCGAACCCAGGACCTCACGATCAGCAGTCGCGCTTTCCACCACTAGACCAACGAGGCAGGATATACTAGATGCGCTGTTTATAAGAACAACATGGTATCATCGAGTTGTGGTTCCGGAACCACAGTGCCATAGATTTTGACAGCTTTCTAGCGGTAGTTTGAACCTTATTGCATCAATGCATTTGGCACATGTTGTGTATACGAGATAGCGCGTCTATTTATTTCAACGTCGTTGGTTTAATATCTTATTTTAGAATTTATTGAAAGCGGCCGTCTATTAATCACGTGATGTTTTTTTAGCATTTTTAACCCCTCCTCCCCCTTAGTGATACGTGGTGAGGTTTAAGACTAACCCCCCCGCCCCCACCCAAAATCACGTGTATTTTTAGTACCTACAAATAATCTTAAAATTTTTAGAATATTATCTTTAAATACAGGTATAAACTATAATCTAATTTTATTCTGAAATTAAGGACCATGACACAAATGTCTAGACAGAAAGGCTGCAGGTTGTTTTTGACTGGTATAAAAATAATATTAAAGGAATGCTGTAATCATGAAAATAATATAACACATTCGTTCGTTGCCTGGCAACGGCGAATCAAGGTCACACTACACGCCGCTTTTCGGTTTAGAAATCGCGCGTTTGACGAAAAATAAATACACGTGATATCTTACTACACCCACCTTGTGATATTTCGTGATTTTTGCTAAACCCCCTTTCAAGCCCCACGTGATTAATGGACGGTCCCAAAGTGATTATGGGTAATTGCGATTATACCGCCTCAATGGCTGGTTGCAAGCTTGACTGCCAAACGTGTATTCTTGAGTTCGATTCTTGTGTGGGCAGAAATATTACAGATTTTTTCTGTTAGGCAATTATCAGCAACAGTTTAAGTAAAGGTTGGGTTACTTATCGACGAATCTTAGGCTAAATAGCATACGAAAACATTAATAAAAAAAGCAAATAAATTAAAAAAAACAATGTAATTATCTACTTTCATACCAAACAAAAAAAAAACAAAATTAATCAAACTTCATACTAAACTTCCTATTTATTTTTTAAAAAATATATTAGGTAATAATGATTCTCCTCTCCTACTTTGCTATGCCCAACAGGGTCCACAATTGTACACAATACAATCATTTTCTATTACTAAACATAAAAAACATAACTAGCCCATTACTGTCCCACTGCTGGGCACGGGCCTCTTCTCAGAATGAGAAGGGTTTAGGCCTTAGTCCACCACGCTGGCCTGGTGTGGATTGGCAGACTACACACACCATCAAGAACTTTATGGAGCCCTCTCAGGTGTGCAGGTTTCCGCACGATGTTTTTCCTCACCTTCACCGTTAACGCAAGTGATAATAAAATTCTGATCCGCACGTGAATTCGAAAAGTCAGAGGTACGGGCCGGGATTGAACTCAGACCGTCCTACATGGAATGCAAGCGTTCAACCGCTGGGATATCACTGGTTTGTTTTTCTATTACTACCACCTAAGGAACATTGTGGAATGCAAATAAATATTAAGTATTGAATAATATTACAAATAAAATATACCCAGTGGATCTACGTTGAAAAAGATAGAGTCATCGTTAATAGACTCTCTGTATATAAAATAAAGTAATGTACATACACAGTATGTTATGAAACCGGAACAAATCAATACACCAAACCCCTTTTTACAACTTTACAGCTATTAATAATGCCCTTCGACCACTGAACCGTATCGTCGTATAGCCAAATAGATGCTATCAGTAATGCAGCGATTTATGTGAAGCAATCTCAATACAATATGACATAATTTGAGTAGGACGTCAGAATTTACAATGTTACGCTCTAGTGAATCATAGGTTTTTCTTTTATATAATACTAACTGCGCCTGGCAGCTACACCCCCGTTAACAGTATTTCGACGGTCAGCAGTGAAAACCTCGTAAATAAAAAAACTCTAAAAGCGTTTTATTTGTTCTTTTGATTGATAAACTCGTCATACACGCACTAGTTCAATAAACTTTCAATTCAAATACTTCTAAGCTATCTATGACGTACAATGACAAACTTGTATTAACATTTGATCGGCCATTTTTTTGCAGGAGACAGTTATATCTACGTCTTTTAAAAATTTGTATTTTACACATACGTGGTGTTCTCTGCCGACCGACGATTTAGGGTTGAGTACGCATTCTATTTCTGTGCTAAATCACATTTAAATCTATTCGGCGTTATTTGTGTGATAATTTACTTACTTTCTTTGTAATGATTGTTCATTTTTTTAAAGATTATTTCATTGTATACCTACTGATTTTGTTACTGCCACGTAGCGCCGATTAAACTTCCATAAAAGACATACAACATAATCTTATAGGAGTGAATCTATCATTACAGTTATAGCTAATATCGGTATGTCAGGATTGCGAGCATGGTAAATAAAGTAAATTAAACCGACATAGACTCTCCACCACTGAGAGTACTTTTAATTGGGTTAGTGATTAGTTACATAAGCTAGTTCACAGTATAATAATTTACACAAGACCAGAAAATAAGGACAAGTAAATCAGATATAAAAGGTCAGACTTCTTCGGCGGTTCGACATGGAATCCTCTGCTCCGTCGAATGACCAGTGTTTTTATAACTTCGGGTACGTTGATTCATCTTGACGGTTACCCTCCTATGTCAACATTGTCCAGTGTTACCAGCTACCGACAACACTTCATCGGATTGAATGTTTGACTTAACTTCAGAGTTCATTAAGTCGGCATTTATGAATGTATGTTCTATTGAACCTACCTAGTTTACCAAAATTACTTATATCCTCCATTGTCTTATAACTTGGGCGTAATGACAAGCACTGAGTACTAGCGTTGTGTAATTTTCATTGCTAAATCCGCATATAAACAAGTTATTTACATAGTAATTATTATTACTTTAGCGTTAACTATTTACTCAAATTATAATTAAAACAAAATTCCAGCAAATTATTTTAAACAATTAATATAATATATTGTTTTCATAACATTGGCATTCTGAAAAAGGTCAATGACTTTCACTGTTTATTATAAATTAAATAGGTTTTGTCAGAGGTTGGGAACATTTTTATTTTACTTAAAAATATATTTTATTTTAATCACACATATATCGTTCTACGTTGTATACCGTATTTAATAGTAGATAATAAGATACCTACTTGGCCAGACCATGTGTTTTTCCAGCTATTATTAGTTCAATCAATTATTTCTGGAGAGAATTTTGATTATTTCGGATCAAGAAGCAATAGGTATCGATAGTGTGGAAGTTATTGGTTTTACAATTATTTTTTTACTAGCGGGCCATCCCGGCTTCGCACGGGTGGAAATTTTTCCCTTTTTTTAAACATTTTTCATTTATGCTTCGCTTCTATTGGTCGTAGAGTGATGTTATATAGCCTATAACCTTCCTCGATAAACGGACTATCCAACACAAAAATAATTTTTCAGTTCCAACCAGTAGTTCCTGAGATTAGTGCGTTCAAACAAACAAACAAACAAACTCTTCAGCTTTATAATATTATATTATAGTATATAGTATAGATTGAGTTCGAAACGCATTCATGTCCTCATCATTATGTGACTTTATCCTAAGTAAACTTAAGTTAACAATGATCTTTCATATAACATTATGAAAAGTGATCTTATTAAATCAACATTATCGCAACAAACTGTTGAGCACATCTGTGGTATGCGCCAGCGCTGGTGGCGCCGGCTTATTGTGGATACAGCTACAACTATAAACTAAACACAAACACTAACTATTTTGTTTTACTCACAACACGAGTAATATTTGTTGAGTACGTATACATTGTAGTTCATAGTACCGTTTTTACTAATGAACTTGACTCGGAATTAGACATGAATAGATTCAGAATGTTTAAGACCTATGTTGGAAAGATAGCGGTAGAAGGTAAACGTATGTGATAGACATATTGTTAACCGCAGTCTGAGACAACAATAAACATGATCTTTATGATCAAAGGGAGGGGCTAATAACTTTTATTTTAACTGGGTATTTCTCCCGGATATACCAGCCTGGGGGAAGCGGGGGTTATGTCGGACTCTTACCGACTAACCACCACGGTGTTCTTGCGGGGATCTATGACCAAGATCGCGGGATTTGCTATTGCATTCACTGCAATCCTGGTGGACTAAAAATAAGCCTTTTATATGCTGTGTTAATTGTAGAAGATCAAAATGAGTGCTTGAACCCACCTCCACACGACAAGTTACACTATAAGTTTTTTTGTTACTACGAATTTTCATTAATTAATTTTCAACTTAATCTACTCATTAATTTATGTCAATATTAATAATAATATCGTCAGTGGAAAGGTAAACAGACTAAAGCGCCAATATACCTTCTTTACAGGAGAGAGATTCAAAGTATTTTTTTAAGAAAATAAACCTGGTTATTTTTCTTAGAGTATACATATTACCTAAATAGATAATTATCTATTTATCTACTATAAAAATACTTTGAATCTCTCTACTGTAAAGTAAGTATATTGGCGCTTTAGTCTGTTTATCTTTCCACTGACGATATAATCGGTCCAGTTAGTAATATTATTAAGAAAAAATAAAGTTCCGTTCCCACAGAAACTATTACAACATAACAACCAAACATTCACTAATTTCAAAAATTAAATCAACATTACTAATAAAGCATTAATTTTTATCGTTTACCAAACAAAGAACGCACTAACATAACATTGGTTTCACTGATCAGTAATTTGTCACTTACGATTTATGTGCGGCCACCGTGCGAGATCAAAGGGCCGCCCATACCAACCCGTGAGCGATATCAAAAGGCCTGGGCCCCAAAATACCCGTAAAAATAGAGCTATTTGAACGTGACCGCTGCACGGTTGAATAGTGATGTGAAAGATGGTGGTGCAGTTTAGTGTGACGATAGTGTTGTAAAAAAAACTTTTAGTTTTAGTAAAATTTTGTTAAGTTGATAAAAAAAGTTTAGTAAAATTATTTTGAAATAAAACGTATCATTGGTCTATATATTTAGGCGCGGTTATCATTTTTGAGATCTTCTACTGGGATAATTTTCAATTGTCTATTAGGTGTTGTGGCATAATATTGAAGGAGGTCTATGTCCAGCAGTGGACTTAGGCTGAGCTGATTGATTTATTAATTACTAGCTGTGCCCTCACGGCTCCGTCCGTAGCCTATGTTACTCAGTGATAATGTAGCTTTCTAACAGCAAAAGAATTTTTGAAATCGGTCCAGTAGTTTTTAAGTTTATTCGTTACATACAAAAATACAAATCTTTCCCCTTTATAATATTAGTATAGATAATAATTAAGTATAGATTGATGGGTTGATTAATTGACGTAAAGCTCTCGTAATAGGTTACGAAAACCGTTTTAAAAACTATGCACTCATAGAGAACCTTCAATGTATTTAACGATTTTCAACCAAAATCTAAGATTTCTGCCTCGTTGGTCTAGTGGTGGCAAGTGCAACTGCTGATCGTGAGGACCTGGGTTCGATACCTAGGTCAGGCAGTGTTATTGAGTTTTTCTGTGTGAAATTCCTCAGTAGCAGCCTGGAGTTTGGATTTGTGTCCGGCTGATGCAATAGGCTCGCCCTTTATAACATGGGACTTAAACATAACAGCGAAATGAGGGTGTTACTATACTCCTCTGCCCAATCCTTCGGGAAATACAGGCGTGATGTTATGTTATGTGATCAAAATGACCACTAATATTTAATACTAGCTGTGTCCTCATGGCTCCGCCCGTAGCCTATGTTACTCAGTGATAATGTAGCTATCTAACGGCAAAATCATTTTTGAAATCGGTTCAGTAGTTTTTAAGTTTATTCGTTACATACAGAAATACTAATCTTTCCTCTTTATAATATTAGTATAGATTAATATTACATAATTTTAGTACGAAATGTACACTGCTCTATTGAAATTTAACAGACATTAGCACACGTTCATGTTTCAAATTGGTTATAAAAGTACCAATTACTGGGCTAATAACAAATTTATAAGATAATTCCGGTTATAACCAACACGTATTAGATATTAGTTATTACTGAGTAATCATTTTAATTAACTGAATATTTTACAATAATTTCTTGAACATTTATCTGGCCGTATATGGGTAAAACTAATATGTAATTTTAGCATTAATTTTCATTTAGAAATAAAAGAAAAACATGACAAATTATTATTAACGTGTTTTTGTAGATTGATTGTATTAAATTATATTCTGACTTAATATAGCAAGCGACAGAAGGTTCTGGATCTCTGAATGCAGAAGTGCCGCCACGTTGGTATGCTTTATCTCCGCGGTAAAAATAATTCTACAGGGCGGAAGAGCCACAAAAATCATAAAGTGGAAATCTATAAAATGCACTCGGGAGCAATGAGTCCGGGTCACCAGCATAAACTTTAATATCTCAGAAAACATTGTTTAACATTTTAACATTGTTTTTTTATGTTGGTGACCCGGATTCATTGCTCCTTAGTGCATTCTACATATTTCCACTTTATGATTTTTCGTGGCTTTTCCGCCCTGTAGAATTCTTTTTACCGCGGAGATAAAGCACACCAACATGGCGGCACTACTGCATTCAGATATTCAGAGATCCAGAATTTTCTGTCGCTTGCTATATTATGTCGGATTCATTGCTCCCGAGTGTAATATGTATAAGACCGCTTTCAGCTGCCGCTTACGCTCCAACCCTTCTCCGCTCTGCTTTTTTCACGTCGCGCGTCGCACGGTGTAACATTTATTTTTTAGTATAAAAGCTGTCGAGAGCAAAAGTATTGTTCAAAGATTTTTTTTCTCAAATGCTAAACTCTCATGTCATACAGAGGTTAGAGAATCATCACGGCCTTTGCCACAATAAACGCGGAGCGCGACTGGGTCCCGTGAGTTGTATTCAAGGGGTTACTATGAAAAATGTCACATCGACTACACGACCCGCTCGTGCCCCGTGATAGCATTTAATGTGAGATGCCTTAGAGAAATCTCAATAACATAGACGCGGGCCCGCCAACGACACGACCCGCTCGCGCCCAGCGTTTGGTCACAAAATAAATAGGTACAGAAGTCAATCTACATACAAGTGCTCTCGAGCAACGCACACATAGACACTGTTCACGGACACGATATCTCGGACCGTTTGGGACCAGAGTGCGAGTGAGTGCGAGCGCGAGTGCCATGCGCTTGAGAGAGATAGATATATAGATAGAGCGACCGCCGAGCGTAGGTATGAAAAGTGAAGTACATACATGTGATTGACTTCTGTACTTATCTGTTTTGTGCTTTGTGTTGCACGCTTAACATAACTTGCCTTGCAAACTACCTACAAAATACCTACTCATATTACCTAATTAAACCAGTTAATAATTCAGTACTAAGACTGCCCCAACGTAAATATTTGCTATCAACAAATGCCATAGCTGACAATGCCTAACGTCCTTGATCTAACGTTCGGAAACCCGACACCGAACTGTAGTGTATCTTGATATAGATCGATCGCGGAATATAAATTAATTAGCTTTGTTTGTTTCTATTATGGTAATTATTGTATTGTTTTGGCAGGTGCCTGAAAAAGTTCTGAAAACAATAGGTAATGTTTTGTCGGTAAAAGACGGTACTGTGTTTAACATTACCTACCACCTACCTACCCTACCTACCTTACCTACCTACCCTACCTACTTACCCTACCTACATTCATCTTATACAATACATAAAATAAAAATAACTAATGTCTATACAAGGTTAGTCGTAAAGGGGGTACTAAGCCGAAAGGGTGTTAAAGTACCCATAATAATGAATAACTTTTGTTCTGCAACTTTCCCCAAAAGTCAATAATTTAAGAGGAATAGCTGTTCAAAGATTTCATAAAAAATATGCTAAATTCTATCTATCCTCAGCTATGATCAGCTGTGTTTACATTTTAGGTCATATTTGGGGTCACGGATTAGAAGCTCCATTTTCTGAATTAGTAACTAAAGCAGGGATGAACATTTTTTGAAAAAAACTAAAATAAAAATCATTTCGCATTGAATTTATTTTTTTGTCGAATTTTGAAATTTTAACACTTTCTTTAAAACAGTCATCAGTGATACATTAAGTGGCCCACGGCGGATGTTTACACCCAACTAAACACATCAAATAATTTATAAAAATATTAAATTGCTACTTAGCCCCCTTCCTCTCTCCTAATTTTGCTGTGCCCGACAGGGTCCATATTGGTCTTTTACTTGTTATCCAATCTATGTAATACATATGGAATGCAATAAAGTATTGAGTATTAATAAAAATAACTCTATCTGAAAAGGATAACTTTCAGATTGCTAACTACCCGTAACGACTGTCATTGGTATACATATGTCACCCGAGATCAACGGTTTAACGTGTTCTCTGAGGTACAGAGTGGTCTCGATATGTAACTAATCGTCACCCATCCACGGACTAACTGTGGCAAATGCAGCTTAACCTCGCAGATCATTCGATCCGCGCGATTGTTAATTAGCATTATCGGCGTGCATTGGTTTTCGGAGTCGGTAGGCAGGCACTAGCGATGTCGCCTTTCAATTGTATGCTTAAGCCCATTTCAATACGATTCTTACCAAAAGAAATCATAGCCATACACGCTTATTTTATTTATAGTAATAGTTAAAGATGGAGTAGCTGCTTAATTCGACGGACCCTACGTATACTATCGAAACTACAAAATCTCAGTTTTTATTTTATTATGTATGTACACCGATTACGCTGAGATTTATGATCCGATTTACGTGATTCTTCTTTAGTTTGATGCGAGATAGTTGCCGTATGGTTCCATAAAAAATATTATTTTATAACCTCTAAGATAACATAATTTCACACATTTTAAGCAGATGAAATAAAAATAGATTTTGTAGTTTCCATAGTATACGTAGGGAACGTCGAATTGCCTATAAGCAATGCACGCTACTGATTAGTATCTAGCGATATCTAGTAGATATATAGCGTCCAACCATTTACCAGTTACATTTGATAAATTTAGTTCCTAAAGAAAAGATGTCAGAAGTCTTAATATCCAAATCATACAGAGTGAAAAACATAAATCGTAACATGTAAAACCAGCTTATGCAAGTGTCAGAACATTCACGCAGGGTGTAACGTGTGGCGAGTAACACGAAATAGCAACAAACGACGGCACGACACCTGAGTCAAAATAACTATTATGTCAATCATTCAGCGGCTCGTCCGATTTGTACGTGCGGTTGCAGTGACAGCGATTATGTGAATATTGTTTAATAAAAATCGTACAAGCTATAAAAATAATGAGAGAAAGTGTAAGGATACTAAGAGTGAAACTTGGGTTTTTTTATTTTTTTTTATTTGTTACTAGGCCTGCGTTTGGCCGCCGTCTCGCCTGATGTTAAGCGATGATGCGGTCTACGATGGAGCTCGCTTGCCCAGAAGAAACCGATTCACTCGGGATGCATTAAAAGAGCCTCTACGAGTAACAATACTTGAGTACTCCGGCGCACCTTCGGCAGAACTTTGCTGACTGGCTAGACTTGTCACCACGGCATGAGCTATACAGAGAGAGAAGAAAGGTTAAACTAAATAATGTTCTATTTCAGCTGTAAGAGAATTGTAGCCGCTTGCTGCCTTGGTGGTCTAGTGGTCGCAAGCGCGACTGTTGAGCATGGGGTCCTGGATTCGATCCCCACGTCGGGCAGTGTTATTGGGTTTTTCCACTATGAATTTCTCAGTATTAGCCCGGAGTCTGATTTGTGCTCGGTTAGTGGTAAGAGGCTCGCCCCCTATTTCATGGGACTTAAACATAACTAGCGAAATGAGGGTGTACTAAAAACACCTCTGCCGAACCCTTCGGGGAATACAAGGCGTAATTTATTTATTCATATACTATTTATTGTACATAATAAGTACACCGGTAAGAAACAAAAGGAACACAAAGATTTACACAATATGTACAATGGGCGGTCTTATCGCACAAGGTGATCTCTTCCAGACCACCTTAGGATGGACTGTGATGTTATGTTATTGTTATTATAAGAGAATTTCAGGAACGTAAGTACCTCTCAGCTCTATAATCGCTACAACTGATACCATACCTCACCCTGATTCGCGTTACAAGTCGTCGGTGGATCGCGTGCACTCAGATCTTAATATGTTATAATTTGCGACGCCCGACTACTAATAATACGAATTATGTTCATTTGGAAAAAATATAGCTTTCACTTTTTGTATGTCAATGCACGCTATTATGTTTTGGACTATTTGGAGCAAGGTTAACAATCTAGAAGACAAAATAGAACGGAGTTTTCATAGTTAGCTTGAAGACATTTTAGTAAAAAATTTAGTTTTCATCCACATTTTTAGCAGTACCAAACCGTATCTTTAAATCTTACTACTTATCTTAAAATAATATCTATATTGATGATCTATAACAGATACATAGCAGTGATAGCCTAGTGGTGTGACCGTCGGACTGCCAAGTAATATGTCTCGAGTTCGAGCCCAAAGGATGCATCTCTGATTTTTTGGATTCATGTGCGTATTATATAATTATCACTTGCTTAAAAACGGTGAAGGAAAACATCGCGAGGAAACCGGTATGCCTGAGAGATATTTCTCGACGGCACGTGAAGCTAAGTCAGAGGTCCGTTGGCGGCATAAACTCTGACACCAGGTTAGTCAGTAACCACACGAAAAGAAGAAGATCTATAACAAGTCCGTTTTTGTAGTTAGGTACAATCCGATTTCTTTCAAAAATTCTTACAGTGCCCGCAATTGCATGCCTTCCTATAAATTATTCATGCTTTACTAGCATAGCAAATGCATCTCGCACTGGATGTATAGAGTTACCAAATTCACATTAATTTATCTCATTTACTGGAAGATCAAAACTACGCACGTACATACTGCATTTTATTGAGTGGATTTTCCCTTTCAAGACTAACTCTTTGGCGCCACTGTGATAAAGTTCACGTGGATATGAGCCAACATTGTTTCTAGCGGGGATTATACAGTATTTATTAATAATAACTATAACGAAATTATTGTGTAGTGTTGATCTGTATCTTAAACACTCTTAGTCAATCGGCATATAACATTACTACATACTCCATGGATCTATATAACTTTAGGAACGTGCATTCATCGATAAGCATACAATTAGTTCCCACTACTACATAATAACTAAACTAGATTTAATGCGATCAAAAATTAGAAGAATGAACTTATTCCACATTAAGAAAACGAATTCTGAGAGATAATCGGAATGCTAACAGGATACACGAAACCAAACAAAATGGACAAGACTTCATTAGAAGCGAACGAAGCATTACGCCAACATAAGCTAACATGAAGTTCCAAGATTGTCGTAGAGTGTCATAGAAAAATCAGTTTACAAGCAAAACCGAGATCTGAAACTAGTTCACATAATACCTGCTATGAAAATTTAACACGAAAATATGATGTGGGATCAGCTGCCCTATTTATCGAAGATAATTTTGTTTTGCCGACCTTTATAGGGATTTGGGAAACTTGGATCTATTCCAAAGGCGATACGTATGACAATAAAATTTTGATGTTAATGTTTTTGTAACCTGTTCTCAAATTGGTAAGACCTAGTTTCTCGGATTTGGGACTAAAGGAAAACATTATTACAGCTGCGGATGTGAAAGATGTACTTGCCTATGAGTCAAGAGAAACAACGTTTATTTGGTACTGTAAATAGGAACTATTTCTTTTTGCATCGTTCAATTTTGGGCCTTAACTGCTTAAGCAATAGACTCATACAAATGACTAAGCAGAAATAAAGGTTGAAAATCAACTACTAGAGTTGGGAAAGGATAAGACTAATGACGATACACAGTGTAATTAAAACTTCCGAAGTGGAAACAGAAATCAAAACATAATACCTAGAAACAGTAACCTAATAAAGCAAACATTTACTATCCAATTACTACATCCCAAAGGATTACAGACAATACATTAATTAAAACAAGTACTGTCGAAACCAAAAGTAAAATCACTTAATTATTACCCAAGTGGTATTGTTATCGAGAGGCGGTCGATAGCCTTGTGCGTAGTGAGAACTTAGTGCTACAATTAACTATTATCGGGTCTTGCCTGTTATGGCACAATATACACATCTTGATAACGACAACTGGGCGGTTTTGCTGGGCTTTAGACTTTGACATGAGTATTTGGGGGCTCGATAAGATATTGTATTAAGGTGTGCTGTGAATATTGTAAGGTGTACTATGTGGAATTAAGTAAGATTTATACCTACATTTTTTATCTTGATCCAAGTTTTTGTGGATTACGAATACGTATCTATCATTGTTATGACTACTTCCTAGCTTAAACACTAAGAATCGGTGAAGAGTGGATGCATTTGGGTGCTGTCTATTGTAATCGTGACGTTATAAAAGTTGAATTCTGAGTCCATTTTGAGTAAATGAGATTCGATTTTGACTTTTTCGGGTGCTTGCTTAAACAATATTGTATGACCAAGAGTAACTTAATTGTTTTTGTCAAAAAGACAAAAGTGGATCAATAACCCAATAAAAATCAGGCCGAAGATGATGAGATATGTGTCCGAAAGACGTAGGTAGATACAACTGTTCATCCATCCGCATGAAATACCTTTAATAGCCAGTTACGACACCCACGTAAAAAGACGGTACCTATAACTATTCCTGGCGTCAGACACTTCACTAAGATAAGCAAATACCAACAATATGTTAAGCCACACCATACTTATCGAAGCCCGATCTTCATAACACAATTATCGTTGAAAACCTGCCTGGCGCCAATTCCCAACCAGATCAAGCGCATAATGAGCTGAGAATCGATAGCGGACCAAAATAAATCAAAACTTTGCCGGTGTTTATCGAGATAGTTATTATGAGTAGCCATGATAAGCGGCTTAACTGTAGGTTAGGTAACCTTAGGTGTGAAAACCACTGCTCTTAAATTAGCTAAGTGGCTTTATCGAGTGGTCTTAATGCTGAGATAAATGGTGGCCCATTATGGTTTGTTGACGTAGATGCTCGGAGTTTAGTGAACGTGTTTGTTGGTATGTGGTGGTGTTACAATTTCAGCAGTACAACAGTAACTAGTGTAAACGAAATTAAAAAACACCTTTTGATGGTTTTGCTTTTTTGAAAGTTATTGTTTTTTACCAAAACATTTTGCCAACACGAACTTTAGTTGCTTCTACAAGAATTAGTTTTTATTTTTAATTTTTTGTAACCAGTTTCACCAAGCCTAGTGCTTTTTGGAATCGGTTCTTTCCATATGAAAATATTTCTATAAGCCTTTCCCAGCATTCTTAAATGTTCACCGTGTTTAAAGTCTGTGTGTATCATCAGGGATTTGCATCTGTCGTAGGGTCACAATTCGATATAAGGTCGGTTATGTCTTTACCGCCGTCGGTACTGTTAATAATGTAAATATCTGTAGTTACCTAGTTGAGGATATTTACGATATCCTTACGATACCTGCTACGTTCCGTTATCTACATTTGTTAGGATTTGATGCAGGATATTACTGTGCTATGATGTAGGTACTCGCCGATGTAGTATGATATATTTCTGTTTTGGGTTACAGAGGTCAAACAGTAGTGATCTTTGCAACCTAAAACAGAATTTGGCATTGACTATCTGGAAATGTTAAAATTTATAAGAATGATGAGATCATTAATTTAATAGAATACATTAGTACAGTAACGATGGTTATTAGGATTGTTGGCTAGAGCCCAAGTATCGCAAGTACCTACATGTGCAATTGAAGTAATATATTCTAAATATATAATTCAAGGATTACATCTCCATTTGTATCGCTTTAAAATATTACCATATTCTATGCGTTGTAGAGATGTTGTGGGGATGACCGCGTGTATATTTCATCAAAAATCGAGTAAATACTAAGATATTTATCATAGAATTTTTCATACAGCTTATCAATCGTCCAAATCGATCACAAATATCAAACAAAATGATTGCACATTAAAACAGATTTGAGAACTGTAATTTTCCTATCCATAAGATAGATCTCGTATTTAAAGTGTAATTTTAAAATTTAAGTTTCGAAATTTTATTAACAAGGATGGTTTAGAATTTTAGAAAATAAGAGCACGTACTTTCACATCATGTGTGTTTATTCCATCGAAATCCCACGTTTTATCACTGCACGGAAATTCTTTGATCTCATGTTTTACATATTTTTTTATTACTACCACAAGATTTCTTGGGTATCTAGTTTACGACTTTTTGAAATCATCAGATTTCTATGTTGTGAAATATGAATCTGTAAATCTTAATTGGTTTGGCGTCAGATGTTATTATTAACAAATTACAACACTTTCTTATGGCGAGAGAACATGCAAAAATATAAAATAACATAATATAACATCACGCCTTATATTCCCCGAAGGATTCGGCAGAGGTGTTTTAGCACACCCTCGTTTCGCCAGTTATTTTTAAGTCCCATGTTATAGGAGGCAAGCCTATTGCCATTAACTGGGCACAAATCCAGACTTCAGGCTACTGCTGAGAAATTTCTAATGGAAAAACCCAATAACACTTTGCTCGTCCTGGGGATCGAACCCAGGATCCCATGTTCAGCAGTCGCGCTTGCGACCACTAGACCAACAAGGCAGTATATAAAATAATTAATCCCATATATCATCGCTTTGAACATTTCCCCAATGATTATTTAAAACCCTGTAGTTGACAGGCTAGCCAAAGCACAGTTATAATATAATATACTATACTAAACCTTCGGCATTTAGGAAACATAACTGAATTTAAAATTTATTTTTTTATTTGTATCATTACTCTCAAGATATCTTTATCTTATTTTACAATGATTTTTTAGCTAAGTTTTGATGACATTTAATTATGTTATGTTTTATATAGTTTAGCTTCCTTTTCATTTTTGTAAATGTGAGAACTTTGTGGACCTGCATCTATAAGTTTGTAAATTACTGTTATTCATATAGTTTTTATTTTATTTGTTAATTTGTGTACTACATTACTCATTGGTCTGTGGTCAGGACTCCTTTGTTCTCTCACTATCCTAAATCATTGTA
The DNA here is from genome assembly GCA_910594945.2 of Amphipyra berbera. NCBI lineage: Eukaryota > Metazoa > Arthropoda > Insecta > Lepidoptera > Noctuidae > Amphipyra > Amphipyra berbera. Next base: position 1,563,317 of record OU343136.1, on the reverse strand, counting down.
CTCTGTAATTGTTAAAGATATTATTTTTAAAAGAGTAACCATGCGGTTTCTTGCCGGCTCTTCTCCATAGGAAACGACTAATTGGAACCGTGCATCTAAATTCGACTTTTCATAAGCACCTGTATTGGTTTACGTGAAATATTTTTTTTTGATTTGATTTGAATCCGGTAATATAATCTTCCCTTTTTCAAAGCTGCTAAATAAATTCATCATATAAACAAGAATCATGTTCTCAATAATTATTTGATCTCTTTTGTGTCGCATTGTAATACTATATTTGTTTCAGGTATTAGACAGTCAAGCACTCAGCTGATATTCCCAGTAGCGACTACTCCATCTACACGTCACAACATTTCACTTAAGCCAGCCTTCAGCACATCGAAACTCGACCCGAAGTTCTGCGAACTCAGTAATCGAGATAAATAATATCGATTTATATCTATCATTCGAATCGCGTTGATTTGTTAGCACTTGATCATATTTCCGCTGAAGTTATGAGCGATCGCGAATCGATTCTGCTAATCAAGACAAATCGTTTTGTCTCTGTCATTTGAAAATCTAGGAAGGTCTGATTCCAAGAGGTGTGTATTTTGTTATTCACTTTCTGTCTAGGTATTTTTGAATATGTATTTTTTTTCTAGAATAGAAATCGTTTTGTTTAATTCCAACTAAAAACTATTTCAATCATTAGACGTCACTGAAAACGTTTCTGAAAAGTAAAACTATCACTTTATAGGAGATAGTACTCCGAAACTACAATGAGACAAATAAAAAAGAACGTTATTCATAAATAGTTAGCCATAACATACAGCAGTTTACGACAAGCAGCCACTAATTTATTAGACCACTTACACTGCAACGTTGTTTTAGTAAGATACGCAACATTTAACAACACACTCTTTAATAATTCCTTCTTCACACTTCGTAAAACATTCCGACATGCAATACAAATCTATTTGTTCTATTGTCACTAGCATCAAAGGAGTTTAAACGTAATTAATTAAAGAATCTAGATCAACGTACAATCCGAAAAACAAGCTAAAATACACTCTAAACTATACAAATAATGTGTCGATAGAGTACAAAGTTGCTTGCGCATACTTTAAATACAGACAATTACAGAACATTACATAACATAACAAAACAAGAAAATGCGAAAACAAAAGATACGAGTGAATGTATCAAAGAGGATAATATGATACTGTTTTGTATCTACGGCACGGGTACGATACGGCTTATGTCTGAACAGAAATAATATGGGAAAACAGGCGCGTCATCAGAAACATCCGATTAATTTGTTAAATATTATTTTTGTAGAGATATTTAAGAGAGGATGGTAATAAATTGAACTTTTTCCGAAAGTCACAAAGATAAAAGAGAAGAAGCGTAAAGATGGTAGAAAAATAAATAAAATAATCACTTAAAATGGTATCAAACTGAACACACAATTTGAAGAAGACATTTATTAATGACTGGCGTCTATGGAGATACCTGCTTGTTTAATACCTACTACCGTCAACAATCAGTTTACAAATAGAAATATTAATTGGATCAAGACAAGTGACTGATACTCGTTAGAATCTTTCTTAAAACCCTTATGAATTAAGACTATTTCAGGGCACAAAGCTCAAAATACATCAACTCGTATCCCTTAATCTATTTCTCCAAATTACATCATAATTTCGACATCAAATAGACAAGAATAAACGTCGTGCATTATAAATGTCGCCACGTGAAACAAATTGCTTAAATCGGCCGTACCGCACACGGCTCGTTGGAGACTCCAGAAATAAACTAGACACAAAACGATGAAGTTTCTATTGTCCTACACATTTGTCTACAGCGGCTGGGTGTAACTACTGCGTGATATATTAACATTGACGAAATTTCGTGTGCACTTCCGATCTGCATGTGTGAGGAGCGTTATGGGAGTGTACCGTCCTTTGTTTCTCATGGGTTAGTTGATGTTCACTATTATTAAGGTCATTCTTACACTTTGATGTATTCTAACCACCATGGGGCCATCCTGCTTTATTTCGAATGATAGAATTTTAATTGGCTGTACATCATTTAATTTTAATAACAGCAACGTGTTTCTGGTTTCTGTTTCTTTTTTATGATAAAGTTGTGTTTTTTTATGCAGACCTACCACCGCTGCTTGCAATTTCTTTTAGTGGCACTTGGCTCTTTTGAATACAATCTTTCAAGTATACGAGTAGATGCTGGTATTTTTAATGATATAATCCTATAATTGCTTCTTCTAACCTTAACTATAATTAAGTAGTATATATTCTCAGCCGTAGGCCACCCGGCAACATAGTTGATGTAGATAATTATTGATTCTCAATGTGACCATTAAAATCTAGTCACCTCATAAAGATACAATGTCTGTATGAATTAGCCATTTAATTTGCTAATAAACCCACAATCCGTTCCAAAATAGGAATCCATCAATTCATAAATAAAATCCTAATCAAAGAAACCAATTGAAAGATACAACTTTGTCATGTGGGAGTATCAATATCCAAATTGTAATAAAAGACGCCGTACAAAGGTTTAATGAAGCGTATAACGATGTAATTAAGCTAATCAATCATGGGGATGTGTTTGATGATGAAGACAGTAAAGTTAAAAGCGATACTAATCGTGCTTTGTTTATGGTAGTCGTTGATGAAGTGGCTACGGTTGAAGTTAAAAGTGAATTTGAAACTATTTTAATTAAAACAATTGCATTGTTAGGCTATCCAACAGACAGAATTTGTTCTGCGAAAAGATCTAAAAGAAAAAAACTGATCTTCTCTTATACATTTTTAAGCTGATCTTATAGTTTTTTTTTATAATTTCTGCGTTTTTAAACTAAACGAAGAAGACATAACATCGTAATAAATAATAGCAAAATAACTTAGGTATTACACACGACCAATTTCACAGATTAGATTATTTCATGCTCTTTAATTTTAAAAAATCCCTACATTAGCCTCATATACAGGGTTACTGGTAACTCGACGTATTCCTTGCAGGACGTCATAGTAGGGTTAAAATGCAACAAATTGAGCCACCAAATGTTCTACCGAAATCCAGTAGTTTTTGAGTTTTTTATATTTTTTAAAATATCCCATTTTGAACCATTTGAAGCCTATTTAAAAATAATGTAGGTACGTCGCGAATGTATTATTTAAGTTTTTATCATAGCTGATGCCATAGCAGATCTACGTTAATAATTAAAAGTTCAAAAATGCCAAACACAGCTGTAAATATGGTTAAATCTGGATTTTTTAAATAAAAACTTAAAATAATTAATATCTCTAAAACTACTGAACTTCGGTAGAACATTTGGTGGCTTAATTTGTTGCATTTCAACCCTACTGTAATGACCTGAAAGGAATACGTCGAGTTACCATTAACCCCGTATACAACGTTTATTATTTCGGATGAGATGCTTTCGTAAATATTTTTCCAGCCTTGTCCCGCCGTAAGCTCGTCACTCGAGCCAAGTTCCGACCTCAAAAACTGTCGTATTAGAATTGATCCGTTCCTTATTGGACAATTTCCAAATGGTTTAAATTATGATGCATGTGAGTGATGATCGCAGTGGCTATTTGAATTAATTAACATGTATCTTAGATGTACGAATAGGAAGAGAATTTCGGAATAAACCCTAATTTAGTGGTCTTTAAAATAGCCTATACGATATTAGTTTGAGACTGAATACTAGAATAATCTGTTTGGAAGGGACATTGCATTTTCAATGGGAAATTGATATTCAAGAAAATTTAAAAAAATGCTAAGTATTCTGAATCTTACTTTATTGTATATTATTGAGTAATGATAAGTGAAATTTACACACAAAATATTGACATAATTACAAATATAAATAAAGTAAAATACCTATATATCCTAGTATAAAACCATAAACTAAAATAGGGCATCAAATATTCCTCCGCATCGCTGTTGACTAGTAAGGTGCCCAGAAGAATGGATGTTGTACTAGAATTTCGTTCCTAATTTTTAGATATCCAATTAGACACAATACGCACTGTCCGAACATAATCTATACTAATATTATAAAGAGGAAAGATTTGTATTTTTCTATGTAACGAATAAACTTAAAAACTACTGGACCGAGATCAAAAATTCTTTTGCCGTTAGATAGCTACATTATCACTGAGTAACATAGGCTACGGGCGGAGCCGTGAGGACACAGCTTGTATTTAATATGAATACTTATATGTATTGACATGTGGCAATCTTCATCACGTTGCCTTTTTATAGGAAACCAATTCAACCTATCGAACGCCACAGAATGGATGAAAAAAATTATAACATTCATAATAATACTAAAGATATTGTAGTGAGAGCAAATTAACAAACTGACAACAACGCATTTTGTGAAACTGCATCGATGCTATGAAAATAGTCGTTTTATTATTCTTGTTGTGGTAAATACTGCTTCTAAACACTTTTGCTACTGTGGTTTCATACTAGAATCTTATAGTACGTTCAATATTTAATTCGAATAAATGTTATTTCGCATTTACTTTGTCTGTAGAACAGAAAAATGATTTAGTTTGATTTGATGCTAAGATTGGGACCCGGGGTATAGCTTTTTTGCATATTGCTTTGTCTATGAAAAAATGGGTAGACAGATAAAATTTGATTTGTATAGTACTACCACTCGTGTCGTAGCCTCTTGAGTATTATGTTCTGTGGTCGTAGCGGTTGAACGCTTGCCTTCCATGCAGGAGGGCCTGAGTTCGATCCCGGCCTGCACCTCGGGACTTTTCGAATTCATGTGCGGATCATAATTTAATTATCACTTGCGTTAACGGTGAAGGAAAACATCGTGAGAAAACCTGCACACCAGCGACGGCTCCATAAAGTTCTCGACAGTGTGTGTAGTCTACCAACCCGCGCCAGGCCAGCGTGGTGGACTAAGGCCTAAACCGTTCTCATTCTGAGAAGAGCCCAGCAGTGGGACAGTAGTTGGCTGATTATGTTTTATGTTATGTATAGTAGCTACCCTTGTAATATAGACTTTTCGCTTATCCATTGTAACGATGCTTATCTAAAAGCAACTTTTCATCCATTAAAATTATTGTAATCATAAATCGGCGCCATCAATACACGAAAGATGATAAGTTACGACAATCATTCCCTTTCAATCTAAGATCTTATTATGTAAATAGTCTCATTGTGATATTTGAAGTGGGCGAACTATTCAGCTTTCCAACAATTTCACCATCATGTTTGCAATTGTAATGTACTCTTAAATTAACGATTATGGTCTGTGCTCTACTTAGAGTAAAGACCCAAAGTGTCGCCGACTTAATTTAAAATACATAAAATCAATTAGCCGCTGTCATTTAGTGACAGCTCAAATGGTATAGTGGTGTGGTGTTCGCTTTCGGAGCTCTGGGTTACGAGTTTGATTTCTGCATCAAGACTACAATTAGAGTGGCCTGCATTATTTTGGGATCTGTATGTATTAACAATGATGTCCATGTAAGCTATTACTTTCGAGACTATGGTTACTTTTTTATTCGGATTGAGATTGTCAATATGGATTATTGTTTCTCTTCTAAAGTAGAAAAGTCTCAGCTTTTCAACTGAAATTAGTAGTACCTAACGGACAGTTTAACCTAGTTACTTAACCACACACTGGAATAATACATTTAATTATTTTGGTTTTGTGCGACACGTATTTAGATCGAGTAATAAAACTTAATAAATCTTCAATTTAAACGACATTAAAAACTAAAGCAGCTTCTACAATGAAAACTGTAACACCAAATTAACCACTTAAACAAATCAAAAACACATATAAAGCCACTGAAACGTAAGCACTATTTGAACACGCTCGTAAATTTAAAGAGATGTATTCAAAAATAGTGACAGCATAAATCAAATGGCTTCAACGCAGTGATAATAAATGGTATCCCACGCGTTTGTACCGTCTACTAAACGTTATGTAGAATCGTAAAACACTTAATAGTCACTTGTATCACACTAACAGCTCCTATATAAGGTCTAACATTATTAATCCGAAATATTTAAGGAGGTGAATCTATAGGTTAAAAACATGCCTTGTAGTAAATAATAATTAATATAATAATAAAAAAAATGACACCTTTGCTAAATTTAATTTTAATAATGTTGGTTTCACTTGGCATGAAACGTTTCCTCAATGAATGAACGCGCGCGGGGGCGGGCTCTAGTGCTTGTCGTCCGAGTTCTGAGTCTCCCTCTCTCTCTCTTACTCTGTTGTCAAGTGGCGGGCGGCACTGGTGCATCGTCGTACCGCCGAAACTCCGGTTCCCGCGCAAAAATATCAAACGCTCTGCGTAGGTCATTAACTCAGATCAGCTGCGTCAGAGTACGTACCATTGATAGATCTTATCAGAAATCCTAATTCTAAAATTGATAATTCGACTGCTTAATTAGTTACCTACTCACTCATTAGCCTACCTAAGTAAGTACATAGTGCCGCCCAAACTCCGGTTCCCGCGTAAAAAAACAAACGCTCTGCGTAGGTCATTGACTCAGATCAGCTGATTCGGAGTACGTACCATTGATAGCTGATCTTATCAGAAATCCTAATTCTAAAATTGATAATTCGACTGATTAATTAGTTACCTACTCACTCATTAGCCTACCTAAGTACATAGTGCCGCCCAAACTCCGGTTCCCGCGCAAAAAAATCAAACACTGCGTAGGTAGGTCATTGACTCAGATCAGCTGATTCGGAGTACGTACCATTGATAGATCTTATCAGAAATCCTATTTTAAAATTGATAATTCGACTGATTAATTAGTTACCTACTCACTCATTAGCCTACCTAAGTAAGTACATAGGTACGTACTCAACATAATAGCGGCATAGTAGGTACAGTGGCTTGGCGCGACTAGGGCGGTCGCAATTGTCGAGTGAGGCCGCGTGCAAACGACGGTCTTTCTTAAAACCTTTTTAATTATTATCTACTGTACCCCTGACTGTATCCCTTAGTACGTACTTATGATTTATCTACTAAACGTCCTACTGTCTGATTCAAATTCTCCATCACACTTTATCAGGCTTTGGACTGACAAATTATTGACACAATAATTTGATTTAGATACCTACCTGTCGTGTTTATTTGTACCTACCTACTTTGCATAGGTACTTAGTTATAATTTTTTCACGAGCAGGATAAAGAGTTCACGGTAGCTTAGCGGTTAAATCGACTGGTGTTCTGAACCAAGTCGCAGGTTCAAGTCCGGCTCGTGAGAGATATTTTTTCCCCCAATTTAACTTCGAGAGTTCGCCTCGCTTGGGTTGTCCTAGGTAATGGAAAGAGACAAGTCGCGACGCGACACAATGCACAACTGACTGCCGCGATGTCAATAAGTAGGTAGTGCGTTTTTATTGTAACAATGGTTAAGAAGGTACTGTTTTCAAGCGTTGTTATTAGAACACAATAAAATTATACTTTACCACTTCGTGTACGCATATCGTTGCGTAAAAAACAATCCGCATTATTAATTAGACTACTCGACAACGTAGGCCACGTGTAGTAACATCTACTTTTTGATATTTCATTTGTTTCGCACTGTGTCGAGTCGCGTCGTATCGTTTCGCGTTGCCGCATTTGTCGCTCACTCACGTCGCGGCGTCGGACAATGCATCAATGGGTTAAAATAATAATAAATAGGTACTTTGCGTTGTCACACATTTTTACGAAGTCGTAAAAAATTATAATTGTCATAGGTTTTTACTGCATTGTAGGTAGGTAGACAGGTTAAATAAGCTTACAAATTATTACAACAATGTTTTTGGCGTGTTTATAAATTTGAATCAGTCTTATTTACAATGATTTAAATGTACATACCTAACAACTATTTTATTTACACTAATTGCTGCACATATCCGCCTTGCTGTTGGACACAGAGGGCGGCACGCTATAAGACATGTTCTTGCACGCGCACTGAAGTGTCTCTGTCACTACTCATCACTGCGAAAGCATTTACAATCCGATTTCTTAGTTCCTCGGCACTAGATATTGTATGGCTATCGTTACCATAAACTAGGTCTTTAGCCCTACCTCACACGTGAAAATCTAATGGCGTTAGATCAGGCGAGCGAGCTGGCCAGGCAACAGGGCCGCCTCGACCTATCCAACGATCTTCGTACTCGTTTGTTAGGTAGTCCCTGACGCGCCTATCATAATGTGCCATCATGTTGGAAGTACATTCGTTGCAGGCAGTCGTACGTCGCCGTGCCGTGCGTCGCGCTCGAAACCTAGAAACACGTGCGCTCGCGTGGGCGTCTGCGGGGGGACTACTGCCGCCGCGTCACTAGCGTTTGATTTTCGGCTACGATCAATCAAAATAGGTAAACAGCGCGCGCGCGCCGCCGGCCGCCTTCAATGGCGTGTAGGTACTACGTAGTAACTGGCGTGGATGGATGTAAAAAATAATAAAGAGCCAGTAAATTTATCGTTATTTAAGTCATGTAAAATTTATTTATTTATTAACAATTAAATGGATAAATAAGAAATTTGATATTTGATATGAGTTCCTTAGCATTCATAGATGTACGTCTTAAAATATTTCGGATTAATAATGTTAGACCTTATATATACTTATAGTCCATTGTCTACGTTTGTATTTTTATGATCTAACGTTTCAGTTATTTAATTTGGAATTTTACGGTTGTTAAATTTGATGTTTTTTTACAGTTGTCCTTTGGCTATAAAAATCTTTTATTTTCTTTTAAGTAATGCTTAAAGAATGAAACCATTTCAACGGTATGCACAGCAATTCTTGATTCTACTTAAAAGAGTTGTGTTCTTTACTACACAGTTTTCTAATGGCCTATCTTGAGAACCTGTCTCGGCAGATCATGTTTTTAGATAAGTAAAGGTAGGTAGACATTGTCTTATGCACGCCTAATTTGCACTTTTGAGGCTAGGGCCGTATGGACAGATACACACGAGCCTCGCACTAATTACGCCAGAGGCACATACTAAACACACATAACTGAATTAAAATGTATGTGTGCAATCGCACCTTTAATATCCAAGCAGTTATCGTCGTCAATATACCTAAGAAGTCACTTTTTCATCACTTTCACTTTATCAGTCGCATTTCATTGCCTTTAGATCCTAATCCTGTCATGTTATATTCTATCCTTCTAACATTGTTCATTGTCGCGATCAATGTATTGATAGATACCACTCGGGCATTTGTGCAAAGCAGTATAAAGAGAAATTCATAATATATCCTTCTTATCAGCACCATATTCGTAGCAATAACAATAATGCTCATTAAACTAATTGCAATAAAACGATGATTACGAAACATATTCAACTTATCGCAGGCCACTTACAACATCAAGCACCATATAAATCCACTTCATAAAGCTATACTCCATAAAATAATGTCACATTCAACGATGGATGAATGTTGTGCTCTTGATAATTACAACCTTCGTTTTGAGCTGACTTTTATTAAGAATCCAGAAGTTGTTTCCTGTAAAGGAGAACCGCTACTGGTTTGGAGTGCCGCAAGGAACTGTCTTGGCCCACGCTTGCTCCTTATATTCCACCTGATTTACGACACTAAATTCGGATAGGCAGCGCTCGTATAGCGTAGGAATTATTGATTGTAACCTATTTTAAAATATTTTATATGTGAGTCTAACTTTATTTCATTCTATTTTAGGAATTTGTATCATAAGTTATAACCATACTATAATAATAAAGATGGTTTTAGGAGTTTACTTAAATCAAATACTCCAGTTAATATGCCTAAACTTCCCGTTCGGATACTTGGTAATTGTGTCTAGGATTATGAAAATTTGAAACTTTTTACCATTCACGAAGATTGGAAGATAATCTACTAATATAAGTATTCAATGAAATACAGTTCTAAAAAAAAAGTTCCTATCCTATCATCCAAGTTACATAACGTATGTTTTAAGAACTTTTCCATGTATGACTGAGCCTTTTTTATTTGTAAAAAATACCTAAAAAACCTTGTGCCACTTCATTAAGTGCTAAAACTAACACTTTCCTAAAAAAATTGAATCACAGCTTAATTAAGTGCAAAGTTCCAGTTAGACCGGTTCCTTATTACTACGAACCAATATATCAAAATGCGAGGGAGGACATCTGTTAAACCCTGTGTGTGGTCTACAGGCTTACAGTGATAATTATTAAGTTGTTAAAGCAAGATTTAAGTTGGTTCTGTTCGATAAGATCGTACCGCCTCAAGATATAATAGTAAATTGTTCGGGTTTTGCATTTCAGTCAAGTTTATTGTTAGATCGTTATCCATTTCTAAATATTGCAAAGGTAAGAAAATTCATTGCTTTTTAAACATTAATTTAGTAGTTGTAGTAGTTTGTAATTTTTTACCTTAATACAGATAATATCAGACTGCCTCGTTATTCTAGTTGTGGCAATTTCGACTGCTGATCGTGAGGTCCTGGGTTCGATCTCCAGGTCGGGCAAAGTGTTATTGGGTTTTTCCGTGTGGAATTCCTCAGTAGCAGCCCGGAGTTTGGATTTGTGCACGGTCGATAGCAATAAGGTCGCCCCCTAAAACATGGGACTTATAACATAACGGCGAAATGAGGGTGTTACATATACACCTCTGCCCAACTCTTCGGGGAATACAGGCGTGATGTTATGTTACGTTATCAGAATGTTATCCTTTTCCTAACTATGATGGAGTAAGCTTCCAGTCTATCCAGAGGCGATTGATTTTACACAGAGCAACTGTCATCAGACCTCCGCAACGCTGTTACTGGGCAATGCCGATCATATCATATCAGACTGTAATAACTCCCTTACAAGTATAGTGCTTATACCACCACCTCAAAACACCATGTGAGAAGTCTATATGAGTTCAGCGCGTAACCAACACAGCGTAGGTCAGTGTTTTTAACCGACTTCCAAAAAAGGGAGGAGGTTCTCAATTCGACTGTATGTTTCTTTTTTTTTGTTTGTTTGTAATACCTATCTTTGCAAATTTTGAACCGATTTTAATGATTATCTTTTTGTTTGAAAGAGTATTCTTTCGAAGTGGTCTCATTTAAATTTGGTGAAGTTCTGATGAAGAACTTCGGAGATAGACAATTTGAAGTCGGTTTTATTTTTGTTAAAAAGTCTTTATTGTGTTGTTTTATATTGAAGAATTACAACGTTGGTGGTATTCCAAAGTTAATCTTATAATATTGATTATAAATTGTTATTTGATAAACTACAGTATAGATTTTATGATACAGAAGAAAAACATTTAGTGTCAGCTTAGTAGATTATTCCTCATTGTATCTGATTCTTTAGTATTAACACAATTCAACTTGAGCATAACATAAATAAATAAAATTAACAAGATATGGGCATTACTTACAACTTTATTACTTACTATGACTATAAAATTAGTATTTCTTGTCTCATTTCCAAGTATTGCAAAATTTTTCTTGTAAAATCCACACACATAACATAGCATCACGCCTTATATTCCCCGAAGGGTTCGTCAGAGGTGTATTAGTACATCCTCGTTTTGCCTATTATGTTTAAGTCCCATGTAATAGGGCGCAAGCTTATTGCTATCAACTGGGCACAATTCCAAACTCCGGGCCGCTACTGAGGAATTCCACACGGAAAAACCCAATATCACTTTGCCCGACCTGGGGATCGAACCCAGGATCTCATGATCAACAGGCGCCCTTGTCATCACTAGACCAATGAGGCAGTTGTAAAATCCACTATAAAACAAAACTATAAAACTCATAACACAAACATCATATCGTCCATATAATATTCTATATCCCAATCCTTATTCATGCAAAGGTGACACTGCCTAAAGCTGTCACTAGTGTAAAGTTATGTCAGACAGGGACACTCAAAATGCCTCCCATAACTTTTACACTCGCCATAAGGAACAGGACATTCCCTTTATCTCTGACTAGACTGGTTCTGAATGACTCATGATGTACTTGATCATAAATTTGATGGAAAATTTTCCTTTCAGTATTATCGTTAATGGTTCGCGAATTATGTTCGGTGACTATGGCTGTAGTGTATTTTGCATCATTGTTTAGGCTTTGTCTGTGAGGTAACACTTCGTGGTTAAGTGCTTTAAGTGTTATTTGTTTATATTTAATAGGGACTTTAAAGAGAAATTTAGGTTCAGCATTAGCTTTCATTGTTTAATCATCTTCCGTGTATCGTAAAGTTTTCGTTTCTATTAGTCTATTGCTATTGTATCTAAGCTTGAATACAATAGCATATACAATATTAGTCTGAAAGGGGGTACTAAGCCGGAAGAGTGTTAAAGTACCCATAATAATGGATAACTTTTGTTCTACAATTTTTCCCAAAAGTCAATAGTTTAACAGAAAGCTGATCAAAGATTTCATAAAAGATACGCTTAATTCTATTTATTCTCAGCTATGATCAGCTGTGTTTACATTTTAGATCATATTTGGGGTCACGGATTAGAAGCTCCATTTTCTGAATTCATAACTAAAGCAGGGATGAAGAATTTTTGAAAAAAATTAATATAAAAATCATTTTACATCATTTTTTTATCGAATTTTGAAATTTTAACTCTTTTAAACAATTATCAGTGATACATTAAGTGGCCCGCGGCTTAGCACCCCCTTTCCGACTAACCCTGTATAATACGATGTTTAAATATACCAAAACAAGTGAATAAATTGTTTGTGATAGAATCTCCTTGTTAAGATACATAATATTCATCGTTATCGCTTAATCCATAAGATTCCTACATTGTAACCACAATGTTACCAACAAATAGCAACTTAATAAAATCCATGATACATTTAGAACTTTTGTCCGATTCCTTTAAGAGCTAATCCTATAAATTTCTATCTATATTGCTGTTTTATGATTACTTGCTGAGTTTCAGAACAAAATTTGTAACAAATTGACAAGTTTAGACTAATCGAAAACCAGATTGTATCAGCTGTTTATCATATCGCACAAGTTGCCTAAGGGAAAGTGTCATTTGTAGATATTATTTCATGTCGATAAATAGGCAAAGGGTTAGTTATCTGTCATTATAATGAGGGCATTTATTTATTACATAAAAAAGATACCTGCTTATACACCAGTTCGTTCCGCTTAGCCTTTTCCCAACTATGTTAATGTCAGCTTCTAGTCTAACCAGATGCGGCTGAATACCAATATTTTACACGGAGCGACTGCCATCAGACATCCCCAACCCAGTTACAGGGCAATGCCGATATCGTAAGATGGCGGTTGTCAGACTTTCGAGCTTCTGAGTTCTCGTAACGACTGTCGAAAGTATTCGTATGACACCCAGGACCGACGGTTTAACGTGCTCTCCGAAGCACAGAGGGGTCCCGATGTGTAACGAACGGTCACCCATCCACGGCCTGACCGCAGTAAGCGCAGCTTAACCTTACAAATCATATGATCGGCGAAGTTTTTAATTAACTTGCACTCTCTCCGTCGCAAGAAACTTTTATATTTAGATGAATGATTTTATAGTCACCGAATTTTTGTTCAACAAAATCCTAAACATCATCGCGGCAGACCCAGACGAAGATGAGGGGAACTGTTTGTTTCCTATCTAAAAAGAAAAGACTGGTCTACACTAACTTAAAATAAGTACAAGTAGAAAAAGGAGAAACAGTCACACTGAAGTAGGTAACCCCAGGCTAAGAAGAAATAATAATAAATAAAGTACTAAATGTAGGAAGCAACCAAACAATGCAATAAAATCAGTCTAGAAATCGAAACATGAAACAGAACAGTATAATCCCACATGCGAGCGAACTACCGCGCACTAGACATTAAGATCTAGACAATGGCTAGGTCATTGGCAGTATGACGTCCTAGTATGATAGCACTCACTACATAGATCATAGAAGGAATGGATATTCCCAGGGAACGTGACAAATCACTGACGATTTTTCACAATTAGCTTAAATATTAATGATACTGACGTTTGCTACACGGTTTTTGTGAGTAATATGAAATATATCACACTCATTTTGCCGTTATGTTTAAGTCCCATGTTATAGGGGGAGAGCCTATTGCTATCAACCGGGCACAAATCCAAACACCGGGCTGCTACTGAGGAATTCCTCAAGGAAAAACCCAATAACACTTTGCCCGACCTGGGGATCTAATCCAGGACCTCACGATCAGTAGTCGCGCTTGCCATCACTAGTCCAACGAGGCAGATATAATAGATATAATATAAAATACTGCTAACGTTTGGATGTCGTCAAATCCATGGTAAAACACCACAGGTAGTCTCTTCCCGTGACAGCTCGATTGAAATTGACCATGTGACTGTACGCATATACGTCATCATGACATATTTTCTAAAATCGATCGAGTTTATTTTAACTAAGCCTAATTCACTGCGTCGAAATTTGTGTTTTTTTATTTAAGTTTATTCGATTTTTTCGCCGCGTGAGTGGCAGAGTAAATTATTTGGCGATTCGTCTGTTGTGCCATACACCATAGGAGTTGACCACGGCAAAAAGCAACAAAATATTTCGTTTGACACGCCTGGTGTGATCCACAGAGTTGAAGAAATCTCGCAAATCTCGTGAAATGATAACATTTACCTTTGTATTTTCTATGATCAGAGACGCACAACGTAAAATAGTACGCTTGCTCTGAACCGGTCGTGAATATGAGCTGTATGTTAATGCTAAACTTTAAGGTGCTTGCCTACTAAGCACGTTACACCTTACAGCGGATTGTAATGTACCGTATTTGTTCTATATTCAAACATTTATGTACAATTTAAGTGACTGTAAACCTAGTTTGTAAGATTAAATTGTGAATAAAATTCCCATTATTTATTTACGAACACAAGAAGACACATTGTTATAAACATCGTTAGGTAACCCACACGTATGAGAGGACTGCCAAAACAAAAAAGTTCTTGATGTTGTGTGTAGTCCGCCAATACGTCCTAAGCCAGCATGGCGGACTAGGGCCTAAACCCTTCTCATTCTGAGACGAGGCACGTGCCCAGCGGTGGGATAGTAATGTGTTAATTATGCTTCTATGCTTATACATTATTATATTGTAGCATCAATTGACTTGTAAAAGAGTCTGTAACAGATGTATTTACAGAAATTAAAATCATTTATCACTGTCTATTCAATATGTTAATGCACAATGTAAAACTTCTTCTCAAGGGTAAGATAAGATTAAAAGATATTCTAAATGCATTTATTCAAGGAAGTGCCTCGTTGGTCTAGTGGTGGCAAGCGCGACTGCTGACCGTGAGGTCCTGGGATCGATCCCCAGGTTGGGCAAAGTGTTATTGGGTTTTTCCTTGTGGAATTCCTAAGTAGCAGCCCGGAGTTTTGGATTTGTGCCCGGTTGATGGCAATAGGCTCGCCCCCTATTACATACAGGGGACTTATAAATAACGGCGGAATTAGGGTGTTACTATACACCTCTGCCCAACCTTTCGAGGAATACAGGCGTGATGTTACGTATGTTATTCAAAAAACTCCCCTTATTAAAACGAATTGGCAAGCATAGGATAGACTGTTAAAACTCAGCTTCTGAATTTACACATATTGAGAGACCAGTCTCGTAATATTAACCTTTTCACCGCCAACGTATACAGAACGCGATGCCTCGCCAGCGCCAAGCTATAAATGTATAACGAAATATATAGTAAACAGTAGTGATGAGCTAATGACCTGTTAAATACAGTAAACTTATTTTTATAACATAGTTAAAATGAAGAGCTTCTAATGAAGTCGTGGCACTGGAAGCACGAAAATCTGGAACTTCTATTGAAGTCCGTGGTGGTGAAAGGTTTAAAGTCCTTTTTCATTTTCCGTGTTAGTGTACAGAGACGTTTATATAGCCGCAATGCATCTGATTTTTACGCGATCACATGAATCAAGGCATACGTGCGTATCTGTCCGTTCACTATTGGATCGTTTGCGCATAAATCTAACAATAGTGTTTGACTGATAAATGAGACGTGTGGTAAGTACAGAATATTTTCCAGGTAGAAAGATGTCATAGGAGAAGAATTAGAAATTTTAGGTGCGATGAAAAATCTATACTAATATTATTAAGCTGAAGAGTTTGTTCGTTTGTTTGAACGCGCTAATCTCAGGAACTACTGGTTTGAATTGAAAAAATATTTTTGTGTTGCATAGTCCATTTATCGAGGAAGGTTATAGGCTATATAACATCACGTAATGACCAATAGGAGCGGAACATAAATGAAAAATGTTGCAAAAACGGGAAAAATGTCCACCCGTGCGAAGCTGGGACGGGCCGCTAGTGAACTTATAAAGAAGAAAATAGTCTAGGCTCATTAACATAAAAATGTCTTTCAAAATTCTACAAATTAAAAAACTTCTTAGTGTAATTTTCTTTTTACAAATATTTGATAAAGCTATTAGGAATTCTGACGCATAAAGGACTTGTTGGTGAGTTAGAGCATTTTACATAACATAATATAACATCACGCCTGTATTACCCGAAGGGTTGGGCAGAGGTGTATAGTAACACCCTCATTTTGCCGTTATGTTTTAATTCTCATATAATAAGGTGCGAGCCTATAGCCATCAACTGGGCACAAATAAACTCCGGGCTGCTACTGAAGAAATCCACACGGAAAAACTTAATAACACGTTGCCCGACTTAGGGATCGAACACAGTCACAACAACTTCACGATCAGCAGTCGCGCTTGCCACAGCTAGACTAACGAGGCAGTTTGATAAAATTATTAGGAATCCTAACGCATAAGGGACTTGTTCTTGAGTTGAAGCTCATTTCAGACTACGCTATACTATTGTGCTATACAGTATAGCAAATAAGGAATAACCAATAATATAGGTCCAAGGTTAGTCGGAAAGGAGGAACTAAGCCGAAAGGGTGTTAAAGTAATCATAACAATGGATAACTTTTGTTCTACAACTTTCCCCAAAACTCGATAGTTTAAGAGAAATAGCTTTTCAAAAATTTCGTAAAAATATTGCTATAATCTATCTGTCCATAGCTATGATCATTGATTAGCTGTTTTTACAATTTAGGTCATATTTGGGGTCACGGATTAGAAAATTAATTTTCTGAATTCATAACTAAAGCGGGTATGATTTTTTATTGAAAAAACTAAAATAAACATCTTTTGTATGCAAATAAAAATTATTGAATTTAGAAATTTTAACACTTGCTTTAAAATAGTCATCAGTGATACTTTAGGTGGCCCGCGGCTTAGTACCCCCTTTTCAACTAACCTTGTATAGTACAGTTAAGTGTGAACGTGTCCATAGGATATTGTTGTGCTATGAACTATATGCTATTATAAATATTATAGCGTAGTCTGAATAGGGCTGTAGGTAGAGTTGCCACCCGTACTATAATATATAGTATCGTACTATATTTCAGTCAATTGTACTATATATTATAGAAAAATAATATACTTAGTACGAAAAATATTATATTTTTATCCCTAATTCAACTGCCGCGCTTTTTTATGTTAAATGTAAAAACTGAAAGAAGACACAAATAGAGCATCTATTAATTTAATTAATAATAAATTGTTAATTTATTTTAATATAAATCTAAATTGCTCGGATTCCTATAATTGTTTTAAAGGTTGATGGCCAAACGAAGACCAATAACAAACACATAATTATAAAAAATAAATGTGTACATTTTTTTCCTAAACCCAAATGTACTATATTTTTGCATCTTTTTTGGAAAAAATACTACATTTGTTCAAAAAAAAGGTGGCAACCCTAGCTGTAGGGCATTTTATTACTTTTCTTCTCTCGTATCTGCACGAGCTAGATATACGACAATATAGCTAATGCCGTGGCGAAAAGATTACCAGTCAGCAAGGTTAGTAGGGGGACTAACTGCCCAGGGTGTGCCGGAAGTACTTAAGTATCGTCAAACGTGGAATCCCACCTTTTTCAATTTTATTACTTCAACTTTACAGCTACACTGTTCTGCCTAGCCTTTTCTCAACTATGTAGGGGTCAGTTTCCTGTTTAACTAAATAAATAAATAAATAATAATAATCTTTTATTGTTTAATAAAGCTTGTTATGGTATCTTGTTCCTTTGTCGTTTCCTAACAACTGAGGATCACGACCCTACCTTCGTCTTGCCTTGGATTGCCTTGAACAAGATGTCATGCTTCTAGGCTCGTCTATCTCCCCGTTATGCTAGCAGACTATTGATCTTAGTTTGATGTTGTTAGGATATTAATGAAAGGTTGATTATCAGCTAGTAATAATATAGTGATGACACATCGGTGAAAAGGTGACTCTTATTCATTATCAGGATACCTACTTCGAACACAATTACTTTTACTATCATTTACCTGGCTTGATGCCAAAATTCGCTTCTGTGGTGAGATTTCATAAATTCGAGCAACACATCGTCACATTGATCGGATTTGCGTTCAGATTGTCACTTCTTCCGCCACAACAACATTGTTCTGCCTAGCCTTTTCTCAACTATGTTGGGGTCAGTTTCCTGTCTAAATAAATGCGGCTGAATACCAGCATTTTACACGGAGCGACTGCTATCAGACCTCCGCAACCCAGTTATTGGGCAATGCCGATATCTTAAGGTTAGACCGGTTGTCACTTGACTTTCGGGCTTCTGTCTTCCCATAACGACTGTCATAGGTATTCGTATGACATCCGGGACTGACTGTTTAACTGTGCTCTGCGAGGTACAGAGGAGTCTCGATGTGTAACGAATGGTCACCCATCCACAGACTGACCGCGGCAAGCGCAGCTTAACCTCGCAAATTGTATAATCCGCGCGGTTGGTACTTAGCCACGAGTCCCTAACTAAGATAATAAATAATGAATCTGCTGCTTAGTCAAAACATAACAACATAACATCACGCCTTGTATTCCCTGAAGGGTTTAGCAGGTGTTTTACTACACCCTCATTTCGCTAGTTATGTTTAAATCCATACATTACATATAATAGGGGGTGAGCCTATTGCTATTAACCGGGCACAAATCCAGACTCCGGGCTGCTACTGAGAAATTCCTAATGGAAAAACCCAATAACACTTTGCCCGACTTGGGGATTGAACCCAGGACCTCATGCTCAGCAGTCACGCTTGCATCCGCTAGACCAACAAGGCTGCCTAGTCAAAAAAACAATTTGGTGTTTGGTAGTCTAGTTTGCAATAAACACTAAACATAGATTTAGTCTACCATAGAAGCTAAAAAGCGTGAGCGATGAATAATAATAAAACCGTGACGAATGATTAGCCAATAAATAAAATAAAAAAAAATCATAGGAAACATTCTTGATCTCATTATGAGTAACCTCCACATATTAGATGGCCGACATCAATGGACAGCGTCCAATGCTCCACTGCCACATCAACCATAAAAAACTTTGCCTACAAAAAGAGCGATGGAAGTATTTCGTTAGAAATTTGTCCGTATTACTAGATCGTCGTGTATTAAGGTGGGTTTAGACTTGAGAGCAAACGAGCGAATATTCAATGCAAACAAGACAGAACATTCTTTCGTTGTTCTATCTTGTTTGCGGAGATTCTATGGAATGTTCTAAGAATGCTCTAAGAATGCTCGCTCGCTTGGTGTAAACGGCGCACGAGCGTGCCAACAGTTGCTTAGAGCGTTCTTTCGTGTTCGGACGTTCTCGCTCCTCGAAGCGACCTCTTCAAAGCGTTCTTGTGTTCAGCGACTTGATCGATAAATCTACCTGAATTAAACATCTCTAGAGCATGTGCAAAACATACAGTTCTTGTTCGTAGTCATTCTTGCGCGTTGGTATTCTTTTGGTGTACCTAAATGATAAAAACGAACTATCGTTTACACTCGTTTACTCTGTGCCTTGTTCTAGCTCCAACTCGATGTTCATATGGTCTAAACCCACCTTTAGGGGCGCTACAAATAAAAAAATATGATTGATAAATTAATAATTTCCATCTCCATTTACATCAAACTTTACAAATCTCTTTTAGGCAACCAACTTAGCAACCAGAACATTAACAACGGATTGACATATAAATCACTAATTAAAATATCATAAAATGTTTGTCCGACATCCTTTCGTCTGTTGCGATGTGTCTAAAATGTATTATTTCCTTATTAGACGCCCATTCGTATGATTAAGCTTATCGGTGCACTCATAAAATTCTTAAGAGGTTTTAGAAACAGAAATGTCATCGGGATCATAAATATATGCTACCATACGCGTCGAGCGTCATTTTAACGGCCCCTGGGCCAATAAAATTTCGTTTGACATCGTACGACCGAAGCCGATTGGACGACAGATTACTTAGCTATCAATAAATATTTATTGGCTTTATGTCTTTATTTGACAAATCTTACAAATTGTGGTCAGCGTTTCGTATAATCCGTGTCGTAAACGCGTACGGTTGGGCTAGCCGGACATTTGGTATGTAAATGTATGATCTACCTACCTACTTTTGATAAAATATTGGACAAAAGGTTGGCTAGCAACAGCCTGTTGAATATTATTGCTATTGGAAACAAAGCCAACGTCACACCTCAACGTTTTTGCTATGCGACTTATCGTTAGCGAAAATATAAGAAGAAAATCTGCGCTCATTGGTCTAGTGGTGGCAAGCGCGAATGCTGATCATGAGTTCCCCAGATTAGGCAAAGTGTTATTGAGTTTTTCCGTGTGGAATTCCTCAGTAGCAGCCCGGAGTTTGGATTTGTGCCCGGTTGATGGCAATAAGTTCGCCCCCTATTAAATGGGACTTAAACATAACGTCGAAATGAGGGTGTTACTATACACCTCTGCCAAACCCTTTGGGGAATACAGGCGTGATGTTATGTTATAATCTGACGATCCAATGTTATAGCAAATAGATCCAAAAGTTGTATGAATTTTATATACATTGGTTAGAAATTCCTCTTACAATTTCGAAATCATTAGAGACTATTTAAAGTTAACTTTCCTGTCTGTCAATAAAAGTCTAAAACATTGAAAATACTGATTTCTAAGCACTAAACATTTAACTCGACAATGTTTTTTATGAGATTTGTTAGTTAAGTAAACACGCTTTCTCAGTAGAATAACAAAATAATACTTTAGGAGTCATTTGGCAGGTTAAGTTAATTTTACAACAGATTAAAATGTTTATTTCAGACAAGCTTATTTCAAGCCTGTCATATGATACTCCTATAGACAGTTGGGTACCACGATAACTTATTGTACCAGAATAATCGATAACATTTGCCACCATAAGCCTGGACATCCACCAGAGCTGTGCGAGGAAAATGTGTAATGCGAAAATGTGTAGCGAGGATGTGAAACGGTATGACCCTTTCCACCAGAGCTGTACGAGGAATGTGTAATGCTTAATGTGTTAATGTGTACAAATGAGCCATGGCGGAAGCGGTACACATTCCTCGTAACACATTCCTCGCAACACATTCCTCGCAACACATTCCTCGCTTGTTTTGTATGAACAAAAACCTCGCACTGCTAGACCCATATCCACCAGAGCTGCGCAGAGCGAAGCTAGGTAAATGAAGTGATTCTATTGGTGCTTACAAAACACAATCCTCGCTACGCAGCTTAGCACAACTCTGATGGATGCTCAGCCTAAAGCGGAGGCTAGACGAGCGTTATTTAAGCTGCGCAAAGTGAGTTGCGTAATTTCGATTACGTTCGGTTCAATACATACAACATAGCTGCACGAGCGCTGCCTGCGATCCACGCTCGTGGGCGTTGCCAAGTGAAGCGCCGCGTGCAGCCGGCCTTAGCAGTCCTGAGTGAGCGGGCGACAGACTTCGTTTTACAAATGTAGGGAAATTCTATTATTTTGTATATGCAAGCAGGTATGCTGGCCCCATACGGCCATTACTTCCATTGGGATAATAATAACATAACATAACCTTAGGGTAGCTATACACATAAGCCGGCCGGGATTAATCGGCACAGCCGGGCGGTAAAATCGAATATATACTGCCGAACCGACTATGCCCGCTTATGTGTGTAGCTACCCTTACATGGCGTGATTTAAGTTCGTCTAGCCTCAACCTAACTGTCAAAACATAACTGCTAGCTCGACTAGCAAAACAAGGAAAATGACACATTTTCAATTATGCAAAGAATCTGGCTATCAAAATATCGTAAAGCACTAGCCGAGGTGAAATCTCGCTTTTTCTCACACTTAACGTCACCAAACGTCCATAAACATGTCCCAACACAACCTTTTATGGAGTCCAATCTATCAAAAAACCGGACGATCTCAAGGGAGTGCTTTCAATGGAATGGAATCGTAAAAGTTTTATGCTCTGGATACGTGTATTTCGTGTTATTTTGATAGGTGTGCGAATATCTTTATGTAAATATTTTTTCAACACACTTGCTCATAAAGTGGCTCTTATTGCACCACTTTAAGGTTCATAATGTAGCTTATTACACACTAGTATTTTACCACAGATTAATGATATAATTACGAATATTACTTTACCTTTTTTTTAATCGTAGCTAAGCGTTTTTACGCCTAAAAATAGTATACTTTTTTAAAATAAAAATATAATAAATAAACTGTGTTAATTAAAATATGATAAATAAACATTTCATTTCATTAAATTATTTATTTTTGTTAGCAAATTAATATTAATTAATGTAGGCTACGCATAAAATTATATTGTTTAATGTGTGAAGATGGGCGACCAGGGAGGTTGCTTAGAGCGACAGTCGCGCCACCGTTCGTACCTTATATTCTCATGAAAAAAAGGGGTGAGTTTCACAACCATACCCCGTTTAAAATTTAATGACGTCATAAAAGTCAACCACGGGTAATTGAAATTAAACTTTCACTTGTTTCAAATAATTTATTCTATACGATCTAGGCTACGAAATCAGATACCTACTATCTTGTCACTTATATTGATGTCATGACAGGTAGTTGCAAATATTAATAGGTAGTCGGGTAAATACGATGAAATCAACGAGGTCATAATACATAGTTTTTTCATTCGGAATAGTACGTTTGACGACCTGTTTAGTGCAGTGGCTGAGCGATCGGCTTCTGCGCTACGGGTCGTGGGTTCGATTCCCGCACGGAACATATATTTGTATGGCCTACAGATAGTTGTTCCGGATCTGGATGTTTGTGCATGTGAAGATTTGTGTCTGTAAACGCACCCACGATGCAGGATAAATCTTAGTGTAGGAAAAAGTTTAAATAAAAAAAAAGTATCGTTTCGATCCCCAGGTCGGGTAAAGTGTTATTGGGTTTTTCCGTGTGGAATTCCTCAGTAGCAGCCCGGAGTTTGGATTTGTACCTCGTTGATGACAATAGGCTCGCACGCTATTACATAGGACTTAACGGCGAAATGAGGGCGTTACTTACACCTCTGCCCAACCCTTCGGGGAATACAGGCGTGGTGTTATGTTTTATAGTGCCTCATGTTATGAAAGACAATGAGGAAAGCCAAATATAATCGGATCCCTATTTCAAAAACCTCTACCCGTAAAACCAATAAAATACCGCAACATAATTTCACCGAACATCACTATCCAATTACCATCAAAATTCCTCATCTCATAACCTGAAACTTTGTACCACCTGAGAACTTAACGATCAGCCATCGCCATCTGATAAACGCTTCCGCACTTCCCTGTGACCGTAAACTGAGATCGTTGGAGCCTTGCTGCATAAAATCGTAAACGAGATAATCGTATGGAAACGGAGTGTTTGCGGCTGTGCGGCGCCTGCGCCTTGGACACGACTCGAGCTGTTTGTTTGTCAAATAGCGTCTAGATACCAGTGAAATGGGGCTATTTGAGAAACAGGAGATATCAAGAGATTTTTTTTGACATAATGTTTTAAATTTCCTACAATTTCAAATATTTAAATATACAATTTAAGATTTTTTATTTCAAATAGGCACAGTACACGCTCTATAAAAAACATCGAGAAATGAATGCCAGATTCCAAAAAACAATGGTCCTATGGAGAGAGCCGGTAAGAAACTACATGGTTACTCTTTTTAAATATGGTACAGTTGCCGGCACGTAATTTGGCAAGGTTTTGTCGTAGTGGGAGTAATTTGTTCACTTAGTGCAACAAAAAATGTTCACTTTTATTGCTTGTCATTATTATATGGTTATTATCATAATTGATTTTTAAACATCTCTGTTTAGAAGAAAGTAAGCATGGAAACGAATTCTCTTCTCTACTCTTGCCAAGTTACGTGCCGGTGATTATACAATCTAGAAATTTACAATGTTGAGATAAAAGTTATGTGAGAACAATGAGCATTGCTAAGTAAAATAAATGTATTTGTACGATGAACGGCAACCGCAACGGCTCGACGACAACCACAACGGTATCAATAAAATTGTAATAGTAAATACATAGCACCTGTGGCCAAAATATTTAGAAGCAGATTATTTAATTGAATTCCAATTATCTTCATAGTTCACAAATAGTAATTTTATGGTACTTCCATTAACTACAAGTACCTGGATGACCGAGCTTAGCTCGGTTTTTTTTGGTAAATCGTGTTTTTTGGAAAGAAAAAAGGTAATAAGAAGAAAAAGAAGGAACTTGAAAAAAAAGGGGAAAAAAATAACCACCTGGACCCGAACCGAGTCTTCTGATTTTGGGACCGCCCGATTTCCCACCTGAGCTATTTTAAGCTTGTAGATCGTGGCGAAATTGACCTTCATGTTCTAATGTTATTGTAGCAGTTTTTCACTGCCTGAAAACACGAATAAAACGACGTTTTCTAAAAATGAAACCTAGCTAGAGCGATTTATCGCACCCGAAACCCCCTGCATACTAAATTTCATGAAAATCGTTGGAGCCGTTTCCGAGATTCAAATTATATATATATAAAAGGTTGTCTGGTAGATATAGTTATCAGCGATAAGACCGCCATTGTACCCTTTAATGTTTGTTATTGTATAAGAGCTGTGTTACAATTTTGGTGTACAATAAAGTATATTCTATTGTATTCTATTCTATATACAAGAATTGCTCGTTTAAAGGTATTAGATAACTGTAGATATTTGTTGACTATATTAGTTTGCGATGTGAGGAACTTCAAGTATACTCCATCAAGAAGAACATAGTCTGCTTAGTTGCTGGCAATAAGATTGACAAGCATATCATTTTGGGACCCAGTGCATAATATCAGCAAGCAGATCGGTCACCCGCGCGACGGCGCAGCGAGTGTTCCTACGGAAGGTTGATGTCAGGCAGGCGGCCGGTCATAAAACAATAAGCCAAAGCCTCTAACCACATGGATTTACGAAATACATGTTGTGCCGACCCCACCTAGTGTGGGATGAGGGCAGGGAGATGATGATGATGAACTGTAAATATTTGTTTGCCTAGCTACGACTAGCGTTTTTGCCAAGTATGTTAGAACCGCCTTCCAGTGTAGCCAGATGTAGCTGATAATGGAAATTGGTTAGGTTAGACGCAGTGGTGGAGCTTCCGTCTTCTGTTGTATGGGTCATTGTTACCATTTGTTTTTAAGCAGTGTGGAAGTTACAAGTAGCTATAACCAAATAAAAGAAGAGAAACAAAAAAATCGTATTATGAGCACCTTCACACTAGCGTTTGTCCAGCGTAGGCGTTCGATAAACGTATGCGCAGCGCAGATGCCGCGACTACGCAGCGCAGGCGTCGCGTTGTTGCGGCGTTTCCTCTGGAGTCAATTGAACGCTGCGCTAACGCGGCGCAGACGTCACACAATTGCGTTGTCGTTTCGGAAATATCATTAACAAAATGAATTCTGAAGAGGAAACTCTATGTATTGTTGGCTTTGCTTTTAAAAAGAAACTTATTGCGAAAACGTGAAAATAAAAATAAAAGGATATGGGAGAACCCATTAAGTAACGCGGCGCATGCGTCGCGCACCTGCGGCGCTAACGCAGCGTATTCATTTTCCCTTGCACTGACGCCGCGACAACGCGACGCCTGCGCCGCGTAGTCGCGGCGTCTGCGCTGCGCATACGTTTATCGAACGCCTACGCTGGACAAACGCTAGTGTGAAGGCGCTCTAACTCTCAATATTATGCGGCATAAGACTGCCAAGTCATAAGTCTTGAGTTCAAACCCAAGGCATGCACCTCTGACTTTTTGGATTCATGTGCGTGTTGTATAATCACTTGCATAAAAACGGTGAACGAAAACATAGTAAGGAAACCTGCATTTCTGGGAGATATTTCTCGACGACATGTGAAGCTAAGTCAGAGGCCCATGGGCAGCATGAACTCTGACACCAGGTTAGTCACTAACCACACGAAAAATAGTGAAGAATATGCGGCATAGCATTCCCTCGTCCACAGCGGGCACAAGTTTCGATACATGTTTCGCAACTTGTATCAGAAACATGGGCCGCAAAGTTCTCGGGCACATGACGCGGCACTTGGCCACCTGCATAGCTACCTTCTTCAGGAGTTGACAAGTAAGTCAATTTTACTCTTTTTTAACAACCGATATCTACTCCTTGCCAATAACCACAACGGAACATACATTCACGACGGAATAATAGGATAGCATAGGATAAAAATAAAGATTTTTACGACAATCCAACGAGGTGACTGACACAACACATGACGTATAACTGTAAATCACATATTTTATTGTTATATCTTAGTTTTGACTCCTGTGTCGTCGCCTGCCATCGTTTGCGGTATTTTTGGATTATCTACGCGAGTAAACGTAAATGTGTGTTGGTCATAAAATTTGTTACATATTTTGCATTTTATTTAATGTAAGTAATGTTGTTTCATACTATTTGAGTCGTAACATTTTTATGTGTTGTTAATGGCCCCTTACCGACCGTGCGAATCATACGATTTGCGAGGTTAAGCTGCAGTTCCCGCGGTCAGTCCGTGGATGGGTGACCGATCGTTACACATTGAGACCCCTCTGTGCCTCGTAGAGCACGTTAAACAGTCGGTCCCGGGTGTCATACGAATACCTATGACAGTCGTTACGGGAAGTCAGAAGTAAGATACGGGCATTGCCCAGTAACTGAGTTACGGAGGTGTAATGGCGGTCGCTGCGTATAAAATAGTTAGATGGGAAGCTGACCCCAACATAGTTGAGAAAAGGCTAGGCAGAACAATGTTTTTGAGGCGGTAGAAGTAACAACCTGACCGCAAATTCGATCAATGTGACGATGTGTTGCTTGAATTTATGAAACCTCACCACAGAAGCGGATTTTGGCATCAAGCCAGGTGAATGATAGTCAAAGTAATTGTGTTCAAAGTAGGTATCCTGATAATGAATAAGAGTCACCTTTCCACCGATGTGTCATCACAATACTATAACTAGCTGATGAGCAACTCTTCATTAATATCCTAACAACATCAAACTAAGATCAATAGTCTGCTAGCATAACGGGAAGATAGACGAGCCAAGAAGCATAACATCTTGATCAAGGCAATCCAAGCAGGTCCAATGACGAAATGTTAGGAAACGACAAAGGAACAAGATATAACATCACGCCTTACATTCCCCGAAGGGTTCGGCAGAGGTATTTAAGTACACCCTGGTTTCGCCAGTTATGTTTAAGTCCCATGTAATAGGGGGCGAGCCTATTGCCATTAACCGGGCACAAATCCAGACTCCAGGCTGCTACTGAGAAATTCCTAATGGAAAAACCCAATAACACTTTACCCGACCTGGGGATCGAACCCAGGACCCCATGCTCAGCAGTCGCGCTTGGGACCACTAGACCAACAAGGCAGTCAAAGGAACAAGATTATTCTTATAAACATTCAAATCATGCTCAAACGACGTGTTAGATCTCATCGTCAAATAAGGCATTAGTGACGGCTAAGCCATCTTCTTCATACAACAATGATAACCCGAATTATCAATGTTAACTAAGTTGGTCTATATGTACAAGATAAACTCTGGTCTTAATACTTTGATGCTGTATAATACGCAAACTTCTTGATCCTATTGTAGCCTACTTCCAGGTTCCGCTTTCAATAAGAAAAGTAGCGGAGCACTTCTTAGGAGGCACACGAGTAAGCTTGTTATCAGAAATAGCGTATCTTCAACGACTTCTGTTTGATTTATTTTTCTAGTAACTTCTGGCATACATGCTAGCTTTGCTGACCTTTATTTTGGTAGGTTTTTTTAAAGTCTTCAAACCCTTGCCTTATACAAGCATTGTACTGGTGTCAGTATTAGTCTCGCGACGGCTTCCTTGCCCTCTCCCCCTCTCGGTATTCCAGGCATCACTGAATAAAAACTATTTTTTTTACAAATAACTATTATCCATACCAAAATAACCCAAAAAAATAAGAGATAATAAAGTGAATAGAAGAAATAATGTTTGATTTACAAATGCAAACATGTCAGATCTCAAAACTGGTTCATTGGCGCCATGGATTTTCTCAATAAAAGCATGCATATAACACTATGCATATTATTATCTTAAAAACATTTTTATTGTGTATAATTATAATATAAATTGGTATTCTAATCACCCTTTAAAATAACATTTCGGGCCAAATCTTAGGTTATTAAAGCACGATAAAATCTCGGCAATCTCAATCTAAGATGGCATTCAAAAAATCTGCGATATACTTAATTAGGCATCGTAAAATGCTACTAAGTGGCGACATTTGTATGAATAATACTTTTACCTTATTAGATTAATATACACAAAAATATATTTGTTTGCATTTTGTCAGTCATTTTTATTATTTTTACGACTTGCCGCTGTATTTTATAGCTTCTATAACTGGTTGATATAATGGGCCAGCACACACTTCATATTTCCGCGCCAGTCAAACTGTATGGGAATATCAAGATTATCAGTATACTAAGGTTAAGTACTTAACTCTATACTTTCATAATTTAATTATGTAGTATGGTAACAAGGACTGTTGTGTCCAAGGCTCATGAAATTCCTAATCTATAACATAATCAATCATAACAAACCATCTGAAATCTACAACCCAATGACCAAATTCCACCATCGAACGGTATAATTCACAATTGCACATCTTTACTACTAATTTCTACACAAATAGTTTGAAGCTTATTGAAAATAATTTCATCCACGACAACGCTTTGGCAATTTGTGATCCAAAACTATGCGATTGTACCGTATTTTGGTAAAGATCTTCTCACTTACTTGTTCGTAATTTAAAGCTCACACCCAGTTCTGTACCTTACAAGTGAAGGAAACGGATAGACTAATGACTTATAGAAAGTAGATAGGGATGACTGAATGCGAAAAAAGGCAGAAAAAGAGGCCGTGGACTGCGATTGGCTTCGCTGAAGAAAGAAAAGCAGAGCGAGTTTTACTTATAGGCGTTTTAACACAAGCAAACTCAGCAACAAAAGTTAGTAAAACAGTTTTTTATCATAGTCGAAATGTGTGTCTTTGCTAGTATCAGGTTTTACGACAATTTTATGACACAGATAAATTCGGTAAAGCCATGCGTTTGTACAAATTGGGACTTTGATATATAATGTCAATGAACCGACATAGATATATAATTAATTACATAGATTTTTAATTGCGTGTTAGTTTTGTAATAAAGTGTAATAAGGTCAATTGATTCGGTACACGTTCTTGAGTATTTATGGTTCGCCTACATGAAGTGTTTAACATTAGTAATAACGCTTCTCAATAATCCTAACTGACAGCTAAAGGCTGTAATTGCAGTTAT
This sequence comes from Amphipyra berbera, assembly GCA_910594945.2. Classification (NCBI taxonomy): domain Eukaryota; kingdom Metazoa; phylum Arthropoda; class Insecta; order Lepidoptera; family Noctuidae; genus Amphipyra; species Amphipyra berbera. Next base: position 1,533,639 of record OU343136.1, on the reverse strand, counting down.
TATGTTCAATAATGTCAATTTATTATGATTAAAACTATAAACAATAATTGTTATAACACTCTTCTGTGATAAGTGGTATTGAATCATTTATAAAGTGGCAATCAATTAATAACAATAATTCGGTTGATATTTAGTGTCACAAGGCTGAATCTACATACCCATACTTATGAATCCGGAAATTACCTATATACCTATAATTTTAAAATTTCCATCCTATAAGCTTCATACCAATTCCCGCAAGTATCTTCGAGCTTATTTAATATAATTTATTTCAAGAACATTTAAGAATTTGGGTGCAATTACAGCGTCGTACTCATAACTTCATAACCATCTTCAATAAATACTTCCTTATATTTAAACTTCAAAAGTCAGAACAAATTGGAGTAAAGAATAATCGTCGATAATAACTCGCCATTCAACTCACTTCAAAAGAAAGCGAATGTTGAGTTTTAAAGAATTCAAAAGAGAGCAAAATATTTTGGAACCTTTTCCAAGGTTCATTCACTTCGAACCCTTAGGCTATCCACAAACTGACTATTAGTGCTCCTCAATTTATGATTACCGAAATCCTTCGCGACCGCGACGTGTGAGACCGCCTTGCGTATACAGCGAAAGAAAATTAGACTGGACATACCAACTACAAAAATAAACCTTAAAGCAAGGTACCAGAATCGTATACTGATCACAGAAATTCTAAAATTGGAATACCGGCGAATGATAAAGGATCCAGAAATGATGAATTTGCATAAACAAGTCCAAACGACAATGAATCTAATTTTAATGGAATTAAAGAAGACATCCTTTTGATTGCAATGCAGAAGAGAGAATCACCAAAAATCCTGATATCTCAATCGGTATCGATTATTCCGTAAATTTATGACCGTGTAACTACCAAGATCGGTGTTTGTTAAACTTTTAACTGCGCACTTGTTTAGGCTTTGTTCGTTTTGCGAAGGTAAATACATCTCCGCACGTCCGGGCTATCGATCAGCATTGTTTTATTGCTTTTGTTAATACTTTGGATGGGGCTCCATTATTTCAGTCCCTGCTTTGAGTCTTTATGTATATTTAGGGTTTGATTTTGATGTATTTTGATATATTATTATTTTCTTTTGGGACTTTATCATTATTTTTTGTTATTTATGATTTGGTTTGAGATTTCAATACCCTGTGTGGTCAACAAAGGCCATTTCTCAACTTCGGATATCCAATTTGCCATAAGTAGTAATTACTACAAAATGTTCCCAAGATCCTAGGTTGTAGCGATAAATAGAGAAGGCTTATTCAGAAGCGGACATTTACGGGCTAATATTATGACGTTTCCTGCATTCAGCGAGGAGTACATAACTTAGAAACATCGCAATAAGGTGTGTTAGACAATTTTATTACTCATTTGGCTCAAAGCTTACAATATTTATGTAACCAGTGGTAACATTTAGCATCTAATTAAATTCATCAAGTTCGTTATTAACGATGCAATAAATATAAACAAGTTCATTATTTATACTATCTTGTGTATCCGCCGCGCCTGCGCAATGAACATTGTTTAATGTTTTGCAATTAAAGGTTTGCTGGAAATGTGGGTAATTGTTTTCAGAAAAACGAAAGACAATGGTAACAATTAGGCGGCAATATTTTTTAACTCAGGTTTGACTAGAGCCCGACATACTTGGAATCGAACAGTATCTCACATGAATTTTGCAGTCATCAACGGCGTTCATTTCAGGCAAATACTAATATGAAAATAAATCTACAGACTTTTCTAGATTTAACCGGTTACAAACAAACATTTGTTCCAATTGAAAACCAATTTTCTCCTTAAAAATAAACTTTATTGTAAAGTACTAATTCGGCTTAGCAAGTCCGTGGGAAGTCAACAGTTACTCTAACGACAATATTATCAGTGGGGAAACATTTAATGGTGACCCCTGTGGCCTTATAGCCATTGAATGTTTTACTCTTCCGTTTGACGATGTTATATATATATTTTCCGCACCATGAAATCAATAAAACTGTTGAATATAAAATCTAAATTGGCGTTGTAAAAATAAAAGAACAGGTAGCTGATAGTAAAAGAAATCAAACAAGCTATGATAATAAATAAAACGTTTTTGTTGAGTTTGAAACTGCTACTCATGTGAACGATGATGTATTAGATGTACGGGGTGTGTTTTTGTTTTTAAAGAGATGTGTTTGTACTATAAGAGTAATAAACATCATTGACAATCTATGTTATCTTTGACTTTTGAAGACACGTTGAGTATAAAGATCATAGTTATTCCTAGATGAATGGTAATCTTTATAGTTACTACAGTTCGTATAGAACGTTAATCAGTTTTTATTTTCCTTCCTTCCTTATCTAAAAGCACGGAAATTTAATTGTATTACAAAATTCTAACAACTGAATGTTTTGTTTCAAAAAACGATTTGTGCAACCGAATTTATAACTTGTAATCAATTGAGAGCAAATTAAGAGAGCGCCTATTTTACATACGTATACAATTTGAATATCATTGTGGCGTTACATCTAAATAACTGCAATAAATATAAGAATAAACTCGAAGTAATAATGAGACAATATAATATGGCGCGAGGTGGAGTATGGTGTAAGAGCCTATTTAAACTAAAATAAACTTAAAAGTAGTAGTAATGTTTAGAGCTAATAAAGTGCTTTGAATTGTGATAATGGAGAAGACTTTGTTGCTTCAGATGTATACAATATGTCCCAGTATTTAGTAATAAAACTTTAAGGGTAACCAGTATCTAGTAATAAAACTTTTATACACACAATTTTATCAACAAAAGCACCTGACACGTGGGGTCGAAAACCCATTCTCAAATTACTTCGCCAAGATAGAAAAATGTTAGTATTTGGTTCAGAATCTCGACCTATACATATTTAAACACTCACAACTCAAGACCTAGATCTCACAGGGGTGTGGTTTTTGTTAAGTTTTAAGAACAACTAAATGACTAATAAATCATTAAAGATACGACCGTGTTACAACACCCTTTAGTATTTTTAGTATTTTAGGAAATGTGAAAATTATGGATACAAATTTACTTTCATGTCTCATTACAAAAATTGTGTACCTTATGTATGGCAGTTTGATACATATTTAGGTTTCCTATGCTTATAGTCTTTCAAATGACATCAAATTTATGCCTCTGTGAGGGCTAGGTCTTATGTTGTGGGTTTTTGAGTATGTAGAGGTCGAAATAGGTAAGTCAAAAACTTAAATTAGTCTGTCTTTGGGGGGATGGGGAATCAATTCAAGTGGGGTGTTTTTGTCGATAAAATTGAGTGTTTATATCACCTTTAAAGTTTTATTACTACATACTGAGATACATTGTATAATCAAAGCCTCAGATAAAGTATACAATTTATGAATGAAAACATAACTGAGAGTAGAGGTACTTGTAGAAAAGAGAATGAATGAATAAGTACAGATCTATAAAATAGATCTATAAAACAATTAAACCAAGCAATGTTCCAAGTGATGTCCCTGTAGAAATAGTTATAAATTATTATGTAAATTTCATAAATGACCCTGAAAAACAACTTTTTATTACTAAGATTGACCCCACGGACAATTCCTATTAAATTGTTGATGTGAAATATTTTTATGCTAATTCTAGATTACGAGCATAACAATATGCACGAGTAAGTACACACAATAGAAAATAATATCACTTGTTCTTATATCTCTCTGAATTGCGGAGCAACAATCATTGGTGACGTAGGTAACTAATCCCACGCAAGAGAAGCTGACTTTGGTAACAGAACCAGATAACGCCAAATTGATACACATCCATTTCCAATATGTAAATCCATACATTAGAACAATATCATAAAATTTTATTATCTTGTAAAACAATGTAGAGACAATCAAATCTTATGTTCTCCATTTTGTAAATATATCAGCAAATGATATTCAAAATAATGTAAAGTTAAAACAAATTCTGGTATATACATAAATTTTTAAAAGCTTATCATTGAGATGACCCGATGTTATCTCAAATCAGATAAGGACCGGTCTTGTAGATTCATTAGTGTTTTAGTTATTTTTCTTAGTTTCCGGTTCAGTATCATTGCTAGCGGATATATTAGGCATGTAAATGTTTTCAACTTTCAATTTAAATTTTTTCTTTCATTACTATCTTTAGCTGAAGCAGTACTGCAGAAAGTCCATGTTTAGCCGCTAGTTGCGGTAGATTCTTAATGTGGTATCATATTTGCCCAATGAGACATGCAATGCAATAGAGCTTTTCGAAATCACATATAGTTGTAATATTTTTTGAATAATTGCAAACACTGCCGATATGACAAGACCAATCATTTATTCCCGAAAATAAAAAAGCAGTTGCTTTAAAAGAAACAGTCACTGCCAAATTGGCAAGTCCACAGGACAAGAAAATAATATCAAACACGTTTGCAAGTCAACCACTACCGTTATCCACAAGTCATTCATAATATGACCGTAACCTAAAGTCTGCAGGACAGTAGTAAAGCTTCTTCATAGACACGCAAAGAACAAGTAGTAATTCCGTCAGGTTATTCTTATGACTTACGTAGGTTGTATCTGACAAACAACTAATAAAATCTTCTCCATCGCCATGTTCAAAGCGTATTTCCAGTGAATTCCTAGAACCCTTTCTATAATGCTAGTCATGCAAATTCACAATCTCGAAGTAGGTCAAATGTGAAGACATCCAATAAAATAAATTTTCATTAAAATCTCTGTCACTGGCACCCCACTCAGTACGTCACATACGGCGCCAAGTGTGGTCATTATGAATGAACGGACAAACCAATAATCTTTATAATATATTCAAACCGAACAGGATCCGCACGCCAACGGTATTTTCCGATACAATACAATAATTAACTTATTTATGAGGACAGTTTATGTCATGACATTTCTATAGATATAGATATTGTATTTCTTTTAAATGAATAAATGAATTCTGATTTTATCAATAAAACGCAGATTTGTGATTTCAGATTATTAATAGAGTTTAAATTGTAATACATGCGTCAGACAGAAGGGAAGTCGGGAAAGGTCTTTGAATGGTAGCATAGCAGAATTTTTGTATCGAGATATTTACCCGATCCTGTTATGAAGAATCTCGTTGAAAAGCGGAAGGATCGAAGACAGTGCTCATAAAATCTTGCCCCGCTACTTTACTTGTCTCTTCACCACTATGCTACTGTATATCTTATTGATTACACTCTTCTAAGAAAAACTTAATGTGGAATAAAGTCTTCCTTTTTCATCCTTCTTTACACATAAAACTAGTAAGCCACTTACTTCATTGGAAGCTAAATATTTCTTTTTACGCCGACATTCACACTTTTTACGAGTTTTTCCATTACAATAAGATATACCACAATACACCCATTTTTAACAACTCTTTAATGGCTAATAAACCGGAAAAAGAAAGGAATCTTAATGTTGCCATCCCTAACTCTAACAGAAGCTTACAATCCAAAAATAAAGTCATTTAGAAGTTATCAATGTCTATCAACGGCCATCAAACCAAATTAGACAGAGACAAACGACACTTAAACGATCCTTTGACACAATTCTTTCAACTCAAATTTTCTGCCATACAATCCTCAATCTTATTACTAAAGCCTTAAGACTGTATAATTTAAACCTCTTTTATAATGTCAATCTTTATTGAGATTTCCCAAAAATGTTCCTCGGAACACTTTATTGAAGTGTGGTTTATACATTGAGAAGAGAATGCTCTTCGATTAGAATTGTATGGTGACCATGAAATAAATAAGGCTCTTGGAAAGAGAGTGTTCAGCATTGATATAAATGAAGAATGTTTGAATTTGATGTTTTCTGAGGGTCTTGCTAAACTAGGTCATCGTATACAAATCATTTGTTTTAACAAATCTTTCAAAAGCTACAGAGTACTGTTTGACCTTCAATTTTAAACGCAATGATATTATTTCTGTTGTATAGCCAAATAAATCCAATTTTCTTTTTTTCAAAGTATTATAGTCTCCAATCCCTTCACTTTTTAGATTGTTACCCTTGCCTCCAAGTCCAACGTGTAATACCAGTGAATCAGAAACTGTGGGAGCATAACGAGTTAGGCTTAGGGCACTTATCTCACCAGCCTGAGTATATTAACTACACATTAGTTAGTGATCGACGAGTGCAAGAATTTGTGGAAGGAAGTCTTTAGTTTTTACTGGAATAGACATTGGTTGACTATTAAAGATTACGGGTTTGGGGACTTAATTTGCTTCTTTTAGGCCAATGTTTTCAGCATCAGCATCTTCAGTAACACAATTACTCTCATCAATAGTCCGTTTGCAAATCACTGCTGATATTTAAATTATACCAATATATTGAACGTTTAGCACTTTCCTATGGTTTTTTATATTGACTTATTTTTGATGAAGCTGGATGATGACCTTTTTATTTTTCTAATAAACAAAGTAATTGCGAGAGACAGGAGTTACTATTTAAAAAAAAATCATCACAGCGCCAGTCTATAGTTAGTTGGAATATTACATTTTTACGAGCGTATCATAAAAAAGAGACGTCAAACAAATTGCGTTTTGTAGCTTTTAGAGTTCTCCATAACTAAATTAAGAAGCGCAAAACTTATTGAGTGGAATGGAGATCATTCAATTTTGAATGTATTCTAACCTAAATGCTTTTTCGACATATTCTTTCGCTGAACAAGAAAGCAAGTTTAGACTGGATGCAGAAATTGTGACGCGACATGGTAAAACTTAAGAAATGTGTCAAAAAATACTTTCATCTCTTCGACTAATCTCTTTTCTAGCAAAGCTTTAAACTGGAGTCTAATTTCCATTTAGTGGCTTTATTATTACTTAGTTTAGGCCATCTTTGCTCATTGTCTGTGTTCTATCCTGGATAAAGGCGGTTACATTTTATGTCGTTAATAATTTACCTACACAACATATAAAAAGACCTTAATAATCCATACTTAAAAAGAGTACATTCCAAAATTCGGAATACGTAGGTACATACGGAATTGACACAGAAAAAATGTATGCTGTTCTTCCCGATTCCTATGAAATAAACGTATTTTAAAATAATACCCTAACTACTAGTATTAGCCGTATATCACCCGAATCACCTATGATCAAAGGCAAGCGTTTGTCATTGTGCGCTAGTAGGGGACGCCCGCGCCGGTGATTAACCGAAATAAATAAGATTATAAACGTTGTCTGGAGAAGAAAATAGCATTTTTAACTCAACTGGCAGACGGTAGTAAAAAAAAAGAGGTAAAACTGTTGAAAATTTTAATGTGTCTGGGCTAAGCGGTCTTGATAACCATTTTGTGTAAAGACATGAATATTATGTAGTTGATATGTAAGAAACAGAAGATTTAATAAATGTCATAGAATTATTCCTAGTATTGAAGGTTCCATTACAAATGCAGACTACGCCAGCAAGCATCAAAATTCGGAACAATTACCTGCTATTAATTAGCTAGAGTGTCAAAAGAGTATTTCTTGGGAGTATAAGAGAAATTCTATGCCACCCGGTCAGTTAAAATAACAAATCCATGTAAATTGGAAGAAGAGCTTTGATTAATTTAATAACCTTGAAGATTAATCTCAAAAAAATTCGTGACATCGACCCTACAACATTTGGATCAAATGACAAACTCCAAAACATCTATGTGATTATAATAAATTCTTGTAAGGGCACGATCTTGCCCTAGTAAAGGGACTTTGATGAATGTGATATAGTTTCGGGAGTAAAGGTCAGGTAAAGGTCAAATCTGTTAATATATTTCAAGCTTATGGTGATGTTTTTGGTTCAGCTGTAGTAACAGTTGCACAACAAACATTATTTGTAATAAAAATAAATCTTTCTGTTCGGCTTTTCATTCTAGGTTAGATCTGGTTATCAGCAAACACAACTGTAGTATGTTAATATCATAATACGTAAGCTAAGTGTCTCTGAAGATTAAAGAGATCTTGCTCCTTTCAATTGCTGAAGAGCAGACGATTAACATAAAATTAGAGACTTGCCTTTTAATAGATAAAGAATTTAATGAGGCTTACTAAAGACAGGGATTGCTGCAAGTGAACGGACAACGGACGGATGAACGGACGAACCTATAGATGACGAAAACCCAAAAATCATGAATAGTGGTTCGTAATTATGTGTCAATGGTTGGAATTTGTGAGTGTTCCATGTTGTGCCATACAGTAAATACTCACATACCTATCCTTTCCTTCATTTCAGCTTTGATTTAATCTGAAAAAGAATAAAATAATATTAGTTTAAATTCATGAAAAACAAATGAAATAGCAGTCAAAAACCACGCAATCCAAAGTTAAGTTACAAAATGGAAAAATGTTGAAATAAAAATCAAGAAAATATTAAGGCTTAAATCTTTCTAAGTATCTTGAAATTGACAATATTTAAGATATTATCTTAAAGTGGCGCTTTTATATGTTTTATGTGAGTAAGCTTATAATAATTTTCTAATATCCATATATTAGGATAGTCGTTTGCCGTCGCGTCGGCGCCTTTCCTAGTAAACTTTAGCAGTTTATTGTCATGTACCATTTTTGAACTAGCGCCATGTCTAGGGTTGCTAAATCTTTGGATAAAGTGATGGTCTTTCTGATTTTGTTTTAGATTACTTAATATTTCATTCTTAAGCAGTGATAGCTTAGTGATGTGACCGTCTGACTGCAAGTCATAAATCTCCTGTTCGAACCAAGGCACGCACCTCTGACTTTTCGGATTCATGTGTATACCGTATAATTATCACTTGCTTAAATACGGTGAAGGAAGCCTGATGCCTGAGAGATATTTCTCGACGGCATGTGAAGCCAAGTCAGAGGCCCATGGGCGGCATAAGCTCTGACACCAGGTTAGTCACTAACCACACGAAAACATGAAGGATCTTTCATTATTTATAATGAATATCTAGTATTACTATGTTTGTGTGTATCATTATTAGTGTATTTTGAGAGCTTTCCTCTGAATTAAATTTGCCTAGTTTTTTCAAAGCACGTTAATTGTTCAAAAATTGTTTATATCTTGGTAACTTTCTAAACTCTTTTCCTTAGACACCCTAGTTAGCCGAAAGAGTCGTTTGTAATTTAATTGACAGTAAAACTGATAAGTTATCTATACTAAAGTTATCTTGTATAAAGTATGGATTTTATTAAGGCAACTTGTTTCAGCTGAATGTACTTTGATACAGATGTAATGAAATGGAAGGTTTTTAGGTTTTTATTTTTGCTCGGTCGATACCCAGTAACACCAACGTTGGGTCTTCCTATCGCAAATAATATTCCCTAATTCAAGTGACATCGGTGATTGCTACAATTTTGCATTGTCCCAAACATGATGAAATTCGTTTGGAGACCACACTACGAACATCTAACTGAAGTCGAAATATTCCATCTCTTTCTAACTACCCTCTTTAGAAAAAGATAGAATATTTAATTTACAAATCAAACTAAATATTCAGGGCCAAATTTTTTGACTTCAGTTCGTGTTCTAGTCTCCAGTTTTACCAATATCTTCGTACATGAAACGCATATTATTCAGACAATTTGCACCTCTGGCATTCTGGACACAGACAAATCGCGTCATAACCGTCGTCGCGTCAACGACATGTCGGTCAAAGTTCGCATTGTTAGCAATACATTGTAAGAATTAGTTACTTGTGAATGGTAAGTGAGTGATAGTGATGGGTCAGTTAACTGGCGCCAGTTATGCAGCGTTGATCGTTAAGGTAAATTCATCACGCCGGATGTGAATCGAGAATTATTCAAGATTTTTTTTAAACCTTTGACTCATCCGCGGCGCAAAATTTAAAAAAGAACAACAATAAACTTTTACAATCGATAAACAACAAAAAGTAACAATCAAATAAATCTATTATACAAAAAATAAGGTATTCTGCACACGTGCGGACAAACAAATAAAGCGTCGCGGCGGCTAGACGGACGCGGTATTATCGCAATATGTATGCGACTGGTCGCGTCGATTGCCGTGTCAATATTGGACCACCGCAAGTCGGCACGCTCCACTCAATAGCTCAGTTTGCAGATGATCTAAATACCGTATTGCTGTGTGCTTAGTTTGTTAATGTGGGAAATTAGGATGGGTCAAGTAATTTATAGCTTTAGGGGTGGGTAGAGCTCTGACTAAGTGGTATTGACACAATGCCTGAGGTCTACATGGAGAACTCTAGCATTAGAAATAAGGAGAACTCTTTTGTTACCTGATGATGAAAGCCATGCAATGCAGGATGAAAGTCATCAAATAATACTAACACCCATATAGTTTACGATTTTGCAGGTTTTACACATAAAACGTTCACTTGATCGCTAGTAGTATGTAGAAATTTAAGGCCTTTTATTTATGTGTAAAGTTTCATCATACCTGCAAAACACAGTAATTTCTCTTTTACGTGGTTCTGAATTTATGACAGAAAAGTTTCTCAATATTTTATTTTATTGTTATTTTTCGAGTTTTCTTCCAAAAATGGTAGACAGCACTGCCGTAGAGCATGTTAACGATGGCGCGACGAACTAAAAACCTTCAGCAAGGAATGGCGACAAATGGCCAATAACCGAGATCGGTGGCAAAAATAAAGAGAGGCCTTTGCCCAACACTGGGAAAGCATGGGCTAAATATAATAATATTATTTTTAATATCCTTTTCATTCTACGAGAATACTTGTTGAGATTTGCAAGTACGAATTTGTAAAGAACTGTAAAGGAGAATATCCCCTTAAGCTTAATAGAAGTAAATGTTTTAGAATGTCTTAATAACAATGAAATAAATTAAACTTAAATTAACCAGGGTCAGGTAGGTATCAGCGATGTCAATAAAGTTAGGTTATCTCTTAAAGACACGACTAACGCATTAGTTTTAGATGAAGCAATTATATAGAACTGTTTAGATAAACTAAAACAACTTTAGCTCCCTTCAAATAGAAGGTTTTATATAATGGACATGCTCGAAATGCAGTCGCGAGCTTTTATCTCGAGGCACGGTAGTGCCCCCGCCAAGACGAGTCAAGCGAAACGCAAGGGCACTACCAACCTATTCTCGACGCGCTTCGTCGTTTTTTTAATCCTCATAACTTGGGTTGGATAAAATGATCAAGCCACATATTTTGACTAATGTGTAGAGCTTGTGAAGTTAGAGCTTGTAGAGTTAGGGCGTTTAGAGTTAGAAGCTTGGCTCTACATGAGATCTGATAACTTTTTGACAGTGAAAACATTTTACATGAAAATGCTTTTGGTGGGATTATTCTTGTTTAGGAATCTTAATTATAGAGGACGTTTCCATGAGAAGTTCTAGGCTAAGAAGAGGGTCCGTGATTGGTGAAATAGAGACTAATGGCCAAATACTCAAACGTTACTCAATTTTAAGTTGCCGTTAAGTCTCGTGCTTTCACTGTCACTTTAAAGCGAAGTGACAGTGACAGCATGAAATTAACGGTAACGTAAAATTGAGTATTGTTTGAGTATTTGGCCATAAGGCTCGTATTAATAGACAGTTCTAATTTGAGAGTTCTGCCAGCAGCAGCTACCTTCTTCTTCTTCCTACCCTTATCCCACACTAGGTGGGGTAGCACAACAAGTATTTCATAAATCCATGTTGTTTAAGGTTTTGGCTTTTTGTTTTATGACCGGCCGCCTGCCTGACATCAACCCTCCTTGGGAATACTCGTTGCGTCATCGCGCGGGTGACCCAATTGGCTTGCTGATATTATAAAGCATTATGTTATTAGCAGCAACTACCATGAAGTAGAATTGCATACATTTGACAACTTTCTTTTTAAAACGTCCCATCCCATTCATGTTAAAACTACACTTAATAGGGATCTCTCAAATGAGAGCTGTTTATAAAACGGGCCCTAAAGATTGGGTACCAAAAGATATCAAATTTAATCTGATAAACTCATGTATTTAAAAGAAGCTTTTCAAACGTCGCCTTTCACCTCTTCCTAGTGTTGATGCTGAGAAGAAGACAAGGCGCAAGAAACACCCCAATAACACAATAAGTAATATTAAATACAATAATTCAAGGTCAAATCATGACACTCGGTACTGGTACCGGTTGTCAGACTTTCGGGCTCCTGACTTCCCATAACGACTGTCATAGGTATTCGTATGACACCCGGGACCGGCTGTTTATCGTGCTCTCAGCGGCACGGAGGGGTCTCGATGTGGAACCAACGGTCACCTATCCACAGACTGACCGCGGCAAGCGCAGCTTAACTTTGCAAATCGTATGATCTGCGCGATTGGTAAGAAGCCATGAGCTCCTGCCACGAATTTTGTATTAACTATTAATGAGTAGACAATAGGTATTAGGTACTATAAAGTATAGTATATCTATATAAATAAAAATGAATCCCCAAATGTGTTGCTAAGCGCAAAACTTGGGAACGGCTCGACCAATTCGGCTATTTTTTTTATATATTCCTTAAGGCACAAGGAAGGTTCTTATGGAGAGAAAAAACATAAAAATTGCGTGAAAAATAGTAAAAGCAACACTTTTCTTTTCCCATTACAGGCCAACTTATAACTTTTGACAGAACGAAGTCTGTCCGGGCAGCTAGTATTATTATAATTTTAGAATAAAAAAATAGTTTCAATTATAATTGATTTCCAAATACTGAAATATTCATCGACTTTCGTTGTTGAATGTACATGTCAAATAGTCGCGGTTGTCGACAAAGTATTACCACGGTGATTTCGTCTAAGTTCTCAGCTATAGCACAGTCTATAGGCCATTGAGACACCATCACGTCACATTTTATTGCCTACTTATCTAGAGTGCTTAATACGAAGCAATATTGAATAACATCCGCGTGTCATTTCATGTCATAAAGCTCATTCGATTATAACCGTTTAAGCGTCGATGAGCGTTCGTTGCATGCAACACCTCGCAATGCTAGTGGCGCCAACTTTGTGAAATTACCAACTTAATTTTATCAGTCATTCATCCTAGATCAATAAAATTAGAATCTTATGACCATAAACATATCATTCAATTTTGTTAGTACTTCAGTTTTGCAATCGCAAAGTTAAGTTTGCTAGAGCTTACGCGAGTGGACTCCGTCGTTGGATCCGCACAAAGTGTTGGCTCATTTCAAAGCAACCAGTCATACAAATTGCACATTAAACGACTGTTTAAACCGTGCCTTTCCTTTTACAATCCGTCATTCCGTCTCGTGTGGTTTACAACGGGATGGCGCGAATTGAACTCAGTTTTGCAAATTGTTTTTGTACGTGTACTGAGAGCTGATCAATCGATTTGAATCGATTCCGTATTGGTATCGATGCACGTCTTTGATATGTTAGAGCTGCAACATTGATTCCTTATTCGATAAATTATAAAGTGAAAACTTTGTTGGTTTACCGAGTCGGTTAAAGCGTGCGATGAATTTGATGGATTCAGTTCATTTTTGCACGTAGAAGGAATTTTGTATAATGATACAGACCTTTATTATAATTTTATTAGACAGAGGTATCTTTGAAAATAATTCTTTGTACTGAGCAGTTTCTCAAGCCCTGATATACGTAGTACAGACGCAAATAAGTAACCACTTCATGACAAGCGGCCCAAACAAACTGTATGGGCCAAAAGCTATGAAGGCCTCATTGGCTGATTTATAGCAAGTACTCTCCGTGACAAGATGAGACATAACTTATTCCTTAACGACCCGAAGGATTGACAAGTGTTTACGTCATTAGCAGGCAAAATAAACTAAAGATTTCTTAAATTGTTGTTGGTACTTTATTTTCGCTTTTCTATACCATCATGCACGTATTACTTACTGTCTATTAACATAATATATTACTACAGTTTAATTAGTATAGTCAAGTTTCTAAATTTCTCCACTTTCGCAATTAACTTTACGCAATCATTCATTGTGCATTTCAATTTTATTCCAAAGCGCATCTTTAATACTTGTCATTTCATTTTATTTTACATGCGTTTTATTTAAAAGCACTCTAAAAAGTCTTGCTTGTGTGCGAAATAATGATGATTCTAGTGTAGCTTTCTTTATTCATTAAATATACATATAAAATTAAATTTTTAAATATTTCTAAAACCAAATATTTAAAAATATAAAAAATGGTAACCCACCGGCATCAGAAACAGGGTCCAAGCTACCGGTGGTCAGGGGCTTCCTAACAATACGCACCGTGTCCAGAAGTACCGCTCTCTGTATCAGGCCCTTGACCTAGCCGCCCAACGACAGCCTCATCAGATGTTGGTCGAGGCTCTTGGCTATTAAGCCATTGGCCGTAAAGACTATCGGCACAACAACTGCTGAGTCAACCTCCCACATGCTCAGACTATCGCCCTGAAATATACCTCGCTCAATCTTTAGCTTAGGTTTATTATTATGTTATGATTCATCAAATATTGATTAGCTGAGCTACAGTTCCATTCTCAATATTTTCTTGCCCCGATACAATGTATTCGAATTATACCACGTAAGCAGTTTCGATAGATTTCATTAAACCACCTAAGAATATTTAATCGATATGTAAACGTATTGATATTGTTGCAACAATGGCTTCATAGACTACTATTGACCTGATTCTCTAGAATCAAGCCTAATAGGATCAGTAAAGATTAGAAATTATAATAGACACTTAAATAGCATAACATCAATGTTTTGCTTCAACCAACGTCGCTGTCAAAACAGCAGACTTAGCACCTCAAAATCTACCGTTCACCTCATTCTTATCATAATTCACAAAGCACTTAATAAGATTTTGTCTCCGAAATGCTAATTCTACAACCTACTTCAAATCAGTATCGACATAATTCCGTTTTATTATCGATATGCAGAGATTATCCCTTCTCGATATTTAAATACAATATTACATTTGCAGTCGATAAAAAAGTTCATGCAACACAATTTATTCGTATTCTTTCGTAATAAGATTGAGATTCGATTTTCTAAATGTTCTGACAGCCGTAAATGTAAGTTGGTTTTTGACAAACTGTCAACGGTGCGTCAAGTAAAGGTGTGTTTATACAATACTTTACGGCTTCCGTTGATCGATTTAGTGTTGAGATTACTGAAGTCTTTATTTATAGTCGATTTGACAAATTGTACGTGGGAATGGATACTCAAAATTTATTTTTGTATGAACCTATGAAAATATATCGTTTACGAATTTGTAAAAGTTAATGTAGACGTAAAAAAAGTATTTTATATGTAGATGTGTGGAGTTGTAAAAATAACAGTTATTGTGACGCTCGTAGGCGTAACTAATAGGCTAAGAACTCACGGAGCGATTTTATATATCTGCATTCTACATAAAGCTGCGGGCCCGCAACCGCGGCGGACGCGGGTGAAAATCGCTCCGTGAGTTCTTAGCCTAACTTGCAATCGTTCAGTAGGTACCTGTATAAAATGCTTTTTATTGATTGCATACAAATGGAACTAAAACTAGTTTTGTTTAATAAACAAAACACCACCTTACTGTCCCACAGCTGGGCATGGGCATCTTTCCAGAACGAGAAAGGTTTAGGCCTTAGTCCACCACGCTAGCCTAGTATTGTTTGGCAGACTACACACACCATTGAGAACTATTTTTGTGTGAATAATAGCCAAATTCTTTAATAATACACAATATTTAGTTGCCGTTTATTTCGTGGTGTCAATGTTACTTTCGCCTTATAGTGACAGTGAGCGCACAAGACTTAGCGGCAACTCAATATTGAGTTGCGTTTGTGTATTTGGCCATAAGAATGTTAGGGTCGCGTTGAGCGCTGCGTGACCCGGTGTCCGAGTGTGAATTAATTCCGTAATCTATGCAACCTTAGACTCGTTGCTTGCAATAACGACTTCCTTCATCACAGTTCAAAAGTACTACAACATAACATCACGCCTTGTATTCCCCGAAGGGTCCGGCAGAAGTGTTTTTAGTACACCCTCGTTTCGCCAGTTATGTTTAAGTCCTATGTAAGGACAAGCCTATTAGGTATCGTTAACTGGGCACAAATCCAGACTCCGGGCTGCTACTGAGAAATTCTTAATGGAAAAACCCAATAACACTTTGTTCGACCTGGGGATAGAGGACCCCATGCTCAGCTGTCGCGCTTGCGACCTCTTGATGGACAAGGCAGTCAAAGGTATTAAACACTAGAGTTCCTAACTTGGAGGTTTTCCCTCCAAATAAATGGGATGGGATTTTTTTAGGGGCTTTATAAATTTAGGGAAATTGTTTTTCTGTAATTGTTTGTTGAATTAGCAAAAATGGTTAAATATCCCGTTAGCAACTTTAACTGCAAATTGTCATCAACTTGGAAACTAAACTTGACCGAAATTTGCGCCCGGAATTAGACGGCAAATTACCTGCAAGCATTGAAGAAAAAAATAAAAGAAAAGAAAAGAATATTACAAAGCATAAATTGTACTATTTTTTTAGGGGGTTTTCCAAGTAATAATGGCGATTTTAGGGGTTTTTGACTTAAGCTTTAGGGGTGTGGAGGAACACCATACTTCGTTTCTCCACATTGGTAACGGTGACGTGATGACAACTCTGTCTAGTTTGGTTTATGGTAAAGGATTCGCCTCGGTATCGGTTCGCCTTTTAAGTGTTTTTATTATTGCGCTGTAACTTATGTCGTAATAAAAAATACCTCGAACCCTTTACTTTTATTGCTAACTAGCGGCCCGTCCCGGCTTTGCACATGTGGACATTATTCCCGTTTTTGCAACATTTTTCATGTATGCTCCTCTCCTATTGGTTATAGCGTGATATTATATAGCCTATAACCTTCCTCGATAAATGGACTATCCAACACAAAAATAATTTTTCAATTCCAACCAGTAGTTGCTGAGATTAGCGTGTTCAAACAAACAAAGAAACTCTTCAGCTTTATAGTATTAGTATAGATTAATTTGAGCGCAATCTTAGCGTCTTAGGGGTAAATATTTTTGGGTGTTGGTAACACCACAAATCATTTATCAATGCTAGGTCTTCCCCTATACTTGATACTGTCAAGCCTAAACATAGCGACAAAACGTTGATAGGACCATTCTCAGTATCCATTGTTGAGTCTAGACGACAGACGTAAACTGATACCTACTCTCTGTAATAGTTATCTTTATCACTACCGCGTTCATATGGAGGTTCTGTTATTATATCAAAGGTGTGGTCGATGGATAAAAATAGACCACCTAATACTTCATGTGGGTGTTGGAGGTGACAAGACGGTAATCTTCTTCTTTTCTTGTGGGTAGTAACTAACCTGGTGTCAGAGTTTATGCCACCCATGGGCCTCTTGGCTTCACGTGCCGTCGAGAAATATCTCTTAAGCATGCCGGTTTCCTCACGATGTTTTCTTTCACCGTTTTTAAGCAAGTGATAATTATACAATACGCACATGAATCCGAAAAGTCAGAGGTGCGTGCCTTGTATTCGAATTCGAAACCTATGACTTACAAGAGTAATGGGGAGTTGTATGCAAAACGAAAACAGATGACAGCACCTTCGTTGGTACCAATTACAACCAATCAGAATGGAAATTGCCATTATCAATAATGTCAAAGAAAGTTTAACCAATGAAATTGCTTTTGTACCAGCGATGGTGGCGTCTTCAGTTCCTTAGTTTCATACCCCATTACAAAGGTGCAATGGTGTACCTGGTAGGTATACCTTTTCGGGTCACCTCGTACAGACAAACCAAGGAGTATAATTATTTCTCCCTATTTTGATAGTTTTTTTTTCGAATCATTCGTTCTCTTTGCGTGACTATGGAAGCCTCATAATATAATATGTACCTCTTATACTAATATTTACACCGAACCAGATAGTGGAAAACAGCATAACGTTCCACAACTACACATCTACATCTAGTTACAACTGCCTCGTTGATCTACTGGTGACAAACGTGACTAATGATCAGCGAGGTCCTGGGTTCGATCCCCAGGTCTGACAAAGTGTTATTGGGTTATTCCTCAGTAGCAGCCCGGAGTTCGAATTTATGTTCAGTTAATGGCAATCGGCTCGCCCTCTATTACATTGGACTTAAACATAACGGTGAAATGAGCGTGTTACTATACACCTCTGCTCAACCCTTCGGGGAATACAGACGTGATGTTACTACGCATAGCGAAAAATTGCACTATCATCATTGTAAAGCAGAAACCACCAAATGAATCTTTAACGTTCCATGATAATAATTCACCATCCTCATAACGTGGTTTAGTGTACCAATCATCTCCTTAACAGAAAACAAGCTGTAATCTTCTGAAAACAGTAAACGGTGTAATAATAAGACGGTGAGCTGTGAATGATTCATTGAAAATAGATCGAAGAGTGTTGTAGCTCGTGTTCCTTTTGCGTTTAGATTTAGATGCTTCTAACTGTGGGTGGCAGACGGGAGGGGTACTTAGTGCTTTAACTAATAACTTAAGGCTACAATAGTGAAGTGACTGCGACTCTGATTTAGAAAGAAAATTATATAATACGTGTAAGTTAGTACAGTAGGGGAACAAATAGGTTCGTCAGTTTTCAAATTCATTCCTTTCCTACATCGCGCGCACATGTTACCTTTTCAAACTGTTGAACGGAACAGACCAAAGCATGGAAAATTATGTTTAATTATTCGGTAGCAAAGATCAAAATTGCTTTTTGCCTCCATATGACGTAGTAATGCCATATAACATGTCTTTGATTTGATTTAAGGAGTTTTGTTGTAAAAACCATTACATCAATTAATTCGATTATTAAATAAATTGACATTACTAGTGGTGATTACGAATATTATTCAACTTATTTTTGACCAAAATGTTACTTACTGCGTTTATGAATCGCGCGGCACAGTGGTTGTCATCATGTTACCATTATATTAGGACATTACCTATGAAATCAGCGTTTTGTATGGAGAATTTTAAAGAAGTTGCATTTTTCATACTAACATTTTCTTAATTTATTTAACAACTATGAACATTAATGTTTTAAAACTTTCATGTACTAATGTTTAAAAACTAAGATAACGTATGTCACTTAGATTATGCGACAAAAATAAGTTTTGGCAAAGTTAAAACAAAAATAGTGGTAATTTCTGCTAACAAAAAGGGGAGTCATTTTTAAGGTATTTTTTATGTTTAGAAAACTATAAGTAATAAGGTTTTTTTACTATTGGTAGTTGTCTATGATGGTCATTATTCGATATAATATCAAGCAATTGATATATATTTTAAATCATAGAAGTGACGAGGTTTTCTATTTGTGAGAAAAAAACGCCAATTTCATAGGTAAGGACCTAATAATTTTTAATATCCTGTCAAAGAATACTTGTATTTTCATTTCTATAATGTTGGCAATACGTAGTCGGTAAAATAGGTTGTTTCTTGCACTGTGCAGGCAAAAATAGATCTTAAGGTGTATAATATTTTCGTTCCCCTACTGTACATTGAATAACGAATTAGCTGTGTCTGTTAAGCTTACAACACTTATATCGAATACTGAGGTTATGCAGGGAATATTGCTCTAATGCATTTTTGAATGTGGATTGCAGTGACGTGCCTCATTTTCAAGCAAGTGTATTCCTTCATCACGCCTTGTATTCCCAGAAGGGATCGGCAGAGGTGATTTAATACACCCTCGTTTCGCCAGTTATGTTTAAGTACCATGTAATAGAGGGAGCCTATTGCCATAAACCGGGTACAAATTCAGACTTCGGGCTGCTACTGAGAAATTCCTAATGTAAAACCCAATAACACTTTGCCCGACCTGGGGATCGAACCTAGGACTCCCTGCTCAGCAGTCGCGCTTGCGACACTAGACCAACAAGGCTGCTAAATAAGGTAAAAAAACTGTGAGAACGACTAATAAAATGTCGTCTTTAACTTCTTAAGCTTCAATAATTTTCACAAATCACGATGAAGCGAACCTCAATAAAATTATCTATAGAATGACGCAGAAACAATTTTAATAACATTCTTGTTACGTATGGTTTATTGTAACACTTGCGTCGAATAAAAAACTAAAAATAACAACATTTATCATAAAACTAATACGATCCATCCATCGTGTGTAAAATAACCACATAAATAAACCAACCACTAAGGCCGTCAAGTATTTCGCAAATTATAAAAAAATAACATTCAATAACAAAGTCTTCAACTACAATAAACTTAAACAAAAAAAAAAATGCATAAAACTGATTTATAATCGTTCATAACTAAAAAGTGACTTTATTAACACTATTTATATACTTCCACGAAGTATCTAGCACCGTCATATATTTTTTGATGTTATTTACGATAACACAATTCGTAAATCTTACTAGTACTTTATTATATTCGCGTTGTATGAGAGGATCAAAAGAAATAATTCATAACGTTGTAAAGTCCAGTCTTCATTGAACAGTTTACACGGGATCCGGGATTAGGAATCTTGTAGGCAACTCGTAAAAGGGGATATAACTTGGCCGTGTGTTGGGAATTTGATATTTGTTTATCCTTTTATTACAGTTTATAGCTATTTTAGGATTATTCGAATGGAAGGATATTTTAGTATCATCTGCACGCGATTTCGTTGAGCTTACAATATTTTTATAGCTGAATTATATAGCAGTATTGGTTACAATAACAGACAAAGATATTTCAATAAAATACTTAATTTATTCTGGAATATTATTTTATTTTAACAGCTGTTTTGTACTACTTTTGGCTCCACGAATAGATTTTAAACATTTGCAAGTATGGTTTTATTAAGAATCTAAATAATATTTAAAGGCTCGGCTACAATGGACGAATTTAAAATCATTCCAGAATTCACAAACACTTTAAAATAAAATATTACTTCAATACTAAACAATCCCGGGATTTTTAACCAACGCGTGTGCACACAGCCTTTTTGCTCCATTTTATTTGTTTGTATATTTACAACATGGCTCCTCACATTTCCACTGCTTTCGCAATATCTTTCGAAAGTTCATTCATAGAAGTGTAATGTGTATTCAATGTGAAAAAAAGATTTATTTTATTTACACATCATGCTCATCTGATTTATAAGCTTGTATCTCAATTCCGATGAAAGATGTGTTCATGTTTCATTCCGTAAAATATAAGCGGAATTAGAATTTATGTGTATGTGTGAAATAATGCAGATTTTGGTATGATATTTCCTGAATACCAGGTATAACTATCCACCGCTAAATATGGATATTTCTAACATACTGCTACGGCTAACGATGTTAGAGAATTGGGATCATCCCAACAATTGACAAGCGGATACGGGATCATGGGATGGTGATACACAAGGAAATCTTGATAAATTCCTTGGTATAGATGCGCCCACGCAAAATAACATGGGTGGTCTATTCGTAGACAAGACTTTACACCAAACTAAATAGCGATGTGTCTACAAGCAAATTCCAATTTTAGGAACACAATAGCTAGTATAATAAATCTTTAAATTGTATAGAGTAATAAAATGCAAAGTTTTAGGTAAGAAGTTAAACTAATAACAAAGTTTGCAGATTGCTAGACACAGCTTAGTACGGTGATTGCATATGACGTATCGCTTATTTTTCTTAGTTAAGTATTAGCGCTGTATTTCTTAGTTAAGTATTAAAACTAAACTAGTGGTATTTCTGTTTCTGTGCTAGTATAACCGGCAAGATGGTAGTCGGTCAGGAGGATTATTATATATTGTTTTATGTATGTAGGTAAGTCACTTGACTTATGATGTTTCTCGTTAAATACTTCAGCTTAGATTGTTTGTTTTACGTTTCTAAAACGAATCACAAACTACTGTACTTTATTTCTGTTTAATATTTGAGTGACAGCTTCATAGCTCTCTACCTACTGAGTCTAATTGAAAAGTTCTTAAAACTCTTATTCTAGGAGCTTTTTTTTTGTTGTCAGCATTTATTAAATTCACAGTTACGACCACCCGATATTTCTAAACAATGGATTCCAAGCAAGTGCTAATTTTTATACGATAGAAATTCAGAAATCCATTATGTAAGAAAATGCTTATATTGACATCACAAACACAGCATCATCACTAGAACAAATACCAAAGCACAGAGTCATGACTGACTCGAGTTCGACTTGATTAAGAGATTTAACATAGTCAATATTAACTAATAAATTTCATAACACTGACTTTATTGATGATGCAAATGATAATGAACCTTATAAAGTTGTTATAAAGGTGAATAGTGATGAAGTTGGAGAAGTAAGAGGCAAGGTGCCAATAGAAATGTTTCATAATGTTTACGAAAAGAGAATAATGGTGAGTGAGGATCGATTAGTTAGTGAGTTCTTTAAGTAGCAATTAAAACGGAAGACGATTAGATGCCATGTGGTATTTGGAACTTGAGAACAGATGGTGTGCTCTGATAAGTTAACTGTTAATCCATGATCTTAGATTTTGTTGGGAATGTGATTTTAGGCAGCATTGTTGTATAATTTTCATATATTTCATTTCATTTTTGAAATTTTTAACTATTTATTCTGCGACGAGTAAATTGATGATTACTATGTTAATTCAGGAATTTATGAAAAATATGTCTATTGAATATTCACCGGACAATTATCACTACGCATAAATATATTATTGGAGTTCCTATAGAAAATCAGGCTATTCAACGTGATAAGTTCTAAACTTATCTATCACATATGTATACAGGTATCATAACTTTTAAAAACCAAGCAAGATTGCTTCATCTTCCATTACGTCTTTACCTTTTAACTTTAGGTGAAATTATTTAACCGCAAGTTATTCTTCTACTTACACTTAATATTTTTCAATTCCATGATAACCATAACAGTATTGTAAAAGCTGTGCGTGAAGACAATATGTGGTGATCTGTTAGCAACTCTTACCTGTTAGTAAACACATCTTTCAATAAAACCATTAAGAGGCGAGCGGAACTGACGAAGTCCAAACAAAGAGGTAGAACAAGATACTGGGGATGATTGAAATACACATACGTTTCTTTGCTTATGCTGTATGCTATGTAGGCTCAAGAAGGGTCAGAAGTATAGGATATTGAGACAATAGTTACTTTGATACAATTCAAAACAGTGAACTGGTCAACTTATTTATCTACATTTTCTGTTATGAAACTGGTAATATGATATGGGCATTTCATAAAATAGTATTATAGTTGTATATGGTATGTGTAACGTATGTGCGGTTAGTCTCAGAGTCTCATCAACTTTGCCATCATGTTAATTTAGAATTAAGAAGAAAAGGATTTCACAATCACGTAAGATTAAAGTTATGATCTTTAGTTTCTTAAAAGACATTTATTTATGTTTATCTACTTTAAATAAAAGCTCCACTGATGCACACATTACTACACAAAATATTCACTAAGTCAACTTTAGATGCTCACAGCAAATTAGAATTAAGTGTTTAATTTACATGTGTTATGTTAGTTTACAACCCGTTCGTTAGAAGTTTTAATAATCCTCAAAATCATGAAACCATGATTTGTTACAGTAATAGGATCAATGTCGATGACTTACTAACTTAGAAATCTATTACGAAATCCGTTAAACATTTTATGGTTAAAGTTAAATATAAACAAGTTGAACTTCAAGATCTTAATACTCTACATTTGCATTTCTGTAATCTCCACTTTAAATATTTGGGACAACCATGTTATTTTTAAAGTCAAATTTATTTTTATTTGTATCAATAAAATTAAGTTTATTAATTTTGTCGAGCTTAAAATTACTTAATTTGAGATTAGTGGCAATACAAACATTTGAATTGAGTTTAATGGTGAGAACATTGCAAACAGAGGAAGTTCAAACATTATAGTGAGCATCTGTTTTTATGATTGATTTAATAAAAGAAGGAAAGTAAGATCAATTTATTTGAGAAAATATAGTGCAATAGATGGTAAAAAATATTGAAGTCTTTTATATTCTACCATTTCTGGTGTACAAATATTTCATTTATAGTATAGATTTTATGCTAATAGCACAAAAAGACAACGCTAAAAGCATTTTCCAAACAAGATAAGGTTTAGTCAAGTTTACACTTTTCAATTGTCATTGAGGTAATCGTTGGTTGAATAAAAAAACTTATTAATAAATCAAATAATCTATGCTTAACAAATTTAAATTAAGACTTGACGAAAGCTACTGATTAAAATTCAATCCGACTTCCACCACTACCTATAAGCTTATTCCAGGAATATTCTTCTGAATTAATTTTACCCGTGCAAATTCCTTCGACCTTTATACAAATCCCATAGTTTAATACCAGCTGTTGCTTAATAACTTGATCAAAACAATGTCCATGCAATCCACGTATTGCATTTGTGTTATATTTATCTAATAACACGTGTTAGTTATTATGATCGCATCCGGCAGTGGCTGTCAATGATTTATTGATTTCGTAATCTGTTTATGTTTTGAATTCACACTGCAACAGGGAAACTTACTTCCGTAGTAAACGATCTGTCAGTTTCAAACATACAAACATAATATTTGCGGATGCTTCTTCAATGGGTCGTGTTGATATAAAACCTTACCTAGAATTCATCAAAAATTAGAATCTTTTTTGTTTTTATTTAAGTTCCAATTAAATTGTTTGAAAATCGTAAAACTCTCGACTTACATCAGATAACGGTTTATAGTAAGGAAAATTCTGCATACGTCTTGTAGGTAATTGACCACAACTTAAATCGTGAAAATACATCAATGTGGAATTCAACGATCCTGAATCCATCTAACGATATCCCTAGCGATAAATTAGAAGTTGTAATACCCGGCTCCAGAATGACCCACAATCGTATCGTACAAACTTCCTCGGAATGACAGGCAGACACGCTGTTTTCCATCCTACCCAAATCGGCACGGTAATAAATGATAGGAATAATTTATTACATCATTGGTATAAGATTTATATTAACGTTAGACCACCAACAAACACATAAACATTAATTACATGTGTCGTGGCGGGATTTATTGCACCGTTCTCGTTCTAAGAAACAATATGTACAACAATAGAATTGGTATTACTGAATGCGTATTATGTATTTAGGGATGCACAAGTAATTAATTTGTACTAGTAGATATTGCATCAGTTGGCAAATTGTCACTGCAATATTGTCAACTTTTAACAAAACTGAAACATACTAAATGATTCCTTCACTTTAAGTTATCACTTTTCAACAGACAATAATAACATTTGATGTTAATAAACATAAAAACAGTTTTATAATTAAAGTAGATCTAAGTAAAAGGCCTGTAGAAGGTATGGATAAAGAAATAGATGTACCTACTGCTGGCTACTTTGAATGTATCATATTTTTTGGACAAATCTGATGTTCAATAGTTATCATATTACCATAGTAGAGTTATTATATCGTGTGAAAATAATTGTCTTTAATATGGTTAATTATCTAATTACTATGTCATTGGATGGTTAGTTTATGTTATTAGTTAGCTGTAAACATGAAAATACTTGTCATTTACTAGTAAATACTGGTAATAAATCATTGAAAAACTAATAAATATTTTATGGACTTGTACTGCAGGAAGTGATTACTTGTTCAAACGTAAAATAGTACCGTTTTGTACTTTGCATGCTTAATAGTTAAGGTAAGTTAGGAACTTATGGCCATCGGTCAAAAGACTTTTTGTCGTTCAGCACAGCACACTGTCTTTCATTGAAAACGGGATCGACACTTCGACTACCATTGAAGCCATTACATATTACTTTGATAAGCTTAACACCTGTTATTATTGTCTAAGCCTCTATGCCAAGGCGAATATTCTACCCCATATCCAAACATACATGTTTCCTAGCTTCGACTGCAAATGTTTCCAACAGAAAAATATCATTGCGCTTTTGCTCTAGCTGAGATTTGAACCTTAGGACCTCAGATATGTTAGCGGTTGTCAGTAACATAAAATATTTACTACCATTGTGCCAACTTACAACAATCGTAAAGTAAAGAATTCTATCTAATCTAACGTTACCTTAAACGTTTTTCGTATTACAGATAAATTGATTCCCATGCAAATAAATCACTTTAAAGTTTAAATAAATTGATTGTAACTGTTCCCATCGTAGACCGAGTTTGTGTACGTACTACCCACCGAAGATTACGATTTTAAAATTTCAGGGTGGATGCTCATGAGAATTCTTCAATTCATATAAATCATCATTTTCAATAAATCTAACAAAACTTCGAATACAAAAATATGCACTCTTTGATGCCTTTTTTTGTCATAGTTTTACCTTTTTATTGTTTCGATATTACAATAACTGTTTGAGAAATGTTCATGTACTCAATTAGTTCCATACTGAGCAAGTGAATAATTGTTGTTCACAGTTTTGCTATTAGTGTACACTCTACTATTAACACACACACAGAATAGGGCACCTCCTCTAATAGAAAAGATACCAGAGTCTTAATTTTATCAATAACGCTCGGTAGATTACAGGAATCGGTCATAAGATATGATATCCAGAGGATGGTCATTCGTTTTCATAATATCTTCTATTTAAGTTAAAAAGCTTCATTCACACGAAAGTAACAAAAGAACATCAAGAAGTATCTGATAACGCCAGAATAAAACCCACACAGTACATAAATGGTACAGATCACTGTTTCTCAATATGAAAACAAACAGCCCAAATAAGCAACAGGATTGAACATGTCCAAAATAGAGCTGGCTTTAAAACGTGTTGTAAATACATGTCGGTAGATCGGCCCTGATTGAAATATGGATGCAATGCGCCTGCGCGGTATTTGAGGAAAGATTGATTCGGGGAAGAGATGCGAAGTGAAGTTTGGAGGTTAATGCCTATATATGGAGTGCCTCTGTGCGTAGCTTTGGAAGATTTTAAAATTATGGAGCAAATGTAGACTGAAAGAAACATTGGAAATCTTTATCAGTACGATTACGAAATAACGATCTTTCAAAACAATATAGTTATTGAACACATACCATCACGCATTGTACTCCACGCAGGATTCGGCAGAGATGTTTTTAGTACACCATCGTTTCGCCAGTTATGTTTAAGTGCCATGTAATAGGGTCGAGCCTATTGCCATGAACCGGGCACAAATCCAAACTCCGGGCTGCTACTGTGAAATTCCTAATGGAAAACCCCACAACACTTCCGACCTGGGGATCGAATCCTAGCCTATCCTCAGCAGTCACGTTTCCAACCACTAGACCAATAAAGCAGTTATTGAACACGTCTATGTTATATTCTCATATGACAGTCTTTCTCAATGATGCTTCATAAAAACTGCAACTCGTTCCTTTGTTATATCGCGCAAGTTATAACAGTCAACTGAGAGAGCTCAGAGAGCTATTATTATGTTCGTTTACGCACAAAGTGTGATCAGTAAACTTATACTATTCAAGCAAAAGAGCAGAAACATGATTACGTAATACTACGTGTAGTTCCACCTCCTCCGTCTTTTCACGGCCTGGAGGATGAACTTAAGAAGGCAGGCAGCAGCCTCTTCCAGTTGTTACCCATGTTCAGCATTGTAAGTATGCTTGGACTGATATGATATGATGACGTGTTTAGAAAGACACGTCTGCGCGTTTTAATCTCTGTCAAAAGAAAGATATACTTTCAATGGACGGCGGAGAGTTTGTGTTACCGCTGCAGTATTTATTCATTTACCTAATTCTGTAATGAACTACTATTACACGTGTTTCTACTAACGTGGAACCTATTGATTCTAATGAAGTCCGTGTATTATCTGTACTTGTTCGCTCTTGGTTTATCTACAAAATATTTGATGAATGTTTTTTGGCAGAATATTTTTGGTATTCATCGTTAGTCAATATAAGTTCCATTGGCTTGGTTTGTTTCTTATTCTACAGCAAGCTAGCTACAGCATTAAGAGTAAATAAGTATCAACAAGTGTAGAAGTCAAGTATCAATCGAACTTATGACGTCAATAGCATGAGAGTGTCATCCTTTTGCCCTCTTAGTGATGAGCTCAAAAGCAAGCAAGCTAGCGTAAAGAATTATGTACACTATGTAAATACTCGTGATGAGAGACTTGTGGCTAATTGTCAAATGCGCGAATCATAGGATTTGCGAGGCTAAGCTGCGCTTGCCGTGGTCAGTCCGTGGATGGGTGACCTTTCGTTACACATTGAGACCCCTTTGTGCTTTAGAGAGCACATTAAACAGTCGGTGCCGGGAGTCATATGAATGCTAATGACAGTCGTTACGGGTAGTCTGAAGCCCGAAAGTCTGACAACCGGTCGAACCTTAGAGTATCTGCATTACCCAATAACTGGGTTGCGGACAGATCTGATGACAGTTGCTCCGTGTGAAATACTTGTATTCAGCCGCTGGTTAGACTGGAAACTAACCCAAAAATAGTTGAAAAAAGGCTCGGCAGATATACCTAATTTATATATATACGTAGTCTGGCCATAAATACTGTTACAATTAAAAATAAGAAAGATATTACATTTGAATTTGGAATCTGTCATTTTTATACGATTGTTCATTGCGTTTTCTAATTTTGGCGCCAATACATTGTACAATATTTTGCGATATTAAAATGGAGTGGAGTGTTAAAGAGAACCGAATCGCTGTGATTGCATTACACAAAGTTGGTATGGAGCCAAGTGCAATTTTTAAAACTCTCCATACGCTTGGTATTAGTCAAATGTTTGTGTACCGGGCTATTAATAGGTACTATGAGACCTCCTCTGTTTGTGACAGAAAAAGATCTAGCCGTCCACGTAGTGTTCGTACGAAAAAGGTGGTCGAAGCAGTAAGGGAAAGAATTCGAAGAAATCCTGTCCGAAATCAAAAGATTTTATCTCGGGAGATGAAGATAGCACCCAGAACCATGTCGCGTATTTTAATTTTTGTCGTTTTTTAGGACTTGTAGCCTGTAAGAGACGCACTGGTCAATTTTTAACTGATAATTTAAAAAAGAATAGGGTGGTAAAACCGAAACAATTACTGAAGCGGTACGCAAAGGGAGGTCACAGAATTTTTTTGTTTACGGATGAGAAAATCTTTACAATTGAGCAACATTTTAACAAACAAAATGACCGTATTTATGCTCAAAGCTCTAAGGAAGCTTCCCAATTAGTCGACAGAGTGCAACGTGGGCATTATCCGACTTCAGTGATGGTTTGGTGGGGTGTTAGCTATGAAGGAGTGACTGAGCCATATTTTTGTGAAAAAGGTATCAAAACATCGGCACAAGTGTATCAAGATACCATTCTTGAGAAGGTAGTTAAGCCCCTTAACAACACCATGTTCAATAACAACAAGACTCGGCGCCGGGTCATAAAGCTCGGTCCACGCAGTCTTGGTTGGAAGTGAACGTTTCGGACTTCATCAGAGCTGAAGACTGGCCATCGTCTAGTCCGGATCTTAATCCGCTGGATTATGATTTATGGTCAGTTTTAGAGAGTACGGCTTGCTCTAAATGCCATGATAATTTGGAGTCCCTAAAACAATCAATACGATTGGCAGTGAAGAATTTTCCCATGGAAAGAGTGTGTGCTTCTATTGATAACTGGCCTCAACGTTTAAAGGACTGTATTGCAGCCAATGGAGACCACTTCGAATAAGCTTTTATATTTTAAATTGTTTTATATTTATGTATTAAACTAACACACTGTAAAAGTAATAAATAGTATCTGCAATAAAAAAAAATGTTTTTCTTCGTGACAATATTTATGGCAAGACTAGGTATATAAATACTCGGAATTAAAAGCGAATACTCTTCTATTTCCACATTATTTTACCGGAAGCTACGATCATATTTCCTCACTGAACTTTTTATTCTTAAAAGGTCATAATACCGTCATATTCTATGCCAACCGTTACAGCTATAAACCCCCAATGATCATCTCCTATCCTATCAAAAGCAGCAGTGAAAGTGATTCAACAATTTCCATCGATACAGTTTCCTTATTAGTACCTCATAAATTCTATTCCATCGCTATTCAATACTTGGCTATTATTTTTATTGCAAAGGTTTACCCTTAAGGTCGTAAAGGGGCTATTACTTTATAGTTCACATTTACTTTCAATGATTTGTATGTGAATGTTTACGTTTTCTGTAATAACCATATATTTGCGGAAGTTACAGAGGTCGGGAGCTAAATCGGTAGGATTTAAAACGTATAAATTGTATTGTGTTGAGAATTTGGATTCAGCTTTAGCGATTTGTATCGACATAAATGTTACTATTGTTATGGTTTATGGGAAAAGTCTATGAAAGAGACGTTTTGTAATCAATATGAACTATACAGATGTCATTTTCCAAAAGAACTGCCTCGTTGATCGCAAGCGCGACTGCTGAGCATGGAGTTTTATGTTCGTTCCCCAGGTCGGGCAGTGTTATTGGTTTTTTCTATTAGGAATTTCTCAGTAGCAGCCCGGAGACTGGATTTGTGCTCAGTTTATGGCAATAGGCTCGCTCTCTATTACATGAGGTTTGAACATAATTGGTGAAACGTGGGTATACTAAAAACACCTCTGCCATAGGTACCCTTCGGGAAATATAAAACGTGATGTGTTATGTGTATGACTTCTTTGATCAATAAAATATCACTACAAAATAATGTGAGTATTTCAGTATACTCCAAATTGTCTCAAAGAGAGAACTTATTAATATCGGATCGGTTTAGGAAATACAGTTTAAATTGGCACTTATTAATAAATTGTTTTGATACTTTCAAATATTCCAGCCAACGAAATCAGAAGTATTGCCAATAGTTACCAATTACGGACCTCATAAATATAACAAAAGCGACTGCTACCAATTACCGTTGGAACAATGTCACCACACGGATTCGAACATGTTCGGCTTGTGCCTGAACCTACAGTTGACAGCCTTTAATGTTCCGTTATCAACAAACATGATTTATTGGACACTTTGATATTTAGAATTAAATCTTTGATAATAATGTTAAATAATGATGTTAGCTATTGTTTATATCCGGATGTAGAGATGAAAGGAAATTAAGGATTAGTAGTCCAAAGACCGGAGACTCTGAAGATTGACATAGTTTATTATGCTCGTAAACGGGAGCTAGCAGTATTAATATAAATGCACAAGTGTGATTCTTATCAGTTTATCATTAGGAATAACTTATCGAATAGCTGTAGGTGATGATAAATCTGTTATCGATGACTGATGCTCAAGAAAAGGAAAATAATAAGGATGAGGAAACAAAGCTAGTTAAAAAAAACAATGATGCTGTTTCTCAAGAAGACTTGAGCGTACACTTGAAAACTTCGAATAAAGCAAGGCACCTAGCAAACAATATGCCCTTGAACGATTTTGATGCTTATTATGCAAAATTAGAACACGACAAACCAAACGCAGCGATCACATCATTTGACATTCACGAAGCCATTCAATTATCAAATTATACGCCAAGTGACGGTGCATACAATCTATAAACAGATCTGATTTTGCTGACTTATGCAAATTTTACAGTTGTACGATAATTTTGCAATAATGTTAATAGTGAACAAGCTATGAATGTTAATTTGTTGCATGTAATAGGATTTCCGTTATGCATCAAGTTATTTGCAAGAACTTTGAGACCGCCCTGATTTGATAATTCATGCGTATATACTTGTATAAATCAGACTTACATAAGAATTTTCATTGTATACGATGCTTTGTACAATACTGATTTTTAAAGAAACGTCGTAAAATACACAATTCAGACTTGAATACCTGAAAAAAATTAACTTCTTGTGGGATTTAACTTAATTAGGGACATTAACTTCTTCTTCTTCTTCTTCCTGCCCTTATCCCACACTAGGTGGAGGTCGGTACAACATGTATTTCATAAATCCATGTTGTTAGAGGTTTTGGCTTATTGTTTTATGACCGGCCGCCTGTCTGATATCAACCCTCCTTGGGAATACTCGTTGCGCCGTCGCGCGGGTGACCGATGTGTTTGCTAATATTATGCACTGGGTCTCAAAATGATATGCTTGTCAATCTTATTGCCGACAACTAAGCAGACTATGTTCTTCTTGGTGGAGTATATTTGAAGTTCCTCGACCCAATCATTCAGTTTTGCTAGGGAATTTGGTTCTGACAATTAGGGACATTAAAATTTAATTGAATTGACCTAAGCCACTAACAGTAGATTATGAATAAGGTATATTTTCCAATGAAAAATCATTATGAAGGAATAATTAATATTGCCATAAAACTTAACAAAGTACAAGATACTACGATGCTAATAATTAAGCATTACCTTTTGAAATTAGTCAATAATACTAGTTATTGCACATAAATGGTTATGAGTTGTAATCAAACACTTAACAAAGCTATCAGTTAGAGAAATTAATTATACTGGAATCTTGTTAATAGCATTCAATGCAATTAACACGATGATGGATGCTAATTGTGGAGGACTGTTGCGTATTATGATAGATCGTATTAACGGATTAGACACCTTACTTATGTGAGGACTTACCTTTATTTCATGTTGCATACATATCCTGTGACAAGATCTAATAGAAGGTACCGAACTGTTAACTGATACGAATATTATTATTTCTAACATCTACGCAATAGTAGGTAATAGATTTACTTTGAAATAAAATTACGGCAGTGGTTTTGTCTCCCTTTTACTATCAAAGGCGCGTCTGAATGGAGAAAGCAAGAGCAAGATCGTTTAAATAAACCTCTAGATTAAATGTAAAGAAATAGGCTACATTTTTTTTGTCAAATGCTGCTCGAAGCGTTTCATTCGATATTTATGCTAACATTTTTCATTCTTCCTAGCCTTTTCGCAACTCTGTTGGGCTCAGCTTTCAGTCTAAGCAGATGCTGCTGAATATCAGTATTTTACATGGAGCGACTGCCATCAGACCTCAGTAACCCAGTTATTGGGCAATGCTGATATCCTAAGGTTAGATCGGTTGTCAGACTTTCGCGCTTCTGACTACCCGTAACGACCTTCATAGGTATTCGTATGACACCCGGGACCGACAGTTTAACGTGGTCTCCGAGGCATGAAGGAGTCTGGATGTGTAAAGAATGGTTACCCATCCATGGACTGACCGTAGCAAGCGCAGCTTAATCATATGACTCGC
The DNA here is from genome assembly GCA_910594945.2 of Amphipyra berbera. Lineage (NCBI taxonomy): Eukaryota > Metazoa > Arthropoda > Insecta > Lepidoptera > Noctuidae > Amphipyra > Amphipyra berbera. Next base: position 1,500,554 of record OU343136.1, on the reverse strand, counting down.
GTGGACCTTAATTAGCCACGATCTCCTCTAGGTATTTTTGCTAACATATCTTAATAATTATGGCAGTTTCGTTCTAAAATTAAACCATTAATAACTTGCCCGTGAGAAATTAAACCGACAAATTGTAATTTACAACCAATACGACGCAGAATATATTGACGTTTGTAAAGTTACTCGCGAAGGCAGACAGGTGTTCTTCATAGTAAAATTATTATGCGAGCGAGTAAACTATGTAAATTGTTACGTAATCTGTATTACTACAATATTGTGGGTGTCCACGTGGACAAAACGATACAAATAGAGGTTATGTTTAGATTGAAAACAGGGTCATAACACGAGCAAATGATCAAGACCACTACGAGTAGCTATACCAAATGTTATATAAATGTTATATCTATTGTGTTTCTAAATTGCTGTTTTAACAATAAGTTATATGTCTTATAATATTTTGATATTAAATTCATATTTGAAAACAACTTATCATAAATTATTCAAATACATTCATTTCACTTTCACTTGCTAAGTGAAACGTTATGAGTTGAAACATGAAATGTACTTGTTTCAAGTTATATATGAGTTCGAATACTGCAATAATTTACTGAACATGAACTAAAAGTGCACAAGTATAATATCTACGAGCGTTTTCTTCACTTACACTACATGCTCTCACATTTACAGACTCATCTGTTTTAAATCTTAAGGCCGTAGGATTCTGTAATCTAATTAAAATTCCCTTGTCCAGACAAAACAAGTCATTAAAACGCTCATGAATTACTACAACTTAATTAGTACTCTCAGCGGTCTTATTATGGCATTCGCATCTGTGAATTAAGAAAAAAGAAAAAAGTTCTACAAATCCGTGTCTTAAGCACCCTTATAGTGTGTCTTGTATAAAGTCGTAAGTTCTCTATTTATGAATGAACACTTAGAGACGTCAAATTAACACCTGTCCATGTGCAGGTCCTAACAGGACACGGAGGATTCTCAGCATACCTCCACCGCTTCCACCTCAAAGATAGTCCCTCATGCGTCTGCGATCCCAGCTGCGATGAAACGGTGTGGCACTTGCTCTTCGAATGTCCAAGATTCGGTCTGGAAAGGATGGAGCTGGAAATCAAGATCCAAACCCAGCTCAACCAGTCCACACTCCATAAAATCATGGAGAGACTGGACACCAGGAAACCTTTCTTGGCATTCGCGAGCAAAGCCGCCCTAGTCGCAGCAGCAGCCAACAAAACAGGCGCAACCCATCCAACACAAACCTTGACACAACTGCCATCTGCAAACCCAAACCCAAACCAAGCACCAACAGCAACACCACAAAACGCAACCCACACACCACAAACAACACTCACCACAACACTAACCACAACACAAATCACAAACACTATACAAAACACAAACGTAAACAGCGGCCAACAGCCAGTAGCACCAGCAGTCAGCCAACAACCAGCTCCTAGCACCATGCCTATAACTCAACTCTTGGCATGCGGAGGGATCGGAGTCCCTGGCGTCAGACTGCGAGGCGTGGCCCTGTTTATGAACAGGCAGGAAGAGAGGCTCGGCTTAAGCTTCTGCATAGGCACCCGCCATGTCGGAGCCCGTCAACGCGTAACAATATCACCAGGTCTTGCCGCTCTGATAAACGGGAGCACCACAAAAACGAGCATGACAGCCAGCAAGTATACTGCATTGCCCCAAGTGGAAGTCGCCAATCACCGGTGCCGTCTAGTGCGATCACAAGAAAAGACGATCGCACTATTCGAGTGGGGAGAGGAGACTCCTTTTGCTCAGGCAAGCTCAGTGCTCCAACAAATCAGAGAGGCAGGAGAGGGCACGGTAGTCACAGCCCGCACAATAAGCGTTGACGCAATGATGGTCGGGGGGGAGAGGGGGGAAGTCACAGATCGTTTCGGCTGTATAAGAGCCTCAGAACATCATGAGGTGGTCGTCTACGAGGACAGGGGGGAAACTCTGAGTTTCCTCAAAGTTCCCAAGGACGATACAGTCGCCGCGACAAACCCGTCAACCAGCCCGGCTACTCAGAGTGGCTCAGAGAGGCTGCAGCAGAAGGCGGCAGCCGAAAAAGCCGCAGCCAGCCAGCACAGCATCAGCCCGCAGGAGAAGACACAGTCGAGGAGTCGCCTGAAAGCATTCGGCACTTTCCTCCAGGCATTGCTCCCAAATCAAAGCAAACCAACAAGGCAGGAGTCAGCCACGGAAAGCTTCTTCAGAGCGCGCCCAAGAGAGATGAAACAGCAGGAGCCCATCCCAACAAGGGCCGATAAAGGGCAAGTCATCCCACCATCTCTCGCACCTACGTCGGGCCCTACGGACCACGTGAAGAGCGCCTTCCTCGAATACCTTGCAATAGTGACAGCGACCAGGGAGGTCAACCTCACGACTTGCAGGAAGATCCATCAGTCCTTCCAACTAAATATTGAAGGACTGTTAAGGGTAAGGCTAGAGGAAGCCGAGGCAGCGGTATATGACAACGTCAAATCCGAAGTCATTATAGGAAAAATGACGGGGTCATACATGGCAGCCTACAGCGCGTCAAGTGGCTTCGTGGCCTTGAATGAAGTGGAGACGGAGAGCTCGGGCAAGCCGAAGTTCAAAACACCCGACGACGACCCGATAGTGGTTACCGCCAAATGCACCAGAATCATGCTGGACGACAAGATCCTCAAAATGGCGCAATCCATTCTGGGGACCTCAGATGTCGCAGCATCAGAGGAAAGTTGGGCGGTACCCAGTATCAGGTGGATAAACGGAGTCCCGGGATGTGGCAAGTCAACTTGGATTGTCAAAAACTTCGATGGGGAGAAGGACGTGGTAGTCACCACCACAACTGAAGCCGCTAAAGATCTCCGAGAGAAGCTTGCGCGCCGCTTAGGAGATCTCGCAAGACTCAAGGTGCGCACTATGGCCTCAATCTTAGCCAACGGGTTCAAGAAGTCAAGTAGGTGCTACCGCCTCACGGTAGACGAGGCTCTTATGAACCACTTTGGGGCTATAGTCATGGCGGCAAAGTTGTCTGGTGCAAGCGAGATTGTCCTCATCGGAGACGTAAACCAGCTACCATTTTTGGACAGAGAGAACCTCTTCAAGTTAAGGTATACCCGCCCAAATTTGGTAGCCACCATCACGCAACAGTTGCCTTGTACACACAGCTGCCCGATGGACGTGGCTTTTGCTCTGAGCGAGATATACTCCGGTATATACTCCTCCAAGTCGACACTGTCGTACGCTCACTCCCTGAAGGTGGAAAGGTTCACAGGTGCGCAAATACCGCATATCGCCCAAAACACCCTATTCCTGGTTCACACACAAGAGGAGAAGTCTTCTCTTGTAAACCAGGGATACGGCACCGGCGAAGGGTCGCGCGTCTTAACCATACACGAGGCTCAGGGACTGAGATACGACCATGTCATTGTCATAAACACCAAGACAAAGAGGCTCAAGATCCACGACAGCGTTTCCCATGCGGTAGTGGCGATATCGAGACACACAGTCAGCTGCGTCTATTACACTGATGACGCCGATGACGCCACAGGCCGCTTCGCAAAACGAGCAATGGGTGCACCAACCAAAACGGTCGTCGACTACAATCTAAAGACGGCCATGCAGCACCGAGACGCAGCAGTCGTGGAAGCTCTGCTCAAAGCCGCGAAATCCCTGGCTGGCAAATCCAAAAATCCCTAACCAACACCTTGTAATAAAAATGCCTAAATACCAACTCCAAAAACCTAAATGTGTAAGAATAAAAATAAAATTTGTAATAAATGTAATAATGCCCTCAGCATCCCGGTATCTCCATGAGAGATACCAAGAAATCAAACAAACCATAACATAATTATGTTGATGATGCATTCTGCGTTATCAACTATAGCATGTAAAATTAAAATCATTAAATAATATTTATAGTAGTAATATAGTCTTAAGTGTGTGTGCTGATGCAGGCATCGACTCTACTGAGTCGGCGCATGCATCAGCGCATAGCTAAGTTATACCTGCATGTCAAAATGATGCCTGCCGGTACATGCATCGACTTTATTGAGTCAATGCATGTACCACCAGTATCAACGAAATAATGTAAATGTGTATATTATAAGAAAAAAAAAAAAAAAAAAAAAAAAAAAAAAACAATAATAATAATATTAAATAAGTAAACATATATATAATGTGATGGACTCGCATAGCTTAAGTAGAATAAGTAATATTTATAGTAATATAAATAATACATGTTGTATTTCCGATACAGGAGTATCAAATAAGTAAAATAAAATAAAAAGTACCTAAACAATTAAATAACAGCAAAAAAGAGCGCGGACGAAATGTCTGCGGTGAATAAACTCATTTAAAAAAAAAAAAAAAAAAAATATTTATGAATGAAGTACAAATTGGAGAACCAATCTAGAATAGAGTGTCATAATACGGTGTTTGGTCTTTTTTTATGTAATCGGTTGGCAAACAAGATGACGGCCTACATGATGAAAAGTGATTACTGCCGCCTATATCGGGTGTAAAAATACTCTTAACAAAACCGAGAGCCACGTATTCTTCCCCTCATTACGAAGATTTTTTTGGTATTAGGCCATACCTGGGAACCGACTGGTTATGAAGGTCAGTCACCATATTTTTGAAAGTTTTTCACGAAAACTAAGTTTAAATGTTATAATTAAACATTCTTACAAACATTATCAACATTTTCGAAATGTAGGCACAGTCTGCTGCGCGCGCGCTTACATTGCGCGCTACAAATAAAAGCTGTTTTTTAAAACCAAAAAATAAAAATCTTTTCCCAGCAATTATTTTTGCTGTATGTTACTTAGTTTTATATACAGTATGCGTAGACTTCGGCTTCGTTAAGGCTATTTTTACACCCAGTATAAACCTGAAACACTAAGAAGATTGCTGGTGCGTTGCAAACATTAGAAACAAAGTTGGAAAGCCTCATGTGCCTGTAATTTCACCGGCATCCATACCCTTCAAACAGGGACACAGTAAAGCTGCATGGCGGCAGAAGGTGTAGCATTTTGTATTCGTTTGTGGGCACTTGTGTTTATGTAACCAAATCATTGCAAATCAGCTTTAAAGTTAGCCCACGTTCACGGTGTCGACACGTTTGGTGCAGTGGCTGAGCGATTAGGTTTTGCGCTACGGATCAAGGGTTCGATTCCCGCACGGAACAAGTATTTTTATGGCCTACAGATAGTTGTTACGGGTCTGGGCGTTTGTGCATGTTAATATTTGTGTCTGTAAACGCACCTACGATACAGGAGAAATACTAGTGTGGGGCAACGTTTTTAACAAAAGAAACATAGAAAGAAGAAACCTACCTAGTACATAAAGTGACAGTTTTTTTTATTAGGTTATGTCTCCTGTAATCAAATTTTAACTGAAATATCCATATGCGAATTAATAATTACTTAGACAGGCTTCTTGTACACAAATGAAGTGTGTCGACCATGAGATACAGCTTAAGAGTCATTAGTCGCAATACGGTCTCTATTCTACTACACTGGCCTGCAAAAATAAGTATCACACTTTTAAAATCTCAATTTTTTCTAAACTGTAGAAGTTAGAGATTTAAAATAAAAAACGTTTTATAGGAATTTTTATCAGCTTTCTTTGAAACTATAGTAACAAAGTTAAACTCTTTTTTGAGTCCTTTTTGTTTCGAAAATATATCTTGTGTACCTAAAAAGTTATTGCAATTTTAAAAGTGTGATACTTATTTTTGCAGGCCAGTATAGTATATGACGTGTTTGCACGCAACAAAATACAAATGATTGGTATACTTAGAGTTATTGCTGGGCCGATAAATGATATCTCCGAACAAGAATTAATGAATAAAATCCTGTTATTAATATTTATTAGCACGACAAAGGTTAATTGGTAATTTGCACTGCACTCGAGGTATAATTGCAAATTAACATTTCATTTTCGTGAGATATAAATTGGTGATCATTTACAGAATGTTAGATATCCGAAACTTATTAGAATTCTACTTACAAATGAATAAGACGATCATACCAAATTCTGAATGTGAGTACCATGTAGGCTAGCTTTATACACGACTTTTGTAACTGTTTTGCGGTTTTGAGTATTTTTTTGTGACCTACGCAAATGTCCATCTAATTGGTAGCGTCGTGCGTCGGGTTGTTGAGCTCCCTAAAATAAGGTGTGAGCTACGCGATGGCTAATGCACGCGTGCCGCCAGTTAGGACAGGTCAACTCAAACCTGCTATGGTACTATCCTCAAAAGGCCATTCCAGACGTTGCCCTACATTCTTACACTCGCATAGTTTTTATACCACAATGTCTGGACTTTAAAAGAGACCTTGATCTCTGAGTTTACTTCGGCTTTTCTTCTCAGAGCTAGTCAGATAGGAAACGTCGGCACCATCTAGTCTTATAAACATTACAATGACTTGGAAAACAGTCTGTAACAGATTTATTTACAGTAATAAAAATCATTTATATAAGGAAGTCATAAAACATGAACATCAAAATGGCGCAGATTTCCGAAAAGGTATCTCCATAAAATATGATAGCTTGGCTAGAAACTGCATGCATGAATAACATGCGAGGCATCTTATTATTCACACATTAAATCACAAGAAGTCGTCCGAAAAACATTTTTAAAATATTAAAAAAAAGTGTCATATACCATTTTTATTACTGAAGCTTAAGCTTCGCGCCCACTAGGGTGCATAACGTGAAAAAGCTTGGCCCTCAAATACCCATCGACTTGTTAAGATAATATTATTCAAATCGCTCGAGTATCTTTTAGTATCCTGTTTGTAAGATCCCTGAAAAGATAGCAATTGTAGCGTCCTGCTCCAGTGTGACTAAGTTACCTAATATGAGTAGGTAGTTGCTTGTCACCACCAGCGTGTTCTGAAATTTACAAAAGAGCCCTGATTCTATGTTCGCTACTACGATATAAGGCCACACACATAAGTGAAACCCCAGTTAAATATGCAAGATTTGTTACGGAATCTTTTGCATTGTAGATAACTTTTTGCCAGCCACCAGTGAGTGAATAGCCTTAAACGCCATAACTCCTAATTACGCCGACAATACGTCAAAACGGTCCGCAGTTCTTTTGAATCTGAAAAATATATCATTTCATATATTAAAGCGAAAACGTTCTGTATTCATCATGTCGGTCGAAAGGATTTTTCGCGTGCAGTTTATTTCAATTAGTCGGTAAAGACGGCATTTACTCTCGTTGTGGAAGACGATTTATGCATGTTTATTATTTTGGTAAGCGCCGTCGTCTGGCTACAAATATAACTTTTGTTCGGATTCGATCGTCTTAATATACAACAGGAAGTTTTTGATATAAATTACTAATAAAATTATATTAAAAGCTATTAAAATTTGATAATAGCATTGATAATTCACGTTAGGTTCTTTCAAGAGCTTCCGACATAGTTAAGCTTAGTTTTTATGAAAATGTTAATGTTTTGATCAAAGACATATTTTATTCAAATAACTTTGCGATTCCTAGATAAAGAGAGTATTTTGTTTAAATGAATAAATTCTTAAGAATACGTTAGATCATAATATTACAAATGGTAATGGGGTACCGCAAGGGACAGGTGTTGGTCTACTTTAGTTTCACAAACAAAATAAATGCAATGCTTTTATCTTTGCATATTCACAAATTAAAGATGCAAGTACAATATATTGCGGACATTCAAACGGATTAAACATTTCATGTTTTTTATAAGTGCTCAAACGATTTCGTAAATTGACTTTTTTATTTTGTTTTGTCTACTCGGTACTGCGTCATTCGGAGATAGCGTGATCCCTATCGCAAAAAATATTTTCGCGATATTTTTTTATAAACTTGCATCATGCAACCAGACAAAGGTGAACGAAAAAGTAACAGATTGACGTTACTGTCTGCCAAATCGTATCTATCGTACGCGAATAATAACGCGGCGCCCGCGCCGGTGGCGACGAGATATTTCTGTATCATGAGATATTTAGTTGTTTGACATCGCGGATCAAAGTGGATTCTTATACGAAAACATCTTAATTCTTATAAAGAAGTCACAAATAATGAGCGAGCTTGCTAGCCTCGGGAAATTATTTATTGACGAGTATAATGGAAACCGTCTTGTCTGGCTAGTGAGACGTGTACTATGGATGATTTTAATAACCAATGTAAAACAATTTTAAATAGCATAATATGAACAGTAATGATTAATTGCTTATTATCACAAAACAAAGTATTCAGCTATGAACAGTGATATTTACAACAAGGTGCTTTTAATACTGTTTTCTATTCTATTTTAGTTTTATATTGGACAAGGATAATTTGATTACACGTAGCGGAGATGAGAATGTTGAGATGGATGTGTGGAGTGACGCGAATGGATAAAGTAAGAAATAAGTATATTAGAGGAAGTTTGAAAGTGGCGCCAGTGACAGAAAAGTTGAAAGGAAAGCGTTTGTCTTGGTATGGGCTTGTGCTGAGGAGGGATGAAACACATGTGACTAAGAGAGTGATGAATATGAATGTTGATGGATGGAGGGGGAGAGGGAAACCTAAGAAAAGATGGATGGATTGTGTGAGGGAAGATATGAAAGATAAGGGAGTAAATGATAATGAGACGGCTGACAGGGAAGAGTGGAAGAGAAAAACATAATGCGCCGACCCCAAGTAACTTGGGACCAGGGCAGGAAGATATATTGGACAAGGATAATTTCTTTGGTACTATAATTAAATATATGATATTCCATTTTTTTTATTATATTTTTTTGTTTACATCACCAAACCAAATAACTTTGAGACTTTGTATTTTCATATAACATCATGCCTGTACTCCCCGAAGGGTTGGGCAAGAGTGTATAGTGACACCCTCATGTCGCCGTTATGTTTAAGTTCCATGTAATAGGGGGCGAGCCTATTGCCATCAACCGGGCACAAATCCAAACTCCGGGCTGCTACTGAGGAATTTCACACGGAAAAATCCAATAACACTTTGCCCGACCTGGAGATCGAACCCAGAATCTCACGATCAGCAGTCGGGCTTGCCACTACTAAACGTTTTCAAACTTTCGCGATTTGTACACGTTATAAAAATACTACATCGGGTCTAATCGCGTACAAACTATCAAAATCATGGAATCCGGTCATCAGCAAGTGTTATCGTCGACGGGACGTTTTAGGCGAGTGTAAAGACGTCGTTAGTGTGGTGCGTCGAAGTACCGACGATAACAATATTGTTCAAAATCAAGATCAAGTGAGGGTAGATGAAAATACTCTTGCTTCACGAAGATGACAACTGCTCCGCCACTTCAGTCTACCCGTGACCATGGCCGGTGAAATTCGGTTGAAACGTCGGGATTAATAAGGTATTTTTCTGCCTTATAAATTTTCTACGCGATTAGACCCGATTTAGTATTTTTATAATTGCCACTACTAGACCGACGAGACAGTCAGTTATTTCTTTTTTCTCATATGAGAAATAAACATTGTCTTTATTATTGAGCCAGACAGCTATCTAGACTAATGAAACGATGTTTGTTACTTAAGCGTGAAATGGGACAACACACGCACCATTAAATCTAAAAAAAATGAAAAATCTTTTACACCGCTCTCATATGTACGACATCTCTGGATTTCACCAGATAATATTAACATTTTATATGTTTTGTCAGACAACAACGTAATTAATGACTCTTATAAAAATTATAAAACATCTAATTTATCATTGGAAAGTCCTCCAGACGCTCCGTACAAAAAACTGTAGACTGCAGAGGCGGTGAAAGTTGAAGAATTCAAAATATAATTTGGTGAAAAATTTATTGTTACTAAATTTAATTTAACGTTTTTTAGTAACATTAATTTTGAACTTTATGTTGAATTTCTTAGAATTTTAAATTCGGTGAGCTTTGTTAATTAAATAATGATGCCAGACGACATTTTGCACATGCATTGACATAATTAGTTACGGCATTATTTTGATTCTGTCATTCTTGTCGTCGTCGTGTGGAACAACATTCTGTTAACCAAAATGACTTCATATGTTAATAATAACTGACGATAGAAACAAAAGAATATTATCTAACACGTTGTGTGCATCTTGAACGAAATGAATCCTTTCACGCCTATTTAATTGGACGCACAGAATAAAGGATTCTTTGTCGGATTCCACGCTGTCCTTTTAATTACAGTCTGATATATCTCTTAATAAGGCTCGAGAGCTCTTTGTGTTTAATAAAAGTTCTTTCTCAGAACAATTTTGTTTTCGAATTCATCACAGTCAAAGTCATGGACGACATAAAATATTGCGTTGTAAAACTCAGTATAAAACATTTCCGGAATTATGGAAGTAAAGGGCTGAATTCCAATATCTATTTTTATTTAAGTGGCTTGTGATAAAAACGCTGCACCAAACTGCATATATACTCTAGCAAAAGTGAGAATTATAATATTTTCCTTATTTTTTGTGTCTCACTAAAACCCACATAGACATAAAAAAGTAAATAATTCAATTATCATCAAGCTCTTCATTATTTCTCTCAAGTTGATACTGACTTCATAGCATGTCATGTAGCAATATAGTAAGGTGCGAGACTGGATGTGGCGACGGGTCTCAGACGCTGTAATGAGCTCGTAAAGTGTCGCGAAACATTCGAAGACCACCGCGACCGAAACTGTGCCAAACTGCCAACGAATCGACGTACATACAACTGTATCTGTGTTCACCATTAGAACGGGTTTCCCCGCACTGTAATTCTGTTTTTTATTGAGCATACTTATAGCACTGAGTGTAGCAATTTTGAATATAATTTATTCCACTCAATTATCTAAAAACAAAAAAGTTTTGTGGTTGACTGAAAAGTATCATGTTCCATATTGTAAGTACTTACTGTACAGGTATGGTGTGTGACTGAGATGAAAATATCGGTAAAACCAATGATTTTTTTTATTATAAATTTTAAAAAATCCCACTGTTCGACATTGATAACACACAGGGCGTAGCCTACTTAGTTCTTGTGGTGGCTAATATGGGGAGATTATAATTATGTTTTGTACAGAATTGATAGAAATCGCCACCTCTTGGTTGAAGTACTTACATATAACGTTGTAAAGAGCTGATAGCTTTTTATTTTGTAAAAATTTTTTTCGTGTTACAATCATTTTGTATATCGTTCACCTATGGAAGGCGAGGGGGTCTGCCAGACTCTTACTAGCTAAAAACCCACCCCTCCTGACCGTCGGCCGGGGTCGCGGGATTCATATAAGCATGTACCACAACCCCGGAAAGAGCTTATACCTGCCATACCCATAATGCATTCAATTGACATCAATCGGCTTATTATTTTAAAGGCATGAGCAATATGTTCAGAAATACTTGCTTTCACCTTAATACATCGGTCGTACGTTCTGTTTCCTGATATTAAACATAGATTTTACTGCAATTTACTCGAAACAATTATACTTTCGTGTGACCGCCACCAAACTAATTTCACGGCCGATCTAGATCACAATTATTGTTGTTTCGTGGTCTAAGCTTAAACTAGTTCTATACTTGGCGGCTCTAATGATTTATTTTATGGAACAGTAAAGTTCGCCGTGTGGTCCACAGCTAAGAATAGACTAAATTCTGTCTTTGTAGTGGACATAAATGGTGACAGCGATATTATATTAGGGAAATTAACAGCAGGATTTATCATGCTCTAAATCAAATTTAATAATACTATCATCAACATACATAGTTCGTCACAGCCTGGTATGTACGAGTATGTCTAATCGATTGACTTTCTTGATAAATAAATTATTGCCGCTGAAAGTGCGAATTCAGAAAAAAAAGCCTTAAAACAAAGTATGTCATCTAAACACCTGGTAGATACAAGAATGTCGCAGAACAAGAAATAAACTTTAATAAACCAATTAATACTACATATAAATTAATTGATGGCCATTGCGTGATGATCAACCACAAATCAGTAACCACAGGTTAAGAGGTTTACCAAGACTTACACACATTTGAATAGAATACCATAATTTATAATACACTTAGCTGGATTATTCACTTCTAATCTCATTAGTGATCGTGATTGTGGTTTATGTTGTCTTAGAGAAATAATATAGAAATATGATACTCTATGACTTCAGGTGTTGAAGTGAAAAATGATCGAAATGATAAATTATATTGGAAGAAAATACTACAACGTAGAAATAATCAAATGCGTTAGGAAGAATAAATAGAAGTTATTAAAGTTGGAAACGCACACAATGAAGTTATTAATAAAGACAAAGTAAGTCCAAGAGATGAAGAGACTAATATTCATAATAATAGTGGCCCATAAACAAAGTTCTTTGTGTCCCCTATCAAATGTATTACTGTTTCAAGAAGTGTGACACGTGTTATTATTCCAATAACGAATATTAGTGAACACTAATTTGTTTTGCGCAAGGGCCAGCTTTCATTGCAATGTGTATGAATTCATCATCTGTACCACTGAGCTCTTGGCATCAGTTATGACCATCCATCTTTCTCATTTAATGTTCGTGTACATATATTTGTCAATTAACTTATAACTGAAATTTATCTCTTGCGAACAGATACATTATTTTTACTTATATTCATTTGAAACCTTAATCCATTTCAGTTTCCGTGGTTTCTTGGTAAAGGAAAAGTTAAATTATCTAATTATTTATTACTTGTAATTTTCTTTGAGTTTTTATAGATAATGTTTTACAACTAGACGAAGCTAGAAATCCATCGAGATAGTTAAGTAGCCAGTCAAAACATTCAACCTCTTCGATAAACAATACAAAATATTATTCCGTTGTGCCACCATCAGCGTGAGTTCTTATATTTATATTGCCTTCAGAGGAACTACCAAATGGAAACGAACTTTTATTTATTTTTTCTGCAACTCGAATTAAGTTTCCGCTCTACTGCGGTCAGTTCGCTTAAAACAATAGGAAATTCATTATTAAAATCGAAACAATGACTGGCCAGGTTATAAAACACTTCGGCAAAATCCTTACAAATTGGAAAAAAAAAATGTTTTGCCAATTTGCTTTTACTTCACTCTTTTTAATTTTATTTACGCTGAACACGTCGAGGAGCTGGGAAAGTCGACTATTCCACTCTTTGGTAGGTTAAAAGAAAGAGATGCAAAATTCTTCAATGAGAGGTCTAATGAGAAATGCAAAGGGCAAAAACACCGACTCGTGTTACCTCACCGGTGCGAGTATTTAAGGAAAAGATTTTTAACTGCACTTTGTGAAAGGAACAACAAACTCAAGTAAGAGTAAAGCACTACAAAATTCATAAATTTAAAAATAAAAATTGTGCTTTGCAAACATGATTTTCTTAAAGGTATTGCTCGTTTATAATTTTTTGGATTAATGCCAAATGTCATAATTTTATAACTTAGTATACAAGGTTAGTCGGAAAGGGGGTACTAAGCCCCGATCCACTTAATGTATCACTGAATATTGTTTTAAAGAATGGGTTGAAATTTCAAAATTCGATAAAAAAATAACAATAAAAAATGATTTTTATTTTAGGTTTTTCAAAAATTCTTCATCCCTGCTTTAGTTACGAATTCAGAAAATGAAGCTTCTAATCCGTGACCCCAAATATGGCCTAAAATGGAAACACAGCTGATCATAGCTGAGGATAGATAGAATTTAGCATATTTTTTATGAAATTTTTGCACACATATTTCTCTTAAATTAATGACTTTTGGGGAAAGATATAAAACAAAAGTTATCCATTATTATGGGTACTTAAAAACCCTTTCGGCTTAGTACCTCCTTTCCGACAAACCTTGTAGAACCTTGCAAGGATACTTAAACTAGGAAAAATATGATCTACAATCTAGTATTTGGTTACGTTCACCTTATTCAAAACTTCTAATAACATCTACTTGTAACATATTCTATCCTTTGACAATGTTATTATGAACCATTGCCTACAAATGTATGTTTAAGGGATTACACATTGATTCCTTAAGCTTTGCGTCCCTTTGATGTGTGTGTATTCTTTAGTGAATGTCTCATTCACGCTTCATTAAAAACCTATACAACAAAATGTAATCCTGCATTCGCCGCATATTTCAAATTTTAACTCCATTGTATATTCAGATCTTTGATTTTGTTTACGCTTATAATCTCTTAGTGAGCTTCCAATACATGATTCTATTACTTAACATACCATCACGCCTGTGTTCCTCGAAGGGTTGGGTAGAGGTGTATAGTTACACCCTCATTTCGCAGTTATATTTAAGTCCAATGTAGGCGAGCCTATTGGCATCACCACCAGGCACAATTTCAAACTCCGGGCTGCTACTGAGGAATTCCACACGGAAAAACGCAATAACACTTTGTTCGACCTGGGGATCGAATCCAGGAGCTCACGATCAGCAGTCGCGATTACCACCACTAGACCATCGAGGCTGTTGACTGTTACTTTGCCTGGTGGATTCCTCTTTTTATTTATATTTCTTGTTTGATATTCAAAACATAATTTAATATGACGACACGTTTGGTGCAGTGGCTAAGCGATTGGCTTCTGCGCTGCGGGTCATGGGTTCGATTCCCGCACGGAACAAATATTTGTATGGCCTACAGATAGTTGTTCCGGGTCTGGGTGTTTGTGCATGTGAAGATTTGTGTCTGTAAACGCACCCACGATACAGGAGAAATCCTAGTGTGGGGCAACGTTTTAAAAAAAAAAAAAAATATGACTTGGTCGTCCCTCATGAAATTCTTCAAAGAAAGATCGAGACTGAAATATGACGTGTTTTACCTATTCTACAAAGATACCTGTGAGTCACTGGTGATTTTGTTGATTGATCTTGTTTAACTCAAAGCAAATCTAGCACTCATGTGTTTCTAGACGACACACTAACAAAGTTTTACGTGTTGTATATTATTGCGATCATAAGCTCGAATATTACTATTACCGTGCGTTCACACAGCGGATCCGTCGGTACTGGATGTGTTGTTCACATCTGTACCGACGGATCAGTTAAACATATGGCAGCTGCGTCGTATCTGGCAGGCAGGATAAGATAAAAATAACGGATCCAGTATATTTTCTGGATTCGGAATACTATCGTGTATCTGAACTCGCTCATAAAACTACAAGCGCCATGATCAAAATAATATATAATAGATACAGGAGAAATACTCTGCCCTGCCAATCCAATACACTGTAACTTTTGAAAACCACATTTGAGATTTTTGACGATATATGTTTTTCCAGCATGTTTAAACCTTAATTTGAACGTAATACAGTGTTTTCTAGCTTGCCTTATATTGCAAAATATACATTGATATGGAAAAAATGTTGGTCAGGGGTACTAAACAGACTTAAAGAAACGGATTGGGCGTTGTTAAGGTAAAATACTGTAAGTCGAGTTACAGTCTTTTGGATTGGCACGGCAGTACTAGTGTGGGACAAAGTTTAGAAAAAAAAATGGAAAAAGTATAGTTTTGTGGAGAAACGAGGTGTGGTGTTCCTCCAACGAAGAGGGAGAATCCTCCTACCAGGCAGAGTCTTATACCTGGCGGGCCACTGCCCAATGGTTGATGTTGGGCAGTTGTATATAGGTATATTCTATCTGCGTGTCAAATCTCGATATCGCGATGCAGGATTTGTGACGTTTGAACAGCTGTCATTGTTGTCGCTGTAGTCTGTTAGACAATCGTCGTGCTGCGTAATTTTAATGTGGCGTGATAGATGCTGCCACAGTTTAAAAAAAATCTTAACACAGCACTAATTGCGAGACTGCAAACAAACGATTGTTACCGATTATTCTTTCGAATGCTATGCTTCAACAAACAGTATCGATGAATCGGTTCAACAATCGATTCTGTTATGAATGCATCGGATATGCTGTTGATAAACAATATTAATAATAATAAATTATCAGAACAAGCATTATTTTATGGCGCTTATTTTTGTGTACCACTAAATCACCTTTAATTCGACTTAATGTTTTTTTATATAGGTACCTACTACTTGCAAAATTACCAACTCAGTTGGGGAAAAAAGTAAGTACCAAGGAACGAAAAGCTTGATACTAGTTGATGAATTTAGTATAAGAGGCTACTTCATAGTAGGTATGTCTGCAAATATTTATTATTAAGCTATTTTATAGTATTGCAATCTCAAAAGGTACCTACCTATCCTAGTGTACATTTCTTTTTGTTGATTTTGTTTTATTTGGACTGCGTTATTAGTCTAGTGGTCGCAAGCGCGACTGCTGAGCATGGGGTCCTGGGTTCGATCCCAGGTCGGGCTAATTGTTATTGTGTTTTCCATTAGGAATTTCTCAATAGCAGCCCGGAGTATTGTGCCCGGTTAATGGCAATGGGCTCGCCCCCTATTACATGGGACATAACTGGCGAAACGAGGGTGTACTAAAAGCACCTCTGCCGTACCCTTCGGGGAATACAAGGCGTGATGTTATGTTTTATTTTGATCTGCCTGCCAACACTGTAGCTCCATTCTATTGCCCTCAACCCTTCAACAATGTTCTGAATACATTTGCAACTTAATATACCGTCGATTTCCGTGACAATCTCCCATAAACTCCCATGGCAACACACCATAATTCTTACTTTCTCCGCTTGATCGCGATAAGACACTAATAACCGAGCAATATGCTAATAACTCAATAAGTAACACTTATTAAAATATTGCTCTTATATCTGGGAATGGGAGAAAAATATATCGTGTCAGTTATTTATCATGGTTTGGTAAGAGTCAATTAGGGAGTGGATAAGGCTGGCCACATTATGGGCCACTAACTTGCTCGAGACACAGTCGATCGCTATTTGTAGCTGTAGTTAAAGAAAGAAAGAAAGTTATTTAGCACGAAAGCAGTCAGACACACAGACAAAAAAATCATAAAATACAAAACAAAAGAAAAAACATAAACAAAAAATAAAGTATCTGTGTGTCTAGCGGCTGCGCCAAATAGGTTCAGTTCAGCATAAATGTCAGACTACTAGTGCCTGACGCTGGTTTTCAACTGAACCCATTGTGACGTAACTGATGTAAACCAGTTCCAAATAGATAAATAAATAAATAGTATGCTTAAATAAACAAATAAATACTATTGAACTTTAATTACGGTTGTCTCAGTGGTCATGCCCGTTACCGTTTGGTGTATGGCCTACAGCTAAAAAGCAATGGCGATCAACTGTGTGTCGAGCAACTTAGGGTCGGTTGTTTCACGACTACATTACTTACAACTTTTTAACAAAAAAAAAAACCGACTTCAAATTGTCTATCTCCGAAGTTCTTCATCAGATCTTCACCAAATTTAAATGGGACCACTTCGAAAGAATACACTTTAAAAAAAAAACATTAAAATCGGTTCACAATTAGCAAAGATATCGAGGAACAGACATACAAAAAAAAAACATACAGACGAATTGACAACCTCCTCCTTTTTTGGAATTCGGTTAAAAAATGGCGTTAACGATGGTTAAATAAAAATAAGCGTTGTTTCAAGCTTTGTCGTTCTTGACATACGTCAAAAATTTGCTTTGGACTAGTATCCCTAATAACTTTGACGAAACGTCTTTTATGCCATGAAACAACGCTCTGCGTTTGACGGGCATTAAACATCCTACGTAATTGTTAATATTTGACTAACGTAACAAACTTTTACTGATCGTTTGAAACAACCGGCCCTAGTGGCTCATGTGTGGTAAGCCTTACCGTCAATTCATATTGTTTCGACTCCGGATCGCTCTCGGTGTGGTCTGCTTGGGATTAATGGTGGATTTCCATAACCTATCTATCGACGGTTAGGCTTACTTTAGATAGAAATTTGACATAAACTCCATAGAAATAAAGTCTAATTTCTATCTCTATTGAAGCAAACCATCGATAGTTAGGATCAACAATAGTGTCTGTCGATTAAAACGGTCATACCCGCGTAACGGGAAATTGGAACAGTAAAATAAATAAAAAATCAGTGATAGCCTAGTGGTGGGGGTTATACTGCCAAGTAATAGGTCACGAGTTCGAACCCAAGGCACGCACGTCTGACTTTTCGGATTCATGTGCGTATTGTATAATTATCACTTGCTTAAAACGGTGAAGGTAAACATTGCGAGGAAACCGGCATGCCTGAGAGATATTTTTCGACGGCATGTGAAGCCAAGTCACAGGCCCATGGGCGGCATAAACGTTGTCACCAGGTTAGTCACTAACCACACGAAAAGAAGAAGATATCTACATAATAGAATAAACCGTCGATAAATAGGATTAGCAATAGTGTCTGAAGATTATAAAAGCTAACCCTGAGTAACGTGAAATGGGGACAGCGAAGAAGAGGCGTGATAGTCGAACAGTAAAATAAAGCCATATTTATCTCTTAGGCAATGACGTCACAATCTCAGCACATTAACCTCAATTAACTGCACGTGCGTGACGCATTCACCAAAGAACCAGCCATCACGCATATCAATCAGCACCACCCTATCATCAGCCAGCATGCGTTATCAGCCAATCAATATCTCCGAAATGAATGGCGTCAACAATGTGTCGACCACAATACCTGATTGGCCACCTCCAGCAAGAACTAACCAGTTAAACTTGCCCAGGCTCGTTAATATGGATTATTATTTTATTGCCCACTAATTTATGTGTCGGTAGCAGCGGTAAATACTCAAGATGTCGGCTTTAAAAAGTGTAAATCTGATGTCATGTGGGAATGGAAAAGTTAATTTTACACTAATTTTCTGGATTCTTATGTCAGAATTAATGTAAGGGCCTAAGCCGACGATCAGCTATGTTTTTAACCGACTTCCAAAAAGGAGGAGGTTACTATGTTCGTCTGTATATATATTTTTTTTTTTTTGTTTTTTTTTTTTGTGTATGTTCATCGATAATTTCGCTAATTTTGTACCGATTTTGATGATTCTTTTTTTAATGGATAGGGTATACTTTGAAGTTGGTCCCATTTAAATTTGGTGAAGATCTGATGAAGAACTTTGGAGATAGACAATGGAACTCCTCAATGACGAACAGTACGCATATTGTGATGATGTGATTATGTTACGAGCAGCGTCTTTAGTAGGTCCAACCAAGTTTTAATTAAGGCCACTAAAATGAAAAAAAAAAACATTTTTACAAAAAATTTAAACCGACTTCAAAAAAGAATAAAATAATTACCATATAAAATTAGCAGTTTCAGAAGTCGGTGCCTTGAATTTGGTTCAGCGTGGATCAGCACCGACTTCTGAAACTGTTAATTTTATATGGTAATTATTTTATTCTTTTTTGAAGTCGGTTAAAATTTTTTTTTGTACCGATGTTTACATGCATCTAATCGAAAGCTTTGTAGTCCATATCGTCACCGGAAATCCAATACTACTTAAGCGCCATTTTTGGCGTAATTTTTGGATTTTTTAAATCCAATCTAACGATATCATGCTGTGCGATTACGTTAGGGTATCAATCTGTGTAAAACCTATAATTTTATGACCACCCATACTATGTGATTGTTACTTGTTGTAATTGCCTTATGAAATAAATAAATATACATAAATATCTCATTTTGGCCAAAAATGGTGCTTAAGTAGTATTGGCTTTCCGGTGACGATATGCAATACTTATCTACACTGTGAACGTTACGCGAATCGATAGTTTGTTCAGAATTATGACCGTGTGCTTAGGTCTTAACTTGGTGCATGGATAGTATAGTCGCCGGCACGTAACTTGGCAAAAGTAGAGAAGAGAATTCCTCTCCTATCTTACTTCTAAACAGACATGTTTATAAATAAATTATGGCAATAACCATAGAATAATGACAAGCAATAAAAGTGACCATTTTTTTGTTGCACTAAGTGTACATACATGCGCGAACATACTCCCACTACGCCAAAACCTTGCCAAGTTACGTGCCGGTGACTATATCAATGAAAACCAATGGCGTAATAGATTCTTGGTTGGAGACCCTTTAGGTCTCGCCAATAACTGCCCCGTTACGTAGAAACGGTCCGCAAGACCATCTACAAGCAGTCGAATAGGAAAAAAAGCAATAGTTTCTATTTTTTTAAGACGGATATGTTCTTCGTATCGCTCAAAAATATTTATTGTAATGAATATTTTATTAAAATCGTCAATAAATATTTGATAAATGTTTTAATTATCGATCCTATTTACATTCAAGTTCTTGTTTATAATGTCGAGAAATACTAATGCTAGTCCTATAACAGCGCCTCGTATATTAGTATTAATGTTAACGGGTAATTAAATATATGCATCATATAATATGCGAGACCCAATCAAGGTGGGCATAGATTAGTCAATCAGCTTAAAAGAGACACGGAATTATGTTGTATCTATACAAATAAATAAAATTAAAGTATCTGTTTGTACTGTCAAAACAACAGCTTTTTACTAAATGCATAACTAAGAAACGGTACACAACAAAAAATCTATTTTTATAGTTTTTGTCTGTCTGTATTCTACGCATCGGATCAACTCAGGTTGG
The DNA here is from genome assembly GCA_910594945.2 of Amphipyra berbera. Lineage (NCBI taxonomy): Eukaryota > Metazoa > Arthropoda > Insecta > Lepidoptera > Noctuidae > Amphipyra > Amphipyra berbera. The sequence continues at coordinate 1,480,043 of OU343136.1, read as the reverse complement.
ATGAAATGGCGACAGGTCACAGGGACAACTTGTGACCAAAGGATGCCCCTCAAGCTGAAGGGCAAAATCTACAAATCCATTATAAGATCTGTCGTGCTGTACGGATCCGAGTGTTGGGCCGTGAAGAAGACGGATGAAAGAAGATTACACGTAGCGGAGATGAGAATGTTGAGATGGATGTGTGGAGTGACGCGAATGGATAAAGTAAGAAATAAGTATATTAGAGGAAGTTTGAAAGTGGCACCAGTGACAGAAAAGTTGAAAGGAAAGCGTTTGTCTTGGTATGGGCATGTGCTGAGGAGGGATGAAACACATGTGACTAAGAGAGTTATGAATATGAATGTTGATGGATGGAGGGGGAGAGGGAGACCTAAGAAAAGATGGATGGATTGTGTGAGCGAGGATGTGAAAGATAAGGGAGTAAATGATAATGAGACGGCTGACAGGGAAGAGTGGAAGAGAAAAACATACTGCGCCGACCCCAAGTAACTTGGGACCAGGGCAGGAAGATGATGATGTCTGTCTGTATTCTGTTTGTTCCGGCTAATCTCCGAAATAGCTGATATTGACGGGACTTTCACTGGCAGATAGCTAGTGTTATAACTAATGCTATTTTTATTCTAGAAAAATAAATTAAGGGGCCGCTTATAAAAATTAAAACCCATTCGACTTCTACGCAGACGAAGTCGCGTGCTCAGCTAGTTGATAATATAAATAATATTATAATCATATTTGGTATTAGCTGTTACGTGTGACTTCTTCAGTGTTGTAAATGGTGTCGTGATTCTTTGAATTACCTTCTAAAATTAATTTCTGCAATGCCTTCGAGGCCTTCCTGGGCGTTTCAATTCTTTCATGCCCAGTCCCTGGGGCATTCTTCGAAAAATATTAACAAAAATTGAGACCGTCATTAGCATCATCCCAAAGTTAAGAATGTAGATGTTTAATACTATAATTATGATAATGAAAACTGAAACTATACCGCTGCCGTCAAGCAATAAGACAAGAATAAAAACAAACTGACAATACTATAATGTTAACAGCCCGGGAGAAGAATGATTTGTTAAAATAATGTTAAAAAAATTCGAATATTCACCCCCCTGTGGCTAAAACAAATCGTTTTGCTTACCAATAGTAGCATATTTATTACCAAACTGGGTATAAAAACCTGTGATAGCTACGTTAGTACGGGGAGGTCTACTGTGGAAAGCAATGTTGTCGGTTTCATTATTAGTAAATATACAAGAGTCTTAATAGTAACCAATATTTCTCAAAACATTATAGAAATCGGCCATTAGTCATCTATACACATTTTCTTGTCATATATTTACATGTGATCCCTAAAAATATATTAACTGTTTTCGGGGTACGCTATTTGTACATAATATAAAGTACTAGCTGTGTCCTCACGGCTCCGCCCGTAGCCTATGTTACTTAGTGATAATGCAGCTGTCCAACGGCAAAAGATTTTTTGAAATCGGTACAGTAGTTTTTAAGTTTATTCGTTACATACAAAAATCCAAAAATACAAATCTTTCTTCTTTATAATATTAGTATAGATAGTATAGATTTTAAAAGTCCTGGCTCAAAACTGGCGTCGCCAGGCGTCACAATTTGCAGTGGCTTGTGGACATGTCCCTATTCGCCGTTGACAGTGACGCCGAATATTTATACTTATATTTTCCTGTAAAATCAGTAATTATTAAGTATTCTAATTGTAGGTACTACCCAACCATTATTTTCACCATTTAATGATAAAATAAAACTGTTTTTTTTAGCCATCCTGATTTGAGAACCACAATCTCGATTAAGTATTTTGATCTACCGCCCCGAAATTCGTTTTCTGGACCTGGCAACACTACTGAACACCTACTGCAACAACTACAAAAACTAAGCACTCCATTTCCATTTACCAGTAAGAGTTGTTCCAGTCAAACGAGGACTTGTAACCTGTCACTTGCAGCCTTTAAATTTGGAACGTTATTATCTTACATACTAACCCTGATGCTAGTACCGACAGCAAACTGACCTAAGTTAAACCTAATATGAATAATTATATTTATGAACAATTATTTTGTAAACGTTTCGTTGTGTTTATTAACGTATTCTGCATGAAGTTGTACCATACAATACAATACAATTTATTGGACACACATGTAACTTAGACCGTTATAACACCCATATTCTAAGACGTTCCTCCAAAACTTACTCGACTCGACTCCACCTCGACTCAGTCTTTCTCACTACCATCGGTAGTTATAGTTGACATAAACATCCTCGACTCAAGATTTTTCCTCAGTCGAGGTAAGGAATCATCTGTCAAACTCAAGGTACCTCTGAACCTAACTTAAGGAAGGAAGTGTCAAAGTTCGTATGTAACAAAAATGAATTTTGAAGACTTTATCGAATATGCTTACGATAATCCTTACAACTATTTATTGCGGTGTTATTTGCATGATGCAGATAATTCAAATTATGAAGTAAGGACTTCACTCTACCTCGACTCATTTGAGGACCCCTCACTCGAGGAACCTCAAAGTTCACTCGAAATTGCGACTAGGGATACAATTTTGAAGGTGTTTTCGAGGCCGTCCTGAATCGAGTACGAGTCGAGTAAGTTTTGGAGGAACGTCTTAGAATATGGGTGCAAGATACAGTTTTGCTGGATTATGCTGTAAAGCACGTCAAACAGTCGGTCCCGGGTGTCATACGAATACCTATGACAGTCGTTACTGGTAATAGAAAAGACCCGAAAGTCTGATAACCGGTCTAACTATAAGATATCGGCATTGCCCAATAACTAGGTTGTGGAGGTCTGATGGCAATCACTCCGTGTAAAATACTAGTATTCATCCGCATCTGGTTAAACTGGAAGCTGACCCCAAACATAGTTGGGAAAAGGCTAGCAGGAAGAAGGAAGATGCTGAAAAGACATTTTAAATCGTAACCATATATAATAATTGTGGACGAAAAATGGCAATAGACTTGTTGGGGGCGAATTAAGCATATCATTTTCCTAAGTCTCGCCGGGCAAGCGAGTTGTAAGATCGAGAGTCGTAACCTGGCACCTACATTGTGCCCGCAGAATAACTGTAGGCTCATCACCTATTACGTGGGACTTAATACAAGAGCCGAAACGTGGGTGTACAGACTCCTGTAGTAGGAGAACACCTCTGGTTACCCCTTATGGCAGGGGTCGAGAACCTGCGGCTCGCGAGCCGCATGCTGCTCTTTCGATGCAAAATTGCGGCTCTCCAGATCCATACGCAAAAAATATATTTTTATTATCTAAACCCTTCAAATCGTTTAATCGATCCATAATTAAGTATTACAATATAGTATGATTGAGATATACAGACTATGATTGTCTATGTATTGGATTAACTATTTGAGTATTCCAGCTAAAATATGTATTAAACTAAAAATATTTGTATTTTTGATAGGAATAAATATGATTTCGTATTTAGTATTTTATTCAAACATAATGAGCAAATACTATAATATTGAAACGATTTTTAGTGGCTCTTTAAAAACTGTAAAATTTTGTAATTTGTAACTTTTGGCTCTTCCATCTTAAAAGGTTGCCGACCCCTGCCTTAGGGGATTACAGTCGTGAGTATAATACGTATCTATGTGTATGTATATTAAATGGTGGGTGTTATAAGTTGCAGTTATTACTTTCCAGTGGAAATAAAACCACAAACATCTAATCAATCAACTCCTCAATCAATCAACGTAGCTTATCATCCATGCATGCATCCAGCTTCATCACTATCATCATAAAACATTTGGACCGCCCAGCGTATGGTCGCTGGGACCGCCGGAGTGTGACGTCACTAAATACCCTGGAGATATCATCTTCCCCTGACAATTAGAAAATGGTCCGCCTTATGTACCACCAATTGTACATGAAGTTTAAATAAATAAATAAGGGTAAAAACTTATAAATTAGAATTAATTTCCATTTCACATGTCATATCTACAACTTAATCTCTGCAATGCGTATGTTAATGGATCAATTATTTAATACCAGTTTAGGTCGCGACGCTGCGCCTGCGTCGGGGTATCGAGGCAGTCGCTAAGATTATCTGTTTATTGAACATGCATGCAGATTATGTGGAGACTCTAATAATAGTTACATAAACTTGTGATAACCGGGTGACATGGATATGTTATTATGCGAAGATAAGTTGGACGTAGTTAAGCAGAAAGGACTCTACCCACACAGAGTAACTTTTGAGTTATTGACGTTTTAAGTTCAGAGGAGTCTTCTTCAGTGATGCTGTATTCAGATTTTGTTACGTAATTACACATCCTTGGTAAAATTGGTGGTTGATGGTTATATTGTGTATTTTGGACTTATTTAGGAAAATATAGGGTTGGATGATTTAAGCAGGTTGGGTCTTTATAGGTAATAAAAAGAAAATACCCGCCTAATATGTGGTTTGGTTCCCTGTCACAAAAAAACGTATTTCTTTTGTTTATTTCTTGGATATGTTTTGCTGAATGAAAGGCCCTACCTCATAGACCATTTTGGTACCAATACCTCATTTTTGACAATTTTGTGGATTGTCTTTTCTGCTAAACTACGTCCAGTTGTCAAATGTATGACATTCAAATGACGTTTACATTTTGACAGGTCGTCTAGGGATGATGGTCCTAGGTTGTCATGTTGAGTGTTTTATTTATACGGGCCTTTAATGACTTAAACTTGAAGAGGTCAGTCACTCTAAGGCCGGCTTTACACCTGTAAGTTGTCGTCACGTAAGTCCTTTACATAATTAACTTACGATAAATTTGCAAATGTAAACTCTTTTGTAAGCAGCTTATTGATAGATTGGTAAGGTTGAATAAGGGATGATTTCCACCAAACGGCTCGCATCACATCGGATCGGACAGGATACGAACGGATGCGGAGACAGCCGATCGCGTCCGGCAGGATGTCGACGCATACGATCAGCACAGTACCGTCGCTTGCGAACGTATCCGCTTCTGCGCCTAGTCAAATAGTTTCATTTCTACCGTGTTGACGTGTACCTTTGACAGGATCCGATCGTATACGACAGCAGCCGAAGGAGCCGATCGCGTATCGCAGCATTCTTTCGGCTACGATCGCGTGTCGCGGAAGACGGCCGCGGCCAAGCTGCTGTGTGCGGCTTGGTAATATAGACTTTAAATACTGTGTACACGATTTAATATCGTTTAAAGATTGTAAAATCCGTTCCGATCCGATGCGATGCGAGTCGTTTGGTGGAAATCATCCTTTAATTGTCATTCGCCTGGTCATGACGGGCTCAGCATTGAGCACCTAAAGTTTGCTGGTGCTCATCTAGCACGGGTACTCGCGATGTTCTTCACAGTGTGTCTGAGTCATTCTCACCTGCCCTCTGAACTCATGCGTACTATAGTTGTACCTATTGTGAAAAACAAAACAGCTGATCTATCACAAAAATCGAATTATAGGCCAATATCTCTGGCTACAGTGGTGGCTAAAGTATTGGACGGTGTGCTTGACTCTGAGCTTAGTAAACATCTGGATATTCATGAGGCACAGTTCGGTTTTCGTCCTGGCCTCTCTACTGAAACTGCTATACTCAGTCTCAAGCACACTGTGCAATACTATACTGAGAGAAGTACACCTGTGTATGCATGCTTCTTCGACCTGTCGAAAGCCTTTGAACTGGTGTCATATGACGTATTATGGCAAAAGCTCAGGAAAACAGGTGTGCATACACAGGTTCTAAGAATGTTTCAATTTTGGTATGCGAACCAGACGAACTGTGTGAAGTGGGCAAATAGCTTATCTGACGCGTATCGGTTGGAGTGCGGGGTGAGACAGGGTGGGTTGAGTTCTCCCAAGTTATTCAATCTTTACGTGAATGAGCTGATAGTTGAACTCAGCAGCACCCGAATAGGTTGCTCGGTTAATAATGTCTGTATGAATAATTTCAGCTATGCCGACGACATGGTGCTGCTGAGTCCAACTGTAGGTGCTCTAAGGAGACTAGCCATTTGTGAGAAGTATGGTAGTAATCATGGCCTAATTTATAACTCTGTAAAAAGCGTTTACATGGTTTTCAAGTCCCGCGGTATTTGTCCATTAAGTGTGCCAACATTAAAATTAAATGGAGTTGTGCTTGAGAAGGTTGATCAATTTAAGTATCTTGGGCATTACGTTACCGAGAGCCTTGACGACCAGGTAGACATTGAAAGGGCGTTGGCAGTCAAGGGTAATATGTTGGTCCGTAGGTTTGCTCGCTGTAGTAAAGAAGTCAAAATAACGCTGTTTAAAGCATACTGTCAAACTTTCTACACGAGCAGTCTATGGGTCAGTTATACCCAGAGGTCTCTTGACGCCTTGCGCGTCCAATACAATAATGGCTTTAGGATGCTGTTAGGGTTACCCCGTTTTTGTAGTGCCTCCAGTATGTTTGTGGAAACGAGAGTAGATGGCTTCCATGCCATCATACGCAAGTGGGTTGCCTCTTTGCTAAGAAGAGCGCGGGACAGTAATAATGGCATCCTAAAGATCATTGCAGACAAGTATGACTCCGCTATCATGAGGAGTTTTGTTAAAAGTATAGTTAGGTAGTGAAATGTTAAAATGTGATGAACTGTGTTATTGTAAGTTACTACCATAGGATAGGAAAATTGTTACTAAAATTATTACTAAAAATATGGACTCTTGACTGAATAAATAAATTTATTATTATTCCGTTTATTCATTCTATATACATATTTTGTTACATTTTTAAATATTTCAATAAAAATCATAAAAAAAAACATTTAAAAATATAAACAATAGGGTTCCAGCGGCAGCAGGAGCAGGGTCCAGGCTACCGGCAGTTAGGGCTTATTATTATTATTATTATAAGTCACTTATATAAATTTTACGGAAGCAACTTACAAGTGTATTGGGGGCCTAAGTAACATCAGATACTGGCCTGAATATTATGAATAGAAAACCTGACTAGCTGTGTTCTAATTAACGGGTGCATCACCCATTTCTTTGGCAGCTTCCCGAGTGGATAGTGATGATAAAATATACTAGGTTTATCCGAAAACTACGAACTCGTAAACATCTTAAATAAATCGACTATTACCCAAACTACGTATAAAAATCGTCTAATAAACATAACACTTTATTAGTCGCTTCTATATCTCCGTAATTAGTGTTTGGTGAAAGTGCGTCCCTTGTAATATACAAGTTAATGCGTCCAATAGATTTGTGAGATTACATTCTAGTGATAGAAAACAAGTTGATTAGTACGGGTTATTGAGGGGTGAATGACCTTTTGACACGTGGGATTAGGATTGAAGTTTTGAAAAAAGAACAACGTACATACTCGTAATAATTGTCACAGTCTCGCCACTTCAGTTGTCCAAGGTGAGGGCGTGATGTCCCAAGCCGGCTTTAAAAACCGTCTATGTCAAACTCTTTTTGAACCACTGTACGAAGTAGATAGTTACACTGTGATTTTGTTATATCCTCCTCTATTATAAGGAGACTGCTTCGAATAGAGGGGTACTGCCTATAGTTCCTTTTATCGACAAAAACGTTTATGGCTGCTGAGTTAACCCTCTTGCACCGATGACAGTGCTGTCCATCCCAGACTGGCCCGGAATACATCACCTAGCAAGTCCAATGTTTACCCGGCTATATGTCGGTCGTCAGAACCTCGTTAATCAGAAACAGGGTGCACCACTTGCAATTGACGTTGAGGATTACGGAAACTTGCTGTTCCACAAACAGAAAGCTAAATTTTCACAAAAGGAAATAGGACATTTGACGATAATATTTATTGTAAAGGAATAATATTTAAGGACGAAACTTAAAACAAAGGAATAGTGGGTCTGTTTATTTGTCTTCATAACGCGGAAGGCATAAATTTCAAGTTACTGCTTAGACACCTGGGCGACTTCTGCAAAATAAACCATTGCTACCTAACGTAGTCAGTAGGACATTTTACACTCGGTTGGAGCCAGAGCAGTGTAGTCACACTAAGAACAAATGCATTTCTACTATAGTTGGACCGTTAATTCGATGCAGTAACTTGACAGTTCAAAGCAAAATATGATACAATACTAAAACTAATAGTGTTGAAAAAAAATAGTTCAATTTAAACAAATCTCTACAAATTCTTTGTACCTCTTCACAATGCTGTTCTCCTAGACCCAAATTGACTGATAGAGAATGCCTTATGACATTAAGTCCGCATTATGTACCACAATTGTGCATTAAAGTATTAAATAAATAAATAATTAACCTTATGTTTAGTTAATTGACGCTTCAAAAACGTCATATCAATAGTTACTAGTGGTTACGGCTATTTTTAATAGTGATATATCGTGTTTTGATCCTCAAGTTATTAAATTCAATAAAAAGTATGCTTATAAGTACATTATTAAGTTCATTCGATTTCATTCATTATTTTTTTCACTACCTTTTTTTTTGTCTAAAACTGGTATCCCTCTAACTGTCAAGATACTGCATTGAATTAACGGTCCAACTATAGTTGTAGACTTCGAACTAGCTGCCGAATACCAACACATCTTACTAAGGCTAGGCAGCGTGCTCATGCAGATTTGAAAGTGAATAGCGTCTTCCGATTGTCACAGAAATAATTATTTTGTTTGAAATAAAAAACATTACCCCACACTAGGATTTTTCCTGTACCGTGGGTGCGTTTACAGACACAAATCTTCACATGCACAAACACCCAGACCCGGAACAACTATCTGTAGGCCATACAAATATTTTTTCCGTGTGGGAATTTAACCCACGACCCGTAGCGCAGTAGCCAATAGCTCAGCCACTGTACCAAACGTGTTGTCAATTATGAGATGGGGAACAAATTAAAAACTTAAAAATAGTCGTGTATCCTCCATTATTGTGTTGTGTGTCCTCCATTATTATTCTAAAACCACGTATCGTAGAACAATGTATGTACTAACTAATCAAATTAAACAAAATTTCTTTCTCCATAAATTATAAGAGTTTTGAACACAGTTTGTAAAGTATTCATGCTTCACATAAATTTAAATTCCATGAAGTAACAAAACGCTATGCATAAATTGAGTGTACTATCAAAATCTCAAACTATCGTCACCTCATAGTAAAAGAAATCGAGTACTAAGATTCAATGATTCAACACGGCCGGTATATCAACGCAGGCTGCCACATAAACTCGCATATGGTGACGTTATGAAATACGATTATGAGCGAAACGTAAGCCCGATTCGATTGTTTCAAAATCGTTAGTTTCCGCGACTGTGTTGCCGCTCGATACAATACGATTGTTGATCGTGTACTGTTGTATTTCTTTATTAGCAACAGAATTGATTCTTGTTAGACCGTAAGTCATGTTTTGTCGTGCGCACCGTACTGGTACGGTCGACAAGTCAATAATTTTGTCTTGTTTTGCAAACCGTTTACCGATAATTGAGTGAAAGAATGTAATTGACTTGGTGATCTATAAATAGTTTTAGTAATTGAACTGGAAGCTGCGTTAATTGAACACTGCGTTTATGGTGTGATTACTGGGTGTATAATTGAAGCTTGAACGAGGTGATTATAAGATTAATTCTGAACCTAAAATTACAAGAAAGATACCTACCTAATCAACAACCTAACCGATTGACCCATCGAGCTAGTGTTGCCGATCGATAGGCGAATATCGATAGCAGTACGATAGTCTATCGACAGTTCAACGATAGTATGACTATCGATTATACTATCGATACTATCGGTAGTATCGATACTATCGATAGTCCTATCGACGGAGTAGCTGATTTTCAATTTAAACTATCGATAGTGAAAATATCGATTGTTCGGCAACACTATCGAGCAAGTCGGTTATTAATATCATGTATGCAGGTACTTTAGTGTAGCATACAGCTGATGATGTTGTACACAGCACAAGCATTTATTTAGTAAGTAGTAGTAGTAGAGCTTCGTGTGACGAGAGTTCTTCCATTATGGTACTACCTACCACCGTAATTATTTCTGCTGCCAAGCAACATTGTTGTGTATCGGATTGGAGGGTGCTGGTGAATTACAGACACATTAAACTTTTAACAAAACAAGTGAACAAGGCGAGTGTAGATGGAACAGTTGGAAGGGGCCGACCTCGGCGAACGTAAGACGAACAAATCGCGGGCGTTCTCATAAAAGGCCAGGTTGGTAGCACCCTAAACCGACGAGCATGCATGAGAAGGTTAATGAATGTACATGAAACGAAAGGGGTGTGTCGTGTCAGATGGAAATCTATAGTCTCTGCCTACCCCAATACGAAACAGGCGTGATTGTATGTATGTATGTTAAACTTATAAATTGTATCTCTAAGATTGGCAACACATCAGCAATCCTCTTGCTGTTGTAGGTGTTATAGGTGGTGGTAACCACTTTACTTTAGGTGAGCCGTCGCGTCGACCTGTTTATCAACATATAACATTTACAAATAACGACTATAACATAATATAATATGATGAAAGGATTCAAATCTGGAAATTAAATATCAACATTCCCATTCACTGTTTTGCCTAGCCATTTCCCAGCTATGTTGGGGTCAGCTTCCAGTCTAACCAGATGCGGCTGAATACCAGTATTTTACACGGTCATTATACCTCCGATATCCTGAGGTTAGAACAGTTGTCAAACATTTGGACTTCTGATTTCCCGTAACGACTGTCATAGGTATACGTATGACACCCGGGACCGACTGTTTAACGTGCTCTCCGAGGCACGAAGGGCTCTCGATATGTAACGAACGGTCACCCATCCACAGACTGACCGCGGCAAGCGCAGCTTAATCTTGCAAATCGTATGAGCCACGCGGTTGATAATTAACCACGAGTCCCATTTACTGTTAAATGAAAAATCTGAAGCGCCCTCTGGACTGTTTTTAACCACGACATAAATTGAAATTAACAACACTACCAAACTGATCTTCTGAACTCCGTGTCAAAGTAACAGTAAACTCCGACCCACTATCACAACATATCTTTCTACTATAAAAACACCATTAGAAAAACACTAGTAATAAAACCATCACTAAATGAAACTCTTCCGAGGGCTAAGCCGATACTATAAAAGTATCAAAACGCTCCGTATTTAACACATAAACACACCTTATGAATTTTGATAGTTTACCTCAAAACTGGAATATGGCTGAATCTACATTGAAATGAGTTGATTTTCTTAGATTGAGTTGTTCGATAAGGTTCGGAGGTTTTCCGACAAGATACTCAGTTGGTGGGTAATATATAGGCGAGTGGGGTCGTATATTAGATCAACTTGTGCGGCGGTACGTACCTACCTATCTACCTACTTATCTTACGTAACAAGGTGTGGTGATATTAAGCTAATACTGATATGTGTGACTGCTTGGAAATTGGAAAGACTTTAATGAATGTGTGGAAGTAAACCTAGAGCTATTTTTTTCCTAGGTGTACTTAGGTAGTTACCTGTTAGTAGACCTGCTGTTTTGTATGGATCGGAATGTTGGGCCACAAAAAGGACAAATGAAAGGCAATTGCAGGCAGCTGACATGATAATGCTAAGAGGGATGTGTGGTATTACGCGAATGGATAGAATTAGAAATGAGTATATAAGAGGAAGGCTGAAATTGGCGCCGGTGACTGAGAAGTTGTGTGGAAACCGGTTGTCATGGTATGGGCATGTGATGCGGAGGAACGAGGAACATGTCGTGAGAAAAGTATTGAGTATGAATGTGGATGGATGGAGTAGAGGAAGACCAAAGAAGTGATGGATGGATAGTGTGAAAGATGATATGGCTAGAAAGGGGGTGACTACTGAAATGACGGCTAATAGAGATGTATGGAAGAAGAAGACATACTGCGCCGACCACAAATAAGTTGGGATAAGGGCAGGAGGATGATGATGATGTACTTAGGTAGTTACTGGATTGCGGGAGTCTGATGGCAATCGCTCCGTGTAAAATACTGATATTCAGCCGCATCTAGTTAGACTGGAAGCCGATCAACATAGTTGGGAAAAGGCTATGAGGAAGGAAGGTACGCGAATTGTATTTGATGTTCCTACGTGATCTACTTAAATCATATTGTATTTAAATAAAAATACTGTGTATAAATAAAAAAGTACTACACACACTGCATAGTTATTATTTTATTGGTGCCAATATCTATTAACCTTTTAACCGCTTGAGTCGCATTTCTGCGACAAATATTTCCGTGCCCCTTCCGCGCGTGTCGTATTTCTACGACAGAGAACATGCATGGTTTTTTTGTTCTATTTTCGTCCTATGAACTGCGTGGTACAACTAAAACGATTATTCAATAGAGATATGATTTACAACAATTACTTAAAATTATTTCATAGCTCTAAGTATTGAAAAAGCTTAATATTAATTAAAAGCTTAATTTATTGTAGGTATTATTTTATCGATTCGTAGTCGCGCGCTAGGGGCATGGCAATTGATATTAAGGCTGCCTGCCCACTGGAGCGGAGAGGAGCGGAGCGGTGTGTAGCTAACCAATAGAAATGCACAATATTCATAGAGCAAAGCGGAGTCGTGAATTGTATGCCATTCTATTGGTTAGCTCCACACCGCTCCGCTCGTCTCCGCTCCAGTGGACAGGCAGCCTTAGCCACGCGCTTAAAAGGTTAAATAATTAATATAAAACATGTTTCTTTTCTGTAATTAGTTAAAATCTGACGAAGACAATCTAAGGCAGACAATTATTAATTTCCGATCAATGTTTTTCGATTCTAAGTTGTACAAGAAAATATCAACATAAATAAAGGACTTTAGTACGATAATTTTCCACAACAACAATATTTGTTACAGTAAACCTCTAAGCTACTCTCGCAAAACATAGAAATTCAAAGCATTCGATATCAATAAACATGTATAACTTATTATAATACCTACATGATATAGTATAAATATGTGCATATATTTGTACAATAGCGATTATCATAATTTTGTATCGACAGTTTCTGAGAATCGAGCTATATTGGAAGCTCATTTTTTAAAATTCAATTAATTATGAAACAAGAATATTTTTTATTTTGTAATTTTTATGATAATAATTTATTACAATAAATATATCTATTGGTACACCACAGACTACCCGTCGTAGATTTCTTATGACTTTCTTGTCCATCCAAAGATTGTCTATCGCTATTTGTGATAACACCATACATATATACATAAACTCGCGCCTTTTTCCTATGGGGGTGGGCAGAAACTATAGAACGCCACATGCTACGACCCTTACATACCCGCATATTTCGCTTCATCCACATTCATACATCTTGTCATACACGCACGCCGGTTGAGAGTACTACGCACCTGACCTTTGTAAAGAACATCACCAATAACATCGATGATTGATAAGACCATCTATTGTACAAATCATAATTATACATGCATTGTCCTATTCTGCTCGATGGTTTAGTGGTGGCAAGCTCGACTGCTGATCGTGAGGTCCTGGGTTCGATCCCCAGGTTGCGCAAAATGTTATTGGGTTTTTCCGTGTGGAATTCCTCAGTAGCAGCCCGGTGTTTGGATTTGTGCCCGGGTGATGGTAATAAGCTCACCCCCTATGATATGGGACTTAAAGATGACGGCGAAATGAGGGTGTTACTATACACCTCTGTCCAACCCTTCGAGGAATACACGCGTCATGTTATTTTGTCCGATCGATACCGGTATAATTCTCTAATTTTTTTGCCTGAATATCTCAGGCTAGTGTTGAGCACCACTGTCTCAAAAACGCTTTGCGATAATTTGTTTTGACTTTCGAACGATAATACGACAAAACTCCCGATAATGGCTCTTATATTCAACGGCAATACGTCAACATCCATTGATGGATTAATACCTACGATTATAGTCCTTGTAAACGCATACAGCGTTGGAAGTTGAAGTGCTGCCAACATACCATGTGTACGGAAGAATCTCCACAGACACACTTCAAAACATTTGTTATAATATACGTGTATTATGTCATGTTAGTCCAAAGAAAACACGTCGTTACAACGCATGGATTTATTTTATATTAGAGAAGCTTAGCTTCTTTGAAGCTTATGATAAATGATATACATGTGTTCCAAACCTAATGAAACATCGTCGTTCCATATCTCACTCCTCAAGAAATTTGATTACTTTTCCTTTCTAGTTGCCGCCAAGGAGCTTGTAAGTATTTTTTTGCCATAAGCCTAATGATTAACTGTCTCCTCCAAGCGATTATCGCAATTCACTATTGCGCAAATGCCTCTACCAATGTGTGCCACAACACCAGCTTCTCTGTCTATGAGTATACCTCACCTTCTTCTTCTTCTTCTTCCTGCCCTTATCCCACACTAGGTGGGGTCGGCACTACAAGTATTTCATAAATCAATGTTGTTAGAGGATTTGGCTTATTGTTTTATGACCGGCCGCCTGCCTGACGTCAACCCTCCTTGGGAATGAGTATACCTCACCCACCTATCATCTAAACCTTTAGCAGTGATAGCGTAGTGGTGTGACCGTCGGACTGCCAAGTCATATAGGTCTTGAGTTCGAACCCAAGGCACGCACCTCTGACTTTTCGGAATCATGTGCGTATTGTATAATTATCACTTGCTTAAAAACGCTGAAGGAAAACATCGTGGGAAAATGCCTGAGAAATATTTCTCGACGGCATATGTAGCCAAGTCAGACGCTCATGGGCCGCATAAACTCTGACACCAGGTTAGTCACTAACCACACGAAAAGAAGATCTAAACCTTTTCAACGGAATAGCTCTTAGTGTGAACCAATCCTAAAGCATAATTATGAAACATAATTATATGAAACATATTTATGTGGAGCTAATTTATATGAAGTAACACTCGAAGGTCGAATACCGAAAATTATCACAGATCTCAGTTATTGGTGATTCTTTGAAACCGCCTCTTGTTTATGATCAGCCTTAATTTTTTAATAACGACAAGAATTCCTACCGTATCTTGATCGCGGCTGAATAAATTTGCAATATGACGAAACATATTATACCAACATACCGCAGTGATAGGTAGGTACATTTTTAGGATTTTTTGTTTGAAATATTTTAAATACCAAAATTAATTATTCTTGGTCGACTCTTCACGTGACCATATGGCTGGCCTATATTTTGGCCAAAGAACCAGCATTGCCATACAATGTGGCAATGCTGCCAGCCTTTTGGGCACTTTTCCTGTTGACAGCGATGCGGACGAATTTTTTGATGCCCTTTGATTGTTTTACTTTATATTTGTATTATAGTAGTTAAGATTTATATTGGAGAGAATTCAGATTCATTTATTCATCAAATATAAGCTAACAATTTACACCAAATCGCTTATATCAATGCTAATTCTACAAAATTACATTAAAGTTTTAAGTAAAACTTCTTAGAGCAAAAAAAAAAAGAAAAAAAAGTATATTGTATAATTATATTAGGATAATTCTGTAAATGAAAAAATGAATTACGACCACAACATAAGATAATTATTCTTATATTACTGGATTAAGCAGAGCAAGGCATAACTACAATCAGTGTCACAACATTATTCGTAACTCAGTGTCATAACATTATTCGAAACAGTTTTTTTGGCATAATATTCCTATTAAAAGTTTCAAGTGAACCAAATTTGTTGATATCTAAAGCCCTTTTCAATAAATTAGTCCACATACACGTGGGAAGGTAATCGATGCCCTTAAGATAACTGTAAAACTATGTTATTCAATTAAAAACATACCGTCGCCGCGTCGCTGCGCCTGCATAATCCGCTGTGTTTTTTTTTTATCTGTCTTTGATGCTATTTTATAATAGTTATCAAGCCACGTGCACCTGTAAAATCTGTTTCTTGATAATTTATTTTGTTAAGAAGATAGCAAAATAAATTATTAGAAAACGTATTTTACAGTTGCACGTGGCTTGAGAACTATTATAAAATAGCATGAAAGACAGATTAAAAAAAACAGCGGATTTTGCAGGCGCAGCGACGATACTAACAAGTCTATGCCAAATCTAAATTCTGTATTACCTCATTTCATTACATTTTCTCATTTCCCATCGCGTACCATACGCGGATGTACGACGTGTCAATCTTCCTCCTATCCTTTTCCCAATTATGTTGGGGTCAGCTTCCAGTCTAACCAGATGCGGCTGCATACCAGTATTTTAGACGGAGCGACTGCCATCAGACTTCCACAACCCAGTAATTGGGCAATGCCGATATCTTTAGACCAGTTTTCAGACTTTCGGGCTTCTGACGACTGTCGTAGGTATTCTTATGACACCCGGGACCGACGGTGTAACGAGCTCTCCCAGGCACGGAGGGGTCTCGATATGTAACGAACGGTCAACCATCCACGGATTGACCGTGGCAAGTGCAGCTTAAGCTCGCAAATCGTATGATCACGAGCCTCTCATGTGCGAGGTGTCAATAAGATTACAAAATACGTAGGTACCTAAGCGACCAAATGAAAATACACTTTATATCCCAGTCGGAGAATGCTAAGTGACTGAAATAGGATAACAAACCATCAACAATAAAGAACAGACTCCGGAAAAAGAAATAAAATTCCACAGTAGACATTATTAGAACTATAGTGTAACAGACAGCCTCACTAGGTCTCTAATAGCAGGGCAGATATATATGTTACAGCGAAAGTAATAAATCCGGATATTATATATAGTGTCCAACCATAATATACAAGGTTAGTCGGAAAGGGGCTACTAAGCCAAAATGGTGTTAAAGTACCTATAATAAGGGATAACTTTTGTTCTACAACTTTCCCCAAAACTCGATAGTTTAAGAGAAATTGCTTTTCAAAGATTTCGTAAAAAATATGCTAAAATCTATCTGTCCATAGCTATGATCAGTTTTTTTTTTAAATTTAGGTCATATTTGAGGTCACGGATTAGAAAATTAATTTTCTGAATTCATAACTAAAGCAGGCGTGTTTTTTTTTTGTAAAAACTAAAGTAAAAATCTTTTGGCATGCAAATAAAAACGAATTTTGAAATTTTAACACTTGCTTTAAAATAGTCATCAGTGATACTTTACCCCCTTTCCGACTAATCTTGTATATAATATCTACTCAATTCAGACAAAGTGATAATTGACACTGAATTAATCACATTGACTAGCTATTTTAAATATCTTGGAAGACGTGAATAAAGTAATAAAACAAGTATAGATGAAGATTATAAAGTTTTATTTCAATTTGCCTTAAGCATAACTATAGGTGTAGCAATAAGATGCTGTTATTTTAAATAGTAATAATTATAATTTTTATTATAAATTTTCCAAATATTATAATTAACATTGTCATAGATAATAATTTCACGTTAATTTACATTGTCATAGATAATAATTTAACGTTAATTTAAAAAAATACTTCTACTACTAGATTAGTAATAGTAGTGTTAGTATTAGTAGATTAAATTACTAGATTAGACTAGATTTGACCTGTTATTATGAATAATATCCGGATACAGTTATTAATTTATCACATTGTCTAGACAATTTAGTCATAACATTATAATGACCATCCATTATGTATAATAGCTATTTAATCACTATGACTGTAACATATATATAAAATCATTTTATTTCTAGTAGCACGTAAAAATTCCACGTCCGATGTCACTATTTTTATAATTACAACATTACAACACTTTCCTAGAAACCGTCTCAGAATACAATTAATTTACTCGAACGAAGCGATCTTGATACTTGCAAAATATATTTATTGTTCGATATACATATATTTTTTATAAAATCTACTGTTTCTTCAGTTCATTTGGACCGATGCCAGGTCTTTAGCGGTTGGAAATAGGACCAGATTCGAGAGACCTTCCTCGCCTCTCTGATTTATCGTGTGAGTGATAAAGTGCGGGGGTATTAGAAGGGATTTGTGGATCAACATTAATTGGTCAGTTTACGTAGTTTGACATTGCGCTTGCGTTGATTGTCTCTGTTTTGGTTTTAATCGACTGCTAGTTCGGATTAGGTTTTAAATGTGGTTTTGCAAATGAAGTGTTGTCGGTTTCAGTTTGACGTTTTGTAGTATATCAATGTTTATTTTATAGTAATACCAGTCGTTTCATTTATGCTAAATTCAGTGAGCTAATGGTACTTGAACCAAGTATTAGACTTGTTTATTTTAATTATGGAAACATTAAAAAGATAATTTATATTATCTACAAGCACTTTTGATTCATATTACGGATAACATAATGAAGATTATGGTTTGTGGTAGTAGTTTTCTTGGTGAATGTGGATCCACGGACTTGCTGAACTTTATGTTACTATCCATTCAGCTGATAAAATTACTTCCTTAGTCTTAAATAACACGACGCCTGTATTCCCCGAAGAGTAGGGCAGAGGTGTATAGTGACACCCTCATTTCGCTGTTATGTTCAAGTCTCATATAATAGGGGGCGAGCTTATTCACATCAACCGGGCACGAATCCAAACTCCGGGCTGCTACTGAGGAATTCCATACGGAAATCAGACAAAATCAAACTGGTTGCTATTTTAATTGTATAATTTATTTTTTTAAAGCCATTTATTTTAGATTCTACGAGTAAGTACCTAAACTCACACACTGACCTATTACTTTTAATTTTTTGGGAAAACGTATACTTTTGCAATGTTTGTAAATATGTGAGCACCATGTATCTATCACATAATTAATATGTCATTGTTTTTTTTTTACCTTTTGTGTTATATTAATTTTATTCTAGGTGCATCGTTTTCACATATAATTGTATACTTAATGTACCTATACAAATATTTTAAGACATTCTAAAAGAGTAACGGTGGAGTTTCTTGCCCATTCTTCTCCATACGAAACTACCTTTTGGAAGGGGCAACTAGAATCAATTCTATTTTCTTTGTAACTTTAACGTTAAAAAGTGCCTTTTACGTGCCTAATTGAAATAAATTCTTTGACTTTGACTTTGAAAAACCCAATAACACTTTGCCTGACCTGGGGATCGTAACCAGGACCTCACGATCAGCAGTCGCGCCACCAATAGACTAATGGGGCAGTTGTCGCATAGTTTTTATGAAAGGCTATGGAGAGAGACTATAGGGACTTATTTTTTATGAAAGGCTATGGAGAGAGACTATAGGGACTTATTTTTTATGAAAGGCTATGGAGAGAGACTATAGGGACTTATTTTTTATGAAAGGCTATGGAGAGAGACTATAGGGACTTATTTTTGCTCGAAAGACTAAATGACTCTTTTTTATTATTAAAAGATTAGTTAACATAATATGATTATCAATTGCGTTAACAATGTGGAAACTGGCATACTTGAGAGGGCTACAAAAAGTTCTCGATGGTGTGTGTAGTCTGCCTACCAGCACCAGGCCAGCGTGGT
Organism: Amphipyra berbera; assembly: GCA_910594945.2. Classification (NCBI taxonomy): domain Eukaryota; kingdom Metazoa; phylum Arthropoda; class Insecta; order Lepidoptera; family Noctuidae; genus Amphipyra; species Amphipyra berbera. Next base: position 1,460,654 of record OU343136.1, on the reverse strand, counting down.
GAACTTAGGCCCAAACCATTCTAATTCTGTGAGGAGACCCTTGCCCAGTAGTGGGACAGTAATAGGCTGTTGATTTTTCCTCCTAGCCTTTTTTTCCGAATTATGTTGGGGTCAGCTTCCAATCTAACCAGATGCGGCAGAATACGAGTATTTTACACGGAGCGACTGCCATCAGACCTCCGCAACCCAGTAACTAGGCAATGCCGATATCCTAAGGTTACACCGGTTGTCAAACTTTCGGGCTTCTGACTACCGTAACGATGGTAATAGGTATCATAAAATATGACACCCGGGATCGACGGTTTAACGTACTCTCAGAGGCACGGAGCAACGGGTAATGGGCTGTTTATTATCTTATGACAAAGATTGTAAAAATGGACATATTACCCTTATAATAATAAAAAAATATAGGACATGATTTTCATGATTTTAACACGGTTTTTAAACTTTTTTTCCTGTTTTAATGATGATTTCAATTGATATATAATCACTTTTAAACAAAAATAAAAACCGACTTCTAATGGTCTATCTCCAAAGTTCTTCATCAGATCTTCACCATATTTAAATGGGACCATTTCGAAAGAATACTCTTTCAAACAAAACAAGAATCATTAAAATCGGTTCACAATTCGCTAAGATATCGCGGAACAAACATACAAAAAAAAAAAACATACTGTCGAATTGAGAACCTCCTCCTTTTTTGGAAGTCGGTTAATAAATAGTATCTTTGACTGTTAAGTAGATATGATTGTAGGCAATATGCTAAAGTTAGTGAAATGTTTTAAATTTTTTTGCCAATTTAAATTTTTTAAGTAACATTTTATATGCCACGACGTGGCAAAACATGTAAGGCCAATTAATAAACCAAACTAATATCTTACATTGCAACTCCTAATTGTAATGTACACTCATGTTTTCAGAAATAAAATTATCTTTATCTTTACACTATAATAGGATCCAACGCAAACAACACACAAGATCATCAATATTATAGACCACAGACCCAAACTAGTCGCCACAGACTATACTTAACCGCCTATCTAAACAGCCTTTGTCCTTACACCTCATAACCGATACGATACCTAAATATAGTGCGAAAAATTACCTCGTATAAGACCGGCTTTAAAAAAATAAAGCGATGCTTTTTTTCATAAGTACAAGGTTTATAAGTAAGCAAAGTAAGCGAAAACAAACTGTCGGTTCCGCGCCCTCCAATTCGGTGCAAGCTTGCTATGTAATTATTAAGTTGATAGGAATTGGTCGCAGTGGGAGCGGAGAGCGGGAATGTGGGAAATGCTCAAAACATAAGGAGGAGATCAGATGACATAGATATGATTCAACATCGATATGATACATCATTGCACTCGCAACAGATGTGTTATTCATAATATTATTATTATTTAACCTTTTTTCTTCTATTGGACTGCTTGTATATGGTCTTGTGGATCGCTTCTACGTACCTAACCGAGCAGTTATTAGCGAGACCTGAAGGTTCTCCAACCAATTTTATTCAACCGATAAAGATAGGCATTGTTTTGTAGAAAAGTATTCAATCTTCACTTTTCGCAGTCCCATATGATAAACGAACCTTTTTCTGACATAACTTAGGTCTGGCCTCAATCAACGTGATAAAAAGGTACCTAAACAATATTTTGGTAATTTATTTAAAAAATGTTTTTATATATAATCACGTATTTTAACGAAAAACCTACAAACGTAGATTACAGTTTGTTTTACACGATACCTTAATTTTAATACCAGTTTCTAATAAAAATAATTAAAAAAATTGTTTACAATTTTTCAAATTGGTCATCGAGCACTCTGTAATAGATTCTTAAGTCGGACAAGGGAATTCCATTAATTTAGAAAGTTCTCTGTAGTGAGAGCACTGGTCTCCATCATCAATAATAGGCCATAAATGTCCACTACTGGACCTTATAATGACCTCTATGATGAATTTAGTACCTTTTAATAAATTTTCCTGTTAATGTCGTTATTAATCGCCGATCGCTTTCACTAGGCACAACGCCTTCGCGCAGCCACCCGCAATTATGCCGCGATAATGGCCGACGACGCGTTTAATACTTTAGCAAGGGCTGTCACACAATAATACTGATTAAATATTAAAAAAAAACTTAAATGGTTATAAAAATATTTCAAATACATAGAAATATGCGGCCCGTCCCGGCTTCGCACGGGTGGACATTTTTCACGTTTTTGCACCATTTTTCATTTATGCTCCGCTCCTATTGGTCGTAGCGTAATGTTATAACCTACCTCGATAAATGGACTATCCAACGCAAAAATATTTTTTCAATTCTAACCAGTAGTTCCTGAGATTAGCGCGTTCAAACAAACAAACAAACTCTTCAGCTTTATTATATTATTATAGACTAGTACTTTACCCGCGACTTCGTACGCGTGAATTTTCATACAAACTTCCATCCTCTATTTTACCACCTTAGGGGTATAATTTCCAAAAATCCTTTCTTAGTGGATGCCTACGTCACAAAAGGAACCTACTGTCTAAATTTCATTTTTCCAGCCTCAATGTTTTGGGCTCTGCGTTGATGAATCAATCTGTCAGCCAGTCAGGACATTTCTCATTATAAGTATAGATATAGTAACAGGTCTGCAAAACTATGAATTAAGTATAATTTAATTTTATACTTCTTTTTTGACTGCCTTGTTGGTCTAGTGGTCGCAGGCACGACTGCTGAGTATGGGGTCCTGGGTTCGATCCCCAGGTTGGACAAACAGTTATTGGGTTTTTCCGTGGAGAATTCCTCAGTAGCAGCCCGGAGTTTTGATTTGTGCCCGGTTAATGCCAATAGGCTCGCCCCCTATTACATGGCACTTAAACATAACGACGAAATGAGGGTGTTACTATACATCTCTGTTCAACCCTTCGGGGAATATAGGCGTGGGTTTTATGTCTTAAAGCTAAATTTCAAAAATAATAAGTATGTAGTTAAAAATTTATAATGACATCTTCATTACCCAAGTATCATTCTATTAACGCTGATTTGACTCTAAACCTTTCATGACATGAAGTGCTTAATTGTAATTTATTTTATTTCGACAACCGCTTAGACATTATATTTACCGGACCGCAATACCTATGAAGCTCGTAATACCAATTAATCTCACGATTCATCACCGTTCATAGTCAATAAATTGAGCAATTCTATAAAATGACCGCACTCTGTCATAGATCAAGACGACCAATCGTAGAGGCTACCGTTTTACCCATCTACAGTACCGACTACATTCATAACTCATCCTAAACTCATCATCAATTATTTTAATGTTCCTTCATAAATATTATTGTCATACTACAGGCGACACGGGGTTTCACCTACGTTTAAAGCCAACAAAACTACCAAAAAACTAAAAATAAACTCTATAACTTAATCAACAAAGTTCAAACTTCAATAAATACCAACCCTATCACGCATAATAATTACAAAATTAAATCTACATTTTCGAAAATCAAATTTAGAATAGATACATCATTATTGCAAAGGATTAAGGTGTGATGTTAGACATAATTCAAATTTAGAACAGCAACATTAATATTGTTTGAAATATGTTTTGCGCAAACACAGCCCGCCGACAGTAGTCGGACGTATTCGGATAAAGTCGCCACTTATACAATGTCCACTGAGTGTTGCGAAAATAGGAAACCTATGTAGGTCTAATTTCGTAACGAAAACACTCGATGAATCACTGATTTCTGAATAAATTAAAAGGGCATGCAAGTCGTGTGGATTTATCAATGTTGCGAAAATACTCGTACATACTTGATGTGAAAATGTTCACATAATGGAGGTATCGAGACTCTTTATCCGGTGTATTGAACGGTTGAGTTGAGTGTTGTGGTTTGAGAGTCAAGTCCTTTATACAGGGGTTACTTAATATTAACTGGCGAAACTTTACAGTGCTACTATAGGAGGTACCTACACATTCAAATAAAAATACCTAAACTTTAGTTAATTAATCATTTATTTATTGCGTCAAATATGGTACAGAGACAGATGTTATAATATTTATATGTTACAAATATTTGACTGTTTCACAGCATGTATTATATTAGAAGACGTGGGTACATTCATAAAAATAAATAAATTAAGACATAATTTTAATGAATTGTGTTTAATAAATTATTATTTAATTAATTAATCAATTAATTTAATTAATCAACTAATTTATATTTAAATAATTAATACACCAATCAATAATTAATTAATTAATTAGATAACAAGATGTCCATTATTGGCGCGCTTTTTTTCATTTCTATAATATTTTTTTTTCAAACTTATCTTTATTTATTTTTCTTAACGCTTTATATTGACTATCACTATTCGTGGACTTGTCGGCTTAATAATTAGGGAACTAATTTTAGCAAAGTGGGAGGGGTTAACAGAATCAGTAGTGAAGTGCGACACATTGCTAAACTGATGGTTAATGTAAGCGGTGGAGAAACATTTGAAGCCCTTGGCCTAATTGATTGACGATCCGGTAATGGCAAAGTGTTATTGGGTTTTTCCGTGTGGAATTCCTCAGTAGCAACTCAGAGTTAGGATTTGTGGCTGGTTGATAGGCTCGCCCCCTATTACATGGGACTTAAACATAACGGTCAAATGAGGGTGTTATTGTACATCTCTGCCCAACCCTTCAGGGAATACAGGCGTGATGTGATAACACTTATACGATAGTAGGTACTTATTTCCACACTTTCTCTTCCTGACTCATAATTAAAATCTATAGCCGCATATGAATTCGAAAAGTCAGTGATGTGGGCCGCGGGCCGGTATCCAACTCAGACCCTCCGTACCCAAAATATTGTGTCGCGTGCCATTGGTTCGCCATCCCTGCACTAGGCTATCACTACTCAGTAGTTTCATAAGTCGTAATCTTATGAAACTACTAAGAAGTCGTAATCTAACTGTCTTGTTGGTGTAGTGGTCGCAAGCGCGACTGCTGAGCATAGGTCCTGGGTTTGATCCCCAGATCGGGCAAAATTATATTGGGTTTTTCCATTAGGAATTTCTCAGTAGCAGCCCGGAGTCTGGATTTGTGCCCGGTTAATGGCAATAGGCTCGCTCTCTATTACATGGGACTTAAACATAAATGGCGAAACGAGGGTGTTACTAAAACACCTCTGCCGAATCCTTCAGGGAATACGAGGCGTCATGTTATGTTAAGTCGCAATCTAAATCTATCTCCTTTACAGTATCTAATGTTACTCTACAACATCCATTGCGGTCCTACTTCCTCCATAGATCAACCTCTTGCATACAAAATAAGCAATGAAAAATACCATAACAAGTTGTACAATTTAATTAAAAGGCTTCTATAAAATACATTGAGTATATCAGGTCTTATCGTTCTTCTAAGTTGTAAACATAACCGGAGGAAATTATTTTCTTCTTACCGACAATCTTTACCTTTACTACTTATTAAATTAAGAACCGATACAGCATATCGACTAAACTGTCGTTTATCTATGTCGCTATTAAGATTAGTCGGCATAATGGCTGAGCAGTTAGTACCTAGTACATTTTTGACGATAGAAATTATACAGGACTTCCTGCCTTCTGTGTGTGAAGCCTACCATAGCTGGATGTTTCCTTTATCGTGCAAATGATATAAATAAATAAAGAAGCCATTTATTCTACGACCCAATTTCACGTTTTACAAAATGTTTGAAGCATGCACATTATTATCTTGAAATTCTTATTTAAACAAACAATTTTAATTTTTTATAGATTTTGGTTTATATTTTTTAATTTTTTTTTACAATATGTTATATAATTTTAATAATAATAATATGTGAATTTTATGTTATCAATAATAGTGCAAATAATATACATTGCTATTAATATATTGCCCTGGGATAAGGGCAGGAAGAAAAAGATTATAAAATGTGAAAGTTTGTGAAGATGGATGGATGTTTGTTCCTCAATTACGTATAAACGGCTGAACGGATTTGGATGAAATTCGGCACACAGATAGACTATGACCTGGATAAATACATAGGATACTTTTTATTTCAGTACATGTAGTAGTTTCTCTAGGATGTGAGTGAAACCGTGGGCATCAGCTAGTTACTTTCATTGTTGTTTGCGGTAGGTAAGTGCGGGCACGCGGCCCCCTTATAGTTTGGGCAGGTATTTGACATTCAATTAGTTATATATAGTGCTTTAAGATACCTAATTACGAACATGGGAATATTCCGAAAATTACGAAATTCTACTAAACCAGGCAATATTTTTTGCTCTGGCTACATTACATTGTTTTACACATTCTAGCATTATTACATTGCCAGAGCAGAAAATATGATCTGGTTTAGTAGAAATTCGTAATTTTCGGAATATTCCCATGTTCGCAATTACCCTAAAGCACTATATTTGTTTTAAACAAAAATCGACTGTATGTGCTCACCGTTAGAACAGCCGATAAACCTACTTCTACCTACCACTACAGTGAATATTATAACCGACAAGTACATTAAAAGATACCTACACTTTATTAAAAACACATTCATTTTAACAGGCGGAAATATTATTAACGATAATATAATCGTTTAATTAATAACTTAATAAAACCACAACATAAATCGAACCCGGTTCTTAGAACCTAAGGGTGGCTATAGACTGACTGCTCGAGCAGTCGAAATCAACCGCTCGACCAATCAACACGTCATAGCAGTGATAGCCTAGTGGTATGACCGTCGGACTGTAAAGTCTTAGGTCTCGAGTTTGAACCCAAAGCATGCACCTCTGACTTTTCGGATTCATGTGCGTATCGTATAATTATCTCTTGCTTAAAAACGGTGAAGGAAAACATCGTGAGGAAACCGGCATGCCTGAGAGATATTTCTCGACGGCATATGAAGCCAAGTCAGAGGCCCATATGCGGCATAAACTCTGACACCAGGTTAGTCCCCAACCATTCGAAAAGAAGAAGAAACACGTCACTATCGCAAATGTCATCATCCATGTCGAACAATTTGCCCACAAAATCAGTAGACAGACACCAACGAATGCGGGGGCAGACGCGCAGAGAGGGATCGCCGAACAGCGCCGGCGCAGTCGACAACTTGAGCAGTCATTATATGGGTTGCGACTGCTCTATGTGATCGTGACTGCTCAGGCAATCTCGTGTATGTCAATGAAAGGAAGTTAACAGTTCATCATACAGTCACTTCTCCTTCTTTTCGTGTGGTTAATGACAGACCTGGTGTTAGAGTTTATGCCGCCTATGGGCCTCTGACTTGGCTTCACATGCCGTCGAGAAATATCTCTCAGGCATGCCGGTTTCCTCACGATGTTTTCCGTCATCGTTTTTAAGCAAGTGATAGTTATACAATATGGACATGAATCCGAAAAGTCAGAGGTGCGTGCCTTGGGTTCGAACTCGAAACCTATGACTTGGTAGTCCGACGGTCACACCACAAGCTATCACCATGCAGTAGCTAGAATTTTGTCCAGGACGGGGCAAACTCAGTCAGACAGTAAATATTTGTCTTTTCAATAAATCTGGAAGTGCAGAATGGGATTATGGGGTAATTCTGCCCCATAACCTTATTTTTGAGGTCCAAATAAGTATAGAATATGCCTATAGCTATCACTGCTTATGCAGTCACTTGCGACTGCTTGAAGCTCCCCGTGTGTAGCCACCCTTAAGTGAAAACTGACGACACTGTATCATTAAACTCAAGTACCTCACCAGAGTTGATCAACCACTTGTTTTAGTACCTAAGACCATAAAAATGACGCTGTGAATTCAACTCGAGTAATAAAGGCTCTCGAGTGATCAAAATAAATAATTTGATATCTCTATCATGTTTTATTTAATTTACATAAAATTAATATGACTGAGAAGGAAGAAGTACATATAACGGGTATCCACAATAACGCGTGCCTCCTATGCACGATGGTCCAAGCTCCATCCCGGTCAACACCTCTGACTTTTCGAAATAATGTGCAGATCAGTATTTTGACTACCACTCAACAAAAAAATAATCTCTTAAAAAAACTTTTCAAGTTAAACGGTTTTATCTTGCAGTACCCCTGCAGCATCTGGATTTGAAGATCGAAGGTTGAAATTATTATAATGTTGTATTGTCATGGGAATGGAATTTGTGTGCAAAGTTTCAGGAGAATCGGTTCAGCAGAAGTAGTTGAAAAATCTGTCACATGATTTGAATCAAAAAAATTAACAAATGTACGTAAACTTGCACATCTCAGAGGGTTTTTTCTCGGTGGTATGTGTAGTCTACCAACAAGCACCAGGCCGACATGGTGGGCTAAGGCCTAAACCCTTCTCATTCTGAATAGAGGCCCGTGTCCAGAAGTACGACAGTATTGGGCTGATTATGCTATACTATGCTAAATTTAGTGACCTACCTATGATCAGCAGTGAACATTTTAAGAAAGGATATGTGTTTTTTCCAGATATAAAAAAAAAATCACTTAAAAAATACTTTTTATGTCAAAATCATGCATTTCATTGTATGTATACACATGTTAAAGGAAATAAAATTATCTGTCCTTTTTTTTACCTTTGGAAAACTCTCATGGATGTCTTACCGGCTAAAAACCCACAGTGTTCCTCCTTCCAACCTAAGGCCGAGGTCACGGGATTCGTTATTGCATGCACCGCGACACCAGCAGGTCTTGATCCACCAGCTGCTAGTGGACCCCCCATTGGTGGGGCCATCTTAAAATTATCTTTCCTTATCTTATCTTATAATTTGGCAAATATCATGTGAGAGGGATTCAAATTGATTGTAAAATTGCATCGTAATCCAACATTCCGATATGTATCTCGTAATTAGTCAGTTTGCATTTAACATGAATACTGATAAACCCATCTACGCTAATGTACAGCTATAAATCTGCGTCGCACGCGCATTAGATCAGACGAAAGCCCTTGCGAGAAAACTAAATTGGTGATACTAAATCAGTAAAGTTCTTCGTTCCGAGAATCGGTAGCAACAATGTTAAGTATATTATTTCCAGACATGTTATTTTTTCTCATACCTACCAATGTAATGAGTAGCCCTAAAAATGCAAAAATAGTTTTTTTTAATAACCATTACGAAAAGCTATGCAATGAGCTCTATCAAACCGATTTTTAACACAATATTATAGAAAAAAATAGGAAAAATAATCCTTTATCCACCAACCCTCACCAGACCAACGTGGTGGACTAGGGCGTTATCCCTTCTCATTCTGAGAGGAGACTCGTGCCCAGTGCACTTTAACATTAATTACAATAGACAACATCCATTTTTCCTCATTTCAGGGAAAGGTTCTTCTTGGGAAAAAGTAGGTGCGCCGGTGCAACAAGCTTCCTAATACACGTCTCTGTCTAGTAGAGTTCGATAGAAATAAATACATACATACATTAACTCAAGCCATTTTCCCATGGGGGTAGAAATAAATAATAGCAGTAACTATCATATAATATTTTAATACTTTAAACTAAATTATCAAGCGAATCATCTGGTATCACTAGAATTAAGCAATTCACCTAGGTAGGTACGTAACTAAGTATTGGGTATAAATATAGCAATATTACCAAGTCTGCCAATAAGCTAATAATTTTAGAAACTAAAGGTACGTGTAAATTATGTGGTCTCTATAATTGAGGTCGCAATGTTATTAAGTGAACTGGATTAAACTAATGGGTATTGGTATTTATAAACATAGGTACCGAGCTAAGGACGAACGACTCATTTCGTTGTGTTAATGGAACAATTAAGGATGATTTCCACCAAACGATTCGCATCGCATCGGATCGGAAAGGATACGAACAGATGCGGCGACAGCCGATCGCGGTCGGCAGGATGTCGACGCATACGATCGGCTCCGTACAGTCGCTTGCGAACGTATCCGTTTCTGCGCCTAGTCAAATACTTTCATTCCTACCGTGTTCTAATACGACGACAGGCGAACGGAGCCGATCGCGCGTCGCAGCATACTTTCGGCTACGATCGCGTGTCGCGGAAGACGGCCGCGGTCAAGCTGCTGTGCGCAGCTTGGTAATATAGATTTTAAATACTGTGTACACGATTTAATCTCGTTTAAAGAATGTAAAATCCGTTCCGATCCGATGCGGTGCGAGCCGTTTGGTGCAAATCATCCTTTATTGTCATTGTAACATCTGAGGTTTTTTTCGCAAATCGAAAAAGATTTGTAATAGTTGTAACAATTGACATGACATCCATATTCTTCTCATGCCAATACTTCCGCAAAAGGTAGGCAAAGGGTGTAGGTTCAGGTTTATTTTATCTTATGTAATAGTTTGGTAAAGTAACCGACGCACGTCATGCTCGTGAACGGGTGCCGTCTGTCGGGACTGGTCAGCCCTTAACTGCTATGGCAATCCTAGAAGGCATATTTTTCTATTTGTTACTCTTATGTGAGTTTATTTGTTACATTAACCTGCATTATTCTCATTCTATTTCTCACACTACTGTAATGGAATTGTAATGAACTACTATTTTGAAAAGAGTATTCATGGTGTTTCTTGCCGGCTCTTCTCCATAGAACCTACCTTTTGGAACCGTGCACCTAGTTTTGACGTTTTAAAAGTTCCTGAAATCTGGTCTATTTGAAATAAAAAACTTTGACTTTGACTTTGACGGCCCACCTGACGGAAAGTGATTACCGCCCCCTAGAACATCAAGAGGATTGCTGATACGTTGCCAATATTACAGAAACAATTTGAAAATCTCATGTGCCTGTAACTTCACCGGCACCCATGCCCTTCAAACTAGAACACAACAATGCAGCAATGCTGCTTAGCTGCAGAAATAGGTACCTATGGCAGTGGTACTTCGCCGTATGAATTCTTTTACAAAGAGGCAAGCAGTGCAGTGGCTGAGCGATCGGCTTCTGCGCTACGGGTCGTGGGTTCGATTCCCGCCCGGACAAATATTTGTATGGCCTACAGATAGTTCTTCCGGGTCTGGGTGTTTGTCCGTGTGAAGATTTGTGTTTGTAAACGCATCCACGATACAGGAGAAATTCTAGTGTGGGCCAACGTTAAAAAAATAATTACAAAGAGCTCTACTAGAACTAGGTTATACATTTTTACTCAAATTATATGAAATGCCAAATAACTTTTGAACCACTGAATATCACTGAACATACATGGGGGTTAAATCGATAGGTATTTGAAGTCCCCCATCGCCCTGCTTCCGAATAAACACCCCTCGTGTATATTGCATGTGATAGTCGCCGGATGCAATGAGGTAGAGTCAGGCCAAGCTAACTCTACAAAGGAATTATGGCAACACTGCAAACAATTACTGTAAAAATCTTTGCAGTGTCGTTACTGGGTTTACATCAGTTACGTCACAATGGGTTCAGTTGAAAACCAGCGTCAGGCACTAGTGGTCTGACATTTATGCTGAACTGAACCTATTCGGCGCAGCCGCTAGACACACAGATATTTGCTTTTGTTTTTTTTTTAAATATTTTTTTTGTTTTGTCTTTTATGAATTTTTTGTCTGTCTGACTGCTTTCGTGCCAAATAAATTTCTTTCTTTCTTTTTTCTTTCTTTCATTATTCCAATCGGAATTGGCTATTGCCATATCCATACACTTACATAGGCCGGCAGAACAAACTTTGCATTGGAAAATGGAGATTTGGGAAAGATTTTAGTTGTTCTTTCTAGTGTAGTCATTGTAATTCTAATGCAGAGTTAGCTTGGCGTGCATCTACCACATGGAGAGTAATAATCTTACAAAACTGCGAGCAAAAATTATTAATATTCCAAATGCAAAACTGCATCGATTGATTCTAAACTCCGAATCAACTTTATTTATAATTCGTTAGCATATAAATCAAATCCAAAATTATTGAATGTTTATTAGTAAACGCCCTAAGGCGCGGAACTTATACAAATTGTTCTAAAATTACAATAAATAGTGGTAAACATTAATAATAGTACAAATCGAACATTTTTCAATTATGACTATGAACTAACTGGTTCAATTTATAAACCGTTATGATCCGTTCCATTAGATTTGAATCCGGATTTGAATAAAGAACATTTATCTAAAATTATTCTTAAACTACACCAGCGCAACCTCGACACGCAAGGAGTTTATGTTTAAGGAGTTTTGTTCAATGCGAAACTACATAGAAGAGAAACCGAAAAAAAATGCAATACACATGGAATGCACATAAACATTTTGGGTCCGATTTAACCAACGTCGGTAAGCGTTTATTCAAGGAATAGGTTAGACATTTTGACAGAATTTCTATACAAAAGCTGTCAAAACGTCAAATTTATTCCTGAGATAAAGTTATCCGACGTTCGTGAAATAGGCACTTATAATTTAAATTCGTGTTAACTGATAAAATTCAACTAACTCTCATTGGCTTAGAAGGATCTTGAAAACGATATCCGAACTCTATTTTTCAGTAAGATTTTTTTTCTGAAGATAGTTTTCAGTGGCATCCCATTGCACCCTATAATAATGATGAAAGGCTCAGTCCATGACACATGCAAATATAACCTAAACTTACCCTCTTTGCATACCCCTATGGGAAATATGGGAAAGATAATAATGTAACTGCCTCGTTGAACTAGTGTTGTCAAGCGCGACTGCTGATCGTGAGATCCTGGGTTCGATCCCCAGGCCGGGCAAAGTGTTATTGGATTTTTCCGTGTGGAATTTCTCAGTAGCAGCCCGGATTTTGGATTTGTGCCTGGTTGATGGCAATAGGCTCGCTCCCTATTACATGGGACTTAAACATAACGGCGAAATTAGGGTGTTACTAAACAGCTACCCTTCGAATAATAACTTTATTATATATCTTTATTTTATTATCTATACTAATATTATAAAGAGGAAAGATTTGTATTTTTGTATGTAACGAATAAACTTAAAAACTACTGGACCGATTTCAAAAATTCTTTTGCCGTTAGAAAGCCACATTATTACTGAGTAACATAGGCTACGGGTGAAGCCGTGAGGACACAGCTAGTGGATAATAAAGTCACTTCTATTCTTACAAAAACGTTTTGACTTGCGAATAAACCTCAGTAGCTACAAAATTGTATTGAAAAAATTTCCCATTCGGTGCAAACCCTATATAAATTATGCCGGTTATGGTGTACCTTCGTGATTACATACATCCTCTGGGAGTCGACCCATGAATATTGCATGAGCATGTCTTGTTAAAAATGCGTCAATCTCACATACCATTATTGTTTATTTTATCGACGCCAAATGATAGCTTCATGATCCTATCTACTAGTGTCAACACGTTTGCTTGAATAATTAAGTGAGCGCATTTTTCCTTGTATTCAATAGTTGAGCAAAGCTTTTTATTTAATCAGAAAATCAATGCTGATCGGGATTCTAATGGGGTCTTATGTGTTTAAGTTCCGAGTAGTTTATCCATAAGAAGTTTGTATTCCATATATTATATCTCTGTACTCGTGGTAGGGTCTGAGTTGGATTCCAACTCGCACCTCTGACTTCTTGAATTCATAGGAGGATGAGAATTTGATTATTAAAAAAGACGATAAAAGAAATTATAAGGTGGATGTCAGTGGAAACGCCTGTAGAGGACGCCCTAGAAGGACATACATCGATGGTATTGATGATGTTCTTCATAAAGGAGAGGTGCGTATTACTCTCAATCGGCGTGCGTGTAAGACAAGATGTATGAATGTGGATGAAGCGAAAGGGGTATGTAAGGATCGTAGCATGTGGCGTTCTACAATTTCTGCCTGGGAAAAAGGTGTGAGTTTATGTTTGTATGTTTGTAATTTGATTATCACTTGCATTAACTGAGAGGGCGTTAAAAAATGTATTCTCGATGGTGTGTGTAGACCCCATCCCACACCAGGCCAGCAAACCTATTCTGAGTAGAGGCCGTGTCCAGTAGTGGGACAGTAATATCATGTAAACATATAAACTAGCCTCGTTGGTCTAGTGGTGGCAAGCGCGACTGCTGATCGTGAAACCCTAGGTTCGATCTCCAGGTCGGACAAAGTATTATTGGTTTTTTCTGTGTGGGATTCCTCAGTAGCAGTCCCTTGTCTGGATTTGTGCCCGGTTAATGGCAATAGACTCGCCCCCTTTTACATGGGATTTAAACATAACGGCGAAATGTGGGTGTTACTATACACCTCTGCCCAACCCTTCGGGGTATATAGGCGTGATATTGTTATATAACCTAGATCTAAATTCAGAACTTCAGGTACAACAGCTGTGTCTATGTGTCAATGAAGGTAATTGCCTTCTAAGCACTTAAAAATACACGTAGCCATTTGCAATACAGATCTCTATCCATTTCTAGAGAGTATTCAATTTCCTATAAAATATTAATATTATTGTAATATTTCACTCAACTTAACTGGCCATTTCTAAGCCCCGCGTGTCCGCCATTTTAATGCCTTATTGTAATAGGCTAGTCAATACAAGTGTGAATAAGTGCTGGGGTAGACGATTGTTGTGGACTTCAAAGTTGATTGACTACAATTGTTGTATGAGGTGGTAATAATGTTGTGTAGTTTGATATTAAATAAAGTCTGGTGCAACAATCACATAAAAACGTCTCAATATCATGGTTCCTAAGTTGCAGTTTATGTCTTGGGCTACAGCGGAAGATTTCATTACACTCTTAATCCAACGTATACCAAATCCTGGCTTTTGGACTTCGGGTGCTTAATACAGTCTAAAGTATTATTCACACTTAGTCCTTCTATCAACAAAACTAAAGACCAAAAAATCAATAAGTTCGTTGGATATAAACGGTAATATCATTTCAGCTTTATAGAATTTTGAGCTTACTTAATTAAAACATAATTATATGTCTTCCATTATCTATAATTTGCCTTGTAATTTTCAGTTAACTTATGTGTGAAAGTCAACGTATTCAAAGCGTGGATTTTCTTTTAATCTAAATTAGCATGAACAATAATTAATTTACCTAATGCATATGAAAATATCGCAGCATGATATAACATTACAGCTATATTTTACGCATACATTACGAGTATGTGTGCAACATTAATGGTAAATATTTTAAATAACATGTCATATTTATTGATAATAAAAACTTAATCACTTAAGTACTTAATTAATTTTGTGTTGGATATTAAGAAACAATTAGGGCTCGTGGCTAATTACCAACCGCGCGGATCATACGATTTGTGAAGTTAAGCTGCGCATGCCGCGGTCAGTCTGTGGGTGGGTGACCATTCGTTACACATTGGGACCCCTCTGTACCTCGGACAGCACGTTAAACTGTCGGTCCCAAGTGTTATACGAATACCTATGACAGTCGTTACTAGAAGTCAGAAGCCCGAACGTCTGACAACCGGTCTAACCTTAGGATATCGCCATTACCCAGTAAATGGGTTGTGGAGGTCTAATGGCAGTCGCTCCGTGTAAAATAGTGGTATTCAGCCGCATCTGGTTAGACTGGAAGCTGACCCCAACATAGTTGGGAAAAAAGCTAGTCAGAACATTATTATTATGGTTAAGAAACAATTGACATTCCGCCGGCTGTCGCTGAAAACCAGCGCTGTGGCTTTGTCTCGCACGTGAGACACAGCATTATGCTGAGCGATGACCGTTTTGTGCGGATGTGACGCATATTTTTCCCCAAGATTCTTTTCAGTTTTGTTTACTTTTATTTTATTTTGCGCGTCATGTTGACGCGAATAATATATCAGCCCGTATGTGTCTAGGCAACATCTAAATGCATCTCCGGAACTACATTATACCATTTTAAGAATGATCTTATTTCACCAAGCTTACACCGACTTCGACTTCTAACTGAACCGTGTACACCACCACTAACACAGTTCAATAGAAAGTAGAAACGCGGAGATTTATATAGTTTAGTGCTAAACACTTGAGTGACCCACTGGCTTAGAGCTTTGTTTGGCACCAGCAAGTTCAATACCACTTGTGTTCAGTTTACTGCTCTATTATGAGTATGATTTACAAATTATGACGTCAAGCGGACAGTTTCTAACAGCGACACAGTGAAGCTTGAAGGATAGAGGTTTCTCTGAATATTGTCGAGTGTAGTTTTAGTGTTCATAATTTATTTTGGGAGACACAAGTCTAAAGCCATAATAATTATAATTCTTTATTTATACACTCTAATTACTTGTTCTGACTGACTGACTGACAGATTTATCAACGCAGAGCTTAAAACACTGAAAACATGAAATTTGGACAGTAAGTTCCTTTTTTGACGTAAGCTTCTACTAAGAAAGGATTTTTGGAAATACTACCCCTAAGGGGGTAAAATAAGGATGAAAGTTTGTATGAAAATTCACATACCTAGAAGATGTCGCGGGTTAAGTGCTAGTTGCACATAAGAATCAACAATATAATATGAGTTCTCATTTACAAAGACGAGCTGAATTCAATCTTCTACTTTCTACCAACAAACCTTTGAGCGATAACACTGGTCTGCGAATTTATTTTTTTGTAAAGTTTTTTTTTAAATGGTTAATATTTTATTTAATTGTCTTAAAACTAATAGAAAACGGTATTCATATGATATATACCACGTCACATTTATCAAATTTAGATGATATTATAGTATTTGAATACGAAAAATAACAAAACATTTTTTTTATAAAATGAATGAGAATCATTTGATGATATTTTGTAAAGTTTTATTGAGTCTATAGCTATTAGAATACAACATTAAGATATACATGAAGAAAAAAATGAATAATAACGTTTTCTTTTTGAAAAAAGCTGCGTTTTGTTGGTTTTCGTTTATGATTTTTTATTTCATCTCTGTGTATCATCCAGCAATAGTCCGCCATCATATTAACGTCCCAACAGCCTTGATATCTTCTTTCCATCTCTTTTATGTCCTGATGAAACCGTTCACCTTGTTCTTCATAGTGAAGAACAAGTCGCCTAGATTTTTTAGGAAACAATCAATGTGAGACTTCAAAAAATGAATTTTCAGACTCTTATGACACCCAACATTTTTTTTTGTTACTTTTTCTCACAGGGGAAAGGCAGGTTAGTAACAATAGACTATAGGATGGTTGGTTATAGAGTATAGAATAGAAATATAGATAAGGGCATCAATTTTGTAAAAAAAAAAACGAGCTTACCGATCTAACGAACTACATACATACATACATAAACTCACGCCTTTTTACCATCTAACGAACTATTATATATCTATATGCAAAAAGAATGTGACGTGATACGTTAAAACAAAGTTTATATTTGCTATATACAGACCAACATCTACATGTTTGTGATGAATTTATTTAAAAAACTTTTTCATCGCAGACCTGTGTAATTAATGATAGTATTCTTATTCTTATTCTTATTCTTTATTGTACACAAGAAAAATTACAGGAATAAAACTACAATTAAGTGAAGTTATGTACAAAGGCGAGCTTAACTCAAAAATGAGTTTAGATAGATAAATGAAAATGAGTAAAAAATGAATAAATGAGTTTAGTTTAGATAGTAATTAGATTAATTGATTGATTTAATTAGATTATTGGTGAGCATTAAAAGAGCCTCTACGAGTGACGATATTAAGGACGTCCGGTGAAACCTGGGCAGTCAGCCTCGCCACCAACCTTGTTGACTGGCTAATTTTCATCACGGCATGAGCTATTGTCGTATAGCTCATGCCGTGCTATTCTCAAGCTATTCTTGAATAGCCATGCTGTTACTAAGCATGTGTCGCAGGGCATACCGCTAGAGTAGCCAGTTAGACGGACCAGTACAGTCGCCGGCACGAAACTTGGCAAGGTTTTGGCGTAGTGGCATGTACACCTAGTGCAACAAAAAAATGTTTACTTTTATTGCTTATCATTATTCTATGGTTATTGCCATAATTTATTTTTAAACATATCTGTTTAGAAGAAAGAAAGAAAGGAGGGGAATTCTCTTCTCTACTCTTGCCAAGTTACGTGCCGGCGACTATAGACGAAGCAAAATAGGGGCAGATTAGCACAAATCCGAACTCCGGGCTGCTACTGGGGAATTCCACACGATAATACCCAATAACACTTTGCCAGACCTAGGGATCGTACCCAGGACCTCACGATCAGCAGTCGTGTTTGCCACCACTAGACCAACGAGCTGTTTATATCTATATTTTATATCTTTTGTGACATGTGCGTCAATGTAACATTAATTAAATTGGATCTTTAATTACTGACGTAATATTTATGAGGGCATGACTGCTCATTTCTCGGGTATCGAAGCGAAGACACTAATACTATAAAATATGAGTGTCCTTTAACATTTGTACAGTGAAACTAATGAACTAGGTACATAAATTACTGCTATTGGCGCAAGCGCAACTTGGAGAGATTATTGACAGCAGTGAACGGTAGGTGTCTAGTCTGATTATATTGACATTTTGTTATTAACATTCGTTACTGATTCAACCAGATTTCTTTTCTGCCTAAAGTTTTTTTTACTAATAATTTTATGAGACACTGATAGTAACATAACATGTGTTAAATGTTACAACAAAATACCTTGTGATATATTGCAATTAAATGAAAGAAAATTTAAAAGTCATATTAAAAGTACACTTTGTAAACAAGCATATTACAAATTAGACGATTATATCCAGGATAAGAACGCTTGGAAACATGCTGGTCCAGCTCCATAGGACAATCTAGAGTCTAGACAAAATCAAACTGGTTGCTATTTTAATTGTATAATTTATTTTTTTAAAGCCGTTTATTTTAGATTCTATGAGTAAGTACCTAAACTCATACACTGACCTATTACTTTTATTTTTTTGGGAAAACGTATACTTTTGCAATGTTTGTAAATATGTGAGCACCATGTACCTATCACATAATTAATATGTCATTGTTTCATTTTTTATTTTTTTTTACCTTTTGTGGTATAGTAATTTTATTCTAGGTGCATCGTTTTCACATATAATTGTATAATTAATGTACCTATACAAAATATTGTAAGACATTTTAAAAGAGTAACGGTGGAGTTTCTTGCCCATTCTTCTCCATACGAAACTACCTTTTGGAAGGGGCAACTAGAATCAATTCTATTTTCTTTATAACTTTAACGTTCAAAAGTGCCTTTTATGTGCCTAATTGAAATAAATACTTTGACTTTGACATCACGCCTGCATTCACCGAAAGGTTGGGCAGAAGTGTACAGTAAAACTCTCTTTTTGTCGTTATGTTCAAGTCCCATATAATAGAGGGCGAGCCTATTGCCATCAACCGGGCACAAATCTAAACTCCAGGCTGCTACTGAGGAATTCCACACAGAAAAACCCAGTAACACTGCCTGACATGGAGATCAGACCTAAGGACCTCACGATCAGCAGTTGCGCTTGCCAGCACTCGACCAACGAGGCAGTTAGATAGCGCACTGTTTATACGATCTCAGGGTGCTGTCACATATCTTTCGATGCAAGCCGTCAAACCTCATCAACCTTAGAAATACGGATTACTTCGTCAGTTTAAATTTGATTTGACTGCCTCGTTGGTCTAGTGGTGGCAAGCGTGACTGCTGATCGTGAGGTCCTGGGTTCGATTCCCAGGTCGGGCAAAGTGTTATTGGGGTTTTCCATTAGGAATTACTCAGTAGCAGCCTGGAGACTGGATTTGTGCCCGATTAATGGCAATAGACTCGCCCCATATTACATGGGACTTAAACATAACTGGCGAAACGAGGGTGTACTAAAACACCTTTGCCGAACTCCTCGGAGGATATAAGGCGTGATGTTATGTTTAAATCTATTGATGTAAGATGCATGGCCACTATTTTATCACCAGTACTCATTGCCACTTGGGATTTGGCTATTAAAATGCCCACTTGGATTTCATGAGCTTCTGCATATTTAATAAGGCTTCGCCAAACATTACGCGTATTATACGCGAGACAGAGTGCAACGCGCTATCGCCGCGTTGTATTGTACTATGAGAGTACATGACTGTCCCCAAAGCGCATTAAGCTCGTCGTCCATTTAAACGCCTCAATACCAGACCAGCACACGATTCAACTAACAAGAGTGGACGGAGCGCTGAACCCGCAGTGACCACTATTTTCACTTACAAAGGGGAATGCCAAGATTTCCTTTACGACTTGGCCAGAACCGACAAAGATGAAACATGTATTATTGAAAAGGGCTAATATTGTAGAATGTATAACAATAACAACATTTCCGCAAGAAGTACACCAAAAAAAGTTATAGGTCGATAAAGACGAATATATTAGTAGATTATTTACCTAGGGAACAAAAATAATTCGAAAATCGAATTAAGATTTTCTTTATATTCTTTCTACATTTTCATGAATTCTTTTTTAATCCTTATCGTACTTGATAGCAACGGAACTACTGTATACAGCCTTGATATTTTTTGTAAAATTCTTAATATTACTATTTTATTGGAATTTAATTATGTGAATAACAAAATAAAACCATTTTTATTGGCTAGAATAATAAATAACCATAATAATACACCTATTAGGTTTTTTTTTAATGTTCAAGCCTGTTCACTCCCGCGTAAAAGAGAAGCCATAATATTAAGTCCGCCAAAGAAAGAATAAATGCTCAAAACTGAATTTTGTTTAGTCGAAGTACAAGGCTGTATGATTTTACGATCTTTGCCTGCGTACATTGGCTAAAAATAATAATAGAACCACAGATTAAGGATAGAACAGCAATCAGTCGGAACTTTTTTCTGTGCGATTATTTTATTCTGTATTTTTACTGACCTTACATTCGTAAAGAAAAGCAGAGTGTAAATCTCGGGTAAAAGTATCAATTTCCTACTCGAACTGTAGGCGCCCTTGCTGTGCAGCAAGTACCAGAGCTATCTTAAAGTACCAGAGCGCGATGACAATATCCCTTAGTACTTCGTTATAAAATCATTCGGGCTACATGACAATGATGCGTTACTTCTAAGTTGACTTTTACAACAAAGAGTCCTTAAAATAACCACCCGTAAAACATCACTAGTAGTAAAAACAAGTCTCATTGTCTTTGCTATCTTCAGCCATGCACAGTGGATCGAAATAGATGTGAATCGACTTTCTACGCGCAATAGATTTACGTGTAGTCACTCTGTTTTGTGTAAAAATAGTCGGCGCCAACATTATGGTTGTATTATATTAGTTAATTAAAATAAAGCACTATTGTCCTTGCTCAGCGTGAAGACCGCGTTACTACATAGTTACATTCTTTCCCTTTTTGGAGAGGCCAACACGTCCAGATGTGAACTGTAATAGACTGAGTAAAAAGAAATATGTGTATGTATGATGGAATAGGTGACACACCCTCTTTTCGCATGGATGACGTAAATGGTAACTATGGGATTAAATAGGATGGGAAACAGTAACCTCTGTCTTCTAATAAAAACAAAGTGCGATTGCCAATCCCCTTGTCCCGCGTAGCGGAGCCCATGATCAGTACTTAGACTACTACAGACAGTTCCGCAACCCTTGAGCAACAAGCTTTCATAATGTAACTAACGACCCGCCCCAGCTTCCCACGGGTGCAATGTAAATACTAATGTGGGACATTAAACCTTCCTCTTGAATCACTCTTATCTATTTCTGAAAACTGCATTAAAAGCCATTGCGTAGTTTAAAAGATCTAAGCGTACAGACAGCGGGAGCGACTTTGTTTTATACTATGTAAATATTGTATCAGTTTAAATAGATGGTTACTTTTCTTAAGGTCTTGTCCTGCTTTGAAATGCGATAGACTGAGTAGAAATTGTGTATTTACTTATGTTATTTGAGTGTATTTACACCTTGCGAAGCGCATCGGAGTGGATGGAAGCGCCGCATCGCACCGGTACACTACATACAAATATGAACTTTAATAATTACAAATACAAGTCAATTCTTTTTATTGCATTATAAATTGCGTTTCCGTCCGCTCCGATTCGCGCCACTGCGCTACGCTACTCTGCGCTGCGCTCCAACACACTTCGTCAGGTGTGAATCATACCTAAAGCAGGAGGTTGCTGCTGGCTTATTAATTTAATTTAGTAACCCACGGACAAATTACTATTAACTAATTTTAACCAGGAACCTCACAACATTAAATTGTACTTAATTATGTCTATTAAATAGGTGAGAAAATAAGGTACTTAAGCTCGTAATTTTTTAGTACAATCATAACTAATTCCGTAACCCGTCCTCTTTAGTAGCTGATAAACGTTTATCTCGTTTCCAAACTGTGAGAAAATAATTATATAAGACAAATAAAAAAATAATTTATTCCTAAGTACTTTCTCATCTCTTTGAAATAATTTATAAATGTCAATGCCCTAATAAAAGAATTGTCCTAATTTCTACACGGCATTTTAAACTGTATTGTTCTAGGTTAAGATACAAATTAGATGGAAGCACAATTGATGCGACCCCCACGGGATAATCCCTAGAGATTAAGAGCTATGTTTTTTAGCAGCACTAAACAGCTTCCTCGTGTTCGGCGAGACATAGAAATAACTTCAATATGTTGTATTGAATGATTGAATGTGTACAGGGTGGTGTGAAACTATTTTTGTATGGAATAAAAACTATTCCGAACCATCAAGTCTCATGTGATCACAACTTAGAACAAATAACCGTTCATATGATTTTGTTTAATACTCTACTACTTATATTTTCTATCTATACTAATATTATAAGGCTGAACAGTTTGTTTGTTTGAACGCGCTAATCTCAGGAACTACTGGTTGGAATTGAATAATTATTTTTGTGTTGGATAGTTCATTTATCGAGGAAGGTTATAGGTTATATAGCATCATGTTACGACCAATAGGAGCGAATAGGAAAAATGTTGCAAAAACGGGAAAAATGTGTTTTCGTGCGAAGCCGGGATGGGCCGCTAGTATTTTTTTTTTTTCCTTTTTTTTTGAAAAAACGTTGCCCCTCGCTAGGATTTCTCCTGTATCGTGGGTTCGTTTACAGACACAATTCTTCACAAGCACAAACATCCAGACCCGGAACAACCATCTGTAGGCCATACAAATATTTGTTCCGTGCGGGAATCGAACCCACGACCCGTAGCGCAGCAGCCGATCGCTCAGCCACTGCACCACACGTGTCGTCAAATTATTTGTCTTGGGTAACTGACTGATTCATCAACGCAGAATCTAAATCAATGAAGCTGAAAACATGAAATTTGGACAGTAGGTTCCTTTAGTGGCGTAGGCATCCACTAAGATATAATTTTTGGAAATTCTACCCCTAAGGGGGTAAAATAGGGGATGGAAGTTTGAATGAAAATTCACCCAGACGAAGTCGCGGCGTACCTGCTATTTTTGAAACAATCATTGCCTTGAGTTATTAATTAGGCAATTTATTTTTAAACGGTCTTGTTATTGAAACATGGCATCAACCTGTATATTATGGCACCATCTTAGTGCTCTCAAAATACCGTCCTTTTGTTGACAGTCAGAGAAATACGTTTAAATCTAACGTTGAATAGTTTATTTTGCTGGGTTTGTCTCTTCCAAAACTTGGTTTATTATTATAAAGATTATCCGGTCAAATGCATGCGCTCATAAACGAACGCACAAACTCAGCTAATACAATCATGCACAGTTGAACAGCAACTCGCTTAGACAGCGGCTGGCTACGAAGCCTACACGCTTGGTAAGCAAGTTGCCTAGTAACAACAAAAGGCGAGTTGGGTGAGCGATTGGGCGGGATGCTGACTACGCATGGCAGTACCATACAGCACTGACAGTGGTGTGACCGTCAGACTGCCAACTCATAGGTCTCGAGTTCGAACCCAAGGCACACAACTCTAACTTTCGGATTCATGTGCGTATCGTATAATTATTAACGCTTAAAAACGGTGACGGAAAACATCGCGAGGAAACCGGCATGCCTGAGAGATATTTCTCGACGGCATGTGAAGCCAAGTCAGAGGCCCATCACCAGGTTAGTCACAAACCACACGAAAAGAAGCAGAAGATGGCAATACCATAAGCATCAGTGATGCTACTACGCGTCAACGGTGCTTTGGTGGTGGGATCCAGGATTCATAGGAATTAAGGTTGTAATAGTCAAAAGCTCGTCTTTAGAGGCAAAATGCATGCATGCAAGTCTCGTTCAGGTAAGGTTGATATTATAGGCAGCTAAATGTAAAATTACACACAAGTATATGACTACCTCGTTGGTCTAGTGGTGGCAAGCGCGACTGCTGATCATGAGGTCCTGGGTTCGATCCCCAGGTCGGGGATTGTTATTGTGTTTTTCCGTGGAGAATTTCTCAGTAGCAGCCCGGTGTTTGGATTTGTGCCCGGTTGATGGCAATAAACTCGCCTCAAACATGGGACTTAAACATCGAAATGAGGGTGTTATTATACCTCTGCCCAACCCTTCGGGGAATATAGGCGTGATGTTAAGTATATCCCAGTCGGTACTTCTACAACAAAGATACGTAAAAACAATAACAGGAAGCCATTCCCCCACCACGCATCATTTTGTACTATTTAGTATTCCATGTGTCCCACCTTTGATGTGCCCGCAGATATGTAGAGCGCGCGATGTGAAGCTATGCGCCGCGATGCGTCGTAAATATGGTCAAAGATACGCCATTACTGGTACACCGTTATTGGTGTTATGTATTGGTATTGGTGACTAATAAACTTGACTTCAAGAATGTAATTAAGTATTTCCTTCATAAACTTTTGCGTATTGAATTATAAGCAGCTGCTACTTGTATATACTTCGTTTCCGTAGCCACCCCCGCTCTGTGAGTGTCGTTAAAGGCAACCAATGGTTTGTGTCAAGGGGATGGACAGTAGCATCTAGCTCTGACGTCACCAATCTATCAAAAAACCAATGACCAAACACGAAGGATTTTGCTTATGCATGTAAATAGCTTTAGAGCATATAACTATTTATATGCTCTAAAGCTATTTACATGCATAAGCACGCGCAAGCTCAATTTTACTGTGATAGCAAGTAACGTATGAGATAGTCTACTGTGCAGAGCTATAAGGTCTTCTTCTTCTCCCTACCCTTATCCCACACAAGGTGGGGTCGGCACAGCATGTAATTCGTAAATCCATGTTGTTAGAGGTTTTGGCTTATTGTTTTATGACCGGCCGCCTGCCTGACATCAACCCTCCTTGGGAATACTCGTTGCGCTGTCGCGCGGGTGACCGATGTGCTTGCTGATATTATGCACTGGGTCCCAAAATGATATGCTTGTCAATCTTATTGCCGACAACTAAGCAGACTATGTTCTTCTTAGTGAATTATACTTGAAGTTAATCAACCCACTTATTCAGTTTTGCAAAGCTATAAGGTCTATGTTTCATTATTAGTAAAGATAAAAGGGTCTTAAATGTAACCAGTAACGCTCGGAAACGGCCATTTGTTAGATGGTTATCGGTTACGTCGGTTCTAATTGACCAGTAAAGCGACTTGACCATCAAGTTTAAAACTACATACATACCAAATTAAATCACCTATTTTATTAGCCGCTACAAATTAGAAAACTCATTCAAAATTGCATAATTCCTACTAATACATAGTTTCGAAACAGTCCCCTGGCGAGCAATTAAACCGCGCCGAGTTAACTTGAACTTTATTTGCGTAAACCTGTTTCTTCAGACGCGGTGTATGCGTTTATAGCCTAATTATAATTTAAATGACTACAGTATGTGAACGGCTGCGGGATACAGCTCTTGAGAGTTCAGGGATATTTAATGTTCTCGGTGAAGTCTGTGTACCTAAGGATGTTCTTAAATATTGCAAAGAATCGCTGTAGTGTCTTCGCCATTCGTAGCCAATTGTAACGTTCTAACATAACATCACGCCCTGTATTTCCCCGAAGGGTTGGGCAGAGGTGTATAGTAACACCCTCGTTTTGCCAGTTATGTTTAAGTCCCATGTAATAGGGGGCGAACCTATTGCCATTAAACGGGCACAAATCCAGACTCCGGGCTGCTACTGAGTAATTCGTAATGGAAAAACCTAATAACACCTTGCCCAACCTGGGGAATGAACCGCAGACCCCATGCTCAGCAGTCGCACTTGCGACCACTAGATAAGGCAGTCATGTAACGTTCTATCTATAAATATTTTTTTGGGCTCGTGATTAGTTCTAGTTATTAACTTCCGCCCGGATCACATGGTCAGTCTGTGGATGGTCACCGTTCCTTACTCATCGAGACCCCTCCGTGCCTCGTAGAGCACGTTAAACAGTCGATCCCGGGTGTAATTTAAATACCTACGGCAATAGTTACTGGAAGTAAGTCGGCCCGAAAGTCTGACAACTGGTCTAACCTTAGGATATCGGTATTGCCCTGTAACTGGGTTGCGGAGGTCTGATGGCAGTCGCTCCGTGTAAAATACTGGTATTCAACCACATCTGGTTAGACTGGTAGCTGACCCCAATATGGTTGGGAAAAGGCTAGGCAGAACGATCTACGAAACAAGCCTACGGTCTTCCTGATGGTAAGTGGTAACTGCCACCTATATACCTACACCTACTACACCAAGAGGATTGCTGATGCATTGCCAACCTTATAGACAAAGTTGTAAAATTTCATATGGCTATGATTTCACCAGCATAACCTGAACACAGCAAAGCTGCTTGGCGGCATAAATAGTATGATGGTTGTACTTCACCGGACGAGTTCTTTTACTAGGAGCTCTACTATTAATAAAAATGGGGATTCTTTTGCTCTAATAGCAACATACTGCAATTACCAATAGAATTCCTAAGGAGGTAATATCGGCAATGTCCCTCGCGATCTTTCGTAGCAGCGGTCTACGAGAAAACTCGTATTCAGCAGCTGAGATTTGCAGACTGAAAAAGTGATGTCACAAGTATTAGAAGCCATGAGAACCTTTTTTAAGAAGCTGGAAAAGTAAGCGTCGTCTACGGAAAAGTTACGGAATATTCTTGTCAAAGATTTCCATTTAATATTACGGTCAAAAAATACCAATGATTACGTCTGGAGGATACCTTGTATAATTTTATTGTCGCCCGTTACAAACCTTGGTTTAAAAAATGCCTTCAAAACCACGGGTCCAGACGACATAACGCACCTGGAAGTACGTTAAACATGTTACTGCTTTAACGGTACAACTTCAAAGGCAAGGGTAAACTAACAATCTTCGTCCATCTAATGTAATTATGCTCAAGGCACTTAATAAAGTCTTAGAGAAAGGACTGAATGCAAAATTAATTGTTTACTCATTTCTCTAGAGTAAACATTTACTCCTACTATCTAGTACTAGATAAGATTTACCTTGTACACTGGCGGGCAAAATAAATTACACATTTGTTTGTTTGAACAACTTAATTCAATATTTGATTCGGAAAAATAAAAGGTGACCCATTTCCGTGGCCGGTCTTATAGTATCCATGCAAGATTATCTATTATTATGACCAATGACCACAGAATTAATGAAAAAATACTAAAATTATTCTTATTAGTGTTATCTTTTTGCAAAGAAAATACTAAGCAAATATTAGCAGTGTCAATGTCTTCAACATTGAGTGAAAATGTCTAACAAGTGAATCTCATTACTGTTCGAAGGTGTATGCTACACGTTTATTATTTATCACGGATCGCGATCCTGGATCGTGATATTTATTGAGCACTAGGTGCCTGGTGAACGTCGTATAACCTAAAATTATTTTTATTTTTTTCCTAAGCTAACCCTTTATTGAGGCTAACCAAACAAAAAAAAAAACAAATTAGTCGAGCCATTTTCAAGTTTTTGCGAGACTAACGCACGGCAATTGATTTATATATTGTATATAGATTTAGATCAGTGGTATTGACTATTACACGCTCATTTAATATTACGATCCAAGATCGCAATCCAAATATCATGATCAATATTGGTTTGGTACCCAAGATACAGGCTTGCCTAGATTGGGGCCAATGTGAAAACCCTGTAACTTCATTTTTATTTTATTTTTCATTTTTTAATATTGAATGTGTATCAAACGCAGTATAGTTATCGTAGAAATAATTCCATTATAAGTCAAATAAACGTGTGCAATTCTTCAAAATTAATAAAAATTCCAGACGTCATAACTGCGGAAAGCTACAATATATAAAAAAACAAGTTTAAAAAATCGTGAGAAAAATATCTTTACATCAGTCTCATCATTCATTAACACTACAGGAGTCCCACCGACAACTAATTAGTACTATAATTAAATCTTTACATAGTATAAAACAGTCGCTCCCGCTGTCCGTACGCTTAGATCTTTTCAACTAGGTACGCAACGGATTTGAATGCAGTTTTCAGCAATAGATAGAGTGATTCAAGAGGAAGGTTTATATGCCCCACATTAGTATCTACATTGCACCCGTGCGTAGCCGGGGCGGGTCACTAGTCTACTATAAAACAAAATATGTTATGGTATAATCGCTGACCACAAGTGTAACTTACACTATACAAATATATTGAGCACAGTTTGTTTGGCCGTAATTGTACTCCAAAGAAAGTTTTTATTTGCCGTGTACACTGTACAAATGAATTTTGCATACGGTAGTGGTTATTTTAAATGATAATGTATAATTTACATAATAATATTTATTTACTTAAATAAAATTATTATAACACACATAACATAACGCCTGTATTCCCCGAAGGGTTGGGCAGAGGTGTATATTACTTTAGGGTAACTACGCACATGGGAATATTGCAAAAATTACGAATTACTACTAAACCAGGTAATATTTTTTGCTCTGGCAACGTAATAATGCTAGAATGTGTAATGCAATGTAATGTTGCCAGAACAAAAACTATTGCATGGTTTAGTAGTAATTCGTAATTTTCGGAATATTCCCATGTTCGTAATTACCCTAGTAACACCCTTATTTCACCGTTACGTTTAAGTCCCATGTAATAGGGGGCGAGCCTAATGCCATCAACCAGACACAAATCCAAACTCCGGACTGCTAATGAGGAATTCCACACGAAAAAACTCAATATCACTTTTACCCGACATGGAGATCGAACCCAAAACCTCACGATCAGCAGTCGCGCTTGCCACCGCTAGACTAACAAGGCAGTTATTATGAAGTAAAATTATTATGAACCTTTTATCAGCGCTTATTTCTGACAACAGCACGTACAGGTCACGTGGTGATGTGCACCGCGAGCGTGTTGTGAAAACAATGCTGTTTTTCCGGCTAAAGGCATACCATGGCATCGGTGGCTTCCACTCGAGATCCCCTCCCCCCTCTTTTGTACTGAGGACGACCACCAGGTGGTTTTAGTCGTCCGACATACCTCTCAACCTCTACGAGACGAAGGGTATCTATTAGGACATCCGATCGAAAAAAAGTCCATGTGTACTATGTAAAGAAAAAGATAAAGAAACATTTATTTGGACACAAGCACAAAGAGACACAACAGATAAAAAGTGTGATATAAAAATAAAAAGTTTCGGGTATGTGTCTCACGGCTGGACCAAAAGGTGTCCAGATCATCTTAATGTTAAGCAGTATAAGTACTTGACGCTGGTTTTCGTCTGGAACCTTTGTGCTCCACGGATGTCAGTCATTGATAGGCTAGCGGTTGAAAGGTTGCCTTCCATGCTGGGTCTGAGTTCGAACCCGGCCTAAACCTAACTTTTCGTATTCATGTACGGATCATAATTTGATTATCACTTGCGTTAACGGTGAAGGAAAAACATCGTGAGGAAACCTGCACACCTGAAAGGGCTCCATAATGTTCTCAATGGTGTGTGTTGTCTGCCAACCGGCACCAGGTCAGCGTGGTGGACTAAGGACTAAACCCTTCTCATTCTGAGAAGAGGCCCGTGCTCTGCAGTGGGACAGTGATGGGCTTATGTATATTATGTACTAATTACAAGAGTCTAGTCGTGAGTGATTCTTGTTTTTTTTTTATACAAGCCTTTATCTAACTTGCAATGTTTGTATGTATGTATGTATGTTCGGTATAAATCTTGCAACTGAATTTTGAACCACTTCCTCTTATCCTACGGAGTTGAATTTTTACATGTAGGTTCAGTTCTGATGACAATGCATTTTTATGGTAAGCATGACCTGAATCAACATCCAGGATTAGCTCCAGATAAAGGAACTCTTCAACGGTCAACAGTACAGACACGAAATTATGTGCACGCATTTTATTCAGTTTTTGAAAGACATTCCATGTATACACATTGAAAATCGCTCTAGCTTTTAACTTAATGGAGTTACATTAAACGGAATGGTTTAAGTCGGCAGGTTTATGAGGTTCACATTTAACATTTATTTGCTAAATAGCTTCATGTAACATGTATGAATTGATATGCGCTAACTTAGAGAGTTAGTTTCGTTAGAGAACGTTCTAGTTTAACGTTCTAGTGGTGGCAAGCACGACTGTTGATCGTGAGGTCCTGGGTTCGATCCCCAGGTCGGGCAGTGTTATTGGATTTTTCCGTATGAAATTTCTCAGTAGCAGCCCGGAATTTGGATTTGTGCTCGGTTGATGGCAACAGGCTCGCCCTCGATTACATGGGACTTAAACCTAACGGCGAAATGAGGGTGTTACTATACACCTCTACCCAACCCTTCGGGGAATACAGGCGTGGTGTTATGTTATACGTAATAGTATTTTTATAGCTTATGACTTTAAATGTAACTTTACTAGATGTTTCATAAGACCATATAACATTTCCTTTTGATATATTGACGTCTGTGATTATGGAGAGAAGGTAAGCAGACAGGTCTCTTTCACAGTCAAATCTTACTGTTAGCTTGTCGTAACAACTGTTGTCTTATGTCCTCCTAGTAACAATACCCAATCATTATTATCGAGCATAGTGTCTTTGACCAAAACTGATATATTTCTGACAAAATAATGTAATAAACGAAACAATATTTTTATAAAAAGTATTGTACACACCAATAGTTCACATTGATAAAAGTGAGGACAAGATGGCAGCTTTTCAGCAGCGATTGCCTTCGATTTTCAGCCGAAAATGGAATTACACCGAAACTTTGTGGTAAACACAGTAATCACAAGAAGGTTTTTCGATGTAGGTAGCAATCTTTTGCACCCTAAGACCAACCGTTGCCCAAATTCAACTAATTTACATAAACATCTTGTATAATAAGACCATGATTTTATTCGATAACCATTTCCAATCAAACTTTCTAAAATAGATGAATTTAAAACTTATAGCCGTTGGCATACCGACTAACTACCTACACCACGAACTTTTTTATTTCAGCCGATCGAATGTATCAGCAGAATAGATGCGTTCTATTCATAGAATAATGTCGCCTGCGAACCGTAATCACATTGTTTGTGAATCATACAATTAAAAACGAACAGATAAAAAAAATAGAGGAATAGGTTAATTATTAATAACATTCGATACTTACCAAAACTGTCGCGCATTCTCGCGTCAATCACCACACCATTTATAGTACAGGCACAGATAATAATAATTAATTAATTTAAAAAGTAAAACTAGTCACCTTTTCATTTCATAAAAGGAACACAACACTTCACTGGCAGTCACACACTCACTGAAATGCCGATTTGAAAATCGAATATTGATAAAATAATCGTCTGAGGTTCTATTGTTTTTTTTTTCTAATGGGACTCGTGTCACGCTACGGTGGTGGTAAATGGGAAATGGCGCGATCACGGGAGCGCGCGCGCGCGGTGCGTTCGGATCTCACACTGAGCTACCAATACAGACACGAGACAGCAATAATAACCCACCTCGTTATTTTTTTTTATTTTCTTTTTTTTACTGAAAATCTGCAAGATTGACGCCTTGGTCTGCGGTTTTCTTTGATATTTTTGCGCTTTTTTTTTCTGCGGCCACAGTGTTCGACCAGTTTAATTCGGATGCTCGCATGTCACTTTTTTGACGGGATAATCCGTTCGGAAATTTGAATTTCTCTTTTTTTTTCGAAGAACTTAAAGAGGTGTGCCAAAAGTGGATTGCTTATTTAACGGATTTTTACTTTTGTTGCCCTGTTTTGCATGTTTCGCGACTGCGGACAAACATTTTCATTCTCAGAGATACTTAGTACGTCTACTGTGATGTCGTTGCTTATTTGCTTTCAAAATAAACCGATATCTCGGGAGCGAATACTAAATAAAGATCCAATCAGGTGATAACCATCTTACATTAAATTGAGATAGTCAAATGAGGAAAACGGGTTACCTACCTATGACTGCTCGTAACCACAGATAGCAACAGTATTAAAACGCGCATAATAATCTTTTTACACGGTATGATAACACTACTTTTATTTGCAGTGTACACTAACTTTTGGCAAATTAACTGTTTGTTAAGGCTTATGTTAAATCGTATGACACTGTTAGGAAGGTAAATTTTCGAACCAAAAATTAGTTTTAATATTTTTGTAGTTATGGCGTTCTGCAAAATGGCATCTCTATTCATATCAAAGATCATTTGTAAGGGCCCTGACAGAAGGACTGCAACCCGACTGAAATGCAACTGCCAAATGCAGTTAGGATGCTGACTGTATCCTAACTACAACTACCGACTGGATAGTTTGAAACCCCATTATAGGTGAAGTAATTGTCGGTCTCTCTTATCAAGTATAATGTGTTCTCTTTTTAAACGGCTTGACAGAACTCTCGATTTAGGATGTCTGCGTCGCTTCCATAGTCACGCATAGTGTATAATGCCAAGAGAAAAAAAAGAATTAAAAAAAAGATTACTGCGTCACATTTTATCCTTCCAAATAAAAACTAATGCAATGCATTCAATAAATATTTGAAATATTTGTACAGAATATTTTCCTAAATCATGATCATCATCATATTGTGAAAAAAATTATAATGATCATTATAATGGTGGAACTATTGACGTTTTGCGTAAAGTCCTTCAGCGAAGCCCAACATTTGTTCAAGATATCAACAGAAATGTTAGAACTGAGTTGAGCATGAAAATGCGACCATTAGCAAAAATGGGCATGAATAAAAAATAAATGATATTCTTAAGCGGCCCTCAACTTAGTGTCGAAACTAAAGTAATGACACTTAAACATGTTCAAAGGCATTTTGGTCATTATTCTGGTCACGAATACGTCATTATTTTATGTTCAAAGTTGGGATAAGATTGGTGATGTCCCTTATCTAATATTTAGTATCGAGTAATAAATACGAGTACTCATTGAGATTTATGTAATAATCATGACTATTTTACATGCGAGAAACTGGACGACATAAGGAATCGTGGTGCGGACGCTTTGAGGTAAGTGTATGGGAGATCTGAAGGGCCGCCCGTCCGGACAGTTGTGTAAGAAAAATATCGTGATATGATTTTGGTAAATCAAGTTTATTTTTTATACTTTACAAAATCTTTCACCAATGTCAAAAATAAATGTCAATATTTCATTAAAAAAACTTATAAAAAAATGAGTAAAATTTTGAAAATACGAGAGAGATATCTCCACTCGACTCCCAACTACTTACCACAGGACGATTAAATTTGAGTCGCACGCGCACCTAAACAGCTGCATTCCTTATTGAAACGAAGCGACGGAGACGCGGTGTATCTCACGCCATAAGAACCACCAATAATTACCATGGTGGTTGCAAGGAATGAGAACAGAAGTATCAGTCCTTACAACCTGCGAGGATTTGTTTAATATTATAGTCGCTACTGCTACGGTGTAGGTATAAAATGGAACATTCTCAGAATACCAGTCAAACGATATTCTTTTTTCCTACAGCATCTGTTTTTTGTATGTAATAGGTTCGCAAACAACTGACTGCCCTCTTGATGAAAAGTGATTACCGCTGCCTGTACACCTACAACACCAAGAGGATTGCTGAAGCGTTGCCAACGTTAGAGCAAATGTTGAAAAGTCTCGTGTGTCTGTAATTTCACCGGAATCCATACCCTTTAAACTGGAACACAGCAATTCTGCTTGGGAGTAGAAATAGTTGTGGTGGTAGTACTTTCCCGTACCTTGCCCACTAACTGAGTTCCGGAGGTCTGATGGCAGTCGCTCCGTGTAAAATACTGGTATTCAGCTGCATCTGGTTAGACTGGAAGCTGACCCCAAGGTAGTTGGGAAAAGGCTAGGTAGAATTAAATCGACTTTCGCGGACAAGCTTTTCCATAAGAGCTCTATTAACGACTGTAACTTCATTTAGCGTCTAGGGGTTATTCAAGTATTACGTAAGCACGAAAGGGGGGTGAGAGAGTCTTTGCTTAACTTATTTTTGATAACACGGGGGACGGCGGTGTCTAGATCATGATTACGTCAGCAATTTTTTTTCTAGACTTAAAAACTGCTGCTCATGAATAACAATAAAGAAACCTGATCGGTTTAAAAAATATATATACCAATGTTTACGTACGCATGGGAGGTGGGGGGTAAAAGCTTTGCTTACTTTTACTGACAAGGGGAGCGGTGGGTAAAAATTACTAAATTCTGCTTACGTAATACTTGAATGGCCCCCTATGTATGTTTGAGCTCATAATACTAGGCGAACAGTCTTGACAAAGGTTAAAGCTGTGGCGTGATAGTGACTCCCTACACATCCCATTTGTCCCACCTGCTGAAAACCTCCCAACCGGACAAGAGTTGCCTTGGCTAACCTGGAAGTCTTTAAACAGACTCCAGACCCAGGTTTGTCGAAACAAGGAAAACCTGCTCAGGTGGAGATTCATAGACGATTCCAGCTTAGAGTGTAAATGTAGTGCTGTTCCACAAACGATGGGACACCTGACATCATGCCCTGCGTGCCCTGATACCTGCACGTTACAGGAACTAATGGATGTTATTGATAACGCTAAACTCGTAGCTAAGTTCTAGGCCGAATTTAGATTGCCATCGAAACTTTAAGAATAAGCTCATAATTGCGCATCGCATGCAGTGAACCTTCTACAGAAGTTCTCTTTGGTGACTATTCTTCCTAATGAGCCAGTCAAATCTATAAGGTAATGAGATATTTTATATAAGTTCCGCTAAATTGTCGTTTATGATGTTCGATTGAATGTGAAAGATATTTTATGGGAGTTATTGATTTTGTGTTGATTTTTGAATAAAAATAATTAAAACTGTTTTATAGGTGCTTGTATCGTGCGGTAAGTATCTACGTATGAGAAAGTGTGTCTTTATGGTTTAAACAGTTTAAATTCATATATTTGAACCAAAGTTTAGCATATTATAATAACACTAGCTGTGTCCTCACGGCTTCGCTCGTAGCCTACCTATGTTACTCAGTGATAATGTAGCTTTCTAACGGCAAAAGAATTTTAGAAATCGGTTCAGTATTTTTTAAGTTTATTCGTTACATACAAAAATATAAATCTTTCCTCTTTATAATATTAGTATAGATAACATAACATCACGCCTGTATTCCCCAAAGGGTTGGGCAGAGGTGTATAGTAACACCCTCATGTCGCCGTTATGTTTAAGTAGCATGTAACAGGGGGCAAGCCCATCAACCGGGCAAAAATCCAAACTCCGGGCTGCTGCTGAGGAATCCCAAACGGAATAATCTAATAACACATTGCCCGACCTGGGCATCGAACCCAGGATCTCACGATCACCAGTCGAGCTTGCCACTTTTAGACCAACGACGCAGACATATTTAAAAATTAAGAATTATTCATGAAAAATGGTTAATATACAAGGTTAGTCGGAAAGGGGGTACTAAGCCGAAAGGGTGTTAAAGTACCCATAATAAGGGATAACTTTTGTTCTACAACTTTCCCCAAAACTCGATAGTTTAAGAGAAATAGCTTTTCAAAGATTTCGTAAAAAATATGCTAAAATCTATCTGTCCATAGCTATGATCAGCTGTGTTTACAATTTAGGTCATATTTAGGGTCATGGATTAGAAAATTAATTTTCTGAATTCATAACTAAAGCAGGTATGATGCTTTTTTTGAAAAACTTAAATAAAAATATTTTTACATGCAAATAAAAATTATCGAATTTTGAAATTTTAACACTTGCTTTAAAATAGTCATCAGTGATACTTTAAGTGGCACGCGGCTTAGTACCCCCTTTCCGACTAACCTTGTATATTAGCCATAATTTAGACTCCGGCTCGCACCTCTGGACTTTTCGGATTCATGTACAGATTATAATTTGATTATCACTTGCGTTTACGGTGAAGAAAAAACATCGTGATGAAACCTGCACACCTAAGTAGGCTCCAAAAATGTATCGATGGTGTGTGTAGTCTGTCAACCCGCACTAGAACCAGATTCTGAAAAGCCCGTGTCCAACACTGAGACAGTAATGGGCTGATTATGCTAAGCTATTAATGTATAACCACAAATTTATATAATACAGATTCCCACTTGACCTCTAACTATAACTTAGAAAAAAATATTTTGAAATATAGCAGCCTATCATGAGGCACGGCAGTGCCCCTGCCAAAGTCGAGCAAGCACGGCCGTACATACTTTTCTCGAAACAACTCAAAGTACTTTTATTACTTTAATTCCCTGAGAACCATATACTATACCCAGTTCAAGGTAGCATTTTACTCATAAAACATAAAATGTCGGTGAATAGTTAACCACAGTGAACACAACGCTCTTCACATACCTATGTACATGCAACAATGTGTTAAGGTCAAAGGATCACAAGGAATAAGCAATGACAGGATGTCGTCAACAAACAACCCCCAAACGACCTTTACTTGTACTCTCTTATGTCCTCTTAATTTACTTTAATATACTACTATACCATAAAAAATAACGTGACAAAATTTTTGTTAAGGAAAATTAAATTTTGCTGCTTAAATAACACCAATCTACCAATCAGCATATTTAAGTCTACTACCTACTGGGAAAAATTTTGCTTTGTTATACATCGTGTGGGCAAGCAGACAGGGGCGGATTCAGGAAGGTGGTTAAGTGGGACTTGATAACCCCAGATATGACGTTTCTGACAGGAACCCTGTGACTCATTTATAAAAAATGCGTAAATTGGTACCTCTAAGCTAGGATGGAGGTAGCCAAGGCTGGATCCAATACTAAAAGCAGATTTTAACGGGAAAAACAAGAATACCTACCTACGTCGCTGGGCAGTGAAAACCACGTAAAGCACAAATTCATTTTTATTTTTTGATATTCATTTATTGGATAAAAATCCTTGTTATGCATATTTAGAACGAACGTGCATAGCTCTAAGATGAAATAGATTGATGAATAGATAATAAAACAGAAGGACCTTACATCTACACTTCTTTTTTTTTTAACAAGGCGTTATAATTTCCTCTTGTAAAATTACGTCCATTGCAATTACGAGGTTTTCACTGCGCAGCCACGCTATGTGAATTGAGGAAAACATTTAATAAATAAATATTAAAATTGACGACAGTTACTTTCAAAACGCTATACATTGACTTGATATTATGCGACTTTGCCTTTTATTTCGTTTCCCAAAAAGTATGTATCGCTCCCCGCTTACAATTTACACCATATTTCAAAACAAAAGAAGTCAAAAGTCACTTGTCACCCGGAGGCGCAAACGCATGGCGAGACAAGCGATTATAACCTACAAACTCATAGCTCACTACAAACTTCAAATTTTCAACTCTATTGTAATGAAATAAGGCTCTGTCGAAGTGAAAAATAATGATGGTTTTTCTCGCCGACAAAAGATTTATATGCAAAAATTACTAACAAAATGTTCACCTTTACCGTTTATTTGTAGTATTTAAATTGCATTATTCAATTTCGGTGTATTGTACACCAAAATAAATTGTATGCAGTTTTTTTGCGGTACAAATTATTTTTAGAAAAATTCAGTCTTGTCAAGAGATCATAAACAATACCTTTTTTTCATTAATATCTTCAGTGGCTGCCTAGACATGTAAGTTTCAATCGTTAGGTTACCTACTGGAGGTAATTCTGCTAAAATAACTCTGCAAAAATTGTTATACAACTTTATTTCCAACAATACATTTTTTAATAAATTAATTATCAATGCTACCAACCTAACAAAACAGCCGTCAGATGGTAAACCCAATCTCCATGTGAACGATTATCAATATATCGATTTACATTATTATCGAAACCATTCGATACGCGGCTCATTCGAATTTTATGCATTCCATATTCGTTTCGATTGTAACTCGATTCGGTATATTCCGATTAATGGGTTATTAAAACAATTTTTATTATTCGTAGAACGTTTATTTCTTGACTCATACACTATGGTTATTAGTACATACATAAATTGGTGACTTATTTTGGATCTATTCGGAGTATTCCAGTTTCTGTGTAGCATAGTTATAATGGTCATTCTGTAACAGCTAATTTCATTATAAGGGAACCTAAATTATTGCCATTTATTGTCGGGCATAGATCCAAGCTCCGGGCTGCTGATTTCTTGTCTAAATGACGCTCGCGTGCCATGCAGGTTGCATTGGCACGCTCCTACAGTCTTCGTGAGAAATAATATTATATTTGCATTTCTGTTATGATTAAATACCTGCCTCCTCAATTTTCTTAGAGTAGTGAACTTATTATCTACATTCTAATATTAAAAAAAATTGTGATTGACTGGCTGACGGACAACGCACAGCGCAAACCGCTGGGTCTAGAAACTTGAAATTTTGGACAGTGTTCCTAATACCATGTAGGCTAGAACTAAGAAAGAGTTTTTCAAAATTCAGGCCCGAAAGGGCTGATTTTGACGACACGTTTGGTGTAGTGGCTGAGCGATCGGCTTCTGCGCTACGGGTCGTGGGTTCGATTCCCGCACGTAACAAATATTTGTATGGTCTATAGATGGTTGTTCCGGGTCTGGATGTTTGTGCTTGTGAAGATTTGTGTCTGTAAACGCACCCACGATACTGGAGAAATCCTAGTGTGTAGCAACGTTCTGTTTTTGAATAAAAAAAATGGGGTTTCAAAGTTCACGTGTACGAAATCACGGGCGGTAACTAGAACTTTACAGGTAGGTACTGTCAGATTTTTTGTTGAAATAAGAATAGTGCCTCGTAGCGCGACTGCAGATCGTGAGGTCCTGGGTTCGATCTCTAGGTAGGGCAAAGTGATATTGGGTTTTTGCGTTTGGAATTCCTCAGTAGTAGCCCGGAGTTTGGATTTGTGCCCGGTTTATGGGGATAGGCTCGCTCCCTATTACATGGTACCTAAACATAACGCCGAAATGAGGGTGTTACTATACACCCCTGCCCAACCCTTCGGGGAATACAGGCGTGATGTAATGTTATGTCTCGCAGTATCACCTGACAAAATGTTCAATCGATATGCTAAAAAATGTTTATGGTCTATATCGCAGTCTAACACTGTACATTACTCTCCAATCACTCATGACACTATGCTTTCCAAGTATTTTAGAATCTCCCTATTGCATTGAGACCTCTGCTACTCGTCATTTGCTTCAAGTATTAGAGCCAAGCCTTTATCTGACGGAGATCCGTCGCCGATGTTCCGTCTCGTAATTTACTCTAGGAATTTTAGTAACGCATCTACGGTCAAAATATGTGTACGGTATGAGATGTTTGTATGGAATTATATGTACCGCGTGTGGCTGGCCCTTAAGAGGAAATGCGGTCGGCATTTAGTCCATACAAACGTATTCCTCAGTTTCCTCCTTGGATAATATCACTAGAGCAAATATGTTTTACCATATGATATATATCTACCACCACTATGTCGATATGTTTTGTTTTTGTCAATAAATTAATTATTATAGGAACTAGAAACGTTTAAACTTTTCAATAATCGACCGGTTTTACCACCGGTTTCAAACGTCTAGCAAACAAATTTAACGAATATAAAAAATTAAAGAAAAACATACAAACATAACTAAAGTCTTTCTTAAATTATTACAGAAAAAATAATTAAAATCGGTCCAGATTTGAAGAAGGAAACAGGGAAATACGAAAGTACGATGTCGCTAATATTGCACAGGAGAAATCAGTCCGAGATGCAGGCGTCTCTTTCGGGTGTGGGAGGGGTGGGACGGAAATAGATCGCAAAAACTTATTCAAATTATTAATATTTTGCAGCCCGCGTTTCCTCTTAATGTTGGCAATTTTGATGGTGTTATAGTCGTCATGGCCAGCGACTGGTTGACATTTTAGAAAGTTTTTGGGAGCTTTCGACCACACGAAATAAAGTTACCACTAAACCTTCAAACACATCTTTCGACCCCTACTCCGATTACACTAATCGATGGTATCAATGTCATTCAAATCTTGTATCACCCAAAACTGATAGTTTTCTAATGTTTCCTTCAATAAATTATCCAGCGGCGTCTCTCAAGTGACTGCGTAGAGATGTTATTACCGCATTGATATCGAGAAAGTGTTTTATAGTACAGTTATATCGACTATCGGAATAAGGACTAAATAAAGTTATTGGTATCGAATGGTTTAGAAAATTAACGACGTATAATATCGTAAAATGCTTGACATTTTGACAGTTAATAAAAGGCTTGGGTTCCATACTTTCTACGTTTTGATATTGAAAGTACGTTTTATATTACATTAAAACAAGGTCTTGTTTCAAACAAAATGGTACCGGCAGAACGTCATTAGGACCCGATTCCTATAATTAACGGAGCGTTATTGGTTAACATTGAGACTCTTGTATCTTTATCAATAATGAAGCAAAGATCTCATGGCTTTGCATGTAGACCTTTTTTTTTTGTTCTTTGAAAATCCTCATGGATGTCGCTCGCCCGGGGAAGGCGAGGGAGTCTGCCGGACTCTTACCGGCTAAAAACCAACGGTGTACCTCCTTCTAACCTAAGGCCGGGGTCACAGGATTCGCTATTGCATGCACCGCAACCCCAGCAGTGCATAGTAGACCCTTCCATATGGAAGTAGATAGCTATTACATGTAAAGTTACCTTACAAGTCTATTTATATGCCCAGTTTGGCAATAATAAAAACTTTTTTACAAAAAATTTAAACCGACTTCAAAAAGAATAAAATAATTACCATATAAAATTAACAGTTCCAGAAGTCGGTGCTGATCCACGCTGAACCAAATTGAAGGCACCGACTTCTGAAACTGTTAATTTTATATGGTAATTATTTTATTCTTTTTGAAGTCGGTTTAAATTTTTTGTAAAAAAGTTTTTATTTTTTTCATTTTAGTGGCCTTAATTAAAACTTGGTTGGACCTACTAAAGACGCTGCTCGTAACAATTATGTTATCATCACATCATCACAATATGCGTACTGTTCGTCATTGAGGAGTTCCATTGTCTATCTCCGAAGTTCTTCATCAGATCTTCACCAAATTTAAATGGGACCAACTTTGAAGTATACCCTATCCATTAAAAAAAGAATCATTAAAATCGGTTCACAATTGGCGAAAATATCGATGAACATACACAAAAAAAAAAAAACACAGACGAACATAGTAACCTCATCCTTTTTGGAAGTCGGTTAAAAAATGCTATCATTGGTAAGGAAAACAATTCGATTTTTTTATAGAAACCGGATATAAATAAATGTATGTAATTATTATCTTGTACGATTTCACGCATCATCTCATGGAATTTCATTAAAGAGAGGAGTTTTGGTCTTCGCGTCTAAAATATCATAGACTAGCGACCCGCCCCGGCTTCGCACGGGTGCAATGTAGATACTTATGTGAGGCACATAAACCTTCCTCTTGAATCACTCTATCTATTGCTGAAAACTGCATTAAAATCCGTTCCGTAGTTTAAATTATCTAAGCGTACAGACAGCGGGAGCGACTTTGTTCTATACTTTTTTTTTTAAAAAAAGACGTTGCCCCGCACTACTATTTCTCCTGTATCGTGGAAGCGTTTAAAAACACAAATCTTCACACGCACAAACATCCAGACCCGGAACAACTATCTGTAGGCCATACAAATATTTGTTCCGTGCGGGAATCGAACCCACGACCCGTAGCGCAGAAGCCGATCGCTCAGCCACTGCACCAAACGTGTCGTCAAAGATTTTATAGTACCTACCTATAATAGGAACCACGCGCCATCGTAAATAAATAAAGTTGTGGATGGCCCAGTGTGTCTTAAACCTCCCCCAAAGAAAATTTGCCATTTTTGTGTTGTCAACATATGTTTTATTTTGGTAGCTGAGTCTCCACAAAAGAAAACACGTGTTGACAACACAAAAGTTAACATTTTTTCTTTGGTAAAGACACAGCTTTATGGACTAACTATGTACTTACTAACTTAAGATTTCTGCCGAACAGGCTTAAGCATGACGGCTATGCAAGTGTTCTAATATCTAACATAACATAACATCACGCCTGTATTCCCCGAAGGGTTGGGCAGAGATGTAGAGTAACACCCTCATTTCGCCGTTATGTTTAAGTCCCATGTAATAGGAGCGAGCCTATTGCAATAAACCGGACACAAATCCAAACTTCGGGCTGCTACTGAGGAATTCCACACGGAAGAACCCAGTAATACTTTGCCCAACCTGGGGAATGACCCAGTGGGTCTTAGGGCGTGTCTCCACCAAAGAAAAATTGAAAACTTTTGTGTTGTCAACACGTTTTATGTTGTTAGCTGAATCTCAACAAAAGAAAACACGTGTTGACAACACAAATGTTGACAATTTTTCTTTGGTGAATACACAGCTTTATGAACTAACTATGTACTTACTAACTTAAGATTTCTGCCTAGCATGACGGCTATGTAAGTGTTCTAATATCTAACGGAACTCTTAAAGTAGCAATAAATAAAATACCATTTAATTTAGTAGTAACCTAATAACTGCAGGGCCGGACTAGGTAAGTAGCCTCGATGCAATTTAGTACGGCGTAAACAATCATAGATTATGGGCTGGTCGAGCGCGGCGTGAAATGATGAATATGTAGGGTAGTTGTATGCAGTAGTGATTATTTTGGATGTTAAGTGGTGTTTTATTAAAAGTGACTATCGTTAAATGGGGCCATTCAAGTATTACGTAAGCACGAAAGGGCGGTGAGGGGGTCTTTGCTTAGCTTATTTTTGTTGACATGGGGGACGGGGGTGTCTAGATGATGATTACGTCAGCATTTTTTATTTATTTACTTATTTTTCTACACTTAAAAACTGCTGCTCATGAATAACAATAAAGAAATCTGATCAGTTTTAAAAATATATATACCAATGTTTACGTAAGCATAGGATAAAAGGTAAAAATAGGGTAAAAGCTTTGCTTACTTTTGCTGACAAGGGGGAGGGGTGGGTCAAAAATTACTAAAATTGTGCTCACGTAATACTTGAATGGCCCCAATGGATAAAATAGTAAAGTATAAAATGGAGATCCCCATAAATATGGAAAATGTATAAATAGGTCTATGATCGTTAAACATAACATAATATCACGCCTTATATTCCCCGAAGGGTTCGGCAGAGGTGTTTTAGTACACCCTCGTTTCGCCAGTTATGTATAAGTCCCATGTAACAGGGGGCGAACCTATTGCCATTAATCGGGCACAAATCCAGAGAAATTCCACATGGAAAAATCCAACAACACTTTGCTCGGCCAGGGGATCGAACCCAGGACCCCATGCTCAGCAGTCGCGCTTGTGACCACTAGACCAACAAGACAGTCATGATCGTTGAATACAATTATTTTATTTAGAAGAATCTATTGAGTATTTTGATGCGACTTAGACATGAAGAATTGAAAGTATTGTAGAAGTACCAACATTTTTTTACATTGGACTTAAACATAACGGCGAAATGTGGGTGTTACTATACACCTCTGCCCAACCCTTCAGGAAATACATGCGTGATGTTATGAAATTTTGCAATTCAGTGACAATTTCTTGTTCTACATCGAGGAGATACGGTTACTAAGAAGTACATTACTCGAGATCTAAAATTTAACTAAGATAAATGTTAAGGTTTATACACTGTATCGCTCTGGATATAAATCCCCAAAGATAAATACAGACGACGATAATCCCACTCGCTTCAATAACATCGTAACTACAACAATGGACGTATAACAATGACGTTTTAAAACATGTCATAAAAATATATTTTCAAAACATATCGTGTGATGTTTCTCGCTAATGTCATGAGAACACATAAGTTATTTTAAGATGAACAAAACATTATCTCTGTGTTAATAACAAGGCCATTATAAAGTATGTCGAGGAAAGTTACTATAAAAAGATATGAAGAGGTTTTTCAACCGTTTTGTAATCAGGTTAGACATTACTGTTTCGTTAGTCTAGTCGTGACAAGCGCGACTGCTGATCGTGTGGTCCTGGGTGTGCTCCCCAGGTCGGGCAAAGTGTTATTGGGTTTTTCCATGTAGAATTCCACAATAAACCCGGAGCTTGGATTTTGCCCGTGATGGCAATAGGCTCGCCGTCTATTACGTGGGACTTAAACATGTTATCAGTAGCTGGTAACACTGAACAATGTTGATAAAGGAGGGTAATCGTCAAGATGAATCAACGTACCCGAAGTTATAAAAACACTGGTCATTCGACGGAGAAAAGGATTCCATGTCGAACAGCTGAAGAAGTCTGACCTTTTATATCTGATTTGCTTGTCTTTATTTTCTGATCTTATGTAAATTATTATATTGTGATATATTGTGAACTAGCTTCTGTAACTAATCTAATTATAAGTACTCTCACT
This sequence comes from Amphipyra berbera, assembly GCA_910594945.2. Lineage (NCBI taxonomy): Eukaryota > Metazoa > Arthropoda > Insecta > Lepidoptera > Noctuidae > Amphipyra > Amphipyra berbera. Next base: position 1,416,082 of record OU343136.1, on the reverse strand, counting down.
GTCTGGTGGAGAGTCTATGTTGGTTTCATTTACTTTATTTACCATGCTCCCAGCCCTGACATACCGATATTAGCTACAACTGTAATGATAGATGCACCCCTACAAGATTCTGTTGTATGTATTTTACAAACATAACGGCGAAATGAGGGTGTTACTATACACCTCTGCACAACCCTTTGGGGTATACAGGCGTAATGTTATTTTAAGTTTATGTGACAGACATTATAGAAAGCAATATAAAGGAACGTAGCTACCAATCCAATAAATATGTCTGCAGCATTCAAATCATGTCGCATTTATGTAACTTTCTGGGTTAGAGATCAAAACTTTGCATTAGGAATTATTAGTTTGCTAACCTACAGTGGGCTCCACCATAATACATTGCAGTTCCTTTAATCGAAGTGAACCCGAACAATTAAGGCCGCTAAAGATGAAGAAGACCGCTGTATTGCATTTCTTGCCATCATCTCTTAGAAATTTGCAAGATAGTTTATGGTATGAACTGACTTAGACTGGTTTTCTTAAACAACCTCTTCTTCTTCCTGCCCTTATCCCACACTAGGTGGGGTCGACACAACATGTATTTCATAAATCCATGTTGTTAGAGGTTTTGGCTTATAGTTTTATGACCGGCCCCCTGCCTGACATCAATCCTCCTTGGGAATACTCGTTGAGCGTTCGCGCATGTGACCCAATGTGCTTGCTGACATTATGCATTGGGTCCCAAAATGATATGCTTGTCAATCTTATTGCCGACAAATAAGTAGACTATGTTCTTCTTGGTGGGGTATACTTGAAGTTCCTCGACCCACTCATTCAGTTTTGCTAGGGACTTTGGTTCTGACACATCGTAAACTAATATAGCACCGTAAGCGTCTCTATAAAAACTTGGAACTTCTCGTACTCCGTATTCGACATCGTTTACAATAGAAATAAATGGCGATATGTACCAACACAATCTAAAAAAAAAAAAACTCGAAAAAGAAAGTTTACAAAATGTCGTATTGATTTCTTAAACAACCATTTACCCATAATATATTTTCGAGTAAACGACCATTTAACCACAGATTAATGTTATTGAATACCAGCTTTAATTATATGCACCCTTAAACATCGACCCAAATACGTCCACCTTAACACCCGTGAATAATGTCCTAACTACATCCATTGCACCATTCAATCAACATCTTGTAACCTTCCTGCCTCATTAAAGCATTGTTGCTCGCTACCAGGGTAACAGAACACCGTATTAGGTCATTACGAACCGTAGAAAGTACGCACGCGCGGCATAAACGGTCACACTTGAATCACTAAACGCATATTGTGAGCTTCCTAGTACATTATGTTCGCCTGGTAATTGGAGTAATAACAAAGGTTAGGAGGAGGAAGCGGAACTCTAAACAAGATGGGTTCTTAAGGTTCTAGAGGTGTTATTTATGTATGAACGATCAATATAACCTTTAATTTACGGTTAAATTAATGTCTTTGCAAAATTGAAGGGTAAAGACCATGTCTGTAGCTGCTGTATGGAGACAGCTGATCGGTTTTAGAAGTCACGATTCTAAGAAATGAAGGGGTAACTATTAGCAATATGGAAATGACGCCTGTGTAGGATTTATGGGTTATTGATTATGCCTGCTTTATGCTTGTGTCAAAATCTACGGTGGTACACGCATCTTTATCCCTTCAATCTCGAGGTAACTGCATGACCATAGCTTCAATGTACGATGAATCAGTAAAGGATGCGTGCAAGTAGTAAGGACAGGTCAACTCAAACCTGCTATGGCACTTTCCTCAAAAGACCATTCCAGACGTTGCCATACATTGTTACACTCGCATAGATTTTATATCACAATGTCTGGACTTTAAGAGACCTTGATCTCTGAGTTTGTTTCGGCTTTTCTTCTCAGGCCAGTCAGATAGGAAATGCCGGCGCCATCTAGTCTTAAAAAAAAAATATTTCTTCTTCTTCTTTTCTTTTTAAAAAAACGTTGCCCCACACTAGGATTTCTCCTGTATCGTGGGTGCGTTTACAGACACAAATCTTCACATGTACAAACACCCAGACTCGGAACAACTATCTGTAGGCTATACAAATATTTGTTCCGTGCGGGAATCGAACCCACGACCCGCAGCATTACATTGACATGTAAAAATATCTGTAACATTTATTTACAGAAATAAAATCATTTATCATTTAAAGGCATTTTGAATCTATATCTATACTAATATTATAAAGAGAAAAGATTTGTATTTTTATATGTAACGAATAAACTTAAAAACTACTGGACCGATTTCAAAAAATATTTTGCCGTTAGAAAGCTACATTATCACTGAGTAACATAGGCTACGGGCGGAGCCGTGAGGACACAGCTAGTAATATCTATACTAATATTATAAAGAGGAAAGATTTGTATTTTTGTATGTAACGAATAAACTTAAAAACTACTGGACCGATTTCAAAAATTATTTTGCCGTTAGAAAGCTACATTATCACTGAGTAACATAGGCTACGGGCGGAGCCGTGAGGACACAGCTAGTAATATCTATACCTACTAATATTATATAGAGGAAAGATTTGTATTTTTGTATGTAACGAATAAACTTAAAAACTACTGGACCGATTTCAAAAATTGTTTTGCCGCTAGAAAGCTACATTATCACTGAGTAACATAGGCTACGGGCGGAGCCGTGAGGACACAGCTAGTATAATATAATTCTAAATGGGCTACTGTATTCAACAACCTTGTTCAAAATGAGACAGCAGGCAGTCCAATTAATTTGCAGCCCCATACCTACAAGTCCGCTATTACGGTGGAAGCGATCAATTTGCCCGCAAAATTTAATTTATTTCGAAGGTTTATTTTACATAATATGAACATTTTTAAGACGCAATTTTTTTATTTGAGCACGGCAAGTCTTGAGGTTGACTTTCAATAAATAGATCAAAGACACAAGTTATGACCAACAGCACGAAACGTAGGGTGGAGGTAGACGGGCAAGTATTGCAATATGTCGATGAGTATATGTACTTGGGCCAGATAGTTTCGTTTAAAAACCGGCAAGAGAAAGAAGTCGAAAGACGGATTGAAAACGCCTGGAAGAGCTTCTGGTCCCTAAAAGAGCACATGAAGGGCAATCTTCCAATAACCCTGAAACGTAAACTCATCGATATGTGCATCCTGCCCGTCCTAACCTACGGTGCTCAAACTTGGTCACTTACAGAAGAACAAAAGTCCAAACTCAAGATTTGCCAACGAGCAATGGAACGTAGTATACTCGGTGTTAAACTAACCGATCGTGTTAGAAACACCACACTGCGCTCTATAACGCAAGTAGCAGATGTTGGAGAAAAAACAGCCAAGCTTAAGTGGGAGTGGGCCGGTCATGTCGCTCGAATGCACTCGGAGAGGTGGGCAAAGATCGTCACGCACTGGACACCTGAAGGAGGACGTCGTCGTCGAGGTCGGCCGCGGCGTAGGTGGTGTGACGATCTAGACGTGTTTGCGGGACTAGCATGGTTAGAAACGGCACAAAATAGAGAGGTTTGGAATGCAAAAGGGGAGGCCTTTGCTCAGCAGTGGGACATTCCATAGGCTACTAAAAAAAAAAAAAAAATCGCGTGGTGATACGTTTATTCAGTCAGCAAGATTGGAGGAATATGACTGCCTAGAGTGCATCGGACGTACTTAAATATCGTTACTCGTCGAGGCTAATTTGATGCACCCTCTACATCTGCTAATCCCTCTCTGTTTCTATACACGAAATTGAATCGAAGCTTAAATAGTTTGGAACGTGAATTGTTCTTTTTCCTAAACTCCGCATATTCGTGATTTACGAAAGATTTCGTGACTCCATATCTGAGCGAATTAATAAAAGGCTTAACAATTTAGAGTTACTGTCAAATTTTAGAATTTACTGAATGGTCATGATACTTGGATTAAGTACCAAATGAATGGTTGTAATGTGTTGCTCGAGTTTCTTACGTAGATTCGTCATAATAGCCGAAACACTAGGGAGCGGTGAAGAGTTACTTTTGGGAAAAAACATTTATTTATTTATTTACTAGCGACCCGCCCCGGCTTGGCACGGGTGCAATGTAGATACTAATGTGGGGCATATAAACCTTCCTCTTGAATCACTCTATCTATAAAAAAAACCGCATCACAATCCGTTGCGTAGTTTTAAAGATCTAAGCATAGGTACATAGGGACAGACAGACAGCGGGAGCGACTTTGTTTTATATTATGTAAAGATGTACACTTAAAGAGAGAGAGAAAAGTGGGGTTGTGGCTTATTGACGACCGCACCGATCATACGATTTACGAGGTTAAGCAATGCTTGCCACGGTCAATCTGTGGATGGGTGACCATTCATTACTCCGTGTCTCGGAGAGCACGTTAAACCGTCGGTCCCAGGTGTCATACGAATATCTATGACAGTCGTTACGGGTAGTCGAAGTCCGAAAGTCTAACAACTGCTCTAATATTAGGATATCGGCATTGCCCAGTAACTGGGTTGCGGAGGTCTGATGGCAGTCGCTCCGTGTAAAATACTGGTATTCAGCCGTATCTGGTTAGACTAGAAGCTGACCCCAACATAATTTGGACAAAGCTAGACAGAACGATTTATGTAGGTACCTACACTTAAAACAAATTAATACATGAACAATTATTATTTCTTATGAATATGAAGTACAAAGGCATTGTTTATTTATTGTAGAAATGTCTTCCAGCAGACCTGTAAGAAGAGAACAAGAAATGTAAACTAAACTGAAATGTGTAAATTGCAGAAACATAATAATATAAATACATAGGTACTAACAGTTAGTTCACACAGAAACCGTTTACAGGATCCGTTTTATTTTGGTGATGGCGCCTGTAGTTGAATGAGCGGGTTCACATACACGACAGTATTCCGAATCCAGTACAAAATACTGGATCCGTTATTTTTATCGTATTCTGTCTGCCAAATGCGAAGCACATCATCAACACATCAAGTACTGACAGATCCGTAAAAGCGGCTCCGCTGTGTGAACGGGCGGTAACACAGAAACATATATATATATATAAATACAATATATAATACACACACTTATTAGATAACAAACCGGCCAAGTGCAAGTCGGACTCGCGCACGAAGGGTTCCGTACCATTATCTATAAAGACGGCAAAAAAATCATGTCTGTTGTATGGGAGCCCCCTTAAATATTTATTTTATTCTGTTTTTTAGTATTTGTTGTTACAGATGCAACAGAAATACATCATCTGTGAAAATTTCAACTGTCTAACTATCACGGTTCATGAGATACAGCCTGGTGACAGACGGACGGACAGACGTACTGACAGCGGAGTCTTAGTAATAGGGTCCCGTTTTACCCTTTGGGTACGGAACCCTAATAAGTAACGCAGACATACTTCGAAACATTCGTCTATTTAAAATAAATGATTATATTTTTTGTTGCTTGTAAAATTTATAAAACAATTTAACTATTTTTACTTCTATCCGTAAGTTATTGGTGAAGTTCATGTTTTTTAGTAACGAATATCAAATTAACAAAAATAAAACCGACTTCAAATTGTCTATCTCCGAAGTTCTTCATCAGATCTTCACCAAATTTAAATGGGACCACTTCGAAAGAATACTCTTTCAAACAAAAAAAGAATCATTAAAATCGGTTCACAATTAGCAAAGATATCGCGGAACAAATATATAAAAAAAAAACATACCATCGAATTGAGAACCCCCTCCTTTTTTGAAAGTCGATTAAAAACACCTTTTTTACAAATACATTCGGGCGTTATACCAGCAATAATGTCACTGACCACACACAACACTATAATGCGATTGTGGTCACGTCCGTCGGTCTAGACATCGTACCTCAGCTGTGGTTGTAAAAATGTCCCGTCTGTCCACCTGACTATCAGAGGGTTAAGTTTTAATATTCAATTGATTTAAAAATAGGTTATACGCTTATTAATGGTTGGGAGATTAAAAGTTAATGTTAATTTTACTTTGTCCTTTTTTTTATTCTGATCAGGGAATTAAATGAAGATATTCCTAGTGTGTATAGTAGCAGACACCTTAAAAGTTGGATGACTGCCTTGTTGGTTTAGTGGTCGCAAGCGCGACTGCTGAGTATGGGGTCCTGGGTTCGAACCCCAGGTCGGGCAAAGTTTTATTGGGTGTTTCCATTAAGAATTTCTCCGTAGCAGCCCGGAGTCTGGATTTGTGCCCGATTAATGGCAATAGGCTCCCTATTACATGGGACGTAAACATAACTGGCGAAAGGAAGGTGAACTAAACACACTTCTGCCGAACCCTTCGGGGAATACACGGCGTGATGTTATGTAATTGAAAAGTTGGGATTAAAAATTTAACGTTTTTGTTATTGCAGAGTTACTCATTATGAGCAAAGACAAAGTGAGACTGATAGGTAGTTTATTTCTCAACTAGCGGCTCGTCTCGGCTTCGCACGGGTGGACATTTTCCCCGTTTTTGCAACATTTTTCATTAATGCTCCGCTCCTATTAGACGTAGGGTGATGTTAGACCACCTATAACTTTCCTCGATAAATTGACTACCCAACACAAAAATATTTTTTCAATTCCAACCAGAAGTTCCTGAGATTAGCGCGTTCAAACAAACAAACAAACTCTTCAGCTTTATAATATTAGTATAGATTTACAACAAACGCGTTTCCTGTTTCAGTAAAATTGTACAGCAAAGAAAATAAAAATTTTAAAGCAATCACATAATATTCAACGTGAGGGGCTCGTGGCTAAATAACAACCGCGCCGATCGTAAGATTTGCGAGGTTAAGCTGCGATTGCCGCGGTCAGTCCGTGGATGGGTGACCATTTGTTACACATCGAGACCCCTCCGTGCCTCGGAGAGCACGTTAAGCCGTCGGTCCCGGGTGTCATACGAATACCTATAACAGTCGTTACGGGTAGTCAGAAGCCCGAAAGTCTGACAAACGGTTTAACCTTAGGATATCGGCATTGCCCAGTTACTGGGTTGCGGAGGTCTGATGGCAGTCGCTCCGTGTAAAATACTGGTATTCAGCCGCATCTGGTTAGACTGGAAGCTGACCCCAAGATAATTGGGAAAAGGCTAAGAGGAAGACATAATATTCAACGTTTTTTAAAACCAAGTTAAATTTCACTTAATTAAAAAAACGGTAAAAACTAACTGACGCCTGTATACTAAAGAAGTTCTTTTAAAAAGCTGCTAGCTGCTAAAATTCTTTCACGCTTCTCTTGTTTTTTGCAAATTTTGAATAAAATCGTTACTGCAGTTTGCTAATTACAATTTGGGTGCCAGACTGAACATGGCTGTCGTGAGCCAAACCCGGATTTATGACAATGTAGCATTTAAGGCTTACCATAAAATTAGGTCTAAGTCTACCTTATCATTAGTTCAAAACGGTAAAAAATCGATGAATAATGCTTTGAATGTCTTGTGCAAAGACAGACATGGATTTCAATGTATAAAAAAAAAAGAAATCCTAGTGTGGGCCAACGTTTTTTTTTAAAAAAAAAAAAAAGACAAGTACGAAAATACGTATCAGAGGGCTTTGAATACCTATTTGAGCAACAAAACTGCTTATACTCTGTTTAATATAATATTAGACAAATATGACCCTTGCCTAGGAACCCCATGTAATCATGGAGTAAACGAAATCATGTAATTCCTTCAAACCTCGTAATGTACTGCTGACATAGATTTACCCAGCACGGAATACTTTTGGATTAAATAAAAAAAAATACAAGAAGTAAACATGTGTTCTTAACGTGAGGCATTTTAGCGCCCCGAGCGAATTGCGCGACTATAGCTCGCTGCGCGATCATTTAACTCGGGGCGCTAAAACTCGATTATTTTTCATCAAATAAACTATCAAATAAACTGTAAATAGTAAGGAAAATAACTTTCTACAACAGCAGATTTTTACCACAATCTTTTACCGCCCGTTCACACAGCGGATTCGTTTTAACGGATCCGACGGTACTAGATGTGTCGTTCACATCTGTGCCAACGGATCAGATAAACAAATAGCAACTGCGTCGCATGTGGCAGACAGGATACAATAAAAATAACGGATCCAGTTTTTTTACTCGATTCGGAATACTGTCGTGTATGTAAACTCGCTCATACAACTACAGGCGCCGTGACCAAAATAAAAACGGATCCTGTAAACAGTTTCTGTGTGAACTAGCTGTTATGTGTCACAAACATAAATCCAAAATAACTAGTAATAAAAATATCTACCTATACATAAAAAGCAAACATTATGTCCTTTCATAACGAGATTATTTATACTGCGAGCCTTCGACCTTCAGTCGGCAGAAATTATAAAGTTATTAAACATGAGGTGTCAATGTCTCGATATTACCATTAATGAGAGAAGTCAGAAGAACTACTTATACGCGGGATGGCCATGGGTGTAGCCAGGGTGAGGTGGATGCCGGGATTGCGGTGCATGCAATAGCGAATCCCGTGATCCCGGCCTTAGGTAAGAAGGAGGGACACTGTTGGTTTTTAGCCGGTAAGAGTCCGGCAGACGCCCTCGCCTTCCCCGGGCGAGGAACATCCATGAGGACATTCCAAAGAAAAAAAAAGTCTGAGATGGATGCGGTAATTCCACCCCAGCACAAGGATAAATAGTCCAGATTCAGTCACCTAGCCACCCATGTCTACTAAAATAGACAGACCAATGCCCAACTATACTTATTTGGGCCTCAAAAAGACGGGCATGGGCAAAATTGCAGATTGTCCTTGCGGACCACTTCTATGCGGCAGTTATTGACGAGACCTGAAGGGTCTTTAGCCAATGGAGATGAAGTAAAATACTTAACCTAAGCTAATTACTACTTACATCATGAGTACTAGCAACAAAAGCTAAGGGCGATCGCTAATGGGACTCAGATCTCGGCTTAGGGCGTTGCTGGCGGGAGGACTGGGAGGGAGCAGCTTGATGAGGGTAGAATTAACGGTGTGACTGCGGAGTCTGAAGAGACGACCGGTACCGCGGCGGCGGGTGAGCACGGTGGATCATGAAACTTAGAAACATACGAAGTGGACCTTCTATTAAACCATCTTGTCATATACGATATTTTCCAGTTGAATATCTGCGGTGCGCCGGCGCTAACTAAATGGTAATGTGCGATCTTGCGAGATAATGTCTTCATGTACAACAAGGGTTTCGTTTTAACGTGTCACCCTCATTAATAGTATCCTACTAATTATTATAAATGTGAATGTTTGTTAATCAATCACGATACGGATTTGGATTACATATTTTGGCACATAGGTAGACCATGTCCTGAAATTTTGTTTATTGTTTTTTTTTATATGAATTGGAGGTGACAGTGACAAAGTCTACGATGGAGTGAGCTTACCCACAAGAAGCCTGTTCACTCTAACTTTGAAGAGATTCGGGTTGTATGCGTTCGGGAACACAGACGCAGGTAATGAATTCCACTCTTTTGCCGTACGCATTATGTAGGATGTTTGGAAGCGCTTAGTACGAATTGGTGGAATGGCAACTAGGTATGGATGGTAACTTGCAGTGCGTCTAGATGTCCGATGGTAGAAGGATAAATATACTTTTTATCCGTGTACATGAAGTAGTTACTCTAGAATGCGAGTAAAACATAACATAACCATCCCATTACTGTCCCACTGCTGGGCACGGGCCTCATCTCAGTATAAGAAGGGTTTAGGCCTTAGACCACCACGCTTACTGGTCTGGTGCGGGTTTGTCGACTAAACACACTATCGAGAGCTTTTTGGAGCCCTCTTAGGTGTGCAGATTTCCTCAGATGTTTTGTTTCACCGTATATTTCAGGTCATTACCATCTCAACACAATTCTTTGAGTCCATTTATCATCTGGCCTACTCCCAAGGTTGAGTCTATGCGCACGGCACATCAAAGTGTAGGTGCCTAAGTAAAATGTGCAATTATTTTATTGTTAGCTTTTACGCTGACTGGCTGGGATTAAATCGCGTCTTAGCAAGTTCATCTTCTTCTTCTTAAAAAAAACGTTGCCCCACACTAGGATTTCTCCTGTATCGTGGGTGCGTTTACAGACACAAATCTTCACATGCACAAATATCCAGACCGGGTACAACTATCTGTAGGCCATACACATATTTGTTCCGTGCGGGAATCGAACCCACGACCCGCAGCACAGAAGCCGATCGCTCAGCCACTGAACCAAACGTGTCGTCAATCCCTCTGTACGAGCCAATAATGCTCATACAACGAATTGCCTTTATACCTCCGTATGAATTAATTTAGACGACACGTTTGGTGCAGTGGCTGAGCGGTCAGCTTCTGCGCTACGGGTCGTGGGTTCGATTCCCGCACGGAAAAAATATTTTTATGGCCTACAGATAGTTGTTGCGGGTCTGGATATTTGTGCATATGAAGATTTGTGTCTGTAAACGCACCCACGATACAGGAGAAATACCAGTGTGGGGCAATGTTTAAAAAAAAGAAAAAAAAACTGTCGTAAAAAAGCCTCCGGTAGGTACCTACACGTTAATATGTCAATAATTATTACCTAACAACACTGAACAAGTAAGTAAGTGCGACTCAGACTACTAAATATACGCGTAGACAGAAACATTCTACCATTAAACTCTTGAACTAAATAGTGACTGTGGTGTGAATTGTTTACCTACAACGACAACGTACACAACTGGAGTATCGGCGATGTTGAAACCCCAAAACCTTCTATATACCCTCATAACGTCGCTACGCTTGCAAAATCCGCTATGGGAATGAACCCAACTTTACAGGAGAAGCAAAAAACAGTATTTTTCCCAAACTGATAACAACATTTAAAAACTTAGTATGCGGAAAATTAGACTTTATGTCGAGACATCATAAAATAGTATTTTTTTGCTTTTTTCTACGATATAACAGGTGCTAGGATTTTTTTAAAGTTTATTTGGTCACAGCGTATTTTTTTGGGTCGTAAATACCGCGATAATTTTCATTGTTGGTCTTCCTAGAACACTTAGCGGATTTTCCACACTATTTTAAAATAATAAACCCGCTGTGTGTCATATTGAAGCGCAATTTTAAGAGGCGCGCATCGAAATAAAAATACGTTAAGTGTTTCTTTGCACACATAGAGGATTTTTGAAGCCGTTTTAGGCCAAAATTACATAGCTGATTTTACTATCTCCTTAACCAAATAAATTATTAGAAAACAGATTTTACAGGCCTACATGGCTTGAGAAGTACTATAATATAGCATCAAAAACCGAAATGAAAAAAAAAAAACACATAGCGGATTTTTTAGGCGCAGCGACGATAGCTTGCTTGCACAGTTTGTCACTATAACTCAAGAATCTCTCCACTACATTAACAGCATGATAAACAGTTGATACTACCACATCTTTCTCTAATGCAGTACATCAGCGTATACTGTCATGCTCCTGTCACATGGGTGTCCTGCAAGAATTATGGCCGCAACATAGATCTTACATCCGTAACTTATAAGACTAGCGACAGGTGGCGTTTTCTATTTTCAGGACATTACATTGATGATTTATTATTAATGTTTCAGTGGTTTCTTTAATGGGTAGAATTTCTACTTATTCATAACTTGACAAAAAACTTAATAAAGCTTCTGCGTTCCGGTTGACTCCACTTAGAACACATATTTCGTGTATTCTTGTTTCGTTAAAATAATTATTTTTTCGTGTTCTCTAAGATATAACATAGCATCACGCCTGTATTCCTCGAAGGGTTGGGCAGAGGTGTGTAGTAACACCCTCATTTCGCCGTAATGTTTAAGTCCCATGTAATAGGGGGCGAGCCTATTGCCATCAATCGGGTACAGATCCAGACAAGGGACTGCTACTGAGGAATTCCACACGGAAAAATTCAATAACACTTTTTGCGACCTGGGGATCGAACCCAGGACCTCACGATCAACAGCCGCGCTTTCCATCACTAGACCAACAAGGCAGTTAAGTTAGAGAAATATTAGTGATAATAAATGTGTTGTGCTTGATGATAAGCACGAAAAACTTGGACAAGGAAAAGTAAAATGATATGAATAAAAGAAAGTCACTTATTAAATGAAGAATTAAGTTTGGTATAGAACTTTTCTTCTCTGGAGGTAAGTGGTTTCCGCCTTCTATATAAACCTACGATTCCAAGAGGTCTCATGTGCCTGTAATCTCACCGTCACCCATATCCTTCAAACCGGAACCAATAGCATAGATTCAAGCTACAATTTAATATCTATACAGTTAGTGTTCTCAAAAAAGATTGTTCGTTCTGCCTACCCTTTTCCCAACTATGTTGGGGTCAGCTTCCAGTCTAACCAGATGCGGCTGAATACCAGTATTTTACACAAAACGATTACCATCAGACCTCCGCACCCCATTACAATGCCGTGCCGTGCTAATCCTAAGGTTAGACCGGTTGTCAGACTTTCGGGGTTCTAACTTCCCGTAACGACTGTCTTTGGTATTCGTATGACACCCAGGACCAACTGTGTAACGTGCTCTCCTAGACATGGAGGGGTCTCGATGTGTAACGAATGGTCACCCATCCACGAACCCTTAGTATCAAAAAAGATTGTGAAAGTACAAAATATTAACACTTCCAATACCGTTCTCCTTATAAATCAGTAATACGTATAATCACAATGCGGCTCGTGACTGCTTCTCCATGTCACCTCGTTTATCACTGCGGACGCAGACGTGCACTTTTTTGCATGCACTTAATGCCCGCACAAGTTCGGCTTTTTACGGACACGTTCTAGATTGGGGATCCATTTGATTTGCACAATTTTATTAATGTCTTACTTTGGCATAATGAGTTAAGCATAACTTTAAAATACTTTGACATAAGTAATATTTTTTGGCATACTGTTTAGATATGCATAACTATTATTTGGTTTGTAATAAGTTACATAGTTTAAATTTAATAATAAGTTAAAATAAATTTATTCATGTACACTATCGCTATAGGTTACCATGTAATGATAGATGTAAGTTGGAAAAAAAAAAAAAAAAAAATTATTTGGCTATATTTTTTCGGTGTAATTTTGTAGGTTAGGTTATTATGGTTAAAAAATTATGCCTGAACATTTATGCGTAACGATCATTGGGGTAAGTGAAAGTATGCCATGATAAATTATGCCATTCAATTTTATGCGAATCAATAGTGATCTCCTAGATAGAAACCATTTTTTTTAAATGAATTATTTGTTTTTCGTAAAGCGGGATGCTTACAGACAGAACGGTGGCGCCGTAGAAGTAATTGTGCTGGATTTAACACTTGTTTAAGGTAATTTCATCTGGGATTACGTCGATTTATTGAGTGGATATCGATAAAAGCGCAGACGACACTTTTAACACGTGTCGCTAGAGACGACGTGCTAGGTTGTAAGAGCACGAACGTGTAGGTTAGTAGTGAGAAGTTGTCAGCGACTTTTACGAATGATATTCCTATAAACCAGGGATAGGCAACTTGATTCGACCCAAGATCTACTGATTACTGAGTAGACTCTGTGCGATCTACCAATTACATAACCAGTACCTCTTCATTCAACTTATATTAAACTTATATTTTTCTTTGCCTTGCCATAATCGACTTAACCAATCAATCGCGATCGACTGGTCGATCGCGATTGACTGGTTGGCCACCCCTGCTATAAACCGACCTACAAGTCTGGGGAATCGTTCGTGTGCAAGGTACTTCTACATCCCTGTTCATGAATAATCATGTAACCTAATTAGTCGCTACTAAACTTTATGAGAACTCTGGCAAAAACCGTTACAAATAACGCCAGCTAGAATAAAAAATTGCTTCTACAAGTTTAAAACTTTATGCGATACTAACGTGCCTGGTCTTGGAGAATAAGAAAATCTCGAAACGTCAGACACAAGGTGACATTATAACGTCATAAAACATTTATCAAAATACTGTTGCCATTTCAGACTTTGTTTTCTTAGATGTAATGGATGGCTAGGCTATCCTAAGCCGCTTTTTTCAACAAATCGTTTCTCTTAAGAAGTTAGTATTGTGCAATGGCCGCCATGTTTAGTGCATGACAATTTATAATAATTGTCCTGCAAATCATGGCGCCCCTACCCCGCGCGACAGACACGAACATTGGACAGTGTTGGTGAAAAAAATCGCACGTTCCGAACAGTGTGTTTGCATGCGATGTGCACCGAATTGTAATGAAGTAGCAACTTTTAGCTGCACTTGTGGGAATTGGACGAATGACATTCCAAAGCCCGACTTTGAAAAATGTCGATCTGTTTGCATTTGCCTTCGAGGTGTGAGAGGACTGTGTCGATGAACGAGAGTCCTTTTAGAATGATTTAAGTAATTGTATGAGATCTTTTTAGGGTTCCGTACTCAAAGGGTAAACCGGGACCCTATTACTAAGACTCCGCTGTCCGTCCGTCCATTTGTCCGTCCGTCCGTCCGTCTGTCACCAGGCTGTATCATAAACCGTGATAGTTAGACAGTTGAAATTTTCACAGATAATGTATTTCTGTTGCCGCTATAACAACAAATACTAAAAAACAGAACAAAATAAATATTTAAGGGGGCTCCAATACAACAGACATGATTTTTATGCCGTTTATATAGATAACGGTACGGAACCCTTCGTGCGCGAGTCCAACTAGCACTTGGCCGGTTTATTTTAGTTGAGAAGTTATTTATAAGCGTGCAGCACAATCTTGAACTAGCCCTCATCTCTCTAAAATTACATGGAGCATAATTCTTCCACATAAAAATTATCATTTACTAGCGACCCGCCCCGGCTTCGCACGGGTGCAATGTAGATACTAATTTGGGGCATATAAACTTTCCTCTTGAATCACTCTATATTGCTGAAAACTACATTAAAATCCGCTCTTTAGTTTAAAAGATCTCAGCGAACAGACAGCGGGAGCGACTTTGTTTTATACTATGTAAAGATTTAGGACAAGCATTAGACACATAATGCCATTTAAAAAAAGCTTCTATCTTTATCTATAGTTTTTACTTTACTATGAAGTTGTCCCCTAATATTGATTACAAGTTTAAAGATATGAAATCGTCGGCCTCTGATTTACTTCTAGCCAATTCTTATGATAACCGAGCGGTATTAGTTAAGAATAAGACTCTTGTATACATATATACATACATAAACTCACGCCTTTTTCCCATGGGTGTAGGCAGAAACTATAGAACGCCACATGCTACGATCCTAACATACCGCTTTCGACTCTTGTATCTTTACCAATAATGAAACAAAGACCCCATAAGCTTGCATAGTAGACCATCCCACGTGTTAAGAGTAGGTAAGCTATTACATACCCAGTTTGGTAAAAGTTACCATTGGTCGAAAACGATTCGTTTTTGGCCATAGGAACCGGGTTTTGGCTTATTATAAAATGTCCTCACGTTATTCTCGCAAAAACTTTAGTAAGAAGTAGCAAAAAAAAAAAGAAATGCCACTTGACACACCGTGCCACCCAGAATAAGATTTTCCAATGACTCAATCACCTACCAACAAACTCAGTACCTACCTACACAGATCACGTAAAGCAATAAAAAGTAAATTAAATACCCATAAAACACTAAACATTATGACATGTAAGAATTTAACAAAACTATTTTGTCTAATTTGCGCGATAAAAATTCATAACGTGTGCATAATGGGAATGGCGATTTGGTAATGATGGTGACGGTATGGTAATGAGCCGATGTCGAATCTGCGCACGACACTCATCTCATTACCAGACGTGGCGCGCATGAATGGACCACCGGCGGCCAGTCATTATTACCATTACAATCTGTTTTAATAAAGTCAGGATTGTATGATGTAGGTATAGGTCAAACAGTCGTAAGTGTATTGTTTCTCATGTGAATGAGTCACTCGGTAGGTATTTTAGCAATCATCAATGTGACTTTTAACTGAAATTATTTTCATTCATTAGTAAGTAAGTACCTAGGTATCTACCTAATAATGATAACACTGATGCTGACGTAGGCTTTCATTCTTTCATAGATACTGTAAAATAAGTAGTGCTTGTAGTGTTTTAATATTAATAGTACTTAGACAAGAAATAACTCTAATATGGATGTATTAGTAATTCTCACATAATAACGCTAACTATCATAAATACTATTGTGAAAATAATATATTTGCATGTTTATTATGTTATGACGAAATATGCTGAACTACTGAATATTAATATTGTATATAACAGCAATTGTAACCATATTTAAAAGCAAATAAATATTTTGAATATAGGTACCTACCCTATTTCATGTTAGTAGCTACCTAACATTAGACAAAAGTATCCAAGAATAAGGCAAGAATATATTTGGTACCATTTCGTTAAGTTGAGTTTCAGGTTATCTTGATTAACCGTTAAGGTTCATACACATACTGTAAGTAGGTACCTAAGTAAAATAACAAAACTTCAAACGCAAAGTCGTTAACTAAGCAAAGATACCTTAATGTCTTCAACAATAAAGTTCTAGGCTTATTACAGTCTGCAATAACGGCCAAGAAACGACAGAATTATTAACCCATCTGCTAACATATTCAATTATCCAAACTTAATTAGCATAGTAGAAGGAAATGACTCTTGTTATAATTTCGAAATATTTAACGAAAATACTATTAATGACGTAAGTAACGGAAAGCAACCTACGCTTTGTTCTGTTAACTTTTTTAATCGCCGAATTTGACACTAACAAGCTAAAACAAAGCCAAGTTTAAAATGTACAGCCCTATAAAAATATGATACTGAATATTTAAAAGCCATAAATAACGAAGTAATTCTATCCGTGTTCGTTTAACTAAGGAAATGCATTCATAATCATCTGTCTGCTTTCAACGATTAAGTAATTTAGAAGCTTACCATCCATTCCTGCGTGTAAACACGACGGTATTTTAGGAAGACTATAAATGGGCAAGCTGATTGAAAAGTAACCACTTTAGGTAATTTTAACTTGCGTTAGTAAACGGACATTTGTAACAGTATAATACTACAGCTTTGACTTGTAACGACATCTAGCGGTGAATAGAAGTAATCAAGTTTACAGTAGTAGCGACATCTATTGCGGAATAGTAGAAGTATAATAACAGTTCTCTATTACAATTTTAGATGTCACTTAGGAACTTTTCTATAAAGCAGTAGCTATAGTAAATGTGTTATGTATTTTATTGAATGTTCTTTTTTATGATTTACCTATATTAGTATTATCTACTAATTAATTACGCAGGTAGTCAACTTGTGGAATGAAATAGTTGATAATATTATTTATCAATCATTCATAATAGCAACACTGTGTAAACGTCAGACGTCAGCCATATTGTTCCTTCTTGACGTGCTACCAAACAAAACAGCACGTGTAAAAAATGCGTATAGAAACTTGTTACTTCTGTTCGTCCAGGATATATCCTGGACACGGGATCCAATTCGTCAGAAATGACTGCAAGGTAAATATTAACCACTTTTCACCCACTCCTAAAAATATCAAGTGTTCCACAATATTGCGCCACTAACCTATAGATCAACAGATTTTCAGATTTTGCCGATCAAAGTGCCATGCAGCGTTCAAAAAGAAGAAGAATCCGCGTAAAACCAAATGGACCAAAGCGTACCGTAAGACCGCTGGCAAGGACTTGGCAATTGACCCGTCATTTGAGTTTGAAAAACGTAGAAACGCTCCCTTGAAATACAACAGGGAATTATGGACTAAGACCATTGAAGCGATGAAGAAGGTTGAAGAAATCAGGCAGAGAAGAAGTAATAACCATATTATGCAGAGATTAAGGAAGGGCAGAGAAGTAGAGTGGCAGAGAGATGTCAGGGAAGTACAACGGGATATATCATTGATCAAGTAAGTGTTTATTATCTCTATTTTTACGAAAGCTTTACCGCCTTATTAATAATTGTTGTGTAAAGTTATAATGCTGTGTAACATCAATGCAACCATACATTTTTTTGATGTATGAGCTTATCATAACTTTACATAATGATTATCGGTAAGGTGGTTGGTGTGCAAATGTCTCACCCAAGTCCATTAAAGAAATAACATGGAAAGGGCTATAGTTTTGTTTGTTGTCTAACTTATTGACTGGCCCAGTCAGATGTATATGATAAATAAAAATTATTTCGTGTCCGTATCCCCTCTGTCATATTTATATGACTGAGACGACAGGCACGAAAACATTTGTCGTATAAATACGACTGGGGCAGTCAATAGGTTAAGGCAATTGTATTGCTGTTGATGAGCACTTGCAGTGGCAAATGAGATAATAACATGCCACAACAACCATAAGAATCTAAAGCTAGGAGTTATTTCAAATCAATTTATTTGCCATAAGTGTTGGTACAATCGATCTTAAAATAAATAAATAAACAGATCCATAACACTTAGTCATAACAATGTGACATGCAAACATTTGGGTTTGTACCTATATAAAGTTAGATATTATTAAAACGCAATTCAATAAAAATTAAAATTGGGTAGCAATATATTAAATAAAATTTATAAAATACTATTAATGTAAATTATTAAGGTACATTATTGTTATTGCTATTTATAAATTAAAGTTAAATTTGATAATTTACATTTCACATAGCAGTATTTATGTGTAACAAAAAATGTATTATTCACAATTTATCACTTATCTTTACATAGTACAAAACAAAGTTGCTCCCGCTGTCTGTACGCTTAGATCTTTTAAACTACGCAACGGATTTTAATGCAGTTTTCAGCAATAGACAGACTGATTCAAGAGGAAGGTTTATATGCCTTACATTAGTATCTACATCGAACCCATGCGAAGCCAGGGCGGGTCGCTAGGTGACCTCTCGCTTCCGGCCGTGGTTGTGTCCATGGTCGGGAGTGAGACTGCGTGGGAAGCCATCGCCTCCTTTTGCGAGGGGGTGATGGCGACTAAGGAGGAAGCGGAGAGGGAGAGGGAGCGGTGTGCTCTCCTCCCTTCCCGCGCCAGACGCACCGGGCGCCGAAGGGCGCGCGTACGCGACGATCTCCAGCCACCCTAGTGTGTGGCCTGCGGGCGGTGGGTTAGGGGACCCGCCGCCCGGCCACTAACAGGCCCGAGAAGGCGGCGCGCTGTGTTCCGTGCGCGCTTCTCAGGAGGAGAGGTCCGCCGAGGGTTGGCGGACCGGGCCCTGCCGGGGTTGCGGTGCATGCTTTGCGAATCCCGCGACCCTGGCCGAAAGGTCAGGAGAAGGAGCACCGTTGGTTTTTAGCCGGTAAGAGTCCGGCAGACCCCCTCGCCTTCACCGGGCGAGGGACATCCATGAGGATTTTCCAACGAAAAAAAAAAAAGGGCGGGTCGCTAGTATTCTTATAAAACAAATGTTTGTATTCTTATAAAACAAATGTTTGTATTCTTATAAAACAAATGTTTGTATTCTTATAAAACAAATGTTTGTATTCTTTTAAAACAAATGTTTTATAAAACTTTTTTATTCTAAAAATATCTCAATATTTTCAGATCACCAGCAGCTGGTCTTAAACAGAGGCAGTTGGAGGAAGAAACAGAGATGGACATTGAACCTGAGACCATTGAAGTTGTTGACGCCAAGGGACGCAAACAAATTATTGAGGCGCCTGTCATGGTGCCTGCTGTCGGAGAGATGATTGAAGATGGAGGAGAAATTGATTTGTAAATTTTAGGTTATTTTAAGTGTTGATTTACGGCTGAAACCAATAACTAACTGATTTCAATCCAAAATTGGATTGATGTAGGTTTTTGACATAACTTCTGCAGGGATTCATAGGAAGATGGGTTGTTCTGATGACACTTACATTATATTATGTCAAGCTTAATAACGTAGTAATGTTACTTTGCCTTATATCCCTGGAGAAATGAAAGTTCATTCAAGCTTTTTCATTTCTACTTGTTTAATAACTGGCAAGCAGTCGTCAAAAATCGGTTTTTATTTTGTTCTGAAACATTGTGTTTTAGTGAATGCCATTATATTCTCCGGGGACGGTGATATCAAAATATAAAAAAATTAAATGACCATTTGAAAAGCAAGTTTCTTACGCAATTTTCCAACAAAATTATTCTGTAGTAATTGTTATAATTTTTTGTTTACAGATTATTACAGTATAATTAAACTTTTATTTATAGAGAAAATATGTTTTATTTATATGTATTGTCCTACACTTACCTTTATCATATACCCGTGTAACAATACATACATATACTCACGCCTGTAACTCGTGAAGGGGTAAGCAGAGGTGTTCTCCTATTACAGGAGTCTGCACCTGCGTTACGCATTGATATTTTTCGGGCATAAATTACGGTACCAGGTTCGTCACCTCATAAGACTTGCTCGGCGACGAAGGGGAATTATATTCATAAAGCGTTCCCCCATGGACTTGAAACAATAACTCTTGGTATATGTCTGTTTCCATGAAATTGGGAAAAATACTACCTAAATTGTTCTTTTAAATAAAAAATTTACGAATTTATTACTTAAGTGACTATTTTATGAGCTTCGTTCAAGGTGTGTATTGAAATAAATGAAGATAGTCATAATGCAATCATTATACGTAAGTACTATAATTTAATAATATTTTCATGTACATTATGACGTTCTTACACGTCGTAATATAAAAGAAGTATTGATTTCCCGCCGTATTGTACCTACTGTCTGTCGTAGTCTAATCCTCTTAGTAAGCAGGTGGCACAAACATTTTGCATTGAAACGGCAACTACCTACCTACTATTTCTTGCAAGAAAATAATATTTAACCAAGAATATTCCTTTCAATGTTTGATAGTAACACGTATTTAATTATATTGTTGCTAGCTTATGAGTGTGAACAAGATAATCTTTTAATTATTATTGCTACATGTTTACTCACGCAAGTTATTTGCACCTTTATTGAGTCATAGATGAAGATAAGCCCGACTTGCACAATAAATCCCTGTCAGCAGTCACACAAACTTCATTTATTTATTTAAACTTTATGCAACAAAAAAAGTACAAAGGCGGACTTAATGCCTTAGGCATTCTCTACCAGTCAACCAAAGGTGGTGAAGAGATAACATGGCAGGTGCAAATTATTGTTCAAGAATAAAATAAGAAAAATTTGAGGTTAAAAAAATAAAAGAACTCAAGGCGTAAATAAAACTTTAAATGTACACAAGTACAAAATAATTAAAATTCTCCATACTTATAAATGAATAATTTACTATACAAAATTCTATACATATAACACATACGTAATATATATACACATAAAATAAATACATAATAAATATATACCTACATATAAAATATATACCTTATGAAAAGAATAGAAAGGAGGATTAAGAGACAACTCTTACTATTTGTTCTGAAAAATAACTCCGCAATTTTCGCTTGAAAGCATACCGACTGGTGGCTGTCCTGATATCAAGAGGGAGCGCATTCCAAAGAAGTATAGCCTGAATATGAAAGGAAGAATGAATGAAATCAGAAGTATGAGAAGGACAGTTAAGTAGAAGATTATTAGAGGAACGTAAACTAACAGGAGTAGAACAAAGATATTGAAAATGAGAAATAAGGTAAGAAGGAGAATTGAGAAGGGAAAAAAGCGTGGTCAACGCACGCAAATTAGTCCAGTCATTAGTCGAGGCTTAGACTTAAATTGTACATAAGAGGACTAGAAAAGACAATGCATTCATGAATTATTAAAAAAGACCTTCACCTTTGTTCCTCCCCATACCAACCAACGATGGGCGTTATAAATTGAAATGTCGAACTTATCCGTTGTCCATTATCCATAGAAGTCAATAAAAATGTTCACTATCCCTACCTAATTCAATTAGTGGTAACGTAAGAATTAAATAACATTATACAAATCAAACTACGGGGTTATCAGACTTTCCTTTCACAATCTCTTCCTTCCTGGGTTAGAAGAACCTCAAGTTTCTACCATTAGTGCATCGGTAGCTATCAAAGCCTACTAACAAATTAAAGATAACAATGTCTTTCTAACAATTGTTGGCTAACAAACTTTTAAAAGGCGTTCAAATGTGTTTGTTTGATAAAAATGGCATTATACTCGTACTTATTCGGGCTTTTGATGGCATGTGTGTCTTATGTGGTGTATCAAAAATATGTGAATGTGTATACAAGTATTATTATTAAGCCGCAAAAACGATATGATTATATTATTGGTGAGTTTCTTGTTTGTATTTGGAGCGCCTGCGAAAAATGAAGTAGCAACGGATACATTTTAAACTTTACACTACAATATTTGACATATGCCCACATGATAAACACTTTCAGTAATGGGTCAAATTAAGTGTGTCACTGTTTTGAATACAGGCTTCTGAGGATTTTAACAATTTTTGAGCTGTACTTACCTACCTCATTTGATTAGCCTAGTGGCAGTCCAAACCAAAAATCAGGCCTTGGTTACTGTCTATGACATACTGTCCCTGACCAGTAAACTGATTACTTCAAGCTGCAATTGCAAAACTGGCTGTCCAGCCTAATATTTGTACACTCGTCTCGACTTCCTGTCTAGATGTGGATCAGTCCTGTTCTGCCTAGCTTTATCCCAACTGTGTTGGGGTCAGCTTCCAGTCTAATCAGAAGCGGCTGAATACCAGTATTTTTCATGGAGCGACTGCCATCAGACCTCAGCAACTCAGTTACTGGACAATGCCGATATGCTAAGGCTAGACCAGTTGTCAAACTTTCGGGCTTCTGACTACCCGTAACAACTCATAGGTATTCGTATGACACCCGGGACTGACTGTTTAACGTGCTCTCCGACGCACGGAGGGGTCTCGATGTGTAACGAACGGTCACCCATCCACGGAATGACCGCAGCAAGCGCAGCTTAACCTCGCAAATCGTATGATCCGCGCGGTTGGTAATTAGCAATGAGCCCGTCAAGATATGGATCAGCTCAACCGTTTAAGTTGGTACTTCTCTAACAAAATGTGACACTTTTAATAGTCGGTGCAGGTACAGCAGGATGCGTGCTCGCATCCCGTCTCACCGAAGACCCAAAGACCAGGGTGCTACTAATAGAGCCCGGCGATCACATGGGCTACTTCACCAAGATTCCGCTGACCCCCACAGCAGCTCAACAGGGGCCGAATGATTGGGGTGTGAGAACTAAACCGCAGAAGTACTCGTCTTTTGGGCTTTGGGGACAGGTAAGAAATAATGACTACCTAGGTTGGTTGGACTACCTGGTTACTCTTGACATTATTGATCTGCCTCGTTGGTTCGGTTGGTCGTTTGAGCAGTTACCGGACTTAAGATTCCAGGTTCATAATTCAGGTTCAGCCAAAGATGAGCAAAGTATTTTTGAGTTGGTCTTTATTAGAAATTTCTCTGTACCTATTCGGGAAATCGAATCGTGCCCGATAGATAGCAATATTGACATGACATAGGCGATAGGTAGAATCTAATTAGCTACAGGAGGTCGTCGTGCATATTCCTCTCGCCATCGCCTGGAGGCGACCCTGCGGGGAGCACTACCACTCTGGCGAGAGCACGACGACTCCGTGGGGAGCACGAGGACTCGGCGGAGAGCATGACGACTTTACGAGGAGTACGATGACTATGGTGGGAACACGACAAATCTGGCGGGATACTAATCTGGTGATCCCGCGGGGAGCACGCCGAGTCGGCGGGGAGCACGACGACTCGGGCGGGAGCACGACGACTCTGGCAGGGATACTGAAAATACACATAAATGTTAAAATAACACAGTTAACCTAATACAAGTAAATACAACTAACAACGTAAATATTACATTAACGCAATTATACATTACAGCATATAACTATTAATATACTTACCTACTTACTTACTTATTCTTTTTACATGAGACTATTTAGGGCGAAATGTAACGATAAAATATCTCCGAAAACCTTCGGAGAATATGATGATGTTGTATGATGCACATATTTGTAATTTTGTAACATGTTTGTAATTATGTAATTCTGTATGTTATTAATGTCGATCCAAAGATGGTAGTTTTTTTATCTTTATTCTTTATCTTGTGCTTCATAATTTTGTAGTCTGTAACAAAATTAACTAACGAAATCTTAATTCTTTTATCTTTAAGTTTTTCACTTCTGTGACAAAAATTTATTTATTTTAATCTTGTGTGTTAGTGAATAAGTCGTTGAAGTGCCATAACAATAAATATTTAAAGTGGTTATATACTGAGTACTTACTGACCTTATATTCTTTCAGGCCCAGTTCATACCAAGAGGTAAAGGCCTCGGTGGATCAGGCCAAATAAACTTCCTGCTTCACGGCTTTGGTCTTCCCGGGGACTACGAGAGGTGGACTCAACTCGGCTTCGAAGGATGGACTGATGAGGACTTGAAGCCTTATTTGATTAAGGCCTTTGGTACTGTGAGGAGTGAATTTGATTCAGGACATTGCGCTTTAGATGGAGACTGCCCTGGAGCTAAGGTGAGAAAGGAGAAATGTTATAATTTCTGAAGCTGGCTGGAAGAACAGATAATCTACTTTGAATTCCGTTTGGCTCTAAAATTTAGAGTCAAGTACCCATATATAATTAGCCCATTACTGTCCCACTGCTGAGCACGGGCCTCTTCTCAGAATGAGAAAGGTTTAAGCCTTAGTCCACCACGCTGTCCTGGTGCGGGTTGGCGGTCTACACACACTACCGAGAACTTTATTGAGCCCTCAGGTGTGCAAGTTTCCTCACGATGTTTTTCCTTCACCGTTAACGCAAGTGATTATCAAGATCTGATCCGCACATGTGTTCGAAAAGTCAGAGTTACCTACGGGCTGATACTCAGACCCTCCTGCATGGAAGGTAAGCGTACAACTGCTAGGCTATCACTGCTTCTACCGTTCTAAAGCTTATTGACTGTCCTGCAGGTCCCAATGAAGCTAAAACAAATAGACGACGATAACGAACTAATGAACACATTCAGTCAAGCTTCCTTAATCTTGAAGAAGAAACACACGATCTTCAGAAGACCGACAGCCACAATCAAAGATGGTGGGCGGCATTCAAGTTTAGACGCGTATTTGAGGCCGGTTTTGAGGAGGAAAAATCTTCATGTGTTGCTTAGAACACAGGCAGTATCGGTAAGTATAAGTTCAATAACCATTAGGTACCTACCATTCTAAACATTTATCTATGTTAAAGTAAATCAAATGTGGATTTGATAATCCTAATGTATTTGACGCATAGACTGCTCTTGCAATCTGACCTCCTCAAACCATGATCAAGATAATCGGCATAAACATGACAGCCGCAATTGATGATCTTCGAAGCATTGAAAAGCCTCGATAAGTAACCGCGTTCTTTAATTAAGGCTTGACCGATCATTTTTAAAGCTGGACGCGCACCTGTCCGTACCGTACGCGCAGTCGTCGCAGCCATCGATTTTGTGGACGGTACTGCGGCGAACGCGGCTAGAACGAGTGTGTGAGGTTGCATAGAACTTCATATAAAGAATTCAAATGCGGTGACTGCGGTGCGAACAGGTGCGCGTCCACCTCAAGACTTGACCTATCTACGCGACAGTCATTTTGTCAAGAGTCAGTCAGACTACGAATTGTAGCCCACCAACCTCATTTATCATTTTCTTTCAGATTCGATTCGAGAATACAACAGCATCGTCGCTGTACATCCTTCAGAATCACCGCGAGCTCGACAATATATTTGTGAACAAGGAAATCATAGTATCAGCGGGGGCTATCAAAACTCCACAATTACTAATGCTGTCAGGAATTGGACCGCCAGAATTATTGCAAAGGTAATATTCCTAATATGGATCTCCCAAGAAGTTGATTGTGTACACAAAGAATGTTATTTACAGGTTAAAGATAAAACTAGTATCAGCAAACGTTGAAGTAGGCAGGAACTACCACGACCATATGAACATGCCAATCTACGTCAGCATTCAGAAGCCAATCAGCGTCACTCTATCCAAAGTGTTCACTTTCAGCACCCTCTTAGAGTATTTCTGGAAGAATACTGGTAAGTTCTAACTCATAACCCATCACAGATAAATATACTATGTTCAACAACAATTAGTTGCTTTATTGCAATCAATTGATCCGTAAAGTCCTGCGACTAGATGGAGAGACGATATACGTAGGGTAGGCGGCAGCGACTGGAGAAGGAGAGCCGTAGATCGGGCTCAGTGGCGTGCTTTGGGAGAGGCCTATGTCCAGCAGTGGACTGATGTAGGTTGATGATGATGATCCGTAAACGGCGTCTTAATAACTACTACAATTACTAATGAAAGGGAAAATTGCCATAATCATCATGACTGGCAGACTGATTGGTGATCACAATTAGTGATCAGCCCATAGTATGACTTTGCTGCCGATTCTCTAACGTCATCCTTTAGTTGAAATTTACGACACCTACACGTGAAGAGGGGCCTGGTTTGCATGAAACCAAGTCAGAATTCTTCCCAGGTGATATTGGCATCAATAAATTAATTACCTATCATAGCCATCCACATAGCATCACGCATGTATTCTCCGAACAGTTGGGCAGAGTTGTATAGTAACACTCTCATTTCGCCGTTATGTTTAAGTCCCATGTAATAGGAGGCGAGCCTATTGCCCTCAACTGGGCACAAATCCAAATTTCAGGATGCTACTGAGAAATTCCACACGGAAAAACCCAATATCACTTTGTCCGACCTGGGGATCGAACCCAGGACTTCATGATCAGCGGTCGCGCTTGCCACCACTAGACCGACGAAGTAGTTCATAGCCACCCATCCATTTGTGACTGTTGTTAAATTCATTGTTATTTTTGCAGGTCTATTATCATTTCCACCGTTATCAGGCGTGGAGTATCACAATGCGTCTGCTGTCATGTTGTTCTCCATGGGAACAGCCAGCGAGAGACTATTGAGAGACCTGTCTAACTATAAACCTCAGGTAAATCGGAGAGAAGGCACGCAGAGACCATTGTGTATTTAGCTATGACTTTGGATGACATAGACGACTTGGAGCAAGCAGTTGCTCTGAATTTGAGGGCATCCTAAGTCCAGTAGAAAATTGCGTAAAGTGTTGTTTGAAGGTCGGAAGATAAATTGCGATTAATGTCATCAAAATCAACCTCAATTGCTTATCTGTTAATCCATGGATCAACAGCTTTTTCACAGCTTTTATTTTATGCCGTTCTCTCTGCACCGAATGCATCACATTCTTTTCTATCTATTTCTTCTATCATTCTCATAACTAAACCTTTACCCAGGTATTCCGCGACACCTTCCCCTTCTACAACAACACGAACAAGGAAGGCTTCATGTTTCTCTCCACCTGCGTACAGCCCAGGAGTAGAGGAACCGTCACATTGGCTGAACCCATGACGTCCACGCCGCCTGTTGTCGATCCTAACTTTTTGGAGCAGTATTATGATGTTCAGTGTATGATCAAAGGCAAGTTGATTGCACAGTAACTGTTAAAATTTAAGAATAAAGTATTAGCATATATCTCTCTTTCTTCCAAAAGCGCCTAGTCACGCTCTGTTAATTTTTATGTTATATCCGTTTGCTCGTATGAATTTTATCGTCGTCCTTATTGTTGTTTTGTAACATTATACATATATATTAAGCCTAAGTGTCGAGGTAGGCAGAAATACAAATAGTTGCGACACAAGTAATCTTTATTTGATTATTACCCCGTAACACTTCACCAGAAGTAGTGTATGAGAAGACAAAGGAATTATAACGAATGCTGGCTACCTATTACGTATTCAGCTTTAACAGTCAGCTAAACGACATCCACCTATTGCTGACAAAATGATAGCGACTGTAGATTACCTTCAGGCTAATAAAGGAGATCCCACGAAATTGGTCTCATACAAACTGCTGCTGGCACATAATTATCAGCCCCAAACGTCCATGTGCAATAGGCCTTCATGGCCGGTCCTTTAAGGGGACCCCTAAAATTACGGGTTACGAAGAAATATTGCAAAAATATGCTGCATGCGACTGTATACCCTTCAATCTATATGAACCTTTTATTGCCTTCCAACTGACACTTTCCTTAAGTTGTGCACCGGAAGACTTCATGGTTTCGGGATATTTTCAACTGATATTACGATGAGATATCGTCGCTTAAGTTCTAACACCGCGTAACTTAAAATAGTTAACTTTCAGGGAAGCAAAAAATTAAAAAAATTGTATTTATCATATAATTGTTTTTAATCTACAATATTCTATTTTATTTTAACGGAGCACTTTCGCGACACGATCCAGTATGGGACTCACCTGACTTACACGCTGTTTTAACTGTTTACATAATATGTAAACAGGTAAAACAGCGTGTAAGTCAGAATATTGTAGATTAATAACAATTATATGATAAGTAGAAACATTTAAATTTTTTGCCCTCCTGAAAAGTTAACTATTTTGAGTTACGCGGTGTTAGAACTTAAGCGACGATATGTAATATATTTCTTTACAGCAATACGACGAGCCGAGCAGTTGATATCATCCAAACCATTTCAAGATATCGGAGCAAGGATACACTGGCCTCGTCCAGAGCGATGTCTCTCTTTGTGGAGGTACAGTAAAGAGGAACAGAGAGGACCAGTGCTGAAGAGGAGGCGATTGTGAGTTTAATAAACCATTGTTGACTATTTCACGTTGCGAAGAATTTAGGTTTTATTAGAAAACAATTTTTTAGCTTGTGTTCATCGCCTAGTCACGCATTTCCTGAAGGAGTTGATCAGTTGGTCATTCGAAATCGTGTTTTTTTTTCATGGCAATTTTATTTGTCTTTGCAGTAGCTTCAAGTGGCTACCGCTAGCGAGGGTTATGTGTCGCAGTATATTGTATAGATTTCCGTTATCCATTTTCAGTTACCCCTATTCAAAATTACCTTAATCTACCTATATACTAATATTATAAAGCTGAAGAGTTTTTTTGTTTGTTTGTTCGAACGCGCTAATCTCAGGAACTACTGGTTGGAATTGAAAAAATATTTTTGTGTTGAATAGTCAATTTATCGAGGAAGGATATAGGCTATATAACATCACGGTACGACCAATAGGAGCGGAAAAAATGAAAAATGTTGCAAAAACGGGAAAAATGTCCACCCGTGCGAAGCCGGGACGGGCCGCTAGTATCATAATATAAATTAAAACTTAGAATTCCTGAGTGCAGCCCGGAGTTTTGATTTGTGCCCAGTTGATGGTATTAGGCCCGCCCCCTATTACATGGGACCTAAACATAACAACGAAATGAGGGTGTGTTAATATACACCTCTGCCCAACCCTTTGGGGAATACACACGTGATATTATGTTATTTTATCCTCATAAAAACTAAAGACCATATAGTACAGCAAAAAAATCGTGTTCCAAAATATTTAATAAGTTCTGATGAGACTTTTCGCATTTTGACAGTTCTAAAAACCAGTCCAAATCTAAAGAAGCCAAGACCATTAAACCCAAGCCGTTGTCAAGTCCTCCAGACGCATACTTGGAGTGCATCATCAGAGAAGTGGCAGTGACAGGACATCATGCTGGAGGGACCTGTGCCGGTGGGAGGGTCGTTGATCAGGAGCTACGGTAAGTAACATCATCCTCCTTGATTTTTCCCAACTACTGGGTTCGGCTTCACAAAGGCCGAGGAAGTTCATTAGCGTCCCCCGTACGGGTATACTGGATCTGTGGTTACCAACCCTAGCCACAGGTGGAAGCATTACCTTTATTTCAGCACATACCTATGTCCGGCAGTGGTCTGATATTGACTGCGAATACTTTATAATTATACAAGGTTAGTCGGAAAGGGGGTACTAAGCCGAAAGGGTATTAGAGTACTCATAATAATGGATAACTTTTGTTCTACAACTTTCCCCAAAATTCATTAGTTTAAGAGAAATAGCTGTTCGAAGATTTCATAAAAAATACGCTAAATTCCGTACGTAAAATATCCTCAGCTATGATCAGCTGTGTTTGCATTTTACGTCATATTTGGAGACATGGATTAAAAGCTCCATTTTCTGAATTCGTAACTAAAGCAGGGATGAAGGATTTTTGAAAAAACTAAAATGTATATCATTTTTCATGGTTTAATTTTATCGTTCTTTGTAACTCTTTTATAAAACAATCATCAGTGATACATTAAGTGGCCCGTGGCTTAGTACCCCCTTTCCTACTAACCTTGTATAATTTTCATTCACTAACCTACAGACAGAAAATAATTTAACAGATATGTGCATTTTTAGGGCGTTTTTAGAGTCGTGCGGATTTCGTCACGCACGCCGGTTTCACCCGCACGAGTGCCGCTCCCAATTCACCTTTTCGTGGGTGTATCACGCTTAAGCATCCTAATAAACACGTGTATAAAAAGGTTACACTCAGGCGCCACGCATGCGGATCAGACCCGCGTGCATGACAAAATCCGCATGACTAAAAACACCCATATTTCTCTTTTCCCCTCATAAATGAACTTCAGACTCTGTTCTAGGCTCAGTGCTGCATATAATAACGCACTCTTTCCTTCTTCCAGTGTAAAATCAGTATCGGGACTACGAATAGTGGACGCCAGCGTTCTACCATCACCTGTGTCTCTGTACCCAAACTCGGTGATCATCGCCATTGCGGAGCGAGCGGCCGACCTTATACGATATGGTTCTAATAAATAACATTATTCATAAATAAGTGTTTTACTATGAAGTTTAGTTTCCAGACAATACCCCCTCGCCCCTCCCCCGTGGATATAGTAAAAAGCACCTTAGGAATTATGTAAAGCAGTAGGTACCGTCCACATGGATACACCATGTCGTGGATTAACACATACCTACCTAGGATTTTTTATCCGGGTAGGTACATGAACTGCCTTGTTAGTCTAGTGGTCGCAAACGCGACTACTAAGCAAGAGATCCTGGGTTCGATCCCCAGGTCGGGCAGTGTTATTGGGTTTTTCCATTAGGAATTTCTCAGTAGCAGCCCGGAGTCTGGATTTGTGCCCGATTAATGGCAATAGGATCGCCCCCTATTACATGCGACTTAAACATAACTGGCGAAACGAGGGTGTACTAAAAGCACTTCTGTCAAACCCTTCGGGGAATATAAGGCTAAGGGAATATTGATGTTATGTTATGAATATACTGGAAATATACTGTCGCCTGATCCTGTCCTACATGGACATCGAATACAATAAAAATACGCTTCAACAAATAACCTACATTTATTTCACTAGACATTACGTAAAATAATAGTGCTTTCTATTATTATCTCCTCCGTTTTGGTTATTATAAAATAGAACTTGGTGTGGAACTGGCCTTTAATAAATTGTATTACTTGCTGCGGTAGTTTCTTCGGCGGAAACTCCATATTATATAATCCATGAAAACCCTGAAAAAAAAATATCGCAAAATATACTTAATATTGTGAAAATTCTAAGTATAATACAACGTAGATTTCCATTGCCTCTTTGGTCTAGTGGTGGCAAGCGCGACTGCTGATCGTGAGGCCCTGGGTTCGATCCCTAGGTCAGGCAGTGTTATTGGGTTTTTCCGTGTGGAATTCCTCAGTAGCAGCACGGAGTTTTGATCGTGCCCAGTTGATGGCAATAGGCTCGCCCCCTATTACATGGGACTTAAACATAACGGTGAAATGAGGGTATTAATATACTGGTGTACATCATAATATACAGGCGTGATGTTATGTATATTATGATGTTATAGATTCCCACTGATAATTCTGGGGGTTAAAATGGAAAGGTTCTGAATTGGAGTTTTTTTTTATAAAGTAGGTATGTTGGCAAACATTTTGGGACCCCAGTGCATAATATCAGCAAGCACATTGGGTCACCCGCGCGACAGCGCAACGAGTATTCCCAAGGAGGGTTGATGTCAGGCAGGCGGCCGGTCATAAAACAATAAGCCAAAACCTCTAACAACATGGATTTATGATATAATATGTACATGTTGTACCGACCCCACCTAGTGTGGGACAAGGGCGGGAAGAAGAAGAAGAGGTATGTTGGCAAACAGGCCGACGGTTTACCTGAGATTGCTGGTGTTGCCAACCTTACAAATAAAGTTAGAGTCGTGTCTCTGTAATTTCACCGAAAACCGGCATCCCAAAGCAGCACCCAGCAATGCCGCTTGGCGGCAGACATATTTACATAAACATAACATCACACTTAACTTCCCCGAAGGGTTAGGCAGAAGTGTAAAGTAACACCCTCATTTCGCCGTTATGTTTAAGTCCCATATAATATGGGGCGAGCCTATTGCCATCAACCGGGCACAAATCCAAGCTTCGGGCTGCTACTGAGGAATCCACACGGAAAAACCCAATAACGTTTTGCCCGACCTGGGGATCGAACTCAGGACCTCACGATTGCCACCGCTAGACCAACGAGGCTATATTTGAAATATTTTAATTGCAACAGTTCAGTAGCATTTTCTTTGGAGACGCCCATGGCGACATCCTGATCCAACATCGTACGACCACGATCGTGTGATGAAATAATTTAACGTATTGTGAAAAACAGTGTATAATACAAATACAGTGTGAAATACAGTAAACTGTGTGTGAAATAAAGTGGCGTTTTCACGACAAAAATCAAACTATTTGGTGTTATAGTGGCCAAAATTAAATAGGCCCGTTTTGACTGCTGTCAGATTATGAACATGTTATGTCAATTTCGATCTGACAGCTGTCAAAACGGGCCTATTATACACTCTTTTGCAAAAAAAACGGGCACCTAACCAAAGAATCAATTTTATTGTTACTATCAGTTTGTTTGATTATTTTAGGTAGTTTTATCTTCAGAGCTTTGTAAATTAATTAGCAAGGAATGTGTATCGTCAGTTTTATCATAAAATGTTGGTTAAATTAATGAGAAATAATGTTAAAGTCCAAGCGCTAGTAGTGTACCTGCTCGCTAAGTAAAAATTAAACATGTTTTTTTTGTATGTTTTTTCTTTAATAAAGTAAAAGCAGATAAAAGTTTAGTATGGAGTGTGACCTCCTCTTGCTGAAATAACAGCTTGCATTCGTCTGGACATGCTAACGAGTATATCTCTTATGGTTTCTTGCGGAATACGTTGCCACTCTGCGGTAATCACATTCCTTAGCTCTCTGATGGTCTGCGGAGCCGGCTGCACTGATCTCACTCGTCGCTTCAGAACGTCCCAGACATGCTCTATGGGATTGAGGTCGGGACTTGGAGCTGGCCAATCCAAACGACGAATCCCGACCTCTAGCATATACGCTTCCACATCGCTAGAGCGATGGGCGCGAGCGTTGTCGTCCATAAAAATTGAGTTTTCTCCAAGAGCGGCCAATGCGGGTTGTGCATGAGGAATTAGAACTTCCGTTATGTATCGGTGTGCAGTCAGTGTGCCGTTTTCGATGAAGACTAACTCCGTACGATCTAACGAATTTATTCCTGCCCAAAACATAACAGAGCCTCCACCATAAGGTGTGATTTCTTCAAAACATGCCTCTGCAAAGTGTTCTCCTCGTCTTCATAGCACACGCCGACGTCGGTCTTCATCGTACAGAGATATCCTGGCTTCATCGGAGAACAATACCCTATCCCAGTCGTCTTGAGTCCATGACACACAATTTCGAGCGAAGCTAAGCCTAGCAACTCGGTGCTCACGGAGTAATTTAGGACCGCGGGCCGGGCGACGACTGCATATATTGGCAGCGAGTAGCCTCCTCCTGACCGTCCATAGACTAATTTGCACATTTTTTAACTCTTCGAGGTGGTTTTTGAGGTCCACATACGAAAATTTGCGATTTCTCAACGCTTGACTCACCAGAAAACGATCATCCCGTGGTTCGGTACATGGCTTTCTTCCAGAACCAGACCTTCTCTTGACGGAACCGGTCTCTTGATAGCGCTGCCAGGTCCTTTGGAGTGTCGAGCGACTCACATTTAACCTCTGAGCCACGAAGCATTGGCTGCAACCCTCATCAAGCAGCGCAATAATTTTGCTGGCTTTTATCACTTTATCTACCATTTTCGAGACCGCTAAACAAAAATTACAATACTTTAAAATGTCAAGGAAATTAGATAAATCAATACAAATTGAGTTAAAGTTATTTAGAGTCGATATTAACTTTCGGAAATTCGCGCCACAAATGTACGCAAAAGTGGTTTTCTTTAAAAACCAGCCTCAGTCAAAAAATTGAATTTGGAACGTACTTTTTTAAATATCATGGCACTTTTATAACTGGCCAGTAACATGTTCAAATGATTAAAACCTTTTAGGTATTGTATTTTTTCAGGCAGAAAAAAAATCATAACCGCCCGTTTTTTTTGCAAACGAGTGTATTTTAGACACTTTAGAAAGCCATCGTATTATATTTTTATTTGATTAAGCATTCGCACGATTGCGTCCCATTATTCAGGACAACGCTTTTGTCTAGCAATAGACTGCTATAGATGATGATGATGGGCGATACGATATTACGATGAAAAAAATAATCTTACCGGTTTGAAAGGACACACAAAACCCCCAACTGAATATGTTTTAAAATAATCACTGAGCCAATTTACTTCCATGGCGTCGCATAATTTCATCTTAATTAGTTCAATTGTGGACCCTTGTGGAATAATTAGTATCTTCATCTGAAAAAAAAAACACTCAAAAAAGCTTTTAAGTTAAACGGTTTTATGTTGCAGTACCCCTGTATCATCAGGATTTAAGGATTGAAGATTGAAATTACAATGTTGTAGATTGCAGATCTCAAATTTTGGTTTTAATTTCAACTTGATAACTCCACGCGTTCTTGAGAAAAAGGGTCTTGACAAACAGACAGACAGACATACGGACAACGAAGTGATCCTATAAGGGTTCCTTTTTGGTAGGTACGGAACCCTAAGCCTTTGGCTAGACTGCAAACGCGGGCGCGGGGCGGGCGCGGTGCGGCGAGTTCAAACAGAAGAACTTCATTTGAATGTCCATAGTGGGCACACGGGCGCGGGAAGCGGCGCAGGCGGCAAGCGACAACCCGCGCGGGAGCGGGGGATCTCAAACTAGTTCAAGCTGACCACGCGCGTTGTTGTGATGGCGTCTTCAAAATTAAATGTTGAAGAATTAATAAGTGCTATTCAAGCACTGTGGATGTCGAAACATCGTTTTTTAGTAAGAATTTTCCAGTAAAAATAAGTCTTCTTCGTAGTTAACTCAGCGTAACAACCGTTTACGCTGAGTATGCAGTCGCCGCCAGCATACGTATTATAATGCAACTTAGCATTAGATCAATATCATGTTATTCAATATAATTGTTTGTTACATTAGTTCAACCTAAGCCTTCAACTTAATATCTTGTTTTTATATAATTAAATTAATGTTTAATAAATAAATATTTTTTTAACTAAATTCCCGATCGCCGAAACATAACTGGCGCAGTCGGTAGGATCGCGACGCTCTAAGTTCGAATCCAACTCTTCGGCTTAAGAGTGACGGTTCTTAAATCGTTCCTTCGTGATCCGCAACGAACCTATCGTGCGGTCGGACACCTGTATAGAAATAGGGATTCTCCGGAGCATTGGAGGAAGCTGTTGGCTGAGGAGAGACTCGACAGGAGATGCAGTGGCTGCTTCGGTAAGTGCTCACGTAGTACCAAGTGTCCTGGCTCTATTTCCTGTCTTACTATAATTTGTGTATTTTATTTGTAGTGTATGTGTGTCTGTCTATAAGCTATAATCGCAGTAGGCACCCACTTACTATAATAAGCGTTAAGATATTCCGTGTAGGTAATATTACACTTCTATTGTTTTGTTCGAGGTTTACAGGTTACTTACAGTAAAACAATGTCGCTCAGTGATTATGATGCTAATTATAAACCTTATAAACTTATTGCAGATTTGATGCCAAGATATGATGGCAATCCTAAATTACTTAATTATTATATTAGAGAAGTAGAAAGTTTATTACGGTTAACAAGTGAGATAGATCGTACGCACCCCGCATTATTCTGTCTGATTAAGAGTAGGCTTAGTGGTCGGGCTGTTGATGCGATAGCATACGAAGAATATCTTAATTCATGGGACTCAATTAAAGCAGCTTTGATTAGACGTCTTGGGGAACCACGTAATGAGATACAGGTTATGCAGGAACTCACCCGAGTACGTAGGTCAAAGAATGAGGATGCGGAATGCTTTGGTAAGCGACTCAGAGAACCACTCGACACCTTATACTCAGTAGGCGAACATGGGTACAAAACGTACTATGAGAAGATGGTCATTGAACAGTACATGAACCAGTTAGACTTCCATGTTTCACTAGGTGTTAGAATCACGAAACCGGATACGTTTGAAGCGGCTATTATTGCGGCTAGGCAAGAAGAGGCTAGGCTTGCATATAATAGGTCTAACTATTTTAACAACCCTTCAACATCCCAAGCGAAACCAAAGGAGTTACCTAAGCATCATTCTAGTAATAATCCTTTCCGTAATTCTATAAATCCATATGCGCAGCCTAACTTTGTGAATCAACCTATGGCTCCATATAATCCTCAACAAAATAACTTTCCTCCCCAACAAAATAACATGAATCCAGAACAGCGTCAGCAATGGGTACAGTCTATGATGCCCTGGAAGAACAGACAAACCTCAGGTAACTTAAGACTAGGTGGCTCAGGTAATTTTAGGAGTGGGAACTTTAGGAATCAACCTAACATTTCAAAACAGCAGGTTAATCCTCCTGTAGTATCATCGGATGTTACTATGCGTACAGCAGGTAAGCCAGCGCAACCACAGTTTGCCTCTCAGGAGCTATTTTATATCCCGAGCCAAATGGAAGGTCAGGAGCAACCAGGACCCAGCGAAAGTGAGTATTACGATCATTTCACAGGTAATAACGACACTTTCGAGCCAGGATTAAGCATGGATGAACAAGAGGTAATCTATGATCAGGATTTTATATTGAACGCGGACCAAGACAACCAGACTTAGTATCTATTAACTTTCAAGCAAAACACTTTTTACCTTATATTGAGCTGCCAGAGTTTAATGGTAAGTTTTTAATAGATACAGGGGCCAGCCATTCTGCTGTTGCGTCTGATGTAGTTTTCGGTACCATCTTTGAATACTGTGTTGAAACAGAACCATACCAAATAGTTACGGCACATAGTTCATCAGTCCACGATAAGGTAGTGTATCTGCCGTTGCCCCCTGCGTTTAATAGCGATATAATGCATAAATTTTTGATATTTGATTTCGATCCAAAGTATAAAGGCCTTATAGGATTTGATCTCCTAAAGAAACTAAAGAGTAATATTGATTTGAATAATAATGTGTTACGAACATCTACGGCGGAGATACCCATATATTTCAGCTCTCCACCGCAAAAGATAAAGATCGATCCTAGGTGTGAAAAGATAGTTACTGTTAAAACTAATTACATGGACGGCCATTACTTACACGAAGATTTTTATTGGTCAGATAACTTAAAGTCACCGGCAGCAATAGTTAACGTTACGAATGATTCTTTTAAAACATCTGTTATTAATTTTAGTGACGATAAAAAGTACATCCCGATTAAGGCTTCAATGGAATTAGAGTTATACTCTAATGCAAATAAAGTCCAAAGTCATAATATTAATACATTACAAGTGCAGCCAGACATTGATCACATTTTAGTAGAAAACTTAAAGAAAATTCATACGGAACACATGAATGAAGAAGAAAAGCGTGAAGTAACTAGGCTATGTTACCAATATAGGGACTTATTCTATTCGGAAGACATCCCCCTTTCATTTACACACGCAGTCAAACACGAGCTTAGACTAAGCGATGAAACACCCATTTTCGTACGTAGTTACAGACAAGCCCCTCAACAACGCGTTGAGATCCGTAAGCAAGTTGATAAGCTTCTAAAGCAAGGCATTGTTAGAGAGAGCATATCCCCTTGGTCATGTCCCGTGCATATCGTCCCTAAAAAACCTGATGCATCAGGAACAGTCAAATGGAGACTTATAATCGACTATAGACGATTGAATGATCGCATAATCGAAGACAAGTACCCGTTACCTAATATTCACGACATTTTAGATAGATTAGGGCGTGCGCAGTATTTCACCACCCTGGACCTCGCCAGTGGTTATCATCAAGTAGAAATGCATTTGAATGACATTGAAAAAACAGCGTTTACCACCGAACGAGGGCATTACGAGTTTTTAAGAATGCCCTTTGGCTTAAAAAATGCGCCGAGTACGTTCCAACGCTTAATGGATCACATCTTAAGAGGCATAGATAACGTTTATACTTATTTAGATGACGTTATGATAATATCTACATCTTTACAGCAACACACTGAAAAATTAAAGCAGGTATTTGATCATTTTAAAACGCACAATTTAAAAATTCAGTTAGATAAGTCGCAGTTCTTACAAAAACAGGTAAATTTCCTAGGACACGAACTTACAGACGAAAGCTTAAAACCTAATAAGGAAAAAATTAAGGCAGTATTAAATTTCCCTCTGCCTAAGTCCCAGAAGGATATAAAAGCTTTCCTTGGTCTGGTAGGTTACTACAGAAAATTTATTAAAGACTTCGCGAAACTTACTAAACCCATGACTCTTTGTCTCAAGAAAAATAGTAAAGTTGTTCATTCCCCAGACTTTTTAGAAGCTTTTAATAAGTGCAAGCAAATTTTAACAAATGCCCCAATCTTGCAATATCCTGATTTCGAAGAACCTTTTGTCCTTACCACCGACGCTTCAGATGTAGCATTAGGCGCGGTATTGTCACAGGGTATTGTAGGTTCTGACAAACCAATAGCATATGCATTTCGGACACTATCAGACACTGAATCTCGTTATTCTACCATAGAAAAGGAGTTGCTTGCGATAGTATGGTCAATAAAATATTTCCGGCCCTATCTTTATGGTAGAAAGTTTGTCATTTATACAGATCATAGGCCTCTTACCTGGTTAATGTCACTAAAAGATCCTAATTCTAAACTAACTAGATGGCGTTTAAAACTCGCGGAATACGACTATAAAGTAGTCTATAAAATGGGTCGTCAGAACACTAACGCGGATGCTTTATCTCGTGTTAAAATATTTCACGGTAGTGTTGATTCGCTAGCAGTTAATTTAGACGATAATGAGGATGATGAGATTATTAATAGAATATTTGATAACGCACGTAGGGAAATCAGAAATGAAACTGAGGCAGTTGCACCACAAGAAAATATTCAATCGCAAAACCCTAGCGTCCCTGAATCTCGGATAGGAACAGAATCTGATAGTATGAGTATAGTATCAGCCGAGCCTGAATTAGTATCTACACAGCGCCTATATATATCACGCCTTCTCTAGAGTCTATACTACGATATTTAACGAGCGAGGCCCTAAGCTACTTAAATGCACTACGCGTGTGACACTAGTAGAGAACAAAACGGAACAGCAGGAGTTAATTAAAAGATATCATGAAGGGAAAACAGTTCACCGCGGTATCCAGGAAACGTATAGGCAGTTGCATAGAAACTACCATTGGCCTAATATGCTACTTACCATTCAAAGCTTTGTTAATCAATGTGATACCTGTTTGAAGTCCAAATATGAGCGCAATCCTCTTAAACCACCTTTAGCTATTACTGACACCCCGCGAAAGCCAATGGAACATATATTTATGGACCTTTATTCAACAGGTGGAATGACATTCCTCACTATCATCGATAATTTCTCTAAATACGCTCAGGCAGTCCCTTTAAACGCGTGTAGTAGTGTGCACATAGCGGAAGCGTTGCTAGACGTTCCTAGACGTTCTAGGTTTGCCAAGTAATATAACCACGGATTCGGATACTAAATTCGATAATGACGTCATAAAAGAGATGTGTGCATTGCACAATATTCATATTCACTTTACAACACCATATAACCCTAATTCTAATTCACCTATTGAACGAGTACATTCTACATTAGCAGAAATAATTAGGATACAACGAATGACTAATAAAGATGATCCCATTCGGCTAATTATGAAGTACTCACTTATAGCATACAACAACGCTATTCATTCGGCAACAGATTACACACCTCATGAGCTATTATTCGGACACACAGCATCTAGAAATCCTTTAGAATTATATTATCCAAAGGAATTCTATCAGGATTACGTCATTAAGCACCGTGCTAATGCTGAAGCAGTTCAAGAATGCATTGCAGCACATATGTCTAAAAATAAGGAGCAGGTAATAATAGCTAAACGAAATCAACAGGCAGAAGAAATCAAGTTTAAGGTAGGTGAGACCGTTTATAAACAGGTAGCAAAGTCAGCGCGCAGTGATAAAACCAAGCCCGTCTTCAAGGGACCCTACAAGATCATCCACCTTCACCCAAACAACGTGGCTGAAATAATAGGTAACCACCCAAATTCTAAGTCCATTAGGGTTCACTTTAAGCTACTACGGAGGCCTCATCTTGTTGCAAGACCCTCGTTGCAGGAGCCGTCGTGCTCTACACAGCAGGAATCGTAACCCTTGACCCTGTAAATAATGAAAATGGTATCCTTCTCCTGAAGCAAGGACAACTCCTTAAATAAGATAACTACTTTAGTCTCGCTTGCGTTTACAATATTAGTAACCTTCATTTTACATCCATTCAACTGATGTCTTTATATGCAAGCACTAAAGCAGCTGAGAGTGTAGTTTCTGGAGAGCTACATAAAACATATAGAGATCAAATAGACTATAGCTTAAATCTTATAGGTAAAAAGATTAAATTTTTAACTCCTCAGATTAGGAAAAGACGAGGACTCATAAATGGTTTAGGTACTGTCGTTAAATCTATAACCGGTAATCTCGATAATGACGATGCAGCAAAATTTGAAGAGGAAATCTTAAATATCAGGAATAGAATCAATAGGGTACAGGACTCGCAAAAAAGGTCCTTAATACTAGCACGAAATACAATAGATGAGTTTGGTAATCAGCTAAGTAAATTGAATAATAATCAGAAAAATTTGGCTAGTTTATTGCAGAATATTACCAGTAACTCTAATGACGTCACTAACCATTTACATTTCCTAGATATATACGTAAAGATAGATTTTAGTTTACAGATAATCTTAGATAGGTTAATGTTGTTAGAAGATGCTATGACGTTTGCTCAACTTGGCACCATGCATCCTAGTATAATAAGCCCTCAGAATCTAATAGAGGAATTAATTAACTTAGATAAAATTAATTCATTTAGGCCAGTGGCTGATATTAGTCTGATTAATATACATAGGATAGAAAAATCTATTAAAGTTAAGGCTTATAGTACAGTACACTCTATAAATTTTATCCTTGAAATCCCATCAGTAGCCCCGATAACCTATGACCTAATTCATCTCTACTCCATTCCCAATAAGAATAACCTAACCATTATACCTAAATCCAAATACCTTGCACTTGGGAACGATGAGTACGCTTACCTGGAAGAAGACTGTCAACCGCTGTCCGATGACATCCGGCTTTGCAAAGTCCTGGACACTAGAAGAATCGAAGAAACTGAAGATTGTATACCATCTCTCATCCAGCATCGTCAAGCCAACTGTACACATGCGAAGATGAACCTAAGAAGAGGAAAAATTCAGAAGATTGGAGATAACAACTGGTTACTTGTTCTTAACGAAGATGAAATCGTCAAAACACAGTGCAATGCCAAGACCGACTAAAAAAGGTTAACTGGAATTTATCTCGTTACATTAACGGAAGATTGTCAAATTAACGTCATGAATAAAACATTACGATCACATACAGACACGATCGTCATCAATGAGGTCATACCTTTACCGGAGCAATATCAAATCTTAGAAGAAACAGTTAAATATGAACTTCAACTAGAAGACATCTCGCTAGACAGCATCCATCAACTTATCAACAAGGCTAGCGACCTCTCTGTACCAGAAGACATCAGTTGGCCAATGATAATAGCTACTCCGAGTTGGACTACGCTACTCCTCTACATCCTGTTGGTAGCAGCAGCATCCTGGAAGCTGTATCAATGGAAGACTACTAGTGGTCTGGAGGTCACCAAAGGCAGCGAGGACGCCGCCAGAAGCAAGAGTTGCTTCTCTCTTATGGTGGGAGGAGTTAACTCAGCGTAACAACCGTTTACGCTGAGTATGCAGTCGCCGCCAGCATACGTATTATAATGCAACTTAGCATTAGATCAATATCATGTTATTCAATATAATTGTTTGTTACATTAGTTCAACCTAAGCCTTCAACTTAATATCTTGTTTTTATATAATTAAATTAATGTTTAATAAATAAATATTTTTTTAACTAAATTCCCGATCGCCGAAACATAACTATAATAACCATATGATATTTTGACAAACACTGGACACCACAACGCTCAGAACGAAGCCACGCTCCACTGCGGACAGGTAAATCGCGCGCGGTCCCGCACCCGCGCCGCTCCCCGCACCGCGCTGCCAGTCTGGCCAAACACTTAAGAACATTACATTGACTTGTAAAAGTGTCTATAACAGGTTTATTTACAGAAATAAAAATAATTTATCACATACCGTAACATTATTGTTCCATGCATGTAAGGTGGTGGTTGTATAGTTTGTCCTATACGGTTCTCCTCTTTTAACACGCCTGGTTATAGCGTAACATTGAGACACGTATTTAGGGTTACAATAATTTATAGCTGCACCATCCTGCCGTATTTGGGACTAGAACAACAATTTTTCTTTATTTCTATTCTATGTTGAGAGCTACGTAAACAGTATTAAAATATAAGGTCAATGTGGGCAAATTCGTCTGCGGGGCAATTCTGTACACATGTAATTGTATTCATTCTAGAATAGTTACTTACGCTGTTGTCGACTCAGTCGATACAACAGGATCACTTTTTAGTTATTAACTAAACTATTCACTAATGGTATAGGATCCCACTATAGAACGACCTTCAACGAGCTGGTTAATGGATGAAAAGTATTTTATATCAAATTAAATATGTCAATAAATATTTGCAAATGGGTTGACTAAAAAATTTCAGTCGAGAATATGATTAATTAAAAAATATTTTTTTTAAAGATTTCACTGGTTTGGTTAATAGACAAATTCCATACCATCAATTTTTTTCCAGTCACAACTTT
Organism: Amphipyra berbera; assembly: GCA_910594945.2. NCBI lineage: Eukaryota > Metazoa > Arthropoda > Insecta > Lepidoptera > Noctuidae > Amphipyra > Amphipyra berbera. The sequence goes on along the minus strand of OU343136.1, from coordinate 1,372,997 downwards.
TGGGTACGCAGGTATAAATGCTGTGTTTATACCTGCCTACCCAAGAGACGTGACAAGAAAAAAATTTTCAAACTAACGTTTGCATATTCTATAGGCTTCATACTTTCGATTGGTATAGAATTTGTCTATTAACAAAACCAGTGAAATCTTTAAAAAATAAAAAAAAACATTCTTGACTGAAATTTTTTAATCAACCCATTTGCAATAATTATTTATTGACATATTTAATTTGACATAAAATACTTTTCATCCATTAACCAGCTCGGTGAAGGTCGTATTATAGTGGGATCTTAGACTATAACTAACTATTCGGGAATGAATACAAATGCATTTGGAGAATAGCACAATGTCATCTGCAAAGCGGATGTTTGTCAGCTTTTTGCCGTCAATATCTATGCCTCGTGATTGCCACGAATTCGGTAATTTATTGAACACCTTCTGCAATGCACTTGTGAACAGCTTAGGTGAGAGTGGTGGTTCACACCCCGTTCTATTTTGAAATTTGGTCCTGGAACATGTAGTTTTATATTTGCGGTGCTATTTTGATAGATAGTTTGGATGAGGTCTATATAAGTGTGCGTAATATTTTGGTTTTCTAGGGCGTACATAACTGAGTGTTGGTCTATGCTGTCAAAGGCTTTAGCGTAATCAACAAAGGCTAGGTATAGTGGTTTACTAAATTCGGTGTGCTTCTCTACTATTTGGTTGATGGCATGAAGATGATCAGTTGTTGAAAAGTGGGGGCGGAAGCCAGCTTGTTCTGGAGGTTGGTGAAGGTCTAGTGTCGGGGCGATACGGTTTTCTATTACTTTAATAAATAGCTTATATAAATGGGAGATGAGGCTTAAGGGTCGATAATTGGATATGTCAGACTTGTCGCCTTTTTTATGAAGTAATATTATGTTTGAATGGCACATTTTGGAAGGAATTTGACCTGTGTGTAAAATGGTGTTGAAAAAAGATGTAACGTGAGGCAAAAGGACTTTTCTCCCCAACTTTAGTGTGTATCTCCTGCCCTGGTCCCAAGTTACTTGGGGTCGGCGCAATATGTTTTTCTCTTCCACTCTTCCCTGTCAGCCGTCTCATTATCATTTACTCCCTTATCTTTCATATCCTCCCTCACACAATCCATCCATCTTTTCTTAGGTCTCCCTCTCCCCCTCCATCCATCAACATTCATATTCATCACTCTCTTAGTCACATGTGTTTCATCCCTCCTCAGCACATGCCCATACCAAGACAAACAACTCCCAACTTTAGTATTCCGTAGTTATTCCGTCCTCTCCAGGGCTTTTATTGTATTTCATGCTATTAAGGGCCCTTTGAACCTCATAGCTGCTAATAGGATGAACTAAGTCTGGACAATAGTAGGCAAAGTGTCTATATTGCTTGTGTTGGTCTTTATATAAGTTTTCGTAAAAAATTGTGGATATGTCTATTATTTAAACGGTACTTACGGCAAGAAATTTCGCAGCTATTAGTAGTATCATAAATATATAACAAAAACACCGCATACTTCACTGACGAAATAATTTTGATAAAGTACCTAACATACTGATCAGCACGGATAAATTTAATAACACCAAATGTAAACATTTAATTCCATCCTGTATGTAATAGGTTTTTACGTCAATTAGTGTAGATTGCATCTCATTTTTATAAAATATCATTGACAATAACTTAGGCCACGTTCAGGCGAAGATTTTTATCTGTAATCCATGCAAAAAATGCAAATGCAATGTTGCTATATTTAAATATTATATATCATACACTTTCACATGATTCTATTTATTGCGTATTTTATCTATTTTCATATATTGAGTTTATTTATATATTTTTACTTGCTGCACCGGTGGACGTCATCATGTCAACGCCGGCTGTCGCTGAAAACCAGCGCTGTGGCTCTGTCTCGCACGTGAGACACAGCATTATGCTGAGCGATGGCCGATTTGCGCGGATGTGACGCATATTTTTCCCCAAGCTTCTATTCAGTTTGTTACTTTTATTTTATTTTGTGCGTCATGTTGGCGCGAATAAATAACTTTTCTTTCTTTCTTTCTTTCAAATACGGCTTAAACCTAAAACTATCATTTCATGAAATAAAACCTACTGAAATGGTAATTCTTACATCAAAATGGCAGGCAGGGATCCTCGTCAATCATTGAATAACGTTAAAACTAAAAGAGTACCCATTTTAGATATAAATACGATGAAAAAAGATGACAGGGGGGACAACAGAGTCCAAAACTGAACGAAGACACCTTTTCAGGACTAACACTGTAATTACACTCGGAAGCAATGAATCCGGGTCACAAAACAATGTTATACAATACAATACAATACTCTTTATTGTACACAAAACAAACAAGAAACATTACCTACTATAAAAATAGAGATGTACAATGGGCGGTCTTATCGCACTAGGCGATTTCTTCCAGACAACCTTTGGATGGACATGAAGTGCAAGAAAAAAAAAAAAAAAAGAGAGAGGTAGTTCACAGTGTAACAATTAATTAGGAGACATTAAATTATGTACGTTAAATAAACCTAAAAACACAAATAAATAAATATTATATACAATAAATATGAAATAAATAATGTTAAACAATGTTATCCGAGATGTTAAGGTTTATGTTGTTGACCCGGATTCATTGCTCCCGAGTGTAGTATGTGTAAAGGAAAATAATCAAACCATTTGTAATATCACACCGATAATTCAGCCCTCATCAAGCTGTCTCCCTCCCAGACCTCCCGCCAGCAACACCCCAAGCCGAGGTCCGAGTCCCATAAGGGGTCGCCCTTAGTGCTGTTGTTGCTAATAGTCATGATGTTAATAGTAGTAGTTAGCTTAGGTTAAGTATTTTATGTATGATACGTAGAAACGGCCCGCAAGAACATCTACAAGCAGTCGAATAGAAAAAAAAATTAAATAAAAAAATATGTTTGTAATGTATTTTATTACAGAAATACATTGAAACCCTGACGCCGGAGCGAGGTAATAATGCAAACATTATTTATTTATCCTTTCTTTCCTCTAGCTTTCCTTGCGTTCTGGTCGAAGTGCAGCACAGTCTGAATCACCATAATTGACTCCTTCGTGGCTGTGATGAACAGTTCGAATGTAATGAAGTAGTCACCGTCTGCTATGGGCAAAGGAATGTTCTTCGGTGGTAACTCCATGTTGAGGTACTTGTATGTTGCCTGAGAAAAATAAGGACACCTGAATTGTGGTGTTGGGGTCACCCTAGACACGATGATATGGGATATTGCCCGTAGTCCACCTGGTTGGGTGTGATCATCCTGGTGGACTTAACAAGGTAGACCACATGCAATATCCCGCTACTTTTAGCAACGGCGATTGGTGATGTTGCGACTGAATCGATACTGCACCGCGTTTTGGCGATCCCCTGCGTTTTATCGCGGTATCAAAACCGCGCGCTTTCAGCAATTGCATCGGACATTGAGCCATGTTCCGTACCAGAGCCTCACTTAATCGCTGCGACTGGCGTTCGTCTGTGTGCGAAGTGAAGTGTTTAGTCGCGTCACCCAAACCGAAAAGTAATTAAATCGCCGATGCTAAAAATACGACTGCGCTGGTAGAGTCCTTATCGGGGTCGACTGACCGCCCGTTCACTGAATCTGTTTTAACAGATCCGTCGGTATTGGATGTGTTGTTCACACTTGTACCGATGGATCAGTTAAACAAATGGCAACTGCGTCGCATCTGGCAGACAGGATACGACAAAAATGTCGAACCAGTGTTTTTTACTGGATTCGGAATACTGTCGTGTATGTGAACTCACTCATACAACTACAGGCGCCATGACCAAAATAAAAACGGATCCGCCAAAACGGATCCTGTAAACAGTTTCTGTGTGAACTAGCGGTAACTTGCAAAGTCTTATGATAGGTAGCAGTTAAGTCTTCAAAGATCTACAAGGATTAATTACTCTGGTTTCGTGTTTTAAACTATTCCGTAGTCTAGATGACCACAATGATGAGAATTCAGTTTCGGAAACTCTAGGCAATAGTGAATTAAGCCGTACGAGCAAGTCTTCCCTGACATTTTAGGTAATACAGAATAGAATCAGATACTACAACCATTTCAATTTTTTTTAAAGATCTTTACTTTTATCGAACATGTTTTTTTTTCATTCTATACTTTTTCTATAATCATACCGGTCAAAATGGTTAGCTAAGTTGCCGTTCGATTGCGATTTTAAACAATTTTATTACTAGTATTGGGCTCCATGGTGCAGAAAAATACTTACGGGTTGAAACGGACAATTGTCCAAGGCCACATTGGTGAAGGAGCTCATGAATTCTTTCATCCACTTTAATTTGACCGTGTCGCAAACTTTCGCCACGATTCGGAAGTCCCCTCCAGACTTCAAAGTCAAAGATGTCGCGAACTGAAATCATTAAATTGTTTTATTTTGATCCCCACATTTGTTATATTCATTAACTCGGTCGCCTTTGATCCTAGACCCTAGTCGCACGGTCGCACCTGATGGTTAGCTCAGACCGGATCAAGAATAGTGCACCCGGATCCAAGTAACAAAGAGCCTTTTTTTTTTAAACGGTGCCCCACACTGTGATTTCTCCTGTATCGTGGGTGCGTTTACAAACACAAATCTACACACGCACAAATGTCCAGACCCGGAACAACTATCTGTAGGCCATACAAATATTTGTTCCGTGCGGGAATCAAACCCACGACCCGTAGCGCAGAAGTCGATCACTAAGCCACTGCATCAAACGTGTCGTCAAATACGACAAGATATTAGAAACATTCCCCTATACCCCGTTTGGCTCTCACAAACACACGACGGAATACAGTAAACTGCTTGGCGCGTGTTAATATGAAGGTTAGCCAGGCGGACCGTATAGATCCCACCACCAAGAGTGCTGGGTTTTGTTGAATCTTACAACACGTCTCTATTTCCAGCGTGCGGTGAGGAAGTTGTATACTTTAGCCGATCCCCACACGGGATAAAACATTATTTTATTTTGATTCTCACATGTTGATCATCATCTCCCTGCCCTTATCCCACCACACTAGGTGGTTTCAGTACAACAAGAGAAATCTCTTCCATTCTCCTCTATCAGCAACATCTCAGTACTTTTTTCTTACCCATATCATCCTTCACACAATTCATCCATCTTATCTTTGGTCTACCTCTACACTTATATATCCATCCACATTCATATTAAACACTCTTTGATACTCACATGTGATACATATAAATTAGAATTGCAATCGCGGTCGCATCATTATCATTAGTGGCATGTCAGCCGGAAGAACAGGGGCCTTCCGATACGATGACGGTGAACGGTCATGAACCATTACCTTTTACAGCTCTCATAACAAGCTGATTTGTCCGACTACTGGTCCAGACTTCCTCAACATTTATTCGCTAATTCACCACAGAATTGGTTAATTGAATTACACTCGGGAGCAATGAATCCGGGTCACCAATATAACAAAATTTTCCGAGATATTATGGTGTATGTTAGTGACCCGGATTCATTACTCCCTAGTGTATACAGAGTGTAAACGAAATCATATAATTCCTTCAAACCTCGTGATGTACTGCTGCCTAAGATTAACCCTGCACGAGGGATACATATGGATTCAAAAAAAATATTGCAAGAAGTAAACATGTGTTCTTAACGTGAGGCATTTTAGCGCCCCAAGCGAATTGCGCGGTTATCGCTCGCCGCGTGGTTATTTAACTCGGGGCGCTAAAATTCCTCACGTTAAGAACACATGTTTACTTCTTGTAATTTTTTTTATTGATTCCAAACGTATCCTGTGCACAGTTAATCTATGTCAGCAGTACATCACGAGGTTTGAAGGAATTGCATGGTTTCGTTTACACCCTGTATGACTTTCTTTACTATAATTATCGACATGCCTGCTTCTTCGAAACCTAAAAAAAATCTTCAAGTTTCTTTAAGAAAAAGCGTTCAAAATCACACCAAAGCTTATTTATTCATACTTTATGCACAATCAGGGTGCGTTCCGATTAATTTATCGTTGGACGACTGTCGTCTCTTGCTGTTCCCATTATAACGACTCTTTGTCGTCAATTTTGTTTATCGTTTAGCGACTATCGTATCTAGCTGTTCTCATTGGTTCACGACGACATTTTATCGTTTCACGGCAGTAGCTTTGTCGTTTCCACATAAGTAGCAAGCTACAAGACGAGACGATATTTTTATCATGGCCACGACAGATAGTCGTAACAACGACACATGATTTGCCTTCACGATATCGTGACGTTCTTTTATCGTTTTACGACTGTCGTGCTAGCCGTTCGCATTGACTTGACAATCTTTCGTCACTGCAAAAACATGTCGTGTTCGACAGTTAATCGTGTCGTCTTATATGTGAACACCTCCATTTAAATATATAAGCCTCGATACTTAAAACTACACGACTATCTGTCGTCACCACGAAGTGGTAACGCGGCCTCAAGGTGAGATTTTTTAAGCTTAGTTCCAGTGGCGTAGCGTGGGTGTCGGCTGCCCGGGGCGAAAGAAAAGGTTGCCACCCTCTTATTTAGGTAATTCAATTTAATATATACTATACATTACGTACATTAATTATAGAGAACTTTTCGGCACGAACAATCATCATTATTTTGCATGAAAAATTCCGTGCTCCTTTCAATCTGTCCGAATTTGTAGTTGCGATATAAATATAAAATGATTCAAATATTTACAAAATATTTTTATTACTTATTGTTAAACTTTGCCGCCCCCTAAAAAGTGCCGCCCGGGGCGGGCCGCCCCTGCCGCCCCCACTACGCTATGCCACTGCTTAGTTCAAACATAGGCGATGGTATGTTATAAGCCACCTTTTTTAACATGCGACTATCTTCTTTGATACCTACCCACCGCCTAAAACCTTTATCCAGGGGCGCGGGATACGCGCGCGCATTTGTTGTGGTTATCGCCACCTATATGTATATCTACACCTACAACACCAAGAGGATTGCTGATGCGTTGCCAACCTTAGAAACAAAGTTGAAAACCTCATGTGCCTGTAATAATTTACCTTTCAAACCGGAACTCAGCGGTAGTACCTCGAACGAGCAATTTCACAAGAAGTAACATAAAATCACGCCTTACATTTCCCGAAGGGTTCAGCAGAGGTGTTTAGTTCACCCTCGTTTCGCCAGTTATGTTTATTAGTCCCATGAAATAGGAGGCGAGCCTATTGCCATTAACTGGACACAAATCCAGACTCCGTGCTGCTAGTCAGAAATTACTAACGGGAAAACCCAATAACACTTTGCCCGACCTGGAAATCGAACCCAGGACCCCATGCTCAGCAGTCGCGCTTGCGACCACTAGACCAACATGATAGTTCTACTACTAGAATTAACTGCCGCCGCCGTCCATGATCCACCGTGCTCACCCGCCGCAGCTGCGGAACCGGTCGTCTTTTCTGACTCCGCAGTCACACCGTTAATTCAGCCCTCATCAAGCTGTCTCCCTCCCAGTCCTCTCGCAAGCAAAGCCCTAAGCCGAGGTCCGAGTCCCATTACGGGTCACTCTTAGTGCTGTTGTTGCTAGCTAGTCATGATGTTAGTAGTAGTAATATAGTTACCAACCTTCTCGCCAACACACCATTGACCCGCGCAATTCGGGTTATTAACGATCTTCACGTGAAGATCGATGTATTTACATGCCCTTTGAATGAATTCGCAAAAATACTGTTGTTTTTGTTATGCTACAGTGTAGATTAGTGTAGGATATAATTAGGTTGTTGTTTTTATTTTATTTTTATATGTATAGATATTTTTTAATTGTATGGTAATTTTAAGACCACACTATCGCATTAGGTATACACCTGTAATGATAGTTGTAAGGGAGATTATAATAAATAAATAAATAGTTAGATTAGGTTAAGTACTTTACTCTCGTCCCTATTGGTTGGAGACCCTTCAGGTCCCGCTAATAACTGCCCGGTTACGTAAAAACTGTCCGCAAGACCATCTACAAGCAGTCGAAAAGAAAAAAAGAAAACTGAAATTAACTTACGCTGACATTATTGCCATAAGGCATCAGTGTGGTGCCGGTCATGTTGGTCAGATAAGGATCGTGTCGACTCTTCCTTCCAGTGAATACAAAAACATCTTTTATGTATTTCGGGTTAGCAAGAATAACCTTAGCTTGTTCTTGGCGAAAAGAATTCTGGAAAAAAAAATTGGTTGTCTGTAAAGTCGATTTACGGACGATAGTTTAACGTGACAATGTCATAAGAAAACATCGTGCCTCTCTATCGCTTGTTCCGCGCTCTCGCTCGCACGCTCGCCTGACGGAACGTGACAATGAGTCACGCTTTTTCGTGCATGATGCCGTGTTCATCGTTTTATTAGACGTTGTCACGTCAAAAACAAGTTGTTTTTTTCTGCCCAATTTATTTGCCGATCTTAAAAATACCTATGTTCTGCCTAGCTTTTTCCCCAACTATCTTGGGGTCAGTATCCAGTCTAACCAGATGGGGCTGAATACCAGTATTTTACACGGAGCGATTGCCATCAGACTTCCACAACCCAGTTCCTGGGCAATGCCAATATCCTAAGGTCAGACCAGTTTTCAGACTTTCGGACATCTGACTTCCCGTAACGACTGCCAAAGGTATTCGTATGGCACCCGGACCGACTGTTTAACGTGCTCTCCGAGACACGGAGGGTTCTCGATGTGTAACGAACGGTCACCCATCTACGGACTGACCGCGGCGAGCGCAGCTTAACCTCGCAGCTGATTTTATAAATAATATAACTAAAAAAAATTACGATGAGGTCTCATTAGAATATTGATCGAAATTCGATGCGGCGTTATAAAAAGTGTAGGTATAATATAGTTTGAGACTAAAACAAGTTATTTTTTTATGTTATCCTGCCACTGATGTCGACTTCACATTCATTTACGTCAATAGAAGTTCAATGACCAACTTCAATAAATATATTTTTTTAAACTTTCATGGTCACTAACTTTATCATTGGGGCCATTCAAGTATTACGTAAGCAGAATTTCAGTAATTTTTGACGCACCCCTCCCCCTGGTCAGCAAAAGTAAGCAAAACCTATGCTTACGTATACATTGGTATATACACTGGCCTGCAAAAATAAGTATCACACTTTTAAAATCTCAATTTTTTCTAAACTATAGAAGTTAGAGATTTAAAATAAAAAACGTTTTATAGCAATTTTTATCAGCTTTCTTTAAAACTATAGTAACAAAGTTAAACTCTTTTTTGAGTCCTTTTTGTTTCGAAAATATATCTTGTGTACCTAAAAAGTTATTGCAATTTTAAAAGTGTGATACTTATTTTTGCAGGCCAGTATATTTTTATAAACTGATCATGTTTCTTTATTGTTATTCATGAGCAGCAGTTTTTAAGTAGAAAAATAAGTGTATAAATAAAAATTGCTGACGTAATCATCATCTAGACACCCCCGTCGCCCATGTCATCATAAATAAGCTAAGCAAAGACCCCTTCACCCCCTTTCTTGCTTAATTAATACTTGAATGGCCCCTTTAGCACTTAAACCAGGGGTCTCCAAAATGTTTAACCTAAGTCCTCAACTAAGTCCCAAAGGCTAAGACCTAGCTAGCTTATTGTAGTGTGTTAGCCAACACACTACAGGGTGTTTGTAAATGAAATCATGTAATTCCTTCAAACCTCGTAACATATTGCTGACATAGATTAACCCTGAACGGGATACTTTTGGATGCAATACAAAAATAATTTGAAGAATTAAACATGTGTTCTTAACGTGAGTCATTTTACCGCCCCGAGTTAAATGACCGCGCGGCGAGCGATGACCGCGCAATTCGCTCGGGGCGCTAAAACGCCTCACGTTAAGAACACTTGTATACTTCTTGTATTTTCTTTTTATTGAATCTAAATTATCCCGTGTAGATTTATTCTATGTCACCAGTAAGTACATCACGAGGTTTGAAGGAATTACAAGATGGTTTACACCCTGTATAGTGTTGAATTACGTGTAATTCGGTCCGTTACGGACGTCGCCGTGCCTGACCGGAAGGGTACTTAGCTCTCGCGGGCCGGTGCTGGCCCGCGAGCGGTAGTTTGGAGACCCCTTTTTTATCGTTGGAAAATCCTCATGTATGTCCCTCGACCGGGGAAGGCGAGGGGGTCTGCCGGACTCTTACTGGCTAAAAACCAACGGTGTTCTTTCTCCTGACCGTTCGGCCGGGGTCGCGGGATTCACAAAAGCATGCACCGCAACCCCGGCAGGATTTGGAGACCTCTGACTTAAACGATACCTACTTACCATGTTTTTGATTGCTTTGACTTTGTTACTAGCGCCTGCACTGTTGCTAGCGCCATCCACGGTTAAACTTATTACGGATTACGGAATTTATCCGTAGACATGGCTCTTGCTAACTTGATAACTTCAGTAAAATTAAAGAAGTGAGTGAAAGAAAGAAAGAAAATTATTTATTCTGGACTCACACAGGCAGTTACAGAAACAAAAACAATATTTACAAAAAAGAAAGGATGAGAATTTTATATAACTTGTACACTTAGGTAATTGTTCTCCTCAACATCAAATCTCTCTATCGCTCTAAGGTTTGCTGTTAGAAAACTCATTTGTGAGTTAAGCTCGTCTTTGTACATGAATTTACCAACGGAACTGTATTATATATTATTATTTTGTGTACAATAAAGAATAAGAATAAGAATTTGGACTATCTGCACGAGACCAAAAAGGGCTCCTATCTCAGCATAAAGCTGCGACATAAAAAAAAAGAGTTAAAAGTGAAGAGTTATAAGAAGAAAAAAACTACTTACGGAACACCAGTAACCAAAAGCAAGCATCAATATAATGTACACTATCAAATAGATCCGGTACATTTTTTCTAAGCACAAAAAAACTGTCTTCATAATTTTTTGTTCTCAGATTTTCAGCACACTTGCTCATACACCATTTATATTAGATGTCATTAAAACTAATGTTATATATTTTCCCCAAATTGATGTAGGAAATAAGTGTAATGATATCGTCAACTGTGTTATAGCAATTTAGCCATCAATGTGAGCGATTATCCGCTTGTTTGATATCGTTATGCATTTATAATTGAAGCTATTTTCTGGAACATCAGTGTTGATAATCGGTCTACAAACGTGAGTGTTTCGATGCCTATTAGAATGATTTTGGTGGTTCTAGGTACCTACTTCATATCGTTAGTGGAAAGGTAAAAAGACTAAAGCGCCAATATACCTACTTTACAGTAGAGAGATTCAAAGTATTTTCTTAAGAAAATAAACATAGTTATTTTTCTTAGAGTATACATATGAAATATGTAATTAAATTATCTATTTAATATGTATACTCTAAGAAAAATAACTATGTTTGTTTTTTTTAAATAACTTTAAATCTCTCTATTGTAAAGTAGGTATATTGGCGCTTTAGACCTTTCCGCTGACGATATAATTTGTAGCAACCTAATGAAGCCAGAATGGTCACATAAGTACTTAAGTAGGTACTTCTTATAGCGAATTCGACAATGGTGTCGATTCTGTTGCGCACTTTGACAGGACTAAACCAAACTAATGGTGTTTGTCTCTTTCTGTTTCAATAGAAAAAGAAAGTGACAGTTGCGTTTAGTCTAGTTTAGTACTGTCAAAATGTGCTACATAATTGACACTAATGAGTCGCTACTTTAAACGACTTACTAAATATCCATCAGGCGTCATCGTTGGTAACAGGTAATCAATAAAAAACAAAAACAAAGTACCGGGGACGGAATATCCGAAAATCAAGATACCTTTAGAATTCGATATGACGTCAAACACCTAAATTCTGTTTACCTGAATATTACGACACTTACACCCATATTCTAAGAAGTTCCTCCAAAACTTACTCCACTCGACTCCACCTCGTCTCAGCCTTTATCACTACCATCAGTAGTTATAGTTGACATAAACGTCCTCGACTCGAGATTTTTCCTCAGTCGAAGTAAAGAATCACCTGTCAAACTCAAGGTACCTCAGAACCTACCTTAAGGAAGGAAGTGTCAAAGTTCGTATGTAACAAAAATGAATTTTGAAGACTTTATCGAATATGGTTACGATAATCCTTACAACTATTTATCGCGGCGTTATTTGCGCGATGCAGATAAACAAAATTATGACGTAATGACTCCAGTCTACCCAGACTCATTTGAGGACCCCTCAGTCGAGGAACTTCAAAATTCACTCGAAATTGCGACTAAGAATACAATATGGAAGCTGTTTTCGAGGGCGTCCTGAGTCGAGTATGAGTCGAGTAAGTTTAGGAGGAACGTCTTAGAATATGGGTGTTAATTCGGTACCGAAATGTAGAGTCTGAAAATGCGAAACGGTATATTCTGGTATCGGTACCTAAACCTTTATAAATAAGGGTTTTCATTGATGAACCGCCGCGCCAGCCTTTCCTTCGCCCCAGATAGCATTAGTATGATTCATTCATCATTTGATGTTTTTCGGTACCGAAATCGTAAAAAGGTTAAATAAAGGTATGGCCCAGCCTTTATAAGAAATCGGTATCCTTATATTTTAAAGGTATCGTAACCTCGTACCGTAAAGGCTTTCAGTCTCAGTACCTAACTAAAAAAAATCGTGCGTTTACTTACTCATCTACGCGCGGTAGAAGTGTGTCTGAGACACCTTCTTTACAATTTACATAGTATATAACAAAGTCGCTCCCGCTGTCTATGGCCTTAGATCTTTTAAACTACGCGACGGATTTTAATGCAATTTTCAGCAATAGATTGAGTGGTTCAAGAGGAAGGTTATAAGCCCCACATTAGTATCTACATTGCACCCGTGCGAAGCCGGGGCGGGTCGCTAGTATCATAATAAAAATAGAAACTTTTATTCACTTCAACAACCATATATATGGAAATGAGGGGCTCGTGGCTAATTTAAAACCGCGCGGGTCATATGATTGGCGAGATTAAGCTGCGCTTGCCGCGTTCAGTCCATGAATGAGTGACCATTCGTTACACATCGAGACCCCTCTGTGTTTCGGAGAACATGTTAAACCGTCGGTCCCGGGTGTCATACGAATACCTATGATAGTCGTTCCGGGTAGTCAGAAGCCCGAAAGTCTGACAACCGGCATAACCTCAGGATATTGGCATTGCCCAGTAAGTGGGTTGCGGAGGTCTGATGGCAGTCGCTCCGTGTAAAATACTGGTATTTAGCTGCATCTGGTTAGACTGGAAATTTACCCATAGTTGGGAAAAGGCTAGGCAGAAGGAACAATAGATATAGAAAAAAAATTGGTTTATGCCAACCACTAACTTCACGGTGTTGCATTTCGGCTATAGCTGCATGCGTAACTTCCATAACATTGAAAATTTAACCCTCAATACATTAAAAAGAATTATAACTTCACAAAATTTCTATATTTGGATTTTGGTCGCAATAGACAGATTTTTTATGAGTTAAGACATATCAAGAGTGATGCTCTCACAGTCAGAAGATTATCTACAAAGAAATATTTTTTTATAAATTTTTAGAACCACGAATTCATACAACTGTATTTATATGACACTGGACTCAATAAACAACAATCAGCCAAATTCCATTTTATGCGTCCACTTTTTATAAAAACGATGAGGTTTCTGAGGAATTAAATGAACTCAAACTGAATTCCTTCCAAATTAATATTATAACGGAAAATTTTATGGAATAATTGAAGACGAGCTTCAGAAGAATCATCATGAATCATGTTTCGTTAAGGAATTTCCAGTTTCCGTAATTATTAGCTGTTTTTTTTTATATAAGCAAAGTTGTTGTATCTTTGTTTTTATTGTACTCGTCGATCCGGAAATCAAATGAGACCCTTTTTGCCTTGAGTTAAAAATAATATCAAACGAGTTGTTAGTCGTATGTAAGGATTTTATTTTTCCTTGTAAGCCTTAGTTTATTGGTCGACTTCAGTCTGAATTGTCTTGATCATGTGTGACACTGATGTGAGATTGGACGGTAAAGTGGCGGTAGTGACAGGTGGAAGTTCAGGAATGGGCTTCGAAGCTGCAAAGAATCTGGCAAAGCATGGAGCCAGAGTTGTGATCGCAAGTAGAAACGAAACAAGACTGAAGGAAGCCCGGAACGAAATCATAGCAGCAACTGGTAATCACAATGTTGTCTACAAAACTCTTGATCTAGGATCCCTTAAATCAGTGAGAAACTTCGCGAATGAACTCAATATGGAAGACAACATTAACGTATTGATAAACAATGCAGGAGCCGTCGCACTTCCAGATAAATTGACAGCAGACGACTTGAATCTAACAATGCAAGTGAATTTCTTCGGAGCGTTCTTACTTACGTATCTATTGCTGCCTAAGCTAAGAGCATCAGCGCCGAGCAGAATAATAAACGGTGTGGCTGCGTCAATGTATGTTGGTGAAATAAATTTTGATCATTGGAACGATATTGGACGATACAACGTAGTGTCAGGATTAGCGAGTTCTAAATTAGCAGTCGCATTGTTCAATGCAGAATTGGACAAAAGATTGAAAAATACAGGAGTTACTGCAAATACTTTTGATCCTTTCCTGGTTCGAGATACTAACTTATTGACCAATTTTCCAGGACTTGTACAGAATGTGTCCACATTCTTTTTAAATATAATTGGACAGAAGAAAGAGGAAGTGGGTAAGCAGATAGCATATTTGGCTGCAGCACCAGAATTAGAAGGTGTAAGTGGTAGACATTATAAGTTTTGTCATGAATTCATAAATCATTGGTTGGTGAATGATAGACAGTTAACTAAAAGATTGTGGGAAGAATCGAAGAAGCTGGTGAAAATAAGTGAGGATGAAGATTGGGAAACCAACAGTGATGACTAAGATGTTTTATTTACGCCTTAGGCTGCGAATTCGGATCAGCGGGGCGTGCAATGGTGTGTTCAGGCGTTTTATTGAGCGTACATACATTTAGCTGCATGCTGTAAACGCTTTTACGAAGACACTTCAATAATAGTTTGTGTGTTAAGTAACGCTTGAGAAAACGCCCCGCTGCACGCCACGCCGCTCCAAATTTGCGGCCTTAGATACAGTAAGAGACAAATGGAACAACATGTCGCGAGACTTAACACGGGATGACATGAATGTCCCGGGTACAATGTCGCGAATCATTTCGCTCGCACACATCTGCGCCCGCTCTCGAAGTAGCGGCTTGCTATTGTCCCGCTCCATGTAGAAATTCCTCACAATGTTCTGCGCAACGTTGCACTGTCACGTAGACTCAACGTTGCGCGTTATGTTGTGGAACATTTTGTCTCCTAGTGAATACAAGGCTTTATACATAAACGGTGTAAATAGACCCTTAACGAAGCCGAAAGGCACTTATTCTCCACGTCATTGCGATATTTTTTCTGTTCAGGACTATGCCTGGGTACCTTCTAGTTACGGAGATATTGGAGGTCAAAGTTCCATCTTCTTCACAACTTTTTTTTGAAATACTAATTTTGAGGTTGCAAATGTACTTGAAATACCTCCATTACCCGTTTACTATTCATTGCATCCATCAGCACAATCATTTGTGTGCGTTTCATTGCGCTTTACCGTAAAACGATATTATTCACCCAAAAAAAAGTCGTTTCCCAGCGATAATTTTTGCGTAGGGTTACTTAGTTTGATGTACTGAATGCATGGTTGACAGCTTCGTGAAGGGTCTTTTTAAACCTTGTATACTAAGACATCAAAATGTATGATAATTCTTAAAATAGAATAGAAAATGTAGTCAACCCATTGATATATAAAAACCCAGTTTACACAGTATTTATTAATATAATATTATTCACAATTAATATAGGTAGATAAAACTTGTTAAGGTAATATATTAATGTGTAATAAACCAATGTGAGCCTCCTCATATATCTTGGTTTATGGATATTAAGTTAAGTAGACGTCTGAGATCCGGACACGTATCGTTAAACAAGTTTGCTTTTATGATGAGGAAATCTAACTCCCCAAATTGCTATCTGTGCGGCGTAGTAGAAGACGTGCATCACTTGTTGATGGAATGTGTCCGTTATCGAACATACAGAGAGTCCTTGAAGAGGACTCTTAAGCTAAGCAGATTAAGTATAGGCATGTTTCATGATTTGTTAATAAAACCTTGATCCAAAGCATCGAAAAACTTGTTTATGTTTTTTAGTTCCCGTAAGTAAGTATTAAGTAGAGTTATATGTTTTTTGATATTGTTTCCTTAGGTTACGATGGATTTTGCATATTATACCTATGTTTAAAAAATCCTTAAATAAAGAGAAAAAATAATGTGTGATAAACTGTGGTAACTTATAAATAAAATAAAAAGAACTGTTTAATTATAATCACATAAAATATACAATCATTTAATATCCGTGTAGGTACTGCAGTACCCGTAGTCCGTGCCTCGGAGAGCACGTTAAGCCGTCGGTCCCGGGTGTCATACGAATACCTATGACAGTCGTTACGGGTAGTCAGAAGCCCGAAAGTCTGACAAACGGTTTAACCTTAGGATATCGGCATTGCCCAGTTACTGGGTTGTGGAGGTCTGATGGCAGTCGCTCCGTGTAAAATACTGGTATTCAGCCGCATCTGGTTAGACTGGAAGCTGACCCCAAGATAATTGGGAAAAAGGCTAAGAGGAAGAAGTGTAGGTACTGCAGTAATTAATTTACCTATTTATTTAATGATCTCCAGCCAATTCATTATAGGTACTTAATCTAAATGTGTACCTATTGCTCCAGTTAAACGAGACCACATTAGGCCTGGACTCCACCAAAGCGGAGACGAGACGAGCGGAGAGGAGATGTTTTTTAAACAACCAATACAATTTCGTTATTCGTTATGAAAAACATCGAGACGTGTGAATAACGAAATTCTATTGGTTGTTTAAAAAACATCTCCTCTCCGCTCGTCTCGTCTGCGCTTTGGTGGAATCCGGGCCTTAATGCATAGCAATGGGGCATTCCGAACGGCTCCCACAACCCAATCCCAATTGTGGGTTTCCATATAGCTTGTACCGACACGAAAGAATGCATAATACATTACCTTTTATGTTTGGGCAATAAGCCGACTGCCCACCTCATGGAAACTGGTTAAAGCTGCCTACACACCTACAACACTAAGAGGATCGCTGAGGCCTTAGCAACCTTAGAGACAAAGTTGGAAAATCTCATATTATGCCTATAATTTAACCGGCATCGATAGGTAACCTACCCTTCAAACCGGAACACAGCATAGCTGGTTGGCGGCAAAAATAAGTACCTACCTATCTTCTTCTTAGCGTGACGATGGCAATCTAAATTGTGTCGGCCCAGAACTTAGCTACGAGTTTAGCGTTATCAGTAGCGTCCATTAGTTCCTGTAACGTGCAGGTATCGGGGCACGCAGGGCATGATGACGGGTGTCCCATCGTTTGTGGAACAACACCACATTTACACTCCAAGCTGGAATTTTGTGTATGTACCTACCTATGGTAATAGTACATTCACGAACGAGGAATTTTGATACTTGAGTTCTACTACTACTAAAAATAATTAGAAATGTAGGTATAAAACATTTTTGAAACTATACAATCATCACTTACTTTTGAGGTTGACTGTACATTTTTTCAAACGTTTTTCAAGCGTGAAGCCTTTAAAAATAGGCTCTTTGTTGAGAGGGGGCTATGTTCAGCAGTTCAGAGACTGCTGTTCAATCATGACACCATATTTAGGCCCTCATTAATAAACAACTGCCTCGTTGGTCCAGTGGTGGCAAGCACAACTGCTGATCGTGAGGTCCTGGGTTCGATACCCAGGTTGGGCGAAGTGTTATTGGGTTTTTCTTTGTGGAATTTCTCAGTAGCAGCACGCAATTTGGATTTGTGTCCGGTTGATGGCAATAGACTCGCCCCCTATTACATGGGACTTAAACATAACTGCTAAATGAGGGTGTTACTATACACCTCTACCCAACCCTTCGGGGAATACAGGCGTGATGTAATGTTACTAATAAACAGCTCTCATTTGAGAGATCCCTCTTAAGTATAGTTTTAAAATGAACAGAGACGTATTTAAAGTTGCCAAATGTATGGAATTATACCTTATGTTAGCTGTTGTTGGAAGATCTGTCAAATGAGAAAGAAATGTTTATTAATAAGGGCCATATGGCAAGCGCGGATCCAGTCCTCAAAAAAGGTTGTGGTCACAGCCACCCGAAAATCGGCCAAGTGCGAGTCGGAGTATGAACTCGCTCATGATCGATATAGTGCATTCCTACAAAGGAGATGTTTACAAAATATGTGACGTCCTGACCACGATTTTGTACAGTGTATAGTTCCACGTGGGCAAAGCCGTGGGGCGAACACTAGTAAATTAATAAACCTGTAAAATGTTAGTATGTTCGCTCACAAAAATTACACATCACAGTGTCACATTTACACCCATATTCTAAGACGTTCCTCCAAAACTTACTCCACTCGACTCCACCTCGACTCAGCCTTTCTCACTACCATCGGTAGTTATAGTTGACAAAAACGTCCTCGACTTGAGATTTTTCCTCAGTCGAGGTACGGAATCATTTGTCAAACTCAAGGTACCTCGGATCCTAAGTAGGTACCTTAAAGGAAGGAAGTGTCAAAGTTCGTATGAAACAAAAAATAATCTTGGAGACTTTATCGAATATGCTTACGATAATCCTTACAACTATTTATCGCGGTGTTATTTGAGCGATGCAGATAATTCAAATTATGACGTAACGACTTCTCGAGGAACCTCGAAGTTCACTCGAAATTGCGACAAGAATACAATTTTGAAGGTGTTTTCGAGGCCGTCCTGAGTCGAGTAAGTTTTGGAGATGGGTATTAGACTCTAAACTACTATCGACATCAATAGACCGTGAAAGTGTGACGTCACAAATCTATTAGGGTTGTGGGCATGCCCATCGTGCCCACAACGGTGGATCCGCGCTTGCCTTATAGCCAAATACTCAAACGCTACTCAATTTTAAGTTGCCGTTAAGTCTTGTGCTGTCTCTGTCACTCTAATGCGAAGTGACAGTGACAGCACTAAATTAACGACAACGGCAACAAATCCAGTAACATTTGAGTATTTCTCCATTAGATTAACTGTTTCATCTCCCTGAAGTTAGAAATCTAACAACCAATCAAAGATCTTGGACCAATGGAAATCGTCCGAAACTATTTCACTTTCACAACTAGTTCATTTTTAAATGAACCTCAACTAACAAAATTATATGTCCTTGTTTGTCGTCAAACATGTTCTTAAACAAGCACTTATAATGTTTAATTGAATGTATAGTTTATAAAAATAATATTATTATAAAAGATAGTAAAAATCGTGAGGTTCTGGGTTCGATCCTCAGGTCAGGCAAAGTATTATTGGGTTTTTCCGTGTGGAATTCTTCAGTAGCTGCCCGGAGTTTGGATTTGTGTCCGGTTGATGGCAATATATGGGACTTAAACATAACTGGCGAAACGAGGGAGTAATTAAACACCTCTGCTGAACCCTTCGGGGAATACAAGGCGTGATTTTATGTTAAAATGAAAACATATAAAAAAACATTCTTAAAAAATATTGACTATAAAATATAACGGTACATAAAATTATAGTGATAGACAAATATTTTTAAACAACCGGTTTAGAAATGTCTTTTGCTAGACAAAATAATGAATTTAGGTTCCGTACACATAAACTTATAATATAAGATCTCGTTTATGGAGACGCGGAGCTTAGCGC
Organism: Amphipyra berbera; assembly: GCA_910594945.2. Lineage (NCBI taxonomy): Eukaryota > Metazoa > Arthropoda > Insecta > Lepidoptera > Noctuidae > Amphipyra > Amphipyra berbera. The sequence continues at coordinate 1,353,228 of OU343136.1, read as the reverse complement.
GGAGCGTGATGCGGGGCGGAAAGTGGACCATTCAAAAGACGCTATTTTCCGCGTGTATTTTTTGAGTTGTACCTAGTTAGAGCCCTTCACACAGTGGATCCGTTTTAAAGGATCCATTTCAACGGATCCGTCCGTACTGAATGTGTTGTTCACATCTGTACCGACGGATCAGTTAAACAAATGGCAGCTGCGTCAAATCTGGCAGACAGGATATAAAAACAACGGATCAAGTATTTTTTACTGGATTAAATAAATAAACAACAAGTTCATACATTAATTAAATTAAATATTTGTTTATTAATGGTAACTAGGCCCAATTTTTAGTATAGTACGACACAACTTAGAGGTCGCATTGGCATACTTGATCGAACAACCAATGTCAGGCACTCATTATCGCGCCAATTAAACTTATTGCGTCAGCGTAAGGGCGCGTTCCCACTATGTCGTGACGATTAATTTATTGTTGGACGACTGTCGTCTCTAACTATTCCCATTATAACGACTATTTGTCGTCAATTTTTATTTATTGTTTAGCGACTATCGTATCTAGCTGTTCGTATCTACATTTTATCGTTTCACGGCAGTCGCTTTGTCGTTTGCACATCAGTAGCAAGCTACAAGACGAGACAATATTTTTATCGTGGCCACGACAGATAATCGTAACAACGACACATGATTTGCCGTCACGATGTCGTGACGTTTTTTTATCGTTATACGACTGTCGTGCTAGCCATACCCATTGACTTGACAATCTGTCGTCACTGCAAAAACAAGTCTTGAACGACAATTAATCGTGTCGTCTTATATGTGAACACCTCCATTTAAATATATAAGCCACGACACTTAATACTACCGACTATCTGTCGTCACGACAAAGTGGGTACGCGGCCTAAAGATCATTTTTTACTGCAGTACTAATATACATTCGAGGACTTGAAGTCGCACTCAGCTCGGAAGTGATTGGTTTTACGAAGTTTGCCGATGGGACATCTTAGTTGTGTTGTACTATAACAATGTTCTTAAATTTTCTTAGTTAACAAAAACATCAAAGAAAAGCCGCTAGCTCTTAGGTTTGTGGCGACATCTATCACGCCACATGCGAACTATGCAGCACGATGAATGTCTAGCAGACTACAGCGACAACAAAAGACAATTCTCAAAAATGACGCCACAAATCCTGCATCGCGATATCAAGATTTGAGACACAGATAGTATACATACAACTTAAGGCATAAGACCCGCCTGGCATAAGACCCGCCTGGCATAAGACCCGCCTGGCATAAGACCCGCCTGGCATAAGACCCGCCAGGCATAAGACCCGCTCGGTTGGAGAATTCTCCCTTTTCGTTGGAGGAACACCGTAACTCGTTTCTCCACAGGTCTTCAGACCAGCACCACCATAGCGTGAGACAACCAGGGTGCGTCAAATTTATCCATTAATATACTTAGGATGCCATTATAACTAGATCGCGCTCTTGACAAGATCAAATTAGTTTTCAAATTAATACATGGCTTTATCATCCAACGTGTGTTGGACGTTTAAAGAAGCATATCTCCTAACAGTCAGGCCTACTTGGTAAAAAGCCTGACCCTACAGGGTGGAAACAAAATCATTCAATTCCTTCAAACCTCATGATGTACCGCTGACGTAGATTAACACTGCACAGAATAGACATGGATTCAATAAAAATAAATTACAAGAAGTAAACTTGTTCTCTTAACGTGAGGCATTTTAGCGCACCTAGTTAAATGAGCGCGTGGCGAGCGATACCCGTGCAATACGCTCGGGGCGCTAAAATGCCTCACTTTAAGAACACAGTCATGTTTACATCTTGTTTTTTTTTATTAAATCCTAATTTATACTGTTCAGTGTTAATCTATGTCAGCAGTACATCACGAGGTTTGATGGAATTATATGATTTCGTTTACACCCTGTATACTCGTCTGGTGTATACTCATCTCACTAAGTGATTAAGTTTTTCATCATCACAAGGTAATAATGAGAATTGATTGTTTTGCAAGCAAAAACAAGTAGTTAGACCTAGTACTCGTATCGCCTTGTACTGAAACTTAAGGTCAGAACACAATAAAGCATTGCAAAGGTCATTATCATTCACATATATGAATAATCTTGTGTTCATGTGGAGATCATACATACCAATAATTTAAAAAAAATGGTCATGGCTAAATTATTGACGAACGCAAGCAAGAGAGAAACACATCATCATAAAGGCTTCATCTGTTTGTATTAAAAACACCAGTCAAGAACTCATCATCGTCATCTCCTTACCCTTATCCCACACTAGGTGGGGTCGGCACAACATGTATTTCGTAAATCCATGTTGTAAGAGGTTTTGGCTTATTGAATTATGGCCGGCCGCCTGCCTGACGTCAACCCCCCTTGGGAATTCTTGACACCAGTCAAGAACTCTGTTGGTAAATATCGAAAGTGCATCATAAAGTTACACTTTCTCTGCTACATGCAACCGTTTTATGATAAATTCATCTGTAAATGACCCACGGTCCAGCGTAGGACAAATTCTAGTGTGGGTTTTAAATTAAACTGTTCTGCCTAGCTTTTTCCCAACTTTCTTGGGGTCAGCTTCCAGTCTAACCAGATGCGGCTGAATACCAGTATTTTACACGGAGTGACTGCCATCAGACCTCCACAACCCAGTTTTTGGGTAATGCCAATATCCTAAGGTTAGACCAGTTATAAGACTTTTGGACTTCTGACTTCCAGTAAGGACTGCCATAGGTATTTGCATGACACCCGGGACCGACTGTTTAACGTGCTCTCCAAGGCACGAAGGTTTTATATTAAACTACGGTACCCTAATAACATGAGTTGTTATGTAACCTAGTTAGACCCGTTACGGGCTAGTTGTTTGCCCGCACGCATCTCACGGCCTGCTTCGCATCCATTGTGACCACGCTTTTGTTTAACCAGGACATTGGGAAACATTGCTAGAAGATAGCACCACTTAATGTAAGGTAAACAATGATATAACGAATGCCTAAGTGGTGTTGGGTAAAACTATAAATAATTTCAATTAAAGTAATGATAGAGAAGAGATAAAACTCACAGTTGTTGATGATTTAATGAAGAAGGTACAGTACGAAACAACTAAGAAGTTGCATCGACAAACTTCGTAAAACCGATCACTTCCGAGCTGAGTGTGACTTTAAGACCACGAATGTTTATTATTACTGTAGTGAAAAATGGTCTTTACGCAGACGCAATAAGTGTGAATGGCACGATAATGAGCGACTACCATTGGTTGTTCGATTAAGTTTGCCTATTTTGCGACTTCTTAATTGTGTCGTATTAAAGCTGGTTTAACAATTCCTGAAAAGAAAATAATGATTCATGGATACACAATCAACTCATCATCTATAGCTCTTTAGAAACTAGTTTGTATTCAAAACTATTAATCCGCTTTTGGGCACTCGCCATTTATTTTATTTTTCTTGTTTATTATGTTATTTATTTATTTATTTATTTATTATAATCTCCCTTACAACTGTTTAGTTACTAGACCTTGATAAGCCTTACCTTGGCTTCGCTAAACAGTCTGACTCAGTAATAACAAAACCTCGGAAGCAAGTAGACACGTAATGTCTGTACGGGACGATTTCACGGATTGCGAGACCAACGTTCGGCTCGATGGGAAAGTGGCGCTCGTCACCGGCGCGACAGCCGGGACCGGTCTAGAAATAGCCAAAAACTTATCCAGGAGAGGCGCCAAGGTCATCATCGCAAGCCGGAATCCTAAAAAACTAGACGACGCGAAGAACACCATCATACAAGCTTCTGGAAACCAAAATGTCATCACCAGACCGATGGACTTTGAATCTTTATCGTCCATCAGAAACTTCGCCGACACAACTATGAGGACAGAACCGCGTCTGGACATCCTGATCAACAATATTGGAGCTATCGGCTTAGAAGATAGACTGACCCAAGACAACTTGCAGCTGATGATGCAAGTCAACTACTTCGGCTCATTTCTGTTGACATTTCTCCTGTTCCCGATATTAAGAGCCTCAGCACCGAGCAGGATCGTCAACGTATCATCACTGGCTTTGATCTTGGGGAACGTAGACCTTGACCACTGGAACGACGTTGGAAGATACTCTAATTTTGGAGTCTACTGCAACGCGAAGCTGGCTGATGTGTTGTTCACAGTGGAAATGGAGAAAAGGGTCAGGGGCACTGGAGTAAGCATATACAGTATGGATCCTGGATTAGGAAAGTCAGAATTCTTCAGGAATTTTGACAGCGAGTTCATTAAGACTGTCTTTAATACTGCGTTGTTGAAGTTTGGCAGACCTTTGCCTAGAGTTGCAACGATGGCTGTGTTTTTAGCAGTGGACCCTAAATTTGAAAGTGAAAGTGGAAAACATTTTAGAGACTGTCATGAGTTCTACAGTTCTTGGTTCGCAAATGATACAGTGTTGACTAGAAACATGTGGCAGGAGTCGAAAAGACTTGTGGGAATAACGAACCAAGAGGATTGGGAAAATAACTATTGAAGAAAAGTGTTGTGAAATTTATTCTAATCATATTTGCGTTTCTTTTTAATAATAATAATAATTTATTTGACACAGAAATTATGTTACATTTGAACAGATATACAGGACACATTAAAATTTTCTTAATTTTATACTGAAGGCCTGTGTCTGAACTAGATAAAAAATATCTGTATCTCAGACATCAGCGCTCTTCCTTATGATGACCATTACATTACTAGCTTAATTAGGCACATTAATGGAGGTATATCATTACACAGAAAAAGAAAAAGTTTGAAACAAAATAAACAAAACGGTGTGTAGAGTGTTAACCTCTCGGTGAGTAGTGTATGAAAGTGTGTGAAAGAGTGTGAGAGGTTGGGTATAAAAGATATTTACTATTATTTAAGTATTTTTAATAAGTTTTCTGTCTCTTCATATGTATGTTTGCTAATGTATTTAAAGATTTTACTTTTACATATTTTTTTATTTAGCGGGTATATTTCCAAAGCATTATTTATCTTATTATATAAGTACGGTCCCAAGAAGCAAAAGTATTTGTTTACGTAAGCATGTCTGAAAGAAGGTCTGTCATTATTACTAATAACATTTCGTCTTCTAGTTAGATCACCCTTTGAGAATTGTAGTAAAGAGTGTTGCTTCAGAACCACAAGAAATACAAACAACTGGCGAACTGTCCGGACCTCACACGACTGATAAACAAGATGGGTTGGGTACAAATAGGAGCGAAAAGTACAAACTTTTAGTACAGCCCTCTGGGCTATTTCCAAGGGCTTTAACATAGTTTTATGCGCACCTCCCCAAACGGTGATACAATATTGAAGAATGGACTGTACGAGTGCTAAGTATATTTGCTTCACCAATTTTGGGGGCGCAACATGTCTAAGGTTCTTGAAAACATAGATCAGTTTTCTTGTCCTAGATGTAAGAAGGGGAATATGGTCTCTGAAGGAGAGGTTACAGTCTAAAATAATTCCAAGATATTTAATTGACGCTGTCTTTATTAGTGTTGGACAAGAGCATACTAAGCTATTACAACAAAACAACTATGTGCTGTAATCGAGGGGGTATAAGGAAGCTGCTTATTTTGAGTGCGCATCGAGAATATCATGTACTGGGTTTTATCCGGGTTAAGAGTCATGGAGTTATTCTGCAGCCAGTGGGTCACAACATTGAAACCATCATGCGCCTCCATATATACTTTGTCCCAGGTATCAGCAGAGAAGAGCAGAACTGTGACGTCTGCATATGATATAATTTTACCTCCTGAAAGGACTAGTTTACAGAGGTCATTCAAGTATACGAGGAAGAGTGTGGGTCCCAGAATGCCCTGGAACTCCGTGAGTGATTGGCAAATCGCTGCTGATACTGTCATTAATCTTAACGCACTGAAAACGATTAGAGAGGTAGTCCTTTAAAACTTGAAGTTGATTTCCTCTTATTCCGAGGCGTTCTAATTTTTGAATCAGAAAAGGCGTAGAGACCGTGTCAAATGCCTTGGCAAGGTCAAGGAAAATGCCTATTGTCTTTTTACTTGAATCGATATTCTTTACCACATAGTCTTGGAGCTCGTGGACTGCATTACTGGTAGACTTGCCTGCTCTAAAACCGAACTGGTTGTTGGATAAAAGGTGATTTGATTCCAGGTAATAAATCAGTCTATTATTTATTATACGTTCTAGAAGCTTAGAGATCGAAGGCAATATGGAGATGGGTCTATAATTTGTGACACGGTCTCTATCACCCGACTTATAAATTGGGTATACTACTGATTTCTTTAACATCGTAGGGAACTGACCTTTAGCTAAACAGAGGTTAAAATTATACGTTAATGGACTGATTAAAATGTGTCTGAATTCTTTGAGGAAATTATTTGGTACAGAATCCGAACCAACGGAATACGCATCTTTCAGGTTCAACATTAAACGTTCCACTTCAGACTCATCAGTTTCCAGCAATACAAACGATTTTGAAACCAGTGGCGAGGGCGCTTTATTAAAGTTACTATGGGAAGGGTTTAAACAGGAATGAGTATTATCAGCTAGCTTTTTGCCAATTGATGCGAAAAAATTGTTCACCATCTCTACAGACTCTTTTGTTTTTGATGGATTTAATAATTCCGTAGCGCTATGTTTCAATTTAGCTGTATTTGTTATTGTCTTGATCGCTTCCCATATTTTTTTATTGTTATTTCCTGCTTTTGTTAAGAAGTCTCTATCATACATTCGTTTGACCTTTTTTAATAGGTTATTGCAATGGTTTCTATACCTGGAGTAGGTAATTTTAAGAGTCTCATTATTAGGTGATTGTCGCATTCTTTTATGAAGCCTGTCCCTATGTCGAATACACCTTAACAGCCCAGGTGTAATCCATGGCTTCATAATTTTATGACGTCTTGGATATCTTATTACAACTGTGTTAAGCAATATAGCCCTTTGAATTGACATGGAGAAGTATTCCATAGCGAAATTTGCATCGGTTTACGCATAGATAGGTGCAAAATCGGTTTTAGTGAGATCTGACGCTAACCCTTCAGTCTCGATCCGGTTCATAGATACATAGGAAAAGGTTCTCTTTTGTTTAATATGCAGGCAGAGTAGGACTGCTTGGTGGTCCGTAATTGTAGAGTTTAACACTAGTGTGAGAGCTGATTTTTGTGTTTTTAGCATAACATGGTCAAGGCATGATTTATTTTGTCTAGTCGGGAGAGAGTGTGCTGGTAAGAGCCCATGAAATGAACACAGATTCAGATAGTCCAGCATATCTACACGTTGTATCCGAATTGGTGTAATTCCTTCAAACCTTGTGGTCACATAGATTGACGCTGCGGTGGGATTCTTGTGGATTCAACAAAAACCTAATATTGTGTTGAGTTAACTGATAGCACGGAGTGATACGGCGATAGTCTTCCCGCCAGCTATATCGCTGGTCTTCCATTCATTTATACGTGACACTGAAATTTTCTATCACAATTAACATTTCATTTGCTACTTAATTTTTTATTAATTTATTTTATTTAACCTGTAATTAATCCGTAACAAGTGGTTTAAATACGACCACTAGCCAGTATCGCAGGACAAAAAATATAATTTATTTTTATTTTTAACATAACTTCAAGCCTGTATTCCCCAAAGGGTTGGGCAGAGCAGTAACACTCATTTCGCCCTTATGTTTAAGTCCCATGTAATAGGGGGCGAGCCTATTGCCATCAACCGGGCGCAAATCCAAACTCCGGGCTGCTACTGAGGAATTCCACATGGAAAAATCCAATATCACTCTACCCGACCTGGGTATCGAACCCAGGACCTCACGATCAGCAGTCGCGTTTGCCACCACTAGACCAACGAGGCAGTTATTTCGTTTTTAGTCAAGCTAATATCCCGTGCAGACTTAACCTATATCAGTAATTAATCATGTGGTTTCAAGGAATTTATTACATGAATTCTGTTACACGCTGCCTGCGCCGCCGCGCCGGATCCGCATCCCTTCATGGTCATAAACAAACCATAGATAAATGATGTGGAAGGGTCGAGCGGGTGACTCGTCCGGAAAAGCTTAAACTTGTTTTTTATTTATTTTTTCCGGTTTGACATTAATTTATTTAATAACTGTGTATATACCTTACAATTTTATTGACTATTCCCCACACACACGTAACACATAAGTTTATAATAAACTATTTATTGCTTTTATTTAGTAGTATTCTAATTTAATATTGTACATACGTAACATATTTATTTATTTGTGTCGTTATTGGCCGTGGCATCACTATGGTCCTATCTGAAAACCAGCGTTGCGACGTTTTTTTTTTTAAATGTCGCAGCATTATGCTGAGATAGCAGCCCTTTTTGGCCTCGTGCAGGTAGTATAATTTTTCATTTTTTTTTAAATTTTGTTTTTGTTTCTGTAACTACCTATGTGAGTCCAGAATAAATAATTTTCTTTCTTTCTTTCACTGTATATTTCCCGAAGAGTTGGCGGGGATGCCTTGGTAAAGTAATATGCAATAAGGGGCGAGAAACTATTAATTTTATTTTATCTTTGCATTTATTTAGTTAGAATAAATAGTATTTTTAATATTACGTTAATTAGTTGCGTTGCAATCGTTCTGCGGATGCTTGTATGATAAAGTCTGACAAGGTCATTGCGGTCATATTCCTTGTACATTATAATTAAGATCACATTATAATATAACCTTCTAGTATTCCTAATAGTAAATCATTTTTGTTGTTGTAATATTAAGAAGGTTGTCTGTTTCCTTACTCATTTTAGATAAAAGCAAGATTTTATTGAAAGGTCGTATCTCCACGGAACGTATCTGTCACAAATAAACGTCAAGTTGTATGGACAATGAATTGTATGGGTAATAAAATGGAATTTAATGGAAAATGAAATGACATTCTAAATCGCTAATAAACTAGAAGTGATCGTAAATAAGTATATTTATGAAGTGGATTACAACTTTAAAATAATGTTTATTTAAATATTTAGCTCTGTTTAGTTTTGTTTTGTTATAATGTAAATGAAAAATCTATCAATTCCATTAGTCACTGGTTGGAGACCGTTCAGGTCTCACCAATAACTGCCCGGTTACGTAGAAAAGGTCCGCAAGACCATCTACAAGCAGTGGAATAGAAAAATATAAATAAATAACGGAGCAGAGGATTCCATGTCGAACCGCCGAAGAAGTCTGACCTTTTATATCTGATTAGCTTATCCTTATTTTCTGATCTTGTGTAAATTGTGTAACTACTGAAAATAGAAACATTTGGCACTGAATATTTACTTTGGGGTTCTGGATTTCCATACTAAATATTCTATCTTTTTAGTAGTTTATTTAGAAAGAGACAGAATTTCAAAGTGAATATTCAAGGCCAAATATTATTTCGACTTTCAGTAGGTGTACGTCACTACGAACACCTAGGTACTAAAAGTCGAAATATTGAAGCACACTTGCTCTCCATTTTTAACCGACTTCCAAAAAGGAGGAGGTTACTATGTTCGTCTGTATGTTTTTTTTTTGTGTATCTTCATCTATATTTTCGCCAATTGTGAACCGATTTTAATGATTATTTTTTTAATGGATAGGATATACTTCGAAGTTGGTCCCATTTAAATTTGGTGAAGATCTGATGAAGAACTTCGGAGATAGACAATGGAACTCCTCAATGACGAACAGTACGCATATTGTGATGATGTGATTATGTTACGAGCAGCGTCTTTAGTAGGTCCAACCAAGTTTTAATTAAGGCCACTAAAATGAAAAAAATAAAAACATTTTTTACAAAAAATTTAAACCGACTTCAAAAAAGAATAAAATAATTACCATATAAAATTAACCGTTTCAGAAGTCGGTGCCTTCAATTTGGTTCAGCGTGGATCAGCACCGACTTCTGAAACTGTTAATTTTATATGGTAATTATTTTATTCTTTTTTGAAGTCGGTTTAAATTTTTTGTAAAAAATGTTTACATATACCTTTTTTGGGGTATGATGATAAGATAAGATAAAATAAGATATATTTTGTTTGCATAAAACATGGTATATAAGGTGTTATTATAAATATTAGACCGAACATGTTTTGCTTAAACCTAAAGCATGCAAACTTACTAAAATATATTACAGAAATTATTATTATTGAGCCATTTATATAATTGAACTTTAAATAATTTACAATTTAATGTTTTAAACATATTTGGTAATCTATATCTATACTAATATTATTAGGTCCCCACCTATGAAATTGGCGTTTTTTTCTCACATATAGAGAACCTCGTCACTTCTATGGTTTAAAATATTCATCAATTGTTTGATATTATATCGAATAATAACCATCATAGACAACTACCAATAGTAAAAAAACCTTATTTCTTATAGTTTTCTAAACATAAAAAATACATTAAAAATGACTCCTCTTTTTGTTAGCAGAAATTACCACTATTTTTGTTTTAACTTAGCCAAAACTTATTTTTGTCGCATAATCTAAGTGGCATACGTTATCTTAGTTTTTAAAAATTAGTGCATAAAAGTTTTAAAACATTAGTGTTCATAGTTGTTAAATAAATTCAGAAAATGTTAGTATGAAAAACGCAACATCGTTAAAATTTTCCATACAAAACGCTGATTTCATAGGTGGGGACCTAATATAAAGAGGAAAGATTTGTATTTTTGTATGTAACGAATAAACTTAAAAACTACTGGACCAATTTCAAAAATTCTTTTGCCGTTGGAAAGCTAGATTATCACTGAGTAACATAGGCTACGGGCGGAGCCGTGAGGGCACAGCTAGTTTATTATATAGACGTATACACATAGCCAGAGAGATTTTATTATATTTCTCTGATCTAGGCAGCACATCCAGCACAAGTCTGCATCGGTCACGCCGACTTCGAGAGTTTATATGCCCAATAGTGTGAAGTGAATGTCACTTAATTGTTACCTATGTTCACTTGTAAGGTCTGTTATTTTAATGTAAATGAGTAGACGAAAGATCCCCTTGATGGATTTATTGCTATTAAAATATTATTACACAATTACGTGTTAAATATGTTAGAGAAATGCATACCTAAACAATACCGATATGCATATCGTCGCTGGGCAGTGAAAACCTCGTAATTGCAATGAACGTAATTTTACAGGAGAAGATAATAACTGTCTGTTAAAAAAAGTATGAAGTGTAATGTAAGGTTCTTCTGTTTTATTATCGACGAGCGGCCCGTCGCGTCCCAGCTTCGCACGGGTGGACATTTTTCCCGTTTTTGCAACATTTCTCATTTATGCTCCGCTCCTATTGGTCGTAGCGTATAACTTTAGCCTATAACCTTCCTCGATAAATGGACTATCCAACTAGTAGTTCCTGCGATTAACGCGTTCAAACAAACAAACAAACTCTTCAGCTTTATAATATTAGTATAGATTCATTAATCTATTTCATCTTAGAGCCGTGCACGTTCGTTCTAAATATGCATTACAAGGATTTTTACCGAACAAATTAATAACAGAAAATAAAAATGAATTTGTGCTTTACGAGGTTTTCACTACCCAGCGACGATAAGTAAGCATGACATACAAAGTTCAGCATAGGTCAATGTACAGCGTAACTCGTAGGTACAACCTTCATGGAAAACACGCTTGGTAAATCATAGGAATCGGCCACTAGTCACCTTAACGTCACTTATGGCAAGAATTGGGTCATTTATTTCTTGCCGAGAAACTGACTCAGATGTAACTAAATACAAAAAGCCTTGCACTATCAGATCGATGACAAATACTCAAATATCAATGCACGAATGTTTGCTAATGTAATGCGCTAATCATTATGTCAGGCACACTAGCTTCCGTGTGAATTACGCAAATGTGGGTGTGGTGCAAGTGATAAACTGTAGCGAGTTGAAATTTCATAATATACTCGCCTCTTTGGTCTAGCCTCTTTGGTCTAGTAGTGGCAAGCGCGATTGCTGATCGTGAGGCCCTGCCTTCGATCCCCAGGTCGGGCAAAGTGTTATTGGGTTTTTCCGTGTAGAATTCCTCAGTACTAGCCCGGAATTTGGATTTGTGCACGGTTGATGCCAATAGGTTTTTCCCTTATTACATGAGGCTGAAACATAACGGCGAAATGAGGGTGTTACTCTATACCTCTGCCCAACCCTTCGGGAAATACAGGCGTGATGTTATGTTATGTTATTAAGAACATAGACAGCTAGAGCCTTACTTGTTTTTTTTTTATTTATCTTGTTCACTGGGGTACCCCGCTCTGAATTTTTTTCCACCAGCAGCCAAAGGGCTTGGGTAAAATTTAGAGCTTTACGAGGGCAGGTTCCTGGAAAAAGCTCTTCGCCTTTTACGATACAGACTAGCAGAAACTAAGTGGTACTGAATTTTTAGCCGGGAACCATATAACTAACTTCATAGATTCACCTGTAACGAACATCGCAAACTCAGAAGGATTCCACCATCAAATGGGAAAGCAGTTTGCTTACCCAGCCCAATAGTGGACAACAACGTCACTCTGCCAAGGAATATTTTGAATTAATGATTTATAATAATTGATATCCGATTTGTTTGTTATATTCCTATCTAATGGGTTATTAAGTTGAAAGTTCTAATAATTAAGTATGTGATTATTTACACTACCCTACGATTTTCTTCACGTGACCATAGGGCTGGCCTATTTTTGGCCAAAGAATCAGCATTGCCATACAACGTGGCAATGCTGCCAGCCACTTCACTGCACTTTCACTCACTCACTTCACCTGGTCACTTTTCCTGCTGACAGCGATGCGGACGAATTTTTTGGTGACCTATGATTATTTTCCCTCCTTTTTTATCTTGTACATATTATTATTTTAAATTGTGTGTGTGTGTGTGTGTGTGTATGTATTATTAGTTCGTAATTTATGTCCTATTATATTATAATTACAAAATATTCTTTATCCCTACAAATATATAAAAATGCTATAATGATTACCAAATATTTGTGTGCGTAAAAAGTTGAAACAGAGTGTTACCTACTTAATTTTCCACCAAGTTTGTAACTTTTTACCTACCTATGTTTCCTAATAAATCATTTTGATTGATTTGATTTAACGTTACCAGTGATCACTCGGTCGCTCAATGTGGTCCTGCGCGGTGCCTACGGATATTACCAGATGTTTTTTAAACATCCGTGAATCCGCTTGTAACTTGCACCGCTACCCCAGAAGGATTCTGCGGTTAAGTAGGAAAGTGTTTTCCTCGTAAGAGCGACGCGGCGCATCACAAATATTTTCTACAAACGGTTTCTATGTACACAAGACGTGTTATGACGATCTGAGCGTGCCCTGAGATTGCTATGTGGGATTAGCTAATCTATAGTACTGGGAAAGCGCCTAGTGACACGAACTTAATTAGAATTGATTTCCCTTAAACAATAGGGACTTAATTCAATCCTTTAAAAAAAATCCAGCCATTTAAGAGGAACACAGGAGTATACTGCAGGCTGCTCGCTTCTGTCTGCCCCTATGGGAACGTACCCATACTATGTGACACATTTTTTACCCCCCTCCTCCCCCTCGGTGACCACCCGTAGTATATGCCTATACCCCTCCCCTCCCCCTCTAGTTTTCACGCAGTAATTCATAAATATAATTTAAAATCATATTTTGCAAACCGAAAGATAAAAAAAAAGTTGGCTCGTATGTGCGTCAGTGTTGCCTCCTGTGAGTTTAAAAAGCACTAAACGCTGCGCGCCATATTTGAATATAGCTCGAAAAAGCGCGAGTTTTCCCTAGAGAATATTAACTATGTGACGAAAATCTAAGCCCCCCCCCCCTCTCCGCCCCTGTGACCATGCATGGTATTTTGAAGACCCCCCCTTCCCCCCTGAACAGGTCACATAGTATGGGTATGTTCCCTATTCTATGTGTACGGTCTCACTGACGTACATTTTTCTGTTTACGCAGTAACCTACATTGGGCCCGCTATACGCGACTAAATTATAAAAGAATAGCAATAATTACAGTTTTAATTAATTCAGTACACCTTTAACATTGTGACCATCAATACCTTAAAGAAAGAATCGCCTTTTTACTGACTTACTGTGAACTTTACTGTGAAAATACTGCAATATTTGAACAATAAATAATAGGAGCCAACTTAAGATCACTGAATAAAAGATTTTTTTTTTAAATGCACTGTCTAACTTTTTTATTTCATTAAACTTTATTTCAACTTTTTTTGGTTGCTTTTAATTATGTTGGCCCGCTTTTAGCTCATAGTCTATCCGAGTGGCCTCTAGTCTTAATAAGTCTGTGCAACGACGAACATCAACATGTAACCGAATGCTGGTCAAACATTAGGGGAACGCGCACGCCCGATATATGCCAGTGAGATCTGGTCCTTAAATCTACAACAGACCCTTCCTCATTCTCAAACTAACACATTACTTCATAAGTGACCGTGTTTATATTTAAGCCGCGTATCGCCTCTGTAGTTTAGACTGTTTAGAAATACTTTGTTCATTAACGTGAGTCCTCGGTGTTATGACCGTAGGAAATCTACAAGTTATTTAGGAGATTGTGTCTGGCATGTTAAGTTACTTATTAGTATTTATTTTGTGGCGGCATCTATCACGCAAACTACGCGGTACGACGAATGTCTAGCAGACTACAGCGACAACAATGACAGCTGTCAAATGAAACGTCACAAATCCTGAATCGCGATATCAAGATTTGACACGCAGATAGTATATAATACAACTTCCCAACATTAACCGTTGGGTAGTGGCCCGCCAGCCATAAGACCCGCCTGGTTGGAGGATCCTCCCTTTTCGTTGGAGGAACATCATACCTCGTATCTCCACAGTTTTGTTTTAAAATATGATTTTTCACCCTCTGTAACCAGTTGAACCAGTCTTCCTTTTTTTTTGTTATGTTGGCAAACTGGCCGACACGGCCTACTTGATGGAAAATGGTCACTGACGCCTATGCAGCCTGAAAGGTTAGTCGCTTTACATCCGAAAACCATGAACTCTGCTCATCATTCTGTAAAATCGTGAATGAAAAATCAGCTATTCCATACATAAATTTTTATATAGGTATATATAATTCGACTGTACGTGTGTATGTCACAGAACTCCTCCTAAACGGCTCGACGGATTTGAATGATTTTTTTTGTATGCGTTTGGGTGGCGCCCTGGATGGTTCACAATTGGACCCACTAGGTGGCGCTGCTGTCGGTATGTCACCAAATTTGTGGTCAGGACGACGTCGGCCGGATCCGCTAGTATTAAATAAAAATATTTGAGACAAAAGTAAAAAATAAAATGTGTTTGTTGACCCTTTATTAAAAGTAGGTAGAACTATATACGGTTATATTTTCTATTTCAAAGAAATAGTTTAAAAAATGTGACACTTTCATCTTTCTAGCGAAAAGTTCCAATTAGCTAAGTACCTAATAAAATTTTGAACCAAGCGTCTTCGCGTCGGGGGACCGCTAAGTAAGTTATCATTACTGTTTTTTTTTATTTTATTTATACAGCGGTCCTCCGACGCGATGACTTTTGGATCAAAATATTATCACCCCTCTTTTTTAGGGGGTTAAAAATAATCAATGTTGCTTAACAAAATGTATGGAACAGCTGTTATTTTTTCACGAATTCAGAGTCTGTCCCATATTAAAAGTTGTGCAGAATAATGAGCTGAGTTCAAGGTTTTTGGGTGTTAACCGACTAGCCTTACAGGCTGTATACACTACAACACCCAGAGCATTGCTGATACCTTATTAACCTTAGAGACGAAGCTGCAAAATCAAATGTGTCTGTAATTTGTGGGCTCCCGTGCCTTTCAAACCGGAACATAGGAATGCTGCTTGGCGGCAGAAATAGATGGTGAAATACTGTCCCGGATGAGCTCATCATAAGGAGCAATACTACTACTGAACATGTTTTCAAGGTGATCATACTAGTGCTAAAGCTATAACCTATATAAATTGGGGAAAGAAAGAGACAGAACAGAAAGAGGGAGAGAGTTGTCTATAGTGAGATTAAAAGCACTCAATAAATTGTTGAACTAGGACTTACAAAATTTTCATAAGGTAATAAATACAACAATAGCTCGGATCATACGATTTGCGAAGTAAGTTGCGCTTGCCGCGGTCAGTCTGTGGATGAGTGACCGTTCGTTACACATCGAGACTCCTCCGTGCGGAGAGCACGTTAAACAGTCGGTCTTGCGTGTCATATGAATACGACAATCGTTACGGGAAGTCAGAAGCCCGAAAGTCTGACAACCGGTCTAACCTTTGGATATCGTCATTGCCCTGTAACTGGGTTACGGAGGTCCGATGGCAGTCGTTCCGTGTACTGATATTCAGCCGCATCTGGTTAGACTGGAAGCTGACCCCAACATAGTTGAGTAAAATATAAGCAGAACAAGAAAATAAATATACGTATGTCTTTGCGAATCGAATTCCATGTGGTGGAAGGTTTATTCTTATTCTTTATTGTACACAAAATAATTAACACAGTTTTGTTGGTAAATTCATGTACAACGGCGAGCTTAACTCACAAATGAGTTTTCTAACAGCAAACCTTAGAGCGATAGAGAGATTTGATGTTGAGGAGAACAAGGAGGAGGAGGTTTATTGTTAAATACTTACTACAACATTTTATAAAGAAGACTGCAACGAAAGTCGTCAGATACTGGAGTTGAATATGGCAACGTTTGGTAGAAAGCATTGCTTGTCATAAATTTCCAGGCAGCAGCTGCAGTTTATTTGCCATACTATCTCTTTGTCTTACATTATTCTTCTTCTTCCTGCCCTTATCCTACACTAGGTGGGGTCGGCACTACATGTATTTCATAAATCCATGCTGTTAGAGGTTTTGGCTTATTGTTTTATGACCGGCCGCTTGCCCGACATCAACCCTCCTTGGGAATACTCGTTGCACTATCGCGTGGGTGACCCAATGTGCTTGCTGATATTATGCACTGGATCCCAAAATTATATGCTTGTCTTGAAAACTTGAAACTTCACTTTGTGTTACATTATTCACGGAAAGAAATGGGCAGTCCTTCATTCTTAGCCACAGAGGCAAAGATACATATAGCTCACGACTTTTTAAAAATCAACAACAAGAGTCACGCTGCATTACTTAAAAAAAAAAACGTAACTCAGTAGCTCTCTCATATTTATTGCTATAATTAAGTTAATTACACGACACTGGACCAGACATGTAAATGGAGACGTTTCAACAAAAGTGAACCATTACTGAAATGTAAGTGAATGTCTCCCTGTCGCAAAAAAACTAATGTCTTTATATTGAGGTCGATGACCGACAGTTTAATATGAAATGGATTTCTTCACGTTCTAGACTTTGAGCTATTGTCAATGGTTTTGGGAAGTTGTGACTAGTTAGTGCTGATTTATGAGGTTATGCGACGTTGCCAAACTGAAGTCATAAAGCAACCAGTGCCATTCTCCAGTCAGAGTGAGCAGTGTTACTCCTCGCTCTCAAGTTATATTGAAGAACGGTCCTCAGTGTTGGAAAGAGTGCTAACCCGGTCAATGCGGTTTTGGCAAAAAATACCATCCCCCCTCCACCAGGTGACTAAGGGATTCTAAGATGGTGTTTGCCAATCACCACTCCGTCTGCTAAGCGTAGTAATGATGACCACTAATTACAGCGTACATCGGGAGGCCTTGTTTAGCACTGGTGTTTTCTTTGGAGCCTGGTATCCCCACTATTTGAATTGCGGTGGCCAGCACGACATTCACTTTCACTAGGTACGTATAAAAAACTGATTTTCAGCCGCATCTGCGCGTGATTCTCTAGAAAAGAAACACGTCACTGCAGCAGCGCTGCCGCGCGTACTAGTCTATGAACACAGCGCTGCCGCAGCGACGACTTTCTACTACAGAATCTCACAGCTGGTCAGAATGACAGCCATCCCCAACATACACTTGTATGTAGACTAAGAAAGCTGTTCCCATTATCTGCTGTCTGAGCGTTTTACCAGGATTGTGGCATGAAGTATTTTGCCTAGCTGTACTACGGAGGTGAGCAGGCCTATGAGCCCTGCCGGGGTTGCGGTGCATGCTTAGGCGAATCCCGCGACCCCGGCCGACGGTCACAAGGAGGAATACCGTGGGTTTTTAGCCGGTAAGAGACCGGCAGACCCCCTCGCCTACCCTGGGCGAGGGACATCCATGAGGATTTACCCACGATAAAAAATAACGATGACCGCAGAACCGCAGAAACGCAGAACCAATGCCAGGTGTAGTAGGAAGGTACTAGAGTGGAAATTGAGACCTGCTCGAGGCCAGCGTGGTGTACTAAGGTCTAAACCCTTCTTATTCTGACGCCCATGTCCAACAGTGGGACAATCATTAAAAAAAACAGACTGGAAGTCCATTTGGGTAGTATACAAGCAACTTAGAAACTAATGTTAGTACTTACATCTACCAGAAAATAAAAGGAACTATCAATAAGAATTACGCCACAGTAGCATGTTGGCGTATCCAATGTCCCAGTATGGGACTGTCCTGCTGCTATGGTTTGCAGGATAGGATGCTGTTGGGGCTAGCGCGTACTCTGCGCATGATTGAAGCGCATCACTTGCGCATGAGGCAATCAAGATTATTTATATTCTTTAGTCAAGATCTAAACATAGAGAATGCTCTTTTGACTGCCTTGTTGATCTAGTGGTCGCAAGCGCGACTGCTGAGCATGGGGTCTTGGGTTCAATCCCCAGGTCGGGTAAAGTGTTATTGGGTATTTCCATTAGGAATTTCTCAGTAGCAGCCTGGAGTCTAGATTTGTGCCCGGTTAATGGCAACAGGCTCGCCCCCTATTACATGGGACTTAAACATAACTGGCGAAACGAGGGTGTACTAAAATACCTCTGCTGAACTCTTTAGGGAATGTAAGGCGTGATGTCATGTTAGAATCCTCTTTCTCACACCACCGCTATTTGAGCTTGCGGTCCAAGGCAGTACATATTAAGTTGTACTATTGAGTTATGATAGATTGTGTTTGGACATAAACACTCATCATGCTTGTCAGTTTAAACGCCTGTCGGTTATTTAACAGCAGTTTCCTTGTGATTGATTGGGGGATTTGTTATTTAGCTTAAGCGGTCCGTCATCGCGTGCACAGAATTGATGAACAAAACCTTTCTTTGAGAATAGTTTGTGGTGAAGATTACCATAACATGTTCAATCGTTTTTTGAATAACTCGATCAGCAACTGCCTCGTTTGTCTCGTGAGGTCCTGGGTTCGATCCCCGCTCGGGGAAAGTGTTATTGGGTTTTTCCGTGTGGAATTACTTAGTAGCAGTTCAGAGTTTGGATTTATGCCTAGTTGATGGCAATAGACTCGCCCCCTATTACATGGGACTTCAACATAACGGCAAAATGAGGGTGTTACCCAGTACACCACTGCCTAACTCTTCGGGGAACACAGGCGTGATTTTATGTATGTATGTACGAACAGAAACACAGCTGCCTCCTAACTCAGAACTTTTCGATAAGTTGTTTATAGAACGATTTGGTTTGTTAAGGCCGTAGCGAGGGGGGGTTGGGGGTACCACCCCCCCCCCCCCCCCCCCGAAACCTTACACAGTTAAATTACTTTTATTTTTATTTATTAGGGACAAAAAACAGTTATACATTACAGCATTTATAAATAGTAGTAGTATACAAGTTAAAAAACATATAACCCACACTATTGTTCCACGGAATAATTGCGAAAATAGAAGAGATAAGAGAACGGACGCGTATTATGCAAATTTAGAAAAACAAAATATACCAACCCTTAGGGGGATGGCACCCCAAATCAGTTGATTAGCATTAACACAAAAAAAAAATGCAGGAGCAAAATGATAACGCTCATCCCACCGGCCCCCTTCTACCATCAGACATCTAGATGCACTGGAAGTTACCGTCCATACCTAGTTGCCATTCCACCAATTCGCATTAAGCGCTCCCAAACATCCTTCATAATGCGCAAGGCAAAAGAGTGGAACTCACTACCTGCGTCTCTGTTCCCGAACGCATACAACCTGAATCTCTTCAAAGTTAGAGTGAATAGGCTTCTTCTGGGTAAGCTCACTCCATCGTAGACTTTGTCTCTGTCAACTCTATTCAGACTAGAGTCAAGACCAAACATATCTTAAACTAGCGGCCCGTCCCGGCTTCGCACGGGTGGACATTTTTCCCGTTTTTGCAACATTTTTCATTTATGCTCCGCTCCTATTGGTCGTAGCGTGATGTTATATAGCCTATAACCTTCCTCGATAAATGGACTATCTAACACAAAAATATTTTTTCAATTCCAGCCAGTAGTTTCTGAGATTAGCGCGTTCAAACAAACAAACAAATTCTTCAGCTTTATAATATTAGTATAGACAAAAAAGTAAAAGCTTGTAAAATAAAAAAAATACACTTGTTATTGTAATTGATTTTCTTGTTCAGGATTCAACTCCCCCTGAACAAAATTCCTGGCTACGGACTTGGTGCTGCTCGGAATAGACAATTTAGTCACGTGCCTCCTTTGTGTGTGCCAGTGATCTAAGACGAGTCTGTGACATAATATGTAAAGCGTGCCTGATCATTACCGCTACTGTTGCACACTCACTTCAAATGACTGGCTACCTAGCGGCGCAACTCATTTTAGAAGCACTAGTGATGTCCTATAAATTAGTGCAGATGTCACTTTGTTATCGATACGTCACTTTGAGATGCACCTCTGAGATGCTCATCGTTAAATAAATCAGTGCACGGATAAATCGATTAATGGCCGATTCCTATTATTTACCGAGCGTTATTGGTTAAAATTAAAACTCTTGTATGTTTACCAATAATGAAACCAAGACCCCATAATTATGCATAGTACACCATTTCTTCTCTCAACACGTTTCTAATTCCTCATAAATTAGTACCTCATCATCAATCTACCTTGTTTTCCCTATCACATAATTATATATCATATATATATATATTACAATATTTATAAATGTATATATATTGTAATATATACCTATATGTAAGTATTATGTCTATGTATGGTGCGTAGTATATATTTTGCAGCAGTACACCATGGACTACCCCCTCTATCTTATTCATTGACTTCCTGTTCATCCAAAGGTTGTCTGGTAGATATCGCTATCAGCGATAAGACCGCCATTGTACCCTTTAATGTTTGTTATTGTATAAGAGCTGTGTTACAATTTTGGTGTACAATAAAGTATATTCTATTTTATTCTATTCTACACCCTCCAGATGACAGTAGCTATCACACGTAAAATTAGCTTACGAGTCTATATATCGGGTATAAAAATACTCTTAACGAAGCCAAGAACTACGTATTCTTCCCATCATTACGCAGATTTTTTGGTATTGGGCCATACCTGGGAATCGACTGATTATGGAGATATTAAAGACCAAAGTGACAATATTTTCTGTACCAACATTATCAACATTTTTGCAATGTAGGCCCAGTCTACTGCGCGCGTACATTGCGCACTACAATTAAAAACTGTTTTTAATACCAAAAAATAAAAGTCGTTTCCCAGCAATTATTTTTGCTGTATGTTACTTAGTTTTGTGTGCAGTATGCGTAGATTTCGGCTTTGTTAAGGCTATTTTTACACCCAGTGTATGCTCAGTTTTGCAATAAAAAATGCTACCATTGGTAAGCAAAACGATTCATTTTTGGCCATAGGAACCGGGTTTAACCAAGTAAAGCAGCGATTTCGCTTTGAACTCCTAAGGGAGTGACGGATCTGTGTTATCATTTCGAGATTCCTCCATACCTTGGACAGAACATTAAACTGTTGGTTACAACCGGCATGCTAATAACACCATATTGACGTGTGGCTCATATATGTTGGATTTACAATCGTTCCATGTAGGGCCCCGTTTATGGAGACCGCACTCCGCTGCATGCTGTCATTACTCACAACTACAATTCAATAAACACGCGCGGTTTAACGCCTCTCCGTAAAAGCTCTCATACATCGTCATAACATAACATCACGCCTGTATTCCCCGAATGGTTGGGCAGAAGTGTATAGTAACACCCGCATTTCGCCGTTATGTTTAAATATGATGTAAAAGTGGGCGAGCCTATTGCTATCCACTGGGCACAAATCCGAACTTCGGTCTACTACTCTGAGGAATTCCACACGGTAAAACCCAATAAAACTTTGCCCGATCTGGAGATCGAAACCAGGACCTCACGATTAGCAGTTGCGCTTGCCACCACTAGACCAACGAGACAGTCATCGTCATATTATGTTGGAATTATCGGCTTTACACCAATTTCATGTCTCACACTAAGCTCCGCGTTTCTATGAACCCCCCCCCCCCCCCACTGAGGTGCATTCTGATAAACCTGAAGGGAAAAGGCAAAATTAATAATGTTGATTTTGATACATTATTTCAAATTTTCTGCCTTGTTGGTGTAGTGGCCGCAAGAGCGACTGCTGAGCATGGAGTCCTGGGTTCGATCCCCAGGTCGGGCAGTGTTATTGGGTTTTTCCATTAGGAATCTCTTAGTAGCCGCCCGAAGGCTCGCCCTCAGGCGTGATGTTATGTTATGTCTAATTTCAAACTTTTTAACTTATCAGTTCAGCTCATTATTTCGCCGATAACGATATTATATCGAAGCTAACTCGTTTTGTAATCGCAGTGGTATCGGCACTGATGTGAATTGCCACTAATTCTTCTACGCAGTACAATAACATATTACTTGTGAAATAGTTCAGTGTTACAATCAAACATAATTTATTGTTACCCAAAGCGTACGATGCGGGTCGGCCATACAATTATTTTATTTCTTTGCTATGTGCGTAGTGACATAATAACTATCATGGGTAAACTACTAGTGCTGTGATATTATCGATAAAAATTGAATACACTGTAGCAAATATATAACGATTGTAATTAAAACCTAAAACCATTACCATATCAATACCCATTTATCATGGCAATATACATGCAAAATTGACTGAATTTAATATGCCTATCATTCTTCAATCTTATTACGGTCTAGATTTTTTATGCGAGCTAGAAAACAACGATAGTTAAGAAAACTCTATAATAATTAGTATAGCAACAAAAAGACCACGAGTATCAACTGGCGGAACTTGGAACAGTTCTGTCTAAAACACGTCATTATTGCCCGTGGCATCGATAGTGACGTAGGACCATAGGGAAAACCTATCTGAAAACCAGCGTTGCGACATTTTGTTTTAAATGTCGCAGCATTATGCTGAGATAGGAGCTCTTTTTGGCCTCGTGCAGGTAGTCTAAATTTTTATCCTTTTTTTTAAATATTGTTTTCGTTTCTGTAACTGCCTGTGTGAGTCCAGAATAAATAATTTTCTTTCTTTCTTTCATTATATTATTATAACTTGAAATAGTTCGTGTGATATACACACGGACAGTGCGTCGCCCTTTTATTTCCCGAACTTGGCTTGCCACACAATCGTGTGTCTAAAGATTCTAAACAAAATTGTGACACAAGCTAATCGATATAAAATAACTGAAACATCAACAACACATTCTTTGACACCCATCCCGTATAATATACCTACACACGGCCAGTGGGTCGCCCTTTTATTTACCGAACTTGGCTTGCCACACGGTCGTGTGTCTAAAGATTCTAAACATAAAATTGTGACACAAGCTAATCGATATAAAATAACTGAAATATCGACAACACATTCTTTGACACCCATCCCGTATGATATACACACGACCAGTGTATCACCCTTATATCTCCCGAACTTAGCTTGACACACAGCCGTGTGTCTAGATTCTAAACATAAAATTGTGGCACAAGTTTATCGATATAAACATAACTGAAACATCGATAACGCATTCTGCGATCCTCGATGCCCATCCCTACCGATCTTATACGCAGGTCATTGGAAAGTAAGCGGCAAAGGTTATGGCATCAGTACAGTCGCAATTTATCGACAAGCACCATTACGGAATGTGAGGAGCTGAATATTCATCGTATCTAATGATTACTTGATTGTACTCAAATTATAAGATCGAAACTTTCTTTAAGGATTAAAAAAATCTTTATCCGAAAGAGCTGCAGTATAGTTGTGTTTTTATTCATAAGTGAAGCATCTAGCTTCTCTAGATTTCGATCATTTCAGCTCACTGAAACAGGCGAGGCTTGATTAACTAACAGACACCGGGATGACTATCAAACTGATTGGGTTATGTTGGGAAAGCTTCATGGATGGTCCAGCCTCCACCCTGGGGAAGATGGGGGTGTGTCGGTCTCTTACCAACTAAAACCACCACGATATTCCTCCGAAAACCTATGGCCGTGATCGCGGGATCCGCCAGTGCATTCACCGCAATCCCGGCAGGCAGCAATAACCTACTTCTCTAAGTCAATAGGGTGATTGTCTGCCTGTGACTTTGCCTGCCTTTTTGGGAGAGATCTAAGACCAAAAGTGAACTGCAAATAGACTGTTGGTTCATACGAAAAATGCGTTAAAATAGAATATTTGTATGTTGTACAATATACATTCTTCATAATGCGCACGGCAAAAAAGTGGAACTCGCTACCTGCGTCTGTGTTCCCAAACGCATACAACCCGAATCTCTTCAAAGTTAGAGTGAACAGGCTTCCTCTGGGTAAACTCACTCCATCGTAGACTTTCACCCATATTCTAAGACTTTCCTCCAAAACTTACTCGACTCCACCTCGACCCAGCCTTTTTCACTACCATCGGTAGTTATAGTTGACATAAGCGTCCTCGACTCGAGATTTTCCTCAGTCGAGGTAAGGAATCAACTGTCAAACTCAAGATTCCTCGGAACTTACCTTATGGAAAGAAGTGTCTTTCGAATGTAACAAAAAAATATTTTGAAGACTTTATCGAACATACATACATACATAAACTCACGCCTTTTTCCCATGGGGGTAGGCAGAAACTATAGAACGCCACATGCTACGACTCTTACATACCCCTTTCGCTTCATCCACATTCATACATCTTGTCATACACGCACGCCGGTTGAGAGTACTACGCACCTGACCTTTGTGAAGAACATCACCAATAACATCGATGTATGTCCTTCTAGGACGTCCTCTACCGGCGTTCCCATTAACATCCGCCTTATAAATTTCTTTTGTTAATCGCCGTTCACTCATTCTCTCAACATGGCCAAACCACCTAAGCATACTCCTTTCAATTTTTGTCACTACATCATCTTTTAAACCGCAACTTTGTCTAATCTCTTCATTTCTCAATCTATCATTCAAAGTTACACCGCACATACTTCGCAAGGAACGCATTTCCACGGCATTTATTCTACTTTCATGCTTCTTCTGCCACGACCAACATTCACTTCCATACATAAGCGTAGGTACCAACACACCATTATGGACAGCCAGTCGTGCCTTTTTGGACATCGACCGGCTAGCCACAACCGCATGCAAAGCACCATTTACTTTATTTCCCGCATTTGCTCTCCTTTCCACGTCTTCGTCAATCTTACCATCTCTTGTAAACATGCTTCCCAAATAAACAAACTCATTCACCTGTTCAATACTTTCATCTCCTATCTTTACTTTACACTCAGATACATCTGCATCTCTTTCAAAAACCATTACTTTCGTCTTGCTTACATTAATTTTCATCCCTTTCATATTATATGCTCCATTCATCATAGTTACCATGTCTTGCAACTCTTCCGCCGACGATGCAAGCAAAACTTGATCTTCTGCGTAGAGAAGACATTTGACAGGTAACTCATTCATTTTCAATCCACACTCACTCCCTTTTAAATCTGTCAAACAACTATCCATGTATAGGTTGAACAGCCATGGAGACGCTACACAACCCTGTCTAACACCTCTGGAGATGCCAAACCAGTCTGTGAACGCCCCATTTATCCTAATACAAGCACTGGAATCCCTGTACAGCGATTTCAGTGCCCATATCAAGCGCCAGTCCACCCCGTACAAAGATAGTGTCGACCACAATTCTTCCCTCCACACACTATCATAGGCCTTCTCCAAATCAATGAAAGCGCAGTACACTTTCTTGTGCTTTGCCAGATGTTTTTCGGCTATGCACCTCAAGGAGAAGATCTGATCCATACAGCCCATCCCCTCTCTGAACCCTGCCTGAACATCCCATAATTTCTCATCTGTTATTCTTATCACTCTGTTAATTAAAACTTTCGCATATAGTTTGCCGACCACACTCAAAAGACTAATGCCGCGGTAGTTTTTACACTCCTGCTGTGAACCTTTTCCCTTATATAGTGGTACGATTACAGCTTTGCACCAGTCGCCCGGCACTTGGCCGAATCTCCAACACATATTAAAGATCCGGTACAGCAGGCTTGCTACCACCCCGTCACCGCCCTTAAGCATTTCGACAGACACTCTGTCACATCCAGCAGCTTTTCCAACTGTCATACATTTCAGCGCTTTCACGATTTCATCCATTTCAATCAGATTTTCCTCATCTTCATCCAAGTCAATGTCTGACTCATTCGCTTCCGCCCAGTTACCCACTCTTTGCACACTATCCTGCCAACTAAATAAACTTTCAAAATATACCTTCCAGCGTTCCAACACCTTGCATTTTTCACTTAACAAGCATCCGTCTCCTCCTCTAACTGTATTCATATTTGATGTCCCCGAAACTCCACGAGCCAATCTTACCAGAACAGCTTAACATTGACCCTGAAGTTGTCGGAGAACTTCCTATTATACTTATCTTCCATTTCATTCTTCTTCATCTTTACTTATGTATATTTTATCGAACATTCTTACGATAATCCTTACAACTATTTACGGAGGCATTATTTGCGCAATGCAGATAAACAAAATTATGACGTAATGACTCCACTCTACCCCGAATCATTTGAGGAACCCACAGTCGAGGAACCTCAAGGTTCATTCGAAATTGCGACTAAGAATACAATTTTGAAGGCGTTTTCGAGGGCGTCCTGAGTCGAGTACGAGTCGAGTAAGTTTTGGAAGAACGTCTTAGAATATGGGTGTTTGTCTCTGACACCTCTGACCTAGACCAAACCCAACTCTAATAAAAAAAAAAAAAAACATGCACTCACGTCAGTAGAAGGCCTAATCTCGGCATTGGGCGGACGTTATTGATGTAGGCTAAATAAAACTATACAAAAACATCGAATACTACTTACATTAATGCATGTACCGCACTCAATAACGTAACAATAACAAATGATGCTACTAAACTCGTTACAAAACAATATGTAAACTGTGTGGGATCTACAATGGCTGTAACATCAAACAATAGTGGTTTACTGCCACTGTTTGGCGCAATTACAATTGGCAGGCGCCTTATATGGCCACATAGTGATGTTAAAATGCCTAGACTAGTTCACATGCTTACACAACAAAAGATTACCCTGTTCTATAATTACTGAGAATGACAAACAATGTAACAGTCAGGTTCTTTCGTTAACCTCACCATGACCGCTAACTACTAACGGTCAAATCAGATAATTATAAAAACATACATAACATCACACCTTTATATTCCCTGAAGTGTTCGGCAGAGGTGTTTTTAGTACACCCTCGTTTCGCCAGATATGTTTTTAAGTCCCATGTAATAGGGGGCGATCCTATTGCCATTAAGCGGGCACAAATCCAAACTCCGGGCTGCTACTGAGAAATTCCTAATGGAAAAACCCAATAACACTTTGTCCAACCTAGGGATCGAACCCAGGACCCCATGCTCAGCAGTCGCGGTTGCGACCAACGAGGCACCTATCGGATAATTATCTATACATAAAATAAAAGTGTAACTGATGGCTGTCTGTACATTGAAGATATTTGAGAAAAAATATTATTGAAGCCTTGAGATATAATGTACTAACGCTAGTACATTATATCTCAATGTATTGAAGGTCTTTATTAACGCAACAGAACCCAAAACAATGAATTTTAGAATTTGTCTTTTTGTCTGTGCGTTTGAACACGCTAATCTCAGAAACGGCTAAACCGATTTAGGTGCGGTTTTCACTAGTGTATTGTGGTAACCTTCACTTAACATGTAGTGTTTGTTTTATTTCCATCAGTTCATAAATAAGAACGTTATGTAAATTTAAAGACCCTGCATGCAAAGCCTAAACCACTAAAGGTAGAAAGAAACATGAAGTTTGGACAGTTGGTTCCTTTTGTGACGTATGCATCCACTAAGAAATCATTTTTGGAAATTCTATCACTAAGGGAGTCAAATAGTCGGTTGAAGTTTGTTAAGATATTCACGCGAACGAAGTCGCGGGCAAAGTGCTAGTTGCCAGAATAACTTTGTTGTTATTACCACTCAGTAGAATGCTGCGGCCTATCTTCGTGACATAATACCTAAGTCACCTTTTACATCATTTATTGAAAGAGGGGAGTGCTGGAGCGAGGATGAGGAAAATGTTCTACCAAATCCCGCGACCACGGCCGAGGATTTTCAGAGGAAAACTGTGGTGATTTTAACATAACCCTCCCCCTTCCCCAGGGTGCAGGGTATTCATGAGGAATTTCTTCACACAAGAAAACAATGAAACGTGACAGAGAGGAAAAGATGCACGATCGTGTTGTTACATGTTGTAAAAAATACTTGAAAAGGAGAAATGGTCTCATAACCAGATATTGGATAATCGGATGCACATTTACCTAAAGTAAATTTTTCGCTACGAAAGTATGGAACCGGATTCTGAAAATAATTTAATAGAAAAAAAAACCGGTATCACGGGATTGCATCTAATCGAATGCATATATTATAATTACTGGAAGTTAATTTTCAACCCCCGACAAAAATATATGTGTTAGTTTAAAAAAGCTACTACTTTAGGTAGGTATGTAAATAAATAAATATGCATCCAATTCTAAGTAAATATGATTCTATTCTACAGAACACTTAAAGATGATCCCGGAATCGTGGGATTATTTCGATACAAAAGTGCATTCCATATTAGCCAGCACCTCAACTTTAGGTAAATATGCATTCGATTATTCGATCTCTGCTGATAACCTAAATCGGAAACTTTCCCAGGTTTCTACACTTCATAACCAATTTTATACTAGGTAGATGTTATCAGAAATGTGTTGACATTCGTTGAATCTACTAGATAATTCCTGCATGCTCTATCTCTTAATCCATCTCATCAAAAGCCTTCGAAGACTTTTAGAAAGCATGACGCTCAAATGATAATAATCTAGAAATTTGTTGCGTCAGCGCACTTTTTCCGCGCAAAAATGCTTTTGGATTCTGACCTCAGTTACATGACAATGTGTTATGCAAGTAAACTGTAGCGCGGTTCAATAGATGTGGTGAATCTATAAAACATTATCGAAAAATATAGACGACATCAAATTAATGACTGAAACTTTTTACTTTATTCTAACCGATCCCGATCAGTAACAGGTCCGACAAGGCGGGCGCAGCGTACCGCGCGCGCCTCTCATGAGGACGCGAGGCAAGGTTCCACAGAGAAGAGGTCTGCCAGGGGATGGCGGACCGGGACTTGCCGGGGTCGCAATGCATGCTTATGCGAATCCCGCGGCCCCGGCCGACAGTCAGGAGGAGCAACACCGTGGGTTTTTAGCCGGTAAGAGTCCAGCAGACTCCCGCGCATTCCCCGGGCGAGCGACATCCATGAGGATTTCCACACGATAAAAAAGTGGTTAAACATGGGTAAAATGTCACAATTTAATAACCGGTTGCTAATCCCTGCTTTGTTTATCAGTGCAAATCAACATTTTCCGTCCTCAATTTGTGTATTTTGGCAAGCAGTGTCTTGAATTGTTTTTTTACTACAAAGACAGACAACATTGATGTAAACGATTCAAACTAATTTAAACATCGCTCGATCTTACTTAATGAAACTTATAACAAATGAGATTATGACACTATTGTTTCCTACCACAATATTACAGTCATATAATACATAAAATTGATAGTAATAATGATTAATGATTTACTCATACTAATCCATAACTCATAACAAAAAAAAACATATTTCATTGTGTCCAGAATTATAAATAAGTGTTCGAACAATCATCGCCAGGTACCAATTCTGTACGCTTTCAATGTTCAAAATTGCACAGATTACTTCTAACTTGCTTGACCCCCTTTCGCTATAGCGTGATGATGATCAACAGTTCAAAAAGTCGACTTTGCACGTGAATTGTTTAAATTGGTTAAAGTGATTGTTGATAGAAGTACAATTTACTTTTTTAGCAGACTGTGAGAAAGAAAGGAGGATATTCGTGCGTAACTTTGTGTTTATTCTCACAAATGCGTGTTTATGGTCTGGATCAGAGCTATCCAAGCCGGAGACGTTTACTGGCCAATATAAATTACAACATGGATTGGCGGGCTGCAGGAACTAAATACTCTTATTCTCTTAATAACGTTATACTCTTCAACACCAGGACAAATAAAAAAACATTAAAAATAAACTTAATACACAACACTAATGATAAAAGTTGGTTCGCGGGCCGTGATTTGGACAACTTTGGTCTATCATCGGTGCTTAACCTGAGGGTAAATTCCCCATGGAGGTAATATATAATAATCTAGCAGGGATAATTAGACTTATTTGCTTTTATTTTATACTAGCTGTTTCCTTACGGCTCCGCCCGTAGCTTATGTTACTCAGTGATAATGTAGCTTTCTAACGGCAAAAGAATTTTTGAAATCGATCCAGTAGTTTTAAGTTTATTCGTTACACACAAACATACAAAAATACAAATCTTTCCTCTTTATAATATTAGTATAGATACAGATACATCATTAGCTCACAGGAGGATACCACTGGCCATCCTCATGACATGACCGGTTAATGAACGCAATTCCTATTTTGGTATGCTTGACATGACACAAATAGATTTCCAGTTCAACTTTTATAGCTATGGGGTACAAAAAGTGGTTGATACACAAATGATACTAGTATCATCTTTACATTATCTATAGTACCTATTCCTTGTCAAAATATGCGTATGCTTCTATAGTCAAGATAACTAAAGCACAGAGAAAAAAAAAGAAAAAAATCCGTGAAAAAACAAATTTGGTACATCGATAAATAAAATTCCAGATTACGTGCGTTCTTAACTACCCAAGATTTATACTATGAAGTAAAATTCTAATCGAAAATAATATTGTGTAAGTAAAAATTCCACCGAAAACCAACCGCGTCCGAATTCAAATTCGTTTACAAGTTTACATACGATTTTATAGCATTTACTTGCGTTATTGTAAAAATGAAAGGTATTCCACTGGAAGGCCGCATCATATATCACAATCTTTACTTCTCACGACCGCGCAAGTTATAAGCTAAAAGCGAGTCTTTTTGACAGGCAGATAATTGTACCTTCCTTATATCAAAAGTCCATTAAAAAATATTGCTAGAGGGGAATGCTCAATCCGAGCATACGTGAAGGTGAAGAACCCTGCCTCTGGTCAGACACTGACGACATAAATGTGTAAGACTAGCTGCTTGGTGAACTTCGTATCACATTTATTTTTCTTTAAATTTTTCCTATTTTTTTTAAACCACTCCTTTGTTGAGGCGAACCATACAAAAAAATAATTATGCAAATCAGTCGAGCCATTTTCATGTTTTTGCGAGACTAACGCACTGCAATTGATTTTTATATATATAGATAATCAATTTTGCCAAACTAAATACTCCAGATACAGGCAGCAGGATCCACAACGTATTAGTAGGTATTATTCGATGGATATTAAAGTCATCATAACCTACTTTGCCTTTCACGTTCAGTTTACAGAGCTAGAGTCTTCGAATCATCAGTTTACCTTACTGAAACACAGTCACTATTCAAAAAGTCATCGACTTCAACAGTTATCGGTTCTTCAGTAGGTATACCTTTATAAATGCGGTGTCGTAAAAATTTGTACGTAGCACAGAATAAAAAATAATACTTAGTTGATTACCTTAGCTAACGAATTTACTCTAAAACCATTGCGTGTTGATGATAAATTGACATGACATTTTGTACGAAATAACATTGATTCGCCATGCATTGAAAATTTTAACAACTATTGTTGAATCTATGATCAAGGTCACAAACTAACGTTTCCGATGTTTGTTTATTTGCTATTAGTGTTTCGGATTGACATTTTGTCAGTACAAAATGATTTCTCAAATGTAACTAACTCACTTCCATAAATAAAGAAAGCGCCATAAGTCTGTGACTTGGACCAAACCAGAATACTCGATAGGCTGAAGACGTGTATTACTTGTGTGACTTAAAACGGCAATCACGCACAGTACTACATCTTTTAACATTTTGACAAGACTTTTACATTATGCGATGTTCTAAGTAAAGAAATTTGATTTTACCTAGGATGAAAAAGGTGTCTTATATAACCTACTACTACTACTCATAGTTTCTCCTCTATAGTTGGAGGAGTTCTAATTCTAGTAGTATTCATTATTGTTGGAAGATAGCTACATTTATATGTACTATGACACAGAGCAACAGGTGAAATTCAGTTAGCGCTGTTCATTCAGTTTTGTGGCCGTAAAGCTTTCTTTTGTAAGCTGTGCTAACTTTGGTGAAATCATATTTTGAAATCTAATTATATAATACAGACCAGGAATTAGTAATTATTTTTATTTTCAACTTAGAACCAGAGCTTTATTCTCCTTAAAAGCATTCATGCAGGAAGAGTAATTTTCCGTGGAGAAATACTTTAGGCTGAAATGTTCGCATCCCACGCCGCACTTACATAGAGTGGCAAAGTAAAACGATCTATAAATAACTTGCTTTTATACTACAATAGTAGTAAAATCGACTTTATTGTGCAAATCCTGGTCGTGACGTCCAGTCGTATCGGCACCGTATCGTATGCTCTAAAATCGCTTTATCGTATTTCGCAACCCAGTATAGTGCGTCCATACGTTTTAATTAATAGCAAATTGGCGATCATGGTTTTTATGTGTATTTATATTTTATTATTAATTTATTAAAAGTTTCGTGTTAGAAAGTGATGTACCTGTCAAAAATACCTTCCGCTGTATCACGATTTAAATTCTGTAATTAAAACCATTAATGTTAATTATTATGTGATTTTTTTAGCTGTTTTAGTTGAGAGATATTATTATGTTACGACCTCTTTGACTCAGACCGCCTGGCTAGCTACCACCCTCACATTAAAGTCCGGCGCCAAGCAGTTTACTGTGTTCCGTCGTGTCTATGTGAGAACCAGAGGGGTATAGGGGATTCCCTCTATGTCTCTGTTCCTTGGATTCGTGTGCTCCATCTTAGACCCTGTCTGCGCTTACCATCAGGGGAGACTAAGGTCAAACGCAATGAAGCCAAGAATAAAAAAATAAAAGCGCCGTATGAAGAAGTAAACAAGCACTTGATTCAATAACTTGCGCAATTTAACTGGCTACTTGCTAGGGGCTTTAACGCAGGGTTTAGCCACATCTTGTTAGAGTTGGACTTGTTGGTCTAGTGGTCGCAAGTGCGACTGCTGAGCATAGGGTCCTGGGTTCGATCCCCAGGTCGGGCAATGTGTTATTAGGTTTTTCCATTGGGAATTTCTCAGTAGTAGCCCGGACCCTGAATTTGTGCACGTTTAATAGCAATAGGCTCGCCCCCTATTACATGGGACTTAAACATAACTGGTGAAACGAGGGTGTTACTATACACCTCTGCCCAATCCTTCGGGGAATACGGGGCATGATGTTATGTGTGTGGTTAAACTTCTGACTTCTGACTTCTTCTGTGTGGTTAGACTGACCTCAACGCTAAAATACTGGGCTGATGAGGCCGCATAGCCTCTTCAACTTTCGTCTTATTAGGAACTTCCAATGTTAAACTATCTGCCTAATGGTAACCTGTTTAGATAATTTTTTTAGACACCATGATGATGACATGATGACAATTTTGACAGCCATTGCCTCAGGACAAACTTATTTGACCACTTTAGAAGTGAAACGAAGAATTTCTTTAAGGCCTAGGGCGATAACTTGATACAAAAGTCAATGACGGTCACGTCACTGTCTATATTTGAAATTGACGGTTTAATGGTGCGTCCACACTGAAGTGTAACAGTGATGATAGCCAGAGGGGTATAGGGGAATTCTTGTTACTACTCGTTTCAAATGTGGTTAGGGTAAAACCTTGGATCACCGCCCCGTTTGACGTCAACTTAACGTTAAATTGGGTGCTGTTCCACAAACGATGAGACATCTGACATCATGCCCTGCGTGCCCTGATACCTGCATGTTACAGGAACTAATGGACGCTACTGATAACGCTAAACTCGCAGCTAAGTTCTGGGCCGACTCTATTTAGATTGCCATCGACACGCTAAGAAGAAGAAGAACGTTAAATTTAACCGATTATTTTTCTGACACTACATATAATCACTGCCGTGTAGCGTAGTTTCAACAGGTCCTATCCTAATAGGTACTTTGATTTGTGTGCTCAATCTTTGACTCTATGTGCGCTTACCATCAGCCCCGGAATCTTTTTGATAACGTGTAACGTGTGCTGTTTATAGCAGTGATAGCCTAGTGGTGTGACCGTCGAACTGCCAAGTCATAGGTCTCGAGTTCGAACCCAATGCACGCACCTCTGACTTTTCGAATTCATGCGTATATTATATAAATATCATTTACTTAAAAACGGTGAAGGAAAACATCGCGAGGAAACCGGCATGCCTGAGAGATATTTCTCGACGGCATGTGAAGCCAAGTCAGAGGCCCATTGGCGGCATAAACTCTGACACCAGGTTAGTCACTAACCACACGAAATGAAGAAAAAGAACGTGTAAATCGGTAAAATGTCTTTCTCACACATATACGAGATTCCTAAGTCAAAATAAAATGTAATTTGTTTACATTTTTGATAAATGAAAACAAAAATTTAATTGTACCTACAACATCATAATCAATCAATGTACCCATGTTGAATCACCGGTTCTGATTGAGTTATTGGTTAACAAATTCGGAATAGCATATGGATTTTGTGTGTGTGTGTTGTGTGTGTGTGCGTGCGTGTGCGTGCGAGTGTGTGTGCGTGCGAGTGCGTGTGCGTAGTCGTAAAAGGCGACTTGTGTTTATTCCAGTACGATCGGCAGCAGCGTCCTCCTATCTCCTTTTTCTTCTTTTCGTATGGTTAGTGACTAACCTGGTGTCATAGTTTATGCTGCCCATGGGCCTCTGACTTAGCTTCACATGCCGTCGAGAAATATCTCTCAGGCATGCCGGTTTCCTCGCGATGTTTTCCTTCACCGTTTTTAAGCAAGTGATAATTATACAATACGCACATGAATCCGAAAAGTCAGAGGTGCGTGCCTTGGGTTCGAACTCGAGACCTATGATTTGGCAGTCCGACGGTCACACCACTAGGCTTTCACTGCTCCTATCTGCTAATAACAGCATACTGTAAATACCAATCTATCAAACGTTGATTATGACGATTTCCACTTTGACAGTCTATTGTTGTGGTCTTTGGGAGGCCCATGATGATTAGTGAACGTTTACAGGCTGATATGAATGATTAAATTTAGGCATTCCAGTAGGTTAATTAATATTTTATAAAATTTCATTTTCGAGTATTTGTTATATTTTAAGATTTTGTTAGTATAAATCGCCATTTATTTCTACTGTAAACGATGTCGAATATGGAGTACGAGAAGTTTCAAGGTTTTATAGAGACGCTCACGGTGCTATATTAGTTTACGATGTGTCAGAACCAAAGTCCCTAGCAAAATTGAATGAGTGGGTCGAGGAACTTCAAGTATACCCCACCAAGAAGAACATAGTCTACTTAGTTGTCAGCAATAAGATTGACAAGCATATCAGTTTTGGACCCAGTGCATAATATTAGCAAGCACATTGGGTCACCGGCGCAAAAGCGCAACGAGTATTCCCAAGGAGGGTTGATGTTAGGCAGGCGGCCGGTCATAAAACAATAAGCCAAAACCTCTAACAACATGGATTTATGAAATACATGTTGTGCCGACCCCACCAAGTGTGGGATAAGGGCAGGAAGAAGAAGAAAGCATTTCAGTACTCAGACGCAATGGTCGCCTCAGAGCGCGCGAGACGGTCTCTGGCCACCGTAGATAGTGGCCCACGGGCGACGGGCTTGGGGGACCAGCACTAAGAACCACTTATACCTACATAATATCACGCTTATAATTCCCACCAGTTCAGCAGATACACCGGAAAAGATACCCATTTCAACATTACATAACAAATAAAATTATACCTACACCAATAAACTGACATAGTGTGCCTAGGTAAGCCTACTGTGACCTACGACCTAGGTAGTCGGTGAAAACATACGGACCAACCCGGAACTCGAACCCGCGTGCAACTTACGACTATCATTATTACGTGAACATACCGAGCCAAAATATTGTAACTGCTTTTGTAGAAAGCATATAATGAGCGCTGTCATTATCAGACATTTCTATCTAAATATTTCCAACTAGCTGTGTCCTCACGTCTCCGCCCGCGTAAGAATTTTTA
Organism: Amphipyra berbera; assembly: GCA_910594945.2. Taxonomy (NCBI): domain Eukaryota; kingdom Metazoa; phylum Arthropoda; class Insecta; order Lepidoptera; family Noctuidae; genus Amphipyra; species Amphipyra berbera. The sequence continues at coordinate 1,316,683 of OU343136.1, read as the reverse complement.
TTCCAGTAATAAATATAGCCTATGTTACTCAGTGATAACATAGCTTCATACAGGCAAAATATTTTTCGGTCCAGTAGTTTTTAAGTTTATTCGTTACATACAAAAATACAAATCTTTCCTCTTTATAATATTATTAGTATAGATATGAACAAAAAAATCAAAGGCCTTAATACACATAATAGGTATATCTTAACATCACGCCTGTATTCCTCGAAGGGTTGGGCAGAGGTGTATGGTAACATCCCAATTTCGCCGTTATGTTTAAGTTCCATGTAATAGGGGGCGAGCATTTTGCCATCAACCGGGTGCAAATCCAAACTGCGGCCTGCTATTGAGGAAATCCACACGGAAAAACCCAATAACACTTTGTCCGACCTGGGGATCGAACCCAGGACATCACGATCTGCAGTCGCGTTTGCCACCACTAGACCAACGAGGTAGTTACCTTAGTAAACGCATTAGTAATCTCAGTACGGTTGTCTGATTAGTTACCCTGAAGATAATTAATATTAATAGTTATATTACCTATTAATAATTAATAGTTATATTATTTAATAGTTACAGCAGTTTTGCCAGTTGAATCAATTCAGACAGACAATTTCAGAATTTGATTATCACTTGTGAAGGAAAATGTGAGGAAACCTGCTTACCTCAGAGGGCCTCATAAAGTTCTTGGTGGTGTGTGTAGTCCACCAACCCGCACCAGGCCAGCGTGGTGGATCTAACCCTTTTCATTCTGAGAACAGGCCTGTGCGCAGCAGTGGGATAGTTAATGGGCTAATTATGCTATTTTCATTAATATAACAATTGGTTCACGGAGCAATGAATCCGGGTCACCAACAAACAAAAGAATGTTAAAATGTTAAACAATGTTTTAAAATGTTAAACAATGTTTTAAAATGTTAAACAATGTTTTAAAATGTTAACAATGTTTTAAAATGTTAAACAATGTTTTAAAATGTTAAACAATGTTTTAAAATGTTAAACAATGTTTTCCGAGATATTAAGTTTTATATTGGTGACCCGGATTCATTGTTCCCAAATGTATTTTTATTTTTCTATTTTATATCTATGCTATGTTAAAAAAAAACTATTTGTTTTTCTCATTATTTGCATAAAATATTTAATATCTTATAATCTTTAGGAATGTTAAATTTTCTATATTATGCAAATCACTTCATTATAATATTAAGTAAGCCCCTACTAACAACATTTCGTAGAAACTACAAAACACTTTAAAATTCAACACACGCTAGACAATGTAATATTTTATTAATATTAAAATACTATTAATTGTGATATTATAATTTGTAAGACGCAGTTTATGCGTGTTTTATTATTTCTGCGCCCACGCATAGAGAAGTCAAGTTGATGTAATTTTACTTTAGGTTCTAGGTAGGGTTGCCATTCGTCCGGGTTTCCCCGGATTTGTCCTAGTTTGGAAGGGCGTCCGGGGGCATCCGGAGGATTCTCAAAAAGTGTCCGAATGAAACCCGGACACGTCGCGTTGGCGGTTTCGTTTGTTTGCTATTCCAGCAATTAGTTCCTCGCAGCACACGAACACTTATATGGCTGGTGCGAAAATTGATATTTTAATATTTTCAAGGGCGTCCGGGGAATAATCCCGATTTTGAACAAATGTCCGGGATTTTTGAAATCGTTGTCCGGTGTCAGCAGTTTAGGTCATGGCAACCCTAGTTCTAGGTAATATTTAGCTTGTTAACAGCTGATAGCCTAGTGGTGTAACCGTCGGACTGCCAATACATAGGTCTCGAGTTCGAGCCCAAGGCACGCACCTCTGACTTTTCGGATTCATGTGCGTATTGTATAATTATCACTTGCTTGAAAACGGTGAAGGAAACTATCGTGAGGAAACCGGCATGCGAAGCCAAGTGAGATGCCCATAAAAACTGACATCAGGTTAGCTACACTAACCACACGAAAAGAGGAAGACTTGTTGGGCACGGTTGTCCTGAAGTAAGGAAAAGTAGACCCAAAATGGATCTCAATTCGGCTAACGCAGAAAGTTTCTGAATCGTCTGGAGATTGAAAAAATGTAACATTGAAAATTCTAGCTGATTAGTTTCGCAATTATGGACGTTTTTGTATTTATACTATGCACCCTCATCTAAATCAGAGTAGAATACTTAATTAAGTACACATATGCAATCGAACCCTTGATTCCAATACGAGGGAGTTTAGTATGTATTCTTAATTTATAATTGAAACTCTTGTTTTTTTTTGAAAAATTATGATCATTATTTTTATCTATTAGCTTACTGAATAATTTCCGCTTATGCAACATATCTCAAAACGCTTAAGCCAATTGTTACAAAGTTATTGTTTTATAGATTACATTTATGATATATTCCATCATTTCGTGGTATTTTAAACCGCTAGGTGGCGGTTGCGAACTCGTAATAGAAAAAAGCATGTCAAAGTTTCATATACGTATATGAAACTTTAGAAAAAATAGAAAAAAGCATGTCATAATTTCATATACGTATATTGAGATATGTTGCATAAACGAAAAAACTGAGAAATCGGCTTTATTAAGTAAACTAATAGATAAAAATAATGATGATAAATTTTCAAAAAAAAACAAGAGTTTCAATTATAAATTAAGAATACATACTAAACTCCCTCGTATTGGAATCAAGGGTTCGATTGCATATGTGTACTTAATTAAGTATTCTACTCTGATTTAGATGAGGGTGCATAGTATAAATACAAAAACGTCCATAATTGCGAAACTAATCAGCTAGAATTTTCAATGTTACATTTTTTCAATCTCCAGACGATACAGAAACTTTCTGCGTTAGCCGAATTGAGATCCATTTTGGGTCTACTTTTCCTACTTCAGGACAACCTTGGGCAAATGATTTTAAATTATTAGTCGGTTAAACATTTTTTTTAGAAAACGTTCGTTAAAATCTGTTCATTGGTTGGTAATAATATTGATTAAAAATTCATGCCAACCAGCTACGTTTTACAAGATTAATTGGAAATACTGCAATTAGTGTGAACTTTAATTAGTTAAGTTACAATTTAACCATTAGGTCAAACATTGATGTGTAAGGTTTTTGACGCAATGAGGTCAAAACCTTGACCGCAGTCACCTCGATCTGCAATGTTAATTTATATTTTATATTATTTAATTTCTCAATATGTTTACGTTTCACATTATTTTGGCATTGAGTTGTAATTTTAATATAGGAAAAAAAATTAAAACAATGTTCTCTTAATATATTTCGATTTTATCACGGTCAACTGAGCTGTGTTATGCAATAATGTGTCAACCCACAAAAATATTAATTCTGTGTTAACGCCATCTAATTATAGTGATAGGTCTACCCAACGCTTGAAAAAATGCAAACTGCATTAAGATTTTTTTGATAGACGCTCTATTAAATTTACTTCAGTTCTGGATATTTTTTCAAGCGTTGAGTAGACTTACCACAAGAACTAGATGACGTTAACACAAAATTCATATTTTTGTGGGTTGCCACATTATTGCATAACACGACCCAACTATGGTCAAATAATGGTAATTAAAATTTTATTAGAGACTTAAGTACAAAAGATACATATCTAACAACTACTAGGCCAACAGAGTTTAGTCGCTATTGATGTCGAACGACAATGAAAGCGGTTGAACGCTTGCCTTCTATGTAGAGGGTCTGAGTTCGATCCCGGCCCGCACTGACTTATCGTATTGAAGTGCGGATCAGAATTAATTTGATTATCACTTGCGTTGACGGTGAAGGAAAACATCGTGAGGAAAACCTTCACATCTGAGATGGCTCCAAAAAAATCCCGGACGATGATTCCTGGGATGTGCTGGAGATCGACTATCTCTGTCTTTTGTGCCTTTCAAAATGTCGATGATATGTGTCTTTCGTGCGATTTTTCGACTAAATAATAGTCCCTTAAAAATTTTTTCAAGTTAAACGATTTTATCATGCAGTATAGGTACTCCTTTTTTTATCGTTGGTAAATCCTTATGGATGTCCCTCGCCCGGGGAAGGCGAGGCTGTCTGCCGGACTCTTACCGGCTAAAAAGGAATGGTTTTCCTCCTCCTGATCGTTCATCCGGGGTCACGAGATTCGCAAAAGCATGCACCGCAACCCAGGATCATGTAGTACTCCTGCTCTGCAGCATCAGGAATTAAAGACTGAAAGATAAAATTATTGTAATGCTGTATTGTCATGAGAATTTACCTAGTCTTGCCATAAATACTGTCACGAAGAAAAAGTTTTTTTTTATTGCAAATTATACTTATTACTTTTACAGTGTGTTAGTTTAATACATAAATATAAAACAATTTAAAATATAAAAAGCTTATTCGAAGTGGTCTCCATTGGCTGCAATACAGTCCTTTAAACGTTGAGGCCAGTTATCAATAGAAGCACGCACTCTTTCCATTGGGGAAATTCTTCACTGCCAATCGTATGGATTGTTTTAGGGACTCCAAATTATCATGGCGTTTAGAGCAAGCCGTACTCTCTAAAACTGACCATAAATCATAATCCAGCGGATTAAGATCGGGACTAGACGACGGCCAGTCTTCAACTCTGATGAAGTCCGAAACGTTCACTTCCAACCAAGACTGCGTGGACCGAGCTTTATGACCCGGCGCCGAGTCTTGTTGGAAGGACCATACTTGGTTATTGAACATGATGTTGTTAAGGGGCTTAACTACCTTCTCAAGAATGGTATCTTGATACACTTGTGCCGATGTTTTGATACCTTTTTCACAAAAATATGGCTCAGTCACTCCTTCATAGCTAACACCCCACCAAACCATCACTGAGGTCGGATAATGCCCACGTTGCACTCTGTCGACTAATTGGGAAGCTTCCTTAGAGCGTTGAGCATAAATACGGTCATTTTGTTTGTTAAAATGTTGCTCAATTGTAAAGATTTTCTCATCCGTAAACAAAATTTTTCTGTGACCTCCCTTTGCGTACCGCTTCAGTAGTTGTTTCGATTTTACCACCCTATTCTTTTTAAAATTATCAGTTAAAAAATGACCAGTGCGTTTCTTATAGGCTGCAAGTCCTAAGTCATCTTTTAAAATACGCGACATGGTTCTGGGTGCTATCTTCATCTCCCGAGATAAAATCTTTTGCTTTCGGACAGGATTTCTTCGAATTCTTTCCCTTACTGCTTTGACCATCTTTTTCTTACGAACACTACGTGGACGGCCAGATCTTTTTCTGTCACAAACAGAGGAGGTCTCATTGTACCTATTAATAGCCCGGTACACAAACATTTGACTAATATTAAGCGTATGGAGAATTTTAAAAATTGCATTTGGCTCCATACCAACTTTGTGTAATGCAATCACAGTGATTCGGTTCTCTTTATCACTCCACTCCATTTTAATATCGCAAAATATTGTACAACGTATTGGCGCCAAAATTAGAAAACGCAATGAACAATCGTATAAAAATGACAGATTCCAAATTCAAATCTAATATCTTTCTTATTTTTAATAGTAAGAATATTTATGGTCAGACTAGGTAAATTGTGTGCGTTTCAGGGGAATCGGTTCACCAGAAGTATTTGAAAAAACTGTCGCAAGATTTGTATCAAACAAACAAATATATGAAGTGAACCTAATGAAAACCATTTTATAAAAACGCCCCATGGGCGTAGCCAGGATTTTGTCCAGGATGAGGCAAACTCAGTCAGACAGTAAATATTTGTCTTTTCAATAAATCTGGAAGTGCAGAATGGGATTATGGAGCAATTTCTCTCCCGTTTTTCACTCCCGTGTGCGATACAGTCCAATGCCGTTCCGTGTTTGCCAGCCGACAGTATGTGGCAACTAGCTCTAGACTGTATAATAGAATAAATAAAATTAACCCCATATACTCCCTGATTAAACATGAAGTTAAAATCAAACTTACTAACTGGTTGCAGAAGTTAACGTATGACGAAACCGAGAATCTTATTACAGTTGTCTCCTAATAAAACTAATACTGTATTTAAATTAAGGCATTGTTTGTTTAATTCACGTTGTTGTATCTATAAGTACTTGCATGACGTTGTTGTATCTATAAGTACTTGCATGACGTTGCCTATTGTATGCCATTATACCTGGAGAAACGTTGGCTCCTAAAACACAGGCTTTTGGCCTAGTTTAGGAGGCAACAGTTCGCCATTTTATGTGACTATTGTACAATATTTATTTCATCCTTATGTACAGACGCCAGCACACAAAGCTACTACAATCTGTCAAATTTCTTTAATAGGTTTTCAACTTTATCGCTAAAGTATTAGGTTCAAGATAGATTGGGAAAATTTGACAGTATCGGGTATTTTGATGTGCTTGTCTGTACTTATTTATGTTTTTCAAAGTGTACAAATAAACTTTTTTTTTTTAATTTTGCCGCATAGCCTTATTTTTGACGTCTAAGTTTAGACTGAGTTGGGCATTGGTCTGCCTATTTTGGGTAATTGTTCTGTGGACATGGGTGGCGAGTGGACTGAATCTAGACCATTTACCTATTCTTTCCTGTGTCTGCTTGGGCAGGCGTCCCATCTGCCCCACCCTGAATACACCAAGGTTATCGATATGAGAAGTCGGTCTTAACACGTTATAACATACCTACAGATAGGGATCAAAGTTTATCAAAACACATAGGTGAGAGGGTGTTATATAAGTAAGTCATAACCTATTAGATCATTATGTACCGTTTCTCAGATGCAGGAAGATGAGCTTTGCATACATATTATAATCAATGTTTTCCTTTGGTCAATAATATAGCGGTCGTTTCAGGCACCCAATGACCTGATTGTCCGTGACGATTTTGTCATTCAATCATGCCTTATGCTCATGCTGGACATAGGCTTTCCATACAAATTTCCACATCGAACGGTTTTGTTGTGGAGCTGATGATGAATTCGGCGGTTTTGAGCCGAATTCATCATCAGCTCCACGTGGCGTCTCTGTCCATCTAATTGTGGGCTGTCCTACACTTATGATCACATCTGAGGGCTTAATATGAGAGTTTAAACATGTATAATTGATGATTGTTTTACAGAAAGTGTTAAAAATTTCAAAATTCGTTAAAAATACCATGCAATATGATTTTTTTTAAGGTTTTTCAAAAATTCTTTATCCCTGTTTTATTTACGAATTCAGAAAATGGAGCTTCTAATCCGTGACCCCAAATATGACCTAAAATGTAAACACAGCTGATCATAGCTGAGGATAGATAGAATTTAGCGTATTTTTCAAGAAATGTTTGAACAACTATTTCTCTTAAACTAATGACTTTTGGGGAAAGTTGTACAACAAAGGTTATCCATTATTATGGGTACTTTGACACCCTTTCGGCTTAGTACCCGCTTTCCGAGTAACCTTGTATAGAAGGGCCAATATAGGTACAGTCAGTTTAGATCAGAAAGCCTTTAGCTAATGGGCCAATTTTACTATTTAAATTGTTAAGAAATCGCAACTAAACCAAACATTTTGTCAATTTTCATATACCACATCACATCCAATCCCAAAAATTTTAAAGTTTCGTGTATAAAATCTGTGTAAATTGGGCGAGCACGTTAAACAGTCGGTCCCGGGTGTCATATGAATACCTATGACAGTCGTTACTTCAGGAGCCCGAAAGTCTAACAATGGTCTAACCTTGGGATATCGGCATTGCCCAGTAAATGAGTTGCGGAGGTCTGATGGCAGTCGTTCCGTGTAAAATACTGGTATTCAGCCGCATCTGGTTACACTGGAAGGTGACCCCAACCACAAAACAGATAGGTACAGAAGTCAATCTACATATAAATGCGCTCGAGTAACGCACACAGACACTGCTCACGGACACTATATCTCAGACTCTTTGCCCCAACATAGTTGGGAAAAAGCCAGGCAGAACATATGAAATCTGTGTAAAATTTTAATAGTAGGGTTCAGAAATACAACGTTAATGATTGGCCTGATGTTATTTTACATACAAATGACAGCTGACAGCCTGGCAGTGACCTCGTATCTGCAAATCAATCAACTGATGCGCGCAGATCATAAAGCACTCAAAAACATTTGAGCAACGTTCAAGTTTCAAGCAATATTACTGATTACCCAACATCACGCTCAATATAACTTAAGCACAAACTATAACTGTTATTAAAACTTAACCTCTATGCATATTGTAATCTAAATATTTACGTTAAAACAAGTTGAAAAGTGAGCGGGGAATGCGTACCGTTTCTCTATTCAACGTAGCCTTGTGCCGGTTAGGGTCAGGCCACATTGCATGAGCGAGCGTCCTGTAGTTTAGATAGGAAAATAGAGCCATATATGGCCGTGTCGGATGACGCATTTTGTTGAAAAAAAAAACGATTAAGACTTAAATGGTTGGGTTTAATGAGGTAGAATGTGTAACAAGCTCAATGTTATTCAGAGGAAGCTTCGTTGGAAACTGAGGTCATGTTTATTTTTATATTTAAGTACTTATCCAATTATGCATAGCTACAATGGAAGGAAAAGGAATCTTCCAAAGTCTAATATAACTTTTGATATTTAACTTTTAGTACCGATTAATTACGTTGAATTGAAAAGATATGTGGCATATCTTTTCATCTTTAAATGGTTCGAAAAACAACTTAACAGCCATTTTTATTTTAGGACGGGATCGCGCTCGCTTCCGCCTTAAATATGTCCATCGCCTTATGATTTTGTTTACAATGACTCCCCGGATGACCGTCACATTGGAATTGGAGAAAATTAGATTATAATATATTAATTTATGTTAATATATTACAAACAGTATAATGGGATTATTGCATTCAGTTCTGACCTTGTCCCACGTGGGCGGTGCCGAGCGAAGATAGTTCGAAGCTATCATTTTACTTGTACACCTAATTTTAGCAAACAAACAATGGTATTGGGCAACATGTTTTCATTGTTTTGTTGATAATAAACTAGTTACTTGCTGCATTGAAAAGGACAGAGCATGTATTAAGTAGGTACATTCTAATCTTCCCACGTAAGTTTTAACAGCAATCCAAGGTGAATGAGTTACAAGGGTAATTTTAGCGTTGAGTTAACAAGCCGCATTGCATCATTCAATGTCATCAATCAATCAATCCGTACTTAAATAATAATATATCAAAAGGTTTATTAGTTCTTATTGTCAAATTAATTACTTTTTTCTTTTTTTTTTCTTTTTTTAAATAAAACGTTGCCCCACACTAAAATTTTATTCTGTATCGTGGGTGCGTTTACAGACACAAATCTTCACATGCACAAACACCCAGTCCCGGAACAACTATCTGTAGGCCATACAAATATTTGTTCCGTGCGGGAATCGAACCCACGACCCGTAGTGCAGAAGCCAAACGCTTAACCACTGCACCAAACGTGTCGATAAATAATGGCATCAGGCATTACCGTTAGTTTACACACAAACTGTTTACAGGACCGTTTTTAGCGCATCCATTTTCATTTTCAGTATTCCGAATCTAGTATAAAATAATGACCCGACATTTTCACACATTCCGTTTCGTCATCAAAAACAGGATGTCGGAACAGTATGAGAAAGGGATCCGTACATGAAAATGTATGGATAAGTATGGGTGCTTTCACACACGATCCGTTATTTATATCGTATCCTGCCTGCCAGATGCAACGCAGCTGCCTTTTATTTAATCCGTCGGTACAAATGTGAACAACACATCCAGTAGCGACGGATCCGCTGTGTGAACGGGCTCTTACTTTGCGGAAATCCATGACATACTAATAACAATTTTAGTGTTAATTCCGCCAATCAGTTGAGTTGAGTATGCATAGGATCCAAGCTTGGTCAATTATTTGGCGAAACTAACACTAAATATTGTTATTGTATATTTGTAAAAAAATTACAAAAAATAGTATATTACTGCCGCGGTCTGTAATGACTGCGTTGCTGGCAGCATTGATGATGGCCGAGTGCGCAGTGTAGCGCAGCTCCAGGCCATCACAGCGCGGTCAGCATTGCAATTCTTGATGGACAAGCTGGAATAAAGGCCGAGACCAAAGGCAAGGGCTGCAATGATGACCAAGCTTGAAGGCCGAGAGCGTGGCTAAACTAAGCTCGAGGCCATCATAGCGTGGCCAGCAGCGCAGTCATTGCAGATCAAGGCTTGTATAGTGCTTTACTCAAACAATGCGAGTAATGTAAATAAAACCAGCTTAGTATAGTAAGAATATATTTAAAGTAACGATTTGTTTCTTCCAAGGGCTTTAGTTTTTTTTAATGAGTCTTTTTGTTGTGCTGCCTGTACCTATACAGCCAAATTCTGAATAAAATCTTTTTGCAACTGACTATTTTTGAAACAAAACTCGACAATAATGGATTTTCAAAGGAAATTGCTGGTGGCTAAAACTCACCAGCAATGAAATTCCATACAACTTTGCTGACGCCTATTCAAGTAGCGCGGAAACGTCGACTTTGCTCAAAGAAGGTTGTCAAAATAATGACCACATTACAAGCATTTTTGAGGAAAGTATATATTTCCTAAAAAAACTAGGTAGGTACACGATATATGACGCGCAAAGAGATTGTATAGCATATGCAGGTAGGACAAAGTATCGTAAGATTCTAAAAATAATACAACGCATGCATAAAAAGAAACGTGAATGTTTTCATTTATAATTCAGTTAATTTTTATGCAAAACAGTAATCTCACCAGTACAATTTTATAATTAAATAACAAAGAATAATTTAACATCAATAAGTACTTATATTCCGGCCATTAAAATTTTGTATAAAAGGTAAACGAACCTTTGATCATGACAGTCATTTTGTTTTAAAAAAATACATTCATAACATCACGCCTTTATTCCCCGAAGGGTTTGGGCAGAGGTGTATAGTAACACCCCCATTTCGCCGTTATTTTTAAGTCCCATATACCTATATATAAGAGGCGAGCTTATTGCCATCAACCGGGCACAAATCCAAACTCCGGGCTGCTTACTAAGGAATTCCACACGGAAAAACCCAGTGTAACATTTTGCCAGACCTGGAGATCGAACTCGGAACCTCACGATCAGCAGTCGCGCTTGACATCACTCTACCAACGAGGCAGTTACGCAACCATATACTCACGTAGGTACATTATACATTCATACATTTTGTTTTTCACATTAAAGTCTGGCTACTATCAGCTTACTGTGGTCCGACGTGGGTATGTGAGAGCCAGAGGGGTATAGGGGAATCCCTCTATATTGTATACACTGGCCTGCAAAAATAAGTATCACACTTTTAAAATTTCAATTTTTTCTAAACTATAGAAGTTAGAGATTTAAAATAAAAAACGTTTTATAGCAAATTTTATCAGCTTTTTTTGAAACTATAGTAACAAAGTTAAACTCTTTTTCGAGTCCTTTTTGCTTCGAAAATATATCATGTGTACTTAAAAAGTTATTGCAATTTTAAAAGTGTGATACTTATTTTTGCAGGCCAGTATATATTGCTTGGATTCATGTGCTCCATCTTAGACGCTACCTGCCCTTACCATCAGGTGAGACTATTGAAAAACGCGAGCAAGTCAAAGAATAAAAAAACAGGCCAAGTGTGAGTCGGACTCGCGCACGAAGGATTCCGTACCATTATCTATAAAAACGAGTAAAAAATCAAGTTTGTTGTATGGGAGCCCCCTTAAATATGTATTTTATTCTATTTTTTAGTATTTGTTGTTATAGCGGCAACAGAAATACATCATCTGTGAAAATTTCAACTGTCTAACTATCACGGTTCATGAGATACAGCCTGATGACAGACGGACGGACGGACGAACAGCGGAGTCTTAGTAATAGGGTCCCGTTTTACCCTTTGGGTACGGAACAATAAAAAGCCATTGCCGATCACTTAAGGTCACCTTTCTTGAAAGCCTCAATTAAACCACAGATGGATTTACAGTTTCTTTGTACGAGTCTAAACGTTTCGTGTGAAACAAACATTAGTGGACCTTAAACCATAAAGATGATGTTTTTTTATGTAGTAGGTTGGCAACCTCGCGGCCCAGCGGTAAGTGAATAACGCCGCTTATAAACACCAACAACCCCAAAAGGATTGCTGATCCATCGCCAACACTAGAGACAAAGTTTAACACCCATATTCTAAGAAGTTCCTCCGAAACTTACTCGACTCGACTCCACCTCGACTCAGCCTTTCTCACTGCCATCGGTAGTTGTAGTTGACATAAACGTCCTCGACTCGAGATTTTTCCTTAGTCGAGGTAAGGAATTATCTGTCAAACTCAAGGTACCTCGGAACCTACCTTAAGGAAAGAAGTGTCAAAGTTCGTATGTAACAAAAATGAATTTTAAATAGAATATGGGTGTAAGAGATTTGTGTGCTTGTCATTTCAACAGAACCTTCATCCTTCAAACTGGAACACAGCAATGCTGCAGAGCGACAGAAATAGATACGGTGGTATAATACTTCCCCAACCGAACTCTTTCGCAAACAGCTCAACTAGTGTGAATAGAATAAAAGATTTTCCAAGAAAATATTCAGTAACAAGACCTCTCGACGAATTACAACTTGCACCAAACAATGCAAGTAACATTCCATGTTTATCTAAACTGCTGAACATTGGTAATTGACCGTAACACCGGCACGTAGTGAACGCAACAAAGTGTTGAAACGAAAATAATTAGAATCTCGCTTTAATATACAAATCTTTACTGTGATATTATGTAAATATGAATATTCACGGGTGTTGTTCAAGACAGCTTCTTTGGCTTTCGCTTAGAATGTGAACGTTTGTTTAATCTGGTGATTAGTTATCTCTGATCACTTTGTCTCCCTCTCTCGGCATGAGTTATTCGAGAATAGTCCACGGAAGTAAACTGAAGGATCAACCAGCAAGGAGCAACTTGCAAGGACCAATTTTTGATATTTGGGTAAAATACAAATAATGTGTGATGGTGGGGCTCGTGGCTAAACGCGGATCATACGATTTGCAAAGTTAAGCTGCATTTACCGCGGTCAATCTGTGGATGGGTGACCATTCGTTACACGTCGAGACCCCTCCGTGCCTCGGAGAGCACGTTAAATAGTCGGTGCCGGATGTCATACGAATACCTATGACGGTCGTTACGGGGTAGTCAGAAGCTCAAAAGTCAAACAACTGATCTAACCTTAGGATATCGACATTGCCCAGTAACTGGGATGCGGAGGTTTGATAGCAGGCGGTCCGTGTAAAATACTGATATTCAGCCGCATCTAGTTAGACTGGAAGCCGACCCCAACATAGTTGGGAAAAGGCTAGGCAGAACACAAATAATGTGTGATGTTCATAACTCACAAATAAGCTGAATATTCTCTACTCAACTTGGTAGGATTTGATATCGAGACCCCAGGCCACAATTTATCCGTTGTGCTATTATCACTTTTAGCGACTGGTTGTTGGGTTGGGTTAGTGTGCCTAGCAACCTGTTTCTAATTATGTGTGATCTTTGATCCCGTAATATACGCAAGCTGCGAGCTAAGCCGACGCCCTTTTGTATTGAGACATGTAAGAATCTGTTCATACTTGCCTAGCTAATACGCTTGCCTTCCATTCAGGAGGGTCTGAGTTCGAGTCTTTTTTATTTGGATTCGTGTAGTGGACTACGAGGGTCTAAGATGGATCTTAGACCCTGTCTGTGCTTAACAACAGGCGCGACTATGATGAAACGCGACCAAGATAATGAATTAAAAAAACCCTTAACACAATTTGACGACACGTTTGGTTCGCTGAGCGATCGGCTTCTGCGCTACGGGTCGTGGGTTCGATTCCCGCACGGAACAAATATTTGTATGGCCTACAGATAGTTGTTCCGGGTCTGGATGTTTGTGCGTGTGAAGATTTGTGTTTATAAACGCACCCACGATACAGGAGAAATCAGAGTGTGGGGCAAAGATTTAAAAAAAAAAAAAACTGTCAACTTCTGTAACACCCAGGGCAAGGAAGAAAGTGGCCTAATTCTATGCGAACTCAAACATTTACTTACACAATGAAAAATTTGTAAAATAATTAATACTAGGTCAAGAATCCATCACGTATGTTAAGTACACAAGATGGCAGTGCACGCCTTTTTAAACTATAAGTTGGTAATTTAATTAAGACACCAATATTTTTTCCTCAACTTTGAAAGTATTGCAAATAAATTGCGGTATCGATGTGTACTTGAATAATTTCAAAACATTCGCGTAAAGTAACAGTTTATGTATTTGCGTTTAATATTAGAAGGGTGCGATTTGCAGTTTTTGTTTGCGAAATAAAAAGTGCATTTTCAAAACGCTTGTTACCTTCATTTCTTGATAGGTGATGGTGCAGTCACTTAGCAATACGTTGTGCAATTAGGTGACGTTGTCATTCTTTATTTTTCCGTCTCCAGATGAAGCTATTTTAGTTTTTGACTTGAAGAGACTAACATCTGCTCACCCACCGCCTAACTAGTGTAAGACACCAGTGTCCCAAGGTTGGACAAGATGTTGACTTTCGGGTTTCTTCTTCTCCCTGACCTTATCCCACACTAGGTGGCATCGGCACAACGTCTATTTAGTAAATCCATGTTCTTAGAGATTTTGGCTTATTGTTTTATGACCGGCCGCCTGCCCGACATTAACCCTTTTTGGGAATACTCGTTGTGCTGTCGCGCGGTTGACCAAATGTGCTTCCTGATATTATGCATTGGTTCCCAAAATGATAATGCTTGTCATTCTTATTGCCGGCAACTAAGCAGACTATGTTCTTCTTGGTGGAGTATACTTGAAGTTCCTCGACCCACTCATTCAGTTTTGCTAGGAACTTTGGTTCTGACACATCGTAAACTAATATAGCACCGTGAGCGCTATATTATAGATGGGGCTTAATTATAGATTGTCGCAAGCGCCTCGGTTTCACGAGATTTTCGACCCACGGAGAGAGATGTTCTGATCTTGAACATCAAACGGCCACACATCCAGAACATGACCTCGGAAACGTCACTTCATAGAACGATTGACCTGCGCACTAACTATGTACACCGATGTGTAATGTGCAGTGACGTCATAGCTGCATCGCGGAAATCTGCATGCGATGAGATTTTGTTACAAGAGCATTTAGAAGCGTTATGTTGCGATATGTAATGGTCGACCTGTCATTACCTGTTGCATACTTGCACCCGATATGTGATTACTTTAGCAGGGTTGTCAACTCTAGATAAATATGGCGAATCTAACTAACAAAGATATAAAGGGATACCCCTATACCCCTCTGAACAAAGTAAACTGCTTGGCACCGGACTTTAATGTAAGGGTGGTAGCTAGCCGGGCAGACCGTAATAGATCCTAGCATCAAGCGAATTCGTTGTTGGCCGCCAATGATTTTGCAGACTCTTACTAACCTAAACACTTTATTATTCTGCCTAGCCTTTTCCCAACATGTTGGGGTCAGCTTCCAGTCTAACCAGATGCGGCAGAATACCAGTATTTTACACGGAACGACTGCCGTCAGACGTCCGCAACCCAGTTACTGGGAAATGCCAATATCCTAAGGTTACAACGGTCAGACTTTCGGGCTTCTGACTTCCCGTAACGACTGTCATAGGTATTCGTATACCACCCGGGACCGACTGTTTAACGTGCTGTCCGAGACACGGAGGGGTCTCGATGTGTAACGAATGGTCACCCATCCACAGACTGACTATGGCAAGCGCAACTTAAGCTCGTATTTTTTATTTATTTACCTTGTCTATCGGTCTTGTGGACCGTTTCTACGTAACCGGGCAGTTATTGGCGAGATCTGAAGGGTCTCCAACCAATGGGGACGAGTAAAATACTTAACCTAAGCTAACTACTAACATCATGACTACTAGCAACAACAGCAGCACCAAGGGCGACCCCTAATGGGACTCGAACCTCGGCTTAGGGCGTTGCTGGCGGGAGTACTGGGGGGAGACAGCTTGATGAGGGCTGAATTATCAGTGATAACCACACAAATCGTAATGATCAACACTTTATATTTAATGTTTATCTCTCCAAATAACCTTGATTTTCAAGACTGCCTTATTGGTCTAGTGGTCGTAAGCGCGACTGCTGAGCATGGGGTCCTGGGTTCGATCCACAGGTCGGGTAAAGTGTTATTGGGTTTTTCCATTAGGAATTTCTCAGTAGCAGCCTGGAGTCTGGATTTGGTCCCGATTAATGGCAATAGGCTCGCCCCCTATTACATGGTACGACTGGCGAAACGAGGGTTTACTAAAAAAAAACACCTCTGCCGAACCCTTCGGGGAATGTAAGTTGTGATGTTATGTTATCTCTCCAAATACCAGTATAGAAAAATTCCGTAACAAAATATTACACAAACCCATTGTAGACGAATCGTAGCTATGAGATTATCGTTAAAATAAATTTTAACTTATTTCACAGTTACAAAATTATTACGGCTATGTATCGATGTGTTAATATACGTTATGAAATAGCTTTATATAGATAATTTTGATTTGTTAAATTGTATTATGATGGTTATTGTTTTTTAGCTTTATTGTTATGACAAAATATAGTGGTAGAAAAAGAGGCTAATTGAGTATTATGTTGTATAAGTTACAGATTTAAATATTAGGATACATTTAATGGCGATAGGTAAGTATGAAATAAATACTGTCTTTGATGCGTAGGTACCCAAGCATTGACGACACGTTTGGTGCAGTGGCTATACGATCGGCTTCTGCACTACGGGTCCTGAGTTATATTCCCGCACGGATCAAATACTTGTATGTTCTACAGATAGTTGTTCCAGGTCTGGGCGTTTGTGCGTGTGAAGATTTGTGTCTGTAAAAGCAGCCACGATACAGGAGAAATCCTAGTGTGGGGCAATGTTATCACCGATATTTTTCATCTTCTACTTATAATAATTCTAGCGAACCCGGCAGACGTCGCCCTGCCCAGAAAAGCAGCGCCACCTACCGGGTCCAATTGTGTTTTCAAACCATCCAGGAACCCATTGAAATATACACATAAAATTTCATCCAAATCGGTCCAGCCGTTTAGGAGGAGTTAGGTGGCATAAACACGTAGGTACATCGTCGCCTATCGTGTATCTATGGGAAACACAAGTATTTTTATTCCTCGCTTAGCTGCTAAGAACATAATGATAACATAATAAAATATAATTTCCTATTTTCATTTCAAAGCCAGCATTTGACCAGCAGTGATAGCCTAGTGGTGTGACCGTCGGACTGCCAAACTGTCGGTCTCGATTTCGAACCCAAGGCACGCACCTCTGACTTTTCAGATTCATGTGCATATTGTACAATTATCACTTGCTTAAAAACGGTGAAGGAAAATATCGTGAGGAAACCGGCATGCCTGAGAGATATTTCTCGACGGCGTGTGAAGCCAAGTCAGAGGCACATGGGCGGCATAAACTCTGACATTAGGTTAGTCACTAACCACACCTAAAAAGAAGACTTCAAAGCCGACATTACATAATTTAATATTCCTTCTGCGATAAAAAGAAATGTACAGATCTAATGCATTTTTTATTAATATTGACAAGCTAATCAATAGACACCAATCTGTTGGCCAGCCATGTAGAACTGACCACCGATACCTCTGACTATGTGAGTGTCTGTTAGATTTGATTGGAGCAGCTACATCCGGCTCACAGATAAAATTAGCCATTCATCTCACACCAGCATCACAAAATCTAGTACATCTAATTTCTAACGGTGCACTAAGGTCACAGAGAATCATTACAAATTCATTAGTGCCCATGTTACGGCACAATAGATGCCGCCGCGCGTGTTGTGCATCGGACGTTTCTAAAAACGACCGGCCCTGAAGCATTGAAGGTCATTGTGCAATAAATTCGTATTCAATATGCGACTGTAAAAATAACTGTTTAGGCGATAAATATTCTGAGAGCGTTAGTTTAACAGTGTTGCAGAGGTAACTGCTTATTTACATGTAATTGGTCGAAATTGGCAATTTGATTGCGTTTATCTGTTTATAAGAAAATAGAGGGTCAATTGGCTGTCGAAGCAATGCGAAGATTGAAGGACTGGAGAGAAGTTTTATTGATTTTTGTGTGATTTTTGCGAAACTTGTTCTGTCTAGCTTTTTCCCAACTATGTTGGGGTCAGCTTCCAATCTAACTAGATGCGGCTGAATACCAGTATTTTACACGGAGCGACTGCCATCAGACCTCCGAAACCCAGTTACAGTTGTCAGACTTTCGGGATTCTGACTACCCGTAACGACTGTCATAGATATTCTCATAACACCCGGGGACGGTTTAACGTGCACTCCGAAGCACAGAGAGGTCTCGATGTGTAACGAACGGTCACCCATGCACGGACTGACCGCGGCAAGCGCAGTTTACCTTGCAAATCGTATGATTCATTCGATTTTTTTAACCACAAGCCCCACAAGATTTTACCGAAACAAATTCATTTTTAATTTCTAGATACAAGAAAAAATATATGTTAAACAGAAAAAGAGGGTTTAGATCTACATGTAAAAAGTACAATACAAAGCTTTGGCCAAACATAAAGTATGTTTTGCCAGTTTCGTATTGTACTCTCAATCCTTTTTTAGATCCTTAAAAAAAGAGGAAGGTCAAAGTCTAGATTAAACAAATGAACAGGATTTTAAATGTAGGTATGTGTCACTCCAAAGTATCACACGTATTCTCGGTTGTACTTTTTCAATAAGCCACGGCGTGACCATTGTATAACAACATGGAGCAAATGTCAAACTGAGTAAAAAGAAAAGTTAATCGCATCGGAATCTATGAAACACAGCCGACATTTCGCAAGATGAGTGCAAAATAAGTGTTAGATAGTGTACGTGGGTGGGTGGTGTAAGTTATAAGCGTTTTACGTGGAAAACAATTTTTTATCCACAATCCTGCGACGGGTTGTGCTATTACTTATTAGTTTATTTACGAGTACCTGCCGTTCTTCATAATTAATTGATGTATTAAGTATTTAAGATTAACTTGTATTTCTCAATTTAAGTGAATAAAAATGTCTGAAACCGTAAAAGTTTGGAAGTAAAATGAAACCAAAAGAATACTCACGACGTCTTATTACAATTCAATTAAAGGAATATGTATTTGTAAGAATAGATCATCAGAATTAAGTATCAGTCTGTAAATGTTTAGTAGCGACCACCTAATGAACCGCTTTTAATGGTCTTTTTAGCAAGTTTCCAAAGAGTTACTTAATCAACTTTTGTTGGACCCATATCTTAGTGAAGTTTTATTAGTATTGAATCTCTGTTGATGACGTACCGTATACTTACATAATAAAATAATTACATTATGTATATTTATTTAATTGATTCCGCCCATAAATATTTCTTTACGATTTATAACAACAAAGTCAATATAACACAAAAACAGTAGCTTAACGATGATGACACGCAATTTACGGTTGATTTTACATAAACTAAAGTCATTTTTTTTTCCTCCTTTCACTTACCATTCATAGGCATAGAGTCAACTTCGGCCTGTCCACAATATTTTGCTCAGTCATCATTTATCATCATTACTTATGATACATCTACACTAATTAACAAAAAAATTACTTTAATGTTTTTTGTACTGTAATCAAAGTTATATATGATACTCTAATCAATCAGGTATTCAATTATGATAGCAAGTTAGTTATCTTTTACATACAATAATTATATTGGGCTCGATACATCATATTTGTTTTTGCTTTTTGATTTAACGAAACGATTTATTTATAGAACTTGCCGGGTTACAGCGCATTGGAACGGAACTACATTATAACAATTATTATTAGACAACCAAATGGGATATGAACTTGGAATAATAGCAACATTTTGTAATCAGAATAGGTAAAAAGTTCACAGCTGTGTATAAACGGTGATGTAAGGTCTACATATCTAAAGCAGGAAATATTATTAAAAGACTAACAGCTTATGACCTGCACCACAAAATAAACTGTAAAATGATGAAATGTCAGAAATAATATAAGCTCTCGAATTCTCACTTTGACCTTAAAGCAGCTAATGAGAGGTGTACTTCAATTTGTTCCAACTTGTGTGTGACCATACAATTTATTTCAACGACTTGTATGTGACCATACAATTTGTGTCAGTGCTTGCATTACTCATATTAAACTTAAGAGAGTTCTGTCTAGCCTTTTCTCAACTATGTTGGGGTCAGCTTCTAGTCTAACCAGATGCGGGTAAATATCAGTATTTTACACGAAGCAACTGCTTCCGTAACCTAGTTACTGGGCAATGCCGATATCCTAAGGTTAAATCGGTTGTCAGACTTTCGGATTTCTGACTACCCGTAACGACTGTCATAGGTATGACACCCGGGACCGACGGTTTAACGTGCTCTCCGCGACCCGAAGGGGTCTCAATGTGTAACGAACGGTCCACTACCCATCGGTAACCCATCCACGGACTGACCATCAAACGTAAGAGAGTAGTTTACCTAAAAAATATTGGAGTCAATCATAAATAACGGTTGTGAGATACCTTCATGTACTTATTACATAGAAATAAACTGTCTGACGGGTTGCGGTGAATCCTGTAACCCCCGGAATGGAAGGACACCGGGGTGGTTTAAGACAATAAAAACTTTGAAAGTGCCTGAATCTTGAAACTCTGGTTTATATTCTTGGTGAGGCTACGTGTACTTAAGTGGTACTCCTCGACGGATGTCTGTGGTTTTTAAATTCACTTCTAATCTTTCAAAGATCTCTGCACTGTTATTCGATTACCAAACTTCATTTTTTTACTGGATAAGCTACTTATGGATACCCTCCACCCTAGGACCCTAGGAAAGGCGGAGGGTTACACCTAGTTCTAACCACCTGCTACCGGGCGCACCTAGTTGTAGCCGGCTTAGGCTATGTGTAACCGCACTACGGCTTTTAGCCATAACACACCCACGATACAGGAGACATCTTAGTGTGGGGCAAAGAATAAAAAATAAATAAAAAGTCAAACAGGTATCAATCATTATTTGAAAAGTGATACTTTTCTCTACGTACTACGGACAATTAAAATAAGAAGGCGTTTACTGCAATTTGCAATATTACTTCTGTAGCAATTGTTAATAATTGCGTGGGATGTTCGCACGCTCGATTATTCTATTAAAGGTAGAAAAAATACTATGAGGCCTCGTTTATGGAGATGCGGGATTCGCCGCGAACTGTGCCGCGCTTACCGCCGCGTATTGTAGGTACACATACAACTACAACTCAAACAATAAGTGTGGAAAAACGCATTACCATAAACGCTGTAATACCTCGTCATTATGTTTGTATTGTCCGCTTCATACCTAGCATTACGCTCCGCGCTATGCTTCCCGTCTCCATAAACGGGGACGTGGAGCGTAATGCGGTATTTTACACGGAGCAACTGCCATCAGGCCTCCGCAACCCAGTTACAGGGCAATGCTGATATCTTAAGGTTAGACCGGTTGTCAGACTTCCGGGCTTCTGGCTTCCCGTAACGACTGTCGTAGGTATTCGTATGACACCCGAGATCGACTGTTTAACGTGCTCTCCGAGACACGGAGGGGTCTCGATGTGTATCGAAAGTTACTCATCCACAGACTGACCGCAGCAAGCGCAGCTTAACTTGGCAAATCGCTTAACAGTTGTTAATTAGCTATGAGGCCATTTAAGCGCTCATAAACGCTGTAATACGTCGTCATTATGTTTGTAAGTCCGCTTTCCGCCCCGCCCCACGCTCTGTTCTACGCTCCGCATCTCCAAAAACGTGGCCTCAGTAGGTATTAATTAGCAATAATTGCCGCTTTTTTATGTATTTTCTCTTCTGAGACCTTTGATTATTACTTACTCAATTTTTAATAGAATTATAAAGCCAAACACTAATTCCTTTTGCACTAAGTACGCAAATAAAATCTAAATCTTTGCGGTTAGACTAATAGCTCATGATTATTTTCACTACTTATTTAATTAAGTTAGAGAAATTTTAGAAACATCAAATAGTTAAATTGATTGCTTGATTAGCCTTAATTCTGGTTTCTCGTTTCACATAGAATTTTATTGCTTAGGAATACGAAAGAAATAATCTTTACTTAACCCCGATTGTTCTACTAAGAATATTATAAATTTAATTGTAGGTATTATGCCACATTAACGGGCGGCAGCTGTGTTTTGTTATGTAACTTGGTCCAGTTTGGCCCAAATCACACCTGATGCTTAGACAAGCTCACTGGACTCCTCTCTATCCCTCCGGCCCTGACATATACACAACGGAACACAGTAAACAACTTTAGGCCCCTAGCGGACGACGGACTTTTTAACAGGCAGACTACCGCGGACATTGTGCTGGTTGCCGAGAGTGGCCTAGAGGTCCTGAGAAAATTGGAGGAATGGTGGCAAAGACTGGAGAGTGTTGGCTTGAAAATGAGCAGAAGCAAAACGCAGTATATGTTTTGCGATTTCGGCGGTCTCCCCAGTCTTATGCCTATTATTCTCGCCGGTATATCCTTACCAGTCTGCTCCGACTTCCGGTACCTTGGGTCACTCGTCCAAGGGGATGGTGAAATTGACCGAGACGTTACGCATCGGATCAACTCAGGTTGGATGAAATGGCGACAGGTCACAGGGACAACTTGTGACCAACGGATGCCCCTCAAGCTGAAGGGCAAAATCTACAAATCCATTATAAGACCTGTCGTGCTGTACGGATCAGAGTGTTGGGCCGTGAAGAAGACGGATGAAAGAAGATTACACGTAGCGGAGATGAGAATGTTGAGATGGATGTGTGGAGTGACGCGAGTGGATAAAGTAAGAAATAAGTATATTAGAGGAAGTTTGAAAGTGGCACCAGTGACACAAAAGTTGAAAGGAAAGCGTTTGTCTTGGTATGGGCATGTGCTGAGGAGGGATGAAAACACATGTGACTAAGACAGTGATGAATATGAATGTTGATGGATGGAGGGGGAGAGGGAGACCTAAGAAAAGATGGATGGATTGTGTGAGGGAGGATATGAAAGATAAGGGAGTAAATGATAATGAGACGGCTGACAGGGAACTGACAGGGATGAGTGGAAGAGAAAAACATATTGCGCCATACCCAAGTAACTTGGGACCAGGGCAGGAAGATGATGACTACCGCGGACAAAACATAGCTACCAACCACGTGCCGAATGTCCCGACGGGCAGCAACTACCAACCACTGTCATGCTTGTCCACGACAGTCCACTGGATAAAAAGACCGTCGTCTGCACAGGGCCTTAATGTGAAGGTGGTAGCTAATAGCCTGTCGGACCGTATCCTACCGCCAAGCAAAACACACTATCCCATATTTTTTGTAGTTCACTGTTAAATAGGCCTCGTCGATTGCTGGTATTTTATTTTTATTCAAGAGGAACAACAAACAGCTACAATATAAAGTATAGAAACAAGAAATATACAAAACATATAGACAATATTGCAGCCCACAACGCTGTTCACAGATTAACGATAAGATACAATACAGTGAAAATAATGAAAATAATCGCTAGGGTTACAAATACAAAGAAAAATACTGAATAACACTCAAGAAAGCTCCTTAAGTATAAGACTTTTGAACCTATAGGGAGCACATGCAAAAATGTCTATATGTTCAAAAGTTCTATTGTAGGAAACGACCATTCTAGTAGTACGGTAAGTTATACTATTAATGAGGAAATGGGCTCCCACTCGCCAGCCACAATGCGCACTTTTTATCTGGTGAAAGTCAGAGCTCATCCATTTGATAAAACTCCTTAGCATACAAAATCTATCAGAAAAAAGCCTCTTAGGACCAGTTTTGCATAAACAAAAAAAAAACAAAAAATCCCAGTCTCAGATCCACTTTTGATAAATTAGCTATATTGATATTGACACTTGACATACATACAGGTTACGTCAAAATCGACCTTGATCTGAACCAAGTCAATGTGCACACACGTAAGGATTCTAAACAGCTCCTTAAGTACCAATTGTTTTGGTCCTTCGATATGTTTTGCAATGTTGGCAGTGAAATGACATTCATGAAGGTCGGACGCGTCTATACTTTGTAAAATAATCTTGATACGTGACAGCTGTCATATCTCAACCAACAACATAACTTTGAACAAGTGTTTCGATAATAATATTCGTTTAAATCAGGAACATTTTGTCTTACTATTATTTATAACTAGCTACCCGTCCCGGCTTCGCACGGGTGGACATTTTTCCCGTTTTTGCAACATTTTTCATTTATACTCCGCTCCTATTGGTCGTAGCGTGATTTTATATAGCCTATAACCTTCCTCGATAAATGGACTAACCAACACAAAAAAAATGTTTCAATTCCAACCAGTAGTTCTTGAGATTAGCGCGTTCAAACAAACAAACTTTTCAGCTTTATAATATTAGTACAGATTAACTAAAAGTAATATAATTTACATTTAAATTACACGTTATGCCTTAAATTGCATGTCACTCTGACAATTGTCACGTATCAAGCTATATTATACAAAGTATAATTTAAAATCTGTACTCATTAAAACACGCAGTGCATAATATCAGCAAGCACATTGGGTCACCCGCGCGACGGCTCAACGAGTATTCCCAAGGAGGGTTGATGTCAGGCAGGCGGCCGATCATAAAACAATAAGTCAAAACCTCTAACAACACGTACATGTTGTGCCGACCCCACCTAGTGTGGGATAAAGGCAGGAAGAAGAAGACTCATTAAAACACGTGCTATTTCGAAAAATCTATGGAAGAATGCAATTGCTTTTAACTATATCTTAAAATAGATACGTGAGGACCTATTGAACCCAGTAAAAGGGTAAAATTTAAGGATTAACCGTTTGTTCTATCCTGTGGATGGGTGACCGTTCGTTGCACTTTGAGACCCCTCCGTGCCTCAGAGAGCACGTTATACCGTCACGGGTGACATACGAATACCTATGACGGTCATTAAGGGCAGTCAAAGGCTCGAAAGTCTGACAACCGATCTAACCTTAGGGTATCGGCATTGACCGCAGTAACTGGGTTGCGGAGGTCTGATGGCAGTCGCTTCGTGTAAAATACTGGTATTCAGCCGCATCTGGTTAGACTGAAAGCTGACCCCAATATGGGAAAAGGCTAGGCAGAACGAACGTTATTCTATCCTGTATTTCAACCATATTTTGGTACATATCGCACTGCTATATTAATAGTGTATCAACTCAAAATTAAGCTTTTTTCAGAGACGACAGAAAACTGATTAATTAAAGAAAGAAAGAAAGAAAGAAAGAAATTTATTTGGCACGAAAGCAGTCAGACACACAGACAAAAAAAACCATAGGAGACAAAAAATAAAAAATAAATAAAGTAGCTGTATGTCTAGCGGCTGCGCCAAATAGCCTAATTACCTACTTCCTGTTATAGATTACAAATGAAGTGAAGGAATTAATGAATAACGTGTGATGATTTGTGTTTGTAAACGCACCGACGATACAAGAGAAACACAAGTATAGGGAAATGTTTTTAAAAAAAAAGAAAAGACCTATCTCAAATTGATCAAATTTTGAGTTGATACAGTATTAGTCTAGTAGTGCGATATATGAGTTTATCATAACAACTAATTTCGTGTCGATTATTTCCTTTTAAATTTTGTACCTACAGCTTTGTTGCACGTAGATACGGATTTAAATATACACAAAATTCTTAGAAAATTAGATAACGTAGTCACACATAAATACTAAAAGAAATCACATCGTTCTGTTACATTATAAAGTTAATATTTGCGAAAATCGCGGAGAATTCTAATTATACCGATGTATCAATGTCCAAAACCAATATGCTACAAGCAGAGACATTATTTAAAAAAACAAGATTGTAGATTTGATTTATCATGTCTATGAGATGTTCAACTCGTTTTACAACTGCTTTTTTGCTAGTTGGTAGGATCTATACGGTCCGTCTGGCTAGCTACCACCATCATATTAAAGTCCGGCGCCAAGCAGTTTACTGTGTTCCGTCGTGTGTATGCGAGAGCCAGGGGGGTATAGGGAAATCCCTCTGTTCCTTGGATTCGTGCGCTCCATCTTAGACCCTGTCTGGGCTTACCATCAGGTGAGACTATGGTCAAACGTGACCAAGATGAAATATAAAAAAAACATCTTGAAAAATTAATGACTCTTACACATAACATAATATCACGCCTGTATTCCGAGAAGGGTTGGGCAGAGATGTATAGTAACATCCTCATTTCGCCCATGTGATAGGGGACGAGCCTATTGCCATCAACCGAGTACAAATCCAAACTCCGGGCTGCTACTGAGGTATTACACACGGAAAAACCCAATAACACTGCCCGACCTGATTGCATCTGAATTCGACTTTTCATAAGCACCTGTATTGGTTTATGTGAAATAAAAAAAAATGATTTTGATTTTTGATTTTGACCTGGAGATCGATCCCAGAACCTCGCAATCAGCAGTCGCGCTTGCGTAAAAGATGGATTATGGATTTAATGGATATCAGTCCATGCTAGATTAAGTGGTTTCCATGCAAGTCATGCCTGTAGCAGAATTGTAGATCGTAGAGTGTTTGTTTGACTGACCATTTTTTTTAAGCGATTTGATTAAGTTGCGTCTAAAAAATAAATTTCTCATTTCTAATAGTAAGCAAAAATACAAAATGTACCTTACAGTGGACATAAAAGTAACAAAGTGTTAAGGCTGATTTACATGGGGATAGTTTTTCGAAACGAGTCTCACGTTGACTCCGTTTTCGTCGCCGAGAAAGACAAAGTCAGAATGAGGTTCACTTCAATAAACTATCCACGTGTAACTCAACCTTTAGCCTTCAGGGGGCGACGAACAGCCCGAGGGACGAGTACAATTCTTGAAAAGATGAGGTGATAGAAAGGAAGTCTTACCTATAAGTGGGATGATAATATGAACTGAATACATAATCAGCGCATTACTGTCCCATTGCTGAGCACGGGCTTCTTCTCAGAATGACACGAGTTTAGGCCTTAGGTGCGGGTTCTGCAGATTACACCATTGAATAAATCAATGGAAGTTAATATTACATAGAAAAAAAAAAGAAAAAAATATCTTTCGACTTCGCCGCATATAACTACAAAAAACGAAATATTACATGAAAATTAAAAAATGCTTAAACTTCAGTCTCGATTTCGTGCAATATCGTGAAATCTATTTTAAATTTATCGTGTAGGTACCTAAAGCAATACGTTAACTAAGTCACGACTAAGTCACGACGTATCGGAGCGTCCCACCTCGACCTCGGTGCACATTTCGCGTCGCATATTCACGAGTAGATCCAGCAGCTGTGGTCGATTGGTAACGCTACTGCATAAAGAGAACGTATCGTAAGGCGTCGTCCTAATTCGTGGGTTGTCGCGCGATCGTACGATGCGATGGTGCGCATTTAATACTCTATCAAAAATCTTGAGATAAAATGGTGTTGTTACGATTTTTAATACAACAATTTGGTCCTAAAAAGCCATCTTAAAAGTTTATATTAGAAAATATTACGCGAATGCTACACGCTCAATATTTATCGTGATATTTGGCTCGCGATCCTGTATCGTGATATTTATTGAGCGTTCAAACAATCAATACATTGATATACGAGCCCGTTCACACAGCGGATCCGTCGGTACTGTATGTGTTGTTCACATCTGTACCGACGGATCAGTTAAACAAATGGCAGCTGAATCGCATCTAGCAGGCAGAATACGATAAAAATAACGGATCCAGTATTTTTTACTGGATTCGGAATACTGTCGTGTATGTGAACTCGCTCATACAACTACAGGCGCCATCACCAAAATAAAAACGGATCCACTAAAACGGATCCTGTAAACAGTTTCTGGGTGAACTAGCTGTAAACGCTCAATACATATTACGATCCTGGATCACGATCCAAATATCTCGATAAATATTGAACGTGTAGCATGTGCCCACCGAACATTAAAAAAATTGATTGAGCATTCGCACCATCGCATCGCATGATCCCGCGACGTCCCGCCATTTAGGACGTCGCCTTACACTAATGTTGCACAAGTTGAATTGAATCTTCGTCAGCGTTTTCTCTAAGTATTCCATGTTTAAAAGAAGTCGTGTAGTCATTAACAGCATTGGCTAATGTTTGACCAGCTCTTTAGTCTAATATATTGCTTTTAATGCATAGTAACTACCATGTGGATGCCAGGCACTTCGAGGTAGACTAGAATTTTCAATTACGCTGTCTGATCAGGTACATGCTGCTACTGATTCACCGTGATAATCTCACTTTTTTAATTCTTTAACACGACTGCGTTTGGTTCTTGTCACACCTGACAGTAAGCACAGCTAGGATCTAAGATGGAGCAAACGAATCCAAGTAGCAAAGATATAGAAGGCCTTCCCTATACCTCTCTAGCTCTCACATATAAATGACGGAACACAGTAAACTGCTTGGCGCCGGACATAAATGTGAGGGTGGTAGGTAGCTTGGCGGAACGTATTTATTTATTTATTATTCTTTACTGTACATAATAAGTACACCGGTAAGAAACAAAAGGAACACAAAGATTTACACAATATGTACAATGGGCGGTCTTATCGCACAAGGCGATCTCTTCCAGACAACCTTAGGATGGACTGGAAGAACGGAAGTAGATATCGGGCAGTCTTGGTGTACAAGTACGTATCGTACATAATACTAGTATCTCCTGCCCTGGTCCCAAGTTACTTGGGGTCGGCGCAATATGTTTTTCTCTTCCACTCTTCCCTGTCAGCCGTCTCATTATCATTTACTCCCTTATCTTTCATATCCATTTCATATCGTACATAATACTACTTAGATACAATAATCATAATATACATATCAATTATTACACAAATATATAAAATAGAAAGAAAAACGTAATACATATAAATTAAACAAACTAATAAATAAATATATTATAAATAAATTATAAATAAGAAAGTAGATGAAATGTGAGCGATAATCAAGAAATAGCAAATTAAAGTGACATGGTAATGTTTATAAATGTTACCACCAAGTAAATACCTAAGCAGTTGTAGAACCAGTTGAACATCTGACTTTAGTATAAGGGTGGTAGCTAGCCAGGCGGACTGAAAAATTCCTACCACCAAGCGTGCTGAGTTTCGTTGAATCTTACAACACGCGCCTATTCTATTTCTCTGGCTCAACCTTCGGGGAATACAAGCGTGAACACCTACATTGAAAAATATTGACCATCGTTAGTCAATGATAGTATGTGTGCCACCCCTAACTACCTAAACATTCATAACCGCCACGCGATAATAGAAATGAAAGTAGAAGTAGAAATTCGGATTTTTTCCTTTGAAATAAAACAAGTCTTATAATTTCTACAATACAACATACTTACGTATATTAAGTGTTCATCATGAATTAATTTAAATATTTATACAATTAGGAGATTTAGGAGACTAGGATTTCACATTTAGTCAATTAGTTAGTATCAATGTCCACTAGTGAGAGGATATCTCACAGAGAATGGTTTTTCCTATACGAAATTAATTTCACTATAAATCTTTCAATGTCATATTCTAAGTCCATATCAGTGTCACATCTTGAATCTTTCTTATATATATAAAACAGTTCTATTACTGACAGACTGACAGACAACGCAAGCCCGCTTTGGCGTTGGTTCGGGTGCAAATCCTATACATTTTGGAGCCAGAGACATGCATTTAGTTAGAATTTACAGAAACCAGCGCCGCGCCGGCGCCGTATAGTCTCAAATTATGATGCAAAGTCTGGCCCGAAACAATTTGATAAAAAAGAAAAACCATTTGGTAATTTATTTTAAAAAAATTGTAAGTAGTAAAAAAAATGCATGAGTTTTAACAGATAAATTACAAACATTTTAAATGAAACACTCAAAAAGATTGTTTAAACCATTTTGAGTTATTTGAATCTCATATAAAAAACATTGGTATTTTTTAAATCGATCAAATTAATTTTCCAAATATATTCTATGTTTATAACTATTCTGTTAAAACTCGTGTCAATTTTTTACTACTGTTTTTTTTAAATAAATTACCTACTTACCAATTTTTTTTTTACTTTTTTATGAAATTGGTTCGGGGCAAACTATAGGCGATGTACCTATTAAATTTTTCTCGTTTTTGAAAAACATCATTACTCATTCGTAACATGACACCGTATGTTATGGTAACGGACATTACCTATATGTTTTCTTCTGCCTTCGTCAACTGTTTAGAAACAAGGTATTTTGTATAATTACTAATTTAGTCATTTACATAAGTGTCGTAAGAATCATTAAGGGCATCAAAAATATATTAATCACTTTTCAATGTCGCGTTTAGAAATATGTAATTATAGGCGGAGAGCTAAAGATATAAATCTTCCCTTATAGAGTTCAGAAAGCAATGCATATTGTTTGACCTTAACGATAATTTAACTTACACTAATAGCTAGGCACAATGAGTTATCTTTACATAGTACAAAACAAAGTCGCTCCTGCTGTCTGTACGCTTAGATCTTTTAAACTACGCAACGGATTTTAGTGCAGTTTTCAGCAATAGATAGTGATTCAAGTGGAAGGTTTATATATCCCACAGTATCTACATTGCACCCGTGCGAAGCCGGGGCGGGTCGCTAGTTATAAAATAATGCAATTTAATCTATCAATACTGCGATGGCGCCTAAAAGGGCACAACTGAAGATGCAACGATAACTTGACCCTCAACTGTCGCCTTCAACCTCGCCCACGTGTGGTGTACCCCTCCAACGCCTAAATACCCCAGGGCGGTGATGAGCAGCAGAGATACTTACTGGTGTGGGAAGCCTGGTCCTGCAGTCAGCAAAATGTTACCTCAACTTGGTGTGGACTTCTTCTTTTCGCGTAGTTAGTGACCAACCTGGTATCAGAGTTTATGCCGCCCATGCGCCTCTGACTTGGCTTCACATGCCGTCGAGAAATATTTCACAGGCATGCCGGTTTCCTCACGATGTTTTCCTTCACCGTTTTTAAGCAAGTGATAATTATAGAATACGCACATGAATCCGAAAACTCAGAGGTGCGTGCCTTGGGTTCGAACTCGAGACCTATGACTTGGCAGTCTGACGGTCACAGTATTAGGCTATCACTATGGAGTGGTGACAACGGG
Source organism: Amphipyra berbera (assembly GCA_910594945.2). Lineage (NCBI taxonomy): Eukaryota > Metazoa > Arthropoda > Insecta > Lepidoptera > Noctuidae > Amphipyra > Amphipyra berbera. Next base: position 1,285,557 of record OU343136.1, on the reverse strand, counting down.
GAACACATCTTTGAATGAATACTTTGAAACCCGAGAGTGAAGTAAAGCGTTCTTGACAACCATTTTAAAATATTAATTACGATGATATTTTAAATTATATCACAAGCTCCTGGTCTATTAAGTTTTTTTTTGACAAATTGATATTGCCCAGAAAATATTTCGTTGATTCATCAACGTGCGTTGATTTGTTACGTTCAGAAATTAGTTTCTCAATGATTAATTCATTAGATACGCTTTTTTTAAATGCCGTTTATTTTTAGTATTGCATAATTTTTATTCAAAAAATGCGTAAAATTTTGCATACTCGAGTAATTATTATAGCTTTATTTCATAATTTGTATTTTGACCTGACATTGGGAATTATTTTGTTTTTTTTTAAACATTAAGATTTCGATTTTTTTCATCTGTTTGGAAGTCGGTAAGGTGTAGTATTTGTAAAGTGGAACTTACGTCTACTATACTAGTGGTTACAAAAACTGAAACAAAACGGGGTGCATGGAAGTGCATCGTCAAGTTCCGGAAAGTAGGGTCATGTAGCATTTTTGTTACCATAAACTCTATGTACCTAACTATTTTCACATTATGTTTGTGTTCTACTAAGGAGAGCTACGAGAAGCCTTTACTCAAAAGTAGGTAGATTCAGACTGTGAATGCCAATTAGAATTTTCCATATATTTATTCAAAGATAAAGACTCATTGGTACAAAATGGACGTCTGGTGACTTGTTGTGATGAACTATAAGCCCATCACAACAATATAGCAGTAATAGCCTAGTGGTGTGACCGTCGGACTGCCAAGTCATAGGTCTCGAGTTCGAACCCAAGGCACACACCTCTGACTTTTCGGATTCATGTGTGTATTGTATAATTATCACTTGCTTAAAATATGGTGAACGAAAACATCGCGAGAAAACCGGCATGCTTGAGATGTATTTCTCGACGGCATGTGTAGCCAAGTCAGAGACCCATGGGCGGCATAAACTCTGTCACCAGGTTAGTCACTAACCACATGAAAAGAAGAAGAAGTCCATTTCATATAACATTAGACATAAGTGGCCCACCAAGACTGATATCTACACATTACGTAACATCACGCCTGTATTCCCCGAAGATTTGGGCAGAGGTGTATTAACACCCTCATTTCACCGTTATGTTTAAGTTCCATGTAATAGGGGGCGAGCGTATTGCCACCAACCGGGCACAAATCCAAGCTCCGGGATGCTACCGAAGAATTTCACACGGAAAAACCCAATAACGTATTGCTTGACCTAGGGATCGAACCCAGAACCTCACGAATAGCAGTCGCGCTTGCCAACACTAGACCACCACTAGACTAGTATCTTTTAAACCATCCTCCTCCTCAAATAAAGTTTCAGCTCATCTTGATTGACCGTTAAGGTTCATAAAAGCATAATACTGTGTTGAATATCTGCTGGAATCAAACATGTTGTTTATTTCTATACATGTCCTTGCTAAAATGGTTGTTATTTACCTAATATTATACCTATGAAATAGAACGAAGGTTTAGTGTCGGAGGCAATAGTGTGTACATAGGTGAGGAATGCATTTAATTTTATTGCTATTGGTTTTCCCTATTTGTGAACCTGGCCTATCGCTTAGGAGCATACATTTACGAATGTCATTTTTCTAATTAAAAGTTTACGTTTTGTCGTGAGTCATCTATCTATAGGTATACATATATAATTATTTGTCCTGACTGACTGACTTGTTCATCAACGCAGAGCCTAAACCGCTGGGGCTACAAACTTGAAATTTGGACAGTAGGTTTCTTTTGTGACGTAGGCATCCACTAAGAAAGGATTTTTGGAGATTCTACCCCTAAGGGAGTAAAATAGGGGATGGAAGTTTGTATGAAAAGTCACGCGGACGAAGTCGCGGGCTAGGTGCTAGTTATATTATATCTAGAGTTAAAAAATTGCAGTATTTTCAACCTTATATGGGGACATACAAAGTCATCAACTCTGAGCTAAGGTCCACAAGTAATGCACTTAGCACAACTAAACATAGGTACTTAATTGAGCATAAAAAGTCTACATTGATGAATCATGAATCTAAAAATAACGTCGTATCGTATGATTTACGATGTTATACCAAGTTTTATGTGTATGTCCACTATTAACAATTTAGCACTGATTGCGTAGTCTTCTTAGTATACAGTAGCCGTCTCTGGCCCCGATTCTATTGAGCATCGACTAAACTTAACTAAAAATATTGCTATCCCTTACTTGCAGATAAAATAAGAAAGAGATGGAATGATATTAGAGCTATAAAATTAGGTCAAACTAAAATTTCCTAGACGACACCTCAGCATATGCCCCCTAAAACACAGTGATGTTCAACAAGTACAAAAAATTATTCGTATATTTCATGTTTCGCCTGTTAATAAGAAAAACTAAGATTGTTTGTAAAATAATTTTGCTGATTTTTATATAACAATATTTTTAGTTAAGTTTAGTGGGTATGCAACAGAATAAGCACCGCTGACTCACTGTGGAAGTAGAAATAACTTTTACCTATTTACTTTAGGACAATATGTGTTTGTTATGATTTACATGATTCTCTACCGGTTACATGGCAGCTGACAGCTGAGATAGTTCACATTTTTAACCCGTTCTGCGAGCTACTACAGTGTATCCATTATTTATATCGTTCAACAAGCTACTACAGTAGGTATCCATGATTTGGCTGACAGAGGAATCTGCGGCAAAGTTATGTATTAGAAACATCAACACTACTTACTTAAAGAATGGGATTGAAATTAGCAGATGTAGGTACTATGTGCATGAGCGAGATACAAATAACGGCAACAATAGAAGCGCCACCATTTTCAGTCAATTCGATTCACTTTTATTTCCAAAGTATTACAATATAATTTATGACAACAACAGAACATGCAATCAAAACATAAAAAATAGGGTTCAGTCTTTGCTTCCCAAAATAGAGCGGTAAGGTCCTGTGTTATGGGATACCTAAGCAACGCTCTTCCCTCCAGCATTGTGATACAGTACAATGATGAAGATTGTTCAGTGTGCATCCCATTCTATATGTAATCGGGTTGTAGTTGCTTTTTACCTCTGTAAGCATGGACTGTCAAGATTATGTTTGGGATAGATTGAATGAACATCAATAAAGCCATTTGAAATTAAACTCGATTCACCAGGTTCGGATCTGCTAAAGATAAATGACTCCTTGAAGAAAAAACCGCGTACTGGTCCACCAATACAATCTGAAGAAATTGAATGGAGTACTATTCGATACAAAATGCAGTAAACGAAGTTTGTAGGATACTTTTCTTACACGGCTAGACCAATAGATTACAATGAAAATTACAAAGATGTAGACTTAGCACAACTATGTGTGACCATACATTATATTCCATTGAACATTTAAGAATCTCAGTGCAAGAGTCCAAACACTACAACACAAACACTAACGTGACAGGTTCTTAGGTTAGGTTGGTAGATACCACTTATCTCAGCATTGACCATGCAGGTAATACCTAATACAAACATAATTTAATTAAATTCGTCTTCAAATAGATCAAAATACTGAGATGAACCGAAACTCCTCGCTAACCAACGAAACACTCTTTCTAACTATGTCAAATTCAGCACACAACATACGATTGAACAATTACTTGTACTAAGAAATCTCAAAATCCGTTTCTAAGGTCGAGCGTATCTAAGAAAACATCGCACAATTTGTTTAGCAAAGTCTTAAAAACTAACTCTGAGCTCAAAAAGACACTCAAAACCCTTGACCTCGCCTATCAATCATAGAAAAATTCGAAAAAAAAATCGCATGACGCCCTCCAATTAACCGAAACTTCCTATTCGGATGGTGGCATCTCCCGTGCTTACACAACCTAAGCTATCCTTTCTCCGCCCCACCGCGGCCATACTTTAGTATATATCACCAGGCACCATCCAAGAACATCACATTACTTCGCTACGTTCCGAAGTGACCCATCACTAAACATCATGAAAGCCTTCGTAGCGGTAAGTCCAGTGCAGTGCCCGTGCTTGTGAAAAAAAGAAAAAAATTCAAAGTGACAAGTGCCGTGTCGTTCAAAAATCAAATAGTGCATCGGGATTCGTGTGTGTTCGTTTTCTTCTTTTTTGGAATGTGATTCAGCCTAATGCACTCATGTTGATTTCTGAACTTTACCGTTTATTCGACTTGGAGTACGATCGTGATTTAAATATGCATCATCAATTAAAAAAGCATCATTATTAACCTTTGGGTCCATAATAGGCCGTTAAATATTGAAAAAATAAATCAACTTTTTCAAAGGAGAGACTTGCAAATACGACTTTATTGCATTCTTATAGAGTCAATAACGCAACGTCTAGTCTGATACTTAGGACCTTTTGAAGGCCATAGATAAACATGCATGTTGTTTGTATTCAAAACACGATCGTAATCTGATCTCGATAGCTTTTTTTAAACTTAAACTACAGCTTGTATCGATTAGGCATTATGATTATCGATAAGGATCGTGATTGCTCGCGGTTTGCGAAGGCGTGAAATATCCGTTAGAAAGCATACATATTATAAAAGTGATAACTCATGTTTGAAATATCAAATTACTAATTCAATACTTAGAGCTTAAAAATACGAGAGCTACCAAATATTTCGCATACCATTCGTTTATTTAAATTGCAAATTATGCTTTCGTATCTGCGTTATGCATTTTTTTGGAGTATTCAACAGAAAGTTTATAATAAAAAGGATATTTCCTTTTGCTAATATTTCTGAATTAAAAAATATAAATGTCAGATTTTCGCGCCGAAAGATCGCAGCTCAGCCTAATGTTATCAGTTTTTCCAAACGGAAAGATTAAAACTGTCAGATTGACACAACTCTAATAACTTTCCACTTCTTACCTTAACAGTGAAAGCCGCGTCATAATTTCCCAAACAATTAAAAATCGATATAATAAATCTTCAAAGCAACACGAAACGCTATTCAGATGTCAAAACGCATACATTTAAAATTATTTCACACGTTTGCCGCCCATTGTTGTTAACTTTACGGTTTTTGTCACATTACCTTTGTTATTCTCATTAGAATACCGGAGTTTCGTTTCTTTACGATTATATAAGAATAGAATGTTCCCATAGATTATTACGGCTGAGTTTATTGACACAATCGTTGGAACGCCCGCACTATTTTTTCTAAAGGCACCTTCGCTCTCGAATTTTGCGATTGACCCTTTGGAGGATCATATTCGGCAAATTATTTAGAAAACAGATTTGAGCCTGCAGATCTCTATAATATCGGAGTTAAAGTATTCAGTACAACAAATCTAAATAATAAGAATACTTAAGAAGATTTTGCCAATGCCCAATAAAACACAAAGCACAAAAAGATTCCCACAAATTACCAGAAAATAATTAATTACTAAACAATTTGTTCTGGCCAAGCCTGTTTAGACCAGCATATATCATAGCACAGTTACAAAAGCACATAAATTGAAATGGTCATGTGCAATGGTAATAATTTACGTGTAGACGTTGCAGCGTACGTCGGTTTTACGCAAGACGTCCCAAGCTCGGGTCAAATGTCGAACCGCTACTGATACATACTTGTAATCGTAATCAACCGTTTTACGAGCTCCTTTATGGACATTTAAATGTAATATCATGATCATTTAATTTAATTGTGCAGAGGTAATATAATAAAAGTTCATGGCGACATTAAGTCTTGATAGCGTTAATAAAATGGTGGATTCTTTTGATCCTTTTCTTTGACTTCTATGTCGTCTTTTAAGTTTTCTTAGTTCAAATGCTCTTCTAAATACTATACTCCTTTCAATAGCGTTCTTCGAAATTCTCGTATTTGCTGCGCTGTATCAAAACACTTCAAAAACATACCGTCGCGTCGTAGTAAGAAAACATAGTTGTCATAGAAATAGTTATTGAATGTAAAACTTTCAATTTCACTACAATATATTGATTATATCACAGAGAAATCCTAAAATTACTACAAAGCTGAGTTAAGTCATTTACATATAAAACATTACGTAAAAAGTATTTTGCTAAAGTCTGGTTTTACAAGATTGAGTTGAATTCTTACTTTCTAAACGTTATAAAATATTTTGACTTTAATTGCTTCAAAAGTTGATTAGATATGTCGTTTGCTTGGTAGTCATTATTTACTTTTAATCTCCAGCAGATCATTAGTTGGGCTTGGTCACAGAGATGAGTAAATTATCATATTTCTGATTTACAATAGTGAAATTAAATAGTATGTGATCCATATTTCTTATTTCAGTTTAGTACTGAGATGTCATATTATAGAAATCATTACAAGACTATCTGCAGAGCTAATCCTTTGCAGCTTCAGATTATATACGGATTTCAGTAAGAACACTGCTTCATAACCATTTTGGTCACCATTAAATTCTCATCCACCGCGATTACCTATAAAACATCAATTGCGATGAGCACAAATGGTAATATCTGACCTTAAATCAATGCAAAGTCGACGCATCGCCACCTGGTCATATGACCATATAAGACCAATTAGATTGAAACGAGCGATATGCCTACGTTTGACACAAATACGATCGGATCTACTTCGATATTCTAATACAAACTCCATGGCGTAAGCGATTTAATTCTAATCAGGAGTGTAGCATGTGTTCAAGATGTAGATCCGAACGTGGTTCGATTTTCAAATTTGACAATAACATTTCCTTGTTTTGTCCGAAAGGAGGTTACATTTTATACTAAAAAGTTCAGTGCAGTTTTTATACCGGTTTGATTTATTTGGCTTCTGTAGCATTATTAAAAAATGGGTCCAAATCGTTTTCCAAAACAGGAATAATCAAACTAAGATCTACTTACTTTACAAAGACTTTTCATCAGAATCGGCGTTAGGAATAAACTGTCGTAAAACTTGAACTAGATCTCTTAAAGCATGTCTTAGAAAATGATATACTACATTATAACTTCCCACGTACGACCAAAGACACAGAAAGCCAAAAATATTTTTGTCTACACATAAATTCTAATATGATAGGATATTCAATTCCATGCAAAATTTACATAGACAGCAAACAATTTGTAGACAAAGTTAATTACTTATTATGTGTCAGTTTTAAACGCGTTAATTACTCCATTATTTCTATAGAGATATCAACAGAACGTCTTGGGTTATGCACGAACACTTTTACCGTTGTATAAACTTCATTTAACTTTACGGTCATAACTTTGTAGATTATGAAAGGAGTTTCTAAAATGGATGGAGTTTTCGATGATGATGTGTTAAATTCATAAACATTATTTACAATGGCATCATAATTTTACTTTGTATGGTTTATAGCCATGGGTTATAGGAATAGAATTCTCAGTGGTCAGCGTTGGAATGGTTGTTGATTTCAATGCCAAAATCATCGTCAAAGAGATCAGATAATGATTCTTTGACACAATGATCCACATAATAATGCTATACTTCATCGCTGATTAATAAATCACTAATTAATGTGAGGTCCTGGGTTCAATCCCCAGGCCGAGCAAAGTGTTATTGGGTTTTTCCGTGTGGAATTTCTCAGTAGCAGCCCGGTGTTTGCATTTGCGCTTGGTGTATGGCAATAGGCTCGCCCTCTATTACATGGGAGTTAAACATAGCGGCGGAATGAGGGTGTTACTATACACCTCTGCCCAATATTTCGGGGAATACAGGCGTGATGTTATATTACTTTGACATAACTTATGCATAAATCTAAAACTGGATGTTAAAATGTATGTATGTTTGTATGCCAATGTGTGCCAGACAGATTATAGTAACAAGTTAGACCATCATCTATGTTATGTGAGCCCCATAATTTAAAGTCATATAAAATATGATGTCATTATGTCAGTAAGCACGATTTTGATCAGTCGAAAGCTTTTCCTGATGGCCGCTCCGTGACTTCCGGCGCCGCGGAAGTGACGCTATCATGTGACGTAATGCACGCGCATGTCATAGTGCACTCAAAAATGTCGGCTAGAGAAATCTGGATATAATGAGCTAAGAATTTATAATGTGAAGAATTCGCAATAAAAAAATTATCTCGCGTTATTACCAGAAACATTCTAGTCAAATCACAAAGACTTAAGAGCTTTTTTATGTAAAACAAGAAATAATTTTAGCAACATTCTAACATTAGAAAGCATTCGTAGAAAATATGAGGTGGTCATTATTGCATGACCCGCACATCTTCCGCGGTATAAGTTCACGGAACAACTCTTGTAAAGAATCCACTCTTGCGCACACAGCATCATATTGCACAATAATGGCTTCCTACACCTTGTAAATGCGTTGTTTATTTCTTACGATGAATTTCAATTTTGTAGTAAAATAAAAGTTAAAATCACACTAAAAGCGATAACAGAAATACATTTTTTTTATCTAGCTAGTACTAGATATATTTTGGACCGTTTTAAAATTCTACTAAACGTGATAGCTAGCAGATCTTTTGGGCATTAACTTTAACAGTATTGATTCCCACGGCTTGTCAGATGAGGTCCGCCTCTGACGCAATCGTAACCCGTTGAATCTATTACCCATAATCCTTAGAGAAAGGTAAACACGAAACGCATAAATCGAAACATCGCATCGTCTTCCTGTTCGCAAGTCAAAGTTCATGTTCTCACATAAATCGCCTGAACTCGTATAGCTGGTGATGCAACGCTGCCTTTGCTTCTCATTTGACCTCACTTTCTCTCCCGAACTATTGTTCCTAGTTTACAACAAAAAGATTATAATCAATCTTTTTTTTTGTTCTTGATAATTGAATAGAAATGGATTGTGGAAGGAGGATTGACGCTTACATGTTTTTGTTAATTACCGTCAAGTTAAAGACCTTCTCCTAATGGGCTCTTAATTTAGGACTTCTTACACATGTCCCGTTAAAATTGGTCCTTAGAGCCGGACAAACAATACTCAAAGAACTACTGAAAGAACTACTGTTCATTCTTTATAATTTTCACGACACTATCAGCACCTAGTAATTTACGATTAAAAATAAAAACTCTCAAGAAACTGTCAAGCCCAAAAGTCAACATGTCCATAAAAAAACATTACATAAACATAACGTCAACTTACAAGCACTTCACATCCAATTAACTTAAAGAACTAAAATGTAAGTGAAGTGCCACATGTTACGCCACACATATTTATTTGCACACCTTTTGATGCGCGGGCGCAAATGAGAGGACAAACAGAAAGCAAAAATAATGTCACGTAGATCTTCGTAACTATGCTCTTAAGCACTAACGAATCCTAATAAGTCACTCTAGCTTTGAAATGCGTGACTAGGTTTTGAAAGATAAAAGAAATATTTAGTGCACGTCTTAAACTAGGTAGGTACTTTGTATCTTCATTGGCTAATCTTTGAGATTTCTTTAGTAACCATATGAAGCAACTGAGGAAAGCTATTCCAAGACGGCTTTAGATTTTATTTTTAATAATAAAACGTTGATGAATATCTCCTAGATAACGCAAGACATGAGAAACCAAAACTAACTGAACTACACACAGCTGAAGTTACGTAATAAAACAGTATTTGTTCTTACATAGTTATCAGCTGCTGAATCATAACGGTACCCGCACTTGTCACTATTTTCAGCATTATTTATCAACCCAATTTGATATTTGTCTAGACGCTAATAGAGTTTATTTTTCAACAGTGCATAGCCCTCGCGTTGGTGGCGTGTGCCAGCGCTGAAGCCCCGGGGGGCTACAACTACAACCGTCCCTCCGGCGGTGGCGGCGGCGGCGGCAGCTTCCACGGCGGCAGCGGCATTAGCGGCGGCGGCGGTGGCTACCAAGCCGTCCCCGTTGGCTACCAGACGTCCGAAGGACAGAACGTCGACGCCCAACTCCTTGAACAAGTTCGCTCCATCCTCCTTAAAGAAGAGGCCTCTTCCGGCGGATCCGGTGGTGGCAGTTTCGGCGGACACGGTGGAGCTCCCTCCTCGTCCTACGGCGCACCCTCATCCTCCTACGGAGCCCCATCTACCAGCTACGGCGTCCCATCTGCCCGCGTTGTCGGAATCGTGCTTGACGGTGTCCGCCAGGCTATCCAGGTCGCTCAATACGAGCAGCAGTCATCCAGCGGCTCCTCCGGTGGCTACCCCGCGGCCGTCCCCTCGGGCAGCTACGGCGCTCCCTACTAAATTAACTAATATATCCGGACTTGTCAAGTACATTTAGATGAGAAGCAACATCAAATATTTCAAAGGAGAAGGAGGACGTCTAAATGCCGTAGTCACATAAAGTTCGGATGGTCGACGTTATTCGGGCGTGCTCGCAACATCCCTGAGCCGCTCGAATGTTTATTCGAATCGGCCGGCAATCACGTACAATGTAGGTGTTGTCGGTCCTGGCCGTTGTCACCAACTCTGGCCAACGCTTGCGACTGTGCACGCACACGGGTGAACATATTCCAGCGGCTAACCAGTCACCAATGGCCGACTTTGACAGCTGTCACATCTGTCAAACTGACAGATTGGTAGCTGCCAGGTCGCGTCATAAAGCGTGAAGTGGCTAGCCGCTGGGCTCGAATCACATCTTGTATAAAGTTTATCGTAAGGTTAGCTTATTTTATTATTAAGTTTATGTTTTTATTTTACAAAAAAAGAGAGAAAATAAATACATTTTGACACCGTAATCTGAATTTTTATTCAACCTCAACCCACAGTAGGTAGAAATGCGAACATAGCCACCTTTCGTTAAAAACAAGCAATGAGAAAACCACAATTTCGTACAAAAGATAATGCCCAGTCATACACGAACATACGCAAAAAAAAACAGAATCAACATCGTTATTTGCAAAATACATCAATATACGAAATTAGTAAGCACTAAGAAAACATTGCAAACCGACTATTAATGTACCATTGTACCATCTTATACAGTTCGTGATAGTTCAGTTTACAGAATCAAAGGAAAATGATTGCTTGGCAATATCGTGTTTCATCACAAAATGACCGCAGGTCTAAAGATGGCATCATACGAAATCGCCTTTCCATAGTAATTTAGAATGTAACTCACGATCTTATAGATAGGTAAACGTTACGAAAAGGGTATAATGAAAATTCAAAGATCAGTGATGATCTAAAAGGTCATATCAAATATGATAACACAATGCGATTTTAATTTCCGTAAAACTTTTTCAACACTTGAATCTAAACACCAAAATCTTTCTATCAAATGGTAATAGTAAAATATATCAAGTAAAAGAAACAAACGATGAAATTAATTTTTCAGGACCATTGGTGACATACAATGTAGCGTTACATTCTACAAAAGGGACGGGTAGGGCAATAGGACAAAGAAATAGTAGCGCAATGCTAGGTGCACCTTAAGTTGTTGAGGCTGACGCAACAATTCATGGATTATTTACCATGAAGATTGCCAGTGAAGGGTACTTAACACTGTATAATGCGCACTTTATATTATGTTTCCTAATATATAAATTAGAGGATAATAAGCCCGTGTTCAATTCTGGGCTTACAACACACTTAAATGGATGGGCAAAGGCACCCATACATCCTTTAGGGTCAAACTACTGCACGACGGAGAAGAAATTTTTTCTCAAACTAGTCCTCACAATTATGTACACAACATAGACTAGGGAGTCGGGACAAATTGTTTCTCTTGTCTAAAAGAGTCAAATGTCCACAATTCATCTCATAAAATCGGCTCCACTCCAATTCCTCCACTCCTCTTCAATAATTTTTGTGAAAGCTTTGGGACGAGAATGTGAGCATTCAGGCTCGAATGACTAAACACTTTTTCCTCCAAATAACAATCCTAGGTCAACACAAAAGGTAAACGCGTTATGTAATGGATTACACACACTTTTGAAAATATTCCATATTCACTCCGGCAACATAAAGTCATTAATGATGACATCTCAATGGAAACTTCCACCTCTGTTCTTATACCCACAAGATGCGATCCCAATCGCCCGAGTACCATCAATAGTTGAGAAACATCACAATCTCACGGCTAATCTCACTAAAATTGCGGGCGTAATGCACGTTACATAAAATTACGTCATACAACGCGACTTAGAAGACAATGGTCATCAGCCACCGGTGACTGCGACCAGACATGTATGAAGATGTTGCGAAATTTACGCGCAGTGTCATTCGGGTCAATGAAAATTCAACGCTTCCTGAAAGGCGATAGTATAACATCATCTATGAAGTGAATATGTCACTGCATTTAGAATTTGAACATGCATACATTAAGAGAGAAAGTTTAACTACATAGGTATTGCTGTAAAAAAGGATCTGAATTTAAATAAGGATCTAATTAAAGCCTTGCTAATGCCTGGCTTGCAATGAATCAAATTAGCAACAAGTCTTTCCCAAGTCGGTTTCTCGCTATCCGCATCCAGTCTACCTTGGCTGCCTTCATGTCATCGATTAGCTTATAAGAAACATTTCAAAATACGCTTGCTGATAGATGCTTTTCACTCCAAATTTACTTGGCTGTTATTAACTTCTTTGCAATAATTAATAATAAACACACGTTTGACGTGAGTACCAATCACAAGTTCCTCGATCAATCGTTAGTACAGACAAAAACATCATGAAATTATTTGTAATCATAGATGACGATAAATAACAACTATGCATTACAAATGAAGAAAGAGAACATTGTAAGGCAATAATATATTCTTAACATGCGTAAAGTAGTAAAGTTCTCAGAAGCGATGATAGGTGATGTCAACAGACTGTCTTCCAAATTGACACATCGAATACTAAGTGTTTGGTTTTCGCTGCTAATGAAATAGCTGATAGGGCTCTTCTTAATCTTAGCATTGTCTCTGTCTGTTGCTAGAATTGGTTTTGGTTAAAAGAACTGTTTGCGTGTTGATTAGCGCCAATCATCATCTTCCTACCCCGGTCCCAAGTTACTTGAGGTCGGCGCAATATGTTTTACTCTTCCATTCTTCCCCGTCAACCGTCTCATTATCATTTACTCCATTATCTTTCATATGCTTTATTACACAATCCATCCATCTTTCTTTGGTCTCCCTCTCCCCCTCCATCCATCAACTATCATAGTCATCACTCTATTAGTCACATGTGTTTCATCCCTCCTAATCATATGTCCAAGACAAACGATTTCCTTGATTAGCGCCAATATAGAGAAATTTTTAATTAATTGCTTCATTCAAAATAACTGCTGTCTGATTTCCGCTATAGAAGAGATGCGTAATATGGAACAATGAAGCAACATCTTCTTGCAGGATTACCAAAATGCTTATACAGAACGCAGACACAGGTTTAACGTAAAATCAGTCTCTCGAATCTGGTTTTATTATCATTCCTAAATCTGTCCAACCATACAAAAGAAAATTGTTGGAACTTTTACAAATCCGATGATAATTTTGGTCCTATGAGTCGGCTGGAGAGCGCAGTCAACAAAAACGTTCTGGTCTGGCAACAACGACAACACGCTACCTAGCTATGAGAAGATGGTACACAATCTGCGCCTGCACATTTCTAAGCACCTCATACGCAATATAATCGCATTCCTTTTGCAATGGCACGTTGATGGCAAGATTCTGCCTCTGGGCTGTTGCGTGCGACCATTGTTTACTAAATCGCTAATTACTGGAGCTGTGATGACATTGTCTGCTTACATTCCAGTTGGATTTTGGTAATGAAGATAGATAATAGCAGATAATACATCTTTGTACTGACAGATTACTAACAGCAAAGAGTAGCAAAGTACTTCAACTGCGAAATACCTTTACCTATGCAGAATTATAAGTAGTAATAGAATAATGCCTTGTTAATCTAGTGGTCGCAAACGCGACTGCTGAGCATGAGATCCTGGGTTTGATCCCCAGATCAGACAAAGTGTTATTGGGTTTTTCCATTACGGATTTCTCAGTAGCAGCCCGGAGTCTGGATTTGCGCCCCGTTAATGGTAATAGGCTCGCCCCCTATTACATAGAACTTAAACATAACTGGCGAAGCGAGGGTGTACTAAAACACCTCTGCCGTACCCTTCGGGGAATAAAAGGCGTGATGTAAAGTTAGAATTCGCTTTCTTTTGAAATGTTTTATGAAATACTTTTATAAAAGTTTGGAGTCCGTCAGAACAAATATTTTTATTGCAGAATAATGCTTTCACATTATAGATTGAACTAAACATCCTTACGAAGATGTTAATTGACTTTGTAAATATCTTAACACAACAATTCCATTAGACTGCAGGGTTTAATTAACCTTTGCCGAGGACCACACGTTGAAAGAAGATGAGATGCGGAAGGCGAATAAATCAGGTGTGGCGCAACTTAAGAGGTCTTTAACTAACAGTTAACTAAGATAAGCAGGATTATATTATTTAATGCCTCGATGGTCTAATGGTGGCAAGCGCGACTGCTGATCGTGAGGTCTTGGGTTCGATCCCCAGGTCGGGCAATACGTTATTGGGGTTTTCCGTGTGTAATTCCTCAGTAGCGGCCCGGAGTTTAGATTTGTGCCCGGTTGATGGCAATAGGCTCGCCCCCTATTACATGGGACTTAAACATAACGGCGAATTGAGTGTATTACTACTATACACCTCTGCCCAAACCTTCGGGGAATACAGGCGTGGTGTTATGTTTATATTAATAATATACAATAATATCAAAAGCAACCATAAAAGTGCGTATCAGATGGATAATAATTTAGCCAAATCTCAGCCAAAATAATTGGTGTACGGTCTACAGATAATTATTTCGGCTCTCGGTGTTTGTGTTTGTAAACGTGATACAGAACAAGTACCTAGTGTGGGGAAAAACGGTTTTAACAACAAAAAAAGGCTATACAAGGTTGGTCAGACAGGGGGTGGTAAGCCGCGGGCTAATTAAAGTATCATTGATGGCTATTTTAAAGCATGTGAAAAATTTAAAAATTCGATAAATATTTTTTGCATGCAAAAAGATTTTAATCAATTTTCTAATCCGTGACCCCAAATATGACCTAAATTGTAAACACAGCTGCTCATAGCTCTGGACAGATTTTAGCATATTTTTTACGAAATCTTCGATAAGCTATTTCTCTTAAACTATTGAGTTTTGGGGAAAGTTGTAGAACAAAAGTTGTCCCTTATTATGGGTACTTTAACACCCTTTCGGCTTAGTAGCTTTCCCCCTTTCCGACTAACCTTGTATAATATTTCCCGCTTGCCAGAATCTGTTTTAGTTACATATGGATCGCGGTACACAATTAAAACGTTTAGTTTTCAGGAGGTCTGCAACTTATCGTCTTAGAATATCATTTGCTTCAAAATACGCAACATTCAACCGCAGTGACTTTTAACATAATTAACACAATAAATGAAACCGATGAAAAAGTAGCACAAATAGAACTTCAAGTAAACAAACAACACTGGATTAATACTTGAAGAGAAATCGATTCTTTATTTGCTTACAGAATTAATTGAAAGTGTTTTATGTAAGATGCTCATCCTCCATACATCGCACGATCTATCACAGACTTGCACAATGAGGTGACTGACTGTGGGACAGTTATCAATCATCGTGTGTGATTATCTTTTTATGTAGGCTGTACGCTATGTAGGTTAAATGATATGTCAGGTCGATAACATGGGTTTGTGTTTTATAGATTCATATCGAAAGTGCGGGTTGAGTAGACAGGTAATTGGTATTGTGTACACGATGAATATGTTATGAATAAAGTGATTAATGACTTAATCACATAACATTTTGCTCGTTGATATTATGGAGAGTGAGGGGCTAGTGGCTAATTACTAACTGCGCAGATCATACGATTTACAAGGTTAAGCTGCACTTGCTGCGGTCAGTCTGTGGATGGGTGACCGTTTGTTACACATCGAGAACCCTCCGTGCCTTGGAGAGCACGTTAAATAGTCGGTCCCGGGTGAAGTCAGAAGCCCGAAAGTCTGACAACCGATCTAATTGCCCAGTATCTGGGTTGCGGAGATCAGTCTAATGGCAGTAGCTCCGTGTAAAATACTGGTATTCAGCCGCATTTAGTTAAACTAGATGCTGACCTCAACATAGTTGGGAAAAGGGTTGGCAGAACATTGGATACTACGGAGAGAAAGAGTGTGAGATGGAAAACAATTGTGAGAGTATGAGAAGGCCTGCATTAAACAGTGGGTGCTTACAAGTTGAAGAAGAAGTTACATGTGGTTACTGTTGATGACATTCGAAATACAGTCACGTAAAATCCCGATAGATTCGACACATTATGGAAAAGTTTGGCGGGGTCATAAGTGCCCATAATACCAGTAGTAAGGTCTACATGAGATTGACAAGCATATCATTTTGGAACCCAGTGCATAATATCAGCAAGCACATTTGGTCACCCGCGCGACGGCGCAACGAGTATTTCCAAGGAGGGTTGATGTCAGGCAGGCGGCCGGTCATGAAACAATAAGCCAAAACCTTTAACAACATAGATTTACGAAATACATGTTGTGCCAAAAAACATCAGAAGTCCGCACTCGGGGTTTGCCCGCGAGCCATGGAGCCCAGTATCTTGGGATTCCGGTTATCAGACCGTATAAGGAATAGTGTACTGCGCTCCAAAACTCAAATCGCCGACGTTAGTCAGAAAGCCGTAAGCTTAAAATGGAACTGGGCTGGTCACGTCTGCCGGACATGTCGGACGAGCTGTGGGCAAAACTCATCACTGAATGGAGCCCACACAACGTTAGACGACGTTGCGGCAGGCCCAGAAGGAGATGGCGGGACGAACTAGACACCTATTGGAAGGAGTGGCCGCAGAAAACCTTATACCGAGAGGAGTGGAAGGAGGGAAGGGAGGCCTTTGCCCTGCAGTGGGAAGATCATGGCTGAATAATAAATAATAAAATGTTGTGCCGACCCCACCTAATGTGGGATAAGGGCAGGGAGATGATGATCATGAAGTACTACATGAGAACAGGATTGAATGCAAATAACGATGGCATTTTAAGTGCTTGTAAAATAACAAAGGATAGCTCCCTAAAAGAGTTTACTTTGTCCTCGAGACTAACAATTTCTGGTAATAAAAATAATGTAATGATTCCTATGCTTCTCTTGACTTTTCATTGCATTATCGTTCCACCAAAAAGTTTTTAGCTGCATACAAAGTTTAAAGAACTTTCTAAAGCAACACACAAACACGTGCTTCAGAAACTACGTATTCTGAAGTGACCCTAGAGTTACTTGAACATTTATGTTAAGAAAATTTCAATACTAGTTATGCTTTAACCAGCATTCATTTTGGCGTGCGCAACTATTGATTTACATCACCTCTATAATGAATAAAAGATAGAGTTTAAAAAAAAACTATAATTATTATTATTTGTTTGGTCCTAACAACTGCAACTAAACTGGAAAAAGGACCAAAGGACCGTATTGTTTGTAAATATTAAACTCAAACTCAAACTTTTATTTGCTTTCCACAATGGTATTAATAGATGGTGAGTAAATATATATAGTACATCGTGGACCCTGTTGGGCACGCAAAAATATTAGGAGAGAGGAAGGAATTGGTAAGTAATTTTTAACCGAATTCAAAAAAGAAGGTTTCTCAATTCGACCGTATATATTTTATACCGTATATATTTTATGACCGTATATATTTTAGACCGTATATATTTATTACACATTATCATACAGTAAGTCAGCACATCAGTAAGTACCTTCTTCTTCTTTTTCTTTTCATGCGGTTAGTGACTTATCTGATGTAAAAGTTAATGCCGACTATAGGCCTCTGACTTAGCGTCACATGCCGTCGAGAAGTATCTCTTAGGCATGCCGGTTTCCTCACGAAGTTTTTCTTCGTCGTTTTTAAGCAAGTGATAATTACACAATACGCTCATGAATCCGAACAGTCAGAGGTGCGTGCCTTGGATTCGAACTCGAGACCTATGACTTGGTAGTCCGACGATCATACCCTTAGGCTATCACAGCTTTTTAAAAAGCCAAAGGCCTATAAGTTCGACATAATATCAGGTGGTAGTACTAACCTAACCTAACGCTGATTTAAGCTGCAACTCACAAAATATACGCGATGTATCTTTGTCTTTTATCTAGGGTAATAATTACTATAAACGAGTTTAATGAAACAACACAAATAATTCATCACAAAATATATTTATTTTCCATACTATTTCAATTAATTTCATCACTTTCAAATCACAATGCAATTTCAAATGTTTCTATTTTAATATCAACACGAAATAATTTCAATATACATAAGTTTTGCTTTCCGTTCATTGTTCTACTTATATTACTAGGGATTGGCACTTAATGAGCACAATAATAACAATGTACATGATTATTTACATTTATTTAAAAAATAATACTTAGTTTTACGTATTATGATAGAGCACTGGATTGAAGTCGAAGACGGATCACTATTTTGTTGGTTTGATGATGCCAGGTCAAGACAGACAACGCAATAAAAAAGCCGGGCTTTTACAACCAGATTACAGCATTCTACCTCATATAGGTTTTTCAATGCGTTATGTGCTAACTATATAATTGCTGTTTTGGACGTATATAAGGACGAAACATGATTCATACTTTTTTATAGAAAATAATTCTTTACTTTCTTTGGTACAATTTTCTTTTTATGTTACATTAGTATAATTTTACTGTAAGTAATTTGATATTGTTTTTTTTTTAATATTGCATATTTTATCATAAATTCCAATAATTCAAAATTACGTATCCTGCAAGATTACGTATCTCATATTTATGTCATTTTCATATTAACCTAGTGCATTAAAAATAACGTTGTTTATAAAAGTAACTTAATTTTTAATCAATTCAATTTGTTTGACTACATCTAAATCGTAAATACAACCTGGCATCATTCACAATATTTTTTCTAAATAATAGTAAAATAAGTAATAATTGCCTTTAAGTGGTATTGCCTATTTAGAACGTGAGCTTATTTTAAAGTTTTTGATAAATAAGCTTTGTCACAACCAAAGTTACGAGTATTTTGTATGACATGGACAGTAGATGATCAAAAGAAATTATTTTACAAAAGATAATATACTTTAAAGGCTTAGAAATTTGACTTGAAGGCTGGCTTAGAACTGAAAAAATATTGAGCTTGGCAGTGTTTTATTTTCTCTGTGACTCGGTAGTAATAAAACTATTCATTTATGTACCTACATATAATTGTTTTTTTTTACATTTCCATTTTTAAATATAGAAATACTAGCCCACTGGCATCAAAAACAGGGTCCAAGCTACCAGTGGCTTTAGAAAGAGGAACCTGCTATCAACGCGCGTCGTCTTCATGAGTACGGCCGTCTTCTGTATCAAGTCCTTGATCCAGCTGCCTAACAAGAGCCTCTTCAGATGTTGATCGAGGCATTATTATTATAACTATATTATTATGCTATTACCAGACTTAAAATTGTAGTTATACAAAGGTCATATTAATACCAAGCCATAGCTGTTCTAGAGACCAAGCCTGCTGTAACGTTGCTGCCAAATTGTATGGGATTCGTCAGTAACATATTTCTGAATGAACCACGTATAATCAGACAATTAGATATTTTGTATATATTCCAATATATGAAAATGATAGAGAAGATTAACTTTATATATAACATATTGAATAAAGACATAGCTGTGTGTAAAGATTATGAACATATAAAACTTACGTTTAATTTGTTTTAATTATAGGAACAAAATTATTAGTATAATTTAAAATAATATTTAAGCCTTTTGCCCACCAAACCGTATCTTCACTATTGCTGCACTATTTTGTTTAGATTAATTGAAGTGCATGAATTAGAACGCGAAATATTTATACAAAATTGATATTTCAATTTATTGAACTATTCTGTAATTTTAAATTAAACAATGTGTAAAGTGGGTAACTTTAACAAGAATAAGGTTTTACAAGAAATTCGTTACACACATAAAAATAACAATACGATCAATGGACAACAAGGCAACAATAATTTGAATAAATGCTTCATTCTTTTTGTGAATTGGATACTTTCAATATTCTTTAGGATATTGTACGATAATATTGTCACGATATAAGAAAATAATAATAATAGAGAATAACACATCGAATTTCAATAAACTCGACTAAGACATAGTATAATTATAATAAATAAAGAGTAAACTATGTTTAATAAAATATAATTAAATGCATCATTACAGATATGGAATTATTAATAAAAATAGGATAAAATATACAAGGATAATTTGACGCAAGATAAAAGTAACAGGTAAATATTTAGCTTCAAGGAAGACATTAATTTTAACAAGAAAAAATCCTAATTATTCTAAATCACATTCAATCGTAAACAAGTAATCGTATATCGGATTTGCAATTTTTATTTTGCGTCAATGTTTCGTTCTATTTATACTTAATTAATAAACAAGACAGAAATTATAAAGTCTCCTATAATTTATATCTTACTTCAAACAGGACCTCTCCCTTTTCTAACTAAATATGTACAGAAAAGGACAACAAAAACGTAAAAAAAATACTAGAATTCGTACTCATATTTATACAAATCATTAATTACTTAGTTCACTTGCACCGAATATCTAGACCGTATTATAAACCCTGTACTATCTAGCACCTTTTTTCTCTACTTCTGCTTTCTTTTCCGCTTCTACTTTCTGCTCTGCTTGTGCTTGTTTTTCTGCCGCAGCCTTCTTTTCTGCTTCAGCCTTCTTTTCGGCCTCGGCTTTCTTCTCTGCTTCGGCTTTCTTTTCGGCCTCGGCCTTATTTTCGGCCTCGGTCTTCTTTTCTGCCGCGGCCTTCTTTTCTGCTTCAGCCTTAGCCTTTTTCTCGGCTTCAACTTTTTTCTCAGCTTCTATTTTCTTTTGCTCTTCCGCTTTCTTTTCTTCTTCAGCTTTTTTTTCTTCCTCGGCCTTTTTCGCAGCTTCTTCCTCATTCTCTTCGGGCCACAACACCTCAGGATGATTCATCATATAATAAATCATTTGTTTTTCACTACCGTATGTAGATGCTTTTGTACCGAGACACATTAAAAATTGAGGTCTCTCCAAAGTTTTATCACAGGCAACAGAATGGAAAATATGAATAAGACTATCATCGGCAGCCCTAAATACGGATAAATTCGATTTGATTAACGTTTCAAACATCTGGACATCTTCCATTCCCCATCCTTTTATTTTCAAATCGAATCCTCCAACGCGTTCAAAATCGCACTTATATATTCCTAGAATACCAAAACCATATTGTCTGAAGTAACCAAATTCATTGCTTATTTCTTTAGTGTACTTTAAATTTATCAATTCCTTTTCTGTTTTAATTTCTTCTTCCATTGGCTCTTCATTTTCCTCCATTTCTTCTAAATCAGGTTCAACCACTAAAGTATCACCCAAAAGTTTGTTGTAGTCGTCACTGTTTACCACTTCATTGTTGTACTCACTAAACACTACTGGGAAATATACTTGATGATATTTTATTGTGTGTATTCTTATTCTCCTAAGAGTGTCAAAATTAAACATCATATCCACATCTATGAAGAAAACTAAATCGTCATCCGAACAAAGTTTAAGTCCTTCCGTTAATGCAGCGCCTCTGGAGAAAGTTTCCGTACCCATAGACATGACTTTAATGTCTTTACCGTACATATCGACGTAGTAGTTTACTAAGTTCTCTGTGTTTTTATAGTCTAGTGGACTGTTAGTATCTAAGTACACTACAACTATCAATGTCACAACCTCATTGGTCTTCAATACGATGTCCTCATAATTCTTCATGAACCTTCCGAATGTTTCCTGTCTTCCGGACAGTGGCAGTATGAAATGTATTCGCCTATTGTATACTGGATATTCTTCAAAGTCACCTTCGCCCCATTTCAATACATTAGGTAGGTTCTGTAATTTCATCAGTCCGCTCTCGAGAGCTTCTCTGACGTTTAACTTATCTAGGAAGCTGTCTTGTTGCTGGCGGGACTCGTCGAAGTCTTCGTATTCGATTGGGTTTAGATTGATATCAGATTTGTCTAATATTTCGGGATCTTCGAACGGAGGTGGATCTCCCATTGGCAGTTCTCTGATCTCCATACCTGGAAATTAATAAAATGTACATAAATTAAAATGCTTTGTTAGATGTCATTCTGTGGAACTTAATTAAATCTTGCCAGTTGGTGGCATTGATCGTGCTCAAAACGATCAAGAGCATTAGCTGGCAGACCACGTCAAGACAAATTTTTAATTAGTGATAGTAGAACTGCCTTGTTGGTCTAGTAGTCGCAAGCGCAACTGCTGAGCTAAAGGGTCCTGCATTCGATCTCCAGGTCGGGCAAAGTGTTATTGGGTTTTTCCATTACGAATTTCTCAGTAGCAGCCCGGAGTCTGGATTTGAGCCCGGTTATTGGCAATAGGCTCTTCCCCAATTACATGTGACTGGCGAAACGAGGGTGTGCTTCTGCCGAACCCTTCGGGGAATACAAAGCGTGATGTTATTTTAATAGTAAGTACTTATGCAAAGAACTTACTAGTGAAACTCTGCTGCAGATACGCGTGCCTTCTCACAGCGGCCGTCATCTTGCGCCCCCTATACCTTCTGTACTTGAGCAATAAGTCCAGCACGTGGTCAGCTCCGTGCAATGGCTGTAACCTGGTGTATCCGTAGAGTAACTCATTGAAGTCAATCACTCGACCGCGCTGACGTGATGGTGCGTTTATTATCTCCATCACCTGGAATTTTGAAAATATAAGTTAGTTCTGCGTCAATATTCTAATGTTTTGGCGATCAAAATGTCAATATGGTTTTAAATGAAAAATCAGGGTATACTCATAAAGTATGATCACGAGCTTGTGCATTTTTTACTCTACAATCTTTTTGGATAACAGCATTTCACGACACCCTGGCCCATTTACTGCAAAATTTCCATTCAAAATAAAGTATTTATAATATCTCCTATCTTACACAATATTAATGCCAAAAATATAACAGTTTATAAGGAGATTATAAGAGCGGGTGTCAATGGAAACGCCGGCAGAGGACGTCCTAGAAGGACATACATCGATGTTATTGGTGACGTTCTTCACAAAGGTCAGGTGCGTAGTACTCTCAACCGGCGTGCGTGTAATATAAGATGTATGAGTGTGGATGAAGCGAAAGGAGTATGTAAGGGTCGTAGCATGTGGCGTTCTATATTTTCTGTCTAACCCCATGGGAAAAAGGCGTAACTTTATATATGTACTAGCTTTTGCCCGCGACTTCGTCCGCGTAGAATTATATTATTATCCAGTTCCGGGAAATCACCATTTCCTATTTTAAGCAACAGATCTGAGAACTGTAACATCTCCCCTCAGATGGACTCTCATATTTTTGGTAAGGCTCTGTTTTGTCACTGAAGGCCACAACAACACACAAATGAGACGCATTTTAAATGGCGACTCGCATAGGGCAGCTTCCTCTAGGGCAGAATCTCAATGTTTGTCGTCCTCTAGCAAGCCAAGTTTCATGCAATCTAATTGAAAAGTTGGTTGGAGGACACCGTTGACAGTCTTCAAGTCATCGAAGGACGATGGACCCCTAACCAGGGGGTAACCTCGTGCAAAAGTAAACGAAGATGGTAACACTCGGTGTTATTCGGGTGAACCGTGTACACTCTACCTAGAGCGTGTTCTTTCATTATTCCTGGCCAGCCATCTACGGGTTTTCCTCTTTTCCTTCTCACAAATTTATTTTTTTGCCTTACAAAATATGAAGGCACTTCCGCATATAGAAGGGTTTTAGCAAAATCATCTGTTTGACATAAATCAAAAAATGCTAACAGTGTCGTTTTTGGTGGGCTATTAATTCTGTCGGCGAGGTTGTCGGAATTAAAATAGACTCGTTGGCCATTTTCAAGGTGGACAGTTAAATGTATGACTGCGGGAAACCTTTCATGTATGGGAAACCCTAAAATCCTTCAAACTGCTTCCGAACTACTCAAATAACGCCCACTCTCATATAATTTGAATCATCATCGTCATCAGCAGCCTATAATGTTCCCACTGCTGGGACACGGCCTGTGTCTCAGCAGTGTCTCTGTGAGAGGGAATGGGCCGTAATCCACCACGCGGGCCCAGTGCGGGTTGGTAGATGTCACATGTCTTCGAATGTTTGGTTCTAGGACATGCCGGTTTCCTCACGATGTTTTCCTTCACCGTTTTGAGAGCAGTGGTGATGAAATAAATTACACAAAGTAATGCGCCTGGCGGGGTTCGAACCCACGACATACAACTCGTAAGTCGGGGCCGTTACCACTGGGCCACCACTGCTCTAATGCTTTTTTTAATGATTATTTGTCAATCAAATTTCATTTTGAACTGACTCTTGGGTAGTGAATGTTGGAAATGCTATGCAATTATTAGTGGACAAAGAAGAAATTAAATCTGACTCACATTCAGATTCAATAATTGTATAAGTAGGCGAATGAAAGTCTTGCACAACATTAGAAATTAGTGAAGATTGAGTAAACGTCGGAGATACAGCAATTTCAATGCGCCGTTTTTTGGCTATTGGACGCTCATCAGTGTTATTATCACTATCCGCATCAGCGTAGGCATCAAAGTGACTATTAGAAAGATCTTGGGGAAAACGTAACCTTTTGATAGGTTGGTCCTCTCTACCAAATTTGGCATACAGGTTGTCATTTCAATACACTTCAAATACAAATGGGTATATTTGACCGACTGCAACTAACTCGCAAAAACTGCCATATGTAGAGTTTTGTAACATATCTAAAGTATACTCTTCTTTTGTCCTATGATTGTTGCCATGACGGTCATGATACATAACAGCAAATTCATCCCAATTGTTCGTCACATGACACACAATTTCTTTATGAATATCCATTGAGCGTTCTTGTGTGCCGTACAACAAATAAGAAAGCGTACGGAAAAGGCTTGCGGCATCCCCTACTATTGGTACAATAGTAAGGTTTATTAATTTCCCATTGAAGTTAACCAACTCTGCACCCATTTTTAAAATGGACACAGACAAATTTATAAATGTAAATAAATTGCGAAAAACAATACACACAAAATTAAACTTCTAAAACAAACTAAAAGAAAACTATAACTATTATTATACACAACAAATCAAACACAGATATTTTTACTATTAAAACTAAAAACCTATATTATACACTAACAAATCAAACACAAAGAATCCTTTTTAATTATTATAACAACAAATTGAAAAGAAATTAAATTAACTACACTGAAAATATTCTAATGAAATAATGAAAATGAACTTCCAAACAAATTATACAGCAATCGCAAATATTTGCTAAGTAGGTAATTTATGAGATTTCCAAGGAATTTTTGAAGGAAAATCAAGGTATAAGGTTAGTTTTTCATTCAAATATCCAAGAACAAATAAAATTAAAATTTCAAATTCTAATCCGATTTAAATATTCTTTTATATTTGTATTTTACATTTTTTTTTAAATATGGAATGATTCGTATAATTTATAACCAATATGTTCTAATCCTTACCAACTATCGATATCAACTTCGAAGCAAATCACCGCCAAAATAACTTTCTACCCCTTTTTAATACCATTAGAGGATGAATTTCAATAAAATACGAAACACGTCTTCCATCAATTCTGTTAAAAAAGGTTTATGCAAAATTTGAAGTAGATTGGACCAAGGAATCACGTTGTCCCATACAAACTTTGCCCCCCTTTTTCACCCCCTTAGGAGTAGAATTTCGGAAAATCCTTTCTTATCGGATGCCTACGTCATACAAAGAACACGCCCTCCAAGTTTCAGGTCTCTACGATCAGCGGTTTAGGCTGTGCGTTGATCCGTCAGCCAGTCATTCAGGACAAAGCATTTTAGACTATTACCCGCGGTTTCACCCGCA
The DNA here is from genome assembly GCA_910594945.2 of Amphipyra berbera. NCBI lineage: Eukaryota > Metazoa > Arthropoda > Insecta > Lepidoptera > Noctuidae > Amphipyra > Amphipyra berbera. The sequence continues at coordinate 1,259,675 of OU343136.1, read as the reverse complement.
TCCTAGGGGAACCACTTGATGTACCCGGATAAAAATTATCCTATGTGTTAATCCAGGGCATAGTCTATCTGTGTGCCTAATCTCATTCAAATCCGTTCAGCCGTTTTTGCGTGAAAGAGTAACAAACATCCATACATCCATACATCCACACATCCATACATACAAACTTTCGCATTTATAATATTAGTAAGGATGTGTATAACAGTTATGGCTTGTCAGATATAAGTGCTTGATATATTATAAAAAAACATTGAAAACATTTGAAAACATTTTTTGCTTTATATACGGTTTTATTTAGCCCTTGTACGTAAAAACTTACTTCTCTAACAACATCATCGAGTGCCTCCCGTAGTGGTCCTTCGATCCGTCTCTTGGGGTTAGCGTGGCTGGCTGAATATAAGGATTTGCTGATGAAGTCGAACGGTACCATCTCTTCCACCGTGTTTGGCTTATAGCGGTTCATGTCTATTGGAGCTCCTGGAACCAGAAACAAAAGAAAATGTAAAACTAAAGGTTTAGACGTTATGTTTATTTTCACAAATTTTCACATGCACAAATACCCAGACCCGGAACAACTGTGTGTTGGCGTACAAATATTTGTTTTGTTCGGGAATCTAACCCCAGATCCGTAGCGCAGAAAGCATCAAACGTATCTTCATGAGGATGGAGTTAAGGTTTGCTAGTCGACAATTTAATTACTAAGGATAGACATGAATTATTTTGGTTTTCGTCTTTGGTTAAGCCTCCTAATCATAGTTCTGTACAAGAATAACATTGTGACTTGGGATATATGGTCGCACTTAGCTTCATAAGCATCCTCGTAACCATTTTGTTTCGTCTCAGTGTCAATTGAAGCTGTGTCGTCCTTCAAGACAGGGTCCTGGTTGATTTCGTCAGGATATGATTAATCATTACCTTCTCCATAAAAATCTAGGGTCAATGTAGTGTCATCAAAGGTCATGTGCAATTATACAATTGTCTATATTTCCAAAATTCCTGTGCTGTTTCACACAGCAGCCACAGGAAGAACGTTCTCTTCATTCGTCCTCTCACCTAATATCTTATTATTCCCCAAGTAGTCGGACTCCCCGATCTTGGCGGGGAATAGTGGGACGTCGTCTTGCAGCATATAGTCAGCCACCTGCTCATCCGGTACATCCAGCTCTTGCATCGCCGAAGCTATGTCCCGATGCAGGTCTAGAGAGCGTTCTCGAAGCTCTTGGATGCGAAGGTTCTGGAATGAAAGAAAGCAAGGTAAGTTTAAGAATTCATTTATATTTTATCTTTAGTTTCTAAATTATTTTAACTGCACAGAAGTGGAATAGATAGCCAGAAGAGAATGAATTACCAAGCCATTTGTTATTCTCCTACCAGCTTTAAATGGGAATGTTGTAAGTAGTTTCAAGTAGTCCTTTGGTACTTATCTCAGTTCTGCCAACATAATACAAAACCCTGCATTTGAAATACCTACGTCATTGTCGTAAGCTTTGACTACCACACACGTCATTAAGTGCATGGGTATATCCCTTTATTTCGTGGACCGTAAGAGTTTTAAAAATGTTCAATAATCTATGAACTTAGATATAGATTCACATAATTCTATGCGATAAAAAAGTCAGACGAATGTTAATGCGTTTATTGCACCCGCATTATCTTGTTTACATCCGTTATTCTACACTATATTATTAATATTGCACTAAATATTTATACGTTTATATCAATTAGCAATCCCTTAACCATGTTCTTCATTGAATCTACGATAGACTTTTTAACTCTTCTAACATTGCCAAAACTCCGTGGCAGTGTTAAGACAACCATAGATATGTCATTGTGTCATGTTGTTCACAATAAGTGAAAGAAAAATCAAAGCATCTCATCTTAAGATCGTTTGTTTGTACTAGTAAACTTCTAAATGATGGGAAAGCACTCTTCTTGCTTATGGATTAAAGTGCCTTAACTCCGCACCTTACTTGCCTTAAAACTGCTACAAGTTTATTATAAATAATCTCAATAAAACCTCCATCCTGCACATACGTCCCGGATCATTAAACACACGGTTTACGGCCACAGCAGAATAAGAAGAAAAACAATGGCGAACATCTCATCTGTGTAATCAAAGTCTCACAAACAATAACGAAGTGGGTATCTCTAAAAATAAACCAACTTGGGGTATTCCTTCTTCAAAGAGTATGAAGAAGACAAGGTATAGGTACCGTTAATGTGCTCCTTGGAGCCTTAGGCCGTTTTTCTGCAGTTTGTGACGCGATAGGGCACGACAAAATAATTATGATGACAGCTCTGAGTGCCATATTTTTCTATGAACCGTTTCCAATGTTTGCCTTGATCCAATAGTAGTTTTTGTTCAAAATTTCCATGCTATTATCTTTTTCATATTAAATGCGCCTAGTCTTTTCACTACATGCGGGAAATGCGCGTACGTAAACCGCACCTCGGTGCATACTTTTGCTTACTGTTAATATTTCCTGAAGAGCGAACGACAGCTGGGATTATTCATTTCCTAACGATTAAACGGCCGTTAAAGATCAAAGGCAGGTTGCTTCGTGCGTACGCGCAGATTTATCGCTTCCACATAGATCTGGTTTCTTGGTCCTAGGAAGCTTATAAATAATATTACCTTTTGCCAAACGGTAATTTATTTATGAAAAGTACATTGGCGGCGGAGAATGTTGTATTATCAATCTTACATAGGTATCAGTACTGGTAATATCAATTGTTGTGTTGCATGCGTCTAAGCCTTTTTTGCTGCCTCGTGGTCCGCTTTTTGTGGAAAATTGAGCGCTAATCTACAAGATTAGGAACTTAATCTTGATCAATGACTGTGCTCTGGTCCGTGTCAGGAATAATCCCTGGTTTCCAAAAGGCTATAAAAAAATCACTTAATACACACAGATGAAGTGGTCAGAAGTATTCAGTTATACTGCGCCGATCAATGCACGATGCTGATGCTGACAAGCATAACATCAATAAACATTTTTTAGGAAATAAACCCATGTAAGTCCTTCATCATTACCTCATCGTACACAATACACAATGCTAGTTACACCACGCATCTGAATACGCCGAATTCACTGCATTCATGGTCAAATAACTGGACGAACTTGACATCGGCTGACATCATAACTTGCTACTAATGTTGACATTTTCGAGACGCAACACGGAAGTGCGAGGAGACTCCAAATATTGGGACAAATCCGACTCGAATACTCAAAATTCAGAGAAAAGGACCAAAAAGGCCCAACAATGACTTTTGGGTCACAATCACACATGACTTCTGTGATTGTAAACCAGGGATCGAGAACAGTTTGTATTGGCTAATCCATACATGAGGATTGGTTTATTCTAGTGAACTGACTTAGACCAGTTGAAAGTGCGATAGAAAATAAGAATAGAAAAGAAAAGCAGTTTACATTTTTCATAGCAAAGCGAATGACAAAGCTGATCCAACAATGAATAATTCAAAAATGTTGTCGATTCTGGTGCACACTTTGACAGGACTAAACTAAACTAAGGGTGTTTGTCTCTCTCTGTTTCAATAGAAAAGAAAGTGACAGTTGCGTTTAGTCTAGTTAAGTACTGTCAAAATGTGCTACAGAATAGACACCAATAAAATATAAAGTACTGCAAAACAATTACAGTTAAAGCAAATTCATTCTAAAACAATGTTGCCGATTCTATTGTGCACAAACTAAATTTAATTTAGACTATTGTCATCTTTTTCACTCTGATAAAATTAGAAAGAGACGGACGTAAATAAAGGCTGTCAAATCTGAATGAACTAAAGTTTCTATACAAATTTAGACGATACGTCATAACGTGTCGACTGAAAACACGGTGAAGTTCAAGACGTAAACTAGTTTGACATCTCTAACTTAGTTCATTCTATCACCGTCCTTTTCTCACGCTGTCTGTTAGTAAAAGATAGCAATCCTGTAATTTTAGTGATGAACAAGTGAATTGGCTCCAATGACTAACGAAGAAACTAAAATATACTTCAATAATAATAACTAAACACGTGGATACAATGTTCGGGAACGTCGAACTTCAGGAAACGATTTGTTTTTAAACATCTTGTACTAAAACTGAAACGATAACTCATACATTCTGGCTTGAAGTTGTTAAAGTCACAGCCCATATGTTGATGATAAATCTTGAACTAATATCTATTAGTTTGTTCTTGTTTGCAAAGCTAAGATTTAAGCCCACGCTTATATTTCCAATTTTTTTGGTTGAAACAGATGGTGCCTGAAATCGGAATTACTACGTTTTGCAAGCACATCAAACATTCAATCCGGCAATCAAAGACATTCAATCAACTGAAACAAAAGAATTCTGCGGCAAACTATCGGAAGAGCGTGATCATCTCCCGATCTGAATATCGGATCGGGCAATTGAACGACGAACCGGAAATATCGACGGGTCCTACGTATACTGGTGCAAGTGCAAGAACACAACTTTATAGGCGAGCGGTTTAAAGATTCTAAATATATAAATATTGTCCCGTATAAAATAATGCTGTTATTTGCATTCGTTTGCAAAGTATCACCGAAACTATTTATATTAAACAAAAGAAATTAGAGCAAGATAACGGTGCTTTGAAGGCGATTGATGTAGAAAAGTGAATTTCGCATTTTTGCAGGTTGCACCAGTATACGTAGGACCCGTCGATATGGTGCCTAAGTAAATGGCAAAGCAAAAGCGGAACATTCGCATCAAAATCTTTTGTTATTTTAACTAGCAAGCGTTTAACTGCTAAGCTATCTTGCTTTGAGCCTGGTAGACCCTCACCGTACTGTAAAGTCTCCACCAAATGCAGGTAAAGCAGGTGAAGTTGAAATTTCAGGAAGCTGGATGTACCGTGCTTCTTCCTTCCATGACCTCAAGCTACAATCAGTTTTTACCTTAAAATAGGAATGTATCCTGTACATCTGACGGTGGTCCTTCACAGGATGGAGTGTGATGGCTCTGTGCACCTCTCTGTTCTTCAGCCTGCCGGTGTAGGCAGCAGCTCCACTGCCGTTGTGGTGCAGGATCGTTTGCATCTGGAAAATGCAAAAATATTTATGAAAATTACTGTAATTAACGATGCGAATGTAAGTTTGTAAGTTAAGCAACCCAGAGATTTACCAGTTGGATAAACCTCTGCACTCTGACAGATAATGACATCATAAGATCTCTTTAAAGACCACTGCTCGCTTTGGTCCTTGGAAAAAATCTACATAACTTCGATCGGCAGTGAACACCACGTATGTGTAAAATACATATTTTTAAAAGAGATAGAAATAACTGTATCCTGCAAAAAAAATGGCCGATCAAATGTTAATACAAGTTTGTCATCGTACGTCATAGATAGCTTAGAAGTACATATTTGAATTGAAAGTTTGTTGAACTAGTACGTGTATGACGAGTTTATCAATCTAAAGAACAAATAGAACGCTTTTAAAGAAAAAAATATTTACGAGGTTTTCACTACCGAGCGTCGATAAGTTAAAGCACAGAATGGATAATTGTACTTCGTAGTTAAAGCCTTGGAACTACAAGACAACTAGTAATTTGTAAACCAAAAATATTTCAAACATTTGCAATTAAACAGAAAATGAATAGACAATAAAACAAACGCACAGAAGACTTCTAAATTCAAACGATCAATTCTTTGCGAGGGCCTTGAAAGCGACGAATACCTCAGGTACAGGTTAGCGACAAAGAGCCTTGTGTTGGCGGGATAATCCGTTGTGCAAACTGACCGACTAACTGTTTACAAACGCGCAAGTTATTGTGACTTGTGAAAATCGGTTTTAAATAAACTGTCTTAATTGCTTCTTTCACTAATACTTGTAGTTCCAACTTAACACCCTGGTCAACACTGCAGATCACGGCAATGTCACTCACTGCGTAGGATTCCTCTTTCTTACCATATTTTTTGTTCGATATGTTGATGACACGCGAGTAGGCTCACACGCGGTCATTGTGCATTCAGTATGTAATTTTTAGGCAATTTTTTTTTTTTAGTTTATCGGATATCATGTTTAAAAAATATATTTTTACATAAACCTAAGGTGTATGATTATAAAATAGTGATTTGTTAAACAAGCGTAGTAATCAGGCCTACATTAAGTTATGAACACCTGACCTCTCTGCCTCATTATTATTTAATAATTGATCATCTACTAAAAATCACGTGCATCATTAATTAGTTAGACGTCTGAAAACAACGTCACAGTACAATTATACCATGTGCTACAAATATTCGACTACTGAACACTGGAAAAGCCAAGAAAAAATACGTCATAGGCTTTTAATCCTTCGATTTATAAAAACGCACGATCTTCTCCAGTTAAAGTATTCATCTCACTTTGGGGTCTCGACTCAGTTTCTCATCATTCATCCATATAAGCCCGTAAACTGACACTCTAATGATTACACAATAATACAATGATTATGATTCATACAATTTTGCACCATTTTCAAAAGCGCCGCACACATTGCGCTGCGAATCATCTTATCTATCTGAATAACAAATCTAACAGTTCGTGGAACACATGAGTAATTACCTATTGCGTCCGCCCCGGCGTTTTTGTTTTGTAGGAAAACACCGATTTCTGAGCAATAACTATGTTAAGAAACCCGCAAAGATGTTCCTGGTTCTGAGAATCAAAGAAACGAGCAACTTCGCCTCATTTCTGACTCTTCGTATGAAAAATCACCCGTACTGATAAAATGCAACGTTTATCACAATAGTCCATAAATTTCAAATACCTCCCATTGGCCACTATAAACTAAGGTCTCATAACCACACTTAGAGAGACGTACTGGTGATCGCAGTTACTCAGGGTTGCGTACCTCAATACAAAAAAACTAAACCCAAAACACGGAATTTTATATTTGGCAAATCTATATAAATAAAAATGAATCACCAAATGTGTTGCTAAGTGCAAAACTTGAGAACGGCTCGACCAATTCGAGTACTTTTTTTAGTATATATTCCTTAAGGTATAAGGAAGTTTCTTATGGAGAGAAAAAACATAAAAATTGCGTGGAAAATGGTAAAAACAACACTTTTCTTTTCCCACTACAGGCCAATAACTTTTGACAGAACGAAGTCTGTCCGGGCAGCTAAGAAGTTGGTTATAAAATTATAGCCCAAAATCCCACAAATGGGAGCAGAAATAGGTATGGTAGTAGGACTTCCCAAGACGAACCCTTTCCTGAGAAGCTGCAGTCTCCACTATTTCTAACGCAGTGGGCAAAATATCAACCAATTAAATACTACGCATCGGCACCTATCAAAGGCACGTGTTAGAGTAACTTCTGGGTTAAAAACCATGACACTTGATAACTTGCAATCTAATAAAAATGTTATCTTTTAATAACTTGTTATCATCATACCAGGTCTTCTAAACACTGGACTTCTTGTTCGTGACAACGCTTTGCTCCTATATTCGTGTTCGCAGTATAATGTAGGTCACTCTATAAGTTTAAATTTTTATTTTTTGATTTTGCCGCGTTTGTCCGTAGTCGCTCTTAATGGTAAGCGCAGATAGAGCCTAAGATGGAGCACTCGAATCTAACGGGACTTACCTAGCTATACCCTCTGGCTCTCGCATACACGCAATGGAACACTTACTACTTGGCCGGGACCATCAAAGTCTGGAGACTTTAATGTGAAATTGTTTCACATTTTAAACTGGTGGGTGTTGAAAAACGGTAACTTAACATACAAGGTAAATTGAATAATTTTAATCTATTGCATTTTGTTAATCCTGATAAGTAACCTAGAAATCAATTTAAAACTTGTATCAATATTAGAATCTACAACATCCTGCATTTCGATTAAAATCTGTGCCGAAATTCTCAATCAACCAATACGGAGTTTGCTAGCGATAACACAAAACTATAATAAATTGATTTGACCCATAGAGAATAAATATATTACAACAATACCGCGATAATACACGATAATATGTTATATGAAGAGGAATTAATTAAAACAAATGTAGAATTATCGGTCAGCGATAACACAGCTCTATTTTCAATACGCGTCACGATAGTTTGATTATATTTAGCGCCATGATATACTTGTAAGTAAATAGTATTTTTATATAAAAAAGGTATAGTTACGTAATAGGAAAGGGTTTGCCATGGTTACTCACTTCAAAGGGAGCTGAATTTAAAAATAGGGTAATTACAAAGAAAATAGGGTAACTACAAAGAATATAGGGTAACTACAAAGAATATAGGGTAACTACAACGAATATAGGGTAACTACAACGAATATAGGGTATCTACAAAGAAAATAGGGTAACTACAAAGAAAATAGGGTAACTACAAAGTAAATAGGGTAACTCCAAAAAATAGGGTAACAACAAAAACTGGGTAACTACAAAAGTACCTATCTATTTATCAAACTTAAATAGGTCAAGGTTAAAGAGCATAATAACATACCCAAAAATAATTATTCTGTCCATACTCAGATAAAAAATACGGGTTAGTGGCTAAATAGTAACTGCTCGGATCGTACGATCTGCGTGGTTAAGTTGTGCTTGCCGCGGTCAGACCGTGGATGGATAACCATTCGTTACAAACCAAGACCCCTCCGTGCATCGGAAAGCACGTTACACCATTAGACCCGAGTGTCATACGAATGGATTGCCCCGTTGGTCTAGTGGTAGCAAGCGCGACTGCTGATCGTGAGGTCCTGGGTTCGATCCCCAGGTCGGGGAGTGTTATTGGATTTATCCATGTAGAATTTCTCAGTAGCTGCCCGGAGTTTGGATTTGTGCCCAATTGATGGCAATAGGCTCGACCCCTATTACATGGGACTTACACATAACGGCGAAATGAAGGTGTTACTATTATATACTACACCTCTGCCCAACCCTTACGGGAATACAGGCGTAATGTTATGTTATGTCATACGCTTACTTATGACAGTCTTTACAGGTAGTTAGAAGCCCGAAAGTCTGACAACCGGTCTTCAAACTTTCAAGTTTTCGATGAAGTTACAGCTTGGAAGCCGGCAAAATAGAGAACTAAATAAAAATGTACTAAATTTGATATATTTTTGACGTTAGCCTTTGCAAGCAACGCCGACACACAGTGGGGTACACTGAAACCGGTGTTGCACCTACGGATGAGCACATGATCAGTTACAAAGCGAAGTAATAAATCTCCAAAATGGCAATTCCTAAGTATAACAAATCACGATAAATAACTTCTCTTATCTTTAAACTTTTGCGAAAATCTTAACACTGCATTCTAAACACTGCATATTTCTCTCATTGCCAGCTCAAAAAATAAATAAATAAGTTTATAAACTGTTCAAAATATTTACGAACAAAACTGTATAAGGAACCTTGAAACAGTTCTTACGTAAGCTTTGCTTTCCACTTTACTTTAAAAAAAACGAAAAAATATCGATTAAAATACTTTTTCGTGCAAACAATGTGATAATAAAAATGGTTTTAAGAAGTCTGTTTCGTATCTAGGTAGAATACTATGACCTAGATCTGTCTAGATCTTGTGGTATGTGAGTAAATCACGCCGCCTACGTCGGTGAGCGCTTTACCATGTGCTGACAAGTTGGAAACCATTGACTGCGCGGGGAATGTGAATGGAACTATTGGAACAAAGTTTTTTCAAACATTATTTTGTTCACCGGTTTACAAGTTACGTAGGTAACTGGTTTATTTTAATAGGACGTAAAACTGAGTAACTAATGGCGCCACCATTGCGTTGGCCTTAGCAACTTCATTAGTTCAAACTGACTGCCTCGTTGGTCTAGTGGTGGCAAGCGCGACTACTGATCGTGAGGTCCTGGTTTCGATCCACAGGTCGGGCAAAGTGTTATTGGGTTTCTCCGTGTGGAATTCCGAAGTAGCAACCCGGAGTGTGGATTTGTGGCCGGGTGATGGCAATAGGCTCGCCCACTATTACATGGGACTTAAACATAACGGCGAAATGAGGGTGTTATTATACGCCTCTGCCCAACCCTTCGGGAAATACAGGCGTGATATTATATATGTTATGTTATTGGTTCAAATGTATTTGACATTATTGACATTGACAATTTAACTGTTGTTGATTGGTTGTGATAAGGCCTTACGGTGGTGCTGCCATCTGCTTTCGTGTTTCGAATAATCTCCTAGTTAGTACCTATAGTTAGTACCTACACAGTTCCGTTTACGTATGCAACACCTAGTTTGTCACTTCCCGTGGGACTTCTAAGACGCAATCAAGGCATTATATCATTTAAATAAGCAACTGTATCGAACTTGAAACTAATTACTCATTCTGTGAGAAGAATATTTTAAGTAAGTAACTGTACTAGTTGGCGTCAGACTCAGCACGACATTACATTACTTATGTATGTACAATTCAAATCTAAGTCTAACAAAAAATAAGGTGTGAGTAAGGCTTACTGTTACTTGAAGCCGACAGCAGTCGAAGTATTTACTCTTAAATCCTACGATGTTATAGTATTTACAGAAACTTGGTTAGTGGATGGTATTTTCAGCAGTGAATTATTTGATTCGCGGTATGTGGTGTGGAGGCGCGACCGCGACTACAGCCGCACCTAGCAAACTCGAGGAGGCGGTGTGTTGATTGCCGTGCGGAATGATTTGACCGTTGTCGAGAGATGTAACTGGCGTAGTTCCGCTGAAGATATCTGGGTAACTATAACCTTAAATAGATCTAGACCTCAAGTTACATACAACATACATATCTGTGCCCTGTACCTTTGTAATGAACGTACGGGTAATTCTTATACTGCTCAGCTCCAGAATTTTACAAATAACTTAAATAATTTAATTTTAGCCAACCCATTAGACAAATTTATTGTCCTGGGTGACTTTAACTTTGGTAATGACGTAGAATGGTGTCTTACGAATGACAGCGCTGAATTACTACCACAAAACTATTCAAACCGCTATCTTATTGACTTCTTCGATACTATAAATATATGTAACTTATCCCAGTTTAATAATGTACGGAACGCGAATGACAGAGTGTTAGACCTCGCATTTTCTAATGGGTCCCTGGGCATACACGAATGCCTTGACCCATTAGCAGTACCTATTGACATGCATCATAAACCCTTTACTATTCAGGCTGATTTCGTTCAGTTACACTCACTTTCAGAAAAAACCACCACTAAATATCAGTTCTTTAAAGGAGACTACGCTGCTATCATGTCTGCTCTTGATGCCGTTGACTGGGACGAGTTACTGCGTGCTGAGTCACTAGACAATGCTGTTAGTCTTTTTTATAACAAACTCTATGAAATCAGAGATCAGTATATTCCAACTAAGTCCGTTAGAAATTCATCGCACCCTCCCTGGTATACATCTGCATTAATTAAAATCCTAAAAGAAAAATATAAATATCACCGGAAATTTAAAACTTATGGAAATATATCAGATTACCAGACCTTTTCTTTATTGCGTCATAGAGCTGCAGAAGTAGAGAAATCTTGTTACCGTACGTATATGGATAAAGTTGAGTCTTCAATCATCAAAAACCCAAAATTTTTTTGGTCCTATGTTAAAAGCAAGAGAAGTTATAGTAACTTCCCTAATATACTGAAATATCAAGACATAACCGCAGATACGGGAGAAGAAATCAGTAACCTGTTCGCTACATACTTTCAGTCAACGTTTCAAGAGCCAGATATAGACGAACAGGATCAAGCCCCAACACCATCCACGAGCACAGCAAGCATCAGCTCTATAGAGGTATGCCAGGAAAAAGTACTAAAGTTACTTCAAATGCTTGATCTCTCGAAATCAGGTGGCCCAGACTCAATACCGCCTATATTTATAGTCAGCTGTGCGAAAAGTCTAACCAAACCTATCTGTATTATATTCAAGCGGTCTTTAACAGAAGGCATTGTTCCTAAAATCTGGAAATCTGCATTCGTTACGCCAGTTTTTAAAAAAGGCGACAAGTCCCTCGTAGATAATTATCGGCCTATTTCGAAGCTGTGCTTGTTCTCCAAAGTGCTCGAGCGCGTCGTTTACTCCGCAGTTTATTCAGCCTTAAAATGTGACTTTGGTGACGAACAGCATGGTTTCCTTCGTAAACGATCCACTACCACTAACCTTATTCTTTCCAATGAATTTATCTCTGATGGTATGGAGCAACGTGCACAAGTAGATGTAATTTATACAGATTACAGTAAATGTTTTGACCGCATTGAACACAGGATACTTTTACGTAAACTTTTATTAGCTGGAATTCACGGCGACTTAAATCGATGGTTTTCCTCCTACATTGAAAACCGATCACAAGCAGTAGTACTACAGGGTTTCACATCCAGTTGGTATCTGATACCATCTGGAGTTCCTCAGGGATCCAGTTTAGGACCTCTTCTATTTAATTTATTTATAGCAGACATTAAGGAATGCTTCCTTAACTCGTACATTCTATTATACGCCGATGACATGAAAATACTTAAAACAGTACGTTGTTCATCTGACACATCACTACTTCAGGAGGATCTCAATAGGTTTGTAGATTACTGTAGACTAAACAAACTTCAACTAAATGTATCCAAATGCTTCCATATGACTTATACACGACAAAAGAAGACAATTGGTTCAGGGTACGCCTTGAATAACCAAACAATCACTAAGGTGGACAGTATAAGGGACTTGGGCGTTATCCAGGACAGTAAACTCATATTCGAAAAGCATATTGACGAAATCGTACAGAAAGCGTCCAAGTCTCTCGGTTTCATAATAAGATCTTCTTCTTGCTTCAGCTCCCTAAAACCACTCAAGGTATTATACTGTTCTTATGTTCGCAGCCACCTTGAATATGCATCTCAAGTGTGGAACCCAAAATATGACGTGTATAAGTCAAGAATAGAAAGCATTCAGAAAAAGTTTTTAAGATACTTAGATTATAAGACAAATCAATGCTCAACGGATTACACTCATCGTTGCAAAAGATACCATTTTCTTCCACTGGAAAACAGACGCCATGCTAATGACATTACTTTTTTGTTAAATATTGCCAATAGTTCTATCGATTGTTCCCAACTTCTCTCCAAAATATCACTCCGAACCCATCACGTAGGCTTCAGGCAGCGGCCACTTCTTCACATTCCATTCGCATCAACAAATTACCGACAGAATGCCTTTTTCTTACGTAGCGCAGCAAGCTTCAATAATCTTCCGTCTCACTTAGATGTTGATCTATTTAGAACCAGCCCTAGCACATTAAGACGAACTATAAATAAAGAATACTTTGTTATAGATCACAATAAGTAGCACTGTGGTCTGTACATGTGTTTATACTTTCTTTTCTTATTTACTGTTTTTAGCACCAGTAATAAACTGTTACAATTGTAAAATTAATGATTAATCATTCATTTTCAAGGTCTTTTTATGTTTTTATTTTATGTTTTTAAGTTTTGTTAGAAGAACTTATTTTGTTTTGTTCAAAGAGGAATTTATTAAGTTATATTCAAGGGATTTTATTTTATGTTTATCTCTGTATGTTTCTTTTCTGTTTTAATTTTAGGTACATAGTTTATAATTTGTGGAAGCTTTTAAATGGCAATTGTAAGTGCTATTGTACATGACTTATAAAGATATTAGACTGTAAGCTTTCTGAAGAATAAATAAAAAAAAAAAAAAAAAAAAAAAAAAATTAAAACATTTTGAGTTAGCCGAATATTTACTTAATAATAGAGATAGATAGCTAGTGATAGCCTAGTGGTGTGACCGTCGGACTGCCAAGTCATAGGTTAAAAACGGTGAAGGAAAACATCGTGAGGAAACTGGCAAACCTGAGAGATATTTCTCGTCGGCATGTAAAGCCAAGTCAGAGGCTCATGGCCGGCATAAACTCTGACACCAGGTTATTCCCTAACCACGCGAAAAGAAGACCATGGCATGAGCAATTTTCATGCTCATACTGTGCAAGCAGTTGGTGCTGACATGAGAGATGAAGAATCCTTAAACAGCAAAAGCACTATTCTATTTTCTTAGCGAAAGACCACACAAAACCAACAAACTTTTTGTTACATACCGACGAAGATGAAACAACAATACGCCAATCGAATCAAAACATAATTTAGCAAAAATTGAATTCTCAGCCACACGGGCAAAGCTACCGTCGCGACTAGTTTTTATACAGCCATTGTGTGCTAATACGAATGACAATCTTTGTCGGCCTTTGTCAAGGAGCCCACTTTCTTTGGGAATAACTGTTTTATTGTCTAGATCTTCTATAATTGTGTCTTTGGGTTTTGAGGCGGTTTATTATATCAGCGGACTGCCTCGATACCAACCTTGCTGACTGAATAATCTTCTCAGTACGGCATAAGCTATTCTTGGCGAGGAAGAGGACTTGGGAAAGTAGGTGTATCTTAGATAAGGCTGAGATTATCATTCTACCTGACATGCATGGCATCTTTTGCTTTTGACTCTGTAGTAAGTTTGCAAAAAAAGCCCATGTTTCTATATATTGACTGTCTTGTTGGTCTACTGGTCGCGATTGCTGAGCATGGGATCCTGGGATCGATCCCCAGGTCAGGCAAAGTTGGGATTTTCCATTAGTTATTACTCAGTAGCAGCCCGGAGTCTGGATTTGTGCCCGGTTAATGGGAATAGGCTCGCCCCTTACTACATGGGACTTAAACAGAACTGGTGAAACGAGGGTGTACCAAAACACCTCTGCCGAACCAACAGAACAGTAAAACCTCTTTTACTGTTCTGCGGCAGAACCCTTCGGGGAATACCTACAGGACGTGATATTATGTTATTATATCAGGAAATTAATAAATATCTACTGCTGCAGATATCCGTTTCTTTCTTTTAATTATTAACCTCTTTAACTATTACAAATGTGACTTTACGTGACATCTATACTGCCTTCTAATTGACTGTGTGAATGAAAACAATAGCCATGTGAACTCTCAGAGTCTCGGCCCGATAGATGTCGAGTAATCCAGTTGAGCTAATAATTGGTAAGTGTGGTTCTGTGAATTACTGCGATGAACCCTAGATTGCGAGAACACAAGATCAACGACTTCCTTTATCTTATCTTAACAAATTGTAAGCAATTACATTTGTAGATACTAGTACGTAAAATCGTGCTGTCATGTCGATGGTCCAATGAAACGAAGAATCTTATTTCAAAATTAAAACATCTGTTTTTCCATAATCAGTACAATTCTGTCTAACTGCTGCACTGGTCTCTTCTCAGATTGAGAAGGGTTTAAGCCTTAGTCCACCACGCTGGCCTGATGCGGTTTGGCGGACTACATCTTCTTCTTCCTGTCCTTATCCCACACTAGGTGGGGTCGGCACAACATATAAAACCATGTTGTTAGAGGTTTTGGCTTACTGTTTTATGACCGGCCGCCTGCCTGACCGTGGCAAGCGCAGCCTAACTTCGCTAATCGTATGATCGCTTAGTCCACCACGCTTGCCTGATGCGGTTTGCCGGACTACAAACACCATTGAAAACTTTTTGGAGCCCTCTTAAGTGTGTATGTTTCCTCACCAGGGTATTCCTTCATCATTAACGCAAGTGACTGACATGACAGTTCTGATCAGCACATGAATTAGAAAAGTCAGATTTACGGGCTAGAATCGAACTTATGCACGGACTGCAAACTTACATCAATCTTATTAGAAACTCCCCGTCTTCCCCATCAACAACTTAAGCTTGATGCACTTGCGAATAGAATCTCGAATGCTTCAATAAAAACGAGTGAAGGCGGCGCACTTTCTCGTGGCTCGGCCAGCCTCCAACCGGTCCAGGCGCCCTATATCTTAAAGTATACGTTGAGACTTAACTTATGACTTTATAACGAGATGGCAAAGGACGAACTGATCGTCCATTTGATATGGTTCGTTAGTAATGAGAAGAGTGAAATACCGAACGAAATTAGCTCTTAATCAGTTATTTGGTATGACAAGCTGTTGGATTTTTTTTTGTCTTTACAAACATTAATGGTCTGTGCCTAGCATTTTAGTTATATGGCAACTCTCGGTATAGGTACCTACTCCTACTTTACTGTGCCCAACTAGGTCCACAATTGTAACACAATACATCATTTTCTATTACTACCACCCTAAGTAACATTGTGGAATACGCAAATAAAAATATTGAGTATTGGCTATCATTAAATATTTCATTCAATGTATACGTCTTTTTTAATATTTCCATAAAATACACCACCAGCTGGGACCCAAACGTGAATAAGTTTAGCTGTTTACATGGTCCTTCGAGCCGGATTTAGAAGTATTATAGAAAATTATATTAATAACAATGTAAAACATCTTCCCGTTCGAATCTTAAACGCAAGACCATTTTTTACAAGAATTATTAACATTTTTGAAATTTTCACGATACTGCAGCTACATCAGTGTATAATAAATAGCCACTTGCAAACCAACGTGACAATGTCAATATAAATCGTGATATATTTCATTGCCATCTCTTTAAAATCGATCCAGTCTAGACATTGCCAAAAATCAATAAATAAAACCACCATCACATCCTATCGGTGAACATTTAACAATCGTCTCAACAGTTAAATGACCTCTTAAACTAACAAAACGAAACACCATTCATCAATTTACACAATAAAACTGTTTTATATCCAATAAAATCGTTTGCTGAATGACGCGATTCTGCAAACTGAACACAGATGCGGCCTGATTTGTATGGAGTGGCGAAATTACGAACATTGTCCTCGTATGACCTTATTTGAGAATCACTCCGTCTCGCCAAATTAGAATGATGGGGGCTTTTAATAAAAGAAACGAAGCTGTATGCACGCAACAAGAAGGACCAGTTACCATGGACTATATTTTCGGTCTTTCTGTACAGAATTAAATTCGGTAAAACAGCCGATAACCTGGTGGGGGAACGGCATCTGAAGGATGAAATTGGTTAAAGAATACGTTTTCTTCTTCTCCTTTTCTTGTGGTTAGTGACTAACCTAGTGTCAGAGTTTATGCGTCCCATGGGCCTCTGACTTGGCTTCACATGCTGTCGAGAAATATCTCTCAGGCATGCCGGTTTCCTCACGATGTCTTCTTTCACCCTTTTTAAGCAAATGATAATTATAATACACACATGATTCCGAAAAGTCAGAAGTGCGTGCCTTAGGTTCATTCTAGAGACCTATGACTTAGCAGTCCGACGGTTACACCACTAGGCTATCACTGCTTAAAGAATAAGTAAAGTATAGTTATGTCTATATAGTTAATCTACATAAATACAGCCTGGTTTCCCTCCGAATATTCAAAACGAATGGAGAAAATCAAGATGCAAACAGCTAAACAAACAAAAGACCAATACGTAGGCCGTTCAAGCAATGTAGATAACAACTGCTTCTCTGAGCTTCTCCTAAAGCCACGCGAAGCTATCCAACACCTTAATTGCAAACATTTTCTCCCCATGTGGGGACAGGTTAGAATATAAAACTTCCTCACCACACGATGGGAATAGACGCGTGTTGTAAGATTCAACAAAACCCAGCACGCTTGGTGGTAGGATCTATACGGTCCACCTGGCTAGCTACCACCCTCACATTAAAGCCCAGCGCCAAGCAGTTTACTGTGTTCTGTCGTGTGTTTATGAAAGCCGAATGGGTATAGGGGAATCCCTCTATAACTCTGTTCCTTGGATTCGTATGCTCCATTTTAGACCCTGTCTGCGCTTACCATCAGGTGACACTAAGGCCAAACGCCACCAAGTAAAGAATAAAAATACAAAAAAAGAAATAAAAAACGGTCGCAAACGTAATAGCGGTGATTCTGATAGTTCAACAATGTCTATTACACCGTATGGAACAATCCGTGATTCGACAAGGATTCACCACGCAATGAATTTTATTGTATTATCGCAGTGAAAACTACAATTGCGAGCGTGTTACGTAATTAGATTGCAGTTCTCTGTTTTAACCCTTATGTCCGGTTCCTATAAACAAAAACGAATCGTTTTGCTTACCAATATTAGCATTTTTTTTATTGTTAAACTGGGCATATGAATAGACTCGAAAGCTAATTTTACCTGTGATAGCTACTTCCACATGGTAGTGTCTACTAAGGAAAGCCATGAGGTATTTGCTTCATTATTGACATTTATTATTATTATACACTGACCTATTACTTTAAAATGTTTGGAAAAACGTATACTTTTACAATGTTTGTAAATATGTGAGCACCATGTATCTATCACATAATTAATTTGTCATTGCTTCATTTTTAATTCTTTTTACCTATTGTGGTAATTTTATTCTAGGTGCATCGTCTTTTCATATAATTCTATCATTAATGTACCTATACAAAATATTGTAAGACATTTTAAAAGAGTAACGATGAAGTTTCTTGCCTATTCTTCTCCATACGAAACTACCTTTTGGAAATGGCGACTAGAATCTTTTTTTTTGTTTTTTATAAATGTTGACGTTCAAAAGTGCATTTTTTGTGCCTAATTGAAATAAATACTTTGACTTTGACTTTATTGATAAAGATACAATTTCAGAGTCTCAATTTTAACCAATAACGCTCCGTAAATTATAGGAATCGGCCATTAATCGAGATCATGTAAGTACTTGTCTACAACGGATTATATGCGTCACCATTACACTTATCTGTCATTCGTCACTCGTCCAATAATCACTTCTCCTATTTCAACACGGTAGCGAAACTAACAATTCACTATCTCTAATATTTGATTATACTGACAGCTGTGACCGACTGTGCAGTTTATCTTAAGTACAAAAAGGAAGAATTCTTAAATATCTACAAGATGGAATGATACGGTGTTGCTAGGAGTTACATTCGCGATTTTATTAGTATGCCTGAAGCATTGCGAGAGAGATTCATGAAAGATGTCTCGACACGTTTAGTACAGTGGCTGAGCGATCGGCTTCAGCGATACGTGTCGTGGGTTCGATTCCCGCACGCAACAAATATTTGTGTGGCCTACAGATAGTTGTTCCGGGTCTGGATGTTTGTGCATGTGAAGATTTGTGTTTGTAAACCCACACACGATACAGGACAAATCCTAGTATGGAGCAACGTATCTCTTAAAAAAATATTTAAAATAAAATTCACTATGTATTTTATGTTTTATTATTCTATCTTTAATTACTGTAATCGGTCCAAGACCGTTGTAATTAAAGTTAAATAAATAAATTTAAAAAAATATTCGTCAATGTTCCCTGATCGTATCAACTAATATTATTAGAACGATATGATCATATGACGCACAGTCAGCGGCTAATCTTTAGCGATCTATACTTTTTAATCGATCGTGTAATCGCTTCGACATTTACACGTGTAGTGACAAATTGTCAGCCGCTGACCTATTCCAGTGAGCGGCTCTTAAGCAAAGCCGAGAATATCCGCGCTCATTTACGTTCTACTGCTCCACGATAGATAAGTTTGAAGCCATATCGCTCAAAATGGTAAAGAAATGCCCAATTTATATTACACTAGCTGTAGTCCACGGTTTCACTCGCATCCTAGTGGAGCTGGGTACTTCATGTAGGTATTCAGATAAAATGTATCCTATATGTTAATCCAGATCATGGTCTATTTGTCTGCTACATTTCATCCAAATCCTTTCTGCCGTTTATTTTTATTTTATTTTTATTCAAGAGGAGCAACAAACAGCTACAATATAAAATACTAGCTATGTCCTCACGGCTCCACCCGTAGCCTATGTTACTCAGTGATAATGTAGCTTTCTAACGGCAAAAGAATTTTTGAAATCGGTCCAGTAGTTTTTAAGTCTATTCGTTACATACAAAAATACAAATCTTTCCTCTATATAATATTAGTATAGATAGAAACAAGAAATACAAAAAACATATAGACAATATTGCTGCCCACAACGCTGTTCACAGATTAACGATAGGATACAATACAATGAAAATAATCGCTAGAGTTACAAATACAATAATTATTTTCACAAAAAAGAAAAATACCGATATTATGCATGATTGAGTAAAAACATCCATCCATCTTTACAAACTTTCACATTTGTAATTTTAGTGTGACTTAAGAAAGCATTATCAGATCGGTACCCTATCGATGATACCTTAGCTTTGGAGTTATGTTCTACCGCCCATACATAAACTGCTACTACTTCTAATGTAATCACGCAAAAAACATGACAATATCACAACAAACTACACGCGTGTGAACAGTTATCATTTACCTTTCGTTTTCACCAGTCAGTTAGCGCCAATCATCAAATCACTCGCATCCTTGACTGCGGTATCTAATCTGTCGATAAGTCTTAGTTCACGTATGTCGAATACGGTAATACAACTCGTAGTATGTTACATGATTGTATCTATACGAATACGGAACGAGCAATTTCCATCCAAATGTAGGCCACCCCCTTTCCACACGTGGGTATTGTAAAAGGTTACTCAGGTTGGTGTTCCCCAACATTAATTCTCTGGTTAAACAACCGCTCTAAAAATGTACTAGATTTTTGGGTAATGGTGGTGAAAGAGGTTATGTTGTAACTGTCTTTGGAAAGCATGTTCAGCAACCGATGCTTACGTGCTAATATGAAGAGAATGAAGCAGTGTATTTACTAATAAATATTCGTTTTTAAACACTGTGTCAGAAACTAGTATCGACGTGTTTCTGAAATGAAAATGTTGTGGCAAAAACTGTGTATTTACGGCGATCACAATTCACGTGGTGTTGCAGAAACTGCTGGCAACTTGTTTAAGAAATATTATTTATTAATAAATAGCAACACAAAGCAAAAAAACAATAATTTTAAGTAACTGAACAACTAGCCTAGCAAATTCTACAAAATTTGTGGGAACATCATGTCGACCCATAAACGTCTAATGCTGAACAGCCATTCCATAGACCAAGGATCCCAAACTGGGTTCCGCGGAACCTAGGGGTTCCGTAGAATAGTCATTAGGGTTCCACCAAAATTATTTATTATTAGCTATTAAATAATACCACTATCTAGTATCACTATCTATTCAATAGTGGGTTCCATAAAATAAAAGGTATTTGGTTGGTGTTCCATTATCTTTAAAGTTTAGGAACCCCTGCCATAGACCACTAAAATGCAGTCGTGAAGGAACGTTACCATAACCACCATGGATAGCAAGAGGAAGAAATGGTAGCGTGTGAAATGTTTTTAACAAGCCATCAACAGAATACAAATGTCGAAAACAATCGAAGATTAGATGGACATCTTGTAATAAAACCGACAAATTATTTCGCGTACCTAAGGCTTAGAACGTGAGCGATTTATACTTGAGTAAGTTAATAAACATCTGTAACAAGGGTACGGTAGGTACCTATTGCGGTGCTTAGTATACAAAAAGTAACCACGACTCAAATAACATAGGCAAAGAGATCGTTTGAACAACGATCGTAAAAGCAAACTGCAAACAGTGCAAAACAAAGCAAGAATATATTAAAAGCCAATACCAGAGTCAGGTTGAGAGAAGAAATCCAAAATAAACACTATAAGAGATTGAAAAACCAAAAAAGCTCTTGATCAAAAAATTTAATACCTACACCAGAAAGTCTAACGTCATTAATTTCTGCAATAGGTATTACAAAAAGCCAAAGACAGAGCGCTATCGAAAAGTGAATGACGTACGTTTTATCGACAGAAGTTGCAGAAACTGCACAAAAGTTTGTGCTAAAATTATAACCTCGCCAAAGAAATTCTGCGCCTCAAAAGACGGTCACCTTAACACCAACTACTTAAGCTGTCGGCGCCAATTTGACGACAATGAAAGAACAACGGCACAAAAGGAAGCACCCATTTGGACCCCTGCAGGTCTAATTGACGAACGCACGCGAGGATACGTCAATCTTACCGCAACAAGACGGACTTTACCGTCTTCGCTTCCCGATTAGAGTCCTTGGATGACGGAACAGTCCTCTTGACCCAATTGGACCAATAGAAATGGCATGATGCGGTTGTGAAAGGAGGAACAATAGAAAGTGTATCCGAAACTGACATAATAATTTCTCCTTGACACAAGCGAAAGGATAACGTAAATAATAAGGTTGATATCTTGAAAAAAGAAGATCCTTAAAGGTGATGACTTCAAGTGCCTATTAAACCATTGATCGTTGTAAGTGCCACTAAGTGCTTAGCTTAAGTGTTGTTTCACTTGTGGTAACGAGTAAAGTAGAAGCTTATCAATCAGTTGCTCCAATCAAGCTGTGATTAAGGGCCGGTTTTTCTTTTGTCAAACTTTTCACTTAGCAATAATGTTGATGTTTGGACAGTTTTTCTGTAGAGAAAGTCTCTAAACATATAATTCTCTGGTAAGTAGATTACAAGGAAGACAATCAAGATCAAATATTTAATTAAATCAAGATTAACGTACTTTTTGGCAATGCAAATCAGAACTACAAAGAGTAAGAAAATTTGTAAGTAGATGCAAAAAAACCGTATAGAGATGTAGCAAGATTTTTAGTCAAACTATCCTGCAGTGTACAACCCGAAGATAACTAAGAAAGCTTCCGCGATGTAGACCGAGCCCGTTGAGCTAAAATTACCCAAGTAATGGCAAGCTGCTGAATCATCGCCCATTATCACTCTTTAAGTAGCTAGTTTACCTCATTTAGCTCTTACGACGTAGGGCTCACACTTAAGAAAGATTTTTAGTTGGCTGGTGTTCACCAAATTTAATTCTCTGATTAAACAATCGTTAACTCAAAAAAGTTAACAGATTTTTAGGTTAATGGTTGTTTATCCAATCAGTGAGTAACAATTGACCGCAAGACGTTTATAATGAGATATTACAAAAGATATGTTTAGAACTGTGACAATACACAAGCTTTTTCTAACGCTGTATCCCAGACTGGTATTTTGGATAAGGCAATAATATATCTATACTAATATTATAAAGCTAAAGAGTTTGTTTGTTTGTTTGAACGCGCTAATCTCAGGAACTACTGGTTGGAATTGACAAAATATTTTTGTGTTGGATAGTTCATTTATCGAGGAAGGTTATATAACATCACGCTACGACCAATAGGAGCGGAGCATAAATGAAAAATGTTGCAAAAACGGGAAAAATGTCCACCCGTGCGAAGCCGGGCCACTAGTAAGCAATATGAGGAGAAATAAAAGGCGACGTGGACAGGTGTGAAAAGAAGCTGAAGAGGACGGGACGTGTAGAGAGGTGTGATGCTGTAGGTTTATAGACAGCAAAGAGAGGATAGAATCTATTGGTGAAAATGATAATAGGCAATACCGAACACGCGAAAAACAACATAAATTCAGTTACAGTTTGCCTTTACAGAAGACCTTAACCTTAGACCTGAATGTGTACCGCCCTTAACCACACGCATGTTCAAAACAAACTATTCTACTTGCAGTCACTACAAATAAATAACGAGTCAGAGTAATGATATCAACACAGCTAGATGTTAATCGATTATAAAATCAAATTAATTTTAGTACGTGCGCTGAAGTTTTCCCTATCAAATCTCAAAAATGATCACATTTTACGTCAAGAAAAAACCGATTACATTACCGGATTGAAATCATTACAAACGTGCTTCCGGTACATCAAAAGGCAATTTTATTAATCTAATAAAAATAATTAATTGCGATTATAATAAGATATTTTACACGGAAATTGTTTCTGCAGATTTTAAGATTACATTTTTAGTAATTGGTTTTAAATGTAGATCTAAATCTATAGATTTATCCAAATTCGTGAATGATTAGTTCCGTGTGAAGCGCCACACCATGCCAAAATTACGCGATCGAACATCGGCGTAATTACGCCTGCTATGTTTTTTATATCGGCAAGACGCGATGTATTTTCAGCGTGATGAGTTGCGGGTGATTTAAAAAGCATTGCACACGTAATCACGCCGAAGTTCGTTCGCGTAATTTCAGCGTGGTATGGCACTACAATAATTGCTATGGTTTCATCTTGGATGGCTCTTACCATGGTTTCTTCTTGCATAGGTGACCATTGAGATATCCCTGTGCTTAAGATAGCCCGTAAAAATGACCGTCCCGGTTGTCATATGGATGGACACCTGTGACAGTCATTACATAAAGTACTAATCTTTAAAAGTACCGTATCCCGCAAGATTAAATTAATTTTAAAATGAATTATTGATAGATTTAATGTAGGTACAACTTTATGTATCATATTTTTTAACACCTTTTATGTACGTTTGGTGCAGTGGCTGAGCGATTGACTCCTGTGCTACGGGTTGTAGGTTCGAGTCCCACTCGGATCAAACATTTGTATAACCTACAAAAAGATGTTCCGGGTCTGGCCATTTGTGCATGTGAAGATTTGTGTCTGTAAACGCACCCACGATACAGGAGAATCCTAACGTTTAAAAGAAAACACATTATCAAAGCAAAAGGAATTAAAGTTAATTTCACATGCGCAAGCGCCGCAGAGAAATCTAACGCTCATGTAATTGAGTTTAAAACGTTTGTCATTGTGCGACCGCTATGCAAGGTAACCAGTTAAAATTATTGACATGTTTTCTATTAGACATGCGACTTTTGATCCAGACATCAATGACTTTTCTAGCAAATTGCTCGGCCATTATTGATAATGTTTATTAATCAATTAACAGGGGACTTTGCTCTTGTACAGCTTATCTCCGCAATTGACTCATTTGAACAAATCAGATGAATAATTACTTTTATTTTTAGAGCTCCGTATTCCGACTGCGAAAATCGAATCCATTACGGTTTCGTCATGTCTATCTGTCTGTACGATAGGCGTAGCCAGGATTTTTTTCCAGGGTGAAGCAAACTCAGTTAGACAATAAATATTTGTCTTTTCAATAAATCTGGAAGTGCAGAATGGGATTATGGGGCAATTTTGCGTCCAAACAAGTATAGACGGAGTCGGGCATTGGTCTGCCTATTTCGGGTAATTGTTCTGTGGACATGAGTGGCAAGTTGACTGAATCTAGACCATTTACCTATTCTTTCCTGTACCAGGGTGGTGCAGGAAAGAATAGGTAAATGGTGCGCCCCATCTGCCCCACCCTGAATACGCCTATGGACAGAGCCCAAGTCCCCTGTTCCTTTTCAACAGAAAACAATATTAATGGCACTACATAAGAACTTGCAAATAAAATTGTATTGGCGAACTCGTGTCGACATGAGCATTCAACCCATGGTTATACTGTAACTACGGAACCATAAGGCCGTTTTTCCACAACTCACGACACGACGTAATATGGTGATGACTATAAACTGTTTACTACGACACTAGTAGCTAGTAGTTGTAGGTCGTTTCGTGAGTAAACGGTTCATGAGAATAATCGTATACTGGGTGGCGCAAAAGTAATGACCCTATTTGGTTCAGAGACAACTTCTTTTCTATATAAGAAAGCTATGATTACCTAGTATTTTCTATATACAACGTGTTACAAAAATACCCCTAAAGCCGAAAGTGGGTTAAAAGGTCTCTTGTAAAGAGTCTATTGGCAATATTTGAAAACCGTAATACTACATGAAAAAAATTTGATAAAACATAAAATAAACATCATTGAAACGCAGCCCTGAAAACATAAAACTAAAGAGAAGACTACGCAGAAAGCTATTTACATTCTTACCTAATTTCCTCTGAGAGGTAAATGACAACAACCATAAAAGACTACTTGATTATTTACATTTTTCATGGGGAATTATGTAACACTTTGTATATACTTGGGCCATGAAACGTCCAATAGGATTTGAAGATTATGTCTTTTAAATGATGACCTCCAGAGTTGATGCACATTTGAGCCCTATTTATGACATTTTCCATAATTTGTCGCAACACTTCTGGCGATGTTTCTTATTTCTTGATTCATATTTTCTTTTAGGCCTGCGAGAGTCTGTGGCTTGTGCACATACAACACTGATTACAAATAACCCCAAAGAAAGAAGTCTGGACAGGTCAGAACGGGCGATCTTGCAGGCCGGGTCGAGGAAATTCACGTTGTGTTATTATCACTGATGAATTATTCCGTAAAAACATTGACACAATTATTCCACGTTCTTGGGGAGTAAAACGGTCCATGTTTATTTTTGTGTGCATTTTACATTTACTACACAATTTTCAATATCAGGATGAAACGAGACGCCATTTAAAAAAAATACAAGTAATTTTTATAGTGCCAATACTTTTGCGCCACCCTGTATATGGTACTCGGAATCATCACCAGATTTTAGGGCCAAGCCACATCTGAAGATACGTTGCCGATCTTCCGTCGCATAATTTACTCGAGGAATTTTAGTAACGCATCTTCGGTCAAATGTGTACGGTGTGAGATGTTTATATGCTATTATGTCTACCGGCGGAAGATTGGCGACGTATCTTCTGTCAGATGTGGCATGGCCCTTATAGTGTCGTATCGTGAACTGCGGAATAACAGTCTCACACCCATATTCTAAGACGTTCCTCCAAAACTTACTCGACTCGACTCCACCTCGACTCAGCCTTTTTCATTAACATCGGTAGATAAAGTTGACATAAACGTCCTCGACTCGAGATTTTTCCTCAGTCGAGGTAAGGAATCATCTGTCATACTCAAGGTACCTCGGAACCTACCTTAAGGAAGAAAGTGTCAAAGTTCTTATGTAACAAAAATTAATTTAGAAGACTAACGAATATGCTTACGATAATCCTTACAACTATTTATCGCGGCGTTATTTGCGCGATGCAGATAATTTAAATTATGACGTAATGACTCTACTTCGACTCATTAGAGGACCCCTCAGTCGAGGAACCTCAAAGTTCACTCGAAATTGCGACTAAGAATAAAATTTTGAAGGTGTTTTCGAGGTCGTCCTGAGTCGAGTATGAGTCGAGTAAGTTTTGGAGAAACGTCTTAGAATATGGGTTTAAGTGTATATGTATATTATAATAATTAAATGGTAGTCCAAGTTGTAATAACTGTCACGTACAGCAGATAAGTATAATCTAATGGTAATGTCACTTGTCGTGTTAGACTCTCAACGCCTCTCAATGTATTCCAATAGGTATTCAGTGAGCCTAAGGATATCACCGTTATCGCATACTGAATGATCAGACACTTGATCAACGTGTTGTTCGCGATACTTCGCGTAGGCGTATTTACAGAAACACCTTGTAGAAACCGAACCTGTTTGAGGTGAGGCGCTGGTAATCAGGTGCCAGTGCGCAAGTGGGCGATATCTCAAAATCCAGATGTACGTTTCTCTAGTCTACCTATAGAAGTGTGCTAGGTCTTAATTACTTAACTTTAGTAACTCGGTCCATGTAAACAATCAGTTAAGAAAGCGGTTGGTCGAGTAGTTCTCTGGGTTCAAGTAACTTTAGTTTGATTGGGCTGGTGTCATGCTGGTGTTCAAAAACATTAATCGTCTGGTTAAACAACTGTTTAAACTTATGTTGGTAAACACCAATTAAACAACCATTTACTTAAAATTCTAGTATAATATTTTGAATAAACGGATGATTAACCGGGTTATAATTTTGGTGAACACCAGCCTTAGGCTGCCCTTCCACTAGAGCGGAGAGGAGCGGAGCGGTGCCGAACTAACCAATAGAAATGCACAATATTCACAGAGCAGAGTTGAGATGTGAATTTTATGCAATTCTATTGGTTAGCTCCACACCGCTCCGCTTCTCTCCGCTCCAGCCTTGAGCCTTAGTAGGTAACCAAAGACAAGCACTGTTTATGACTGAACTATCATTAAAAATTTACACGGCGATTGAAAATGTATATTAGAATTACTTTTCTGTCAAGATTTAAACGCTGCCTTAAAATCTAAGTACCTATCTTAGCCTGTAGTGTATCTAATATTGTGTTATGCCTGGACGTTAAGCTGACCACGAACCACAGAATCTAGACTAATATTATAAAGCTGAAGAGTTTGTTTGTTTGAACGCGCTAATCTCAGGAACTACTGGTTGGAATTGAAAAAATATTTTTGTGTTGGATATTCCATTTATCGAGGAAGGTTATAGGCTACATAACATCATACTACGACTAAAAAGCGCGGAGCATAAATGAAAAATGTTGCAAAAACGGGAAAAATTTCCACCTGTGCGAAGCCGGGACGGGCCGCTAATGGGGTAGGCAACTGTGGAACTAATGGCGCCACTTTCGATTGTTCCTATGCCATCTTATTGGTTGCAATGTGTTTGACATTATTGCTAATATGAATATGATGGTTCTGATTGGTTCAAATAACTAAGTATGGAGGTGCTGCCATCTGCTTTCGTTTTGCGTTGTCTTCCCCATTAATTATACATTTTAAAGCACAACAGTTTCAAAGTCTGTGTGAAGCCTCAAGACATGTCTATGACAAATTGTCAACAGTACCTAAAAAGGTGCGAACAACGTCATTAACATTTCGTATCGTAAAACTTACGACAAGTTTTAGTTTCTTAAAATATTCTAACCTTGTTAATAGGTACGTAAAATACTTAACTGACAATCCGATTTGGGTAAAAAAAACCTCGTGTTTATTTTCAACAGTAGCAGGTAACAGGTGGATTTTTAAGGTTTATTTAATTAATAGTGACGTTTTTTTGCTTTGATTATGTCGTTTCCTTGTGAACCGATCTTTTTATTATTTGTATTTTTTTATCGATTCGCTGCGGCACGATGGACTCCTTTTTACATTGTCAAAACCGATTCGGATATCGTTTAATCGTCTGCAAACAAAATGTCAACAGCACCTATCGGGTTTTTATCGACACTTTTTTGCACCGGTGGAAAAACGTCTGATCTGATCACAGCGTACATTAATTACCGACACATTTGGAGCTCATTGACACGATCAAATTCTCTGGTGCTACTTAAGTAGGTACTTGACAGGCAGTCGTCACAACCGTAACGGTACAATTTTTTATTACAAATTAAACCTTTGATACATTTTTTTTGTTGTTTGTCTATGCTGGTCCTTTGTGACGGAACTTTAGCTTCCCCTTTATTTAAATATCGAACGGTCCATACGCCCCGCAATGGATCTCCAAGTGTAATCAACATTGGCAATCCAACCATTTAAAAATACAAAATTTATTTTAAACCAGTCTAACCTTAGTACCTATATCGGCATTGCCCAGTTACTGGGTTACGGAGGTCTGATGGCAGTCACACCGTGAATAATACTGATATCCAGCTGCATCTGGTTAGACTGGAAGTTGACCCCAACATAGGCATAGCCTAGGCAGAATGACAATTTTTTTTTAATGTTTTGGTGTTGTATCCGAACTAATACACTCTACTGCACGTGCATAACCAATGTTGGCCACACTTCAACATTTATTAAAAATGTAAAGTACAGCTAAACTCTTCATTTCCCATCCTCAAATCAAAACTGTTTGCGGTAACATTTAGCCGCGTACCGGTAAAGAGGACCAGTAACGGTAAATTCGTTGGAAGTTTTGCTTGCTTAACTTAAGAGGAAGCTATTACTTTATTTTAGTATAGTAATTTTGTAGTTTTAATTACCTACTGTACCTACTTTTAATTCGTGTGACTAAATAGCATAGACCGTGTGCTACTCCACTAAGAATAAACTGATTTATTTTTACACGTCGATGTTAGAAAAAGCTGCTAAAATCCATAAAAAAGACGAATAAACATTATACTGCAAATTATTGTAGCCCTAGGTTGCACAACAAGCGCTCCCTTAAACCAAGAAAATTGCCATACCAATTTCAGAAAACCTAGCAGGGTGTAAACGAAATCACGTAATTCCTTCAAACCTCGTGATGTACTGCTGACATAAATTAAACCTGCACGGGATACTTTTAAATTCAATAAAAAAAACAAGAGTAAACATGTATTCTTAACGTGAGAAATTTTAGCGCCCCGAGTTAAATGACCGCGCGGCGGGCGATAGCCGCGCATTTCGCTCGGGGCGCTAAAATGCCTCATTTTAAAAACACACGTTTATTTCTTGTATTTTTTTTATTGAATCCACACCTCTCCCCTGCACGTTTCTATGCCAGCAGTACATCACGAGGTTTGAAGGAATTACATAATTTCCTTTACACCCAGATTCAAGACTTCAGTTCCGCAACCACAATATCAAAAGTCTTGCAAAAACATGCAAATTAGGGAAAAACCAAATTTTTCCTCTCGTTAACGCTCCCAAAAAACCCAAAATCCTGTATCAATCAACACTGCGCGTCACACATGTTAAATTGTTAAATGTATGGACTGTAAAACATGCACACTGATTAAAGTCTCAACTGTCTCTAATTCGTGGAATTGGTACCGACAAACATGGCTCCGGTTTTTTATGTTATACTGGTCCTTCAAAATTGCTACCCTTCAGTAATTGTACCTTTTATGGTTACACGGTGCGCGATCATAATATTTTGTTTTATTTTTCAATTTGTCGGGTTGATGGCCTTATGAAAAGTGAGCTTTATTTTGCAAAAAATTAAGAATTTAGGTGGAACCTGTTGCGTTGGAATGTTGCGTACAGGAGCAAAATAGTGGCACATTACTTTAAGCCAATTGTAAGACTTAGTTAGTACTGAACAAGTTAGTCAAATACATTTGACACTAACACCCATATTCTAAGAGGTTCCTCCAAAACTTACTCGACTCAACTCCACCTCGACTCAGTCTTTCTCACTACCATCGGTAGTTATAGTTGACATAAACGTCCTCGACTCGAGATTTTTCCTCAGTCCAGGTAAGGAATCATCTGTCAAACTCAAGGTACCTCGGGATCTACCTTAAGTAAGGAAGTGTCAAAGTTCGTATGTAACAAATATGAATTTTGAAGACTATCGAATATGCTTACGATAATCCTTACAACTATTTATCGCGGCGTTATTTGCGCGATGCAGATAATTCAAATTATGACGTAATGACTCCACTCTACCTCGACTAATTTGAGGACCGCTCAGTCGAGGAACCTCAAAGTTCACTCGAAATTGCGACTGAGAATACAATTTTGAAGGTGTTTTCGAGGCCGTCCTGAGTCGAGTATGAGTCGAGTAAGTTTTGGAGGAACGTCTTAGAATATGGGTGTAAAAGCACTTCAAATGTATTCCAAAGAACATGTTGTACTTACTTGTTGTGACATAAATATGCTTATAAAGTACTTACTGTTCAAAGAATTCTCTCATATTTTCATGGTAAAGTCACAAGGCATGAAAGGAAGTACCTATGTATTACTTGCAATTTATAGTTTTATAACCGGATCAGTTTATAGTAGGCGATATACTAGCTGACTTTATGTCGCAACCTTAGTATATGGCGGCATACGATCTAATGTACTTGTAACTACCTGTGCCCGCGACTTCGTCTGCGTAGAAGTCGGATGAGTTTTAATTATTTTGCACGGTACCCTAATTCTGCTTCTTTTTCTAAAATACTAGCTGTGTCCTCACGGCTCCGCCCGCGTAAGAAGTTTTATTCCAGTAATAAATATAGGCTATGTTACTCAGTGATAATGTAGCTTTCTAACGGTAAAAGAATTTTTGAAATCGGTCCAGTAGTTTTTTTCGTTACATACAAAAATACAAATCTTTCCTGTTTATAATATTAGTATAGAAAGGTAGCCTAAGTTACTCCTTATGACATCAGCTATCTGCCAGTGAAAGTCTTGTCAAAATCGATCCAGCCGTTTCGGAGATTAGCCGAAATATACAGACAGAAAGACAAAATATAAAAATTGTTTTTTTGTTATATGTATCGTATATACTTTCATATGCATTTTATAAAAAGGTATTATTTTGATATTACAAACAGACACTTCTAATTTATTTATTGTATAGATTATGTACCCTAGGCCTAAGGCCTAGTTTACTCGCTTTAACTAAAGTAGATGGTATTATAAAACGGTTTAAATTTGTCAATTTTTCCGACACCAATAAGAATTAACTGTAACAAGCTAAGTAAAGATTAATTTTAAATAAATTAACTAATTTGTGATAAGAAAAGCAAACGATGTTTATTTGTTTGTGTCATTATCTTGTTGTAATAGGATTGTATTGACTGCTTAATTAACCCTTCGTTATACATTTATCTACTTACATAGTTGCCATGTATTGTACCTAAGCGTATAGTACTTGCGACCACATTATGACCGTATTAAGGGAACAAAGTGATAAAAAAACGGTTTGAACATGCATTTTCCTCATCGCTTTCGACGAACTGCAAAACCGATTTCAAAGTAAACGATTGAAATATACAACATAATAAAAATAAACAATTAAAAACTATTCTCGAATACTCTTTTTTGAATTCCGAAATATGCCTTTTTTGCATCATAAAAAATAAAATGCCTCTTCAACTTTCGATTTTCAAACTGCGCGAGTAGCATTGCTATCTGGCAGCGAATTTGCCAAACTTGATTGGCGGCGGTCGTTGGCCTGAAGACGGCTGATGCCTGCCGGTGGCTTGCCATTATTAGCGGGAATTGCCTGTCCTTACGTCAAGATACATTGACCGACGTCCGAAGTGCTATCCTGTTCTGTTTCTACATATAGATATGTTATTTTTACTGGTATGGTTAATTGAATTGCCTGTTTCGGGACTCAGTTTAGTAGATATTCGGTTGACCACTTAAATTGAATGACTAGATTGCTGGTCATAGACGAAACTGACAGGTCAATAGCCTGAAACTAATGTAATAATCAATCTTGATTTAGCCACGATAAAACCACTGGTTTGGGACAGAACATCGGGCAGACATCTTTACATAGTATAAAACCAAGTCGCTCTCGCTGTCTGTAGGTACGCTTAGATCTTTTAAACTATGCAACGGATTTTAATGCAGTATTCAGCAATAGATAGAGTGATTCAAGAGGAAGGTTTATATGCCTCACATTAGTATCTACATTGCACCCGTGCGAAGCCGGGGCGGGTCGCTAGTTTTTAATAATTCATTTGTTATATAGTCATTATAATTATCAATTAGTATAAATGCCGAAGCAAACAATTGTTGATGGGTATTTCCAGAATCACTGCTCGACAGGCAAATTGATATTGGAAGAACGTATTTATTATTTATTTGTACTTATATCACTGCCTCCTTGGTCTTGTGGTGCCAAGCGTGACTGCTGATTGTGAGGTCCTAAGTTCGACCCCAGGTCGGGCAAAGTGTTATTGGGTTTTTCCGTGTGGAATTCTTCAGTAGCAGCCCGGAGTTTGGATTTGTGCCCGGTCGATGGCCCCCAATTGCATGGGACTTAAACATAACGGCGAAATGAGGGTGTTACTATACACCTCTGTCCAACCCTTCGGGGAATACAGGCATGATGTTATATTATGTTGTATACCACTGCTAATGTTCATTGAAGAATGGTTCAATATCTAAGGAAATAAGAAATGGTCTATTCATAGCTGATCATCACATCAAATCAGCCCATAAACGTCCACTGCTGAACCTGGACAGGCCTCCCAATGAATGGTCTAATAGAACTTTCTCACGCTTGGAAGACAGATTGATAATCACAGTTTGTTGTTAAAGCAGAAATTGCAAATATTCCTTAAAATTATCGCAGCAGCAACTTATAGCAGTGATAGCCTAGTGGTGTGACCATCGGACTGAAAAGTCATAAGTAGGTCTCGACCCACAAGGCACGCACCTCTGACTTTTCGGATTCATGTGCGTATTATATAATTATAATCCGGCATGCCTGAGAGATATTTCTCGACGGCATGTGAAGCCAAGTCAGAGGCCCATGGGCGGAAAAACTCTGACACCAGGTTAGACACTAACCAC
Source organism: Amphipyra berbera (assembly GCA_910594945.2). Lineage (NCBI taxonomy): Eukaryota > Metazoa > Arthropoda > Insecta > Lepidoptera > Noctuidae > Amphipyra > Amphipyra berbera. Next base: position 1,225,958 of record OU343136.1, on the reverse strand, counting down.
ACGAAAAGAAGAAGACCGCAAATATTTATTTTAAAAAACTCATAAGCGGTGTGCCATCACAACATAATACAAATAAAATTATCAGACCACAGTTGCATTTATTACTGTCAACTAATAATATGTAATTTGACACTATTAAACATGACCGAATGCAATAAAATTGTGTCATTTAACGCGTACCTTAGCGTGGCATGTTTAAAGCACTTATTAATAGATGTTTTGTGCAGCCTCAGCAATACTCAGCGTAACATAGCTACTATACCGAGTTATTTGTAAAACACCGACAACCTCTCAGGAATATGTTACTAACATCATAATAAACAACTTTTGTTCTATGACTTTTAAAAATTCATCATATTTTAGTTCATCAGATTTTCATACAAAAATAAAAATATTTAAATTGAACGCTCTAAAGCGCCCCCGCCGCCCTAACCCCGCTTCCCTCGCTATTTTACAATCGCTTTCTTTTGCTACGCATACACTTTGTAACATTTAGACCGTTCAATTTAAATATTTTTATTTTTGTATGAAAATCTGATGAACTAAAAAATGATGAGTTTTTAAAATTCATAGAACAAAAGTTGTTGATTATGATGTTATTAACATAGTCCTGAGAGGATGTCGGTGTTTTACAAATAACCCTGTATTTGCAACACTATATAGTATACTATTAGTAAAATAATTACTAAGGGCCAATGACATGTTAAAAATGTTTGGCAGCAATGTCAATAATGCATTTGTCACCAAAACTAGATCTAGCAGAGTCAACCGTTCTTAGGCGTGGAATACACAATGAATGAATGAAAAAAAACATGCTTTTACTACTTAGTAGAATGCTTGTTTATAGCATGCCTTCCGCTAGTGTATTTTAAGCATGCTAGATCCGTTTAGCATGCCCCTGAGATCCGTTTAGCATGCCCCTGAGATCCGTTTACACGTGCAAATGCTTAGCTGCTAAGTAGCATCTGCTTGAAAGTAGCTGGTTTTTGTGGTCTTATGAGCGGTACTGACAATACAGTAAATTTTGAATCTCCTTCTTTTCTTGTGGTTAGTGACAAAACCTGGTGTCAGGGTTTATGCCGCCCACGAACCTCTGATTAGGCTGCACATGCCGTCCAGAAATATCTCTCAGGCATTTCCTCACAATGTTTTCCTTCACCGTTTTTAAGCAAGTGATAATTATACAATACGCACATGAATCCGAAAAGTCAGAGGTGCGTGCTTTGGGTTCCAACTCGAGACCTATGATTTGGCAGTCCGACGGTCACACCACTAGGCAATCACTGTTACTTTTTGTATCGTAGTACCTGTTGCACTACGAGAAATGTGTCGTCTACCTTTAAGTGTAAAAGTACCGTATGTAAAGTATCTACTTAATTGCTTCTAGACAGTCCACTTAGCATTTAGACAGTTACTTAAATGGAACTACGTGTTCCAATCCAGATAGAGCAATGCACGTCGACGTGTGGCGTATTAAATGACCAATTGTCTGCAAGAGCCATTACATTAAAACTGTTCAAATAAAAAACTAAAATAAAATAATCAGTTCATTCAACTCGACAATATAATTATTTCACTAAAATAACGCGGCAAAGAGTACTAACGTAACCTTCTTGGCGCCAACGGCAGCTTGATACTAAAATTATTATAAAGAGTATATTATTAACTTTTTGCTTCGTAAACCGTAACATACTTATTAAGATCAAGAATGGACATAAGCTCTGTGTTTTTCTGGGTGCACGCGATCAGGACATTGCACGCTATCTTTAAATTAATAATGCAAACGCACTAGGTAGTTTAGATGCTGCAGGATGATGGATTTACTAAAAGAACGTACACGCACAACTCGTGAGCCATAATTTGCGTCAGAGAAGATGACCATCACGGAGATATAAATTGTTACAAATGTGCGCGTAGCTTACGCATTGGACCGTTGGCAGTATTGCGTACGCTACTTTCTACAAATTGTAGTTGCACATGTTAAAAAATATGTTGCGTATATGTTTAAAAATATGCCCCTATCAAAATTTAAGAAATCTCTCACTTCGCTATTAATTGAAAAATATTATTATAGGTACTGTTCCAGATTTTATAAATGATAATTTTAAATATTTTTTTAGTTTATGTTTGGTTTTGTTTTTACTGTTTGTTTTATTCCGTTTTTAAGTTTTTTTTTTGTTTTTTTACATTTTAATTAATATTTGTACGCCTTCACGGCAAAACATAGCGCCCAAATATGTTAACCTTTATATAAATACCTGTGTTTTACAAATAAATATTCTGATTCTGATCAGAATTGGGAGCTGACGATGACGCCGCAGCTTTTCTGCCTAGTGCGTCTACAGTACGTCGTTAGTTTGACACGGGGAATGTACATCCTTATGTTTTTAAGCAGGAAGGTGGGCAGTGGACATCAATTGAATTTTTATGGTCCTTTGCGATTCCTGTCCTGTGAGGGTCAATTTCATTTTTTGTATATGAAATTGACCTTCGCGTGGTCAATTTGGACTGTTTAATCAACTTCCTTTAAGAGACTAACAGCAGGTTTCTGGCATGCTGATCAAATCTTATGTCAATGAATCGACAATAGCAGCACCCGACATGAGATTTAAAAGCTGATTAGTAAATTTTTGGTTTGATTAGCCTTTCAGGAACTGGGTGTTAGTGTTAGTAGTTAGTGACAGCTGTTGGCAACACCAACAGATTGAGTTTTCTGGTTTCTATGTGGTGGCAACACTGTTTTATGTCACTTCAACTTCACATTATCACTCTAGCAGCGGTAGTGCAGGCTTTATTATTATTTTACCTATTTTCTTTTCTTTCTACCAGTTTGTAACTATTGAAGTATTAAACCGATCCTACCATTAACAATTTATTTATCGTAAAGACCAAAATACAGTCCACCAAGTTCATTTCCGCACAACAGCTATACATAGAAGTAATATAATTATACTATACAGCTACCCAATCTTCGTACCTACCCCTAGCGAAACTAGTTTTTTCACTAATAGTTATAACACATTTATCCACGTACAAGGAATTCTGCTGCTCTGGTGAGTTAGTCACTGTTTAGGACCTTGAGAACTCACAATAAGCTCATTACTGTCCACATGCTGGACATGGACCTCTTCTCAGAATGAGTTAGCCTAGTGCGGGTGGCTATTTATTGTTACTCTTGACTATCATTAAAGTTACTGCACCATTCGGTGTACTCGATCCATAAACACAAGCGTAGAAAGCACAATCAACCCATTCTTCTTCTTTTCGTGTGGTTAGTGACTAACCTGGTGTCAGAGTTTATGCTGCCCATGGGCTTGTGACTTGGCTTCACATGCCATCGAGAAATATCTCTCAGGCATGCCGGTATCCTCACGATGTTTCCCTTCACCGTTTTTAAGCAATTGATATTTATACAATACGCACATGAATCCGAAAAGTCAGAGGTGCGTGCCTTGGGTTTGAACTCGAGACCTATGACTTGGCAGTCCGACGGTCACACCACTAGGCTATCACTGCTATCAACCCATTACTGCCCTACTACTGGACACGTGTCTCCTCTCAGAATGAAAAGGGTTTAGGCCATAGTGCACCACGCTGGTCTAGTGTGGGTTTACGAAGTATACACACAATCAAGAACTTTTATTTGAAGCTGTTGTGTCTCATTTAAACGCGTAATTTATATTTTATTATTTATTTATTAAGAGCAACACGACAATATGGCAGCAGGATGTGAAGAGAGAGAAAGAGAGATAAGTGCGAGTGAGTAAGGTATTCTTAAGACTACGTTCCAGATCTCACAGAAGCCATCAGTCTATAGGTTTCCTCACGATGTTTTCCTTCACCGTTAACGCAAGTGATAATCAAATCATGATCCGATGAGCTCGGAAACGTCAGAGATGTCGGCCGGTATAGAACGTAGACAGTGCATAGAAGACGCGTTAAACTGCTATGCTATTAATGCAATCAACCTTGAGAACTAATGAGAAACAATAAATGATTTATTCTTATGGGAAATCATTAAACTACTGCTTCTAGGAAGTTTTGTGATGTCATACAAAATCGTTAAACAAATTTTAAATATAGGCTATAAATCGAATGATAAGATTATATATACAAGGTTAGTCGGAAAGGGGGTACTAAGCCGCGGGCCACTTAATATATCACTGATGATTGTTTTAAAGAAAGTGTTAAAATTTAAAAATTCGATTACTTTTTTTTCCATGAAAAATATTTTTATATTAGTTTTTTCAAAAATTCTTCGTCCCTGCTTTAGTTATGAATACAGAAAATGGAGTTGCTAATCCGTGACCCCAAATATGACGTAAAATGTAAACAAAGCTGATCATAGCTGAGGATAGATAGAATTTAGCGTATTTTTTATGAAATCTTTGAACAGCTATTTCTCTTGAACTATTGACTTTTGGGGAAAGCTGTAGAACAAAAGTTATCCATTATTATGGGTACTTTAACACCTTTTCGGCTTAGTACCCCTTTCCGACTAACCTTGTATATATCTTTACATAGTATTAAAACAAAGTCGGTCCAGCTGTCTGTACGATTACGATACGATTTTAATGCAGTTGTCAGCAATAGATAGAGTGATTCAAGAGGAAGGTTTATATGCCCCACATTAGTATCTACATTGCACCCGTGCGAAGTCGGGGCGGGTCGCTAGTAGGTATATGTATATAATATATATGTATATATTATCGATCAACATCTGATGAAGCTCTCGTTGGGCGGCTATATCAAGGGCCTGATACAGAAAGCGGTACTTCTGCACACGGTGCGTGTTATTAGGAGGTTCCTCTCTGAGGCCCTGACCACCGGTAGCTGGGACCCTGTTCCTGATGCCGATGGGCTGCAATTTAATGTTATAAATGTTTTTATTTTATTAGAAATATTTTGAAATGTAATTTATATGTATATTGAATGAATAAATGGAATATAATTTATTATTATAACGAATACCTACATTAGTCTGATGCACTAAAACAACTCAATGAGTGTATCAATTCCCAGTTCACCGTGAGAAGAGTAAGAACAATGATGACAAATGTTCATAGACACCCATGCAGAATAGCCAGTATAAGTTGACCCGTGGCAATATAGATAGCTACATTTAAATAAGAATAGAACCGATAGAAATATTTAGATATTTGGTAGAAATACGATACATGGTTGTTATAGTACATGTACGGTTCATTATGTTTCGCCGACACAGTGATAAGCAAATTAACTTATTTATATCGTAACTAGCGACCCGCCCCAGCTTCGCACGGGTGCAATGTAGATACTAATGTGGGGCATATAAACCTTCCTCTTGAATCACTCTATCTATTGCTGAAAACTGCATTAAAATCTGTTGCGTAGTTTATAAGATCTAAGCGTACAGACAGCGGGAGCCTTCGATCGAAGGCGCGAGCGGCTTTGTTTTATACTATGTAAAGATAAACAAATTTAAATTTAAATCAAACCCTATTTATGTTAGCAAAATAAACCCTATTAAGACACCTTTGAAGTAAAAATATAAAAATCAAAGATCTACACTGGCCTGCAAAAATAAGTATCACACTTTTAAAATTTCAATTTTTTCTAAACTATAGAAGTTAGAGATTTAAAATAAAAAACGTTTTATAGCTATTTTTATCAGCTTTCTTTGAAACTATAGTAACAAAGTTAAACTCTTTTTTGAGTCCTTTTTGTTTCGAAAATATATCTTGTGTACTTAAAAAGTTATTGCAATTTTAAAAGTGTGATACTTATTTTTGCAGGCCAGTATATATTTAATGTCATGTTTCATGTTATCATGTTTACTTTTTGTATTTTTTCTTTTATTGAATCCAAAAGTATCCCGTGCAGGATTAATCTATGTCAGCATCACGAGGTTTGAAGGAATTACATGATTTTGTTTACAACCTGTATAATCAATTTCTATGGTATAAGAACTCATGAACAGTGTAAAAAAATCTGTCAATCAGACAATAATTATGCAAACGTCTGCAGAATGTATTGAATTTGACACATTGGTGTGGATTCTGTTGCACATTTTGACAGTACTGAACTAGACTAAACGTAACTGTCACTTTCTTTTTCTATTGAAACAGAAAGAGACAAACGCCCTTAGTTTAGTTTAGTCCTGTCAAAGTGCGCAACAGAATCGACACCATTGTTGACATTTGTCGTTGCAATCAGCGCCCGCGCCGCAATGAACTGCTAAATTATACTGGTCAACCTGTTGCAAATGTATCAGAATGTGGGACTCTTATTAGGAACAATCATCGAACCGCATTACCGTTTATGTAGTGTTTATGATTCAGCCAATTATTAATAAGACCTTCGTGTACAAAATAAATAAACGTACTGTCCTTAATATTAAGGTGTGTGCTTTCGATCGTTCTTGTTTCATTTTGATAATGGGTTATTTATTGATCTTGAACTGCAATAAACTAATGCTCGGAGTCATATAGAGCTTATGATAAACATAAATCAACATTGAAATTCAGTGTAAGTACTAAACTAAAAAAAACAACTACTAAACCGCTCTTATTTATTTTTAAGGAAAATTAAGTCTTACGTTACAGAGTCAGTTCATTAATTATGAGTCACAAGTCGACTGATTCACTTTAAATAATCGTCACGTTAAAATAAATAATAATCTGCCTTATGCTCGCAGCTTCACTTGTGTGATTTTTTTCACACAAACTTTCATCCCCTATGTTACCTCTTTGGAGTTAAATTTTCAAAAATCCTTTGTTAGTGGATAACTACGTTATAAAAGGTACCTACTGTCAAAATTTCAAGTTTCTAACCCAAGCGGTTTAGGCTGTGCGTTGATAGATCAGTCGGTCAGTCAGTATCTCATTATTATACTGAAAAGGTTCTTTTTGACGTTATAATAACTGTGCACCGAACCTACAAACATTCTTCATGTTCCTGCCCCGGTTCCAAGTTACTTGGGGTCGGCGCAATATGTTATCCTCTTCCATTTACTCCCTTATCTTTCATATCCTCCCTCACACAATCCATCCAGCTTTTCTTTGGTCTCCCTCTGCTCCTCGATCCATCAACATTCACATTCATCACTCTCTTAGTCACACGTTTCATCCCTCCTCATCACACGCCCATACCAAGACAAACGATTTCCTTTCAACTTTTTTGTCACTGGTGCCACTTTCAAACTCCCTCTAATATACTGAAACTACAAACATTATTGTTGAGTAGCTTCGCAGTTTAGCATCAATATTTTCGGCTGCCTAACCTTTTACAATATTTTGTTTCAAAACCCTCGACAGCTCAACTTCTGCTAGATCTTCTTAATCCTCACAAATCACCACCATTACTTGACCTGTCAACTCGTAAACGCCTCTCGTAACATTATCATAAGGAGTTACAGTCTATTCATTAAGCATTGACGCAAGAAATCGACTCGCGAACAATAGATCGTGAATGTCGTCTACTTTACGAAGTGATGCAACGTGCTTACTACGGAGAAGTTAGGTATTTGTTGATGTCTTAATTATGTAATGTTTTATAGTACCTAAATTCTTTTGTTGTAATACTTCTGTAATGTATTCGTACGCACACATGAACTTTGTACAATAATACAATATCGACATACCTAGGTAGTCTTATCGAGTTGGAAAAAAATAATGCACGACGAAATAATGACGACACACGTCGCAACTGATTCACTACTGACAATATTGTAGATTTTGCTCGGGTATCATTTTTTATAGCAGCGATAGCCTAGTGTTGTGACCGTCGGACTGCCAAGTCATAGGTCTCGAGTTCGAACCCAAGGCACCTCTGACTTTTCGGATTCATGTGCATATTGGATAATTATCACTTACTTAAAAACAGTGTAGAAAAACATCGCGAGGAAACCGGCATGCCTGAGAGATATTTCTCGACGGCATTTGAAACCAAGTCAGAGGCCTATGGATGGCATAAACTCTGACACCAGGTTAGTCACTAACCACACGAGAAGAAGAAGAAGATTTGAAACACAAAACTAGCTCTTTAACAGCACCAAAGCGCACGTGTTGGTTACAAGTTTGCACCAAGGGCGCAAAAACGGAGAACATCGACCACCCCTAATAGTTTATGAGCTTCTTGCTAGTCCAACCCTTGTGATGAAAACAGAATTTAGAGCACTAACTTACCAAGTCGTAACATGACCATTTTGGAGCTCTTCAAACAAACTTAACTGTATCTTTACAAAGCATCTTTACATAGTATAAAATAAACGGGAGCGCCGTTGTCTGTCCGCTTCACTTAGACTTAAAAATGCCAACCGTAAGGCAATACCTCAAACGCACGTCTAAGCGTTATTTCGATAATGCCCCGAGGCATCGGAACCCCCTTGTGACCGCCGCGTCCGATTATAAACCCTCCCAAATCAGTATAGTACGCCGTCCCAGGCATGCGCTACTAGAGCCCGATGACGAGATCACCCTCCTCCAGGAGGCGAATAAATCGACTAGCACAATACACATACACCGCCCGCGCCGCCGCCGACCGGCGTATCGCCCTCGCCGACGAGGCCCCTCGCGACGTCCCACCGCCCTCGATCCACCGTGCTCACCCGCCGCAGCCGCGGAGCCGGTCGTCCCTTCTGACTCCGCGCAGTCACACCGTTGTTAATGCAGCCTTCATCAAGCTGTCGTATCCCTCCCAGTCCTCTCGCATTCAACACCCTAAGAGGTTCGAGTCCCCCCTTGGGGACACCCTTAGGAGGAGGTGTTGCTGCTATAGTCATAGTTATGATGTTACAGTAGTTAGCGTAGTTAGCTAGGTAGTTAGTTTAGATATTGGTTCGGAGACCCTTCTGGTCTCGCCAATAATAGCCCGGTTACGTAGAAGAGGTCCGCAAGACCACCTACAAGAGTCGATTAGGAAAAAAAAAAAGTTGTCTGTCCGCTTAGATCTTTTAAACTACGCAGCGGATTTTAATGCAGTTTTCAGCAATAGATAGAGTGATTCAAAAGGAAGGTTTATATGCCCCCCATTAGCACATTGCACCCGTGCGAAGCCGGGGCGGGTCGCTAGTTTCAAATAAATTCTTCCACCATCTCGAACCAAAATTCAAACACTTTTTGTTCGTGAACCAGTCGCGCCGCCGGTATGTCACAAAAGCGTATCCATTTACCTGTTTTACTTGTAAATTAACAAGTGTTACCCCACAAAGGTTTAAAAGGCGGTAGTTTAGAACAATGCCACTTAAGTCCATATGCGTTCACGGCGACTATTGACGCTTGACAACCAGCAACTGGTTGTGAAGGCGACAATAGATCGTAAGAATTGTTTGAAAGAAAGAAGCTGTTATGTTGAGATACATTCATAATTTATGCTTGTGGAGTACTCGTTGTACAACTTTGTTACAATTAAATGTTAGTAGTATAGGTCAACCAGAATCTCATGGCATTAAAAAATTATAACAAATAGTGGTTTTCATATGGCAATGTCAACATGTCACTTGTCAAAACGAGTATGACTGTAGTTGATACATTTTCCAGTTCTGATTAATGTTTTCTTTTTCAAACATTTTTAATAAACATACTTATTTTAACAAAGTTTCCTTTTCCATTACAATAAAATTGCAAAAAACCATATATCAGCATATCATTTTGGGACCCAGTGCATAATATCAGCAAGCACATTGGGTCACATAAAACAATAAGCCAAAACCTCTAACAACATGGATTTATGAAATACATGTTGTGCCGACCCCACCTAGTGTGGGATAAGGGCAGGAAGAAGATCGAGAAGAAATTAAAGAAAAAAAAAATACAAGTATCAAGACTTTTTATTCAAATTACCCTTGTGTTACCCACAAAAACATTTAATTTCCCTATTTTCCATCAGATTCTGGTAGACCTATAGTGTCTAGCAGTGGCTACTGTTCTAACTAGTATAGTTGGACTGTTGTTTTGTGGGCAGGAACTTTCTAATAAATATTATATCGCTATAAACTATCACCTTGTATACATTTAGTTCTATACTCTTCTGCAGTGATAGCCTAGCGGTTGAACGCTTTGCCTTCTATGCAGGAGGGTCTGAGTTCGATCCCGGCCAGCACCTCTGACTTTTCGAAATCATGTGTGGATCAGAATTTAATTATCACTTGCGTCAACAGTGAGGGAAAAACATCGTGAGGAACCCTGCACACCTGAAAGGACCCCAAAATGTTCTCGATGGTGTATTTAGTCCGCCAACCCGCACCAGGCCAGCGCGGTAGGTTAAGGCCTTAACCCTTCTCATTGCCCAGCAGTGGGACAGTAATGGGCTGATTATGGCATGTTAATTCTCTTCTATTTCTCTAATAATTGTCTCTTTGTTAATACGCTTATATTAGTTTTACCTGTAATTATGTAATAAAATGTCAAAATTATTAAATGGCTCACCTGATGGAAAGTGGTTACCATTAGGTACACATACAGCAATTCAAGAGGATTACTGATGAGTTGCTAAACTTAGAGACAAGGTTGGAAAATCTCATGAACCTGTAATTTCACCTGCACCTTCTAACCGGAACCTAGCACTGCTGCTTGGCGGTAGAAATAGGTATGGTGGTAGTACCTACTTCCCCAGATGAACTCTTTTATAAGGAGTTCTACTACACTACTGTATCTTTCAACAAAAGTTATTTTCTCAATAGACCAACTTATTACCCACACCACTTTATCAGTGAGTGCAGTGTGGGTAAATCCGGCATAATTCTAGAGTTCAGAACGGGAGACTACAATCCATCATTCCCAGCTACAATCGGAGTTGACTACAAATGTAAAGTCATGGACGTGAACGGTGTTAAAGTCAAGCTTGGTATTTGGGATACAGCGGGACAGGAGCGATACAGAACATTGACATCAAGTTTTTACAGAGAAGCTCACGGTTTTCACTTATTAGTTTACGATGTGACAGAACCAAAATCCCTAAGCAAAACTGAATGAGTGGGTGGAGGAACTTCAAGTATACTCCACCAAGAAGATGGATTATAGCATAGCATAGCATAGTCTGCTTAGTTGTCGGCAATAAGATTGACAAGCATATCATTTTGGGACCCAGTGCATAATATCAGCAAGCACATTGGGTCACCCGCGCGACGGCGCAAGGAGTATTCCCAAGGAGGGTTGATGTCAGGCAGGCGGCCGGTCATAAAACAATAAGCCAAAACCTCTAACAACATGGATTTAGGAAATACATGTTGTGCCGACCCCACCTAGTGTGGGATAAGGGTAGGAAGGAGAAGAAACCAACTTATTAACTGCAACCCATCATAAATTGATGTCACCAAACATTCAGCTACCAGTCAACAAATCGTTGTGCCACAAACATGCCAATTCGACTCGATTGCATACTCGTGTTTGTAAGATAACACCTCAATCACGCCACGTTGCGTTACGACATAGACTGAACTATGTGAGGCCGTTGATCTATTGTGGTCAGCGTGCTTGCCTATCTAATGCTCGCCACATATTTCTAGACTGTGACTTCTGGAAGTCAGGATGCATGGTCACCAACGATGACGAAATGGAATTAATGAGAGACAGTGAAAACTGATTTATCTTTAAATCATTTATTTTTGTCACACATACACAAGTTACATAATATACATGCACCATCAAAAGACCAGAATGTGTAACAAGGGGTCCATCTCAGTATTTGCTGTGCTAGTGCACAGCACTGATTTTCAGCTGGCCCCTGACATTTAAAATAACATTTTAAATTATGCGTGCACGCGATTATCAAAAAATAATCTAAAAAACTAAACAATTAAATTCAACTTTTAATTTAAAAAAAAAACAAAAAAACAACCTACAAATAAAATGGAACAAAATCTTTTCTATTCCTCGTATATCCTTCTCGTAGAAAATAAACACATAATACTTATGAAATCTTAAACATGGGAGTAATTGTCATTGCAAGCTTAAGTTCAGTCCGGCCAATATACCTAAGCCGCCGTGGTCATAAGCTTTCGAAACTTTCGCGCATGTTTACTCAGGAAGAAAACAGTTGCTGTAAAAACGAACAAATAAACTTTGCTTTTAAAATTGCCCGTCCTAACAAGAAAATCTCCCCTGCGCGAAGTTCAAAGCAGTCAAAATATTTCGACCGTACTATATATATACAAGGTTAGTCGGAAAGGGGGTACTAAGCCGCAGGCCACCTAAAGTATCACTGATGACTATTTTAAAGCAAGTGTTAAAATTTCAAAATTCGATCATTTTTATTTGCATGCAAAAAGATTTTCATTTTAGTTTTTTCAAAAAAAAAAGATATCTGCTTTAGTTATAAATTCAAGAAATTAATTTTCTAATCCGTGACCCCAAATATGACCTAAATTGTAAAAACAGCTGATCATAGCTATGGACAGATAGATTTTAGCATATTTTTTACGCAATCTTTGAAAAGCTATTTCTCTTAAACTATCGAGTTTTGGGGAAAGTTGTAGAACAAAAGTTATTCCTTATTATGGGTACTTTAACACCCTTTCGGCTTAGTACCCCCTTTCCGACTAACCTTGTATATACCTACCTCCTCACTAGTATTGGCAAATATAACTATGAACTAATAAATTTATCGACAAAAAAATTAACACTTATATTCGATAAATAAAATGACCGTTATCTAATAAAAATATAATTTAGCAATTCTTGGTTGGTAGTGCTGCTACCTACTATTATTGGTAGTCCATTCCATTCGTGATTAACATTAGCGAAATTTATTTTTTAACAAAAAAAATAACTGATATTTTCAACCAATAAAATCTATACTAATACTATAAAGCTGAAAAGTTTGTTTGTTTGAACGCGCTAATCTCAGGAACTACTGGTTGGCATTGAAAAAATATTTTTGTGTTGGATAGTCCATTTATCGGGGAAAGTTATAGGCTATATAACATCACGCTACGACTAATAGGAGCGGAGCATAAGTAAAAAATGTTACAAAAACGGGAAAAATGTCCACCCGTGCGAAGCTGGGACGGGCGGCTAGTTATCGATAAAAATATTTATCAATTACCAGGCAGTTAAATAAATTCAACCTATAGCGCCATCCCTACTTCTCAAATCATTATCACAAATTGCAACGCGAGTAGCCAGTTGTACAATAAACGCAGACGGTACGGTCATTGTCTAATTTCCCAGTGGAATCTTATAAATTAAGGTCGTTGATCCATTGTGCAGTTATCCTGCAAGATCGAACTGATAGCTCTCAACAATCGCGAGGATATGAAGAGAATGCTAAAAGGATGTAGTGCTAGCAATTAACATTGGAATGTGTCCTTGAAAAACGAACAAAAAGTGAATATTTATGGAACTATTTACTAGGTACGCCTACTAAAATAGACTCATCAGATCCTATTGCAATTAATTGCTGACTACAGGCTTCGCTCTCATAGTATGTTTCATGAATTAAAAGTATATGTGTAGGAGGGCTTAGGTCTCTCTTTACGTATTTGGCGTTTTTTGTCAAGTGTTACGAGTCGATTTTCTTCGAAAGTTTATGTTAAGTATTATTATTATTATTTATGTTTAAGTTTATTTTATTTTTCTTTATGTTTCATGATATCTAGCCAATCATGCGGCCTTTATTACGTCTTCCAATTTCTCACAGATATTGCGAGTATCGCAACAAATATAGACGATTCGAATTGCACTTAAATTGGATCAGAAATATCATAAGCGATGTGCACACTACAATGTTGCTGAAGATTTTGAAATTGTTGCGATAGATTCTAAAGTGTATGTGGAGAATGTCTTATTTCATGATGATGTATCTTTTTCTTCTTTTCGTGTGATTACTGACTATCCTGGTGTCAGAGTTTATGCCGCCTATGGGCCTCTGACTTGGCTTCACACGCCGTCGAGAAGTATCTCTCAGGCAGTTTCCTCACAATGTTTTCTTTCACCGTTTTTAAGCAAGTGATAATTATACAATACGCACATGAATCCGAAAAGTCAGAGGTGCGTGCCTCGAAATCCCTAGGCATGTAACGAAATCTCGGATGCTATCGAACATTTCAACCTCTTCCATCACCTACTTAACTGCAAAAATCTATTGATTAGACAAAATACCAAACTTTTTTTCAATGATATGTCGTTTCACCAGAATGATTCTAGTCAGATGAGTCTATATCACATTTGTACAAAGCAATTATTTCGGTGTATCTTATTGTCAACCAAGTAAACTTCAATAACTAGGAATAAAATTTTAATTTTGTAGGTTTTTCGTGGTATGCCTAGGGATTTCATGAAATTTCTGATATCGTCATTTCCCTGCGACATATATCTAACCTTTAAAAATCTATTTCTAAATGCGTTTGAGTTTAATATTTGGACTCAACAGGATATCCGAAATTGATTATTCAATCTTCCGCAACCAAATCTGATTGAACAATGAACAATGAGTTGTCATACTCATCCCAACTCTTCTTGCTAACGAGCGTTTTAATTATATTATATATCAACAAGTCGGCAAGCAGTCTACAACAGTCAACATTTAGCATAATAATATATGTGAGCCAGCGACGACAAGGTCATGTTTAAAAAGGTGGCTAAAGGCGAGGTTCCATCCACAAGCTAAATATAATTGACTAGCTGTGTCCTCACGGCACCGCCCGCGTAAGAAGTTTTATTCCAGTAATAAATATAGCCTATGTTACTCAGTGATAATGTAGCTTTATAACGGCAAAAGAATTTTTGAAATCGGTGCAGTCGTCTTTAAGTTTATTCGTTACATACAAAAATACAAATCTTTCCTCTTTATAATATTAGTATAGAAAAGTGTATGAGAATGATTTTACCATACAAAGTATGTGTTCCCACTTTATCAGCCACATGGCAAGAGTAGCGACCACGAACATTATCTTTTGTTTTGTTTTCGTGTTAGTGCACTGCGATAGGCTAACATTACAACATAATACATAATTAGCCCATTACTGTCCCACTACTGGGCAGGGCCTTCATCTCAGAATGAGAAGGGCTTAGGCCTTAGTCCACCATGCTGACCTGGTGCAGGTTGGCAGACTACACACACCATCGAGAACTTTATCGAGCCCTCTCAGGTGTGCAGGTTTCTTCACGATGTTTTTCCTTCTCCGTTAACGCAAGTGATAATCAAATTCTGATCGGCACATGCAATCGAAAAGTTAGAGGTGCGGGCCGGGATTGAACTCAGACCCTCCTGCATGGAAGACAAGCGTTCAACCGCTAGGCTATCACTGCAATAAGCTAAAGAGTGTCTTAAAATTTAAATCATGTTTGGATAAAAGCTATTATTTCGAGATCCTTATCCAAATGCGCTTTAATCAAGTGAACGGATAATACTTCAAAGGAAAAGGCAAGCCAGAATTTTGTTCTCATTTTCCTCGCCTCGCGCATCCTTGCCAGTGGAATCAAACCCTAAACCATTCAATCTAGACATAGGAAGCATAAATCACGTTCAACATCTTAATACTCAATTGTTTGCGTTGGAGTGCACCCACTTTGAGTCAGCGGTCTGTGGGGCGTAACGTCACGAGATGACCGAATCTGAGGTCATGGAAATCAAGACTCATTGGTAAACAGTTACTGGGTGCAGATAATGGGATATCTGGCGACATGTGTCGCCAGCGCGCGACGTTGCCAATCATCGCGGGTCACACGGACTAGTTATAGCATGTAAATGCTGCGAGAAAAGATTGTAGTAACTAAGTAGAATTGGAATTATGCGTGAATAATAAGAAGGTAATTAGGTTAGTAGCAGCATTACCGTCGCATCATGAGTGAAGGTTGAGTTAATTGAACAAGACAGTCAAATGGTTCAAAATTAAAAACAAATTATCACAAATAAATACATCTTGAATTGTCTGGCCTGTGAAATTTCATAAAGCTGAATGATGCATATGAATCAGTTAGTTCAAGACGAAAAAATCTAAAATAAAGGCTCTTTTTGAATACCTTCATAAGAGTTAGTTTTAATGCTTCAAGTACAGGTTTTATATACATGGCAAAAATTATGCTGTACCTACATACGTTGGGTGGCTATTTATTATAAACTAGCGACCCACCCGGCATCACACGGGTACAATATAGATACCCATGTGGGGCATATAAACCTTCCTCTTGAATCACTCTATCTATTGCTGAAAACTGCATTAAAAACCGTTGCGTAGTTTAAAAGATCTAAGCGTACAGACAGCGGGAGCGACTTTGTTTTATACTATACATATATGTAAAGATTTATACTGACATGAAAGTTACTATAGCATACGGTGTAGATACTCGATCTAGTACTGCCCCACTACTGGATATGGTCTTCTTCTCAGAATAAAAAGTTTTAGGACTTAGTCCACCGCGCTGGCCCAGTCCGGAGTTTTTGGTGTCCTCTCAGGTGTGCAAATTTCCTCGCGCTCTTTTCCTTCAACGTTAATGCAAGTGATAATCAAACTCAGATACACACATGAATTCAAAAAACCATAGTAACAATCTCAGTCTTTTATTTAAAGAATACTACTCGGTCAGCATGCACTCGTAGCAATTTATATCAATTTCGAGGAAATTATAAGAGTTAACTATGGGCGACGAGTTATTATGTTATTATCTTAGACAATAAGTTACCAGCTCACTTACGAAATCTTTAGCATACTCAGAGCACAATACGACCTCGGTAATTTTAAATAATTCACGGAGTTATTATACATGTACTTAAAATATGTGTTTAGTAGCCTAAGCCCGAGGCTACTCGTTGGAAATCAACGTAGCGTGATCAAGATCATTCATTGCCCTTATTTCATAATTTATAAGATGCAAACGAAGTGTGGGAAGTTCATGCAGTAAGTAATTATATTTATAAACAATGATTGATTAGCCAATAGATATTGCCGCAGTTTCTAAGTTAGTTATCATCATAGGAACTTTCTTAAAATCTGGAATTTTGATGTACCTATAGGTGGTTTTTTTTTAAGTAGGTAATGAGTTCTATTTGAGGATCTTGTATTTCTTGGGTGTTATCTTTGGCAGTTTTATCAGATAGAAATGTTACTTTACTTTTCAAGAATATACATTCTAACTGCCTCGTTGGTCTAGTGATAGCTAGCGCGACTGCTGATCGTGAGGTTTTGAGTTCGATCCCCAGGTCGGGCAAAGTGTTATTGGATTTTTCCGTGTAGAATTCCTCAGCAGCACCCCGGAGATTGGATTTGTGCCCAGTTGATGGCAATAAGCTCGCGCCCTATTACATGAGACTTAAATATAACGGCGAAATGAGGGTGTTATTATACACCTCTGCCCAACCCTTTAATGAATACAGGTGTGATGTTATGTTATGTGATTGATAGGTAATAGACATTACCGCAATTTCTTAGTTATGAGAATCATAGAACCTTCCTTGAAATCTGGAATTTTGTTGTACCTACAGATGGATATTACTTAAAGTAGGTAATGAGTTCTATTTAAAGATCTTGTGTTTCTTGGGTGTCATTATTAGCAGTTTTATCAGTTAGGAATGTTCCTTTACATTTCAAGAATATACATTCTAGAAATAGTCCAAGTAATAACATAACATCACGCCTGTATTCCCCGAAGGGTTGGGCAGAGGTGTATAGTAACACCCTCATTTCGCCGTAATGTTTAAGTCCCATGTAATAAGGGGCGAGCCTATTGCCATCAATCGGGCACAAATCCAAAGTGCGGGCTGCTACTGAGGAATTCTACACGGAAAAATCCCATAAAACTTTGCCCGACCTGGGGATCGAACCCAGGTTCTCCACGATCAGCAGTCGCGCTTGCCGCCACTAGACCAACGAGGCAGTTGTAGTAGTCCGAGTATTTCAATGTTTTTCTGGAAATCAATAGTAGAAAAATACAATATTTTTTTAACGGTCTTTCCTCATTAATGTCGTCATTTTATTTGCTATCCCCTGAGATAAATATTTTATTTTAAAGACCCATATAGATATTTCTTAAAGATACCATAGTTATCAAATTAAATGTGGTCCGAGTTTCACAACGTGGAAAAACAAAAATATTCGTATTGTATTCAGCTTATCCGGTTTCCAAAACTGGTTGATACATTTTAATGGGATCTTTTACTGATATTATCTCAAAGCCTTCTTTACTGAATATTGTAAAAAGGAAACTAAAGGATGGTTTTGTGCTTTTTATGGTGATAATTAACATTAGCTAGCTATTTTTTTAAAAACTCGGCTGCTCTAATCAAAAAGAAAGTAAGCGGCAGTTTATTGACGACGTAAAATGAACGTAACTTCATAATTCAATAAGGTATATATTTCAATTTCACAGTAAAATCGTTTACTTTCTTTTTGCTTGGAGCACCCGAACTGTACTTTAATCGCAACTCATCAGTAGCGTGCGCACTGAACAATAACCGATCAGCTGTGCGTATTGTTGATCAAGATTTGATAAAACGTTCACGAAATCTACGTCATATTCGTAATAAATTGCAGGTCATATCCATGAAGATGTGAGGAACGAAGTATGGTGTTCCTTCAACGAAAAGGGAGGATCCCCCAACCATGCGGGTCTATTGCCTGGTGGGCTACTGCCCAACGGTTGATGTTGGGAAGTTGTATAATTTATCGTTGGAAAATCCTCAAGGATGTCCCTCGTCGGAAGGCGAGGGGGTCTGCCGGACTCTTGCCGGCTAAGAACCAACGGTGTCCCTCCTTCTAACCTATGGCCAGGGTCACGGGATTCGCTATTGCATGCACCACAACCTACTACGTGCCTGTCAAATCTTGATATCGCGATGTAGGATTCTGTGACGTCATATTTGAGAGTTTTCATTATTGTCGCTGTAGTCAGCTACACAATCATTGTGTTGCGTAATTCACATGTTGTGTGGTAGATGTCGCCACAAAAATATAGGTTAAATTGGAGACCACCTAACTAAACTCGAAAAATTTTACCTTGAAAAATTCTGACTCTTTCTAAATATGCGATTTAGAAAAAGACAGAATATTTAGTTTGGATATTATCTCTTTCTAAATAGGTTATTTAGAAAGAGATAGATCACCAAACTAAATATTTCAACTTCAGTTAGGTGTTGGTAGTCTAGTTTCCAGTTTTACCTATACCTTCGTGATATCCATCAAAAGTTAATGAATATGTTAACATATCGATAAGGCCCAGATATGCGATAGAATGGGATAACAAGGTACCTAAATGACGCTCGTTTGGCAAGCCCATGTAAGACAATCAACAATGCTAAAAAAAACCATATAAAACTGACAACACAACATATTAATAAATAATATAAATTGTATGTACATAGCTGTACCATTAGCCTAGAATAAGTGCCAGTAATTTTCAACGTAAGTGAGTTATTTGCATAATATTATATAGTCCTATTAAACCGTTTTATAATAGTTTTAAGCTTCAAAGGAGTTACAATGTATTACGAGTTTACATCTATAGTTACAGAGTAATAAATAAAGAGGCACTTCGGATCCTTGCACGCCAAAGGGTATCTTCTTAGCGTGTCGATGGCAATCTAAATTGAATCGGCCCAGAACTTAGCTACAAGTTTAGCGTTATCAGTAGCGTCCATTAGTTCCTGTAACGTGCAGGTGTCCCATCGTTTGTGGAACAGCACCACATTTACACTTCAAGCTGGAATTATCTATCTCCACCTGAGCAGGTTTTCCTTGCTTCGACCAACCTGGGTCCGGAGGCTGTGTAAAGGGTGTCGATACAACAACTTTTTTAAATGTGCGTAAACAAAAGCAGATGCCAATTTATTAGAAAAGAAACCTGTTCTGCGCATATTAATGTTTGAATTATTATTGGCGAACAATTTTTACAACGTGTAGTGACCTTGACAAGAGGGTCGTCTTAGGTAAGTACCCATAATGGCTCGAACTCTTAAAATTATCATCTATACTAATATTATAAAGCTGAAGAGTTTGTTTGTTTGAACGCGCTAATCTCAGGAACTACTGGCTGGAATTGAAAAAATATTTTTGTGTTGGATAGCCCATTCATCGGGGAAGGTTATAGGCTATATAACATCACGCTACGACCAATAGGAGCGGAGCATAAATGAAAAATGTTGCAAAAACGGGAAGAATGTCCACCCATGCGAAGCCGGGACGGGCCGCTAGTTAGTTTTATAAACTTTATTTATTTATTTATTTATACTTTCGCACAAAAAAAATAATTATACAGAGTACTTAGGCTTTAGTGTCAGCTACGACAAGATCTTTCGTTTTCTTATAACTAAAGGAAAGGCAATTTGATGGATTGTTGTATAGTCGCCGGGACGTAACTTGGCAAGGTTTTGGCGTAGTGGGAGTAAGTTTGCGCATGCACACTTAGTGCAACAAAAAAATGATCACGTTTATTGCTTATCATTATTCTATGGTTATTGTCATAATGTATTTTTAAACATTTCTGTTTAGAAGAAAGATAGAAAGGAGAGGAATTCTCTTCTCTACTCTTGCCAAGTTACGTGCCGGCGACTATAGCAGTCGTGTGGTTCCCGAATCTTCCCGAAAAACAATAAGCCACCTCCTTATCCTGTAGGTATTCTAAATTGCCAGTAAGATATTATATTCACAAGATGGAAAGCGGCATTCTTCTGCGAGGAACATCTTACTGTATCACCATTCCGTTTGAAACATATTCCAGAAGGCCACTGGCGAATTCTACTAACAATTTTTTTTTAAATTGCAGCCGAACTCCAGTTCATCCTCGGGCCGCACGACTCCCAAGTAGCACAAAAGTGCTGTATGACAGCATTACTACAGTGCACCGTGGAAACTTTGAATGTATAAACTTGCTGTATAACAGCGTAGACAGCGCATCCTCTGCTGATATAACTCTAATTTGGGCACTAATTATTCAGCACATAGCTGTATAAGAATTCCCATTAACAAATAAAATTATATCAGCATTTATATGTGTAACCGTCGTGACAAGCATATCTTTTTGGGACCCAGTACATAATATCAGCAAGCACATTGGGTCACCCGCGCGACGGCGCAACGAGTATTCCCAAGGAGGGTTGATGTCAGGCAGGCGGCCGGTCATAAAACAATAAGCCAAAACCTGTAACAAGATGGATTTATGAAATACATGTTGTGCCGACCCCACCTAGTGTGGGATAAGGGCAGGAAGAAGAAGAAATGTGTAATAAGAGCTGAAAATTGCCTGATTAACAAAGTGTTAACTCTGTGGGCCTTGTGTGAAAATGTATAATGTAGTTCTGTGCTACTTGGGTGTCATAGGTATATAAAATGTTAAACGTCCGTGATTCAACTTCTCTTCGATTGCAATTTTAAACGATTTTCTTCGTAGAATCACCCTCCAGTATTCGTACCACACATAACATCACGCCTGTATTCCCCGAAGGGTTAGGCAGAGGTGTATAGTAACACCCTCATTTCGCCGTTATGTTGAAGTCTCATGTAATAGTGGGCGAGCCTATTGCCATCAACCGGGCACAAATCCAAACTCCGGGCTGCTACTGAGGAATTCCACACAGAAAAACCAAAAAACACTTTGCCGTCGGGCAGGTCGCTGGGGATCGAACCCAGGACCTCAAGATCAGCAGTCGGGCTTGCCACCACTAGACCAACGAGGCAGTTATTCGTACCGTTTTCTCAATATATTAATTGCCAGGATAAGGTTCATTAAAGGTAACTGTTACTTCATCCATATTTCTGGTTTTACCAGTAGTCTACCTATTTACACCTGCGTTATCAGTAGTCTAGAATCAAACAAGTTCTATTAATAAATATGACTTAAATGCATGTAAGATGATAATTTTCCGGTGCTAGTATATTTGCCAAGGTATTTTTCACCAACTCTCAAAGTAACAAATTACGTAAATGTAACATGTCTAGTAAGGTCGTGACAATCGGTTGTCATTCTAATTCACTCCACAAACAAAACGGAGTAAGTAACTGACTGCACTAGAGGATTTGGACTATTCTCTTATTTACACGAAACTGTAAAATATCCATAACCAGATAGCTAACTTGTACTGTATACTTTCAATGTCCCGCATAGATTGGAAGTCAATCCCGATATATGTATAATAAGGGAGTCTAGTACGATAACGGCTTACAAGTTACTAGCTGTGTCCTCACGGCTCCGCCCGCGTAAGAAGTTTTATTCCAGTAATAAATATAGCCTATGTTACTCAGTGATAATGTAACTTTGTAACGACAAAAGAATTTTTGAAATCGGTCCAGTAGTTTTTAAGTTTATTCGTTACATACAAAAATACAAATCTTTCCTCTTTATAATATTAGTATAGACTAGTATAGATGAACATTAGGAACCTCCTTGCAGTGCCTGATCTAGAGAGTAGTTATGTGCAACATGACCACCTGAGCCGACGCCCACGACCATGACCCGTGTGTCATTTATAAGAACTAGTAGGTATCGGTTATGGTCGAAATTTGACCATTATTTTCCCTGCGTTGACGGCAAAATTGCACAAAAAAACATGTGTATAACATGTTTTTTTTTGTGCACATCTTTGGCACAATACCTTTCGAATGATATAATTTTCATTCCCCTCCTTTTATAATAAATCCAAAAAAAGTCCGAAAATGTTCGATGCTTATGTAATATAATGATGAGGACAAGAAGCAGGTTAGGCAGCCCAACCAAGGGAGTTTTTCAATAATATAAACCACTAGAATTATTCTAGGACAGAATCTGCCCTTGCATTCTCATAAAATAAACGTCACGATAAGCTCAAAACGATTAGGGAAAAAATAGCTCTTTACTAGCCATAAGCCCTCGTACGCACGAGAGCTTTTTCAACGCGCGTTATAAAAGCGTTCTAATACAACAAATAGCAAGCCGTAGATGTGTTCACATGATAGCGCTTTTTTAACGCAGCTTATCTATTGCGCGCGTTGGACACTTTTTCAACGCGCGTTAAAAAAGCGTTCATGCGAATGAGGGCTAACAGTAACATTATTAAGTACCGTAAAATATGGAAAACGTTTGTAGTTGCGTGTATTCACGCGTAAATTATACACGCAACAACAAAAGTTTTCCATATTTTTCAATGTTTGTAAAAAATACCCTCCTGGGCAAACTTAGATCAAATTGGCAAAGTTGTAAGGTTTTACGGTAATTTGCCGCCAAAGTCAAAAAGTCAGACATCTAAAGTCCCACAGAAAAGGAAATAGGGTTTCCTGTAAACTTCCTTTTACAAACCACGTGTACCAATGGCATGCGTTCACTCACGTGCTCGCAGGTATTTTAGGCAACAACTGGCAACACTGATTTAAAATGGTGGGAACGCTAACGATGTTTATAAAACAACTCGGTTCGCATTCCGAGTTTTATTGAAGATTGTTATTGAATGCAGGTAACACTTAGTTGAGATATTTTTACATTTTACAGAACTAATAAAAGCACTGTATAGCGGATAAGTCAATTAGAGGAGATGGGAACAGTTGCCAAAACGTTTCTGGAATATTGTGCCATTTTGTTTCAAGCAAAGAATAGCCACTTCTGTCCACTCTTAGGAATCGTTAAGGGCACCTGATAGATCAAAGTCAAAGTCAAAGTTTTTTATTTCAAATAGACCAGATTTCAGGCACTTTTAAAACGTCAAAACTCGGTGCACGGATTATTTCAAGAGGATAAGGAGGAGCGTCTTCTCGTGTACTAGTAGGATTAATTTTAATTAGATTTTATTGTCAAAGTTCATATTCTTTTTTGTCTGTTTGTAAACTTCACTGAAAGTGCATGCAATGATCATCGCCGGCCCTGGAGTAGAGCGAGAGGAGTGGTCGCTCTAGGCGCCAGATGGCAAGAGGCGCCAAAAGTTGATTTTTGAAAAAGTTGGTAGGTAATTTTTATTTATTAAACATAAATTGAAACACAATTTATTGATGTAAAAGCGTCGAAAGACAAATTCGCTCTACCCTTAGCCGTGTCCTATTATAAATCTTTGTATTTTCAATATGCTATATAACATAACATCACGCCTTGTATTCTCCGAAGGGTTCGGCAGAGTTGTTTTTAGCACACCCTCGTTTCGGCAATTAAATATGTTTAAGTGCCATGTGATAGGGGGCGAGCCTATTGTCATTAACCGGACACAAATCCAGACTCCGGGCTTGTACTGAGAAATTCGTAATGGAAATACCCAATATCACTTAGCTCGATTTTGGGATCGAACTCAGAACCCCATGGTCAGTAGCCGCGCTTGCGACCACTAGACCAACAAAGCAGTCATATACCATGGATTTTTGCAAAATTCAGTGAAGAGCAATAGTAAAAGAAGAAATGATGACTTATCTATCCTGCCATGATGAAAATAAAGAAGAAAGTTTATCGTCAATTAAAGACATATCTGTCGGGGTTGTTGTGAATGCAGTAACGAATCCTGCGACCCAGCCACAGGTGCTCGAAGGAACACCGTGGTGGCTTTTGTCAGTAAGAGTCCAACATATCACTCCGTCTTCCCCAAGTGGAGGGCACCCAAGAAGATTTCGTCACGAGAAAGATAATGACGACACGTCTGGTACAGTGGCTGACCGATTGGCTTCTGTGCTAGGGGTAGTGGGTTCGATTCCCGCACGGGTCAAATATTTGTATGGCCTACAAATAGTTGTTCCGGGTCTGGGCGTTTGTGCATGTGAACATTTATGTATGTGAACGCACCGACGATACAGGAGCAATCCTGGTGTGAGGCAATTTCTCTAAAAAATATAAAATGTTGTGGATGTCTACATGCTGATGCTGGGAAAATTCCGTGACGTTTCATATTAATAAACATGGCCGGATGCAGTAACCCCCTGTCACCTCCCTCAAAATGGTCGATTCTTCTCTGGGGATTTACCGCCGAAACATCTCCAACTATAACAACAACGGTCTATTTATTTATAGACAGAACTATTATTATCTACGTTAATTTATCACAGTATAATCCACTGTGTCGGGCAGTTCACTGTCCTGTAAAATTACTTCACGATCACTTGGCAGTGACTCACGCGCATGTGCGTCTGTGTGTGTTCGGTGTTCACCTACAGAACTGATAACCATGTTACGGTGTGATAACCGTATTGTGGTAAGTCCATAGATAATATTGGTGTTTGCAAAAAGTTTTACTTGGTCAAAGTAACAATAATAATTCTAGATTTTGTAGACCTTGAAAAAGTGACAAATGGACGGTCGGACGGATACAGAAATGACATGATACCAAAAGTAAAGAGGAAAGGAGGGTTTTCCAAAAAAATCCGTAGCCCACACAACTAATTAGTAATAATAGGAACGACCAGGCCCGGACTGGCCATACGGGCAAATCGGGCAAAGCCCGATGGGCCGGATGCCCGAATGGACCGGTGTGGCATGATGGGCCGGTCACATAGTCGGAGAAATCGAAAGAGTGAGGGGATCCCCCTTTCTATTCTTTTCATAAGGTATATATTTTATATGTATATATATATTATGTATTTATTTTATATGTATATATATATTATGTAGGTATGTGTTATATGTATAGGATTTTATATAGTAAATTATTAATTTATAAGTATGGAGAATTTTAATTATTTTGTACTTGTGTATATTTATAGTTTTATTTACGCCTTGAGTTCTTTTTTTTTCTTTTTTTAACCTCAAATTTTTCTTATTTTATTCTTGAACAATAATTTGCACCTGCCATGTTATCTCTTCACCACCTTTGGTTGACTGGTAGAGAATGCCTAAGGCATTAAGTCCGCCTTTGTACTTTTTTTGTTGCATAAAGTTTAAATAAATAAATAAACGTCAAAAAAAAGGTCGTCCAACTGGGCCGACCGTCTCTCAAATGCCCGGGCCGATTTCAGGTCCCAGTCCGACCCTGGGAACGACATTGTGGGCCGTTCTGACCTTAACCCTATTTTTGTTTCTTATCTAGCACAATAATTTTATAATTATGACGACGACAGTCTGTTGGCGGTCGAACACCTATGATTTCATAAATATTGTTATTTCTAGTTTCTGGCGCAAAGTAAAAATAAAATAAATATATCATTTTACTTGTAAAGCAATCGCGACATTTTGTTACAATATATATACTACTCAAAACAAAATAAGAGCCACTAGGTTTTTAAGGTATACCATGAAAAATATAAAATTTACATATTGTTCAATTTAAGTAAACTTAAAACAATGTAATTGTTTACCGTTTAGGCTAGTAACTGTTGAAATTAGTGATTAATAAACATGTTTATTTAATTTTTGATAAAAAATGACAATTTAGGATAAAAAACACAAATAACAAAAAGTCACTAAAAACTAAAAAAAACTTCACTTTTTATATCTTTTTATCTTCTTTAATAACGGGTATGCCCTCCTCTTTTGGCTATGCACTCCTGTACCCTGGAATGCATGCTCTCTATCAAATGCCTCACGTTTTCAGCTGGGATCTCTTCCCAGGCACTTTTCAAAGCGTCAATCAGTTGCTGCTGGTTGTAGACCTCTTGCGCACTCTCTCTAACCCTTCGTTTTAATTGGTCCCACATGTGCTCGATCGGATTTAAGTCCGGACTGTTTGCTGGCCACGGCAACACTTAAATGTGAGAGCCTTCCAGTACCGACTGGAAGCTGAGCTGTGTTTGCACGGGCATTGTCTTGCATCAGGACGAACCCAGGACCCATTTGCTGTGCAAATGGAATCACATGAGACCTGATGACTTCCTCAATGTAACGCTGAGCAGTTACGGAACCTTCATTTAAAATAGCTAGTTCAGTTTTGCCGTATAAGCCTATTCCAGCCCAAATCATTACATTGGGTCCACCGAAACGGTCAACTTCGTGAATGCAGGGTTCAGAAAATCGCTCGCCACGTCGCCTCGATACTCTAATGCGCCGATCGTCATTAAATAATTTGACTTTACACTCGTCGGTGAAAAGCACCAGGCCCCACTCGTTTAAGTCTAGTCTAAATATTGACGGGAGAAACTTAAACGATTTGCACGTTGAGCCCTGGACAAAGGAATTCGAACAACTCGACGTTGTGAAGTTTGCTGGTCTTCGTACAATCGGTTACGGACCGTTTGGTCACTGACACGAGGACCCGTTGTCAACCGTAGGCAATTTTGTAACTTACGAGCCGTCACTGTGCGTTCTCGGCGGGCACTTAACCGGATGTACCGATCCTCGTGAACAGTTGTAATGCGAACTCTACCCGAACCAGGTCTTCTTGCAACACTACCAGTCTCTTGGAAGCGATTCCAAGCATTTTGGATAGCTTTCCGAGAAAAACCCAGATGCAAGGCCACAGACCGCTGCGAATTTCCTTCTTGGATCATTGTAACGGCTCTGGTTGCAGTAATTGCGTCCATATGTCTTCGTACTTGTGGCATATTAACATAAGATGTTATTTAAACAAATTAACAACAAAACTATACGATTATTTTAGAATATCATGAAGATAATCGAAACGAAACTTAAAGAAAAATCGAAACAAAATAACAAGAAAACTTCAAATTCTTTATTTTTTTTAAAATGATGACCAGTTTTGGTCTCAAGTACAAAATCAAAGATGTTAAATATCGAAGAGTTTGGAACATCAATATTTTGTTACTTATTAATTACTTAACGTTCATTAAATTACACTGAAATGTGAAAATAACGAGTGGCTCTTATTTTGTTTTGAGTAGTATACCTACTATGTTTAATCAATACAACTCGCTAGACGTGCTCACGTCACGTCCATGACAAGTGACGTCACAGGATACGTAGTGTAAAAAGGTCCGATTATTATTACTATACTATAACTTTAAGGCTTATAAGGTTTGAGCTCCGCGATGACTGATGCAGACGTGCCGTCAGTTAGGACAGGTCAACTCAAACCTGCTATGGCACTTTCCTCAAAAGGCCATTCCAGACGTTGCCCTACATCGTTTCACTCGCATGGTTTTTATACTACAATGTCTGGACTTTAAAAGAGACCTTGATCTCTGAGTTTGTTTCGACTTTTCTCCTCAGAGCTAGTCAGGTAGGAAATGCCGGCACCATCTAGTCTTAAAAAAAACATTACATTGACTTGTAAAAGTGTCTGTAACAGATTTATTTGTAGAAAAAAAATCATTTAACTATCAGCTGCTTGTCATACCGCGAAAACTAAACACATTATGCTATACTGCGCGCTAGAGGTTAAAAGCTTCGAAAAGGCTTCGAACGTTTAGCTAATCTAGCAATATTCGATAGATATTTAATCTCTTTGTCTAGTAATCATACCGGGAAGAGATCGTACCTGAAGTATTGTTTATGATAACAAGCAATAATTATACAACAAAACCAATGATATCATCAAACAATACGCTTTCGATAGAGGACATTACCCCGTCCTTGAAAGCTTACTAAAACACTGTCTTCATAAACAATGAACGATAGCTATCGTAAATACAAGACAAGTATACAACTAAATATTGTATCTACATATATGTCAACAAACCTATTACTAGGGAAGGCGAAATACTAGAGATATCTGAGAACAGTCAAAGCATATATTTCAATTAGACTCTTGGCACTTTTAAGTTGTCAAGAAGAAGTCACTGCTGTATCCAAAGTGTAGATTCGTATGGAGAAGAACGAGCAATAAACTCCATTGTTAATCTTTTCCAACAAATTGTTAGGTACAATAGTGTTTGTTACATTGTTTTATGACAAGAGAGATGTAAGAACAAGACCGGCGAAGAAAACCACAAAAATGGAAATTTGTTACAAAGACAGAGATGGGCATAAACACGTACTTACATTATAACAGTACTGAGGACTCTGAGGAGAGTAGTATTAAGTTAAGACATTAGGAGAGGATTAAACAATGGAAGGCTGTGTGCGTGTTTTAAAGCCGGGAAACAGATGCATTTTCAAACCTAAGAATATCTGAAATTGTGTTCGATTATTACATATTCAGTGTTGCAAGTAGTAACCCTATCTATATCTTTATGTATTTCGCAAGTTCTCGTAACCCTTTACGAGATAGTCGAGAACTTCGAGATAAGAGTTGCGTACACGATACCGATATAGTAATAACTGGGTCCTTCGTAGTCCGTGAATATGTTCCGTATCATCATCATATCAGCCCATAAACGTCCACTGCTGGACATGGAGCGGCTTATAGTCCACTACAATGTGTTCCGTATGATAAACCGGATTATGAAATTCAGTACACATGCAACTTCGAATCTATCGCTACAGACATATTCAGATAAGATCGGAACCCGACGACCAAAATTGCATATAAATGAATTGAACTACCGATGTCAGCAGCCTCGCCTACCTAGTAGTGTATCCCATGATCGTGAAATCGTACCCATATCTCAGTTATCGTTAGGAGAGGTTAAGATAGCTGAGATGCCAGAAAGGTTTTATATCAGATCGCTAAACCGTCTTAAACTGTCCTCCAAATAGTTACTTGACCATGCAATTTCATTCTTATTTGTATTACCAAAAATTTCAAAAATACATCATTAGGCTGTACCTCCCAAGCAACTAATTCAAAAACTTGCAAGTAATCCTTACACTTATCCTTAATGCATAATGCATTTGTACCAGGTATTATCTTGTTCAAATATTACATTCACTTACAAAAACAAATAGCCGTAAGAATATGTTTTTCTACAGTCTTTTTGCTTTCTCACATCCTCTGCAGATACATAATTATTTACTTTTCAAGAAACTTGTTTAAAATTCATTACATTATTCAAAGCAGTATGGCGGCGGAATACGTAGGTACCTTTTGGTCATTTATTACCATTTTTATCACTACACTCTGTTGAAAATCGTTAGTTTATAAATACAGAGCTCAATTTAGTTACATAGTGAAGATAATTTTTATCAAGCACATTATTATGGGCACTAAATTCGATAAAGTCATTTAAAATTCTAGAAATGAGTCCGGATATCAATGTTTTTATTCGACAGGAAATTATATCTTTACATTTCTGAGTAAAAATGTATAATAATGTCCCTGAATGGCATAGAATACAAAAGGTAGCAGATGTGCAAGCATGGCTGTTTGTATTAAACACTTCAATGCTGCCAAAATTGTGCTTATATCTTTAGAGTTGAAACTTATAGTAGCCTTGTTGCATTTTTCATGGCTTTCCGAAATGCTTAGCATATATTAATAAGTAATCTTCTTTTGGAAAACGCATAAACATGCTCAATCTTGTAATCACCAAAAATAACGCCCAAAATTTGGCCGATCATTAATGGCCGATTCCTATGATTTACCGAGCGCCATTGGTTAAAATTAAAACTCTTGTACGTTTGCCAATAATGAAGCAAAGACCCCATAGTTTCGCATACTACACCCTCCCAACGATAGTAGCTGTCATACATAAAATAAGCTTACAGGTCTATTATACTACTTATATGCTCAGTTTCGCAATAAAAATGTTACCATTGGTAAGAAAATGATTCGTTTTCGGCCATAGGTACTGGGCACAGTGAACCCATGTAACAAAACAAGAGCAACAGTACAGTTGATTAAAAATACAACATTGTAAAATAACAGATATAACCAAGTGACGTAAACAAACCAAGCCAATACGTGATTTTAACTGCAACAGGACGTATTAATCGGTCACAGTCTTTCGCCCGTAACGACAGAATTTCGATAGCAAACTAATGAACCCAACATAGATTAAAAAAATATAAAGACATATACCCAAAATCACAATCAACAGATACTTATATGCAACATATTAATACGTTTTTCATTAGCAATTGGCAGATGGCCTTTACGTCGTCACCAAGAGATAAGATATCGCTGTAGGTACACGTAACAAAAAAAAAATAGTATAGATTTGATAACAGTTCCATTTCTCGGGCAGGCGGGTAAAGCAGCAACAATTCCGCATACGTAATCGATTATAGTAACACGTGTGCACTAATTAGTTCGCGAATTACGACCATATTGCAAGAATGTTATAATTTCTCGAGACACGGTGGAATTCTTAGCGGTATTTTGAGAAGTGCCGATTGATGCTAAACGCAACTATAATGTTTTCATGCTCGTTTTCTTTTACGTCACGAGGATACTCCATACTCCAGTCTTTAAGTGTATCAGCTTTATTGGAAATGTTTGCTACAAATTGATTTAATGTTTCACCAGCGATGGCTTATATTGGACCAACTTCTATGTTAATTTCATCGATGGGTGTTGAAATAATAATAGAACTAAGGTCTTAGTTTACATTTTCTTACTTCCTCTCTTTTTTTGCATTTTCTATAAATCTACTCATGAACTATAGAATAAATGTATTAGTAACATTTGCTACGAACAAAAAGATAAATTCTTACATACCTATCAATATTATAATCGTCGGAATAGTGCATTGTATACAGAAGGTAATAAGTCTTTACATGAAGACGCACCATTTACAAGCCTAACCCATTTCCAATAAGTCCTTGTAACTAAATAGGTTGATAAGCACATGAGACTTTCCATTTTACGCCCAGTTGTTACTAAAAGTGATCGTGTGATAATACCGCTTTGCTGCGCAAGCGTCTAAGATCTAGGCTATCTTATCTAGCCTACAAGCCGTGACGTGTTTAGTTAGCTAAATCAATGTTGTAGGAAGCTACTGCATCATTTGCTAAATTACTGCATAATTAAATAATATTTCAACTCACTTTTGAATTAAGTATACCTACTACCTACCAATAGATACATTACTGATACAAAATAGCTACAGGTACTCGACAAGTAACGGGCACTATATCAGAGCCTATGTGTAGCTAAAGGTGCTTAGATAAGATCCTAAATCCATTACCCAGATTGGGAAAAATATGATTTACTCCGAAATAACACAGCTGTTTTTATTAAATCAAAATGGCTAGAAACGGAATTCTATCGAGGACAGCCATTATAGCCAAGGTTCTATGTATAACAACACCTTCCACATCTATTTATATACATCTTCATTCCCTCGCGATAGTAGAACCCATTTTTTAAATCTCCTATCTATACTATCAACATTCTAACCCACATAACAATATTTACCTACAAACACCGACAATGTCACATCTACGTCACTTATGTTTGACGCTAATCTATGACCAGCTGTATCTCAGAACATCACGTGGTCGCAAAAACCGCTCGCGGTTGCTAAAACCGGTTGCCATTGCACCACCGTTCGCCTGGATAGTTGCTTTAATACTTTAATATGCCATTACGAATATAACTTGAGTAGGTTCAGAGTTCTTGTTTTTACTTCTTCTTGTATGGAGTATGTTAATAATGGTAATGATAATGAGTATCGTGTCTGTCCGACACGTTTCAATTAAATACAGAAAACTCTCAATGTAAAAAGTCTTCTATGATTTAACATTCGATGACGCAACGAGTATTCCCAAGGAGGGTTGATGTCAGGCAGGCGGCTGGTCATAAAACGATGAGCCAAAACCTCTAGCAACATGGATTTATGAAAAACATGTTGTGCCGACCCCACCTAGTGTGGGATAAGGGCAGGAAGAAGAAGGAGAACATTCAATAGACCTTATAAAATAATTAATTATCAATAATGATAGTGATTCCCTACCCATCCCATTTGTCCGACCTGCTCAAAATCTCCCACCTGGACATGGGTTGCCTTGGCTAATCTGGAGTCTTAAAACAGACTCCGGACCCAGATTGGTCGAAGCAAAGACGTTACAGGAACTAATGGACGCTACTGATAATGCTAAACTCGTAGCTAAGTTCTGGGCCGACTCAATTTAGATTGCCATCGACACGCTAAGAAGACTAATGAATAAAATGTGAAGGAAAATGCCGTGCAATGGAGGAGTGTAGGCAACACTACAATCAACATTATGTAAAAGGGGCTTAGATAGTAGAAGAGGAATTAATAAAAGAACCAATTAATAATCCTCACAGGAGTGATGATAATCTATACTAATATTATAAAGAGGAAGGATTTGTATTTTTGTATGTAACGAATAAAATTAAAAACTACTGGACCGATTTCAAAAATTCTTTTGCAGTTAGAAAGCTACATTATCACTGAATAACATAGACTACGGGCGGAGCCGTGAGGACACAGCTAGTAATGTATAAAAAGAGATTACAAACTACAAATAATAACAAGGAGTACATTTTTTAAATGCCTGTGTAGCCGATCCTACCACTCACCTTTAATAACAAAGTGCAACTGAGTTTAAAGACATGGATACTGTGGTGTAACGAACATGTAACAATGTTTCGAATACTAATTAAATTAAAACAACGGCCTTTACAAGTACTATAATTATAAACCCACAGATACATTAGAACTATTTGGAGGACTACATAATAATTCCTTCTGGATTGAATTTAAACATATTATGAATTAGTTGTTTGCCATTAAGGATATCATCATTCTGCCTTTGTCCGGTTTTATTTGGATTTGGCACACTACACATATATTTTTCTTCCTTATTGTAACCGCCATCTCAGTGTTTACTTACCCATGTCATCTTTCACAAAATCCATTCATCTTTCTTGAATTACTTCTTGCCTTACACATATTTTCATTCTTAACCGATTCTTGGTACTGACTCCTCATTCCTCTTATCATATTTTTATATCACTATTTTCTATTTTCTGTCATTGCCGCCGGCGCCACTTAGAAACTCATCATTCTTCGCCACTATACCTTTAGCAAAGGCTACGACTTCATTCCTCATAACAAGGATTGACGAAATTGTAGTCGGTTAACGAACATCCTGTATGTTCGTTGTAAACGAAAACATGTTATCCCTTCAGACCTCGTGATATACTTCTGACAAAGATTAACTATGCACGGGATACCTTTGGATTCCATTTTAAAAAAATGAGATTTAAACATGTGTTCTTAATGTGAAGCATTTTAGCGTCCCGAGTTAAACGACCGCGCGGCGAGTGATAACCGCGCCATTTGGAGCGCTAAAATGCCTCAAGTTAAGAACACATGTTTACTTTTTGTAATTTTTTTTTATTGAATGCGAAACTATTCCTTGCGTGGTTAATCTTTGTCAGCAGTACATCACGAGGTTTGAAGGAATTACATGAT
Organism: Amphipyra berbera; assembly: GCA_910594945.2. NCBI lineage: Eukaryota > Metazoa > Arthropoda > Insecta > Lepidoptera > Noctuidae > Amphipyra > Amphipyra berbera. Next base: position 1,191,955 of record OU343136.1, on the reverse strand, counting down.
TTCGTTTACACCCTGTAAAATGATTTTGTATCTAACAATATTGAAGCTATACATAACGTGTTAGAGGTGATTGGACCTTTATCTGATTTTAAACCCAAAACATAAAATAATGCCATAAGAGGATTTTCGGGAGTTGCATACGCATGTTATAATGCACACAACGCTATTGTTTTAAATTTTTGGTCTGGACAAATTTTATTTTCAGTCGTAACTAAAAGAAGCATGAAATACATTATTATGGAAATCTGGAAGATAGATAACATGTAAGATGTTATAGATTCAAATTATGAATACAATAATAATGAACAAATTAGTACGGTCTGACTTTAAAAGTTACAATCACGCCTTGTATTCCCCAAAGTGTTCGGTAGAGGTGTTTTAAGTACACCCTCGTTTCTCCAATTATGTTTAAGTCCCATGTAATAGGGGACGAGCCTATTGCCATTAACCGGGCACATATATCGACTCCGAACTGCTACTGAGAAATTCCGAATGGAAACATCCAACAACACGTTGCCCGACCTGGGGATTGAACCCAGGATCCCATGCTTAACAGTCGCACTTGCGACCACTAGACCAACAAGGCAGTCTAAAAGTTGCCGTGTCAGTAAAGTAATATTACTGACGAAAATCATAACATTATCGTTACAGTGCAGAAACATTACCAGTAATTGCCAAACACAAATACCAGTTTAAATAATCATCATCTTCCTGCCCTGGTCCCAAGTTACTTGGGGTTGGCGCAATATGTTTTTCTCTTCCATTCTTCCCTGTCAGCCGTCTCATTATCATTTACTCCCTTATCTTTCATATCCTCCTTCACACAATCCATCCATCTTTTCTTAGGTCTTCCTCTCCCCCTCCATCCATCAACATTCATATTCATCACTCTCTTAGTCACATGCGTTTCATCCCTCCTCGTCACATGCCCATACCAAGACAAACGCTTAACTAAACTTAACTAAACGCTTACCAGTTTAGATAAGTTAGTCTTTAAACCAATTTTTATGCTATGGCCGTAACGAGAAAAGCATGTTATGCAGATTCGCTTGAACTGTTCTTTGCACTCACTGCTTTACCGTAGCGACTAATGTCGCCACTTAATTTAATTGAGACGCATTCATGACTCTGTCATTATCATACTAATATAGTCTAACTGTGGTTTAACAATGTTCACGATACAGTCTTGCCATGATACGAACAGAAAATTTATTCTAATTCGCAAAGGAGTCACAGAAAAATGACTGAGTATTTGGAAAAACATTATCTTACACAGCTCACGGCTTTCCTTATTTCTTATTATCCTTTAAGCAGTGATAGCCTAGTCGTGTGACCGTCGGACTGCCAAGTCATCGGTCTCGAGTTCGAACCCAAGGCACGCACCTCTGACTTTCCGGATACATGTGCGTATTGTGTAATTATCACTTGCTTAAAAACGGTGAAGGAAAACATCGTGAGGAAACCGGCATGCTTGAGAGATATTTCTTGACGGCATGTGAAGCCAAGTCAGAAGCCCATGGGCAGTATAAACTCTGACACCAGGTAAGTCACGAAAAAAAGAAGATTGTCTTTTAATATCTTGAGTAGCATCGACAAACTGGACGGCCATATTTGCCACTTGAACCACAAAGATTCTTCCGATATTTTTACACACTATAAAATCTAACAAACTTTCGATTTCAAAATACTATCACAATTAAGAATCGATTCTTCATTCAAAAAACTAGTCTAGAATTTTTAAAATTCGAATCAATCGTCGATAAATCAAACTTGATCCTCACTCGATGATTTTTTTCTAAGGCGTCTTGCAAACCTGTCTTATGGAAACATGAGTTAAAATAAACAGTGCTTTACCTTGAACTTTACGGCTGCTGACGTAGTCTTACTTTTAACTAACGTGGATGTTGAGTCTAGATTGTAAACGGACAGTATTTTTACGGCAATCACTGTTTTAATTACCAGAGCCTTGCATAATATATTTTGCTAGCGTAGATTAGAATGTTCAGTTTAGGTAACTACTTATTAAAATATTATTTCAAGTAGGTACATAGATATATTTAGATTTTTGTAGACATCCGGTTTTTTTGTTTTTGTTTGTTGGTTGTCCTTAGATTATCCAGCATTGAACCGTTGAACGACATATAAAGTGTCCTACATAATATACTTTACTTTATAATATGAACACGATGATGGACACGTCCAGGGATAAACTAGTATAGGTATATTTAGACTTTTGTAGACTTCCGCCTTTTTGTTTTTGTTTTTATTAGTTGTCCTCAGTTTATCCAGCATTGAACGACATAATTATTAAATATCCCACATAATATTCTTCACTTTATAATATGAACACGACGATGACCACGTCTAAGGATATTCTACTCGACAATATCCATAATTATCCACCGTTGTATAGCAGTCAAGAATGATGAGGATGAACAATATACAGACACAATTAACTAACTTAACAAGGTTTGAACTTTAGCCCTAGACTCACTTGTGTAGTAAACACAGAAAATTAATATTAATAGTCTGAGGTTATAATCCAGGTAAAATACATGTTGGCTCAGACTGCAAATAGGACATCCAACCTTTTAGAAATGTCAAAGTGGAAAACACTATACATAGGTATTACATGCAAGAAAATATGGGGATTCATCAAGTGAATATCCAATCACCTGGGGAAGTGGGGTGGGTTAAAAGAGTTTCTACAAGTGACGATACTCAGATACATCCGGCACACCCTAAGCAGTCAGCCTCGTTACCAACCTTGTTCTGTTCTGTCTAGCCTTTCCCAACCGTGTTGGGGTCAGCTTCCAGTCTAACCAGATGCGGCTGAATACCAGTATTTTACACGGAGCGACTGCATCAGACCTCCGCAACCCAGTTACTGGGCAATGCCAATATCCTAAGGTTAGACCAGTGGTCAGACTTTTCGGGCTTCTGACTTCCAGTAACGACTGTCATAGGTGTAACACCCGGGACCGACTCTTTAACGTGGTCTCCGAGGCACGGAGGGGCCTCGATGTGCAACGAACGGTCACCTATCCACGGATTGACCGCGACAAGCGCAGCTAAACCTCGCAAATCGTATGAACTGCGCGGTTGGTAATTAACCAACCTTGCTGACTGAATAATCTTCTCACTATGGCATAAGCTATTCTTGTATAGATCGTGCCCATACGAGCGAAGAGGACTTGGAGAAATCTTAGACAAGGCTGTGATTACCATTTTACCTGCCAAGCATGGCAAATTCCTTTGCTTCTGGCTCTATGGTAAGTTTGCAGAAAAGGTCTATATTTCTATTGACTGTCTTGTTGGTCTAGTGTTTGCAAGCGCGACTGCTGAGCACGGGGTCCTGGATTCGATCCCCTGGTCGAGCTAAGTGTTGTTGGGTTTTTCCATTAGGAATTTCTCAGTAGCAGCCCGGAGTCCGGATTTGTGCCCGATTAATGGCAATAAGCTCGCTTCATATTACATGGGACTTAAACATAACTGGCGAACCTTTCGGGGAATTCAAGGCGTGATCTTATGTTATGTTTCTATATATTTTACAACCTGAAACGGTTACAACCGGTAGTGTTATAAGATATGAATATATTACGTGTGTTTAAACTATAAACTATGAAGATAATACTGTTTTTACTGTTCATACGTAACACCACTTTGGAGGACGCCGCCGCGCCGCTCGCAAGTTCGCAACTGTTAATTTTAGAGGAAAAAACTTAGCAGATTATACAAGTTTTTGTAATAATCGGTTTGAATGTTTGCTGGTTGCAAGAAAACGAACGTAATTATATTTTACACTAGCGGCCCGTCCCGGCTTCGCACGGGTGGACATTTTTCCCGTTTTTGCAACATTTATGCTCCGCTCCTATTGGTCGTAGCGTGATGTTATATAGCCTATAACCTTCCTCGATAAATGGACTATCCAACACAAAAATAATTTTTCAGTTCCAACCAGTACTTCCTGAGATTAGATTAGCGCGTTCAAACAAACAAACTCTTCAGCTTTATAATATAGATAGTCTTAAGGTGATGATAAAGTAAAAGATCCAAATTCTAGCTTCGTTACTTCTGTGACAGATGACATTAAGCTTACAGCGAAACCTTGGTTGAAATCTTGGTTTGTCGACACGTTTAGTGCAGTGGCTAAGCGATCGGTTCCTGCGCTACAGGTCATGAGTTCGATTCCAGCACGGAACAAATATTTGTATGGCCTACAGATAGTTGTTCCGGGTCTGGAAGTTTGTGCGTGTGAAGATTTGTGTCTGTAAACGTACCCACGGTACAGGAGAAATCACAGTGTGGGGCAACGTTTAAAAAAAAAAAGAACAGCAGTTACCAGGGGCCATATTATAACGCGTTAAAACCATCACTGTTCCGGTGAGAGAAAGTGACGCGGCTATGCAAGTCGTAAAGCGCCGTCGCATTCCCACAACGGAACAATTATGATTTTAACACATCATAATACCACAGTGTAACTAACCTACTTCATACAGTGGTTCATCGAGAGTTTGACATTGACAGTTATTAAAGGCAGTTCGGGAGATGACGTGACAGATTTGAGGGCAGCTTGGGAGATGACGTCACCGCGATGGACGACTGTATGGAATGGGTAGACTGTGATAATACGCCATCTGGGTGCTGCCATCTAGCGCCGACGTGGGCCCATGACGACACTCATACACGGCGGTGCGTAATCCCTTTAACCGGCGCAGACCTGACCTGGCATCAGCGCAGAGCATTTTTCATTGCCAAACCATTATGGACTTTAAAATGTAAACGCGTCCGATCATAGCTGAGGATAGATAGAATTTAGCGTTTTTTATAAAATCTATGAACAGCTATTTCTCTTGAACTATTGACTTTTGGGGAAAGTTGTAGAACAAAATGTATCCATTATTATGGGTACTTTAACACCCTTTCGGCTTAGTACCCCTTTCCGACTAACCTTGTATAAACGCTAGCAAAGTCAATAATGGCTTGGCAGTGAAAAATGCTCTGCGCTGCGCCTCGCCAGGTCTACGTCGGTCCTAGGAAGCATGATTATAGGACTAAGTTATAAGATCATAAAATACGCCGGTAGAGGACGCCCTAGAAGGACACACATCGATGTTATTGGTGATGTCCTTAAAAAGGACAGGTGCGTAGTACTCTCAGTGCGTGTATGATAAGGTGTATGAATGTGGATGAAACGAAAGCAGTATGTAACGATCGTAGCATGTGGCGTTCTATAGTTACTGCCTACCCCCTTGGGAAAAAGGCGTGAGTTTATGTATGTATAAACGACTAAGACCAATACCGAAAGTCAGTACGATGAGAAATCGAAAGGACAAAATATGAGAATACTGGGCAAGTACAAGAAACTTCCAAAATAATAGACTTTCTCAATGCAACGCTATTAAAACATGGCATAGTACAATTATGTAGACCTTAATTAGATAACAATACCTACAGGATTTAAAAAAAACGTTTTATGAGCACGACCGACTACGGCTGCCATTAAGTAATCGTAACACTTTCGTTCTGTAATGCAAGCGTAAAGAATTAACACAAGCCGTGGAAACAAGAGCAAATGTAACGGTTCATATTATTGTATTATGCTCATATGATACACTAGCGAGCCGCCCCGGCGTCGCACGGGTGCAATGTAGATACTAATGTAGGGTAAATAAACCTTCATCTTGAATCACTCTATCTATTGCTGAAAACTGCATTAGAAAGAAAGAAAGAAAGAAAATTATTTATTTAAATCTCGTTTCAGATATACAAACACATAAAATAAAAATAAATATGCCTCCACGAGACAAAAAAAGGAGCCCATCTCAGCATAATGCTGCTACACCGGAGTATAGCAGCGCTGGTTTTCGGATAGGTCCTGTAGTGAGGCCACGGGCAGCCACGTGCAAATACAAAAATTAATATATTAATTACATAAATAAAATAAATTTAATTAATGAATTACAATAAATTTTATACTCAGATATTTGTATCTAAACGAATAAATAATATTTGGAGTGTGCCTACGTGTGCATCCGCCTTGATGTTAAAATTAAAATCATTAAGACAACAAAATCCGTTTCGTAGTTTAAAAGATCTAAGCGTAGGTACAGACAGCGGGAGCGACTTTGTTTTATACTATGTAAACACTAGCACTTAGCCTGCTACTTCGTACGCGTGAATTTTCATACAAACTTCCATACCCTATTTTACCCCCTTAGGGGTAGAATTTCCAAGGGGCTCGTGGCTAAATAACAACCGCGCCGATCGTAAGATTTGCGAGGTTAAGCTGCGCTTGCCGCGGTCAGTCCGTGGATGGGTGACCATTTGTTACACATCGAGACCCCTCCGTGCCTCGGAGAGCACGTTAAGCCGTCGGTTCCGGGTGTCATACGAATACCTATGACAGTCGTTAGGGGTAGTCAGAAGCCCGAAAGTCTGACAAACGGTTTAACCTTAGGATATCGGCATTGCCCAGTTACTGGGTTGCGGAGGTCTGATGGCAGTCGCTCCGTGTAAAATACTGGTATTCAGCCGCATCTGGTTAGACTGGAAGCTGACCCCAAGATAATTGGGAAAAGGCTAAGAGAGAGGGGTAGAATTTCCAAAAACCCTTTCTTAGTGAATGCCTACGTCACAAAAGGAACCTACTATCCAAATTTCATGTTTACAGCTTCAGTGGTTTCGGCTCTGCGTTGATGAATCAGTCAGTCAGGACAAGTAATTATAAGTATAATTATACTATATGTAACTGCCTCGTTGGTCTAGTGGTGGCAAGCGTGCGTGACTGCTGATCGTGAGGTCCTGGGTTCGATCCCCAGGTCGGGCAAAAGTGTTATTGGGTTTTCCGTGTGGAATCCCTCAGTAGCAGCCCAGAGTTTGGTTTTGTTCCCGGTTGGTGGCAATAGGCTCGCCCCCTATTACATGGGACTTAAACATAACGGCGAAATGAGGGTGTTACTAAACACCTCTGCCTAACCCTTCGGGGAATACAGGCGTGAAGTTGTATAATTATGTTTTTATTGAAGGAAAACAAGCAAGAAACACGACCGTCTTACAATTATATTTTTGCAGTTCAATGGTGGCGTTGCTTGGAAAGGTTTAATTACATACATACATAAAGTCACGCCTTTTTCCCATGGGGGTAGGCAGAATCTACATATAGAACGCCACATGCTACGATTCTTACATACTCCTTTCGCTGCGTCCACATTCATACATCTTGTCATACACGCACGCCGGTTAAGAGTAATATGCACTCGTCCTTTGTAAGACATCACCAATAACATCGATGTCTGTCCTACTAGGGCGTCCTCTACCGGCATTTCCATTGTAGAAATATTACCTTATTATTCAGATTGTACAGTCGGATAGTAATTTAGCCCTGCAGATGGATATTGATTGGATGTGTGGAACGGAATAAAAGTCACTTTTCACCCTAAAAACCAGTTGGAATAAATCTTGCACCACAGATCTCTTCTATCTCTTATTTTGTACTCGAGACGTTCTGCCTAGCCTTTTCCCAACTACTTTGGGCTCAGTTTCCAGTCTAACCAGATGCGGCTGAATACCAGTATTTTACACGGAGCGACTGCCATCAGACCTTCGCAATGCCAATATCCTAAGGTTAGACCGGTTGTCAGACTTTCGGGCTTCTGACTTCCCGTAATGACTGTCATAGGTATTCGTATGGCACCCGAGACCGTTTAACGTGCTCTCCGAGGCACGGAGGGGTCTCGATGTGTAACGAACGGTCACCCATCCACCGACTGACCGCGACAAGAGCAGCTTAACCCCACAAATCGTATGATCCGCGCAGTTGATAATTAGCCACGACCTCGGGTAGTTTGTATCTGAGATATCTTCTTTAATTGGGAGACTTTCTACCTTTGCGCAAAGCAATTGCCGCTTCACTTCCGCAATTCATGAAGTACCTAACCCCGTTTTTCCATAACCAACTCACATTTTAATGTCTATAAACGCCCATTTAAATTTTGTATAAAAGGTAAACAAATCTTTCATAATCAAATCATAATCAAAAATTATTTCGCATAGACCAATACAGGTGCTTATGAAAAGTCGAATTTAGATGCACGGTTCCAATTAGTCGTTTCCTATGGAGAAGAGCCGGCAAGAAACTCCATGGTTACTCTTTTAAAAATAATATCTTTAACATTTTCAGTGGATACAGTACAATGATTTAGGATAGTGAGAGAACAAAGAAGTCCTGACTACAGACCAATGAGTAATCAAGTACTCAAAGACTTGAGTACAAAAACTTTCTTCTTCAACTTCTTTAAAAAAACGTTGCCCCACACTAGGATTTCTCCTGCATCCTGGATGCGTTTACAGACAGAAATCTTCACATGCACAAACACCCATACCCGGAACAACTATTTGTAAGCCATACAAATATTTGATCCATGCGGGAATCGAACCTACGACCCGTACCGCAGAAGCCAATTACTCAGTCACTGCACCAAACGTGTCATCAAATCACCTTGTCACCTTTGATCGTGAAACATTAGTTTTGCTTTAAGAATCCGTAGAATAGATTAACACGTTTTCTTCTTGGAGCTAAATTAATCTTTCAGGATCTAAGGTATATTTTATACTTTTAAAGATTTTAATAGGTACCTAGGTATATACTATGTGTGTCATCGCCGTGGCAACCAAATATCAATTTTATGTTTTATAAAATTTATTTTTCGAGTATCTTTTAGTATAATTTTTTTGATTTCTTATTATAAATCACCGTTTATTTCTATTGTAAACGATGTCGAATAGTAGTGAGTAGTGTCGAGTACGAGAAGTTTCAGGTTATCAAGACAAGCATATTATTTTGGGACCCAGTTTATAATATCAGCAATTACTTTGGGTCACCCGCGCGACAGCGCAACGAGTATTCCCAATGAGGGTTGATGTCAGGCAGGCGGCCGGTCATAAAACAATAAGCCAAAACCTCTAAAAACATGGATTTATGAAATACATGGTGTGCCGACCTCACCTAGTGTGGGATAAGGGCAGGAAGAAGAAGACCTAGGTATATACTTTTAACAGCGATCCTCGTAACATTTCGCCTTTAATGCCGTTGTCGGCCGTCGATTTTATCACCCTTTACGAAATGGTTTTAATCATGAATATAACCAATTATAACTAGGTATGCGCGAAACATGTATAGGTTATTTAATTGGTAACTTTATCAATAACTGCGGTTATTAAAACGATATCAACCGGGGTGATTTACAACCGGATAAAACTCAATTAATCTTAATTGATTTAATCAAACTCACAATCCCGCTTTAAATATTTATAAACGTAACAGTAATAGTAACTATACTGGCCTGCAAAAATAAGTACTACACTTTTAATGATATTTACTTTTAAAGTGTGATACTTATTTTTGCAGGCCAGTGTAGTTATTCTAACACAAGGCAGCCCTTTTCTTTAGATATAATAAAGACATTACATTAAATTGAACAATTTTATAGCACCAAATGCACTCTAGCAAGGTTTATCGCGCATGTTGACTAAAGCCGGGAATACACATGCCAGTAGCTTGCACAACATTTGAGTTTTTGGCATCGGCATGCAAGGTTTTTGACTATGGCATGCAAGCTACTTGCATTCCATTGTGCTAGCTACATGCATGTGTATTCCCGACTTTATGTAACCGACTTTGAACTTCTGTACACACCCGCAGCGAGTTAGCAAGTTTTACGAACTAAGTGAGCAATGGTGTGCAATAACTTGCTCAACAAAATTTGCTCGTGTATTTGGCGCTTTAGGTGGATAAAATGGCGGCGTGTCTCGGTAACAACGTGCGACTCCCGAATTCCCCATAAACTAAAAGAGCAAATTAAGAAGACCATAATAAGCCCTGCAATCTTGTTATGGATCGGAATGTTGGGCCACAAAGGGGACGGTAGAAGGGTAATTGCATGCAGCTGTGATGCGTGCGAGTGTCGAGAGGGACGTGCAGTGTAACGAAAAAGGACAGGATAAGGAATGAATATACAGGTTTAGTTTCCAGATGGGATTGAAGGACCAAATCTGAAACAATTAGGAATAGAAAAAACTCGTCAAAGGAGTAAGTAAGGCGTCGTGAGTTCGATTTTGGAGGAAAAAACTGCATTTTTTATTAGATTCCTGAAAAAGCTGCTGGTCTAGCTGGAATTCAAGCCGGATGGTTTTTGAAAAAAAATTCCAGCCTGTACCTATTATTGCACGGTGCACCAATCGATAATGTTACTGATAAAGATCAAATCTCGCAAAGGAATGTTACGTGATTAAAAAAAATGGCAACTTTTTAAAATTCACGTATATAATTATTAAATTGAATTAGACAAACTTAACAAAGTGAGTATGTGTAACCGTTTGGCGTCGTATCGTCATGTGATTCTAGTTGGTGGACTAAGACCTGCCGGGGTTGCGGTGCATGCTTAGGCGAATCCCGCGACCCCGGCCGAACGGTCAAAAGGAGGAACACCGTGGGTTTTTAACCGGTAAGAGTCCGGCAGACCCCCTCGCCTACCCCGGGCGACGGACATCCATGAGGATTTTCCCACGATAAAAAAAGAGGGTGAGAAGTGAGAACTATATTAGAAGAACAATTTTCGTAATGATTGAAATGGATGGATTTTTCTTATCAAGGGTTTTTTTTATTCTCTACTTTATTACATTTGACCCTAGTCTCACCCTCATAAATGGTGCACACGAATCCACGTAACAACGATTATTTTTCCTAATCGACTCTTGTAGATGGTCTTGCGGACCTTTTCTACGTAACCGGGCTATTATTGGCGAGACCAGAAGGGTCTCCGAACCAATATCTAAACTAACTACCTAGCTAACTACACTAACTACTGTAACATCATGACTATTATAGCAGCAACACCTCTAAGGGTGTTCCCAAGGGGGGACTCGAACCTCTTAGGGTGTTGAATGCGAGAGGACTGGGAGGGATACGACAGCTTGATGAGGGCTGCATTAACAACGGTGTGACTGCGCGGAGTCAGAAGGGACGACCGGCTCCGCGGCTGCGGCGGGTGAGCACGGTGGATCGGGGGCAATAACAATGATATAGAGGGTTTCCCCTATAGCCTCTGGCTCTCACATACACACGACGGAACACAGTGCACATAGCTAAGAAAGAAGTAAAAAGAAGTCAGTCGGCATGGAAGTAAAATAAAATGGGATAAGGACAGGAGGATAACGAAGTCAATTCCATATTACACTTGAGTAAAATGGCATACCATTAAGTTAAGATATTATTGTGATATAAGTTGAGTGCCTTATTGATCTGGTGGTCACAAGCGCGACTGTTGAGCATGGGGTCGTGGGTTCGTTCCCCAAGTCGGGCAAATTGTTATTGGCCTTTTCCATTAGGAACTCCATTGGGACTTGAACAAAACTGGCGAAACGAGGGTGTACTATAAAACACCTCTGCCGAACCCTTCGGGGATTACGAAGCGTGATGTTTATGTTTTAATTTCTAGAAAAAACATATTTATATTCTAAGTATCTAAAATGTAATGTTTCATCAAAATGTTTGCCTATGACTTATGATTATGAGAATGACAACTTGCACAATCGTTGCAAGAACAATACATACTCGCCACAACTAAAAACAAATACCTACTTTGCATCGTAAATCTTTAACCTTATGAAATGCTTACCTACGTTTCATTACAGTACATAATTAGGTATTATTACGTCACACGACACGCAAAAGCTGCATAGACTGGCTGAATGAAAATAGAACCAAATGTCAAACGACGTTCTTTTTTAATTTTATCTATTAAAAAAATATACCGTATCATAGTCAACTGCCTAGGTAGGCGCGGTCAGTGAACCTAAGAAACTGAAAAACACTGGTCACTAAGAATTTCCGCTCAATGAATCGCCGAATAATTACTTGTGAGGCAACAAAATCGATTTATTCCGCCATCTCCTTACTCGTAACAATAAAACTGGTAGATACTAATCATATTCTACCAAGATATCCTGTCCGATAAGGCAGAAAATCATCAAGTTATATGCATAAAACTATCTAAAAGGATTGGTTTGTGCAATTACTCTTAAAAGTAGGTATTATTATAGGTAATTTCAAGTCTTAATGTTTCATAAAATAATATTTTATTTGACCACAATACATCAGACCGAAGACGTGACCAGTTATAACTTATTTCTATGTAAGTATTTTTTTATTTTAAATCTACATAACGTAAATTAATTTGTTTTTATAAGTAAGTAGGTAAATATAGTTATTCAATCTATAAAAAAAAACTAGTTAGGTATAAACCTGATATCGATTTGCGTATGTAAGAACGTTTTGACAGTTTAAATATTGATCAATTACATGGTCTTGGATAAGTAAACTGACTGGAATAACACCGCGGTGTTGGTCATAATCATAACGCTGTCACGACCCAGCTTGCACTAATGTGAGCATTAAAATGTTATTACTTACTTGAAACTCATATATATAGATTACACATCTACATATCAATTAGATTCATACGATAACGATACAGCCCGGAAAGTCGCATGATAATTAATTCACGTTATTTATCTTCCAAAGATATCGCAATACAACTCGTAATAGCATAGTGCTATTTGTCACTTACTGACTTCAGCCTAAAGGTTAGCTTACTATGAAATATTAGTAGGTACTCACGTCGTAACTCCACGTGCACGAAACACCGGCGAACTTGGCGACACAGCGACCCAGCTCCACGTCCTCGTGCGTAGTATACAAGTGCTTCAGACAGTACTTCACATGAGGCGCCACCCTCTTCAATGTCTCCCGGGAGAACAGGACGCCCGGCCCACCCATGCAAAAGTTCTCATTGTAGTCCAGAGCCAACGCATCTCTCTCGTCGCTTGTACCTCGACCAGCTTGCCCTATAAATTGCGGCTTCCTACTGTCCACTGAACGCAAAAACTCCTCTAACTTATCACCTCTCACATACACGTCGTCGTCCGCACGCATGTACCACTCGAATTTATCTCCATACTTCTCGTACATATACAGCAACATCAAGAAAGATTTCTTCTGCGGAGGATAACTGTCGTCCACATTACGCAAAGGAACTAAAGGCAACCCCGGCGCACGCGACACTTCCGAACTGAAAAACGCGATCCGACCTGGCAGGTCTTGACTCCACGTTTCGTACACTGCTTTCGCTCGCGAACCTAAATATTGTTCTGCTGTCATAACACCCACGAACACTAATGTTCTGTTCGAGTTGTGAACAGTCTCGTTCGGCATCAAGCCTATCAGGGCGAGAGGATCGGGATCGACGTACAATTTGGCCGACTCCGGACATGCCTCTATTGTCGTTCTGGATGAAGTCCTTAAACACAACTTGAGGAATATCCCGAAGGTGACGCCGAGCGCGACGCCCGCCACCAGATGCATCCACCTGCTTCTCCGAGGCATCGTGGTAACACTGCGGATTCAATACGAGCACCCACGTTTACCCGGCGTCCACATGTGTGCATTCCAGGAATAACCTTTTTATTCCTTTTTTGTAGCGGCCGGGAGGGGTAGACATTAGCAGGCGGCTTTTTTGTTCGATTTTCGCTCCCATCGGTTGGGGAGCGATCACATGGCCGCGCGGTGTCGGCGAAATGTCGTGCACGAATTCGAACCCTATCACGATATCACCGGCCTAAATATCAGTTTCGCAGATGTTATCGGCGGTGCGAGCGCGGCGAGGCGCGGCGCGTATAGAAATGCGACCCGTTCATGTTACGATACACCGCGTTGAGCTAATCGTATCGCGCGTGGGAACAGTTCGACTCGTGCGCCGCCCGCCAAGCAACTGAAACGGAGTGAACCGATCCAAAACAAAACTCAAGCAGCGGTAATTTCGAGTGTCCGGCGCACCGTACCTACTCATGCTTGCCTCTCTATCGCGCTCATGGTATCGCTCTACCTGTGTCTCCCTCGAACGGCTAATGTCGGCCGGATCGGAATGGACTTGCCTCATTCATCGCGGCATGTCTGGCCGGTGATGACAATAGACAATGCGGTGGTTGCCCATTGTCTGGTAGGTCACCGGCTCGCGGAAACTTCATTTTATGACCTATTTGTAAGAATCCGGGATCTGTGCAGACTGCAGGAAGCTTAGTTCCTTTACCTGAATAGGCTATTACAAATTCACTTGATGACAGTGTTGAAATTTATTTATACTCAAATGCCCTTCAAACTTTATAGCGAGTGTTGCACATTTCTATTCCAAAGTGAATAACTTAGTCACTAGCGGCTGTTTGTGCGTTTATGTTTTTGGTTTCGACACCAACTTGACTAGCTTGTACTATTGCTGTCTTCTCTGATCACATTAAAACAAAAAGATTTGTCTAAACTCTTCTACAAAAATCCTTCCGGCGCCCCGGTGTGTTATCTGACACATCAAACGCTAAACCTCCAACGGTATACAAACACGGAGCCGGTGTTTAAACAACCGCATGCGTGCACGCATTCATTAATCACAGTCTTGGCATTGACCTATTAGGTACGCAAAATGGAACAATATAACCAAAAACCCACTTTGTTAGCACACTTATCAGAAGGTGGGAAGGACCATTTTGGAGAATCAAAACGATGAAAGATTGTAAGTGAATTAAAAGCAGATGTGGTGTTGACTTGTTGGAGATCATTTGTATGGCTGTGTTGTGTCTGTCGGCACTGCAGTTTGTATAAAAACCCTTCCTGTGTTTTTTGCTCGTTCGGTAGCAAGAAGCAGACTTTTTTCTACCGAAGTTCGCGACTAATTAATAAAGCGGTGGTTGGAAGACAAACGCCAGTTTATTCGGGTCATGTTTTAACAAAGAACAATGGTCATTGACTCGTCACATTTGGCGGTGCCGGTTTTGCTATTTTTATTCTACAATGCATAACGTATTCAAATTATCTTTTTGATGATAGACATCTATTAGATGTAGCGCGGAGCGTCCACCTTCTGTGAATCTCGCGTTCAATTCCCGATTAATCGCATCATTAAACACACATTTTTAGAAAACATTTACAGTTTTTAATGTTTAACTGTCTCGTTGGTCTAGTGGTGCCAAGCGCGACTGCTGATCGTGAGGTTCTGGGTTCGATCCCCAGGTCGGGCAGTGTTATTGGATTTTTCCGTATGGAATTTCTCAGTAGCAGCCTGGAGTTTGGATTTGTGCCCGGTTGATGGCAATAGGCTCGCCCCTTATTACATTGGACTTAAACATAACGGCGAAATGAGGGTCTTACTATATACCTACCTCTGCCCAACCCTTCGGGGAATACAGGCAGGAGCGTAGCTACCGCCGTATCTGCCGTATCAATTATACGGGGGCCCCGGGCCACGGGGGCCCCCAACGTGCGTAAGCAAAAATTAATAAAAACTGTCAGACCTGTCACTATTGTCCATAGAGGCAGAAACTTTAGAAAAACTAAAGTCATCATCAGCTAGAGTGCGCGCAAGATAACTCTGCGCGCGGCCAAAATCGGAACTAATCATGTTCCGCCATAATGTTGCCGTTTTATTAACTTTGTCACTAGATTTACCTGATTTTAGGAATAAAAGAAAATATAATAATAAAGATTATAATAGACCTCATCAGACGATAATAATCATACTGCATTCTTATTCACTCACGGCACATTTATAACCTTAGTTCTTTTCCTTTGCAAATTACGTAAAAATACTAATTTATTTAGTTGATAGGTAGTAAATTTAAACGTACATAACTTAGCTCAATTAAAATATAATAAACCACAAGAGGGCTGCCCAATTTTAATGCTCACGAATATACTACTTTTCCTTGAAAAGTAGAACTTCGTATTTTTGCGATCATGGCAACATTTAGCACGCACTCCGTCGCGCGCAGACTTATCTTGCGCGCACTCTATAAATGATTTAATAATCAGTTTGCCGAAAAAAAGACAAGGAGAATGTATATTTAATTTGAATTGTTTGTAAAAATTTTGGAAAAACTGACAGATAGATAATTATGATGAATAAATATTTCTTTTAATTTTATGCAAACATTTTTTTTTTCTTTTGTGAGAAATCTTTAGGTACCCTTCCTAAGGGCCCCCAAATAAATTTTATACAGGGCCCCGCCAAGGCAAGCTACGCCACTGAATACAGGCGTGATATTGTTATGTTATGTTAACAATTTTTATTTGATTCTTATAAAACAAAATGAATGTTACACGATCAAAGGTTTGTTTACCTTAATTTTTTTTACGGCCGTACTATAAACATAGATATTTTACTTTTTTCTCAACGGCAAGTACCTACCTACGTATGTAAAACGGCAAGTAAGTAAGACTGAGGATCGTGGTGAGAATACAGTTCTTTTTTTTTTCAGAGACAATGTATTTTCTGTAAAAGAATGTCGCGGCAGAACTGTCCACCATATCTTCAAGCTAGGAAACGTCAGTGGATGAAGCCGTCTTACGTCCGGCCTCCTGGTGGATAGTATAGACTAAATCAACGTATCGATCCATTCTCCAAGGCGACTTGTTGATCACTGGAGGCGCCAACCTTGGTTTTTAGTTTCAATTTCAAGATACTCTAATTCTTCATACACGCTTCTAAATACGAGAATGCTTGAGAAACTTCAAGTCCCTGGCAAGGTGAACAAGAGGCGTAAGGTGTTGTGGAGTCAGATTCGTTTGACACTGGTGTCGATTCTGTAGCACATTTTGACAGTTCTGAACGAGACTAAACGCAACTATCACTTTCTTTTTCTATTGAAACAGAAAGAGACAAACGCCCTTAGTTTCGTCCTGTCAAAGTGCGCAACAGAATCGACACTACTGTCTTCAGTCCAGTGTCAGCGACACTAGCCGCTATACAAAGCATAGGAGTCAGTACGATAGTGCGAAACATGGTCCACTAATGTTAATAAAAAAAGGAAGTATAATATGGGTGGACGCTGCGACATCTTCATAGTCAAGTCATAGGAAAGTGATGACTACGATAATATGCTGAGAAGATGACAGAGCTGTTTTTCTTTTTTTGCTAGCGAGGCCAATATTCCACTAAGTCAGGCCAAGCTAAAGGGGTGTCCTGCGTAAGCGACGAACGCGATCAAGACAACGGCATTCCCTATTAGCGGCCTATGTAGCGAGACGCGACGTAACGCGTATTTGTTCCATGTCGTGTCGTGTCGCGTCACGTCGCGTTTGTCACTTACGCAGGACACCCCGTAACTCTGCATTAGAATTGATTAGCACTGCACAGAAGAACTAAAATCTTTACAAAAATCGACATTTTCCTATGCAAAGTTTACTCTGTCGGGCTAGGTAAGTAGGACGATATGGCAAAGCCAACTCTGATTGGAATAATGATCAACGATTTTTACAGTAATTATTTGCAGTTGCAGAATAGCCTGACTATATTAAGTTTGTTTAAAATCGCAATCAAATCACAACTCAACCACGGCCGTCTGAGCGTTACCTTTATAAGAAAAAAAGAAACCGTGGTTTTACGATTTTTAATTAACCAATGATTGCAATTTTTAAAAACCAATACTTTATACCAATGAACGTATGAGATGAGACGGGGCTGACTTTCTCATCGTACATCGAGGTTTTTTCATTAAAAAAAAACGATTTTCGCAGAATAAGCATTGGCAGTAGCACATTAGAAACCTGTTTGCTATTACCAATGAGGTGATTAAATAAAACAACAAAATGAAAATAACAATTTTTATTTATACATTTCGTTTGTGAAGCTGTAATGTATAAAATCTCCATCGATACTACCGAAGCCTTCACTTACAATTTACTACTAATAACGTTCTTTTATACTACAAATAAATAAAAACCTCGTTTGAAACAAACTGCTCCATAGTTAGGGCGAAACTCTATTGAAGCAGAGCGGAGCAAAAACGGTAAAAGAATACCAACAGAACAGGAATACTATTAAAACTATTTTATTATTTTGGTTTTCTTTTGTAGCCTCGGCTCCGCTTCGCTTCAATGGAGGTTCACCCTTATATTCACTCAATTTATATTACACTAGAGTATTTTTATTATCTACATACAAAAATAATATATTATAAGCTTTATAAATTGTGAACCGCGAGTTACATTTTCATACAAAATTCTTTAGTTTAAAATCACATTAAAAAAACCTTTTTGTCACGTAAAATTATATTTACTTCAGTTGCGAAGCTCCCGCAATAAAAGACGACCAGGGAAGAATGTTGTATGAAAATACAACTTATATCTTAACAAGGCGTGCAGATAGTGAAATGTAAATAACTTATAAAGTCTACTTAAGTCATTTAATTAGATCTGAAAAGTAACTACGTATTTTTGGTAGTAGTAACTAACAGAGTACATAACTGTCTTGTGTTCTGTTAAATATGGTTTCGTATAGTATGCCAGCAGTTTTACTTACTGCTTGACTTAATTACCTGGAAAATAATGCATAATCAGCCCATTACTGTCTTACTGCTGATCAGGGGCCTATTCTCAGAATGAAAAGGGTTTAGCGTTAGTCCACCACGCTGGCCTGGTGCGGATTGGTGGACTACACACACCATAGAGAACTTCATGGAGCCCTCACAGGTGTGTAAGTTTCCTCACGATGTTTTTATTCGGCAGCGTAAGTGATAATCAAATTCTGATCCGCACATGAATTCGAAAAATCAGAGGTGTGGGCTGGGATCGAACAACTGTCCTGCATGGACGGCTATCACTGCTCAGTCTACAATATTCTTTCTACCGTCTGTCCATCTGCTGGAGGGTCGTCCCACGCTCCGTTTCCCGATTAGTGGGAACCTTTATTTTGCAGCGGACGTGTATGATGACGTTGATGAATTTTAGTACAAATGACGTCGTCAATATTTGTCTGTTTTCTACTCTGTCAGTAAGATACTACGAAAAATATTTATCATCTTCAGACTTTTAGGTTTATTCTTTTACAAGCCCGGTGTTTTGAACCATAACAAAGTTGAATCATGACGTCAGATTAAAGCCTGTCTAAACACTGGTTCTGACCGATTTCCTGACAAGGTAACTTTAAAATCTGAAGACACAATCAGTTAGTGTAAGTTATTTTTTTAATACATCACTTTGTGATAGCCAGATACAATGGGCATGTAAGACTACAATTTATGAGGAACCTTTTTTTCCCCTGAACATAATATTTTCAATTGGTAATATTTTCTTTAATGTACTGGCTTAGCAGTTGCCCTATACTATTTCAAGGAATTGCCAACTAATGTGCACTCGCTCATAAGAGTTGTGTCTTTAAATTATTTTGACACATCCATGAAATTAAGTCGTGATTACAATATAGGAAAAAATATAAAAATTATATTAAAATTGCACGTTGTGATATTTACAATATAAACATAGGTAGTAATAAAAAAACTCAGTGCTTTCAGTGCATTTGAGAGTCTAATTAAAAAGGGCCTAAAAAGGCAGTCACTCGCATCTAAATGTCATTTATTAATATTACAAACCATTTTACCAGGGCCGTAGTTACCACCGGGGCCCCTGAGCATAGGGGCCCCCGTGGGAGCCCCTCAGACGTCTTAACCGCTTGCTGCCCCGAAGCACCAGAGCATCGACCTACGACCTACGACCCAGCTTTTTTCTTAATTTTTAAATACATTCACTACTAATTTGGAAAGTGGCAGGTATTGAAAATACGAGCATTTGCAACGTCACGTCATGTGTATTTTAAAGCGTCATTACTCCTTTTGGACTCACTTGCGACAAGAAGGGTAGGTTCTGTAATCTGATTAAATACAAAAATGAGAAGTAGCCTTACTAGAAGGCCTTCTCACGACAACTAGTAAATCAGACAAAAAACCAAAAGTAATATGGAAAATAGTTGCGTAAAGCGGGCTTTCATTAAAATTAGAATTTTCTTAATTCGTAATTGTGTTGCAATATCGTCCAGGAGTTAAAGAATGTTCCCGGCGATTCAAACGCCCGTATGTACAAAACCCTTCACGGAAAGGCAAGATATTAATTAAAGAACCCGTGTTTACAAGTAAAAGAATCGATAGGCACATGACAAATATTTATCATACATTATATCTCAAGCACTCATAAATGCATATAATTTGTAATGGTACAATGTTCAGATAAGGGCGAGCACTGATGTAGCGTACAGTTAAATGTGTAGGTACTTCAGTCACGTACACTTTTTTTATGATTCTGATTTTGTTCAGTTCACATCCATCGCTGATGACCTCGGTCCTATGGCGTTTTGTGAGACAAACTCAAGCCCCAACCCTGTGCATTTAATGAAAAAAATACTGTTGTTGATTCGTTTTACTGACACAGTCCACAGCTAAACTTCCCAAAAGACTAATAATGCCACGTTTGATTATTTAATTCTGTAAGCTACATCAGAACTCACCCTTAACTATCAATACCTCCAAAACAGATTACCATCAAAATTGACAGATAACTTGATACACATCAGGAAAACAATATGTTTAATGTAGGCAATTAACAATTAAACAAAACATGTACAACAATCTTAATTGTCTGTTCCAACATCTAATAACATAACATTTCCGTTCTAGCGACCAAACTAAAAGGGTTTTTAGATTCGATAAGACGTTTTAAAAATACAAGCAAAATGTTTTAAGTGTAAGTACTTCCGTACACTACTAGGAATATTGATGTTAAAATGGCTATTTGGACAACAGGAAAAAAAACAAGTTTATTTTACAACCAATGAAGGACGACCCACCGAAGATATGGTAGATATAAATCTGTGTCCAAATGCCAATCAATAGATTAGTCGCCTTGTTACAAGATATATTGATGATCTGAAGGCGCCTAGAAGGTAACTGGATATTTAAACGCAGGGGTCGGATCGAGTATCGTGTCGCAAAAAGAAGGAAGTATAGTAAAATTAAAACTATTGTAGCCTTACCAATAATGAAGCAAAGACCGAATATTGCATAGCAAGGCCGAAGCCAAGGGATTGGGGGTTCAAACTGCCCGAAACCTCAGACAGTTAAATTACTTTTAAAATGTATACACTCGTTATTGTAATTGATTTTCTTGTTCAGGGTTCATCATCCCCCCCCCCCCCGATCAAAATTCCTGGCTACGGCCTTGTTGCATAGCAAACCCTCCCATACGTTAGTGATAGCTTTAAAGGTAAAATTAGATTACGATTCGTTGCTGGCCATAGGAACTGAGCAATAGACAATTAAAATTAATCAATTTTTACTGTGTCTCCATCATCCATCAAAATCGACAATAATCATTTGATTCCTACTAAAATAGTGCATTATATTCTAGAAATAACTTCAGACAAGATAAAAGCATATACACTTACAAACGCGCACAGGACACGCCTCTCGCGAGCCACTTACGACCTACCCAATGCGTATACCTACAACCGCGTACGCGTTCGTAATTGCGTACGCACCCTTATATCAAAATATATCCTTCTTTCAGGCCAAAAAGTGCGAAAATCTTGTTCTCAACGTCAATTCCAATAATGGTAAATATCATACGACACTGATATACGACTTAATACTTTTATAACCTTTGAAATAGAGTTCATAATGCAACATACGTGCTATTGAAATTGTCGTTGAGAGAAAGGCGTCAGATAAGATTTCAAAATATTTAATTGCCTGCAATTTTTAATAACCTAGACACAATTAATACATGATTGAATAATAATTCTTAAGTGTTCAATTAAGATTACACAACACATTTTTGCATTAATCTCACAAATAGAAATAACCTACAGAACTGCAAAGAATGCACTATCAAAGTAGGAAAGATTGAATCACATTTGGCATTTATGAAACAATACTAAAATTTTATTTAAATACATGTTTAATTTTTATTTAATAATGCAAATCAAGCCTGACGTTTGTAAAAGCGGCCATATCTGATCTCGATCACTTAGGAGTGCTAAGCTGATCTGATCACATATTCGGAAACTGCATAAAATAACGACTAAATACATCAGATAAATAGTGTAAAGCTGAAGTATTTAAGTGGTACATACTTCTAACACCGAGACATCTGGAAAACTAAACAATCTAGGGACCTTAAGATGTTTTTAAAACGAAGAAGAATGGTTCTGCCTAATACCACAATGTAACTAATGCTATACACCTTTGATTTGGACATTATCATAGGAACAAATAAAATATTATCAAATAGGCAACTTCGTTCAAAATTAAAACCGCGTAAGCCTGAATGTCGCATCCCGAGCTCCAGTATGGCAGCTCGGGACGTAACCCCTGCAGGCTACAATTCAAGAATTCGGCGAATATTCATGCTGCCACAATAAATGCGGCCATTACATTTGTCAAAACAAAACTCGCAATATTTCGCCTATTGCGATAACATGAACGTTCACCAAAGCCCTAAAAATGTGGCCTCGCTTTGCGCAAATACATGTGCTGACTGACTGTAAGGAGTTAGCACCTACCTATCTAATAAAAAATCTTTGTCAATGGTTGTAAGGTTATTATTTTTTTAAATTCGTAAATACTTTCAAGCACTCGTATAGTCATTAATAAACTCTGTCTAGACTTAGCTTCATTTTCTTATCTAATTTAAAAAAAAAAACTAGACTGATTCCTATTTACGATTGGCCCAAGTAGTATTGCGGCAGTCGAATTAGATCAAGAGATACACTATTTTGCTCTTCAAATAATAAATTTAAAAATCGAAAGTCACTATTAGTTCATTACCTTATTGAAACAACAATAAAGTCAGATAAACCGCTACAATTAAAGGTAATCAAAACATTTCTTCAAATCGTTTCTAAAAATCGAAGCAAAAATTTACTCAATCAAAGTATATTTATAATGGCAAGTTTTCATGCTATTAGACATCGAATAACGTTTATACCATTAGAGTAAATAATAGCGTACAGAAGCGAAACTCCTTTGTGCGTGGCCCAAAACCCGTTCCAAATACAGGCCTACTTCCCCCCCTCAGCCCGTAACGATCCGCAAAGACCCGCGACAGCCTACGGATACGCAGCTGCTTGACAAACTTTTTGCACAAAACAGATAGGTACAGAAGTCAATCTACATACAAGTGCGCTCGAGTAACGCACACATAGACACTGCTCACGGACACGATATCTCGGACCGTTTGGGACCAGAATGCGAGTGAGCGCGAGTGCCATGCCCTTGAGAGAGATAGATATATAGATAGAGCGACCTCCGAGCGTAGGTATGAAAAGTGAAGTACATACATGTGATCGACTTCTGTACCTATCTGTTTTGTGCTTTTTGGTTGAACCAACGCGAGAGTAGGCTATTATCGTGACCTTGAACACGTCTCGAGCGCGAGTTTCGCTTTTATACGATATTAGTTATTCTTATGCCTGTACCTACAGATTCTATTTTATTATCTTCCAAACTACGAAATAAGTACTCAAATGCATCATAACTTTTCAGTTGAATACTTTATACTGACATTCCCTACACCTTTTCTAAAACTTCTTGCGTATACATTTCGCTGCTCCAACAAGATTGAATATAATGGCGTACAATCCGTACCTATTATTTTTCAGCGTACAACTATCTCCCTATATTTAGTTTCAATTGTAAGATATTATCCAGTTCCAAGTCTTTTATACACCATTTTCTTTGTCAACCACAACCCGACCCTTCCAAGGAGTTTAGTTACCCTTTGTTTCTAGAAAAATCCATTTTCTTACGACTTTTCGAGTCCTATTACGTATATTTCGGGATTCTTACTCTGTTACGATACCAGTTCGTCCAAAGCTTTGTCCCTGTTAAATTCGTGCTTGGCTAGCGCTGCGGAGACCTTGCCTTCCGAGAAGCCCAAGTCCATGAGCTCGCCGAGTATTAATAGACTTTCGATCACCTGCAATTTGAAATGAATATTTTTAAAAGGAGTTAAAGTAGATGGCAGCACGACCGTAAGACCTCATCACAATCAATCAGAACGAGTTAAATTGTCATTATCAATAATATAGAACAAGTTTACCCATTGCTGCATTGTTTATTTGGTACCAGCGATAGTGGCGCCATTAACTCCTCAGTTTCTTAGGAAGGAGTTTTAAAGACACAATTAGCGCAGTGGCTGAGCGCTTAGTTGCTGCGCAATGGGGGTTGTGTGTTCGATTCCCGCACGGAACAAGTATTTGTATGGTCTACAGATATTTCATTCGTTGTGTATCAACGTTAGAAAAAGAAAAAAAAGGCGACTTTGGGATTATGTCAAGAGCACGGAAAGTTGCATGGAAGGAAGTAGCTATTATGTCCATCTGAATAGTAAATATCCAATATCTAAGTGCGCTCGCACTACAGATACTCGATCAGGTCTTTTGTCCAAGAAGTGGCGAATTTTAGTTTATATTAAGATCGCAAATTATCAAAACAACGCTACACGCACAAGAGCTTATCTGCACAACAAACATCCATTTGCAACTTTATGTCTCAATAATAAGGTTCAAAATCCCGTACTAAAATCTTATTTAACTAAAAACGTCGCCTACTAATGTGTTTAAATAAACATTGTTATCGAGCTCTGAATAACTACATAATTAAGTTATAACTAAAGATAGCTCCATCTGCATCTAATTATGATACAGACTGGAAGCCCCAAAAAGTGAACAAAATAGTAGGAAAGACAGGTTTAGCCGAGGAACCTTAAGCACTTGATATAGGGTGTACATTACAATGACATTTTAGTTTTAATATGGTAAATATCAGGGCCGAACTGGGACCTGAAATCGGCCCGGGCATTTGAGGGACGGTCGGCCCAGTGCTGGCAAGAAAAATTTCGTTCCCAAGCGATTAGACTCGGACGACGGTTTTTTTGTTTTTTTAGACACTCCCCTCACTCCTGTATCTTGGGTGCATTTACAAACACAAACAATTTTGTGGCTTCTTTTTCAAGCGATAGGCGATAGTTGGACCCGGGGTCGCGGTGCATGCAATAGCGAATCCCGCGACCCCGGCCTTAGGTCAGAAGGAGGTCACCGTGGTGGTTTTAGCCGGTAAGGGTCCGGCACACCCCCCCGTCTTCCCCAGACGGGGGATAGTCCATGAGGATTTCCCCACGATAAAAAAAAAGGCGATAGTTGGACGACCTTTTTTGACGTTCCCTTCACGCTTTCGATTTCTCCGACTGTGTGACCAGCCCATCAGGCCACACCGGCCCATCGGGGATTTGCCCGTATGGCCAGTCTGGGCCTCGTAAATATTAAGGGCACAGTTACAGTAGGTTCTTTGCTTTAAGATAAAATTAATCACAGAGAAGGTACACCCTGTCTTGGTATTTCACCCAGTACCTCAAGCTTGGTGGCCACAATTGGGACCACATTTGGATTCATTTTTACAATATCCTTCAACACAGCCTATCGCAATCCACTGGACATTTAATTGATATAGCCAATTTAAATATAACTTCAAATTAATTAAGAAATACGACCTATAAATCGAAATGACATTGAATCCGAGGTCTTGAGTGCCAAATTATATTATTTTTTATTAAGATTTGAAACAAAATATGTACACATCACATAACATCACGCCTTATATTCCCGAAGGGTTGGGCAGAGGTGTATAGTAACACCCTCATTTTGCAGTTATGTTTAAGTCCCATGTAATAGGGGGCGAGCCAATTGCTATTAACCAGGCACAAATCCAGACTACAGGCTGCTACTGAGAAATTCCTAATGGAAAAACCCAATAACACTTATCCCGACCTGGGGCTCGAACCCAGGACCTCGCCTAGACCAACAAGGCAGTACATACATATCTCCAAAATATATTTTTATAACATAAATGCCTGTATTCGTCAAAAATTTGGTCCTGACCTATTTACACAATAGTGTGGGACCTAGATTTTCAAGCCAGGCAATGAAATTACGATTGGCTTTTTCTTTAAGAATTCTCAATAACAACCCAGGTTTTGGTTTCAGAAATGCATCACCACATAATGTATCAGCACAAACAACCAACACATCCATGAAGCAATAAGGCTTTTGGGCCACTAAGTTACTCGAGACACAGTTAGTCACTATTAGATTACAGCTGCAGTTTGTGTTTGGTGTATCTGGAAGCTAAAGGCAACTGTGTCTCAAGCAACTTAGTGGCCCATGTGCAGTCAACCTAATGTCTTATTTTATTAGCACACAAGTTTTTCTTACAGACAGTTTGCAGTGCAGATGTGTTATTCATTACCAAACCATTTTTCATCCGTGTTTGTTTGCATGAGTATATTTGTGCTATCCATCGTGAGCGGTTCTCAGTTAAGAATATAAATACTGCTATACCCTAATATACTACCACTTTGTACTTGTGATTGTTGTAAATGCAGTTAAGGTATTGTGTCTATAGGTGTGCACCAACATTCTCCTGAGATATGATAACATACTGCAATCGCTAAACTGCTTGCCAAACTTATCAGGTCAAGGTTCAGCATGACAAGTTATCGAGGATTCCAATTAACGTCAGTTTCTACCAAACGGAAAACACTTGTGGATGCTCAAGCACCTTTTAAATTTCACTGAATAAGTAACTGTATCAATATTGACTTTAAGTACAAAATTCAATGTAGACATCAAGCGTTTCCTTGCGTATACTCAAGTATCGCATTTTATATTTAAAGGCAATAATGATACAGTTCTTTATTCAGTGTCATTAAGGATTTTTCCGCTTAGGGGAAACTGACTCTAAGAGAAGACCTTGGTTACAATGTAATGAATAAAAAAAATACATTACAAAACATAACTCACCTTTTTATCACTATCACCTACAAGAGTACACACTCTAGCTACCCTGTCAAGAGGAAATCCCATTCCATGAATCTTCCTACACATCGCTTGCAACTTCGGAGACAGCTTATCAATCGGATTTGGCAAATGCTCAGGTTTCTTTCTACTTCTCTTCTCTTCTTTCTTTTCACTGGAAGCCGGTGTTGCCGACTGAGGAGCTTTATTTTTAGGAGCTGGGCTAGCATTATATGATCTTTCACTTGTCCTCAGTTTAGCTAACTCTTCGTTCAATTCTCTCACAATGTCTGGCACACTCCTGGAACGAGACTTCACTGTGTTCAGTGATCCTGCTGCTGCTGAATTTTGTTCAGCATTCTCATTTGGTACAACGGAGTGGTACGGTTCTGGTGCATTTGCAGGCTGATACGTAACAGGAACGTGGGGATACTGGAAGTAGTAAGGCTGTGGAATGTATGAAGATCCATTTGGTACTTGAGTTAAATCTCCTGATGTTGTTGGTAACTGATTACCGTAATAAGGTTCTACAGCAGGATACGGATTAGGAGGTACATAATATTGGTAGTTATGCATATACATATTGGCAGCATCATTATCTGTTGGGATGTAATACCCGTTAGAAATTGGATAATGTTGTGGAGAATTGTACATCATATTTGGGCCTTGAATAGGTTGTTCTAGATACGGTGTTGGTAAATAAGTGATGCCGTCAATGTGTGGTTGGGATGTACAATTATTAATGGTATAAGCTTGCTCGTGTATGTAACCTGCTTGCGGCTGACAACTAATTGCTGAATCTTTCTGATCTTGCAGCACTTGAGCCAAAAGTTCCATGTCATTTATAGTCTTAAGTTCAACATTATCAAATGGGCTTGATGTATCATTCTCAAAATCTCTAAACGTTAGTGTGTCTATGTTACGATTATGTGGCATTTTAGTAATCTTTGTATTTAACTTTAAATTTTGGAGGGGATCAGGGTCGTCCAGCAAGCTGTTCTCCTGATGATGTGCCTTCACCAATATGGGCTGCAGTATGTTTAATTGAGACTCAGTGGCAACGCTTGTAGAAGGATAGTTAATGTTAGTGGACATGTCAGCATGTTCTGGGGTATTATCTACTTTCGTAGTGTTATCACAGTTTTTATCAGCTTTCTCGTCGGGTGACAGTGCGCTTATTTCGTCGGTGCTCGGGTACGACACCTCGGACACGCTGAGCTGTTTCAATCGCTCCTCATCCTCGGCCGCGGCTATCGCATCCAGCCTCTTCTGTTCTGCCTCTTGTAACAGCTGGAGACGGTGCCGCCTTTCATTCTTCTTCGTCTCTTTCGCATTTCTAAGCTCCTTGAGTTTAGCAAGGACGTTCTTCTCAAACGTACACGAATAATAAGCGCTGTCAACAACATTCTGCGCTCTTATAGAACATTCGTTTACAGCATAAGGTAAATCGAATTTCAGCGGTCGTTTATACTTTTCCGATATTTTAACGGGCACACCGTCCATAAAATCCCCGAAATGTGACATATCAACGCACTGTACCACCGAGATAACGATGATTATCAAACAATGAGAAAGCAAAGTTTGTTTCTTTTAGCACTTTTAAGGTTACATAGTCCCCATTCAACGTCATCACTCTCTATATATAATTTATAATAGGGATAATAATTGCACAGATTCTGAGATGTCTTCCATTATCACTATAAAGAATTTTATGAGAGAATTAGATTATTTTTGTACGTAAATTTATTATTTTTACGTGTGTCTGGCAAATTCTTATGTCAAACAGCTTCTAGTGTGAAAAAAATAAATATTTTGTACATGTACTTTGTGAGACAAGGGTAGCAACATACAATTTTTACTAGTAAAACAAGGATTTCATTTATGAATGCTTTACAGGTGACTTTATTAATAATGGAACGTTTTAAATGTCAATGTCATATAACTATTGCAAAAGAAAAAATAAAAATTATTGGAAAATGTCATGTGACTTAAAAAAAAAATATTTTAATATATTATAAATGAGAGCTCCATTTATTTTGACAAAAACAATCATTCGGTTGATGCAACGATAAGATCGTAGGCGAAATAATTAAACTTTTATCACTGGCTTAAAATGGAACATCAGAATTTGAAGTAGAAAAAAGTTAAATCACGTGTACTTCTTCACTCAATGCCATCAGATGTCGCTAGTGTTGCTCCCTAAAGTCATGGCGGATCTTCCTCATTAGATTTTACAGATTTGCCATAATTCGTGGGTAGATTTATTATTACCGGCGTCGAAATAATTATAGCTAGTTTTTTTTCACACAGTGGGAGGCTAGCGACAGGTTATTATCGACACAATTGAAGGCCGGAAGCTATCGAATCGGAAAGAACGGCCCGCTTGACGATCGTCTCGAATTTCGGCGTACTCAAGATAAATAGAATCACTCGATTTCGACGTCGCACCATACTCTAATTAATTTACTACGCCTACTATGACGCAATAGTCGCCCGCCACGCCGGACGCCATCGGATTTAACGGTCGAAATACAGGTCGGTATCCTAAAAATTAATGTCTAAATTCGCCGGTGAACCTCGCTCATAACCTGAACCGCCGGCAGGGTATCGAAGCGGGCATGAACGAGGGAGTGCCGATGATGTACCATGGGAGCGGAGCCTTCGGAGGGCCGGGGCAAATGTTCATGATAGGCGGGCAGGAGCGAGCGGCGCGGCATTACCCGCTGGACGCTCTGCAGAGCCTGGGCGGGGGTACGCCGGCCGGCCACGCCACGCCGCGCCGCTGGCAGCCGCGCCGCGACCGCCACCCCAACGCCAAAGGTGCAGGAGACAACACAGCCTTCGGTTATGACTCTGATGACTCCAGTCTGTCGAGCAACGCTTCTGGATCCAACAAGTCGGGAGAAAAAGGTAACATTTATTCTAAGTTACTCTTCATACATGTTTTTAACTACCTTGTATCTGCTGCAAACATGTAAATAAAAAAACATTGCATCTCTTAGATCAAAATCATCATCTCATTTAAATATTATACTAATCCCAACAGGCAGCTCATATTTTTTATTCCACCCTCAGAATAGTTTCTCAGTTTCAATGTTCAGTACCAAACTGGTATGAAGTAGGTTACTGAAAGAAGTATTTAAAAAATACTAAACTAGAAACTACATGTTCATTGTAGATACTCAAGGTAAAAGTAGCTGCAAATAGACTGATGTGAGAGTAAACAATAATTTGAGTGTAACTCATTAAACAAAGTTTTAATACCAGTACTCATAATCTTGTCTAAATGTTTTATTTATTAAAAACTGCAATAAACATTGATAATTATGATAATAATCATTTTGTAATTGTTTAGTCATATCTCCACGGCAACCAACATTTAATGTTCAGTCTTTTATTCTGATAATATTCATATTTACTTTTATACATAATTTAGTTGAAGAGGGTAGATCCAGCTTTATAAAATTAAATAATGAATAATTAAAACAAAATTTGAATTATGGAATCCGCATAGCAACGTAAAACATTGATCATTTTATATCTACACATGTCAATGTTAGTAGCTTAGTCATATATAGCTATGTAGATGGTACAATATTATAAAATAAAAAGTACTGCAGTACTTTGGTTGTTTTGTGGAACAGTGGCCAGCTGAGGTGCATGTTGCGGTGTTCCACTCATAGAAGTTCCCCCTGCATGACTGTAAGACTCGCATGTCACCACTATTTGTGTATGCTTCATCACCTATCAACCTTTAGTTATTGTTTTAGGAATAAACAAAATCATGATTTTAATAGAACTTTTACAGAGGTTTGAGCCCTTATTTTAGCTCTGCGGTACTAGTTAAGATTGATGATCAGTTTATTAGATCCTGCGTGTTTTGATCAGATGACATTCTGTATGCTAGGTAGTCATAGTACATTCACTAACAAACTATAGTATATCCTTCACAAAAGTGGGCCAGCACCTAGCTAATTAGTCTCAACACGCGACTTCTCACGTGTTTGTCATTTTATTTTTAATCTTATTTCTCAGTTTCCTGGCGCCACACTAAATGCGCAGTTTTGTTACAAACTAAAAACGTGATGTGATAACGCTCTCAAATATATAGGTATTCCTTTTGTATGTTAAAATCACCAATCAACTCCGCGTATGATACTTAAGTAGGCACTGGTCATAAGCCTCTCCCAAATCGTGCGACAACACCCAGTTTTCCGTAAATATATATATATGCCAATTTTATTTACACGTAGGTACATACATACATATAAAAATAAAGGAAAAATATATGTAAACAAGTTTTTTTGTTGCCTAAATTAGTTTTTATAAAACTATAATGACGTAATTGTTTGGCGTTCCTGTTTACAGTTCCACACGTGTAAACCTATACATTTCATAAACCCAGAATAAAATCCCATTGAAGACACATTTTCTGCTGCTTTATATTTAGATTCTTTGAATACTTCAACTCGACGTTATCATTTTATGCTTTATGTCATTAACATAAAGGTGACAATAGCATGCTTCGTGTCCATGTTTAACGTAACGTTAACTTTCAATATTAGATAACATTGTAAATAATATCTAAATGATTTAGCCTTGAGAATGCCAGAGATAAGTAAATAGATCGGTCGGATTCTCTCGTGAAACGTGTTTATACTGATATGAGGCGAGGTAAAAAGAAAAATAGCGCACATTCAGTTCAGCGTGCCCCATTTGCTCTCATGACCGACACTGCCAATGACGCGCAAATTCTGAAGACGCACACATGTTTAGCACACCACCTTATTTAACATACCTATGACGTTTTTATTCTTTACGATATCGCTGTTACAGAATGACTACAAGTTCTATTATGTACGATTTGTAATATAAAAATAGCTATACGAAAACTCACGTTTTATTATCAAAACATAAGTTATTTTAATAGAAAAATTATACTTTGTTATATCGAAAACCATACAACTGAGTATTACAGTGGTATATAATTTTTATGTGTAATCGTACGACGTAAAAAGAGCTAGACGCGTTTCATCGCAGCTAGAATTTTACTGATCTCGTTAGTAAATAGAACGAGAAAACATCATTGCTTAGTTTGACGACCCAAATAACAGCAGCGAAGTATCCGCTTTCAGAGAACAGATCGCCCGTTGAATTTCCAAATTAGCATAAAAATCAAACAGTTGTTCGTTATGCCGTGTGATTCGCGACTAAGAATAGTACTCCCCAGATATTACAATAGGTGTTGACAATAGCATTCGCCTGAGCACTATATAAAATGAAAATACCGTTAAAAAATCAGGATTCCGCCAAATCAACTAGCAAGTTTGACTTTCAAACGGAGGATACACCTGCAGCAAGTCGACTTCTCCAAGATTTACGAACTAAGCCAGCAATCGAGTATCTTGCACAGTAAAACTTGCTGGTGGATTTGGCGCTTAAGGATTTCGGAAGCCCTCAGGAATTTGGGTGCTTTGTATAGCTTATTTATTAGATTGCTTGTAAACCTGGTCTTTCTAAAAAGACTGCCAGTTTCTAAGATGTAGAGCCGATTACAATCTTTTAAAGGGGTGCGTTAATTTTTCTGATCTGTTCTTACGATCCACAAACTGGCAGTCAATAACCAGACCTGTCGGTTTCCGAAAGATTTGTTCGTTTTTTTTTTCAATTGACAGCATGATGCCAAATATCAATTGCAAATACAAAGATACCTGTCCAGCAGATACTGGTATCGATTCTGTTGCACATGTTGACAGTACTAAACTAGACAAAACGAAACTGTCACTTTCTTTTTCTATTGAAACAGAAAGAGACAAACACCCTTAGTTTAGTCCTGTCAAAGTGCGCTACAGAATCGACACCACCGTCTCCTAAACACTGCCTAACTTTGCTCTTGACTTTCAAACCTCGCCTAATTTTGCTCTTGACTCGTCTTGGTGTTGAACCTATTTAAAAGCAGTACCTGAGCTGGAATGTCGCGTGCTTTTGGCAGATAGACGCATAATTATTAACTTAATAACACTACCGAAACGGCTTCAACGAAAATTATCTTTGGGTCAAGGTTAAAAGCCACAATTGGACTTGAAATAAGATTTACAAGCAACTCAGTGAAGTTTCCTCAAGGTTCCAATTTAGTACACACATTGCAAAAGCTTAATCTTCGCTCTGAAAATTGGCATAATAAAATTACGTATTCAATAGTGGAAGACTATTTTAAAACGATTACTCCTAAGATGTAAGCATAAGAATGACACAGACATTACGCGAGAAGTGAAGTAATGTATTGCGAATATTCTCGAATATTGTGCATATCGTAAAAAGGACCGCACTTCAAAGATGCATACCTACAGTGAGCAAGCTACATTCCCAAGTTCCCAACTTCTAGATCGCTCTGAAGTTCGACGAATACTTGCGCAGTAGCAAATTATATAGGTATATTTGGTACTGCGCATCCACTAGCCGAACTTCGGAGCGATCTAGAAGATTTGCTCGTAATGTAAAAGTGTTGCAATGTCGTGTAAAGTTCTAAAAGTTCATAGGTTGAGCATTTGACGAAGCATTTTTGGTTTTATCACTCATGCGAACCTCCGTATTATTAGGACATTGAAATTGCAGTGTGCGTACTGTGTTTCTCTGTTGTGCGGTCTACCTAGAATTCTTTAGCCTAATCTGGGATATTATTGTCTTAAAAAGGTAAGCAATATTCATGGTAGATATAATATGAATAGTGGATATTGAAATACATTTAATGCTACGCACGGGCAAGAGGAATTCAACCATTTCAACAATGCGAAAGTACCTAACCGATAACGGAGCTAAGGCATAGCCCTGTTACTAGGTAGTAACATATTTTGATACAGAAATAAAGACATAAAATGTTGTTGTAACTATTTTTCCCTCATTAAAAAAGTAATTTCAATAATCCAATTTGGTTTTGCGTAACGCTTTTAAGCGTTATAATTTTTAATTTTATAATGAGTAACAATATTTTCTTCGCTAGAAACCTAACATCATTTCAAAGTTCCGTAACAAATATAATTATTGCCACTTAATTAACGTTAATATTTATTGATTACCGTTGCTAAGCCATTTTTAAACGCTAATTAAAATTATTAGCGAGAACGCATTTTCTTCATACAGGCGTTTCTCAGTCCATTGCTCGAGCTTGCTTTGCGGAACGTATTCGCAAACACGAAGAGTCTACCATCTTTCTGTCGCAGTATGATGATCATCATTATTTGAGACTTTCCTCATATGTCGAGAATTCGAGATTCGCTTCAGATACACCAAGATTTGTCTAAGACAGTATTGAATAGGAAACTGCACTAGTGTTGTGACAATACCTGTCTCCTGAGGATCCTATGCTGCTTCCCAACAGACTACACCCTCCCCCCCCCCTTGACCGCCCCTTGCAAAAGTCGTAGCCATTTGTCGTTTTATAATATTAATAGAGCTATTCTGTGTTTATTTGTAAATAACCAATTGTGTGTCAATTGCCTAAAATCGCGCACTACTAAAAGTTGTAAGCATTAGTTTAATGCGATTCGCACAGTGCACCGCATCACGTAGCTTAAGGAGTGTGTGTTATTACGTTGTTTGCAAGTATCTGTGTTTGTATAGAAAACACGCGTAGTGCAACACATAGAAAACGCATTCAAGTGCAGTGTTGTGGCTCCGTCGCCACGCACCCCGCAGCGTAGCGCGGGCAGTGTGTTTCGCCTAAAAGTCAAAAATTGGGAGGGCAATAACCGAGACTAGCGACTTTAAAATATTAGCAATATCGATATAAAATTATAAACATCACATTACCATTTCCGCAGTCAGCTTATTAATGCGCCTCAATATCATATCACCCCAACATTTTAACCATAACGAATGCCAACCAACGGCTGTGATTGTGGTATATGTGTGCCATAGTACGTCCAGTAATTTTGATCATCCTGTAGGAAATATACGTGATGATTATGGGTTCTGATTTCCGAAACAAGGGGAGAACTCTTCGGTTCGGAAGTGTCTCTTTTGAAAAGTCGCATTCCAAATACAAAATATTATATAGTTTTGGTATTAAAATACGGAGTGTTATGTTATTATTTTCATGTAAAGAATTTATAAACGGGCACATTAATCGGTGCTGCGAATCTTCTTTAGCTTCTTTACATAGTATAAAACAAAGTCGCTCCCGCTGTCTGTACGCTTAGATCTTTTAAACTACGCAACGGATTTTAATGCGGTTTTCAGCAATAGATAGAATGATTCAAAAGGTAGGTTTATATGCCCCACATTAGTATTTACATTGCACCCGTGCAAAGCCGGAGCGGGTCGCTATTAAAATATAAAATGGCAGAATTGTATGTCAAGGAAATTAACGAAACAAATACACGAACAAATATTGCACCTAATATTTTTTATCACTTAAACTATGCAGGACATGCAAACAAACATGCCATTGTGTACAAAATTAATTAAAAGCTTTAGTTTCTAGTAACAAAATTGTTCATAAGGTATCTCGCAGAACGTTTACATGTCTCAACTACTTGCCGTAATTCGCGAACCAACTCATAATCAGGGTTTAACCAGACTGTGCCAGTCACCCCGTAATTACGTTATCCTATTTCTTGTAATTCAATTATGCTATGTCTCATGATTAGCTGTTGTCTGGTGTACCTTAAACACCAAAATTTTCATAAGATGTGGTTTGTTGACCTTACATTTTTTAACATTTTCGATCAACTACGATCACCGTATGAAGCATTTTGTATTGTAAAATTATTATACTTAATAAAATATGAATTGTATTCATAATAAAGAAACGTTTATAATCTTGTTACTGGTGGGATCCAACATAAAAAATGAAATTCAGAGTTTATAGTCTAGCAAAAACATTAATCGGACCAATGATTTTAATTGATGATTAAAAAACAAAAGTAAAATATAAAAAATGGCAGTACCTAATTAAGGTAACGTCAGTACATGTATGACAATTGACAGTAAACAGTTAATATTATTTTTAATTTTACAATGTAAACAAAACAAAAGTAAAATAATTTGAAATAATCAAGTAACAATTTTTTATCTACTGGTAAGATCAGACTCATTACAAAATCATACATTTAAAACATTCGCAGGTGAAGAGCCATCCCGCAACACGGAGCGTAGCTCGAACGGTCACTACACGGGCGGGTACGGGCAGGTGCGCGAGTGGCGCGGCCGCCGCGGTCGGGACGCGCGCCCTCAACGTCGCATTGCGCCCGAAAGGTACCTGAACGGATCCTACCCGTTCCAGGTCAAGTTCACGCCTGACGACCTGTTAAACGGTAAGTACAACTGCTACATAAGTAGCAAGGAGTGAAAGTGTTATACATACAATTATCAAGCAGTGAGTGTGTGAGAGATATGAGGGTAGTATAAAGAAGTGAATGGCGTCGATTCTGTAGCACATTTTGACAGTACTAAACTAGACTAAACGCAACTGTCAGTTTCTTTTTCTATTGAAACAGAAATCAAATCAATAATTTTTATTTCACATAAACCAATACAGGTGCTTGTGAAAAGTCGAATTTAGATGCACGGTTCCAATTAGTCGTTTCCTATGGAGAAGAGCCGGCAAGAAACTTCATGATTACTCTTTTAAAAATAATATCTTTAACATTTTCAGTGGATACAGTACAATGATTTAGGATAGTGAGAGAACAAAGAAGTCCTGACCACAGACCAATGAGTAATGTAGTACTACAAGACTTGAGTAATATAAAGAGACAAACACCCTTAGTTTAGTCCTGTCAAAGTGCGCTACAGAATAGAGACTAATGTATGACATATATGGGGTAGTAAATCTGTGTTTGCTAGACATGAGGGAAGTCAGTCAGTGAGTGTACGATATAAGTGAGTAGTAAGTCAGTGAGTATGCGACACGTGGGTCGTACGCCAACAAACGAAGCATTGCATTAAAGAGGTACCTAAACGACTGTTTCCTATTAAAGTATTTCACTTTCATTTACACGGAATAAGTTTCGTGAAGCAAGTCTCATGCTATCTCTGTTTTTGTCATAGAGAAAGACAAAGGCAGAACGAGTCTTGCTTCGAAAAACAATCCTCGTGTAAATCAGCCTTAAGACTGCTATTATTCCGGAAATTATGCGAGCAACGCCAACTATAGCTAAAGTTTACGAATCTGATTCTAACTTACTGAATCTTTACAAGTTTGAAATTACTTATAAAAAAATATGTGACTTAAGTCAGTGTTCAGGTATAAATTATGCCCATACTCAGTAAATAACTCGTGAGGGTATTTTTTTCTTTTTATTTATGTCTAAACCACCGATATAGAGTCAAATAGATAACGCAATTTGACCGACTTTGCGTGCCATTCGGTAGGAGCAATCCTCCTACATTTACGTTGCCCTCTCAACCGTTTCTGTTTCGGAAGCGGGAATGGTTACTAGATGCGTGTGCGTTTTTACTGCTAAGCGTGCGCAATATATACTTGTATCAAATAATACACAGTCGGCAATGAATCTTTGACTTTTACTTAGTTTACACACCTCTTTTCACAAATCATCCAATTTATTCAGTATTAGCAGAATATTGAGTACAATATTACTTTTGATTTCACGCAACGAACAAAATGCAAGTTCAGTTTGAACAATTGGGCTGAATGTATTGACATTGAAATATTTAATGACAAAACTTTACAAAACAATGTAAAATAATTAGTTTACATGAAAATCGCGTGTGTGTGAACGTGATATCTGAATTTAATTAATAGAATTTGATAAAGGTGGAAAGTATTTCAAAACAAGATCACATGACATTTGCAGGTTCAAGGCCGACACCATTTTATTTACTGATATTCTTCAAGGCCAGTAATTACCTCTGTTGATATGTTATAATTATCATATTTAAATAGAAAGTTTCTATTGGAACTCGAGCATATGAGTTCCGTTTGCCGCACACGCAAATACGAGCAAGTAGCAAGTACCGTCACTTCGAGACTGATCATCTCAAAACATTGACAGCGAATTTAAAACTGTAATGATTAACCATCAAGACCTCGACACGTACTTCTCCGTCGCAAACATATTTTGGAACCAGGGAACTAGGCTAACATAATATCACGCCCGTATTCTCCGAAGGGTTGGGCAGAGGTGTATAGTTGTTACTATACCTGCATGCATTTCGCCGTTGTGTTTAAGTCCCATGTGGGCGAGCCTAAACTGAGTTTCGACTTTTAAAAAGGCATTGCATATTATAATTACTATTAGCATAGCCTATACGTGTTAATCTAATATAAAAAAAATGTATTTGAAGGATGTATGTACAAATACTGCTGTTAAAAATATTACACATTAATTTCAATATTAGCACCCATATTCTAAGACGTTCCTCCAAAACTCGATTCGACTCCACCTCGACTCAGTCTTTCTCACTTCCATTGGTAGTTATAGTTGACATAAACGTCCTCGACTCGAGATTTTTCCTCAGTCGAGGTAAAGAATCATCTGTCAAACTCAAGGACTTCGGAACCTACCTTAAGGAAGGAAGTGTCAAAGTTCGTATGTAACAAAAATGAATTTTGAAGATTTTATCGAATATGCTTACGATAATCCTTACAACTATTTATCGCGGCGTTATTTGCGCGATGCAGATAAGTCAAATTATGACGTAATGACTCCACTCTACCTCGACTCATTTGAGGACCCCTCAGTTGAGGACCCTCGAAGTTCACTCGAAATTGAGACTAAGAATACAATTTTGAAGGTGTTTTCAAGGCCGTCCTGGGTCAAGTACGAGTCGAGTTAGTTTTGGAGGAACGTCTTAAAATATGGGTGTAAATCGACAGCAGTTGTAATGGCATAAAAATTTCTAGGTTCAAAATGGGACACAATGTCTCAAGAGATTTGGGACAAGTTCATAAAGTCACAACAAACAGAGGAGACCTTCAGAAAGAAAATGAACCTTTGGAGATATCTTTTCATCACAATCAAGGTTTGTTGCAGAAAGAAATTTATTTAAAAAATGCCTGGAATTCCAGGGTATCCAGGTAGATAATCCAATCAATAATCTAGTCAGCTATCGCTGACTCAGTTTATCTGATTTTTTCTCCAAGTCTCGCAAAGAAAGAAAACGAGGTAACAAGCCAAATCTGCCCCCGAGTCGTTTAAAAAAGACTTAACACGAAGTTATCAATTTGTATAATTGTTATTGTGTTGCACAGACAATATTCCCCCGGTACGGTCTATACGTGGTCGGGTCCACCATGTCGGGCTTCGGGCTGGACTCGTCCGACATGGACCTGTGCCTGTACGTGCGGCCCGTGGACGAGCTGGAGCCGCGCGCGCACGCATTGTTGCACCTCAACTATATACTCAGCTACATCCGGAGCTTCGACCCCAGTGAGTATTTCTTACAATATTGTTACTGATATCGACCCTGGGCAGTGAAAACCTCGTAAAACAAATTTTCTTCAAAAGCGTTTTATTTGTTCTTTAGATTGATAAACTCGTCATACACGTACTGGTTCAACAAACTTTCAATTCAAATACTTCTAAGGTATCTATGACGTACGATGACAAACTTGTATTAACATTTAATCGGCCATATTTTTTTTCAGGAAACAGTTATTTCTCTCTTTTAAAAATTTGTATTTTACACATACGTGGTTTTCACTGCCGACCGTCGATATTGACTTTAACTTGTAGAACTTGTAGAACCACTCCCGTTAGCATCTTAAATATCTTTAAACTTAGACGCAAACAGTTCACCTCTCTCTTTTTAAGTGTCATTTTGAAATGAGCTGAGATGAATTTAAAAATAAATGTCAAATTTATGGAATTCAACTTTATGGTACATTTGGAAGGTCTGTCAAATGAAAGATGTTTATTTATATGGTCTTGAGACTGAAGTGTACTCCTAGGGAAATAAATAAACACTGCAGTATGGTAATAAAATATTTGCATTTATTAATTAAAATGACATTGGTATACAACCTTTATGTAGAGAAGTAGATATTGTCTGTATTTAGAACCAAAGATTATAAAGCCACGTCTGCATGCACTGCATGACGTTTCAACCGTGTGTACCTTACAAGACGATCTCCAAGTACGATCAATGTTCCGAAACCTGGTTTATATTTCACTCGAAAAAAAATGCCTAAATGGACAAACCTTTAGAAGACACCATGATAATAAACTCATTATCACAACGCCATTTTATCCATTTATCCTATTTCAGATGCAGAGCTGATCCAAGCAAAGGTGCCGATTCTAAAGTTCCGCGACTCCCGCAACGGACTGCAAGTGGACCTCAACTGTAACAACGTCGTTGGCATTCGTAACACTAACCTACTACACTGTTATTCAAGACGTGAGTATGCTTATTAATATTTTTTGTTATCAATAAACAAGCTATAAGCATGCTTTTGGCGAGTATAATAGAACATTTTGTGAGGTTTTGGTTTCATTTGATTCCCATGGGGGGGGGGGGGACGATAGTAAGGCTGGCTGCCCACTCGAGCGGAGAGGAGCGGAGCGGTGCGGAAGTAACCAATAGAAATGCACAATATTCACAGAGCGGAGCGGAGACGTGATTTTAAGTAATTCTATTGGTTAGCTCCGCTCCGCGCTAAAGCTCAATTTCGCATACTCGGAGCACCTTTTTCTAGGTATTTTGTCGCATTCGTTCTGGAGTAAAGGTTCCGTCCGCAGTACGATTTATGTGTCTGTGATTGAACCTTGAAACCATAATGTCATAAGTAGTGTGTGTGCAGTGGACTGGCGCGTGCGGCCGCTGGTAGCGCTCACCAAGCTGTGGGCGCAGGCGCACGACATCAACGACGCGAGGCATCGCACGCTCTCCTCATACTCTCTCACACTCATGGTCATACACTTCCTACAATGTGAGTACCCCACTTGATTTACTTACACATATTATGTACAAACAGTAAAACTATTATCATATATCTCTAAGTATATGGAACACACATGTCATGTAATCTTATCGTTCAACTTGCAACTTAACTACAATAAATTGGTTCGCCTTTAGTTGTAAGCTTCTGTATCCTATTCTAAAAACGTCATTCTAAATGGTAATGATTAATAGCCAATCTTAATCCAAAACAAATCAAATCATCTTCTTTTCGTGTGTAACCTAGTGTCAGAGTTTATGCCGCCCATGGATCGCTGACTTGGCTTCGCATGCCATCGAGAAATAGCTCTCCGGCATGCCACTTTCCTCACGATGTTTTTCTTCACCGTTTTTAAACAAGTGATAATTATACAATACGCACATGCATCCGAAAAGTCGAAGGTGCGCGCCTTGGGTTTTAATTCGACTTATGACTTGGTAATCCGATGGTCACACCACTAGGCTATCAATGCCTTAAAAGCTGAAGAGTGTGAGAGAATACGTGATATAGACGGAAAGGGGGCGTGCCTTTGTGGATGGCACTTATTGGTTTTGGCCGCTGATGGTTCAACCGGGGGTTCCTTGGGATCTTTGACATTATTTACAACTCGTAACACGTCGAGCATTACATATATCAGCATGCGTAGCACGTCCACCATAGACGAGGGTATTGTCGACGGAAGAATAGACGAAATGACATAGACAATAGGCCACCTATTGTCTATGTCATTTTGTCTATTCGTCACGTCACACTTGAATGGAAAAAAAAATGTTTTCTATTGACTTGTAATAGCAGTAAAAACATGGTAATTGCTTATATGCATAGCAATCGGAGATTGTCTCCTGCCTCCGGATTGACCTTGAATTTCTGAATACAACCAAAAAATCTAGAATACTGAAAACTCAAACAATTTCTTCCTGTTTATCGTAAATACATATCACCAAATATTCATTTCCAAGCAATTCGGGTACGATCCATGGCAAAAATCCCAATAACAAGCTTTGGTCTAGTTAGACGCAGTACAAAAATACGACTAAAGCAGTCGCGTTTCGGTATACTTCAATAATTATTTACAATTACAAGTGTTTAATATTTCGATGTTAAATTATAGATACGCTAATAATATAAACGAGAGCTTTAAGTGTGTTTAAGCATAGAAAGACCTATTTGAAAAATACCGAAATAAATTGATGTTTTTAAACTTTGAAGCTAATCCGGAGCCAATTGCACTAAACTGATTACAATAATATTTTACACACGTCATGACGGTCTCAAATGACAATATAATATCGCTATTAGAAGACATAATCCGAAAAAAAAATCTTTGACCCACCCTAATAGACAACAAAGTTAACGGGAAATTCCGAGAATACGCAAAAAAATTTTCAACATCGTACTTTGTGACAATATTATTATGTCCAGCTCACGAAATTTTTTTTTTTTTTTTTATAAAAAACGTTGCCCCACACTAGGATTTCTCCTGTATCGTGGGTGCGTTTACAGACACAAATCTTCACATGCACAAACACCCAGACCCGGAACAACTATCTGTAGGCCATACAAATATTTGTTCCGTGCGGGAATCGAACCCACGACCCGTAGCGCAGAAGCCAATCGCTTAGCCACTGCACCAAACGTGTCGTCGATTCCTCGAAAATTTCTCCTATCTATGAATTTTGGTTTGAACGGCATAAAATGGAGAGGTTTGAAAGTCATAAGGGGAGGCCTTTGCTTAGCAGTGGAACATTAAAAAGACTACAAAAAAAATTCGGAACGTGCGAGGGGTTCTTAAACAACCTTTATTTAATATTAATAATACACTGTTACCAGGCGGCACAAGCCCGGCCATCCTCCCTCGCGCGTGCGAGGCGGGCGGCGAGTCGCGCCGTGCCTACAACCGCACCACGCTCGCTGAACTGTTCCTGCACATGCTCAGATACTACGCTGACTTCCCGTGAGTATAGCATTTGTTTTTATATTAAACTAGCTGTTGTCCGCGGTTTCACTAGCATCCTGAGGGACCTACTTCATGTACCCAGATAAAAAGTATACATACATAAACTCACGCCTTTTTCCCATGGGGGTAGGCAGAAACTATAGAACGCCACATGCTACGACCCTTACATACCCCTTTCGCTTCATCCACATTCATACATCTTGTCATACACGCACGCCGGTTGAAAGTACTACGCACCTGACCTTTGTGAAGAACATTACCAATAACATCGATGTATGTCCTTCTAGGACGTCCTCTACCGGCGTTTCCATTGACATCCGCCTTATAAATTCCTTTTGTTAATCGCCGTTCACTCATTCTCTCAATATGACCAAATCACCTAAGCATACTCCTTTCAATTTTGGTCACTACATCATCTTTTAAACCGCAACTTTGTCTAATCTCATCATTTCTCAATCTATCATTCAAAGTTACACCGCACATCTCCGCAAGGAACGCATTTCCACGGCATTTATTCTACTATGCGTGCCAAATAAGAATAGCACTGTCAAGACGCCATTTTGTTCCGCAATACTCGTGAACTTCATTACCAAAGTGTAAGGTGTGCAAAAAAGTAAATAAAGAAATTATATTCAGTTTAATTAGTTTTGTTCACTTTTTTGGTACTTCTTATCAATTTTACGCCAAATTAATTACACAGTAATTATATTATTATTATGGCGACATATTAGGGTGACCAGTGGCATTTATTTATTTATTTATACTTCTATGCACTATTGTGGTAGATAAGGCGGACTTAATGCCATAAGGCATTCTCTACCAGTCAACCTTAGGGTTAAAAAGAAAAGCATCAAAATACGTAGGTACAGGAAAAAGATGAGTTGACAATTTTGGACTGAATATATCAGGAAATCAAAAGTTAAATATAAATTCATTTCAGCATTTCGTGAAGTTAACTATATATATATATATATTGGTTTATTTCTTTAATGAATACTGTTTTCAAATATTATTAAATTATCCAAAATTATCTATTTATGGAATTCAATAAATAACATTTTATAAAAATGAATGTAAATAATAAAAAAATATAACATTTTTTTTCACAGTATTTTTTTTACTGGCAGTACCAATTTGACAGCTATCGTGTGAAGTTGTAGCAAGCGCGATCCTATTCTTATTTGGCACGCATAGTACTTTCATACCTCTTCTGCCACGACCAACATTCATTTCCATACATAAAACGTATCTTGTGTGTTAATCCAGAATATGTTCTTCCTGTGTGCCAAGTGTCATCGAAATCCGTTCAGCCGTTTATGCGTGGTTGAATCCATCCATCCAACTTCACAAACTTTCACATTTATAATCAGTGGCGTGCCTATAGGGCAAGCCCGATATTTTTTTGTACTTATTTTGATACTTTTAATTCAAAATAAGTACCAATTTTTTTCTTAAATTGATGGACTCGTGGCTAATTGCCAACCGCGCTTATCATACGATTTGCGTGGTTAAGCTGCGCTTGCCGCGGTCAGTCCGTGGATGGGTGACCGTTCGTTACACATCGAGACCCCTCCGTGCCTCGAATAGCACTTTTTTTTTCCTTGGCAATTGAGCCGTTGTCGACTATTCTGCCAGCGTCATGTTAAGACGGCAGCGCAGAGTGGCGGGCCGTCGGACTTTACTTTCTGGTAGATAGCTTTTATTAGCTGAAAGGACAAAACAAGTGTTACAAGCCTATATTACAACATAAAAATATACAAGAA
This sequence comes from Amphipyra berbera, assembly GCA_910594945.2. NCBI lineage: Eukaryota > Metazoa > Arthropoda > Insecta > Lepidoptera > Noctuidae > Amphipyra > Amphipyra berbera. The sequence goes on along the minus strand of OU343136.1, from coordinate 1,147,609 downwards.
ATAATACAGTTTTTTAACGCACCATCACCAGTTAAAATTTTAAATTATTTTCATTTAAAAATGTGGCTAGATTTTTTATGATTTTGGGAGAGAAGTGTGATAGAAGGGAATGGAAGTTAATTGGGAGAGGAATGTTATATTTGGAAATTTTTCGATAGAGTTCGAAGGAATTGGTGTTTAATGAGCAGGAGAAAAAAATATGATCTAAAGTACCCTCCGCAAGACCACACTCGCATACTGAGTTGTCCCGAACGTGGATCTTGTTCAGGAACACTGGGCCACAACAATGTCCGAGTCTCAGTCTACAAACTACAAAGTGAAGAAACAGTTCTTTTGGACATTTGAAAAACCAAGGTTTCCGTTGGATGTCGGGTTGGATCGCAGCGTAGTATCTACATACCCTTGGTTTTTGAAGTCTTTCTCCAAGTTTTCGCCCACGAGTCGAATAACTTGGGCTTGGCACCATTTCGCAAATCGTAGTTATGAGCTACGTAGTGCTTTCGACCAACCGGATTTGATGTGGCATACTTAGCTAACGAATAAGCACTCGCTGCCAACAATACCAGAGTGCCCAGGGCTCCAACCTATCTGGACGTGCAAGCCCTTTTGGGAACACTCAAATAACAAGTTCTTAATTTCTACAATGATTTGACTATGAATTTGACTTCTAAGTTGGTTTTGTTTTAAAGCCTGAATACTGCTACGAGAATCTGAAAAAATTACTGCTTTTTTAATTTGGTGAGATTTAATAAAGTGTATGGCTTCTAAAATACCAATACACTCCTGTAAAAACTGATGTTTCTGGTGGACATTGATAAAGTAAAGCTATTTTAGAATTTTGAAAATAAACTGCCACTCCTGTGCATTCTGTTTGAGACAATTTAGATGCATCAGTGAAAAAGAAGTACCATCCTTCCCAGAAACGCTTGAGAGCTGAATCGAAATCGACTCTAGTGTTTTGGAAATTCTTTGATATACCTAGTCCCAAAACGACTTTTGGTTCAAAATGAATCGTCTCATATGCGGCGGAAAAGACGGGGAGAATTGGATATTGACAAACAGGCGAAGAGAGACGTTTAAGTTCTCTGTACCTATTTATCAATAGAGGAACTGTTTTATTGTTCCAATAGGGAGAGTTACTCAAAGAAAGGTCTATTAGCTCTAAAATTGGGAGTAAAGGATGGGATGAAAGGGAGAATGCTCTGGATAGGAAGCGATCTGCCAAATACTGTCTTCTTAAGTAAAGAGGCGGTTCTGCACATTCGACTTGAAGCGCATTTATGGGAGAGGATTTCATGGCTCCAATAACAATTCTCAGGCATTTGGCCTGGATGCTGTCTAATTTCTTGAGCGCTTCTTTGTTGCAGGGCTCACTAAGAAAGCAACAGTAGTCCAAAACACTCCTGGTCAATGAATTATAAACCAGTTTAAGGGTGTAAGGGTGAGCTCCCCACCACACCCCGGCCAAAGCCTTAAGGATCGACACGGAGCGTTCACACTTTTTGACCGTGTTGTTAATGTGATCAACCCCAGACAATCTTGAATCCAAAATTACTCCCAGGAACCTAGTCTTGTCCTTGACTGGAATGATTTGTCCGTCTATATTTAAACCAATTTGGGGAACAGAACGCTTGCGGTTAAAAATGACCGCTGTACTCTTTGGTGCACTTAAAGACAACCCGTAATCTAGAAGCCATTGGTAAAGTGAAGACAGAGACACATTCATTGATAGAGCTGCATCCTGAATGGAACTGGAACTGCCAGTGACCAGTAATACAATATCGTCAGCATACTGAAGGATTTTGCAGTCAAAATTTATAGTAGAAGATAAGTTTGCTGTATAAATATTATACAATGGGGGACTAAGAACAGATCCTTGAGGTAACCGTCTCCAGAACGTTCTTTGTTCAGAGTCACCCCCAGCGATTCTTAATTGAATGACACGGTTGGAAAAGATGCTATCAATGACACGACAGATTCTGCCCGGGATTCTCAGCTTGTGCAGCTTTTGCCTGAGAACAGGGAGGAGAACCGAATCATAAGCAGCCGATATGTCCAGAAAAACAGCAACCACAGACACATTACTGCTGAGGGCCCGCCGGACCGCTGCCGTGAGGATACCCACACTGAGCAGTGCCCAGACCTTCCCTAAAGCCGAACTGAGTCGCCGGGAGCAGCCGCCTGCTCTCCACCAACCACTCCAAACCATTTTTAATTAAATGTTCTAAAAGTTTTATTAGTATGGACGATAGAGCGATAGGTCTATATGAGCAATGATCATTAGGATCTTTGCCAGGTTTTAATATCGGAATGACAACTTGAACCTTCAGTCTGTGGGAATGTAACCAGAAATAAAGCAAATATTAGCCAAGTCCAGGTAATATTGGTGAGTTTTTTGACCAGCTTTAGAAATAAAGGAGTAAGGGAATCCATCCACCCCTGGTGCGGAGTCTTTGACATGGAATAGTACAGCTTTTAATTTTTCCAAACTAAATGGCATGTTCAATAGAGTCGTCTACATCATTGATGTCAACACAACTATCCTCTACACCTGGAACATAAGCTGGAGCGATTTTTGAGAAAAACTTGTATCCCAGTTCTTCTGTGAGGTTGTTCGGGGAAGAAGGTGCTAAACTACTCCTAAACCGCTTCACCTTCTGCCACACTACCGAAACCGGGGTAGATGGACTCGGAGAACTGCGATATTTTGACAAACCTTCACGTTTCTTTTTTTTTTATTTCCTGGACCTAGCCAATATCCGCTTGAAGGCGATGAGATTATCCAGGTTCATATCAACAGTATGTTCAGCCTCATTTCTGGCCCTGACCATGTCGGTGCACTCCCTATCTCACCAAGGCGGAGATGGAATTCTATGAGATTGGGGTTTTTTGGAAGGGAAGCAATCATCTGCTGTAGAAGAGATGGTGAAAGAAAAGTACAAAATACATTCCGGGGCAATATCATTGTTAACTTTTGGAAGAGAAGAAATTCTTAAATCTAAGATTTTTTAATATAAATCCCAATCTGCTGAGTTTAGTTGGTGTTTTAAAAGAGGAAGGGAAACTTTAGTGGGAACATTTTTAGAAGGGAATTCAATCATGATGGGATAGTGAAGTCATATCCAAGCGACGCCAGATAAGTAGACTAGACATATTGGATGAGCAGAACGTCAAGTCAACACAGCACTCTGCCCTGGAGCAGACATGCGTGTGGCACTGCCATTGTTGATGACACAAAGATCAAGATCACATAATGGTGACAATTAAAATCACCTATAATAAGTATTGGACCGCTGACACTGCATAGCAATTTTTTTATTACCGAAAGGTATTCAATTTGTGGGTGCGCAATAAAAAAGAAACAATATTTATATCCTCAGCCTTAACAGCAATAACATTTATGTTATTACCAACAAAGGGAAGAGGAATAGGGGGAAATGATACTTTGCTATTGATGAGCAAAGCACATCCCCCATATCCATCAGATCTGTCATGACGAACACTGCCAAAAAACGGCATCCTGAAATTACTTTCAGGTAAAAGCCATGTCTCAGCAATGCCGCAGATTGATGGTTTATATTTATTAATTAAAAAGGAGAGATCAGGTTTCCTGGGAGTAATATTCCTCACGTTCCATTGAAGGAATGTTAGGGGAGGGAATGTTATGAATATAATTCAATATTGAGGTCAATTTTAGGGCAACGTGGTCTGGTATTGATTGGGTTGGATTCACAAGAACAGCCATTAACATGTTGGTAATAAGGTCTAAAATGTTTTTTGATTTGTCCTCTTGTTTAAACGTTGGCTCAGTGTATTTCGTTGGGAAGGCGCAGCCATTTTTGGAGGGGGAAAAGGAGTAGTTCTGAGTTAGGGCTTGATGAGCCTGTTTATTATAGCCAGGCGAAAGGGGAACACGGGGTTTCTGATTTAAGAAGACCGTTTTACGGTATGATTTTTGGGTTACCGGAATTGGGCTTGATGACTGGGATTGTGGTTTATTAAATATGACCCTGTCACGTGGAGAAGATTTAGAGACGTCGGCATATGATCTGGATACAGGGGGAAAAACCCGACTTGCCTCCGCATACGAGATCGATTTCTCCGCCATCAGAGCTTTGATGCTCTTCTGTCGGCCCAATTCAGGACAAGCACTGTCATTTGCGAAATGGTTCCCAGAACAAGAAATACAAAAACCTGGCCCAGTGATTTCACATCCATCAGCTAGATGATCTTCACCACATTTATAACACCTTGGTTTCGAACGGCAAAGAGTGCGGGTGTGGCCAAAGCGACAACAATGATAACACTGGAGTGTCGGGTATGTGTATCTCTCAACTGGAAGAGCTGAGTAGAAACAGAATACACGTTAGGGTAAAATTTGTCCGTCAAAAGTCAGTACAATTGTCTGTGTAGGCTTCCACTCAGCTACACCAGAGGAGGTCACCTTACGGCTCCTCCTCCTGGCATTAATAACAGGACCACATCCTTCCGGAACCTGACATGGTTTATAATTTCTTCCTCTGACCATTCCGTAGGTATATCCCTAACAATACCCATTTTCATAATATTAAATTGTGGGATAGAGGCATTATAGTTATGTTTTATTAACAGGGGATTAATTAAAAAACTGTTTGCATCCTGATGCGACTTAAATTCGTATGAGACACGATTTCTACCTATACGTTTGATCCCATCGAGGCGTATGTTATTGACATTATTCTTGGTTAAAAACATACCAAACTTAACAGGTTGTAGCACAGTGCCTAAAGTCTGATCATCCTTAAGGGAAACATGGACAATATACGGTGGATTATCCTTGGCCGTATAAGTAAGTCTGCCGATTACGTTTTTCGCTAACTTAGGTGGGATATTTGAAGTAGCAGGGGGCGAGCCTGCAACTCTTTTTCGATTTGAGGTCTCGGTATCCATAATGGGGTCCTTTGTGGGTATTAGGGTGTCTTGGGGGAGGGTAACCGTTAATACAGGGGAAAGTTCAAAAGGTTCATCAGGGTCAGGGCGCTTTTTGTAGTTAATTTTGAACAACAATGGTTAAAAACGGGACAATAACAACTATAACTAACCTTACACAGAGATCACAGTTAGTGAGAATAGTTTCGATCAAGATTCACACAAAGATCACTTAAAAATTGAAAAGATTCGTGGCACTGACAGAAGCACGTGTACAGCCTTCACCACTATCAACGAAAGTCCGAAGAGCACGTTAAACAGTCTGTCCCGGGTGTCATACGAATACCTGTGACAGTCGTTACGGGAAGTCAGAAGCCCGAAAGTCTGACAACCGGTCTAACCTTAGGATATCGGCATTACCCAATAAATGGGTTGCGGAGGTCTGGTGGCAGTCGCTCCGTGTAAAATACTGGTATTCAGCTGCATCTGGTTAGACTGGAAGCTGGCCCCAATATGGTTGGGAAAAAGCTAGGCAGAATAGAATATTTTGATATTTTTAATTCGTCTGATAACAAATAGTTGGAGATCTTAAGATCAAATTATGGTTTACTAATGATAAGCATAAAATATAATTATTGTCATAATTTACCTTGCACATCAAAATAAGTACCAAAAAAATATCGGGCTTGCCCTATAGGCACGCCACTGTTTATAATATATAAGGCTCAGTTGCACCTGCTATAACTGTTAATTTGCCATATTTATGTCAAATTTGTATTGATTTGACGGAAATTTTGATATGGTTACGGTTATAGTTAGTTGGTGCAACTCAACCAAGTGTGATCTACTATACAATCGTATCACAGTTCTTTGTTCGGTATTCCCTGAAGAAAATAATAAACTGAATTGGTTTAGTCAAGGGTAATGCATACATAACTCTTGACTAAATGGTCTTATAGCCGTATTGACTACAAAACCACAGTAAATATACAAGGTTAGTCGGAAAGGGGGTACTAAGCCGCGGGCCACCTAAAGTATCACTGATGGCTATTTTAAAACAAGTGTTAAAATATCAAAATTCGATGATTATTATTTGTATACAAAAAGATTTTATTGTAGTTTTTTCGAAAAAATATCATACCTGCTTAGGTTTTAAATTCATAAAATTAATTTTCTAATGACCCCAAGTATGACCTAAATTGTAAAAACAACTGATCATAGCTATGGACATATAGATTTTAGCATATTTTTTACGAAATCTTTGAAAAGCTATTTCTCTTAAACTATTGAGTTTTGGGGAACGTTGTAGAACAAAAGTTATCCATTATTATGGGTACTTTAACACCCTTTCGGCTTAGTACCCTCTTTCCGACTAACCTTTTATCCGAAGTTAAAGCAATATGGAAACTATGTACAAACGTTTGAAACAGCCACACCCACAAAAACGTGCGCATCGACGAGACCCCAAAGCAGCGCTTGTCGCACTGAGCACTGCCACCGCTGCTTTGGATCTCGTCGACCTGCGCGTCTGTGAGTATGCCGTTTCGAACGTCTTTGTACGTAGTTTCCATCTGCTTTAGCTTACATATTTATTGTGACGGAACCCTACACTGTGTGATCCGACAATCACTTGGTCGGTTTTTTTACATGGAATTAGCCGTGTATCTTCTTGGTAGGGTTTAAGTGAGGCAGGTTTATATGAGGCTAACGTTATCGGTCCGCAGCTACGACAAGATGGCGGTGTCAGTACGTGCGGGCGGGCGCGTGCCCGTGGCTGAGTGCCGCGCCGCACGAGCACACAAAAACGACCCGCACCAGTGGAAGCTGCTCTGTGTAGAAGGTACGTACATATGTCGCTAACGTACCGCCCCACAGCTACAAGATGGCGGTGTCAGTACGTGCGGGCGGGCGCGTGCCCGTGGCCGAGTGCCGCGCCGCACGAGCACACAAGAGGGACCCGCACCAGTGGAAGCTGCTCTGTGTAGAAGGTACGTACATATGTCGCTAACGTACCGCCCCACAGCTACAAGATGGCGGTGTCAGTACGTGCGGGCGGGCGCGTGCCCGTGGCCGAGTGCCGCGCCGCACGAGCACACAAGAGGGACCCGCACCAGTGGAAGCTGCTCTGTGTAGAAGGTACGTACATATGTCGCTAACGTACCGCCCCACAGCTACAAGATGGCGGTGTCAGTACGTGCGGGCGGGCGCGTGCCCGTGGCCGAGTGCCGCGCCGCACGAGCACACAAGAGGGACCCGCACCAGTGGAAGCTGCTCTGTGTAGAAGGTACGTACATATGTCGCTAACGTACCGCCCCACAGCTACAAGATGGCGGTGTCAGTACGTGCGGGCGGGCGCGTGCCCGTGGCCGAGTGCCGCGCCGCACGAGCACACAAGAGGGACCCGCACCAGTGGAAGCTGCTCTGTGTAGAAGGTACGTACATATGTCGCTAACGTACCGCCCCACAGCTACAAGATGGCGGTGTCAGTACGTGCGGGCGGGCGCGTGCCCGTGGCCGAGTGCCGCGCCGCACGAGCACACAAGAGGGACCCGCACCAGTGGAAGCTGCTCTGTGTAGAAGGTACGTACATATGTCGCTAACGTACCGCCCCACAGCTACAAGATGGCGGTGTCAGTACGTGCGGGCGGGCGCGTGCCCGTGGCCGAGTGCCGCGCCGCACGAGCACACAAGAGGGACCCGCACCAGTGGAAGCTGCTCTGTGTAGAAGGTACGTACATATGTCGCTAACGTACCGCCCCACAGCTACAAGATGGCGGTGTCAGTACGTGCGGGCGGGCGCGTGCCCGTGGCCGAGTGCCGCGCCGCACGAGCACACAAGAGGGACCCGCACCAGTGGAAGCTGCTCTGTGTAGAAGGTACGTACATATGTCGCTAACGTACCGCCCCACAGCTACAAGATGGCGGTGTCAGTACGTGCGGGCGGGCGCGTGCCCGTGGCCGAGTGCCGCGCCGCACGAGCACACAAGAGGGACCCGCACCAGTGGAAGCTGCTCTGTGTAGAAGGTACGTACATATGTCGCTAACGTACCGCCCCACAGCTACAAGATGGCGGTGTCAGTACGTGCGGGCGGGCGCGTGCCCGTGGCCGAGTGCCGCGCCGCACGAGCACACAAGAGGGACCCGCACCAGTGGAAGCTGCTCTGTGTAGAAGGTACGTACATATGTCGCTAACGTACCGCCCCACAGCTACAAGATGGCGGTGTCAGTACGTGCGGGCGGGCGCGTGCCCGTGGCCGAGTGCCGCGCCGCACGAGCACACAAGAGGGACCCGCACCAGTGGAAGCTGCTCTGTGTAGAAGGTACGTACATATGTCGCTAACGTACCGCCCCACAGCTACAAGATGGCGGTGTCAGTACGTGCGGGCGGGCGCGTGCCCGTGGCCGAGTGCCGCGCCGCACGAGCACACAAGAGGGACCCGCACCAGTGGAAGCTGCTCTGTGTAGAAGGTACGTACATATGTCGCTAACGTACCGCCCCACAGCTACAAGATGGCGGTGTCAGTACGTGCGGGCGGGCGCGTGCCCGTGGCCGAGTGCCGCGCCGCACGAGCACACAAGAGGGACCCGCACCAGTGGAAGCTGCTCTGTGTAGAAGGTACGTACATATGTCGCTAACGTACCGCCCCACAGCTACAAGATGGCGGTGTCAGTACGTGCGGGCGGGCGCGTGCCCGTGGCCGAGTGCCGCGCCGCACGAGCACACAAGAGGGACCCGCACCAGTGGAAGCTGCTCTGTGTAGAAGGTACGTACATATGTCGCTAACGTACCGCCCCACAGCTACAAGATGGCGGTGTCAGTACGTGCGGGCGGGCGCGTGCCCGTGGCCGAGTGCCGCGCCGCACGAGCACACAAGAGGGACCCGCACCAGTGGAAGCTGCTCTGTGTAGAAGGTACGTACATATGTCGCTAACGTACCGCCCCACAGCTACAAGATGGCGGTGTCAGTACGTGCGGGCGGGCGCGTGCCCGTGGCCGAGTGCCGCGCCGCACGAGCACACAAGAGGGACCCGCACCAGTGGAAGCTGCTCTGTGTAGAAGGTACGTACATATGTCGCTAACGTACCGCCCCACAGCTACAAGATGGCGGTGTCAGTACGTGCGGGCGGGCGCGTGCCCGTGGCCGAGTGCCGCGCCGCACGAGCACACAAGAGGGACCCGCACCAGTGGAAGCTGCTCTGTGTAGAAGGTACGTACATATGTCGCTAACGTACCGCCCCACAGCTACAAGATGGCGGTGTCAGTACGTGCGGGCGGGCGCGTGCCCGTGGCCGAGTGCCGCGCCGCACGAGCACACAAGAGGGACCCGCACCAGTGGAAGCTGCTCTGTGTAGAAGGTACGTACATATGTCGCTAACGTACCGCCCCACAGCTACAAGATGCTGTTCAGACAATTCAAATCGCATGCGATTTAGCAGTTGATCAACTAGAATCGAATCGTGTGAATCTGGTGTAACTAATCATCTGTTGAAATTATAATTTGTAGTATGTAATAGAATTTTACAAAGTAATATCTTACATTTGGGTTGGAAGTCAGTTTAAAATACCCAAGAATCAATTTCCCGATTTCTACTTGTAATAGACCTGTGCTGGACCGTAGTCTCTTCCAGAATCTAACACCGCGGCCACATTAGAGTCATTAATAAACGGTGTAAATAGACCCTTAACGAAACCAAAAGGCACTTATTCTCCACGTCATTGCGATATTTTTTTTGTTCTGGACTATGCCTGGGAACCTTCTAGTTACGGAGATATTGGAGGTCAAAGTTCCAACTATTTCACAACTTTTTTTAAATAAGTACTAGTTTTGAAGATTGCAAATGTACTTGAAATACCTCCATTACCCGTTTACTACTCATTGCATCTATCAGCAGTGTTTTGAGTGCGTTACATTGAGCTTTACAGAAAAACGAAATTTACTACCCAAAAAAAAAAAGTTGTTTCCCAGCGACAATTTTTGCGTATGGTTATTTAGTTTGATGTACTGAATGCATGGTTGACTGTTTCGTGAAGGGTCTTTTTACACCTTGTATGTGTTGATATTCATTCGTGCAACCTTGAGGTCTGGTTCTTTGTGCAGTGTGAATAAATAGTGGTTTGTTCCGCAGAACCGTTCGACCTAACAAACACGGCGCGGTCGGTGTACGACCCGGAGACGTTCGAGAAGATCGTGAACACGTTCCGCGACAGCTACAAGCGGCTCGCGGCCGGCTTGCGCCTCGCCGACGCGTGGCCGCAGCGATGATACGTGCCGCGCCGCTCAACATAGGCTGTGATATCGACTGAACTCTTTAGCTTAGTGTTGTTACTACTTACTTAGTACTTACGACTGCTGCGACAACGGACCTCCGGACCCCCGACCTCCGGACCCCCGGACACATCACTAGTCACAGATCGTTACAGGGCGCCCACCATTGATTGACTCTCGTTTCCACTCACAAGTGCATCGACTACCCGCTATTTGATTATCAGATCGACTCTGTCTGAGCGCGGATGTCCAGCTGCACTAAACACTTGAATGGATGATTGGATGTTGGTGGTAGGTCCCATTTACATATTCTACGCACATTTATCTATGTTGATGATGATAATATGGAAATTTAACAATAGTTGAATATTTAGATTATACTGTAAATGTGCCACTATGAAAATTATATGTTTACATTCCATAGTGCCATGTTGTATTTATTAGTATTTTCGCTTTGTTTTGAGGTGGAATTTTTATTGAAACAACCATGAAATAACTATTCAAGTCTTAAATGCCATTTTGACAGATGAGTATAACCCTCGGTGCGAGTATAGCGTAACGATGTACTAGATTCTGCTAAAACAACTGGCACTAATGGAACCCAGGTCAGAATTATAGGCAAATTCTATAGAGAATGGACAAAAGCGAGCATGCAGCTTTTGTCATTTTCGTTTGCCTAGTTATAGATCTCAAATACCTAATTTAAAGTACTATTTTATTATTTTATAGTTAAACCTAGTTCAATAATTCTATCAAACCAGTGTTATTACTTTAATAGCCACCACAATGAACCCAGTGCTCAAGTCGGACCAAAGTTAAGTGAAGATTTATACTTAGTCGCTTCCTAATCCATGGTTTAGTTGTTACAATAAAAATTATACCTCAAAACTTATGTTGGAATGCACAACATGCGTTCAACATATTCGATTGTGAATGATATCGATAGGATAGGATTGATATCTGTAAACATCAACAACTGATTAAGTTGCGTAAATATTTATATTACTTGAGGTTGAATTATATCCGTAGCAATATAATGTATGCAATAAATGACTAACAATATAAAGTATCACTGGTTGAACAAGTGACATGATAATCAGTGCGTCCAAGTAACGAACAAAATTTTATAAAAAAAAATCACTAATAAAAAAAAACCTTTATGGAAAAATATGGGAATTAAATTGACCGGTGGGGTGTCGGCAAATACAAAGGGTGGGGAGGGCGAAATAAAGTCCGGTCGGGTGCATTACCTCACCGCTTGCAACCTCACCTCACATAGTCTCCACAATTACTTTATTAAAAAAAATAGGTCAAATATTAAAGTCCTATTTTTTTACATGTTTGGAACAAGAATCGATTACTGAACACGTTCAATATATCACTCGTTCACCAGTCGTACTGTATACAGCCAAAAATTGATGAAAATTTCTTTGTTGTAGACCGTATTTAGAATGGCTTTCCGGCCTTATGACGCGCAAGTGTCATAGACAATCGTGTATGTTGATAAAGAGCTGTTCAAAATTACCTGTTGCCAAAAACGCATGTTCTAGCACATTGTCAACAAGACTGAAACTAAGACTCTTGTAGTCAATACGTTATAAAGTCATCACATTATTCACTAGTCGATAAAGTCGGTTTCATTTCTGTGGCTATAGCGACCGTCGCAATACAAGTCGTTACGCTGCCTCAACAAAAAGGCGTCCTATTCGTTTTTAAATATTTATTATTGTTTATTTATAAGTTATTTAATAAATGTAAATAGTAAGAAATAAAAAAATACATAAATATTCATTTTAGGGTCGTGTATGGTTTTTATGTAAATAGTATTTTTGTGATGAGGAAAGGGTAAATGACAAAAAATATATATTATGATATAATGATATGCATGCTTTGCGTGAAGGGAGCCACGAACCGCACACGTAACGTTGTATGTGGGAGAGCGTACGATGGGAGATGCTAAATTCCCTGTGATAATATACGAAAGAAAATTATATTGTGTATGTGTACAGTGTTTGATGTTGAAGTAATTGTTTAAAGGTGCTACAATTAGATGTTTATGCTCCGAATACAATGGTTGCAGCTCACTAACCACGAAGTAAGTTACGCTTAAGATCTACAAACCGTTGGCACGATGGTGTGTTCAAATGATGTTTACGAGGAAATATGTCGAGTCAAATATTCTCCACTCATTAGCAGATATAAGTAGTAAGTTTCTAACCAGTTTCTCTTAGATATCATTTGAATCACTATTCGATCATTTATGTCAAATTATTAACGATGGGCATGCGTAAGATGATCGGTTCGCTCGTTTCCAAGAGCAGACGAGTGCGTAAAACTTAAATAATGGTGCTAAATGATTGTGTTGCCTTATATTTGGCGCTGAGCTAAGCTTTATATACAATATAATGAACAGTTGCTAGGTACCATAAGATTATTGAAGGCTTCCGTACGAGGACACATTAAGACATTTTATAAAATATATTTACACATTGTTTTCTTTGACTGTACGTATCGTAAGGCAATGTCAAATTTCAACATCGTTTGACTAAAATAATATACACATACGTCCAACGAATATTTCCAAATCTTGTCAAATTATACTATACGCCTTCTCTAATCTTTCCTCGCTAGTTAATCCTATTAAATATATTACATGTTAATCGACATGTTAATTTATCAGTTTTCTCAAATTGAGAAAAGCTTAAATTAATATGTGTTGTGGTATTAATAATTATATTGAGCAGAAATCTATTACAAGACCATGTCAAAATTAATTTTAGCATTTACTATTTTCATTTGTCGCGCGTAAGATGAGTAGTAGTAATGCTTAAAATATATTTTGACTCGCTCTTGTGCTCCTACGTTGTACGTGATTAGCAGAATTCCTATTACTATATGTGAGGATACTAACAATGCATATCTATAAAGTAATACAAAGATTGTATAAAATATGACTTACACGAGCTAGGAATTCTGTAGGTACCATTTGAACAATGACGTTAACTAATAGGTTACTTTACGTCATTATGAACTGACAATATGAAATTCACTTTTTTTACAACGCCACAAGTTTTACAGCTTTTTACGCATGAACTCGAATCAAAATTCTGTTGTTTATCAAAGTTCATATATTTCTACAGTTTTTTTTTGGAAAATAATTTTAATCGAATAAATTAGTAGTTAGATCACATAATGTAGTTTATTGTTCTGGTTAAGAGTCGGCATCTACCGATATGTTTTATCGATGCCTCGCAATTATTGTTTCGTTAAGTTTACAATAACTAGCCACTAGAATTAAATCTAGACTAGAAATTGTTAAGTTTTGTTTTGTAATTTTATTTGTAATGTTTCACCATCAGGACGTTGTCCCCCATAGCCCGAAGCACTGACACTATTTGATGTAATATTAAAACGCCTGGCATTTTATATCGCGTTATGTATAAGTTTTATAAAGATTTTACATAAGAGGCACTTGGCCGCGCTGAATAATTAAAGTACAATAAATAATTTTTAAAAACAAGTTATATGTAAGAAAACTGATTAGAGTTATAAATAAAAGTGTCTCTCAAAACTGTTTAATTTTTTTAAAAGTTATAAAAAAATTTCGACACTCAATTGAAAGAACAAAAAAATATATAAAATTGAACTTCCAAAAAAATAAAACCATAAAAACCAAAAAAAAACATAAAATATGAAAAAAAATAAAAAAAATACAAAAAAAAAGTGTAAAATTCTGAGAAAAAATTCTTTTTATTTGACGATTTCAAATTGTATCGCATGTTTTAGTTGGCTTCCTCCTGCCTCGTAATAAACTGTTTTTTTTAAACATTATGTTTAAATCAATGTTTATGTAAAATATTTATGCATTTTAACCAAATATAAAAATTACCAATAAAAATCATTCTCCGAGGTTGTTTTGAAAAAGAAACTAACTTTCGCAGATATTGTTAATTAACATTACACCATTTATTATAAAAATATGACTGAAAATAATAAAAAAACTTAATTTAATTTGGCCAATAAATCTCATGTATTATATAAATAAAAATATGAAAACTTCACATAATTTCAGTACTTGAGCAAGAGTTTAATTCCCGTTACGTCCTTAACGACAAGCTACTCTTGTAAAAAAACGTATTAGCGAAGTAAAAGAAAAGAATCTTATACAATTTTGTCAACCCTTATTCCCTGCCGGGCTAACATGCGCAGCGCGAGATAATGCGACGACAAAATTATGTCGCACTGCGCATGTTAGGCTTGCTGGCCGGCCTTTGTAATTTTACGTCCAATGGACGCTTACAAACCTTGAAGACATCTTTACATGTATCATAAAAAACTCTTCCATATTAACTCTGGTAGATCGAGTGTTACTTAAACTTTATCGGCCTCCTCAGAGTTGTAATAAGAAGGCGATTGTATTGGAATTATGTAACAACAAAAACGTTACGTCGGTGGCTATAGATTTATTGAAATCAACGTGGCTGTCCAATGGATAGTAGAGGAACGATGAAGGAAGCTAACTAGTAACAAGCCGCGTAGGTTTCAATAACTTCTTTAGACATGAAACTTTTGGTTGCATCGCAGGTTGAAGCATTTTTTACCGGCGTTGCTAAATGTTTTGGAGTCACTGCAATACTGACACAATATTGTTATACTTACGGGCTATATTTGGACCATTGTAAAACCACCACTGCCATGTAAACGTCCTATATTTGTAAGGATTGGCAGTTTAATATATATTTAATTGAAATTTTTAGTTTCATGATAGTAGGTACTATGATCTCCTTGGCAGTATTTTAATTAAAATTTTCGCTTTGCCCTAGTATATAAAACCAGTTGAAATTAAGTTACAAAATTCAAAGTTACTGTATATCTTATATATTTATGTACTTAATTTTTTCCGTTTTGTTGTGGTTCAAAGGAATAAAATGCAAATTGTTCGTCCCAAGTATACAATAACTCGTTTCTACATTGAACCTCGCTTGAGGGTTGGTTTATTATAAATAAATAGGTACATATAGACTATGTATTAAATTGTATACTATTGTAATTATCTGTATCTATATTGTGACCATGTAATATATTTTTGCCTCAAAACGGCCTCTTTTTTTTGTAAAAATATATATTTTGTCACGTTTTTGACAACTTTAGTCTTGTGTTGCATTTTATTTTTATTGAACACAAGCAGATTTTTATCCCCATATTGTACAAAGAAATTATTGTAAAGAAATATTCTGTAATAGTTAAATATATACAACTGCCAAATTACTGTGTTTCTTTTTACCATCGGCCGCGTTCAGACCAGCCGAAATGGCTCGCGAGGCGCGGGCGTTTGAACGTCTCATGGCGCGCTCGCGAGCCCAAACTAAGGCGTGTGCGTGTGTGTCGATTGAGGGTCCATTTTTTAATCCTTGCGAAACGAAATAAGACTTATAGGGGAATGGTAGTAAAAAATAGTAAAAACTTGAAGCAATAGGGCCATGAATTTCCTGAAAGTGAATTAAAACTGTTATGATTAGATAACTTGGCCCCTCAATCCAGACGCGTGCATAAAGTGGTTTAGCCTAAATCCCAGAAAGTGCTATCTCTGGGTTAATCATTTTTATTTAAGAATTTAGTTAAGATTTTCTTAAATATTTTAAAATCCCCAAATCAGTAGAATAATATGACATTACAGATTTATGGCGGTATGTCGCTCAATTCATTAACGTCTTTACTGAGGAATCTGCAAAACATGAATTTATCTGAAGAAATACATAAATACGACTTTAATACTGGGTGTTAGGGTAAACACCGTTATCCTTGAAACCAGTGGTTTGGTTTCATTTATAGAACGTAAAATCAATTAAAAATAGCAACCTTTTTTTAAGAACGTCCCAATTTCAACTCGAAAGCATTTCACCCTATGCGCAAGGGCAACAAACCCGCACCTGACCATGGGAGAGGGGCGCGGGGGTGGCGCCACGCTGCCGGCGCCCGCGCCCGCGCGGCAACAGTCAGTCATCCGCTGTTATGGTGCGTCCAGACCTGACGAACGTGCCGCTCGCGCGCAGCGCGTGTGCATTTTATGTTCGTACAAAGCTCCGCGCGCAGCTCGCGAATGGTTCGCGCGCTGCGCGCGAGCGGCGCGTTCGTCAGGTCTGGACGCACCATTACGCTAGTGACCGCACGTCGCGTCGTTGCGTATGTAGGTACTCGTGTCGTGTTAGCGGAGCGCCGATCATTTTTGCGTTTAAATTGTGTAACCTACTCAGTGCTATGTCGTTGTGCTACCCATAGTTTGAGTGATAACGGTGTTTATTTTTACATCCTGTAGAACGTTAAACCAATGAAAAATAACATGCTTTCTCGAGTGCGAAACAACCTACGGAAACGTGCGGAAGCATGCGTGGCCCTAAATGGATCCCATTATGAACATTTGTTAAGATTAATTTAGGTAAGTGCTAGTTACATTTAATCATTGTAAATTTAACCGATCATTTTTAATCAATCTGTACGTAAAATTGTGATGAACTTCTTAAATCTTTACGCCAAAAATACCTACCCAATGGTTTGGGTTTCTTTTTCATTACTGTAAAGACTCGTCACGCAACACCTAAGGTAGGTATTTTTTGCCTGTCCTAAGCCAGGAAAAGTAGGTATGAAGGGAAAGTTGCATCATAGTTTATGTGTACCTATTGTGTAGGTAAACGTACGCGGGCGGGTGAACCGAGGCGGGAAGACGGTCGTTGCAGTGATCACCTGACTCGGGCGCTTATTATCCATGAATTGGCGTACGGTGTCGGACAAAAACATTTCAAAATCTCTTAAAAAAAACTACGTACTTTTTTTTTAAAACGGACATGTATTTTTATTTTTAAGTTACCTACCTACCTATTGTTTGAGTGATAACGATGTTTACCCTTACACCTGTATATTTTACTTAAGTGCTCATTACACTCTTCGATATTTAGGAGATCTAATTAGGAACACTCTAACTAGGAAGTTAGAAGCACACTAAATTGAATTCTAAATCGGAGCGACGACTAGGGTTGCCACCTTTTTTTTTGAACAAATATATTATTTTTCACAAAAATGATGTAGAAATGTAGTACTTTTGAGAAATTCAGGGGAAAAAATGTACACATTTATTTTTTACACACTTTTATTTAACTTGCAATGTTTGTATGTATGTTCGGTTGAAATCTTGCAACTGAATTTTGAACCACTTCCTGTTATCCTACGGAGTTGAATTTTAAAATGTTGGTTAATTTCCGATGACAATACATTTTTTTGGTAAGCATGACCTGAATCGACATCCAGGATTAGCTCCAGATAAACAAACTCTTCAACACTCAACAGCACAGACACGAAATGTTGTGTACGCGTTTTATTATGATAGCTGGTTTTAAGTTTTACCGTGACATGATTGCTGCACTCAGGGTTAGGTCCTGACTAGGGAACTCCTCAATGGTTAGCAGCACAGACATGAAATGTTGTATACGCGTTCAATTATGAAAGACCGTTCTAAGTTTCAACATGATATACCTACTAAAAAATACAAAATAAATTAATAGTAAAAAAAAACATTTTTAAAACAAGCTTTTATTTAAATGGTCTAAAAAGAAGAAAATAAGCTTTAAATTAAATCGATACCTTCAATTTATTACATTATATAATATACATTATATAACTTCAATTACATCTTTCGATTTCCTACAAATTGATTAGTGTAATAAGCACTTCATTTACTATTCTGGCCTATGCCTTTTTCAAAATCCGAGTTTGCAACACTACCCTAAATCGTAAACAATTTAGGAACCTTCGATCGGGACCTTCCTAAATCGGACTCTAACTGTCTAACTCTCTAACTCCATCCACACCTTCCGATTTCCTAATTATCGAAGAGTGTAATAAGCACTTTAGAGTGCGCGCAAGTTAACTCTGCGCGCGGCCAAAATCGGAACTAATCATGTTCCGCCACAGTGTTGCTGTTTTATTAACTTTGTCACTAGATCTGCCTGATTTTAGATATAAAAGAAAATATAATAATAAAGATTATAGTAGACCTTATCAGACGATAATAATCAGAATGCATTATTTTTCACTCACGGTACATTTATAAGCTTAGTTCTTTTATTTTGCAAATTACGTAAAAATACTAATTAATTTAATTGATAGGTAGTAAATTTAAACGTACATAACTTAGCTCAATTAAAATATAATAAACCGCAAGAGGGCTGCCCAATTTTAATGCTCACGAATATATTACTTTTCCTTAAAAAGTAGGACTTTGTATTTTGTCATTTAGCACGCCCTCCGTCGCGCGCAGACTTATCTTACAAATTAGAATAAGTTGTTACTATTTTTTTATAGAATTTAACATATCTTTGGTTCTTCTAAATGCCATACATACTATAAGAGAAACTTAATTTTCAATTTTTTATGGGAGAAAGTTTTGTAGGGTAGATATGATTTTGTTACTTTTTTGGACTGGTCAGCATGTAACCTCATACAAGCTATTCTTTAAGCGACAAGTAAATATTTGTTGCTTAAACTGTCTGAAGCGATTGTTTTGTGTGGTGCAATAATTTATTAGTGCAGTAATATTACATTATGATTTAAGTGTCATATGTTGGTCTTACAGCCGAGGCGGTGTTAAGCGCGCGAGCCGCTGGCTAGCGCGATTAGGGAGCAGAGAGTGTAATAAATGCCCATTGTACACGCGTTTCATACGACGTTTTTGAACACACTTGCGAGGAAAATAGCAGACTTTGTCTATAATACAGTATTTGTGAAAAATGGCGCGTGGTTTCTTTGTTAACATTATATCATTAATCATTGGTCCATTATTATTCCAGATGCACACCGGCCCGCCCCGTTCGTCTCCTTTCTATCCCGCTCGGGTCCGCGTGATCATATATTTATCAAGTCCACGCAGCCCCGCTGCGCTCGACCTCTTTTCTATCCAGCTCGGGTCCACGTGCTCGGTATCTTATAAATAAGTCTGCTCCGCCCCGCTTTCACCGTTTCCACTGAAGCAGAGCGGAGATTTCGAGCATTGATTGGTCAATTCATGCACAGATTTGCTCAGCTCCGCCTCAATGGAAACGCAGCCTCAAACAAACCAACGAGCTGGATCTAGCTTTTAAAAAATTGCATTCTAACTGAACTTTCCTTAATTCATCGGATCAGCAGGTATATTAAAATAAAAAACCATGTACTTTCGTCATTATCTTTATTGACATTAATCTCCCAAAGTACAGTTTTAAAGAAAAATTAAATAAAAAAGGGTTCACAGAATCTAGTCCGAAATGGATTATTTGTTAAAGTCTATCTAAATTTTAATGGGTCGCAACATATAACCCTATTTTTTTTATAATAAATAATATATTAGATAGGTACATCACACAGAATTTTAATATAACATGGTGCGATATGAATTTTAGACGTCAATGGTTATATTACAAAATGTTCGTGTCTTGCCAAAACACTGATTCGTGTATGTTCGCTTGTTACCAAACTTTAAACGTACATAACATAGATCTCGCGTAAATAAGGCATTATAGTTAGTGCAACGTGAGATGTTTACAAAATTATATGTATAAATCACATGTGACTGACTACACCGCATTCAGATGTATTGTCAGATGCATTAGCTTACGATATAACTGTCCTTAATGCCTACACCAGAGATTACGTTGTTTCCTACATGACGTATAAGTAAAACGATAAACGCGAGCTCCGTGTAACTCTGTCACGCGGCACTTGACAACACTACGGCGACAATTCTCAACATTATTTTTGATTCCGATGAAGACAGGACTAAAGCAGATTCTTTACACCAATTCTTGGTTACAATACTATGTATACTTTCACATATCGCCATCTTTAGAGGCAGCATAAAAATACATACACGAAAAATATACACCTTACTAAACTAATAAATATAGGGTAATCGTATATTAAAAATAAACTGCATTGTTGCAGGATAACGTACCCGTGGTCAGCGAGGCTGACCAG
Source organism: Amphipyra berbera (assembly GCA_910594945.2). Taxonomy (NCBI): domain Eukaryota; kingdom Metazoa; phylum Arthropoda; class Insecta; order Lepidoptera; family Noctuidae; genus Amphipyra; species Amphipyra berbera. The sequence goes on along the minus strand of OU343136.1, from coordinate 1,127,432 downwards.
GTAAGGAACTAAATATGAATAAAGTCAAATACTGTAACCCTACACTCGTCACGACTGCCTGCAAACTAGCGATTACAGAAGACAGACTTGAGCTTCGCTAACGTCTTGGAAGACGAAGCTTCAAAAATGTAATGTTACAAATTTTGCTTCAACTATCGCAAGTCCGCGGCAGATCCATTTACTCTAATCGCAATCATCTCTACGACAATTCCTTCACAGCGATCAGTATCTCGTCAATCCGACTATCCCTGTCTCTTGGCGTAAGCTAACACTACTTACATTATATAGAATAGTCTAAACCTAACTAATATTAAACACTACCATTAACCGCGGCGTTTTATTTATGTGTACTAGAATATTTTGGACAGATAATCACCACGAGTTTGTGTGACCAAATAGTTATATTTGTGTAAACCATACACAGATAATAAAAAATATCAGAAATAGATTTGCCCGCACCGACTAGTGCCCGATAAGGGTTAAGACTAGAGCTCCTCGCTCTAGATGTTTCTGGGACTGTACTGCCACTCCTTTTCCGGATCAATGTTAAGAATTCGAATGTTTATCATAGTACAGTCTCCCAAGACATGCGGCCAAAAAGGAACCACGCGCGTTATACGTACTGGGCGCGGGCTGGGGGGGGCGAGCGGCTGAGGGCCGGGGAGGGGGGGGCGAGCGGCTGAGGGCCGGGGAGGGGAGGGGACGGGTGGCGGGAGGGGGGAGGGAGCGCAGCTGGTGTAGTACGGGTGGCCGCGGCAGGCGACGCGGCGCGCTCGAGCGTTACTTCTTGGCTTGGTTCTCCGACGCGTCCATCTTCTCTTCTGTTTTAACCACCTTGCCTTCGCCTGCAACAAAATTTACGATACATTAAACGCAATCGATTACGACTGAAAATTTCGGAATTGCAATTATTTCAAAAGATGCGTTGATTTTAATCTTAAAACTCATGGCTAGATATTCTTACGCTCCCGGGAGCAGTAACATTTTAAAAAAATTGTAGACTAAAAAAGTTCGAACTTAATATAGAATGCGACATCGCGTTTAATTCCGCTACAAGAGTAGTCGTCGTTAGTGAACCTGGTATTTACATTTAGAACAATTATAAATATTTTCGTTCAGTTTAAAATGACAAGCTGTACGGCATGCGGACGCCACACAGCAATCGGTCCGCGTATTCTCAACAATAAACATCTTTACATAAGGATCAGAGTGCCATATCGTCAGCGAGTGCTCAACCGGCGGTGAACTTTGCGGAGCGTCGAATAACTCGACACTGCCGCTAGCTTACTGCACACTTTGAGCACTCTACGACTCGTCATCAGGTCTCATCATGTCCAAATACGCTCCTAACAATTAATTTTGGTAAAATTATACAGATGTATAAGTAGGGACGACCTAGTTTAACTCTTCTTTGATGTTGTTACCTGAATGTCTAACAAACATTCTACAATAAGATACTGGGCTATATTAGTTATGAATATGATATGTGTAGTGTGTACCATTGGGAGTGTCGCCCTCTGCGTCAGTGTTGGAGCGCCTGCGCTTGCGCGGGAACTTCCAGGCGCCCGTCGTGTGCTTCAGCTTGGGCAGCGGCTCCATGTCGAGCACCTGACAAAGGAGTATGATCATTATTTTGTCAAATCTAATATCATCTCTAGCAAAGGTCAGCTGCGAAGACCAGCTCTGTATAGTGTCTTTCAATAGAATCCGGCAATAATGTAAACAAAATAATATTTTGACAGTTGTCTATCAGTTGTATATGATTGTCTATGATCATAGTGTTGTACCTATACTGATGTGAAAGTTAGTGATTGATCGTTGAGATAGAGTTCACTCACTTTTCATTGCTTCATCCTAAGTATTTTAATTAATCCAAAATAATTATGAAGCATTTCAAATCAAGGTAGAACTTATATTATTAATATTATACTAGACTTTTTGTGACTCATTCGCTTGTGTCAGATTCATCATCACTTGATGTGTCACCGGTCACAGTTATTATAAAAGGCTTTGTTACAGCGGGTTTAGCCATCATTATTAAAGTTATTTTTGGTTTGATTAAATCTTTTTAAAATCAAGTAGTGAGTAACAACGATGAACAACACTAACTTTTCAAAGACAAACAAGACTTTGATGAGTAAAAAATTGATAATCGCCGTCCCCGGAGAATATAATGACATTCGAAAAAACAACTTTTTCAGAACAAAATAATAACCGATTTTTGACGACTGCTTGCCAGTTACAAGCAGTACTTGGCACTGTTACAAGCACTGCTTGCCAGTTACAATCAGTACTTGGCAAGCAGTCGTCAAAAATCGGTTTTTATATTGTTCTGAAAAAGATGTTTTTTCGAATGTCATTATATTCTCCGGGGACGGCGTATGTCAGTTTGACAAATTATTGAAATTTTCGTCGTCCGAGTATTTTTTATTAAAATAACTATCATAAAGAAGTTATTTGGTGTCGAAATGATTGTAAGAACAATGTATGGTTCCTTGAAATGTGAATATGATCAGGATTGATATTCAAATGTAAGTAATTACGGAGTAATCGTGTTTAAATTGGTTTGTTTACATTATTGGCGGATTTTATTGAAAGGCACTTTAGTTCTCGAATCGCGGCATTGTTTTTTAACACTACAATTTGGTAAGATGTATGCTCACGTTTAGCTTAGATTGCGGTAGTTTAATAAATCTATTTAAGACTGATTAATACGAAAATAAAAAAAACTTAGAGAACTGAGGAAGTTAGGGGAACAATACAGCATTAAATATTGCGATGAATATTATACATACCTTATGAATTTGCCTAAAGGCGATTTGTCTAAGGAATTGTTGCGCGGAGGCAGTCAGATCTTCACGTTTCTGGGGTGGCAGGTTACCCAGGGCATCCTAAAATAACATACATGATAGAGCAATCGTAATTTACATATATAATGTTTGCTCAAAATTATAGCAGTTTGAATTTGGGGGCGAGAGTTTGCGATCAATTATACAGTAAAAAGGTAAGCACTCAAAACGGCCATTTTTTATAGGTCTATTCATTTCTGTTGTACACAAAATAATAACACTCAAAGAATATGCATGCGTGCGTGATTGTGTATGTTAACAGATTCATGTAAATTTTTATGATTTCATGATTTAGGGATCAGCCCTATTTTCGAGATCAGTACCTCCTGAAAACCATAAAATTGGTACCTTTGAAGAATAAAATTAACATTCACATAGCCACCATCAAATCTATAAACTTATGAACATATGTTCTATGAACGATTTAAATCACATTCGAAAAGAGAGAGTGAATGTCCTAAAAGTTATGACTTGAGGTGCACAGTGACAGCGTGAGAGCTCGAACTGACATCCCCTGCAAACCGCACAATTGCTCTGCGAGGAGTAACATGTAAGTAGATCTAAGAGATATTCTCACGAAAAAAAAATGTGATTGTTGATAATCAATTACAATTAGCCATAAACAAATGTACTTCGTTAAATTATACGATTTGTTGCTACTTTGTGTTTAATTTATGATGTCATTTAAGATCCTACGTCATATATGAAAATAGTTATATACTCAGAAGTACATAAAATGTCACAACCATGTTGTGTGAGATTCATGAGATTCTTTTGAATATTAATATCAAATCTTTGTTCAGCTTAACAATATATAAATATACTAAAATAAAAACTAAAACCTATTTTATACAAATTTGTGTGCTCATATTTTTTTGTCACAACCATGGTCTGTTATAAAATATCTGCTGAATGGCTGTTTTTTGAATTAAAGAACTGTTAATAAAGTTATGTTTAAATGGCAACACAAGCCATCTGTCTCTTTTGCATACGACTTCAGTTGTCATGGTGCAAACGATTGCATTTCTTGATTTAAAATTTGGATTTCGTCACGCATGAGGTATCAAAACCGTGTATTTACTTTGAAAAGGTTTGACAAGCATTTTTAAGTAATTTTGATATAATATCATTGTGCACGCAAAGATTTTGAGGTTATGAGTGCCACGGCTTAAAATTGTCACAACCATAGCCTCAGCGACACCATGGTTGTGATATGTCACCGCGGTTTTGACCATGTAGGCTTATGTTCGTTGTTAATATGCGCTTAATCCGTTGGTTTTATATTTAAGTTGCTTTTTCCCTTCTTTTTAGATGCCACCTAAAAAAGGTAGAGTGAAGACCTGGTCCTGGCCTGGGTGGGATATTCACGTCGCGTTTTGATCGCGTGCGAATTACTATGACAATGTATGGAAGACGCCACACCAAGCCAAACTTCGCGTGGCAGTCTCTGTGTGGCGTCTTCCTTACATTGTCATAGTGACTATATAGTCACGCCCGTGGATCCAATTGTCACACCCGTGGTAACTAAAGTCACAACCGTGATTTCACATAAAAAAATAACAATTCCAAAGGTATTTAAGCATAACTAAATAGGTCAATAAACTCATTTTTGCACCTACATTCAACTCCAAAAAAATAATTATCATAACACAACTTTTTTTTATATATTTGTCATTATTTTTGAGAATTACCCCTATAATAGTTTATAATGGCTTTGGATGTAAATCGAAAGATCTCGCTCGACCAGCGAGGTAAAATCGCTAATTTAATCAGTATGTTGTACGTACGACCAGGTCCTTTTCGCAGGGGTCGCGCAGGCCGGGCCCGTGCTCCAGCAGCAGGCCGCCGCCCGCCGCCTCCATCACGCGGCGCAGCGCCTCGCCCGGCGACAGCGCCGCGCCCGCCGACTGCATCACGCCCGACACCAACAGCTCCATCGCCTGCACACATCACACGGGTATTCACCTATACCTCAACATTTAATGTCATTCAGCTATCCTAGTTAAACTTCGCGGGTCACAAACCTACGTGTTACTTAAATTCCTAAACGCCTAATCAGTTGAACAGCATTGAATCACAATATGGCGACCTGAGAGCAAACTTCTAAGACATGCTGTCAAAATATTTCCTTCATCAAAGGGAATAGAACCTTTTTGGCGTAGCCACTCTGTCGTCATTTTTTTTTTCATAGTTACGGCCCACTTTGGTACTGATATAAGGATGGAGAAGACTTAAACAAAAAATATAAGTAATGTGGGCGCAAAAGCGTCACGTTGCCGAGATTTTTGGAGGTAAAGACTGCCATATCAGAAAATAACAATTATTAAAAATGAACTAATTACGCATAATCATAAACATGATATTATAAACACGTTTTAGTTCATTTAAACTGCTTCAACTGCTGATCGTAAGGTCCTGGATTCGAACCCCAGGTCACGCAGTGTTATTGGGTTTTTCCGTGTGGAATTTCTCAGTAGCAGATCAGATCAGTCTCGCCCCCTATTAAATGGGACTTGAACATAACGGCGAAATTAGGGTGTTACTATACACTTCTGCCCAATCCTTCGGGAATACAGACGTGATTATATGTTATTAGTTCATATTTAATAATTGTAATTTTTTCATATGGCGTTCTTTACCTCCAAATATTTCAGCAACGTGACACTTTAGGGCACCGTGTTGCATTTTTTTTTTGTTTATTCAAAGGTCCCCTACATATACAGTGGTGCCCATATAATTAGAACCGATTAGTACTGCACGTTAGACATCGAAAAAATAAGTTGTCTCTAAAAAAAAGTGAGACATTATAGATGGATTTCAATAAAAGAAAACATTGGATAAAGCAAAACTCCCTTATATTAAAGACACATGTTTCAGTAGTTTGTATATTTAGATATAAGAATGGCCCTCAAAAGGGTTTGCTATTGTTAATTGAACAATCTTGCAATCCTTACATGGTATCGTTTTCTGAGATTCAGGCTTTCATGCAACATCGTTGGCACTACAAAGTAATTTGCAGTGATAGACCGCATTGCAAACTTTAGTATTGGAGCATTTTAAATGATCAGCAACGTTTTTTAAAAGAATAGTTACGTTTTTCAGATCCACAAGTTTTTAAGGGTATGAATGAATCACAAGTTTCCTTCATTTAATATTTTGAGTAAATAAATTATTAAAATAACTTTTAAAAACATGGAGATGATTAGTAAAAATAAGTATTCGCCAATATTCATTCAAGAACAAAATTATTTTCAACTCTGTATTTCTAAGAATATAGTTGTTGTTTTTAATTATTTGTCTCTCAATTAGTTTCAAATGTCACCCTGTTCACAAAGTGATTGTAAGTTATATTAGGAGCTTGTTCTTTTCCTCAATTTGTTCTCATGTATTAAACACCTACATAAAGATACGTCTTTTATTATTTAATTTTTTATCAGTCTATCATTGATGACTAACTACGGTTAGTCATCAATGATAGACTGATAAAAAATTATAGCTAGTTTTTATCATATCAATGTGTACAGTAATGATTGTTTCTAGTTATATGGTCCCCATTGTATACCAGACTCAATGTGCGATGCGACTGAAAAAAAAATGGCGGCAGCAAGGTGGCTATGTCAGCTTGCATGGAAAAATGTTCGAATCAGTTTCTAAACGATCAAAAATGCTTATGAAGCATTTAGCGGAACGTGAAAAAATAGGCAAAAAGGTCATAAACAATATAATTTTAATTGAAATAGAAATTAAACTATGTTGTATAGTAATTAAAATCTATAATCCAAAAATATTTTAATTCTAAATTATGCTAACGTATGTGTGCGTAACCGTAAGTTAGTAAAAGCGAAAATATATTGAGATATCGGAAATTCATAACAAGCCTTTTTTACCGTTTAAAGATATATAATATGCTAGTCCAGCAAAGCGAACACAAGAACGTTATGTTTATGTGTGTGCGAAACTGAGTTTGCAGAATGCTTGACAAACATTTTTGATCGTCCTATTACATCTGACATATTTTCTTTTTGTCATCTTTTCATAACTACTCTTAAAAGGTAGCCCGCATATGACTATTATTAATGCGGACCTAAGAGCTAACCACCATTTCAGTTGAGACTGCCCAGTCAGGTGACGGTCGAATTATTGACTTCAATTTTTAATTATTGTCCAGTTTTTGTATAATACGTATGAGGATCAGAGTGCCATATCGTCAGCGAGTGTTCAACCGGCTGTGAACTTTGCGGAGCGTCGAATAACTCGACACTGCCGCTAGCTTACTGCACATTTTGAGCACTCTACGACTCGTCATCAGGTCTCATCATGTCCAAATAAAAATTTATGACCAAAAAATAAAAAATGTAGTCATATTTTTATCGTTATTTATTAATATTTAATGTACCTATGCTCTAAACATTACCCGTGTAAGTGACCAGGGCTGACCAAACTACGACCCGCGAGTAATATTTGTGCGACCCGCGAAGGTATTTATAACAATTAGTTATATATTCAATCATCTGCGGCGGGTCAGTCCATGTCATAATTTTAATAGGCCTGTGAACATATCCGGCCTGGATAGCCCTGATCAACGTCGGATATTTAATTAATATCATGCCACGCAGACGAACCGCTAACAACGAACGATTGTGACTGTGACTAATCGCAAATGATGCATTGTAATTGCAGATTAATTGTAATTGGTTGTCGTGATCATTAAATTGTCCCCTTTCAGTTTAGTTAAGTTTGGCTATATGATATGTGCCGATGGCGTCAGCTGTAGTAGCAGTAAGATACTCACATAAGGGTTGAGCGGCGTCCAGTTGGGTATGCGGCGGCACAGGTCGCGCATGATGCGGATGATGATGACGCAGGACTGCAGCGTGGCGGCTCTAGCCTACACACACAAACGCGTCACGCGGGGCCGCGCGCGGCCGGCCAGCGCCCGCCGCCCATCCATTTATTGCTCCTCGGTTGTTACACAAACGGAGCAATAAACGTGGACACACATTTCACAGAAACTGCGTTTCCTGTTCACGTGTACCCTCCCATTGTTGGCTACAGAGTGCGGGGAAACGCAGCTTGGGCACACATAAGCACTTGTAGCCACATGTTCATGGGAGTTAACATTGACTCGACTTTTAACATAAAAGACTACTACTTTATATGGTAATAAAATAAATAAACATGTGACTAAAAAATACGTGCGCACTCCCGCATTGAAAACTATAAAAAAATTTAAAGCTCGATTTAGTACTGACTCGGGAGTGTGGAGAAGAGAATGATCGAGTCTGTTAGTTGGGTTCTAGTGTGGAGAGTGGAGTGCGCACACGTTTGTAAATGTTTGGCGATGTACCTGGAACCACTTGGCGTGCCGAAGGGCGGCCAACGCGTCCAAACACTTCTGCCGCGGTAGCACATCCTTGTCGTCTCGCTTTATGTCGCCACCGTCTAGCGACAACAACACAAAGGGTGTTTGACCATCAAAACATCGACAAAAACGGGGCAAACATGAGTAGCCCTAACTGTGCACTAGCGGGACCACACCGCGCCCTCGCTCGGGGCGAGACTTTACGCGACAAGCCAGTCGCGTCCCGACGGGGCGCTGTTAGCTACTGACTGCGTCGTGCGGAGATCGGTAAATAATCGTAACAGTACGGAGAATCTACGGATCGTACAAAACGTGTCTAGTTATTTTAATTCGCAAATGAAGAGCTTTCACAACATTAGTCCTAATTAATCAATTGGGTATGATAATTATAGAATTGTAAATAAAGAAAATAATAAATAGATAGGAATAGATATACAAGGAAATGTTTGCTCCGTTTCAGTAGAGTGATATACCAGTGCGGAGTCAACGCACGTGATATATCGTAATAGATGATCAAAAATCCTTTTCTTCTCGCCGCATCTTACCTACTCACACCTAAAAATAAGCATTCAACACAGTGCCCGACGCGATAGGCGCCGGGCGGTAAACTTTGAACAAATTATCTTTTTTCATCACACATAGAGATGTAAATACAAAGAATATTATAAAATAATATGATACCATAATCTAGATAGTTTGTTCTGAGCTGATCGGTCCTCCGTTCGGTGGAGTTAAAAGTGACGATTTCGACTACCAATTTCCACTCGTCCGTCTTAGTATCGTCAGCGCGCTAAGTTTTGGCTAGAACATGTAAAGAGATGGCCGGGAGCGATCAGAAGTGATAGTACAGAGGTGTGTGTGTGAAATTGGCGGCGTCGAACATCGCTGATGGGTCGCGACGCCAGCTCACCTGCGGGCTCGCGCATCACCGCCGACGTCAGGCTCACCAGCACCGACACGCTGCCGTCCGACACCGACACGGCGCCCTCGGCCGGCAGCAGCTCCACCTTGTACTTGGCCTCGTCGCCGCCGCCCTAGGGGAGCACGCGCACGGTTAGCTGGTTGGGAGCGGGTACAGCGCGTGCAGCACGCACTAGTGGGCGCGGGCGTACCTTGACCTTGGCGAGGTGCGCGGGCAGGTCGCCGGCCACCCGCTTGAGCAGCGTGATGGTGGGCCGGTCGTGGCACAGCACCACGAGGCGCACGTCGCGGTCGCCCTTGAGCAGCAGCCCCTTGGCCAGCAGCCCCACGCGCATCACGCCCTTGAGCGCGCGCCCGCCCGGCGCCGCGTCCGCGCCCGCGCCGGCGCCCGCCTCGCCCTCCATCGCGAACGAGAACCTAAGGGGGAACGGAACTTCATTATGCGGATGATGACAACCCTACCGAATCATGCAATGACCGACATACGTGTTTTCTACTGAACAATAGTATACACCATAGCGTGACAAACAACAAGTATATTTTCAACAACAAACGCGTATATTTTGGACCGAATACGCTAGCATAAAATTAAAGAAATAAACAAAGATACAATATTGTCCAGTAAAAAAAAAACGAGATTAATGTATGTTATTCACTAAATACTACTTCTATTGGTGTCGATTCCGTTGCACACTTTGACAGGACTAAACTAAACTAAGATTATTTGAGGAGTGTCTTTACAAAAAGGGGATATCTACATCTTATCATTTTTTTCAGAAAATTAAGAAAACCGACAAAGACAATACACACAGATCTACACAAAGACTGCATAGCTATGTAAGTACTATGTAATAAGATTAAAAACGCAAATTTAAAAAAGAAATACTAATTTAGCGGTACAAAACAAACAAAAAATTAAATATCCCTTTTTGCACAGAAATCTTTATGATATCCCCATTTGTTCTGTTGCTTTTCATGTTTTCATTGTTCGTAAAAAAAAATATGGATGCGTTTAAAACATAACATACTTCGTATATTGTATTCCGTTAAAAACAATAAAGCATTAAACAATGAAGTTAAAAGTAAGTAAAAAACTAAATGTAAATGTATATGAAAATAAATATCTCGTTTTGAAAAAAAATATTGGAACAATCAGAATTGCAAATTATAAATATCCTTTTTTGTTATGAAATCAATTCGGCATGAACGTAGCTATATTTTATGGGTCCCTTTTTGAAATAAAAACTCATTTTTGAAGCTACTTGGAGAATATTGCGTTTTGATTAGGATCTAAGTGACGAAATTGTGTTTTTAGCATTAAGAATAAAACTGTATACTCAGTTATATCCCGTTTTATAAGGACACTCCTCATTTAATTTTGTCTCTTTCTGTTTCAATAGAATCACAGTTGCATTTAGTCTAGTTTAGTACTGTCAAAATGTACAGCAGAATCGACACTATTGTCTATGGTAACTACAAACAATAGCAATGCGCATTCACGCAAAAAGACTGCGGTCAAGCATTTGTACTGTAGTCAGCGCGCAAGGATTAGTCAACACCTGAGGTATGAGAGCGGCAGGAGGGGGGTCAGACACAATAGGTGCACCGTCACTTTACTTTTTGTAATTTATAGTCTACCGCGCGTATATCTCAAAGCGAGTTCATACCTATAACACGATTAAAAACATTGTGCTGATCGCGTTCGGGCAGCCTTTCGCCAAAAATCGCGCACATCTGAACGCGCTGTTAGATGGTGACTATCACTTGCACACGCCCTATATAATTTGTTAAATGTCTATATAACTCCAATTAAAATACGAATCACAGACTCGACCGAAGTCTATGTGAAATCTACTGTAAATACTTTGTCTAAATCTGGTAACTCACGAATGATCCTCGTCAACCTGCGTTGGTTCATTCCTTATTTGATTATTAATCAACCTCCATTTATAATAGTTCCCACTACAAAAGTGTACCCAAACAATGTAGCAAATGTGCAAACAAAAACGAAAAAAAAAATGGTGCGGGTACTCATATACGCGCGGTATAATGGCGGATTCACACTAGACACATAAGTCAAGTGTGCACGCCTTCATACAAAATATATGAATCCGATAACGTCAGATGCACAGATGCGTCGTTCGCACGTGAGCTTTTTCAACGCGCGTTAAAAAAGCGTTCTAATACAACAAATAGCAAGCCGTAGATGTGTTCACATGATAGCGCTTTTTTAACGCAGCTTATCTATTGCGCGCGTTGGACGCTTTTTCAACGCGCATTGAAATAGCGTTCGTGCGAACGAGGGCTAAGACGCGTTACGACACGACACGTAAGTCTAGCGTGAATACAGCATTAAGTTATACTTTGATTGAGACTTTATTATAATGAAAATAGACACCTTGAAGTTAGCCTAGTCACAACCCTAGATATAGATATTTTTTGAGGTTTATGTCAGCAACTAACTTCACGGTGTCGCATTTGCGCTACAGCTGCGTCCGTAACTTCCGTAACAATGAATATTTTACCCTCAATACAACAAAAGTATAACTTTAAAAAATGCCTGATTAAAGTGCGCATAGTGAACTGACCGACATAAGTGTAATATAATAAAAAATGCAAGCAAAATAAATACGTACAGCAACAGAGATATGATAACAGAAAATATACTCACAACTGATTGTCACGACCATCCTCTTTGCCTTCAGGCTTGTCGTCTTTCTTGTCATCAGCTTTAGCAGCATTTTTGCCTGCACCCTGTTAAAGAGATTATATTTTTTAACCCGACTCCGCGAGAGCAAAGGTAGGGTTATATTTTTCGCATGAATCTATGAAATTCTTTACACCTCATAGAATCCGAATGGTTTGAATGATTTTAATAAATGAGGTGTCATTATATTTCTCTTAATCCCGAGGGTGACCGGATATAATTATAGAGTCAAGAAATATTTTATGAAAAAAATAAAAATTAAAGAATTAGGTATTATATAATATAATGATATAATGTGACGTACCTTAGGCTTGGCCTGGTCGGCGAGCGCGTCGGAGAGCGACTTGAGCGCCTTCTCGGTGTGCGACACGGCGCGCTGGATCTCCTGCAGCTGCTGGTCGGGCGGGTAGATCTCCGCGTGCTTGGCCAGCACGTGCCGGTCGTCCGACGTCTCGGGCCGGCGCCCCACGGGCCCGTACGGCATGCCCATGCCCTGCGGGACAGTACAGTGGTGAGGTGTGCGCTCGCTACAGGGCCCCAGTGCCCCAGTGCCCCAGTGGGCCCCCAGTGGGCCCAGTACTCACGTGGTGGTGGTGGTGCATGGGCGGCGGCACGGGCCCGCGGCCCCACCACGGCTCCATGCCGCCCTCCCAGTACATGCGCTCCTCCTCCTCCATGCCCTGCCGCACAAACATTACACTTATTTACAAACATACCCAAACCTATCGCGACGTCGCTCTTTCGACAACAAGTAACAAGCATGCCTCGTAACTAAGGCTACATTAACGCGACAGCGGCGCATGCGGCGTGCGGCGTTACATTGTATGTGTGACCAACTTAACACGTCACCGAGCCACACGACCCGCTGTCGCATACACACAGCAACATTAATTCAATTACAAAGTATGTATCGTCGACTAAAATTGACAAATCAATAACTCCATGTGAACGATTTTACAGGCAACAAATATATATGAATATAAATTCAATATAGACATGAGTTTAAAAAAAGCATTCTGAATAGAAATACTATCTTCTTTACATAGTATAAAAGCTTGTACACAAAACTGCCAAACGACGCGATGCGAATTCGCAACGCGTCGCATCGCAGTTTTGTATACGGACCCTAAAACAAAGTCGCTCCCGCTATCTGTACGCTTAGATCTTTTAAACTACGCAACGGATTTTAATGCAGTTTTCAGCAATAGATAGTGATTTAAGAGGAAGATTTTATATGCCCCACATTAGTATTTACATTGCACCCGTGCGAAGCCGGAGCGGGTCACTGGTTTTAATAATATAGAGAAATGTTTACATTTTAATTTATCATAATTTAATAGCAAAATACAAAGACAATTATTGTCATTCATTGTCTGTGAAATTGTATAAATGGGGTTATCACTTGAACACTTTTAGTCGACGGTATGCTTTTTTTTTTTCTATTCAAAGCACATTTCCAATCCTCAATTTCAGATTTATAGCTTCAATCAAGGATTGAAAGTGCAGTTCGAGTGGAAAGTAAACCTATCAGCGGTTACATTAAGCATACGTACATCATGCATGCGTCGTCGCGCCCACATCTCGTCACGTACCATCATGCGCTGCGCCTTGGCCTCGGCCAGCTTGCGCTGGTGCATCGACGGCTTCACCTTCACCTCCAGGTCCGGTTGTACCTGCCCAACACAGTACAAATTACTACCCAGAACTTTTGTACTTTTACGTAGCAATGGTATAGGGGTTGTATCCTCATAAGAAAGCTGTAATCATATGACGCGCGGATCTCTTGGCTATCGAGTGCGACCGCCAGGCTCGACACGCATCTCAAACCTTTTACTAAATAATCACTGGATCCGATTTTACTAGACTGATTGAAAGGGTCATATATAACAAAACGTTTGTATACAAATGTATGTAGCGTAGTGCACTCGTACCTTCTTCTTGTACTGCAGGCGGTGGCGGCGGCCCTTCATGTGCATCTCCTTGGCGTTGGGGTCGTTGAACTTGCAGTCGCACAGCTTGCAGTTGAAGCTGAGCGCCTTCCCGTCGTCCCCGCGGATCTCCTCGATGTAGTCCTGCCCGACGGGCTGCACCTCTGGCTCGTTGTCTCCGTCGTCGTCCTTGTCGTCGCCGTCCTTGTCTTTCTCCCCTTGGGCAGGTTTGTGTTCTTTGGCAGATGTACCCGCGACGGTACTGAGCCCGCCGGACGCAACGAATGCGATCTTCGGCGTCCCCGCCACCGTCTTTTTGGCTGATAGATCGGAAAAGTCAAATTTTCTCTCGTTACTCGTTAGCCAAGAGTTTTGTTTGCTGTTTTGTTTGACAAGGATCTTTTTGGGCCTTTTCTACATGTTTTTTTTATATCATATTATTTCTTGTTTGCTTTTTGTATTGTTTAATATAATTTTGTATTGTTATAAAAAAAGCCCATTTAACACACTCCACATATCTGTACTGGGTGCCGAAATGGATAACGCTGAGAAAATTTGACTATTGCAATACTAACTGCCAACTAGACGCGCGCTTTTATACAGATATGGCGTTGTGGCGATGCGGGTGTCAGCACAGATGCGGGGCATCCACAAATATGTTCTCCGTACGAATGTTAGCGTACTTGGAGAGCATATCTGATACACAACATATAACAGAAAAGTTTCTATAACAGTTGAGAGCTTCAACGAAATAACAGTTGGTACAAATAAACAATTATAATGTAATAGGTAAGAGCATGATTTAACTACACTAGGAAAAAATATTTATAAACAACAATGAAACAAGAAAATTCTGCTAAAGAACACATTCTGCGAGTATTTTACAACAGAAATATGATAAAAACAATTTAATTTGAGAGCTAATTAGATTTTTTGGAAATATAACTTGCTACAATTATAGTGTAAAAAGAAATGCAAAACAATATTTTTTTTAAGTGGAAAATTTGTTATTGCACAGCAGTTTTATTGTTGATATAGATTACTGAATAGTGTTTGTTTATAGTAATTTAATATCAAATTAAGAGGTATGGTAAGTATTATACGGGAAGAATGTTCAGAGGTGTTTATTATAATTTAGAACAAAGAGGATTCGTAGAAGATAACAAGCAGGTTTTTAACATTTAGGCAACTGTTTGACAAAAGGCGGAGTAGAGTAGACTGCAGAAACTGACTAAATATGGATGGTATCATAACTTTTTGTAAGGAAAATTTGAAAATTTAAGTGACTGCAGTTTTTCAGAAATTTGAAGTTTCAGTCCGAGTTTCCGAAAATAGATTATTTATAGTCCGCTTTTGTTCAAACTCGTGCTGGGAGATGGTCCAAATGGTGTGACGGGTAGGGGGGTAGGGGGGTAGGGGGGTAGGGTGTGGTGTGTACCTTGTCCGATCTTGGTGGGCTCCGTGGAGGGGATGGGCTTGCCCAGCATGGTGTGCAGCTTGACGACCTTCTGGTGCTTGATGCCGCGCACGTGCGCCGCGTACGCGTCGGCGCCGGTGCACGTGACGTCACACAGCTCGCAGCGCAGCGCGCCGCCGCCGGCCCCGCGGCCCATAGCGGCGGAAGCGCCCGCCGCCGCCAGCTTCACGGCCGCCTCCTTCTTCTTGTGCTTCTGCCCCTCCAGGTGCTCCTTGTACGTCTGCCCGGAACGGTACCGTCACAATGCTTTTTATTGTTTATCTACTATTTACTACTCTAAATATTTACCGACTTTCCTATCTCTAATCATTGGCAACGACAATTCTGATTACATGAATTACCGTAAAATTTAAAAAAATAGTGCTTTGACACCTAATCTGCCATTATCTCATTATAACATGAATAAAAACAGAAACCGAAAGATTAGACCTAAGCCAAAAAGAGTAGGTACTGCGACACAATTCATAACTATACCGCGCGGACTATAGCAACTATACCAGTAGACATAGACATACTAATTGCGTATATAAAAGCTTATAACATCATTATCATTCATATGACTAATGTAATTGGACACGCGAAACTAACACGACTACATTACTTACGAGAACATGTCAAGCTAACTGATACGTATCAGACAATCTCGTCTAATTGGACGATAACATTAATTATGTGGCTACTATGCAGAAATCAAGTCAACCACAGCACCTATTATAAACCGTCGTGGTTTAAAGAATAGGTAAAATAAACAAAGGCATTAAAATCTGGGTATTATTCTGAACCTCCTGCCTACTGGAGGCCCTCTTTTATTAATCTTATTTTGCAACTCACTAAAAAAAGTATTGAAAAAATCAGACTTGGATGGCTAAAGTATTTTATTCTTAATATAACAAAGTAGGTAAATAAGTAAATTTAGGTATACCAGATTTAAAACATTGCTAGATTTTTTGGAAATTTATGTTTCACACAATATTATGCTGGATGGCAGGAGTATAAATGACGATATCAAATAAATATCACCCAAACTACATCATCTATACTTATAAAAGGAGAAGCTGACTGACTGACTGACTGATCTATCAACGCACAACCTAAACGGCTGGGGTTAGAAGCCTGAAATTTTGACAGTAGGTTCATTTTGTGACGTAAACATCCACTAAGAAGGGATTTCTCGAAATTCAACCCCTAAGGGGGTAAAAAAAAATCACGCAAGCGAAGCTGCGGGCAAAAGCTAGTAATAATATATTTATAGTTGTTTAGTTATCCATAGTTAATTAAGTCGCAAATATCCATATTTTTTTTGTACCTCTCTTTTCGATGCTGTTCTCTTTGACCCAAAGGTTGACTGGTAGAGAATGCCTTGTGGCATTAAGTCCGCCTTATGTACCACCATTGTGCATTGAAGTATTAAATAAATAAATAATCGGTGTAACAAACAACACAAAATACAAGAACTATAATGTTCTGCCTAATACCATTTTTTAAGAACTTTTCATATTGTTTAGTAATTTTCATTTGCTGAAGGAAATCAATTAAATCTCGTTTTACAACCGCAACTAAAATTAGTTTTATTGCTTGTATAATCGTGATAAGGTTAACGGTACAGAGATTTTATTTACAAGACCGTTTAACAAAACTAACATTCGTAAGGCGAAACACACACTGCCCCGCGCTACGCTGCGGGGAGCGTGGCGACGGAGCCACAACACTGCGCGTGAATGAATTTCTGTGTGTTGCACTACGCGTGTTTTCTATACAAATACAGATACTTGCAAACAACGTAAGAAAACGCACTCCCGCGCTATGCTGCATGATGCGGTGCAGTGTGCGAATCGCCTAATACGGTTGGTTGTTAATTTGACAAAGTTTACATCATTTTTTATAGATTATTACCAAACCTCCTCAACTACTAACACGTTCTTGAGCCAAAAATATTTTTTTTCTTCAAACATTTCTATAAATACAATGTCAACAACCTTGACTGAGGTTGCGTCTATTTTAAACCGAAACATCTTCTTTGAAATATGGTATTAGCTCACGCAGTTACACCAACAAATTTAAAAGGCGGACACAGAACTTGCCTACACTATGGTGGGCAACTTATCAATTCATTAATTTTTAACATGCTTGAGACAAAAACTCTGGAAAACGTCAATCATAGTAGTTGTTGAAGGATGATATACGATATACTCATGTACTCATTTGTAAACATCTGTTTATAAACAAAACAACACTCAACATATTTCTGAAACATTGATACATGTTGCAATAAACACTACTGACAGTTTTTGATGGCAAAAGCTCCAGAATATAATTTCTAGAATCATTTACATGGTGTTTCAGAAACTACTGGCCACTTGTACCAAAACATTGTTTACAAGTGAATACATGGGTAGTGCCAATAGCGGCATTCTAACCTGTGGTCCGGCGCAGGAGATGCGGCACACGTCGCAGTAGTGCAGCTGCTGCGCCTTGGGCGGCGGTTTGGGGCGGCGCGTCTGCCCCGCACCTACCCCGCTCTTGTTGTAGTTCTTCCAGCCGCTGTACCAACACACACATACTCGTTAAATCAATCATAACTGCCGTAAAAATGACAAAGGTCTATCAAGTGCTTGAGAAGCAAAATTTGCCAGTGTACTCTCTACAAATAAATGGATGTCTCACTAAAAATTAATTTAGTAAGAAGGGTGGCAGAGTTGGTCATTGTGAAACTGCTGACACAGCATACATTAAATTCGTATGTTACTGCCAACACAGAAATGCATACTCGAAAACAACTGACATTAGACAATCTTCTTCTTTTCGTATCGACGGTACTTCATTTTGTATAAATTATAGTGCTTGCGCCCGGTAGGTGGCCACATTAATTGCTGCTTCGGTTCATTAGACAGTAAAAACTACCAAAAACAATAACACTCCACAAACAAAAAGTACAAAAACCCCTATTTTACCTATCATGAAGGAATCTTAAACATGACTACCATATAGACTTCTTAGAACTTGACCTGTATTGTGATATAGATAAAATATTACTAAACAAAAGGTACACTCACGTTCCACCGCCGGTCTTGTTTTGCTGAGCCACGTACATGGTCGCGGCGTTGTAGAGAGCCGTGTCATACGCGGTGTTGCCTCTGTTTGTTGGCTCTATGAGGGGTATAAGAATGTCATTATCCTGAGTTTAATTTCTAAACTGTGGGGACATTGTTTCACTCACGAGAGCGAGAGATAACCCATAGAATATCTAGTTCATTTATAAGCGTAATTTATGACTAAAACATCTTATAGAAGATTGGATCTATAAGAAGTTACAAGGCCTTTTTTAATTTATACAAGGTTAGTCGGAAAGGGGGTACAAATCCGCAGGCCACTTAATGTATCACTGATGATTGTTTTAAAGAAAGTATAAAAATTTAAAAATTCCTTTTTTTTTTTGGTAATTTCAATTATTTTTCATCCCTGCTTCAGTTATGAATTCAGAAAATGGAGTTTCTAATCCGTGACCCCAAATATGACGTAAAATTTTTAACACGTCTGATCATAGCTGAGGATAGATATAATTTAGCATATCTTTGAACAGCTATTCTCTTGAACTATTGATTTTTGGGGAAAGTTGTAGAACAAAAGTTATCCACTATTATGGCTTCTTTAACACCCTTTCGGCTTAGTACCCCCTTCCCGACTAACCTTGTATAGGCTTGTTTGTATCACGTTCAAAAATAGTCTTTCGGCACGCTTCGATTTTGGTTCCCTGTCTGTGTGGCTCTAGTATGTCTTTTATGTATGAATTTCTAGACACATTTCCAAATAAGGATCTAAATCGTAACTGCGTAATAATTCGTTATAGCCGATACATTTCACGAATCGGCGTGAATAATTTAAATTTGAACCTTAAGTCACCGTCACCTCACAGGGCGAGTAATCGTATAATGCTATTATAAATGCTGTCTTGTGTTTTAGTAATTTTATGAATTTGGAGCTGCAGTTACAGTTGTCACAAAAAAAAGTGATATCTAATCAAACTCTAGGATATCGGTAATCTTCTATTAATTGGGTTGCACAGATCAGATGACATTCGCTCCGCAAAAAGAAATCTATAATTATGACGATATGAATTTACAATTTAATGAGACCATGAAGTAGGAGGAAATGGAGTGCCAGTGCGCATATTTCTCGCAAAAATCGTATTAACGCTTGTAGTAAGACGCGGGATGAGGAAACATCCCGTCAAGAGAATTAGAGGCGGGCCTGCACGGGAAACTGTGCACCGCTTGGGCCGAATTCACATTAGACGACCACTCGCATATTAACGCTCAAGTTCCTCCTACTGCATGGATGATACGCAATATAGTAGTACAGTATGCAACAGCGTGAGAGTGCAGCACGAGACCAGTGCCGATTTCCTCTTATGATCAAAATTGTTGATTTGAATGTGTTTCTTTGCGATTTGTCAGCAATTTTGATAGTAGAATTGGCCTCTAATGTCAGTCTCATTTTTGTTTTTTTTTTTAAACTGCACTCCCGCACCTTTGCCTACTACAAATAGGCAGCAGCATCTACCTATACCTCATAGTATGAATAATACCTTTTGTACACGAGGCCTGTAAGCAGGTCAATATAATTAAGTCCGATAATACAAGTCAGTTATGGGCCTAAAATAAAAGACTGGCAAAGCCAATTACGCTGACATATTACAATGAACTGTCTACAAAATGTGTTTGGTCAGGCCAGTTGCTGGCGTCATAACCATACTGTGTTGCTTATTGGCCTCATGTCAGACAGACATTAAGACAAGCTAATGAGCGCTAATTCTAGTCATGACTAACTTTAGCTAAATAAGAAGATCGACTACAGTTATATACTTTAAGAAACTTTAAAACTGCATTTTACTACTAATTACATTAAACTATGATGATGATGAGACTAGCTTTATAGTTTGTCTTTATCATACTTTAAGGCTGAAATTACAGAGTAGTAATCAAATGGAGTGTACTCGATGTTTGAAAAAATATTCCATAAGACGTCACGAACATAGCCAGCCAGGTTGTTTCTCCCTGGCTTAAGTACCCTAGATTATGAGAGAAATATACGGAATTGTACTCCATTTGGTTACTACTTCGTGGCTGAGATACGCAAACAAGTACAGTACGCGACAGCGGGGGAGTGCGGTTAAGGTATAAAGGACAGGAGAGAGTTTTACTCCCATTTCCCCTTCGCCTGTTTTTGTAAATGTTTTCATCTGATTTTTATAAAATTTTACTACTTAATTCAAATTGTTGTTTTCCTAGTTGAGTTTAATTTTAGAATTTGGAATAATGAGACCGCAGTCCCTTGCTGTCGCGTAGTACAAAGAGTACGGTACCTATGTTGACGTGTATATACTGACGTTTGGCGGGCTGCGCGGGCGTGGCGGTGTAGGCCTGCGTGGGGTAAGACGTCGCCGCCGTGGTGGCCGTGTACACGCCGCCGTACGGCTTGGCGCCGCCGCCCCCACCGCCCACCCCGCCCACCCCGCCCACCCCGCGCGCTCCCGTCTGGTACACGTAATTGGACTTCAAGAAGGCATTACAAAACTGTCACGCATGCAACTATACTATTTTAATTAAAAGGGGCAGTATTAACTTAATTAAGAGATAGGGGGCAATCATGTCGCAATTTAAAGGGTACAAAAGGACAATTATGTTCCCTAACAGACCAACCAAAAATCACATTTTTTTAACTGGAGGTTCTTAAATGTAGGGTAGGATTACAACAGACGCAATTTGCAACTAATAAGACGGTAGGTACTTAGATACGTTTCATATACCAATTGAGTATCGATTGGCGCTACGACAGACAAATTATACTTGATTGGTGATGTATGTATGGCTTCATTATAGACAATTGATTAGAGCGGCAACTGCGCCTGTCATCAAGCGTCAAGGTTGAATAAAATAGATTCCTGCATTGGGCCTAACATTTATATGGTTTGCAAGGGGAACAATTTATAAGGTGCAATCAAAGTGTGCTATAGAGTTTTGCACTATACCACTACCCCTAATACTAATATAAATATTTTTTATTAATTCTACAGTAACTGATAACTATGTTCTTGTATTTTGAGTGCAAACAAACATAAAATTGGATGAGCTTGATGTTTAATGAGTATATTATACAAATGCTAGATGAGACGGTAATAACTTATTAGAATATAAAAATAAACTTTGCATTAAGTGTTATAAAACTAGGTGGGACATTAGAAAATGGAATATAAAATACTTATTTACATAAGCTATCATGATTCGTATCTATAAATGTAGTAATTCATCCAAATAAACCTAGTGTGATGATTTTATTATAGACTAGCTGTGTCCTCACGGCTCCGCCCGTAGCCTATGTTACTCAGTGATAATGTAGCTTTCTAACGGTAAAAGAATTTTTGAAATCGATCCAGTACTTTTTAAGTTTATTTGTTACATACAAAAATACAATCTTTCCTCTTTATAATATTAGTATAGATCATTATAAAATCTAGTAATATACAAACTAGGATTCTATAATATAAATATTAACCGCAAATATTGAGAGGAACGGAAACTCCCACCTAATAATTGGTATTCATATAAATTGGCAAGTATCCAATATGAACAAACAGACTTATAAAATAGAATCGATAGCTTCCAGACCATTTACTCGGTAGTTTGAGCTTTAAAATAAATTTAGATGGATCTAATATGTTTATAGGTTTTTTTTTACTTTGAAATACTTTGAATATTGTAATTTCTAAAATTGAATGATAAGCTTCCTATAAATATAATGAACTTTTTATTTAAATATGATCACATAAAATATTGATATTATTGAGTGTGTATGTTTTCTTTCTTTTGTGTAACAAAACAAGCTAAGAGCTGATATGAGGGTGTATCTAAATTCCAACTACCAAAGGTAATTGTATTGAAACCCAAATTTCTAAGCCGGTGCTGAATACAATGATTTAATGAGGTAGGGAGTAAAGCTTTTGATCATCATTTGGGAGTCAATGAAACTGGGTGTTTGTAACTATCAACATAATTGATTTTAGCATAATATTTGTCAATAACCTTGATGAGATGAGCAGGAAGAGACTTGTGACTGAATGACAAACTCCACACAGATTGAGAAATCAGTGTAGTAAACGAAGTTTTTCTCAGATGGTTGACCATTTTTTAGTTACAGTTGTCATTACAATATCAATAACAGTTGTTCCAAGTAGTCAGTAACCCAAAAGTCTAACAATCAGTCTAACCTTATGAATATCAGTGGTCAGATTGCAGCCTCTCTGTATAAATAATGAATATTTAGCAACAACCTGGTTAGACTACACCTTAGCATAGTTTGGTAAAGGCTAGGCTGATGATTAGAAGCCAACCCCAATATAAAATGATGATTGTCACTCACTGGACGCCTGAGGGAGGGTATCGCCGTCGAGATCGGGCGCGGTGTAGGTGGTGTGACGATCTGGACGTGTTTTCGGGACAGACATGGTCAGAAATTGGCCAAAATGAGAAGAAGAATGAAAGAGAGGTTGGGAAGAAGGAAAAGAGGAGGCTTTCGACCAGCAGTGGGACATGCTTTGAAAAAATAACCTGCCAAGTGGGTGCCATACCATGCATAAGGTAGAAGAGTTCCATAGTCATAATCCATGGTAAAAATTATTAATGAAACAACCTTTTCAAATAACACATGGAACATTTTGGAAAGAAATATTGTATGAAAATGGCTACGGAACCCTAAAAACTATACAATTGTTGGTGGTCAACATAAAATGTGAATAAGGAATCCAGTTAGGGAATTAAGTAACCATTGTTGGATGTATAAAACTACACTACAAGCTTTGGAAACAAAAAGGTTGTAGTAAACAGGACAAGAAAAATTACAAGATTTTCTTATTAACAACAGAAGTATCAAGATGTTGATAAACTCACCTGAGCGTAAGTAGCAGGTGTAGAGTAGGCCGGTTTGGCGGCCGTAGCGTCGTAGGCCGGCTGCGGCTGCGGCGGGGCCGCCGTGGGGTAGGCCGCGGCCGCCTGCTGGTAGTACGCCGACTTGCTCGCGTCGTACGCCGACGCTGCCGCCGCCGCCGCGTGCGCGTGCGCGTGAGCCGCTGCTGGTAAAACCACACCTGTTACCAGAGCCTTCTACTAGTATCATGTCATGAGTTACGTTACAACATTTTGGGTGAGACAGGTTGTATTATGGCTCTTGTACAATCATAACATGAGACATTCATTGGGAAACAAGTAGTTTCTTTGTTTGGAAAGTACATTCTTTATAAAAAACAAACTGTGTTAATTTCGAATCTGAGCAGTGTCAAAGGGAGGGGGGTATCTGTGGTAGTGAGACTGACTAAGGAGGAGAAATAGTTTAAATAAACAAATATTATGTCACTGATGTGTCATGTAGACTAGCTACTTTCTGTTCCCTGCTATTGTCATGTCTGTGTAGTCTTTATCAGAATGTGCTCACAAGGCACTTTCTATGTAGGTATGAATCAGGTATGTATTTGTATTGCAAAACCAGTCAAGTTTGAATAGAGCAGGTACTTACATCATCAGCTAAAAGCGTTAAGAGTTAATTAATTAAACTGTATTATTTTTCTATTTAATTATGATTATTTAAATAAAAGCATTATAAATCATTTTAAAACATGTTTTTTTAACAAAATATTAATCTGGATATTATTCAGTTTTATTCATTGCTGTAAAATAAATTTGTCTTATCAGTTTCAACAATTTTAGCTGATGTAGGTACTTACCTAATAAACATTATTACATTGGCCTATATTTACACAGACTAAAACAAAGGTTATTAAATGGACATGAAAAATGTTAAATTGTGGCAAACAAGGTACTTGGTACTCAAACACTCGAGACAACAAAATTAATAAATACTATGAACATTGTGACTTCTAAAAAACTTGTATGCATTAAAATATGTATTTCCAATGCTGATAACTGTAATTTTAACAGGATCTGTCAACCAAAATTTGGAGCAGTATTGTAGGAGGCTGCTTTGATGCTTTATTGAGGAGTTGCTGCATTTTACTTAGAAGCTTATAATGACATAAAAAAATTGTGGAAATGATTGTGTTCATTCAAATGGCAATTCAGATATTATGCGTTGCAATGGACCTGTCCCTGAACATTTATGATTAAGTCTAATGGCAGTCTTTTATTATCCCTTGTAAATAACAGTTACAGGAAAAAGTAAAGTACCTACTTATTCTTGAATTGAAACCATCCAAAAATATTATTCTCAACTAACTAAAGTACAGTTTACCCAATTGAACCATCTAGCTAGATCATTGTAATGTATGGTGTTTTTATCTCTATTCAGTGAAGTCACCCGACCAAGGAAGAGTACCGTTAACATGTGCCTAACCAATGAATCACAGGTCACTGACAGGAAACTATTTGTTAAGAGCAATACACCTACGGTCAGACCTTTTGTCATCTTCAATAGCCACTTTTCAATAATTCAATTAGGCAAATCAAGTCGCGATGATATCGATTTTACGAATAGTCGTTATGGAGATAACTGAAATTTATGTGTCCCCATGGATGTTTATTTTGTAAACAAACTGTGTGTGACAACATTTTAGAAGCATTTGGCAGGTTTTACGCACCTTGCGTGGCCGCTGCCGCCTGATATGCCGTGTCGTATCCTGTGGCTGCGGCACGCTGGGTGCCGTAAGTAGCGGCTGTCGCTGCCGGCGCTACGGCATACCCAGTTTGCCCGCCGTAAGCCGCACTAGCCGTTGCCGCTCTAAAATCACACCAAACTTATATTACACACAAAAAATTACATTTCGCTATAAAATTCCCACGATCAATACACATCAGACGCCATTTTGATTAGGACAAACATGAGCACAAGGCACACATCCATCACAATCCTCTCATGGTACATCCATTAGACTCACTACATCATAATTTTTATCAACAATACGCAAGATAACTTACCCATATTGGGTTCCTCCATGAGTAAACCCAAAATAATTATTTGCTGCCATCATTTACCAATTTTCCGCGTCGAAACAACAGACGCTTCAGAGCGGAAAAGACCGGCGTTTTGTTTGTCTTTGACAAATATGGCCGCCAATTTCATCGATTAGTGCTGCTAGTAGTGAGAAACAAAATTACCCGTATTTTAATTTCTTTTTTGAGTGAATAAGTTTATTTTTGCAAAAGGCTTTTTTAAGCCCTTTTATAATCACTTTATAGATATTTTTTCTGTAAGAAATCTGAACGACAGCTTGGATTGTTATTCTATTGAACAAGTATGTACGTAAAATCCCAATAATTACCTCTGAAAAATAGCTCTCAAATTATTTTTCTATAATTCGATTCTTAAAATTGTAGTTAATTTCGATTAGATCGCATGCAATATTCCTAACTTTCCAGTAACTGAATCTTGTACTAGCAACACTTACCATCATAGATATTGTAGAACGGAAATCCATAAAGTTGCGTTCATAACTTGGAAGTTAGAACAATCTGCAATTATTATACGATGAACGCACCTTAATGAATTTCATAATAATAATTATTAATTTGTTTTGTTTCCATTCTAATCTGTTTCTCATTTCCCACAATCTTATTTAACTTGATCCTAGATGTCCCCACTCTAAAATAAATGATTAACTTATCGTTGTGGCTTATCGGAACCGTAACATTTCCAGAATTCGCTATACTACCCAAGTATTCCAAAGTTATAAATATTGGCCACAAGCAAAAGAACCTCTCACTATTCTAAGCTAGCAATGTGGGTTTTTGTACAACTTGTACACCTGGTAACCCCTCTAATTAAATTAACAAGGGGATCTATGTATGTGAAGTGTGGGACTCAATTTATGTAGCTAACCAGATTAAGCAAAAGTAAAACACTGAGTTCAAATATAAAATACAGTGTGTATTGAAAGATGCAATGAATATTAAAAAGCCAAAAGGGGCATGTAGAGATTGTTGCTTAGGCTTAGGTGATCTACTGTTCCTGTCTGGCCCCATGTGGTAAAAGCAACCATCATCATGTCATGATGATGGTGAGGAATAAAATGACACAAATATTTATGTATAAAATTAGGTAGGTATATTGCATTGAGATTACAATATTTTGTACAAGTTCTCAATATATGTACGAGGACATTTATTTAAAATGCAAGTACAGTTATAGTAGTCTTATACAGTAATAAAAAATTTCACCCCAAGAAAATATTTATCTTCATGAGTTGGTGATAAGTGAGCTCTATATAATTGTAATGAGTTAAACATAAAAAAATTGAAAATAAACTTTTATTAACTATCTTCAGAATAGTTCCCTCTTCCAAATGATTTGAAATAGTTTCCATTGGGACTCGCTCTGTTAAGCTGGTAAATAGGTTTCTTCTTAAATGCCTAAATATCTTCTATCTTCTTGTTTTATCCCAGTAATAATTTAAATATAATTGTAAGTATATTTAGTATGATCAATGGAACTGTAAAAGAAAGTTTTTTTTTAGTAGGTAGGTACCTAATGCATAATTCTAAAACATTATAATTGTATGTAAAAATCAACATCAAATAAAATTATAATAAATACCCATTAGAAGTATGTCAGTGGATAAATACTAAAAAGTAAAGGCCGCATAATTAAAAAAAAAGTTAGTAAATACTTTTACTAACTTTTTATTGTTTTAACAAATATTAACTATTGGAGTATTTGCCTATCTCTAGTACCCATATATTGTCTATTAAACCTCTCAAGCGATAGTTATGAGAATTAAAGCTTTATTTGCTAAATTTGCAATATATTGAAACAACTTACTTCTAGTGACTGTCCGTATAGACCTAACTAAATTTAAAATTTGAAACTTGACTGTTGATTGATCTTCAAATCCTTGGTTTTGGTTGATGGCTCCCCAACCCACTGAAAACAAAAGAATGAATGAATAAACGAAATAATATTTATTTTTCTCATCATCACATCACAGAGTAACAGTAAATTATTACATTTTAAATAGAGACTGGTGTCTGAGATAGGTAACCTGTGTTACAGATCACCAGGCTGCCCTCTGACGAGACGAATTACATTACTATATTGACGTTTCGTAGTTTATTCATTGAATACAAACATTAGACAAAGAAAAAAAAAAGAGATTAACAATTATTAATTGTGAATTTTAATATATTAAGAATGTAACAATCAAAGTAGGTATATCTTGAAATAGCAAGATTAGAATTTGTAAACTACCTAATTATGGAGAGAGGTTAAGCTGTGTACTCTACTTACTCTTTTGCATAAATCTTTCTTCGTGCAGCACGCAGACTGCGTTCAAGCATAGCAACGAAGCCTCAAATAAATTCCATAAAGTTAGCATATTGAGAAGTATCTATATTAAATTAAACTAATGAAAATAATCGGTATCTGCTGTTGTGACAGGTACACAAGTCAAATAATAATGACATTTGAGTTGACTTGACATTACTATAACAAGCGGGCAGGATTGACATCAGCTAAAATTTCGTACATTCCATGTCACGCAGTAATTATTCTTTATTTATTAAATATTTCAAAAAAGGATTCTTGAGAAGTGTTGAGATGGCAGAGGTGTCTAACCGCCAATATTCTGCATAGCACCGACTACACTGCATAGCACTAAAAGTCGATACCTCCCACGCAAAAAGTCGTAACACGTTTTTTTGGTATAATGAGATTTTAGTACTACAGTTCATTATTATAGAAATACTAAAATCCTTGAAAACAATATTTTCATATTTACATTAAATACCAAGATTCTTACCCGGTAATAGTCTTATCATGTTTAAATTGCCACGCATATGGTCGTGCCAACAGTTGCGACGATTTACGTTGAACTATTGGACCGCGCACCGGCTAATTACGGCACAGTACCGACGTCGTAAGATGTAAACAGTACAAAATATTACTTTGGAATTTGAAAATCTAAAAACAACAAGAAACTGTGTGTGTTTTGTACTTTACTGTTTTGTTTTTATTAGATACTAGTACTATGAGTAATGTAGGGTCATCAAAGATTTAAAATTAGCTTTAAATAACCAAAATGATTCGAACGTGAAAATAACGGCTAATGAACGTTGACAAAATGGTAAGTTTATTTCTTACTTTAATTTACTATCATGATTTGCATGTTTATCCTAATCGTGTTAGTAAATTGTTTTTAAGTATATAATGATTTTCATCACTATTTTCGTAAGTTAATAATTTGAAATACGTCCGACGCAAAACGTCGAAACATGAAAGTTGCGATTTTATGCGCGGTCGATATTATCGTATTTAAAAAATCTGTACGCAGCATAAAGTCTTATGTCTGACATACGACCTTATTCGTGCTGTATTCGTTGTGCTTTTTAATAGTATAAGGTCGTAACAAATAGATACGACTTTGCGACAACAAGAATAAGGTCGTAAGTTTTTATTTTTGCCTATTTTTACGAAAATATGAGTTTTTAAATCAATCAAAAGGCCCCATTATCCCCTTTAACCTTCAATCATTGCTATATTCTAAAATTAATCCCACACTATCGTTTGCGGCTGATCAAGACAAAGATGAAGTTAAGAATCAAAAAAACTCTCCTGAAAAATCACAAATTTGGACATACGACCTGATGCGCGGGAGGTGTCGAAGTGTACTTATTACTTACAAGTAAAAACTTAAGGCTTTCTTTACTTGCAGATAAAACGGTAAATTAATAAATAATTTAACGATCTCACGATGATACATATTATTTATTGTGTACCTACATGCACGCAGCAAATTTTGCATCTGTCTGATATACTTACTTCCTCTTAGGCTCGATTTTACCAATGTCGGATAGCGTTTATCCAAGGAATAAGACAGACGTGTTGACGGAATTTCTATACGAAAGCTGTCAAAACGTCAAATTTATTCCTCGATTAAAGTTATTCGACGTTGGTGAAATCGGCACTTAGACTTTTCCCAATTATCTTGGGGTCAGCTTCCAGTGTAACCAGATGCGGCTGAATACCAGTATTTTACACGGAGCGACTGCCATCAGACCTCCGCAACCCAGTAACTGGGCAATGCCGATTTCCTAAGGTTAAACCGTTTGTCAGACTTTCGGGCTTCTGATTACCCGTAACGACTGTCATAGGTATTCGTATGACACCCGGGACCGACGGCTTAACGTGCTCTCCGAGGCACGGAGGGGTCTCGATGTGTAACAAATCTGTCTGATATAAATCTTGCAAATCAATTTTAAGCTACTAAGGCCGCGTTCCCACGTTGTCGTGACGACAGATAGTCGTGTAGTTTTAAGTGTCGTGGCTTAATTTAAATGGCGGTGTTCACATGTACGACGACACGATTAACTGTCGTTCACGACTTGTTTTTGCAGTGACGATAGATTGTCAAGTCAATGGGAACGGCTAGCACGACAGTCGTAAAACGTGACGGCATATCATGTGTCGTTGTTACGTCTATCTGTCGTGGCCACGATAAAAATATCGTCTCGTCTTGTAGCTTGCTACTGATGTTCAAACGACAAAGCCACTGCCGTGAAACGATAAAATGTCGTCGCGATCCAATGGGAACAGCTAGATACGATAGTCGCTAAACGATAAAAAAATTTGACGACAAACAGTCGTTATAATGGGAACAGCTAGAGACGACAGTCGTCCAACGATAAATTAATCGTCACGACATAATGGGAACGCGCCCTTACTGTTACTGTTTTGCATACCTACATTAATCAAAGAATCCAATAATATTTAGGTTTAAGGGGTTTTCACTTGATTATAAAAATTTAGAAAAAATATTTCATGTAAAAAGTACAAGTACTTACATTACTTTAGAATATATGAGAATTTTATTTTCTGGTTTTATTTAGTACAAAATAAATAATCGATAAAGCTCTTAATTGAATCCGTTGAGATAATTCCAACTGAATCATCAATTTTCCATTACCTCAGTCTAAAAAATAACTAGTAATAAATTAACCTCCTAATCTTGTAAGAAGTGCAACAGAATAACCTGAATACGTCATACAATAAAAGTCCGTGAACATAAAATAATTAGGTATGCTAGAATTAAAGTTTTATAAAACTTCACGTGTAGTGATAGCCTAGCGGTTGAACGCTTGCCTTCCATGTAGGCACAAACTATATAGGGATACAATCATGTAGGAAGCTGGTTCAATCGCGGCCCGCACCTCTGACTCTTCGAATTCATGTGCAGATCAGAATTTGATTCTCACTTGCGTTAACGGTGAAGGAAAAACATTGTGCGGAAACCTGAACAACTGAGAGGGCTCCATAAAGTTCTCAATGGTGTGTGTAGTTTGCCAACCCGCACCCAGGCCAGCGTGGTGGCACTAAGGCCTAAACTCTTCTCATTCTGAGAAGAGATCCGTGCCCAGCAGTGGGACAGTAACAGGCTAATTATGTTACCTATGTCTAAAAGTTCACCTCATTTTCTATATTGTATTTTAAATGTGTTCAGTAAATATGTTTTTGTGAAGTTCACCGATATCGGTGGTACCCTATGATAGTCACCGTATTATGTGGCCAGAATCAGCTAGTATGCAAGGCAAGGCAAGGCAAGTTGCTGTGTGTATCCTGACCATTTATTTCCAGATTGCTACAATAAAGAAATAACCCTTTAGTCATTGTTGCGAGCAATAACCAAACGCCAACGATTCAATTTCAAATATGTCAAAGTCAAATAGTCAGTCAAATGTAAATGTTTATTCAGTTTTTCAGCTGCAGCCGCATACTATTTGATGAAATCGGGTGAATTCAAGAAAACAACATTTTTACTGAAAGGGTATTTAATGTTGATCCTGAAAGTTACCTGAAAAAGTTTGAATAGAAGCTTCTAACAATCTTTGATAAGGCGAATGTGAATTTGTAAAAGAAAAAAAATGTCTGCGAATAATCCGCCGGCTTGCAGCGAAAACAATCGATCTGTTATTATTGACAAAATGGATATCGACGTTAAGGATGAAATCGAATGTACACAGGCTTTCGAGCTGTTGGTGGAAATCGAGAAAGGTATTTTACCCAAGTTTAGTGATACGTTATTTAATGTAATATTAAAAACATGGTGTTAGAACAACATACGTTTTTTTACTTAATTCGTGCTTGGTTGTCAGTAACCAGATCATAGCGAAAGTAGTTAAAGCTAGGTAGCCTAGCCATGGGCGTAGCCAGGATTTCGTTCAGGGTGGGGTAAAGCAGCTCGAGTTGCAGTACCTAAATCTTTAATTTTTTTAGTAAATCTGGAAGTGTATAATGTGGTTCTTGGGGCAACATTTCTCATGCTCACCTTTTTGAGGCCCATATAAGTAGGTACCTATAGCCGGGCATTGGTCTACCTATTTTAGTAGACATGGGTTATGAGTTGGCTGAATCTGGACTATTTACCTATTCTGCCCTGTGCCAGGTTCGGGTAAGCGTCCCATTTGCCCAACACTAGTCACGCCCGTGAGCCTAGCCCTCTTCATCCTTGTAAGCTGTTGCTCTATTTTCTGCTATAAGCCACTTTTTTCATTAATGTTATTTGGAGATTAATTTATCTATACTAATTATTATAAAGAGGAATGATTTGTATTTTTGGATTTTTGTATGTAACAAATAAACTTAAAAACTACTGGACCGATTTCAAAAAATCTTTTGCCATTAGAAAGCTACCTTATCACTGAGTAACATAGGCTACGGGCGGAGCCGTGAGGACACAGCTAGTTATTTATAAACCAGCACAGCATCTGTGCTTACATAGGTAGTCAACACACTGCCTCAATTCAAGCACAGTACTAGTGGGCTAAACATCATGAAAAGACCTGCCTGATAGATATTTCTCGATGGCATGTGAAGCCAAGTCAGAGGCCCATCATGTGTGGCATAAACTCTGACACCAGGTGTGTCACTAACCACACGAAAAAGACAGAAGAAAGACTGGTGGGCTGGTATTACAGAGACAGAGCAGTGAGTGGGAGTGGATGTATAATGCACAACTAAAAATGGTATATCCGTAGTGTCCGACAATTACATCCAAGCAATGATATTATGTACACTAAAATAAGTAGATAAGCTAGTGATGCTCCAAATTTGACCTTTTAAAAACAGGACAATTGGCAGGTCCTACAGATAGCTATCTCTTTCACTCTCATACTTTTTCCATATCTTCATCTTACATTAGAGATACTAGTGTAAATAATGCAGAGTCAAATTTTAAATGCCTTGTTCTATGAGGTAACATAATCTATAGTATAAAATATCATTGCATCCAAGACATTGTATGATGTTTAAGTTTTAACAATATTACTGCATGTTCACCGGATACATTACCTTTCATCTCCTCTTTCCTCAAAGATGGGTTGCATAATTTGCTTATGCTTATACTAGAAATAGTAATAACTATGTTTCTCATTCTCATCTAATTCATTCATTTTGTTGAGATATGTTTTTTTTTAAATGTTTGCAGATGAAGACTTTGAAAATGAAGATGTTATACATCATGTGATTGAAATTGCTGATTTTGATCCTGGCACAAATGTTTTAATCTTAAATGACACCTCACATCCAAATACTAATTTGGAGGAGGTCAAGGATGTTAGCAAAAGCATAGCTCTAAATAGTAACACTGAACCAAAAGTTGCCAATTCAGCTGATAATTCAGATTTAAATAGTAAAACAAACCAAGATAAAGTGCCAGTAGAGTGCTCAGATACAAATCCAGTACCTGGATGTTCTAAAGCCCTAAATTATGAACAGGTAGTGCCACAAACCTCCCAAAAAGGGAATGTTCAGCTGTATGCTGAAGACACAGGTCCCCAATTGTACAATGCCAAAGGTTCTTTAGTCACAGCGCCAATAATAACAAAGAATTTGCCAAAAGTATTTGAATATCTGCCTGTATACGGAAAGCCTAAAGAAAAGAAAAAGATAAAAGAATTCTTTAGAAATAAAATTAGGGAGTTTGTTGGATGTGACTTAAGTGATAATGAGTTTAGTCTATTGGAAGATTACTGCAGGTGAGTTTAAAATATTTAACTTAAAACCATAAATAGCTATGTAATTATAGGTGGTACAATAAAATTTCATTTGTGTTGCTCTAAATTACTTTAATTAGTTATTGAATGCCAGATTTATGGCAAAAATACTAAAATAAGATATTTTCAGTTAAATTTAGGACTGAAAAAAATATTGCAGATGAATAAAATTTAATACCCAGACATTATTTGATTTTGGTAATAAAAAATAAATAAAGTTAAGTAGGTCTGTGATGTCATTTCTTTATGGATCTTTTATTTTGAGCAAAAATTTACTGACTACGAGAGCTCGAATTGGTGCTTGCTAAAATCACAGCGATAAGAATACCTACCACATATTTTTCAGTCCTGAACACTTAAAAACAGGAAAAGAAACAGTGATGGGGACCAGCGTCCCAGTCATGGGAGTTGTATCGGGAAACATAATACACAATTTAAATGAAGTTCCTGAGACCGATGAGGCTCCGAACCTCTGCATCCTCAAAAAGAACAAGCTGAGGAACGAGAAGGACACCAAAGGTCTATTTACCAAGAAGCTGAAATACAGAGGCGTTAGAAACCTACCATTTACGCAGGAGGTAAGTTGCTTGGAAGATAAATGGAATGCAAGCATTTTTATAGCTTGCCCAAATGAGGCGTTCTACGCATGAGTCGAGTTGCGCGTTGCCAATCGCGTGATTGTAATTCATACATTCTGTCTACTGAATGGCTACAATTCAATTCAATTCCTTTATTTCAATCAACAGTTGGATCATATAATAGCATTCGGTACATTAAATAAAAAATAAAATAAAATAAAAAATAAAATATTGAAAAAAAAAAAAAAAATAAGACAAAACACAACACACAATTTCATTATTACAAATTAAAATGCAAAGTCAACCAATTAAAATTAGAAATAATCATAAATTAATATTTAGAAATAATAACTCATATAAAAGTCATTTAATTAATTAATAATTATCATTTATTCAACATTTCAATATTGTAAAATAGAAAAGAGGGACAGATAATGAACAATAATGGATATTCTATTCTATTCTATTCTAATAATGTGTTATGATTATTTCATTTTATTGTTATAGTCACTACATTAAGCATACAACAATGGTTAATGTAGTGACAATCGAACCTCTCAGCCATCATCCTCAAGATGGTGTTGGAGCTGGCGCGGACCCTGCGCACCAAGGATGTGCACCGTTTCCGCATCGTCGCATAAAAGCAGTCAATGCGCGACTCAGCGAACATCCCCGACGCACTGCAGTACCGAGGCAGCCCCAACAACATCCTGTAGGCATTGTTGAATTGGACTCGTAGGGCGCTGTACTGTTTTTGAGTATAGTTAGCCCACAGGGCACTCGAATACAGACTGGTGCAATACGCTCTGAAAAGGGTGTTTTTTACCTCCTTCGAGCATCGTGCAAACCTGCGAGCTATCATGTTCGCTCTAACAGACAACGCCCTACGTTCCCGCTCTAAGTCTGAATCGTCTTTTAGGTCAGAGGTCACAAGATGCCCAAGGTATTTAAAAGTGTCAACCCTATTTAGCGGTGCATTATTTACCTTGATGCTAGGGATACTATCTGGACATTTACCCTTGGCCCGAAAAACCATACATTCACTTTTCTTGGTGTTATAGAGCAGGCCATGACTGAGAGCATATTCCTCACAAATGCCGAGCAGCTTAGACAAGCCACAGACCGAGGCGCTCAGCAGCACCATGTCGTCCGCATAGCTAATATTGTTTACACAAACTCCACCAACATGACATCCGACATGCGTGCTGCTCAGCCCCTCGATGAGTGCGTTTACATAAAGATTGAAGAGCGTTGGTGAGGTCAACCCCCCCTGCCTCACCCCCCACTCCAATCTGTATGGTTCAGACAGCATCCCCGACCATCGAACTGCGCTGACCTGGTTCCCGTACCAATATTTGAGAATACGAATGCATTCGCTTGGCAGGGGTGTGTTGTTAAGTTTATCCCAGAGGACATCATAGGAAATCAGGTCAAACGCTTTCGTAAGGTCGAGGAAGCAAGCATAGACTGGTGTTTTGCGATCAGTATAGTACTTGACAGTCTGCTTCAAACACAGAATAGCAGTGTCAGTGGAGAGTCCCGTTTTGAAACCGAATTGATTGTCATGTAACTCGAGACAGCCACTCATCAGTGTGTTAAGAAGACTGTCAAGCACCTTAGACAGAATTGTAGCCAGAGAGATGGGTCTATAGTTATTAGCGTCGCTTATATCACCAGTTTTACTTTTCACGATCGGTACCATACGACTACGTGCACGGAGGCTACGCGCGACTCGACTCGCGCCTAAAACGCTTCTACTGGACAGGCTATTAGCAGTCAACAATGTCAATAACAATATAAACATAAATAATTGATCCTTGGTTTCAATTCAAAATTAAGTAATCTGCTGTATATCATATCATTTAGGCCCGAATTAATAAACAGCTCGCATGTGAGATAAGTGTAGTTTTAACAAGACTTCAGAAATATTAAAAAAAAAAGTCAAATGTATGGAATTTTACTTTATGGTAGCTGCTGTTAGAAGATCTGTCAAATGAGAGCTGTTTATTATATAATACGGGTCTTAATGTGATTATAGTTGTAAGTATTTTGGTCAATCAATCATTTCAGTTGACATGAGATTGATGAGATTTGGCAACACATTCAATTTATCTATCAGTTTATTTCCCCTCGTTAACTGCCTCGTTGGTCTAGTGGTGGCAAGTGCGACTGCTCACTGTGAGGTCCTGGATTCGAACCCCAGGTTGGGCAAAGTGTTATTGGGTTTTTCCGTGTAGCAGACTGAACTTTGAATTTGTGCCCAGTTGATGGCAATAGGTTCCCTCCTATTACATGGGACTTAAACATAACGGGCGAAATGAGGGTGTTAATAATTATACACTTCTGCCTAATCCTTCGGGGAATACAGGTGTGATGTTATGTAAATCTATTTCCCACTTTTATTAATTTCCAGTATCCCAAGTCGATTTCTAAGTATTTGCAGCCAGAAACAATACTCTTTTAATATGCTACTTGCAGGTGTATCACATGTCAGCCACCAGAGTTTCAGATAACCACGATGTAGACCTGGAACCGGGCAAGGATATATTGTACCGAGTGAGGGTCTACAGGCCCTATGCCTACAGCTTGGCCAAGGACAGATTTGTAAGTATTTATCTGTGAAATTATGACATCTTTTTGACATAAGCGTTAAGCCCACTAGCAATTTAAATTGTTTAAGTTGACTTCTTGCAACCGACAATAACTGTGTATACACCGGCAGCAAGTCAAATTATGTACGTTTTACTGACTTGCCTGACTTGCCGCAAGCTACTTTTGAAGGTTTTAACAAAACTTCATTTCAGTGTTAACAGGTAAGCAAGCGCTTGCGCAATATAACTTGCGATTGGATTTTGATTTT
The DNA here is from genome assembly GCA_910594945.2 of Amphipyra berbera. Taxonomy (NCBI): domain Eukaryota; kingdom Metazoa; phylum Arthropoda; class Insecta; order Lepidoptera; family Noctuidae; genus Amphipyra; species Amphipyra berbera. The sequence goes on along the minus strand of OU343136.1, from coordinate 1,090,706 downwards.
AAAATACATTACCTTTAAAGTAAGGTTCGTATTTCGGTGCCTCTTACTATGTACTAGGTATTCTGTAATCTTATTTCTATTGTTCATACAGACTCGCACCCGACACTCCGTATTCTGCTGCGACATCATTCTGACTGGCAGACACAAGCTGTCGGACCTACGAGATCGCTTCGTGTGTCACAACGACTTTGATATGCGAGTTGACGTGTCGAACCATCCTGATATGTTGCCCAACACTAAGGCTAAGGTATGTTGTGGGTTTCTGGAATAACATAATAATCAGCCCATTACTGTCCAACTGCTGTGCACGGGTCTCTGCCCCTGCTGGCACGGATCTCAGAATAAGAAGGGTTTACGCCTTAGCCCGCATCAGGTCAGTACCACACAGGCTTGCTGCAGGCTAGTATCGAACTGAGATCCTCCTGTATGTAAGGTGAGCATTCATCTGTTAGGCTGTCACTGTCACACACAAATATTGGAATACCCATACAAATTGCTAGCCTAAAAACGTCAGGCTTCTGACAGGCAGCATTATCACCTGTGCGAAAAGATGTCGATAGAGACGCTGATTATCTCATTGTCTACTATGAGAGCGCTCTCATTGTCTACCATGAGGAGGTACTGTTTGTACTTGCATAAGTACGGACTTATGCAAGTACAAACAGTACCTCCTATTTTCTCACACCGTTAATTCAGCCCTCATCAAGCTGTCTCCCTTCCAGTCCTCTCGCCAGCAACGCCCTAGGCCGAGGTCCGAGTCCCATTAGAGGTTGCCCTTAGAGCTGTTGCTGCTAGTTAGTAGTCATGATGTTAGTAGTAGTAGTAGTTAGTTTAGGTTAAGTATTTTACTCTCGTCCCCATTGGTTGGAGACCTTTCAGGTCTCGCCAATAACTGCCCGGTTGTAGAAACGGTCCGCAAGAACATCAACAAAAAAGAAAAAAAAAACTTTTTTCGGCATAGGCTCAGCGGGTAAGCAAGTGTTCTGTATCAATAAAATATTAGTTTTATACTTGCCTAATAGTAACCCGCCTTCGTTGTTACCGGTTCTTAGCCACATGTCATATTCTATCTTAAATAACTGTGGTTTAATTCCAGGAGGTGTTTCCTTCTGGCTTCTTATTCATAAACAACGTGTTCTACGTGGACACGCGCGAAGGTTGCATCGACTACAGCGAACCGATACGAGAGTGGGCGATCCAGAAGAACCTCGGAGAGTTTCCTAAGAAGGACATGTGTAGCGTCAGGTTGGAAGAACTCGTTTTGAAGTTGGGATATCCTGAGGTGAGCGGAAAGAAGTCAATTTATAGAATTAACGTGCTTTTGGATAAGATACCTTAATTTCTATTACTAATAGTTCCATTGCAACTAAAATTGTTTTATGACCTTGTCAATAGGTTTTGTTATTCTGAAACCGACTTAGTTTATATCAGCATAAAGTTTAGTTTAGCGAAACGCCATGAAGAAAAGAACGCGATAAATTCCGTAGAGTTTTGACAATTTTTTTCCATCCACAGGTATACGTCCACCAAGGCAACTGTGAGCACGTATTTCTGTTCTCCGAAATACGTTTATTAAACCCGATGGATCCTTTACGCCTTAGCAACTATCCGTGTTCGACCGCGATCGCTCAAAATCAAACTGTGTATTGCACAACATGTGCCGAATTTTCTGCCAAATGGATTGTAGTGGGGTGCAGTCGTGTCCCATTCGATCCCGCCTTCTTCTGCGAAACTTGTTTCAAACAATACTTGTATAAAGATGGCCAGAAAATTGGAGAATTCAAGGCTTACTCATACAGAGGTAATGCGTTGAACGTCCTAAAGCCTCAATGACGAGGGCCTCTAGTTCCGGAGTACGATTTTAATTAATCGTAAGTGCTAACTTATAGAGGTGGGCAAGACGGAAGGTAACAGACGCCATGTTTTAAAACTCGAATTACATGCACGTGCGACCAAGCGGCTCCACTCTAGTCGAAATTGGATGACGCGAGACTTCGGTCAATATTTTTCCGTTCTAAAGCCGAGATTCTTAAAAAAAAGGCTGATCACTGAACAGGTCTGTCAGTGCTAAAAGTATGGCGAGTGATACAATAGACGGGGTTATAGTCTTTGTGATAATAGTTTATTTGTGTTCCTATTCGATAGGCCGGTATTGGCAGAGCGACCCAGGGGCCATATTTGGGGCTCTTCCTAAAAAGGTGCTAAAAATATGGTCTGATTACGCTTATTGATATTATGGAGAGTGCATGAAAATATAATTGATAAGCTCTTTTTTTGTTCTTTGTTTAAGACCAGGGATCTTGTAATAAACTTTTGTAAATACTGATTCTGATCATAAAGATTATCCTCCATTCTCCATGCTAATTGATGTGATGAAGAGCATAACGTTTTAACCAGATGCAGAAATAGCAATCTGACCAGCGACACTCAATAAAGAACATCACAATAGCGTTTAATCAGCGTATGCGCCGCGTCCGTGCAAAACGCTGCGCTATCGTTGTACACACGGTGTCGACGCGCCGTGTGCGCTGCGCTCACGCTTGCCTGGAGCGGCTCCGTTGGGCGAACGCAACTGTGGTATGACCCTGTGTTACACTGAAAAATTATTATAATTATAAACGGTGTAAATAGACTCTTAACGAAGCCGAAAGGCACTTATTCTCCACGTCATTGCGATATTTTTTTGTTCTGGACTATGCCTGGGAACCTTCTTGTTACGGAGATATTAGAGGTCAAAGTTCCAACGTTTTCACAACTTTTAAAAAAAATATTAGATTTGAAGGTTGCAAATGTACTTGAACTACCTCCATTTCCGTTTACTACTCATTGCATCTATTAGCACAGTGTTTTGAGTGCGTTACATTGAGCTTTACAGTAAAACAACATTTTTCACCCATAAAAAAAGTAGTTTCCCAGCGACAATTTTTGCGTAGGGTTACTTAGTTTGATGTGCTGAATGCATGGTTGACGGCTTCGTGAAGGGTCTTTTTACACCTTGTATAAGTATGTATAATGTTTTAATTCTAAGTTTTAAGCATGTTTATAATAAAAGGCTCTTTGAGCCAATTAGAAGGGAAATGCACGAATAGCTGTGATGTGTAGAGAATTAAGTGTCAAACAAACTCAAATCGATAATTTATTTGCAATCATATAGTACATGGTGTAAAATAAATATTTAAAAGTGAGTACATACCTGTGTTTTTTATGATCAGATATGCTTCATTATAACACTAATAAAATTACCCTAATAAAATGATTTTTTAGGGTAACAATGTAAACTATTTACTGGATATCTATAATGCCTCTAACTAAAGTATCAAGACTGTACCGCAGATGACGTCAACTCCATCCTTTGCGTGTTTGGACTGATTGATACATTTATCTGAGATCAGCAGCTGATTGGTCCAATCAAGATAGCGCGTTCCCACACCGACGTGTTATTTGTGGAACTTGCGGAATATCATCAAGTCGTGTGGGGCATTTGTTTCTATGTAATTGTCTGAGGTATGCCGCGAATACACGTAAGTGTGAAACCTTGGAACGTTGTCAGGTAGAAGATTATGACTTCATGATTTATATTCTTCTCACGAGACGTAGGTATAAACTAGTAAAATTAATGTAATGCCTGAAAATAATTCAGTTATCTAAAACACTAGCTGTGTTCTCACGGCTCCGCCCGCGTAATAAGTTTTATTCCAGTAATAAATATAGCCTATGTTACTCAGTGATGATGTAGCTTTCTCACGGCAAAATAATTTTTTGTTCAGTAGTTTTAAGTTTATTCGTTACATACAAAAATACAAATATTTCCTCTTTATAATATTAGTATACATATAGTTAGCATAATCAGCCCATTACTGTCTCACTGCTGGGCAAGGATCTTCTCAGAATGAGAAGGGTTAAGACCTTAGTCTAGCTGGCCTGGTGTGGGTTAGCGGTCTCCACACATCATCGAGCATCGAGAACTATCTATTTGGAGCCCACTCTAGTGTGCAGGTTTCCTCGTGATATTTTCCTTCACCGTTGCTGCAGGTGGTAATCAAACTCTGAATTCATCTGAAAATCTCCTAACTTACCTGAAAGAGGTGCACCCTGTGACTACCCGATGAGCTTCTGATTGGTTTAAATTGCTATAGCCTTATGGTGGCATTCCAAGCCAATAGTGGCCGGCAACGTCATCAATGCGAGCGGTGAATATAGTTACTAACCTATAATGTGCTGACTATGGGGATTCATGGGGATTTAATTTATTCGCCCCCTATTACATGGGACTTAAACATAACTGGCAAAATGAGGGTGTACTAAAAACACCTCTGCCGAACCCTTTGGGGAATGCAGGGCGTGATGTTATGTTATGGTGATTCTCTTTGTGGAAGTGGCCTTAATTGCCTGCAGCTAACTTCTATTAGTCTAATTAAAAAAAAAACTTACGAATTCTTCTTCCTTCGTGTTGGCACGAGAATAGCTCATGTAGTGGTGAAAAGATTAGCTAGTCAGCAAGGTTGATAGCGAGGCTGACTGCCCAGGGAGCGCCGGACGCTCGTGGAGGCTTTCAATGAAGCTCTTTCCAAATAGTTTAATTTTGAAAGAAAGAAATAAAGAAAATTATTTATGTAAGTCTCGTTACAGATATAAAAACACATTAAAAGACAGAAAAAAAACAACAAAATAAAAAAAGTTACATGCTTCCACGAGACTAAAAAGGAGTCCATCTCAGCATAATGCTGCTACACCGAAGTATAAAACATAACATAACATCACGCCTTATATTCCCCGACGGCTTCGGCAGAGGTGTTTTATAGTACATCCTCGTTTCGCCAGTTACGTTTAAGTCCCATGTAATAGGTGGCGAATATTGCCATTAACCGGGCACAAATCCAGACTCCGGGCTGCTACTGAGGAATTCCACACGGCAAAACTCAATAACACTGCCCGACCTGGGGATCCAACCCAGATACCCTCGATCAGCAGTCGCGCTTGCCACCACTAGACCGACGAGGCAGTTATCATCGAAGTATAGCAGCGCTGGTTTTTTACTATTGCTGCAGAGTACCCTCTTGTGTTCTGAGAGCCGTGGATGATATCTACTTAATTATCAGACTCATCGAATAGGTACTTTGTAAAGCTTAATTAAAGTATTTTTAGATCCTTGCTTTTTGGTTTAGAATTATCGATGTACCCCTGAATCCTCATTTATATGTTAACGTAACTAGTAACTATGACAATCTCGTGGGCGACGAGATTATCCCAGTTCTAGTTCCATTCCATCATCATTAGCGTTGATCGGATAGTCAGGTATCATCTATTGAGGTCTAGGATGGGCTAAGATAACTGGGTCAGACTTGTCTAAAACGGGAGACACGACGACATAACTACTGTATGCAGTTCACTGATATTATTTTGTTCGACTGTAAATGTGATGTAAAGCGTCCGTTTTAACGTTGTTTTTAAGCGACTTCCAAAAAAAGGAGGAGGTTCTCAATTCGGCTGTTTTTTTTTTGATGTTTGTTACCTCACTACACTCTCATTTATGAACCGATTTAAAAACAAAAAAATTTTTTTTGAAAAATCATTCTTTCGAAATGGTCCCATTTAAATTTGGTGAAGCTCTGATGAAGAACTTCGTAGATAGACAATGGAACTCCTCAATGACGAACAGTACGCATAATGTGATGATGTGATTATGTTACGAGTAGCGTCTTTAGTAGGTCCAACCATGTTTTAATTAAGGCCACTAAAATGAAAATAATAAAAACGACTTCAAAAAAACGTGGAAAAGAATAAAATAATATTACCATGGTATAAAATTAACGATTTCAGAAATCGGTCCTAATCCACGCTGAACCAAATTGAAGGCACCGACTTCTGAAATTGTTAATTTTACACCATGGTAATTATTTCATTCTTTTCAACGTTTTTTTGAAGTCGTTTTTATTTTTGTTAAAATGTTTTTTTTTTTTAAATTGAACTGCCTCGTTGATCAGTGGTGGCAAGCGCGACTGCTAATCGTGGAGGTCCTGGGTTCATTCCCCATGTCGGGTAGTATTATTGGGTTTTTCCATGTGGAATATCTCAGTAGCAGCCCGGTGTTTGGATTCGTGCCCGGTTGATGGCAATAGGCTCGCCCCCTATTACATAAGACTTAAATATAACAGCGAAAATATCGTCACCGGAAAGCCAATATTAATTAAGCGCCATTTTTGGCCAAAATGAGTTATATATATCGTTGGATTCGATTTAAAAAACCCAATCCAACGATATATACTTATAACTCATTTTTGCCAAAAATGATGCTTAAGTAGTATTGTCTTTCCGGTGACGATATACACTTCTGCCCAACCCTTCGGGGAATACAGGCGTACATGTTATTTTATGTTTTATAGTGAATCATTGAAGTAACACTAGGTAACAAGCGCACTATTTATGTATTAATTATAATTTTGTGGTTAATGGGCGAGTACCTACCTACAGCAAGCTACAGCTATTGTGGTTCTAACACATGGTTATCATTGTTTGGCCTGAACACATATTTATTTATAGCTGTACTCATCCTTTTCTAGACATTATGCCACCACTGAATAATATCAGTTCTAAGAAAATTGTGTTTAATGTATTTAATACAACAGCATTTATACATAGTGGTGGTATTTTCTATAAGAGCGCCTGTGTATGATTGTAGGCAGTAAATAGAAGATGGTGAGCAGAGGTGTTCTCATATAATATAGGAGTATGTACCCATGTCACGCTTCTTGCATTAAGTCTCATGTAATAGGCAAACTCATAAAATCAGGCATAAATGACAAACTTTTACACAGTGTTCAATACGTTTAACTAATCACATCTATGTAAAAAAAAAACGAGATCCAAGTGTTTTTTTCTAACAAAAAATAATAATGTTTTAAATTGCCTGTACTCTCTAAGAATAAACTCCTCCATTTCTTATGCATCGACCGCCATTGGGGTGCGTGCTAATTCCGTGCCGTGTTTTACCTAAACAGCGAAGTGAAAAATGTAAAAAAAATAAATAAAATAAAGTAAAATTCAAGTTGAAAAAAAAATTTTGGTTAGAAAAATAAACACTTGGATCTCGTTTTCTTTTTGCATAGATATATTCAGTTACACTTACTGAACACTGTGTAAAAGTTTGTCCAGGTATTTTGGTTGGACTTTATATAGACAATGTATAAATATTTTTCGGGCGAAATGATGGTGGTAGGTTCCTCGTCTCTAATAATTACGGCTCGAATTCCGGGCGATGAAGGGGAATTGTAGTCTTAATCCATCCGTTTACGAACTGTTCAATCTTCTTCCAAAAGGCCTTTCCTGAACAGGGTACTGTCCTTATCAGGATAATGTGCTTATCAGGGTAATCTACAGGATGCGTTGCTACTCATCTGTTGGATAGGCATGTTTTAATTCGGCTATTTTCATGACCTGACGTGATGCCCCGTTGCACTAATATCAATCCCACTAATATTATAAATGTGAAAGTTTGTGAACATGTTTTGATGTTTATTACACAATAAACGACTGAACCCATTCGGATGAAATTTGGCATATAGATAGACCATGTACTGGATTAACACATAAGATACTTTTTAACCGGGTACATGAAGAAGTTCCTCTAGGATGCGACTGAAACCGCGGGCAGCAACTAGTTCCTTATTATTTTCAAGAGCTAAATGGATGACACCTGGTATAATACCTATTATCTGTTATTATATAGGGTGTAAACGAAATAATGTAATTCTTTCAAACCTCGTGATGTACTGCTGACATAGATTAACCCTGCACGGAATACTTTTGGATTCAATAAAATAAAAATTACAAAAAGTAAACATGTGTTCTTAACGTGAGGCATTTTAGCGCCTCGAGCGTATTGCGCGGTCATCTAACCAGGGGCGCTAAAATGCCTCACTTTTTTTTTTGTATTGAATTCTAAAGTATCCCATACAGTGTTAATCTATGTCAGTAGTACCTATATGACGAGGTTTGAAGGAATTACATGATTTTGTTTACACCCTGTATAACAAGTACCACAAGGACTCCATTAAGTAGCTCTACGATTAGTATCAAGACGCAAGTGACATAACCATCACATATTTTTATCCTTACGTAGGTGTAAGTATAGCAAATTGTAGAGCATGGTAAATTGTAAAATGAGTATAGCATCAAGCTGATAAGTTACGGTCTTGTCAGTAGGGCTGCCTACCTTCGTACACGTAATAAAATAAAAAAACATATTCGAAATATTTTGCAAGAGATAAAGAAAAACGGTGTTTTGTCATTGACGAAGTGTTTGGTGCAGTGAGCGATTAGCTTCTTGCGTTACTCGTACACAGAATAAATATTCGTATGGCCTACCCTACAGATAGTTGTTCGGGGTCTAGGTGTGTCTGTAAACTCACCCACGATACAGGACAAATCCATGCGTGAGGATTTATGTTAAGATAAAAACTATCATGTTCGGACAGGATCTATTTTGTTATTTTATTTTTTAAAGAATCGTTGCCCTACCCTAGGATTTCTCCTGTATCATGGGTGCGTTTACAAACACAAATCTTCACACGCACAAACATCCGGATTCCAGACCCGGAACAACTATCTGTAGGCCATACAAATATTTATTCCGTGCGGGAATCGAACCCACGACCCGTAGCGCAGAAGCCGATCGCTCAGCCACTGCACCAAACGTGTCGTCAATCTTGAAGTGAGGTATAGCCAGAACGTTGGCAAAGAGGTCGCTGGTAAAAAAGCCAGTCCATTTCCAGTGTTGATGCTGCATCCTATCAACGGCAAGAAGTACCTATTCGAATCATCAGATCTAACTTATTTAAACAGTCCCTTACTTTTGAAATCATGGATGTTTAATACAAAATAACGTAATCACACTATTTTAGCGGTAACGTACGGGTGGCAACGCTAGTCGTCAGGTGCAGCGGGCACTTCCGCGGGGGCGCGGGCGGCGCGCATGTCATCGTGATGGGAGCCAATCTTCATTATTACAATGCATACAATGTTAACAAACTGATGAGCTTGTTATAAAGACCAGTTTTATAGGTGTCTCATCAGGTGACAGGATGCTTGTAAGTACACGTGGTTCCTGGTTGAAACATTGTCTTGTACCTATAATGCGTTTACAGATACGAACTCACATGCACATTATCCACATTCGTACCAATCAGTAGGCCATACAAATTAATTGGTCCGTGTATACATCGAACCCGTGACACGTAGAGCAGAAAGCTATCCATAGTCAAATTATGACGTATTTACTTTGGTATTCTATCTTATCTAGCTACTATCAGCTGACAAAGGTAGGTGGTGGAAGATACAGAGTCATAGGCTATCAGCTACCAGCTAGAGGGACCTAATCTCCCTTTTTAACCGACTTCCAAAAAGGAGGAGGTTACTATGTCCGTCTGGCTTTTTTTTTTGTGTATGTTCATCGATATTTTCTTGATTTTGATGATTCTTTTTTTAATGGATAGGGCATATTTCGAAGTTGGTCCCATTTAAATTTGGTGAAGATCTGATGAAGAACTTCGGAGATAGACAACGGAACTCCTCAATGACGAACAGTACGCATATTGTGATGATGTGATTATGTTACGAGCAGCGTCTTTAGTAGGTCCAACCAAGTTTTAATTAAGGCCACTAAAATTAAAAAAATAAAAACATTTTTTACAAAAAATTTAAACCGATTTCAAAAAAGAATAAAATAATTACCATATAAAATTAACAGTTTCAGAAGTCGGTGCCTTCAATTTGGTTCAGCGTGGATCAGCACCGACTTCTGAAACTGTTAATTTTATATGGTGATTATTTTATTCTTTTTTGAAGTCGGTTTAAATTTTTTGTAAAAAATGTTTTTTATGGTCGGTGACTGCCGTCTGAGGACACGCGCCCTCTTGTCTCCCTCGATCCGCACTTACCCATACGCACAAATGCGCATCGAATGTCTTTTTTTTATTCGACTGCTTGGTCCTTGCGGACCGTTTCTACGTAACTGGGCAGTTATTGGCGACACCTGAAGGGTCTCCAACCAATGAGGACGAATAAATACTTAACCTAAGATAACTACTACTAACATCATGACTAGCAACAAAAGCACTATGGGCGACCTCTAATGGGACTCGGATCTCGGCTTAGGGTGTTGTTGGCGGGAGGACTGGGAGGGAGACAGCTTCATGAGGTGAGGAGCTTGACGATGTGACTGCGGAGTCAGAAGAGACGACCGGCTCAGCGACGGCGTCGGGTGAGCATAGTGGATCATGAACGGAATCTAATATCATTTTAAGTCAGTGAATTTTAAGTCAGTCAAGTTCACAAACCTCGGAGGAAAAAAATAGACAAGGAGACCTCAATTAAGGTTGTTACCATGATAAGACAAACAAACTAGATGATTTGAGAACATAATCACAGATTGAATGAAGTATACCGTCAATTTATCAACAGGAGATAATGGCGCCGCGTGGCCCAACTGTTGCGCAACTGACCTGGAAACTAGACGTGACCAGGTTATACTAGAGATAGTTAGAAATAACGAGCTGGTTTAATTTTAACTATGGGGTTTATTTAATTTAGAATTAGTCTACGGCCGCTATACATATTTGATCCTAATCTAAAATGTATGGATTGATGTAGGTTTTTGACATCATATGGTATTTCTGTTAAAACATAACATAACACCACGCCTGTATTCCCCGATAGGTTGGGGAGAGGTGTAATAGTAACACCCTCATGGTTGCTCCGCTCAAAGTGTTAAGTCCCATGTAGTATGGGGCGAGCCTATTGCCATTAACCTGGCACAAATCCAATCTCCTGGCTGCTACTGAGGAATTCCACCCCAATAATACTTTCTGTTTCAATTGATTCTGATAAAAACCTACATCAATCTAAAAATTTTGGAGATCAAACGCTAGACATCATGACAATATTTGATCGCCGGAGAATACATACGCTAATCAAATGTATGGGAATGACACGGGACCGGTCGGAAGCTTATGTCAATATTTTTTCTACTATTCGGTAGTTGTTACCTTGCTTAGACCTCCTGCTTCTATAAAATAAGAAAGACATTGCAATTCTTAAGTTCCACATGAACCAATCAATGCTATTATCAGCTAAAGATGGACATATTATTAATTTGTCACAGTGTCTAGGAAGTAGGTACCTTCATCTAGACACCGGTGAGTCCCACCACTCCCACCAAAGATCCCGAAGCCTCTAGGGGATATCCGGTGGTTTATTCTGCTGAAGACGACCACCGGGTGGTTTCAGTAGGTAAGAGTGTGATATACTCCTCCACTCCATGTTCTCCAGACGGAGAAAACCCATGAGGATATCAACTCGAAAAAATAGGTATGTCCCTTCATAATATAAAACAGTAATTACCATTCAGTTCAGTACTACATAGCTTTCTTTTTCAGGTCATCTATCGGCTTATAAGGCTGAGGGGTGTCTTACACTAAATACTACATTACCTAAATACATGTCGTTTGTAAGAACGCTAAGAATATAAATGTTTACATGTCTGTTACTTACAAGTTCATAGACAAAAATACTGAGTCTACATTGTTTCCGATACCTATTTACATAACATAGTTATTTTTTATAGGTGACCATAGGGTCTATAGCCTCAGTCTCTATAACATAAGCCTCAGTTCCACCATAGCTGAGCAGATAATTATTACTGCTATACCGACGTAAGAATGTAGGTAGCACTTTGCTACGAGCTAGTGTTAAAAACGATCCACCTAATTAATTACAAGGAGGAACAAACATAGATAGTGTAATTACACGATATTGCATAGTAAAGTGTTTGCAAACGTAATGTGGGCCAAAAAATGCGAAAATATTTGCACAATGTTCGGTGCATGCGAGAGCAAACACAGTTTGAGGCCGCATACCAATTGTGTGACTTATCTTGTACGGTGTGCATCAAGAGATAGTGATAAGTATATCTAGTATAAGTTAACTATTACACTTTCATTAGCTGCATGATGCATAGTTTACAAGGAGCTAGTAACTAGGACTGAGGCGGAATATGCAACTTAATTTTTTTAGGTTTACATCTATACTAATATTATAAAGCTGAAGAGTGTGTTTGTTTGAACACGCTAATCTCAGGAACTACTGGTTGCAATGGAAAACATATTTTTGTGTTGGATAGTCCATTTATCGAGGAAGGTTATAGGCTATATAACATCACGCTACGACTAATAGGAGCGGAGCATAAATTAAAAATGTTGCAAAAACGGAAAAAATGTCCACCCGTGCGAAGCTGGGATGGGCCGCTAGTAACATAGTATAACATCACGCCTGTATTCCCCAAAGGGTTTGGCAGAGGTGCATAGTAACATCCTCGTTTCGCCGTTGTAATAGGGGACGAGCCTATTGCCATCAGCCGGGCACGAATCGAAACTTCGGGCTGCTACTGAGGCCACACGGAAAAACCCAATAACATTTTGTCTGGTCTAGGGATCGCACCAACGAGGCAAAAAGCAGTTTTTAGATATCTCATATTTTAAAGCGGGTGTCGGTAATTTCCAAAATATATTAGGTAACATTTACGTGTAGTTAGATGCAAGTAGGTACTCTCTGACCCGAAAGGTAGAATTAATGAATGACCTACCTAATTTAATGACTAAATTGCTATTGCTAAGGGAGTCACGACCATGACTATTTGTATGCTATAAATCCAGTCGGCCTCGTTGGTCTAGTGGTGGCAAGCGCGACTACTGATTGTGAGGTCCTGGGTGTGATCCCCAGGTCAGCCAAAGTGTTATCGAGCTTTTCCATGTGGATTTCCTCAGTAGCAGCCTGGTGTTTAGATTTGTACCTGGTTGATGGCAATAAGCTCGCCCCCTATTACATGGGACAGCGAAATGAGGGTATACACCTCTGCCCAACCGTTCGGGGAATAGAGGCGTGATGTTACGTAGGTACCTTTATGCCAGAAAAATCTATTCTGGAATATCTGAAAACTCCTATTCTTATAAATTTAGTTTCCTGTCGTTTATTTATCCTGCGGCAAATAAGAGCCGTCCTCAGTATGACGTCACAAAGTTCTTCTCGCATGTGTAAGATGTTATGTTGAACATTAAACAAATATTATCTCACAGTACCTACTGAGTGCCTACTGGAACTGTTTTACTTTACATTACATAATAATTATTGTTTGCAGTTTTGCTATTTAGATTCGTTGAGCAATCTAGTTTCTTGTTGTGATATGTTGATATGAGGGAAATTATACAGAACTAAAGAGCGTACTTAGATTAGATTGAATCTTTTTCTGTAAGTATTACTTGAATCAAGTTTTGTTTTGCCAGAATACGGAAATAAGTAGAAAATTAGTCTTAGAACTCAATGTAGGTAAATCATCATCATCATCCTTCTGCTCCTATCGTTGAAAGAAAGAAGTTGTTCTTCTTCTTCTTCTTAGCGTGTCGATGGCAATCTAAATTGAGTGGGCCCAGAACTTAGCTACGAGTTTAGCGATATCAGTAGCGTCCATTAGTTCCTGTAACGTGCAGGTATCAGGGCACGCAGGGCATGATGACGGGTGTCCCATCGTTTGTGGAACAGCACCACATTTACACTCCAAGCTGGAATTGTCTATGAATCTCCAACTGAACAGGTTTTCCTTGCGTCGACCAACCTGGGTCCCGAGTCTGTTTAAGACTTCCAGGTTAGCCAAGGCAACTCATGTCCAGGTGGGAGATTTTCAGCAGGTCGGACAAATGGGATGGGTAGGGAAGCACTATCACGCCAAAGCTAGCACTAGCACGACCTTTGTCGACACACTTTAAAAAACTGCGCCGACCCCAACTTATTTGTGGTCGGCGCAGTATGTCTTCTTCTTCCATACATCTCTATTAGCCGTCATCTCAGTAGTCACCCCCTTTCTAGCCATATCACCTTTCACACTATCCATCCATCGTGTCTTTGGTCTTCCTCTACTCTTATAACCATCCCCATTCATAGTCAAAACTTTCCTCACGACATGTTCCTCGTTCCGTCGCATCACATGCCCATACTATGACAACCGGTTTCGTAAATGAGGTAAATATATCCCAAAAATAAAAATAATGGACATAGCATCGATGTTAATGTGGATGAAGCGAAAGGGGTATGTAAGAGTCGTAGCGTGTGGCGTTCTATAGTTTCTGCCTACCCCCATGGGAAAAAGGCGTGAGTTTATGTATGTATGTATGTATCATCTATTTATTGAAAATGTGGTCAATAACAAGGAATAATAATTAGGAATTTATAAGGCGGATCTCAATGGAAACGCCGGTAGAGGACACCCTAGACGGACATACATTGATGTTATTAGTGGTGTTCTTCACAAAGGACAGGTGCGTAGTACTCTCAACCGGCGTGCGTGTATGACAAGATGTATCAATATGGATGAAGCGATAGGAGTATGTAAGGAGCTGCCTATCCCCATGGGAAAAAGGCGAGAGTTTATATATGTGGTTAATAACCTACTTAATTTAAATTAGACACACATGAAAAGATGACCACAGAAATATAAATAATATGACAAGAGGTGACATAAGTGTTAAGGTGCTGTTTTGAGTGTTACTTTAGTTACTATGGTAGATATTTGATATCAATCAACATTGAAGATGTATGAAGTGGATATAGTTTTATGTTACATGCTCAATATTTAATCACGATATTTGTATCGCGATCATTGGCCGTGATAACATCACGCCTGTATTCCCCGAAGGGTTGGGCAGAGGTGTATAGTAACACCCTCATTACGCCGTTATGTTTAAGTCTCATGTGGTGGGAGCCTATAGCCATTAACCGGATACAAATTCAAACTACAGGTTGTTACTCAGGAATTCCACACAGAAAAACCCAATAATACTTTGCCCCACCTGGGGACGGAACCAGGATCTCACGATCAGCAGTCGCGCTTGCCACCATTGGACCAACCAGGTAGTTCGAGATATTTATTGAATGTTTAAGCAATCAATACATTGATCTAATCGTTCAATAAAGGTGAACGCACACTTATCAGAGCCGAAGGAAGCGAAAGAGCCGATATAATCGAATTTTAGAATTACTTGTATGTAATCCTATGAAACCACGCACACTTATGCGCTCCGAATCGTCCAAATCGCCGGAGCGGATAAGTTTCATAGGATTTCATACAAGTAATTCTAAAATTCGATTCTTTCGGCTCCTTCGCTTCCTTCAGCTTTGATAAGTGAACGTTCACCTTAAATATCAAAATCTAGGATCGCGATCAAAATTTCGCGATAAATAAGTATTGTATGTGACTGTACCAAATCGGAAGGTGTCCAAAGTGTCACCACATCATTATTTATAGCGAAATATTTAGGTAGGTAATTAAATTTAATTAAAAAAAAAACTTTTTTACTCTTCCTACCAGTCTCTTGCTCGATGTATAACATAATCGATGTATATCAGAACTCCTCTCAATAGTAATCACACTTTACCACATATCACATCTAGGCCGGTGTTGTTTTTTTTAAAGTCACATCTTGTCAAACTCTCCGGCGGCCCATGATGGAATGTCGTTACCGCCGCCCATATACACGAACAACACTAAGAAGATTGTAAATGCGTCGCCAACCTTAGAAACAGAGTTGAAGTCTTATGAGCCTTAATTTCATCGGTACCCACACCCTTCAAATTGGAACAGAAATAACACTCTCACTCATTCACAAGTTCTTCTTCTCGAGTTCTCAAGTCGCTACCGCTGTCTGTACGCTTAGGTCTTTTAAACTACGCATCGGATTTTAATGCAGTTTTCAGCAATAGACAGAGTGATTCAAGAGGAAGGTTTATATGCCCCACATTAGTATCTACATTGCATCCGTGCGAAACCGGGGCGGGTCGCTAGTCTACTACTGAAATGAGTTTGGGCTAGCAAGTTGCATGGTTAATATCTCGCCATTTGTCGGTCGATACTCTCGTCAGTCAGAGGTTAGACAAATGCATTTGTGAATCCCACGACCCTGGCTGTAGGTCCTTGGAGGAACACCGTGAAGATTTTAGTCGGTAAGAGTCCGACATAACCCTTCACCTTTCCCAGGGCGGAGAGGATCCATGAGGATTACACCAGGTTAAAAAAATTGGGTAGAGTACATCATGGGCAAGTGAGGGGAATGTTTTGAGGAATCTGGATGTTATATACTTATACTACTTACATGGGCGTAGCCAGGATTTTGTCCAGGGTTGGGCAAACTCAGTTCAGACAGTAAATATTTGTCTTTTCAATAAATCTAGCAGAATGGGTTTATGGGACAATTTGGCCCCATAACCTTATTTTTGAGGTCCAAATAAATATTGACGGAGTCGGGCATTGGGCTGCCTATTTTGGGTAATTGTTCTGTGGACATGGGTGGCAAGTTGACTGTACCTAGACCATTTACCTATTCTTTTCTGTGTCAGGGTGGGGCAAGCGCCATCTGCCCCACCCTAAATACGCCTATGCTTATTGTCTTTTGCATGACTGATGATGGACATCCAAATTACATCCAGAAGACACAAAAACCTCCTTAAATTCTTGAAGAGAACTTCGCAAATTACTCAAATGAACGGCTAATAGTTATAACATGTTTGATAACGCTCATAGCAATAGTTAAAAACCAGTCAAGGTTGCAGATAACGTAATAAGTTAATGTATAGCCGAGATAACTGCAAATTGGCTGACGCTATTAATTTGTACCGTTTTGTATTGTTTTAGGTGTTTCGCAATACCTACGTTGTGCCTACAGCTTCGTTGGTCTAGTGGTGGCAAGCGCGACTGCTAATCGTGAGGTTCTGGGTTCGATGACCAGGTCGGGCAAAGTGTTATTGGGTTTATCCGTGTGGAATTCTTCAGTAGCAGCCCGGAGTTTAGATTCATGCCCGGTTGATGGCAATAGGCTCGCCCCTTTTACATAGGACTTAAACATAGCGGCGAAATGAGGGTGTTACTATACACCTCTGCCCAACCCTTCGGGGAATTGCCTACAGAGATCCCAGGAACTTGAAGATGTTGATCAATCTTAGTAGGTATGCTCGAGGGTTTTGTTTTTGGGGGTCACGTTCAGGTAAGGGCACCCTCGTTACAATATATTAATTGATTTAGCTTGTTGCTGTAGTCATGATGTTAGTAGTAGTAGTAGTTAGCTTAGGTATTTTACTCTCGTCTCCATTCGTTGGAGACCCATCAGGTCTCGCCAATAACTGCCCGGTTACGTAGAAACGGTCCGCAAGACAATCTACAAGCAGTCGAATAGAAAAAAAAGCTTGTTGCTGTTTACTGCTGGACATAGGCATCTATTCTATCATTATAATAAAATTGATTGAATCGTTCTATCTAGTCTTTTCCCAGCTATGATGGGTTCAGCTTCAAGTTTAACCAGATGCGGCTGAATATCAGTATTTTATACGGAGCGACTGCCATCAGACCACCACAACCCAGTTACTGGGCAATGTCAATATCCTAGGGTTAGACCGATTGTCAGACTTTCGGGTTTCTGACTTCCTGTAACGACTGTCATAGGTTTTCTATTGACAACCGGGACCGACGGTTTAACGTGCTCTCCGAGACACGGCGGGGTCCGAAAGGTCACTCATCCACAGACTGACCGCGGCAAGCGCAGCTTAACATCGCAAATTGTATGATCTGCGCGGTTGTTAATTAGCCACGCGACCCTCAATAAAATTGATTAAATAACATAAAATAACAACATAACATCACGCCCTGTATTCCCCGAAGGGTTGGGCAGAGGTGTATAGTAACACCCTCGTTTCGCCATTTATGTTTAAGTCCCATGTAATAGGGGGCGAGCCTATTGCCATTAAACGGGCACAATTCCAGACTCCGGGCTGCTACTGAGAAATTCCTAATGGAAAAACCTAATAACACTTTGCCCGACCTGAGCATCGAACCCAGGACCCCATGCTCAGCAGTCGCGTTTGCGACCACTAGACCAACAAGGCAGTCAATAAATAGTAATTTATAAATACATATTTTATAATTACATGAAACTGTTTCAGTAACAAAATCAAACGCCTTCGTTTTCGAACGAAAACATTCAAAGTCCAGAAATTGGGTCAGGCTGGCAAGGAGGCTGCGGCAAACAGAGATTAGATAGCGTTCACAAACAAGAGATAGGCGAGCGCCAACCTGCGTTACGTGCTCACTAATTAGCTAACTGATTGCTCTAATGAATTGAACCTATCTCGAGTACGTAGCCGTTACACTAGATTGAAGATTATCAAGTTAATGTTTCAGTATTGAATGATGGGATCAGTTAATTCCTTCTGAATAAATGTAATGAAAGAATTAACTGATATAATATAACATCACGCCTTATATTCCCCGAAGTGTTCGGCAGAGGTGTTTTCGTACACCCTCGTTTCGCCAGTTATAAGTCCCATGTAATAGAGAGCGAGCCTATTGCCATTAACCGGGCACAAACCCAGACTCCGAGCTGCTACTGAGAAATTCCTAAGGGAAAAACCCAATAATACTTTGCTCGACCTGGGGATCGAACCCAGGACCCCATGTTCAGCAGTGGCTCTTGCGGCCACTAGACCAACAACATAATATCTATCAATAATATCAAAGTAATAGAAAAAAAAACAGATATCTAGATAATTGGTCTTAATATTATTATTTCTGTGGGTTGAACGCTTGCAGTCCATGCAAGAGAGTCTGAGTTTGAACCTGACCCGCACCTCTGATTATAGCTTGCGTTAACCGTGAAGGAGGCCCGTACCTCTAACTTTTCGATTCATGTGCGGATCAGAATTTAACTATCACTTGAGTTCACCGTGAAGAAAAACATCGTGAGGAAACCTTCACACGTGAGACGGCTCCAAATAGTTCTCGATAGTGTGTGTAGTCTGTCAACTCGCTAAACGGTTGTCATACGAGGATTGCTGACGTATTGCCAACCTTAGAGCCAAAGTTGGAAAGTCTCATGTGCTTGTAATTTCACCGGCACCCATACCCTTCAAACTGGAACACAGCAATGATGCTTGGCGGTAGAAATAGGCAAGGTGGTAAGACTTCCCTGGATGAACTAATTAAGGAGCTCAACTACTACTAAAGGCTCATTTACACGGAGCAAGTTTCTTGAAGCAAGTCTCATGCTATCTCTGTTTTTGTCGTAGAGAAAGACAAAGGCAGAACGATTCTTGCTTCAAGAAACTATCCTCGTGTCAATCAGCCTTAAGTTACGTAAGGATAACATTATTATACCTCAGAGATACAGCCAACTTGTAATTAAAGACAGTACAAATACCATAATCTAGAAAATTTCTAATGAAAGCCGATGACTCATCGTTTATGCCCTGGAATGTGATTTGCAAACTGTCCAAGTTAAGTACAAAAGAATTCAGTAATTTTTGCGCCTGAAACAAACAGATAAAATAAATGTTTCAGATTGCGCGTTGGAATTTTGATGACAGTTATAATTTTTGCTTAGATATTGTGAAGTATAGAACCGTGCTGGCCCGGGGGTTACTTTAAGTTAATTTAAGATATAACTGACTTTGGCCTGCGGGCGGTGGGTTAGGGGACCCGCCACCCGACCAGTAACAGGCCCGAAAAGGCGGCGCACAGTGTTCCGCGCGCGCCTCTGTGGAGGATGTGGGGCAGGGCCCCACAGAGGAGAGGTCCACCAGACGCTGGCGGACCGGGACCTGCCGGCGTTGCGGTGCATGCTTATGCGAATCACGCGACCCCGGCCGATAGTCAGAAGGAGGAACACCGTGGGTTTTTAGCCGGCGAAGGAGAACATCACATTGTAAATCACTAATCCACAGTGAGTAAGCGTGGTTACCAATGCTCGTTCCTTCTCTGTATGAGAAGAGGACTTTGCCCTGCAGTGGGCAAAGGGCAAAGTCCTCTTCTCATTACTTCTCACAGACCATCGATTCAGTATTTGATTCGTTGCGGTTCAATTTAATTCAATCGATATCGTCAATATCGATTTAGCTTTTCAATGCTTCTGTGTCCATCTATACTAATATTATAAAGAGAAAAGATTTGTATTTTTGTATGTAACGAATAAAGTTAAAAACTACTGGCCTATTTCAAAAATTCTTGTGCCGTTAGAAAGCTACATTATCACTGAGTAACATAGGCTACGGGTGGAGCCGTGAGGACACAGCTAGTCAGTTGTATGCACTTACTTTTCATATACTGCAAATCAAGTCTGAATATTGGCTTGAATTGGATATGGATACTTTTTTATGAAACACCTTGTTTCTCGCTGACCCAGCATTTACCATTTGGGATTTAGCGACGTTCTGCCTCCGAAAGTATCTTGACATTATATTGAATAGCTATGTTACCCCTAGGCTAAGTTCATCATACATTCTTGAACTATTATAAATCTTAAATTAAAAAAACACTCGACATTGAAGTAGGCTTAATTATACTAGATTTAAAAAAAAAAACACACACATTGTAATCGGTTTATACGTTTGGGAGCTACTGTGCCACTGACAGACTTACAGACAGACTAACTGGTCAAACTATAACACGCCTCTTTTTGCGTCGGAGGTTAAAAGGCTCCATCACACAGATTTTAGCCCATAGTTCGGCAAGTTTCTTAAGGCTCCAGATTCAGAAGTCTCATGAACAATATAGTTTTAAGACCTACTTCCATATAGCAACAAGACATTTCGCAATCTTATCTCCATGTACTCGCTTTAATCCTGCTGATGACGAGCGAATACCTCGTCTTGTACGTAACCACAGACATATGAGCTGAAAACAAATGTATCAGTTTGGTATGTTTTATCTTGTTTCTAAACAAATATAACGTATATAGCCGTGGTTTATTGTAAACATTGTCCCGTCCCGAATTGAGACACGCACGGAGGTGGTCATGTATCGGATGACGTTGCTTTTCATTCAATGTGCATAGTGCAATACACCTATTGATGAGATTAGAAATCATCTTTAGGTTGTTTTTTTTATTAAATAATAGGGAGTAAAGTGGAAGGGGGAATCTCACAGAAAGATGGACTGCAGTATTTTGTACTTACTGCCTCGATCATCAGGTACAATAAGGCTCTGCTCTGACGACAGGCATATCGTAGAATTTTTTTGTGGGAAAATCTTCCTGGGTGTCTGTCGCCCGGGGAAGGCGAAGGGGTCTGCCGGATTCTTACCGGCGAAAAACCCACAGCGTTCCTCCTGACCTATGGCCGGGGTCATGGCATTCGCTACTGCGTGCACCGCAACCTCGGCAGATCCTGCGGTCTCTCCTTTGGTGGGGCCTTATTTCCCCATGCCCCACATCCTTCTGAGAGGCGTGTGCGGAACACGGCGCGCCGTCCTCCCGGGCTTGTTACTGGTCGGGCGACGGGTCCCCTAACCCACCGCCCGCAGGCCACAGGCACATCGTAAACCATGATCCAATATTCTATAATGCCAGCCTGAATATCGAAAGCCGACGATCGTTTACACCATTGTCCCCAGAGTGTTAAGATAAAGCCTTCTTTTTCTGCAAGGCAGTCATAGAGTCAAAAATCTATTTTGAAAGAACAACCACTTTGAACGCTGGGAACACGGATACAAGAGTAGGTATAGAATGGCAAACATTTCACTTATTTACTCGACAAAGTCTAAACAGGCGGCAACAAGAAACAAATTCAAGATTACCTGTGTATAATTTTCATTAAGAAAGTCAAACAAGAATTGTCCGAAAAAAATAAACTCTTTATAATGTAGTGTGTACCAATAAACATGATATTATCAGAAGGTGAACGTCCTTCTAAAGCTGTGTTACAATTTATTGAACCTTTGAACAATGGGTAACAGAGTGAACTGGGCAGAACGTCATATAGTAGGGCACAATTCGTCAGTATACAGGCTGTAAACGAAATCATGTAATTCTTTCAAATCTCGTGATATACTGCTGACATAGATTAACCCTGCACGGGTACTTTAGGATTCTATAAAAAACAATTACGAGAAGTAAACATGTGTTCTTAACGTGAGGCGTTTTAGCGCCCCGAGTGAATCGCGCGGTTATCGCTCGCCACGCGGTCATTTAACTCGGGGCGCTAAAATGCCTCACGTTACACCCTGTAGTACGGTATTGATTTTATTCCTGTTAGACATTTTGGTAACATAATTATTATGCCCAGAAAATGACAATAGGCTTGTCTACAAGGGACAATACAAGAAGCGAAACGTAGTTGTACAGACTTCTGTAATAGGAGATTACCTCTGCTTATTCGTTCGAAGGGTTACAGGTGTGAGTATAAAGATTTATGTGTTTCTTATATTTACATACTGTTTCGATATGTGTATATTTTCAGCAAAGGATGATTCATAATGATGACGACGATGATGCACCCGGTTATTATAGTAAATAAAAAAAAAATGTTAGTTGGTAAATAAAGTTGTAAGCCTTTTTTTCAGGGTATATACTATACTAGCGACCCGCCCCGGCTTCGCACGGGTGCAATGTAGATACTAATGTGGGGCATATAAACCTTCCTCTTCAATCACTCTATCTATTGCTGAAAACTGCATTAAAATACGTTGCGTAGTTTAAAGATCTAAGCGTACAGACAGCGGGAGTGACTTTGTTTTATACTATGGATGTAAAGATTCAAGCAGGTTCACGTTCGACAATTGGCGCCGAGGCGGATCTCTTAACTGTCTGTACTACGATTGTAGGTTTGAACCCGGTTCTAAATAAATATTTGTATGTATTCAACCGATAATTGTTTCGTATCTGAGTGGTGAGCATTTGAAATTCTTGTTTCTGTTAAGCAAACGCAAAAAATAGCAATTCATGGCCTATTTACTGCACCAAAATGGCGTTCCTAAAACATTATTTGTTCGACAGTCAAAATAAATACTTCCTATCAATCAATCAAGTTAGCGATATAATTCACAGACAATTACGTACCCAAACAGAGCTAGTTCTGACCATAAACCCTGTAATAATTATCTGCCAATAAAATTAAGCCTACACAGCATTGTTAAAGTTCAAGCCTCCGTAATATTTGAAAAGGCGGTTTCTAATCTACATATTAGCGTATCGCCTTTTTTGAAGGAATCATGCTGTGTGGCGAGTATCGATAAATGTATAACCATGTACGGTTTTTAAGATGCCTTACCTTGTTTAATGGTGATCGGTTATTTAGTTCCCAAACGAGCTTGAAGACAACGAAAGTTCCTCCGTCATCCGTGTTGGTAAGGTCAAACTTTTTGTTGTTGAGAGAATGCATGAGCGAACCCCGCACACCTTTTCTTTTTTTTTCTCATTTGAAAATCCTCATGGATGTCCCTCGCCAGGTGAAGGCGAGGGGGTCTGCCGGACTCTTACCGGCTAAAAACCAATGGTGTTCCTTCTCCTGACCGTACGCCTGACGTGAAGCCGGGGTCGCGGGATACGCAAAAGCATGCACTGCAACGAGCCCCGCGCCCCTAGCCAAAGCATTTAGTCTGTAAGTCTGACATAGTCTTTAGTCTACCTCAGTCAGAGGGTATCCATGAGGATATGCGCAGGTAAAAAAAAAGAAAAGATCTAAATCACAAGATCACGCCTTGTATTCCCCGAAGGTTTCAGTGGAGGTGTTTTTAGTACACCCTCGTTTGGCCAGTTATGTTTAAGTACCATGTAATAGGGGGCGAACCTATTGTCATTAACCGGGCACAAATCTAGACTCCGGGCTGCTACTGAGAAATTCCTAACCGAAAAACCCAATAACACTTTGCCTGACCTGGGGATTAAACCCAGGACCTCACGATCAGCAGTCGCGCTTGCCACCACTAGACCAACGAGGCATGCTAACTGTTCCTATAAAAATACTGGTGCCTAAGCTAATTTCACGCGTAAACGCTAATGTTATCGAATGGAAGGATCTACCGAGCTACACTATAGAGGCTATGCTTTTTTTCTCTAATTTTTATTCAAAAACGTTCAGTAGGAAATAGTTACCGAATATATTGTAAAAGCAAGTATTGTGATTTATATTTATACTAGCTGGCACTGTGGCTTCGTTCGCTTGGTGTGTCTATAAAAAGTATGCCCTTCTTTGGTTTTCAGGCTATATAAAGTTTTATCAAAATTGGTTAGTCGTGTAGAAGTAAGAACCAGATAGACATATAAACTCTCTTTCACATCTATACAAATGAATAAAATAGAAGTTTCTGTTTGTAATGTCAAAATAACACCTTTTACTAAATGTATATGAAAGTATATACGGGACTTATAACAAAAAAACATATTTTTAAATTTTCGTCTTTTTGTCTGTCTGTCTGTTTGTTCCGGCTAATATCCGATACAGCTGGACCGATTTTGACGAAACTTTCACTGGCAGATAGCTGATGTTATAAGGACTAACTTAGGCTTACTTTTATTTTTGAAAAAGAAAATGAATTACTGTTCCTCGCAATAAATTAAACTATCCCACTTCTACGCAGACGAAGTCGCAAGCACATCTAGTTTATAATATAAGTGTAAAATCCTGGTCATTCTAAGAAGAGCTCCCCAATGCACCGATGATCTAATATCAACGATAAATCCATGCAAAATATGTTAAACTATGTTAAAGTTAAGATTTGTTTATAACCTTTACATCACAGTGTAGTTTTTATAATCCAGCCGCCACTAATCCTTGTGGACATTTTTAAACCCAGTTTTAAGTACAACAATGTTCACACATGACGCACTCAAGTATGTTCCAGTAACACATGGCCATACTTCAAGGTCGTCTCAAGATGAGTAAGTCTCTATGCAAACGTTACTTTGGAAAATAAAAATAAACTTTTAACAGATGACGATTTCTCGAAGAGATTGTCTTATATCAATATTTAGATGCATCTGGTTTGAATGGAAGCTGATCCTTACTAACTTTGGAACAAGACATCTTCGAAAGGAGAAGGTAATATTATAGTTATCTCGCTGTCTTCTTCTTTTCGTGAGGGTAGTGACTAACCTGGTGTCAGAGTTTATGCCGCCCATGGGCCTCTGACATGGCTTCACTTGCCGTCGAGAAATATCTCTCAGGCATGCCGGTTTCCTCACGATGTTTTCCTTCACCGTTTTTAAGCAAGTGATAATCATACAATACACACATGAATCCGAAAAGTCAGAGGTGCGTGCCTTGTTTGGACTCGAGACCTATGACTTGGCCGTCCAACGGTCACACCAGTAGGCCATCATTGCTGTGTTACCTCGCTGTGCTAACAGGTTGGTGACTGCTGCGCCGGCCTTCTTGCAAGTGCAAGAACACTGTGTATGAAGTTTGAGGTAGTGGACATTTATATCGCGAATCATTTATGCCTTGCAGTATACCTACTTACCTAGTTGTCATTGTTAGTTCAACTTTATTCATGTCGACAGGAGATCAGCAGATATAGACGCTGTGCTGATGCCACGATGTTGTTGCTTGTATATTTCACTTTTAAGGTGCATGGATGGGTGCACGTTCGTTACAAATCGAGATCTCTCCGTGCCTCAGAGAGTACGTTAAACACACGGTCCCGGGTATCATACGTATACCTATGACAGACGTTACGGGAAGTCATAAGCCCGAAAGTCTGACAACCGGTCTAACCTTACGATATCGGCATTACCCAATAACTGGGTTGCGGAGGTCTGATCGCAGTCCCTCCGTGTAAAATACTGGTATTCAGCCGCATCTGGTTAGACTGGAAGCTGACCCCAACATGGCTGGGAAAAAGCTAGGCAGAATATAGTCTTGTCTAAATTAGTTTTTCGTTATGACATTATTATCAATAATTATGTCAGCTCTTTTATCTTTAGTATCCGCTATGAAACAAACTAATTCTCTACCAAAAAAATAACCTAACATATTTGGTACCTAACATATTTTAACCTAATATATTATACCATAGCGAGCAACGCCTACGCTATCCCAATTTGAGACTGGTCAAACAAACTGGCCACTAAAATGGAGGTGTTGTATCGGCGAGAAAATCAAAGGAGACCATCAATCTCTTGTCAAAGTAATAATAGGTATGAATAGTACGTTAAATGTGAGTAATTGTTGTCTATCATCACAACGATATAACAAACAGGAGTACTTACATATTGTCCAAAATGTAAGGCCGGATGCAACTTTGTTTTGGATTGTCGTTCGATATTGAAAATTTCAAATACATAAGTAAGCCAAAATAAACAAGACTATAAATTAATAACATGAAGCTGGAAGTGTATATGAACACCTTTGATTTTATTAAAGCATTCGATAAAGATGTACCTCATAGCACCTTTGCTAAATATCTCTCCAAGTCCACGGGTGTTTTAGGGTGTCCCACAAGGTTCATAGATTACGAGAAACTTAACGCGGCACGTAACATGGGGTGTAGGGATAATTCAGACGCGGCAAATGCGGAAAAGTGCGCGGCGAATTCGGCATGTCCATAAACGAGACCTGCTCTTGATAGACAATAATCAGTATTTATTATTCACAATGTTTCAATAATTGAGTTAAGAAGTTACGATACCAGTCGGGTGGTCCCATTAGTAACCGATCGTGCACACGCAAATAAATTCAACCTCAGTATCATTTTATTTTTATAGGATACTTTGCATTTTACATGCGAACTAGATGCAAAGAAGGTGCTAAGTAAGAGATGTCGGATCAACGTGTAACATGTTTGTATGCTTACATAAAGTTGTATGAATACGGTCGACATAAATAAGAAGCTGATGTGTTAGAGAAGTTAAAAAAAAAACAATCGGCCTTTGCCCAACAGTGGGACAGTTACAGACTGGTAATAATAGATACCGTGTGGCTCCTTTTTTTTTTTTTTTTTTTTTTCTCACGTGGGGAAATCCTCATGGACTATCCCCCGTCTGGGGAAGACGGGGGGGTGTGCCAGACTCTTACTGGCTAAAACCCCACGGTGTCCCTCCTTCTGACCTAAGGCCGGGGTCACGGGATTCGCTGTTGCATGCACCGCGACCCCGACAGGTCTCGGTCCACCAGCTTCTTCTGGTGGACCCCTCCTGTGGTGGGGCAGTTGCTCCCCTGCCCCACATCCGTCCGAGAGGCGCGCGCAGGACAAGACGCGCCATCCTCCCTGGGCCCGTTACTGGTCGGGCGACGGGTTCCCCAACCCGCCGCCCGCAGGCCACTCACTAGGGTGGCCGGAGATCATCACGCGCCCTCCGGCGCCCGGTGCGTCTAGCGCGAGAAGGGAGAGAAGAAGCGGCCTCCCTCTCCCTCTCCGCTACCTCCTTGGTCACCATCACCCCCTCGCAAAAGGAGGCGATGGCTTCCCACGCAGTCTCGCTCCCGACCATGGACAGAACCACGGCCGGAAGCGAGAGGTCACCGCCGATCGCCGCGACTAGCTCGCGGCGCTGCGACCCCCATGCTGGACACGCCTGCAAAGTGTGCAGCGCCGTGTCCTCGGGGCAGTCGCAGTGGTGACAACCGGGCGTCTGCTCCCGGCCTATACGACACAGGTACTTCCCGAAACAGCCGTGTCCCGAGAGTACCTGCGTCAGCCGGAAGCTGAG
Organism: Amphipyra berbera; assembly: GCA_910594945.2. Lineage (NCBI taxonomy): Eukaryota > Metazoa > Arthropoda > Insecta > Lepidoptera > Noctuidae > Amphipyra > Amphipyra berbera. Next base: position 1,063,197 of record OU343136.1, on the reverse strand, counting down.
GGCGCCGTGACGCCTCTCCAGCCACTCCTCCATCACGGGTCTTACCGCCGCTATCGCGGCGTGCCCCGCGCTGGGTTGCGCAAGTCGTTACCGTGTGGCTCCTGTGAAAGGGGCGGCTAACCCCCTAATTCAGAACGTTTCGATAAGTCAGTTGTCGACGATCGACAACCGAATATCAAAATATTATTATATTTTATAAAATTTCTTTTACAAGTTTTTTTTTATTTTTTTTTATTTGTTAGTATAAATCGCCGTTTATTACTATTGTAAACGATGTCGAAAACGGAGAGCGAGAAGTTTCAAGATTTTACAGAGACGCTCACGGTTCTATATTAGTTTACAATGTGTCAGAACCAAAGTCCCTAGCAATACTGAATGAGTGGGTCATAGTGGTTTCAAGTATACCCCACCAAGAAGAACATAGTCTACTTAGTCGTCGGCAATAAGATTGACAAGCATATCATTTTGGGACCCAGTGCATAATATCAGCACATTGGGTCACCCGCGCGACGGCGCAACGCGTATTCCCAAGGAGGGTTGATGTCAGGCAGGCGGCCGGTCATAAAACAATAAGCCAAAACCTCTAGCAACATGGATTTATGAAATACATGTTGTGTCGACTCCACCTAGTGTGGGATAAGGGCAGGAAGGAGAAGAAGAAGTTGTCGACTGATTTATTTATTTATCTCGTTCCGTCTACGATTCTCACAACGAGAGAAAAAGAGATAAAAAAATGGATCGTTCGACAAGTGACTTATAGAAAAGGGAGCATGTTCAGCAGATGAAATTAATTTACAGGCTATTGGTATAATGCTAATGTAAACAGCTGTAGCGCCATCTCATCTCATGTCAGTACATGAGAGGTCGGCTCAGCTGTATTGTGCGGGAGGCGTGACCTGTTTAGCGGTACTCAGCACATATACTGAGAATTGTTATCCAAAGTGTAACCAGCCTAATCTTCTATTTAGTGTTATTCATACTCTTGTCGACCACAATATTGTTTTTACTAAAGCTCTTTTCAGTTTCGTTAGTCATCGTCATTTGCATGCTACAAATCTATTTCTAGACATAAGATTTTATTACACCTATTAGAATTGTGTAGATTTGCATTAGTATTTATAGTGTCTATGTTGTGGATATTAATCGCTGTTTTATTGTGTTGTGACTTAATTCTGTGGTTAAAATAAGCCATGACTTGTTAGAGGCAAACCAGAGGCTAAGTTCCTTTAGATTATGCGCATTAATTTAATCTTAATATTAGTAGAGTAGAAATAGTACCACCATACCTACCATTTCTGTCGCCGGTTTGAAAGGTATGGGTGCTGTTAAAATTACACCACCACTATACCATTATAATACACAAGATATATGCTTTGTTTGTAAGGTTGGCAACGCATTAGCAATACTTTTGGTGTTGAAGGTAAGGCGGCAGTAACCATTTTCCATCAGTCATTCCGTCGGTTTGTTTGCCAACACCAACATGTTTATCCCGTGTGGGGATGGGTTAGAATATATAACTTCCTTACCGCACGCTGGGAATAGACGCGTGTTGCATCAAAACCCAGCACGCTTGGTGGTAGGATCTATACGGCCCGCCTGGCTAGCTACCACCCTCACATTAAAGTCCGGCGCCAAGCAGTTTACTGTGTTCCGTCGTGTGTATGTGAAAGCTAGCGAGGTAGGAGGGGAATCCGTCTATATCTCTGTTCCTTGGATTCGTGTGCTCCATCTTAGACCCTGTCTGCGCTTACCATCAGGTGAGACCAGGGGCAAACGCGACCAAGCCAAGAATAATAAATAAAAAATACATTAAAACAAGTATTTATCGATAATAAACCATACAGACGTCTTACTTTGCAAAAAGATATTCTGTAATAACTTACGGTTATTATAATTCGCTGAAAGTAGCTGTATTTATAGAAATACTGATACGGGTCTAATCGCGTAGAAAATTTATAAGGCAGAAAAATACCTTATTCAAAAAAATCAAAATCAAAATGTTTATTTCATATCATTTAGGCTATCATTGCATGTCGAGAAGTCTCCATTTAGGCATAGAAAATGCTTGTAGTTGAAGGCTCCGCTCTTCCCTTATATTATAAACATATATTACAAATAGTTTAAATACCAAAAAGAGAAAAATAGGAAAAATAAATAAAAAACAAAATACAATCAATTAATAAGTGTGTGTATGCGCGCGTGTGTGTTTGGGTGTGTGTGTGTGGGTGTGTGTGTGTGGGTGTGTGTGTGTGTGTGTGAGAGAGAGAGAGAGGGAGAGACAGATTTTGGATGTAGGTACGTGTGACTAAACAATCGACTAACGTCACTGTTACTTTATTTATTATTAAGTCACACGTTGCAAAAGTAACTCTGTATCATCATAATTTAAATTTTGTAGCCATATTATTATCTTTTTTTTGCATTCATATTTTTTTTTATCATAAATATATATTAGTTTATTTATTTTATTGTATAAAAAAGCTGAGCGTTTTTTATATTGTCTGCTGGCAAATTCTGTTATAGTTGTGGGAACCTTTACTATGCAGTGTTTATTTCTCTTTTCTAGTATCTTAGGGTCATATGGTATCTCTTTGTGCGTTTTGAGGATGATAAGAAGGATGTACAATTTTCTCACTGACAGCAGATTACATAATTCGTAAAGCTTTTCAGTGGAGAATCTTCTTTTTTTGAAGTACATCACTTTAAGTATCGCTCTTTGAGCGCGTTCTAAATCTAGAAAACTAGATTTCGATGCTCCACCCCATGCAGTTATGCAATATACTAAAACAGACTGGACCAGAGATACATAAACTTCATTTAATATATTTCTTTGATTGACATTATTTTTATTTACATTTATTCTCCCAGGTACAACATATCTCAACTCTTTGAATATCCAGATGAGTTTACGCACTCTACTCATGACTTGTTCCAGTTGAGGATACCAGGAAAGACGCTGATCGATAATCACTCCCAGATATTTTGTTTGGGTAACTTGTTGGATAGTAGGGCAATTGCAGCAAGTTCCAACTGTAGTAATGTCGCACGTGTGGATTCTTAAATTAAATTCTCTATCTGGTCGAAACCGATTATAAATATTAAAACAAATGAAGTTGGTTTTACTAGTATTCAGGGTGAGCAGGTTTTTGTTTAACCAAGTTGCAACAAGAGCTAGCCCTTCTTCTGCACTGTTTTTAGCATCATCCCATGTTTTCCCTGAGAAGACGACAGCTGTATCATCGGCGTATGAGAATACTTTGGCATTATTAATCCTCATGTTGCAGAGATCATTTATGTAGATTAAGAAAAGCGTAGGTCCTAGTACACTTCCTTGCGGTACGCCATATGATACATCTACGTCCTCACCAACAATTTTTCCAAGTTTAACTTTTTGTGTTCTACCAGAAAGATAGTCCTTAAAAAGTGCCAGCGGTATTCCACGAACTCCAATAGCTTCAAGCTTGTGTAAAAGAATGGGAGTAGAGACGGTGTCAAAGGCTTTTCTTAGATCCAAAAAGGCAGTCATACATTTGTTTCCTTTATCGAGTTGCTCGGTTACTAAAGAGCTTAGTGCTATAACAGCATCTTCAGTTGACTTATTTTGCCTAAATCCAAATTGAGAAGGTGACAGAATATCAAATTTATGTAGATACTCCAAGAGGCGAGAATTTATCAATTTTTCTATAATTTTTGAAATTGCCGTTAAGACGGAAATAGGTCGATAATTGTTAACATCGTCTCTATCACCACTCTTATACACAGGAGTAATAATAGATTTTTTTAATGGCGCTGGAAAGGCACCTCTTTGAAAACACAGATTGGCAAGGTGTGTGATAATTGGTACAACTTCGTTTTTAGCAAGTTTCAAGAAGCAAGTGGGTATATTGTCCCATCCGGGGGCACTGTCAGATCGTAGATTCATAAGCGTAGTACAAACTTCGGGTTGATCAGTATCCAGAAGTACCATTGAGCTTATCTGTGATGGCGTTTTATCTAGAAGTTTGCTAAATAAGTTAGTACCAGATGCTATGTTTTGGGCCAGATCTCTGCCTATACTAGCAAAATATTTATTTATAAAGTTAGCGGATTCTATGGGAGATGATTTAACCTGCAACAATTCTAAGTTTTCTGTTCGTAATTTATTAGTATAAGTGATATTTTTTATATTTTTCCAAAGAAGTCTATTGTTTTTAATAGAGTTTGTAATTTGTTCCCTATTATATTTTCTTTTTAACTTTTTTATAAGATTATTGCAATAGTTTCTATAGCGCTTATATGTCATTTTATCAATTTCATTGTGATGATCATTCCGTGCCCTTTTCTGCAGCGCATTACGATTCCTAATACATCTCAGAATACCCTGAGTAATCCAGGGTTTTAATAACCGTTTACTGCTTGGTATGGTAGTAGTGCTTGTGTTAGCAGTCAAAGATTCTGTTATTTTTTCTATTAAAGAGATTGTAACTACACTTGGATCATCCATAAATAGAAGTTCAGCTAAATTTTTATTCTGCAAATATAGGAGAGCACTGTTAAAATCTACAGTTGTTTTAATTTTATCTGGAGTGAATTTGTGTTTTGTTTTTGCCAAAGAAAGAAAGGTGGTATAGTGATCTGTAGTGGTAGTGCGTAAGATTGCTATAAATGCAGATATTTTTTTCGGATTAATTTTTAGCATAAAATGATCAAGACAGTTCATTTCTCTAGTGGGTAGTGTATGCCCGGCCAGAATTCCGTATGACGATAACATAGTAATGTAATTTATTCGATTTTTGTGTTCGTAGTATTGTTCCGTTTCCCTGGGTCTCAAGTTAATATTTATATCCCCTGTGATCACGATGTTTCTTTTTTGTACTTTTAGCGATTCCAAATGTAAACTCAAAGAGTCAGTAAAATTATCTGCGCTTAAGTTTGCAGGGGATCTGTATACACCAAAGACAATGTTATTTAGTACCTCGATTTGAAGACAAGATGCGTGTAAGAGCTTAACTTCTGTAACTTTATGTTTTAAAGATTTTTTCACATACGCGACAACTCCGTCATGTTTGTTTGAAAGGTTTGTGGTATAATAGCAATTGTAATTATCAAGTTGTGGTATAGGTTTATTTAAATTAAGTTGGCATTCCGTTAATATAATGGTGTCTGTTTCAAATTTAAGACTAGACAATGTAAGTAAAAAGTCGTCGAAATTGCAGCAAATGCCTCTAATGTTCTGGGAAATTATAGTAAAATCATTTTTACGTATGGATGTATGTTTCTCAAGATCTGTACAGTCGCATGTGACCGATGTAGCAAGCTGTATGTTGTCTATTTCTTGTAGTGTTTGTAATGACTCAGAAGCGGCCGCCATTTTTAAAATAATAAGTAATACTTGTCCAAGCTACCCGTTGCTTAAAATGTGTGTAGTGTGTCGGTATGATGTTTGTGTTTGTCTTGTGTGTGTTTATGTTTGTTTGGACATATATTTTAAGAGTGTGTTTATTGTAGTAGTGTGGTCTGAAGTGTGTAATGGCATTATGTGTATTTTTTTGTTTTTTGTAATTGAGTGTACATTCATAAGTGTTACAATTTACGTTTAAAGCTAACAAATCAATTAGAACTTTACAAACCAAAATTATAAAAAGGTAAGAATGCAGAAAATCATGCTTTATTTTTAATGCTGGCGAGATCGTGCTCTGATTTGATCTGCACGCGTTCGTTATCACCGAGACGCAGAAAAACCGCTCCACGAAAAGTCCAGCATGTGAAGCCATTTGTTTTGGCAAATTCACGGACTTGAGAGAATAATTTGGCAGTCTTTTTTGTTACACTCTCAGACACATAGACGGGCTTCCTTTCTCCTTTCAAGCTTAGATGTCCAGTATGTAGCTTATCACTTAATGCTTTATCTTTGTTGAATTTTTTTGTAGCTGTAAGAACCTTTTCTTTCCTCAGTACTGTAAAAAACTCAGCAATAATAGTACCTGTGCCATTCGATTTTTCATGTGGCTTTATTCTGTAAATGTCTTTGAAATCCGTATCTTTGATTTCAACATCAACTATCTTGCCCAGCTCAGACATAAAATTGCTTAGTTCCTCTTTACCTTCAAAATTATTCTGGTCGGAGATCAGTTTTGGTACATTTCGAACTTCGATTGTTGCTGAACAGGTTTTCCTTTCCAAATAATCAACTCTTTCTTCCAGCGCAATAATCCGTTTCCTGTCCTCCTTCCTCTCATTTTGTAGCGATATAATCTGGGCCAGAGCCGCGTCGTACTTCTCTGATAAGAAACTGATACTTTGCTTAATCTCTTCGCTCTGTTTCTGTAAGGTCGCTTGCATCTCCCGGAAGCGCACATCTTGTTCAGCTGCCAGAGAACTGAATAATGTACGCATTTCTTGCATAACATCACCCATATTCGTAGCATTCACAGTTTTAATTTGAGGAGGCGTTTTCAAAGCTCTTCTTTTATTAGTCCTACGGGTCACATTTTCATATTCATCTGTATGTTCTTCCAGATCCTGTTCAGATTCATACTGCAACACACAAGCTAGCTCCTTTAATTTTTCTTTGTCTTTTAGAGGTGGACTGCGCTGAACTGACATGGCTGGCTCGGTTCAGAATTACTTGAATGTACTAGGGAGTTATCACCTACAGTGGTCGGTGCGGTGGTTCCTGATTTAGTAGGTCCCTGGAACGCCACCGACAGATGACAAGCGACGGTTGTCAATGACAAATGACACTGACGGATGACGGATGACACTGACGGATGACGCTGACAGATGACACTGACAGATGACACTGACAGATGACACTGAGAGTGGCGGTGACAAGGACAGGGAACACTCACACTTCGCTGTCGCCGATGCACGCTCGCGTAGTGGTGATGGTTGTAACGTCCATGTATGTGTGCGTAGTTTAACGCTCACCGCGCCGCACGTTCACTGCCGCTTGTTTCTGCGTTCCTAGTACTTTTACTGAATTGTTTCTATTGTATTTTTGATTTAAAATATGCTTATTTAATTATTTCCTTTGCACTAATTACACGTCCGCACTGCTTAGTATCCGAGAGGAAGAGGATATTTATCCCGACGTTTCGACCGAATTTCACCGGCCGTGGTCACGGGTAGACTGAAGTGGCGGAGCAATTGTCATCTTCGTGAAGCAAGGGTATTTTATCTACCCTCACTTGATTTTTAAACATATTATCGTCGGTACTTCGACACATCACACTAACGACGTCTTTACACTCGCCTAAATCGTCCCGTCGACGATAACACTTGCTGATGACCGGATTCCTTGATGTTGATAGTTTGTATCCATCTTCTCGATTGAAATTCTTGTACTTCTTAATTTCGATCGCTTCACGTACTATTCTGGGATAATAGTGACGATCGTTGGAGAGGATTTTTGGATTATGTAACTCTACCCAGTGATTGGAACCGGACTCCAGAAGATGGTCGGCTATTGACCCGTATGAGTATTTTTATAATGTGTACAAGTCGCGAAAGTTTGAAAACATGTATTTATAGACTCCAACTCCTTATTCTCTTTTGAATTTACCTCTGTGGTACTTCACAGAACAGTTTAACATAATCTACATAACATCACGCTTTGTACTCCTCGAAGGGTTCGGCAGAGGTGTTTTAGTACACCCTCGATTCGCCAGTTATGTTTAAGTCCCATGTAATAGGGGACGAGCTTATTGCCATTAACCAGGCACAAATCCAGACTCCGGGCTGCTACTGAGAAATTCCTAATGGAAAAATCCAATAACACTTTGTCCGACCTGGGGATCGAACCCAGGACCCCATGCTCAGCAGTCGCGCTTGCGACCACTAGACCAACAAGGCAGTTTAACATAATCTTTCACAGCATATACAATTAAGCTAATCGGGAATGCGTATCACCGGTCATTAGACTCAAATTATTTTAAACCTTTATGTAAATGAAGGTTATTTAATGAACAGTGTGGAGTTCATAGGAGCATTCAAGAGTAGGTACGATTAGTTGGTAAACCAAACTGTGGGCATATAACTTAGAATAATGACCTAATTTATCTGACCAACCTTCGTACATTATTGATCGAAGTGATCAACTGTAGAATTTCTTGTTACCAGATTTTAAGAGTCTATAAATGCTTCACAGATCATCATCAATCTCGATGGATATCGAATATTTCCAGGATTGGTGCTTTAATGCAAGTGTCTACTCTTTACTCTAATGCAGAAAGCGCATTGCAATACCGAGTGCAGACTGTGCAGAGAACAGATTCAGTTGTGCTGATTAGGTCGATGTTTGGTCCTTCAGGGATCATAACATAACATCACGCCTGTATTCCTCGAAGGGTTGGGCAGAGGTGTATAGGGGACGAGCCTCTTACCATCAACCGGGCACAAATCCAAACTCCGGGCTGCTACTGAGGAATTCCACACGGAAAAACCCAATAACACTTTACCCGATCTGGGGATCGAACCCAGGACCTCACAATCAGCATTCACGCTTGCCACCACTAGACCAACGAAGCAGTTCAGGGATCAAGGGTAATTAATTTATTTATTAGGTTATGAAAGCTGAAATGACTTCAATGTTGAGAATATTTTTAGGTAGAAACAATTAGTACCGATTAGTTGTCAAATCAGTATTTTTTTGTAGGCTATGAAATAATGAAGCTTTGGTAATATTCTTTATAGCTATAACTTCCACTATTACAATAAGTTTAATGATCTGAAAAAGTTTAAATACTTACTTGACTTTTTACTCTTTACTAACTAAACAAGTACAACCACTTGTATAACAAATACATAACGATTAAGTGATAACATTATTATTATTCAATTCTTATTTCAAATAGTTTCAATTTATTACAGCTTTATCTCTACGTTATCATCAATCATGACTCAGCCATACGCCACTGAAAAGCCGCATCACGTAACTTGCAAAACAACTTCAAACCAAAAAATTTCAAGCTCCAATATAAATCGAAGTAGAAATTAATTAAGCACACAAATTAAGAGTGCTCAAAGTATAGCAACAAACATTTTGGTAAAGACAACACTAATAGCGTAACGGAAGCACCACAGATCTAAGTGGTTGGGCAAACGTGCGCGTGCGCGCATTGTATGGTCGATGATAAAGCTCGCAATTTTAGTTGTCAGTCGGGAGCGTGCCGTGGATCGAGACGGTCCTCCCTTTCGGTCGGCGCGGGAATCCGTGCGCGTTTATCATCCATCCGGTCGTATCATCATCTTCAAACAAACAACTCTTGAACATCGAACAGTATTCTGGTTGCCCTCCACAGAGGAATCCAGTGGCATGGTAATTTGTGATAATAATTCCATCAGGATAATGTTGATTTAATTTTGTTACGGACGGATCCTGGGTGTTTGCCGCCTATTGTCTCTTGAATAGAGCTAGAGATTGGTATTGTATTACGTAATGTGTATTAAAAAATATATTATTTTTTATATCTGTTCCTTTAAGTAAATTTAATTTATTTCTATTCGGGCCGAAACTTTTAAAGCATGTAATGTAAATATAACGTAGCACTTTTGAAACGTTTTGAAATGGAAATGAATTAGATTACACTTTGCAGATTTTTCCGACAAAACTTTTTAATGGTCATTCAAGTTATCTGAAAGCTCGCTCCAATTCACGCGGCGAGAACAATTTTAACCTTTCTTGAACTTTCAACTGAGTTACGATGACTTTCGCAGTTGTAAAATAATTTTGCCATTACAAACGGCATGATGCCTACATCCTCAGTTAATAGGGCCAGGGTTAAACGTTGGTCAGCGATGAGTCCCTTATCAGAATAGGAACCGGCCGAAGGCTAGCCGATTTGCGCAATCGGCGGGACCATATCACGTCCGACGCCAAATTCACTTGTGTGAGAATATCGCTCTCCATTTAATTGTCATAATTATTTGCTACGGCTTCTGTTTTGTTCAAAGTGCAGCTTTCGATAAATTCACCCCTATTTTGTCAAATTTCATCAGGTTTACATTTCTGACTGAAAAAATTATACATTTTCGTCAAAAGGATTACGGAATTGGACCGTTTCTTCAAAATAGTCATAATATTGCTTACTTTATGCCAGCTTTTGTTTTGGTTATAAAAGAATCTTTTAGCTGACACGTTAGTCTTAGCGGTCTTAGCTTTGTAAGAGCTTTATAAGTCATCCAAGACGAATAGTGAGCGTCTGCTTTTTCAGTGAAAGTTATTTGCTGAAAGGCAAATTAAGTTTATTGCTGTTATCACTTAAGTTTGGTCTTTAGAAACTGTCTTTTCTATAATACTTACAAAGCCCTTTAATGTCCATTCCTGAACTTAAGACCACAAAAGACTGTTGCCAAAAGTTGTCGAAGACATTTCCATAATCCTAATTGCTTAGCTAGCAAAATTGGTAATCTTAATATAACATTACTGGCTTACACATGGATACCTACAGTCTGATGTCGGATTTCACGCCTTTTAGGTGTTGTAATATCAATGTAAATTAACACCTCAATTCTTCATGTATGATTCAACGTGTTTAGCTGTAATGATTGTAATTTGCATAACATCTCTGTTGGGTCTTAGGACCGGTCGGCATTGGCCCTACATTTAACAGCTAATTCTCCATTGTATTCGCGATTTTACAACCCGTCGTTATGAATTACAACTAGCACTTATCTGTCACTTGGAACGGTATTGTCGCCAGCGATAAAACGTTACCAGTTTTGTACTAATATGTTATGTCATAACCGATTCATTAATTCTGGATTTATTGCTAAATGTTGTTGATGCTGCTTACACGGAGGATTGTGAACATAAGTCCAGTAGTTTTAAAGTGGTTTTGGCTAATCTTGTTTAAAATTCATAAGTTGATTGACTTCTAAAATATAGACTCGTATTGCATGTGAGGTATTCAGCTTTTGCCAACCTATTAAAATACAAAAAAATACTAATCCGATTTTCTTTGATCTATGAAAATTGCATTACTCACAAATTCAAAATTTATCTAGTATAGGATTCGATGCCATGCAACTGACAAAAAAACCGATTTCGATCGAACTCTTTGTACACAGCTTTAGATAGATTTTTCAAAAATCGTTGCGTAGTCTTTAAAGAAAATTTTGCCTTTTCTTTGGAAGGTCATACATTCTAATTAATCCTTTTCAATAAGTGTAATCTACACAACCTACTTTTGCACAATAAGTGGTGTCTTCATGAGAATTGTCTGCACAGCTGCGCTGTAAGTTGCTTTGACACAGTTTTAACATATGTCTTCATTGGTTTTGTTTGTTTTTTGAATACTCTCATTAAAGACGCGTATTTGTTGCATTAGTTGGCCAGATTTCGTGGTACATATTGTTCGGATTTTATTTTCGAATGTGGATTTACTTTGTCGCTATGGGCTTATACGGCTAAAGATGATATCATCTTGCTTAAGTTCCTTTTTTGTAAATGAGAAATCGTTATAAAGTAGTGCAGACTTGGCAACTAATTGTAGACTTCGATAGGATTAAATAAGTTAAAATTTAGCGTCTGATGAATATTAAGTGGAAACTGTTTCATTACTAAATTTGTTACTACACTAGCTGCAGAATACTATAGTAACTGAGCGGTTTACAAAATACTTACGTTAGAATGTTATAATTTCAGAGAACAACAACACCTACGTTTTTTGGCAGCCTGGACCAATGTTTTCTAAAATAATACTTAGACTTACATGATAGACTTTTCATTTATTTAAGGAATTCCATAGCCGTATACTTTAGCTGTTTCTTATCAGGGATTGTAACAATTATACTGTTTTTAATTTGAACTACTTTCATTCAGGCATTTTAAAGGTATAAACACTGAAGCAAAATAAATATTGCAGAAGGATTCTGTGAACAGAATTTTTAAAAGTAAGTGTACTACTTAATCTAGTTTTCACCAACATTAATTATCTGGTTAAACAACAGTTTACTGGAAAAATTTACCAGAATTTTAGGTAAACGGTTGTTTAACCAGATAATTTAGGTTGATGAACATCCGCCTTAGTGTTTGAACAATTTGAGACTCGTGGTTAAACATTTAAAACAAACCAGAATAAAAAAAAAGTATTGGAAGAGCTAAATGTTCCTTCAGTTTATTCTTCCGCTATTTTGAAACCCATAATTGGACGTAGTTAAGCGAAAAGGATCGAACCCACAAAATTATCGATAATGAGTTATTTATATCAAATGCTCCTTAAACTTCTTAAGCCAAACTACACATAATAACATTTTAACAAGTAAAATATTATACATTTGTCCCTTAATTACAATAAAACCAAGAAATTTAAATCAAAGAACCAATGAAGAAGTACAGTCTAAACTTAAAAATTTAATATCTCATAACTATGTGGGTTGGCTCCTTTTCGCTAAACTACGTCCAATTTCTCCGTTGAAAATTTTGCAAACCTGACATTATTGTCTGTTTGCATATTTATTTTATTTGTTCCAATTCTATTTTGTTTTAAATTTATTTGGATATTTTCGTTCTACTTTGCATCTAAATTTTTCAAGAATCTTGTCTAGTTTTATTTATTCTTTCTGCAGCGTGTATCATAAATTAACCCATTTTGAATTAATTTATTTGTGTGTGCACTCAAAATTGTGCACATAGTTTATATTATCGCACTCTTTTCGTTTTCACAGACATTGGTGCATGAATAATGGAAAGTTTGTGTAAAAACCGCAAAATCTAGATTTCGAAAAGCTTTGTTTACGGATTTCGTACATGTTGTTTACAATAATTTCTGAAATTTCACTTCCTTCTGTTGTTTCGTTCCTTCCGTTGCATTAAGCTTACATTTTGATCCTAAAATATATTTTTTTGATTTCATAAATAAACTTAGCCCCACACTAGGATTTCTCCTGTATCGTGGGTGCGTTTACAGACACAAATCTTCACATGCACAAACACCTAGACCCGGAACAACTATCTGTAGGCCATACAAATATTTTTTCCGTGCAGGAATCGAACCCACGACCCGCAGCGCAGAAGCCAATCGCTCAGCCACTGCACCAAACGTGTCGTCAATATTCTTATGTCGATAAAATAAACTCAACACAGTTAATACAATCTACAAGTTTTTATCTCAAATTATAAGGGTGAGAGTCCAAGTACGCATGACTGTGATGAAGAAATTCGAATCGATGCGGCTCTTTGGCTCTTAGGACCAAAGTTTCCTCAAGTGGTTTCTCAAGTGTGCTTTCGCCCTTACAGTCAATTAAGCGCGATAGATTATAAACAGTATCTGCATTTATAGAGGCGTGGCTAGCAATCTGTCATCACGCACTACTTGCGATGCTGCATCTTGATGCACTGAAACTTATAACTTCATTAGTATTGATGTAGTTAGTATCCTTCTTGTACCTATAGTTACCATGAAATTAACAAATCCAAAACATGTTCTTAAAGTTATTTTTAAAAGCCAATGGTGTTATATGCATCTGGCAAGGAAAGGTTTTGTTGCAAAGTTTCAGCTTCAATATCCTCTGTTCTGCCTAGCCTTTTCCCAACTATTTTTAAGTCAGCTTCTAGTCTAACCAGATGCTGCTGGATACCAGTATTTTACAGGGAGCGACTACCATCAGACCTCCGTAACCCCGTTACTGGGCAATGCCGATATCCTAAGGTTAGACCGGTTGTCAGACTTTCGGGCTTCTAACTACCCGCGACCGACACCCGGGACCAACGGTTTAATATGCCCTCCGAGGCACTGAGGGGTCTCGATGTGTAACGAACGGTCACCCATCCATAGCCTGACCTCGGCATGCGTAGCTTACTCGCGCAAATCGAATGATCCGCGCGGTTGGTAAATTAGCCAGCAGCCCCTCTAGCTTTAATATCCTCAACAAACAAAAATTGTCTTTTATTCAAAACATCAGGCCCTTACTTAGTTATTTTCTTTTATTCTCATTCTATCTCATAAACTTCATATTGACATAACAGAACATGTATCCCTAAAGCGAATGCTCCAAAGCTATCTCCATTTCGCGAGTGCATTACTAAGTGGCTCTTTGATCGTCCTGAAACATACACCGGCGCCTGCGCTTCCTAGTTGACGTATGAATGGCCTCCTTATGATCAAAATAGGCTGATTTATTATGTGGAGCCATTGCTTACAAGTTACAATTTGTTGAAGATATGGAGTTCTAATAGGTGTTAAGATGAGGTGCCAATATAGTCGTTTGGTTACATTTTTATTATTTGACAAGTTTGTTACATCGATCTGGATAATATTTATGTCTTCCTTATGGGCAGTTGTTCAGGAATGTTCTTCGAGTAAAACGGCAAATTCTATTAACGTCTCCAATGAATATAACTTGCTAGATGTTTCTAAATGTCTAGTGAGTAGATTGTTCTCCAAAATCGTCATCATAATCATCAAAGATATTTTTCGTATCTTTAAAATTGACAAAAACGATAACGTCCTTTTGGTTGCTAGTTCATCATCCAGGAGTACTATTTACCATTCCCTTAAGTTGATTCATGTGTTAAGTATTTATTATTATAAATAGTGTATCAGATTAATGCCAAAGTAAACCTAAAACGTGTGTCTTTAAATTAATCTGTAGTCTTGTTCTACTTCTAAATGTAGAACAAATGTTAGCATCATAACATAATCACATAATCGATATGGAACACGCCGTTCAAGTGAATCCGTACAATTTAATCTGTACAAAACTTAAGTGAGGCTATTTCACGCCTTATATTGCTTTTGTTACCAAGTAGTTATAATGTCTTCATTTTAGTGAAACGTTCCTCTGTACTCTAGGACCAACCGCAACGTCAATTGCGATTTATTGATTTTCACATATAGGTTGAAAGAAAGTAGGATTTTCATCGCTTATTAGCACAATATTCTATTCATAATGTTACTTACGGGATAACTTCTACAATCTAGACGATATTGAACCCATTTTAAGGAAAAGTTTGAATCGAAGTCAAGTCCCGTCTAAACAACGCATAGAATACGATCAGGAATTTGGGTCTCGGAGTTTTTTATGTTTTGTTTCGGGAATTGGCATTTGTGTGGAATTTCTTCTATTGTTGCGACATGGCAATTATTCTAAGAACTGTTTCGACTTTCTTCATTTGGGTTCTGTATTTCTTTTATTTCATAGTATTCTAATTAAAATATCCTCTCCTAATTAGTACAATTCAGTGAAATATTAGCCTTGCTATAAGTATGTACTTTGGGGCTATTGTCTTCAATGATTCTCATAAATATTTTAATATAATTATCAAAATTTATTTACCTACTAATAATCTGTTTGCAAATAATAGTGACCGTTAACATTCAGGTTTTTCAAAAAGAGTGATTTGGAAAAAACTTGATTTATCTCCATCTGTCTCAATTTACCTCCATGTTTTAAAACATTTTTGCAATTCTACATCACCACTTCTTCCATGTCCAAGGTGATTACTACTGGTAATGCCTTATTTTGAGTCTCCTACTTCCATCAATGGACTTCGATAAGTTGTTGATGCCTTAACATTCTCATCATCATCATCTATTATAACTTTTATTTTGGGTAGACTTAATTTCCGTGATACGTCGTAATTTTTTATAATCCTACCAAATAGATGAATAACTAATGAATCACGAGAAGAAATGGCCTTGACCTAATTGGTTATCGGCGAAGCTAGCCCTATCGGGTCAGTTTCGTCATTCCGTGGTGCCAGCATGGGTCGGTTTATCCAAACGTGACCCCAGACCTCGCAGATATCAGTCAGAAGAATTAAATCTTTTTTGTGTAAAAATCTCTTAAAATCTTAAAATAGAATACCGTTTTGTGCATTGTTTTCGGTTTTCCGATTGAGATTTGTTTTGTTTCACTGATAAGGGATGCCGATTTAAAATATTGCAGTTTTTTTATTAATAATTTTATTAATTAAAATGTGTTAATGATACGATATGGACGAGTTTTGTGGTCTAGAAAATCGAAGTTGTTTTTTCAACTTTGTGCTTTGTTAAATTCATTGACTAATCATCTGATTTGTCAAATCTATAGCCTCTGTAATAGCCCATTTTGCATTAAAAGTGCCACCACGAATGACGATACTCAAGTACGTCCGGCGCAACCTGGACAGACAGCCTCGCTAACAACCACGGCATGAGTTACTCTTGAATAGCTCGTACCGACACGAGAGATGAGAGCCCGTTTATCATATTTGCTTCAATATTTTTAATCGATTTACGATGTGCATGCAAATCAAAATATGATTCGCTCGGATCATAATACTATTCTTTACACAGGTCAAAGCCACAAACGATGGAACTCCAAAACGCCTCATCACCGGTATTCAGACACCTTAAATTAATTAGTCCACGCGCTCTAATTAAGATTAGTGTCACGCATTCTTGCCCCAATAGTGTTGCGCCGTCGGTCGCATGCGTCGTGTTTACCTGACGATCAATCAACATGATTGATCCTCGACGTGTTCTTTAAACTTTTATTTTGCAACATAATGAGGTTACTCTTATCGAGTTTGTGTTAGTTCTTGTGAGGTGCTAGTGTTGTCCTTTAAGGTTGGTAGCGAAATGTGGGTTTTGTAATCCCCTTCTGATTTTTTCTTTTATTTCATCATCATCATTTAGCTCATGAACATGCACTGTTAAACATTAACCTTTTCATAGACCACTCCAAATGTTATTTGTTTTAAAATTATTACATAAAGTAAAAGGTTTATTCTACGGAAACCTATCATTCCAATTAAGAACACAGACGTTTTAAACTCTAATTATAGCATAATAATAATATATTCCCAAAATATATCACTGCCATCAAGCGATCTGAAACTACAATAATGTTAACAATTAATTTCTGGATCAAGAGCCTGATACAGAAAACGGTACTTCGAAGGACACGGCGCGTATTGTTAGGAGGTTCCTCTCTGTGAGGCCCTGACTACCGGTAGCTTGGACCCTGTTCCCGATGCCGGTGGTCTAATATTTTTTATATTTTTAAATGTTTTTTTAGAAATATTTAAAAATGTAATTTATATGTATATTTAATGAATAAAGGAAAGAAAATGTTAAGGTTCTTCTAATATTCACCCAAAAAGTAGAATATGTTTTAGTTTTAGGTAGTCTTTGTTCACTGCCAATTGTGGTTTCGAGCAATCGACTTTAGCGTGAAATGATAGAAAGGTTGAGTAACAATGATTTATATTAAAATTAAATTGATTTCCCTTTCAATATAATTTACCTATTGTTTAAAACTTTGCAACCATCAAGTAATTTAGGTAATGACGATTTGTAATATGGCTTTGTAGCCATTTATTCTTTGAGCAGCTGGACTCTAGACTACACTTTCGCCTGTCTAGGGTTCTCCTTTAGAGGTGATATACAACGCTGTATACAAATAGTAGAAAATTACCAAATTACCAGTTATTGACTAACTTGGTGTCAGAGTGTATGCCGCCCATGGGCCTCTGACTTGGTTTCACATGCCGTCGAGAAATATCTCTCGGGCATGCCGGTTTCCTCACGATGTTTTCAAGCCAAGTGATAATTATACAATACGCACATGCATCCGAAAAGTCAGAGGTGCTTGCCTTGGGTTCGAACTTAAGACCTCTGACTTCGCAGTCAGACGGTCACACGGATAGGCTATTAATGCGGGAAAAAAAACGAAATAAAATTACTAAATCACAAATGATTTTTTATTAATATTTAAACTGCTTTTCATAAAGGTACTCTAGTGACTTCAGTTTTGAAATATCATTTTTTATTGCATTATTAAAATAATAAGCTTAAAAACTTGCATGTTACATCACAGCTACTTAAACTAAGCACAGAAACAGTTACACAAAGCTGTGCAGTGCGTAACAAAACGAGTGATTCGATTGATCATCGATTATAGATCCATCAATCACTCGATTCAATGTCAAATGTTTTGGCGCCTAGCTGTCTGCATGCAGGCGAGGTCGTCGACCTCTCGGGTTATGGCTAGTCGACTAACGATCGTACTTTATTGAGAACATTCTGAATTATTTATAGTTTTGGACACGTTAAGTCATTATTGTTGCTGTTAATATCAGTTTTATCACGGAGGATGAGTTACGGCGTGGATAGGATGCGACCGAAGTTTAGCTCTACGAAAGAGAGGATTGTAATATTTTGTGCACAAAAGCTGAGGGGAAGCGTACTGTGTTCTTTGTTCAATCAAAACATTGAACGCATTTCGCAAAACGCAAAAACGTAGCCTGTGTGCCCGAACTTATTGTAAGTTCAAAGTGAATCGCGTTTTCAAGGAAGAATCTAATTTTGAATAAATCAATATTTTGAACAATTATAATATATGAATACAGAGTATAAAAGGATCGGTACTTAAATTTATAACCGGCATTCCATTACTGACCAATAAATTATTTAATACAATTAATTAACTAAAGTTACCATTACAGTATACGGGTAATAATTAATTATTGTTCTCTCGAAGCTGGTATAATTAAGTATTTTAATTAATGGCTAGGCACTGTACCGACTTGAGACCACCCTCTTGACGGAGAAGTGCCGACTACTAAGCTATTACGTAACTTCGTAGTGTCTTTGAGTATTTATGACGTTATTGTGAATTTTAAAATGTCTAGGCAAGTATACAGCCATTTCAAGTCTACACGAGTGACTTACCTAATTTATAAGAGAATTAAAATTTTATCTTAAGGTGATTCCTTCGGGTCGGTTCGCATTTTTTTTTTGGCATTACAGTATTTTACCTAAGAAATGAATACATTTGAGGCTTTATTCTGCTATTCGCGGATTGTTCACATAGCATTGTATTTATGTATGTATTTTTTATTTTTTAAAACGACACAATTTACTGCATCTTTATTCGACAAAAGCAAAGTTGTTTGGATATAGCATAGTAAATACATTGTTTTAATATATTATTTTAAGTAAAATTAATGTTCTGCCTAGCCTACTTCCCAACTATGTTGGGGTCAGCTTCCAGTTTAACCAGATGCGGCTGAACACCAGTATTTTACACGGAGCGACTGCCATCAGACCTCCGCAACCCAGTTAAAGGGCAATGCCGATATCCTAAAGGTTGTCAGACTTACGGGCTTCTGACATTCTTCTTCTTTAAGGGAAATTAATACATATACATAAATACAATGCAATGTGTAGTATCTGTGAATAACAGAATAAAGGGTCAAAGATGTTGAAATCTTATGTAAAATATTGAAACCTCGAAAAATATTAAATGCGCGCCAATTCGAAGGTGTTACCTTAATGATGGCTTCTGAATCGAATGGTATATTATGGATGGATAACTTTAATAGGAATTTGGTTAGAAACAGGGTAATTGATATTTAAAAAGAATGGGATTACTGTAGGCTTCAGTAGAACGTGACTTAAGATGACTTATACGAAAAAGTCCTTCACGCTATATTGCACGAATTACTGAAACATAAGTAGCTAATTAGAGAGAGACGTATTACATTCCTTAAATCTTATTCACATTGTTATTTATCGGCCTATTGTTAGGCTCCACTTTGCTAAACAGATAGATTCCAAAGCCCACCTACTTGTAAGACCTACCTACCCAGTGGCCTATTGAGAGCCCAGAGAACACGGCGGAAATCAATACAACCTTATCGATAGTCCTAGAACTTGCATCATAAAACTTTAAGCTCACAAGAAACTTTACTTAAACAATCTAACTGCATCACTGCCGTCAGTTGAGTTTGTTTGTTGCATCGGATCGTTAGAAGACGGCGCGGGCGCAGCGGCGCGGCAGCGTGCGTTAATAACCCCTCAATTGGGGGCATTCGCTCGCCTTCAAGGAATGGTTAGAAGGAATAAGCGGGAGCTGTTTGAAGTCTTTAGAATTTTTTGGGTACTAAAGTTACATTATAGGTAGGTACTAGGTCTGTTTGCTGTTTTAATAATTTTATAATTATTGTTTTTTTTGTGCTTGGGAATCCGACTACTATTATAAGATTTCACTTAAAAAAATTAGCTTATGAATATGCAAGATATATTATTCTTTTCTCTGCATTATTAATAATTACGAAATATTTTTTTAATTATATTATAATCATTAATTGTATTTTTTATTTTTCATTTATTTTTAACTCTCAGACATCATATTTGTACTCAATACTTACTAAATTCATTGAAACACTTATAGAAAACCATTCACTTCCACAAACTGTTTCATTTGTTGACCCTACCTCTACCAAAATCGCTACCGCTCATACACTGAGCCTCCCTCCCCACTATATTGATCTAAGCGCGTGCCGACGTTTCCTCCCAACCGTAGCGTTAGACGCATCATCGTTGATCATTCGTTTGTTGACCGTACACACTATTTGCGTGACACTTGACACTGATTGGTGATTTGATTCGAAGTTTGTCAAGGACGAAGGTTAAGGATGAAAATTAGAGTTGAATGAACATGTCTACAGATATATCTATCTCTCAATTAAGGCACATTTCTATAGTAAGGAAAGTCTGACTACTTTCATTTTTTTAGCCTCTGGTGCCGTTGCGGTGTCAGCTTCGTCTTCATCATTTACCGAAGGTTCATATTCTGTTTCGATTTCTTACTTTTTTCCTGCGTTAAGCTTTTCTCAGGTCAGAGGCTATCACATCTAAAAGGTGGTCTTTGGTTCCGCGCTCACGAAATTAATTAGCAAAACAAAATAGTGCAACAAGGCTAGAATTTTCAGTATTGCGTAAATTAAATTGTAGTAAAGCATGTGTTTAACACGGCTAGCGGTCAGAATTCAGTCTGTCTCCATTGATATTAATGATGGTCATAACTTGAGACGCTATTTAGCATATCAAGGTGCGGTTAGGCCATTGTCATACATTGGTGCTAACGGCCAATTGTGATCAAAATCAGCATGAATCGGCCGTAATAATAAGTATACCTAATAATATTATAACGGACGGGATTCTGAGAAATTATATGAACGTGTAAGTTTGAAAATATACAATGGGAATTCTGTGTGGTCTAGACAAAGAATAGACCACACCAACGGTTCATCTATGGAGTAGATTTACGAACTAACATGGTCATGATAGTGACCAGTATGTATAAGATTCTAGTACTTAACGAGATCGATGTGTAATAATTTGATTGGAATTTTAACTATAATTTTCAGATGATACCATGAATATTTCGAGTGTTAATTAAGAAGACAAAAACGTTGTGTGTGTATATTGCTAACACAACCGGTATTGACAGCATTGTCACATCTTGTAACTGATATGGTCCCCAGCCAAGATGAGGTATATCTCTGCCCGATAAAGCAGAATCCACGTAAAACTGATGAATCTGTTTATCCGTAATCTTTTTACTAGTGTTCTTCTTCTTCTTGCGGTGCTACTAATGAAGGTTGGCGGTATTATATATATATATGTATATTGATATTATATTTGGCTTAAGGCATTCGTCTGAATCAACTTTTACCAAAAACCGTTTCAGATCTTCGGATCTCTCCCATTCTTCCCACACTAGTCACAAGTTCTATTTATTTAAATCACAATGTAATGTGAAAGTTCATTTGTGACCATTCAGGATATTGAAAGGATCATGTTTACTTAGGATAGATTGATTCGATGGGACTGCATGTAGGTCAAATCTAACGGAACTCATCAAGGATCGGTAAATCACGATCGGTTGAATCAGAGAGTAATTTAGTACGGCGGGTTAATTGAAATGGTATATAATTAGATGCTATAGAAGTAATACCTTAATATGTATAATCAAAGAATAATATTATTTCGTTAATAATATTGAATATTTAACAGATAGATCCGTAAAAAAATTTAAATGTTCGAATGTTGTTAGGTTTTTTTCGCCAAATAGTAAACAGGACCATTTATTTTAAATTTACTTTTCTCGCCACTAAGGACCAGTTTTTTTAAACTAAAACTACATTACTTAGGTTTCTACCAATTGTTACCTCGTTGCTTATATTCCTACCGAATCAAATGAATGTTTAAAACTAAAATATAAAATCTTTCAACTACCGCGTAAAATTCGTCACATATATATTAGTATGATATCCAGTGTGTGGCCGGCAAATGACCATGTAGTAAGTAAGGAAGACAGTATTGTGGGCGGCGGCATTCACACTGCGTGACTCATGCCATTGATGGGCGCCCAACTTTGACTCGGTCCTGTCCACTCAGTCAGTCAGTACAATGCCACGAAAAAGTAGGTAGCACTTATTGATGAGATAAAAAACCTGCCAAAGATGACTCTTTTTTCAAAACTGATCTAAAAAAGGCTATTTTTGAAAGAGTAGAAATTGAAAATAAATAGGTGTGTACGGACCGTAGCACGTGGCGAAAAATCTTTTTTGAAAGTATGAAATGAGACAATGCTGTTGTCTCGTATGGATGACGACCCTAGAAAGATGACATAAGTGTAGCTAATAATGTTAAAACGGACGGAATACTGAGAAATTATATGATCGTGTAAGTTTGGAATTCTGAGTGGCCCAGTTCAGATTTCTTGCAAGAATAAGTTCAGAATGTTGTCGAAACTAATTGTAATTAATATCTGAGTATCTGATTACTTCCTTACAACCTTTCCTCAAAACGGGAATGAATACAGTAATTAAAGGTTCCTCAATAAACGTTTATTAATGTCTAATAACTACTGAGCGTCGGACCTCTGTACAATTTAGATACTGGACAATGTACCACCGATTCATTCATTGACAGTTTGTCTTTACAATTAAGTTCACAACCAACGTAAGGTTGTTGCTTTTACTAACAAATGACGTCATTTCTAGAACAAAGCCGGTGAAGAATTTTTACTAATTATAGCAACAGATTGTGATTGTGATGCGTGCGCGGTCGACGGCCCGCGTTATCATTTCGGCACAGATTGCTTGATCCCGCCCCGCTCCTCCCGCCATCTATGTGACTGATGCTTGCTCCTCTTTCGTTACGTGTTTTGTCTTTTTCTGTCCAAAATATTTTTTGTGTCTTTTACTTCTATGACACTTGCTTTAAATAAGGATTCAGATTCTTATTTTATTTTATCATCATTATTATATTTTCTTGAACTTGCTAGGACATAAGATCAAAAACACAATATTGACTTTGCTGTCGCGAGTTTGGTAAAAAAAATTGTCTAAAGAATTTGTAAGACTAACTTAAGATACCTACTAGATTCAATCGTGAATGATTCTAATTAAACAAATTACGATGTGTATAACCAAAACGCTAAATACGAAATGAATGAAATATTCATCAATCAACTGTTTTTAACCTATGATTTACAAAATTCATTGTGTGTCAATAGTTACGGTGACCGACATTTGATTCAAATTAGATTGAAGGAGCATACCGTAATGTAAAAGTATTAAGTACATTAAGTTATTTATATTTTAGATACTTATTATGTCTATGCATTCGTCGTCATACGTTTTCTCATGATAATTTTGTCTCTAAATTCTGTAAAAGATGAGAACAAAATATTTAATCAACACTTTTAATGCTCGGTACTCTATCACCCATATTCTAAGAGGTTCCTCCAAAACTTACTCGACTTGACTCCACCTCGACTCAGTCTTTCTCACTACCATCGGTAGTTATAGTTGACAAAACGTCCTCGACTCCAGATTTTTCCTCAGTCGAGGTAAGGAATCATCTGTCAAACTCAAGGTACCTCGGATCCTACCTTAAGGAAGGCAGTGTCAAAGTTAGTATGTAACAAAAATGAATGTTGAAGACTTTATCGAATATGCTTACGATAATCCTTACAAGTATTTATCGCGGCGTTATTTGCGCGATGCAGATAATTCAAATTATGACATAATCACTCCGTCGAGGAACCTCAAAGTTCACTCGAAATTGTGACTAAGAATACAATTTTGAAGGTGTTTTCGAGGCCGTCCTGAGTCGAGTAAGTTTTGGAGGAACGTCTTAGCATATGGGTGTATGTATCCAAATCGCACTAGTAGGTATTTGAAATATCAATATTATATTCCTCAGTAGTTAAATCGTTTTTCATTCCCGTTGTATTCTCAGCGCAACGTGGATTTTAAATATTATTTCTCTCAATTGAATTCAAACAATTTTTATCGCTAAGCTTCTAGATATGTAGCACTTGTATCTAAAAATGTTTTTGGCACTGACATCAGAATGTGCTTTTTATTGTGTAAACACTCAATTATCAATGCAGTTGCAGATAAGAGTGCGCACCGCGTAATCTTTGCCCCAATTAATGTTTGTTTATTAAGATTTTATAAGGTTACTGTATTGATGGGTTGACGCTTGTAGTTTTTATTGTGAGTTAAATAATAATTTATTTTTAAATGTTACTAATAACTAATGTTATAGTTACGATGTGTTATCTTCATTTTTATTCTTGGTGGCGATAGAATATCTTTGTAGTCATTTGAAACTGTTTTTGTGTAAGCAAATATTGAGATAACAAATATTAATTCATGTTTCGTGCTCGTGCAAGGTAAGTTTCTAAGCAGCACCCAGGATTCAAACACAACGTATTCAACCCTAATGTCTATGAATTGACTATTACACCTCTAAAACCAGGATACGAACAACGATACGTTCCTTCCCTTAATACGCTGGATGGGGAGACTGTAACTGCTAGATATTCGGTTGACCCTCTCATCTGAGAAATCAGCAGATCTGACTAGCGTGAAGTAGATGACTTTGACTTACCCTTTATCTAATAGCTTTTTAATTAACACTATTTTGTATTATTCTAGGGTGATGGTTCCAAGATGACAATGTGGCGGCTCGTGGCGGCGGTGGTTGTGCTGTACGCATACGCACACGTCGCCGCGGCCGACCCGCGCGTCCCGCAGAGCACGCGCCCGCCGCGCCTGTGGCCACGAGCGCCGCGCACTCTTTCAGAGCGCAAGCCTAACCAGTTCGTAGGGTGAGTGAAGATCTATCAAACTTTATGGTCTAAACTTAAAAAAATGGCCCGCTACAGTCAGTGTGTTCGAAGGACCAAATGAAAAAGTTTGCAGAAATAAAGATAGAGGCCAGGGGCTATAGAAGATAACCTCAGAAGCTACCAAAAAAAATATTGTGCTTGTTTACCATATCGTTCTCATTTCTTAAGAGGGAGTTCCATAAGATATGAAGAACATGGACAAATGATTAAGACCCCAAGATTAATTTGTTTATAAAGGTTGAGAATATTCAGTGCACTTAAACTATTACCGCCCTTCATTATGATTTTGGTCCTAATTCTGTTATTTTAAAAGCAGTAAAGCGATTAGTCTCGTTGGTCTAGTGCTGGCAAGCGCGACTGCTGATCATGAGGTCCTGGGCTCAATCCTCAGGTCGGACAAACTGTTATTGGGTTTTTCCGTATGGAACTCCCCTGTGGCTGCCCGGATTTTGTATGTGTGCCCGGTTGATAGCTACAGGGTCGCCCCCTATTACACGGGATTTACACATATCGGCGAAATGAGGGTATTATTATAAACCTCTGCCCAACCCTTAGGGGAATACAGGCGTGATGTTATGTATAAAAACAGTAAAATTAAGGAGTTATTTGCCTAGATCACCTAATCTCCATAAAACGGAAAAATCTATCGCGCTAAGTGTCAAAGTAAAAGAATGTGATGTAAATACATTTTAATCGGAGGTGCATCGCTGGTCGGTCCTTGGAACCGTACGTGTGGTGCATGCGACTGACGCGCTGATACAAATCTCGTTAGTTCACACCGTACCGTTTTATAATCGTATGCGCTATTGCTATCTTGAAGCTTTACACGTTTTACATACATTCATTCTCTGCTACGCGCCATTGGCTACATGCTTACCTGCCGAATGAGTTGTCCTGGTTTTGATCCATTTTGGACGTGGAAATGGATTTTTCTGTGGTTGTTTTTGGCTAAAAGCAATTTTATTTTAAAGTCTAGCGTTAAAGTCATTCACAAAATTAAGAAATTCTTTCTTCACCTAACTAGTTTTAGTATCTGCAAAAATATGTAGTTTGTTCAAGAACTGTTTTCACATTTTACTTACTAGATCGAGTTGTTTTCCGAGGCTAGTTTCCCTTGCAGTTAGATATGTAGGTCAAAAATATCACGATAAATGTCATATAACGAGTAATTATAAAACGCTAATTACCACATAATATGATTTTCTCACTCATCCATATTAAATATTACGTGAATATCAAAGTTCTAACTATTAATATAAACATGTTATTATAAATAATATTAGTTTTTCATAATTCGCCGTTCCAACATTTTTCTAGAGATTACTCCTTTCTCCTCTTCTCAAGCCACCTTCCATTCGAATATTCTATTCAAATTCATATCAACCGATTGGTTCTCAAAACTCTATGAAATATCACTCTATCCATATTCATTCGAAAAGTTGTAATTAAGGAAGTTGATTTCAATTCAATTCAAAATCCTTACCAAAAGTAACACAACTTTTTCTTCCACAAATTGCTGAGCCCAGTAACATAATACATGATGTGTAGTACTCTTCCCGTGGGCGGCGGCGCGTAGGTGATTTTCACGCTTATAATTTCGGGAGTCGGGCAGAGGGCAATAGCGGAACCGACGGCGAGTTCACTGGGACAGGTTATGACGAAGCGAGTTTTGATACCAAGGTCGTGGATGCAATCAACGAATGCAAGGATGATAGTGATAGAGACGAATTGGGTTCAGTCTCACACGGTATTTTAGAAGTTGCAGACAAACATATTATTACGTAAGCAAAGTAAAAGGATGGATGTAAAGTAACAATCGGGTCAGCAGCACTAATTAAAAACAATTGTACTTCAGAAGTGAAGAAAGAATAAGCAATTAGTGATAAACATAGAATGCTAAATTATAGAGAGATGAAGGAAATAGATCGAAGCGAATATTGTTATAGAAACAGGCAATGACATTAGTAGAGGTTAGCGATTATAAATGATGAATGGAGATTAAAGCCGTTTACTCTTGCAATAGAAAATCATATTATCAGAGCTGGGTTAGGTTAGATCATGGGTCGGCAACCTTTTGATGTAAGGGGCCAAATATTTTAATTAATGCCAGTAGTAGTTTTCGCTCCTTTTCACTCCGTTGTGTATGACATTGTCCATCACATGCATTGTGGTGATAATCTTGCGGGCCGTTAGTTGCCGACCGATGGGTTAGATTATAAATTATAATCAATGGATTACACAATTTACTATATTAGTATTGCTACGATAATGTTCTGATATAACGATGAGGTAACTATCACTTACTATGTTGAACACGCAAATAACATGATTATTTCTGTTTGATATGACCGCAGTGTAGTTATGACACATTATTCTTACTGAGAATCCGTTTAACTCCGGAACGATTTTATCTTAATTTATTAATATTACCTGACAACAGGCAAGATAATTACAGAATAACTGAATTATAAACCAACCTATGATTAAAAAAATATTGTTTAAATAACCGTAATGCTCTTGAATGATAAGCCAATATTTAGCAAAACAGTGATAATATAATAATTAAGTGCAGTACTGCACTAAATCTCGTTTTCGATACAAGGTTTTCAGTGTAAGGACTTGCGATACTCTCTGACCCTAGCACAAATTAGTCTACTTTAAACAAGCGAGGAGAATCTATTCGGTACAACTTAGATACGGCTGGACAACGAGCAAGGTTATTGGGATCATCGCTCATAAGCTCCTCTATTAAGTATTGCGTAATTGTTACTAAGACATTTTTGTTGGGGAGTGTTGATTGAATGATGACGATGAGTTTGACATTCAATAGACCTAAACTATCTACCAATTATTATTTTTAATAATTTCTGATTAAAGTTTTGAATACCTCATATCTCTCTTTAAGTTGCGTAATTAAGGACCACCCCATCTGATATCATAATTGGGATGCCTACTTGCGGAAAAAAGCGACTAATAGATAATGTCGGACGAATGCATCTATTTCTACATCTAGCTGACTACGATTCCTCATTGCTTCAAAATTTTCGGGCGAGAAGATAATCGCTCTGTATTTCGCCTTTTGGCTTCTTAACGCAATTTAAAAGTAAAAAAGAAAGAAGATACCAAATGAAGAGGCTTGTTCGAAAAGACGAGAGCTTAGGTATTCATGAAATACAAAGTATGGAGGAGTGACAAAATCATCATGAATGAGCATCAAAATGACATTTGAACAGTACCTAGGATAAGA
Organism: Amphipyra berbera; assembly: GCA_910594945.2. Lineage (NCBI taxonomy): Eukaryota > Metazoa > Arthropoda > Insecta > Lepidoptera > Noctuidae > Amphipyra > Amphipyra berbera. The sequence continues at coordinate 1,035,047 of OU343136.1, read as the reverse complement.
AAAAGTAGCGAATTTACACAAAATGTCGAAGCTGTGAACATGTTTTGTCGATCGTGTTTACGATGGTTAATAAATCAGACTTAAACAACACCTGTTTGACTTTAATGAGCGCTTCTCGTTAGTTTTCATACAAAAGCCACTGAAATCTGCATTGTTTATCCGAAGGTAACATTTTATGAGACTCTAGGTGGCCTAAGTACTGCTACAAGTATTTTGTATTAGACCTTGCAAATGTAAAATGGTCGCTTGGTCTTTAGTTACAAATAAATAGGTCACACCGTCACTCCTCATGGCTATTATAGGAAGTGACAAAAGGAATGAAACAGGTTTATGGACAAGAAATCTCAAATATAAATCATATTCACCACACTGACCACACTAAGGGCGTAACCAGGGTTTCATTTAGGGGGGGGGGGGCAGGCTATGGAAAACTAATAATATACGAGTACATGCTATTTTTGAATGATTTTAAATGCAACGGTGCTTAATATTATTCAGGAGCACTCCAATCGAGCGCTCAACCAGACCCTGCTAGGTGCCCCACCTTGCCCGTACTTAGCTACGCCACCTTGCCCGTACGTAGCGCGCGCCCCTTTAACGCAGTCGTGCCATTCGCGTCCAAGCGGTCGACGAGTCAACATCACCTGAGGATGCCCCGTGGAGGGGCGAAACACGTGTCGTATCGGTTTGTTTTGCTTGTGTGTTGCATGTTATTAATCGCACCTTCTGCATTTGCATATATTTGCGGGCGGGAGGGCGGTGCTGCATACTGCATTCAGGCTTGATCAACTGTTTTTTCGCGGAATTAACACTAAATATTTTATTGTATATTTATAGATCATGGATTTCCGCAAAGTAACGCCTGATTCCATCATATATAGTTCAGTACGCCAAACTTACCGTGCGCTGCGACCATTTTACGGTCGACATAATCGTCCATCCGAGCAAGTTATTTGGAAAACCATGGATCGTTTTCCCACCACGCATACTCTAGTTGATAATACGCATCCACAAAGACGCCATACAGTGCGCACAGAAGAAGTTATTGCTGCTGTGGAGCGTAGTGTTGAAGAGGACCCGAATGAGTCGATTCACCATCGTGCACAGCAATTGGGGCTGTGCTGATCCACTTTGTGGAAAATTTTACGGAAAGATCTTGGCTTACGAGCTTACAAGATCCAACTTGTGCAAGAGTTGAAACCGCGTGACCATTATGCGCGCCGTACGTTCGGTGAATGGGCCGAAAACAATATTCAGCTTGATCCTCTTTTTCCATGCAAAATTTTGTTCAGCGATGAAGCTCATTTTTGGTTGAACGGCTACGTCAATAAGCAGAATTGCCGAATTTGGTGTGAAGAAAACCCAGAAGACTTTGTTGAGATGCCCTTACATCCATTAAAAGTCACTGTTTGGTGCGCTTTATGGGCAGGTGGAATCATTGGCCCATATTTTTTAAAGATGATGCCGGCCAGAATGTTACCATCAATGGAGAGCGCTATAGAGCCATGATTGCCGACTTCTTTGTTCCTCAGTTGAATGGAATTGATGTGGCAGAGCTTTGGTTTCAACAAGATGGTGCAACATGCCACACAGCGCGTGACACCATCAATTTATTGCGGGAAACATTTGATGACCGCATAATTTCGCGTAATGGACCTGTGAATTGGCCTCCACGATCGTGTGATCTCACACCTATGGATTACTTTATTTGGGGATATGTGAAGTCACTCGTCTACGCAGACAAACCACAAACGTTGGACCACTTGGAACAAACATTCGCCGCGTTATTGCCGATATACGGCCTCAGTTGCTCGATAAAGTGGTCGAAAATTGGACTTGCCGAATACGATTCATTCGAGCCAGCCGTGGCGCCCATATGCCCGAAATCATGTTTAAACACTAATGGCATAAGAATATCTTTTAAACAAAGCCAATACCATGGCGATTAAATTTATTTTTACGTGTTTTATTTCATTTTAAATTTGTATACCTCTAAAAAAAACACCCTTTACATATGAACTATTATGTTTGTTGCAGCCCTCACGTGTGCCGATCACGTAACAGCACGCATTGCTGTCCCGGATGGACGTCCAGGCCGAATTCTTTACTTTGTATAGTCCGTAAGTATATAATTTAATTTACTTCTAAACGTCAATGATTATTTTGATAAATCTTAGTGAGCTTTTTTGAATGTAAAACATTGTTGCATTTTATACTTCACAAAAGTATCCAATTATATTTTCAATTAAAAAAAATTCAAATATAATATTAAGGCAGGACTTCTAACGCATAGGTGAAAAGTTTTGGGAATATTGCAGCCCCATGTCTCACCTCTTATACTTCTTCCTCCTAGCCTTTTTTCCTAACTATATTGGGGTCAGCTTCAAGTTCTGGTAACCCGTAACGCCATAATCATTTATATGACAACTGGTACCAATGGTTGTTCGTGCAACGTGCTCTCCGAGGTATAGGCTACGATATATTGACCATGTATAATTTGCAGCTGTGTGCCGCCCTGACTGCGGTTCCCCGGGAGCATGCGTGGCTCCCAACATGTGTCGATGTGCTGGAGGAGTAGAAGCACCTTCTTGCGGTGGTGGCGGACTGTACCCGTATCCAGGTAAGAATCAAACAATCTTGAGACCAATGTTCTTTATTAGTGAAATGCTTGCCGAAAGGGTCAAAAGTGACTGTCAGCAATTCGCAACAATTTTTGTGGATTTGTTAACATAGTTTTGTACATAATGATGTTCTAATTGATTGCAGTACGGACGCCAGGTGGTTGTCGTCGTATCTGTATGAACGGTGGTACTTGTTCAAATGGTACTTGCTCCTGCGCACCCGGTTGGAGCGGAGAATTTTGTACTGAACGTAAGTATCCGAAGTTATTCAGTAAGATGTACCATTAAACTTTTCACAAAAATGACCATTGCTTTTTGTGTTTAATTTCTTGGATTGATGATCAGGGCGAGTGGAAGAATACCTGAAAGTTTTTATACATTTTTCATGCAATGGGATTAAAGGCCTAGCCTGGAATGTCATCTATTATGGACATCAATTAGTCTGAAATAAATGACTTTTATTTTATTTATTATCATCGTTCTTGCTTTAGTTTAATTTTACGTCCTCATCTCAGTGGTTGAAATATGACCCATTATAACAAAATATGTTTTCTTCAGCAATTTGTCGGGAACCATGTTTGCACGGCGGCCGATGTATAGCTCCGGACAGATGCGTCTGTTTCCATGGACTGTCCGGCACGAGATGTGAAATCGATAGACGAACTGGTGAGTTTCAAGTTTACTGAAGAACACAATGATTCTACGATAGATAATATTTATACAAATATGAATGCAGCCGAATCGCCTTTAGTTGAACGGTATAACTGTTGAAAAGTATTAAGATTTTATTTACAAAGTATCTTAATAATATAAACTTTTTAGTAATAAAATTGCAAAGTTAAACCAAAGTAACAAACAAAGACAATTTCAAATCTAGAATTCGGAATAAAGAATAATAATATTATGAAGGATATATTATATCCTTCTAAGATCTAGAATCTTGACAGATGTTTTGACATCAAAACAATATATTTAATAGAATTCCAGTCAATTCCAGCTTAGAAATCTGATCTGACTTCATATCTCGATTTTTTTTCCAGGACCTTGCTACACAGACACTCGAGGTGCCCTATGCACGGGTGCTCTCGAAGGAGTCGTATGTACGAAGCAGCTTTGCTGTGCCACCGTCGGTGTAGCCTGGGGACATCCTTGTGAACGCTGCGGAGACCTCGACTGTCCACAAGGACATTTGAGGAACTTGGCTACTAAGGAGTGTCAGGTGAGGTTACTACGGCTTTAGAAAATGAAGATGATTGGTGGGTAGTGCTCTGTGATGTCTTGGAGCCAAAGACTGTGGAAAAGTGCTATTTCGTTATGCCTAGCTTTTTCCCAATTGTGTTGGGGTCAGCTTCCAGTCTAACCAGACGCGGCTGAATACCAGTATTTTACACGGAGCGACTGCCTTCAGACCGTCACAATCCAGTTACTGGGCAATAATAAAAAAAGTGATTTATAACTATCATAAATTGACTTATCATGGAAAAGTGTTGAATGGCAAGACTATAATCTATGTCCACTGTGTGTGTTAAGGTCACTGTGAGCCTCAGTATAAATGTGAAGTCGGAGTACATTTTCCGTTCATACCATGATGAATATATGCTGTAGCGTACGGTGCGTCAATGAATGAATTAGAAAAGTCGGTTTATTTAAGTTGACACTTCAGCCGCGTAGCCAATCATCATCTGAGAGGGGTATTGACGTAGTACAATAATTGCCTGCCGAAAATCGGCGAATACGCATAGCATAATGGCGTGACTATTGTGAGTTCGGTGTAAACATAAAGTTAAAAATTTATGAAAAACCAAGAAAACCGCCTAAAGCTAGCTCACAGTCGGCGGCTGACTGTGGACGAGCGTAAAGTTTGGTGTGAACCATTCCTCAATTAAAAATATTACGATTTATTAACCGATAAATTAAAGTTCTTGTAATCCTCAGTTGGGCACACGACGTAACTCTAACTTTCCGTATCTACTAGATACTTAGTAGGTAGTTTTAACAATAAGGTTTTCCATTCTCCAGGACATAGACGAATGTGCAGCAGTTCCAGGCCTCTGCCAGGGTGGTCGGTGCATCAACTCCATCGGTTCATTTGCCTGCGAGTGTCCACCTGGACAACGACGACACAGAGTGACTAACAACTGTGAAGATATTGATGAGTGCGAAGACCCTGATATTTGTCCAGTAAGTATTGGAGAATTTTAATTTGACGGTGGAGAAAATGGAGATTAATCATTTTTGCAATATCTTCAAATTATGAAGAATGAATTGGGGACAGGAACAGGGAACACACGCTAGTGTCCAATAGTGCTGGTGTAGTCAACTACATAAGTTGGTAAACAAATAGATAGAGACAAATTCATTTCAGCTAAATGAATATTCCAACAAGTATAATATAGTTTCGAATTGTAAAAGAGTGTAGATACAACTTTAAGTACTTAACTATATGTTAAAGTTTTAATTTTATATCAATTAGTTTTCCAATTAATGCCAAGTTTATAAAAAACTCATTGTTCAACTACTTTTGTCGGTGACAGTACCAATAATTCATGAAATCTAAATTCGTACCATTTATTATATGGGAATGTATAATATCGTTCTGAGTATTTAGCAAGATGATTTTAATGGTTTATTTTATTGTCCAGAACGGCAAATGTGTAAATACAGAAGGCGACTACTATTGTCTCTGCAATCCGCATTTCATTCCAAGTCCAGACAAGAAATTTTGTATAGGTAAGTGCAATTTTCATTCCGATCAAAACCATTAAATTAGATTCCTTGCAAAGAATTTCCGTTTTCATTTCATTCTATCTATGTTTATTTGATATGGATCTTCAGAGAAAAAACATTACTCATTACTTGATTTTCTGATTTAGATGGCAGAGTAGGCAGTTGCTTCACGTATATGAGTGAGACTGGTGAGTGTGCTGACCGCCTGCCGATGCCGCTGTCCAACCGCGACTGTTGCTGTGGGTACAACATGGGACGAGCGTGGGGCGACATGTGCACACCTTGTCCGCCGAGGGGATCTAGTGAGTATACAATATACATACGTAGTAGACGATATTTAAATATTTAAGCGAGATGGGTGAATAGAAAACTAGACATCAAACGATCTGAAACTGCAATTGAATAACAACTAATTACTATTGAATCATTCATCCCAAAAGACTTCAGTTAAATCTCCAAATGAGCGCATTGCCGAGAGCGATGAAGTTTTTGGCGCAAAATCCCCGTAGGAATATTTATAAAAATATAACACTGAATGTTAATTCCAGCTGAATGGACGCATCTTTGCGGCGGTGGTGCGATCCCACCGAACTGGCGACGTAATGTAACGGGTGGTGGGGGGGACGAGGATGGGAGCGGTGGCTCCTATGAGCCGCCAGCGATCGCCAAGATCAACGAGTGTATGCTTAGGAACGGCATTTGTGGACTGGGTACCTGTGTGGACAAGGATATTGGGTGAGTACTTCAGCTGGCAACCATCTAATAATTCACCATTATTTATTCCATCATCATGGAATTTAATGTTGCTTGTGTTTATTGCAATGTAGGTATCAGTGTGATTGCTGGGACGGAGCTGAATCAGTCGTACAGGACGGTAACCCGACCTGTATTGACATTGACGAATGTGCTCTCGAGTATTGCAAAGGTGGAACTTGCATCAACAGACCTGGTGGATTTGACTGCAGGTGAGAAAATTGTGACATATCTGATATCATTCATATCGGTTTGAAAATATTTTCAATTTTAACAATGTATTCAATGATCATTTGAATTCTTTCGGAACAAAGATTACGAAATCAAATTTCTTTAAACATAAATAAAATCTTATCAGGTGTCCACCTGGTTTCGATCCAGTTGAAGATGGATTGAGGTGCAGCGACAAAAACGAATGTGAAATGACGAACGGAGGCATGTGCACTAACGGAGTCTGTAGAAATGCTGATGGAGGGTAAGCAATACAAATATATTCTACCCTTACTACTTTCCATAATTTTTAAACGTCAGAAGTATTTAATAATCTTTTTTTTAATCAGATACGAATGCGTGTGCATCCCTGGCTACGAGTCAACAGAGACGGGCCACGCGTGCCGTGATGTGGACGAATGTCGCGACAACCCACGCGTGTGTAGACGTGGCCGTTGCCGCAACACGCCAGGGTCTTACGAATGCGAATGTGAACCTGGGTTTTCTACAACTGCGGGAGGATATTGTACAGATATCGATGAGTGTTCTGACAAGAGCGTCTGCCAGGTTAGTATTCAGATAAGCTGATATTATTGTGGACTGTTGTTCATGGAGATTATTCAGTATTAGGTGCAGATGATGACAATAATGATGAAGCATAACTGTTTAAAATATGAAATTGAAAGTTTTCAATTTAGTACAAGCTATTTTGTGAATGTGTTGGTGTTCCACAAGGTAACATAATAGGTCTAAAATGATTTTGAACACTTAAAATTAAAACAAACTAATTAGTATGTTTAGTTGTATAATTTTTATTTTTTGTATTAATAATGTTTTTTTTTTAATTGCAGGGTGGTCGCTGCGTGAACAGTGAGGGTTCGTTCCAGTGTGTGTGCGAGGCAGGTTACCGTCCCACGCCTGACCGCGGTGCATGTATCGACGTTAACGAGTGTTCTGAACAGCGGGTCTGCAGGAACGGACACTGTCACAACACACCTGGATCGTTTAGATGCGAATGCATGCCTGGTTTCACGCTCAGCAATGATGGAAGGACTTGTCTTGGTAAGTAAATTCTTATAATTGTCGTATTTCTTAAGTTCATAACATTATACAGTGACAAAATACTTATGATATAAAATATATTTGTTGGTGTAAGATAAATATTCATTAATATATATTTACAGATGAGGTGCAAGACTTGTGTTACGAGAAATTCGAAGAAGGACATTGTACTTTGCCGGGACAGAACCCAGTTACTAGATCTCAGTGCTGCTGTAGTTCTAGTAAAGGTAATTTATATATTTTAATATTTGATGCTATGTGAAAGTACCGTGATATCCAACATCAATATCTTCGAAGAAACAAATTGCTCCGAACCAAAATTTTTGTTTTAAACAAGAGTGAACTTGGTCATAATCGATGCTAACTCAGTTTTTCTTATCATATTTTGTATTTCAGGTCTCCACTTAGGCTGGGGTGTTGCTTGCAAAGCTTGTCCTGAACATGGAAGTAAGGAGTACGACATCCTCTGTCCTGAAGGCGCGAGTAAAGACAATGGAGGAGCTGACATCAATGAGTGCACCATGATCCCTGGCATCTGTCCTCACGGCACTTGTGAGAACTTAGAGCCAGGGTACAAGTGTATCTGCGACCCTGGGTTCCATCCTGATGCTGATGGTATCTGCAGGGATATCGATGAATGTGATATGCACCAGTCTGTGAGTATGATAACCTCTTCGTTTACAAAATTTAGTACATTTAGTATTTTACAAGTTACAAATCTTCTGCATAAAATTCAAGCACCCACTAATTCACTCTACGAATAATTTATGACTGATTAGCTACTTTTGTTTGCAGTACTGCACCGGTGGTCAGTGCCGCAACACTCTGGGAAGCTTCACGTGCGTATGTCCGCCGGGGACTCGTTACGAGCCCGACGAACAAATCTGCCGAGACATAGACGAATGCGAGGGTGAGACTCTTTTCATCGTCAAGGAATACGATCGGGGCGACATTCCCCCTATGATCCCAATCGGAACAGGTTACCAACCTTTGTGTGACAAGCCAACACATCATAATGTTCCATCCATCGGGCATTCTAACCCTGGACTAGCATCATTTGACCAACATCAGAGCTTGGTCATTTACCATCCGTAGTATGGATGCTGATATTTATAATTGAACATTAATTTCACGCAATTCGATCTCATTGCACTGCTTCAAATTATTCATTTAATAAAATTATATTTAATCTAATTTTTGTGACTGACTATATTGTTTTTAATACCAACAGAGAACAGCATTGTTTTTTTATAAAATGTGCAATCCTTTTTAAATTAATATGGCTATTTGTAAAGCTCATTGAGTATAAGTATTATTTGATTTCAATTAATTGGGAGCTAAGATAGTACGTCCTATTTTGCCAATTATGGAGTGATTAGAGTGTTTTTAAGTAGATTGCTACCAGGTACTTTTTTAATATCCGTTTTCAATTCTCTCCCATACATATTTTATTAATATTAGTTTTAAAATTGCTTGCGATTTTGTAGAACAATCGAACCCTTGCGACAACGGCCGCTGCATCAACTCGCACGGCAGCTACGAGTGTGAATGTGAAAACGGATTTGTTCTCGACGCCACCGCTCAGCATTGTATTGGTAAGTTCATCAGATATTTTCTCGGCACCAAAAGGGTCATTAATTTAAAAACCTTTTGAAGAAGTTCGGTTGAAAAAACGGAAATTGATTATGCAACTATATTGCAATGTTTTTACCGCTTGTTTCTCTTCAGACAATCGCCGTGGTTCCTGCTGGCGCCGCGTGGTCGACGGTCAGTGCGAGGCGGCTGCCCTACGGCCGCTGCTGCGTCAGGAGTGCTGTTGCAGCGTGGGTCTGGCTTGGGGATCTCCCTGTGAGCCTTGTGAGATCGAACATTGCCCATGCCCTAAGGGATTCGCCAAGGTACAGACCTGTGTTATCTTACATAGAATGGAATTCTTTTAGGATTGTGGTTAGATTTTATTTAGATTTTTACATAGATGAAGACCGCATAATTATACTTTATTATGTAACGTTGCTTATAAAATTTTATTTTCTTCAAATTATATGCTTATTTATAACATCCCAGTTATTTCATGTACTTACAGAAAAAATCCTTTCTATTTTTAGCTACTCTTACAAGACTTTCTAAAATAATGAACACTTAAATTATTCAAAATGTATGGCATGTAAGTATTAATTAAAATTAAAACTAATTATCTCACACTTTTTTCATCATAGCTGGACGGAGCGACATGTCGAGACGTAGATGAGTGCCAGCTAGACTCCGAACTTTGCATCGGCGGCACTTGTGTCAATACTGACGGTTCCTACAGATGTGAATGTCCACCAGGACTCGCACTTGATACTACTGGTATGTATCTACCTACTAGTCTTTAGTTAAATTGTTTTAATACTTGGCTAACAGCAGTGATAGCCTAGTGTTATGACGCGCCACGCACCTCTGACTTTTCGTATTCATGTGCGTATTATATAATTATCACTTGCTTAAAAACGGTGAAGGAAAACATCGTGAGGAAACTGGCATGCCCGATAGATATTTTTCGACGGCATGTGGAGTCAAGTCAGAGGCCCATGGGCGGCGTAAACTCTGACACCAGGTTAGTTACTAACCACACGAAAAGAAGAAGAATACCAGTCTGGATTGGTATTTACTTTGTTGTGGAACTTCATGATTTATCTACGACAGTTCAAAAGATCTCATAAATAGTTATTACTTCAAAGTTTACAATATCTATCAATGTTGGTCAGATTAATAAATTGAGGCTGGTAACAGGATGCAAAATAACAGCTGTATATATTTTTGTAACAGGTAACCGTTGCGTGGATACTCGCCGTGAATACTGTTACACGGATTTCATCGGAGGACGTTGCTCCAACCCACTCCAAATTGAAGTATTGAGGGCGGTGTGCTGCTGCTCCTCTCTGGGAAAAGCCTGGGGCGATGGACGGTGTGAGCCTTGTCCTAAGAAGGGTAAGTCAGATTCAATTACTGAGGAGATAAGAACTATTACTCAATCTCGCTGGATAATTTATATCTCTTGTAAATGACAGCTTTACAAATTCTACATTTGCTATCTCTTTTTTTTAGGGTTCCGTACCAAAATGGTAAAAACCAGCCAAGTGGGAGTCGCACTCATGCTCTGATGCTTTCGTACCGTTGGAGGAAATATTTTATTCCATTTTCAAAATTTATTTTTAATTTTTTTTGGAATCCCTCGCCTAAGTTTGTTTGTTAAATATATTTGCTGATTTCTAAAAACTGTGCTTTTTTTGTAATACTTGCATAAAAGTAAAAATTTTGATAATGGAAAATAATATTTCCTCCAACGATACGGATATGGAATCCTCGGTGCGCGTGTACGACCCGCACTTGGCTGATTTTTTTATGAAATAAATATGTTCATATGTCTGTAGGAACGGACTCGTACCGCAACCTCTGCATCGCGGAGGGCACCGGTCACACACCTACCATCTGGGATCGACCTGGTGACACATCTGGCAACGGAACTGCCATCTGGGGAGGCGGCGGCCAGGGGGGCCGCGAACAAGGTGGTGGCAGCCAAGGTGGCGGCCAAGGTGGCGGCGCTGATGGTGATTACGACTGGGAAGGTGGAGTCGGAGACAATTGGGGGAATCTTACTGGGGACAGTTGGCATAAAGGTGGGCCAGGAGTGGTGCCCGGACAGATGGAAGTAAACGAGTGTGCAGCCTTCCCTGGACTCTGTGGCCACGGACGGTGCAGGAACTTAGTTGGAACTTTCACTTGTGACTGCTTCCCTGGTTATGAAAAGGTTAGTTTTCTCTGTAGTTATTTTCTCGTTTAGTTTTTTTAAAGAAACCTCTTCAGTTATGATGATTATGATTTTATTTATTTTGATCAAAATGCTGAAGAACCACAGTTAATTTATATCTGGTTGATATTATGAGACTATCTTAATTTATTCTTCACCAGGACTCTAAAAACCACACTTGTGTGGATGTAAACGAATGCGAGATAGTTGATGGTGTCTGCGGTTCAGGCGAGTGCCGCAACACGGAGGGCAGCTTCACCTGCCACTGCCACCCCGGACACAAGGCCGATGACTTCACTAAAGTCTGTGTTGGTAAGTTGACTCTTAGGACCACATAGGTATATCTAATTAGTATAAAAAGGACACTAAATTGAATTTTTACTTTTCCGCCTTAACACTAGACTTCTAGACTGCTTTGTTGGTCTAGTGGTCGCAAACGCGACTGTTGAGCAAGGGGTCCTGGGTTCGATCCCCAGGTCGGGCAAAGTGTTATTGGGTTTTTCCGTCTGGAAATCCTCAGTAGCAGCCCGGTGTTTGGATTTGTGCCCGCTTGAGGGCAATAGGCTCGCCCCCTATTACATGGGACTTCACCATAACGGCGAGATGAGGGTGTTACTATACACCTCTGCCCACCCCTTCGGGGAATACTCCGTGATGTTATGTTATTCTTAAAATAATTATTTTGTTCCTAGATATCGATGAGTGTACGGAAACCCGAGGGTTATGTCGCGGTGGTCGCTGCATCAACACTCCAGGGTCGTTCCGCTGCGAATGCGGACCCGGCATGGAACTGGCTCCCGACAGGCTTTCCTGCAAGGATGTGGATGAATGTTCTATTACTTCTGGTAATATAATCTTAAGGACTTTTAATGAACATAAACCCGAGACTTCTTTTTTGTCTCAACATTACGATAATGACTTCATTTTTGTCGAGCATATTTTGTGAGTCCGTTGATCTGGATAAAATGGGCGTGTAATTATTTTGAATAACGTAGGTTATGTCGATACCTCCCACGCAAAAAGTCTTAACACGTTTTTTTGGTAAAATGAGATTTTAGTACTACCTACAGTTCATTATTAAAGAAATACTACACATCCTTGAAAACAATATTTTCATATTTACATTAAATACCTAGATTCTTACCCGCTAATAGTCTTATCATGTTTAAATTCCCGCGCATATGGTCGTGCCAACAGTTGCGACGATTTACGTTGAACTATTGGACCGCGCACCGGCTAATCACGGCACAGTACCGACGTCGTAAGATGTAGGTAAACAGTACAAAATATTACTTTGGAGTTTGAAAATCTAAAAAAAACAAGAAACTGTGTGTGTTTTGTACTTTGCTGTTTTGTTTTTATTAGATACTAGTACCTACTATGAGTAATAAACGGTCCTCAAAGATTTAAAATTAGCTTTAAATAACCAAAATGATTCGAACGTGAAAATAACGGCTAATGAATGTTGACAAAATGGTAAGTTTATTTCTTACTTTAATTTACTATCATGATTTGCATGTTTATCCTAATCGTGTTAGTAAATTGTTTTTAAGTATATAATGACTTTCATCACTATTTAGTAAGTTAATAATTTGAAATACGTCCGACGCAAAACGTCGAAACATGAAAGTTGCAATTTTATGCGCGGTCGATATTATCGTATTTAAAAAATCTGTACGCAGCATAAAGTCTTACGTCTGACATACGACCTTATACGTGCTGTATTCGTTGTGCTTTTTAATAGTATAAGGTCGTAACAAATAGATACGACTTTGCGACAACCAGAATAAGGTCGTAAGTTTTTATTTTTGCCTATTTTTACGAAAATATGAGTTTTTAATTCAATCAAAAGGCCTCATTATCCCCTTTAACATTCAACCATTGCTATATTCTAAAATTAATCCCACACTATCGTTTGCGGCTGATCAAGACAAAGATGAAGTTAAGAATCTCTTTCCTGAAAAATCACAAATTTGGACATACGACCTAATGCGCGGGAGGTGTCGATGTTAGTTCATACATCATCATTCATCATTACTCGGGGGGCTTCTGACTAAATAACAACCGGTCGGATTGTGCGTTTGCCGCGGTCAGTCCGGGGATGGGTGACTGTTCGTTACACATCGAGGGACATCTCCGTGTTTCGCAGAGAACGTTAAACCGTCGGTCCCGGATGTCATATGAATATCTATTATAGTCGTTACGGGTATTCAGAGTCCCGAAAGTCTGATAACTGATCTAACCTTAGGATACCGGCAATGCCCAGTAACTGGGTTGCGGATGTCTGATAGCAGACGCTCCGTGTAAAGTACTGGTATTCAGCCGCATCTGGTTAGATTGGAAGCTGACCTCAACATAGTTGGGGCTAGACAGAACATCATCATTCATAACTTTAAAGTGTTATGTACTAATATTACGCCTTAAACAGTCATAGTTAATTAGAGATCTTGAACGTTTGTTATTAAGTTTCGAATCGAGATTCAAGTTTAAAGAAGTTGTAGGGTGGAAACACAGATATAGATAGACTATATCTATGGGTGGAAAGGTATATTCGTTTACAAATTTAAAAGGCACTCGTAAGAATAATAAATTTCCTCAGGTATCTGCAGTAATGGCGCTTGCGAGAACCTCATGGGCACATACCAGTGCGTGTGTGACGAAGGTTACGCGCAGTCCACCGTCAAGTCTCACTGCGAAGACATTGACGAATGTACTGAAGACCCCACCAGATGTCAGCACGAGTGTGTCAACACGCCTGGCTCTTATCACTGTACTTGTAGGTGAGTGGGAGAAACGGATTGTTCCTTAGACAGTACTTTGTTTTGCTTACGTATCTATTCCGGTGTTTTAATGAGACGGCAAACTTCATTATAAACCATTAATATAAGAGTTAGGCTGCCTGTCTACTGGAGCGGAGAGGAGCGGAGCGGTGCGGAGCTAACCAATAGAATTACATAAAATTCACGTCGCCGCTCTGCTCTGTGAATATTGTGCATTTCTATTGGTTAGTTCCGCACTGCTCCGCTCCTCTCTGCTCCAGTGGACAGGCAGCTTTAAAGAGTAATTCACTAATAAGAGACTCTTATTCTAATAATAGTCTCATTGAGCAAGCATTGTGCGGGCTTGCATGACGTAATGTATCATTTATTTATTTATGGTAACTTCACAGCTGACTAGATCCAGAAGAACTTAACTTCGAACGCTTCGCCAATGACGAAGGACCTACACAATAAAAAGCTGATACATAAAATCATTGGATTTTTTCGTTCGGAAACATATATTTTAGTTTAGAAGTAATCTGAGATTTTTGCATTATAAGTATTGTGACACACATTCATGTTTATTACTAGCTCTGGCCGCGACTTCTTCTGCGTAGAAGTCAGATGGTATTTTTTTTCCCTGGAATTCTATTTCAATTTCTTTTTCTATAATAAAAGTAGCCTAAATTACTCGTTATAACATCAGCTATCTGCCAGTGAAAGTTCCGTCATAATCGGTCTAGTCGTTTCGGAGATTTTCCCGAACAAACACAGACAGATAACATTTTAAAATATTGTTTTTTTTTTGTTATAAGTACCGTATATTATACTTTCATATGCATTTAGTAAAAAGCTGTTATTTTGACATTAAAAACAGACACTTCAATTTTATTTTATTGTATAGATTAGACGGTTTACTCACGTTAGTAATCTGAGATTGAAAATGGTTCCAAAAACCATCAGCTACAGTAGAATTATGAAATGTCATGTTTTATTAGGGATGGCTGGCACCTACGCGCTGATGGTCGTACATGCCGTGACATTGACGAGTGCGGTAAGGGCGCGCGCCCCTGCGGCGGTGGAGAATGCCGAAATACACCTGGGTCTTATGTGTGTACCTGTGCTGATGGACTGCTGCCTTCACCTGATGGAGCTAAACCAACTTGTCAGGATATTGATGAGTGTGCTGATGTGAGTATAATGTGGTCACATCTTTTGTAACGTCGCGTATCCGTTGTAAAAACAGTGCTGCAAAACTGACCAGCTGATGGAGTTGCTAAACTATAGAAGGATAATAGTATAGGATCCCAGTATAGAACGACCTTCACCGAGCTGGTTAATGGATGAAAAGTATTTTATATCAAATTAAATATGTCAATTAATATATTGCAAATGGGTTGACTAAAAAAATTCAGTCCAGAATATGATTAAATATTTTTTTTTTAATATTTCACTGATTTGGTTAATAGACAAATTCCATACCAATCGAAAGTATGAAGCCTATAGAATATGCAAACGTTAGGTTGACTATTTTTTTTCTGTCACAACTCTTGGGTAGGCAGGTATAAATGCTGTGTTAAACCATTTGCAATATATTTATTGACATATTTAATTTGATATAAAATACTTTTTATCCATTAACTAGCTCGGTGAAGGTCGTTCTATAGTGGCATCTTAGTCTATAAGGAATCACATCGGCTAATGCTTGATAAACTGTGCTAAAATGACCACTATAGGGTCATAGATCGATTTTGATTCCTTGAAGTATTGGTCTTCTTCTTTTCATGTGGTTAGTGACTAATGTGGTGTCAAAGTTGATGCCATCCATGGACCTCTGACTTGGCTTCACATGTCGTCGAGAAATATCTCTCAGGCATGCCGGTTTCCTCACGATGTTTTCCTTCACCGTTTTTAAGCAAGTGATAATTATACACACCACTAGGCTATCACTGCTATATAAAGTAGCAGTAGTAGATTGCTGAAGTATTGGTGATGTAATACGTAGTCTACTGGGCCCGTGGAGGATATAGTGAAATGAAATTAAACGCTACTGGCAAGAAAACAGGAGTGTGAAAATTTCATCTTTTACTCGAGTAGCAACATGAATGGCATAAGAGATGTTTCTAACTTTTCAATCTTCTTCAGGTGCCGGACCTCTGCGGTGCTGGTGAATGTCACAATACGATCGGCAGCTTCGTATGCCGCTGCCCCGACGGCTACAGCGTGAAGCCGGAGCAAGGCCCCGCCTGTACCGATGATGATGAGTGCGAGTTGGGGACGTGTGACTGCCATCCGGCTGCTGATTGTATTAACTTGCCTGTAAGTAACAGTACCTGGATGACCGAGCTTTGCTCAGTTAAATTTTTGGTAAATCGACGTTTTTTAAAAATTAAACCTAGCTAGATCGATTTATCGCCCCCGAAACCCCCTGCATACTAAATTTCATGAAAATCTTTGGAGCTGTTTCCGAGATTCATATTATATAGATATATATTATATATATATATATATATATATATATATATATATATATATACAAGAATTGCTCGTTTAATGATATTAGATTTATTTTTTATATCTACAAAATTCTTTAAAATTCCCGTATACAGGGTGTCAGAATTTTACATCAACGAATTCACGTGACCAAGAGAAAGACAAAACTATGTATAGTAAGACACAACTTAGAATTTGCATTGGCAAACTTGATCGGACAACCAATGGCAGGCGCTCATTATCGCGCCATTCAAACTTATTGCGTCAGCGTGAAGATGATTTTTTACTGCAGTACTAATAAACATTCGAGGTCTTGAAGTCGCACTCAGCTCGGAAGTGATTGGTTTTACGAATTTTGCTGATGCGACATCTTAGTTGTGTCGTAAGCTAAGCTTGTTCCGTATTTTTATTGGTATTGATACAAAAGCCCGTAATATATTTTGTCCAGATCAGTGAATTAATCATGTGATTCTAAAGTTAGAAGGTCATTAGATAGTATTGGTTCTTGGATGCTATCATAATCACTAACACAACAAAAGCCATGTCCAGCATTTAAAATCGGTTCATTTCTTGCTAGGGATCCTTCCAATGCCGTTGCCGCGACGGTTGGCGAGGCGATGGAACTGAATGTGAAGATATCGACGAGTGCCTCACCAACAATGGCGGCTGTCATCCACGCGCCACATGTACTAACACTGATGGATCCTTCATGTGTCTCTGCGACACTGGATATAAGGGAGATGGGTAAGAAATTTAGACTTTAGAAGGAAATAACATAACATCACGCCTGTATTCCCCGAAAGCTTGGGCAGAGGTGTGTAGTAACAGTCCCATTTCGCCGTTATGTTTAAGTTCCATGTAATAGGGGGCGACCCTATTGCCTTCAATCGGGTACAAATCCAAACTCCGGGCTGCTACTGAGTAACTCTACACGGAAAACCCCAATAACACTTTTTTCGACCTGGGAAACGACCTCAGGAGTCCCAGGACCTAACGATCAGCAGTAGCGCTTGCTACCACTAGACCAACGAGACAGTTTTGAAGGAAATATAGTCAGAAATCTTCTTTGTTACTCCTTTAAAAGAGCTGATGAATTAAACGGCGATGAAAAATCATCGTGAGGAAACCTGCACTCCTCAGAGGGCTCCATAAAGTTGTCGATGATGTGTGTAGTCTGTCAAGCTAGCGTGGTGGACTAAGGCCTAAACCCTTCTCATTCTGAGAAGAGGCCCGTGCCCAGCAGTGGGACAGTAATGGGCTAATTATGTGTATATATGCTTATAATACAATTATCTTAATTATTCTATCCTTCTCCTTGTGTAGTTACTCTTGCGTGGACATCGACGAGTGCGCCAACGACCCTACTTTATGTGAGAACGGTCACTGTACAAACACACCCGGTGGGTACGAGTGTGATTGTGACGTTGGGTTCACGAAGTCGCCTGATGGAAGATCTTGTCTTGGTTAGTGTGTGTAAAGATAACATACTAAAATATAAAAATTATACTGGGTGTAAAAATAGCCTTAACGAAGCCGAAGTCTACGCATACTGTACATCAAACTAAGTAACATACAGCAAAAATAATTGCTGGGAAACGACTTGTATTTTTTAATATTAACCTTTTGGACGCCATTGTCACACATATGTGACAAACGAAAATTTACCCTGTACGCCAACGTCACAAATATGTGACAAAAACGATGGGATTATAATTACCTTGGCGTGGGGGGTACGACGATGCATTTATGCTCTGGCGTTGAAAAGGTTAAAAAACAGCTTTTATTTGTAGCGCGCAGTGTAGGTAAGCGCGCGCGCATCAGACTGTGCCTACATTTCGAAAATGTTGTTAATGTTTATATAGAAGAATGTTTAGTAATAACATTTAAACTTAGTTTTCGTGAAAAACGTTAAAAAATATGGTGATTTTGACTTTCAATATCTCCATAACGAGTCGGTTCCCAGGTATGGCTCAATACCAAAAAATCTTCGTAATTATGGGAAGAATACGTGGCTCTGGGTATTTTTACACCCGATATACAAAGACTAACCAGTTTTAATGCGTTGGATTCCTGGCTTCTAATTTAACACTATTTATACCAACATATTTTCGCAGATATGGACGAGTGTGCGACGTTCGACAACGTGTGCGTGTTTGGTCGGTGCGTGAACACGTATGGCATGTTCAAGTGTATCTGTGACAAGGGATACCAATCAGACAGCATTGATGATTGTAAGTATCTTGTAACTTTTGTTGTACCTGACTAGTCTTCATTCTTAGGACCAAGCGACATCTGACGGTAGATACGTCGCCGATGTTCCGTCGCGTCATTTACTCGAGAAATTTTAGTAACACATCTTCGGTCAAATGTGTACGGTGTGAGATGTTTATATGGAATTATGTGTACCGGCGGAAGATTGGCGACGTGTCTTCTGTCAGATGTAGGTTGACCTTTAGTCCCAGAAGTAAGGGTATTAGAAACAAGTTGTAAGCTTAAAAAAACACGATGGGTACGATATGGCATAAACCAGGAAATGCTCAGTATTTCTCCACAAGGATTCTGAAAAAAAGATGACCTTTTATAGAGAGAGTATGAGAATTTTCTACATCAATTATACTGCATCGTTGGTCTAGTGGTAGCAAGCACGATTGCTGAGCATGGGGTCCTGGGTTCGATCCCCAGGTCGGGCAAAGTGTTATTGGGTTTTTCCATTAGGAATTTCTCAGTAGCAGCCCGGAGTCTGGATTTGTGCTCGGTTAATGGCAATAGGCTCGTCCCCTATTACATGGGACTTGAACATAACTTGCGAAACGAGGGTATACTTAAAAACCTCTGCCGACCCCTTCGGGGAATACAAGGCGTGATGTTATGTATGTATGATTATAAGCTAACGTAACTTTGTTTACAGTGATGCCCGGCTTCAACTGCACGGACGTAGACGAGTGCAAGTCACCACAGTCTTGCCAGTACGGGCAGTGTATCAATACGCAAGGCTCGTATGTTTGTAGATGTCCGCCCAACTACGAGCTCGTCTCTGAAGGCACTGCTTGTTATGGTGAGTTTCATTGAATTAGTCGTATATGTAACATTTTGGTCCTTTCGTACGGAAGGGTACTAGCTGCGGCATCTGGTTAGCGAACTGAGTTGAGGGCTGATCAACTTAGTTTGATAACTAGTTGCATAGCCGGGCTACGAAAAAGGGCCATATGAGAAAGGACATTTGGAGAAAAGGACATTATGCGCTGAGACGTTGCCTTGATATCAAATTTAGAACATCATTTTTAGCTATTAAAATTCTGTGTTTTATTACGACATTTTTTAGTTATTTCTAAAGTAATTAGATTTGGATTTAAGGAACAGGGCTAGGAAATACTGAGTCTCGAGAGAGACTAAGAGACACGTCCAGGAGCTGCTGGGTATTTTGTTTTGTCTTCTAGGCCGATCTAGTACGATTAATAATTATACTAACTTATAAAAACAATTTTATTTCCTTTTAGATTCTAGAAAGGCACGCTGTTACGGAAAAGTTGACCTGAAATCAGGTGCCGAACACTGTCGGGATAGTGACGAATTATCTGAAGATGGTACAATGGCAGCTTGCTGTTGTTCTGTTGGTAAGGAAAAGGGGTACATATTAATTTGGGAATTAACTTGGACATGACACATTGCTGATTATTTTTGTTTATTGCAGGTGCGGCTTGGGGCAACTATTGCGACCTGTGTCCAGAGCCAGGGTCAGAAGCGTACAGACAGCTCTGCCCGGGCGGTCCTGGATACCAACCTGTTCTTGAACCTGTACGTCTCCTTTATCTATCACTAGCGACTCGCCCCGGCTTCGTACGGGTGCAATGTAGATACTAATGTGGGGCATATAAACCTTCCTCTTGAATCACTCTATCTATTGCTGAAAACTGCATTAAAATCCGTTGCGTAGTTTAAAAGATCTTAGCGTACAGACAGCGGAAGCGACTTTGTTTTATACTATGTAAAGAAGATGTACCTATATTCGGTTTCCATTTTGTTTATTGTTCTGATCATGTACTATCATTACCAAACATACGATTCACTTCATTTAAGTAATGATGAAATGGCCTGGTTTTAGTTTCACGTACAGCGACTCTGAAACGTCTTTAGAGCATTATATCGTTGGTGTGGAGGTGATTATTATGTTCAGTTAGGGATATATCGTTGACTGAACCATAGCTCATTAAAAGCTGTGAAACAATTTATATAAATCGTAAGAAATACACGACTTACCCTCAGTCTCTTCTTCCAGCCATCATACGTGGTAACTCTAGCTGACATAGATGAGTGCGCCCAACACCCCACCCTCTGCGAACACGGCACGTGCACCAACACGTTCGGTTCGTTCGTGTGCACGTGCGGCGATGGCTGGCAGCTGACTGCAGATGAGCAGCGGTGTGAGGATATCGACGAGTGCTCTAGGCCTGATATATGCGGGCCTGGTATATGCAGGAACATGCAGGGGTCCTATGTGTGTCTGTGTCCAGAGGGATACGTGGCGATGCCTAATGGAAGTGAGTGTTTTTTCATTTGCCTTATACTCCTTATAGTTTCCCATATACGCTTTGCTACAACATTGTTAACTATTTAATATTTATAAAAATACTAGCGGAACCGGCAGACGTCATCCTGCGCGGAAAAGCAGCGCCACCTCGGTAGGTCGGACCCGGTGGTCCAATTGTGTTTTCAAACCACCCAGAAACCCATTGAAATATACACACAAAATTTCATCCAAATCGGTCCAGCCGTTTAGGAGGAGTTAGGTGACAAACACACAGAAGAATTATATATATTACTAGCTGCCCGGACAGACTTCGTTCTGTCAAAAGTTATTGGCCTGTAATGGGAAAAGAAAAGTGTTGTTTTTACTATTTTCCGCGCAATTTTTATGTTTTTCTCTCCGTAAGAACCTTCCTTATGCCTTAAGAAATATATTTAAAAAAAATTGCCGAATTGGTCGAGGCGTTCTCAAGTTTTGCGCTTAGCAACACATTTGGCGATTATTATTATTTATACCTATATAGATTATTAAGATATACACCAACTATTCTTCTTCCGCAGAGGAGTGTGTGGATGTTCGTCAGCGTCAATGCTACATGGACTGGGATCCCGACACAGGCCACTGTACCGGAGCAGCTGGTGTACCTCAGACCAAGTACCTATGCTGCTGCTCCGTGGGCAAGGCCTGGGGGGCACCTTGCGAGCCCTGTCCCGATAAGGGTTCGCAAGAGCACATGGCGCTCTGTGGGGAGAAGCCAGGAGAATACATCAACCCTATGACTAATGAGACCAAACCGATTAATGAGTGCGATATCATGCCACAGTTATGTAAACCTGGTACTTGTCATGATACTCCTACTGGATTTCAGTGTGGATGCGATCACGGGTAAGGAAACTTTTCACTTTTGTTCTGATTCATTAATTCCCTCCTATCTCTCTCTCTCTCTCTCTTTCTCAATTAGAATCTGCCCCTTTGCATGATCAACTTTTTTGGAACATACAATATCTTTATTTTGTTCCCAGTTACGAACACGACAACACTTCGCATTTATGTCGCGACATCGACGAGTGCGCACTGCACCGCACGCCGTGTCGCGGACTCGCCCAGTGCGTAAACTTACCCGGCGCGTACGAGTGCCGCTGCCCGCCCGGATATAGGCTCACTGCCTCGCTGGACGAGTGTGAAGATGTCGACGAGTGCGCGGACGAAAGGCTTTGTGAGCACGGCGAGTGTAGGAACACCATCGGATCATACAGGTATATGGCCGGATAGCCAAATAATTTTCCACTTTAATAATAATTATGGCTGGCCACGAGTTGTCATTAATCGGTTTACCCAGCGTAGTGACTTTTAGGAGAGTTTTATCAGATGTGGACTGTGTCGTATTGTTGACTAGCGACCCGCCGCGGCATCCCACGGGTGCAATGTAGATACTAATGTGGGACATAAACCTTTTTCTTGAATCATTCTATCTATTGCTGAAAACTGCATTAAAATCCGTTGCATAGTTTTAAAGATCAAAGTGTACAGACAGCGGGTGCGACGTTGTTTTATACTATGTAAAGATAATGATATTATTATTGATGATGATCGATATCACTTACGTTAATTAAGAGTTTTTTTTAAATCACAATATCTGACCTGTTTTACCTTCTCTCCAGATGCGACTGCAAGCCAGGCTACACACTACGCGACAACGTGTGCCGCGACGTGGATGAGTGTGCGCGCCCACGACCTATGTGTCGCAATGGCACGTGCGAGAATCTACCCGGGTCTTACATGTGCCACTGTGACGAAGGCTTCAAGCCCGGAGCTAACAATGATTGTATCGGTGAGTGGTATTTTTAGAATTTGGTTAGAATTTGGAAACTCCATTCTATCAGGGGAAAAGAGTTGCTTGAGAAAATGTGTTAGGATTTGAAACACTTTTCATTGCATTAGATTCTCTTTTAAAATACTTCGCCTTTGCGTGTGTTCCACACATAACTTTAGGCTAAGACAGCATTTTGTCGCTTTGCACTTTACCAAGGAGAGTTGGAGAGGGAGGAGGCTACAGTCAGTCGATAATATTAAATCAAACAGTCACACGAACCACTTGGTTACGGAAACAGAGGCGCAGAGTTCTGTAGTTTCAGTCATGACACTTATTCCTTTTTAGTGCAAGACTTGATAAAGTTGTAATTGTAAACAGATATAAACGAGTGTCGCGAAGGCGGCATGGTGTGCCGCAACGGCCGCTGCCGCAACACGGTGGGCTCGTTCCGCTGCGAGTGCGCACCCGGCTACGCGCTCACGGCCGACGCGAGGCACTGCCGCGATGTGGACGAGTGCTCCGAACTGCCGCATCCGTGTGGAAGAGATGGCTCGCCTTCGTGTACTAATACTAATGGAGGGTGAGTACATATCTGAACCCGGTAAACGGCCCTATGTGTTCATTTTCGTTTCTATTCCCCTGAATAATACTTTATTGTGGTTCCCGGCTTACAAAATCCCACCTGTTTCTATTGGGTAGTGTCGAGAGAACATATGATAATCCTTGCGGACAACAAAGGATATAAGAAATTTGACAATTTTGCTTGTCTAGGTACCGTAGTCCTTGACTGTCTCGTGACGTGATATTTGATGATGTACTTCCTCGTAAGGGCCTCGTTCAGGAGAGGCCGTATTTTCCGAAATGTATTAAAAGTTTTGGACCAACCTGCAAGCTGATTGGCTCGATTTCCTTATTCCTAAAGTAACTTATGTTTCCAGTTATGAATGTTCATGCGGTGCTGGCTGGCGGCTAGTCGGTAGACGGTGTGTCGACCGCGACGAGTGCAAGGAGATACAGTACGTGTGTGCTGGTGGCGAGTGCAGAAACTTTAATGGAGGGTGAGTGCTTATCTAACAGCCCCAGAACACACAGATATTGAGTTAAATAGATACCGCTAGTTAGTCAAACGCTTGCTGAAACGGCATCGGTCGCGATGGACTGACTTAGTTGCGTAACAGGTAGGAGGATTGCTCTTACTGAATGGCACGAAAAGTAGGTCAGCTTGCGTTATCTATTTAACTCTATATCTGTGCCTAGAAACCTTATAAATGGCAATAATAATATATTATTTAAATTATCAACATTACAACGTCTATTGAAGCAAAATAACCTCTTGTGGACAAATAGACTAATATTGGCTACTTTCTGGACGACGCGCGACGTGACAATCTCTTAAACAACAGCCATAAGAGCTGCCTATAGAAAGAAAATTGTTTCTTACTCGATACTACTTTTTATTATCCAGGTACGTCTGCGACTGTCCTCAAGGCTGGCGGTTCGACAAGGCAGCTGCTATCTGTGTGGATGAACGCAAAGAACTTTGCTATGATGAGTGGGACTCGGGACGATGCCACCGAGCCAGGCCTCTGCAACTCGGAAGACCCGAGTGTTGCTGTTCTGAAGGTACATTTTTTATTTACTTCTGTATTGTTATGTCAATGAGTTATAGATAAATGAAATTACACGAGAGCATATATTACAGTAATCAAGTGTAATGTAAATTGGGGCTTAAGCGAAGCCTTTATTAACGAGAAGAACCTCTGCGGTCCGGTTCGGAGGATCAAAAAAGTTTTATGAATACCTATACAATTAATTTCAAAGTCATATTTAAGCATTCTAAAATAAATCAGAGTATTTAATGAAAATGTACTTCTTTGCGACTAGGTGCTGCTTGGGGTAGATATTGTGAACGTTGTCCTGCACCAGACTCAGCCGAGTTCCTTCGAATTTGTCAAGGTGGAATGGGACGACCGAATCTGACTCAGGTAAGCTGGACCTTTGTTACTTTAATGGGCTTTAATACAATTAATACAATTATACTGAAATTTTCTATCACGAAACCATTTTGGATACTAGCTAATTAATAGTAATCCTATCGATCCGATCAAAAGAGGCGTCACGAACTTTATACAATTCAAAAAGAAACCATACAATTCAAAAATAATACTACATTAACTTGTACCGCCATTGTACCCTTTAATGTTTGTTATTGTATAAGAGCTGTGTTACAATTTTGGTGTACAATAAAGTATATTCTATTTTATTCTAACTTGATCCTACGCTCTTCAGAGAAACACCAAATGAAAACTATGATATATTTCTCAAAAGGTTTACATCACATCCTCTTTCCGCGTTCATAAAGACCATTCCTATTTTCGCAGGACTTAGATGAATGCAAGGTCCGTCCCGACGTGTGCAAGGGTGGTCGTTGTATCAACACGGACGGTTCGTTCCGGTGTGAGTGTCCGCCAGGGTACACGCTGGACGGCACTGGCCTTGTCTGTGTGGACGCTGACGAATGTGCTGCTGACCCCAGGATTTGCGGCAATGGAACCTGTACCAATACTCCTGGAGGATACGAGTGTAGATGTAACTATGGATTCACGCAGGGACCTGAACAGGTGGGTTTTGATAAATGATTGAAATTGACCAACATATTAGTTGGCAGGCATCTATTGTTAAATATATTTTTTTGTTGGTTCTAATCTAATGTATTTTCAAAAACACAATAGAGTCAAGCGAAAAATATCGCAATAGTGTCAGATTGCGGTCTTTGATACCATTTAACGAACGTCATCCACGCACGTTTGCAAAGTGAACACTTGCAAATTGCCTCATTTCTATCCCTGTGAGACCTCTTTGTTAAAAACAGCAATCACCCTAACAATACCCTTTCCTACAGACGTGTGTGGACGTGGACGAGTGTGCAGAAGGTCGAGCGATGTGTACCTTCCGTTGCCACAACACAGCTGGTTCCTTCCGTTGCACGTGTCCTTATGGATATGCGGTAGCTCCCGACGGAGTACACTGTCAAGATATTAACGAGTGCGCGCAAGATAACAAGGTGTGTCCGCACGCCTGTGAGAACGTCGTCGGTTCTTACATCTGCAAGTGTCCTGAAGGTAAGACTTTTAATGTAACATCACTGCCACCTTCTCGGTAGTAAGACGCTTGTCAAAATTATGGAAACTTTTAATCATATCACTGACTCATTGAGTGTGTAATTAGCAGATAGTAAAACCATGGCTTATGTCCAACAGTTGGACATAAGACACGCGACGAGTAGAACCCAAAAAACCACTCCAAACTTATTATAAATTGCAGATTTTTAAGAGTTTCTTGATGATGGTGACGACTATCCTATCCCTGGCACCATGAAATATCATGTTTCTTTTTTGGATACTTCTTTTATCATACAAAGGAATGGTCTCATTCTGGCTAACTGTTAACTCCTTCATCATCGTCCAGGTTATAGACGAACATCATCACCTCACGATGCGCCCGACGCTTGCGAAGACATTGACGAGTGCGCCGAAAACCCGGAGCGTTGTTCGCCTGGCGTTTGCATAAATACTGAAGGCGGGTTCGGTTGCGACTGCGATGCTGGATACGAGCCCAGTGAAGATGGAACGGCGTGTATCGGTAAGTTTAGTTGGACATGAGGGCTGCGTAGGTTGCTGCAAGCTTGGATCTACTGATCTTGGGAATCTGATATCTGCATTTGAATTTGTGATATCTGCTGCAGCAGATCTCAGCTCTAATTGGGTATTTACCTGTAGTGTTCGACCTACTTTGTTGAATTTTACTCTGAAAGAGTTAACTTTCTTCAACAGATCACCGCACGGGCATGTGCCATAGATCACTGGTGTCAGGTCGCTGCATGCCGGAGCCCTGGCCTAGAGCCATCGCGTCCACGCCTGCTCCTCCTGCACATGTCACCAAGTAAGTTATAATCAACTTTCTTTCCAATCTTATTAAGTGCTTCGGTTAAAGCCCCATATAAGCCCTCAGACATGTTTCAAAAATACATCTTTTGGGATATATTTTATACAGAACTTGTGAGGTTTTCGAAACCGCAGCCTTATTTAGTACTGAGTATAATGACGTATTACAAATTCTTGTGTTCAACGACAAGTCAATCAGTTTGTACGACAACCGTGTCCTAATTCGTAAAATTCACCTTAATATTCTTATTTCAGGGCACAGTGTTGCTGTACACTCGGCGTTGCTTGGGGTCCGGAGTGCGAGCTGTGCCCGCAGCCCGGTACACCCGAGCGGCTGGAACTCTGCTCACCCATTAACCTCGGTGGAGGAACTACGGGAATCATACCCGGCCTAACTGGAGAAAACAACGGACTAATCGGCAATGGAATCGACATGTTTGACGTCGACGAATGCGCTGCGATGCCGGGGCTGTGCGCGCCCGGTAGATGTGTTAATACTATTGGCAGGTGAGCTCACCAAGAAATATAAATCTTTCAGAATAATAACATAAGCATAAATGGATCGTCCTTCAGGATACAGAAAACTCCCTATTACTTTTTCATGGGTTCTATATTTCTTTCTAAGCACGCTTTCTTAAAGAGTTAAGTAGAGATATACTTAATGCAAATCCAACGCTTGCCGATATCGACATTGGTGTCGATTCTGTTGCGCACTTTGAACAGAACTAAACTAAACTAAGGGTGTTTGTCTCTTTCTTATTCAATAGAAAAAGAAAGTGACAGTTGCGTTTAGTCTAGTTTAGTAGTGTTAAAATGACAGAATGAATCGACACCATTGCCCTATATGCCTCCAGAAATAGGGTGTGAGTTTGGTTTTTGTAATGACCATTTACGTAAACTTTTTTTTTAAAGTTATCAGCTACGGCAGATTTTATGTTAGTTTACAAGCAGGTTTACAGCACCACACCTTAGTTATCAGCATTGATAGGTTGCTTTATCATCAATATCTCTTTATTCTCAGTTTCCGCTGTGTCTGCGGTCGCGGCTACAAGGCAGCAGGTGACGTGTGCGCTGACGTCGACGAGTGCAGCGTGCGGCCCCCACCTTGCGAACAGCTCTGCAAGAACACGGAGGGCTCGTACGAGTGCCTCTGCAGGACTGGCTATGAGGTTGACGAAGATGGCGCCAACTGCAGGGATGTGGATGAGTGTGACCGCGGAACACATACTTGTCAGCAGATCTGTAGTAATACTGAGGGATCGTATGAATGCTCGTGCCAAGATGGGTATGAGAAGAGGGGTGATGCGTGTGTCGGTGAGTGTTTTCATCTGATATTCTGAAGTTAGTGTTGTTAATAGAAACAAAAACTTTATGTTGACCGCATAGACGTTATTATAAATATAAAAAAAATACTACATAACAACCGCGTCCAACACTCAGACCCCCACTTATGTTGTGAATTGTAATGTAAATAAATAAGACAAAAATATTGTCGTATTTATAAACATTAAAATAATACAGAGGAATCAGCTGCGATGCTAGTGTTCAGACGTCTTAATATTGCCATTTCTTAAACGGGATACATTACAAAAACTTCATCTGGTCTTGATAATATGATTTTCCTTCATCGTTAACGCAAGTGATAATCAATTTGTGATACGTACATGAATTCGAAAAGTTGTATTATAATGTTCAATGCTAACATATCCACAAAATATACTTGCCACTTTCTAAGACAAACCCACCCTTTCCAGACGTGAACGAGTGCCACGAGGAAGGTCTGTGCCCACCTCCGGGCAAGTGCGTGAACCTGCTGGGCTCGTACCGCTGCGTGTGCCCGCGCGGGTTCCGCCTCGACCTGGCCGGAGAGAGGTGCCTGGACCGGGATGAGTGTGATGATGGACGCTGCCAGTCGCCCTGCAGGAACTATGCTGGAGGGTACCGCTGTGAATGTCCTGCTGGTATGTATTTATACATCTTTTTGCTAACTCGTTGACATCAACAGTATCCAGCCATTGTCTTATTGAGTCTTTCGTGGGTTAGTCTTTCCTAGTATCCCTGAACAACGAAGAATAGTATAGATACATATATTCGGAAACGAATTCGGTACTAGCTACCACCAACTATACTAGTTTATACCCGCGACTTCGCCTGCGTGGACTTCAGATTTTAAAGAAGCTATTGACAAAGTTCAGTATTAAAGTGTTGTTATTATGAAAAGAAAATTGTAAATTGTCACATGGGAACATATTACCGGTACCTACCATAAAAAGTATAATGTGTTAGTCCAGGACATCGTTTATCGGTGTGTTAAGTTTTATCCAATTTCGTTCAGCCTTTTATGCCTGATTCAGTAACAAACATCTTTATAAAAAAAAAAATTGCTTTCTTTTTCACACTTGGACGTTGAAGTAAATAATAAAATTGTTGTAGACTTACTACTGAAGTGTCGGGACGTAGAACTATGTAGTATGGCAATAACTCGAGCTATATGCGCGTTACTTTAAACGAGGCTAAGGGTTCGTTTTCCCTTTTCCACACATAAATAGTTCAGGAGTGAAGTAATAGATGGCGCTGTGTTAAATTGAAGAGGATTGAGAAAAAATTGTCCCAACACGTATTTTCTTATACCATAATTACGCAAACTATCTGAATAGAGTTTCAATAGCGTATACCAAATGGTATTGTATGAGGCTTTTATATGAGCAGTGACTGTCGACCTCCGGATTATCATGGAGGCCCTATGTTGTAATAAGGATAAGGAACATTAACCTAACCTGAATGCTGCTGCGCGACTGCTGAGCGTGAGGTCCTGGGTTTGATCCCCAGGTCGGGCAAAGTGTTATTGGGTTTTCCCGCGTGGAATTCCTAAGTAGCAGCCCGGAGTTGGGATTTGTGCCCGGTTGATGGCAATAGGGTCGCCCTCTATTACATGGGACTTAAACATAACGGCGAAATGAGCGTGTTACTATACATCCCTGCCCAACCCTTCGGGGAATACAGGCGTGATGTTATGTATGTATGTATGTTACCTAACCTTCGTATTCTCTCTCGTAGGTTCAGTCCGTTCTTCAAGCGGCGTGTGCGTACCACAGGACGCGTGCTCTGCCGGGCCGTGCGGGACGTCGCCGTGCTTCGCTGTAGGAGGGGCCTACCGGTGCGGCTGTCCTTCTGGGTATGGGTGGGATGCAGGACATGCTGTGTGTTTGCAGGTATGAAGATATTGGGTAATTTTGGAGAAGGAAGATAGATTGGTCTTTTTGGACGAAAGGACCAAAAAATATATATGTATCTTATCGGCTTAAATTAACTCATTGTATAGGTCGCAATTATCTTCGACTTAGTTTAATGATTGCCATTCGAATTCTTTTAAAAGGAGGGGCTCGTGGCTAATTCACAACTGCACTGATCATACGTTTTGCGAGGCTAAGCTGCGCTTGCCGCGGTCAGTACGTGGATGGGTGGCCTTTTGTTACACATCGAGTCCCTTCCGTGCCTCGGAGAGCACGTTAAACCGTCGGTCCCGGGTGTCATAAGAATACTTATGGCAGTCGTTACGGGTAGTCAGAAGCCGGAAAGTCTGACAACCGGTCTAACCTTAGGATATCGGCATTGCCCAATAACTGGGTTGCGGAGGTCTGATGGCAGTCGCTCCGTGTAAACGGTGTAAAATACTGGTATTCATCCGCATCTGGTTAGATTGGAAGCTGACTCCAAGATAAGACTAGGAGGAAGATTCGGATTCTTTTAAAATGTATGTTTTATTATCACTTTCCAGTTAGCAGGTGGTTGTGCAACAGCAAGCTGTCTGTACGGTTGCTCATCCTTCGGCGAGTCATACCAGTGCGGATGTCCTGCTGGCTACCAGCTAGTGGGAGCAGGACATTGTCTAACTGCACTAGACGGAGCATTACCTCCTGACGACATCGGAGATGCGCCAGTATTCCCTGTCCGAGACCAGTACAAGATCGGGGGTGATAAAGACTTGATATCTACTGAGGGATGCTTCAGTTGTAAGGTAAGGTGCAAGTCCGATATGGTACATTGTTCATGATTTCGCTACACATAATTAACTGGTAAGTCTGATCGTAAGGTCGTATTGTCATGCCAGTAGCCAGTATTTTTTTTTTGTATTTTTGTTTTGCGATATCTTTGCTAATTGTGAACTGATTTCATTGATTCTTTTTATATCCAACCTGTTGGACAAGTAACTTCAGAGACATATCTGATGTAAGCCCTCCGTTCCCATTTACCTAAAGAAGTCCTGGTTTTCTGTTCTAAATTATTGTATCAATTACGCTTCTATACTTACTCTGGTAGCTCCTAGCTTAGTGACCAAAGAGGGTCTTGGCTTTCCATACTACAGCTCAGTAACTTAAGCCGGTTTAGGCTTTCCACAGTAAAACCCACCACTCGTCTCCGTTTGGAGCCAGTTTTCGTCAATCGGAGGGCGTTCAAGCCTTTCTAGAATCGTTATGTATCTAATTGGTACAACTGGAAGGATAGTGTCCTCAGTAGCAGCCCGGAGTTTGGATTTATGCCCGGTTGATGGCGTAGTCTCGCACCCTGTTACATGGGACTTAAACATGACGGCGAAATGAGGGTGTTATTATACACCTCTGCCCAACCCTTCGGGGAATACAGGCGTGATGTTTTGTTATGTAATGTAATATTTCTTAATAGGTAAACGGACGAAGACGAAGAGCTCCGGATGAGGCAATAGTGTTCGCAAATGGCACAATGATCGTCAGGAAACGCAAGAGGCGCAGTCGCCGTGAGTATACTACAACTTCTATTTTTAGATACAGTTTGTTTATACAATGTCTTTTGAAAGCTAATAGAATTTTGTAGCAACAAACAGAATAAAGTTCTAGACTCTATGAGCTTCGTTTCTAAACCTTTGACTGAAATGAAATGAAATTGTTTGCTCTGTAAATAGGTCTTCTGAAACTTTTTTACATGCCATTTTATGCACTAGTAGGCACAAGCGTTTTATTATTCTCATACCTCTTTATGATTGAAAGCAGAGAGCATCAATGACAGGTGGTTGGTGAGGTTTGCTTGATTTAGATTGAGTCACTAATCCGTTGTCGGGCAGGTCGCCGGTCCCTGCTGGAGCCCGAGGCGGAGCTGATCGTGGTGAGCGCCACGCCGCGCCAGACGTGGGGCCGCGCGCCGCTGCTGCGGCTGGTGCCGGCCGAGGGCGGCGCGCGCCCGCACTACCGGCTCGCCTACGGGGACCACCACAAGGACTTCGTGCTCTCCAAACGAGATGGCACGTGGGCTCTGAGGTTGAGGAGGCATTTGAAGACTCAGGTATGTTTGCAGTAATGGTTTTTCTATTGATATAATATCCCAATATATAATATTGGGTTTTCCGTGTGGTATTCCTCAGTAGCAGCCCGGCGTCTGGATTTGTGCTCGGTTGATGGCAATAGGGTCGGCCCCTACGTGGGACTAAAACATAACGGCGAAATGAGGGTGTTACTATACACCTCTGCCCAACCCTACGGGGAATACAGACATGATTTCATGTTATGTTATAGTTCGAACTAGATTTGGGGAACAACAAGCGACTGCTGTCTGATCTCAGCAACCCGATCTAGGAAAATACAAACTTAGCTAAAGTGTTTCCCATTATACAGGTGACGATGGAACGGCAGCTGGAACTAGAAGCTCGGTTCGTGGCTCCCCCCGAGCCCGGCCGACGAAGGAATCGACGTCACGCGGCCGACGTGCCCGCACCGCTCCGCCTCTATGTGTCCGTGCGCATCGCACCGCACAAGCGTTGACCTGCCATCCGGAGACACTAAGTAATGTAGGTACTGAAGGCACTTGTGTTGCAATAACAAACTCACGCACACAGATGCTGAACGAATTAAAATTACTATCGATAGAAAGTGCAATCTCTGTCTTTGTTCTAGCGAAACCGTAACGAGTTATGAGTGCGTTTTTTAACAGGCCTCTTCTACCTACTTATTTTGTGTCCAGTAGTGAGACTTGTAAATATACTTCTTATTTATAACACTGCCAACATTCAACGACTGCCAATTCGTGTGTAAATTATTAAAAGTTTAAATTTCGAAAATCGATTCGTCGAATTAATCGTTAAGGATTACCGATTGGAATGTATCGATAAAGTCTCACTACGCAACTAAAATTGAATTGTCATTGAAATGATAGACTGGTTCTGTTTTAATGTGTGACTAAATATTATGTGTCGACGGAATTGTTGTTTTTTAATGTTCATGTGTGAATCGATTCGATGACTGCGATTATTTTGATCATGTTTTTATTCATATTATCAAAATGGCCGTCCCCACAAAATATTTGCCGCATGTTCCCATCGGGTCGGCTCAGAGGGCCGGTCGCGTCGGCAGTATTAAATAATTTGTGTGAGATTGAATGCATAATACGTAGTTAGTTGACGGTTATATCGAAATCTTGGACGTAATATCGATTTTTATTATGAGAATAGAATCGATTATTTTATAATGTTAACGATACATCACTAGTTAATTTGCCATTGATATGAAAAGCCAGTGAATAAGTTTATTCTCATTATGATAAGCGAACAAGTTTTTATTTAAAGTCCTTACCAATTATAATATAATATTTACCAATTAAAGCTCTTTATTGAGATGTCTATATTTTTGGAAACCGTTTTACTTAGTTAACTACTTAAATCGATTCAAAATTTACGTTTTAAATTGATTTAAGATCGGTTGTCACATCATCGTTTTAATCGGTATAATTTATTAAAAAATTATGCATCCTTGTGCAATAACGTGAAAAGGATTTTAAATAAGATAATTAACTATTTATTTTTTATTTCTGATCTTAATTCTAACATACAGTGGTTATATGAAACTACAAAATTATTGTGAGATCATTTTTATACATTTTTAACGTTCTTTGGCATTTATTAGTCGTTCTCTAAAAAGTACAAAAAGCAATGCAATAGTTTTTGTTTTGTAAATATGTGTATACAAATATTAAAATTAATATAAAATATTTAGTTATCTTAGTGAAGAATATTTTAAGAATTATTTTAACTTAGTTATAAGACGAAGTGGATCAAAACGAAATTAATAAATTTTTAATTTGATGTCTTGTTTTTTTTCCAGTCTTTGTGTTACATACATACATAAAATCACGCCTTTTTCCCATGGGGGTAGGCAGAAACTATAGAACGCCACATGCTACGACCCACAGAGCACTTGTCGCTTCATCCACATTCATACGTCTTGTCTTTCATTTCCTATAACTCTGTCTCACTGTTGAGAATTCATTACCCAGCCCAGAGGTTGAATGCAGGTTGTTGCCTTTCATACAGGAAGGTCTTAGTTCGATAACAGCCCGCACCTTTGACTTTTCGAGTGAATGCGTGGATCAATACGTGATTATCATTTGTGTTAACGCTGAAGGAAAATCTCGTAGCGAACCTGCACACCTGAGACGGCTATAAAAGTCTCGATGGTGTGTGTAGTTCACCAACCCACAGCAGGCCAGCGTGGTGGACTAAGGCCTAAATCCTGTTCATTCGCAAAAGAGGTTTGTGTCCAAAAGTGGCACAGTAAAGCCCCGTATTCATGGTGAACATTTGTTTATAAACAAAGTTGAATCAACGAGTCTCAACATGTTGCTGGCAACATTGTGTATTGCAGAGGTGATTACTGCATGTTGACAAGCACTTGCCCGACGAGCGTATACATCAGTTTAGTAACAACTTTTGACGTGTGTGGACGTGTTTACAACTAGTTTATAAACATGGTAGTAGTGTGGAGCAATGATAAAACAATTCAATCAAAAGGAATATTGTGGAATTCTTCAAGAAAATAATATAAAGATTAAAACAAAAAACGATGCAATTAAAGAAATTTCTCAAACCCAAACATACCCAAAAAAGACGTGAAATCTAAAATACATGTACTTACTGCGTAAGCAATTATGTAGGGAGAAAAAAAAGATGTCGGCAATAAAACTATAGGTAGCGGCGCAATCAAAGAAAATGTATGTAAATGGATTTATTATGAGCCATTGCAATGTTTGCTTTGTGGTGCTACCGTTTCTGGCGAATCGGATACTATGAACAAAACAGTAAGTTGTTTTTGTATATATATGTATTTATTGTACTTGTATTTTCAGGGTTTTATGTAATATTCGGAAATACCTACACTTTTCGTGCTTTTGCTACAACTTATTTAGTTACGCATTCAAACATCAACCAAAACACACGCAACATGCTACAAAGCAAACACGCACACACTCACGCATACTTAAAAAAAACCGATTATTTACGATTCAGATTGGTGCCCCTTCAAAAGATACCAAATCTTACCAATCTGCAAATGATAATTAAACCTCAAAATTATTAGTGTTTGAAGATAGCAGTAAGCTATTATAGTTTTTGTAAAATGATTACCATTTACGCTACATTATTTTGCCATGGAACACTTCTGTCTGGACTCATAAAATATTCAGTAAACTGGTCTCTAACGCCCCGTCTTTGCAAATCTGTTATACGATACGAACCTAGTGCCCATCGCCATGAATCTTCTAATAAGGTACCTTCAGAGTCTTCAAAATCAAAAGTTTGTGGAGGTGTAGGTATATATGGATCTGTAAACTGCGTGCACAAGCTAACACAACGAGTTCACAATTGGCAGGTTTTAACGGAATAGATTTAGTGAATACATAGAATATCACAAATAAAATGGCAAAAACATTTTTTATAATCCTAATACGCTTTGTTTTCCCACGTTCATGAATGCAAGGATATGGTTTCATGATGATTTCAGTTAAGGCCAACTTACACGGAGAGGCCAAACTGGACAGGCAAACCTGCGTCAGTTTGGCCTTATCAGATGCGTGCACATACATGGAACAATCTTATTAGTTCATTTCGATGTGCTGCTACGGTCTCTTCAGTCCATCCGGCCATCTTCGAGGCGTCGGCCTTCAGGCCAAAGTACCCACACACGATACGATTTTTTATCCGGTCAGGCGAAACTGAAGGTAGGACTGTTCGTGCATAAGGCGCTTTAAAGTTTTTAAGGCGCGAAAGCACTGTCACGTACAATAATATATGGCGTTTCTGGTCCGCCTTGTGTTATTGGCTCAGGACGTGGCAGTTTAAGTGAATTTTCTGACAATGCATTATAAAATGGTGTTTCGTGAAATATTCCACTGTCGGAAAACCGACCCTTTGCTCCACAATTTGCGTATATAAAGTTATAATTTCCATATGCAATTGCCAGAAGTACTATGCTGAACTGAGTTTTATAATTGTTGTATTCACTTCCAGTATTTTTTGGTGCCACAATCAAAACGTGTTTGCCATCAATGGCTCCAATGCGATGTGGTAATTTCCATCGTATTTCGAATTCGCGACTTCTTTGTTTCCATTCCTGCTTCAAACTTGGAACCTACAAATATAAAAGTATTTAATATGGGAATAATTTATAGGTGGACGAAAACAGTGTATGTGAAGATGATATAGAGTTAGAGTCGCCATCTTCATCACCAACGCCCACATTGAATGCCCCAACGTCTACATCATTGAGGAAAAGAAATAAGACTGATCAGTTCAGTGAAATATTTGATATTATGAAATGTGCGAAAAAAATATGGATGAACAAGAGAAGAAGGATCCATTTGACATGTATGGTGGATATTTCTGCTGAATTAAGAAGTGTCAAAGATGACCAAGCCGTAACACAAGCAAAGTATCACGTCAATAATATACTGTACGAATTAAAAATGGGACGATATTAAACATACGGATATCAAACTGCATTCATCATCAACACAAAGTAATGTTCAAGAAACTGATAGACATGAAATTGAGAGACAGGAAACTAATACACTAGAAGCAACATAAGACGAAACAGAAGATTCGACTATACTAAACTTAGTTAATTATCTCAGTGATCAATCACAATAGCATCTTCTGTTTGTTTATTATTTTATATTAAAATAGTTGATAACATACACATACTTACTTTGACATATTCTGATAATGAGTTAATTAGTTCTTGACATACATGTGGTATGATTTGGCTGGTCAATTGTTTTGATACTCTGAACGTGTATGAAAGAGAACTGTATGAATCTACAATTGCAAGATACCGTAATGTAATTGCCAGCCTCGTTTAAGGCGAAACTGGCTGATGAATATTTGTTTCTCTTTCGGCTATTGACGGACCAATTATTTCCAGAAGATGTTCGAAATCATTCACGTAAAGTTACTAAATGATCCATCTGTCATTCTGAGATCACTCATCAAATTTTCTCTTTGCAGAAGATAGTTTCGCACCCACCACCTTTTTTCATTTTTTTATTAGAAATTCTATACGTTAGATATAGAGAACACAACAGCTTTACTTCCTCGGGCAACATTTTAACACAGACTGGCGTGTGGACGAGACATATTGATATAAACTTTGTTTCCAGCAACTTTGTCGTTGCTTATCAACCATGTTGATCAACTGTTGCTCAACAAAAGTTTACCATGAGTACGGGGCTTACACTACTTCTTCTGGCAACATTTCGACGCAGACTGGCGTCTGGCGTGTGCGCAAGGAATATTGATTTAAGCATCGTTTCCAGCAACTTTGTTGCGGTTCAGCAACAATGTTGATCAACTGTTGCTCGAAAAACGTTTACAATGAATACGGCCTTAATGGACTGATTATTTATGCTGTTGAGAAGTATAAAGAGGACTTGGGCAATTTAATTTGTCTTCTACAAATAATGTTAAGATTTATCGAATGCAATCTTCTATGAAATTAAAGATAAGAATAACCCACTTCTAGATAGTGAATATAGTAAAAGGTGACTAAAGGATCGCTCAGGCAGGTTTAAGACAAGAAGAAAAGATAATGGCGCATTTTTTTTAGGGAATCACAGGATCAAATACTTTATCAAAAGTATTATTATTAGTCCCTTTATTTATTGTATGTAAGTAGGTACCCTTTATTTCTTGTTACGGTGAGTGTGATGAATGCGGTTAGTATTAATAATAACCGGTTATTAGTAATAATAATCGGTTATTAGTAATAATAACCGCAACTTTGGGTAATTTAATGAATACCAAGAGAGCAAGCACTTTTACCGGTTATCTATATCTTTATATATATAATTCGACTGTACATGTGTATGTCACTGAACTCCTCCTAAACGGCTGGACTGATTTGAATGATTTTTTTTGTATGCGTTTGGGTGGCGCTGCTTTTTCAGGCAGGACGACGTCTGCTGGGTCCACTAGTATGTATATAAAAATGAATCCCTATTTTCCTTGGTCACGCCATAACTTGAGAACGACTTTACCGATTGAAGTCATATTTACACAATATATTTGTTTTGTTGAGACGATAGTTCGTAGCTAGGATCTGATTGGTAGCGCTGTAGTCAAATTATTTACGCGGGCACAGCAGCGGGAGAACAGCTAGTTATTAATAATTTCCAAACGGGTTTAGTCAAAATAATAAAGCAATAGCATCTATCATACTCAGGTTAGCAAGGTATAAGAGCCATCGAAGAGAGCTCGGGACTTGGAGCAGCCCGACTTAGTTGCCTTAGATTCGAAGGGGATGACTAAAAGCCCCTGTCAACCCGTTCGAGTGGATTTTCTTGTGACCATACCAGTCGGAAATAGGAGCTCCCACAGAGGGACTACCTCGACTTAGGGTGGTGTTCACCAAATATTTACTCTCTTGACACACAACCGTTACTTCGCAAATTTTTAAATAATTTAAGGTACACAGTTGTTCAAACAGAGAGTTAATATTGGTGATACTGGCTTTAGACGGTAAAACTGGCTTGATAATAATACTGACTTTGTTTCTAAATTTGTTTAATTTACTATAGTTGCGGATCAGAATTTGATTATCACTTGCGTTAACGGTGAAGGAAAAATATCGTGAAGAAACCTGCACACTGGAGAGGGTTCCATAAAATTATTGATGGTCTGTGTTAGTCTGCCAACCCATACCAGGTCATATATTACAGAATGGTACTTATTCACAGTTTCATCAGTTAGATTCCCGAATCAGGCGAGAGAATTATTAAAAATGGTAGAATGCTGTAGTTTTTAACTTTTAAAAATAAAATGAAGTCTCCTTTAAGTAAAATTAGCAACTTTAAATATTTTAAGTACGTATCCTCTATGACCACAGACCACGTGTTTTGGGACAGCCGGTATAATCAAAGGTTGTAGTGTTATTTATAAAATCTATTTTTGTAACGTTTGTTATCAACCTACTTCCAGCCCATGCTTCCGGCAAGGCTTGCATACTTATTATCATCGTGAAAAATAAATCGCCTGTCACTCTAATATGACATTGTAAGTAATAAATCATCGGAACATACAACATTATATCATAAATTTTTATTTTGATTTTACGGATTTCTCGCCAAATCCCCCCGGCGTCTTTAAGAACAATATAAGAAAAACAAAAACAGACACTATGTCGAAGGAAGAAAAGGTGGAACATTCTTCGTGCAAGATGTACAGCAACAAATACTTCCTACTGTGCTTGATGGGCGGAGCTGTGGCGTGTGGCAGCACCCACACATTAGTCACGCCGCTCGACCTCGTCAAATGTCGACTACAGGTCGACCCTGGCAAGTATAAGTCCATACCTAATGGGTTCAGGGTGTCCATAAGAGAAGGCGGTTATAGCAACATCGTTAAAGGCTGGGCGCCCACCTTAGTTGGGTATACATTGCAGGGGGCTGTCAAGTTCAGTGGCTATGAATATTTCAAATATAGATACTCCAAGATGGTCGACGAGGAAACTAGGTACATATACAGAACATATCTGTTCCTAGCCGCAGCTGCATCCGCGGAGTTCGTTGCCGATGTCTTTCTTGCGCCATTGGAAGCCACCAAAGTGCGGATGCAGACGACGCCCGGCTATACGTCCCAGATGAGAAGGGCGATGCCACACATGTTCAGTACAGAAGGGATAGGGACGTTTTACAAGGGACTGGTGCCGCTGTGGGGTCGACAAGTGCCTTACACGATGATGAAGTTCGCTTCTTTCGAGAGGGTTCTGGAGTATTTGTACAAGAATGTGGTACCAAAACCGAGAGCAGCGTGCACAAAGGTTGAGCAGTTGGTAGTAACGTTCACCGCGGGATACATCGCGGGTGTGTTGTGTGCGATAGTATCCCATCCCGCTGATACGATAGTGTCTAAATTGAACAAGGAGCCGGGCTCTTCCATCGGCGGGATTATTAAGGAAGTGGGTTTCACAGGCATCTGGCGCGGCTTGCTTTTGCGTATTATCATGATCGGCGCCCTCACGGGGATGCAGTGGTTCATATATGACGCTTTCAAGGTATATACCGCAATGCCTCGTCCTCCACCTCTAGAAATGCCAGAGTCACTAAGAAAGAGATTAGAAGAAGAGGCAAAAAAGAAAAAATAATCTTACGGAAGCAATGCTTATGTTTGATATCCAATCTTTCTTTTTTTATCATCTTCAGACCGTCAAAAACACAAATTGCCTTTCACGTATAAAGCCAAAAACGTATAACGTCAAATACACAAAAAGTCAAATACGCAAAACGCCACAAACACAAAAACACAAAATGTTAATTTCGCATAGCGTCAAACACGCATATAGAACACGATCGCCACGTTATCTGCAAGTTGAAGAGCGTCGCTCTGTTCGCTTCTGTGTTGCCATCGTTTGTGGAACAGCACCACATTTACACTCCAAGCTTTTCCTTGCTTCGCCCAATCTGGGTCCGGAGTCTGTGTAATAATTTATTAGTATAACCTATATACTAGCTTTGTACTGTTTTTTTTGTGGAAAGTATTATGTTTATTATTTTGGTGAATTAAATATGTGTCTCTATCTTCTAATACAATATAGGTATGGGAAATTAAACAATTATTTCAGTCCATTTGAAATTCATTTTTTAACAATAAGATAAATCATTGTGTAGCAAATAAATAGAGTAATAATTATGTCAGGTGATCACTATATTTTCTATTATCACTTGCGTTATGAAACGGTGAAGGGAATCATCGTGAAGAAACCTGCACTACAGAGAGAACTTTAAAAAAAGGTCTCTATGCTGTGTGTAGTCCGCCAACCCGCACCAGGCCAGCGTGGTGGATTAAGGCTCAAACCCTTCTCTTTCTCTGTCTTTCTCTCTCTCTCTCTTTCCCCAGCAGTGGGACAGTAATGGGCTAGTTATGTTATGGTCTGTATGAACTCTGTTCTAATCAAGGATACATTATGCCTTCGTTTCGCCAACTCTGATAATGTGAAATTGGTCTATAAAACGTTTCGCCAGTTATGTTTCAGTCCCATGTAATAGGGGGCGAGCCTATTGCCACTAGCCGGGCACAAATCCAGACTCCGGGGAGCTACTGAGAAATTCCTAATGGAAAAACCCAATAACATTTTGTCCGATCTGGGGATCGAACCCAGGACACCTTGCTCAGTCCTCGAGCTTGCGACCACTAGACTAACAAGGCAGTCTCAGCAAGGCGGCTCAGATCTCTCAGCAACACTTGTATATTGAAAAATACTGTCGGAAAACAGGTCATAATAGCACGAGATGGTCGTATACAAAGGAGGCTGGGATCCTCTCTGGCAATAACAATAATATGGGGATTTATTCGAGCGCCGAGCCCCACTTACCGGATTTAACCGGCCCGATCCGGTTAGAGTGACCAACGGTAAATGGAGCTCGCAGCCGAACTATGTTTTATAAGTGGCCAGATCATGATCTCAAACACTGGCCGACCCATTTAACATAATCTAGCGGGGGTACACAGACTCCGTTCACAAGATATTTCTATTTGTTTTATGATTTACTAAAACGATTCTCTGAGATAGCCTATTTAGTTTTTATTTGGAGTTATTCTCGGACTATGTGGAAGCATTTGACATAAATCTGGCAGGATTTGGATATAGAGGAAAGTTTTTTACGGTGTTCCTTTTATCACAATATATTTAGAAAATATTTTGTTGCTGTTTCACTCATGTGTTCAAGCAAGTGCAAGCAAGTGTTCACACTATCGTCCTGCATACGGTTTTTCGCTGGATGAGGAATTTTTATAAACTCCTGCGAGGTCTATCATGCAAAAAACAGGATGCATACTATAGTGTGTGAACACAACAGTCAGTTTTGCGGGATCCAGGTAAAAACTTGCAGAACTGGACGCCCGCCTGAACGGGCCGTAAGATGCTTTCATATGAGCGAAGAAGTAATTTATACATAGGTATTATACTCACGCTTGTAATCCCAGACAGGATAAGCAGAGGTGTTCTCCTATTACAGCAGTCTGTACGTCCACGTTTCGCCTCTTGTATTAGGTATGTCCTAATAGGTGGCTAGCCAATTGTCATTTTTTGGACACAATTTTGTTGTCTCTTACGACTCGCTTGCCTGGCGACGCAGGCGCATTGTATTCTTAATCCGTTCCCCGTACGGACTTAATAATTTGTCTAACTTTAATAAGTACTTGATGGAGGAATGATGACTGCTTTGTTGGTCTAGTGGTCGCAAGCGCGACTACTGAGCATGAGGTCCTGGGTTTGATCCCCAGGTTGGACAAAGTGTTATTGGATTTTTCCATTAGGAATTTCTCAATAGCAGCCCGGAGTCTGGATTTGTGCCTGTTTAATGGCAATAGGCTTATTACATGGATCGTAAACATAATTGGCGAAACGAGAGTGACCCCTTCGGGGAGTATAAGGCGTGATGTCATGTTATGTTATTTATGGAGGAATTTAAAGTCAATACAGAGAGATTCAATGTATTACTGAGTCATCTTACGCATAACTCATCAAATATAAGTTTATAGCACACAAATAATGTTGTACATTATACGTTATGTAATTTCAAAGCAACAGAAAAGTAAATATGAATGTCGGAAGCGACTGACTAAATATTTACATTGATGTTCATCACATCTTTCTTAGTAATCAGGTTTATGCGTTTGTGGCAATAGAATATAGCCCTTAC
This sequence comes from Amphipyra berbera, assembly GCA_910594945.2. NCBI lineage: Eukaryota > Metazoa > Arthropoda > Insecta > Lepidoptera > Noctuidae > Amphipyra > Amphipyra berbera. The sequence continues at coordinate 992,357 of OU343136.1, read as the reverse complement.
TGCATGTATTGTAAAGTTTATAGTAGCTGTAAGCGTGCAGAACATGTATTCTGCCCACGATATGACGACAAGTTGGAAACTCAGCTAAACTTTGGTACGTTTTACAAAAGTTATCAAATCGAATTTTTGTTGAGACTCTATTCGAAATACAGTTTTAATATCGGAAAATATTGTTTCGTACACTTTTAGAAGCTGTACGACATTCTGCAGCAAAGTTGAAAAAAATAACTATACAACGTGTTACATAATCCCCCACGAAAAAGAAAATATTTATTAAACCGAAAAAAAGTGCCAACTCAGATAAATTAGAAGGAAATTAGGTAAGAATGTAAATATCTTTCTGGGTAGTTTACTCTTTAGTTTTATGTTTTCAGGGTTGCGTTTCAATGATGATTATTTTATGTTTTATCCAAATTCTTCTTTTTTGGGGTCATACTACAATTTTCAAATATTGCCAATAGACTCTTTACAAGGGACCTTTTAACCCCCTTTCGGCTTTAGGAGTATTTTTGTGACAAGTTGTATAAACACAAAGACCTTTAAAAAAATTACGCAATAATCGGTAGAAAAGAAAAGTAAACGGGGTTACTATTATGCTGTAAAGATTTAAGAATAAATCACATAAGATTTGAAATATTCAGTAGTAAAAAGTGGATACTTATAATTTTTGGTTTTCTATCTAAACTGACGATTACTATACCTACTCTATTTAATATTGTTAACATTAAGGACCCATTTTAGCAAGGGTATGTATAGAAATAAGCAACATGTTTGCTTCCAGCAGAGACTCAACACAGTATGCTTGTATGAACTTTGACAGTCAATCAAGATGAGCTGAAATTCTACTTGAAGAAATGGTTCAAAAGATATTCGTGCCTTGGTGGGTTACTGTTGTCTAATGTTATATGAAATAGAGTATAAAATAGACCTCTTTATAGATTTACTTAATAAAAACTTTTTTTACAAAAAATTTAAACAGACTTCAAAAAAGAATAAAATAATTACCATATAAAATTAATAGTTTCAGAAGTCGGTGCTGATCCGCGCTGAACCAAATTGAAGGCACCGACTTCTGAAACTGTTAATTTTATATGGTAATTATTTTATTCTTTTTTGAAGTCGGTTTAAATTTTTTGTAAAAAAGTTTTTATTTTTTTAATTTTAGTGGCCTTAATTAAAACTTGGTTGGACCTTCTAAAGACGCTGCTCGTAACATGATCACATCATCGCAATATGCGTACTGTTCGTCATTGAGGAGTTCCATTGTCTGTCTCCGAAGTTCTTCATCAGATCTTCATCAAATTTAAATGGGACCAATTTCGAAGTATACCCTATTCATTAAAAAAAGAATCATTAAAATCGGTTCACAATTGGCGAATATATAGATGAACATACACAAAAAAAAAACATACATACAGACGAACATAGTAACCTCCTCCTTTTTGGAAGTCGGTTAAAATAACCTAAGTTTCGAAACTACACTTGAAAAGTTTGGTGCCTTAATAGATGCTAAAGTATCATCATTTAATGATTTAGCTACCAGTACATACTAACTGAATGGTTGGTCTTGTGGTAGCAAGCGCGACTGCTGATCGTGACGTCCTGCATTCAATCCCCAGGTCAGGCACGGTGTTAGAGTGCCTTTCCACCAGAGATGTGCTATGCAGCTATGCTGTGAGAATGTAAAAGCTAAGCTACGAAACTATGTGACCGTTTCCATTGATGCTAAGCTATGTAGCGGAGCGAGTAAGTTGTGCTATGAAAATGCGTCGCTGCAAGGTAGCTGTGCGAAGAAGATGCGCAGCTCGAGATATGTGACGTATCGACAATAGGGAAGGGACGGGGAGCGGCGGCACTGTTCTGCACATAGCTATAACACTCGCGACCATCCATAGCTCGCATTCATAGCACGCTTCCACAGCATGCATCCATATAAAAAGCGTAGCTCAGTTGAATCAGTTTCCACCAGTGCTATGCTATGTGGTGGACCAATGAATATGATTGGTGGATATCAAACGCATCCATAGCAACGTTGCATAGCATATCTCTGGTGGAAAAGCAGCCTTAGTGGGTTTTTCCGTTTGGAATTCCTCTGTAGCAGCCCAGAGTTTGGATTTGTGCCTAGTTGATGGCAACAGGCTCGCCCCCTATTACATGGGACTGAAACATAACGGCGAAATGAGGGTGTTATTATACATCTCTGCCCAACCCTTCGAGGAATACAAGCGTGATATTATGTTACATACTCAAAATAGCCCAAGTACAGAATCAGCAACTCTCCTTCATCAATGATGTAAATATTGGACAGAATTTTGGAGTCTTCAGAGCCCAAATCAAGATAGAAGAATTCGAAATCGATTACATTTAAAATAATTATATCATTTTGCTCCACGTTGAGATGTTATCTCATTTCATCAATCCCAAAGATTTATTTGAGCGCAACTCCCCTCTCAGTTCGTATCCGCTTTTCAAGAATAAAAGACTTTTTTCCTAGCAGCGACTGACTTTTGTTATGAGGTCTTTGTTAGCAGACAATCTCTAGAAATTTTCCTCAATCTCTCTTCATAACTAGTTGTACAAGTTTTCAACGGCACTGCAGGAACTTGCAAATCAAATAACTTGCTAGCTCGGAATCGAATCCAATAAACTAAAACAGGAATAATTGAAAAAGTTCCGTTTTAAACGGTCCCACTCTAGTGGACAACAGTTTAACGCAAGTTTATCGTCGGCAAATCGCAGCGGTGCTGCAGCGGTCGGCTGCGACAGCAGAACTGAATTAAGACAGCTAGACAGTAGCGAGTTTGTAAACTAGTTGACCCCGATCTAGAGCTGCGTAGAACGACACCACTAATGTAATAAGTCATTATCGTTCATAATGAGTTTCAAGATAGTGAACTCATTTTGCAGAAGAAAATTTTATTTTGTGGTAGCACGTTTATAATAACACTAGATGACTCGATGAACTTCGTATTCGTATGAAACCCGGGACCAACAGCTTAACGTGCTCTCCGAGGCACGGAGGGGTCTCGATGTATAACAAATGGTCACCCATCCACGGACTGACCGCGGCAAGCGCAGCTTAACCTCGCAAATCGTACGATCGGCGCGGTTGTTATTTAGCCACGAGCCCCTCTGTTAATTCTACATACAGAAACGTTAATCAATCGCAACCGAACCGAAACCGAGCCGTTCATTCAGATTACAAATGTTTAACAACAGTAACAAAACCAATCATTGTGACAGTCTTCGTTAACGAAAATTGACTGACGATTGTGGGTTGTTTGCAGTTTGGCGATAATTATGCGGTAGAATTAGCAGTGGGTTCAGTTGAAAACCAGCGTCAGGCACTAGTGGTCTGACATTTATGCTGAACTGAACCTATTTGGCGCAACCGCTAGACACACAACTACTTTATTTTTTATTTTGTTTTGTCTCATGATTTTTTTTGTCTGTGTGTCTGATTGCTTTCGTGCCAAATAAATTTCTTTCTTTCTTTCTTTAGAATTACCCTCCTGTAGCTGTTGAACTAAAATAAACTTATGTACGCGACGGGGTCCTATAGATTCGACATCAATGATTATTCTGACCTAGTGGGCAGATGGCAGTCGTGATAACTGCATCTGTATTCGCGATCACATCAAGTACCATACCATATTTGCTTAAAATTTTTGATAAAGGGAAGCTAGTTTTATCCTTATTATTTTGATCTCTTACGAATCAACAATAAAATTAGTTTTTATAATCAACATTTTTTCTTTGACCAAGCTTTTGCTTGAAGTAACGACGAGTTCAACTCAAAACAGTCAAATGTTTCTATTTATGTCAGAGTAATTTTCTTGGTGCCAGCCAAGTTTATGCCTGATACCTACAAACAATTTGAAAACTATTGGTTATAAGTAACAACGACGTACTTTGCCAGTCTTTTTATCTACTGTGAAGTGTTCCAAGTCTTACATAAAACATATCTCCCAGTACATCTAGTATTCCTACATCCATGTGTCCAGCAACTTGGCCGACCGACTCGGGGATAAGTTCCATTGTCAGTCGCTTTCAACTGCGCACAATACACGGTAAAGGTAAACGTTCCACCGCTGTTTTGTAGACCTCTGAACTGTAATCACTATTCTTACTGATAGATGTTAGTTGATGGGATTTTCGTAAGTTGCGATTTTCGATATTAATCATGGAATAAGAGTTTTGTGGATAGAGGTACAATATAAAATGGGATGAGGATGGATGTAATATATGAAATGTGAGAAGCTTATTAACACGCTCAATTTGTGAATGTGGCTGAGGAGAAGAACCTATTATTATAGGACATTGGAATGTTAGGACAGGTTAACTCAAACCTGCTACAGCACTTTCCTCAACAGGTCATTCCAGAAGTTGCCCTACATTGTTACACTCCCATAGTTTTTATACCACAATGTCTGGATTTTAAAAGAGACCTTGATATCTGAGTTTGTTTCGGCTTTTCTTCTCAGAGCTAGTCAGATAGTAAATACCGGCGCCATCTACTTAGTCTTAAAATAAACATTACATTGACTCGTAAAAGTGACTGTAACAGATTTATTTAAAATTTTAAACTTCGTCACTAATAATCACTTCAGTTTTCTTATTCATGTAAGTCTAAAAAACCCTACTCCGCCAAATAGTCAAATCATAAACGCGAACGAAATCGCTTTTAAAATCAAATGATAATAATTCAACAAATTGCTGTCTTCAGTCTAGTACACAATTTTCTAGAGACTACATTAATCTGACAATTTAGACAGGTTTCCTTATTCCCCAACGTTTTCCCGTTAAATTGTCAGTATTTAATTACTAAGCTGCTTAAACGGTAGTAATTAGAAGGTATGACGCAATTACTGTTCAGAGCGACAGGGCATCATATGCAAATTGTATTACGGTTTATTTGGAAGATGTTTTACTGCGCATGATGAAGTAATTAGAGTATGTTTCGTTTAAGGGGTAAATAAACGTTGAGGGGGTTCGTGTCATTTTGAAGTAATTATACGGCAATAGGGTTACGGATTAAGAAGGGGTTAGCCCGTCTTGCCCAGTGGATGTTGTTGGTGAAGATAAAGAAGCGTTATAAAGTCGGATGGGTGAAAGTATCTACCTGTAGTTATCCTATTACAATTTACTTCAAGGTGTTATGGTAATAGGTTCACCCCTATTACATGGGACTTAAAACATAACGGCGAAATAAGAGTGTTACTATACATCTCTGCCCAACCCTTCGGGGAATACAGGCGTGATATTATTTTATGTGGTATGACCCAAGATTTTTCCAGAACCCAAATGATTATGAGCCTATTATGGTTGTCTAAAGGTACGCTCAAATCAAGGCGTACAATTTGCATCCGCAGTGGCGATCTTCTTCTTTTCGTGTGTTTAGGGACTAACCTTGTGTCAAAATTTATGCCACCCATGGGCCTCTGACTGGGCTTCACATGTCGTCGAGAAATATCTCTCAGGCATACCGGTTTCCTCACGATGTTTTCCTTCACCGTTTTTAAGCAAGTGATATTTATCCAAAAAGTCAAAGGTGCGTGCCTTGGGTTTCGGTTACTTTTCGGATTCATGTGCGTGTTGTATAATTATCACTTGCTTAAAAACGGTGAAGGGAAACATCATGAGGATGGCCTGAGAGATATTTCTCGACGGCATGTGAAGCCAAGTCAGAGACCCATGGGCGGCATAAACTCTGACACCAGGTTAGTCACTAACCACACGAAAAGAAGAAGACTGTGTGGCTACACTATACGTTGCCTCACTCTAGTATTTCTCTTGTATCGTGAGTACTTTTAGAGACAGAAATCTTCACATGCACAAACACTCAACCCGGAACAACTATGTATCTGTAGGCCATACAAACCATACAAACATTTGTTCCGTGCAGGAATCTTACCCGCGACTCGTTACACAGAAAGTCGATCGCTCAGCCACTGTGTAACGTGTCGTCAATATCGCTTTAAGTGTCACAGTTCGCGTTATTTGCTAAGTGTAGCCTCAGCCTTGCAGTTGTTGTTTTCTTCCTGAGAATACCTACATACGCGAAACGTTGGATAGCCTATGTACAGGGTAGCAAAGTACTTATAAGCCGTACTGGATATAGTGATGATGTACCATTATTCGAACAAAATCGTCTCTAGTAGTCTAGTGTTCCTTCTTCCTAGCATTTTGACAGCTATGTTGGGGTCAGCTTCCAGTCTAACCAGATGTGGCTGAATTCCAGTCTTTTACATGGAGCGTCTGCCGTCAGAACTCCGCAACCCAGTTACTGGGCAATGCCGATATCCTAAGGTTACGGTTCGGGCTTCTGACTACTCGTACCTAACGACTGTCATAGGTATTCGAATGACATCGTGGAACGACTGTATAACCTGCTCTCCGAGGCACGAAGGGGTCTCGATGTGTAACGAGTGGTCACCCATCCATAGACTGACCGCAGCAAGTGCAGCTTAACTTTGAAAATCGTTGGTCGTGGTTGTTAATACGCCTGTGGAGGAACGAAGTATGGTGTTCCTCGAACGAGAAGGGAGGTTCCTCCAACCAGGCGGGTCTTATACCTGGCGGGCTACTGCCCTACGCCTAGTTTTCTAGCGTGAGGCCTATTAAGAGAGGCAGAGTGTAACACTATAAAGGTAAAGGGTGGCTTTAAGAGACAACCCTCAACAAGCATGTGCACATAAAATTTAGCAGGCGTGTACTTACGGGAGGATAAAGAATAACACTTGTAGCCGTACACTATGTAAGGTCCAACCAAAATACCTGGACAAACTTTTACACAGTGTTCAGTACGTATAATAAACATATCTATGCAAAAAAAAGAGATCTAAGTGATTTTTTTCTGACCAAACAATAATAACGTTATAAATTGCTTGTACTCTCTAAGAATAAACTCATCCACTTTTTATACATCGACCGCCGCCAGGGCGCGTGCTACTTCCGTGCCGTGTTTTACCTAATAGGTAAGCGAAGTGAAAAATGTTAAAAAAATATAATTAAAGGATATCTGACAAAATGGACCAAAACGTAAAGTAGCCGGCCAAAGAAAATTATGCATATATTATGATAGTACATACATGAATACCTAAATATTTTTTAATATGACGTCATTCCTTTAGGTCTGATATCTGAGTCACTACATAAGGTTAGGTTAGGTTTGGCTCCCCCCTGCGCCGTGCCCTCATCTCAGGAGTAGGCGGTGACCTGTCGCTGCCGGCCGTGGTCGAGTCGATGGTCGGCAGCGAGGAGTCCTGGGACGCGGTGGTATCCTTTTGCGACACTGTCATGTCACAGAAGGAGGCTGCGGAAAGGGAGAGGGAGATCACCTCCACTCAACCGGCTCGCAGCAGACGCACCGGGCGTCGGCGGAGGGCGGATAACGCCCTCTTCCAGCCCCCCTAAATGTGTCCAGGGGCGACAGACTTGGGGAAGTCCGTCGTCCCCCATACATCAGGACCCGAGGCGGCGCGAGGTGTTCCACGCGCGCCCCTCTTAGACGTCGCGGGGGGAGTCAAGCACCACACTCCCCCCGCTACCTTGAGGAGGCCTGTAAGAGTCCGGCTCACCCCCCCGTCTTCCCCAGACGGGAATAGTCCATGAGGATTACCCCACGCAAAAAAAAGGTTTAGTTCCCCCCTGCCGTGGTTACGGTGCATGCTTTTGTGAATCCCGTGACTCCGTCCGAACGGTCAGGAGGAGGAACAACGTTAGTTTTTAGCCGGTAAGAGTCCGGCAGACCCCTTCGCTTTCCCCGGGCGAGGAACATACAGGAAGATTTTCCAACCGTAAAACAAAATATTTAGGTTAGACTTGTGACTATTTGCCGATGGGTTGTCAACAGGCGTTTCAAACGAGATTTTCGTCTGTTGAGGAATGTTCATAATTATGAAAATGCATTATGTATCTTAATACGCTATATATAATTATAGCGTATTAGTATATACATAGCATATAGTATATATGTATTTTACTTACAAACATTAAGATACTATGTAAGAACTGTTAGTTACTATCTTAACGCTTAAATTCTTAAATTTTTTTCACTAAGATCATACATTTTAACCTTATGTAGTGACTCAGATATCAGACCTAGAGGTATGACGTAATAATAAAAAATGTTTAGGGAGTCGTGTACTGTCATAACATGTATATACTTTTCTTTGGCCGGTTACTTTGGATTTTGGTCCAAAAATGTATGAAGCTTGTCAGGTCTCCTTTAAAATTAATGATGAAATACATTTTTTGGTTAGAAGGAAAAAAACACTTGCATCTCGTTTTTTTTTTGGCATAGATACGTATTGAACACTATGTAAAAGTTTGTCCAGGTATTTTGGTTAGACCTTATATATATTTTAATAAGAATTTGACGACATGTTTGGTGCAGTGGCTGAGCGATTGGCTTCTGCGCTACGGGTTGTGGGTTCGATTCCCGCACGGATCAAATATTTGTAAGGCCTACAAATAGCTGTTCCGGGTCTGGGCGTTTGTGCATGTGAAGATTTCTGTCTGTAAACGCACCCACGATACACGAGAAATCCTAGTGTGGGGCAACGTTTTTTTTTAAAAAAAAAAAATTACAATTAGGTCAACAGGGCGTGGTTCGTAGCAATGCGAGGAGTCCAGGGTCTTCTTAAGCACGTGTAGCACTTAACTTGGTAACAGCAGCGGCGCGAGAGGGCGATCTGCAGCGTGCCCGACCTTTTATAGGCCCGGAGCCTCACCAGTCCGCCACCACCCGTCACAAGAGTTTAATGGTCTGTTGTTAAGGCCCAACACTCTTCTCTATTTCCTAGTACCACCAAATTCTTCATTTAATTTTACGAGTAACAATACAGAGAGTTTTAATCATTACCGCGGTTTACCTGGCTCGCTGCCAGCGACATAACGACGTCGCTTAAAACGGAGATTAACTTAGTAGCTTTAACCGAGCCAATTGTGTTACGAATTGTTAACTTTATTAATGCTTAATTGATATTTAGTTTGGATAAGTGTATGGAGGTACCTGTCTTTATGGCGACCAGGCAAGTTTACAGGTATTTTTTTCAAATACATTTTAAAAGGCGCTTATTAAAAGTCTAAAACTGCCTCTTTCGTCTAGTTGTGGTAAGCGAGACTGCTGATCGTGAGGTCCTGGGTCTGATCCCCAGATCGGGCAGTGTCATTAGGTTTTCCATCCGTAATTCCTCAGTAGCAGCCCGGTGTTTGGATTTGTGCCCGATTGATGGCAATAGGGTTGCCCCATATTTCATGGGACTTAACATAACGGCAAAATGAGGGTGTTACTATACACCTCTGCTCAACCCTTCGAGGAATACAGGCGTGATGTTATGTTATGTATTAAAAGTCAACAATTTAGTTGCACAGTTACTAAAAGTTGGTCTTATAGAGGAGAGCCAGCAAGAAACTTCATGGATCCAATAACAAATTGCAGGATGTCTATGGTCTGTATACATAGGTATACAGACCATAGACATCCTGCAACAAGGTTAGTCGAAAAGGGGGTACTACGCCGCGGGCCTCCTAAAGTATCACTGGTGTCTAATTTAAAGCAAGTGTTAAAATTTCAAAATTCGATAATTTTTATTAGCATGCAAAAAAGATTTTTATTTTAGTTTTTTCAAAAAAAAAATATACCTGCTTTAGTTAAGAATTCAGAAAATTAATTTTCTAATCCGTGACCCCAAATATGACCTAAATTGTAAAAACAGCTGATGGACTATGGACTGATAGATTTTAGCATATTTTTTACGAAATCTTTGAAAAGCTATTTCTCTTAAACTATCAAGTTTTGGGGAAAGTAGTAGAACAAAAGTTAACCCTTATTATGGGTACTTTAACACACTTTCGGCTTAGTACCCCCTTTCCGACTAACCTTGTATATATGTATAGTTTCCATTTTGAAACTCCGTCTCAAGTGCTGTTTTGACATCTCTTGAAATGCTGATCTTATCTATACAAATAGAAAAAACTGTCTGTAATGTCAAAATAACATTTTGAAGTATGTAAGGTACTTAAAAACATAAAAAATAACTAGCCCATTACCGTCTCATTACTGGGCACGGGCCTCTTCTCATAATGAGAAGGGTTATAACAAAAAAACAATTTTTAATTTTTTTGTCTTTCTGTCTGTTTGTTTGTTTCGACTAATCTCCGAAATGACTGGACCGATTTTAACGGGACTTTCACACCGATTTTAACGGGATAGCTAATGTTATAAGGAGTAACTTATGCTACTTTTACTTTTAAAAAATAATTGGGGTCCGAGCAAAAAAAATTGAAAACCATCCGACTTCTACATAGACGAAGTCGCGGGCACATAACACATAACATAACATCACGCCTTGTATTCCCCGAAGGTTTCGGCAGAGGTGTTACACCCTCGTTTCGCCAGTTATGTTTAAATCCCATGTAAAAGGGGGCGAGCCTATTGCCATTATCGCGAGCCTGTTGTCAAATGTTCGTAATTCAGATGATACGTTTAAATTTTGGCAGCTTCTCTTTTGCACCTATCTGCTTTCAAGGCGCCATGTTGAGTAGATATTATTAATACGGCCCTATCAGTCCACATCATCTCATTGCTGCATATAGGCCTCCTTTCCGTAGTATGTGTGTTTAGAAATATACTGTTTTAATGTTCTGTACCCAAAAGGTGCCAACGGGACCCTTTTAGTAAGCCTACACCGTCTGTCCGTCCGCCCGTCTGTCTGTCACAGGGCTGTATCTTTTTAACCGTAATAAGTAGCCAATTGAATTTTCACAGAATATGTATTCCTATACTCTCTACCATGGCAAATATTAAAAATAATAAAAAGTCATCGAAAAAAATGATTTTTTCAACGTTTTTGGTTTCTACTCTATCTTAAAAACGGTAATATATACAAGCGTGATACTTGGTATGATTTTAGTGCATATAATATAATTAAACAAAAAATAATAAAAACAGTTATTTCTTAGACCATGTGTGGTGGTACGGCAGCCTTAGTGCGACTCGCACTTGGTTGGTTTTATTATACAAGGTTAGTCGGAAAGGGGGTACTAAGCCGAAAGGGTGTTAAGGTACCTATAATAAGGGATAATTGTTCTACAACTTTCCCCAAAACTCGATAGTTTAAGAGAAAAAGCTTTTCAAAGATTTCGTAAAAAATATGTTAAAATCTATCTGTCCACAGCTATGATCAGCTGTGTTTACTATTTATGTCGTATTTGGGGTCACGGATTAGAAAATAACTTTTCTGAATTCATAACTAAAACAGGTATGATGTTTTTCTGAAAACCCTAAAATAAAAAAACTTTTTGCATGCAAATAAAAAGTATCGAATTTTGAAATTATAACACTTGCTTTAAAATAGTCATCAGTGATACATTAAGTGGCCCGCAGCTTAGTACCCCCTTTCCGACTAACCTTGTATAATACATTTAGCAATTTTTTAAAGATCTGACAATAAGAGACAATAGAAACCGTTACAAACAAGGTGAGTATGAATTTTTAATAAGATTGAAATATCCCACAATGATAGGTTGCTATGTTGCTATACTTATTTCATACAACATTACACTCATATACAAATAAGACCCATTTTAGTATGGAAATGGATAGAAATAAATAACGTGTTTATTTCCAGCAGAGATCCAACACAGTATAACGCTTTTATGAACCTTAACGGCCAATCAACTGAAACTCAATTTAAAGAAAACGTTTCAAAAGATATTTTTGCATTAGTGGTCTACTTTTGTTTAGTGTTAAATGAAATGGAGTACTTACCTAACTATAGGTTATATAAACCCATGGCCCCAGTTTTGGACGTCTACCATGGCAACTAGATAAAACATATTCCCACAGTTATTTTCAGTGTACACAGGAACAAGCTAACGAAGGCATCCAATACTTCATAAATTACAACTCAAAACCGTAAAAAAATTCAAATATCTAACAGAAACATAATTCCAGCGATCGCCACGAATGGACTCTGTAAATTGTTGAGAACCTCGGTCCAACTTGTTATGCATCTACCAACTTAGAACTGCAGTTGCAATGAACCTTTTGACTTTGTAATAGGGGTTGGTATTGCTCGGCGTGGTTGAAGAATGTGTGGTAGGTAGTGGCCACGACTTGTACGGTAGCCTGGGTGAAAATATACTGATAACAGGCAGTTGAGAAGGGTCCGCTGGTAAGGTAATATACCGGACTTATTACTCCTGAGGTTTCTGCGAGGATTGTTTTTTTTATATAGTATCTGTTGATATTTGAATATCTATGTCAGATTATTGAATTATTTTGAATACAGTAGAATACACTTTTTATTTTATATACAAGGTTAGTCGGAAAGGGGGTTCTAAGCCGCGGGCCACCTAAAGTATCACTGATGACTATTTTAAAACAAGTGTAAAAATTTCAAAATTCGATAATTTTCATTTTTTTTTTTTTTTTTTTTTTTTTTTTTTAATGAGTTTATTCACCGCAGACATTTCGTCCGCGCTCTTTTTTGCTGTTATTTAATTGTTTAGGTAGGTACTTTTTATTTTATTTTACTTATTTGATACTCCTGTATCGGAAATACAACATGTATTATTTATATTACTATAAATATTACTTATTCTACTTAAGCTATGCGAGTCCATCACATTATATATATGTTTACTTATTTAATATTGTTATTATTGTTTTTTTTTTTTTTTTTTTTTTTTTTTCTTATAATATACACATTTACATTATTTCGTTGATACTGGTGGTATATGCATTGACTCAATAAAGTCGATGCATGTACCGGCAGGCATCATTTTGACATGCAGGTATAACTTAGCTATGCGCTGATGCATGCACCGACTCAATAGAGTCGATGCCTGCATCAGCACACACACTTAAGACTATATTACTACTATAAATATTATTTAATGATTTTAATTTTACATGCTATAGTTGATAACGCAGAATGCATCATCAACATAATTATGTTATGGTTTGTTTGATTTCTTGGTATCTCTCATGGAGATACCGGGATGCTGAGGGCATTATTACATTTATTACAAATTTTATTTTTATTTTTACACATTTAGGTTTTTGGAGTTGGTATTTAGGCATTTTTATTACAAGGTGTTGGTTAGGGGTTTTTGGATTTGCCAGCCAGGGATTTCGCGGCTTTGAGCAGAGCTTCCACGACTGCTGCGTCTCGGTGCTGCATGGCCGTCTTTAGATTGTAGTCGACGACCGTTTTGGTTGGTGCACCCATTGCTCGTTTTGCGAAGCGGCCTGTGGCGTCATCGGCGTCATCGGTGTAATAGACGCAGCTGACTGTGTGTCTCGATATCGCCACTACCGCATGGGAAACGCTGTCGTGGATCTTGAGCCTCTTTGTCTTGGTGTTTATGACAATGACATGGTCGTATCTCAGTCCCTGAGCCTCGTGTATGGTTAAGACGCGCGACCCTTCGCCGGTGCCGTATCCCTGGTTTACAAGAGAAGACTTCTCCTCTTGTGTGTGAACCAGGAATAGGGTGTTTTGGGCGATATGCGGTATTTGCGCACCTGTGAACCTTTCCACCTTCAGGGAGTGAGCGTACGACAGTGTCGACTTGGAGGAGTATATACCGGAGTATATCTCGCTCAGAGCAAAAGCCACGTCCATCGGACAGCTGTGTGTACAAGGCAACTGTTGCGTGATGGTGGCTACCAAATTTGGGCGGGTATACCTTAACTTGAAGAGGTTCTCTCTGTCCAAAAATGGTAGCTGGTTTACGTCTCCGATGAGGACAATCTCGCTTGCACCAGACAACTTTGCCGCCATGACTATAGCCCCAAAGTGGTTCATAAGAGCCTCGTCTACCGTGAGGCGGTAGCACCTACTTGACTTCTTGAACCCGTTGGCTAAGATTGAGGCCATAGTGCGCACCTTGAGTCTTGCGAGATCTCCTAAGCGGCGCGCAAGCTTCTCTCGGAGATCTTTAGCGGCTTCAGTTGTGGTGGTGACTACCACGTCCTTCTCCCCATCGAAGTTTTTGACAATCCAAGTTGACTTGCCACATCCCGGGACTCCGTTTATCCACCTGATACTGGGTACCGCCCAACTTTCCTCTGATGCTGCGACATCTGAGGTCCCCAGAATGGATTGCGCCATTTTGAGGATCTTGTCGTCCAGCATGATTCTGGTGCATTTGGCGGTAACCACTATCGGGTCGTCGTCGGGTGTTTTGAACTTCGGCTTGCCCGAGCTCTCCGTCTCCACTTCATTCAAGGCCACGAAGCCACTTGACGCGCTGTAGGCTGCCATGTATGACCCCGTCATTTTTCCTATAATGACTTCGGATTTGACGTTGTCATATACCGCTGCCTCGGCTTCCTCTAGCCTTACCCTTAACAGTCCTTCAATATTTAGTTGGAAGGACTGATGGATCTTCCTGCAAGTCGTGAGGTTGACCTCCCTGGTCGCTGTCACTATTGCAAGGTATTCGAGGAAGGCGCTCTTCACGTGGTCCGTAGGGCCCGACGTAGGTGCGAGAGATGGTGGGATGACTTGCCCTTTATCGGCCCTTGTTGGGATGGGCTCCTGCTGTTTCATCTCTCTTGGGCGCGCTCTGAAGAAGCTTTCCGTGGCTGACTCCTGCCTTGATGGTTTGCTTTGATTTGGGAGCAATGCCTGGAGGAAAGTGCCGAATGCTTTCAGGCGACTCCTCGACTGTGTCTTCTCCTGCGGGCTGATGCTGTGCTGGCTGGCTGCGGCTTTTTCGGCTGCCGCCTTCTGCTGCAGCCTCTCTGAGCCACTCTGAGTAGCCGGGCTGGTTGACGGGTTTGTCGCGGCGACTGTATCGTCCTTGGGAACTTTGAGGAAACTCAGAGTTTCCCCCCTGTCCTCGTAGACGACCACCTCATGATGTTCTGAGGCTCTTATACAGCCGAAACGATCTGTGACTTCCCCCCTCTCCCCCCCGACCATCATTGCGTCAACGCTTATTGTGCGGGCTGTGACTACCGTGCCCTCTCCTGCCTCTCTGATTTGTTGGAGCACTGAGCTTGCCTGAGCAAAAGGAGTCTCCTCTCCCCACTCGAATAGTGCGATCGTCTTTTCTTGTGATCGCACTAGACGGCACCGGTGATTGGCGACTTCCACTTGGGGCAATGCAGTATACTTGCTGGCTGTCATGCTCGTTTTTGTGGTGCTCCCGTTTATCAGAGCGGCAAGACCTGGTGATATTGTTACGCGTTGACGGGCTCCGACGTGGCGGGTGCCTATGCAGAAGCTTAAGCCGAGCCTCTCTTCCTGCCTGTTCATAAACAGGGCCACGCCTCGCAGTCTGACGCCAGGGACTCCGATTCCTCCGCATGCCAAGAGTTGAGTTATAGGCATGGTGCTAGGAGCTGGTTGTTGGCTGACTGCTGGTGCTACTGGCTGTTGGCCGCTGTTTACGTTTGTGTTTTGTATAGTGTTTGTGATTTGTGTTGTGGTTAGTGTTGTGGTGAGTGTTGTTTGTGGTGTGTGGGTTGCGTTTTGTGGTGTTGCTGTTGGTGCTAGGTTTGGGTTTGGGTTTGCAGATGGCAGTTGTGTCAAGGTTTGTGTTGGATGGGTTGCGCCTGTTTTGTTGGCTGCTGCTGCGACTAGGGCGGCTTTGCTTGCGAATGCCAAGAAAGGTTTCCTGGTGTCCAGTCTCTCCATGATTTTATGGAGTGTGGACTGGTTGAGCTGGGTTTGGATCTTGATTTCCAGCTCCATCCTTTCCAGACCGAATCTTGGACATTCGAAGAGCAAGTGCCACACCGTTTCATCGCAGCTGGGATCGCAGACGCATGAGGGACTATCTTTGAGGTGGAAGCGGTGGAGGTATGCTGAGAATCCTCCGTGTCCTGTTAGGACCTGCACATGGACAGGTGTTAATTTGACGTCTCTAAGTGTTCTCTTCGCCGCTAGGACGTCTGGGAAGAACACTTTAGTGACCGATCCTGTGCTGGAGGATTCGTAGCGCGCCTGCCACTTTCTGATAGTCCCCTCCCGTATCTGTCTTCTCACAAACGATATGGGGACCTTGTTGTATTGTGTAATTTTGTCTGCGGATGTGTTTAGAGCTGCCATCTTGGCTAGCTCGTCTGCTCTCTCATTCCCGGCCGTTCCCACATGGGCCCTGAGCCAGAAGAGTCTCACAACTCTGCCCTCCTCTCTGATCTCGCGCACACATCTCTTGATTTCGAGTGCCAGGGGGTGAGTGACGGACGGACTCCTCAACAGATCGAGCGACGATCTTGAGTCGCTCAGAATGTTGATGGAGGCCGCC
Source organism: Amphipyra berbera (assembly GCA_910594945.2). Lineage (NCBI taxonomy): Eukaryota > Metazoa > Arthropoda > Insecta > Lepidoptera > Noctuidae > Amphipyra > Amphipyra berbera. The sequence continues at coordinate 976,085 of OU343136.1, read as the reverse complement.
TTTGTTTCTCTTGCCATCCCGACAGCTCTAAAGAGAGCGTACATTTCCGATTGGAACACAGTGTTGTGAGGCTCCAGGCCGAAGGTGTTAGACGTGGATTCCCTGCCGTCCTCCCACCAAGTTAAAGCAGCTCCGACTTTCCCCTCTATCTTGCTGCCGTCGGTGTATATTTGAGGACCGACTACTTGGTTGGCTGTGAGGGTTTCGGGTTCCATGTCCTCTAGGCGCGCGTACTCCGTTGTTATGAGTAGCGATGGATGGGGATTCTGAGAAAAATCCACTTTGCGCTCTAGTTCGCTGCCCTGTGGGAGGATCTCCCGGGAATGACCCTTCTTGATGTTGAAAAGGGTTGCCGCCTCAAGAACCCGGAGGTCCAGAGGTAGTTGCCCCGACAGAATGAGTGCCGATGTCAGAGATACCGTGCGGTATGCTTTGCAGATCTTCTGCGCGAAGCCCCTCTGCAGTGAGTCAAACTTTTTCCTTGTCATCAGTTTCTCAGCCGCCGGGGCCCACGCGCTCGCTGCATACAGCACGATGGGCTCTATCACCGATACATATATCGTCCTTATTATTTCTCCGTTTAGACCCCAGGTCACCCTAGCCGCGCACGCTAGCTGTTTGTAGATGTTTGCAGCCTTTTTACAAGTTGCAGTCACGTGCGCATTGAAGGTGAGTTTAGAGTCTATTATTAATCCCAGCAGCTTTACCTCTTGAACTAGGTTCAGCCGAACGCCGGACATATGGATTACCGGGACGTCGTATTTCAGCTTTCTCGTTAACACCATCGCATTTGTTTTATGCGCAGCGAAACGTAGCTTATTTTGGACGCCCCACTCTGATACCGTCTGTAATGCGTTGTCGGCTGATTGCTGCAAGGGACCGGCTTTAGTGCCTGAGAAAACAAGGACGACGTCGTCTGCGAAGGCCTGACAGTATACCCCCATACTAGCCATTTTGTGAAGAAGAGAGTCTAGGATAAGGTTCCAAAACGTCGGTCCGGCTATTGAGCCCTGGACGCATCCTTTCGTGGTACCCTTCTCGCTAGACGCTCTGGCATAGTTGACCTTGATGTTACGGTTTTCCAGGTATGATGCGACGAGAGCGTATAAATTCTTGGGGCAGTTTTTAACTGTCATCTGTCTTTTGAGGGCCGGCCACCATGCGTTATCGAAGGCCCCCTCTATGTCCAGTGATATCAAAAGCACAATTTTTTTGGCTTTGATTTCGGCACGTAGGTGCCCCACTAGGGCATAGAGGGCGTCTTCGGTCCCGCGCTGCGGCATGAACCCGTATTGGTGTGTGTTGAGTGTCGGGAGGAAGTGCCACTGGAGTCTGCCCACCAGTAATTTTTCGACGATTTTTCCCAGGACCGAGAGCAGACCTATTGGTCTGTATGACTTTGGGTTGGTGTAGTCATCTTTGCCTGGTTTCCGAAGTATGCATACGTGGGCTGTTTTCCACTGCTTGGGGAAGTGCGGCAGCGATAGGCACTTGTTAGCCATCGCCAGGAACACCTCCCTGTCGCAGTTTATCGCAGCTGTGCATATGTCCGCCGTCAACCCATCGGGACCGGGAGCTTTTTTCGGATTTTGGTTTTGGAGAACCATTTCCAGCTCCGCGGTTGTGAAGGGTGGATCGTCGGCGGACAGACCCTGGATTTTATGCGGGTCCTTCTCACCTGTGAGTCTCCGTAGTGACGCGTGGTGTTGCTGCTCGGCATCCGTTGTGTCGTCGGGGTAAAAGGTTTTTGCTAGAAGATCCGCAGATTGTTCGGGGCTGAGTGTTTCGCCCGCGGTGCCTCTCAGAAGCATGTCATTCTGTCTTCTGGCTGTTTTCCTTAATACCCTGTAGATACCATCCCACATGCTCTCTCGATCCTGCGTCGAGCAGAACTCCTTCCAGCTGTTTGTGGCTGCCTCCGCTGCTGTTTTTGTGTATGTTTCTTTAGCCAGCACGTACTCCTGGATGGTGTGATTTCTCCGGCTAGGGGCTGCATTGCGGATCCTCCTCTTTTTAGTCAAGACGTCTCTTTTTAGACGATCTATAGAGGGGGTCCACCATGGGGGCTTTGCGGCGCGTTTGTTTGACCCTAATTTTGGGATCGCGTTCTCACACGAGCGGTGGATGTTGTGTGTGTATGTGGTGATGAAAGTTTCCAAATCCTCTGGGTTTGAGACTTCCGAGACGCGAGCGGGTGTTAATGCGTTTTCTGCCAGGCTGGCCTTGAAGTGCGTCCTGAAGTCTGACCACTTTGCCTTCTTGGTGTTGTAGATGCGCGTTGAGACTGGTCTTAGAGGTTCCAAGGCTTTCTCTAAGCGCATCGAGAAGGTTATTGCGTTGTGGTCGGATGTTGTGAGACTCCTGTCTACACGCCACTCCTCGATCCTGCCTAGCAGCGACAGGCTGCATGCCGACACGTCGACTATGCTCGTGCACCTCCTGTCTCCCCTATACGTCTCGAAAGTCGGGACTTGGCCCATGTTGAGGATCTGGAGATCCCGCTCGTTGAGAAAGGCGTTGTACGCAGCCCCACGGTGGTTCTCCGAAATGCTTCCCCACCACTGGCTCCAGGCGTTGACGTCTCCCCCCACTAGAATGTGTGGTGTGTTGTGTGTAAGTGTGTTGATGAATGTTTGTGTTGTTTGTAAGTATGGGTCTATATCCAGGTTCCCCTCGAAATAGACCGACAGCACTCCCAACTTTAGCTGGCCGACCTTCAGTAAAACGGAGACGACGTTTTCGGTGACTAGCTGGGGATCATGGATGACCTCCAGGTTGTCACCGAAAACCACGATTGCCGCCTTAACTGGTTTTTGGCGATTCAGGGTGCACTGGATGACTTGTGTGCCGGGATGTTGTTTCATTACACCTGTTCTTCCTACATAGGGCTCTTGAACAAGTGCGATTGAAACTCCCTTTGCCTGGGCCGCCAAGTGTAGTTCTGTTGTGGCTAGCTTGGAGCGTTGCAGGTTTGCTTGGATGAAGTGCAACCTGCCTGTCGGGCCTCTGGAGATTTGAGGGTTTGCTGGTGTGCTGGTGTGTGGTGCCTCCTGGTCGCCCTTAGCAATAGGAGATACGCGACCTGGCTATGTTATCCCACTTCTGGCGTTCCTGGCATTCGTCGCTGAAAGCTACGTGTGCCAGTTCGCTGCCGACTCTGTGGACTGACTTGCAGTTGACTTGTTGTCTTTCCCGCCGCTCGGGCGGAGCAGTCCGCGCTATTGTGTGCTTCGCTGCAGTAACTGCAGGCTTCTTTAGCGGCCCTGCATATGGTCTTATTATGACCGTATGCAAGGCACTTGGTGCACTGTACTAGCGGGGACTGATCCACAATGGAGCAACGTTTTATACCCACGTGCACCTTTTCAGCCTCGGTGAATTTTTTCCAGAGCTCCGGGGAGAGCTCCAGAACAGGGTGGCACTCGTGGGGATTCCTCGCGCGCTTCCTATAACGCACCTTGATGGTTTGTCCAGCCACAGCAACGCTTGGCAGAAGGTGTTTGTTCTGCGCCCTTAGGAGATCTACTATCTCTTCGTTGTTGTAGCTGGACAAAACACCCTTGATGCATACGAGTGGGTTGTTGGGCTTCGGCTCCTGGACCTTGAGTCCTCGGTTCGACTGAACCTGATCTCTGATCAGGTTCAGGTCCTTTTTGGTTGCGCAGCTTAGCACCACCTTCTGGTTGCGTGCCTTGCGGACCCTGTCGACTCTCGCTCCGGTGTTTTTAAGGTCCAGTGCCGTCCTGATCCTCTCGATAACGTTGTCCCCCGTGTGAAGGGGGTCCGTCGACGAGACGATCAGGGTGTGATTTGGGAGGTTTTGTTTATTTTGTTTAGGCGTTTGCGCGACCTGGGCAAAGGTTTTTGGGCCCTGCTGCTGCTGCGGCCTGTCAGCCCTACCCAGCTCCGCTACGCCCTTTTCTATATTGTGAAGTGTCTGTTTTACCTCCACTACTGCGAGTTCCGCATTCAGGTTTGGCGCCACTGGCGGCAAGACTGGCGGTTTTTTATCTCGCAGCACTCGGATGTCGGAGGATACTATATCGAGCCTCTCCGATATAGGCTTTAGCTGTGTAGTGATGTCGATTTTTTGTGGAGGTGGAGGAGGAGGGGAGACTGCTGGTTTGTTAAGGAGATCCTGGATGATCCCCTTTAGCTTCTCCATCTCCTCCCCCAACATGGCTGGTGTTACTGTTGAAGCTTGGGGGCCTGGTGACGATGGCGCTTCCAGAGGCTTCTGTATTTCTGTTTTAATTTTGTCTACTGACTGGCGGAGCACGTCTAGCTGGTTGGAGACGCTGGTGATGTTTGCTTCCATTCGGGAGAAGCTCGACCCCAAGGTTTCCCACTTTGGGTCCCCTGTTGCTGTCTTACTCTCCCTCCTGGTGAGCTCGTGCTCCCGCTGGATTAATGCTTCAAACATCTGGATGAGTTGTTTAACATCCCTGATGCCTTGAAGGGCTTCCAGTGTTTCGTGCCCCAGCCACTCTCGTATACCTTTGGCTTCCGCCTTTATCTCCGAGATGTCACGCCGCGCTTGGGAGAGCTCCGGGACCAAAGCTGCCTTAACGGCCATCAGGTCCCGGGTGTGAGCTCTCTCGACGCGCACAAGTTCTTGTGCGTGTCGAGAGCGCTCCTTCTCGAGGTTGTATTTGTGCCGCGCTCTCGAGTCTGCTAATGACAGGACCGTCTCATAGAGACCCTGTAGACTCTCGTGCGCGGTCGCCTTGCTCTCCCTCTTCATGTTTCCGGCAGCCTCTAGCGCGTCCTTGCCCCTCTGGAGCAAGTCGTTTGCCTCGCGCGTCGCCATATCCATTTCTACACCGGTTCCCCGTCTGGGTGTCCGGTATAGGATGCTTGGGCGACTTCTTGCTTCCGACTTGCTCGTTGTCGAGGCTGCCGACGACTCCTCGTCTGATATTATTAGGCGTGGCGGGGAGATTCCGCATTGCTCCCATTGTATGACGATTTCCGAGACTTTGCTTTTTTCCGCCGAAAAGAATTGTTGCTCGGGCTGCGAAGAGGCGTCGCTGGTTTGTGACGGTGCCGCCTGGATCTCCACAGGGAGTTTGTCCTTTGGCGGCGACCTTCTGCGAGCGAGCTTTTCCGGCGATTGTGTAGACAATTCAGCTGCGTCTGCCTCCGACAACGCCTTTGGCGCCTTGGGCGACTTTGTTGGGCGCGCCGACCTCTCCGATGCCGCTGACTTCGCTGTTTTTGTCAGCACTTTTTCCCGCAGTGATTTGGTGGTTTTAAGCGCGGCCTCCGTGGCAGGCTTACGGGAGGTGGAAGGTTGTTTGCTAGACATTTTGGTTTACACGTAACACTTACAAGAATTTATAAACAATTTGTTAGATGTTAAAATTATTAATACTAAGTTAACAAATTATTATGTGTATATTTTAGTGATGTTGTTAATATATATATATATATATATTTTTTTTTAAGTTATTGTGATGGACTCACTTTTGTTTTGACGCTGATGTGCTGCGATGTTGACGCCGATGTTTGACGTGTGTTCCGAAGACGGGAGTAACAAAGCGTCAGAAACTCGATGTTGTGAGCTCTGCGTGAAGATGATGCGTCGCAGGTGAGTGTAGCGGTGCACTTTCCCTTGGTGTTTGGAGTGGGAGCCGAGTTTAGCGAAACTGTTGGGGCCAAAAGAAGGGGCTTCTTCTCCTCTTTTAAATGAGCCCAAACTCGGGTGGTTTGCTCCGGCGGGTGCGATGTTAGACTCCGGGGGGGTGAGGTAGCCCGAGGGGGAGGGGAGGTGACAAGGGGTGGGGGTAGGAAGAGTTTGAGGGGTTCCCTGGTGGCTCAGGGTGTATCCTAAGGGCCCGGGTAAGTGGACCCCAAACTCGGGGGGTATAGGATAAGGGGTTGAGGAGTTCCCTCGGGCTCACCTGGTAGTAAAGTGTGGAGTCTTCAGCCTGGTGACTGGTGTGCAGGATGATTCCTCGAGCCGGCTTCGTAGTCTTGAGGGAGGGCTAAGGTAGATACGCTTGACGTCACGCCTCGTGTCTTGAGCCTGGGCTAACTAGCTAACTAGCTAATCCAGGTCACCGAGTGCGTTAACACGTGTTACTATGCTGTCTTAGAACCCTTATATCTCCAAGGGTTCTGCTCTGATTTCAGCAATTGAGGTGTCAGATGATAGCCCTCAGCCGTGCCGAGGTGATGGTAATATTTTACTGCTGACTCCACTAACCTTTCGTGTTTTAAGGAGTCCCAGGAGTCCTGTCGCGCAACCCGTAAAGCTGGAATGTTTCCCACTTAAATCCTGGTGAATTGCACACTGCGCACTAACACTGCAAACTTTCACTTTAATAACTCGACGCGTTGATTTTTGGCGAATTTTTAACGCGGAGCGATATGTGTATATGTAGACGATATTTTTGTTACTCTTTTGTTTGATAATTTTCATTTGCATGCAAAAAGATTTTTATTTTAGTTTTTTCAAAAAAATATCATACCTGTTTTAGTTATGAATTCAGAAAAGTTATTTTCTAATCCGTGACCCCAAATATGACCTAAATTGTAAAAACAGCTGATCATAGCTATGGACAGATAGATTTTAGCATATTTTTTACGAAATCTTTTAAAAGCTATTTCTTTTAAAATATCGAGTTTTGGGGAAAGTTGTGGAACAAAAGTTATCCCTTATTATGGGTACTTTAACACCCTTTCGGCTTAGTACCCCCTTTCCGACTAACCTTGTATAAACTAGTGACCCGCCCCGGGTGCAATGTAGATACTAATGTGGGGCATATAAACCTTCTTCTTGAATCACTCTATTTATTGCTGAAAACTGCATTAAAATCCGTTGTTCCTCTATTTATTGTAGTTTAAAAGATCTAAGCGTACAGACAGCGGGAGCGATTTTTTTAAATACTATTTAAAGAAAATGGGCTGCCTTACGTGCATTATGCAGGTGACCTGTGGCGTGCATTGGTTTTCGGACTAGGTAGGCAGGCATTAGCGATGTCGCCTTTCAATTGTACGCTTAAACCCATTTCAATACGATTCTGACCAAAAGATATCACAGCCATACGCGCTGATTTTATTTATAGTACCTAATAGTTAAAGATGGAGTAGTTAATTAAATCTTTTGAGGTAGGCACTGCTTAATTGCCTATATGTAAGGCACGCCACTGCAGGTGACATAATTGGCAACCAAGTAAGCATGATTTATTTTCTTGGTTGCAGTAGAGCTCCTTGTGAACGAGTTCGTCTGCGGCAGTACAACAAAATACAGGTAATTCTGTCGCCAAGCAGCATTTGTGTGTTCCAGTTTGAAAGGTATGTGTGCCGTTCAAATTACAGATACATGAGACTCTTCAACTTTGTTCTAGGGCTGGAAACGTATCAGCAATCCTCTTGGCGTTGTAAGATATAGACGGTGATAACCTATCAGCATTGATTGGAGACCCTTCAGGTCTCGTCGATAACTGCTCTGTTACGTAGAAACGGTCTGCAAGCACCATCTACAAGCAGACTGTGGAGGAACGAGGTGTGGTGTTCTTCCAACGAAAAGGGAGGATCCTCCTACCAGGCGGGTCTTATGCTTGGCGGGCCACTACCCATCAGTTGATGTTGGGAAGTTGTATATATATACTATCTGCGTGTCAAATCTTGATATCGCGATGCAGGATTTGTGACGTTTCATTTTGACAGCTGTCATTGTTGTCGCTGTAGTTTACTAGACATTCGTCGTGCTGCGTAATTCTCATGTGGCGTGATAGATGCCGCCACAAGACTAATAGAAAAAAATCTATCAGGTGGCATTGCCTTGTTTGCCAATCTATTCCATATAAAAGACAGGAGCTGCTACCTTGATCCAAAGTAAGAAGGCGTTGATATAGTCGAGGTTGAGAAGATAATAGACTTGTCAAGACCAGAATAGGTCTTCATATCGCTAAACATAGTGGGGGACATCACTTGCAGGTAGCGTAGCTTTGGGCTGACCGTACATGGGCCACTAAGAGCTCCTACAGACGAGCGGCACTTTGCTAAAGACAGGTGTAATTGCACCCGTCAACGCACCGGCCGGCGGCTAGCGTCGACACGCCATCTGGAATCGCCCTACCCTTATCGTCGGCGCAGTGCCGCTCGTTTGCAAGGGCCAAGCCACATCTGACGAAAGATACGTCGCCGATCTTTCGCCGGTACACATATTCCATATAAACATCTCACGCCATACACATTTGACCGAAGATGCGTTACTAAAATTCCTCGAGTAAATTACGCAACGGAGGATCGGCGACGTATCTTCTGTCAGATGTGGCTTGGCCCTAACAGCTCTTAGTGGTCCATGTACGATCGGTATTGGATTGGCGTAATATGTAGGTATACATGTTTAGTTGACTAACTGAAACTTAGTTGACTAACTATATTATCTTCCTTGCCTGTTATACCTTCGCTGTTTCGTATGTTTCCAAGGCAAAGTTTCTGGAATAGGTACTATTCTGCATACGATGTCCGGAATCGGAACGGATAAAATAGTCGGAGTGATGTATAATGTTTCACATGATACATCGGCGCCTGATATATTGCATTCTGAAAAGAATTTGCTGTTCAGCGCGAGGACTCAACTAGTTATGTAACGCGTTGTATCTACATACCTGAGTTATTGTTTTATTTTTGAATACTGTAATACAATTTATTTTGCTGAAATTATTTATTATATTTCCCCGAAGGGTCGGGCAGAGGTGTATAGTAACACCCTTATTCGCTGTTATGTTGTCCCATGTAATCCCATGTAATAGGGGGCGAGCCTATTTCTATCAATCGGGCACAAATCCAAACTCCGGACTGCTACTGAGAAATTCCTAATGGAAAAACCCAATACATTATGCCCGACCTGGGGATTGAACTCAGGACCCCATACTCAGCAGCCGCGCTTGCGACCACTGGACCAACAAGGTAGTCTTTATTGATATTTATATCCTTATATATGTGTGATCTATGTTTGGGTATTTAGTGCCAGATCTTTCGTAGAAGACACTTCAGGGAAACATGTTAGAATACCAAAAATAATTATAAAAAATACTTGGTTACCTAATTAGGTTCAGAATTTCGTACAAGAACATAACTGATGCAGGAAATCTCGTCACAAAGTCTGGTGTGGCAGAAAATACTCACCTACTTAAAAAAATCGCCATTGATGCAGATTCTGTTGTGGACAAATTAAACTTAATTTAGGCTATTGCCATCTCCTTCAATCTGATAAAATATGAAAGAGACGGACGTAAATAACAGTTGTCAAATTTAGTTGAACTAAAATTTTCATACTCTAGACGACATGTCAGTACCTACGTGAAAACTAAAAACATGGTGAAGTTCAAGGCGTAAACTAGTTTGACATCTCAAACTTAGTTCTTATCTATCACCGTCCTTTTCTCGCGCTGTCTGTAAGTAAAAGATAGCAATTCTCTAATTTTAGTTTAGTTGGTAAACAAGATAATCAGTACTATTGTCGATTAGATCAGACTAACCTCAAACTGTTTTCCTGGAAGTCGGCATTAATAAATTATGCAATACAAAAGGAGATTACAAGTGTAAGCTCATAATTATCAGCACAAAATAATAGTCGAAGAGTAATCTACAAACATCACAGTAATTTTCATGCAAACGAAACACATCTAATACACTCCATCCCTTCATCATGAGAACAGCATGAATACCAGTGATTAAATTAAAGATAGTAGGGAAGATAAAAATCTCATTTGATAATTACTCGGCGCAGGGCGGCGCGGCGCGGCGCGGCGTAATATTAGCTGAACGGACCTTGATAACCTTGTACCGAAATATACGTTAAAAAATTAAGTAATTAAGGATATTTTTTAATGGTGCTTCGTTTGTGAGTAGAGCATTTTGTTGATTATGATTTTGAGTGTTTTGTTTGTGTACAGTCGGGTGCAGAAAGGATTAATTATGATAATTGCGGGATTTTGTCAACGGTGTATTTCGAAGCGCGCTGCAGTAATGCAGTATACTCACCTAGCCTTCTTCTTTTCGTGTGGTTAGTGACTAACCTAGTGTCAGAGTTTATACCGCCCATGGGCCTCTGACTTGGTTTCACATGCCGTCGAGAAATATCTCTCAGGCATGCCGGTTTCCTCACGATGCTTTTCTTCACCGCTTTTTAAGTAAGTCATAATTATACAATACGCACATGGATCCGAAAAGTCAGAGGTGTGTGCCTTGGGTTCGAAGTCGAGACCTATGACTTGGCAGTCCGACGGTCACACCACAAGGCTATCACTGCTGTTAAATCAACACCTAGCTGACCAAAGCCAACGAGCGTTCGTCATTTTTGTTGAATACCACCAAACTTTGTATAGTTTTATTTTTATTCGGTTTTAAGCGGTATCGAGCTCTATTCGTTGGCTAGGTGTGTATACTGCATAAAGCGCACTGGATTAATGATTAAGAAGGAGAGCTTGTGCGTTATAACGGTGATAAAATAGCAAATCCCGAAACCTCGGCTATAGGTCCTCAGAGGAACACCAAGGTTTGAGTCAGTAAAAGTTCGACATAATTCTTTGTCTTCCCCAGATTGGAACCACGAAGATTTCCACACGTAAAAAAAAGATCAGCTTGTATTTTGTTTGAGCATATGTGTGTCCGCAACTTTACCTTCTATTAACGACAAAAAAAAACAGGAATAATAAACAGTATTTATGAAATGGATTCTGATTTTTGTTCTTAACCTAATAACCTAAATACTTGGAAGTGCCCAAATTTTCTATAAAGACACGGGCCCGTCCCTTACAGTCTCTTTGTTATAATAAACTGATGTGAAGCTTCCCAAACCAACAATCTAATTTCACACACCAATTCTTTCAGGCAAAAGCTCCAATCTTTCCAGTAATTCGTTAAAATTTGCCTGTCCCCCCCGGCCCCTCTCCGTTCACGTTCCCCCGCCGTGGCCCGGTGGAGCGGAGGCATAAAACACAGTATAATTCCCAGTCATTATTCACAGTTTTCCAAGGGATCCCGGGCGTACGTAATGACTTTATTTGAAATGGAATTTTGTAAGACACCCGCCGCGGCCGCTCGTCCCGCGGGCTTTGCTCATTGAATTAGACACAGGAAGGTACATCAGGTTGTTTTTATGTACGAGGTTGTTTATTGATTTCGATGCTGGATTGGGCTTGAGCTACAATATGAGAAAATTTGCTTTCGAATTAATTAACCTATATTGTCAACTCAGTCGGTAGTACGATCTTACCTTGTAAGATGGTATTCAGTCGCATCTGATTAAACTGGATCCGGCCCCACCATAGTTGGGAAAAGGTTAGACAGAACACATTTCCAACTGACATTCACTCCTCTACTACAAAAAATAGACCTATAATAAGTCTTTCCATACAATCGTGCGAATAAAGTTTTCTTCTTCTGCTATTTCTTGCACTCAAGGACTGCACAAGTCTGCTCCATAGCTATGGCGGTAACATTCTTCAAGAGCAGCTTCTTAATACGCCCACGGGAAGAGATAGCTAGCAATATGATAAGACTGTACTCAGTTCGCTGGGCAAACACATTCTGACAGAAATTATTTGTCTTTTCAATAAATCTGGAAGTGCAGGATGGGATTATGGGGAAATTTTGCCCTATAACCTTATTTTTGAGGTCCAAATATAGCCGGAGTGGGGCGTTGGTCTGCCTATTTGGGTGATTGTTCTGTGGACATGGGTGGCAAGTTGACTGAATCTAGACCATTAACCTATTCTTTCCTGTGCCAGGGTGGGGTAAGCGCCCCATCTGCCCCACCCTGGATACGCCCATGCTCAGCACTCAAAACAAAAACAACGTTACATAAGGATGCTCGCAATCCGAGTTTTATACTAAAGTTTATAAAAACGGAATGGCGCGTAAAGTTTACAAGGCAACCTTAGCGACTGTCGCGGGGTATATTTTTGTAAGGACGCGTTTAACAAGCCCTGCACGTGGCCAATGAGTTCTTACGTCAATCAAATCCTTGGTATAAGCTTTGTAAGTAAGTTATAGCAGCGGGCTATGAAAACAGCGTCATTGTTGTCTCATCTACTTACTATGCAGACATCGTCATTATCATGATAAACCACCAAATTCGTTGATTTTTTCAATGTGTGCTTCGTTGTTCTTTTTTTATTCTATATTTTTCGAGGCTTTAGTGAACTCTGATTATGTAAGCGTTATAGGTAGGTACCTCCTATTTGGTAAATGATTTGTACGATTTAGAACTCTGATATTTGGCTATTAGTATATATGCTTAAACGAATCATTATTGTAGTCATAGTCACACAGCTCTACTATTCTCATGCGCAGACTTCATCTTGATTCTTATTAGTAGAGAAAATTTTGATATATCGAGCCGGTATCTACTTGCAAATCGTTAATCAACACAACTTTCATGGCCAAACCTGAAATTCTAGAGGCGAGTATTTTGATCGGTCCCGTTCGTGCACTCGTAAAGCTTCGCAGCTGCCATCAGTCAGTCGTGGCCCGTTTTATGGCCCCACCCGCACTCGGGCTGAACGCCCGCAACGCCAATATTTTTGTCGTCTATGCGGAAATAATTAAGAAATACAGAATTTTGTGGGAATTCCCAATGACTTTGTATTGGTATTCGAAGGAAAAGATGAAGGTTATCGAATTATTTGCTTATTAGATAAGGGAGGGAAAATTATAATGATGTCGCATTTGCCGCGTATGGTTTCCGGTATCCCGGAAGCTTCGTAAGGGCAGCTATGCGTCATATAGCTTTTAGCTTTCTATAAAAAATTGAAGATATCATTTATTTATTTGACTTTTATTAAAACAACTGGTAGATACACGTACAACAGTTGTACAGACTGACCGCGAGTCTGAACGCGAGGTGAAGCGATCCACAAGTCACGTCGAGTCCCAGTGGGAACGCGTGAGCCATTTTTGTCGTTCAAATCAAGTGTACACGTTCCCTTTGACGCGCATTAAAATACCGACTCCCGATGGATCGCTGCCAGCCAGGCTCGCGCGACACACTTGATCTAAAAGACGTATACGCGTGCAGGTACAAATAGCACGTTCCAAGGTACATTTACACTGGAACGTGCAGTCCGTGTAAGGCTTAAGGGTGTCAAGGTAAATAAGAGTAACAAACTGCCAATCAGGTATAAACAACATTTTCACGTTTGGATCCAGTAAAACCAGTTCATTTAAGCTTCGATCCTTTGACATTATATTTATACTAATAGGTTTGAACAGTCGATTTACCCCGTCACTAGAAAGCTCATTTCCAACGGTAAATGAGTCATCAAGAGTCACCAGGGACCAGTAAAAATAAAGGCAAAATTGTATTTTTGCGCTGCCGTGGGCAATTAATTGAATAAGGCGATTAAATTAAATTAACGGGCCCATTCATTTGGAGTTTAACTGCACTTTTGCCGAAGAGTTGCAGTTGCAATTTTGGTTATAGTACTCACAAATTGAAATTGACTTATGGTCATAAATTTTTGATAATGCATACATACATTAATTTACTGTCGTGATTTTTGTCGCTGGGCATAAGCAGAGTTTTAATTTGTGCCACTTTTTGAAAACGCTTTTGTCGTAAATAATTAATGACCAATGAACTGAATGAATGAAATGATTATCATTTGCGTTAACGATGAAGGAAAACATCGTGAGGTTAACTGCTCGCCTGAGAGGGCTCCGATAAAACTCTCGATGGTGTGTGTAGTCTGCCAACCTGCATCACGACAGCGTGGTGGACTAAAGCCTTAACTCTCCTCGTTCTGAGACGAGGCCTATGTCCAGCAGTGGGACAGTAATAAGCTGATTATGACTATGATGTTTGCTTTAAAAACGTCTTTTCATTCTATATTCTAAGGCCTACTTGTGTGCAGATATGATACGGGTATAATGAAAAAATACCAACGTTTTCGTTTTCCCTTGACTCCCAGATAAGTATAAAAGATTTAAAATACCCATAGCCGTCGGATATGGCCGGAGGCACGTACTGAGTGAACGGTTCCATCGCTTACCTACTCTGCGCGGACAGCTAATCCTCCAAAATGGACGAAAATCAAAATCCAGGAGCTTCCGAAGAATTTCAAAGCCATTTTTATAGTGTTAACTTCAGAGTTCAACTTTTAAAATGAACATAAAAGTGCAATATTTTTGTGTTGTATAGAATGTGTTCCTTATAATATGTCTAACTAGCTATTGCCAACAGTTTCACTTGCATGAAGTACTTCATGTACCCAGATAAAAAGTATCTTATGTGTTAATCGAAGACATGGTCTATCTGCGTGTCTCATCCAAATCCGTTCAGCTGTTGTGGAGGTCTTACGGCAGTCGCTCCGTGTAAAATACTGTTAAACGGCCGCATCTGGTTAGACTGGAAGCTGACCCGAACATAATTGGGAAAAGGCTACGAGAAAGGGAGTAGAAGGTCTATCTGCGTGTCTCATTCAAATCTGTTTAGCCGTTTATGCGTGATCGAGTAACGAACATTCAAACTTCTCAATACGATTCCTAGGCTGACAAAAGTATTTTTATTCGTGTATGTAAACTGTTCTGTTTTACACCCATACGGCCCGTAATAACGGATATAGGTACATATTATTATGTACTTATACCCGTGTAGAGGGCGAGCCTGTTACTATTCGGCATAAATCCAGAGCCTGAGGTGTTACTGGGAATTACTGGTATCTAATAGAAAACCCGAAATTACTCGTTGTTGGGATTGTGCTTAGAACCTCTCACTTGATAGCCGCGTTAGTGTGTACCTGAAGACTCAATCTTTAGAAAGACAAGAATGATTATTATGCTGGTCTTACAACAAACTTCAATTATCCTACATTGCAGAATAATTAAAGTTCGTTTCTATAATAAACTTGAAGGTATTTAAAGACGTTCTTAAACGTCCGCCATTCTTACGCCAATTGCATTCTTTCTTTCACTCACAAAAAGTGCAGAAACTCCATTTTAACACGAACAGAACATAAAATGACATTTCCAATCGTAGCTTTTTCATCTCGCACGACAAAAGAGTTGTCTTTGAGCCGACCCGTTCAACAGACTCGTTCATTCAATGGCCGGGGAGTGAGTGAATGAAAAGAAACAATGAACGAATTGCTCGGTCGAACGGACGTCAAAAGAAAGGCAAGTGGGACGAGTGACACTATTGTATTATTTGACGCGATATTAAGATACTGTTCGATACCTTAGATGTCTTGGATAAGTCGGAATTATTGATGTTTGTCACAAAGAGTAATAGTTTTTGTAGGGTAGTTATCATTTGTCAGGCATGTAACTTTTTTTGCTTGACAGTACATGAAATATACGTTTGATCGTAGGTCCATATTTTATTTTCTTATCGTTAAATCGTATTTGTCAATGAATAGTCTTAGGCTGCTTATCCACGTCTCTGGATACGACACGACAAAATCTGGTGACAACTTGGAGCGCCAATATTAATATGAATGACCGACAGTACTAGTGCCGTAGCCAACGGTTCTTAGGAGTAATATGGCGCTCAATCGTCATCATATTTTGTCATGTGTCGGGAGCCGTGGAATACGGTCTTAGGCAGACAGAGGAATCCAGTCATTTGCACTTTTCTTGTTGGTAGATGTAAATGCGGACATCTCAAAAGGCTAATTTCAAATGTAGTAGTAGTAAAAAATTAAAGAACTATGCTCTTGTGGTTCGGTCGTGTTGAGAGAATGAGTGAACGGCGATTAACAAAAGGAATTTATAAGGCGGATGTCAATGGAAACGCCGGCAGAGGACGCCCTAGAGAGACACACATCGATGTTATTGGTGATTTTCTTCACAAAGGACAGGTGTGTAGTACTCTCAACCGGCGTGGGTGAAGCGAAAGGAGTATGTAAGGATCATAGCATGTGGCGTTCTATAGTTTCTGGGTCCATGGGAAAAAGGCGTGAGTTTATGTATGTATGTCTGTAGCAGTAAAACTCCTTATAAAAGAGTGCTTCCGTAGAAGTACTACCACTATCTATCATTACTGTGTTCCGGTTTGAAGGGCCGCGGTGAAATTATAGGCACATGAGACTTTCCAACATTGTCTCTAAGATTGGCAATGCATCATCAATCATCTTAGGGTTGTAGGTGTATATAAGCGGCGGTAACCACTTACCATCTGCGTCAAACATGTCTGCTAAATGATTATTTAAAAAAAGAAGCCAATTCTAAAAGTCAATTCTATTCTCCTTGCGAGAATAAAACTTCAATAAAGAAGATACTTCAATCAATGGTGAACACAGATTTATATAAAGCCAGATACACAACTTCACAATCTAGTTACGAACATTTCAAGTAGCTCCCAAAGCAAGGCAAAGATGCTACTTAACCGATCTAATTGAAAAGTTACATGGCCAGCTTAGTACGGAGGCTAAGCAATCGGTCCGAAACGTCGGCAATCAGTTAAAAGCATGCGAACTGGATTTAAGCCGTGCACACATGAAGCTTTTTAGAAAGATTCTTAGGAAGATTTTTAGGAAGATTAGATTTTAAGGAAGATTCTTACTTCAATTCAAATATTTGGGTAGTATGGCAGTGTTTTATAAAGTTGATGGTTCCATGATAACATTTGATCACAATAGATAAACGTGCTCACGCTTAACTATTGTGATTATTAGATTTTTAATCTTCTTCATAAGTATTCTAGTTTTGCGTTTATTTCCCATTAGACAACGTGCTTTCTATGGATAAAAACAACAAAGTGGGAAAAACAATGGCGTCAGAAAGAAACAAAATACGAATGATGACAGATAACGTAGAACGGCATAGGAGCGTAATAGTCAGAATATACGCGTATTTCTTTTTAATCTAACTTTTAACTCCAACTGCGTCGTTGGTCTTGTGGTGGCAACCACGACTGCTGATCTTGTGGTCCTGGGTTCGATCCCCAGGTCGAGCAAAGTGTTATTGGGATTTTCCAGTAAGAATTTCTGAGCAGCAGCCCGGAGTCTGGATTTGTGCCCGGTTAATGGCAATAGGCTCGCTCCCTATTACATGGGACTTAAAACATAACTGCCGAAACGAGGGTGTACTAAAAACACCTCTGCCGAACCCTTCGGGGAATACACGGCGTGATGTTATGTTTTTTTTTAATTCTTACATTTTATGTGGCATCGGTTAGCGCAGGTCACGAAACTAACACATAGTATTCCTTCCATCGTCTTCGGAGACACGACAAGATTATAATTTCAATCGAACATTACTAACAGGTAAGCTTGTTTGATTGTATAATTAATTATTTGTGTTATTTGCGGTAAGGTTTTTAGCTATTATTGTCAGAGCGGTTCCCGCCAAATAAATAGTATGCCACACCTTTTCCTGCGGATCTAGTAAAAAGCGGCAAAAACGATTCAGTTGAGAGGACAGTTAGCAGCATCTTTCTGCATCTTCACAATCAATTTGTCTGCAAAACGTGATGACTATGGCAATATCCTCATTGTTTATAGCAAGCTCATGTTTATACATACATAGCATCACGCCTTGTATTCCCCGAAGGGTTCGGCAGAGCTGTTTTTAGTACACCCTCGTTTTGCCAGTTATGTTTAAATCCCATGTAATAGGCATGTTAAAGGCAATAGGCTTTGGATTTGTGCCCGGTTGGGCACAAATCCAAACGCCGAGCCGCTACTGAGAAATTCCTAATGGAAAAACCCAATAACACTTTGCCCGACCTAGGGATGGAACCCAAGACCCTATGCTCAGCAGTCGCGCCACTAGACCAACAAGGTAGTTTATGGTTTATGTTTAGCTGGGTGTTTATGGGCTGTTAATTATGTACGTACCATCAATAAGCCTGCATCACTCACGCACGTCATCACAAATCTACTTATTCGAAAACCATTAGCCGTCGTGTCCGCAGCTTAACTGGCGTGGGAGTGAAGGCCGTTTAAATGAATTTCAGCGGGTTGCGAATACGTATTCGCTGGAAAATGTTACTATTTGAGAGAAGTTATAAGGTACTGTGATACAACACTCGACAAAAACGTTGGGAAATATTACAGGAAAACATAATATTATGTTCGTAGCTTTACATCTCTAGAGAGCGTTCTCTGACGTTAGGTATCTTTTTGAAAATGTCAGAAAATATTTGGAAAAAGATTAGTATAAAAATGTGTTTTTAGTTTTAGGAATTGCTAGTGCAGTTATTAACAGGCTTATTACAACAAGCTTATAATACCATGGTACGGTGCGTTTCTAGGTTAATGGCTAGTTTCTTAAAATCCTGAAATGTTGGTGATGAATGGACTTTACAAAGGTCTTACAATGCTAACACATACATACATAAACTCACGCCTTTTTCCCATTTAGGTAGGCAGAAACTATAGAATGCCACATGCTACGACCCTTACATACTCCTTTCGCTTCATCCACATTCATACATCTTGTTATACACGCACGCCGCTTGAGAGTACTAAGCACTTTTTTTTTTTGCTTTGGAAAATCCTCATGGATGGTCTGCCGGACACTTACAGGCTAAAAACCAATGGTGTCCCTCCTTCTGACCTAACGCCAGGGTCACGGGATTCACTATTGCATGCACCGCGACCCCGGCAGGTCTCGGTCCACCGGCTTCTTCTAGTGGACCTCTCCTGTGGTGGGGCAATTGCTCCCCTGCCCCACTTCCTTCTGAAAGGTGCGCGCGGAACACGGCGCACCATCCTCCCTGGGGTTGTTACTGGTCGGGCGACGGGTCTCCTAACCCGCCGCCCGCAGGTCACGAGAGTACTACGCACCTGTCCTTTGTGAAGAACATCACAAATAACATCCTTGTATGTTCTTCTAGGACGTCCTCTACAATGCTAACTTTTATTATAATCCCCAAGTTTCTTACAATATTTAATGAAAACAAGGTGATGCTCATAGTGCAGGTTTAAGATTTCTTTATCTTTATTTTCTATCTTTGGTTATCTTTTATATATGGTTAAAATCTTATATAGTGCATTACTTAGATCAACACATAAGACATTGAATCAACCTCCGAGCGTATCAAATCGACTTCGTATTCGAGTCACCCACAACAGGCTCACAGACTTTTCAGCTCACACGATTTATCATTCAATTTATACTCACGTCACGATTATTTACGAGCACATAATACTCAATGTATCTGACTGTACCAATTACTTATTTACGCTCAATTCTGCTCACCTTTTGATCTTGGCTGCTCCGGATTGTATAGCACTGTGTGCCCAGTGAGCCGCACGCTGTTATTAATGCACAACAGATAAAAATATTCTGCGTCATTAACCATTGTGCGATAGAATTGAATTTTAATGCGAGAAATATGATTTTGGTGTGAAAGATAAAAAGTAACACGTAAATGGAAACGCCAATATGGATTTTTCGAACCAAGTAAATAAGTATATAAAAGATTTCGTTGTTATCATGAAAAGAGTGGACTCGTAGCTAGGTAAATGGCACCCACGTGGGCACAATGGACCCGTATGGGTGCCATTTACCTTGACACGGTCCATCTATCTGGGATGCAGAACTAAACATGTTAAAGTCAGTCCGTGGATGGGTGACTATTCTTTACATATCGATATTACAAGCGTTTTATGTCCTGGGTGTAGACTGTGGCATTCTAGGTATGTCACGTGCCTAGTCCATTGACTATTAAATTTCAGCCACCAGACAGTCTAATAGAGTGTGGGTAGCATCCTAGTAACCTGGGCAAGCAAGACTCACGATTAGAATGAGAACATCTCAACTCATCCGTAAACTACAGGAACAATATAATATGGAATATTTCCATATATTTATGATAACAATGGTTGTCCTTGAGCCGTCTCCGAGTGTTCGCTCGACCGTCAAAGGGCTAAAAGGGTGTCAATAAGGAATGCGCACAAGAAATTATTTTCCGTCTATTCCTTATTTCTGATGTGTTGATAGCCGATACGAAGCGGCAAGTTCAATGACCTGAGTATAGCGCTTCATGTTCTTTTTTTGGAAGAAAGATAATATTCTGCCCTGTTGTATAGGCGTAAAGAATATCGGCCGGTTTCTGATTAAGAAATTCTAAGATAAGTAACAATTGAGAATTGTTTTATATAGTTTTACTAAAAACCTTAACCGTGCTGAAACCTTGCTTATCTCGTGCTTAGAGTTGAATACTTAAGTCAGAAACCGGGCGTGTGTTATATTTATGATTTAAAAGAAAATGGGTATAAAGAAGAAGCTTCTTAGTCAAAGATCTATTGTGACGCCTCTAGTAATATTAAAGCACCTCCCCAAGCCGCAAGTCAATCACAAAATTGACTATGATCTTGAGGGTGGAGGATTTAATCAATATTTCCCTCTTTTGATGAAGCCTACTGCAATTTGTGTTATAATATGTATGTATTTGGTTCCGCTTCGAATGATCTACCGCTATAGCGTTGGGATAGTTTATACTTTTCTAGAGTGTCAGAGGCGATGTACGTATCAACTCAAATGAGTAATTATAGTAGTAAAATCCTTCAAAGACAGACACAGCCCAAATGTTTCAATTTACAGAACACCACACGTACTTACTTAAATTACCTACAGCGACCGCGCTACCTTCCGCGGTAAAGTAAAAAAAAAGTGGTCCAGAAAATATGTCATGTTTCTATGTCCTTCTTCATGTACCGTGTGAGCTCTCTGCTAAATATAATCAAAATCGATTTTGAAAATGTAGCAAGCAGATGATTGTAAGCATTAATAATATTGTAATATTGGTGTGGGAGTCGTGTGTGCATTACCAAAACTACATAATCAGAACATATACTGTCCCACTGCTGGGCATAGGCCTCTTCTCAGAATGAGAAAAGTTTAGGTCTTAGTCCACCACGCCCTGATGCGAGTTGGCGAATTACATATAATACTACCGAGAACTTTATGAAGCCCACTCAGGTATGCAGTAACACCCTCATTTCGCCGTCATGTTTAAGTCTCATGTAACAGGGGGCGAGCCTATTGCCATCAACCGGGCACAAATCCAAACTGCGGACTGCTACTGAGGAGTTCCACACGGAAACCCCAATAACACTTTGCCCGACCTGGGGATCGAAGCGAGAACCTCACGATCAGTAGTCGCGCTTGCCACCACTAGATCAACGAGGCACCTTCACTATTAATGCAAGTGATAATCACATTCTGACACACACTAAAGCAGTACAACCTAGGTATCCACTGGTTCCAGAGCTGGAATCCCACATCTCACTAATCACAATTGATTCCCAAACAATTTCGGAAACACATCAAAACTGTTTCCGGCCATTTCATTTTTCAATCAGCGAGATATAATTAAAAATGCAAGCAAATAGATTTTATATTTTGTCGGTAAAATGTTAAAAGCCACGTTCAGAAATACACCGGTACGGGTCCCGTATGTGCGCGTACCAGAAAATTGATTTCACCAGGTGTTCCGGGCAAAATTGTTCTGTTCCTACCGCTAGTGCTACCTAGCTAGCTATACAGGTATACTGCATGTAACTCAGTGATAATTTTCTGGTAAAATTGTGTACCGAGTATTTTATACGTACCTATAACATATATGTATAGGTATATTGACTGCCTTGTTGGTCTAGTGGTCGCAAGCACGACTGCTGAGCATGGGGTCCTGGGTTCGATCCCCAGGTCAGGCAAAGAGTTATTAGGTTTTTCCATTAGGAATTTCTCAGTAGCAGCCTGGAGTCTGTATTTGTGTCCAGTTAATGGCAATAGGCTCGCCCCCTATTAGGTACATGGGACTTAACATAACTGGCGAAACGTGGGTGTTTTCAAACACCTCTGCCAAACCCTTAGGGGAATGAAAGGCGTGATGTTATGTTATGTCTATAACAGTGTGTTGGAACATTATTTATACAAAGCTTTACTTTTTTTATTATTTGGTTGTTGCATTAATTAACTGCACAACAGATTAATCTTGTCGTTTATTGTATCAAAAGACCAAATTCCTTTTTTCCGCGTGCAGAGATAAATCATAACACGTCTTTCTTCTTCTTAAATATTGTGTGTTTAGCTTACATTAATTATGTATGTACCCATTAACAGTGATTTAGTACTTCAACGAGTAGTTCTAATTACCTTCTGACCTTCACAACCCCTGCAAATAGATAGTACTTAGGTACCCCAATTATAATAAAACACTCTTGAACACTAATCCTTACAATCAGCTACAGCGCTCACAAAAAGCGCTGAGCAGCGCCATATTTCAGTGACCAGCGCAGTCGGGCGCTAATTACCGGCATACGTCACAGCATACGTCACGCCACACCCCCGGTGGCGGCGTGTTAACAACTATGTAATTGACACGTTTTTGTTAGTGTTACATACTCGTACATACATTTTACATTAGTAGGTACTGATTTCAGAAAAGCACAAGGTTAAGCAAATTTTACTTAGCGTAGAAGCAATTGCTGAAACCACAAATGAAAAACAAATCGTTAATAGATGATAGACGGTATTCAGCTTTCAATGTGGAATCCTCAACCGTCACTCCACCTTTAAGCAATGAGGCTCTAAAGATCAGAAATTTACGATATAACTATCCAACTTGCCATCACAAATAACCCATGTCGCAGTCAGTGACATGCAGCAGAGTCACCGCGGCTAGAGGGCTGACTCAGCAATTGCCAATTTAAAGCCTGAAATAATTATATATCCCATTAAAAATACCCTGCCTAAAAGTTGACTATGATATTCTAAAGAGCGATCGATCGAGAACTGGAGCATGTGACATCCCAAAACGATCCTAAAACCCCTTCTTTTCCCATTACAAACAGAATAACATTGCTTATGTACGTAAATACACGAACATGTCTCAATTATTTAGCGAGTTTGATCTCATAGTCCAAACTAATCTATTAGCCAGACCGGCTGTACGGAGAGCAGCAAATATATTAACTTCATGCGAAACTCCAGGCATTTAACTGTTAACTCGGACCGAAGGACCAGATTATAATAAAAACTGGATGCGCCATGGTCCTTGTTTCAACAGTTTACCCGGTATTTTTTCGAGAGGATTTAGCCAGACACATAGGTACGCATTGATGTTGCTCGTAGGTGCAAATTACAAAAGGATTTGATTACTTTGTTTTTACATGCAGGTGTAAATATATGAATATTTTCAAATATTTATCACACTCCAGCTACTGATCGAGTTCTTATAATTACTTAACTTTGTAAAAAGAGATCGGGATGACGAAGAATGCGGTACTTTGAACGCAGAACTCATGACTGATCCTTGTCACCTGTCTGTCTGTAAATAGATAAAGAGGAGAAACAAATGGTCTCATGGTAAATATCTTGCTCTTAAAGAGAACTCCAAATACTATATCCAGTTCAAACATTCTAAGTCGAGGGTCGTACATGAGCAGACGAATGTGTCGCTTTAATCAAGGATTAAACTTATTTTTCCCGTCTCAGATAGCCGAGTGAGGATTAGTGGGCATGCTCCTGACGGCTGGCAGATAGTCTCCAAGACTTGATCCTGGCTGGTTAAGTGTTTAGATCTACAATGGGAAGGTTGATTTACTGGGTGGAGATATTTTGTGGATTAGTTCATCTATATCTTAGGATCCTACTGTGTCTACGTTAAAGTATTGTTTTATTTATTTAGTAAAATAAATTAAGTTTGCTCATGTTTAATCCTATTTAACCTTAATGTGTGTATTAAGTATTAGGAAGAAGTAGGTGGTGTACCAAAGAACATTGTAAATCTTTACACACTTGTATGAGAAAGAAGGTTTTATATTTTCTTCTCGAAAAATCAGTATTTAAAATCAGGGTAGCTATTACTAAAGGTGCATAATTAACACAGTCACAAGTAACTATTTATAGTAATAATATTGAAGCGTTATTAAAATTAAGTATTTTATAGAACACACCATAGTAAATTTCACATTACTAATCTTCTCGTGCACCCAAACGAAACTACCTAAATATGCTTGAGATAAAAGAAATGTTGATATTAAATCGATTCTCATGACTTCTTAATCGCCAGGTTTTTGGCGCCAGATACTTTCGGAACAAGCCTTCCCTTCCCATATTTTTTTCTCTATTACGAAAAATTCTAATTAACTAATTGCAACACGTAAAAAAGCGATTAAATTTTCCTCCGGATTATTATTTTTGAGGGCCGAATATTTATAGGTTTTATAAACATCTGTCTTCTACATTCGTAAATCAAGAGCTCGGACTACAAGCTGCTCCCCCCTTTCTATGGCCGCCCTTAAACCTGTTATAATGAGCAAACTTTTTCCATTTCTTTTTAAAAAAGTTCCAACAAACCTCTTTTGTGATATTCTTTGAGTTCACTCCGACTAATTGACAGGCAGATTTAGTTGTTAGAGTTCGCGTATTGATGGAAACGAAAGGATTTTGATTAATTTGAAGTGGTGGGATTAGATTATATTTTTTTTGGTGTATTGAAGTTGAAGAAAATAAGAACCGTTTGTGTCACGATGTTTGAGCGATTTAGTAAACACTATTTAAGTATTCTGGGTCTCAAACATGATGATAAGTAAGTACTCCAATACCATGCCCGGAATTGATATTGTGTTGGTATTGTATTGTGTTGAATTGACATGTTTTGTCTAAACTCCAGAACATATTGTGTGTATATTTCCTTAAATCCTAACCTGCTTTTTTGTAACTTGTGATGAATCTAGTCTTTATTCTGTGATGTTGCCATTGTACGGATGGATCCCATCTTGGTCCCCTCTATTACGCTTTTATTGAAGAAGAGGGTCATTTCATAGCCCCAACACCTTATTTCTGTCTGTTTTCTTTCATCTTTTTTTCTATCTAGTCAACTAATTGCCATCGCAAAGTGGCACCAATATTGTATAATAACAACCTCAACACATACCGCGGAACCTAACAACATGGAAACCTAATAAAAGCAGCTATAAAGTGCGACATGAATATGTATCTGTGCCGACACCGGACGACATAAAGGCGACTGCACACTGCACAAGAGGGCAGTAAAAACGAAGCTCCTTTTAGATGCACTTTACGATAGTAGTTATTATATCATCACCATTATAAGAGGAATGGACAGAAGACGTGTGGCGAGGTCAGTGTTGTGGCGTTCTTTATGTGAAAGTTTAATTTAATAGCCAACGGTGTTCTGTTATAATTTTACAAATCTTGTAAAAATATAACAATGTTTGCAGTCGATAAAGGTGTGGCGTTTGTTACCCACAAACGCCACAAATGCTAGATCAACTTCAGCTCAATGCAGTGTATCCGGCTACTAACTGTGCTGCAAGTGACCTGTAAACGTGGCTTGCTTAATAATTTATTTATAATTTGAAATAATATCCATGGAGTTCCTTGCTGGCTTTTTTCCATAGGTACAACTTTTTGGGACCGTGCAACTATGTTCATAACGTTTCATAAGTGCTTGTAAATGCCCATTTGAAATAAAAAAAACATTGAATTTGCATAATACGTACACTTCACAACTAGGTACTATAAAACATCTTGCTATTTAAATATAACCAACACAAAATTAAGGTAGATTGGTGGATAGACTTCCAAGATCGAGAGTTTTCCATGGCGAAGGAAATAATCAATTACTACTACAATTTATCATGTGGTAAAACATATTTGCTCCAGTGACATTATTCAAAGAGGAAACTGAGGAATACGTTTGTATCGACTAAATGCCGACCACATTTCCTCTTAAATAGATTATGCCTCCTTGTTGATGACGTACGTTAGCTTTGTATTTGGTGTATGTGTCACCGGCAATTTCTTTTTCAGGAAATAATATTAAATAATACACCTTTACAATGTGTGTACCGTTTTAGATTTCTATGAAAATATAGGTATTTATAACATTTTTTGTTAATATTCATAACTCACGTAAATTCTTTCATGTTTAAATATATTGAATAAACATTTTTCTACGAAGTACTCATCTTCGTAGAGAAATGATTATGTGTAAAGAATTTTTGTTTTTTTTCCAGGTACATTTTATTAACAAACATCCCAATAGATACTTGCTTTTATCAACAGATGTCGCTACACCAAACTTTATTTTTGGTCCTTCCATCCGCGGTCAGTTACAAATTCAAGTGATCCCCGTGTATCAGGGACAGGACTCATTATGCGACCCGAGTTACGAACACTGACCCTAATTGTGTCACTTCGTGCGTAAAGGACCACTTAGTTACCGAGCCCTAGGTGCACTACCATTGGTACGGAAGTTAGAAAATGAGTCAAGGAATATGAAATGGGTGAGTGATTTTCTTATTCATCCTACCGTGTTCTAAGCTTTACGTATTTTTGCTTAGGTTTTTCAATGCCGATAAGAGTTCTAAACAGGAAAATCAAACTCAACACCAAAAAAACCAACTCGGGAAGAAATAAGCAACTTCTCTCATCCCATTTCCAATGGATGCCAAAAATGGAAAAATGTGCAGCAGCGACCTCAAGTGTCCTAAAAATGACATACTGATGTGATACTTTATCACTATTCCAACGGCCAAGAGTTGTGACAATGGAAATATAACTGTTCATTCATTGATCACGTCATGCAGGTTTATGTGATGATTATGAACATCACCAAAACTCACTAGTATATCGTACTTGAAGGGTTATAACGAATAGTAGTGGTGAAACATCAAGGTCGATGTCTAGAGTCCGTGAATAGATAGAATTAGATACCCACGAAACCCAAATTATACAATGACGGTTTAAATTTTACATTAAAATTATTAGATATATTATAATAATGTAGATTCTAGACTACCAATACTAATGAGTATGTAAAACAAATGTGTGTTCCAGAAACAACGTATAATTTACTTAAACTGTCATTGTAGGCAGGCTTCCATACAGGTCTTCTCATAGCCTGTAACCCAAGATGTGCCTGCACGACGCTGAGGCTGAAAGACTGGCGTCGTGTATCTAGCCGTCAAGTACGCGCTTAGCTGCCGCTAATTTCAAGGTTCTTTAGCAGTGATGCACTACCTGTTATCAAACTGCACCTCAAGTTGGCAAACAGGCCGGCCACCTGACTGTTAGTTACCGCCGCCTATAATGCACCTACAACCCCTAGGGGATTGCTGATATGTTGGAAACCACAAAGAGTCTCAGGCACCTGTAATTTCATCGGTACCCAAACCCTTCAAACAGGAGCACAGCAATGTCGGTTGGCAGAATTATGTATGTTGGTAATAATCACCGCGACGAACTCTTTTACAAGGAGTAAGGTACTATAATCAACGATAATCTTTTAAAATGTTGTATCTTTAAAAGCTCAACATTAATTAGTACCTGAATATCTATTCTAAAACTTAAAAAATGTGGGTCTAATTTGCCCAGCTGTGGGAAAGTATGACTTATTGAAAAGTAGGTATACAAAAAATCACCCAGCATCTCTCTGTTTGAAATGTTAACCCTATTACTTTAGACCCAAAACGTTATACTTTTTACCCCCTCAAACGCGGTTTAAAGGAATTTAATCAAGGAGAACGAAAAAACTCTGTCGACAACGAATTTTTAATTAAAAATATTAAAAAACACGTTTAAACCCCTTTCTATTTATAAAAATAAATCACCGCTTAAATCGCTTGTTCTGGTTAAGCTTTCATGGATAAGCCGATATACCTACTGCAGTTTTTTGGAATTTATATCAATTATTTCTTACTGAAACGAACGAAGTATTTATTTTTGGTTGAATTTAATTAGGATCGTTGTCTGTTAAAGTGTTAACTGATAAATATTTTTTTGCACATGATCAAAACCGGTTGTAAAAACGATTAGATGTTACAGGTAACAATTAACGATCAAATGAAAAGAATAGTAAAATAAGTTAGGAAATAAAATACCTAAAAAATAATTACCTATGTACCTAAAGCTTATTGGATACCAATGTTTACATTTTCTGAATACCGGCTATCATTATAAATAATTAATATCAACCCGAATGTAGTCGAATGAGCGTTTGCCAAGAAACGATCATAAGGTTTAAAGAATATTGCCATAATTACTGCGATTAGCAGACAAATTGATGGTCACAGTATGGTTTTCGTCACCCATAAGTAACCAAAAGGCTCTAGAGTTACCTTCTATAACATCTTTGCTACTGTTGAATTATAGTCGAAAATGCATACTCCACAATTTCAACATATTGAACCGGAATCCCAATTCCCGACACAGTAAATAATTTTCACAGCACCACGGTTGAAAATACTTACAAGTTGTTACTTACAAAAGTAAAATTGAATTCAAGAAACTTAACGCGGCTAGAAATAAGTTGGTACATTTGTACCAGATAACGCTATCTTAACATAAAAGATTTTTGTTAAAAAAAAACTTAGTCCTTCCATCCGCACGGTGACGCTAAAGATAATGAGCTCTCTGGGACTTAATTAAAATTGTCTTGGCTGAATTCCCCTTTTAAAATTCATTCGCGGGATGAAAATATGATAATTTTAACACAATTCACTCTAGGTGTGGGGTTTGTTGAAATATAGATTGCGGTATTTTGAAGATATCTTTTCAGGAATGTGAAGATAGAATGTTGTTATACTTTACAAAGTTTTTAAAGTATTTATTTTTGTTTCATATCAAAATCATTATCTTAATAATTATGTATGTCGCAGACATAACGTTTATTGAATTCGATAGAATTGAGTTTAGCGTTACAGTTTAGACCAGTGTCTGCTTATTAGAAGGTAAAACTACGACCTTTAGGCAAAAAAGAATATCCATTAAACTTGTACTATTTTTATACCTCGCCAAATGTCAAAAAAAAGCTAAAATAGAACTGTGTGAGTCGGTTTTCCCTGTGGGTTGAAACGAAGCCTACAATAGTAAGATTACGATATATACGTTACGGCTCATTGGCTCTGGTACTCCGATCCTCAAGGGTGATATGTGATCTTCAATGGATGACGAGATAGGTTTAGTTTTGCATTGTTTAGCTGTTGAAGTGATTGGGCACCTAGAAAGAAAGAAAAAAAGAAAGAAAGAAAGAAAGAAAATTATTTATTTTGGACTCACACAGGCAGTTACAAAAATAAAAACAATATTTACAAAAAAAAAAAGAAAGGATAAGAATTATTTATACTACCTGCACGAGGCCAAAAAGGGCTCCTATCTCAGCATAATGCTGCGACATTAAAAAAAAAAAAAAATGTCGCAACGCTGGTTTTCAGATAGGACCATAGTGATGCCACGGGCAATAACGACAAATAAATAAATAAACATGTTACGTAAATATTAAATCCCACCAAAAACATTCTGTAAAAAACTAGCCAAGTCTCGATGGAGCTGCTTGTTTATATCTAAAAAGTAATGAAATCTAGACAAAGTCGTGCCAAGTCTAAGGTTCCTTACTGCGATTTCTTTATTATTATAGTTAATGTTGTGTGACTTGGCCGTTGAAGGGTACACAAGGGTACAAAACCAGGTGCTCCATGACACAATTGCACCAATCTGTCGCCAGAACCGCTACCCATTGACGATGGAAAATTGCCACTTGGATAACGTTGATTCAATAACCAGTCAATTGTAGGCTTGATAAAGCTGTGTATTTCAATAATACTTATGTATAGGCGAGCCTAAAACAAACAGTATAACATTTGTTTTCCAGTACAGACGGACTTCTAATCATTGATAGATGTCCGTCTGTACCTGTCCCGTTGACTTGTACCCACTAACGTATAAAGAATGTTCAACGGCCAAGTCACAAAACATTAACTATGATAATAAAGAAATCGCAGTAAGGAACCTTAGACTTTTTAGAGATAAACAAGCAGCTCCATCGAGACTTGGCTAGTTTTTTACAGAATGTTTTTGGTGGGATTTCACTTCTTTTTGTAGAAACGTGGGCATATTGATTTATTTTATTAGATTTTCTTATTTGACAGTTTTTTTTTTGTTTTTTTTTTCTTCAGACCTTCGATTTTTGACATCAAATGCAGCGGCCTAGCAATTTGAATATTTTTTGTAAAGGCGGTATGTCGATCTCTAATAGTTTGGTTGGGCTCTTGTGTTTTCTAATCAGGGTCACCAGGTACTCCAGATCTTCGATTATCCTAGTTTTTATAGTTTTCCCTTTATGTGGCCATTAAACCCTAACTCTGTACCAAATTTCAGCTCTCTGAGTTTATGGGAAGTACTAGTTCTATTATGATGATCATGAGTGAGTGTGTCATAAATGTGAAACTTTGCTTTCGCTTAACTTCGGAACTAAATGACCTACAGCCTTGAAATTTTGGATTTTAAGTATGTGATTATAGCTTACTGGATGACGAAAATTTCTGCGTTCTGGTCTTATCCAGAGGTTCTCAAATAGGGGCCTGAAAATGCGGCGAAATGGTTCCAGTAAAGGATGGTACGGCAGTGTTTGCTTCGCGCTCGACTTGGCGGGGGCACTGCCGTGCCCCCCGATTAGAATACTACTAAATAAAAGCAATAAATAGTTTATTATGAACTTAGTGTTACGTGTGTGTGTGAAATAGTCAATAAAATTATAATTATACATAGTTAATAAATAAATTAATGTCAAATGTCAAACCAGAGAAAATAAATATAAAATAAACTTAAGCATTTCCGGACGAGCCAGCCGCTCGACCCTTCCACATCATTTGTCTATGGTTTGTTATGACCAATGAAGGGACGCGGATCCGGCGCAGGCACCGACCGGAACTTAATATAAGAGGCGAAACGTGGATGCTGAGGCACCTGTGTTTAGTTATTTTATTGTGGCGATCGCGTGCGATCTTACAATTTACATAACATAACATTACGCCTGTATTCCCCGAAGGGTTGGGCAGAGTTGTATCGTAACAGCGGCATTTCGCCGTTATGTTTAAGTCCCATGTAATATACGGCGAGCCTATTGCCATCAACCGGGCACAAATCCAAACTCCAGGCTGCTACTGAGGAAATCAACACGGATATACTCAATAACAGTTTGTCCGACCTAGGGCTCGAACCCAGGACCTCACGATCAGCAGTCGCGCTTGCCAGCCCGGAACCAATGGGGCAGTTCTTCAAGAGGCTTCTTTTAAGTTGAAGAAAGAAGTATTATTCCTTGTTTCAATCCTCAACAGTGTCGCTTTTAAAAATCCAATCCAAGGATATTGTAACTCATTTTGGCCAAAAATGGCGCTTAAGTAGTATTGGCTTTCCGGTGACGATAATATTTTAAAATACTTTAGCCTATTTAATAGAAGATAATATGCATAACGAAAGCTGAAGGCAGCACTACCATAAAGACCTCATCGCAACCAATCAGAACGAGTTAAATTGACATTATCAATAATGTCACACACATTTTAACCAATGAAATTGCTTAGGGCTTGCGATGGTGGCGCGATTAATTCCCCAGTTTAAAAAAATAAAAGATAAAGAAACATTTATTTGGACACAGCACAAAGAGACACACCAGGTGAAAAGTGTGATATAAAAAAATTAAAAAGAACGTTTTGGGTTTGTGTCTCACGACTGGACCAAAAAAGGTGTCCAGATCAGCATAATGTCAAGCCGCGCCGTCACTATTACCAGCAGGTTAGTCCAATTCTGTCTATCTTCAATTGCGGCGGCTATACTTCTTACCTTGAGTATTTGTAAGTATTTATAGGGAAGATAAATAATAGAAGTTAAAAATATAGTCCATAGGTACCTAAGTACTGTTTTCAAGAAAAGCAGGCGTCTCGTACAGACAGTACCTACGTACTATGCGTGCCAACTAAGAATAGTACTGTCAAGACGCCATTTTGTTCCGCAATACTCGTGAACTTCATTACCAAAACGTAAGGTGTGCAAAAAAGTAAATAAATAAATTATACTCAGTTTAATTACTTTTTGTTCACTTTTTGGTATTTATAATCAATTTTACGCCAAATTAATTACACAGTAAAATAATTATATTATTATTATTATGACGACATATTAGGGTGACCAGTAGCATTTCGTGAAGTTAACTAATATTGGTTCATTTTTAATGAATACTGCTTCCAAATATTATAAATTTATCCAAAATTATACACGCTTAAATTTTGATCGTTTTAATCCCTTGGACTGGTGGTTTAACTTACAAAATACTATTCATCAAAAGCTTGCACAGCATTGTAACTCTTAAAACAAAGAAAATAGCAAGTGATAACATAATACTCGCAAAATGCATGAAACCAGCAGTAGCGCCACGAGTTAGTTACCTACGTCGGCGTCGGTCGTTGCGTACCTAACTACCTAACTCCGCCCGATCAAGTTAAGGTTATTGACTCGCGCTCAGCTGAGATTCACGTAAACAAATTAAATGATTCCAAATTTCCCTTTATACTTTTACGGGCTTAGGACCGTCATAATTGCTTTGTGCCTAGGTTTCGGGCCATACCTAATACTATTAAAAGAATTATGCTGAAAGCGGTAGGTACATGTAAAAATAAATCCCTACAGGCCTGCTAGTTATGGCGTATTTAATAATGTGGAATCAAAATTATTTACAATGATTTAAAAAAGAAAAAAGTTCTAATTAGGTACTTACACGATTTAAAAAAAGTTCTGTTACATACCTACCTAAATCACCTTTGATTTATTTAACACTAAGCGACACGTAATAATTGTTCATAAAAACGTGTACCTAATCAAATGATTAAAAAATAATTCTGTTATAAACCTAATAATTAATCAATCACCCCTGAATCATCACTGGCTAATACTTCACGATAGCTTAATAATTGTTCAAAGTGCAAACCATTCCTTTCGAGACATAATTTTGCACGTTTAATTAAATTGTCTTTTAATTTCAATATGTAATGTCTCTCTGTCACTTTATAAAACATCGAACGCGTTTACTATCGCACTTTTCATTTGTACACGAGTTTGATGCTCGTTTCTGTACAAAAGATGGCTTCACAAATAAAAATCCAGCGGGGTAAGGTCCGGGCTCCTTGCTGGCCAAACAACTGGACCAATCCGTCCGATCCAGTGATCTCCAAACACGGAAATCAGGTGATTACGTACATTATGCTCGCTTCGCTGTAGACACCGAGCCGCCTGCGCATCAAAACCCGCGATTGCGTAAAATTGCACCATGGCAAGGAACTCCAGGTTGGAGTACGCGTAATTACGAGACGTCATTACTTTCGCGCGACAAGGATAATCTTAACAACAACACACCGATGACGTCTTAGATAAACTGAATTATTTACATGACGTGGTCATGTACTCCTGTGCTGCCCTTGGCGCGCGGGGTGCGCGGGGCGCGCGCCTATTGCATTGCCAATCAAATAGGGTTTGGGGGCGGGGTTTGGTCTAGGATTGGCTAATTTTTGTGAGTCCACGTTGACTGTGCGTACGCGTCATTGTTGCTAGAACCGAATGGTGCCTACTAATGGTTCGCATAATTTATTCACTCATGCGAAAATTAATTCGAGTTTTAAAAAAAAAGTACTTTATTTTTTAATTTTATCTTTACAAATCGATAGTGTTTCATGCACCGGATCGACCCTCCACGGGATTAAAACGATCAAAATTTAACCGTGTATATTTATAGAATTCAAGAAATAACATTTTATAAAAATGTATATAAATAATAATGAAGTCTGAATAAAAAAATATAACACATTCTTTTTCACAGCTTTTTTTTGCTGCCTGTAGGTACTAATTTGACAGCTATCGTGTGAAGTTGTAGCAAGCGCGATCCTATTCTTAGTTGGTACGCATAGTACAGTGGAAGAATGTTTTGTTTGTTATTAACTCCCGACGCAAAAATACTATTATAAGTTTGAACCGTTTATCTGTAGGTATGTAGCACCGTAGCTCCCAAACGGATAAACCGATTTTAATGCGGTGTAGGTATCTGTTTGAAGGCTGGTTTAATCTTGATGGTATTTGATATGACTATGTTTAATGATCATATTAATCACTGCAGATTTTTCACTGTCTGGGTATTTTTTTTAATTCAAGTTTTATTAATTATAACGATTGCCTTGTTGGTCTAGTGGTCGCAAGCGCGACTACTGAGCATGGGGTCCTGGGTTCAATCCCCAGGTCGGGTAAAGTGTTATTGGGTTTTTCCATTAGGAATTTTTCAGTAGCAGCCTGGAGTCTGGATTTGTGCCCGGTTAATGGCAATAGGCTCGCCCCCTATTACATGGGACTTAAACATAACTGGCGAAACGCGGGTGTACTAAAACACTGCCGAACCCTTCGGGGAATGTAAGGCGTGATGATATGTTGTGTTATGTTAATTATAACGACACAGCTACGTTTTTACATTTACTAACCTACGGACATTTAAAATAAGTATATTATTGTTTACAGAGTAATCTGAAAATCAACAACGTATAGGTATACACCTACGTAAGAAATGTCTGAAAATTTGATAAAGTTAGTAGGTACCTCTTAAGCTATCCTAAGCAAACTAATCTAAGTAAAGGTAAGTTAATCTAATCTCGCTTAACGTACTTACCTAAGTAATACGATTCCGATTTTCTCATTATATCTTACTTATCAACCGCTTTGGAGTCTACTTATAAGTTAAAAATAATTTCTGAATTATATTGCTTATTAGATATAAAGAATCTCGTGAAAGCCGAGAGAAAAAATAAATTAAATATCTTGTCTTGGTACACGAGGTTGTTGACATGTAGGATATTGACTCACCAGTCATTGTGCCGATAGTTATTAGGGCCAATGGTCTAGCCATGAGCCTAGAACAACATCTGAAAAGGCTCTCGTTAGGCGGCGGGATCAACAGCTTGATACAGAAAGCGGTATTCCTGGACGCGGTATGTACCTATTGTTAAGAAGTTCCTCTCTCTAAGGCCCTCTCTATATCTTTGTTCCTTGGATTCGTGTGCTCCATGTTAGACCCTGTTTGTAGTTACCATCAGACTAGAAATAAACGCGAACAAGTCAAGAATAAAAAAAGAAACAAAAATTCGTACCATCGTGACAATAAACCAAAGTGTCTCTTAGCAACTAAAGAATATTTTCGTACATACCTAATTCCAAAATTCGAATTTCCGAAAACAGCTCAGCCTATCCTGGTCTTTGAATATTTTCTCCCACCTACCAGTACAACGTGATCTCCTAGACCATAGTCAAACCGACCAAGATGTCTGTAATAGGTACAAGTCATCTTTCATAGATCGTGACACCGCTGTCAGGCCCACGCACAACTGGAACAAGTAAAACTTCCAAGCCAAGACAATTGGTTAAAAATAATCTTTACACACCGGAAATCAGACCTTATATTTTAAGGAATAAGGTAGCTTTTTGTGTGTCGGTGGGTATGGAAAACTGGGTCGAGTACCGTCCTTTAGTTGACGGTAATTCATTATTATTAAAGCCTCTTCGGCTGTGATGTGTCTGTGTTTGACAGCTGGCCTGTGAATTCGGACGACAGACGGGACGTGTAGATGTGACTTTACAGTTTATATCTAGCTTCTATCCCCAAATCGGGCAAAGTGTTGTTGGGTTTTTCCATTAGGAATTTCTCAGTAGCAGCCCGGTTTCTACATTTGTGCTCGGTTAGTGGCAACAGGCTCGCCCCCTATTACATGGGACTTAAACATAACTGGCGAAACGAGGGTGTATTAAAACACCTCTGCCGAACCCTTCGGGGAATACAAGGCGTGATATTTATGATTAGTTACGGTTTACTCACGTGCATTTTCCGGGATTGCCCGACTAGCCAACCGTAACTAATCATAAATATGAATGTGTCTCACGAAAGTTATAATACAAGGCGTGATGTTATGTTAGGTACTATCTAGCTAGTTTCTAAAGTTGCAGGTGTAAGAGCCCCCGCAGACTGCAGACTAAACGATCGCCCGATAGTTGGCCGATTCTCTTTTTATAAGAAAACCGAATCGAATTGTAATGTGTTTACTTCGGCCGATAGAAAGTCTGTAGTTTGCGGGGGCTCTTAGCCTTCTTAGTAACCAATGTATGTACACACATCAAAAAAAGTTTGCGATCACTAGCATAAGCTGATATATTTTTTTAAATTGAACTTTATCATGAAAAATTCTTTGTTGTGTGTTTTCTTTAAATATAAATACCCAGTTTGAAATTAAAAAAAATAAACTATTTCTTATAAAAAATATTGAGTAATTAATCATAATGTAATTGTAACAGAAATTTGATAGAAAGAAAAAGACTGTTTAACCAAACTTAAACAACAATTTATTAATAGAAGGTGTATATTCATTATAATATAACTCCTCCCCTGGCTCGAACATATGCGAAGATCCTCCTGGGCATGCTGAGAATCAAGTTATCCAGCATTTCTTGGGGTAACCTGTCCCATTCTTGAATAGCGGCTTCCCTGAGCTCTGGCACTGTCTGGGGACGTGGCTGACGGTTCCAAACAGCTCGCTTGAGAGCATCCCACGCGTGCTCTATTGGGTTTAAGTCAGGCGAGCCGGCAGGCCAGTCTAACCTTGTGATGTCGTATTCT
This sequence comes from Amphipyra berbera, assembly GCA_910594945.2. Lineage (NCBI taxonomy): Eukaryota > Metazoa > Arthropoda > Insecta > Lepidoptera > Noctuidae > Amphipyra > Amphipyra berbera. The sequence continues at coordinate 939,673 of OU343136.1, read as the reverse complement.
CGGAGAGCCGCATTGACTCGTTGAGCTCGATGGGCGGGCGCGTTATCATCGACCAGTACACATTGCTGCCCATGGTTTACTCGGAATGGTCTGACAATTCCATCAATAGCAACTGCTCTGTACATGTCTGCTGTCATGAAGCCTCGATACGAGATCAAAGGCGTTCTAGCTCCAATCATAATACCACCCCAAAAGGACACCGATTTCCCGCCTTGCTGAACTGTTCCAGTGGCAGTTCTTTGCTTTTCACGGTCTCCTGGTCTTCTCCAGATAGATTTTTCATTCAGATTCATCCAGATTCATTTTTCCGAAGCCTAGCCCACTGTAATCTCCGTCGTTGACGTTGCCGAGAATTCAGAGGAGCTCGCCAAGACCACCGTGCTCGTAATCCAGCCTGGTGCAAGCAATTCCGAATGGTCTGAGTGCTAACTTCAAGCCCAGAGGCGGCCCGAACTTCTGCTTTTATTTTAGTGGCGTTGATTGTTGGGTCACGGGCTGCCAGCAATCTAATATAGCGCTTTTGGGCAGCAGTCAAAACAGTTGGGCGACCACTGCGGGGTCGGTCAGCTAAATTACCCATCCCGTGGTACCTTTGCAACGTGGTCACGACGCAGGATTGGGATATAGCAAGTCTGCGTGCTATTTCTCTCGTGGTGTATCCTTCTTCCCTCAAAGTTACTATTCTTGCTCGTAAAACTTCTGATAATCCTCTTGGCATTTTTCAATCACAACTTTCCGCGAAATCTATTTTAAATCCGTTAAAATTGACTAAATCAGATTTCTAAATGAGCGTAAGCTAGGACTGAAAGCCTTTTTATATGGAAAAACAATTGAACTGTTTTATTGTTTTATATTCGAAATCTATATTTTTAAATAAAGAATCTAAAAAGAAGAAGAAATCATAATATAATCTACCGTAACAAAAAAATCGATTTTTCAAAGTGATCGCAAACTTTTTTTTATGTGTCTATGCGAGTGTTTTGTAGGCCCTCAAAAAAGCTGTACTTATTTACAATTTCTTTTTCTATGAATTATATCACCAGCCGGGACCCAAATTGTAAATAAACATAACATCACGCCTGTATTCCCCGAAGGGTTAGGCAGAGGTGTATAGTAACACCCCAACGTTATGTTTCAGTCCCATGTATGGGGCATCAACCGGGCACAAATCCAAACTCCGGGCTGCTACTGAGAAATTCCACACGGAAAAACCCAATAACACTTTGCCCGACCTGGGGATAGAAACCAGGACCCCACGACCTCACCACTAGACCAACGAGGCAAACATGGGATTTAAAAGCAGATTATTGAATTTATACATTGATGAGCCTTTCTGAAACTTGGGGTAAGAATTAAGTCTTAAAATGTTTAAAGGGTACCTGCTTCCCTCACTTTCAATAATTTTCCTTTAAAATATTCAAAGGCTTCATAAAAATGAATAGCTATGGCAAGAAAGGGACGTTTTGTCAGTAGACAAATCCATACGTGAACATTTTTCTACACGAACTCGTGCAAATTGTCCTTAAAAGCATGCAAGTAGCATTAGGGCTGTCTACTGCAATTAAGCTGAACATTATTAAATATATTTTGTATAATTATTTGTCTCACAACTAGGCTTTTGTTAACACTATGCTCTTCCAAATATCATCAACGGCAAATATGTGAATGTGCAATCGTATTTAATTATTTCAATATCACATTTAATTATAAACGATAATCCTCTTTAAAAATTAATGCCACGCCAAACCATGTAAGTGACAACCATATATAATTAAGTATTTGAGTATTATGTTGATTTTATCATAATTAAAAGAAGTTTTCATGTTGGTCGACCGCAGAGGCAGCCTCTAGCATCGGTGACTTCCCCTACATGTTATAATGGGACGTTACACATTATGTTGGTTTAAGCGAACGGGCATGACCACTGACTGACATCCGTGGAGCACAAAGATTCCAGACGAAAACCAGCGTCAAGTACTTATACTGATTGACATTAAGCTGATCTGGACACCTTTTTGGTCCATTCGTGAGACACATACCCAAAACTTTTTTTTTTTTTTTATATCACATGTTTTATCTGTTGTGTCTCTTTGTGCTGTGTCCAAATAGATGTTTCTTTATCTTTTATCTTTTTAAACTGGGGTACTAATCGCGCCCCTATCGCAAGCCCTAAGCAATTTCATTGGTTAAAATGTGTGTGACATTATTGATAATGTCAATTTAACTCGTTCTGATTGGTTGTGATGAGGTCTTTATGGTAGTGCTGCCTTCAGCTTTCGTTTTGCATATTATCTTCTATTAAATAGGCAAAAGTATTTTAAAATATTATTTATATCGTGCGTATAATTGTTCACTATGTATGTGACTTCATTTGATACAACCCTAGAGTGAAGATTCGTTGTAGCGTGCACTTTTAGCTTTGGTTAAAAGGTCCGTCGGCGACTGCCGATCGACACTGTTGAGGATTGAAATAAGGAATAATACTTCTTTCTTCAATTCGATATAATGCATATAATGGGACCACACACATTTACGTTTATAAATTATATGATAACACGCGATCGCTAGAATAAAATAATAATAATAAAAAAAACTACGTTTAAAAAAACCGACTTCAAAAACTAAAAAGTATAAAATAACTTAATATAAAATTAACAGTTTCAGAAGTCGGTGCTAATCCACGCTGAACCAAATTGAAGGCACCGACTTCTGAAACTGTTAATTTTATATTAAGTTATTTTATACTTTTTAGTTTTTGAAGTCGGTTTTTTTAAACGTAGTTTTTTCTTTTTTTACTTTTTAGTGTCTGTAGTAGGTTGTTCTGTAAACTACAGTAGGATTTTTCTAGATTACATCAGGTAGAATAATTACATCGTCCAGGTAAACTAAAATGTTGATAAAAAAATTAAAATGTTCATAATTTTATTTTTTTGGTCCGGTAGTTTTCATTTGAAAACTACCGGACCAAACTATGTTAAATTTTTATGGGACCAAATGGCAACTATTCCGCATCAAACTAAAGAAGAATCACGTAAATCGGATCATAAATCTCAGCGTAATCGGTGTACATACATAAAAAAAAACTTATCGAATATAGAACCTCCTCCTTTTTGAAGTCGGTTAAAAATAAGTAAACACTGGTGCCTCAACATCCACGTTTCACCTCTTAGTCCCATGCAGTAGGTGCCCAATTACTTCAACAGCTAAACAATGCAAAACTAAATCTATCTCGTCATCCATTGAAGATCACATATCACCCTTGAGGATCGGAGTACCAGAGCCAATGAGCCGTAACGTATGTGTCGTAATCTTACTATTGTAGGCTTCGTCTCAACCCCCAGGGAAAACCGACTCACACAGTTCTATTTTAGCTTTTTCTTGACATTTGGCGAGGTATAAAAATAGTACAAGATTAATGGATATTCTTTTTTGCCTAAGGGTCGTAGTGGTCAGCTTGGAGACGGTTTGAGGAAAGGTTATAATCTATTAGGATTAAAGAAATTGATAATGTAGGTAGGTTTTTGTAAGTGAGCGTATGACCCGAGTCGTGTTACTTTCAGCCGTCGCTAATAATAATAATTGAAAACATACAATTGGATATAAGTTATTGTAAGATACGACACTAATTTCTGAAAATATAATTTAAATAACAAAGCCTACCTACATTTGTGTTAAAAAGTTTTATTTAAAAAATAACTTCAAGCTTTAAGCCGCCTTAAAAGTACTCACCTGGCTGAGCAAGATAAGGCGGATCTCACCGAACTAGACCACCTTCCGGTTCCATCGTCAGGTCAGCTCAATGGTACTATCACATTGTATTGTCACCGGGACTATACAAAGTCAAGTTGACGTAATGTCATAAACTGACAATACACGAAAAATCGATCAAGTACATTCAATTTAGTCACAGGAATTTTCTAACGATTTTCTACGCGACGTTCTGTAAGTCTGTGATCTGTTCAAACCTAAATGATCTTCATTTAAACCTAAGTGTAGAATAAAATACCTATATACTCGTAGCTGACATAGGTTTCCACTTCAACGTACCTTCCCTAGAGGAAAATTTTAAATTAAAAACCATGCAAAATAAAATGTGCTTGAAAATAACTTATTTTTATAACGGTTCTAGTCATTATTCCATCCCACTTTATATATATGTTACGCGCAAAGACCGAAAACTCTCATTGAGAAAAAAAAATGCTCACAACGCGTTGTGGTCACTGTAAAACATCCACATCGTGAAATTCGTGTTATGGCTCTTATGAAAACGCTCACGACGCGTTGTGGCGATCACAGAAAGACCACATAGTGAAAATCGTCTCGTGACTATCATGCTATACGACTACAACGCGTTATGGTAATGAAGAAAAGCCATGACGCGTACTCGTAATGTCAATCAAATACCAATGATTAATAATTTATTACTTAATACGCCGATTTTTTTAAATATAATTTAATCCCAATAAATAACAAATGTCCTTTTATTTTAATGACACGATTTATTTATAGTGTGTTTAATAATTATAAATACGCCATGTAGCGGTTTTTAATTTTAACAGCAGAAAGAGCATTAAGGCATTGTCTATCTGGTACTTATTACAAGACAAAAAATATTCCCCAAGGGCTAGTACTGTAGGACCCACATCGCAAATCACCGTGAGTGGTATTCTAATCTGGTCCATTACGCGTCATGGCTTTTCTTCATTGCCACAATGCGTTGTGGTCGTATAGCATGATAGGCACGACACGAATTTCACTATGTTGTCTTTCTGTGACTACCACAACGCGTAATGGGCGTTTTCATACGAGCCATAACACGAATTTCGCAATGTGCATGTGTTGCAGTGACCACAACGCGTTGTGAGCTGGTTTTTTGCTCAATGAGCGTTTTCGCTCTTTGAGCGTAACATTTATACAACAGCTCGATTAGGTGATAGTAAGAGGTTTAAAGTTCGAATATCAATTTTGCCCTACATAGGATTATGAAGGCTAATACAGCCTTACACTTTATGATAGTAAACCAAATATAGCCTAGTATAAATATAAAACGTTTTCTTAATTCAAATCAGATTCATGTTAAACAAACTAGTATCTACATTTTAAAACAGCCGTCACACACCCACACATCTACATACATCTACCATTATGTTCCACATTGTTATTCCTGCTAGAGAAAATCGTATGTAAAGAGGGAGGCATAACTTAAACAGAGGAAAATATTCCCAACCCTCACCCGTCGAAGGTAACTGACTGACTCGGAATAAATGACTAATTACTGGGTCGACTCATTAGCACAGATTCCTCCTTCCGACGTATAACGCTGCCAAATTAAGGAGTTCACTCGACCAAATGAGTACGAACATACCTGTGAGATTTGAATTTAGTACGGTTACACTTCAAACGGGAGTAGTTATTAAAATTATACAAAGGAGCAATCATAATAAGACGCTTTTCAGCTGTTTCAATCGAAGAGCGTTTGTGCGATCTAAATTAAATGTTTCATATTGTTGTGTCATTAATTAAAGTTGGGGATCTATTTATACAACAGTTTATATTATCAATAAATTAAGAATGGACAAAATAAAATAACGAGAAAACACGCTGTTTTATTTTTGAGTTACTAATAAATTGTTCAAATTGTTTACATTTATATTCGCGAGTTGTTCACTGGGACTGTTTTATTAAAGGGATATAAAAATCAGTACAACTTTACTCTCTGTCTGCAAACCCTGTCTGTACAAACACAACAGCAAAGATTCCACAGCGAATACTCTCTTACCAGTCAGCAAAACTAAATACTTTATCCGCATCCAATTATACGATAAACAAATAAAAACAATGCCACAGCATAAAACAATAGCGGTCGAAACAAAGCGAAAAGCAGTGCATCAACGTGCATACTTAATAATTTGTTACAGCTATTCATCACTCTGGGAACTGCGAGGAGTTTGGATTCATTAAATGCAGGATAGGAGAATGCCTTGAAATTGAAACATTTTTGTTAGAAACACAGAAACGTACTCCGTTTCATTTGAAATTTTTATTTTATTGCAGCACAACACCGCACGGGGACATCTAACTAAATTGAAGTGTGCTCGTTTTATTTTCGTGTATATATATAGTCAGGTTATTTTTGTGTCTATTGAAACCTCCATGCGGAACCGTTTGATTCGTTGAATTGGCAGCGAGTTTAGTACGAAGCGAACTAATTTAGTTAATTAACAGGGTTGTTAGTATGCAACACTCGCTCCTGCCTGCTTTGTTACGTGTGCTTTTCGCTAGCTACTGATCACGTGTTCGATCGGCGTTGTTTATATATCATGATGTCCTAATTCTTTACAAAGTCGCTCTCGCTGTCTGTACGCTTATATCTTTTAAACTACGTAACGGATTTTAATGTATACTGGCCTGCAAAAATAAGTATCACACTTTTAAAATTGCAATAACTTTTTAGGTACACAAGATATATTTTCGAAACAAAACGGACTCAAAAAAGAGTTTAACTTTGTTACTATAGTTTCAAAGAAAGCTGGTAAAAATTGCTATAAAACGATTTTTATTTTAAATCTCTAACTTCTATAGTTTAGAAAAAATTGAAATTTTAAAAGTGTGATACTTATTTTTGCAGGCCAGTGTAGTTTTCAGGAATATATAGAGTGATTCAAGAGGAAAGTTTATATGCCACATCTACGTTGCACCCGTGCGAAGCCGGGGCGGGTCGCTAGTTATCTTATATTCAGCGATTTAAGCTATGGATAAATCAAAGTCAATTCAGTAGTTAGTGCTGGGGTACAATGGCGAAAAAATTTTAATCTGTTATAAATACAAATAAATACTAAATAATTATATTCCTATACCACTGCTTCTTCTTGGAATGAGAGGAGATCAGGCCTTAGTCTAGCACGCTGGCCTGGTTCGGATTGGCAGACTACAAATACCATAGATAACTTTTTTAGATGCCTCTCAATTGTGTAAGTTCCTCACTATGTTTTTCCTTCAAAGTTAACGCAAGCGAAAATCAAATTATGATTCGCACATGAATTCGAAAAGTCAGAGAGGTGCGGGATAGGACTGAACTCACACTCTGCTGCATAGAAGGTAAGCGTTCAACCGCTAGGCTATCGATACTTTATTATACTTAAGTTAAACGTATTGGTAAACTAAAGCCCTGCTTTAATTCATGGTCCATTTACATCGGATCTTCTTTAAATCGGCAGAGGTAAAGGCAATTGCGGTGAAAAGCAATTCCACATTTGGAAAAATCTATGTTCTTTAGATAACCGATCGCACTGGAGCGTAGTCTGTGTTTGGATTCAATTGCTTTGCTAAAGTATTTGGATATCTTCTCTTATCGCGGTATACTAAGTATGATTTAGTATGTCGGAGGTTTATTTTCATGCTTCTAGGTGTAATCAGTTTCGTTTATTTAGTTTGTTTAGTTATCTCTTTGAAAATCTTAAAAGTCAATTTTAAGTTAATTCTTGTTTTATGAACGGGCTTAAATTTTGCATGCATACGATTATGATGGCAATACAATTATAATTATATTTCAATTTATTTCGATTGATTACTAAAAAGAAAAAGAAAATTCTATAAAATAATACTACCTACTTAAAAAAAGAAGTACATAATGTACTAAAAAGATATGATACATCGATGTCATTGGTGAACTTACGCCACACATGTTTTTCACAAAGGACCGGTGCGTAATAGTCTCAACCGGCGTGCGTGTATGTCAAGATGTATGAATGTGGACGAAGCGAAAGGAGTATGTTAGGATCGTAGCATGTGGCGTTCTATAGTTTCTGCCTACCCCCATGGGAAAAAGGCGTGAGTTTATGTAACCAAAAAAAAAGAAACATCTGGAAACTAAAAGCTTTGACGGTGATCAATTGAGCAGTAGTGTTGTATGCCATTATTCCATCACTTATGTGAAAATGTCATGTCTCCATTACATTTCCACATAATTGTCGATGTTTTGATTATTACAATGCCTAATTGCGTGGCTTTCTTCCTGTTTCGGTTCGAGTCTAACGGAACAAATATTTCTATGGGGATCTGGGTATATCCATGTGTGATGGGTGTCCGTAAGCAACCAACGAATGGCCACAATACAAAAATAACTGCAGCAAAAGAAAAAGATTATGCTTCAAGTTTTTGATCCAATACTATATAAAAAAAACTACGTTTCAAAAAACCGACTTTAAAAACTAAAAAGTATAAAATAATTTAATAAAGATTTAATTTAATACACCTCTTATGCAAACCTAATACTTTAGTTTCAAAAGTCGGTGCTAATCCACGCTGAACGAAATTGAAGGCACCGACTTCTGAAACTGTAAAAGTATTAGGTTTGCATAACAGGTGTATTAAATTAAATCTTTATTAAGTTATTTTATACTTTTTAGTTTATGAAGTCGGTTTTTTTAAACGTAATTTTTTTACTTTTTAGTGTCTGTAATAGGTTGTTCTGTGAACTACAGTAGGATTTTTTTAGATTACATCAGGTAGAATAATTATATCGTCCACGTAAACTAAAATGTTCATAAAAAAATAAAAATGTTCATAAAATGAAAACTACTGGGCCAAACTATGTTAAATTTTTATGGGACCAAATGGCAACTATTCCGCATCAAACTAAAGAAGAATCACGAAAATCGGATCATAAATCTCAGCGTAATCGGTGTAAGTACATAAAAAAAAACAATCGAATATAGAACCTCCTCCTGTTTGAAGTCGGTTAAAAATCTTAATTAACACAGAGAAACGTGCACGCGATTCAAAGAGTAGTTTTCCAATGAAACCAATTCTAAATCCCTCTTCGATCCAAGATCCCTAGTATCTTGTCTCAAGCACTTGATTTGTCCAAAGCAATATATCCAAGGATTAAACACAACGACAATAAATAAATTGGTGTTTTGCAATCAACGCGTCCAGATCTGGCGTCCGAGGGTAACAAATTACGCTAGTTTACATTTTACAAGGATTTGTTCGTGCGAAATAAACCCGACAGAAATTCAATGGTTTGAGCAAATAATTAACGTGCCTAGGAATACCTTTTGTGATTGGTGTATTTCTCTGACTCCATTCCTGATTTTTAAATGGTAGGAGTTGGTAATACACTTTGGGCTGCCTCGGTTTTAAGCTCGGCTCGAAAACGTTGAGACGGGTTCAAGAGAAATTGGGATTTTTTTGTTTGTAAATTCTCATTTTAATGACTGCAGTTGGAGCTTTTCCTGGTAAATATCGATAGGCTTGCCGTATATTACGAGAGACCTTAACATCTCATAAACTCACGCCTTTTTCCCATGGGGGTAGGCAGAGACTATAGAACGCCACATGCTATGATACTTTCGCTTCATCCACATTCATACATCTTGTCATACATGCACGCCGGTTGAGAGTACTACGCATCTGTCCTTTGTGAAGAACATCACCAATAACATCGACGTATGTCCTTCTAGGACGTCTTCTACCGGCGCAGCGGCGTTTGCATTGACATCCGTCTTATAAATTCCTTTTGTTAACCGCCGTTCACTCATTCTCTCAAGAGATACCTTATATTATTGTCATTAGCAAAAATTGTTTAAGCCGTCTTTGTACCATAAGTAAACCAGGGTAGATTACTGTGGGTATACGTTGTACGACCATCTTGAAGGTTCTATCTTGCCAGCGTTTTTCTAGTCTTCTTCTTTTCGTGTGGTTAGTGACTAACCTGGTGTCAGAGTTTATGCCGCCCATGGGCCTCTGACTTGGCTTCACATGCCGTCGAGAAATATCTCTCAGGCATGCCGGTTTCCCCACGAGGTTTTCCTTCACCGTTTTTTAAACAAGTGATAATTATACAATACGCACATGAATCCGAAAAGTCAGAGGTGTGTGCCGTGGTTTGGAACTCGAGACCTATGACTTTGCAGCTCGACGGTCACACGACTAGGCTATCACTGCTTGCTGCATTGGTTTTTCTAGTTATATCGTTATATCTAATTATATCTTTCACGGCCACCCGTGAACTCCAGAAGAAAAAAAACTGATACAAAACTGACTAAGTTCCAGCAGGGTGAACTATTTTTATGATCACTTTAAGAAACTTCCTCCATAAGTACCGTAATAAAAGTAGTAACTTACTTTCGGGAACAAAAGTGACTTGACTTACTGCCCAGACTTCTGTAGCGTTCACCTCTTGAAGCAAACACCTTTTAAATTGCTTGAAGCCACAAATGACCGTCTCTGTAACACTATTTTCAGGGTAAGTGGTTACATAAACTCTTGTTTTAACAGTGCAAGGTTCGAGGATGGTTCTTTGAACTATATGTTTACCTTATGTAACTAAACTATTTTAGTAATTTTTTAGTTGTTTTATACATAGTTCTTGACGAAAAATAGTTCTCATCTTCCCCGTGAGTATTGCAAATATATCTAAAGGATTTTGGTTTGTGGCGACATCTATCACGCCACATATGAACTACGTAGCACGATGAATGTCTAGCAAACTACAGCGATAACAATGACAATAGTCAAATATGACGCCACAAATCCTGCATCGCGATATCAAGATTTCACATGCAGATAGTATATATACAACTTCCCAACATCAACCGTTAAATAGTAGTCCGCTAGGCATTAGACCCGCCTGGTGGGGGGATCCTCGCTTTTCGTTGGAGAAACACACCATACTTCGTTCCTCCATAGGTTAATTGTTGGGCAGGAGTATTTTTGTGCCCGAAAAATGGTAATAGGCTTGCCCTTTATTACATGAGACTTTGATACCAGATGCGAAACATGGGTGTTATAGACTCCTGTAATAGGAGAACATCTCTGCTTACCTCTTCGGGGATTACATACGTGAGAGCCTATTCCTTGTGTATTCCTAAGTAAATAACACAAATCTTCTTTTTAACATGAGGCGGTTTGTTGATATTTTAGTATTTTCAAAGAATAATCCCCTTTTCTTATAAACGTCTGACGAGTGCAGAATCCGACAGGGGTTCCCTTTTCTCGGAACTTGTGCCCGCAATGGTTGAACCCTCATCTTACAAAATGTATAGAGATACATATATAATTGATGCTGTAAAAGCAAAATAAATACAACTATGCTTTTAATAACAGTTTTTTTGTATTGATGAGTTTCGTTCTTTAAGTAGTGTTTGTTCCTGTAATAATAATTGCCCACTGTTGGCCTAAACGTATCATTAATGCGGGATAACTTGGGTATACTTATACTACAAACATTATATTTGCCTCGTTGGTCTAGTGGTGGCAATTAAGCGCCACTGCTGAGCATGGATGGGGTCCTGGGTCCGATTCCCAGGTAGGGCAAAGTGTTATTGGGTTTTTCCATTAGGAATTTACATGCCCGATTAATGGCAATAGGCTCGCCCTCTATTACATGGGACTTAAACATAACTGGCGAAACGAAGGTGTACTAAATAGACCTCTGCCGAACCCTTTGGGGAATACAAGACGTGATGTTATGTGTTTTTATAAGTATGATGCTCAAGGAGGGGCTCGTGGCTAATTACCATCCGCGTGGATCATACGATTTATGAAGTTAAGCTGTGTTTGCCATGGTTAGTCTGTGGATGGGTGACCGTTCGTTACACATCGAGACCCGTCCGTGCTTCGAAGAGCACGTTAAACCGTCGGCCCCGGGTGTCATAAAATAACTATGTTACGGGTAGTCGGAAACCTGAAAATCTGACAACCGGTCTAACCTTAGGATATCGACATTGCCCTGTAACTGGGTTGCGGAGGTCTGATGGCAGTCGCTCCGTGTAAAATACTGGTATACAGCCGCATCTGGTTAGACTGGAAGCTGACCCCAACATAGTTGGGAAAAGGCTAGGTATAACACAGAGCTCTTTCACAAGGCGCTCTTCAACTAATACCTACCTAAGCGTGTTATCTTTGCAACTTTTATTGCATTTTGTTCCTTTTCTAAAACATCCCACAAGCAGAGAATAACGTACTTTACTGTTCGCAGCAGCTTGCACAGAATCTTAAACAGCTAATATAACAACTATAAACATTTTTCTTCAACTGAATAAAAATAAACACAGTAATAAATTTTAAACAAGTTATTAAAATTCTGAATGGAAAGCAGTTGCACTAGCAATGCCAACATTTATTCTGATAAATGACCACACTGAATTAATAAATTATTTTCACTTCATTTGTACGTCAAGCCAAGCACAGAGACTAATGTATTTGGAATCCATTAAACTACTACAACTTACCCCGTTATAACACCCCACAAACCAAATTCAACTTTACAACTTCATTAATAAAGTCTGATTTCGTCTGTATAATTGACATTACTTAAGTTAGTGATGTAGAGCGTCTTAAACAGGACAATTTAAACTAACACCTCGTCTTAGGTGTGCAGATTTATGATACCACGAATGGTGGAAGTATTTGTTGGGTGACGTCATTTCCGGTGCAGCGAGGTACTAATTGTGTGTTCAGGAGTTGCGTTATCTGTGGTACTTAGCGTGAAGATGTTCTGAAGATAGTTGTGATGGAGGAGTTTGGAAGCGACGACGCTAAATGATGTTGGTTTAGCTTTACTGAATGGAGTTACGTTTGTGTGTCAATGAGGACGCTGTTAGCTCGGAGGGTAGAGGATAATTAAACTTTGATGACATTACAGCGTGATAGTATTAGAATTAAAACAAGGTGAATAATACAGTGATACAGTGGTGACGACACGTTTAGGGTTCGATTCCCACACGGATCAAATATTTGTAAGGCCTACAAATAGTTATTGGTCCGGTCTGGGCGTTTTGTGCATGTGAAGATTTGTGTCTGTAAACGCACCCACGATACAGGAGAAATCCTAGTGTGGGGCAAAGGTTTTATTTAAAATGAAAAAATACGATAGCCTAGCGGTTAAACGCTAGCCTTCCATACAGGACGGTCTGATTTGGTTCCCAGCTCGTACCTCTGACTTTTCGAATTCATGTGCAGATCAGAATTTGATTATCACTTGCGTTAACTATGAACGAAAAATATTGTGAGGAAACCTGCACATCTGAGAGGGCTCCATAAAGTTTTCGATGGTGTTTGTAGTTCGCTAACCCGCACCAGACCAGTGTGTAAGTGTAAGGCCTAAACCCTTCTTATTTTGAGAAGAGGCACGTGCCCAGTAGTGGGACAGTAATGGGCTAATTGTGTGTTATGAATGATGCGTACAAAAAACGACATTTGTGTTTAATATACTGTCTCGTTGGTGTAGTGGTGGCAAGCGTGACTGCTATCGTGACGTCCTGGGTTCGATCCCTAGGTCGGGCAAAGTGTTATTGGGTTTTTCCGTATGTAATTCCTCAGTAGCATCCCGGAGTTTGGATTTGTGCCCGGTTGATGGCAATAGGCTCGCCCGCTCTTACATGGGACTTAAACATAACGGCGAAATGAGGGTGTTACTATACACGTCTGCCTAACCCCTTAGGGAATACAGGCATGATGTTATGTTATGTAAAAACTGGTCGAAAAAAACTGAAGAAATCCGACGAGTTACGAAGGTCTGCCGTCGTGTGTCTGCCATCGCGAGCGTCGCCACGAATCAGCCGCTTTAACACCAGTACCGCCGCATTAGATATTTTACATCAATATCTTACTAAAGATTCTATACTAGGCATGTCTCCAGATGCGCAAGAAATGATGGGTCGTTAGCTTATCGCGTATTTGCTGAGCGACCCATATCCTAAGTCGACTATTATAACTTGTCGCGTGGCGGCCTGAATATCTTAACATAGTTCGATATTGAAGTCTGAAGATTAAACTTTTTCATTCATTCATTTTGGAGCCCTCTTAGGTGTGCAGGTTTTCTCGCGATGTTTTTCTTCACCGTAAACATAAGTGATGAATTTGAAAAGTTAGAGATGCAGACCGGGCTGAATCTTAAACCCAGCATGGAATGCAAGCGTACAACCTCTAGGCAATTGCTGTTTTATTACGACGTTATTATAATAGAGAATTATTCATATTTCCATTTTCTTTCCATTATATTAGAATGTTTCCGTTGCCATAGTTTTTTCTTAGTCGTTGTTTTTCCGGATATGGTTAAGTCAATACCGCAAAAATAATTACCTTAGTTCGCTAAAATAAATATAAAATGGTTAAAATATTCCTTATAACCGGTAAATAGATACACTAGAACTCACCGTCTTTTTTAATTTCATCGGATTCACAAAATGTATACCCTAATTCGAGAGTCAAAATTACATTTCTCCAGTAGCAAGATTCTCTGCAAAAATCAGATCAAATTAAAAATATCTATTTTTTCAAAGTCAAAGTCAAAGTCAAAGTCAAAGTTTTTTATTTCAAATAGACCAGATTTCAGGCACTTTTAAAACGTCACGACTAGGTGCACGGTTCCAAAAGGTAGGTTCTATGGAGAAGAGCCGGCAAGAAACTCCATGAATACCTACTCTTTTTAAAATAGTAGTTCATTACAATTCCATTACAGTAGTGTGAGAAATAGAATGAGAATAATGCAGGTTAATGTAACAAATAAACTCACATAAGAGTAACAAATAGAAAAATATGCCTTCTATGATTGCCATAGCAGTTAAGAGCTGACCAGTCCCGACAGACGGCACCCGTTCACGAGCATGACGTGCACATCCGCATCGGTCAGCTCAACCATATTATAGGGAACTCAACGACCGGATAAACAACGCCACCATCAGCAAGACATTTAAGTGAGGATGACAGACTCATATTACCAGACAATAGGCAGTAATATGATATGATTATAAGCGTATCACTAATAGCTGCATGATGCTCATACTTTACAGTTTGGAATGAAGTATTGTAAAGCGATATTATTAAATATAGAAGTCACCCACGGCCTCGCCCGTGTGGATGTCGTTTATCGCGTAGTAGCCCATATCCTTCTCCCGGTTCCAACTTTCTCTGTACCAAGTTTCATCAAAATCGGTTCAGTGGTTTAGTTGTGATGAGGTAACAAACAGACACAGACAGACAGAGTTACTTCTGCATTTATAATAGAAAGAAAGAAAGAATAAGTATTTATTTTTTTGCCCAAGCGGACGCACACGCATACTTAAAATTAAATAATATAATATTTCTTAAAATTATATAGGTACCTATTACTACAACAAAATTATGCACTTAAAAACATATAACAACCTGGTAACCCAAACACAAAAAAAATATATATTATACCTATGTATATATATAAAAATACAACAATCCACACAATGTATGGCTACTATTTATAGTCTATGGTGCACGGGTTACCTAGGCATCATAAATCTACTAACAATACAAACATTTAAACATGTTCAATTTGCGCGTAATAGTAAGGATTATCAAAAAACATAATTATCTACAATAAGTTTTCAATTCGTTTTAAACTATCATTTATTCCCATTAAATAGATTTCCAGCTCCTCCATTGGTCTGGGGTGTCGTGGTTAGTCTCAACTATGACATTAAGCGAGGTCGGTGTCTGGTGCGTGGCAGGCCATATCTCCGGCGACCACAGGTAGCCTAGATTAAAGCCCGGCAGGTACCAGCGAGCAGATTAAACATGGACTCGGGGTGCTGTTACACCGTTGTTACACTTACACTTAACTGTTCAAAATGCATAATTACAAACAACTCGTTTAGGAATATTTTAACCCCCGTGTGTAATGGTGCGTCCAGACCTGACGAACGCGCCGCGAATGCGCTGCTCGCGAGCCGCTTGCGAACTGCGCGCGAGCGGCGCGCAGAGCTTTGTACGAACATGAAATGCACGCGCGCAGCTCGCGAGCGGCTCGCGAGCGGCGCGTTCGTCAGGTCTGGACGCACCATTACGAAAACTCAGTCAGACAGTAAATATTTGTCTTTCCAATAAATCTGGAAGTGCAGAATAGGATTATGGGGTGATTTTGTCCCATAACCTTATTTTTGAGGTCCAAATAAATATAGACGGAGTCGGGGATTGGTCTGCCTATTTTGGGTAATTGTTCTGTGGACAGTTGACTGAATCTAGACCATTTACCTATTGTTTCCTTTACCAGAATGGAGCAAGCGCCCCATCTGCCCCACTCTGAATACGCCTATGGTGGTAGCCTAGTGGTTAAACGCTTACCTTCCACGTCGGAGGGTTTGAGTTCGATCCCGACCCGCACCTCTGACTGTGCGGATCAGAATTTGATTACCACTTGCAGTGGCTGTGAAAAGAAAAACATCGTGAGGAAACCTGAACAGCAGAGAGGGACAAAAAAAGAACGGGGCCAGTAATGGGCTGATTGTGTTACGTTACGCAGCCAGAAACCCTATAAGAAATATCGCATCACCTACCTAGTAATGTATTGTATCAGCCAAGCACACACTATGCTTATTCAGCTCCCCTGAACTTGTTTCCTTTATTAGTTGTACTTCGTCATCCATGGGAATCCTGTTTCAGTCTTATTAATTTAACATTAACGCCCGACGTCAAGCAGTTTACAGTGTTCCGTCGTATGTACTATGTGAGTGTCAGAGGACAATCCCTCTATATCTTTCTTACTTTGATTCGTGTGCCCCATCTTAGACCATCTTCGTTTACCGTTAAAGATTTAAAAAAAGAACAAGTGAAGATTACTCCTCTTTGGTGCTTAGTAGATAGTAGATAAATTTATTTCCTTATGTCAATTAAACGAACATAATCAAAGATACAGTATGTTGCAGTACGGTGTGACAGTGGTCCGTCCAAATCCTGTGCTACTCCCCACTGGGCCGGTCATTCCTTCGCGTCACTTGAGATTTAATCAGCCGCCCCGAGTGGCCACCCTCTTTGTTTGTTGTTCACTTCGTTACATCAAATGCACACTGAACAATGAACATCTACATAATGTTGTGTGAGAACTGTACTTATATTAATAGTTGTTGCTAGATTACTAGCTTTAGGTTTTTTACAGATTGATTTATTAAGGCTGGCACACATAGTGCAAGTACTAATCTTGCCTGTGAGTATTTGCGTATAAAACCTTATAGTATCTGAAGCTTCAGACACGGAATATCTATACTAATATTATAAAGCTGAAGAGTTTGTTTGTTTGTTTGAACGCGCTAATCTCAGGAACTATTAGTTGGAATTAAAAAAAACCTTTTTGTGTTGGGTAGTCCATTTATCGAGGAAGGTTATAAGCTATATAACATCACGCTACGATTAATAGGAGCGGAGCATAAATGAAAAATGTTGCAAAAACGGGAAAAATGTCCACCCGTGCAAAGCCGGGACGGGCCACTAATATACAATAATTGAAACAACAAACCGATACATTTAGTTGTATCTGTAGTTATCTTCAAGTATATTTTGTCAAGCATAGGTAATACGTAAGCAAACTGAACGTACACAGAATCCTTAACCCGAGAGTTATCTTTTTGAAATTGAAATTTTACATTCAAGGAAAGTAACTAGAACACAACTTAATTTAACATACATAAAACATAACATCACGCCTGTATTCCCTGAAGGGTTGGGCAGAGGTGTTAAGTAAAACCATCATTTCGCCGTTATGTTTAAGTCCCATATAATAGGGGGCGAGCCTATTGCCATCAACCAGGCACAAATCCAAATTCCAGGCTGCTACTGAAGAATTCCACACTGCAAAACCTAATAACACTGTCCGACATGGGGATCGAACCCAGGACCTCAAGATCAGCAGTCACGCTTACCACCACTAGACCAACAAGGCAGTTAATAAATTAATTTAATTATTTCTATATTGTGTCATTTCGTTGAGCTATCGTCGTTTATATTATCGGCCCATAATTTTAAAAGTACAATCCTAAGGGATGATTTCCACCAAACAGCTCGCATAGCATCGGATCGTAAAGGATACGAACGGATGCGGCGACAGTCGATCGCAACCGGCAGGATGTCGACGCATACGATCGGCTCCGTACCGTCACTTGCGAACGTATCTGTTTCTGTGCCTAGTCAAACAGTTTCATTCCTACCATGTTGACAGCCGAAAGGATCCGATCGGATACGAAGACAGACGATCGGAGCCTTACGGAGCCGTACGCGCTTCGCAGCGTACTTTCGGCTACCATCGCGTGTCGCGGAAGACGCCCGTGGTCAAGCGTGGCTTGGTAATATATAGGTAGACTTTAAATACTGTGTACACGATTTAATATCCGTTCCGATCCGATGCTATGCGAGCCGTTTGGTGGAAGTCATCCCTAAGTCTACGTCTACAACTTCCAACAGAACATACAAGACGTATTACTATTGTATAAAGTCTCAGATCCTTAACAAGAGCTACAGCTCTAATCCTACAATTTACGAGCAAGCGAACATTTCATGTTTCTCTTTAATTCTCGGGAAAATTTCTAAGCTGTGTCGTTACATCTACTCTAGACATCTCTGGGATCTATGTTAGAATTTAGAATACAAGGAGTAATACTAGGAGTTCTGGATCCTTCTGAATTGGGCTGGAATTGGAGGCTAGTATGTTTTATAAAGAATTGAATTTAAATTTATTTAGAAAGAAATTTAAAGATTTATTGTATTGTAAATGTTATTATAGTATTAATGATTTTTTTTAATGACACTTTTACATAATCTATTGAGATATTAATTATCTAATTTAATAATTTATTGTATAATCTTATACCTTTAAACGAGCAATTCTTGTATATATATAATCTGAATCTCGGAAACGGCACCAACGATTTTCATGAAATTTAGTATGCAGGGGGTTTCGGGGGCGATAAATCGATCTAGCTAGGTTTCATTTAAAAAAATGTCGTTTTATCCGTGTTTTTAGGCAGTGAAAAGCTGCTACAATATCATTAGAATACAAAAGTAAATTTCGCCATCGTTTACAATGTTATAATAGCTCAGGTGGAAAATCGGGCCGTCACGAAAACCTGAAAACCCTGGTTCGAGTCCTGCTGATTATTTTTTTCCCTTTTTTTTAAGTTCCTTCTTTTTTTTACAAGCTTTTATAATTTATTTTTCTTTTTATACGCTTTTATTTAACTTGCAATGTTTGTATGTATGTATGTTCGGTTGAAATCTTGCAACTGAATTTTGAATCACTTCCTCCTATCCTAAAGAGTTGAATTTAAAAATGTTGGTTCATTTCCGATGACAATACATTTTTTTGGTAAGCATGACCTGAATCGACATCCAGGATTAGCTCCAGATAAAGGAACTCTTCAACGCTCAACAGCACAGACACGAAATGTTGTGTACGCATTGTATTATGATAGCCGGTTTTAAGTTATACCGTGACATGGTTGTTGCACTCAGGGTTTGGTCCTGACTAGGGAACTCTTCAATGGTTAGCAGCACAGACACGAATTTTGGGTACGCATTTTATTGTGATAGCTGGTTTTAAGTTTTGCCGTGACATGGTTGCTGCACTCAGGGTTGGGTCCTGACTAGGGAACTCCTCAATGTTTAGCAGCACAGGCACGAAATTTTGTGTACGCGTTTTACTATGATAGCCGGTTTTAAGTTTTACCGTGACATGGTTGCTGCTCTCAGGGTTGGGTCCTGACTAGGGAACACCTCAATGTTTAGCAGCACAGACACGAAATTTTGTGTACGCGTTTTATTATGATAGCCGGTTTTAAGTTTTACCGTGACATGGTTGCTGCACTCAGGATTGGGTCCTGACTAGAGAACTCCTCAATGGTTAGCAGTACAGACATGAAAGGTTGTATACGCGTTCAATTATGAAAGACCGTTCTAAATTTCAACATGATATACCGACTAAAAAATAAATAAATGAATAGTACAAAAAACATTTTTAAATACAAGCTTTTATTTAAATGGTCTAAAAATAAGAAAATAAACTTTAAATTAAATCTATCCCATCAATTTATTACATTATACAACTAATTTATTTAAATATTATAAAAGCTTGTCGGGAGATACTAAATAAATAAGAATGCAATATGTATGTACAATAGGTAACTAATAAATGTAAAGTGTAGTAATTCTAAGAAAAAATGTACCTATGTACTTCATAAAATTGTATTTCTCGCGACAAACTTTTATATTGTTTTAATAAATTAGTTGTATAATGTAATAAATTGATGGGATCGATTTAATTTAAAGTTTATTTTCTTCTTTTTAGACCATTTAATTCCTTTTTTTTTTCTAACCAAAAAACAAGATTTACCAAAAAAAAACCAAGCTAAGCTCGGTCATCCAGGTACTAAATATAAAATGTGTGCTTCTATTGTAATAATTAATAGTATTAACTAATTCGGATGTCTTAATAGTTTTATAGTGAGTATTCTGATATGCATGTTTTGCTACGATATTTAATGATTTGATTTAATTATAATAATGATAATTGTTTGTTAATTTGCATGCCTCAAATGGCAGGATATGATGTACTTAATTTCAAATTTTAAGACCTGTAACGAATATATTCAGACAAATAAAGATATTGTATTGTATTGTATTGTCTGTATTGTAATAAGTGGCCTTACGACTCAGGGGTTTATTTAAGTTAGATCAGTCAGACTTGCTTGATTAATCAGGCCAATGGCTGCATTAGGCTGACCATATCGAAATTTGAAAAGTCCGGCAAAAAGCCGAACATTCATAAGAAAGTCTAAAACTACCTTCATTTTAATACTATACGATTTTTTCTCAAACTGCTGTAAATTCCGGACAAACTTCGATATAGCCAAATATATCCAGATACATCCGAACGTATGGTAATCCTAATTACGATATAAGCAAGGCTGATTCAATTTTCTACTAAAATGCAAGTTTTTAGTTAAGTTAAATTAACTTTAACAATATCACGAGAACACGCTACGATAAATACCTAACTAACTCCACAGAACACATTAATTGTCCTCTGTCTGTACTTACACTGCCTGTATCCCACTATCCAGTCAACAGTTATCCCAAAAAACAAAACACAATTCAACCTCTTAGCTGTGATCCAATAACTAAACTTCTTTGTCTACAAAGCGTGTTCCATCTCGCTCTAACGTATGCAGTATGAGAGAGAAGTGCGCAGGAGAGCATTTATCGTCGGAAAAGAAATTAAAGTCGTGCCGAATCGAACGGTTTTATCTTCGTGTCGATAGCGGTCACAAATTATGTGCTTCCTTGAGTTAGGGGTTTGTTCCGTTAATACGACTCCGTCAGTAGTTTGTAAAATAGTGGTTATTGTTTTAATGATTGGGCTACAGATTTTTGAAGTCTAGGAATGAAGGGATAATTAGATGGATTGATGGTAGCATCTCTCTGTAGCGTATCTAAATCTGTATTCAGATTGTTAGAAAGGCGAAGTTCTACGCACACCTAATGAATATAGAAAGTTAAAACAAGCCTTTTTTTCCGTTGGAATATCCTCATGGATGTCCCTCACCCGGGGAAGGCGAGAGGGTCTGCCGGAATCTTACCGGCTAAAAACCAACGGTGTTCCTTCTCCTGACCGTTCGGCCGGGATCGCGGGATTCGCAAAAGCATGCAGCGCAACTCCGGCAGGTCCCGGTCCGCCAACCCTCGGCGGACCTCTTCTCTGTGGCGCCTTGCCCCACACCCTCCTGAGAAGCGCGCACGGAACACAGCGCGCCGCCTTCTCTGTCCTGTTACTGGTCGGGCGGCGGGTCCCCTAACTTAAAACAAGCCTGGAAAAGCCACGAATTAAGACGACAGAATTGGATTTATTAAATATTAAACCTGAAATCGAGTTGAACATTAACACGAGAGCTTCTAGAAATCCGTGCTAGTAAAACGCCCCTCTAACCTTTCCCTTAACACTCAGCCCCCAATCAAAATCCAACTTTACTCCCAACACTCAAAGTCCAAAACCCCTTACCCGACCACTTCACTTAAGGTTTAGTCGAGATAAATGAATTTCCACTCATTGAAGATCAATCCAAGCAGCGTTATCTGTGTTTTGCGCCTTATCTATAGGGGCGTAACAATGTCCGTACGATTTATAGTTGTAGACGATAGCCCTGACTCTTGAGTACCGACCTACCTACGACCTACCGGCTGTACGACGTATTTAGAGAATTCAGGCTACAGATTAAACTTAGCTGTAGTTTGGACTAAAGACTTATACAGGGTGACTTCAAATTAACTCGCGAAAGTTCACAGGGTTACTAGGTATCAATAACAGAACACATTTTTAAAAAATCCTACACTTTAGCTAATTAGATTACAAAATACCGAATTAATACAGTAGCGAGGAGCGCACGCATTTTTCAGGTATTTTTTATTTAACTTAACATAACATCACGCCTGTATTCCCCGAAGGGTTGGGCAGAGGTGTATAGTAACACCCTAATTTCACCATTATGTTTAAGTCCCATGTAATAGGGGGCGAGCCTATTGTCATCAACCGGGCACAAATCAAAACTCCGGGCTGCTACTGAGAAATTCCTAATGGAAAAACCTAATAACACTTTGCCCTGCCCGACCTGGGGATCGAACCCAGGACCTCACGATCAGCAGTCGCGCTTGCCACCTCTAGACCAACGAGGCAGTCACAGTTTAACTTATATTTTGTTAAATGTGTTGAGTGTTCTATTAATGATACCTAGTAACTGTATACAGTTTAGCCAGTTAATTTGAAGTAATCCTATAGATTGGTATGGTATACTTTTGGGAAAATGTGGGTGATTTTATAGACTGTTGACCACACTATCATAATATTATAAGGTGTTTCATGACTGAAGAATGTTAGGGAGATGTGCACAACGTTCCGCCTCTTGAAACGTCAACGTCATCCCCACGCAGGGAATCGGATGAGAGTCTGAAGTCAAATACCCCAGATCGGTGACTGTCGCCGGTCTGGGTTATCATCAACCATTTTTGTTAAAAGAATTTGCGTCCATACGTACAAAATTAATCCGCCCCCGATCCACCGTGCTCACCCGCCGCAGCCGCGGAGCCGGTCGTCCCTTCTGACTCCGCGCAGTCACACCGTTGTTAGTGCAGCCCAAATCAAGCTCTCGTATCACTCCCAGTCCTCTCGCATTCAACACCCTAAGAGGTTCGAGTCCCCCCTTGGGAACACCCTTAGAGGTGTTGCTGCTATAATAGTCATGATGTTACAGTAGTTAGCGTAGTTAGCTAGGTAGTTAGTTTAGATATTGGTTCGGAGACTCTTCTGGTCTCGCCAATAATAGCCCGGTTACGTAGAAAAGGTCCGCAAGACCATCTACAAGAGTCGATTAGGAAAAAAATAAAAAAAAACGTACAAAATTAAGTTCTGAAACGTTTTTTTGTCGTTTGCTCTAAAAGGCAATAAAATAATCCTCATAAAAGAACCTAAAAATATAAGCAATCCTATACCAAAATGAAAGCATAAAGCTCCTTTATACCCTGTTAACGCATACGCTACAAAAGCGACCAATAAATCACTATTATCGACTGAAACCGAACGAGAATAGGAAATTAATTTATCGGTATTCTAAGGATTCTTGCTGGTATAATGTTCAGTTAATTTAATAACAGCGCGCTGTAATCTGATTGCAATGCAGCGGCGCGCAAATTAACTTGTTAGTCTTTGTCGCCGCTACTAGAGGCGACACCGGCGATTTTAGACATAGTTCTTTTGTTGAGTTTTGAATGATTAAGTTTGTGTGTTTTTTGGTTGGGAGCTGAGCAGAACACCGGTTTCCCATAATTATTTATGGTTTAATTAAAATGTGTGTGCTAAAAGTCTTGGTTTTAAAGGTCGCATTTATTTAATCGCGTAATCATTTTGGGATTTGAGATACTGATACCTTAATATTACCGCTGCTGGCATTGTTAACTTGAAATTCAAAATACCAATTTTTAAGTCAGGTACCTACTTCTTAAGTACAATTCGAAATCTGACCAAAAAACAACACCCCATAATTTCCGAATGAAGTTTTCCTTCATTAAAAAATAAACTGATTGTATTTTGTATAAATCAAAAATTCAAATTCAACAAATGAATTGCGAATAAATCAAAAGTTACAACAACTCGGCGGTAACGAAGCGAAAGTTTTGCAATTGTTTGATTGAAATCAAATTATCAACTAAAATTTGATGTGATTTCAATGGCAGATGTTATCAGTTCCCGTTAACAGGACCCGCTTTTGTTTAATGAAACCTTCACACGAACTTTTTATTACAATCAATCGAATGTTCTTTTTTTAGTATTGAAACTAAGGTTAATTGTATCGTGAACATAATTTGTACTGTTTTGAAAATAATGTTTTTGTCATGTTATTTCAGCACCCTACGGTCTACATTATCTTTTTTATCCGTTTCTAATTACTCGATACAATAGAATAATTACTGAGCAAAGAGATTAAAAGTATTGAATGTCTTTGTCGAGCAATTCCTCAATTTTTTTTTCACTACTCTCTATACACCTTTGATCGAAGAACAATAACAGAAGTTACTCTGCAATGACAATTATTTTACTGGACGTATCAATGCACCTATATATATCTACTAAAATAAACCCTGAAAAAAATCTGAAAATACATGACAAATTGCTAACACAGCCCATCGTCCGACAAAGTCAGCAAGCAAACTGTCAAAAAATTGTACCAAAAAAGTCCCCATATTTTTGGTCACGTCTATGCATTGTTTACAAAATTCCACATGATGGCAAACAACGGAGTCCATCCATCATGACTGCTAATAGAATTAAGCCAGAGTGTTCCCAAATTAAATAAATGCTTAGCAATTGATTGATGAAGAGAAAACTCCGGAGATACTCGTAATTTTGTACCTCCTCAGGTTTTATACGCACCTGGTACTTAGTGGTCAGTTTTTATAGGTGACACAATAAGGTTGGTCACCGTGAGGTCCGTGTAGGGATTCTTTTTCTTTACTTGGGGTATACGACCCCCGAAGAGAACAAGAGATATGTCAAGATGATGGGCAGCAGTCTGAACTGCATTTGGAGAACCATTTTCATAATTCTTCTTCTTCTCTTCTATCGACACACGCTGTGTACTATCAAGAGTTGATTCAGGTTCATCTCAGATAGGATATTATATTGTCAACAAATTGTTTACATTTTCGGGTCTATTTTACAATTTTCAGGTAAGTCTTATCTAAGGAATAAGTTAAAACGACCCACAATGAGAATATTATTATGTTCTACGTAACCCGCCTTTCTGAAACCTGCTAAACTTCTCGAGAATTTTATACCTGACTGTAATCTTATTATAGCACCATCCCTCGGCGCCACTTCTACCCGTTAGAGCATCGAGCGTCAGTTCTGGGAATCTCACAATGTTATTCCTGTTCAAGCCTTGACGAAAACCCTACCTCTGTCAACAGTTTAGTTAGAATGGACTTTGTTCTAAGAATTAAAACTAATCAGAGATTTTCTTTATCTCAATGTTTTGCTTTGTTGGACTCAGAAAGCTAATAATTCACGGAATTGATTCGACAAACATAGTGTTACATTCAAATCTATCTATTCCGAGCAGAGCAGTGGCGGTCCGGGGGGGGGGGTCGTAAGGGTCACGACCCCCCTCAAAACGTACACGTCAAATTGACAAACCTCCTAAAAATGGATAATTTATTTAAAAGAAAATGTGCAATAAGTTCTAATGTGCTCAACTTATTTGACTGTTAATATGACATATGACCACCTCCAAATTCTTTGGCTGCGACTGCGCCTGGAGCAGAGTAAGAGTATTTTAGTGGTTTCATTTTATTACCTTGAGTAGCTACCTTAACTCACACACTGACCTATTACTTTAAAATGTTTGGGAAAACGTATATTTTTACAATGCTTGTAAATATGTGAGCACCATGTATTAATATTTTTTATTC
This sequence comes from Amphipyra berbera, assembly GCA_910594945.2. NCBI lineage: Eukaryota > Metazoa > Arthropoda > Insecta > Lepidoptera > Noctuidae > Amphipyra > Amphipyra berbera. The sequence goes on along the minus strand of OU343136.1, from coordinate 913,915 downwards.
TTTTTACTTATTGTGGTATAGTAATTTTATTCTAGGTGCATCGTCTTCACATATAATTGTACCTATAGTTAATGTACATATACAAAATATTGTAAGACATTTTAAAAGAGTAACGGTGGAGTTTCTTGCCCATTCTTCTCCATACGAAACTACCTTTAAGAAGGGGCGATTAGAATCAATTCTATTTTTTTTTCTAAATTTTGACGTTCAAAAGTGCTTTTTATGTGCCTAATTGAAATAAATACTTTGACATTTACTTTACTGGTTACATTGGCAGTACACCGTCCTTTACACCCGGTATAATAATATCGTTATATCCTATACTAGCCTATTTTAATCCACAACCAGCCACCGAAAAGCCGAAATATCCCTTACCATAGTCACGCACCAAGGTGGAGGAAATAAAAGCTAGCGATCGGCTTTCGCAATATCTGCCGTAGTAATATCGAGTAGCTGACATGGGTCCGGCGATATTGCCGCCCAGTCTTATCTTTACGCGCGTGACCTATTGATTTCGCGTAAAACACAGAATTATATTGTAGCTGCCTAGTGCGAAGTGCCCAGGGGTATTACATGATGCCCGACGTTGAGATACGATGGGTAGTTTTAGTTTATGTCGGGTGTATGTTTTTTAACTTTGACTGTAATCTGGGATTAAGAATATATAGATAGATATCGACGCCCAGCAGTGAAAACCTTGTAAATCCAATTCTCTTCAAACGCTTTTTATTTGTTCTTTAGATTGATAAACTCGCCATACACATATTAGTTCAACAAACTTCCAATTCAAATACTTCTAAGTCATCTATGACGTACGATGACAAACTTGTATAAACAATTGATCGGCCATTTTTGTACAGGTGACTGTTTTTTCTATCTCCTGTAATAAATTGTATTTTATACGTGGTTTTCACTGCCGAGCGTCGATATAGATATTATAAATAACACATACATTTATTAATGAACAACAGAACAACACGACACTACTAGTGTCGTAGTGAACGCTTCATAGAAAAGGGTTACTTCAAATTAAATGGCGAAACTTCTCTGGGTTACTAGGTATCATTAATAGAACACCTAAAATAACCTAAACTTTAGTTAATTAGATAACAAATACAGTAGAGCAGAGCGCGCACTTATTGGATACCGAAAACGGTAGCCTGCCTTTATTCTATAGATATTCTAGAGAAACATCGGTATTACATATTAAATAACATCACGCCTGTATTCCCTGAAGGGTTGGGCAGAGGTATACAAGGTTAGTCAGAAAGGAGGTACTAAGTCGCAGACCACTTAATGTATCACTGATGAATGTTCTGAAGAAAGTGTTAAAATTTAAAAATTCTATGATTTTTTTTTCCATCAAAAATTATTTTTATTTTAGTTTTTGCAAAAATTCTTCATCCCTGCTTTAGTTATGAATTCAGAAAATGGAGTTTCTAATCCGTGACCCTAAATATGACCTAAATAGTAAACACAGCTGATCATAACTATGGACAGATAGATTTTAGCATATTTTTACGGAACCTTTGAAAAGCCATTTCTCTTAAAGTATCGAGTTTTGGGGAAAGTTGTAAAACAAAAGTTATCCTTTATTATAGGTACTTTAACACCCTTTCGGCTTAGTACCCCCTTTCCGACTAACCTTGTATAGTAACACCCTCATTTCGCCGTTATGTTTAAGTCCTATGTAATAGGGGGCGAGCCTATTGCCATCAACCGGGCACAAATCCAAACTCCGAGCTCCTACTGAGGAATCTACATGGAAAAACCCAACAACACTTTGCTCGACCTAGGAATCGAACCCAGGATCTCACAATCAGCAGTCGCGCTTGCCACCACTAGACCAACGAGGAAGTTAATATCAGTATTTCTCTAGAATAAAGGCTACCGTTTTCGGTTATGAGCCATGGAAAAACGGGCTCACCATCTTACCACTAGCCGCTGAAAATTATAACGGAATTATGACAAATTCGAAGCAACGCCATATTTGTTTACTCATGCCCGGTTCCTATAAACAAAAATGAATCGTTTTGCTTACCAATGGTAGCATTTTTTATTGCTTAACTGCATATAAATAGGCTCGTAAGCTTATTTTACCTGTGATGAATACTTTCCTATGGGAGGGTCTACTATGCAACGCTATGAGGCCTTTGCTTCATTATTGGCAAAGACACAAGAGTCACAATTTTAACATCGGCATTTAAATTTAAAATCGGCCATTAATTATCAAGAAGTTGATCTATGAATAATATCTAACAATGAAGTCGTCAGTGAGCTTAAAAATCTCAAAATCCTGAACTCGTATCTTGTGATGAGCTTCAATAAAGATTTTGTAAATTCGACTAAATCTGTGTCACGCACCTACTTATACAAAACGTGCCTTACCTAAGTGCTTGTTCCACTTTCATCTGAGTGAAACGACAAACCTAGATACTAGGTACTCCCAAACCTCATATAATTGATTCTCGTAACGTACAAGATATTTATCTCCAGGCTTCGGCCTTCAGAACCACGGAGATATTACGATAACCACTATAATAGAGCCCTGGGAATACTTTATGATATTTCCACTATTTTTCGCTCTATCATGTTGGTACGTAGATATCTCACTTAAGTACGTATTTGAGGTTTATTTCTGTATCTACGTGCTGAATAAAGTATTATATACCTAGGTATGGAAGCTTATGTAAAGGCTTACATAACGTTACAATGGTAAGTAGGTGGTGCTTAGTCAAGCCAAGTTTTCTCAGTTTCAGCATGAATAAAATGCCTCGTTGATTAAGTGGATGTAACCGCAGTGAAATCCTTGGGTTCGATTCGCAGGTCGGACAGTGTTATTTTTTTCTGCTCGTTGTTTTTTTGGCAGTTTTTGGGAGTATCCATTATCATTGATTAGGCAGACTCATGTTGTTGTTATTAGCAGGCAGAACGATGCTGCTTTTTTTTGACAATTTTTTTTTGACAAAGTCACCTTTTGGGTGGAGAGAAAGTAGTCTATTCTTTATGGAAAAGCATACTTCTTCTTCCTGCCCTTATCCCACACTAGGTGGGTCAGCACAACATGTATTTCATAAATCCACCGCCTGCCTGACATCAACCCTCCTTGGGAAAGCATACCATAGGTATCAAATGAATATTTCGTGTTTAAAGCACTGAGGGGAAAGGTACACAACATGGAAGTATTGGGGCGGGTATGTCTGTGTGTTCCAGACAGATATGTGTGGCGGCGGCGGCCACCGCGACTGCTGGCGGTGTCGCGAGGCCGCACCAAGCTGGTAGACGAAGCGCCGCTCACGCGCGCGCTCCTCATTCTTTATCTTATCGCGGAGGAGTTGGATCTATTCTGTTGTATTCTGGGTGAATGCACAATTAAAGCCCTTTTTATTATTTTTACTACCAAACATATTAGTTTAGTTGTTCTAATAGTTTTTAATAATACCACATTATCCCATTAGGTACATACCTGTAATGATATTTGTAAGTTTGGTTGAAATAAATAAATAAATTTCGTTTTCCCCAAACCTTGACCGAACTACGTATGCAAAATATCCTAGGTGCACTAATTTCCTGTATAATTTTCACGGTAGCTGTGTGAATTTTAGCATAGTTGTGCAAATGATAATACAAGTTTGGCGACAACATTCGGTGGATGCTGCGGTGAAAGTTACACGGCATAATCTGCTGGCGTTACAATTTACTCCGTGGTTATCTGCGGGAACTAATCTGTGTTATCTTTTCTGGTATGGTGTCTAGGCGAAATTAATGCTGCTCGTTTTGGCATGTGTGTATCCTGACTGCTGTAGAACAATTATAACTTTGTGGCGTTCTTCTGCTTCTCTCGTGTTGACACGCTATTTGAGATTAGCTCATGCCGTGGTGACAAGATTAACCAGTCAGCGAGTTTGGTAGCGGCGCTAACTCCCCAGGGCGCGCCGGATACCCGCCGCCCGACCATTAACAGGCCCAAGAAGGCAGCGCGCTGTGTTCCGTGCACGCTTCTCAGGAGGATGTGGGGCTAGGCCCCACAGAGGAGATGTCCGCCGAGGTTACGGTGCATGCTTTTGCGAGCCCCGCGATCCCGGTCGAACGGTCAGGAGGAGAAACACCATTGGATTTTAACCGGTAAGAGTCCGGCAGACCCGAGGGACATACATGTGGATTTTCCAACGATAAAAAAAAGGACGCGCCTGACGTACTTAAACGCCTGGTTAAATAGAGAGCGTGGCTGGGTGTGATATTCACGTCGCGTGTTGATCACGTGCTCTTGACGTGCGATTTATTATGACAAATGTATGGAAGACGCTGCATAAAAATTACCACGCGAAGCTTGGCATAGTGTGGCACGCGATCAACACGCGACATGAATATCACACCCAGCCACGCTCTCTGTCTGACCAGGCCTTAACTATTGTCACTCGTGGAAGCTCTTTTAATGCATCTCCAATAATTGATAAATCATGGCATTACTCGATACTGACCATTGAAAAATACTTCTGAATGAAAATATACTTTCAGTTTATTTACTAAAACCCTCGTTTCTCAAACAAAGCTAAAAAATAAGTAGAAGTTCTCTAGATCTGACCTGAGCGCCACAAATAAAAAAGTACGTCGGTGAGCCACATTTTAATCACTTGCTTCGCGCCTCTATTGACGGCTCAATTTCGGCGTATTCGAACGAGGCTGTCTATTAGGGAGGGGTCTTAGTGATACGTGAGAGATAGCGGGAAAGGGGGTACGATATGGATATGTGGAGCTCTTATAGCGCACTAATTATGTTGTACTTTTTTGTGGTCTCACCGTATCCTGTATCACCACCATACACGCTAATTTCACTGGAAAATTGAGAAATTATATAAATTCAGTGAAAATGGAGCTTATTCTTATTATTTTTAATTATTTGTAACAGTAAGAGTTCCTTCAGTTCTTTATTTTTATTTTTTTAACCTCAAATTTTTCTTATTTTATTCTTGAACAATAATTTGCACCTGCCATGTTATCTCTTCACCACCTTTGGTTGACTGGTAGAGAATGCCTAAGGCATTAAGTCCGCCTTTGTACTTTTTTTTGTTGCATAAAGTTTAAATAAATAAATAAGAGCAGTGTTATGTTAAACAAGATAATTCTTTTGGATGGTTCTCGTTTGGCGTTCCCAGAAAAAATGCCTATGTGATTGATACGAAACCTAAGCTTTTGATTTGTTCTGATTTTCATTTCTAAAGTTTTTACGAGTTTTCACAAGTGGGTGACGTAGCTGTCATCCACTTATGAAAACCGTTTGATCCGAAATAAAACCATATTTTTGTAATAAAAAAAACAGATAATTAATTTTAGTTGAAGCAAATTTATTTTTTAAATCTGAAAAGAGTAACAACTGTGTTTAAAATAAAAATCTACGATATAAATTTAATTGGAAGCGTTTATTATTGCATGTAGGTATTTGAACCATATTTTCAATACAGCCATATCAAAAATGCAATTGTCGGCTACAAACTCTACTCTAGTAAAATATTTTAGGAATAGTTTAAATTGTGGAGGGACGAGGTATGGTGTTCCTCCAACGAAAAGGGAGGATCCTCCAACCAGGCGAGTCCTATGCCTGGCGGGCTACTGTCCAACGGTTGATGTTGGGAACTTGTATACTACAATTATGCGTGTGAAATCTTGATAATTATCGCGATGCAGGATTTTGTAACGTCATATTTGGGAGTCATTATTGTCGCTGTAGTCTGCTAGATAATCGTCGTCCAGCGTAGTTTGCATGTGGCGTGGAAGATGCCGCCACAACATTGTTAATTAATGTTATTTCTTCTCCTTTTGTCTGTCTGCATCGAACATCAGCCCATAAACGCCCACTGCTGGACACGGGCTTCCCAATGATCGGTAAAATAAGAAAGGTTTAGGCCTTAGTCCACCACGTTGACCTGGTGCAAGTTGTCGGACTACACACTCAAACGAGAACTCATCTTTCTTTTGAGGCCCTTGTTTGTCCTGGTTTCCTCACGATGTTCAAAAACATCAATTCAAAAAGTCAGACGTGCGGGCAGTGTTCAAACTCCGTCCCTCCTACATGGGTCTCTTCTTACACAGAGAAGGAATGAGCAACAACGCGCGAGGAATTACCACGCTAGCTTACTGTCGGTTGGTGATTTCAGACCAATTAAATGAGTCCAGGTTTTCTCACGATGTTTTGCTTTACATAATGTCAATGGTTAAATTAACGTGTAAACTACTAGGTATAGAACTGAAGCTGGTCCTTAACCTTCGAGCCAACACGACATTAACATAACATCTTCTCTAAACTCGCTCAAAGCCAGACGTTCCAAAAATATACGCTAACACAATTTTCTTGCCCAACGAATGGATTGATTACACCTCACAGCAAAACTAAATGATTTTGCTTAACAAAGTAGTTGAGAGTTTCCTCAAAATTGCTGGAAATAGTTCTGTAATCATGTTATGACGTAATAAGCTATTTGTTCAGTAAGACGTGATGCTGAATTTAGAAAAGCGTCTTTGGATTTGTTCTCTATTGTATGTGAAATTGAAGTTAATAAATACTGTGAATTATTTTTATTGACGCCCAATTAAATATGATTTTTGAAAAAAATAATGTAAATAGACTCAATAAATGCCTTGTCGGTCTAATGTCGCAAGCTCGACTGCTGAGCATAGGGGTTCTGGGTTCGATCCTCAGGTCAGGCAAAGTGTTATTGAGTTTTTCCATTAGAAATTTCTCAGTAGCAGCCCAGGGTCTGGACTTATGCCCGATTAATGGCAATAGGTTCGCCCCCTATTACATGGGACTTAAACATAACTGGCGAAACGAGAGTGTACTAAAAACACCTCTGCCGAACCTGTCGGGGAATATAAAGAGTGATGTTATGTGTTATAGAGACAAAATTGCAAATTAAAAAAAAATGCCCTAAATCTATCTACTCTTGTCGACGGCCAACACATGCCACTACTCGCGTAGGTACCAATTATACAGCATAAATTCATCCCTTATTTTTTTATGAAGATCGCTAACTTTACGGTACATGACCGCACCCCTAAACTATCTCAGCACATATACACTCGCCCAAATCTCCATCGCGATGAACTTACATAATAGCGCGTTCCATTCCCGCTCCAGCCGGCACTGAGGCCCGAGACTCTCATCTTACGCCGCCAGCTGCACAGTCCGTAGATTACTTTGCAATTGAAAACAAATAATAATAAATACGGTACTGCGAGCACGCCCCGGGAAATTGGAAAAAGGGAGAAAAACACCAAGTATTCGGTCCTGGCCACGCTGAGTTATTGAAGCAGCCGCAGCCAGATGCTCAAATATGAGGTTTATGTCTTCAAAATATAGATGTTTTCAGTCGGTTTTTATTGCTTGCCCTTGTTGGGGTGATGGATCTGCGGTTTGGTTGTGAAAATGTTGTGTAAGCGATTGTTACTCGTCTGAGCTCGTGCAATCGTCCGTGATTGGTTAAAACGTATACGTAGTACACATGTGTGATCAACATAATTATAATTCTTAGTACCGCGAATTTTAGTAGTATTGCATGGTGTATACGGTACAACAACAACAATGAATTCAATTTTAGATATGTAAGTGGTAAAGATATTGTAAAAATTTTCAATACCCTTAATGTCAAAAAGACCGCCGATCTTTGGGGTAACTCCGTTGAGGTCACAAAATCTATTATCAACACAGTAGCACCTGAGTTAGCTGTAATTTACAATAAATGTGTTGAATGTGGTGTATTTCCTGACTTAATGAAAAGTAGTAAGATTATACCTTTATTTAAATCGGGTAGCACATCTGATCCCACTAACTTTAGACCTATTTCTGTGCTACCCACCTTCAGTAAAATATTTGAAAAATTAATCCTTGATGAGCTGCAAACTCACTTTTATAAAAATAATTTGTTACATAGGAAACAATTTGGTTTCACAAGAGGTCGCTCTACAACTGATGCTGGTGTTGAGCTTTTAGCTAATATTTTTAATGCCTGGGAGGATTCACATGATGCTTTAGGCATCTTTTGTGACTTGTCAAAGGCGTTTGATTGCGTTTTTCATGATACATTGGTCAGGAAATTACATCACTACGGAGTTAGGAATACTGCTCTGAATCTACTTATTTCTTATTTGGGTAATAGGATCCAGAAAGTAGACATCAATGGGAAGAGATCTCCGGGGTCTGTTGTGACAATGGGCGTTCCGCAGGGCTCAATTCTCGGCCCGTTCCTATTTCTCGTTTATATAAATGACCTACCTTATCTTATAAAAGATAATCAGGAGATTGTGTTATTTGCAGATGATACATCACTATTATTTAAACTTAAACGGCAGCAGCCGGTTACGGACGATGTAAATAACGCTCTCTCTGAAGTAGTGCACTGGTTTAATGTTAATAACTTGCTTTTGAACGAGAAAAAGACTAAATGTATCAGATTTTTGACACCTAATGTTAAGACGGTGAAAACCAGTGTAGTAATAAATGGAGACGAGTTGGATCTTGTGGACACCACTATGTTCTTGGGTATAACTTTAGATTCGAAACTGCAGTGGGGCCCACATATAGATAAATTGTCGAAAAGACTCAGTTCTGCAGCTTACGCGGTCTACAAGATACGCCAGCTAACTGATGTAGAGACAGCCAGATTAGTGTATTTTAGTTACTTTCATAGTGTTATGTCGTACGGCATTTTGTTGTGGGGAAATGCTGCCGACATTCAAACTATCTTTGTTTTGCAGAAGAGAGCTATTCGAGCAATTTATAACCTTAGTTTTAGGCATTCACTGAGGGATAAATTTAAAGAAGTTAGTATAATGACGGTCGCATCTCAATATATTTATGAAAATTTGATTTATATAAAGAAAAATATCAGTTTGTTCTCTAAGAACAGCGACATCCATAACGTCAATACTAGAAATAAAAATAAGCTTATCCTACCAATGACTAGGCTCCAAAAAATTAGTAACTCATTTAGGTGCCAAAGTATACGCTTTTACAACAAGATTCCAAGCAATATTCAAGACTTAAGTCTTAATAAATTCAAGTCCTATGTAAAGCAGAAACTATGCGAAAAGGGTTTCTATAACGTTAAAGATTATATGGACGATAAAAATGCTTGGAATTGAGCCGCTCGCTGTTGTCACAGACGCATCATTGTAATTATTTCATAACATTATTATTTTTTATTTTATCCTTTTGACATTTATAATCGAATTATTTTTTTTCAATGATTATTATTATTTTACCATCGCCTCATTTTTTACGTTACATTTTTAATAAATTGTGAATGTGAGTACCATGTAGGGTAGCTATATACACGAATTTTGTAAACGTTTGGCGGTTCTTGTTTTTTTTTTTTGTGACCCACCCAAATGTCCAGCTGATTGATAGCGTCGTGCAGCGGTCGGGTTGTTGAGCTCCCTAAAATAAGGTTTGAGCTCCGCGATGATTGAAGCAGATGTACCGTCAGTTAGGACAGGTCAACTCGAAACTGCTATGACACTTTCCTCAAAAGACCATTCCAAACGTTGCCCTACATCGTTTCACTCGCATAGTTTGTATACTACAATGTCTGGACTTTATCTGGACTGGCAAAATAGGTTTTTGTATTATAGTTATTATTTTAATAATATCGCTTTACAATACTTCATTCCAAACTGTAAAGTATGAGCATCATGCAGCTATTAGTGATACGCTTATAATCATATCATATTACTGCCTATTGTCTAGTAATATGAGTCTGTCATGCTCACTTAAATGTCTTGCTGATGGTGGCGTTGTTTATCCGGTCGTTGAGTTCCCTATAATATGGTTGAGCTGACCGATGCGGATGTGCACGTCATGCTCGTGAACGGGTGCCGTCTGTCGGGACTGGTCAGCTCTTAACTGCTATGGCAATCATAGAAGGCATATTTTTCTATTTGTTACTCTTATGTGAGTTTATTTGTTACATTAACCTGCATTATTCTCATTCTATTTCTCATACTACTGTAATGGAATTGTAATGAACTACTATTTTAAAAAGAGTATTCATGGAGTTTCTTGCCGGCTCTTCTCCATAGAACCTACCTTTTGGAACCGTGCACCTAGTCGTGACGTTTTAAAAGTGCCTGAAATCTGGTCTATTTGAAATAAAAAACTTTGACTTTGACTTTGACTTTGACTTTGAACAACATATACAAGGGCCTTTTCAAACTATCTGGTGAAATTTCACAAGTTTACTAGTTCTCTTCTTTCTTTATCTTTTTGTGTGGTTAGTGACTAACCTGGTGCCCATGGACCTCTGACTTGGCTTCACATGCCGTCGAGAAATATTTATTAGGCATGCCGGTTTCCTCACGATGTTTTTCTTCACCGTTTTTAAGCAAGTGATAATTATACAATACGCACATGAATCCGAAAAGTCAGAGGTGCGTGCCTTGGGTTCGAACTCGAGACCTATGACTTGGCACTAGGTACCATTAATAGAACAAATTCAAATAAAATAAGTACTTAAACTTTCGTTTAATAGACAAAAAAATACCTAAATAATACCAATAGCGATGAGTGCGCACGTATTTTGTTATCTAATTGACTAAGGTTAAGATTTTTTATTTTAATGTGTTTTATTAATGATACCTAGTACCCTGTGAAGTTAAGTCAGTTAATTTTAATTAACGTTGTATGAGAGGTGCTGCTCTATGCGGGAAACACACAACAATCTTCCTCCTAGCCTTTTCCCAATTATCTTGGGGTCAGCTTCCAGTCTAACCAGATGCGGCTGAATACCAGTATTTTACACGGAGCGACTGTCATCAGACCTCCGCAACCCAGTAACTGGGCAATGCCGATATCCTAAGGTTAAACCGTTTGTCAGACTTTCGAGCTTCTGACTACTCGTAACGACTGTCATAGGTATTCGTATGACACCCGGGACCGACAGCTTAACGTGCTCTCCGAGGCACGGAGGGGTCTCGATGTGTAACAAATGGTCACCCATCCACGGACTGACCGCGGCAAGCGCAGCTTAACCTCGCAAATCGTACGGTCGGCGCGGGTGTTATTTATAAAAACTTGTTTTCAACAAACGCTTCAGTACTAAAACTGAATCACTAATTGCAATTCTCCTCAACCCTTTGGGTATCCTAAAGGTGACAGTATACCTACTTAAATATTTTTTATATCGTGTCGTTACAAGTCCCGAGTACATCCTAGGTTATGTACTAGTGGTCCTAAGGGTCGTGTTTGGCGTCTAACTTGTATAAAAGAAGCCATTTCTCTGAACAGATACAATCTTTCAAAGATTTCAGTTTATATTACATACTTTGTTCTTCTTATCGTACGAGCCGCTAATAAGTTTTCCATATATATTTGATACAAATATTTGCTATACTATAAATATCAGCGAAATTTTCTCGAAACTGATACTAACTCACTTATCTTTAAATTTTAAATTATTATGCTATATAAGGGTTACTTTAAATTTACTTGCGAAACTACAATGGGTTAAAATGTATCATTAATAATATAAATATACCAACTGCCTCGTTCGTGTAGTGGTGGCAAGCGCGACTGCAGATCGTAAGGTCCTGGGTTCGATCCCCAGGTCGGGCAAAGTGTTATTGGGTTCTTCCGTGTGAAATTACTCAGTAGCAGCCCCGAGTTTGGATTTGTCCCGGTTGATGGCAATAGGCGCGCTCCCGAATTACATGGGACTTAAACATAGCGGCGAAATAAGGTTGTTACTTTAAATTTCTGCCTAACCCTTCGGGGAATACAGGCGTGTTGTTATGTTTCATTAATTCTTTACATAGTATAAAACAAAGTCGCTCCCGCTGTCTGTACGCTTAGATCTTTTAAAGTACGCAACGGATTTTAATGCAGTTTTCAGCAATAGATAGAGCGATTCAAGAGGAAGGTTTATGTGCCCCACATTAGTAGGTATCTACATTGCACCCGTGCAAAGCCGCGGCCTGTCACTAGTATTTAAATAAAGCCTAACATTTTACTTAATATGATAACAAGATTCTTACTACGTGCGCTCTTTGCTACTCATTAGTTAGGTATGTTGTTATCTAATCAAGCAAAGCTTAGATATTTTTTTCTTTGAGTGTATTCTATTAATGATACGATAGATCTCGGCCCGCACCTCTGACTTTTCGAATGTATGGATCAGAATTTGATTATCACTTGTGTTGACGGTGAAGGAAAACATCGTGAAGAAACCTGCACACCTAAGAGGGCTCCATAATGTCCTTTATGGTGTGAGTAGTCTGCCAACCCGCACCAGGCCAGCGTGTTGGACTAAGGCCTAAACCGTTCTCATTCTGAGAAGAAGCCCGTGCCCAGCAGTGGGACAATAGGGCTGATTATGCTATAGGTGGCATAATAGTCTAACTCTCTCATATAAACATAGCATAACATGACGCCTGTATTCCCCGAAGGGTTGGGCAGAGGTGTATAGTAAAACCCTCATTTCGCCGTTATGTTTAAGTCCCATGTAATAGAGGCGAGTCTATCGCCATCAACCGGGCACAAATCTAGACTCCGGGCTGCTACCAAGAAATTCCTAATGGGAAAACCCAATATCACTTTGCTCGACATGGGGATCGAACCCAGGACCCCATGCTCAGAAGTTACGCTAGCGACCACTAGACCAACAAGGCAGTCTATATTGCAAATGATAATAAACTTTATGTTTGAGTGTTGAGGTTTATAATGCACTGCGGCCACTTGAGCGACGTGATTTTGTTTCTAATCCTTAATCTAGTACTATTGTTGATCGAAGTATGAAGTATAATATTCCAAAATATACTGTTCTTCTACTACAGTACAAACAAAATCTAATCCAAGATTGGCCACGGTACATACATCAAAGTGAACAGCGAAGACGGAGGATGAATAACTAACACGGGGGGGCATGTAAAGGTCAAAGCCTGTGTTTAACTTTAACCTAGTCAGGTAAAATGTAATCTTGTAGACGGAACTATCAATTACTTTAGTTAAAGTAAACTTTACATACATGTACCTATTACAGGTCGATAAGTCCCCTTTCTAACCTAATACCTTAGTTAGCGAACTGTGGGCACAGAGTAATACACACTACGTACGTACAGAAACTTCACAAATAAATCAACATAACATCACGCCTGTGTTCCCCGAAGGGTTGGGCAGAGGCGTATAGTAACACCCTCATTTCGCCGTTATGTTTAAATCCCATGTAATAGGAGGCGAGCCTATTGCAATCAACCGGGCACGAATCCAAACTCCGGTCTGCTACAGAAGAATTCCACACGGAAAAACCCTATAACACTTTGTCCGACCTGGGGATCGAACCCAGGACCTCACGATCAGCAGTCGCACTTGCCACCACTAGACCAATGAGGCAAATAAATCAAATGTCCAGAAAAATGTGCTGCACGCATGCGAAATTGAGCTTTAGTTTTACGTGATAGCGCTCCTTTTCCGTTGTGCATTCGCGGTCTTAGTACATTTCGCATCGGTCACTCATTAACATTCAGTTTGGTTTTCTTTTGTGTTTCACTCCGGAGATGAAGACGTGTTTTCATACCTAAGCAGCGGAATTACAGTCCTATTGCGGGCTTACATAGTTTTATTCTGTTTACCCTTTTAGGATTATAGGTGGTAATGTTCAGCATTATATTAGACCAAAGATTCCTTAACATGACCTCATATAGCGCGCTATTAAGATCTTTTGGGATAATGTCATAACCACTACGGTTGGCTAGCTGCTTGGTGTCTGTAGTGTCTTGATGCTAAGATACTAATAAGGAGGTGCTTCTGCTCATACACCGGGTCTTCATCCATCAACCCATACAACCTTGGTAAAGGATGTGAATTTCGTGGAGTTGACCTGTTTTTAACAAACACAGCAGTTATACACAATATACACATTTTTTTTGGTACGGAACCCTAAAAACCAAATAAAGTGTACATTTGGTAGATGTAGTGAAAGGCTGGCATGTCCAGCCAATGACGTCATTGAATCTAAGTCAATAGCCAAGCATAACGATTGTGTGTTCGTAACATTTCATAACAGCACGGATGTAGGACGTGAATATTTTACTGGAAGAGTAATTTACTTAGCATTTATCTTTAGGTACGCTGTTGGTTCTTGAAAATAATAGGGTATCGCCTTTAGTCTCGCGAGTATCGTGCTGGGTGACGAAGGGATTATGTCAAGCGAATGAGTAAGAGCGTCCTCTTGCTAATAGCAATATACTGGGAACACAAATCCGTGTTCCAAGTGTAGTGATACCGGCAATTTTCATGAACATCAATTAAAGTGGTCGTGAGAGAATTAGCGAATACAACAAAACAGAAAAAATAATAAGCACTTTTGAACGTCAACTACAGAGCACAGCGTCCATATTCAATACCTTTCACCGTTTTCTAGTACTTTTGATGGGAAGAAAAAACTGCGCATCAAACTCCCCGCTTGCTGAGGACCTTAATTTTTGGTCTTTTGAGACGAACAATATTTAGTAGGTAGTAGATGTCCTCTATTCTAGTGGTCTTTCCGTTCTTCCTAGCCTTTTCCTAACTATGTTGGGGTCAGATTTCAGTCTAAACAGATGCGGCTGAATACCAGTATTTTACATGGAGCGACTGTCATCAGACCCCCGCAATCCAGTTACTGGGCAATGCCGATATCCTAAGATTAGACCGGTTGTCAGACTTTCGGGCTTCTGACTACCCGTAACGACTGACATAAGTATTCGTATGACATTCGGGTCTACTCCGGTTCTAGTGGTCTTTTAGTGGCTGACAATTATTATGAAGACAAAACTCCTGAAATCACCATTACCCTTTACAAGTTTACCGATACAGTATGATTTTGTAGCCATGAAGCTGAATAGCATGGTGTTACAGACACGAGTCAGAAGATTATCTGTAATCTACAAACTGCCATTTCCATTCCCCGGACTTCGTTGTTCCACGAAGCGATTCCCGTCACGCGCGAGCCCCGCTGACGGATTGGTTGGAGGCCACCGCAGCATACAGATGTACGCCGGATAGTTTTCATAAAGATGGCCAGGATTATGAGGAATGTAGCCGCCCGTCACGATCCCACCTTTATGCGTTATTTATTTGGGGGTTAGCGGATTATGTCTGTTTAGACGTTTTGCTGTGTAGTTTAGCTTGGTTTGTTGTCGCTAATGCTTGGTTTAGGACAGGGTTGACAGAATTGCTGTCTAAGATGTCATGAGTTTAATTTTTAGTCGGGCATTTTTAATTTATGTTTATATAGGTATTATAAAGCAAATAAGTGTAGATGCAGTGCTTGTAATCTTTCTTTCTTTTCGTATCGTCGGTACTTCATTATCTATGAGTTATAATGCTTGCGCCCAGTAGGTAGCCACATTAATTGCAGCTTCGGTGGCGCTCATGGAAGGTGAAGGTGGACGGACATTTGGGACACTCCAGCAAGTGGGTCATGGTTCATGAACCATGTCCCAGTGCTCGTAATAACATTTTGCATGCGTATAGGCACCAATGGTAGTACCGCTGGAACGGTCGTGGCCGTAGCAACTCTCTGATCCGATTGGTCGAAATCCTGTCAAACAGGTTTATACAGGGCGTGTGGACATGCATTTCCACAAATGGACAGCTCAGCATAAGACTCGTTGCGACTGTATTTATGTTTAAATCTAGTTAACGCTTTCCTTAAATATCCACTTCACATCATCCTCAACCGTCCCTGTGCAATACCTACAATCCTATCCACCCCACACAACAATAACCCCCTATCTTCCGCCAACATATTCATCAGGACTTGGCAAATAAAGTTACGGATAGCTCATTGCTATGTACCGAATGGAGGCGGATAACCGTAGGTTAGACTAATTGGGGGTATACATTACTTTCTTCCCCGTATCATCAATGGGGTAATGGCTACTTGGCATTCGGTATGTGTAACTCTCATATAGTTTTCATATGGAACGTTTTGAGGGAATAGAAACCTATCTGTTCACTAAACTTATAATGTAAGAGTCTTCGTCTTCGTCGTGTTCTGCCTAGCCTTTTTCCCAACTATGTATGTTGGGGTCAGCTTCCAGTCTAACCAGATGCGGCTGAATACCAGTATTTTACACGGAGTGACTTATCAGACCTCCGCAACCCAATTACAGCGCAATGCCGATATCCTGAGGTTAGGTCAGTTGTCAGATTTTCGGGTGTCTGACTTCCCGTAACGACTGTCATAGGTATTCATATGACACCTAGGATGAACTGTTTAACGTGGTCTCCGAAGCACGGAGGGGTCTCGATGTGTAACAAACGGTCACCCATCCACAGACTGGCCGCGGTAAGCACAGCTTAACCTCGCAAATCGTAAGACCCGCGCGGTTGGTAACTAGCCACGAGCCCCTCCATCCGCCCCTTCGTCGTGTCTATGATTCATAATGATTATTTCAGACAAAACTTTGTCATTTCAATAGCACCGTCGTTGGTCTCTGGTGTGGCCATGATTATACTTCCGACATTCCGAAGATCTTTAAAAGATTCAGCAGGTTCATTGTCTTAAACTTCCAGTTCTCTAAACAGTGGTATTAGATTCAATATGATAAAAGCGACATTTATTTTCAAAAACCTAGGACCATTTATAATTAGTGTGTCCCGTGAACTACGTCCCGTCTGATTCGTCCTGACCATAATCACTTGTAACTCGTGTACTGATATACAGCGTGTTGTGTGTAGTGGGTAATTGTGTTTGTCATAGTTAACAGGGAATCCTCGCCCCGGGCGTTCGGGATTGACGACTGGGAGCTCAGCAGAGGCCAAGCGACAGGAGGTAGCGGGGCTGTGTTACATAGAGTTTTTTTTAGTATTGTATTTGTTCGTTTCGCCAGTTATGTTTAAGTCGCATGTAATAGGGGGCGAGCCTATTGCCATTAACCGGGCACAATTCCAGACTCCAGGCTGGTACTGAGAAATTCCTAATGGAAAAACAAAATAACACATTGGCCGACCTGGGGACCGACGAACCCTGGACCCCATGCTCAGCAGTCGCGCTTGCGATCACTATATCAACAAGGCAGTATTTGTTTTTACATAATATAATCCCGGTATTTGGAGACCTCAATTCATGTGTAGTAAAAAACCAGTTATACAATCGATAACAGAGGACAAGATATGATGAAAATTACATTCACTGCTTTGCTGATGATCGAAAAAGAGAACTTTATATGATCTACGTGTCTTCTTCAACCTTGAAGTTGGCAAAATCACCGACTAACGATGGAAATACAACCATAATTTTTGTAAACGGGATAAAATTATGTTGTCCGCAACTCTTTGAGTAAGAAAATATATGTGATATTTGTGCAACCATAGGTAAATAATATTTTTTATGGTAAATCTGTATTAAGAGGCCTTTCCAGTTTCACAGCCGTCTCGCTCTAAGTTTAAGCCTTTTTTAACCGACTTTCAAAAAAGGAGGAGGTTCTTAATTCGACAGTATGTATTTTTTTTGTATGCTTGTTCCGCGATGTCTTTGCTAATTGTAAACCGATTTTAATGATTATTTTTTGTTTGAAAGAGTATTCTTTCGAAGTGGTCCCATTCAAATTTGATGAAGATCTGATGAAGAACTTCGGAGATAGACAATTTGAAGTCGGTTTTATTTTTGTTAAAAAGTGATTATTAAAGATTTAAAGAGATATTGAAAAATGTAATCTGTAGAAGTTTAATGTACCCATCTTCTGAGTGTCATCGTAAATATTTAAACAATAGTATTATTTCCATACATGATTTATATACCCATAGAAGAAAAAAAATAAAAGACAAATTTACTTTCTCCTCCTCTTTCAAGGCAACAGATCAAGACGAAACCATGTTTCCCATATTTATAATGGTATCTTGAAGGATGTTTATAGAATACATTTTTCAATATCGTCTAAAATCTCTTTAAATCTTTATAAAAGACCATAAGTTAGAGTGAGACGGTTATAAAACTGGAACGGCTTCTTAAACAGCATTTGTTATCCCATGTAGACATCTCTATCCGCCTTTCCTCTTCAAGTAGGCCGATTATTCATTGATTGGTCTGAATATTTTTTTCCACACCAAACCACCACAGAACAAAAATTCTAAGCAATTCTAAACTCCAATTCCTTTACTCCACAAAACCGCTTACCGCTTATCCCTTGCGCTTCTCCTCGATACTTCGGTATTATTAGCTTTATTCTAGGGAAATCCGCTTTGTTTCCCCGCTAGTAAATACTGAAATATATATGAGCGCAATTCTGCTCGCCATAATTGGGGCTAGGGTACGAGCCGCACAATGTTTGTGATATTAACGGTTTATATTATCAGTGGTTAAGACTACGTTCAATTCGCTCTGGGGAGGAATCTGACGGAGGGACGTGAGGCTGCCTACAAGACGTATTTTTATGGGGTTGTTTAAAGTAACTGACTCGTTGGTCTAGTGGTTGCAAGCGAGACTGCTGATCGTGAGGTCCTGCGGGTTCGATTCGCAGGTTCGGTTTTATGGAGTGTTTTATGGTGTTTCCATTAGGAATTTCTTAGTAGCAGTCCGGAGTCTGGATTTGTGCCCGGTTGAAGGCAATAGGTTCGCCCGCTATAACATAACTGGCGAAACGAGGATGTACTAAAAAAAAACACCTCTGCCGAACCCTTCGGGGAATACAAGGCGTGATGTTATGTTATGTTTAAACTGAGTGTAGCTTGTTACCTCTTATTGACGTCACTTGACTCTTATCTAGAGTAGATTTAGAAGTGAAAACTAATTTTCTCGCTACACCTTTTAGTTAATTTTGTGTTTAATTAGGTTGCTTTCAAGACAGTTTAATAATTTCTATGACATAAACCAAGCTTCATTGTTTTGGAATTTTATTAGTTGGTCGCCATTTTAGATTTTGGAGTAGGAGTAGCATTGGTATGAAAATAGTGGCGGACTTACCCCCAAAAAAAATCATGATAGTTGTGTAAAAATGTCTAATGAATTTGTAAGAATACGATTTTCCTTAAAACTGTTTCTTTTAATCTACCTATATACGCCACATGAGAATTATGCAGCACGACGAATGTCTAACAGACTACAGCGACAACAATGACAGTTGTCAAATGGAACGTCACAAATCCTACATGGCGATATCACGATTTTACACGCAGATAGTATATATACAACTTCCCAACATCAACCGTTGGGTAGTGGCCCGCCAGCCATAAGACCCGCCTGGTTGGAGGATCCTCCCTTTTCGTTGAAAGAACATCATACCTCGTTCCTCCACAAAACGTTGCCCCCCATTTTCATTTATCTTGTATCGTGGCTGCGTTAACAGACACAATAAATCTCACATGAATAAACACACGGAACAATCTTTGATGTAAAACACCAAATGCGGTGGTACGGGTGTGACAGCCGTTGTTGCATGGCGACGCTCGCGATGGCAGACACATGACGGCAGACCTTCGTAACTCGCCCGCTCCCTTCGTTTTACAAAATTAGTTCCGATGTTTCACATCTGCTAGGCGGCCCGCGACGGTTGGTTTTTTAGCCTACATTAATTTATTTGCTACGTGTGGGAAATAAACCCGCGACTTGTAGCGCAGAAGCCGGTCGCTTAACCAATCAAGCCTACTACTCATTAACATTTTTGGATAAGGGTGAAAAGGAATCAAAGAACAGTGGAGCATGCTAATTGCTGTGTGTTTACCTATTATTAAATCGATTTTTAAGGCCCTAATTACACTATCATATATTTATCATACAAATATGATTTCATATCTGTCAAATTCTATGTTCATAGTTAAATGATGCTGATCTTCATGTTTACATATTACACTTATGATCATATAAACGTCGTACTTAATCCAGATGGATAACGATTTAGCCGTGTTTTACGTTGTCATTTTGACGCCATTTTTGAGGTTAGACGAATATGATTATATTTGTACGCTTGCTGTCAAATAGGATCCACTTTTTTTTTTCTTTTTTTTTCTCGTTGGAAAATCCTCATGGATGTCCCTCGCCCGGGGAAGGCGAGGGGGTCTGCCGGACTCTTACCGGCTAAAAACCAACGGTTTTCCTTCTCCTGACCGTACGGCCGGGGTCGCGGGATTCGCAAAAGCATGCACCGCAACCCCGGCAGGTCCCGGTCCGCCAACCCTCGGCGGACCTCTCTGTGGGGCCTAGCCCCACGTCCTCCTGAGAAGCGCGCACGGAACACGGCGCGCCGCTTTCTCGGGCCTGTTACTGGTCGGGGGCGACGGGTAAATAGGATACCCTAACTGTAATCATAAACAATATGAATCATATGTAGTTATTATACCGTCATAGGTTCTTTATATTAAAATGACTCATACATCTCTGATCATATTTGTATGATAGTGCGATATGGGCCTAATAGAATTAATTGATTGTTCCCTACTCCCAGTTTACGACAGGAATTAATTCAATGATGTCAAGCTTGTGATTTGATTGTTCGGAAATAACGGCGATAGTCAATTTTTACGAGAAACAAAATGTGCTTTAAATTTTTTATTACGTCCTGGCCGTAAAAATCCAGGCCAATGCAAATAAATTGCAGGATAAGTACCTATTACACGGCTCTTAGGCCACCAGCACACGGGTCATTCGACACAGCCACAAGTGGCTGGCCACACGTGTGCGCCGCTCCCTGCAAAATGTATTGAAAAGTTAGTCAGTAGCTTGTGGCGGGTATTTTTTGACATAATTTAAAATCACGCCTGTATTCCCGGCAGGGTTGGGCAGAGGTGTATAGTAGCCCCACATTTCGCCGTTATGTTTAAGTCCCATGTAATAGGGGGCGAACCTATTGCCATCAACCTGTCACATATCCAAACTCCGGGCTGCTACTGAGAAATTCCACACGACAAACCCAATAACACTTTGCCCGACCTGGGGATCGAATCCAGGACTACACGATCAGCAGTCGCGCTTGCCACCACTAGACTAACGAGGCAATTACTTTTGACTATTATTTTATATTATGATATACAGACACCTAGGTACACGTGACGAGTGAAAATGAATGACACCTAGGTATCTTTTCTTTTGTTGTTTTCATTAAGAAATGTTTGACACAATCTTGCTGACATAAAACAAACACTAAGTTTGCTGGAGTAACCTAACTTCACCTACATAGTATTACACAGGGTGTATTTATACACCTCGTCAAGTGGCTTCCAAACAACCTCAAATCCTTATAAGTGCGATGTAAATAAAAGGCACACACGGGTCATGCAATATAAAACGGCGGCGACGGTTTATTTCGACATTTGTCGCAAATAAATCACAATTTGAGAAGAACTATAGTGGTGCTTTGCCAAGAGATGCCGCGGCACAAGTGCCGAGCTGAAGGACAAGAATATACGGGGGTGGAATTGAGGTGGGGACGCCTGTGACGCGAATTGACTGATCCACATCATCTGCCTATTCTACATACATAATCACGCCTATTTCCCATTGGGGTAGGCAGAGACTATACATTTCCACCTGCTAGGATCCCGATTCACCTTTTTCGCTTCATCTACATTCATTAACTTTCTCACTCATGCTCGTTGGTTTAGGGTGCTACCAACTTGGCCTTTTTTGAGAACGTCCGCGATTTTCCCCCATTTGTTCGCCGAGGTCGGCCCCTCTCAACTGTTCCATCCACACTCGCCTTGTACACTTGTTTCGTTAATCTCCATCGTCCATCCTCTCTACATGACCAAACCACCTTAACATACCTTTCTCAATCCTTCTCACTACATCTTTTTACACTCCACAACGTTCCCATATCAGCCTGTTCCTTACAGCTAGTTCACACAGAAACTGTTTACAGGAACCGTTTTTATTTTGGTGATGGCGCCTGTAGTTGTATGAGCGAGTTTACATACACGACAGTATTCCGAATCCAGTAAAAATATACTGGATCCGTTATTTTTATCGTATCCTGTCTGCCAGATGCGACGCAGATGTCATTTGTTTAACTGATCCATCGGTACAGGTGTGAACAACACATCCAGTACCGACGGATCCTTTAAAACGGCTCGACTGTGTGAACGGGCGCTTACTTTATCTTTCAAAGTTACATAGCCTATTTTAAGCCTTTAAAAAAGCTGCTTAATGACAGTGTACAGTAGTGGCTACTAAGCGACTGAAAATTCAGTCACCTATTCTGTGTTAGTTGGAAAAGGGCTACTTATCCAAAATACTATTAAAGTATCCATAATGATAAATAAGTTTTGTTCTTCAACTTTCCCCAAAAGTCGATAAAATACAGAGTAAATAACTGTTCAAAAATTTCATAGTAATACCCTAAAATCTAACTATCATTAGCTGTGTTTACATTTTAGGTTATGTTTGGGATCACGGATTAGTAACGGATTAACTAAATTCTAATAGAACACAGGAGAGATTATCGATCCTTTATATTATGTTGTCAAAGGCTAGAAGATCCATATTTGTATTGAGAGCATTCCTATTAGTAAAATCATGGCACTTTATTCAGATTCTTCTTTTTCCTACTCGACTGCTTGTACATGGTCTTGTGGACCGTTTCTACGTAATCGGGCAGTTATTGGCGAGACTTGAAGGGTCTCCAACCAATGGAGACGAGAGTAAAATACGTAACCTAAGCTGACTACTACTACTAACATCACATCATGACTACTAGCAACAACAGCACTAAGGGCGAATTTACAGATTCTCTCAACGGCATTTATTTGTAATAGATATCTTTCTTTCTGTCTATCAGTCTGTTGGCCCGCGAAATTTATTTTTTCGACTTTTTATGTTTTGCCAACGTAAAATATGAACGTCTTTAAAAGTCGTAATTTTATTAATTTCGCGTAAATTGTATAATTATGTGTGTATTTATTTACCTTTTAAAACTTTTCTTTTGCTTGAATAAAAAACAGTAAAAAAATTATAAATAATTCGAAAAATTAATAATTTGGCGGGCAGTACGAAAGCATCGCCTTAATAACAAACACACAGACATTATGAACGGGCAAAGTTATTATAACTAAAATTTTAGGATTATGTACACACAAGTAACATTTGTCGGTAAATTGCGTAGACTAAAAAGTAATTACGTATGTATATTTTGAGACCTCAGTTTATTTAAATGTAGGAACAACAAGGTTCGGGGTATGTAGAACATAAATATCATGTTTTAACGTCTGTGTTTTATAGAGGTCGTCTTGTAACTACGAGACTAATAAAGTTGGGTTTGATTCTCAGGTAGGGTAAAGAGTAAATATAGTTTTATATGTTGCAAATTTTAGTAATTAATTATAGAATTAGTATAGAGGGGTTCGTGGCTAATTACCGACCGCACATATCATAAAATTTGCGAGGTCAAGCTCCGTTTGCTGCAGTCAATCTGTGGGTGGGTGACCGTTCGTTACACATCGAGACCCCTCCGTGCTTTGGAGAGCACGTTAAATTAATTGTCCCGGGTGTCATACGAATACCTATGATAGTCGTTACGGGAAGTCAGAAGCCCGAAAGTCTGACAACCGGTCTAACCTTAGGATATCGGCATTGCCCAGTAACTGCGCTGATGGTAGGTAGATGGTAGATGGGAGGTCTGATGGTAGTCGCTCCGTTTAAAATACTGGTATTCAACCGCATCTGCTTAGACTGGAAGCTGACCCCAACATAGTTGGGAAAAGGCTAGGCAGAACAATTATAGAAATAGTATAGTTAGGACCGTGAATGTCGTAATGCGTTCTCTCGTGACTCGGTTAATGAAGATAAACTCGATTTTGATAAAGGAAATAATAATGTTAATCAGCGAATTAGAATCGCCTTTGGGAAATTTTAGTAAAGTGCAGTAGCGGTGCAGGACGAATTTCGTACAATGACACGTCACTACTTATCTCTGTCGCTCGCGCAGAAATATCTTGCCGTCGCGCTCGCACAGATGCGGTGACCGCCGTCAACACAGATTGCAATTGGTTGTAGGCACAAAGGTCATTGTACGAAATTCTTCCTGCTCCGCGACTAGACTTTAGTAGTAGAGCACTTTGTGAAATGGTTCGTCCGGGGAAGTATTACCACTTTACTTATTTCTACGGCCAAGCAGGTTTGCTGTGTTCCAGTTTGAAGGGCATGGGTGCCGGTGAAATTAAGTCACATGAGATTTTCCAACTTTGTCTCTAAGGTTGGCAACGCATTAGCAATCCTCTTGGTGTTGTAGGTGTATATAGGCGACGGTTACCACTTACCATCTGGTGGGCTATCGGTTTGATAACCAGCACATAGCAAAAATATTGGATGAAAAGTACCAATTAAAGGTTACAAAAAATCCTTTAAAAAAACTTTTAAGTTAAACGGTTTTATCTGGCAGTACTCCTGTAGCATCAAGATTTGAGGATTGAAGGTTGAAATTATTATAATGTTGTATTGTCATGGGAATAGAATTTGTGTGCGAAGTTTCAGGAGAAACGGTTAAGCAGAAGTAGTTAAAAATCTGTCGCAAGATTTGCATCAAACAAACAAACAAAATACGAAGTGAAGCTAATTAACATAACATCACGCCTGTATTCCCTGAAGGGTTGGGCAGAGGTGTATAGTAACATCCTCATTTCGCCGTTATATTTAAGTCCAATGTAATAGGGGACGACCTTATTGCCATCAACCGGGCACAAATCCAAACACCGGGCTGCTACTGAGGAATTCCACACGGAAAAACCCAATAACAGTTTGCCCGACCTAGGGTTCGAACCCAGGGCCTCACGAGCAACAGTCGCGCTCGGCACCAGACCAACGAGGTAGTGAAGCTAATTAAAACCGTTATAAAACGCCGCATTTATTTCCACAATGTGCACCAGTATGTTTCCACGTCAACCTGGCGGCTTGCATCGGCGATGTTGATATGAACTTATATTCTTTGCATTTACATAACCTATTTCAGAAAGACTTTACGTTCTCTAGATGTTCACTTTGCGCAAAATACTATTGTTTAGATCAAAATGAGATGGATGAAACTTATGACGAATTTATGCAGGTACAACTTGAGAAAGGGAATATGACAAGAAGAAGGTAGTAGCAGCATTCTGTGTACTAATAACATCTGATCATTAATGCGACTGCCCTTTTGGTCTAGTGGTGGTAACCGCGACTGCTGATCGTAAGGTCGTGGGTTCGATCTCCAGGTATTATTGATTTTTTCCGCGTGGAATTCCTCAGTAGCAGCTCAGAGATTCGATTTATGCCCGGTTGATAGCAATAGACTCGCCCCCTTTTCATGGGACTTAAACATAACGGCTAAATGAGGGTTTTACTATACACCTCTGCCTAACCCTTCGGGGAATATAGGCGTGATGTTATGTATGTTTTATGTTTAAGTCAGTTGTGGATTGATTTGGTTTCTTATCTCATTTTGTCTACGAGTTTCGTAACAAGAGAAAATTACATAACACATCAAGTTGTACGACAACTGATTTATCGAAACGTTCCGAATCAGCGCCATGGTTCAATCTTAGTGGTTGCTATGATGGCTGTGTTTAGCAGTGGAAGTACACGGGTTGATGTCATGTGTGGTGTAATCCACTGATATGCAACCACTTTTCATCGTTTCTTTATTCAAGGTTAGTCGGAAAGGGGGTACTAAGCCGAAAGGGTGTTAAAGTACCCATAATAAGAGATAACTTTTGTTCTACAACTTTCCCCAAAAATCGATAGTTTTAGAGAAATAGCTTTTCAAAGATTTCGTAAAAAATATGCTAAAATCTATCTGTCCATAGCTATGATCAGCTGTTTTTAAATTTAATTTAATAATTTAGGTCATATTTGGGGTCACGGATTATAAAATTAATTTTCTGAATTCATAACTAAAGCAGGTATTTTTTTTAAACTAAAATAAAAATCTCTTTGCATGCAAATAAAAATGATCCAATTTGAAATTTTAACACTTGCTTTAAGGCTCATTTACACGGAGCAAGTTTCCTGAAGTAAGTCTCATGCTATCTCTGTTTTTGTCGTAGAGAAAGACAAAGGCAGAACGAGTCTTGCTTCGAGAAACTATCCTCGTGTAAATCAGCCTTTAAAATAGTCATCAGTAATACTTTAGGTGGCCCGCGGCTTAGTATCCCCGTTCCGACTAATCTTGTAGAGTTGACAAAAAAAAAAATCTGTAAACCTATTCTATTTAATTTTTGTGCAAGGAGTAGATTCACGTCGATTATACAAAAAGTGGGGTTCAAACTCGATCGCAAGTCCGACACCAATTCGTTTAGGCTGTTACACGGGTTAACAGAAATCATCCACTCGAAATGAGCTCACTCTTATCACAGGCACTTGATTAAAGCAACCCCCATTCAATTTTTCCTATCTCCCATAACATTAGGCTGAATTATTTCAATAAAGACCCCCTTAATACCCCATAATTCCGCGCTAGAATACCCCAGCAACAAAATAACGTGCATGTTTGTAAAGTGAGTGAGCGTCATGGGGGCCATAATCCGGGGTATCCCATAAACCGTCCGAATCGTTTATTCATTGGCACATCAAACGCCCTAGTTAAAATTGTATTCCTCGCTGTTCACTATCGCAGCTGATGGTGTGGCTTGAGATGGTTTTGGTTTTTTGTCATGGTGGCTTGGAGATTACGGACCCGTTTCTTTAGTATCAGGTTGCGGGTTATAACCTGGATTGTATCAATGTAGACTGCCTCGTTGGTCTAGTGGTGGTAAGCGCAACTGCTGATCGTCAGGTCCTCGGTTCGACCCATATTGTAAAAAAAACAATTTGCCGAATCAAACCGAAGAGAGTCGACGAGCTACGAAGGTCTGCCGTCATGTGTCTGCCATCGCGAACATCGCCACGTAGCAGCCGCTCTCACACCCTTACCGCAGCATTAGATGTTCCACATCAAAAAGTCACATTGGTACAAACACATAACATAACATAACGCAACATCACGCCTCGTATTTCCTGAAGGGTTCGGCAGAGGTGTATAGCAACACCCTCATTATCCAGTTATGTTTAAGTCCTATGTAATAGGGGGCGAGCCTATTGCCATTAACCGGGTACAAATCCAGACTCCGGGTTGCTACTGAGAAATTCCTAATGGAAAAACCCAATAACACTTTACTCGACCTGGAGATCGAACCCTGGACCCCATGCTCAGCAGTCGAGCTTGCGACCACTAGACCAACAAGGCAGTCCATAGCATAACATAGAGATAAAAACACTTCATAGAGCCCATTTGCGGAGTGGTCGCTGCATAGCTGCAACAAAGGCTTACACTTAGAAAAGTTAGGTTAGTTCTGAAATTAAACACGATAACACACGCTCTACATTATTTCTTAGGCCCCAATTACACTATCATATATTAATCATACAAATATGATTTCATATCTGTCAAATTCTATGTTCATAGTTAAATGATGCTGATCTTCATTTTTACATATAACACTTGTGAGCCTTGAGTTTGAACTGAAGATGAATATGTCAAAGACTAAAGTCAGGACCAACAGTTCACCACGAAACGAGCAAGTAGATGGGGAGAAAATGCATCATGTCCAAGATTACATCTACCTGGGCCAAGTAGTCTCCTTGCAGGACAAACAAGATAAAGAAATTACAAGACGTATCGAAAACGCCTGGAAGAGCTACTAATCCATGAAAGAGCAGTTCAAGAGCAATTTGCCCATATCACTAAAACGCAAGCTCATGGACATGTGCATTCTTCCCATCTTGACATATGGTGCACAGACTTGGTCTTTGACCAACATCCAGAAGTCTGAACTCAAGGTTTTCCAAAGGGCTATGGAGCGCAGCATACTTGGTGTTAAATTAACAGATCGCGTTCGAAACACAATACTGCGCTCCAAAACTCAAATTGTAGATGTGGCTCAAAAGGCCGCCCAGCTGAAGTGGGGCTGGGCAGGACATGTCTACCGTATGCCGAACGAGCTGTGGGCCCGTATAGCACAAGACTGGAGTCCCGAGACAGCGAGACGGGGTCGCGGCAGACCGCGGAGAAGATGGCGGGACGAGTTGGATGTCTTTCAAGATAATTGGCATGAAGCTGCACAGAATCGTGGCAGATGGAAAGAATGGAGGGAGGCCTTTGCCCAGCAGTGGGACAGTACAGGCTAAATATAATAAAAAATAATATAATAACATTTGTGATCATATAAACGTCATACTTATTCAAGATGGATAACGGTTTAGCCGTGTTTTCCGTTGCTATGAATTAATTGCATTAAAAAAGAAGATAAAAACGTTTAAAAATAAAACAAAAAATAAAAGTCGTATTTGGGTTAGATCATGGCTAACCCAAATACGACTTTTATTTACTTTATGGCATATACTCGAAGAACTTAGATTGGAAGATAAAAAGTCTATTAATATTATTAAATCTAATATTTTTGTTGTCTCGATATGCCAGTCGAAATGCTTGCATTTTGACGCCATTTTTGAGGTCTAGACGGATATGATCATATTCGTACGCTTGCTGTCAAATAGGATACCCTAACTGTGATTATAAACAATATGAATCATATAGTTATTATACCGTCATAGGTTCTTCATATTAAAATGACTCATACATCTCTGATCATATTTCTATATCTTAAGCTCCGTACTCACATACGGTTTTACTCGATCGAGCTATCATGTCGAGTAAAAACCATGGCATAGGCTTTCGTCCACACATTCAACATTATCGAGTGACGCGCACCGTTCAGTATTAGTTTAGTAGTTTTGGCTCACTTCGAGTAGGTGCGAAGGAAATTACTTTTATTTAATTCCATCGAGCCGGCTCGATGCGAGCCTCCGAGCTGTGAATTTTGCGGTCCACACGTTAATATTTACTCGTTTTGGGGTAAAACTATCGAGTAAAATCGTATGTGAGTACGGAGTTTTAGAATTACTCTGTATTAAAAACATTGAATAAGTTAAACGTATAGGCCAATATTTTGATTCATCTTTATGCTCTGAGAAGCGCTTTACATAAATATTATTAAGATGATCTTCGTTCGGTGTGAAGATCAATTTTGAGCATAATGAAGTGTTTACCACTCTCTCGTTAACTTTGATCATACCGGTCTTGTTTTGTGTCTTGTAAAATAGGCAATTTTCACTCAAAGCGATAATAAAATTGGAGAGCTGTTGAAATATCTTGAAGGTTGAAAGCTGTTTTTACGGGGTGTCCTGCGTAAGCGACAAACGCGGCGCGACGCGACACAACGTGGAACAAATACGCGTTACGTCGCGTTTCGCTACATAGGCCGCTAGTAGGGAATGCCGTTGTCTTAATCGCGTCTGTCGCGTTCGTCGCTTACGCAGGACACCCCGTTAACCCCCGACGAAAAAGAGGAGTGTTATAAGTTTCCGAATTCTTTGTCTGTCTGTAGCTCCGTATCTCCCAAACGGATGAACCTATTACAATGCGTTTTTTTTGTTTGGAAGCTGGTTTCACAGGGATGGTTCTCAACTATATTTAACTAGCTTTTTCCCGCAGCTTCGCTTGCGTGATTTATTTCACCCCCTTAGGGGAGGAATTTTGAAAAATCCTTTCTTAGTGGATGCCTACGTTATAAAAGGTACCTACTGTCAAAATTTCAAGTTTCTAACCCCAGCCGTTTAGGTTGTGCGTTGATAGATCAGTCAGTCAGTCAGCTTCTCCTTTTATATATATAGATGATAATCACTTCAGTCATTTCAAGTTTTATTATAAGTACCTTAAACTTTTCATGCAAATAAGTACCGGTTGTGTGGGTTTCAGTTAAAATATACTAGCAATAACATTGCCTAGCATAGTCATGATCCTCATCTTATAGGGTCCGTTTCTTATTATTTTTGCATCAGATGCACCTCAGTACTCTGACGGTCGAGACCCAGCTAGAAGATATACTACATAACATCATGCCTGTATTCCCCGAAGGGTTGGACAGAGGTGTATAATAACACCGTCATTTCGTCGTCATGTTTAAGACCCATGTAATAGGGGGTGAGCCTATTGCCATCAACTGGGCACAAATCCGAACTTCGGGCTGCTATTGAGGAATTCCACACGGAAAAACCCAATAACATTTTGCCCGACCTGGGGATCGTACCCAGGATCTCACGATCAGCAGTCGCACTTGCGGTGGCAAGCTAGTGGTGACTAGACCAATGAAACAGAAGATATTCTGTTTCATGTTAAATCATGTCATACATTTTTTTCGCCTCCGAACTTGCCTCCTGTTTATGACATATCCCATGACATGCAAACTGATGTCTCTGCGCACAAAAAATAACCAAATTTCCTCACCCGACGGGCGGACAATTTCCTGGACACCTGTCACCTGACACACCAAATATTCACCTATTCCCAATCCACCGTCAAAAATTGTAACAATACACGATTTTTTAATCAACCTCACTTCTGAAAAGATTAAAAAATGTCATATTGTATACAGGAACGCCATCGTGAGTGACGCGGCGTTCCCAAGCGAATTTTAAAACAATACTGCCAGGTAACTAGACAGGATTAGACTGAATATAAAAAGCCCCACCTGTTGTTTATGATCATTAATCATTGGAGCAATTGCTGAACAAATTTATCTTTATCAAGGCCTCCAAACGACGGGAGTTCGTATAATGACTCGTAAACATTTTTGATAATAAAATAAAGAAGAGTAATAACAGAAAGTTTGTGTTTCTTGTTTAGAGAATTGCGTTAAAGTTTAGACTCCGAGCCCCGGGCACGATTTTATGGGAATGTTTGATGTTGATTTTTTGTGGAAACGGTGTTGTAAAGATAATAATTGTAATCAGTGGAGTGTTGATGGTTTTATTATAATTTGTAGTAAGCGTTTTTTTTGTCTAGGTCACAATGGAAGCTAATGAATAGATTGTTAGCAATGCCAAGTCATAGGTCTCGAGTTCGAACTCAAGGCACGCACCTCTAACTTTTCGGATTCATGTGCGTATTGTATAATTATCACTTCTTAAAATCGGTGAAGGAAAACATCGTGAAGAAATCGGCATGCGTGAGAGATATTTCTCGACGGCATGTGAAGCTAAATCCAATGGGTGGCATAAACTCTGATACCAGGTTAGTTACTAAACAACCGAAAATAAGAAGAAAAATAGATTACACGGTGAGAGTGACTTGTCAGTAGGCCGCTACTGCCACTGTATACTCACACGGCAGTAGCTCGCGTTGCTTCGACTTGTCACACGATGGCGAGTAGCTGTCGTTGGGTGAGTAGGAGCTGCTCCAAGCGTACGAGCTACTGACCTTCGCGTATAAAAAGGGCGACTGTCGTGCGAGCTGTTGCCTTGTGACGTGGTGGAAAGATGTGAGTGGCGAGTGAAAACAAAACACGTTGTAGTAACTCGGATGCGAGCTGCTGACGAACTCGCATGATACGATTACACGGTGCAAGAAGTACTGTAGTAACTGACCAGACCAACTCGCATCTTGTCACCTATCCAGAAGGCGTTGGTTGCGCGAACATTGAAGAACTTTTTTTTAAAGGACTGTTTCTCTTGACTTTTGCAGACTGTGAGAGGCTAATGGCCAAATCATCAAACTCTACTTTTTATGTTGCCGTTAAGAGGAAACGCGGCCTGCAAAACATTAATAATTTGGATAGGTATTTGCGATAGATTTCCGTCCCACCCCTCCCGCAAACCTTCCTAATTGAGCGCGAACGAGACACCTGTATCTTAGAATGATTTCTCCTGTGCAATATTAGCAAAATCGTACTTTCGTATTTCCCTGTTTCCTTCTTCAAATCTGGACCGATTTTAATATATTTTGCTGTAATAATTTAAAAAAGACTTTGTGTATGTTATTTTTTGTTTTTTATATTCGTCAAATTTGTTTGCGAGATGTTTGAAAACGGTGGTAAAACCAGTCGAATTTTGTAAAGTTTAATCGTTTCTAGTTCTTTTAATAATTAATTTATTGACAAAAACAAAACATAGGGACATAGTGGTCAAAGTCAAAGTCAAAGTTTTTTATTTCAAATAGACCAGATTTCAGGCACTTTTAAAACGTCACGACTAGGTGCACGGTTCCAAAAGGTAGGTTCTATGGAGAAGAGCCGGCAAGAAACTCCATGAATACTCTTTTTAAAATAGTAGTTCATTACAATTCCATTACAGTAGTGTGAGAAATAGAATGAGAATAATGCAGGTTAATGTAACAAATAAACTCACATAAGAGTAACAAATAGAAAAATATGCCTTCTATGATTGCCATAGCAGTTAAGAGCTGACCAGTCCCGACAGACGGCACCCGTTCACGAGCATGACGTGCACATCCGCATCGGTCAGCTCAACCATATTATAGGGAACTCAACGACCGGATAAACAACGCCACCATCAGCAAGACATTTAAGTGAGCATGACAGACTCATATTACCAGACAATAGGCAGTAATATGATATGATTATAAGCGTATCACTAATAGCTGCATGATGCTCATACTTTACAGTTTGGAATGAAGTATTGTAAAGCGATATTATTAAAATAATAACTATAATACAAAAACCTATTTTGCCAGTCCAGACAATAGTCCAGATAAAGTCCAGACATTGTAGTATACAAACTATGCGAGTGAAACGATGTAGGGCAACGTTTGGAATGGTCTTTTGAGGAAAGTGCCATAGCAGTTTCGAGTTGACCTGTCCTAACTGACGGTACATCTGCTTCAATCATCGCGGAGCTCAAACCTTATTTTAGGGAGCTCAACAACCCGACCGCTGCACGACGCTATCAATCAGCTGGACATTTGTGTGGGTCACAAAAAAAAACTCAAGAACCGCCAAACGTTTACAAAATTCGTGTATATAGCTACCCTACATGGTACTCACATTTACAATTTATTAAAAATGTAACGTAAAAAATGAGGTGATGGTAAAATAATAATAATCATTGAAAAAAATAATTCGATTATATATGTCAAAAGGATAAAATAAAAAATAATAATAATGTTATGAAATAATAATAATAATGATAATGATGCGTCTGTGATAACAGCGAGCGGCTCAATTCCAAGCATTTTTATCATCCATATAATCTTTAACGTTATAGAAACCCTTTTTGCATAGTTTCTGCTTTACATAGGACTTAAATTTATTATTGTGGTGGTAGATATATATCTTATGGTAAAAAATATTTGCTCTAGTGACATTATCCAAGGAGGAAACTCAGGAATACGTTTGTATGGACTAAATGCCGACCGCATTTCCTCTTAAGTCTCGTGCTGCCACTGTCACATTAAGGTGAAGTGTCAGTGACTGCAGGAAATTAATGGTAATTTAAAATCGACTAGCGTTTCAGTATTTGGCCATAAGCTGATAAAGATTATTAAAGTTTCGGGAGGTATTAAATTCTTGGTGCGTCCAGACCTGACGAACGCGCCGCTCGCGAACTGCGCGCGTGCATTTCATGTTCGTCGCAAGCTACACGCCGCACTCGAGCGGCGCAGGGGGTGCGCCCGTGCCGCTCGTGGAACCTGCCACCAACGTCTTCTGTTTTTCTTTTTAGTTTTTGTCAGTAATAAAATAGCCGATGCTGCAGCAATTATGCTAACGGCAGTCGTATGGTCCGACATCTTCGGAAGAAAATTCACAACTGAGGCTCATAATTCAAACGCGAAAGAAGCTATGTGAGCACGAGCGGCGTGCGAGCCGCGCGCGCACCACTCGAGCCTTGCTGGAGTTGCACTAGAGCGGCGCACCAGATGTACGCTGTAACTGCACGCGAGCAGCACGCGCGCAGTTCGCAAGCGGCTCGCGAGCGGCGCATTCGCGGCGCAATCGGCAGGTCTGAACGCAGTAAGACATGTTACCTAATTTATAGCCAATGAGACCATATCAGCCATTAAATGTAAATCTCCCTCTAAAATCAAATATCCACATCATAATCCATATTATATAAACTTGGTCAAACCATATTAATCAGAGTTGTGTGTTTGTGTTTCGAAGTGGCCACGTGATCCTGGAGGCGCGCACATGAACACAAATAAGCACGTTGAGATATTGCGAGGTTGGGGATCGAAGCGTACGAGTGCCTTAGCGGGAAAGAGCCGTAAGACAAGTGTGGTACAGAAAAATAAATACTCTAAAAAATGTTCTCTAGTAAAAAGCAATAATGTACAGAAAACTCACCCCCGAATGCATCAAATACCTATAAAAATGTGCTCTGCGCATGCGAAATTGAGCTTTAGTGTTAGACGAGACCGCTCCCATTTCGTTGTGCTTTAGCGCTCTTATTACATTTCGGGTGGGTTGGTCACTCTACAACATTCAGTTCAGTAAATTATGTTTTGTGTTTCACTCTAGTAGCGAAGCGATGTTGGGTTAGACGAAGTATTCTATACAGCCCCACGAGTAATCGTAAGTTTGTAACCGTGAATTCGTAACCGCTCAGAGCCAATACCGCAAGACACATACGCTCCAAACATACTGCACATTAAAGAAAAGAGAAATTAAAAATCTATAAACCTAACATTCTGACTAAACTTCTTGGTGGCACTAGTGACACGATATTAGCATAGGTATTACGGCTTTATTAAATGCATAACATGGCGCGGTAATGTGGATTCAGAGCTCGCTTGACACAATATTGAGCTGAGCATACCTTGGGAATGTTTTGGCTGGCTGATCGATTTAGACGCTGTCTCTGTTAGGAGATGCTGGAGATGCATTATAGATGTATGAATTCTGTGAAGGTAGGTTCTGTGCGATGAAAAAAAATATAATATTGGAAATAAAATATACCGGGTATAAGGAACGGTGTATCGACAACAGAAACGACGAATTCACCACAACATTCTTAATTGAAAATAAGTGGGTGTTCTTTCATTTATTCTATTATGGTGCGGCCAGACCTGACGAACGCGCCGCGAATGCGCCGCTCGCGAGCCGCTCGCGAACCGCTCGCGAGTTGCGCGCGAGTGGCGCGCGGACGGCGCGCGAACTTTTGTACGAACATGAAATGCAGCGCGCTCGGCGCAGCAATGGCTCGCGAGCGGCGCATTCGCGGCGCGTTCGTCATGTCTGGACGCACCATTAGAATAAACTGCATAATGAAAAAAATTACTAAATTGACAATTCGAAAAACTTCGGCGATGCTTTCCATCGAATTTCAATTCAAAATAATGGATTGAATTCACTGTTTTTTCGGTATCCTGTCCTTTACACTGTAGTTTGTTTACTTTTGAAAACAGTAATTGAAATATAATAAAATATAGACAAGTTAAATATTTCCAGGGAATTCGGAAAATTCCGAGAAAAAATGTTCTTAAAATAATAGTATTTTTTGTAAGGCTAATCCTACAAGTGGGTTCACTAATCAGCAATGGACGGACCGCCCGCATCGGATCATCGTCAATGTCATGCTAGCCACTGGGAATTCGCTGAGGCACTTTCCCATGCGTGCCGATGACCAGCTGCTCTGTACGGGACGTGATCTTGCTGTAATGTGTTTATTATCTTTCTAGAAAAGGCTCCAAGCATGGACATCGCACGACTAAATACAATTGTCAGGACTATGAAGAGTTATATAATGACGCACTGCACTTTGCGGATCCGTTTGATACGACACGTCCGATGCGTAAGTGGAACTGTGAACACTTACTATTAATCACCAAAGAACATTGTTATTTAAGCGATAACGTACGTAGGCTCAGAAAATATTATTATTATATTTGACACACGTCACTAACAGCCATTTTTGTAACAATATTTTATTAATAAACGGTTATATTTTTCCAATAATAACCCTTATTAGCCCACCTGTTGCCCCAATAATAAATCATGGCGGTCTCACTGCATTAGATTAATCTTTTATGTAATTTATTAGCTTGCGTCCGGCTGAGCGCGAATTAAATAAATTTTCCTTTTAAGTTATAGAGGATTATTATAAAATGATAATTTTGACTTGTGGTCGTTTATTTTGAGTTACGATGTGTGCATGTGTCGTTTGGGTACGCTAAATGGAAAGTTGGAATTTTCTTAGTATTTATTTGTGCTTAGGTGCCTAATAATTAATATAATGAGTTTATTTTCTTAAAACGAGTTCTTGCACTTGTTATGACCAGTAAAGTTGCTAAGTAAACAACATTAAAGTTTTTGAACGTGACGTAATTTTTGGTTTATATTTCATTGTCATATTTTGGAGAAAGTATTTTTTTTTGTTATTCTATGACTAGGTCACGTTAACCCAGTCGTATCTGATGGTAAGCGCAGACAGGGTTTAAAATGAGCACACGAATCCAAGTAACAAAGATATAGAGAGGTTTCCGTATACCCCTCTGGCGTTCACATAAACACGACGACAACTTCGCCTATAGAAACCTCTTTTTCATTATGTTTCATTAGCAAAGTAACTTAGACAGTCATATTAAATAACCTGTAAATAATAACTGAAACATTAATACTTGCATCTGCAAATCAAAACCGAGTACTCGTAAAATCGCCACACAACACAAAAGGCCACATCGACAAAATCAAACGTATGTTATGTACCTACGTGATTATTCGGCGATTCAACCCTTCAACAGACAATGCACGCTGATTGATCGGCGATTGCGATTTAAACAGCATTCAAAAGCGGCGTCATTAATTGTTAAATATCGCACAATCATTGCGTTTCGTCTTTATCTCATTAACGCGATTTGTGGCGGTTGACGCGGGATAATTATTTTGTGATGGTTTTATTATAGGTAATAATAATTAAGTTCGGAAATTGTAGGAATATATTTTGTATTTGCGTTTCATTTTGAGTACAGTCAACATCAAAGTATGCGATGATTGCTCAAAGTTTCTA
Source organism: Amphipyra berbera (assembly GCA_910594945.2). Classification (NCBI taxonomy): domain Eukaryota; kingdom Metazoa; phylum Arthropoda; class Insecta; order Lepidoptera; family Noctuidae; genus Amphipyra; species Amphipyra berbera. The sequence continues at coordinate 877,145 of OU343136.1, read as the reverse complement.
AATTGTTTTATGAATGAAAACTTGAAAATTATTGTTTTTATTAACAAATAACGATATAGAAGTAAAATCTTTAAAGAATACTTAGTATTATTATATATTTAGATAATTTCAATTTTATTTATTTGCTAATATGCATCGTCATATTATCGCTTTCGCCATGCAACATTTTTACAAAACAATCTATTTCTTTAAAATTAATGATTATTAAATAGTATTACACAATATTGTGAAATATTAAAACTATTTATTACACAGCAAAACACGAATAAGTTAAAACTTGTAATCAAGAAACTCTGTAACACAGTAATATGCTTTTCCTTTAAGTAATTTCGTAAGTTTATTCTCGAAATAGAACTTTGTAATTTCAATATATTCAGCGACTTTCCAAGTACAGTCAACAGCAGGTTGTATGTTTTAATGCATACAACCTGCTAATGTAAAATACTGGTATTCAGCAGTCTGATTAGACTGGAAGCTGACCCCAAATGTAGTTGAGAAAAGGCTAAGAGGAAGAATCCCAAAAATACCAACATCGGAATTACAAAGAATTCTTAAAAACAGTTACCTACATCTTCCATTCCTCGTGAATCATGCGCACATACGTCACATACTTCCCCCAGCGAATATCGCGATGCTTCCCATAGCGCAGCGTACAATGCTGGCTCGCCACGTCTCCCACACTCGCGCACAATGCTCGCTAGGCAATGGAATGATAAAATATGTGCACGACGACGCAGAAACGTCTCCACTGATATTTATGGCAGGCAAGATGTGAAGGAATTTGGTGCGGCTTGAAAATAATTCGCAGTAGGTATAGTTTTCGTGGTTCGCAAGGTTGCGATTCCATTTTGGAGTTACGTCAGTATTCGTCGCATTGGCTTTGATAATGAACATAACATCACGCCTGTATTCCTCGAAGGGTTGGGTAGAGGTGTAACACCCTCAATTCGCCGTTATGTTTAATTCCCGTGTAATAGGGGGCGAGCCTATTGCCAGCAACCGGACACAAATTTTAACTCCGGGCTGCTACTAAGGAATTCCACACGGAAGAACCTGATAACACTTTGCCCGACTTGGAGATCGAACCCAGTACCTTACGATCAGCAGCTTGCCACCACTAATACACCTCTGCCAAACCCTTCGGGGAATACAGGCGTGATGGTATGTGTATAAACTGCTTGCAAATAAATATTTAATCTTGGTCTTAATAAAAATCAAATATTTTCTGCAAACAATCTAATTCTATTTACAAATGCACACGCCACATTTCACTCTATTCAATAATGTGTTTCATATATTTAATATTAAAGAAATAATTTCCTATTTATTCTTCTTTCGTGTCAACACGAGCTACGTGAGAATAGCTCATGCCATGGTTAAATATTAGCCTGTCAGCAAGGTTGGTGGCGGATTTGACGGCCCAGGGTGCGTCGGACGAACTTAAGTATCGTCACTCGTGTACTGAACGCTAGCTGTGTATTACGTTATGTAGGACTGATGTAAGTAGCCTACATCCATGCAGAAGAGTATGAGGTAGATCCTGGCTCGCACCTCGACTTTTCGAATTCATGTACAGATCATAATGTGATTATCACTTGCGTTAACGGTGAAGGTAAATATCGTGAGGAAATCTGCACAACTGAGAGGGCTCCATAAAGTTCGCGATGGTGTGTGTAGTCCGCCAACCCGCACCAGGCCAGCATGGTGAACTAAGGCCTAAACCCTTCTCATTCTGAGAAGAGGCCCGTGCCCCGAGGGATAGTAAAGGGCTGAATATGTATGGAGGACTGATATTTCCATGAAATTACGATCAGAAAACCATTATAAGACAACCAAAAAACAGTTATTTTCCTTCAAAATCCCAAGAGCATCTCAAAATGCAAATAGGCGCCGGCGCCGCCTAGGGCAGTAATTAGGTTAAGCTCCGTCGGGCCACGAGACAGTGTTATGAGTTATCTCAATCGTTAACAAAAGCCCTCGCCGATGTTAAATTATAAAATAGACAAAGTAATTTGCGTCACCTTACATTTTACAGTTTCCGCCACAGACGGAGTAGGGTGGCCATGATAAAGGCGGTTGGTAGACCGTGGCGAGCACGAGGCGAGGCACGATCGAGGGACGGACGTCTCTCGGGTGCTAGTTACCATTAAAATATATGAACTTGTTTATGGAGATTCACAGAGGGGCTGGTGGCTAATTACCAACCGTGCGGATCATACGATTTGCGAGGTTAAGCCGCGCTTGCCGCAGTCATTTCCTGGATGGGTGACCGTTCGTTACATATCGAGACCCCACCGTGATTCGGAGAGCAAGTTAAACAGTCGGTCCCGGGTGTCATACGGATACCGATAACAGTCGTTACGGGTTGTCAGAAACCCGAAAGTCTGACCACCGGTCTAACCTTAGAATATCGGAATTGCCCAGTAAATGGGTTGCGGAGGTCTGATGGTAGTCGCTCCATGTAAAATACTGGTATTCAGCCGGATCTTGTTAGACTGGAAGCTTACCCCAACATAGTTGGGAAAAAGGCTAGGCAGAGTTTATGGAGATTGATAATCGTTACTCTTGCCTTACTCTTGCTGTGGTTGTTTTAAAGGCGTCTAAAAAATTAGGTCAAGGGGATGGGAGTTCCCTGTGCGCTAATAACATAGCATACATCGATTTTTTCCCTGGTGTCCTAAAATTCAGGCTCCAGCTTAGTTTAGGTGCCAATTTCCTACAAATAATCTATTAATTGTTCAAATTGTTTTGTGATAACACCAAAATGGTTGTATTATTTGTGGAAGAAAAAATATTAAAATGTGGTAATTACTTCAATAGTCTTCCTCGACAGTTTATTATATGTAGTTGTCTATCAGGAAACCCATCATTAGAATTAGATGCCTAAGAGCTGATAATCATGATGAACTATTCGTACTGCTAAAGAAAATTGTGTGCTCGTCACGGTGTAACATGAATCAGCGTTTACTCAAAGTCACGAATAATCCGGCGACTGCCGCCTATTTTGTTGTACGAAACAATGAGAGGTGATTAGCACAGCCTTTGTTCCTTACAGCTATGTTTTCACATATTTTGCTTGTAATTTTCTGGTAATGTGTACTGAAATTAATATTGCCAAAATACCAGGGTTAGGTTGCTATTTGCTAGCTAAATGTGATTACTTCTATTTTGTAGATGATAATAGCGCTATACAATAGTGATACAACATTGATAATAGAGTTTTATACTTAACAAAGCATAACAATTCGCCTGTATTCCCCGAAGGGTTGGGCAAAGGTGTATAGTAACACCCTCATTTCGCCGTTATGTTTAAGTCCCATGTAATAGGAGGCGAGCTTATTGCCATCAACCGGGCACAAATCCAAACTCCGGGTTGCTACTGAGAAATTCCTAATGGAAAAACCCAATAACACTTTGCCCGACTTGGGGATCGAACCTAGGACCCTATGCTCATCAGTCGAAAATACTAAACTTATAGACAGTCTCCCACACAGTAAGTAGCATGGTTACCTTACAAGCGAGGCAGACAACGTGTAATCCTATCGCGCGAGGCACATGTGTTGCCGGCTGTACCGCTGCGCATAAATCAAGCGCATCCCTGCCGAGACTTGATTCCGACGTTTTATACCGTTTGTACTTAGCCTTAACTGATATGTTTGAGGTTGAATTTTATTTATATGTTTCTTGCCGTTTTAATTTGTTTTGTATTAATAATGTTTTTGTTATCAAAATATGGGATTAGCTTCTTTAAACCCACCCTTGCCTGGTGCGGGTTGGCGGACTACACACACCACTGAGAACTTTTATAAGCCCTCTCACTTGTGCAGGTTTCATCATGATGTTTTATTTAATCAAATTCTAAATGAAAGTCAGAGGTGCGGGCTGGGAACAAACTCAGAACCTCCTCCTACACGGAACGCAAGCGTTCAACTGCTTTGCTATCACGGTACTTATTCATTATCGTTAAAAGGCATTACAGTGAAATCCGTTTATTACGACTTCGCTTATAAAGATCAGCCGACTTAAGAACACCCTTTAGTTAGGTTTTCTTATTTACTGACGCTTATAACGAACGCTTATAGCGAACTTCACTGTAGTTACAAAATATGAGCTTCTATTAAATGCTACAGTCAGCAACGACTGGAAGTTGGCATGGTAAAGTCAGAGTATTGACCAATATCATACACTAGCTGTTGCCTCACGGCTCCGCCCGCGTAAGAAGTTTTAAATATAGCGTATGTTACTTAGTGATAATGTAGTTTTCTAACGGTAAAAGATTTTTTGAAATCGGTCCAGTAGTTTTTAAGTTTATTCGTTTCATACAAAAATACAAATCTTTCCTCTTTATAATATTAGTATATATTGTATTTTATCTTTAAAGGTGCATAGAGTAAATAAAGAGTAAGATCTACAAACATTTTTTTTCTACAAAGTGATCATATCAAATACTTTTAACAAGCTTTCAGAAAAATACAGCTCATTTATTCCCGGAAAAACCCGTAAATCAAAATAAACCCTACCAAAAAAAAACATCAAAAAGACAGGATTATCAGCGATCCTCTCATCGCCGTTCGAACGAGGTAAACTGAAAAATATACGAGTTATTCACACAATATACCGGCGATATCTAATCTGCGATATGAATGGTCCGGGGCGTGCCCGGCCCGATCCCAGACTGAAATGAAAAAGCCCGGGCCCTCAATATGGCGTTGGCAATAATTACAACGGAGTTGACCTTTTACACAATGTCATACGTGTCTGTAACGATTGGATGGAACACAAAGAAGGCGTAGAAAAGGGTGGCGACTCAATTATTTCTGTACTGAAGCAAATTTTCGTGAAAGGGAGCATCAATAAGCTAGGACTGTCTTTTTGTTGGGCATAATGTCTGTGTATGCCTATTTTTCTAGCAAAGAATTAAAATTCGTTCTGTACAATTATATCATATAGGTCGCATCAACCTGACTAATAACTTTGTACTGTGACCACCAAGACGTCACATAAAAGCTCTCTGTGATTTTTTACATTGTAGAAGTCTATGACCTTTATTGTCTGCTTCTTATATTTACCCTCTGTTGGATGTAAGTTTCCTTTCACTTGTCCATTACCTAAATACTGGGTGCCTCATATTGCGGTTACTGTTCTAGATGAAGTACTCATGTAAGGAATAAAATATATCGAAATGTGTTCTTTTAAAATTCTTAATAACAGTCTCCGGAGTTACCTCGCAAATTACATCAACAAATACACCTTTTACAATATTACAAAGGAACCCGATAGCAGTCAAGTTATGAGGCACATTGTTCGCGTATCGGTTACAGCAACGACAGCCATTGTTAGCTTTGCTACACAATGTGTGCTATCCGCAAACATGTACCATTTTCTTATTGGAGGTAACAGCTCTGACTAATATGGAATTTGAATTTGTGAATATTGTATTTTGATGTTTTATTTAAATTGTCTGTTTCATGTGGTTCTAGATAATATACCGAATTGTTAATAATAAGGGAATGTTGCTATGATCCCCATCCTTGGCAAATGTATCGGTGATCGATGTTTGTGGTTATTAGTGCACAGCAAGAAGTAAGTTGGTGGCCCTCCTCTTCACATGATCGTGATGTTATGACGTAATTTATGACGCTCACCGAAACAGACAGTCAATCTGCTAAACACGAATATGGAGGTTAAAGTGTCTTTATCTTATAAGTGTTACAGACTGAAGTGCGGTCGTGGAGCAGGAAGAAATTTGTACAATGACACGTCATTACTTATCTCTGTCGCTCGCGTATAAATATATTGCCGTAGAGCTCGCACAGGTGTGGTAAACGCCGTCATCTCAGTTTGCAATTGGCTATCGCCACAAAGGTCATTGCACGAAATTCTTCCTGCTCCACCAACGCACTTTAATGAGCAGAGTATGACGTCATACCGCGATTATCATTCAATGATATCATAATCCAGGCTCTATGGTGGTTAATAGTGGTACCAGGGAATATTTTTCGCGAGGTCATACTGTGCTTCAGAATATAATGCATTTGTTTATTTTTGCCACGAAGTTCCTTAGCGAGAAATAGCACTAAAGTTTGTATGAATTTATTAATATCTTTCAATAAGTATGAAAATAAGACCTCGATGAAGACGGAAAAGAGCAAAATTCTGTGAACATTAAACTTAACAATTTCAAAACTTAAAATAAGCCATTGAAAGTAGCAACTTATTTTGTATTTGAAATATTTTTAACTGTACCAAATGAATTTGAAATTCACTAGTCGTCGTGGTGCCGTAGAAAATCGCGAACGAATAAATAAAAATCAAAATGAAATAATAAACTAGAAGCAACGTTCGGAAAGTTGGCCGTTGCAAGTTCGCCAATGATTTTCGATTTGTAAAGTTTTAAAATTGCGCTAACTGCGCTGCTCGCCGCTTTCTGAAGCGATTTCATATTTTATTCGTTAACTATAACTATTTGCCAGTTACAGGTGCGAATAGTTTATTGTAGTTATAATTTTAATGAGTTGTTTTGTGTCTGGTGTGAATCATATCGTAATTATGATGGAGTGCAATATGATGGGCCTGCGAGTTGCTATTTTATTTTAGCAGGATTTTTGTTCTAAATATTAATTAGTGCTGTCCTTCATCAATATTAATATATGGATTGTTTACCTTTTATTGAAACGAAAAGGTAACATTTAGATTCTTGTTATGTATATCAAAAAGATAAGAAGATTTTTTTCCGAAAACCACGCATTTTTACGGGCTGATCAGGGTTCACTTTTTGGAAGGGGTGATTGACAGGTGAGGTGACATTGATTGATATTAATCTACTTTCCTTAAGCAATCCTGAGGATACATATTCTAGCAGTATTTTCAGTGAACTGGTAGAGGCTCCATTAACTTACAAACACGGCACAGTCACTTTTAATGAAACTGAAATAAATAAAATGACCTGTATTTAGGCAGAAACCTAGGTAAATCAAAGAATCATATTCCAATGCTCATATAAAAAACCTTCGAAGCCTCATAGAGTCAAAAAAAAGTAGTCATGAAATTGATATTCACATTCAAGCTCCAAAGTTCGACATTTGAAATTAATAGGCTTCTCTTATTTTCGTTTCAGGATATCATGTAATTCAGGGACCATCAAATAAAAATCTTACAAACACTTTTTAGCTTTTCCGAAGGGATTAATTTCTTACTTATTAAAATATAAGGAAAAGGTTGACCAAAATACACATTTTCCCCTCCCTAAAATTATAAGATTAATTAAATTTGAATTATAAAAAGGGTTGAGTTTTTTTTATTTCCAGGTTTACTTTCTGCTTTGCCTTTTTGCCGTTTATTCCGTTCTTGCATTAACCGACGCCTTTGGAATTTGATAAAATATTATTGAGAATTAAAATGGAACGGATTACAGATGATTGTATTTTAATGTTTATCTTGAAGGTTGGCCGTGATACTTCTGAATCAGGAAAAGGTAAGTTATCTTTTCAAATTTTCAAGCAAGAGTACTTAATTTTTTTATGGAATGGATTTGGAATGACAGTTTTATTTATTTATAATTCATGTTTATTTCCTCGAAGCGGTACGGTATGTTGTAGGAAAACCCTTAGAACTTGAACTGGTAGATTTTTGTTAATCTTTTTTGGCTAAGCGAACATCTTTTACATTAGTAAACGTCTCGTAGATTAATCAATCTCTCGGTATTTCTATTTTAATCCAGAATAACTCCACCGTACCATAAAAACCTCAGCCATTTCTCTCCTCCGTCAATTCCCGCCAGTACATGGCACATCACTATAATTCCGCCCCGTTCAAATCCGCCTTCGCTACGACATATGAATGGAATTAGCATTGCTAATTAGCTTTTAGCAATAGATCGCTTCAACCGCTTACGGGTGAAGTAATTCGTAGCACGTTAAATCTTCGCTTTAATTTGCTATCTACGTTTAATGTATTGGATATTGTGTTAAGGGTTCGTTGGGTATATTAAATTGTATTTACCCAACGCGGTAAAGTGCGATAAAGAAGGTTGTTTTTTTTTCAATACAGCCTTTTTTTGCCATCTCTTCTGACTGATAATGAATCAGTTTGATGATTTTTTCTTTACTATACGATTTTTTAGCTTTAAACTTTGAACACTTTACAAGAAAAAAATACTAGTAAACAAAATACCTAGGTGATTAGATAGGTGTGCAATTACATTTACATACATAACATCACGCCTAACGTTCCCCGAAGGGTTCGGCAGAGGTGTTTTTAGTACACCCTCGTTTCGCCAGTTATGTTTAAGTCCCAAGTAATAGGGGGCGAGCCTATTATTATTATTATTGCATTTATTTGAACCATTTTCTTTCGTGTCGGCAAGGACAATACAAGAATAGATTATTCCGTGGTGAAAAGATTAGCCATGCAGTAAGCAAGGTTGGTAGCGGGGCTGATTGCTCAGGATTCACTGGTGCGCGGGACATGCTCAATTATTAATCATCAAAACTCGTGGAAGGTCTGTTAATGTCACAAATTGATAACTTGATGTAATTGGCGGTCTATACTTTACCATAACATAAAATCACGCCTTACATTCTCCGAAGGGTTCGGCAGAGGGGTTATAAAACACCCTCGTTTCGCCGGTTATGTTTAAGTCCAATGTAATAGGGGGCGAGTCTATTGCCTTTAACTGGGCACACATCCAGACTCCGGGCTACTGATAAATTCTTAATGGAAAAACTCAATAACACTTTGCCTGACCTGGGGATTGAACCCAAGACCTCACAATCAGCATGCGCTGGCCACCACTAGACCAACGAGGCAGTCTATACTTTACCATTATGTTAAAAAAGTGACCTTCACAATAATTTAAATAGTAACTTTTAATATCACATCGATCATTATACAAAATTGAATCATCATTACATTGTTATAGGTTGTATACAAAATTGTATAACTGCATCAATTAACACGGCGGTTAGTCGCGATACCCACTCATTTGGCTCGGGTTCCGCCACCGTTATTAATATCCATCAGTTTGCACGAATTTAATTGACACCCGGCAAATTGTTGTAAATTGTGATATAGTTTGCATAAGTTGACAGCTTTGTTGGGATATGATGGATATGTTTCATTGGTGTAGTGGACGTAAGCCTCACTACTGCGCGTGACTGGAGTCCCGAGTTTGATTTTTAGATAGGCAAGTGTTATTTCCTGCTTTATGTCTTGTACGCATTGTCCATTCGTTTACATTTAGTCAAAATTGAGTTTTATATACTACGTGAAAACGTAACTTTTTCTCTATCTATCTCTCTGATTCAAATTGTTCTATCCCTTGTCAGTTACAAGTTCCAGGGACTATTTATACGGCTCATTACATCATTATTGGGATTGTACAATCCTGAAGTACGGTTAACTCATACAAAAACTGAAATTTTAAAAACAAAATTAGTCTCCTGACTCATTAAAAATTATACTATGTAAGTTTAAAAGTAGCCCAATAATTAATTTATTATAAACGCGAAACTTTGTATGTATGGATGTTTGTTACTCTTTCACGCAAAAACTGCTGAACGGATTTAGATGAAATTTGGAACACATATAGACCATGTACTGGATTGAAACATAGGATACTTTTTATCCGGGTACATGAAGTAGTTCTCCCAGGATGCGAGTGAAACCGCGGGCAACAGCTAGTTTGATATAAGTAACAAAAACATCTGGATGTCTTCAGAATGTCTAAGGACAACGTTTTCCACGTTTTTGCTTATCACTCAAAATTAGGCCTGTCTTTTAGAAATCGAACGGCAACCGTGTTGTCCGTACGACAAAATGCACGATGGTTTGCTGTCTAGCAAGCCTACACAATATCGTTTTGCATCGTGTATCGTGCACGAAAGGACAGCACAGACGGACAGCACGGGTGAACAATGCATAGAGGGCTTTAATCTCTGCAGTAGGCCGAGGATGCATTATTTAGTAACCATATACCACACATTTGAAACATTAAGTATTAGGGCTTCTCTCCATAACTCATCACTAATTATGTTTGTTCCTTCAGGCATATGTTATAATTACTGTGCTATCATGTCATCTACATCCACTCTCGGAATTGCACCTTCTATGAATACACACACATGACACCGATTCTGGAATACACCAATTATCTAAATAATTCCTTCAATTCCCAGAAGCAATTCACGGAATGACTCAGTTACTTCCCTAACAAAACAAACACAGAGGTACTTGTTTTTCCAAAATTCTCGTAGCCATCCAAACGGGAACCCATTCGACACCTCGCAATGTTTCGCTGCACGAACAAAAATCCAATTTTGATTAAAACTTTATAAAGAGGGGAGGGCTCGATTAATTTAACTTTTTTTGCGGTACCCCCGGCCTTTTTGTTCATTCCAGTGCCAGTATTGTTGCGATCCAGTCGTGGGAAAATTATATTTAGAGACAACTTGTGTTTTGGTCTTAGTAATCTAGATGGAGGATAGTTGAAGTAATAAAAAATAAACGCTTCTTACTTTACTCTGACATTCCACATAATAACAACACAATGGGGAGTCCATCACATAATTGACAACAATCATAATCAACCCTTCAAGCGGCACACCGAGACAAGGAATTGTATCACTATACCATAGGAATGTTCGTTTTTGTACTTAGGGTTAGGCAGCTTTACATACTGTCTGTTACCTCACGCTTTCATAAAATTTCTATTAACACTTGTGTTCAAAGTCGAAGGGTAAAATGGGAGAAAATCCGTTGCCATAAAGTATTCGGTAGGAGGTCAATCAGTTTTATGGGACCGCACATATATGGAAAACTCAATGATCGTCACAAAATTCTAAATTTAAGCAATAAAAAATGCAGAATGACAGTAACAAAATGGCTTCTTACGCTGGACTATGACATGACAGAAGATTTAAAAAAAAAATTAAATGAATGTTATTCATTATAATCCTACGCTCGCACAAAACACTCCCGCTCAATGTCTAGTCGAAAGTAGAACTCACTAACACACACACTCTACATATAAACACGCCCACTGATACATACACAAACTATCACACACGCAAACATACACTCATCTTACAACATCCACATAAACACACTCGCACACTAATCTACACAAACACACACACACATCCACACATTTATTTAGTCCTTATAAAACACAAGATAAATCTTTTATACTTTATGTTATATTATTTACTTTTTTTAGATTACGTAAAAGAACATACCTTAATACATGATTTCCAAAATTTGTCTTGTGTAACACAGTAATATTAAATTAGTAAACGGAACGAAAGAGCCTAGATCTCACGACACAGGGAATCCTAGTGTGAGGTCTAGGACTTCAACTGAATTGTAATCGTAATCTTTGAGACAATAAATTTATTCTATTCTATTTTATTCTAATCGAATCTGCGACTCTAAGGACCAGAAGTCTCTGCTTTTAGTTTAGTTTAATTTAGGTATTTGCTGAATCATTGACAGTTTAGTTCAGAAGTTTAGTTCTTTTTTTTTGTCTATAGAAAATTACGTTTATAAGTCCAATGAGTAAATTATAGACACGTATTATAGCGGTTGTAAATGCAAGAGACAAAGTTTTAACTTCTTTTACCAAATTATTATGATCACATCGCTTCACATGACCGGGGTTTCTAAAACGCTATTCAATTTAATCTGTTGTCAAAGCTCATGTCAACGAATATGTATGTTTGGTCGACCAAAATACTAATAACCGATCACACCCTTAGATCTCACCTCTAGATGTTGCCATGACTACAGTAGGAATTGTGGAAGTGAGAAGCATATATACAAAATAAGTAAGAAAACTGAGACCATGCATCGTATCTTCTCACACATGACGCGCCATTTTTTCGTTTGATGGCGAACTTTTTAATGTTACCCAAATAGCCAATTCACTGTCACAAAACGTCGGATTCCCCGTATTCTTGTATTTATGAGAAACTAGCTTTTGCCCGCAGCTTCGCTTGCGTGATTTTTTTTCACCCCCTTAGGAGTTGAATTTCGAGAAATCCCTTCTTAGTGGATCTTTACGTCACAAAATGAACCTACTGTCAAAATTTCAAGTTTCTAACCCCAGCCGTTTAGGCTGTGCGTTGATAGATCAGTCAGTCAGTCAGCTTCTCCTTTTATATATATGAGTAATAGACTGCATTAGTTAAGTGTTTAGTGTACAACATTATATACACATTATATTATTATACAATAGTATGCTCTGCGATAGGAGTATGCTTTATTTTTAGTTTAATAATGCTGTCTCATGAGCGGCCACGCGGTGGCTATATCTAGAGGTATATGTATAATCTAAGATCACATCATTTAACATGAAATTTGACAGCTAATTAGATAATTTTTGCGTTGGTCACCCTTTCAGAAACCGCGAAATGTTCATTGGGTAAAATCCAAACAATGTTAACCCCATTAAATCCCAAAATAAAAGTGACACGTCCTAACTAAACCAGGATTTCAGCAAACAAAATATACATAAAATTGAATAAATTAACGTCCATGAAAGCGGGGACAAGAAACAAAGGGATAAGTTTGTTTCAGTTTAAGTAGCAAGTTGTAATGGCACCGCAGTTGTTGATGTATTTTTCTTCAACAAATTCCCACTCACTTAATATTTCCTCAGTGTCCTTGGAAGTGTGTTAGTGTATTTTGTTTTTATTATTTATGTGTTAAGTAGTGGAATACAGGAAAGTTTTGTCACGAGACAATAACGCATTTTTCTTGGTAAAAATTTGACCTTGTGAGAAAATATCAAAGGAGCTTCTGCTAGGTAGATTTTGTTTTCAAGAATATTGATTAGAATTATATGTGTTTTATGCCAGTGAACTATAGATTTTATTGAAATAATTTCACAAAGCGTGGCGTTGCATTTATCCCTCGTGTAAAACAATGGGTAATTTTCGACGATGGGTTAAATAATTTCTTGTTGTGAGACGTGCGATAAAAATAAACGAAAACAATGTCCAAAAATCTGTTGCACTGTAAGTGTAAGTACTACCAACATAATCCATGTATTTTTCAAAGAGAAAAATGTTATGCGTTAGAGCAGCATAGCATAATACTCGTTCGGTTTTTTAGACAAAAAAATTATACAATATGTAGGTACTGGGTTTTCGAATCGAAGCTTTAGTTTTCCAATCTTGGACATTCAGCTACACTTTATGATTATATTGTTTTTTTTATACAACAAACATAATATCCCACCTTGTATTCCCCGATGGGTTTGGCAGAGGTGTTTTAGTACAACCTCGTTTCGCCAGTTATGTTTAAGTTCCATGTAATAAGGGGAGAGATTATAGCCATTAACCGGGTACAAATGCAGACTCCGGGCTGCTACTGAGAAATTTCTAAAGGTAAAACCCAATAACACTTTTGCTTGACCTGGGGATCGAACCCAGGACCCCTGGAGATGCTCAGCAACAAGGCAGTCAAGGATTTTTTTATATGTAGTCTAGATGTATCACCTACAACCAATTTATATCTTTCAAGTTCTGGTGACATTTCCCTAGACATTATGTAGAATAATCGTAGCAAGCGCACAGCCCGCTCTGACACCAACTTTAACTTCAAACTAAGGCGATCCGTTGCTCCAACTCATACATGGCTTAGCGGTGCACGTTAGACTCTAGTTCACTATAGTTGCTGTTCCCTAGATTATAACTAGATGCTTCTTACAAACTTTTCCATGACATAACATCACGCCTGTATTCCCCGAAGGGTTGGGCAGAGGTATATAGTAACACCCTCATTTTATCCGTTATGTAGGGGGCGAGCCTATTGACATCAACCGGGCACAAATTCAAACTCCGAGCTGCTACTGAGGAATTACACACGGAAAAATCCAATTACACTTTACCCGACTTGGGGATCGACCCTAGAATCTCACGATCAGCAGTCGCGCTTGCCATCACTAGACTAGCGAGGTAACTTTTCCATAAATTTTGAATAAACAAATCGCTACGTCAGGTCCACACAATAGGGTACGTGACTATTTCTTTTCATTAGATGTCTGAAACAACTGATGAAATATTCAATAAAACGTCCAAGTTATAAGCGATTGAGTCAGAGACAGCACCACAAAGCCATGACTTCATTCCTTAAAATCTTCATAGTACCTGCACTTCTTCTTTTCATGTGGTTCGCGCGTGGCCGCTCATGGGCCTCTGACTTGGCTTCACGTGCCATCGAGAAATATCGCTCAGGCATGCCGGTTTCCTCACGATGTTTTCCTTTACCGTTTTTAAGCAAGTGATATTTATACAATACGCACATGAATCCGAAAAGTCAGAGGTGCGTGCCCTGGGTTCGAACTGGAGACCTATAACTTGGCAGTCCGACGGTCGCACCACTAGGCTATCACTGCTAATCTAGTAACTGCACGCGATTAGCAACATACTACGATCACCAGCTCCATATCCATCATCCGTGGTGCAAAGGGTAGGATTAAATCAATATACCTTCACGACGTGGCTGGTTGGACCAGTGGTCAAGTAGCCTCCTACTTCAGCAGTTGACATTTATGACATGATGATGAGTATCAATGATATCAATTGAGTTGCAAAGCTTTTTGATGGTTGCCTTCGACGACTTTGATCACACGTTTTATTCGGTTTGTATTAGAAAATAAAACCCAATCACACACACATTTAAAAAAAAACTACAGTAGCTCGTGGCTAATTATCAACCGCGCGGATCATATGATTTGCGAGGTTAAGCTGCGCATTCCGCGGTCAGTCTGTGGGTGGGTGACCGTTCGTTACACATCAAAACCCCTCCGTTCCTCGGAGAGCACGTTAAACAGTCGGTCCCGGGTGTCAAACGAACACCTATGACAGTTGTTACGGGAAGTCAGAATTCCGAAAGTCTGACAACTGGTCTAACCTTAAGATATCGGCATTGCCCTGCTACTGGGTTACGGAGGTCTGATGGCAGTCGCTCCGTGTAAAGTGTAAAATACTGGTATTCAGTTGCATCTGGTTAGACTAGAAGCTAACCTCAACATACTTGGGAAAAGGCTAGGCACAACACAGTTGAGTATCCGAAATACTGAATAACAATGTAGTTACATCATAAAGCGGAACCTAGCACCACCCGCGGAAGCAACTAGGAAAAAATAAAAATCCAAGGCGTATCCTTGGATTTCCATCAATTCTTCGATCAGCATAAAAATATAAGATTTATTTATTTATTTTAACTTGATTTACAATCACGAGGAGCCAACGTGATCGGATACGGCTCTCCGTCCCCACTGGATTAGTATTCAGTTGTTGTATACTGTGTATAATATAATTTCATAACTTCATACTTTATCTATGGTCTGTTTGTATTTAGTGATTTGTAGACGGAATTAATTTTGTTTCGCGGATTTGGTTTGACTGTGAAATGGTATACTGCGGTTACAAGGACCAAAAAAAAAGTTCGTTTAAGATTTTCTTATTAGGTAAATCTGATAAGACTTGGAACTAACTAAAAGAGTAACCATGGAGTTTCTTGCCGGCTCTTCTCCATAGGAAACAACTAATTGGAACCGTGCACCTAAATTCGACGTTTCATAAGCACCTGTATTGGTTCATGTGAAATAATTTTTTTTGATTTGATTTGAACTAAAATTGTGTGCTGCGAATGCCATTAGCATACCACCGTTGATTTTGTCATGTCCAAAATTTGGATATAACGGTACAGTTTCACAGACGGCCTAAATTGTCACAGATTTCAGGAGTGACAAGCAGACACATTTGATACTTTAATCATGTACAGTTCGGGGGGCGAGTCTTGTCCGCTCTGAACATCGTGCAAGTGGTTGCAGAATAGATTTCTTAGCAACAAAATAGCTTTTAATTAATATTTAATTACTACGATCTTAGAATTGGCCATTAGTTAAGTAAAGTTTATTTAATAGTTTTTACAGTAACTGTTCACGAGTGTACAAGCGCGATAGTTCGCAAAGCCTATCTTCAGAGTGGACTATATTAATGAGCACAAATGCGTACATGCGTACAAAACCTTACAAAGTACTTTAAATAGTTATGAAAACAAAACCAAAAACTATTAATTATTTTTTAAACCGGTTTTAAATCACAGCCAGATTGGTCCCAAACAAAATTAAACGACAGTTATAATGATATGGTTATTAAAATTAATTTTGCTAACAATGTTACAATATTAGTGGCTGCGTACAATAATTACATAAATATGAAGAGCGATTCATTCGTTTTGCTGACAGCTCGTTCAAGCGGATGCACCTGTCCACAAATATGAACTAAAAATATGTTTATTTAGCTTGAAATGTTTATAATTTAACAGTTGACAGTTTAAAAGTTGTGGAGAATGAGGATGTTTTATACAGTTCGTTTCTTTTTTTAAGAATCTATTTAAACATAAAATCACGCTTTACATTCCCCGAAGGGTTCGGCAGAGGTGTTTCATTACACCCTCGTTTCGCCAGTTATGTTTAAATCCCATATAATAGGGGGCGAGCCTATTGCCATTAACCAAACACAAGAATTTATTTGTTTCTGAAAAAGATTTGTACAGCAGCAGTGATAGCCTAGTAGTGTAACCGTCGGACTGCCAAGTCATAGGTGTCGAGTTCGAACCCAAGGCACGCACCTCTGACTTTTCGGGTTCATGTGCGTATTTTACCTATAATTATTACTGGCTTAAAAACGGTGAAGGAAAACATCGTGAGGAAACTGGCATGCCTTAGAGATATTTCTCGACGGCATATGAAGCCAAGTCAGAGGCCAATTACGGGCGGCATAAACTCTGACACCAGGTTAGTCACTAATCACACGAAAAGAAGAAGAACGATTTGTATATTGATAAAGATAAAATACAATGGTGAAAGAATATTGTTCTTTCATATTATTATTATTACGTATGATAACTACAGTCATCGCTATTCTCAACATATCACGACCAATCTTTTCTTTACAACGCTCAGTTCTTGGCCAGTTTCAATAAATTTCTCTCAAAACTAGAGGTAATGCCATAGTTACCGTCGGGTACGCAATTGGTAACTGCGGTATCTGGAGAGACTCCCAGAGCAGTCTCTCATTCAACTTTTAGTGATATGTCGCCATCAGGTTAGTCAGCAAGTCAGCGCAATTAGGTAGAAATCAGTAAAATCTGAATGATCTGTCCATCCCTCTATTTGTTAAATAGTTAAGTTGCTCTCAATTGAATACTGCAATCCACCCAGTAGTAAATCTGAAATTACAATACAATAAGACTTCAACTTTGCCACTAAGGTAGGCAGCGCATCAGCCATCCTCTTAGTGTTGAAGGTGTATGTAGGCGGCGGAATCATCACATAGGAAAAAAGAAAACCGCCCGCAAAAGATGGTTTTTAAAGCAAACCTTCTGTAAATGGTGTTTTAATCTATTAATTGTACAGTTTACCTCAACCGTAAATAATCGTCACGGGTACCATGAACCGCTAAGCGGCTTTCCCATCAATTTATTTACCTATAAACACAGTCAATTTCAAATCCAACCGCGGCCATCAGAAACCTTTATGTGTCGCATAAAATAAATGTCGCCATATTTATTACAACGGTCGCCAATCAATATCAATGAGCCGGTAATACTGAAAGCGATTTAATTAGCTATGACCGCGTGCCAGCCAGGGAGACCACATATTAATTTCAGCGGAGATATGTGCTTTTAACCTTTTTTTATTGGTATTGTTAACGTTGCTGTGTATCTGGTGGCTTATTAACGACCGCGAGGGTCATACGATTTGCGAGGCTAAGCTACGCTTGCCGCGGTCAGTCCGTGGATGGGTCACCGTTCATTACACATCGAGACCCCTTTTTTTTTTTTTTTTTTTTTTTTGCGCTGGGAAAAAATGCTATTACGCATACCCGCCCATTTGGGGGAATGGGGGGGTTATGTGGGACTCCCCGGGCAAGCCCGGTATACCCACTAAAACGACCCAGCGGCATTCCCGCATCGTCTGACTGGAGGGGACTGGGAAACCGGCGTAACCTTTACATCCAGTCCCCTCCGACGATCGCCCGCCTTCGCGGCAGGCCCCTCAAGTCCTCCCCAGGGGGGGAGGGTTGGGAATGTCCGGCGGAGGTGGTGTGGAGTGCAATGCGGGCTGAGGCACCCCCGCGCCTGTCGCCCGCCCAACACCACCAAGAGGAGGGAGAAGATTGCGTCTTCTCCGACCTCTTCTTCGCCTACGGAGCGGCGCAGCGAGAGGGTCGTCCTCACGCACGCGCTCCGCCGCCTCCTTTTGCGAAATGACGTCCTCGCAAAAGGAGGCGACCGCGGCCCAAGCCTCCTCGCTCCCCAGCATGGAACGAACCACGCCGGGAAGCGAGAGGTCCTGGCCGATCTCCGCAATCAGACTGCGGCGCGGCTCAGACCAAGTCGGGCACACCTCGAGGGTGTGCTGCGCCGTGTCCTCCGCCGCGCCACACTCGTGACACGACGGGGCCCCCTCCCTTCCGATCCGGTGCAGGTACGATCCGAAGCACCCGTGCCCGGACAGCACCTGCACCACACGGAACGAGAGGAAGCCGTGGGGCCGCTCGAGCCAGTCTCGCAGGACCGGCCCGATGGCGTCCAGGGTTCGGCGGCCAAACACGGCGGAGGCGAGGTCCTCCGCCCAGTGGTGGAGGATAGCGTCCCTCGCCTCTCGCCGGACGGCCTCCCGCTCTTCCGGGGCAGGGTGCTCCCCGAGCGCCCTGCGTCCCGCCGTCCACTCGTACACCCTGGCGAGCACCCACGCCTCGAGCTCCCAAGGAGGGGTGCCCGCCAGGGCGCACGCCGCCGCGAAGCTGACGGAGCAGTACGCCCTCGCCACCCGCTGCGCGATGGCCCTCTGGGGCCTGCGGATCGCCGCCGCATTCTCCCTCCTCTGGAGGGAGTCCGCCCAGATGGGGGCCCCATAGAGGGCCATACTTTTCAGTATGCCGGCGTACAGCTGCCGGCATCGCGCCTCGGGCCCCCCCAGATTTGGGAGGAGCCACGAGAGCGCACCCGCGGTCTTGAGCAGACGCTCCGACAGCCCGCTAAAGTGCGGGCCGAACCGCCAACGGCTGTCGAGCACCAGACCCAGATACTTCATCTGGGTCCTGAGCCCGACCCTGACGCCCTCCACGACGATATGCGCGTCTGCGGGGATGCGCTGCCGAGGCCCGTGGAAGAACACGGCCTCGGTTTTGTGCAGCGCCACCTCCAATCCCAGTCGGCGGATCCTCCCCGCGACCAGGGTTCCGCCGGCCGAGGCGAGACTCGCCGCCTCCCTAAAGTCCCTCCCCCGGGCGGTGAGAAGAGTGTCATCCGCGTAGCAGATGACACTCGTGCCACGGAGGAGGGCTCCCCGCAGGAGCCAGTCGAAGCCGACGTTCCACAGGGTCGGTCCCAAGACGGACCCCTGTGGGACGCCGGACTCTGCGCCATATCGTCGGAGCTGACCCGCCCTGTCCACGAGGAAGACTGCTCGGTCCTCCAGGTAGCTGGCCAAGAGGCGCCGCAGATACTGAGGCACTCCATGATACCGGAGCGCCTCCAGTATCGTCGAGTGGGGGACAGAGTTGAAGGCGTTGGCAATGTCGAACGACACTGCCAAAACCCCGTCCCCCGCGTCCACGGCCTCCCTCACCTGGCCCTTGAGGCGGGTCAGGGCGTCGATTGTCGAACGCCCCCTTCGAAAGCCGAATTGGGCGTCCGACAGGTTCGGCCCCACCTCCGCAAGGTGGCCATTGAGGCGGCCGGCGATAATCCCCTCGAACATCTTACCGACCTCATCGAGCAGAACGATGGGCCGGTATGCCGAGGGGGAGTCCGCCGGGCGTCCCTCCTTCCGGAGGAGGCAGAGTCGCCCCTCCTTCCACGGCTTCGGGAACCTCCCCGTCGCGAGACACGCTCCGAAGAGGTCCCGAAACCTCCCCTCTATTTCGGAGGCGGCGATGGCCAACACCCGCGCGGGGACGCCGTCAGGCCCCGGGGCCGTCTTCTTGGCGCGGAGCCGCAGGGCCGCCGCGGCAAGCTCCTCCGCTGTGACCGGAGGGGCTTCCTCCTCCGGCGGAGCCGCTACCCCCGGAGGGTCCATCACTGGTGGGACGAAGTTGGTCCCGGCTGGAAACAGGGACCGGACCACCCCATCCAGCAATGCCGGCTCCAGGGACTCCGTCAGTGGGGGACCGAAGGGGCGCAGTTTGTTCCGCGCCGCCTTGTATGGTCTCCCGTACGGGTCCCTGTCGAGACCCTCCAGCATCCCGGCTCGCGCCGCGTCGTTGGCGACGCCCATCTCCGACTTGAGGACCCGCTTTGCCTCTACGTACGAGGCGTATAGCAGGTCCTCATGTACCGGGTCCCGCAGGCCGCGCCGTCGGCTCCGCGCGTACTCCCGCCTTGACATCGAGACCCCTCTGACAGCTGGTCTAACCTTTTTTTTTCCTTTGAAAAAATCCTCACGGATGTCCCTCGCACGGGGAAGGCGAGGGGGTCTGCTGGATTACCGGCTAAAAACCAACGGTGTTCCTTCTCCTGACCGTTCGGCCGGGGTCGCGGGATTCGCAAAAGCATGCACCGCAACCCCGGCAGGTCCCGGTCCGCCAACCCTCGGTGGACCTCTCCTCTGTGGGGCCTTGCCCCACATCCTCCTGAGAAGCGCGCACGGAACACAGCGCGCCGCCTTCTCGGAAATGTTACTGGTCGGGCGGCGGGTCGCCTAACCCACTGCCCGCAGGCCACACACTAGCACGACGACCTCCAGCCTGACCTGTTTAATGGCCGTTAAGGCGTCTTGTAGCTTCCCTCGCAGCTCCATCGCGGTAAGGTCGTCCGCGTCCCTTTCCTTCGCAGAGGACGACCTAGAAAGCCGACTGACCCGTCCGGTGGAAACCTTTCGGGTCAGATCGGCGAGCCCACGCTCCTCCTCTGCAAGCTTATCGGCACGTTGCGCTGCCGCCAGCTCTTACCTCGCCTTCGCTGGGCCGATGTACTGCCCAGTCGAAGGCGGCCCCCCTCGGGCCCCCTTGTCGGTGCCGATCTTCTTCGCCGGAGATTCTTCTTCGCTCGAAAGCGAGTCGGTCTCCAAGCGAGACGACAGTCGAGGTCGCTTGCGGATAAATCCTCTCTCTCTCCCGACTCCTCCCCAAGCGACATCACTGTCACCAAACTCGAAGCGGTGTCAGAGTCCGACACCGCTTCCATCCTCTCCGCGTCGCGCTCTTTACGAGCCGACGCCTTAGTCTTCACCCTCGATGCGGTGTCGCTATCCGACACTGCACCCACCTTAACGTCAGTTGTGTTTTTATTTTTAAAAGTATCCATATTAGAACCCACGAATATGGG
This sequence comes from Amphipyra berbera, assembly GCA_910594945.2. Lineage (NCBI taxonomy): Eukaryota > Metazoa > Arthropoda > Insecta > Lepidoptera > Noctuidae > Amphipyra > Amphipyra berbera. Next base: position 855,800 of record OU343136.1, on the reverse strand, counting down.
GGATTTAAGTGGTCCATCCGGGCAGAGACCCCTGTACCCGGATAAGTCTAAATACGTCAAGAGGTCGGCCGGTATCCTGACGGGACCTGCACTTGGAACTGAATCTGTCAGCCATTCATCCCTTGGTCATGCGTCGCAACACGAGATTCAGTGAGAACTTTATAGAGTTTCGCTCTTGGTCCAGGCGGTTAAGCCAAGACCCCCGGTCCTCTGAATGAGAATTACGGGTCGGGCCGAACGGTGGTCTGCATCAGACCGTGTCTGCCAGCCAACTATTGCCAACTGACAAACCCGTCGCCCCTACAAGGCTTGTTCAACCGCGCCCTCTGCTAAATCAGAGGGTCGGGGAAGAGCCATCCCCTGGCCAGAAGGGCCACCCTCCCTTGGTCAAAATTTTGCTACAGACGATAATATCCCCTTAGAGCTATTATTGCCCGCACCCAGGGAGCACCGGCCCAACAGCTACTCTTCCCCTCGAACGTATCCGAAGGGACCAGTAGCCACCAGGCACACGTGGAGGTATCTGACCGCGCACCCCAACTGGTCTAACCTTAGGGTATCGGCATTACCCAGTAACTGGGTTGCGGAGGTCTCATGGCAGTCGCTCCGTGTAAAATTCTGGTATTCAGGCGCATCTGGTTAGACTGGATGCTGACCCCAACATAGTTGGGAAAAAGCTAGGCAGAATAATATTCTTAAAGTTGCTATGTAGTTGACTTTTTGATTTCTTTTTGCCATCGTTCTTCATCGTACGAACATGAGAATGAGGTCATGGTCTATTGCTGTCAATTTCGATGGCTTAAAGGTCGCTGTCATCACAGTCATCGTTTCATATAAAAATAATGTATATGATGGAGCATACGACACGGGTGCAAGGACGGGACGGCGACGTGTCTTTCGTGTACAATATCATATCGTCCCCGTTCCGTTCGGGTTAAAAAACGTTATGTATGCAACGACCTTAAAGGAATTGGTGGCTTTTGAACATTCTCTTTGTGTATGAATGCCTCTATTTTTTTGTATATGTACGAATATGCTATAACTGTTCATCGATCACGATGATAAAAAATGCGGTGTGCGAAATAGTAAAAAACCTTTGAAAAATTACAGCCTTAAAACATATTATTATTCTGAACGAAAACACGTCACCTCACTTTTTTATTTCAAAGCAATTTCTAAAGGATCAAGTTACAAAGACTAAAAAATTAAAGTCACGACAAGCAATCTAATATTTAGAGAGCGCTTAAGAAATGAGAAAGCTTACGACGACAGACAAAACTAAATGAAAACAATGAACAGAAAATAAAAGTCGATACGAGACGAAGATTAAAATTCTAACAAGAAATTGGTCTTCTTACACCGATCTTGGAGTAAAAAAACTTAATAAAAAATTAATGAATCTATCACCTTTGATTACGTCGACGAAGTATTAAAACACGACCAAGAGAGCATAAACTGTAAATACTTAATGTGAAGAAGCAATGCGCTGACTCCTTCTTCTCTCGTGCTGAGCTGTATGAGAATAGAAAGAAAGATTAGCCAGTCAGCAGGGTTGGAAGCATGCTTGATTGCTCAGGATGTGGCGCCGGACGTACTTAAGTATCGTCACTCATGGAGGCTCTTTTAAAGCTGACTGCTTATTACGTTTAAGTACATCTTTCAGAAATCCGTACGACACCATCGAAAAATAAGAACGAGCCAGCGCATTAACATCATTATATCATCTCTATACATAATCGCATACATACATACCTAAACTCACGCCTTTTTCTCATGGGGGTAGGCAAAAATTATAGAACGCCACATACTACGATCATTACATACTCCTTTCGCTTCATCCACATTTATACATCTTGTCATACACGCACGCTGGTTGAGAGTACTACGCACCTGTCCTTTGTGAAGAACATCATCAATAACATCGATGTATGTCCTTCTAGGGCGTCCTCTACCGGCGTTTCCACTGATATCCGCCTTATAAATTCCTTTTGTTAATCGCCGTTCACTCATTCTCTCAACATGATCAAACTACCTAGCATACTCCTTTCTATACCAAAAGGAAAGAGAGAACCCATTTTTGCCAAGTTCTCTATGAATGTAATTAATACACTTACAGTACCTACCTACTAGTGATTACTACGTTTTTGTTTCGTCCCCCACTAGACGAAACTGGCCAAATCCGGTTCAATCCCGATTATTCTCGATTATTTCGGTAACAAGGGGCGCGGGGCGGGCATTATAAACACTCGCTCGACACTAACGCGATTTAAGGCTTCTGTCCTGTTGCCTTCATATGTGGTGTATACCATGGGAAGTAGCGTATATGGGTGATAACTTACATTATTTGTAGAAAGAAATACACGTTTATTTCTCGCAGATTTATTGGTACAGTAAATTGTTTTTATTGTTGATGCACAAACAAGTTTAAGATCGTTCGCAAAGAACGGGCTTTTATTTCTTAATTATGTAATTCTTAATCAGGCAATTGGGCAGGTTAGACATTAAACCCGAAACCCATCAAGTCGTCTTTTCCGAACGGAAGGACCAGAACAAAAAACAGTAAGGACCGTTTTTTTAAGTAAGCCGTTTTACCTTGTTTTCTAGCAGAAGAACTGAAAAAATTACAATCAGTTCTATTAGGTAATTTGCAAACAATTTGAAGGTTAATTCGCTTCACCTGCTTCCTTGGGCTACATATCAAACCTTAAGCCGTACGACTTAGACGTACTCCCTTGCTTAATTTTGTGGAATGAGCTCTTAAGCGCGGACCTCCACTTGTCTGACTTGGGTCCCTAGCTGTTACTACTACACCTGAAACTTGCCCTATTTAATATAAGCTCTACTTGTTTGCCTATATTGCATTTTATGTTGTCCAGAATTTGTGGGAAGTGGTATTAAGCGAAAATTTTGAGTGATTTATTTTGGAATTTTATTTGTATTTTTGCTGAAAATAGGCAGTGCATTTCTTTTGACGCGGTGTCGTAAGTGGAAATGTCGAAACAAAAATGGTGAAAACTAGTGTATTGAAAAACAAAGGCTAATACCAAGGCAAGATCAGGGTAACCGGTCTTTTAAAACTAAAAATTATCAATATTTAGGATGTTTGATGATATTACTTACCTACATATTTGCCTGCAAATTAAATAGCAGGTACCTACTTACACGAACGTTCCAGAGTTGCTTTTAGGAATGACGTCTTTATGATGAATCTAGTTTATATATTTATTCAATTTCTGAACTTCAAATGCTTACAAACTATAATTATTAATTTCCTCTTGTTTTTTTAAATAAATACAAGCACAAATATAATATAATAGGTATCTGAGTGCCATCGACGGTTTTATAGTCTGCTTCACTTACAAAACCATTAATGAAAACAAAAAGCGTTGTTTTGTTTTTATAACAAAAGTTACAAAATAAAGTGCATTTTTATTTATGGATCATCCGTCCGTAAATTGAAAATACTTCACTACAAAAAGTTACACCCCGCTGTATTTGCGCCACGAAGGACCAGAAAAATATGAATGCAGAAATGGTTGTTAGTTTGGGCCCTTGAACCTTATATTGGACACTAGAAACAGGCTAAGTGTATAAGAAGCATACAAAGTACTGCAGAACAGATATTTGTCTTAGATAGATCTTGTTCTAACAGATAAAACATGTTAAGTTTGAGTTTCTTACACCTATTAATATTCGTGTATCTTTTCCTTAAGTTTTACCTCTACTCTCTGCGTATCGAAGCGTTGATATCGTCATTAAAAACTGTTTGTACTTTTCTGAATGAATAATTTTATTTCAATAGGTATATATTTTTTAGCTGCCTCATTGGTCTGGTGGTGGCAAGCGCGACTGCTGATTCTGAGGTCCTGGGTTCGATCCCTGGATCGGGCAAGGTGTTGTTGACTTTTTCCGTGTGGAATTCCTCAGTAGCGGCCCGGAGGTTGGATTTGTGCCCGGTTGATGGCAATAGGTTCTCCCCCTATTGCATGGGACTTGAACATGACGGCGAAGTGAGGATGTTTCTATACGCCTCTGCATAACCCTTAGGGGCAGGCGTGATGTTATGTAGGTATGCATTTTTAGTGTGGTGTGAAAGCAAGTTAATTTCACTCCAATAGCTACAGTATAAAATGCAATAGTAGTTCGGCATGTCCCACGTACTCGCTAAACTATGCGGGCCACGCTAGCTCTAATATTAAGTGTCGGCACGCGACCGCATAGCGCCTGTCTTAGCCACTGTTTTATATAAGTGCATCGAAATATCTAGAAAATTGCTACGGAATTTGGATCTGGTGAAATATAACCAAGGTGCTTTGATTTATTTAAGTCTAGCAATTATAGAATAGCAAAGTTAAAGATTAAAACCAGACACATCAAAGTATATCTTACGTATCCCAAACTAATTTTTAGAATTGTCTGGTCTACAACCTTTTTGATGGTGCGCCGTTAATTCCCTTTAACTATCACAGTCTACTGTTCTACGAAGGCACTTTATAACAAGAGTTTTCAGTTATCTCATTTACCTGTAATAATTCAAAAGTCGCGTTAAAATAATAAATCCCAAAAACGAAACATGGCATCAAAAAATATTGAAAACAGATCCTTTTAATTTTCCATAAATAGTCGTTACATTATGCCGCGATTATCATATCGTGTTCTTTATTCCGAAGATCAAAGGTAGCCAACTATGCAGATTATATTTACTTGAAAGGCAGATAGAATTACAAAAGCGTCGTCCAAAATCGTTACTTAAAGCGTCCGAAGATTCGTCCTTTGTTTAAAGGTAAGACGATATTCAAATTGTTCCAATCGAGAAAAAAAAAACAAAGATAATTGATAAAATAAGCAGCACAGTCATTTACTGAAGGGATTTCGCCGATACACATTTAGAATCGCAAATGGTCCCTAATGGATTCAGAAAATTCAGTCGTCATCGTAAAGTAAAAATTAAGTTGTTCTTTAGTAACATTGTCACGTAGCGTTTGATTGTCTTCTGATTTAGAAGACTCACACAGGCTTTGTTGACGTGATGTCTTCAATTTTGTTCAGATTACGAGGCGCTGGAAATCTGAGTGACGATTTATGTCCGAAAGGACCAGTGCGAAAGGGTCATCAGGGCGACGTAACGACGAGTGTTGCTGGGATGTAGTTGGAGGCGGTCTCGGTCTTCTGTCTCTATCTCGCGGATCAGTCTCTTGTCGCGGTTGCGCCGCGAACTGCAAGCCCCTGATGAAGTACCATAATACATTTTTACCCCGTGTGGAGACGGGTTAGAATATAAAACTTCCTCACCGCACGCTGGGAATAGACGCGTGTTGTAAGATTCAACCAAACTCAACACGATTGGTGGTAGGATCTATACGGTCCGCTTAGCTAGCTACCACCCTCACATTAAAGTCCGGCGCAAAGCAGTTTACTGTGTTCCGTCGTGTGTATGTGAAAGCCAGATGGGTATAGGGGAATCACTCTATATCACTGTTCTTTGGATTCGTGTGCTTCATCTTAGACCATGTCTGCGCTTACCATCAGGTGAGACTAGAGCCAAACGCGATCAAGACAAGAATAGAAAAAAAACATCACTGTTAAAACATTCAAATACAAGAAATCGTGTCAGCGATCCTAAGCAAAGACGCTTGTTGTTTTGCCTTTATAGTTAGGTGCATTTATAATTGCTCATTACAACGTGTAGCAGAGACATGTTGAGTTCAAAGATAAAAAACAAACACACGCGTAAGTAACTAACAAGTAACAAACAGTTGGAACATACGAGTGGCACAATAACCTATTTTCCTTTGACTGTAACGAGTAACGGGAAAATAAACAGCATTATCCATCTAAAATGTGAAGATTGTAGATATGAAATGGTACACTGGTATTTCAACGATCATTCCACATGGCTTAGGCTGCTTATGTATTGTGATAGGTTTATGACCAGAGAAGAAAGTTTTAAAATTAAAAAATTTAGTATCCTTCCCGGCACTGAAATTCCTGATAGGATTATCATCAAACATAGCTAAAAACCATCCTGATTAGAACAGCTTTCATATTTTAAAAAATCGCATTTATAGCGGTTCATTTGCTTGTGAGTTACGGTGCCACAAACAGATACACAGACAGGGAAAGGGTATAAACTTATTATATCCCTCAAATTGTAAAAAAAGTGCGTAATACCACAAGCAAAATATATTTTTGAAAATTCGATCTTGTGTGTAATGGTGCGTCCAGACCTGACGAACGCGCCGCGAATGCGCCGCTCGCGCGCAGCTCGCGCGCCGCTCGCAATCTGCTCGCGAGCTGCGCGCGTGCATTTCATGTTCGTACAAAGCTCTGCGCGCCGCTCGCGCGCATTTCGCGAGCGGCGCATTCGCGGCGCGTTCGTCAGGTCTGGACGCACCATAAAGTGGACGGAACCAAAGCTTCCTATTCAATATTTTTTTAATTCCACAATACAGAAAAGAAACTAGGTCCGAAAAATGAAGACCTAAACACAAGACTATCTGTGCCTTTTCAGGTTCTATCTGAAAAGGATAGAATGACGTCATTTATGTTTCCCGATAAACAGTAGTCCGTGTGAAAAGAGGTCAACGTCAAAAAACATGGCGCCTTCAAATCCATCATTGAATTTGTTAGACAAAAATACAGCCTTCATATTTTTACGTGTTTAGGTTCTACGATTACTTTGATTGCTGGTAGCTGACAAAGCATCTTTATTGTCACTATATTTTTTTTATTTTTGGTTTTGGATCATCTCACTGCCCTTATTAGTTACTTCACAGTGTTCTTTGAATGTTACTATAAATATAAATTCTGGAAAGATGAAATAAATAGGAGCTAGATCACTTGTAAGTTATTACCACATACAACGTGGAGAATAATAACAGGTAATAAATATGGAATGTCTAGAAGATGAACTGCCTCGTTGGTCTAGTGGTGGCAAGCGCGACTGCTAATCGTGAGGTCCTTGGTTCAATCCCCAGGTCGGACAAAGTGTTATTGGGTTTTTCCGTGTGGAATTACTCAGTAGCAGCCTGGAGTTTGGATTTAATAGGCTCGCTCCTTATTACATGGGACTTAAACATAACGGCGTAATGAAGGTATTACCATACACTTCTGCGCTATCCTTCGGGGAATACAGGCGTGATTTTATCTACAAGATATAGGTTGTATGATGTGTACCCAGCTTCTGATATCATATTATAAGTAAATTGTCTTCAGCCGACCACCGATCAGCACTTATTTTATAGTCAACATAAATTCTCACCCTTTCCATTATAGGTACAAATTACATATTTATCATTGTTCACCCGGCTTCAATCAACGTCAGAGCTGTCTCCCAAATAAAGACAAATGTCACCGACGAATTTGTGAACAAGTTTGGACGGAACTCGTTGAAAAACATCACGAAAGTACTCTAATATCTGTTATAATTCAATTCAATAATTGTTTGATCTCGCTGAGGGCATTAATCAATTTCTAGTACAATTCCACAGTTAACTTTGGAGCCATTTGCAAATTTAATTCTGGGTTGTGACAAAGATTAAGTGGTGATACTATGTAGATAGGTTATTTTTATGATGTATTGAATGCACTTTAATTCATTTAATATGTAGTATAAGGTATTAGTAAGGTATGTAGAAGCGATGGATGGATAGTGTGAAAAATGATATGGCTAGAAAGGGGTTGACTACTGAAATGACGGCTAAGGAAGAAGAAGACATACTGCGCCGACCACAAATAAGTTGGGACGAGGACAGGAGGATGATGATGATGTAGAGTAAGGTATTCAATAAAAAAGTGTTTAAGTGCCAGTCGGACTCGCGCACCGAGGGTTCCGTACAAACTTGTAGGTATGTAAATAGTTCGTCGTAATTTTTTTTTTTGTAATTTAATTACTACGGTTTTCGGATTTTTCCCTTTAATTGTGCTATTAGACATTGCTTATTGCTAAATTTCATGATTCTAGGTCAACGGGAAGTATCCTATAGGTTTGGATTGAAGTTTGATTTTTTCACAGCTCCAAGGGATTGCAGACTTGAGTATTTGATATAAATTTAAACTTGATACCTCCACGCGTTTCTGAGAAAAAGGGTCTTGACAGACAGACAGCCGGACAGCGAAGGGTTCCTTTTTTCCTTTTGAGGTACGGAACCCTAAAAAGCGATCATGTGTGAATTATACTTGAGCACAAAAGGTTCCGCACCAATAAATAAAAGTATAGAAGCTCATTTTTTGTATATTTCGTGGTTTTTCTGTTGAGTATGAACTACAGATTAAAATCATATGTATTAACATTTTAGAGATACAGTCTGAATAAAAATCGTTGAAAATTTGCCAAATTTTTGAGAACTCTTGTATGGGGTCCGCACTTGGGATTTAGGCTTTTGTATGTTTTATTATTTTACAAGTCCATGCCTCAGCAACCCATATAATTTGTGAAAATTTCAACTGCATACCTCTTACGGCTACCAAGATATACCCTCGTGGAAGACGGACGAACGGACAGACAGACTAACGAACCAACGGACAAACGGTGTAGACTTAATAATATGGTCCCATTGGCAAACTTCGGGTACGGAATCCTAAAAATGGGCCTTATCTGACTTCTAAAACACGAAGATGATGTTATTTTTATTATAGTTACGATAATTATCATTAGACTTATCATTTTGTTATCTTTTACTCTCGTGTCAACGCGAGCCATATGAGAATAATTCATGCCGTGATCAAAAGATTAAGGGTGTTACTACACCAATCGATCGATGTTATGGATCGACATCGATCGACGTTGATCGATTGATGTGGTAACTTTGGCTGATCGACGGATACCGTTCGACTAAACAATCGATCGATTGCCGGTCGATGGCATCGGTCGACGTTGATTGATTAATCCCGGCTATAATCCATCAGTTTTTTTCGAAATGTATTCACAAGAGGACGCGTTGTCCATCGATCGATCGTGGATCCACAATCGATCGGTTGGTTTGGTAACACCCTAACCAATCAGCAACTTTGGTCACAAGGGGAGCTGACTGCCCAGGGTGTACTGGACGTACTTAAGTATCATCACTGGTAGAAGCACTATTCATGCATCCCTTACATGTTTATTTTGTTAACTAATATTAATAAACAAAGATGGGATATAATAACTAACACTTTTCATGTTAATCGGAATTGGGTGACCCATTTATTCACAACAACAAAAGCCCAGTTTTCTAGCGCCAAAGTTGGCACTGTGTTCTGATCGTGTACTTCAAACAAAATATTCCTTAACCATTTCCTTGATAGCTATAATATTGAAAGTAGTCGCGTGATGTGTTGTTGTAAGGAAATGAATAAACAAAGAGATGCGGTAATCGGGTCTGCTCGTCACAGCTCCAGTGGCGCAATTGGTTAGCGCACGGTACTTATAAGCAGTATGTCGTGTGAGGAATGCCGGGGTTGCGAGTTCGAGCCTCGCCTGGAGCATATTTTTGCGGGTTGTTTGTCCTATAGGAAATTTTCAATAACTGAGTGTGTAGGAATGGTAAGTATAGGATGAGTTTAGTAAATAAATACTTTACTTGTCTAGTAGACAGACCGAAAACGAAGGCAACGTTTAGCATTGTTTTTCTAACCTTACGTATTTTAATTATTATTTTAAAATTTAAAATGCAAATTGCAGACAATTTAGTATTATAATTAAGAATTATTTTGGTTTTTGGGAAAATAAACTTCTTTGTTTTCCTTTTTTCACTGGTAACAAATGCAATTGGTATAGGTGATAGGTAACACAAGCAAATACCTCATTAAACAAATAAAACTTTAATTTAAAAGCCCCCGGGTTGTTTTATAACATTGTTGGTTAGAATTCCTAGACTACCTTTGTTGTGACCCGATGACCTTAGAATGACTGAACTGATCATCATCAAATATAGCTAGTAACCATCCCTATTACACCAGCTTCGAAGCAAAAACCGCATTGAGATCGGTTCATCCGTTTATGAGTTACAGCGCCACAGACAGACACACAGTCAAACTTATAACACTCATTTTGCGTCAGAGGTCAACAATCAAAGGTCTCTCCTATCTATACCCTGTAAAATTTTATTCTCTGCGACCTCACCTCGGATGTTTCTTTCAGAATTCCTACCATAATCAGATTTCACTTAAATTATAACTGTTTCAATGATTTATCGGGAAAAGTTGGCCATGAAACAGTTTTCTTTTTCTGTTATTTGAATGTCAATCGAGTTTGGACTTTCTCCGTGATACTTGCAATTTGCGTAATTGATTTTTTTTTACTTTGAAGGAAGAATTGGATTGGAAGGTGGATTTGATAACCAAATGGCCTCGATTTAGTGAGAAATACTTATGAACTTTGTCGCGTTATTCATTTATGAAAAGGTCATCATTAAATCAGCTTGTAGTCAGTCAATAATAAACATGGCGTAGACGATAAATAACATAACATCACGCCTGTATTTCCCGCAGGGTTCGGCAGAGGTGTATAGTAACACCCTCATTTCACAGTTATGTTTAAGTCCCATGTAATAGAGGGCGAGCCTATTGCCATCAACCGGGCACAAATCCAAACTTAGGCCTGTTAATGAGGAATTCCATAAGGAAAAACCTGTACCGACCTGGGGACCGAACCCAAAACTTCACGATCAACAGTCACGCTTGCCGCCACTAGACCACCGAAACAGTTCATATTTCATAACTAGATTCGTTCGAATAATGAAAAAAATATTGTATGGCTTCATTCGTGCGTAGCGTAGGTGTGCGCCGAAGTGGTTACTCTCTCATACATTTTCATACAAAGTGAAGTTGCAAAATGTGCGTAGCGTGACTGTGCGCAGCAATGGATGCTATTGTCTTTACCTATTGTTGCGAATCTGGGTGGTGGGCATGTAAATTTGGTGTGTGGGCGTCTTATTTTTTTTGAAATTCTATGTTTGTACAGTACGAATAAAATAACTTTTCCCCTCTGAAGTGAGGAACAGAAGAAGAACAAGAACAGAGTTTTATTTGTCGATCGGATGTGCGTGCCATCTATTGTTATAAAGTGCCAACAACTTTTTATTGTTTGGACTGAATTTATTGGTGACTTTTTTATTTTAAGTGCATTACTTTTAATGGCAATAGGCTGGCCCCCTATTTATATTACATGGGACTGAAACATAACGTAGAAATGAGGGTTTATACACCTCCATGTATACACCATACTATACACCTCTGCCCAACCTTTCGGAGGATAAAGGCGTGAACATATATTATGTTACTTTTAATCTAAGTTAGTTATATTATTCCACTGTGGATTCATTTATTTTTAAGTTAAATGAATATTTTTTTCTCTTTGCAGAAGCTATTTTAATTCAAAGAAGGAATAAAATCTAACCTTTTTAAAAAGTGTCCATTAGTTGTCATGGTTACCACGCTCGGGCCATCTTTGCTGGGTGCACTATTTCATCATTAAAACACAGAAAAATACTACCGCCCATCTTCGTCGTGCCTATTATGAGTAATTTATGATTACTTAGGTACTCTTTACTGACGTGCTTTCATTTACTGCTCAACTACTGTTTTATGAGTCTATTTATATGCTCACTTTGGCAATAAAAAACTATTAGTTTTTGGCCATAACCGGGCATTAATAATAATTAAACAATTTGTTTTCCTAGGAGGCATGCTTGCCGTTTATTTGAGGATAGAGGTAAGCTGCTTAAAAGTCTCTTAGTCATAGCGATCTGCAATTATCTATTGTAACTCCTCTAGTTATATGACAGCTCCTCCCGAATCGCAAGCCAATCATAAAATGTACTATGGCCTTGGCGGTGGAGGACTTAATCTCATCAGGTGCGATTATATGGCCTCCGAGGTACTGAATTCTTGTGTGATGTAATGCTCCACATTCACATAGGATGGGCGTCTTATACTTTCCGCAGTAGTACCTATATGTTAACAGTAGTGGCACTGAGGCCTATCCTGTATTTACTTAATTTAATATAACAATAGACAAAAGTGGCCTAAGTCACTGTTCTACCTAGCCTTTCCCCAACTATGTTGGGGTCAGATTTCAGTCTAACCAGATGCGGCTGAATACCAGTATTTTATACGGAGCGACAGCCATCAGACCTCCGCAACCTAGTTACTGGGTAATGCCGATATCTTATGGCTTCTACATACATGCCGCCGGCTTATTGCCGCGCGGGTGCAAGTCTATAGGCGTTAGGTATACCCGGGCGGCCTGGTTAAACACCCGCTGGCAAGCCGCGTGGCAATGCCGGCGACAAAGCCGGCGGCATTGTGTGTAGGAGCGTTTAGGGTTAGACCAGTTATCAGTCTTTCGGGCTTCTAACTATGACATCCGGGACCGACAGTTTAACGTGCTCTCCGAGGTACGGAAGGATCTCGATGTATAACGACACGGTCACCCATTTACAGACTGACCGCCTACTGTTACTGGCCTACCAAGGCACTAATTTCTTGTAAACCATTTCTTTAAGTGGAGTGTCAGCTCATCCTGATTGACCGTTAAGGTTCATAAAACCATAATACCGTGTTGAATCCTTGCTGGAAACAACCATATTGCTTATTTCTATATATCATTTCATTGCTAAAATAGGTCTTATTTGTGTATTATTATATTAAAGTATAGGAGAATAGAATAGTGGAACCAAGTGATAATTGATAGATTATGATGATTAAATGATAATAGTAACCGATTAATGCCAGACTGTGCCATTGCCTGTGAGCTTGTGGATATCATACGAAAACTAAATACTGTCTTATTTTCTGTCTACTATAAGAGTCACACATTGCTTAAGATAATAAGCGACCCTTGTGGGAGTAATATTTATGTTAATGGACCCTGAACCTGGATGTTATCAGAGGATACTCTTGACTGCATTACCTGGATGCTCAGAAAACTGTGTCATGGTCAGGTAAAGTTGGGATTTATCGATTTGATTCATATCGCTAAAACACCACCCTAACCAATTTCAAAGCTCCGACAAAACTTAATTTATAATCGAAAATTCAGCCGTCATTAATTTAAAATAAAATTAAACAATCAACAATCTTGATACTTTAGACTTTCGTTATAATTAATAACGCTCAGGTGAGCTACCAATGGACATTTTCATTTACGTTGTCGGCCAAAGATAAATATTTGTGATATTAACAACGGAGACTCTGATTAACGATGCCGCATTGCTGCCGGGTAGTGCTGGAGTTAACGATGCACATCGACGTAATTATATCATATATTTAGACAATATTAAAGCGATACAAGGCCAAAAAATTTTTTTTCTTTTTTTTATTGCAAACGAGTGCCAGATATAAGAATATCCAAAAAATGCACCTTGTTGCCCGGCATCACAATGCGATGCTGGCTGAAGATAAATATTAATTTGTGATATTACTAACGAAGACTGATTAACGATGCCGTATTACTGCCGGGTAGTGCTGGGTTTAATTATGCACATAAACATAATCGAATTATTTATCCATTCAGTCTATATTTGGACATTTTGCTTCTTCCAAAAAATCAGGCTGTTTACCCATAGTCATCATCAAAGAGCTAATTATTATACGTACAACGAAGAGTGTTGGCTTAGCGCTAAACATCAAAGCAATGAGAATGCGGTAATTGGCCTATCAAATATTGCTATAAGCTTGAAAGATGTTCAATCGTTTTCAGTTCTCCAATTTGTACTAGATGTAAAGGAGAATCCTACTGTATTGTATCGAGTATAATTCAGTTTCAAACTTATAGGTAAATTGATTATTATCTTTGTAGAATAACCCAGTTTCACACACGTATTTCAGATTCCCGGAAATAAATCCAGATCCGTCAGAGTTACACGTGTAGACTAATTTTATGTGTACCTATGTTATTATAATTATGTGTGCCTCGTTGGTTTACCTGCCTCGTTGGTCTAGTGGTAGCAAGCGCGACTGCTGATCGTGAGGTCCCGGGTTCAATCCCCAGGTCGGGCAAAGTGTTATTGGGTTTTTCCGTGTGGAATTCCTTAGTAGCAGCCCGGAGTTTGGATTTGTGCCCGGTTGATAGCATCATTGGCTCGCCCCCTATTACATGGGACTTAAACATAACGGCGAAATGAGGGTGTTACTATAATACCTCTGCCCAACCCCTCGGGGAATACCGGCGTGATGTTATGTTTTTTTCTATGTATATCAGTATAAAAAATGCGGTAAAAGATAGTATTTCAGCACTTAAGCACTAAAACTTCACTAAAAATCTTTTTGGTTCACTGTGTAAATATTACGTAGAATATTCAACTGATCTGTTTATGATTCTAGCTTTCAGAGCAACACAATGGTAGTCGCAAAACTCCATACACATGTTCATAATTTTCACCTTTGTAAAGCAAAGCGTTAAGCCCGTACTACCAGGATTTCACATTTTTATAAATAATTCTCTACATTTTAGTTCGCACCCAACAATATGAGGCTGATAAACTATTATATTTTTTTCGTCCAGATTGCATAAGCGTTAAAAGATAGAGCGGTGGTAAAATATCGACATTACACCCGTACATCACTAGACCCGAGTGTCACAGTACTGAAATTGAATTTACAAAATGAAAACCGTTAACTTATCGACTTTTGTGAATAAGAATTTGATGAATGGATTCTGCAATGCTGTATAATTATGATTGAGCTTTTAAATGGAAAGATAAATTGATCGATTTCAGTGGACGGTAAGATTCTGAATTTATTTACATTTTACTTTGATTATGAGAGATTTGAAGTTGCACGCTTATCCATTTTTCATGATGATCGAAAATGTCCAAATAACAATGTTGTAATTGTAACTGTAACAGTTTTAACTGATTGTCATGTTAACGTGAAAATGTTGGCCTCGGGGTATGCTGTATTTTAAAATCAGAGGTGTACTGACAACTTTGACTTAAAAATAACATTAAAATTGTGTGAACGTTGTGTTTATTTTTAAAGAACTTACCTTCACATTCATGCGAACTTATGTAACTATTCATTTATTGGTCTACGACAGATGTTCATGAAAATATCTCTGTGGTGACAAAATATTAGTACTATATTTCTGTGGTTCTACCATAAGTAATTTTTACTGGGTGAAATTAATTTGATTAAATTAAATAAGTAAATATTTTCACATAAAACTATTATCCTCAAATTGGTGCCATGCCCAGAAGACTGGCAGCATTGCCACATTGTATGGCAAAGCTAATCTTTTGGCCAAAGTAAAGGCTAGTCTTAGGGTCACGTGAAGTGTCGACTAGTCTCCTGGTAATGTCCTTGTATAGTTAGTTGGCCCCAGACTGCTGGAAAAAATAATAACGTAGGTACAGTCAGCAACAAAAGTATGTTAACACTTCAGTTTTTTAAATCATAATTGAACACAACAATATTCAAATTTAATCGGAACACATGTAACAATAAAATAACACAAACTCTTGACTATTACATGAAATGCTGAAAAGCAGAGTAACGAATAATTTTGGGTCAATTTAGATGTTATGTAAAAATAAGTGTTAAGTAGGTAACTTTCGTTGCTGACCTTACCAATAAAAGTAGGTAGGTATTATATGTTTATCGCTTTTGGGGGGTCTCCGCAGTTGTATAATATAGTTATCAAAATCTATAGTAACAGACGATCAAAGTTGGTATTCCACTCGCAATCAGTTCTGTAACTTAGGCTCTCTAAGACCACTTAGGACATATTCTCTAACTAGCCCTAAGTTTCACCCTTAATGGCGTAGTCGAAAACTCAGTTTAATTTCATTTTGATGAAGTAATAAGGAGAATACTTAACAGAGATTGAAAGTTTTCAGATAAATAATGTCGGCTTGAAGCCATTAAACGAACTTGTTCAGAGCCGTTTTAAATGAAAGACCATAACATCTTACTACCATGTTTTATGGAGCATGGCAAATGAGTACATGATAGTGTTATACAGGGTTACTTCAAAATATCTGGCGTATCTTCACAGGGTAACTAGGTATCAATAATAGAATATATTCAATTAAAAAAAAATCTAAACTTTAGTTAATTTAGATAACAAGATACCTATCATGTGTGATAGCCTAGTGGTGTGACCATCGGACTGCCAAGTCATAGGTCTCGAGTTAGAACCCAAGGCACACACCTCTGAATTTTCGAATTCATGTGCGTATTGTATAATTATCACGTGCTCAAAAACGGTGAAGGAAAACATTGTGAGGAAACCATGCCTGAGAGATATTTCTCGACGGCATGTGAAGTCAAATCAGAGCGCATAACCTTTGACACCAGGTTAGTCACTAACCACACGAAAAGAAGAAGACAACGAGCGCGCTCTTCACTACTGTATAATTAGGTAGGTATCTAGTTAACTAAAGTTCATATATTTTTATTTGAATGTGTTCTATTACTATACCTGGAAACTTGGTGAAATTTCGCCAGGTAATTTGAAGTAGCAAGTTTGGTCTTAACAAAATTAAATGACGAACGTTAGTTGGCGTCCGTTGGCTTGGTGTGTATATACCATTATAAAAATGATGTTATCACAAAGGTTTTTATATCAGACTAGCTGTGTCCGGCTCCGCCCGTAGCCTATGTTACTCAGTGATAATGTACCTTTCTAACGGCAAAAGAACTTTTGAAATCGGTCCAGTAGTTTTTAAGTTTATTCGTTACATACAAAAATACAAATGTTTCCTCTTTATAATATTAGTATAGATGACTTGAAAACATTCGGATCAATAAAACATTTAGGTGAACAAAGTAAAACAGATTTTATTCATCAGGTATAGTACGACACAACTTAGAAGTCGTATTGGCAAACTTGATCGAACAACCAATGGCAGGTGCTCATTATCGCGCCATCAAACTTATTGCGTCAGCGTGAAGATCATTTTTTACTGCAGTTCTTTATTTATTTTATTTATTGCGAACTTATACTGACAGTTTAATACTACACATATAAGTTATAGGTCTAATGTAACATAAGTCTAGATAGAAGATAACATTGCGCTCATTGTATACAAGGTTAGTCGGAAAGGGGGTACTAAGCCGCGGGCCACCTAAAGTATCATTGATGACTATTTTAAAGCAAGTGTTAAAATTTCAAAATTCTATAATTTTTATTTACATTAAAAAATATTTTTATTTTTGCTTTTTAAAAAAAAACATACCTGCTTTAGTTAACAATTCAGAAAATTAATTTTCTAATCCGTGACCCCAAATATGACCTAAATTGTAAAAACAGCTGATCATAGCTAAGGTGCTGGATAGTTTGCTTGACCGACAGTTGGGGCAGCACATTCAGTTGCACGACGCTCAGTCTGGGTTTAGAAAATGGTTGTCAACTGAGGGTGCTGTTCTCTGTCTCAAGCAGACCGTCCAGTACTATATAGACAGAAATACACCTGTATACGCATGTTACTTAGATCTTTCGAGAGCTTTTGATCTAGTCTGTTATGATAAGCTGTGGCAGAAGCTGCAGTGCGAGACAGATGTGCCTCATGACATTGTGTCCTTATTCAGGTATTGGTACGGTCAGCAACAGAATAGTGTAAGGTGGGCTGATGCGCGGTCGGACGTGTACGGGTTGGAATGCGGGGTAAGGCAGGGCGGCTTGTCCTCGCCTTGTCTCTTTAACCTGTATATGAACGGGTTGATCGGTGAGCTCAGCAACACTAATATAGGTTGTTCCATAGATGGGGTATGCATGAATAACATAAGTTACGCGGATGATATGGTGCTGCTGAGCCCATCGATTAATGCGCTACGCAAACTGTTGTGCATTTGTGAGTCGTATGCGGAGGCCAATGGGCTCAAATACAACGCCAAGAAAAGTGAGCTAATGGTTTTTAAAGCTGGTACCAAAGTTTACTCATCTGTACCTCCGGTAATTCTGTGCGGCACACCGTTAAAAAGAGTGACAAAATTCAAATACTTGGGCCACTGGGTCTCCGACGATCTGTGTGATAACATGGATATTGACAGAGAGCGCAGAGCGCTGTCTGTCCGGTGTAACATGTTGGCTCGCAGGTTTGCGCGATGTACTAGGCCAGTAAAGGTGACATTATTTAAGGCATATTGTCAGTCGTTTTACACGTGCAGCCTGTGGGCCAACTTTACCCAGCGGACTTATAGCGCACTGCGCGTGCAGTACAATAATGCTTTCAGGATACTGTTAGGGCTTCCGCGGTTTTGTAGTGCTTCGACTATGTTTGCTGAGGCGAGAACGGACGACTTTATCGCGATCATAAGGAAGCGGAGCGCTTCACTATTGAGTCGCCTACGTAGCAGCTCGAACAGTCTCCTGAGGGTGTTGTCCGAGCGGTGGGACTTGTCCTTGATACAGAGGTGGATGCAGCTTCATGTTAGCGCCTCTCCTCGTATTTTTTGACATTATTGTGTAAATTGTGTATATTGTATTGTGTTTATTATTTTTAATTTGATTTAATGTTATCTGATTTATGGACTATATGTCAGAAATAAATAAATAATTATTATTTATTATCTCTTTTATTCACATTTTATCATATTATTTACATTTTTAAATACATATAAAAAGAAAACAAAATATATATTTAAAAATATAAAAAATAGGGGTCCACCGGCAGCGAGAGCAGGGTCCAGGCTACCGGCAGTTAGGGCTCCAGAGACAGGAACCTCCTCACAATACGCGCCGTATCGAGGAGCCTCACAAAGCCTTTATTTATTATCTTTCTTTTATTCATTGTATATACATATAAATTATATTTTTAAATATTTCCACAAAAAATATAAAAAACATTTAAAAATATAAAAAATAGTAGCCCACCGGCATCGGGAACAGGGTCCAAGCTACCGGTGGTCAGGACCTCAGAGAGAGGAACTTCCTGACAATACGTGCCGTGTCTAGAAGTACCGCTTTCTGTATCAGGCCCTTGACCCAGCTGCCCAACGAGAGCCTCATCAGGTGTTGGTCGAGGCTCTTGGCTATTAAGCCAGTCAGCAGCGTACGGACCCTCCTATCCAGGGCGTCAAGTTCAGTCTGAGTCCACTTGAGTATGCCGAAGGAGTACATCAGGACCGGCATGACCCAACCGTTAAAGGCGCGCACCTTATTTCCGCCTGATAAGAGACTTTTAAGTACTTTTTTCAGGCGGCCATAGAAGCGCTCCCGCAACGATTGCTTCATGTCGGCCTCATTGATGCCTAACGCCTCCGACATGCCCAAGTATTTGTAGGTTTCGGTTGAGGAGAGGGATCTGAGGTGTATGGAATCCGAGAGTTGTTTTCCCACGGATTCCATAATCCTTCCTCGCTTTACATGCATGACTGCACACTTGTCCACACCAAATTCCATCCTGATGGAATTACTAAAAGTTTCAGTTACTTTCAGTAACTTCACCAGTTGCAAGTTGTTGGGGGCAAAGAGCTTCAAATCGTCCATGTAAAGGAGGTGGGATATTACCTGACCACCTCTTCTCAACCGGTAGCCTAACCCTGAACCCTCCAATAATGTGCTCAGAGGGTTCAATGCTAAACAAAACCACAGCGGACTCAGACTATCGCCCTGGAATATACCTCGCTCAATCCTTATTGGTTCACCTCTCCCTTGGATTTGCTGACATCCTGGATAGTGAAGGACTGTCCTCCATTGCCCCATACATGACGTCAGGAAGGCGCATAGAGTTGTATTCACTTTATACAATTCCAGCACCCTCATGAGCCATGTATGTGGTACTGAGTCGTAGGCCTTCTTATAATCTATCCAACATGTCGACAGATCCTTTCGAGATCGGCGAACTTGTTGGCTAATGGCCATATCTATGAGGAGTAGCTCCTTAGTACCGCGGGACCCATTCTTACATCCATTTTGAGAGACGGACATAACATTTATTATTATTATTATGGACAGATAGATTTTAGCACATTTTTTACGACATCTTTGAAAAGCTATTTCTCTTAAACTATCGAGTTTTGGGGTAAGTTGTAGAACAAAAGTTATCCATTATTATAGGTACCTACTTTAACACCCTTTCGGCTTAGTACCCCCTTTCCGATTAACCTTGTATAAAAGAAATATAATTGATTGTAAATAAATTAAACATAAAGAACATTAATAAAATTTACGATGAGGAGATAGTGCTGGGAGTGGCAATAGACTCCAAGTACGAATTGGCAGCCGTCAGGAAACTCATTTCGGTGCTTGTAAATGCATCTAGCGATTCATCATACTGTAAGATTTTATTGATGAGGGTAAGGGATAAGTGCAAGCGACTGGTTTTTAGGGTCATATAACTAGTTTGAGGAACCGAAAATAGAGGACGCTGGCGAGGGCCCAGTGTAGGTCTGATAGGTAACGGAACGTTAATGGTGATGTATTCTAGTAAGGAATAATTTAATAGGAAACCCTGACTTAAGCGGATACAATATTTCACAAGCATGAGATTTCTCCTAACCTCTAAACTTTGGTACTAATAAACATTCGAAGTCTTGAAGTCGCACTCCGCTCGGAAGTGATTAGTTTTACGAAGTTTGTCGATGCAACATCTTAGTTGTGTCGTACCTTAAGTACCTATCTACCGAGGAAATCGAAATTCATATTGTAAGAAGAAAAGCATTTAAACGGATCTGAATATATTTGTTACACCTGTTTTTTGTTCAAGTATCTCTGTTTAACTCTAATAAGTTTTTATTGATCGTAAAATATTATTTTACGGCACTCCTTTAGTACTTTATCCGTTTCTGCTCTGAGTGTTTACATAATTCGATCGTAAATGAAGGCACGAGCACAGTATCGTAAATAGTACTACGCACAGAAACCTCATTCCCTAACTAATGCATCAAATACCTAGTATAATGTGGTCCGCGCATGCGAAATTGAGCTTTAGTGTTAGATGAAAAAGTTCCCATTCCAATGTACATTCGCGGGCTTACGTCACTAACTTTCGGTTCGGATTTCTTTTGTGTTCCACTCTGGAGGTGCAGCGGCGCGTAGACATGTTTTATACCGAAACTGTAGAGTGACACAAGCCTGGCAGGAGCTGAGGAGCATGATAAAATTATAATGTAAGGGGATATTGAAATGTTATGATTACAGCCTGAAGTTTAGGCGTTTCTAGGTTTTATGAGTCAATCTTCAGATCTTGAGACTTCTGGTTTGACCTTCGATTGCGTTCTGCTTACCGTTAATAAATTAATTAGGCTAGAAAAAGATATCGTTTTAAAAGAATCTTGATAACAAAATGTGAAATGCAAGGTAGGTTGAACGATAGTTACCATAGAAAAATAAAAAAAAAATTGAAATATTTTCTATCTGGCAATTACCCCATCTCCACTGCGGGTCCCACGTTGGGCGCCAGTGTAACAATAAATTTGTTAAGAGGTTGCGGTTTAATATAGTTGAAACACACAAACCTTGTCAACAACAATTTATTATTTTATAAGTTTGTGGATGCCAAAATGATTGCAATTAATATTTTTACTATCTAAGGAGGGTGGCGCCGGAACACTTTTGGCTCAGCCCCGTAGTGGTAGACACCGCGATGGTGATGAACCGAGGTGGTACTAGGCAGGAATACGCCAGGAAAGATGGCGGCCGCACAGGTTCTTTTCACCGGGACTTGCCCACGGAAGGTAACAACCGGTACTAGATGCAATGGACAGTACCAGGTGCCGTGTACGTGCACCCGGAACGTAGCACCTTGGATATTAACGTTCAACGCGTCACTAAAATGTTACAATATATTCAAACATGCTTGTTAAACACAAATGTTCTACTTCCCACCAAATTCGTTGCTCCTGCACTACCAGCAAACAAAATAATGCCCCTATTATTATATTCAATAATTACCTCACATTAGGCATATTCACAGGCAGCGACAGTACAATCGGGTGTCGTCAAAAGCGACGTCGTAGTAATACGTACGCAGTTAATTATTCAGCCGCATGCAGCCACCTTTGTTATTCAAATTAAGATGCTCGTTGCAAGTCGCACGTTACGGGACTGCCTGTGCGAACTACGCCTTATGTAGGCTAGTTAGTGCCTTTAATTTTGTGTTGTATGGAATAGGTAGTTAGTTGTATGGCGTCCGGTTTGTGTATATTATTTAGTTTGCTGTTACAACACCTAGGATTTGTAGCGAAATAAGTTTTGAAAGTAGCAACAATTGAGGATCAATAGATGAGAATTGAGTGTTGTGGCACAAAACAGATAGGTACAGAAGTCAATCTACATACAAGTGCGCTCGACCAACGCACACATATACACTGCTCACGGACACGAGCTCTGATGGCCTTCGCTCCGTGTAAAATACTGGTATTCAGCCGCATCTGGTTAGACAGGAAGCTGACTCCAACATAGTTGGGAAAAGGCTAGGTAGAACGAACCTGTTTCTACTGCCAAACAGCATTGCTGTATTTCGGTTTGAAGAGTGCGCGTGCCGGTGAAATTACAGGCACATGAGACTTTCAAACTTTGTCTCCAAGGTTGCAATGCAACAGCAATCTTCTTGTGTTGTTGGTGTATACAAGGTTAGTCGGAAAGGGGGTATTGAGCTGAAAGGGTGTTAAAGTAACCTTAATAAGGGATAACTTTTGTTCTACAACTTTCCCCAAAACCCGATAGTTTAAGAGAAATAGCTATTCAAAGATGTCGTAAAAAATATACTAAAATCTATCTGTCCATAGCTATGATCAGCTGTTTTTACAGTTTAGGTCATATTTGGGGTCACGGATTAGAAAATTAATTTTCTGAATTCATAACTTAAGCAGGTATGTTTTTCTTTTTCAAAAAGCTAATATAAAAATCTTATTGCATGCAAATACAATATTTCGAGTTTTGAAATTTCAACATTTGTTTTAAAATAGTCATCAGTGATACTTTAGGTGGCCCGCGGCTTAGTACCTCCTTTCCGATTAACCTTGTATAGGCAGCAATAACAATTTTCCATCAGATGGCCCGTCGGCATGTATGCCAAACGATTACATACACGAAAAAAAATCTTGATGAAGCTATAATATAAACCATAACATCTGTTTACAAACCCCAAAGTCATTGGCACGTGCAACCGCTATAAACGGTAGCGGGTCCTAATCAGGTTTTACATTCAGTCCATTGCGCGTCATCTGCTGACCGTTCACCAAACAAAGTCATTGACCCAGCAACGAATACGCGACAATCGGCCCAAATTAGGCCTCGGCCACACTCTGCGACTTAAATAACGTGCAAACGAACCTCAACGTCCATTGTCTGCTGTTCGGTGTATCAGACAATTGCGCTAATTTTGCATCTCGACTGTTTTCAAATAACACGTGTTGATTGGTTGTTTTTGTGTTCAGCTGTTGGTTTGAATTTCAATTGGAGTTTTGAGGAATTACAGTTTGTTTATTCAGCATATACTTAATTGGTTTTAAAATTAAATAAGGTCTAATCTGCACCACCTTATTAATCAAGCCCTTAGCGTGATGTTTTGATTTAGGTTGGACACTGTTATTATTCTTCTTATTCTTTATTACACGTAGCGGAGATGAGAATGTTGAGATGGATGTGTGGAGTGACGCGAATGGATAAAGTAAGAAATAAGTATATTAGAGGAAGTTTGAAAGTGGCACCAGTGACAGAAAAGTTGAAAGGAAAGCGTTTGTCTTGGTATGGGCATGTGCTGAGGAGGGATGAAACACATGTGACTAAGAGAGTGATGAATATGAATGTTGATGGATGGAGGGGGAGAGGGAGACCTAAGAAAAGATGGATGGATTGTGTGAGGGAGGATATGAAAGATAAGGGAGTAAATGATAATGAGACGGCTGACAGGGAAGAGTGGAAGAGAAAAACATATTGCGCCGACCCCAAGTAACTTGGGACTAGGGCAGGAAGATGATGACTGTTATTATTCTTCTACTATGATATTTTCAGCAATTAAATTGTGCGACATCTAATACGACGATTGTCTAGCAGACTTCAGCAACAATAATGACAACTCTCAAATATGACGACACAGATTCCTGCATCACGATATCAAGATTTGACATGCAGATAATATATACCTATATATGTATAACTTCCCAACATTAACTGTTGGGTGATAGCCCGCCAGGCATAAGATCCTCACTTTTCGTTGAAGGAACATCATAATTACCTCGTTCCACCACATGTGTTCTGTAATTTGTAATAGGCACGAATACTTATCGCTTAAAAAGTGACCTAAACTTTTATGTTTATTAAGCCGTGTTTTCACTACTCACGTCACCACACGATAAAAAGCGGCGATGACTCCAAACGCCGTATATTTTTATTTGCCGTTTCCTACAAGATTAGTACCTAATATCATGTCGTTCACAGTTCGTCGAAATATACCGCGCTCGGTGTCGTCGCGACATTTTGTCGTGTCGTGTCGTGAGCCGCGAAAAACGACCTAAAGTTACGTTTATTTTAGCAATGATACAATGTGTAACGTGTTTCTAAGCGTGGAGCCACGTACGCTGGGATTAGATTTAAAGATTTAAGAGAACACAACAAAGTTGCTAATCTATTGCTTACTAACAACTTAGTGTGTTCACCGTGTGGGTAGGTACCTATAGTACCACTTAAAAGTTTGATAGTGTTATGAAACTCTAGGGATTATAATAACCGGGACATGACTCGAAAAAGGCCTCTTCAGTGGGCTAAGAGGTGGAACTCTGACGTAACATAAATACATAACGTAATTAGCCTATTACTAGTCCCACTGCTGAGCTCGGGCCTCTTCTCGGAATGAGAGGCGTTTAGAGCTTTGTCTACCGCGCTAGTCTGATGCGGGTTGGTAGACTACACACACCATCGAAATATTTTTGTAGCCGTCTCTGGTGTGCAGATTTCCTCTCGGTGTTTTCCTTCACCGTTGACGGTGATAATCAAATTTTGATTCGTAGATGAATTCAAAAGTCTGCAGTTTAGGCTGGGATCTAATTCAGACCCTACTACATGGAAAGCAAGCTATTACTGCCTTTTTGACGGATTGTTAAAATAAAACCAACAATGACCCAAAAAACATTGCTGTTTTCTGTGTCAGTTAAGGTAAATCTGTAGTTAAAAACACTTATTTGTTTGCGCTCCATCAGCCTTCATTTATATTCTTATTCGAAACTAAAACGTATGTCCATATAGTAGGTGCAGCGAGCGTGTAATAATGTTAGCATATCAAGACTTCTCGTTAGAAGGCATTGCTTCGTGCGCCGGCTAACTTCGCATACAGTTGGGTGGGAACCATGAATACATGGATGCGGTAATTTAAATATTATTATCGTGTTACTACTTTCGTTCTGTAATATAATACATAAATAAGTAAGAGGTTCTCAGTCATTATTTTGTTCATACTAAGTATTTAGGTTATTTATCATAATGTATAACTGGCTATTGCTCACCTAATAGGGAGTATAATGCCCATGGTCATCATGCTAGCAGATAAATTTATTAGAGTCATTCTTTTTGCAAGGACACGGCTTTGATCTAAGTTAGTAATTTAGAATTCCAAATGTCTTTGTCGTTTTCCTGAGAAAGAAAAGAAAGAAAGAAAATGTATTTGTTTTTTCGCCCAAGCGGACGCACACGCATACTTAAAATTACTAAAACAAAGCTTTGCACTTAAATTTAAACATATATTATAATAACCTGGTAAACCAAACACAAAAAAAACTGAGCTAGTCAGGGCTTTGTCAGTCACAACTAACTGAGCAACAAAGTTTATCGATATCAGATAAAGTTGTCATTAGGGGAAACCAAATAAAAGAAAACGAATAATTCCAATACAATTCAGATAGCTTCCAATCTTTACGTAAGTTAGACCACACTTTGACCTTTCCTCAACCACCACATCAACCCCTTCTCCATTCTTCCCAAACCGCGCAGTCCAAAGTAAAGTAGTTCATCGGTCGGCACTAAGTGAATAGTTGGCGACTAAGTTGGTTCTAAGTCCGCTAAGTAAACCAAACCGCCCCGCCCACTGTAATACGTGCTGATGGCTCATTCGATCTACACTTGTGTGGGGTTCTGGAAACCCTTATGGAATTCTGGAAATGAGAATATATTATGTTCAATGCTTGCCGTCAATGCAAGAGCGTGTAAGTTCTAAACGAGCCCACACCTCTGACTTTTCGAATTCATGTGCGGATCAGAATTTGATATCACTTGCGTTAACTGCGAAGGAAAACATCGTGAGGAAACCTGCACGACTCCAAAAGATCCTCGATGGTGTGTGTAGTATACCAACTCGCACCAGGTCAGCGTAGTAGACTAAAGCTTAAAGTCTTCTCGTTCTGTGAAAAAGCCCGTGCGTAGCAGTGAGATAGTAATGGGATGATTATCCTAAGAAAAAACCTTATTTCAACACTAAAACCTCATATCACATCCTGCAAAGATTTTTCCGTAGGTACCTAGGTTGATAATCTGGGTACAGGTAGGCGAGGCCGGGCGGCGCGCTTGGCTTTGCGTTGCATTGAAATATCGCGCAGGCTTTCATTTCATTGTTTGAAGCTATCTGCGAGCGCCTATGCTCTATCGCCAGTAGGGCCACAACGAGTTCTAGAACCAATACGGGACGTTGTAAGTAGATAGATATACTTTATTGTACACTAAAAGAAAAAAAACAGAAGGAGTACACGTTATTAAGAACAGTACAAATGGCGGTCTTATCGCTTAAAGCAATTTCTTCCAGACAACCTTTGGATGGAAAGAATTGTTAAGAAAAATATATAGGGCAGTTTGCAGCATACAAACTTATAACCTAATAAAAATCGAAAATCAACTAAATCACTAAGTATATTATAATAATAATATAAGTATGTACCTAACATAACATAACATCACGCCTTGTATTTCCCGAAGGGTTCGGCAGAGGTGTTTTAGTACACCCTCGTTTCGTCGTCCTAAGTAATGGGGACGAGCCTATTGCCATTAACCGGCCACAAATCCAGACTCACGACTGCTACTGAGAAATTCCTAATGGAAAAACCCAATAATATAAATAGACGACACGTTTGGTGCAGTGGCTGAGCGATCGGCTTCTGCGCTACGGGTTGTGGGTTCGATTCCCACACGGAACAAATATTTGTATGGCCTACAGATAGTTGTTTCGGGTCTGGATGTTTGTGCGTGTGAAGATTTGTGTCTGTAAACGCAACCACGATACAGGAGAAATCCTAGTATGGAGCAACGTATTTTATTAAAAAAAAAAAAAAAACACTTTGCCCAACCTGGGGATCGAACCCAGGACCCCATTTTCAGCAGTCGCGCTTGTGACCCCTAGACCAACAAGGCAGACAAGTTTTGTAAGTATTTAATTTGCAGAAAATATAGGGTTACTTCGAATTTGGAGGCGAAACTTCCCAGGGTTACTAGATATCATAAATAGAACATATTCAAATAAAAAATATATAAACTTAAGTTGATTAGGTTCGAAATATTAATTTGTATTATACATTGAATAATAATAGAAGAGAGGGGCTCGTGGCTAATTACCATACGCGCGGATAATATGATTTGCGAGGTTAAGCTGCGCTTGCCGCGGTCAGTCCGTGGATGAGTGACTGTTCGTTACTCATCGAGACTCCTTCGTGCTTCGGAGAACACGTTAAGCCGTCAGTCCCGGGTGTCATACGAATACCTATGATAATCGTTACGGGAAGTTAGAAGTCCGAAAGTCTGTCAACTGGTCTAACCTTAGGATATCGGAATTGTCCTGTAACTGGGTTGCGGAGGTCTGATGGCAGTCGCTCCGTGTAAAATACTGGTATTCTGCCGCATCTGGTTAGACTGGAAGCTGACCCCAATATAGTTGGGAAAAGCTAGGCAGAACGGAACTTTGAATAATAATAATGTAAAGTTTGCAAAAAGGTATGTTTATTCTAGGTATGCTCAAAATACTACTGGTTAAATAAATTAAATACATTTCTAAGTTAAATAATAACAATATTGGTTTTTTTATTGACAGCTTTCATCCGCGTTAGGTTGACAACGTTCCTCACACCTACTCACCCGTAAAAAACAATCACTTCTTCTAACACCCGATACAGGTCAGTCTCATAACACGCCTTCACGTGGTCACCCTAGCCTCGGATCAAAGTGATTCGCTTTTGTTCCGGCTGACGGCGTCGTCGAATGATTCCGCGTTAGTACAGTGATTGCTTTTTGACGTACCGTAGTTTCGGTTCGATGCCCGTGCCGTTCCGATCATGTATTACGACCTCCGATATTCCGCTATTTACAAATTGGCGCGTTATTGTTCCGCGTTATTGTGTCGTATGGTGTTTGAATGCGTTTGATTGCTATGCGCTGTCAATTCAATTGAGATAGGTTTCGCAAATAGCGTGAATAGCAGGTGGTTCAAACGATGTGATTATCTAAATGTGACTTTAAATTGCTATCAGTTTGTAATGTCTGATGGCACGCTAACAGCGTATTAGGGAAATACCCACAGATCAAGGAAATACCTGTTATTCATTTCACTCAGGGATGAATTTAGACTAGAGTAATCTTCAGGATCATGAATCACAAAAATATATAACTACGAGTATGTTTGCTAATTATCGCTATCGCACGACTAGTTTCAGAATAAGTAAACAAAGGTACTTTGTCTGTCTGTATGTTTAAATTAATCAAAAATGCAACACAATTCCGTACAGGTGTATGCGCTACCGTTTTATTCCCGCGACTCACAAATCATCCATGAATAAAACAAACGCCAACAGATTTGTTTCCCATACAACGAAACAAGGTAAAGTATTTGCTATGGCGTGATCTAGACCAACAAAGCATGTACAGCGTCTAGACCGGGCTTACCTAGACCGGGTTTACCACGGAATGTTCCGTGTTTGCCAGCCAAATCCACCGCTTTGAGCCGGGCCCGTGTTTGCTGAAAAATTCAGGCAGATTTCGAGCGTCTAGGAAATGCCAAAGCATGCGTCGGCTTGCGAATGTTGCTGGCTTAGGTATTGGCGTATTGCGGTTTTCGCTTTGAGATCCTCGAGATTAATGAACGTCAAAGATGGAATGCTGGAGCGTATTTTTTTTGTATTTATATCTGGATCTGTGACTGCGAGTTTTTTTGCCTCACAAGTTTCCACCGTATATACTAATACGTGGTAAAGTTATTGGTTTCAGGAAGAAGAGAGGTGTAAGTTCGGTTCATAACAGACCATTTTAAGTGAAAAACTTTTGGAAAACACTGTGGTGGAACGAGGTATGGTGTTCCTCCAACGAAAAGGGAGGATCCTCCAACCAGGCGGATCTTATGCCTGGCGGGCTACTGCCCAACGGTTGATGTTGGCAAGTTGTATATACCTACTATCTACGTGACAAATCTTGTTATCGCGATGCAGGATTCTGTGACGTCATATTTGAGAGTTGTCATTATTGTCGCTGTAGTCTGCTACACAACCATCGTTCTGTGTAATTCACATGTGGCGTGATAGATGTCGCCACAACACCAAGACGGTATAAGTAGAAGTTCTCTGTAGAGTAAATAATTAATAGAGTTGTTCTCGGTATGCTCTACTTATTAGATTGCTCTGATCAGATGAAAGTAGTACTTTGTAATTGCTTGGTATTAATCAGTCGCTTCTAGACGAAACTGAATTCTTAGAATAATTATAGGGAGGTTACATAGATTTATCAAGAAAACGGAAGACTTCAAAATTATCGTCAGACATAATTAGGATTGCGGGTGTCAGTCAGTGGATGAGACTAACTCGGAACTGGCATAATTCGCTCAGCCAATTGGTACAGTTACGTATAAATGGATAAAAGAAAAAAGAATTGGGAATTGCGATTTTCCGTGTGGAATTCCTCAGTAGCTGCCCGGAGTTTTGATTTGTGCTCGGTTGATGGCATTAGGCTCGCCTCCTATTACGTAGAGCTTAAAAATAACGGCGAAACGACGGTGTTACTATACACCTCTGTCCAACCCTTCGGGAAATACAGGCGTGATATTTTTTTTATTATGTAAGAAGAAAGAAAATTCTCAATTCAATACCTACCAATATTATGTACCTATCTATCGAATACAGGTCACTCTTCAACAACAAACGAATATATTTTTTAAGAAAGTGTCTGTTGTATCTAAAATAGAAATTAAGTAATGTTTGCTCGCTCCAATTCACCGGTTCCCCGAATACGTTTCCTCGTTTTATTTAATGTCTTGACAAATAGATATTTACATTTTCACTAGCAAACATAAATAAATACTGCCGGTCGTTTCAGACGGTATTACATCGATTCATCTTGATTCTGTAATCATTGAAGAGTAAACTCAATTGAAAAGGTTTTAATGGTTTAGGATAGTGTCTATTGAAACTATCTTTTGATTTATGAATTAGTTTATTTAGTATACAGGCAATATTTAGTCGTTTAATATGTTTTCAGCGAGGTTACCTCGAAAAAGGGTGTTTTAAATAAGTTTTCAAAGAAACAAGAAAAATCCAGTTTAAGACAAATCTAATTATGTCGGCCGTTCGTTGCACGATTTTTTGGTATCATTGCATCGAATAAATCTAAAACCCCGAACATTCGTCATTTTTTCATCCAAATAGCATATTATTCTAGTTGAAAACCTGGTTTTAGATAATGAAACATATCCGAAAATAATTATCTTTATCTTTGTATTCGTATTTGAATAGGTGAGACATGTCGGATGTCATAATTTTAGTAACTAAGTAATAATTACAAAAACTGTACTCCGACTTCAAAAAAGAATAAAATAATTACCATATAATATTAACAGTTTCAGAAGTCGGTGCCGATCCACGTTGAACCAAATTGAAGGCACCGACTTCTGAAACTGTTAATTTTATATCGTAATTATTTTATTCCTTTTTGAAGTCGGTTTAAATTTTTTGTAAAAAAGTTTTTATTTTTTTCATTTTAGTGGCCTTAATTAAAACTTGGTTGGACCTACTAAAGACGCTGCTTGTAACATAATCACATCGTCACAATATGCGTACTGTTCGTCATTGAGGAGTTCCATTGTCTATCTCCGAAGTTCTTCATCAGATCTTCACCAAATTTAAATAGGACCAACTTCGAAGTATACCCTATCCATTAAAAAAAGAATCATTAAAATCGTTTCATAATTGGCGAAAATATCGAAGAACATACACAAAAAAAAAACATACATACAGACGAACATAGTAACCTCCTCCTTTTTGGAAGTCGGTTAAAAATGCATCTATTCAAATTGAAAAATAATCCAAAAAATTATACAGGACGAGACATATTATAGAGGACGTCCTAGAAGGACATACATCGAGGTTATTGGTGATGTTTTTGACA
This sequence comes from Amphipyra berbera, assembly GCA_910594945.2. Classification (NCBI taxonomy): domain Eukaryota; kingdom Metazoa; phylum Arthropoda; class Insecta; order Lepidoptera; family Noctuidae; genus Amphipyra; species Amphipyra berbera. The sequence goes on along the minus strand of OU343136.1, from coordinate 824,533 downwards.
AAGGACAGGCGCGTAGTACTTTCAACCGGCGTGCATGTATGATAAGATGTATGAATATGGATGAAGCGAAAGGAGTATCTAAGGGTTGTAGCACGTGGCGTTATATAGTTTCTGCTTACCCCCATGGGAAAAGGCGTGAGTTTATGTATGTAATCGACTCTCTGACTCCGCAAATTTTTCAATCAGAAACGTTCGCCGAGTTTAAACTTTTCTACATTTCTAAGATGTACTTTAATTTCGTGTCCTCTACCACCTTAAAATAGGCAAACCCGTAGAACAAAGCTAGCGGTACAACCGCACATTTCGCGTCGCCGATGAATATTCAAAAAGCTTTCACGTAGCCGCCATTTTCTTGAGCGGAGTGCGTACTCCATATCAATTAGTGACGTCATTACTCCGCTAAACGCGGAATGTCTGGCTATGAATATTTTTAGTTTAGCTGCCACATGATGGATGGGCTAATACAAGTATGTGTATAAATTATTAGAAAGAGAAAATGTGTTATGATTTGATATAGGTATTATTTTTCTCTATCCTTGGATACCTAACTATAAGGTAAAGACGAGAAACAGATTCAGAGGTGGATTTCAATAAAATCAGTGAAATAAAATGCATGTTCAATGATCCAGCTCTTGAAAAATGACGGCTAGATTTTTGAAAAATGTTTTTTTTATAATATAACATCACGCCTTGTATTCCCAGAAGGGATCGGCAGAGGTGTTTAAGTACAACCTCGTTTCGCCAATTATGTTTAAGTCCCATGTAATAGGGGGCGAGCCTATTGCCATCAACCGGGCACAATTCCAAACTCCGGGCCGCTACTGAGGAATTCCACACGGAAAAACCCAGTAACACTTTTCCCGACCTGGGGATCGAACCCAGGACCTCACGCTCAGCAGTCGCGCTTGCCACCACTAGACCAACGAGGCAGTTGTTTTTTTATCTTTAGGATATTTTGTAAGGTTCCTTTTTGGCCTCGTGCAGGTACTCTAAATTCTTATTCTTTCTTTTTTTATATTGTTTTTGTTTCTGTAACTGCCTGTGTGAGTCCAGAATAAATAATTTTCTTTCTTTTTTCTTTCATTACGCAAGTAGAAAAAAGGTAGCTTCTAGTAATCTAGTAGGTACGGTAACGAGAGGTGTGTGTGTGTGGTCTATGGTCGCAATAGGTTCAAATTCAGTGCTAAGTCTTGCGGGTTGGAATCTCGCGTCTCGCATTGACACAAATATTTTGTTTGGCCTATAAAACGTTTGTGAACGACATCATCATCATGACTTTGACCAACTATGAAGAGTATAGCACGAGGTAAAGATAAGAATCAGTTGTAGCTTTCCTCAGTGCTAACTGCTTAGGCGAACGTGTTTAAAACATAGGTACATATCTGATATTCTTTTATAAATCTTTAACTTGTTCATGTTTGACTCTAGTCGCACCGCACGGCCTATGATGGAGCACACGAATCGAAAATAGAGGGAATCCCCTAAGTATACCCATGGCTCTCAAATACACAAAAAGGAACACAGTAAACTGGTTGGCGGGACTTTAATATGAGAGTGGTAGCTAGCAAGTCGAACCGTAAACATCCTACCACCAAGCGTGCTGGGTTTTGTTGAATACGCGTCTATTCCCAGCGTGCAATGAGAAAATTTTATATTCTAGCCGGTCCCCACTAGGGAAAATATTTTACACAGGGTAAAGTCCATGTATTGTTGTATTATATATATATAAAATTTGACGCTATCGTGCAACTTTCACGTTAGTGTCACTAGTAGTAATAACAATTGGCTGACACGTATATATTGTAGTCTTTGCTGACACGTTACCGACATGGGTCATATTATTGCATCGTGTGCGTTTGTAGTAAGACTACCCCACGGTTCAAAAATATAAAAATAAATTAGAGACTTTTGTTATTAGACTTGGAACACAGTGCACAAAATAAAATATAGTAATACGTACTGCGTGTATGGTATATTGATATTGTTCATTTTATTTCTCTTGAAAACTTACAGTTAGTACCTACACAGTTAGTAGAACACAGTATATTAAGATGGCCAATTACAAGTTTAAATGTTTAGGAAAGAGATGCCCGGTTCCTATAAACAAAAACGATTTGTTTTGTTTACCAATGGTAGCATTTTTTGTTGCCAAATTGTGCATATAAAAATACCGGTGAGCTAATTTCATTTGTTATAGTTACTTCCATATGGGAGGGTCTACAAAAGATATGGAGTCTTTGCTTTATTATTGGTAAAGATACAAGAATCTCAATTTTAACCAATAACGCTTCGTAAATTATAGGAATTGGCCAATAGAGATGAAACTCAGTAATTTATACAGGTGAAAAATCATAACATCACGCCCATATTCCCCGAAGGGTTGGCAGATGTGTATAGCAACACCGTTTCGCTGTTATGTTTAAGTCCTATGTAATAGGGGGCGAGCCTATTGCCATCAATCGGGCACTAATCCAAACTGCGGGCTGCTACTGAAGAATTTCACACGAAAAAAACCCAATAACACTGCCCAACCTGGGGATCGAACCCAGGACCTCACGATCAGCAGTCGCGTTTGCCACCACTAGACCAACGAGGCAGTGAAAAATCATGATACTGTAATTTGAATCGACCAATGCGCGCGCATTAAAGAAATGTTCACACATTGCTGTTTTTAATTTTAGGATACTGCAGCGTAAAGTAACCTCTGATCAAACTGAACGCAAAGAATCATTCAGTTCGGAAAAATAGACTGCCGGTGCTAAGTTTCAGAAATTGCTTAGCCAGAGCGCTCTTTGAATCATGCCTTCTATAGGTTGAAAGAAGAACCTAGGTACTATAATTAGAACATTTAGGTCTTATTCTTAATTTAGCTCCCAAATCAGATTTATAGAAATTTCTAGGTGACCTTAGTGGCTAAGAAAAATATAAAGCCTCGTATCCACTAGGCAACGTTCGGCGCACAACATGTTGCACAACATGTTGCTCAACGTGTTGAAAGTCAGCGTGGAACTTTTGTTTAGCAACGTTGTCTGTCTACACATGATATCTCTCGCATGTCGACAAGTATTTATTTCAGCGGCGGTAGTTAAAATTTAATCGAAAAATGCATCAAAAAGAAAAAAAGCCACTTTCGTAGGTTAGAAATACTTACAAAATAAAGAAAATGTATTCAGTGTATTCGTTACAGCACACGGACATCTCTGCGCGTCACGTCTTCATTCAACAACATTTGATGCTCAACTGCATGTTGCACCGAAACAAACAACAAGCCGTGCGTCATGTTGCGCGCCTTAGCAGTCATCTTCTATTGACAAGTCAGCAACAAAAATGAAATACTTACATCTATAACCCAGAAAGTACCATAACACGTATGTACACTCACCGAGTTAATACGTAAGCCGGCTCAACAATAGCGACCCTACTCATCCAGCGGCGATTCCTTCCTATTCATTGCGTTCCCCCACAACCCCCTTTTTTAATCCGAAACTTATGACCGTGTAAATGTAACGGCAAGGGTTAATATCGTATTTTATTGGACGTGTTTCGGCAAGGGTCGGGTATTCGGATTTTTTTTCGGATTTCCCCTTGAAATACATTGAATAGGTTTACAATGTGGTGGAACATGATATTAATGGTACCGAGGATATCTGAATTTTATTCAATTGCAATATGAGTGAAGGTCCATGTTTGGTACACTGCTCTGCAGAATACCTACATGCAACTAAATAATAAAAGCGTTAAAGAATCTAAACCTTTGTAAAAATAATGTTAGCCTTTTAAGAGACCCTAACTTAGTAAAGCAATATAGTAGATAGTTTTTTTGTGTCGCGACACTGATTAACTGACCAGTGTTGATGTTACGACACTGATAGTTATTGTCGCGACATTGATAGTTGTTCTCGCAACAATCTTAGTTGTAGTCGTGACACTGATAGTTTTAGTCGCGACACTGATAGTTGATATCCCGACATCGATAGGATTTGAAGCAACACTGATAGTTGTTGAAGCAACACTCATCTACTATGAGTGTTGCGATGTCACGACTCTGATAGTTATTGACGCACCACTAATGGTTATGTCGCGACACTGATAGTTGATGTCGTGACACTGATTGCTGATGTCACGACACTGATAGCTGATGTCGCGACACTGATAGTTGATGTCACTACACTAATAGTAGATGTTGCGACACTGTAATTTTTTGACGCGATTCTAATAGCTGATGTCGCGACACCGATAGGATTTGAAGCAACACTGACAGTTGTTGCCGCAACTCTGGCATTTGGTGACGCAACAATTGCTGTTGGTGTTGGGATACTATTGTTTTTGAATCAACACCGATAGTTGTTGTTACAACAGTGATAGCTATTGAAGCAACACTGATAGTAGTTGTTGCAGCACTGTATGTATTTGAAGCAACACTGTTTGTATTTGAAGGAACACTGATAGATTACGAAGCAACACTGATAGTAGTTTTTGCAACACTGATAGAATTTGACGCAACACTGATAGTATTTGCAGCAACACTGATAGTTGATGTCACTACATCGATTGTATTTGAAGTAACATTGATAGATGTTGACGCAAAACTAATAGTAGATGTCGCGATACCGATAGTTGATGTCGCCTCATTGGAATTTGATGTCACAACAATTTTAGACGTCGTTGCAACACTATGTTGCTACTCTGATAGTTTTTGATGCAACGTCGATAGTTGTTGACGCAACACAAATAATTGATGTCGCGACACCAATAGGATTTGCAGCAACACCGATAGGTCCTGATGCAACACTAATAGATGATGTCATGACATCGATAGGATTTGCAGAACACTGATAGTTGTTGATGCAACACTAGTAGTTATGTCGCGACACTGATTGCTGATGTCACGACACTGATAGCTGATGTCGCGACACTGATAGTTGATGTCACTACACTAATAGTAGATGTCGCGACACTGATAATTTTTGACGCAACAATTATAGTCGATGTCCCGACACTGATAGTTGATGTCGCGACACTGATAGTTGATGTCGTGACACTGATAGTTGCGGTCGCAGCACTGATTGCCTGATCTGTGTATATTCCGCGACACTGATAGTTGATGTCTTTACGCTGAGTGTTTTTACAATATTCGCTTTAAACCGAATATGTAGGTATTATTTGTTTTTCATTCCCATATTAGCAAGAAATATGAAAACATTATCGCAAAATCCATTTATTATTAGCAAGACAGGCTGTAATCCCACTTGACGTGTAACGTTTATATTAAACTTCTATGAAAAACGAAATATCACGCAAAATATAAATAAATATCTATTACAATACGTAAGTGTCTGTTAGCTCCTACATATTCTATTTTATGGTCCTCGCTAACATAAGCGGTCAAAAAATGTCTGTCGTGGCATAAAAAACGAATTCACTACTTTAGTACTATATTATAGTGAATTACCCATGAAATAACTTAGTTGCCTTTCAGGACATTCACTAGAAGATTTGAGGCCATTCACCAATTAGGTTTGGGGACAACGTACCTGGCTAGTCTAAAATACAGTAGACTAATAACATTACACTGTAATTTGTACGCAATTGAAATTCAAATGAATAAAAAATGTAATTTATTAAATTTATTCAAATCTTGACACTCGAGGCGTGAATATTAAAATACGCGACGTCCATTCCTATGAATTACAGCATTAATTATTTTTAATTATACAACGTCAAAATAATAATGAACAGTTTTTTGTTAGAACGGTCGAGTTATTGCGTGTCTACTAATAGTTGAGTCCCCTTTTATGACATTTTTCTGTGAACTGTCTTTATGAAACGTTTAAATAAAATAGTTGAGTTTTCTCAGTATCATAAGGCAAAGTAGGAAAATTATGTTTCCTTTTTTTGTAAACTTATTCTGCCCATAGACATCCTCCTGAACAAGGGCCTTCCAATGAATGTAGTGTAGTGACAATAATGGTAGATATTGCCATAATCAACACGCTTGGTCATCCAATCACATCGTTCTTATAACCAATTTCTCATGGAATTGGTGATGAGAAAAAGTACTTTGCTTCAGTACACAGTTGTCGACACGTTTGGTACAGTGGCTGAGCGATCGGTTCCTGCGCTACGGGTCGTGGGTTCGATGCCCGCACGGAAAAAATATTTGTATGGCCTACAGATAGTTGTTGCGGGTCTGGATGTTTGTGCATGTGAAGATTTGTGTCCGTAAACGAACCCACGATACAGGAGAAATCCTAGTGTGGGGCAAACTTGATCCAACAACCAACAATGGCAGTCGCTCTTTTTCGCGCCACTCATACTTATTGCGTTAGCATAAAGATCATATTTTACTGCAGTACTAATAAACATTCGTGATTTTGAAGTTGCACTCAGTTCGGACGTGATCGTTTTTACGAAGTTTGCCGATTCGACTTCTTAGTTGTGTCGTATTATACCCATATTCTGGACGTAAACTTTTAGCAAAGACCGCAATTTATTTTAATGTTATTGTTTGGCTATCTGCGGCCCGCCTAGTGGTAAGTGGTTATCGCCGTCTGTATTATACATCTACAACCCCAAGAAAATTGCTGATGCGTTACCAAATGCAAGGAAAAGCTCGACACTTGGCTAAGATCACTCACATATTTTATGATGCAACTGAAAAACTAGGGGAAGTGTAACATCTGTATAAACACATACATTCACTACACAAATAGGTACATTCACACTCCTACACTCACCCGCCTTACTCGCACCTCACATACTCACCTACTGTCTTCATTCGAACTCACCCCCACCCCCAACTCTGCATTCGAACTCACGGCAGTCACGGCCCACATTTAACTCTTTTTTACTTTATAGTTTTATGGAATTTTGTTTTTTTTTTCTCTTGTTTTACCTGTTTTTGTTTAAAATACTTTTGTTATGTATTAGTCTGGAACAGCTTACCCCTCACTTGGACTTGGGCGTTGGTAGCTGCGCCACAATTTTTAACTTTTGCAGCTATCATCGTTTTATACTTGTCCTCTTACTGTACTTGTTTTTGTTCCAAATAAATAATAATAATTATTATTAACTCTAAAGACGAAGTTGAAAGGTCTCATGTAATTGCACTGGCAACCATGACCTAACCGGAATACAGCTATGCTGGTTGGCGGTAGAAATTGGTATAGTAGCAGTTCCACGGACGAATTCTTCGGCAAGGAGCTCTAATACAACTCAATATCCACATTGAGAATCTAACCAGTAGTTTAGTTGATATTTCCCGCGAATTAACTGCCCTTTTGGTCTAATGATGGCAAGCACGACTGCTGATTGTGAGGTCTTGGGTTCGATCCCCAGGTCGGGTTAGTGTTAGGTTAGTTAGTGTTATTAGGTTTTTCCTTATGGAATTCCTCAGTAGCAGCCCGGAGTTTGGATTTGTGCCCGTTTGATGGCAATAGACTCGCCCCCTTTACATGGGACTTAAAAACATAACGGCGAAATGAGGGTGTTACTATACACCTTTGCCTTCTCCTTCGGGGAATACAGGCGTGATGTTATGTTATGTACCCGCGAAGTCTCATCTGCTTAAAACTATTATCTCACAACGTGGTAATTAATCACAGTTCGGAAAATACCCGCAAACGTCAGCGTTAAATTCTGTTGAAGCGTAGTTCCTTTCTGTCGAATTAATACTCATTGATTGCTCTATGTAGTACATGCACCCACGTACCTCATTACCTACCCGTGGCCGCTTTGATACCTCGACTGTAAAACCGCGGCGTTCCGACGGGCCAGTGTGAACATTTCTTAACTGTAAATTCATTGATAAGTTCTCTTTCAACCTTATTTAAATCGCCTATTTTAGCTTACTGGACGTAGAAAACTATACGTTTATCATTTTGCCTTTATGTAAAAGACAGTTATAGAATCTTGTAGGGGTGAACCTATCATTACAGTTATAGCTAATATCGGTCAGTCAGGATTGCGAACATGGTAAATAAAGTAAATGAAACCAACATAGATTCTCCACCACTGAGAGTACTTATATTTGGGTTAGGGATTAGTTACAGAAGCTAGTTCACAATATAATAATTTACATAATTTACACAATATCAAAAAATAAGGACAAGCTATTCAGATATAAAAGGTCAGATTTCTTCGGCTGTTCGCCATAGAATCCTCTGCTCCGGCGAATGACCGTTGTTTTTATAATGGTGCGTCCAGACCTGACGAACGCGCCGCGAATGCGCGCGTACATTTCATGTTCGTACGAAGATCGCGCGCCGTCCGCGAGCCGCTCGCGTGCAAGCTACGCGCCGTACGCGATCGGCGCAGGTGGTGCGCGCGTGCCGCTCGTGGAACCTGCCACCAACGTCTTCTGTTTTTCCTTTTAGTTTTTGTCAGTAATAAAATAGCCGATGCTGCAGCAATTATGCTAACGGCAGTCGTATGGTTCGACATCTTCGGAAGCAAATTCACAACTGAGGCTCATAGTTCAAACGCGAAAGAAGCTATGTGCGCACGCCCCACTCTAGCCTTGCCGGAGTTGCACCAGAGCGGCGCACCAAACGTACGCTGTAACTGCACGCGAGCAGCACGCGCGCAGTTCGCAAACGGCTCGCGAGCGGCGCATTCGGCAGGTCTGGACGCAGCATAACGTCGGGTACGTTGATTTATCATGACGAATTCCCTCCTTTATCAACATTGTCCAGTGTTACCAGCTATACCGACAACATGTATAAGTGGCGACTGACGAGCATTTATTCGTATTATAACATTCGGAGCGAGCTTGTTACTTTACGCGGCCTGCTAAAAACCCGCGTAATATGCTCGTCCCAAACTCTGTGCTCGCTGTAGGTACTGACTATCTAAATGATCGCTTTGTAACATGTTACATTACGCTAGCGACTGACTTGTAATGAACATTTCAAAGGGATTCGCTGAAAACCCGACAGCCGGGTGAAGCGCGCTCGGGCGTTCGGCGCTCACCATCGAGATGCTCGCCTCGCTGTACTGACATGCCGAATATTCGACTTGAATCATGCTCACATTGAGCGAATTTTTACATCAGTCGCCACCTTTCCACGAATATTAGACAGGTCAGTCGCCGCCTCATAGTGTTTAAAATTCGTTTCGTTCTATAACTTTATTTTCATGGAAATAGCTGCGAACATTATTATTCAATGTCAGCTCCTCTTTTAGATTCCATCTCATGGATGCTTGCAACAACAATTTTATCTGGATATATTTTCTCATGTTTCTGCACATACTTCGTGTTATTGGATATCGCCATTTTTCAATCAATATAGTAGGTACCTACTATGCTGCTTGAAAGTACCTACTACACTATATAAATAGAATGTACAGTATGTATTTTATCGACAAGAAATACCATATACATATTTATACTAACCGTATCGTGTGTAGCAGTAATATCAAATTGTTCGAATACCTAACTAGAATATTTAATATACACTCTACTTGCGTAACACACTCGCATTTGCAAAATTATTGATTTTGACAGTACAACAATATTCATTGCGCGATGCATAGTTGTTGAGAAGACAGATTGTTAAAACATACGGTGCAATGGACATTATAGAACTATCAATATCTAGTGCTCGTCTTTCCAAGAATACGCTACTTCTTGAGGTGTTAATTAGTTGGATGGCAGGATAAACTTATGCACTAGGAAGTACTCTGTGATCAACACAGCAATTCTAAGAAAATCCAGTTCTTCAAAGAGCGACGGCGGAGAGTTTATAAAGGTGGTGTTAACTTGGGTGACAGGTACGACAGCAGTGTGTATATGAACTAGTTCACGAAACACTGAGCTGAGTCCATGTTTCGGACGACTCGCATACTTTGTTTGTCTCATCCGTTCCTTGGCTCGGACATGGCACGGTCTGGCATAAATTAATTATCCTTTAAGAGACGATTGCACTACCGGGTCTTCTACAAACTGCGCTGTTTAGTTAAAGTTTCCTCTACAACTTTATCATTGCTTATTGGTGTTACTCCTTCTTATCGCCAAAGCTACCGTTTCCAACTAAACTAGGGTCTTTCTAGAGTCTACATAGATTGTTATCTACTATCGGTCTTCATACATTTCATCGAACAACCAATCATCTAAAGATACGCACGTTCCGAATGTCATTACACGCATAATCACGCCATCAAAGCCAGGCTTCGGATAATCAAATTCCAATAAAATTCATGGGCGAGTGTCGTGGGCCACCCAGCCCATACATCCGTACAATTGGGTATAAAACACGAACCATTGAACACATTACCTACACATTTAAGTTTGGATCGCCACGGAGGATCAGCTTATTTGAGAAATTATAATATTTTTCTTTTGACATTTGCGTAATTTTTGTTAGGACAAGTTTTAGGATTGAAATATATTATGAATGTCGTGGGTGAGAAGGTTGTATCATCGCGTGGGCGTCGTGAGTGGCGATTATTGAATTTTATCAAGGAAGATGGGTGTTAGCTTCTATTCATATTATGGATGAAAAATATGGTCATCACTTCTCCAATTAATAAAAATTTAGAAGTAAAACATAAAATCACGCCTGTGTTACCCGAAGGGTTGGGCAGAGGTGTATACACACTCATTTCGCCGTTATGTTTAAGTACCATCTAATAGGGGGCGAGCCTATTGCCATCAATCGGGTACTTACCCAAATTCCGGGCTGCTACTTAGGAATTCCACACGGAAAAACCCAATAACACTTTGCCCGACCTGGGGATCGAACCCAGGATGTCGCGATCAGCAGTCGCGCCTGGCACCTCTAGACCAATCAGTTAAAAAATGATAAGTAATTATATGATTTGTAAAATTAATATTTGGTCAACAAGAAAAATCAGCAGACTCGATAAGGTTAGGTTACTTAGGGGGTTATATGTTTACTAACGCCGCAAAGTTTATTTTTGGAAAAGATAATATATTATTATTGAGATTATTCAGATCTATACTAATATTATAAAGAGGAAAGATTTGTATTTTTGTATGTAACGAATAAACTTAAAAACTACTGGACTGATTTCAAAAAATATTTGCCGTTAGAAAGCTACATTATCATTGAGTAACATAGGCTATATTTATTACTGGAATAAAACTTCTTACGCGGGCGGACCCGTGAGGACACAGATAGTATTTTACAAACGTAAACAGTTAGTTATTACCTAACTATTTATTAATCAAATCGGCTTCAGTCAACTAGTACAAGCATATTACGCGAAACCGTTAGTTACGTTGCATGTTAATTAAACTAAGGCAGTTCTAGTAATTAATATGTGTACACTTTACCATTTACTATTTGAACTGTAGCTTGAATGAATAACGTCATATTTATGTATGAATCCCGATTTCGTTGGAAACTTTAACGATATTGTTGGCCAGCTGTGGACTGCGAAATCAGCCCATTACTGACCCACTGCTGGGCACAGGCTTCTCAGAATGAGAACGGTTTAGGCCTTAGTCCACCACGCTGGCCTGGTGTGAGTTGGCGGACTACACTCACCATCGTGAACTTTTTGGAGTCTTTTAAGATATGCAGATATCCTCACGATGTTTTCCTTGAGCGTTAACGCAAGTAATAATCAAATCGATACCTCAGTTCCAAAGTGTAATAAATTCAAAATTTAGTGAAATTGAGATAAGTGTGAGAAATTGTTCCCAAAACGATTACGCACTATTTCCAAAGAGTAATCAAGTCGATAACTGAATGTAGTTCAATTGTTTCACCCAATATTTTCTTCCTAAATCTAGATTATTTTATTTTCATACAGTAACAACTCTATTTGTTTCCTGTCTCATGAAAACCTGTTTCTGAATTGTTACACTTTGGAACTAAGGTATCGAAATGATCCGCACATGAACTCGAAAAGTCAGAGAAAAGATACATCACTCACAACCACTCAACAATCTTATATAACGATAACGTTCATAATGTATTATTATCTTATATAACGAATAACGATAATTGCCTCGTTGGTCTAGTGATGGCAAGCGCGACTGCTGATCGTGAGGCCCCGGGTTCGATCCCCAGGTCGGGCAAAGCGTTATTGGATTTTCCGTATGGAATTCCTCATTAGCAGCCTGGAGTTTGGATTTGTGCCCGGTTGATGGCAAAAGGCTCTTCGCCTATTACATGGGAATTTAACATAACGGCGAAATGAGGGTGTTCCTATACACTTCTGCCCAGCTCTTTGGGGAATACTGGCGTGATGTTATGTTATGTGCATAATATTACCTAGGTACATAACTTAAAATAAATCAGTTTCTAGAATTACCAAAAACTTTCCCAAGTTCCCTGCAGTTTACCTGTGCAAAGATAGTTCTGAATTTATTGGTGTCAGTGGAGGTAGTACTCTGAAGCTCGGCTGGTATCATTTGTGGTTGCCTAGCAACCGCATCTCGCATCGCTGTAGATAACTGAAGCGCTCTACGAATTTTACCTTTCGTATTTTAGTTTGGAAATATAATTTAATTTCGTTATGGTATATACTTAAGTTCGAAACTAAATTGGAAATGATAATAAATAATCTGTTAGAATAACTGCCTTCTTAAGGAGTTTTTCAGACCGTATCTTCTTCTTCCTGATCTTATCCCACACTAGGTGGGGTCGGCACAACCTGTATCTCATAAATCCACGTTGTTAGAGGTTTTGGCTTATTGTTTTATAACCGGCCGCTTGCCTGACATCAACTGTCCTTGGGAATACTCGTTGTGCCGTCGCGGGGGTGACCCAATGTGCTTGCTGATATTATGCATTGGGTTCCAAAATGATATGCTTGTCAATCTTATTGCCTACAACTAAGCAGATTATGTTCTTCTTGGTAGAGTATACTTGAAGATCCTCGACCCATTAATTCAGTTTTGCTAGGGGCTTTGGTTTGACAGGACCGTATACAAGTCTCATATGTAGATTAAAATCATCTTGTTAGAGTTTTTAATACAACTACGGAATATCAGTTTTCTGAGGTACTCAGCATCAAGAGTAAGTGATGATTACTCAAAGTTTCAAAATTGTTTAATGAATGAAAACTTACAAATTATTATTTCTGTCAACAAGTAACGATAGAGGAGAGAATTCTTCAAAGAATAATATTATGATAATAAACACAAGTAATTAGTTCCTAAGTTAATTAATATCGAAATTCCAAAATATTCATCGACTTTTGCTGTTGACTGTACAGTCATAAGCTTCAACATTACACGTAGCGAAATATTAAAGTTCATTAATGAAGGAGTAGTAATGGAAATACTAAAATATTGTTAACATAGTATCTGCGAGCGTATGAATATTTGGCATGTAAAATATTTCATTTAGGGAGAAAATCACTTGAATTTCGCTACATGTATACATGTTAGTGTTCATGCTCATTAGTATTAAGCGTTCAGATGCTAATGAGAGAATAACATTTGCGTGCGTGATTATACCTGCGTGCATTTTAGTAGAGGAAAACGCTTATTGTTGTAACACAATGATTACGAGTATTATTGTCCTCCAAACAGGATTAAAATTGACTGTAAAGTACGGACTGAATAACCTGAAAACTAAGATACCTTTAAAATACGGTATGACGTCATCATCATCATCTTCTTGCCCTGGTCCCAATTTATTTGGGGTCGGCGCAATATGTTTTTCTCTTCCATTCTTCCCTGTCAGCCGTCTCATTATCATTTACTCTTTCACATCCTCCTTCACACAATCCATCTACCTTTTCTTTGGTCTCCCTCTCCCCCTCCATCCATCAACATTCATATTCATCACTCTCACATCATCACATCTCATCACATGCCCATACCAAGACAAACGATTTCCTTTCAACATTTCTGTCACTGGTGCCACTTTCAAACTCCCTCTAATATACTTATTACTTACTTTATCCATTCACGTCACTCCACACATCTACGTCATAGGTCTTAATTCTGGTTATTGAATATTTCGATACTTAAATATAATTATTTCGGTACCGAAAAGTAGAGTCTAAAAATGCGAAACGGTATATTTCGGTATCGGTACCTAAACCTTTATAAATAAGGGTTTTCTTTGATGAGCAGCCTCACCACCCTATTCTTTTTATGAGGCCCTAGATAGCATCAATGTTTCATTAGTATGATTCATTCATCACTTTATGTTTTTCGGTACCGAAATCGTAAAAGGGTTAACTAAAGGTATGGACCAACCTTTAAAAGAAAACGGTATCCTTAAATTTTAAAAGTATTGTTACCTCGTACTTTAACCGCTTTCAGTCCTTGCTGTTAAGTCCTCTGTGCCTATTGGACATCATTGATAGTCAAAAAATACTAACATAATAACGTCACAAATAGTCCATTTACGAGTCCATAGCGAACAGAATTTCATACGCGGAATAAACAGCATATACGACAAGACAACAATCCCAGGCGACAAGTTTATTACTAAAATTATTAGGATTCTGTCACAGAATAATGTTAGAAATTATTCGAGTAACAAGCGTTAGTCCCAGATATGTTGTAAAATTGTACAAGATTGTTGTACTCAAAATGCAATTATTTACTCAGTGGTCGCTTCGTGAAGTCCCACGAGGGATGTGAATTAGTTATTCGATCATGTACTGGTATTGTGGAAACAAGCGCTTTATTGCACGGTTTTTTATTTACTCAATTGATTTGTTGCTAAAGATGTATTATATAATTATGTCGTAGGTCGTAGTATAATCGGAAAAATGGGATCTTTCCTCAAAATGGAATCCTGATTTTTGTAATCATTCGCGCTGTTTTCAGGATCATTGCAAACATCTCAGTTTGTTTAGGAGGATTGGAAACATGAACGCTGATTGGCTAATTTAAGAGTCGATTTATATTATCTTTATTCTGGTTGGTCAGAACATGGCTCTTCACAAAGATCTACAGACATAGAAAAGTGATGAAGATCATATCAGCTAATCAGCGCTCATACCGTGAGTTGTATTCACGACTTACCTAAGATAAGTCTGATTTTTGTAATGGTCCTGAAAATAGCTCGGATGATTACGAAACTCTATCTTAGATTCCAAATATCCGGTCTTTTGTAATCGTCCTAGGATTATCGCAAAGATCCGATTATTCCTATTGCCCTACGACATACATAAACATGGACCGCTCAACTTAGGCTTTCCACAATCCCCCCCGGTGGGTTCCCGCATTGTCGTTGCGGGGGGGCTTAGTAGCCGTGGCTTCGAGCCCCACGGTGAAGCGAAGAGGAACCCCGAGGAGGGGCTGCTCGTCGGGGCTTGGGCCTGGAAGCCCTCGACGTAGCGGCCAAGTAGATTGCGGTGTCGCCTGGGCGACATCGCAACTGAGGAGGGCCGCGATGTCTTATAGGAGGCATTGCGGCTGAAGGGTGGAGGCCGCGGCGGGAGAGGAGTGCCGGTATTACGGTGCGCCGTTCTCCCTACCTTCCGCGGCCTGACGGGGCCGCCACCGTCAGATGGCGGACGCGGTGGGGCCGCAGGGGGAGAGGAGTATCGGTGTTTAGTTGGCCGCTCTCCCTATCCTCTGCGGCCGAAAAGTGGTAGGCGGCGGGGCCACTAACCTGACCCGTCGCAGGGGGACCGGGGGTGTCCGGACACGGGGTAGTCTGGCGCCCATGTACTTGTTTGGTCCCCGGGGTGGTCACGGCGTACCATGTGTTCTGGTGCGCCGGTGATGGGGGGTGCCCCCCGCGCCTCTCAGGAGGTCGTGGGGTGGGGCCCTACAGTGGAGAGGTCCACCAGCAATTGGTGGACCAAGACCTGCCGGGGTTGCGGTGCATGCAATAGCGAATCCCGCGACCCCGGCCTTAGGTCAGAAGGAGGGACACCGTGGTGGTTTTAGCCGGTAAAAGTCCGGCACACCCCCCCGTCTTCCCCAGACGGGGGACAGTCCATGAGGATCCCCACGAAAAAAAAAATAAAAAAAATAAAGGCTTTCCACAATACCACCTAAGTCCTGCAGAAAAGTTGCCATTATTAAGCATGGCAAACGGATCAGTGGTACAGTACTACGACATAAGTTGCGATTCAGCAATCTTCGTGTTTCCGAATTTATACGAATTATGCGACCCGGTTAATCTTTCTTTATGTGTTTTTATAATATTACTCCGGCTTCGTTCGCTTTAGATCGATTCCGGATAGGAGACTTAACTGTTCGCATAATTCCTATAAATTCGGAAACACGAAGATTGTCAAGGCGCATAATCGATGTCGTAGGACTGTACGTTGTTATTACGGCACATTAGTATGCCGATGATCTTCTTAACATAATCCTTATGGCGCCTTATTGACTACGATGGAAAGCAATATGGTCGCCTGCTCTTTATTTGTAATTTTCAACACAGAACAATAGTCACGGGCAAATAGAGGTTACTTCAACCGATACCCCTAATAGACAGAGATTGTCAATACCCTAATCCTTCTATCCACTACGCAACGTCTAAGCCATACATTGGCAACACGGTCGCGTAGTCTTCGCCAAACGTCACGTCGTCAACGTCGCGTTGTCATCACGTGTGTTTGAGCAAGATGCTACAACACCTCGCCGGGAAATTAAGCTTGTATTGTTTAGATTCACTTTTGGACCATTCGCCACAGACACACGTGGCGGACTACAAGCTATTTCCATACATTTCGAGTGGACGCTACCGGCCACATACTGTCCGCGGTCAAGCTGCTGTGCGCGGCTTGGTAATATAGACTTTAAATACTGTGTACACGATTTAATATAGTTTAAAGATTGTAAAATCCGTTCCGATCCGATGCGATGCGAGCCGTTTGGTGGAAATCATCCTTAAGTCCTTCCTGGGATAGTGTGACGTAAGCACATATTGTAACCTTGCCATTCTTCTTAATTCATCTTTTAGTACCAAGATACTGAGCTCAGATACATGGTGTAGTTAAAATGAAACCATTATTAAGTTCCGTGGACTAGTTTAGTACTCCATGCACGTACTGCTAGTACTTTATGCCATAACAGATGGCGCCACCGTCTACGTACGACGTCATATTAAAATTTTACAGTTTATTATATAACCATGACAGAGGTAGGTACAATAGCTTTCCTTATGAGTAAAGGCTAGGAAGAAATATGCGGAAAATATATTTTTACCTATGCGCACCTGTCTTACAATACAAAGAATTACATTTATTGTATCGGAGAATTTAACTACACGTACTTAGATAACTGTAAAATATTTTTTATGAAAAAGTTGTCAATTATTTTGACCAACTCCTGCTGCCCAGTTTTTTTTTGTTTGTAACAACGAATTGAATCTCACTCGATACTGAGTCAATAAGTGTAACAATTTTTTTGTAAACATTATTGAAATTATGGAAAGTTCACGCTTGACTAAAACATTTAACATGCCAATATTGTTTTTATAAAACATTAGCAAATGTCTCCAAAGAAAATTTTCCTGTAGCTCCTTTGATTTAGAATTTGCCTATACTGTATCAGTTATAATAAAACACACTGTATATGGTGCCTAGATACATTCCCAATGCAGTCAAAATTTATCAAATCAGTAGCATGCCGCGGGCAACACACGTCACGTCGCCGCCACGTCGACGTGTCCATGTCGCTTCGTCACCGCAGATGCAAAACGACACCTGTTCGGGCGTCAGAGTCATTATACCTGACGTATTGCAGATAGGATAGAGTGTTATTAAGGCTTAGCACAGACTTGAAATTGTCGTGTCTAATGAGTTCAATCTTGCATTCAAAGAAAAGACAGTTGAACCTAGTGTGACTCTGGATGATAAAAGTGTTTGGGAATCAGCAATGATCGGGTGCGAGAGGATTCTAATGTGGCATTGTGTATCAAGAATGAAAGTGTTAACGCAAGGAGTAGCGTTAAGGAACCTGAGCTTAAACTCCTCGTATCTAAATCAAATCAAATCGTTTAATGCAATCCATAATGTGCACTTATATGTGGTAATTAAAAAATAATAGAAACAATTATGGACCCTGTCGGGCACAGCAAATTTTTAAATGAGAGAGAGAGGAAGAGCGCCCTATTAATTTTCCTTGTTACTTAAATTTTAATCAATTTGTATCCTATTAATTTTTTTATATTTCCATTCATTTACTTATTCTATTAATATAACATATACAGTCTATCTATTAATTAACTAATTATATTTAATATTGCTTATTTTAACGCTCACTTATAATTTGTTCACTATAGTGTAGTATAATTATTAAGTGTAATAATATAATTTATTTTTCTTATTAAAATGTCTTTTATTCATAATTATGTATTAATAATGAATTTATCCGTTAGCGTGTACTGTGTAATAGCTTTTTTTTATTAAATATTGTTTTAATTTATTTAAAAATATACTGGTTTTGTTTAGTTGTTTTATGTCTTCTGGTAGTTTATTATATATTTTTATTGTCATGGAATATGGACTAGATGAGTGTAATTTAAGGCGGGAGGGGGGCAAATTTAGTCTGTTTTTATGGCGCAACGAATAATTTGTTTGTATGTCTCCTCGTGTGTTGTATGAATCTGGATATTTGCGGACTAGTTTACATACTTCCAAAATATAAATACCAACCAACGTGAGAATCTTGTGTTTCTGGAAGTAAGGCTTACAACTTTCTGTTTCTTCTATATTGGTAATTATTCGTATTAGCTTCTTTTGGAGGGTAAATAGGGAGGGAGCGTCTGTGCTATTTCCCCATAAGGTGATGCCATATGTAAACCAAGCGTGGGCGTACGCGTAATATGTGACTAGTGCGGTTTGTAGGTTAGTGGTTTTTTTGATTTCGCGGAGAGTGTATGAAAACTTTGAAATTTTAGATTTTATTGTCTGTATATGTGTTTTCCAATTTATATGTGTGTCTATGTTTAAACCTAGGAAAGTGGAATTGTTAACTGTTTCTAATTTTTGTTGATTAAAGGTAAAATCTATATTTATTTGTTTTTTCTGCCAGGGGTGAAACGCTATTAATTTGGTTTTGGTAAAATTTATTTCGAGATTATGGTCGCTCATCCAGTTTGTAGTTTTTACAAGAATGGTCGTAAGTTTTTCATTTAAATTTAAATTTGTTTGGCATGAGGTCAGGATCGAGATATCATCGGCAAAAAGTACACATGGCCCATCTACTTTACGTGAAACATTGCAACATATACCTATTTTAAAAAAACATGTTACGACTCTTGTTCTAAAGAATTCATATCGTAATGAAGCTACTGGAGTAAGCTACTGCATTTCAAATCCGTCGAACTTCCAAATACAAATAGAAACTAAATCAGGACTTTTTAAAAAGTCAAACTCCCGTGCTAAGCACACTGCAATATCCCTGAGGGGTGACGAAGCAAATGTTGCATGCTAGACAAAATTTATTAGATACTCCTAGGACTCCAACCAAAAATGAACCTAATAAAATTTGTGGTTAAGTCCAGATTCCTTTGTGGTAAAGGTGGAGTGACTAGGACTCGATGTTGGGGATTATTGCAGAAACTTTTGCATAGTGAGATTTTGACTCCAAATGGGCGATTTGGAGTCTCGGTCGACTACTTTGGAATATTCCAGTGGAACTCACGTCGGTGGCTGGTGGCCGGTCATTACATTAGTTATGTGGTGTTTTGACCTTTTTGTTATCGCGGTTGCCTTTTGTTCGATGGTTCTGTCTGGGTGTAATAAAATACTCTAAATTATGATTGGTGTAATTTACAGCAATGGTATCCGGTCTAGACCTTTCAGTTTATTTCATATTTCATTGGTAGTGTTTTAAAATTGGTCTGAATGTTTTTGTTAAAATGTGTGGCTTATTTACCTACGGATCTTGTGCAGGCAACTAAGTAACGTTGGAAATACTAATACCTTTTAAAATACATTGAATATGAATATATGAACACTAATTTGTCCACGTTACTTTAGAATTTTTACACCCCCCTAAGCCCCGTCTAAATCTAATCGAAATAAAAGAACTATGTAATACATTATTCGGGTTCGAAGGAAAAACCATTGGCACTCTATTTCAATACTTGACAGCGAAATACAAATGCAAAACGGAATAGCTTAATACATGAAAGGACTTACATTGAAAACTTCTGGACTTTCTTACATAACTACCTCCGGCCAGCCACAGCGTATCCGCTAGCACAGAGTTCGCTGAAATCCCACATGAGGTGCACCGCGTGTACATCGCATACCATTAACATTGCAGGATCAGTGAAAGGTGCCCATGTTACATTTCCCTCATTTGACTCTTAAATCTTGTTGGAAGACCAGATTTATTTAAATTTTTAGTTTAGCGTTCAGCTTTTTTGAGAATATAAAGTACCTATATGTGTGGAAATTAATTTATTAGCGTTATGAAATAACAACAACATTTTTACAAATTTAATTCGATAGACGCCCAACACTATTAGGTTTTAATTACACGATAATTTGAGATGGAACTAATATTTTGCACAGAACAACAAATAAAACCACTCTGACGTCACGGGGACTACGTAGAAATGAATCATTTTATTTTCGCGGGAAAAAATTGGCGCCTTGTTTTATTTTTATTCCGTGGCATCACAAACCAAAGAGGTGATGTTACGAAGTTAGGTATTCAAAGCCGACGTGCAAACATTGACACTTGCACGCCTTTTTGCCCTTTATTGCGTATAAAAGTTACTATTTTTGTTTAGTATAAAGTATTTAATAAAAAGCTTTATTTTAAGAACAGCTCATGTTTGATGGATAAGTATAAAAGATATGTGCAGACCATTTAATACCTCAAAAATACATGGAGTTATATTTATAAATACGCATGTCTGCATTTTCTTTATAGAGTTATTATTTTTGTAATATTTCATAGATATCAAATAACATTCAGAGTTTCTTCTTACATCACAAATTTTATATCAACAAGCTTTTTGTAAAATTAAAACTAATATAAATAACATTATCTGAATTTTTTGCAACAGTTAATATAAATATTATATTCTACGCGTTGATAGAATAAATATTTTTATCAGCATCGAAGTATATACACATTCCAGACTTTGCTAACAATAACAGCGCTCATATTCCAATCCACAACCACACAAGCAAATTTGCATGAACCAAACATCCAAACTAAACTGTTAGTTCAATTGTACATACAAAAATCAGCGGTTTCCAAACAAATAGTGTAGCAGCAGTAACACTCTTCAATATCGCTATCAAGCGGAACATCTGAGCAACGAAACATCTAAGTAAACACATGGCCAGTCCCGATATTTGCATTTGGCCAACGTTCCGCTGACTGGCACGCCTCTACAAATATGATTTTTATGCGGAACCCAACGTGAGGGATGGACAGCGGTTTTACAATGGTGGAAATGTTATCGATGTAAAAGGAATTGAATAAATAGCTTCGGGGTGCTCAAAGAAATGTTTAATATTATGTTTGATATTTATTTTTGGGTTCGCGATTCCCTTTTATCGAGATCAACATTATTTTTTCCAATTACGTGTTATACTGTGCGATATTAACATTTGTGACATTGTTATTTTTGAAATAAAAACCGTACAATTAGATAAAACATATTACTGCATAAAGCTAGCAAATAATAAAGTGTTTTTCAGCTTCAAATGTCAAGTAGCTGACATTTTCTTAGTTTAGACTAGTATTAAATTATAAATCCAATTTTGCTAGTCAAATAATCTTTAAAAACAGATTTCTTTTAAGTAGATACGTCTTGTTTAAGTTTCTCAGTAATAGTAGAGGTCCTCTTGAAAGAGTTTGTCCGGTGAAGTACCACCATACCTATTTCTGCCAGCAAGCAGCATTACTTATTTTTTATGTTATGTTGGTATTTAAGAGTATGTATCTGTATGGTATGGGTTTAATAATTGCTTGAAATAAATGATATTTAATTTAATTTAAATTTAATTACTGTGTACCGGTTTGAAGGGTATGGGTGCTGGTGAAACTACAGGCACATGAGACTTTTCAACATTTTTCTCTTAGGTTGACATCGCATTAGCAATCTCCTTGGTGTTACGGGTGTATATAGACGACGATAATTATTTACCTTCAGGTGGGTCTTCAGCTTGTTGGCCAACAAAGAACTAAATAAAAAAAATAAAAAAACACGATTTTGTGAAAACTAAAAACCATGAGGTGTTCCAGTACCCACCCTCTTGCTCCATCGTGATATCAGCTCGATGGTACCATATTACTGTATGGTATAGCAGTGATAGCCTAGTGGTGTGACCGTCGGACTGCCAAGTTACAGCTCTCTAGTTTGAACCCAAGGCACGCACCTCTGACTTTTCGGTTTCATGTGCGTATTATATAATTATCAGTTGCTTAAAAACGGCGAAGGACAACATCGTGAGGAAACCAGCATGCTTGAGAGATATTTCTCGACGGCATGTGAAGTCAAGTCAGAGGCCCATGGGCGGCGTATACTCTGACACCAGGTTAGTCACTAACCACACGAAAAGAAGAAGAAGATTGTATGGTCATCAGAATTACATACATTTACAAAGTTTCACATCTATGCGACAGTTAGACGTAGGTGAAAATTGATTACCAAGATTTTTTTTTAAACTTTGTTAGTTACAGGTGAAGTTTGTTAAATAATAGATTTAAACATCCACGCTATTCCAGCTACCTCCTTCGGGTCTTTGTGTCACCTACCTCGGTGTCCTTAAGTGTGTTTGCTGGTTCAGTGTCTCCATTTCAACTAAATATAATTAAAAACAATAAGTCCTCTCACAGAAGCTGTTTAACTTATTTTTCTTGAAATATCACCACTACTAAGAAAGTAGATTTTACGACAGAAGTAATTGTAGTTCAGATGAGCTTTTCATTCTAAAGAAGATGAATGCTAATGAGTACATCGCAAGTTTACTTAGACTTGTCTGTTTTAGTTTAATCTCAATTAGTAAGTAAATATCTTATCATCATTAATTAGTGTCTTCTGTAACTCAGTTAACTGATGATGCTATTAATGGTGCGTACACACTAAGCCTACGAGCGCCAACGAGCGGGGTTCGTTACAGCTTCCATTCGAATGAAACCAGATTCGCTGTTAACAAAGTTTGGTCAAATTAACAAATGGAGAAAGTTCGTCGGTTTGATGTGTACGTACCATTATAGAAGCAAGTGTGGTATAAATTTAATCCAACATGTTGAGATATGTTTTCATCTATGTTTGACGAAGTGAACTGATAAAGTGTTATCTTTTTCTTCATATACCCCACTGGCTCTCACATACACACGTCGGAACACGGTAAACTGCTTGGCACCGGACCTTAATACGACGGTGGTAGCTAGCCAGTTGGACCATAAAGATCCTACCACCAAGCGTGCTGGGTTTTTATTGAATCGTTCAACACGCGTCTATTCCTAGCGTGCGGTGAGGAAATTTTATATTCTAACCCGTCCCCACACGAGAATATCTGTGGGTGAGGATAGCTGATTACCACATCTTTGTTGCCCTAAGAATGCCGAAGATGCTTTAAGAGTGGTCTCACTACAGACTTTGTAGCTTTTATTAAAAATCAATACCGAATACTTTCTGTCCCTAACTTTCCCATCCCTAGTGCAGCACAAGTACGTGCAAGAATCCGCATGTAGGGAATTGTTTCCTTCGTACACTCAAGTACGTTTGTGAAAACAATTTGTTACTTTAAATGTAACTTGTGATGATTTAAGTACCAGTGCTATTCGGTCAAGTACCTTTATGGCCAAGATTAAGCATAAGCCCATATGGGTCCAGTTGCTGGGTATAAGCCCACACAAGGGAAAGATTAAAGGCCTTAGTCCTCTATGTTGGACTGGTGCGCTTTGGCGGACTATACACACCACTGAACTTTAAGAAGCCCTCTCATTTGTGCAGGTTTCCTCACGATGTCTTCCTTCACCATTAAAGCAAGTGATAATAAAATTATGATCCCCATATGAATTTGAAAACTTAGAGGAATCGGACTCGACTCTCTTGCATTGAAGGCAAGCGTTCAACCGCTAGGCTACCCGGCCCAAAATAAGGATTAAAATCTTTAAAGAAAAGCATTCTGGGCAAAATTTTATAAAATATGCATAGGACTCTTATAATGATGCGGTTCCCAGCAGTACTGAAAGCGCCTAAGTTATAAATAATAGGACATTAGCCGTTACATATTTTTAAAAAACTTAGTTTAAAAGCATTGGCTTTTAAGTGCATAAGTGTGTGAGTGGAGCACTACTGCAAGATATATTATAGCCACAACAAATCTAATTTAAATCTTCGTAACAAAGATTTAAGGTTCAATTTCATGCGCCAAGACTTGCGAAGCGGGGTTCTTTACAATTCTTTTAAACAAATTGCATTGCAAAGATGTTGTTTGGTAGTTTCCAAAAGGGGTTTTGTGCTTCCTGTATTACTTAGTTTCAGTGGAGTTTTGAAAGACATTGGACCGTTTAAGTTTTGATATATGGACAGGAACATGACATAAAGTGAATTTGTTTCGTCTTTATTTGTATGCTGATGTAGAATATAGGAATCGTGTATTGGTGGATTATTGTTTATTGTGTATCGAGAATCGAATTTTGAAAGATTCTATACAGCTATTATGTGATCGTTAACTTGTCACAAACAATTCTACGAAGGTATGAGACGCCTTTGTCTACGTAAGAAAGCAAATAATACATTAACCTCCACCATCCACATTGATAAAAGGCACTGATATTAGCGTTTTGGTAGGTAAACAACAAGTTTAACCAGAATTTATTTATGCCTCCAGTTCAAGAAATTTATGAGACCAGCAACGCCCACAGAAAATTAAAATTCGATTCTAAATCCCAAAACAAAAGTTGTTCCAGAAATTGTGTTATAAAGTTTCGAAGTAGTATTTAAACCCAATCGACTTCCTAACGTATGAATCGACAAAGGCGAACGAAACGAAAGCAAAGTCATTAATTCTACGTAGAAGAAATTAAAATCCGATACGACACAAAATTTCCTCCTTTTGTTACTGGCCTGAAACTATCTTTACGCTGCACATATTACAGTAAACTTTCAACCTTATGCTTGAGTAGTATGGTTGATTTTTCAGTGTAATTTAGTTGCACTTAAGTTAAATTCAGTCCAAAACAAAGGAGTTTCCAATTTAATTTGCCGAACACTTCTTATCTTTTTTTTTTAGTATTTATCTCAGTTTGATTACATTAAAGTAAAATGTAATTTCTCTCGTTTCCTTTGCGGACGTGCTAATTTTACTCTGATTTTGGTCATTTGTGATTATTGGTAAGATTTAGTTGAGATTATAAGATATTAAGGCCCATATTCATAAATAGCTCTCATTTAAGCGCTGCCTCTTAGATGTGGATAAACGTCACTTGAAGTGCTAAAAAAATGACAGATGTCTGAAATTCAAATGATATTTACATTTTGACAGCTCCATTTAGGATGCTGTCCAGGCCGCCATGTTGAAAGTATTATTAAAACAGGCCTATAAGTAAGATGTGATGCAAAGAGAGATATGATAATCTTGCAGATGAAAGCCTCAGTGTAAGGTTTAAATATATTTCGTTTCAAGTAATTATAAATTATAATGAATGGAACACACATGTTTGAACAACAGTAAAACAAAGAAGCCCGCTACCGAATTCCCTTTAATGAGTTTAAGGTTTTCTTCACGGAAGCATAGATTTAATGAGATTCAAGGTGTAAGTCAAAACACGTGTTTCATTATGAGGTTCTTTACGTTAATTAATTAATTAATGCTAGCGGTTAAATATTTGCCTTGCACGCAGGAGAGTCTGTGTTCGAGCCCCGCCCATGCCTCAGACTGTGAATTTTCTATTGATTTTCTTTTACAATTTTTATATTTATTTACTTTTTGATCTAAGTACAAAAACCTTCAAAAAAGGCAGCCATATCAAAAAACAAATACTTTACCAAAACAAATAACTCACGACTCCGTCTTCCCAAACGATCTGCGCATTCCGAGCGACTTGACCTTGTAAGAACGTCTAAAGCTGTCCTTTTAATGCAATTACATTTACGTCAACTCACGCTTGACCGGCCCCTCTCATTTCCCTTTCACGTCAAATATTCAGGAAGCGGCGAGGACCGGAAGTGGACCGTATCGCATGATTTCTCTGAGGTACACGCTTTGTTTAATACTGATCAGGCTTGTTTAATATATTGTCTTTCGGAGACCGATAAAAGATCTGGCGCAGTGACTCTACTATCTTTACCCCTAATTGTTAAGCGGGATCATCTATTGCAATGCATCTTCAGGTTTAGAAATAAGCATAATAATCCGCCTATTACTGTCCCACTGCTGGAAACAGGCCTCTTTTCAGAATGAGACGGGTTAAGGCCTTATACCAAGCGGGCCTGGTGCAGGTTGGTGGACTACACATACCATCGAAAATGTTTTGTAGCCCTCTCAGGTGTGCAGGTTTCCTCACGATGTTTCCCTTCACCGTTAACGCAAGTGATAATCAAATTCCGATCCGCACATGAATTCGAAAAGTCAGGAGGTGTGAACTATGATTGAACTCGAACCCTCCTGCATGGAAGGCAAACGTTCAGTGGTTCAACCGATAGGTGTAACTAGCTTCAGGAATAACGAAAACAAACGCTTCTGTTGTTTTACTGTTACCTTTTGTTAACAAGCGCAGATAATATCCTAATAACGAAATTATTTTGTGCTAAAATTACGAGTCTGTTTATGGACACGTACAATAACCTCTTTCACTTTAGGACGTACTTAAAGAGGCTTTCAATCGATAAAGTCCTACTTAGAAGCCAGGTAAACAACTTAATGCTAAGTAATTTACAGAATTTAAAATATTTCTCAACTGAAACGAATAGTCTTTGATTGGAGATAGTTAAGAGGATTTTGGATGCAAGCCTTTACATTAAAATGTAAATGAAATTTTAAAAAGCTGAGCGTGAGTTTATTTACTATATTGAATTTATTGATCTATTGACTGCCTGGTTGGTCTAGTGGTGGCCAGCGCCACTGCTGATCGTGAGGTCACGGTCAGGCTGGGTTTGATCCCCAGGTCGAGCTAAGTGTTATTGGGTTTTTCCGTGTGTAATTCCTGAATAGCAGCCCGGAGTTTGGATTTGTGCCCGGTTGATGGCAATAGGCTCGCCCCCTATTACATAGGACTTAAACATAAGTGCGAAGTGAGGGTGTTACTATACATCTCTGCTCAACCCTTTGGGGAATACAGGTGTGATGTTATGATCTATGCATAAACAATTTTATTTTCGTAAATTGTCCCGTAATATAGGATCTAAAAAAAATTCGTGCAAGTGTGTTTTATTGCGCGTTAGGATGCTGCACATAGATATTTAAATGAAAGAAATAAGACGCAAAGTTGTTGCGTCAAAAAATAATCCACTGAAAAAATCTTAATTGTTGTCCAATCATTGTAAAAGAATCACTATTAAGAGTAGATATCTATACAGGTAGTATACTGTTTCTTCAAATGAAATTCCATTCTCACTTCCCACAATACGGATATAACAGGGGTAGAAAAGGTTTTTATAGCAGAATTACGTAGAGATACATCACAGAAAACTTTAACTATTCGAAACTGCTATTCACAAGAGCATATACCTTCAGGTGAACGCACAGCTATCGGATGCTCAGCATGGGTTTAGGCCGGGTAGAAGTACCACCAGCAATCTTCTTTGCCACATGGCTCATCTGGTGCCGACAGTGGATAGTGGGGGACAAACTGATGCTGCTTACTTTGATTTCAGGAAAGCATTCGACCTAGTCGAAAATGACATGTTGCTTAAAAAGTTAGCAGGGGTTGGTTTCACCCCACATTCACTCCAGTTTTTTGCCAGTTATTTGAAGGACAGGCAACAATATGTGGAATATGCGGGACACGTGTCAGATCCATATTTCACGAGGTCCGGGGTAAGCCAAGGTAGTAACCTTGGCCCTTTAGGCTTCCTTCTGATGGTAAACGACCTACCAGAAGTAGTGCAGGATGCAAATTGTTTGTTGTTTGCCGACGACCTCAAATTGTCCCTGGCAATTAAAAGCGGTGGTGACTGTGTCAGGCTACAGAGGGACATTGATAGGGTAGTGAGCTGGAGCAAAGAAAATCTCTTACAGTTTAATAGCTCGAAGTGTGTGTCCATTACTTTTTCTCGCGCACACAGTCCTATAACACATACCTATTATATTGACGGGTCGCCTATGGCACGGGTCACAGAAGTCAAAGACTTGGGAGTAAGCTTTAACACAGGTTTGACTTTTTGTGATCACATCATGCGTAGCTGTAAAAGAGCGTATAGAAATTTAGGTTTCATGCTTCGGACGGTCAGAGGGTTCACGAATGTCAAAGCTATTATAGCATTATATAATGCATTGGTGAGGAGCCAGTTAGAATGTAATGCAGTCATCTGGGCTCCGCATGAAGCTAAATATAGTCTCATGCTGGAGAGGGTACAAAATAAGTTTATAAGATATTTATATAAGCGTTATTACGGAGTCTATCCCTTTTACCCGTTAATGTATCCAACCTTATTTATTTTAGGTATGGTAGGATACAACGAGCTAAGGGTTAGGAGGGATCTTGCACTCGCCTCGTATATATTTAAGTTATTGAGAGGGAAGGTGCATAATGCAGTTATTTTAGGGCTGGTGAGTCTGTGCGTTCCGGACAGGTACGTGTGGCGACGACGGCAGCCGCCACTGCTAGTGGAACCGCGCGCTCGGACCAACCTTCTAAGGGAGGCGCCCCTGACGCGTGCACTCCGTACGCTCAACCTCATAGCGAGTGAGACGGACTTATTCTGTTGTTCTCTGAGTGAATTCACAAGGAATGCATTATTTATAATAAGTTATAGATTGTCAAAAATCAATAATTAGGTAATAGATTGTAGTATAATTTACGTTAGGATAAGCGCATTTACCGCATTGGGTTATATCCTGTAAGGGTTAATGTAAGTGGAGAATAAATAAATAAAAAATAAATAAATAAATAAATAAACTTGTTCGATCAAGAAAAAGTTTCCTCCTCACATTAATATTAGACTCATGTCCCGGCCATTTGAAACTAAACCTTCCCCATCAAATAAGGAATCACCGCATCATCAGACTTCAAATTGACGGCGTCACGTAAACCGGTTTGCGTTAATCTGACGGCAGAGGACGCGTCGCGACTGACAACCATGATATAAATTGGTAGAGAAGGCTTACTTCATACAGTGCACGATAATGAAGTGGGGAACTGTGAAACTTATGGCACCACTATAGGTGGAACCAAACTAATTTCATTTGTTGAAATTTGTTTGACATTATAATATCAAAAACATTTTACTTTTCGAATTCATGCGCAGATCAGAATTTGATTACCATATGCGTTAACGGTGAACGGAAAACATTGTGATCGAACTTGCATACCTCGGGTTCCAAAAAGTTCTTAATGATGTGTATATAGGTAGTTCGCGCGGTGGACTAAGGCCTAAAACCTTAATTCTCATATAGAGAAGAGGTCTGTGCCCAGCATTGGGACGGTAATGGGCTGATTATACGTTCGTTCGGCCTAGCCTTTTCCCAACTACGTTGGGATCAGCTTTCAGTCTAATGAAATGCTGAATACCAGTATTTTACACGGAGAGACTGCAATCAGGCCTCCACAATCCACTTACTGGGCAATGCCGATATCCTAACGTTAGATCGATTGTCAGACTTTCGGGCATCTGACTACCCGTAACGACTGTCATAGGTATTCGTATGACACCCGGGACCGACGATTTAACGTGTTCTCCGAGATACGATGAGGCTTTTTTGTCAAACTGATTAGGGAACGATTATTTAATA
The DNA here is from genome assembly GCA_910594945.2 of Amphipyra berbera. Classification (NCBI taxonomy): domain Eukaryota; kingdom Metazoa; phylum Arthropoda; class Insecta; order Lepidoptera; family Noctuidae; genus Amphipyra; species Amphipyra berbera. The sequence goes on along the minus strand of OU343136.1, from coordinate 794,761 downwards.
AGTGTCCAACCGCGTTATCAGTATAGAGTTGGTCCTTCTGTAGTTTCTTGTGTAGTGTGCTTGCGGACCATTTCCTGGCAGTAATCGATTGCCGGCTGGACTGATCGCGGCGTAATCAAATATTAATGACCATGTCCGCTCGTTATGGTGTACAGGTATACTCGCAAAAGTGACGACATGTTTACATTTTTCAGTTAATTCTGTAACATACTTGGATCCGCCATGATTTATCCGACTTCGGATAAATCATGGTGTCTCGTCATGTTTATCTTTAGGTAGGGATTGTAAGAGGCAGCTATAGATTTTTTTTCAAAAAACTCAAACTTATACTATGTATTTATTTGCACACTAAGGTAAAATAATACAGGTCTTATTATATAAAATAGGTACAGCTTAGCAACCTTTTCCAGGTGTTGCAATATTTGAGGGCTCTAATTAGATAAAAGTATATTTATAAATTAACTTATGTGTCTACTTGGTACATAGTGCCTAATTCTTGACAATTGTTATTCTTAATACACAATATTTTTAACTAAGGATATTAGAACCAGAGCTAGAGCTTCTATTGCGGTCCCCGACCTTTAGCATGCCCGAGATGTAAGTTGTGTCTGCAAAAGCACCCACGATACGGAAGACATTGAAGACTGTCAGAATTCTTGAGTTTTATTGAGTAAAAATTTGACAGTAGTTGCCATTCAAAATTCTAGAAATTTCTATAATGTCGCCAACTGGGCTAGCAGTGTGATGTTCTAGTAGAAACACGTCGGTACCACGTCGCTGCGGCAGCGCTACGACAGCGCTACGACGAGGATTCGTCTAGGAACACCGCGCTAGCGCATTGACACAGAGAATCTCTTACCAGATCTTTCCAAATTTTTTTGGTCCACCATATAAAGATGAAAGATATTGCCTTAAACCTAGATTAAAGCAACCGACGCTCGAAAACAAACACATCATCCTCCTGTCCTCGTCCCAACTTATTTGGGGTCGGCGCAGTATGTCTTCTTCTTCCATACATCTCTATTAGCCGTCATCTCAGTAGTCACCCCCTTTTTAGCCATATCATCTTTCACACTATCCATTCATCGTTCCTTTGGTCTTCCTCTCCTCTGATAACCATCCACATTCATACTCAAAACTGTCCTCACGACATGTTCCTCATTCCTTCGCATCACATGCCCATACCATGACAACCGGTTTTCACACAGCTTCTCAAACGCTCTCACAACGCTCGAAAATAAACACGCTACTTATAAAAGTAATATTAATAATGATAATTGGTACCGGCACTGCACTGCTGGAATGTATAATGGCGACCGTAATATCTTATGCAATAAGAGTTTGGTACGCTTCCAAATGCCCTAAACTGAATTGAACAGGCATTGTTACGATGACTCCTATGCGAGTGTTGGCATAATCCTATTTTCTTAAAATGTTTTTGTTAAAAAAGGTTTTAGGCACATTTTACGTGATCATACAAAATCAGCCATTTACTGTCCCACTGCTGGGCATGAGCCTCTTCTCAGAATGAGAAGGATTTAGGGCGAAGTCCTTCACACCGGTTTGGTGCGGGTTGGTGGACTACGCACAACATCGATAACTATTTCTTTTGAAGCCCACTCAGTTGTGCAGGTTTCCCCACGATGTTTACTTTCATCTTTACCGCAATTGATAATCAATAATGACTCGCAAATAAGAATTCGAAAAGTCAGAGGTGCGGGCCGGTATCAAACTCAGGCCCTCCTGAAACAAATTACTTAACAAAATGCTTTTTCGTAAAAATGTACTGAACCTTACAAGAGTGGTCTCGTCCAATAAACCTGTGCTCCGCTACATACGTAAATTCAAATAAATGAGCTCGACGTGGAGGCTTGTAGGACTCGTTACTTACCATGTATTTATTCTTATAAATCGGACTTTATGCAAGCACCCTCGTAAAATAGACTTTTTGGTCCCCGCCTTCAAGGTATTTGTAGCAGAAATATGGGAAATAGGGTAGCGTTGTAAACGGCCGAACGACGTAGCCGTGTTTGAATAAACTTGTGTGTAAAATCCTGGGAAATGTATGTACATCCTATATCAAATATCTCGCAGGATTCTGCATTGAATGGTTCGGTATACGATGTGGTTTTAGTCGTAGTTTTTGTCGTAAAATCGTGCGGTTACTTATCTTTATAGGTTCAGAAAGATCTGCAAGTCGTTCGTACATCAGGTCTATCATTGTGTTTCCATTTGACGTATTGGGTTCAAAAGACTCATAAACGTAAGTCTATAAAGTTGATATCAGTGGATAAATTCCAGCTTTTGATTAAATCTGTCTTCTAACTTAACGTAGGTATTTATGATATTACGTTCGGAAAGCCTTTGCTTCAATCATACGGACTCAGAAATATGTTTTCAGTTTTATATTTATGGAATGAATTAGTACTCACACTGACAACAATTTGCGCGCTCTAGCGTTCCAAAATTAAATAGAAACAAAACACAAACATTTTTCGTGCATAGAAATATTTAGAATATTTAACAACGTTCTACTTTCGCACCATGCCGCGACGCCCGAGTGAACATTGTCGAATTTTTACGATCGCTGTACACCAATAAAATTTAATATCTCTGCGTGTTGAGAGGATTTACCAATTTATTGGTATTCAACGTGTTTATTGTCACGAACCAATGTCAATTACATTTTTAGTCCTAGCTATACATTTCCATTCTCTTTTTTGTTTAAAGAAGAGCAAAATTAATGATACTTTTTTATTGGAATCGAGGGCCTTATCATTAACGTCTACCTTTATAATAAGTACTACGGTATAGACTTACAATAACGCGTAGGTAGTGATAGATCTTCAGACTACTGAACATAACTACGTAATTGAGCCCTGAATTAGCTCTAGACTTGCGTGGGATGATCATCAAATATTCTAAGATTCTCGTAAACTCACGTTTATCTTCGCTGAAAAGTAAGCAAAACTTCAATTAGTGGCGAATAACGGCTTGATACCTTTATTTGCTAAAGGTCTGGGATACACATGCTATGTACTTAGGCAGTTCTCCCTCGGTGACGCAAGTGGGAGTGACAACAACTGCTTGCTGCAGAGACGTGCGTTCCATTAAATTCCAAACTGCCAAGGGAATAACATTACTAATATTGTAGAGTAGTCCCAAGAATCTGATTTTAAATCTGGCTGGAGCAAATCTTGGTTCAGCGTCCCTTGGAAGGTGGCCAGACGAAATGAAATGTTTTACCTCTCCCCCTCCTCCGAACACTTCGTCTTTAGGAAAACTATTTATAGGACTTCGATTATGGCTGCACAACTCCGTTTTATTGTCAGTCTCGACTATTATATGATTTTTATTGTAGTGCTATTTATAACCCCATTTATTGCAAGTCTGCTGCGAATTAGGTTTTTATAAGTGCTGTCTATTTTAAGATAAGTAGGTTTTTATTCCTCAATATATTTGCTAAAGATGGTAATTAGGTCAGTAGCACCTCGCCTCTCTCGTCTATTGGATCAGTCTTTGGAGTAATAAAAATCTGTTCACGTGAGCAAAGCCTGATGTAAAATCTGACTTTTACTACTAATCATCTAACTTAGAAAGAGATCAGCAGTGTGATTCTCTAGTAACATCACGTAGTACTCATCTACGAACGCAACGCCACTGCAACAACGTGTTTCTATTGGCGAATCTCATAGCTGATGATCACAAGATAATGTCAGTAGTAACAAAGTAGACGCTGCAATCTATCTAGAAATCCTACAACCGCCCTCTTTGCTACCTCGAGTAGGTACATGCTAATAAGTTAGTCTATTGATAGACAACAACGCAAGTAATGAACTAATCATAGTCAATATTCTTTAATCACAAAACACAAATTCAATTTCGCGAATTTCCAAAACTTGTTCTCTTCCTTTTAATCACACATCTTTTGAGTATACATAAAAAATAAAATTATTCCGAAAAACGAGGTGCGCCATCAAAGTCGGTAGCTACGTACATTTTTCTTTACTCTGTAATTATATACCGTTGGGAACGGAGCGTTGTGTTATCTACTTTATAGGGACCCGTAATGAAATGAAAAAATCCCGCCTCTTACGGGTTTAGGATGTTTACGCGCCGTAAATTACTGTTATCTGCTTAAGAAATATGCATCTAATATGGAGTTATTTTAATAACGCTGTATTTCTTCTTCCGTGGCGAAGTGGAATTAAAAAACGTCATGATTTTAGAATTTATCCCCAGTAAAGATTGTGTTATAGGCAAAGATAGATGGTCGAATATACTCTGAACAACTACAGTTCTGAACCCAATAAACTGTAGCTACTTGTCTCGAGAGGTATCGATTGACTTTGCGTTACTAGTTTGGCACTCGGCAAGCGAACACGGATCACCTTGACGTCGATAAAGAAATGCGAATAACGAATTCTACGTTTAAGAAATTTTGCACAGAGCAAGAATTGTGGCTTATTCCGACACATCGACAATCTTTTTTTAGAAATTGAATAAAGAATACATTTTAGCACCCTGTTAGCTGAAAATCATTTTCACTCGACAGCGCATCGGGGCTTATGAAACAACATTAAACATGGCGCTCCTTCCCAAGAAAATAGTCTATAAGACAATATTCTAATACTTCTTGCTATCACCGCATCGCCGGTAACAATGCACGTTAAGTTAGTTTCGAAACAAAAACACCAGGTGCCTCCTAGGAAGTCGGAAAGTGGCAGGTCTCCTCACCTCGTTAAACCGAAGTTAAACGAAACTTTCTTATGGAGTTAAACTGAGGTTATCTTGCTTTCACGAACAATTTAATAATGGTATAAACTCGCTGAATTATATTTGAGTTTTCATTTCGTTACTCTTGTTATATCTTCTTTCTCTTTGTGTTTGATGTTGGTCCATTTCACTGGCAACATTAATTAGGGAGACTTCATTAAACCTCGCGATTTCTTGCTGGTCACCAGTTTCTGTTTTGTCCTACTTTTCGTGCAAGTAAAAGATTTTTGCGACAGAAGCATCATGATTTGTTTCAGAGCTTTTGAGATGGATATTTTGTAAAAGCTGTGCCACCTCGCTATGGTCACGATTCTTTAGTCAATAACCTTTGGGACACGACTTTTGTTGTGACTTACAAATTGGAAAGTCAAAAAAGCTAATTGCTTATCAGACATGGATTAGTGAAGGGTTAATTGGTTAGATTTAATAGATTGTTTTAGGATTGTTTAGGACTGAAAATACATGGGTTTTCGGGGGGATTATATTTTTTTTAAATTCGTTCGGTATGATTTTTTAATCAATCGACTAACCATATTGCAGTATATTAAAATAATTGAATAAACATATCAATACCTTATGAACTACCACGTCCTATTTATCAAAATTTAAGTCATGTGACAATGTTCTCAGGCGGAGACAAAAACAGAGCTATTTAGAAGCGGTAAGAGGGGCGGGGGGGGGAGGGGTAACCGAGCCAGTTCGTGATAAGCATCCATTTTTGCGAGGTCCTTTCTGCGAATTTATTACGCAGTTTGCCGTATTGGCCGCAGTGGGCCGCGCTACGTGGGTTGCAGGAAGTTGCGACTTTTTGTCGCAATGTGGAAGAATAAGGATGTTATCAATGTGAAGAGATGGGAGCAAAAGGCCGCAAAAAGACCGTTAATATCACGGTTTGTATACGCAATCGTTCTGTCTAGCCTTTTCCCAAGTATGTTGGGGTCAGCTTCCAGTCCAACCAGATGCGGCTGAATACCAGTATTTTACATAGAGCGACTGCCATCAGACCTCCACAACCCAGTAACTGGGCAATCCGACATCCTAAGGTTAGACCGGTTCTTTGTATACGCAATATTGTACATATACAAACAAACCTGCTATGGCACTTATCTTACCTGAAAAGGCCATTCCAGACATTGGCCTACATTGTTACACTCGCATAGTTTTTATACTACAAGTCTGGACTGACCTTGATCTCTGAGTTTGTTTCGGCTTTTCTTCTCAGAGCTAGTCAAGCTAGTCATACATTACATTTGTCTGTAACAGATTCATTTACAGAAATAAAAATGATTTATATTTCATAATAAATGTGAAATAGTTGTTTTTGATATGGTAGAATAAAATGTAAATATTGTCTTCATCGTTATTGTGAACCAATTAGTTAAATATTATAGTCTTCATTTTTAGTAATTACGCTGGTTAATTGAGTGGTGCGGGCGGAAAGATGTCTTTTGTCGCGGGAAATGTAGTTTTATCGATGACCAAGAATAGGATCGTTATTTTATTATCAACAGGTAATTATGTATGTATAGATGTCATTTATATACGACTTTTAATGGCGATGAAGTGGGGCAATAAACATTTCAATGCCGCGTGAATTTTATGTATATATTTTATTTATAGTTCAGTGTTTGTCTTTTGGTCGCAAGTCGCATCGACACTTGTCGCTCTACGAACATACCCTAAATTTCGGATCGGAAGACCCACGGGAGCGTCTGTCCTTTTTATGGCGTTCCCTTTAAAACAACCCGATGATACCTAACGGGGCGGCTTCGATAGCTTCTACACGAGCCCATATATTTTGTGACCGTGACAATCAGCTGCCTCTATGAATCTTGGACCAATTCGGTTTAATGCCTCTTAATCAAAGGTTCTTGAATTTTTGGGAGATTTAGTCTCAGATATTTGAATGGGATTCAGTTTAATGTTGGTGAGTTGAAAAGGACCAATAATTGTAGAAGTTTTAATTGATATAATGTGATTGACAACAAGACAGATTTTGACATTAATTTGGAGGATACTATGCAGAAAGTAAAGAGAAAAGCTCTACGCCATTTCTTTTAACAGATTTATTTAAATTTTTGTAAGCAAATGGCAATACTTTTATTTAAGTTTTGAATCAAAAATTACCTTAGAATGTTGTTTCCAAAAAAAAAAAATTCTCTGATTGTGGTCTTGATAATACGGTCGTCTCGTTGGAAACATTTGTTCTTAAACCCGACTTGCGAATGACTCACGTTACGGTATTCTGGAAACTTTGTGTAAAGGTTGGTGGTAATTTAATTATTAGGTTACTTGGAAAGAAAATGAAGCTTTAGAATATTTTATTTAAAACGGGACTTTTTAGTCTTTTAAAGGGAAGAAGGGAATTTCGCGATTCCTCACAAACCATTACAATGATAAGATGAAAGGTGGAATTAAAATGCGTGGAATGTCCTCATACACTTATTGAAGTTAGAAGGATAAAATTATTATGCATAAGTATTTTGAAAATAAAAAATGAATTAAAAAGAGTCTTAAGTTTATTGTGTTATGGAATAAATTTTAATAATTCCACTGTATAAAAAAGAGTGTTCAGATGCAGGGACTTACTTAGACCAATTTGATCATTCAAAGTTGTCTTTCAATATTTGTATGATAACAGAAGAGATACCTAATGTAGGAGGCTTTGGTTCATTTGACGTAAGTGCTGGATACAGTTTATTTAAGAGTATCCCAAATATCCTCTCTAAATCAACACGATTAAACCTGCTTATTTTTTAAATGACACCGTCGCGTCCTGCTACGCGATTCGCTGCTGTTCGATTGTCATGCAAATCTCTCCTAAATTGTGATCGCGCTATACAGTTTTGGAGTAAAACAATTGAAGGGTTTATTTACACCTTTAGAACCTCATATACACTTCCAGAAACTTCTTGGACTTTCTGAAATGAAATTTTACCACTTTTATAATCAAAATTGGTTCTATGATAACCATGTTGTCATAGTTTTTGATAGATTAAGGCGACGCAGTGATAAACAAATAATTTCAAATAGGCCGCCGCACCCCGCAATCCTCGCACACCCCGATAATCTTGACGTAGTGCGATGGACCGGCGCAAGGCAGCCCGCGCCGTCTAAGGGCGATCGCTCACGGCGACTTTATGCAGCAATAAAGACGCGCGTTTTGTGAGCGTGCCTCTGGATCACTACTTTTGGCCGTTGGTTGCATTTGCAACGCGCGATTGTATCGATTCAGCATCATGTCTGCATCGATGCATACGCGCGACATTATCAATGCAAACGCGCAACGGTGTCGATTAAGCGTCACTTGTGTATTATGTTGTCCACGGTTACGCTGTGATTGCTTCCGTAAAAGCAGCAACAAAGACAACGCGACCAATGTCGTGTCGACTGAGTCCATCTAACAACTGTAGCGTCCACAGGCATTCACAGGTCGTCACTACAGCGTGTCGAATCGCGACTGTAGCAATGCTGCATCGCGTCTGTATCGCTGCTGTATTGCGTTAGTCGCGATGCAGAATCATAATTACGTGAGCGATTGTATAAGTATCGCGTTTTTTTTGCGACTGTATCTGTATCTATCGATGTAGATACAGATAGAGTCGCAAAAAAACGCTTGCACCGCGACCCCACCCTAACCGTTCTCAAGATACCAAAAAAGCCGTTCCATACAAAATGTATGAGAAAATGAATTATGATTGGCGACAGGTGTTTGGCGATAGGTGATTGGTGATTGGCGATAGATGATAGATGATTGGCGATAGCTGATTGGTCATTTAGGTGATTGGCGGTAGGTGATTGGCGGTATGTGATTGGCGACAGATGATTGGTGTAAGGAGATTGGCGATGGGTGATGGCGACAGATGATTGATGATAGGTGATTGGCTATAGGTGATGGGCTACTGGTGGTTGGTGATAGGTGGTTGGGGATAGGTGGTTGGGGATAGGTGATTGACGGTGGATGGTTGGTGATTGGCGATAAGTGTTGGTGATAAGTGGTTGGCGATAGATGATAGATGATTGGTCATAGGTGATTGGTGATTGGCTATAGGTGGTTGGTCATCGGCGTAAGGCGATAGGTGATTGGTGAAAGGTGATGGCGATAGGTGATTGGCGGTATGTGATTGTCGACAGATGATTGGTGTAAGGTGATGGCGATAGGCAATTGGTGGTATGTGATTGGCGACAGATGATTGGTGATAGGTGATTGGCTATAGGTGGTGGCGATATGTGACTGGTGATGGTGATAGGTGATTGGCGGTATGTGATTGGCGACAGATGATTGACGGTAGATGATTGGCGATTGGTTATAGGTGATGGCGATAGATGATAGATGATTGGTCATAGATGATTGGTTATCTGTGATTGGCGATACGTGATTGGTGATAGGGGGTTGGCGATAGATGATAGGTGATAGGTGATAGATGATGTGTGATAGGTGATTGGTCATAGGTGATTGGCAATAGGTGATTGGCGGTATGTGATTGGCGACAGATGATTGGTGATTGGCGATAGGTGATTGGTCATAGGTGATTGGCGATAGGTGATTGACGGTATGTGATTGGCGACAGATGATTGGTGTAAGGAGATTGGCGATGGGTGATGGCGACAGGTGATTGGTCATAGGTGATTGGCGATAGGTGATTGGCGATAGATGATTGGTGTAAGGAGATTGGCGATGGGTGATGGCGACAGATGATTGACGGTAGATGATTGGTCATTGGCGATAGGTGTTGGTGATAGGTGGTTGGCGATAGATGATGGATGATTGGTCATAGATGATTGGCTGTAGGTGATAGATGAATGAGATAGGTGCTTGGCGATAGGTGATTAGCGGTATGTGATTGGCGATAGATGATTGACGGTAGATGATTGGTGAGTGGCGATAGGTAATAGATGATTGACGGTAGATGATTGGTGATTGGCGATAGGTGTTGGTGATAGGTGGTTGGCGATAGATGATAGATGATTGGTCATAGGTGAATGGCTATAGGTGGTTGGTCATCGATGATTAGCGATAGGTGATTGGTGATAGGTGATGGCGATAGGTGATTGGCAGTATGTGATTGGCGACAGATGGTGACTGGCGATAGGTGATTGGCGGTATGTGATTGGCGATAGGTGATTGGCGGTATGTGATTGGCGATAGATGATTGGTCGTAGGTGATTGGCTATAGGTGGTTGGTCATCGGTGATTAGCGATAGGTGATCGGTGATAGGTGATGGCGATAGGTGATTGGTGATTGGCGGTATGTGATTGACGACAGATGGTGATTGGCGATAGGTGATTGGCGATAGATGATTGTCGGTAGATGATTGGTGATTGGCGATAGGTGTTGGTGATAGGTGATTGGCTGTAGGTGATAGATGATTTGTGATGGGTGCTTGGCGATAAGTGATTGACGGTAGATGATTGGTGATTGACGATAGATGATAGATGATTGGCGATAGGTGATTGGTGACAGGTGATTGGCGGTATGTGATTGGCGATAGATGATTGACGGTAGATGATTCGTGATTGGCGATTTGGCTACAGATGATTGGTGTAAGGTGATTGGCGATAGGCAATTGGTGGTATGTGATTGGCGACAGATGATTGGTGATAGGTGATTGGCGATAGGTGACTGGTGATGGCATTAGGTGATTGGCGGTATGTGATTGGTGACAGATGATTGGTGTAAGGTGATTGGCGATATGTGATTGGCGGCAGATGATTGGTGATAAGTGATTGGCTATAGGCGGTGGCGATAGGTGGCTGGTGATGGCGATTGGTGATTGGCGGTATGTGATTGGCGATAGGTGATTGGCGGTATGTGATTGGCGATAGATGTATGACGGTAGATGATTGGTGATTGGCGATAGGTGTTGGTGATAGGTGGTTGGCGATAGATGATAGATGATTGGTCATAGGTGATTGGCCATAGGTGGTTGGTCATCGGTGATTAGCTATATGTGATTGGTGATAGGTGATGGCGATAGGTGATTGGCGGTATGTGATTGGCGACAGATGATTGGTGTAAGGTGATTGGCGATAGGTGATGTCTATAGGTGATTGGCAGTAGGTGATAGATGATTGGCGATAGGTGGCGCCGATAGGCGATTGGCGGTATGTGATTGGCGACAGATGATTGGTGATAGGTGATTGGCGATAGGTGATGGCGATAGGTGATTGGCGGTAGGTGATAGATGATTGGTGATAGGTGATTGGCGATAGGTGGTTGCGATAGGTGACTGGTGATGGCGATAGGTGATTGGCGGTAGGTGATAGATGATTGTTGATAGGTGTTTGACGATAGGTGATTGGCGATATGTGATTGGCGATAGATGATTGACGGTAGATGATTGGTGATTGGAGATAGATGATAGATGTTATCTCTATTAAAAAAAAATTCGTTAATTTTTCCAATATTTTAATAAAAAGGTGTTCCAAAATGCCCCGAGTGAGTAAAAATCACTAAAATATTTTTTATGGTAACATCAGCTCCTCCTGCCACGCAATCACATTCGATTGTCGTGCAAATCTCTACTAAATTGTGATCACACCGACCGTACAGTTTCAGAGTAAAACAATTGGGAGAACAAGAGGCCTTTATTTATTTACACAGTCTTCAATGGCAGCCATGATTTTGGTTCATTGGAGCGGAAACATGTTTTGTATGCGGTTTGGTAAAAGTGGTTTGGTATCGGTTTTGGTAACTAGAGCCAAAATTGCTTATTGAAATTGTATACATATCTTATTTATTTATTTATTCTTTATTGTACACAAGAAAAATTACAGCAATAAAACTAAAATTTAGTGAAGTTATGTACAAAGGCGAGCTTAACTCAAAAATGAGTTTTCTACCAGCAAACCTTTGAGTGATAGAGAGAGATTGATTATGTGGTTGAAGGCAAATTCCAGTGTAAAATTGTCTTATTTATTTCTTGTGTGTGTGTGATCTGGTGTGTTTAAAATTTTATAAGGCCTATCTAGCTGCTATGAGAAAAAAACAAATCATTAGTAAACATAATCAATACATTACAGTCCCACTGCTGGGCACGGGCCTCTACTCAGAATGAGAAGGGTTAAGGCCTTAGTTTTCCATAGTGGCCTGGTATGGGTTGGCGGATTACATACACCATGGAGAACTTTGTGGAGCCATCTCAGGTGTGCAGGTTTCCTCATGGTGTTCACCTTCACCGTTAACGCAAGTTATAAGCACATTCTGATCCGCACGTGAATTCATAGATTGGTTGGAGACCCTTCAGGTCTCACCAATAACTGCCCGGTTACGTAGAAACGGTCCGCAAGACCATCTACAAGCAGTCGAATAGGAAAAAAAAAGCACGTGAATTCGAAAAGTCAGTGGTGGGGGCGGGGTATTTCGGTCGGTATGTGGGTTTTGCTTACTTTTTGTTATATCGATCCACTTAAAACAGACTCCTTAGAATTCTATCTTCTCACACTCGAGGGAAATTAGACAGAATATAACCAAGTGAATATTATAACATCTATCGCTCAGAGGAAACTGGCTATTATTATTGAATATCATTTTAATTAGTCTTTATATTTTTTTTTATATAAATATTAGCCTTAGGCCTAATTTGAGGCCGCGAGAGCAAGAACGGCCTATATACTGATTTATCTTATTGAGAGCAAAGAAATTAATTTGGATTTTTTTTTTGTTTAAGGCTTTCAATTTTTGCAATAAATGTGTTACTATTGCCATCTCTTGGTACCTCGAAAAATCAATGTTAGGACATATTGCTTCTTTAAAAAAACAGAGTTTTGACGCAGATAGGCTATTTAAAAAAGAAAGTTACTTATGACGTTTTTGCGCTCGCTGCCTCAATTCTATCATTTAGCTCAGGGTTAAAGTGATAGCCCAATGAAGTTTGTATGGCTGTGGCAGGGATTTATTTGGTTGCCCTGCCCTGGAATGTTGCGTTAGTCAACCTTGAAGGTTAAACCTTTGAAGTGTCGAACGTAAAAACAGTTCGGGTCTGCATTGTAAGTACAAAATGATTGGCTAAATTCTTAGAAACGCTTTATTTGATTTGTGTAGTGAATTGTTTATAGGAATACGGTCTACATCATTACAGTTCGTCAAAGTGAGCGTTTAGGTAAGACGGCGACGGGCGTTGCGGGGTAGGACGGAGAGCTTCATGAGCACTAGTCTCAGATTATGCGATACTAGTAGTACTTAAATATATTGTCTCCTCCCTAATACTATTTCGTTATCTGGAAACTAGTACTTGTTTCTGCATCGCATGCTATGGAAACTGTAACAAATTAGTAGTTACGCTACTCCGGCCCTGTCATTTAATTAATTTTAATTTTTTGAAACGCTTGTTATGTGATGTGATCTATTTATAACTTCATACAATCTTAGTTGGAAAAAGGATACTAATCAGAAAGGGTATTAAATAATTTATAATTTACCTGGAATAATGAATAATTTTTGTTTTACTACTTTCCCCAAAAGTGAGTCAATGGTTTTAGAGAAATAGCTGCTCAAAGATTTCATGAAAAATACGCTTAAATTTCTGTCATCAGCTGTGTTTGCTTAAGGTCTTATTTGCGGTCACAAATTAGTAGCTTCATTTTCTGAATTATCAACAGAGATACAGATTTAAAAAAAAATGAGTACTATTTTACATTAGTCGAGTGTATATCTGGTTACATTGTGGCAGTCCAGGCGTCTAGGAGTAGTGTGTTGGACAAATAGTACTGATACGAGCGAGGAGCGAAAGAATCAGTTTTGTTCGGGCGCCCGGCCAAAACATTATTATGTTGGCAGCCTGCTGGGCACCACCGTATCTAGTATGGAGAAATATGTATGTGTTGGTACGTGTGTAATGTGATTCTGTGGTAAATACGAGTGCTGGTGTTATTAATGAGATGTATCGGTGTTTTGTATTTAAGCGCAGTTACGTACAAAGTATACAAATACAATACGGCTGTCGCTGAAAACCAGCGCTGTGGCTCTGTCTCGCACGTGAGACACAGCATTATGCTGAGCGATGGCCGTTTTGCGCGGATGTGACGCATATTTTTCCCCAAGCTTCTATTCAGTTTGTTACTTTTATTTTATTTTGTGCGTCATGTTGGCGCGAATAAATAACTTTTCTTTCTTTCTTTCTAATACTTTAAGCAGGCACAACTTAATATTTTTTTTAGTTACATACCTTTGTGTAATTTAAGATATCAAATACCGATCTACGAGAATAATTGAAATTGTTTATATATATTGTTTACACGTTTGGTGCAGTGGCTGAGCGATCGGTTTCTGCGCTACGGGTCGTGATTTCGATTCCCGCAAGGAACAAATATTTGTATGGCCTACAGATAGTTGTTCCGGGTCTGGATGTTTGTGCATATGAAGATTTGTAAATGCACCCACGATACAGGAGAAATACTAGTGAGGGGAATGTTTAAAAAAAAAGAAAAAACTTGTAACTATGTTCATCATAACGTGGGTGAAAAATGCGGGCGAGAACCTATGTAGATAATAACGCACTTTCATATACATTTATTTAAATACATATTTGGTCATTGACAAATCAATCAAAGAATTCATAACCGATCACTGAATTGCCTAAATCCGTAAAAAAGCGTAAATCCTTATCGTTGCTCTAATCAATGTATACACCAATCAAAACCTCATTTCATTATCTGGCATCCAATTTATCGACAATCGCAATACTGCAGACATTAATCTGTGCAGTTGTTTGCAAAAATATAGAGTAGTGTATAATACAGAGGCTGGTGCCAATGCAATCACCGGCTGGCGAGGTTCCCACTCTAAAAGGATTGTATTTGACGCCGTGTGATATTGTATATCACTGCTTAGTGTATTGTGGGTGTATCTGGTTAAATTTTGTCACCTACGTGCTATTGTGAATTTAGAAGAGTACTAGCATAACGTTAGGCAAAATATAAAGCGCATTTGTTTTATTTGCAGCAAGGAATCCAATTTTAATAAGCTGCGCTTGACGTCATCAGTATTTGTTGAATTGTACATGACTATTCTAAGTGACTCCTTCTTCCTCTTCCTAGCCTTTTCCCAATTATCTTGGGGCCAGCTTCCAGCCTAACCAGATGCGGCTGAATATCAGAATTTTACACGGAGCGACTGCCATCAGACCTGCGCTACCCAGTATCTGGGCAATGCCGATATCCTAAGGTTAAACCGGTTGTCAGACTTTCGGGCTTCTGACTACCCGTAACGATTGTTATAGGTATTCGTATGACACCCGGGACCGACGGTTTAATGTGCTCTCCGAGGCGCGGAGGGGTCTCGAACTTGATGTGTAACGAACGGTCACCGATCCACGGACTGAACGTGGCAAGCGCAACTTAACCTCGCGAATCGTATGATTGGCGCGGTTGTTAATTAGCCACGAGCCCTAAAATTTTACATATAACATAACATAAAATCACGCCTTGTTCTCCCCGAAGGGTTCAGCAGAGGTGTTTTAGTACAACCTCGTTTCGCCAGTTATGTTTACGTCTCATGTAATAGAGCTTATTGCCATTAACCGGACACAAATCTAGACTCCAAGCTGCTACTGAGAAATTACTATTGGAAAAACCCAATCACACTTTGCCCGACCTTGGGATCGAACCCAGGACCCCGTGCTCAGCAGTCGCACTTACGATCACTAGACCAACAAGGCAGTCTAAAATGTCTTTCAAATAATTTTTATAATTTCCTTAATGTTGTTTTGGTAAAAGAAGCAGAAAGTAAATTGGACTCATGCACACATCTTACAAGTATGCTTTTAAAAACATACTTTTTTTCAAGCAGTCAATGTTAAAAAATGTGACACCATACATACATATCAGTTATTCCAAATGTGAGACAATAGAGACCAAAATAATTAAAGAAACCAACAAGGTTTATCTTTGCAAAATTCTATTCCATCCAAATTCTAGTTAGGTAGTAGTTACATTAATAATACTCAACCAATAAAAAGGCAGCCACCATTACCTTTCACTAAAAATATTAAGCGAAAAAACGATGCTTTTTGCACTCTTTAAAATCTCCTGGGCTTAATATTACACGGGCATACATAGTTACACAGAAAAATGCCCCTAACGGTTGTCACCTTGGGAAATTTTACACTCTACAGCATATTCTCACCTAGGAAGGAGCAATGGTATTTCATAGAGGGATGCCTAGCGTAGAAGTAAACAAGTTAAAAGCAGAAGCGGGAGCTGAGTAGTAAAGTTTACGCCTCCGGCCTCGTACAATAAATAAAATTAATTGTGTAATATCTCATTCGTAATAATACTCATATTAAAGTTTATAAGAGTGCTTATTTTAACAATAGATTGCCAGCTCATTGCTTATCTAAATCAAATGATTCGTAGAAATCAATTGACGATTTGCTATTTTATTTAGCAACTGACCCTGAACTCACAATTTCATTAAAACGGAGTTCCAGAGAAATTCAGCTTCGATAGGTTATAAGCAAGAAAACCTGACGTACCAAGTGTTCAAAAAGACCATAATTTTACAGAATAAACATTTCATTTTCACGTCATTTTAAACTATGTTAAGTATTTCCAGCAAGCCTACAATGGAACATAAGGACCAAAATATTAACAAGTAATTTCAAGTGTCATTCGCATGTTAAGTACCACAAGTACTTGGAAACAGTTTCACCATTAAATAGTTAATGTGAGAATCCTAACATTATTACGTGATTATGGAAGTGGTTGAAACTTCTAATTAACTCACCTCAGTGTACACTGGCCTGCAAAAATAAGTATCACACTTTTAAAATTTCAATTTTTTCTAAACTATAGAAGTTAGAGATTTAAAATAAAAAACGTTTTATAGCAAATTTTATCAGCTTTCTTTGAAACTATAGTAACAAAGTTAAACTCTTTTTCGAGTCCTTTTTGCTTTGAAAATATATCTTGTGTACTTAAAAAGTTATTGCAATTTTAAAAGTGTGATACTTATTTTTGCAGGCCAGTATATTTGGATACATTCACATTATGTAGAACATCAGTAGAAAAAAGAAAGTTTCTAGCAGTCATAATTAGAATAGTCTTTATGCCAATACTAATCCTAACGTATGATCCTTCTTTTATTTATGAATTTATAGTTTTATGAAGAGCGATTATTTGAGCTTCTCGTAAAGCAAATATTTTCTACAAATATGACGATGCATAGTTAATATAAAATCTGCTACAACTGACGACCCTTAGAGGAACGGGAAAAGGTAACCTATTTGTATAGAAGAACCATAACGAACCGTAAAAAATATCCACAATATAATACCAATATCTTCAGCCCGCTCAACTTTGAACACACCTCTACATAACGTACGTCTATACTCCGACGCAATCGCAAACATTAAGTGTGTGTAAGCATTCCTCTAAATAATGGAAGAGCATTAATTACGGCGATAGTTAGGCGTGCCCCAGGGAGCCATTCTCTGCCCTACTAACGTAACATTAGCATTTTAACAACTGTGATATGATGGTAATGTGCGCGCTTTGATTTGTTTGTCTTGTTTTAGTTGGTTGGGTTTCCTTCCTTTAAATTTTCTGTCTTATAGCTCATCCGCTGGGTTGAAGCGAGTAGTAATTTTATGCATCAATTTTCTGTGATGTTTCCGAAGCGTTTTAACATTGTCATCAACCTGATTGTAATTAGAATTCAGGTAATGATGTGCATGGGATTCCCTCTTAGATTTCTGTAATAAATGGTTCTAAGCTTTTGCATCTGGCGGCCCTCTTCAACCTTTACTAGATCTTTCTCATCTCGTTTTTCTTAAGAATAACCGTAATATGATCGGCCTTCGATTCGTGTCTTTTTTATTGTACGCGAAAAATAATTGGTACTTTGTAATTGTTGTTTTATCCACTTTTATCACACGGCCACGAGCCGAAATATGTTCGTATGATCTCAAAATACAATTGGAAGTATAATTTTTAAACCTCGCTCCACTCATACCTTATACCCACACCTACATGTTCGCGCCAACGGCGGGCGTTTTACGCTAGATTCTGATACGAGACTCCCCCGAGGCCTCCTGCAAAATAACTTCTAGTGTGGAATTTTTATTAACCACCCGCTTTGAGTGGTGCGCCGGTGATAAATCGCGGCGTATTTTATTTTGGACGTCTATCCGGGTCTAGATCTAGGATTTCGGATGTTTTGCTATCAAGTATACACGTCAGAGTATACTTACAAATAAACCTAGAAATAAATTTGTCGCATATTTGAATGGTAATATGGAAACAACACAAAATAGTCCCTACCAAATAAAAAGTACACATAGTGATACATTCTATTTTATGTACCTATAGCAACGAGAAAAGGTGTTAGACGCTGTATAAATCGCCTGACATAAAGACTTATAACAATGATGATACACCTAACGAGTCCATTGAAACTACAGTGATACCTAAAGCACAATTTGAAGAGACGCAAGCTGTAGATCATATTGTGAGAAAGTAGATCACGTTGGTCTATGTAGTGACAGGTTATAAGACCTTCGTCTATGTACTAGTAAATAAGAGTAACCCTTTCCCTCAATCGACTTTTACGATAGAGTTTTACGACTCGCGCAGAATGATAATTCTGTTTTCCCTTCAGTTTTAGATTACTTTGAAGGAAGGTATATGAATTTATATCGCGAATTTAATGACAAGTTGAATAAAGAATTGGTAATTTATAAAAAAAATAAGTAATAGTTACTTGTAATCCGAAAAAGTATTAACAATGTGTACTGCTGTCCCAGTGCATCAATTATGCAGGGTTGACCTCGTAGGATATCGGCAAGTTAAATTGCTGTAGGTAAGTAATTGGAACTAAAGCACTCTCGGTAAATATAGCCTATCTGGTGATCAGGTTACATTCAGCGACTGTACCTACATTCGTTCGAAGCTCACACGCAGTATCATTTTTGGAGATATTTTGGCGTAACTTGTGCTTTACTAGTTTAGGTAGGTACAATTTTACATATAACAAAAATAAAATGTAAAGTCGAAACTACAGTTTATAGCCCAAAATTTAAATTGTTTATCTAGTCCAATATTCCGTCCACCGGAAGGCCGAAAACAGGTTAACAAGAAATAAAACAAAATATATGTTCAACATCCTAATCTTCTTCCACTATCCAGCAATAACATTTCAAATCTCGTGCACCACTCATAGTACATACGTAATATACGAAATAAGGTGACCGTTATAAATCACTTTGCAAATTCACTCAGCGAAATGTCGCCAGGAAATGTAGAAAACGAAGCTTCGGAACCGCATCCTGCAAAAATTTTAAAGCCCGCTCTACATGCCTTTCTTGAGGCTAAACTATTCCTTCAAAAGATAGCCGCAAAGGGAAGGATAATGAACTCCGATGGAGTGTTTCAAAAGGCGACTTTAAATAACTCAATGTTCTTAACTGTTTATACAAGTTTGTGGGACTTTGCTACCTGTTGTTGGCAGCACGTTTGGGATTGTTGACGGTTCTGTGGGAATTGATTTCTATGGGGAATTTGTTTTTTTAGTGTTATTCGTTTGAAACGTAAGTACTAAACTTAAACTGATATGAAATTATTAATTTAGTTCACCAGTGGTAAATAAGTTTTGGAATTATTTGAGAACATTTAATAAAGTTTACCGAAATGGTGAACTCGTTTTAATTCTTAGAAAAATATTATATTATTGACATCTATTGGGTTTTAAATATCTCCATTAAGAGACATCCTTGATGATTCACGTATGCCCAATACTGAACGATTACTTGAGTGATTTGCATAGGTATTCACACTCAGAAGATATTCTATACAGACACCTTCTAGACACAAATCCCAAGTATGAACACCTATAAACCTATGTAAATACACAAGTGTCACGAAATACCTAACATAATTCACAAAGGCAATCAAAAGCCGAAACTGTCGGTCGATGTAACGGCGACACTTAGCGAAGTTGGCCCGCAATGGGACCTGCCATACGCTGCCATTTGCATTGCTAATCAGACACCCTATTCATATTCGTGGCATCAACTCTGTGTGTTACAAATTGTATGTTTGTTGCTTTTTATGGCAGATCATGGTGTTGATAGTGAGGCGCCTATTAGATTATGTTAGGTTTTACGTACCATATATTTTGAAAATACGTTTTTTGTCGTAAGAAGTGTTTAGGTTGGAATGTTTTTTTTTTTTGTTTGAGCATTTTCTTTGCACTGAATATTCGTTTTTCTTCCCAAAATTAAAGCAGATCACACTGATAAAATTGTGGTATTGTATTTTTATTTATATTTTATTTTTCATTCTTATATTGATATAGATAGGTATACGAAATCTTACAAAGCCACGTCAAGGACTTGTATTTGATATGGACCTAAACAGATTATACAAGAGATTTTGATCATGGTTCGATGTTCCCGAAAAAACTCACTATGCACCTTCAAACCAATTAGAAACGTCGATGCCAATCATATCATAACCACAGAAGGCATCTCCTGAAAGCCAAGCCAACTGTAGTCGAAGTCAAACACGTAGAGACGTGAAGCGTAATGTTGTCAAAACCGATTTACGTCAATTTGCACTCGGATCCGAAGTTGCACCGCCGAATTTTTGATGGCGTGGACGGTTACCGCCAAATATCGTAGATGATTATACGAGTACGTGTAATTGCTTCGCTGTTGATTTAAGTTATAGGTATTTGATTCTAAAGTTTGAGAATAGTGAGTATATAAAACTTTTCAAAGTAACATTTTAAGTATGGTCATATTACTCATTGACAAAGATAAGTTGTCTCTTATGATACTCTCAGAACATTGGATGATTAATAATCCTAGCCGAGAATCACAATCAAAGAATTCAGGTAAAAACGTACCTACCTATATCTTATCTAATCCTACAAGGAAACGAATACGAATCCCAAGGGGACGATAAAACATTTTTTACATAGGTGTGATGCCTGTCAAGCGAACTACCAACAAAACATTAAAATACATATCGTATCGTTACTAAGCAAAATCAATAAAACCGTACCCAGTGATACAGATTTCATCTACTTAGATCTAAAGAACTCTGTAAAAAGTCTCATGACCAAATGTTTAAAGTCATTTAGCATTGTAGACTGTTACTGTTACTGTAGTATTACTGTTAACACGAAGTTAACCAAACAGTACGACGCCAAGTGATGTAATGCGAAATATTTAATATCACAACGATTTGAGCGAGAGATAAATGTTCTAGGCTTGCATTGCCTCGCGGGGGTGAGAAATACACGTGTGCGACGGAATTCTTATACTGGGGTATATTGCTGGGAAGCAGGTGCAATAATGTTCTGGTTTTGTGTGTGGATTGTCATGATTTTGTGACTGAATGTGCATCGAAGCAATTTTATCGCACACAGATATTTTACATACGGATGTTGAGTTAGGTTTATTTGTAAATACAATATTCATACTTGATTTACATTCCACAATGTACATGTTAGGTGATAGACTACCTACAACGACAGGTTGACATGACAATTTTCTAGTCATTTTCAATACACAACTACAAGCAACAACGTGAGCGAGATCGAATGTATAAACACGGTCGATGCGGGCTCGTGCAGCGCTAAGACTAAGATGGCGCGGGCGCTGTGCGGGTGTGCGGGGCGTCCCCCCTTCCACGACTCACTTCAAACCCGATTGCCACGTCGACCTGTCGTTGACTAGGTACAATATTGTAGCCAAAAGCCATTTAATTATATTACATGCTAGATCCAGAAATCAAAGTTAGCAGGGCCAAGTTTATAGATGTGTTTAATTCCACATCCAGTCAACTAATTGGCGGATTGTGTCCAGGCACCTAGCAAAATCACTTGTTTTCTTACAGATTAACAAACGGATAAAAATAAAAAAAAGAACACTCTGTCTTCCTTACACACACCCAATTACAAGATAACTCTATAAAATATTACGTCCCACAATACGTACAATGGCCGATACTCATCTAATGTCCCGATTTGAATCTTAACTTGTCCGCCGGTGGTTCGGCTCTCACTTAAATTTTTTTTTTTTTTTTTTTTTTTTTTTTTTTTTTTTTTTTTTTTAGATGGGACCACTCGCAAATAAAGCTCCGAGAGCTTTGCTTATGCTTAACCGGACTATTCCTGTGGGTGGCCAAATTAAGGCCCCCAGCCAGGGCTTAAAAACTAGAGAGAGAAAATCAACCGAACACTAAGGGCACCCCCTGTGGGGTTAGAACCTCGGCTTAGTGGGTCGATATGAGAATATAACAAGGGTCGGGCTGGGTAGATTATTTAGGGGCTGTTTTATAACTAGTGGCTCAGCACGCGGGCTGGCTCGTCAAACAAGGGTCGGGGTTGATTTTACATGAATTCGCGGGGGCCTCGGCGGCGGGGCCGGGGCGCGTCGGTATGTTTCTGTAGATTACGACACTGGGGCCCTAACCTACGCATTGTGGGGCAAGTTCCTAAGAGCTTGTGTGATGTCCGGGTAAGACGCGTATACCCGGGCAAGTGAACAGTAATCGCCTCTGCAGGCTATAATGTCTCTAGACATTTGAATCCCTCGGGGGCTGTGGAATACCCCGAAGGTGCTCGTGATGACCCAGAAGGGGTCATATGGATCAAACGCCGGTTTCGGCGGAAGAGGTCGGGTCGCGGGGCGAAGAGGGGGGGCCACGGCTGGGGTGGGTGCTCCGGGAGGAGCTCCAACGGTGGGTGGGGCCGCGAGAGGCGCGGCCGTCTTAGTGATCGGCCTAACAGGGGGCGCGGGGGCCTCCGGCGCCGGAGGCGGCGGGGGAGGTTTGAATGGACCTAAGGCCGGGAAATGGGCCTGATGGTTCAGCGCGCTCCAGGGGCTGGGGCGCTGAGGACTAAGAGAGACCGGGGGCGGCTGCGAGAGGCTAGGTGCCTCTCGTTGCCGCCTCATCTGATTACGGTAGGCCAACTTAGGGGCCGAGGACTTGGGTGCCTTGGGGCATCCGCGGTAGTTCGCGGGATGGCCTGACTCGCCGCAGAGAACACAGCTAGGTGGTTCCGTGCATTGGGTCCGGTCTTTAGGGCGGGAGCAGTCGGCTGTTCCGTGGTCGCCTAGACACTTTACGCATCTAGGCTTCCCGTAACAGTTCCGCTGTGCATGGCCATAGAGCTGACACTTGTGGCATTGGGTTACAATGCCACTCGCGTGTGGTTTCTCGATCCTTATGCCATAGAGGCCGCAGATCGTCGCGATGTTGAAAATCGGATGGTGACCTTCGGTGCGATCGCATACAACTAGAATCATGTCGTATGATTCTCCGCTCTTGCGGTGCATGCGATGCACGTGCTGGACAGGAACATCCTGCGACTCAAGGTCGCTTTTAATGCGGTCAGTGGGGATGATTACGGGTACGCCTTTAATGACGACCCTGACGGGGCGCTCCTCTTTGAGCGAGTAGGTGTGATAAGGCACCTTCATGTCGCGGAGGAGATGGGCCATGTCACGATAACCCTTTTCGGATGTAATCGTGACCTTAATGCCCAGCTGTACAGCTCGGGCATTGGTGTATTGGATGTGGCGATCGTTCATCGCAGAGGACACATCCAGCCACATCCCTTTATCATGAATGAAAAAGGGTGGCAGGGGTCGGGACTTAGCGGGGGTGGCCGAGGTGGCCGGGGCGGTCTTAGCCGGGGTGGCTTTGGGTGCCGCAGCCGGGGTGGCTGTGGCCATGGGGCTTGGCGGGCGCCCCGCCAGGAAGGCGCTCACTGAGGGGGGAGGGGAGGCTTTTGAGGCCACCACCTTTTTTGGTGCGGATGCGTTAGAGGGTGCCTTGCCCTTCTTCCTCTTCCCCTTTCCGACGACCGTGTAGTCGTCTTCGGAGGAAGTGGCTTCGGAGGCCGAGGTGTACGACTCTTCCGACTCGGTCTCAAATTCCTCATCGCCGTCGTCCTCCATCGCCTCGTCCTCCATCACCTCCTCCACGGTCGGGGCGGCCGAAGACGCTCGAGCGGGAGGAGGGGAGGAGGGGGCCTCGAGCACGTCGCTAAAAGCGGCGATGTTCGAGCCAGAGGGGGTGGATGAGGGCGGCGCGGAGGGCGAGACGGTAGGCGCGAGGGGCGCGGGGCGGGCGCGAGGTGCGCGGGTGGACGGCGCGGGGTGCGCGGGGGCCTTGACGGTGCAGCGTAAGGCAGCAGTGACGCCAGTGGGAAGTTGGTCCTTATATTGGGCCATAAGATGGGGCTGTTTCTGGAATATGTCCTTAAGGACATTATAAAAAAGGTCGCTAAGTACGTCCGCCATGGTGGCGGCGAAAAATAAAAAATTAATAGAAAGAGAGGGGGGGGGTGGGGGGAGACTAAACTCCTAACCAGCCCCGAGGAGACACGTACGTGTCGCCCCGGGCGAACAACTCCCGCAAAAAGCCCTCCCTTACGATTTTCCTAGTGGTAAACTACCGAGAAGAAAATCGCAAACAAACTCGGTAGCTGCACTATGTGTTGTTCGTATGCCTGAAGGGCCTATGTCCTAACTCCCCGGGCGGGATAACCCGGGGATGTGTAACCCTCCCTGTTGGGTATAAACAGGGAGGTTGTGTGCTACGGTGTGCCCTAAGCTTGAATACCTGCCGCCAATCTTATTGTGCGGACAGGTTCCCTGAGTCCCTTAGTAACTGGGCGTCAACCCTAGTTACCTTGGGAATGCTGTGAAGAGAACGGGTTATAGGTCGGGACCGACTAGGAGATCCCCCAAGGCCGGCTACCCCTTCCCCTACCGGCTGACAATTGACTGGTGTGCCGGGTCCCCACCACACTTGGTTTCGTTAGCACCGTTAGGTTTCCACCAAGGGCCACAAAAACAGTGGACTTTCCCTGAAGGGGGCAAGTTTGACGAGTACTCAATCAAAGAAACAGGAAATTTTCGTCCGCTGTCTTAAAAAAGACAGCTTCGGAACTTCGACCTTAAGCGGCGCACAATCCGTAGCGAGGTGCTACGAAAGGGCGGGGCTAGTGGCCGGCGGTGACGCGTTCGTAGCCGGGCGCTACGCACGTAGCGCGCGATGACGACGGAGCGTGCGGGTGCGGGGTGCGAGGTGCGGTGTGAGACGGAGCGTAGCGCACGTGTGCGCGCTGCGGTGGCCGAGAGCGGAGTGTGAAAAAAAGCGTTAAGTACGCTCTTAAGTACTGGAAGTTGGATGAAGTGCAATCGTACCTCCCTGAGGAACGTTGTGTGTTTTTACTTTGTTATCATTTTTATTTGGTGTAATTTGTTTAAAGAACTGAGAGGAATGATTCAAAATAGACTACTATTATTATAACTGTTTTCTGAACATTAGCAATAAAAGACAACTCTTATTCACTCACCTTTCACCTAGGGTTTATGACATGTAGTTTGAGTTTGAACAAAATGCGATATTGTGTGTGACCAAAGACAGATGAGTAACATACCATCACGCCTGTATTTCCCAAAGGGTTGGGCAGAAGTGTATAGTAACACCCTCATTTCGCCGTTATGTTTAAGTCCCATGTAATAGGGGCGAGCCTTTTACAATCACTTTTCACAAATTCAAATTTCGGGCTGCTACTGACAAATTCCACACGGAAAAACCCAATAACACTTTGCCCGACCTGGGGCTCGCACCCAGGACCTCATGATTAGCAGTCGCTCTTGCTATCACTAGACCAATAAGGCAGTTTGGTACAGATTGAGACAGATGAGTAGTTTCAACTAATACATAAAGACATGCCTTTTTCGTATGGGGGTAAGCAGAAACTATAGAGCGCCAAATGCTACGATCCTTACATACTCCTTTCGCTTCATCCACATTCATACATCTTGTCATACACGCACGCCGGTTGAGAGTATTACGCACCTGACTTTTGTGAAGAACATCATCAATAACATCGATGTTTGTTCTTCTAGGGCGTCTTCTACTGGTGTTTCCACTCACATCCGCCTTATAAATTCCTTATAAATAACTTTTATAATTGATATTCATGTTAAGGATTATGTACGAATTTACTCACGTACTTTTCATCAGGATTGCCCGTCTAGTTTCGGATCGTGTACAGCTCATAACAATAGATTTAGAATAATGATTGATTTCTACGATAATTAGTTTCAAAGTCTAAAATATTCATTGACTTTGTGCTGTTAGCTGTAGAGTTACCTATTGTAACGTGTGGAAAATATGATAAAAAAAAAAAAAAAAACTACCCTCACAAGTCACAAATTAAATTGTGAATTTCACCACCACATCACGTGTTACACAGTCGTGTGAACCGTATGGCACACGATGCGATGGTGAAATATTGGGGGTAGGTGGACAAATGTTTGTCCACCTAATAAGGTCACAAGAGGTTGCCGGATAGACTCTCGGAGAGGGATCGAACCCCTGGATCAAGGACCTCTTGGGGGTTGGCTGTAGATGCTGATGAATATAAATCAAACAAATGAAATCAGTAACACATTATATATGCTGAATGAAAATATCAAGAAAAGTTGTAGTATACACTACACTATAAAGAAGTCATCTCCCTTGTTTTCAGCACAATGGAAATATCTAATACTATTGGGCAATATCGGATCGATCTCATGTCATGTCAACGTCAACCAATGCCTGCAATGCTACTGACACGGGTTGGGAGTGACGTCAGAGGTAGGATTAATCTGCGGCGGAATATTAGAATTTTTCGTTCATGTTTTATATAGGGTACCTCTATCTTCATAGTAGGGTCGCTGCGTCCTTTGTTTAGTTTAAATTTATTTTAAAGAAATAAGATTAGGTACCTACAATAAGAAAAAAAACATGAATTCATTTTATTCGTCATAAGTTGCTAAACAAATAGATAATATAACATAACGCCTGTATTCCCCGAAGGGTTAGGCAGAGGTGTATTCGGGGTCGCGGTGCATGCAACAGCGAATCCCGTGACCCCGGCCTTAGGTCAGAAGGAGGGACACCGTGGGGTTTTAGCCAGTAAGAGTCTGGCACACCCCCCCGTCTTCCCCAGACGGGGGATAGTCCATGAGGATTTCCCCACGTGAGAAAAAAAAATGGCAGAGGTGTATAGTAACACCCTCATTTCGCCGTTATGTTTAAGTCCCTTGTAAGGGGGCGAGTCTATTGCCAACAACCCGGCACAAATCCAAACTCCGGACTGCTACTGAGAAAATCCACATGGAAAAACCCAATAACGCTTTGCCTGACCTGAGGATCGAACCCTGGACCTCACGATCAACAGTCGCGCTTGCCACCACTAGACCAACGAGGCTGTTAACGACGACCAACAAATAGAAATGTAATAACATCAGATAAATAAATATTCCAAAAAAGTACACTTGGGAGCAATAAATCCGGGTCACCAACATAAACAAAACAATATTAAAATGTTAAACAATGTTTTCCAAGATATTAAGGTTTATGTTATTGACCCGGATTCGTTGCTCTCGAGTGTATAATATAATATAATTTCATATTTATTTTAAAGTTTTTATTTTATATCAATTAGTTTTCCAATTGATGCTAAGCTTAAAATCTGAAATGTTCGAATACTTTCGTCGCTGACTGTACCCCCATTATTCCACATCACGCCAGTTGGAAGGATTTACTGCCTTTCAGACTCTTTATAACATGCCTCAAACATTATTTCGTAAAATCTTATCAAGGAACAGTTGGAATCATCTGTGTGGCCATTAGACAAACCTACGACACAGCTTTCAGAATTACGAGACGAGATGAGGTGGTCTCTCCTTGACTGGGGACACTACGTACAGTCAGCAACAAAACTATGTTAACACTTCAGTTTTTTAAATCATAACTGAACACAATAATATTCAAATTTAATCGGAACACAAACATGTAACAATAAAATAACACAAACTCCTGACTATTATATGAAATTCTGAAAAGCAATTTATCGAATAATTTTGTGTCTTTTAGATGTTATGTGAAAGTAACAGTGTTAACCAACTTTCGTTGTTGACCGTACATTTCAAACACGAAAACAGTGATAAAACTCGTAGCAGCTCAACCAAAGTCACAAGCTGCGTCTAGTCCAATAAAATGCATCCCGCCCATCCATCAAGCGAAACAACTTCAGAAATTATCATTACATTAATGTTATTACACGGAGCGGAAAAAAGTAAAACTTCAACGCAGGCTTCACGTGAATTTTTCATTAAAAACAATTTCTCTGGCGAACGCCATTTCTGAGATGGTTGGCAATTAGTGGGCCTCCGTAATTGCCCAAATGAAATCCTCTCGGGTATTGTAAAGACGGGGCTCCACTGTTACAGAAGGAAAAGTTAAATAAATGACCTCAGAATGTCTCGTCTTTTGAATTTCAGCGATTATCGTGAATAATTCCAATGTCAAAGTTTTGATATTTCAAATTTTTTTTACGAATAAAATGTTTTACTGATTGTGGATCGCAGTTAAGTAAATGGTATGCCGTGAATACTGTTTTTAATTTCCGCAGTTTTATGATTATCTTAATATTAGGTATTGTTGCTGTTTAGTTAAAGAAAAAAAAAGATCTGTAACAGCAAGATGACAAACCAACAAAATGAAAAGAAATGGGCAAATTAAGAAATACTCAAATTTTAAATACTCGATATACCATTAAAAGTTAGTAAGTAAATACTCGTCTTTACTCTATTGTGTTTATGAGTATCCACTCTACCTCGAGTATTTATCGGAGTAAGAAACCATCTCTATCTACACAAGTAGTAGTTACGCCGCATATCATCTGAAGTGACAATCGAGCAAGTTCCTCTAATCGTCCGGTGTGCCCCTCACCTTATCCAGTCCTTCTTTCTACGTCCCTCAGTTAACCTATTTACGTTGTTATCCAAATTATAACGACAAAGGCTTTATTTTTAGAAGCAAACGTCGTTTAAACTGGGTTGCGCTGCAGTTGAGTAATACCTACGTTCCATGGATAGTTTAATTTAATCTTTAGTGGGTTTATTCTTTTACGCCGATCAATCTCAAGTGTTATTATATTTTTATATCTTAATGTGCAAATCTATAATTGTACTTCTTCTAAACAAGTCAACTTTTGTGTATAGTTCAACCTTTCTAATTTTGTATAAAAGGTCAACAAACCTTCGATCGTGAAACATTCATTTTGCTTTAAGAATTTATTCAAGACACATTTTTGATTCTTGTGTGTTTTTAATTAATTTTTAAAGCAAAATTAATGCTTCAAGACCGAAGGTTTGTTTACCATTTATACAAAAGTTAAATGGTCGTATCATACATACGAAACAAAGTCCAGTTAAAACTACAAATAGAAACAAAAAACACAGATGACATGCAGGCTTAAATGAATCATCCATGTAAAGTCCTTTTACCCATTACTGTTCAGTACAAAACTATACAAGAAAAGAAGTTTATATCCACAGTAAATGATGTTGATGAAGGTATCTAGAGAAGGTAATAACCTTTAAGCCGTCGCGAACGTTCCACTTAACGCTATTCAGGCCATCACCAAAAAAGATTACGAATACAAATATCCCCGTTAAAACACAACGAAACATTCAGAAGGAAACTACCGTCATATCTCATCTAAATACCCAAGACTTACTTAGTCCGCTCGGCGCCCTGACTGACAGTATAATTCAATTTCAGTTAGCGTTTCAACAATGTCTCATAATCGTTGGATTTAGTATTTTAATTACGGATTACGGCCCAAACAGGCGAATGAACTACAAAATGGATTTTATAATAGAATTGGATACTAGCTACGCTGTTCGGTTTGGTTTGAAGTCAGAATTAATTTAGTTTTGTTTTTACTTCAGGCTATGCTCAAGTTTTCTTAGAGATTAATGAGTTTGAGTCTAGAGATAGACTGAGTCAGTCCTGTCTGTTGACTCAGTTAAATTGATTCACGTAAGCACGGAGAGAAGTGGAAATAAGCAGGGCAAAAATACTCTTCATAACATCGTATTAAAGTTTTCATGGAAGCATCGAATATTCCTTAATAAAAATAAATATCAAGGCTTCACAGCCGAAAACAAATAAATCAATAAAGCAAATCTTCATGATTCAAACAGACCAACAAACTGTACCTGTAAAAATAAATACTTAAACTTATGATAAAATAATATTTAATTATAAAGCATTCACCGAGACTATTGGGTCGTCTCGCTTTCATAAAAATTCTCAGGCTCCTGATCGAATAATAATGATGCGCCAGAAAATAGAGCTTTTACATTGCAATTTATCTGATTGATGTCTTTGTTTAAAAACTTATCTCAATTCTTTTAAAGTTGGATGCCTGTTTTTAGCTTAAAGGTGTTTGCTCTCTTTTAGGTAAATACAATTTCAAGCATGGATGCCTCAGTTATAAGTTGTAAGTACTACGACATAAGTTATGCACGTCCGCAATGTTCGTGTCTTCGAATTTGTACGAATTATGCGACTGATTAACTTGCCTATCCGGAATTGATCCGAAGAAGACGAAGCCTGAGTTATTTAAAATGTTATAAAGAAACCGGCTCAAACAGGGGAGACACAAGGGCTCATAGCTTACTACATACGACCATACGATTTGTGAGGTTAAGCTGCGCTTGCCACGGTCGGCTCGTGGATGGGTGACCGTTTGTTACACATCGAGACCCCTCCGTGCCTCGGAAAACACGTTATATAGTCGATCCCGGGTGTCATACGAATACCTACGAAAGTCGTTACGGGAAGTCAGAACTTCAGAAGTCCGAGAATCTGACAACTGGTCTAACCGTAGGATATCGGCATTGCCCAGTTACTGAGTTGCGGAGGTCTGATGACAGTCGCTCCGTGTAAAATACTGGTATTCAGCCGCATCTGGTTAGACTGGAAGTTGACCCCAACATAGTTAGGAAGATAACTAAAACAGAATATAAAGACACACGGAAAGATTGACCGAGTAGTTCGAACAAATTCTGAAACACGAAGATTACCCAAGCGTATTACTTATGTTGTAGTGATGTAGGTGCACACTTATACAAACTGTTGATCTCCTTTCGTGTTATAGTAGGTTATTTCATGTTAAAACGTGTTACCAAAATCGAAATATTTAGCTTTGGGTGCATTAAAAGAGCCTACGTTACTTAAGTAGTATGTCTGGTCTTACGGGGTTTCCTGCGTAAGCGACAATCGCGACACGACGCGATGCTAAGAGCGCATCGAACGCGATCAGAACAACAGCGTTCCCTACTGGAGGCTTATGTAGCGAGACGCGACGTAACGCGTACTTGTTCCCCGTCGTGTCGCGTCGCGTCGCACCGCGTCGCGTTTGTCGCTTACGCAGGACACCAAGTTAGTCGCCTTTTGCGGCATCCACTAGAACAAGGAGGTTCTTATTTTCTTGCCGGGAATGGGATAGAGAACTGGGGAACTTATGGTGTAACCATCGTTGGTAGTAAAGAATGGAGATCGGATATTTTTGTATCGGCGTTGGTACAAGTGACTGAAGAAGACGCTCATATAGGGTTGCCAGGTGTCCGGCCAAATATATACAAGTCCGGCCTGTCCGGCTTTTGTTAGGCTTTTGGCAGTGGCGTAACTATACGATGGCAGGGCTGGCAAAATGCCACGGGGCCACGGCCTGAAGGGGCCCCGGCCAGTAGCGGATTTACCAACAGGCTGAGTAGGCTGGAGTCTAGGGCGGTAGATTAGATTTTAGGGGCGGCAATTTTTTTGTTTGTAAATGTTCCCAAGATACAGGAAAAATCGAAGAATGAGGGAACGTGTAAAAAAAAAGGTCGCCCAAGAATCGCTTGGTTACAATAAACCAATGTGTCGGCTTTCAGGGCAAAATGTCTGGCTAAATATGAGTCTGTGTCCGGCTTTTCTAGTTTTGGGCCTGGCAACCCTACGCGCATAACCGGCGCGAATTTCGTTTCTTCAGAAGTAAGTTTCTGCTGGTTATGCGCGTGAGATGCGTACCCCTCCCTCAGGTTCCTCGGTTCCCTTTAGCACCTTGCGTTTATCGTAATGCGTCTGGAGCATCCAGCAATCTCATTTTCACGCAGTTTTTAAATAAATATCACGTGTTTGAACTGCTCTGACGCAGACGCGTGCAAATGAACAATATTGTAATGTAAAAAGTGGCTCTATGTAAATAAATATTTGAATATTCATAATATTTTATTATTTCACTTTAGCCAATAACTTTTTCTCCATGGAGTATCCCTTTATAATGAGCTTGAAAATTAAATAAGTCTCATCATCCGACGCCACTTGGACCGCTCTCCTTCGACCTCGTTACATTGAGTAAAATGTGTTTGACATTATTGGTAATATCAATTTAACGTACAATATCGTAAACGTATCGCTAATGTAAGGGATTTAACATAACATCACGCCTGTATTCCCCGAAGGGCTGGGCAGAGGTGTACAGTAAAACCCTCATTACACCGTTATGTTTAAGTCCCATGTAATAGGGAGCGAGCCTATTGCCATCAACAGGGCACAAATTCAAACTCCGGGCTGCTACTGAGGAATTCCTCACGGAAAAACCTAATAACACTTTGCCTGATCTGGAAATCGAACCCAGGACTTCAAGATCAGCAGTCGCGCTTGCCACCACTAGACCAACGAGACAGTTAAGGATTTTTGAATCTAGGATTCAAGTGTCCTATAACATTTTAATTTATGTTTTTGCAACATGCACAATTTGTATCATACATAGATATGAATAGTGTCTGGCGGAATTAATACTAAATATTTTTATTGTATATTTGTATATCATAGATTTCCAAAAAGTAACGCCTGATTCCATTATTTATGAATAAAGTTTTCAATTTAATTAAATAGTAGGTATATGCGAAACGAGTATTTCCAACATGAGAACATTCGTGGGAGGCCTTTTTTTTTCTTTTTGTCGTGGGAAAATCCTCATGGATGTCCCTCGCCCGGGGATGGCGAGGGGGTCTGACGGACTCTTGCCGGCTAAAAACCCACGGTGTTCCTCCTCCTGACCGTCGGTTGGAGTCGCAGGATTCGCATAACATGCACCGCAACCCCGGCAGGTCCATTCGTGCTAGGTGATTGGTTGTGATTAAGTAATTTACGGTGGTGCTGCCATCTGCTTTTGTTTTGTGTTAGTCTCCCCAATTCTAATTTCAATTTACGATTATGTTATATGGCACGATTTATTGCAGTTTTATCCAAAATCACAATATGTTCGTATATATCGTTATTATTTTTATCTACACAAATTTATTTTATTTAAGTATGCATACACACATTGTGGTATAAAACGGATTTACATCCGTCACCTCACACTTCAGGTCCAGTTGAAAACCAGCGTCAGGCACTAGTTGTCTGGCATTTTTGCTGAACTGGGGCTTTTTGGCGCAGCCGTGAGGCACACTTTCCTACTATTTTTTTTCTGCTTTATGTTTTGTGTGTCTTTTAGTCTGTGCTAAATAAATGTATTTTTTTTTCTTTCTTCTTTCTATTTGTATGGGATGTCAAAATATTCTACACCTGACATACTTATTCTGTTTGTCTTCAAGACCCAGATGGGTACACAAAACTAGGTTATCCAAGTGAATCCCCAGTGTTATTGTTTTTGGCAGGGAAGCTGCATCTTCAGCAGTTATGCTCATGTTGCGAAGTATTTCACTCTGTAATGTTCATTACCGTTCTGGAACCGTCATATCGGGTTAGGAACAATCCCTGTATGAGACAACTAACATTTCTTTTACTGAGATGCATTTGTCCAGTTTGGGATAATCTTAGTGCAGACCTGGTGTAACCAGCAATCTCAAATATATTAATTGATGTGAGAGAAGAGTTGATTAATATATTCTCCTCCGTAGAACTATGGTGGACTTGGTACGTAGATATTTGCATAGATTTAAGAGGTTGACTTATCGAATCTATTAATTACCAAATCACCAGTACAGGTTTACTTCAAATTAACTGGCGAAGTTTACGTGGTTTCTAGGTAGGTAACATTAATAGCACACATTTATAAATAAAAATACCGACCTAATACAATAGCGAAGAGAACGCACGTAGTAGGTATCTTGTTATCTAATTAACTAAAGCTTAAGTATTGTTTTGTTTGTAGTAACCCAATATAGATAATACTTTACTCGAATGTACACGGACAGATGGGCAAAGATCGTCACTCACTGGACACTTGAAAGTGGGCATCGTCGTCGGGGTCAGCCACGGCGTAGGTGGCGTGACGATCTAGACGTGTTTGTGGGGCTGACATGGTTAGGAACATCACAAAATAGACAAGTTGGAAGTGGAAGGCAAAAGGGGAGGCCTTTGCTTGAAAGAGGGACATGCCAAAGGCTAATAAAAAAAATTAAAAACCTGCCGCACTAGAAAGAGTACTTTATACATCTATATATCTTTACAAGCACGCATAGGTACACACAATTATATATACCTATAGTTATTAAACAAGAGCATAATGTTATAATAATATTTAACATTATATCAATCTTCATGACGTAGGTTTGACATAAAGTAAATAAGTGTACTCCGTTTGTTTACAGAGTGTAATACAAAGCATACAATAAGGTCTTTTTGTTATTTTTTAATTAGTTTTTACGTGATGTTATCCATCACTATTGACCGAGATTTTATTTTTAATATAAAATTCCTCTTTTTAATCTTATTAACTGTCTTATATGCTCTTACACCCGACTGATATTGTAGGATAGGTATATGGCAATCGTTGGGTTATATAGCTGAGCCATCCCGATTAAACCAACACGCCTTCAACAACAAAATAACGCATTAATATCGGTTTATCCGTGTGGGAGGTATGGTGCCACAGACAGACAAATTGTTCAACTTATAACATTTCTGTCTTTACATCCTTGGTCAAAATAAATGTTTTGAATTTTCGAGCTGAGCTTATCAACAGACCGGGTCAAAACTAGAGAAAAAATACCATTATAATTTGCCCAAAATAATTACAATTTACGAAGTCTTACAAATAAGGTCCCTCCCATAATTCAACCCTCACCTACAACACTTGTAACCCAAACAGCACCCAACCCTTAAATCACAATTACAATTTCATTAGGTAATCGCACGAATGTATAGCCCAAGTACCCAACTATACCCGGCTGTGCCCATAGTGTGCCCGGGCTACAATCAACCGGCCGACAGGATCAACTTGATTAAAGGCCCTTTGTGACGTGTATAGTTGTACCTACAAACATTGCTTACGGGTCCTGTAAAGTGATGTGTAGATCTGCGGAGTTTGGATGCCTCTGCTTGCTCAGTGAAGAAAATGGTGTGAAGATTTAATGTACATAATATTGAACGTCAAAACTGTTGTGTGCGCCAGCTGTCGTCAGGCTTCCTTTCATTTATACGTGGTATTCAGTTCACAGAAATCTGAATGATGCGGCATCGAAATGATTTATAACATTTAATATTTTACTTGCAATTTTTTTTCGCAAATTTTTTTTTACACCTTAAAAAGACTCGTTCTGCCTAGCCTTTTCCCAACCATGTTGGGGTCAGCTTTAAGTGTAACCAGATGCGGCTGAATACCAGTATTTTACACGTAGCGACTGCCATCGGACCTCCGCAACCCAGTTACTGGGTAATACCGATATATTGTTAAACCGGTTGTCAGACTTTCGGGTGTCTGACTACCCGTAACGACTGTCATAGGTATTCGTATGACACCCGGGCTTAATTTTATTTTATGTTTTGTAGGATTTATGAGTTATTGCCTATGCCTGCTTTACTGCTCTATTCCTGTTACAAAATTTACGATAGAGCGCGCATCTGTTTTTGCCTTCAATCTCGAGTCAACTGCACGAACACAGCACCAATGTATGGTGAGTCAGTAAAGGCATTTTAAATCTTTATCTATACATAGTATAAAACAAAGTCGCTCCCGCTGTCTGTACGGTTAGATCTTTTAAAATACGCAACAGAGTTTAATGCAGTTTCCAGCAATAGATAGAGTAATTCAAGAGGAAGGTTTATATTCTCCACATTAGTATGCACCCGTGCGAAGCCGCGGCGGGTCGCTAGTATAATTTATAATTCTATATGAGCTACCTTATTCAACAATTTTTAATCAAGCAAAATACATGCCGGGTTGATGTATACTAGGAGCAAATCATGTACTTTTAAGGAATTAGGTACACGAGTTATTGTAGTTTACACCGTGTATAATTTAAATTGCCTATTGACTTTAAAAAAGTTTTAGAAGTTGTCTGAATAACATAAAAAGCAGATTAAAAAAGTAAAAGACATGACATGCCTTTTAAGAAGACCTTTGACATAACTTTTAATAACTTTTGTTCATTTTAAATTATAAAGGTCAATTTGTATCACAGAGATAGATTATTAAGCAACAAATGAATCATATTGAAGCATAATATTATTCAACTAATATTATATATTCAAGTTATATAACTAAATTATCTCATGTAATTACATTCTGGTTTTATTGATTACCTACGATTCCAATTCAATTCGGATCGTGATTGAATTAATTATAATAATTATTTTGAGCATATTGATCACAGGTACATTATTTATCTATTTGTACTAATATGAAGGCTGATGAGGTAGGAACAGATTATTTCGTAATTGATCAATGACCATTGACAATGTGATTTCACCTCTGTATACGTAATGTTGGTTTTTGCGTGAGGATTTTATATACTCCCAGAACGTTCCATGTATATTTTCTAGAATTTCCACCAAAACACGCATCTCGATACGAAATCTAATCTATTTTTCTTATCCACAACAACACAATCAAATTCATAAAGCGATCAGCCGTCGTACGTAATTCGGAAAATACGCAGCATTTGCGAAACGAAACGCGTCCCGTATTCCCGACTCATAAAAATATACATATATAATACATAACACTGAAGGTTTCAGATATCTGATTATAGTATTATAGTATTGGGTCCCCATCACATTATGATAATGGATACTTCGAAGACGCCTGGTTATAGAAATAGATTGATTTCCAATTTTTTCCCGTAGCCCGTGGCTCCGGGGAGGCGAGAGCTGATTGATTTTTAGGTTATTGCGTCGGATATTACTATAGGTTTTCGATAATTATACGATAATGTCCCGGCCCTTCTGGTTCGCGCCGTTATTGGGGACCGCCATATTATCCGTACGCGCCTGTAGTTATAATTGTGTTTTACTGGTGGATTTTATTCGAGTTTCCCGAACAGAATTAATATTGCTGGATTTTTGGAGTAAGGGCAGACTTGCGAGTGATTTAAAGCTGGAAAATGCACGTCATTTATCTTTTGCAAACGTCAGCCGAAACCGCACGTTGTGTAGCTATCCTGCACTTGACTAATTAACAAGCTAAATACATGAGACAAGACAGAAGGTCACTGACACGGAGACAAGAGTGTTGGTTCTGCGTTCAACCACCTACTTGTGTAGGAACATTATAATAAAGGCATAATGGCGTGTCCTTATTTGCGCATGTACCTACACGAAACAAACATACCGCAAACTATTCTTGAATAGTTCACTTCGTGAACGTGTGCAAATGGGAACACGCTATAAAACCCTTTTTTGTGTAAGGTCTCGTCCAGCAGTGGACTGTTAATTGGGATTTTACCTCATAAAGTATAACAAAATGTAAATTTTTCTCACTACATAACTTCTACGTTTAATAATTTTAACACATGGTAGGGGCAAGAGACCGAGCGATAATTTGACGGACGAGACGAGTGTCCGTACGTCACTAATATGTCACCCAGTACCTACTCAACAAACGGTCGGGGAGCTCGGCATTACAAGTAATTACTTGCTTTTAATTAAACGAGTGAATCAAGCTGTCTCCTGCACTAGCTCGACTGACGTAGCTAATAAAGTAAATAAAGATATGTTTCATTTATTCTTAGTTTTCGGGGCGACAGTTTATTTAGTACACTTATTTACTCGTAGGGAGAATAGAGAAATATGTCTGTTGTTTATCATGTCAAGGTTCAGTAGTGTGATTCTCTATTAGAAACACGTCGCTGTGGCAACGCTGCAGCGCGGATCTCATCTGCGAACGCAGCGTTGCCGCAACGACGTGTTTATACTAAAGGATCTCATAGCAGGGTCGACTATAAAAAATATTATGCCTTTTTTTATCTACATCTACATGGAAATCTTTATTTGTCAATTTATTTTACTTTACTTTTATTCTATTCCTAACTTGCCACTCTGATCGAAAGAAGAACACTAAAGGAATTATCTAATTTGATAATTCTTTCACTGCTCTGGGGAGTTCTAAGAAAATAATGGTTGAAATTAGTATGAATAACTTCTCCGTCAATCTATCCACACTGTATAAAGACTAAACTGCTTAATCAATTTTAATGAAACTTGGCTCAGAGATAGCCTGAAACCTGAAGGAAATAGTTATATTTTGCGCCATATCACGCGAGAATAGTCGCGGGCGTCAGCTAGTCTCATAAAAAACTGCAAAACAGAAATATCAAAGTTCGACGCTATCCAATTAAATAAGTTGTAACCCCAAAAAGATTACCTTGAAAGATTTTGCCAAGATACCCGAACACCTTTAACCCTCCTTCGGCCGTGGACGTCAATCGGCAACCCTTCACCAATTACGGTCCAACAGGCCCCATCAGACTGTAATTTTCCGCGCCACTTGCCTTAATTAGGTCAAACGTTCGTCCCTTGGGCAACTCTCGGACACAGTTTAAGACGGTTGCTCACGGTTTAAACTGAGCCTTAAATCTTCTTACGTCAACAAATGTCTTGTTTTGATAAAGGCTTTTAGCTTAACACAGAGGGATTATTTTAAGATGTAAAAAACACGGAAAGACTAAGTAATTTTTATTGTAAATATCTTCCGGTGAAGTAATCTTTAGGTGTGTTAGCCAAGGAATTAAAGCCAGAAATCTGATTCCTCCAAACTTCAAAGCGACACTTGACTTGTAAATGATTTCCATAAAATTAGAAACTCAGTTCGTGGATAATTTTATGGAAAAAGGGACCCACGAGCTCCATATAGCGGTCGCTGCAATTTTTTCATAAAAACAGATTATTATTAAAAAAAGAAATGGCTAAAATATATTTCAAGTACTGCCAAAGGACCACCATAATCATATCTTAATGGAGCAGTGCCGAAACCGTAATAATGTTCAAAGATTTCGGCCTTGAAAAAAAATACTGGTTCCATTAAATGTCGTGCATTATAGATTACAAGTAGTCGCACTGGATGCCATGTATAGTTCAGACATTTTAGTTTTGTATAAAATGTCAACAAACCCTAGATGATCAATATTTTTTACAAAATGGTCGGACAAAAGTTATTTTATGTATGTCCTTCAAAGCTGAACGCGCCGAGCACTTGGCTTAAAAAAACTCTACACCAAATAGAAAAATACACACTGAGGCACAATCGAATTTGTTTATTCTTTTCTCTTCAAAACACTTCGAAGTAATTCAATTCAATTCACAAAACATATTTTGGGCACAGCCAAAAGCACCGCTATAATCGTAACATTACGGAGCAATGTCGAATCCATAATTCGGGCTATGCAAATGTTCTGTGAAGCATCCAGCACGAGCGCCAGGACTAGTAGTTAACACCAAGAGTTGTAATTCACGCGATAAATAACACATTTCATTCGTATTTGCATTCGTCGCTAAGGCGGAAATTGCTTGCAAAATCTCGACCCCGACGTATAATGGCATTAACGAGCTTCCGTTTCGGTGGATGCGGTACTTAATTTTGGACTGTGAGTTCGTTTGCGTCCTTGGGTATTTTAGCAATAGCTGTCGATGATACTGTATCACTGAAGTAAGGTTGAATAACAGACTATGTAATGTTTTTTTATGGTTTTATTCTGTATGGAAAATATTTCTTACTTAAACTTCTTTTGTCCCCGTTAGTGTAGGCAGAGATTAACATCTGCAGTACGCAATTATTTAACTCTTAGCTTTTTTTTCAACAATTAAACCTAAATATTCTTTACTAAATTTGATATGGGTTAAGCTGGAAACCAACATATTTTGTTGAGAAAATATTGTTAAATGATGTTGGCTGATGAGAACTTGGGCCGAACTGGAGATCTAATTAAGGGACTTATGTTCTGCAGTATAGATAGACAGATATGGATAGGAAGAATTTATACAATATATTGGCGCTACAAAATCTACGAAGAGTCTGAACAAAACAACAATATTACCGCCTCCGAGACGCATCGCATCGCATCCGCTACATCCAGCGGTTGCATTCCAATGAGATGCAAATGCTAGAAGCGGCTGCGGTAGGGAGGCGCTCCCGTAGAAATTTGCGGAACACTGTTTGTCGAAAATTCACTGTGCAGGTAGCTCTGACGGTGTACGATCGATGGATACAATGCCTAATGTTATGAGTCGTAACAAGGAACTAGTAAAAAGGTTTAAAATTTTCGAAGAGGAAATGAAAAATGTAAAAACAAGGGCAAACAAAATAACTACTCAGGCCGGTGTTCACCAAAATCTTAATCTCTGGTTAAACAGATACCTTAAATTCAATATTTTTTAAAGTAAACTGTTGTTTAACCATTGAATAAAATGTTGGTGAAGATCGGCGTAAGATTTTATCTTGGTTATCGATTAAAACTAAGATTCTTGTATCTTTACCAAAAATTACGTATCTTAGTAGTTTCATAGACCTTCTCATCCATTAGTAGTGTTCGTAGGTTAAGTTAATAACCTAACTAGGCGGAGAAACAATTAAGAAGTTTGGTGAATAATTAATAAATGATATTTATTTTTCTGAATATGGTTATATAGTTCACGTCAACTAGTGGGCCACTAACTCGTTACTTTCCGTTAGCGCATGTGCACGAAGCAAACATATCGTGAAGTGTTCGCAAAAAGTGCGCAGAAAACACGGGGTACATGTTCGCAGCTTGCATCCGAACTGCTCTCGAATAGCTAGCGAATGCATCCACACCTCATTCCAAAAATACCATTTTTTGCAACTCAATAGGACATATGATCACTAACCCTCCTGCTTATACCATGGTGCCTATTGCCCTTCAGATAACTCCATATAGGCAAATCAAAAGGAAAATTCCATTCAATATTCCTTTCAATCTTTTCCTGAAACCTGTCCATTACGCAAGAGTTCTAAGTAATTTGCAATCTTCTGCGAACAAATGCAAATTCATTAAAATGTAATTCGACACGTGTTTTGCCTTTAAACGAGATTTCAAGACGATAGTCCGACGAGGATAGTATATAATATACTTGTTTTGTAAGAAGGAACGAACTAACCACAGTAATTATACTGTAGAACGAATTTGACAATAGAATACTTGACAGTCGTTACAGGTAGTCAGAAGCAAAAAAGTCCACAGACGGGTCTAACCTTAGGATATGCGGCAGTCTTAAGCTGTTAAGTGTGATCGTACCTACATTATTTGCTCGGTGACTTCAGCCACTTGGGACCAGCAGGAAATCTGTGATGAAAACTGTACAACATAGAAATTATACATGAATGTAATAGCAAAATAAAGCAATGGTACGTGTTTACGAAGTCTATCAACATCGAGGAAAGAACATTTAATATCCAAATTAAAAAAAACATAATTATAATTTTATAACTTTCTCTCCGTCATCTAAAAAGTATACCCAATTGTTGTTCTTCTCTTAATATGATATACCCAACTATCGTAACTATATTTTAATGGCGTGTTCCCGTACAATTTTATAGCGCAGCTGCAGATTGCAATATTACTTCGCGATTGGAAAAAAATAAAAACGCAGGACGCGCGCGCTCGCTCGGTCCTAGGATCCGCGGGATTGTTGAATAAAACTTTTGTTTCATCATTTTAATATTGCTCTTTTTAGTGTCTCTTAAATGTTATATTAGAAAGTAAATAGAATTATTTTATGTACTAATGTAATTGGATAGAAGTAGGTAACACTTAGTATAGATGCATTTTGAAACTATGTTTCTAGGCAAATTCAAATGTAATTAGTGTATAACAAACTGTCACGTATTGTGTGATGTGTGTGATCCCGGTAGTATAGACACGGGCATGTGATTGATTTCGTCGAAAACAGTACGGTTGCAGGAACTAGATTACATGTTGCTCGTATCGTTCCACTTAAGTAAATAAACGTTTGCATACAAATAACATTTTCACCAATCGTTCTCCCTAGCCTTTTCCCAAATATGTTGGGGTCAGCTTCCAGTCTAACCAGACGCAGCTATATACCAGTATTTTACACGGAGCGACTGCCATCAGACCTCCGCAACCCAATTACTAGGCAATGCCGATATCCTAAAGTTAGACCGGTTGTCAGACTTTCGGGCTTCTGACTACTCGTAGCGACTGTTATAGGTATTCGTATACACGGGACCGACGGTTTAACGTGCTCTCCGAAGCAAGGAGGGGTCTCGATGTGTATAGAATGGTCACCCATCCACGGACTGACCGTGGCAAGCGTCTTTGCAAATCATATGATCCGCACGGTTGTTAATTAACCACGAGCCGAGTTGTTAATTAGTAACATTTTCGCCAATGTAACAATCATATTGCCCTAATTGTACATAAAGACCAAAATGATTTGATCGACCAAAATTCCATAAAGATACAAAGTAAGTATAAATACGAACAATATAATTCATAACATAACATACTCCTTTATTCTCCAAAGGGCTGAGCAGAGGTGTATAGTAACACCCTCATTTCGCCGTTATGTTTAAGACCCATGTAATAGGAGGCGAGTCTATTGTCATCAACCGGGTTCAAATCCAAACTCCGGACTGCTACTGAGGAATTCCACACGGAAAAACCCAATATTACTTTGACCGACCTAGGGATCGAACCCAGCTGCCGGGGTTGCGGTGTATGCTTTTGCGAATCCCATGACCCCGGCCGAACGGTCAGGAGGAGGAACACCGCTGGTTTTTAGCCGGTAAGAGTCCGGCAGACCCGTTCGCCTTCCCCGGGCGAGAGACATTCATGAGGACTTTCTAACGAAAAAAAAAATGGGTGTCGAACCCAAGACCTCACGATCAGCAGTCACGCTTGCCACTACTAGACCAACGAGGCAGTTCATTCATGTTATATATACAATATTATTATATCTCAGAACGTATATCTTTCACATCTACCTATACATAATCTTATTATACCCTGCCTCTCATCGCGGGAAGTTCGTCTAAGATTTATAGTTGGCAATTACAGAGTCGTAATGACAGACAAAGGACCACTGCATATACTTGCGACTTACAT
This sequence comes from Amphipyra berbera, assembly GCA_910594945.2. NCBI lineage: Eukaryota > Metazoa > Arthropoda > Insecta > Lepidoptera > Noctuidae > Amphipyra > Amphipyra berbera. Next base: position 751,819 of record OU343136.1, on the reverse strand, counting down.
TTACATTCAGATGTGATAATTTAGATTAATTTGTTTTATACTGTTCATGTTGAAGTGATGTGTGGAAATTGTAATTAAATTCATATAATTATAAGGCGTCATTCTTGTGGTTCCTCGACCTTTCTGTCTGAAGTATGAATATCTACTTTACAAATCCCGTCCCGGTATAAGGTAAGGAAGCAGTCTATCTCGAATCGTTAGGTCATAATTATATAAGTGAACAAAAACCAAACTTCTTTTTATGAATAAAAATAAAACAGCCTGGTGGTAGGACCTATACGGTTCGTCTGGCTAGCTACCATATACACATTAAAGTCCGGCGCCAAGCATTTCACTATGTACCGTCGTGTGTATGTTAGAGCCAGAGGGGTATAGGGGAATCCCTCTATGTCTCTATGCCTTGGATTCGTGTGCTCCATCTTAGACCCTTTCTCCGCTTACCATCGAGTGAGACTAGGGTAAAACTCGACCAAGTCAAGAATAAAAAATAAACATTTTTAATCCCTAAAAAATAATTTCCCAATTTATTTAAAATTCGTACTACCTACACTGAAAATACTTAATCCTTTTTTCCAAGATAGCCTCGATGATTCAGACAAACGCGTTTAATAATAAAGCTGCATTAATAATCTGCCATTTCTTCTGTATTACGAGAAATATTAAATTCTACTTTCAAAAAAATAAGTAGGTATTATTATGTTAAGGAGATTCCAAGAAAGCAAAAGTTATATTTTTATTTTTGGAACAATAAAACCTCTACAGAAAGAAGATATTGTAATAATCTGTATGACTAAGTAAAAGTCTTTAAAAGAAAAAAAATCCTTAAAACAAAGTAACAAGATGAACTCCCAGAGACGTATTGTAGTCAAAATGAATATTGGAACTGAAGGAATTCACAATATCTAAGTGGACCGTCTCCTTCTCGTCGTTTGATGAATACTGCTCGCGACTTTAATGCCAGAAACTGGCTTTAGTTATTGTCGTGAACATTTCAATAGTTGCTGTGCTTGCAGTTTTGGATTACAGCAATTTTTAAGCTTAGTATAGGAGAGCATCATTCAGTATACCGATATTTGAACTATGTGAGGTAAAAAACTGAAAATGTTTGAAAATGCGGTATTTATCGTTGACTGAGGAGCCCTAAGCTGTTGGCGGCTATTTAAAAACTCTAAGTTTTAAAATCTGCTCTTGTAAAATCCATTATTCGTTTTATAAACAACAATGATGCAATCCAAGGACATTATATAATTCAACACTGACAACTGCATACGAAATAATGTATAAGTATCTGGAATATTTTGCGGACAAAAGGACCAAGAAATTGTTCTAGATATATTTTCTTAAAACAATTTTTGTACATTGTCCTGAAAACTCTATTCATAGATTTTAAAGTAGTAACCGACAAAAATAAGAAAGATTTATGTAGTAGAGCCATGTTGTAGTGTTGTAGCTCTTTAAATTGTGGGGCTATGTGCTGAGCTTACAAACGTTGGTGAAATGGCTTGTATTGATGAATGGCTCTCCTGTGCGTTGGAGTTGAGATTCTTGGAATGTAGTGGTTAAGATGAATACATAGATTTAAATAAAATTGTTGTTAAACTGGGCATCGAATGCAGTCTGGCGTCTGTATTTGGGATATAAAACAGAATTATGTCTGACTGTTGTCGTATTTAAACGAATGAGGTTAAGAGTAAGATTGTCCAGAATCTGAAGTAAGACTCACATTTACAGTTTCAACATACATAACATAATATCACGCCTGTATTCCCCGAAGGGTTATGCAGAGGTGTACAGTAACACCTTCAGTTCGCCGTTATGTTTAAGGCCCATGTAATAGGGGGCGACCCTATGGCAGTTTCAATACGTTTTACAATGGTTAACACATGAAAATGTGCTGATGTCCCCTAATATACAGACATATTAGAAAACAAATCATCCTGATTGGCCTTTGCTTAGCCTGCTTAATTCCAATTCCAGTGTTAATAGAGTGTGAGTTTTAAGACTTTGAGGGGTCTTGAGTCACTTATTTGAGTTACTGTAGAAACTAACTATAATACGGATACGGGTACTTGAGGATTTAGTGCCTCATTGGTCTAGTGGTGGCAAGCGCGACTGCTGATCGTAAGGTCCTGGGTTCGATCCCCAGGTCGGGCAAAGTTTTATCGGGATTTTCCGTGTGTAATTCCTCAGTAGCACCCCGGAGTTTTGATTTATGCCCGGTTGATGGCAATAGGCTCGCCCCCTATTACATTGGACTTAAACATAACGGTGAAATGAGTGTGTTACTAGACACCTCTGCCCAATGCTTCGGGGAATATAAGCGTGATGGTTTTAGTGATGCGCGTTTCTATTGTATTTCGTACAAAATGGTTAAGTACTTTTTAGTTATTGGGCAACTAGGTATATATTATTTTTCAGAGCTAGGTATGTCCGTGGTGCGCTAGCGCTGGTAAGAAGCAACAATAAGTAACAATTAGCGAGCTCCGTCATTGTAGCCGTATCGCTTCTTAGTGAACTATTCATGTTACAGTAATTGCTGTACTGGGAATGAGATGAACGAAGGTCTGGTGGATGTGGTAAATTATATTCAAAAATAAGGAAACCATAGACATCTCTGGACTTATGTCTTATGTAGACGGCACATTCTGCGATGTGGTAAAATCAAACGAAGCTCACTGAATACTTCAGGCTATGTAAGATACTATAGACCAACGGGATAGCCTTGACGTTCCGGACCGACTTCTTGAGCACCAGGTTGCGGGTTCTAAAACTGACATGTACCAATGTGACATCTTCAAAGTCATATTTACGTACTTTTTATATTAATTTAAGGCACAACTGACATACAATTACAGAAAACATAGAGAAGTACTTGGACTTAATGATCAATGGCAGTGAGCAAGCGTGGTGATTGGCGCTCGTTCCTTCTCTTTACGAGAAGAGGCCTTAACCGTGCAGTGGGTCAATATCAAGCTAGTATTATAACACACTTCTTCTTCTTTTTGTATCGACAGTATTTCATTATCTATGAATTACGATGCTTGCGCCCAAAGGTGGCCACATTAATTACAGCTTCAGTGGCGCTCGTCAGATCATCGAAGGTGCAGGTGGACGGATATTTGGGACATTCCAGCAAGTGGGACATGGTCTAGACAGGAGCACCGCACTCGCACTAGGTGTTGGATTGATCGATGATCCCCCACTTCGTCAAGATGTGTTTGCAGCAGCCTACCTGGAAACGCAATCGATTGAGACCTTTCCATACATGCCCACTGCAGTTCACGTCCGGGAGGTAAATGTTCCTGAGGTTTCACGAAGTCAGGGGATGGCGGATGCTTCTCTTCCCACAGTTTGTTTCTTTCTCTCGGCGGTGTGTCTTGGATGGCCTGTGTAGAGCGTGACTTGTATAACACACTAATATGCGTGACCATTGCTTGATTATTTTGTATCGCGTCGCTTCGCTTCGTCGCCTCCAGGCAGAAGGTAAACCTCGGTAGTTAATTAATTAAAGCCTCACGCCACCAGACTAAATGAATTTACTGACGTAATGAGAATAAAAATAATTGACCCACATGTTCAACGAAAATATTCAGTTAATGGTACGAAACTAGAGTTGCACGTTGATATCACAGCATCAAAATGTTATGTTATAATCAGATTTTGTTTATCACAGATGGACTGCTATTATATTGAAATACTATTACTATGGATTATTATTTCTGTAAATCAATTATCAAAAATAGTGATTTTTTTTTATCATAAAGTAAGTCTATCCCATATCCACTTCGCTTGTAGATCTTAGTTCCGTTCGTCTCTAAGAAGCGTCTACTACTACCGCTCTTTACTTAATACCGTACAGCGAGCTCGCACAAAATTATTCAGTACTCTTATAATTAATTACTTGACGCAAGACAAGCTATTGTGAAAAATTCCTTAAGAACTACTTTGTTTTAATTTGATACAGAAGCCTTTAGTGAGACTTATTTCCTATAGTGTCAAAAGTAGTGGTTGCTTTCGTTTTTAAAACTGAGAATTTCAAGAAGAATAGAAAATCAGCAATTTTCTTGCACATTCTACAATTTTTTTTCTTTATCGTAAGATAGCATGTCTTTAATGTATCAACTGGAAGATGGTTTCCAACATGGATTTATAATTCAGTTCATTGAACACAAAGCTAAAGAATTGAAATAGCGATCCTCAACAAGGAACGCTTCGTGTTTGCGCTACCTAGGACCAAAGCAGACGCGATGCTTTTTGTTTGTAGTGCATTTTTGTGACTTATGATATTCAAGGCAACATTACAACAGCGCGTTGTTTCAAACTGAAGACGCCAAAGATGGTGCATCACTTTTTAAAATTAGCATTCATAGCACTTTATTTAATATTTGACTGCCTTGTTGGTCTAGTGGTTGCAAGCGTGACAGCTGAGCATGGGGTCTTGAGTTCGATCCCCTGGTCGGGCAAAGTGTTATTGGGTTTTTCCAATAAGAATTTCTCAGTAGTAACCCGGTGTCTGGATTTGTGCCCGGTTAATGGCAATAGGCTCGGCCCCTATTAGATGGGGCTTAAACATAACTGGCGAAACGAGGGTGTACTAAAAACACCTCTGCCGAACCCTTCGGGGAATACAACGCGTGATTTTATGTTATATCATTCATAGCATTACTATTAAACTAATTCGCCTATCACAGATCGCGTTAACCATAATCGTACATTGGTCCTAACTTAACTGTAAGTACTTCGAATGGTCAACATTACTGTCCCACTTACTAAACCAAAACAACATGAACATACTATATTACTCGTAGTAGCTCCAGGTAGTAGAACACTCGCTAGTGTGGCACCATTTAATTCGGCAGTATTACCATTGCCCACTCGGGCTTCGGGAAATTCTTCGCTTCCGGTCCCGCTCTGGGCTTTTCATGAGAAACGCCTGAAGATACTAATTTCCGGTTCGTGAAAAGCCTACGGGAGCTTTTTGTTACTTTGTTAAATATATATTTTTTTCTCTTTTTTGTTGATAAGACAACGTCGAGAATTTTGTGTAAATTCACATTTTAGGGAAGTGTGTATGGACATGACAGTACATAGATTTACTTATGTTTTGAAAAATTTGATGCAGGACATCAACTATTTGCTGAGTTACTGAATAATCCCTTCGATATAAACTCAAATATGTCGACAACTAAGGATTACCGTATAGATTATACGATGATCCGTTCTTTAGATAAATTGTCCAAGACTAGATACATACCATGTTCTCGATGGTGTCTGTAGTCCGCCAACCCACACCAGGTCAGTGTGTTGGACTTATTCTGAGAAGAGGCTGGTACAGTGACAGTAATGGGGTGATTATGCAGAAACACATGTCATATTCTTTTAGAATGATTTTTTTATTTTTATTTAGTGTGAGTTTACTCATTACCTACATCTAACTTTTTCTGTTTTAAACCAACAATTTCATTAAAAATTCACACAATTTTAACCCTCCAATTCCACCCTTTGGAACTTCATAAAACTGCATTTCTCCAACACCATTAACCCGTACGATTGTACGCCCGAACACGGTAACTCGCAAAGAGTCACGTTTTCTATGCGGCCCAGGCGTGAACAGGAAATTAGAGCCTGCGGCCTCAACGAATGGATTTCCGGGTGCAAGTGGCCCAGCCAGGCCTTTATTTAACTTTTATTGTACTACCTACTGTGAACAATTGTTGTTCAGCTTGATTTTAACGGACAATTTAAGTGAAGTAGTTGGGATTTATATTGCTGTTATTGGACAGCTCGTAGCTAGTTGTTCTTGTGAGAGGTTTGTAAACAGAAAACCAAACACACGTATGCTCCCAATTGTGTTTTGTTTTATGTTTAGACTATGTTAAAATTTATTTGATGTTAGATTGTGTGCTACTGGTGGCGTGCATTGCATATAGGCAATTATGCAGTGATTATCTCATAAGATTTATTTATTTTATTACTATAAATAAAATAAGCGTGTTACGGCTATAATTTCTTTTGGTCAGAATCGTATTGAAATGGGTTTAAGCGTACAATTGAAAGGTGACATCGCTAGTGCCTGCCTACCTAGTCCGAAAACCTATGCACGCCACTGGTGCTGTACCTTATGATTGTCATGACAATAATATCAAGCCTAAGATTTTCTCCGCCAAAAGGCCTCGTCCCAGAACTTTTAAATGAACAGGCGTTGAAGATTGATGCTATAACCACATAAGATGATGCTACTACCACTTGCTAGGGTGTTGAGCATCCAGCTGGCATGACCCTAATTCTCCTTTCTCCTTTAAAGGGAGAAGAAAGTCCATTTCTGGCTACGGCGTGGATTAGAAGTAACACTATTGCATTACACAGGTAAATATTATTATACCTACCATTGAAAAGCAAAAAATATAGCATATAATCAACCCATTATGACCCACTGTTAGGCACGGGCCTCTTCTCAGAATAAGAAGGGTTTAGGTTTTAGTCAACCACGTGGTCCGGTGGTTTTTACGTGCCCTCATATCCGTCTAACAGCCCAAAAATTGTCATAGTTATTAAAAATTATACAAAAAATTATAGCAGGAAATAATTATTTATTGAGACAAAAATGGCTCCGAGCATATTTATAGTGGGATTTGTGAGTCCCGCCGCGGCGCGGATGACGTACGCTCTATAGTTCGAGGATGAATGACACGGCAACCGGAGGACGGGTTTCGCCAAATGCAATTTATGAACGAAGGTTCCGTAGGTGTAGGACTTTTTTGATTCTAGAAATAGATCTGATAAGTATTGCAAGGTAAACACTTAACAATACAACACGATTGAATGGGATTAAAAATGTTTCTTTGCGATCACAGAGAATATGCGTGAGTGAGATGCAAATAGCGACAACAATAGAAGCGCTATATTCTATCCCGTTCTTTACTATTAGGGTTGTGCCTATAATGACCCTGGATTCTTCACCAGAACGATGATCACACAGTATAAAATATTAACAGAGCAAAACAGTTATTTATAATTTCACTACAAATCTGAAACACCTTTTAAACTACATAGATATTGAAGCACGAAAACCTACCCTAACATCCAAAATCACGATTTGATTTACTACCACAGATCTACAAAACAACATACGGAACCCCAGTACTACGCAAGCGAATTACGCAGTCTCGCCGCGTCCGCTGAAAAATCTTCCTGAATTTATTTCTGCACATCTCTTGCATTAAAATCCGGGCAAAGCCTTTTTGTTATTATTTGCCCCAGAAAATGTTTCTAGCATCGAACTTGGCTGATGAATTTTAAGTGGGCAATCACTGTTATTTAGGTACTCTATTTGTTCTTTTGAAAGCATTTGAAAGAGATTGATTGTTTGTATTTCTAACCGCTGTTGCTATACCGTTTCTATTGCCTTTTATATTGTTATTTTTTCAAAATATGTTGCAGACGTACGTATCCATGAAAAACAAAACTTGTTTTACCGTAGCACGTCTTGTTGTTAGGCAACTTTTTATGTTCGTCGAATTTTTTTATGATTGGATCAAAAAAATATCTAGACTGTCGCAAAATTGTTTTCTTTTGTCAAATTGTTGCGTAAGAAAACAGGTATCTTCGATACTGTGTTGTATATCAAGATCTAGTCCGTTTTCCATATACGATACATATTATATAAGTCCTAGTATCTGGGTTGCGGAGGTCTGATAGCAGTTGCTCCGTGGTGTAAAATAGAATAGAAAATACTGATATTTAGCCGCATCTGGTTTGACTGGAAGGTGACCCGAACATGGTTGGCAAAAGACTAGACAGAACGACGATTGTAGTTTAATCGTTTTTTTTACCAATGGTATCAGTTATTTTTATTTAGCTCATTTTACTCCCAAACGATATTCTAAGATTTATGCTAAAGAGACTACTTAAAGTGGTTTCGAACCACCGTGCATGAAGTCGTGCATGCATCCAGTACTGTGGAGGCTGCCATCCAGCACCGACGTGGGTCCGTAACGTCCACCATGCAAGGTGGTGCGTAAGCTCAAGTATTTTTCTAAATCTACTTATCTACATCCCAGCAGAGAACAGGCTACACCTTCCCGTGAGTATGCCGTAAAGGACGCACTAAAGCCCGGTTCCGATGGTCAAAAACGAATCGTTTTGCTTACCAATGGTACCTAGTATTTTTCAATGCTAAACTAGGCATATAAATGGACTTGTTAGCTAATTTCACCTGTGACAAAAACTACTAACGTAAGGTAGAGCGTAAGCAAACGTATGGGATCTTTGCATCATTATTGATAAAGATAAAAGAGTCATAATTATTATCTATACTCTATACTAATATATAAAGCTGAAGAGTTTGTTTGTTGGTTTGTTTGAACGCGCTAATCTCAGGAACTACTGGTTGGAATTGAAAAAATATTTTTGTGTTGGGTGGTCCATTTATCGAGGAAGGCTATAGGCTATATAACATCACGCTACGACCAATAGGACCGGATCATAAATGAAAAATGTTGCAAAAACGGGAAAAATGTCCCCCCGTGCGAAGCCGGGACGGGCCGCTAGTAAATGATAACGTTCGGTAAAGTACAGGAATCAGCTATAAGGCAACTTAGGGCTTTTGTTAAGAAGTTTGTAGCAGCATCTTGCTGGCTGCTAATAACAAAAAAGTGCGATCAGCCATCCGTCTGTCAAGCATGGTGATTATGATAATTTCCCCTTAGACCATTCATTGTAACGGTCAGTGGGTGCTACTGCAGTTTTCTGCTATAACTTTCAAATTCAAATTTCTTTTATTCAAGTAACTACCGTCCCGCCCCGGCTTCGCACGGGTGCAATGTAGATAGTAATATGGGGCATGTAAACCTTCCTCTTGAATCACTCTATTTATTACTGAAAACGGCATTAAAATCCGTTGCGTAGTTTAAAAGATCTAAGCGTACAGACAGCGGGAGCGACTTTGTTTTATACTATGTAAAGCTTTACACCCTATTTACATCAAAAACCAAATCAACCAATTAAATTACATGAAAATAAAATAAAATAAAAATAACAATACAACATAATAAATACATTAAAATCTTCTTTCATTGGTACAGCGACATGTCTGCCGGAACAATGCTGAATGAAAGGGCAATCCAGCCTTCCCCCAATCATCGCCAACACGGTGCCAACTTTGATTCACATCACCCGACCATAAACCCATTCACACCAAACGTTAACTAAACATAATTTATTCCATGAAACAAATTAAATTGATCAGCCGATCAAATTATAATGTATTTAAACACGTCCTTTGATGGAATTCCATTTGCACGCTCATCAATTTTCTAAACGTCTAGATCACTCTGCCATGAAGCAAATATTCACAGCTTAAATTTCAATTTTAAATGGGATGCTTCAAACTTCAAAGCAGACATTGGTATGTGATCTCGTAGATACAGATAAATGTTATATACTTATATTATTCAGTAGGTAGGTACTTAAAATTCAGTATTTTAGGCTGATTACACACGAGACGCTGTGCCTGGAGACGCAGTTTTGTGCCTTGAAATATGTTTTCAAGATGGACGTCTAATGCTGCGTCCAGACCTGCCAAATGCGCCGCGAATGCGCCGCTCGCGGGCCGCTTGCGAACTGCGCGCGTGCTGCTCGCGTGCAGTTACAGCGTACGTTTGGTGCGCCACTCTAGTGCAACTCCGGCAAGGCTCGAGTGGGGCGCCCGTGTAGCGCGCGCGCGGACCGCGCGCCGCTCGTGCGCACATAGCTTCTTTCGCGTTTGAACTATGAGCCTCAGTTGTGAATTTGCTTCCGAAGATGTCGGAGCATACGACTGCCGTTAGCATAATTGCTGCAGCATCGGCTATTTTATTACTGACAAAAACTAAAAGGAAAAACAGAAGACGTTGGTGGCAGGTTCCACGAGCGGCAGGCGTGCATCACCTGCGACGCTCGCGTACGGCGCGTAGCTTGCGCGCGAGCGGTGCGCGGACGGCGCGCGAACTTCGTACGAACATAAAGTGCACGCGCACAGCTCGCGAGCGGCTCGCGAGCGGCTCGCGAGCGGCGCATTCGCGGCGCGTTCGTCAGGTCTGGACGCACCATAACGGACGTCTATGGACGTTTTAACGTCGGATAATTTTTATCAGTGTAATAAGTTGGCAACTTTGACGGAACTTCTATAGAAAACCTTTCAAAACGTCAAATTGATACTTCAGATAAAAATTATCCGAACGTTGGTAAAATTGGCACTTAGTCTCAAGGCATAAAATTGGTGTCTCCAGTCATAAAGTGTCCTGTGTGCGGTCGGCCTTATCCGTAACGGCGGAGTCATTATCAATGTGATTCTTTTTTAAGTCCTCATTTACCTTTTTATGCCAAGTACAGGCCTCCTCTTACCAGCTATTATGATTGAGCTAGTCTAATTTAACTACGCAGTGTGTAATTTATTTCAAGGTGTAGATAATGATTTTGGTGAAATAATTATGAATGTGCGATATTTCAGGATCGACTATCAAACGTCAAAGCTGTTGGGCCATTGTCGCTTCGTAGAACCTAGCTCATGAGCTATAAGATGCCTCACCATGGCCAAGTGGCTAAGTAGCCAGCATTTAGCAGATTTCATATACCTTACTTGCATACAAATAAACTCGCTCTGTCGTGGGAGTCCGTGTCGGTGAAATTGTGTTCCCTGATGTATGTGATTTTTTATATTTAATTTTATTCTTTAATATCTAATAATATAAGACGTACATAGTGAGGCTTGCATAGTCGCCGAAGGTAGAAGTAAAGCATCGAAAAAAAACTGAAAAAAAAACTCGCCAGATTTATTTGCCATTCTATAAGCAACTGTTACTTATTTCCTTTTCACAACAAATATTGGGGCCACATTTTATTAATATTCCCAACCGTTACTAGTATTATGATTTTGATGTGTTCAAAGATTTTCCCCCGATGCTGTATAATTTTCAAGGTCGGACGGGCTTCTTGTAAATATTGAGAGCTGTGTGGGTTGGGTTTTCGTATCGGCGATGTATATTTTATACCTATTTGCTTACAATTTAGATAAATGCTGTAAAAGTACTTTTTGGAGATATTTTCATCGATTTTATTGGGAGACTACAATTTGATCTTCAACGTGTCAAAGAAACTATTCAACCAACTTTTACAGTCAGTGCTGTGTTATCTCATTCAAAAAAGCTGGGCACTAAACGATATGAATAAAGTAAAATTGCAAAACAAAATATTTGCAAACACCCCCAAAAATACAAAAAAATAAAGCAACCGCAAAACGACTTAATAACAAACCCCAAACACTAGAATAACAGGAACAACTAGATTTAAAATATCTGATCAAAATCCTGAATACCATAAACAGCCCATAAAAAGAGTTTCGCAGAGACACAGCGTATATAAACACATTCAGGGCTGGCTATAAAGGAGACTCCGCGAACGTATTCAGATGGAGCAAGCGTGCGTGCGCCAATATGAATAATATACAGTGAATCTTACGTAGCATATATTAGCTTACAACGGTGGCTGTAAATGGAGTTGAGGTTTTTCTGAATGTTATTATACAGAATTTGTTAACCAAGGTTAAATAGATAACGCAAGTTGACCTTACATGTCATTCAGTAGGAGCAATCCACAGAATATAACATAACATCACACCTGTTTTCCCCCAAAGGTTAGGCAGAGGTGTATATATAGTAGGTAACACCCTCATTTCGTTACGTTTAAGTCCCGTGTAATAGGGGGCGAGCCTATTGCCATCAACCGGGCACAACTACAAACTCCGGGCTGCTACTGAGGAATTCCACACGGAAAACCCGATAACATTTTGCCCGACCTGGGGATCAGAACCAGGACCTCACGATCAGTAGTCGCGCTTGACACCACTAAACCAACAAGGCAGTCCTCCTACGTGTTACGCTGCTAATGGCGCTACTCAATTTCAAGTTGTTGTTAATTTCGTGCTGTCACTGCCGTTTTAAGGCAAAGTGACACTGACAGCATGAAATTAATGAAAATTTGAATTTGAGTAGCGTTTGTTTGGCCATAAGTCAGTTCCCTCACGACCATTTCTGTTTTTGCAAGCGCGTATTGTTGCAGGTCGCATGTGCATGACCTCTCACTGCTAAGACGCGCACACAAAAAGCATACGCAATGTTTTTTTCCTAGCATTAAATTACTCTCGTTACGTAGGTAGTTGGACTAGTAGTGCAAACAATTTGACACGCTCGTTTTCATACAATTCATACAGTTTGTGTGTTTAGGTACCTAGTTTACGGTTCAAGAGAACTATATAAATCAGCGGCTAACTTACTATTCCTTGGCAGTCGTCGACTTATTGGAACTCTTTGAAATAACATTGAAATAGCCTGTGCTGTAATTACTATTAACTTATTCCAATTAAGCCAAAGAGAGTAAAGTAACGCATTACAACAGTCTCGGCGGTTCTACCCCATATTCAAATTTCCCCGAAGTCATAACATATGACCAACATATTATTAAACTTCCACGAAATCTGTGTCAACCGAAAAGGCATCTTATTTCAAGAAAATTGTTATAAAAGCGTATGATATCAAAGAATGCCGTTAGAGAAAAAGATAAATATACCAATATGGAGCACATTTAGGCCATATGCGGTGTAATAAAACCACTATAACATATGCTCGCCCCCCGGGTCCCTTTGTTTGGTCTAACGCGACTTAAAATGGCGGTCGAACATAGCACCCTTTTGTTTCTAAGGTACCGGCTGCATTGGAGTCGTCTCTTTGTAACAATGCTGTATAATTTTAGGACGTTGCCGTTTAAATGATGTAGAAATAATTCCTTTTTTGAATTATCACAAAGGTCTGAAAACAAAGTTGGTATTTTTTGTTCGATGTTTTCCTCTTTTTGTTTTCGAGGCCACCGGTCATTGACCTCAGATCTCTTAGTTGCTCCAGACACAGTTGATTGCTATTTGTGTTTAACTGCAGCGACCGTTATGCAGCCACCATCTTAATCACTCGAGCGACAAACTTGTGGCTTCGTACATAAAGTCTCCTACTTTGTGCCCCATGTGTGGTCAACCTAATCGGTTTCAACGCCAATCGATCTGCCAAACGTGGTGATGTTGGCTACGTGTTTCGCATCGTTGAAACGTTTTATTAAGCAGATCTATATTTACCCCTGGAAGTCCTTAGTCTGTAAAAGATGTGGTCATAACACTGTTTACTTATTCTTCTCTCGTGTCGGTACGGGCTATAAGAGAATAACTCATCTGGCGAAATATTAGCCCGTCAAGAAGGTCGGGTTCAACGATATTTTTGAGGATCGTAAAAGAAGCTGACATTGCTCATGAATGTTACTACTATCAAAATAGAAACTTACCTAGTGAAAAACCAAAACCCTTTTAAATTTACTCCAATAAGTGTTTCAAACGAAACAAAACTCCATTTAAACAGCGAGTCACCTTCATTTCTCAAGCATTTCATTCAGAACTACAACGGTAGTCTAAAAAAACGTCGTAAGTAGAACATTCTTAGTTCTCTCGTTTAAAATCCCGCGAACTTAAGGCTCGGTTGGTGCACTGTAAAAACTAGGAGCCAACTTTGGCACAATCCATGCCTAACGAGCTCTCTAGGTAATTAACTATTTGTTTCGAAGTCAAAGAGTAGAGTTTTGCTTCGTTTTCTGCGTGGCACGAGTTATAGGAGGCTTTACTTGTTTTTCTAAGAGGATTTTAGAGGCTTGTGCGTGTATTTAATTAATGGGAATTATAAGAAAATGAAGCAGTGATATCTTAGCGGTTGAACGCTTGTCTTTCATGCAGGAGGGTCTGAGTTCGAACTCGACCTTTTCCTTTACCGTCTAACATAAGTGATAATCAAATTCTAATGCGCACATGAGTTAAAAAAGTGAGAGGGGCTCGTGGCTAAATAACAACCGCGCCGATCGTAAGATTTGCGAGGTTAAGCTGCGCTTGCCGCGGTCAGTCCGTAGATGGGTGGCCATTTGTTACACATCGAGACCCCTCCGTGCCTCGGAGAGCACGTTAAGCCGTCGGTCCCGGGTGTCATACGAATACCTATGACAGTCGTTACGGGTAGTCTTCTGACTACCCGTAACGACTGTCATAGGTATTCGTATATTCGGGCTTCTGCCCGAAAGTCTGACAAACGGTTTAACCTTAGGATATCGGCATTGCCCAGTTACTGGGTTGCGGAGGTCTGATGGCAGTCGCTCCGTGTAAAATACTGGTATTCAGCCGCATCTGGTTAGACTGGAAGCTGACCCCAAGATAATTGGGAAAAGGCTAAGAGGAAGACATGAGTTCAAAAAGTCAAAGGTGTGAGCCGGAATCGACCACAGACTGTCTCACATGGAAAGTAAGCGTTCAACAGCTAAGCTTTCACTGCTAAAAGCTATGTTCTAAAATATAAATAGATTTGAAAATTTGTTGAAGGTCAACGTTGACTCATATTCTCTGTATCCTCCACGCTTATAGCTCTTAACTCGTACTGTGCGTTAATATTTCGGCCTCGAACAGACACGACTAGAGTTTTTAACTTGATGAAAAACACAAATGAGGTTTTTAATTGAATTTTTTAACATGGAAGCCTCGTGGAAAAGCTTTTTGTTGACGCGTTAAATACATAGATGATAATTTTATGATGCAATTTTTTTTTCGCTTGACTTTTCGAGGGACGTTATGGAATGTTAATTTATATTTTGGTAGCGAAAGAGTGAAAAAATATGAATTTTGGTATTAGAGTTTAGGGGTTATCCCTTTTAGCTATTACACTTTCTTTAGATAGAACAAGAAAGGCTTTTAAAGTCTAGGTTTATTCATCGTAGGTATGTCACTTTGTTTTGAAGTATTTTATTTATTTTTGTGTAGTCGTTTTGTGAGGCAAATATAAGTTTATGTTCCAACACGTATCTTTTCATAAGCAAAATTAACACATTTATTTCACATTCAAAGTTGGCCCTAAGAGTAGAACCGGCATGAAACTTGATGGAAACTTTAAAAAAATAATATGTAATTACAATGATACAATATTGTGATGTAGATGAAAATTTACGAGAATTATTTAAATCTTAATGATTTTATTGAGCATAATAGTATTCCAAATTCCTAATAAAGTTTTATCGCAACGATTGCGGAACGCAAAATAGCAAAAATAATATTTTACATTTTCCAATATCAGAGGAGCACGAAACATTGTTCATGTTAAAGTACCACGAACAAGTAAAATATGCATATTCTCAAGCAACTTATTTTCCTAACAGAACTTATTCAGGAATTTCAAACAGACATTTTACTTTATTTATGTCTACATTAACATCAACTACAGAAATGTGAAAAATATTTGCGTATCTTATACATTAAATGTCAGTTATGTTTCATCATATATTTTCTCTCTCGCTATTACATTGAAAACGTTTCTATTTGAGGGTTGTACAAAGTGTACAAACTGACGATATTAAAAATGAGTTAGAAATATTACTATAATGTAGGTACGTAGGTTTAATACCCTTTGACGCGGGTCCAGCTCTTTCCCGCATCGCATTTGTTTAGTTTGCGAATAAAAATAAAAATGTAAAAAATGTCGCCAACATTTTAGAGGGGACTTTTCGAGTGTAGAGAAGTTACAGCTAACTAAACTGTAAATTCGACCATGCCGTTTTTAACGTTCAAATATTTAGGCTGTTTTTTTAGAGAATAAAAAGCGTGTGCATTTTATTATCATTCGTTTGCTTTAAACTTTGACTATAACATGTAGCTTTTTACTTAACTTTACAATGTAAATATTTAAGCAAACAACAAACAAAATTCAAGTACACGCCAAGAAAAGAACATCACAAACATCTCCACGTGAAAAATAATGTCATTTTAAATTTTATCATTGAAAAATCAAATCCATCCGAAACGGATCGCGCTCGAGGAGCGTATTTACATTGGGGCTATAAAAGGCGAACGTCGCGCCGGGCTCGTTTCAATTCATACGCGGGCGTGCGTGTCGATGTCATGAATAATGCACGCTCGAACTGGGAGCGAACCACGGGCCTTTTAATTTTGTTTTTAGATATCTGCGGCAGGTGGGAACCCTGATTTTGGGGCTCTGCCGGTCTAATTGTGAGGATCTGATGAAATTGTACAGGTGCGTTGAGCAACTTCTGTCGAGAAGGGATCATAATTATGCCAGATGCTGCTGATGTACGGCGGATAAGAATCCCTTGAGTTGTGGAGTTGCTTTTTTGGTTCATCTGAAAGTATACATGGGTGGGTTGTTTGTTGTTACCTATATGGAAATGGATCATGGGTGTGTTTTAGATTATCATCCTATTCATTTATAAAAGCCGTCGTAAAAAGTTATGATCTATGCTCATTTTTTATGAGGGGCTTGTGGCTTAGTAACGACAGCGCGGATCAGACGATTTCTGAGGTTAAGCAATACTTACCGCGGTCAGTCAGTGGATGAATAACCATTCGTTACACATCGAGACCTCTCTGTGCCTCGGAGAGCATGTTAGACAGTCGGTCCCGGGTGTCATACGAATACTATGGCAGTCGTTACGGGTAGTCAGAAGCTCAAAAGTCTGGTAACTGGTCTAACTTTAGGATATCGGCATTGCCCAGTAACTGGGTTGCGGATGTCTGATGGCAATCACTCCGTGTAAAATACTGATATTCAGCCACATCTGGTTAGACTGGAAGCTGACCCCAACATAATTGGGAAAGAACTAGAAAGAACGCTCATTTTTTATAATGACTGTAATGTCATGTTCTTTAATTTTGAACTGCCATTGGGGTGGCTTCTAAATTGGCCTTGAAAAAGAAGTATAAAATAATACTTTTTTGGATACATACATACATACATAAACTCACGCCTTTTTCCCATGGGGGTAGGCAGAAACTATAGAACGCCACATGCTACGACTCTTACATACCCCTTTCGCTTCATCCACATTCATACATCTTGTCATACACGCACGCCGGTTGAGAGTACTACGCACCTGACCTTTGTGAAGAACATCACCAATAACATCGATGTATGTCCTTCTAGGACGTCCTCTACCGGCGTTCCCATTAACATCCGCCTTATAAATTTCTTTTGTTAATCGCCGTTCACTCATTCTCTCAACATGGCCAAACCACCTAAGCATACTCCTTTCAATTTTTGTCACTACATCATCTTTTAAACCGCAACTTTGTCTAATCTCTTCATTTCTCAATCTATCATTCAAAGTTACACCGCACATACTTCGCAAGGAACGCATATAACGCATTTTTTGGATAAATATCTGTATTGTTAAAACTGTTCTTTAAATAGATACTTATGTCGTCCTCAATTATATCCAAATTAATATTGTGTTGTACAAGATGTGAATACCGTTGAGAGCTACACATGTTTTTATTGTCATTAGTGTTATTATCAAACCCTCCTAAATATAAAATAAAGAATTTAAAAAAAAAGTGTTATTATCAAGAAATGTTTTGTTTTCCCCAATTAAACAATAAATTAAATAAATTACAAACTATTTACTTATCTAAATAAATGCCAACAAATGTCTGGACTAATGCACAATAAATAGGCGATAGTCTCAAAGCTAGCTTTATTAGGGATCTTAATGAAATGGTTACTCCAGCGCTTAAACTCATTAATAATGTATTAGTATTGGCATCGTACAAGATGGTCCTCTCTAGTTCCATAAGTTTTCATGTACCTACTACAATATTTACGACAAAAAGACCACAAAACCGACAAACTGTAAAAGAATACGTGTTTAAGCAAATGTGTAAATTAACTCATCCGTTAAATACTTTAATACCTTAAAATTCGGAGACCGGAGTAACAAAAAAGGAAAAATTTGTGAATCTGTCCGGCTGCGATTAAGAGCGGGTGGAATTAGCCGAAATTGTTATGCATAAGGCGAAAGAAGTCACCTCTTTGTGTAGCGTTGACATTTGCATAGTCTGTGTCACCGGGACGCTCACAGAGCTGTGACCGCATTTTTGATGCAAGTCCAGTAAGGACGGTAAGTTTTTTGTAAAATTGTTCACTTTTTTGAGGTTTTCGTTTTAATTTTTGCCAGCTATGTTAGAGTTGTTCTTGCAAGGTGGACTTGTTTTATGATATGAGCACAATTTTAACAAATATTTTAATGATTTTTAAACTTCTAGTAAAATTCAAAATGCTTTAATTTAAATGTAATTTAATTCTTTATTTTCGAACAACAATGATCCAGCGTGTTAGTAAACAATAATTAACTTATTACTAATGTTAGTAGTTAAATAAAGTAGAAGACAATAAATAAATAGTATTGTGAAAATGACATCCCCAAATTAATGTTTAGGGATTGTCCTTCTCACAAAACTTTTAATAATCAGAGAGTCGATACTCTCCGCCACAGTTTTTAGAATGCTGTTGCCACTCGCCTGCAACCTTGACAACAGCGACGCGGTTTTCTTGCGAATGACGGCGTGGAAGCCGTCAGTTCGATTTTGCGCAAACATGACGCTTTAATGACGTTATTTAATTTAGGGAATCACACAGGTTATAACACGTTAATCAGGGATGTCTCTCTAAATAATTAATATTAATTACAATTTGTTTGGGAACTATTTTGTTAAGATTCTAATTTGAAAACCTAGGTGTATTGAAATGTTGTCGGTAGCTGGTAACACTGGACAATGTTGATAAAGGAGGGTAGTCGTCAAGATGAATCAAGGTACCCGAAGTTATAAAAAACAGTTGTCATTCGACGGAGCAGAGGATTCTATGCCGAACCGCCGTAGAAGTTTCACTTTTTATATCTGATTAGCGTGTCCTTATTTTCTGATCTTGTGTAAATTATTATATTGTGAAATAGCTTCTATAACTAACCACTAACCCAAATATAAGTACTCTCAGTGGTGGATAGTCTATGTTAGTTTCTTTTACTTTATTTACCATGCTCGCAATCCTGACAGACCGATATTAGCTATAACTGTAATGATAGATTCACCCCTACAAGATTCTGTTATCTGTCTTTTACAGAAACATGAACGATCATACTTAGGATAAAACTTGATCCCGTTTGAGCTTTAAAAATAACTTAACAATCTCACCGAAAACGCGAAAATATAATCCAAGATTTAAATCTAATCATATTGTGGTCGTCCTTCATAATGTAAAAATGTAACGAAAATTTCCATCTACCATAAAGTTAATATAAAATTCAATATAACTGAAATGTCTATTTGCAATGGATGTCGAAAAAGGTACGCACAAACGGTCAATATGATCGAACGTCAAAAGGTAAGCCAAAGGGCAGCGTCTGATGCTAATCAGAAAACTGGTGCGTGGCGCAAGTTAAAGGCGTTCTACTGTTTTATTATCTACTATTTTTATTTATTCTTTTTTGTCTACTATTTTTCTCTGCTGCACCGGATGACGTCATCATGTCAACGCGGTGTCATTGGAAACATGCATGCGCCACAGCGGTATGCAGAGCTATGACCAATTTGCTCGGATATGACGTATATTTTCCCAGTATTTGGTTTATAAATACTTTTGTCTTTTAGTTCTTGTTTGCATTACATTAAGACGCAAATAAATAATTTTGCTTATTTTCTTCTTCTTGTCTTTTATATGTTTCTTATTCATAAGTTAATCCTCGAACGTTAGGAAAATCCTGGTCTTCTGAAAGACTAATGGGAAATTAGGGGTCCAATACGTAGAAGCACTTTAAGAACGTTAAACAACGCCATTATGGTCCAATATTTCTGTTATACTACGAATATTTACTATAACTATTTTATCAAAATAAAGTTACAGCCATGACAACAAGGTAAATTAAAACTCTGAATCGAACCAGTTCAGGTTTTAAATTGCGGCATTAGATGGTGTCCAGAAAAAATATATCACGGATCATAAGGGTATTTTTTGTTATGCCCGTCAGGGTCCATAATTGATACCTACCTAACGTTAAGCTTACCACCTAAAATCTACATTGTGGAGAGCAAAGAAATAATAATGAATATGAAATAAGCTTTTTAGCAACCTAAATTATATTGTTTAACCTTAATTACATTTTATATGAAATCTTCAGTTCCTACCTACCCACAATCAATAAACCGCAAAAATAACCCCAATTCGAATTCCCAAACAGAATTTGTTAAGCAATACGGAAATATTCTCCTTTGCGGACAGACAGAGAGCAAAAGGAAAACAATTCGTTTGTCCGAACCACCGCCACGTTCTGTGTGGAATTTACTTTTTGCGAACGACACCTGCAATACGGGTTATTTGATGATTCCATTCAAAAAGCTTTCCACTGAATATTTCATTCACTTTCAGTTCTGAAAAAAGTTAATGAGGCACCTAGTAGAAAAAAAATAGCCTTTCCCATCGTGGGTACATTAAAATGTGACAAACGGATGTTGCAAAGACGAGCACCTGCATCCTCTTCTATGATAATTCATTTACCTCGCTCGCTTACTTCGTCCAAGTGTTCTTTTTTGTTACTGAGGCTACCAGTGCACATCCGACTGTCACCGGATTCATGCTCTGGATCGATAGGAACCCCCACTGCCTGACTTTGATAAGCTACAGGAACGGCTTCCACCGGGATGCAACCATTCATGGTCATGGTTGAGGTCATTAAATTGACTTCGCACACAGGTTGGTCGCTGCAGGCTTAACATACCCAAATGGGTTTTGAGTATCTCCGTTGAACTGAATATGACAGCGATGATCAATGTTCGTTAAAGCCACACTTGCGTGTATCAACCGTGTTCAAACACAAGGGACGACCTCAACGTGGCTACACCTAGCGCTGTTCAAGTGGCCGCGTATTCACATCATCACCAATCTGTTGATCAAGCGTGGTGATTATCAGTATTATCTTCCCGACCGTACCGTATCGCTCTAAATATAAAGAAGCTCATCTTCAGCAGAAGGTATCTACGGGCTATATAGTATGTGATGGTATAAAACTAGGTGTCACTTATATTAGTAAAGTAATGGGATGTTATGGGGATAAGGCAGGAATAATTCTAAATGTTAATTATACTACACATATACCTACATAGTCCGTCGGAAGACATAGATCGTTGAATAAAGGACTCAGCCATAAGCACGACAATTTAGGATGTCGATACGATAAATTATTACAGTGACTAGTAGGCTGTGTCCGGTAGTGATATCTACATAATCTACGTTAGTAATAGCAATTGATGTAATTGTTACACAATGCATACTGCATCCAATTGTCCTTAGAATTGCTTTGATTATGATACATTGCTACATATTCATCAGTTGTTTCTGTTGCAACTTTAATGGTGTTTTGCTTTTGATACAATGAAGTTGTTCTATTTGGCATCAATTAATTTTTGATGATACTATTCTTGATTTCAATCAAGCTCTACACAACATAAGTCTTCTTCCTCTTCCTCTTAGCCTTTTCCCAATTACCTTGGGGTCAGCTTCCAGTCTAACCAGATGTGGCTGAATACCAGTATTTTACACGGAGCGACTGCCATCAGACCTCCGCAACCCAGTAACTGGGCAATGCCGATATCCTAAGGTTAAACCGTTTGTCAGACTTTCGGGCTTCTGACTACCCGTAACGACTGTCATAGGTATTCGTATGACACCCGGGACCGACAGCTTAACGTGCTCTCCGAGGCTCGGAGGGGTCTCGATGTGTAACAAATGGTCACCCATCCACGGACTGACCACGGCAAGCGTAGCTTAACCTCGCAAATCGTACGATCGACGCGGTTGTTATTTAGCCACGAGCCCCTCCACAACACAACATAAGTAATGGTAATAATAATATGATCAACTCAATCTCACCTTACTCTCACCACAGTTTCATTTCAGTCTCACCTCAGTCTCACCTTAGTCTCACCTCATTTTCACCTTTCACCTGTCAGCCTATCGCAGACCACCGCCTTTCACTAAATCTTGTTTTCAAAAATGGTTAGCTACAAAAATCCCCTATAAATCTCCGGCCTCTCGTGTCTTACGCCAATGTTCTAGTAGATTGAGGGTCCCGTGGTCACTCCGGGATAATATCATACGGTGTTCGCAGGGCCGATTCCCGAGGGCCTTATTGTCGGAGCAAATTTAACGGAAGGTGCGCACAATTCGGTGTTGTCACGCACCGTCGCGATTTGGAAGGAGGTGGACACTATTAGGTTAGAGACAATTTTGTTTAGGGTCCTTAACATTATTGGGTATTTTTGGAGGGCGATTAGAGGATAAAATGTTTGAGACGTATTTGTACAGTTTTCTTGGCTTATTTTTAATTTGGATGGTTTTTGAAAAGTCCTTAAGTCTATTGGGCAAAGTAATTGAGCCAATAGTTTCAGAACTTATTTGATCTGCGTGTAGCACTTTATTGCAGAGTTACTTATATACCTTTTCTGAAACAACACGTTGCCCGTAGTCACGACGCTGGTCATGGGATTGGTCACTGAAGATCTAACGTTTGGGAACGAATTCGGGAGGTCCTTTAAAATTATTTTCTTCCACAATATATATCACGTTTTTAGGAAAGAATATTAAGTTTTGTAGCTACAAACGCCAGATTTTCTCTGTTTCTGACCTGATCTGCATTTGAGAACTGTCATTTGCACCTTCACACAGGGATTTAATTCACAAAACCAAAATACGTTGTGCACAGAATACAAACACTGTCATACATACAAATATGTCGCAAATTCGGAAATTAAGCCGGTTCTGTGAGGCTTTGTTACGCAAAAAGTAGAGGACGTTGCCACTAGTTTTACCTTTAACATCCTTTGTGACAGTGTGCGATATTACAGCGGTACCCCTATGCATTAACTTGTTTTTCGTTAATTGCACATTGTTCGATGCTAGCATGCAGGAAACCTGATTGGTAAAAATTTCGGAAATAGTGTACAATTAAGTTTTGATTTTAATAGGATTGGTATAGATGAGGTTTCATAGTAAACCAGCAAATTACGAATTTAACCCGGCGTCATGGGCGTGGAAAATGTTACGCGGACGTGGGGGTGGGTCATTATGACCCGATATTTAGACTTAAGATATTTCATTTTTTTTAAAACAAATTACAAATTTTTAAGTTAATGGCTTTATTGTTTCATGATTTACTAAATGAAACAAGAATGTGTATTACATAACATTTTAATTAAACCTTTAAACCTATAAAAATAAAAACACGTAAAAATCAACAAAAGTGGCGTTCCTTAGCCTAATCTCACATTTCTTAGCATTAATTGACCGAATTTTTTTTATGGCACTTTTTTTTGAGACAGACATCTTAAGAAAAAAAAACTAAAAAAATATCAGACTCATCATCTTCTCGTCGTTATCTTTCCTCTCGATCCATTTTTTTGGTGTACCGAAAAAATATAAATACGTTAATAACAAGAAACGATAAATCAAGCATAAATTGCAAAAAATAGCACCAAAAGTAATGACAAAACATAAAAACCATCTATGGAGAAAATGGCTCAAAATTGTTACATCGAGTACGGGGTGGGTCATATTTACCCTTTTTTAACTTTGGGCAAACGTAGCTCCAAGCACGATCGCCGTACAACTGTTTCTTTGTCAATAACGCTTAGCGCAACTCTAAAACTCCAGCTACTGAGAAAAGCGTTGACGTCGCTTGCGTGGTTACGAATCTGTAAGCTAACAAAAACGTCTCGGGTCATTTTGACCCAACCCCCATGACGCCGGGTTATGAAAATAAATTATGATAGTTCTATGCAATTCATAAACCAGAACGACCAAAACCGCCTTTGCATTTCTTGTAAATAACTTGAATCGTCACAAAAAACCAAGGGAGAAATGTAATTTGAAATTCTTGCACAAAAAATAATCGCTGTCTTGCCACAGCATCGCACACCGTCCAACACAGTCGCCTGTTGAGTTAGCAGTTTTGCAATTTGAATCAACTCACTTATTAAGTCTGCGTCATGAATACGGGATTAAACTCGCTACGAGCCACGCTAATTAATTGAGATATAAAATAAACATCCCATCGCCCTCTACTTTCATCTGACTTTTTGACTTAAGTATAAAAGAGTTTCAGAAAAAGTGTTTGCTGTGAAATTCTGTCTTAAAACTGTTTTGTTGTTCCAACATTTAATGAATAAGAAGTGTTTTTGAACTTTTGTGACAGACGTTTTTTGATAAGTTTTCATTTAAGTTTGCGTTTTAGTTGATTGCGAAATGGCTCATGTTTCTCGTCACTCTATAATTTAGATTTTATTATTCATATTTGGAGAATAACTTTTGAAACTGCTGACGAAATAAAGCTAGTTAGAGTTATACATCTCAGGCTTGTCTCTAAGGTATTAATTAATAGAAGTTAAACAATAACATTGTATGTACATTGCGATCAACTAGATGCTACTTAAATCTTGTTCTCGTGGTACGGAGAAAGACAGAATCATATTCTAGATATGTTTTAGTTTATTATTCATTTATAATTTAATTTAACTGAAGCAATTTTAAAGCACATATTTTTCAATGCACTTATTAGATAATGTTGATAAAATAGAAAATGTATGTTTTTTGTTACTGAGCAAACAAAATTCTAAATATACACAAAAGGGGCCCAAAAAGTATACAACAGTAGCTCGTGGAGTTTAAACATGGATCAAATTAATTGCCTCAAGGCACACATACAATTTATTATAATTAAGTTGACTCTTAAGCAAAGGAGATCCTATTGAACTGACACACTTCCTGTTTCAAACCACCTTAGAAACCATTTTATCAGTAGGTATTATTTAATACTCGTACATTACACTGTATTTCATTAAGTTCAAGAATGAATTCCTTAACTGATAAACAGGTCAGATAACAGCTTCTTTATAGAAAACCAATTTTCCCAAAAGATCAAATCGGCTTTCGGAGTCAATTATATGCCGCGTCGTGTACGTCGAGCGAAGGGCAAATACTAACAAAATTATTTGAAGTTCAACCTTTTGTGGACATTATTTTGGGATTTGTATGATTTGGACACGTGGTTCGGTTTCATTTGATTATCAAAAAGAAAACTTCGCTTTTGCTGAGGCTTGCTTGTTATCTTTAATAAACTGGTGCTCATTAACAGATGATTTTACAAATTGATGATGTAAAAATCGATAAACCTATAGATACAGTATATCTTCAGTTCATTATCGAGAGTATAATTAAACATTACACATGCAGTCGATTGAGATGGGAAAGCTAGCTAGATGGAATGAACTTCTATAAATTATAGATCAGATTAATTCTTGAAAGCTGTTTGACATCCTCATTTCACACGTTCTGTCCAGCTTTTTCCCAACTATATCGGAGTCAGCTTCCAGTGTAACCAGATGCGACTGAATACCAGTATTTTACACGGAGCGATTGCCATCAGACCTCCGCAACCCAGTTAATGGGCAATGCCGATATTCTAAGGTTAGACCGGCTGTCAGACATTCGGGCTTCTGATTTACCGTAACGACTATCAAAGGTATTCGTATGACACCCGGGACCGACTGTCTAACATGTTCTCCGAGGCACGGAGGGGTCTCGATGTGTAATGAACGACTGCCCGCGGTGAGCGCAACTTAACCTCGCAGATCCGCGCGGTTGGTAATTAGCCATGAGCCCCTCATCCTCATTATACACGATACAGGTAAATTAATTACAACTGTTAAGTTCGTGTATGTAGATGACATACTACTATGTGTTCAAAAATTTGACTTTTCATGCAAATTGATGAGTTATTGGACCCATCATTATTTATAAGGCTGATGCTATTTTAATCGACGGAATGAAAAATTACGATCAAAATATTCGACAACAGAATTAACATAACAATGTGATGATGTTTCATTTAGTACAGTGTGAAACAATGGCAGTCACTAATGATGCAGCGATTCTGATTTGAAAATTAATTTCAAATATGTCAAATACCAAATGTGCTATAATGATATTTAGTTGATGAAATGGAGTGAAAGGCTCGTTTACATGACATTACAGTCTCTGATCTCTAAAGGACTAGGCAGACCTGTTTAGTACTTATTGATTTTAAAATAACATAACATCACGTATTTCCCCAAGGGTAGGTCAGAGGTGCATAGTAACACCTTCATTTCGCAGTTGTGTTTAAGTCCCACGTAACAGGGGGCGAGCCTATTCCCACAAATCCAAACCTCGGCTGCTACTGAGGAATTCCAAACGGAAAAACCCAATAACACTTTGCCCGCCCTGGAGATCGAACCCAGGACTTCGCGATTAGCAGTCGCACTTGCCACCAGTAGACTAACGATGCAGTTATTGATTTTCTTATAGGAAAAGGTAATTTATAGTTGCATTTATTTTTAGATGGGTGTTTGTGCATGTAACATTTGTGTCTGTTAACGCGTCCATGTTGAACAATATATTCAAACAATGCTAGGATAGGGCAACGTTTTTATAAAAACTAAACGGGTATAAATGTTTTAGGCGATTACAACACCGTCTTATCTAATGCCGCCAAAGCTATTTTTAGATACATCACACTGGATATTTCTGTTTTCCCCGTGTGTATTAATTACAGTCGTTACTACAAGGCTCGCGCAGGCAGGTCGTCCCGATAAGGCGCGCCGCACATTACTCATCGCGCACACTTTGTACCGCACTCTTCAGATTGGAACGATTTATGTGCGGAACCAACGATGTGTGTTCACGTTTTTATATGATGGGAAATATTGAGTTGCCTGCTTACGTCATATGTCATTCTTACGTAGGTACTGATGAAGAAAGCAAAGAAGTGTATTACGCGGATGGACAATGGACTGCGAAGTAGTTACTACTGAGTTGATTGATATTGTATCTACTTATAACCTGATACCTCAGCAGTGATAGCCTAGTGGTGTGACCGTCGGACCATAGGTCTCGAGTTCAAACCTAAAGCACACACCTCTGACTTTTCGGATTCATGTGCGTATTGTATAATTATCACTTGCTTAAAAACGGTGAAGGAAAACACCGTGAGGAAACTGGCATGCCTGAGAGATATTTCTCGACGGCATGTGAAGCTAAGTCAGAGGCCCATCGGAGGCATAAACTGTGACACCAAGTTAGTCACTAACCACACGAAAAAGAAAAATAACCTCATGATGCAAGAACTAGCGTACCCCTAAGCATAGAAAAGTAGAAATTGTTGAAAGATTATAATCGTTTGAGTTTTTCACGATTAGTTATTTTTAAGCCTAAAGCACGACAAGCGCGCGTCGCGTGCGTGGTGCGTTTCGTCAGCGAGCTCGGGTGTGTCGCACACCGCTCACGACGCGCATTTGGTCTGCCGAAGGCTTTAAATACTTAGACTAGAACGGGATACGATGAATGATTGTAATTTAAGAGTCATACACAAGAATATCAAGGGAGGAGCTCGTGGCTAATTACCAACCGCGCGGATCATAAGATTTGCGTGGTTGAGCTGCGCTTGCCGCAGTCAGTCCGTGGATGGGTGACTAATCGATAACACATCGAGACTCCTCGTAGCCTCGGAGAGCACGTTAAACAGTCGGTCCCGGGTGTCATACGAATACTTATGACAGTCGTTACGGGAAGTCAGAAGCCCGAAAGTCTGATAATCTTAGGATATCGGCATTGTCCAGTAACTGGGTTGCGGAGGTCAGATGGCAGTCGCTTTGTGTAGAATACTGGTATCCAACATAGTTGAGAAAAGACTAAGCAGAATATAACAAAAGAATATCAAATGTAGTCTTAAAACTGTTAATAGTAGCTTGCAAAATGAGTTAATTTGTTTTTTCAGAATGGTAGGTAATCAGTTTAGCTACATTTTCATTGCTCCAGCTATAGCAATATAAAATTCCACTTTACAACTACAAAATGCGAGGTGGAACCCTATAGGCGGTCCACACGCGACGCCCACAAAAATCACGTTACGTCCATAGCGCACTGATTTGCGGTGACAGTGTCCGTTAGGATCGCTGCACAGCACACGTATAAATGTATGTAATAGCGCTGCGGTGGACGCGGTGTTTGTTCGCGACTCGTGACGTCAGCGCGTGTGGACATAGCTTTAAGTGGCCAAAGAGTATGGATAGTGTGACGGTGGCAGATGCATTACGAAATTTTTGGTTATACTTTTCAAGAATGTAATGTTACCTATTTTTATGAGGCACAGCATATGAGCAACTTTGAGATATATGTATGTAATAGAGTTTCACTCTTCGTTAAAATTGGGAATAAAGACGTAATTGCGTTTCTCTGTAAAACTAAAGAAATAAATATCATTTAAAGCCTTTATTTCAGGTATTTTTATATCTTAACAAATATAGAAATTATTATCTTTAGGAAAGTATATTACTCATAATAATTACCACCCACTTTCGTCTATACTAATATTATAAAGAGGAAAGATTTGTATTTTTGTATGTAACGAATAAACTTGAAAACTACTGGACCGATTTCAAATTTTTTTTGTCGTTAGAATGCTACATTAGCACTGAGTAAAATAGGCTATATTTATTACTGGAATAAAACTTCTTACGCAGGCGGAGCCGTGTGGACACAGCTAGTATTTCATAAAATGTCACTACTGTTAGTCGTGACATCTAGTAGGTTTTGTCGATAACGCGGCAAAGTCAAACTTAAAGAAAAGAGCTTGTATGTGAGTGAAGCTATTTTCTTTACATATATTATATCCGACTATTCCACAATATAATACTACACTGATTTGCGATGTTAACCCTTGAGAGATGGTGGAATCCCGTAGACTGTCACCCTGCATAAAGTGGGTAAGGTAGTCGAAGCTGGTTCAGGTGTATGCAATAGCGGATCCCGCAACTCGGCCATAGGTCCTCGGTGGAACACCATGGTGTTTTAGCCGGTAACAGACCGGCATAGCCCTAGGGCGGAGAGTAGCTATGAAGATTATTCCACGTAACAAAATGTTGGTCATGGCTGCCTCCTAGAGGCCGCACCAGACTATCCACAAACACTGTCGGAAAAGGATCACAGACTAATCACGTGTTATTTTATAGTCGTTAAACAAACAATCACGGACTGTAACGGTTTATAGCTCACAAACAACAGACCATTATTAACTTTTAGCTTTACCAACCTGTCCTATATGCGAGACAGTTAAAATGCAGAGTTTTAGCTATTTTGCATATTAACCTAGTACTATTCCTACCCTAGTATGTTAAAATTCATACTACACTGGCCTGCAAAAATAAGTATCACACTTTAAAAGTAAATATCATTAAAAGTGTAGTACTTATTTTTGCAGGCCAGTATATTTTATTTTTTATAGAGCCTTTAGACTGCTTCGTTGGTCTAGTGGTGGCAAGCGCGACTGCTAAGGTCCTGGTTTCGACCCCCAGGTTGATCAGTGTTGTTGGGTTTTACCATTAGGAATTTCTCAGTAGCAGCCTGGAGTCTGGATTTGTGCCCGATTAATGGCAATAGGCTCGCCACCTATTACATGGGACTTAAACATAACTGACGAAATGAAGATGTACTAAAACACTTCTGCCGAACCCTTCGGGGAATACAAGACGTGATGTTATGTTTATTTTTTATTGCAACCCAGTTACTGGGTAATGCCGATATCCTTAGGTTAGACCGGTTGTCAGGCTTTCGTCTGATTTCCCGTAACGACTGTCATAGGTATTCGTATGATACCCGGGACCGATGGTTTAACGTGTTCTCCGAGGCACGGAGGGGTCTCGGTGTGTAATGAATGATCACCCATCCCCGGACTGACCGCGGCAAGCGTTGCTTAACCTCGCAAATCGTGTGATCAGTGCGGTCGATAAGAACCCACGAGCCCCTCCCTCACAGATTATAATTTATTGCTTTGCTTTGTTCGAACTTTATCTCCTATAATAAAAACATTTTACGTATTCTGTGTGTAAAGTTCTCTCAACAATGAACTAATGCAGCCATACTAACAAGCAGGCGGGCCAACCGTAGAAAAATATTAAAACGCCGTAACGTTGGCTGTACCTACTTCTCGCTGATGGAAATATTCAATGGTATTCCGAAGTTAGAGATTGAGCGCCGGTGTGTTGAGAGAATGTTGTTAGTGAAAAATGCCGTTTTTTTATGGCAGATTTTATTTACCTACCTGTTATTTTTTACTACCTTTGTTGTTTGTTATTTTTTATAAAAAAAAGCACTGATAGTCGTGGTGATAGTAGATAGTAGTGGTGTGACCGTCGGACTGTCAAGTCATAGGTTTCGAGTTCGAATCCAAGGCACGCACCTCTCACTTTACTCATTCATGTGCGTATTGTATAATTATCACTTGCTTAAAAAACGGTGAAGGAAAGCATCGTGAGGAAACCGGCATGCCTGAGAGATATTTCTCGACGGCATGTGAAGCCAAGTCAGAGGCCCATGAGCGGCATAAACTCTGATACCAGGTTAGTCACTAACCACACGAAAAGAAAAAGACCTATTTATAGAGTTTACTGTCGATCTTTTTTCTGTAAAAGCTGCGGCGTGTAATACACAAGCTGGCCGTAAAACTTCAGTTGTAAAAATAAACTGTTGTGAAATAAGTAGAAAATAGTAAATAAAATACTACAATACAAACAAGCTATTAATAAATTGTATGGAGAATTGAAGGAGTAGGCTTTAGATGCCCAGCGCTTAATTTAAGGATGGATAGAGAATCTGCGACTGCCCCGAGGACACGGCGCTGCACACTTTGCAGGCGTGTCCAGCATGGGGGTCGCAGCGCCGCGAACTAGTCGCGGCGATCGGCGGTGACCTCTCGCTTCCGGCCGTGGTTCTGTCCATGGTCGGGAGCGAGACTGCGTGGGAAGCCATCGCCTCTTTTTGCGAGGAGGTGATGGCGACCAAGGAGGTAGCGGAGAGAGAGAGGGAGGCCGCTTCTTCTCTCCCTTCTCGAGCTAGACGCACCGGGCGCCGGAGGGCGCGTGACGATCTCCGGCCACCCCAGTGAGTGGCCTGCGGGCGGCGGGTTGGGCAACCCGTCGCCCGACCAGTAACGGGCCCAGGGAGGGTGGCGCGCTTCTCGGAAGGATGTGGGGCAGGGGAGCAACTGCCCCACCACAGGAGAGGTCCACCAGAAGAAGCTGGTGGACCTCGAGAGAACCGAGACCTGCCGGGGTCGCGGTGCATGCAACAGCGAATCCCGTGACCCCGGCCTTAGGTCAGAAGGAGGGACACCGTGGGGTTTTAGCCGGTAAAAGTCCGGCACACCCCCCCGTCTTCCCCAGACGGGGGATAGTCCATGAGGATTTCCCCAAGATAAAAAAAATAAATAAAAAAAATAAGGATGGATAGAGAATATTCAGTCTGTTCTCTGAATATTCTAGTAGGTAGTCTAGTAATCGGAATAGTTAACATTTTTTGTTTTTATCATAACCGTAAATTTTAAGATCAGGATGATGTACATTATAATATCAGCTATCTTCATTAAAAAAATAATGTGTTTAATGGCTATGCACTGATTTAAGACTTTTCACTTTCCCCACGATTCTCAAAGCAGCACGTATGAGTTTACTTGTCGAGATCTCCTCCCACAAATTAACCTGAGGGTTGGTTGAGAGCTCCGCATTCATAGGAGGAGCACCTATTAAATTATTTAGCTCCTCAAACTTGGAGATTGTAGGATTTCCGGTTCCGGCGTAGATAATATAGGATATTAGATTGGTTTTGGTGTTCTTATTATATCAATGAATAATAATTATTTAGGTGCAATAAGTGTTGCCTCGTTGGTCTAATGGTGGCAAGCGCGACTGCTGATCGTGAGGTCCTGGGTTTGATCCCCAGGTCGGGCAAAGTAATATTGGGTTTTTCCATGTAGAATTCCTCACTAGCAGCCCGGAGTTTATATTTGTGCTCGGTTGATAGCAATAGGCTCGCCCTCTATTACATGGGACTTAAACATAACGGCAAAATGAGGGTGTTACTATACACCTCTGCCTAACCCTTCGGGGGATACAGGCGTGATGTTATGATATGTTTAAGATACGGGTTAAAAACGAGAAGCGTGCTTCCTCAATAGTTGAATATTCCAGTATGATGAAAAGTGATTACCACCACCTATAAACACCAACAACACCATGAGCATTGCTAGTGTGCTGCCAATCTTAGAGACAAAGTTGAACAATCTCGTGTGTCGTCTGTAATTTCACCGGCACCCATACACTTCAAATTGAAACACAGGAATACTGCTTGTCGACAGAAATAGGTATGCTGGTAGTACTTTACGAATAAACTCACAACTCACTTGCTCTTTCTTTCTGCCTAGCCTTTTCCCAACTATGTTGGGGTCAATTCCAGTCCAACCAGATGCGGCTTTACACGGAGCGACTGCCGTCAGACCTACGCAGCCCAGTTACTGGGCAATGCCGATATCCTAAAATTAGACCAGTTGTCAGACTTTCGGTCTTCTGTCTTGCCGTAACGACTGTCATAGGTATTCGTATGGCACCCGGGACCGACTATTTAACGTGCTCTCCGATGCACGGAGGAGTCTACTACTACTAAAATAATACTGAATTATGTTCAATATTTAATTGTGATAATTATGTTGATAAATTTATAAACATTCAATATTATGGTTGCGGTGTAAAACTTTGACCGCGTCAACAGAAGCTGTCACTGCGTTGACCGCTTGTCAAAAATGTGGTAATGTCTGCTATCAACTAGTAATTTTAATGAAACAATTTTTGCTCTGATTTTGACGCCTGAATTTATGAATCAGGACCGCACACCAACGGTACCTACATGGAATGAGTATACCTATACATAAATATGATCAGGGTAAGAGTGTCATAGGGTTGTTGACATTCAAGTCAGACGAACTGATAAGTAGGCGTGTTTGTGAGAAAGTAACTCACAAGATTCAGTATTATCTGAGGCTTGATTTTTATTTATACAGGGTGTAAACAAAATCATGTAATTCCTTAAAACCACGTGATGTAGATACTGCTGACATAGATTAACTCTGAACGGGATGCATTTGGATTAAATAAAAAAAAATTACAAGAAGTAAACATGATTGTGTTCTTAACATGAGGCATTTCAGCGCCCCTAGTTAAATGTTCAGGGTTCCGTTCAAGGTTAATCTATATCAGCAGTACATCACGAGGTTTAAAGGAATTACATGATTTTGTTTACATCCTTTAGTTATATCAGGAATATGGGCAGGAGCGGATGCTTCTGGATAGTGGATACTTGCGGACTCATAATAATATAAGTACTTCGATCATCAATCCGATCGTCAAGCGTTTGCTGTATCTACCGACCTTGGTAGAAGGATACTGTTCAACAGTTCTGTTCACTGGCTGATCATGATGATAATTATTCTCCTGAATTCGTAGTCACCAAGGCATTAGAACTTAAAGGCATCTAGAATCACGTGACTAAACACGTCTAGCTAATTAACTCCAGAACTTTCCAAGTTTAATCCTCGTCAGAACTCCATTCATTGTACTGCAGATGGTATCGCACTATTGCCTTATCTCACTTACCCTGGCGAGCAGCTAAGTGCATCCTGTGAGGTGGCGTGAAAATAGTCAGGTGTTTATTTACAAATCTTATCTACAGCAAACTGAAGTTTGACTTGCATCAAGACAGTATGGTTTAGTGTGATATTTGGAAATATTTCCATTTGTTTGATAAAACAACAATGTTTAATAAGCGTAAGCAAAATTTTTGTGAAAAAGTCGATGCAATGACTGTACGATTTGTGAAACTTTGAAATGAACGTTCGATTATTTGGACATTCGATGAAGAGTTTGTCGATCTATTTATTGATATTCGATGATTTGGAATTCAATATGGCGTAGGTCACGTGATTTAAATAGCTTTGCGTCTTCGATTATCAATTTGGGCCAAATATGTAGTTGGTATTCACCAGCTCTAGTCAAGGCCAGTTTAGTTTCAGTTGACGAATTTTTAATTAGTCGTCATCAATAGATAATTATGATTACTTACCTACGCTCAGCTGCTATAGTCCTCTTACCAGAGCATAGGTTTAGAAACCCAGGTTTCCAGTGAATTATCTTATACAAGGTTAGTCGGAAAGGGGGTACTAAGCCGAAAAAGTGTTAAAGTACCTATAATAATGGATAACTTTTGTTTTCCAACTTTCCCCAAAAGTCAATAGTTCAAGAGGAATAGCTATTCAAAGATTTCATAAAAAATACGCTAAATTCTATCTATCCTCAGCTATGATCAGACGTGTTTATATTTTACGTCATATTTGGGGTCACGAATTAGAAACTCCATTTTCTGAATTCATAACTAAAGCAGGAATGAAGAAATTTAGAAAAATCTAAAATAAAAATTAAATTTAAAATTTAAAACACCCCCGACGCAAAAAAAACGAACTTTTAAAAAGTCAAAATCTAATAGTATCGTTTAGCCATCAAATTCGATTGAGTAACACCTATATATTTTAATTACAGAAATTGATGGATGGCACGATAAGGTTTGCTCGTTGAAATGGCGATATAATATCGCGTCGGGGTACCGCTAAAGTAAGTCAGACCCTTCATTTAATTGACCATCTATTAATTTACTAGCTAGCTAATTTACTTATCGGTACCCCGATGTGATATTATATCGCCATTTCAACGAGCAAACCTTATCGTGCCATCCATCAATTTCTGTAATTAAAATATATAGGTGTTACTCAATCGAATTTGATGGCTCAACGATACTATTAGATATTGACTTTTTAAAAGTTCGTTTTTTTTTGCGTCGGGGGTGTTTTAAATTTTAAATTTAATTTTTATTTTAAACTTTTTAAACTTAGTATTAATTGCCACAATTGCATTGTATGTAGAATCAAATACTGATCAAAACGAACCCAAACACGACATATCTGCTATTATTTTTTCAAGAGTGTACTAGTGCACTGGTTATCCTGGCTGCAGCATCAGACCACGAATTTCATAATCTTGCATAGTTATATAGCATACATGAGTGTTTCAAATTTTATTTCACACGCAGGTATGTTTGAAAGTAAAGTAATACACATTATGCGTCTAAGAACCCTACCGCAGCTAACAAAACAGCTGATAACCTTGAAATGGCTGAACCGATTTTAATAAAACATGTCTAAGATCACACGCTAGAAAACCAGCTTTTAAATAAAAAAAATCGCACTCAAATCGGTTCACCCGTTTAAGAGCTACGGTGCCACAGACAGACACACACACAGACAGACAGACAGACAGACAGACAGACACACACACATAGCGGTCAAACTTATAACACCCCTCTTTTTGCGTCGGGGGTTAAAAATAATTCCGTATGGTTTTTTTTAACCGAATTTTTAAATTTTAACACTCTTTAACACAATCACCAGGGATACATTAAGTGGCCCGCGGCTTAGTACCCCCTTTCCGACTAACCTTGTATAGTTAAATACATACTGCATTTTATCAATCTGAATATTTAATCATTTGACCTATTTTACTGAACGATGAAAGAGACGGAGTATTTCAACTCGCAGCCAACACGAACAAGGAATTACTATCATTGGAATAACTCTAAACGTTAAAAGACAGAAAATAGACTAACTTAGACTAGCAACTGTAATACTTAGTGTAAGATAGTTATCAGTTAAACAATGGGCACTGAACACGCTAACCGACTCCCTATTTAACGGAATCTGATCTTTTGAACTACTAAACACGTTTACCCTTTATTGCTAGGATTATGTTTTGCAGCGGGATGTTTGGAAAACTTAAATATGTTACTTTTTGGTTTACTGAAGTTATTTTGGATTAAGTATAGTGATATCGTAGCGAAAGATAGTCGGGCTGCATTTGCTTAATGTCACTGAAGCACTTTTGGACTGATGCATTAAAAGTTTTAAATACGATATCACATGTTAGAACAATTTTCAACAAACATACATAACATCACGCCCGTATTCCCCGAAGGATTGGGCAGAGGTTTATAGTAACAGCCTCATTTCGCCGTTATGTTTAAGTCCTATGTAATAGGGGCTAGCCTATTGCCATCAATCAGGGACAAATCCGGATTCCGGACTGCTACTGAGGAATTCCGCACGGAAAAACCCAATAACATTTTGCCCGACCTGGAGTTGCCTCGTTGGTCTAGTGGTGGCAAGCGCGACTGCTGATCGTGAGGTCCTGGGTTCAAACAATTTACACTTGTTACTATAGCAACTTTGTATAATACCTGATGCCGACTCGCCTTTTCGCACGTCTAAATCAAGACACAAGTCTTTTACAACTCACTTCACTATGTACTTAATAATCATAACTTCATCTAATACGATGCTCTTAAATAAGTATTTATCTAGACCTTTAGAGAAAGTACCATTAACGGCTGGTCCTGCGACAAACACATCCAGTAATATAATTTCTCCTACACCGTGAATACAACGCGCTGTTGGCATGCGGTCAAATCAGGGTAATTTAGGCACTGAAACAATCAAAATATGGGTGCAGTAAAATTGCTCGTCGACGGCAGGAAGTTTTAGCGTTGTCTGTGAGGCAATTACGACAACAGGTCACGCGATGACCGCACCGGTTAAGGTAATGCTGATCAGGTGCGGCAACGTGCAATGGGCGAGAACCCTAATATCATCGACGAAGAGTATTAAACTAAACGTTTGGCTGAAGCAGACGTCAAAGTTTCAGTTCAACAATAATTACAAGTGAACTCAAGGAATAATCGATCTAACCGTTGAAATGAAAATAAATTAAGAAAGACGTTCCCCGAAAATTATCCACACTCATTTTTTATTAAAATTAATCTCAAACTGAAAGCAAAAAGAGCCTTATAGAAACATCTCAGTCGGGAATTTAATAGCCAGCAATAATAACCGGATGAGGTCTAAAAATTATCATAAACCTAACACTGAAGTCGTCCTTAGGGAAAATATGAACCGTGTCAGCTGTGCACCCAAAATCTTTTTATTCAGCCTTATGTCAATGGCATAAAGCCTATTCTAAATGCACCAAAAAGTTTGCAATAGAAAATGTGAACAAGGGTATGATGCACGTGGATTTTGGCAATTTGAACTTTAAGCCAAGAGCATAAAGTTTTTACCAAGTGCAGCAGGCAAGTTTGTAGTTCCCAGCCTGCGTATATCGATAGGCAGTGAAAGGATCGACGGACCTCCTTTATGTATTATTCATGGCCCGAATTGGTGTTTGTTTAAATTTGATGTACAATATCTTACACGGATTGAAATTTTGTTCAAATTCTTTATTTGACATGTAAATATTGAGATCTATTAAAAGTTTGTCGATTTATCTTTTGGCTTCGATAGAACTTCTAGCTTTATCAATATAAAGTTGGCAGCA
This sequence comes from Amphipyra berbera, assembly GCA_910594945.2. Classification (NCBI taxonomy): domain Eukaryota; kingdom Metazoa; phylum Arthropoda; class Insecta; order Lepidoptera; family Noctuidae; genus Amphipyra; species Amphipyra berbera. The sequence continues at coordinate 714,540 of OU343136.1, read as the reverse complement.
ATCAAAATTTCTATACTCGTAGTATCACATTTTGTTTGACATTATATTGTATATCTATACAATAGTTTATGGATGAAAAATTACTTCTACGATAACAAAAGATCTTTATATTTTCAGAAATCTACGAAAATTCAAGTACGGTATAATACGGTCTTCTAATTTTTCTTAGAAAAACTAAGTTTTGCCAATAATGTTTGACGACATGATTGGCGCAGTGGTTTAGCGATTGCCTTCTGCGCTACGGGTCGTGAGCTTAAATTCCCTCACGGAAAATAATGTATTTGTATGGCCGACACAGTTGTTCCGGGTCTAGGTATTTGACCTTGTGTGATTTGTGTGTGTAAACGCACACACGATGTAGGAGAAATCCTAGCGTGAGGTATCGCAATTTGTTGAAATGTCTTACTATCTTCCCATGATACTGATTTGAAGTGTTGGCGTGGTGGACCTCGGCCACACTATAATCATAGGTAAAGAGTAACGTTGTTTTTACCAATGACTCTTAAAGGGCCGCAGAAATTGTTGTACTTACAACAAAAATATGATAAATAAACAAAATAAAAGGACAAAGAAATTTAATACCTTCATTTAGTATACGAGGTTTTAGACATTCGGGAGATTGAATCAGCAGTCGTCGTACCTATGGTCATTACGGCCAGTGGCTTAATAGATAAGAGCCTCGACCAACATCTGATGAGGCTCTCACTGGGCGGCTGGACCAAGGACCTGATACAGAAAGCGGTTCTTCTGGACACGGCGCGTATTTTTAGGAAGAAGTTTTCTCTCTGAGGCCCTGACCACCGGTAGCTTGGACCCTATTCCCGATACCGGTAGGCTACTATTTTTCATATTTAAAAAAGTATATATTTAAATAAAAAAATGTAATGAAGTATGTGTATTTAATGAATAAAGATGATAAATAAAATATTTTAATTTATACTATAAAAAGTACAGTCAATATGTATTTACTGCATATCCTGTCCGTAATCCAGCATGAAAGCTATAAATTATGTCCGTTTTCCATTTTAAAGAATTATTTATTTTATTTCTCTCAATAATGTTCGTGTTAATGTAATGCAGAATTAAATACGAGTAAATAAACAACATAAATTTTGCTATCATAAGTCTTATTTCATTACTCTGATAAATTATTTAAAAAGTTTCCAGAACTTTCATTGTTAAGAATAGATTATAAATCTTTTGATCTCTCAAGCAACTCCCAACTTTATCACATTGTTTGCATTAGTCTGAGAACAAATATCGTTTACAAAGTCTAGTACAACAATAGCTTACTCAGGATCCCCAAAATACTGCTTCAAAACCCTTCAAGCCGTCCCATCTAAAAAAATCCGCTACACAACTGACAATAGCTACACCAAAACAAAATTCCTTATTCCATTGCTAATCTTCTTTAACAATGTTTCCATCATTTAGTACCAAAACAGCAATGGTATCAAAAACGTGTCGAGTATCGATCTTGGGGTCTTGGTAAAGATCTTCCTGATCAGATTGACGGGCATTTATTTTATTTATCACTAGCTCAGCGCGCGTCAGTTCCCGCTCCACGACTTTTATTGCGCCTCCCCGCGAGCAAAGTGAATTTTGATGTGGGCCTTTATGTATTTCAATGAAACGTTTACAGTTTTTTGTTTTCTTTTTTTTCCCCCTTGTTTCGCGTGCTTCTTCTTTAGCTTGTTAATTTGGAGATCTATTTACTGGTGGTAATGTTGTAAAGATTTGGAGTTAGCTGTCAGGGGATTGGCGTTTTACCATGAAGTGAATGTTCCGAGGGATGTTTTATTATGATTGGCTTGTCCGTGACATTTTTTGGAGAGATCAAGAAGGGGTGCACTTAATTGATGGTGTATCTTCTTCTACTTTTATGACTTGTAAACAAAAAATCTCGCTGCATTAACGATGTTCTCTGCTAAATTGTCAACCAATTGTAATTAACCCGGTGGAAGAAAATTAATTCCACTTAATGGATCATCCTATTACTAATAGTACAATAAACTTGCTAATAAGAACTTATACTCTCTAATCCACCACTTACCCAGATTACTACACTAAGTCCATTACAATCCAAAACCCGTTAGCTCTAAACTTTCATACGGCCATCGCATGCCCAACTGGTTTGCCATATCTAAAAGCAAAACGGCAAAAACATTCACCGTTGTGACTGACATATCCCATAGCTTCAAACGGAATTTAATTTCAATATGTTTTTGCACTGAGTTCATACCATCATCAGAATTTGGGTCACGTTAGTGAAGCTGGAAATGCAAGGATGTCACGTGTTAAAAATCTTTAATCTATTTTTGTTTTACCAAAATACATAGTAATTATTGTGGTTCTGATCACTTACATTTTTAGGTGAAGCCTTTGCCGAGGCGTGGATTGTTATGGGTTTAGTAATTAAATATGATTACATAAAGGTTGTACCTACAAAGTATCAATTAACGGCGAGGCACTACTTGAAAATATAATTATAAGTAATAATAATAGAGCGTTTCAAAAAGTACAAAGCGAAAAGTTTCCTACCGATTTTCTATCTACAGAGCTGTAGCAACATTTTCCCTCCGTCAAATTTTACGACTTTCAGAGAATAATAAGAAGCTGATATATTCTGTTTTTCTTTTATTTCTAAATCTGCTTGGAATGTAATCCTTAGCTTAATTTCCCTTTACGGGTTAGCAAAACCGTAACGTACCTTTCAAAAACACGCGATGACATTAATTTCGTATTATTTTTACCTGATTATCCTGGAATTTCGTGATCCAATTTTGTCATTTTACATATGTTACATGTCTGTATTATTTTATAAGAGAAAGACCCTGACGTTTTGTGGGATCAGTAAAATATGAAGGAAGGTTCGATCTAATGCGTTTTAATGGGTACTTTCCACAAATTAATAATTCATATTAGATAACAAAATCTTCAAGAATCACGAAATAAAGAAACGGCATGAAACGGTCCAAGTAACAGGCATTATTTCAAAACTTAGAAAATATAACTATAAGATCAAAAACAATGTGAACACTTTAAATGAATACATTATGAGTATCAAAGAGAATACCCAAAGAATTCACATTTCTGTCTTCCTCAAATTCTTTCTCCAAATAATGTTATGAATTCATCAACATTGGCAACCTTATAATATCCGGCCGTCCGGGGCTCCGGACAGCATCACCCGATTACAAGGACACTTGTCTTCATCACGACAGAGTCCCGGTTTGGGAGACAGTTTTTGCAATACCGATACAAGTTTAGTTGGTGTGAGGCTCGGGACTGAAATGAGATAGAAACATAAAAAGACTAAACGTAGATTATCCAATCAAACGATATTCATTGAAACAATATCCATAATGTATAATGCGGTCATTAAAATGTTGTATTAAAGATGAAGAAACTATTGATCGTAAAATGTTTATTTTGCTTAGAAGATGTCTAAATCCATTAAACACATACAAACACTTATGCTTCAGCAGTTTAAAAAAGTGTATTTTTAAACGATTCTTAAAGCAAAATGAATGTTCCATAATTATGATGTTCCAATGATAATTTATCATTTTGAAAATAAACCTTTTTTTTTTTATTGTGGGGAAATCCTCATGGACTATCCCCCGTCTGGGGAAGACGGGGGGGTGTGCCGGACTCTTACCGGCTAAAACCACCACGGTGTCCCTCCTTCTGACCTAAGGCCGGGGTCGCGGGATTCGCTATTGCATGCACCGCAACCCCGGCAGGTCTTGGTCCACCAATTGCTGGTGGACCTCTTCACTGTAGGGCCCCACCCCACGACCTCCTGAGAGGCGCGGGGGGCACCCCACATCACCGGCGCACCAGAACACATGGTACGCCGTGACCACCCCGGGGACCAAACAAGTACATGGGCGCCAGACTACCCCGTGTCTGGACCCCTGGTCCCCCTGCGACGGGTCAGGTTAGTGGCCCCGCCGCCTACCACTTTTCGGCCGCAGAGGATAGGGAGAGCGGCCAACTAAACACCGACACTCCTCTCCCCCTGCGGCCCCACCGCGTCCGCCATCTGACGGTGGCGGCCCCGTCAGGCCGCGGAAGGTAGGGAGAACGGCGCACCGTAATACCGGCACTCCTCTCCCGCCGCGGCCTCCACCCTTCAGCCGCAATGCCTCCCATACTACATCGCGGCCCTCCTCAGTTGCGATGTCGCCCAGGCGACACCGCAACCTACTTGACCGCTACGTCGAGGGCTTCCAGGCCCAAGCCCCGACGAGCAGCCCCTCCTCGGGTTCCTCTTCGCTTCACCGTGGGGCTCGAAGCCACGGCTACTAAGCCCCCCCGCAACGACAATGCGGGAACCCACCGGGGGGGTTGAAAATAAACCTGCCTATACTGCCTTCTTTCTCCCCATTGCTCTACAATTTTGTTTTATTTACCGATGGTGATTTTTTCAACATGGTATTTCTTACTTGAAACTTTTATAATAGAAGCATTGAAAATTATTCCTGGCCTTTAAGTACTTGTTAAGAGCACTAATAAGCCATTGACAGCTGTTAGTCAACAAAAAGCTTAATGTGTATAACAAAGATGTTAGTTTACAACGACGTGTTTTTTTGCCTGCGCTCCACTCGCTGTCTCAAAGTAAAGGTCCTTGTCGATAGTGGGAACATTTGTCTTCATTGCACAGGATCCCACGTTATTGAGGTTAGCTTTCTAACTGAAGTACGTGTACTCTAGTTTTGTTTTTATTTCCATGATTTCAAGGATCGAGGTCAGCGCTTTTTTGCTGTTTATTTAAGATAATCAAGTTCTTAATTTTAAGGTACTTCGAATCCCCAATGTTGAATTGAACGGATTTGTACGGCATGCACACACGTAGGTATAGTCCAGTCATCTTAATTTGTACAAAAGGTATACAAATCCTTTGATCGAGAAAAACATTCAGTTTCCTTTAATAATCCATTTAACATACATAATTATTATTAAAAAACCTTAACATTAAATTTATTCTTCAATTACGTTAGTTTTTTTAATAATGTGCACGTTTAATGGATTTTCAAAGAACACTCAATGATTTCTTACGATCAAAGGTTTGTTTACTTTTTATACAACAATTAAATGGCTGGACTATAAGTAAGGTGATACTTACGTTAAGAGAAGAAGCAGCAGCATCCCCAGGTTTACTAATACCAATAAGTATAATTATTGCAGTCACAATCCATTTATTTGATACGAGTGATTTGAATATGACAATTTTACTACCGTTCAGTGTATTCAAAAGACCATGTTTTATCTTAAATTATGATTTATACTAGTTAAAATCTAGCACCGCATATCTCATAGCATTTAAATTGTACACAACGCATAACTACAACAAACTCTAAATAACATGGTGCAATTAAATAGATTCACAGTAAATACAGAAATGATTCAAATAGCAATAGTTCGTGATTCAGAATGCTAAACCTATTACTGACTGATCAGCAAACATTCTGTACAACTGATACAATCGTGTCAGCTTTTCAATACACTTTAATTACAAACTATGCTTTTTGCGAATTTGTCGAGTGTTTGACTGTTTGTGTGTGGCTGGTTTAATAGAAATGTATTTATTTTGTGTAAAATACATCAATGTTAATATTGTTTGCTTTCTGAGACATTGGAGTAGAATATTTACTATTTGTAAATAAAAACCCCTCTGTCGCCGGACAAGTGAGTATGAGGCATTCAACTTGGCACCATACACGGAAAATGGTTATAGGCTCGCCACCTATTACATGAGACGAAACGTGGGTGTGCAGACTTCTGAAATAGGGGAACACATCTGCTTACCCCTTCGAGGTTTACAGGCGTGATTGTATATGTCTGTTTGTAATAACTGTAAACTGATAGAAATCATAGTCCATATGGTATATCTCAATCCCCTAACATCGTGAGGAAACCGGCATGCCTGAGAGATATTTCTCGACGACATGTGAAGCCAAGTCAGAGGCCCATGGGCGGCATAAACACTGATACCAAGTTAGTCACTAACCACACGAAAAGAAGAAGATCTCAGTCCCTCTGTATCAGATAAGATAAGATAACATTTATTTAATCACAACTAGAATACAAACTATCTTCCCACCTTAACAAAACCGAGCAGCATCCCACATCTGTTTCGGATAAAATTGCTCGTTCTAGAAAATTCTCAGTATTTTTGCATACAACTAACGAGTGACGTGCAGAAGTGGTACGTAACGAACAGACCGGAACGGACACTGTTTGTAGGAACCATTGAGAGACGCCAAGCCGGGAGTTGGGATGCGAAATTTGGAACATTTCATTTTGTTTGGAATTTCAAGTAGGGTTCTATTTTCAGTAATATATTACAGACATGTTTCTGATGCACTCTCGAAAAGGTTCTACTTATGTTTATGGTTTTCCTAGTCAGCTTTTTGCTGTCTGCTGTTCGACATAATTAGACTTTTCCCAAAAAACTAGATATCTCCCATAGTCAGTACGCAAGGCAGGTTGATTGGTGATGCATCTATAACGCTGCTGCTCGTCACTGCCCTGACGGGCTTGGATTGACAACTTAGTTTGTTATCCAGCCAATTTTCGGTCGTCAGTGCAAAAAATAACTAGATTTTGTGCTTTAGAGGAAACGCGGGCTGCAAAAGATTGGAAGAATACGTTTTTAAGCGATTTATTTCCGTCCCACCCCTCCCGTAAACCATTCCAATTGAGCGCGAAAGAGACAGCTGCGTGTCGGACTGATTTCTTCTGTACAATATTAGCGAAATCGTACTTTCGTATTTCCCTGTTTTTTTCTTCAAGTCTGGACCGATTTTAATATTGTTTTCTGTAGTAAATTAAGAAAGACTTTGGTTATGTCCGTATGTTTTTCTTTTATTTTTTATATTCGTCAAATTTGTTTGTCAGATGTCTGATAACGGTGGTAAAACCGGTCGATTTTTGTAAAATTTGTATGATAAAAAATATTTGTTCTAGTGACATTATCCAAGAAGGAAACCGAAGAATACGTTTGTATGGACTAAATGCCTATCTAATTTCCTCTTAAGCTTCAAGTAACAATAACATGACTAACCTTTTAGATGCCGTTTGAAAAAGTACCTACCCAGTACGTAATGATTCAGATAGCTAATTGAAAGTAAAGTTATTGGGTCGGTAGGTAATCATGTCATGTAAGTAGTAAAAGTTAATTAATGGAACCGGGTTTTATGGCATGCGTAGGGATGACCCTTTATAGGTATCACTTGGGTCGTTAAACGCAACACATTAAGACCATAAGTGGCTTTAAATGACAGCATACAAACCTTTGAAGTTTTAATCAAATTGGAGTAGAAAGTTCGAGATGATTACGTAACTATATTAGTTATGTACATTATTAACATGTGGAGGAACGAGCTATGGTGTTCCTTCAACGAAAAGGAAAGAACCTCCTACCAGGCGAGTCTTATGCCTGGCGGGCTACTGCCAACGGTTGATGTTAGAAAGTTGTATAAATTTTACGAGTACCTGCGTGTCAAATCTTGATATCGCAATGCAGGATTTTGTGACGTCATATTTGAAAGTTGTCTTTATTGTCGCTATAGTCTACTAGACATTCGTCGTGCTGCGTAGTTTGCATGTGGTTGATAGATGTCACCACAAAAAAAATCATTATTGCTTCTTGTTCTGTTTTGGATTAAAAGCCGGCCAAAAATGTTGTACAAGTAATTGATATTTTGACCAAGTTGAGTTTGTTATTTTGAGTAGCAAATTGTCGCTATGTTACAAAACTGTTTGAACCTTAGGAAAGTACAAACATGACTGTTTACTGTTCTGAACTTCTATTTTAGAGTGTAAACTACAAGCATAGTCTTACACGTCCGTAAACGTCCACTGCGGGACATAGGTTACCAGAAAAACAACGGTTCCTACAAATTAAAAATGAAATTGATTTCCGTTCGAACTCCCGGTCTATCTAAGACAAGATATACACGAAGAGGGCACAAGGAATCAATCGGACAGCGGCGAAGCTGTTTTCTTTTTCAATCAGTGGACGTCCTTTGAGAATTCATGTTTACATTTGTAATGCAAGCCGCTTCCCGCGCCACAGCCTAGAACAACATCGCAGAAAAGATTTCCTAGCTGACTTTTCATTTGCAGAGTTGAAAGAACTTTTCTGCACTATGGTATAAGGTGTGCGTATACTGTACATATACTGAGTGTAGTTGTTAGAAAATAAATTGAATATTGGAGAGTGCCTGAGATCCCTTCTTATTTCGCTCCCAGATTGAGTGTGGCTTTATTTTAACTCGGCACATCGTAAATGTTAAAGTAAGGTGAAATTATGGGCAGCCAGCAATAAATACGTGCGGGATAATGGAAGGCTGGCAACATTGATGTGGTTTACGACTGGCCCTGAGTATGTTGTGGAAACGGCCTATTAATGTCCTATTATAGCTAGCACGGTCGAGGTGTAATTGAGAGTTAGTGATTAATGTGATATAAAAAAAAATTACGTCACTTTTTGTACAATTAAGTTATTTTGTCGTTTTTTGACGACGCGTTTGGTGCAGTGGCTGAGCGATTGGCTTCTGCGCTACGGGTCGTGGGTTCGATTTCCACATGGAACAAATATTTGTATGGCCTACAGATAATTGGTCCGGGTTTGGGCGTTTGTGCATGTGAATATTTGTGTCTGTAAAACGCACCCACGATACAGGAGAAACCGAAGTGTGGGCAACGTTTTTTTATTAAAAAGAAAAAAAAACAAAGAATAGTTGTTTTTTTAAACACATAGCATCACGCCTGTATTCCTCGAAGGGTTGGGCAGAGATGTATAGTAACACCGTCATGTTGCCGTTATATTTAAGTCTCAAGGGGCGAGCCTATTGCCATTAACCGGGCAATAATCCAAACTCCGGGCTGCTACTAAGGAATTCCACACGGAAAACCCAATAACACTTTGCCCGACCTGGGGATCGAACCCAGGACCTCGCGATCAGCAGTTGCGCTTGCCACCACTAGACCAACGAGGCAGTTTTTAAACAGTACTTTCTTTTAAATTTTAACGTTGTTTTCAGGTCTATAACTATGTTCTCTCATGTCATTATAAAGGCTCATTTACACGGTGCCAGTTTCTTGGAGTAAGTATCATGCTATCTTTGTCTTTCTCTCCGACAAAAACAGAGATAGCATGAGACTTGCTTTAAGAAACTTGCACCGTGTAAATAAGCCTTTAAACATTACAACAGTAAGTATAACAATATATCCCGTGATTTGTTTTTTGAAAAGAGAATAGGTAAATAATATAACGATGCCTATTTACCTTAAACTAAAAACGTCTATAAGAATCAAAACCACTTTTCTTTTAGAACAACAATCAAAATATAATACAACATTTAAATATGTACCTAGACATAGATACAAGAATAGCTAGACATGTCCATCATCAATAACCTATCGAACTGAAGACCCGGCGATATTTTATTCATGTCTACCCGTTCCGTAGCCGATACAGATTTTGTTTACCAAGTACTAGTGTTTGTCCAAGATTTGCTCGCGTTTTCTTACTGTTTATTTAAAGAACAAGCTTTGCATAAGAAACGGAGACTGAAATAAACAGGAAAGGTAGAGGTTTAGCGCTGTAGGGCAAATACGGAGTATTTTACGATAATATTGTATGTTTGGGTATAAGTAGTCTCCAAATAATGCTACTCGTATATAAAATTTGGTTTTTGTTGAACGATATAGTGTGACCCAAAGAAATTTGATAAAATGGTAAACAATTTATTCAAAACTGTGGAGGAATGAGGTATAGTGTTCCTCCAACGAAAAGGGAGGATCCTCCAACCAGGAGGGTCGTATGCCTGGCTGGCTATTGCAGAACGGTTGATGATCTGCGTGTCAAATCTTGATATCGCGATGCAGGATTATATGACGTCATATTTGGCAGTTGTCATTATTGTCGCTATAGTCTGCTACACGATCGTCGTGCTGCGTAGTTCGCACGTGGCGTGGTAGATGCCGCCACAAAACTAAGTACTTAAACCAAAAATGGGTTTTAATAAAAATAATTACAGCCATAGAAATGGATATACATTTGATTTGATTTAAACAATAAATTAATTTTTAATATCAGTTTCAGATATAAAGACTCAAAAAGATTGTTTCTTTTTTCAACTTGGTTCGGGCCAGACTTTAGAACGGTCGAAGTTTTTTATAGAATTTATTTAAATACCGAAGTCCCTAGCAAAACTGAAAGAGTGGGTCAAGGAACTGCAAGTATACTCCACCAAGAAGAACATAGTCCGTTTAGTTGTAGGCAATAAGATTGACATGCATATCATTTTGGGACCCAGTGCATAATATCAGCAAGCACATTGGGTCAACCGCGCGACGAGCGCAACCAGTATTCCCAAGGAGGGTTGATGTCAGGTAGGCGGCCGGTCATAAAACAATAAGCCAAAACCTCTAACAACATGGATTTATGAAATACATGTTGTGCCGACCACACCTAGTGTGGGATAAGGGCAGGAAGAAGAAGAAGATTTAAATATCCTAATTAGACTCGTGGCTACTTACCAACCGCAGGGATCATACGATTTGTGAGGTTAAGCTGCGCTTGCCGGCGGTCAGTCGGTGGATGGGTGACCGTTCGTTATACATTGAGACCCCTCCGTGCCTCAGAAAGCGCGTTAAACAGTCGGTCCCGGGTGTCATACGATTACCTATGGCAGTCGTTACGGGATGTCCGAAAGTCTGACAACCGGTCTAACCTTAAGATATCGGCATTGCCCAGTTACTGGGTTGTGGTGGTCTGATTTCAGTTGCTCTATGCAAAATACTGGTATTCAGCCACATCTGGTTAGACTGGCAGCTGACCCGAAAAAAGGCTAGGAGGAAGATGTCCAGATTATGATAGTAGGATTGTGTATAATAACACAGGGAAATGGCATAGATTTTAGGTACTTATAACCATTTTGAATTGACCAGGTTGGGTTGTTGGTTCAATCCTGAAGATTTTTTAGGGGTTGGGAATTGTGCCATAGTCTTGCCTTATATCGAGAAGATATGTACCTTTTGATTACAAGTTTCGTGCAGTGGATGAGCGTTTGACTGCTGCGCCACGTGTCGCAGGTTCGATTCCCACTCGAAACAAAGATTTGTATGGCCTGCAGATAGTTGTTCAGATTTTTGTTTGTGCATGGTCATATTTGTGTATGTCAACGTACACACGATACAGGAGAAATATTAGTGTTGGGCAACGTTTTTTAAAGATATAAAAGAGCTTTACCCTTCGAAATGAACAAGCTAAGAACAGTGAACACCTCTATCTGACCCGTTGGGCAATATTTACAAGCGTAAGGTTTACGTACGGGTAAAATGTTCTTATACTAAACTAAATACTAGGTACAAACCGCAAACAGTGCGTTTATTAATATTAGATGGTGATAAGAATTCCTCTTGGGATATATTATTCCTTTTTCTCTCTACGTGATCGGAATGGCGCCAGCTAGCTACTTTTCTTTGTAACAAATAGTTATGTGAACGGTTTAGATAGGTATAGTGTATTATTTGCTGCTCTGAATTTTATTTGAATATTATTACGCATACAATGTTCAGAAGGACGTAGTTACTTATTTGTGGGTACTATTTTGGGTACTATTTCTGCCTTTCGTTTCTTTCTTTATTTCGTTTCGTTTCTTCTTCTCTCACGTGACTTGCTGTACGTGCCGTGGTAAAAAGATTAGCAGGTACAGTCAGTGAAGTTGGTAGCGGAGCTGACTACCCAGGGTGCGCCGTACGTACATAAGTATCGTCACAAACGTAGTGGTTATCTTTCTGCACATAAATAACTTCGCTGCTCTTTACTATACTAACAACAACAGATAGCTGTTTATTGCAGTAAATAAACGTGCAAATAAACTCCATTTAAAACGTATATTCAGCTCGAAATGTACGTAACATAGTAATCTCGCAATGTATCCCGCAAACTTGCACAAACATTATCAAACGAAACTGTTTACAGCGCGCCGAGTTTCCGCAACAATTAAAAATGTAATAAATCTTTCAAACTGTAACAGAGACGAGCGAAGCCGAAAGTCGAAATAAAGCGGGCCATACACGAGACATAATAAACACGGCTATAAAACCGCGACCGTGGCCCCGACAAAAGTAAACAGGACATCCGTTTAAAAAACAATGCAAAGTGCTGTATACAGAGCACGCTGGAAAAAAAATGGATATTTGTTCAGCAAACGAATTTCGCACAGTCCAAACAAACTTTTTGAACAGAAACCGCGCGGAAACGTGGCCGGAGGAGCGAAACGTGAACGGATGGGTTTTCGAACGGAATTTTTTACGAAACGGTTTAGACGAACTTTTTTTGCGAGATAATTCGGTTTAAAATTCGACGCGGACGCGTTGACTGTTTCCACCGAAACGAGTAGTTGTACGATAAAAAATTGTTTTTTATAAAATGTGCGACGCGGACATTGGCACATGCTGACGGTACGCGCGTGTACCTACTAAAATAATTTATATTTTTTATAGTTTTTGTATGGTTACACAAAAAAAATATTTATGGTTCAAACACTGTTTTTATGTTTGTGAATTGCTAGCTGAGCTTAGAGCAAAACATACCGAACGTGGATAATGAACTGGTGACACAAAAGGAGATGTTTTATGGCAATGTGCCCACCCCATTACATGGAACTTAACTCCGATATCGGTGAACTATGGGTGAACGTACAACACAAAGGTAAACCCTCTGTCTGTTAAAGACAACAACAGAATGGTGTAGGGGTTTATCCATCATTACGGTTATAGCTAATATCGGTCTGACAGGATTGTGAGCATGGTAAATAAAGTAAATTAAACCAACAGAGACTCTCCGGTTGTCTATTGTTTACCATAATCATCATATTCCCGAATTTCGTTTGCCCGAATGTTTTGTTTGCCAAAGACATATGACATACTTTTAATTGCCCGAAACTTAGATACCATAAGATACGAGTGCCATACGTATTGTTTTTCATATTTTTAATTGCCATAATAATTATTAGACATAATATTAAACGCCATAATGATTATTAGACATAATATTTAAATGCCATAATAATTATCTAACCTAACTCAAATGGCACCTAACCAAACTACTTCTGGGTGTTTTATAAAAAAATAACCTAACCTATCCGAGCCGGGGTGCCCTAAAGTCCCGATTGCATCCAGTTTCTCCTGATATAACAACCGTTACACACCCAATGTCGATGGCAAATGATGTTATGGCATATGATAATTATGGCATGTGATAATTAGGGCATGTGATAATTAGAGCATGTGATAATTAGGGCTTACAATGATTATGACAAATGATGTTATGGTAAGTGATTTTATGGGAAACAAAGCTTCTAGCACGTGACTAATATAGCAAATAAGAGTAGGGCAAATGAATATTACGTCATATAGTATTATGGCTGTTGACTATTATGGCAAATGATATTAGGGCAAATAAAATTCGGGCAAACGGCGGTATACCAGACTCTCCACCACTGAGAGTACTTATATTTGGGTTAGGGGTTAGTTTTGGGCACCGGGCGCCAGAGGGCGCGTGACGATCTCCGGCCACCCTAGTGAGTGGCCTGCGGGCGGCGGGTTGGGGAACCCGTCGCCCGACCAGTAACGGGCCCAGGGAGGATGGCGCGTCGTGTCCTGCGCGCGCCTCTCGGAAGGATGTGGGGCAGGTGAGCAACTGCCCCACCACAGGAGAGGTCCACCAGAAGAAGCTGGTGGACCGAGACCTGCCGGGGTCGCGGTGCATGCAACAGCGAATCCCGTGACCCCGGCCTTAGGTCAGAAGGAGGGACACCGTGGTGGTTTTAGCCAGTAAGAGTCTGGCACACCCCCCCGTCTTCCCCGGAAGGGGGATAGTCCATGAGGATTTCCCCACGTGAAAAAAAGGGATTAGTTACAGAAGCTACTTCACAATATAATAATTTACACAAGATCAGAAAATAAGGACAAGCAAATCATCAGATATAAATGTCTACATTCAATGAGAGAAAACAGGGTTCACGTAATAAAATAATAATGAAATAAATAACAAGTATTTAAATTCGATTAAAGAAATTGAAATCTTAATTTTACTGAACTGATGTTTACCAGAAACATTTCAAACAAATACACAAATGTATTTTTTAAAATTAAAATTACCGCTTTTAATCTGACACGCATAGCAACAGAAACATTTCAAAATCTACTTACTTCCAAATTTAAAGAAACATTCCAGAAAGCATCCAAATTCGAAAGGCAAAAAACGACATGTACTGGCAAGTCAGAAAAAAGTAGCCGTGTTAGATGCGACTTCAAACGTTGCAAGATGGCGTGACGGTACCTAATGCAACTTAACATCGCTCGACGCCTGGATGCTAGCCAGCCGACACGATTTGTAGCGTGGGAGCTGGGACTATGGAAATACAAAGCCGCAGAGAACAAAAGGCCATCTACAAAAACATGTCTTTGTAGATTATGTTCTTAGCAGCCATCAGTCTAGAAATATACTAATTGGGTAGATTTTGCTTGTGAAATATTTCCAGAACTGAAAACTGGTGTGGTCTATGGATGACACAATTACATTTGATTTTTTTTAGAATTACCTTTATTATATAGAATATAGAATTCTATCTATTTGACTAACACGATAATACTAGTCGCAGTGACACCAGTCCAGCAGCCAGAACAGCGGATGACTTCAAAATAATGTGAAAAGACTGGAATGTGATTCTGAGGAAGTTATATTTAGAGAACATGAAAGAAAGGCACATGAATAACGAAGACCGCCTTTACTTTAAATTGGTTGAGAAATGACTGTCAATAATAATGACAGCTGCTCAGAGACTAAAGTGGAACATGGTACTTTACAATCAGTAGGTAGTAGGTCCGCTGATCTTATATTACAAAGTGATAAAATTTGTCGTGGAATGCCTTCCTCAATTGCATAATCACCAAATTTGAAATCCACACTCCCAGTTCAAGTTCTTCACTACACAGACAGGAGCGTTCCGTCAACGTCCTACCGTCTCGATTTAATAACATTTCCGTGGCAGCAAACTTTATTAGCCGCCCATAAAACTGAATGCAGACCGCTAGCCCGCCACTTTACCCAGGGAACCCTCTGGAAACTATTCGTAGGAGCACCTCTATCATATTTTATAACTCTTTACGTCATTCTCTTAGTTTATTAACAAGGATTCGAGTGAGACTAGCTGGTGTACGTATTATAATACACATTTGTGTGGCTGTTATTCTATAGTAGGCCTCAATTCTTGGGTTTTGACGAATATTTGTGTTGTCGCGATATCCAGAGCAGAGATGAAGTTACGCGGTCTTTGCCGTGTACGTTTGCAAACTATTCTTATCCAAAACTAGCGACCCGTCCCGGCTTAGCACGGGTGGACATTTTACCCGTTTTTGCAATATTTTTCATTTATGCTCCAGTCCTATTGGTCGTAGCGTGATGTTATATAGCCTATAACCTTCCTCGATAAATGGATTATCCAACACTAAAATAATTTTTCAATTCCAACCAGTAGTTCCTGAGATTAGCGCGTTTAAACAAACTAATAAACTCTTCAGCTTTATAGTTACAGTATAGTATAGTACAGTATAGTAGTAGTTGAATGAGTCGTATAACGAGTTTGAAAAAAAAAGGAATCTGGGGGCACGGCAGTGCGCGTATGCGTATTTTAAATGTTCCTTGTTTTATTTTTAATCAAATCTGTACCACTGTAAAGTGTTCTAGCGGCACACTTTATACTCATATTTATTACTCATGCTGCGTTAGTGCCAAGACCGAAAATATGTTTATAAAATGAAATGCCAGACTTGGCTCTACATGAGATCGCAGAAACTGTTATGGTAAAAGAGTCGCGAGACTTGGCTTGACATGATTTTTTGAACGGGTGACATTATACCTTATTTCTGATGTGAGACTCATTATATTGATACAAAGATAAAAAACAGCAAGAAATTGCGAGCAACTTGAAGTAGGTACTGTTTTTTTATGCATTATGTTGACAAACAAGCCGTCGCCGACAGCCCACCTGATGGAAACTGGTTACTGCCGCCTATACAACGTGTTACAAAAATACCCTTGTAAACAGTATATAGGCAATATTTGAAAACCATAGTATGACCCCAAAAAAAAAAGAATTTGGATAAAACATAAAATAATCATGATTGAAACGCAACCCTTTTTTATTTTAGTATCGTTGGAAAATCCCCATGGATGTCACTCGCTCGGGGAAAGCGAGGGACTTAGCGGCTAAAAACCAACGGTGTTCCTTCTCCTAACCGTACGGCCGGAGTCGCGGGATTCGAAAAAGCATGCACCGCAACCTTGAAACGCAACCCTGAAAACATAAAACTAAAGAGTAGACTACCCAAAAAGTTATTTACATTCTTACCTAATTTTCTCTGAGAGATAAATGACAACAACCATAAAAGACTACTTGATTATTTGCATTTTTCTGGGGAATTATGAAACACGTTGTATACACCTACAACTTTAAGACGATGACTGATGCTTTGCCAACCTAAGAGACAAAGTTTATTTATTTATTTTATTAGGATCTCCAACAAAGAATACACCTTACATACTATATTATCATGAATATAAACGTTTAACTATGTGCTTCCTCAATTATAGGAGACCACACCATGCAACAAATAGAAAACAACAAACAGTAAATTACAGTATGAGACAATTTGACGTGCTATTTAAATTGACAATTTTATAATTTTATACAAGGTTAGTCGGAAAGGGGTACTAAGCCAAAAGGGTGTTAAAGTACCTATAATAAAGGATAACTTTTGTTCTAGAACTTTCCCCAAAACTCGATAGTTTAAGAGAAATAGCGTTTCAAAGATTTCGTAAAAAATATGCTAATAAAATCTATCAATCCATAACTATGATCAGCTGTGTTTCCTATTTAGGTCATATTTGGGGTCACGGATTAGAAACTTAATTTTCTGCATTTTTAAATAAAGCAGACATGTTGTTTTTTTGAAAAAACTAAAATAAAAATCTTTTTGCATATAAATAAAAAATATCGAATTTTGAAATTTTAAAATTTGCTTTAATATAGTCATCAGTAATACTTTAAGTGGCGCGCGGTTTAGTACCCCCTTTCCGACTAACCTTGTATAATTTCTAATTTTTAACGTTTTTTAATATGAAACAAAGGACCACGTAGTAAGCGTAAAATAATTATCAAAAATCAAAAAGAAACAAAAAGAACAGAACAGTAGTAAAAAGAATACATAATACACAATGTTGTAAAGTCTCATGTGCCTGCAATGTCACCGGCACCCATACTTTTCAAACCAGAACACAGCAATGTTGCTTGGCGGCAGCAATAGGTAGGTTGTACTACTTCCCTGGCCGAACTGTTTTAGAAGAAGCTCTACTATAACTAGTTAGTTAAATAGTAGTTAAACTTTTCTTTCAGTACAACTATACACTATAAAACTTACGAGACAAGAATAGTGCATACTTCTTACTAAATTCAATCGTATACTTAGTTACTATAGACTATAGGAAAATACCAATAACGAGTTTACTGCAGCAAGCCCATGAATGCTAAGAATGCTGTATAGTCGGGCAGGGGCGGGGTAAGGGCGCGGGGGGTACATATCTTCCTACATTAAGACGAGTGGAGCCGCGGGCAACGCGAGTAATAAAATAACAATATAAGTAATCTTTTTACTTTTTGTTTTAACATAGTGACGCCATTGGCATAGTTTTAGCAAGCGTGGGTGGGCATTTTTAGGTCCTGAGTTCGATCTTTCCAGCAGTGATAGCCTGGTGGTTAGACGCTTGCCTTTCATTCAGGAGGGTCTGAGTTCGATCCCGGCCCACACCTCAGATTTTTCAAATTCATGTAGGATTAGAATTTGATTATCACTCGAGTTAACGGTGAAGGAAATTTTTCTTATATTGAGAAAAGGGCCATGCCCAACAGTGAGACAGTAATGAGCTGATCATGAGTTTGATTCCCAGGTAAAGACGTTTGGTTTGCTCCTCATAAATCACTGCTATGTAATGTTAAATGTTCATATTATAGTGAAGTAAAACTTTCCCTACTTAAAAGTAAATAAACATTTAAGTTATTTTTTGCGCTGACTCAACAGTTTTCATGTTTACTTGATGGGTAAGTAAAACTTAAAGCGGTCGTGAGTACCTATTTGTAAAACAGTTAAGAAATAAAGTTTTGAGTTAAGAGGACGCAATTAATTATATGAACCAGTGCTAGAGGTCGTATTTAGTGTTCAAGTCGCGGGTTTGATTACAGTATCCAAATATATTTTAATTCATTTAGTTTTTTTGTTACTTAAGATTTTTCTTATAAATTCCTGTGAAATTATAAGTACCTACCTAAACAACGAGATAGATTCCTGTTAACTTTTTGGAAAAAAGTATAATGCTTGCTGTTATTGAAAACTAGAAGGCTGATAACATACTTTCGTAATGATGTATGTATGGTAAAACATACTTTCGTTTAAATCAGAAATGGATTTGTAAGGGCCCAGACAGACAGACTCCATCCCGGTCGCAACTGCAACTACCAAATGCAGTTTGAAGGCAGTAAGGATGCAGTCAGCACAACTGTGTGACAACTACCGACTGGACGTGCACTTTACTTGCAGATACGATGTGGTATTAATGAACGAAATATGATTTAACATAACATCACGCCTGTATTCCCCGAAGGGTTGGACAGAGGTGTATAGTAATACTCTCATCGCATGTAATACGGGGCGAACCTATTGCCATCAACCGGGCACAAATCCAAACTCTGGGCTGCTACTGAGGAATTCCACACTGAAAAACCCAATAACACTTTGCCTGACCTGGGATCGAACCCAGGATCTCACGATCAGCAGTCGCGTTTGCCGCCACTAGACCAACGAGACAGTTACAAACGGTTAGTTAAATATGATTTACTAAGGCTCGATTTTACCAATGTCGGATAGCGTTTATCCAAGGAATAAGACAGACGTGTTGACAGAATTTCTATACGAAAGCTGTCAAAATGTCAAATTTATTCCTCGATTAAAGTTATCCGACGTTGGTAAAATCGAGCCTAAGTCTATTTTTAGCGAGGATCTATTCCAATAGTGTTTCATAAAAATCAGACGCTTGTTCATTTCTGTGACATCCATAAATAGGACATCGAAAATGCAAATAAATAATATTAACATAATATTTACGACCAATCATTCTGTTGTCAAAGTTTTACTGCCATTCAAGTATATTTACTGGCTCTTGCCAAGATATTTGAATAACAACATGTCGTAAAAACAAGTAAATAGGAACTGTTGCGAGCGAGGGAAAAGTTGAAAACTCATTTCTCAATGTTTATCAAATAATAACTAGCTTAGCTGTTGTAATAACACAATTTGTTGTTGTGGAACAAAGACTGTGTTAGGTGTTTTTTTAATAGTTTACCATACACGTTCTGGTATGTTTCCGGTCTGTTATTGGTTTCTATTTTGGTACCTGTTTGATACTATATCTATGATTTTATTACGGTTCCGTACTAAAATGTTAATAATTAAACTTTTTAACAAAAATAAAACCGACTTCAAATTGTCTATCTCCGAAGTTCTTCATCAGATCTTCACCAAATTTGAATGGGACCACTTCGAAAGAATAATCTTTCAAACAAAAAAATAATCATTAAAATCGATTAACAATCAGCAACGATATCGCGAAACAAACATACAAAAAAAAAAAAACATGCAGTCGAATTGAGAACCTCCTCCTTTTTTTGGAAGTCGGTTAAAAAAGGAACCTTTATGGTACGACTTCGTCTGTCTGTCTGTCACAGTTGCTTATTTCAGAAATTACTAATGCTACGGTCTTGAAATTTGGAATACCTAGTTTTAAATAATGCTTACCCATCTATATTGAATCGAGAGGCTCGTGGCTAAATAACAACCACGCCGATCGTACGATTTGCAAGGTTAAGCTGCGCTTGCCGCGGTCAGTGCGTGCCATGCCTCGGAGAGCACGTTAAGCCGTCGGTCCCAGGTGTCATACGAATACCTATGACAGTCGTTACGGGTAGTCAGAAACCCGAAAGTCTGACAAACGGTTTAACCTTAGGATACCGGCATTGCCCAGTTACTAGGTTGCGGAGGTCTGATGGCAGTCGCTCCGTGTAAAGTACTGGTATTCAGCCGCATCTGGTTAGACTGGAAGCTGACCCCAAGATAATTGGGAAAAGGCTAAGAGGAAGAAGATCTATATTGAAATCCAACTGGGGCTGAAATGGCGGGTTGAAATGTTAAAGTGGGGTTACTATATCAAGTGGGGTATCATATGAAAGGGCTTTATTTGCACATTATAAAATATTTTTTTTTTACCATTTATGCCGCATAGTTTTTCACTTATGAGGAAGAACGTCTGGAAAAATACTATTCCCCCCTTTACATCCGAAGTTTGCACAGCGAAAAATCTAGAATACACAGAGTTGATGGCGGTTTATGTAAACATTATAGGAAAAATAAAATGATGTCTATAACTAGCACAGATTTTTAGAAATCAGCAAATTTATTTTACAAGCAAACGCAGAGTACGGTTAAAAAAAAGAAAAAAATATTTTGAAAATGGAAAAAAAAATCTCTAACGGTACGGAATCTTCGGTGCGCGAGAACGACTCGCACTTGGCCGGTTTTTTATGTAATCTGTTGGCAAACAAGCCGACGGCCCGCCTGATGGAAATTGGCTATATACACAACTAAAACTAGTTCTGATGCATTGCCAACCTTAAAGACAAAGTTGGAAAGTCTTATGTGCCTGCTCTGGCACCCTTCAAACTGAGACACATCAATGATTCTTGGCGGCAGAAATAGGATGGTGGTAGTACTTCTCAGGACGATCTTTTTCATAAGGTGCTCTACTAATACTAAAATAATTTAAGGATTACATAATTAAGATTTTAGGAATAGTGATTTCAGTCCGTTTTCGGCACTGATTGTCACGTAATTAGAATATTTTTAACTGCTACGCAGGCGCTACGTCGTAGCCAACATCTCGTCTACGTCCGCTACAGACTCGTAGCTGACAACAGAATCGAATGACGTTTGCTGTAAATTACATTATTAATTATTTTAGTTAATAGTTTGTTCATGTTCTAAAAAGTACATCATAGTAAGTGTTTCTGGTGATAATAATAATATAACATCACGCCTTCCCCAAAGGGTTCGGCAGAGGTGTTTTTAGTACATTCTCGTTTCGCCAGTTATGTTTAAATCCCATGTAATAGGGGGCGAGCCTATTGCCACTAACCGGGCACAAATCCAGACTCCGGGCTGCTACTGAGAAATTCCTAATGGAAAATCCCAATAACACTGCCCGACCCGGGGATCGAAACTTTTTTTTTTTTTTTTCTCGTTGGATAATCCTCGTGGATGTCCCTCGCCCGGGGAAGCCGAGGGGGTCTGCCGGACTCTTACCGGCTAAAAACCAACGGTGTTCCTTCTCCTGACCTTACGGCCGGGGTCGCGGGATTCGCAAAAGCATGCACCGCAACCCCGGCAGGTCCCGGTCCACCAACCCATGGCGGACCTCTCCTCTGTGGGGCCTTGCCCCACGTCCTCCTGAGAGGCGCGCACGGAACGGGGATCGAACCTAGGACCCCATGCTCAGCAGTCGCGCTTGCGACTACTAAACCAACAAGGCAGTGATAATAATATACAGCTTTTATTTCCCAGTACTTTATGATTACGAAAACTCTCAACACAACACTCATATTAATTATTCCATGAAGAACCACATGTTTTCCGTTTTAATATTAACCTAGAAATAAAGCACATGAGGCAAAGTTGATGATTCGCCTAGGTACCTAAATTAGTTAGCTAATGGTACCTCCGGGCAGGTAGGTGCCGGTCTTAGGCATTATTAAGTACTGGCCCAACATACGTAGGGACATGAATTACGACGGTACTCTGAGGCGATTAGTTTGCAAATTGTATTTATAGGCGATTTTCGGTTGGGTCTGTCGATAACAACCGATATAGGTAGGTACTATTAAATAGATAATAAATTTTACCTACGTATAAACCTGTTTTTTTTATAAAATGTTGAAGATACTATAATCTAACTGATATAACATAACTTCACGCCTGTATTCCCCGAAGGGTTTGGCAGAGGTGTATAGTAAAACCCTCATTTCGCCGTTATGTTGAAGTCCCATGTAATAGGGGGCGAGCCTATTGCCATCAACCAGGCACAAATCCAAACACCGGGCTGCTACTGAGGAATTCCATCCGGAAAAACCAAATAACACTTTGTACGACCTGGGGATCGAACCCAGCTGGGGATCAGCAGTCGCGCTTGCCACCACTAGACCAATGAGGTAGTTAACTGTCAATTAAGCAAATATAAATTTGCCTGAAGCAAATTTGACGACACGTTTGGTGCAGTGGCTGAGCGATTGGCTTCTGCGCTACGGCTTGTGGTTTCGATTCCTGCACGGATCAAATATTTGTATGGCCTTCAAATAGTTGTTCCGGGTTTGCGCGTTTGTGCATGTGAACATTTGTGTCTTTAAGCGCACCCACAAAACGAGAAATACTAGTATGAGGTAAAGTTTAAATAAAAAAAATAAAAAAGTGGTTGTAGGTACGTAGTTTGATAAAACGAGCGAGAACTGTAACATTCGTAGAATATACATAACATGTTACAGGAACGTCTCTTACTTATAAACGCTCTTCAGTTTTATTACAAGCGCTTTCCGTAAACACGAGTATTTCCTAAGACCTTGAACAGTTTCAGTGAAGACGAAAACAATTCTTAATAGTTACTGATATAGTCCGCGCAAGAAAATATTACCGAACATGTAAACACCTATCTAATTACAAAACGTCTATTTCCGCTGAAGGACTTAGTATAGTCCACTGTAAATACCCGACTGGCTAATTGTAATTTTTTACGTATAATTCCAAATACCGGCCTTTTACCGAAAAATTTGCAGCAAAAAACCCAATAACAATTCACCCAACACGGCTATCAAATATAATAATTCACATTCGGCAAGTACTCTCGTGAATATTAATTTAACAAAAAACAATACATAATAAACGATAGTTAAATTACCTAAATAAATTATTTCCTAAATGCTTTATAAGTCATTACAAGTTTTATAAAATTTACATTACAGGTTCATAATGAAAGTTGTAGGTAAATAATTCGATTTGTTTATATTCTTTGCAAACAATTTAGCGCCGACTATAGTACATATTATTTTGAATGCCTATCCAGTCTTTTCCTAGACATTCAAGCTCAGCTCACAAGCCACATAAAGTGATTCTCACAGCACTCCGTTCCTCCAGGGGCTCATAACACCTCCTTAAGCCCACCTCTCCTCATTTTTACGATCAAAGACGGACAGTTTTATTCCTCCTTACCCCAATTATGAGCCACTGCCTTACAGAAGCTTCGGAAGCTTTACTACAATGATTTTGATTTGATTGAAATGCTTACATTGCGAAAAGATTACTGGTAGTCGGCAGTAAACGATTTTATGGACGCTAGAAGATTTGTTCGTTGAAAGATAGACGGGTTTTGAGCACTTGCTAAGGTTTTGCTTCGTGTTAAGCAAAAAATTGAAATACATATAAAACGGTTTTGTTGGATTCGGGTTTATGGCGAAGTTGAGGAAGCGGTTAGGGGTGACGACTCTATGGATGTGTTAACATAATTTTGGGTTTAGTCTTTCTTTACAAGGAGGTACGGAGTTGAAGTAAATAATATGACTGACATGCGTGATATTCTGTCGTATCATGGGCTATATGAAAATAGTTCATGCCGTGCTATAAGGATTACTCAATCAACAAGGTTGGTAGCGGCGCTGACTGCCCAGGGTTCGCCAGACGTACTTAAGTATCGTTACTCGTGAAGATTCCAAGAAGGGGCTCATGGCTAATTAAAAACCACGCGGATCATACGATTAGCGAGGTTAAGCTGCGCTCGCTGCGGTTAGTCCGTGGATGGGTGACCGTTTCTTACACATCAAGAGACTCCCTCGTGTCTCGGAGAGCACGTTAAATCGTCAGAAGCCTGAAAATCTGACAACCGGTCTCGACTTAGGATATCTGCATTCCTCATTAACTGGGTTGCGGGGGTCTGATGGCAGTCGCTCCGTGTAAAATACTGGTATTCAGCCGCATCTGGTTAGTCTGGAAGCTGATAAAAACATATTTGGGAAAAGGCTAGGCAGAACGAATTGTGAAGGCTCCTTTAATGCAGCCCACGCTGAAATGATAACTATTTCTGTGTTAACGATACGGTTGGTGCAGTAGCTGAGCGATTGCCATCTGCGCTAGGGGTCGCGGGCTCCATTTCCACACGAAACAAATATTTGTATGGCCAACAGATAGCTGGTCCGGGTCTAAGCGTATGTGCATATGAGATTGTGTCTGTAAATGCAGACACGATACAGAAGAAACCCTACATTAGGCTTCGTTTTTTTGACTGCTTTGTTGGCCTAGTGGTCGCAAGCGCCACTGCTGAGCATGGGGTCGTGGGTTCGATCTCCAGGTCGGGCAAAGTGTTATTGGGTTTTGCCATCAGGAATTTCCCAGTAGCAGCCCGGAGTCTGGATTTGTGCCCGGTTAGTGCCAATAGGCTTGCATGGGACTTAAAACATAACTGGCAAAACGAGAGTGTACTAAAACACCTCTGCCGAACCTTTCCAGGTATACAAGGCGTGATGTTATGTAGTGTTTTTTTAAAGAAAAGTTAAACATCATTTCGTATAACGTTCAGATTTAAGACAGTTCCTTATAATCTTGTAGCATAATATTTCAAAATCTGCAAGCTTTGTTTTCTTCGTGAAGTAGAAATATTGTAAAATGTGAGCTTTTAGAACAATATATTCATATTTATTTCTATTTGATTTGGAAATCACATAGCAAACAAAACGTATCAGCTGTTTACTGATGCGTGATACTCGCAACAGACAAGAACGAGTTATGTAAATAGTACATCTTGTATAATACGAGTAGAATGATGTTTAAACTACTGTGACATTTGAACCGAATACCTAAGTATAGTACGACACAACTAAAGGATGATTTCCACCAAACGGCTCGCATCGCATCTGATCGGTATGGATTTTACAATCTTTAAACGATATTAAATCGTGTACACAGTATTTAAAGTCGATATTACCAAGCCGCGCACAGCATATTTACCGCGGGCGCCTTCCGCAACATGCGATCGTAGCCGAAAGTATGCTGCGACGCGCGATCGACTCCGTTCGCATGTCGTCGTATCCGATCGGATCCTTCCAAAAATTAGAACACATCAACACGGTAGGAATGAAACTATTTGACTAGGCGCAGACACGGATACGTTTGCAGGCGACTGTACGGGCCCGATCGTATGCATCGATATCCTGACGGACGAGCCGTTTGATGGAAATCATCTTTAACAAGTCGCATCGGAAAACTTGATCTAACAATCAATGGCAGTCGCCCATTTTCTCGCCACTCACACTTATTGCGTTAGCGTAAAGTTCATTTTTACTGCAATAATAATAAACATTTGTGGTCTTGAAGTCGCACTCAGTTCGGAAGTGATCGGTTTTACGAAGTTTGCCGATGCGACTTCTTAGTTGTGTTGTACATACTATACATCTATACGAAGGTAAATCAATTTAATCAATACGTAGATTAAAACATAACATCACGCCCTGTATTCCCCGTAGGGTTGGGCAGAGGTGTACACCCTCGTTTCGCCAGTTATGTTTAAGTCCCGTGTAATAGGGGGCGAGCCATTAACCGGGCACAGATCCAGACTCTGGGCTGCTACTGAGAAATTCCTAATGGGAAAACATAATAACACTTTGCCCGACCTGGGGATCGAACCCAGGACCCCATGCTCAGCAGTCGATCATAGTCTATAATACTGAATACTTATAATTATTTGGCGCTTATAGAAGCGATAGCCTAGCGGTTGAACGCTTGCCTTCCATGCAGGAGGGTCTGAGGTCGATCCCGGCCCGCAGCACTGGCTTTTTGAATTCATGTGCGGATCAGAATTTGATTAACGGTGAAGGAAACAGCCGTGAGGAAACCTGCAAACCTGAGAGGGCCACAAAACAAAATCCTCGATGGTGTGTGTTGTCCGCCAACCCACAGCAGGCCAGCGTGGTCTTCTTCTATTCGCGTGGTTAGTGACTAATCTGGTGTCAGAGTTTATGCCGCCCATGGGCCTCTGACTTGGCTTTACATGCCGTCGAGAAATATCTCTCAGGCATGCCGGTTTCCTCACGATGTTTTCCTTCACCGTTTTTAAGCAAGTGTAATTATACAATACGCACATGAATTCGAAAAGTCAGAGGTGCGTGCCTTGGGTTCGATCTCGAGACCGAAGAGTCGGTAGTCCGCCGGTCACACCACTAGGCTATCACTGATGTAGCCTTAGTCTGCCAGCGTGGTGAACTAAGGCTTAAACACTTCTCATTTTGAGAAAAAACCCGTGCACAAAAGTGGGACAGTAATGGGCTGATTATATTTATTTAATATGCTATTCGCCTTTTAGACAACCGTTATAAAGTATAAGAGGTTTAGCTTCCCTATTTTCGCTAGAAAGGATGAGACCATCTATTTGCATTTCAATTGGAAACTATCTAATGAAAAATACCAACGATACATACAATAAGAACCAACTAATAAATCTATTTGAAGCAATAAAACCACACTCAGAGCCAAGGCTATTTATTTCCATCTCATAAACTCATTTCATTTTTCAACGTCTCGTAACGCATAATTTTATAGAACGAAGAAAACCGAGACCCTTTAGACTACCTTTACATCTCTACGAACATAAATCGCGATTTAAAAAAATAAAACACCAAGCAGAACTCTGCCAAGAAAGCTTTCACCGCAAGCATTTCTGAACATGGTTTAAATCGCTCCTTTGAGATATATAACGCTACATTACCCAAATTAAACCTTATGAAAACAAAATAGAGTCTAATTTCTTTTGACGAGTAGTCCCGCACTTCATATGACACACGCAAAGAAATCTCAACTTTATATAAAACGCAGAATGTGTATTTTCGTGAGCCTCGCGCTCCGACCCGTCCCCGCCTGTCACAGCTCCCAGCAGTGGGATTCGGCTGGCAGAACATGTCTTATAGTCAACTTGTTTATTGTCAAGAATTGGTTAAAGTAGTGACGTTTCCCGCATTCCTTTGATTTCCTTATATTTTGTATGGGAAGTTTGTAAATTGAGTTTCTGAAGTACAGTTTTGAACGAAAATGTTCGTATTAGAGACTGGCTCGGCTTGGCTGTTTGTTCCATTTTGGCCTGTACATTACATTTAATAAAACTAGTGCTTCGTAGAATACTGGCGAAACATTTTGTTTTTAAAGATGTGATGTTAAATTGTAATAAGTGTTCTTTTTTCGTCTTGGCATCAGCTATAAGAGAAAAGTGAAAAGATGATTCATGTGGGGTGTAGAGATTAGCCAGTCAGCAAGGTTGATAGAGGGGCCGACTGCCCAGGGTGCGCAAAACGTACTTTAGTATCGACATTTTTTTTTCTATTCGGCTGCTTGTAGTTGGTCTTGCGGACCGTTTCTACGTAACTGGGCAGTTATTGGCGAGACCTGAAGGGTCTCCAACCAATGAGGACGAATAAATATTTAATCTAAGCTAACTACTGCTACTAACACCATGACTAGCTAGCAACAACAGCAGCCCTTAATGGGACTCGGACCTCGGCTTAGGGCATTGCGTGCGAAACGACTGGCAGGGAGATAGCTTGATGAGGGCTGAATTAACGGTGTGACTGCGGAGTCAGAAAAGACGACGGGCTCCGCGGCTGTGGCGGGTGAGCACGGTGGATCATAGATGGCGGCGGCGGCGGTGGGACATCGCGACGGGCCTCGCCGGCGAGGACGGGTTTAGTATCGTCACTCATGCAGGCCCTTAACATGCACCCCCTCATCCTCTTTTTCATGCACTCCTTTATAGGTAGCATTGTTTTTCATTTGAGCTAGAGTACTAGATAAACTCAGTCTACGACTAAACATAAAACCATTATCTCTCCTCATGTGTGTAATAAACGCTAATAATATAAACTGACTTGTAGTGAATGGGCAGTGTTTTCATGATACATGAAGGCAGTTGGTCTGTTAAACCATAAACCCATTGCAAGTAAACTAATAATGCACCAGCAAGTTCGCAAACGTAAGACCTTGTACTGTTAAGGAATGCTAAATATTTTTACTGAATTGTTGGTCTAGTGGTTGAAAGTGCGACTGCTGAGCATAGGGTCCTGGGTTCGATCTCCAGGTCAGGCAAAGTGTTATTGGATTTTTCCATTACGAATTTGTCAGTAGTAGCCCGCGCGGAGTCTGGATTTGTGCCCGGTTAATGGGATCTATTATATGGGACTTATGTACTACATGGGACTTAAACATAACTGGCGAAACGAGGGTGTACTAAACACACCTCTGTCAAACCCTTCGGGGAGTACCTACAAGGCGTGATGTTATGTTAAATATTTTTAAATGTAAAAGAAAATTAATTAATGATAATATTTTGCAAAAAGACTCCCTTTGGAACATATTATATATTTATTTATCAGTCTGTACACACACATATGTCCAAAAATTGCATATAGTCTGCCTGTACCCCAGTCATGTGCGCTCAACTCAAATGTATGTTTTATTTTCCACTCGAAGTTAACGTTGCACTAAAATTTTATCCTACCAGTATCAGCGCCTCTCGGGCAATATTAAAGGTGTGCAGCTTTTAATAGGCCATTCTCCACTTTAAACGGCTACCAGCGCGGAGTATGCACACTTTAGCCGGGTTATGCGCACATTAACCGAGATCTGTTGTAAGTTTTGATAATTTTACTTTTTGTTGCAGTTTTGCTGCGGATGGAGAAATGTTTCTTGAAGAGTTGAAAAAAGTATGTAAGTACCTTTTATTTGCACTCCGGTGCCGTCTCTCGCGGTAAAAGGAATTGTTTTTTAAGAAATCTCTGTTATGGAATAATATTACTGTGTTAAGTTTTAAATTTATTGTTTGGTAATCCATTTTGGAGTTTCATTAATAACTAGTTGCGCAGCGAGCAGCACGCCGCGTCACTTGGAACTGGTTACTGACGCGTTACTAACCAATAACGCCGTGTACAGACTTATATTTAAATACCTGTGCTGCTTTGTGCTAGCAAGTGATTAGTAATTCATTGGTTTCGTTTGAGCAGTTTTATTTGGCCTGACTTGTATTTTCTTACAGTTATAAGATTACGTTTTCCCGTTATCGAGCGAATTAGTTACTGATTGTTGCAGATCAGTACAAGTTTATTTAACGTGCAGTAATTATCGACGTCTCATAAATTATTATAATCATGTTTATAGCATATGGGAGCAAAATCGTTGTTCTTATTTTGTGACTACACATATAGGTAGTATGATCAAAATCATTGAATACGATACTGCTTTAAGAGACTTTCGGCTATACAAAACCATAAATGAAAACCCTCCTGGAAATAACCCTCTTTTCGCCTCCCAGGCCTCTTGAACCGATAATGGTACTGACATCTCCAACTGTTTAGATTATTTAGGTTACCTAGTTGGAAGGCTTTCCGACCATAATGTCGCTAGTCAGATTTGAGTTGTTGGAATTTGGAACTGAGCTTGATTTGTAACCCCACTTTCAATGCATACAGGGTGTAAAAAAAATCATGTAATTCCTTCAAACCTTGTGATGTAGGTAGTGCTAACATAGATTAAGCCTACACGGGATACTTTCGGATTCAAAAAAATAAAAATTACAAGCAGTAAACATGTGTTCTTAACGTGAGGCATTTTAGCGCCCCGAGCGAATTGCGCGGCTATCGCTCGCCGCGCGCTCATTTAACTAGGGCCGCTAAAATGCCTCACGTTAAGAACACACGTTTATTTCTTGTGTTTTTTTTTAATCCAAAGGTATCCCGTGCTACCTTAATTGTCATCAGTACATTACGAGGTTAGAAGGAATTACATGATTTCGTTTACACCATGTATAAGCAAAATATTTCCTAACTACGATTATTTCATAATTACCCTTAAATATATCTAGTATAACATGTAAAAATAGAAGTTCAGCGTCCATTGCCCCGTATCGCCGGACCATTAGCGAGCGTGTTCCTTTTGAACGAGTGATGTATGGCGCTCTTGATTTATGTTCCTCTGGACATGAAAACGTTTTGTTGTATAGCGCTCAAGGATTTCTGGTGTCCTGGTAAGTGTAGTTTAAGATATCTGCTGTCTTTTGTGTTGTTTTTAGACATGAAGACGTGTACTTATGTACCCATATTTATTTTAAACTATAGTTGTGATTTTATTCGAATAACGCCTTATTAATAAAGTTAATTATTTAACTTTCTGTGTGACGTCACCCTTGAGCATCATATCATCACACCCGTAACTGTCTCACATGGGCTATATTTGTTGTGTTGTCTAATGTGTTGGAGCCAACACACCAATGATCTTGGACGACATCTGGACATTGATGTGAACATAGCGTCCAATCACCGTCCAATGCCCAACGTTTACCTAATGATCGTGTTCATCGCCAATGTCTCGCGTGATGCCTTGGTAGTGGTTTGTGGCTCGAGGGAAACAATACAGCGGTAGGGAAACATAGGTTCAATGATTAAGAATTTGTCTCCAATACTTAATACCACTAACCTATTCGATAAAGTAGTATTTTTTACTGCTTACCCAATATGTATTTTAAGCTGATCTATTTCTTATTTTTTGGAGTGAGAACGGACATTATTTACAAAATACTGAACATACACGCATACATACATACATCTTATCATACCGGCGTGCGTGTATGACAAGATGTATGAATGTGGATGAAGCGAAAGGGGTATGTAAGAGTCGTAGCATGTGGCGTTCTATAGTTTCTGCCTACCCCTATGGGAAAAAGGCGTGAGTTTATGTATGTATGTATGTACTGCACATTAAACTTAATTTCTAAACATTTGTTTAGAAACAGAAGACAACGTGTTTCTGAAACATTGACACACTGTCATGTTGCGGTAAAAACTACAAGTTGCATTTTGTTTATCAGCTTTTTGCAGTGTTCCGGGGAAGCAACCTGAAACATCAGTTTAGAATGACATGTATTTCACTTGTTTATAAACATGGAGATAGTGAGAGAACGAACAATTTATTTAAATTTAGAACTATGAATCACAGTAACAACT
The DNA here is from genome assembly GCA_910594945.2 of Amphipyra berbera. Classification (NCBI taxonomy): domain Eukaryota; kingdom Metazoa; phylum Arthropoda; class Insecta; order Lepidoptera; family Noctuidae; genus Amphipyra; species Amphipyra berbera. The sequence goes on along the minus strand of OU343136.1, from coordinate 683,275 downwards.
GACTGATGTTGACGGAAAATGCTCAGAAACAATGTTCCACTACCCTGTTTTCCGGCCAGATACCAACGTATCTCTCCACTCACTTGCACCACACTCACGACCCACTCATCATGTCCACAAGGGCAGCGACGTTAATAATTAACGCATTAATCTGCGCCATACTGTTAATACGACGCTCGATAATAAGCTCATCTGAGCCGTTCCGTTAATTAAATCATTGATCGCGGAACTATTAGCGTGTTTAGCTGGTTGTTGATGTATTACATGAATTATATATGTAGTAAACAAAACCAACACAGAAATTAAATAGCAAGAACTTTATTTTCTACAGCAATAGTCTTGCCTATTTAAAGGTACGCTCACAACCCATCAGTGACGTCACCGTCAAGTCGCTGATCGGCGATCAGTCACTTCAACGTTATGGGCTGTGACGTGGCGTATGTGAGTAGGTGTTTGTTACTTTTGCGACCATAAGTATATGAACGTGCCGGCGACGCGACGTTGATTTGACTGATCTGTGTGAGTATACCTTTAATACGTCAAAATATTTTATGAATGACTGCCTTGTTGGTCTAGTGGTCGCAAGCGCGACTGCTGAGCATGCGGTCCTGGGTTCGATCCCCAGGTCGGGTAAAGTGTTATTGGGTTTTTCATTAGGAATTTCTCAGTAGCAGCCCGGAGTCTGGTTTTTTGCCCGGTTATTGGCAATAGGCTCGCCCCCTATTAGATGGGACTTGAACATAACTGTCGAAACGAGGGTGTACTAAAAACACCTCTGCCGAACCCTTCGGGGAATACAAGGCGTGATGTTATGTTATTTTATTGTATGAATGATTTTACTTTCCACTGGGACATTTCTTTTGGAGCAGTTTCAATATGTGCCAAAACACTTTTGAAGACATTCCTGGTTAAGCCTAAAATCATTCACCGACCCAGACAGTTCATATTGTTGTACATAAACAGGTTGCCAACGACGGTATTAAGCCTTAACCTGAAAGGGGCGAGCCTATCGCCGTTAATCAGTAACGTTCTAATCTCGGCCTACCGCTGCATCTGTTTCGTACAAGCCTGCAGCAATTATGTTCTACACATCAATGTACTGTATTAAACGCCATTTTAAGGGAATATACTATTATGGATTCCCAGGTTACTTTATTAAGTTACCTCGAATATAATGTAGGCTCATCCCGTAGATTATAGAACATAAACCGTCTTCTTCTTTTCGTGTGGCTAGTGACTATCCTAGTGTCAGAGTTTATGTCGCCCATGGGCCTCTGACTTGGCTTCACATGCCGTCGATAAATATCTCTCAGGCATGCCGGATTCCTCACGATGTTTTCGTTCACCGTTTTTAAGCAAGTGATAATTATACAATAGCACATGAATCCGAAAAATCAGAGGCCTTGGGTTCGAACTCGAGACCTATGACTTGGCAGTCCGACGGTCACAACCATACATAAACCGTTAGATCGTGCGATAATCATCACGATGGCGACAAAAAAAACGGTGGCCGAACAAATCTTCTTTCAAGTGTTTTCAATTCTACGTTTCCAAAACCCGACAATTCGTCAGTTGGCCGAAATACTTTTTCATGTAGACAGATACATTAAAATATTTAAAAATAGTGTCGATAAAATTCACAGAAACGTTCTCTTACATAAAGCGACAGTGCCAGAAACGGCCCAGCGGGCCGGCGAGCTGGCGTGCCAGGACACACTAGCGCCATCCAGTGCCAATAAAACTCCATCTTTTTTACGACAACCGTTCGTTACGTCATCAAGGCTCCGTTGATGTTCTGTAATTCTATATACAAGACTTAGTGTATCGTCGGCCATAAAATATTTACGAGTTAAGCACAATTTGCCTTCATTGTCAACACGCTCAAGTTGAGCCATATGTGATATTCAATTATGGGTGCTATTAGCTTCGAATAAGGGCGTTAATGGTTTGTGAAATTGGTCTATTGATCATGTATGTAGGTCGAAGCCGATTGTCCTGTCAGTACCTGCCTGTATTGATGAGCTGCATATAATTTGTACCTACTATGTATTGTGCTATATACTTAGCTAAAGGATTAAGGATGCGTGTATTGTTGTTTTCAGCAGACTAATAAGCTTAGCTTAGAGCTAACTGTTATAATCTACTTAGGTTGTCTAAACATACACTGATGTAATGACGTCGTACGACGTCGTCGACGTCGTCGTATGTTATGCGATATGATTTCGTTTATTAATGTAGGTATGTACGATACAACACCACATATTATTATTATTTTATGTTAGAGGCATGGAAGGCAAGGTAATTCGGTAACTAATACTTACACCTGGTTCCTGAAAGGCTGGTCAACGCAAAAATTTACTAATTAGCTATCAAATCTCATATTGTCAAGTGCTGTTACTGGTTGTTACTATTTTGGTCGACCAATCACATACGTTGACAAAAGATTAAATTGATTCACCTTTCAGAAGTCGCGAGTTACTCGTAGTTGCACAACAAACTGATACAATCGCTCTTGAATTAATCGATTTCATAAAATATACCGAAAAAAAAACTGGAATAACACATCAAGTTGGTAAAAACAACGTATGTGGCGGACTCGAGTCTAATATCATCCCCTCCTCAAGATTGTAAACTCTCAAAGATTGCCGAAAATCCCCGAAATATTACGAATTGTTTCGCAAAAGATTAATCATTGAACTTTTCGATATGAAATTAGAAGGCCGGTCTGTCAAAGGGCGTACGCAAACTCTGTGATGTTATCGCGGAAAAGTTAAATTGATACATTTTTAACAAGTTCCGTTGGCTTGCCCGCGAGCTTCGGTTTAAGTCATGGATTTGTATGTTTCGACTTTCAAGTGATTGTTTGTTTGGTTCTTTTACTTAAGGATCTTAGATTGTGAAAGGAATCAAGTGCATGACGTAGTTCGTACATAGTAGGTTAAAGTTTTTGTAGTTAATCGTAAGAATCGATTAAAGAGATGACGAGAGAGAAATAGACAGTAAAACGGATTTGAGAAAAACTTAGCGCTAAATCCAGTAGCAAGTTAAATTGCGCAAGTTGATTTCTGTAATTGACTTTCACTGGGGACACACTCGTAGTAAATCCACTTCTGGACATTTTTCCGACAAAACAAGCAATTGCTTGCTCCAATAATTTGCGCAAAATATCTTGCTAATGGATTTTTCATTTTAAGTATACTTGCTTTATAACTGGACTATTTATCTCAAATTTCAGGACAATAAAACAATTAAATTCCAATCGAAAGTAAAAGTAAACAACACTAGCTACGTACCTTAGTTTTATTTCTACCAAACTCAAGCGATATAACTTGTTCACTCCAGAAAACGTTAAGCCAAAAATTGACCTACATCCACACACTTCAACCCTCTTAAAGTCCATAAACAGCCTCATCCAATTACAATAATCGCCAGCCAGCTTACTCTGACGAGTGTGCCCGGTACCCTTCAATAAGTTTGATAATATTTTCATATCTGCCCGCTGCCTCTTCTCCCTTTGCCCGGACGCCCAAAGAGTTTTTTCATAAGTTTTAATCAAAATATTCTTCCCGTCATTCACCCCGTGACGAGGTGCCTGTTTATATTAACATAATACCGCCATATTTCCCTTCTCTATTGTTTATACATTATTCGTGTTTTGTATTGCGGAGTTTTTCATTTATTAGAAATGAAAAGTTGGGCCCGCTGTTTATTAATTTTTTATTGTGATGTTGACGCAACCTCAAATATTTTGGTAGGTACTTGGGAATTGGTACTAAAATAAAATTTATATCGGCCATATTATTATTTATTGGTATCTGTAATATTGATTGTGTTAATTCTTGAATTGTAAGGTTTAATTAAACCTGTTTTTTTGCAATAAACCAATCTGTTATACCTAGTTAGAAAATAGCGCGAATTGATTAAAAATATATTTGATCAGCAGCTACAAAATCTATATTGGCTCCTAAAAACAAGACTAATACCCGTCCTGTTCTAAAAAGCATTTTAAAATGCCCGTCCATTAGATCGCAGGCAAAAAGTCAGTCAGTAGCACAAAGCAAGCTGGATCAAAGGATGGAGGACGCTTTCAGTCTCTGATTGCTATTTGATGTGAGATAAAAACCTGTTATCATTCGATGGCTCTATTGTTGATCTTTACATTTGGATAATGAGGTTTTTCGTTTTTTCTATTGTAGAGACTTTTGAATTATGTGAATAGATCCTCAAATGAGGTTGTTTGGAGGAATTAGGTCAACTTGAAAGAAAATAAGGAGATTTTATTAATTGGACAACAAACAACATTAGAAGAAGTAGTAACACACACACGAAAAAACAAAAGAAACACTAATACATTTTTCGCAATCTACTTTTTATTAACAGCTCCGCGAGCCTCCACCAGTGACGATACGTAAGTACGACCGCCGCACCCTGAGCAGTCAGCCCCGCTACCAACCTTGTGGACTGGCTAATCTTTCCACCACGGCATGAGCTATTCTCGTATAGCTGTTGCTGACACGAGAGAAGAAGACTAACAGCTATTTACATTTTTTTTTCATTAAGCTATATGCTGCAAGACAGTCCAGGCAGTCTTGCAGCACTTTAGACTTGATATTTAACAACAATGTACAGCATCACACATGGGCGTAGCCAGGATTTTGTCCAGGATGGGGCAAACTGAGTCAGACAGCAAATATTTGTCTTTCCAATAAATCTGGAAATGCAGAATGGGATTATGGGGCAATTTTGCCCTATAACCTTATTTTTGAGGTCCAAATTAGTATAGACGGAGTCGGGCATTGGTCTGTCTATTTCGGATAATTGTTCTGTAGACATGGGTGGCAAGTTGACTGAATCTAGACCATTAACCTATTCTTTCCTGTGCCAGGGTGGGGCAAGCGCCCCATCTGCCCCACCCTGAATACGCCCATGGCATCACAAGCTCAGTCTATTGCAAATGAGGTTCTAGGTTCCATCCCCAGTTCTGACGACAAAGTGTTATTTCAATTTCCTATTAAGAAAATTTAAGTAGCAAACCAGGATTTAAACTTGACTACCTCAAAGTAAAATCAACATACACTCTGTAATAAGTAATATACATTTCCAACATTCAAATTTACCTGTAAACAAACCTTGAAAAAACAACACATCCCAACACAAACTTCAAAGCGTTGTCAATCAAATGTTGAACTAAGGTAATTATCGAAACCTTCCCGGAATAGCTTATACGAAAAGTGCCAACAATTCTGTGTTTATAACAAGCAACAAACTTTTCGATACAACTCGCGTTTATCGAGACAAACAGAGAGCTGAGTGAGTGAAATCGAAGGATAACTTCGTATTGTCGGGTCGAGACAAAAATTGGTTGGTACACCACTGAAACTGTGGACCTGTGTGAAGGAAAATGTTGTGTTAGCAAGAATAGAGTGCTATACTTATGGATAACACGCTGTGACTCCTTGCTGTGCAGTGCCGGTGATGCAGTTTTGTAGTCGTGAAAGTTTTTTAAACTTAGAACGGCATTTCAAAAAGTGTCGTGATTGCCAGTAGTTCTATTTCAAGGATTTATAACACGGAGTAACCGACTTAATTTTGTTTTCTGAATCAATATTTTAGATTTTTTTCTACCATTTTGTAGCATCGGTCTCAAATCGTCTGAGTTTTATAGTTCATGACGTAAGTCATAAAACGAAGATTGCCTTAACCAAAACTGAATACTTAACTAGATTTTTTTTTTGTGCTATAAAATAAATCTCTTACGAACCCTCATATTTTCATTGCTCTGTCAGCATTCAAAGATAACTCAGGCATCCAAAGAAATCTTATAAATTATTCTCTAAATCGCTCTAATGCGTAAAGATACATAATTTTGATCAAAAGATAAACGCGTGTCACTCAAATACTCTTGATACTTACTCACACACATTTTGGGTTCTTGAAGAAAACTATTATTCTTTATCTTTATATTCTAGCGAAGGTAATTTTAGATACTTAACTTGCGTCGTAACTCCTAATGTAAGTATTCTTTTTGATTATTTTAACAGATTTTGTACTTGAGTGAATGTGAAAACGTAGTCTTTACTGAATAGTATATAGATCTTGCAGAGATTTTAATTGTAGTTTGTAAATGTGTGATATTGAAAGCCGAGATAAAAATATATTTTTTACAAAAAATGTAGCTGTAGTCCAAAGTTCCTCTAGTCACTTAACAGAGAGATCGCCCATAAACCGGAACGCTGCCAATAAAAAGTTAGACTCGGCTTGACGTCATGACTCCATCATACTTGTGATACGTCATCTAGATGTGTTAGCTAAGCGGTTTTGTTTATCTGGTGGACTCAGCCTACTTATTTGATGGTTGGAGTTAGATCCATAAAATAAACGTTGATATTATCACAGTTACGCACAAACATCTAAACTCGGAGCAAATAAGATATTTACTAATCGGAAAGGGTATTAAAGTATCTATAATAAAACTAATGAAAATAGAACTTGTTCTACAACTTTCCCCATAAGTCAATAATCGTAGAAAAATCACTGTTCACAAATTTCATCAAAAATACTTATGCTAAAGTTTTCTAAGGTCTGTCGTTGCATTGGACTGCAATAAACTGTTGATTAAAATAATATTTGAATCGATGTGATTAGCACCCGATATTGAAACCGTACCGTAGTAACTAATGCGTAATCTGTGGCCATACGGTCCAATACTCAATACTCAATACTCAATATCTTCATTGCTTTACCATAATGTGTACTTAGGCGGTAACTATATAATTGAGATCATTATGGACCCTGTAGGGCACAGCAAAAGGGTAGGAGAGAGGAAGCCCTGTTTTAGGAGATAATGAACAGTAATATTATTGCTATATTATTTAATTTATTACTATTGCTAATTTATTTCATTATTAGGTCAGTGCTCTTTATTAATTATTATTATATTATTTAATTTACTATTGTTGCTATTTTATTTATTATTATTTTTGGTATATTATTTATTTATTATTTTTATATTATCTAATTTCTTATTATTGCTATTTTATTTAATTATTATATTTGATATATTATTTATTATTTTTATTATATCATTAATATGTTTTAAACATACCTATAAATTGCGTGATTGTCTATAATTATTGTTATCAATTATTATTTTTATATTATTGTTTATTGTATTATAATTTCCTTAACATATATTATATACATTTCTTCTATTATTTATGTTTATCGTTTAAATATTCATCCAAGGAATAATAGCATTTGTTTATCAGTAGTTTTTTAAGTTTTTTTATAAAAATATTGAACTTTTCTTCTTTCTTTAGTATCGCCAGGTGCTACCGTTCGTTGCACATTAGTTGAGAGTAAATTATTAATAGGGAAAAAATATGTTCTGGTACTGGTCACCCCGGTGTCACACTGGCAACACTACCAGTCGTTAATTTTGTATCCTGTGCTTGTATTGTCATTTAGTTTAGAGTTATGATAATGTGATATTACCGGATGCTTACACGGGTTAGAACTGAAGGGGTTGGGAGGGAGATACTTATCTCTTATGTTCACCACGCACTACACTTGTATACCACTACACAACAATTAAGGTTTGAAAATAAAACCACTAGATGGCAAGACTAGTACTGTAATTTGTTCTGGTAGTTTGTTGTATACTTTTATTGACATTACGTAGGGACTTGTCGAATGCATTTTTAGCTTGGATGTTGGTCCGTGACTCAGTAGCCTATAACTAGATTATTTATTCTATGGATATAAAGAAAAACCATATCTAAAAAAGGCCTTATCAGTCTTTTTTTTAATGTAACAGGCCGAATGCTTATGCCTGTCCTCTGACTAAAATGTTAGGTCTAACAAAACTATCCAAAAACAAGCCCGACACTAAAAGCAACTTTACCCACAAATAAATTCTATCATCGGCAAATTCGAGTCGATATTGGTCATACATCAAGGCGGCTATTCACCGAACCATTTCTGTCTCGCGGTAAATCTTACGGCGGCTCCGGCGCACCTCGCACCTGCCAAAATGTACATTACCGACATTCTATACCGCCGCGGTAGAGTGCAAGGGTGGCAGTGTTTACTTTAAACAGGACTTAAGTACTTAGGTACTTGCTATCCAAAACATAAGGTTTCAGGTGGCTTCACGTCACCTGTAACGTAATAATTTTCGTCAATTTTTTGACCAATGCAATGTTTGGTAGTGCATCCTTTGCGACTGTTCCAAGATCTCTCATCTCAAATATTAAAATCAATGTCAATCAAGAAAAACTCTTAGCCTTTGGCCAGACTGCAAACGAGGGCGCGGGGTGGGCGCGGTGCGGCGAGTTCAAACAGAAGAACTTCATTTGAGTGTCCATAGTGGGCACGCGGGCGCGGGGAGCGGCGCGGGCTACTTGGCGCGGGGAGCGCGCGTGTAGCTCACGCCATAGCTCGTTCATACAAGTAGCGGCAAGCGACAACCCGCGCGGGAGCGGGGGATCTCAAACTAGTTCGAACTAACCACGCGCGTTGTTGTGATGGTGTCTTCAAAATTAAATGTTGAAGAATTAATAAGTCCTATTCAAGCATGATCTGCACTATGGATGTCGAAACATCGTTTTTTAGTAAGAATATTCCTGTAAAAATAAGTCTTCTTCATCCATATAATATTTTGACAAACACTGGACACGACAACGCTCAGAACGAAGCCACGCTCCACTGTGGACAGCTAAACCGCGCGCGTTCCCGCACCCGCGCCGCTCCCCGCACCGCGCTGCCAGTCTGGCCAAACACTTAATATGTCTATTACTGAACGAACATATTACTCATCTATTATGAACGAAACAAAAGAAATGTATTTAATAGAAAATTAAAAACATATGTAATAGAAAAATGCTTCTGCTCAATCAACGAATATTTTGAAAATAAAAAATGTTAAGAACACCCAATATAAGCAAAAATAACATAAACCTAAATAAATAAAACATACAATTTATAATACACCTATACCAATACCTATTTACTCGATAACACATTACTCGATATACTATGTTGTTTTGGTTCTAGTATCCTTAATTAAAAATATTGTGTATTAAGAAAACAATAGTCAAGAATTAGGCACTATGTACCAAGTAGACACATAAGTAAATTTATAAATATACTTTTATGTAATTAGAGCCCTCAAATATTGCAACACCTGGAAAAGGTTGCTAAGCTGTACCTACTCTATATAATAAGATCTGTATTATTTTACCTTAGTGTGCAAATAAATATTTTGAGTTTGAGTTTTTGAGTTTACTAAAGTGTTTAAGTATCCATGACACTATTACCAATTATTACAAAAGTATATAAAAAAACGCTAACATTTATTCTCAACCAGCCTGCAAGCAAGTTACATGGAAGTAATAAGTACTACGTGGCAAGTTGTCGTACAACATGAGTATAAAACCTCATTGATGTTGTAGTAACTCTATGGTTGTAGTGCACGTATGTGAGATCAAACAACAATGGACATGCTAGGGGACACGTTTATGGTGTACGTGGCTAGTGCTGTGAGAAAAGAGCGTAAGTTATGTGGGAAAATATATTTTAAAGAAGTGTTTTAAGGCCATTCCCTATGTTTTTGGTTTTCTTAGGCAGGTAACTGGTTCATCAAGTGAATTAGCACCATCAGAATTGACACTTAAAACGTCATATTGAGAAAATCTGGGTTTCGTAAACCCAAATCCTCTCAGTACCTATGTTGTTTTTCAGAAAATCGGAAGTCTCAGAGACCTGAACTGATGGTACCAGGTACATTTTAGGATGACGAGAAGTCTTAACTCCGATAAATTTGGCAATAAGTCGAGTTTTTTTCATGTAATAGGTTGGCACTCAGGCCGATGGTCCACCCTAAGGTAAGTGGTTACCGCTGCCGATAAATACCCCAACCGGATCGCTGATGCGTTGCCAACCCTAGAGACAAAGTTGAAAGTCTCATGTGCCTGTAATTTCACCTGCCGGGCGGTTTCTGTAAACTGGAACACAGCAAAGCTACTCGGCGATAAAAATACGTACGTTGTATTTCCCCTGACGAAATATTTCACAAGGAGCTACTACTAGGAATCATACGAATGTCAAAGAAAAGATGAGAAGTAACCACCTAAGAAAAATATTTAGCAAATGTACCTAGTCAGCAGCCCTATTTGTTATAAATCACTTTTACCATCACCGCGCCCCGTAAACGAACACTACATAAATATTTAACACCATCGCTTGATATTCAGATCGGCCGATAAAGAAATTATGATTGGTGCATTACATTTGATATGCCATAATAATCTTTATGTTATATACTTTTAAGGGCGCTTATGTGATTTATTGTTATTGCTGAGGTTGTGATTATGTGTTCCGGGGTGCAGACGATGGTTTTTATTGGTTTTAAAACCATCGAGTGGTGTTTATGACAAATCAATTTTTGTTTATAAAAGATGAAATAGGAGCGGTAAAATATGGTAAATTGAAATGTCAAAAGATTATATTTATTTCTCTTTTATGGCGTATTTTATGAGAATTGTGATTTTATATTTGCATATTTTATTTTTAGGTTATTTTATTCAAATAAAACAACATACAGCTACCATATAAAACACAAGAAAAAAAAAATACACAATACTTGTAAACTATATTGAAAACAATAAATAATTATCATTTATTAGGAAGGATTTTCGGCGCCCGTCGGCGATTTTCGATCAGTACGATAACCGAGACTTTTCATCACTTTAATTATGCACAATGAAAACAATAGTGAATTGGATTTTATATTTTAAATAATTATCATTTATTAGGAAGGATTTTCGGCGCCCGTCGGCGATTTTCGATCAGTACGATAACCGCGACTTTTCATCACTTTAATTATGCACAATCATGATTAAGCCCATTGGGTTTAATTTTTATAGCTATATCGAGTATACCTACGCTCCGATAGTTATTGTAAAGCTGACGAGCTCTATGGAGTACACACTTATCGAGAAATCAATGCGATCATTTTTTCAGCATTAAATCACCCGTAGGGATTTAGTACTCTACCAACTGTCAAGTGTAAACGCGCCCTTAACGACAGATAGGCAAGAGCAGGGCGAATTGTGGGGTAAAATTATAATGAGACATTCTTACTCCATCGGTAGTCATCATTTCTCGTCACTAATTAGCAAAATTATATCCAAGTCAGTGAACCAACAACAATACACAATAATTATCAACGAAAATTATTTAAATACAGCCGACCAAGCTTAATTATCGCTTTTCATGTCCCTAATACTAAAGGTTTCTGGAAATTATTTGGCTAAATCCAGAAATAGTAGGTACCCACGAATACCCCCGTATAGTACGGGGGTATTTAGGGCCCCCAGACCCCCAGTAATTGTAAGTGGTGTCAGGAACGATAGCCGTCAGTTGTCGGCGATAATTAGGCTGGCAGCAGAACAATGGTTGGACGAGATGGTTGTATCGCGTGACTCGCTGGCCGACAAATGCCAACGCGGCCAAAGGTGTTTCAGGCGGCCGGTGACGCGCGTATTATGTTAGATACAAGTTTGAAAAATCCCATGTACCTACCTTTAATGTCACAGACACCCATACACTTCAAACCGGTACACAGCAATGCTGCGGTAGAAATAGGTATGGTGGTAGTACTTCCTGAGACGAATTCGTTACGAGGAGTTCTAGTACTAAATAAATATATGTATATTTGTATCATCTCCTCAAGCAAAAACTTAAGATCTGTAAGATTCCGCCCTTTGTAGCAAAAAATATATCTACCCACTTCCCGGTTCAACCTTGACTGCGATCTTGGCTAAGTGACGTTTTTGACCCTCCGATACGCCCATGGTCAGCCTGATTACATTTCCGTAATGCTTGCTATTCGATACGGTTAGGTATTATCAACTATGTAGTAAAATCGAAATATTGTCTGAGGATAGCAAAATTATAAAGCTGATATGCAACGCGTGAAGATAAACAATGTAATTGTAATTGGTACTTTCGGTCGATTTACATTTTCACTATTGTAGAGCTTTTTTATCATTTTCCTACCATCCATTCCATGGTTTAGCTAAACATGTAAATAAAGAACAGTGCTCTAAACTTTTGTTAACTAGACAACAAGATACCGATAACGCGCTCATCGCTACTCTCTTAATTAGGTATTTCGTTAACAATCTAATTAACTAAAGTTTTGGTATTTTTTATTTGAATGAGTTCGATTAAAGTATACTTAGTCACTCTGTGAAGCGTGGAGGGGCTCGTGGCTAATTACCAACTGCGCGGATCATACGATTTGCGAGGTTAAGCTGCGCTTGCCGTGGTCAGTCTATGGATGGGTGACCGTTCGTTACGTACATATAGAAACCCCTCCGTGCCTCGGAGAGTGCGGTAAACAATCGATCCCGGTTGTCATACGAATACCTATCTATGACAGTCGTTACGGGAAGTCAGAAGCCCGAAAGTCTGACAACCGGTCTAATCTTAGGATATCGGCATTGCCCAGTTACCGGATTACGAAGGTCTGATGGCAGTCGCTCGGCGTAAAATATTGGTATCCAGCCGCATCCAGTTAGACTGGAAGCTGACCCCAACACAGTTGGGAAAAGGCTAGGCAGAATAATAACTCTATGAAGTGTCGCTAGTTAATTTTAAGTAACTTGTATTACCTAGGATAAATAATATAATCAGGCGTTACTTTGTGGAAATCCATGACGTATATACCTACATATCGTTATTAATATTTGCATGTATTATCTATACAAACATTGCGAACGATCCCACTCGATTTGTTTAAAAGTCAGATGATCGAGGCAACATCAACGCGTTATCGATACGATCCGAAATCCGACGCAGCATTGGACGCTAATCCATCAAGTGTCCGCGTCGAAAAACTTCTACCAACATATTCAGATACAAACTGCAAAAAATGGCTACAGTTTGACATTAATCTTGTTACGGGTATATTTTTAACGAAGCTTCACTTTTTCGTTTTGAGCAATTTACAAAAACTGATTATTTTTTAAATTCCCTTTAACAAGTTCTATGAAAACAAACCAAACACGATGTCAAGTTGATGATATCCATAAAATGTAGACGAGCAAAATAATTTTCTTTGTGGATGTAAAGGTCTACGACCTTCGCTAGGTTTTATTATAAATTATATTGTTAGTAAATTAAAGACAGGATACGCTGTTTTACGTTCGGTAAGGTAATAGGAATAGTCCGTCAGTCGCAGCGTACCGCCCTCTCTCGTGTGTTGACCCTCTAACCTAAGTGTCGGTACATAATAACGGGTATTTTGGGTAATTCTGGAAATTACAACATGAAATATAAAGATAATGTGTACGAGCCTACTGTTTTGTGATTCTGAGTGCTAATGGTAACCAAACTTTTTTATTCGCCCTAATAATCCTTACACGGACCAAGGAGTTTATTATACATTATTTATTTTTAAGAATACAGTCTGTGCGTGTTTGTTTGGGCTCTTTATTTCTCATTTAACCTTTAGCTTATTTTTGGTTCAGTTAGCAAAGAGAAAAGAAATGGAAAGCCTATGTTTCAAATATAATTGGCTTTTCCCTTATCGTATGTGGTCATTAGACCTAGCGCTGCCTCGTTATGACTTATACCTAGAATTATTCTAATTAATGCAAGCATGGAGTTATGCCAGAACTTTCCGCATAAACATTCCAGCGCTGAGCAAAACCATGCCAAAACAAAATTAATGATTTTTTATAGTAGTTCAAAGTGAATAGCTATCGAAAAAGAAAGACATACAGTCTTGAAATTAGGTAGGTAGTTACTACATTATAACTATTTATATTTTGTGTGTATTTTGAAATTGGTACAAGTGATTAATTGTACTTCATCCGGTATAATTGGACGTAGTTATGCGAAAAGGATCCAACCCACACAGTTATGAGATATTTAATTCTTAAGTTTAGACTGTATTTCTTCATTGGTTCTTTGATTTCAATTTCTTGATTTTATTGTAATTAAAGGACAAATGTATAATATTTAACTGGTTAAAGTGTTATTATGTGTAGTTTGGCTTAAGAAGTTTAAGCGATTATTTTGATATAAATAACTCTCTTTCGATAATTTTGTGGGTTGGATCCTTTTCGCTTAACTATGTCCAATTTTAATGTTTGTTATCAAGTGCGCTGTGCAACGGTTCAACCGATTTTTAATGCTCATAGTTCAAAAAACTCCATCAGTCCAATGTTTTCAATGGAGCCGGCTATAAGCGGCTCATAAGCGACACATTTGCCATCACAAAAAAGATTTCCACACTGGCAACACCGCAAAAATAAAAAATTCACCACGAAAACCACACGCAGATTTATTAAAATTTAACCCGTTAAGTAGAAAATTAAATCGCCCTTTTCAAAATGATTACATTTGTGTGTTCCCCTGTTGAAAAAAGGCAAAACTTTTTCGTTTGGCATTCTGTGAAGTCCGGTAGTGTAACGGGCACAATTTAGCGAGTTGGGCACGGGCAGAAAGCCGCGGCATCCGGGGTTTGCTTTTGTGCTTTTTGTTTGCACCCCCAACCCACACGTGTTGTACGTAGCTTCATCGAATTGTGGATGTGTCTCTTCATTATATTTGAGCTCGTTTTGTGGAGTGCGAATAGTGCCCTAAATAATATGAAATTAAACTACCACGAAGTTTATTTTAATAGATTTGTTGTCCTAACTTTTTCCTGGGGTCGACTAGCAATCAGTTTTTTTTCGGATGTTTAATTTATTAAAAAGTTTAACTAAGCTTAAAAATAGGCTTTGGTTTTTTCTATTCATTTTATTAAGATAAGAAAAAGCTGTTTGTTTCCCTAAAATAAAAATAATTGCCCGAGTTGTAGAGACATTGAAAAATGCAAAAGAATTACAATTAAGTCAATGCTAGACTTCTCAAATTGACCCATCTAAGGCCTCGTTTATGGAGATGCGGATATTCGAGTGGCGAGTGATGCACGGTGTAAAGCGGCTATACAAACATAATTATGAAGATTTATTAAAGCGTTTATGGAGACGGGTTTTATTTGAGCGACAAAACGCTGCGAAAATCGCGACGGACTCCGCGTCTTCATAAACGAGGCCTTAGTTGATCAAGTAAAATATACATTATTAAATCGAAAGGAGACGCTATTTTTTCTATTGAAACATTCAGGGCTTAAACTTTGATTGACTTTGATTTTATAAGACGATGTGGAAAACGAATAAGAAGCTGACATAGCCTACATTTTTCTCACAAATACCTACATTTTGTAGGAAAAATCCACGTTGAACCTCGTTATAAACGACTAGAGAGAGGAAATGGAAACTCTAAGAGAGTTGATTGATGACGTTTATTTTAAGTTGTTCAATCGATCAGCTGCCGCCAACTTTACATTTTGGTGGGCTTTTTTGGAATATTTTAAAGCATCGTTTTCGTTTAGTCAGTATTTATATGGTTTGCTTTGATAAATTAAGTGGTACACGGTTATCCTATGTTAAAGAACAGGTTTTTTTTCCTACCAAACATCCACCTCAATCAGTTCTTGTGTTTAATCGGAAAGACAGCTTATTAATCTTACGGGATGACACATCGGCTGAGCGGCATTGCACAACCAAAAGTATAATTAGCCCATTAGTGTAAACCACTGGGCACGTGTATCTACTTGAAAATAAAAAGGTTTAGGTCTTAGTCCACCACGCTGGCCTGCGCGGGTTAGCGGGTACCCGCGGGTGCCCGGTATGGACATACCATCGAGAACTAAAATCAACTTTAAAGTAAGTCCAGCCTGTTTGTACAACACCAATAGCTTACAGCTATCTCCACACCCCAGTCCATTGTTTCTATATTATGTAAATAGTGAATGTTTATATCCGCTAATCTGTTTGTTCAGACCACTATACAGCTTGTACTGCGGCCTGCGGTCGATAAAACTGCGGCTAGCGGCTTGAGAAAATAAGCATTGTCGTTTAAATTGGAACGTTTTATTACTAGGTCTTTCGTGTTTTTTAAGTGCAAGAGAATTATAAGCTTTTGTTAGCGAACTAGCTGTATACGCGGCTTCACTCGCTAGGAAAAATTATTAATATTCCTGTGAGGCTGATCAATCCTCCTTTGTATGTGAAAAGGCTTTAGCCCTGCAGTGGGATGATTAGATGCTAGTATATACATATATAGCTTTAGTATAGTATAATAATTTCTAACTTCTTAACTGCCTCGTTGGTCTAGTGGTGGCAAGCGCGACTGCTGATTGTGAGGTCCTAGGTTCAATCCCCAGGTCGGGTAAAGTGTTATTGGGATTTTTCGTGTGGGATTCCCCAGTAGCAGCCCGAAGTTTGGATTTGTGCCCGGTACATGGCAATAGGCTCGCGCCCTATTACATGGGACTTAAATATAACGGTGAAATGAGGGTGTTAATATACACATCTAGACAACCCTTCGGGGAATACTGGCGTGATGTTTGATGATGTTATTAATTCTAACGTGAGTAGTTTTTTTTTATTAATAAGTTTTATATGCATCGCATCTTTTCATACAATCAATTGGCCCATGCTTAATAAAACTCCATATCTCTAGATTGTAGTTAACTCCGAGTACCAGTCCTCTCATAATATAACCAACAAACAAACCCAACATCACCCACCAAACTATTTTCCTATACTAATGACGTCAAACATTCTGTCTCATCTCCCACATCGCTACGTCATCAGCTAAATCTTTCTCCGGGGCGTATTCCCGCGGCTTATTATTTTGTGACAAGCAAACACTTCGACAGAATCGCTTTAGGGATTGTCGTATAACGTGATATTTCGGGTTTACGTGTTTGTTCGTCTCAGATCGTGTTTGAGTGTAGTAAATAATCGGAGATTGTGAGGTATTTTTATTCTGATGAAATGACTCAAACGTTCGCCACACCAATAGCGAAGCGCGAGCGGGGCGTATCGTCGGCGGGCCCGCGTGTGTTGTATTCAAGGAATTACTACGAAGCATGTCACACTAATAGCGAGCGTAGGCCCGCTGTCGAGACGACAACACGCCCCACTTGCAACCCGCGTTTGGTGTGACCAGGTGTGGCAAACGCTTTGACACGTAAGTGGGTATCCCTTAGGAAATCTTCACGGTTTAATCTCTCTACAGATTTTGCCGACTGGCGAGTTAGGAAAGATCGCCCGGTCACTGCCGACCAATTGATTAGCCAGGTTGTATTAACTCTACAGCTCTATGGTTTTCTTAAAAAGATCCATACCAAGTACTTTCAGGTGAGCTTACAACAACACTACGTAATTTGGCTTAATGTCTATATTATGGCGTTATCCTAGTCAAAAACCGTAGCTCTAGGAATAAATAAAAAAACAGCTAGGATATACCTAGTAATGTCTGTATGTTTAAACATCGCTCCTGCAAAAGTTATGATATTGTAGCGGCGAGTTTAGCAGGCGCTCCCTAAACCGCCTGCAGTTTGCAACTAAAGTTAGGATAATGTTGCCGACGGTATTTTTCACAGTAAAATATCTAGCGAATATATCAACTTCAACGTTGTAGATGCGAAAATATGATAATAACTCTCATTTTAGAAAAAAAACTAATGAGCTGTTTGTCATTTTCGTTGATAGATGTAAAGAAAAAACTGACAGCTTGTTCACACCGAAACTGTTTACAGGACCGTTTTTAGCAGATCCGTTTTTATCTTGGTGATGGCGCCTGTAGTTGTAAGAGCGAGTTCACATACACGATAGTATTCTGAATCCAGTAAAAAATACTGTTCCGACATTTTTTACATTCCGTTTTATCGTCAAAAACGGGTTTAAAAAACGGATCCGTACATGAAGATTAATGGGTGCCTTCATACACGATCCGTTATTTTTATCTTATCCTGCCTATAAGATGCGACGCAGCTGGCATTTGTTTAACTGGTCCGTTAGTAAGCTATGTGAAAAACATATCCAGTACCGACGGATCTGTTAAAACGGATCCGCTGTGTGAACGGGCTCTTAGCTGGCAATCTGTCATTGTATAATGCAGTTTATCAACTTTTAAATTATTCTTCAATAGTAATGTATCAATACAAAAATTTACCTGTGACTTCAACAAGTAGAACAAGTACTAGACCATCAAAATCTTGAATTATTGCTACGTTTCTACTTATCCTCCTTCTTACAAGTGGGAAGAATACATAAGATGGCACGCTGGTTCCAATTAGATGAATAATAAAAACCGGTCAAGTGCGACTCGCGCCCAGAGGGTTCCGGAGCAAGAATAATCGCAACAAAAAAGTTTTGCTTGAACTAGTCACAACTTCTTCACTATTCTTTATTTTATTATTATTAGTATTTATAGTACGGCATGTTATGGACAATATTTTGAGGTGAAAGGTAATGGTATTTTTGAGATAGACTTGGTAACAAAATATACATATCTGACAGATGGACGGACGCACGGATGGACAACGATGCTACGGTAATAGGATTTTATTTGGAACCTTTGGGTACAGAACCTTAAAACGTAAAAGACAGACTGACAAGAAAAGCACAAAAGACAATGGTAGACAATTTTGCAGCTGATATGATTCTTTTCATATCACAACAAGTTCTAACAACCGTATCTTCCCTGCGGTCTTTTTCGAAACCTCTTTAATGACTGAAATTATGTGTTATTTTTACACTTAAGCGCTCGTTCACACAGCGGATCCGTTTTAACGGATCCGTCGGTACTGGATGTGTTGTTCACATCTGTACCGACGGATCAGTTAAACAAATGGCAGCTGCGTCGCATCTGGCAGACAGGATACGATAAATATAACGGATCCAGTATATTTTACTGGATTCGGAATAGGTACTGTCGTGTATGTAAACTCGCTCATTCAATTACAGAAGCCATCACCAAAATAAAAACGGATCATGTAAACAGTTTCTGTGTGAACTTGCCGTAACACCTAAAATTCATAACGTATTGTAACGTATGAATAAACAATATCTATTTTCTAACATAGTACCTAGTATCTATTTCAAACTAATTCGTACAAAGTATCGAACAACAACTAACTACCTGCTCAGCACAATTGCTGAACGTTTCATCAATCGCACAGGCCGCACTTCTGTGCAGTTCTGAGCCTGCACTATGATCAACAGAGTATGAAGACTGGTCATAGAGTATAATTGTCGTCGTTGGCACTATAAAATCTGTTCTATTTTACCGATTAGCAAGTTGCGTCTAAAAACAATTATCGGTACCCTATAGATTTATGTGATTGTGTCAATTAATATTTTCGTTAAATAAACTACGTCAAAGATCTATTTTTAACCGACTTCCAAAAAGGAGGAGGTTCTCAATTCGACTGTATGTTTTTTTTTGTATGTTTGTTCCGCGATATCTTTGCTAATTATGAACCGATTTTAATGATTATTTTTTTGTTTGAAAGAATATTCTTTCAAAATAGTCCCATTTAAATTTCGTGAAGATCTGATTAAGAACTTCGGAGATAGTCCATTTGAAGTCGGTTTTATTTTAGTTAAAAAGTGATTATAATTATAGGCGACAATAGGCTTACTCAATTTTAACTCGTGTATCGTGTATTATAACACGATACATACATACGTACAATCATGCCTGTTTCCCATTGGGGTAGGCAGAGACTATAGATTTCCACCTGCTACGATCCTGACACACCCTTTTCGCTTCATCTACATTCATTAACCTTCTCCTGCATGCTTATCGGCTTAGGGTGCTACCAACCTGGCCTTTTTTGACAACGTCTCTGAGTTGTTCGTTGTACGTTCGCTGAGGTCGGCCCCTTCCAAATGTTCCATCCACACTCGTACGCTTGTTGCGTTAATCTCCTTTCGTCCATCTTCTCTACATGACCAAACCATCTTAACATACCTTTCTCAATCCTTCTCACTAGATCTTCTTTCACTCCACAACGTTCCCTTATCACGCTGTTCCTTACTTTATCTTTCAAAGTTACACCATATGATAACACGATATAATATTACAAATGTAAGGATCTAAAAAAACTGAATAATACATCTTTATTTTTTAATTTATTCTTTCAAAGCTGAATAACCACCGTGACGCCACGCATTTATTTATGTAATGTTTATTGACAGGCCCATGTTCAGCAGTGGAGTTTTACGTGCTGATATAATGATGATCCACGTATGACTCGTTCCAAATACTTCATGCTTGTTGGCTCTCTATAGCTTGCCTTATTCATACTCAAACATGTCTAGTCTTTGTGCGCTGGTCGGAGTCTTGTGCAATCTTGTGCGAACAAGCCATGTTTATTCGGTTGAAAATTCCGATAGCGGCGAGCCGTACGGAATTATTTGTACGATTGTCTGTTGCTGGCCACTCGTGAGGGTAAATCAACGTGGAAGGCACACTGTTCAGGATATTAGATTTTGTTTAGAAAATGTTAAATTGAAGTGTTTCTTTTTTCTATGTAGGTCCGTGTATGTACTTAGCTCACATCTCCTAATTGCTTCTCTGTTTTGGCTTTCGCTGTATCGTTTCTTGACAGGTAGGTACATCGTTTCAATGATATAAGGACTGCGTGTTTAGGTAAGTACATTATTAAATCAATGATAATCAAAATTATGGTTTGAGATGTTCGCTCTGTAGTACAGACAGAAGCAAAAATATCTGCTTATCATACGTTTTAAAATCTCTAACGTTAGCTACCTGACTATGAATAGAATAGATAGCCGTACTATCCATAGTCACATAATTATTCACGTGGTTTGGGTTAGATAGCCAGTATTACTGGTTTTCTGTACTGTACTTATTAACTCGTATAAACCGAAATTACGAAAATGAACAGAACAAAGGAAACTATGAATCTTTATAGGATAGGATGCGTTCAGTCGTTTAATAAATAGCGCAACAAAACAAAATGCCATAAAAAATCCGCTTTGCCGAGATAACGAAATTCCTATAAAAATTTCAACAAAGTAAAATAAAGCACGGTGTACACTTGCCGGTAATCCGCCGACCTAAATATACGCCGCGCGTGTGTCATCACATCGAAACGACGGCTTAAAAAGGTACCAACCAGTTGATACATCCGAAGATTATATTTCTCCCAAAGAAAATATTGTACTTAGCGAGATTATGAAAGGAAAGAAATATAATGTCTGAGATTGGCACTCCACTTCAAAAGAGTAAAGATATATTTTTGCTTATTCCCGTACTAAATCGCTTTTCCTGAGTTGGTTTTAATGCGATTTTATTATGAGAAAGCAAATAAGATGTTCACGTGAGTGCTTCATATGTGGCGTATTTGATATCATTTTGCGTTTACATATTTAGACATTTTCATTTCATTGAAAAAAAAAAACAAATTTGTTTCCACATGAAAAAATGTAGCCGATATAGAACCACATTTCATTATTGTTTTGCAATATGGAATAATAGAATTGGAATGTGTTGACTTGTTTTTTGTTCAGATAGGTATTTAGTTACTACTGTTGTCAATGGTAGACGAAATAAAAATCGTTTTTTTTAATAATATTTATTAATACTCCCTTTTTTCTTATTACAATTTATGTACAAGATACAAAAGAAACAAAATCAACCCCTTCAATAATCAGTTAACGGATATTCACACGAATACCCGCTATTAAAAACTTCCCATACTTTCAACCGTACAAATAAGTCGTCGAATTACATTTAATAACATCATACTACGCTTTATTTAAAGGAACATAGCTAGGTATATTTCTGCTACCGTACTATCGCATTATTTCAGTATTAAACTACTTTACAAGTATACAAGAAGATGGAAAAAGTCAACAGTTCGAGGCATCGAGTCTAGTGGTACGCGAGCTCAAGGTACGCTGCGTAAGTAACGAGGTACGCGGGAAAATCAATTAGACAGCCCGCTTTAAATAACCCCCAAATTTACTCCGCCGTAAACCTAATAAGTCTCGTTGTACGCAGCGTAAATTGAGTCTGTACGGGTCTAGATTAAGATGAAAATTAAATTCTATTACCTGCGATGCAAATTCAGTTTATACATAAAAGTTTTAGTGGAAAACAGTCAATAGATTCTTAATAATTATTTGTCGTTATTCCCTAGTAATTACAGTTTGAAGCCTCTTATCACCAGAGAGGGATTCCTGTATTTCTAGAATGTTCCTTAGATAAAAAGGAAACGTTTGATACAAAGGTGAAGCGGTGTATAGCTTGCGTAAGCGTGTAAGGGCGAAGTTTCAACGTAGGCTTGTTGCCCAAGTTGCCTGTTTGGGATTCTCAACACAAACTTATTTGACACTGCAACACCCACAGGTGAATCACGTATTACACGGGGAGGGGCGAAGTTTGCGCGGTTTTGTTTGCACCAAACAGTCTTTACTTTACGGAACATGCTGCGTAATTCAAACAATCAGTGTGTACCAAGCTTAAGGATAAACATTCGAATAATTTATGTACGATTAAGTACACAGAGTTAAAAGTAATTTATTTCTGCGAATTTTATGAAAATTAATTCTGTTCTGAAAAGTTGTAATGAGTAAGTAGGTAGGTACTTTTGAACGTTATTGTGCCTGGAATCATGAAAACTTTGATGTGAACTGGCATGAATTGATAAATGCCGACTTACATAAGTAAATAAGTAATACAAACAATCTGTTATATACATAGTATTGAACGCTTTAAAACTTATGGAATTTCTAAGCATAGAATATAAGTAACAATAAATCTTTCTATAAAATATAACTAAACTCGCCATTTCGGCTTGATATCTAAAGGTAGAAATATTATTCTACATTTGCCTATTAATAAACTTTCCGTTTCTGGTGAAAAGAGGCTTTATTTAATTTTAAATAGGTTGTTCTAAGAACAAAATAAGAAATAAACAGTTTTTCACCACTTGAATGGTAGAACGACTAGGTACTATAATATCCAATCTTATGTATTAAACTCGTTTATTTTGTATTTACAACAATACGAAATATTTACAATGCGATCTGATATAAACTTTATTTATTCTACATTATTACGTATAGTTTACTTTATTTACAAAAAATGTTTTACATTCAGTTGTTTCTTAAATAATAATTCGTCAACAAAATTACCTATTTAATTTCGTAAATAAGTGAGCATTATTAAACAAACACGAAATTATATTTCATTTATTTTAAATAAATAATACAATAATACTGCCGAGTTACATTACGATCACGAATTATATTTTTTTGCGAAAATGTCAATTATTTTTATAACAATTCCCTAAATTATGACTATTATTAAATTTAATATTAACGCTACAATGTTACAGGGGGTTGGAGCTTTGTTGTTATTTCTAATAAAAACTTATATTTTAAAATAACATTATCACAGTTTATTCCACTGTTTTATCGTCCAAAAGAGTATTTTAGCTTCTAACTAAATGAAGTAACTCAATTTGTCTGTCTGATATTTGTGCTAACAGTAAAAGAGAACTGAGAGCAACATCCGAGTCCTGTTTCAATATTGAAACTGTATTACATGGTAAAAGGATTTGTACATTTAATTACACTAATCAAATAACTTCAGTTCAGAATTAGATTTCGGACTCCATTCCGATTTCAAATACAAATCAAACGCTAAAAGAATTACAAAATAAGTATTATTCTATTTTTGTAGATGGAATATCGTGTTTCAAAACACAGGTCAAGTAAAAAATGGAATGCTTGTTAAAATTCAAATAAAGAACGCTCCGTGCCCCCGGCGACCGGCTGGCGGCTAAGCCGATCATCTGCAGACGGCGGACGATAGCAGGTAGGTGACGATCGCACAGCTCAGCTGTGACGTGAGGTAGGACGATGCTCGGTTGCTCGTTTGCATCGCTGCTGGATGCTCGCCTAAACAAAAAATGTACATAAATTCAACGACATCAATGCAATTCTGATCTGAAAACAATAATGCTTCTGAACTCTATAATTAAACATGTTTGATGCGGGGTCTGTGAAAAATAACTGTTGTTTCTGTCTGATGCTGAGATACTTAGGACGAGTATAAGTACTATCAAATGCAACACGCTAATTTCACAAAAGTAGCTACATAAAGTTTATGTCTCAATTAACCATTACCATTACCACTAAATAACAATTACAACTACCAAAGAACATTGTAGTTACATCTCATAATACTCATTGTGTTATTTATTCTGTGAGGTAAGGTTAATCAAGATAAATGATCATACATTACAGACGAATACGAAAGCTTTGTTTGAGAATAAGATATATAGTATAATATTGACATAGGCTCAAAAAGGGCTTCCAGACTCATTAAAAATATCCATCAAAGGTTTTATCTGTCAAAATAAAATGATTGGTACATCTTTAAGACCGCAAAAGTAGTCAAAGTTATTAAAAAAATGATAAACTACTTTTATTTATGTATATTAATTATGAATAATATTATAATAATAAATACTGTCTAACTGGGTTTTTATTTATCAATGGGTTGACTACATTTACTGTTCTATCTTAAGAATTATCTTAAATTTTGATAAGTATAAAGCCTTGGCTCATAACTAGTCCGTTTAATATCACTCCATTCACTTCTATTCTGTGCTCATCTCCAGTTTCTCTTTCACTCCATGACAATAATATTCAACCAACTCACCATTAAGCACATGAACAGACACAGACGCAGGATGAGCATTGTTCGGTACACATGTATAGTTCCCAGAGTCTGTGAGGGCAGCTTTCGTCACCAGCAGTTTGCTGGTCGTGCCACCTTCAGTCTTCTCGGTCTCCAGGCTGATGCCCCCACGGGGGGAGTCGAAATCAACTACTGAGTTGCCGTGATACCTGATGTAAAATAAAGGTATCTTTAAGTAGAAATATCAGCGTTACTAATCCAATTAATTGATGCCAATTTTCAAGAGTATTTATTATTACTAATATAATTTTGGGTGTTCAATTTGGAAGTTTAAGATAATGGAATGCATTCATCAACCACGCGGATGGAATAACGAGTAAAGCTAACATCATGTTAAGAATTGATAGATATCTTCTATGAAGGAAACTCAGTCCGCCTCAGACACGCATTCAGGGCATGTATGCTTTTCAAAAACTTGAGACATACGAAAATTTCAGCTATCATCATTCTGGTATTCTTTACGAGATGGCCAGGTTTAGACATTGAAATTGTTCAAAGCCAGATTGAAACTGAAACCGCCTACATCCTCGTACTATCTTTAATCAAACTTCTGTCGAACAATAACTAAAAATTCATATACTATAGTACCGCTATACCACTCCACTTTCAATACGTTTTTACTACGATACAGTTTGTTCGGAACTTTTGAATCGATTGCAATCGGAGCGTTATCGATATTGTGAATTGGTGTAAATGCTTTCTCTGTTTTGTTTTATACAGTATTTTATTGAATATATCGGCACTAAAGTTTCCAGGGCGCTCAATGAAGAAACATTCAATCATTTTGTTTTATATGTATGACGATATTATAGTACATTGAGGTAATTTTTTTCAGAAGCATTGACTGAGCAACAGATGTTTAGTTTGTCAAATATTCGACAAAAAGCAGAACCTAAGATAAGAAGCCCGGTCTCTAAAGGCTAAAAGTAAAAGTCGGCAAACAGAAACTGATTTTCCCACCGTCAACGTAAATATTACGAACAATAAGATTTACCATAAAATTGAGGCGGTGGAAGGCGGCGACGAGTGCACATTCACTGAACACGTCAGTGATATTGTGCTGCCTTTCTTCACGTACACATCCTGAGACCCCCATATGGTCGCCGCGGCAGCTGCAACAAATGAAAAAGGACCTTTACTACATAACAATAAAGTACACAATCCAATGACAGTACCGGTACAAGCAAAACAAAATGCTTGCATATTTACAAATCGTATGCAAATATGAATTCAGGGCTGATAGGTAAGGGGTTCAATTTCGGGTAATGAAACTAGTAACATTTAGGAGCTACGTCGGCTTTGGGAGTTTGACAATGGAGGGTATTAAGGTTGTTAAGGTCACACAAAAAGTTCTCGATCAATGAGTTTTGATGGGTAATTTCACGTGCAAAATACTTCAACCTAAACCGTTTAGACCAGTCACGTAAATTGAACTTAGTTATATTTTTGGAGACTGTTCTACACAGTTATACTCGCATGACGATAAGTTGAAAATTGAATATAAATAAATCACTGGTACCCAATCTCAGCTAAAATCCTTTCTAACTCTTATTTTTAAGTGCCTACTCGAACAAGACAATAATGATGATGCAACTTTAAAAGCCAAGCCGAGCCAATTCCATTTCGACTAAACCTAATTTGACTTTAAAAAGTGTTTAACTTAGCATTATGGCTTTTTCTAACTTACTCAATTCCAAACACTGGTTGACGTAACGACTAAAACGTTTATTTTTATTATGGCAACCCACCGATTTGGATGTTGGTAATAAAATTTTATTCTACTTTCTGCGGCACAGTTTTTGACAGTAATAGCTCGTTGGCCAAGTTTCAAGTTAATTTTGTTACGGCAATACTTCTTTTCTCCTTCGTTTAACTTATACACTTTCAATTGCTTTAGCGACAAAGTCAAAGCATTTATTTCAATTAAACCATTGACAGACACTTCTGAATTGTCAAGAAAAAGTTGGAATCCTACGGAGAAGAGTATACACACAGAGCAACAATACCTATACTTCATGGTTACTCTTTTTCAACAAATTGTTAACAACCATGCATCTTATCATACTGTATAATACTCTAACCAATGGAGGTCAACCCAACATGGACTACATAAACTGTATTCTACTGCATGGACCACCTTACGGCGAGTTCATGCAAATTCAAAAAGCGCTACGGCGCCGCACGCCCAGCCAAACTCCATCTAATAATGTCCAAACAAAACATCTCGTGCTGTCAACGAAAACACGAACATTAAGCCGCTAAGAACAGATGAAAGTATAATGAAGTACTAATAAATAAACAAATGAAAAATGTAATTAAAAATGAAGAGAAGGATACGAAACCGGTACCTGAGGAGCGGGGCGGGGCCGAGGTCGCGGGGATGAGGGACTCATCTGGAATTCACAAGACAACAGCTTAGGAGAGGGCGAGGAATACAAAACAGCATGTGACCCTACCAGAGATGCATCGAAAGAGTTGAACATAGTATTAGATTTGGGTGAATTAGCGATACAAAGAGATAGCAACGGAATGGAAATTAGTGAACTTAGGACTGACTGGCAAATTGATGTGACAGACGACCTTGATGTGATGTTTATTATTCAAATCATAGTTTGTACAGAAGCGCTAGGGACTAGAAAATGAGAAATGGCGTGATAGAATTAAAGCTGTGTCTCCGATGAGATGTGTACAACTTTGAAGTTTTGAAGGACTTTATTAATTTTAATAGTTCAGACCCCGCCGCGAATAGTTAAACTGTAAAGGATAGTCGAAGAGTAAAATTTCCACGTGTGCACTTACCATGATGTCTGATTGTGCTAAGAAATCTAATACTACAAGTATTAATTTGTATAATTACAGGAAACTTATACTTAATAAGATACGTTGATCTGGCACTCCAAATTAGAACTCATTGAACGATGTATCTGTAGGAAAATTGCTAAACCTATTTATATCTTATTTAATAAGAAATAATTACGTTATAATTTAAATGTCATCTTATACTAAGAAAAAGGAATGATTTATATAAATTATGAAATAAGTGTCTCATTCCTAACTCGCGCTCTACTATCACCATAGCAACGTCGGTGTGGGGGAGTATAATCGTCTTGCCAGTTTCTCGTTAGCTCCTTGATGTAAATATCTATTATGCTAAAATCTATACTGTAAATAGCCAAATATCCGACTGACTTAAAGAATTTGCGTATAGTAATCGTAATTTATCATCATGTTATTTAATAGTTCACGAATAATCTACTTTACGTAACTAGCTAAACGAAATAATATTAGGACTAAGCCATTGGTTAGCAACAAATTTTAGATTAAATTCTTAAGAAACCTTTTCAATTCTACCGAGTCTTAGTTATACATTATGATTTCTGTTGCTCCCTCCACTTTCATGGAAGCACGTAAACTCTGCGAACTACACTCATGAGCTTTGCCATCCGAGAATACTTATCCAATTTGATCCGCCAGACTTTCAACTATACGTAAAACTATACAAAAACCTGTTCAGTGAGGCATTGTCGGACATTTTTCAACAATAACAAGCTCTGTAATTGGCTGTGAGGTGAATTTGAGAGGCTTGCATGATGTATCTGCCGGCGAAGCGTGCACTAACAAATTGGCTACTATGAAAACGAGGCGGGTAAAAAATTGTGCTCATTTAGGCAACAGCGGTTTCGGTAACGGAACGGATTTGTTCCGGCACATAAGTCACGATAATCGATAAATGGATGGGCTTTGAGTCCTAGACTGGATTTTCTAAAATAGATGGGCTGTATTTTTCTTGTTAAGATTCGATAAAATGATTATATTGTCTAGATCAAACAGATTTTTCAAAAATTCCATCCATTTTTCTGGTTTCTGATCCATTTTTTTAAAAACACTTTTTTCATATTTCTGTTGTTGTATTGATAATATCTATATGAAATAGTAACCTACCAGTTTATTTATATAAGAAAATTGTTACAATACTGTTATTTATGAGTTTTGCTGTGTATCTTCGGTAGGTAATTGTTCATTGAATTCGGAATTATTATGACATAATTATTAAAAATTATTACGTACCTAAACCAAGCATCTGAAAATATTCTAAGAATTATAAATGATAATTCAATTTACCTTGATTTTCCTAAGTGTTACAATTAAAGTACAAACATTATACGTTAAGCTGCAATTTCCAAGAAAAAAATATGACTTGTTAAAAAAACTAATATAATTTTGTCGTTCATTTTTAAATTTGACCTTCAAGTTAGGAAATTAGGACCAAGCTTATTCCTTTTTATTAGTGAAACAGCAACTGATACAAAAACAAAATCCCTAAAAGCCTGACGAGAAAGTAAATCTGAAGCTAAAAATAGAACACCCACGTTTTATAGATTTTTAGTCTCTCTTGATTCTTGTTGGGGTAGTATAAACAACTCCTCCTTTATAAAACAGAAATGATAAAAGACCATGATCACAAGGAAAATATTTACATTAAACTAGTTACATTCAAAGTTATTATAAAACTCATCGAAATCCCAGCACTCAAAGCAAAAATATCTTTAATCGAAAAATATTTATGCTTAACGCCCATAATCCGGGTTCCATAATTAAAAACATAATCTGTAGAGCGTGGAGCTATGCAAACACTCGGCGAATAGAGTTATTTTGTACGAGCGAGTTTTTAATGTTTCATAACGATGAAATAAAATTTAAGTGACAACAACAGCGTGTGCTCTAAACTTTCCAGGTTGCGGTTAAGTTAAAAGGGTTATGTTTTTTATAAGGTTTATTTTAATCTGGGTGAGGGGAAGCCTGTTAAAATAAGTAACTACCTCAGCTAGGTAACAAAGCTTCTGTACTGACATCTTTGATACTAAAATGTGTATGCTTGCATGCATTCTTTTTATAGCAGTTTATATACCTATCTACATTAACAACATTCAGGAGTACGTTTTTAAGTATAGATATAAATTAATTATCTTTTGTTTTCTCTTTGTTCTCGGTCTATTTTAAAACGTCTCTTTGCGCATAGTTATTAGTTTTCTAGGGAGTAACATTGCTGATGTTAACATTATGTTTTACGTCATTACCTATGATATCACTGATTGTCACAACTTTATATTTCATATCATTTAATTTATTTGTTTTACTTTTGATTCCAACTCGAACAGCTTACTAACAATTATATCAACATAAATTTTGATACTAGTACCATTTTATGACTAAAACTGGAATCTGTTTATAAATAAATAATGTTAAAAGAAACTTTTTATATTCTGTCAAAGGGGCCAAGTAAAAGTTAACTAGATCATGTTTTAGCAGTTACTGATGTTAGGGACACTTCATGATATTTATTTTGATTTGTTTTTATTCTATTAAGGTACTAAAAAGCTGATTTTATCACAGCAATAATTTTAATCAAGGGTCCTTCCAAAGCGTTTACCATACCAAACGCGGGATGCCTGCGGGTCCGCGTGTGTTGTATTCAAGGGATTACTATAAACCATTACACCCCAAATTCGAGCGCAGGCCTGCCACCCATGCGGGCCCAAAATATAGGTATGTTCATTGTTCACTTTGATGAAAGGTTAAACATATAGATAGATACATTACAAAAATATTGTATATAGAAAAGCAAAAAGCTGATCAATACATCAAAATGTTCTCTTGTATCAGTTAATAGTAAGTACATAGTAAATATCACAAATATTTGCAAGATAAAAGCATTTTCCTGCTACATGAACAATGACAGACGAATTTCCCAGTCCATTGAAATATACAGGCAATAGAATTTTTCCCATATTTTTTCGTGTATAATCTCTGAGTCCCGGTACGTACTTTTAGATCAATCTACCGTATGGGTATTGATTTGAACGCACCTATGAGTTTTACTTTGACAAGCCATGTGTGTCTACTATGAATTGAATATTATTTAATTGGCGTCCTTCGACGGTATTTGGAAATGGTATATTTTTCATTTTTGCGGGCTTTTTTTTGTTTTATCCTTGAGGAGGAATTATGCAGATTTTGGCTTTGCGAGTGTCGTCTATGGCAACCATAGACGAAAGAAATTATGAACGTACATCTGCAGCAGCGTTTACGGATAATACATACATATACTTACGCCTCTAATGCCCGAAGGGGTAAGCAGAGGTGTACTGTTTTTACAGGAGTTTGTACACCCACGTTCTACTTCATGTATTAAGTCTCGTGTAATAATAGGTGGTGCCTATTGCCTAATGCCCGAAGGGGTAAGCAGAGGTGTACTGTTTTTACAGGAGTTTGTACACCCACGTTCTACTTCATGTATTAAGTCCCGTGTAATAGGTGGTGCCTATTGCCATTTTTCGGGTACAATTAATCCACCATGGACTGACATTACTGATATCACCTTAATAGGAAAATATGATATTGTTTGTCATACTTAATGGAACTCAAACTTCACATAATGATACTTGTAACAAGCCTATAAGGGAAACAAGATTTCGTTGTTTGTTTTTTGCTGATTTTGGCGTACAAACGAGTGTACAATTATTTTTTAAGTGAAGGGCGTTTTAGCCTCAGGCGTTTTTTTGTTTTATTAAGATAACATTTTTATACATGCCCGTGATTTATTTCACAAAAATTTATCGTCCGCAATTAGTTAAGGGTAACACATTTCAGTAAAAACCTTGACCTGTTTTGCTAAATAACTTATTTTTTTCAAAACAAAAAAATATATATTTTAAACGTAGAAATTAGTTTAATTAACCAACTCAATTGTTTGGACCTTGACCCGCTTTGTCACAAAGTTTTATAAAGAAACGCCGGCGCTTTTTATTCTACGCATTCATAATCCGATAAAGAAATCGCAGTTGTGTCCGTAATTTAGCAGCGATTTTTGGTAGAGCGGTTAAAAATAGTAAAACATGGGATTAATCACTAACCAATACACTCACAAGTTTGTTGGTTAAAAATAAAAAAACCTTTTATTTTTTTTCTTTGATGTACTTATGTAGAGAGTAGTAGTGTGATTCTCTAGTAGAAACACAGCGCTGCGGCGCGGTCTCGTGTATTCGAACGCAGCGCTGCCGTAGTGACGTGTTTCTACTACAGATCTCATAAATAGCAGATATTTATCTTGCAGCCCAATACTTATACTAATTTTTAAACATATAAACAACATCACGCCTGTATTCCCCGAAGGATTGGGCAGAGGTGTATAGTAACACATTTATTTCGCCGTTATGTTTAAGTGCTATGTAATAGGGGGCGAGCCTATTGCCATCAACCGGGCACAAATCCAAACTCCGGGCTGCTAAAAAACTCAATAACACTTTGCCCAACCTGGGGATCGAACCCAGGACCTCACGATCAGCAGTCGCGCTTGCCACCACTAGATCAACGAGGCAGTTAATTTTGCGATGCCATTGCCGTCGGGTTAACATCAGAATTCGGAATGGCTAACGATTATGTAATAATCCAAATACCTATTTCGTATTTATCATAAATTATGGAAAATGTTGCACAATTTTAGTCCAAAGCGGATGGTCCCAACCAGCCTATCATATCTAATTCATGTACATTGATTTTATAAATAATTCCTTCTGATTAGATGATGGAACGATTTTCCCTTAAAGATTACGTTAAATTATTCAGCAAATGGACTTCCCATTTGCCTTGCCATTTGTATTTGATGCTTCCTTTGATCGTTCATTAGACTCGGACAGAGATCTGATCGAAAGTTAATCAATTTCTATTAAAACGGTATTATGATTATTGTGTTCAAGTTTATTGGCTTCGTGTTTGATGTTAGCTGTTTTGTGAGGTAAACAAATTATGCAAATAATTCGTTTATTTACGCGCATAAATTAACTAATTATTAATTTGTTTATACAAGGTAAGTCGGAAAGTGGGTACTAAGCCGAAAGCGTGTTAAAGTATCCATAATAATGGATAACTTTTGTTTTACAACTTTCCCCAAAAGTCATTAGAAATAGCCTTTCAAAGATTTTTAAACAATACGCTAAATTCTATCTATCCTCAGCTATGATCAACTGTGTTTACATTTTAGGTGATATTTGGGGTCACGGATTAGAAACTCCATTTTCTGAACTAGTAACTAAAGTAGAGATGAAGAATTTTTGAAAAAACTAAAATAATAATATTATTTTATTTTCATCGAATTTTGAAATTTTAACACTTTCTATAGAACAATCATCAGTGATACATTAAGTGGCCCGCGGCTTAGAACCCCCTTTACAACTAACCTCGTATATACGCAGCTTCCAAGATTTAAACATTTTCCAGCTGCAACGATAGGTATAAGTCTGACTCTCTCATAATTCTAGACCACCTTGGTTGTCATAGGAGGATAGGTTCAGCATAAATACTACGATCAGGCAAGCTAGTCAAAGAAATAAGTGTACTATGTCATTGCTTCTATATTTCAGCGCCGTGCTAGAAAAGCTCATGTTAAATAGTGGCCGTTACGGTAATTATGATCGTTTACAGCATACTCTCGTGCATTTTTTCAGTTCGACTCGCAACTTCGCTGTCTGGTTAGCTCATCATTACGGGCTCTGTTTAGGTCTATAACTATACCGGCAATCCCGAAAAACTGCACGTGACTAAACCGTAAACAATCATAAATAGTAATTACTTGTCAAAATCTCATTGAAAACGAAAAAGTATTCCATTGCAGCAATAATGCCATTTTATGTCGGACCCCCACATAAACATCACATCACAACGTGTATTCCCCGAAGGGTTCGATATAAATGTTTTTAGTACACCCTCGTTTCGCCAATTATGTTTAAGTCCCATGTAACAGGAGGCGAGCCTATTGCCATTAACCAGGCACATCTCCAGACTCCTGGCTGCTACTGAGAAATTCCTAATGGAAAAACCCAATAACACCTTGTCCGACCTGGACCGGAACCCATACTCAGCAGTCGCGCTTGCGACCACTAGACCAACAAGGCAGTCATACTTTATACATATTTTAGTATTTACCTATTTTTACAAAACACACAAAAGCTCACAATGAGTCACTTAAATACTTGCCACAAGTGTCTAAATAAAAAATAGCATTTATGATTTTACGATTAGATTGTATGTCTCAATACCATCATAATCTCTAGGGCTTTCAGGTCTGAGTTAATTAAATACTATTAATAAGCTTCAGATATAACAATCAGTTTTATATTGCATTGCAGTGATATTTATTAGAATTATTTCGAAAGTTACGTTCACTATTAAGCTTAGTAGGAGGGTTAACCCACTGTCCTAGGTGAGGACAAATGCTAGTCGATATGACAGAAAATCAAACGGTCAATACCAAGTCGTACAAACATAATTACTGCTGCGTAACAGTTTGCCGCGGGATGGTATTCACGTCAACATAGGCTACTTAGCAGAAACAGCTTATCATTATACTGAGCATAAAAACGACTTTAAGGCAATATTGGCATAACAGAAATTCTTCTTCTTCTTCCTACCCTTATCCCACACTAGGTGCGGTCGGCACAACATGTATTTCATAAATCCATATTGTTAGAGGTTTTGGCTTATTGTTTTATGACCGGCCGCCTGCCTGACATCAACCCTTCTTGGGAATACCCGTTGCGCTGTCGCGCGGGTGACTCAATGTGCTTGCTGATATTATGCACTGGGTCCCAAAATGATATGCTTGTAAATTTTTTGGCATAACAGAAAATATGGTCATCAATTAGTCTGAAATGAATGAATTTTATTTTATTTTATTTTTTATCATAATTATCGCACATAGCAAATGGAATAGTGAGCGTAATATGTTGTTATCAGCCCAAAAAATACTTCTGCCGTCCATCCTCGTTACTCACTAGGAATAACAACAACAAATTGATATTTTCGCGTCGCATCGCGTGGTCGCATTTGTAGCTCTCCTAGGACGTTGGGTACTTATTTTCACATTTATTATAGTAAGTAAAGCCTCTCTAAAACGAGTAATATCCCCCGAGTCACGTTTCCAATAACGTATTGCAATTGCTTGGCTTAAAATCTCAACCGTTTATAAATAACCTATAATAGGCTAAAAGTAAAAGGTCTGTAAACTACTTCAATTTGAGGTCGATTTGAGATTATTTTTATTTTTTGTCTAAATTGGCGCAGCATAGTTAAAAATAAACTGTTTATTTGCGCTGACTTACTTATTTAGGGTTAAGGAGTCAAAGGTATACTACTGTAAAATAACATGTGTAAATAGTACGTTTAAACAAAGTTATAAAGTATCTAAAAGGCGCATGTTACACGTTCAATATTTATCGCGATATTTAGATCGCGATCCTATATCGTGATATTT
Source organism: Amphipyra berbera (assembly GCA_910594945.2). Lineage (NCBI taxonomy): Eukaryota > Metazoa > Arthropoda > Insecta > Lepidoptera > Noctuidae > Amphipyra > Amphipyra berbera. The sequence goes on along the minus strand of OU343136.1, from coordinate 648,315 downwards.
ATTGATCGTTTAAACAATCAATACACTTATCTACACGCTCAATATCACGATCCAGGATCGCGATCCAAATATCGTGATTAATATTTAGCGTGTAGTATGCGCCAAGATATTGAATATCAATGGGATGAGATAAAGCACTATCGATGGCCCTTTACAATCATTGTATATTTATAGTCCTCCTTATTGATTTCGATAACGGCGAAGATAAGATAAGATCATTTTTATTTGCTCAAACATGAGTGTACATACATACAAAAACAATTGTCAGCATATATGCAAGATGTTAAAGTAACAATAGAGATCATCATGTTTGCCATGATCAATGGCATACAAATATTAATACAAAATAAAATTTAAAAAAAACCTAAGAAATTATTACCTTCCTGGCATAAGCCCTAATATGGCTTGCTAGAACAAATTGATTTTTTATACCCGTCCACAAGAATTCTATTAAAGTGTAAAACATTGACTTGTAAAAGAGTTATAAGGTTGTTTGAAAGTTGAATTGTTAAAAATAAATATTTAATAAAAGGCCACTATCAACTGACAGCTTTGTACCATCCAATAAACTATGTTAATATGAAAACTTATGAGCGTAAATAAATACCGAAAATTCGGGATGAAGTCTGCAACACAAATAAGTGCAGTAAGTACGTAGAAATTAGGTACATACCACTGCTCTCAACTATGAAATATAACATTATTCCGATAAAACTTTAACGTTATAACTCAACAACTGAGATACAAAGACGCGCGGCGTCTCGTGTGACGTGGACAGATGTGCTCCACTTTGTACCGCGGCATTACACCCACTACTAATATGACGAGAGATGAATGCCGGGTTACGTCATCGTCACTTTTCATGCGTTGTATACGACCCATCGGACGAAAGGACCAAGCCTTTTTATTGTTTATCCTTGTTATAAGCTTACGGATAATGGCCTGATATGTTTTTTTTTAAACTTGGACCGTGGATTAAACGTAATTTTAGGTCACTCATACAAATAAATGCAGTCTTTTTTGCTGTAGTACATCAAACTTTATGCGTACCTATAATGTTATCCACAGGAATTATGTTGAAGTAAGCAGGTATACTGAGTGAAATCTACAAGATATCATCAACAAGCTACGAAAATAACGTACTACAAGAAATGTTCAATAAAATAGCTAAAACAGTCTCAGATTTTTGAACTTTAGTATACTTATTTTCTAACTACATACGCCCCAGGTAGGGACGGCTCTTTCAGCTCATAAAGGTACATGTAATTTTTTGTAAGTACCGTCAATTTTACCCCTTTACTATTTTCGCTCATTTTATTTAGGTTTTCATTGCCGGATATGATTACCCCGCTTGTAATTCGAGGGTCGTCGTGACCCACCCTTCGTAAAATATGTAGGAACAATTCCAATGTGCCATTATACATTCTGTTTGAGTATAACATGTGTTTGTGTATAAAATAATACGGTACATTAAATTTATATATTTTTAAACTCGACGTCTGTGTGATGGAAATTATGTTTTATTATTTTATGAACATTCTTTGATAAGGCACTTGATATTATGGGAATTATAATGATTTGATGAAGGCTTAAATTAATGATTGTTGAATAATTAATCTAATTTAATTTCTTGAAGATGACTTTAAGGATTTATGTAATTGACTATTGTAACAAGAGTTGAACTAATAACTGTCTAACATTAACTAATTATAAAGCTCAAGTTATTAAATTTTCATATTAAGCCCATTATAACCCGCGTATATATATATATATATATATATATATATATTTTAAAAACATTGCCCCACACTAGGATTTCTCTTGTATCGTGGGTGCTTTTACAGACACAAATCTTCACACGCACAAACACCCAGACCCGGAACAACTATCTGTAGGCCATACAAATATTTGTTCCGTGCGGGAATCGAACCCACGACCCGCAGCGCAGAAGCCAATCGCTTAGCCACTGCACCAAACGTGTCGTCCAAATTTAATAACTTTAATGGATACAAAGAAAATATACACAATTGCAAACAAAATTGTAATACAAATTTTATTTTTCAAAGTTATGTATCGCATTACCAATTATAATTAATAATTAATTGTTAAGCATTCCATCTATTTTTGTAAAGGATCCATTTCCGTAGATTAATATAAAAATATTAATTTTAATAAATTATTAAACTGGTTTCGCGAGTGCTTGTATAAATGTAATTTAATTTTCCTTGAGAAAAATTAAACAATTAATTTCACTTGTATTTATTTTTGTTTAACTTCAAGTTCACGGGTAGATAATATTTAATTGAATCTAAACTTTTTACTCTAAAACTTCGTATTAAATTAACGTTCTGCTCAGTTTTAATTCGCCTTGAATTAATTTTAAGTAAGTATTTCTAGTCTCAGTTGCTTATTATTAAATATTATACAGATTCGCTTTGTAATGTAAACTAAGCTTGTAATAAACAAGACCAAGGCTAATGTTAATTACTATTTTCAATTTAATTAATTGATGAATTGTTTTAATATTTACAGCTCTCAAAAGACCAACACAACGTTCCGAAAGACAATAGAATATTAATGTTCTAATACCTACAAGCAACATTTCTAAATTATTATAAATAACGGGAAGGCAATAAGATGTCAAACCTAGCTGGTTATTCAAGCCATCTTAGGATAATCAGCTTGACTTGACCTCTGCCAAAAAAATATTTAAAGACTCACCTTCTACAGTGAGAATCACAGCCATGTTGATTTTGGGTTCCGTGTTGATCTGGCACTCGTAGACCCCTGCGTCTCTTGGTTGCACGTAGTCTATCTTGAGGTCCCAGTCGTCCGAAGGTTCAGGGTGCAAGACACTGAACCTCGCATCCCCCGTGTACGTAAAGATGTGGGAGGTCAGGATGTGGAGGTCGCGTTTTCTCATCCATGATACCTGGTTAAGGAAAATTTGGTTGTAGTTGTACGTTATGTTTTGCTAAACATTAGGCTGCTATTGAAATGTTCCTAATAAGGGCCGAAACTTTAATAGAATTGGTTCCGCCTGACAACTGGCTGGAGAATTGAGCTCATATTAAGCTTCCTGAAAAACATCATAGATCTTTAGCAGATTTGAAATTAAATCTCAAGCTTAGTAGCCACGGAGTAAGTTACCATTTAGGCCCACAGGGCGTTTTACTGAAATTCATAAATAACTGTCATTCATGTTATGTAAATATACCAATATTACGACCCAGAATCGGTTCTACGTATTATTTTATATCTCCATTAGCCGTTTATAATATTTTTAGAACACGAAAATCATCTAGGTCCCAAGTTCTATTCTACCAAACGTCAATAATAACTCAATTACCAAACGTCAAATGTTATTCGAAACGTCAAGCGTACTAATAACATAAATTACGAACTAGCGTCCCACGGGGCTCAAAAACCGGCCAACTTGTCTCAAATACCCACATTTTCAAGTGGAGCCCTGCTTCAAATTCTAAGTGCAACCTTACCTGACGAATATCAATTAGAAACCACTCCTTATTGCTCAGTGTGCCTCGTGTCTATTAGGCTGAAACTCGTTAACATCAATATTCAATATACCTCCGAAGGTTGATGTGGTCCCTTTTTGATTAGTCCTCCTATATTGATTTGTGTCTGTTAATATTAATGGAATATGGAGCTTTTCTCACTCGTACCCTATATCCTTCGATTTGTAGAAATTCGTGTGAGACAGAATTGTGTCTCGGTTAGTAAATCTGTTGGGACTCCTACATACGTGCTCCAGAATAGTTATAGAATAAGGTTCCTAAAGACCTTTACGAATTCCTAATTCGGTACACGTCGTATTGTGCCATGCTTAGATACTCTTGGCGCATTTTTCAGTACGTAAAGTTATTATGTTATACTTATATTTACACAAATACAGTTGCATATCTATAATAATTAAATAATATATTGGGGCGATGCCAACCTGGTCAAGTTCAATGCATCAAAGACCCAGGCGTGTCTATTTTCTGCCAAAAGGAGGCCATTCCAGCTGGCTCCTACTTTTCGAGATGTGTCTATACCGATAACTGACCATCTTGAGCTCTTGGGCGTTACTCTGACGTCGACCCTCAACTTTGGCTCCTATATTGAGTCCAAAACTCAATTGGCTGCTAAAAAGCTAGGTGTCCTCTCGAAGGTGCGGCGGTACTTCACGTCGGAACAGTTACTTCAACTATACAAAGCCCAGGTTCGTTCGTGCATGGAGTACTGCTCGCACCTTTGGGATGGCTCAGCCAAATACCAGCTTGAGGCGTTGAAGTCCATTGAGAACCGTGCCAAGAAGCTCATCAGCAACGACTCCCTTGTTCAGACCAAGCTCCAAAGTCTTGAGCATCGGCGCAAAGTTGCTAGTCTTTCGGTTTTTTATCGGACACATTTCGGAGAGTGTGCTTCATGATCTAATACCCTCCTGCCCTTTTTTCTATCGGACGGCCAGAAACACGAAAAAGCGCCATCGGTTCATGGTTGATATACCAAAAACCCGAACGAAGCGTTTTGATTCCACTTTCATTGTGAAAACCGCTAAACAGTGGAATGCGCTGCCCGAGTGGGTGTTCCCCGACAGTTACAATCTGGGTGTCTTCAAGTCACGAGTGAATCGGTTTCTTCTGGGAAAGCGTGCTCCATCGTAGACCGCATCATCGCTTAACATCAGGCGAGATGGCGGCCAAACGCAGGCCTAGTAACATATAAAAAAAAAACAAATACTGGATAGTAATAACATTACAAAAAAATATATTTTACAAATTGAAACTATGCATTTATTTAGTTTCAATAAATTCATAGAACATTTTCTAGAAATATTTTTCTGACAACATAAAATAAATGGTGTTACTCGTAACAGTGGAGAGCGTTAACCTCCACTGAGGAGCCGTGGAGGCTGAGGTGACTTATTTTTCCGTAACTCGCCTACATCACAAAGAGATAGACCCGTGCCCTTTGATTAAAATTACACCGACAATAAACGTTTGAATTATATTTTTAATTCGAGAGCTCTCCAGACTGAGAAATTAGAAAATAAATTCCCCTCCTTTTGTTGGGTTTTTGTTTTTCTACGTAATTAGAGTAAGCTGGGGGTGAGCCCGTAAGCCCGCCCTGTAATTAAGCAAGACGGAACGTCCTTAGACTGTTTACAGCCTTTAAAATAATAAAATTAAGTAACGGCTAAGCGACCGAGAGGTTTTTTTTCAATTCCTCTTGAGCGCTCTCAGAAATTTGATGAATTAACCTCAGCATTGAAATGGGTCAGCGGACGTCGTTTTTTATTTCCACAAAAGTGTGTAGGATATTTGTTTATTTTATTATCCTCGTCAAGGGCTAAGGAAGATTTATTCTGTTCTGCTTGCGTTATTTTCTGAAGAGGAAATGTGTAGGATTTACTATGATCATCCGGGAGTTTATGAACGTGGACGGCGCTAAATGTTTATTTTCGCGAAATGTCAGTCAATCTTAGAATTTAATTAAGTTAGTTGGAAAGATGTTGTGAAATCTGATATAAGGGGCTATAAACTGATAGACAAAGATTCTGAAGGTCAAATTCAAAATAAAGACAGTTGGAGCGTCGGCAGCAACAGGCAAAACACTATGAAAAAGTATCCAGAAATGCTTTTAAAATAATACAGAATTGGCCAAACATTTCCGTAGCTACTATAGGAGGAAACATGGACAATATAACAATATATAGGTATAAAGGTGCTCAGGCATCGCCTGCGGTGACCCAAATAGTACATTTGTGCCAAATTGCTGTTGAAGCTATTTTAACGAGTATGGTCATTATGACAATATCAGTCCATTACAAAGGATATTTCAGAGTAGATTTTCAGTGATTTTACGATTGAGAGAATGCCTGTATGGAGGAAACAATTGGCTGGATGATATCAAATTCGATATTGGAAATTAATAGTTTCTAATTGAACTATAACATAAAGTTTCATTAATTCTGGACCTAGGTTCATTATTCGATTTTAGTTCGAAATTCAGTTAAAATCTGGCTTTTAATCAATATTTTCTACTTTTCTCTCTTGTGAATTTTCAACGATACAATCAATCAATCGAGCAAAAATGTTTCACATAAATCATTACAGGCGCTAACGAAAAGTTGAATTTTGGTGCGCGTTTAGTCGTTTCCAATGCAGAAGACCCAAGGATTAGCCCAAGACTAACAAACATCAATAACTTAGACCAACACCACTCATCACATTTCTACCCAACACCGAAAGCCCATCATAATCGTATAAAACAGAAAAAAATACCCCAAAAAGGTTCGTAATCCACGAGGCCTTTTTACAAGAAAATGACGGTAGATAATCCATGCCGAACAATATATTATAATGCATCGTAGGACATGTCAGATGGCTATTTATTTTCTCGAATGGGTTGGGATCCCTCAACCATTAATATGGCAGCCAGTGGACCGGAGCTGAGGAGGGATATCGAACCAATGAGGACATCGACATTGAAAAATGATATTTCGAGAGGTTGCCAGGTGGTCCAGAGATTTTATGGGAGCGAAGGTCATATGAATTTTGATTTGTATGATTCTATCGTGTGGGTGGTTCAGTTTTAGATAGCGATGTGTTTGAATGACTCTTTAGCAGGATACACTGATAGATTAGTTAGTGATGATTATGGTGAGATAGTTTATACGAGTTTAGTTCACTTACACTAAGATTTTGTATGTAGACATGCTGAATTACAGCTTAATATTAGTGAAACTGCAAGTGCGAGTGAATAGAAGCCGATCCTATTTAGTAAGCGACAAGTACTAAGCACTAAGTACAAGCAGTACGCTCGTGTAAATTATTCAAGGCGATTTTTGTCTTATCATCATTTTGCTTAAATGTTGTTTGATTCTATCTTTGCATCAATAATAACATCAATTCGCGCAATAACCACTCCCATTGTGGTGCTTGGTCAATGAGAGATTCTGAAAATAATGCTGGATCATTCATCATCATCATCATTATTTGTGATCTTATGCAATTAACTTTACGTTTACTTCTATAGAAATAACGAAATTCAATAAGAATTTCTGAAGAATAGTGTGTATCGTTCTACTTTTGGAGTAAGTAAAATCTTACATTCTTTCACACGAAAAACTTTAAAAAAAAAAAAGGTAAGTACGTGAATATTATCGCGTTGGATAGTCACAGATTTCAAACTCCATAACTCAATAGTAACAGTTAAATCTTCATAATCCATCACTAACCCATGTAGAATTAAACGTACAACTACAATATGTAGAAGACTATACATTGACGACTCCGGCTTAGTTACCATACGTATGTATAGAGCATAGTAATCAAGGTATTAATGACTAAGATAATAACCGCTTGGGTTAATATCTCGGTCGGCTGACCGGCGGGGATATGGCCGCAATCATTGGTGTAATAATTGTAATTTATGTTTCGGCTTACGTTGATTGAATACCGTCTTGTAACATGTCTTAAGCGGTCGTTGTAAATCTTGATTAAGGGATTCTAAGTTTTGATTTAGTTGTGCGACCACTAGAAGTACTGCGCGGAATTGTAATTAATGTTGTAGTAAATGTCCTAAGGTTCGCAGTTTGTAATTGATATTGTAGAAGTTTGCTATCTAAAGTGAACTAAGAGAGGAGTCGGGACAACACCTGATGAAGTGCTGTTTATTATAGGTAACTACTTTGCATAAAATATATTTATAAAACAAAAATCCGTGAACCTTATTTCCTACCTTATGGCGCAAATGTTTACTATAAACCGGCCATTTAAACTTTGTATAAAAGTTAAACAAACCTTTGATCGTGAAACATTCATTTTGCTTTAAGAGTCGTTTAAAATACACATTTTTAAACGATTGAACAATATGTGTTAAAGTTTTCTAAAAATGTGTATGTTTAATGGATTCTTGAAGCGGAACGTTTTGCGATCAAAGGTTTGTTTACATTTTGTAGAAACTTGTAATGTTCAGACTTTATATTTGTATTCTTTACCTTTTCCGCCCACTGCGGAATATGGGCCTCCCAATGACCGGGACACCGGACGGACATAGGGGATATTACCATAATCAATATGCTTGGCAGATGGATTGTTGATCTCAATGCCCTTATAATAGCATCAATGAGGAAGCTGCTACCTTTCCCTTTGAAATTATACTTTAGTTGCCTTTTGGCCACCCACGATTGAAGAGAGGGTTACCTCTCCTTTGCTGGGCAACACACGGATATTGGTTGAAGTATGGTGTATATTCTAATATGTTCACTGTTCTGTTCCCTATATGCTTAGCAGTAATGCCTCCTTTTCGACGACGGCGAACACATTATCTTTATTACATAACATAATATCGCGCCTGTATTCCCCGAAGGGTTAGGCAGGAGTGTATAGTAACACCCACATTTCGCCGTTATGTTTAAGTCCCATGTAATAGGGGGCGAGCCTATTGCCATCAACCGGGCAGAAATCCAAACTTCGGGTTGCTACTGAGGAATTCCATATGGAAAAACCCAATAACACTTTGCCCGACCTGGGGATCAAACCCAGGACCTCACGATCAGCAGTCGCGGTTGCCACCACTAGGCCAACGAGGCAGTTCTCGGTTTCTTTATAATAATTTGTAATAAGTAGTGTACACTTCCAGTTCTATAACCGATATGTTTAACGCGGCACCACATTAGTACTGCCTGACCGACGATGGCGGACAGTGTGGACACGTAGTACATAATATGTGTTATAAGAAGTCTACTTATTATGTGTACTGTGTTATACTTACTGTTCTATTCCCTATATGTTTAGCGCGGCACCGCAGCACCGCCACCTGTCCGACGACGGCGGACACGTTCCTAGGCGACACGTCGTCGAAATACGGTCGCTCCGGACGCGTGCCGTCGCCACCGCTCACGCCCGGCAACCCACCCAGACCTGCAACAAAGAAATGAAAAGAGTTATTGTCACTTTCCGGTAGTTAGTTAGCTTTTCTTAATGTCGACTTTCAAATATCGCCCTTACAGCTGCAGTTATTAGTCACATTTTTACTTGCTAGCTGGATAGAAACAGTAGATATAATAATTGAATTTCCTGTGGTTGAAAATTTCTGCCACGATTCGAGATGTCATCTAAAATATTATTCATAACATCATCCTTCTAAAATCCAAAGTGCGTTAGTAACTCAGTACTTAAAGATAAATAACGGCGTCTCTTATTTGGTTGCAATGTAGTTAATTACTCGACCGTACCGCCGCTCATAATGAACTTAATTAAAGTCTTTTTGGCGACTGCAAACTTCTGAAGACCGAACCATGATAAATAAATTAGAAAATTTAAATTACAGGATTTGTGTTTGTCTTAATGGGTTTTTCATTACTGTGATGGCAGTATTATGAATTAAGTTAAATAAAATCATAACATGACGCCTATATTATAACACCCTCATTTCGCCGTTATGTTTAAGTCCCATGTAATAGGGGGCAAGCCTATTGCTTAAAAATAAACAATACGTATGATTATGTTATTATAACACAATATGGCGCCACTTTCTCCATTCTATTTATGTCTTGTCCACACCGGGCACATTTGTCGCAACACACGGTATCGCAACAGTGTTTCGGCACATGTCCCAGAGATCGCCATGTTGCGCGACATGTATCGCAAAATGTTGCGGCACCTGTTTCGCGACAAGTCTCTGATACAAGTTGCGTCATATCTATCGCGAATTGTGCCCGGTGTGGACGAATCATTACATACTGCTTTCGCATCATCCTTATTCATGCATGCTTACTAAACCATAATATGATTATTTTTGTTTTGTCTCTACTCAGTCGCTGACCAATCAGGTTCTATAGATAATCTCTAATGAACTCGATAACGCTTAAGGAAAACACCGTGAAGAAACCTGCAAACAATAGAGGGCTCCAAAAAAGTGGTTTAGTCTGCCATCCTGCACCAGGCCAGCGCGGTAGACTAAAGCCAGATGCCCAGCAGTGGGATAGTAATGGGCTGATTATGAAGTTGACGTCCTAAGCTAGCTATCTACTCCAGCACGACAGCTGAGAGTGGGCTGGTAACAAAGCCACCTGGCCTACCTGTCTAGAGTTAACACTATCTCTATACGTCCTTTTTAACCCACCAGTGACTGCGTTACATAAAATAGAATCATTTATTCGCTAGAGATATGGTTTTACAAAGCTGTTATATTTATGGAAGGTACACAGACATCTCACCTGCAGTAGGCATTCGAAAGTTACAGGCTTAATAATAACATTACATTAGATATTTTTTTTAAAAAATAAATTGAAGTTAATTATAAATTATTAGAATGTCACATAATTATAGAATTATAACGTGATTTATTAAGAAAATGTCAAAATTAAATAATGTTAAATTGAAATGTCAAAATAAGGAATGTCAAATTGAATTATTATGGAAATAGAAAATAATTATTTACGGTACTTTATTCAAAGATAGACATTACAATAGTTTTTATAATCAACGATACATACATACATTTATTACATAGATTCATTATGCTTGTAATTGAAAAATTAATTAATTGTGTAGAAGCATTTTTCAATCAACCATTGTTTTAATTTTTTTTTTATTTAGCCATAGGAATAGTTTTGTTAATTAGTCATAGTTCTGTCATGAGGTCCCAAAAGACATAACCCGTTTTAAATTGAACCCCTACCAAACGAACAAACAGTATCCCTTCATAAGAACAGTCGCACGGGGATGATTAGTTGGGATGCAAACGATTATCCTTCGCGACAAGTTGAATGAAATCTTGAAATTAACAAATAGGAGTGGCGGCTCGCCACCTGGGACCAACGTGATTTGCATACTGTTTGTTTTAACTACACACGTTGGGGCCAATGTTGGGTCAGGGCTGATCCGTCGTCTGTATAATTAAGTATACAAAACATTGTACGTCAGTTTTGACGACGAAGTGATGTTTTCTCAACTACGGACGTATAATTTAAATATGCAAATCACCAATCGTCACAACTACATGAACTACAAACTTCAACTATCGATCTTAAGTTAGAATTGTCGTACCTAAACATCCTCGTTTCCCGGTCAATAAGGGCAAACCTATCTGACCGAAGTAAATAGACAGTTCAATATAACAGTACCTAACTAGTTTTAAAACAATGTATAAAATTTTAAGCATAAATTCAATGTTTAAAACTACACGCTTCAAAAAACGACAGCCCTAGCCAACTCAATTTTGCTAACAAAACATTGGTTGAACGTCTATCATATACGTGCAGCATTGGCCAAACATTGGCGCCAACATCGAGCCGTCATCCAACGTAATATGCCGCAGCGGTGTTTACCAAGCTAAGACATGTCTCAAGATATATCTGCCAACACAAACATAACTTGATTATTTAAGTTAGAAACATTTATTGCGTTCGATGTTATAGCGATTTTCTTACGCAAATAAGCTTTGACATAATTTGTATTATTATTTCAATAAGTTTACATTGAACGGTAAAATCTATTTTAGGTCAGGTCAGGTCTTTGAATATTCGTTTGCGAGCTATTAAAAAAATAAAAGATCTTTGCTATTCATGAAAATCAATTTATTCCAGTATAATGTACCCTAATCAGATTCTAAATGCCCATTCCCCTAGAACAACCGCTTTTACAACCGGAAGTCATAATGATTGTTTTTTTTAGCTGTTAATTCTCAGCATCGCAAAAGCGATTTGATTCACAGTTAACTATACAACAAAATCCGCATTAACTAATCAAACTCTTCGCTCTTCATTCCAAATTCAAATCCAAGCGCCAAGATTAAGAAAAGAAAAACAACATATTATTATTGGAATGTCTCGGTGAGCGCCGTTCGTTTCCGGTTACGTGACGTCACACCCGCCGAACCGGAAATAAGAACGAAGCCTTTGCCCGCCCTCTTATAAAGGAAACACGGCAGAGCACAAAGTTGCGGTCGGGCCACTAGAATATAGGTGAGGATTGTTACAGGATATTATATGAGGAAAAGGTTTATTGGAAACTATTTTATTTGGAAATAAACTTATAGAGAAGTATTTACGTGAGCCGAGAGGTTGTTCAGTAAAAGTCAAAGTATTTATTTCAATTAGGCACATAAAAGGCACTTTTGAAAGTTAAAATTTACAAAAAAATATAGAATTGATTGTAGTCGCCCCTTCCAAAAGGTACTTTCGTATGGAGAAGAATGGGCAAGAAACTCCACCGTTACTCTTTTAAAATGTCTTACAATATTTTGTATAGGTACATTAATGATACAATAATATGTGAAGACGATGCACCTAGAATAAAATTACTATACCACAATAGGTAAATGAATTAAAAATGAAACAATGACAAATTAATTATGTGATAGATACATGGTGCTCACATATTTACAAACATTGCAAAAGTATACGTTTTCCCAAACATTAAAATTGATTAGATATTCTAAGTCTTCCTGTAAGAATTATAATTACTAGCTAAGAGATTATACAAAGTGTATTCTTTAATGCGTATGACCGTACACAAAAAATCAACCAAGTACATTTAATAGTTTAATCACATAAATGTTCTCATGGTTTAATAATTTTACAGATATCAAGATCTCTATGCGAAGTTATGTAAGTCTGTGACCTTTTCGAACTGAAGTGGTCTTTATTGACTTGTTTAGAACAATAGTTTGTACTTCGACGATTGGAATCACCTTCACCTAGAGGAATGTGTGAAATTGTAAAATTGAGTGCTGTGGAGTTACAAAACAGTGTTATATAAAATGTGTTGTAACGTCATTGCACAGTATTTGCCCTCGATCTACCGTGCTCACCCGCCGCAGCCGCGGAGCCGGTCATCCCTTCTGACTCCGCGCAGTCACACCGCGATTAATACAGCCCTCATCAAGCTGTCGTATCCCTCCCAGTCCTCTCGCATTCAATACCCTAAGAGGTTCGAGTCCCCCCTAAGAGACGCCCTTAGAGGTGTTGCTGCTATAATAGTCATGATGTTACAGTAGTTAGTGTAGTTAGCTAGGTAGTTAGTGTAGATATTGGTTCGGAGACCCTTCTGGTCTCGCCAATAATAGCCCGATTACGTAGAAAAGGTCCACAAGACCACCTACAAAAAAAAGAAAAAAAAAAATTGCACAGTATTGTTGTCTCTGTCTAGACAAGACATTTTAAAACGCCAATAAATTAGGGTATTTTTAATACTTCTTTAGTTTAACTGACTCGTTGGTCTAGTGGTGGCAAGCGCGATTGCTGATCGTGAGGTCTTGGGTTCGATCCCCAAGTCGGGCAAAGTGTTATTAGGTTTTTCCGTCATTCCTCAGTAGCAGCCCGGAGTTTGGATTTGTGCCTGGTTGATGGCAATAGACTCGCCTCCTATTACATGGGACTTAAACATAACGGCGAAATGAGGGGGTTACTATACACCTCTGCCCAACCCTTCGGGGAATACGGGCGTGATGTTATGTTATTTTCTTTAGTTTATTCACTGTTTCTTATCGTTTTTGTAAAAGATTCGAGATTTATGACAAAAAGAATTTACAAGCGCCCTTTTTCATACGGATACTCGTCCGAAAAAACAAACAGAGAGAGAGCAGGCCAGAGATCCTTTACAATCATATCGACTTACTTATAACAAACTTATCAGTTTTATATTCATCATAACACAGATTTAATCGTTCACCCGCTGTCCTCCTAGCCCCATACGATAAGTCTGCGGTGCAGCAAGAAAATGGAAATGACAGCGATGAAGTTCTTTTGTGACTCCTCTCCGTGTGTGTATCAAGGTTGAATCTTTTGTCTTGAGACATGTCTTAGCTCTGTACTGCGTATTCTTGAACATGGAGGTAACGGACAAGGGGTACTTATATTGGATATGTTGTCGTTATTTTCAATTTTATTTTAATCAAATTTTTATCGCCCTATAGGGTTTCATAAAATCTCGATGTTTTGCTTGTTTATAAAGCAATTGTTAATGCTTATAATACTTGTGTTATATGTTTTCTTTGTATCAACATCTACTGTTCTTCCGATGTACAATACGTCTTACTAAATATTTTATTTGTTAATGGACGTTAAAATATCCACTCGTAAGGATTCGGGCTCACTTCGGAGTTTTTATATTCGACTGCAAACATCCTACAACAAGGAATGATTACGACAGGTAATTCAGCTATTTTAATAACGAGAAACATTCGAAGTACCTATTCAAATATTAATATTAATTTCTCTCTCTTTCCTTATCCAATTGTGGTATTAATCTTTAAAATAAATTCTACGAAAAACCGTAAAAACATCAAATAAATATTCGAGATAATTATTAAATTAATTAATGTTCTTAAGGATGTCCGGATATAAATTAGAGAAACCATAATTATGACAGTGTGTCATGGTTTAAGAAAAATAGCGTTTAAAGATTAATATATTTTAAATACTCAATCAGATAATTATCGGAGCAATTATTTGTGTTCAAAAACTGGTTTTTAGGAAATCTGAAAACTTAATAAAGTTTCATTAGGTTTATTAAGAATGATTATGGACACAAACCCAACACATAATAGAGATAACTAACAGTCCAAACCCATGGACGCTATAAAGCCCAAATTAGTTTAATTAGTTGAAATACACCACTGATCACATTGCACGTTGCACAAGTCTGTATCCACTAACAAAGGCAGGTCGGCCCAGCTTAAAAAAAACTCTTAAAAACAACTCGTTTTAAGACTAGACCATCACGAAAAGGACCAAGATGTAACAAAAACACAAAATTCTACCCCGAGTCGTGCAACAATGACATTCAGGCCATGTCCTCGGGTGCCAAAAGAAATAAACCACACTGCGCTACATTTACAAGAGCACGCTTCGCTTCACCTCGCTTCGCTCCACCGCGCTTCGCTTCAAAAATTCCCGGCACCTGAAAAGATATATTCTAAATGGATTTAAACCGAGGTAGAAGCAACACTTTATATCGCTGAAAGCTGAGCAATTTTCGTGATACTAACCGTTTTCTGATATTGCATTGCGAAGTTATTGCTAAGCGTTCCGATTTGGAATGGGTGTTGCGAATCAAATGGATGGCATTATTTTTATGCGCTTCGTGGTTAAAATCTTATAACTTTGTAGTCTTCTTAAATTACAGACAGATATTTTCATAAAGAGCTTGAAATAAAGAGCTAGACTAGTAATGATACCTGAAAAAAATGCGTGTACAAAAATGGCTTCGAAAAAAACAGCCTAAGGCTATTCAATTCAATTTTTTTATTTTTTTATTTCATTGTATTGATTGTGCTTACGAGAAGTCGAATTAAGGTCTATATTCGAATGACTATTATTATCAGAAAAAATTAATTACAAAAATGCTTAACTAAAAATAAGGAATTGTAAGTTGCAATTACAATTGGATTTAAAATGAAAACTAACTACTCCACTACTATTTGTATTCACAAATATCCAATGTAATCAAATATGACTAGAACCACATTCAATTAAAAAAACAAAACACACTCATACCAATTTCATTAAATATCAACACTAATTAAAAACGCTCAATCAGCAGCCGTTCAGAAACACATATTTCAACCGGTACGAGCCGAACTAGTGCTGTACAGTACATATTTAGAATGTTCGCAGGCGATTACAGAACGCAAACCATTCGTGTCAGTTGCACGCGATTCAGCAAAAAGAGTTGCACGCGATGCAAACCGGCTCATTTGAACAGTGGATTTGGATTATTTTAGACAGATTTAGGCCAGTTTTAGTGTAATATTTATGTAACTATCGCCTGTTAACAATAATGCAGATATTTGACGTTGGTGTCGATTCTGTTACGCACTTTGACAGGACTTAACTAAGGGTCTCTTTCTGTTTCAATAGGAAAAGTAAGTGACAGTTGCGTTTAGTTTAGTAGTGTCAAAATGTGTAACTGGCTGGCTACCACCCTCATATTATTATCCGGTGCCAAGCAGTTTACTGTGTTTCGTCATGTGTATGTTGAGAACCAGTGGGGGGAGAGTCCGTCTATATATTTGCTACTTGTATTCTTGTACTTCATCTAAGACCCTGTCAGAGCTAACCATTAGGTGGGGTTAGGGCTAATAGCGACCAAACAAAAAAAAACAGGTATTTGCAGTTTGTTGATGACGTAATAAGGGACGCATGCACACCCCCTCGCTGAAAGGCTATTACATGAGACATTGCCCATTGCATACCAAGCACAGCTCTATAGCTGTGGGGTGTGTGAAGTCCATACCCCAGATTGCATCTGTGAATTGGCTTACGGTAAAATACAATCACAGTTTCTCCAACCTGAGAAGCAAATTCTGGACCACAATACTAGATAAATTACGCGATAAGTTGAACATTTTTTAAAACATATAGGATTTTTTTACCCGGTACAATGCTCAGTAACAACCAATTCTAATTTTATTTTAGATAAAACAAACAATTGTACGTTTGTCTCACGTGTACGATCAACAACGTTTCCACATATTACTATTAGTATTATTTACTTACATACAGTATGGATGAAAGAAAGGGCTAATTTTAACAGTGTACTAAATTGTTAGGCTTTAAGTGTATTAAGTAATTCATTTCTAAATACGTTATGAGATAACGCAAATATGTCTATCTTAACAAAATGTAGGTTATATACTAAATTAATTAATTACTATAATTAAATTAAATTACTAATATAATTAATTACTCCACAAGTCACGATTTGTAGTAAGTAATGATATTGTAGGCAGTTTCAGCAGCTTGTCATTGCATAATTATGCGAGATTAGACAATTATGATCATAATACTACTACAATATCTTATGCAGTAGTAGTTCTAATCATCCTTGGAGACCAGTAGGATGCGTCACATACATGCATAATAATCCTAGGACGAGCTAAGCAGAATTGTAATTACGCAAGCAATAGCTGTTGAAACCATGCACGTAAGGCAGATCGTCAATGTTACCAACCTATGTATGTATAGATATACTATAATGTTATACAAAAGAGCATGTGGCTTAGTTTATCGTGTTCAGTAAGTCGTCGTTTATGGAGACGCGGTGCTTAGCGCGGCGCGTGACGCGGGGCGCCAAGCGGACCATTCAATATGACGATGTATTAGGGCCAAGCCACATCTGACGGAAGATACGTCGCCGATCTTCCACCGGTACACATAATTCCATATAAACATCTCACACCGTACACATTTGACCGAACATGCGTTACGAAAATTCCTCAAGTAAATTACGCGACGGAAGATCGCCGACGTATCTTTCGTCAGATGTGGCTTGGCTCTGATGCCTCATTGTCAGCCGCGTGCTATTATTAGATACAACTACAATTCCGTGAGACAACTACAATACAAGTGAGAGCAGTGGTGGCCCAGTGGTAAGGGCCCCGACTTACGAGTTGTATGTCGTGGGTTCGAACCCAGCCAGGCGCATTACTTTGTGTAATTTATTTCATCACCACTGCTCTCAAAACGGTGAAGGAAAACATCGTGAGCAAACCGGCATGTCCTGGAACCATACATTCGAAGACATGTGACATCTACCAACTCGCACTGGGCCCGCGTGGTGGATTACGGCCCATTTCTTCTCACAGAGAGGAGGCCTGTGTCCCAGCAGTGGGAACATTATAGGCTGATGATGATGATGATGATGACTACAATTCCAAAAAAGCATGATAAAACGTACCTACATTTCATGTTTGAATTGTCCGCATCACGCTACCCGCTAAGCTCCGCGCCTCTATAGACGAGGCCTTAGAGCGTTTAAGGGGATGCGCTTCTTCGTGCGTATTTTTTAAGTTTGTAGTTGTATGTATGACAATAACAAACCAAACTGCAAACTGCCTCGTTGGTCTACTGGTGGCAAGCGCGACTGCTGACCGTGAGGCCCTGGGTTCGATCTCCAGGTTGGGCAAAGTTTTATTGGATTTTTCCGAATGGAATTCCTCAGTAGCAGCCTGAAGTTTGGATTTGTGCCAGGTTGATGGCAATAGGCTCGCCCCTTATTACATGGGACTTAAAAAACATAACGGCGAAATGAGGGTGTTGCTATACACCTCTGCCCAACCCTTTGGGAAATACAGGCGTGATGTTATGTTATGTATGACAGCACGCGGCGAAAAACGCGTCGGCGTACGTGGCGGATCCCGCGTTTCTCGTTATATAAAGTCTTTGATTATTTGGAAGATAAAATACTACTTGGAACTTGGAAGAACGGAGAGCTGTGCTTATACCCTAATAAGTTATTTTCTCCTAAAAAAAACTGAATATAAACCAAGGCTACTTCATAAATAACGCTATTTTCCACTTTAATAAATCACGTTACTTTCTTAATTTTAGTAGTAAAGTAAAGCCATGTACAAGTGTTGCTTACATTTGTTACCATAAATAAGGTCACGCGATTTCATTTGTTGAACCGGCATAGTTTTCATTTGCATAAATAGTTTCTAAATTGATGTACCCACAAACCAACATAATGCTGTTTGTTAAAGGACTGCATAACAAGGGTATTCGAAAAAGATTTTGAATAAAAGATAAGTCCAATCCTATATGTTACTATACTCTTTGGTCCAATGACTGCTTACTGGGAATCGAACGAATGACCTCAGAGGTGCAATAAAAGCGCCTCAAAGAGTGACAACAATCAAGAACAGTAGGGGAACGAAAAGGTTCGTCAGTTTTCAAATTCATTCCTTTCCCACATCACGAGCACATGTAACTTTTTCAAACTGTTGAACGGAACAGACCAATGCATGGAAAATTATGTTTAATTATTTGGTAGCAAAGATCAAAATTGCTTTTTGTTTCCATATGACGTAGTAGAGCCATGTAATCTCTTTGATTTGATTTAAGGAGTTTTGTTGTAAAAAACATGACATCAATCAAATCGATGATTAAATAAATTGACATTAGTTGGTGTCACCATGTCACCATAATATCTTGTCAAAAAATACTTGTATTTTCATTTCTATAATGTTCGCAATACGTAGTCGGTAAAATAGTTCGTTTCTTGCACTGTGCAAGGAAAACTGGACCTTAAGGTGTTATAACATTTTCATTCCGTTACTGTACATCTGGCGCACCCTGAGCAGTCAGCCCCGCTGCCAATCTCACTGACCGGCTAATCTTTGCGCAGCTCAGCATGAGCTCTGCTAGCATAGCTTATGGACACACGAAAGAAGAAGAATGTTCTCATCAGAACATAAAACTCCTGAAAAGTTCTATAAGCTAAACAAATTGAACCGGCCCTAATTCTAAAAAAAAAAGATAATAATATAACCAAACAAGACACCCTTCACAACATCATATCAAAATAAAATACAAAATAAGCTACTTTATCAAAACACAATTTTTATTTTTTCGCCTTTCATAAAGATCATGAATTTTATTTAGGAAAAATTCATATCGGGCACTTCATAAATAATAAGTCACTTGACTCTGTAAAGTGGCTGAATTTCAGAGCTTCGGTGACAAAGAACCGAGGGATGGGACAAGAGGGGTGGGCAGAGAAGCAGGGGGGAGTAATTACACTAATGAATATTAACAGGATGCTGTGTAGTGGCGTACTGAATCTAATGAAATAAGATAAAAAGTGATACTTTCCATTATAAAAATGGCAGTGGCACTTTCGAAAATTAATTTTGCTTGTCCAGTGACATGGGTTGGTAAAAAGTAAATCTCAAACAAAATCTTGCAAAGGAAAATTCGGATTTATTAATTTAATTTTATGGTGTCCTGAATCTAAAAGAAACATTGTAGGGTTTTTTTAAACGCTTGGCGGAGTGCTTATAATATGGAATTTCCTACTCTATAGACAATCCATTTAAATCTTGTATAAAAGGTAAACAAACCTTTGATCTTGAAACATTAATTCTGCTTTAAGAATCCATTAACATACACATTTTTAGACAACAAAAATAATCGAGGTAGAGTGCAGGTTAAGGTTTTCTAAAATAGTGTATGTTTAATGTATTTATAGAGCAAAATTAATGTTTGGCGATCAAAGGTTTGTTTACATTTAATACAAAATTTAAATGGACGGACTATAGGTTATTTAACAGCGTTCTTAAAGGGACAACCAAGGTGTTGTAGACGTCAGCAGTTAATTACTTGTTGATAGTCTTCTTTACATGTAACCTTATGTCACACGGGGCTCTTAAGTCCCATTAACGTCCGCTTTTGATCATGGTCCCCCCAATGCCGGCTATAATGAACAGTCAAAGGGGAAATAGCCACAACCTCTGTCACGTTTTGCAGACATATTAATAATCACAGTTTGTTGCTATTACACTGTGTTTACCTGTAATTGGCATATATCTAGTGTAAAAATACCCTTAACGAAGTCGAGAGCCATGTATTCTTCCCATCATTACGAAGATTTTTTGGTATTGGGCCATACCTGGGAACTGAATGGTTATGGAGATATTGAAGGTCAAAGTCACCATATTTTTGTATGTTTTTCACGAAAACTAAGTTTAAATGTTGTTACCAAACATTCTTGTATACAAATATTATCAACTTTTTTTAAATGTAGACAATCTGCTGCGCGCGCGCTTCCATTGCGCGCTACAATGAATAGCTGTTTTAGAATACCAAAAAATAAAAGTCGTTTCCCAGCAATTATTTTTGCTGTATTTTACTTAGTTTTGTGTACAGTATACGTAGACTTCGCTTTCGTTAAGGCTATTTTTACACCCAGTATATTAGAATATTACCGTATGATTTACTGTCTGTATGTGTATGTATGTGCTGTGGGTCAACCCTTAAGTAAATAAAAACTTTACATTATTGCTTAGCAGACTATGGAGTAGCAACAGCTTCATCCTATTCACTATTTCAAATAGACACGATAACCCGTTGCTTTGGAAAGTTATCCAAAGAATAAAGTTTGTACTTCACATCGTGTACTTCTTCTTTTCGTGTAGTTAGTGACTAACCTGGTGTCAGAGTTTATGCCGCCCATGGGCTTCTGACTTGGCTTCACATGCCGTCGAGAAATATCACTCAGTCATGCCGGTTTCAAAATATATATTTCAAAATATAATAAATTTAACAACCCTACACCTATAATACAAGAAACTTTAGAAACAACAACACGATGGCTTTATGACCATAACTTAGAAATAAATTATAATAAAACTAAAACAATACAATTTAGGTCTTATAAAACTCCCCCATTAACAATAGATACATCTTTTCGAAATATAACTTTAGAAAACGTAGACACATTTAACTTACTCGGCATTAACATAGACACCCACGTCAACTGGAAAGCCCACATTGAACATATAAAGTCAAAACTATCAAAATTCACTTACGCTCTTTTTCAAATCAAATGTAGCACAAACATTGAGACAGCGCTATCGGCTTACTTTGCTTATGCGTACTCCTGGTTGAGATACGGCATCATGTTATGGGGAGATAGCGTAAACATTCATTACCTATTTATTTTACAAAAAAAATGTATACGAATCATAGCCCAAATAGATAATCAAAGTAGCTGCAGACCCTTTTTTATTAAATATAAGCTTCTTACATTCCCATCTATTTACATATATGACATAAGCATATTCGTAAAATATTAACAATTTTACGAAAGTTAAAGATACCCACAATATAAACACAAGGCATAAAAATAGGCTATATTTACCACCATCTAGGATTAAAATGCTCAACCAAAGTCCCTACTACATGGCAGTAAAAATATTTAATAAATTACCAAATGATCTTCAGAACGAAACAAAAGAAATAGTATTTATTAGAAAATTAAAAACATATTTAATAGAAAAATGCTTCTACTCAATCAACGAATATTTTGAAAATAAATAAAATTAGAAACACCCAATATAAGCAAAAATAACATAAACCTAAATAAATAAAACATACAATTAATAATACACCTATACCAATACCTATTTACCTACTCAATAACATATCACTCGATATACTATGTTGTTTTGGTTCTAGTATCCTTAATTAAAAATATTGTGTATAAGAATAACAATAGTCAAGAATTAGGCACTATGTACCAAGTAGACACATAAGTAAATTTATAAATATACTTTTATGTAATTAGAGCCCTCAAATATTGCAACACCTGGAAAAGGTTGCTAAGCTTACCTACTCTATAAAATAAGATCTGTATTATTTTACCTTAGTGTGCAAATAAATATTTTGAGTTTGAGTTTCCTCACAAATTTTTCCTTGACCGTTTTTAAGCAAGTGAATTATAAAATACGCACATGAATCTGAAAAATCAGAGGTGCGTGCCATGGGTTCGAACTCGAGACCTATGATTTGGCAGTCCGACGGTCACAATACTAAGCTATCACTGCTGTTATCGACGTTATCGCGTACTAAATTAAATTAAAAACATTTTTGTAAACACTCTGTATCTTTCTTGCTCGTGTTTTTTTTTACTTTAATTTAATTTTAAAATCAAACGTTGATCATCAAAGCCTTCCAAACCCACTTGTGGAGAACTGCACACTGTTAATAGTCTAAAACTGGCTTGTGAAAATTACTCGCTGTGCACTGTGTCGAGTATTAATTTTCATGAACCATGGCTCTTTACACAATGGTGCAATGGTGTAAAAGGCACATAAATCAGCTGTAGTGCCATTGTTGGTCGCATCGTGTAATTATTTGTATTATGTTTGATGGTTAATTTCACTGAGACTATTGTTTTAGGTGCTATTTGTTTGGAATATTGTTATAACATTGAGTTATGAGAATATTGATGTTGTAGATTTACGAATGTAACAGTTAAATTGCAATATTTCCAACCAAAGGAGGAACAGCATGAATGTACCTAATAACGACCTCACATAATTATTACTGCTATTTTTTCACTGCGATTTGAAATGAGCCGCCTTAATTGAAATAGCCTTCTAATGACACATGCGTGGTCGTTATTGATCTTGAGAAATACTTTGTCTGGTCCTCATTTATAGATTTTTTTCTGTATAACAACAACAGTGCTTCTAATATAATTATAGGAATATGAATATCCGTTTAGTTTCTACGAATGATACCAAGAAAATATATAGCTAAAGGTGGAAATTAACTAGATTACTTGGTTGCTATCTTGGATTTAAGATGATAACTATGTTATTAGTATTAGTATTATTTCGCCTCAAGGGCTATGCTTATTACGTGAAAATTACTCCCATATTTCTTCGTTTTCAGCTGACCTTTACGACAAACCATATATCACTGGACTCTTAAAAAATAACATCAAGTTTCAATCTTTCAACCCTAAAAGTAAATAAAAGTAATAAAACGTGCAACAAAGTACGGGACCGCGGGACGTTTGGGTTTTATTATCGATACGCGGACTCCTAAACATGCGCGTCACGTCGCCCGTCGATACCCTTTTATGTATCGCGTTAGGGCTTAGTTTTATGGGATAGTTTAGGGAACGGTTAATTGCTGAACGGATACGCTTTCTTTAGGTGACAGATTCGTAATGTTCTTGCCAGTATTTTTTTATTGTGTTGGGGCTTATGCAGCAGTATTTTTGAGTTTAACGCCCAGCAACTTTGAATGGTCAGAACCATTTCACGAGCCTGGTTTAAGCAGTATTCCGTAGTATATGTTCGTTGCACCAGTGTGTTAACATGCCTATATTTAGCAGTGGACGTTTGTGGGCTTTTTATGATGATGATGAACGATGAAAAGTATTGGTTTTATATTTGGGTTATTAGTTAGCATATCATTTTGGGAACCAGTGCATAATATCAGCAAGCACATTAGATCACCCGTGCGAAGGCGCAACGAGTATTCCCAGAAGGGTTGATGTCAGGCGGCCAGTCATAAAACAATAAGCCAAAACCTCTAACAATATGGATTTACGAATTCCATGTTGTGCCGACCCCACCTAGTGTGGGATAAGGACAGAGAGAAGAAGAAGTTAGCTGCAGATGTTTGCCACTGAAGAATTGAATTGAACTGTCAAGAAATATAATGTATCATGCAAAAACTAGAATTTAAACTGCAAGAGCAACAAAAAATATGTAATTACCTACATTAGTCTTTATATTGTGACCTTATCTCAGAAACACATTCTGACAAGAAAATTTCCAAATTAAAAGTTTCAATTTCCGTTAAATTGCCTGAATTCCACATCCACATTTCCTTCACACCTATAGAAGTGTCACATAAATAATATTTCAAAGCATATCGATATCAATTTCTGGGCGCATATATTATAAGAAGACATCTCAAAGGTTGCCATGGCGACGATTATTGCATTCGCCTCGCTGCCGGGTCAAAGGAAGCGTACTTCATATAGAGTCTTATAACAGTCTTCATATAGAGTCTTGGATCCTTGAAGCTTCTTTGAGGCACATTAGAAAGATGAGAGCAATTTCATAAGGAAGCGTTTTTTTATATTGTGGTTTATTCTGGAAAAATACTGAAATGATATTGAAATAAGTAGTGATTTAAGTGTGTAATATTATGAGTTGGTTAGAGAGGATAAACGGGAGTATGTATGATTGTTGTGGCGTGCATTGCATATGCGTAATTAAGTAGTGCCTGCCTCATAAGATATAATTAACTACTACCCCATCTTTAACTATTACTATAAATATAATAAGCGTGTATGGCTATAATTTCTTTTGGTCAGAATCGTATTGAAATGGGTTTAAGCGTACAATTGAAAGGCGACATCGCTAGTGCCTGCTTACCTAGTCCGAAAATTAATGCACGCCACTGATTGTTACCAACCTTAGAGACAACGCTGGAAAATCTCATGTGCCTGTAATTTCAACGGCAGCCATACCCTTCAAACCAGAATACAGGCATGCTGCTGGGTGGCAGAAGTAGGTAAGGTGGTAGTACTTCCACGGACAGGCTCTACGAATAATAACATCACGCCTTGTATTCCCCTAAGGGTTGGGCAGAGTGTATAGCAACACACTCATTTCGCCGTTATGTTTTAGTCCCATGTAATAGGGGGCGAGCTTATGGCCATCAACCGGACACAAATCCAAACTCCGGGCTGCTTCTGAGAAGTTTCACACGGAAAAACCTAATAACAGTTTGCCCGACCTGGGGATCGAATCCAGGATCTCATGATCAGCAGCCACGCTTGCCACCACTAGACCAACGAGGCAGTGCTCTATGCCTACAACAAAAAAGCAGAATATTCGCAATGGTCACCCCAAATAAATCCATGATTAATACTAATAACAGATACTTGTACATAATATATAGTGGTCTGTTTGTCCAAAATGTTTGCTGCGTTATATGTTAAATGAAAGAGCATAATATCAATGGGATTAATTAATCAGTGCTTAATTAAACAAACTGATATAATATTCAGGCTTTGTTAGTTGTTACATTGCGTCATCAATATGTTCTTTTATGAAGCTATTGTTAAAATTACTAATAATGATGTTGCTGTTGTGTTGCTCATTAAAAGAGAGAAAAATATTTTATTCTGATTAATAAATAAGTCTTAAATTTATTTATGATTAAGTCTTAAAAAAAACATTACATTGACTTGTAAAAGTGTCTGTAAATGATTTATTTACAGAAATAAAAATCATTTATCATAAAATAAGGTTTATTCTGATATGATTCATAATTATCAAATTCATAACATAACAGCACGCCTTATATTCCCTGAAGAGTTCGGCTGAGGTGTTTTAGTACACCCTCGTTTCGCTAGTTACGTTTAGGTCCCATGTAATAAGGGCGTACCTATTGCCATTAACCGGGCACATATCCAGACTCCGGGCTACTACTGAGAAATTCCTAATGGAAAAACCCAATTACACTTTGCCCCACCTGGGAATCGAACCCAGGACCTAACGATTAGCAGTCACGCTTGTCACCACTAGACTAACGAGGCAGTCAAAATTAAGAAATTCCTTTAAAAAAATATTTTAACGAATGAATTATTAATTTCAATTAAAATTAATGTTAGAATGCAATCCATATGTTTTAAAACGGTTATAGTAATCAGTTACATCACAGTATCAGGGTTCACTGCATGATTTATTAGTATACCTTCCATCCTGGGGAAGGCGGATGGTACTCCAACCAACTCCAACTGATTCCTTCAGATCTTCAATCATATGATAGATATCAACAATCTGTCTCTACGGTTTCTTATAATCGCCATCATTAACCAAAATAATGTTACTTTTCAATAAAATAAACTAGTGTTGTTATTTATAAGCCTACATAATTAAAATATGTGCCATATTATTTGTCCCCAGTATATTAAACAAGATTTAAATGTAATTATTAAACGAACACGTTTTGTATTCACTACGTATTTACTGGCGGGTATCGGCAGCGATTGAGCCTCGGTAATTAATGTAATTAATCACGCAATACTAATAAAATATTCATAGTCTTTATAATTATTAAGTGCTTTCACCATACGTGATAATGTTTATCATTAATTTTCAATGTCGATGCAACATTTAATTAAATTTGAACGAAGTTAAAAATTTGGTGCAGATTTATACGAAGTTATTTTTATAATTTGATTGCCTAGGTTTATACTTCGAGCAAAGTTTATTAAAAATAAATAATCTTATTTGAGAACTATTTAAAAAAAATCATAGACATAAAAGAATAATTATTTTCGCATTATTACTAATTACTTAGTAAAGAAATTCTCTTAACTCTCATGGTTCTTGGTAAGCATCTGTCAGCGACTTTTGGAATTCACATTTTTTATAATTGTAAAAACATAAGTGAATCATGATATTGCTATGATGTATGTGCATAGTTTGAATCTAGATAATATTTTTCGTTCGACCGTAGCTCCTCTACGCCAAGACGTAGCGGCGTAGCTGGTGCTACATATAAATTCACACATACCTATATCATAGCTATATATTATGGTCATAAACTGACGAGGACGTAATAAGTTTTGATATCAAGCTAACATTGTAACTTAGTGCCTACGCCGTAGCATCGTAGCGTGTAGCTAGGTACGCGTAGCACCGAGTTTCCTCGTAAACGTCGAGTATTATTTGATCGTTCTTCGTTATTAAAGGGTAATGTTGTTTAGTTAACATTGATTATTTACTTTAGAAACTAAAACAAAGTAAGTAAGCTTAGTTAAATAGTAACTTGTACATAAAGGAATGTTCTTGACTAAAGTACGTTGTAAAAGATGAAGCTGGTTGATGCTTAAAGGTGAAACTAAAGTTTGTGACGCGCATGGATATATTATGAAAACATAATAATAATCTCATCAATCTTACTCTTTATAG
Source organism: Amphipyra berbera (assembly GCA_910594945.2). Taxonomy (NCBI): domain Eukaryota; kingdom Metazoa; phylum Arthropoda; class Insecta; order Lepidoptera; family Noctuidae; genus Amphipyra; species Amphipyra berbera. Next base: position 621,069 of record OU343136.1, on the reverse strand, counting down.
GATTCTCTTTGAAGATGAAGAGCGTGATTTTATTTATTTTGTTTTTACATACAATATTATAACGCCTTGTTCCCATGGGATTTAACAGAATAGACAGAACGGCACGCGCTACATCGAAACACACTCGATTGGCTTTTACGCATTCATGTATATGTAGCTCGGCTTTGAGTACTACTGATCGTTCGACGACACGGTTGGTGTGGTGCACAAGGCACGAAGCAATTTGCTTCTTGGTGCGGTGGCTGAGCGATTCACTTCTGCGCTACAGATCACGGTTTCGATTTCCGCACGGAACAAATTTTTGTATGACCTACAGATAGGTTTTCTAGGTATTTGTGTCTGTAAACGGACCCACGATGTAGGGCAACGTTTTTTTAAAGTAAATAAGGTTAACCATTGAATAACAACCTACTTTTTTAAATCTTTCTTACACCAAACTGAAACAACCTTAAACCTCCATATTTTTTTCAAATAAAACGATGCTTCACTCTTTGACTTTCTTGTGTCGTGGGTGCGTTAACAATCAGAAAACTCACATGCACAAACAACATTATCTGTAGGCCTTACAAATATTTGTTCCACGCGGAAATCGAACCCACAACCTGAAGCGCAGAAGCCAATCGCTCAACCACTGTGCCAATCGTACCACCAGCAATATCAATAACTCCTCATGTTCTCTAAATCATCACGAGTATTGACGATGTAGGTCTGCGTCCAGTGAAGCGCCTCAGAACAATGGCGGCTTCGCGGCAGGCTGCCCGTAAATCTACAGAAATGGCCGCCCGCAAGGATGGTCGCACTCACACTTGAACCATTTGAAGGCTCTCTTGAATCAGGATGTTGGGAGTCGAATGTGAATCAGATGATTCATACTTCTGAGTTTAAGGTTCAATGTTGTATCACAAGTTATAGTTCGGCCGTTTAAATTTCGTATAAAAGGTAAACAAACTTTTAAACGTGAAACATCTTACTTCATGAATGTTTCATTTTGAATTAATTATTGTTTACGGTTCACTCACGTGCATATTTCGGGTTTGCCGGACTATTATCGGATAATACGTACTGCGACGAGGTTGAGAGTCGAACTGCAACGTTCGGTGTTGCAGTTCGACTTTTAACCTCGTCACAGTACCAATGAGGCTTCCATAGTCACGCAAAGTGAACTAACGCACCGAGAAAAATTTGAACAAAAAAAATATATGATCAGCTCCTGACAAAAGGCTCGATTTAGGTACGAAACTAGACAGGCAATCCCGAAAAATGCATGTGAGTAAACTATAAACGATCTTACATATAATATCGTGTTACAAGCTTAAGTAACGTGTAAAAAGATTTTACTAGGCCCTAGGGAATCCTTTCCAGCAATTCCATTTTGATTATTCGAATAAAATTAAATAATATTATCTTAAGCAATAAACAGATGCAGTATAAACTTGTAGCATTTCATATTGTTTGAACAACCGGTTGAGTTAATAAATTGCAATAGTGCACGAGTAATGAAAGCTCGCTCCTCCCTGGAAAGCATTAAGTTATGGCTTTCCTTACTTTAGACTTAAAACTTAGCGGGAATATGGCGGGTACTATTTATATACAATGAAGCTTCTTCACAACACCAGGAAGAGTTCTTAATAATCTTAGCCTTTCTTCAATGTATACTTAGTTGGGATATATTTTTCTCAAAAAAATTGTTGCTGCAAACCTGCAAGTACAGTTACTTGCGCTGTTACTGTTAACGGCGCTCATAAAAATCTACGACCAGCACCTTAATTGCGTAACATACTCGTAATTACAATAACTTTATTTTTTTGGTCTAGTGATCGCAAGCGCGACTGCTGAGCATGGGGTCCTGAGTTCAATCCCCAGGTCGGGCAAAGTGTTATTGTGTTTTACCATTACGAAATTCTCAGTAGCAGCCCAAAGTCTGGATTTGTGACCGGTTAATGGCAATAGACTCGCCCCCTATTACATGGGACTTAAAAATAACTGGCGGAACGAGGGTGTACTAAAACACCTCTGCCGAACCCTTCGGGGAACACAAAGCGTGATGTTATGTTATATTAACTTTCACAATATAACATTATTCATTACATCGTACATATTGATCGAGAAGACAGATTGTTAAAACATACGGTGCAATGGACGATGTTGAATTGTCAAAATCAAAGCTCTTGCGATTTTGCGAGCATGTTGCAGTTACGTTATCATTTTATCATCATTAGCCTAATCTGTGCCTTGGCCTTGTGCCTACGTTGTGTTTAGGAAGTCTAAACAAATGCGGCTGAACTCAATCTCAATGTTTTAGCAGCAGTTATACATAATTATGAAACTTGGTTACGGCATTGCTTAAACCGAAAGGTCGGTTGATCGTGGCATATCGCAATATTAGTAAAATTATGATAGCCTTGTTGTAAAATAAATCTAAGCTATTTCTGACTTTAAGCAAAAGCAATATTAAAAAAATATCGGGTGATGGCGCTAAGACCGGATAAGCTCGTGAAATTATTCACATGTGCCTGTGGCCCGCCAGAGGTCGCTACGATGGCGATCATTTTTCACCGACTACCCCCCCTCTGGTATAATGCGGTACAGAAGTTTAGTTACCTCTCATGTATAATATTTTACTATAAATATTTTCATATTATTTGGTATCTTTGACTGCCTTGTTGGTCTAGTGGTCGCAAGCGCGACTTCTGAGCATGGGGTCCTGGGTTCGATCCCCAGGTCGGGTAAAGTGTTATTGGGTTTTCCCATTAAGAATTTTTTAGTAGCAGTTTGGAGTCTAGATTTGTGCCCGGTTAGTGGCAATAGGCTCGCCCCCTATTACTTAAACGTAACTGGCGAAACGAGGGTGTACTAAAACACCTCTGCCGTACCCTTCGGGGAATGTAAAGCGTGATGTTATGTTATTTGCTAACATGTATACCATATTTCATACGATTAATTAATAACGTAATTATGATTAGAGAAATCAAGCATGGAGTTTTAATTAAGTATATAATTCAACGAGAAACATGACAGGGTTTGTACATTTTCAATGAGAATGAGTAATTAACAGCCTTCAATTCAAATAATATTCTAATTTTAGTAAATTCCATCATCTCTTCATTGAAATATTCCCGTAGACGATAATTATGTTTATTCAAAATACTAGAAATTGTAGCTTAGACACTTATTATTTGGAAGACCTAAACTAATAGTCTGGCTACATTTTGTACAAATAACCGTGTACGTATGACAGAAAACCGTTTACGCATGCAAGTACTGCGTGTAACCGGGACATAATAAGTGGTTTTTTACACAAATCTCTATCTCCAAAACAAATTCTATGATCACAATATTCTCATGACCCGCATTATTGTACCGTGTCATATCCCCCGTTAATGACACGCTGTCAATGTCGGCCGACACCAGACTATTTGGGGCACGTGTTAATTCTTACGTGGCCTCTGATGCGTGCCCCGTATATATGCCTTATGTACTGAATGTATACCGGCACGGTGTGTAACAACACATGTCCATTTTCATGAGGCCAATACAATGTGGCAACTATAGGATGTCTTATTTTGTTTGTGTGATGGAAAAATAACTGTCTGTACTCATATTACATGTCAATTAATAGTCTTTTATGCGTAGGATGTATAGCAGTGATACAGCCTATAGTCCGACCAGATAACTCAGTCCTCGCCCGCGACGTTACAGCGACGCGGAGGATGACGACTAAAAGATGATTTCCAACAAACGGCTCACATCGCATCGGATCGGAAAGGATACGGACGGATGCGAGCCGTTTGTTGGAAATCTTCTTTTAGTCGTCATCCCCCGCGTCCCTGTAACGTCGCGGGCGAGGACTGAGTTATCCGGTCGGACTGTAGCGGCCAACGCTACATTCTTTAAAATTCACGTTGTTTAGGTTGTGTGTTACATAAGAAATATTATGTAAGGCTGGTTTTACAGTGCCGCTTTCGCCAGCGCGGTTAGTAAGCGTCGCGGGCCACGAGCTTTAAGTGTCTTGAAGCGTTTTAAAATAATCAGTGCGTGCGGTGGTCCGCGCGTGCGGTGGTCAGCGCTGACGAGGAAGTCATACGTTTCGGCTGTCAGCGCCGACGGTCAGCGTGACTCTAAAACCAGCCTTACATTTAATAACCTCAGAGCACCATTTTCTTCTTCTCTCGTATCGGCAGTAGCTCGAAAATAGCTCATGTCGTGGTGAAGAGATTAGCCAGTCAGCAAGGTTGGTAGCGATGCTGACTAGTCATTAGGAATACCATAATAAGATACCATTGGAAAAATTGAGAGGTGACTCAATATTTTTTGGACTAAGCATTAGGCTTCTATGCAAAAAAACTGTAGCCGAGAGCCTCAGCTCTCCGATTGTACAGCAGTTTGTGTGGAGGTTGATTTTTACTAACACTAGACAATAAGTTATATGAATTTTATAATATGAAATTTTATAAAATTAATTTTTCGCTTATTTTTTTACATTGTGTAATTGTGAATTATTTAATCGGTGAGTGCGGTTTATGCAAATCCGGCATAATCGTAGCGTTCACAAGGGGAGACTACAATTCATCATTCCCAGCTACAATCGGAGTTGACTACAAATGTAAAGTCATGGACGTGAACGGTGTTAAAGGCAAGCTTGGTATTTGGGATACAGCGGGACAGGAGCAATGCAGAAAATTGACATCAAGTTTTTACAGAGAAGCTCACGGTGCTATATTAGTTTACGATATGTTAGAACCAAAGTCCCTAGACAAACTAAATGAGTGGGTCGAGGAACTTCAAGTATACTCCACCAAGAAGATCATAGTCTGCTTAGTTGTCGGCAATAATATTAGCAAGCATAATTATCATTATGGGACCCAGTGCATAATATCAGCAAGCATATTGGGTCACCCGCGCGACGGCGCAACGAGAATTCTCAAGGAGGGTTGATGTCAGGCAGGCGGCCGGTCATAAAACAATAATCCAAAACCTCTAATAACATGGATTTATGAAATACATATATATATATGTGCCGACCCCACCTAGTGTGGGATAAGGGAAGGAAGAAGAAGAAGACTAGACAATAAGTTATTTTTTGTGTTACTAACACTATATGGATATTTGTGTCCGAAATAAAGCTATTCTATTCTATTATTAGCTTTAACATAAATCTTTCATCTGTTTACGCAACATCTTACCAACAAATACAATATAATATGAGAAGACATGTTTTTGACGTGACCTCTAAGTTAATTGTAGGCACTAAACTAACGAAACCAATTAGAAATAACTAAATCCTGTTGGTGACATTATTGAGTGGTGGATAAAATTAATTATTATTTATTGTATTATAACTTTAGTAAGACACATTCATATTTATAGTTTACCTTGTTGGTCTAGTGGTCGCAAGTGCGACTGCTGAGCATAAGGTCTTGGGTTTGAGCCCCACGTCGGGCAAAGTGATATTGGGGTTTTTCATTAGAAATATCTCAGTAGCAGCCCGGAGTCTGGTTCTGTGCCCGGTTAAAGTCAATAGGCTCGCCCCCTATTACATGGGAATTAAACATAACTGGCGAAATGAGGGTGTACTATAACACCTGTGCCGAGCCCTCCGGGGAATACAAAGCGTGATATTGTGTACGGAATGTTATGTACAGTTTACTCACGTGCATTTTTCAGGATTAGTCGACTAGTTTTGTATCTAAACTGTTTGTGTGTGATACTGAGATGTTATAAACATTATAATTATCACGAAGATGGGCAAAATCATCAATGTTGTTATGATGTTTGCTTGGAAGTACCCAAAATTCTGTTTTCCTGTATTACGGAAGTAAATAATGACTATATTCGCGATCTGCGATTAGTGGAATCACATCTAAATAAAGTTTAAAGTAGTTCCTTGCAATATGCGACATACTAATAACAGCAAAACCTCTTCATAATTTAAAAAATGTGTAGGGATGGGATAGAATATAAAACTTCCTCAACGCACGCTGGGAATAGACGCATGTTGTAAGATTCAACAAAACCCATCTCGCTTGGTGGTAGGATCTATACAGTCCGCCTGGCTAGCTATCACCCTCACATTAAAGTCGTGTGTATGTGAGAGTCAGAGGGATATAGGGTAATCCCTCCATATCTCTGTTCCTTCTCATCTTAGACTCTGTCTGCGTTTACCATCAGGTGACACTAGGGCTAAATGTGACTAAGTCAAGAATAAAATAAAAAAATGCACGCAAACTTCACTCCAAACACATAAATGTCCAACCTATACTTACAACCCATTTAAAATCCTTATTCCGGTAAACAAAACGCAGCTTTAATCAACACCTCGGGTCCTTATCCGTGAGCATAAACAACGCCTATCTTTATAGCCAATAAAACAGCTAAATAGTTTTATATCGATTCTGTGACGTCATTTGTCTCACGCTTCGTCGCCTACCGCCAGATTAATGGTAGAGAATGTTTGTTTTTTCTTTTTTCGGGTGGCAATAATTAAGAGAATTGGGATTTTTATTGTGGATTTTTCTTGGTGGACAGTTATTCCATTTTTTTATAGCTATTGGTGATACTTAAGTATGTCCACCACACCCTGTGTAGTCAGACTCGCTACCAACCTTGCTCACTAGTTATCCTTTTGACCACGGCATGAGCTATTCTCAAATAGCTCGTGTCGATACGGGAAAAGAAGTAGTTATTAGTGATGCATTTAATGAGCAGCTTACAATAAGTATGATAATGTCAATGTGTCGGAACCAAAGTCTCTAGCAAAACTGAATGAGTGGGTCGAGGTGGGTCGAGGAACTTCAAGTATACCCCACCAAGAAGAACATAGTCTACTTAGTTGTCGGCAATAAGATTGACAAGCATATCATTTTGCGACCCAGTGCATAATATCAGCAAGCACAATGGGTCACCCGCGCGAACGCTCGACCAGTATTCCCAAGGAGGATTGACGTCAGGCAGGCGGCTGGTCATAAAACAATACGCGAAAACCTCAACAACATGGATTTATAAAATACATGTTGTGCCGACCCCACCTAGTGTAGGATAAGGGCAGGAAGAAGAAGAAGAAGAATGTCAATATAATGCCGTCCATCCGTTTTGAATAATTTATTAATGATTCCCTACCATATTCCATAATTGTTGCCGTTCCGAAGCAAAATAGTATAAGCATAATCAGCACATTATTTTCCCACTGTTGGGCACGGGTCTGTTCTTGGAATGAGAAGGACTCAGTCTTAAGCCTACCGCGCCGACCTGGTGCCGGTTGGCAGACTACACGCACCATCGAGAACTTTATGGAGCCCTCTCAGGTGTACAGGTTTCCTCAAGATGTTTTTTCTTCACCGTTAACGCAAGTGATAATCAAGCTCTAATCCGCACATGATTAAGCGATATATTATTTTTACAAAATATATAACACATATAACATCACGCCTTATATTCCCCGAAGGGTTCGGTAGACATGTTTACACCCTCCTTTTGCGAGTTATGTTTAAGTCCCATGTAATAGCGGGGGAGTCTTTTGCCAATAACCGGGCACAAATCTAGATTTCGGGCTGCTACTGAGAAATTCTTAATGGAAAACCTAATAACACTTTGCCTGACCTGGGGATCGAACCCCGGACCTCATGCTCAGCAGTAGCGCTTGCGACCACTAGACCAACCAGGCAGTGCAAAATATATCTCCAATCTATAATATGTATACTGTTAACCGCCATATCGCTGTGTCAAGTTATAACGCTGTTTAACGTCAGTATAATTATACATTTTGAGATGTATAAGCTTGTCATAGCTTTACACAACAATTATTGGTAAGGGGGTAAGTGCATGATAAAAGCTAATCTTCCAAATCATCTGTCTGTACTCTGTTTCGATATTATCCAGGAAAAATCAGTTTGACAGCCATCACTTCCCCTTTTCTCACTCAAGAGTCTTCCCCATCAACTACTCAAGTGTCAAATCGTATCAGCTCAATCAAACAGCGCTTAAAACAAAAATAAATCGCCCTCCTGTTTTTAGCCGGAACATTTAAGTATAACTTAATTTTGGCGCCATTACTGCCAAATAGGGTGGCACTTATCGGCGACAGGGGCGATAAGCTCGCGATTTTGTGTAAATAGCAGTGATTATGCCTGAGGGGAACAGGTACGTATATACAAGTTGGGTAGGTAACGCAGCATGTCATTATACCTATATATTAGGTATATAATTTACTATTAATAATTCAAAAACATAATCCTTCTAATGAACCCTTCATTTTTGAACTTAGTTGCGTTGTGCAGCTCATAAAAAGTATGTCAATTGACTGTGGTGAAAAAACCGTACTGTTAGCTGCTTGTTTTTGATTTATAGTTTTAAAATTATTGTTTGTTTTCTGTTCGAACTCTGTCTCATTAAGTTGTGGATAACGGTGTTCGTTACGGTGTTAAATAAGGTTTTTTTATCATATTTTAGCTGTATTATGCCATTCCGTAATTGTTTGTTATCCCAAAGAATTAAAAATAAAAATAAATATAATAATAATTATATTTTTTTCTTCATTCTATGGAACCATGTTCCTAATAATTAATTATAGTTTAGCCTATACAAGGTTAGTCGGAAAGGGGGTGCTAAGCCGAAAGGGTGTTAAAGTACCCATAACAATGGATAACTTTTGTTCTACAACTATCCCCAAAACTCAATAGTTTAAGAGAAATAGCTGTTCAACGATTTCATAAAAAATACGCTAAATTCTATCTATCCTCAGCAATGATCAGCTCTTTTTACATTTTAGGTCATATTAGGGGTCACGGATTAGAAACCCCATTTTCTGAATTGATAACTAAAGCAGGGATGAAGAATTTTGGAAAAAACTAAAATAAAAATTATTTTACATGGAAAAAAAATTAATCGAATTTTGAAATTTTAACACTTGCTTTAAAATAGTCATCAGTGATACTTTAAGTGGCCCGCGGCTTAGTACCCCCTTTCCGACTAACCTTGTATAAGACTAATAAGCAATATTAATCTAACTCATTTTAATCCGTATGTTAAAACTAGGAGTCATGTCCGTTGTACTTTCGTAGAGTGTAATAAGACAAAAATACTTTGTCCATGTGTTGTTATTTAATTAACACAATCATTATCACTATTATTTTATAAGGCGGATGTCAATGGAAACGCCGGTAGAGGACGTCCTAGAAGGACATACATCGATGTTATTGGTGATGTTCTTCACAAAGGTCAGGTGCGTAGTACTCTCAACCGGCGTGCGTGTATGACAAGATGTATGAGTGTGGATGAAGCGAAAGGGGTGTGTAAGGGTCGTAGTATGTGGCGTTCTATAGTTTCTGCCTACCCCCATGGGAAAAAGATGTGAATTTATGTATGTATTATCACTATTATTTACTATTCTAAGTCGCCAGGTTTTGTCGAAATGAAATGTTATTATTATGAAACACACGAATGGTGCAGTATTCAAGTGCCTGGACTTCTGCGTTAAGTACCTATCACTGGTTTGAACCCCTCTTAGTAGTCACAACCCTGGTACAGGAGAATGCTTGTGGGTCATGGGATTTCATATAAAAAAGACTTCACTTTGATTTAACTGTACAAACTTACAAATAAAGGTCTTGTTACGTCTATAGTTAGGCTATTTAAATGAGAATAGGCGAAATGTTTAGAAGTTTGTCTACTCCTTCTCTAGCAATTAATGATATTTCAGTAAAAAGGTCTTTTTAAGCGAAAAATTCGGTACTTACACAACTAAATCGATAGTAACGAAATAGATAGTATTTTGGGAGTTATAACACCTTTAACGTGAAAAGTCGTTTATATAACAATTTCTTCTCTATTCCTCCTCTAGCATTGAGTAGTATGTCATTAGACAGGTCTTTTTAAGTAAATCATTTGGTACTCACACAACTAAAGTCAACTGTTAGTATTTTCGGAGTTTTAACACCTTTATAGTGAAAAAAGTATAAAAGGTAAACAATCTTTTAATTCTGAAACATTCATTTTGCTTTAACCCATTTTTAACCGACTTTCAAAAAAGGAGGAGGTTCTCAATTCGACTGTTTTTTTTTAACCGACTTCCAAAAAGGAGGAGGTTACTATGTTCGTCTGTATGTTTTTTTTTTTTTTTTTTTTTTTGTATATGTTCATCGATATTTTCGCCAATTGTGAACCGATTTTGATGATTCTTTTTTTAATGGATGGGGTATACTTTGAAGTTGGTCCCATTTAAATTTGGTGAAGATCTAATGAAGAACTTCGGAGATAGACAATGGAACTCCTCAATGACGAACAGTACGCATATTGTGATGATGTGATTATGTTACGAGCAGCGTCTTTAGTAGGTCCAACCAAGTTTTAATTAAGGCCACTAAAAAGAAAAAAATAAAAACTTTTTTACAAAAAATTTAAACCGACTTCAAAAAGAATAAAATAATTACCATATAAAATTAACAGTTTCAGAAGTCGGTGCCTTCAAATTGGTTCAGCGTGGATCAGCACCGACTTCTGAAACTGTTAATTTTATATGGTAATTATTTTATTCTTTTTGAAGTCGGTTTAAATTTTTTGTAAAAAAGTTTTTATTTTTAACCTACTTTCACAAAAGGAGGAGGTTCTCAATTCGATTGTGTTTTTTTTTATGTTTGTTCCGCGATGTCTTTGCTAATCTGATGAAGAACTTCGGGGATAGACAGTTTGAAGTCGGTTTTATTTTTTTTATAAAGTGATTATTAGAAAACAAAAATAAATGTTAGGCTTAACTAAAAACGTAATACCTAATGTTTAGATGATTGATATTATTATTATTTCATACTTTGATTTAAGACCACTCCCTATTAACTGCCTGAGTGGTCTGGTGTGCAGCTGCCAAGCAAGTTACCCTAGGTTCGTTTTCCAGGTCAGAAGAAAGTCTTATTGATTTGTAATCAAGTACATAATCAATTTTCATTCCGTGTTTATCAAACACAGTCTCTTCCAACATAATTAAATAATTTTTCACCAAAGTTAGTTCCCCAAATATTAAGAAAGCCACCCCATCAATCACTGAGCATACTTCTTACTAGCTTGTAATTAGCTCCGAGTTACACCCCGGCCCGAGTTACAGCTATGACGCAGCAGTACGGTGACCATGATGTTTGGAGGGACAAAATATTCGATTCAATCATTTAACTCCTCCATATTAATGTTATTTGTACTAAATTGAGAGGCCTGAAAATTCTTTGACACTGATATCGGTATTTCGATAAATGACGTCATACCACAAAAAACCGGCCAAGTGCGAGTCGATCTCGCGCAAAAAGGCTTCCGTACCATTATCTATAAAAATTGAGTTTGTTGTATGGGAGCCTCCTTAAATATTTATTTTATTCTGTTTTTAGAGCACCCTTAAATATTTATTTAATTCTGTTTTTATTAGTTGTTATAGCGGCAACAGAAATACATCATCTGCGAAAATTTCAACTGTCTAACTATCACGGTTCATGAGATACAGCCTGGTGACAGACTGACGGACGGACGGACAGCGGAGTCTTAGTAATAGGGTCCCGTTTTACCCTTTGGGTACGGAACCCTAAAAAGACAGTAACTTCACATTACTCCGTACAATGTCCGTTTCGCGCGACAGGGACAGAAAACGCTCTCTCCAGAAACTATTAAAGAAAAGTGTGTATAATCTCAATTTTCTCACTGATTTTGTTTATTATTTCCACAATCGTGTATATTCTATGTATTATTTGAAATAGCATTAAATTCCTTCTATTCACTCTCCTAAAAAGGATCTATCGTCTAAAGCAGTGGTTTGTAGAACCAACCCACTGGCAACAGTGACGCTGAATGTCCACCGTCCTAAGGTATTTAAGGTTTAATATTCGCCCATCACGCACACTTTAATTACTATTAGTGGGTACAATGTTTTGTTGAGTGGACCGAGTGAGTATAATAAATTATTACAAATGGATTGTTTGATGGATGATTTTAGTGGAAGGTTTAAATAGAACAATCATTGTGGTGTAGCGTTAATTTGGGTTGAGTTTTTTGTGGTAACATTAATTTTGATTTATTAATATCAGGTGACAAGCTTTCTTATTGTTTTTTTTATTGTGTTAATAAATTCAATGTAATGTAATTTAATAAATAGATATTTGGCAACTTTGTTCTAAAAATAATAATAACCTATTTTACTATCTTTGTTCTACAAACCGCTTCATTATTTATGATTATTTACGGTTTACTCACTTGCATTTTTTTGGAATAGCCCAAATAGTTATTCGGTTCATTATTTTTATAGTGAACAAACACTCCTTTTTTTTCTAAAGTGAAAACACAGTCAGTTATCTTCTATCTTAGAAAAGCTGGGCAACTCCAGCTAATACACTTGTTGTGCTAATGCAATGAAACAGTCATTAGTCAGCGTCGTCTCAACAACTTTTTGTTCGCTAACTGTTAATCGAACAGTGATTGCTCCTTGGCTTGTTTGTTCCGAACTCATTAAAATCGTAAATTAATATCTACCCGTTCATGTTTCCCTAGTAACTGGTACTTGGGTAAGTAATCATGGAAAGTTTTTAATCTGTATCTTATGAAGGGTGCGAATTATTTATAAAGAGAGACGAGAATGTTTCCTTTTAATAAATAAGAAAGAGTTCTCATCTAAATTTCAATCATAAATATCAGGTGTTAATAAAGGTAATTTATGTAAAAATGTAGTAAAAATCTATTTGTAAAACATCTAAGCAATTTATAAATAGATTCATCGTTCGAGTTTTTAGATCTAACATAACAAGATAACATCACGCCTGTATTCCCCGAAGGGTTGGGCAGAGGTGTATAGTAACACCTATATTTCGCCGTTATGTTTAAGTCTCATGTAATAGGGGGCGAGCCTATTGCGATCAACAGGGCACAAATCCAAACTCCGGGCTGCTACTAAGGAATTCCATACGGAAAAACACTTTGCCTGACCTGGGGATCGAACCTAGGACTTCACGATCAGCACTCGCGCTTGCCACCGCTAGACCAACGAGGCAGTTTTTAGGCCTAATAAATGTTTATTTTTGGTACAGGTTGTTGGCCTCGTTCTCTTTGATAATTAACTTATTTTATTTTATTTATGTACTATAGATAAGTACTTTGTTTATTGTGTTTCTAAATTAGAAATTACCTACAAATGTGTCTAAACAAAATCCAAAATTGTTATTTCGTTTATAAAATCTCCTAACATCTTATTTACTAAATACAGGGAGCTGGTATAAGAAATAGTCAATAAACCATAACTTAATAGAAAACCACTCACCGAAATCATTGAAAATAACGTTCCGGTCATCCCAACTCCCCTCATATTTGGCCATTAAATAAATCTCATACTTTATGGTAAACTAACTATCAGCGTTTCCTTCTGACCTTGCAATAAAAAACTTATATAATGAACAGTCCATACCAAATAAATTGGGTGTCGCAATAACAGGGGAAATATACCGCCATCATGGATAATGTGCCCATAATTTGATGCGTTTGGGGGACAATGGCCACTTTGAGCTTTTTGTTCTTCGTCCATCATAGAATTATTGACGAAGTTTGGATATTATAATTTTATTATTCCCGCTTTATAGGCGTGTTTAGTGTAAATTATTGTCACTCTAGTTTTGTATTGCTGTACTTAATAATTTGTTAGTGTTCTATTGGGAAAACATGGCCATAATTTTGTTGATAGGCTGTCTGGCCGTCAGTAAGTCTACAATTTATGGAAATTTATTGTTTTTACAAGGAGATGAATAATACTGAAGTATAATTTTCTTATTTCAATTGTTGTTTTTTATTATTTCAATTCAAATACAAAACAGGGTTGGAGGCTACTCCGTAGCTTACTTAGCTAAACTATCAAGAAAATTCTTTATGTATTTTGTTTCTATAAGTTATTTCAAATACGCCATGTTGGCGCGTCATTTAAGACGGGTACGTAGTATGTCTATCGCACTTCTAGTAATCAGAACACTTATAACCACACATATTATTGTTGCGAGTGCGTGCTGGTCAACGTGAGCTTTCCCCACCCTTACAAAGCGATTACGATGTCCCCAGTTTTACGAACAACTATTATTTACCCATTATTCGCTTGTAGCCTACAACAGCTAACTCCACTTTTATGCTTCTACCCATAAATAAAGCCGGTAGTTCACCATAAATTATGCACTCCATAGCATCGCTTGCCCAAAATTATTTAAGTGTTGCTAACATCGACGCTCGTTCCCCACGTTTTGGGGAATATATTGTTAACAACGTTATTTACGTGAAGATTTATTTTATTTGCTCGACGTTAGTGTCGCTTTATACATTGTTGTTTATAGCTTTTTTTGGATTTCTATCTTTCGCTTTCGATGGAAATTGGGGCTAATGTTATAGGGCCGCGTAGTTAGGTAATAGGATTTATTGTTTGGACATTCAAGTTATTGGTTGACGAAATACATTTAATAATAAATGTTTATGATTGTTTACGGTTTTACTCACGTGAGGGTTTCGGTATCGTCTGACTTGTTTTTGATACGAACGGAATAAGTAGGTACAGTCACGTGTAATAATATGCATACACATTGCTAACTTAAAAAGCGAATTTGTTTTAGAGAATAAAGTGTAATTAAGAAATATTCGAAACAGTAATTCGTATGTAATTGTAAAAATGATGTGTTAAATATTTCATAATTCTAATAGATATTTTAGAAGACAATCGCTTTTCAATTTCGCTATGTGTATACATATTATTACTCGTGACTGTACATAGATAATTATGAGCTCATAATTTCATAATTTTGTTTTTTAAACTTTGCCACTTTCTGTTTTTACTGTTGTATCCTGATTGCAACTACAAACGCAAATCTCACATACACAAACACACAGACTTGGAACAATTATCTGAAAGGCAAATACTAAACTTGTTCCGTGCGGGAATTGAACCCACGACCCGCAACGCAGAAGCCAAGCACTCAGCCACTGAGCCAACCGTGTCGTCAAAATCGCTCTTCATGATGTCCAAAATCAACTTTTTTTTTTTTTGTAGAATTATCATTCTTAGCATGAGTTTTTCACACCAAAAAACTCATACCGAGCGAGATAGATGTTACAGGTTTCAGTCGTCTCCAAGGGCCTGTTCTTATTAATAGCACAATTGAATGTTACCTACTGATGCTACAAATGTGGATTTAACTACATTGCATAGCACTTTTTAAAAGTGAACTAAAATTAACTTTCTAATAGGTCATCATGCACACTTCACAGCACTTATACATACTGCATTGTTACATAACAGCTCTCAATCACATGATTTTTGATTTTGATTCCACAGCTTTTACATGATTGTCACAGCATTCTGCGTTGATCACTTTATTACAAAGTGCAAGGTCTCACTCCCAATGCCACATAGGTTAAGTATTGATTGTATAACCACATACATAACGAAAATCTAATACTTTCACAATATATTCACTATAATGAAGTTTATTCCACCAACATATTAGATAATTCAGTGTTAGATATTAACTAGGAGTACATATCCACCTTGGCATCAAACATTGAACAAAATGAGGTTGTTACATAACACACATTGGCTGAATGAGTGATGATCACAGGCAAAATATATTTAGAAAAAAAGTTCAAAACTAAATACAAGAATCTATGAATGTTGTTATGCAACTTTTTCTTTTTCTAGGTAGCCAAGCATTATGTAATACCTAATATTTTTAATAAAACAAAATACATGTTGGAATTGGTGTTTAACGCTTTTATTTAACTAAAATAAACTTAGTTTGAAAGTAGACGAACAATCTCAAAGCATATTACAGGTTATAAAAAATTGACCCGAAAGAATATAATATAAATCTTCTTTCATGTTAGTCTTCAAAGTTCAAGACTTATCGCCAACCTTTAGTCCCTAAGATTGTAAATAAAGACAGACAGCAAATACAGGGTGCTTCAAGTATTTACATTAGGAAAATAAATCATGCTTGAAGTGTCAAGTGTGGTTGTATACACAAAGAAAACTACTTCTAAGTATATGATACTCTCAAACGATCACTTTCAAACATTTAATATCGGTAATGGCTTTACTGCCTTTCAATATGTACGTGTAAGCAGGAGCCAGATATAATATCAATAAAATCAAAACAGCTCACTCTCGGATTATACGAAATATAAAAATAATAATTTCAAGAAGGGTTTATCTTAGTAAGTATTCTTTATAACAGTTCTCAGCAACTTAAAAAGAATATAAAGAAATGTTCTACGGAGGCTCATAACCTTTAAAAAAGGTATATATTGTAAAGTTACAGCAGACTGTATAAATTCAAAGAAAAACACAGCTCATTTCAAATATTAAAACGCGGGTTCTCGAGTTTGGGATTCCCTTGGTGAAAAAGCGTGGTAAGTTTGTTTGGTAAGAAGCTGTGGGGTTCCTTAGGTAAAATATTATAAAAGGAAACGATTTATAATTTTAAAAATAAACCTAGATACCAGATTTTATATTTTACCTCAATTTACAAAATTAAAACGATATTAAGAGACATAAAACTTAGAGCCAAGCCACATCATATGGAAGATACGTCGCCGATCTTCAGCCGGTACACATAATTCCATATAAACAGCTCACACCGTACACATTTGACTGAAGATGCGTTACTAAAATTCCTCGAGTAAATTACGCGACCCTTAGGCTGCCTGTCCACTAGAGCGGAGAGGAGCGGAGCGGTGCGGAGCTAACCAATAGAATTGCATAAAATTCACGTCTCCGCCCTGCATTGTGAATATTGTGCATTTCTATTGGTTAGTGCCGCACCGCTCCGCTCCTCTCCGCTCCAACGGACAGGCAGCTTAAATCTTGGAATAAAACTACATGACGCAGGTAATGACCAGCTATAAACGAAAAAAAATAGAACGACAAATGCATTTTATAATAAGTCCACGTAGTCCTACTTACCCTCTCACAAACCTACCCTGTTGAGATCATAAAAAGATTACAAAAAAACCCTCTACAACAAACGACAATGAGTTTACATTTTCCTCTGCAGATCCCCAAAGTACAGAACAGCCAAAAAATATTCCTCACGAGGTAGGTAGGTATTATGGAAAAGTTGAATTTCTCCCCCGAAGCTAATGTCCATAATCTTGGCAACTTTTAATAGGACAGTCCCGAATTTGACGGCCGTTATTCAGAAATATACTCAGGGGTGTCCCGCCATCTGTGAAACTTTATTTCATTCGAATTATGTCGCGAGTTGAGTGTTTGAGCGTTACCCTAGCGTATCAAAAAGGTATGTTCAGACATGTATATTACGATTATAAATGAAAAAGTAGTATGTTTTTCAAATTTTAGCATTCTATATGTACAGTAGGGGAATGAATTCCCACATCTCGGGCACATGTTACTTTTTCAAACTGTTGAACGGGACAGACCAACGCATGGAAAATTATGTTTAATTATTTGGTAGCAAAGATCAAATTTGCCTTTTGACTCTATAAGACGTAGTAGTGCCATGTAAGGTCTTTGATTTGATTTTAAGGAGTTTTGTTGTAAAAACCATGACTTCAATCAAATCGACAATTAAATAAATTGATATTAGGTACTTGCGTCTGTCACCATAATATCCCTTCAAAAAATACTTGTATTTACATTTCTATAATGTTAGCAATACGTAGTTTGGTAAAATAGTTCGTTTCCAGCACTGTGCAAGCAAAAATAGACATAACATTTTCACTCCCGACTGTACATGAAAGTATATACTTACCGTACTTACGTCAGCGTCATGAAATTAACCACAGGATAAGCTTAAACTAGCAAACATTTTGTCTCTGCATCACTAACTGTCAACTGGTAGAAAATGCCTGAGGCATTAGGTCCGCCACTGTACTAAATTTGTGCATAAATTAATAATAAATACATAATATAGTTTTCTAAGGACTTGACAATTAGAACTCGCAAAAACGTAGGCTGAAGCGGAAACTATTAAGTCTATAACTAATAGGTATACAAACATTTTCATATCTATAAGTATTAACATCAAAAGTGAAACTCACAAACATGATCGATGTCTAATGTCTGTAGCATTTTAAAATAACTGGTATAAAATTATTAATAATATTTATTTAAAATCGGTTTTTCTGTTCAGATAATTGCAGAATAAAATTTAAGCTTTCGCAGAGATATTAAGTTACTAATAACTATAAGAATAAAATAATTTCATGCTGTAATTTTAGTATAATAGAGAAGCATTAATTTTTAGGTAGATATTGTTATAAATAATTGCAGTTCAGTACCTCTCACTATTTTAATGATTATTTTTCTAAATCAGTTGTTATTTAAGGACTTAAAAACTCTATTATTCGTTTGAGGCTTAAATAATTAATGGTGCTCCCACACATAGGTTATAAAATGTTATATCTATAACATTTATTAGAAATAACGTAACATCACGCCTGTATTTCCCGAAGGGTAAGGCAGACGTGTATAGTAACACCCTCATTTTACCGATATGTCTAAGTCCCATGTAATAGGGGGCGAGCCTATTGCCATCAAACAGGCACAAATCCAAGCTCCGGGCTACTACCAAGGAATTCCATACGGAAAAACATAACACTTTGCCTGACCTGAGGATCGAACCCAGGAGCTCACGATCAGTAGTCGCGCTTGCAACCACTAGACCAACGATGCGGTTCAACATTTGTTATATAACAAATAAGCTGTTATAATAATAAAAAACATAACACATTCAGCCCATTACCGTCCCACTGCTGGGCACGGGCCTCTTCTCATAATGAGAAGGGTTTAGGCCTTAGTCCACCACGCTAGCCTGGTGTTGGTTGGTAGACTGTACACATCATCGAGAACTTTATGGAGCATTTAGATATGCAAGTTTTCTCACGATGTTTTTTTTCACCGTTAACGTAAGCAGTAATATTAAAATTATTTGAATCACAGTTTGAATGATAAAAAACCGAACAAAATGTAAAAGTTATATAAATTTTAAGTGTTTTATAATGTTATTATAACCTCAGTGTGGGAACAATATAACATCATAATAGCCGAAGCAATGTTTCGTGTCAAAGCTTATAAACAAAGTAGGCAGATTGTTATTTCAGATTGTTAAAACAATTCCAAGTAGAATCTATTCTAGATCCGTAACGGCTTACTATACAAACAAACTGAAAGATAAACATTTCGTTACATAGACATTTCCATTTTTTCCCAATCCCAAATCAATGAAACCTGATCCAAACATCAAAGACCTAGTTCTTTCGTTCAGCTATTTCAAATGACTATAGATAAAATAACATTTTGAACAAGTCGAGACTAACCTTTTTTTAAATGAATAAGTAAAATTGTATCTTAATTTTTTTATGTAGAAGGGTGCGTGGCTAAACAGATCGACTTGTCTAAAAGCTTAAAGAAGTTGCTATTTTTAATGATAAACCATTGTTTTTACATCGAGACTCAGCATTCTTCAGGGTCAGATAAAAAACCTCAACATAACCCTACATTTTACACATAACATAACATCACGCTTTGTATTCCCCGAATAGTTCGGCAGAGGTGTCTTACTACACCCTCGTTTTGACAGTTATGTTTAAGTCCCATGTAATAGGGGGCGGGCCTATTGCCATCAATCAGTCACAAATCCAAACTCCGGGCTGCTACTGAAGAATTCCACACGGAAAAATCCAATAACACTTTGCCCAACCTGGGGATCGAATACCAGGACCTCACGATCAGCAGTCGTGCTTGCCACCACAAGACCAACAAAGAAGTTATTTTACACTACTAAAATCACTTGACTGGCCTGACCGGACTCTGAGTTTGTTTTAGCGTTTCTTCTCAAGCGGTGAGCTAGCTAGGAAACGCTGGAACCAGCTAACATAGTGACTTGTATAAGAGCTGAAAACAACATATTAACAAAATAAATATTTAAGTATTTGAGTAATTAGCTCGCCCAAAAGAGCTAAAAAATGTCTGGCAAATATTTTCATTTTATTACATAATAGTTTCGTTAATCAGCAGATTTCCGTATATTAAAAATGTGTTGCATTAAACCGGGAGCTGAACCCATCATAATTGAGAAAAAAATAGAAAAACGAAATCCAGTTAAACGTGCAATACAGTCCAGCATATGTAGGCCCCTAGTCCAAACGCAAAAGAGCATAAAAATCGTTCTTATTTACGCTACAATGATTACAATAGAAAGCTATTTTCAATATAGGTCACACATGTCCAACCACTAGAACGTTCTGCAAAGAGTTAGCAAGGCCGATTGATAAATAGTTTCTTCACAAAATAAAGGGGAAGTATATAATAGAACCAGAGTTGACATACGAAAAGCGGCTAAAGGACCACTTGGCCCATAATCAGTGGTTCGAGGACTGCGGAAGTTGGGAAGTTAAACTACTTTTTTTGTATGTCAATGTATATAGCAACTTGTATAAACCTCTCTTGAATATGTACTTGGCTTATGGAGTGCTACGATGAACGGAATTAGGTCATAATTGACGTTTCACACTTGGCAAACTGATTTGCGGAAACTTAATAACATACGAGTACTAAGTGTGTAATACTGAACTGTATGCCAACTCCCGCGCTACGAATCTATTGTTTCGAGTTTAGCAGAGTTCAACCGTAATTTCGGTACAAAATCCTTTGTCCTTCACTGTCGAATGCTGCTCGTAGAGAACGTTGAATATACGGAGAATGCTGACTATGACTTTGGATTTCTGTAGCTACTCAATGTTCAAAATACAAAGTCAAATGTGAATCTATGTTTGAGCTTATTACGGACCTGAAATCAAAATCTCAAAATGCTATGGTTTAAATTTTAGTTGTGACATGGTTACCCAATTATATAATATATGTGCGCTGATGGTGGCGTGTCATTGTAATTAGGATACTAGAGCTCCCCAATTAGGGTTTAGCTGCATGACAGTTGACTAATGCGGGCCATCACTCGGAGAGGGTTAACTCAAAACCCGACACCATACATGACTATGGTGTTAGACAAGAGACCAAGTTGAAAAGTCTCCAGTTACTGTAATTTACATACATAAACTCAAGCCTTTTTTCCCATGGGGGTAGGCAGAAACTATAGAACGCTACATGCTACGACCCTTACATATTATTTTCGCTTCATCCACATTCATACATCTTGTCATACACGCACGCCGGTTGAGAGTATTACGCACATGACCTTTGTGAAGAACATCACCAATAACATCGATGTATGTCCTTCTAGGACTTCCTCTACCGGCGTTTCCACTGACATCCGCCTTATAATTTCCTTTTATTAAACGCCGTTCACTCGTTCTCTCAACATGACCAAACCACCTAACCATACTCCTTTCAATTTTAGTCACTACATCATCTTTTAAACCGTAACTTTGTAATTAATTATTATTGTTATTACAGTAATTTTCTTAAATATCTTAAACGTGTCCAAAACTATCAAAGATCATATTAAAAGTCCACTTAATGTAATGGATAATTGAAGGTAGAATCGATTTCACGCGCCATCTAGACGTGAATTAGTGACGGTCCGCAGAGTCGTTAATTCTCTCCGTGGGATCCAATTTAGTTTACTGAATATTGCTATTAGTATAATATTGGATATTGTAGCGGAACGTTTAGTTGTGTTATATTTTTGTGTGGTAATTTTAGAATAAAACATGTGGGTTTATTAGGGTTTTTTCATAGCAGTGATAGCCTAGTGGTGTGACCGTCGGACTGCCAAGTGACAAGTCTCGAGTTCGAACCCAAGGCACCTCTGACTTTTCAGATTCATGTGCGTATTATATAATTATCACATCTTAAAAACGGTGAAGGAAAACATCGTGAGGAAACCGGTATACCTGAGAGATTTCTCGACAGCATGTGAAGCCAAGTCAGAGGCCCATGGGCGACATAAACACCGAAACCAGATTAGTCACTAACCACACGAAAAGAAGAGAAGAAGGGTTTTTTATTCATCAACTAGGTCGCGTTTGTACCTAGTCACCTCTGATAGTAAGCGCACACAGGGTTCTTAGACGGAGTACACGAATCTAAGTAACAAAGCTAAGAGGGTCTTACGTATATCTCTCTGGCCTTCACATATTATGCACGTCGGAACACAGTAAACTGCTTAGGGACTTTAATGTGATGGCAAAAGATTACCGCCACCTATATACATCCACAACACCGAGAAGGTTACTGATGCGTTGCCAACCTTAGAGACAAAGTTGGAAAATCTCATGTGCCTGTAATTTTAACGGCAGCCATGCCATTCAAACCGGAACACGGTAATGCTGCTTGTCGACAGATATATTGGGTGTAAAAATAACCTTAACGAAGCCGAAAGCCACGTATTCTTCCCACCATTACGAAGATTTTTTGGTATTGGACCATACCTGGGAACCGAATGGTTATGAAGATATTGAAGGTCAAAGTCACCATATTTTTGTAAGTTTTTCACGAAAACTAAGTTTAAATTTTATTAATAAACATTCTTCTATACAAACATTATCAACATGTTTGAAATGTACACAGTCTGCTGCGCGCGCGCTTCCATTGCGCGCTACAATTAAAAGCTGTTTTTTAATACCAAAAAATAAAAGCCGTTTCCCAGCAATTATTTTTGCTGTATGTTAATTAGTTTTATGTACAGTATGCGTAGAATTCGGCTTCGTTAAAGCTATTTTCACACCCAGTATGTTTCGTGGTAATACTTCCCGGACAAGCCCTTTCCCAAGAAGCTCTATTAGACTGTAAACTACACTTCTTACCTGTTTTCAACCGACTTCAGAAAAGGAGGAGGTTATCAATTCGGTATGTTTTGACTTTTTTCTTTGTCTAGAGATGGTTTCTGATCT
The DNA here is from genome assembly GCA_910594945.2 of Amphipyra berbera. NCBI lineage: Eukaryota > Metazoa > Arthropoda > Insecta > Lepidoptera > Noctuidae > Amphipyra > Amphipyra berbera. The sequence continues at coordinate 598,215 of OU343136.1, read as the reverse complement.
ACTCTAAGAACCACTCACCCTACAAGAGCGCTAATCCCGCTTACAATAAAATGTGCACATTATGACGCGTCTGTCCCAACGTAACGCTTATTAAAATTAACAGCGGTGTAACGAAGGGAGCCCGTGAATGTAATGGCGTGTTTCAACTTAACTGTGTCGTCATTCCTGTGTTTAATGTCTTGGATATGTTTTATTATTTGTGGTTTCTGACACCTTTTCATTACAGGAAACAGGCTTAAAAATTTAAAATTACTTTTTTAGAGGTAGAATTAATAGTAATAAGGCGTATGTCGCAAGATTCGTGATTTATATTTCGTCGTTACAAACAATGATATGGTGTGTTCTCGATAGTGTGTAGTCCGCCATCCCGCACCAGGCCAGCGCGGTGGACTAAGACCTACTATACCCTTCTCATTCTGTGAAGAGCCCGTGCCCAGCAGTGGGACAGTAATGGGCTGATAATTATTATGAAAGAATGATTATGTCTGTTCTGCTATTGTAGCATCAAAATATTATAAATTAAAAGATATATTATAGAATTTCATAATGATAGGTAGGTACCTAAAATCTAACTAAAAAATCATTCCATTTCATTTTAAATCCAATTCTCAAATAATATGTTTATTTAATGTCATATGAGGATAAGATAAAAAAACACGCATATCAGACGTAGTAATCAAAGCGCAACATACAGACGCATGTTTAACTTTAGTAAATACTGCATCGTGTCGTGTGTACAAAAATTAAAATCAAACAAAATTCCGTTTTAACTTTAAAGAAACTAAAGAAATTGTTTACTCGGCAATGAATAGAGCCTTGATAACATCGTCCAGTTTAAAAAACTGTCATTTCCGATAAACACGTCGGACCACAAAAAAATGCGCAACAACCCATCGAATATTGTTGAAACTGAATTTATCTCGTCACAGCACTGTGCAAAACATAAAATGAACAGTAGGCCCACTCCTAACAAAGCGTCAAGGAACTCATCCACAATGAACAGTTGCTAAAATAGGTATAACGGAACGGAGTGGGCCCACTGCAGTTTGGAGATTGCACGTGTTTTATCGATATTTTCTTTCGCTTTATTTCCCCTCCTTATCATGCATTGTATAGAATGAAACTTCTGTACCTGCTTATTTATTTCATGACTATATCGACATTGGTCTCACGTACATTATATATTTATACATAGGTCTTCGCTTCTGCGTGATTTGTAAATACCAACGTGATCCGAATTGTGTACGTTATTGTGGCCCGATGTGTAATAATGGGCTCATATATGTACGGGGTAATAATTGTAATTTAATGGGTTATTATTAATGATAATATTATGTAGGTATTGTAGAAAATATTATATTGTAGATAGTAAAATAAATTGTTTTGTTAGGCAATACAGGGTAAATTCGTGCGTATATAGAAATCACATCATCAGCATAAAGGTAAACACTGGACTAGTTGCACATAAGAGCAAAAGGGATGACTTAAAAGAAGGGATGCCCATATCCGACACGACTTGGGTGGATGCGTGGATAAAAAATATTTCCTATACGATCGTACCAAATATCTCAATCCGAACATTCCCGAACGAGTAAAATATAGTTTTGTATGAACGTCGTCACATCTCAGAATTTGTCACGATTAGTTTGATATACGTCGTATCCGCGCAATTCAATAAACCTAGATATATCTATAAAAGTGTTACGTTACGTAGATGTCAGACGAGAACTTAAAGTTGCTTCCTTTTCAGTACTAATGTCAAATACTTTTATGGAACTAACTAAATATCTTTTGATGGTTGCTGGCGCTGTAAGACACATTCAAGAGCATTTTCATAGTAATCCGACAAATCACGTTTGCTATAAAAAAATGCTAAACGTGAATTGTTTGATGTGCATACTAGTTAATAAAAAATCTGTATATTTCACCTTGATGAATTAAAACAACGATCGCAAAGAAATCTGCAAAATGTTTTATTCAATTGGCAGTCTACGAACCAACTCCACAACGAGGCGTCACAATTTAAACAGGCAATACTTCGAAACGACACATTTTACGTCACCGACGGAAACTTAACACGTTTTGTGTGTCCACTCTGGATATCCGATAGGCTCACTGAACGTTTTATGTCAACGCAGTTAGTCGCAGATCCGCGCGTGCAACGACAAAATAAACGCAGGTCCATCGCCCACCCCATCAATTCACTGCACAATGGCCGCTGCGACTATTTCTTTTTACGTTTTGTATTGCTATCCCACACCTCGCCTGTTTTGATTGAACACCGTTTACGAACAAACTTATTGTTTACTCAACGAAAGTTTTGATTAAATTTCGAAATTAATTTCACAGAACGTTGTTAACATTCAGATTTAAAGTGTTTATATACACGAATATATTGAAATTACTTTGATTAAAAATGAAATAAAAATAGTACACGTTGTAATATTTACACACCGATTGTTTATTGCAAGTAAATATTATTCAAGTCTGGTTATAACTGTGAAATCGTTTGTAAGCGTTGGAAAAATATCATTGAATCTGCAAAAGAATTAGCTATTATTGTCTCTTTGTTCGACAAATACCCTTTTCACAAATTATTAGCCAAATGAAAACACCTATCACAATAAAAACGATTTATTAAAATTACACTTTATCGTCCATGTACCTAATATAAATACTTTCGCCAGAAAAAAGTATTAAAATTACTTATGTTAATCATAGCATTTTTCAGATTATTTTCTAAATTCTTAGTTTTGTTTTTAAAAAATTGATCAAGTAAATTGAATTATTATAGAAATAAATAACAGCAGAAAGCTAAATTATTTCTAAAATTAATCACAATATCTGCCTGAATACCGAACCAATTTTCTTAAAAAATAATAAATGTGATGTCGTAACATTATTTTTCGACTTAGCTTTTTATTGGAAAATAAGATGGGACATATTGCAAACGACTTTAAGCTCGTAACTCGAGATGAGAGCGTTATAATATTAAATGACCTATGACAAGTTTATTGCCCTTTAAAAAAGCCATTCAACGATGTCAATGAAGGGTAAAAATCCCCCCTTTTCACACGTTTGTAGAAGGTCCATTATGTTATTGTTTTGAATCTCATTCATCTTTTTGAAAATATTAGAATTTACATTGTTCATTTTGTTAATTTTCTCATTTTTTATTTCTATTTTGCAAATTATTGTTATTGTGCATATCGCAGACACTTTAAATCGTCCGACTTTTTGTAAAATCTCAGTTCTGTTGGCGATAGTTTTAGCATGGCCCTTTTCTACATGGTTTTTATTCATATTGTATGCAGTAATACACTGTTGATAATACTAATTATAATTTCCATCTTTATGAAGTCACTGTTTTCTGTATTTTTAAGCATCAAGAAAATTATAAACCATCTACCAATACAGGAGCAAACATAACAATATTCTAACCGTTTGTTATTCTGCCGGAGCCCCAAAACGGGGATCTTTATGTACCAATATAAATAGGCTTTTAGTAAGCAATGGGCTATTAATGTCCCATTGGCTTGCAAATGCCCCGATCGATGTTATCACCAAACGAGGGCCTTAATCACCACACCCTGTAAATTTCGGAGGTCACTCTGTGAATAAATATCGCTTTCGTTTATAGCATACTAGGCGCTAACTGCAGGTTTCCTCGCTTTGAATAGAAATTAAGTGCTTGGATTTAGTTAAGAAAGTGCCGGTTTTAATTATTATTATAAATTTTAATAATGATAGCGGTTTTATGTGTTTATTATAATTATGAGGCTCTATAGGAATCTATAGAGCAGGGATTTGTTAGTAGCGAATTATGTGTCTTGCTTTTACCATTTATAAAATTATTTTTCTTCTTCTTTCGTACCGGCTCGAGCTGTTCGAGAATAGCTCATGGCGTGGGGAAAAGATTAGCTGGTCAGCAAGGTTGATAGCGGAACTGGCTGCCCAGGGTGCACCGGACATAACATATCATAACGCCTGTATTCCCCGAAGGGTTGGGCAGGGGTGTATAGCTACACCCTCATTTCGCCGTTATGTTTCAGTCCCATGTAATCGCCTATTGCCATCGACCGGGCACAAATCCAAACTCCAGGCTGCTACTGTGAAATTCCGCACGGAAAAACCCAATAACACTTTGCCCGACCTGGGGATCGAACCCAGGACCTCCCGATCAGTAGTCGCACTTGCCACCACTAGATCAACGAGGCATTTAAATATGTTTTAATACGCCGGACGATTTTGGAAGGCTTTTATAATACAGCACAAACAAAGACCCTGCCCTATTTTGTACAAGTTTTATTTAAATTGGTTAAATGATAATAAAAATAACAAATTATATGTGCACCCATAATGACATTTTAGTTGATTTAAGTTCGAATAAACTTTAGCCAAGTAATTGTAGAGTAATAATAATAAACAAATACACCTCCATACTCATAATATTCAGTTCCATACGAGTGTTGTATTCAGTGATAACATAATGGAGTTTTGCGGTTTCATAATAAATTGATAGATGGAGTATTCCCAGTCTACCGGGAGCTTCGAGAAGCAATATTTTTGTGTTTATACCTAGTTTCTTGGAATATTGTTTGTTTTATTATATTCTAGGAACCAAGAATGAATAGAAAAAATATGTAAGTATTTAGTTCTGAGAAGTGTACTTATGAAAGTTCCCCTTACAAAGTAAAATACCTATTTATATTTAAATTAAAGCGTTATTGTTTTTGTCAAGGACGTGTTTTCGCGTGTTTCTTATTTTCGCTAACTATTTTTACCCGAGTGTTATACAGTGTGTCCCGGTCATGAACTAGCGATATTCTAGGTACTTATATTAGAACTATTTTTATACACAAATACACTACACACACTACACACTGGGGTCCAATCCACTTAAGTGTTTTTAATGTTTTCCTGTTTAGGGTTGCGACAAAGGCCCTTTGTGCTTGCGCGTACGCTATTTTCAAACAATAATAATTCTTAAAGTAATAAACATACAGCCGTAAATTTAATTTTGTATTGTAGCTTAGCTCAAAGTCTGTCGCTCTAGTAAAAAATAAAAAGGGTCATACGGGTTGTTTTTGCAGAAATTTATAATAATTAGTCGATTTGCATAATTTTTTGTTTTTTTTTGGATTTTAATGTATTTTTTTAAAGTTACGAAAGTGTGAACTATTGTTTCGTAATGTTAAACGATAGACAATATTATTGCCCTTCGAATAATTCTATTGTTATCACAGTAAGGTCAAAACTTTAAGAGATATGATTTTTTTGTACACACGTAGAGAATATCTCAAGAAAAAAAAACAAAATGGCTGCCACATAGAGGGGAAGTGGGCTAGACCCCTGTGTGTAGTGTATTTTTATATTAAAATAGTTGCAATATAAGTACCTAGAATATCGCTAGTCCATGAACGGACACATTGTATAGATGCGTTTATATTGTGTTATGTTTTAATGTGTGTTTGTAAGAACAGCACAACGGATTTAGTTTTATTTAGTACGCAGGAAATATTGCCAGGAGGCCTTTTCCCAGCAGTGGGATGATACAGGCTAACAGTAACGCAGTCGAATGTATGCAGGATTAGAACGTAGAGTGCTTGCAGTTTTAATTTCCGCGACCGAAACAGTCGGCTCAAAGTCAACCTGAGCTGCAAAAATACAGATAATATATATGCACAAGAGACAACGTTAATATTGGCACCAAAAAAGCCGCTACCGTAATTGATGGGAAGTGAGTGCCGACCCTACATATCACGTGCTGAGCCCGGATAGGAATTCAATTACAGCGCTGAATTACTGCCACTGTGCGCTGCGGTTGAAACTAATAGCTGCGAGTATGATACAATACGCCTTTTTCGTAAGGAACTGTTTGAATTTGGAATTGTATGAATAAGTAGGTAGCTACGATAAAGAATGATTTCCACTAAACGGCTCGAATTGCATCGGATCGGAAAGGATACGAACGGATGCGGTGACAGCCGATAGCGTCCGGCAGGATGTCGACGCATACGATTGGCTCCGTACTGTCGCTTGCGAACGTATCCGGGCCATTCTTCGAAAAATATTAACAAAAATTGAGAACGTCATTAGCATCATCCCAAAGTTAAGAATGCAGATGTTTAATACTATAATTATGATAATGAAAACTGAAACTATACCGCTGCCGTCAAGCAATAAGACAAGAATAAAAACAATCTGACAATACTATAACGTTAACAACCCGGGAGAAGAATGATTTGTTAAAATAATGTTAAAAAATTTCGAATATTCACCCATTCGCTTCTGCGAATAGTCAAATAGTTTAATTCCTACCGTGTTGACGTGTATAATTTTTTTAAAGGATCCGATCGGATACGACGATAGGCGAACGGAGCCGATCGCGCGTCGCAGCATACTGTTCGCATGTCGCGAAAGACATCCGCGGTCAAGCTCCTGTGCGCGGCTTGGTAAATAGACTTTAAATACTGTGTACACGATTTAATGACGTTTAAAGATTGTAAAATCCGTTCCGATCCGATGCGATGCTAGCCGCTTGGTGGAAATCATCCTTAACTGAACGGTAGGTAGGTACATCCATGTTGAAGAAGCGAGGTATGTATATCAGGATCGTAACTAGTGGCGTTCAATTGTATCTGCCTACTGCAGCAGGAAACAGGCATGAGCTATGGTATGTATGTAGGTTTTTTTAAAGTTTATGATTTCACTGGTTCAGTGTTCTTAGTTTCAAGTTGTGTCCTCACGGCTCCACCCGTAGCCTATGTTATTCAGTGATAATGTAGCTTACTAACGGCAAAAGAATTTTCGAAATCGCATCGGTCCATTAGTTTTTAAGTTTATTCGTTACATACGAAAATCCAAAAATACAAATCTTTCCTCTTTATAATATTAGTATAGATATGGGAACATTAATGATAGCGTGGTATTGTTCGGAACAACAATGAAAAATAATTATATTTCTTTTGATTATCAATGACATTACAGAGAGAACAGAACAGAACAGAACAGAATATACTTTATTGTACACCAAAATTGTAACAGAGCTCTTATACAATAACAAACATTAAAGGGTACAATGGCGGTCTTATCGCTGATAGCGATATCTACCAGACAACCTTTGGATGAACAGGAAGTCAATGAATAAGATAGAGGGGGTAGTCCATGGTGTACTGCTGCAAAATATATACTACACACCATACATAGACATAATACTTACATATAGGTATATATATACATTTATAAATATTGTAATATATATATGATATTATATAATTATGTGATAGGGAAAAAAAGGTAGATTGATGATGAGGTACTAATTTAAAAACAAGGTAGATTGATGATGAGGTACTAATTTATGAGGAATTAGAAACGTGTTGAGAGAAGAAATGATCTTTAACTAATTCCTAGAGAGAGAGATTCCTAATTTAATAGGTAATGATAGTTGTCTACTTCTTAAAGCAACTGGCTCAGTTTATATGTACTACAAACTTTTTCTCAACAGGTTTGTATGTTTTATAAGATCGATTATTTGGTCTTCTATTGAACCGTAGATTTTTTCATTGCCGCTAGGTACTGGTTTTAATATTAATTTTACACGTTAATTTATGTAGAACCTATCTATTAGAACCACTCTACCGTTAAGTTAATAAAAAAAACAACCAAGTAGGTAAGTAAGTATATAATTTTATCTCAAGCACACTTATAAAATTACCAAAATCCAAGCTCCAACTTTACTTATTAATATTCACCAAAACAAGTCGAGAGAAGTCGCGGAAAGTTGCGAGAGAGGGGATGACGACGTCACGTAACGACGCGAGTTGATAGTTGTAGTGTTACGATCCCCAAGAGGACTATCTAGCCCGGATTGCCCGGGCAAAAACGGGAACATAGTTGAGCCATCAATAAAATATTACTAGCTTAGGTACCTACTATTTTTTTGGAGAAAATGTTGCGAAAAATGTTTTGTCTACATACGTTTGGGATGTAAATCATTTTTTGTAGTAGTAGCGACGCGATAATATACAGAGGCCATCCGAATTTTTCAATAATCAAACTTAACATGCATAGGTCTCTCTAGTGTCGGCACGAGCTACACGAGAGCAACTCCTGCCATCGTGACAAGATCAGCCAATCAGCAAGGTGGTAGCAGGGCTCACAGCTCAGGGTGCACCGGATGTACTTAAGTATCCTAACTTGTGGAGGCTCTTTTGATTCACGCGGTGAACCCTGTTGTTGCTCTTGCATCGTTGTTGCGGTATCTGGTATCCGTCATCTTCCGTGAGGCCAACCATCTAACTTGTTAAAGATCCCTAATACCATCCTTATCTTCAAGAGGGTGAATAGATGAATGCGTCATATATAGGTATGTTGATCATTTACCAGGTAAATAAAAAAACGACTCTTAAAAATATTCTTATAAGTGATAGGTGATACAATCATAATCGATCGACATCAATGTGTATTATTTAGATTTTTGTGATCAAAACCGATGTAAGTGACATAATACCTATTTTAAGCAAATTCAAATCAAATTGGTGTTCGAAAGATTGTACTTTTTTTTCTATGGGATACTCGCAGTCAGTACTTGGAGTACTTGGAACTTTATCTGCTTAACCAGACAAGAGTTGGCGAGCCTAGATGGGTCTCCAGCCATAGATCGTAAAGTAAAAGTAAAGTAAAGTATTCTTTATTGTTTTTGATTGAGTAGTTACAGTTGTTATATATTTATGTGATAGTGTACAGCAATCAGTCCATTGTGGACATACAATAATTTTAAATTAACGTGACCAAGTCTAGAAATAGATAATTACAATAAAAATCATGTTAATACCTATCAATAAAAAGTGTCCGTGATATTTATTTTTAAATGCAAAAATTCCTGAACAGTGTAGAAACATTTTTCTGTTAGCCATCTTTTTATGTGTACTCTAAATAACCTTAAGGGTAATTCTCTTAGAAACTGGGGTATTTTATTATAAATTTTCACACACATGAACATACAATTTTTATGGTAAAGGGTGGTTTTACATTTTGGTATAACTATCTTTGTAGGATCTCTTTGGCTGAACAGACTCTTCTCACAAATTTTTTCGAACAATTGTGGGTGTTTCCTGACAAATAGTCCTATTTCGAGGATATAGAGAGAGCTTAAAGTTAATATTTTAGTTTTCTTAAAAAGTGGTCTGCAAGAATCTAGAGGCAAGGCATTGCATATTGCTCTTAAACATTTCTTTTGAGACATAAAAACTTCGTTGATTAATGTTGAGTTACCCCACAATAATAAACCATATCGTAAGATTGATCCAACATAGCCATGATAAGCTACAATTGCTGTACTTTCTGTAGCTGTTGTGCGTAGATTTTTTAGTGCGTAAATGAATTTATTTATTTTTGTGCAGACAATATTTACGTGTGACTTCCAATTACAGTAATTATCTACAGAAATGCCTAAGAATTTTATGTTACTAGTTGGATCAATTATGATGTGGTCATATTTTAAGGTTAATTTATTTATTACTGTTTTAAAATTAGAGATTTGAATGTATTTGGTCTTAGTTAGGTTAGCATTTAGGTCATTGTATGTGAGCCATTGTATTATATGTTCTAAGGTTTTATTAATCTCAATTTCATGGTTTATAGTTACTCGGTCGGTGTGAGGGATAATTATACAAATGTCATCGGCAAATAATATACACTGGTGGTTTGTGATATTAGGGAGATCATTAATGTATAATAAAAACAACAGGGGGCCCATAACGCTACCTTGTGGAACCCCTGTATTGTTTGGTCGGTATGCTGATCTGGATGGTATAGATACTAAATTTGTATTGAGGTAGTTGATTTCAACGCATTGAGTTCGGTTTGAAAGGTAACTTTCTATCCAGTCTAACGCAGGTCCCCTAATTCCATAGCGTTGACATTTGTTCAAGAGGGTTGAATGATTAACGAAGTCAAACGCTTTCGACATGTCCAAGAATATCACTGTTACTGGAATTTTACGGTCAATATTTTCTGTTATGGTCTTCATCACACAAAAGCCTGCAAGTGTTGTGGACTTATTTTTTTGGAAACCATTCTGTTCCTCTTTGATGACATTAAACTTATTGAGGAAGTTGGTAACCCGGTTATGCATAAGTTTTTCAAATATTTTTGAAAATATGGGTATCAAGGTTATGGGTCTATAATTACCTAATGCAAGGACATCATCTTTTTTATAGAGGGGCTTTACAATTGATAATTTTAACTTGGTTGGGAATATTCCTTGAGTAAGAGATAGGTTTAAGATGTATGCAAGAGGTGGTGCTATTATGTCTGCACATAATTTTAAGATGTTTGTAGAGACATAGTCATATCCGACCGATTTTGTATTGTAAAGAGATTTAATAATTTTTTCTACTTCTGTTGGTGTAGAAGGTTGTAAGAATATGGAAGAGTTTATGTTATTGACATTGTCATAATTGCATTTGATATTATTTTTTGAAATGTTAATTGTTGTATAATACTCATTAAAGGCATTTGCTATGTTATCAGGATTACCAATGATTTTGTTTTTATGTTTTATGGCTTTAATGCTTTGATAACATTTCATGTAATCGGTTTTATTTTTAATCATATCCCATGATGCCTTGCATTTATTTTTAGCCCTTTTTACATATAAATTATTAATATATTTTTTAGAATCAGTTATGCACTTTTTGAGTATTCTGTTATACTTCTTGTAATTTGTTATATTATTTTCCGATTTTTTGACATAACATTTGTACCTTAATTTTCGTCTAGTTACGCAGGAATTTCTGATGCCCCTTGTAATCCATTTTGGAGTTATAACGTTAGCGTCAATTTTTATTTTTATGGTAGGGAAACAAAGATGGTAGAGCATACAGAAAGTATCATGAAACAGATTGAAAGCATTGTTGCCATCATTCTCATTATATACATCAGACCAACTGAGACTTGATAAACCTTCAATGAATTTACGAATATTATCTTCGTCATAACACTTTTTTAGACCATACCAATATTTAAGTCTATTAGTTTCAGTTGTTGCTGAAAACTCGAGGGATTGACATGTGTTGTGGTCTGATAGATAAAGATTGTGAGTTTAACTAGTAGCATTTTTAATATTGCTATATATATATGGTCAATGCATGATTTGTGTCTAGTGGGGGATTGAATATGAGATATTAAATTATAGTTAAAAAGTATGTTATTTAATTCGGTTGTGATTTTATTAATTTTTAAGATGTCAATATTCATGTCACCTGTAATTATAATTCTCTTATTTTTATATCTGTAGGTTAATTTGTGTAATAGTAGATTTAAGTTTTCAAGGAATAATGTGGCGTTTATACTTGGTATTCTATAAAGACAATTTACAATACAATTCAACATCGGTATTTCAATACCACAACATTCAAACGTTTTTTCGATGGCCATTTCTTGACAAATTTTGATAGATTTCATATCCAATGTTTTATGTATTAGTACACAAACACCACCACGCTTTATATTTTTCCGGGAGAAACTACAGGCTAAGTCATAGTTTTTAATGTAAATGTTATGCTCGTCTCCTTGTTTTATAAAGGTTTCAGAGAGGCAAATAATATCAATGAGAGATTTTTTGAACAGATTACAGATTATTGTTTTTGTACAGCAAATATAGGCAATTGTATACGCTTCTATAATAAGCTACCAAAAAATGTCACTGATCTTACTGGTAAAAGGTTTAAATGTCACGTTAAATCTATTCTAATAAAAAAAGCCTGTTATAAGGTGAAAGACTATGTTGACGACAGGGATGTGTGGCGTTAATTTATCTTCTGCACATGTGGCTTCCCTGGTAACCTGTGAATAATCCCATACATCAATCCTACTTTTTTTTTCATCGTGACATGTTTTATTGACATGTCATGACATTTTATACATTATGTAGGTACTTATTTTCTCTCAATTAATTTTCATCATTGTATTTTACACCATAAATTATCCGTAACCACATTATTGATCTGTTGTCTGTGTAATACTGTAAATGGGAGCACAATGCAGCCATTAGTGTAACATTTTGACTCGGAGTATAATAAGACTGCTGATGACAGTGTTGGATTCCCATAATATTATGGTCGAGCCTGATTTTGCTGCACCTGTAGCATTATCAAAATGTAAATTATTATTGACATTTTGTATTTTGTTATTACACTAACCTGCATTGTTCTTACATAATTTTTATTTTAAGCACCGCATTGTAACTGTACCCGATTGTACAGCAAATTATTTTAAAAGAGTATCCATGGAGTTTCTTGCCGGCTTCTTCTCCATAGGATCTACTTTTTGGAACCGTGCAACTAAATTGTCGAGACGTTTCCTAAGTGCATGTACTGTGCCTATTCGAAATAAAAACTTTTGAATTTGAATTTGAATCACCAGCTTTTCTTAATAGTGCATCAAAATTGTATTTTCCGCACCATGGAAGGTCAAAGGAGAAAATTCCTGCTTGTGTTATCTGCACAGTCTGTTCTTGTTGGTTGTCAGCACAGCTACTCCAATAGACAGTTCGATATCAAAGCTGTCACCGCTGTGCGATGCTAAATATTTTAATCTCTATTCATGGAGCACAAACTTCACAGAAAATTCGGTGTCGAGAGAAAACGGTGGACCAATTTAAAGTTTATCTTAACGCCAACCCGTTTGGGAGCCCGGCTGTGTAAAACATTTAACTTTAAACTCGGTGATACAGATATTACACTAAACGGGAGATGAATTTTGTTACAAATGCGTTCGGAAAGTTGGTTCACAGTTACAGTTCTAAATTAAATGCACGTTCGAATTACTGCATCAAAATAATTAACAGAGATAAATAATGTTTAAGTTTTAAATGAAAATATTGTTACAACAAATAATCATTTTCTGGTATTTACGTGTAACGTCGCGTCGCGTATGTAAAGGTGAATTGCGAAATAATGTGTGAAATTCGTTTCATTAATTCGTTAATTTATTTCGTGCTATTGTATCAAGAATAAAGTACGTGAACAATGAACATGTTCGAAATTTTAAATATCACTGGTGTATTAACTGACAAAAGCATTGCTTACAAATTCTCTTCCGTCAAAAACGAGTCCCAAGTTGAATACTCCCGTTTTATATTTACCGCAGGAATTTACTAACAAACTAAATAGTGCATTGGGGAATCGTGCACTTACACAAAAGAAATGTCTATACAAAAGGTATGAGATTATTTGCTAACCATTTAATTTTAAACTTGCTTTCATTCAAGAAAAGTGTTTAAAATGTTTCATATACCTCTCTCACTTTACTCTCTAACACCAGAAATGCATGGAAATGCTATCTTATACCTTTAAACGAGCAATTCTTGTATATATATATATATAATCTGAATCTCGGAAACGGCTCCAACGATTTTCATGAAATTTAGTATGCAGGGGGTTTCGGGGGCGATAAATCGATCTAGCTAGGTTTCATTTAAAAAAAATGTCGTTTTATCCGTGTTTTTAGGCAATGAAAAGCTGCTATAATATCATTAGAATACGAAAGTAAATTTCGCCTCCATTCACAATGTTATAATTGCTCAGGTGGGAAATCGGGCGGTCACGAAAACCTGAAAACCCTGGTTCGAGTCCGGCTGATTATTTTTTTCCCTTTTTTTTAAGTTCCTTCTTTTATTTACAAGCTTTTATAATTTATTTTTCTTTTTATACGCTTTTATTTAACTTGCAATGTTTGTATGTATGTATGTTCGGTTGAAATCTTGCAACTGAATTTTGTATCACTTCCTCTTATCCTAAGGAGTTGAATTCAAAAATGTTAGTTCATTTCCGATGACAATACATTTTTTTGGTAAGCATGACCTGAATCGACATCCAGGATTAGCTCCAGATAAAGGAACTCTTCAACGCTCAACAGCACAGACACGAAATGTTGTGTACGCATTGTATTATGATAGCCGGTTTTAAGTTTTGCCGTGACATGGTTGCTGCACTCAGGGTTGGGTCCTGACTAGGGAACTCCTCAATGTTTAGCAGCACAGACACGAAATTTTGTGTACGCGTTTTACTATGATAGCCGGTTTTAAGTTTTACCGTGACATGGTTGCTGCTCTCAGGGTTGGGTCCTGACTAGGGAACTCCTCAATGTTTAGCAGCACAGACACGAAATTTTGTGTACGCGTTTTATTATGATAGCCGGTTTTACGTTTTACCGTGACATGGTTGCTGCTCTCAGGGTTGGGTCCTGACTAGGAAACTCCTCAATCTTTAGCAGCACAGACACGAAATTTTGTGTACGCGTTTTATTATGATAGCCTGTTTTAAGTTTTACCGTGACATGGTTGCTGCACTCAGGATTGGGTCCTGACTAGAGAACTCCTCAATGGTTAGCAGTACAGACATGAAAGGTTGTATACGCGTTCAATTATGAAAGACCGTTCTAAATTTCAACATGATATACCGACTAAAAAATAAATAAATGAATAGTACAAAAAACATTTTTAAAAACAAGCTTTTATTTAAATGGTCTAAAAAGAAGAAAATAAACTTTAAATTAAATCTATCCCATCAATTTATTACATTATACAACAAATTTATTTAAATATTATAAAAGCTTGTCGGGAGATACTAAATAAACAAGAATGCAATATGTCTGTACAATAACTAATAAATGTAAAGTGTAGTAATTCTAAGAAAAAATGTACCTATGTACTTCATAAAATTGTATTTCTCGCGACAAACTTTTATATTGTTTTAATAAATTAGTTGTATAATGTAATAAATTAATGGGATCGATTTAATTAAAAGTTTATTTTCTTCTTTTTAGACCATTTAATTCCTTTTTTTTTCTAACCAAAAAACAAGATTTACCAAAAAAAAACCGAGCTAAGCTCGGTCATCCAGGTACTATTTCCTTAAATGGCATAAACACATTCCTTAGATATTACATCGCGTACTATTAGCACATTATGGGGTATTTACTCATGTGATATCAAACTCAAAGAGCTACAGAAACGAAATTACCACGAAATACCAAACAAAGGAATTTCTCCACAAATAATTTGTCAAAACGACAACCTTTGATTCTAGTTACCAGGACTTCCAAAGCGCGAAAAAAGTCAACATTTCAACGACTCAAATAAACGCAAACAGACGTAAAGACTTAAAAGCGACCCCGTACAGAATCGATATGAATATATAAAAGGTAATACAAAGACTTCAAAAGGTAAAGATGAATATTTGAGAGGTTCAAACGTAGGGAATGTTGGGACGTGTGCGGGCACTTATATTCGATATTTTCATTTTTTTTTTGCCAGATACTTTGTGTGCGTAATTGACATAAATTGAGCGAGATGATAGCGGTGTGTGTAGGGGAGCCAGGCGGTATTGGCGCGGAGAGACTGCCTCAGGCGAATGCTTAATGGTGGTGTGATGGACCGCTTATTGAAGGTGATGGGGCTTAATGGGGTTTAACCGTGTTAGGTGTAGTGGAGAATTTGTGTGGGGAAGAATTACTGTTGTAATGTGCAAGGATTTTTCTTCTAAGTAGACAAAAAAAATACTGATGTAAACTACAAGAAAAAAAATATTATAGACAAAATTATTAAGGTTTTTGAAATGAATTTGTCTCTCTCATTGTTCTTTTACATACATAATTAGCCCATTACTGTCCCACTGCTGGGCACGGGCCTTTTCTCAGAATGAGAAGGGTTTAGGCCTTAGTCCACCACGCTGACCTGGTGCAGGTTGGCAGACTACACACACCATCGAGAACTTTATTGAGCCCTCTTAGGTGTGCAGGTTTCCTCACGATGTGTTTCCTTCACCGTTAACTCAAGTGATAACCAAATTCTGATCCGCACATGCTTTTTAAAAAGTCACAGGTACGGGCCGGGATCGAACTCAGACCCTCCCGCATGGAAGGCAAACGTTCAACCGCTAGGTTACCGCTGCTCTTTTACAATCATAATTCCATTTCTTATCTGTTCCAAAGAAGCATCAAAGTCACACAACATCATATTTAATTCCGACGTATAATTTCAAGCATCACCTAGCCGAGTGGTCTGAAACCTAAATCACTCATAGCTTTACAAAAGCTTGCAGCCGTACGGATCACGTCTAATTCATCTTTTATGAAGTGCTCTATGTTTAGGAGTGTTTTGTGTCCTGAGCTAAGCGTTATGTCCTGACATGTTTTAGTATTATACTGGGAATGTTTAGCTTGTTCGTTTGTTGTAATTTACATTTGAAGATTATGTTTACTTATGTGAGAGATGTTATGAGTGTTTGTGGTTGGAGATGTTTCGTGGCTATGTGACAGGTAGGTACCTAAGTTTGTCGTGGTTAAGTAAAGTGAGTGTTTTATTACTGAACAACGCCTCTGCATTTTAAGCTTGTATAGATATTTTATGTTGACCTGGCAAATACACTTTAAAGTCATTATGCAAACAGGAATCTTAAAATAAATGTCGTAAAGACTATTTTTACATACAATGCCGTGGAAATGCGTTTCTTGCGAAGTATGTGCGGTGTAACTTTGAATGATAGATTGAGAGATGAAGAGACTAGACAAAGTTGCGGTTTAGAAAGAAGAAAGAAAGAAAAGTTATTTATTCGCTCCAACATGACGCACAAAATAAAATAAAAGTAACAAACTGAATAGAAGCTTGGGGAAAAATATGCGTCACATCCGCGCAAAACGGCCATCGCTCAGCATAATGCTGTGTCTCACGTGCGAGACAGAGCCACAGCGCTGGTTTTCAGCGACAGCCGGCGTTGACATGATGACGTCCACCGGTGCAGCAAGTAAAAAGATATAAATAAACTCAATATATGAAAATAGATAAAATACGCAATAAATAGAATCATGTGAAAGTGTATGATACCTATATAATATTTAAATATAGCAACATTTCGTGGCATCGACATCGTCGCTCACGCAGACTTTCGTTATCTGTGCGTGCAGCTGTCAATTATGGACTACATAATTTATTTGCTAAAATTACGCAATACATGGGAATTTCAAAATGGTGTCTGTGATTGTGTAATGGATGATTGTTTTGTTAATATTGTGTGTTGTGGTCAGAGCTTGTGAAATCCTTGTGCTATGAGATGAATATGACAGACTCTGCGGCTTCCAGGAAATTAGTCACCAGTTTAGTAAAGTTTTATGATGTAGTGACAAAAATTGAAAGGAGTGTGCTTAGGTGGTTTGGTCATGTTGAGAGAATGAGTGAACGGCGATTAACAAAATGAATTTATAAGGCGGATGTCAATGGGAACGCCGGTAGAGGACGTCCTAGAAGGACATACATCGATGTTATTGGTGATGTTCTTCACAAAGGTCAGGTGCGTAGTATTCTCAACCGGTGCGTGTATGACAAGATGTATGAATGTGGATGAAGCGAAAGGGGTATGTAAGGGTCGTAGCATGTGGCGTTCTATAGTTTCTGCCTACCCCCATGGGAAAAAGGCGTGAGTTTATGTATATATGTATATCGTGTCAAAGAAAAATATTACTCATTGGTAAAATAATATTTTTTTCCAAACCAAATAATTTGTTCCCGCTTGACTTTATTTAAAGAGCGAAATATTTACAAAGAAAACTGCTATTGACAACGAAAATGCATCCGTAAACATGATAAACGGTCCGAACATGAAAAACACAATAAAAATACAGAAAAATCCAATAAAGTTTGAACGAAAATGTACGGTACGTAAAAATTAAATATATTGCATCATTTCCTCGCAGAGATCAATATCCCAGATATTCGCAACGCATGGCTACCGTAATAATGTCAAAATGAAATATTTTTAATGAACGTGGCTTTGTCCGGCGGTCGGCGGACGTGTGGACACTGCGACCTGAATAATATATGTTTCCATGTCTCAGCAATATTAACATTTTTAAATGGATATAATATTTTAAGTGACTTCTAAAGAACTAAAATGCTGACTTCGAGAATTATTACTACGAAGCTGCAGTTGACCACACCATGATTTCCTGGGAATATTGAAAGAATTAATAATTAGACAATTGGAACTTAGTTATTTGAATTTAAACTTAACTTTTTTATCAACAGATCGATTCAACTCCAGCGTTCGATTTCCGTGTTAGGTAAAATGTTATTGGTTTCTTTTTCTAGGAAATTCTTACTTACAGTTTGGAATTTTAATTGTTTTTAGAACACCGTATCTCCAAAGGAAAAACGGAACCTTTATAAGATCACCCTTGCGTCTGTCCGTCTGTCCGTCACATATGTTTTTCTCGAAAAAATATTTATATCATTTTTATATTATTGGGGTTATTAGCCATTGAATCTTAGTTAATATGAAATTTGCCGCTTTTTTCGTCAGTATCACATTTGCTGAAAAAAAAAAGTTCTAGTACAAGCCCGACTCCGATGGTCGATTTTTTGTATTTACTTGAGGCATACCACAGTCATCGTCAAACTGTTACGCTTAAGCCTACCCCTTCAGAAAAAACTGGCGTGAGATTTAAACATATCCGCGGTTTCTAGGAGGCTATTTTGAAGGCCCATTTTTAGCAAATGATAGAACTGACTTTGTTCAAGGCTAAAATAAAAATTAAACGATTATTATTATGAGTTTCAGTTGTTACAGCGGTGTTCTTATACGATGAACTAGCATGTTCACCCCACTTAAGAATTAAAGCTGATTTACACTAGGATAGTTTCTGGAAGTGAGACCCGTTCTATCTCTGCCTTTCTGTTAGATGAAAACAGAGATAGCATGAGACTCGCTTCGAGAAATTACCTCCGTGTAAATGACCCTTTAGGATCTAGAAGCTTTTACATTGCCACTGCGTGACTTAGAGCAATAATTAGTATGACTGTTAACAGGTGTAGTGCAGCCTCTTAAATTTTGTATATAGGTATAAAGTAAACACATCTTTGATCGTGAAAAAAACATTTTGTTTTAAAAGAATCTATTAAACATGCACATATAGGGAAGCTTAATCACTTATAACTGCTTCGTTGGTCTAGTGGTGGCAAGCGTGACTGCTGATGGTGAGATCCTGGGTTCGATCCCCAGGTCGGGCAGTGTTATTAGGTTTTTCCGTGTGGAATTCTTCAGTAGCAGCCCGGGGTTTGGATTTTTGCCTGGTTGATGGCAACAGGCTCACCCCCTATTACATGGGACTTTAACATAATGGCGAAATGAGGGTGTTACTAACACCTCTGCCCTACCCTTCGAGGAATATCGGCATGATGATATGTTATGCTTAATCACTTATCTATTTTCAATTATATTTTTATTTCTAGAACTGTTTATTATTTATGGTTGTTTAAAGCAAAATGAATGTTTTACGATCAAAGGTTTGCTTTCGTTTTACACATTGAATGGCTGGGTTATACGTACGTTTGCCTCTTGCTGATGTAGCAGATTCTTTTGAATACTTCTTAGGTAGGCTTGTGTAATTGACGGTCTATCAAAAAGTACTTACCTGGTTTTAAATTCTGGATCCACCCACTGATTGGTGGTATTCAATTTGTGACATAATGAAGAGTGAAGAAGATTATTGCTAAGTATGCCTACATAATGTAGATAAGTACATAATGATTTTGATCCTTGTAGAATCGATTCGTCCAAAAGGCCTAAAAAAGTAACTACTAAGGACATTGTATGGAAAAGGTTAATTTAATTAAAAAATGTTTCATTTGGATTGTGTTTTTATTACACTTAATTAGGACTAAAAGGGTGCCTAAGGTTACATCTCGAATTTCGGGCGATAATGTAAATGTTTTCTGTATGCGAACGGTATGGTTGCTAGGCAACGTGACGTCATAAATGGGCTCTTGAGAGTCATTGATCAACATCAATTGCGACTGTCAACCTCTAGTAATGTTTAAATTCCTGCAGTTTTTACTAAACCTAGATGTATTATTTGAATTATAGTAAAATGATGAACAACTTTTTAATTTTCAGAAACACTTCAGAATTTCCTTTATTGTTATAAGTAATTATAAACCAGGAGACAGAATCCAACATGTCCATGTTCCAGTTTTCTCGGACGTTTCTACAAATCCTTTTGCCTTTGACAGTGTCTGTCAATGCTTCTTTTATTTGAGATGCGACTTTTTGGATCTATGTCGGTTGATACGAACAATCACCAAAGTGGTCCATTGTCCAATATGTTGTACTGGATAAAATTGTAAAAAACATGCAAATCTAATAATGCCGGGTCCCTCGAGGGCCTGATAAGTGTCCAATACTGTTTGATATTGTGCTGATTGAATTTAATAAGGCCTCAAATTTTGTTTATTTCTACAAGACCAATGACTACATAAAGCTACAATTTAATAGCAAGAGATATTATTATACAAATAAACCCTCAAATGTACATTAATTTTACTTCATTATAATTAGCCCATTACTGTCCCACGGCTGGGCACGGGCCTCTTCTCAGAATGAGACGCGTTAAGCCTTACAGCTAGTTCACACAGAAACTGTTTACAGGACCCGTTTTAGCGGATCCGTTTTTATTTTGGTGAGGGCGCCTGTAGTTGAATGAGCGTGTTCACATACACGACAATATTCCGAATCTAGTAAAAAATACTGGATCTGTTATTTTTATCATATCCTGCGTGCCAGATGCGACGCAGCTGCCATTTGTGTACAGATGTGAACAACACATCCAGTACTGACGGATCCATTTCAACGGATCCGTTGTGTGAACGGACTCTTAGTCCACCCCGTTGGCCTGGTGCAGGCTTGCAGAATACAAATATCATAGAGAACTTTTTACAGCTCTCTCAGGTGTGCAGGTTATCTCACCCTCACGATGTTTTCCTTCACTGTTAACGCAAGTAATAATTAAATTCTGATCCGCGTATGAATTCAATAAGTCAAATATGCGGACCCTGGTCGACCTCAGATTTTCCTGCATGGAAGGCAAGCCATCAGCCGCTAGGCTATCACTTGTTATTATTTTACTTCAAGAGCCTCTAAATTACTTTTTATTGTTGCATTTACTCCCGGTCCCCCTCCTCACCCCGTCCCCGTACATTAAACGAGTAGACTTGGTTCGTGAGTGGTTGGTTCTGTCTGGAGTTTTTCATCCACGTCTCCTGTTCGAGTGCCCTTCGTCTAATGAAGCCAGACAAGTTTCAAGTTCTCTTTTACTTATAGGACATGGTATCAAGTTGAGTTTTGATTTAATTGAAATAAAAATATACTTTTATTTGTTGCGTTTTATAAAAATGATTTTAAATTGGCTAGAAATATAATTAGCAATTTTTAATAGAATAGTTTATTACACATTTTCCATTTATTTATGTCAACATTAAAATTTTGCGATCTAAAATTATTGCGAGGTTCCTTCTACATAAAATTCACAGTCTGATTTTTGAAACCGCAGTATACATAAAATACAGCACTAGGACAAAGCATGGTTAGTTGGTCAACAGAACTAAGCAAAACCACTCTAAACTGATGGCTCGTCAACACCTGGCACATGTTGCGATACATGAGCCGCAACTTGTATCCGGGACATGTCGCGATAAACAACAAGAACATGCAACATGAGCCGAAACACTGTAGCGATACCGTGTGCCGAGACAAATGAGCCCGGTGTGGACCAGGGGTTAAGGTCAATGGGGTTAAGTGACAATGTTTTATGAAATACTGTACCAAATGATGGAGTAACAATACAATAATTCTCCTCCGTTGCCGGACAAGCGAGTCGTAAGAAATGAAGAACTTCGCAACGTGATTTGTGCCCGAAAAATGGCAATAGGTTCTTTAATATGAGATGCGAAATGTGAGTGTATAGATTTCCGTAATAGGACTCTGCTTACTCCTTAGGCAATACAGCCGCAAGTACATGTATGTATGTTCAAATCCAAATTCATGTTACCGATAAAAAGGTCAATAAAATAAGTTCCAAGTTTTTTCTATCACATCCACTGTCCCTGCAGTACATACAAATTTTGGAATCCAATTGATATTACGTATTATACAGTTCCCGAAGTTGGCAGAAGCCGTAAAATGTAATTCGAAAACTTGATCGGATCTCGAAAGTCATTTTTGTAAATCCCACAAGAACACGCTGTGAACCTTTTCAGAGGCGTTTACTAAAATAAATCGAATTCAGTTTAATTGGTAAAGTTGGCGGTTTTCTCAAGTTTCTCACGAAATTAGCGAAAATTTCACCATCGTATAATAAATTAAGAGCGGAAACTCAAACAGAACCCGCCGGCGATATCGAGTATCGCTTTGTGAGCTCGCAAAAAATATTTAGCGTAATTATTGGGCAAGCGCTGTGAGCGATGTGAGCACTATGAGTGCATCTCTCACTCTTCGTTAAAATTCGAATAATGGCTCGGCATTTAAATGTTTTAGTGAAAGGGATAATGTCTGCAAAATTAAGGAAACATGAGATCGGAACAGATGCAGTAAAAAACAAATAATAAAACGACAAGGTAATATAAAAAGGATATGAAGTTTTAAGCTCCTAAGTTCTGTTTTGAATTTAATTATTTTACATTAACTGATTTCTTATGGTTGATTTAATAGTAGAATTCACGTACGGTATCAAGTTTTAGGGTTCTATGGAAGAACAAAAGGAAATTAGTGCATACGTCCTAAGTCAATTACAAAACTTGTCGTTAATTTATATCCCTTCAAACGTAACTCTAAATCGATAGTAATTTTCCGAAAAGAATGGTACATGTTAATTAATGCCAACCACACCTAGTGTGGGATAAGGGCAGGGAGATGATTACAGTCGATTGATGCCAGATGCTGACTTCAGCAAACGTACACACACACACAAACACATGTTGATACACAAGATTTACTCAATTGTGCACTCGTTTTGTATACCAACGGCATTTGCTTAATTGACATCAAGTTTGGTTGATTTTCACCTTAGCCCATATATTTGAAACACCTTAGCTTGTTGACTGATTGGACCTATACGTGTGTCAACCTCGCAAGTTAATATACCCAAGTCCTCAGCATATCTTTGCTAGATAGAGCATGCTCGTTCAACTTTGAAATTCCTTCGAAATTCCGAAGTATCTTAAACAAGAATATTCTCGAGTAACCGCGGACTTATCTGTCATCTATGCTAAACATTGTATGCCAAGTTGGTACAATCCAGCTATCCGATGTTCACATCGCGATTCATTGGCGACTCCATCAAAGTTGGAACAACGATAGCGCCAACAGATATAAATTCCATCAGCGTTGATCTGATATTGTGATTCGGAACTGGTTTTCATAACTCCATCTGTTTTATAAAAGGGTTTTGAAACTGATCAGCTATCTTGTTTCGTTGTGCTTGTTTTAGACAGGAACATTGATGAGCTTTATTTATAACGGAGAAATGATGGCAACACTACTTTAACGTCAGAACAACGACTTTATCACTGCCAAAGTTAGAGAGCTTATACGAAGTATCCTTTAGTCTGTGGAGAGCTTCAAATGTTGTATCCTGTGTCGGTTTTGTAGAGATCGTATTTTATTTAGTTCAACGTAGCAGAGCTTGCGGTGACAAAGTTTCAAAATCATTCTGTACAGATATAGTCGGATAGAATTAAGATCCGGACTCATAACTAAATTCTATTTCTCAAACATATAAACGAACAAGCATGACAGTCCCTTAATATTTTTGTCTGAACAAAACGAAAGTCGCCTGAATATTTAGCAGAAAAATATCTTCAAAACGTTTTTCAATAAAGGAAATTTGTTAGTCGAGATACGGGAGACGGGACAGTCTGGACGATTAGGCGTAATTTATTTCTTATTACGTGAATACTCTTTTAGGTAAAAGGTCAACAAGATATCTCACAATAACTATGAGATAAAATATACAGAAGGACCAAATGTCGCGACCTTTATAAGAACTGTTGCCTAGCACGAACGTTTGGCATATAATATCGATAACGTAACGCTAATGTAAGCTAATTTTGAATATAGAATACAACTGTCCTATAACATTTTTGTTTATTTTTTTGCGACATGCACAATTTGTATCTATTCATATATTAATAAAATTTTAAATTTTATTAAATGGTATGTGCGAAACGTGTGTTTCGGATTCAAAATTCTTTTACAAAAACGCTACGTTTACAGTATTAACTCGACAGCATTCGTGCTAGGCGTACTGATCGAAAAAAGTATCGATAAAGTGCATGCAAATTTTTTATAATATGTTATAGTTCGGTGTAGTTTAAAGGCTGGAACCCACAGAGTCCGAGTTTGGGTGTACTGAGCTCTTTGGGTTCGAATTTTAAGACTACTTGTGCAAAACGTTGGTTATTTGTGGGTTCTTAATGCAAAGAGAATGGACCTTCTCAATCTTTTTGTGTTTAATGTAAACAGGGGACAAAATGATGCTCTCGCAGACTTCGAAGACCACGTCTAGAAGAATGTCCATAAACATTTTAGAACATTAGATTGCTAAAATCATATTATTATTATTTATAATACACATTATATTTCACAAAGAATATTCTAGAAAATCGCTGTGAAGTAACAAGGGCCATTAGACAGACTTCAAGTCTCCACTTAAATACAATCTTGAATTGTAAATCCTCTGTCGCTTCGAATAACGACCACTACATAGTATTGGTGCACTGTTCACAATTGGATCTGAATACATTACTGCGTCTGCACCGTTTTATATTGCGGACTTTTATGAACGGGCAGAAATGCAAAGTGAAATCTAACCGGCTGGTGCCAGGTCGTAATTCGAATGTCTAACTTGGTAGGAGGGATGTTTTTTTAGTTTTATGACTATGCGTTGGCAAGAATAATGTGTGTAATTTTTATGTAAAACTGGTTGAAATAAAAGCAGTTTTTTATACATTTTCATCGACTTTTATAATATAGGAACCGAGCGTTAGTTACCCAAGGATAAAACGACTTTCTGTGGATTTTTGAGTAAATGTCTAAAAAATTAAATTATATTTTAGAACTTTGCGTAATACTCTCAACCGGCGTGCGTGTATGAAAAGATGTATGAATGAGAATGAAGCGAAAGGAGTGTGTAAGGATCGTAGCATGTGGCGTTCTATCGTTTTTGCGTACCCCCGTGGGGAAAAGGCGTGGGTTTATGTACGTACGTATGTACCTATTTTAGAACTGCTGAACATAATTATGATGATACATGACATGATTAAAAATAATGAACAATTTAAAATATATTAAACTAACACGAAATTCGTTCTTTTAACAGTAATTTAGCGAAGAAATGTTTTGATCAAACGAATATTTTCAATGTAATCAGAAGGTGTCAAGAAAATGGTTTCAAGTAATAAAATTATTGTAGCAAAAAATTAACGACTACAATATTTGATAACAACGGCGAAGTTAAATTAGTTGCGCATGTTTCTGGCAATAAAGCAATAATGGTGTTCATCTTAATTATCATTTCACTCGGTAGAAATAAATAAGAATAATAGATACGAAGCTGACAGTAAATGGCATTCATGAGAAATGGAACGAGCATGTCTATTTATTAATCCACAATCATAATACACTGCAAAGAAGAGAGCATTCACTAAAAATACTCTGATATTACCCAGTTCTTGTACTCTACAATTATCTAATTCTTATTTCTTGTAAACATGATGTACGGGATAAAATAATAGGCTTTATAAAAAAAAACTGGTGTTCCCCGCATAGGGTACGATATAGCATAACATACACAAATAACGTTCAGACCTATGAACATTAGCATTACCATGTATCAAACCCACGACTTTTAACAATTAAGCCGACTCTCCACCACTGCACAAGCCCGTGAGAACATCACAATAGCACATCACATTCTATCATAAGCACTAACCACAGGAACGCACGTCATTACGCGGTAACGGCGCGGCGGGGGCGGCCATTTGTCGCGCGACATTATCTGCGACAGCGCCGCCGGTGTGGCCCCTCCTTTATCTCTAATGTGCACTATTATGCGCCGTTTACTTAGCTATTTGTTGGGATTGCACTTGAGTGATGTTATTTGTTGCGAGTATGAAGAGTGTAGAGATTGCCTTGCAGTGGATTTTTTATGTAGTTTTTCTCGCTCGATTATGTTGTGTTACGGTCTCTTGTTTTATTTTCAAACGTAAATCAATGACGTCATTGCCGCTGTTTTCTGCGGTAACGAGAGTTGTTCCAGTTGTGGCAAGCGCGACTGCTGATCATGAGGTCCTGGGTTCGATCCCCAGGTCGGGTAAAATGTTATTGGGTTTTTTCGTGTGGAATTCCTCAGTAGCAGTCCGGTGTTTGGATTTGTGCCCGGTTGATAACAATAGACTCGGCCCCTATTACATGGGCCTTACACATGAGGGTGTTACTATACACCTCTGCCCAACCCTTCGGGGAATACAGGCGTGATGTTATGTTAATTATGTAATTGTATGGCCTAAATAAAATTTATTTCGAGTCTGGGTGTTTGTATCTTCCTCTTTCTCTTAACCGTTTCCCAATCATCTTGGTGTGAGCTTCAAGCCTAACCAGATGCAGCTGAATACCAGTATTTTACACAGAGCGACTGCCATCAGACTTCCCGCAACCCAGTAAACGGGTATTACCGATATCCTAAGGTTAGACCGGTTGACAGACTTTCAGGCTTCTGATTACCCGTAGCGACTATCATAGGTATTCTTCTAACACTCGAGATCGACGGTTTAACGTGCTCTCCGAGACACGGTGGGGTCTCGATGTGTAACGAACGGTCACCCATCCTCGGACTGAATGCGGCAAGCGCAAATCGTATGATAGGCACGGTTAATCAGCCAGGAGCCTTTCTTTCCTTCTCCCTCTCTGAGTTTTGTTTATAAATGTAAGATTCAATCCGTAACACACAAGAAATAACAGTTCACAACATCGTTAAAAAATATTAAATCACGCTCAAATTAATACCACTCAATATTTCAGTCATATTCGGCATTTACAGCAAAAAATGTAGTTATGTCCCGATGAATCGATTACAATGATTTCTCGTTCATAATTCCACTTATTGACACAGTATTTCAATTCGAAATTCAAACTTCAAAAAGGATATTCAACAAAATGCAAAGTGCGTTCGTTAATTTATGGAAAATAAGTTCCGAACGATTTTTGATAAACGTTTGCTTATTAAATTAGGTTAATTATGAAGATTTTGGATTTATTTTGGAATTGAAAAGCAATGGCTTGTTAGATTTTCTTGTCATGTCTCACTCCATGATAAATATTTTGCAACATCGATTTGATGTTATCTCTTGTTAATAAAAAGGCAGCCTAAGGGACTAAACACACATAAATCAAATCAAAAATCAAAATCAAATCATTCATTTATTTGCAAACAGGGGTAAGATACATAGATATTTTTCCTTATAATAAAGTTCTCTATATTTAACCATCACATGGGTATGCAAATAGTGTAATACAATTTAAAACAATCAATAATGTCAACTAAATTCAATAAATCAGAATTCTAAAAAAATAAATATAAATCAATAATACCTAAATTAAATAATAATAAATAATAACATATCTAACAAGTATCAACATCAATTTATAAGTCACTCATTGAAAATGGGCTTTTTATATGAATAAACGTGTCTAGAGGCCATCCAGATTTATACGGATTGACGCTGAGTAATGGGATTATCGTAACGAAAAATATCATATGACACAAAGTCTTAGAGATCAACAACTACACCAACACAGGCGTACGAGTGCTATTGCAGCAGTAGCGCACACCCATCCACGTGCTGCACATGACACTTCTTGATCCTCGTTGTCACCACAATGTGCAATTGAGGACCTGCTAATTAATTAACAAACATTATTCAGTGACCGCGTACATGTGGCCGGTAGCGGCCACTCAAAATGTATGGAAACAACTTGTGGCTATGGTGGGTGGCCTAAGATCTAAGAATGTTACACTTTTTTTTTCTTTTTTTTTCCTGTGGTTAGTGACTATCCTGGTGTCAGAATTTATGCCGCCCATATGCCTCTGACTTGGCTTCACACGCCGTCGAGAAATATCTCTCAGGCATGCCGGTTTCCTCACGATGTTTTCCTTCACCATTTTTAGGCAAGTGATAATTATACAAAACGCACATGAATCCGAAAAAACAGAGGTGTGTGCCTTGGGCTCGAACTCGAGACCTATGACTTGGCAGTCCGACGGTCACACCACTAGGCTATCACTACTACACCTATAATGATTAGGTATATATATGTTCGTTAGTTTAGGACTAAGGCATCAACGTTAAATATGTATTTACATGTTCTGAAATTCTAACGAGAAATTGTAATGATTCAAGACATTGCCTTCACCGTTTAAAGACTAATTTGAATTTCAAATCACGTGTTTGTTGTTTTCAAGGCTGAACGTACGAGAATAACATTTAAGATTGCTTTACTTATGAGATATTATGCGTCACATTATAGAGACGAAAATGCTGTTTGAGATTCAAGAAACAACGTCTCAGGTCTTTCTTCACGGCTCTCAACACGACATGACAAAATGTGGTCACGCCTCCAGCCTTACTCGAACTATAAAAAAATTAAACGATAAGAATAAGAATTTTATTAACTAAGAAGATTTATACAACAAATTCTTTAAATCTAAGGTACATGCTACACAACAATATTAATCACAATATTTGGATCATGACATTTATTGAACGTTTAGATTAATGAATTGATTGCTTAAAGTATATAATCAATCGGCTGCGATAGCCTAGTGGTGTGACCGTCGGACTGCCAAGTCATAGGTCTCGAGTTCGAACCCAAGGCACGCATCTCTGACTTTTCGGATTTATGTGCGTATTGTATAACTATCACTTGCTTAAAAACGGTGAAGGAAAAAATCGTGAGGACACTGGCATGCCTGAGAGATATTTCTCGACGGCATGTGAAGCCAAGTCAGAGGCCCATGGGTGGTATAAACTCTGACATCAGGTTAGTCAGTAACTACACGAAAAGAAGAAAAGTATAGAAAAGCGACTTATTTCTATAATCAAAAGCATTTTACTATAGAACAATGCCTTCGTAGTACGTACACAAGCTCTTACAAAATGCTTACACGATTGGGCCAAGCCAGGGCATTGTAGGGCAATTCGCGATGGCCGGCATAATAACAGGCGGCCATGTTCCGCTCACAAATAAGTGCCGCGTTGCCGCTCCAGGCCTCTTACTTACACAGATATAACGAGAATGGAAACGACACGGGTAAGGGGAGAAGTACAACGTACGAGCGTACTTTTTTTTTGTTAACCTCTATTGATAAAAGGCATGATATATATGTATTTTGTTTGTAGGCGTGAAAATGCCAACTGAACTAAAGCGCTATATCCACTAGCAACTTTTATTGCACTCCATTGCTCGCTTGGTTCGTAAAAATTGCAGATATCGACTTGCTGCGGGTGTGTCCACAGTTTGAAAGTTGGTATTTATAGGTAGCTTTGATTTAAGAACTTCCTCTTAACTGCTGTTTTAATATCACTTAAGATGCTACGATTTGATAAATGAATAAAAAACTACTTAATTATATGAAATTCCAATGACATATACACTAACATCTTCACTTGGGATATTGCAACGAAGCCGCCATGTTGAAAGAGGTTTGTTAGAGTTTTCAGAATCGCGTTTGTTTGTCAGTTCGTTCAGTTTCAAAAACTATCATAGTTTTTATCCCTATGTATGGGCTTCTATCACACTTGTGATCGTAGGACGACCCTTTAGAACATACTCGGCCGTCTAATGCATAGTTTACATGAAATTAGTACTGTCAGAAATGGTTAGTAAATAGGATCGGCTTCTTTTCACTCGCACTTGCAGTTACACTAAAACTAAGAACTAATTTTGCATGTTTACACACAAGGTATGCGATAACTCCTTAAATATTAGTTACTAAGGTCGTGTAAACTATGCATAACGTCAATAGGAGTCTCGAAGCCTTTTCACAATCATTTAATGGTAGCTATTTCAGCATAACTCGAGTTCCTATCTACCAGTTACTTGTTGGATTTTATGCTTGCAAATATAGTGCATAAAAAGTAACGGCTGGCTACACCATTTCCTAACAATGTAGATTCTAGAAGGAATAGCTGCGTTGTTGGTAAATGCTCTCCTATATAGCCTCTTCTCAAATATGTTGGGGTTAGCTTCTACACTAAACAAATGCGTCGATATATATCGATATATTGTACATTTACAATGTTATCTATCACAATATCGTAGTAAAATAACGACAGAGACGATACGGTTGGTCGGTAGACAAGCAAATACATGCTTGTAAATACTTGCTATATATTGCCGATAATTGTTTCTGTTCTGGATGTTTGTGCGCATGAATATTTGTGTATAGCTTTTGCCCGCAGCTTCGCTTGCGTGAAGTTTGAAATCCTCGTTAAGCCCATTTTAAAGTGACATTTTAAAATCCAAAACGTCCGTCTTATATCACCCCCAGCGGTTTAGGCTGTGCGTTGCTAGATTAGTCAGCCAGTCGGTCAGTTTCTCCCCATGCTTCTTACTTCAAAAGTACCAGATTTCTCATACAAACTTTCCACACTTATTTCACCCCCTTAGAGGTTGTATTTCCAAATATGTGTACATTTATTCCTAACCAGAAAGCTTAATATTTAATTTCATCTTTCTTACTTCAAAAACGATGGACTTACATACAAACTTCAACCCCCCATTTCACCCTCTTAGGGGTGGAATCTCCAAAAACCCTCAAACACTTATACGTTTATTTCTTACCAAAAGCCTAAATATTTAATTCCATGTTTCTTACTTCAAAATTACCAGATTTCTCATACAAACTTTCAACACTTATTTCACCCCTGTAAGGGTTGAATTTCCAAAAATGCTCAAACAGGTGTACGTTTATTTCTAACCAAAAACCTTACTATTTAATTTCATCATTCTTACTTCAAAAACGACGGACTTACATACAAACTTAAAAACCCTATTTCATCCCCTTAGGGGTTGAATTTCGAGAAATCCCTTCTTAGTAGATGTTTACGTCAC
Source organism: Amphipyra berbera (assembly GCA_910594945.2). Classification (NCBI taxonomy): domain Eukaryota; kingdom Metazoa; phylum Arthropoda; class Insecta; order Lepidoptera; family Noctuidae; genus Amphipyra; species Amphipyra berbera. Next base: position 567,211 of record OU343136.1, on the reverse strand, counting down.
AAAATGAACGTACTGTCAAAATTTCAAGTTTCTAACCCCAGCCGTTTAGGTTGTGCGTTGATAGATCAGTCAGTCAGTCAGTCAGTCAGCTTCTCCTTTTATATATATAGATGTTACAGCTATGATGCAGGAGTATTGCTATAGCGGGTCAACGTTTAAAAAAAACTTAGTTCATGTACTAAAGGTTCACGAGAGGCGCCAGTAAAGAGTCCTTATTATTAAAACACTGAACACGACAGACGCACACTTAACATATAAATTACATCTCATATTCATCACCCCATCAACAGAACAGCGACAACTTCCAGCGTAATTGTACATCGGTGTACATTGCGCGCTTCGCTTTAGAGCCCACTACTACACTAACGATTATCGTTACTGCCGCAGCTATGGAACGGCCGCTTGTTTTGCTAAAAAATGTCCTCGCCTGCCAGCAATTGATTGTTTTAAGCCAGTGTTATGGGATTGCATTAAGTTGATTTACTTGTTCAGAAATGTGAGAAGTTTTCTTGGTATATGGCTGGTTATAATGAAAAAAACGAAAGACGTGGCAGCTTAGCGGTTGAATGCTTGCCTTCTTTGTAAAAGGGTACTGAGTACGACCCCGGCCCGCACCTTGGACTTTCTGAATTTGTGTGTCGATCAGACTTTGATTACTTATCACTGTGTCAACGGTGCAGGAAAACATCGTGAGGAAACCTGTACTTCTGAGAGGGTTCCAAAAATTTGTCGATCGTGTATGCAGTCCACTAACACGCACCACGCCAGCGTCGTGGACTAAGGCCTGGTGCGAAGAGCTCCGTATCCGGTAGGAAGATAGTAATGGGCTGATTGTAATAAAAGATGAAGAAATGCTGGCCCGTTTTACTACGCATACATAGTAGTAATATTGCAAGCTTGTAGTCCAACTAGTGTTTGTGTATTGTACAGAGATGAGTAAATATTTTACTCAAACAGCAGAAACGTGTCCAGTGACAAACTTTGATAGTATAATAAACCCCCTCCTAGAAACTGTCAGTTTCAAAGGCAGATCGAGGTTGCATGACTGACATTATAACCATAATAATTTTTTCAAAAAACTCCTCGGCTACATTCTATATTTATTTTTGTGCCAAGCAAAAGGTAGCAGAACCCATTATTAGCATTTCCAAGAGGACAGACGCGCCTTCGTTGCAAATAAAAATATCGAAAATACTGAGAGTTATAACCCAACCCTCTTACTCTAAATTCAATTTTATGTAGAAGACGTATGATTTAATTTCCGCTGGCAATATAAACGAGTGACGACTTTAATGGGCAGCTTCGATTCAGAGTATTTTACGTTATTAAACTTGGTTTAGTACAATATTGAAGAGGATTGCTGGGAACATTAAATATATTTCTAGATACAATAATGGACATTATTGGAATATTGTATTAAAAAGAATATAGTTCCATGGATTAATTCCAGAATTTTTAATTGGGATTTTTTTCAAACTTTGGAAAACTGACTTGAAGCACAATGAAATCATAGTAAATATAATAACATACATAAACATAACATCACGCCTGTATTCGCAGGGTTGGGCAGAGGTGTATAGTAACATCCTCATTTTGCCGTTATGTTTAAGTCCCATGTAATAAGGGGCGAACCTATTGCCATCTACCGGGCATAAATCCAAACTCCGGGCTGCTACTGAGGAATTCCACACGGAAAAACCCAAACACTTCGCCTGACCTGGGGATTGAACCCAGGACCACACGATCAGCAGTCGCACTTGCCACCACTAGACCAATAAGGCGGTTGTCACTGCCTATTTATTTTCAAGATACAACTAAAAGGAATTTGTTAATATAGAACTTTAAAGATATCGTTTTTACGTTTATTATTTTGATATATTTCCCTATATCCCTTCAGGGCCATCTTTATTAAATATCAGTCAACTTGCCACGCTCTCATTAGCAAACACAATAAATACCATCATCAGTATGTCAAAACTATAACGAGATTGTGGTTTACACGGACCGACAGCCATTTCATTCAGCGACTGCCCTTTGTAACCGTCAACCATCGGTCCAAAACCTCGAACCTAACCAAATGAAATTCCATTCGCAAATTCATCACGGTTCACAAGACGTACTATAACAAGTTCGTATGATCGACATCGAATCGATAGGACACTCCATTGCGCGTTACTCGATGTATTTCATGTCACTCATAACCCCCCGACTGTCGACGCCCGACGCCCGCCGCCCGGCGTCGGTCCGCGCGACCCCGTTCGCGAATTGTATTGTCACTCCACATTTTCTGTCTATTCAAAGGGTTGAATATGTTTTGTGTCCGACATGAAATCGCTTTGTTGGAAAATCATTCGACACGTAATAACTGTAACGTTTGATTGGACGTCAAGGCAGTTTAATGGAGAAGGGTTGTGCCTGGGACAAGTGATACATATTTTATTTACCATTTCGTATTTTTATTACGTGTTACGTAATGACATAAAAAAGACAATATCCACACCTCATCGTTTAAGATTGTTTTAAATTAGGTAGATGTATTTACATAAACAATTTTGAATGTTTGGTTTTGATTCATTCGGCCTATCTTTTTGTGGGTGCCGTCACTGATCCCCATTTTTCCAGGGTCCGCCGGCCAATAGGATTATGGAACCTATGTAGGCTTGATGATAAACTAATAATATGTGTATGAGTAAATTTATTTGTAGTAAAACTTTATCGCCACGCAAAACTACCTTACGTTCAGAAATGATTTCAAAATAGTATTTTTAACTTCAACCCAACATTAATCGAATCACACAGAACCTTTAAATGACCGCCTTCCAAATTCCCAGCTAAACAAAACTGCTTGTCAGCAAGCCGGCCGCTACGTCCCATCGGCGGGCATCAGCTGTCATCACGACACCGCAGCCGCAGGGTTTTTGACACGACCAAATTGTGCCTGTCAGTCACCGATATCCGACTACTTGGCTGACAATTAAAGGCTCGCGTTCGTAGGGTTATAATAAAATAACGGTATAATAGAAGTGAGTTCAAGAATTATTTGATTTGGCTGAAACTTTTAGAAGACTTATTAATTGATTTTAATGTTTTAGGTTTTTTTTCGAGGGTTAAGTAAACATACGTAAAGGAATTATTCAGAGCATATCAGTTATTAAAATAAAGATTTCTGATTTGAGAAGAACTGATTATATTGAGAATTCAAATTATTAGATACTGGCTTTACTATATGATATGATATGATGATAGATATGGCCTTATGTAGTCTTTTTCAGAAGCCACAGAGTACAGCCTTATTTTATGGAACCTCTTTTTCATGAATAAGTGACTAAAATCGAATTAGTAGCAGGTAATCCCAAAAATATTGCAAATCATCATCCAAAACTGACAAAACATGGAAACATAATTCGCTGCCTAATTAAATTACTGAAACAAACATCCATTCAGTAATACGACAACAAGCTATCGTAATTAATCTTTAATATGTCTATTCATCGTTACATGCTTAACTAAACCTTATCTGAATGAAATTCATAACGCGAATTACGACTTTATGTGAACTGAAATAAGATTGAAAATGTATTGTTAATTAGGGAGTAAGGGTCGTTTGGTTGGCTGGTGGCAGGATATTAATTGTATTCGTAGTATCGGCGTTGACGGGTTATTGTTGCGGCGTCAAGGCGTTTTGTCGCATGACGCGCCGTTCAAGGCGATTTGTCGCAGGACGCGGCATCAATGTCGCGATGTCGCCGTGTCGCGTGCGTCGGCGCCTGATTTATGATTAATTGTGGCGCTATAAAGATCTTGTTTAGTTTTTAATGACTTGACGAAACATTACCTTCGGTGAAGTCGATAGTAAATAATAAATAAATGAGAGACGGCTTTAAATTAAGTTAGATTAATTGTTACGAAGTAGTCGTTATTAACAGTAATGCCGAAATTATTTTGTTAAGATTAAAAATCATAGAATATGACCCTTTTCTAAATCGATTTTTACAGCTCATTAGAAAGGTGACATCGTTTGTTCGACAGATGAATACTTAATTATACTTTAAATGCATCGCCTAGTCACGTTAGATGTTATATCAATGTCATGTTAAGACACAAAATGAAGGCAAAACTAAAATAACATTCTAAAGTCAAAGTAATGACAAATACAAAACTGAAAAGCAACTCGTTGCTCCCAATTTAAAAAAGCTAACGTTAAAGAAAGACACCCTGACGCTACATCCACAATAACCTTTGTTTTTCTAAACGGAAAAAAACGAAAAACATCGATTGCACAAAAGGTGGCAAGCTTCGCATTGTCCCCGCACTATTGTCCGACGATCTGGCTCACGGCGCCTCACTAGCATCACAAAACAAGAAGGCTACAGAAGTACCATTCATAATAACGCGTGATAAAATATATTTAAGTATTTATAAAGCATTAACAGTCAGATCAATGAAAAAAATACATTATACAGACGAATTGAGAACCTCCCCTTTTTGAAGTCGTTTAAAAAGTAAAATCTGTCGAAAGAAAGAATATTAATCATTACTATCTGAGAATATTCTTACTTTTTGGGTTTTTTTATTTGTTTTGAGATAGATATGTTGCAGAATATTGAAAAATAACTGATCCATATTTTTTATCGGTTCATATAAATTTTTAGTGGGTGAAATCGTACAACGATATTAATAGAATAGAAAGAGAAAAGTAAGAATATTTATTTACATCGTTTTTCAATATTTTGAGTTCTTTGAACATACTTTTACCACTACGATGTAGATAAAACAGAACAGTGTCGAACTCCTCAGTCGCAGTTTGTGTGTGCTTAATTTTTAGAACGGTACTTCTGACTTCTTTCGTACGTTTTCCGTGTGAACACTGCGCTAGAGAACGATTAGCTGCAATCTATGCGATCTTTGTTTGTATGCGGCCTTATTTATTTCCCAGTCTACATGGAATTATGGTTGCTTGTAGTTATTAGGAGCCGGTTCCGGTTGTGAGTAACGAGTTGTTATGAAAAAGTAATAGGTATAAAACAGGCAACAAAATTAAAGGCGACATCATTAAACAATGCTGAAGAATTTCAAGACATTTAGCACAAAATGAGTCCTCTGAACTATAAAATGAGTCTACTGAACTACAAAATGAGTCTACTGAACTACAAAATGAGGCTACTGAACTCCTCGGACTCCCTCAGGCTGAACTCCTCCATAGCTGAAATTTTGTCTCATAATTATAATATGTCCTACACTGCTTAAGCCACCGTTGTAATGAGTCGTTCTGAGGGAATATTGCCATTATCATCACACTCGACATAAGGGTTGGTGATAGCAGTATGTTGTTATTGTCAGGAGGACACCCGTCCAGCAGAGCCGCCTTTTAGAAAAAAGAGGGGGAGAGGGTTGGTTACTCGCCCACAACGTCGTTTCGTTCAAAAACCGCGACATTTTGTGTAAAAAATAACATTTCTACACTTATGTAAATGCGAAAGAATAATAAACTTATTGGAAACAGAAACACTCTTGTGTCAAAGAAGCTAATTACATAATTTTCCTAAAAGCGTACAATTTTCTAATGGGCACGCATTATTTGTACAACATGACACTTTGTCGTAAAAGCTAGCTAATTTATTGAGTCAAACTCAATTCCAACACATTATTTTATGTCTCAAAGAAAAGAATAGTCTTTTATTTATTTGCTAATGTAGTAGAAAAGATGACACATGGTAATAATGATAACAACTTTAAGTACCACATTATTTAGAATTAACTAGTCTTACAATTAGAAACCTTATAAAATATTTCTTTTAGTAATTTTATCTCGTTCCGTGGAAATGCTTACAACCCTTTTTGGTCGTGTAGGGAACCTTTAAAAAACACCCACGCTGTTTCGTAAGTCAAAGTTTTCATACAAATTCGAAATTCAAAACACCTAATTTCCTTCAGGTATAATACACAGCTCTAAATTCAAAGCTGCACGTGTGCACTGAATGCGTCGCAACTGCTTCTCAGTTGGCACCAAACAAAGCCGCGTCGACTGCGCTCGGCACAATAAGACGCTGTGCGCCCCGCAATCAGGTCACTTCCATTCACTAAACGAACGTGGGATTAGCTGGATTTCATTTGCGTTGAAATCGTTTTGATGACATCATCACGCCTGTATTTGAGCAGTGTCAGCCTAGCGGTTGAACGCTTGCCTCCAATGCCTGTGGGTTTGAGTTCGATTCCGGCTCGCATCTCTTACTTTAATTACGATCAGAATTTGATTATCACTTGTGGTAACGATGAAAGCAAACGTTGTGGGGAACTTACACAACTGGGAGGGCTAAATGGCGATCAACTGCGTCTCGAGTAGCTTAGTGGTCCATACGCGTGCGGCTACCCTAAAACTCAGAGCAAAAATAGATGATGAACAATTAAACGACCACTGCTAAAAACGGGCCTTTTAAAATGAAAATACAATGCACATTTATTAATTGTCATAATTATCAAACTTTTAAATCATCAAAGCGTCATTTTTTTTCCAGCTCAAACACAGAACTTCACACGGTACGATAGTGCTGTCCGGTGTCCATCTATGAAAAGAGTGAGCGTGACGTAATCTTTGCTGAAAATCACACGAACTAACAATTACGCAACTCTAATTTTCAGTTTCGTTACTAGCGTAACAGCCTTCACTACTGAAAATCACGAAACAAGTCATCACCGCACCGCATTAGCGAAAGCAGTGCGCACTAATCACAGCGGTACAGAAACGGTATCAATGCCGCATCTCTGCCGCATCTGCGCGGTGCGTCATCGAGCCACCTTTGTGACGTCATTGGCGCTTTGTGGCGTGACGTCATCGCTTTGTGCGCGCCCCACTTGTGAGTGCTGCTTTTCCACTAGTTCGCTATAGAAATGTACGCGATAGTTTCTGATGGGTAGTGTCAATGGATGGAGGAGTTTCGAATTGATTGTCAGTGTGCGCTGATGTACGCATGTAGTACCGTTATGAATTTATTGGTCAACTGGAGTTAAATGCAATACAATACAAATATTATTTATTGTACACCGTTGAAATATAGAATAGGACATACGTTGTGTATATAATTTGGTTAATGGGCTATGCAATAACACCACTTAAAAAATCAAGTTTGTAATTATTATTACTATGATGTTGCACTAACTAGATTTAAATATAATAACATAACATCACGCCTGTATTCCCCGAAGTGTTGCGCAGAGGTGTATAGTAACACCCTCCTTTCACCGTTATGTTTAAGTCCCATGTAATAGGAGGCGAGCCTATTGCCATCAACCGGATACAAATCCAAACTCCGGGCTGCTACTGAATAATTCCACACGGAAAAACCCAATAACACTTTGCCCGACCTGGGAATCGAACCCAGGACCTCACGATCAGCAGTCGCGCTTGTAACCACTAGACTAGTTTTGAATATAATAAACATTTAATAATCATGTAAATTATAGTAACCAGTTCATCGCTTATTTTATGTTATTTATTTATTTTTTCATAAATAATATATAATCGAATTATTCATTTCCGTTTACACAATTATTATAAATTAGTACACAACTATATTTACACAGACATGCACTGCTCATATACACACACATGTTGGTTTAAGTGAACTGGCATGATCACTGAGACATCCGTAATTAAGGGTCAACAGTATTTATTTTTTATTTGTTTATTTATTTAAGCACGTTATTTATCTAAGTATTTGGAACTGGTTTACATCAGTTACGTCACAATGGGTTCAGTTGAAAACCAGCGTCAGGCACTAGTGGTCTGACATTTATGCTGAACTGAACCTATTTGGCGCAACCGCTAGACACACAACTACTTTATTTTTTTATTTTGTTTTGTCTCTTATGATTTTTTGTCTGTTTGTCTGACTGCTTTCGTGACAAGTAAATTTCTTTCTTTCTAAAAGTATATACAATAATAATCAACCCAGTTCCTAATATTGATGTCAACATAAGCTGCTGAAAATCAGTAATTTTTTTTAAAGTCCTTTCAATTGTATCGTTCACTTGTTTTTATTATTTTTTCCAGCCATTTGCAGCGCTTGCAATTTATAGTAAAAGTGCTCTCGGCTCCTCGAGAAAATAATTAAAACAATAAATGTGAAAAGCTTCAACGATTCAGTTTGAAAGCATCCATTTAATATGATAAGTAAGTACATAGTTGTTATTATACTGAATTGATTCTTTCCAGTTTGTTTATCAGTTTTTTTTTAATTCTTGACTTGGTCTCGTTTGGCCCTAGTCTCACCTGATGGTAAGCGCAGGCAGGGTCTAAGATGGAGCATACGATTCCAAGGAACAGAGTTATAGAGAGACTCCCCTATACTCCTCTGGCTCTCACATATACGCGACGGAACACAGTAATCTGCTTGGCGTTGGACTTTTGTGTGAGGGTGGTAGCTAGCCAGGCGGACCGTATAGATCCTACCACCAAGCTAGCTGGGTTTTATTGAATCTTACAACACGCGTCTATTCCCAGCGTGCGGTGAGGAAGTTTTATATTCTAACCCGTCCCCACACCGGGTAAAACTGGTTGCGATTGTAGAATTACTGTAGTAAACGCAACTCTGATTACGCCTTTTTTGATCGTCGTGATCCTTGTCGGCTTTGGTTTAGATATTTAGTATTCCAAACCACGTAAATTGTATTTAGTGTACATTACTTTGAGTAACGTTTGGATATAAAGGAACGAACCCTACAGTGATAGCTTAGCGGTTAAAAGCTCGCCTGCCATGCAGGAGGATCTGAGATAGATCTTGGCCTTTACGAATTCATGTGCAGATCAGAACTTGGTTATCGCTTGCGTTAACTGTGAAGGAAAACATCGTGATGAAACCTGCACAACTGAGAGGACTCCACAAAGTTTTTGATGGAGTGTGTAGTCCGCCAACCCACACTAGGCCAGCGTGGTGGAATAAGACTTCAAACCTTCTCAATTTGAGAGAGAAGAAGACCGTGCCTAGTAATGGGCTGTGATGATGTGTATGAGTATGTGTGAACTCTGGCAAGCCCTGGGCATATTGCACAATTGGTTTACATTTCACTCAAATAACCAAAACAAACTGAACAAAATATTCCATTAATGACCACAGAATTTTCATCAAAAAAAAAAAACAAGGAATTGATTGATTATTCATCCAACTAGCAAAACAATCAGTCGTTATTCCTGTCATCACCCACGAAGTCCCGTCACGTCCAGTACACACCGCCCAGTATAAGTTGGAACGTGGCGAAGTAGGGAACTATAAAGTGTATTGACATTGACGTACCTACTGTCGCGTTTTGCCTTTACAAGCAGTGACAATCTGAAATGTCAATTTATACTGGGTAAAGTATACATGCCATCATATCCCTGACTTGCACTATTGTTTAAATCGGTCCTCTTATCTCCCCTATTCATTTTTGAACCTTATTTCCTTACAGCAAAGTTCAATATTGTTTGGTATCATCATTTCCCATGTCAAGTTGTCGTAAACGTCATCAAATGAACGCCGGTATAGGACAGTTGGGAAGTTCGGAGATGACACTTGAAACGTTACCATCAAAGAGTTACTGTCGTATAGCGCATATATATTGTACTGTTTTGATCCGTAACTAAACCGGCTAACTTCAGTTAACGATTACGGTTTTGATGACTTAACTTGAAACACATAAAAAAGTAGTAACCAAATAGATGATCAATCGAGTCAAGGAATCCCTTTTTTTATTTTATTCTCATTGGCATCCAGTTATCTAGTAACAAAATTAAAAGAAAGAATAAATTGTTTTCTCTTAAAAAAAATGTTGGCCCACACTAGGAACACTCCTGTATCGTGGGTTTGTTTACCGACACAAATCTTCACATGCACAAACACCTTGACCCAGAAAATGTATCTGTAGGCCATACAAATACTAGTCCCGTGCATCGAACGCGCGAACCGTTGCGCAGAAGTCAAGCACTCAGCCACTGCGCCAATCAAGTCTTCAAAAGTGTAACACTTTTTTACCGATAAAGCAGTTGACACCAGTGATCCAGTGAACCAGTGAGGTCAAAGCCATCCTCCCATATATTCAAACAACATGTCTTCCGACGAACTACACGTGTGCCGTCACTCGATTAGCTGGCAACGGCTACAAGCCCGTCTTGTCACTACGTCAGCCATGGGACCGATCGCTTTGATCACGCAACAGACATGTCTCTGGATTAACACCGAGACCGACACTTGTCTAAGTTTACGTCGATAATGTAATTTAATTCAATTCAGCAAGTGCTTACTATTATGATTTTTGGGACCCAGTGCATAATATCAGCAAGCTCATTGAATCATCCGCGCGACGGCGCAACGAGTATTCCCAAGGAGGGTTGATGTCAGGCAGGCGGCCAGTCATAAAACAATAAGCCAAAACCTCTAACAACATGGATTTATAAAATACATGTTGTGCCGACTCCACCAACTAGTGAAGGCACTATAAGGGCAGGAAGAAGAAGAAGCTTACTATTATGATTCAGATCATAAAATATACATTTTAAATCGGATATAACAATATTTATTTCCAATGCTCAGTATATTTATTGGATTTTGCAATGTAATCTCAAATGATAGCATTAAAAGAGTCTCCACGAGTGACAATACTTAGGTACATCCGGCGCAGTCAACCCCACTACCAACATTGCTGACTGGGTAATCTTTTCACCACAGCATGTGCTCGTCATGGCTGTCGGATCCATCAAACTCAGAAAGAGAAGGAGGGCAATAGTACAGCGGCCTGCCTCGGCTTCGCACGGGTGCAATGTAGATACTAATGTGGGCCATATAAACCTTTCTCTTGAATCACTCTATCTATTGCTGAAAACTGCATTAAAATCCGTTGCGTAGTTTAAAAGATCTAAGTGTAGAGACAGCGAGAACGACTGTTTTATACTATGTAAAGATAGTAAATAAACTGTATCCAAATTTGGTAAAAAAACAAGGAATTGAACCGAATGCTTATCAATCGAATTACTGATATATACGTTTGTCCAACCCACCTTATAAACGTACCTAGCAGTAGTGCTTTAGACGTCTAGCCGACGTATTTCCCGGCAATAGACGAGACTACACCGTGCTATGTACAGAGTCAACCAAGACAGCCCTTATGCGCAAAGGTATCTCTTGCATGGCTCCAGTAATTTTTAACTAAAGAGAGTTGGAAAGTGGAAGAGTTGGAAAGTGCTGCCACTCTTATTATTAAAAAAAAACTTTGAAGCTTTTTAGTGGTTATTATAATATATGTGAGTTCCTAAATGAAAAATATTTTTTTAAGATAGTGTATTTTTGTGTATCTTATTGTCTTTTGCATGCCTACATGGTAAAATATGGCTGAACGTGTTACAATTTTTGTCATCCTTTACACCCATATTTGCAAAATAAAATTATCTTTATCTTTAAGTAGGTACCCACAACAAAATATCAAGTTTTGATTTTCTTTTGTAGACTGATTTTTCTACTACACGTAACATACATGAAAAATTCAGGTCACACTTGCCTTCCACAGTGCAATATGCGTTTAAATATCTGTGTTTACCTGCCAAGTAATATCGCAGTGATTGTCACCGCCCGCATCGAGCCGGTGCTTCGCCTGTGCACCGTGCTACGCTGCCCAGTTAATTTGTGCACGAGTGTTTGTGCGCCAGTTTGCACAGGCGGGCGACATGCCGGCCGCTGTTAGCGATCGTTGTGTGCAATCAATTCTGGCTATTTGGCAAATTTTCGATATGCAGCGGAAATTTTTTAATTTCAAATTGATTGGGTGTTTTTGGTTGTCTTTATGCATTTGAAGCTAGCAGCAATTCGAAAATAGACTGCTTATTTCTTTTCTATGTAGTGAAAAAATGGATAACTGAGTACCTAGATATTTCGGTATTGCACTAAACTATAGCTTCTTTCTATCTGTATCTATAGGATGATATCGGCTGACGTCATTTTATTTTATTTTCTCGTGAGTAATCCTACTAGTATAATGCAGGGCTAAGTTTATTCATTTAGTGTGTAATCGAACCAAAAAAAAGCAGCACTCATTAACATTAATACCTTCCGCTCATTTCGCAAGAAACCTTTCTAATATACATATGTGTTAGTAATTATGCCAAGTAAGGCTCCACTTTGAATATGTAGGTATTATGTAAATGTGTGCAAAAAAATCCTACACGGTACCTACAAGTGGTAACACGAAACACGGATTTCGTCCAAGATGCAAATAGTAATGGTAATCTAGCCATAGTTTCTTTCGTTTGGATAAGATTTAATATTGTCGTGAAGAATCCTTTTGTGACGTCACCACAATAATTATACAGGGAGGGTATTTTTTTTTTCTTATTCGACTGCTTGTCTTGCGGACCGTTTCTACTCAAACACGGGCCTCTCGTCACAGCCACAAGTTGTTGGCCACAAGCTGCGGATTAACTTTACCATACATTTCGAATGAACTCCCCGCTATATTACGCCGATGGCAGCCACTTGAAATGAATGGAACAGATTGTAGCCGGCCACTTGTGGCTGTGATGTGTGGCATTGGTGCAGGTGACCTTAGTTTCTTAAATACTAATAGTATCCGACTAGCAAACTGAACAACTTTAAATGTAAATCTAACTTTAAACATTATTGTTTAACATCTGAATTGACTTGCTGCCAACAATATTTAAGCTGAATAAATATTTAACCTAACAGTCCGGCGACACGGCACACAAGATGAAACAAGTTTAAATTAATTCAGTGCGAAACTATTCGCGAAATTGATTCGGACACACGTAACGAGTTGAAATGTGCTTAGGCCAGGCCGCACAATATCGGGGCCTTGGACCCAGGCCAAGTTTTAATGAGTCCACTAGTAAATTTTACACGTTACCGAATAACTAACGAGTGAAATAATGCTAGTTGTAATTTTACTAGAAGCATTCCTAGTTGCGATGTCTGTTCTATACTTAACGTTTAAACGACCTCTTCAATACTCGTATTTAGTTAGTTATTCTGGATTGCGTTAGTGATTTAATTTATTTGTATAGATACAAAAATATTTTCTTGAGGTTTTTTTTTAATTATTTGTCTTGGACTTGTTGTACCCTACTCGCACCTGATGGTAGACGTAGACAGGATTTAAAATAGAGCACATGAATCCTAGTAACAGAAATGTAGAGGGATTCCCCGACACCCATCTGGCTCTCACATACACACGACGGAACACAGCAAACTGCTTGGCGCCGGACTTTAATGTTAAGTTGGTAGCTAGTCAAGCGGACCGTATCCAACTACCAAGTGTGCTGGGTTTTGTTGAATCTTGCAACAGCGTCTATTCCCAGTGTGCAGTGAGGAAATTCTAGCCCGTCCCCATACCATATAAACTGATGGATGGAATGTTTATATTTAATCTTAATGCTGTTCTTATATTCTTTAACAGCAACCAGACTCTGTGGTTCTTTCTTCATGCGAACAGTTTCGTTTACTGTGATTACCACCAGTATTGGACTGTAATTATTACTATATAACATCACGCCTTATATTCCCCAAAGGGTACGGCAGAGGTGTCTTTAGTACACCCTCGTTTCGCCTTTTCGGGGGCGAGCCTATTTCCATTAACCGGGCACAAATCCAGACTCCAGGGTGCTGCTGAGAAATTCCTAATGGAAAAATCCTATAACACTTTGCCCGACTTGGGGATGGAACCCAGGACCCCATGCTCAGAAGTCACGCTTGCGACCACTAGATCAACAAGGCAGTCACTGGAATGTTTATATTCTATCTTAATGCTGTTCTTACATTCTTTAACAGCAACCAGACTCTGTGGTACTATTTTCATGAGAATAGTTTCGTCTAGGATGATTACCACCAGTGTTGGACTGTAATGATTACTAATTACTATAGTTAATGCTAATCCAGTCATATGCGTATCGGTCTGATAATATTAATTAAGCCAATTATCCTTAATCACTTCAGCACTAACACCAATTAATACTAAGTTAATAATTACGGTAAGTTTTCTTATCATTATTTTATCATCTTAAACAAACTTGATCTTCGAATAGAATGCTGTTATAATCATTACAATATTTACATTGATGTCCACAACACCTATGACGTCATGACTAGCAGGACTTGAAAGCACTGTCGTGACAAGACAAGTCTCACATTATTTGGTCAAATCATGAATGAAATTGAATGAGAGATTAGTCTTCTTCTTCTTTGCGTGTCAATGGCTCAATTAAATATGTTCTGACCAGTAGGTGGTCAATTTGATGCCCTTATTTGTAGCATGCAGAAGGTTCTCCCGCAGGTTGATGTCAGGCAGGCGGCCGGTCATAAAACAATAAGCCAAACCCTCTAACAACATAGATTTACGAAATACATGTTGCGCCGATCCCACCTAGTGTTGGATAAGGGCAGGAAGAAGAAGAAGAAGAAGGTTCTTCCGCGAACAGGTCATGGGAAACAAAGGGCAATTGGAACGTTTTTTGCGTAGCGGCACCACAAACACACTGGATGTTGGATAGATCATTTAAAATTCGTGTCTCGCACGCTCTGAAGTTTCAACCATTTAAATAATAATATATTCCTACATGAAGTATAAAACACATATTGTATGTAATCTAAATAAACATAAGTTCTGAATGTTGTCAGCCCACATACATTAATTCACCGACAATCAACGGGAAGGGTATAAAATTTACACTAGTACTAAACGTCACTAAAAGGCTCCTTTGGAATCCGGTCCCAACTCACTGTTGACATGTACCGATCTGCATACAAATTACTCACATTCGCACATCAATGTCAAACGAATACAACCTGTATTACAAAACAAGAAAGCTCAAAATCCTTTGGGGGATTTTCGTGGAACTTATGTTCTGAGACCTTGTAGGTATGTCATACGTAAGTTGACAGATGTTGAGTTTGAACCGTTCCATTGTTGTTTGCTGAAGAGATTTCTCGTTAAAAGTGGAATTGGTTTTGTTGCACAAGACCAAGACCAACAAAAGTGCTAGCACTAATTGGCCTAGACTTTGATTGCTTGGCCATAGCAATTTGTAAGGATTATATTTTCTGAGCGAGGCTCCGGCAAGGCTTCTATTTCAGTACTAGACGTTGATACTTGCAGAATGAACGGAATAAAAGTGGCATCGGATTATTATTATAGCGCTTCTTCTTCTTCTTGACAGAGCTTCATTTTATTATACTGCGTCAACTTAATTAACTTATTAATAGCCCATGGGGATACACTAATTACACTGGCCTGCAAAAGTAAGTACTACACAGTTAGTTATTGCAATTTTAAAAGTGTGATACTTACTTAGTTTTGCAGGCCAGTGCATTTATGTATAAGAACGCTCCCTTATAAAATCTCACAATATCATGTAACATGCACACCAAATCAATATATAGGTATATCACACTTTAGTTGCACATAGGAACATACAGTCATATACATGACAAGAGCAGTGATAGCCTGACGGTTCAATGCTTGCCTTCCATGCAGGAGATGAGTTCGATCCTGGCCCTCACTTCTGACTTTTGGAATTCATGTGCGGATCGGAATTTGATAATCACTTGCGTTAATGGGCTAGAAAAACATCGTGAAGAAACCTGCATTACCCGAGAGGGCTCCAAACATTTCTTGACGATGTGAGTAGTCCGCCAACCTGCACTAGGTCACCGCGGTGGACTAATGCCTAAACCCTCATTCTAAGAAGCCGATGCCCAGCAGTGTGACAGTAATAGGCTAGTTATGCTTCATATTATACGTACATAACATATTGACAACATTTAGGCTATATGGCTAATGCTAAAATAATATTAAAAAATAAATATAGAATTATATTTATAAATGTAGTTCGTTAAAATCTAAAAATTTAACCTATTAGATTTCCCTTCAAATGTACCACGAAACGCCCCTCAGTGAAAACGAGGCCACTAGATAGTAGCCCAGTACTGCAGTAATTGAGTTTGTTTAACATCACTGTCGGACTGTTTGCATGTTCTCTACGGACGTAGCGCTCGTAGCACTCGTAGCGACGTAGGCCGTAGCGTGTAGCAGCTGCGCTACGTCGGGCCAAATATAAGTAAAGTGGGATGTACACTTGATTGATTGCAATCATTATTGTCAATGTGTAGCAAAGAGACTTTTGTTTTGTATTGAATAGGAGTATTGATAGTTTTCGATAAAATAAAGCAAATTATTTACTATTTCTCGTGTAGTTGAAGACCCATTAAAAATTACACAGCAATTTTAACCAGACGTGAAGTTACTGTAGGCAGAACTATTATTTATATTGATATGGAAATAGAACGTGCCCTAAATACAAAAGGATTATAATTCGGAAAACGGAATAGCGCAATAGCAGACAATAAAATAAACCCACTATTTTTTAACACAATAGTTTAAAAATCCTGCTAACATCCCCAATCGGGTTATCCCTTTATTTGTAACAAATACAATTGGATTGGACCCAATAAATACGATACAATAAATCCTATTGTGACAAACAAAGAGGAAATCAACACTCAATGACTCTCCACTCGAAGTTTGAAGAGGACAGACCTAGGTGTCGGTGGAATAGTTGCAAATTCATTCCAATTTCGTCTGCCGTTTCCAATATTTTTGAATGTTTGCTGTGCTTTGTTGCGGTTGCTTTTTTCGGTTTTAAATTATTGTTTTTGTTAATTTACACCTTTACTTCTCAGTCTATTGCCATAGATAAGTCAGTTTACATGAAGAACTGGTAATGATCGGTCATAAAGCAACTTCCTCGTTCATCTAGTGGTGGCAAGTGCGACTGCTGATGTTGAGGTCCTGGGTTCGATGCTCAGGTCAGGCAAAGTATTATTGGGGTTTTTCTGTGTGGAATTCCTCAGTAACAGCCCGGAGTTTGGATTTGTTATGTCTGTAAAGCAACTTTAGTAGATAATTAGTTCCGATTTAAGGTGAACTTACAACCATCTTAAATCTTAAACCTTCAGGAAACCATGAACCTTCAGCAACTGTGACTGAGCCACAGATTATACACAGCAATTTTAACAAGCTTTTTTGTTCGTTTGAATCTAACTGATTCCGGTAAACACTACTCATAGACTTATTTGTCTTTGTATATCAGCATTATTCAATTTCTCGTACAAAATGTTTTAATGATACATTTTAATAAAGCGGAACATTTTTATCGCGACTCCAATACATTAAGCTCTTGGACAGCTACAATCCGTTTCGCATGAATATTAATATATAAAATGATACATTATCTGTCTTTCCATATAAATATGTATGGCTGTATATATACACTTTAGGTTTCGGCCTTTATCGTGCATTTATGTATGTATTTTTTCATGAAAATGGGGAGATTTCGTAAGATATTCCGAAAGAGTTAGTAAAATATTACATTGTTGGGTATTTTTCTTTTGTTAATAGGTCAACCTTTTGTATTTCATGAATTTCTTGAAAAATAACGAATAAATTTGTTTTAAATATTAACCATATTGCGGGAGGTAGTAACGACATCTACCTGCGTACCAATAAAATGAAACTGTATTCATTATACTTGGTCTCAAAATACCTAATTAATTTAGAAGTAAATAAGTACTCGGGTTGTTGTGATTGTATTTTTATGTTGTTTTAATGCGATATATAAGTAATTTAATAAGATTTTTGTGTTGTTGCAATTTATATAAATAATTTATGAGTTACGGATCAAAGAGTAATGGGAAAGTAAAAATGTGCCTTCCTTCTACTTCAGGGAATCCTCTAGCTAAATTAGTTTGGTCGGTTTATACCAAACTAACCCAGTTCGAAGTAGAAACCTTTCATCTAGACTAAACTTAGTTAAGGGCAAGCTAAATCGCTTAGCGAAGAATAAATTAAGGGCAGTTCAGCCAAGGAATAACTAGTTTGGACTAAATTCAAGTTTGATCGGTACATGCAAAGTACTTAAACAGAGTACATGGCTGTACCGTTATTTAAGTTATTACTGTTTATGAACTGTTTTGATAGTCCAAATTGTTTGGTCTAATGTTGTTGTAGCTTTCAGTCAATATTGTCAAGTTTGTGTCGAGGGTATCATGAGTCTGACACTTCTGTCTGTATTCCTCAAGGAGTCGGTACTGGTGTTAACAATTCACGGAAGGTTTACCAATGTTGACTCGAGAAGAGAAAACTTGTGTCTTTATCAGGCACAATATTAATTACTCGGTCTATTATTGAGATTATAATTAAAACTGAACAACACTTTCGCTCCATTTGGATGAAAGATTGATTCAATTAAGATCCAAGATCGACCTTTTTGCTGGTCTTCATTACGGTACCTGCATAAGTTTTTCTTCAATCTATTTTCACCTCTTGCTGAGTATCAACGTAATATACCCTCTTCCTACCAGGATTTGCATAAAATGCCACATTTTTATATTATATTTTCGTGAGACTCATTGACATTTAAGTACGATTGTTTACGGTTCACTGACGTGCATTTTTCGGGCTGCCAGACTCGTTTCGGACCCAAATGGAACCCTTTATCAGCTGAACTCGCGTCGAAAAATGCACGTGATCAAACCATAAACGACTATAAAAATTCAACTTCACAAGAAGCGTTTTTTTAAACAAATATGAGAAAAAAAGCGTCTTACATTTACAAGCAAATTCCCACTACTCGTTACTTGAAAACATAATAACCCCGAACTCGCTCCAACTTAATCCGGTACATAAAAATATTATAAAATTTTCAGCGCGAGCGTCTTGGTGTAAAAAGATTGTAAACGGAAAAGGGTAAGAAAGATTCAATTATAATAATTAGCGGCTGTTAGCAGGTGTAAGGTACATAACTATCTTGTAGGTAGTTACTCTATAGTGTTATTTGTTCGCCGAAATAAACTTATCGTTATTTTTGTTAACCGTTATTCTGCTCGTTGGTCTTGCAATTAGACCGAGGACGACTTTGTGTTTGTAAAGTTTGTTTTATAAAAACATCTGTTCGATCTTGGCTTTACAGTTTTATAAACGCTTCTGTTCTATCTTGGCTGTACAGTTTTATAAAGATTTCTGTTCGAACTTGGCTATGCCCCCGATCCACCGTGCTCACCTGCCGCAGCCGCGGAGCCGGTCGTCCCTTCTGACTCCGCGCAGTCACACCGCGATTAATACAGCCCTCATCAAGCTGTCGTATCCCTCCCAGTCCTCTCGCATTCAACACCCTAAGAGGTTCGAGTCCCCCCTTGGGGACACCCTTAGAGGTGTTGCTGCTATAATAGTCAGTCATGATGTTACAGTAGTTAGCTTAGTAGTTAGCTAGGTAGTTAGTGTAGAAATTGGTTCGGAGACCCTTCTGGTCTCGCCAATAATAGCCCGGTTACGTAGAAAAGGTCCGCAAAACCATCTACAAGAGTCGATTAGGAAAAAAAAAAAGAACTTGGCTATACAGTTTTGCTGTCGTACAGAACCAGCTCCTGATTCAGAACGTTTCGAAAGTCATTTCGGCTGATTCGGTTTGTTATCTCCTTTTGTCTATGTAATGTAGGTACCTTGATAAATATGTTTCTGGTGGTGGGTAAATCTAAGTATACCTAGTTATGTACGTATTCGCCGTGTCCGATAGTATGCGACTGTGTGGCAGTCCGGAATAAACTCTTGTGACGAAAGGTTGTTTCATTCAGCTTCCGTGGAACCTTCAAGAACATTACATTGGCAAACGAGGATAGTAGTTTCGCGTGCGACACAGAAAAATACGAAAAATTTACGATGACGATTGGGAAAGTGAAGGAGTTTGATATAGCCACGGGTGTGTGGTCATCGTACATCGAGAGATTGAGCATGTATTTTACGGCAAACAGTGTTAGCGACAATCTCAAGCTACCTACGTTAATAGCCGTGATGGGAGACGCAGCATACGAGTTGTTGGTGAATTTGTCAAGTCCCAAGAAGCCGTCGGAACTGAGCTATGACGTCGCGGTTGGCATGTTGCGGAACCACCTGCAACCAGCGCCGTCGGCCTTAGCGGAGCGATTCCGGTTCAGACAAAGGCGGCAAGCGGCAGAGGAAAGCATCGCCAATTACGTAGCGGAATTGAAGAAATTGACTCGTCATTGCAAGTTGGGGGATAATCTCAGCGAGAATTTGCGGGATCAATTTGTTTGTGGACTGAAAAGCGACATGATCCGGCAGAGGTTGTTCGCGGAAGAGGATACATTGAGTTTCGCCAACGCCGTGAAACTGGCGACGTCATTAGAAGCTGCGGAGCGGGACGCGGCGGCCGTAGATACGGTGCCGGTAACAAGCGGCGCAGGTGCAGCGGGGGTACACTCGCTAACTGGGGCAAACGACAACCGGCGGTGGACGAACGCGGGCCGGGGTGGCCGCGGAGCGCGCGTATATCGGCCGTTTAGGCGGGATGCGACAATGCGGGAAAGAAGCGCGGGGAGAAGCACGGATAGTAAATGCAGCGGATGCGGGTCGGCCGACCATAGTTATGATGCCTGCCGGTTTCGTGATTATGTATGCAGCCGGTGTAAGAAAACCGGGCATTTGCGACGTGTTTGCCCGGGGCCGGGCACAGGAGGTCAGCGAGGCAGGGACACTGCTCTGTTTTATGGTGTGGCGGCGGACGACGAAGACGCGAAGGGGCGTGAGTGTTATCAAGAAGATTTTCATCACCTCTGCTTAAACGATTATAAGGCGGTGAGTTTGCTTGTGTCTATCGAAGGTAGAATTATTAATATGGAAATCGACACCGGGACGGCAGTGTCGTGTATTAGTAATCAAACATATAGACAATATTTCAATAAAATCAAGTTAGAGCCTACAGATGTGATTCTGAATTTTTATGACGGGGCGGTGATAAAACCGTTGGGTATATTTAAGCCAAATGTTGGGTATGGCGGGGCTAAAAAACGCCTTGAGTTATTCGTTATAGATGGGGGTACTACCTCGCTGTTAGGAAGACAGTGGTTAACGGAACTAGGAATAGAAATACCTAGATTTAGTCGTTGTAATAATATTAGTGCAGAAATGCAAATGAATAGTGACTTGGCGAAATTGTTTAACAGGTATAAGGAGCTATTCAGTGGCGGGTTGGGGCGGTACACGGGTGGCAAGGCAACGCTGAAGATGCGCGAGGGGGCTACACCGGTATTCCACCGTGCGAGGCTGTTACCATATGCGCTGCGCGAGCGCATCGACGCTGAGCTCGATGCGATGCTGCGCGATGGCGTGATCGAGGCCGTCGACTGCTCCGACTGGGCCTCACCATTAGTACCGGTAAACAAAGCAGACGGCTCTTTGAGAATTTGTGCAGATTATAAAGCCACGGTAAATCCAGTACTAGTAGTTGATCGCTACCCTTTACCTAGGATCGATGCTTTAATGGTGCGGTTGGGTAATTCACGTTATTTTTCAAAAATTGATTTGTCCCAGGCATATAACCAGGTTGTACTCGATAGTACTAAGAAATTCACGGTAATTAACACCCATCGGGGCTTATATCAGTACAATAGGCTGGTCTATGGTTTAGCGTCAAGTGCCGGCATTTTTCAACGCATTATGTGTAATTTGTTGTGCAATATTCCTAATGTTGAGGTTTTCTTAGACGATATCGTTATAGGGGGCCAGTCGAAAGCTGAGCACCTACAAGCTGTTGAAACAGTCTTCAGTAGGTTGGACAAGTACGGGTTTAAGTTAAAAACTAGTAAGTGTGTGTTCCTGGTAGATGAAGTTCGTTACTTGGGTTATGTGTTAAGCAAGGACGGTATAAAGACTGATCCGAGTAAAATTGAAGCAATCACTAAAATCCCTAGACCGATTAGTGTAGCGGAATTACGGTCGTTTTTAGGACTAATCAATTTTTACGCTAAATTTGTAAAGAATATGAGTTCCAGGTTAGTACCGTTATATGATTTATTGAAAAGAGATAGGAAATGGTGTTGGTCAGAGGAATGTGAGGATGCGTTCAAAGAAGTTAAGCAGTTGTTGACAAGTGCCGAAGTGTTAGCCCACTACGATCCTGAGCGGCAACTCACAGTGACGTGTGACGCGAGCGCGCGCGGACTGGGGTGCGTCCTCTCGCAGCTAAGCGACGATGGCAAGTATGAGCGGCCGATAGCTTATGCGTCGCGCACACTTAACGACGCGGAAAAGAATTATTCACAGATTCATCGCGAGGCACTAGCTATTATATTTTCTGTAAACAAGTTTCATCAGTATTTGTATGGACGGCATTTTATATTACGCACAGACCATAAGCCTTTAGTATCTATCTTAGGACCTCATTCTGGTATACCTACGATGGTGGCTAGCCGAATGCAGAGGTGGGCAATAATCTTGTCCGCCTATACTTTTGATATTGAGTACGTTCGCACCGATAAGAACAGTGCGGACGGCCTGTCGCGTTTACCTGTGGCGGCGAGTAAACAGATGACTCATACGGCACCCGAACAAACGTTTTTGCATTTCGTTCAACAGGCCCTGCTATTAGATTATAATGAGATTAAGAGTCAAACTACTCGCGACCCTATTTTATCTAAAGTATTGAGTTACGTTCGGGACGGATGGCCAGTGAATTGTGAGATCGTTAACTTACGACCATATTTTAATCGAAGTAAGGAGTTGTATGAGGAATTGGGGTGTGTGATGTGGGGTCATAGGTTGGTGGTGCCGGAAGCTTGTAGGGAAAAAGTACTACGCATGATTCATGAACCTCACATGGGGATTGTTAAGTCTAAATCTTTAGCTCGTAGTTACGTATGGTGGGCAGGCATGGACGAAGCGATCGAGAGTGTGTGCCGGGGATGTGAGGTGTGTGCGGCGCATGCGGATGCCCCACCGCGGCAAACGCCTTGCATGTGGCCGTGGCCTAATCGTCCATGGACTAGGTTACATTTAGACTTTATGGGACCTATTTTGGGTAGGACTTACTTGGTAGTTGTCGATGCTATGTCTAAGTGGATAGAGGTTTTCTATGTGGCGAGTACGGCAGCCACCGGAGTCATAGATAAAATTAGTGAATTATTTAGTAGGTGGGGCATTCCTAAGCAGGTCGTGACGGACAACGGACCGCCCTTTTCAAGCACGGAGTTTAATAAATTCACTAGTAGTCTTGGAATCGAGCATATTTTCACAGCCCCATATCATCCTGCATCCAATGGTCTGGCGGAGAATGCGGTGAAGTCTTTAAAGCGAGTTATAAAGAAAGCTGTTTTAGAAAAACAAAGCGTCGACAAAGCGCTTTGGACGTACCTATTACATTATAGGAATACAGAGCACTCGACCACCGGGGAAAGCCCGGCTATGTTGTTAATAGGTAGGCGGTTACGCACTAGATTAGATGTCCTAAAACCGGATAGGGAAGCTAAAGTATATAGGGCTCAACAACATCAAAGGGAATCGGTTCAGGGGGCGAATAGGAAACTAGGGCCTTTAGATGAAGTATGGTATAGGCAGTATTTAAAAAGCGAAAAATGGATACCAGGGCAGGTGGTAGATTGTACAGGACCAAGTAATTATAGGGTGAAAGGCAAGGAGGGTGAGATAATACATAGACACATAGATCAATTGAAAAAGAGATCATCGAGACTATCTCTCGCTTGCTCTAGTCCCTCTTTATCGGAATTGGAAGTTTCTAGCACAAATTCTCGTACGGAGTCGGCTGCAGCGTCTGACTTATTACCGAGTGGGGTTCAGTCGGGATGTAAGTCAGTGGAGGGTGTCGGTTCACCAAAGATTCGTTTGGAGGAGGTAGCGAGTAAGGAAGTGGATACACCGGCCTCACCGGTGTTTCAGGATGCGCTGCCAAACGTGTCACCGTTACCTCGAACCCGCCCTATTAGGCAATGTAGAATTAAGGATAAAAGTAAGACTTAGTGTTGTATAGTTATAAAAATACCTTCTAGAAGCTTTACTGATACGCATTAATGTTTTATTGTGTTTGAATTTATTTATAAGCTTGTTAGTTTGTATAGACATAATGTGGTAATATTAATTGTGTTTGAATTAGGAAAGTAGGAATTAAATTAGTGTGGAAGAGTGTAATGTAGGTACCTTGATAAATATGTTTCTGGTGGTGGGTAAATCTAAGTATACCTAGTTATGTACGTATTCGCCGTGTCCGATAGTATGCGACTGTGTGGCAGTCCGGAATAAACTCTTGTGACGAAAGGTTGTTTCATTCAGCTTCCGTGGAACCTTCAAGAACATTACAGTCTACAATTCTCTTAGTAAGAGAAAAAGAGATCGAATCGTTCGACAACTGACTTATCGATAGGTTCTGAATCAGGTGTCTGTTTCGGAATTGTATTGGATTAATGGGACGGCTGCGTTCTTTACTCTAAAGCCATGTTGTTACTAGTAATCATTTGTTTAAAAACACTGTTTCAGAAACAGTAATGTACCCGTTTACGGCGACAACAGAAGCTCCGAAACATTCTAGAAACATTATACGTGGTGTTTCAGAAACTTTTGGCAATTTGTATACGAAACATTGTTTACAAATAAATAGGTACTTGGCTTTATAATGATAAAATTGCATTACTTGATATTCAATCCGAGATAATACTTTTTTTTTACTTTTCAGTCTTGTTCGTGTAATTATCATATCATTTGATTATGTTACACTCTTTGCCGCGGCATGTTGCGCGCTTATACTACTACGTAACAAAGGGTTACCTCAAACAAAGGTGTAACTAGGTTTAGCAGTGATAGCCTAGTGGCGTAACTGTCAGACTGCCAAGTCATAGGTCTCGAGTTCGAACCCAAGGCACGCACCTCTGACTTTTTGGATTCATGTGCGTATAGTATAATTATCACTTGCTTAAAAACTGTGAAGAAATACATCGTGAGGAAAACGGCATGCCTGAGATATATTTCTCGACGGCATGTGAAGCCAAGTCAGAGGCCAATGGGCGGCATGAACTCTGACACCAGGTTAGTTACTAACCACACGAAAAAGAAAGAAAGAACAAAGGTGTAAGAGCTAAATGTTTTTTAAACTTCGGCAGTCGGCCTGCTATTCCGAGTGAGTCAAAAAAATTGCATCCATCGGTTCAAATTTTATTCATACAAGAGATCTATCAAAATAAAGTCAATCTTATTTAATAGAAAGGTAAACAATCTTTTGGTGACTTATTTACAAAAATAAGTATTTAAAACTGACTGCCTTGTTGGTCTAGTGGTCGCAAGCGCGACTGCTGAGCATAGGGTCTTGGGTTCGATCCCCAGGTCGGGCAAAGTGTTATTGGGTTTTTCCATTAGGAATTTCTCAGTAGCAGCCCGGAGTCTGGTTTTGTGCCCAGTTAAAGGCAATGTGCTAACTAACAGATACTACTAACGTAGATAACAATGATTAAAAATACTTTAATTTTTTATAGCAGTTACAGATAAAAAGATTCAAAAAGATTGGTTACTTTTCTATTAAATTGGATTGACATACACTTTAGTTAGCAATGAAGAAGTGTTTGACTTAGTCCATTGGTATTGACAAGCCGACGTTGAGATGCAGAGATTTTAATCTTCAGACTTGTTTCTGAATGTATTATCTATACTAATATTATAAAGCTGAAGAGTTTGTTTGTTTGTTTGAACGCGCTAATCTCAGGAACTACTTACTGGTTGGAAGTTCATTTATCGAGGAAGGTTGTAGGCTATATAACATCACGCTACGACCAATAGGAGCGGAACATAAAATAAAAAGGTTGCAAAAACGGGAAAAATATCCACCCGTGTGAAGCCGGGACGGGCCGTTAGTATTATACAATTGTTGAGCCTCAAGGAAAAAGGTCAAACCGAGAGGTAGGTACTTTAAAAAAAACTTTTTAATACCATTCCTTTTTTGTCTCCCCAAATTCCTGTCACGACGCCATTGCTTTAACAAAACAATTGCATTTCAATAAAACAACTACGCGTATGCTCATAAATAAATGTTCACGAGGTATTTTCTGTTATCCATTAATTAAATCATTAAATACATCGAAACGTTATAATTATCGTTCTGTTTTTGAAAATAATTGGCACCGGACCGCGCTAGATACAATTTATACCACTTTTAATTGGCTGATGGCGCGAATAACGCGGTTATAACGTTATAGTTACTGTAACGGCACACAATAACCGTTAATGTGAATCGTAACAAGTTTAACTGTTATTTTTATTGAAATTAACACTTCGCTATCTCCACAGATTATCTATACCTATTATTTTATTTCTGTCAACTTCGTCTTGGATTCTGCCCTTTTTTGGTAATTACTGAGTTAATTGTCTCATTAAAATGATTGTGACTAAACTGCGCAATGATTTCATTTTGTGATAATTGAATTAATGGTTTATTAAAATGATAAAAGCGTAATCCGTGTCCGGACTGTGTGTTAACAAGCTTTTATACAAAATATATTAATATTCTGTAAAAGTTCAAGATTACCTGTGTATTTTAATCATTTTAATCTGTAAATAACTATAAAAACATTTCACGATATTCTCAATTGCGTATTTTATTTATTAATGCAATGCTCTACTGTTTCTTTTTTTGTTGAAAAAAGAAATATATACTATTATAATAATAATAATAATCATTTTATTATCAGGCAACTGAGGCCCATAGAAAAAAAATACATAAAATAATCTTATACAATAATAAACTAATACATATTAAAAAACAAAAACCTTATTAACTAAACACGTAACGTTGTCGGCGGCGTCGTGTTTCGCTGCATGGTGTCGCGTAACCGACCTCGGAAACGTCGATATACGACACCCTTCGGCCAAAAGTCCTCTTTCAAGAAGGTCTGTAGATGGTGGGTTGGAACCCGTACCACAAACGACTTAAAGTTGATGTTGTGGCGCGATTCCAACCTTTCGACCCTCAGAGTCCAGTTGGTCTTCACTCTTAAATACTCCACGACTTCCTCAATTTTCGTGGTGTGATGCAGACGCGAAATGTACATCTGCGTCGTAGGCACAGCAGGACGCAGCAGCATGTTGGGTCCACTCGGTGCGGTGCCGCACTGGTTACGGGAACAGGGCTTCTTCTTCTTTTCCACTTTAATGAAACCCTCTTCATCAACTTGGCCCGTTTTTGGTAAGGAGCTACGGACCGCAGACAGGACAGGTTGTGCACCCTTTTTCAGTTTTTCCACTAATTTGGTTTGTCGCTTAGGCTGCGACGAATCAAATTTGCCAGTCGTGGCAATAGCAGCGTAGGCACGTTTAGGGGTCGACGACCCTACGTGTGACGTTTCCGCAGCCGGAGTAGAGGTGCGGGTGATAACGGCGGCGGGCAGCGCTTGGTCAGCAGTTTTGGCAGCTGGTGACGCATTTGTGTTCGCCGATTCAAAACTGCCGATTGATGCATTCTGCGCCCCTCGACGTGTGTTCACCTTTGACGCCTCAGGTGACCCAATTACTGAACCAACGTTGCACAATAAAGCTATTTGTGTACGTAATTCAGTATTAGTTTTTTCTGAAACCTCCATTCTGGACTGCATCTTGGTCATCTCCACTTTCAAGTAGTGATGTCCTTTAGCAGCCGTTTTTAGCCGTATTATGTCACAGGTGTTACGTAAGCTCCTTCAACAACCTACCGTAATCCAATGATGAACAAAGTTACAAACGTCTCTGTTAAGGTTTCAGATTTTGAATAACACCACGTCTAAGGGGCAGATACAAGATTTTTTCTGGAGGGAGGCAATCTTGCAAGGAGTGTCCTCATTAGCTGTTAGAAATTTGTAGGGGGGTGTCGACTTTACGAGGGGAGAGTCTCCCCCTTAAATTCATCTATGCTCTTGTAGTTAAATATAGTTTATTTTAGTTGTATGTAAATTAATGACTTTCTTCTTCCTCTTCTAATTTGATTTCTTTAAAATAACATTAATAAGGTTCCTTATTGTCCAACTTTTTGCCTATAAGAATCAAAACCAGAGTCAGGTGGCTCCACCTAGTGATCAGCAATTGACCTACATGTCGCTATGAGATAATGATTCAGTACTGCTCCCTAATGAACCCACTAATTATTTCGACGCCCATAACCGTGGATTTATTGCCCAGAGGGGGTGGGGCGGCGGTGAGGGGGTGTACAATGTACATGGTCTATTGGGCAACCTGTGTAGTGTTTAGTGGGTGTCGGTGTATGTGGTAGTAATAATTATGTACTGTTTGGAACTGTTCGGGAAATATATGGAGGTCTATCATGTTTGGCTGTTATTTAGGATATAATTTTTAGTTTTAACGGAGTGTAGAATAATAATTAATGTTGCATCCTCAGCACTTTTTTCCGTGTGTCTTCCGATAAAGAAAAACCCCTCTATCTTTTCGTTTCGTCTTCTCTCGTGTCGAATAGCCACGAAATATTTATAGAATAGCGCTTCTTGCCGTGGTGAAGAGATTAGCCAGTCAGCGAGGTTGATAGCGGGACTGTACTTAAGTACCAACACGCATGGAGGCTTTGTGTATGTATCATTGGAGAATAATACTTTTGAACAGTAAACAACATTGTATTTTCATGTCACTTTTACTCGTAATTTTGACTCTTATAAGACTTCCGTCTATAGTAGTTCATAATGTGAAATGTATGAAATAGGTCGTTAAATACCTACAGACTAATTCCTACGAAATACATACATACATACACATACATAAACTCACGCCTTTTTCCCATAGGGGTAGGCAGAAACTATAGAACGCCACATGCTACGACCCTTACATACCCCTTTCGCTTCATCCACATTCATACATCTTGTCATACACGCACGCCGGTTGAGAGTACTACGCACCTGACCTTTGTGAAGAACTTCACCAATAACATCGATGTATGTCCTTCTAGGACGTCCTCTACCGGCGTTCACATTAACATCCGCCTTATAAATTCCTACGAAATACTATACTGAAAATTAACTAAAATTTTTACCTTTACTGCGAACTCTAAAATATACTCGAGAGCTCCCACAGGAAACGCCTCGCGTTAATTTGGGCAAAATAAACACAAAACGACATAGGTTTAATTACGACAAAACCCAGTGGTTTGGCACAAAAACTGTACAAATTAGCACGTGAAGTATGTAGTGTATTTTTTGTGCATCCGAGGTGCAGTTTGAATGTATGGGAGGAAGTTATAAAAATAATAAGGTAAGTATTATAGTCCAGCCATTTACATTTTTTATAAAAGGTAAACAAACCTTTGAGCACGAAACATTCATTTTGCTTTAGGAATTCATTAAACATACACACTTTTAGAAAAGAAAAGTTATGAAGAATAAGTGTTAAGGTATTATATAACGTTATAAAACACTATAAATATATAACTAGTTTTAATATAGTTTTGTCCCTCCACACAATGTATCACTCCACTTCTTCTGCACCAAATAAAAGCGTTAATACCTAAAGCCTCCGTGTAAATATTTTATAAACTATACAAAACTTGCGAACTTCAACTCAATCACGAAGAGAACTTCCCTTCTCGAACGCACCCGACACTAAGTGAAGAATTACCTCCCGTAACTTGTTCGGTAGTTAAAAAGGGTATGTTTTCACTATACCCGAAGTTTTCCGAAGTTGACCGAGGTTGGGTGGAATCAGCTTTCCTTTTACCTGTGAATTGCGACTTGGGTGCACTCTAGAATCTCTGCTTTAACAAAAATTGCACTTTTATATTTTGTAATTTGTTTCTCCTTGCTTTAGACCATACAGGTTATGTTTCATAGGATTGAATTTAAAAGCGGTTATATGTTTTAATTGTATAATTATTAATACTTCCTACTTGTTATTGTTAACTTTGTAGTTTTATGCTTACAAATTCAATTAAACTTGACTTAAACATACAAATCGTTTTTATATTTTATTACATGAAACGCAAAAGTTATGTTTGAAATAAAAACGCTTCCGGACACAGCGTCCAACAAAATACATTACAGCATTACGTCACAGCTTAAGAGCGCATAATTGCTGCATTTAACTCCTTTATAGCACTTGGCACAACGCGCACTTTAATCAAATTACGTAGCATCATACCATTCGTTAATTTATCGTGCGACCCCCCACAGTCACCATAATTGGTCCCCATACATCAACGCTAGAATTAAATCCAAATTTACAAAGTGCTACAATTTGTTAAATTCACTAATGCAGTTACAGTATTAATGAAGTTTATGTGTATTGTGTGTTTAATTAATTACGTGTGTTTAGTGAAATAAAGTCTGTTTTGCTAATTCGATGATAGTATGTATTTGATTATATGTTTATTAATCAGTTGTATTCTGCGGTGGATGTATCGAACATCCATAATAATGGAGCAACGCACCACATACCAAACTTTTCGTGAACATACATAATTACATAAGTAGCCCACTGCTGGGC
Organism: Amphipyra berbera; assembly: GCA_910594945.2. Lineage (NCBI taxonomy): Eukaryota > Metazoa > Arthropoda > Insecta > Lepidoptera > Noctuidae > Amphipyra > Amphipyra berbera. Next base: position 536,878 of record OU343136.1, on the reverse strand, counting down.
AAGGATCTCTTCTCAAAGTGAGAAGAATTCAGACCTTAGTCCAGCACGCTATCCACAGATCAGAATTTTATTTGTCACTTGGGTTAACGGTGAAGGAAGACATCGCGAGGAAACTTGCACACCTAAGAGGGCTCCAAAAAGTTTTTGATGGTGTGTGTATTCTCCCAATTCGCATCCACGAGGCCAGCGTCGTGGTCACAGGCCTGAACCCTTATCATTCTGAGAAAAGGCTCATGTCCAGCAGTGGGACAGTAATGAGTTGATTCTGCTGTATGCCACCATGCTGGTCTGGTGCGGGTTGGCGGACTATATACACCATCGACAACTTGGTTTTCTGTTGCTGTTATTGTGTAGGTTTCTAACGATGTTTTCCTTCATTAAAATATCTATTTTCGTTTAGTCTTATCTATTTGCCAACAACAATAAAGATTTTGAAGGATCTATTAAATTTATTGAGAGTAAACGAACTTTAGTTTAACAAGGTATTTTATTAATTTTCTTAATTGATCTGAGATTATTGCTAATCTAAGAAAGTAAATAAGATTATAGACAATTAGATGTTTTTTGCTGATCAATTTGCGTAGATTGCAAAATATTATCAAGAAAAGATGGCTGCTGTATTTCTCGAAAATCATTTACGAGTTTTACGACATGTCACTTATTTCCCAAGCCATACAATATTTCCCATTCGACATAATAACCTTGAATGCCAACCTCATAAATTACAACCCTAATGCCATTCAAAATCGGTTATACCCCTATTTCCCTATCTCCAAACATTATCCTCATTAGTTTATCCCCCCATTTCCCCCCCATTGCCATCATTCAGTCGTCGGAAATCGCGACAAAGGATCTTATGTTAAACTTATCCGACAGGGGGCGTGGCTAACAGTTACTTTCAATTGCCAACGGGCTGTATTTATGTGTGCAGCACAAAATAAATTCAGTATAAGTGGTATTTGCGAGAACGTCTTCCGCTCTCGACAGAATGAAGTTATATTGTAGACCGCTTGACTTTTAAAAGGCTAAAAAGTTTAGTTTTGTTTATTTTTTTTATTCTTTGACTCGGCGCGTTTGTTCCAAGTCGCACGTGATGGTGAGCGCAGACAGGGTTTAAGATAGAGCACACAAATCCAAGTAACAGAGATGTAGAGGGATTCCTCCATACCCCTCTGGCTCTTACATACGACGGAACACAGTAAACTGCTTGGCTTTAATGTGAGGCTTTTGTTGATGGCTTTAGTACCGTGAATTTAGATTGTAGTTTTAAGGGAATAGTTTTCGCAATCCATACCTAGTTTATTGTTAATTACAAATGGGCATAGCCTTATGTCCACAAAGAGGAGGTGTTTACTTTGCAATCCTGGGCTTGTGTAGTTCTGATCATGAGGTCACTTCGCCGGTGGTGTCATCCGTCGCTATTCCAGAGTATTTAAGTCTAAACCTGATGATGTGACTAGCTATCTATGTATCATTGCAGCAGTCAAAAATGTGTCAGATGAGCTTGACTTTTAAGTAAACAGCACCCTACATAACCTACGTACAGCATTCAAATTTAATTAAGAACTTCACAATGTAACACGACTAAAGCAAATAGTAAAAACCACACTAAAATTCACTCCCAAATTCCGAAGTTAGACTAAACACACAGATGGACACTGAACACACTGCGGAACTTTGTTTTATAATCATGTGGTGATGTAGTAACAGTGCAAGGTGAACGAAGTTATATATTTATTATAACTATTGATACTTAAGTATTTTACAGACTATAAAATATGAATTGCCTCGTTGGTCTAGTGGTGCCTCGTTGGTCTAGTGGTGGCAAGCGCGACTACTGATCGTGAGGTCCTGGGTTCGATCCCCAGGTCGGGCAAAGTGTTATTGGGTTTTACCGTGTGGAATTCCACAGTAGCAGCCCGGACTTTGGTTTTGTGCCCGGTTGATGGCAATAGGCTCGCCGCCTATTACATGGGGCTTAAACATAAAGGCGAAATGATGGTGTTACTATACACCTCTGCCCAACCCTTCACCCTCTCGGCTTAAGGTTTTCTGCGGCCAATCCTTCCAATAAGTGTCTAGCTCGTCCCGCCAGTTCCTTGTGGGCCTGCCGTGACGTCGTCTGACGTTTTGTGGGCTCCACTTAGTGATGAGTTTTGCTCACAACTCGTCTGACATGCGGTAGACGTGACCAGCCCAATTCCATTTTAAGCATACGATTTTCTGACCAACATATTTGATCAGAGTTTTGGAGCGCAGTACGGTACACTATTCCTTATACGGTCTGATAGCCGGAATCCTAAGATACTGCGCTCCACGGTTCACTGGTAAACCCCGAGTGCGGACTTCTGATGTTTTGTCAAAGACCAAGTCTGAGCACCGTAGGTGAGGATAGGCAGAATATATGCGTCCAGGATCTTTTTCTTGAGTGTGTTACCCTTCATTAGCTCTTCCAGGCGTTTTCGGTGCGTCTAGCAACTTCTTTTTCTTGTCTCGCCTGGAAAGAGATTATTTGACACAGATGATGTACTCTTGGACGTATTTTTTTTCTGCACCTTCGACTTCTATCCTTCGTTTCATGCTATTAGTCATCAGCTTGGTTTTCGACATACTCATCTGCAGTCCGACCCCGAGCTTGCTCGGTTGAGTTCAGAGATCATGGTGTCTAATTCAGATGCCGAAGAGGAAAAAAGTACGATGTCGTCGGCGAAGCGGAGATTTTTTAACCTTCTACGACAACAATACTAAGATATAAATAAATTAAAGAGTGAGAGTAACAAATAACAAGTCAACTTTCTTTTCCAATACGAAGCCCCTTTGGTAAAAAACTTCGTTTTAACAAGAGAAAAATTGCCTAAATATTTCCTTACACATTACATTAAAAATAAATTGTAATAGCTTTCTAAGAAAAAAGAATTTTTAGTAAAAATGTTAACACAATCGTTGGTACTTAGTAAACAATTTCCATATGGGGAAACTTTGCATCATTTCAACGTAATAGGTTGTAGCGATGTAAAGGCGGTAACAGACGAGATACGGCCAGGTTCCCGCTCGGGCTTTTTATTAAATTGCTTTAGCACACCCGGTCCTCGTGAATCTAGCCTTCTTACGCTAAACATATTGGTTCAGAAGGTGCACTTCATAAAATGACGTTAAGCGTAACAAAAATATCGCTAGCCTATTGTCCCACGTGCGCGATGAATGTGACACAAGTCAACTCAACGTGAGATGACGCAAAAAAATGTGCTTATCCCGAATCGAATTGCAACGCGACGGTTTGTCTACTACTTACCTAGGACAGTGGTTCTAGCGATCTGCAACTTCCGTGGTTTGAGACTTTTCCATTTTACATAAACCCGATCTAGTGTTAACGTGTAAAATAAATAGTTTTCTTTCTTCTTTTGTTTCGTATCACACGTTTGCAAGAGCAGGACTTCTGCACATTTCTATATTGTACTTCTTCCCCACAAACACGCGTGATTTTGTTTAGTATTTCTGCAGCAACTTGCTGACTTGTGTTATTGAATTTTTTATAAATAGGTACCTTTCAAAGTTCAAAGAAGTTTGTTACTTTGAAATAATGTCGCGTTCTTCGTAACTGGGTGAAGATGTTGCTACTGTTTTGGTCTGTTTATGATGTCGTAAGGTATATTTTATTTAAGGAAATTTAAGAATTCTAATAATACATGAATAACAGCTACGAATATATTGAATGGCCAAGCCATAAAAATAACCATTTACAACTCTAACTTCTTATTTGATAAACGATTTTTCACAAAAGATTTTCTACCTCTGGTTTTTTTATCGCAAGGCAACATTTACTTATTGCTGCTGCGATAAGTATGCCAGCCAACACATTCGTCACTTCACATACATTTCTTCTATTCGCGCTATCGCATAACATAAATATTCGCCAAAGCTTTGTAAGTTTCCCCAACATTAAAGATATAAATAGCAAAACTATTTTAAACTAGGAATTTATTTCACAAAATCCTCTTGATAAAATACACTACACGCTTGTTGCTCAAAATATACCAAAATTTGTCCACTTATATTGCGAGAATAGGGTGTCATCCTTTAAGCCAGATTTTCCGTTGTGATAATACAAAAAAGGAATGTGCAGAAGTGCCATTTCTAACTATTTGCTATATAAAAATCACAAATAAATAACCGTAACGCTTCGAAAATTTTACGGGACATAAACTTTTATCTGAGGAATAAGTTAGATTTTTTGACTAAACTATAAAAAAGCTGTCGAAACGTCAAAGTTATTCTTGAGATAAAAGTCATCCGATGACATTGCTTAAAACGGCCCTTAAGCCGGTATGCCACTGTCTGTATAAGTTCTATTGTGGTTTGATATTTTTGATGTAAATTATATCATGTTCAAACTGTTGTATTGTCATGGCGGCTTTATTATCACTAACAGCGTTGTCACTGTTAGTGATAATAAGGCCGCCATGACAGATGAAGATGAAGGTGTCTTCATAAGCCAGTTAACGTCCATCTTTGAAGCAGTCTACTATAGAGTAGACCACTTCAAAGAAATGTGATGTGAAATGTAATTTGTATGTAATGTTATTCTAACTGCCTCGTTGGTCTAGTAGTGGCAAACGGGACTGCTGATCGTGAGGTCCTAGGTTCGACCCCCAGGTCGGGCAAAGTGTTATTGGGTTTTTCCGTGAGGAATTTCTCATTAGTAGCCCGGAGTTTGGATTTGTGCCTGGTTGATGGCAATAGGCTCGCCCCCTATTACATGGTACTTAAACGTTAACGGTGAAATGAGAGTGTTCTATACACCTTTGCCCAACCCTTCGGGGAATACAGGCGTGATATTATGTTATGTTGTTGTTATTCTATGTGAAATATTTGCACGCCTTATTGATGAATATGGAGAACTTATTTTATTTGATGTCACCTATGTACAATCTGTCTATGAAAACCTTAAACATATTTTTTTGTCACGTTGAAGCATTGCACAAAATGATAAAGACAACAATATAAATTGACAAGTTACAATTAGTTTGACAAAGTCTGAAAGTGATCAAGGTTTTCGCACTTAAACCGTACCTACTACCCATCTTTTCAAACATTTATTTATTTATTTATACTTTCGCACAAAATTTTTTTTATACAGAGGCGGACTTAATGCCTTAGGCATTTTCTACCAGTCGACCTTAGGGTGATGCAGAGAAAACATGGTAGATGCGCTAAAAAGAGCTATGTCATGTGATACGATATTAAAAACAAACACAAAGATAAGTGAACATTTTAGGCAATAACCTACATACATATTATATATTTACATATATATATTAATAAACTTATAAATAATAGATATTATATACATATGCATACATTCATATATATTAATTAATATAATATATAATACAATACCTACAAATATATATACAAAGATAAATCAGTGCTGAGATTCTGCCAGTTCCTTATGAAGATACTCACGCACTTTAATTTTAAAGGAGTAGCGACTGGTAGCCATCCTGATTTCCAAGGGGAGCGCATTCCACAGAAGAATGGACTGAACAAAGAAATAAACAAATGATTATAATTTTGATGGCAGTCTATCTAGCTACAAGACCACCGAGGTATGCTGCGGCCCATCCTTCTACCATCATTTCTTAGTCACCTTTACAGCATCAGTAAGGGTTCTGTTCTGCATGAACTTGTTTTTTTTACACAGAGGTCCTTCTGTAATATATTTATATTATTCTTTTTTGTTGTATAACCCTCACAATATCCTTTCACGCGCTAACACTTACAGGAAACGAGTTTTTAAATGCTTTGAATTTTTTACGCAAATGTTACGCGAGATATTACGGACTAAACAATATAGGTGCGTACCTCCAGGAGCTTAGAACCAGGGGTAATGAAAAATTAATTATTTAGCTAGGCGATGATTAAGAAGGTTTTATGGCGAATAATAAAGTGCTTTATGGTATGGGGACAGAAACATTAAAATGACTTTCATACACAGGATGTTTGATGATGATGAGATGCTGCTGCATGCTCAGCTAAAATTATACCATAAAACAACCCTTATAAAAACCCAAAAAAGTATATATTGAAAAGCTTATTACATTTATTTTTCGAATCAAAACAACTTTTGCGGGCCAATTTAACTAACAAAACTGTTGACAAATCGCAAATAACCCACAACCAACCCAATCATTTTGACAGTTTTGGATGAAGCTAGGCAAAATTTTTGGCTTGATTGAAATTTATCAACAATTGGTTTAGTGGACTGGCCGCAGATTTTGTCAGTACCTAGAATAGGCCCTCTAGCTTAGGTGTGATTATTCGATTTAATGTGTTGGATAAAGTTTTGAATACATTATTGATGGGTGCAAAGAATTAACGGCTACTAAAATATCGTTTTCAGTTTGTTCTTTGCGGCTGCCGCAGTAGTATATGTAGCAGGAATAAAAATGGCAATTCATTTCAATAATTTGTATTTGTATACATTTATCGGAAAAAAATGGCTCAAGTTAACTAAACATAAGTAGTTGATGGAGGTTTTGGCAAGAATATAACATAATTATAATCAGTCCATTACTGCCCCACTGCTAGGTACCAGTGGCGAAGGGTGAATTTTCTTAAAAGGGAAGCCGGACCAAACTCAAAATATATTATAACTTATTTCTTTGATCGTTGCCTTCATAAGCAAATGTTATACCTGCAATGTAACTTCGTAAATAATTATTTGTTTAAATGATAATTGAAAATAACAGATACCATATAAATAACGTATTTGCCATATTTCGAAAGGGAAGCCGATATGAATCGAGTTGTATGGAGCCTTCGCCACTGCTAGGTACGAATCTCTTCTCAGAAAGAGAAGGGTTTAGTTCTTGTCCACCACGCTGGCCTGGTGTGAGTTGGCGGACTACATACATAATCAAGAACTTTTTGGAGTCCTCTCTGGTGTGCAGGTTTCTTCACGATGTTTTCCCTTCAGCGTTAACGCAAATGATAAACACAAATTCTAATCAAAAGTCAGAATTGCAGGTTGGGATTGAACTCAGATGATCCTCCTGTATGGAGGGCAAGCGTTCAACCGGTAAGCTATTATTGCTCTCTGGCTAGAATATTCCTTCTCAATACACACGGTAAACCAGACTCGATATATTGATATACATACTGTAGACTGTCAGAACGGGGTCAGCCGTCAGACTATCGCAACTGTTCGCCCGCATCGGGAAACACGTCTTGCTCCAACCTTCAGAAATGTCTAGCTGACCACTCGGAGCAGAGACAGCAAGGAACACGAAATTGTATTTAGTTAGAAACTATTTATATGGTATTTATCTTATTCAAAAGTGCTAAGAATTTCAGAAAAAAGAAAGAAAATAACAGTAACAAATAATTGATTTTTCGTGCCTATGAGTGATTAACTGGCTTTACACCAAAAACTCATTAATGGAACTATTTCGTTTTCAAATTATTTTAGAAAATGCAACAACTTCATAAAATTCATCCAATAATTAGTTAAATAGGCTATTACAAATGATCCATCATCCATTGTCCACAACCAAAGCGATAAAGTCTAAGTGTTGTACTAGATTTGTAAAGGCAATAGGCTCGCCCTCTATTACATGGGACTTAAAATAACTGGCGAAATGAGGGTGTACTAAAACACCTCTACCGAACCCTTCGGGGAATACAAGGCGTGATGTTATGTTATGTTTATGTAGATCTTTAATTTTCTTTTACAATGAAAAGATTGAGAACTTCAGTCGTTTGATTCTCACATCAACATATTCTACATAATTAAATAATACCCACTAATAGAACATAAAACAATCTCCTTCTCAGAACCTTTATCTATAATTGTACTGAAATCTCAGCTACTACTAATTAAAAGATACTATTATTACACAAATAACTACGAATACTCTGAAACGTTTTTATCTTAATCGTTCACTTTTTATTTGCTCGACATTTTTATTTCTATTTGTTTTAAGAGTCCCTAATGGACGCCGGAGCCCCGTCGACCTCTGGTCGAAAGTTCTCAGACAAAAACAAATGAAAAAAACCCTTTTGTTTTAACAGCCTAGACCTGGAGACCGGCTAATTTTTATTATAGATCAAGCGTTGATATATTATGTTATATAATATTAGGTCCCCACCTATGAAATTGGCGTTTTTTTCTCACAAATAGAGAACCTCGTCACTTCTATGATTGATAATATTCATCAATTGCTTGATATTATATCGAATAATGACCATCATAGACAACTACCAATAGTAAAAAGAACCTTATTACTTATAGTTTTCTAAACATAAAAAATACCTTAAAAATGACTCCTCTTTTTGTTAGCAGAAACGACCACTATTTTTGTTTTAACTTAACCAAAACGTATTTTTGTTGCATAATTTAAGTGGCATACGTTATCTTAGTTTTTAAACATTATCGCATAAAAGTTTTAAAACATTAGTGTTCATAGTTGTTAAATAAATTAAGAAAATGTTAGTATGAAAAATGCAACTTCTTTAAAATTCTCCATACAAAACGCTGATTTCATAGGTGGGGACCTAATATTATATACCTGTTTTTTTACTCGTAAATAACTATATTTATTTTGTGTCTACTAAGTAAAGAGTATTCATTTAGTTTACTTTAAAAAAATATCCAGTTCGTTTCCAAAATAGTACGAAGAACAACCTCATGTTTACCATGTTAATTATGTTAAATGTTAGTAAATACGGCGCCCAGTTCTCAAGAAATTTTATGCTGTAGTTCAGGCAATGATAATCGTATTTAATGATGATATTAGCACATATTAATTGACAAACAAAAACAGAACGTATGCGAACCGACATAATATAGCAACTTATTGAGAGTGCGGAGGAGGCACGATGCGCGTGCGCTCATTGCGAGGAAATGGAATCAACTACATAGATTATACACATAAAACTGAGAATCGACTTCCCTATATGTTACTATACTCTTTGATCGACTATTTAATGGATCGGGCGTGAGCAGTCGCGCAGCTTATTATAGCCGAGCGGGCGGTCGACGTAGTCTAGAGTTTCATACTATACAAATGTACTCTGTGATCTAGAGGTCCGCGCAGTTGCGACAACTACCAGCGCGGGATTCCGTACTATAATGCTACCGATTTATTTCTTACCTATTTTTATATTCTTTATTTATTTTTATCATCAAACAAGTTTTATTTTTAATGAACTTTGTTAACTATGTCATAAATGCAAGGATATGTTTTGGTATTTTAAACTACCTAGTATCAATCCGAATGACGTTGAATAAATAAATAATTTCTAGCACATAGTAATTATATCCGAACGATTAAACTAAATAATTGCACTCAATTAATTTTAAATCATCATAACCAACGGACAGCAAACACATCCGCATTAAAACACGAGTTGTACCAACCTAACAAAATAGTTTAAACTTTCATCTATGTAAGCACACAGTAAGCAAAGTAAACAATAGAAATCTGTTTATGTGTGTAAACGTTCGGTCTGTTTACATATTAAATAACGTTTTGGCAAATATCGCTCTTCCATCTCCGGGACTATAGTGTTGTGCCAAATATTTCGAGGCACCGTGTATGCGCATAATTTTACGTGTTTTTGTCGACAGCCATGTAATATGTAAGTATAGAAACGTAAAGTGACATCCCTATTTTGGGTGAGACGAATGATATCTCAGTTGCTTATTATGAGTAATTATTTAATATTTTAGAAGGCCCTTACTGTCGATAGCCGTCTAATGAAAATGATACACAAAAATGATTTTTGTTCAAATAATTATACCGAATGTAATGCTTTAAAAATTATGTAAAATTGAAATAAAATGTATACAAGTCGAGGTTTGTTTAAGTTTTCCGAGGTTTTTCTACCCACTGGGGAACTGAGAGCGCTGTAAACACAGAAATCTAAATATTTAGATTTCAGTGGCTGTAAACTATTTATGCCGCTGGGCAACGACAAAACAGAAATAAACGGCGAAAACCGTTTTATTTTACCACTTCATTCTAATTTCACTTGTACGACATTATTTTCTATTTCGTTCAGTCAGCAAAATAGAAATATCCATTGTACGCGGCGCTCCATAATCTGTTTGGCGCTTACTTAACATGCTACGCACTTTCTAAAAAGGTTACGGCCTATTAAGTTGTTCGCGAGTGATGGGCTAAGAACATGTCATTACTCAGCCACTATTGCCTACCGTGACCTTATTTGTTGTACGTGATTTCAACAAGCGTTTGCGTACCTCCAGTAGGCATAGCTCAGAGTTAATAGTTCGGAAATAAGGGCAACCGAAAGCATCAAAGTATCCTTTTCCTCTAAGAAAACTTTAGTGAGAAAACAGACATCTGGCGTCCACTCTAAATTTTCCTTTCATTCGAACGTATCGTCTGAAAACATAATTTGGAATTTTGATTAAATCGAGTTTTACAAAAAACACAAAGTGAAACACTGTGCACATCTGTGTCTGTTGTTGAAAAAGTCCGTATATTATTACATTATGTTGGTACGTTCATCCTTCTATGGCGCGCTCCGTATTCCATTTATTAAATTACTTTTACTTGGTATGAATGACTGAGTAAACAAGTATATTTTTTTCGCTTTGTCGATTTTTACGCAGCGTTCGTAGAAACTGATTTTACAGTTTCAATATTCCAAGCGTATTTTTTCAAAACAGAAACGCGGACGTGTTTTTTGTTGGTACTGAGAAACTTATTTGTAATAAAATATGCGGAGATTCTAAAGTACCCACGTTAAAATTGTACAGAACGCTGTGTACTCAGTAAATAGAGTATTTTATTTAGTACTTTATTTCGCAGACTGTTGGTGTTGATTTTTTTATTCTTTTATGCTTTTGCTCAGACAGCGTTTTAATGCAGACCTCAATTTTTTGAATTGCGGTTTACGCTTCGAAGCTTTGAAAGCCCCATCATAATCCATTTGGTAGTTTTTGCGTCATGCAACAAATGGCAGACGAGGCGGACAAAAACATGGTGGCTTTCGGTTCAAACCACATATAAACAGAGTGCTCTTCAAATGTCTGGATTATCTTATCTTATACCTTTAAACGAGCAATTCTTGTATATATATATATAATCTGAATCTCGGAAACGGCTCCAACGATTTTCATGAAATTTAGTATGCAGGGGGTTTCGGGGGCGATAAATCGATCTAGCTAGGTTTCAAAAATGTCGTTTTATCCGTGTTTTTAGGCAGTGAAAAGCTGCTACAATATCATTAGAATATGAAAGTAAATTTCGCCACCGTTTACAATGTTATAATAGCTCAGGTGGGAAATCGGGCCGTCACGAAAACCTGAAAACCCTGGTTCGAGTCCTGCTGATTATTTTTTTCCCTTTTTTTAAGTTCCTTCTTTTTTTTTACAAGCTTTTATAATTTATTTTTCTTTTTATACGCTTTTATTTAACTTGCAATGTTTGTATGTATGTTCGGTTGAAATCTTGCAACTGAATTTTTAATCACTTCCTCTTATCCTAAAGAGTTGAATTTTAAAATGTTGGTTCATTTCCGATGACAATACATTTTTTTGGTAAGCATGACCTGAATCGACATCCAGGATTAGCTCCAGATAAAGGAACTCTTCAACACTCAACAGCACAGACACGAAATGTTGTGTACGCATTGTATTATGATAGCCGGTTTTAAGTTTTACCGTGACATGGTTGCTGCACTCAGGGTTTGGTCCTGACTAGGGAACTCTTCAATGGTTAGCAGCACAGACACCAATTTTGGGTACGCATTTTATTGTGGTAGCTGGTTTTAAGTTTTGCCGTGACATGGTTGCTGCACTCAGGGTTGGGTCCTGACTAGGGAACTCCTCAATGTTTAGCAGCACAGACACGAAATTTTGTGTACGCGTTTTACTATGATAGCCTGTTTTAAGTTTTACCGTGACATGGTTGCTGCTCTCAGGGTCGGGTCCTGATTAGGGAACTCCTCAATGTTTAGCAGCACAGACACGAAATTTTGTGTACGCGTTTTACTATGATAGCCGGTTTTAAGTTTTACCGTGACATGGTTGCTGCTCTCAGGGTTGGGTCCTGACTAGGGAACTCCTCAATGTTTAGCAGCACAGACACGAAATTTTGTGTACGCGTTTTATTATGATAGCCGGTTTTAAGTTTTACCGTGACATGGTTGCTGCACTCAGGATTGGGTCCTGACTAGAGAACTCCTCAATGGTTAGCAGTACAGACATGAAAGGTTGTATACGCGTTCAATTATGAAAGACCGTTCTAAATTTCAACATGATATACCGACTAAAAAATAAATAAATGAATAGTACAAAAAACATTTTTAAAAACAAGCTTTTATTTAAATGGTCTAAAAAGAAGAAAATAAACTTTAAATTAAATCTATCCCATCAATTTATTACATTATACAACTAATTTATTTAAATATTATAAAAGCTTGTCGGGAGATACTAAATAAACAAGAATGCAATATGTATCTACAATAGGTAACTAATAAATGTAAAGTGTAGTAATTCTAAGAAAAAATGTACCTATGTACTTCATAAAATTGTATTTCTCGCGACAAACTTTTATATTGTTTTAATAAATTAGTTGTATAATGTAATAAATTGATGGGATCGATTTAATTTAAAGTTTATTTTCTTCTTTTTAGACCATTTAATTCCTTTTTTTTTTCTAACCAAAAAACAAGATTTACCAAAAAAAAACCGAGCTAAGCTCGGTCATCCAGGTACTTATTATTAATACGTGGAATTCATTATTTATCCTTTCATATAAAAATGATACAGTGTAATTCGAAAATTCTTCGAAAATCCAGATTATACTGTAATTCACTTAATATAGTTGATAGTTGACGACGCCTGACATTCGATTATTTTTCATGTATTTATATTAAAGCGTCAATACAATTTTACAAATAAACTTTTCGTAATAGACACGTTATTAGGGATACGTCAGGGGTTGTCAACACGGTCCAGCAATATTGTCACTGTAAGCTGCGTTACGATAAATTATAGGATTTGTGCTGAGCTCTACATTAAGATTCGCTTACGTCATGGGTGATACTGTCAACTAATACACACTAATCCAAGTTTATTAAAACGTAGAAATAGGGCAACGTTAGCACATGCGTTGTTCAAATTAAATTTACATGTTCGGTAACTTGTTTTTTATTTAAACATTTTACTGAACAAGCGAAGTAATTTATTAGATAATCTGTGCTGTTTCATATTATATCTGTGATATGAAAAAAATGACGAAACTCGAAATCACAGCGATGATTGAAGTACCTACGTGGTTGGATCATAATTATTGTGCACGAGTAGTTAATCACAAAATAAATTAAAAAATAACTATGTAGTGTACAAGCCTTTAGCTCATAAAGCCATGTCTGACTGTATGGGGCTAATGTATCCAATGTTAAGTGTGAGAACGGGGTAGTTAGCTCTAGATGTAGTTAATTAAGTCGGCAGGCACTCCGGGCGAGCGTGTCATGTTATAGATAGGTAAAAAAGGTTTACTCAGAATAATGTGTGTTAAAATCCATTGACGACCCGTTTGGTGCAGTGGCTGAGCGATTGGCTTCTACGCTACGAGTCGTGGATTCGATTCCCGCACGGACCATATATTTGTATGGCCTACAGATAGTTGTACCGGGTCTGGGCTTATGTGCATGTGAAGATTAGTGTCTGTGAACGCATCCACGATACAGGACAAATCCTAGTGTGGGGCAGGGGCATTCTTCGAAAAATATTAAGAAAAATTGAGGACGTCATTAGCATCATGCCAAAGTTAAGAATGCAGATGTTTAATTCTCTAATTATGATAATGAAAACTCAAACTATACCGCTGCCGTCAAGCAATAAGACAAGAATAAAAACAATCTGACAATACTATAACGTTCACAACCCGGGAGAAGAATGATTTGTTAAAATAATGTTAAAATATTTCGAATATTCACCCGGCAACGTTTTAAAAAAGTAAAAAAGAAAAAAAACCGCACGCATTTCACAGAGTCTATACACCGTGGGTTTGAGCTACCCGGAAGATTTTAAACATCGATTTTGATGCCTAATTGGAGAAGAAAAAGTAGTAGGTATATAGTTTATCGAATAAAACTAAATTTTAGAGATATTCATTATTTATGGAAATTCATAAGTCGAAAAATATCTACAGTGATAAACCCTATGAACACGACGTTGCAACTTATCCGCTGAAACGGAAACTACAAGCTTACCGGCCAGTTAGTTCCTTGTCATCTACTCTTCCTTGAAGTGAGAAGTGTTCTTATCCACTCACACGATAATTTAAACGTTGCCAGCTCGACCTAAGGTATTGTTTACAAGAGAGTACTAATGTTAGTTGATTTATTTTGTTCCTAAAACAAAAATATTTATTTTATTGCTAAAACAAAAATATTTATTTTATTCCTAATATAAAAATAGTCAATTGAATTGGACGTATGTTGCCATAACATTATTGGCTCATAATAGCATCAGTAAGTCGTGTTTAAAATCTTTCGGGTCCTCGGACAAACGATGTTACTTTAAATAAACTGGCATCTTCAATTAATTATCGATATTGCGTTTAGTGTAATTGGCACCTCCTAACAAAGAAATTATTTGGAAAGTGGGTAGTCGTTGGCTTACATTTAGTCTTTTGCTTCCTTAAAATAAGGTATCGGTAACAAAATACTTAGCCTATTATTGATTTTGTTCCATTAAGTAATCCGTGCTCTCATCTACCGGAAATTTTAAAACCCTTCTACTAAAATATTCAGTAAAGTTAAAACGTCGATTTGGGCTAAAAGGGAACAGTGGCAAAATACAACAGAGACGTAAATGGAAGAGCAAACGTCAATAATTAAGATAGAAGTGGCCTGAAGTTTATTTAAGAAACTACATGTAATTTAACTGTGACGCCTGTGATCCCTGGTGACAAAATTATGTTCAGTTATTTATTGATACTATTCCTCACGAGTTATTATAAAAGACAGCAACAGAATCTTGTAGGGGTGAATCTATCATTACAGTTATAGCTAATATCGGTATGCCAGGATTGCGATCATGGTAAATAAAGTAAATGAAACCAACATAGACTCTCCACCAATGAGAGTACTTATATTTAGGTAAGTGGTTAGTTACAAAAGCTAGTTCACAATATAATAATTTACACAATATCAGACAATAAGGACAAGCAAATCAGATATAAAAGGTCAGATTTCTTCGGCTATTTGACATAGAATCCTCTGCTCCGTCGAATGACCAGTTTTTTTATAACGTCGGGTACGTTGATTCATCTTGACGACTACTCTCCTCTATCAACATTGTCCAGTGTTACTAGCTACCGACAACACTATGGACGTTAAAAGGCGCAATGCGTCGATAAAAGTAGAAAGATAGTACGAGCCTGTTACTGTCCCACTGCTGGGAAAACGCCTCTTATCATGCAGAGAAGTAACGAGCATTGATTGCCATGACTGCTCAATGCGTGTTAGCAATTTCAGCCCAATAAGTCTAGGTTTCCTCACGATGTTATCCTTCACCACTGACATTTACATCAGTGGTATCTCAGATTAACACAGACAAGTACATATTAAGACTTTGAAAAAGTCACATTGGTACATCATCACGATAATAGTACCTACTGTAAGGTATAGGTTATAATGATTGAAGATCATCACAGGAAAAGGCAAAGTAGTAGCACAAAGAACACTCAGCAATGGGTCGACTCAGACTGTGGATGACGATGAACAACCGTCATTAACCTAATCATTCCCAAGTACCTATATTTGGTTCGGAACTAGATATAGTACTGTTACATACATTATACTTCTCGGCAATCTTTGTGTTTCCGAATTTATACGAATTAAGCGACCCGGTCAATCATTATTTAGTGTGTTTCTACTATTAATAACTCCGGCTTCGTCCTCTTTCGATCAATTTCAGATAGGTCACTTAATTGGTCGTATAAGTTCGGAAACACAAAGATTGCCGAGGCGCATAGCTTATGTCGTAGAAACTGTAACCCATTGACTGGATCAAATAAAAGTGTTTCCCTACTTTACTTTATCTTAGATTCTATATTACTCCTACACAAACCTACAGCAGTGGATAAGATGAGCTAACTAAATATGGGCACTATATCAACTTAGGTGCTCAAATAGATTCAGAATATCCTAACAATGACCCAGCCGTACTTACAAACAGTACCTAGGCTTGAGGGAGTATATCCTCTCATTGGTCGCTAAGCAAGATTGAAAACATGAGTCAGCTCCGTATGGTCCCAAACAAACAAGCCAGGTGGCCCGATCGATTATTGAGCGCCTTAATGTGAGAACAACTATTGGGCTTTAAACACATTGTGGTGTAACACGCGTCACTAACTTATGTATGGATATCGTATTAGTTTTGCATTTCTAACTAATAATTTATTACTACATCGAAACATTGAATTCCTAATTTAATTTCAATTAGTACTTCGGTACGAAATGTAACTTTGAATACCTCTACTTATAAAAATATGATACTAAGGGCATGTTACACAGCGGTTGGACAGTTTAGGTATCTATAAAAAATTTTCTAAACCACCATATTTATTTCCCAGATAGTTATTCGAACCATATGAAACAGACCATGAGGCATGAATCAATAATCAATGCAAAAAAATCGCTTCGCAGCGAGGTGTGTATGGCACAGTTAGATATCTACCGTACTATTCCCGTTGAGTGACTTAGGCTAAACTATACACACACGTTACGATACAGTGTGCTAATAGCCTTATGCTCGCTGACTCACCACACTGTTAGCGACTAATGGCGTGGAACGTGGGGCTATAATAATAGCGTGCCATGGTTTTAGTGTAAACGTTCTTGAATGAGTACTCGCCTTTATAAGTTTTGATAGTAAGTGTAACACCAGGTGAAGACAGCTTGTGTGATTAGTAGGAGTATAAACATTAATTTGATAATACTTATGTGTCACTACAAATGATAAGTGTAGTAATGATAGCCTAACGGTTGAACGCTTGCCTTCCATGCAGGAGGGTCTGAGTACGATCCCGGCCCGTACCTCTGACATTTCGAATTCATGTGCGGATCAGAATTTGATTATCACTTGCGTTAACGGTGAATTAAAAACATCGTAAGGAAACCCGTACACCTGAGAGGGCTACATAAAGTTATCAATGGTGTGTGTAGTCTGCCAACCCGCACCAGGCTAGCATGGTGGACTAAGACTCTTCTCATTCTGAGAAGAGGCCCGTACCCAGCAGTGGGACAGTAATGGGCTAGTTATGTTTGTTTTATGTCACTACTTGATAGCTTTTTCCGGCTTATTTCGACGATACTGTTTTCTGTTTGGAAATTATCGCCGACTTTTAAGCAAGAGCAGGAACCGCTTTTAATTCTCCACATAATATATTTTTTGAGCTGAACCAGGAACCTCTGACGTGCATACTACTTGATTTTGTTTCGGATAAAATAATTATTTCAGCTTTGTTTTGGGCAATCCTCTCGTGTTGGCACGTGCTATACGAGAGTAGCTCATGCCGTGATGAATAGATTGTTGTTAGCAGGGCTGGCTGCCCAGGGTGTGTCGGACGTACTAAAGAATCGTAACTCGTAGAGGCTCTGTTAATGTACCCCTTTTGGGCGATGAAATAATGTTCAGTGTGTTTTTAGTTCTGATTAATTATTTGTTATTCGTTTATAGTGTTGTACAAGACTTGCAAAAATATTAAAACAGTCTACTGGTGTTATTGATTTCAAGTAACCGTCTAAGTTGTTGTCATCAAACAGGCTATTAGCACGACGTTCTTTCAGTTTCTTATTAAATTTTCCAGACAGCTTGACTTTCAAAGAGCAGCATTCAATAATTAAAATGAAAATGCGAAACATCAATTTGTTAATTATTTTTCACCTTTTGATGTTGATAGAAACATACCCTTTTCATTCATGTGAGAAATTTCGTTTCGCAATTGTTCGTTCAATTAAATTGAAACACTCAAGGCTTAATTGAATGAAAAATTATTGTTATACGCCTACATAGACAGTGAATCTAAAGTTTATGTTTACCAAAAGATATTATTATTGTCGGTCTTCAAACAGCACAATTGTTTGTATGATGAATCTTCTAAAGTAAAGGTGTAACTATTATAATTCTATGTGTAATTAGCAGAGTAACAAAGTTAGATTATTGAGTAATAATACCAAGCAGCAGCATCAGATAAAGTACTTATATCCCATTAATTATATCAAAAGTTTAACACACCACCTCATAATTTATTTTCCAAATTAATTCCATCCCGAATATTTTCTACAGACGTTCTATTTCCAGAAGGAGTCCAATGATTTCACTAGAAACAATTTCCTTGGATCCACTGAGTGGAATTTTATAAATAGACTGATAACTTCACACACGGAACGCCGCGAGATGAACTCAAACAGGTCGTGTACAGGACAGGCCCTTTGATCTCCACCGACCCTCCTCTCAGCAGCCCACTTCAACGATATTATCTTGTTTTTTATCCCAACGAAGATTTACAACGCAAATGAATACTAATAATTCCTTCCGAAAAAATCTTCTATCAATTTTGAACACTTTATTGTTTTCCTAGATTATTTTAAGAGATTGTTATTCAGAATTCGGTAACGTAATTGATTTTGTCTCTAAGTAAACTTTGTGTAGTAGATCAAGAGTGGTTCATCCATTTTCAATGAAACGTTTAAGATTTAACAAAATTGAGAAATCTTGAATTTTACATCGTAGAGCTTTGAGATCAATATTCGAAAGTTCCTGATTATGATAGTAGTTTGTAAGAATACTTCAAATCAAATCAAATCATTTATTTTGTGAACATAAGTAAAAAATAGGTGGAAAAATATGTAAAATTCAGAGACTGTCTATGTTCCGCCGTTAAGCATACAAAATGTTAACAAAAAATTAAATTACATTAAAATCAACAATTCATTAAATTACATAACATCAAAATGTCAGAAGAATAAAATGTCAGTACAAGTAAATTAAATTAAATATGCGAATAGAAATAATTAATAAAAAAAATAATGTCAACATTATAATTTGTCACTTAAAAAATCGCTAACAGAATAATACACTTTGTCAGTCAATAATTGTTTAAGTCTGCTTTTAAATTCATTGAGGCTGTTACACTCTTTAATTTTTTTAGGTATTTTATTGTACAACCTGGGTGCCATTGCAAATACACTTAAAAAAGTAATGTTGATTCATTTGCCGATCTATTTTGTTGAAGTCCGCTTCCAGTATATCCAGATTGCCACTGACTTTTGCACCCATCCTAACAAAATAATCCATTATTTGAAAATTTACAAAATGTTTTATCAAGCCATCTAAAACCAGCCCATTCTGTAACTTCCAGTACATTCTCAAACACTTTCCTATGCTCCTCTCCTGCAACTTCAACCGCAATTCAAATCGTGTTCATATCGATCCCTCTGCGGTTTCCCCGACTTGCAAAATGTTCACCCATATGCTGCCTCGCCGAATAATTTTCTAAGCAAAAAAGCTAATCCCGGCCACATTTTCCTTTACCTTTTGTTTCTACCGATATTCATACGTTGTTTACCTGCGTGATGTACTGTAAAGTAAAACGAGTGTAGTGTTCGTTCAATCGTCCATTTTATTCGGCGCGTGAGGAATTTATAAAATCCTTTTTTGTTCTTTTTTTGAGGCTCTATTGTTATTCGATTTGATTGTTTATTTAGGTTTAAATTTTGAATTGGCAATTGTAGGATTTCAAACAAGTATATGTTACAATTCTGTGAAATGATTGTTCTTTTCTTTCAATTTCAACTGAGTGTAAATTTTATTATTGAAACTATGTTGAATACCTATCTAGTTGTACATAGTTACCTACGTTCGTAACTCATTCACAATACCATGACCCGAAATAGGTAGTCAGTTCCACTAGGCAGCTATTTGGACAGTAGAAACATGACTATCTATCTAGAATATCTCAAAGTTATTAAGTCCATAAGCGTTGGCTTTAGCAGAATACGTAAGTTAAGAATATACTACACACTTGTACTATGTACTTGGATATTTTTATGAGCAAAATTATACAACTGTTTTAAGTTGGGAATAAACTTAATACAGTTGTATAATTTTGCTCGTAAAATATCCAAGTATGCACTTATTTTATTATTATTATTCTGGGAATAAATAAATGGAAGTGTTGGTAAATGGCAAAAATAAAATTAAAAACAGACTTTTTGTCTTTTATCAGTTGATTATAGTATAAAAGTAAATAATTCACTGTAAAAGCTTTTGTACCTACCTACGTATTAAAAACAATTTCAGCGATTACTAATCAGCTGTGTCCCAATATTATTTATTTTTATCTATCATCGATAATAGAATTCCGAAAACCTAGACGAAAATACCCAAAGTTTATGAATAAATGTGTTTACGATTGTTAGAAATCTAATACGTATTTTTCCTTATTATTCTAATCTCACTAAAGATTTTATTTCGCTCTATCTAATCCCTGTGCAAAATATCGCGTTACCGAAAAGGAAGCCTTTTGTTTGCGCCGTTCCTAATTAGTGCTGATGTAGGTTTTTTGCTTCTTATTTTCGTGAAATTACTTTTCTAAAAATATAGGCAAGATGTTTTTAAAGGATTAAAATCCTAGACACTTATATTCATATTAAAGATAACATAGGTTAGAAATATCACTCGATTGGTTTCTCCAACGTCGAAGAACTAATTCGCTTGGTGAGAGGCGCGGCGGTAAACCTCTAGTAGCGGACCATAAATGTAGTATACGACCCATTCTATGACAATAAAAAGCTTCCTTTTTGTATCGCTACGTAGAGAGTCCTCGCTTTTATTCCCTTTGTTTCCAATTCCGCAGTTCCGAATAAAAAATGTTTCCTGCACCCCAAAATCGCTGTAGCTTGCATACTTACCATATTCTCAATAAAAAATCACTCTGAACAGGTTTTACACGATTCATTCCATTCGATTGGCGCCGAATGAAGAACGAACGGTATCTAGCTCGTATCCATTCACTCGTGCGGAGATTCCGCGGGACACTCCAATGTCGGGATTGATCCGCTCCGATTGATATTGCTCTGTGTCAAGGAATATTTTTTGCTCGTCCTGTTCATCGTTTATGATTGATATGTATCGCACATGATTTGTTGCGAAACGTGAATCAAAGATTTGCGGAAAAGTAAATTATTTTTGATTTCATTCTCGTACGTATGTTCGTTTGTTTCGTGTTTGTGTTCTGACAGTTTTGTTTGAATATAATATTTTAAATTAAGTATTTTAATATTTTTAAACGATTATTATACACAAATAATCTTTTTTACGTCTAAATGAATGAAATCAGGTATTTACAAAAAAGGGATTTTGTTCTACTTAAATATTATAATGACTTGAATCTAATGCAATATTTCAAATTAAAAAGTCTATTAAGAATGTCCCTTACGTAGGATTTAAATGATTGTAACTATGTTGTACCTAACCTAATAAGTACCCCAAAAGGCGTACGATACAGTGTAAGAAACTTTTAATGCATCAGAATGTTAACAGATTTTTACGTGCGTGGTTCTGACATGTCGTCAGTTATCAAATCAATGGGATAATTTAAATTATGAAAATGAAATGTTCAACATTTAATTACATTTAATGGTAGTCACGTAGTAAGTACACTAAGTACCATATAATATCATTTTTTAAATATTAACAGACTATGATATTAGCTTTATTCGAATGATATAAATTTTCATTACACCGAAATTTAATTCGTTTAATGACCTCAAACATCTTTGATGTCCAAGAAATTATTAATCATAGTTGCACCTACACTATACGTTTCAAAATGTAATGCTAACATGACGAAAATTCTCTGAAACTTGTCTTAAATTATTCATACTCACTATAACAGGTACGTTATGTCTCGCTACATAATTAACTTTGTATCGTAATATCACCTCGATCTTGTCCTCCTTTATATTATTAATACACTAAAACTCGTCAGTTCTCGTACCCTTCTACTACAAACTTTGTAACATGCTCCCGTTTACTAGAATTTTATGTTAAATCTGCTCCACAACGAATCCTTTTTTTCCATCTCATTCTGAACGCGCAATAGAACGTGTTTTTTGAGATATTTCCATTCTGGATTGTGGGGTCTTTGTTTTATTTCCCGAATAGAATAAGTTATGGCCGGGATTTAAGGGAATATTTTAGCGAGATTCTCAGCGACTATCGCAAGTTTCTTTATCTGTTAAACTTGCAGCTATTTTTGTTAAAAACTTCCAAGAGTTGAAGTATTTATTATACAAAAGCTCAAAGTTATCATTTTAGTTTTCTTATCTCGAAATATAAATGAGTTTTTAAGTAATTAATTTGGTACAGACGCTATGTGAAATTAGCTACAGTCTACTAATTACTGATAAAAACTATTTTATAGAGTGTATCAAATGTAATTAGAAAGAAAGATCGACGTGCCTCTAAAACATTACAAGATAATTAAAAACGTGAACACAATATTAATGTAGTCTATATAAACTTATGTTTACTTGCTGCGTCACTTAATAAAATTTGAGTTAGAGCGAATTCATTTTGAATTAGTCCTTAAGAGTAAGTTTAGTAAATTATGGTTCTATAACACTGTTTTTCATAAACTTTAAATACACTTGATTTGGCAATACGCCATGTCAAAATCGATATTTTATCCATTTTTGCAATGAAAACGAAATCACAAAAAAAATGGAAACGTTCTTGGTCAATTACTATGTAGGTAAACTTATAATTACACTTACCTCCACTGGGTATTGAAGCTGTAGTAGCGACGCAGAAGCAGTGCAGTAGTAATGAGAGCAGCATCTTGGTCGTCATGGCAACGCGGATCGCACTCATGTTCGCCTCATCATCGCTGACACCGGACCCCAGGCTGGCCACTCATTTTGTCTTCAGCTTCATTATGAAATGCGGCCAGTTACATCACTGGATTGAGGTGGGGTCTGTAACAAAGAAACCAATAATTTATTAGAGATTTCAGTTCTAGAAAAGTATTATTAGTAGTATTATTATCATTTACTTAATGCCCGGTTCCTATGGACAAAAATGTATCGTTTTGCTTACCAATGGTTGATTTTTTTAATGTCAAACTGGGCATATATATGGACTCGTAACCTAATTTTACCTGAGATAGCTAGTAAGGTATGGCGTCGCTACTATGCAAAACTTACATGGGACTTTGCTTCATTATTAGTAAACATACAACACTCTTAATTTTAACCAATAACGCTTTAATCATAGGAATCGGTCATTAGACGTAAATAGGTATCTTTTTATTTAGATGAAAAAAATCTATATCTGTACTAATATTATAAAGAGGAAAGATTTGTATTTTTGGATTTTTGTATGTAACGAATATACTTAAAAACTACTGGACCGATTTCAAATTTTTTTTTGCCTTTAGCAAGCTACATTATCACTGAGTAACATAGGCTACGGGCGGAGCCGTGAGGGCACAGCTAGTACATTAATATTTGTCTTGTTACATAATAAAACTTTAAGAAAAATCATAACACAAAATAACACTAACCCGTTAAAAACTAACAGTTCCGCCGACTGCACTGTTAGAATCTTCTACGCGTACTAAATCCATTAAACAAAGGGTATTAGTTGCAGAGCTGCAGCAACAATGCAATAATCAAATCATTACGTCATTAGCTGCGAGCAATCCCAGAGTTAAGCGTGGCAACACTGACAACTAGCCGCTGACCGCAGACTGATCATTTGGACCAACTTGATGCTAACCAGGGTTAATTGATAACGTCAGGTAGCGTTTCTGTGATGTAACATGTGTCTACTTACTTATGCATGGATTATTTGTCGAATCGATAATATGATTAAGATTTTAGTCATGATCAGTGTTTGGTTTAACAATAGTTTGGTTGACAGCAGCACAGTGAATGGTTACAGCTAGTTCACACAGAAACTGTTTACAGGATCCGTTTAAGCGGATCCGTTTTTATTTTGGTGATGGCACCTGCAGTTGAATGAGCGAGTTCACATACACGACAGTATTCCGAATCTAGTAAAAAGTACTGGATCTGTTATTTTTATTGCATCCTGTCTGCCAGATGCGACGCAGCTGCCATTTGTTTAACTGTTCCGTCAGTACAAATATGAACAACTCATCCAGTACCGACAGATCCGTTAAAACGGATTCGCTGTGTGAACGGGCGCTTATGGTTGTTACTCTATATTGTTCCGTGAACAGATCAAGTGTTGACTGTTGTGTGATTATAGACAAATAACATTTTTCTCTATCCTTTTAAGCATCTCTGTATTATACGTATTTATTTAATAACTATATTTTTTAGGAATTGAGGGCCACAGAACACACATACCTATTTTAATAACCTCATCTCTATTCTGTTTTTCAGGGAACATTCTTATAAGAGAGAGCTTATCCGAAAAGAGCATACTAAAATAAACCTCGATTGGCCTCACTTGGTCTATAGAAAGTCTAACTTTCTACCTTCCTTTTTGTTCAGCTCAGCTAACACCACCATCAATAGAAGATAAATTTTTATATCAGCTTAGACTTGAAATGAACTGGGAAAAATCTACTTTTCCTAAAACTAGGACGTCATGTAGCATGGAAACCAAACGCTGCTGCAGAGGTTTATAATTAAAGAGTACTCTGCTTTGGCACTGGGTGCCAAAAGTTTTTCAGGAGATAATCTTCGTGACACAAGTGTTGGTAGCCAAGAACTACTCGTTCGGGTAAATAAATACTATGTTATTCGGAGCGACCATCCGATACAAAAAAATGATATGGGTTGTTTTTCAATACATCAATGCTTGCGATAAACATTTTGATGTTTTTTTTATTTGAAAATAAGTTTATCTAACTTCATTTTTAACCCCCGACGCAAAAAGAGTGGTGTTATAAGTTTGACCGCTATGTGTGTCTGTCTGTCTGTGGCACCGTAGCTCTTAAACGGGTGAACCGATTTGAGTGTGGTTTTTTTTATTTGAAAGCTGGTTTTCTAGCGAGTGATCTTAGACATGTTTTATTAAAATCGGTTCAGCCATTTCAAGGTTATCAGCTGTTTTGTTAGCTGCGATAGGGTTCTTAGACGCATAATGTGTATTACTTTACTTTCAAACATACGTGTGAAATAAAATTTGTAACACTCATGTATGCTATACCTATCACTATGCAAGATTATGAAATTCCTGGTCTGATGCTGCAGCCAGGATAACCAGTGCACTAGTACACTCTTGAAAAAATAATAGCAGATATGTCGTGTTTGGATTCGTTTTGATCAGTATTTGATTCTACATGCAATTCAATGGTGGCGACATGATGAGCTGATTCTACATACAATGCAATGGTGGCAATAATACTAAGTTTAAAAAGTTTAAAATAAAAATTAAATTTAAAATTTAAAAAACCCCCGACGAAAAAAAAAACGAACTTATAAAAAGTCAAAAATAATAGTATCGTTGAGCCATCAAATTCGATTGAGTAACACAACACCTATATATTTTAATTACAGAAATTGATAGATGGCACGATAAGGTTTGCTCGTTGAAATGGCGATATAATATCACATCGGGGTACCGCTAAGTAAATTAGCTAGCTAGTAAATTAATAGATGGTCAATTTAATGAAGGGTCTGACTTACTTTAGCGGTACCCCGACGCGATATTATATCGCCATTTCAACGAGCAAACCTTATCGTGCCATCCATCAATTTCTTTAATTAAAATATATAGGTGTTACTCAATCGAATTTGATGGCTCAACGATACTAATATTTTTTACTTTTTAAAAGTTCGTTTTTTTTAACGTCGGGGGTTTTTTAAATTTTAAATTTAATCATATTTTTATCTATAAGTAGGTACCCGTTTTTGAATCTATAATATTGTTACAATTTTATTATCTATATTAAAACAAAAAATAATACACAACAGATAAGTGTACACAATTATTAACGTGAATACTAATCGTGGCGCGAACGGAGCTCCTGCCTGAACGGAAACCAACTGACTTGTTCCGCTGGGTGGCGCTGGCAGCGGCACCCGATGGAATGGTGTGATTTAAAATTACGTGGTGGAGGATTATTATTATTATAATACACGTTACACGTGTTTATTGCGCTAGCTCTGATCAGCATCAGAATCGGTAGCGACACATTATCTTTACACTTATACTTAAAACAAAGTCGTTCCCGCTGTCTGTACGCTTAGATATTTTAAACTACGCAACGGATTTTGATGCAGTTTTCAGCAATAGATAGAGTGATTCAAGAGGAAGGTTTATATGCCCCACATTAGTATCTAAATTACACCCGTGCGAAGCCGGGGCGGGCCGCTAGTGTTCAATAAATTAATGTACCTAAATAAAATTTAAATATGTTAAGAATCTTTGCAGGTATTCTTTATTTATGAAAACTCTTTATAACATTTAAGTATGTGAAGTGGATACCTATGAGGAATTACTTATTGCATAACATAACATCAAGCCTTGTATTCCCCAAAAGGTTCGGCAGAGGTGATTTTTTTTGTACACCCTCGTTTCGCCTGTTATGTTTAAGTCCCATGTAACAGTGGGCGAGCCTATTGCCATTAACCGGAAACAAATCCACACTCCAGGCTGCCACTGAGAATTTCCTAATGGAAAAACCCAATAACACTTTACCTGACCTGGGGATCGAATCCAAGACCCTATGTTCAGCAATCGCGCTTGCGACCACTAGACCAACAAGGCAGTCAGGAATTACTTATTATCCATACGGATAATAAGTAATTCCTGACTTCCTAAGGTATTTTTGTAACACGTATACACGTGTTACAAAAATACCCCTAAAGCCGAAAGGGGGTTAAAAGGTCCCTTGTAAAGAGTATATTGGCAATATATGAAAACAGTAGTATGACCCAAAAAAAAAGAATTTGGATAAAACATAAAATAATCATCATTGAAACGCAACCCTGAAAACATAAAACTAAAGAGTAGACTACCCAGAAAGTTATTTATATTCTTACCTAATTTCCTCTGAGAGGTAAATGACGACAACCATAAAAAACTACTTGATTATTTACATTTTTCTTGGGGAATTATGTAACAAGTTGTCTATTACGATCAAAATGGTATCGTCCGCCCCAATGTTCATAGTTAAGTACTTATTGGTTCGATATCTCATTCCTGAAATTACCAATTACTAAACCATAATAATAGAGACTCGAAATAATGGTGGGAACTAAGACCTCTCGCGTACCTCCAATTTAGTGAAACAAAATAAATAGATCAATTAATTAACAGTTCTAATAGATTGTGGTCTGGTTTCAAGATCGATGGGTTTTCACGGAATCATGGTTAGAGAAAAGACCACAAGAGTTTTAAAAGTAGATTCTCCGAAATAGATATTTTCCTGTTATATTTTTCTTTTAACAAAATGTCAGACAATAATGGAATAAAAAAGGGCAATGAATAAAACATTGCTCTGAAATATCGTCAGCCTAATTAAAATCTACTAAACGAAATCTAGATGCCAGCAATGCCCATAAAATGTTACAATGCCTAATATCAGAATAATTAGAGTACTTTCAAAAGCAAAATATTTAATGTCATCGTAAACTGTTAAACCTTACAGCGACTGCGTCACACAAAGGAATATCCAGAACACAAAGACGATCGTAAAACAATGAAACGTCCATTCGTACATTCGAAACAGAACATTACCTGCCCATAACATTATCGGCGCCATAAAGATCCTCGTTGTACCAAATACGTATAGCAAATGCTCGCAATTTACTTTATTGCAGTCTACGTATCACGGCCAGAACTTCGTGACCTGTCAGCATGCGTACTCCCGCTCGTTTCTTCTAAACGTAATCTGGGTTCAAGGAGGCGGGGTAGGTCAATACAATTTGGTTGTAGATATAGGTTTCGTGAGCTCGTTCCGCGACAATTTTTTTCAAGCCAAATTCGGTGCACGAGATCTCTATTTGTCAAACATGCCCCGGGGGGCGCGTTGGTGCCATGCAGAGTGTCGCCATTGTGCGGCATGTAAACCGAGGACTGCGCGATGGTGTGATGTTACCATACATTTTGGGAATGTAACGCGTAATAACATTATATCGTCCGCTTCATTTTCAGAGCTGCAAATATTAAGTTGGATTTTAGCACTCGCTTAGGAACGACTGTACTAAGATTCACGTGTATCATGTTAAACATTTTGCACGTACGTTTTATGGTGTCTTTTTACACCATATTTTCGGATAATATACAGATATTTTACAAACAAAGTTTGAACATACAATATTTTCTTGGAAAATTCCTACAGGCAGATTTTTTAATTTAATATTAATATCCATTTAGTTTATAGACATTAGGTATTATTCAAAGACTGCATCCAGAGAAAGGGGCTCTCCCATTCAGTGTAGCGCGACAAGTGTAGTATTTACAGTTTGACTTAATAACCACGCTGAATTGATAATTATTTCGAGAAATTTGTTTTATTGTTAAAATTTAACCTAGGTACCTATTTTTTTTCAAAAACAGCGTCTTTGAATAATTCTTAATGCCTTAAAAAAATTTGGATGGTGATTAGTAGATCATCCTGTATTCCTGTATTCATGCTCATGCCATGGTGAAAAGATTAGCCAGTCAGCAAGGTTGGTAGCGTGGCTGACTGCCCAGGGTGCGTCGGGCGTACTAAGTCCAGAGATACCTCATCATGATATCAAAGTACGAATTCCCAATGTGTAAACATAGATAAAAATCCGGCCAAATGCGAGTCGTACTCGCGCACCGCGGTTTCCGTACCGGTTGAGGAAATATTTTATTACATATAAAAAAAAAAATATTTTTGGAACTAAGTTTGTCTAAGTTTGTTTGTAAAATATACTTGTTGATTTCTAAAAAACTGTGCTAGCTATAGACATTATTTTATTTTTCCTGTAATATTTACATAAACATCCATCAACTCTATTTATTCCAGACGTTTAGTTAGCATTAGTAGTTTCTGAAATAAGCAGCTGTGACAGACAGACAGACGAAGTCGCACCATAAGGGTTCCTTTTTTTCCATTTTGGTACGGAAAAAGGAAAAAATAAGCCTTGATATTAAGGAAAATACTTCGTGAACATTAATCTAATTGCTTCGCCAATTTCACAAAGAAATATAATTTCTACGTCGAATTACGACCAACGTTTTGTTAAAAATATTATCTTTCCAGTAAAACTTAGAAGTACGTCTGCTCGAAACACTGACATTACCCGTTCTAGAAACTTGAGTAAAAGCAAAATACACGGTTTCATCTGTAAAACAATTTGTTTCCGGCAGCCAGCGGACGTTTTTTATCCAACACTCGCTCCACTAATTAGTAAATGAAAGTTTTAGTGGGAAAAAATGAACCAAAGTCTTCGTACGTTTAGTTTCATTAGTACTAAGCTAATTAAAAGTTCTTGACCTTGCTCATCTGAGTCCATCAGTTGTAACGTCTTAGGGTTTTAAATAACCCTACTTGAAAAAGCAATTTTAAATAAACTTTAATTTTCTAATTTGTATACGTAATACATTTTTTTTGTAAAAACAGATGAATACCAAGTTTTGTTTTAATTTTGGTCAATACCGCCATAGTTATTCGACTAATCAATCATCTACGGTATTCCGGTATTCGGTATTCCAACTAAGATAAAACAAAAATTCATCAAAGGCGTCAATTTTCTTTCGACATCCCTGTAATGTTATATTAATTTCCGCCTTAAGTCGATTATCGAGAGGATACACGTCTTAAAAGCTTTTATGATCACAGTCAAGTTACCGTTGTCTTAGTATAAGGGCATTAATATGTCAAACTCCAAAGGCGGCAGCGGCGCAGTCCTTTGTCGCAGCGGAATAATTAACATAGTTTACGATCAATTTAGTTTCCATCCATAACGCACACATCCCGAATCGTTTTCCGACTAAACACAGTGTCAGTTTACGACTAACATTCTGAGAAAGATAATGGAAGACTAATGCTAACTTTGTAGAGAGACATTTTATGTATTTTGTACAAAACTATGCAGTGCCGTACCGACGCGTCTCATAGGAATATTACTCGTATTTTATTAAAACTTACCTTATATTATATCTTTTAAGAAAAAGATACTTACAAGAAAAGTTTTTAATGAAACCTACTTGTCTGTAATGTGACCTTAAATTTTGGATATTATTTATGTGGCCATTATATCATTATTTCGTTACGTTAACGTACTTTAAGTTCTATGTGAATATTATGTTACTTTTATCCTATTATAAAGGCATAATTATTGCTTTTTACTGTACAGTTCATTAAAAAGCAATAATTGTGGGCGTAGTCCAAACTTTATTCTAATATATATCGTTTGACATCAATCAATAGTTAAATCACTAGAAAGCCAAGCGAAACAATAACGCAATCAGATGACATTGAAGTGACCACAGTTGAGGCTGAAACTAATACCATAATTCTGTAGCGCAGCTACATTGATGACCGTCGGGGCGAATTGTGCGATGACCTCCTCAATCCCTGCCTAATCTCTATCCAGATTACAATCCGACCGGCCTATTTGTACATTAAGTGGGCCTCACCCATTAGTTTGAAGAGGCTCGTGATTAAATCGATCCGTGAGTGAGTTTGGCACTAATCTGACGATAAATTTATTTTGCTCACAAACTTGTTGCAAACACGTATAAATTGTTGAAGTATGTTTGGAGATATAGCTTACTTAAATTTCTTTTCATAATGATAAAACGCGATGAGACTTTGTTAAGAAAATTGTTAACGTGCAAATTGTTAACTGGTTATAAAAAAAATATTTTTCAAATAACAACTTCACTTCAAATAAAGGGTCATTATAATATGTATTTCTAGATTACTTTGCGTTACTAGAATATTAGTGAATCAAACGTCAAATCACAAAGGGGTTACACAATGTCGATTTTTGTTTATTCATGAATGACGATGTTAGTTTCTGTATAAAAATAATGACAGATAAATCCAAATTATATGATGACAGATCTGATTGCGGGTCACGGGTTATAGGTAGTCATTCCTCCTACAGATAAATATCAATTAACATAAAAGTGACGTAGGTATCAAACACAGGCCCACATGTTTTGCAACTCTGCTCGCGCTACCAGACCAATGTGGCGAGTCAAATCACATTGCGAAGCTTAATATCCCAACACGGTTCGCGCTAAGTCGGACGCGTGCCAAAGCCAGATTATTGTTAGTCGCCAGTGGGTCTTTGCACCAATCGCCACTTGGCACCAGCCCCGTGCACACGACTGTTCTTTATTTTCATCTGTCAACACGAATTTATAAAGTTCGTAACTATAATAAGGCCGTAATTTTACCAATGTATGTCGCTAGGCACTCGTATTTTTTATTTCTCGTATTTTAGTATGATATAATTTAGGTGAAAAGAAACAATAATTTCTTCTCTACATATGCGTTAGACACGTGGTGCCATCCGAAGAAACACAAAAACATTTATGTCACGTTTTATTATTATAAAGTAATTAAAAGCCACACCAAACGTGTGAATAAAACCATTAAAGCAACAAGAACACTTCACTTTAGCGGTGTCCTAGCGTTCATTAAAGGGTGGAGTACCTCAAGGCAGCGTAATGGGGCCGCTACTTCTCCCCCTTGTTATCTCATACGATGCCTCCTTTGTGCGACCGTATTGTATACACTGTTACTTGTATCTGTCCTGTTAGTTCCGAGCTCCACCTGCAGCGATCGTTAGGGCCACACGGTTACCGCACTGTTTGTATTGTACAATTAGTTTAACTGAACTGTTTTGAGTTTGTAAGTTTAGTGGTACTTCGTCTGTTTCTGTTACAGATTTGATTTTGTAATGTTGTTGTTAGCCGCTCTTGTGTAGTGTTCTCCAATGTTTGATTTTATATGTTTATCTGTTACTAGCTTACAAATCCAGTTAATTAGTGTCAAGAAATTTTCTTTCCTTTAGTTTTCTTTTTCAGTAATTGGGTCCTAACAGGCACAAACAATGATTCTTGATTGTATTAAAAAAAATGTTTCAATATTGATTGACCCCAGCATACGGAGCGACACGGCATTAATCCGTTCACGATATACACAAAAAACACGGAATAAATCTCACCGCTATCGAAAATTCCATCAGCATTTCATACATTTAACATATGTTTCCATTTCATTGACCGATGCTGCAAAGAGCATTATTTCCAACCAATGCAGGCGAGCATTAACACCGTACAGATAAGATAAATAATTTCCAAGGCGCGATAGAAAAGATGATGTCAATAATTTATTATTTTCGTTTCCTTTTAAAACGATGCCATTAGCGTTCCGTTGAGTGCTCCCCTCTCGTGCTCGAATATTCCGCTTCTAAAGGGAATTTTCTAGAACAACCTCACCGTTACCGTGAGGATGTCTAAATTTTATCTTGCATTAAGTAAATCGGGCTTTTTGCGAGTAGCGCTTATCAAATTTCTCTGTCTGCCACAAATGGCGAAGATAAATGTATGTTTGATCGGATATCAAATTTTCGCTTCCAAGTCTAGAAGTCTTTCTTTTGTCGCTGGCGTGAGTAATGATGATGAGTATAGCAATTTTCTTAACATTTTTTCATATTTTGGAGTCTCATTGGCAAAACAGCTCCAACGAGTCACAAAATTCTTGCGACAACTCTGTGGGGCACATTTATATGAATCAGCTAGAAAACACTTTACGATTGACTCTTTGGACGGCGTTCAAAAGCCCGTTTTAAATGAAACTGTAATACTTGAAGAACTCTTTGACTGAAAAAAGGTTTATAAGTAAGAAATTTGTTCAAGCCACTCAAAAGGCCTATATCTGTCGTAACTGCATTATCCGATAGAGGCTCACCCGCTGAAAGAGAATCCAAAGTGGCTCTAATGAGACCAACACAAAGGCTATCAAGTTGTACAGTGAAAAGGTCGCGGTGACGTAACCGCTCTGTAGTGCTTCTTATAAAACGTCGATTACCGTTCAAGCGTTCCCATTGTACTAAACCCTAAAATGGCCCGAGGCTGTCGGTAGTGCGTGGGACCATTATCGCTGGCTCTTTTTGTCCTCACGTCCCTTTTTTGCTCACAGTCCCGTGTAAGACAGATACGGAATGGGTAATAATTGGAGTTAAAACCTTTTTTGTTGGTGTCGTTTTGGATTTTAATGCGATTTCAGTCCTTTTAACTCGTTCTCTTGATTTCATTTTACAAGTCATTAACTTGTATTAATTGTTGTATGGTGTACGAACAATTACATTCCTTTACGTTACATTCAATGTGATTCGTCCTTTTGAAATCGTAAAATTATTGAACAAATTATGATCGCTTTTGGGCCTTAAAACGAAATGAATGCGTTTTATTATACCGATGATTTTATGTGTCTATTCACTTAAATTACATAATAATTTTATTTCTACGCTCGTTCACTAGTCGTAAACTTCGTGATTTTTCTAAATTGAATTTTCATCGATGCTGTTACCAGCTCAGCTTCATTTTGCACAAAATGAAATTTGTTTGATGAAGTTAGGAGAAAAAATATCACAAGGCAATCTAAACGAAAACAGAGTTAGAAAAATAAAACGTGATTTTGATTCCACAGAATTTTTTGAAGCAGATAATTCACCGCATTTTTATAGCCGGAGCAGAGATTTAACTAAAATGCATAGATATCAAGGCAAGTTGTATCTAAAAAAGATCAACAAAACGAATATTTGGAATGTGATCTCGAGCTTATCTGCTCCCTTTGTAAATGAAGTAAGGCCCGTTGTAAAACAGGATTAAAGAGATTCGGCTAAATTTCGCTGAAAACCGTTTTCCCTTGCGTTTTTATCCGGCCGAGTTTTGTAAAGAAATATGTGTAAATAGTAGTAGGGTGCACCTCATTACCGCGAGACCCGGCCTGGGTGGGATGAACGTGAAATTAATTTACGACTTAATACAACGGTGCTGTTGTACATACAGTTTCGGTGGAAGTGTGAGACGAACAGCGAACATAGAACGTGCACAGCGGGAGAGTCTTGTAGCTTAATGAATCATGAAAACTGTCTCGCCCGGTGAAGGGCGTACACTCGTAAAATGTTTTTCTTGCCAATAAAACGGTAAGCACGCCAGCAATTTGTTAGATTTGATTTGGAGGTAGATACTTCGTATAAGAAGCTTTTTGCTCCTTTATAAAGTTAATGGAAGAATAGATTCCCGTAACAATATTTATTTTCAGAGGTATTGGGGTAGATATTATAAGAAATAGGGCTATTTAAAAAATATCAGTTCGTTAATGTAGTTATCATTTCAATTTCATCATTAACATACTTTTTAGCATATTTTCTTACAAAATCACGAAATTGATAATGTAATGCTTCTATGATTTTAAAACCCTTTTAGTATTTATGCATGCATCAAGTAAGCTCCAATAAAACATAAAGTGATTCCCGCACATGTATATTCGTTCGTACAACTCCACCATTACAGGCATTGCCCCAGCATTATTTAGTGGCGATACTTATCACAAATCCCATCGCTTACCACTTGCGCCATAATATCTTTCATCTCGGATAAACAAGTCAGCGAGTCTCGGAATTTCTTAAAGCCTCCTGTTAAATAAAGTTTAGAGCCTTTCCAACGTTTGGGCGGTGATTTTGAATTTAATTTTTCGGCTTAGCTTTCTTTACCCATCAAAAGAAAAGTAATGGCTCATTTTGTATTATGAATTTTTGACACAATGTAGGTACTGAAGATGAGTTCGAGTCGAGTGTTTGAGATATTCTTGAAAAGATACCACTTCTATTTAGATTCTCGGTATTCAATTTAATGTTTGATAATTGGAAATTGTAGGATTTCTTTTCATTTGATTACATTGGACTATCAGTCTGTTTGGTTTATAATTTTGTTACTATAAATAGGTATTAAAAAGTAGAAAATAACAGTTAGGCCTAACATTATAATATCTAATATATAAAGTTAACACGACAACTTTTTCAGGATAATTGATGGCACAGTACTGAGGAGCTGTTTTCAACTCGATTGTATACAGATTCATGATAAAGCCAACACCACTCCAGCATCATAGTTAACTGCTTTTACTATAACCACAGCTCGCGTCCTTTGTTTCACGAATATTATTATGTTGTTTATTAATATTTTTTCATATTACATATTAATATTTTAAAATATTTCCACATCAAGAGTAGTAAAAATATTTAAATGTAGTAGCCCACCGGCATCGGGAACAGGGTCCACGTTACCGACGGTCAGAACTTCAAAGACAGGATCCTCCTAACAAATCGCGCCGTGATCAAGAGTAGGTACCGCCTTCTGTTTCAAGTCCTTGATCAGGCTACCTAACGAGAGCCTCTTCAGATGTTGACTAGACCTAATCATTGGTCGTAACGACTATCGGGAAAATGACTGCAGAGTTAACATTCCACATGTCGACAACCTCGTGTGCTCAGTCTAAATATTTAATTTCTTTAGTCATAATAACCACCACTTCCCAATAATTGTCATTTGTAATCACATTGCTCCGGCGAGCAAACCTATTAGCGAACACAAATTCACTAAAACGTTGGAGGCCGTTTACGTTCACTATGTTAGAGGTGGAACTGTGATTGCTATCACAGTCTCTGGTACTATTAGTTTAGTTGAAAGCTCCAAGTTCTGCTCGCTCCAAGAAAAC
This sequence comes from Amphipyra berbera, assembly GCA_910594945.2. NCBI lineage: Eukaryota > Metazoa > Arthropoda > Insecta > Lepidoptera > Noctuidae > Amphipyra > Amphipyra berbera. The sequence goes on along the minus strand of OU343136.1, from coordinate 501,134 downwards.
TTTTACAATGGTTAGTCTAACTTAAGGTAACTTATTATTTACTCTCTTATGACGATTATTATCAGAACCCCTATGTTTAAAAATATACTTTAATGGGCTGATATTTTAACAATCAGAATTTTAACTAAATTTCTATAACTGTATACTTTAAAATGAATTATAAACAAATTGAGATGTTCAGTCATGAATGGTATTGATTGACACGTCCATGATTTTACTGGAATATAGTATAGCGTTATACTTCAGAATCAGATCATCATGTCATCATGGATGACGATATCTCACATCTTATTTAAAATCAGATACAAAATATCATCCTTACAATAACATCTAATACCTTTAAACGAGCAATTCTTGTATATATATATATATATATATATATATATATATATATATATATATATATATAATCTGAATCTCGGAAACGGCTTCAACGATTTTCATGAAGTTTAGTATGCAGGGGGTTTCAGGGGCGATAAATTGATCTAGCTAGGCTTCATTTTCAGAAAACGTCGATTTACAAAAAAACCGAGCAAAACTCGGTCATCCAGGTACAGTCACGAGTAATAATATGTATACACAGCGAAATTAAAAAGCGATTGTCTTCTAAAATATCTATTAGAATTATGAAATATTTAACACATAATTTTTACAATTACATACGAATTACTGTTTCGAATATTTCTTAATTACACTTTATTCTATAAAACAAATTCGCTTTTTAAGTTAGCAATGTGTATACATATTATTACACGTGACTGTACTTCTAATAAACTACGTCCATTGCTACCATTACTAATCAGTCCACCAAATCCCACTGCCATCCCTATTCGCAATGTGACGCAGGTTCAATGGCAGCGCACACCGCACGACAGCGCTGCGGTCCCCGCGGCCGCTCCGTCTCTGTACTTATGTAAACGTTACCGAGTTTATAGTGCACCGAGCACGGTTGATGATAATGTTTAGTTGTGAATATAAGCCTTATTTGGATGAAGATTAAAACATAAACAATTTTTGTAAGGAAAATACACAAATTCGTACCTTTCTTTTAAAAAGTTGGTTGAAGTAATAAGCTTATTTACACATCATGAAAAGGCTTACTAAAACTTTAAACACTAATAGAAATCCAGTATAATATTGCGTTGTATTATGCAAGTTAAACAATACGTTTCTTCCAAAACTAATACTGTTCTAATATCACGGATTATGTATGTACTTCAGGTCATACAGTTTACAAGCGCCTTGGAAAGCGATAGTTAGCAACGTGTTATTACTAAAGCTATATCAAGATCTAGAGCATCACGTACCGTACCTACACGTGATTTCAACTATAACCTACACTCCGTATGGCCTACAAAGATAAAACATCTTACGACTAAAGTTATGACAGTTACGTGAACCTGATAATTCCTGCTGCGATCGACACGCAGCCTCTCGAGTTCCGAGTCGCGGTGTTGCGGTAAGAACCTGTACAATCTGCCGTAAGCGACAACTCGGTCGGTAATGTGCGCCCGATCTTATGGCAAGGGTCGCCACCATACATTTTCTTGCTATGTTCGATACGCGATTGATTACATAAGCTTTAATTATTAACAAAACATTAGTGAATTTGTAGATGACTAGTTTTTGTAATTTCCTGGATATAGGGAAATGGTTCGAAATTAATGGTTAGCTATGTGTTGGTAAAATAATATCGTTCTATTTCTGCAAATGGTTGTCGAATATTAATCAAGTACTAATAGACAGCCACCATTTATGGAATGTTGCAGTAGAACTAAAAATCTATTATTAAAAAAATCACTGTCACATGATAGTGAACATTAAAGAGCAAATATTTCTAATGCCTGATACAAATAACTCTTTATAGTACTTGACACACAATATCCATTCACCTGACGCCTTACATCGCATAAACAATATCAGGAGCTCACGGCGTATAATAATTTCAGTCGCGTCGACGTCGCGTCCACGTGGGCGGAATAGCGGTGCAGCCACATAATATGCCAAGCCACGGTACAAACACGCTGCAAATTGAGGTCTGCACTAGGAAATATTTGAAATGATTCGTCAGAAAGGTCTTGTGTAACCTATACTTGAAAATATAAAAATATATCAAATATTTTGTGATAATGTGGATACAACTTGTAGTTTTGTATGTAATTTGAATGAAGAATTTTCGGCTTTTGTTTAATTAAAACCGAACATGGTTTTAATATAAAAGTACAATGCAGAAAGCACTAACATTCTGCAAACAGTATCGGATATTTAAATACTCCAATTTAGGCCGACAAGGACAAAAAAGTTCAAAGACTAAAATCTTAAATTACGTCGTCTACAAATTTTTACGTACTTTTTATGTGACTGCTAAAATATTACGTCTCTTAATTCATCACGACGTAGCTTTGTAAAGGCGTCATTCCTAATATTTATTACATGCCCTCGTATATTTTTCTAATTCAACACAAAGGTGACACTACAATCCCGGATAAGAATAGCGTTTGTGAAAGCGCCTTAATTCGGATGCCTTCATATAAAGGTGTGATTTAGTGCCCGGGAACACTATTTATCACCTCAACTCGGAGCTCCGGATAACCGGGAACTCAGAGTAGTCCAACTTGAGAGTTGAGTTACCGTCGTAATTAAAATGCATGCTACACTGTTCCGTATAAATTATCATATGATTATTAACTTTTTGTTTTAATGACGGAAAACTCTTTATAGGGTCGTAACTTTACGGGATTCTAATGGGGTTTGTTTTATGTCGCCCCTGAGAGGACCGGACTTTATTGTCTGTACTGTAACGAAAATAAGTAATAATCGCTGTCCTTCTGCAAGAATTCCAGTGTAATAAATCCGTGGCAGAAAATAGCTACATAGGTCAGACAGAATTATTCTCCGGCGACTTTGTTAACGACGCCTAGAGGACTGAATAACGTATTATTTTCAGTCCAACTCCTAGAATTTTGTTACAATTTTATTGTTCACCCAGAGGCTTTGGAATAATCTTTTTTACAAAACAAATTGAAGACACGACAAAGAAAATTTCTAATTCAATTGTAATTTGTCGATATTCCTTTGATACGCCTTGAAGCGTTTCATAAGGAACAAATCGTAACGATCACCAAAGGCTCACCTACAATTAAATAAAATAAAAACAAAGCGGAGCGTAGTCCTGTACTGCCGAACAGTTCTCGTTAAATCGTCACGGTTCATAATCCCGGGTTATCGGGATTGATTGGCAATCTCTTTAAACGCGTGCACAGCTATTGTAAGCAACAAATTGTTCCGCTCTTCGCGCAACAATAATTGCTTTATTTTTCACGGTAAAAAAACAACACTTAAAATAATATGAATAACGTGTATTTTTTTGAACGATCTAAGTCATCTGCTGAAGAGATTTCAGGATGATCTCAGTTTTATTTAGTAGTAGGCGATGTAATTTTGCTTGGCATAAGCAAAACAAAATTTTTTTTTTCCTATCAAAATGCAAACTCGTTGCGAGAAAAATAATTGCGGTTGATTAATTTAAGCAAACGTACTTTAATTTCGTAACCTTTACCTCTTTTATTTTGTACCTACATTTTTCCATTTAAATAAACCTTATGTTTTCTGTTTTTGCCGTGGTGTAGATCTAATGGATATTTGATAAGTAACCAACTGCAGCTATTAAACCAATATCACACAACGTTCTACAAAACAGATCTTTTACAGACTATACCGAAGAACCTTCTACGGGATGATATTTACCCGTTCCTACTGATATTTAGTCGCAACTAGTTCGACTAGAAACCGTCCCCAATATAGTTAGCAAAAGGCTAGGCTAAATTATATTTAGATGCGGTGAATGCAGTGGCTATTCCTGCGCTTACAGCAAAAGGTGCCCGAGAAACACCGTAGTTGTTTTAGTCGGTAGGATTCCGACTTAAGCCTTCACCTTACTTAGGTGGATGGTATTATATTGTCCTATAAAAAAAAAGCCAGATGGAATCTACCTAAAATAAATATTATACTATGAAGAATGAGTTAAGTTTTCTGCACGCTACACACTTGCGCTTGCACCACACATTGCCGCGTTAAGACGCGTTTTAGCTGCGTCAAATTATGGATGATTGATGCGTCAGCGCCCGCTGCCAAAACGACGGCCATAGCGCTTTATGGTACATGTAATCACGCACTCTTATTGGGTGCGTGATTTGTAGTGGCAGCGAATTAGCAGAAATGTGAGGAGAGTAGCAGTGTTGCAGTGATGGGTACTTAGTGTTTAGCGTGTTGATTGATACGGTTATTGTTTAGTGGGAAGTATGGTGTTATTGCTAGTAGTACTGTATTAAATGAGGTAGCGGTAGATTGGATGATGGAAATAGCGAGGAGTCATAGTAATGGTGTAACTTGGAGACGCCTATGATAGGTTGATAAGTTGACTAAAATAATTATTAGGGTGATCTTAATAAAACAAAATCAAAATACACCTACTTTTGATATGCGACGATATACTGTATTTGAAGTTGAATAACCTGTAATTTTCCTAGATATCGCTACTGGCATATCAGTCTGAATCTATACAATTTAAATCGTCAAGTTTTTCAATTTAACGATTCAGACATGCATGGCGGGTTTCAATAAAATTTCTGCATGCCTTAAATCACTGGCAACAGTGTAGAAATTTCATACTATTTTCAAGACAAGGGCTAGCCACATATACTATACAGAGTGTAAACTAATTCGTATAATTCCTTAAAACCTGATCCACTTCTAGGTATGAAGAAATTACACCAATTCGGATGCACCGTGTTTGCCTATTGCTCATTGTTCATAGAATTTGTAGGTGCAAACTATTGAGCGGCTAATCCAAATTAAATCCAATATTAACACTACCGAGAATTTAACTGGGAACTAACTGTAAATATAACTTACTAAAATTAACGCAATGATTTACTGGAACAGGCGTTGTTTGTGAAATTCCACTGTCATAACAACACCTGGGTTCGTACTGTTAAATGTTTTGCTTCATGAAATATACGGATGCGTTCTACATAACTTATCGGTTAAAAAATAACATATGTATATATACCTACCAATGCAACATGTATCTAGTATTTATGAGTTACGTAGGTAACGTAGGAAGCAATTAAAAAAAAATTAAACAAAATTATAATAATTGACGATATCTTTTAAAATACATAACATTCCTTAGCAAGATTGTTTCTTATCAGCAACATTATCAATTAGTCCAATAATACAGGTGGTGTTTCGTTGCAAAAACAATTCTTTCGACGTTTTGGCTGAACACAAGATCATTACACCTTTGACGACTTTTCTCTCTTCCTAATAGTTTCGAATTTGGCCCACCAGTCCCATTTTAATTTCTCAACCTGTATATATAGCAGTGATAGCGTAGTGGTGTGACCGTCGGATTACCAAGTTATAGGTCTCGAGTACGAACCCAAGGCACGCACCTCTGACTATTCGGATTCATGTGCGTATTGCATAATTATCACTCGCTTAAAAAAGGTGAAAGAAAACATCGTGAGGAAACCGGCACGCCTGTGAGATATTTCTCGACGGCATGTGAAGTCAAGTCAGAGGCCCATGGGCGGCATAAACTCTGAACCCAGGTACGTCACTAACCACACGAAAAGAAGAAGAAGTAAGACCCTGTATATTATTTACCTAGTTGTACGAGGCGCAGTTGTCTTTTGCAAATATTTAATTTCATGTAATCCTCCATTCTAATTTCAAACAACCAAAAATCGTCGCATGCAAGTAAACCGATACAAACATACCATCCTGTACATAAACAAGGCGATCACTTGGCTTCGTTTAATTCCGCCGTACAAACAGCCGCGGCGCGAGTTTATTTGCAGCCGCGCGATATTGCGCCGACAAGCGCGTTTTATCGCGCGATCCCACCAAATTTGTCTTCGGGATTCATTCTCTACGATATTGGACCGCGGTTTATCGCATCGCCGAATTTACGTACGTTCGCCTGTTTATACGAACACCCGTTTATATTTACCCGTTTTTATTTCCGGATCGATATTCTAATGGAATGTTTTCTGTTTATTGATTGTAGTAAACGTTTGACTTGCGTTTATGTGGGGTGCTTTCAGGTAGACGTTATTAAAAACATAAAAGCAAACCAGTCTTTTTATTATGTCCGTATAAAAATATCTGCTCGGGTAAGTCACAATGCGCAATATTTTAGGCAGATGCCCGAAGTGATTGGAATTGCTTAAGATATTACAAAAACATGATCAACTTTGTGGAATAATTTATGCGGTATATGAATTTTAGTAAACCAACCAAGAAAAAAAGAATTAGATATGAACCAGTACCCTATTACACATACCGGCACTAGTTTATCTATACATATAATAAATCTGTAGACTTGGCGTGTCTGTACATAGCAAATATTTTGAAAAAACCTGGTTGGGGTGGTAAACGTTAACCAATAGAACCCATTTTTAACATTTTTGGAATTTTTGTCTGTTTGTCTGTTTATCTGTTTGTATGTTTATCTGTTTATTTGTGCAAACATCACGTAAAAACAACGGATCCAATGTTGTTGACTTTTATAAAAAAAATTGTGCTTATCTCCGTGTAATACATCGTTTTTGTTTCATCGCAATCGGTTCACGCAATCAAAAGATATGCGAATTTTAAGTTTTCTAGAAGAACTTAGCATGTGCATGTTTATACCATTTATTTTCAATAGATGGCGTTACGTGTATCAAATCACGTTGAGAGGAAATATATTACAACGAATAAATCCACAGATTACCTAATATTAATTGTTGAATTGGTACCTATTCTCAGTCTACGGAAGGTCTATTGAAATGCTATCTTTATGAAAAAGGTACTAAGCTTTAATAAAAAAAAATCGAAGATATTGTTATTTAGAATTTATTAGGTACCTATCTATATGAATGGTAGTGGAAGAGAAATACACTCAATTTCATAAGTGAGTGTATTCATAACTGTTAATAGTGCAAGTCAATACGATAGATTAATTTCAAATAATTATCCAGTCTAACCTTACCCGGGTCACTCACATGCGTGCAAAAATTCGTACATTGCACGAATGTTTTCCGTTTGTATGGAAAATGTTCGCATAGTCATTGCGAATGTCAGTCCCACACTTGTGGGTTCGCGTATTCGTGCGAATGTGAGTGACCCGCATTAGGATACCGGCATTGGCCAGTTACTGGGTTGCGGAGGTCTGATGGCAGTCGCTCCGTGTAAAATACTGGTATTCAGCCGCATCTGGTTAGACCGGAAGCTGACCCCAACATAGTTGGGAAAAAGCTAGGATTAAGAAGAAGAATTTGAAATACTCATATATTTTATTAATACCTATTATCATAAATTTGTGGACTTGCCGTGTTTGACTATTGGAAATACTTTTTAAATAATAGTGGGAGTCGTTAAAAGATAAGAAAAAAAATCCATTTCGTACATTTTTTGAATTTTTGTCTGTTTGTCGGTTTGTTTGTTTCAGTGTGATTGACTTTTATAGACAAATATTGTGCGTATCTCGGAGTAACATTTAGTTTCTGTTTCATCCTAATCGGTTCGTTCAATCTAAAGTTATTAGAATTTAATGTCATTAAGAAACAATTAGCATCATTTGATGTAACATATTTGCTCAATAGATGGCGTTGCGTGTATACTAAATTACGTAATCTATTTTCCGTTCAGTTTTAAACGTGTACAGTTTCCGGTTAGCTTATGTTATGCTATGAAGCTGCTTCTCGCACGATTAGCTCTCTCCTGTATACCTAAGCAATCTCAGCTATCTTTATGCACACATCCCTTTTTTTATCGTTGGAAAATCCTCATCGATGTCCCTCGCTCGGGGAAGGCGAGGGGGTCTGCCGAACTCATAACGGCTAAATACCAACGGTGTCCCTCCTTCTGACCTAAGGCCGGGGTCACGGGATTCGCTATTGCATGCACTGCAACCCCGGCAAGTCTTGGCCCAACAGCTTCTTCTGGTGGATCTCTCCAGTGGTGGGGCAATTTGATGAATAAAGTTGTAGTGTTGTAATGTCTTTTGATGAATAATGTTATTATTATTATAGGTTGTCACTAACAACACAAAAAAAAACATAAAAAAATTGTCCCCTGCCCCACTTCCTTCTGAGAGGCGCACGCGGAACACGGCGCGCCATCCTCCCGGGCCTGTTACTGGTCGGGCGACGGGTCCCCTAACCCGCCGCCCGCAGGCCACTCACTAGGGTTGGCCGGAGATCGTCACGCACCCTCCGACGCCCGGTGCGTCTAGCCGGAGAAGGGAGGGAGGAAGACGCCTCCCTCTCCCTCTCCGCTACCTCCTTGGTGACCATCACCTCTTCGCAAAAGGAAGCGACGGCCTCCCACACACCCTCGCTCCCCGCCATGGACAGAACCACAGCCGGAAGCGAGAGGTCACCACCCACTGCCGCTACCAGGTCAGGGCGCTGCGCTGTCCACGCAGCGCACACTTACAGCGTCTGCTGCGCCGTGTCCTCCTGGCAGTCCACACAGTGGTGACATCCGAGCGTCTGCTCCCGGTCTATACGACACAGGTACTTCCCGAAACAGCCATGTCCCGAGAGTACCTGCGTCATCCGGACGCTGGGGGCGCCATGACGCCTCTCCAGCCACATGCGCACATCCCTGGTGTTTCTACTACTAACATTGTTCACAGGGAAACCTTATTATAATACGGTTTAAGACATTTATTTTCTCAAAAGATTTACAAAATCACTTACAGAGAAAATACAATATTTATAACTTAAAAACTAAATTAAGCCGATTGGCGCAGTGGGCGGTACCATGACAAATCAGATTACAATTTTAACAATAAAACAGTGATGGTGTTAGTAATAGGGTAGTTGCAGAAAAAGTATTCACACAAAGTGTACGACGTCGTATGCGCACCGCCATTGCGGGTAAATGTAAGTGAGGTGAGGGATACAATATAATGTTTATTAAGGCCCATGACACAGTAACAATTTAATTGCGATTAAAGTAATTAGTATTATTGTGTTCGTTCATTTATCCTTTTTTACTTTTTTATCTTATTACTACGATACATAAGTAACTATATCGAATTTATTTAGTATATTGTGAAATAATATGTTAAAGTTATTGTTGTAAGATTTAAGTTAGTTGTAAGATTATTGTTGTAAATACATAAATATATTTAAATGTAATTTTACACAGAATAGAATATAATGTATATATTATTATATTATGTATGTATGTGTGTGTCAGGTATTTTTATATGTTACGTTCAATGTATATGTACAATACATAATTATGTGTTTGATTAATTTTTATAAGAGATATAATTGTTTAAATTGTATGTGTGTTATAATCTTGGTAAGTTATTAGCTGTTAGACAGAATATTAAGTTCTTATTAATGAAAAATCCTTTAAAATGTGGCTTTTTAGTAATTTTTTGAATGTGAACAGAGATTTTGCTTCTTTTATATTCTTAGGTAATTTGTTGTAATGTTGGGCCCCCTCATATAGAATACTCTTTTTTCCGTAGTTCGTTCTAGGAATTCCTAAACGCAGGTTATTAGCCTGCCTTGTCATACGTTTATGGTGATCTATCTTTTTAGTGAATGTAATTTGTGAGTGGATGTCTTTAGTAAGAATTTTTCTAATAAAAATGCATGTGTTATATTTATGTGTTTGGGCCAGATTGAGTAGTTTTGTTTCTTTATAAATTTGGATAGTAGGTGTTAGATATTCATATTGGAATAATGTTTTAATAATTCTATTTTGTGTCACTTGCAGTTTTTGCAAGTTTGATTTAGTTGCTGAGCCCCATACTTCAATTAGGTAATCTATATGAGATTTGACCAGGGAGTTATATATGATGTATCGAACATGTCTCGGGAGACATCGCACTATGCCTCTTAGTGCGCCTGCTAGAGAATAAATTTTACTGCGGATTTTTTCGATATGCGGTTTCCAGGTAAGCTGGCTGTCAAGAACAAGGCCTAAATATTTTTCATTGTTAACTTTGGTTATTTTTTCACCGTTAATAGTAAGAGGAGTATAATGTTCAAATTTTTTGTTCTTAGCAGAGAAAATAATGTATTTGGTTTTCGATGCATTAATAGTAAGTAAATTTGATTGTAGCCAGGTATGTAAAAGATGTAGATCATGTTGAGCTTCGTTTATTACTGTTTCTAATGAGTGACCAGAATAAAACAGGCTAGTATCGTCGGCATATAAAGTGATATCTCCCTTTAGTCCGATTTCATTTATGTTGTTAATATAAATAAGGAATAATAGGGGTCCCAAAATTGAGCCCTGAGGAATGCCACAGGTAACCGGTTGAGGGCCACTTTGCTGGTTATTAATTTTGATAACTTGATATCTGTTTGTAAGGTATGATTTCAGAATCTCATATGCGTTTCCGGTTACACCTATGTCCTTAAGTTTAGACAATAGTATGTTATGGCTAACGGTGTCGAATGCCTTTTTTAAATCAATGAAAATACCTAAAGTAACTTTTTTCTGATCAATGTTAAGTCTAATATTGGTTACTAAATCGACAGTCGCGGACACAGTGTTTGATTTGGGCCGGAAACCGTATTGCTTTTTGTATAGATAATCAATAGAAGTTAGGAATTCATACAGTTGTTTATGTAATATTTTTTCAAAAACTTTGGACATCACTGGTAGAACCGATATAGGTCGATAGTTACTAGGGTCAAGTTTGCTACCTGACTTATAGATAGGGCTAACCTTCGCAATTTTAAGACAATTAGGGAAATAGCCTTCATTCAAGCATTTATTGACGCAGTTTGCTAAGCTTTCCGCTATATAGTCTTGAACACATTTTATAGACTTCGTACTGATGCAATCCAGACCGGAGCTAGTATTGGAATTTAAGTTTTTTATTATTTTTAATACCTCCTCTACAGTGATTGGTTTTAATTTTGATAGTTTGTTATTATTATTATGTTTATTGTATGTTAATGTCTGTGTTAGGTTATTGTGGTATTTTTGTGGTATTTTATTAGCAAGTTCAGTACCTATTGTTACAAAAAAAATGTTAAAGTATTCGCAAATTTCTTGAGTATCCGAGATTTGACCATTGGGGGTATTGATTTTTAGATACCCAAGGTCGGCAAGTTCCGGTTTATTATTTGATAGTCTATTGATTAGTTGCCACATTTTTAAAGGATTTTTTTGACAAGTTGCAAAGGCCTTATGATAATATTGATTTTTAGCTAATTGGATATTTAAAGAGGTTTGATTTCTTTGTTTTAAAAAATCCTTTTTCAGGTGTTCATCGCCAGGTGCTTGTTTTAGGTTGTACCACAGTTGGTTCCTTTTATTTATTAGTGTTATGAGGTCCTTATTGATCCACTCTTTACAAAGGGGATTTAACATTTTTGTTTTCCTTATTTTGTTTTTTGTAATTGTTTGTAACAGCTGAGATTCCAGTTCTTCATATTCATTAAATAGATTTGTGTGAAAAATTTCTTTGATATCGTTCTGTAAGTTAATATAGTTTATTGATTCATATTGAACTCTATTTATACGTTCGGTTTCAAATCTGTTTATCTCAAGATAGATTTGCTTGTGGTCAGCCATGGAGGACTCAATGATGAACATTTGGAATGTGTTATCGTGTAAGTTTGTACACACATGATCTATGATTGTTTTAGACGATGTGGTTTCACGAGTGCAATGTTCTGCGGTGATCTTATTCAATATTTTTATATTATTCTCGCGCAGGATTTCCTTGTATTCTTTTATGGGTTTCTCATTAGTAAGTAAATTTAGATTTAGGTCACCGAAGACAATGACACGTTTTCTTCTTGTAAGATGTTGGTTATAGTTTTCAAGAAACTTGTCAGTGTTTGATGCTGGTTGTTTATATAAGGCCCCTATATCCAGAGAGAGTGTATCAAGGTGTACCCAAAGAAAATGGTTTCCATCTTCGCATTGTTCTTCCAAAAATTCATGTTTTAAACTTTTATGAATGAACAGAGACACTCCACCACCTCTAGAATTTTTCCTGTAGCTGTAGTGGTGAGTATAATTCGGAAGTTTTAATCTTTTTGCTTCGTCATCACTTTTTATCCAAGTCTCCGTAATAATTACAACATGAATCTTTGTTTCAAAGGATTCAATTATACATCGTATTTCGTCCAATTTGCCTGGTTTCACTAAACTTCGGACATTGGCATAAAAAAATTTTAGAGCTTTGTGTGTAATTGTTATATCGGCATAGTTATCATGAATTGTATGAGTTATAAATCTGTTACCTTTTGTTTTACTTATTGTATTTTCTCTTGTGTGTCGTTTTTTGCCTGGTGTTTTATTATTTTAGGAGTTCCTTTTATATATTTTATTATTAGGTCACTTTCTCCTTTTTCTTTGCGCTGACGTAACTCTTCTCGAAGAATTGCCATATCCTGTTTTTGATTAGGTGTCTGGTCAGAGTAGATTTTAATATTATTATCCTTGCAGTTAGATTTATTTTTTAGTATTGTTTTAGCTATTTCTGGTGTTGAAAAGCAGACTTTAAGAGGGCGTGTTTTCTTCCCATCATATTTCCCTAAGCGCATTATTTTTTCCGGTTCAAGACAGAGTGGATAAATGTCTGATAAAATTTTCTTCACTTCACATCTATCAGTTTCTCTCTTCTTCTCCATATTTTCCGAATGTGGTTCAAAAATGCCAGTTATTATAATATTCTTAGTGCGTTCCATACGGTCTTGGAGTTCGGTCATTATATCGCCATAAATGGGTGTTGATGTAGGATGTTCTGATGATGATGAGGTACGTTGAGTATTTTGGAGAGCCTGTACATCATTTTCAATAGATTTTATTTGTTCTTGGTTATCATTGACCGTACTTGTGAGGTTTTGTAATTCCGACTTAAAGTTCTGATGTTCCATAATCAATTGGTCTGTTTTGGTCTTCATTTCAATAAGTTGGTGATTTATAGATGATATGTCTTTCTTTATGGTATTGATATTTTCAGTCTGAGAATTACCAAACTCCTTCAGTACTCCCATAATTTCCCTTTTAAATTCGTTAAATTGGAACGAGAAATCATCCTCCGGCGCTTTTCTTTTGCGTTGTGACACATTTTTATAATCACATTCAGTAGTTCCGAAAGTTGATAGGTCGGGTTGGGAACTACTATTGCCACCAGTAATACTAATTTTGTCACTGGGTTTAGTAGGTGAACGTTGTACATTCATGTTGTTGTAAGTGTTAACCGCTCCGCTTATCGCTTCGCTCGGCTAATATGTGCGTGATCCTTACAATGCGTATGCAGTATGACGCGAGTCTACCTGTTTCTTTCTAACGCTTGCTATGGATTTGTATGACACTCACCGCGTTATTTGAATAAACACTATATGTCGAGCACAATTAAGTTTGGAATTGTATAACACTACTATTTAAATTAATTATATTTGTCGCAACTAAAAGGTAAACGCGTCCGCTCACTACGCTCGAAGTATAAGTTATTCTTTATCTTTATATAATGGACCTGACTACTGATAGAAATACAACATATTTTCTTTAGTAAACATCCTAATTTTCAAATCTAACAACTAAACATCTACTCAGCCTAAACCGTTGATAAAAACATAGAGCACCCGAAGCTATGTGAGGTTCCCGTTTTTTTAGGTATTTTTTCATAGTTGTTAGAATAAAGAAAGATTTTAAGAAACCCATCTACTCTATACCTAATAATAATTACATAATAATTTCAGTTAAGCAAGTAATGTTGTCCTACGACTTCTACGCATACGAAGTTGCGGGCACAGATAGTTCATACATAAAACCACTGTTATTTACAAACACTGAAATACTAGGCATAGAAAAATGGGCATAAAAGTATATTGTGTGGATATAGCGGGCATTTCATACGTATTCAAACACGCGCGTCGTGCACAGAATAGGATTAGATATGTAGCAGCCATTTGTATAAGTTGTAGGGGAAGTGGAATGCTGTGTACGGAGCGAGCCGCGCCGCTTTGGGGGACATATTTTTACTTATCGATGGAGTATAATGTTTTGATCGCTTTAATGTGGCGGTACCTTTATTATGCTTTATCGTTGTCAAGTTTTTCCAAGCAGAATTTACGTAGTTTTTATTGAGTTTATGTACTACGTTGTGAATAATGTGTATTCAGATATCGGACCACATATCCACACCGGTGGACAACTAGTGACTAAGGTGCTTGTACACAGTACCTATGCATATACTGCCGCAACTGCTCTCCACCACCCGCGCAAGTAACTCGCACGATCTGTGGGTTTTTTGCTCTGGCTACTTGGGTAAGTTAAGTTGAAAGAGATTGTTTGTTTTAGTTTACACAACTAAAAAAATGAGTAAATTATTTAAGTGGAATTAAGAAACGATTTGTCGTTTCGTACAAAGGAAGTACAGCACGGGACGAGGGAGTACACCAAAATAATTTAAAAATAATAAAATTTCATGTGACCCGGCGTAAGGTACGAGTTTGATCCTGAAAACGAGGCGAGTGGTGCATTTTATTAAACGGGGCGAGACCTAAGCGGCAAGTGGTGCGTACACCGTACTTTTTTACTAAACACACGAGTATTTGTGGTATCTATACTAATATTATAAAGCTGAAGAGTTTGTTTGTTTGAACACGCAAATCTCAAGAACTACTGATTGGAATTGAAAAATAATTTTTGTGTTGGATAGTCCATTTTTCAAGGAAGGTTATAGGTTATATAACATCACGCTACAACCAATAGGAGCGGAGCATAAATGAAAAATGTTGCAAAAACGGGAAAAATTTCCACCCGTACGAAGCCGGGACGGGCCGCTAGTTTGGAATAAAATAAAGCCTACTGGATTTGCACCGTAACAAAACGAACAAGAATGTAGCCCGCAAATGTAGCCCGCGCATGTAGACTGTAGGTAAATGTAGCCCGCACCTTAACTTGCTCCAGTTACCTGCACGTTGTACGAGCACTTTAAGGTTAAAGGAAAAGCTGATGTTTTTACTTTTAGTTACGTCACAACGAGACATAACTGTAATTAGTTCTTTCTAAATACCTCATGTGTGTGTGATCTCAGAACATAGCCTCATTAGCAGAGCAGCTAATTACGAAGTACACGTGTCTAAAGTTTGTAAGCCACGCGTCGATCATCTCATTATAACTTAAGTAACAGCATTATAAGCTAGGTAGGTCGTTTTGTTTAAACATAAATTGAAGCGAGAACACTCTTAAGTTACACTTGTTCAAACAAGCGGTAAGAATGTAAGTTTATACCTTGATCAGGTTTCGATTCTTACTGCGGGACATGATATTAGCGTTACTGGTCCCACTATTGGGCACGGGTCTCTTCTTAGAATGTCCACCACGCTGGCGTAGTCAAATGTCAAATGACATTTACTCGCAGCAGCGCCACCATGAAGTTAGTGCAAAAATACAAATGTAAACCGGTCGCGTTTCTAAATTGTTTTTCTTTTTCTTGAGTAAGACCTGTGTGCAGTTTAAAAAAACATTCCTACGTTAAGGAGAAGCATCGCTCGGAAACCCACACAAGTTCTTATCGTATGAGACGCCTGAGGACGACGTTAAGTAGCCACACCTGTCACATGGAGTGTAAGCTACCGGTAGAGACTGGGTCAAGTGGCTCTGCTTACCTCGCCTTTATGAACTTGACAATAGATAGTCCTATCACATTTGGTAGAGGTCAAATTTGTGACCATATCGAGAAATGTGGTATTTGCTAGGCTATTATTAATAATTCAAAAATGTTAAGTTTAGAATAACCCACCCTATCTTCCTGATAACTTAAATGACAGATTCTTTATTTTCGCTCCTAGAACACATCATAGAACACGTGGTTTCATTTAATATTATTACGTCATACCCACTTTGTATAGTAAACGCGTTAGGAAAACCCATATCAAACGCATGTCATCCGAAATCAGCCTTGACACACTTTCAAAGTGAAATATGTATAACATTACAGTTTCCCTACAACACCAAAGCCTATAAAGAACGACACACTAATACCAAAACCAATACAATAACATTAAGTAAATAAAATCGCGCTCCAATAACCAAGGCTCTCGTAGATTATTCGGCAGGCGACAAAACCGTACATAGTCTTCTAAATAGTGGGCCATTGATTCGGACCCTAGTAGACCTTAATAAACAGTCCCCACTCCCTTCTAATTAAGCGCCTGATTGTAATTGAAAGGGTCCATTCTCTGATATTTGAACAACAATTCTTGAAAGGGATTAAGATGGGCTCTGCGTGTAGGTCTTTTTGTGTCCGGCTGTATTGTGATCGGCCCGACAAGTTTAGGGCGAAGGTCGAGTTCGCCGTACTCAGATTCATTGTGGCTGATTTGATCTGATGGTCGGGCAAGTATCTTTTCTATAGATCAACGTCTGTTAGCCACATTGATAAATTACAAGAGTTCTGCTAAAACATTCTTTAGAAGATCCGTTTTTAGAAATGTTTTTGTTGATTTATTCCCGGCGGTATGTCGGGATTGATTTGCGTAACAAATGTGAACAGAAACAATGTATAAAGAAAGGGAACACATTACAGCCCGACATCAAATTATATTACAAGCAATGAGAGAAGCTACGACGGGAGCGGTAAAATGCTAAATTGGAAGACAAGATGTAAAACGATTTTAATGTTGAGCTGACAATAAAAGAACACTATTGTACGTCACACTGCTGAATGTGAGTGAAACTATCGTGCGGCGATATCACCATAACACCACGTCTGACAAACCTACTGAGTAAATACCAGCATGTATAGAATAGAATAGAATCTTTATTTGCTTAGAATGTAGGTACATAAAAATAAGTTGTTAAGTTCTAAATAGAATCCATGTACATTCTGCCTTAATGTAATAGCATGCAAATGTAATACAAAAATAGAGGATAATACTGACACTACAACAAGTTATCATTTAAATAGAGGATAATACTGACACTACAACAAGTTATCATTTAAAAATAGAGGATAATACTGACACTACAACAAGTTATCATTTAAGAATGTAATACAAAAATAGAGGATAATACTGACACTACAACAAGTTATCATTTAAGAATGTAATACAAAAATAGAGGATAATACTGACACTACAACAAGTTATCATTTAAGAATGTAATACAAAAATAGAGGATAATACTGACACTACAACAAGTTATCATTTAAGAATATAATACAAAAATAGAGGATAATACTGACACTACAACAAGTTATCATTTAAGAATGTAATACAAAAATAGAGGATAATACTGACACTACAACAAGTTATCATTTAAGAATGTAATACAAAAATAGAGGATAATACTGACACTACAACAAGTTATCATTTAAGAATGTAATACAAAAATAGAGGATAATACTGACACTACAACAAGTTATCATTTAAGAATGTAATACAAAAATAGAGGATAATACTGACACTACAACAAGTTATAATAGAGGATAATACTGACACTACAACAAGTTATAATAGTGGATAATACTGACACTACAACAAGTTATAATAGAGGATAATACTGACACTACAACAAGTTATCATTTAAGAATGTAATACAAAAATAGAGGATAATACTGACACTACAACAAGTTATAATAGAGGATAATACTGACACTACAACAAGTTATAATAGAGGATAATACTGACACTACAACAAGTTATAATAGAGGATAATACTGACACTACAACAAGTTATAATAGTGGATAATACTGACACTACAACAAGTTATAATAGAGGATAATACTGACACTACAACAAGTTATCATTTAAATAGAGGATAATACTGACACTACAACAAGTTATCATTTAAAAATAGAGGATAATACTGACACTACAACAAGTTATCATTTAAGAATGTAATACAAAAATAGAGGATAATACTGACACTACAACAAGTTATCATTTAAGAATGTAATACAAAAATAGAGGATAATACTGACACTACAACAAGTTATCATTTAAGAATGTAATACAAAAATAGAGGATAATACTGACACTACAACAAGTTATCATTTAAGAATATAATACAAAAATAGAGGATAATACTGACACTACAACAAGTTATCATTTAAGAATGTAATACAAAAATAGAGGATAATACTGACACTACAACAAGTTATCATTTAAGAATGTAATACAAAAATAGAGGATAATACTGACACTACAACAAGTTATCATTTAAGAATGTAATACAAAAATAGAGGATAATACTGACACTACAACAAGTTATCATTTAAGAATGTAATACAAAAATAGAGGATAATACTGACACTACAACAAGTTATAATAGAGGATAATACTGACACTACAACAAGTTATAATAGTGGATAATACTGACACTACAACAAGTTATAATAGAGGATAATACTGACACTACAACAAGTTATCATTTAAGAATGTAATACAAAAATAGAGGATAATACTGACACTACAACAAGTTATAATAGAGGATAATACTGACACTACAACAAGTTATAATAGAGGATAATACTGACACTACAACAAGTTATAATAGAGGATAATACTGACACTACAACAAGTTATAATAGTGGATAATACTGACACTACAACAAGTTATAATAGAGGATAATACTGACACTACAACAAGTTATCATTTAAGAATGTAATACAAAAATAGAGGATAATACTGACACTACAACAAGTTATAATAGAGGATAATACTGACACTACAACAAGTTATAATAGAGGATAATACTGACACTACAACAAGTTATAATAGAGGATAATACTGACACTACAACAAGTTATCATTTAAAAATAGAGGATAATACTGACACTACAACAAGTTATCATTTAAAAATAGAGGATAATACTGACACTACAACAAGTTATCATTTAAAAATAGAGGATAATACTGACACTACAACAAGTTATCATTTAAAATAGAGGATAATACTGACACTACAACAAGTTATCATTTAAAATAGAGGATAATACTGACACTACAACAAGTTATCATTTAAAATAGAGGATAATACTGACACTACAACAAGTTATCATTTAAAATAGAGGATAATACTGACACTACAACAAGTTATCATTTAAAATAGAGGATAATACTGACACTACAACAAGTTATCATTTAAATAGAGGATAATACTGACACTACAACAAGTTATCATTTAAGAAACCCTGCACAGAATAATAGCATTTATTTACAAGGAACTTTGTGAAATGATTTTTAAATTTTTGCAACGGCAAGTTTTAAATTTGGTCAGGAATTTTATTAAAAATTACAGGAGCCATACAGATCAAATTTCTTTTTAGTAAGCTAGTCTTTAATGCGCCCGTACTGAATAGATTTTGATATTGAGATCTCATAGCTATTGTCGGTAAATTTACTTTTTTTTGACAGATTATGCAATATAAACGCAGTTGTGCTTAAACGTTTACATATATCTTCAGCTTGCGGCTTCCAAGTTAACTGGCTGTCAATAATGATTCCTAAAAATTGTGTACTGTTTACTTTTTCTATAGTTTGACCATTGTAGCTTATATTCATATCTCCTGTAGCTATACGTTGGTAAAAATGCATGATTTTGGTTTTTTGGAGATTAATAACTAAATTATTATTGTCAAGCCACTTTATTAAACTACTAATTGTATTGTTAATGTCATTTACTCAAAAATGCTTGTAATGTGGTCATTATTTTGACAACCATCTTTGAGCAAAGTCGACCTTTCCGCGCTACTTTAATAGGCGCCAGCAAAGCTGTATGGAAATTCATTGCTGGTGAGTTTTAGCCACCAGCAATTTCCTTTGAAAATCCATTATTGTCGAGTTTTGTTTCAAAAATAGTCACGTGCAAAAAGATTTTATTCAGAATTTGGCTGTATAGGTACAGCAATTTTTTTATTTTTTTTTATTCTTACTAAAGGTACTAAGCTGATTTTATTTAAATTACAAACATTTTTGAGTAAAGCACTATACAAGCCTTTGTCCGCAATGACTGCGCTGCTGGCCACGCTATGATGGCCTCGAGCTTAGATTAGCTACGCTCTCGGCCTTCAAGCTTGGTCATCATTGTAGCCCTTGCTGTCCGCGCAATAAAGGCCTCGACCTTCGGTCTCGGCCTTTATTCCAGCTTGTCCATCAAGAGCTGCAATGCTGCCCGCGCTGTGATGACCTGGAGCTGCGCTACACTGCGCTTTCGGCCATCATCAATGCTGCCAACAACGCAGTCATTACAGACCGCGGCAGTAATGTACTATTACATATGATTCCTTATTGACACATGAAACAATTGATGTGCTGTAACTGTCCCAATGCTGGACAAAGGCCTCTTCTAATATAGAGAAGGAACGAGGATAAATCACCACATTTTCTCACTGCGGGCTTGCAATTTCAAACCATTAAAGCCAGGTTTCCTCACGATGTTTCCCTTCACCGTATGTCAGTGGTATCTTAAATCAATTAAGAAAGAACAAAATGACATTCAAAAGTCACATTCAGTAACCATTAACTGCAGAAAACATTATTTACCATAGACAATTCATTACCAAACCAACCAATGCGTATAACTTCGACTGATAGGTACCGAGTCACATAAAGTTATATTCACTCGAAGTTCTATTCATCCGGAAGGGAACAGCACACAAAGATTTGTAAGTAGAATTAATTTGGTAAGATAACACCGGTGCCGTCCTCGGGTTGACGAGCGGGGCGAGTATGATTTATGGCGGGGTTGAGTTTCAAGTTGTCGAGTTATGTCAGCCGTTGTATGCAAGTGTCGCCAGTTTAATTTGACTAACGTGTTAGTTGTAAAACCGAATGTAATATAAGAACCAGAGACATATGGGAGATTGATACACGTTTACTGGTCTCAGAATAATATTGTAATATTTTTAAATTTAAACGATATTAATTAATCAATTCCCTTTACGAGGTTTTTGGCTAAATAACAACCGCGCGTTTGATACGAATATCTATGACAGTCGTGACGGGAAGTCAGAAGCTCTAAAAGGTCTGACAACTAGGCTAATATTAGGATTGTGGTAGTACCCAGTAACTGAGCTGCGGGGGTCTGATGGCAGTCGCTGTGTGTAAAATACTGATAACCGACTCCAAACACAATTGAAACAATGCTAGGACGAAGATTGACCCTATCCCTTTGTCGGGAGGGGTGACTTGGTTAACCCATTTGTATTTTTCTGGTCTCTAATTATGAAAAGTTTACTTCTCCTCTACCTCCACCAAATTGTACAAGGTGATCCAACTGCGATGATCAATCTGAACGGAAAACATAATTTTAACATGGGACACGGATCGATAACGATCCCCATGTTAAACGATGAAAGATACATATGCAAAAGGATAATAGTAATGACATAATTATAGTAATTTTATGTTGCTCAACAGAAAGCAATTACATAGGTATGAATAAAAACCTGAATACATGACACATGTTGTCTTTGCGATCTCGATGGTGACGGTTATTAAAATTCGTTACCATGAACCCATATAACTTACTTCAAAATGTAATTAGGTATAATAAAAACATACCATATTAATATTTCCCCTATAAATAAACTTGCAAACAATTGTTCGTGCCGAATTATTTGATTATATCCTGGTGCTCGATCCAAGGATATTAACTGAGGGGGATTAAAACAAAGGGGTTGAGCTACAGGTGCGTAGAAGCACAACATAAGAGCGCTCAGAAGACCCACTCCCAATAACACGCGATAGGGGTCCTAAACCTAGATAATCGCTACGGTATCGGTAAAATGAAGCGGCCTCAAACCACTGCAGCTGCAGTCTGCAGATGCAGACAGCGCTTTAGCAATATTTCCGTCTCATTTCACGTCAATGAAGTGAGCTTGAATGTGTGGATGCTGGCCAAGAATAGACTTTCATTCTTAGGGCTGACTTTAGAAGTTACAGGTTTTGACTGAGTTTCTATAGAAAAGCTGCCAAAATGTCAACTGTATTCTTCAGATAAAAGTTATCTGACGTTGGTAAAATCGGCTTTACTGGTGGATTGACCCATTTATTTATGACAAGAGGATAAGCAGCAGCTTCCTCCGGTGTGAATGCTTTCACCTGCATTGCCATACGTGCTACCATCTTTAGAGTGAACCTTCTGCACCTTGCTGTTGTGTGTCAAGGGTTGAGTGTGGGGGTGGTTTGTTATAAATGTGCGCGTTTTATGCGGGCCTGCCCAAATCAATCGCTGCGAGGTCGTGGAGCGGTCGCTACTCCACACAGAATGGGAGTATGGGAGTTATGTGTGCAGCTGTACTATACCTAACTATCACGCATATGGTCCCTGGAGGTAGGTAGTGTATTATTATAGTACTCCGACAGCTTGACAATGATGATAGTCAGATGCGATGGCAACCCTATCGCTATTTGCAAGGCTTTATACATATAAAAGCCCACGGCTGATATTTAAACATATCCTGTTAGAAGAACCAAAGCTCCCCAAAGCGAAAGGCGTCAGCCTTTCGCTTTGGGGAGCTTTGTAATTAAGTGTTCTGTGTAATTAAGTCTGTTTAAGTGTCTTTATCACCAGACTTTCAAAAACCTTAACGGGCAGCCAACCTTCACCGGTTTACCGCTAACCGAATAAAGCTGTAGACGTAACTATAGCTTAAAACTAAAGCAACACTAAGTATACCACTTGAAGTCGTGTTTTGCAATAACTAATTAGGTTTAAAATATGAAGAAGTGGTCGCACGTACGGTTAGCTTACTTTGCGCTAACTACCCCCTAACACACGTCTGGAAGCTCTTAGCGAAATTACTGGGAGATAAACGGGGTTTACGATATTATAAAAATATTATAGAACCGTTATACCTGGTCTCGCTTAGAGAAGTACTGAATGAGGTAAGAGAGAACTTTGATATTATATTGCAGATGTCGCAGTGTATTTATTTATAGTGGTACTTGTATTAGTAGGTATCTCGCAAGGGTTGAGACATTGACCGTAGACAAATAAACTCGCGTTATCACTAGCTAATAAGTACGCAACTAATACTTTAAGTCAAAAGAGTACTCTAGTCGCAATAAGTCGGAAAAACGTTCGGATGAAGAAAACTCAAGTTTTCTTAGTCTGATCAGAAAAACAAAACATCCCCCGATAAAAGTCACATGAGCACACACCCTAAGTAATAGAATAACATTCCTTATCTCTACAACATAGATATAAATATATATATATATAGATAGTATATAAATGCCATCGGCCCGATCCCAACACCACGCGGCCCCATAACCGATGACCCGCATTCTTTTACGAATTACTTTTGGATCCCTACGTATATCTCTCAGATGTACCTATGCCCTATTGAATATGTGTATATCTATACTATAGGTATATGGTAAATGTTTGATTGCTCCATTAATTCGTATCATCTGGACGTCTGTGCGAAGTTCGAGGAACCGATGCCATCAAATATGCATAGATTAAGGCCGATATTACTAACCTCAGAGGAATATTATGTCGTATAATGTTTATTGGATATATTCTAAATGTAATATGGTTTCTAAGAAATTAGGAAAACTTCTGTTTTGGTAAGGTTCTGTAATTATTTTGTGTTTTTCAATATTAGTTCATTGCCTGAAAATCTTTCTGATTTGTCAGATACGAAACAAAGCTATAAATTATGAGAAAAACATAAGTTCTCTTTCGTACCCACCCTTTTCAATGCCATTCACATTCAACCACAACGTTCAATAAATTGCCTTATAACAAAAGAATAACCGCATTAAATACCAGCCAACTATCTTCACAGGAACCCCACTCGTTCACCGTCTATTTACAAGTATTATAACAAAGAACGAACAATCATCTCCATGTCATAAGGATCCGACCGCTGACCGCACTTGACTCACTGCTACACACCCGATTTATACCTATACATTAACACACAACCAACTTAACTAGACCCCTTCACTTACATTGTCAAACCCCCCGGCTCCCATTCATTTCCGTAGATTAAAGGGGAGCGGGAGATAAAATTACAGTGGTTACGCATAGTGTATGTAAGGTTCTGTAGGATTTTCCCTTTTCGCTTTCACTCAATAATCCCAACAAAAGGAATACTTGAAGGGTCCACCCAATGGGTTTTTGGCAAGTAGAAAATTTATACGCTATACAAATAATTGTAAATATTGGTGTGGGATGAAATTTATTTTATTCCATACCTCTATTTTCTATTTGGTAGACCTCAGTAAAGGTCTGTAATTCATGGGTGGATAAAGAAATAGCGAAGAGTTTTAGACCGTTTAAGTTGGGCCAGCCTGACGCTTGCGAATGGCGTAAACTTTTAAGTACTTGTAGAATGTCTTCATAACTTTGATACGGGAAAATTTGAGAATGTATAAACTTGTAATGTTTTTAAATCGTTTCTAGGAAAGAAAGAATTATTTAATTTAAGTTTTTTTTATGTTATATCCGCTACCAGCAAAAAACTTGTCGCAAGCTGTAAATATTCTGACAATATAAATAAAAAAAAAAGAACTAATAAAGTTAAAAGTATTAACGCACTCAGACTCCCGCAGCATGACAGGGCAACGTTCAGAAGAATACTAACAAATCTTGTATCAATCCCATACAGTTTCCTAAACACTGACTTTAATATCTGTGGTCGTACAATAGTTATTCTTAAACCAAATTGTTTTACATTGTTAACATAACATAACATCACGCCTTGTATTCTCCGAAGGGTTCGGCAGAGATGTTTTTAGTACACCCTCATTTCGACGTTATATTTAAGTCCCATGTAATAGGGGGCGAGCCAATTGCCATTAACCGGGCACAAATCCAAACTCCGGGCTGTTACTGAGAAATTCCTAATGGAAAAACTCAATAACACTTTGCCCGACCTGGGCATTGCCCAGGACCCCATGCTCAGCAATTATTTTTACATCGTTAACTTATAATAGAGTCTAACTTTCAACATATAAGATCAGTTACACATAGCTTTGGTGATAAAGGAAATATTAAAGAACGTTTGCGTGATCTGTGATCATAAGTAGAATACGAAAATGTCGTGGTTAGAATGTGGTTTAATTACGATTTCTTAAGAACTCTTGCAGTAGTTTTTTTTTTTAGAAACGTTGCTCCACACTACGATGTCTCCTGTATCGTGGGTGCGTTTACAGACACAAAACTTCACATACACAAACGCCCAGACCCGGAAAAACTATTTGTAGGCCATACAAATATTTGATCCGTACGGGAATCGAACCCACGACCCGTAGTGCAGAAGCCAATCGTTCAGCCATGCACCAAACGTGTCGTCAATTGGCCTCCTATTTAGTTAAGACAATCATATGACCAACATCATCGAGTGATGCATCTAATATTGTTTAACTTTAAGACTTCTGTATACCATGGTACAGTAGAACGCCGATTATCCGAATTAATTGGGGCCAGGGTCGATTCGGATAATCCAAAATTCGGATAATCGGACATAGACTGGTAATAAAGAAAAACGAACTGTCACACATAGAATAAACTTTATTAAACCTCTAGCTTTCAACCATAACAGTCGTGGAAGCTCTGCTCAAAGCCGCGAAATCCCTGGCTGGCAAATCCAAAAATCCCTAACCAACACCTTGTAATAAAAATGCCTAAATACCAACTCCAAAAACCTAAATGTGTAAAAATAAAATAAAAATAAAATTTGTAATAAATGTAATAATGCCCTCAGCATCCCGGTATCTCCATGAGAGATACCAAGAAATCAAACAAACCATAACATAATTATGTTGATGATGCATTCTGCGTTATCAACTATAGCATGTAAAATTAAAATCATTAAATAATATTTATAGTAGTAATATAGTCTTAAGGGTGTGTGTTGATGCAGGCATCGACTCTATTGAGTCGGCGCATGCATCAGCGCATAGCTAAGTTATACCTGCATGTCAAAATGATGCCTGCCGGTACATGCATCGACTTTATTGAGTCAATGCATGTAGGTACCACCAGTATCAACGAAATAATGTAAATGTGTATATTATAAGAAAAAAAAAAAAAAAACAATAATAATAATATTAAATAAGTAAACATATATATAATGTGATGGACTCGCATAGCTTAAGTAGAATAAGTAATATTTATAGTAATATAAATAATACATGTTGTATTTCCGATACAGGAGTATCAAATAAGTAAAATAAAATAAAAAGTAAACAATTAAATAACAGCAAAAAAGAGTGCGGACGAAATGTCTGCGGTGAATAAACTCATTTAAAAAAAAAAAAAAAAAAAACCATAACAGTTGAAATATATCTGGACTTCAGCGAGTTTCAACTTGTTACAACAAAACAAAACAAAAATTACATATGTACTTGGTTTTAATTTTTTATATTACGCTTAGGGACCGATTCGGATAATTGACGATTCGGTTAATCGGCATTCGGATAGTCGGCGTTCTACTGTACTTCTAAACCGCTATCTAACTCAAAGTCACCCAAATAAAGAGATAACTACTAAAACTGTACTAAATGCTAAAATAAAGAGATAATTACTAAAACTGTACTAAATGCTAAAATAAAGAGATAATTACTAAAACTGTACTAAATGCTAAAATAAAGAGATAGGTAATTACTAAAACTGTACTAAATGCTAAAATAAAGAGATAATTACTAAAACTGTACTAAATGCTAAAATAAAGAGATAATTACTAAAACTGTAACTAAATGCTAAAATAAAGAGATAATTACTAAAACTCTACTAAATACTAAAGTTCTCCCCAGGATGATCCGGACAAATGAAACAGCATCAAAATCTTTAACAGAGGTCCGGTATTTTGCGTATTTCATTAACCCGGATAATACCATCGTAAGATAACGTTATGTGCTTATACGCAGTATATGAATTTATGTGCGGTGCCTGTTAGTGTGCGCGTGAATAATGACGTAAGTGGTGTTGCGACTTACGAGAACGAGATTATTGACAGATGTTTATTAGAAATTGCCTCATTGGTCTAGTGGCGGCAAGCACAGATCATGAGGTCCTGGGTTCGATCCCCAGGTCGGGCAGTGTTATTAGGTTTTTCCGTGTGGAATTCTCAGTAGCAGTCCGGAGTTTGGATTTGTGCCCTGTTGATGGCAATAGGCTCGCCCCCTATTACATGGGACTTAAAGGAATGGTGATTTTTTTTTGTTCTGATCTCGCTTCTGCAAGTAAGGTAAAAAACAGGTTACAATTTGATTCAACATAAGAATAGGTTAACTTTCTTTGTTAGATACATTTTAAGCACGTCGTGAGATATAATCACAAAACTTAGTACCTACATATACTGGTCTAAGTAACACGAGAATGAAAAGTCCCGATAATAGTTTCTAGTAGGTAACTATAATATAATACAAGATGTATCTTCAAATACTATGCGTTTTCATCATTGTCATTCGCAGTATTTATCAACCCACTTCAGGGTATAAGCCTTTTACGCCATTCTTCTCTGTTTTGCACCAGTCTTGTCCAGTTTTTTCCGACAAGTTGGACTAAATCCGTCTTGCCATTGGTCTTCCTACGCTATGTTTGCCCACTCTCGGCCACCAGTCCGTCAGGGATCTGCTCCACCTGCCATCACCACATCTAGCCAAGCGTCCTCTGCCCAACGCCACTTCAGTTTTGTTATACGAATATCGATATCCTCCACTTTGGTTTTTCCTCTTATATTAATAGTCTCGCGTAAAAAGTATAACAAAACTCTATATACTCTTTGAGAAGTAAGACATTTTTAGTTCTTCGAAGTAAAAAATCTAAAAAGAGAGTCGTACTTGGCACAGTATCATAGCAAGGTTTTGTATAAGTTTCCGCCTCCGTTTCTTTTGGACTGTCATCGTACATTACGGAACTAAACGGTAAATCACAGTAATACCCGTTATATCTCTAATAGCTGTAACATTTTCTACTGTAACGAATAGTTTTGTCCGTTTCAGGAAAATTGATTGCTATAGAAACGAATAATTTTGAGAGATGTTATAGCAAATAACTAAAGCTACAATTCTTCAAAGGAAAATCCTTCCCTAGTGCAAATGACGCCGTGTTTTGATAAAAACCTTTTGTTGACGATGTATTCATGCAAGAAAGATCCCCTATGTACCTTCCTATTAATGAGCACAGCGTAATTATTAGCAAAAAGCACTATTTCAGACTACGCCACGTTGTGAAATAAAATTAAGTTTACGCATAAGAATTTTTGGCAAATATAAAACAACAAATAAATCTTTTTAACATTCAAAAATCACAAAATGTTATCAGAACATTGTAGCAGTAAATTATTGATAAAAAATTAAGTAATTTTTACCGTCTCTTTTTGAAGTTTTCGTTAACTAAGCTTATCTATGCTCCATTTTATATAACACTAACGACCCGCCCCGGCTTCGCACGGGTGCAATATAGATACTAATGTGGGGCACATAAACCTTCCTCTTGAATCAATCTATCTATTGCTGAAAACTGCATTAAAATCCATTGCGTAGCTTAAAAGATCTAAGGGTACAGACAGCGGGAGCGACTTTGTTTTATACTATGTAAATATTAGTAGTCGAAAGTGGCCACAATATACGAATATCTAACCATTTCAGCTCATCTTGATTAACCGTTAAGTTTCATAAAAGCATAATGTTCACCACGCACTACACAACAATTAGGGTTTCAAAATAAAACTACTAGATGGCAAGACGAGTACTGTATTTTGTTCTAATTACAAAATTAAGAGGTTCACTACTTACGTTATCCTGTGTAACGTAACCATACCGCGATCTAACTGGATCCCAACACCATATATCGAGGTAAGGGTCAAACCTATGTAATATATCTATCATTTTAGTTACAATAAATGGTTTACGTTTCAACACATAATACTATGTTAAATCCCTGCTGGAACTGGAAGCACACGTGTTGCTTATTTCTATACATTTCCTTGATAAAATTGGTCTTATTTGTCTAATATTGTGTAGTGGAGTAGGTATAGTATTACTTAATCTTAAAAAAGATATTATGCTTTTTACTAGGAAAAGAATATTTACCTCTATCTCGCGTATTTACACGCTTTATTTTTAGGAAAATGTTATTAGCCGGGCAAATTGGTTTGTTGTGTAATAACTGTTCTCAATATCTAAATAATTTATGCTCCTAGATTTTTGAGGTCACCTTTCTATTTCTGTATTCTGAATATTTTTATCAGATTGTAATAACATTCGAGGGGTATGAAGTCACAAAGAAAATTGCTTGTAGGGAAACCTAATGGATAGACAATATTAAAAAAAAAGTTTATATTTCTTACAACTTTTTATTGGTTATTTATATTTTCACCAAGACCTGATTATTTTCATGATAGCTCGCGGCCTCGCTCATGATGAAGGGTTTTCGTCAAAACTTACGTTAGCTGGGCATCTCCGAAAAACGCATTTCAAAAGCTGTTATTTTTGGTTCGCCTATTCCCTTGTTGTTAGGCTTGTGCCTAACACTCCTTTCTTATCCCATTCTAGTTGTCTAGAATGGCATAAGAAAGGAGACTGCTAAGTGGCCACACATTGATCTCCTAAGAACCAACAGCTACATGAATTTACTTTGTGTTTTCTAAATGATGACTACATTCGACTGAAATTAAATTAAAATAACGGACACCCTTAAGAATTGTTTAGTATCCAAAATACTTTCGGATTTTGAGGTTATAATGAACAGTGTTAATCCATGTGGTCACATCAGGAAAATATGTATAATAACTTGGCGCTTAAACGTAAAGTAGATTAGTTTTTACCTTTAAATGCTTCCTTTCACTATATTAGTAAAAAATATTTTTAAAAAAATGAGAACAATGCGAGTATGTGAGCGTATAATATTTCACTATAAAAATAAAAGGATTTATACATTTCCATCTATTTACTCTCTCTATTAACTCTGGTACTCTATTTAAAGTCACTTGGCTTGCCTTTGCACAAATATAAATACTTATAAAATCTCGATACATAATGCAAGAAAATCACAAAATAGTACATAATGTTTTTGGTTTTTTATTTATCGGTCTGTCTTTTTGTTTCATAGGAGTCTGTTCGGAAAAATAACCGTCGTGAATATGAGGGC
The DNA here is from genome assembly GCA_910594945.2 of Amphipyra berbera. Taxonomy (NCBI): domain Eukaryota; kingdom Metazoa; phylum Arthropoda; class Insecta; order Lepidoptera; family Noctuidae; genus Amphipyra; species Amphipyra berbera. Next base: position 471,027 of record OU343136.1, on the reverse strand, counting down.
GTCGCAGTGTTTAATTATTACCATTAATATCTTGTTAGGAACACAAAAACATTAATTATGTTACACAGGATATTCAAATCCTATCTAGATATTTGTATTAGATATTTAGATCCTAAACTACGAAAAAAATAATTACAACAGATAAAGCTGTGTAAACAAGGATCTTTGCCTCTTCCGAAAATGACAAAAAATGGAAATGCACAGAGCCGTCCTGGTTTTTGTCATTAACAAACAACTATATTAATTACTCTTTAAAACCATTAATAAAATTAAAAGGTGTCCGTTGGATTGTAATAACAGTTGGGTGTATCATAAAATAATTTATATTTTGTAGTATAAACAACATGCTTGTTGGATCACAGGCGGGTTCTGGCATTGTCCTTTCGGATTCACTATTTACGACGAGCAAATAACGACAGAAATAGTAGTGCCGCCATTTGTCAATCCTATTCTATATGGATCGGGTTATAAGAACAAAGATCGTGGGGTCATTCATGTCTAAACTTTCTCTCGTTATTTCACACTGATAAACTTTAGGGCAGGTCTACACAAACGTGACAATGGCAACAGCTGCACAAGCCTAATAAAGTGTGTAATAAAGGCTATTAAACAGCGTCAATGATTATTTTCAATAACTTGTAGATTTAATGTTGCTTTTTTTACATATTGACGACACATTTGGTGCAGTGGCTGAGCGATCGGCTTCTGCGCTACGGGTCGTGGGTTCGATTACGGCACGGAACAAATATTTGTATGGCCTACAGATAGTTGTTCCGGGTCTGGATATTTGTGCGTGTGAAGATTTGTGTCTGTACCCACGATACAGGAGAAATCCTAGTGTAAAACAAAGATATTAAAAAAAACCTTTATATGTATGTAAAGTAACACGAGGTCCTTGGTTCGATCCCCAGGTCAGGCAAAGTGATATTGGGTTTTTCCATTAGGAATTTCTCAATAGCATCTTGGAGTCTGGATTTGTGCCCGGTTAATGGCAATAGGCTCGCTCCCTATTACATGGGACTTAAACATAACTGGCGAAACGAGGGTGTACTAAAAACACCTCTGCCGAACCCATCGGGGAACATAAGGAGTGATGTTATGTTATGTTACGGTAATGATAAACCATATCATAGTATTGGGTATGATTTTGGTCTTTCCACTACTATCAGGTTAAACCACTACGGCACCGCTCACATTTTTATCTATAGAACATCACCCTTATTATTCCAAATCGATAAACCTTAGGGCAGGCCTACACTGACATGACGATGGCGGCTGCACTGGCCTAATGTGGCGTGTAATAGAGGCCGCAGCGGGTCCACACTCTGCTGGGCACAGGGGCCGACACGCCCAACTACCCACTTACACGTGTAAGCAAAATGATGTGCCTTTTTGGAATATCTACTGATTGAAGGAAGTTTTAGGGATATTTTTTTATATAAAAGTATGTAAAAGTAATCAGAAAGCTTTAATTTATATGTAGTTATTAGAGTAACAGCTTTGACTTACTACTGACTGCCGAATAGCTCAAATTAACCCTCCAGATCTGGCTTAGTTAGAAATTCAAATGCGAATTACTAGATTGGTTTCAATAGGCTCGCCCCCTATTATATGGGACTTGAACATAACTGAAGAAACGTGGTTGTACTAAAAACACCTCTACCGAACCCTTCGGGGAATATAAGGCGCGATGTTATGTTATGTAGGTTACAAAAGTATTCAATTAGTAATTTATTCTCACCGCATACATATTACTATAAAACAGGCACGTGGACCTGAGAAGGTCAGTAGGTACTGACCTCAAATTATTTTCGTCAAAAACCTCACTTAAACCTGAACGGAAGTAATTAAATAATGAAGTACGGAACTTTGGCGCGCAATAAGTGTTCACGCGCGACCGCCATCCGCCGGGCAATGTAATCCGCGATCATCCCGTCCATCACGGTTTTACGCTTCTCACTACGGAACCCAACACCTAGAATTTGGTCACTGAAATCCACATTAAAAGCACTTTCTTAAAATGTATATTAAACGCTGTTTCTGTCGCGAAGTAAAAATTTAATTTATTTTTACTTTTAAGTAGCAATTTTTTTCCTTTTAAGTAGCAAATAAATCGAAAAACTATCTTGCCTAGCGTGATTACGAAAAATACCCCTTTTCTGGTAGTCCAGCTGCTACCTGCAATTAATAGGTTATTGATGTATGGAATTAGTGTTGGGAACTAAGCACGTATGCTAGCACAGTTGTAGCTACTCACTTCAGTAAAACGAGTAACTTCCTCTTTTTATTTTTTTGTGCTAGCACCATTTGTTTTATTTGAATCAAGGAAATAATCCGGCAGAAACTATACCAGCGGTGGATTACGAGGTATTCACACGAAATAAGGAATTATACAAACTCAAAAAACACTGTATACCTATTAAATTTTTGTATTTATTTCGCAACCATACTAAAACCCAGTTTGTATAATTGTGTACGTGTATAGGTATTAGTAGGATTGTATCAAACACATAACTAATGCCATTGAATACACAGCCTAATAATATTAAAAGCAGTTAAAATTCACAATACGCTTGAGGAAATTAAGTAGACTTTGTAAAAGCTATAGAGAACAGCTGTACGAAGTAAATATTACAGATTAATAAAAGGCAGTGAACGTGCATTTCATTTATCAATGTCAAATTGTACAACGTATTATCTTAAAACTAAATCCGTACAGTTTCTTGCCAGTTCTTCTCCATAAGACCAACTTTTTGAACTGTACAACGTATATCTCTACCTTTCGTACTGTAAAAACCTATTCAAAATAAAAACTTCAAACTTTGAATACCAATGTCATAAAAGCAAAATTCTCATAAAAGCCACACTTACACCCAGTTATAAATCTTTTCAGCAAAATAGTAACACATCCGGTTAGTAGCAACGTGACGTGAAAACTAACACTGGGCAAAATTAAACATACATTGTGAGCTCAAAAGTATACAATAAAAATAAACATGGAATATAAGAGGAAATGAAAAGCGTTTCTGCCGTAAGCGAGCGTCGCTAATCGCTTAGCTTATGGCTCCACCGGCTTTAATGTTGCATTTTGTTTTGAGCTTGCAACAACTGATCTTTTGTTTTTCTTTGTATAAAGCAAAGCAAGTTCAAGTTTTAAACGTGTAAGATATAATGCCGGTCTTAGCAAAGTTTTTAATGAAAAGGTCATCAAATATTGTGATTACTTGTCTTTAGTTGTCGTTGCACTTTTTTTTACAAAATATTGCCCCTACAAACTTTTCTCCTGTACCATTTACAAACACAAAATATCTGACACACATAAACGGCCAATAATATTATCTGATCATCAAAGTATAATTTGTTGTTGTGGAGTTGAACCTGCGATTCTTAGTGCCGAGTACCTACTGGTGACTTAGCCGCTGTGCTAACCTGGTAGTCAAAAAAATCTTGCTAATTGCATATTGTACATTTATTTAACCGTATGTCTCTCTATTTAAAAGTTGCATTTTGCTGCATTTTGTTGTGTTAAGCACAATAACTTTCACAAGTGAAGAAAATAAAGTAAATAATTTAAATTTTATTTAATTTAAATTCTCGCTAACGTTTGCATGCCTAATTTTAAAGTAGATTGTACAAGGATCAATTTTTTTTTGTTAACATCTATATTTTATGTACCTACACTCTATGTAAATAAACCAATATTCTATTTTATTATATTCTAAGACAAACAATAAAATTGTCTTAACACATCTACCACATAGTAACACTATTCATAACAAATCATTTCTTTCTTTCGATTTAGTAAAAGAATAATAAATGGCATTAATACATTACACTCAACAAGTAAATCTTTCATTCCTGTACATCGATCATCACTCTATGGAATAATAATCATTTGTAAGCTACCTATCTATAATAAAAGAGAGTTACATATTTCTGCAATACTAAATAAATTGTTTGATTGGAAAGTCATGATGGGTGACAGTGACAGGTTACAGTTTCGACGCACAATAAAGATTGCACACAATAGGTAAAATTTGTGCAAAATACTAAAAAGGTGTCACTAGAGGAAGATTTTACACATTCTTGACTTTTGAGTTACATAATATCATCACGCCTGTATTCCCCGTAAGGTTGGGCAGAGGTATACAGTAACACCCGCATTTCGCCGATATGTTTAAATCCCATGTAATAGGGAGTGAGCCTATTGCCATCAACCGGGCTCAAATGCAAACTCCTGGCTGCTAATGAGATATTCCATTCGGAAAAACTCAATAACACTTTGCCCGACCTGAGGATCGAACTCAAGACCTCACGATCAGCAGTCGCGCTTGCCACCACTAGACCAACGAGGCAGTTTTGAGTTGTTTGATCTTATTATATTAATGTTATTGGTTGGCAGACTAGTTGACTGTACCCGATGGAAAGTGGACATCGCCGCCTATACACGTTTACAACAGCAAGATGATGCGTTGCTAATCTTAAGGTGCGATTTCGCGGGACGCGGCTGACGGTAGACGGCAGCGGCAGACGGCCGACAGTAAATGCTGTCTGTCGGGCTTCAGTTGCCGTCATATAGATTCCGAAGCCGACAGTAGGCACTGCAGTCACGTCGCGGCATTACTAACTTGTGGTGTAGTCTTCTGTCAACTTTCTGTCAACATGTCTATAATGTCGAACTTCAATGGCAGTACTGTGTTTGTGCGGCAATGCCGTCTGCCGCTACGCGTCAAAACAAGTCACGACTTGTCGCGCGGCAGTTGCATTCGTATGTCGGAATCGGTCTCATACAAATTAATACTGCAAAGTACTGCCGTTTGCCGTCGCGATACATGCCGTCGCCGTCTGCTGCTGCCATCTGCCGTCTGCCGCGTGCCGCGAAATCGCACCTTTAGACACGAAGTTGGAAAATCGGATGGGCCTGTAATTTAACCGGCACCCATACCTTTCAAACTGGAACACAGCAATGCTGCTTGGCGGCAGAAACAGGTATGGTGGTAGCACTTCCCTGCACGAGCTCTTTCACAAGGAGCTCTACTACTACTAGACGGAAATCCATTATTCAGAGGTCATAAAATGATTAATTAGTAGATGTCGTGAGGATAAATAAATAGGATCATCCATCTATGTCTAATTAACTTCATACAACCAACCAGCTTTCCATATGACTTGCAAAGTCTGTACAGAAGTTGGCTTTCGTATAATCAGAGTTCGCAATACTCTGCTTAAGAAGCTTGCTAAACAATTGCAAATGAGCATACGATTAGGTACTACCTAGGTAGTTAGTTTAATTAATAGTGTACATGTGAGCAACGTATAAACTGTTAATGTTTACTGTTAAAGTTTTCATTACCTATATATATATATAGGTATATTCGTACCTAATTGAATTTCTTTTATTCATTTTCTTAACATATAATTTATTTATATTTATACATTTCTATAACCAAAAAAAAAACATTTCAAAATATTAAATATATAGCCCACCGGCATCTGGAATAGGATCCAAGCTACCAGCGGTCAGTGCCTCAGAGAGAAGTACATCCTAATTGAATCCACAGCACCTAATGGAATATTTATTTGAGTATTCCAAGTTTTTTGTTCATGAAGCCACTCTTTATTTTCATGAGGCTTGCATTTATTTTCTTCAGTGCTTTGAACCTTCTGTCATTTTTCTAATTTTTGTACTTTTATTGTCATTTTTTCGATCTCTATTAATATTCAAACGTCATGTCATCAGTATGGAAATGATTTTTTGCATATTGATATTTGTTCGTTAATATTTAGTTATTCAGTACACTGACTATTCTGTAGCGAATAAAAGTAAAACAAATTGGAAATTGAGAAGCCAACAAACAACTAGTGGAGCATGATTTTCAATATAAAAAGTTTGGAGTTTTGCTTAGTTTACTCGCGAATGGGGATTCAATATTTTGGTGAAATTATTTAATGCGCCTACAGTTCGTATTATATAAAGTTGGTGTATATTTTTAGAAAACTGTTTTTATCGTCTGCTACGCAAAATAACCGAACTCAAAAAGTAGTTAAGTAAACTGGTTTCTAATACCCTTTTTTGATATATTTATCTTAACTTTTCATCAACCATTTCTAAATCTACACTTGCCATATTGAGCAAAGAAATCTTAGATTACTATAAAATAAATGCTCGCTTGCCGTCTTAACGATAAACGAAATTATAAATCTTCAGTTCTCTAAATAAACTCTCAAAAGATAATTAGGTACACAAACACCCTTAAAAAATTGTTAATAACTCAAATGAAACGAGTAAATCGTGGCACTCGGTACACGCGTGATAGCTCCCAGTCACGTATAACACGTGGCGCGTTACCCACGACTTGTGTCATAAATAAAACAAACCCTATTATAAACGTGTACCGCCTACATATGGAAGTGATACAACACAGATAATGGAGTTCGTATGAAAGTCGTATGGACTTTTGAAAAGACTTGGATTGGGGATTATTATCATTTGAACTTAAGTTCAGCAATGAAGAGATTTAATGGAAAAAACGTCTTGTGTCGTTCCACTCGCTGGCGTACGGTCACACGCAAGATATAGGCTGTGGTGAGATTTTGCTTCCCCTCATTCGTCCCGCCTTCTGAAAATGTCTCACCTGGACATGAGTTGCCTTGGCTGACTTGGAAGTCTTTAAACAGACTTCTGATCCAGGTTGGCCTAACGATGGAAATCCTGCTCATTATTAGACAATTCTAACCTGAGGTGTAAAATGTGGTGGTGTTCCGCGAACGATGAGACACTTAACATCATATCTTGCGTGCCCTGATACCTGCACATTAGAGGACCTCATGAACGCTACTGATAATGCAATACTCGTAGCTGTGTTTTGTGCGGACACAATTTAAATGCCTCGACACGCTAACAAGAATAAGAGTCTAATTTTGATAATGATTGTAAAAATTTAGGGGCTTTTTAGCAAACCTACGTCTTTGCACGGATATTTAATAATACTTCTGATTACATTAAAGATTACTTCCTTTATTCCTCCCTCATTTTATACAAAACTAACAACCTACCGTATCGTAATAAAAACGGTAAACATTAATTACCTATTATTTACTGAAATTATATCGTTTGAGCAAATTCCAAGCTTCTTACTCAAATAAGATTAATAATTATTTACAAAAGCAACTTGTTCGGATTGTTTCTGTAGATATTCACAGAGGAACTCACAGAATAAAATTACAGGCTCTCGGAGTCAAGAATGAGAAATATTGAGTGAAATGCATTCCGATTTACATTTCGTTTCTCTCTGATTTTTTGAAGATGGAATATTGACCTACTTTCTGATCTTTGTACCCATTTCAACTTACGGGCTGGACAGAGCATTTATGCATCTATATTCCATTTGTTTAGGTAGGTAATTAAGAAATCTATACATACATCGTTGTTTTTGAAGCCCCACCACAGCTTACCCTAAAAACAAAGAAAACCGATAATTAATAAACACCACTTATAACACATAAACACAAGCCTAAAGTACCCAAACAGATTAATACATAATACACTGACACAAACTTTAACCAATAGGCATACATTACCGAAATAAGTTGTGCAGTAGATAGGAACTAAATAACTGTAGTTAACAAGTATATAAAGTAGGTGGTTATCGCACAATGGGCGGTTCAGTCGTTAGTGATATAGGTGCGGCCCGTGCTGAAAATGTGGCCCGATAAGTTAAGGTAGCGACCACAGTGAGGGGCGGAGCGGGAGGGGAAATAAGTTTTGTTGTGTCGAACGCGAACGTTTTAAATCTTTACGATAAGGAGCTGAATATTTAATGCTTTTAGGTATTTCTTGGAATGGATTAACTATTACTATGACTATTTATTGTCGTTATAATATTCAAATGTATAAAGACGGCCAACGAAATTTGCTCCAAACTGTTACTAAAGGATAAAGTTTAGGATCTCTCTCGTGTCATTTACTATTCGAGAATAGCTCATGTCACGCTCAAAAAATTAGCCATTCAGCAAGTTAGTAGTAGGGCGTACTTAAATATCGTTACTTGAGAAAGCTCTCTTAATGTGACCGCAGTTTGAGATGGTCATCATCTTAACCCTTTAGTGAAAAGTATCTTTACCTCATACCAATACTTATCAAGCATTAATACGGAGAGGAAATTTTTACAAATGTTCAGTGTAACAGATAATTTACTGCCAATCGATCGAACATACTTAGTCAAAATCAAATACGAGTGATAAGTTCGAAAAACATAAACTTCTAAGGGTGGTGTTCACCAACATCAATTCATTGGTTAAACAACTATTTACCTAAAATTCTAGAACATTTTTCGAGTAAACGGTTGTTTAACAATTAATTTTGGTGAACACCAGCCTAAATCGCTAATTCTATTTCTATTCATAATCCCCGCTACTCGCTCCGCTCTCCACCCCACCCTAAATTCGTTCGGTATTTCCCAGCGATATCTAAAACCGAGGCTGGCAATTAGGATAGTTTGCGACCGCTCCATTGCCAAATGATCTGTGAGTTTTAACTATGTGCCGATACTGGTGATACCGGCGGGAGCTCCCGTCATTACCTACTGCAATATAAAGTTAGTAAACATATTTACATAGCGTAATACTATTGCGAGTTTCCAACTGATTGGAACCAATTTTGTTTGGGTAACTTTGAGTTTTTGAGTTTTGGTCTCGCTCCGATTCAGATTGTTATTTTCGGTGTATTGGTTATATTTTTTGTGTTGTTACTTCACCCACGTAATTTTTTTGAGGTAATGATCACTGAAGTAGGTACCTACTCAAATAAGTTGGGATGAGGATGATGACTAAGATTTCTCTTGTATCGTGGGTGCAGACACTTGAAATCGTCACATGCACAAACATCCAGACCCGGATCAATTACCTGCAGGCATTACAAATATTTTGTTTCGTGTAGGAATCGAACTCGCAATCCGTAACGTAAAAAGCTAATCGCTCAGCCACTGCGCTGAACGTGTGGTCAATATTAAAATAAATGATTGTCATTGCCCATACTACATACATCTGTAGCTTCTTACAAATCCTTCGTGTGCATGACGTGACGTATTGACCACGTGGTCTATTACTTGACAAATGAGAATGAGGAAAAAACTAAGATTTGTCAGCAAATTGAGATCGGTTTAAGTTATAAGAAAATGACGAACAATTGAACGACAATTCTCAATGTAGATATAATTTAGCAATCTTGCGCCACTAGGCCTAATATTCATATAGTAGATACTTGTCACTTACACCAATGCTTTGCATTTAGTGCTTGTTATTAGTGAAACTGCAACTGCGAGTGAATAGAAGCCAATCCTATTTACTAAGTGACAGGTACTCAGAGATAAGCACTAATGACAAGTACTCAGCTAAGTCCGACCGGATAACTCAGTCCTCATCCGCGACGTTACAGGGACGCGGGGGATGACGACTAAAAGATGATTTCCAACAAACGGCTCGCATCGGTCCGTATCCTTTCCGATCCGATGCGATGCGAGCCGTTTGTTGGAAATCATCTTTTAGTCGTCATCCCCCGCGTCCCTGTAACGTCGCGGGCGAGGACTGAGTTATCCGGTCGGGCTATAGTGTAAGTTATGCATAAGTAAAATTTAAACTTATGGCCACTCAGTCATCAAACATTTGCATTTGGTTAAATCATGTTGGCTCTAAAGACCACAATAATTATTATTAGACCTACTATGCATATAAAAGCTGTACCACTCTGCCGTATGACAATAATACAACGATGATCTTATAGGATGATGTTACAAAATTACCTAAAGCTAATCCGACACTTAGCTTTATAATTATCCAATAAAGACTCGCATCAATCACACCTTTTTCCCGCATCCTCAGATCAGTGAACTGACTGCCGTCATTAAATAGTTAGTCCTTTAACATGCGCAGTTCCCTCTAATTACGCCATTCCTTCTGTTCGGGATCTCGCTCCGTGTAACGCTAAAAACCGTTATATTGTACGTCACGGGCGCAAGGGTCGGAAAATTGAGGTCATACGCAACTCGTCTTCAGGTCAATTAAACCTCTCAGCGGATGTGGTGATAACCCAAGTGGGGTGATGTAGCGGAGGGTACGTGGAATTATGAGGTGTAGTTTGTGAATTGGATATTCACATTTAATTTTGATATCGAGTTCTAATAAGTAGGTGCATATTAAAAACACCTGAACCACAAAATTTTCAAGGTATTATTTTTGTGAAATGACGAGTATGTGAAGCTTTCCTGTGTATAAATAATAAATAGGCGTGGATCCTTTTGAAAAAGACGCATTTGTTGAGACAATTCTTTTACGTAATTAAAGCAACACTTTATTACCATATCACTCGCAAAATGTTATGCTTTAGACCATCGGTAACCGTTCAGTGTACACTATGTACAGTCATGTAGAGTCAGCGTATAATGCGCGCGCGAGGAAACCCACTTTGTTAATTTTTGATGAATCGAATAGGTTAGAGTAGTTTGTTGCCTTTAATAATAGACCGCTTTACGCGCTGACATCGCAATTTATGTTAGGATTCCACCGAAACACCGCTCTACTGGTTTTGTGTTAAATTTTTAAACTATCGCGCACTAAACGAGGCACAAAATAAAGAGGTGTACTAAAACCAGAGGATTACGATGGATTAACCTAGTTTCTTGGGCGTACTTTCGCAAGTCAAAGAGTGGATCGTAACTTTGGCAACATCAAAAGAGGACTTAAAATTTCCTCAACCGAGATTCTTTATTATGAAAGGTAGGACCTGAATACCGGGAATTCCCAATAGATTCTCTTTCTGGGGAGTTTTGCAAAACAAGTGGGAACTAGTGTCGGCGTCAGCAATGATTAATGGAGTCGCTGAGTTATCTGTGCTGACCGAGGCTGTCCGACAAAAAATCATTAGTCTCGGGCACATCTCGGGTCTCGTCGGGAAAATCATTACGTAGGGACAAAAAATCATTAACCGTGAAGCGTCGGGCAAAAAGTAATGTTTCATTAATGGCGTGGTCTCAAGTCCGCGCCGACAGAGGTACGGCTCGATATTGATTGACTAACCTATTTATATCATCGTTAGATGGATTTTTATTAGAGCCGCGTAAATACTACAGGTAGAAAAGATTTTTAAACAAATGACAGTTCTATTTTTAAACAAATGACAGTTCTATTTTTAAACAAATGACAGTTCTATTTTTGTGGTTTAGGATAGAAAATGTATACCTACTTAGAACGTTCTTTGTCCCTGAAACTATTAGTTTTTACGTTGTAAATAGTAATAATAATGCCATGCATTATTTGGTTCTCGGCTGTGACTGTTAGGTAGATACCGTCATTACTGTTTTCTATTAAAGAACTTGGCAGAAGTATACTACAGTGCAACTGAAGTTCACCTTTAAACATGTAAGTTCCAATTTGACACGTGGAAACCCATAAGACTGTACACTTTATTCAATCTAGAAATTCAGCCTTAGATATAATAATATTTGTTAAAAAAATATACCGTTAGCCAATTTTTACGCATATCCACTTCTAATTTTAGTACAAATGAGTCTTAATGACAGCACTCAGCACTTATACACCGAATCTGACAATGGAAGTGATGGCCGATTTTCCGCGCGAGTTCAAATTATACGTCAGATGCACGCACGTCAATGTCCGCTGTCGCTGCCACATTCAAATAATTACGCACCATTGTGCGGCCGTCGTTATTGTATCACGTTGTACTATCCTTAGGGCGAACGCACATGATCGATCCTTTTACAAAAGCATAATAATAGTTAATTCCAGTGACTGTCTTAAGCCCGATAAGTTAAGTAGCGAGTTAACTTAATGGTTAGTCGAGTAAGGTAGAAAATCTCATTTGGACGTATTATTGGCGAGCTAACTTCAGTACTTTCTCGATTAAGTTCCTTGACAATCGGCCTTTACGAGTATATCTATTGATCGCTCGCGAGTTATTTGGTAAGTCTACGTGTTATTTAATATTACTTTTATGAAACTTTAAGAAACATTTCGGATTTTAAATTTATCTAGTAAGGCATTGGGCTCAAGACCGTGGTCAATCAAATATGAGGGTACAGCAGTATGCCTTTGCCTGACCCGACAGGCATGAGTGATTTAAAATGATCACACCAATTATTTCTGATCAATAAAAAGTTCGGCATACTTCTGAATAGAGACTAATTGTTCTGTACTGGGTGACTGCATCACCAGAGGTGGAATATTGGCTCTTCAGTCAATGAATTTGTCTTGTATACTGTATATTACATACACGAACAGATAGCTATGATAGAATTGTATATAGTCACCAACAAACCCTTGTACTCGTTTCTTACACCCAACAGAACCGGTCTCATAGTCTCAATGTGTAATAAACAAGTGATGACGTCACACATGCGCTTGACGCGTCTCAATTGATATGCTGCAGGTACCGAAATTATGATGCGTAAGTTTACGCGAGTTTAAAATATTGGTATGTGACGACTGCTTGTAAGTTCATCAAATTAGGCCTACGACCTATTATATCACCAAGTCTAACACTGTTTATAGCTATAAACGGTGTTAGACTTGGTGGTATAATAGATAGATTATGTAGTCGCTGTTAATGGCAATTAAATAAGTGTATTTCTCCAACTTTTTTATCGTCATGCAATTGAGCTATGTCTTATTGTGTAGATTGTTATAAAGAGCGATCCTGGGCGTTATTCTTGGCACGAGGATTGCGGAAAAGATGTTCATTGATATTCGAGATCACTAGTGAGACGGTTATCTGTTTAATTTAGTTCCAATTTACGTTGAGTATAATATAATTGAATACCAAAATAATATGCTTCCCTGATACTCGTATCCTGCAAACTATTTAGCAAATTTCACCAACACTCGCTAATTCGGCCAGTGTAGGCGGTCCACGTGAGGTCCATACATCAGGACGGGGTGAAAAGGGGTGAGGTGCGGTGAGGAAGAGGTGAAGCTGAAGCGGGGTGAGCCCGCTTGCAACACGTGCCCGACTCAAATTAATCATTCCTATGTCGTATTAGCTACCTGCCCTGTGCGATACCTCCGACATTTTAATTATATCAAGGTCTCTTTTTTTCATAAATTAATTACAGGATAATTAATGAGGGAAATGTAAAAATGCGTGAATAAGTTAATTGCGATGTGATTAGGTTAATTACTTAGGATAAATTGGATAGGGGAGGAAATAATTTGCCTTTATCTCGAGGTCCTCACTTTATCGAACAGCCTTTGGAAAACACACGAAGCGTTAAGTGGATGTTGCGGAAGAGACTAGCTGGAGAAGGAATAGATACGAAATAGATGAGCAATACAAACACACACATTATCAGATTTTACTATCAAAATATCTTTACATACCATTTGATGTAACAGTGCCAACTCCCTACCCGTAGTAACCCATTTCCTTTCCGCTTTCTTTCCTCCACAACTCGAGATAAGCTGATACTCTATTACACTTGCGTCCTACTTCGTGGCAAAATAACTTTAAACTTTTTAAGGTCTGAGTAACTGCAAAGCTGTGTAATATAATGTTGCTACGTTAAATAGTCGGTGTTACGAGGGCGTGGCAGGGCGGTACCCGACTCCGCGATTCAGTGGATTTATATGAAGAGCCGGTTACAAATCTTCGGTGAGCCGCAGTCGAAATACAGTTCACTTTGTACTGGATTTACGTTTATTAAGCGAGTTTAAGATGCGATACGTACGCTCGCAATCTGGCGAACAAAGCGCCTGTTAGGAAATGGAGGATGTAGGAGTGATTAGATGACTATCTGTCTGTGTATAGTATTTAGTGGAGGAATTAGAAGAATGTGTGAAATGGAGTGTAGAGGAGAATTTAATGTTTCAAAATATACAAACCTGCTTACTCGTTATAACAAACAACTTTTGCTGTAGGACTTTTGGAAAAAGGAATAAAAAACGTTTTTAAGATTTTAAAGACTTCTAGTCAATATTTATAAAAAAAACAAGACAAAGTAAAATGACAAAGTTAACTAGGTGGATATTTTTAAGATGCTGCGAGGAGAAAACTTGTCAGTACTAGGCCACCTACTTTATGAATTTCACAGTAAGTACTTGTAAACTTGTTTACACTTCTTATTGATTTATGACTTATTGGATTTCTCACAAAAAATTCTCTTTTTGTTTCCTTTCTTTATTTGTAGCTGGTAGTAATATTGTGCGTGACTATTACAATAAAAATACACATAATAAAGAAGTTGTCAATGTAGAATTGTCGTCGCCTCTCCAAACTACTAGAACACTTCACTAAATAAAAATACACAAAACTTTATGTAACAAACACGGCAGTAACAAAATCTAATTCAAATTCCAAGGACTTGAAAGTCAACGTTACCGTGAAGACAGTAGAGCAAGAATAGGAAAGAAGGAGGAATTGACGTCGCCTAGTAATTGACGCCATTGAAGTTTTGCTCAAAACGTTGGAAACTTCTGAGTTATTGGCGAAGATAAAAAAAAATCCTTTCAGCAGATACTAAAAGAAACAAACTGGTAAATTGAGATTTGTGAATTTTAATAAGTAAAACGTGAAAATGTTTTAAAACTAATTTAAACTTCATTTCAGTGTAGGTATTCTCATTGTGTAATTTCATGACCCGGTTACAAATGTAGTGTTGTATTTAGAACAAGAACTCGCTCCCGGCGACGAAGCCTTCCTGCCTTCCTGTACACGACTTACATCCGTGACGTCACTCGCTTCCATTTACAAACTGTTCAAATTGTTCTAAATAGGCCAAGTCCTTGTTTGTTCACTAAGTGCTCTCTGCTTATTGTTATTTAAATTCAATAAAAACTTTCTTGCTCCCAACTGTCAGTGGGCGAAACATTCAATTTTCATCAACTCATCGATTAGAAGCCACGTTAACTCAAAGTTAAACGAAAAATTAACAAGTACAGGGTTCATTAACGTCTGTCTTTTGTAAAGTTCATTGGAGTTTAGTAAGAAGTGGAAAATTTGTGAAACTCTCGCCGACGTCAAGTTCGCCTTCGCTGGCAACTGCTTTGATTGTTTAGCGATAAATCGGAAGGCATTTCGGGAATAACTCAACTAATTTTCCTCCCGAAGTTATAACGTAAATTATAATGAAGAAAATGACGCCGGTGTTTCATACATCTCAATTTGAGTGCAAAAAGGTGCCTGTAATCATGTTGATTGCTGATGCATATTTTATTTTCCTTTGCGTCTAACACGCTAGCTACTGTATCCTTAAGAACAGTATGTTAACGTTGATTGACAGATTGTTCAAAAAGCCTTCGTGCTTATATCGCGTGTTCTTCATTTTAATCCTTCTCGCATGTATGAAAAGGAAGGCCAATCAAAAGAAAGGGACGACATGCAAACACAAAAAGTACGGCCATAAAACAAAGGATGATTGAAACGAATCACAAAAGATTGCATGTAGAGAGGACAGAGAATGTGGCCCTAAAATATTGTGGAGGGTCGAAGTGAAAGTTGTCAAATCTGGAAATACAAAAGCGCGGGTTATAAAAAGTTAACTCGACGACACTCGAGTTCATATGGAGAAAGTTAGTGGAACACTTTAGCAAATGTGCCGATTTCGACACCCCGGCCCCGCGCCACCGAAATAACAAAAAAGTTTTTGACTTATTGGCGCATGAGGGTCCCGCTTTGGCGTAAACATGTTGGATGTTTTTTAGGCAGCATTTAGGCCAACTAGTTTATAAGTTACAGACGTTTACGGAATAAAATCAGGCCAACCGTGAAGTAGTTGTTTGCGTACACGAGCATACCCAGTAACATACTCATAACTTTGGGGATAGTTATTGAAAATCAGCCAATTGTTCCACATCACAAATTTTACGGTCATCTGTCCAAACTTCAGGGACATACTAAAACAAACTCATGGATATCCTCGTGTGTCTATCTATAAATGAGTTTCACTGAATTTCAGTGCCTTGCTAGTTTTGATAAAATATTATTTTAATACTGAATAGTACTTACTACGATAAATTGCCATAAGAGTTGAAATGGACTAAATAACTGTAACAGTAATAAAAGTTGATGTTCATTATATTTAGTCGACGTTAAATCTTAACGTAAACTGTATTATGAAGTGTATCACTGGACAAACCAATTTCAAAAATAATTTTCCTATTACCTATTTTGGTGAAATATACGTTTCTAAAAGCGTTTTTGAATATGACGCAGTAACAAGATCTAAGGTGAACGGGAACCACAAGTGGGACTTATCGCACAAGGCATATTGTTACTCCGTCCCACAATCGTTTAGTATCGATTAACGTAAACGAGCTATTCAACGAGCACTACAATACACGACCAAGCCGACCTTTATTTACTAAGGAGCCACATTATCAATCCCATTACCTTCAACTTGAATGAACTCCTTTGGCGGTTCTATTATTCTTTTGTAGTCAACGTCATCCCATAATTCCTGAACTTCAAACAACATTTCAGTTTCCGCATACTTGTTAATTAGCAGACTAATTGAAACATTTTTAACAACGTCCAGTTTAACTTGATTAAGCTCTGAAAATTCCTCATTGGCTGAACTTTGAGATCCATTGTCCTATCTGAAAAGTTTTGCTCTGTGTAGAAGAATCTACAGAGGCTGCCCTAGCTCCATATTGAGTGAACTGTCTGATATTATGAAAGTTTCTAACTCCTTAATTCCTATTACTGCGAGTCTTGCTACTGAAGAATTCAAGCTACCGTTTCTATTCCTGATTGTGGCTTTTGTAAATGTTACAATAATTTAAATCTTTTTGCGAATTTGGCCTAGATTTAGCTTGCAGAAATATTCAGGAAACTTGCCAAAATGTAAAAATATTGCAAGATAATGCTAAGTTACTGAAAATTATCGCCTTGGATATCGTAGCAGAGTCTAATAGAGAAATAGTATTCGTTGTTAGAAGCAGTTAATCCGCAACCAATCACTTGTATTAAGTAGTAACAGAGACGTGCAGATAGCGTTGTTTTATTGCCATCGTTAAAGAACTTTGTTCCGAACAGCTTGTATTCAAACGTGGAACAAGATTCTGTACCGTAAAACGTCTATAAATATACGGAGAATATTTGAGTACCTACTCTGCTTCTAAATAAGAGACTTGCAAATCCGTTTTCAATTACCGCATAAAAGCTCTGAATGCTTTTCATGCATCTGTAAATAAAATAAGTTTCCTGTAGTGCGAGCCAAGCAGTCTTTATAATATGGACATTACGGTCCGTAAACGTCCCTTACTGAAAGCGGGCCACGCCCAACCCCCGAAATGCAAGATCTTAGAATAGCGCCTTCATGACCTCGTTTGGCTGTTGAATTAATGTTCAATATGTCGTAACTCTTACCTGTTATCATCATTAGCATGGCCTTTTTCTAAGTACATGTGTTGGGGTCTTATTTTATTCTATTCAACTGTGACTGAATATCAGTATTGTACATGGACCGACCATTAATATACTGTAGAATATGGGAAACCCTTAGATTCAATTCGTTATCAGACATTTGGGTTTCAGACTACCCATAAGTACTGTCATGGATGATATTCGGAACCGACTGCCTTCTCCAAGATAGGAAGAGGTCGTGAGAGCGAACACCACCCATCCAAGGTATGATCATTCCACGCGGTAACACTTTAGACGCGAGTCAAACCAGTGCCTATTCATCTAAATCCGAAAGTCATACAGACGTTTGTCATCCATTTTAAAAATAGCACTCTACAATCCCAATTCAACTAAAACAATCCACAGCCCCTACCAAGCAGTCACACTGTCGTATCTAATTGAAATCGCCAGCCGCCGCCATCTTCCCGTACTTAGCTAAAATGGCTATTTAACAATTCGCCTTCGCCGGCGCCGGCGATCATCAATCATGCGAGCGATTAACGCGAGGGAAGGCGATAACTCACGACGAAAGCCAATCGTTTAGCCGTGGTAGGGGTAACTGGTAACTGCAAGGGCCGGTATGATTCATGCCATCCTGAACATAATTTAGTGGACGAAAATATGGTCCAGTTTGCTAGTTTTCGTGAAGAATGTTGTTTATTTTTCTTGTGTTGGTGTTTGAGAAACTTCAAGCTAGTTTCTTAAGAGGTTGGCAGAAGTATACTGTGTATACTAACTTTTCGCACACATTGGTACTTAATAAAGTAGGTACTTCATATGGCACTCACCATACTGAGTGTATTTACCGGGCAGAATTCCAAACCACTGATCACTACAGGAAAAATCCTAACAATAAAAAAACAATTACACTCAAGATGATGAATGAATTAAATTGATGTTTTATTGCGTCCTTCTTAGGAAATAGGACAATAGCTACCTATGTGCATATGATGTCATATTTATAATAAGTGTAACTATCGAATATAGTCGACCCAGTCACATCAATCACCCACATATAACAAATCACAATCGATGCAACATCATTAAGCGAGTGACAGCGAGTCTGTCGCAACACGTTTGAGATGAACCCGCGCCCTCTAGCGGCTGCCGCTGACACGCATTGTTCGCTGATGGAACAAACACATTTCATTCGCGTTGAGTGTGCCGTGATGCTGCGTGATCTCGGCTGAATTATCTTTTCAATTATGGTCTAGATTTGTGTGGGTGATAGTTTTGTTAGGAAGTTTTTGTGATATTGTATACGGGTATGAGGTATAATGTAGGTATTAATACTGCCCGACATGATACAAGATGATCCTACTGAAGGTGAGAGATCTTTTAGTGATTGATTATAGTTTAATATAGTTTCCAAAGATGGACAGCCGCCTCCTCCTAACATTAAAAACAACATGTAGCGAATGCCAATATTTGCTAACCACAATATTGTCGCATAAAACCAGACATGATATTACTAAAATAATGTTCTAACAACCGAATTAAATTATTAAACAAAAAGTCAGTAATAATTTAAAAATTGATTTAAATATCTTCATTATCAGTCTCTTATAGGTTATGTAAAACTTATCCAAAAAGCCTAAACCTCTGCTACCTAATAACGAAACCTAGTTATTTGTTTCACGTCAAATTATTGTTTAGCAAACTTTTGAACAACAAAGTTAAGTAAAAAAAGGCTGCCCTTAATATCGTGTGGGGTATATCGCCTTTGCATACGCGTGCGTCAACGAGCGAGAAAATTGAGTACGAAAGAACGGAAATTAA
Source organism: Amphipyra berbera (assembly GCA_910594945.2). Classification (NCBI taxonomy): domain Eukaryota; kingdom Metazoa; phylum Arthropoda; class Insecta; order Lepidoptera; family Noctuidae; genus Amphipyra; species Amphipyra berbera. The sequence continues at coordinate 451,838 of OU343136.1, read as the reverse complement.
AGTAACAGGACTTTGTGAACGAAGCAGACGTGCCGCGGATGAGAGAAGCGTGGATGCGGTATTAGAAATATTGGTTTAAGAAGTTCCACTTAAGTGATTATGCAGACTAACTATTATAGCAGTAGTAGTTCAAAATTTTCATTACACTGTGCTGATAAAAGATTCATCATTATGATCTTAATTATAGATGACTTTCAGATATTAACGATAAGATCTAACCCGTACTAATTATAAATCCAACTAAAATAATGGTGACTAAAAGAAAATGTTTTTTTTTCTTCTCCCAAAATGAGGTAAATCCTTTCGACGTGATTAGTTTTACAGGATACCAGTATATTCCAACTACCTATATATAATTAAATCAATAGCCTTAAATTCAAGTACAAGAAATAGCGATAGTGTTGCCTCTATCATAAGGGATATTATTGCGTCACCGGGGAATTGTAGGTGCACCTTTTACCCCGTTTAACCCTTTCGGGATCAGAAGCGTAGCAGTGTCGTTACATCCTCCTATTTGTGCATCCTCAGGAAATTAAATTATTTACCGTTTCCTTTGATAAAAATATCCGGGATACAAACTCAGTGACCTTTGACACAATTTCACCTTTAGTAAGTCGCAGGGCCGATTGTTGTGGCGCAACTTGGGAGAGACCTATGTCCAGCACTCCCAGCAGTGGACTACGATAGGCTGAGTTGATGGATTAACTGAAGACGTTTAGTTAACTATCTCCTATACAAAAACATTTCATCATCGTCTTAATTCATCATTAGCTCAAACACCTGGAAGCGGTGCAGGGTGGGTGTTTTAAGGGGCTGTTTCTATTGGTTGACGTTCAAACAGTAGAGTATAAATTGTTTCTCGTCTATTTTTAATAAATGATATTTTGATATCAGACTGTCTTCTGCTGAAAACGAGCCTCTTCATACACCCAGACTATAACAAAACCTCTACTAAACAACAAACTACTTCGATAATGGACCTGACCAATATCGCTTAACCTTTTCCCACAAAAATCACTTCCTACTTAAGTTCTGGCATCATTGGCATACCATCAGTCCACCGGACATCAGATTACGAGACGAGCGTAGAGCGACACACGCTGTCGGCAGAAAGGGGGGGAGGAGGGTAGTGGGAGGAGCCATGAAGTAAGGAAGAAAAGAAGGCTAACTACACAACCGCGACAAGGAACTCAGACAGGGGTAAGTGCTGTGGAGTTAAAGAAAGTTGGTATGACGAGGGATGGTGTCCTTTAAGGGAGGTCTATAACTAACAGTAGGATATTGAAGGCTGTGGATGATGACGACGATGAAGTGAAAGTTTCAGTCCTTTATGCATATACAATGCAATATGTATTGTATTAATAACATTATGATAAATCGCTGACGCCTTTTCTCTTATGAGGCAGAAACTATAATGAGTTCTGGTGGTTTTACACTCACATATACTCACATACTCGTAATGTTTCTTTCACATTCACGCAATAATAGGAACGAACAACCACGTGATCCGATGATGCCAATCTCATACTTTTTAATGCTTTAAAAGTTGAAGAACGTTACATCGTTAAAGCTTATTGCAGTCGTAGGTTGCACGTGATTCAGCGGCATTTAAGATTGCGAGCTATATGTACTGAGTGGATCTTCTTACTATATTTGATGTGTAGTCCAGGATATAGAGTGCACCCAAGTTAAACAGTGTCAAGGTTTAAGTTAGCACGACAAGTTAGCGAGGTAGCGGTATAGACGACTTTATTTTGCCCACTCCCATTTGCCTCCTTTAGCTCTTAGTACTACCTCTTTGTAGTTCTATATTTTGAGTTGATTCAATCAAGATATTATTTTAAGATTCTGCTGCAGTTAACGTTTTATTTTTTGGTAGGTTTTGTTTTAAATTGCTGTGTCGTTTCGATCACAGAATAGCTAGTCCCGTGTACGAGTATATGGTTAAAGGTGACGGGAGGGTAATCTCGACATGGGCAGTATTATCCACCGTTAGCGTTAATAACAGCATTTTGGTGATCAGGTTTATTGGTTCATTGACACGAGATGACATTGAAGTGAGAATATTATAACGATAATTTCTACCCTTTGACCACGCTCAAATAAATCATAGACGGAAACGATTGGCGTAAATAATTTCGATCGACGAAATGAAGCAAGAAACATCATTGAGCATGAACATTATTATAGACAATTGATTCGTAATGAGATTATCAATTCAGTATTCGATAAGTATTTTTCCTTATTTTTACAGTAGGTACTTACTTTTACCTACTGTATGGTATATTTCCACCATTAATATAATATTTTCTTATATCCAAACACAGCATCCCCCACGGAACAAACATGGCATACAATAGCGTAATCCGAGAGCTTTCAATCATATCAATCATGTGCTCGATCGGAAACGAACCCTTGACTGGAGGCGTGACGTGAGTTTTCAACACTATACATAGTAGAGTTTAAAGTGGAACTCCGACTTTGGTATAACATAACATCACGCCTTGTATTCTCCGAAGGGTTCGTCAGTGGTATTTTTAGTACACCCTCGTTTCGCTAGTTATGTTTAAGTCCCATGTAATAGGGGGCGAGCCTATTGCCATTAACCGGGCACAAATCCAGACACCGCGCTGCTACTGAGAAATACGTAACGGAAAAACCCAATGACACTTTGCCCGACCTGGGGTCGAACCCAGGAACCCAAGCTCAGAAGTCGCGCTTGCCACCACTTGACCAACAAGGCAGTCAATGTTGTATATAATTTGTATATACTATATCCGAAATTATTCTTATTATACATACAAAGCGTTACAGTTACTCTGAAATGGTGCAAATTAGGTACAGTAGAAGGACTTGGCTACTAAAATTAGGTACAGTAGAAGGACTTAGCTACTAAAATTTATGTATTTTTTAAGTATAACTTATAAGTACTTAAAAGATACATGTAGCTAGCTACCTTCTATTGTTTAAAATTGGGTGTAAGAGGAAGCGCACTTTTCCAATTTCAAAACTTTTCCAAACGTCTACCTCATAATCATGTACCCCTGTCACTAATGCAACTCATTTTCACTAACTGCTGATACCTGATATGCTTATAGGACTTAGCTAAGTCTAGGTCTTTACCTATCTTACTCTATTTCTTTTATCAGCTGTCCTCTGTGCCGCCTGCACTGTCCGGAGCAATCCCAGCTGATGGAGGGGGCGACACAGTCTAATTAGCCATTCTAAATAATTTGAAAGCGATGCGAGAGGACTGGCGCATGGCGCTACGGTCACAAGCCGGTCAACAGACGAGACTTATAGGATTACCCAACGCCCAGTAGCAGTAGTACTGCAGATTTAGTAGTGTCTGTTATTTATATTTGAATAGTATTCCCTATTCCACTATGTAAAAACGTCCCAGATTCTCAAATGGTATCTACAAAACAATATTTTAGTTATGTAAGCAATCGCCGAGATTTTCTCGAGGTCGTTTTCTTGGGTATATTTATCTAAGTAACTTAGTATGTTTAACCTTGTATCCCTTGGACTAGATATACTTTGGCGAATGGCCTCCTTTATTATATCAAAAGTATGTAGGTACTTTACTGAAGCCAATACTCTAATGTACTTTAGTAGTACGTACCTAAATATTTGTACATCGGCTACATCTTTCTTAACTTAAAACTTTATATTTTAATTAAAGTTTAATTTAGAAAATTCAACTTAACTTATTCGTATTGAATATAAACAAATCAACACACTTTCTAGATCAAATGAAACTTTATTGTCATTAATTAAACATAGGGTCAACACAAGTGGGACGGTTTCAAAGATAATCTAACTCATGCCCCTACTCTGAAACTACAACGACTCGCACTCCAAGCGGCTATTTTGATCCTCGTGCTATACATCGCTACCTAAGTACCAGCGCCCGTGTAGATGTGTCTTGTTTACTCGGAAATGGACTTTGTTACGGATAACTTTATTAGTGGGAAGTTTAGTTTTAATGGAGGGCAGTAGTCTTGTCGTGCATGCTTTAACATCTCCGTTGTAATATAAACTCTGATACATTTGAATAAGGTCGACAGTTACTTAAACAAGTTAACTCTTTACTGGATTACTGAGCAATTTGGGACGCTTATGCAAGTATGTGTGCGGTAATACTGCTTACCTTTAAGATGTAAGCCTTGATGATAACAATAAGTATCATATTAAGTAAATGTGGAGGTACGAAGTGTCTCTTATATCTCCTTTAAGTGTAAGCCGAATTTAGTAGAATGGAAGATAGGTCTAGGGGAAATAGAGGTCTGAATAGCGGAACTAATAGGTGCTTCCATTTAAAGGAATTGCGGGCCAGGTACACAAGAGAATTTAAGGTATTAGTGTTTGAAGATGTAGAACTGTAACATGAGGAAACTTTAAGTCATGTTTAAGTTATGTGCCTGCATAAGTAGTATTTGATCATAAACAATGAGAATCATAATGATCATCCAACGTGGACCATAAACTGCTATAATGACCTGTTACAAGTAACCGCCCGTTCACACAGCGGATTCGTTTTAACGGATCCGTCGGTACTGGATGTGTTGTTCACACCTGTGCCGACGGATTAGTTAAACAAATGGCAGCTGCGTAGCACCTGGCAGATATGATACGATAAAAATAACGGGTCCAGTTTTTTTACTGGATTCGGAATACTGTCATATGCCTATGTGAACTCGCTCATTCAACTATAGGCGCCATCACAAAAATAAAAACGAATCCGCTAAAACGGATCCTGTAAACGGTTTCTGTGTGAACTAGCCGTTACATTTACTACTTAAAGTAATAAATAGCAGTGAAAGCCTAACGGCTGAACGCTTGCCCTTCGTTCGACCCCGGCCCGCAGCTTTGACTTATCGAATTACAAAAAAAAACCTTCTCAATGGCACACCATTTCAACACTACAACACAGTACACATACTGTGTTACTGTGTTGTACACAGCAAATACGCACCAGGCGAGCGTGGTGGACTAAGTCCTAAACCCTTATCATTCTGAGAAGAAGCCCGTGACCAGTAGTGGGACAGTAATTGGCTGATTATGTATGTATGTAATTAATTGTATCTGGGCGTCATACTTGGCAAGCAGATTGTTGAAAGTGACATTCGCAATATGAATTTATTGTGCTCTAATGACACAAAGGCTGACCACAGATGGAACATTAAGTTTCTCCAGACACAGTTGATCGCTACTTGTATTTAGCTGCATCGACCATTTGGTGTGGGTGCTTATGCAGCCATCATCTTGATCGCTTGATCGACGGTCAGTCACGGGACTTGAAACTGTATCCCGTGTAACATGTAGATACAAAACTGTGTCTTCAAACACAAAATCTTCCGTCTACTTAGTGGCCCGTTTACGGTCAGCTAAAGAGATAGTAATAGTCAATTCATACCCGACAACACATCACCCAAAAAATGTACTCGATACTTTTTATTTTCATTTGCAAATTGCCTTAAATTTTTCCTGCTTAGCCTGTATACAAACTTTTTAGTCGCTCGTATTCCAACCTTCTAGTTTTAATCCTGAAAGCTTATAGGACTTTTTGTTTGCTTGTCATCCCAAAATATCCACCGAAAATATCGAATGAAACCTGGAGATATCGAATGAAAGCTGTTTTTCGAGAGCTTAGTCGGTTTAAATTTCTGGATCAAACTTGGGATGAAAACGGTGGCGATATTGTTTTTTTTTTTGTAGATATTTAAGTACGTAAAGATTACAAGGTAAAATTAAATTTCATTTAATCTTTTTATTATAATATAACCTTTACAGCAAGGAGAACTGTAGCGCGTACAAGGCCTTTTAAGAACAACAAATTAATGAACTAACCTCTTCAAAAAAGAATCCTCGTAAAAGCTATGTATTGGTTTTTCCTGTTTAACAATGCTCCGAGGCAGTAGCAGCACGGGTTTTAATAATAGTGCTCTGTTAATGGTTTTATTTCGGACCGTAAAATGCACCTTAAAGGTAACATCAAGAGGATGGTCAGCAGCATCCTCCTGTCTGCTAACAACAAACTGCGATCACCAATCCAACTGCCAAGCGTGATGATTGTGGCTATATCCACATTCTTTTTTGATAAAACGTTGCCCCACTCTAGGATTTCTCCTGTATCGTGGGTGCGTTTACAGACACGCATCTCACATGCACAAACGCCCAGACCTGGACTAACTATCTGTAGGCCATACAAATATTTGTTCCGTGCGGGGATCGAACTTTGACTGTTCATTGTGGCGGTCATTAGACGCCATGTTCAGCTGTGCACGTTTACGGGCTGATACGATATGCTAATAGAGTCACCTACTGGTTATGATACTTAATGCTATCATTAACATGCTTTGGGATTGAAACCTTAATTCCATTAAACATAGTTTATTTTCTATTGCTATTTAAATTGTTTTATAACCTTTTCAATACTTTTTCTCATTCTGAAATCAACTTAGTTTACATGGGGTTAAAGTTGACATTTGTGTAAGTTTAAATAATATTATGTTATTACGTATGTTAAACCTTTCAGACAATACAAACGTAATTTTATACAAAATCTGTATAAACCAAAACAATTACAGAAATTCCCTAGTACAGTGATACATTAGGGTGCGTTCTCACTAAGCCGCGGTCATCCCTCATAATCTCGTACAAGACGAGCCGGCCAGCGGCTTGAGTGTCCCCGACCTAATTTCCGTAGATTCGCGACAACTCTCCAAAGAGAACACTGTAAGTACCATCCGATAATATAAACACTAAAGTGAAATGCCTTTTCTATAATGTGCTAGAAGTGTTATAAGCAGTGATAGTCTAGTAGTGCGACCGCCGGACTGCCAAGTCATAGGTCTCAAGTTCGAACCCAAGGCACGCTCATCTGACTTTTCGGATTCATTTGCTTAAAAACGGTGAAGGAAAACATCGTGAGGAAACCGGCATGCCTGAGAGATATTTCTCGACGGCATGTGAAGCCAAGTCAGAGGCCCATGGGCGGCATGAACTCTGACACCAGGTTAGTCACTAACCACAAGAAAAGAAGAAGAAGAAGAAGTGATATATCCTGTAACTAGGACAAAGAAATAAAAAGATGAATTCGTCAAAAGACTAAATAGTGTGTAGTATTTTTAGGTCGTTACTTATAATATGGGACCTGTAAAACCAAAATTAAAACGATTATAAAATTAGAGCTACATAATTAAATTACCCGTATTTTAGTAGTTCTTTAATGAAGACATTGGGTCCAAGCAGTACAAGGCCATGATTGGACCCGTATCGTTACAACTAGAAGTCACGCATGTCATTTTAGGTTATAATGATCCCAAACATAACCTCTAATTGTAAATGTCAAAAGAGCGAAAAAGTTTCCGTTGAACAAAGGTTTTATTTACTTTTCACGTAGCATACTTCAACGTAATCTAGTTCTAACAAGTACTTCACCACCCGGTTAGGTACTATTACCCAAAAAAGAGATATTTATATTTTGAATCATTAACGAGGTGCTAATCATGAATAACTGCCCTGTTGGTCTAGTGGTGGCAAGCGCAACTGCTGATCGTAAGGTCCCGGGTCGATCCCCAGATCGGGCAAAGCGTTATTCGGTTTTTTCGTGCGGAATTCCTCAGTAGCAGGCCAGAGTTTGGATTTGTGCCCTGTTGATGGCGATAGGCTGGCCCCCTATTACATGGGACTTAAACATAACGGCGAAATGAGGGTGTTCCTATACACCTCTGCCTAACTCTTCGGGGAATACAGGCGTTATGTTATGTTAACCATGAATATGGCTAATGTTTTATTTCCAGCCCGTGTGAGGTTAAGGACACGCGTTCTGCGTTCTGTGTTCCGATTGGCTCGCAACACAGCGTTAGCAAATTTAAACACAGAACGCTTGCCCTGTCCTTGCGAGCGAGCTATTAAATGGATTGAGACCGATTCAGTAATTTTGAATGGTATTCAATGTGGTAAGAGCATGTATGTATCAATACCGCACTCATTGAATTAGCGTCGCTTGGCTGCGTCTGAAGTTATAGACGAGTCGATTGACACGGATTCCGATTACTGATTATGAGAGGAGACATACCGGCCCACCACGTTTGATACCGTAGCGGTTTTGAACATGGAGTATTAGAATACCCACGCATACTTGTGTGTGATTGGTTGTTATCGATATTTGGTATATGGGTTATAAAGTAATGTTAGATGATCTGTGCATTAAGGATTTAACAGTACCTATCTGTTAGGAAAACGCCTATCACGTCTATAGACCATCTTTGATTCAAAGATCCAGAGTTTTTTACTTCGAATAGGCACGAAATAGAGAGATATACAAGGTTAGTCGGAAAGGGGGTACTAAGCCGCGGGCCACTTAACGTACCACTGATGATTGTTTTAAAGAAAATGTAAAAGCTTCAAAATTCGATTTAAAAAAATCGATGCGAAATGACTTTTATTTTAGTTTTTTCAAAAATTATTGATCCCTGCTTTAGTTACGAATTCAGAAAATGGAGTTTCTAATCTGTGACCCCAAATATGACCTAAAATGTAAACACAGCTGATCATAGCTGAGGATAGATAGAATTTAGCGTATTTATTATGAAATGTTTGAACAGCAATTTTTCTTAAACCAATGATTTTTGGGGATAGTTGTAGAACAAAAGTTATCCATTATTATGGGTAGTTTAACACCCTTTCGGCTTAGTACCCCCTTTCCGACTAACCTTGTATATATAAACGAATAGAGCGCCGGCACGAATCTACATGACTAATAAGTAGATATGCTCTTTGTCCAGTTGAGATAACGGAATAAAGAATCTATGTGTGTCTAAGTTTTACTGGATTTACCTATAATTATGTTTAACCGGGGAAAGGACATGGACAAAAAAGTACATTCTATATACTTATACATAGTAAATAATATTGTAAAATAGAAATAGAAAAATGAATTAATACGTAGTTTTTAGCCTCTCTGAACTTGTCAGTTTTTATTACAATATAATAAGTAATGCAAGATGAATTCAAAGTTCCGTTTGTCAACGTCCGCCATAATGTACCATAGAGAAAGATAAAAAATAATAATGGACGTTCCAAACCACTCTTACTACTTGTAAACATGTGTGATATGGGTGACAAATGCTCTTATTAGGAACATTTTACTCATACGAAACTATCTTCATTGGTAATTGTTGCATTTAATAAAATTATCCTATCATAATTTATGTTGATGCGTAAGATAGTTTCTTTTTAATATTTCAGACCAAATAAAATACTTAAAACGGAACGCGTTTACTTGTTTGACAGTGTGTTTTTGTCTATGTCAAATGTCAATGTAATGCCATATGTCATTTCATTGCAGATTCTTCATTGCGTTACTGTTTGAATTTTTGCGATTATTTTCTCAATTTGACCCCCGCTTATCTACTGACTGATACCTTCTACCACTCAATTACCTTGCTATTAACACTGGACTCTGATTTACATAGCGTTTCGGATTTGTTTTGTAGATCATTATGAAGTGCATGCATCAACTGCGGAATAGCCATGCAAAGGTTGCAGAGGCATCGCATATCCTCGCTTTCTGCACACCATCAAACATGACTTTCGCGTTGGATAACCAATGCTCAACCCCAGGTATGAAGTTGGAGTAGAAAAAACTGAATCTGATTTATTTTTATTTGTTTTCTCTAATAAATAAATAATTATTTACACCTACTCTTGTTTTATTTTGTGTTTTCCTTGTTAATTGGTAATTAAACTATAAAAATATAGATAAGGATAACCTGTAAAAATGTATTACATTATAATGTTACATTATAATTCTATACACTTATTGCCAGCGATCTGATTAAAGGTTTAGTGAAACTATTTACGTCTAGTCTGTAGTAATGACAAGTTCTATGAGTTTTTTTATTTATAGCAATTTAATGTGCCAATATTCACGAATATAAAACACAAAAAATCATTGGTGTACAATAAATTCGATAACTATGCCGACGCCCATACAGAAATTGGCCATGTCCTTTAAATGATTTACATATTCAAATGTCTCCAGCTACCATATATGTACCTTTCCCTGCAAAGTCTAAGCTGTGCCAACCCGGTACTCTAATAGACAGCATTTGTAAAAATGGCAACGGCATAAATATTATAGAACGGTTGCGAGCCAATCGAATAAGTCCACGGTGACCTATTTCCTCTAGTTGACTCTTGCAAGTTCTCGCTAAACTTGCAACTAGTCGGTATTTTCTTTGATTTTTAGTCTGTCAAAGTTGAAAAGATTTATAATATTTTTTAGTATAGCTAGGTTTTAAAACAAAGATTCAAAGGTTTTTATTTAGTTTTTTATTTATATGAACAGTAGGTACATGCATAAAATGTAAGTCGAGAATTTAGTTGCACGGTTTCAAAAAGTAGGTCTAAAGAAACTACATGGATACTCTTTTAAAATAATATATAGAACATCGATGTACCGATACGTAAGGAGTAGATTAGAAGGAAAATAATTTACACTTCATACTTGTATTTCTCGAAGGCATAAGTAGAGGATATCCATGTCCTTAATGACGGTAATCGGTCTTATTTATTATGTTATAGGATGCGAGCCTATTGCCATTTTTCGGGCACGGTCACTAATTCGGGGCTGATGCTAAGAATTCTTTATCGAAATAATCCCATAACACTTTGCCCGACCTGGAAATTGAACCCGAACCCTTTCCCTCGGCAGCCGCACTTGCTGCGCTTATACTAAGGAGAAAATTATGTTCAAGTAGAAGTCAGAATAATTTAGTCAATGACTGTGAAGTGTAGTCCTTTGAGGCGAAAGAGGTTGTAGATAATGTATGTCTGTCTGTCATTTAGCCTTTTAGCCAGACCCTGGCATAGCCAGGGCTAACAAGGCCAGCAGGAGCAGTCCTTTGAGACCACCTACACAGTTTAATCTAATTCTGAATACCTATGTTCCTATTTAAACATGTAAGCACCAAGATAATGGATGTTCTATTATTCGGTTAATTCTCAAAAGCAACAGGCTTAGCATGGACAGTAACAAGACTTATGTTACAAATTTCGTATGAAAGATTCGATAAAATATGTGACATTATGATGAGCCGTGACAAGAGTCACGGCTTGGAATACACATGCTATGTAGTACACGTGCTACTAAGTTGCAAACAATTAGCACGTGTAAATAAATTTAGCATGCTTAAAATACACAAGCGTTCTACCTATATATTCCAAATCCACAATGCAGATAATTTATGTATACAAAGAAACGTCAAGAAATGTCACTATCAAAATGATAGGACAGTGGTGCAAAACATGTTATCATTAAATTTTTACTAAGTAATCATCTATAAAATTAAAATTGATTAATTATATAACTATGCAAACAAAATACCGCAGCCAAACTATGTTTGCAGCGCTCATATCTAGCTCCGATTAGGATTAAGAAATATTTTTTTCATGATGTGTTGGAATCTGAATAACTAGGTAACTATCGGTTATGAAATCGGATTCATTCTCATTTATGACAAACCTTGATAGGTTTGTCATAAATATAACGTCATCAATTATTCTCACCTTTGTAAAATAATATAGTGCCTCATTTCTGCGAAAAAACTGGTGTACGATTCGTCTTATTGCAGACAGGGTAAAATCGTCCATCCTTTGGAAGAAGCTGGTCTTTGGACCTTCTTACTTGGGAGAACTGAGGGTAAGGGTTGTTTTGTATTCTTTTACAATTCTTCCCACTGCTAATATTCTTAAAAATTCAACTGTTTTGACAGCACAGTCTCCAAAAGACCAATATTTGCCCTCAGCCCAAGTCTTGTATGTCTACTTGTAGGCATTCATCACCATGAGTTGTTCTGTGGCAGTCACATTTTCGAGGCCGCCTTTTGACAGGGAACCAACTGTCGCGGGCGGTGGCCTTCGAGGGACCCGGCTGAGGCTGCATTTGTCAATTAACAAATGAAACTTAACAAGAAACAACAAACACGCAGCGAAAAACATTTAATTTCGATCGGGGAAAAGTAAACGAATGAATTGAAATAACGCGACTTTGACATAAGTACTATCAAACGAAATTTTAAATTGTTTGGAACTCCTGCAGTGCTACCAGTATCATACAATATTTTATACCAAAAAGCCTCCTTTTTTAATAACTTTGTTTAAAACCAAAAATTTATAAAAATAATCACGACATAATAATTTTAAAATAATTATTTCTAAAATCAGTATTTAAAAGAAAATCTAGCCTTTTTTTCGCAATTTTTTGTGAATTACCATTGATAAGACATTTTTTGATCTGTTATCTCCTTTGTTTACATAATTATCTGAATTAAGGATTCAGAGTATAGTAGGAATCAAGCATGCTTTTTAATAGCTTATGTATTCCAAGCCTAACAGACTTTTCGACTTTTCAAGATTAAACTTTATAAAAAAAATAAGATCAACGTCTTCCCTTTTTGAAATTGTTTTTCTTTTATTCAAAATCTTTAACAGCCGGTTCTTTTCTCGCCCTACGGAAATACAATCATGGTGATACTTTCCTGCTCAAAACAGGTTATCAAAAAAAAAGCGAATATACGATTTTCCTGTACGACCCCCTTCACAGACAAACAGAGGAAATTCATTTGGGGAATGAGGAAATACGATAATTTTATATTTGTCGCGCGCCATCAGTATCCATACTTGAGAACGATCACATTTGGCACACAAATCAGAAGTAGGTAAAATGTTACAGGCAACACACACACACTTGGTGTGTTGTGTCTGTTGGTGTGTATACTATACACACCAACTCTAAAAAATAGAACATGCCGGGTGGAAAGGTTAGCCAGTCAGCAAAGGAGTTAGTAGCGGGGCCGACTGCCCAGGGTGTGCTGGATGTCCTTAAAGTTTCGTCACTGGTGGAGGCTCTTTTATTGCACCATCTTTTAGTGAAACCATCTCATAGTGAAAATAATAAAAATCTGTTTCAAATTTACATCGGACGAAGATTGAAATTCAAATGACATTTAAACAAAATATATAACATCACACCTGTATTCGCCAAAGGGTTGGGCAGAGGTGTATAGTAACACCCTCATTTCGCCGTAATGTTTAAGTCCTATGTAATGGGGGGCAAGCCTATTGCCATTAACCGGGCACAAATCCAAACTCCGAGCTGCTACTGAGGCATTCCACACGGAAAAACCCAATAACACTGCCCGACCTGAGAATCGAACCCAGGACCTGAAGATCAGGCGGTCGCGCTTACCACCACTAGACCAACAAGGCAGAAAAAAATATATGACAATTCTTAAATCCGAAATACAAAAACTTGTGCGTATTACAAAAGAGACCAATCGGTGAATATGACAGTAGCTCCAGAAATTGATTCACTGCTCGAAACGTTAGCTACCATATTACATAATAAACCGCACGCACTTGTATAAAAACAAAATAAAAAGGAAATGTAAGAGTACAGTGCGCCAACCATTACCGAATTCACCCGTAACTCTGCTGACTCTGGGGGAATATTTTTTCAGTGCTATGTATACAGAATTATCATATACTTTATTATCTTATGTATGAGTTTCGCAAGAAAACACAAGTTTATTAACATTTGGAAAGCAAACGGTTTTAACGAGCGAGTTTGTTATCGTTGAGTTGAAAACGTTTTTGTAACGAGTTTTATAGTAATAAGCCCCGTGTGTTGGTTGTTTTAAGCTGGGTACACACGCGCTGATTAAAGGCGAAAACACTTACTATACTTGTTGTGTTGTCGCTTTGATGCTGAACATATTTAAAACAGAACAACACGAATACTATTATAACAGAAGTAGTATTTTTTAACTTAGTATCCGTGTGTATTGATTTAAATAAGATAAACTTTGATAGAGTAACTGAAAGTCATGCATACAGTTGTATGCCTGCCATGTATAAAATGTCCGATTTATGTACGAATGTTTATTAATCGTACGTATACACCTAGCCAACGAACGTTCGTCATAATTATGTCAATTCGTTCTAACTTTGTTTACAACGAATCCGGCTTTGACTGGGTGTGTACGTATTATAACAGTCAATAAATAGTTTCGTGTAAAACCCGTTCAGTCCAGCTCCCATACTTCATTATTTGGCATATACGCCATAAAAAACCGTTTTTCCTCATTAGTCGTGACATTTTATGGCGAAAGCTAACGTTCAATAATGGATGCCTTCCGGCTTATAAATATGATGATGAATGGTGTTTTTCGATATTTCTTTCAATATTTTATGGTGAACCCACTCTTGGTTACACCCATATTATGCTCGGCTGTAATGGAGTTAACATTAGGTGTGGTTAGCAATGTTCACCTATACTTAATGTTAATAATTATGTTAACTTATCGGTCTATGGTCAGTCTTGGCTTCAATTTTTAAGTCAAAGAAAGTGTTATAGACTACGCGCAAGCACTGGGCATCCCCTGAAGTATGGGTGCACGCAGTAGATAAGACAAAGCAAACTGACAGAGCGTGTCTATTGTCTAGCATACCTCTCCTGCTGTTCTGGTACCTCAGGTACTGACTAGCACGAGGGCTATCATAATATGATTCTTCTTACAAAAATGCTTATTCTAATCAACGGCTAAAAGTGTTGTCCTATGGCGATATGGCTTCCCTACGTGGGATATTATCTGAAAACGTCATTAGCCGTTAGGTGTATGATAGTCGATAGTACCTAAACATTTTTCTTTTTTAAGGTTTTTCAGTATGGTTAATATCTGTTGCGATTTGTTGATTCCTGAGTGTTTTCTTCGTATGTGTACTAAGCCTTAACAAAATTCAAAGAGTTACTGAATCGTAATGTTAATATAAGAGAGTTTTAAACTTGAAGCTTCGAGCTCAACTCAACGCGATGTACTACATCTCTTTGCTACAACTCTTCGTAAGATCCAACGTTTACGGTTTGTTCACAACTCTTCATAAATTACTTATGTGTCATATTGCGTACTTTTATTTAATTATAATTGTTTTAAAACTTAACTTGATTTGTTCGCTGTTTTGTCGACTACTTACTTTTAATATGAATTATTGTCTGTGGAGTAAAGATTAAGTAAAAGTACTTACCTATTTTGATAAATACTAAAAGGGATAGATATAAACTTACTTAGTGACGCTTCTAACATTACAAAAAGACTTATAATATTATATGTACTGCCTCCATAAACATTAATTATAAATGTTCTCTTAAATCTCGTGTAAACGATGCCTCCACTGAAGTGCGCTCTACTGTCTCACGTATAGTTTTTATATTCCATACTCATACTGTAATTTTATCACCGATAAATTAATTTTAACAGCTGTGATGGTATACACTTCGGATCATAATTTTCAGCTGCTGATTTAAAATTGATAAAATGAGAATTAATAAGAATAATTTAACAATGATAGCATGATTATATTATTGTGTGAAAGAGGTGTCTCATATTGTTTTATATTTTTTTTAAATCATTATTTTTTGTTCCATTGTTTTGTATGTATCTTCTTCCATTCCTGTTCTTTTTTCTATCTTTAATTATTGTAATTGGTCTAAGACCGTTTTAATTAAAGTAAAATAAATAAATAAATACAGCAGCCTAGTGGTGTGACCGTTGGACTACCAAGTCATAGGTTTCGAGTTCGAACCCAAGGCACGCACCTCTGACTTTTCGGATTCATATTGTATAATTATCACCTGCTTAAAAACGATGAAAGAAAACATCGTGAGGAAACCGGCATGCCTGAGTGATATTTCTCGACGGCATGTGAAGCCAAGTCAGAGGCCCATAGGCGGTATACACTCTGACACCAGGTTAGTCAGTAACCACACGAAAAAGAAGAATAATATTATTTTAATACCGATAATTAAGGCCTGGAAATCATGAGGGAGGCCTTTGCCCAGCAGTGGGATCATACAATAATAATAAATTATAATTTAAAATAATATTGTTACATAAGAATTGTCATATATTTTGTTTCTGCCTCGTTGTTCTAGTGGTGGCAAGCGCGACCGCTAATCGTCAGGGGCCCTGGGTTCGATCCCCAGGTCGGGCAAAGTGTTATTGGGTTTTTCCGTGTGAAATTCCTCAGTAGCAACCCGGAGTTTGGATTTGTGCCCGGTTGATGGCAATAGGCTCGCCCCCTATTACATGGGACTTAAACATAACGGCGAAATGAGGGTGTTACTATACACCTCTGCCTAACCCTTCGGGGAATACAGGCGTGATGTTATGTTGTTTATTGTTACAAAAGCGAGATGAATGTGTACGGGTTAACATTTCATAAATACAATTTGAACAGAATATTTTGAATTTTTGTCAATCAATAACCTTTTGCTAAATATTTAAGCGAGTTTATGATTGTCTTCAGCTAAAGATGAAAAAAAAACACTCCAGGTGAGATCACTCCGTGATCCAAGTCCTAACAAATTTCCAATATACGACCCCATACCCACTGCCCGTTGGCCGTCGAATTTCCAGTTTTCAGCACTTTTAAATCCAATTTCGCGAGTTGGAATTTATGGAGTTTGGAGGTTACCTGTCGGTTGGACGTCGATTTTATTCCAGTCTATTGTTCTGGGTGTCCAACTCGATTTGATTCTATGACCACCTTTTAAATTGTGTGTTCTAGCGCGCTAAGTGTTCTTTGTCGGATAAGATTTATGTGACGTAGTAGGCGAGTGTGTTCATACAACTATTGTAGAGTAGTGTTGTTTAGAACTGGACAGTTGGGCAGGTTAGTAAAAATATTGACACTGTGTAGATGTACCTAACATAACATAACATCACGCCTTGTATTCCCCGAAGGGTTCGGCAGAGATGTTTTTAGTACACCCTCGTGTCGCAAAGCTATGTTTAAGTCCAATGTAATAGTGGGCGAGCCTATTGCCATAAACTGGGCACAAATCTAAACTCCGGGCTGCTACTGAGGAATTCCACACGGGAAAACTCAATAACACTTTGCCTGATCTGGGGATCGAATACAGGCCCTCACAATCAGCAGTACCACTTGCCACCACTAGACCAACGAGGCAGTAGATGTATCTCTTGTATGTAAAGGGAGAAATGGACGTTGACTCTACCATTTATTAATTGTCTACTATATCAGCGTGCTAATTAGGTATGAAATATGTGTTAAGGAAAAGTTAAACGTATAATAATAAATACATAAAATATTCAAACACCGCTTAATTAGATAATCATTTTTAATTGGGAAATATTTTTGCATTATACAAGCAATTTCAATTGCGATGTCTATTTGACAGGAACTAAGTCTAACAAAGCGTTATTTCATGTCGCAAAAATATTGTCCTAATAAATAACACTTTGCCCTTACGTAGTGCAATAGAATTAACTTAGAACCCTTTGTTTTTATAGCCATTGAGTATTTAGAAGAATTTTAGCTCTTTGAGTGTATTTAGATAATTAATGTATGTCGCACTTAGGCCTATATTATTGTCCCACAATGTATGTAAAACCAAATTTAAATAGAATAGGTACTTAAAACATATTTAAAAAAATAAAAGTCACATCACTTACAAACCACATAAAATGAGTCGAATGCTAGTTTATTCCAATATGTGCCATTGAAACAGCTTTTATCCCACTAATGCAGTATGAAAGCAAATCGTAGGTTACAAACGACCGGATCGAAGTGGAACTAACGATAATACTGGATTACGAGCGCACTCCACCACCCACTACTTGCACCACCTCAATACATACCTATATTATAAATTTATTTAATTAATGTTCCTTAAGCATTACTTGAGAGCTTTAGTATTTTGTTGCGTGGCAATTTTATCCGAATCACGTTTTATAAGTTAAATTCTTAAGGTAACATAGTTGCACTTAAATGATGAAATATTACGCTTGGAATATTACTTATACTATTTGTGAGAATTTATATGGTGAATTGAAATGGGTTTTTTTAAAGAACCATATTTTCGCCAAGACTATTTCAACAGCATCTTTTCTCAAAAGAGCTCATTTTTTTTAAAGATTTCTTTTTATGCCCCTGATTATAAAAATACGATACTTCCACTACAACAAATTCAATACGTTTATATTTTTTTTTTCTTTTAAAAAAACGTTGCCCCACACTAGTATTTCTCCTGTATCGTGGGTGCGTTTACAAATACAAATCTTCACACGCACAAACATCCAGACCCGGAACAATTATCTGTAGGCCATACAAATATTTGTTCCGTGCGGGAATCGAACCCACGACCCGTAGCGCAGAAGCCGATCGCTCAGCCACTGCACCAAACGTGTCGTAATATTCATAACTTGAATCCAATATTCTATGATTACACCACGGTGTCCCTCCTTCTGACCTAAGGCCGGGGTCACGGGATTCGCTACTGCATGCACCGGGACCCCAGTAGGTCTCGGTCCACCAGCTTCTTCTGGTGGACCTCTTCTGTGGTGGGGCAATTGCTCCCCTGCCCCACTTCCTTCCGAGAGGCGCGCGCGGAACACGGCGCGCCATCCTCTCTGGGCCCGTTACTGGTCGGGCGACGGGTCCCCTAACCCGCCGCCCGTAGGCCACTCACTAGGGTAGCCGGAGATCGTCGCGCGCCCGGTGCGTCTAGCGCGAGAAGGGAGAGAAGAAGCGGCCTCCCTCTCCCTCTCCACTACCTCCATGGTCGCCATCACTTCCTCGCAGAAGGAGGCGATGGCTTCCCACGCAGTCTCGCTCCTGACCATGGACAGAACCACGGCCGGAAGCGAGAGGTCACCGCCGATTTATACTACAGACCCTGACGAAACCCGGGAATACGTAAGTATTCCCGGGTAGTTAGTGTAAACTAATGACCGACTAATATGATTTACTGAGCGTTATCGATTAAAATTAAGGCTAATATATTTAACAGTAATGCAGCAAATACCTCATACCCTCCCATGCGTTAGTAACAATCACAGATATACAATGTATTTACCCAGTTAAGCATAAAAAAATACTACTATTGGTATGTAAAACGATTAGTTTTAGGCTATAGGAGTATAAGAGTATCATAGGTCAAACAAATAGTCTGGCCATGTCTATGGTCCAAACATCACCTATAATTTTCTATATTCTCAGTCACTGCATCTATGGTAATTACTGCTTAAACATACCGTAGCCTGTTATTTACCGATTCACAGAAACCAACACGCGTCCTAATGGACTTATTTGCATTAAACAACATGTTACCACCATGCATGTACTTACGTCCCCTCAACAATTATGATAATGACGCTACTCCATTCGCAATTAGAAGCTAACAGCTACAAATTACATTGTCAAGATATACTCATATATTATTATCTTCTCTTTTGATGTGTAAACAGGTTTAACTAGCAAAACTTTCTTGCTAACTGATTTTCGATATAATAACTGAGCTAGCCACTAATTCGACCCACCCGCACGGGGCCGTGGCCAGTGGGCCCTAATGAATGTCTAGAGGTCAACTCTCGCGCCGCTCTTTGATGTTTAGCAGACTCGTTAGTTATATTGTAGGGTTCTAGTGTAGTAGTTAAGGTTAAGACTTCTGAAGTAGGTAGTTTATAGTCTTCCCTTTTAATAATTGTGATGGAGCAGAACACCTTCCGTGTAGAAGGTCACAAGTTCGATTCCCACAGCAGGACAAATATTTAATGGCTGGCAGATATTTGTAACGACTCTGTTGTGTATGTGAGATTAGTGTTTGTAAACGCACCCATGATACAAGAGACAGCAGCCTGGGATGTTGTTTTATTAAATAAAAAATATTTGTAATATTAGCTTGCTAGCTAAACCGCTTGACTTGTAGACTTGTTAGTTAGTTTTAGATCGTTAAGACGATTATTTCACCGTTACAGGGATTATAAAGATATTATCCAATTAGGTACAATAATATTATTCCACAAAATATTGAGCCCAAAATAACTGTAAATTGCCGAGTTTACAAGCAAAACGGTACCTATAGAGAAAATTTGTTTAAATTAGTACCCATCTGACTATTACTAAACCTTGCCTGACCGCCATCGGTCGAGGGTCCTCAAAGCCATTCAATAACGTCGGCTACTTGACCGTGCAATTGAGAGACTTTTTAATTTTTTCTCTCGATAAACATAACTGGAGGGTGAGGCGAGGCAATAACTCATAAAGGCATGCTCTCTGCTCCATAAATTACTCGAGGGCCGTTCGATAGAATATCGACAGGCCAACGTGACCACACTGCAGTATGCCTTATTCCAGACTCGATCCATATCGAGAACCGACAACGGACTGATGAATACATTGTTACGATAGAGGCATTTTAGACTTGGAATAGTAGCTTTATTAGGCATTTCTGAATTTACGAATAGTTTCCGGAGTCATATATGAACAGAATGTATTTTTAGGATAAAATAGAATAAATTATTCAGTTGTTAGCATCACAGGTTTAACCATTCACACCTTGTATTCAAACAACAGAAGACATTTTACTACTAACTTCTGAGAAAATAATGCCGACGGAAACTAAGGGTCAGATCTTTTTTGGTCCTATCATGTCTTGAGGTTTTAAATAATTACAAAATAAACTATTAAAACTTCGTTTCATTTAAAAGAAACGACAAAAGCACTACTAACGAACAAAAAAGAATTGCTAAGCAGAAAGAAAGATGTTCTTATAAAATTCGCTGCAGAGATAATTAAAAGAGTCTCAAAAGGAGGTCGGGACTTGCAATAGTTTCAACGTTTTCAATGGGAGCGTGTAATTTTTCATAGTGTCGGTGGTGATAAATCAGTGCACACGGCGGCCATATTTCATAGCCGGTCAGTTCTCAAGCGATCCAATAAATTGCGGCGGGCCGTGCGGGCGGCGTGATTGCTGCGAGCTTGGAATCTAAGCCGTCATGGACACCGCCCCACCCCTCGCCCGCTAGCAGCCGACTTCATTATATTCAATTATGACTTAGTTTTAAGAAGATTTAATATTAGAACTAAAGTAATAAGATCAATAGTGTGTCACCTTTATTTAGAAACTGTAACAATTTTCATGACTACTTATAATAAAGTCAAATTCTCGAATATATTGTGAACAGTCCTGTAACAACTACACTACACAATGTCAGTCACAGTCTTAAAAGAGAACAACATACACTGGCCTGCAAAACTAAGTATCACACTTTAAAAGTAAATATGATTAAAAGTGTAGTACTTATTTTTGCAGGCCAGTATATATTTATCCTATCAGCAATGTGGTAACAAGATCTGTTCTAGTTCCACCTGGATTCCATCCTAGATTTAGCTAAATGTGCGTAAAAATTCTTGTGGAAGCCTAGGATAAAGACTGTGTGCGACAAATAACCCTAGACTGGCGCCTTATCACATTGGGTCCTGATCGAACAAACTATTCAGTAATTTCATCCCTCCAAAGAATAATCCTTGAGAATTTCTAGATGGTGATCTTGGTGGTATCAATAATGGGACCTTTTTATTTTTAGGTGAATGCGATCAGTCGGCTCGCGAAATTATTTTTTTTGTTTTTAATATTTTATGTGAAATATGAACATATTTAAGACGTAATTTTATAAGTTGCGAATACCTGTATTTATGTGTGGATTTAGTTACCTCATGAAATGAGAAATTTTACTGTCCTTTTAGCCACCATGGTGAAAATAACTTGTCTTTCGTTCGACACCGTAAAATATGTCGTTTTATAAGGTAAATAAAACCACACATCAATACAATGCAATAATAGGTATTCACAAATTATAAAATTATATTTTAATTAAATATGTTCGTTATATAACGTAAAATATAAAAAAAAAACTACCACTACCTTGTTGGTCTAGTGGTCGCAAGCGCGACTGCAGAGCAGGGTCCTGGGTTCGATCCCCAGGTCAGGCAAAGTGATATTCGGTTTTTCTATTAGGAATTTCTCAGTAGCAGCCTGGAGTCGGGATTTGTGCCCGGTTAATGGCAATAGGCTCGCCCCTATTACATGGGACTTAAGCATAACAGGCGAAACGAGGGTGTACTAAAAACACCACTGCCAATTCCTTTGGGGTATACAAGGCTTGATGTTATGATATAAAAAACTTTTAAAAAATTGAATACCGCGGCTGACTGATCGCCTTCACCTTGAGTGACTTCTTTTATAATTATGTTTCTGCTCCTTTACACATAGTACGATGATAAAGATTATTTAAGGACGTTACTCAACGAAATCACTATTCACGTATCCCGAAAATATAATATAGGTATCGTTTTAAATTATGTTTAAGTGAAATGAATACATATATTGATCAATGTGTAGTATCCGCGTCTTACAGAATAGAGTCTCAACGATACCTTACGTAAAATATTAAAAACTCTAAAACCATTGAATCGCGGGGCGGATCGACCAAAAGAATCGCTTTAATATAAATTCGATAATAATATAAATTCTAATACAACAAAGATCAATTAAACCAATCGTTATATTTGTTTCCTCTATCTAATGACGCGCACCCTCTCCGTAATTCGTTGTCCCTCAATATATCGTCGGTCTATTGCCTCCTCATTTTCCCTCACATTCTTCGGGTCCATAACGGTTCATATTTATTTCATACAAACTTTGCTCACAGTTTCACATTATTTATTACTTCAGCCTCCAAATTTATTTTATTTACAAATATGAGTAATTTTTTGTTTTAAAATACAAACATGCCTGGTCCAGAATAAAATAAACGTAGTTACGCACGATTTCAAGTTTTAGATTTATTCTTTTATCTTGTATACTAAAATAAATATTTACCCGTTACAACGGCTCGCATACAATCGCATCGAGCTCAACAAATAAAACCAGTTTTGCATCACAATATTCGGCGTGGCCATTGTTTAAATTCTATTCTCTCTCTAGATATTGACCTCCACGTAGCGAATTGTAAAACCTGAGCTGAGATAAATTACGTTTTTGAAATCAGCTCCACTCCGATCCCGGTTAGATTTCACAATAGATACTTTATCTTGGCCATTGGCTCATTTATAAAAACGTCAAATAATCTCTCGCAGTTACAGAAGGCCTATTGAAAAGGGTCCTGCCGAGCCGCGTGTGATACGCTTGTTTATGAACGGAGGTCTGCGACGTGGACCGCGATTGGCTTTACCATAGCTCACCAGACCCAGTATTGTGCACATACTCCTCGATGCTACATTAGAGACACAATAAAATTTCAGAGAACAAAGATGAGTATAAAGCATTCTCATCCCTATAAGGGTTCTTCATGAAATTAGTAATCGAAATTCTCAGTACAAAGTTTTGGATCCCGAATCATTGTGCGCCCGTCGCTCTGTTCGCCACTTCAAAGGAGTTGGGTTTTATCCTTTCTTTATTTCAATATATTCTTCAGTTTCGAGCTGAGATGAAAGATAGAATTAAGGCAGCCTTTGTTGTACTCACTTTCCCGGGAATCCATAGAAATCAGCATCGAGCTGCGAACATGTTTCTCTTTATTTATTGATCCTTTGTCTTTGAGCGTCACTCGAATATTGTATGTGTTTCCTTATAGCTACTATAACAAGATCGAGGGTGTTTTGTTTCCCTTTAAGATAAGATAAAAGATTTGATTGTTAATTGTTACCGACGTTACAGACTTGTTTATGTTGATCAAATTCTCTCTTGATTCTTGAAAAACAATTTGTTTTGTGTCAGTCCTGTGAGCGATATTTGTTTGACATTATTCGAGGAAGATTGATGTGTGTATGTCTTCTTATGACATATCCTTATTGTTCTCCGAGGGTGTAAAAACAACAATGTTTATCTTACGCGGATGAGTAGTGTCTAACCTATCTTCATGGTTCTAAAGTTTTTCATAAATATAGCTTGTTTATTTATTGCTAAAAGAAAGTGTAGTCATGAGCACCAACATGTATATATGTGTGTAGCGATATTTAACAGATTTTATCACTACATACCGATTGAATTTATGAAATATTTTACATACCAAGTATTCGTATGTGTTTTCAGATACTATGTTAACAATATTTGAAGATTTCCATTACAACTCCTTTGTTATTTCACTTTAACTTCGTTTCGTTGGTGCTCATGACTACATATTCATTTTGTTGGTGCTCATGACTATACATACTACAACCAATTGCATAAACCATGGCAACTGCATAAAATACTTCAAAAAACCCCATCATTTCCATGGTCTAACCCCCAAAGTCTTTGAACTCGGCTATAATATCATCATCATCCTCCTGCCTGCTATAATATACAAACAGATATTTATGAAATTCCAAATGCATGATGCTACACATCCGTGTCCATCTAGCTGAGCTTAATGAAGTCGTTTGACACCTTAATAAGAATAGACGCTGCAATCTAAATCTTGCATTAGCTCATAAGGCAAACACATAATATAAATAATAGTATTACTTCGACTCCCAATCCGCTTTACCAAATCCCTTCAAAACGTTCGCAGTTGCGATGCAGTGTGGAGGCTGATACCCAGTAATGAACAGTTATCGGCTGCGAATGAGCAGGATCACGTAAGCTCTAGATAATGAAACGATTCTAGTTCACGAAGTGCTCACAATGTCCGGGAAAAGACTCTCGATGTCGATAGTAACAAAATATGAAGCCCATTCGCTAAATACATTAATTGAAGCATCGGGAACGGTATTTATTGCGTCCTTGTTTGACCTATTAAACGAATATAATAAAGCCACAAACGCATAACAGACCCTTTATCTGCTCCGTCAATCTCATCAAGGACCTTACGAATGAGTATGTCAATGTTTTCCGTACCCTTCCTTTCCTATGATATTTTCCGTCGCAATAATACGAAGTATATGAACTGAAGTGACCTATTCACCAATCATGAAGCTTGTATAAACAAAACGCGGTTCTCACTTCCACGCCACATAGGAACGGTATTTAATATTAATACTAAATATTGTATCGGTACTCTCGACTCCCGAAGTGACAACTTTTTTGTTTTGTTGACTTATTCCTGTTCGCGCGCGGTGACAGATTGCTTCGCGTAGCGTCGAAAATTGCTTTTTGTTTCTTTAATAATACTCATGACAAGTATATTTCGAGAGATTTTGATGAATTGACGCTAATTCTGCGGTATTTTTAACGAGAGAAACAAGTTAATGATTGTTTAAAATTGACTTGATGAGATGATACAAGCGAAGCTGTGGAAGTAGGTAAGTATAATTA
Source organism: Amphipyra berbera (assembly GCA_910594945.2). Lineage (NCBI taxonomy): Eukaryota > Metazoa > Arthropoda > Insecta > Lepidoptera > Noctuidae > Amphipyra > Amphipyra berbera. The sequence continues at coordinate 426,667 of OU343136.1, read as the reverse complement.
TTTAGTTAGTTTAGTTTATTTATTTAGTTTAGTGCTTCACTAGCGCGAAGGACACAGACATCGTGCAAATTGAAAAAAAAATCAGCACTGTTGACCTCGTAATCTGAAAATCTTTTTAAAGCAATGTCATTTTAACGAAGGTCCCTTAAGTATTGTAGAAAAAAAGGAATATTAAATTACAAGCTATTTTCTAAAATGGAGATAATGAACCGAAGAAATACGAATCTCTTTGTTCGCAAAGTGATCCTTACTTAATTAATTCCTTGGGGTATATGAAAAAAAAGTTTGCTAAGTTCGGAAGCAAATAATGCTGCCTGTACTCTGGGGACACTCGACTCTACTTATAATTTGTTCCCAAGTTTTCTGTTCACATAATTTCGTCAGTGGGTGCCGCTTTTTCAATTGAACACAATGCTCTAAAAACAATTTGAAGATTGTCAGCGAGTCCCTCCAAAATTAAGAGGGACAATTTGGACATAATACTTGACCTATTTATTTAACTGAGTATGATGGCAGTTACGCAACGGTTCATTAAACTTTTGTTATATTAAACATCTGTCATCTGTAGCTGACGACATGCTTGTATTTATTTCCATCAAGCAGCCACTCGATCCTTTTTCTGAAATTGCCTAAAGTTTGTTTATTGATAATAAACATTTGTTCGGCCCACTGGCCCAGTAAGTTTGCCCTATCAATCATCCGCAATGTATCGTAAACTTACAGAGAAAGTACTTACCTATTCTGTGAAGTTCCGTTCGAGAGGGAAAATATCACGTGCCACTTCACTTGTATTGTTACTTATTATAACAACTTTACCACTATGTTACTTTTGTTTTCACTAATTTGTTTGTTTTAATCAATTTACGTTCTTGGAAAAATCCGCTTTTTAACTTTTTTCTTAAATCTTTCTTATGTAAACACAAAACACTTGAACTTTTAATGAATGTAGATCCATCACTTAACACTGGCCTCACAGTGGTACTTGTGATAAGGCTTAATTTGACACGCGGTGATAACACGCCGACATCGCGGTATAGATTGATGGCGCCCAACGTGGGACCGAGCCGAATGAGGCACAGCGCGGACGTGCGTGCGCTCCGCCGACCGGCTAGACACTGCCGGGTGCGCACGCCTGAGCCCGGCCATCCCCCCTCCCCGCGCGCACCCACACCCCCTCAAACACCCCGCTGCAATTCGGTACACAAAAAAAATCACATCAGAAAAGAAACCTTTCTCTGTCAGTGAGCTTCAATGGTCGTTCTCTCACCCCTTAGGAGTTAAGTGCTGGTCGTTCAGTTATTAGTTATCTTACTTTTATCGGTCTCTAATGACTCCTTTTCAATTATTTATGAACAGCGCGTGCACGGGTGTTAATTTATTTTTAGAAATAAATGCTATGTAGATTCTGTTTCCAAGTTGAGGGTAGATGAAAAATTTGCGTTTTTTTCCACGTTCCGTTACACTCGAACATCAAACGAAGCGTGCTCAAAGCGTTTGTCTTATATTCATACATTATTTCTCATCTCACCGTTTATGAAACTTATTACCATGTATTCTTTTATTTACCTTCTTCGTTACTTGTGATCTAAACATAAAGAACACAGTTATTCTACATTGAAGCATCCCAAAATCTAAGAAAATGTGAATATCAATGAATTTTGTATGAATAAGGAAGAGGTTTAGGGTCTTAGTCCTTTTAAAAAGTCCTAAAACCTTTTTAGACTTATTCAGAATAACTGACAACTCTTTTCTATTCTTGAATATCCATCCAAGACCATTCCGAGGTGCTAGTTTAGTCCTTGAAGCAAAATTGAGCCAACAAGACGCTTAGTGAGAAGTTATGCGTTGCGCTGGTGAGGGCACTTTTAGGACGCTGCAGTTAAACTATAGTGTGAATGCATAAACAGAATGTGCTTTTGGTACGACGGGGATATTTTTTTGTAAAAATAAAGCGCATGAAATACCTACATTCAGAAAAATTCTTACTTATAAATCTTTTAATTGAAATCTTTCTGAATCACTCTCAATTATTTTGCAGTGGTCCACAGATTTGCGATGACACTCGGTTCTTCGCATTCAGCATGAATGTTCCACCAGCTGCTTTATTTTGTTCTCCAGTCAAGGACTCGTCTGCCACAACTTTAAATTGGAATCCACTTCAGGTCTTATCTAGAGGGCCGTCGAGAAACCCGTAATTATTTTAGGTTTTTATATTGAACTTTAATTATTAATGGAAAATGGCTTGTCCCAATACGTTGTTGCCCGTCAATCCGTCTTCCCAGAGACAGTGGGACGAGCCGCTTTGCAGTTTGACACGGAAAAACCTTTTGAATGCGTCTGTCAATACTGCCGAGCGTGCTCGTCTTTTGGCTGTGGGCGAATGGGAGTCGGGACTTTGGCTTCAGGCACTTCCGTCATCCAACATAGGCGCTATGTTGGATGACGTAAGTTTCCGTTTCGCCACTTGCCTGCGCTTAGGCGCTCCATGTGTTGCTCCTCATCGGTGTCATTATGGTGAAGCAGTTGACAGCCTCGGACACCATGGTCTGTCTTGCTGCAGGAGTGCAGGTCGCATAGCACGGCACGCCAATATTAACGACATTATCCGTCGTGCTCTTGCCACCGCCGGCGTGCCAGCTGTACTAGAACCGAATGGTTTGGCACGCGACGACGGGAAGAGACCAGATGGCATGTCGCTATTGCCATGGAAGATGGGTAGGCCTTTGGTATGGGACGCAACTTGTGTTGACACCCTTGCTCCATCCCATCTTCCTAGCTCGGTGGGCTGTGCTGGCGCTGCCGCTGCGGCCGCGGAGGCCCTCAAGCGGCGCAAATATAGTAACCTCATTGGTTGCTATGACTTTGAGCCGTTTGGGGTCGAAACGCTCGGGCCATGGGGTCCGAGTACACATCTTTTGTTTAAAGAAATTGCCCAAAGGCTGGTCGACGCTTCGCGTGACCAGAGGGCTGGCTTATTCTTTGGCCAAAGAATAAGCGTTGCCATCCAGCGTGGCAACGCTGCCAGTCTTCTGGGCACGCTTCCGGATGACGGTGATGAGGAGGAATATTTTGACGCCTAAGTGATATTTTGGAATAATTTGTATTTTAATAATTTTGTATATAGGTAGTTAGTTTTGTCTTTAGATTTGTATGTTTTTAGTTTCGTTTTATATTGTATATATTAGGTTTAAATGTAGGTAAATGATAATTGTGTATAGATAAATAATTTAATCGTATAATGTATGTAATAAATATGTTCCATTATTAATTTGTTATCGGTTTTTTTCTTAAAGCAGTGCAGATAGCCTAGCGGTTGAACGTTTACCTTCCATGTAAGAGGGTCCAAGTTCTAATCCAGCCTGCAACTGTAACTTTTTGAATTCATGTGTGGATCAGAATTTGATCAACAGTTGCATTAACTGTGACTAAAAAAGGCCCTTACGTTTAATGACAAGCGTACATTATGCTAATGAAGTAAATCCAAAAGTAATGATCATTTAGCGGGTACGTAATACTCTATTCATTTCACTACAATGCATCCAGTATCTAAGTATTATAATATTGTTCTACATGACTTCAAACGGCGGAGTGCAGCTCAACCAATGCCCTAGAGAGTCCTTGCGAGGAAAAGACCATCACAATACCTACGTACGAGTATTTTAAATAGTAATGGATCACAATCGAAATTCATATATCGTTTATTTCATATTCCTGTATTAAATAGTATCGTTAGTGTAGTGATAGTAAAACTGGTTGCAGATTTTGTATTAAGGTTTGACTCCCAGGTAGTACAAAAAGTTTAAAGGTGTTTTGTGTATATCACTTATAAATATTATTATATCCATCCTAAGGTTGCCAGCAGAAATCGCCTATTGTGCGGTAAGACCGCCCATTGTATGTCTAATTTTATAATAATGTATCTCTTGGTCATGGTGAGAGAATGAGTGAACGGCGATTAACAAAAGGAATTTATAAGGCGGATGTCAGTGGAAACGTGGGTAGAGGACGCTCTAGAAGGACATACATCGATGTTATTGATGATGTTCTTCACAAAGGACAGGGGCGTAGTACTCTTAACCGGCGTGCGTTTATGACAAGATATATGAATGTGGATGAAGCGAAAGGAGTATGTAAGGATCGTAGCATGTGGCGTTCTATAGTTTCTGCCTACCCCCATGAGAAAAAGGCGTGAGTTTATGTATGTATCTCTTGGATCTCACGGCTCATTTTCCGTGCGGAATTCCGGTCCTTTGGAAGGCATACGGGGGACACAAATTTTTCATATGACCTATTTATTCAATCATTGACTTGACAATAGTATTTCTGGGGTTATATTTAATCATCAGCTCATCCCTTAGATGTCTACTCGTGAAGAATATCTTTTCCATAGCCCATTTCAAAGAACCGTTCGAGTCGTGAAGAAATATTGGCATAATAACTACATCTAGCAAACGGATTGGATTTCGGAAATTGTCGTTATTAAGAAGACAATTCTACTGAATTCTTCATCCACATAAAAGGTGAACTATCCTCTGCCAAAAACACGGTCATTGACTTTATGCCCAAAAAAATTATACCGTTGTTCTCTATAAACACATCCACCCTATTCCTCCCATGACTGGGAGTGGCTGTTCACATAATTATCCGGCGGACAGTTTTATTCCTTTGATCTTGAAACAAAAAATAACTTAAGAGATTATTACTGCGCGGACCGTTAAAGCCGACTAAGAAAAGAATGGGCTACTACTAATAATTTATTGAATCAAGCCTTACTTTGTGGAGAGCCGTTTTCAAAATATTGTCGGAGGGGAGGGCAGCGTCCCCTCCGGCTCTGAACCGATTAACAAATCAAACAAGTGACTCTCGATCAGAGAGATTGACAAATCCATTCTCTTGACGTCTATTCTCTGGGCTTTGTTGATGCGGGGGACTGATAAATCTTTAATATTGTCGGAAAACTGTGAATGCTAGGATATTACTCGATATTTCTTAAAGTAATCGAAAGATTTCTAGATCTGTAGTATGTTTTTTCATTTACACATTACCGGATTATGTATTCTGCATTATTATGTTAATTATTTATTTGTTATAAACAAACAGTTACAAATCGTATCTTAGTTTAATTTGTTCATGTGAAGATTTTTGTCTATAAACGTACCCACGTTACAGGAGAATTCCTAGTGTCGGTCAGCGTTTATAATTAAAGGAAAGGATGAAGCACACAATTATTAGTGATCCATAACTAAAGACAAGTTCGTTCGTCTACAATAATAGTAAGGGAATCTAGTTTGACTAGTGCAAGACTTGGTTTTAAAAAATAAGACGGCAGCAATTGTGTGTTGAATAACATAACAAACAGTCGACCATTTGCACTGTTTCTCAATTTCCAATACAAATAAAATACTCATTAAATATTATGTGACCGCAAACACCACAAGATATAATAACATGCAATGTAAATACTTCATAATCACGTCCACTATCATTAATTTAATGAACAGTAAAAATTGTGAGAGATTTTTATCTTTGCGAATTACATTCAATTCCAATTAATTGTTTTTAAATTGTGACATTGTTTTACCTAAATTGTATAATACAGGCTCGCCCCCTATTACGTGGGACATAAACAACGGCGGAATTAGGGTATTACTATACACCTCTGCCTAACCCTTTGGGGAATACAGGCGTGATGTTATGTTTTTAAGAAGAAGTCCTCAATGTATTTTAGATTCAAATTATCTAAAAAGTCTCTGTGTCTTGAATCCATGTTAAAACAAACTATTGAGTGTCCATATCCAGTCTACATATTATACACTCCTCAATGAGGAGTTATTTGTGAAACAAGGATAATATGATCTTTAACAAAGTGGTGTTCTTCTTATGTCAACACGAGCTATTTGAGAATAGCTCATGGCTCGGTGAACAGATTAGCCAGTCAGCGAGGTTGGTAGCGGGGCTGACTGATCAGTACGCTGGATGTATTTAGGTATCGTCACTGATCGACGTTCTTTTAATGTGGTTACTATGGGCAAGAACTCCTTTTCGGCGATGCCCATGTTCATCAGTGTAGATGATAATAATATTATGATGAATTAAATGGTGTGTTACCAAATGTCATAACACCGCAAGTTATTACAACGCAATGCTCTATAGTCCTATTTTATATTTAGTAGTCTTTGAACATACATGTATGTGTAAGCAATATCTAAATTGATTCAGGGAACACCGTACATTGTACATCATAAATAAATAAACGCTTCACATTCATAGGTCCCTGGTATTCGACGTAATGTGGCTGCTATTACAAACACAAATCACATGCTCAAACATAAAATAGACTTGGAACAAATATCTGGAGATCACACAAATATTTATCCGTTTTGAGAATGTACGATTCGAAGATAGATATTTTCCAAGTGTCACTTAGTTGATGAAAATCATACTTGTCACATACATCTTCAAAGAACAAGACAAAGACAGAGAACCTATATCTCGATAACTGTAAATCTGAAGCCTAAAATATCTATAAATGCTTTGTCCAACCTTGGAATCTAACCCAGGACACGACAAAGTCATAATGTGGAGTCGTATTTTCTATCACTAGACCATTGAAGCAACTTCATAACAACGATAGAGTATAAACCCACAAACCAGTTTTCACGAAAAAGTACTTATATAGATAGATTCATTGGGAAATAGCCGTCGAGTACGGAAGCTACGTATCGTAGAGCTCTCGTAGCCCGTAGCGCGCTACAGCGTAGCTGATATAAATGTTCAAACGGGAAGCTACAAAAGAGTCCGCTGCACCAACACGCGATTTCAAAGAAAACCTTCAGAACACTAATATTTCAGAGCGAGAGCCGCGCCACCTCACTTATCTTCGATTCTTGCTTTTTCTACATTGATAGTCGCGTAAACCAAAATAGACTCTATTTTCGTGTTTACTTAAGTCCATAACATTTTCGCAGCAACATTGTTGGATTCTGTTGCTTATTCAAGCGAATAAAATTGAACTTTATTACACAGTGTTTAGCGTTACATTTTGTTTGTTGTCCAAATGGTATCAATTTCTCACCTACACAATTCGGTATCGGCTCTTTTCACACGCCTTTGTTCCTAATGTTCATTACGTATTCTCTCTACTGATATCGAGGTTAGATATAAATTTTATAGGTTTTATTGTGGGGTCGTGTCTATTGTGCGAAGGGATTTGTTTTTCGGCTCCGTCGCGTTAAGTACAGAGGCTCAACAGAATGAATACTTTATACTGTGTTTACGTTTTCGCGAGCGATTTGAGCAAAGGCTTAGAAGAGCCGAATTGATTTGCACGACTCAGTGACAAACGCTTTGTTGTCGTGCACGAAATCTGTGTATTTATTTTTATGACAAATTTCATTTTGATTGTCATACAATATTTACTTTTCGAAATGGTGTGCAAATAATTCAATGAACAGGAGCGAATATGTATGAAATCTAAAACGTGTTTTGTTTGTTTTTTTTTTGTTAAAAAATGATGAAATATTCCTACATATTTATACTGTATTTTTTGTAGCATGTTTTTGTGAGTTGTGCTGCTCCTTTTTTTATTTTCCATCTTGTCTGGCCCAAACAATTCCAATTTGTAATTTTACATACTATCAGCCAAAATATACAATAAGTAGTGTAAATGCACACCGTCTATCTATTAAATAAAATTAAACATTAGTATCTATTACCATAACACGAGGCAGTACTAATTAACATCCCCATAAGCACTTTGAACCGGTTTACCATAATACGATGGCGTCCGGAAACGAACACACCATTATCATTCTATTGGGACACCCTTAATTTTTATGTGATGTGTATCTTATGAGGAAGTAGAAAATATAAGTATTATTAGGACTGACGGTGCGTTTATATATTTAATGTCAACACGAAATTCTGCTTCATATTATTTTTAATTCATAGACTGTTGCTTGAACTTACGGAAATTCTAGGTTAGTACCAAAATGCCTGAGATTGGAGCATTAGAAGTATGCTCAGGTCAAATTCTGTCAATTATTTTTTCCTTAGCATTGCACTACCAAATACTGTCATTGTATAGCAAAAATATTTGTTTTATAGAACCAAAAAAGTTATATTTTATCTAAACGTGTCGGTACTTGAAACGTTCTATTCAGACCATAAGAAATAAGCTAAAGGTTTTATATATATGAATAAGGCGCCTTTGACATACATACAACGGCCCTATTACAGGGCTCCATTGAAACCCTCTAGGCACAGAACTAAAAGATAAATAAGACCACGAAGTAATCCACTAAACCAAAATGGTTTCGTGGATAATTTCACAGCTTTTCATTTATAATGAGAACTGTATTCGAGTCAAGCCGACTTGAAATCCACAACACCAAACACGCACAAATCGCTCTTCAACGCAAGTAATAGTGGTGATACGAGCGAGCAAACTGATATGTAACAGTTTCATTGAGCGACGCATGAGGGATTGCTGTCAATTTCTCTTAGCCACCGATCAATGGAACTACAACAGTTTGCACAGCCAATACGTATTAGGCCAAGCGTGTGATTCCTAACGAAGTTAGGAGAGTGTTGGACAATTAGTGATGAAGTGTGGCCAATACATCTACTGGTATAATATATTTTACGTTGCCTCAATCAAATAACAAATTGTGCACAATTATCATGATGGACATTTTATTTACTTCTTTCTCGTACTTTCAGGTCAGTGTGGAACCGTACGTTTTGTAAAAAGTTGAAAACATTCTTTGCTGAACTTGCAAATGACTAGAATAATTGGAGTACTTAATTAAAGGTTTATCTCTTGTTGTTTATTGAATCATAGATCCGACTGGTTAATTTATCACCCTCATTTAAATCGGAGCCAAGCTGTTTACCGTGTTCCATCGTGTATATGTGGGAGCTAGAAGGATATATTGGAGTCTCTATTTCTGTGCTACCACGATTCGTATGCTCCATTTTAGACCATAATATCTGCGCTTACTATCAGGTGCGATAAATGTAACCAAGTCAAAGAATCTTAAAAAAACCTTGCTCTTGATTTCTGTGTCGGCAATAATCATAGAAAACTATTAAATGTCAGCACCAGCTAGCTACCCGATGTTTGTCCTAATGCTGAAGTTCGTTCTTTCAATCCAGGAGTCGGACACATAATAATTAATATCTCTTCTGTTCTCTCGACCTCTTCTCTCTTTTAAATGTTATTCCTAAGCTTCCTCTATGTAGTTAAAGGAATTGATTTTCTTTCTTGAAGATTCTTTATAAATATTTACTGAGCTGATAAGGTGCTAATACAGCCTATCTGTGATCATCGGATAGGCTCAGTATAATGGTCACATCGCGACATCGTCGTGGTCGTTTGGACTCATCGCCGCAGGTTACTATTATCGCGGCACGCATGTGATGGGCGTCCTGTTGAAAGTAAATTGTTAATTTTGTTTATTTTACGTACTTTCGCTGATAGCAGAACGGAGCACGGTTACGTGAACATATTTATTTTTATTTATTATGTTAAAAAATTTGCACGTATTTTATATAACGATTTTACGATAGACATACATATATTAGCAAAACTATGTCTTAAAAACCGGCCAGGTGCCTATGGGATCACGCACAGTGTAGGGTTCCGTAGTCAGTACCGCTATAAGATGTTTTAGTCTAGCGGAATGTTATGATAAACACGAAATACAAAGTTATTTTTGCAGTAGATTTAAGTAATTGTGTATGGAGATTCTATGATTTTTTTACAGATCCAACTACATAAGGTGGTCGATTATTACTACTAACTACATACGTACAAATACATAACCTCACGCCTTTTTCCCATGTGGGTAGGTAGAAACTATAGAACGCCACATGCGTGTGGATAAAGCGAAATGAGTATGTAAGGATTACGATCCTTACATACTCATCCTCCATCCACTCCTTTCGCTTTATCCACATTCATACATCTTGTCATACACGCATGCCGGTTGAGAGTACTACGCACCTTTCCTTTGTGAAGAACTTCATCAATAACATCGATGTATGTCCTTCTAGGGCGTCCTCCGCCGGCGTTTCCATTGTCATCCACCTTATAAGTTCCTTTTGTTAATCGTTGTTCACTCATTCTCTCAACATGACCAAACCACCTAATCATACTCCTTTAAATTTTTATCACTACATAATTTTTAAACTGCAACTTTGTCTAATCACATTATTCCTCAATCTATCATTCAAAGTTACATCGCCCATACTTCGCAAGGAACGCATTTATTCTACTTTCATGTCTCTTCTGCCACGACCAACATTCACTTCCATACATAAGCGTAAGTACCAGCACACCATTATGGATAGCCAGCCGAACCTTTTTGGTCATGGACTGATTAGCCACAACCGCAGACATAGAACCATTCACCTTATTACCCGCATTTGCTCTCCTTTCCACATCATCATCTTTAACTAACTACTAATTAACTGTAATAGTTTTCATTTAAATTTCGTTATATATTCCATTATTGGATATACTTTTTAGATATTCAGAAGAAACAGTTTAGCTTGTTGGGGGTGGGAAAACGTAACTAACAAAAATGACAATTTTAAAGCTTAATATTTCGTAAACGGATCCCTGTCGAAAAACTGTTTATGACATTCCTTAATATTTATGAAAGATAAACTATACGAAAAAATCGCAATTTTTTTTTCTACATCTCCTACATGTAAAGCGGGGGCTTTACATGTAGGAGATGTAGAAAAACATTTTTTTTATCGATTTCACTGCATTATTTTGTTGCTATAAATATGTATAGTTATGCCAAATTTGAGCTTTAAAGCACCCATAGTCTGTGAATTAAATGGCTGTGACTTACAGACGGACAGACAGGCACATGGACATGGCCATTCTATAAGGGTCCTAGTTTGACTACGGAACCTTTAAAATCAGATGAAAAAGACACTCATAATTTGGTTGTTTTGTGACACAATTGTGTGATATTTATGGGAACAGACGGTTTTTTTCATTTTCATCAATAATAATTAAAATTTTTGAAAACCGATTACTATAATCTCCTTGTTTACTGTACTTAAACGGCCCCCAAAGCTAAACAGTCTAACTTCCAGCTAGGAAGTCGTCAAATTCAAAATTTACAACACACTTCATAATCGGAGTTGAAACTAAATCCGTATATTTGGGGAACGATCCAATACCAACTAACAACATAAAATTTACTTCCCTATCTTAAGATAGTACACTTTGTGAGAGACAAGTTGGAGGCTTAGTTAAACTTCTAAATGGACTTTGGTGTGCCAGTGTACCACTGACACAGTACTTTGCATTCGATGGCCCGAAATTCGGAGTCCGAATTTCGAAATTCGAATTTCTAGTCGGACCTCGTGCGGTTATGTGGCTAGAAATGGTTTGATTCAATTATTTTTAATTGTCTCTGTTGGAGCTGTGTCCTTTGTTCGTTTTGACGGCAGTTTTTAGTATTGAGTGATTTGAATAGGGTCTTGCCATAAATATTGTCACGAAAAAAAAATGTTTTTTTTATTGCAAATAATATTTATTACTTTTACAGTGTGTTAGTTTAATACATAAATATAAAACAATTTAAAATATAAAAAGCTTATTCGAAGAGGTCTCCATTGGCTGCAATACAGTCCTTTAAACGTTGAGGCCAGTTATCAATAGAAGCACGCACTCTTTCCATGGGAAAATTCTTCACCGCCAATCGTATGGATTGTTTTAGGGACTCCAAATTATCATGGTGTTTAGAGCAAGCCGTACTCTCTAAAACTGACCATAAATCATAATCCAGCGGATTAATATCGGGACTAGACGACGGCCAGTCTTCAGCTCTGATGAAGTCCAAAACGTTCACTTCCAACCAAGACTGCGTGGACCGAGCTTTATGACCCGGCGCCGAGTCTTGTTGGAAGGACCATACTTGGTTATTGAACATGGTGTTGTTAAGGGGCTTAACTATCTTCTCAAAAATAGTATTTTGATACACTTGTGCCGATGTTTTGATACCTTTTTCACAAAAATATGGCTCAGTCACTCCTTCACAGCTAACACCCCACCAAACCATCACTGAAGTCGGATAATGCCCACGTTGCACTCTGTCGACTAATTGGGAAGCTTCCTTAGAGCTTTGAGCATAAATACGGTAATTTTGTTTGTTAAAATGTTGCTCAATTGTAAAGATTTTCTCATCCGTAAACAATTTTTTTCTGTGACCTCCCTTTGCGTACCGCTTCAGTAGTTGTTTCTATTTTACCACCCTATTCTTTTTAAAATTATCAGTTAAAAAATGACCAGTGCGTCTCTTATAGGCTGCAAGTCCTAAGTCATCTTTTAAAATACACGACATGGTTCTGGGTGCTATCTTCATCTCCCGAGATAAAATCTTTTGCTTTCGGACAGGATTTCTTCGAATTCTTTGCCTTACTGCTTTGACCACCTTTTTCGTACGAACACTACGTGGGCCAGGTCTTTTTCTGTCACCAACAGAAGAGGTCTCATTATACCTATTAATAGCCCGGTACACAAACATTTGACTAATATCAAGCGTATGGAGAGTTTTAAAAATTGCATTTGGCTCCATACCAACTTCGTGTAATGCAATCACAGCGATTCGGTTCTCTTTATCACCCCACTCCATTTTAATATCGCAAAATATTGTACAATGTATTGGCGCCAAAATTAGAAAACACAATGAACAATCGTATAAAATTGACAGATTCCAAATTTAAATGTAATATCTATCTTATTTTTAATTGTAACAGTATTTATGGCCAGACTAGGTAATTATCGGGTAAGTAATTAAAAGTTCACAGTGTAAAGGTATCTTATAGATACAGTATACAAGACTTACAAATAAAAAAATATGTGGACGTTCTCCAGTTCACATTTCAGCGCCTGTGGTCACAAGACAATGACTGTACCCTGACCACAAACGCAAAATTTACTTAGAATGATTGTTAAAGATTTATATAGAAAAGGCGTTACAAATTCGGAAACAAAACGATTGTCGAGGCACATAACTTATGTCGTAGCAATGCTCGCCACATCTCCTTGCCCTTCCAAGAAATACTGACGGGATATCATACTATAATAACTTTCACATATTAATTCATATCAGCCTGTCAATGTCCTTTTCTGAAAATGATTCTCCTCATAAGCTACTTCCATGAACAGACGTGAAGGATGGTTGCCATAATTACCAGAGCTGGCACATGGATTGTTAATACCACGATGTTATACGCAGTATAACATAACAAGCCCATTACTGTTCCACTGCTGAGCAAGAGTCTCTTCTCACACTGGTAAGGAGTTAAGTCTCACTCAACCACGCTAACCTGGCGGGACGTACCATCGAGAACTTTTTGGAGCCCTCTCAAGTGTGCGGGTTTTCTCACGTTTTTTTTCAAATGATAATCAAATTCTGATCCGCCCATGAATTCGAAAAGTTAGAGGTGCTGGCTGGGGTCAAACTCAGACCGTTCTGCATGGAAGGTAAGCGTTGAACCACTAGACTATTACTGTTAATAACGCATTATTATCTTTATATAGGTAATAAACAACGTTCGTGGCTAATTAACAGCCGCGCGGGTCATTCGATTTGCGAGGTTAAGCTGCGATTGTCGCGGTCAATCCGTGGATGGGTGACCGTTCGTTACACATCGAGACCACTCCGCGCCTTGGAGAGCACGTTAATCAGTCGGTCCCGGGTGTCATACGAATATCTACGACAGTCGTTACGGGAAGTCAAAAGCCCGAAAGTCTGACAACTGGTCTAACCTTAGGATATCAGCATTGCCCAGAAACGATTGCGGAGGTCTGATGGCAGTCGCTCTGAGTAAAATACTGGTATTCAGCGGCATCTGGTTAGACTGAAAGCTGACCCCAAACATGGTTGGGAAAAGGCTAGACGGAAGGTCTTTATACAGGTAATCCTTACCTTTGCCTTTTATTTTTGTTGGAACCCACTGTTATTCTCATATAATAAAAATAACATTAACCTTTATATCTGACCAAGTTGTTCAAGAGCGCTCAGACGCAGAATGTACATTATTTTTCCGCAGCATTCTGAAACAAAGAAACTTATCTTTTTCATAATACACGCCAACCGCGCTTTCTTTCTGAGTTTCTTTTCAGCAGCTAATTTCCGTTGCCTGTTAATTCTTATGAGTATTATGATAAAGATGATGTCAGAGTAGCAGCACTACAGAGCAAAAAACTTAAAAGCATGTTATTTATGTTTCTACCATTAAAGCAGTTCTTTTTACAAATTATATACATACATATATATACTCACGCTTGTAATCCGAGAAGGGGTTAGCAGAGGTGTTCTCCTATTACCGAAGTCTGCACACCCACATTTCGTATTGTCTCAGGTGGCGAGCCTATTTCCATTTTTCAAGGGCATTTTTTTCTTTACGACTTTTAGCTTTAATAATGTGCTGCTTAATGTGGCTGTGCAGTTTCGCTCCACAGATCATATCAGAGCCCATAAACATCCACTGTTGTATACGGGCCTCCCAAAGATCACCGCAATGTACGATAAAAGGGGGAATTATCACAATCACCACGCTTGGCAGACAGATCGGTGATCGCAATTCACAGAAGGAAGTTGCTTCTGTATTTCTTGACGAAATCCCTTAGTACCAGGGATGATTCTGTATATTCTTATAATTTCGGTGTGACAATTAACGCGTCTCCTATAACTGGCATCGTAGGAATTCATTTATCTTTGTTGATCTTCACAAATTCTATATATTCTAATAAGCAAAGAGACAGCGAGGTGTGGAGTTTTTTTTGCCAGAGTTTCAGATCAATGTCCTCTTAAAATCAAACACACTATGGCGTTAGAAAATATGCCACTTAAAACAAATGTTAAAGTCGCAGTAGACTGTTCCCTTCTCTAAAACAAAACGTACACGAACTAACAGATCAATAAGCGGACCGAATGTCACGAACATCAACCGGCACTACATTGCCATGCAACTGGTAAGTAATCGCACGAGTCAGTTCTGCTCAGTTTCGAATATAACATGTTTAGGCAGATTCAGATAACGGGATGCAGTGTTAACGGGGCCAGGTGAGGGGGGGTGACCGATTGAAACTCGATACTTGGTCGTCTCGAGTTGCGGGCTAGGGAGCCCGCGATTTTGGAAGTATATTTTATGGGTTCTTTTTCTCTCGTGTCGTCACGAGCTATATGAGAATAGCTCATTATGTTAGCCTTCTGTAAATATTTATTTCAAAATGTCTTAATATCATATCAAAACTTTAAGCCGTAGAAAGCAGTGATAGCCTAGTGGTGTGACCGTCGGACTGCTAAGTCATAGGTCTCGAGTTAAAACCCAAGGCACGCACCTCTGACTTTTCGGATTCATGTGCGTATAGTATAATAATCAATTGATTAAAAACGGTGAAGGAAAACATCATGAGAAAACCCTGAGAGATATTTCTCGACTGCATGTGAAGTCAAGTCAGAGACCCATGGGCGGCATAGATTCTGACACCAGATTAGTCACTAATCACACGAAAAGAAAGAAGAAGGCCGTAGTAAAATCATTAAAATTATGATTGATTTATTTTTATTTCTAAACTATTTATATAGGTACCAATTTACACCGAAGATTAGACACAAAGATAAACGAAGAAAATAAAGTAAGTTAATTCAATTTATCAAAAGAGGTTTCTCAAATGAAAGCACTGCTTTGCATGTTCTGGCTGGCCCGAGATCAAACCACCTGGCGACCACAAGAACACTTAAAACAGAACCCAGAATGTAATGAAAACTATGTCACTGTGTGTATGTCACACATTAATTTCTTCCTGACTAACTCGGTTGTTCTGTAACAATTTAATAATTTATATTATTATTCAGCATGATTCCTTCCTTCACTATAGGTATATTGTAGAATCTTTCAGGAACTTTCCAGAAACTTTAGCCTAATCTTGAAATCGTTTCCAAAACGTCTTGATAATTATTTTTAACTCTAAAATTCCTTATAGAAGTGTTTTAATATTAGTACTACACTTTATCCGTTAATAAACTCTACGACAATTCCCTTACGGATATAATCAATAATTAATCGAATGTCTGACATTACAACCAATTTAACATAGACAATACAATGGACAAGATATAGTACATTGTACCCAGTACTTACTACCTGCGACCACTTCATACCTGTAGTTTCATGGCCCTAAATAATCTGTGAGGGTGAGTCGCGCAGATATTAACCGCGGCCGCTCTCTGACTTGTTACGAGTACCTCCGTTGCAGTGCCACTACTGCACTAGTGCTCGCGATCGCTTCACTGTTACTTATTATTTTGTTCCAGTAATACACAATACTTAGAAATACAGACAACTGAACCGGAAAATGGAAAAAGACAAACATTATAAAGCTTGGGTAGTAAGTAAAATTCACGTTGATAAAATGTCGTGAATTGACAAGCTAGTTGTGGACATTGATGGTGTGAGTTCCATTTTTTAGTTTCTAAATAAAGGCGCATCATGCTGATCTCAACGAAATGTGTTATAAGCTCATCTGTACACAATTTTCATATTCATTGGATAGCATAGTACCTACCTGGTGATGTTAAACATGATATTTTGACTCATTTAACTCAACTTTGTCATCAAGGGATGAGTCAACCTTTCTGTTTTGCCTTTCGCTATCCGTCTAACTATGAAAGTTCATCCTCTAGTTCAGTCTTGTCAAAAAATATTCCAATATCGAACATAAAAATAAACCTATAATAACATTGCAATTTGTCGCGTCAAGCGGCACATATCTTTACAAATCGATGACTTATTCACGCTCGTGTGCCGCCATAAGAAACGATATTGCTAACGTTCTATTTGCCCGAGTATTTGCCTGTTCGCGGCCTCGTTACCTAGCGATCACCATTCATGTGTGACTTATAATTTTTACACGAGAAATGTATATGGATGTTGTCGCCGTTGCCATGACGACAGAGGAAGGTCGGCGTACTCTGTGTCAATGTTTATTACGTAATATTAGAAGTAGGTATGCCCAGAGATTGTCACGTTGTGTTCCGAAATTGAGAAGTCATACTTATAGATTTTTTAGAAGGCATTTTTAATAGGAAAATGTGTATCGATGTTATTATGTCATTCTTTTTGCATAAAGCAAAACATAAGTAAGTAATTTGGTTGAACCTTATCAATGGTAGGCAACTTCTAGTATAGATTGAATTTTTTCATAACTACTTTTAGTAAAAGTGGTAACTGATTGCACGCCCAGGATCTAAGATTCTCAAAATTTTAATACATAAGCGAAGATGCCTCTAATATTTTGGAGTAATATACATAACATCAAATATCCTGAAAATTGTGGAGGTCAACCCTTTGAAAATTCCTTTGAGAACCAGAATTAAGCAAATATGGTTTAAATAACTACTCCTAGAGATAAGTCTTATCCCATCAAAAACATAAATGTGAAAATGGGAGCCAAGTTCAATAATAAGAATATGCGTGGTTGTAGACTTCACCGACAAAAGAATTGAGATCAAAATGGGTGCCTAGTTCTGTAGATAATCCTGAAATTTATTTACACAAAGCAGATATCTTAGGTTAAATTGAAGATCAAGTTTGACTTGGCTAGTTTTTACCAGCAAACCGTTTTTTTAGAAGAGTAAGATGTTGATCTTACAATAGGTATAAAAACAGTAACTTGCGTATAACATAAAGAAGATTTATTTAATTTTTTTTTTATTTAAGATAAGTTGATTAGCCAAATATAAGATAACTTGTATGTGAAAACTAGCCAAGTCAAATCTTGATCTTCAATTTAACCTAAGATATCTGCTTTGTGTAAATAAATTTCAAGATTATCTACAGAATTTGGCACCCATTTTGATCTCAATTCTTTTGTCGGTGAAGTCTACAACCACGCATATTCTTATTATTGAACCTGGCTCCCATTTTCACATTTATGTTTTTGATGGGATATCATTATTTTTTGTACAGAAATTATTATTATTCATCATTCAAAAGTAATCTGTAAAATGTTTACGCTGTAGTTTTCTTTTTTGTGCTATTTTCTAAATTTTCTTGAACGTTAGAAATATATGGAAAGTCCTCCCTTTAACTTTTATTATCATTTGCCTATTAGTTATATTTTTATTTCCCACTTGAATCAAATAATCTGGTATACAAAACGACAAAAGCGACCTTTCATCGTGGAATCATGGAACCTATTTTCCTGCGAAAGAAAAAGTTTGTTGCTATTATAATTTTGAAAGGCGCTAAGTAATAAAAATCGATTGTTTGAAAAATATTTCAAATCGTAAAAATTCACTGTTTTCTGTCTTTTTTCTTTGTATACACACAATTACCCAGCTGGATGCCAAATTTAAACTTTCTAGGTTATCTGGAAGTGGGTTAGGTTTTTGATCTATATGTCAGTCAGTGTTAAAAATGCCGATTTTTAGACGTTAATATCTCAATAACCGTTTGAGCTATATTTATGAAATTTGGTATTACAGTTAATCTCAGGGGTTTTAATAAATAAACCAAATTTCATAAGTTTATGTTGAATAGATTTTGAGTTATTAAGGGCTCAAAAGTGGCTTCAAATGGATCATGTAATATAACACACGGCTGCTGCGTCGCCAGTTCCTTTTTCTCTGAACTTGACTTGACACGCTGCTGCGCGTCTAGATTTATTTACAGAATTATCCTAATATACCTATACAATATAAATCTTAACTACTATAATACAAATATAAAGTAAAACAATCAAAGGGCATCAAAAAGTTCGTCCGCATCGCTGTCAACAGGAAAAGTGCCCAAAAGGCTGGCAGGAATCAGCATTGCCATACAACGTGGCAATGCTGATTCTTTGGCCAAAATATAGGCCAGCCCTATGGTCACGTGAAGAGTCGACCATACTCCTAGAGATGAGATATTTTACAAAAAAAATAATGCTGTAAATAGACCCACAAAATGGACACAGATAATACATAACTTTAAATATTTGAGGAGCCCAAATCAAATGATTTCCTTCGACAGAATTGACACGAACCTTCGTCTATACTTGAGCACTTCTAACAATAGACCCTATGTATGTTTTACATTACATAAAGGCCACTAGGCTCCCAGAATTGTGTTATATGCCTTACGTACGAGTGATTCAATAACTACTATAATGTTTTGACTGCCTCACAAGCAAATCGTGAGGTCCTGAGAGCCAGCGCCACATCAGGCTAAATGTCATTTGGTTATTCTGTTAGTAAATTCTCAGCATCAACCCAGAGTGTATTATGACACCTGGTAAAGGATGATACGCTCATCCTGAAGCCACCACCGAACTGTGTGTGTGTGTTATTTTGTGTACTCACCAAGCCAACGACGACCAACGAACATTCGTCGGCGATCGCTACACCGTCCACACCAAGCCAACGAACCTACCCCGTTCGTTGGCTTGATGTGTACGCATCATTATATCCACGTTCCTTCTCGTTCGGAGAAAACAGGCTTAGCAGTTATATATTAAACATGCTTTTCCAACGAGAAATTAATTAATTACTGTATATGTTGTAGGTATATGCCGGCGGTATTGTTTCGCTCCGTGGGGCTGTTCGATGCCAATTAAAAGTTTTCTCGCGATTTCTCTCTCTGCGATCATAGCAACATTATGCAATTAAATAGGTTCGTCTGTCTGTACTGGTAAATACTAGTTCGAGTTGTGATTAACTGTCAGAACCAGTTGGAACTGGATTAATGTTGTTATAACTAGAGCGAACTCGATGGTAAGCACGTCTATGACGCTGTTGTGTTTGTGTTACTAAACTCTGTTTAGTTTGGTAACACTTTTTTGTGTAGTAGGACTTAAAGATTAAGAAATAAAATAATTCCAAAATTAAGCTATTATTTCAAGGAAATACTTGCAAATTGTTATTACCTTTCAAACACTATAAGCTTCTGGACATGTTTTTGATAAAAAGTTATTTTATTTGGGTTTACTTAATTTGAATTCATTTCTATATTTAGAAGTCTACCATTGGCGTTCTTCTATTATCTTTATATTAAAATATTTTGTGCCTTTTGACACATCTAAACATAACCGACTCATTTTATTCCGACCCCAACTCTACAATAGGCAAACAATTAATAAGCACTAAGTCAGTTCCCCGTGTGGGACTGTGGGTACAAAAAGGTGCACGGAGCTAGCTGTGTGCGTATAAAAAGACGCGGACGTGGAGCGCGGTGTGGCGGCGCCTCTAATTGAATTACTTCCGTCCGCGAGCCCGCGTGAGGGGAATGTTGCGGGGTTGGAAGAGGCGGAGAAGATGGCTGTAATGTGCCGATTTGTAGATAACGCTAAGATTTTATAAGCTTGTATTAACTGTTATTTAACAGTAAGATATGGTGGGTTTTTTATCACGAGTCTTTTATTTAAACTTTCTAAAGTATAATTTTTGCTGTGTAAAGGAGGTTTTATAAAAGAGCATCCACGAGTGACTTTACTTAAGTATGCCTGGTGCAACCTGGGCTGTCAGTCCCGCTACGGACCTTGCTAACTCTAGCTAATCTTTTCAACACAGCATGATGATGATCTCTATGACGCTTAATGATTTCTTGGATTCTAATCCAACAGATGATCTGTTTGCGAATGAATAGACGAAGATTTTGTGGGAATGTCAGAAGTACTGTGAGAGGAATTTATGACAGTGTTGTTAACTTTCTTTTATTTATGTTTTCACTTAAAATTTACCTACTTTACTTTGTTTATTTTAATTTGTGTTATAATTGTCTTTTCTATTTTTATATTTTAGTTACTGTAATTGGTTGTAATACTACCGTTGTAATTAAATAAATAAATAAATGAGACATATTCTCGTACAGCTCGTGCACAGATATTTTTTATGGGAAGTTCTAATAAAAATTAAGAATTCTATAACTGCGATATGAAACGAAGAACGTACATTGATGAATGGACCACAGACTCGCGTGCGATGGCGTCTCTTATTTCAGTGACTCCCATACCGCCCTGATGCATAACTGATTATGGGGATTCAAACTTAGATTGCACTAACAAGGATAGACCAATAAACGTGTAGAAATTTTTCAGTGAAAGTCATTAATGTATAGACGACTTCACATCAGGAACGTAGGAAGATTCTACGTGAGATCTAGCTAGCTGTTTATACAAGTAATTTATAATGTATTAACATAACGTGGTGGTTATAACGGAGTTTCATGTATGCAATATGGCAAGTACGATTAAAACAAAAGTGAGGAATTAGTTTCAATGTCCTATCGTGGTAATTTGCCAGTAACTTAATGGTGAATCCTGTGACTCCGGCTGATTTCTTTTATATTATTATCAAATGGTTTCAATTAGTTTCACTTCGTATATTTGTTTGTATGTTTGTTTGATTCAAATCTTGCGACAGATATTTTTTCAAATATTTCTGCTTAACCGATACTCCTGAAACATCGCACACAAATTCAATTCTCATGACAATACAACATTATAATAATTTCAACCTTTAATCCTCAAATTCTGATGCTGCAGAGATACTGCAAGATAAAACAGATAATTTTCATCTCAGGTTACCTTGCATATTTGTTGCTCGACTAAGACTATCCTGCGCCGCTATAATCTAAGAGTTTTATAATACATTTATGTGGTAGAGATTGCAAACTTCCGGAAAGGATACACGAGTTATGAGGCATGAAATGGAAAAGATAAGATTATCAATATGTACGTGTTGTGGGATACATACTTGACTCCACAGTCAGAGGAGAGTTGTACATAGCTGTAGGTATACGAATCTTATAATACTAAGTACTTATGTATACATACAAATTAGTGAAGGCAAAAAATGTTGGTGTTTTTCTATTTTCTTTGGAATTATATTAATGTTATTTGTCGTATTATCATGTTTCCTGATTGTTTTCCCGACTCCGCGACAACAAAGTCTGTGTTATTTATTTATTTAGGTTAGCCAACAATTGTTTATACAATACATTAAACATATTTTCTTAATACTTAGTGCATTTATAAGTGCAACAATTACTTACAGGCTAACACAACATGCGCCATTTATGGTTTAGCATAATACCTATCACTAATAGTTATATAAACAATAATAATTCTAGCGTAACAGTAGTAATAACATAAATTTCATTCTCAATAATTACAATAATAAGTTGATAAAATTAACATTTATAAATTGAGATAATTAAAAATTGAACATTAAAATTAAAAAAAATTAAGTAGGGAGATCATTGGTTATGAGAATAGTGCTCGAAAATTATTTTGTAAAACTGTCCTATGCCGTCATGATTTATATCAGTAAGATCACTGCAGCTATTTAGGCTTTTACACAGGCGTGCTATCGGTGAGTTAGCACCCAGAACCGTTCTGCGCAAGGGTGGGTATAGTGGTGTGATAGGATTTCGCGGATATCGAGTTATGTTTTTACCCAATCAATTCTAAAGTGACCTCCAAACTGTTCCAAACGTATGGTCCCTACGTTAACCACTATTGGTAGCTATAAATTGCGACGACCAACTTCTAAGTATTCAAATTATATTAACTGTCTTTGTCTTTTTGCCGTCCGTCGGATCCAATCTACTTTGCTTGGAAACTTCAATAAGTTGCATTTTGATGGCGCCCCACAGATGGCGCTGCTTGCATAGTTCCCGACGTTCACGTAAAATATAATAATGTAGTTTGTTATGCTGAGGTAGTTCGTAATCGAATGAAGTTGTAAAGGTTGCTTTAGAAACTACGTTAAGGTGCACCCTTAACGTAGTTTCTAAAGTATAATAGATATTTTCTCTATTCTAGTTACAGAATAATATCAAAGCCCTTTTTCTAAGAAAACCAACACATACATAACATCACGCCTCACATTCCCCGAAGGGTACGGCAGAGATGTTTTAGTACACCCTCGTTTCACCAGTTATGTTTAAGTCCCATGTAATAGGGGGCGAGCCTATTGTCATTAACCGGGCATAAACCCAGACTCCAGGCTGCTACTGAGAAATTCCTAATGGGAAAACCCAATAACACTTTACCCGCCCTGGGGATCGAACCCAGGACCCCATGCTCAGCAGTCGCGCTTACGACCACTAAACCAACAAGGAAGGAGAAGTAATTCATACATTATTCGAGACTGGCCTCCGTTTATAGGTTTTGGTTTATAATATCCACGTTATATTAAATACCAATAACATATTCAGTTAATCACACAGCCTAGGTTAGCAAGGTACGAAGAGGCTTATTGTTTACTAGAATCCAAATGAAACATTCATGTCTTATACCAAACGTTAATCTCCACTGCCTAGGATTTACGATGTTTGTTCTATGATCTTACAGCACTCGGTTGTTTCTCTTCGGACCATAAAACCTCGGAAGAGCTAGGCAGAGCACACACAAAATCCCATCGTTGACGTCCAATAGTTGACGAAAGTTTCCAACTCAAAAAGCACCAAAGTTTCCCAAAGTTTACGCATCATGGTGTCTATGTAGGTGCCAATATATTTAATCTCTTTGGTGCCAAACATATTGTCATTCTCCCCAACAGTATGTAAACCTTATTAATATTTTGCCTGACCTATAGATCGCACCCAAAACCATAAATATCCGCTGCCACACTCACTTACTAAGATGGACCTTCGCAAAAGCCGGAATTATTAAAACCGCCCGGCAGAAGAAGACCCACTACCACTAATCTAAAATCAGACTAAAATTTCACCTCCTCCCTATTGTACAACAAAACAGTTTATTCCGCGTACAGATCCAGGATCCTGCATTACTTCTCTCCGCTGTATAAAACGGCAATAAATAAGTGAAAACTTGTAAAGTACCCGCCAACCGTGCGGAACTTCACCAAACTTATTTAATAACTCTCTGACCATTGAATACCGGTCGCCATGGCGACGACATCATTCATACTTAATTAAATTGTTTAAGAAACAATTTATAAACAGGTTGAAACAAAGAGTTTTTTATTTGCAATATTGTTTCCGCACGAAGAAGGAACGAAGGCTATTCTCTTTTTTACGAGCCTTTATTGTCTCACTGCAGGGCAAAGGCTTCCCTACCATTCTTCCACTTTTCCCGGTCTATTTAATTGCTATTTGTGGCCAATTCTTTAAGTAAAAGTCTTTTGGGCCTATTGCGTTGTCGTGTTAGGATGTTCGGGATCCACTCTGTAGTGGTTTTACCCATAGTCCCGTGTATGCCGCAGATGTGACCAGCCCGTTTCATTTTAACTTGGTAACCTACAATTTTGCAAAATCGACGGGTATTTTAGGAGTCAAACTTACTATGCAAGTTGCAACTTGCAACTTACTATGCAAATCCATGCTATGCAAGTCCCAGAAGTCGTTTTTCTTTTTCTTTTCTCTGTATCACGCCTATGTGCTGATACCTCCAAAGCCTCTTCAAGGCCCAAGACGTTTTTCCCGAGGGGAAAGAGAAAACAACAATGATTAGTCTGTTATGTAGATTATAATAAGAAAGTGGAAGTGTGTTTGCATGTTCGTTAGTTACTCAATTATGGCCCCTTGTAGGGGAGTTGGGTGAAACTTTACACAAAGTATATATTAACGGCACGGAAGATGACGCGACGGTGTTACTATTATATTTGTAACTACAAAATATCCTTACTTCCTTACTAATATCCTTACTAATATTATAAATGCGAAAGTTTGTATGTATGGATGTGTGGATGTATGGATGTATGGATGTTTGTTACTCTTTCACGCAAAAACGGCTGAACGGATTTGAATGAGATTAGGCACACAGATAGACTATGCCCTGGATTAACACATAGGATAATTTTTATCCGGGTACATCAAGTGGTTCCCCTAGGATGCGGGTGAAACCGCGGGTAATAGTCTAAAATGCTTTGTCCTGAATGACTGGCTGACGGATCAACGCACAGCCTAAACCGCTGATCGTAGAGACCTGAAACTTGGAGGGCGTGTTCTTTGTATGACGTAGGCATCCGATAAGAAAGGATTTTCCGAAATTCTACTCCTAAGGGGGTGAAAAAGGGGGGCAAAGTTTGTATGGGACAACGTGATTCCTTGGTCCAATCTACTTCAAATTTTGCATAAACCTTTTTTAACAGAATTGATGGAAGACGTGTTTCGTATTTTATTGAAATTCATCCTCTAATGGTATTAAAAAGGGGTAGAAAGTTATTTTGGCGGTGATTTGCTTCGAAGTTGATATCGATAGTTGGTAAGGATTAGAACATATTGGTTATAAATTATACGAATCATTCCATATTTAAAAAAAAATGTAAAATACAAATATAAAAGAATATTTAAATCGGATTAGAATTTGAAATTTTAATTTTATTTGTTCTTGGATATTTGAATGAAAAACTAACCTTATACCTTGATTTTCCTTCAAAAATTCCTTGGAAATCTCATAAATTACCTACTTAGCAAATATTTGCGATTGCTGTATAATTTGTTTGGAAGTTCATTTTCATTATTTCATTAGAATATTTTCAGTGTAGTTAATTTAATTTCTTTTCAATTTGTTGTTATAATAATTAAAAAGGATTCTTTGTGTTTGATTTGTTAGTGTATAATATAGGTTTTTAGTTTTAATAGTAAAAATATCTGTGTTTGATTTGTTGTGTATAATAATAGTTATAGTTTTCTTTTAGTTTGTTTTAGAAGTTTAATTTTGTGTGTATTGTTTTTCGCAATTTATTTACATTTATAAATTTGTCTGTGTCCATTTTAAAAATGGGTGCAGAGTTGGTTAACTTCAATGGGAAATTAATAAACCTTACTATTGTACCAATAGTAGGGGATGCCGCAAGCCTTTTCCGTACGCTTTCTTATTTGTTGTACGGCACACAAGAACGCTCAATGGATATTCATAAAGAAATTGTGTGTCATGTGACGAACAATTGGGATGAATTTGCTGTTATGTATCATGACCGTCATGGCAACAATCATAGGACAAAATAAGAGTATACTTTAGATATGTTACAAAACTCTACATATGGCAGTTTTTTCGAGTTAGTTGCAGTCGGTCAAATATACCCATTTGTATTTGAAGTGTATTGAAATGACAACCTGTATGCCAAATTTGGTAGAGAGGACCAACCTATCAAAAGGTTACGTTTTCCCCAAGATCTTTCTAATAGTCACTTTGATGCCTACGCTGATGCGGATAGTGATAATAACACTGATGAGCGTCCAATAGCCAAAAAACGGCGCATTGAAATTGCTGTATCTCCGACGTTTACTCAATCTTCACTAATTTCTAATGTTGTGCAAGACTTTCATTCGCCTACTTATACAATTATTGAATCTGAATGTGAGTCAGATTTAATTTCTTCTTTGTCCACTAATAATTGCATAGCATTTCCAACATTCACTACCCAAGAGTCAGTTCAAAATGAAATTTGATTGACAAATAATCATTAAAAAAAGCATTAGAGCAGTGGTGGCCCAGTGGTAACGGCCCCGACTTACGAGTTGTATGTCGTGGGTTCGAACCCCGCCAGGCGCATTACTTTGTGTAATTTATTTCATCACCACTGCTCTCAAAACGGTGAAGGAAAACATCGTGAGGAAACCGGCATGTCCTAGAACCAAACATTCGAAGACATGTGACATCTACCAACCCGCACTGGGCCCGCGTGGTGGATTACGGCCCATTCCCTCTCACAGAGACACTGCTGAGACACAGGCCGTGTCCCAGCAGTGGGAACATTATAGGCTGCTGATGACGATGATGATTCAAATTATATGAGAGTGGGCGTTATTTGAGTAGTTCGGAAGCAGTTTGAAGGATTTTAGGGTTTCCCATACATGAAAGGTTTCCCGCAGTCATACATTTAACTGTCCACCTTGAAAATGGCCAACGAGTCTATTTTAATTCCGACAACCTCGCCGACAGAATTAATAGCCCACCAAAAACGACACTGTTAGCATTTTTTGATTTATGTCAAACAGATGATTTTGCTAAAACCCTTCTATATGCGGAAGTGCCTTCATATTTTGTAAGGCAAAAAAATAAATGTGTGAGAAGGAAAAGAGGAAAACCCGTAGATGGCTGGCCAGGAATAATGAAAGAACACGCTCTAGGTAGAGTGTACACGGTTCACCCGAATAACACCGAGTGTTACCATCTTCGTTTACTTTTGCACGAGGTTACCCCCTGGTTAGGGGTCCATCGTCCTTCGATGACTTGAAGACTGTCAACGGTGTCCTCCAACCAACTTTTCAATTAGATTGCATGAAACTTGGCTTGCTAGAGGACGACAAACATTGAGATTCTGCCCTAGAGGAAGCTGCCCTATGCGAGTCGCCATTTAAAATGCGTCTCATTTGTGTGTTGTTGTGGCCTTCAGTGACAAAACAGAGCCTTACCAAAAATATGAGAGTCCATCTGAGGGGAGATGTTACAGTTCTCAGATCTGTTGCTTAAAATAGGAAATGGTGATTTCCCGGAACTGGATAATAATATAATTCTACGCGGACGAAGTCGCGGGCAAAAGCTAGTAATAATTATAAAGGGCTCCAAAGTATTCCCAACGAAAGATCTACACTAGCATTATGTTTTATTTTGAACTGTTTCTTTATTTATATTGCACTTTTGAGCTCATTTGGTCATTGAAGATCTATTTTGTGTTTACAAGTAATAATCACAATACAGGAAATCTTTGAGAGGAACAACGTTTTGTGTTTTTAAAAAAACGAACAAAAGCATCACTGTAGAATGAAATGGCTTCTTATTATAATTCATACAGTATTAATCAATTTCATCTCAATAAAAATCAAAAGTTTATTATAAATACTATTTTTTATGTAAGGTGTACCTAATAATTGTAATTCTTCTTCTGTACCTTGGTTGTATGTAAGTAAAATACTTGGTTGTATTCCAAATTTCGTACACCTCTGGTTAAGTCCAATCGCTAGCAGAAGTTTTGATAACGTTAGCTATTTTTCACTCTTCAATTCAGAATCAGTCCCAGATACCTTAAGCACCGTGAACAACGGCTATCAAATTATTTAATTTAAAATCTAAATTTAACAATACCTATGATCAAGTTTTATTTTCAGATTTATACAACAGAGGATTATTCGCTTTGCGAGTCTATTTGTTACTAAAAGTAGTTAGCGTACATGATAAAAGTAATTGTAGATATCTAAAGGTGGGTCCACATTAGTGACATTTCGTCGAACCGAACACCGTGACATCACTGCGGACTTGTCACGGATAGTGTGGACGGGTGGAGGTTTGCATCGGATCAGACTCCATCAGATCGGGTTTTGTTAAAGTATTGTTTATGCTAAGGATCCCACAGTATTTCCTTATTGCGATAAAGTTCTATAAATTTCAAAATTGTTTCTTGATTCCACTGCATATTACGAACGAACGAATCGTTTCAATCCTACGTATAAATACTTAAATTAATTACTTATCGACACAACCACCTATCAACCTTCAAAAACCTTTTTGCAATGATTTCTCGGAGAGGTGCGGGTGGCGGGGGAGCGGGTGTTTTCTTGTCACGATATGCATTTGCCCGATCCATCAATTCCGTGTAGGTACCAGCGATGACACGCGGGCTTGTACGCATGACAAAAATGACAATGTGGACGTCTCCCGCACACCGAGACAGTACCGGACGTCCTTTGAAAAAGACCGACTTTGAATGGATCGGCCCGTGACCCGTGTCATTTGACCGTGACAAAACCAAAAGACTGCCCACAATTGTGACTGGCAGTACGTACAATGTTTGTATGGGAGTATGAAACGGATAAATGATCGTAACATTTGTACGCGTAACAAATCCCCTCCACACTATCGATACAGACACCCGACTTTGTCACGGTCACGGTGTTCGGTTCGGCGAAATGTCACTAATGTGGACCCACCTTAATAGACGATATCGTTTTAAGTTGATAAGGTCATCGAGACGCACCTGTAGCTATAAATACTGAGTCAGCATTAAGAAAAGGCATTGACTCTGATCTTACAAATAAATTGGACGATTTTATAAGATGATTGTGTTTGATCCCCTGAAGAGTTGTATCTTGTTGAGATTGCACATATTTCATCGCAAATCCACAGTTTAACGATGATGGAATATTATGCCCTATTGTTAAATAGAGAGCTAGACTAAAGCCATTCATGGCCAATATGGTCAGAAAGGACAAAAGAGTAACAGAAAACCCAGAACCATTTAAAACAGTATCATTTAAAAAGAAGCAAATTTATCGCTATCAAAATAATACTTGATTATTTCACTGTCGCTGAAATCTTCTCAAAATAAAGAGAAACAAAGAATCGGCAATAACGAATGATTCCAAAAATCACGATTCATTCTCGATTCTGATAAGCTTAGAGTACAATTGGAAAGCACCGCTTGCATCACGAACTGACTCGTACCCAATAAACAAGGAGCGCGATTCTCAAGCGATTCGATCAAAATATTAAAGCGCAATTGTCACCTCGTACACCCGAGTACTGTTCAGCTACAGAATAATAACGTACAGAAAGACCAATCGTTACAACGTGCGATAAAGAACTCCCAAAAAGATTATCTGCTGGGAAATATTATTTTTAATGTCAAATGTCTGAATATTCATTATTCTATCTCGGAGTAACCTTCTTGGGTTAATAGTTTTAAGACATTAACAACAGTTATTATGATTATAGATATGTTGGATGGGTAAAGTAAAACATACTAGTAACTGTAGAGGATATGTCAGTCGTTTTACCTATATCAGGATATAATAATATACGTAACACGAAATTCCGTCCCTAACCACTGCAGTACTAGAACGTACACGGTTCAGCAATATTTTCGTTTGGGTTAGCGTCTTAAGTATGAGCTTATCATTGCGTGTAACTTGTTGTGAACCTTCTATTTCCATCCGTTCAGTAATTCATCGCTTTAAAGCGCTGTCTGCGTCTGTAAGCCGCTCTGTCCGTCGAGCGCTGCCGAATTATTCATAATCGGATTTATATGTCGTTCGTATTGATTCTTGAGAAAACGCGTGTATGCACTAAGCTTAACTGTTGCACAAACGTAAAGTACATGTTTTAAACTTAGAATAGTGCAAGTAGGTATATTAATAGCACAAACATGTTTATAATGGCTAACATGATAATGGCAATGGCAGCAAAATAATGTTTAGTTTTTATTTTGATAACAAAAGAAACAAGTTATATTTATATTTTCTGCATCTAAATGTTTGTATTAGGCTTGTCTTAGACGTGTTCATTGTGAACCACACCTCGACCACAAAGCCAAGTTACTAATTGGCCTATAAAAAGAGTACAAACCTATAATTTCACGAACTGTAAGGTACCGGATTATCTTTGTTCGACGATTGTGGTTACTCACAACCGCAGCGCCAACCACAGGCCCATTGCTACCAATCAAATAGCCGTGTATCACCTTTTCTCTCTATTTAAGAGGTAGCAAACTACAAACTACGATATTAGAATTAATATTTTATGATAAATTAAAACCCCATTATACCAACATGAACACACGATACACGGCATTGCCTAATTGGCCTTAATTGCACAGCGAAGACCCAGCATTCACTATCAGGGACTGAAGCTTGGAAGTTTGTCTCCCAGACGGGACTACTCTTGTTTTTACAGTGTACGTAAAGCACGATACGGGAGTTCACTAATCTTCTTCTTTTCGTGTGGTTAGTGACTAAACTAGTGTCAAAGTTTATGCTGGCCATGGGCCTCTGACTTGGCTTCACATGCCGTCGAGAAATATCTCTCAGGCATGCCGGTTTCCTCACGAAGTTTTCCTTCACCATTTTTAAGCATATGATAATTATACAATACGCACATGAATAAGAAAAGTCAGAGGTGCGTGCTTTGGGTTCGAACACGAAACCTATGACTTGGCAGTCCGACGGTCACACTACTAGGCTATCACTGCTTAACTTTGCTTTGCTTACGAAAAGTATCTCGGACTATGGGTAGATGACAAACTTACTTGGAAACTGCACATTGATCATGTCAAAACAAAATTAATATCACTTTTAGGAGCGTTACGAAAGGTCACAAAATGTATCCCGAAAAAAGTACGTCTGATTATATATAACTGTTTAGTAAAATGTAACCTCGATTACCTAATTGAACTATGGCGATCAGCCGCTAAATCAAACCTAAACTCACTGCAAACAATACAAAATAAAATTATCAAAGCACTATTTCATTATCACTATCTGTGTCCAACAAAAAAATTATACGAAAAAACTAACCTTCTAAATCTCACACAACTGGACACATATCACACCTGCATTCTAATAAAAAAAATTACCACACATTCCATGCAATCAAACTTACAAATACATAAAAAATCACCTACATACAACACAAGAAGTAAAAACAAGTTTCAACTAATGACTGCACGTGCACGGACTAATTACGGCAAAAAAACTATATTGGTTGAAGGACCAAAACTATTTAATAATTTACCAGAAGATTTAAAGAAGTGTGATAATATAAACATATTTAAAGCAAAACTCAAGAAACATGTATGCACCCTATAACGTCATTAACGCCCCAGAGGCAAATATTATATTATTCTATTTAGATATAAGCACTTTGTATCTCATTTTAAGTGAACAGTTATTTAAGTTCTTATGAGAATAAAATTCTTTAAACCTAAACCTAATACACTAATTCACTATAATGCTTTGTGGTTATACTGTGGTTCATAACTGTTGTGTCTGAGTCCGGCCTTATTTCATAGTAGATCGTAATTTCTCCCGCGGGCGTATTTAAATAAAGAAATTACTAACATTACTCGCTTTTAAGTAAGATAAATCCATTACAAGTGGTAATTATCTTTTAGTCCAGAATACAAAATGATAATATTAAGATATAAACACAGTTATAAATTATACTAAGCACTTAAGATTTAGAGTTTCAGCCGCTGGCTGTTGTAAATGAATAATAAAATTACTTAATCGTATCTAGTTTATAAAGAACGTCTAGAGACGTGATGACTTATCTAGGCAGCAGACAGTACAAATAATAAATTATTGTTAATTTTAAACACAGTTGTGAAGCCCTTCGCAGATAAAAACATGAATAGAAATAAAATATGCAAGCGTCAACTTTACTAAAACATCTCACGAGCCGCGTCCTTTATCCATGATTCTTATCAATAACAATCGCAATTGAATCTCTATGTATCCACAGCTGCATCTATACTATAATTTTGGTCATTAGTGGCTTCTACATATTATGTACAGTGATGTCAATATTACTCTATCCCTCTGAGACGGGAGTGTAGACTACCACACAATATCTTACTGTTGTAATTCTAGAAAGCCAGGAAGTCCAAATACAAACAACGAGCGGCGCACCTTCCAGGAAACTGATAAAGTGTCTCAGAACCTGTACTGTCACCGAATAATTGGTATATTGGACGCAAGTGCGGCTGCCGAGTGTGTTCCTAGTTTCGATTCACGGGTTGAGCAAAATTCCAGAGTATTTTCTATTCATAAATGGTAACAAGCTAACCCCTTATTAGATCTGACTAAATACCGCCACCGGCAATATTGAAGTGAACAGTTAGGAGCAATAGTATCTGCATACCAAACGTTTAAAACAGCCAATAATAGTTATCTAACCCAAGCCAAGCTATAGTATGGCCATCAAAGTCAAAGTTTTTATTTTAAATAGACCAGATTAAAGGTGTTTTTAAAACGTCTAAACTAAGTGTACGGCTCAAAAGGTAAGTCTTATGGAGTAGAGATACTCTGTTCAAATTAATAGATCATGACAATTCCACTACAGTAGTGTGAGTAATAGTATGAGAATAATGCAGGTTAATAATGCAGGTTAATAATGCAGGTTAATAATGCAGGTTAATAATGCAGGTTAATAATGCAGGTTAATAATGCAGGTTAATAATGCAGGTTAATAATGCAGGTTAATAATGCAGGTTAATAATGCAGGTTAATAATGCAGGTTAATAATGCAGGTTAATAATGCAGGTTAATAATGCAGGTTAATAATGCAGGTTAATAATGCAGGTT
Source organism: Amphipyra berbera (assembly GCA_910594945.2). Lineage (NCBI taxonomy): Eukaryota > Metazoa > Arthropoda > Insecta > Lepidoptera > Noctuidae > Amphipyra > Amphipyra berbera. The sequence goes on along the minus strand of OU343136.1, from coordinate 393,604 downwards.
AATAAACTTACATAAAAGTAATAAATTAAATAGAAATATATGCCTTTTAGGATTGCCATCGCAGTTGCGAACTGACCAGTCCCGACAACCGGCACTCGTTCACGAGCATAACGTGCATCTGTTCTTTACATCTAGGCACATTATTTATTCGTTCTATCTGTATTCAGATTGCTATTGTTAGCGACTTTAAAACTATTGGTAGACAGATATTATTGCTTATTCTTAGATAATAGATAGACTGATGCGTGTTGTAAACCTGTACAGAAATCAATTATATCAGAGAATAGTTTTAACAGTCCAACTAAAATCCCTTACGAATATAAAATCCAATACACTAGCTCTCTACAGCCCGGCTGGCCGGCTGTGAACCTGGCCAACTTATTTAATAACTAGTGCTTAATCCCGCGCCGTCGCTTCCCCCTAATCCCCGGTTTTATTCCCCGCCTCTGTTCCCCGACTTACTAAGATACGTTTATTAATTAGTGTTGAATCGATAATACTTGCGAATTATTTATAAAGGAAACCATTTTTGTGTAACTTTCAGCTGGATTTGAGTAGATCGTTGTGTGACGCACGTAGCAATAAAGATTTGGGTAAACGGACAAGTTTGAAGTTTATATAGATAGGTCACTTAGCATGATGGGATGATGGAAGGTGGCCCAGAACCAACACAAATAAGTTTATATATACTGGCCTGCAAAAATAAGTATCACACTTTTAAAATTGCAATAACTTTTTAGGTACACAAGATATATTTTCGAAACAAAAAGGACTCAAAAAAGAGTTTAACTTTGTTACTATAGTTTCAAAGAAAGCTGATAAAAATTGCTATAAAACGTTTTTTATTTTAAATCTCTAACTTCTATAGTTTAGAAAAAATTGAAATTTTAAGTGTGATACTTATTTTTGCAGGCCAGTGTAGATAGGTCACTTAGCATGATGGGATGATGGAAGGTGGCCCAGGACCAACACAAACAAGTTTATATAGATAGGTCACTTAGCATGATGGGATGATGGAAGGTGGCCCAGGACCAACACAAACAAGTCAGATAGCAACATGAACATTGCGGAGACGAGGCTACAGGCTGGGCATAAACAAAATTAATTAAACGTATGAATGAAATGAACAATATGAACGAAATAAACGATATTAATGATATAAATGAAATTAACGATATGGACAAAATTAATGAAAAGAATGAAATAAATGAAAGGAACGATATGAATAAAATTAATAAGACTCTCCCATACGAAGTTTAAACCCTGTTGCACTTCGTTTTAGTTTTGGAATATCGATAAAAACGTATTACATTATTTACTTTAGAAGTAATTAGAGTTTATGAAGGGCTCGTGGCTAATTACGAACCACGCGGATCATACGATTTGCGAGGTTAAGCTGCGCTTGCCGCGATGGGTGACCGTTCGTTACACATCGAGACCCCTCTGTGCTTCGGAGAGCACGTTAAACAGTCGCTCCTGGTTATCATACGAATACCTATGACAGTAATTACGGGTAGTGAGAAGCCCAAAAGTCTGACAACCGGTCTAACCTTAGAGTATCTGTATTGCCCTGTATCAGGGTTGCGGAGGTTTAATGGCAGTTGCTCCGTGTAAAATACTGGTATTCAGCCGGATCTGGTTAGACCGGAAGTTGACCCCAACATAGAGGAAAAGGCTAGGAGGAATATACTTTAGAAGTAATTAGTGCCAAGTTTTAAGTTTATAAGCCTAGGAAATAGGATTTTTCATAAAAACTTTTATATGTGACCATTGACATAGAATACGTATACGCGGCTAGGAAGCATTTCATTGTAGAATAACATTTTTTTTGTTTCTTCCACAATTTGTTGACCTATCATATTACACAAAATTACTGCGTATATGATATCAACAACACCTTCATTTTTAATAACTGTTTTAGATAAAAAGACTCGATAATATTTTTTATCTTTTTTCCAGGCCACTCTTAACAAAACATGCAATATTTGCTTTACAACTTAATAGTCCAAATTCCCCCAAAAATCACACCCCAACAGATTATTTTTTCGCTGCTGTAGATGTGAAGTGTTCAATTTCTGCGACAAGACGAGAGTTATCAAATTTGAGGGGTGTCGTCTGGCATCTTTTACTCTGCAGTCTGACAGGCTGGCGGGATGGTGGTATGGCAGGGTGGCAGGTGCATTATTAAAATATGTTGTGACAGCGACGAGCATTTTGTAGTAGGTATATTGGTTACGCCTTTTAAAGCACAGGGGCCTTGTGCAGGTGTTGAATGAACCTTCTTGTAGATTTGCACTAAATAAGCAAGGTATCCTGACAATAAGAATTTGCCTTGATTAATTACTATTACTACTCCCCCGCTCCCCCGGTCAGCATGAGACATAAGTATTTAGTGAATAGACGAGTTATAATCAGATAGTACAACCATCGAACGGAATCAAACAAAATATTATAATAACGCTATCAAAACAATTCGCAATCATCCCCTAATTGTAAACCGATCGATATCGCACTGAATACTGTAAACAACCCCATAACTCTATCAAACATTGATCCCAACACAACGCCCAAATATGCGTGTCTATACGCAATACTTGTTAGAAAACAGCCCCAAATTATATTCCAAATTTAAATAATGCCCGATAAAGCGTTGCGCGGGGGTGCAGTAATTTCAAAATAGCCCCGAGGCAATGAACAGGGAAACAAAATTAATTTCATGGACATTTAACCTACTTCAAAGAGGATACAACAATACAATGTTTTTAAAATATTATTAATTGTGAGGAAAAAATGTTGTAAATCAATGAAGTCAAGGTTCAAGTAAAAAGGTCTTCTTATTTTGCGTGAGAGAAATAAATTGTTTAAAATAACTCGCATGATTTAATTTTCAGCAAAAATTATGTTGGCATATTCTGGAGAAGTTTACTGACTCAGTAATACAATTTAAACAGACTAACATAAAGATTTCTTATCAACGAAGGAATATGTATTTTTTGATCAAGACTAGGAACGTCCCATGCGGTCAACGGAAAACAGACTTAGGTCATTTTAAAATTATAGTGACATGGTGGTTTTGTTTTGCTGTACACTATCTCTTCCACAATCTAAATAGTCGCGGAAGTCTAACACAAAGTACAAACTTCCCAGTAAACGAGTTGTCACGATTTCCCCGGCTCCCCCGCTCCCCCGCTCCCTGAGCAGCGTGAGACATAAGTATTTAGTTATTAATTCGTCGGGGTATCTGCGCTATCGGCCGCTCGCAGGCCGCGGCTATAAATCATTAATAAAGCAAAGAACAACTCGGCGACGTAGTTTAATTGCTCAACAGTTGCGGACGGTAATTAGTTGTGGAACGGAATTATGCCCAGGTGGACGGTTATTGGTCCGTTTATTAAAGGTGGTAATAGAGTGGTAATCCTGATTGGTTGTAGAAAGTGGATGTTTTGAGATGTAAAATGTACCTAACTATACAGAATAGTATTATAAAGATTAAGAGGGGATTGATAAAACTACACGTTACTTTTGCAATTGTTCTATTATAAAACACGACCGACTTTTAGTAGAAAAACAGTCCATAGCTAGTTCATATAAAACAGTCCATAGCTAGTTCATATAAAACAGTCCATAGCTAGTTCATATAAAACAGTCCATAGCTAGTTCATATAAAAACAGTCCATAGCTAGTTCATATAAAACAGTCCATAGCTAGTTCATATAAAACAGTCCATAGCTAGTTCATATAAAAACAGTCCATAGCTAGTTCATATAAAACAGTCCATAGCTAGTTCATATAAAACAGTCCATAGCTAGTTCATATAAAACAGTCCATAGCTAGTTCATATAAAACAGTCCATAGCTAGTTCATATAAAACAGTCCATAGCTAGTTCATATAAAACAGTCCATAGCTAGTTCATATAAAACAGTCCATAGCTAGTTCATATAAAACAGTCCATAGCTAGTTCATATAAAACAGTCCATAGCTAGTTCATATAAAACAGTCCATAGCTAGTTCATATAAAACAGTCCATAGCTAGTTCATATAAAACAGTCCATAGCTAGTTCATATAAAACAGTCCATAGCTAGTTCATATAAAACAGTCCATAGCTAGTTCATATAAAACAGTCCATAGCTAGTTCATATAAAACAGTCCATAGCTAGTTCATATAAAACAGTCCATAGCTAGTTCATATAAAACAGTCCATAGCTAGTTCATATAAAACAGTCCATAGCTAGTTCATATAAAACAGTCCATAGCTAGTTCATATAAAACAGTCCATAGCTAGTTCATATAAAACAGTCCATAGCTAGTTCATATAAAACAGTCCATAGCTAGTTCATATAAAACAGTCCATAGCTAGTTCATATAAAACAGTCCATAGCTAGTTCATATAAAACAGTCCATAGCTAGTTCATATAAAACAGTCCATAGCTAGTTCATATAAAACAGTCCATAGCTAGTTCATATAAAACAGTCCATAGCTAGTTCATATAAAACAGTCCATAGCTAGTTCATATAAAACAGTCCATAGCTAGTTCATATAAAACAGTCCATAGCTAGTTCATATAAAACAGTCCATAGCTAGTTCATATAAAACAGTCCATAGCTAGTTCATATAAAACAGTCCATAGCTAGTTCATATAAAACAGTCCATAGCTAGTTCATATAAAACAGTCCATAGCTAGTTCATATAAAACAGTCCATAGCTAGTTCATATAAAACAGTCCATAGCTAGTTCATATAAAACAGTCCATAGCTAGTTCATATAAAACAGTCCATAGCTAGTTCATATAAAACAGTCCATAGCTAGTTCATATAAAACAGTCCATAGCTAGTTCATATAAAACAGTCCATAGCTAGTTCATATAAAACAGTCCATAGCTAGTTCATATAAAAACTTGCTCCATAGCATAATTTAAAATTACAAAAGATCGACCATAAAATATGTTTAGGTAACATTGTTTCACTATAAAAATATAGTGAGTGCACAACAGTGGCTAGTTCCATTTTAATACTAAATAACAATTTACTAGCAAACACTTTTCACGGAGAATACTTACTTAAAAAAGAAATATAACAAATAACTCCCACCATTTTTAAAATGTTAATGAATAAAATATAATCTGTCGCGTCGGCACTTTGCTCTCCACTTGGGCATGGCGTATAAAAACATCGCCTGCGTCGCGCGGCACCTCGTGACGCAATAATGCTCGTTAATGTCCACCGTGACGTCACCAATTAAAAGTGGCGGTTGACGCCCGCTTTATGACTTTTGATTTCTGTTGTATGGTGGGCATTGAGGTATTGGATTTTAGCTGGGTATGTTGTAGGAAGTAGTTACAAACCTAAGTTCTTCCTCCTACGAGCCTTTTTCCAACTATGACAATTAAATAAATTGGCACTCGTTCGTAATAAGCTCAATATACTATATCGCGCTTAATATATTTTTCGAATTCTTTTATTGACGTGCTAAGAGTAAGCCGCTTTAGTTGTATACAAAAAAAATGTCGTACAATTTATTGTGAACGATGTACGTTTAATACCAAGGCTCGCGACGGGCGGCTCGTTGAGGAGGTGCTCCTTAATGAGCGAAGTTTGAGCTCCTTTGTGGAGGCATGAGCCTTATTCTGATGATAAACTTGTAGCCGGCGAATGTTTAACGAATGTTTTTTATTAGATTAGATTTGATTGATATAAACCACTGAAATCGTATCAACCAGAAACATATGGTTCACCTCATTCACTACCGTGTGAATTTTGAGGTTAACGCCGACCGTAAACAGCACGGAAGTATATTTATTTTCACTTTAAGCAATAATCACGATGATGATGACCTATTTTTAGTACTTACACTTTTATATGGTAACTTAACTGTCAACCTCAATGCTGATGACGTTGACATATTCTGTTGCACTCCGAGTTTACAAGGATGGCTATCTATAGAATTTGCTACAACATCACATTGGGTCTAGCCTGTAAGGACATTTGTATGTTTGGCGTAAATACATAAATATTATTTTATACCAACCCTTTAGAAGTTGAGTCAAACTGCACCGATTAACTACCTAAATACAAGATACCCACGAGTATTGCCCGATATATTCCACGGTACAATTGCCGGCACGCCGAGGACACACGGTCACAGAATACGGCCGCCGCGCGAACATTTCTATTGACTTTTATTGTGTCCTGCACGATACGCGTGAACGTAGCCCAGTTTTGTTCGCTTGTTTTATTTAGCGCTAAACTTCGCGAATTTGGCGCTGTTGTAACGTAAACTAAGTTCTTCTATTGCATCTACCTATATATGCGTACGTTGTGCACACATAGATATACTTCCGTGTTTTAAATTACCTAGCGACAATAAAATTGAAGAAGGAATCCATTATGATCGTCAAGGAAACAAAATATTACCAGTCGATTTATACAAACATAAAAAGCATAATGTCTGTTACTGAACAGAAGACCTCGGTTTAACCAAAGAAAGGAAAATAAAAGAAGTGATGTAACACACTTCTAACTACGTAAAATAAGCTATATATGTATACATATAATAGAGAACGACCCGCGTAAAGCTAAGTAAGTCACTTTAGCATAATAGGTGTATCACACTAACTGATGCGATACTAGTAACTCGTCACACAAATAAAGGAACGAGAGCAGTTTGACGCGAACATTATTCAAGATTTTTCGAAAATAGCGAACTACTTTTCTTCAGGTTCACAAACTGCTGCTTTGTGAATTTTTAACCGACTTCCAAAAAGGAGGAGGTTACTATGTTCGTCTGTATGTGTTTTTTTTTGTGTATGATCATCGATATTTTCGCCAATTGTGAACCGATTTTAATGATTCTTTTTTTAATGGATAGGGTATACTTCGAAGTTGGTCCCATTTAAATTTGGTGAAGATCTGATGAAGAACTTCGGAGATAGACAATGGAACTCCTCAATGACGAACAGTACGCATATTGTGATGATGTGATTATGTTACGAGCAGCGTCTTTAGTAGGTCCAACCAAGTTTTAATTAAGACCACTAAAATGAAAAAAATAAAAACTTTTTTACAAAAAATTTAAACCGACTTCAAAAAAGAATAAAATAATTACCATATAAAATTAACAGTTTCAGAAGTTGGTAGCGAAGCTAACTGCCCAGGGTGCGCTAATAGACGTACTAATGTGTCGTCACTCGTGGCGGTTCTTTGAATTTGTGATTGAAAAATATATATTTAATACCTACTTGTACATACCCGTACATACCTGTAGACCAATGATCGCTACAATAGAGAATTTTAATACGTCATAATTTCATTGTTCACGGTATAGACCTTATTCTGACGGTGCCATTATATTAAACCGAATGGTAGAAAATGGAAAGATATACAGTATACAGAATACGCTACCGCCCGGTGCATCCGCTTGTCTTGTTATTTAGATTTCCGTGGCTCCCGCTCTGCTTTAGGTCTGACACGTTCTTCACTAAAGTAACTATAATATTGTTAATAATAAAATAATCTGAAAACTGAAACCAACCTCCTGAACCAAGCCTTATAAATAATTATAAAATGATCACAGAAGTCTGCGTAAAGCCCTTAAAATAAGCTATTATTGAAATAGATGGCAGCCAAAAGAGAAAATCCATATGAATAAAATTGTATTGCACGGCTTAACTGAGTAATTAATTGGTCTTTTAGTTCATGATCCTTGGTTTTAAATCTTTGCTAAAGGAGTTCATGTGGCTTCATTGAAATTGGATGCAGGGACAATAATTTACGTTCCCTTGATTATATTTAAAGTCATTTCCAATAATATCAATACTGCGTTCGCTGCACCAAGTGCGGGCCCGCCGTCGACGCGACCTGCTCGCTCCTCGTACTCGCATTTAGTCTGACATGCTTCATATTAATCCCTTGAATACAACTCATGCGGGTCCGCTGATGACACTTTCCGCTCGCGTCCTGCGTTTGGTGAAGCAAACGCTACGACATTAACATTCAGCAGTAAATGTTTACCTATGTATATAGGTCTACATAGATACAACCCACGAATTTTGGGTATGTAACTAAACTTCACAAAATATGCGACCAAAAACTAGGATAACAAGAAGTAGAAGTTTAAATATTTCCTTAATCGATGGTGATCCCACGAAGTAATATAATTAAAGTAGCAACTGTTTATTAGAAACGACTAGTCCTAAAGTGTAATTTGGAAGATAATTTTCTTAAAAACAGTCGGTGCGTCACGCGGGAGCGGTACTTTTTGTATAAGGCTACAGACTAAGGTGTTTTTAAATGACTGACCTTCGTTACAAGTTACAAGATCAAGCGATTTCTAAGATACTGTATACTTAAGTACTTTATAATTGCCAAAAGATAAACCAATGTACCAACATGTGACTCTCGAGTGTGCAATAGATAGTTGATAAGACAAGAATAAGGCGATGGCCGTATTTGGCATACAAATAATAACACGCCTTTTCCCCTTACAGAGACTACAGAATGCCATGTGCCACGATAGATAGACCGCCTGTGACATATGAGGTGAGTAAGAAATCGTACCAAGATAGTCAGCAACACACTTACCTATGTGTATTCATCAAATCTCTTTGTCAAGCCTGTTGATTATGGCAATATCTATATTGATTTATTGTCGCGATCTAAGGGAGTTTATCAGTGGGTTTTTCGAACAGATATAAATGAATGAGAAAACTTATGTCTACGTATTACCAGTTCGGTCTCTTAGCCCCGCTTGTCGCTTATCACTTGCGCCACGACACCCGGTGTGCGGCCATGAGCCCAGGTGCGAAAGTTGTCCGCTTGTTTGACACTTTGCTGAATTTATTCCGGCGAGTAGGCGAGCCGACGTTTAAATTGCCGGCGGTGATATAGGGTGCGTCTCATTGCGGCGCCGACGCCCGTCCCGGACCGGTCTCGAGTACACTGTAGCTTTATTAGCTAATATTAGTAGAAGAGGTACCTCCTTGTAGATGAGACTGTTGAAAGTCCGAAGCTGTAATCACAGGTTGGTAAATTACTTTGTTAGTGTCTGTACATGAAAGATTGATGTCGGTAAACTTATCCATGATACAGGAGAAATCTTAGTGTCCCCAGATAAAAGGAATCTTTCATAAAAAAATATTTCTTCAGGAAAAATATTGGTACTCAAAAGGTTTCAACTCTCAATTAGCTTTTAATTTTATTAATGACATTGAATTGTAACCAAATCTACTTCACGTTATTTAAAAAAATTAAGGATTCACTGAGTGGATTTAATGCGGCAAGTTGGGAAGAAATATAAGAGCGGAAGGGAAAAAAATGATGCAAATACAAAAAAAAACACAAAACAACTTTATTATAATTAATTACTTTCGTTATTATGACTTAAAATATTAAATCGCGTAATGAAAATATGAATCCAGCTCATATAAACACAGAATAAAAATATGAAATTAATTAAAAATTACTGCATGGCGTAGCGTCGTGCTACGATTTTCGTAGTACTGGCTACGATGGCGCTACGACCTGACACTGAGATTATTATTGCACTTATTAAATAAATAATTCTCATTGTATAATAATTTTGCGCTTTATTATTTCAACATGATATACGAACCGTTTTATTTATTTGTTTAATATTTATATAAACAGAAAAAGTAACAAATAAACGGCACTGCTATTATTTAATATCTTATAGATTCTTTAATGTATAGAGTTGAATATTGTTATTTGTGCGGCGTGACAATTTATTTTAAGATTAAAAGTGTAATCAGCTGAAAATCTTAATTCTAGCCCAGAGTAACAACCATGCCATGATTAATTATTAGGTGCTAGGTACTTGCCGTCCTCAGTAAAATGGTAAAAAGCAAATAAGAGATACGTTTTTTATGATTTTTTTAATTTGTAACGTACTAATTTATAAAACGTTTACATAGTTTAACTTAATGTAATAATCTTATTTCGCCGCCATGTTAATTGCAAAGTCTGCTATGCAACGTATAACAAACTAATTAAAACGTTATTATAGGGACAATCCACAGCTCTAACAAACCGTTAAGAGAACGAGTCTATGTCCACTCCAGGCCGTCACAAAACATACTTTACAACACTACACATTCGTCGACCGACAAACGCACACATACACAACACTTATTTACACGAAATCCTTAATAGACTTCACAAGAGTCCCCTTTCTTCCCTGTTAAATTCCAAACAAACGTTAGTTGTGTATGTGTACGTGCGAAGGCCGATGTGTGCAGGTAGTTTGCATTTGTGATACATATTGTCAGTGATGCAATACCGTACTGGGACGAGTTACCACGTCCCGTCGAGCAGACTGCTCGTCTAGACGATGCATTATTAGATTCATTCCCTGTTGCTGCACGTCACTCATCATAACATGTCTACTAACTATTATGCATTTGGGTAGAACTTTGAAGTGAAATTCATATTATATTATTTCGTAGATAATTTTCGAACTTGTTTAAATATAGAATTTAAACGATAAACTTGTCTGCTATTAGTTTTTCATTTTTATTAACTTTGACAGGAATAATTTAAATTAACTCCACGTTACAGACCAAGTAAATAAAAATCCAGTTTTTAAAACAATCAATTTATACTACCTATTTTTTTTAACTCATTTCTGAACTCAAAAAATCAAGCATTTTATATCTATAAAAATGCAGATTTTTCACAGAAATGCGTTTTCAGAGAGGGGCGCGCTGCGGGTGTGAGCCGCCTCATAATACTTGTTTAACACTAGTTTCCGACGCTGCTGGCCAGGTGCGCTCAATCGTAGCCTGCAACAACGGGTTCACACACGTCGCGAAACAAAAGCAGAGGCGGGAGATACAAAAATGTGAGCAAAAATGGAGATGGAGCAAACCAACGAAAACTTTTTCTTAAAGAAACTTGGCCACAGGCGACCGTGCGGCGACCCAAAGCGCCGGTGGCCGCGTTGCTCGAAGCATATTTTATTCTAAATACTGAAAATAATTCTGGAACAGAATGGAATAATAAATACACTATTAATTATAAAACGGTCAGGATGCTCCGCTTATAATTTCAGAATTATGGATGCGTAAACTAAGAATAAGATATAGTAATCAACATTCATTCAAATTGTCACGCGAATGACTGACGCAAAGCGATATGGACTGACAATGAGTATGCAATTTTTAAGCACAAAATAGCCAATATATAGGAGAAGAGGTTGACTAAAGAAACGAATGAACTGTTTGTGTACATTTATGTACTACAATATACAAATATTTAACGACATGTTACACTAAAGTTACTATTTCAGCGAGGGGACAGGGGACTGTACAACATGCAACCATAAAGTTCTTAAACAGTAATTATCCACATTGTACAAATGCCGTGGATGCCAATCATATAATGTTATAAGTACCAAGTACGAGTTTGCGAACAGTTTTGCTTAACAAACATTATAATTAGAGAGCTGTTGTTACTTTCATTAAATACTTGTCCTCCACCATTGACCGAGTTAATTTCTAAAGATCATAGTGTTCCTATAGCTATACAATAAATTGTTACTGTATCGGAGGCAGCCATTTCCTGGCTATCATAATTTTGTGACTTACCATGTATAAACATAATACGGAAAACAAGAAAAAAATCAATTTCTTCAGAAATAAGCAAAATCTTTCCTACTTTTACTAAGTTGTTGTTACATAAATAATAAATAAAAAAAGCCATGTTCACTCCCACTGTTTCCGCTGCTCGCTGATGGCTCGTCCCGCTGTCCGTCGGCATGCTCCCCAGAGGAGCGGCGCACTGAACTTAGTTAAGATTGTTTAGATTAATCCTGTCGGACTGCCGACGCGCCGCGGAGGGACGACACACGATTATGCGATGCAACATGCGCGCTCACAAGATTTTCCCAGCTGTATAGAGAGTAAAGATTTAAGTAGCTCTTTTGGTACTTAAGTAATATAGTGTGGTGAATGTTTGACGACGGATGTGTCCACGGGATAATGTAATACCGACGTTATGTTATCCTCAGGAAAATATTGAAGTGCCTACAACCTTTGATAATGTTTTTTTTCATGATATGTAGTATTGATTAAGTAAAAATTGCCCTAAATAACCCGGTCATTACTAACGTGGTCACAGTGGTACACTGGGTGTAACCAAACTTTCACATTTCTCATACGATCAAATCCTGAAATTCTGATAACTTACATTTTGTTTAACCTTTCATTCCAGATTAACTTCAGAATTGTTAGCTAACTGAGGTCGTACATGCAACAGCTGTTAAACATAATTATTATGTTATCGTTAAACATTACGTATTTGCAGAGGAGCACAGTGCGACTGGTGCGCAATTTATAGCAAGTTGACACAGATACTGCGCTATCTCTGCATATAACTCCCGCAATCTGACTACCGTTTCATTTGCAACTGATAACTTTCTGAATAATTTATACTTACGGAGGCTAAGGTTGACCGCACATGGGCCACTAAGGCTCGAGACACAGTTGATCACTACTTGACTGTAGCTGCAGTTACCGTTTGGTGTATGGCCTGTAGCTTAAAAATCGTTGTATTCGGGTCTTAGAGCAACGTGGTCGTCGACATCGGTGGCTACGTTACTCTATGTATTCAGGTAAATTAATTGTTGATCCTTCTTAAAAAGCTTCATACGAAGAGTTTCTTCATGTTGCTCTTGCATGCTGATTTGTTAATTATTGTAGCTCGAGCAGTTCTAGAGTGAGACAAAAACAGTAAGCACTCACTGTGATCAGGTCACAATCTCGACTGCTATTCCTGAATTATTTTCCGCAGTAAAATAATTCAAAACGAATAGTTTAAATATTCATTCGTAATTTTTGTAACCAAATACCTACTTACTTCTCTGTCGTTAAACTTTCGGTTACGAGTTTTAAAATGACTAAAACCCCACAAATTCACAACTAAGTAATAATTCAGTTACCTATATGAAAACGGTGAACACGGTCACGTCGACGACGGTCGCGGCGCGGACCAACTTACTGGCGACGGAATTGAACTTGTTCCCACGCTCTCCCAACCCGCCTGTCACCTGGGTTGAGGTACATAGCTTACTATGAGAATTTACGAGTATTTGCAAGTTGGGGAGTTATTTTGCTTTGATAGTGTTTTGAAGGCATTGTGACTCGGGTAACCATTTTACATCTACGCCAATCTGAAGCAGCGATAGCCTAGCGGTTGAACGCTTGCCTTTCATGCATGAAGATCTGAGTTCGAGCTCCGCCCGTATCTCTGACTTCGAATTATTCATATGCGGATAACAATTTGATCATAACTTGCCAACCATGTTAGTCCGCCAGCGCGCACAGTCAGCGAGGTGAACTAAGGCCTAATCCCTTCTCAGTCTGAGAAGAGACCCGTGCCCAGCAGCAGGACGATAATGGGCCAAAAAATCATAACTGATTCGACTAAATACTATGTTCATAAGTTCAAAATTTAAACTACATGGCGATCCTTGACTATAGTCCGACCGGATAATTCAGTCCTCGCCCGCGACGTTACAGGGACGCGGGGGATGACGATTAAAAGATGATTTCCAACAAACGGCTCGCATCCGTCCGTATCCTTTCCAATCCGATGGGATGCGAGCCGTTTGTTGCTGCTACTGAGGAATTCCACATGGAAAAACCCAATAACACTGCCCAACCTAGTGATCGAACCCAGGAAGTTATGTTATTATGTAAGTACCACAGATAATAGCTTTGTTATATTATATTGGTCTCGAGTCAATGTTCTACTCGGTATCCGCTGCTGTGCCATAAAGCCCGGCTCGCAGGTCGTCAGGGGGTAGTACTACTGTGTCTACAAAGATTGGCCTAGTTCCCGAAGATCACACCTCAGTTTCGAAACATATCTCATCAATAGACATGACGGTATCGATATAAATAACGTACTACTGAAATAAAAACTCACAGTTAGCATATCGCTAAGTTGAACCAACCTTTACACCAATATAAAGTTTTTTTTTGTTACAAATATCAAGAACGTCATCACAATCATCCCAAACGTAAGAATACACGTTTAAACTCTAATAATTATGGTTTTCAAAACAAAAACTACGAGTATATCTCTGTCATCAAGCAATGAGACAAGAATTAAAATCAATGGGAAACTATTATAATGATAAACAACCCAGGATAGTGGAGTTGTTAAAAAAATGTTATGGGTTTTGGAATATATGCGTACATATAAGTAATGTAATTTATGCTATTTACATCAACAGATTGTCTGTACGATTTATTAGCTCCTGTGTCGCTGCAAGGTGAGCATCAAAATTGATATAGAAATATTGATACATCTTATTTTTTTCGACTGCGGAGCCAAAGTAAACATTGCATGTTCTAGGGATATCTCCCTACTAGGAAATATGGAGTAACCACATAGATTTTTAAATATAACTATCTTTGGCATTATATTAATGTCATCCGCATAGCATGTATTTCAAAGAGGTAGGTACTATGACAAATTAGTGTTGTGTTTCCTCGTGTGTCAGTCTGTCGTCACGGTGCCTGAACTCCATACTTTGATATCTTCTTAGCTCGCAGTGATTAAGTCATGTTCATATACTCCAGTGAAAAATTGAATGATCTCTACTAGTTAACATGTTCTTTTAAAGGCTTACAAACAAAAATGTAGTTGTGCCAGTTTTCTCAGTTCAGATATCGGTTTTCTTTACTGCTTACACTGCTCCAATTGATTTCACACGACCGTAATAAAATTGCATCAGTGTTTATGTGCATTCAGTATGATTAAAATAACCTTTAATATGAAAATTCAAACAATAGCTCGCATCAACGATATGAAAAAACATGAACGAATTACACTCTCTAGTCTTGCCCCTATTATCTAATAAAACTTCTTGATGCGAAATTATTAATAAAAAAAATATCCATAGTAGGTACATAACTCAACATAAGGTACTCACAGAATAGCTTACAAAATAACGTAGTAACTAGGAACAATAAAAGATGTCAAGCGCCTGACAGTTGACACAGAACGTACAGAACAGATGCGGGCGGAATCACACCGAAACGACATGCCGACATAAAATGCACAGCTACCGATGCGCAGGTCGGTACTGACTGCTGATGACACACTAATGTACCAATTTCTTTGTATAGCTGTGTCACTGTGTTTAACTGTATACAGTGCGGCGTGTGACAACTTAAACGTGCGCGAGAATTGTACAATAAATGAAGACGACACAGAAATGTTATCCGGGAAATACAATTATTGGAACGAAAAAAATACTGCGAACCTTGCCCAGAATATGCTGTCATTTGCCCAGGCTATAGAGTCACGTGTTAAGACTGGACCTCCAATGTCTTCCAGTGATTATAAGTTTGGTAGTTAGAATCTATTTATAAATAACGAGACCGTTACTGTGATAGCCAATCACTTACGTGTTATATGAAAATAATTAATTAATATAGTCGTTGACCTAGTGGTGATAAGCGCGACTGCTAATCGTGAGGTCCTGGGTTCGATCCCCAGGTCGGACAAAGTGTTATTGGGTTTTTCATTGTGGAATTTCTCAGTAGCAGCCCGGTATTTGGATTTGTGCCCGCTTGATGGCAATAGGTTTGCCCCCTATTCCATGGGACTTAAACATAACGGCGAAATGAGGGTATTACTATACACCTCTGCCTAACCCTTCGGGAATACAGGCGTGATGTTATGTTATGTAAATTAATATATTTGTCCCATATAAAATTGTTTTTACCACCACTTAAGTTCTTTTCAACATAAACAAAGAAAGCAAATGTAAAGATTAGTAAATAAGTAACATAATTATGAACGTTTATTTCAGCTTATCAAGGGATTTCAGCAAGTTACAAATTCAGGCGCAGAAACATGGCAAAATATTCAAGAAGTGCTGAAAGATAAATCGTAACCTTCGTTAAAGGTTTCATAAGGTTCACTAACATTAGTTCATTTTCTGACCTCACAACCACAGCCTTGCATTAACTATAGCTCGAAAAGATTAATGATAACCGCAACGAGAGGCGGACGTGAGATTAAAATAGACAAATATTCTAATCATTAACACATAACATAGTCTATAAGCAGTGATAGCCTAGTGGTGTGACCGTCGGACTGCCAAGTCATAGATCTCGAGTTCGAACCCAGGGCACTCACCTCTGACTTTTCGGATTCATGTGCGTATTGTCTAATTATCACTTGCTTAAAAACGGTGAAGGAAAACATCGTGAGAAAATCGGCATGCCTGAGAGATATTTCTCGACGGCATGTAAAGCCAAGTCTGAGGCCCATGGGCGGCATGTACTCTGACACCAGGTTAGTCACTAACCACACGAAAAAGAAGAAGATTAACACATTGTTTATAATTATAGTTACCTAGTTACATAATGATCCCGAGGAATTAGTGCCGCCGCAAACAGACTTTCTATCGGCCAACAGTTTAACATGCACACATAACATATCATAGTAATAGCCAATAGTTTAGTCGGTTTCTAATCAGTATGGAGATGTATGTAAGGGTGCACATTAAAACGATTCGGTTTCCCTAATAAAAAGGTAATCGGCCAACTATCGGGCCATAGTTAAGTCTGCAGTCTGCGGTGGCTCTTAGCCTGATGTAAAGTTACGTATATCTGCATTATCCTATGTTTTATCCCTAGTGTATGATGGGACGCAGATTTAGCTCAATTTATTTGACCTTCATAACATCTTCAACAACTGAATGTCAATTTATTTGTATTACAACCCCTTTACGCTGGACAAGCAACCTTTACCCTTATACATAGTTGTAAAAATAAGACTTTTCTAATACGAAAAAGCTCACCAGGCTTAAAATAATTACAATTTATATAGTCCAAGCTTAACTTTACAAAAACGCTTAACGACCAAAAAAACAAGGAAGAACCTACTCCTGGCAAAGATTTACCTGTACAATTAGTCAAATGATGGCAGGAGCTGGCGAGCAAACAAATTAAGAAGCAGGTAGGAGCGGCCGTTTAAAACGGTTATATTTATCGCGAGAGCTATGCCGCGCACGTACCACAACACGAGTTTGGAGCTGCGGTCACTGACACGCACTGGGCGGGAACAACACCGCGGTTCTACGTAAAATAATATAATGAATAACCGTTTTTAATATAATAATATATGATTGAAATAAAATAATAATGTCTATAATTGACATTTTTATTTATGTATCCTTGATACAGTTGCGAAATTGTGCGTGAAAAAGCCTACTTCATAAAAACAATGATTGTTTATAGATACATAGGTATAGATCTACAAACAAAGAGAATTTTCAAACGGTCTAAATCATGCAATTCTAATCGAAGTTAGTGTGAAATGAGAACACGTTGTTTCTCGTTGATATTCGATTCTAGGAATTACTTCATACAGAAACTGTTTCCGGACTCTTTCGAGAATACATATTATAATCTCTTAATTACGTACGTTGACTTACCGTCAGGCTTGCCAATGTTGGTGATAATGATACCAATCGCCAAACCGCTGCGATTTCCTGGGTGTCCAATGTTGTATAGTGAATGATGGTAATCCACAGTTCAATCAGTTAATCGTATAAAAAATCACAACACAAAGAAATAAACGCCAAAATACAAATCAAATCTAACCTCATTTATTTAAACTGGATTCAAAATCAGTACTTTTTCAACGTCATAATTACAATAGACAGCCCCCAAAATTGCCTCCTTCACCGCTTCCTAATGTTTATGCTGGGAGAAAGAAGCGGCGCAGCAAACTTCCAGCAACATAATTATCAGTCTCTTAACTTTATTAGTATACAAAACAAATTAAATTTAAAATTTAAAATACCCCCGACTCAAAAAAGAACCCCTAAAAAGTAAAAAATAAAATGTGTTTATTGGCCATTTAACTTTATTAAAAGTACCTAGTAATATTTAGATTCAAGCGTCGTCACGTCGAGAGACCGCTAAGTAAATTATCATTACCAAACTTCTTTTTTTGTATTCTGTTTATTTTTTTAATTTATTTAGTTAGCGGTCCCCCGAGGTGACAACACTTGAATCAAAATATTACTAGGTACTTGGTACTAAATAGCCAATAAACACATTTTATTTTTTACTTTTTAGGGGTTCTTTTTTGAGTCGGGGGTTATTTTAATTTTTAATTTAATTTTTATTTAATACTTTTTAAATTATTAGTAGACACCAACCATTCTTATGAGCCCAAACATCCTATATCTGCTATAAGTTGCTGAGTGTTGGGTATCCTGTAGACTACTTGATACTGCAGCATCAGCGCAAGGTTGCCATGTCTTGGAAATACAACCAAAGTAACAGTACACCATATTTCAAATCAATCGGACCAGTGAAAGTTGGTAAGACCCTTTTGTCAAGTAGGAAATAAGCTGATGATCTTCAAACGCCTGAACAATCTTCATAAATTATAGCTAAAAACCATCTCGATTGCATCAGCTTTCAAATAGAAAAAAACCGCATCAAAATCGGTCCATTCGTTTGGGAGCTATGATGCCACAGACAGACACACACATACACACAGACATACACTCAGACACAAACACGCACAGACACTTCAAACTTATAACACCCCGTCGTTTTTGCGTCGGGGGTTAAAAAGGAAATTATTGTAATTACTATTATAAAAAGCCTTTGCAAGATGTCCGCTAGTAAACACCAATCTCAATACTCAAGTAACGTCATATTAAACAAAATGAAAAAACCGCGACAATGTTCCTCGCCAGTGCGTCGCCCGCCCCCAGTGAAAGTTTTCCAGCACTACAGACGGTCGTTTCCATACTTTTGCTCGAGATTACCTCTTGGGCCGTGACAGCGTTATTTTGGGCGACCTGTCCCGCCTCTAGAGTAGCTCATAAAAGTATTTCTGTACTATTTTCTCTCAAACGACTAGTTTATTTTGATAGTCTTTTGTATTCTTTTTATGCTGTTAGGTACATATTTTGTATTATGCATCGTGCGTTTACGGGTATAGTGATTATCATAAGGTGGCCTGTGAATTAGGACCATATAGATTAGTCATCGCGTCATGCTGGATCAGCGGGTTCACTTCTTTCCCATAATTTTCAAAACAACCCGTCACTGTTCTGACATGAATGAATAATTTTTCCGAGGTAGGTACTTTCCTACCTCATATAAAACTTATTTCTATTTATTATCAAAACTTCGCCCTACGCTTATCCGGGAGGCATGAAGTCAAAAACTTTCTGTTAAACTTTCACAATACGTGTCTTATCCACATAAACAACTCGTTCATTATTTACCAAAGAAGCAACGTTTAAATTAAAATTAAACAAATAATGTCGTCAGGTGTATCATTAGGCCAAACCTCGGCAAGGAGTCATCCACGATTCCGGTCACGGCCGCCGCGCCAAACACGTGCGAGCCCGGACCGCATCCGCGCCGTGCCCGAGCCAAGCCGAACAGAGCCGAACCGGTAAGCTCGTGACTTTACCAACTTCGCTAGCCCCACCTCGAAGCAGTTTATTTTTATAGATCGCTGTGAAACTTCCATCCCTGTCAGAAAGGTGAAAAATCAAAGTTTATATAAAAAAGTCGACGAAAGTATGTAAGATAATGCAAACTGCAAAAGTTTGGTTGTTAGGTTCCCTTCAGACATGCAACGTATTCAAATTAGTTTATAAAAGTACTTGTAAAGGATCCAACGGTTGGTTGGTATAAAATTAAGGTTCTATACGTACCTATGTAGATAGTAAAGATATATACGTCTTGTTATGAAAATCCGATAGAATCATTAAGTTAAACACCATCACAAAATTTCAGGAAATATCAAGCACAGAAATCTAAATAATTGTCTGTGCTAGCAAAGCAAAGTATCTCAAATAAAAAACCTTCTCTGACATTTTTGTAACTCAATATCATTATTCCTACGACAGTTTCCTCATAAATGTCACCGAAAATAATCAATTTATTTTCTCCCACGTATACCCGGCTATGTAATCATAAGCACATATTATATGTATATATGTCTTTAGAGTACAGACACGAGACACATACCCCGACGTAAACACGACGAGACTGCAAAACGAACCGGAAAAACTATTTTGCGACACCTCGATCACACGGGAGTATCCTCAACGCCCCCCAATAACCGCTGTATCGAATCATAACCTCACAACCAAATGAACAAGACCCTCACTTTTTGTACAAGAAGTTATAGATGCTATAAGAAATCAGAGGTCTAGTTAAACCGGTGACTCAAATCTCAACTTGACTCTAGGGAGTACGCGACCAATGCGATCCCGGCGTCGGGAATCTTATCCCGCGATTGGATCCCGCGACTGTAATGAGCCCGGGAATAAATACCGGTGGTAATATTCCCGAACAGATTGCTGAAGAAAATTACATTGTGAACGCCTTGAGGACTGGCCGTAAACATGTTTTGGTTATTTATAGGGCTCCCGGCGGGCGGCGGGCGGCGGGCGCGCGCGTACGTGTGCCTGATTGTTACGGGTATTGGGATGTGGTTGCAGATTGCTATTAATATCATCAAGGTTTGATAGGCATTTTATCTCAAGAATGCTACAATAATCGAAAATCTGTGGAGAAATCATTTATTAATAACAAATGGAAAAATTACCTACCTTTATAAACAAGGCATTTGAACTTATCAAATAAACAAATTAATTAATCATTCTTTGCTTGTTTGATTGGTTCAAATAGTAAATCTACTAGAATGATTATGTTGTGGGTGTCATTAAACATTATTATATTAGGAAAAAATATCCCGACGCTGTCCATCCTGACGAGAGGCCTATATGTAACAGTTGACTACTATATTCATGGTCTGATCTAACTAACAAATTTTCTTTCTACTCTTCCTTTTTTCTTTTCTGCTTAATTTCATTGAGGGTTCCAAGAGAGTTTAATCACTTTCTCGGAGCACATCAAGCTTCATTGTTTTTGAAATTTTCTGGTTGATCGACATTGTAAGTCCTGAACTACAGGAGTTGCAGTGATTGGGAAAGCGTGGCGGCCTTGTTCCAATAAAAATACTCATATTCTGAGAAGAGCGTCCCCATTTTATACCCTACACAAAATACAAACATGTTACTCCAATTTTCAAAAAGAATGCACTACAGGCTCACTAAGAAACAAAACAAATAAAAGAGCAGTTACATTAATATTACAGCTGATATCAGATTTGTTCAATTCGTTTCCAACGCGATCAGCAATCGGCTTTGGTTTTGAACCAATGCGTTGAATCTCCAACGTCTTTAACTAGCTTATCTGAAAGATAATCTGATAACTTAAGGAAATTGCCAAGTGTATTAGCTATCTGATTATTTGTTAAAATTATGTAAGAGATACGAATTACGTAGGTTATCATTTTGGTTGATTACGAAGCGCTGATAATAATCATTAATTAGTTAACTATGGCTAAGTATTGGATACCTACATCCATATCAACTAAAAATTTTGAGCATAACATTTGGATAAAAAAAGATCAGGAAAATGTACTTCCCGGCTTACTTAGTAATAAACCAAACTTAACGTTTAGATAAATGTGTTAAGGTACACGATGATACTGACCACGTAGTCAGGTTGAATCCAGAATTCCATAAGCCAATCACCGCTTCACTCTTTCGACGATACACATGACGCAGCGATAGTGTCTTCTTTTTGTGCAGGCCGTGGATTCGATTCCCGCATCGTCACAAAAATCTGTATGCTCTGCAAATATTTGTTCCGAGCTGGATGTTTGTGCCTGTTATTTATGTTAGCAATGTCAACCACGACAGAGGGAATTCTAAAGGATTGAGTGCGAAGCGTTTGTTTACCCAATTTTATGGAAGCTACTATAATCGAAGTGCAGGTTTATGATTTGATCAAGAATAAATACATCAATTATTATTATCCATACATGGGACTATGTTAAGCGGATACTGCCACCAGGCTGTTTGCCGAGAGACGACGACTGATAACACGGAGTAAAGCGAATTATGTCAATATACCTCACGTGGATCACTAAAAGACGTCCGGTGCACCCCGGGCAGTCAGCCCCGCTACTAACTTCGCTGCCTGGCTAATCTTTACACCACGGCATTACGAGCTATTCTTGTATGTTGTGCCGACACGAGAGAAGAAGTATTGCAGTACTCGAAACGATGAGCGGTCATAGCCTGAAATATTGACATCAATATTTATAAAAATAATTCCCAATAATATTGCTTCCAAAGCTCGAGTTGCCAACTATTGGAACAAAGGGAAAAGGTAAATAATTCACGAGGTGAGGGAAAAATCGGGAAGACGTGCTCAAGTTTGTTCAGCGCCAACTTTAGACCTACAACTATTTATTTATTGTGCTAGTGGGCTTTACGACTTACCAACAACAACTTTAACTTATACACCTATAAAGACTTTATAATGAAGAACATAAGGTTGAAAATTGCCCTTGTCAGATATATGGGGAAGTTGTAAGCGGTGTTAGTAAGTTCTCGACCCGCGCACCTCCGGAGTTGTCTACAAACACAAATAAACATATTTTGTTAAGTAAAGGTAGCGTTGTTAACGCGCCGTGATTTGTTGTAATATTCATTGTTTAATTCAAGTTTCTTTTTAGTTGAGAACTTCGCAAGCCTCCCCTCGTATTCGCGAAAACAAATTGAACAACTATAATACAAATAGAAATTAGATTTTGAATGTCTACGAAATTGAATTGGTGTTTTTGTTGAGAATTCTTACTGAGAAATTTGTTCAGAAGTCGTATTTAATATAACAATTTTGTTGTGTACAAATACAACATGATAATTGGAAGTTTTACAAAGGATGTGAAAGTACGCAATAAGTAAAACGCGGAGCTCTTGTTATTGACTACCTAAGTATAACGCATTTAATATACCTAACATTAAAGTGGTCCACCAAGGCACGAATATATTTTGAACCATTTCTTCAAATAGAGTTTCAACTCATCTTGATTGATCGTTAAGGTTTATAAAATCATTATACCTACTGTGTTGAATCCTGCTGGAAGCAAACACGTTATTTATAGGTATATTTAGATAATTCCTTGATAAAATGGGTCTTATTTGTCGCATGTTACATGAAATAGAGTAAGTGTAAGTATTTGAAATATGAACATGCTTAGTATCTACCTAGTTTTGTACTCTTTTGTCACCCCTGTTTCATAACATTGGGTTGGTACCTAATTTAAGAATAAACTTAAGCTTACTATTATAGTAATCTTTGTAGTCGTCAAACTTATTATTCTCAAAAGGGAATCTCTTAATTTACAGTTCTTGGCTCTGTGTTAAATAATTTGTAAGTATATTGATTTGTATAAAAATTATGTTCTATGTACAATTAAGACGCAGTACAAATATAATATATTATTATGTTCTAAATTCGATAGTCACAAAGTTTCATGTAGGTAATCAGCGGTACTGTAGTGTGTGCCCGCAGGCGTGTGGCGCGCGCTCTGTCGGTGAACTTGGTGAACTTGTCCGGTCCACATCTGTGTCACTTTTGTTTAGGGAAAAGACTGTTGTACTTGTATTTATCATTACTTGGTGTAAGAAGTGTGTTGGCTGGTGGATCATGAGCTCAAAAAGCGTCACCAATACAGAATAATACTTGAAAAATATTGTATTTATAACATTATGGTAAAACTGTCCTTTAACAATAAGCAATTTGTGTCATTATGAGCTATTTTATTCATTTGTCAAAAGTGGTAATATCGAAAGATTTTCCGATGAAAATGCAAACGTACAACATGAAATTATTATTTCAGATACTTAATTATAATTTATCCTCCCTGAAAAGTAAATAACTCATCTAAATATTGAGTATACCTTCATATCGTAATTCAGTATGCTCTATAATATAATATAGTAACCTCATTATAGGATCGTTCTAATCATGATCGACATGTTGCTCATGCCCCACATCAGCTTGTTAGTACAGTTGTGTGCTCGGCGCACGGGCCTGCAATCTGGTTACAGCTCTTTGCTTTTCTTATTGGACACGATTGCGACTTAATATTCCGAGCCCGCGGTACTTATATCTTTTTTTTCTTATTATATATTTATTTTAGTTTTGTTTTATTATTGAAACAGATCTCTTACAGTCGAATGTAAAACTAATGTATCACCTCATAAACAATATTGGAAAATACCTATAACAACCATTACAATCATTAACTTTTTTTTAACTGCGTCATGGTCAACATACAACTGTATTTGTAATATAAAAAAAACTAGTTTTACGATTCAAATTGATAAATAGTTTTTTTTGCACCATAATTATGTTTATTTTTCTATTTAAGTACATTTTATTTCCACACTTTCTATATTATTCTAGAATTCTCCTCCACGACCTGTACAGTACCGTAGTACAGTATTGTTATTCCAGTGCACCCACACAGCAGTCGCGTGTCGCGCGGCGCCGCGCGCTGTGCGCCAGCCGACTTTGAATGCATGTTATATCAAGCGCCGGTTCCTGCGAATCTCTGCAATGTCACAGTGTAGCTACATCGCCGGTGTCGCCTTACCTACGTAATAGGAAACGTACCTCACGTATGTAGGCAAATGGTGGAGAGACTCACTTGTAGTAGGTACCAATGATAATATTATGTAAAAGATTGTTTGTTGTTACTTTAAAACTGTTAGGACGATTAGGAATGACTGTATAATTTAAGGCTTTTGGATGTTACTCACGGGTCTACGTTTGATTCCTTAATGTGAGGTGACTTTATGTAACCTGTCCTTACAGTATAGTAAAACGAAAAAAAGATTCGACCAAAAGGAAGTGACGAATACCATGGGGTTTTCGTCTATAATGTTAAGCAGGCATTTTTCTTTATTAACATTATTAAAAATATAAGTTATTAATTTGACTTGACCGTTATTCGAAGCTTATTTAATTGAGATAGGCCCTACGTTTCCCGCTCTTCATATTTGTATTTGTCTATCTCTTTCTAGTACGTCACTTCCGCTTGGCAGTGGTAGGAGGGCTCGTTAAGCGAGACCCGGCATTTTGATTTCATTGGCGTCTTGTTTCCCGCCACAAACGGTCGTATCGTGCCTACACTTTACTACCTTGAAATTTTATTATTTAAAAAAGTGTACAATTAAAAGTGAATAAAGTTTAATCTTTCGATTTTCAAGTAAGTATGGAAAATTCGCGTGAAAATGCGATTAGTGATGTTCTTCCAGGACCTTCTTCGCCGCAGAAGAGGCGAGCTCGGTCGAGTAGTTCTAGTAGTTCGAGTTCTAGTAGCTCGAGTTCCAGTAATAGCTCCTCGTCTAGCGGAGGCAACACAAAGAGAAGTCGCCGCAACAAGAAAAAGGGGGGCAAACGCAAGCGTCGTTCCAAACATAAGGTTCGGAAATTAGCTAAAGAGGTACGTAGCCTTCAACGGCAAATGGATTGCAAGGGCTCTAGGCAACACGTGAGTACCAATTTGGATTATGATGCCATCTCACTTATGTCCAGTACTAGTGAAAATCGTTACGAACAAATGCTTGATGTTGAACCTGATAATGTTAGTGTACGTGGTGGTCAAGAATTTTCTTTAACTTTTGAAACTAAGCTGAAGGAGCCCACGATGCCTAAGACTTCTGAGAACTATTTGAAGTTGCTATGTGATTTGCAACATTTAGATAAAAGTGATTGGAATGAAATTAGGTATTCGGAGACCCAAAAATTGTACAATCACTCACCGGGTTATACAGACATTGAAATGAACGAGGAAGTTAAAGTATATGAGTCTCCTCGTCACCTCATGTATGCTGATAAGGCCTTCGCAGCCTTGACCATGTGTGTACTCAAACAAAGAGAGGCTTTGCAAGAAACTCTTCAACATCTGTTACTATGGGCAAGGAATAGTGACTCACTAAATTCTGACACTCTACATCAAAAAGTAAATGACCTTTTTTCCACAGGGGACTTTCATAAGTGTTCATCAGACTTATTACAGATCGTTTGTGGACATCGTGCTGAAATTCTTCAAATGCGGAGGGACTGTGTCATTAAGCAGGCAAAGGACCCCTTGATGAAGGCCAGCTTAAAGAAAATTCCACCGACATGTACCAACCTGTTCAATGCAGAGAAGTTTACTGCTGCTGTAGATAAAGCTGGCGGCGTAAGAAAATGTTTTTGGCCATTGCAAAAGGCTAATACGACTTCTACCTCGCAGGTGGATGCAAAAAAGTTTCGTGGCCCCTCGCAGGGGCCAAAGCCTTACAATAAGTCCTCGCAGGGATTTGTTCATTCAGCTCAGGTTTGCCAACACAGTAATGCGCATTCGCAATGTGCTTGCAGAAACCCACCTACGCAAGGTGGTTGCAGCAGCGGTAACCCACCTCTGCAAGGTGGCTGTAACGCTCATGGTCATGCAGCTCACTATAATTCGGTCGCACCGAATAATCGCAATAGCTTTCGAGGCCGATCGAATGCTCGGCAAAATAATCAGCCAAGGTACGGGCGAAGACGCGCGTCATCGCCTCCCCAGCAGAATAACGACAACAAACGACGCAAGTATTGACTCGTTCAGAGCGGGCTGTCTCCTAAAGTTTCGAGACCAATGGGAACAAATGAATGCACCAAATTACATTCTAAAAATAATAACAGGGTATCGCATACCCTTTTGCCAGAAGCCACCGCTTGTTCATCCAAGCGTTGTCGGAACCAACCTAAATGTTCCAGAATCTGCCGCAATGACATCTGTCATAAACAAAATGATAGAACAGGGAGTTCTAGAGCGAGCTGTTGTTTCCCCAAGCTTCCTGTCATCGATGTTTCTGGTTCCCAAAGGCGACGGCTCAAATCGACCAATATTCAATTTGAAAGTTCTGAATTCTTATATCAAGACAGATCGATTCAAGCTAATAAATGCATATCGCATTCCCGATTTTCTACAACCACAGGATTGGCTATGCAAAATCGACCTCTCGCAGGCGTATTTTCATTTACCTGTGGCTCGCAGCCACAGAAGGTTTCTGCGCCTAATTTATCGCAACGAATTGCTAGAAATGACCTGCTTACCTTTTGGCCTGAGCACAGCGCCCAAGACCTTTGCTACGCTTACAAATTGGATAACCCAGACACTCAGGCAACGAGGTGTCAGGATAATAGTTTTTCTCGACGATTTTTTGATCGCTCACCAAGACGAAGACAAGCTTCGGAGTCATGTGAGAATCGTGCTCGACACTCTAGAAACGTTAGGGTGGCTGATCAATTACAAAAAGTCTATAATCACACCGTCGAAAAGCCTAGTGTTCCTAGGAATTCATTGGGATCCATGGACGAATCGCAAGCGCCTTCCCGAAGAAAAAATACCGGGACTTACAGAAAAAATCTGTCATTTGCTGTGGAAGCAACGCACAACGCTCAAGGAACTTCAGAGCCTAGTTGGTCTACTCAATTTTGCCAGCTTTGCAGTTCCGAAAGGAAGACTCAACTTTCGAGCGCTTTTGAACCTACTGAACGAAATGTTGAAGTCGGATCACAGGTTACTACACCCCTTACCTCGTGCTGCCATAGACAATCTGATATGGTGGAACCAGAATTGTCATCTTCCATCGGCCATGCACATGCCGCCTCCTTCTCATTTTCTCACAACAGATGCGTCGGACATCGCTTGGGGAGCTCGCCTGGACAATCTCTCTCTTTCGGGTCTGTGGTCAGAAGCCGAAAAAGATCTTCATTGCAACCAAAAGGAAATGTTAGCAATCCTAAGAGTTTTGGAAGATCATTATCAGCTCCTGAGACACAAGACAGTTTTGATTCAGAGCGACAACAAGTCGGTAGTCGCGTATCTCCGTCACGAGGGCGGCACCAAGTCGGCTCCTCTCCTAGACTTAACCTACCAAGTTTTCCAAATAACGGAGGACTATCAAATTCACATGAACGTCTTTTATATACCAGGTATATACAACGGCCACGCGGATCACTTGTCGAGGTTTCGCGTAACTCCAGAGTGGCATCTGTCTGCAGAATGCACGAACAAAATATTCTCCAAATGGGGAGTTCCACTGATCGACCTATTTGCGTCCAACCGAGCACACGTAGTGGCGAATTACGTGTCCTTAGACCAAAACGACGATCAAGCCCTGTTTTGCGACGCATTCTCCCAGATGTGGAATTACAACCTAGCGTGGGTGTTCCCTCCACCCTTTCTGATTCCCAAGGTCCTAGGTTATCTGAATCAAGCACAGGGAACGTACCTACTAGTAGTTCCACGATGGGAGCGGGTGTTCTGGCGACCCGACATCAAATTGCGTGCCCTAGCAGCTCCATTTACGTTATATCACCTAGACAAAGTCCTGATCAACACGACAACAGGACTGCCACCACCGAACGTCCACGACATGACTCTGGAAGTGTGGAAATGTGGGGGTGGTCTGGGGTGCTAACTGCTTGGAATAGTGGTCAATTAGAACTTCTTCAGAAGTCATGGCGTCCCTCAACACGTAAAGTTTATAGCTTTGCATGGAAGAGATGGATAGTTTGGTGCGAAACGCACCAGGTTAACCCCTCAACTCCAATAGCAAGCGATTTGGCTAGATTTTTATCTGATCTCCATTTAATTAATAATTTATCGTACAATTCTATTTTGTTACACAAATCTGTGGTCGCAACCCTTTGCAACCCAGAATCATCCGGCCAGTTAAGTTCAAATGTTCTAGTAAAACATATTCTAAAATCTATTGCGTTACATAAACCGGTCACCCATGTCAAGCCCCCCGTTTGGAACATAAACGACCTCGCTAGTTTCCTAGAGAATAAGCGCATTGATGAAAATA
Organism: Amphipyra berbera; assembly: GCA_910594945.2. Classification (NCBI taxonomy): domain Eukaryota; kingdom Metazoa; phylum Arthropoda; class Insecta; order Lepidoptera; family Noctuidae; genus Amphipyra; species Amphipyra berbera. Next base: position 364,816 of record OU343136.1, on the reverse strand, counting down.
ATATTTTTCAAGTACAGAGACATACAGCTGCTCTACTTCTCCTATGCTCCGGGAGAAGAATCCATGATTTAACTTTGTTCAGAATTGATTCTAATAATTATTCTAATCAAAATGATGTATTAGTATTTTGGCCGGTTTTTGGATCGAAAACTGATTCTGTAGATTATAGACAATCTGGTTGGAGGTTAATTTCTAATAAAGATAACAAAAACTTAGACCCGGTCTACTGGGTTAAGCATACGATCTCGCTTCTCGAGAATCGTAGAAATGCTGCAAATTGTAGTGATTTGTTTATTAACATTAGAGGTGAACCTAAACCTGCATCGAAAACCCTAATTGCAGGCTGGATCAAGTCCCTGTTAGTAGAAGCTGGTATTAAGGTATCTCCTGGGAGTTTTAGGTCAGCTGTGGCCTCAAAAAATTGGGTCGATAATTATCCCCTTGAGGAGATTCTTGCTAGGGGTAACTGGCGATCGCAAAATACCTTTTGCAAATTTTATAAACGTGAGGTTAGGCCCACTGTAAACCGTCTTTCTGTAACCGCGTTATTTAATCCAATTGATTAGAAATTATGTAATTAAGTATGTACCTGATTTCTTTATTGTTCTTACATAAGAGGTGTTTTTGTTTGGATCAAATAAATATTTCCTATTAATTACACTTTCTTTATTTAAAGTCTACATCGATTATATTTTAGATCGAAAAATGTCTACAAATCTATGTGTATGCATTTTTAAATACTTACTGTTTTACTACATCATACCTACAGTACATTTTATTAATAGTCATACTAACTCACATTGGCGTCTTCGTCACTTCCACCAGGCGATAACAAACACGTCTCAATTAAATAAGCTTCGAATAACGGTCAAGTCAAATTAATAGAAGCGTTTTACCTACCAATAAAACGCATATTAATTTACTTACCTTATTCGAAGCTTATGAACAAGCTCTGCCTGGTAATTAGACTCAATGAAATCAAAATGCCGGGTCTCGCTTAACGAGCCCTCCTACCACTGCCAAGCGGAAGTGACGTACTAGAAAGAGATAGACAAATACAAATATGAAGAGCGGGAAACGTAGGGCCTATCTCAATTAAATAAGCTTCGAATAAGGTAAGTAAATTAATATGCGTTTTATTGGTAGGTAAAACGCTTCTATTATTCTTAAAACTGTTACGAGAGAAAAACAAACAGAACTATTAAAATCTTATCAAAATACCTCGTCGATATACCTCGTCGATATACCTCGTCGATATACCTCGTCGATATACCTCGTCGATATAGCCGACTTCCACAAAACAACCACTACTTAGTAGCGTTACAAAAAGTGGCGAGAAGCTGGGATCCAACTAAAATTATTGGTACAGCAGTTCCATTCCAAATAATACACGATGACAAGCTGACGCTATTGTAGACGCGTAACGAAACTAAATTATCGCTTAAGCGCATGCAATTATAGGCTTTTCATTTTGAGACTGTTCCGTTTGGTCATCAACATATCATCATACATACATAAACTAATCGGCCCAGTACTGTCCCACTGCCTCTTTTTAGATTGAGAAAGGTTTAGGCCTTAGTCCACCACACTGGCCTGGTGCGGGTTTGTGAACTACACATACCATCCAAAACTTTTTGGAGCCCTCTCAAGGCGTTACGATGTTTTACTTCGCCGTTAACGCAAATAATAATCAAACTCTAATCTGCACATGAATTCGACAAGTTTGATATGCGGGCCGGGTTCGAACTTAGACCCTCCTGTATATGGAAAGCGGGCGTTCAACTGCTAGGCTATCACTGATATATTCAATCACTATGTTATTTATTAACTACTCATAATACTGAGGTACGTCATCTTTTAGGAGACAAACGGGAAGACACAATAAATTTAAAATTTCCTTATCACGTGTGTTCTGAGCCTTCTGCTCGTCTTTATTTGATTGTCGGGATGGCCAGTCGGGTGAACGGAGGATGGGTACAAAGCAAACGGCGCTGATAGATGATGATAGATACAGCGCTGGGCATACACCAGTGTTTGTACGGGCGACACCGACACACGCCCCTGACAACATTTGGAATTGAAGGAATTAAAGTAATGATCCGCTAGTTAGTTAAGAAGAGTCAATCGATGGATATTTTCCAAAGTGATTCGTTAGTCGAAGAAATTGTAGAATTTTAGATCAGTTGTCTCATTGGTCTATTGGTTGTAAGCGCGGCAGCCGGACGTGAGGTCACGAGTTCAATTCTAAAGTCGGTAAAGTTTTTAATATCACTTCAGTTCTGCTGTTAGGAAATTTTGAGTAGAAGATTACAAGAGCTCCAGCGACCATCAGTCCTTCGAGAGACAAGGCAAACTCACTACACTTTACGAGTAGCTTGCTTCTCTGCATAAAATCTTATCATTCAAGCCCATATTATGGCATTTAAAAAAAAAAAAAATCATGTACCGCTAAAGGCGTAAAGTCAAAACAGTGTTTCAGAAGTCGATAAGAGAATGAACGTAAGCTATTAACATTGTTATTGCGAACAGTACGGAGAGGCGATTTGTGCAAAGGTGAACGTTACCGGCACATTTCTAAAGCCTTTTATGCATAGTGTTCGTGTAATATATTGTGCCTATGGAAAAAATATAGTGGCGCGGTGTGTAAGGTGCCAGTGAGCGTGGGAGATTGGTAAAGATATTCAGAAGTATTAGATTTATTAAACAAGTGTAGATAAGTTTCACAAAAAAGGCCAACTGGTTGGGGAAAATCGTAACGAAATTTTCTCGTAGATAACTTGTAAAATGGAACTACATGATAAATAGTGTTCTAGACATATTAAGACTTATTAATTTAGTTAGTTATAGTAGGAGTAGAGCCCCAGTGAGCTCCTTGCGAAAGAGTTTGTCCGAAGAAGCACTACCACCATACCTATATCACACCATAGTTTGAAGGGTATGGGTGCCAGTGAAATTACAGGCATATAAGACTATTCAACTCTTTCTCTAATGTTGGTAAAGCATCAGCGATCTTATTAGTGTTGTTGTTATACAGGCGGCGCTAACCACTTTCCATCAAGTGACGGCCACCTGATGGAAAGTTAACTTTTTTGCCAAACGATTACTTCATAATAAAAAAACTACTTCTTCGAAGATTTCTAGAAAGAATAAAAGACATAAGAGCTTCATTGTAAAACCTACCGTCATGAAACCGACTCAAGAAATAAACTTATGTAAACCACAATAAAATAAACAAACTTCCACAATCAACAATTTAAAAATAAAAAAACTCGCTAAACTCTTCAACTTCGACCAAAATCCGCGTTGTCACGCCCGCCACAAGTGGCACCCCACTCCAATATCGAACCAGCTCGCTTTTTAACACTTTTAATGGCGTGAAAGGCCCACTATCGTCGGTCGTTAATCCACTATGAATACGCATTTCAGAGCGGTGGGTTTTCGCCTCTGCTCTCCCCTCCTACAGACGGACCTCACCCCCGCTGTGGTCCGGCTACCAGGTGATGTAGTGACGTCATAATTGAGATATTTGAATGTACGGATTCAGATGTGACATTATTGTTAATGGTTTTTTTTTGAGGTCAGAGTGCTTGCTTTTGAGACTCATGGGTGTCACATAAAACGTTAGCCTATGAAGATGGAAAAGGTGTGCTGCCAACAGTCCACCAATGACGTCGTTCAGGTAGATCCAAAGCCCTTATTCAGGTTACACTTTCAATTTCAAGTAACATTGAAGATATTTCCTAACTGCAAAGTGACATTTTACTTTCTCCTTATTTGAGATTGAAATTAAAACCCATAAATCTTATAGACAATATAGTTTTTGGTGTGGACTCAGATACTTTAGCTCGCATAACTTAGATTAGCTCGCATAGCTGAAAGCACGTTAAACTACGTGGGCTAAGTTAAGTTAGCTTAGCTCGCGGTGTGGCTTTCGTTTTATAATCAAAACCAAACAATAAAATGAACTGCGCGCATTACGTTGCAGTACTTCCGAGTCAGCGGGCATCGCCGAGGGCGTGACGTGTTCTAACACACTGCAGCTAAACAGTCAGCTTTTATGAGTGCAGTCTGATGGCAACACGCGGCGGCAGGGCTGACTAAAAGGTGATGATGGTTCATGGTCCCAATATAAACACCCAGACCCGGAACGACTATATTCTGTAGGCCATACAAATATTCGTTGAATTTATCTAGTCAGTGATCACTTACAAGCTGGTTTAACAAATTGAAACATGTTAATTTTTAATTCATTTCGCTCACCAACACTTGATTGTAGTTTATAAAATTCAGTGCAAGAGCCATTACACCGCTAATTGGCACTCCCGCATCCACTGAATCATTTGATCGCGATGTTACATGCCGATCGCGACTGATTACACAATTCATATCAATATTGATTTGCAGAAGTGAAACACAATGAAATGTGGAGCTTTGTTCGTACTTCTGTTTCGATGAATTTTAATAGTTTGTCCTTTCTCAGTTTGTATGAGTTGTAGGAACTTATTTTGAAGGAATAAAAGCTTATGCAATTTTTTGCACAGATACATTTACAAAGGGCGGCCATATACAACCAGCATTGAGCAGAATGATATTATCGATGAAAACAATTACTATAACTGACGGTATTAACTACCTCGTAAGTAGGAGCTGTTCTTCAGTTTAACCTATAGTAATCACAACCGTAAAGGTTAATGATCACCTCTTAAATTTTTATAACTTGAGGATATTTTACATAAGTAAGACAGGCTACATTAAAAGAGCCCCTACGAGTGACGATACTTAAAACCAATTGACATTCCCTTGGCAGTCAGCTCCGCTACCAACTTTACTGACTAGCTATTTTTTCACCACGTCATAAACTGACGTATAGCTTGTGCTGACTCTAAAGAAGAAGAAGAAGATAAGTAAAACAACCTCAACTTCACGTAGTTTACAAGTTTGCTCTACAACATGCAACATTTTATGTGTACTTAATGCTAAAATTTTACCTCCGGCTAAACATTGAGATGGAACTTGTTTCAAAACCGAGTTCCTTAGCATTATACCTAGTAACATTACTAGGATTTCTGCAAAATAATACTGTTAATAGCGAATTCAATATGTTTTAATCATAAGCCTTCCTTACTTCAATTTCATAGCCTTTTAACATAAGGCAATAGAGTTGAAATTCGCTTGTAGTTTGAATACTGTAATTTTGTAGGAGGAAAGGAAATTAAATCACTAAACTTATTACTACTGGAGGCAAGCCGTGCCGTGGCATAATATCACCGTCCCTTCAATAAGCGAGTGAGCAGCGATTAAAGTACGTTCTCAACCCTTTAAGACGCCATCAAAGAGAAATTCAGAGGGACTTAATTCATTTGGAAAGAACAGTCGAATTAGCGGATTATGCATTGAATTGTAAATAAACGTGGAGTGACAATTATATCTCGCTGTTGGTTATATAGACAGCTGGAGGTGTTCAGTGTGTTTGGGGGTGATTGTAAAGGTGGAAACTTGCGGTGGATTTCAATGATAATAATTATTGTGCTTTGAAATGCTATTTGTAATGGTGTAAGTGATTGGATCGTATTATTCGCCTCTTTGGCTATAGATCTATACTGAGTGGTGCTTTGAGGCTTCTGGAATTAACACCCAGTTTCAACAAAATTACTATTTAGGTTGTTTTGGACAGGGCTCGGAACCGTTATTTAAAATAACGTTTTTAAAACGTTTAGAACCGTTCTTTGTACAATATTTCGTTCGGAATCTAAAATTGTGATCAAAGAGTTTTCCGACTTTCGTCGGCTATTTTTAAGATGATCTTATACGGATCATTATAAATCTGATAGTAAGGTAGGTACTAATAACTAGGTACGTAAAAAATCATTTTTTACAAAAAATGTAATCCGACTTCAAAAAAGAATAAAATAATTACCATATAAAATTAACAGTTTCAGAAGTCGGTGCTGATCCACGCTGAACCAAATTGAAGGCACCGACTTCTGAAACTGTTCATTTTATATGGTAATTATTTTATTATTTTTTTAAGTCGGTTTAAATTTTTTGTAAAAATGTTTTTATTTTTTTCATTTTAGTGGCCTTAATTAAAACTTGGTTGGACCTACTAAAGACGCTGCTTGTAACATAATCACATCATCACAATATACGTACTGTTCGTCATTCAGGAGTTCCATTGTCTATCTCCGAAGTTCTTCATCAGATCTTCACCAAATTTAAATGGGACCAATTTCGGTGTATGCCCTATCCATTAAAAAAGAATCATCAAAATCGGTTCACAATTGGCGAAAATATCGATGAACATACACAAAAAAAATACATACAGACGAACATAGTAACCTCCTCCTTTTTGGAAGTCGGTTAAAAATTGACCAACATTTTTTTCGTCTTATCATAAAATTATAACGTAGCAAATTTACAACCGACATGGTAACAGACAGTTGACATTTTAGCTGTAAATTGGGAGTCAATGTTAACACGTGCGAAGGTTAACTATACCTATAATTATAATATAATACTAGTTATTATAACGACTCGCTGTTTCTGGGAATATACTTAATTCAAAACAACAACAGTCTAACGTCTAGCTTTAAGCTGTTAGAACTAAGCTGAACTACCAAGAAACTCATGTTTTGATATTTAAGTTAGGCTCAAACATCAAAAACGCTCATTGAACTTTTTTTTTACAAAAACGAGTCGTGGTCTCTTAAACAACCAGAAGCGTTTTTGATCTTTAAGCCTAACATTTACACTAGTTAACGCAAGAATAAGAATAGTTTATTTTGTTAAGAATACAGGTGTTACCAGATATATAGATGGTATAATAGTGTACAATGCCGTAATCTGCCTGTACGAGGCACAGAAGTATGAAGCATGCAAAATCTTACATGTATATACGTAATGAAATTTCATTCATAACCAATAATTATTAAAACATGAGCAAGAGTAGTTACTATAGTAAAACTTACTTCATTATCAAGTTAACGGTTTTTCATTCAATTGCCTTTACATTAAATATGAATGTATAAAGGGTCGGGAATAGAGACTGTCTTTGCAAGCCCAAATAAAGTTTGAAACAATCCTTTACTAGACGAAAAGATGATCTGTGCCGAGCGTGTAAAGAAAACTATAACATCTTTATATTCGTCACGTTCATTATTATTCTATGGTTTGTCAAGTTTTTAATCATTGAAACTGATGTCATAGTACTAATCCTTCTCACACCTGACAGGAAGTGACAGGTCTCCTAAACGACAAAAGTCCTAATTTACATCCTACATGTCCCAAAAGTTATGTTAAAATCCTCTTTCTAATTAAACTCGGAACAACTTCCGAAAATAGCTGAACCTCTGAACCTACTTACGAGAACAAAAATGAGCACACACGAGGAATCACTAATAAAGGCCCGCCGGTTTTATTTAACACACGGAATACGGGGGCCTTTATTAGCCGCTCAAAAAGCTAAGGTTAGTATAATTATGGTCATGAGAAGGCAGATTGGCCTTTCGCCCGGTAATTGGATTAGTCATTTGGTTTTATGTCCGCGCCCGAACGTGATGTGACGACACAACCGGTCTTATTGTCCGCAGTTGTTATGATTTTTTTGGCGTTTTGGGACATTTGGTAACGGTGTAGTTGATTTTTTAAGTAGTTAGAGATAAGTCATTAAACTTGTTGGAAGAGCTCTTTTTTAGCAGGGAGCGGCGTGGAGGTGGAGAGCACCTTAGGCCGATGATCCCGGCTGACATTGAAATGTTTAGGAAGAGGTTACACTGCTAGCACAAAATTATCGTAACACGATGACGTAGTGCATTGATTGAAAACATGACGCCAATGTTATACAAGGTTAGTCGGAAAGGGGGTACTAAGCTGAAAGGGTGTTAAAGTACCCATAATAAGGGATAAGGGATGTCCTAGAAGGACATACATCGATGTTATTGGTGATGTTCTTCACAAAGGTCAGGTGCGTAGTACTCTCAACCGGCGTGCGTGTATGACAAGATGTATGAATGTGAATGAAGCGAAAGGGGTATGTAAGAGTCGTAGCATGTGGCGTTCTATAGTTTCTGCCTACCCCCATGGGAAAAAGGCGTGAGTATATGTATGTATGTATGTAATAAGGGATAACTTTTGTTCTACAACTTTCTCCAAAACTCGATAGTTTAAGAGAAATAGCTTTTCAAAGATTTCGTAAAAAATATGCTTATATCTATGTGTGCAAATCTATGGTCAGCTGTTTTTACAATTTAAGTCATATTTGGGGTCACGGATTAGAAAATAAATTTTCTGAATTCATAACTAAAGCAAACATCATTTTTTTTTAAAAAGCTAGAATAAAAATATTTAGGCATGCAAATAAAAAATGTCAAATTTTGAAATTGTAACACTTGCTTTAAAATAGTCATCAGTGATACTTTAGGTTGCCTGCGGCTTAGTACCCTCTTTCCCACTAACCTTGTATAAACATCCTAAAAAAAGTATTTTAAAACTTTCAAACTCGTTTTAAAAACCGGCCACATGCGAGTCGTACTCGCGCACCGAGGGTGCCATACCGTTGAGGGAAATATTTGTTTCGAATTTCGAATTTCAAAAAATTTGGAAATATTTGTTTTTGTAAATGAACAGCACAACTGTTTGTTTGTAAACTATTTCTTGCTGATTTCTAAAAAAACTGTGCTAGTTATAGATATATTTTTATGTTTCCTGTAATCTTTCTTATTCTTATATACTTTATATACTTATAAAAGGAGAAGCTGACTGACTGACTGACTGATCTATCAACGCATAGCCTAAACGGCTGGGGTTAGAAACTTGAAATTTTGACAGTAGGTTCATTTTGTGTCGTAAACATCCACTAAGAAGGGATTTCTCGAAATTCAACCCCTAAGGGGGTGAAATAGGGTTTTTAAGTTTGTATGTAAGTCCGTCATTTTTGAAGTAAGAAGCTTGAAATTAAATAGTAAGGTTTTTGGTTAGAAATAAACGTACACGTATTTGAGCATTTTTGGAAATTCAACCCTTAAAGGGGTTAAATAAGTGTTGAAAGTTTGTATGAGAAATCTGGTATTTTTGAAGTGAGAAACATGGAATTAAATATTTAGGCTTTTGGTAAGAAATAAACGTAAAAGTGTTTGAGGGTTTTTGGAGATTCCACCCCTAAGAGGGTGAAATGGGGGGTTGAAAGTTTGTATGAGAAATCTGGTACTTTTGAAGTAAGAAGCATGGGGAGAAACTGACCGACTGGCTGACTCATTTAGCAACGCACAGCCTAAACCACTGGGGGTGATAAAAGACGGACGTTTTGGATTTTAAAATGTCACTTTAAAATGGGCTTAACGAGGATTTCAAACTTCACGCAAGCGAAGCTGCGGGCAAAAGTCAGTATTTACATAAACCTCCATCAACTCTATTAATTCAATTTGATTTGCTTTGCAAAATTCTGAGATAGGGCATGTTTTTCTCATAAGTCAAAAACTATGCGGTTTAAATGAAAATAAAAATATATTTTATAATGTGAAACTGAAACCCTTTCATATACTTAATACCCCACTTGAATTAGTAACCCCAGTTTAAAATTTTAACCCTCCATTTCGGCTCCTGTTGCAATTATAATAAAAATATTTTTCCGATTATTTTACTTGCAATATAGATGGCGTAACGTTTTACGTTATCTCAAGCAGGTATTTAGCTAACAAAAAAATAAATTACTTTATCTACATACTTTTATTCTAAAATACTATAGGCATAATCAAATCTAATTTCAAGCAATTTTATTTTACATCTTTACAACAATTAAAGTACTTGCAACTAAACGTAATTACTATTCTAATTATTATTGGAACACACCCGTGTTGACTGACACGTTTTGAATACATGTTCGGTTGGAATTTGGACCATTCCCTACTCTTTAAAAAACCTCGGAACGGATCGCGAATATTCTAAGCGACACGCCTTCCACGACAGTACCACGAACAGTTGTATTTACCTAACTAATTACTCCGAGCTAATTGGCATAAGATCATCAAATTGTGCATAGTCATTTGCAGTTATAATATTTAAAACTATATTGAATTACTAAGTATCTTAGTGCTTACTGTTTTATAACTGTTACTAAGATTAAATTCAGTTTAAACTCCAGAACGGGGTTTCTTCTCCTACCTTCAACTTTCTACCAGTACTACTACGGCTACACTTCGGGCAAGACACACCGCTACGACGCTAAGAGGAGCTGATTTCTGCCTACCACGCTACACACCGCGCCATCCGGCTACTAACGCAGGACAGTGGTGTTTCTATTGTCGTCTAGAAACCTTACACGCGCTCGATATTAACGAACTCACTTCCGGCTTAACCGACAATTTTATATTTTTTTAAACATTTTTTTATCTTTACACTATTTTGTAAAATAAATATTATTTTTTTCCTACTTCTAATAATTTAATTTATTACTCACCTACCTAAACCCCTACGTTACAATGGATAAGCATTATTTAAAATTATTCAAAATTTCAAGTCGGTAGCATTTAGGTAGTCGTTTCTGAAATAAGCAACTGTGACAGACAGGCAGACGAAGTCACACCATAAGGGTTCTTTTTTTACCATTTTGGTACGGAACCCTAAAAATTACGATAACTGCTTTTACAGCGCATTTGAAGCTTGTTTTTTGCCGCTGACTTCAACTCCGTGATTAAATTATCCAGTAATAGAATATCCCCGATAGTGCATGGCTGTTACCAGCAAGTTTGCGCGAGGGGACGATATTCAATCAGTAATTGTGTTACTGGTAGCAATCTGTAGCTAATGACGTCATGTCTTCTAACTGTGTGAACAACGATTAAATTTCCTTGGCGTCACTTTAAGCGCCATCAAAGGGAAGTTCAGAGGGACTTGATTCACATTGATCGTGACGTAATCGTTACTGTAAGTCGGCGAGCATCGTAATCACTTGTTTCCTTCAGTTTATACTTGTACGAGTTACCCCTCGCTTATATCAAGGTATAAAACATGTATCCATATATTCTACATTTATCAGTGAAAGTTAAAAAAAAACAAATGTATAGGTACTACAAGTAGCAAATATGCATGTAGATCTTTAGAACATTAGTTGTAATGATTCTACACATGTTCATTAATGTTAAAAACAAGTTAGTAAATACCTTTACACAGTTTGTTTACAACATGTGTCACAACTTGTTTTTCGTTGTAAACGAGGCATAATATGCGTTGCCAAAGAACTGCGGAACAGAATGAAAATAAAATATTTTCCCTGATTTTTCATAGCAGGAAATTGAAAGCCGTGACCAATGATATTATAAGTAAAAAGGTGTAGATAGGTTACCTACACAACATTCGATCTTCAAAAATGGCACACTAACACACACATAAATAATATCGCGAACGAAAAAGAGACAAATGTAATTGCGTGAGTGAGTCGTCTAGTGTAGTAGAAACGATGTAAAATAAATTAATCAGATATGACATTTTACCTTACACCGTGATTTACGCCTAAAATGCGATTCACTGATGAGTTAATAAGTAATAGTAATATACAAGTAGACGAAGTCGCTATAAATATGCAACATTAACAAAACCGTAAACAAATTACATCCAAAACAGGAAACGCAGATTTTTTTAATAAAGTGTATCCCTTGCCAGACATGTACTTGTCTTCGACTTTAAAATGAATCGAGCATATTTTATTCGATTTATTCGGTTGCCAAAATTCTTTATTTCTCTGTTTGCGGACTATATCCACCCACTGGATGCACCTTAGTTCATTTGTTGGAAATCTAGAAACAATTAATTTATTTAATACTTACACTTAAAGATAAACATCCTACTTTACCACACACTAAAATTTATATTTTGATTCAATGTAGTAATATAATATTTAATTTATCCTCCCTCATCATAACAAAAATAAAAATATACATTTGAGTATAAATAATAATATAATTATGCCACCATTTGTACCTACTGTCAGGCAACTGACTTCTCTGTTTCTTAGGCATCATTTTTTTACTCTATGATCGGTAATGACGTTTTAGGAATATAATGTTTGATTTGTTAAAATATTAAGATAAATAGGATTTTACGAATGATATGTGATTCCTTGACTTTTAGAAGTTTTGCTTGTATAATTTGTGCAATATCTCATAACACACGACGGCATTTTCGGAAGTTTAGGGTCACTTTTAATGCACTCGGTATGTGAAGTGCACCCGTTGACGTTGGCAACGTGACACTGACGTCAAGTCTGGCTAATTAGCCACATTTTAACGTGTCGCTTGCTGAGTTCTTATAACCTATCTACACCTTTTTACTTATAATATCATTGGCCGTGACACAATAATAGCAATGTCATTACTGTCTACCTGGTTGACAGTTGACAGTGACTGTCAGATGTAATCTCTGTATTATATTATTACGTCTGGATCTTTAGTTTCACTCTGTCTGAACAGTTAGATATTCATTAATAAATTATATTTCATACTAATGCAGATGCATGTAGAATATTATAGAGAATATTAAATTAAAGCACAGAGCTACTGGTCTACGACCATTAATTAATCAATTAAAAGGAAACCACAAATACACCTTAATACAACCTTTACGGAATGCAATCGAGCCCGCGGCAAACTGGAGAATCTTATCTTGCGGTGTGCACAAAACAAAGAGGAACGCGTCCAATTACGACAATTAAAACATACAAGTCGGAGAAGAAGTGTTTGCTCAACTCCGTGACTCAACAGAGCGTAGGAAACAGTGAGTAAGGAGACACAGAAGGCTCACTCCATAACAAACTCTTTGACACAGAGACGCTTAACGAAACAATAATATCGCTTAGCCGCGTGCAACCTATGACTTCATAGTCCAAAACTGTTCCATTTTGCCTATCACGCAGTGGCTGTGTCTCTGTGAATTCCTCGTCGCCTGTTGTTATGAGTGGGCTTTCTGTAACTTAACATTTTGCGGTGAGATCCCCTGTTGACTGACGACACGACGCGACGCCGCGTGCGCTTCATTGCCGCGTGAATCTTTCATACATATGGGGCTTTTAACTTAAGGATTGGCTACACCTACGCGATCAAAGCGGAAGCGTCAAGCGTCAATAAATCCCCGTGGGCGTCATATGAGGTAATTACTAAAGTATTAGATTAAAGTGAGTATATTCATAGTGGGAGAGACCGATGAGACAATGTACTTGAGCGTTCAGAAATTAATTACAGAATCAGAATCATTTATTCGCTAGAGATATCTTAACTATGGGCTACATAACATAACATCACGCCTGTATTCCCCGAAGTGTTCGGCAGAGGTGTATAGTAACACCCTCATTTCGCCGTTATATTTAAGTCCCATGTAATAGGGGGCGAGCCTATTGCCATCAACCGGGCACAAATCCCAACTCCGGGCTGCTACTGAAGAATTCCACAAGGAAAAACCCAATAACACTTTGCCCGACCTGGGGATCGAACCCAGGACCTCACGATCAGCAGTCGTGCTGTACACCACTAGACAAACGAGGCAGACTACAGGCTAATGCATAATAATTAACAGTGGCGTATAGGTAATGTCTACCGTACGCGTAATGTTTACCGCGACATTTATCATACGTTTCGGTAAGACGTCGATTCTTGTTTGTAAATCAATATTTATTAGAAATGCTTACTAGAGAACACCGTGTCTTTAATTTTGCTCCCGCTGCCGCGGCACTTCCTTGCCTCCGTGTCCTGCCCCTAAGCGCCACTACGTCACGCGGTGTGCGCGGTGCGCGGTGCGCGGTGGTCGCACGGACAAGTTTCGCGGAGCGTTCATAATACGCGCAGGTACTTTACACAAACTTTGTTACCGCACAACTCAAGAAAACATTCTACTGTGAGTACATATGTACGTGACTACTTTACTAATAGTTCTGTTAATTCATCGGTAATTGAGTTAATAACTGATAAATGTGTTATTGCGTTAATTACCTCCAAAGGCTGTTAAAAAAACTTTATTAATGGAAAGTGAATGTAATTATAATAATATTTGTTTACCTAATATTGGGTTATTACGGCAACAAGGTCATCAAAATATAACTTTCAATTTAAAAACGTTTTTAAAACTCGTAGCTGAAAGAATTTGCCAAAAATAATTTTCATTTGAATCAATCACAAAATCTAAATGTCTTGTGACACAATTCAAGGCTTAATTGTTACTGCTGTCATTGCTAGGTAAATATTTTGCTTATCCAAAAAAAAATCAGAATAATTTATGTTTTTTGGGACTAGACATATATTAATAACATAAGTCAAAGACACTTACTATGACCTTCACACACAAAGCCTCGCACCTTCATCCATCGCTGCTGTACACAAACAGTTTTTATAAAGACGGTGTTCGTGACTTCGTCATTAGTCTTCATAAGTGGCCGGGTACGGTTACCAGCCCCCGCGCGAACTCGACGCGAATTAATTACATATGACATTACACACACTTTGTCAACACGTCAGCAAGGCACACAACAGATCACATTCACTTTAGCTGAGAGTTAGGCGTACAATCCCGTCTCCGATTCTGATCCATAGTAATTATAATTCGGGTAAGAAAGGATCAGAAAATCCCAATGGTCACTAAGAGCCGACTTACGCCAATCCCTAATAACACTAAATTCTCATCACACTTAAAATAAGTAGGAAGAAATTCGTTGAATTTTAATTAGGTGTGTTCCTTTTAAGTAATGAGTTCATTTGGTCCATCAAGCCAGTCGGTTGCTATATCCGGGTGGAACGGGCCGGTCGAGCTCCGGATTAAAATGTAAAAAGGCTCGCGCCACCGCTCCGCATAAAGAGATTACGCAGTAACGCCCAATAATACCGGTTATGTGAAATACCTGCCAAATACTGGGGTCCTCGCCGCTCCGGATATTTTGTGTATTCTCACTCGATATTAACTTTTTGTTTCATCGTTGATTTTTCCTTACAGCAAGCTACCTTTCGTTCGATGTAAAACCCTTAATATTTTCAAGTGTTTTTACTTAGAGATGAATTGAATTGAGTGTTAGTTGACGAGTTCAATCGAATTCCACTTTAAAAGTTTGTTTTTCATATAAAATTGGATACACTTCTTAATTTCAAACAAAGGAGATGAAATATTTAATATACATATTTTCAATTAATCTTCTGATAATAGGTATAAACTTGTGAATGTTGTTATGAACTTGTTAAAATAGTTTGGCACCTACAATACCTACTTGTTTTACTAAATACCAAGATTTTTGCTTGTTTTTGTTTAATCCTTCCCTATAGATATTACCTTTTCCTATTTTAGCTTTTACCATTGACAATTTAATTTACTACAGTTCGTCCGTAATTCATTTATATTTTATCTCCCGTATTTAAAATTCATTGCTGTAGAAGGTACTGAATTTTAATGGTAATGTCACCAAATTGGAATTTAAACCCCTCATAGAACCTTCAGCGGTGCGATGTTCGGTTGAGCATAATGGGCAATAGTCGGTATAATACAGGTTGGTTGAGGTGGCGACAAAAAGCAAGGTGCGGCGCGGAATGGCGCCGGTTACGCGTAAATCAAGCCCGACCGAACGCTCTGCGCTCATTTATTTTTTGTCCACGCGTCCCTAACGACGAGTCACGAAATAAGAACACACCTAAAAGTGGAGTAATCTGGTGTGCACACATGAAAACTTGCACATTGGTTTTATGAATATTATGTACTAGCATAGTAATGAGTAATATAACATTGTAATGTATTTAGTAACGGCCACTGATCAATATTGCAAGCAGATTAGTTTCGTACGGTTATTTGAGACAAAACCAATGTGAGAAGAATGACTTCATGTTGCTTGTAAATGCACAATACATAGAAAGCAATTTGTTAAACCAGTACATAATGCGGTTTTCAATATAAATATTTATAATACAAAACTTATTGGCTCTCACTATAATAACATAAAAGACGAAATACTGTGTACCTACTGGTTAATAGAGTTCTTTAGTTTGATACAAACGTCGGAAAACGTTTTATTTATCTCAATGTTTTTGGAAAAACTTTCTTTGTACAAATTTCACTTTAACACTTTGAAATTAGGTGTCAACATGTGTTTATAAAAACCTTTGACCGAAAAATTTGTTTATTATCCCCTAATTAGGTGCAGATTTTACGTCAACAGCATGGGCGGCAGGCTCCTCTTGACCCAGTGCAGTGCAATCACTAATCCCTCTGCCAAGCGTAGTGATTGTCACTTTTCCCTGTGATTGTTCATTGTAGCTATCATTTGGAGGCCGAAGTTCAGCTGTGGCCTTTTTCCCATGGGGGTAGGCAGCAACTATTGAACGCCACTTGCTAAAACCTTTACATACTCCTTTCGCTTCTTCCACATTCATATATCTTGGTGGTTGTGATCGATTACGGGCTGATTTAATGACTACCTATACATTTTATATCCCTCTTATGCACAGCGACTTTATATTATCTTATAACTCTTTCCCCTTTCCAGGAACCTCTTACACAACAGTCAATATTAATATTCTAACAAAAGTAAATCTGCACGTCATGTGTACAAGCAGCTCCATAATATCTGTATTCATCGAGCAATGGCGGCTGTCAAGAATGATTCCTTTGTGCGCGGTGTCGGGCGCGGCGGTCCGCGTTCGATTACCGGTCATGATTAATGTTTTTGTTGTACTACACACATGAGCATTAAGTCGTTCTGTTTCTACCACTGAGATGGCTTCATTGTAGTGATAATATAAGGGAACCGACCCTGTGTCCATCTAATGGGTAAGGTAATGAAGCAGAAATCTATTGAGTTATTAGAGTGTAATTAATCGGAGTTATTAGTGGTTGGATGTGAGTGGAACTAATTATGTCAATTAGCTCTGCGTGATTTTATTTTTGTTATTTAAGGATTCAGTTGTCTGGTCACTTCGCTTTTTTATTAGTTTTCGGTCAATTGAAAAGAAATTAGCTCCTAAATTAATTTAAGTACCTTTTTCTAAGAATTGGATTTAACTTTTTAATTGTTGGATAGTATTTAAAGAGGAGATCAATACCTCAGCTCCTACCTACCCTCTCACTAAGTAAGTGATGAAGCTCACCCTGTTCTAAATAGATTAGAAACAGAATTCAAGAAATTCTCCGTCTTGAACTGTCGCAACAAGTTATAAGTCAATTTCTGAGTTAGTTTGTGGAAATTAACAGATAAGTACTCTTACGCCTCTCAGTTAGGGAGTGATAAAAATGTTTTGAACGTTGATATCCATGGTTTCTTAACCGACTTCCAAAAAAGGAGGAGGTTCTCAATTCGGTTGTACTTTTTAAAAATGTTTTTTACCTCATAGCTCCGCCATTTATAAACCGATTTAGAAAGTTTTTATTTTAATTGAAAGGATATACTTTCAGATTGGTCCCATTTAAATTTGGTGAAGATCTGATGAAGAACTTCGGAGATAGATAATGGAACTCCTCAATGACGAACAGTACGCATAATGTGATGATGTGATTTTGTTACGAGCAGCGTCTTTAATCTTTAGTAGGTCCAACCATGTTTTAATTAAGGCCACTAAAGTGAAAAAAACAAAAAAAACAGTTTAACAAAAATAAAACCAACTTCAAAAAAACGATTAAAAGAATAAAATAATTAAAATATTATAAAATTAACAGTTTCAGAAGTCGGTGCTAATCCACGCTGAACCAAATTGAAGGCACCGACTGCTGAAACTGTTAATTTTATAATATGGTAATTATTTTATTCCTTGCATCGTTTTTTTGAAGTCGGTTTTATTTTTGTAAAAATGTTTTTTATCGTTTAATGTTTCATTTTATAGCTAAGACCACACGTTATGCTTTTTCTAAAAAACTATGCTATACATGTGTATAGCATAGTTTTTGTGCGTCCAGACCTGACGAACGCGCCGCGAATGCGCCGCTCGCGCGCAGCGCGCGAACCGTTCGCGAACCGCTCGCGAGCTACGCGCGGAGCTTTGTACGAACATGAAATGCACGCGCGCAGCTCGCGAGCGGCTCGCGAACGGTTCGCGCGCTGCGCGCGAGCGGCGCATTCGCGGCGCGTTCGTCAGGTCTGGACGCACCATAAGGCTTTTTTATACTTTAGTCGATCATTATGATGTATCTGGGCATGTGTATAGCATAGTTTTTTTAGAAAAAGCATAACGTGTGGTCTTAGCTATAAAATGAAACATTAATCTTAGACACGTCTACGTCGTTGTAGAGACAGTGCAGAGGTCTCTCTATATACAAGTGTTAGGGCACAATCATCAGGATTGAGGATCAACGCCACAACTAAATCTTGCCACTGTTTCGTAAAATAGTGAACGTAATGCGTCACAAAGTGCCAAGATAAACACGTCCATCGATGACGTACAACTATACAACCCCCACCTGCACATTTTTGAACAAAACGAACATATCCAGCACTCGCGCTCATAACTCAATACATGAGCCCTCCATTGTCTCCACATCCACCGCCCCTCCACCGCCCCTCCACCGCTATCCTAATAGGATCAACGGACTTGACCGAAAACTACGCTCGCTACATTTGCCCTGACATTACTCAAACTACCAAACACATTTAAACTGTAACAAGCAATTATAAACTTTATACTTATAGTCATAGAGTATAAGCGAAGTGTTTGGATATGTTGGCATCACTGAAGTGTCGTTTTCGTCATTTTCATGTGACATTATCCGTATATAGTGTGTCGCCGTCATCGGAATCCCCTCTGACGTGAAGGAAAATGATATTTTTTATATGAGCGCGGAATTTTTTGGTCTAAGGCTTGCGAATAGGCTGAATAGATAAGTGGAAATTGTTATTGTTCAACCACTTGGTGGTGTTTGGTTGTTGTTATTCAGAATTACGTTGTTTGGTGAGTGAAGATTGGGACTTATCGACTGTAATCGCATCAGCACAAACTTATTCAGATTGTATTCAGTACTCACAAGATTGGCACACTATCCTCTCTAGCATCTACTACTATCCCTTGCTCCATGGACCATTAAGCATCACTGGATTGTGTATGCAATTTGATGCACAGGTATTAGGTACATGTGCATTCGAAATTCGAACCGACACTGAATAAAAGTTGTCATACTGGTCCGACATTAAATTATTTTATTATTTCTCTATAATTATGTATATAAGCTGTAACTGAAACCAGTGATTGTATTTAATGCAATTAGGAGTGTAACACCGCAGTGTTTTAGTTTGCGCTACATCAAACGTTCTAATTACTAGTGTTAATCACTGCACAGTTCTCATTTTCTCATCAATTTTGCACAATAATGAAACACACCAGTAACAGGTGCGGTTTAAATTAGTTCAGAGTTATATCGTTTCATATTTATTTAAAATAATGTAAGTAAGGACCGTATTAATAAACTAATCTCAACATGGCAGCCTGGGACCAGCATCCCAAGTGGAGCTGTCAAAATGTAAACATTATCGGAATTGTATCTATCTAATCTATCTATCTATCTAATACCTTTAAACGAGCAATTCTTGTATATAATATATATATATATATATAATTTGAATCTCGGAAACGGCTCCAACGATTATCATGAAACTTAGTATGCAGGGGGTTTCGGGGGCGATAAATCGATCTAACTAGGTTTCATTTTTAGAAAACGTCGTTTTATCCGTGTTTTCAGGCAATGAAAAACTGCTACAATAATATTAGAATATGAAAGTAAATTTCGCCGCGAGCCACAAGGTTAAAATAGCTCAGGTAGGAAATCGGGCGATCCCGAAATCAGAAGACTCGATTCGAGTCCAAGTGGTCATTTTTTCCCTTTTATTTTCAAGTTCCTTTTTTTTTCTTCTTTTTTTTTCTTACCAAAAAATACGATTTACCAAAAAAAAAGCCGAGCAAGGCTTGGTCACCCAGGTACTTTATATTATGATATCAAACAATCACTTAGGAATAAGCTCTCGAACGAGAGCTGTGAACAGGCCTGAGTTAGCAACTATTTCATCAAGTCGGGCTATTACAGTCTACTGCTGAACATACGCATCGTCCAAGTTGTCCACAACAATAACAAAAATATAACGTCCTGACAAAATATTTGCCCATACCTACTTTAAGGCGTTGTACAGAATGTGTACCTAATGATGCCTGTACAAAAATAACACGAAAAAGCTGAATAATTCGTAAAGTTATTTGCATCACTGTCTAGTAAGGTTCTGCCATCAATACATTGATCTACGAAACTGTTAAAAGAGATTGCTAAGTGGTCATACATTGATCTCCTAAGAACTAACAACTACGTAAAATTACTTTGTGTGTTCTAAATGATGACTACATTCGACTGAAATTAAATTAAAGTAACGGAAAATCTTGAGAATTGTTGATAATTGACAGTGTTGATATAGTCACATTAAGAAATAGATTGGTTTTTACCTTGTAGCGCTTCATTTCATTATATTAGTAAGAATTAGTAAAAATAAATGACTATAGAGTACAAGAGCGTATAATATTTCACTACATCAATAAAAGGATTTTATGTACATTTTCATCTATTTACTATTCTTGTTGTGTTTGTGCTTATTATAATACATTTGTGCCATTATTTCCATTTCGTCATCCCCTTCATATGACACTTTTCCTGACCAAATTTGGTTTTTTTCTCTACACCTTTGCTCTTTTCTTTTATCTTGGTGAAGTGCACACGCATTCTGCACTACCACGGAGATATAGTGCAGTTATGTGGGACTCAAACCCACTAAAACTCCGCGGTGTCCTCCTCTGCTGCTTATGGCGGGAACACAGGCACGCGTTAGCACTCATCCGCGAACCCGCCGCGGCTGTCCAACACCGGATCCTCTTCTGGGGAGTACTTCCCGTCACACACACTCCACATCACATGGCACGCCGTGAACACCCCAGAGACCAAACCAGCACATTGGCGCTAGACGACCCCGTGTTTGGGCACCCTTGGTCCCCCTGCGATGGGTCAGGTTAGAGGCCCCGCCGCCTACCACGTTTCGGCCGCAGAGAATAGGGAGAGCGGCCAACGCCATTCTGATACTCCTCTGCCCCCGCGGCCCTACCGCGTCCGACATCAAACGGTGGCGACCCTGCCAAGGGCGCGGAAACACCTTTACTCTGCACCAACTATTATAATGTTCACAAGATATTATTTTAGCTAATCTATACGTATAATAATCACTGCAAAGTCTGGTACGCTATTTGACGTAACTTGGCTTGCCTTTGCACAAATTTAGGTACATATAAAAACTCGATATAAAATGCAAGAAAATCACAAAATATTACAAAATAGTAATTTTAAGGTTGACTTTCTATTATTTCTTTTAATTTTTATTTCAGATAAGGTAAGCTTTCTGTCGAAATTTTTGTTTACACACAAAAATAAAAAAATTGAATCAGTCTGTTCGTTTAAATCGTGTTCCACATCACCCCCGCTGTGTGCATTTGATTCCTACGTGTTATTCTATTTGTGTAATGTAGTTTTGAGCTTGCTTCGCTTCGATCCCATTCACGGGCTGCGGTGAAAGGCAGGCGATGACGTCATCAGTCTGCAACCATTAATTTATCGTTAGATGTATTCTATTTGTGATATTTCATACCACGCATAGATGGCAAAAACTACTAAGGTACGTATTGATTGAAAATGGGTTTCGTCGTGTATGCACAATGTACACCTGCTTAAAACAGTGGTACAAAATCTTGGCTAGTCAAGATTGTATCATACTTGATATCTCGTATCATTTCCTCTCCTTGTACTTTCACTACAATTTTAATACATACCTACTGGTTTCATAAATCCTTAATAAACAAAAAAACTGTACCGTGTTAAAATCATACCTTCGTTCTTGAACAATTTTTCGTGACTAGTAAAATTAAGTTTACAGTATAGCTAGTTAACGGAAGCTCTCTTCCGTTAACTAGCTATATTGTATACTTTTGGTACCATATATAAACATAATACATTATAGTAAAACACCAGCTTGCATTGCACCGTATCTACAGACATTATGATTATCCAGGAAACAAACTATAATCTAGATGCGCTACCAAATCGAACGATAAATACCAAAACACTGTTATGACAAAACTGGAATATCGCAAACATTGTAAAGCAATTAGCAAGCCCGCTCATTCGGGCCGTTTCCATAAATCCACCTATCTGATAATGAGATCTACGGCAAATTAGCTCTGTATAATTCGGTTTTCGATTTAAGTAATAAAATTATTGTGACATGGGAACGCTGTTCGGAATACACGAACGCGCATGTAACAGAACATAATAGAGCACTTAGATGGAACGTTTTACGTGTTACAAGTAGTTTGACGGGCGTTTTACATTTCATTAGGCGCACCTATTTAAATTAATAATCATATGTGTATGTATTACGCGGTTCTATCCCTCTCACATGTAACGCAAATTTTTTTGTACTTACACATCATTGTCTATTTTCAGGTATGAAAATTCACGTATGTAAACAATGTAGGTGTGCTACATAAAAAGTAACCGCTAGTAAAGTTGCGTCCTTATTATCTTTCTTCGGTGTTAGTACCTCAATTTTTTCCTTACTAAGCCTTTCTTTCTATTCTTCTCGGTCGGGTGCATTCGCCATGATTGGATAGTCTGTTAATAGGTAGTGTGTTGTTGACTGCCTTAATTATTGAATATTACAATACTTTGCTATCTCAGCTTGTGTATCCAGCATAGGCACATTTTGTTTAATGTAATAGACCTAAGCTTATATTATTGCAATTAACATGTAACAAAGCGAACACAAGCAAAGTTTTCGTTAATTATCGACACGCAACATTACTGCCAAATGAATATTGAAAAGAAAAACACAAGTATTATTGTGTATCATGGTTATAAGCAGAACATAATAATTGCGTATTAATTGGGACTTCCATGAATTTAATTTCAATGGTTATTAAGAGAACCAGAAAATCAGCACTGCGTTAAAATGATGCCTTTTGTATATCTGAAATTTCTTTTTATCGTTTATAATAACGAACGTATTCCTGAGAATATAATTGTTACTAAGAATTGTAATTTTTTAATATTCAGTTTCTTCTTTAATCTGGCAGTGAACTTAAAAATTGCAGAATCTGTTCAGCATTAGATATGTGAAATACTGATATTCATTTGCTTCTGGTTAGGTATGGAATTAATGTAGGAAGACTAAGCAGATGCGTTCAGCATTAAATATAATATTTTCAAACATCAAACATTTATTTCCAACTTTGTGTACAGTAGTTCTTTTTTGTGTAAATTACATTATGTAGGCACATATAACTAATTAAAGAGTTTCTTTGCGCAGGTGCTCAATCTGTTCAATGTTGTCATGGAACTACAATCATGCAAGAAGAAAGTTGAAGACATTCACCAGAAATTGCTGTTTACAATATTCAACCTGTGATAGCCAATAAAACTATTAATAATAATATCTTCAAAGAGTCTATTTATTCCATCTGTCGTAAAAAAACCGATATCCCCACACTTATGTGTTCCAACATAACTGCGGTATTGCCGGCTTGCATCACTGTAGTTCCATGACAACATTGAATGAATTGGGCACCTGCGCAAACAAACTGTTTAATTCGGAAAGTGGTTTAAGCAGTTATTGTTATAAAGAGCAGACATTGAGTCTGGTGCTGGTGTTGGTAATATTTGAGAACGAGGAGAGGGAACGGTTAAAAGTACACCGTTCTGCCTGAAGATACCTGTATTATAACGGATATATATTTAACGTTAAGTAAAAAAATACACCTCTGCCGAACCCTTCGGGAAATACAAGGCGTGATGTTATGTTAAGTGTTTAAGTAAACTTATGTTCACTATCGTTCAATGTTGCAAAGCTCTAGAACTGCATGATGTTTTTTTTATAGAATCGAGAATTGAAATACTGAGGCTTAAAGACGCATAGATACCTAGGGGTGCATTAAGAGAGCCTCCACCATTGACGATACTTGAGTACGTCCGGCGCATCCTGGACAGTCAACCTCGCTACCAACCTTGCTGACTCGCAAATCTTTTTACCATGGCCAAACTATTCTCTTTAGTTCCATACAAGAGAAGAAGAAGAATCAACAACCTGGTTGGTTCTTCTGTCACTAATGCTATGCATATGTCACTAATGCTAGTTTATGCCTGACGCTACGGATACCAACCTGCTCGCCTCTACTCTGCGTGGTGCCTGTGATAATTACTTCTCTCTCATCCTTGTAGGACATGTCCGGCAGTCGACTGCCAGCTAAGTTGACTAAGCTTGTCTTCATTCTTAGTTATCTTCGGGCAAGGTAACATTATATGACAGTCCGTATTCTGACTTTTTGAATTCATGTGCGTATGAGAATTTGATTATCACTTGCGTTAACGGTGAAGGAAAATATCTTGAAGAAACCTGCACATCAGAGAAGGCTCCAAAACCATATCGATGGTATGTGTATTCCGCCAACCCGCTCTAGGCCAACGGAGTGGACTAAGGATTAAACCCTTCTCATTGTGAGAGGTGGCCCATGCCCAGAAGTGGGACAGTAATGGAAGGTTACAGTGCTCTTTTAATGATGCATTAATCTCGAATCATAGGCCAATAACAGTCATGTTCTTCGCACACATGACGACTATTAACCTCAACTTGTTGATGAGATTTACTATGCGCAATTTATTTATTTGTATTTCAGTTATTCTCTACAATTACAATTAGCTTACTTAGCCAAACGATTAAATAAAATTAAAGCATTTTTATAAAGGAGCTTCTTTAGTTTACTGGTTACAATCGTATCTGCTGAGCGTAGTCCTCGGATCGATTCCCAGGTTCGGCAGATAGTTATTAGATTTTTCTATTAAAAAAATCTCAGTCTGGTATTTGGGACTTTGCCCGATAAATAGCAACAGGTTTACGTCCTTATATCTGCAAGCAAACTGTGAGTATACCACTATACAGTTGTCCTCGAAATACAAACAGCAGTAGATCGTCGACTGTCAGAATTACAGGCGATCAATGCTTTATGTTTTTATCAGGAATAAAAACATAAAGTAAACGGAACGCCTGTTAACAATAAACAATTCAATAAATATATTTTATCAACATATATTATTGCTCCAATAACCCTTTGAACTCAATACTATAATAATAATAATAAGTTTGGAGCTTGCGATTCGAGAGTATCGGTTCACTCCGCCAAACATTAGACCACGAATACCCCGTTTGCCGATGCATAGAAAAAATAGGGCGCTAATGTGTGCTCTAGATTCGCTGTTATCTAGTTATTTTGATAACAGCGAAAACCTCGAAGATACTCATTCAATCCTGTACTGCGCGGCTGTTGCGGCATGTCGTGTAGCTCACGCCAAATTTGATAATAATCACAGAGCTATACGACCAAAACCCGCCGTACCGGCCTGGCAGTGCAGGATTGAACGTCGTATTAACGAGGCTAGAGCACTCATTGGCAAACTAATCTGCTTCAGGGAGGGCAATACTCGCCCTAGAGTGATGCGCTTTGTGAGGCGGGCATTCTCGGGGACTGATATCAATCCTCGAGATTACTTGTCCCGTGTCACAGAGCGTATCGACTTCCTGAAGCAGAAGGTTTATGCATGGGCAAACCGTATTCGGAGGTATAAGCGACGAGTGGAGCGATATACCCAGAATCGCATGTTTCATAGCGATGAAAGGTGGGTATACAGAACCTGGGAGCGACCTGATCACGATGTGAGTGACACGCATCTACCGGACAATGATGTCATGAATACATTCTGGCGCAATATCTGGTCGATGCCTGTCACTCACACTGAAGGTGACTGGATGCAGGAGGTCCAGCGAGCGTGTGAACCGATTGAGGAAATGGGGGACATTACTATTGTCCCCCAAGACGTAACCAGTGCAGTCCGTCCAATGGCGAATTGGAAATCCCCTGGCCCAGACGGACTGCACAACTTCTGGCTAAAATGGTTGCGCAGTTCACATGCTCGTTTGGCCTCACAATTCCAGTCGTCTTTGGAATCTGGGTCGCTTCCAGAGTTCCTTACAACAGGAGTTACCCACCTGCTCCATAAATCAGGTAGTACTGCGGAACCCAAGAATTATAGACCAATTACATATTTGCCGACGGTCTATAAACTTTTTACGTCCATTTTGAGAGCCAAAATTAATTCTCATATTATAAATAATTCTATTATGTCAGTCTCTCAAAATGGATGTAAGAATGGGTCCCGCGGTACTAAGGAGCTACTCCTCATAGATATGGCCATTAGCCAACAAGTTCGCCGATCTCGAAAGGATCTGTCGACATGTTGGATAGATTATAAGAAGGCCTACGACTCGGTGCCACATACATGGCTCATGAGGGTGCTAGAGTTGTATAAAGTGAATACAACTCTATGCGCCTTCCTGACGTCATGTATGGGGCAATGGAGGACAGTCCTTCACTATCCAGGATGTCGGCAAATTCAAGGGAGAGGAGAACCAATAAGGATTGAGCGAGGTATATTCCAGGGCGATAGTCTGAGCCCGCTGTGGTTTTGTCTAGCATTGAACCCTCTGAGCACATTGTTGGAGGGTTCAGGGTTAGGCTACCGGTTGAGAAGAGGTGGTCAGGTAATATCCCACCTCCTTTACATGGACGATTTGAAACTCTTTGCCCCCAACAATTTGCAACTGATGAAGTTACTGAAAGTAACTGAAACTTTCAGTAATTCCATCAGGATGGAATTTGGTGTGGACAAATGTGCAGTCATGCATGTAAAGCGAGGAGGGATTATGGAATCCGTGGGAACACAACTCTCGGATTCCATACACCTCAGACCCCTCTCCTCAACCGAAACCTACAAATACTTGGGCATGTCGGAGGCGTTAGGCATCAATGAGACCGACATGAAGCAATCGTTACGGGAGCGCTTCTATGGCCGCCTGAAAAAAGTACTTAAAAGTCTTTTATCAGGCGGAAATAAGGTGCGCGCCTTTAACGGTTGGGTCATACCGGTCTTGATGTACTCCTTCGGCATACTCAAGTGGACTCAGACCGAACTTGACGCCCTGGATAGGAGAGTCCGTACGCTGCTGACTGCATACCGAATGCATCACCCACGTTCATCGGTGATGAGGCTGTACATTCCGAGGAAGTGTGGGGGTCGAGGCTTTTTAAATGCTAAGACCCTCCACAACCGTGAGGTGTGCAGCCTCAGGGAGTACTTCCTCCAAGCCGACGTGGGGATGCATCGTGATGTAGTCGCAGTGGACAAAGGATTCACCCCGCTCTCCTTGGCTAAAGAGAACTGGCGCAAGCCTGTAGTACTGGATACTAATGGCCGCAGGGAGGTATGGCAGAGCAAGGAGCTTCACGGACGCTTTTACCGGGCCCTTTATGGGCCCGATGTAGATTTCCTAGCGTCCGTAGCCTGGCTACGTTTCGGTGATCTCTTTGGGGAAACCGAAGGTTTTGTCTGGCAATTATGGACGAAGTTATGATGACGAACAACTACCGGAAATATATTGTGAAGGACGGCACGGTTGACATCTGTCGAGCATGCCACTGTCCCGGTGAATCCATTCGACATATTATTTCTGGTTGTGCTCGTCTTGCTAACGGCGAGTATTTGCACAGACACAACCTAGTGGCTAGGATTATCCACCAGCAACTTGCTCTGAAATACAACCTTGTGGACGCAGAAGTACCATACTACAAGTATGTGCCCGACCCAGTTCTCGAGAATGGTCATATCACATTGTACTGGGACCGATCTATCATCACCGACAGGACTATTGTTGCCAATAAGCCTGACATAGTGGTGATAGATCGATCAGAGCGTCTCGCAATGATTGTTGATATCACTGTCCCACATGACGAGAACCTTGTGAAAGCCGAGAAAGATAAAGAAATTAAGTATCAAGACTTGGCACACGAGGTTGTCGACATGTGGGAAGTTGACTCAGCAGTCATTGTGCCGATAGTCGTGACGGCCAATGGCTTAATAGCCAAGAGCCTCGACCAACATCTGACGAGGCTCGCGTTGGGCAGCTGGGTCAAGGGCCTGATACAGAAAGCGGTACTTCTGGACACGGCACGTATTGTTAGGAAGTTCCTCTCTTTGAGGCCCTGACCACCGGTAGCTTGGACCCTGTTCCCGATGCCGGTGGGCTACTATTTTTTATATTTTTAAATGTTTTTTTATATATTTTTTAAAGAAATATTTAAAAATGTATCAAATATATAAATAGATGAATAAACGGAATAATAAGTTCTTTATTTCTCCTCACAAAGACAAGCTTATTCTAGGTTTTACATATATGTGTTTTTTTTTTATCAATGTGAGTAGCTGGTGTCTGAATTAGGCATAGAATGCCTGTATTACAAATCACCAGGTCCCCACCCCACAGAAGAACAGAACGTTTTATTTAAATTTCTATCTAACATAATAAGATAAGGAGATTTAAAACTAAAAACTTAAGTTATTATAATTTTGGGGGTAGAAGTAAAAATAAACTATTATAAACAAAAAATCAATCAGGGCGCCTGTATCTGTGTGTATGTATGTGTCTATGAAAGTGTATAATGTTAGTGTGTAGTGTCCCGATGTGTACGTGAGAGGGTTTTGGTGCAAGTTATAAACTTATATCGTACCAATTTAATTTGAATGAAGTAGACTTTCTGTAAAATTATAGTTCAAATTTTTTAACCAGTTCGATACCAAAGACTTACATTTGGTTTTTGGCAAGGGATATAGCGTTAAGGTACGATTTACCTTATTGTATAAATTTGAACCCTGGTAGCAGAAAAACCGATGTGCAAACTTAGTTTTGAATGACGATGAAGAACAGACTATATGTTTGCGACGTTTGTTTCTGATTCATTCTGGTTCATAACTTGTTAGGGCATGTTGTTTCATAACCGTTTTTAGGATGAAGAGCTGCCTTACAGTAAGTACTTCCCATTTCGAGTAGAGATCAGTAGTTGGGTGATAAAAAGGTAGGAACAAAGTAACCTTTAGGAGTGCTCTTTGTGCTCTCTCAACTTTTAAGAGATGAGTTTTACATGTGCCACCCCATGTGGTGATACAGTACTCAAGCTGAGATTGACAGAGTGCGTAGTAGACCGATTTTATGACAGATTTTGGTGCAGTGTTTCTTAAGGCTTTAAATATTACTATAAGTCTACGCACTCTCGCTGATAGAAGATTTATATGATTATGAAATTTAAGATTTCTGTCAATAATTACTCCTAAGTACTTTATGGATTCAGTATTTTTAAGGTTGGGACATTGACAAATTGTGTCATTTGCAATTGGGCGCGAATGGGAGACAATACTTAAAGAGGGATCCGGTTTGTCAGTGGTTTGAATGGAAAACGTGATGAAGGTCGTTTTTTCTACATTTAGTGTAAGTAAATTCTTATTTAACCAACTGATCACAGCGTTCATGCCTATCTGAGCTCTGACAAAAACTTTATGCCAGGAGTTACCACTGAAAAGTAAAGCCGTATCATCAGCAAACGCAACAATTTTCGAATCTGGAAACATTAACTGACTTATGTCATTTATATAGACTAGGAACAGCGTCGGTCCAAGAATACTGCCCTGTGGAACTCCAAATGTCACTGGGATCTCTTCACTAGTTATGTTACCGATTTTAACACATTGCGTTCTGTCGGTTAAGTAATCTTTTAAAAGTTTTAATTGAAGATCTCGGATACCCAGACCTTCAAGTTTTGTCAACAGAATAGGAACAGAGACTGTGTCAAAGGCCTTTGCTAAATCTAAGAATATTCCAATGGTTTTCCTCTTTGAATCAATGTTGTTAACTATATAATTTGTTAGTTCTGACACAGCGTCGGCGGTGGATCTCTTGGCTCTGAAACCAAATTATGCTTGTGAGAGAAGATTTTTATTTTCCAAGTAGTTAACAAGTCTTTTGTTAACGATGCGCTCTAAAATTTTTGATAGGGTAGGGAGAATTGAAATCGGCCTATAATTATTGACACAGTCTCTGTCACCACTCTTATGTATCGGATGAACTCTTGACTTCTTATAGATCTTTGGAAATATACCGGTTGTGAGCGACAAATTACAGACGTATGTTATAGGTATTGTCAGGATATCTATATTTGATTTCAAGATGTCACTAGATATCAAATCAAGGCCCACCGAACAACCACTCTTTAATCCGGTTATTAAAGATCTAACCTCATCTTCATCCGTAGGGAGCAGACAAAAAGAATGGCTACACGAGTTAAAGGTGGTGAGTCCCGTTTGTGGATTATTCTTAATATTTTTTCTGCTAACGTTTTACCAACATTTATAAGTATTGATTAACATTGTTTGCCGAATTTTGAGGGTCGTTGGTGCTTATAAGTTCAATCAGGCTGTCTTTGGGTTTATTTAAGTGTGTAATCTCTTTAACTATTTTCCAAACTTTTTTACTATTTTTCCCTGCGTTTTGGAATTGTAACTTTTCATATTCTCTTTTAAGTTTTTTAATAAAGACGAACAAAAATTTCGGTATCGTTTGTATGTAGTTTTATATATCTCATTGTCTGGGTGTTTCTTTACTTTTTTATATAGATTATCGCGGTTTCGAATGCACTTCAGAATGCCTGGGGTTATCCACGGTTTTAGAATTTTTTCTTGTTTGATATTTTGACTTCTCTAGTGTTGTTTTTGATAGCCTTATATAAAATACTGTGGAAGAAATTAGCAGCCTCGTTGGCGTTTTTAATTGTGTATAGTGGATGAAAGTCAACACTTCCAAGTTCCGCATTTAGAGGGTTGTGATCTAAGTAGTTTATAATTTTGGCAGGTTTTTGTTTAGGAAGACTAGCCATGTACAGAGCAACACTATTATGATCTGTAATTGTTGTTTGGAGTATAAGACAACGGGCCGTTAGTTTTATTTTTAGAAACGGGTGATCCAAACATGTTTTATTGTGCGTAGGAGATGTGTATGCAGGCATCATACCGTGGAATGCCATCATATCTAGATATGCAGAAAGATTGCTGTCAACACTGTGCTCGGCAATGTTAATATTAATGTCCCCCAATAATATGACATTTTGCATAAACGAATATTTTAATAGTACCTGATTAAGATATTGTAAAAAGTTGTCAATATTTCTGTACCCGGGTGGCCTATACATGGCCAAGGCTACTGTATCTTTATTTAGAATAATAATATTCCCATGTTTATTTCACATTAAAAATAAATAAAATCTAAATAACAATAATTAATCTATCGTAGCGCTACAAACGTACATTTTATTACCAAGCGGCACTTGTTCACATAATAAGTAAAAACGTCACATTTCAACTACAGCGACGTAACAACGTCATGAAATTCTTGTAAAACATTTACGATGAGTTTGACAAAGTATCAAAATAGGTGTACTGCGGGGTACGCGATCAACCTCGTAATTATGATAGCGGGGTGTAATAGGCCCCGTCCGGGGACGTAAATCCTGATAGCCCCGACAGCAAAAAGCCTCTACAACGACAAAGAAACTGGCAGAAGGTGAACTGTCAACCTGGCGTGATGAGGCGAGTGCCTTGCACATAACATGTCACTATGGTGTATCTACTCACTTTGCAGTGCGGTCCTTGACATATGCCTCTCACAATTGCAAAATAATACACACAAATTCATGTCTGTAGCCACCACGCTCAATAACGTGTTGGTAAGTGCACAGCTAGTTCTCTCGCATCGGTAATGCTAGCGATGTCACCTGCCTAGAGCATTCAGGCAGGCTTGTGTAGCGGCTATTCCACCATTATCAAGCGTTTGTCTGAGCCAGCTCAGTAGTAAGGTGAACAGCGTGCGGATGACCATCAAATATGAGATTTTGACTGCCTTACACTTCGCTATGGTAGGTGAATGGGTGAAACGAAATAGTCTCAATTTGCAGCCACAGACTGCACTTGTGTTTTACTGCCACACATGGTACACAGTGAGCCTTCTACCCGCTCTACCTTATAGTTCAACCCTACGCGGCAAATAACTCATTTAGTTCGTCGCCAGTGCCAACCCTATCCCTTATTTACATTCGACGTAACACTCAAAAAACCTGGAATTCATTTTTTGCGTTGGAACTGTGTAATGTTTGTTTAATCGAAGATTTGTCTTGGGTAATTTGTCAACGCTAATAAGATTACGTACACAAAAGAGTTATAAATCATGGGTATTAAAAGTAATATGTGTCACCTTACATTTGATTATTATAACATACCTACTATAAGCAAAATATAAATAATAGTAGATACTGACTGCCATATTGATTCCACAAAAATATCGTACATCCGTCTGAGGCTAACAGCTGAATTATAGAAATATATAGTATCAAACTAATTCAACTAGCCAATTAATTAAGAACGAAGAGATTCCCTAACTAATTCATATACCTATATAGGAATACTTAAAAGTTTCGCTATTCTCCTATATAAATATAATTAAACTGTGATATCATCAAACCGTAAGTAATATATAATATCTTGACAAACTAATATTAAACTCATAAAATAATTTTGTGATCCTACACATTAAAGTGAGTCAACGATCAATTTAGTACACGAAATGATTTCTCTAGACGCGCCGTCGTGATTGGAACAGAATTCAATTTGCCTCTGGACAAATATCTCTAGCAAATACGTTTTAGATGCATTGCCAATATGAGTTTACTTTAATGTGATACGATGTGTACCTACTTATTCACATGTCTGTAAAAAAAACATTAAAGAAATAAGTTTTGCGATCATATTATGCTTTAAAAATTGTCTAGGCAAAAAAACTTCTAGGACTTAATGACTTAATTTTCTGTTAGGTATATAAATCTCGTGTACGATATGCTTACCGATTCTAGTTGTGCACGGCATTGAGTTATTTGAGTATTGGGAAAAAAAAGCCTCCTTTCTACTAAGGCAATTATATCACAGTCAGTGTCAGTTTCCTCAAACATGCTTGAAGATAAATTAATGAAATCAGCGTACAGAACTTTAACAACTGAATTTCAGTTGACTTTCCAAACTTGGACAAGTTGAAGGTAAACAGTTACAACCGATGCTCACTGTGGTTATGAGTATCTATCATTTCTAATTCAAGATGAAAAGAAAATGTCACTTAAAACGTGTTATAATCTAACGAGTTAAGAATATCCGCAACTAAGCGACACTAAAAAGACAGCTCACTTTACAATTGTCAATCAGACTTAAAGAAACTCCGCCATATCAGCGTGGATGGCCGAGGTGAGCATTACGTGAGATATCCCTCCCTCCCGCACCGCCGCGCGCCGCCCCTCACTGCTCCGCATCCCGCAGGTCAGGTGGGCTGTAAATCAGCGTGAGCGCCGATGAAACCAATCCCGTTCGATTAGCGCCCCGTCCCCTGGATTACGTAGATAAGTACAGAAGTCTCATTCCATACAATGTGATCATGATCATGTAGGTACAAAGTCGCCAAACGAAACAAAAGTATCACTCAATCGCATGCAGTCTACGACTGCTGGTCCGTGACTGTTCGTACTGTTACCTTTTAAGTAAATGCTGACATGTTATGTTAGATCCAGATTACTGCTCAACTGGATATGGGGATCTCCTAAACACCGGAGTTAGTCTACAATGGATATACCTGTACGGATATGCTGCCTATCATCAGCCTGGTATACAAAGCCGCCAACAACAGTCAAACGTTTGATGCCCAGCGACAGAATGCACCACAATGTGTACAGATAAGGTCGACCATAGTAAAATCTTAATATTGTGAGCACGCCGCGCCGCGCTCTGAGACCCGATAGTGCAAGCACGCCTTCTGCACCTTTTGTTTAGTGTGTGGAGCCCCGCGCCACCGGAGCCGAGTGTTGACTCGCCACTGAATTAATGTTTTGTTCCCTACAACGTGCCTCTAAGATGTTTGCTCTGCTGCTACTATTGGATTTGTATCCTACTAGTACATTTGTTTTGAACTCCTACTGCAAGTACATTTGTTTTGTGCAAGCAGAGTTCTGTGTGTGTATGTTTTTTTTGCGGCAGAGCTAAACTTATAAAACATTTAATGTTTTTTAAATTTATAATTTTTCGCATCAATTTATTGAAAAAGCTTGGTACGTGGTGTCTTTTTAGGAAGTCAATTTAAATATTCAATATAACAGATTGTTTGAAAATAATGTAGGAAATAAATTGTTCTCTATTGACAATGGCTTTTCTCTCTAGGAGAGAATGGTCATCATTATGCTTGCAAAAACTTTAACTCTTTTTTCAATTAACGTAGAGACTACAAGAAAACTTTAAAATAATGTTTATTCTGTATATTTCGTGTGTCAAAGTAAGTAGGTAAACAAAAGTCCTTCGAACCACATGAGCACGATGATCAAACGCAGCTGTCCTCATACCGATCCGAACAGTAACGATCGGGCCACACGTTTTGTTCAGACAAACTCGTACATTAGGCGACGTCCACGTTGCTATCAGAATGGCACGAGCCGCACTGACGCGACAGATGGCCGACCTCTTTATGGCGGAGATACAAATGTCCAAACACAGCTAAATTGATTTAAAGAGACGAACAAGCTTTTATAGTTTAGAAATGCTTTGATCTGTAATGGTCGCTGCGTCAGCTTAGCTTTTGAGAACACTGAAGCTGGTAAAAGGATCTAATACGACACACCAGATCTCATTATCAGGCCACGATCCACTCCACTGATGTGATGAGCTTTGTAGCGTTGTCGGTGATAAAGGGCTGGCACTATGGTCTGATTAAGAATACATTTGCCTAGCGTGACGACTTGGGGTAATGCGGGCCATGCCTATGTGAAGCTGTAGTCTGCAAGAAGATTAGCAGGACACGGCAAATTTTTGAAGCGTGGGTTAAAGCCGGGCCCTCTGCGACAATTTTTTTTTAGAAGTAGCCCTGTCTTGCTTTTCTTACAAAATTGCGGCACGGCCTAACCGTTTTGCTGAACAAAAACACGCAAACATGTTATCCGAAACGAATGGAAAACATCCCAGCGTCCGCCTGCGGGGGGTGGTGTCAACTTTCATTAAATATTTGCTATTACATTTTTTTGACATCTATCATTTAACATTGTTCGTTGACTTTTTGTTTATAAAATTGCAGATGACCGCAATGTTTCGCTAACATGTTCGCTAAACATGTTTTGTTAGATTTTGTCACAGCAGACCCGGTTTTATTGAAGCATGTTGTTATAACACAAGTTATGTTCAGCACCGTATTCTCTCATTCGTCAGTAATGTTACGTAACCAAAGGTCTTGTTCTAACGTTCAATGTCGGTGCATTGGCTATTCGGCGTGCGTCGCGCGTCCTTTGTTTTTACTGTCCCATATCTCGCCCGTCCCTCACTGGCGTGCTTTTGCCCTTAGCTAGCGATAAATGGTAATTTACATTGGTCCCCAAATAAAAACTTTTTGGTTAGTGTATGTCTGAACATTGTACCTAATAAACAGCACTTTGCGTACAGCCGTCATGGATCTAGGATTAAAGCAAGACTGAATTAATTATTACAAAAAAGAAACCGACTTCAAAAAACAAATAAAATAATTACTTACCATCTATATAAAACTAGCTGTGTCCTCACGGCTCCACCCGTAGCCTATGTTACTCAGTGATAATGTAGTTTTCTAACGGCAAAATATTTTTTTAAATCGGTTCTGTAGTTTTTAAGTTTATTCGTTACATACAAAAATATAAAAATACAAATCTTTCCTCTTTATAATATTAGTATAGATTAACAGTTTCAGCGGTCGGTGCTGATATGAACCAAATTGAAGAACCAATTTCTGAAACTGTTAATTTTATAATTATGGTCACTATTTAATTAGTATTTTTAAAGTCAGTTTTATTTTATGTATTTTTTATATTTCGTTTTAGTGACCTTAATTAACAGTTAACAAAATTGTTAAACCTACCTAAACGCTGCTCGTAAGACGATCCCAATTATGTGTACTGTTCGTCATTGAGAAGTTTCATTGTCTACCTCCGAAGGTCTTCAATCTGATCTTCACCAAATTTAAATGGAACCACTTCGGGAGAATACTTTTTTGACGACGATATAGCTAAAAAACATTTTTTAAATACAGACGAATTGAGAACTAACTCGTTTTTTTGAATTCGGTTAAAAAAGGTGCACATTCATATTAGTATCGCGCACCCTTAGTTTATCTGTGCCTACCACTTTGAGAATCACGAAGACTCATAAATCTTGTGTTCGTAGCCCTGTTACGAAGCAACGACAGAGTCTTGTACAAGTGCAACTAACAACCCAATGACAGCGATATTTAGGGAATAATAGGAAACGGTTAAGAATGATTTCTATTTCCTACCATAGGCTTAGAAGAATAGTGGGATAGATGTAGGCTCACATGGTCTTCATAGTTCAGCCCAGGGTTAAACCGATAGCCCAGTGAAGTTTTTATGGCTGTGACAGGAATTTATTTTGCTAGCCCTGGGCTAACGATGGTGCGTCATTCGACTTTAGGGTGATTCACACAACATTGCGTGCGTGATTGATTAAATACGTATGTGTTCAGAAGTTAATATGGCCTGGTTCTTGGTCTAAAATAATATTATTTTAGTACGAAAACTAGGCATTATTTCTTTTTCAAGTTGGCGT
Source organism: Amphipyra berbera (assembly GCA_910594945.2). Classification (NCBI taxonomy): domain Eukaryota; kingdom Metazoa; phylum Arthropoda; class Insecta; order Lepidoptera; family Noctuidae; genus Amphipyra; species Amphipyra berbera. Next base: position 328,198 of record OU343136.1, on the reverse strand, counting down.
GTAATTAAAATCTAGGTTCAATGTTTTTTTTTAAACAAAAAGTTTTCCTACCAAGATAGATTGCTTGGAAAATATTCAAAGGTGAAGATTACTGTACGAGTACGAAATTAAACTTAATAACAACAAGGTTGTAATATAAGAATTCTTGATAAATCACTACAGAAGCACATACATTATTACAGTACACTTTATTATTTTCATAATATTACTTCATCATAACATCTTATTACAACGTATAAAATGTTTATGTTATCGGAAATGTATGTAATCCGCCATTATATAGAATTCCTAATAATTGTAATAATACCTAAAATCGTCAGGAAATGTATGAAATAAATTTTATCATACAAAGGACATGGACAAAAAAGTACATTCCATATACTTATACATAGGAAATAATATTGTAAAATAGAAATAGAAAAATGAATTAATGCGTAGTTTTTAGCCTCTCTGAACTTGTCAGTTTTTATTACAAAATAATAAGTAATGCAAGATGAATTCAAAGTACCGTTTGTCAACGTCCGCCATAATGTACCATAGAGAAAGATAAAAAATTATAATGGACGTTCCAAACCACTCTTACTACTTGTAAACATGTGTGATATGGATGACAAATGCTCTTATTAAGAACATTTTACTCGTACGAAACTATCTTCATTGGTAATTGTTGCATTTAATAAAAATATCTTATCATAATTTATGTTGATGCGTAAGATAGTTTCTTTTTAATATTTCAGACAAAATATAATACTTAAAACGGAACGCGTTTACTTGTTTGACAGTGTGTTTTTGTCTATGTCAAATGTCAGTGTAATGCCATATGTCATTTCATTGCAGATTCTTCATTGCGTTACTGTTTGAATTTTTGCGATTATTTTTTCAATTTGATCCCCGCTTATCTACTGACTGATACCTTCTACCACTCAATTACCTTGCTATTAACACTGGACTCTGATTTACATAGCGTTTCGGATTTGTTTTGTGGATCATTATGAAGTGCATGCATCAACTGCGGAATAGCCATGCAAAGGTTGCAGAGGCATCGCATATCCTCGCTTTCTGCACACCATCAAACATGACTTTCGCGTTGGATAACCAATGCTCAACCCCAGGTATGAAGTTGGAGTAGAAAAAACTGAATCTGATTTATTTTTATTTGTTTTCTCTAATAAATAAATAATTATTTATACCTACTCTTGTTTTATTTTGTGTTTTCCTTGTTAATTGGTAATTAAACTATAAAAATATAGATAAGGATAACCTGTAAAAATGTATTACCTACATGTTACATTATAATTCTATACACTTATTGCCGGCGATCTGATTAAAGGTTTAGTGAAACTATTTACGTCTAGTCTGTAGTAATAACAAGTTCTATGAGTTTTTTATTTATAGCAATTTAATGTGCCAATATTCACGAATATAAAACACAAAAAATCATTGGTGTACAATAAATTCGATAACTATGCCGACGCCCATACAGAAATTGGCCATGTCCTTTCCTAGGAATTCTATAGGTACATTTCCTAAACAGCAATCGGAAATGTTTATTTTCCCTAACTTATTATTGACTTTCCTACATTATTGAACCAATGTCTCAGAATCATGCAAGCATGCAAGTGTTTTTGAGTGTGCTCCACCAGGCTCCATGCTTAAAAATATCACTCTAGGGGCAGGGCAGAGTCTGTCCATTCGCGCTAAGAAAATAGTGTGTCATCGTTTTCTTAGCAATTTGATTGGTCGGGTACGCTCGGGTATAGTGAAGTCCGAGTACTTGGTCGGATGAACAGTAAATTCGATCTATTTTTAATAATGTCGCGATCGTTGTGGGACCAAATGAAACAATTGCCAAATATTAATATTACTTTTTATACATTTCCTAGTACCATTTAGGAATCGCATACAATGCCTAGGAGATATATACATTTACTAGGAAAGAAAAGAAAGAAAGAAAAGTTATTTATTCGCGCCAACATGACGCACAAAATAAAAAAAAAGTAAACAAAACTGAAAAGAAACTTGGGAAAAATATGCGTCACATCCGCGCAAAACGGCCATCGCTCAGCATAATGCTGTGTCTCACGTGCGAGACAGAGCCACAGCGCTGGTTTTCAGCGACAGCCGGCGTTGACATGATGACGTCCACCGGTGCAGCAAGTAAAAAGATATAAATAAACTCAATATATGAAAATATTTAAATATAGGAACATTTCATGGCGCCGACATCGTCGCTCACGCAGACTTTTGTTATCTGTGCGCGCAGCTGTCAATTATGGATTACATAATTTATTTGCTAAAATTACGCAATAATTGGGAATTTCAAAATTTAATTAATTGGGATTATCCGTTTACAGAAATAAAGATGGCGTACATAAGTGGCGAGAGAAACAGCTCACATCCATCAATGCAGCCCCACATTAGGGAACCGCGGTGCAAGCAGCCCACACTGTTGGAGATCCCAAGCCAAAGCCTGAAGGCCATGACTCCTGAGGTACAGTGAACCAACTCCTCCTCCTCCTCCGGTTGTCTGGTAGATATCGCTATCAGCGATAAGACCGCCATTGTACCCTTTAATGTTTGTTATTGTCTATGAGCTGTGTTACAATTTTGGTGTACAATAAAGTATATTCTATTCTATTCTAGGAAATGTTTCATAAATTTGCGCGGCATTGTATACATTTTCTAGGAATTGTATACAATTCCTAGGTTTCATACATTTCCGGTAACATAAATATAAATGGTATATTTTCGAATAATTAAATTTATTCGGAAACATTATAAACATGAAACCCGGAATGCCTACCTATTTTGGTATTTAGATGAAGCGAAAGGGGTATGTAAGAGTCGTAGCATGTGGCGTTCTATAGTTTCTGCCTACCCCCATGGGAAAAAGGCGTGAGTTTATGTATGTATGTAACGAGCCAATACAATTATAACGACTCGCCTGGTTTGATATTTATTCTCCATTTAGAACACAAGCCATACTCGTACGTCATATTTCCCATAGTTTGCAACTCAGCAACCGTTAAAGCTACACCGAATTTATTTACTCCGGTCCAGTGACAAAAGATAAACATAACATAATTAGCCCATTACTGTCCCACTGCTGGGCCTAGTAGAGTTAAATAGCGGCTTACGTCGATTTTTAAAGTAGCCACGCCTTGTGTTATTTTTTCTTAGCATACCTAGTGCATAAGTACTGAGTGTTTGATAAGGAACTTAGGAGTCTATTGCGGGTCTTATCGTCTACGTTGAGTGCAAAGAAGAAGTGCAAAATACTTACCTGCCCCGAACGAGTTAAAAATAAGAAGCACTGCTATGACATCAGTACTGTATTTACATTATATTGTGTTTGTAATCTATTAAGGTGTTCTTGGACACGTTGTATCATAAATAAGTGCATATTCACTACACGTATACAAAATCAAATACTTAGTGCGTTCATATTTAGTGACCAATACATAACCAGAATGACACTGATAATTGTAATTGTGGAAAATAATTGTACTTTCATAACTTTATATGAGATGTTAAGTGAAAGACATTTTCGGACCAAAAACAGTTTTGTCACCAACTCCAATATCTATAAAAGGAAACTCCACAGCTAAATGTAGGTGTGTATAAAACCTTTTGTTTGTCAATTGGTATTTATCACATCATTAGCGCCAGTCCGTCGCGTGTTCGACGTGCGACGTATAAAACAGATGTAATTGAGCGCGCTACCACCCCACTACGTGCGAGGCTGAATGGGCATAAATTGACGCCGTAATGACCGCGCCGGACCGGACCGGACCGCGCCGGACAACGCCGGACAATTAACGCGTTAGCAATCACGCATCGATACTTTTATGTATTCTAATATTAATATTTTAAATGTTTTCAGTATTTTTTGTAAAATTACTCCTATATGCGCCATATACATAAATACACTCATTTGCAAAAAAACGGGCGGTTATGATTTTTTTTCTGCCTGAAAAAAATACAATACGTAAATGGTTTTAATTATTTGAACATGTTACTGGCCGGTTATAAAAGTGCAATGGTGTTTAAAAAAGTACGTTCCAAATTACAATGTTTGACTGAGGCTGGTTTTTCAAGAAAACAACTTATTACTACATTTTGTGACGCGAATTCCCGAAAGTTAATATCGACTCTAAATAACTTTAACTCAATTTTTATTGAATTATATAATTTTCTTGACATTTTGAAGTGTTGCTATTGCTGTTTAGCGGTCTCGAAAATGTTAGGTAAAGTGATAAAAGCCAGCAAAATTATTGCGCTGCTTGATGAGGGTTGCAGCCAATGCTTCGTGGCTCAGAGGCTAAATGTGAGTCGCTAGACAGTCCAAAGGACCTGGCAGCGCCATCAAGAGACCGGTTCTGTCAAGAGAAGGTCTGGTTCTGGAAAAAAGCCATGTATTGAACCACGTGATGATCGTTTTCTGGCGAGTCGAACGTTGAGAAATCGCAAATCTTCGTACATGGACCTCAAAAACAACCTCGAAGAAGTAAGAAATGTGCAAATTAGTCTATGGACGGTCGGTAGGACGCTTCTCGCTGCCAGTATACGCAGTCGTCGCCCGGCCCGCGGCCCTAAATTACTCCGTGAGCACCGAGTTGCTAGGCTTAGCTTCACTCGAAATTGTGTGTCATGGACTCAAGACGACTGGGATAGGATATTGTTCTCCGATGAAGCCAGGATATCTCTGTACGGTGAAGATCGACGTCGGCGAGTGCTACGAAGATGAGGAGAACGCTTTGCAGAGGGATGTTTTGAAGAAATCACACCTTATGGTGGGGGCTCAGTTATGTTTTGGGCAGGAATAAATTCGTTGGATCGTACGAAGTTAGTCTTCATCGAAAACGGCACACTGACTGCACACCGATACATAACGGAAGTTCTAATTCCTCATGCGCAACCCGCATTGGCCGCTATTAGAGAAAACTCAATTTTTATGGACGACAACGCTCGCGCCCACCATTCTGGCGTTGTGGAAGCGTATATGCTAGAGGTCGGGATTCGACGTTTGGATTGGCCAGCTCGAAGTCCCGACCTCAATCCCATAGAGCATATCTGGGACGGTCTGAAGCGACGAGTGAGATCAGTGTAGCTGGCTTCGCAGACCATCAGAGCTAAAGAATGTGATTACCGCAGAGTGGCAACGTATTCCGCAAGAAACCATAAGAGATATACTCGCTAGCATGCCCAGACGAATGCAAGCTGTGATTTCAGCAAGAGGAGGTCACTCTCTATACTAAACTTTTATCTGCTTTTACTTTAATAAAGAAAAAACAAACAAAAAAACATATTTCATTTTTACTTAGCGAGCAGGTAGGTACTAGCGCTTGGAACTTTAACATTATTTCTCATTCATTTAACCAAAATGTTATGATAAAACTGACAATAACCATTCCTTGCTAATTCATTTACAAAACTCTGAGGATAAAACTACCTAAAATTATCAAACAAACTAATAGTAATAATAAAATTGGTATTTTGCTTAGGTGCCCGTTCTTTTTGCTTAGGTGCCCGTTCTTTTTTGCAAAAGAAAGTGTATATAGGTATGTCACTGTCTTCGACCGAATAAATACCAATCGTAAATTAATTGAAATAACTTTACTAGCTAGCTGGCTATGTACAGCATCATGACACGCGTGTCATGTCGCGGCATCGCAGCTGATCGCACGCCATCGCAATGAACCGCACTCCATGGCCACCGGTGCCAATGAACAAGTATCGTGACTGCAACAATCATGTAATTTATCAACTTGTCGAAGTCATATCCAGCGGAACGCGCACAGCAGCTGACCGCGCGCGTCATAATAATACTGAACCGCACTAAGACCTGTAATATAGTTATAATCATGTAGTTTATCAATATTTTCAATGTAAACAACTAGCTTTATAATTAATTGAGCTCACCTCTCTGTGCTAGCTATGGACAGCATGACACACGTGTCATGTCGACATCATGTCCAGCGGAGCGTGGTGCCGCAGCGGACCGCGTGCCCTCGCAATGAAACGCACTGTGACATATAACATTGTTACAATCATGGATTCATCTATAGCTTGACGTAATAAAATAACTTTTCTTCAGCCTGTACATCTTAGTCTTAAAGCATCTTTAGCAGTCAAATTTATATAATTTAGTGATTAACTTATTAAAATTTCTCGTTTTCGTCACTTTTCGATAGCCTAACGTTAAAACCATAAATTCATTGGTTTGTCACATTTTTTGGCGGCAAGCCATGCAATATGCCATGCAATATTAGATGTTTTAAAATTCGCGTTGTTTTTTTTTTGGTTTTGGTGCATCCCAGTCGTAGTAATAATACGGACGTGGTCTCGGCGAGATATGTGTCCTACGGTAATCAATAGTGTTTAATGCGCTCGCGCTGATTTTCGTTTAAATCGTTTTGCGCGAAGACTCGGTTATGTATATCTCGTCGTAAAAATCATATCGCGTTTAAAAAAAGAACAATGGATACGTGAAGTTTTCAATGACAATTATTGGTGTTGATAACTCCAGCCGTCGCCACGCGGTGGATACACGGATATAATCACTCCTGGACACAGTGGTAAATGTTTCATTTTGCGTCGTCGGGCTCCCGACCCTAGTTGATATGATACACCTACTCGTACGTGAAAAGTCAGATGTCAAACAAATAGAACTGAACTCGCACAACTTCAACTCGCAGTACCTTTGCAGTTCGTACACGGACACTTTTATTTTGTTTGCCTAACTACAAGTCCCACAAGATGTAACTTAGAATGTTAGAACGATTACGCATCGATTGGTATATAATCGATATATATTGATCGATTGGTATATATTGATGTGTAAATTTATTATGTATTTAATTTGTAATTTTATATAACTCGTACACTTAGGTAATTGTTCTCCTCAACATCAAATCTCTCTAACGCTCTAAGGTTTGCTGTTAGAAAACTCATTTGTGAGTTAAGCTCGCCTTTGTACATGAATTTATCAACAAAACTGTATTGTATATTATTATTTTGTGCACAATAAAGAATAAGAATAATAATAATCGGTCATAAGCGGATCATAAAATAAAAAAAATATTTATCTTGAAAATGTTGTTTACAGACAATGATAAAGGTGAGGAGCCTAAGAACACATGTATGATGATCTCATCATCCAAACTTCTTTATTATTATTATAATATACTTAGTGATTTAGTTGATTATCGATTTTTAATATATTATACGTTTGTATGCTGCAAACTGCCCTATATATTTTTCTTGACAATTCTTTCCATCCAAAGGTTGTCTGGAAGAAATTGCTTTAAGCGATAAGACCGCCATTTGTACTGTTCTTAATAATATGTACTCCTTCTGTTTTATTTATTTTAGTGTACAATAAAGTATATCGATCTATCTATCTATCTTCTTAAATTTTCACGATGCCATAAAGTCAAGAGAAATTAGAATATCGCTATTTCCTTTAGTTTGCTATATATATACCTATAGGCCTCTCCGAAAAGGTAGGTGATACTCATACTCACCGTGCTGTGTAAGAGATTGGTGATACGATAGCCTGGCTCTCGCCAGCCTACCCTCACCTCCATGACATTGCTGTTAAATGGGTGTGTTATCCTGCCTTGTATATTCTGTCGATCATGAGACCCTTGTCGGTTAGTCGCATGGTTACATCTATGGCGAATAAGCTAGGTTACCGTCTGAGATAACACAAGATATACACCACTTATTTCAGACAACATAGGATAAAAAATATTTGAAAAATCTGAAATACCACAAATAATAATATTTTTAATATTAGGCGTTAATTTGTTCTTCATTGGACCGTTTCGTCGAAGTGAGAGCACGAGAGCGTTGCACTCCTTATAATGAGTTTTTGTTTAAACCCCGAGCGACCGTCAAAGGGTTCTCAGAAATTATGCCCATTTACGCTTCTTATATTATAACTTTTATTTTTCTCGATATTTATCGCAAAAGTTTAATTGATGAAAATTGCTGGAATTTTAATGACGTACAATAATTAATTATAGCAATTGATGTTACTTTAGAGTAAATATTTTAGGAAAAAAGTCATACTTCCCTTTAGACAGTATCAATCAAAGGAATATGCATAAGCTTAAAAGGGAGCTCATTGAAAGAAGAAAACGACTGCAAAATGTGCTTAAGTTAACTACATTTGATGACATTTAATTATGTCAATTGTTTTATATAGTTTAGCTTCCTTTTCACTTTTGTAAATGTGAGAACTTTGTGGACCTGCATCTATAAATTTGTAAATTACTACAATATTATTCATATTACTTTTTTTAAAATTTTATTTTTGTTTGTTAGTTTTTGTACTCAAGTCTTTTAGTACTATATTACTCATTGGTCTGTGGTCAGGACCTCATTGTTCTCTCACTATCCTAAATCATTGTACTGTATCCACTGAAATTGTTAAAGGTATTATTTTTAAAAGAGTAACCATGGAGTTTCTTGCCGGCTCTTCTCCATAGGAAACAACTAATTGGAACCGTGCACCTAAATTCGACGTTTCATAAGCACCTGTATTGGTTTATGTGAAATATTTTTTTTTGATTTTGATTTTGATTTTTACAAAGGCAAAGCGTTATGAATAACCGGTGCAATGTTGTACACGGAAGTCTATTCGCACAATAATCACATTTCTTGAAATTATTGCTCACATAATGACGTTCCTGTAACTAGGTATAACATTACTAGTAATACTGTCTCGTATCGTAGTAGAGGGAGATTTTCAAAGCGGTGAAATACTTGCGCAGTGATAATAAATCTTTGAATAGCTCGGCGTAACAGTTCCTCATAACAAACGATTACAAACTCGCCAAGTGGCGCAGCTCGCAAGTTCAGGGGCTCGGAGCTCGGAGCTCGGGGCTTCAAACTACTTGCCTTACACTCCCTACCCGAAGGGATCGGAAATTATAGGTGGAGCCGTGGAACTTATGCAATGCGGGCCTGCCGCCGAATCGCCCATATCTTGGGTTACGAGGGCCGGGGCGGGGGGGGGGGGGGGAGACGCGGGGTGTGCTAAGCCTCCGGTGTCACGTGACGATCAATTTAGAGTTACGACTGAAAGTCGAGAGCCCGCGCTATCTAGACACATTTTTTTATACAAACTACGAGTCCTCTGCGATTTGCGCGAAATTAAACATATCAACACATGTTTTAAATAGACGACGAATTTCATTAAAATTGAATCAAACATTATCGAATAGTTACAAATACTAGAGTTATAACGTCAAACTCAATGAATAAGATTAATGCCACAAAAGTTATTCACATCTCTATTTAGGCATTCGGTAATTAAATAGTTTTCATGTAAATTGATTTTAGTAAGCTAGCCAACTCTGGAATGTTCGGACTGTGATCAAATTTTACGTTAATTTAATTAATCACAAATTGTTTCGTTTCGTTCAAAATGAATTGTTTCTATATAAAACAATTTAAGTAAAAGCACAAGTTTTATTTGCTTCATTTTTATTGAAAATTAATTTCATATTTTCTCTTTATTGTAATTAATTAATATGATGTTTACTCTGATGTCTGGGAATATTGAAAATTAATTTTAAAATCATATTGATCTCACGTTTGTAGAGTAAACATGAAATTAATGTAGCACACAGATACTTGTTTGTATGATGATCAACTTCTAACACATTATAATTACCTACTTAAAATATTCATAATGTAGTAAACACTTTCCTAATACGGGCAGTCAAGACGTCGCTCTACCGTGTTCTCACACAATGTTTACTAGTATTTTATGGAAATTTAAAAGACCTATGTACAGAATAAACAAGTTCATTTCGTTTCGTATCAGTGTTGTTAGAAATGTTCGTGTCACCTTAAAACACTATAGGGATACTCAACAGTAACAATAAATTACACTATTATAATGTAAACAACCTCATTGATCTAGCAGTGGTAACCGCGACTGCTGATTGTGAGGTCCTGGGTTTGATGCCCAGGTCGGACAAAGTGTTATTGGGTTTTTCCATGTGGAATTCCTCAGTAGCAGCCCGCAGTTTGGATTTGTGCTCGGTAGATAGCAATAGGCTCGCCCCCTGTTACATGGGACTTAAACATAATGGCGAAATGAGGGTGTTACTAATACACCTCTGCCCAACCCCATGGGGCATACAGGTGCGATGTTATGTTATGTAAACAATTTAGAGTAAGCTACAGTGAGCTCTCCCTCTCGGAAGTCGTCTCTCCGCAACCACATAGGACGTTGTGATGTAATGTATTGTTAAATTATAATATTATCCTAGTACCTACCCGTAAAAAAGGATATATCTCAAAATTACCTTTATTTGTTAAACCTGTTCCACAAAATTTTAAACAATCCTTAAACACTGGTTTTCTGTCACGTCAACCATGGACGCAGACTTCTAACCGACCGCTATAACGAGTGGTAAATAAACCTTTATATCTATAAACTCAAGCTAAACACGTAGGTTCAAGAGCAATATAACTATAGTTCCTCATATTAATTTTACAAAGAACCAGCAAAGACAAGCAGCTCTTTTGTTTGTACTGAAGTAATATGTAAGAGAATATATATCTCAAGGTCAAGGTCACGTCGATGTCTGTATTAGAGACAAAGACACCTGACCTTGCGACACCGAGACAAACGGAAATGACACGCCGGCGCACCCCATTATATCGAAGTTCTAAGAAATAAACATGATCCAAGTAATAGGAGAAATACCAAGACTTAGCACGCAATTATTTAGCTCCAAATCAAATCATTTATTTTGTGAACATAAGTAAAAAATAGGTGGAAAAATATGTAAAATTCAGAGACTGTCTATGTTCCGCCGTTAAGAATACAAAATGTTAACAAAAAATTAAATTACATTAAAATCAACAATTTATTAAATTACATAACATCAAAATGTCAGAAGAATAAAATGTCAGTACAAGTAAATTAAATCAAATATGCGAATAGAAATAATTAATAAAAAAATTAATGTCAACATTATAATTTGTCACTTAAAAAATCGCTAACAGAATAATACACTTTGTCAGTCAATAATTGTTTAAGTCTGCTTTTAAATTCATTGAGGCTGTTACACTCTCATTTTTTTAGGTATTTTATTGACTTTACCACAAAATATAAATAGTAAATCAATAGAACTAACCACGCCTCAACTAGTCATGTAGAGTAACAACGAAAGCAAGTAACCTCACTAAATAAATTATGTCATAAAATAACTGGGGCCAAATGTATTTATGCGGGTAGCAGTAATCACGTAATATGTACCACGTGAACCACAAATTAGATCTAGGGCTGAGATCAAAAGATACAGTGGTTAGCACTGGAATAAATTGTGCCGTGCCTGCCACACTAAGTTTAATATTTTTTATAAACGGGACACAAAACGTATAGCGTCTTGTGGCACCCGTTTCCCTGCTCATAGTACAATCATACCGTAAATAATCAAAAGAGGTGTGATGGTTACGTAAAATTATTTTTCTTACCTACACTGGCTATTCTCAATCGTTTACGTCACAACAGATGAGACATAAAGATATCAACGGCAAATAAAATGCGCAACTAAACTTACAATATCAAGAGAAATGAAAACAAAAATCATTTAGGAAGGGAGCAGGCCATGTCAGTCCCTAATATGTAGTAGAATTTATTAATAAAGGCTTCTGCGACCCGGCGACGGTGATTGTTATTCAATGCGAACGATTATTGTATACGGAATCGGGCGATTTTTCTATCAGGCTGTGATAGTGCGGGGGAGGGAGGCATCGGAATCATCGCATTAGAGGATATCGCGAGACAACGTACTTGCCTTATGATAGGACCTTGCTCGGGACAGGTTCATGGACGAGTCTGTTACTGAGTATTTTGGCGAAGTATCTTCTGTCTTGTTTAATATTTTTATACTAACTAATGTCACAATACAACTGAAATCATCCGATCTCATTTATAGGAAAAATATTTCCGTTTCCCCTTATCTTTGACACAGAGAAATCATACAATACGACATACCTTGTTAAAAGGCGCAAAATTACCGGTGTTGCGACACAGTTCCAATCCATGATACACTTTAAGTCAACATGGTTATGTTTTTCATCTCGAAAAAACTGTTAGACCGATAATGACATGTTCATATACACAAACCCTATACACTACTTACTTTATCGTTTCATTTTATTTCTAAATCGACACGAGCGCGTAGTCTAAAATAGACAACAAAGCAATCAGTTAATTAAGTAGTATTGAAAACCGGTATAAAATTTACAGAGTAGTAAACCCAAGTACAGAATGACTTGTTCCGCCGTAAATGAGGTAAGGAGCGATCAATCAATTTATGAAAATGTGTTTATTTATCGTCCTTTATAAACACAATTTTGTGTTTTAAAATAACAGACAGTTTTTTTTAAGACAACTGTATAAGTAGCTTCATGTTTTTGTTATCCCATCCTACTAATATGATACTTAAATGTGAAAGTTTGTGAAGGTGGATGGGTATTTGTTACTCAACCACGTATAAACAGCTAAATGGATTTGAATGAAAATTGACACACAGATAGGCTACGTCTTACCCCTCGTTTACATCTAGGTATAAAACATATATTCTACATGTATCAGATATTTATTCGAAAAAAATATTACTAATATGCATACTTTAAGTAGCAAACAAGTATGTAGATCTTTAAAACACTTGTTTGAATAATTTTACACATGGTCATTAAGTGTTAAGACTAAGTAATTTTCTTTTAAAAGTCCTTTACACAAATTATGTTTACAACTTGTTTTTAGGTGTAAACGGGGGATTAGATAAAAGTATAGGATACTTTTTATCCAGGTTTGTGGAATACTTCTTCTAGGATACGAGTGAAACCGCGGGCAACAGCTAATAATTTATACATTACATTCTTTGTGACATAAATATTTCTTATTACATTCAGTTGTTTTCTTACATTTCTTATTACATTCAGTTGTTTTCTTACATTTCTTATTACATTTATAAAATTTATTTTCGCGTATTTTTAATTTTGATTTGTTTAATTGTGAATTATAGTGAATTATTGTAAACGATGTCGAATACGGATTACGAGCGGGACAGGAGCGATTCAGAAAAATGACATCAAGTATACTCCACCGAGAAGAACATAGTCTGCTTAGTTGTCGGCAATAAGATTGACAAGCATGCAGCACCCGCAAGCCCGAGATGGAATAAGATAGTAGGTGGTGCTTGCCACCAGCAAAAGCATTCCCAAGGAGGGTTGACGTCAGGCAGGCGGCCGGTCATAAAATATAGCCGAAACATTTGTGCAGTATGAGACATACTGCGCCGACCCCAAATAAGTTGGGATAAGGGCAGGAGGATGATGATGACATTCAGTTGTTTTTTTACATTTAATAGTAAACTCTAAAGTTAATCCAATACAAATATAACTCTGAATATGTACTGGAATGATTCGTTCCGCGCTCCTCTTGCGGCGACAAATATAGAGCTCACTTTCAATTCCTAGTAAGCCGACATCGACACAGTCCGCGTGTCCGCTACACGACCCGATTCTTTCCTCAGACAACCCTTGCCTCATTTCAATGCAAATTGCCCTTTTTCTAAATTGCTTTATTAAATCGAAACGTGTTCTCCAATAATTGGGCCGCGCCGGTGCGCTACGAAAAAACGATACACAGCAAATTTACTGTTTTTATTAAACGACTTTTAATTAATTTGGGAGTGGATGCCGTGAATTAGAAGCTCCCGTTTGCTCCCGACAGATACAAACTTGTCTCAGTATTGAGGACAACTTTATTGCGCAGATCGACGCTGAATTAAGTTATTGAACGTTGTAGGCACTGCTTTGTTACCCTGTCAGAATACTGATCAAAATAGGTACCTATTAATCAGTTAGTCCCAATAAATCCGTTTTTTTGTTATTACACGTGTTGTATATAGGTATCTAGGCTTGATTAGTTTCAGCTATAAATTCATAGAGCATCATATCCCGAGAGTGTCAGAAACAAAATTACGAGTGTTGCATAAAAATATAAAACTCTTAAATCGTGCACAAAGCGCGCAGGTGGTCCGTGACGCTGAATGAACGAAACGTCGCATAACTCGCCTCTAATTTATATCGCACCGCGGCGGACCGCAGCGATTCGTGGCGATTTTCAGCGACCCGCATCGAACGCGCGGATCCTTACGCGCTGTGAAATTGATGATTGGAGGCCTCCCGTCCTCTGGGGCCCTCCCCACCATGACAAATGGTACAATGATCCTCTACGGATTTTTTCACCCTTTTGAATCGCTTTTTTCGTTATCTTGAAACGGAACGCATTTTAAAAGACGCGATTGAAGGTTGATAATATAATGTTTAAAGAGGCGAACAACGCCTTTAAAATGTTGAAGTTGTCTTTTTAGTTTAAAGATTCTTCCGAAACTGTGAAACAGTCACATCCAATTGTTTCCATTCGTTTAAAATGTAACATATTGAAATGTGTTGTCACCTCATTAGTAAATTAAGGAAAATAGATAGTTATTATTTTATTTAAAAGAAACTCACGTAAAAATGACAACCAACGAGTATTATGATTGATACACATTTTGGTATAGTGTGTACTTATAGGGTAGCATCAAGAAATCTAGAACCTTTAGTTAAACTACTAATAATAATAGTTTAGTTAGGTAATAATAATCAATGAAGAAATGAAATGAAATGAATCAAGGAACTAAAGAAATTGGAAATTTTCGTTGGAAATCATACGATTTGCGAGGTTAAGCTGCGCTTGCCGGGGGTCAGTCTATGGGTGGGTGACCATTCGTTACGTATTGAGGCCCCATCGTGCCTCAGAGAGCACGTTAAACAGTCGGTCCAGAAGCCTGAAAGTCTGACAACCGATCTAACCTTAGGATCTCGGCATTGCCCAGCAACTGGGTTTTGGAGGTCTGATGGCAGTCGCTCTGTGTAAAATACTGGTACTCAGCCGCATCTGGTTAAACTAGAAGTTGATCCCAACATCGTTGGGAAAAGGCTATGCAAAACATCAATTTATGTTGGAACATTGAACAATTTCAATCATAAACATAACTGAAAATTTGATATAATACTGTGGTACCTACTAGTTAATGAAATAAGGTGGTAAACCACTAAACACGCTAATACTCATTTCTAAGAAGCATTTTAAATTAACAAGATGTTCCTATTCTATACTCTTAAGATTTCGCCAATAATTCATTCGCCTGAAACACATAACACGTGAAGCGGATTGTCGCATTACAAACGGCTCGGGTTGCCCTCCATCGGCTTCTTACACTCAGGCAATTAATTAATTAAACACTCTCCACCCCTACCCCCGCCTCACCTCCTGCGACTCCCTCCCCAACTCCCGGCGGTGCATAGCAACCGCGGCGGGATCAATCTATTTACGTTGTATTGATGATATTATGTACTTGTTCTACTTGCGCCTCTAGTTAACTCCATTATACTTATTATGTTAAAGATGTCTGACTTCCGAATGAGAGTGTAGCATTACAACAGTTAGTTATTTTCGGCGAAGGGGTAGCTCGTATTAGGATATTGTTTCTCGACGTCTACATACAATATATGACATACTATGTTACAATACAATATTATTACTCTTTTAAGTATTTAATACAACGAATAAGATATATTATTCCAATAATATACCTATGTACTTGGACAGTATAACTTTCACAAAAGATAAAACAAAAAATAAACTTTAATTAATTATATTTTAAACGACCAGTTATTCCAAGTACAACCGAAGTGTTAGTAGTCTAGAGGCTATTGACAAGTAACAAGTAAGTTACACACAAACTAATACTATACACCTCAATTCCTCTGCGACAATAACGGTCAACCAATTATCAAATCTGACGCTCTTGGTTTAACCAAATATCACTACCAGGAAGTTCCATAACCAACAAAACTGTGTTTGAAGAGCGAACTGTCGTCCCCGCAACAGAGTCGCGTATAAAACATCGGCACATTTGATTAATACGCTAGTCGGGTGTTGGCGCGACGGTACCACCACTAATAAACAAGTAGCAGAAAGCCAATTTTACCTTTAAATGCACAGTATGGAATTCAAGGAATATCTTTAAAAATAATGTGACGCAGGTACGTGTAGCCCACGCTATCTGTCGCATTATCCTCCAATCTGATGCCGCTACCGTATTTCAGAATAATGGGACTACTAGAAAATAGGCAATCTTTTTAAGGTTCATTCAAGGATGTTACTGTGCCCATGGTCCTCCTGGACGTGTCTTTTCCTGTTTTTGACGTGACAACGTCTAATAAAACGATGAACGCCGGCAGCATGCACGAAAAAGCGTGACTCACTGTCACGTTCCGTCTGAGACGAGCGTGCGAGCGAGAGTGCGGGACAAGCGATAGAGAGGCACGGTGTTTTGTTAAGACGTTATCAAAAAAAAAAAAAAAACACGTTAAGCTATCGTCCGTAAACCGACTTTACAGACAACCAATTTTTTTTTACTTTTATTATTTATAAAAGGTTTTTTATCCACAAGAATAGGTGAAGTCCATCGTTCCTTATAAATACATCAGAACGTTGTAATTATATCTCTCTTTATTCCTAAAAATAAAAATGTATCACCGCTGAGGCACTAGTATCAAACCACATAATTTCTTTGCAAAATCTGATGGGGTTTCTTAAAATCGTTTAAATAAGCCCAACATCTAATACACTCAATTTAATTTTTGTTCACTTATTTCCCTGACTTGTAGTATTAAAATTAGCCTGCTGTACGATGACAATTTTTTATTCGATTGCAGAGCTTCTTTGTCGTGCACCACAAGCAGGTGAGGTGGTCGTTCGGGTACCCCCCCATTATACGAATATATACGCTTTAGTGATATTTTTATATTATTCATCGTCTATTTTCGCTGGACTTTATTATGTAGCATCGCCATCGTAGTAAGTGGACCTTCTGTCCCTATCTATAGCATTGTCCGGCAGATCGGTAAAGAGGGGTCGTTATGACATGTTCCAATAACACGCTCTGACACAGGTCACGACTGACAGCGGCCGAGCCCGACAGCCCCGGCGGGCCCCGAGCGACGCCCCTACGATACCCGTCACCTGAGGCCTCTGCTGGTTGGATCGGGTTTGTAATAGTGTTACAACTTATATCAATATCTTCCTTGTTCGTTCATTATAGCGTTTAAAGGACCCGATGTTTTATAAAGACGCGACTAAAACATCCGAGAAGCGATTTAATGATTAGTGTTGTTTAAGCTGGTATTTAACCAAACTAACGTTTTGAGTCGGGTGCACCTATTCTAATTTGCTGTACTATGTTCTAAAAAACAAGTGTCCGAAGATCACTGTAATTGTCCGGTTTCGAGCATTTCTAACATTCTAAAAACACATTGCAGTATTTCGTTTCATTCAGGCAGCCAGCGGAGTCAGGACTCTGGTCGAAATTTACAGAATAGTAAATCCGAAGCAGGGCTGACACCGTCACAGTGCAACAAATAAGAGGAGCTAGTCAATCCGATACCGATCCTCTTTGTCTCACAACACAACGTTGCTGTAAACTGACTGGAATTTTTGCAGTACATACAGTGGTATATTTTATATTGTTGTTTAATATACTTGTCGAGTTAGGTGAGTATGAAAGTGGGATAGTAAAGTATAATTACACTGATTTCGTTATAGGAAATTACATAATACTTATTTTACGTGATAATTAGTCAAGTGCATGTCAATAAAAATATGTTATACATACATACATAAACTCACGCCTTTTTCCCATGGGGGTAGGCAGAAACTATAGAACGCCACATGCTACGACTCTTACATACCCCTTTCGCTTCATCCACATTCATACATCTTGTCATACACGCACGCCGGTTGAGAGTACTACGCACCTGACCTTTGTGAAGAACATCACCAATAAATATGTTATACTAACATTTTAAGTATTATACAATAATTAACACTAGGTAACATCTACTAGCAAAAGTGAGCTGCGTACATTAGGACCAAAAAAAAAAGGATAAGGATATTTTTTGTATATCAATGAATAGAAACAATAAAAACTTTTTAACAAAAATAAAACCTACTTCAAATTGTCTATCTCCGAAGTTCTTCATCAGATCTTCACCAAATTTAAATTGGACCACTTCGAAAGAATACTCTTTTAAACAAAAAAAAACCATTAAAATCGGTTCACAATTAGCAAAGATATCGCGGAACAAACATACAAAAAAAAACATACAGTCGAATTGAGAATCTCCTCCTTTTTTGGAAGTCGGTTAAAAAGGTACAGAAGGCACATACCTTTTTATTTATTTTTTGCGTTGGAAAATCCTCATGGATGTCCCTCTCCCGGGGATGGCGAGGGGGTCTGCCGGACTCTTACCGGCTAAAAACTAAAGGTGTTCCTTCTCCTGACCGTACGGCCGGGGTCGCGGGATTTGCAAAAGCATGCAGCACAACCCCGGCAGAGAAGGTACATACCTAACCATACAGTCTAACGTTGCACATGGTCAGGTCAGTCAGGATTATAATTGGGTGATGATTGTACGAGTTTCATTTTAGAAAACATGTTAATTATAATATTTCTATAAGAAATATTATACAATGCCTCGTTGGTCTAGTGGTATCAAGCGCGACTGCTGATCGTGAGGTCCTGGGTTCGATCCCCAGGTCGGGCAAAGTATTATTGGGTTCTTCCATTTGGAATTCCTCAGTAGCAGCCCGGTGTTTGGATTTTTGCCCGGTTGATGGCAATAGGCTCGCCCACTATTACATGGGACTTAAACATAACGACGAATTGAGGGTGTTACTATACACCTCTGCCCAACCCTTCGGGGAGTACACGCGTTATGTTATGTTATGTATATATGAAATATTATACCACTAATTATAATAATTTAATAAATTCTATTAACTGAATTCTATATTTTCTTTGAAAAAATTTACAAGTGCTTCTGTACGTATCCGCCACGCTTAACGTCTGATAATATAATGAACACGCATACAGTTGCATCGCACGTGTTTTTGCCCACACGGACCGCACCACTCGCCCAAACTTTCCCGTTCCACGCGCAGTGGGAGCACGAGTTAATTTTGCCATAGACAAAGTTTGGCCACGTTATATCGTATGTTTTATGGAACATACAGCTACCTATATGTATATTAATATAATAAAGCTATTTGAATTATGAGCAATATTATTCCTAAGTAAATGGAATCCATAAACAGATTCAAACAATAATAGAGCAAAACCAGGTAGAAAATTGAATTTAAAGGTTAAGTAGAGTTATAAATGTCTTATCATAATTATGGAAAGTACTAATATCATGTAGTTTTTACTCTTAATTGTAAATTCCTTATACTAATATATTCGGACGACTATTATTACAAACAATGTCGGATCTTCCGTTCATTAAATTACAAAATTTTCGACCTCGTTACTCCACATGTCATTACTAGCGCTACGAAGCTCTACACACTTGCTACGAGCTACGAGATATCGTAGCTTATTTTATTAAGTTCTGAGTAAGAACGTCCAATAACTATAATTATAAATTTAATGTTTTTTTATTGTATCATGTCATGAACCTATCTATAGTAATATGATTAACCAGCTAGTTTTATAAGAGTTAATAAGTTTACCTTTTAACCGACATCTTTTCTTTACATAGTATAAAACAAAGTCGCTCCCGCTGTCTGTCTGTTCGTATGTATGCTTAGATCTTTAAAACTACGCAACGGATTTTGATGCGGTTTCTTTTAATAGATAGAGTGATGAAAGA
The DNA here is from genome assembly GCA_910594945.2 of Amphipyra berbera. Taxonomy (NCBI): domain Eukaryota; kingdom Metazoa; phylum Arthropoda; class Insecta; order Lepidoptera; family Noctuidae; genus Amphipyra; species Amphipyra berbera. The sequence goes on along the minus strand of OU343136.1, from coordinate 308,398 downwards.
GGAAGGTTTATATGCCCCAAATTAGTATCTACATTGCACTAGTTAGTGCGCTAGTGTTAAGTAATTTAAGCTTTTTGTCACGTCGAATGTTCACTGAACTGGACAGTACAACCTAAATAAATAAAAACGTCAACTCGCGTATCCTAATTAAGTGGTATCAGACAAAAATATCGAGGGTAGTACATAAACGCTAAACTTTCCCGACACGACACACGTATCGGCGACACTACACAAAAGCATTGTCCCAACAAGTCCCATAAACAAAAGTCATAAAAAGTTACCCTCTACAACACACGGTGACTGACCTACATGAGTTTGAAAGACTGATGTCACTTATTTGCGCCGCATTCCGAAACGCGAACAATGCGATCGACCGGCCAGCGTGCAGTACAACGCTAGTGAAGTGCGAGACGAAACAAAAGCGCGCAAAACAAAGCGAGCGATATAAAACGTACAGGCAGGGTTGTTGCTCGTGGCTCTCGGTAATTAAGTGCGGCAATAAATCCCGTCGGTTCTGTTGTGCCGCTCACAGAAATCGGGACGCGACGCGACGCGACGCGACACGACGCGGCGACAGATCGCGCTAACTCGCACGTTTTACTATTATTGTATTCAAACAGAATTATATTCGTTACAGTTACAGCGCACTTTAAACAAGTGTGTTTGAGCTGCGAATAAGATGTACAGTTTTGTATTTTTCCAAGGGTTATCTGAATCCGAACCTTATTCGTTGTTCTGTATTCGGACCTAATTAGACATAACTTTTTCCAAGATTACTCATAAACAGGTTCTCTGACCATAGCATCCAGTCAGATATAACAAATTGCGGGTTATTCCACATTGCGCTAGCGACTCCATTCAAAAAGATTTGCTGAAGTTGATCTGATTGGTCTTTCAACAGTCACTATGGTGAAGTAGAACAAACAATTGACAGCAATTCGTAAACCCACAACGATTGTCGCAACGACCGTAATACAATCTTATAAACATGACATCAATCAAAACGTCGATACAGGAAACGTGGCCCGGGCCCGCCTGGCCCATGCGACCGGACGGCCGTGCGGCCGGCCCGGCGCGCTCATAACTCCCGGATTACCGCCACGCACGCTGACATACGGCGGCGACACGTGAATAATTACAAGCAGAGATCAGTACATGATGTGTAGTACAACATGCTCTGACACTAAGGACTGTAATAGGATCGTTTTGTACTCATCGTTTGTAGCCAGTGTCACACGAAACTAGTAAGTTGCATGGAGCAGAAAGACTTGATTAGAAGGAGCTCTCAGTTGGAATATGTGTGTGTATCCACAAATATGTGTTTGTTACTCGATTAGTTAAGTTGCAGGTTAAATAAAAAATAGAACGGTTGAATTTACCTTAGATGAGTACAAAGGGTTCTGTTTTTCCCAAAAAAAACTAGAACCACACGTATTCATTAATAAACAATGTTTCGGATACAAGTTGCCACTAGTTTCTGAAACACCATATAATTGTCTTTAAAAACATTGTTTCGGAGTATATGCCATAAAAAATGTCAGTAGTATTTACCGCAACATGTACCAATGTTTCAGAAAAAATTAGATTTGTGATACATTGATACATGTGTTTAGAAACAAATGTTTACAAATAAATATGTGGTTTTAAAGTATTTACACAAAGCAGGTCGCTATTGGTAAAAATAACTAGTACATTCTGGTTTCTATAGACATTTATACCTAATAATTACTAACTTCACCGCGATTCCATATTATTATGCTCTTGTTTTTTTTTAGTATAAATACTCCTTATTATTTATATAATTATCTGTTTTTAATTTTGATTAATCAGCTTTCTATAATTGTGGTATAGTTGCTTTTTTTTAAATCAAGAGGCCTGCTGCCAAGATGTAGGTAAAACGAATGATTAATTACTTAATTTTAAGTTAAAAGTATAACAAGTTTAACTAATTTCACTCATTTCAGAAAAAGTCAAGTCCAAGTTCATGCAAGTAATCAATCACAAAATGCGCAATAATTTCTAATATTTAAGTAATACCGGCCTTACAAACAATATAAAACGTCGGAATAATAAACGTTAAATAATTCCATAAATAAATAAAGTTTCACTCCTGTCCAATCATGCAATGTACAAATCAAATCGTACACATCAAAGCATGTATAAAAGAAAAAAGAAAGAAGCAAAAGAATTTATTTCTTATGTAAAAACGGCACCGAATGCGCACTAAACAAGCTTGGATTTTCTATGGAAACATGGTCTCCATGTTAGATGTGCACTTATTATAAGTCGCTAACCAACGTGACTACCTTCATTACCAGCCCTTTTGGGAGATATGTGCAGCAAAAGATTGGCTACAGCCATGCCAATAGATACATGTGGAATACAGCTTGCAGCTGCTGTCGCATATGTAAATCTTCGACCCTAAATTTGCAATAACATTATTGTTTATAGCGCACAAACAGAAATCGCCTCAATCGCATAGGCCAACAGTCGCCCGCACGCCGCACCGCCGCACCGCCGCCACCGAGCCCAGACGTAACTCACTGGATAGACAAACACGCCGGCGATACGTGCGACCGCACCGCACCCGCCTCGCAGCCGCGCCGCACTCGTAGCCCTCCCGCTAACAAGCGACGCGTGATCAGGATTGCTCCGCAAACTAATTGTACGGTTAATCTGTTGGGCGCTCGCTAAGCCGCGCTGAGCTGACCGTGTGTCTATTGATTAATGCACCACATATTGATACGCGCGGGAAGCCTTGACCTTACTGCCGGATAACAATGAGCTGATTAAGGCCCTACGAAATATTAATCAGCTGTAAACCTGCAGTAGACTGATCGGCTGATTAGATTGATCGATATAAATTCTGAGGTAAAGACGTGAGCAAAGAAATAACTCAATAGGGTTTTGTTTTTTCAATTACCATGGAAGGCTATGTCGATTGAATAAACCGTTTTTGTGTCAACCCCTTAACCCGGCTGATGCCTTTTATTCAAATCGCACGTATAACATACACGTGCAAAATCGCCTTCATAGAATAAGTTTTTTTCTGCATCAGTTCATTGTTACTATCATTTTTTAATCTACTCTAAACATTACAAATCTTCACACTCATATCCCCCACGTTACAATTGTATATTCCATGTCATAGGTGCCACAAAAAACAACTTAACTTGACACACAGTACATTATTTATAGGACGTCCTTTATATGTCTCAAAGCTGGAATCCAACTCGCTATGTGACACGTAGCCGCGGTCTACGTAATAGTTACTACGCCGTAGCACATCATGCGGATGCTTCGCCATTGGTCCGTTTAATCCTATAGGTGTCACATTTTGAAACTACTTAATTAAATCATTGTGATAATGAGCAATTTTTCTTATTCTGTGTAATCCAAATTAAGAGCTCAATGAATCAAAGAATTGACCTTAAAACTTTTCACGATATCGTAGTCTAAACAAACGTTCGAATTAGGAAAGTAGAAATATTTGAGACGATAAAAAGGATTTAAAAGCTTTATATTTGTCCCGACTCTAAGAGGAGTCTTATCACTAGTTAGTAAGCCACAGTCGTAATATTACAAGGCACAGAAGATCCAACCAAACACAATATCATTTATTTGTCGCTACCATGTACCTAGTGTCATAAAAGGTGCTTTAGGGACTTGGTCAAGAAGTTAGGCTGTAGCATCTCTAGACCAACATCAACACTACGTTCACCTGCCTCTTTGCCGACAATTCCCTCGTGACTGTTTCTTGTACTTCCATATTCACTTGTTCAACTGTGGACTTTAACAGTGATGGTGATGATATCCAAGCACCGCTAACTCAAATTGCTTACGCATTTTTGCTGCTGTTTTTTTGTTACCATGTTATTGCACATGATTCGAGTGGTCCTTTTGTACGAATTTATTTTATAGTCACGGTCCACCTTTACGTGAGCGCAAATAACTCTGCTCTGAAAGACGACAGGTATAGTGGATTATTGGAACCGGCCGGCTTGTCTTTACAAACGGAAAGCGAGCTGCGCCTGTGTGTGGCGGAATAGTTCATATGTGTAGAGTGTGGAAGACAGTATAAAGTGTTGAGGACAAAGATATAATTAGATATATTTAGCAGTAATTATGTTGTTACGGTCTGTCACGTGTTCCTAATTAATAACAAAATATCTTATTTATTTTAGAACCATAATACGATATCGGGCCTCTTAGGAACACATTCAATATTTAAGTTGTGGGAAAAAAACCAAGGACAAGTGTCGACCGTCAGTTGAGATAAAATATTATAACAAATTCTAAAGACGACACGTTTGGTGCAGTGGCTGAGCAATTGGCTTCTGCGCTACGGGTCGTGGGTTCGATTCCCACACGGAACAAATATTTGTATGGCCTACAGATAGTTGTTCCGGGTCTGGGCGTTCGTGCATGTGCAGATTTGTGTCTGTAAACGCACTCACGATACAGGAGAAATCCTAGTGTGGGGAAATGATTAAAAAAAAAAGAAATGGATGAAATATAAAATCCTCGAGTGCAGCGTACAATACAAGTGACTCATCTGTTTAAAAGTTAAAAGGTCAAAACGACCCTTTGAAACAATTGGAAACTGTTTAAAAAAGAGCAATATATCTGTTGCGCAAGAGCATGGGAATATGGTCTTAGAGACGTGAATAATAATTGCAGTATCGAATCGAAGATTCAAGGAAAGACGTCAGTGTTAGACCACGGTAGGATACAGTCGCCAGTAGAATTACAAGGAGAGGCAGAGGTATCAACAGAGGTGCAACCGACTGACAATATCCTGCGCGTGCGCTAGTTCCAATAACTTATTTTAATAGAGGAGCGGGCGTCACTCGGTGATTTATTTAATACTAGTCATCCAATATTGCTGAAAACATGTCTTGCTCTATGGCAGATGGACTTAACAGGACTCTATCTTAGGATTGAGTCAGACATGAGGACTCAGGGAACGTGGCTCGTTAAATAACTGGAGTTAGACTTTAGCGGTACACGTACGACGTTTCAGCCGCTGCAAAGCTGCCCCGTGTAGCGACATGGGGTTCGATTGTAATGCAATTAGTTACTATAAACAAATGTGTTTCCCGACGCAAGCGTTACGTATCATTAATATGTCCCTTGTATTCCTCGCTTTGTCTGCATCGTATATCATTACAATTTATATGTCACGTGCATCCCTTTCATTGCCCCTTTAATTTTCATAATTACGAAATGTAACATCGATCAATAATAGACATATAACGATTTATTATGACTTGATGTCTTCCAATCGATGGGAGAGTAACCAGTTGGGGCCGAGCTCTACAGGGCTGTGCTGAACTGGCGAGGCACAGGCCCTTCGCTTTCGGGGAAAGCCGAAGTAAACTCGATCTTTCTTAAAATATTGGATAAAATGAAAATGTTATCAGCTTGCAAAGAACAGTCACAATATCATGCTTGTAATGCCTGAGTCGCATGTTATACTACAACATTAAGCTGATAATGTTTTTAGTGCTCACATGATCAGAGGCAAGCGTATCGCCACCAAGTAGACACAACCTCGAGCTACGTTTAGTAACTTCCTAAAAATAAACACAAATTATATCTACCTATTTAGCTTCGCATCTAAGATATATCGCCGAGCTGTATTATATCGTCATGAACGAATACCTATCTCTTACAATATACACGTTGAACATCGCGTTTCATAACTCCATCTACCACATTTGTTACGCACTACCGTACAACGAGCTTCACTAAACGCGTACCATCCACCATTGTAATAACATTAAATTATATAAGCTAACTTAAGAACACTCTATTAAAACAAATTTAAACGGATAAGAAAAATAATATTGGAATCGAAGAGCAACGTAAAGTTTTCGATGGTATACAGTTGGACGCCCGCCAACGAACGCTGGGTGTTGGGAAAAACCGACCATTTACCTACATGATTTATGGAGCTTCATCCACTTTAGTTCTGACTTAACTAGCTAAGGAAATGCAGATCCCAGTTCCGTATTCAACGTAATGCCGTTCGAATGGAAATCGGCGATGGAACGCGACGACACCGCTGTTACAGACGAACGTAATGACACTCACAGCTCACACGAGGTTACAGCTAAATATATCATTTGATGTGCCCCAAACAGAGCTTGTTTTTACAGCAATAAATTGTTTGTTTCAGTCTACAACTTCAGCTAGCTTACAGGTCGTTGTCAAAATTCATAAAAGTCAATTCGCCAATTTTATCCCAATATTTATTCCACGCAGCCAAATAGAAAACATTTATATTTTCAACCCAAACGTAAAATAACAAACAGAACGAACTAGTCGTTCGATAGCGTTCTTTATTTATTTCAACGTACATTTCTGTGTTAATTTGTTGCCGCCGACATGTACACGGCGGCGGGAGAGTAATGGCGTTCGCTCAGATAAAGCCGGCATTAAGAGAATATTCTAAGGAATTTATAATGCTCAAGCCCGAAATAAAAACATAACCCCGGGGACCGCGGCCGCATAATTAAGCAGTTAGTCCGTGCTCGCGGATTAACTGTTAACAACTTTATCAATGCACCTATGAACACCCTTATCTCTTGTCCATAAGGCCTGAAGTACCTTGATTGAGATTTGCAATAAAGTTGTGTGAGTAGTGTGACGTCTCGCTGTATATTATGTTCGGCGGGGTGTCCGGTGGCCGGTAGCGTAGGATCGTGCCGCTCGTCGATAAACAACGACACCGTTTACATTGCAATAAACTTGTCAGTGATACTGGCTACCGTATAGCGTAACGGAAACCACGACTAACTTAGATTTAAACCCATTTAGTGTGTAAATAATGACAAATATGTCTTTAGCAGTTAATTCAGTTCTCGCATCTAGCATAATAAATGACTTGATTACGAGGACAGGTCGCAGTGCGACCCACCAAATATACTAATAATATTATCAGAATGCAACATCAATTCGTTCTATAAGCGAGTTATTACGATAGCATCACTCAAAATTGAGTATCGTCATTATATACGTCTTCAAGAATTTCGAAATACATTATTCCTGCTACCCTACATTATCAACAACTAGTTTGAGCATCATCCGAAACAGGCACTATTATTTAACTAATAACTACGTTTCTATTCGAGATAAAAACACCGCTTCTAACTAACCGCTCTGTGCCACTATTAGTACTACTTAAACTTGGCACGCTCCGCTCCGCTCCGCTCCGCCGCACTCTCCGCTGTGTCTGATAACGGAGCGTGTCTGTCAACCACAACTACTGTACTATCTGGTACTCATTGCAATAACACTATCGCTAATTTTGTTCATTCTTCAGTTTCATTGGTATACTGCCAGAATCTGTGAAAAACTGATTCTTCAGAGTAAGCAAGCGCACTCTCATACCTCTTTGACGAGACGAGTATCGCCGATCGCCAAAGAACTGAAATAGAACAAGGACATTTATTTTGAGGCTGAAACCAATAATCAATCTCAATCAAAAACCTCTGCATTGATGTAAGTTTTTGGTAGTAGGTACTTATATTGATTTTTTGTCAAAAACCTACATCGATCCAGAGATTATGATTTGAGATTGGTTATTGGTTTCGGCCGTTACAGGACCCAACGTAACAACTCCATAGCTTATGTATCAATCGGTACGACGGCAACCAGAGCTGAATGTGGTATTGTGTAAAGAATTGGTTCACTCTTTTTTCCCTAGCTGGACTTTTTATATTACAAGATGTTACACCAACATAACCAAGTTGGGCCGAAAATGTATCATGTCCTCAAAAACTCCCAACCAAAACTCAATTGCATCCGCACAACTATAAATGCAGTATAACTGATTACTTGATGCAACTGTATCCCAGCGCACTGCACAATACTCTGCACTACGGATATCCTTACTATAAATAAGCTTTTTGTGAGCTTAATTCTCATGTCGAGTTTTAAACCCAGCATCTAAGTTAGTTAGACAACAAGGCTTCTAGCAACACAACTGAAAATGTTGTTCAGATGTATTGTTTGTACCTACTATAATAGTGACGTCACAAATGTCACACAAAAAGAAAGCGAGCAAGTTAGCGAGTTGAGTCGTTTTTGTGTAACACTTTGAGTAACTAATCGGCGAGGTAAAAAGTTGAGTTGGCAGCAGTTGGCTGGCGACGCGCCAACCTCGGCCTTCGGCTGTCGGCTTCGACGTCAGGCCCGGCGCTCGGCGCTCGGCGCTCGGCACATCGCGATAGGTTTTTACGAGCGCCTGTAATGTCGGGACAGTTCGACTTAGATTGACGCTGTTAGTGCGTTAACGACCGAATGTTTAGGTAAGCCCATCGGCGTTACTTTGTATGAGCTCGCTTGTAAATTGTAGTGTCGTTGTCCATTACTCTGTACATCGTGGCTACTTTATTTTTAGGTTTATTACTGTGCTAGTTGTGAAAAATACTCACATGATAGATAATACTGAAAATGTTATTCTTTCTATTTTCATTCACAAGGTCTCGGCTGCATGCAATAATATCTCACAAAGAAACTAGGTCACTAACATTTTTCAAGCTTGTCTCTATTCTGTTACTGTACCTAAAAATTATTGTTTTTATTGGCCTAACAGTCAAGTGGACTGCTAAAGTTCTTTAAAGCTTGGTACATATCCAAGTGATGAATAATAAGGTTATAGTCAGTTCACTTACGAATAAAATATAAAAAATCCCTAGAGGCATCCATAAATGACTATACTAAATCACCGCAGTGTGTAACCCATCACTACACCATAGCGACATCCGTGCGGTAAGAAATCTAGCGCCTCTAATCCTTCGCACCGATATAAGAGACAATCGCAGTGAATCGTAACCACTAAGGTTTCTGCGCTCTATTACTTCATATTTTGTACGGCACTACTTGAATGTTCATGATAGAACTAACGAAGATCAGCATAGTTATATCTACGATTAAGGTTTCATCTGCAAATTAAAAACAGGAATATATAAAACTAGAAGTGCTTATGTTGAACCATGCCCTGAGATTTTCCTGGAAATTCATGTTTAGCTCGTCATAACGTATAAGTATTTGCTATACTATCATTTTCCAGGCTTTCGTATTTGTATTATTATAACAACATCTCCACTTGTTTTATTTCTCAAAACAGCAATAGTACTTGTTAGCTAAAGTTGTAATAATCACAAATTAACTATAAATGCACGAGTGGTACCTACACAGCAGAAAAGTTTTGGTACAGTAGGAAGTTAGCAGTCATGTTATTAGCTGAATACGTAGTTTGTACAGAACACGCTGTAGTGGCCAAGTTTTTCAAGAGTTTGCTACACAAGTACTAATGTACAATTTGTTGCCAATACCTACAATATAAATGTAACTATCTCATATGTTACTCATGTATACTGATTCGAAGCGTTTTGTCATTCAGTCATAGTTTTTGACAAAGGCATGGGATCCTCTTCTGGTGTATAAGCTACCAATACTCAATTCATAATTCATAGCTGGGCAAATTTTCTATTTAAATGGCTTTGCTCAAGGAGGGGCAAAGCCACCGTTTAAAAATAGCAATACAAGATGAGTTTTAGTTATGTTTCAACAAGCGAAAACCGATGTTAGACTACAAATACAATCAAGAATTTATAGCACTAAAATATTTGGAGTTCAAATATATTATTATTAAGAACTCAGACGATAGGACCACAAACCTAGCCTAGAGATTATCACAATATTCAAATAGTCCAAAAGTACAACTCCTGCCGCCTCTCGGTTGACTGCTGCACTGCAAAGCGGCCACGCTTTAGACCACACAACTACATACCACTTGACCCGTCGATATATTATACATATAGGTGGGTGGACGGGCCGCGGCCGGGGGCGCCCGCGCCGGGTACCTAAGTAATCTAAGTTTTGCGACTTAGCGCCAGTTTGATGCGCGCCGCTCTTTGCCCCTCACAACTAGCCTGTTGAATGTCGCCCACGGCTATGTTAGGAAGATGTCGGAGTAGTCAATACCAGTGTGAATGGTGTTGGCATTAAAACTGATCGGAGACTATCATTTCTCAATAATTACAGTAGGAGCTCCCCATAAACAGTTAAAACTATTTCGAGTAAAAAAACCATATCCACATACATATTAAAAAGTGGATTAATAATATTATCTCAGCTAAATGTTATCATTAAACACGAGGAAGCTGCTGCTCGTCTACTTTATATGTAGTGTAAATATTTTTAATGTCAAAACTAACCTACATGCTTAGCTTAAATTTAAAGTTTCTTCTTCAAATATTTTCAATTGGACAAATCATAGGTTGCGTCAACTTGTTAACTCATATCCACCTACAGAAAAATGTACTTTACTATGTTAACATAAAGTTCAAATCCGCTAACAGCAACACAAACTAAAGTAGTATCCTTTGGCTGTGTCGCCGTTTACAAAGTTATCCGTCAAGTTCACATGAGAGTGTATTTAGTTCCAGTTTATGGGACAAGTCGTGCAATAACGTGCGGGCCCCGCGCCCCGCGCCCCGCGCCCCGCGCCCCGCGCCCCGCGCCCCGCGCCCCGCGCCCCGCGCCCCGCGCCCCGCGCCCCGCGCCCCGCGCCCCGCGCCCCGCGCCCCGCGCCCCGCGCCCCGCGCCCCGCGCCCGGCGGTACCCGGCGCCGGCGCCCGTCGGCGGTGGATACTAAGTTTTAATCAAGAACATTAATTAGAGCGACTGAACTTTCACACGCGTGAAATTGAAAGTGGGATCAGCAGCGATCCGGAACCGGACCGGACCGGACCGAGCGGCTACTGAGGTGAAGTGGACTTTGATTTTGGAAAGTTCTTGACAATACAAAATTAAATTGATTGCTTCTACAAAAACTGTCAATACTCTTCAAAGAGTAAGCGAGCGTATACTTTCGTATGGTTTCAGCCGTACCGTTTTTTGGTTTGCGCACTGATAACAGTTAATTATCTTAGACTCAAAAATAAAATATAGGAACCCATTATCTCTTATGATTTTGAAAAAGTTTATCAAGAAAGTTGTAATGTAAACTTCTTGATATAACTCGTCCGCCCTAAACATAGGCGCTCCGAACTTTGGCGCACGTACTTATACTCGGAATGAAAACGATTACTCTTAAAACTTAAAAAACTAGCCAGTCCTAAGATGATGTTAATTAAAAGCCATCTAGATCCTTAACATCGATTGTGCAACCACTGGCACGAATTTCAGGGCAGCCAAGACATTTCGGTTGTACGTAGCTAGCACATTCGAACGAACGGATGTAGGTACTATAACTGCATTGTATCTCACGTGTAATCTCACAAGACTTAGTGCCGTCACACGTAGCCATGTCAATAGTATGAATGTAACCCCTTACTCATAGTACTAGGGCTGGACGACAGAGTACGTGAAGATGAGGTTACGGCTGTTACATTATACTGTGCGCGGCGGTGATCGCGATGAGTTTATCGCTGTGCTTTATCTCATTTGTTATATTAGGTTTTGCTATTCTGATAAAATTATATCTAAAATACACTTCTTACTTTCATTTGGTGTTTTCGATAGTTTAGTATGATCATCATTTCATCCCGTAATCATCCACTGCAATCGCATATGGGCCTCCATAGAAAATAAATAACAATGAATATTATCCTTCACAATCAACAGTCTTCAAATATATATTGTTGAACAGAGTATACTATAAATCTTTGATACCAGTGTGTGCCCAGCCTGCACTGGCCCTCGTCTCAGATTACTGTACACCAAGCTATTGCTCTTTAAAGTGATCCGCCGCAACACAACCACTTTAACTAACAGATACAGTTGGAGTTATTAACATATCTTTATAAATATCAGTTCACCCCGTTTAGTGACTCCATAAATAATACCTAGTATTTACGTGTAAGTATAAATGTAGGCCATTTGCTGATTAAACGTAAATAGCGCAGGTATTTAGAAATTCAGGGAATTGATACGAACCATTAGGTAACGAATAATTATCCGTAATTATTATTAATTGCAGCCGAAGCCATTAGTTGTGAACAACCTTAGTTCGGTAATGAGGCAGCCTATAAACTGATAATAACTAACAGGGTTATTTACACTGAAACTGAACAATAGGTACTCCGGTTTAATAATAAATAATGTTGTCGAACAAATTCCCCGCCGGTGCCTCACAGTATCGAGAGAATACGATACAATTTACATCACACTGCTGAAACTCTCGCAGCGAATATAAGCCAATGAAAAAGCTCTTAATCCAGGGTATAAAAAGCAATTTTATTCCCTTTTATCTACACTTTTGTATATCTGTTAGAAAATGGCGAGCGATCCTCTAAACTCCACGTGCACCTAATTGCCTATACTTAAACTGTGAAAAAAAATTCAATTCTCCAATAGCGAGCGGGCCGAGGCGATTCCATAAAGTTGGGTAATCTCTTAATCTGGCCGAATATGCGAGCTAAGTTTGAGCGTAATGAGTACCCGCCGCCGCCCGGCCTTATGAATACTTACGTACAAGTATATATACATAGCTTTTCTTGAGCCTTATTTTTTACCCATCTAATGGTCAAAAGTGGATCTTCTGAATGGTTGGTCCAGGGTTTAATTCCTAGGTCGGACAGTGGTATTGAGTTTTTAAAGGAAATCCGCAGTAGTAGTAGCCTGGGGCTTAGAAAAGTGTCCAATAAATTGCACTAGGTTCACTAGGGACATGTGCACTAGGGACATCAAACAAAGTGTGGGGAGTACTACACAAAGTACATCTCTGGCTACCCCTTTATTATCTGTTTTCAAGGTTTCTAGCAGTCGAAAACCGTGTATAATTAACAATATGAAGGTGCTATCAGGTTAGTGACCAATATTATAAACAAAATGGAAGATGTATAACATCATTTCAGCTTATTATCATGTTAGTAAATTATAAAAGTAGGATACGAGGTCGCTAGTACTGGGCCCAGCTAACTGTAACGACTTGGGCTCTTGCCATTTAAATGTGCGGCACTGATACATGTGGTTGTAAGCGATATCTCGTCGTGTCAAAGGCAGTAAGAGATAGTTAGGCGATGCTAGCTCAGCAGTTAGTCAATTTATTAGTTGCTTGTAATACTAGATTTCTTACTTCAATCTTGAAGTCAGTATTCATAGCTAATAACGAATATGAATTAGAATGGCTTTTGTTTAGGCCCAAAAACTTGCTAACTGATAATGTAACTGGGCGAGCCTGTTGTTCATATTGCCATAATTATTTTTTTATAAGTTGTAAAGAAACATACTTATTTCCTGTTAATTAATATAAGGTATTTTCCTTTGATTATATGGTGTTAAATTAATGATTGTGTTTACTTAAGTCTCTCAATTTAATTTTGTTGATTAGTTACGTCACCAAAAGTTACTGTTATAGTTATTACCAAACTTACTCTAAGTACATCAATCCATTCTAGAATCATCTACTATTCTCGTATTAGCATCGAGACGATTTACATAATATCAAGTAGGCAGGCCGGGAGAGCCGGGCCGCGTGACGTCACGGGCTGGGGGCCTCAGGGCGTGGGGTGCGGGGTGCGGAGGGCGATCGGATCGTCATCAACATTGACAGGTTTATTTCCGCTGAGTGTGATCTGTTAGAAGAACTGTTGGTGTGGAAGCTGGAACAGATACGAGCATACGAGGGTGTGGTGAACCCGGGTGGGTGTTATGTTTCTTGAAGTTTCCTGCCCGCAAATATATTATGCAAATGCAGAAGGTGCGATTAATAACATACAACACACAAACAAATCAAACCGATACGACACGTGTTTCGACCGCTTGGTCGACGAGATTTCCTGAGGATTATGTGTAGTTTAGCTTAAGAAGTTTAAGGAGTATTTTGAAATAAATAACTCATTTTCGATAATTTTGTGGGTTGGATCCTTTTCGCTTAACTACGTCCAATTATCCTTCATAAACACTTAAATGACGTTTTACAACTAAAATGTGTTCTAGCTCTATTGTCCTCCTACTTCATTGATATTAAAAGGACACGGACTGGTTATATTTAAGCGTTTATAAATGTTATAGCTTAAAAAAGCCTCTAAAGCCTTCGACAGTATCTCACGCTCCGCAATTTTTAAAGCTCTTGAACAACAGCAAGTAGATTCTACTCACATACAACTGTTACAAAGCATAAACACTCATAGCACAACTGCAATAAAGTTAGAGAAAAAAGGTCCAAAATTTAACATCTTGTAGGGAGTCAAACAGGGTGACCCACTATCTCCTAAGTTGTTCACCAGTACCTTAGAGGTGGTCTTTAAGTCACTGGCGACCAAATGGCAACACAAAGGCATTGTCCTCGGCGGGGCAAGATTGACTAATCTTCGTTTTGCCGATGACATTGTCCTTTTTTCTTCCTCAGCCACTGGACTAGAACAAATGCTACAAGAACTGAGCAATGCAAGCCTTGAGGTTGAACTGAAGATGAATATGTCAAAGACTAAAGTCATGACCAACAGTTCACCACGAAACGTGCAAGTAGATGGGGAGAAAATGCATCATGTCCAAGATTACATCTACCTGGGCCAAGTAGTCTCCTTGCAGGACAGACAAGATAAAGAAATTACAAGACGTACCGAAAACGCCTGGAAGAGCTACTGATCCATGAAAGAGCAATTTGCCCATGTCAGTAAAACGCCAGCTCATGAACGTGTGTATTCTCCCCATCTTGACATATGGTGCACAGACTTGGTCTTTGACCAACATCCAGAAGTCTGAACTCAAGGTTTGCCAAAGGGCTATGGAGCGCAGCATACTTGGTGTTAAACTAACAGATCGTGTTCGAAACACAATACTGCGCTCCAAAACTCAAATTATAGATGTGGCTCAAAAGGCCGCCCAGCTGAAGTGGGACTGGGCAGGACATGTCTGCCGTATGCCGAATGAGCTGTGGGCCCGTATAGCACAAGACTGGAGTCTCGAGACAGCGAGACGGGGTCGCGGCAGACCGCGGAGAAGATGGCGGGACGAGTTGGATGCCTTTCATAATAATTGGCATGAAGCTGCACAGAATCGTGACAGATGGAAGGAATGGAGGGAGGCCTTTGCCCAGCAGTGGGACAGTACAGGCTAATTATAATATAAATAATAATAATTTTTAAACCTAAATATAGGGTGTGTTTAAGTACTATCGACGAGCATACGATTATAATATGGTCGTGAATATAAAACATTGTACCGACTATCACCATTGTACTGTTTCACAATAGTAGATTATTTATGAAGTTCAAAAGCTCATTATTATTATTAATATCGACTATTACTTGATTTAATACCTCGTAGCAATGCTGCGTAACCGATACAATCTAACATGCTACGGCTCCGCTTCGTAACCGGTCGCTGCTCATTACGTGCTAAGTGTCAGGCGATCGTTTGTCGATCATGTTGTAACATCTGTATGACGTCATCTACAACGATAATACTGACGCAGTCGAGTACTTAGATGACTAGCACGCCGGAGACAGGTCGACGAGCCGTAAAATAAAAATAAATGAGAGAAAGAATGTGTTTAATAGCGGATCGATGACGGTTCCTACAGCTCTGAGTACCCTCCCTCAATACTTGAGTACCTGGTGAGTTTTGTCTAGTATTAATTTAACAACTATATTTTTATGCCTGTAAAAGATTTGGATATTTGAACATAACTTAATTAGTTATCTATACTAATATTATAAAGAGGAAAGATTTGTATTTTTGTATGTAACGAATAAACTTAAAAACTACTGGACCGATTTCAAAAAATATTTTACCGTTAGATAGCTACATTATCACTGAGTAACATAGACTATATTTATTACTGAAATAAACTTCTTACGCGGGTGGAGCCCTGAGGACACAGCTAGTATTATTACTTTACATTAACTATTAACGATTCCTAGCAGAAAATTTGTGACATGTCGGTAAATTAAAACGTACAAGACTGATTTATTTTCTTCTAAAACTAGGGGGAACATGTTAAAGATTCGTTATCTTATTACTTCAAATTCCACGTACAATCTCACTCTAGGTACAAAGTTAGCTCGGTCGGGGGCCCGGCTGCCTCCAGACATTCTCTCAAATTATCTGCTAATATAGAGAAAATGTTCTTGTGATCTATTCACCGCTACCACGAAATTGGTTCTAACGTATTTAATTTGAGACTCAGCTCAAGGTCCAAGTCTGAACATACTGAAAATAAAACTCAAGTATAAAATTAATATAGTCAGAGGATTAAGTTAAGGAGCAGTCGGTGAACTGTGTTCTTGTAGAAAGCTAAGTATTTTGTATGCGTTTTCTTTTTGATTTGATTTGATTTGAGTTATGTCAAAGATTTTATCACTTTATGAGTATTGAAGCTTCCCAGGTCCTGCGGAGCAGTACATATTTTTATATCAAACCTTTGTTATCGCTGTCATCATTTGCAACCTGTTGTCTGTTGTGGTTTGTTGTAACCTCAGTTACAACTTAGTCTTACTTATGGGATTTTTTACTTGAGTTAATTTTAGGCTCTATTGTTGTTCCATCATCTTTTCCAGCAGTCTTCTAACCAAACGTTTCAGTACATCAGTGAGCAACATTAGCCGTACAACTCTGTATTATGGTAATTACGGGTGTAGCTGAATGAAGGCTCGGACAAACAACTGGTAGCGCTCCAATCAATTAATTGCCGTTGTGCCGTACGCTGCCGCCGTGTGCCGCTGTGTGCCGCTGTGCCGCTGTGTGCCGTGCCTTTGTGCGTCACACTCGCCTCCGTTTTAATTATCAAAAGGTAAAGGAGGCGTGTGCAGTGTGTCCGCTTGACAGTAAGACGGAATTGCGATTCTGGATCGAGCTTTAACTTTGCGTATTGTATTCAATTAATTCAGTTTACGTTGCGCTATTTATCTTCATTTCAATTGCACCTCGTCTCATTCAAACAATAAAATGTTATAAGAAAGTCAATTGAAAACGAACACTGACTTCTAACGATGAACATGATGACGTACAGTGTCTGCTCTTGACAGAGACCTATTCTGTTGACTGTTGGTCGCGCTAGTGCTCGATGGGCGAAATGGAGCTCCACGCTTTTCCATCGGCAGCCATTTTGAAACATCCTATCATCAATTTAAAATATTTTTAACAAATAAATTACATAATCATACATAAAATAAATAGTAAATGCGTCAATATAGGGTGTAAACGAAATCGTATAATTCCTTCAAACCTCGTGATGTACTGCTGACATAGATTAACCCTGAACGGGATACTTTTTTTTACTAATTGTAAACATGTGTTCTTAACGTGATGCATTTTAGCGCCCCGACTTAAATGACCGCTCTGCGAGCTATAGCCGCACAATTTGCTCGGGGCGCTAAAATGCCTCACGTTAAGAACACATGTTTACTTCTTGTATTTTTTGTTTATGGAATCCAAGTGTATCCCGTGCAGTGTTAATCTATGTCAGCAGTACATCACGAGGTTTGAAGGAATAATTACACGATTTCGTTTACACCCTGTATACATAAAATAAAAGCTTCCCACTACTCCTCAAATCTCCCATATTATCACCCCTCGCCGCTTATATTATAGCCCACAAGTAGTCGCGTGTCGGCGTCGACTCGGTGATAAACTAAAAACTGGCAACATGGCGGCACCGGGTCGCTAGTTGCGAATTATTGCAACGAGTTGCGTAATTATCGCGCGACTAACAACTGGAGCTCCGTTTTTGTGTGTATTGTGTGAACTGACATAGTTTACATTTGGTTTTAGATCTAAATTTCATTTGGGAACTCATTTTATGCCGTATTTAGCTGTGAGTTTATTGAGAACTAAAGCTGTAGTGTTTGTACCTACATGTATTTTGTCGTATCAAATCTCCTGAAAGGTCTCTCTTTGTCAGATGTACAACTCAATCATAGACAGTGACAGCCATGAGGTTCCAGAGGAATATTCTCCATTAGTAGTCCTTTGTCACATTTCATCAGGGCGCCCAGGGGTGATGTTACTGATTACTGGTTGATTTCCTTAATGAAATCCCTTCAATCAATGAATTCAGTCTTATCAAAGCCTAGATATGGGCCACATGAACAGGTTCTCGGACATCTTCACGGAAGCTTTTATAATTATGCCATCAAAAATCTTATACAATAGGCCATAGCATGCGTACAATTCTGCTTAGATATTACCAAAAAAGCCGCTATAAAAATGACACAGACGTCATTTCCGCTCTTTACAATAGTAAAGTATTCAGACTGTCCACATTATGACTTTACCATAATTATGTACCTGTATCTGTAGCCTGAAATGAGCATAATACATGAAAAGGCAGACAAATGGAAGGTCAGCCTAATTTAATAATGAGTGCAATTTCAGCGCAAAACCGCGCGCGGCCGGCTTGTGGAGAGGCGAAGGGAGGGACACAGTGCGGAGAATAGACAGGTGCAGAAGGTCCAAACAACATAATGTACAAAAAAAGTCGCGTATACATGAACGCCTAACAACTACTGGCAGCCTGTATCATCCCACTGCTGGACAAAGGCCTCACAATACTAAAAAAATATTTGCAATGCAGTAATTCGAGTTTATTTCGCCTTACAGGATCTTCCATAGCGACTAATGCAATGAGTTTCTTGTGTTTTGTTATGATTTGTTCTTATCAAAACCTGGGTTTTTGTCTAATTTGATGCAGTTGGACATGGATAGCTTACACAGTTAAATGGATAGCTTACACAGTTAAATGGACAGTTCTCTTCGGTGTCGATGTGTAAACAGTGATCTACTGATCACCTATTCAACACTTGATAGCGGGGTCCTAGTGATGAGTCTACCACGAGTCCCTTAAATGGAGGAAGGCTTCTGCGCCTTCTTAGCTAGTGGCACGCGTGTGTCGTCCTAAAACAATCACAAGGCAATTAGCACGTGTACGTACAACTATCGTACACGGTCACCCCCCGCACCTCACCTCACCACTTCTCACCCACATTCCCATGAATTATGCTAAGCTGCGCGACGCCACCATCTGATTTACTACAAATTATTCACAGTTTTAGCCATTAGAGGGTTAATTGGTAAACAATTGTGTTGCTTAGTATGGATTTATTGTGAGCCTGCGATTATTCAGTGTTACAACGATGATCTGGTGAGCTGAAGCTGTACAACAAACGCTTTCTATTTACTGAGACTATTATAAAGATTTTGAGATGAAAATGATTTAATAGTAAGCTCATAAACACGTTTGATTAATGATTACATATTTAGTAACATGATAATTATTTTATTACAACATTATTATGGTTACACTAGAATGATTTGATTAAAATAGTAATCGCTATCGAATTTAATTGATACCTGTAGCCTAGCACGAACGCTGTCGTAAACGTAACGATAGTGTAAGTAAACGTAACGATAGTGTAAGTAAACGTAACGATAGTGTAAGTAAATGACACGGGAATACTCGTTTATCACATACTACACACCGGCAAAAATACAGGAACACAAAAAAAATACATTAGTTTTTGAGATTTAATGTCTTTTATTTATTATTTTAGCTTTATTTAATTTTGTTTATCTATTTTATGTAAGAAAAACACAAATTTTAGATTTTATTAGGGGTTTATATAAAAAAAAACAATAAAAATGGTCTGAAAAATTTTGATGTGTAAGTATGGAGTAAAATTTAAAAAAAATGAAATAAAAAGAATTAATAGCGCGTGTTGCCTCCTCGAGCCCTTATTAGGGCTTGAATAAGTCTACCCATGCTTCTAATGACACCGTCAATCATTTCCTGAGGCAAAGTGTCCCATTCCTCAACCAGCGCCAATTTCAGCTCTTCAACCATTCCTAGGGGCTGGATTTCTTGCTCGGATCCTTCGTCCAATCATGTCCCAGACATGTTCTATTGGATTCATATCCGGCGATCGTGCTGGCCAGTCCATTTGGGTTATACCGATCTCATTAAGGTAATCACGCACTATGTGCGCAGTGTGGGGCCGTGCGTTATCGTGCATAAACACAAAATCTGAGCCTATGAATGGGACAAAAGACATAACATGGGGCTCTAGGATCTCAGTTATGTACCTGTGTTCAGTCAGAGAACCGCCATCAATGATGACCAGGGCGGTGCGTGCCGTCAAAGTTATACCACCCCACACCATAACAGACCCTCCACTGTAAGACGTTGTTTCCGAAAAATTTGCTTGATGGTAACGTTCTCCCCGATATCTCCACATCTTCTCCCTTCCGTCGATAAAATTCACACAATATCGGCTTTCGTCAGAGAATAAAACTCGACTCCACTCATCGGACCAATTTTGATGCTGACGTGCGAACGCTAATCTGACTACTCGATGGCTCACCTTAAGTTTTGGCGCTTTTGCTGGGACGTACGACTTTAAATCAACTTCATTGAGTCTTCTCCTCACTGTTCGTTCACTAACACGTACGTTTTGCACTTCTTCCAAAAGACTTTGGGCCTGAACAGCCGTTTGATGACAATTTCTCAAAGTTTGCACCCTTATAAAACGGTCGTCTACGGCACTGGGTGCACGTTTTCTGCCTTGGCCCCGCCTGCGCACGTAAGATCCCGTTTGTCTGTATCATTGCACATTACGGTGGATCACAGATACTAATACACCCAACGTTCGACTGACTGAACGGTAGGTGTGACCTTCCTCGATCATTGTTACAGCCCTGGTGACTTCAGTTGCAGGCAAATCACTCATTCTGTATGCAATACAATGTTAACTCTCGGAATAAAACAAACAAAATGAGCTAGGGCCACCATTGACTGCTTAAATTAACTTTCTTATTAAAAACACTCAGAAGCGTTAATTGTCAACAAACACTTAAGAGGCTATAATTTATGTTAGAATGTTGAAAACAGTCAAAAATCCCCATAATAATGTACGAAAAAAGGGTAATCATTCAAATAATAAAACCACTTGTCGAAATACCCACAACTTTGTAAAAAAAGTCATCTTTTTTTGTGTTCCTCTAATTTTGCCGGTGTGTATTTAGTGAAATTGAAAACTATATCCATATTGTGTATGAAACTAAATGTACCTACAAGGCGCAAAAAAAAACCAAAATGTTATTATAGGACAGTTGCATTTTCGAATCAAAATTCGCTTCTGGCATGCGTTTAGGATACCTACCATACGTCAAACCTTCGTGCTAGGTCTACTGTAACAAGCCGAATAAACACGCTAAGTTTACGATCATACTTGTAATGTTATAATTAAATGATACACCAAAAAAAACTGTCATTTATAACATCAAATCTTCATTAATCTTATCAACATGCATTTAATCATAATAACTAAGGCCTTTTTTCAACTACATATATTATTGTGGCTTTTAATACCAACATGGTGCGGCCAGATTTGCCTGCTGTCTGACACCGATTTCCTAACTTCTGACAGCCCGCATCGGCTGTCGTTGTCAGCCACGAGATTTTCTCCTTTGTCATAAAGTATAGTAGGTACATTGAAATTCGTAGATAGTATAAAAATATTTATTTACGAAAGCCTGTTGTGCTCTCGTACATAAATTATAGAGACGGTTGTCGTGCAAACAGCTTGCAGTCACTTCAGATCTTGTATTGACAGTTCATTGGGTGTCGTTTTTTGTAACGAATTGAGGTTACTAAAAATAATGTGTAATCATATTGTTAATGTAACAGTATACAATTTATGGATAGACTACAGTTGCCTCAGCTGCGGATTGCATGTGTTTGTCATCAGCCCTTAAACGTCGACTAAGTATGCAACAAGAGTCCCATGTACATGTTGTCCAAAAGACATTTAACAGATTTACACGTTGACGAATACTTTATGGTTTTCTATAGCTAATCGAAAGACCAAGCGGTAAGTGAAAGTTTGACCGAATCAAAATTTCTGCGTGGCTAATAAAAAATTACCACAAAGTGTAAAGTGAGTCGGGACGCTTAGATCTCATAGATTACATATAGTCAATGGCGTGACAAAAAGCAATTAGTGTTAGATTAGTTGTACAATGTTACGATGACAATAATCTGCCACTAAAGTCAAAGTTAATTTGGTCAAACCACAGAAATCTAAATCAATCGTTTACTTACCGTTAGCTAGTTCGACTAGCTAGAAAAGCATTATTTGGCAACGTGTACATTGGTGAAATGATTATCGAATACATGTATGGGACTGATGGAATACAGGCCTTGCAATGTATGGGACTGATGGAATACAGGCCTTGCAATGTATGGGACTGATGGAATACAGGCCTTGCAATGTATGGGACTGATGGAATACAGGCCTTGCAATGTATGGGACTGATGGAATACAGGCCTTGCAATGTATGGGACTGATGGAATACAGGCCTTGCAATGTATGGGACTGATGGAATACAGGCCTTGCAATGTATGGGACTGATGGAATACAGGCCTTGCAATGTATGGGACTGATGGAATACAGGCCTTGCAATGTATGGGACTGATGGAATACAGGCCTTGCAATGACTGCTGTAATAATGATCCTAGGAGACAAAACCATCATCACCAAGAAGAAGGAAATCTAAAAGCACTGTGATCGTGTTCCTAGCGTAGTACTCGTGGTATTAGGTATCCATCAAAAACAAATTCCAAACGTTCGCAATCACATTATTCAAACGGAACAGAATTGAGCAATTATTTTGTTGTTCTTATAGTGTATCTAATCGCTCCTAGATGTACCGATAATGTACGTCTGCGGTGAACACTAGTCCACCTGTCGGCGTGTCTATCCAGGCGGGATCGCGTAAATATTTACATCGCTTATCGACGATTATATCGGATTCAATATTGATAGCACAATAATATAACCCCAAATACCATTTTAAAGCAGGTAACGTTTGTTGGTCTCAAAAATGATAAAAAATAACAAAACATGTTATTTCGCAACCTTTTTGTGTTTCCACTCCGATTTTAGTGATACTGATGATCATCTTTACAAGAAGAATGCAGGGTGAATTACGTAAAAATGCTGTGTAAAGAACTATCGTTTATGAACGAGCTCAGCTCTATAACCAATTACCTAAAGCGATTAAACAATCTAAATCACTTCCAACTTTTAAAAGGTTACTAAAACACCATATTTTGAACCAATTTACCTGATTTTATGATGTTAACTGTTTGCTTTGTTGTGTTTTTTATTTTATTTTATTTTTACCTACTATGGCGAATTTGTCCCGTCTTTAACCTAATTATGGGAATCGAAGATCAAGATGTGAATCTTAATAATTGTATTAATTACTTGAGACTGTTCAATGATATTGCACCTCCATATCGCAATTATTAGTCGATCTCGTTACTATAACCTTTGTTTGTCCATTAAACTGAATGAAATAAATACTTTCATTAGGGATCTTTTTGAAATGATTTTGGAATCACCATCGAATATTATCATCTTTGTTTATTGAATAGATACATTTACAATGTATGATGATATTGCTCTCGTTATGTTATTGTACGGCCACGGTACGATGATGACGGGATTAGATCTTAGAGTGACAGGAATGAGCCGTATTACTGATCAAAAACAGTTCTAAATTAAGAATTTAATAAACAAAAATCCAATCAATAACCCTGATTTGGCAAAACGAAAATATAATTAGGAAACATTTTTGTAATTCTAGGAAATCAAATTATGAAATTAAAGGGAAAATATTTTACAATTGGCGGAAACCTTGCTACAACAAACCAATACGTCATTCTGTCTTTTTATTATTTGAAACGTTATCATAGTGTCATTATCATTTTAGTCCTTATCTATCTACTGCTAATAACAGGCCTTTTTTATACGTTAATTCTTCTAATAATAGAAATATTGGGTCACTCTATTCCATCAAGCCTTTAATTTTTATTAATGTTGTAATCAGGCAACACATGTGTCGTGCACGTGTTTGGCAGTCGCCTCCTCGCCGCGCCGCCTCGCCGCCTCGCCGGGCACCGCTGAAAGCGCTGCATAATGTAAACCGCACAGGTTTTCCTCCGGTGATGAATCACTCCTACACGGTAATGTACGTACTTGCGCTGCCGGTTGTATCCGGACTTGGATGAGAGAGGAAACTCGCTAATGTAACCTAGCTCAAGAAAATAAGATTTTGTTGAAAGAAAATGAATCGTCTCGCAAAACTTAGTGTACCGATATGGTCCCTTGTGAATGTGGTAGATGCAAGTTTATCATAGCCTCATACATTTTTATTATTGTAATTTTCTTACAAAACAGACTATCATACTAGACGGGATGTGAGGATCGAATTCTACTATCGGAGCCACATCTTTCCTGAGCATTATCATCAATCGCAAAACGACAAAAGCCAAGTATACTAATTATTAAAAATAGAGTAAATAGAATGAACCTTCTTATTGATTTGGTTTGATTTTTTAACTACTTAAAAATCTACCATTTGGGTCATTCTACCGACACACTAAAATTGTGTTCGCTTGAAATATGTCGTAGCTGCGAAGATTTACCTTACTTTTGTAACCTAATTTTTCAACTTCATGACCTCATCTAACATCTCTATTATCAATTTACAAAATTAATTAACAAATTTTCTTTATTTTTAGTAGTACAGTACGTGATTACTCACGTCCTGTAGAATGTTCGCGATATAGGTTATAACATTAACGTGTCTCTAAAAAATATTAAGAGTAATTCTAGATGCATATAAAATTAATTAATGTGTAAAGTATATGACAAAGAAAAAACCAGTAAAATAATAAAAAAATACTCTTAATATTTTAAAAGTAATTTAACATTCTACAATGTTCGTGAAAAATAATCACGCCTGTAGAAATAAATTGCCCAAAAGGTAGACCTTTTTATTTTGCAAGTAGCAACCTTATATTCTATCTATAGCAATCCTTTACCATGTTATATCATGTTAGTATTGACCACTTTTCCGCAAGTCATTGCAGTTCAGAGAATAAAAAAGTTAAAAAAGCGTTCTACACCAGTGTCGAAGTTCATCCGTCATTCCTGTACTCAACAAAAAGAAGTAAGTAAACAGTTTAAAAATATAATTTCCGTATGGCCTCATTAATAAGTTGGTCAATTATCGAAATCCAGTCAATATAGTTTTCATAACGTAAAATTTTGCACCAGCTAGCTATTTTTATGTTGAAACCTCACTTCTGTAGAACTCACTCCTGTTGATGTAGCTTACTACAGAAAAAAAATGCTGTGTTTATACCTGCCTACCCAAGAGTTGTGACGGGAAAAAATAGTCAACCTAACGTTTGCATATTCTATAGGCTTCATACTTTCGATTGGTATGGAATTTGTCTATAAATCAAACCAGTGTAATGTTTAAAAAATAAATTTTAATGAATCATATCCTGGATTGAAATTTTTTAGTCAACCCATTTGCAATATATTTATTGACATATTTAATTTGATATAAAATACTTTTCATCCATTAACCAGCTCGGTGAAGGTCGTTCTATACTGGGATCTTAAACTGAAAACTGATCAGATTTGCGCACATCACGAAATTGGGCTTATTTACTTGACTTACAAAAAACAACATAATGATGATCGACCTGATTTAACTAAACTAACTCATTTACAGCTAGTATCTCCAAGACAAGACCAATCCATGATACATACAGAAACCTAATAGCGACCACCTCACGTCCCTCTGTTGATTTTTATCAAACGTGCTATGGATTGATAGTACTTCTGATGATGAGTTGTTCCAAATAAGGAAACGCAAACCCTTTAAAGAAAATATTAATATAAATCGTTCAGATAATGTTCTGAAACGGTGATCAAATTGTTTTTTAATTCGTCAGACGAAGAAAATTATAGATTTTAATGTTCGTATTTTTCAGATTTTTATTCTACAGGAATGTTATGATTACGTACGTCATTTCTGTGGAATATATTTGTTGATTTTTTTAGTACTTTTTAACTTAATTTATGTATTTGCAATTAATAATGAAGACTGTCGACACCAAAAGCAATTATAACTGATTATTATTTTTTAAATATTTACTTAAGTTGGTAGTTTTAAGAAATATTCTGTCACTCCTGTCGAAATTCATATCACTCCTGTTGATGTGATAAAACCAACATTTCCTTTTTTTTATAATATTATTGTTATTGACCTCTGATTTTATTTTTTAGATGAATATTAGATTAAAACTTATTATAATAACACAATAAAATGTTGATTTTGTAAGACTAAAAAAGTATTTTATATTTTTATCGTTCGGTAAAATGACCCATTTGGTTATTTTAATATTTGATATTCTTTTTTACTGAATAGCATTAAAGATATAATATTTACTAGCTGTTGAAGCGGCTTATGACCAATGCAAATACAAGATCATATTTATAAATCATGAAATTATAACAAGTGTACCTCGTTCACCCAACGTACATATTTTTTTTATTATAGAATCTGTTCATTCTAATCAATAGACAAAATCTAGTTTTCAAATACTATAAAATAAAGGAATTTGCTTTGAAAATGTATTTCCATCGCATATATAGTGAAAGCTTCTGATGAAATAGTCATAGCTGAAAATAACATAACTCCGGTGTCTTGGGAGCGAACAACTAGTAGCAAAACGGTGCTTTTATAGTTGTGTAGTTCAATATTCCACCAGACAAGAGAACTGTTTCATAGAAGGCGAGACTAGACTACAAATATAATTTATTAAAGTCACGACTTCATTCCATCGACTATGACGTGCGACTAAATTGCTTCGTAATTAAACTGTCGAATAAAAGATCAATAAACCTCGCGGTACTGGAACAAAAATGTTTTATAAAAATTGTTCGGCGATAAAGGTTTTATTAGACACGTAGGCAGCCGTGGAAACTTACCGAAGAGGGATTTAAAGATATACAATGAATATCAGCAGAGGTTTAACTGGAGGAACTAATAAGAGGCTCCGAGCCTGGGCCGCGGGTCAGTGCTTAATCCCGGGATATGAGACCGGGATCCCGGGGTCCTCTCTCTATTTAATGAACTTATTGATATTGGCGTTAATTTCGTCGGTGAATAGGAGTTAATTGAATATATCACGTGACGGATTTTGTTTAACTAATTAGTCGACCCTGTGTCGAAGTGCTCGAGTTATCTCATTAGGTAAGTATTTAATTCAGTGTGATGAGCTGAATCAAACAGATAACGGGTTTTGAGTTTTTTTTTTAATACACGTGTGCAATGATCTTTTCCTTGTCATTACTCGTTTCGGAACAAAGTTTCCATAATAACGTTTATTCGATATTGCTTACGACGCGACGTCATCGGAAATACCGCTAAATTATGTTATGATTGCAATACACTTACAAAACAGCAAATTATATCGTGAACTATATTAAAGTTAAGCAAACAAGCTCGGCCCATAATGAGACATAACGGTTGATGTCATTGTCTATCAATATAAACTATTTAAAGATTATACAACACGTCGCGGCCGGTGGCCGCTGCCATGCTGGTCACCGCTCACCAGTCCCCGTTTGCCGATCGCCGCGCCGGTCGCTCGGACCTAAACTTTCATTGCCATTATAAATGAAACCATTAAAAAACGAAAGAAGTGTTATTAGAGGAAAAGTAAAAAAGCAATTAATGTAATGGCAGGAAAGGTACAATGGGCCGACATTATGCAGATGAAACGTATCGCGCCGGTTTGATTCGACCGAAATCGTACGATCCCCTCATGTGTTTATTCCGCTCAAAGCTGCTCTTTCTATTCTTTCTGAGTTTCCACATATTTATTATCATAATTTACCATTGTGATCTCGTTTGCATGGTGATCAGGTAATGGAGGAAACCATAGAGCCTTTTTTTATCCTGGAGAAATGCGCACGCATACGGCAGTACCACGGGGCGATAGTGCAGTTATGTGGGACTCAAACCCACTAAAACTCCACGGTGTCCTCCTCTGCCGCTTATGGCGGGAACACGGGCACGCGTAAGCACTCATCCGCGAACCCGCCGCGGCTGTCCGTTACCAGACCCTCCTCTGGGGAGTACCCCCCATCACCGGCGCACCAGAACACATGGTACGCCATGACCACCCCGGGGACCAAACGAGCACATGGGCGTCAGACGACCCCGTGTCTGGGCACCCTTGGTCCCCCTGCGTCGGATCAGGTTAGTGGCCCTACCGCCTACCACTTTTCGGCCGCAGAGGATAGGGAGGGCGGCCAACGACATACCGATACTCCTCTCCCCCTGCGGCCCCACCGCGTCCGCCATCTGATGGTGGCGACCCCGTCAAAGCCGTGGAAGGCAGGGAAAGCGGCGCACCGCAATACCGGCACTCCTCTCCCGCAGCGGCCTCCACCCTTCAGCCGTGATGCCTCCCAGGCGACACCACAACCCACTTGGCCGCTATGACGAGGGCTTCCAGGCCCAAGCCCCGACGAGCATCCCCTCCTCGGGTTCCTCTTCGCTTCACCATGGGGATCTACGCCACAGCTACTGAGCCCCCCCGCAACGACAATGCGGGAACCCACCGGGGGGGAAAAAAGCCTATCAATTCCTTATCTTTTTACGCAAGTGATAATTATGTAAAGAACAGATAGCCATGGATTATCACCTCGTCTCGTCACGCATTATACAAAACAGTACTTATTGAAGGGAGCCTCGATTGAGATAATCTGGTCTCATAATTTATGATACCGTTTCTTCTTTGTAAGAAAGATGTCACATCATCGCTTTCATAAACAATCTGCTATATAAACCTACACACTAGTGCACCGCTCTCCATACGGGCATGTATGAACAAATCTCGGTGTCGTTTAATCAACCAGAACAATTTATTAGTAAACTCTTAAATACTCTAAATCAGTTGCAACAATAAGCGAGAGCTCAACAACTGCTCTTGTTGCGAGCCGAACCGGTCAGTTGCGGTGCGGTGCGGTGCGGACCGGCGCGAAATGTAAATCACACCGATAATTGTTTCCGCGAGCAACCCGCAGCGGGGCGCAGTGATGTTTACGCAAATAATTAACCCACTGCGTTTAGATCGCGCGCCGCGTCTGAACCGCGGTCACGGTGCATACACGACATTCGTACTAGTCCTAATAACGGACGTGTTGCACGTTTATTAACGATGAGCGCACCCGCTACTGTGGTTCGACCCAGTGGGGTTTGAATTAAATAAATACCTAAACTTGCTAGGTAGGGATCCTCTATGCTCAGGCGCGCCTCTCCATCACACAAAATTACGCACACATGCTGCGGAGGGGCGTATCATTTTAGATTCGACGAGCGTGACATGTATTAAAAAAAACAAAATTACATTTTTGATAAGATTCGCAGAAATATCACAATGAAACAAATAATATCTATCTACAACATTACAGCACAATCTAATTACATTACAATACGTCAGTAGATTGCGCTGTTTTAGGTTTAATGACTCCACTTTCCTAGATTATAATTCATCAGTATATCTCAATAGAATCACTTATTAAATCTTTGCTTCAATATTTAACCACGATTATTTTGTAATTTTGACTGATTAATTCTAAATCATTTTTTTTTTTATTAAGATAACAAGGAGAAATTGAGCTGTTTATCGCACGGAGTGGATTAAGATAATAATTAATCAATCAATTAATTAATTCTTGGTAATGGATATTTGATTCAGCTAACGTGGAAATGGAAACAGCAAATTTTCGTCGTTATTTTAAGACACTACTGATGTACGTTGAAGGAAAACATCGTGAGTAAACCTAGACTTAATAGTCTAAAACATCGTGAGTAAACCTAGACTTAATAGTCTAAAACATCGTGAGTAAACCTAGACTTAATAGTCTAAAATCTCCAACATGTAGTGAGCAAGCATAGTGACTTATGCTCATGCCTTCTCTATATGAGCGCTTCGCACTGCAGTGGGATAGTTACAGGTATTATTAACTTCATGGAAATGGTGAATTTATAAGATGGCATGACTTCAGCCCTTGACACCTGTCAAACAATATTAAATATCCCTTATGATTAGTCCAGCGACAGGCCCCGCACCTCGGTCGGCTGCTCCGCCGCAGCAGACGGCGCGGGGCCGGCGCGGGGTCGGCGCGGCGCAGCGCGGCGGTCCAGCCACCATACACATTAAACGAACTACAACACTTCCACGATCTTGTTTCTGAATTAGTCTCCTCTAGCCGCAGGACGCAACAGCTTAATAGCTTACCAAATAAAACTTTGCATCCACACCAAATCTTATTACTTTCAGAATATGGCCCAAATTTCGCTGAGTGAATGGCAGAGATAGTTTGTAAGGATTATCTTGAATGGGACGTCATCTCAGAAGTTAGGTTTAATTAAAGTTGCCACTGAGAGCCGGTCGCCACTTAAAGTCTCCGATTTCTAGTTTAGAATTGCAGTTTGGTAACTATTTGCATTTTGTACTATTCTCATTTATAGTCGGGTCGCTTGTTTACGTTTCAAATATTGGTCACGTTCCTTTAGCCAACGTTTGTGACCAACTTTTCTCCAACTCCAACAGTTCGATTAGTTACAAGTTACAACTAAAACTAACTAACAGTTATCACAGATGATATCGTTTCTTATAATCAAAGCATTAGATACTACTAATAACAATTAACTATTTTAACACAAACATTAATTATCAGTACGTTGCGCGTGCAATACCGCGGAAAAGCAGTTTGTAAATACCGCGTAACAGCAAAAACTACAAAATTGAAATTTCGCGGCTACAGATCCTTAGCGCTGATCCGCTTAAACTACTTCTCACAGAATTTTAATTAGCCAAAAAGAAACCTCGTAATTCAATTAAAACAATACCGCGGAACAGTACTAGTACAGTACCTACTTGTGTTTGAAGTTGGCGACAAGTCCGCGTATTTACGGGATGGGCGAACAAGTTGAAACACGATTAGTGCGTGCTCTCAAAAATAGTTATTTTGTAGTGAATAACAACCACGTAAGTACGTGTTTATTCTGTATAGTGTTTCGTTTCTAATATGTTTATGCTTCAATAGAGTAATTAAGTATAGTTCTTTAATAAAGATAAAGATATATTTATTTTGTAATAGATGATATTAAGGTCTTCTATGTAAGTAATTAGGATAATATTTTTAAGATTGTGAGTAGTAATAACCTGTAACACGTAGTTACGCGGTATTGATATTATATTATAATAGCTGTGTTTGTCATTTACGCGGTTTTTCTGGTGTAAGTTTTTGGTTTTTTTTATAAGATGAAGTTTAATTTGGTGTGTTATTTTTTCTACGATAATTTATCATGATAAATTGAAATTAAATAAAATAATAATGAATCCATTCGACATATCATTTCTGGTTGTTCTCGTCTTGCTAACGGCGAGTATTTACACAGACACAACCTAGTGGCTAGGATTATCAACCAGCAAATTTCTCTGAAATACAACCTTGTGGACGCAGAAGTACCATACTACAGGTATGTGCCCGACCCAGTTCTCGAGAATGGTCATATCACATTGTACTGGGATCGGTTTATCATCACCGACAGGACTATTGTTGCCAATAAGCCTGACATAGTGGTGATAAATCGATCAGAGCGTCTCACAATGATTGTTGATATCACTGTCCCACATGACGAGAACCTTGTGAAAGCCGAGAAAGATAAAGAAATTAAATATCAAGACTTGGCACACGAGGTTGTCGACATGTGGGAGGTTGACTCAGCAGTCATTGTGCCGATAGTCGTTACAGCCAATGGCTTAATAGCCAAGAGCCTCGACCAACATCTGACGAGGCTCTCGTTGGGCAGCTGGGTCAAGGGCCTGATACAGAAAGTAGTACTTCTGGACACGGCACGTATTGTCAGGAAGTTCCTCTCTCTGAGGCCCTGACCACCGGTAGCTTGGACCCTGTTCCCGATGCCGGTGGGCTACTATTTTTTATATTTTTAAATGTCTTTTTAATTTTTTTATAGAAATATTTAAAAATGTAAATAGTATGTAAGTAAATGAATAAAAGACATAATGATGTACTTAATTTGTTTTAAACCCGCGTATCTGCTAAAATTATAGTATTTTTAATGTCATTTGCTGGTACAAAACCGCGTAAGTGACTTTACACGAAATCTAAACAAGTTCTTAGATAATTCCAAGATAATGACAAGGGGTTATTTAAGCATTGCCAAATTGTAAATGTCTTTGACAAGGTACGTTTACGTGTTTTAAGTGAGAATTGCCATCGTTTAATTAATATTCGTAAATACGAAAGACCAAAGTCATTGCGTTGTTTAACCTACTTATCCACATTCATCTATACATATAATAAATCTGTAGACTTGGCGTGTCTGTACATAGCAAATATTTTGAAAAATCCTGGTTGGGGTGTTAAACGATAACCAATAGAACCCATTTTTAACATTTTTGGAATTTTTGTCTGTTTGTATGTTTATCTGTTTGTTTGTGCAAGCATCACGTAAAAACAACTGATCCAATGTTGTTGACTTTTATAACCAAATATTGTGCTTATCTCCATGTAACCTATCGTTTTTGTTTCATCGCAATCGGTTCACGCAATCAAAAGATATGCGAATTTTAAGTTTTCTAGAAGAACTTAGCATGTGCATGTTTATACCATTTATTTTCAATAGATGGCGTTACGTGTATCAAATCACGTTGTGAGGAAATATATTACAACGAATAAATCCACAGATTACCTAATATTGAATTGGTACCTATTCTCAGTCTACGGAAGGTCTATTGAAATGCTATCTTTATGAAGAAGGTACTAAGCTTTTATCAAAAAAAATCGAAGATATTGTTATTTAGAATTTATTAGGTACTTATCTATATGAATGGTAGTGGAAGAGAAATACACTCAATTTCATAAGTGAGTGTATTCATAATTGTTAATTGTGCAAGGCAATACGATAGATTAATTTGAAATAATTATCCAGTCTAACCTTAGGATACCGGCATTGGCCAGTTACTGGGTTGCGAAGGTCTGTTGGCAGTCGCTCCGTGTAAAATACTGGTATTCAGCCGCATCTGGTTAGACCGGAAGCTGACCCCAACATAGTTGGGAAAAAGCTAGGATGAAGAAGAAGAATTTGAAATACTCATATATTTTATTAATATTATCATAAATCTGTGGACTTGCCGTGTTTGACAATGGGAAATACTTTATACCTAAATAATAGTGGGAGTCGTTAAAAGATAAGAAAAAAAAATCCATTTCGATCATTTTTGGAATTTTTGTCTGTTTGTCGGTTTGTTTGTTTCAGTGTGATTGACTTTTATAGACAAATATTGAGCGTATCTCGGAGTAACATTTAGTTTCTGTTTCATCCTAATCGGTTCGCTCAATCTAAAGTTATTTAAAGTCATTAAGAAAACAATTAGCATCATTTGTTGTAACATATCTGCTCAATAGATGGCGTTGCGTGTATACTAAATTACGTAATCTATTTTCCGTTCAGTTTTAAACGTGTACAGTTTCCGGTTAGCTTATGTTATGCTATGAAGCTGCTTCTCGCACGATTAGCTCTCTCCTGTATACCTAAGCGATCTGAGCTATCTTTATGCACACATCCCTTTTT
This sequence comes from Amphipyra berbera, assembly GCA_910594945.2. Lineage (NCBI taxonomy): Eukaryota > Metazoa > Arthropoda > Insecta > Lepidoptera > Noctuidae > Amphipyra > Amphipyra berbera. The sequence goes on along the minus strand of OU343136.1, from coordinate 274,900 downwards.
TTATCGTTGGAAAATCCTCATCGATGTCCCTCGCCCAGGGAAGGCGAGGGGGTCTGCCGGAGTCTTACCGGCTAAATACCAACGGTGTTGACCTAAGGCCGGGGTCACGGGATTCGCTATTGCATGCACCGCAACCCCGGCAGGTCTTGGCCCAACAGCTTCTTCTGCTGGATCTCTCCAGTGGTGGGGCAATTTGATGAATAAAGTTGTAATGTTGTAATGTCTTTTGGTGAATAATGTTATTATTATAGGTTGTCACTAACAACACGAAAAAAAAACAAATAATAATTGTCCCCTGCCCTGCAACTTCCTTCTGAGAGGCGCACGCGGAATCCTCCCGGGCCTGTTACTGGTCGGGCGACGGGTCCCGTAACCCGCCGCCCGCAGGCCTGTCACTAGGATTGGCCGGAGATCTTCACGCGCCCTCCGGCACCCGGGGAGTCTAGCCGGAGAAGGGAGGGAAGAAGACGCCTCCCTCTCCCTCTCCGCTACCTCCTTGGTGACCATCACCTCTTCGCAAAAGGAAGCGACAGCCTCCCACGCACTCTCGCTCCCCACCATGGACAGAACCACAGCCAGAAGCGAGAGGTCACCACCCACTGCCGCTACCAGGTCACGGCGCTGCGCTGTCCACGCAGCGCACACTAACAACGTCTGCTGCACCGTGTCCTCCTGGCAGTCCACACAGTGGTGACATCCGAGCGTCTGCTCCCAGTCTATACGACACAGGTACTTCCCGAAACAGCCATGTCCGGAGAGTACCTGCGTCAGCCGGAAGCTGAGGGCGTCATGACGCCTCTCCAGACACATGCACTCATCCCTGGTGTTTCTACTGCTAACATTGTTCACAGGGAAACCTTATTATAATGGACCTGACTACTGATAGAAATACAACATATTTTGTTTAGTATAAATCCTAATTTTCAAATCTAACAAACTAAACATCTACTCAGCCTAAACCGTTGGTAAAAACATAAAGCACCCGAAGCTATGTGAGGTTTCCGTTTTTTATGTATTTTTTCATAGTTGTTAGAACAAACAAAGATTTTTTAAATCCACCTAATCTATACCTACATAATAATAATTTCAGTTAAGCAAGTAATGTTGTTCTACGACTTCTACGACTTCTACGCATACGAAGTTGCGGGCACAGCTAGTCGTACCTAAATCTAATAATGTTTATGGAGCGCGGACGTGGGAATGCATGATACCATCATAATATATGAATGATTTACCTATGAAAATCTGCAACGTATTAAGTGCGAAGAACTGCGCAAAGGTAATAAATAAAATATTTCTAGATTGCAGTATGATCTAGAAATAAATATATATGTACCTATCAAATTACTCATTAATTAATTAACTATTAATTAGTAGTGGCACCGAGTTGCCGTGTCTGGCCATACCGCTGTTAAGCCCGCGTTGGTTTGTGTGGTATGTTTAAGGTTTCAAAAATTATAGTAAACCGTTTATTTTTGTTGTAATAATACTGGCTTTATTTATTTATTTATAGTTAATTAAAGGGCCATTCTTCGAAAAATATTAAAAAAAAATTGAGAACGTCATTAGCATCATCCCAAAGTTAAGAATGCAGATGTTTAATATTATAATTATGATAATGAAAACTCAAACTATACCGCTGCAGTCAAGCAATAAGACAAGAATAAAAACAATCTGACAATACTATAACGTTAACAACCCGGGAGAAGAATGATTTGTTAAAATAATGCTAAAAAATTTCGAATATTCGCCCTAAAACGGCACAGGTCCAATTACATTAATTAACATAGAATTATAAATATTAAAATAAAATAAGCATTCAAATAACATACAATACAAAAATTAAATTCAAAGATATACAATTCGTGGATAAAATTATTAATAATTATTTGAGTAAATGGTTATGGTGATCAATTAAACACATCACAAACTAACGTACATAAATTAGCATCTAACAGTGGACACCCTCGCATATTGTCTCTCACAGAACACCAGACAAGCACGCATTGTTTTCTTCCATTCATCAGCAAACACACCACATTCAGGGTCGGCAGTCAGGAGGGCGTTTAGCATCCTTAGGGTTCGACATACTGGGGATTCGGCTCTAGCAACAGATTTAGACAGCGGTAGTGCAAACAGCTTATGACGGCGGTTTTGACGGTGCCCAAGGTATTTGTCGGGCACAAAAAGGCGGCAGAAAAGTCCGTGGAGTTCAGGGCAGTCAATACGACCGCTTAGGGTTTTACAGGCAATCGTCAGCTGATCAAAGCCCCTTCTTACCTCCAACGAATTGAAGCCCAATACCCCTAGGAGATAATTCGTTGGGTACAAGAATGGAAAGAAATAGTACAGCCTTTTATACAAGAATCTCAAGAAGGTTTTCTGAACTTTCTCAAGCATCAGTGTCTGAGACGCAGTATGCGGATGCCAGACACAGGCGCTGGACTCGAGTTTACTCCGAACCAAATTGGTGTATAGAAGTTTAATAATACTGGGATTGCGAAAGTCACGAGCGTTCCTCAAGACAAATCCCAGACGCCTGAAGGATTCCCTTGTAAGGGCAGACACGTGGTCTCTAAATGTCAGACTGCGGTCGAAAATCACTCCTAAGTCCTTAACTCTGGTGACACGAGTGATCACTATACCCCCCAAATTATAATCGTATTTTATCGGTCTCAACCCTCGACCATAAGTCATAACGCTGCATTTACCAATATTAAACAACAACTTGTTCGCAATGCTCCACTCATAGACGGTATCGATATCTTTTTGTAGGAGTTCGCAATCCTCCTCTGTCCTAATCTGCGCAGCTAGTTTTAGATCATCGGCATAAAGTAAACATTTAGCGAATCGAATCTTACAAATTAGGTCATTGATCATGATAAGAAACAGAGGCGGCCCTAATACGGATCCCTGACTCACGCCCGAGCGAGTGTAATAAGGCTTCGACTCAAAGCAGCCATGCCGAACGAACTGTTTGCGATCCCGTAGGTAGTCGGCGAAGAAGTTAAGAAGGCCGGATGAGAAGCCCGTAGCCCCTAATTTTGCCAAAAGCACATCGTTGTCCACTTTGTCGAAGGCTTTCCGGAAATCAAAATACAGAGTGTCGACCTGCCTACCGGATTCCAGGCTATTGGATATGAAGTCAACATTTATTTATTTATTTATTTTTACTTTAATTAAAACATGAATCAGCAGGTTTGTGTTCACGGAGCGACCAGGTCGAAAAGCATGTAGAGCATCAGAAAGATACATATTGGTTTGTTTACAGATAACAGTGTGAAGTGTATGTTCAAAGACCTTTGCAATGGTTGATAAAATAGCGATGGGTCTGTGTTCCTCGACAGATGTCTTGTCACTGGTTTTAGGGATGGGAGTAACACGTGAAGTCTTCCACAGCTCCAGATACACGCCTGACTGAAGAGCTAGATTAAAAACATGACATAAAGGGGCTGCTAATATACTGTTACATCCCTTAACTATATATGCAGGGATATTATCTGGGCCAACCGAACTGCAGGGTTTGAGTTTGGAAATACCCCTAACCACGTCCGGAGGGACTAAAATGGGTAGGGGAAAATTACCTCCCTCACTATTCACCGTGTTTGAATTCGGGTCCAACTCTGGTGTGTCCGGCAGAAATACGCTGGAAAAATACTCAGCAAATGCCTCAGCAGCTTTGACACCTGGATAGACCTTGCCCTCAAGCACAACGTTTGGCTCAAACCCACCCTTAGATCGCAGGCTTGAAATGTGCTGCCAGAACAGTTTTGGGTTTCTGCCTAGGCTGTTTTCCACATTAGAACAATGCAGTCTATATGCCTCCTCGGTTCTCACTTTTAATTCCGACCGCAGTGCGCTAAACTGAGCATATGTAGCATCACATCGGGATTGTTTCCATTTACTATGGAGTTTTGATTTACGTCGAGTGTCGCTTACGATATCTCTAGTAAACTAGACTGGGTACCGCCTATTACCAGAGGTCCTTCTCGTCTTCTTTGGAATAGAGGAATCAAATAAATTGTACATTAGATTATAAAACATACAAGCAGCGGTGGACGCGTCATTGCAGCGAAAAACGTCTTGCCATGGAGCAGAGCGAACACGATCGAACAATAATGTGTAGTCACCTTTGCAAAAGTTCCAATCTTTACTACGGTCAATATTGCTAGGGTGAAGTTTTCCATGTACCTTATGCCTTGGGATGGTAACAGCAATATCTAACGGAGGGTGATACAGATCAATCGGAACCAGTTCCGTCCCCTCGAGATACTCACAGTTTACAGCAGCGCCCTCCCGAGCTAACACTACATCTAACTTACTGCCACGCATATTCATCACCTCATTCATCTCTACCAGACTACAAAAGCTTAGAAAATAACAGTAGTAATTATTTACATTTACTGACGCACTTTTTAGATTAAGGTCGCCTAAAATAATCATAGTTCCCTTCAAACTGTGAATAATGTCTTCGACCTTGCAAAACCACGCCAGATAATCATCGTCAGTTGCACTAGGTTTATGTAAACAACACACACATATATATTTAAGCCATAACTTGTGATCTTAGCCCACAAATCTTCGGCGCAGGCCGTCTCAAGTTCATGTAGCCTATTCATGGTGACCCCAGGCCGCGCAGCAAGTAGCACACCACCACCCATGGTCACCCTGTCTCGTCTCGCCTGTCACCAGCCGATATTTCTGAGTCCTCCACTGAATTGCCCAGGTTTGTCTCGGTCATGGCTATCAAATCATGCTCAGCCAGTAATAAGCTTGACCTCCATATGGGGAGCTTGGTTTTGAGCTCACGCACATTCTGGTACAGTAAGCGCAGATAGACGTTGCGATCAGTACAACCGCGAGAGGCGGGAGCGACAAGTACGCAATAGGGCTTATTGGGTCTCATCGCTTCGGGCACGAAAATTACGGCGCCATGGTTTGACGCATATATCCTCAGCCCAGTTTTCAGGAGCCACAACTTGATCAGCCAATTTTGAGGGCACACACTTTATACTGTCTATAATATGTATTCAAAATTCTTCTTGTATTTTTTTATTTTTTTAATTATTACTAGGCCTGCGTTTGGCCGCCATCTCGCCTGATGTTAAGCGATGATGCGGTCTACGATGGAGCACGCTTGCCCAGAAGAAACCGATTCACTCGTGACTTGAAGACACCCAGATTGTAACTGTCGGGGAACACCCACTCTGGCAGCGCATTGCACTGTTTGGCGGTTTTCACAATGAAAGTGGATATATGATGGAATCAGGCGTTACTTTGCGGAAATCCATGATCTATAAATATACAATAAAATATTTAGTGTTAATTCCGCGAAAAAACAGTTGATCAAGCCTGAATGCAGTATGCAGAAGGTGCGATTAATTAATCGCACCTTCTGCATTTGCATATATTTGCGGGCGGGAGGGCGGTGCTGCATACTGCATTCAGGCTTGATCAACTGTTTTTTCGCGGAATTAACACTAAATATTTTATTGTATATTTATAGTTAATGAAAGTGGAATCAAAACGCTTCGTTCGGGTTTTTGGTATATCAACCATGAACCGATGGCGCTTTTTCGTGTTTCTGGCCGTCCGATAGAAAAAAGGGCAGGGGGGTATTAGATCATGCAGATCTGAAGCACACTCTCCGAAATGTGTCCGATAAAAAACCGATAGACTAGCAACTTTGCGCCGATGCTCAAGACTTTGGAGCTTGGTCTGAACAAGGGAGTCGTTGCTGATGTGCTTTTTGTACGCTTCTCAATGGACTCCAACGCCTCAAGCTGGTATTTGGCTGAGCCATCCCAAAGGTGCGAGCAGTACTCTATGCACGAACGAACCTGGGCTTTGTATAGTTGAAGTAACTGTTCCGACTGCCAAAAGGAGGCCATTCCAGCTGGCTCCTACTTTTCGAGATGTGTCTATACCGATAACTGACCATCTTGAGCTCTTGGGCGTTACTCTGACGTCGACTCTCAACTTTGGCTCCTATATTGAGTCCAAAGCTCAATTGGCTGCTAAAAAGCTAGGTGTCCTCTCGAAGGTGCGGCGGTACAACACGTCTTGTTCTATGTAACTAGGTTACCTGTTACTTCATTAAATAACAAACCTGATGAAACACATCTTTTCTTTTCTTCTCAAATACAAAATTACAACAAATCGTTATCAGCACGAAGCTCTAGTATTTGGTTTATTCAAGAAAAGTAATGCGTGTTTTCGTATTAATTTGTTGAAGTGATATTGTGCAATTTTTTTTTTGGGTACGAAATAAAATAGTTCTTCGTGTACTCTTCTGAGATGGCGAACCCAAATGGAGACACAAATGAGCGAAGTATGCGTAGCTCTTCAATTCCAACCTTCACCTTACATAATAGAGAAGGGTATAGTACGTGGAAATTTAAAATGCTGAATTATCTTATGCATGAGGAGTTGTGGGAAGCGATCAGTGGCTACCCAACAGGGATGAACGTTTCCAATGTCACAAAGATGAGGAGCGATCAGAAGGCACTAACAAAAATTTGTCTTACCCTTGAATAATCTGCAATTACGCATGTGCGAAGTGCAACCACGGCAGTTGAAGCATGGAAAGCTCTACAAAATGCTTATGAGGACAAAGGTATGGGTCGGCGTTTACATTTAGAACGGAAGTTATACAGATTGAGACTTGAAGACTTTGATAATAATATTGAGTCTTATATCAATACTGTTATTTCCACTGTCCAAGATTTGGCGGATATAGGCAAAGTAATAGATGATGCTTACATTGCTGCTATTCTATTGGGAGGTCTAACGTCGAGATATGACCCATTAATTATGGCTCTCGAAAATAGTAATGTTAACGTTACCAGCGAACTGGTGAAGTCCAAATTACTGAACGAAATGTCCAAGGAAAGCTCGATAAAACTGGAGAGAGCTATGAAGTCAAAAGTTGATGCCTCTTCTGTTGAGTCAAAGGCAAAGGAAATTGTGTGTTATGGTTGTGGAGAATCTGGTCACAAAAGACCAAACTGTCCTCTAAAGAAAAAGAAGGTCATGAAAAGGAAGAATTCAACTAATAAGGACTCGACCTCTGTGTCTGCTTTAGGAGCAACGAATAATTATGACATGGACAAATGGTACATTGATCCAGGCGCTACCAGACATATAACTTCAAGACGAGATTGGTTTGTAGACTTAAAGCCTATTGAAAACGAGGTAACAGTTGCAAACGGGACTAAGATTAACGCTGAAGGCATCGGTAAAATATCTTTAAATACCGAAAACAACGTCAATACAATTAATGATGCGATGTATGTACCTAACTTGCAAACAAATCTTCTATCTGTGAAGACAGCAGTAAAAAAAGGGTTTACTGTAATGTTTGATAAGTCTGGTTGTAATTTATTTAATTCAAAAACCTTCTCCTTTACAGGTGATGCGGTTCTACATGGCTCGCCCTGTGGTGGATTGTACACACTTGATTGTGCGGTGAATATTCCCCAATTTAGAGCCTATGATGTGCACTCTGATTCTATCTCTAAGTATCAGGTATGGCGTAAGCGTTTAGGTCATTTATGTCGCGTTGGTATGAATCTGTTGAAAAATAGTCATAAGGTTATTGATTATAAGGATGTGGATAAAAATCCATGTGTTGCTTGTGTTCAAGCGAAACAAGCTCGAAAACCGTTTAAGGCTCGATTTTACCAATGTCGGATAGCGTTTATCCAAGGAATAAGACAGACGTGCTGACAGAATTTCTATACGAAAGCTGTCAAAACGTCAAATTTATTCCTCGATTAAAGTTATTCGACGTTGGTGAAATCGGCACTTAAGCGATTACCTATAAAAGAGCAACTTCAATATTAGAACTGATCCACTCTGACCTTTGTGGACCAATGTCAGTTAGCTCTTTTCAGGGTAATAAATACTTTTTAATTTTTATAGACGATTTTTCGAGAACTATATTTATATATTTTATTTCTTCCAAAACAGAGGTAAAGGATAGATTTTGTCACTTCCAGTCTATGGTTGAAAGACAAACTGGAGCTCAAATTAAAACAATAAGGACGGATAATGGGAAGGAATTCGTCAATAGTGAATTCTCAAGTTATCTTAGATCTTGCGGTATTCAGCATCAAACTACGGTACCATATAGCCCTCAGCAAAATGGTGTTGCCGAGCGCACTAATCGCTCAATTGTAGTAAAGGCACGCTCTCTTATGGCTGAAAGCGATCTTTCTAAGGCTTTTTGGGAAGATGCTGTTCGAACGGCTGTGTATCTGAAGAATAGATGCCCACACCGTGCCTTAAATAATAAAACTCCCTACGAGTTGTGGAATGGTTGCAAAACAGACCTAATTAATCTCAGAGTTTTTGGGTGTAGAGCTCTTATACATATACTTTCTTGTCACCGTAAGAAATTGGATCTTAAAGCTGATGAAGCTATATTTGTAGGCTATACAGAAGATCCTAATAGTTATCTTTTTAGAAATTCATCTTGTCCTAGAACCTTACAAAAGTTTAGAGACGTTACATTTTTTGAAGATTGTTTTTATTCTTTAAATAATGTCAACAACACTATGACTTCTACTGAACCTTTAGTTCTTTCTAATAGTCTGCCTATACAGGAAGAAACCAGTACAGTTCAAGCGTCTTTTGAACATATTCCAGTAGCCACTGTTGAACCAGCTCCAGGCCATACTGCTGTCACTGAAAATCAGACTGCTGAAACTGATCAATTTTTTGAAGCAATTGAGGAAGCAGTAGTTTCTACTGGTCAAACTGATGGACAACGCATATATCCTTCAAGAGACCGGAAACCTCCTAATTACTTCTCATACCAAGTTTCTAGTCAAGCGTCTGATGAGCCTAGAACTTATAATGAGGCTATGTTGGCTGATGATGTTGAAAAGTGGCAGATGGCAATGACGGATGAATATAATTCATTGATGAAGCTGAAGACATTGAAATTGGTTGACAGAGAAAACAAGAAAGTTATACCATGTAAATGGGTTTATAAGTTAAAGAAAGATCAAGCAGGAAATGTTGTGAAGTACAAAGCAATATTAGTTGCTAAGGGATTTACCCAGACGCCAGGTGTAGATTATTCTGAGACATTTGCTCCTGTCGTACGGCACTCCTCCTTGCGTACTCTACTGGCTCTCGCAGTCGAATTGGATTTGAAGATGCGTCACTTGGACGTTAATACTGCATTTTTAAATGGAGATTTGCAAGAGAAGGTCTACATGGAGCAACCTCAAGGTTTTAAAGTAAAAGGAATCGAGAACAAAGTGTGTCTCTTACAAAAATCCTTGTATGGACTTAAACAAGCTCCACGTGCCTGGAATATAAAGTTAGATGAAACTCTTTCATCTTTTGGTTTTATGAAAACTCCATCTGAGCCTTGTGTGTATACCAAATTTTTTGGAAAAGAGTTGGTTATCGTTGCAGTCTTTGTCGATGACATAATTGTTTTTTACAGTAATGACAAGACGTTTGACATCGTCAAAGATGACTTGCAAAAATATTTTTCGTTAAAAGATTTGGGCTATTTAAGCTATTATCTTGGTTTAAATATAATCAGAAAAAATGATGAAATAAAAGTAAATCAGAAAAATTATATAAATAATCTTTTACAAAAGTTTGGAATGGAGAATTGTAAAACTTGTACAACACCACTAACTGGAAAACTGGAGACAGTTCGGTTTCATGGGCCTCGCGGAAGCAGCAAACCGTGGCTTTGTCCTCAGCGGAAGCCGAGTATATGGCAATAACTGAACTGAAGCTACGAAGGAAGCGATTTATTTAAGGAGGTTTATCACTGAAGTAATTTCAGATCCTATGGTAAGGCAAAGGTTATTACCTAATACCGTAACTATTTGTACCGATAGTCAGAGTGCACAGAGTTTAGCCTTAAATCCGGTACACCACCATAGGACGAAACATATAGATACCAGATATCACTTTATTAGAGAAAAGATAAGTGATAATTCGGTAAACTTAAAATATACCAAATCAAGTGATATGCCAGCTGACATCTTAACTAAACGATTGCAGCGTGTGGCACATTGTAGATGTGTACTTGGCTTAGGTTTAGTGTAAATATATTTTTACACGTTTACTTCAGTACAGTTTACTATACATTTTCATACTTTTTTTTTTTTAAATTGGTATATTTACAGTCCATTTTTATATGTTTGTGAGAATTTTGATTAAGGGGGCGAATTGTTGTAATAATACTGGCTTTATACTGTCTATAATATGTATTCGAAATTCTTCTTGTTTTATGTAACTAGGTTACCTGTTACTTCATTAAATAACAAACCTGATGAAACACATCTTTTCTTTTCTAATACAAAATTACAACAATTTTGATTAATAAAAAAAAGTCTAATAAAGTAGTTTTTCGTTAAATTTCCATAAAATAAGTAGCAAATAAGCTGTTATAAGGTTCTGTCGGTAATATAGTTATAAATTCCCAAGTTATTAAGTTTTTTCTTCTTCCAGTAAAATTCTAAAAATGTAGATACGCGGTATTTACAAACTGCTCTTTCGCGGTATTGCACGCGCGACAACGAGTAAAGGGTTTACATATACATCCGGAGAAAAGATTTTTGTGTAAACAATTCTAAAACTTTTTTTTTCAATACCAGCTATGAACTTCGTCCGATGGTATTATTTTTTGACACAATGAGCTATCGGATTGTAAAGTTTTCATGTAAATTGCATGTGTAACCCCTATAGGTATGCATTTATTTCTTCAGCCACCAGTTTTATTCTTTATTGATTGCAAAAATGTGGTACAAAGATGTCTTTTACTATTACACAAATACCCAATATTAAGAAGGCCTTATAAATAATAGGATACACTAAAAACAGTTGGCTATGTGCGAGCGAAAATTAATATCATTCTAACGTAAATCTGTACCAAAACAAACTAAGTTGTTCGTAACATTAGTACGATAGCATCCATCTCGGAGGCTATTATAAACTTAAACGACATAAAACTCGATATTATAAAGTAAGAAGTACTTTAACCGTAGAGCGACCATTTATCACAGCCATAACGTGACGAATAACAGGCAGTGTAACAGAAGATACACTACGTAAGTACAATACGTGAAATGCACACAAAAATGAAGTAATTAATAAGAAGTAAGAAATAAATATTATAAACTTAGAGAAAAACCTTCGTGCTAGTTGTTCTCCGTAGATCTAGCCTGTTATAATTACACAATCAGCCTATTACTGTCACTCTACTGGGCACGGACCTCTTCTCAAAATGAGAAGGGCTTAGGATTTAGTCCACCACGCTGGCCTGGTGCAGGTTGACGAACTGGTATACCATCGAGGTCTTTTCTTTCTTGACTTACTCTCTGTTATACAGATTCTGTCAATACGTTTTCCTTCACTGTTTCCGCAAGTGGTAATCAAATTCTGATCCGCATACGAATTCGAAAAATCGAGGTGCGGGCCGGGGTCGAACTCAGGCATTCTTACATGAAAGGCTAACTTTTAAGCTAGGCTATCACTGCTTACACCCTTATTCTAAGACGTTCCTCCAAAACTTACTCGACTCATACTCGACTCAGGACGGCCTCGAAAACACCTTCAGAATTGTATTCTTAGTCGCAATTTCGAGTGAAGTTTGAGGTTCCTCGACTGGGGAATCCTCAAATGAGTCGAGGTAGAGTGGAGTCATTACGTCATAATTTTGTTTATCTGCATCGCGCAAATAACGCCGCGTTATATAGTTATTTATTATTATTTATTCTTTATTGTACACAAGAAAAATTACAGCAATAAAACTACAATTTAGTGAAGTTATGTACAAAGGCGAGCTTAACTCAAAAATGAATTTTCTACCAGCAAACCTTTGAGTGATAGAGAGAGATTGATTATGTGGTTGAAGGCAAATTCCAGTGTACAATTGTCTTATTTATTTCTACTTATTTATGCTATAAAATATAATATACCTAAATAAATATATAATAAGAAAATATATACATATATACATAAATATATATATAAATCATATAGGTAATAAACCTACATAGATAATAATACATATTAATCATTCAGAAAGGCAATTCTTCCTAATTCTACTCTTGAAAACGTTAAGAGAAGGGCTGTCGCGAAGTGAATGTGGGAGAGAGTTCCAAAGACGCACTGCACGAATAGTGAAATAACCATCATAAGTGAAGTGTGAAGTGTGTCGCGGAGTACGGAGCAAAAGAGAAGCAGCCGAGCGACAAGGTAAGTTGTAAGGATTATCGTAAGCACATTCAATAAAGTCTTCAAAATTAATTTTTGTTACATACAAACTTTGACAGTTCCTTCCTTAAGGTAGGTTCCGAGGTACCTAGAGTTTGACAGATGATTCCTTACTTCGACTGAGGAAAAATCTCGAGTCGAGGACGTTTATGTCAACTATAACTATCGATGGTAGTGAGAAAGGCTGAGTCGAGGTGGAGTCGAGTCGAATAAGTTTTGGAGGATCGTCTTAGAATACGGGTGTTAGTCCGTTATAAACCTTTTTGAATTTGATTATATTAGCGTTACTGTGTTTGTGAAGCGGTGTTGTTAAGTATGACACAGTCTTTTGGTCTGTGATGATCATCACCTACGCGTTAATGTGTGTTATGTTAATCTTCTGAACTTATGTACTTTGTTCTCGTACACTCAGTAGGTACTTATCTGCCAGTTTCAATTATATTGAACAGAAATAAATTAGCCGGTATGCGCCAAATAACAAGAGTAATAAATCTCGCGGGGCTACCGTATCGACACCATCTAGATACTCGGTGCTCAGTACTTAATCGGAGCTAGTATCGACATGACGTGAGAATAAGCGACAGCATACTGGTGTATACATTTTCTCTCATATGCTACGATACAATGGGCCAAACATGTCTATCACAGCCATTCATCGTTTACTGTAGCAGTCTGTGGAGACAGTCGATGTCAAATAGTAAAAATGTGTCAACATCTCAAGTAGTTTACACACGTGGTCACGTTCGAAAGTGGCGCGCAGTGTACAGTAACTCCTAATAACTTGAATACAATTTAATATAATGTTAGCAGCCTCGGAAGTACGTAACTATAAGTTAGTTTAAACAATGTAATAGACATTGAGTATGCAGACCACACCGCAGCGTAGGGCGGGGCTGAACGAAGGCTGTAATGTATCTTGCTGAATACAAAATGTATTCCTAGTTCTGTGGTAACTACGGCTCATTTATAAAAGAGTACATACCTACTTTAACTACACTAATGCGCTTAAGAATAACCTAACGTACTCAGTAGTAATAACTTTACCTAATTAGTTAGAAAATGTGGAACCGGCGGTGGTTTATTTTCATTCTGCTCAGCATATTGCATTCTTATGCTAGGATCTCTCACAAATGCGAGATTATGCTCGTAATGTGCTGACTAATTGTTTCGGTAATGGTGGCGCCAGTCCTTGTAAATCGAACTACATGTGCCACTATCTCTAATAGGGCAAACCGCAGATAGATAGTAATTCGTTATTGAAAACGATCGTAAGTCTCCTTAGTGAGGGGTGGCGTGCGCCTCACAGAGCAAGTGAGACAGTACATAGAATGTTGTACACTTTTCCGTTATAATGCTTATTGTTCACAGCCATTTAGTAAGTATCTGATGCACACGTGCCGTGAATTTACATTCGGTTGTAAGGTGGCGTGGCAAACGTCAAATATAACATCAAATTTATAATGTTTTGAATAGGGCTTAAATTGGCTCAACAAAAGACTTTCAACAAAATCACACAATACAATTTAACATTTGCATTTTAACTGTGTGAATAAGTGACACTAAACATACCTACGTATATATATTATTATTATACGTACTCCGCAGATCGGGATGACCAGTAAAACTAAACCTATTAATAGAAAAGTCCACAACGTTTCACATCTGCAAAGTCTCTAAGTAGAACACGTAATTATGACTGCTTTTAAATAGAATTCAGTGTAAAATACAAACTACCCAATCTTATGTAAATTAGTTCCCGCTGATCTCTGTAGGACGCGGCAGGGGTGTGTAAACTCGGCGCGTTGTACCTCACTCGTGAAAGCTTTTACTTTTGCTAAATTATCAAACGCTTGCGTCCGTGTGTCGGTTCATTTCGACAGTCAGAGCGTGCACACATACATACACATACAAAACTCAGGAGGTGACTAAAGGTGACCACAGACTTGTCATCACCACAAACGGTCCACACAACGACTGAGATTACTCTTTGCATTTACGCAGCAACCTCGCACACAGGCCCTCAACGTATGCATTACTTAGCTGTCAATATCTTGAATTATTATGAAAATTGCTCGGCCCACGCTTGTGGTAAGAAGTGTGCGCGCTCCTTAAGGGCAGGATGGGAGGAAACACCGTAAATTGAGTCGTGTGTTAATGTATTTATTTACATCCGAGCGCATTCGGGCCCGCAGTCGCTACAGATCGTATAATACTCGCTAACGTTATTAACACGCTTCCTCAGAGTTCAGTCGAATTACTAAGCTGAGACCGCTCCCCAATGTCTGTTTATAAGGATTTTAACATACTTACATACTGTATATAACATGGTAAATGTTGACTTTGACCCTTCGACGAGCCCCATACACCGCTACAGCGAAAAGGATAGGTCATTAAAGTTTGACTACAGTTTGATTTTGTTTACACACCATTACTTATTTCATCTCAATTATGTTCCTGGACTTTGGTCACTACATATCTAATAAATTATGTCACGCAGTGAAACTACAGTTTAATATTTAGTAACCGAGAGAGCAAATTAGGAAGAGGACAGCTAAACATTGAGACACATTGAAACCTATTCCTAACAGGGGATGAAAATGGATTGAAAGTAGGGTGAAGTTGACTTCGCCCCTACCTGACTACTCCACTCGTACTGTATCCTACTAACTCTTATTAAACTGTTATAAGTAAACAAATAACATAGAAACTTAAGAAATCACTCCAATTAGAAAAACATTGGCGCCATAACCCGTAATGCAAATAACATGAGTCGCAATTAGCGGCGTTGACATTATTACATTAGTTGCGCAGGAAATACGCGGGCGTCACGCCGCGCCGGGCGGCGCTGACGACGGCGGCGCGACTCAACGGAGTTAATTATAGTACCCACCGTGCATGGCACATCGGCGTAATAATGTGTATGTAAAAAAACATACCTTCGCGTGGGAGTCAAGAATTCTGGTCTCAGTCGATGCTAACAATACAAAAACTAAGACATACTTTCTACTAAATTAGAGCGGTCATTGGAGCCATACATAATTATATAGTTAATTTGTTATTCCTATATGAAGTTCAGTGATTAAACCTATACTCGAAAGTAGCCATATTAGTATTATTTACAAACGCCCTTATCCAGTTTGTTTTATTTGCGACGGCACTGGAATGTACAAGTACCTTCATTATAATGAGTTATTTTGTAAATTTTCTTTACAAAATATATACCCGACGTCAGCCTAAGTCAGATATTATGACACAAAGTTTCCATGCAGGTATACTTAGTGAACAAGCGGCTACGAGTAGCCCCATCGTTAGAACATTACACGCTCGCACAACCTGCGTTAAATAAGCGCCGCCGCGCCGCGCCGCTCAGCCGCACCACGTCATCTACGCAGCGAGTCCGGGGCCACGAAATTAGTGGACAAAGTGGAGAGCAAGGGACTTATTTGGAGATTATTATGCTATTTATTTACTACTTGCCATACTGAGGCAAACTTTAAAAGTAACATTTTTATAAACACGAATCCGGCAATCTTTATACAAATAAATACTGTCTAACCTATATTTTTATTCTAAAAGTTATTCTTTAATTATGTCAGACTATGTTTATACCAAAAATAAAGTGCATTAAATTCAATAAAATATATGATAACTAGCTGTGTCCTCACTGCTCCGCCCGTAGCCTATGTTACTCAGTGATAATGTAGCTTTCTAACCGCGAAAGAATTTTTGAAATCGGTCCAGTAGTTTTTAAGTTTATTCGTTACATACAAAAATCCAAAAATCCAAAATTAAAAATCTTTCCTCTTTATAATATTAGTATAGATGATAGCATAACTGGGTTGCGGAGGTCTGATGGCAGTCGCTCCGTGTAAAATACTGGTATTCAGCCGCATCTGGTTAGACTGGAAGCTGACCCCAACACGGTTGGGAAAGGCTAGACAGAAGGATGATACTGATAGCATCGTCTCTTTACACTATCAACATCAAATTAATTTCACTGTTTCTAACGGAATATATTTTATTGAAATTAAGTTCCTGACACACATTTAAGTATGTTATCAACGTTAGTCTAGACAAAATAATCTTATTTCCTCTTGAATCTAAATTACCTATGTTGTATGTTGAAAAAAGTACGCATTAGAATTAGGTCTATAACTTATTCCATATTTACGACTTTTACATGTTTTTAACAGATTTTTATTAGGACACGTGTATTATGGGGAGCACTTTAAGGTTTTGCCAGTTGAGGTATTGAACGGCAACTTCCCTTTCCACTAGATCAATAATACAATTCTTCTGATCAACCCATAATCGCCATTTCTCGTCAAGATCTCTCCCCTGTTTGTGATGTGGTTTCCACCATTATGCTAAATGTTTCAAGGCAGCGATGCAAATGAATGCCAGGAGCCGTCAGTAACGGCCACTTTGTACAGATAATTGCTTCGTAATTTTACTGTTACACTAATTGCAATCGCCCGTGGCTACCCCACTGCACTTTATTTAAATACAAGGAGTATTTACTTACTTAAGAAAGGTCTATCTTAAACCATTGTGAAACAAGATTAAAACAGACTATTAATAAAACTTTGAACGTTGATCAATGATACATTAGAGATTATGACGAATGCTACTTTGAGTAATGGCTTCCTCGTTAGATATCCATCTAAGAGGGTTGACAAAATATTCTAAATAAGAATATTAAATGTGCTATGATTAACGATAACCAAACCAAACATCAGTCACAATACGAAAAAATATGTGCTTTTGTAAACTTAAACTTTATTTTGAGTTGTCATTTTCTTGGTTCAAGGGTGTATTTATGTTTATTATATTTTATTAATTTAACCATAATTTTGTGTAAAACGCCACACCTTTAACTTAACATAATTGATCGTTTATATCTCTGGTCTAGCAGCCTCATGGTACGCGGGTCCGCGCGCCGCCACTAGTCCGCACCGCGTCGTTACGAGTACGTACGCGAGCACGTGAGCGACACTTAAACTCCTATTATCACACATAACGCGAACAATCCGCTAATGTCCCCCTCCCTCCTCGCCTACCTCTCAGATTTACATATAATTGCGCACGCGGCGTCATTACTCCTTACCATAAAGCGCAGCCCACACCACCAGCTGGCAGGCGAAGCGAGGCGAGGGAAACTATATAAACTAAGCGAGCTAAACTATGTGGGTTCACACCGAAAATTACAGACGGGGAGGCGAGCGAGCGGGCGGGAGAGCGAGGGGAGCGTTTCATCTTTGACACTCGCGCGCAATTGCATAGCGCACGAGCGAGCGAGCGAGCCGGGCGAGCATCGTTTCACCTCTTTTCATACAGAGCTAAGCTACGCTAACGAGGTAAACGATAGCATCACTGGCATCGTCGGATATTTCGTTCGCATCGTTTGTATCGCTGACGTAGCTTATCTCTGTAATTCGCGGTGTGAAAAGTATGCGGTATGGAAAGAGGTGATCGCCTGGCTCGCTCGCCCGCCCACCAGCTGGCGGTGTAGCCTGCGCTTAAGGCACATTTTACACGCTGATACTTGACTTCTTATATCCATTGCCGGGTGCACGCACACTAAAGTAAAGTTCGTTTACAGGAAAGTTGTCGATGTATCACTTACGATTCTCTTTGGAACACACGCAAGGTTACGATAATGAGCGTTGTGTATGTGTGCGTGCACTTGCGATAAAGTCAAGAAGTGAAGTCTTAGTTAGATATCTGTGGCATAGGATGTAGTCTGAGACCACGATATACCAGCGATGCGTACTGTTGTTAATAGAACACGACCCAGTCACTAAACGACCGCTAGTTTGCGTCACAAGCGTGTTTCATGATAAGTGTTTCGGCCGTGTAGGCTACGCGATTATTATTGCAGGGCTGAAGAAATATTGTCGCGGGAAATGTGTTGGCGGTTTACAACTGTCATGTTATTTATTTATTATTTATTTATTTATTTAAAACTCTTAAACTATCATTACAGGTTTAGAAACCTAATGCGATAGCTAAGCCTACTTATAATATTAACCATTTTAAATAACACTATTACTAACAATTACAAATAACTACACAATACCTTAACACAAAATTACTTATAACTAAAACAATACAATTATAACAATACAATCTTCAAAGAAAATTAACATACATATGTTTTACACAAACATAACAATAAAAAACAATAAACATAACATTACACTAATTGTTGCTTTCATAACATATTATGTATAAACTTACTCTTGCAAGTTCACTAAAGTAACACGAAAAAATGTCCAACCTATTCTGAATTTCGTTAACAGTACGAATTGCTCGCGTGAGAGGTGCTTTGGCCAGCAGGTTGGTTCTGGCAGTTGGCACAGCCAGCAGTGGCGGGCGCCGCCGCCTCCACACGTAGCGGTCTGGTACAGAGAACCGCAAGCACTGAAGCACTCCCGGATTGTGCTCCTTACCCCGGATTAATTTAATTAAATAGACAACAAGAGTAAACTGTCGTCGCACCCTTAACTCATTGTACCCGACCATGCCCAGTACAAACAGGGTGGGGTACATCAGCGGGTACAATGGATAAACCCCGTACAGTCTGAAGTACAAGTGACGCGTGAACTTATTCTGTACGCGCTCCAGCATGACAGAGTACTTGGCTTCATGTGGAGCCCATATGACAGCACCATACTCCAAGTGACTCCTGACTAGAGCGTCGTATAATACCCGTATGGTCGTAATATTAGTGAACCCCTGTGACTGCCTAAGTACAAAGCCGAGGTTTCTGTACGCTCTCTTACATATCTTAATGATAGATTCTGTTAAGAGTAATATACTGTGACCTACGCCTACGGGAAATGTGTTGGCGGTTTACAACTGTCATGTTAGATTCTGTTAAGAGTAATATTCTGTGACCTACGCCTACGGGAAATGTGTTGGCGGTTTACAACTGTCATGTTAGATTCTGTTAAGAGTACTATTCTGTGACCTACGCCTACGGGAAATGTGTTGGCGGTTTACAACTGTCATGTTAGATTCTGTTAAGAGTACTATTCTGTGACCTACGCCTACGGGAAATGTGTTGGCGGTTTACAACTGTCATGTTAGATTCTGTTAAGAGTAATATTCTGTGACCTACGCCTACGGGAAATGTGTTGGCGGTTTACAACTGTCATGTTAGATTCTGTTAAGAGTAATATTCTGTGACCTGCGCCTACGCGCCTACGCTCGCAGAAGGGATTAGTATAGTTGTGTTAATTTTAGTAGATTTAGTACGCAATGTTCATATTAGAATTAAGCAGATACAGTGCGTCTTTTATAGATAGGTACTACTACTACGCAGAGATTGGCAGATTAGTGATAAACATGGGCACAGGTGAATGGTACTGCCAATCTGTCTGATATGATCCATATACCTACTTATAAACTAAGAACACACGATCAATCTTCTACATTAAAAACGGAATCATTAAATTTATTAAATGATCTTGGGCCAGCGATCGACTTCTGAGCTGATTGATTTATTGATTACCTAGTCTTTAATTATTCAAAAAATTGCAAAAATGTCGCAAGAAGGCAGCACAGTGTTGCTACCTATTCAAACAACACACTGATCTTAATTCACGTATACAAAGTGGTAAATGATCACATTTTCGATAATCTTGCGACAAGTTGTCGGTTTGTGTGTAATCGCGTGACAAATACCGCGTACGGCGCGTCACCGCGTCATTCGTACTCGCATTATGAGCTTAGCCGACAAATTAGTCGCGTATTTACTACGCACTGTTTATCGACGCTAGTATTTGTCACTAAGTGCTAATTATTTAAAGTTCACACTTTGGTTTAATCCACGTCATTTCATTTAAATACATAATTGCGCGGCCTATTCATTTTATTTACCACTAATGCGTGTTCATCTAGTATTTAACATTTACGAATTACTATATATATATTTGAATTACTATGTATATATTTGAATACTTACTAAGTTAGGCCCGCGACGTCGTCCGCGTAGAGTTCGGATATAGACGTTGGTTCACTTTAAACGGAGAGCATTAAGTTGTTATTTGATTTGAAGAGTATTTATACAAAGTTTTAAGTCGATAAACACAGTACACATAACAATACAAATTTAAATATACCGTAGCACTCCTTATTGGATGTTGTTTTAAATCCTAAAATATGTGTTTTATTATTGAGTTAGTCATCAAAAATATTATTATAATTATAACTTTACGAATTACCCCATATCAATCTCCATCCAATTTTGATTTGAGAAACTTTATGTGAAATATTCGTCTTGAGAAGAACTTAATCATCAACACTTAACTAATTATCTTTTCTACCGTTGCTTCGAGTGGAACACTATACCGATTTAATGTTAAGAAAACTTTAAAAATGGCTCGACGGCAAATAAAATATAGTTCTGAACAGGATTATCTATAACAAAGTTCTGAGCCAGCTTCAAGTTAGCAAGTTCTGAAAATCGGCTCTAGCGGAATCCTTATTATACTAAATTATACACTCACTTATTCATCCACTTCATTCTCATCTTTATTTTATTAATTTTAACTTTAAAAATGATACCTTGAATATTTATTCTGACACCTTTTTCTAATTTTTCCTTTACACCGAAGCGCGTTGCAAAATGTGAACGACAATATCACAAATATTACATTGTTTGATAATAACAACCTATGATAACGATAAGAACAGAGGTGAAAACTTTTTACAAAAAAAGAAAGGAAAACATGTGAACTGATATGATTCAGGTGTCAAAGTCACAAGTACATACAAGTCAATGACAAAGAACAAAAACCATAATTGTTGAACAAAAACAATACAGAAAGTTAATTGTAGCGGTGTATGAGGAGCCTCATGCTCAGCAGTAGACAGTTATGGGCTGAGCTGACGGTCATGTTGATACGAGTACGTACCTAGGTACCTAATAAGGTGCAATATCAATTGCTTGTCCGGTGTCCCTCGTATCAATCAGTGGTATAGACGCGATCTGTTTGTCCATCAAGATCTCCATCATTCACCTTTACTTCACACAGGTACCAACTACGTAGGTAGGTACTTGAGTTTACAGTTTTTCTGGCGGCGAACAGTAAAAATGTTTGAAATACGATAGTGAGGATATGGGGATAAAAAGATTAAGATACGGTTTATTAGGTATCGAATAGATTGCCTAGGTATTGGTTTATGTAAGTAAAATTAGTTAGACAGGTTTTATGTAAGTAAAATTAGGTTAAAACTTTGTTTATTATTTAATTATTCCCGTCAAATATAAGTATTTTTTTATTATTTTTAAGGAAACGTTGCCCCACACTAGGATTTGTTCTGTATCGTGGGTGCGTTTACAGACACAATTTTTTACATGCACTAACGCCCAGACCCGGAACAACTACCTGTAGGCCATACAAATATTTGTTCCGTGCGGGAATCGAATCCACGACCCGTAGCACAGAAGTCAATCGCTCAGCCACTGCACCAAATGTGTCGTCAAACAAGTATAGTGATATCATCACTAGATTCATGTCTGTGGATAATATATACTCTTAGCGGAAATTACAAAGTGTATCAGATAAGTAGCTATCTGTATCATAACTGTAAGTACGCAACTGTAACATAAACTGCTCATATCTCGTTCCCACAAATAGTGTAACACCGGTGGGCGCTCCTGAGGTGTAATTGTTGGATTTAGAGCAATTGCGCGCAAACTGCGGCGCACGAAAAAGTGTATTTGTTATAGTAGGTGATGACAATTTCGTTATTTCGGTTAAAGGAACGATAGTTAAACTCTATCAGCTCAAGTTTAATTGTGATTCAAATCCCAAATCTGCATGGACGAATAACGCTTGATGACAGAACTTGTTTACTAACGGATCATAGCAATGTGATGAGTATTAATAAGTACTATGTACTAAGGACACTAATAACTACTATGTACTAAGGACACTAGTAACTACTATGTACTAAGGACACTAATAACTACTATGTACTATAATAAGGACACTAATCACGTAAACCGAGAACAACTACCAGTATATTTTAAATTTTAGAAATCTCAGTTGGTAATTGTGATGATCCATCTATATTCCAATTACACTACAATATTTATCAAAAGCCCCGATTGCGATCGAACCGTCACGATAACGTTTACCTCAGAGAACCACTTTAACCGTCGCCCTCGGGAATAGCCCAACGAAACGTCTTCGGATATTGGAGTTCCACGTAGAGGTCTCGTAAATTAGTGGAATCTGAAGCTATGGGAACAATCAGTATAATTTGCATTATAAAGGCCCGGCCTCGGCTCCTCGGCTCCTCGGCTGCTCGGCGCCAAGCCGGGAATTTTTCTTATTTTCCCGACCGACTTTTTTAAATCTCACCTTGATCCACGCAATGAGTTCGCAAATTACGTGGATATTCCATGCATACGAATCACCCGCGGCCTTCAGAGAGTATCGTAATCTACTAACACTACCTTCATCATAACTTATCATACCACAAAATCTCCAGCCGAACAACTTTGCTGAATGCTCATACGATATTAAAATAGCCATAAATACAGAATACACGTCACCAATAGCCACCAAAAGTCGTTAGAGCTTCTTACGGTCTACACAGGCCATCCAAGATACACCGCCTAAAGAAAGAAGAAAGCTGTGGGAAGAGAAGCATCCGCCACCCCCTGACTTTGTGAAACCTCAGGAACATCTGCCTCCCGGACGTGAACTGCAGTGGCTTGTATGGAAAACACTCAATCGATTGCGTGTCCAAATAGGCCGCTGCAAACACAATTTGGCAAAGTGGGGGATCATTGATCACTCCAACACCCAGTATGAGTGCGGTGCTCCTGTCCAGACTATGTTCCACTTGCTGGACTGTCCCAAATGTCCGTCCACCTGCACCTTAGATGATCTGAAGAGCGCCACCGAAGCTGCAATTAATGTGGCCACCTACTGGGCGCAAGCATTATAATTAATACATCATGAAGTACCGTCGATACGAAAAGAAGAAGAAGACCAATAGCCATTGACTTGAATTATTGAAGTCATAATAATAAGTTTTTAACTTTTCTATTGACAATAATAATACCTTTTATAGACAAAAAGACGTCGCCAAGAATTATGTGTGGAAACTCTTGATATTTGAGTCAACAAACACAACTATGAATGCTCCGATATCATAGTTCTATATAGCAACAGCTTTTGTTAATTCGAATCAAAATCTACCCACTCGAAAACTTATATGATTGACATTTTATACCTATAGACATTAGATAGTCATATGTAGCTAGACTGGTGAATATATTTTAAATTGACCTTTGATGTGTTTCGCACAATGTGAGTAGAAGTACTACGCTAGTCGTCGAGAGTTCGATCGTCAACTTGAACAACTTTCCAATATTCATTCTTGGCTCCCATCGAATAGAATACGGAAAATGAAAACGTTTAATAAACAATTTTCTTTATTATTATTAAAAAAGTACCCGATCGTAGTTCGCAAAATTGCATCGCACACCCGCTTTAATTTCATCAAAAACTTAATCCAATCTCGGCACATAATGAAATGTCCACGAAATGAATTTCGCCGGGGGGAAATTGTTTTATCCCTGTTTTGCGAAGTTATTATAATATGTTAGGGCGTGTTGTGTGCGGGCGGCGCAGACTATACTCTATTTATATAGGTATTATGCAAATACTTGACTTGTTACATTTGCCTCCCAGCGCATGTACACATACGCAGCAATCGTGAACACAGACTTTCAAAGCGGGTGTTTCAAGTGAGCCCCCTACTATCTTGTTGAGATCTGCGATGCTGGACTTGACATTTGTGTGCGTGCTTCGAACTATGAATATAGGAAGTCAAGTATCTGTCTAGAATGTAGTCTGTGGCGGTATGGAGCCAGTGTCTTGCTCGTTCCCACTTTTCGACTAACCTTGTAAATCCGCTTTTATGAGCC
This sequence comes from Amphipyra berbera, assembly GCA_910594945.2. NCBI lineage: Eukaryota > Metazoa > Arthropoda > Insecta > Lepidoptera > Noctuidae > Amphipyra > Amphipyra berbera. Next base: position 250,695 of record OU343136.1, on the reverse strand, counting down.
TGGGGCTGCGCGTAGGTACTGATAATTACTTTTTATATTACCATCGTAGTAGTTTTTATGAACACAATATATTATGCTGAAAGGCATCATTTCAAACAAAGTGTTTCTCATATTTGAAGTCAAATTCTACAACCGTTTTGGCGAAAAGGCATATAATGTAATGAAATATTTACTTTGTTAGTAAAAATCTTGTATGTCAACATTTTATTAAAATTAACAAGTTTTCATATTTTTTTGGATCTGTTATTTGCTGTGTAACAAACAAATTATAGATAATTTATGTTACAAATATTTTTTTACTAAATACAAATAACTTTTAATCTAAACTCTAACGAGAACGTCACTAATGTTTAATATACGAACAGACACAAACATGTATCGAATTGATGAACATTGCACATATTAGCCGAACGTAGCTGGAGCGTGCTACACGATCCGCGCGTGCTACGTTCCACGTATTGCTACGTACTCGTACAATCTACGGCCACTCCGCTACGGATGTGAAAGTAAACTGCAGTATTATCTCATATTCAAACACGTACAAAATAATATAAAGTATTAGGTATATAAATAGTTTAAGGTAAGGTTCTTTTTCTAAAGAAATATATTTGTTTTAATGTTGAAATAAATTATATTGTTGTTAAATTGTCAATTGGTTTGTCTCGTGCACATAACTCTCTTACAAGTGTGCATTAGTTTCTAACGCGCGCCAATAGTACTTCAGCTCACTGCCAGCGCGTGCCGCACCGTTCATATTTCTATACATAAAGCTATACAAAATAGTTTCCTTCAAGACAAAGCGCAGCGCAATAAAAGACAGGAGTACACGCGGTGCGGCGGCTGTGCGGCAGCAGTGCGACGGCGTTGCGGCTGCGTGGCGGCGGCGAAGCGGGCCCGATGCGGCGGCGGGACGGCGTCAGGGCAGAGCGCTTATAAATCACGCCACTTTATCGTCTTATATTTTTATGATATTTCGCCACAAACAAAGCCACTTCGCATTTGTCTTCCGCTGCGTATCTTTGCTCTGTTATTTTTCGTGAACAATGGCCGCGTGAAATCAAATGATAATTTAAAATTTGAGTGAGCCGGGGTTCCCGGGTCTCTGTGGAGGTGTGTCGGGAGTGCGGGGGTCGGGGGTGGGTCTAAATAAATTGTTTAAGATAGAACATAAAGTCGTTCTCTGTGAGTTATGGTGGCGGAGGCATTGTGCGTCTGAGTGTGCGCGCACACATACAATACAACAACTTTATTCGAGACACTGTTACTAAATTTAATGAGTTTTTATTGTACAAGTAAGCAGGTATTACCTATAAAGTCCGCTAATAGAAGTTAGTTTAACAATAATACTAAGCATATCAGCTGTTTGTCACGCCCGAAGTTATACTAGAAGCTATAGCCTTTGTAAACAGCACAAAAAAGCGTGTATCATTTATTAAATGTCCCTTATACAACCTTAATATTTGAAAGCTTCATAAAAGTGACATACAGAACTTCGAATAACAGATAGTTCACACAGAAACTGGTTACAGGACCGGTTTTAGCGGATACATTTTTATTTTAGTGATGGCGCCTGTAGTTATTTCAGCGAGTTCACATAAACGACAGTATTCCGAATCCAGTAAAAAATACTGGATCAGTTATTTTTATCGTATCCTGCGTGCCAGATACGACGCAGCTGCCATTTGTTTAACTGATCCCTCGGTACAGATGTGAACAACACATCAAGTACCGATGGATCCGTTAAAACGGATCCGCTGTGTGAACGCACGGTAACTCGTTTATAGCGTTGTTAATGCTATAAAAATGTATAAACATGTATACCGATATATTGAAAAACAGCACCTCATGTAAGTATCGTTACGCTGACGCTGTTATAATCGCCAATGTCGTAGTCTCTCAGTGCACTGCATACAGGCAGGTACACATCGGTGTGTTCACGTTCAGTCACACTATCACTAACACGGCACCAACGTAGCATTTCCACCGCCATAACCACGCTTTTTTCAGCTGCCTATGCAGATCCTACAATCACAACCGCCAAACTAATTTTAGTACTGTCTATATAACACATAGTTGACATTTTATCTGTCAACACACGTAGGTCATTACCCCGAAGCGCGTAGCCCGCGGTTCTAATTCGTCGGCGGGGCGTCCCTGGTGCATTGTCATACATTATTACGTTACATTCCACAGATAACGTTACAGGATAGCCTATACTCTTGTTATACAATTGGTTAACACTGATTAAGGAATTTGGGCGGCTAGATGATCACTTTGAGCATCGTTGCACTGATCGTGGAGTTTTGGCAGTAACATTTAATTTTCTGTTTGATGATAGTTATGTTACAGTTAGTATTTAAGGTAACTATTTTAATTATTACGGTTTCTTTGGGCTTACAATGACTATCCGCACCTTTACAGCCGTATCGTGGATTTAAGGTAGGTTCTAAACAAAAAAAATTAAACCTCAAACACCAAATCGAAAATCTAGAAATACATGTCAGTACATCTCTGAAAATACTTTAAAAATCAACGCAACGGCTTTGTATGTTGCGTAACACCTTGTCAATGTCTGATTTATACACCTATATGTATTGTATGTGTGCATATATGAACGTGCAGAGGTTCAATGTCACCTGGGCGGTGACGTCACGCTGATGCGGCTCCGGCACGCGTCCGCACTCGGCAGCCGCGCGTCAAATCGAGCTGAAACAACGCAATATAAGTTTAAATCCCTCCCGCATTCCGGCGAACGCACATATACATACGTTTCAATACTTTTGTGCTCTGCTGCCACGCTGCCGCGCGAACCTATGGGAATATGTTTGTTTTGATTATAACCAATACAACGGAACTAAAACAAACTAGTATTGGGTTGTACGTTGAAGAGGCAAATGATAACAGAAAGATTGCGACAGGAGACGAGCAGCAGCGGATAAAAAACATACACAGTCACGACCTTGGTTTAGTTGAATTATCCATTGATAGTGAGTCAACCAATCAATCGTGATCATCAATCAGTGAGGATCCGCATGACCCCGTAGTGACTCATTGATTGAGGAAAAACAATTTAATTAAATCTTCAAAATGGATTCATCAAATTATAGTGAATTATACATTATCGCTTATCGCTAATCTTCCTATCTGAATATTACGTGTTCATGTGAAGTAATCGTGACTCAGCTTCTTAAATTGAAATATAAACAGGAAACCATTTAAATGTTTATTAAGATCGTAAGTATCTATTTATTATTATACGCCTACAAAGTTCGAATACACGTTATTAAATCTGATTGATAAATGTCCTTTAAAAACCTGTCTGATTGATAAATTGAGGTGCACATGGCCGGCCAGACCAGCCACCGGCATTGAGGTAGCCGTCCTGTGCAAGGCGCATGCTACACGCTCAATATTATCATGATATTTGGATCGCGATCAGGATCGCAGGTGATCCAGGAATCATAATATTTATTGAGCGTTTCGATAATAAGTGTATTGATAGATTAAATATCAAGACAATTAAAAATGTTCTACATACAACTGTGCTGTTCCGGCAATTAGCCCAGCTTCTTACTGTCCGAAGTGGTACTATAATTATAACTGAATGCAGCAAATGCCAGTAAGCGGGTTACTGCACAGCGCGGAACTGTGAACTGGTCAGTGAAGTTACCATAATAAAGATTGTTAATTGACTGTAAGTTGCAAGGAAATGGTAACAACTGCCTTAACCGGAGTACAAGACTGTTGAAAATAAATCTATTTAGCAACCTACGAAGCATCTAGATCGGCGAACATCGGGCGAAGGAACAACTTCCTGATAGAAACGAAGGTAACTAATTGCCATGGCACCCGGCTACATGCAGAGGACAGTTGAAATAATATGTAGATTAGTAATTTCCAAAATTGTGCTTACTATTATTTTTATTATAATTAGCTTGCCGTTTGTTTACTAGAAGCCACAAGTTACATAGTAGGCACTTTTTAGTAACTAGCATGTAAGCATTATGTTACTTATTATAAAATATTTTTTTCAGTGTTATGTGAACGCTCTTTTAGGTACATCTTATCCACGTTCGAAAGACGTGCAAGAAAACTAATTGTCTGTTGTATGAACGTTCACATTAATAAACTTTTATTTCATTAAACGTGTTCAAGTTAGTAGGTAGTAAAAAGTAGTATGTTTCCACTCCATGTTTATAAGTACGTACACAAGTAGCAGTAAATCTGTCTCGTGGTTCTTACTTAAGGCCGGGGACACGTGTGATGTACGGCGCGGCTAAACATTACGAATTTATTCATGAGCCCTCACCGCTTTCCATCTTCTGTTCTACTGGAGCGACAATAGCACAACAGCTACGGAAGATGGGCCGTAGTGGTCGTGAGTTCGAACCCCGGTTTTTCAACAAGTCACTGACTGTGCTGGACCTAGACTTATCCGTAAAAGAGATGGAATGGCGTAGACAACTTGCTGGGTAAAGTGGTTGAAGCACTCTCACTAGTGCTGAAACTGCCCACAGCAGTCGATGTATCCAAACTAGCTAGTAGGACGGTCACCACCGTCCGTCAGCAGTCATAATTTCGTCGGTTCGTAGAGTGCACGGCGTGCAACGCTAACAAAACTGAACTCGTTGCGCTTTTTCGTGAAACCCCACACCTCCTAGCACAAACTGCTAGATGCCTCGAGGAACACATAAGTAAAGCTGAGAAAATAGTGTAAGTTTTCTTTAAAAAATCCCCGATCGCTCTCAAAGTTTGTTCATACCGGCGAGCGGCGCCCAGCTTACTAACTAGTGTAGCCCACCATACATTATGGAGCAGTTATTTTTCTCAGCGTCCCATAAGAGCCGATGAACCGTGTAAATTGAGGAAGTAACTCACAAAGACCGCAGATAAGATAACTCAACGAGCTCCGAAGCTCCCCAGGATTAATATTAATTTATTGGGGAAATTTTCAATCTTCACTTGTGCTAACCGGGCTCTCATTATGCTCGCCCAATAAATTAGTGGCCTCTCGGCGGCGCTGAACTGCGTAACAACTGAACATCGATGATTATGAAAAACAACAAACGATAAACATGTTTGACGTGATAAGCACAGCTATAATTATGATTACCGTCATATTAGTCTTGTGATCACTAGTACGGTTGCCGAGTGTAAGATCCTAGGTTTGACATCCAAGGCAGGACAAGCATTGTCTTGGTTTGTTTTATTATGGAATTCTAAATATCAGCCCGGGGATCAATTTATTATCTGTGCATAAAACACATTATGATGGTCTTGATTAGATCTTTCATTTAACAATTTCCGTTTGACTCTCAGATTTGACTTGTACCTTGCGAGAACTCAGTGTAAAAGCTACCACGATGATAATAATAACACTATCAATGTTAATACTTTAATAGCTTGTGTGGGACGCACGGCTACTGCTCAATAACTTTGTAACTGTAGTAACTACTACAGTAAACGAGCTCGACTTAACGCGCTAAACAGCGTCGTTAGTTGATACTTGTTTATGAATAATAACAATTACTTGCGGGAGTTGCACAAAGCGGCTACATTGAGCTGAATGAGCTGTAATTACGGCGATCAACCGGCCGCGCACTTTTACAAGTTGATAGTCCAAGTCGCGTACACTGAAGACAACAAAATAAACTGTTATAGAAGGTCTATGTCATACAAATCTCATGTACATAAATCCGGGCAAAGAAACAACAGTATTGGATCAAGACTGCTCTGTTATAGGTATCTACCGCCACAACTATTTATATACAACAGCTCCTCAACACAACTTGTGAATATTGTCCATTGCACTTCCAAGTGGCATATGATTAGCTTATCATAAATCAGTTCGTTATGCGTGGTAGGTACCTGTACTGGGCATCGCACGTTAATGTGATGATCTTTATATTATAAATTTCGTGAGTGAAATTCATGTTGAGCAACCCTGATAAACCGTACGTGAAAGGAGCCGTATACAATCCTAAACATGATAAAAATAATGATGACGCGATACAATGACATTTTTGTTTCGTTCATCGATTACATGCACAGATAGTATAGTACATAAGTACCGCGCAGTGTAGTCCTTCTGCGCCACTTAATGTTGCGTCCCCAAGCGACTTGCCGATAAATCTGGGGATTTATCGCAGTTGTATCATTACGCGAGCTAAGCGACCGTTTGTCTTTATTTCCGCTCGCTCGTATTTATGATGCTGCGGTAGTCTCCCTTAATGAATAAGATCAATTTCGTAACCTAGTTTTGTACATGGATTTAGTTTATTTACTGATCTGAAACTAACAACAAAACAGATGGCACGGTTGGCGCAGTGGCTGTATGCTTGGCTTCTGCACCGCGGCTTGTAGGTACGATTCTCACACGGAACAAGAATTTGTATGGTCTACAGATCATTTTTCTTAGTCTGGATGTTTGTTCGTGTGAGATTTTTGTCTGTAAACGCACCCACGATGCAAGAGTATCGACCTTGACAAATATTTAGGTCTCTTGCGTTCGCCACACACTAGTGTCACGGTGTGTGGCCGGCCTACCGGCTCGTGGAGATTGCACGTCGCATGAATCACGTCATTATTCCTGGCTGTTAGCTAATTAATAAGTTATGGTCGATAATATCCGTCCCCCGCCAACTAGCCCGGTCGAGGAGACGCTGACCGGTACATATCCGCCGCAGAGATACTGGCCGAGAAAGTGTTTGCAAAGGATGACTGTTACGTGTCGAGTTAATGACCACTATCGTGCCTATGGTTGCCATTTAGACGCTCACGTGGAAATAATTTATGTTCAATTTTAATTTGCTTAATTTTGATAATATTAAGCACTTTATTTGTGATAAAACTAAAATGTTTATCTTTCCGACTTACAATTTTTGATAAGCTAGTTACACAAATTCAGTTGAAAATCTTGTATCTGCTAGATACTACGCGTCTACGGACCTACGAACGCTACGCTTCGTAGCGCACTGTCTACGGGAAAAGTCCTCCATTTAGTAAATACGGTTTATCAATAGTTGGCCAATTAAAACTTAGTTAGTTGCACTGTACAGTTAAAGCTGGTCAGATGTGGGTAGAGAATGTAACACAAAATATATATTCTAGTGTAGCGAATTAGCGATACTGACTCTGTGACCCGCTGAGATGCTTTTCTATATGATTTGGCGATCGAGTTAATTTTTGTGGTTTATTACGTATAATGGAACTCGTATTGAATTGAATTTGAAAAAGGAGGAGGTTCTCAATTCGACTGTATGTTTTTTTTTTGTATGTTTGTTCCGCGATATCTTTGCTAATTGTGAACCGATTTTAATGATTCTTTTTTTGTTTGAAAGAATATTCTTTCGAAGTAGTCTCATTTAAATTTGGTGAAGATCTGATGAAGAACATCGGTGATAGACAATTTGAAGTCTGTTTTTTTTTTGTTAAAAAGTTTAATATTATTAATATCTTCTGGAAATCTCATAGACGTCAGGGCTGCGGTGGGCGCATAACACAACAAAAACCTGTACGCAGCCCGTGAAACAAAAAGGTTAAGTCTAGTTGATTTCGTGTGTAGGACCAGAAAGTCGGTGGTTGAAGGAGGTTGAAGGCAACTATACAAAAGTTGGTTTGTTTGCACCAAACGTTATCGCGACGTCGCCCCACTGCACTACATTCTGCGATGAAGGGCACCGGGGGGGGTGAGACTAGCAGTGCAGGGGGAGGCGGGGACCACGAGTCAAGGAGCGACAGGTGAGAGCAATAAATACTGAACGCAATATAACTTGGACACTGCAGCGCAAAGTACTCAGGTCCATTGTCGAAATGCCCACGTCATGGCAACCATGTGCGAAACATTATTTTATATGAACCATAAATTATTGATCTAAGTACGGTGGTTATGGCAATATTCACCGTGATCGTTCGTTATTGCGTTCATTTACGGGGTAATAGAGTATTAATGACCTATTATTACTACCTATTTTGCATTAGTTTACTTTGTTGTAGGCCGACGGAACGCCGAGCAACATAGTCTACGGAGTAAATAAGTCAGAAATAAGAATGTACACTGAAATGGAAATCGAATGCTGAATTTTATAAAATGAATACATTCAAAGTCAAAGTCAAAGTCAAAGTTTTTTATTTCAAATAGACCAGATTTCAGGCACTTTTAAAACGTCACGACTAGGTGCACGGTTCCAAAAGGTAGGTTCTATGGAGAAGAGCCGGCAAGAAACTCCATGAATACTCTTTTTAAAATAGTAGTTCATTACAATTCCATTACAGTAGTGTAAGAAATAGAATGAGAATAATGCAGGTTAATGTAACAAATAAACTCACATAAGAGTAACAAATAGAAAAATATGTCTTCTATGATTGCCATAGCAGTTAAGAGCTGACCAGTCCCGACAGACGGCACCCGTTCACGAGCATGACGTGCACATCCGCATCGGTCAGCTCAACCATATTATAGGGAACTCAACGACCGGATAAACAACGCCACCATCAGCAAGACATTTAAGTGAGCATGACAGACTCATATTACCAGACAATAGGCAGTAATATGATATGATTATAAGCGTATCACTAATAGCTGCATGATGCTCATACTTTACAGTTTGGAATGAAGTATTGTAAAGCGATATTATTAAAATAATAACTATAATACAAAAACCTATTTTGCCAGTCCAGATAAAGTCCAGACATTGTAGTATACAAACTATGCGAGTGAAACGATGTAGGGCAACGTTTGGAATGGTCTTTTGAGGAAAGTGTCATAGCAGTTTCGAGTTGACCTGTCCTAACTGACGGTACATCTGCTTCAATCATCGCGGAGCTCAAACCTTATTTTAGGGAGCTCAACAACCCGACCGCTGCACGACGCTATCAATCAGCTGGACATTTGGGTGGGTCACAAAAAAAAACTCAAGAACCGCCAAACGTTTACAAAATTCGTGTATATAGCTACCCTACATGGTACTCACATTCACAATTTATTAAAAATGTAACATGGTAAAATAATAATAATCATTGAAAAAAATAATTCGATTATAAATGTCAAAAGGATAAAATAAAAAATAATAATGTTATGAAATAATTACAATGATGCGTCTGTGATAACAGCGAGCGGCTCAATTCCAAGCATTTTTATCGTCCATATAATCTTTAACGTTATAGAAACCCTTTTCGCATAGTTTCTGCTTTACATAGGACTTGAATTTATTAAGACTTAAGTCTTGAATGTTGCTTGGAATCTTGTTGTAAAAGCGTATACTTTGGCACCTAAATGAGTTACTAATTTTTTGGAGCCTAGTCATTGGTAGGATAAGCTTATTTTTATTTCTAGTATTGACGTTATGGATGTCGCTGTTCTTAGAGAACAAACTGATATTTTTCTTTATATAAATCAAATTTTCATAAATATATTGAGATGCGACCGTCATTATACTAACTTCTTTAAATTTATCCCTCAGTGAATGCCTAAAACTAAGGTTATAAATTGCTCGAATAGCTCTCTTCTGCAAAACAAAGATAGTTTGAATGTCGGCAGCATTTCCCCACAACAAAATGCCGTACGACATAACACTATGAAAGTAACTAAAATACACTAATCTGGCTGTCTCTACATCAGTTAGCTGGCGTATCTTGTAGACCGCGTAAGCTGCAGAACTGAGTCTTTTCGACAATTTATCTATATGTGGGCCCCACTGCAGTTTCGAATCTAAAGTTATACCCAAGAACATAGTGGTGTCCACAAGATCCAACTCGTCTCCATTTATTACTACACTGGTTTTCACCTTCTTAACATTAGGTGTCAAAAATCTGATACATTTAGTCTTTTTCTCGTTCAAAAGCAAGTTATTAACATTAAACCAGTGCACTACTTCAGAGAGAGCGTTATTTATATCGTCCGTAACCGGCTGCTGCCGTTTAAGTTTAAATAATAGTGATGTATCATCTGCAAATAACACAATCTCCTGATTATCTTTTATAAGATAAGGTAGGTCATTTATATAAACGAGAAATAGGAACGGGCCGAGAATTGAGCCCTGCGGAACGCCCATTGTCACAACAGACCCTGGAGATCTCTTCCCATTGATGTCTACTTTCTGGATCCTATTACCCAAATAAGAAATAAGTAGATCCAGAGCAGTATTGAAAATTGAAAAGGAGCAAGGTCCTGTGTTTCTAGACACTATCTATAAAATAACCGACAACCAAGGTTTCATATCAATCGCTCTAAGTTTTCAATAATAATGCAAAAACAAATAAGTAACTATTACATAAAGTATCATTTACACACATCGGATCGTGCCCGACAGTGCGGACGCGCGCGGTGAGACGCCGCGCTCTGCGCCGTCCGAAGTTAGTTTTTCGCGTAAATCTGCGCACAGCAGCGGCCTCGACGTGGCGACTCCTACGACGCTATCACACCAAACTGTAACGCATTTTTTATCTGTAAACTATTTCTAAACAATCGTAAAACAATCGACGTAGTAATACAGTCTATAAAAACCTTAGGTCAAAAAAATTACATTCGCTTCATGCAGATTGCAGTCGCATGGTATAACATAAACTGGGTATAATTCGCCCTCGCTTCTTCTTCTCTCGTGTCAGCACGAGCTATATGACAGTAACTCATGCCGTGGTGAAAAGATTAGCCAGTTAGCAAGGTGGGTAGTGGGGCTGACTGTCCAGGGTATCGTCACTATACGCCCTCGCTTATACAAGGGATTTAATTAATTAATTATTATGTCTGTATTTTTCATTTCTCTATATACCTTTAACTTTTTGATATTTATAATTATTATGGCTGAGATGTTACTTGTATAAAATATGCTCTTTTTATTTCTATAAGTATTTATTTCCGAACAGCGTCTTTTTGTGTCCACAGCGACCGCAGAACAGTATTATTGTCTGTGCCTCGGAACTTTATGTGCTGTTTTTACTTAGTAGTCCCGAGACAGCGACACGCCGGCTTACGCTGAAAACCAGCGCCGTGGTTCCGTGCCTTCGTGCACGGGCCACGGCATTATGCTGAGCGTCAGCCAGTTCGCGCGCTAGTGGCGCATAATATGTATTTCCGTGTTATTAATTTTATTTTTATTTACTTTTTTGTTTTTGTTTCTTTTTGCTTTTGTAAAAAAAAACTATGTTATGTGCGTCACTTTCACGTGAATGAATGATTTTTCTTTATTTCTTAATTAATATACAAATAGGGTCAAGATATTATTTTTTGTTAATATAAATTCATGCTCCAGTTTATTTATTGTAATGCCTCTAAGCTGCAGCGTGTTTAGAGTGACGCTCTGGTGTGAGAGGGTGCGTGGCTTTTGACTTGCGACTACTGGAGTGGGAGCAAAGTCTCTGTGATCCCTGCACCGAGCGCCCGAGTCCTGAGACTTGAGACTCGCTACACGCTACCACGGTACCATAATACCTTCTTATTGATACCTAGTTGTGGTACCTACTTATTTCAATCGGACGTAAGCACACTTAATAAGATAACGTTATATTTTTATCGATGCATTGTTTTATAAAAAGGCTTGCTCAATTTTGTCGAAAGATTTTTGTAAAAGTCGATTAACATGTGTATTCAAGTTTTGTTTAACTTTCTGTCACTGACCTTATCAGACGATTTTCACGATCAAAAAATGCAAGCAGGTGTGTAGGCTTTTTCATAGGAATATCAACTATCAGGTGTAGTAAGTTTTTAGCTAACAATAGAACCACCCTAGTGTTAACAGACCGTGTCTGTGCATTGAGTATGGACACCTTCATACCTGCAGACGATTGTATAACTTAGCGTGTCGTTGTGTTAATAACTTAAATAATCGTATTATTTGTAATGCCAACCATCAACCATACTGTAGTCCACCAGAAAAAAAACGCGTACGTTTGTTGTAGTAGTGCTAATGATTTTCATGTAGATATTGCTGAGGTCTTAAGTTCTACTCTCAGAATTTACTTATTAATTATGAGAACCATTTGGTGGTTCCGGTTGTCGGGTACATTAATATTCCAAGCAATTACAATTAGATTGCGCGCCGTGCGTTGTGTCGGTACACCTCAAACTCACTGGCATCTGTAATTGGTTCTTGTGTAGTTATTGATATGATATAATTAGTGCGGCTTCACATAGTACCAATTGTAATAATATACTCTTCAACTATTGTGTCATCGTTTGTTAGCCCTCGTTAGCACGAGAGCTTTTTCAACGCGCGTTAAAAAAGCGTTCTAATACAACAAATAGCAAGCCGTATATGTGTTCACACGATAGCGCTCTTTTAACGTAGCTTATCCATTGCGCGCGTTTGACGCTTTTTCAACGCGCGTTAAAAAAGCGTTCTAATACAACAAATAGCAAGCCGTATATGTGTTCACATGATAGCGCTCTTTTAACGTAGCTTATCCATTGCGCGCGTTTGACGCTTTTTCAACGCGCGTTAAAAAAGCGTTCTAATACAACAAATAGCAAGCCGTATATGTGTTCACACGATAGCGCTCTTTTAACGTAGCTTATCCATTGCGCGCGTTTGACGCTTTTTCAACGCGCGTTAAAAAAGCGTTCTAATACAACAAATAGCAAGCCGTATATGTGTTCACATGATAGCGCTCTTTTAACGTAGCTTATCCATTGCGCGCGTTTGACGCTTTTTCAACGCGCGTTAAAAAAGCGTTCTAATACAACAAATAGCAAGCCGTATATGTGTTCACACGATAGCGCTCTTTTAACGTAGCTTATCCATTGCGCGCGTTTGACGCTTTTTCAACGCGCGTTAAAAAAGCGTTCTAATACAACAAATAGCAAGCCGTATATGTGTTCACATGATAGCGCTCTTTTAACGTAGCTTATCCATTGCGCGCGTTTGACGCTTTTTCAACGCGCGTTAAAAAAGCGTTCTAATACAACAAATAGCAAGCCGTATATGTGTTCACACGATAGCGCTCTTTTAACGTAGCTTATCCATTGCGCGCGTTTGACGCTTTTTCAACGCGCGTTAAAAAAGCGTTCTAATACAACAAATAGCAAGCCGTATATGTGTTCACATGATAGCGCTCTTTTAACGTAGCTTATCCATTGCGCGCGTTTGACGCTTTTTCAACGCGCGTTAAAAAAGCGTTCTAATACAACAAATAGCAAGCCGTATATGTGTTCACATGATAGCGCTCTTTTAACGTAGCTTATCCATTGCGCGCGTTTGACGCTTTTTCAACGCGCGTTAAAAAAGCGTTCTAATACAACAAATAGCAAGCCGTATATGTGTTCACATGATAGCGCTCTTTTAACGTAGCTTATCCATTGCGCGCGTTTGACGCTTTTTCAACGCGCGTTAAAAAAGCGTTCTAATACAACAAATAGCAAGCCGTATATGTGTTCACATGATAGCGCTCTTTTAACGTAGCTTATCCATTGCGCGCGTTTGACGCTTTTTCAACGCGCGTTAAAAAAGCGTTCTAATACAACAAATAGCAAGCCGTATATGTGTTCACATGATAGCGCTCTTTTAACGTAGCTTATCCATTGCGCGCGTTTGACGCTTTTTCAACGCGCGTTAAAAAAGCGTTCTAATACAACAAATATCAAGCCGTATATGTGTTCACATGATAGCGCTTTTTTAACGTAGCTTATCCATTGCGCGCGTTTGACGCTTTTTCAACGCGCGTTAAAAAAGCGTTCTAATACAGCAAATATCAAGCCGTATATGTGTTCACATGATAACGCTTTTTTAACGTAGCTTATCCATTGCGCGCGTTTGACGCTTTTTCAACGCGCGTTAAAAAAACGTTCGTGCTAACGAGGGCTAATTCTTTCTTGAACGAAATTCGATAACCTTGTAATTACTATTTATACAACGTGTTACAAAAATACCCCTAAAGCCGAAAGGGGGTTAAAAGGTCCCTTGTAAAGATTCTATTGGCAATATTTGAAAAAACCGTAGTATGACCCAAAACAAAAAAAATATCTGGATAAAACGTAAAATAATCATCATTGAAACGCAACCCTGAAAACATAAAACTAAAGAGTAGACTACCCAGAAAGTTATTTACATTCTTACCTAATTTCCTCTGAGAGGTAAATGACAACGGCCTTAAAAGACTGCTTAATTATTTATATTTTACATGGGGAATTATGTAACACGTTGTATTGTATTATTGTAGGAATAATTAATAAAATCTAACAAATTTTGCCTTAGATGCCCAAGGTAACAAAAAAGCCGCTGATTAGTATTTTTTTTGTTACTTTGTGTATCTAGGCAATAGAAGGATGCCGGGGTCGCGGTGCATGCAACAGCGAATCCCGTGACCCCGGCCTTAGGTCAGAAGGAGGGACACCGTGGGGTTTTAGCCGGTAAAAGTCCGGCACACCCCCCCGTCTTCCCCAGACGGGGGACAGTCCATGAGGATTTCCCCACGTAAAAAAAAAAAAACGGCTATAGAAGGATATGGGTGGAACGTTTTAAATACGCGGCCCAACGGGATCGACCTGTTTTATAAAAATATCCAGTAGGTACTTTTTTTTCATTTAGAAATCTGACTAACATGCCTTTAACATATTAAAAGACGGGATGGAATTATGAAATGGTAAAAAATTGCTATCGTAAACGTAAAATGAAACAGGCTGAACCACTGGAGTCGCAGACTGTATACTTTCAAGCAACATTGGGGTTTAATAAAATTGTTAAGCTACATTCTGTACGTGACGTGTTAATAATATTGCCTTTTCCCGACTTCTAATAGGTCCAATTATTTACACCGTTGTTCGCCACGTTCCCTCGTCGTGTTGTGTTCCCGTCCTATAGCGATAGTGCACACAGATATCTAGCGAATGCTGTGGTAAGAACTTGGATGCATAAATAACATAAAATGTACCTATAGGAAAACAAACATGTTCCAATATGAACGCCGTTGTTGTTGGTGAACAAAGATCAAGTGACGCGCTCGTTGTGCAAGTTCCACCACCAAGTAGGTTTCATATTAATCCATAACTAATTCTTACATCCAAATTATTGTCTCGGCTCTATTAGCAGAATGTGTCGGAAGCCAGGTCAATTAAAATGAATATAATCCCTACATCCAAGATCTTATGTTCGGAACTGCACGCGACCTTGGAGTGTCGTGTCGTCGTCGTGTAGCCCCTCGGCGACGACGTGTCGATGAATTGTCTGCATCTGCTCCGCGATGATCACAAGCAACTCTCGACTCCCGATGCTGTATCGCCCAATCGTAGTATGCTCCGCCGATATCATCGACTGCATGGTGACGAACCTGGAGCTGTTCGCTATCTTAGAGCTTTTTGTTAGCACGGCTTTAGTTCAAAGGTCAGAAACAAGATCGATCCTCGAGTGTCGAGGTTCATCTACGATTTTTATTTGAGATATTATTGAACTATCAATGTCAATGACAAAACAGAGCTGAAACCATACATGTATGTGGGATTAGCTCAGAGAGAATAAAAACCAACTGATCACCGTGACCATCCAACTCCGAATATCGTTTATTTCAACAAAAGCCAACATTACAAGCGTTTATAAAAAGAACATTGTCTTTTTTTATTTAAACTAATTTAAAATACCTCAGTTCGCCATTCATCACTCATCTCTTTCACTCATTACGTTTCGTTTTCCCACACGTAGCTTTTTTACTAGGTTTATGGTTGAAACGTAGATGGACAGAAAACAATATTAACTGTGAAGCTTGCTGTAAAACAAACTATTTACAAGTTTGGTGTATTTCTGTACAGTAAACAAGTCAATATTTATTTGTTTACGAGTTTTCTAAATCTGCAGATCATTATAATAAGCGTAATAATACGTTCCTTAGCGTCGTTTGATCGTTATTAATAAAAACACAATTACCAGCAGTAAGGCGAGCTGTAGGCGCGCGTCTCGCGTTTCTCGCTTATTGCGGACTACCCATCATTTATATCACATTACATTGCATGGGTATTCTTATGTAAACTTTTGATGTTTTATTCTTGACGGCCATATACTTATTGTTATGTAGCAAGCACAAGGACTAACAAATTTTCATATACAATCAGTATCAATAGGATTTACTTACCAAACAATGAAATTCAAGCTGTTTCGATTATCTCTTTATTACAAAAGTTGTGTCACGGGGAAAATATATCTCTTGTATAAGTGCCTGAAACCCAAATGCCGTTGTTTATAGACCAGCACACAGTCAAAGTCACAATAGTTTTAATTTTGACAATACAACAATTTTAATTAGAAGAAGATAGAATAATATTGTTAAAATATATGTATAAGGTCCAACCAAAATACTTGGACAAACTTCTACACAGTGTTCAGTATAAATATCTATGCAAAAAAATGAGATCCAAGTGTTTTTTTTTCAAACCATTAATTTTGATTAAATCAATTATTTTTTTAACATTTTTCACTTCGTATTTTCAGTAAAACACGATGCGGAAGTAGCGCGTTTCCCGGCGGTGGTCGATGCATAAAAATGGATGAGTATATTCTTAGAGAGTACAGGCAATTTAAAACGTTATTAATTTTTGGTTAAAAAAAAACACTTGGATCTCGTTTTTTTCTGCATAGATAATATGTTTAGTTAAACGTATTGAACACTGTGTAAAAGTTTGTCCAGGTATTTTGGTTGGACCTTATTTATATTGCCGGACGAATAGATAGATTGTTAACGCTATTACGATTACGAATGTGTGTCGCAGAACGGTTATGGAAGTGTATCGGCCTTCAGTTTAACTAAATTAAACTAAATATTTTTCAGTATTTATCGCAACGCAAATCAGGTATTTACCTGATTTGCGTTCTAACTGCCAATGACCTAGTCTGTTGCCAAGATAAAACAGTAAATCACTGGATCCATTGAACCACGATCCAAAAAGATGTAAAAGAATTCTTCTTTTGTAAATATTGCACCGTTTTCCTGATGTACCTACACTTATGAATAGTGCCAGTGCAGTATCGCGATGTCTTGCCGAACAGAAGTCAGATGTAAGTCGGGCCCCCCAGTCGCGCAGTCGCACATAATAACGCACGGCTGCATAGAACATCGCCAGTATACTGCACTTGCGACCACACTTCTGATAATACTTCGTGCATGCTGTAACCACACAAGCCTCACTTGCGACCACACTTCTGATAATACTTCGTGCATGCTGTAACCACACAAGCCTCACTTGCGACCACACTTCTGATAATACTTCGTGCATGCTGTAACCACACAAGCCTCACTTGCGACCACACTTCTGATAATACTTCGTGCATGCTGTAACCACACAAGCCTCACTTGCGACCACACTTCTGATAATACTTCGTGCATGCTGTAACCACACAAGCCTCACTTGCGACCACACTTCTGATAATACTTCGTGCATGCTGTAACCACACAAGCCTCTTTTGCGTATTCATCTAAAGTAATTCTAAACAGAGTATAAGCCTTATCGTTAAAGACTTGTCGGTGAATCCGAGAATCATGTTGATATTTATCCATGTACAGGCACACACAGCTACTTTAAAATCGATGTTACATTTATTATTTCTACTTTTTTCTTGCGACGATGTGTATGTTTGATTGGCCACTACCCACTTTTTTTAAGATAGATGTATGTCCAACAGTGGACTGGGATAGGCGCAACTAATAAGTAGGATTTTTAAATCAAAATATTGAAACCAAACGGTATAATCACCGTCAGTAGGGCTTGTTTAATGTGCAGGCCAGCATGATTCAAATAACAATCCCTAATATTGACATTAATGATGGTGACTGTACAGTGTACACGCTCGGTCAGGCGAAAAGTTTTATTTTCGATCAGAATAATATTATGTTGTGTCTGAACGTTAAATATTTTAGATTTTGTATCTAAATTAGTAAATTGTAACTTTTGAGAATGATATAATGATGATATAATGATATCTGTTGTCATGGTAGGGCGGAGGTTTACTGATCCGCTTCATAAGCATTAGGTTGCCAGTTCAAAAGCTGGCATACCAATGTGACATTTTTAATGTCTTAATATACTTTTTAGTTAATATAAGACACCACTGACTTACGAAGAAGGTAAACATTGTGAGAAAATTGCCAACCCGCAGTGAGCAAGCGTGATGCTTAGTCAATTATTCCTCATTCATTCACTGCATGAGAAGAGGCCATTGTCCTGAAGTGGGACAATAACAGACTATTATTATTAATTTTGGCATAAACACCAAAACGTTACGGTAAATAAGTTGATTGGTTCCGCTAAATACTCGGTAAGTTTTTGACAATTAAAGTTATGACAGATAATACATCAAACAACATATCAAATTAAAATAGACTTTAGTATCGGTTCCTATTAGGTGCAAGATAACATCATAATAATCAAGTCGCCATATATTGACAAATTTTTCATATCCACCCAAGACATGACGGTGAACTGATCCTCTGTCAGAAGGTGGAGTGTAGGTAACGACGGCGCGATGACGTAATTGACGTACACGAACACTGAACATAGGTGAGTTTCAGAGAAACTCGTGTACTGGTCCCACCGTTAGGTTCACTTTAAGACTACTCATTCACACTTCGACCTACTGAACTTCTTTCTCGGAAATACACAAAACATTTACTTGTATAGTGCTTACATGACAATATACATGTTATGTTAGTCTAGAAACTAAAAATAATGTCACAAACAGGTCCATTTCCTACAGTTTTTTTTTCGTGTGATCGTAAATCTACATTCGTGTGCTATTAAATCTGGCAGATGCTCGTTACATTAACCCTAACATAACGTGATGTAGCGAGATTTTATAAGTACCCTGTAAGTATTTCAAAACCCAATTTCGTACGTGTTTATTTTAAAACCGCGGTAGTACTGCACCGTCTAAATCGTATAGTCTGCGAGTGCACGGCACTATTTATTAAGTTTCTTGATTGGATGGTTCTGCGTGTTCAATTGTATTAGCGAGCCGCTAACAAGCCGACGGACAAAACGGCGCGGCGGCCCGACCGACACAGGGAGACACAACCAAAGCAGGTATAGAAGTTCCACTCTCGTTAACGGGGACTCAGAAATAAACCTAATACACTTAATTTGCGTCAGTAAAGACCCGTGTGCAATGCCCTGCATCAAAACGATAGGCGATACGCATCAGGCGCCATTCAAAGATGTTCAAGTCACCTCGAACTTCTTATGAGTTAATCTTGCACATAAATGTAAGCGCTTACTTTTATCTTCGTTCCTAACTATTCGTTTCCCTCGCTGGGACGTATATCTCGCCCAACCGTCCGATGCAGTGCGGCTCAGCGGTATAGTTCACTTTGGTATTTCTTTATAGCAATGTTTTCGAGTAGTGTCTGGGTAAGCTTACCTTATGTAATGACATCAAAATATTCTGTAAATTTATTAGTAATATAAGTATGTAGGAAGATACCATAGGAATCTATCTTATATAGTCATGTATATAATATTTTAACAGCATTATATTGAACGTAAAAAAACTTTAAAAAGTCTTCATTCCCATGGGGTATCTGCAACTATGTTATAAGACTTATTTATTTATTTTAGGATCTCCAACAAAAGATATATAGGTACACAAAACATTACATATTGTTAATACCCAACAAAGTATTTCGTAGGTGTACTCCTTCAATTACAGGAGACCACAGCATGCACAATAAAACGAACAACTAAGCTAACAAATTAAATAATTAATAATAAAATAAATTTAAGTTTCCGTTTTTATTATAAGGTCTCGGTAATGAAACGAGACTGTTTGATATAAAAATAACATAAGCTATACTGATGCACAAAGCGGTATAAATTCTTGCACAGTGCTAAAGTCTCACAAGCACAGTGCTACACGTATCAACTACAGCAAAACTAAGTATCACACTTTAAAAGTAAATATCATTAAAAGTGTAGTACTTATTTTTGCAGGCCAGTATATTACTTCTATTCGTGACGTTAAGTGTTCTGTCGTACACCAACATACTCATAATATAGTCGCATTTACGGAGAAAAGGCACATAAGGCAATTTCGCGGGGTCCTGTCATTTCACTGAAAATTTATTTACAAATTTTCACTTGACAAGTAATGATTGGCATAAACATAGTTTGGCATTTCACCATTATACAACAACTTTGCCAAATAAATTCACTTAAAAAAATATTACCCGATAAACTTTTTTTAATAACGTATTATTAGACAAACTATTTATTTATTTATTCATGTTATTTAGTAAAACAACGTTTGGAATAAAAACGGTTTATATATTTCATTATGACGCAATTTCCTAAAAATGTAACTCATTAAATAGGCAAATGGGTAATTTTAATTAATAAATCAACAAAAATTATATTTTTACTAGTTACACATAATTATAATTGCAAATGGCTTGCTTCGTAAATAATAAACAATAACAAAAAGGTTTACAATTGCATTATTACGCATGGCTCAGTTTTAGTTTAACTGTTTGAATGCCAAGCTCCAGGTTTGCTGCTGGGGGTCTTGACTGACCAATTAAAACCACTAAACTTCAATATAAGGACTATATTTCGATAGGTAGCTGATTATAATAAAAAGACAGCCGATGCGTGTGCGCACGCTAAGGTAACGGTGGAGTGAGTGTCCGAGCTGCAGCCGGTCGGCGGCTGAGCCTAAGGTGGGGGCCGGCGTAGAAGGCTCTGGAAGCCCGTAGGACGTACAGAAGCGACCCGCTGGCACGGCCCGATGTGACGTCAGGAACATATTCCCCGGGTTGAAGTCTGGAAGGCTTCAAGATGACGCTGAGGAGACAGGAAGAGGGCATATGTTATTGTATGCACGTGTGATGGTGCCCTTCTTCGTCAGGATATCGGCGACTCTACTATGCCCATCCGATCCAGGCTTGACGGCGATCACTCTGCCCAGCAGCCACAGAAGAGGAGGAAGATTGGCGTCTCTTACTAAGACCATGGAACCTATCTTAAGGTCCTGTCTAGCTGTTAGCCATTTAGTTTTCTGCTACAGGAGAGAGACATATTCATTAGTGAAGCGCTGCCAAAAATGTTGCCGTAGCTTCTCGATGCGATCGAAGCGATGTAGCCGCTGAATGTTGACGTCGGTGATCTGAGGACGAGGGACTGATGAGAGAGGTCGTCCGATGAGGAAATGTGAAGGGGAAAGATAAGATAGATCAGAAGGATCAGTGGATAGAGGCGTTAAAGGTCTGGAATTTAAAATGGCCTCTATCTGAATCAAACATGTTGAGAGCTCTTCGTATGGTAAGTGAGTTAGGCTCATGACTCTATGTAACAAATGTTTTGTAGATTTTACTGCTGCCTCCCAAATACCACCAAAATGTGGGGTATAGGCAGGTATAAATTTAAATTCTATGCCTATGTTCGCAATTTCTGACTCTATATTGCCAGATGAAATCTTTAAAAAGCGTGATAGCTCATTGAAAGCGCCAACAAATGTGGTGCCGTTGTCGGAATACACGCGCTGAGGTTTCCCCCGACGGCTAATGAATCGGCTGAAAGCCGCAAGAAACGCCTCCTTGGTAAGGTCAGAGACCAGCTCCAGATGAACGGCTCTGACTGCAAAGCAAATAAAAACACAAATGTAAGATTTAATAAGCCTACAACCTCTACTTTTACGGTCGGCTATCAGCACTGGTCCAGCGTAATCAAGACCTGTGTTCAAAAAAGGGAACTCGAGATGCGTCCTGTCACTAGGTAGGTTTCCCATAATGACCTGAACAGGCTGAGCTTTAAAGCGAGTGCTGCGAACACAGTTACGCACAATTTGTTTAGCAAGGTTTGTGCCTGCTAGGGTCCCGTAGGTGAGCCTAATATGCGCTACAAGTAATTGAGGCCCTGCATGTAAAAGTGTTTTGTGTTCTTTTTCGAAGATGATTTTTGTCAGACTATGTTTGCTACATAATAGAATTGGATGCTTAACATCATAGCTATAGTTGGAGTTATTAAGACGCCCACCTACGCGTATTAAGTTGTGTGAA
The DNA here is from genome assembly GCA_910594945.2 of Amphipyra berbera. NCBI lineage: Eukaryota > Metazoa > Arthropoda > Insecta > Lepidoptera > Noctuidae > Amphipyra > Amphipyra berbera. Next base: position 228,735 of record OU343136.1, on the reverse strand, counting down.
TCAATAAAAGGAGAAAGACTTATTAATCGATTCTTTTTATGTAAGGCCTGATTATTTTTAAGACATATATATTCCTCAGGGAACATTTCCTGCTGGGAAATCTGTAATATTAAGATCTGAGATGACTGTAATTCTGAATATGTTAAATAAGATGATTTTTTGTTGTTCTGTTTTCTGCAATTATGAGTAAATATTTGTATATAGGCTATGATTCTGATTAATTGTGTAAATGAAGATTTGTTATGTATTAAACTTGATATTAAATTGTTATTATTTTGTGTATTATTGTCAACAGCTGTATGTAAAGATATTTCTGGTAATGAGTGAAGTTGTGTATTAGGTGAAGTAGGAAATTGTATTTCTGTCTGATTAAGAAAATCGGGACCCGACCACCAAAGAGTGGACACGCTGATGTAATCAGCCTTCACCCCCCGAGAAGTGAGATCAGCGGGGTTGCTTTTAGAAGGCACATAGCTCCACGTCTGGCCGGCCGTAGCTTCTTGGATTTCACTCACCCTATTGCGGACAAATTGATCGAGTCGACTTGGCAATGTCGAGAGCCAACCTAGCACGATCATAGAGTCACACCAAAAGAAACAGTGATGGAACTGTAGGGTAAGTGATTTGCGTACCTTCAGAAAAAGTCGTGTACCCAGTAAAGCACCACACAACTCCAAGCGTGGTATGGTTGTGGGTTTTAAAGGGGTGACCTTGTTTTTGGAAGCTAAAAGGCGAACGCAAACTGTACCGTCGACTGCCACCGTCCTCACAGAAGCACACGCGCCATATGCGCGTTCAGACGCGTCTGTGAAAGTGTGAAGTTTGATTAAACAGGGACTACTACAAGATACCCAACGAGGAATTCGAACAGAGTTGAGAGCTGGAAGTGAGTGTATGAACTCAAGAAACTGCGATTTTATTTCTGTTGATACTTCTTCATCCCAGTTGCATTTAAGTATCCACAGCTGCTGCAATATAAGTTTGTCCTGGACTATGCATGGACCGAGGAGGCCAAGAGGATCAAACACCTGACTGACCACAGATAAAATATTGCGCTTTGTAATTTTAGATGTTGGACTTAATTCCATTGAAAAGAATAAATTATCTGAACTGCAGTCCCAGTACAGCCCAAGTGTTTTACTAGGAGATGTGTCATTTAAGTTTAATTTTTTATCTGAATTTTCTGCATTAATGTTAGTGACTGACTAATATTTTTGGACTATTTGATTGCCACTTTCAATACGAGATTCAATACGAGATTTGTAAATCTCATATTGAGGGTTCCAGACTTGGGAAACGTACTCGAGGTGGCTGCGCACAAGGGAGCAGTAGAGGACTTTTACTGGTTTTAGAGACCGAAAGCTAGAGCAAGCTCTAGTAATAAAGCCCAGGGCCTTGAATGCTTTCTTGAAAATGTTTTCTATGTGACCATCGTAAAGTAATTTGCTGTCGTGTACTACACCAAGATCTCTGATACTGCTAGTCTTACTTATGTGCGTACCATCTAGTGTATATCCTGGGCCGATAGTAGTCATCCGGCGCGGGTATACTACGATTACTTCGTCGCTCCGCTTGCAAAACCCGCTGTTTTTATTTTAATTTCGGTTTTTGATGCTGTTTTATAATACTTCTCAAGCCACGTGCGCCTGTGAACTCCTTTTTCTAATAATTTATTTGGTTAAGGAGATAGCAAAATCAGCTATGTAATTTTGGCCAAAAACAGCTTCAAAAATCCTCTATGTGTGCAAAGAAACACTTAACGTATTCTTATTTCGATGCGCGCCTCTTAGAATTGCGCTTCAATATGACACATAGCCGGCTTATTATTTTAAAATAGTGTGGAAAATCCGCTAAGTGTTCTAGGAAGACCAACAATGAAAATTATCTAGTAGAAGCATAAATCCATCATGTGGCGAAAATTTATATAGCGGTATTTACGACCCAAAAAAAATTCGCTATGTGACCAAATTCACTTTAAAAAAATCCTAGCACCTGTTATATCGCAGAAAAAAGCAAAAAAATAATATTTAATAATGTCTTGACATAAAGTCAAATTTTCTGCATACTAAGTTTTTAAATGTTGTTATCAGTTTGGGAAAAAAACAGTTTTTTGCTTCTCCTGTAAAGTTGGGTTTTTTCCCATAGCGGATTTTGCAAGCGCAGCGACGACTTGCTGATCAATAACTTTGTGACTGGTTTAGAAAATTTATTATAAAATGATATTTGGTATAAATGTGATTTAGCCAAAAGAATCAAAATATTAAATGAAAGATGTATAAATGAATAAATATTATGCGAAACATTCGTACACTCCGCTCTCGGCCGCCGCAGCGCACACCCGTGTCTCCTGCTACGCCCGAACGCTCCCCGCACCCCGCACCCCGCACTCTCACGCTCCGTCGTCATCGTGCGCTACGCCCCGTAGCGCACGGCTACGAACGCGTCACCATCGGCCGCTTGGCTCCGCCCTTTCGTAGCTTTCGCTACGAATTGTGCTACGCCTACGGTCGTTAGTTCCGAAGCAGTCTTTTTTAAGACTAGCGGACGAACATCGCTGTCCTTTTGGAATAGCGTCGAAACATTTGCCCCTTAAGGGAAAATCCACTGTTTTTGTGGTCCTCGGTGGAAACCAAACGGTGTCAACGAAACCGAGTGTGGTGTGGACCCGGCGCACCAGTTGCGTTATCCGGCAGAAGTTGGGATCACTGGCCTTGGGGGATCTCCTAGTCAGCCCCAACTTATAACCCCGTTTTTTCCACAGGATTCCCGAGGTAATTAGGGCCTAGCGCCCTCTTTACTAAGGGACTTAGGGACCCGTACGCACATTGAGATTGGCGGCGGGATACCAGCTTAGGGTACACCGTAGGTACTCAACCTCCCTGTTACACCCTACAGGGGGGGGGTTACTCTTCCCCGGGCTTTCTCACCTGGGGAGTTAGACATAGGCCCTTCAGGCGTTTCGAACAACTAAGTGTAGCTACCGAGTTTGTTAGTGATTTTCTTCTCGGTAGTTTATCACTAGGAAAATCATAAGGGAGGGCTTTTTGTGGGTGTTGTTCGCCCGGGGCGACACGTACGTGTCTCCTCGGGGCTGGTTAGGAGTTTAGTCTCCCTCCCCCCTCTCTTAAATTCACTTGCGATTCCCTTCATAATGGAGGCCGAATTCGTCAAGATCATTAATGTCCTTCGGGACATCTTCAAGCGTCAACCCAACCTAATTTTAGAGTTCGGCAAACAACTCCCCGTTGGAGTCATTGCGGCTCTGAAATTTAACTCGGATAGCCCCCAGTCACCCCCTCTCAACCCCTCGGGCGTCGCTGTATCCAGCGACGTGCTTGAGACCCCAATCCCCCCTCCTCCCACCCGGGCGTCCAAGGACGCCCTGTCTGAGGAGGAGGAGATGGACGACGAATACCTCTCATCTGAAGAAGAGGTGGCCTCCGCCTCTGATTCCTCCCCTTCCTCTGAAGACGACTATATATATATAATCCCATGCCGATTTCGGCTACGGTGACTGTTTTTGTTTTCTTCCTTTCCGACAATTTATAGGTAACGGGCGTGTGCTCTGATGTGGCTAATATAACCTATCTTAGCTGAAAAGGTACGCGCACAGTGCGGCCACGTTAGAATGCCATTGTGGTAATAATATTGTATGTTGGAGGGTGGTTTACTCCTGAGCTGATCTCGCCTGCCGTCGAGATCTCTCCTCCGCTGGTCCTCAAAGTCATAAACATTTTCCTTTACCAACGCCTCCTCCTCTTTCCTTTTCCGACGACTATACAGTCGTCGAAAAAGGAAAGAGGAAGAAGGGGAAAGCCCCCTCCTCTGCCTCCAAGGCCAAAAAAGCGGTGGTCACTAAGACCACCCCTCCCCCCTCGGTGAACGCTCCTATTTCGCACCCACCGGGCCCCATGGCTACAGCCACCTCGGCTGCAGCCAAGAAGACCTGACCCTCGCCACCCTTTTTCTTACACGATAAGGCTTGAGATCTCCAAGGCGTGCACCGAACGCCATATCCATTTCACCAATGCCCGCGCTGTACAGCAGGGCATAAAGGTTACGGTCCCATCAGATCACGATTACCGTGAGCTGACCAGGCTCCTCCGCGGTAGGTATGTGCCTTTTCACACCTACTCGCTGAAAGACGAACGACCCATTAGGGTCGTTATCAAAAATGTCCCGGTTCAGGTACCCACAACCGACATCAAGAGTGACCTAGAGTCACAGAACATCCCCGTCGCCCAAGTGCACCGCATGCACCGTAAGAACGGTGGAGAATCATACAACATGATTCTCGTAGTATGCGACCCCACTGACGGGCACCACCCTATCTTCAAGATAGAAAAGATTTGTGGCCTCTCAGGCCTTAAAATTGAAAAACCTCACGCAAGTGGCATTATTAATCAATGCCACAGTTGCCAAACTTACGGCCATGCACAGAGGAATTGTTACGGGAAGCCCAGATGCGTCAAGTGTCTAGGCGACCACGGAACTGCCGAATGCACCCGCCCTAAAGACCGCACTCTATGCATAGAACCACCCAGCTGCGTTCTCTGCGGAGAGTCCGGCCATCCCGCTAATTACCGCGGATGCCCTAAAGCCCCCAAGTCCTCGGCCCCTAAGTTGGCCAGACGTAACCAGGATAGACAGCAACGAGAGTGCCCTATCCTCTCGAAGCTACCCCCTGCCTCTCTCAGTCCCCAGCGCCCCAGCCCCTGGAACGCGCTTAATCACCAGGCCCACTTTTCGGCCTTAAGACCGACTCAACCGCCCTCGCCGCCTCTGACGGCAGAGCCCACTTCTCCCCCCGTTAGGCCCATTATTAAAACGGCCGCGCCTCTAGCGACCCCCCCCTCTACTGAAGCTCTTTCACCTCGAGCACCCCCCCAGTCGTGGCCCCCCCTCTTCGCCCCGCGACTAGACCCCTTCCGCCGAGACCAGCGATTGACTTCTTCACACTTCAGGGTCATCACGAGCACCTTCAGGGTCTTCCATAGCCCCCGTGGGATTCAAATGTCTAGAGACATATTCGTTTCTCTCGCCCGGGTATACGACGCATACCCGGACGTCACTCGAGCTCTCCGGAACTTACCCCACAACTTGTATATTAGGGCCAGTTGTCTATACCTACAAACACACATACCGACCGCGTCCCCGGCCTCGCCGCCGGGGCCCACCGCGACCCCCTGTAATACCACAGCCCGACCCTTGCTCGACGAGCCAGCCCGCGAGCTGAGCCAGTAGTAATAAAATAGCCCCTAATAATAATTTTTTGGCCACCCCAGGAAAAGTCCAGTTAAGCAGTTAGAAACCTTAAATGAGTTAAAATGCTGCGAGTGATGAGACCCTAAAAAAAACGAAGCATTCGTAAAGAGAGGCATTTGCCAAATGAATTCAATGTTTGTAAAGTGAGTGTTTATAAAATAAAACATGTGCGGGATAAGTTGTTTGTGAAATAAAAAGTATATGAAACGTTGGTTGTAAACTAAGAATTTGTCAACGGTGTTTTGGTGAAACATTGATGAACCATAAGTATATTAGGTACATACAAAATAATATTTCTTACTCATAAAATCAAACAAAATTATAATACCTTTGACCTTTGAATTTCCTTATAAAAGCTTTTATCTTTTCAAAGTATAGTAAACTAATCTGAATCCCTAAATTCCCTAACAAAAGAGTTCAATGGACTCAAAAAATCGTCTCTGAGTGGCCTCCACAAAGATCTCCTCTGTTGCCTCACCCCGCCCGTCTCACCGTCAGCCGTTATTAGCTAGTTACCGACTCTGTCTGGTATCCGCGTGTGCCCTCTTGCTAGCTGTACTATACATGTTCGTTCGTACATGTAGGTACGTAGGATTATACTAAATAGGTTCCTGTCTGCTAATAATTGGTTCACGAAGCTAGCAGATGAAACATAAATCGCAGCTAGAGTGGTCTGTATTGTCTGCGTACCTATACACATACAAATTTCGTTGAAATTCATTCAGCACGATCGAGCATAACAATACTTACAAGCTAGATGAGCTGATGACGTCGGTAAGATAGTGGAGGAAAATGTGATACAGAAGGCTAAGCACCGAGAAGAATGGCGTGTGATGTAGGCCGTCACTCAGCATTGAGGGGGAAAGGTTGGGAAGAAGAAGAACCGTCATCATCAGAGGCATTCATAATCTTTTCCCCAATATATTGGCGTCAGTTTGTAGTCTAAATTTATAGAACTGAATACCAGTCATTACAAAAGGGAGTAATTGACAGTTGTCCTCCACAACCTAATAACTCGTGAAAACATTTTTTTATGTACTTTTATTATGTAAGTGGCTTGCTCTAAATTGATGCGCTCAGCTTTACTGACGTATTTCGTTGTGAATGAAATCATAAATTCTAATAATCCAAGGTCGCTACATACGTCAAGACTGTCTCCGATAATAATGAAATTAAGTATCTGTGCGCGTCAACGCACATAACGACGACCTCCCGCATATATTGATTAGAGGAAAATTCCCACGACTTAATATAAAAACTGATTAGAATGACGTTATTGATAAACAAATGAATATTGCTGTTACTATCACGAGTTCGCCTAATAAGACTGATTGCAATATTGCTTGCGAAAATAAAAGATCAATGAGAACCTAATAGACAAACGTCCGCGTTGCATCCGTTGACGTTGTCCCCGCTTTGTCATCTGTGTGGATGGACACTAGATTGTTGGGTCAAGTATTGTGGGTCAACCTTGGGCAGTAAATCACAGAGTCAACTTACATTTGTTTACGTGCAGTACGGTGTGGTGCGTTGCGGTCGCTAATACCTAAATAACATGCAACACGTCCGCCTAATGTGCGGCTCCGTCCAGTAAACATGAGACTGCCTTCATTGTTGCAACATTGCTTTTACTTTGAGACGAGGTATACTTAGGTACCGACAATTACATTAGTCCAATGGTCGTAAGTGCGGTCGCAGAGTGAGGTTTGAGCTTCGATTGTCAGGTCCGGTAAAGTGATATTAGCTGTTTCTTTTATGAAATTCACACAAAAGTGAACAGTCACACTGATAGCCTAGTGCATTTGTGGCCTTAGCCGTGTTGTATCGTAGACGAGTCAAGTTGTATCGTGGGTACAGAGGGACAGAGAGTTCCTCTACCGTCAAGTGAGGCGTGGTGCTAACCTCCGCCTCGCGACCGCCGCACTACACAACACGCTCCGTATGACTCATGCGACGTCTGCAAATACATTGTCAGTATAATATTGCTGTACAACATTACCCAAATTCTTCAACCAACAAGTATTGTAGTATTTAAGATTTGAGTTAATACAAGTATCTGAACCTGAAGAAGAGAAACATAAAAAATGCGAAAAGTGGAAAACTAGGTGTTATGACGTATCTATTAAGAGGATTTGTAGTGAACAACCATGAGCTGAGTTGGTTGATTGGCAAGCTGTCAATCATTATTTGTAGTGAACAACCATGAGCTGAGTTGGTTGATTGGCAAGCTGTCAATCATTATCTATTATCTTTTAAGAGGATTTGTAGTGAACAACCATGAGCTGAGTTGGTTGATTGGCAAGCTGTCAATCATTATCTATTATCTTTTAAGAGGATTTGTAGTGAACAACCATGAGCTGAGATGGTTGATTGGCAAGCTGTCAATCATTATCTATTATCTTTTAAGAGGATTTGTAGTGAACAACCATGAGCTGAGTTGGTTGATTGGCAAGCTGTCAATCATTATCTATTATCTTTTAAGAGGATTTGTAGTGAACAACCATGAGCTGAGATGGTTGATTGGCAAGCTGTCAATCATTATCTATTATCTTTTAAGAGGATTTGTAGTGAACAACCATGAGCTGAGTTGGTTGATTGGCAAGCTGTCAATCATTATCTATTATCTTTTAAGAGGATTTGTACGGTGCAACCGTACAATTCACCGTCAGCAATTCGTTTGTAGCACGCGGTTGACCCGCGTCGTACCTAAGCCAGTTCGCGATCCTACTGCATCGGGTAAAGACACGGGCTCCACCAAACGTGCTCCGCGGTATCATTTAGTGCAAATACAGTTTTTATCTCTATCAACTTTATCTTTTATTTGTTGACCTCCTCGCACGGCCAACAAATTGGTCCTTCGAGCATTGAACCCGCGCATCGGGGACAGTTTTGTGTTAACAAAGGTGCCTATAGCAGTGACTTTCCACAACACGTGGTGCTGAACTAATAATATTGCACGTGCCGCAGTTTGGTGATCAATAGCAAGCATATTAGCAGGTAGCAGAGAGTACGAAGTGAAAAGCAGATTTCAGCGATTTCCAAGTAAGATCTTTCCATATTTTTATTAATCGAGACTAAGAATGGAGATAGAAAACTTACACGTTAGCCAACAGGAAATTACGGAAGCTATCAAGAAATTTATTACTAATTTACATAAAACAGCGTTAGAGAGGAGAACAGGAGACTACTTCAAAAGGCGATTGGGGCTTTTGGAAAATTACTGGACGGAGTATCAAACTAATCATAAAAGCATCAGTGGACTTAACATTAGAGAGCATCCTTATTTCTCTAACTCCGAATATGAGCGTACGAAGGAGTTGTACAATACAGCAAAAGAGGTAATCTTTAACCAGAGTAAGGAGCAAGGAACGATTCCGACTCCGTCAACAGTAGGTAAGGGAGTGAGCGAACAACGAGACGAGCAGAGGGAGATGCAACAAGACAAAGCAGAGCGTTCAGCAGAAAATGAGACTGGCTCGTCCCAGCAGATGGTATCTAGAGGTTTGATGAGTAAGCAGGATGAACTATTTCGGAAACAAATGATAAATTTCAAGGCATTTATGAGAACAACAAACAATATTCAGATAGACAGCATGAATGAAAAATGGGAGTTTGAAGATGTGCTAAAGGAACTACAGTCTCGTTGGACAGCAATAGATGCTCTTCACTGGGATATTTATATGGAATCGAATGGTGAAGATGAAGAATATGAGCGCCTGTTTACGAGACATGAAACGATATTTATCAATCTAAAGAAAGCAGTCAATAAAAAATTGTGGTCAGTATCACACCGCGAAAAATCTGTTCCCAAAATGGAAATACCTATATTCTCTGGGAACTATCAACAGTGGACGTCCTTTAAAGACCTATTTAACGAGGCTATCCACAACAACCCTTCACTATCGCTAGCTCAAAAAATGCAGTTCCTAAAAGGAAAACTACGAGGAGAAGCCGAAAGGCTTGTGCAGCACCTTCATATAAGTTCCGATAACTATAGCGCCTGTTGGGAGATCCTTACCAACCGATATAATAATATAAAACATATATTCACGGCCCACTTAAACACTTTATTGGGTTTGCCTAACTTATCTCAGCCATCGTTAGTTCAAATCAAAAGAATGCATGACGTCACACTAGAGACGCTACACGCCATCGAGAACTTGGAGGTAGATGTATCCACATGGGATCCATTTTTAGTTCACATCTTATCGCAAAAACTAGATAGCGACACCTATAGTGATTATTCAGAATCACTGAAGAATCCAAGGGATCTACCGATTCTAAAGGAGTTTCTTTCTTTTCTGGAGGCAAAGTTTACTAGCCTTGAGACTGCACGTCGAAAACAAGACCAGATGTCCACCAAGCCATCAGCATCAAGCAATCAACCTAAATCAAACGAATTTGGGAAAAAACCATACAATTATTCGTATAACTATAATAACTACAATAAAAATACGAATAAAACGTTTCATACATCAACTATTAAATGTCCATTGTGCAATCAAGATCATGCGCTTTTCCACTGCAGAAATTTCAACTCTCTGTCTGGCGAACTTAAGTTGAAAAAAGCAAGGGAGCTAAAATTATGTTTAAATTGCTTATTTGACCATAATGGTAAACAATGTGTTTCCACGAAGCGGTGTCGAAAGTGCGACGGAAAACATAATACTTTGATACACGATGCCTTAATTAAAGTGAAATCGCCACATAACAACAGCAACGAACCGGTTGCAAAATCAGCAGAACACGTGGCAAATAATGTACACGTATCACCAGGGGGCTCAGCAGAGGTGCTTCTAGCCACAGCACTACTAAAGGTTATAGCGGAGGATGGACAGTGCCATATCTTGAGGGCACTTATCGATCAAGGTTCCCAGATCTCTCTGATTACTGAGAATGCAGCACAGAGACTAGGACTGAAGAGAACATTTTGTAAAGGTGTAGTTTACGGAATAGGAGAGAAAGCTAATAATTCCAAAGGAATAATCAGCATAACGTGTAGGTCTATGTACACCGACTTTTCCTTTAGTACAAATGTAGTAATAATGAGAAATTTAATCAAAAACTTGCCAAATGCAACATTTAAAAAGCCGTCGTGGCAGTTCGTTCAGAACATAGATTTAGCGGACCCAGAATTCTATTTGAGTCGACCAGTCGACTTGCTTCTAGGTTCGGATATTTACGCTTTGATCAAGATGGGAGGGATTAGCAGAGGTGAAGACCCATCTCAACCGTTAGCAGAGCAGACGCAACTAGGCTGGATTTTATTCGGAAAAATGCAGTCATATCAGTGTAACGTTGTACTTAACGATATCGAGAACATTCAACGATTTTGGGAGGTAGAGGACATTGAGGTTCAGTCTGACGTATCGACTGAAGATCAAGCATGTGTCGACTTTTATCGACTTACCACAAAACGCCGTGACGACGGTCGATATGTGGTAAAGCTACCCATGAAGCAGGACGTACAGGAAAAATTAGGATCATCGAAAGGCATAGCAGTAGCCCAGTTTCGTAACTTAGAGCGAAAGTTCGAAAAGCAAGTGAGTCTAGCAGGGCTATATAAAGCCTTTATCAACGAATATCTAGATTTGAATCATATGATTCTATCGAATAACATTCGGAACTATCATAATAACGAAACGAAATTATCATGTTTTCTGCCGCATCATGCGGTACAGCGTGCTGAGTCAGTTACCACGAAGCTGAGAGTGGTGTTCAATGCCTCGGCGAAAACTTCTAGCGGTTACAGCTTAAACGACGTTATGTTCAAAGGTCCTAACTTACAGAAAGATTTACAATCTTTGATCATAAAATGGCGCCAATATCGATACGCGTTTACGTCAGACATCGAAAAAATGTTTCGACAAATCTGGGTAAGCGAAGATGACCAGCAGTACCAGCAGATTGTGTGGAGAGAAGCAGCAGATCAGCAAATTCAATCATATCAACTGACTACTGTCACATACGGGACGAAAGCTGCACCGTTCCTAGCGATGATGACTTTGAAAAAATTAGCAGCAGATGAACGTAGCGAGTACCCTGAAGCGGCGCAGGTACTAGAAGAAGCCATGTATATGGATGACCTTGTCCATGGGTCGCACGATCTCGAAAAAGGAAAGAAACTTATAGCAGAAATCAACCATGTCCTACGTTCAGGAGGATTTACGTTAAGAAAGTGGATGTCAAATGAACCCGAGCTATTGAAAAGCATAGAAAGCAAAGAGCATGAGCAGAAACCAATATTTAATTTTAAAGTAGAGGGTTTATCAAAAACATTAGGTCTACAGTGGGACTCCGAAAAGGACAAGTTCACCTTTCAATACAGTATCAGTAATAGTGATAAACCATCTAGTCTTACTAAAAGAACTATCTTATCAGAAATATCTAAATTATTTGATCCGCTGGGATGGTTGGCACCATTATCAACAAAATTAAAGATACTTTTCCAAAAGGTTTGGGCAGCGAATTTAGAGTGGGATGATTTAATACCGGAAGATATTCACAATGAATGGATGAAGATTAAGTCGGATATCTGTAATTTAAAGCAATGCGAGATTCCCAGATGGATTGGATATAAACCAGGTGACGTCATAGAATTGCATGGGTTTTGTGACGCGTCACTCAAAGCATACGCCGGTGTAATTTATGCACGGATTATCAGCAATGGTCAAGTAACAGTGGTCCTACTAGCATCTAAAACAAGACTAGTTCCACATAACAAAGCAATATCACTTCCAAGATTAGAAGTTTGTGGAGCTCATTTACTATCAAATCTAATGGAAAAAGTGATTACTTGTATTAACAAACAGAGCATAGACGTATACGGCTGGACCGATTCTATGGTCGTCCTTGGATGGCTGCAAGGCGACCCAGGTCGGTGGAAAACGTTTGTAGCAAATCGAGTAAGAAGTATAACGAAGATTGTACCGCCTAACTGCTGGCGGTATGTCAAATCAGGTGAAAACCCAGCCGACGCCGCAAGCAGAGGACTCTTGGCGTCTCAATTAGCAAACTCAACTCTTTGGTGGCAGGGGCCGGAGTGGTTGAAAACAATAACGAGCGATAACAGTACAGAAAAGCAAGTGAAATATACGACGGAAAAAGAATGCAAACAGAAGCAGGTGAATACTATCCAAAAAAATAGCGAAGAGAGCATTATCCTACAGTTATTAAAAAGTCATGCGTGTTTTATCAAGATAACGAGAATTTTAGCTTACATTCTACGCGCTATAAATAGAATTCGATTTAACAAGCAGAAAGAATGTAAACAATACCATGGATATCTCACATTAAGTGAATTAAAGCGAGCAAAATTACTTGTAATTAAATATGTGCAGCGCTGCGAATTTGCAGTTGATATTGAAGCGATTCGAAAGCATAAAGCGATAAGCAGTAGAAGCAAATTATTAAAACTAAATCCATTTTTGGACACTGAAGGGATTTTACGCGTCGGTGGGCGCTTAAAAAACGCTGATATAGCTATTAGTATGAAATTTCCTATGTTATTACCTCATGACGGTATCCTAACGAAACTTTTAGTCGAGCATGCACACCAATTAACCTTTCATGGAGGTCCACGTCTGACTTTATCAAATTTGAGGCAGAGGTATTGGATCATATCGGGAAACAGAGCAGTCAAGAAGGAAGTCAGAAAATGCGTGAAATGCAGAAAACATGATCCGAGAATGCAGTACCAGCTTATGGCAAATTTGCCTCCAGAAAGGGTTAATCCAGCACCCCCGTTCTATCACACCAGTGTCGATTACACGGGGTATGTAGAGATTAAAGCCAACAAGGGACGGGGTGTTAAAACTACAAAAGGATATGTGGCTTTATTCATATGTATGGTAACGAAGGCCATACATCTAGAATTGGTGTCCGACCTTAGCAGCATAGCATTTATAGCAGCTCTTCGGAGAATGGCTGCACGAAGAGGAGCACCTCGCTATATGTATAGCGACAACGGCACCAATTTCGTGGGTGCTAATCGGATGTTACAGGAAGAATTTTTCGATCTGAAAAATACGCTTGACGAAACCTTCTTAAACGAAATAGCAGATCTAAACATTGAATGGCATTTTAATGCTCCGTCTTGGGCAAGCGCAGGTGGATTATGGGAGAGAGCTGTCCGCAGCTTGAAACATCACCTAAAACGGGTCGTAGGAGAACAAAGGCTAACCTTTGAAGAATTTAGCACTCTCTTAGCACAACTTGAGGCATGCCTAAATTCCCGACCTTTGTATCCGATGTCTGAGGATGTGGAGGATTTAGATGTCTTAACTCCTGCACACTTTTTAACAGGAAGAGCTGGAACGACCGTTATAGAGACCGAACAAGACGCAAGGACTAGATGGAGTTTAGCACATAAACTTACTCAGGACATATGGAAGCGTTTTAAGTCAGAATATCTTACGCAATTATCGATTCGAAGCAAATGGCTGAAGCAGCAACCTAATATCAAAGTAGGAGACTTGGTGACTATCCAAGATGAAAACTTACCACCGGGTAAATGGATGTTGGGACGAGTAATTGAGCTCCATCCTGGGCAAGACGGTTTGGTCAGAGTGGTCTCACTAAAGACTAAAAACGGTATGTTAAAAAGACCTATTGTAAAACTCTCTGTTTTACCTATAGAGTCAGGTAGCGAAGATGTAAGCAGAGAGAGAGTAGAGAAGAACGAAGGTCAGCGGAACGAAAGTAAAAGGAATAAAGTAAAGAGATCAAAAATAGCTAGCGGGTTTATATCATTGGCTATGTATTTTGTTTTATTTATGACATTAGTAAGCGGTTCATGTGCGTCATATAATATAACTACAATAAATGAATATCAAGGTCTTTATTTCGACAAGATTGGTAGCATGAGATTGACAAGAGATCAATGGAAGCTTGTCGTGTATTATAACATGGATCCTTACTGGGAAGGAATGACAGCGCTAGATAAGTATCAAAGATACCTTGAAACCATCTGTACGTCAATTCGGACGCTATCACATTGTGACATTATTATGTTGCAGCTACGTCACAGTTATTCAGAACTAGAGTTCACTAACCGGGCTCTACTTGGTCAGCAAAACAGCACGCGCGCTCGTAAGAGGCGCGGCCTTATCAACGGAATTGGATACGTTGCGAATGCATTGTTCGGAGTGCTAGACGAGCAGTTCGCCGAACAATATCAAAAAGATATAACTCATATCAGAGAAGATCAAAAACATTTAGCAAAACTATGGAGAAACCAAACATCGATAGTTGAAGGGGAATATAATGTTCTTCAGAGAATTAGAGATACGATAAATAAGCAGCATAAAGTGGTAAACTTGCGTTTGAATGAATTAAGTAAAGCAACGAACACATTGAAGGAAGAAATTCGAAGCGTTGAAGTTATGAATGAGTTTACCTTATCAGCTATGATAGCTAACAACTTAATCGTGAGCTTGAGAAACATCCAGGATCAGTTGGTCGACATGCTCGTAGATGTTCATCACCAGATATTTAACACTCATATTCTTTCTCCGCAACAATTACTAGACCAGTTGAACGTTATCTCTGGTCAGTTAACTAAAGACCTATCACTACCTATCGAAAATATTCATCAAGAGCTTGTAAAAATATATCAGTTACTTCAAGTAAAGGCTCGACTAACTAACCACTACTTCATTTTCGAAATAAGAATACCTCTTATTACTCGAGATAACTATGAACTTCATAAAATAATACCGATTCCTCTTAAACGAGCAAATGACATGGTAGCTATAACTCCAGTATCAGACTATGTAGCTGTCAATTTACAGAAAGATACTTACCTGCCTTTGAGTGGAAGTGAAATACAGCAGTGTGTAGACAGTGGCTCTTTTAACTATCTATGCAACATGCATACCGCTATTTATCATATGAGGAATGAGCACAGTTTGTGTGTTTATGATCCAGATACTCAAAAATGCCAAACGAGTACCGTTGCTTGCAATAACCAGTGGATACAGCTGAGCAAATTAAACAGCTTTTTATCATTTTGTCGTAAACCATGTGAGCTGCGCTTTATGTGTGGAGATCAAGTTACCGTCGAACAGCTGACTGGGACTTGCATAATTAACCTTGCACCTGACTGTATTGTGAAAGACAAGCATTTTACAGCATACGCTCATAATATTCAACTGTCTAAGACTATACGAGTTGATTCAAATGTCTATAGTCCACAGATCGCTCCAATTAATCATATTATCAACATCTCATTGGATGTATACGAGAATGAAACTACAGACTTAGAAATCAGCTTGGAATTACAAAAACTTGGTGAAAGTATCAAACAAATGAAAAACACAGTTCTGCCAGATGATTCGGACTTCTATCACCACATCCATCACTACGCCATTAACTATGGTTTGGTGTTGGCAGCAGTATTAGCTGCAGCAGTATACCTGTGGAGACGTAGGCGCCGGGCGAGACCGCGGGCGGTGGAAGTACGCGAACTGCCCGCGTCTCCCACTCCGACGAGCAGCATCAGTGTAGTGAGTGCGCGAAAGCAAAGGAAGGCTAATCGTTTGCCTTCAGTGCAGTGTTTAAGTGCTAGTGTGATCAAAGACAAAACGGACATGTCTACGTCTCCCATTCCGCAACGAGTTTTTAGTATTTCGGAAACGGTTTAAGGGACATTGGACAATAGTGTTTAAGCAATACCTAATGTTTCTAGCAATAATTTGTTGTTTATTTCATGTAATCTTTGTCCCGGGAGCATGTACGGTGCAACCGTACAATTCACCGTCAGCAATTCGTTTGTAGCACGCGGTTGACCCGCGTCGTACCTAAGCCAGTTCGCGATCCTACTGCATCGGGTAAAGACACGGGCTCCACCAAACGTGCTCCGCGGTATCATTTAGTGCAAATACAGTTTTTATCTCTATCAACTTTATCTTTTATTTGTTGACCTCCTCGCACGGCCAACAGGATTTGTAGTGAACAACCATGAGCTGAGATGGTTGATTGGCAAGCTGTCAATCATTATCTATTATCTTTTAAGAGGATTTGTAGTGAACAACCATGAGCTGAGTTGGTTGATTGGCAAGCTGTCAATCATTATCTATTATCTTTTAAGAGGATTTGTAGTGAACAACCATGAGCTGAGTTGGTTGATTGGCAAGCTGTCAATCATTATCTATTATCTTTTAAGAGCATTTGTAGTGAACAACCATGAGCTGAGTTGGTTGATTGGCAAGCTGTCAATCATTATCTATTATCTTTTAAGAGGATTTGTAGTGAACAACCATGAGCTGAGTTGGTTGATTGGCAAGCTGTCAATCATTATCTATTATCTTTTAAGAGCATTTGTAGTGAACAACCATGAGCTGAGATGGTTGATTGGCAAGCTGTCAATCATTATCTATTATCTTTTAAGAGCATTTGTAGTGAACAACCATGAGCTGAGATGGTTGATTGGCAAGCTGTCAATCATTATCTATTATCCATGTTGTTGACTTAAAAAGCAGTGTTAATGCAGCTATCAAATGAGTGCATGAAAATGTTATCATACCCCACGTCGACATAACATAATACTTATATTGCGATATTCGACACTCTTACCACACCACCAGTTATTATTATCAATAGTTGTTGATAAGCCCCTTAGATACTGTTAGTCGCTTGCAGTTGTTTAGGATGCTTATCCGATTTTATAATATCCCATCAGCCCAAAACATCCACAACTGAATTTGGTTCGCTTCAAGTAGTTTGGCATACATATCAGATATTTTTATACAGAGAGGGATTTATTTACTGTAAAGTGTGAATGAAATAAAGTTTAATTGAATAACTCCTACGAGCGAGGAGGACCTTCTATGCTAGATGACTAGAACACAATCTTATTACTAGTGAAAGAGCTATATTTTAATAAACAAATCAAAAACACTTAGCATACCGGTGGTAACGAAACCATATCGCGATTTAGAAAATCTAACAACGCCATCTATCGAAGAAATTGAAATTAAAAAACAAAACAAATTAACACTAGAAAAATGCTAAAATAAACTTCTTATAGTTGATTTCGTAAACTTAATGGAAGAAATCCCTAAATGAAGCAATCAAATGATTGCATTTGCCATAACAATATTCGTATTCTCAATAGTTATATGCAACATTTAGTATTGCTTAAAACGCACTTTCGAGAGAGAGGTCCATTTGAAACTTTGGATTCTGGTTTATTACAATAATTTACATAATATAACATCACGCCTGTATTTCCCGGAGGGTTGGGCAGAGGTTTATAGTAACACCCTCATTTCGCCATTATGTTTTACGTCCCATATAATAGGGTACGAGACTATTGCCATCAACTAGGCACAAATCCAAACTCCGGGCTGCTACTGAGGAATTTCAAACGGAAAAACCCAATACCACTTTATCTGATCTGGGGATCGAACCTAGGACCTCACGATCAGCAGTCGCGCTTGCCACCACTAGACCAACAAGACAGTTTAGTTACAATAATTTATCAGTGAAATAAGTTGCAATACTTATTCTAAATCTAATTCATTTTTAACATTTTGCTCAATAACAATTTATCTGAATAATAAGTTATCATACAAATATTACCGTCGTGCTAAGTAGGACATTATAACTCAGGTTAAAACTATTCGTTTATATTTAACTGCAGCAACAAAACATTTTCTGTACACACATGATCCTGCCGGGCGGCGCGGTGCGGCGCGGTGCGGCGCGGCATGCAAACCAAACGATAGATAAGCCTAATAAGTACTTGCGGTTAAGTTGGTAACTAATAGCTACAGTCACTGAAATACTACCTGCTGGCTCTTATACTTGTATACAGTGGTAAGTAGATTATAATTATAATTATTATGCATGAAGATCGTTTTAATAGATAATTGAAAATATTTCTTTCACTGACAAATTAACGAAGAATGCACAAATGTCTCAAGAAAATTAAAATTCAAAAGTGTCGAGGGTCAAGGAGGGGTATTCCACAATGATAGCGAGGCGAAACCGGCGCGGGCGCGGGTGGCTGCGATGCCGGCGCATTCCCGCGCTGATTTACCGCTGAGCATAAATAACGCTTCCGACTCCTGAAGCGAGCGACCGCAGCGCGTGACAAACAGATACGTGCAGAAGGTCCTCTCTCTACAAGGCCCGATAAATTGGCTTTCTTAAGCCCGTTTTTATAAATCGGTTTCATCACCCAACCATCACTTTCGGCACCAAGATATAAAAGTTATATAGATATAAAAGTTTACACATGTCTCAAAAGGATAATTTAGTAAACAGCCAGTATCTTCATAAGTGCAGTATTGCGAGGGTGTTTCGTTGGACAACATTTATTGTCGCGTTAGGTGGGACTTCCGTACCTCATATGTATGGACCTTTTAAAAATACTTTTTTTGTGACTAGTTCATCGTGACTACGGGTTTTCTCGGCGTCATTTGTGTAGATGTCGTCACAAATCGGAGTTCGATAACACCAGCTATTAGCGATAAATTTATAAGCCGCTATAAAGTCATAATCTTTCTTTATCTCATAACACAGATTTCAGCTATAAATTACTGTTTTTATCTATAAATCTCAGTTTCGCTAATATTTATATATTATTTTTACATAGACTACAGAGCAAACATAACGTCACGCGTGTATTCCATGTCAGGTTAGGTTAGTGCTCTCCCTATCCTCTGCGGCCGAAAAGTGGTAGGCAGCGGGGCCATTAACCTGACCCGTCGCAGGGGGACCAGGGGTGCCCAGACGCGGGGTCGTCTGGCGCCCATGTGCCTGTTTGGTCCCCGGGGTGGTCACGGCGTGCCATGTGTTCTGGTGCGCCGGTGATGTGGGGTGCTCACCACGGCTCTCAGGAGGTCGTGGGGTGGGGCCCCACTGGGGAGAGGTCCACCAGCGGTTGGTGGACCAAGACCTGCCGGGGTTGTGGTGCATGCTTAGGCGTATCCCGCGACCCCGGCCGACGGTCAGAAGGAGGAACGCCGTGGGTTTCTAGCCGGTAAGACTCCGGCAGACCCCCTCGCCTAACGCGGGCGAGGGACATCCATGAGGACTTTCCCACGATATAAAAAAAAAAGTTAGTACTGGACATCACTATTATTGTACAGTAGGTACACCCAAAATTCGCCAGGGCGGTATTAGGTCTGACATAAAAGAGAGTCAGTACCGGTTCATTTACCGGGAACAAATCCAAACACCGGGCAGCCAGGTACACAGGATGTCCTTAAAGGAAAACCCAATAATACTACTCGCCCAGTGGAACGCAGGCAGCTGCGATTGCGATACGCTATGACAGCCACATACATATTAGAGTAACTAGACCAATGACGTGGTATTTTTTGACAATGTTTAACTATCATTTATTAATTAACAAATAAATGTGCTCGTCTGTTTCAACTGTACGAGTACATCCAGCCAGTACATTACATGAGGCGTATATTTAGAACGCAAATGAGAGTACAATAAGTCGCGACTGGTATTTAAATACGCGCGATGTTCAGCAGTCAGGTCTCAGGCAGCGGTGATTAATTATGTAGGTTCGTTTAAATTCAAGGTATTACCAGCTGACGGATACCTCGCCTGCCTGATTATGCTCACACATACAAGTACTATCTACCTACACACCTTACACAAATACCTGAGCACTAAAATAACTACGGCTATTCTGATTAGTTTCGGTAATCAGTGATAACTATCGATAACTATCTTGGAACGAAATCAAGGGTCGCAATTTTTATTGTAGTCCAGGCTAGCTCTAAGTGTGGACTACAATGAATTTTAAAAAATGTGACAGCTTAGACAGTCTAGTGTTACATTTAAACCTGATACCAGCATCATCAAACTATGGATTGATTGGTTGATTGACACAAGAATTATTTGTAGAGGTATGAAAGCTGCAGCTTCGCACCTGCGGACCTCTAACGACTATCTGCAGGCCTTGGCCGAACTAATGTTTAGTAATGTGTGCCGTGGCCATGCAACTAACAATGTTACCAACTTGTCACTAACTGTTCTGTCCAACGCACTCTACTACTAAACGTAGGCCTATAGTCACTAGCCAATGGGTCACCTCAGAGTGCTCAGGGCCGGGAGCCTCGCACCGGTGACGCTACTGCTCCGGGGTGTTTGTGCTGGTTACTTTACCAGTGATCATCTATTACACTAGATTGCAGAGTGTAAATAAAATTAACGATTGGGGAAGCCGGATATTATGCGCTACTTCTTCTCACCTCAAACGTATCTTAGGAGGTCACTTAACTACACAAACATTCTTGAAGCGATCCTCTTTATTTTCACGATGAATAATTATAATAACTGAAACATGCTCCGCTCGTCTGCCACCGACGCACTGGAATGTTAATGTAGCCAATGAAAAACTAATATTACAAGTTAAATCATTAATGTTCACAACGTGGGCTTCATACAAGGGAAACTAGACAGTACTCTAACATTATTACCTCCTCATAATATGCGGGCTGATTATAGCTTTAGCAAAATACTGACTGTGCTCATTACTTACCAGCAGTCTGTGGGCCAATCATATCCAAAAAGCAGACAACGCACTGCGCATTCAATACAATAATGCCTTCAGGGCGCTGTTGAGGCTTGCGCCTTACTGTAGTGCGTCAGGGATGTTCGCTGATGCGCACACTGACGATTATTTCGCGATCATGCGCAAGAAAGTGGCATCAATGTGCGCAGGGTGAGGGGGAGCAGCAATAGCGTTCTGAAGGTTTTTTCTGATAGGTTAGAAGGGCCGACTATGGATAGGTTTATCAAGCTACATGTCACACATGTAGCTTGATAAATCTACCCCAAATCCAAATTCGATGACGTGTTTTTGTTTTTGGTTTTTGTACTCGTGTGTGTTACTAGTAACATAGTTTTTTAAGTTTTGGTAACACTAACACGCTATGGGCCCTCGATGCCTGAAAATAAACGATTTTTATTTATTTATTACTTAAAATTATTGTTTGTCATGATATACTATACTGGAAAGGCCTGCAATGACGATGCCAATTAAACATGATGTAGAGTAATCAAAACTTAACAATTCAGTTTTATACAAGCGAAAGTGTAACATGAACGGTGTAAGGTAAGCGAGAATGTATCCCTTGTATACGAGCGACAATGGTCGGGCGGCCCGCTAGGGTGCTGCAGTGCAGGGGTCGGCGGTGCTCGTTTTATGACACCAATTTGTCGGGCAGTCCGCAACCGCCCGCGACCACCGAGCGCCGGCTTTTTGATATTTAACACAGTGAACACTTGCCAGAACTCTCACTACCTTCAACACTCCTCCACAAGCGGTTTTACATTGTTTTGTTGATGAGAAAAATATTTGGCAGCACAATGTGTGAACATGGGCCTTTATCAATCAGATTTGACAGCAGTTATGAATATGACAGCTAATCTCCGAGTAAAATAAAAGAAAACAATGTGTTAAACAGCTGCTTTTCATTCTGAGCTCATCATCAAAGTAAACATAGCTGAGGAATTATCAGTTAAAGGTCAATTAATAGTTAATCGCCAAACTGTACCTCAAAACATATTAACTGACAACTATCACATTTATACCAAACGTAGTTAAGTGCGAATTAAACCTCTGCCTAGCCATCCAGCGATACTTCATGTTATATGTGCGCGCTTGCACGTAACAGGAATGCAGTTTAAAGCCAGCTGAAGCATCACGTCCACTCTTTACTAATAGTGCCTGCAGCTCACAATAGCGCTCACTTGAACGGACGACTTAATTCCGACAATGACATGCAAAACGAATGAGCCGGCGACAACAAGACGACTAAACAAATTGTATTGAACACGCGTGACAAAGGGACCCGCGATCACGCTAAACATAAAGGCACATAACAGGCTATCAGCAATTACGTCGCAATCGCACACTTTCACTACCGAGTCAACTGGAGTGACGCTATTGTTGCGTACCTAGAGAAATATTTGCACGACAATCGTGACGCAGCTCAATTAGGATACAAGCACTCGTCCCCCTGGTGGTAAAGTGCAAAACCGTTTCATTTGTTTGGGACACGTTGCGTCCATTTATTCCATGAGAGTCTTTGAGACTTATATCAGTGCTGAGTATTCCTGATAAAATAAGCAATGATTACAAAGAAGTATAATTAGTCATCTAATTAGTAGATAAAGTTTTGCAATCTGACAAAAGCTAATGTAATATTACACAATGTCCAGCGGATGAATCACACTAATAATTATAATTTCCCTTATCATAGCCAGTCACTTGATTATTTCCGCGATATAAATTAGACATTACACTTACCTACCACTTCTTCATGTGACGTCATTTTCCTTAGTTTGTCTACGCGAGCTCCACGCGCTGCTACGAACAAGCATGTGCTACACACAGTCGTAGCTAGAACTACTTCCAAGTAAATTATGCATTTTTGACAAATCAAATTCAGAAAATAAATATAACATTTTAGGATATCCATAAATCCTCTTGGAATTAATTAATTAGCTAGGAATCACAACGCAACTATATTAATTTGTAAAATAAATAGGTACGCGAATCGTTGCGCCTGATCGGCGGTGTCGCTGTTTTTATACAACGATAGGTAGGCGTATTGGCTTTGTCGAATAGTTAGAAGGCTCGATCAAAACGTCTGGGCTCGCCCACGCGTGAACAACATTCACACTCGACCTGCTTCCACAAAAACATACCGCACCCAATAACAACAACATATTTAAATCTATATACCTATAGGTACATAAAATCTATACAGTGTTAGTCGAAAAAGAGGTTGGTACTAATCCGAAACTTCACTACCGTTCCACAAATTTTCGCAATTGTCAATAGTTTTAGAGAAATAGCAGTTCAATAATTTACTAAAAATACTCTACCTACCTTATCAGTAAGGTCACGAATTTGTACCTCCGCCGCTAGTAGAACTAAAATAAACGTTTTTCGTTTAAATTTTAACACAAACACCTACTGTAAATGATGATGACTGCAGTCATACTTTATACATAATATTGCCCGCGGTTTAGTATTCCTTCTCCGACTAACCTTGTATATTATACAGTTCCGTGACTGACTGACAGATGAAAATAAAAACATGAAGGAAGGACCGGACAAAGTGGTGCCCAAGACCAATAACAACCACACACGTCATTACAAAAGTTATTTCAATTTACTACAATAGTTATTTTGGCGACTAATTTCAAATCTCTTGAGAAAGAGTGATGATTGCATTGCAAAGTGCTGCATTCTGTCTTGGATATGAAATATAAATATTTTTATGGAATATCGTATTCCCTGCGTGCATCAACTTGAAACTTATTATTTACATATTTTTTTTTAATTCAACCTCTAATGATTGTTGCAGCACTGAAGTTTGTATGGGAAAATCAGAGTCACTGTGTTTATCGACTTGAAACTTGATATTTAAATTCTCTTTAATTCAAGAAAAGTCATAGAACAACTTCACCTTCTCCATTTAAAATTAGATGGGTATGTCCGAAATCCACGCGGGCGAAGTTGCTGGTATAAGCTTGTATTTCGTATATCTGGTAAAGCTGCTTGCAAAAAGGTAGATTATAAATGAAAAACAATATTTAATCCATCCGTTGTTAATTACTCACGTATTCATTTATCACGATATAAGTAGTGAGTTCTTACTACAAGAACATAAGTGGTCAGCTTCGAGATATAACTTAACTTAACAGCCTGGAGCAATACCTGAGCCTCATTGAGTCTCTTGTTAGTCCAGGGTTCAAAATTTATTCACCATACGGAATAAAAATGCTATTCAGCTGTATGCTTAATCCGGCCATATTAATTGTTTAAAGACTCCAAAACGATTTATTTCAAGTCAAAGATGGGAAGCGCCTCGGTCCTTACGACTCTTTTGTTCTGGAGCATGGCACTGCCGGGATCTCACGCGCAGTGCCACGCCTGCTGTCTTAGTCACCTAAATTCGTAAGAGGATTTATTGTAATAGCAGAGGTTACACAAAGTGAGCTACCGAATAAAATACCTTTAGACCGCTTCTTAAGAAACTCATATGTGGTAGCGGTTAGTCGCTGAGACCACAGAGCTGCGATAAGACCATCTCATAAAGTCACTGGTCAGGCAGCTCAGCGGCTCCGCTCCGCTCGGCCGAGCTAACTGTCGCGGTGGATGTGCGAAGTTTTGATTGAGCGCCAATTCGGCCGCACCCGGATTGGCGCCAACTCTGGCTTCTCGTAAATTAAAACTCGCCTCTAACACGAATAACACTCAAGCGTTATACACCCTCCAGCGGGAACATCACACTTAAAAACTCCAAGAAGTTTCCGCTTTATTTTTATTGCGTTCACTATACGTATAGACTCTAGTGATGGAGAATGAAGACAATTGCTATTATACTGCTCGAAAATTCCGGGTCATGTGCTATAAACCTAAAGAGAAGATTCGTGTACAGATATTTGCAGTCCATTGTTACAAAAAGGCCTCTCCCAGAAAGGATTTCTTACCAACTAGGTATACAAACTGATCGGCAACTGCAAAGTGAACTTGCACTGATGATTACCGCCTGCCACTAGCTTGGAGTATGCGAGCTGGCACTGTAAGTTAGATCATTGTAGCATGTGTCACATGTATCAATGAATGTCGTCCACTGGATTTAATATGACAATGATTAAAACCGAGCAATCTATAAAACTACATTTCACCTAATCCTATTAAATGAGAGCTTAATATGCTCAGTAATGTGTAGCAATCAACACATCATCACCTAATCCTGTATATCTTGTAACTATTTATAGTTGCTTTTATTTATTTGTTAATAGTATGCGTCACTTTTACTTATCCAAATAAATATTTATCTTTCCTTCCTTCAAATCAACTGTTTGCCGCCACAGCCTTATCATCTGTTCATCTGTATATTTTTAACCATTGTTTTACTAGTTTTTAATTGTTTTCCACAATTTACTGTTCCCCATGGAGCACGCCGCGCGACGCTAACACAACACAGTTGGTAACAACACTGAATGATCATGAAGTACTTGGTAACTGTTGACCATCAGATTTCTTATAGACAACCAACGGTAAAATTAAAATTAGTAGACAGAGTAAAGACCCTTAATGACAGTATGACAGCTGATAACGGAATGATCTAGTAGCCGACATTTAATTGCACAACACTATTACCTATTACTTTATTATTTTACATATTTGTAGCCGACATTACACTGCATAGTGCACTGTACTATTTACCTTATTATCGCTGTGATTGCTATGACTAATTTTAACATAATTAATCTTTCTATTACATCTTTTCGATTGTCGCCACTTATCTAGACCCTAATCACTCATTAACCAATATCAATTTCATTAATTCGTTCTTATCGTCATAATCTTTAAGCCGAATTTGCCGTAACAGATTCGGCTTTGTTTTCGATTCAGCCCATTATTATGAAACCTATAAAAAAAATATTTTCCACCTATGAAGTGTCGTAATCGTGCGTGGTAGGCAGGTAACAAACATTATCGTGCCGGATACTGTACACTATTTAATCGGCGTACCCCTTCTCAGTGTCGCATTAGTTCCGACAGCAGTGAACAAACATGATCATCCTAGCACTTGTAGTGGTCGGTGTGGTGGCGCTATACTTTTACGGTACCAGAAACCATAACTATTGGAAAGACAAAGGAGTCAAACATGACAAGCCTATACCGATTTTCGGAACCGACGCGAAACGGTATTTTCTGCAAAGTAGTATCGCTCAGATGTCAGCCGAAACATACTGGAAGTACCCCAATGAACGTTTCGTGGGCTACTATCGCGGCTCTATCCCGGAGCTAGTGATCCGAGACCCCGATCTCGTGAAACAGATCATCACAACGGACTTCGCGTATTTTTACTCTCGTGGACTGTCGCCAGCACACAAAGTGATCGAGCCACTGCTGCGCAACCTATTCTTCGCGGACGGTGATCTGTGGCGTCTCCTGCGGCAGCGCATGACACCGGCATTCACAAGCGGCAAACTGAAGGCGATGTTCCCCCTGATCGTGGAGCGCGCCGAGCGCCTGCAGGTTCGCACGCTCGCCGCATCCGCCGCCGGCCGCCCGCTTGACGCGCGCGACCT
This sequence comes from Amphipyra berbera, assembly GCA_910594945.2. Classification (NCBI taxonomy): domain Eukaryota; kingdom Metazoa; phylum Arthropoda; class Insecta; order Lepidoptera; family Noctuidae; genus Amphipyra; species Amphipyra berbera. Next base: position 202,380 of record OU343136.1, on the reverse strand, counting down.
CATGGCGCGCTACACCACTGACTTCATCGGTGCCTGTGGCTTTGGACTCGACGCTGACTCGCTCAATGACGAGAACTCGCCCTTCAGAAAGCTCGGCATGAAAATTTTCAACATTACGTTCAAGCGCACCATCGTAATATTTTGCAAAACTATTTTCCCTGACTTCTTCAAGACGGCTAAATTTCTTGGTCAGGATCTAGAGGACGATATATTAATGCTCGTTAATCAAATTCGAAAACAAAGGAACTACAAGCCCTCTGGTCGTAATGACTTCATTGATTTTCTAATGGAATTGCAGCAGCGAGGAAAAATCGTGGTAGAATCTCTGGAGCAAACAAATCCGGACGGCAGTTCAAAGACTGTGGAGCTGGAGATGGATGACGTGATGGTGGCTGCACAAGCTTTCATATTCTTCGCTGCCGGCTTCGAGACATCGTCGTCGGCGACCAGTTTCACGCTGCACCAGCTCGCTTTCCACCCGGAGGTACAGAAGAAGGCGCAGGCTGACATCGACCGCGTACTCGCCAAGCACAACGGCCGGCTCAGCTACGACGCGATCAAGGAGATGACTTATCTGGACTGGGTGCTACAGGAAGGCATGCGCATCTTCCCGTCATCGGGCATGTTGATGCGTCAGTGCGTGCGCCCGTACACCATCCCGGGCACGGACATCACCATCGACAAGGGCGTAAAAATCAACATACCGCTGGTGGCACTACACAACGACCCACAGTACTTCGATAACCCCAAAGAGTTCCGACCGGAGCGGTTCTCCCCAGAGGAAGTCGCCAACAGGCACAAGTTTGTGTACCTGCCCTTCGGAGACGGACCTCGCTCTTGTATTGGTAAGTATCTTAATATATAATTGATTTAAATAAAATCTAACACTATCCGAGGTTACATAAAAAATATATTACAGACAGCGTTCGTAGTTAGTTTAAAATCAGAGCCATCTATCGAAAACTAGCGGAATCTTTAACTCGCGTTGTCGTATGGACGCTGAAAAGTTACCATCTCCCAATTTTAAATGTGAATATAAAATAAAAGATGTTGTAAAGCTGCCTACCATCCCGTGCGTGTTGTAAAACTTTGAAGTGTAAATGATATAAGCTATACGTAATTTCAATAAGTTACTACACCGCATTCTCATTAAAATAACCAAATTGTTGTATTCACTCTACAATGTGTTGTGTTTTGTTTAATTAACACCAACGTTCCTTTGCTTCAGGTGGTCGTCTGGGTCAGATGCAGTCACTAGCAGGCTTGGCAGCAGTACTAGCCAAGTTCACGGTGTCGCCCGCGGAAAATACCCTACGGGAGCTGGTATCAGATCCCAAGTCCAGTATCGTGCAGAACATCATCGGCGGCATCCCGCTCATGTTCACCGCGCGCACAGGAGTCGCCAGCGACGAAGACACCTGCCGGTCGCTCTAGTGACCGTACCGGGTTTAGTATACCGGGTTAATAGATCTTTATCTTTAGTGAATGTTATCATGAAATTAGTGATAGTCATGCTTTTGAGTAGGACTTTATTCACATACAATTTTTAGGAAGGTCTGAACTATTGTTTCGGTTTGGATAATAGCTGAAACCTCGGCACACGACCTAGCCGCAAAAATTCGAATCTAGCCGATCTTGCTCGAAAGTACTCGTGTTATCCTTACAGTCATAAAAATAGTGCATTTTGTTAGTATAAGTATTTATGTTAATATTGTTAAGATACTGAGTTAATTATGATTGGCGTAGCTGTGTTACTGAGTGCTCGATGATGTGCCAAATGTTTTTATAGTTTAATTTAGCGCATTTATACAATATAAATCTCTGCTGGCTAATCATTTGTCGCGATTGTGATTTTGCAACATTTTTAAATAGCCGGCATTAAATAGAATCGCAAAATGCGCCGCGTGCAGAAGTAGGTAGTAGGTAGGTATTTTGATGTGATTATTGAATGTTTAGAGTGGATGTATTTAATTGTTTAATATAATAATTATTACTGATTATTTAATAAAAAGAAAGTAAATATAAACTTTGTATTATTTATTTGTAAGTTATCAACCTTTCAGGATATTACAAGATACAGATTTCGAGTGTGGGTGTGACTCTACTGCATCGGTACTGTAACCTCTCAGTCACCCTTTATCGTTTTACGGCCGATTCCTTTGACTTACCTAGCGACAACGCGTCGCCGCTTGTCGACGGCTGCAGCTATCTCTGTCGTAGACAAAGTGCCGCTTGTTTGAAAGAGCTCTTATTAATTCAAATTAAGACTCTTGTATGTTTACCAATAATAAAGCAAAGACCCCATAACTTTGCATAGTAGACCCTCTTATAGTCTTTTCAGATGCCTAGTTTGGCAATAAAACCCCTAAAAACTCTACCAGGAACCGAGTATGAATGATCTTCGAGATTTGTTTAAATTGAAGTCTATACTATCAAACCCAATTCTAATATAATTTCTGCATCATTTTTAAAATTCAGTAACAAATTCATAGGATTTATATGTAGGTACCTACTACAAAAAAATTACGCTCGTGAATTTTTACTATTTTATCAGTCAAACAATGAATTTTTTTTATTACTTGAAGGCCAGTAAATTAGGAGCCAATTTTTCAATAATATAGAATAGAAAAATACGGTACATGAGTACCGTATTTTTCTATTCTATTTTTTCTATCGTAGTGATAAAATTGACTTTTTAAATATTTTCTATACAACAGCTGGCAAAACGTCAAATTTATTACTCAACTAAAAGTAATCTTACTATTGAAAAAAATTGACAAAAAACTATTTGATTTTTCTTTTCACTGTTGTCAAAATGATCTGACCACCTTTCGTTTACCCTAGGGATACTTCTTCTCTTCAAATTGAGCCTATGCAATGGTTTCTTTCGGCATTTTACTCAATGTCGTGTAGTTAATTAAACATGTCCACAAAACGGCCACAAGAAAAATTCACCGTGTAATAGTTTGACTGCATATAACTGATAGGCCTGTTATGTAGGCTCTTCACGCTTAAATATCCAACTTTGAACTAAGAGCTTGTGACGGCCTGTCACGTACTCCTAATTTATAACAAAATATATTATTTATTTTAAAAGCTTAACACGATATCGGGCCTCTTAGGAACACATTAAATCTTAAGATTGTGGGAAACGAACTAGGGACAAGTGCCAGCCGTCAGTTGAGACAATATATTATAACAAATTCTAAAGAAATGGATGAAATAGGAGATCCCCGAGTGCAACGCACAATACCAGTGCCTCATCTGTTTAACAGGTCCAAAACGACCCTTTAAAACAATTGAGAAACTACACAAAAAGGCAATAAATCTATTGCGCAAAAGTATGGGAATATGGTCTTAGCGGCGTGAAGTGGAATATCGAGGACTCAAGGAGGGACAGTGGTTGTTAGACCCCGAGAGCGCACGGTCATGAGACTCATGAGTGCTGAGGGCTAGTTAGGCTAGAATTACAGGAGGGTTGGTGTTAGACCATGAGAGGACTCAGCTAAGGAGTCGTAAGAGCGAGAGGCGACTTAATTAGTAATAGTTATAGTTTAGTTTAAGTATAGGCTAATACTTAATTAGCAATAATAAAGTGTGCAAATGCGAATCTTCATGAGTGCGTGAGTGAGCGAGTGGGTGAGTGTCTTACTATATTTATTCGAGGCTGATTATTATTCTTCATGTACAAAAACTGTATGTATAATTTTGTATCGTGTATGTACCTTATATCGTATATTTGATTATACCGAAGTATCCTACACTTACGTTTGGCTCTTAGGGAAGCGGAGAAGGCCTCCCCATAACCTTGTACGGTATATGATTGAAAATCATATACCAAATACCCGGCCTTTGACACATACTTGGACTTATATGAATTATTATATATCAACACTACACAACCACACCACCCATGGGAGGCAGAACCGTATTACATACTAATAACTCCATTGGAATAATCTAGGCTACAATGCCAACTAACAACAACCAGGACATGAGCAACCAAACGATAGTGATGGCTATTTCCTATTGACCGACTGACCCCGGCGTATGCCTTGCGCATGTTTACTTGTTTTACGTACACTTCCTGGGAGCTGGGGCAGGCATCACTAAGTACCCTAAACTGGATGAATAGTCGTACTAAAGGAAGCTAGGGAGCGTGTCTCGTTATACCCCCGGCCCACGCAGGCCTATTACTGAATCGATAAATTAGCACTTAGCGAGACACGTATAGGACGGACAGCGGCCTCACAACCCGCTATGCCGTCCACAACCTGGGTAGATTAAGGAAGTGTGAAGTGACGACAAATAATACCACTCGAACGTAAACCAAGTGTAACCGTGAGGTATCATGCAACCGACTGACAATACACTGCGCTTGCGCTAGTTCAAATAACTTATTTTATTTTAGTAGAGGAGCGGGCGTCACTCGTGGAGTTATTTAATACCGGTAGCCCAGTATTGCTGGAGACATGTCTTGCTGAATGGCAGTTGAACTTAGCAGGACTCTGCCTTAGGATTCAGAAGGACATGAGAGCTTAGGGAACGTGGCCCGTTGAATTGCTGGCCCTAGAGTTCAGTGTTACACGTACGACACGTCAGCCGCTGCAAAGCCGCCCCGTGTCACGACATGGGATTCGATTGTAATGCAATTAGTTAATATAACACAAATGTGTTTCTGAAGGCAAGCGTTACATATCATTTATAGGTCCCTTGTATTCCTCTCTTTGCCATTATCTTATCACTACAACTTATATGTCTCTTGCATCCCTTTCATTGTCTTTTAACGTACATAATTAAGACATATAACAACTTATTATAATTTGATGTCCTCCAATCGGTGGGAGAGTGACCAGTCGGGGCCGAGCTCTACAGGGCTGTGCGGAATTGGCGGAGCACAGCCCTTTCCCCCTTCGGGGGGAAACCGTTGTAATCACTACATTTGTTTAAATATTAGATAAATGAAAATGTTATCAGCTTGGGGTTACGACGTACAGTCACAAGCTTTTCTATGTCCACTTTTAACGCTGATTTTGGTTGTCTTTAATGTTTCGCTTCTGTTCGATATAATAATTCAGGCACTAGATTACTTACGTATAGCGATTTCAACTTGAATTGTTATGTCAACTAAATACCTACTCTGATATTGTGTCGAAAAAAGATAATTAACTTTTTAACAAAAAAAAACCGACTTCAAATTGTCTATCTCCGAAGTTCTTTATCAGATCTTCACCAAATTTAAATTGGACCACTTCGAAAGAATACTCTTTCAGACTTCAGACAAAAAAATAATCATTAAAATCGGTTCACAATTAGCAAAGATATAGCGGAACAAATAAAAAACGAAAACATACAGTCGAATTGAGAACCTCCTCCTTTTTGGAAGTCGGTTAAAAAAGCAGCTGCTATCATCTTATCATCGTGATCTGTGGTCACCTTAATAAAACCGTTCAGATTAAAATTATAGGCAGTGCGAAGTTAATTGATTACAATAATTACAACGCACGTGTCCTACTTATCAAAATGTAAGATTACATCTTATGACGTCACGTTCTCCTACCTGATCTTTCGATACATAGGCAAGCAGGATGCGACCGGCTGATTTTACTGACATCAGAGGCAAGGCTTCTTTGGCAACCATAGTGACAGTATTTATAGCCTAACATGACCACACATAGTTGAAACGATGGCATTCAGATTATATGGTAATTATGGCGACGTCGCAATTATTCCGACAGTTCGGTATGTATTTACATTGGATCGTCGGTACACAGTGTCGCCACACTGTAGCGAGGCTCGGTAGTCCCACTCCCTACAATGATAACAAGCTCACGCACTCACAGACACAGACGTCAAAGGAAACAAAAATATTATACTAGAGGCGACATCTATCACGCCACATGTGAACTACGCAGCACGACGATTGTGTAGCTTAGTATAGCGACAATAATGACAACTCTCAAATATGACGTCACAAAATCCTCACGTTATCAAGACGTGCAGATAGGGTATCAACTTCCCAACATCAACCATTGGGCAGTAGCCCGCCAAGCATAAGACCCGCCTGGTTGGAGGATCCTCCCTTTTCGTTGGAGGAACACCATACCCCGTTCCTCGACAATTACAGTTCTTAATCAACTCAGAATTCCATCCAGACATTCAATAGTAGTAGTGTGCCATCCCAAATTACCCCACAACGTTCCATCCTTCTTCTTTACATCCATCCCAGCGGTCCTCTTCAGATCTTCGGCCTATCCGACTACGTCTCACAGTGGCTGTAAGCATTGGCATCATTAGACTGCAGAATGGCGTTAATCTGACTGTCAAGCGTGCTGGTTATGGCAATATTTACCTCACGACCACTCGTTGTAGCAGTCCGGTACGATGCAGTTATTCATAGTAGATAATAGTACAAGGCCTGATGATGGTGATTGTAATGATGACTTGTTAACATTAGCCTTTCTACTCTCGTCTGTGTCGGTGTATGTGCGACGTCTAATTGCGCCAACAATTACAGCCACCTGCCATAGCTCCGCGCACCGCGCACCGCCAGCCGCGCCGCGCCGGCTCATGCGCTAATGTTGTAATGAACAGACATCAGATAGACGCTCACATATATACCATCACAGCTAATTGTCGCCTCCTCGCCCAGTAGGCGCGTTATCACGGTGCCTTTGGGGAAATTATAGCAACTTATTACAAATTAGTATGTTCGCAACAGATGTCTTTAATAAATACTTTATTTTGGGAAATAATAATGGTTCCAACAAAAATATTAATTTGCAGCAAGCTGTGGTAAGCTATAGCTTACCAAAGCTGCAACACATAAACACAATACAGGATGTAAACGAAATCATGTAATTCCATCAAACCTCGTGATGTACTGCTGACATAGATTAACCAGCAGGGGAAAATTTAGGATTCAATTTTAAAAAAAATTACAAGAAGTAAACATGTCGATGGCCGCATCGAATCAACGTGCAAGAGTCTCTTGCACGAATTTGTTTCTTTCGTTTTTCGTTTCCTTAGCCCTTCCTCCTACCCCCAAATTTTTTAAATAAATTTCGGTCCAAAAATATGTTCGCAATCGCACTTGATTCGTTTTTTGCACGGAAATAATATATTTTTTGTCACAAGAACATATATATGTGTGACTATCACACGTTTAATGCATTCTCGATTTCACAAGAATAAACATTTAGAAACAGCAAAACGTTTATCATTGTTGGTTATCTGTTATTCAGTTTAGGTAATAGACGTTTGCACGTTTATTCGTGTATTTTTTTTGTGGATTTTATGATTAATACAGTGTCCAGAAGTACCACTTTCTGTATCAGGCCCTTGACCCAGCCGCTCAACGAGAGCCTCATTAGATGTTGGTCGAGGCTCTTGACAATTAAGCCAATGGCCGTAACAACTATCGGCACAATAACTGCTGAGTCAACATCCCACATGTCGACGACCTCGTGTGCCAAGTCTTGATACTTAATTTCTTTATCTTTCTCAGCTTTCACAAGGTTCTTGTCATGTGGGACAGTGATATCAACAATCATTGTGAGACGCTCTAATCGATCTATCACCACTATGTCAGGCTTATTGGCAACAATAGTCCTGTAGGTGATGATAGATCGATCCCAGTACAATGTGATATGACCATTCTCGAGAACTGGGTCGGTCACATACTTGTAGTATAGTACTTCCGCTTCCACAAGGTTGTATTTCAGAGCAAGTTGCTGGTGGATAATCCTAGCCACTAGGTTGTGTCTGTGTAAATACTCGACGTTAGCAAGACAAGAACAACCAGAAATAATATGTCGAACGGATTCACCGGGACAGTGGCATGCCCGACAGATGTCAACCGTGCCGTCCTTCACAATATATATTTCCGGTAGTTTTTCGTCATCATAACTTCGTCCATAATTGCACAGACAAAACCTTCGGTTTCCCCGAAACATAGCCAGGCTACGGACGCTAGGAAATCTACATCGGGCCCATAAAGGGCCCGGTAGAAGCGTCCGTGAAGCTCCTTACTTTGCCATACCTCCCTGCGGCCATTAGTATCCAGTACTACAGGCTCAGTACAGGGCAGTACTCTTTTGAAGGCGCATAGAGTTGTATTCACTTTATACAACTCCAGCACCCTCATGAGCCACGTATGTGGTACCGAGTCCTAGGCCTTCTTATAGTCTATCCAACATGTCGACAGATCCTTTCGGGATCGCCGAACTTGTTGGCTAATGGTCATATCAATGAGGAGTAGCTCCTTAGTACCGCGGGACCCATTCTTACATCCATTTTCAGCAGCAGACATTATAGAATTATTTATAACTAGCTGCCCGGACAGACTTCGTTCTGTCAAAAGTTATTGGCCTGTAATGGGAAAAGAAAAGTGTTGTTTTTACTATTTTCACGCAATTTTTATGTTTTTTCTCTCCGTAAAAACCTTCCTTGTGCCTTAAGGAATATATTTAAAAAAATGCCGAGTTGGTAGAGGCGTTCTGAAGTCTTGCGCTTAGCAACACATTTGGCGATTCATTTTTATTTATATAGATAGATATGAGTATTAATTTTGGCTCTCAAAATGGACGTTAAAAGCTTATAGACTGTCGACAAGCATGTGATCGGTCTATAATTTTTTGGTTCCGCAGTACTACCTTTGTTACTACTATTATAATAAATACATTTTTGTAAAAATAAGATTTTATTTAGTAATACCTTTTCAATTTCATTTATTTGCTTTCCATAATGTGTATAATATTAGATGGTAAAATATAATATTTAGTTTAGTGACAATTATAGACCCTGTTATAGGGCACAACAAAACAATCTTAATTCTATTTTTATTAAAATGATATTAATTAATTTTTAATCATACATTATTATTTCCATCAATTATACAGTTATACATTGGTATGCTTTATTATGTTATATTACATACATACATACATAAACTCACGCCTTTTTCCCATAGGGGTAGGCAGAAACTATAGAACGCCACATGCTACGAATCTTACATACCCCTTTCGCTTCATCCACATTCATACATCTTGTCATACACGCACGCCGGTTGAGAGTACTACGCACCTGACCTTTGTGAAGAACTTCACCAATAACATCGATGTATGTCCTTCTAGGACGTCCTCTACCGGCGTTCCCATTAACATCCGCCTTATAAATTCCTTTTGTTAATCGCCGTTCACTCATTCTCTCAACATGACCAAACCACCTAAGCATACTCCTTTCAATTTTTGTCACTACATCATCTTTTAAACCGCAACTTTGTCTAATCTCTTCATTTCTCAATCTATCATTCAAACTTACACCGCACATACTTCGCAAGGAACGCATTTCCACGGCATTTATTCTACTTTCATGCCTCTTCTGCCACGACCAACATTCACTTCCATACATAAGCGTAGGTACCAACACACCATTATGGACAGCCAGTCGTGCCTTTTTGGACATCGAACGGCTAGCCACAACCGCATGCAAAGCACCATTTACTTTATTTCCCGCATTTGCTCTCCTTTCCACATCTTCGTCAATCTTACCATCTCTTGTAAACATACTTCCCAAATAAACAAACTCATTCACCTGTTCAATACTTTCATCTCCTATCTTTACTTTACAGTCAGATACATCTGCATCTCTTTCAAAAACCATTACTTTCGTCTTGCTTACATTAATTTTCATCCCTTTCATATTATATGCTCCATTCATCATAGTTACCATGTCTTGCAACTCTTCCGCCGACGATGCAAGCATAACTTGATCATTAAAACTTCGCCCGTGTGGGTCCGGGCAGTAGAATAGATCCTCTCCATCTCTTCCCGTGGGTGTCATAAGAGCCGACTAAGGGAATACAGCCGGGGATTGTAAAAAATCCTTCTGTGCGATGAGAACAGCTCATCCCCAAGCTAAGGTCGCCGTGCCCAGAGCTGCATGACTAGGGGCGAGCCGAGTCAGAAGCGTGCCTGTTGTCTGGAATTAGGCGCCTCCAGGCACTAAGTAGCCTTACCTCTACACGCGGGGCTTTGTAGAGGTGGACAAATAGTTCCCTAGCTATTCGTGGGAACAAAATGAGTTCAAATTTAAAAAAACTCGGAGTCGGCGGTGATGTTCACCACACACCACGTCAAATGTTCTCACGGGGCGAAAAGCGAGCTGCAGAATGTTATATTAATTAAATTATTATCTATATTAATTATGTCAATTATACGCCACATCTTATCCAAAACCCATATTAAACGTGTCCTCACTCAAAAAGCATACTACAAGACTAAGGACTACGTTGACGACAGGGATGTTTGGCATTAGTTCCTGCACATGTGGCTTCCCTGGAACCCCATAACAACATATGTGTGTGTCTATTAACAATCCTCAATTATGATTATTTATTTTTTATTTTTTTATTGCTATCATTACTCTCAAGATATTATCTTTATCTTATTTCACAATGATTTTCTAGCTAAGTTTTGATGACATTTAATTATGTCAATTGCTTTATATAGTTTAGCTTCCTTTTCCCTTTTGTAAATGTGAGAACTTTGTGGACCTGCATCTATAAATTTGTAAATTACTATTATTCATATTGTTTATTTTATTTATTTTTGTAAATTTTTGTACCCAAATCTTTTAGTATTTCATTACTCATTGCTCTGTGGTCAGGACTTCATTGTTCTCTCACTATCCTAAATCATTGTACTGTATCCACTGAAATTGTTAAAGATATTATTTTTAAAAGAGTAACCATGGAGTTTCTTGCCGGCTCTTCTCCATAGGAAACGACTAATTGGAACCATGCATCTAGATTCGACTTTTCATAAGCACCTGTATTGGTCTATGTGAAATAAAAAAAATTGATTTTGATTTTGATTTTGTAGTATTTATTTTATATTATTTATTTGACCGTATTGTATATTATGTGTGTGTAATAGTGTTTATGTTATTAGTCAATTATTCTAAGCTAGATATTAATTTAAGTTGTAATAGCATTTTAGGATTAGGTATTTTTTAAATTCTTTATTAAATTTATTTTCAAACTCTATATTTTTTATTGTGTCAGTTAGTTTATTATATATTTTCATTACAAGCGGTCCAGCGTGGAACATGGCAAGTTTAGAAGTAGGTAAAGCTAATTTATTTTGGTTTCGTAGATTTCGTTTTTGGGGTCGTTGGTCCTTTAGTAGGGTAAACAGCGAAGGATGTTTTTTTACGAATTTACATCCTTCAAAAATATAGATACCTGTTAGTGTTAATATTTGTAGTTTACTAAAATATAACTTACAGCTAATAGTTGGATCCGAAATATTTGCTAAGATTCTTGTGCATTTCTTTTGTAAAATAAATAGTCTTTTCGCATCCACACTGTTACCCCACACAACAATACCACCCTTACTACCCCAATACTACCTTTTATGAAAGTAAACAGTTTAATATACAATGTATTAGTAAATATGTATTACACAATTGGAAAGTTAACTTATCGACACTAATACAAATGCAATTATCATTTCCATCATCAAATCACTGAACTTTTTTTTTATACAAGCTTGCAAACAATTGTAGCCGGGATCAAAAGAAGCGTAATTTGCCTAGAATAATAGTCTAACATTACATTATATGTTCATTCACACGAATAAACGTGTAATGATCTTTATTAGAGTTAACTGACCATTCTAATTTCACTTGAGTAATAATATTATATGGGTTTTCATGATTTTCTTGAAAATGAATCACGATTTCTTAAAAGTAATTATAACAGTCTAGAGATATTTTTTTACCTTCAATTTCATTATACATAGTATAGACCTGCTTAGAAAGAAACCTGCGATATTAAGGAGTAAACGTTTTTATTTACTCCTGTAAAGTTGACGTTTTTCATTTGCACGTTTATTCGATGCGGCCATCGATGTGTTCTTAACGTGAGGCATTTTAGCGCTCGCAACGAATTGCGCGGCTAACGCTCGCCACGCGGTCATTAAACTTGGGGCGCTAAAATGCCTCACGTTAAGAACACGTGTTTAATTCTTGTAATATTTTTTGTATTGAATGCAAAAGTATTCTGTTCATGGTTAATTTATGTCAGTAGTACATCACGATGTTTGAAGGAATTACATGATTTCGTTTACACCCTGTAAATATTGAACAAAAATACTAACCATATTAAACAAACAAACCAGACCTCATTCAAATTATGATCATATGAATTAAAAACTTTAATAAACTTTAATAATTAAAAATTTGCGTAAACCAAATATGAATCTTATACAAAAATTTTGAAGTCGCTCAAGTTTGTTAAACTGGTCCTCGGTGAGATCAAGATAGCTGGCATCGGCATAGTCAAGGATGGGAAGAAGAAGAGATTGTGCAAGCGCAGTTTTAGTGGCAGTGGATAGAAAGTTACGAAGCCTTCTCAAGGATCCGGCTGACGCAAACATCCTGCGGCTGGTCTCTTGCAGTTGAGGATCCCATGAAAAGTTCTTGTCCATAAAGGGTAAGGTTTCTACGGCCATAACACATAATTTGAGGTGTGAACAATCTAATGAAGTTGTTTTGATGAGTCAGTCAGAAAAAACAACTCAGGAATGTGCGTCGATCTTGACAACTCATAAGAAAGTACCAAACGTAGGCCCCCATCCGGTGAAGAAATCCTTTGCGGATCTAGTTAGTGGCGGCGGAGTTTGGAAAAATAGGATGGAGGATGACAACTGGCAGGTCGTTCAAAGACGGAGGTTAAAAAATAGATTTCACAGTGAAAAAGGTCAAGCTACTGTTGAGTCTGATGGAAACTTCAGAGCTGCGGATATCAAAATACCTTTGTTTATAAATAAAGTGTCCAAGAACGCCTCAGCCGATGATATTTCGAGTTATATATTTAAAAGAACTCAAGTGCAGATATCCTTGGAAAGGATTACCATGAAGACTGAAAAAGATTATGATGCTTACAAAATACTTGTACCACAAAGTAAATTAAATATATTTATGGATGCTAAACTATGGCCTGATGGGATTTCATTTAGACGCTTTGTTTATTTTTCAAAGCGAAATGTGTCGGAGAATAAAGACAGCTGTTAATGGATACAACATTGATCACATTTAACTGTAAATCTCTCAAGAGGAGTATGGATGGTGTGCGAGCATTATGCAGATCAGCAGACATTGTGGCCCTGCAAGAGACCTGGCTCATGCCATTTGACATTCCTTTGTTGGGCACAATTGATCCCGACTTTAGATATACTGGGACTTCAGCGGTGGACACTTCGACTGGTATCCTGTTAGGGAGGCCCTTTGGTGGGGTCGCCTTACTTTGGATATACTGGGACTTCAGCGGTGGACACTTCGACTGGTATCCTGTTAGGGAGGCCCTTTGGTGGGGTCGCCTTACTTTGGCGAAAAAGTGTTTTTCAAACGGTGTCTGTTGTTAGTTGTGACAATGTGCGGTTATCAGCTGTTAAAATTGTGTTATCACACAGATCGATCTTGGTGTTTAGTGTGTATATGCCTACGAATAGTGCCGAGAACTTAAGTGAATTTACCGAGTGCTTGAGTCGGATTAATGCCATTATTGAGGAACAACAGATAGAAACTTGCTTTATTCTAGGTGACTTTAATGCCCAGCTAGGTGAATTGTTTGGTAATGAGTTGCAACAATTTTGTTTGGAGGAAAACTGGAAGTGTGCTGACGTACAGATGTTAGGTACGAGCTCAGATACTTTCACTTTCATTAGTGAAGCACATAATTGTAAAAGATGGTTTGACCATTGTGTGGTCACGGATTCCGCTTGCAGTACAATTGTTAATGTGAGTGTGAAGTATGACATGTTGTGGTCTGACCATTTTCCTTTGGTTATAAGTTGTAATTAATGTAATTAAACCTAAAGCGTTTTTGAAACATATCACGCATCTTGGGGTAACAGACATGAAGAACAATTAGTTAAATATAATAAACTGTGCAATAACAAATTGAGGCTCATCGATTTTCCAGACCAGTTCCGTCTTTGCGCTGACAGTAGTTGTCATAATTTGGAACATCGTGCAATCATTGATAACATGTATCAATGCGTCATATCTATTTTGAGTAATGCGGCGTGCCATACTTATGAGAAGCCTCGCTGTAATAGAAAAGGGGGCTATGTTAGGGGTTGGAATAGGCATGTTAGTGGGTCGCACAGGGAAGCTAGACTTGGTTTTCAGTTGTGGCTGGAAGCTGGTAAACCGTTGGGTGGCCAGCTTTATAGAAATATGGTGCAATCAAGAAAGGATTTTAAGTCTAAGTTAAAATGGTGCCAAGACAATCAGGAACAAATAGTAATGGACAAGATAGCTTGTCTCCATAGCGATAATAATTTTAAGAACTTCTGGAAGAGTACAAAGAACTTAAACCATAGGTCTAGCTTTCCTGTAAGCATTGATGGCCTTTCCTGTAAGTATTGATGGTGTGATGGTTCTACAGTAGAACCTGTTCAAAGATCTGTTTACCGTGAAATCGGCACTGGGCCCGTCGTGTGGCGAGGGTGAACTTGACCAAACTCTGACACAAGACCTTACAATCAGGTTCACAGCTAAGGAAGTCAAGGACGTAATAATACGCATGAAGCGAGGTAAGTCCCCGGGGCACGACGGGCTCAGTGTGGAACACCTGAAGCACGCGGGTATTCATCTGCCCCAAGTTCTGGCCTTGTTTATAAACTGCTATTTGTCGCACGCCTATCTGCCACGGGATATGATGAGAACTATTGTCGTTCCAATTGTAAAAAACAAGACTAGTGACATTTCGGATAAAGGGAACTATAGGCCAATCTCTTTAGCCACGATTGTAGCTAAAGTATTTGACGCTCTGTTGGAGAAAGTTTTGAAAAACAACATAAAGTTACACGATGTTCAACATGGTTTTAGAGAGGGTCTATCTACTGAAACGGCAGTTCTATGTTTGAAAAAGACTGTTAATTATTATACAGGCAAACAAACTCCTGTTTTTGCCTGTTTTTTAGACATGTCAAAGGCTTTTGACATGGTGTCTTATGACAAGTTGTAGCCTAAGCTCTGTGGCGCAAATGTACCTAGTGAGGTCATAAATATTTTTAAATATTGGTACTCCCATCTCCCATCAAATTGTGTAAGGTGGGCTAATGTACTATCGGAGGAATACGCTATGGAATGTGGAGTTAGGCAGGGTGGGTTAACCTCTCCCACCCTGTTTAATTTATACATAAACGATCTCATTGTCGAGCTCAGCAGTTTGCATGCTGGCTGCTACGTAGATGGAGTTGCTTTTAATAATATTAGCTACGCCGATGACATGGCGCTGCTGAGCCAGTCAATGGTTGGCCTTAGGAAGTTAATTAGAGTCTGTGAGTGTTATGCTGAGGGACATGGTTTGAGATACAATTCGGTCAAGAGTGAGTTGATGATCTTTAAGGCGGCTAACAAGGTCACTGAGAGATACCCAGCTGTCTTTTTGAGTGGTTGTGTCTTGAACCGTGTTCGTCAGTTTAAATATCTAGGGCATATTGTTACGGAGGATTTGAAGGACAATCTAGATGTGGACCGGCAGCGAAGAGCATTGGCGGTGAGGTGTAATATGTTGATCCGAAGGTTCTCACGCTGCACAGGTTCAGTTAAAATAACTCTTTTCAAAGCATACTGTCAAGTATTTTACACGTGTAGCCTTTGGTCTAGCTTCACTCTAAAGGCCGTTAATGCTCTTCGAGTCCAGTACAATAATGCATTCAGGATGCTGTTGGGGCTGCCACGTTTCTGTAGTGCCTCAGGGATGTTCGTGGACGCCCGGGTTGACAGCTTCGTTGCAATCAGGCGCAAGCGAGCAGCGTCCTTGTTGCACAGGGTGCGTGCCAGTAACAACAGTCTCCTGAGTGTCATTGCCAACAAACTGGATTGTCCTTTCATCTGGTATTTAAGTCAGCTACATGCTCCTGTAAATATTGGTAATGTCTACTAACATAGTTTTTAAGTGTTTATGTTACTAACATCTTGGTACCTATTGTAATTATGGAATTTTATTCTGAAATAAAGATATTATTATTATTATAAAGATCCCCAAGTTTTTGACTTTATCGCTGAAAGTTACCTGAACACCGTCATAGTAAACCTGTGGAAGTTGCTAAGTTGAATAAGCTCATTTTTTATTTATTTTTCGGAGTTTTTATTACTACCCCTTTATTTTATTTATAGCGCATTGACGCCTTACCCCGTTCTGTTATGCTATGACAATCTCAAGAGATATCCACTTTTTTGTTCTTTATCTTTAAATCATTTTATTTTATCCTACATATTAGCCAATTGAAAGTACCTAGGTGTGTTGTTTGTATGTTTAATGGATGGATTTTTAAAGAACGCTGACTGTCATACCACAATACATGTTTAACAGTTGTTTAGACTATACGGGGCTTAATCATCTACATATTTTATGTATGGAGTTTGACGTTAGACACTACTTTACCCTGAGTCTAACCATTTGTCATACCACCCTTTTAATAAACAAAAGAGTAATGCAACTTTTTGGTATTTATTTTTTTCTTTTGTCAGTATTGAAACTTAGATCATTATTAGAGGACTATTCCTCTTAGCCTTTTCCCAATTATCTTGGGGTCAGCTTCCAGTCTAACCAGATGCGGCTGAATACCAGTATTTTACACGGAGCGACTGCCATCAGACCTCCGCAACCCAGTAACTGGGCAATGCCGATATCCTAAGGTTAAACCGTTTGTCAGACTTTCGGGCTTCTGACTACCCGTAACGACTGTCATAGGTATTCGTATGACACCCGGGACCGACGGCTTAACGTGCTATCCGAGGCACGGACTATTATTAGATTAGAGGATTAGAGGACTATTATCTGAGAAAAACATAGAAAAAAAAGTCTAAACCGTAACCTACCATACATATCGACAAGTGATAAGTGTTAACGATACTGTTGTAACAATACCTACCGGTTAAGTTAATAATCAGCTAACTTAAGTTATTTAATGCACTTATTAATTTTAAGTAATAAGTATACTACAATAGACATTACAACAATTTGGTATTGGATGGAAACAGGATTTTAGTAACAACAAAAGCAAAATATAGGTATATAAGTATTTATTTATTCCCCCTGCTCCCCAAGCCACGACCAATCAATGCGTCTACGCACTACGCACACTAGTTTATAGACACTTCAAAAGTAATCATAGTGTATGCCGCATAAGGTCGATTTTTTGATCAAAAATATTTCCTTGTCTTGATATTGGTTTTTTGATAACTGGCAGTAGGCATAAGGGTCATTGTATGATATTATTCGTTGCCCGCGACCGGAGTTGCATTTTTAGTATTATTTTGTAGTGTTTTTACGCATTTTTGAATTGTTAACCCCCGACAAAAAAGGGGGTGTGTATCTGTGTCTGTGTATCTGTGTGTCTGTCTGTGGCATCCGAATGAATAGACCGATTTTGATGCGGTTTTTTTTTGTTTGAAAGCTGATGTGATCGAGATGGTTCTTAGCTATAATTGATGAAGATTTGTTCAGGCGTTTGAAGATCATCAGTTCATTTCCTACTTGACAAAAGGGTCTTACCAGCTTTCACAGGTCTGATTGATTTGAAATTTGAAGTAATGTTACTTCGGTAGCAGTTCCAAGAAATGGCAACCTTGAGCTGATGCTACAGCATCACGTAGTCTGCGGTATACCCAACCCCTCAGCAACAGCTTACAGCAGATATAGCGTGTTTGGGCTAATAAGAATGGTCTCAATGATTAGGTTTTAGATAGATGATGATGTCTACTAGTAATTTAAAAAGTTTGAAAAAAATGTACATAACCCCCGACACAAAAAAAACTTCTAAAAAGTAAAAAATAAAACGTGTTTGTTGGCCCTTTAACTTTATTATAAGTACCGAGTAATATTTTGATCCAAGCGTCGTCTCGTCGGGGGACCGCTAAGTAAATAAAATAAAAACAGAATACAAAAAAAGGAAGCCTGGTATGTCATAATTTATTTAGCGGTCCCCGATGCGACGACGCTTGGGCTCAAAATATTACTAGGTACTTATAATAAAATTAAAGGGCCAACAAACACATTTTATTTTTTACTTTCTAAAAGATTTTTCTTGTGTCGGAGTTTATTTAAATATTTAATTTTTTTTCTTACTGCAGTCATGTGCTCCTAGTACTTTTCTGATTTGTTGGTGTCGTATTGCAATATGCTATAAAACTTTGTTTAGGAGCGACAAAAATACTTCATCAATTGCTCTATAGGGTAATGAAGATACATCACAATATTATATCATCTATCTCATCGCTAATTATAAAAAAGTACAACCATAAACTGTAGAACGTTTCTATAGCAACTAATTTGAAAAAAAATATCTTCATGACTTTTTTTTATCTGCTCCTAATATCTAGTTATTTCAAAACTGTTACCGTGGGAAGCCTCTGGAAAAGTTTCCTCACATACATACATAAAGCGCCTCAAAAATATACGAAACGGATAATAATTAATATATTAAGTATATCCTCGCCATTTAAATACCCAGTGGCCAAATGCAGGTCAATAAAAACTTCCTTGTTGGTTCCGTCAGTGATTAAATTACTAACAATTACTAACTAGTGCGGTTGTTCTTCATCTTCCTTTTGTTTCAAGGATGCAGCTGTTATTTCAAAGAGTTACATTATTCTTGGACATCACGCTCACGCCTGACTGTGATGTGTTGGCCGACGAATGGTAGACGCTTTTGTCAGTATATCTGAAGTAATGTGAGATGAGTGTTCCAATGTTATGTGATATGTTTATAGTGTATATCTTTAATTATTCTATTTGGCTAGCGGCTATTTAGTTTAAGTTAAATAAATAAACAAAAATAATTGATTCAGCAGTTATTGTGCCGATAGTCATAACGTCCAATGGTCTAATAACCAAGAGCCTCGATCAACATCAATCTGAAGAGGCTCTCGTTAGGCGACTGAATCAACGGCTTGATACATGAAGCGGTACTCCGGGACACGGCGCGTATCGTTAGGAACTTTCTCACTGTGCGGCCCTGGCCACCGGTTGCTTGCACCCTATTCCCGTTTTCGGTGGGTAACATTTTTGTTATATTTTTAAATGGTATTCTTTTTTATTTTTTTAGAGGTTCTCGTGGCTAATTAACAACGACGCGGATCATATGATTTGCAAGGTTAAGCTGTGGGTGCCGCAGTTAGTCCGTGGGTGGGTGACCGTTCGTTACACATCGAGACACCTCCGTGCCTCGGAGAGCACATTAAACTTGTGACAGTCGTTACGGGTAGTCAGAAGCCCGGAAGTCTGACCACCGGTCTCGCCCTAGGATATCGGCTTTGCCCAATAACTGGGTTGCGGAGGTCTGATGGCAATCGCTCCGTGTAAAGTACTGATATTCAGCCGCATCTGGTTAGACTGGAAGCTGACCCTAACATAGTTGGGAAAAGGCTAGGCAGAACGATTATTTTTTATAGATATGTTTTAAAAATTGTAAATCTATTTGTAAAGGAAATAAATAAATAATTATAATGTATCTAATAATTATAAAAAGTAATCTTGCTATGAAAAACATAATTGTAATTGTAAAAACATTAATCTTTTTGTATTTCCGTTGCGGCAACGCACACTTCCACCATTTTTTTTTATTTTGTACTTCGAGCACAGTGATACAAGCAGGGAACAGATAATATTTTTTTGTTATTTTTAAGTTTGATCTCGCGAAGTTTTGTCTCTATGTGAAATTTGTTAGTGACTCTGATCATTACCGTAAATTGTCTCATATGTGTCAGATAGTGCCTCCACGTGTGACACGCGCATATAACGATGCTAATCACAAAGTTCAGCTGATATCTAAAGCCTCTGATATTGTATACAAGTCGGATATTGCGTTTCGGTGGTGTCCTGTCAAGCGCGTTTGAATAGTCCGCCGCATATCGCGCCTGTTATCCCCGAAGTATTAGGCAGAGATGTACTAAGCACGCTGGTTGAGTCGGTATTGGCTCCCATGTGGTCGAAGGTACCGTATTGCCCAGTATTGGCTCCCATGTGGTCGAAGGTACCGTATTGCCCAGTATTGGCTCCCATGTGGTCGAAGGTACCGTATTGCCCAGTATTGGCTCCCATGTGGTCGAAGGTACCGTATTGCCCAGTATTGGATTTTATTCTAGCACCCAACTCTAACTTAAAGCTGCGTTACATGAAACCCCACAGCCCCTGTCCTCAAACAAACGTATCATATCCTCAAACTTGGCATCCTTGGTTGTGATTGCGACGACTAGATCAATGAAAAGTCAGTTAACTACGTAGACAGCTACTATGATAACTTCTTAGTCTTAGACTAAGTAGATGCGCCGCAATACACAAATATAAATATTGTTGGTGTCGATTCTACTGGATATTTTGACAATACTAAACTAGACCTAACGCAAATGTCACTTTCTCTTTATATTAAAACAGAAAGATGAGTTTAGTTTACCCTGTCAAAATACGCAACAGAATCGACACCATTGTCTTATTGTGGAGCGCGTACATCAAACTAAACAATCAAAAATTCATCCATTTCATTTATGTACAGGAATCGGGGACAGCTAGTGCGCGCACGCCAATACATCGCCATTCGCCGTGGACTCCAGCATGCAATAATACTATAGAATGATAGTTTAAATGCGAGAGCCCTCACAGGGTCTTAGTCTGAGTTCTCAGAAGGATCATTAGTTCGTTATTGGTTAATATTGGATGACCGGGATGACGTCGGATCGCTAAACAGGTGTCCCGCATAACACCTGGTCATTGGGTCGACTCGATCTGCATCAATGCTCCCATTGTTACCTGTCTTTTTTGTTTCA
The DNA here is from genome assembly GCA_910594945.2 of Amphipyra berbera. Classification (NCBI taxonomy): domain Eukaryota; kingdom Metazoa; phylum Arthropoda; class Insecta; order Lepidoptera; family Noctuidae; genus Amphipyra; species Amphipyra berbera. The sequence goes on along the minus strand of OU343136.1, from coordinate 181,536 downwards.
TTTCGTGAGGAATAGTTCAACTATTGTGAGATGTTGAGTCGTGAACTTGTACGTCCCCTCTGATCAACATTTATCATTGAAGGACACAAATGTCTGCGTAGCGCGCTATTTATGCTGCGCGAGCTCTGCGTAGCATAAACGCAAATAGTTCAGATAAAAGTGGAAGAACTATAATATTATACCTAAGCAGCTCGAGCAGAGGTCTAGGCAGTGACAATTAATGTAATATGATAAGTAGTTTCCAATGCATCACTATATTATGAGCTTGTATATACTTTCATATAATTAGAGCTCTCAAATATTGCAACACCTGGAAAAGGTTGCTAAGCTGTACCTACTCTATATAATAAGATCCGTATTATTTTACCTTAGTGTGCAAATAAATATTTTGAGTTTGAGTTTTTTGTTCTGTGTAAGTCAGTATATTATGAGTCTATTCTGTGTAAGTCAGTATATTATGAGTCTATTCTGTGTAAGTGAGTATATTATGAGTCTGTTCTGTGTAAGTCACTATAATATGAGTCTGTTCTGTGTAAGTCACTATATCGTAAGTGGAAATGTAAAAAGACTAAAGCGCCAATATACCTACTTTACAGTAGAGATATTCAAAGTATTTTTTTAAGAAAATAAACATAATTATTTTGCTTAAAGTATACATATTAAATAGATAATTAAATTATCTCTACTGTAAAGTAGGTATATTGGCGCTTTAGTCTTTTTACCTTTCCACTGACGATATTATGAGTCTGTTCTGTGTAAGTCACTATATTTTGCCAATTGCCATTGGATGTGTTTGGTGTACAATACTACATTAGTAAGGTCAAGGTTGTGTAGTGGTTCAATGTTCTGAATGACCGCCCGCACTTAGGTACTATACACTACGCACTGTTTAATGCAATTTCAATCTGTTTAATATTCAATAGCAACAATAGCGTTAGGTACAGCACAATTTCAGTATCTCTCTAAGTGGTTATAGTAGCACATCAATGCGCTACTAGTTGACGGAGCTGAGACCCGGTGCACAGGTGAAGTGAAGGAGGTGTTAGTTCTACCCCCTCCCCCTCCTCATAGCACCCGGTACCGACAGGTATTCAGCAAGTGGGTAACAATCGCTAGTCGCCAAGTTTAATGCACTCCCGCAGCTATAAGTTTCAGATATACGAGGGGATTAATTCAGAAAACTTAGAGAGAGCGCTGCGAAGTGCAGTTTATATAATTGGGCAATAAACGGAGTAGTGGCCGATCCGCCGCGAACAGTTGAGACGATGACGTGTGGTCCTACTGACAGAGAACACGGCAGACAACCTCGAGGACGTACATGATACACATCTGCATCATCCCAATAATATCGATCTACGACAATTAGTCAGGTCAGGTAATCAGATTTTCAAAAGATTTTCGTCTGCATTGAAACTACAGATGTAGGCGTAATAATCTTCAATAATGCATGGGGTCCTGGGTTCGATCCCCAGGTCGGGTAAAGTGTTATTGGGTTTTTCCATTAGGAATTTCTCAATAGCAGCCCGGAGTCTGGATTTGTGCCTGGTTATTAGCAATAGACTCGCCCCCTATTACATGGGACTTAAACATAACTGGCAAAACGAGGATGTACTAAAAACACCTCTGCCGGGCCCTTTGGGGAATACAAGGCGTGATGTTATGTTAATAACAACTTCTACTAAAGTAAGGTAAAGGTCAACCTGTGGCTGCAAGCCGTGTGACGCGCACAGCGCGCGGCGGTCCTTCAATAACAAAGTTATCTTACGTTCAGCGCTCTACACGTATTGGGTTACATAAGTTAACCATTCGGATATGTTCAGGCGATGCGCGGCCCGCCGCCGGCGCGGGGGCCGCCAGTGCGACCCCTCCTCGTGGCTCGCTCGGCCGCCTCCTCACTGGTACCACGACACTTTATTTCGCTATTATTTTCACCAAACAACTGTCTCGCATAAATTCCAACAGTTTTCAAACAAGTTAATCATTACGTTTCATAACAGATTTAACGCTGATCCTATATTTCGGGGGTCTATGTATATGTATGACGTATATTAAATTGTGAACTGTTTAAAGGCTAAACAGATAGATGTAGGTAATTATAATGCAAAATATGGTACCTATTAGATAAGTATGGGACTTAAGCAAAAGTGTTAGGGGCACAACTTTAAACTCTCCGCACTTTTACTAAAACTTTTCTAGTAGAATAAATAACTCTTACACCTCACGAAAGGCAGTCGATTTCGACCACTACACCAACGAGGCATTATTAAGCTACTATTAATAATTGCATCATTCGCAATAAATCGCCAATCATCTTATCAGATCTTAATTACAATACCGTCGATTCCCCTTATTTCGACTGGTTTTGACGGTATTTTTTAAATTGAGCGCCAAACCATTATTAATTATTATTAGTATTTTGTCAGATACAAACTGACCAATCTTGGATGTTCTTCTTATATAGAGCTATAAAAACACGTTTTCAATAGAATTTAAAAGATATAAATGGTCAAAAACCCAGGCGACATTACGGAACGATTCCTAATTTCGCCTGCCACTCATGTATCCGATAGTGAAAGGGAAAATATACTTTAATTTAGTAGCTTCTTCGTTACAATATGATAAAAATTAAATTTAAAATTTAAAAAACCGCAGACTCAAAAAATAACCCCTAAAAAGTAAAAAATAAAATGTTTATTGGCCATGTAACTTTATTAAAAGTACCTAGTAATATTTTTTTTTTAAATTTATTTAGTTAGTGGTCCCCCGACGTGACGACGCTTGAAACAAAATATTACTAGGTACCTACTTTTAATAAAGTGAAATGGCCAATAAACACATTTTATTTTTTACTTTTTAGGGGTTCTTTTTTGAGTCGGGGGTTTTTTAAATTTTAAATTTAATTTTTAGTTAATACTTTTTAAATTACTAGTAGACACCATCGTCTATCTAACATCTACTCATTGAGACCATTCTTATGAGCCCAAACATGCTATATCTGCTATAAGTTGCTGAGGGGTTGGGTATCCTGCAGACTACTTGATACTGCAGCATCAGCTCAAGGTTGCCATGTCTTGGAAATACCACCAAAGTAACAGTACATCAAATTTCAAATCAATCGGACCAGTGAAAGTTGGTGAGATCCTTTTGTCAAGTAGGAAATGAGCTGATGATCTTCAAACGCCTAAACAGATCTTCATAAATTATAGCTAAGAACCATCTCGATTACATCAGCTTTCAAATAGAATAAACCCCATTAAAATCGATCCATTCGTTTGGGAGGTACGATGCCACAGGCAGACACACACACAGACACATGCACAGACACAACACACACAGACACACACACACAGACACACACACACACACACCTAGACACGTCAAACTTATAACACCCCAATCGTTTCGTTTTTGCGTCGGGGATTAAAAATGGTTAGAAAAAATATTTACCATATCAAAATGTGTTTTTTCTTTATAATTTCTGGCCTAGGCGAAATTAGATTGCCTTTTGTCAAAAACAGTTACTAACTAGCATACAATTCAGGGTTGATACAAACACAATAAAGAAAAACGATAAGAGAAATAGTAAAATTATGTAATCATGGAAAAAATATGAGATCAACATACGACCCATAATAATTATGTTTTAAAATCGTTAATTAGAAACTTTCAGTAACAACATAAAATAAATTAATACATTAACCAGTGTTTAAGTTTTTAATGACGAACTACTATAAAAAGGGCATTGTGAGGACATCCGCAATCTGTCCCTACAATTATGGTCTTAATTATTTACTGTTCTTCTAAATTGTTGAATCATTTCGTGATGCCTATTAAAATTGTTTGTTAGAGTCCTGTGGGGAATCCCAAATCGCCTCTCGGTCTCATACGACGAAATCTGTATACAAAAAATATGTAATTTACTTTCACTCTAGTGACAGTCCTAGGGATAGGCGAAGTTTGGTACACACTCGTTTACAAACTGTCACCTAACATAGCACGGCCAGTTATATTAGAACTCTTTTGAGGTAACGACATGATTTTGAGTATTCGATAAGCTGAGCATATATGCAATCTATGGTATAAATATAGAAAACTTACCTTTTCAAATTCTGGACTGAACTAAGGTCACACCAAAAAACGTGCGCGCAGCGTCTGATACTTTCATGAGTGAAAATGGTGCCATATTTTCTGTAAAATAACTGTGTAGTATTGCCACAACAAGATCTAAATTGTAACCAAATAAGAGATTTTAATATTGGCACTTGTTTTTCAAAGATATCAAGATTTTTGTGTTTTAGGCGAAGTTTAGCTTTGTAGGTGAAATTAAGGGAACTGACGGTAGGTACTCCATATCTCATCGCTGGATGTACTTTTTTTATTTTATTCAGGCATGTACAAATACTATAGTAAAATACAATATAAAACTTATTGGTACAACTAACATAAAAATGTAATAAATAAACAATAAACAATAAACGATAAAACTAAACACTATTACACACGTAAAATCATTGTACCCTGACCATGATCCTGACGCTGCATGTTGTGTATCGACTATCGACTCGCTAATCAAGTAGGTAGCCGACGAGCGGCGGTTACAGATAATGACTACTGACTTGTTATTGATATCATATCATATTTGTTTTCGCGGAATTAACACTAAACATTTTTATTGTATATTTATAGATCATATCTATTTTGTGATTAACCTTGGCCCTAGACCTCGATCTAGACCATGTGCTAATAAAATGGTTACTGCGTTACAGCCTCATACCAATGTAATAATAATGTAAAACCGTGCGAGTAGATTTGGTAAATAAGTCAACATGTACCTATGTATCACAACACGCCCGGTATTGACGTCTGCTGTATAACAAACGTCCATCGTTGAGCATAATCTCCTAACTAGACTGCTGCCAGAAACAATCGCTAGAACGTACACGTACCCGTACGCTTGACAGACACAGGTCGGTGATCGCCGGATAATCCCCAAGCTAAGGTCGCCGTGCCCAGAGCTGCATGACTAGGGGCGAGCCGAGTCAGAAGCGTGCCTGTTGTCTGAATTGGGCGCCTCCAGGCACTAAGTAGCCTTACCTCTACACGCGGGGCTCTGTAGGGGTGGACAAATAGTTCCCTAGCTATTCGTGGGAACAAAATGAGTTCAAATTTTAAAAAACTCGGAGTCGGCGGTGATGTTCGCCACACACCACGTCAAATGTTCTCACGGGGCGAAAAGCGAGCTGCAGAATGTCGCTTCGCTACGTTGAATGTTCAGGGAGGTATAAAAGAAAAGATAGATGAAGTTTGTGAGCTGATGAATGAAAAAAGAATAGATGCGCTTTGTGTGAATGAGACGAAAAGAAAGGGAGTGGACATATCCAAACACGGTTCCCTGACCGCAATTTGGTCTGGTGTCCCAGAGACAGATAGGGCTTGTCAGGGTGTGGGGATTGTCCTTTCAGAACGGATGATGAAATGTATAAAAGATTATGCGTGTGTAAGTCCCAGAATCCTATGGATCAGAGCCAAGGTGGATTTGAACCATATTTTCATGATATGTGTTTATGCACCCGACATGGGAAGCCCACTTTCGGAGAGAGATGCATTCTGGGATAGTATAAGAGGTATTGTGAATGAGTGTAGAATAAATGAGAAGATTGTTATGCTTGGTGATTTCAATGGTTGGGTAGGTGTGAAGAGGAAAGGTTATGAAAGTACACTAGGTGCGTTTGGGGATAAAAGGGTGAATGAGAATGGAATGAGTTTGTTAGAAATATGCGTGGAGAAGAATCTTTCTATAATGAACACTATGTTTAATCATAGAGAGATTCACATGTATACGTGGGAAAGGCAAGATAGTAGAAGCATGATTGACTTTGTGGTTGTTGATGAAAGACTGAAGAGTAAGGTCACAGATACAAGAGTGTATCGGGGTGCCAATGTGGGGACCGACCATTATCTTGTCATGTGCCGGATACATGGTCTGTTTAAGCGTTGGTGCCATCGGGTTCGGGTTCCTGTGACTGCACTTGAGAGAATAAAAGTAGAAAGGTTGCAAGAATTAAAAGTGAAAGAGGAATATAAGAGGGAAGTAAAAGAGAAGACGAATGAGATTTTAGAAGGAATGAATGATTATAGTTTAGAAGAAGCATGGAATGTTGTAAAAAACAGCATGGTGCAAGTGGCCACAAAAGTATGCGGTGTGGCGAAGAGGAAAAATAACAGGAGAACGAATGGTTGTTGGATAGATGATGAAGTTAAAGAGGTCGTACGGAAGAAGAAAGAAGCTTGGCTTAATTTATTAGCCTTTAAAGCTAGAATAAGAATGAATCAGGCAACGAGTATGACTGACGATTTAGAAAGAGTGAAGAAAAGATACACCGAAATAAAGGCGGAAGTAAAAGAGATAGTAAAGATGAAGAAGAATGAAATGGAAGATAAGTATAATAGGAAGTTCTCCGACAACTTCAGGGTCAATGTTAAGCTGTTCTGGCAACAAGTAAGATTGGCTCGTGGAGTTTCGGGGACATCAAATATGAATATAGTTAGAGGAGGAGATGGATGCTTGTTAAGTGAAGAATGCAAGGTGTTGGAACGCTGGAAGGTATATTTTGAAAGTTTATTTAGTTGGCAGGATAGTGTGCAAAGAGTGGGTAACTGGGCGGAAGCGAGTGAGTCAGACATAGACTTGGATGAAGATGAGGAAAATCTGATTGAAATGGATGAAATCGTGAAAGCGCTGAAATGTATGAAAGTTGGAAAAGCTGCTGGATGTGACAGTGTCTGTCGAAATGCTTAAGGGCGGTGACGGGGTGGTAGCAAGCCTACTGTACCGGATCTTTAATATCTGTTGGAGATTCGGCCAAGTGCCGGGCGACTGGTGCAAAGCTGTAATCGTACCACTATATAAGGGAAAAGGTTCACAGCAGGAGTGTAAAAACTACCGCGGCATTAGTCTTTTGAGTGTGGTCGGCAAACTATATGCGAAAGTTTTAATTAAGAGAGTGATAAGAATAACAGATGAGAAAGTATGGGATGTTCAGGCAGGGTTCAGAGAGGGGATGGGCTGTATGCATCAGATCTTCTCCTTGAGGTGCATAGCCGAAAAACATCTGGCAAAGCACAAGAAAGTGTACTGCGCTTTCATTGATTTGGAGAAGGCCTATGATAGTGTGTGGAGGGAAGAATTGTAGTCGACTCTATCTTTGTACGGGGTGGACTGACGCTTGATACGGGCACTGAAATCGCTGTACAGGGATTCCAGTGCTTGTATTAGGATAAATGGGGCGTTCACAGACTGGTTTGGCATCTCCAGAGGTGTTAGACAGGGTTGTGTAACGTCTCCATGGCTGTTCAATCTATACATGGATAGTTGTTTGACAGATTTAAAAGGGAGTGACTGTGGATTGAAAATGAATGAGTTGCCTGTCAAATGTCTTCTCTACGCAGATGATCAAGTTTTGCTTGCATCGTCGACGGAAGAGTTGCAAGACATGGTAACTATGATGAATGGAGCATATAATATGAAAGGGATGAAAATTAATGTAAGCAAGACGAAAGTAATGGTTTTTGAAAGAGATGCAGATGTATCTGAGTGTAAAGTAAAGATAGGAGATGAAAGTATTGAACAGGTGAATGAGTTTGTTTATTTGAGAAGCATGTTTACAAGAGATGGTAAGATTGACGAAGATGTAGAAAGGAGAGCAAATGCGGGAAATAAAGTGATTATAGATTATAGATAGATTGAGAAATGAAGAGATTAGACAAAGTTGCGGTTTAAAAGATGATGTTATTGGTGATGTTCTTCACAAAGGTCAGGTGCGTAGTACTCTCAACCGGCGTGCGTGTATGACAAGATGTATGAATGTGGATGAAGCGAAAGGGGTATGTAAGAGTCGTAGCATGTGGCGTTCTATAGTTTCTGCCTACCCCCATGGGAAAAAGGCGTGAGTTTATGTATGTATGTATGTATGTATAATAAATTTTCCGTTCATTTCACATCTTCGTCACACTAAACGATCATTTTCCCTCAGAATGAAAATGCTAAAATTACTTTTAAAGTGACTGTCAACCGTACTTGCCCTTTCTTATTAGGTACATTATATTAGTAGTACTTACACGTGTTAACGACCTTCCTAGCCTTCCTATAATAATATGGTTCATTTTATTATTAGAAAAGCCTCCACGAGTGACGACACTCAAGTACAGTCAGTCAGCCTCACTACTCGCTTCTTTCACCACGGCATGGACTACTCTCAGAAGGTTTAGGTGATTAACCACATAGGTATTATGTTATTAATGTAGATTGAAGGTAATTATACTCATTTGATCTAAAATCTTCTATCAGTGGTTGAAACAAGCTTAGCATACATTGTGATACCTTCACCAAACATCGTAATTATACGAAGTACTAACAGCGCGATTATTAGCGGTGTACTCGCGGTTACTAGTGTATAAAAACTGATAATTATCTTATCAAGCAGTGAGTCTGAATAACATCCCATTATGTGTGAGTCTCTGTCTCACTGATAAATTGATAAGTATGATAATATTGTTTTTGTTCTTTACGACATACACCTATCATAAGTATAGGAAAGCAGGTATGCAAAAATAAGGATAAGTACCTAATATGGAAAAACAATTAAAATTAATGGTTATTCCATATTAGGTACTTATACTTGTACCTTAGGATATCGGCATTGCCCAGTAACTGGGTTGTGGAGGTCTGATGGCAATCGCTCCGTGTAAAATGCTTATATTCAGCCGCATCTGGTTAGACCGGAAGCTGACCCCAACATAGATGGGAAAAGGCTAGGAGGAAGAAGGTACTTATACTATTCCATATTTGCTTTCTTTCCCTCGACATTAAATTATAGAAATATAAAAGCCGGCAAATGTCCACGACTGAACATCACTGACCTTGACATTAACGTACGTAGCTCTCATTATAAATAGGTACCTGTTACATTAGTTCGTAGGTAGGTACCTACCTTCATCCATGTTATCTCCCTAAGAACAGTTTACTAAAGTGTACATACTTTACGGAATGATAAAACAATTATAAGTTTATTGTATGTTATTATTAGCTCATGTACGAAACGACTATTCAGAAACGCAGACACTTCAGCTTGACCCGGCGCGGGGCGTGGCCTCTGACCTGCGCCAACGCAGCACGTGCCCCAACCTTTCCCCCGATAAGTCTGGTAATCTGGCCCAATGGTAATTGGTAGAACCAGGAAAATTTGTACGTAGGGTTCCTTAGTCAACTAGAAACCTTGTTAACCTAGTTTCGCGTTATCAGTCTGTCTGTCTGTCGGTGTGTATGTCACAACCTCATATCACACAAACAAGGGTCGCAACTGTTTTGCTCACTCACTATTAGCGCTATAAAACTGAAATATGGCATCGTTATACATATTTATAACACTTAGAAAGTTATGAAATTAAATCTTTAAAACACTTAAATCAACTGTAATTATAATTCTTGAATTAAAAACGCGATGCTAAGATCCGGCTAGCATCAAGTAGTTCCGACTGACATCCTATAATTTGATAATTCCTTTTTTTTGTAAGACTTATGCAATATAACATAACATCACGCCTTACATTCCCGGAAGGGTTCGGCAGAGGTTTAATACACCCTCGTTTCGCCAGTTATGTTTAAGTCTCACGTAATAGGCAATATAAATAATATCTGTGTATTAAAATGACAATTCAATGGTGTACTTTCCATACCGTTGAAGTGTCATTTTAAATAGCACCTAACCTAGGTACCTATAGTATTTTAATATCGTAGATAGTTGCATCTATTGATGCCATACGTACCATCGCTTTTTTTACAATAAAATTACAATTAGAAATAGTGCCAGTAAAAAAATAAAAATTATTAGTCGATTATAAAATTACATTTGCAAATTGATCATAACTCGTATACATATGTGATATTTATGTAAACATAAAGAACACAGACACACAAAAAAAAAACTGACCTGGAGGTCTCACTGTGTGCCTTATATGTTTTTGGGGTCGCTGAATCCGAATCCGGGGTCAGTTTCATTCCAGCACATCTGGGTTCGGCCATAACCTCAAAAAATACCCTCAAATTTTCTATATTTGTTAAAACTCCTAACCCAACCCTATTAAACATGGGGTTATGTGGTTCTTTGTTTAAGGGGTCATCGAGTTACTGTATTACAGGATTATGATATTTTAGAGCCAATAACATGCATGATAACAAGGCGCTACTTTACCCGCACCGATCGGTACCGACCCGTACCAGGAGTGATATGAAGATTTCAATGACGTTATTGCGACGCACGCTATTTCGAAAAACTTTACGAGTGGTACGCCTGTTCGAAAAAACATTGAGTTGAAACCCGCTATATCGAATGACGTTATTGCGAAGCACGTTATTTCGAAAAACTTTACGAGTGCTCGCCAGAATCATTTGGGTTAGGTTAGAAAAGTGACCATTAACGCGCAAAGGCAAACGAGCGAAGCAAACATGTCGCGGCAGCGGCCGCCAAGCGCCAGATCCCCTCTATTGTTGGTGAATCATTTTTATCATTTTTTCTTTTTCGTAAAGTTTTTCGAAACAGCGAGCGTCACAATAATGTTATTCGAATCTTCATATCACTCCTACCCGTACCGACTTGTTTGTACCGAAAATCCGCTTCTATATGCAACCACCCTAAAAGCTTATTACTGAACTGTAAGCTGAATTATTAGAAGAGTGTGTTTAAAAATATTTCGAATTCTGCCAAAGTACACCTATACACCTTACACATTTGTCAATGAAGAAAACGTGATAAATAAATATAAATAACATGATTTAATATGATACAATTATTCATGTTTACATAAAAATCACTTGTTTGAGAGTTTCAATCGATTTGCATATCGTCACCGGAAAGCCAATACTACAAATGAGTTATATATATCGTTGAATTGGATTTTTTTAATCCAATCCAACGATATACATATATAACTCGTTTTGGCCAAAAATGGCGCTTAAGTAGTATTGGCTTTCCGATGACGATATGTAATTTTATAATCGATATGTTTTTATTTTTATACTGTCTAAATTTCTAATTGCCACATTTTATTTTTTTAAATGTCCTGAATCTATTGACTTCATTAGTTAAAATTTAGGTACTATTATACTATTTAAAACCACAATTCAACGGAGTACTTCCCCATATCTATCTAATTCTAATACCTTTAAACGACCAATTCTTGTATATGTTTATATGTTGCAGACACATGCCGTTTATAGAGTTTGATATAATTGAGTATAGCATTACAGTTTAGACCAGTGTCTGCGTATCAGAAGGTAAAGTGGATATTACGTAAATAAAACCAACATAGACTCTCCACAACTGAGAGTACTTGTATTTGGTTTAGTCGTTAGTTACAGAAGCTAGTTCACAATATAACAATTTACACAAGATCAGGAAATAAATGATCTGGACAACGAATTATATAAAGTAAATTCGTGAGTGTAACCAATCAGTATACCTTTTTTTTTCATTCTGGAGAAATGCGCACGCACACTGCACTACCACGGGGCGATAGTGCAGTTATGTGGGACTCAAACCCACTAAAACTCCACGGTGTCCTCCTCTGCCGCTTATGGCGGGAACACGGGCACGCGTAACCACTCGTCCGCGAACCCGCCGCGGCTGTCCGTCACCGGACCCTCCTCTGGGGAGTACCCCCCATCACCGGCGCACCAGAACACACGGTAAGCCGTGACCACCCCGGGGACCAAAGGAGCACATGGGCTCCAGACGTTTCCGTGTCTGGGCACCCTTGGTCCCTCTGCGACGGGTCAGGTTAGTGACCCCGCCGCCTACCACTTTTCGGCCGCAGAGGATAGGGAGAGCGGCGCACCGCAATACCGGCACTCCTCTCCCGCCACGGCCTCCACCCTTCAGCCGCGATGCCTCCCATGAGACATCGACCAATCAGTATACCTGGGTAATGATTACTGAAGGCAAGTGGCTGACACACCGTTTAAAATGCAGATATTGAACCACATCTATGTATGTAATTTACTGAGACTATATAGAAGCTGACTCTAACGTGGGAAAAACTAGGTCAAACAAAGTTCTTATAAGTTTAACATAATATAATTATGAATAATTTATTAAATATAGGTACATACATACTCAATGTTCAGTACGTTTAACTAAACATATCTATGAAAAAAAACTAGATCAAAGTGTTTTTTTTTTGTCTAACCAACAAAATGTTTTTCGATATTAATTTTAATTTAATTAATTTGTTAATCTAAACTATTTATTTGTAAACTAACGAAATTAATTTGTTATTTACATTTTTGACCGTAAAACACGGTGCGAAAAGAGCGAGCGCCCCGGAGGGCGGCGCGGCGCGGCGCTCGATATTTAGAAAATGGGTGTGTTTATTCTTAGAGAGTACAATCAAATTAAAACGTTATTATTTTTTGGCTAGAAAAAAAAACACTGATCTCGTTTTTTTTGCAAAGATATGTTTAGTTAAACGTATTGAACACTATGTAAAAATTTTGCCCAGGTATTTTAGTTGGACCTTATATACAAAAAAATAAGTTATTGGACGCCTGCTTAGAGTTATTCTTACGTAGCAGTTTTAGTTATAATTAAATGACTCATTACCCGCAATGCTGGTTGTATTATAAATGAAGTATCTTCGTGGTACTAAATAAATAAAAAATTTAATAATAATGGCATGTCATATCGTTTCGAAGGTTCTAAAGATAAGCACGTGGCTAGATAGCGCGCTAAAATCGAGGCTTGCAGCTATAAACATTACACCGCGGCAGTCTGCGGCACACAGTCGCTCACTCACAGGCCGCGCACGCTGACCGCTCCTTGTTTTCAACATGATCAGCGCGGCCATTGTCCTCATCGCGATCGTCGCGCTCTACCTATACGGCACCCGCACCTTCAGCTACTGGGAGAAAAAAGGAGTCAAACATGATAAACCGACAGCGTTCGTCGGTAATAATGCTCAAGTCTACCTCATGAAGAAGAGCGTCACACAGTTGGCGACAGATACGTACCGGAAGTATCCAAAGGAGAAAGTTGTGGGATTTTTCCGTTCCACGCACCCGGAACTCGTGATCAGAGATCCTGAGATCGTAAAACGCATCCTTCTAACGGATTTCCAATGCTTTTATGCACGCGGTCTGAACCCGCATAAGACGGTGATCGAACCAATGATGCGAAACCTGTTCTTCGCGGATGGCGACCTGTGGCGGCTGCTGCGGCAGCGCATGACGCCGGCGTTCACGAGCGGGAAGCTGAAGGCGATGTTCCCCCTGATCGTGGAGCGTGCCGAGCGCCTGCAGGCTCGCGCGCTCTCCACCGCCGCCACCGGTCGTCCGGTCGACGCACGCGACCTTATGGCACGCTACACTACCGATTTCATCGGAGCCTGCGGCTTCGGACTCGACGCTGACTCGCTCAATGACGAAGACTCCGCCTTCAGGAAACTTGGAGCCACTATCTTCCATGCCGGAGTTAAGGAAGCTTTGACTGCTATGTTGAAAGAAATGTTCCCAGAAACGTTTAAGAATTTCAAGTATATGATTAGAGCGGAGAAGTCCATGCTCGATCTTGTCACAGCAATTCTACAACAGAGGAATTATGAACCTTCGGGCAGAAATGATTTCATCGACTTGTTGCTCGAGTGTAAGAAAAAGGGAAAAATGATGGTAGAATCGTTAGAAAAAGTAAAACCAGACGGCACTCCGGAGATCGCTTCCATGGAGTTAACGGATGAGCTTATTGCCGCACAGGTGTTTGTGTTCTTCGCGGCTGGTTTTGAGACGTCGTCGTCTGCGACCAGCTTTACGCTCCACCAGCTCGCCTACCATCCGGAGGTACAGAAGAAAGTGCAGCAAGAGATCGACACAGTGGTGGCAAAACACGACAATAAGCTCAGCTACGATGCTATCAAAGAGATGACCTACTTGGAGTGTACGTTCAAAGAGGGCATGAGGATGTTCCCGTCGCTTGGTTTCCTGATTCGGACCTCCACGCGCGCATATACAATCCCGGAGGTTGACCTCACGATAGACGAGGGCGTCAGTGTCATAATTCCTCTGCAGGCGTTGCACAACGACCCGCAGTACTTCGAAGAGCCGCACGTGTTCCATCCAGAGCGGTTCCTACCCGACCAGATTGACGAAAAGAACAAATATGTGTACCTACCCTTTGGCGATGGACCCCGCGCCTGCATAGGTGAGACCTGTTTAAATTTTCTTAATGTGAGTCTATTGCGTCTGCTGAAAGGCAGATGATATTAATTTTCAACTCGCAGAACAAGGGCCGGTGAACGCAAAGTGAGTCATTTTACATGAGTTATAATATTACTGTTGTGACGGTCTGTCGTACTCCTAATTAATAATAAAATATATTATTTATTTTAAAAGCGTAATACGATATCGGGCCTCTTAGGAACACTTTAAATCTTAAGATTGTGGGAAACGAACTAGGGACAAGTGCCAGCCGTCAGTTGAGATAATATATTATAACAAATTCTAAAGAAATGGATGAATTAGGAAATCCCCGAGTGCAACGCACAATACCAGTGCCTCATCTGTTTAACAGGTCCAAAACGGCCCTTTAAAACAATTGAGAAACTACACAAAAAAGGGCAATAAATCTATTGCGCAAAAGTATGGGAATATGGTCTTAGCTACGTGAATTGGAATATCGTAGACTCAAGGAGGGACAATCAGTGTTACACTACGAGAGAGCACGGTCATGAGTGCCGAGGGCTAGTTAGGCTAAAATTACAGGAGAGTTGGTGTTAGACCATGAGAGGACTCAGCTGAGGAGTCGTAAGAGCGAGAGGCGACTTAATTAGTAATAGTTATAGTTTATCTTAAGTATAGGTTAATACTAGTTTAGTTAGACTTAATTAGTAATAATAAAGTGTGCAAGTGCGAATCTTCCTGAGTGCGTGAGTGAACGAGTGGGTGAGTGTCTTACTATGATTATTCCAAGCTGATTATTATTCTTCATGTACAAAAACTGTATGTATAATTTTATATCGTGTATGTACCTTATATCGTATATCTGATTATACCGAAGTATCCTACATTTACGTTTGGCTCTTAGGGAAGCGGAGAAGGCCTCCCCATAACCTTGTACGGTATATGATTGAAAATCATATACCAAACACCCGGCCTTTGACACATACTTGGACTTATATGAATTATTATATATCAACACTACACAACCACACCACCCATGGGAGGCAGAACCGTATTACATACTAATCACTCCATTGGAATAATCTAGGCTACAATGCCAACTAACAACAACCAGGACATGAGCAACCAAACGATAGTGATGGCTATTTCCTATTGACCGACTGACCCCGGCGTATGCCATGCGCATGTTTACTTGTTCTACGTACACTTCCAGGGAGCTGAGGTAGGCATCACCAAGTACCTTAAACTAGATGAATAGTCGTCCTAAAGGACGCTACGGAGCGTGTCTCGTTATACCCCCGGCCCACGCAGGCCTTAATTATTAAAGCCTTGATGTGTTATTGCAGGAGCTCGGCTGGGTCTCATGCAGTCATTGGCGGGATTGGCGGCGGTGCTGTCGCGCTTCACGGTTGCGCCTGCGCAAACCACGCTGCGACATCCTGAGGTCGAACCCAAGTCAGGCATCGTACAAAGCTTCAAGAATGGACTGCCCCTCACATTCACTGAAAGAAAGTCTACAATGAAAGCACAATAAAAGTTTTTTTACAATGGACTGGCAGAAGTTGATGGTATGCGGCTTGATTGTAAGGGTAATGTAATGTAAGGTTGAGCAGAAATCTATTCAATTAATAGTCAGCTGCTTTAAAAAGATGACAGTGTTTGTGTGTAATGTAAGTCATGAACTGTATACCACACGACCGTGTTCAACAGTTGTTTACACCAAATAAGGCTTAAACACCTTTTTATTTGTGAGGTTGACGTTAGACACAGTTTGATTATAATGTGGGTATAAAATATTGATAGAAACAGACCTCATCAAACAACTATAATTATTTGGTGTTATTGTTATTATTGTTTTTGTATAGATTTTATTATAACGGCTGTTTAAAGTTATATTTAAAATACATAAGATAGATTTAAGTTACGGTGTGAGTATCACTGTGTAAAATTTTGTCAAGGTATTTTGGTTGATCCTTATACGTATGAGTATAAGCCATGTTTGTATATCGTCCTACCTACTAAACGGCAAGGTATGGTGCATTTGATGACTATACCTAAATGTACCTATGGATCAGAATTTAACATCGTGAGGAAACCTGTACTCCTTAGATTGATCTAATAATAAAGGCCACAACATAATAGTTGTAGATGTAGTTAATTTCGTCATTCTTTATGGTAAGGTGGCATAGCTGAGCGGTGAGCGAGCGAAGTAAACAAGTCTATTACAAGTAGGTATAGGTTGAGTCGCCGCTACTGCTCGGGACTCTGGGTGTGCTCGGGGCTCACAATGACGGTTGTTAATTCGGTCACAATAAAACTGTTGTTGTTGCTAGCAAATAGCCTCGACGGTGGACAAATGTTTCCGCTTCCGGCCGCCACCGCCCGCAGCCGCACGCCGCTGCGCCGCCGCGCCGCGCCACCGCCCGTCATATTTTCACCTCTTGAGTCTTGACTACTGATTGTAAATGTAACGGTATTTACAGGGTTGAAGGCGAATTACAGTAACACAAAATTTAAATATAAGCAACACTATTTCGATGGCAACAAAGTAGTTAGGTACGGACATCTATGGTATATTTTTGCGTAAATGCATTTTTTTACAAAAAATGAGGTTATATCAACCCTATCTACAAGTCTGTATTAAAATTATTTAAATTTTCAAAATAATGAAGAAAATCTGGCACGTAAATGAAGACATCTACACTCGATTTTTAAAAAACATCGCTGTTTAAACGGACATTTTGAACTTTTTCTATTAGAAGTAGTAAGAAGACAGTGCTGATTATTGTTTTTTTGTTGCTTTTTAATTTTATATCACTCTGATGTGTATCTATTTTCCAATGGTGCCTTTCTATTTTGATAATATTTTTGTAATTGTAATAATTTTGTAAGACTTAAAATACATTTCATAGTTATTTTCTATTAGAAAGACCTATTTGTAATGTATTTCTATTTAAAAATATATATTTTGCGTGGGTTGGGAACTTAATAAATTAGTTCCCAACCTACGCAAAATATATATTTTTAAATAGAAATACATGAAATGTATGTCTATCAGTTAAACTAAATAAATTAGTTTAACTGATAGACATATATGAAGTTTAGTGGTAGATAACTCATTTAATGATGTGTATAAAATGTTAAATGCAAAGTTAATAAAGATATCTACAAAATTTGCCCAAAAAAAGGGAATTATGTTTGCATGTTGCTTAGATTTTCTTTAAATATCCTTAAAAGTATTACTGGAAATGATTATCTTA
Organism: Amphipyra berbera; assembly: GCA_910594945.2. Classification (NCBI taxonomy): domain Eukaryota; kingdom Metazoa; phylum Arthropoda; class Insecta; order Lepidoptera; family Noctuidae; genus Amphipyra; species Amphipyra berbera. The sequence goes on along the minus strand of OU343136.1, from coordinate 164,052 downwards.
GTTTATTAGATAACGCGCTTTTTTATGATAACGTATAAACGGATATCATGCAGATGTCTTCTTCTACGTCGAAGTTTTTTCAGAGTAAAAAAATACAATTATTACAGTAAAACAACGATATAGCGATAAAAACTGTTATAAAATCAATGAAAAAGGTTATTTTAATGCGTCATAGAAAATTTCATGTTAATCGGTCCATAAACTCACAAAATGGACCCTATTTTTTACTAACTGTGCTCTCCTGTAAAATTGCGTTTTTGTAGATGTCTTCTTCTACTTTGCTGCTATCGATTTAAACTTGTACATAAATATTCATAGGTAGTTTTTATCTACCTCATTGGTCTAGTGGTGGCAAGCGCGACTGCTAATAGTGAGGTCCTAGGTTCAATCCCTAGGCCAGGCAAAGTGTTATTTTATTTTATTTGGGAAAACAAACAATCGTAGGTACATTGTATATTATTATATCTAGATACACAATATACTAATAAGTAAATGTACATTCTACCTACTACGTTTCCACATGTTACTAGCTTATGATAGATACAGTTTAGGTAAAATTAAATAAAATCAACATATAACATCAATACAATTTTTCCGTTATCTTAAAATGTTATAGTACTTAAATAATCTATCTATACATATAATAAATCTGTAGACTTGGCGTGTCTGTACATAGCAAATATTTAAAAAAAACTTGGTTGGGGTGTTAAACGATAACCAATAGAACCCATTTTTAACATTTTTGGAATTTTTGTCTGTTTGTCTGTTTATCTGTTTGTTTGTGCAAGCATCACGTAAAAACAACTGATCCAATGTTGTTGAATTTTATAAACAAATATTGTGCTTATCTCCATGTAACATGTCGTTTTTGTTTCATCGCAATCGGTTCACGCAATTAAAAGATATGCGAATTTTAAGTGCCCTAGAAGAAGTTAGCATAAATATTCGTTTATACCATTTCATTTCAATAGATGGCGTTACGTGTATCAAATCAGGTTGTGAGGAAATATATTACAACGAATAAATCCACAAATTATCTAATATTAATTGTTGAATTGGTACCTATTCTCAGTCTACGGAAGGTCTATTGAAATGCTATCCTCATGAAGAAGGTACTAAGCTTTAATAAAAATTAATTGAAGATATTGTTATTTAGAATTTATTAGGTATCTGAATGGCAGTGGAAGAGAAATACACTCAATTTCATAAGTGAGTGTATTCTAAATTGTTAATTGTGCAAGGCAATACGATAGATTAATTTGAAATACTCATATATTTTATTAATATTATCATAAATCTGTAGACTTGCCGTGTTTGAAAATTGAAAATATTTTTAAAATAATAGTGGGGATGGTTAAAATATAAGAAAAAAAAACCATTTCAATCATTTTTGGACTTTGTGTCTGTTTGTCGGTTTGTTTGACTCAGTGTGATTGACTTTTATAGACAATATTGTGCGTATCTCGGAGTAACATTTAGTTTCTGTTTCATCCTAATCGGTTCGCTCAATCTAAAGTTATTAGAATTTAAAGTCATTAAGAAAAAAATTAGCATCATTTGTTGTAGCATAATTGCTCAATAGATGTTAGAGATAGAGTTGCGTGTATGCTAAATTACGTACCTAATCTATTTTCCGTTCCGTTTTAAATGTGTAGGTACAGTTTCCGGTTAGCTTATGTTATGCTATGAAGCTGCTTCTCGCACGATTAGCTCTATGTGAGCTAAGCAACCTGAGCTATCTTTATGCACAAATCCCTTTTTTATATATCGTTGGTAAATCCTCATGGATGTCGCTGGCCCGGGGAAGGCGAGGGGGTCTGCCAGACTCTTACCGGCTAAAAACCAACGGTGTATCTCCTTCTAACCTAAGGCCGGGATCACGGGATTCGCTATTACATGCACCGCAACCCCGGCAGGTCTTGCCCCCCAGCTTCTTCTGGTGGACTTCTCCAGTGGTGGGGCAATTTGTCCCTTGCCCCACTTCCTTCTGAGAGGCGTGAGCGGAACACGGCGCGCCATCCTCCCGGGCCTGTTACTGGTTGGGTGACGGGTCCCTAGCCCGCCGCCCGCACGCCACTCACTAGGGTCGCCGGAGATCGTCACGCGCCCTCGCGCCCGGAGCGTCTAGCGCGAGAAGGGAGGGAGGAAGACGCCTCCCTCTCCTTCTCCGCTACCTCCTTGGTGACCATCACCTCCTCGCAAAAGGAAGCGACGGCCTCCCACGCACTCTCGCTCCCCACCAGCGCACACTTGCAGCGTGTGCTGCGCCGTGTCCTCCTGACAGTCCACACAGTGGTGACACCCGAGTGTCTGCTCCCGGCCTATACGACACAGATACTTCCCGAAACAGCCATGTCCCGAGAGTACCTGCGTCAGTTGGAAGCTGCGGGCGTCATGATGCCTCTCCAGCCACATGCACACATCCCTGGTGTTTCTACTGCTAACATTGTTCACAGGGAAACCTTATTATAATGGACCTGACTACTGATAGAAATACAACATATTTTGTTTAGTAAAAATTCTAATTTTCTAATCTAACAACTAAACATCTACTCAGCCTAAACCGTTGGTAAAAACATAAAGCACCCGAAGCTATGTGGGGTTTCCGTTTTTTTATGTATTTTTTCATAGTTGTTAGAACAAACAAAGATTTTTTAAAACCAACTTAATCTATACCTACATAATAATAATTTCAGTTAAGCAAGTAATGTTGTTCTATGACTTCTACGCATACGAAGTTGCGGGCACAGCTAGTATATAATAATTAAGAATTTTGAGCAAGGCGCTTAGTAATTTATTTTTTTAAATTTATGTTCAGATAGGGCAAAATAATCAACAACATCGATATCGTTAAAATTATTATTGTAAGCTTGAACCAATCTCAGCAGCGGTGCTCTCCTCTTCTGCATTTGTACGACAGGGAGCTGTGGCAAACAGTGGATAAGAGCGCGCCTCTCCTGTCATTACTGTTCTAGATACAATATAGCATACTTTACTTATCAATACAGAGCAATCAAACTTATTATGTACAAGTCCATGGAGCATCATTCCTTGGAGCAATAATCTAAACATATTCAAAGCGTTTTTATAAGATAAACATTCGATGCGACATTTGTACTGCATTGTACTGAGGAACTTACGCTGCACTCTCTCTATTGCAGTCTCATATTTAACATAATAGGGATCCCAGATCATACAAGCATATTCAACTAGTGGGCGAACTAAAGAATTAAATAAATACAGAAATCGTCACTGGGCAGTGAAAACCTCGTAATTGCAATTAACGTAATTTTACAGGAGGTGATAATAAATCCCTGTTAAAAAAAGTATGACGTGTAGATGTAAGGTTCTTCTGTTTTATTATCTATTCATCAATCTATTTCATCTTAGAGCTATGCACGTTCGTTCTAATGCATCACAAGGTTTTTTACCCAGCAAAATATAAATGAATTTCTGCTTTACGAGGTTTTCACTGCCCAGCGAGATATGTGGTTGGTCGTTTAAAATCTGACTTGATTCTCATAACAAATTTATACATTTGAAATGCTTGAGAAGTAATTTTATCTATATGTAGATTTTAGTGAAGTTTGCAATCAAGAAGAACGCCCAAGTACAGAGTGAATAATCGTAGGTTATTACATTTTTATTTTTAGTAATATGTATGTAGTTGCACTTAGGGATGCTTAGTTTTACCCGCCGCCCGACCAGTAACAGGCCCGAGAAGGCGGTGCGCAGTGTTCCGTGCGCGCTTCTCAGGAGGACGTGGGGCTAGGCCCCACAGAGGAGAGGTCCGCCGAGGGTTGGCGGACCGGGACCTGCCGGGGTTGCGGTGCATGCTTTTGCGAACCCCGTGACCCCGATCTGAGGTCATAAGGAGGGACACCGTTGGTTTATAGCCGGTAAGAGTCCAGCAGACCCCCTCGCCTTCCCCGGGCGAGGGACATCCATGAGGATTTTCCAACAAGGAAAAAAAAAGCGATGCTTAGTTTTAATTTATTTTCATTACAATAATCAGGTAAACTATTCAAGACATCCTGCAAAAGGCTGCTGTCGACAGCGCTTTTTATTGTTGTAAATACCTTAAGATCAGCAGCGTATAATAAGAAATTACTTTTTTGAAAGCAGTTACACATATCGTTTATATATATAATAAACATCAATGGGCCCAGAATTGATACCTGGGGAACGCCTGAGGTAGCCAGAAATGAGTCTGATTTGTACCCATTGCTCACAACAGTTTGATTACGATTGCTGATATATGAACCGAACCAACGCAGTACGTTACCTCTGATGCTATAAAGGCTATTTTATTTAATAAGATTAAATGGTCCACCCTATCAAAAGCCTTTTTTAAAATCTGTATGAACAGCGTCGGCCTGATATCCTGCGTCCATGTCTTTAAACAAGTGATCTGTAAAGATCATTAAGTTAGTCACTGTAGACCTGTTTTTGACGAAACCGTGTTGCTCAGGTATTAATTGTGTCGCAAAAATGGATAAATGGCCTGATGAACGAGTTTTTCAAGTAGTTTTGCAAGAGAACAAAGTATCGACATAGGTCTATAATTTTCTGTTTTTAGATCCACTTTTATGCACTGGTATTATATTTGCTTTCTTCCACAAAGACCACTTTGAATACACTCGTTAAATAACATGGAAAAAGGCATACAAATTGTTTCAGCTGTCCTCTTTAGAAAACAGAGTGGTATGCCATCAGGTCCTGGTCCCTTGTTTATATCTAACGATTTTAGTTGTTAACGAACTTCATGGACAGTGACGTTCAAAGTACAGAGAGAGCTGTTATTGACATTACTCAAATCAGAAGCTAAGCACCATCCGAGAGAGAGACTAGAGGGCTCATAAACTACTGAAAAAATGCTGAAAACAAGTTACAAATTTCAACTGGGTCTCTAGAAGTTACATTATCGTAGAATAGTGAACGTCAGAATCACCGGTCAACAGTCGTATTTAGCTTTGAAATTGTGCCTAACAATTACTTATCAATTGCTTATATTTGCTTACCATGATGAGAGAATTGCTTATTTAATAAGTTAAAAGAATAAAAACATTTAAGATTGACCGACCATTCTGATGTCAGAATGGCTGGTCAATCGCTGTAGAGCAGTGTTTTTCAAACTGTGGGTCGCGACGCCTTACTCGAGGGGTCGCAGGTAAAAGAAAAAAGCATGTATTTGTAGTTCCTAGAGTATAATAGAATAAATACAATTTCAATGTGAAGGCTGGGCCTGTTTAATTTTTAACAATTTATCTTATCGTGGTTGTATTTTTGAGACGCTAATAACCAAATCATTTTCGAATTGAAGCCTATTTCTCTTTAGATTTGATATCCACCTTTAAAGAGAACGTCAGTTCACATAGTAAGAAATGGCGAATGGCACCAATAATTTTAAAGCATCCCTTGCCAGCTGTGGATATTTTTATTTTCTCGTCAAGACGTCAATACTTTAAGAATGAAATTCCATTTTATGCATGCCATCAGCAGCTAAATCTAGATCTCCCCCGTCGCATCAAAGTTACTTACCTACTACTTATTTCAGAGCTTTCGCGACTTTCTTGCACAGTGTACTTGATTTTTAACCGACTTCCAAAAAGGAGGAGGTTACTATGTTCGTCTGTATGTTTTTTTTTGGGTATGGTCATCGATATTTTCGCCAATTGTGAACCGATTTTGATGATTCTTTTTTTAATGGATAGGGTATACTTCGAAGTTGGTCCCATTTAAATTTAGTGAAGATCTGATGCAGAACTTCGGAGATAGACAATAGAACTCCTCAATGACGAACAGTACGCATATTGTGATGATGTGATTATGTTACGAGCAGCGTCTTTAGTAGGTCCAATCAAGTTTTAATTAAGGCCACTAAAAATAAAAAAGAAAAACATTTTTTACAAAAAATTTAAACCGACTTCAAAAAAGAATAAAATAATTACCATATAGGTAAAATTAACAGTTTCAGAAGTCGGTGCCTTCAATTTGGTTCAGCGTGGATCAGCACCGACTTCTGAAACTGTTAATTTTAAATGGTAATTATTTTATTCTTTTTTGAAGTCAGTTTAATTTTTTTGTAAAAAATGTTTTTATTAATGCAATATAAGTAGTTCCCAAAAGAATGAAAATTGAAAATTATAAATGAAGTCTTTCAAATCACTAACACATTATTTGTTTATGGCTGGGGGTCGCCAACATTTTTGAACTTGTAATGGGGTCGCGTTATCAAGAAGTTTAAAAAACACTGCTGTAGAGTAGTAACTATGAGGAATTATTGAATTTTTTATGGACCAAAGATTGCTTATTAATTGGTTATTTCACAATATATAAGCCTAGACCCTGTTATTGTTTCTATAAGCTAGCCAAGAGTTTAAAAGCCCCTGCGCCTGTTGAAACTATGAGAGCAACATTACCTCACTTTGCTCTTATATGTTTAACAAACACTTTTAAAACTATGAGAGCAACATTACCTCACTTTGCTCTTATATGTTTAACAAACACTTTTAAAACTATGAGAGCAACATTACCTCACTTTGCTCTTATATGTTTAACAAACACTTTTAAAACTATGAGAGCAACATTACCTCACTTTGCTCTTATATGTTTAACAAACACTTTTAAAACTATGAGAGCAACATTACCTCACTTTGCTCTTATATGTTTAACAAACACTTTTAAAACTATGAGAGCAACATTACCTCACTTTGCTCTTATATGTTTAACAAACACTTTTAAAACTATGAGAGCAACATTACCTCACTTTGCTCTTATATGTTTAACAAACACTTTTAAAACTATGAGAGCAACATTACCTCACTTTGCTCTTATATGTTTAACAAACACTTTTAAAACTATGAGAGCAACATTACCTCACTTTGCTCTTATATGTTTAACAAACACTTTTAAAATTGTGTTTACATATCATAAGGTTGCCCATTGCTTAATTTTCTTTAATAAGCAAACGGTACGTACTTTAATTATTTGATGAGGTTACGATAACAATACGAACGCACAATAATTGCTTTATTCAGAACAGACTCAGTAATTAGAAAAATGTAAGCTAACTAGTTATAAAAGTTAAAGACAAGGTTTTTTTATTGAAACACGTATAATTATTATTCTTATTTATTTATGTACTAACATTGATTTTTTCAAATAAATTATATGACGTCTTTTTCCTAACATAATACAATGTGGAATCACTTTTTTGTTGGTACTTCGTATGATTCTTTAAGTTAAAATAATAACATCGAAACAGAGAATATTCATATACAAAGTATTCAATTTCGTGCGAATGCCTCTAGTGGTTTGGTAATACACGCTGAAGTCATGATTCTTTGTAGTATTAGACATTGTAATTAGTGATAAGGATAACATAAATAATACTTAAATGAGATTAGCTTGCTATAGTCTTTACTCGGAGCATTTTTATTGTTTTTATATCATTTTTACATTTAATGGCTATAGTGGGCGACGTTTCAGATTGTTTAACAAGAATGGTGGTATACTTTATCCAGACAAACTTATAACAAATTTTTTTGGCTGCCTCTCGGGTCTCTTGTCGCAACTGTTTTTTCTGTAGAGTTCAGTGTTCATTTACAAATATAGCGTGTGGTGTGCCAGCGATGCCCAGGTCTTTAGAGGTAAATCCTTTCTTCAGGCGGCATGCAGTTATTATATTGTCCCTCAGAGTACGTGTTTTTACAGTGGCAATGATATTTTAAGGTCTTTCACTGCTTGTGGCATGTGGCACGCGGTGTATTGATGTAATATCGTCTCTTGATATATTATGGTCGATCTTTTTACCTATATCTTCCAATAACGCAGGTAAGTTTTCTCCGCGTCTCTCAGGGATATTGGAGATTTCTAAGTTACTTTGCGTGCCCTGCTGTTCCAAGCTATCAATCGTTAATTGGAGAGCTTTGACTGCATCTGGGCTCACACTCAAAGTTCGCTTATTTATGTTATTTAGTTGATCTTGGAAGTTGTCATATTGGTTAGAGATAAGCTGAGCAGATATATTTATGTTATTTAGTTGCTCTTGGAAGTTGTCATATTGGTTAGAGATAAGCTGAGCAGATATATTTATGTTATTTAGTTGCTCTTGGAAGTTGTCACATTGGTTAGAGATAAGCTGAGCAGATATATTTACCTCGGCGACTTCTTCAGACAGCTTTGAGGCCGTTTCCTTTATAACGGGATTTTCAGAGCGAAGACTGTACATTTCTTTTTTGATTCTTTTATATGGGCTTCCATGTTACCTCCAATCGATGTAATATTATCATTAATTGTAGCCAGTTTACCATCCAAGCTTACCTTACATTCACTGAGAGTCTTTTGTAACTCCGCTTAGACAGAAAAAGACTTTCGGAGGTTCGCCCTAATATCTGAGAGTACTACCTCAGGTTCACACTGAGGCTGTTTGTTTCGTTTGCGTTATGTAACATTAGAGTCAAGTTTTGGGGGTGAACAATTTACCAAGTCAGATTCAGAGGGTGACTGTTCAAGTCGCAGCGGGGTTTTAGGTGGTGTACGCTTAGGGTCAAACATAGCGAAGTCTCTGCAGTCACAAATTAGCCAACAAAAGCTTAAAAGCGCGTATTGCCCGTCGTTACGCCCCAGGCGCTGCTTTGCAGTGAAGTAGCGGCACAGTGGCATGTGGTGGGGTGCACATAGCGCGGTTGCTTGTTTCGCCGGTTGATGACTAACCTTGTTGGCGCGGAGGCAGGTCGGCTGACTGTGAATCCAAGCGGCGCGGGTTTGGAGTTGGACGGAGATACGAAGGATCGAAACTTACAAAAATATTTTCGACTCTTTCTTGCGCCGCCCACTGGGTGGAGTTAGTACTTCACATGAGCAACCGAGAAACACAACTTAAACAACAACATGTATCTTTTTACAAGCTTCTATTTAACTTGCTTCGTTCGTATGTGTTTCCGGTTCTGTGATCCATTTTTCAAGTACTTGCTCGCATTCGATTGAGCTGTGGCATACCTACATAACTATAGCGACAATGCAATAATATGGTACCATGGAGCTAGTCTGATGATGGAGCCGGAAGATAAAAGCCTGTTTTTAAAGAGGTTTTATTTCATTATGCTTTAACATCCAACCTGAACTGACTTGAAATGTTGTGGGTACGCAAAAAAGAAAACACATCATTTTAATTTCGTTTGTAGTAAAACCAATTACCGAGTTACCACTGTGTAGTAACTTATTTGGTAATAAAGCGTACTTTAGCCTCATAATCTCAGGCTACATGCGTAGCTCGTCCTCGTAGCATCACACTTAGCATATTATGTTCGTGACGCCACGCGTAGCACGACCGTGACGTAAGGCGTAGCTCGACCGTAACGCCTACATAGGGCAAGGCGGACGCTCCTGTGGGTTATTTACTTGAACATTCCAGCTACCCAATCATTTATCGATTTATATACTAACTAGCGGCCCGTCGCGGCTTCGCACGGGTCCATTTTTCCCGTTTTTGCAACATTTTTCATTTATGCTCCGCTCATATTGGTCTTAGCGTGATGTTATATAGCCTATAACCTTTCTCAATAAATTGGACTATCCAACACAAAACGGATTTTTCATTTCCAACCAGTAGTTCCTGAGATTAGCCCGTTCAAACAAACAAACAAATTCTTCAGCTTTATAATATTAGTATACCTATAGATTAAGGCTCACTTACTCATGAGACTAAAAAGCACAAGAGAACTTGTGTTTAGACAATGTTCTGCTTAGCTTGTTTCCCAGCTATGTTAGGGTCTGGTTCCGTTCTAATTAGATGCGGCTGAATACCTATATTTTACACGGAGCGATCGGCATCAGGCCCCCGCAATGCAGTTACTGGGCAAAGCAACTATCCTTTAAGGTTAGACTTTCGGGACCGATGGTTTAACCTGCTCTCCAAGGCACAGAGGGGTCTCGATGTGTACCGAACGGTCACCCATCCACGAACTGACCGTGGCAAGCGCATCTTAACCTCGCTGATTCTACGATCCACGCGGCTGTTAATTAGCCACAAGCACCTCATTGTGTGTTTTTTTGTTGTGTTTCGACAATTATAATATGTTTATGATATTGTATACATAGTAGATAGGCGGCGGGTAGGCCACGTCATTCTGCTTATGCCCGCTTGTCCTACTTACAGTCATGTACGTGCAGTAATCCCCTCCCTACTAGACACTACGTACTTCTACACAGAAACAAACTAATTTACACACAGCTAACACTAAAACTTCTAGGATTTAAACGAGACGGGCTTGATCAGGGACTGAATGACGCAAAAATTAAGATACCTTAAAATACGGTATGACTAAATTCTAGTTATCGGAATATTACGATACTTAAAATAAAAATATTTTGGTACCGAAAAGTAGAGTCTGAAAATCCGAAACGGAATATTTGGGTACCGATACCTCGTTCCACCTAGCCTTTTCCCAACCCTGTTGAGATTGGCTTCCAGTCTAACCAGATGCGGCTGAATACCAGTATTTTACACGGAGCGACTGTCATCAGACCTCCGCAATCCTATTGCTGGGCAATATCCTAAGGTTAAACCGTTTGTCAGATTTTTGAACTTCTGACTACCCGTAACGACTGTCATAGGTATTCGTATGACACCCGGGACCGACTGTTTAAGGGGGCCCTTCCCGGTCCATCTATCGTTAAAGTGAGCATGATAGAAAAGCTTGTTGTTTCATCCAACGCAATGTGTGTTGGCTAACAAGAGAGTGAGAGAGAACGCGATAACATCGAACGAAAATTGGCGCGCGGAGATTCTACAAAACTTGTTTTTTGTACAAAAGATGTTTCCAGAGAACTATTGTAAAGAAAGTTGTGCATGCAATAGTAACTTCTTATGTTGATATTTAAAAGACTGTATTGATTTTAGGCCTCGTATTGGTGGTGGAAGATCGTTCCAGTAGTGCGTGGCCGCAAACTTGAAACTGCCCCTGAAAGCTGTGGCTGTGTACTAGTTTTTTTTTTTTGGTTGTGTGTACTTTCCATTAATTTAAACAAACCGTTCCACGCTTTTTGAATTGACCATTGAATATAAAATCCCATCAAAAACATAAATGTGAAAACGGGAGCCAAGTTCAATAATAAGAATATGCGAGTTTGTCGACTTCGCCGACAAAAGAATTGAGATCTAAATGGGTACCAAGTTCTGTAGATAATCCTGAAATTTATTTACACAAAGCAGATATCTTAGAATAAATTGAAGATCAAGTTTGACTTGTCTAGTTTTTACCAGCAAACCAAATTTTTAGAAGAGTAAGATGTTGACCTTACAATAGATATAAAAACAGTAACCTGCGTATAACATAAAGAAGATAAGTTGATTAGCTAAATATAAGGTAACTTGTATGTGAAAACTAGCCAAGTCAAATCTTGATCTTCAATTTATTCTAAGATATCTGCTTTGTGTAAATAAATTTCAGGATTATCTACAGAATTTGGCACCCATTTAGATCTCAATTCTTTTGTCGGCGAAGTCGACAAACACGCATATTCTTATTATTGAACTTGGCTCCCGTTTTCACATTTATGTTTTTGATGGGATATTATTACTTTTTGTATAAAAAATATTATTATTCATCATTTAAAAGTGATCTGTAAAACGCTGAATTTTTCTTTTTTGTACTATTTTCTACATTTTCTTGAACGTTAGAAATACATGGAAAGTCCTCCCTTTAAGTTTTTTTTATCGTTTGCCTGTTAGTTATATTTTTATTTCCCACTTGAATCAAATAATCTGGTATCCAAAACGATAAAAGCGACCTTTCATCGTGGAATCATGGAACCTATTCTCCTGCGAAAGAAAAAGTTTGTTGCTATTATAATTTCGAAAGGCGCTAAGTAATAAAAATCGATTGTTTGAAAAATATTACAAATCGTAAAAATTCACTGTTTTCTGACTTTTTCCTTTGTATACACACAATTACCCAGCTGGATGCCAAATTTCAACTTTCTAGGTCATCTGAAAGTGGGTTAGGTTTTTGATCTAACTGTCAGTCAGTGTTAAAAATGCCGATTTTTAGACGTTAATATCTCAATAACCGTTTGAGCTGTATTTATGAAATTTGGGATTATAGTTAATCTTGGAGGTTTCAATAAATAAACCAAATTTCATGAGTTTATGTTGAATAGATTTTGAGTTATTAAGGGCTCGAAAGTGGCTTCAAATGGTTCGTGTAATATAACACACGGCTGCTGCGTCGCCAGTTCCTTTTTCTTTGAACTTGGCTTGACACACTGTCGCGTGTCTAGATAAGTGATAAGCTTACTAATAACTACCTAGGGTACCTATATCCCACCATATATTATAAAAAAAAATATGTTTGCGTTTAGTCTCTACAATGAAGGTAAAAATTAAATATTGGCATGAGTAAAATGCTTAGATAGGTACTTATATCTAACTAATACAAGTCAATTTAATTATTTTATAATTTTTAGTGCGTGATAAAAGCGTGTTTTTTAGATTTTATAAACTACATTTTTTTTTTACAAAATGAGTTCACATCTGCCAGGCGTCCCGCGACTACTTATTTTTGTCTTTAATAAACCGCCTTACCAGTGGTGAGTCACCACCCTTTCTTTTTTTTGAGGCCCTAGAAAGCATCAATGTCATCAGCATCAATCATTGGTATGATTAATTCATCATCTGATGTGTTTCGGTACCGAAATCTTAAAAAGGTTAAAAAAAGTAAAAACGGTATCCTTATATTTTAAAGGTATCTTAACCTCGTACCGTAGATCCTGCTTTGTGTTACAAGAACGATTTAAACTAAATATCGTCATCGTAACGATTTTCACAGCGAAGTGAAGAAATCAATTCTCAAATATAGTCATTGTGAATCTCGTTTTTTGCCGTAGTAATAACTCAGTGTTCCCATATATGGTACACTGTGGTAATAACATGAAATAAGAGGCTACAGAAGATCCACTCACTACATTTTGCGATAATACTAGTGCACGTTGCACACCGTATGAGGAAAAAAATATGCTTACACGCTCGGATTTGTCAGAGTTGCCCAAACCGTGGCGGTTATTTATGCGAGTGTTACTGCGATTCATAATGGCACGTCTGTGTGTTGTTACTTCATGCGACCGTCGCGACACTTGCCTCGCGTGCTCGCGTCTGAGGCGCGATACGCGTGCGCGCACAATGTTCACTCACCGTGAGCTTGAGCGATTCGTCACATTATCGCGTTGTAATCACCCGCGGCGACCCCTAGTACCTGTACTCTATTTACCCTCAATCTCTGAAGAAATGACACCTCGTCCTTTTACCCCTTCTCACTACTACACCGACTGGAGGATCTCGACGCCTAAATGCGATCAGTCTGTAGCCTGCGGCGCCTGCACAACCCCTTACATTCGACAGAGGTCTTATTCAATCGTCTTTACGTAGAGCTGTTTAGGTAAGGAGACGTTTTTGTAACTCACCCCTCAATAAGAATACGTAGAAGTTATCTTACTTACGACTGTGTTTGTCTATGTATTCATGTTGGGATTGTGGACTGTGACTGTTGCTTATGTGGGGCGCTGGACGCTGAGGGCCAATATGTCTGATTGTCACTGTAAGAACTTGTACTTCAATACTTTGTTTATGCCGCACGTCCAGTCGCAGTTCGTGCGTGTCAGGGCCTTGTTGACAAGTGGATCATTAGATCATCTCTGTATCATGATTATCATGAAACTGAACAAAACTTACACAATGTTATTGAAGTTCAAACAGCAACCACAGCAAGCAGAGTCAAGTGATATTTTTTTAAATGCATATCAGTTGCAAGGGCGCCGCTTTAGAGTATTCGGTCAGGTAGCTCTTAGACCCAGCCTAGAGAGCACTTCTAGAATATAGTAGGTTTGTATGTCTTTAGACGTGATTATGGCGTAATCTGTCTTCTTTAGTGGCCAAAGAAGTATCGGCTGAATGTCAATAACGAGTCCACAATACCCGCTATCAATGTTGGAGGTAGCACACCAACTATTATAGATGTTTAAAATATAGCAAATATTGAACACTTAATTAGAAACTTTATTCTTGATTTTTTGAGTACAGTACACGCTGATATTTCTAAGAGCTAGTCAGTTAGGGAATGACGGCGCCATCTAGTCTTAAAAAATAAACATTATATTGACTTGTAGTGTCTGTCACGGATTTATTTACAGAGATAAACATTAATTTATCATTTAAAATGAACATCTATAACAAAAAGTGTCGTTACGAATCGTTATAAATAAAATTTAAAAAACCTCCGACGAAAAAAAAACGACCTTTTAAAAAGTCAAAAATAATAGTATCGTTGAGCCATCAAATTCGATTGAGTAACACCTATATATTTTAATTACAGAAATTGATGGATGGCACGATAAGGTTTGCTCGTTGAAATGGCGATATAATATCGCGTCGGGGTACCGCTAAAGTAAGTCAGACCTTTCATTTAATTGACCATCTATTAATTTACTAGCTAGCTAATTTACATAACAAAAATGGAATTCTTCACGACAGTCAGTTTGGATTTACGAAGGGAAGATCTACGGAGGATGCCGGTTCCACCTTAATCAAAACAGTATTGGGGGCTTGGGAGGAGGCACGGGATGCGGTAGGAGTGTTCTGTGATCTTTCCAAGGCGTTTGACTGCGTGGATCACCGCACGCTTATTTTAAAACTAAAACACTATGGAATCCGAGGTAAATCTATAGATCTTGTAAATTCATATTTGTCGGATCGGGAACAAAAGGAGGCTGTTGGTAATGTCACATCTGTAGGCTCATTAGTTAAAATGGGAGTTCCTCAAGGATCAATTTTAGGCCCCTTTCTGTTCCTTGTATATATAAATGACCTTCCAAACATAATAAAGGATACAAAGTGTAACATAATCCTATTTGCTGATGACACTTCACTTATATTTAAAGTAGATAGGAAGGACAGGGATCTTGTACAACCTAATAATACACTTAATGTCATCTCAAATTGGTTTTCTGCTAATAATCTACTCCTAAATGCAGGAAAAACCAAATGTATTAAATTCTCCACTTCAAATGTACCCCACATTAGTTTAAACGTTAAACTTGACGGGAAATCGTTGGATCCGGTTCCCTCAACTGTCTTCCTTGGTATCACAGTAGACTCTAAATTGCAACGGGGACCTCAAATAGAGGCACTTGCAGGTAAACTGAGTTCAGCTGCATTTGCCGTTAGGAAAATTAGGCAGATGACTGATGTAGCTACGGCTAGGTTGGTGTACTTTGCATACTTTCACAGTATTATGTCTTATGGCATATTACTGTGGGGTTCGGCTGCTGATGTAGGTACTATTTTCATATTACAAAGAAGAGCAGTCCGAGCTATTTATAATCTAGGCTGCCGTGAGTCGCTTCGTGAACAATTTAAGGAAATAAATATACTTACACTACCATAATTGTATATATTTAATAACATCATGTTCATGTCCTACT
Source organism: Amphipyra berbera (assembly GCA_910594945.2). Taxonomy (NCBI): domain Eukaryota; kingdom Metazoa; phylum Arthropoda; class Insecta; order Lepidoptera; family Noctuidae; genus Amphipyra; species Amphipyra berbera. The sequence continues at coordinate 148,572 of OU343136.1, read as the reverse complement.
AGCACAGAAAAAATGCATTCGCACAATCTTCAATATGGAGTGGACTGACTCTTGCAGACCAGCGTATAAATCACACAACCTTCTCACAGTTCCTTGTATTTATATATACGAAATCGCTAAATTTGTTAAAACCAATCCTTCACTATTTGAAATAAAAAACAATAACAATAAACGAAAAGTTACACACCACCAATTAAAAATGCCTGTACCTAAAATTGAATTATTTAGACGTAGTTGTGTATATATGGCCCCACTTATTTATAACTCGATACCAAATTTTATAGTTGATCTTCCTTACAGAAAGTTCTGCAAAGTCCTTAAAAAGTGGCTCATCTCACATAGTTTTTATTCTATAACCGAATTTCTTAAAAAAGGTTCTTGCCAATCCTATCATTACAGGAATGTGTTATAAATCGTTACCTATGTTAATATCTAACTGTTGCAGGACCCACTGCGTTTTGTGTTGTGACAAGTTTAATTTATATTTTATGTTGTGTGTCTCTAAATCTAAAGTATGTTATTTAATTTTATGGTTTTATTAAAACATTTAATTGTATTAATTTGTGTAGAGTTTATATTGTTGTGAAACTTATATTTTAATATTTGCATGCCAATTTATGGCGAAATGTGTCATTGTACTAAAAATTTATTTATATACCATCTTTTGTTCCACATGTATTGCAAATAAATGGCTTTGACTTTGACTTTGACTTTGACTTTCATTCGAAAGAATATTGCCCAGTATAACAAGAAAAGTGACGTCCACAGCATAAATACTCGTAATAAACACAAGCTAACGGTATCTGGTTTTAGACTAAGAAAAACCAGCAAGTCGTTTCTAGGGAACAGTTAGGTATTACAATAAAATACCATCTAGTATTACTGATTTAGCAGATATAAAATTTAAACCAGTTATCAAGCGCATTTTAATGTCTAAAGCTTATTACAGTATAAATCAGTATATTGAAGATAAAGATGCCTGGCGTACAACAGAAACTCCGTCCTGCACATTGCGACCCTCTGGCCCTGTCTAACCTGGCTTGTATTATATTATTTTTATTATCTTTTGTACGTATCCGGTGGTATGACCTGACATTATTTTTAATGTTTACTTCTGGTATTCTTCTTTTTTATTGACTTATTATTTATACTTATTTATACTTATTTACCTGTACATTATTTTATCAATTGTAATATTTTTTACTGATTATTCAAATTATTCAATTTGCATTTCAATTATTATTTATTATATAATACTCTGACAAAATAGGTTTTTGTATTACAATTATTATTTTAATAATATCGCTTTACTTCATTCCTAACTGTAAAGTATGAGCATCATGCAGCTATTAATGATACACCTATAATCATATCATATTACTGCCTATTGTCTGGTGGTATGGTCTGTCATGCTCACTTAAATGTCTTGCTGATCGTGGCGTTGTTTATCCGGTCGTTGGGTTCCCTACAATATGGTTGAGCTGACCGATGCGGATGTGCACATCATGCTCGTGAACGGGTGCCGTCTGTCGGGACTGGTCAGCCCTTAACTGCTATGGCAATCCTAGAAGGCATATTTTTCTATTTGTTGCTCTTATGTGAGTTTATTTGTTACATTAACCTGCATTATTCTCATTCTATTTCTCACACTACTGTAATGGAATTTGTCATAAATTACTATTTTGAAAAAAGTATTCATGGAGTTTCTTGCCGGTTCTTCTCCATAGAACCTACCTTTTGGAACCGTGCACCTAGTTTTGACGTTTTAAAAGTGCCTGAAATCTGGTCTATTTGAAATAAAAAACTTTGACTTTGACTTTGAAAAACTTACTTTTGGCAAAAAAGCACGTAAATTGTTAAGTAAATTTATATTTCATAAATTAAGATTTCAGTGTGAACTCGCATTCTTTGTTTAACGTGTACAATTATTCATATGTTTATTGTTAACTTCTATGTATACATAACATAGTAATTGACTAATTATTTTGTGTTTCTCCTTACACCATTGCATTGTATGTAGAATCAAATACTGATCAAAACGAATCCAAACACGACATATATCTGCTATTATTTTTTCAAGAGTGTACTATTGTGCTGGATATCCTGGCTGCAGCATCAGCTCATCATGTCACCACCATTGAATTGCATGTAGAACCAAATACTGATCAAAACGAATCTAAACACGACATACCTGCTATTATTTTTTCAAGAGTGTACTAGTGCACTGGTTATCCTGGCTGCAGCATCAGACCAAGAATTTCATAATCTTGCATAGTTATAGGTATAGCATACATGAGTGTTTCAAATTTTATTTCACACGTATGTTTGAAAGTAAAGTAATACACATTATGCGTCTAAGAACCCTACCGCAGCTAACAAAACAGCTGATAACCTTGAAATGGCTGAACCGATTTTAATGAAACATGACTAAGATCACTTGCTAAAAAACCAGCTTTCAAATAAAAAAACCGCACTCAAATCGGTTCACCCGTTTAAGAGCTACGGTGCCACAGACAGACACACACACAGACAGACAGATAGACACACATAGCGGTCAAACTTATAACACCCCTCTTTTTGCGTCGGGGGTTAAAAATCAAGCGAGTGTTTATTTATTTTCACTTCACATTGTCGAAATCGCGAGTATTTTGGATCGGGCGCGTGTTTTATTAGTCGCCGCGTCGCCTCGCCCGCCCCCCGTTATCAGGGCGCACGTAATTAACTCGAGCGACGCATCCACTCACCAGACGTCTAATTAAACAAGATCACTCACCGAGTGCTTCACCCCTGACGTCGCGACGCGTCTGCCACGTTGACGTACTTTACTCCGTCAGTGATGGAACGTCCAATGCCAGTCATCGATGTAAGGTGTCTTCATCTAGCTTCAATTATCATAATGATAGAGGTTGATAAAAGAGGTGTAGCATCTGATGCAAACTTATACCTCACCTGACGACCGACTCTTGGTGCGATAACTATCTACATTGTCATCCCATATAACTAGCCACTCTAGCCAGAGATGAGCATTCAGCAGGGAGATCAGAAAGTGCGTCGAACGCAGTGCTTTATTTCAGGTAGAACGAGCTTTGGATTATTGTATTCTGCAGTTAAGTACGGTCAGTCTTCGTGTAGTGTAAGTTTTGCAAGTTCTCACGATAAATGCTTGACACCGTAACGTTGCAATAACAAAGTAAAATTAATTTGGGGTAAAAGAGCCTCCACAAGTGACGATATTTAAATAGGTACCTACGTCCGGCGCACCCTGGGAGTCAGCTTCGCTACCAACCTTGCTAAATGTTTAACCATTTCACCACGAGGCATGTTCTAGTATAGATCGTGCCGACACGAGAGAAGAAGAAGAGAACAAAGTAAAACACGGGATCGTCTTATCATCGTAATATTTATTAAAACACGGGCAGCAGGGCCAACCTCAACTCTCCATAATTATATTTACATTATTTATAAGGTTCAAAATATACAGAATGTGCATAGTATTAAATGAGGCCAGCTCGTATCACCGTGGCCACAGCGCCAGCAGTGTAAACATGCCCGCTACAGCGGAGAGCGTGGCAGACGCGCGGAGCGCAGGCGCGGCGCCGACCGCCTGGTCGCGCTGCATCGCCTCCGCGCGATCCTCTGCAACGATCACAGTCATAGGTGCCATAAACAATTAAGATCCACCGAAATAAAAGGAACTCCCGCACTACACCACATTTTTCCAAGTAGGTATATTGGAGTCAACTCCATCAAATACAAATCAAAATTAATTAATTTGTAATGATACTAAGAACTACAACGCCATCCCATCTGGACAGTATGACATCATCCTACGCACATTTAAGAGTATTTTCTTGGAATCATTTTATTATTGCGATGAAAGAAATATATTTGAAAATGATGTCAAGCATACTTACTTATAGTGAGAATCAGCGCGGAACTCTTTGTCACTCACTCCCTTATTTTCTCTTGTGTCTGTGGTCTAGATCCGATTATCGAATCCGATCGGTGGATCTAAAGACTTATTTGGTTTATATCCTTGGGCATACATCCGAATAGGAAGTTCTGTCCGATAATTTGATCGGATATTATTAGTATAAAAGTAAAACCTATAATTTTTCGATCTGCAGACACCTGCCTGCCTGACCCGTTGCTTACCGTCATCGTAGAGGTGCAGAGTGATCGCGGCGGCTTTACCGGCCGCCGTGCATGTGTAGGTGCCGGCGTCCTCCGGCGCCAAGTCCGCCAGCGTGAGGTGCGACTCCACGCGCGCCTCCCATCGCTGCGTGTCCAGCGCCACGCTGCCGCGAGAACTCTGCAACCACAGACACACACCACCGTGAGATTCTCACATTCAAGTAATTATTGTTTACTTGTTGAGGTATATGGTCAGAAAGTAAAAGGAAAGAGAAGAAGAAGTGAACGCTCAGTATTGGTTGCCCACACTGTAAAGAGAGGTGTGTATCGGTGTCCAAGTTACCTGTAGGCTAATGGGCTGGTCTCCCTTCTGCCAGCGGATATCGAGAGGCGGCAGCGGTAGAGCGCGGGGTGGCGGCGAGTAGCGGGCCTCGCACGCCAGCGTGGCCGCGCCACCAGAGGCCCCCGCTACCGACGCCTCGCCTAGCACTGACACGACAACCTCGGGCACTGGCTCATCTGAAACACGAGTACGCACGTCTTACTCTAATATTTATAAGGCAAAACCACATAACAAGAGTGCAAGCGCATTAGAGAAGAACAGTTACAGCCTAAATTAACTCGCGTGCTAGAGCACCTTGCTCCCTTGCTCCCTTGCTCCTAACTGCAAGGCTCTGACGACCAATAAACGAAACGACAACGATTCAAGTTGCCGGCGAGTAACAATATCCAATACTCTTATATAGCTTGAATAGAATGGCATTTACAGTTCTTTCAGAAGAGATCTATGGTATTCACCATAGATCTCTTCTGAAAGAACTGTAAATGCCATTCAGTAAATTAATTATTCAATTAATTTACTGATTAGTTTTGAACGGCATTAAAAAGTGGATACAATTGTACTCACCAACAACAGTAAGGTTGAAGAAGAGACTCATCTTGGGCTCGGTGTTGACCTGGCACTCGTAGCGGCCGGCGTCGGCGGTGCGCAGGTGCTCGATTCGCAGCGTGTGGCGGCTGACCGCGCCGGGCGCGCCGGTTAATGACGTCGCGGAGACGCGCGCGTCCGCTGTGAACACCGCGCCCGCGTGTGACAGGATCTGCAGGTCACGAGACCGCACCCACGACACCTGCACCAGCAAACGACAATATGTACTAACATGTAAACATCCAGAATATTCTGAAGCTACAGCTTATCTTAGGCACACTTGTACCACACGTATTCGAGACGCAAGAAGTTTCCATTCCAACTCGGTCACTATCATCATAGCATCACCCTAACTTTTTATGTTCTATGTATATTGTCAAATGTGATATCTAATGATTTTCATTTAATATTTAACTGCGACTGTCTCCGTAACCCAATGGCTTAGGTATTCTAATAGGATATAATAAGACCAGTTATACGGATTAATGGCTTCTAATTTTACTTAAATTTTGTCATCTAGCCTCTCAAAGTCTACATTATTTTATACTCTATATGCAATGGTATTCCTATAACGAGCCTGTGAACATATAGCTAACACGATATCCTGAAAAACATGTCAATTATTTGTTAACGAAAACTAACTATCATTTCTCTAAAGGCGCATTGTGCATTGATCCAGTAACTGGATTCAGAATCGCTGGATTGGTATTGAACCAGTGTAAACACGTTTCAATCCAGTCCAGCGTCCAGTATCCAGTGCTTTATTCTAATACTAGTGGACCACTCCGGCGCGGCACTGGAATCCAACGATATTGGATCCAGCTACTGGACCAATATTAATCCGCCTTAATTCCGGAGTCGATCTAAGAATAAGCTAAAATTCGAAATATCGGCTGGTGAGAGTCAACACAGCCATCCAAAATAGAAATAATACAATGTACACGTCATTGTAAAAATAGATTCTCTAGTTTATTTAAGTACTTACATATTGATCAAGGATCCCTGAATTACTTTTTTTACAGACCAAATGACGCAAAAGCTGCTCGATCATGTGATAAACCTTATACGTACAGCGGCCTGTAATACACCACGCTTTCAAATAGTCGCTACTGGGCACTGAGACTCTCTCTACTTTGGCGCAGGTTGTCGCTAGAGAGGTTCAGCCAGCAGGTAGTTCATCTTCTTTAAGCGGATCAGAGCCTCGTTGTAAAGTAGTAACGTGCGCCAGGTGAGTATGATGTTAACGGAAATGGGCAGTCGCTGTTTTCCCTTACATCACATCCATAATTATGTTCTTATACTAATTTCAAGTGCACCCAATTTATATAACATGTTCAAGTCTAACTACCGGCCGCAAGATGCTCGAGCTGAACCACACTTGACCAGGTTCCTTGTAATAGAATAGCTGCGTGACTATGAGAGGGTGACATCCACTTGGCCACATTCCATTTTAAATACGAAACAATCTTAACTCGATCAAATTCGGGGCCGATGAGTAAATACAAAAATGCGATTACGTCCCGATGCAAACATTTCGCAAAATTAATAGTGTTGCCAGCGGCAGCTTCCGGAAACTTGGACAGTGGGCGTGCGGGCGCGTGTGCGGGCGCGTGCGCTGGCGCGTGCCGCTATATGCGTCGTCGCTCGAGGGGGGGCACCCACGTGTCGTTGACCGGCATTTTTCAAATCGCTCACGATCACTGTCAGGTGGACATTTTTAGCCTGCGGTGACGTCGCGTCAAGGATCCCGCGCTTTCGGGAACTACGGCGGGCGGCGGGCACGGGCGCGTGCCGTCGCCCACGATCTGAGGATCGTGTAATCTTCTAATGCGTTTCACATTTCACACTCGTCGTCGATTCATTCCAACGATATTTCTGGAGCGCGAGCGAATTGTTTACGATACTCGTTACGGAGCTATGGCTTTATTTCATTTAAGATCCGTGTTTCGTCATTTTATGATTTTCATATTATTTTATCACCGTATAAGCTCAGCAGCTGTAGCGTTCATATGCGTCGGGAATTTTAAGCACAATCTCAAATATCAATTCACATAAGTAATATATTGTATTTATATAGAAGCAAATAACCCTTCTGAATCATGGGCTACTGCGAGTAATCACGGAGGGCTGGCGATGTTTTCCCTAGCAAAAAAACGAATTTATCAACATAAACTCTGATTCCGTTTAAAATCGCCTGTTATGCAGTCTAATTAATGAACTTAGAACGTTTCAACTTGTGCAAGACACTCTTTTAAATGTTCAGAAGAGATGCGAACAAGACATTTACGATTTATAGAAGGTTAACAGTTTTTATGTCAATACCTATAGCTAATTGACATCGCACACGGCATCTGTGAACCTTGACTTTGATCTCGTGCCATGCAACTGATTAGTAAATATAGAGTGAAGGATGCTCTGACTAATAACCTAAGGCAGTGCTAATACACATATTTCTTCCAATCAAACTCATTTTAATTGTAAGTATTAGCTCGAAATGTTTGTCGGAAGACGATCACCCCATACGGGGTAGAGCTGCTGCCTGAGCTGCCTCCTAACAAGATGACGGGTATTCGGTCGGATGTGAAAGCATTCTATACTATGTTTCATAGAGATTTCTATTACTTGGCAAACATAGAATGTTATCGTTTCACCCTGATACTGTCTGGACATTAACACTCTAATGTATACTGACCACCGTGGTAGGTCTCGTGATCGTTTGTGTTGTACTGACCGACTTGTCGTGCAGCCGCAACACGCGGCAGTCGAGCGTGGCGGCGTGCCCTACAGGCGCCAGCACGCCGGTGCGCTGCTGCGGTGCGAATGCTGGCCCCGAGACCCCCGCGCCCCCTGCACCCTCCTCCACCACCGACACCACCTCGCCGTCCGCGCACCACCCCGCGCGCCCTGCACACAACATACACACAGGTCATAGACATTAGACAAAGTAGCTACAGCTTGGACAGGTTCCGATCTAAATGCAGACCACCCAGTTCCCCAACGACAGTCAACCTCATATGCTGACAGTGTAGCTGCCACTGACCAACAAAGCTGACGTTGCTTCTCTAAATATAATTTCCTAAGAATACAAAATGATAATGAAAACTGTTTCCAAACGATGTTCATACGTAAATGTGCGCTGAGTGAAATTATTATACAATTAATGATGAGTACGATGACACATACAAGTACATCGTCACCGGCAAGCAGTACGCGAAGAAGCACGCAGCGCGTGCGCAAGGCCACGCTGCGTGAATGGCGCGTGACGTCACGCAGCGTACTCGTGGACTCGCGTCAAAGTGCGTCCGGTGCGCCTCTGATTCACTGCAGTTATTCGCCATCAACAATGTAAACTATGCAATTCTTGGAATGACTGTAAATTCACGCACAGATCCATGGGACACCGGTATTCTGTTCTGCGGCCGCTGTGACGCAACGTCAATGACATTGGACTAATTCGTCATTGGGAAACATGATCTTTAAAGACAATAAAAGTAATTATAAACTTCGTAGTAATTAAGTTGTGTTACGATACATATTTGCTACAATCAGTCAAACTTATTCTCGTAAAGCCATCCACTTTGCAATCCTTCTGAATTTTAAGATAAGTTTTTGCTCGGATTAATTTCAAAATATATACAAGGTTAATCGGAAAGGGGGAACTAAGCCGAAAGGATGTTAAAGTAGTAATAAGGGGTGACTTTTGTTCTACAACTTTCCCCAAAACTCGATAGTTTAAGAGAAATAGCTTTTCAAAGATTTCGTAAAAAATATGCTAAAATCTATCTGTCCATAGCTATGATCAGCTGTTTTTACAATTTAGGTCATATTCGGGGTCACGGATAAGAAAATTAATTTTCTGACTAAAGCAGGTATGTTTTTTTTTTTAAAAAACTAAAATAAAAATCTTTTTGCATGCAAATAAAAATTATCGAATTTTAAAATTTTAACACTTGCTTTATAATAGTCATCAGTGATACTTTACGTGGCCTGCTGCTTAGTACCCCCTTTCCGACTAACCTTGTATAAGAAGCAAGCATCTTGGTGACTGCTATCTTAATAACGAAAGTTCAAAGTAGTGACATAATCGGTTATCTTTGCTGAAAAGCTCAAAATGTATGTGCTGACTTGGTTTGCATGGTGTGTTGGAGGTGTTGATGCAGAGAGATATCGCTTCCCGTCAAAGCGCGCAGCACTGGAGATGAATCAAGCGGATGTGCTCGGAGGATGCGGGCGCCCGTGCGCATGTGCGACCCCCGTGGCCGCACCTGCGCGCGCCGCTCACCGAGCAACGCACAGATTCTCTTGTTACTAAGTTTTATAAGCCGGATACCCAATATGGTCATGGAGGGAAAGTGTTTTGAATATAACAAAGTTAAAGAAGACTTCATTTTTGACAGACTTCCAAAAAAAGGAGGAGATTCTCAATTCGACTGCATGTCTTTTTTTTTTGTATGTTTGTTCCGCGATATCTTTGCTAATTTGTGAACCGATTTTAATGATTATTATGATTATTTTGTTGTTTGAAAGAGTATTCTTTCGAAGTGGTCCAATTTAAATTTGGTAAAGATCTGATGAAGAACTTCGGAGATAGACAATTTGAAGTAGGTTTTATTTTTGTTAAAAAGTTTTATATTTTTAAAAGTAGGAAATACAACTTGACAGATTAATTTAATTAAGAACCAAACAAAACAAACATTATTCATTTCAATTCAATGACACCCAGTTATTTGTTGTTAATCCTCTAATATGTAATATAAGGCACTTACTGATTTGATAGGCAATATTGACTCTCATAATATCTATCAACAGGTAGGCTGATGCTTTATCCCAGTTTTATCAGATAGACTGCTGGTTCAGGCGAGGGACTTACAAAAATCATTAAATGTAGTATTTCGTAGTTTCTTAGTCTCTTCTCCATGACCATTTCATTTTGGACACCCGGTATATTATTATGTGCTATTTATAGATATAATACGGGTTTTCTGTTATCCAAAATAAAATGATTATTTTTATTATATTGTACTAGCGACCCGCCCCGGCTCCGCACGGGTGCAATGTAGATACTAATGTGGGGGTATAAACCTTCCTCTTGAATCACTCTTTCTATTAATAAAACCGCATCAAAATCCATTGCGTAGTTTTAAAGATCTAAGCATACACAGGGACAGACAGACAGCGGGAGCGACTTTGTTTTTACTATGTAAAGATTCAAATGGCCAGACTATGGAAAGTCACCAAGTCCTGTAACTCAGCGGCACCCTTTCAAACTGGAAACTCAATAACGCTGCTTGACTGCAGTAATATTGGCGGTAGTACTTTCCCGGAGGAACGTTTTCATAAAGACCAAAGATAAAGAGAAAATATAAAGATAAAAGAAAAAGATAAAGGATAAATATAAAAGATAAAAGAAAAATATAAAATATAACGATTCAAGATAAAAGATAAAGATAAAAATAAAAGATAAACGATAAAGATAAAGATAAAAGATAAATATAAAGGATAAATATAAAGGATACAGATAAAAGATACAGATAAAAGATACAGATAAAAGATAAAGATAAAAGATTAAACATAAAGATAAAAATAAAAGATAAAGATAAACGATAAAGATAAAAGATAAATATAAAGGATAAACATAAAGACAAAAGATAAAGGTAAAAGATAAAGGTACAGATAAAGATAAAGATATTTATTTTGCAAACATGGGTGCTACAAACAAATGTGGTGACATAAAAGAGGATACATGATCAGCCATATTTAACCATAGCGGCCCGTCCCGGCTCCGCACGGGTGGACATATTTCCCGTCTTTGCATAATTTTTCATTTATGCTCCGCTCCTATTGGTCGTAGCGTGATGTTATATAGCCTATAGCCTTCCTCGATAAATGGACTATACAACACAAAAATAATTTTTCAATTCCAACGAGTAGTTTCTGAGATTAGCGCGTTCAAACAAACAAACAATCAAACAAACAAACTCTTCAGCTTTATATATTAGTATATATTCCGGGCGAAGGCCGCTGATAAGAGAACATTCTGCGAGCTGATATTATGGTAACATAAGACTGGATGGACTCTCTTTTTCAACATCCGTATTTATTTTATCATAATCTCCCAAACTCCTACATATATTATTCAGCTGTTCATCACTTAAGTTCATATTATGCCTACGTTTCATTTCATTGTTTGTTTTTTTTTATTACTACAGTTATAAATGCTTGCAAGTCCTATTTTTCAAAGCGAGGAACTAAAGTATCCTAGTGGTGGAATTATGAGGTTACTGGTATGTAAACGTTTACAGTCAGTACCATTATTCACTCGTACAGGACATACCATCAAGACGAACTCGTAAACTACGCGCATACACGCATGCGCATCTGTCGGAGTATTTATGTTATTTACATGAACTATACAACAAATCTCCTGTCTCTAAGAAAATGTTAACCGCCAATATTAATAGGTAAGTGGTACAAATGATATTAGTTCTCTGATATCTTCTCTACTGTCAGTCAAATTATAAAAATACATCCTGTACTAATGTAGGAAGCTATGATGTGATTAGCGCGTTTTGTTTGCAAGACATCGCCTGAGAAGTGTGAAGTCCGACGTTTGGAACATTATCGTTACTTTTAAACTCTTACGGCTAATAAGTGGCGCTAAAATAGAAGCAATTAACCGCATTGTGACATTGCCGGTTCGGTTTCTAGAGCAGCCGCCGAAAATAACAGTCACCGTCACTCATAGAACGCGCCGCGGCGACTTTACGAACACCTCGCATTTTGGAAAAATAAAAACACAAACTTTTCATTCTTCTGCCGCTTACTAATTATATAACGCTCTACGACACAAAAAGAAAGGAGCCGACCTTTGAACCGGTTCAATAGTATTTAACAGGGCCCTCTTTCTGTCTTTGTACTTTTATAATAATTGTACTTTTATAATAATTGTACTTTTATAATAATTAGACATGAAACATGTGTATTGTTTCCATTTAAATGTGGCTTGTTTTATTTATAGTAATTGTTCTTATAACGTACATCTGAACGACACCTGGGTGCATTTAATTTACAATATGTATAATATGCGCAGGGACACAATAACTATGAGCTGTTGTCCACGCTAGCTCGAGGGTGCGTCGTAGACCCCACACGGAGACAGGTGCACCACCCCTATGTCCCGACATCGACGCAGGCGCACCAGCTACACTGACGTACTCCAATATTATACGCAGTTTACACGACTTAACAACATTAACCCGGCACCACATAACAGACAATGCTATTTGCTACTATAAAAAGCATAGTCATAGGACAGAACTCCGCCTCGACCTATAAACGATTGGCACATGAAATGAGTACAATATTGTTTCTGTGGGCAATATACGACGACACGGTTAAGATGAAAGGGGCGCTGGTTAAAATGTTTACACACAGGCCGGCCGCGCGGCGCCACGCCCCGCCCGCTGGCCTCGCGCCGCCGCCGGTGCTCACTCTACGCGAGTTTTTATGCGGACAACGACATACAACACATTGTTTGTAACGCGATGTGACTGCAGCCGATACACGATGTATGCGCACACGCCTTGATGCACTTTCGTTATGACATTTTAAATAAGGTCAAACAAAAATTATATTTGTAAATTATTATGTTTATACAACACATTATCAGCCCGTAAAAGTGCCTACTAACAGATCTTCACAATTAACTTACAATCTCATAACTTAATTGTCGTGAGAGAATATTGGCATAATCACCAAACTTGCAAAATTGAACGAATTGGTGATCGCCGTACGCTACCATAAGCGCACAAGGGGACATGATGACGTTACCTTTTAAAATTGATTTATTCAATCGTATAGCAAAACGATGAGTTAACAGCTAGACCGGGCGTTGTTATTCATTTAGCACCACCCGGGCCATACTCGTTAAAAGTATTAAAAAGTGTTATCTTATGGATATGAATAACTTTCACTCTGACTGGAGTTCAGGAGATCGTATATTCTGCAAGAACACAATATATTATATATTATACACCCAATAAATACATCCTTTCAAATCGATGACAACAATAATAGCAGAGCCTTATCAGAATGATGGCCAAGACGCAGAGTGGGCGAACATAGCGCAGGAAGACTGAAGGCAAGATGGCTTAGTTCGTCTGGTCGGAAAGCTCTGGACAAGATTGGCGCAAAACAGGACAACATGACGTAAAAGACAGGAAGCTAAAGCCCAATGACTAATGAAAGCTACGAATGACGAATAAGAGCAGAGGAGAATTCTATACTTTGCTCTTAGATATTAAGTTGCTACCATTACTGCACATTAGTATTCATGATGACAGCGTGCAGTATGGAGCGGAGATGTGCGGAGTGGAGCGTGGTCCTACACGCGTGCGCACCACGTGCGGGTGACTCAAACTTGCTGGAATTTACAGTTGTGTGCACATGCGTGCCGTTCGTTCATATTTCCATAAGTGCTTTATACGTCCACCGTACCTCCAATTTTAAATGTCCTTCGTATGACACCAAGAACAAAGAATACGAAACAGCATGGTTTAAGTGGATATTTGAAATGTGAAACTGACTCGAACGGTGCGTGGCTGCTAACCAAAGAAACTATCTAAAGAATGTAAATGTTTCAGTTGAAACATGTATTTATTTACATGTTTGAAAGACATCGATAGGGCCGCGACGCGCTGTCATAACATAACAATCCGATTCGTATCAGCGCATGCGCCGGCGCGGGCGCTCGCTACTACATAATATTACACACTTCACCTGAATAAATAATCACCACTAAACTTACAGCGCGTAAACATTGTTTTGTAATAGTTACGTACTCGTACACCTTCAATCTATGAAATGTGAAATATTAGGATTAATGATTAAATACTTTCATAATTTTTTCTAGCATTGAATCCTGGATGGTGTTTTAGATTGAAAGACAGTCAGAAAGTGATGTTTTTTTTAAATTACTGATATTATTGCATAATCGTACCTTGACCTTAGTGTATACATATGTATAACTCCAGTAGTCTCGTATAATAAAACTACTATGAGTACGTAAGGCGCCAACTATCTGCGTGTGACATGAAACAGTGCTTGTCACCGACCAAGTATTTCAACAATCTCCAGAAGATAATATTTATATTGAATTTCTTACTCGAAAGTTTAAATCTATGGATGTTTGCCAATTCATAATACCGTTAAGGTTGTGTTATTTTTGTATCGGGATCATCGAACCAACGCCCACCGCAACGAAGTAACTAAACAAGGATTTGAACTCATAGATCTGTAGCAGCATGCTACAGTGCTACAGACGTCTGTAGCAGTATGCTGCAGTGCTACAGAGGTCTGTAGCACTGTAGCATGCTGATCAGACTACAGATCTGTAGAGGTCCACAACTCCCCTCATTGGTGGAACGGTAATAAACTGAAGTCTTCGATCTGTATGTGTTCTGGTGGTGAATACTAATTCGAGCTGAGGTTTATTTGAGCTCTGCCATCAACACCGCATACAGACTAATACTAAGTCTACTTGGGAGACGGAAGACGACATTCAGCTGTCGACGAGCTGAGTGTCAGAGACGCAGTGGTGGATGTTGGGTACCTGCGAGCGCGGGCAGCGCGGCGAGCAGCAGCAGCGTGGCGGCGCACATGTCGCGGCGCTCTCGCGCGCGCTGCACGACCACGCCGCCTGCAGGGATCACACCTGTCACACACAACACAGGTAACACAGTATTACTATCACAAAACTTGTCAACCCACTTTAACTGTAGGTATTACTATTACTTATTACCTATAATGTTCATTATCCTAGCTTTTAGCACTTTAACTAATTAGTGCATGTGTGGACTGAATGCGGTGTTAAAGGATTCTGTTTTGCGGCGCAACTTGGCAGAAGCCTAATTCAAGCAGTAGACTTCAGTAGGGTGAGTATATTGCGATATTCTCCTAGCTAGATGTGAATGTATGGTATAAGTCCAATCGTACTGCTATCTGAAAAGCTACGTCGTTTTTAACCGACTTCAAAAAGGAGGAGGTTCTATATTCGATAAGTTTTTTTTATCTATGTACACCGATTACGCTGAGATTTATGATCCGATTTACGTGATTCTTCTTTAGTTTGATGCGGAATAGTTGCCATTTGGTCCCATACAAATTTAAAATAGTTTGGCCCAGTAGTTTTCATTTTATAAACATTTTTATTTTTTTATGAACATTTTAGTTTACCTGGGTCATGTATTTATTCTACCTGATGTAATCTAGAAAAATCCTACTGTAGTTTACAGAACAACCTATTACAGACACTAAAAAGGAAAAAATAAAAAAAAACTACGATTGAAAAAACCGACTTCAAAAACTAAAAAGTATAAAATAACTTAATATAAAATTAACAGTTTCAGAAGTCGGTGCCTTCAATTTGGTTCAGCGTGGATTAGCACCGACTTCTGAAACTGTTAATTTTATATTAAGTTATTTTATACTTTTTAGTTATTGAAGTCGGTTTTATTAAACGTAGTTTTTTTTTCAAACTTGTAGACCTTGTAGACTATGAACAGCTCGTGATCGTGGTGACTTTCAAAGATACGCTGTCTGTTGCTCGTTTACTACAGTTGGTAAGCTATAGCCTAGTAACCCGTCATCTCTGCGTGACAGATATGGTACCGTTTACTCACAACTCACGAGGTTTTTAGTCATGTTATAATATTGTTAAAGCAGTAATCAGTACCTAGCTCAGCAGTAGACCGTCGGCGGCGGAAACTGTCCTACTACCATGCACTGCCCTGAAACCTAATGGCTACAATATTCTCTTTTTTCAGATGATGCATACTATAAATCTCATGTCTATCTACCCCCTGATAGAATATTCCGAACCTAAATCAATAAATTCATACCAATTGATAAAGCAGAAAATTCAGAGTCAAATAATATATTATTATACAACAAATTTTTGATAAATGATAAACGTAAGGACGTTATTTCATATTTCCGCTATTGAAATAATAAATATGCACTATACTATAATAAACAGAAAAAAAAATGACATAAGCAAAGTAGTAGTAGAAAAATGAACTATTTAATTAAAATAATAATAAATGAATTCTATTTTGCTTTGTAATACATGATAACGGAGGGGTGCGCGCGGGCGGCTTGGACACATCTCATTAACTGAATGTTTCGTTTATTGCCCATCATGCTGGATGCGCTACATGTGTTTACTATGGCCCCGTACTGACGACCACTTGACGACCAACACAACACGCCGTGCGACAACATTACGTTTACGACTGACACTCCACCGTATCTCTGAATATTCCCATACTATGTTAAGTTGATACAAACACGTTTGCCCGTTACGTTATTATACGTGGGCTTCCAAGATAAAAGGTCCAGCTGTCCGGTATTGAGTAAAGACCAGATACAGAAACTAGTGATTTGATGACTACATAAAAACATAGGAATAATTTGTTAGTTTTTGACAAACATTGTTTCAAAGTTAAGCGTTAGAAAATACAAGTTGAGAAAATGTATTATGAAATTTAATTAAATAAAAAAAATGTAGTTTAAAAAACAAGATTTTATCACGCACTGAAAATTATGAAATAATTAAATTGACTTGTATTAGTTACGATATAAGTACTAGGTATGCATTTTACTGTTGCCAATATTTTACCTTCATTGTAGACTAAACGCAAAAATAATTATTTTTTCAAACAATACGTGGTGGGTGATATAAACCCTAGGCTAGGTAGTTATTAGTAAACCTGGCACTTCTTTTATATCCAATGGTTCATTTAAAAAGCGTGGACCGCTTTTTGGTTGTGTGTACTTTTAATTAATTTAAACAAAGCGCGTCATGCTTTTATAGAATTAAGTACCTACCGACCAATGGTGTTTTTTTTTTTTTTAAGTCTATTGCGAGAATTGTTGTTATATGGGATCGTGGATTACAAAACAACAAAATAATAATCACAAAATACAATTTTTCAACTGAATTCATAAAAATGCTAATATCTCGTAAACTATGTATAACTACATAGTTGCTGTCAGTTGATCTCTCTCATCTTGAAACCTCACATACCTATCCGTTTCTCACATAAAAACTAAGCCTAATAATCACAGCAGTACTCGGATGATAACTATGGATCATTCTCCGTGCCGAGTCTACTGCTGCGCGATGTGTTCATTGACGCTCAATATGATGAATGCTTACGGGGTACTCCCACTGTAGTCGTGGATGAGGCAATCAATCGAATGTTTGATTTACTTTAACCACGTAAGATAATGGACAGATAGCCAACACCAACACGCATCAATAGCACGTTGCGAGCGAGCTGTGGGACGCACGCGCAGGCGCGGTCGCGGTGTATAAGGGACTGGTAAGGGGGTGGGAGGACGAGCGGAATGTTTGTTTACAAACGTCTATGTACAGCTGAGAGATACGCGCCCGCGCACGACGCGCACGCAACGCATGCACCCCATGGAAACTGATAAGCACGTTGGCACCACTGCTCTAATTATGAGCATACGTTCAATTAAACTATCACTACGTCATGCCATCTGTCTTGTGACACGATAAGGGACACGGGCTTTCCCCGTTGCCTCCTAACATTATAAGTTACTCAACTACTATGCTAGCTATGATCTGAAATGAAATTGAGTAGAACTGGAGACAGTAACTTCATTATAGCTTGTAAAATAAGCACGCGGAGTGACAATGGGTAGACGTTATAAAAAGACTATCGGCCCTTCTACAGGCATTGGCGAGGGATCATAGGTGTTCGAAGCCAAATCTTTGAATTACTGCTGCGAACGTGAGCCTTACAACCGTGAACCGCACTGTTTCTGCTACTACAGTGAAAGAAATACATATTATATTTCACGAAAAACAGAAAGCTACAGCACGTTAGTAGTTATACTTACAATACAATATCCATCCATGTAACAAACTACCTTCTGACATCACTTTACTTGCTTCGAACCGGAACCCATATAAGACAATGGCTGCGGTGAAATTATTTGAAATTCCTGATGAGATTCTGGAAATAGGCCAGTCTTGTAAAGAGTTTTCGCGCATCGATTTGCTTCCTTTGAGTTAACACCTAAAGGTGTCGACCGCGTTTACGACGCAATAACAACCACAAAGCAGCTTCCTAATACAACTTGCTTTGAAACAAGCTTCTCAGAAATGTTAGATCAGGTGGGACTCGACAAGTAATGTTGCTAATTCCATACTTTAGTAACTTACACACGCGATAGGCAAGTGGTGAGCGAATACCATATTGTCACTTACGTACTTACGTAAGTGACAATATACACGTGACAGTAAAATATCTGTCTCAAATCACCGTCTACGAGTACTTACTCGTAGACGGTGATTTGAGACAGATATTTTATATGGTGACTGACATGAGCGCAGTGGTAATGTAAGAAATATGTTAAATCGCGTGGAGCGTTGTGTATGTTTGCGTGTGAGCGCATGCGCTAGCGCGAGGGTGCATGTGTGCGTGGCGCGGGTGCGCGTGCCGGCTATTTCGGCGACGATATCGGAGGGCCTGCAAATAGCGCGCCCAGAATACCGCGCAAAGGTTAGCTAAATATCGCACACCGGCAGCGTGACACGCGCACGCCTTGCCCCGCACCGCACTGCTCCGCGCGATACGTGCCCACTCCGACCTCCTTCCGCTAACAACTACACCTACGCTCTACACTAACGTTTACGTTTGCTACAGTATTTACTATCACAGTTTTTTAATGCAATTAATACTTTATAGAAAAAGATTACCGTTGCCTCTACCTACCGTTGCCTAAAGTCTCGTGTACCTGTTATTTAACCGGCACCCATACCAACTATTCAAACTGGAACACAACAATGCCACTTAGCGATAGAAATAAGTATGGTGGTAGTATGTACATCCCTGGTCATTTTTTCTTAAGGCGCTCTTCTACCACGACTCTGATGGACTATACGAAAATCGTATAGTTCTGTGCAATCTAAATCAATACTCTCCAACCTAATCCTAAATATATACCTCCAATTATCACAACTATTTCTGATGAACGCACAGTCGATGGGAAAAGTGGTCATCATCACAAACTAATGGGCCGACGAACTCGCCCGAGCAGGAGCTAGGGGTACGTCAAGGGCCCAGGCGCTTCCTTCAGAGTCGCCAAAAACTTTGCTCGACTAAATCAGTAGCAGGTACATTAACACAATAAAGCACTGAAACATCTAACTGGACTTCTTTACATAGTATAAAACAAAGTCGCTCCCGCTGTCTGTACGCTTAGATCTTTTAAACTACGCAACGGATTTTAATGCAGTTTGCAGCAATAGATAGAGTGATTCAAGAGGAAAGTTTAAATGCCTCACATTAGTATCTACATTGCACCCGTGCGAAGCCGGGGTGGGTCGCTAGTACGTCATAATAAAGCTTTCTTCAAGATTAGAAGTTTCAACCGAGGGTCAGCAAACAGGTATTAATAAAAGGAACTGAAATTAAATCTTCTTGTTTCTTATCGCACGAGCTATAAGAGGGTAGGTCATGCCTTGGTAAAAATATTAGCCTGTCGGCGAGGTTGGTAGGGGGCTGACTGCCCAGGACGTTAAAAAACTGCATCATCACTCATGGAGTCTTTGTACCTTCGCGTTAAAGTTTGTGTACCGAGGCCGGTCTACCGGGGCTACATTACACATTTGTAGCTGAAAGTTGCACGTATAGGTAGGTAGGTATGTCCATTATTAATAATACCGGAACAGTTGGGGGGCCTAATTGTATATGTTAAGTAATCTGTAATACGATGACTCTCTCGTCGGCGAAGAACCTTTAACATAGATAATATATTATAATCGTTAGTAGTGATACGGAACCATTTCAGACGCAGTAAGATAGTACTATTTTCGTAAATGTTCTTGTCGTGTTGATCGTCTTAGTCTGTATCCTGTAGCATTGTACAGGACATGAAAATGTCCGCTCACGTGCCAATACGTGTACCAAGGCACGTATGCATATTTAATACTGAGCAGGGGAAAACTGTTACATATGAGTAGGTGGTACCTACATTTATTATTTCTATAACAATAGACATACGCCATGACTGGACGAGAAACCAAGCATTTACTCATTATGTTGATCGTGTTGCTAAATAGCAGGCCGACAATAAGTTTTAATGATCGGACAGTGATATGTTTTGCTACTTATTATCGTGTAAACAATCACCGCAAATGAACGGGTTGTTGGGTCACGCAGCTAAACATATCACGGTCTGACCATCACAACTAATCGTATTCCTGAAGCCTTGAACGGCGACGCTAGGGCCGAGTCCGTCAGGTAGATGAACAAAATATGTGTGTTTAACAGCTCTTCTTTTGGCACAAACAGGTTAGTTTTGAGTCTGTGTGTGCGCACTATTTAAACGTAAAGCCCAGTGCTTAAAATTTCTCTAAGGCGCATGCTACACGCTGATTATTTAACACGATATTTTGATACGATCCTGAATCGCGATCCAAATCTTGATCACGATCCAAAATATTTATCACGATATTTTGATTACCTAAATATTCAGCGTGTAGCGTGCGCCTAACAAACCAAAATTATATTTTCAAATAAATAAACATGAATAAATGTAATCTAGCAAAAAAAAGAGCAAGCAAGTACCTTCAAAATGTGCATTACATGGCTACATGGCATTAGGATGCAAGCCTATCTACTAACCCGCCGTAAAAGTTTGGACTTCTCTATAACTACTACGGTAAAGAAGTTTTATTGAGTAAATTACAACTGTATTACATTGTACATTTTATTGATAACACAATAAACTTGGCAGAAATTATAAAAAAATCCATGATTTACACTGCAGAAGTATTTTGCTATAGTTTTGTCTGTTGTACAACTCTATCTCTTACGCCATTCTCTCTCTCTCTCTCATTGCCGAATGAGCCGTTTTTCAATTCCCTTATAAGTCTATAAGGTTTGAAATAATCATATTATTCTTCAATGATTATACTTCTATCATAATTAAAGATTATATATTCTTCAATACGGGCAGTTTTAAAGGCGATTTTAAAAATAAAATCAAGTTTACTTTGAGTAAAATTGCTGTCTTACCACTAGCTCCTTCGGCAGGCGTGCCATGACCACCGTAGACAAGGGTTTTGTCGATGAAAGAATAGACAAAATAACATTTTCACAATGTCAATATTCCATACATACATAAACTTACGCCTTTTTCCCATGGAGGTAGGCCGAAACTATAGAACGCCACATGGTACGATCGTTACATACTCCTTTCGCTCATTCACATTTATGCATCTTGTCATACACACACGCCGGTTGAGAGTACTACGCACCTGTCCTTTGTGAAGAACATCACCAATAACATCGATGTATGTACTTCTAGGGCGTCCTCTACCGCCGTTTCCACTGATGTCCGCCTTATAAATTCATTTCGTTAATCGCCGTTTACTCATTATCTCAACATGACCAAACCACCTCAGCATAGTCCTTTCAATGTTTGTCACTACATCATCTTTTAAACCGCAACTTTGTCTGATTGCATCATTCCTTAATCATTCAAAGTTATACCGCACATACTTCACAAGGAACGTATTTCCACGGCATTCGGCATTCTACTTTTGTGTCTCTTCTGCCACGACCAACATTAACTTCCATACATAAACGTAGGTACTAGCACATCATTATAGACAGCCAGCCGAGCCTTTTTGGACATCGACTGGTTAGCCACAACCACATACATAGCACCGTTCACTTTATTTATCGCATTTGCTCTCCTTTTCACATCTGCGTCAATCTCAACATCTCTTCTAAACATACTTCCCAAATAAACAAACCCATTCACCTGTTCAATACTTTCGTCTCCTATCGTTACTTTATACCCAGATACATCTGCACCTCTTTCACAAACCATAACTTTCGTCTTGCTTATATGAATTTTTATCCCTTTCATCTTATATGCTCCGTTCATCACAGTTACCATGTCTCGCAACTCTTCCGCCGACGAAGCAAGCAAAACTTGGTCATCTGCTTAGAGAAGACATTTAACAGGCAACTCATTCATTTTCAATTTACACTCACTCCCTTTTAAATCTGTCAAACAACTATCCATATATAGGTTAAACAGGCATGTTGATGCTACACAACCCTGTCCAACACCCCTGGAGATGCCAAACCAGTCCGTGAACAGTGTCCGTATGTCGTTAAATGCTAATTTGTCGATTCAGTAATAGGCCTTCGTGGGCCGGGGGTATAATGTGACACACTCCTTAGCGTCCTTTATGACGACTATCCATCCAATTTAGGGTAATTGGTGAAGCCTACTCCCGCTCGCTAGAAGTGTACGTAAAACAAGTGTAACATGCGCAAGGCATATGCCGGGGTCAGTCCGTCAATAGAAGGTAGCCATCACTAGTGTTTGATTGATTTGTCTTCCGATAATTACGGGTTGGCTGTAGCCTAGATTTATCCGAACGAGTCCAACGTGTGTTATACGGTTCAACCGTACATAGGCGGTACATGTGTTTCAAACTTCGTTAGATATAAATATATATATATATGGTTTGTATGGTCGGGTGTGATCGTGCATGTGTGTCAATTAATGGAAGGCCTTCCCCGCTTCCCTATAACCAAACGCAGGTGTAAGAAACCTCGGCCAATCGAATATAGATATGAACATAAATTATATTAAACTAAATTATATACCTTTATAGTTGTACATTAAAAATAATAATCAGCCTGGAATAAATATAGTAAGACACTCACCCACTTGCTCACTCACGCACTCATGAATTCGCACTTGCACACTTTATTATTACTAATTAGGTCTAACTAAACTAGTTAGCCTGTACTTAAACTAAACTATAATTATTACTAATTAATTAGCTTAACAAGCACCAACTCTCCTCGTCTTCGACTCTGATAACCATACCCTCTCATGGGGTAACACCAATTGTCCTTCCTTGAGTCCTCAATATTGCATTTCACGTCGCTAATACCATATTCCCATGCTTTTGCACAATAGATTTATTGCTTTATTTATGCATTTTCTCAATTGTTTTAAAGAGTCGTTTTAGACCTCTTAATTAAATGGTAAACAGATGAGGCACTTGTATTGTGCGTTGCACTCGAGGAATTTATATTTCATCCATTTTTTTAGAATTTGTTATAATATTTTATTTAAACTGACGGCTGGGCTCGTGGCTAATTAACAACCGAGCGGGTCATATGATTTGCAAGGTTAAGCTACGCTTGCCACGGTCAGTCCGTGGATGGGTGACCATTCTTTACACATCGAAACCCCTCCGTGCCTTGGAGAGCACGATAAACCGTCGGTCCCAGGTGTCATACGAATACCTATGACAGTCGTTACGGGTAGTCAGAAGCCCAAAAGTCTGACAACCGGTCAAACCTTAGGATATCGGCATTGCCCAGTAATTGTGTTGCGGAGGTCTGATGGCATTCGCTCCGTGTAAAATACCGCATCTGATTAGACTGGAAGCTGACCTCAACATAGTTGGGAAAAGGCTAGAGAGAACGGACGAACTGAAGGCTGGCACTTATCCCTAGTTTGTTTCCCACAACCTAAGGATGTAATGTGTTCCTAAGGGGACCGATATTTATCATATTACGGTTCTAAAATAAATAATATATTTTGTTATAAATTAGGAGTATGTGACAGACCGTCACACTGCCAACTAAATAAACTTTCAAAATATACCTTCCAGCGTTCCAAAACCTTGCATTCTTCACTTTAATTATATTCATACTTGATGTCCCCGAAACTCCACGAGCCAATCTTACTTGTTTCCAGAACAGTTTAACATTGTCCCTGAAGTTATCGGAGGACTTCCTATTATACTTATTTTCCATTTCATTCGTCTTCATCTTTACTATCTCGTTTACTTCCGGCTTTATTTCGGCGTATCTTTTTTCACTCTTTCCAAATCGTCATTCACATTCGTTGCCTGATTCATCCTTATACTGGCTTTAAAGGCTAATAAATTACGCCAAGCTTCTTTCTTCTTCCGTACGACTTATTTAACTTCAGCATCTATTCAACAATCACTCGTTCTCCTATTATTCTTACTCTTCGCCACACCGCATACTTTGGTGGCGACTTGGACCATGCTGTTTTTCACGACATTCCATACTTCTTCTAAACTATAATCATTAATTCCTTGTAATATCTCATTCGTCTTCTCTTTTACTTACCTCTTATATTCTTCTTTCGCTTTTAATTCTTACAACCTTCCTACTTTTATTCTCTCAAGTGCAGTTACAGGAGCTCGAACCCGATTACGCCAAGATTTAAACAGATAATGTATCCGCCACCTGATCAGATAATGATCGGTCCCTACATTGATACCCCGATACGCTCTTATATCTGTGACCTTACTCTTCAGTCTTTCGTTAATTACCACAAAGTCAATCATGCTTCTACTACTTGCCTTTTCCACGTATAGATGTAAATCTTTCTATGATTAAATATAGTGTTCATTATAGAAAGATTCTTTCTCCACGCATATTTCTAACAAACTCTTTCCATTCTCATTCACCCTTTTATACCCAAACACACCTAGTGTACTTTCATACTCTTCACACCTACCCAACCATAGAAATCACCAAGCATAACAATATTCTCATTCACTCTACACTCATTCACAATACCTCTTATACTATCCCAGAATGCATCTTTCTCCAAAAGCGGGTTTTCCTTGTCGGGCACATAAACACATATCATGAAAATAAGGTTCAAACTCACCTTGGTTCTGATCAATAGAATTCATCATCCGTTCTGAAAGGACAATTCCCACACCCTGACACGCTATGTGTCTCTGGGACACCAGACTAGATTGCGGTTAGGGAACCGTGTTTGGATATGTCCACTCCCTTTCTTTTCGTCTCATTCCCACAAAGTACATCTATTCTTTTTTCATTCACCAGTTGACATACTTCACCTATCTTTTCTTTTATACCTCCCCGAACATTCAAAGTAGCAAAGCGACATTCTGCAGTTCGCTTTTCGCCCCATGATAACATTTGACGTGGTGTGTGGCAAGCACGATCGCTCTCGCAGAGTTTTTAAAAATTTGAACTCATTTTGTTCCCACGAATAGCTAGGGAAGTATTTGTCCATCTCTACAGAGCCCCACGTGCAGAGGTAAGGCTACTTATTGCCTGGATGCGCCCAATTCCAGACAACAGGCACGCTTGTGAGTCGGCTCGCCCCTAGTCATGTAGATCTGGGCACGGCAACCTTAGCTTGGAGATGACCTGTTCTCATCGCACAGAAGGATTATTACAATCCCCGGCTTTACCCCCTTAGTCGGCTCTTACGACACCCACGGGAAGAGATGGGGTGGTTCAATTATACTACCTGGAACCACATGGGGAAATAATATTTCCGTTTGTCTATTCTTCCATCGACAAAACCCTTATAAATATACAATAAAATATTTAGTGTTAATTCCGCGAAAAAACAGTTGATCAAGCCTGAATGCAGTATGCAGCACCGCCCTCCCGCCCGCAAAAATATGCAAATGCAGAAGGTGCGATTAATAACATGCAACACACAAGCAAAACAAACCGATACGACACGTGTTTCACCCCTCCACGGGGCATCCTCAGGTGATGTTGACTCGTCGACCGCTTGGACGCGAATGGCACGACTGCGTAGCGCGCGCCCCTTTATACATCGCCTCGACCTGATGTTTGTGTCGAACTACCCACACAAATACGTAATTTTTGCCAAATTTAAATTACGGCCCGTCTGACCTACATAGACTCCGTTACAGTCGTTACAAACTAACTTATATACACCGGATTTTTTTGAATTTTCTAAATGATCTTTAACATTACAAAGATGACGCAAATTTTGATCTGTCCTAAAAGCAACGTTAACGTTGTGTTTTCTAAGGGTATTGGCAATTCTATCTGATAATGGGCCCATGTAAGCCAGACTACCAACATACTTATTAATACGTTCGGGGGCACATGCGTAAAGTAGTGAACGAACCCTTTCATTCTGCTTATTTTTAATTGTTAAAGATCATTTAGAAAATTCAAAAAAATCCGGTGTATATAAGTTAGTTTGTAACGACTGTAACGGAGTCTATGTAGGTCAGACGGGTCGTAATTTCGATGTTAGACATAAGGAACATATTGCCGCATATAGGAATGGCCATCCAGAAAGATCTCATTTTGCCAAACATTTACTTGACACCGGTCATTCCTTAAGCGACAATAATAGTTATAGTATTTTGCATGTATGTGATAAAAGTTTCCGGTTGTGTGTGTTGGAACAGTTGGAAATATTAAAACATAATACAGATAGATATACACTGTTGAATGACCAAACTAATTTAGTTTCATCCCCATTATTACGTATTTGTGTGGGTAGTTCGACACAAACAACAGGTCGAGGCGATGTATAAAGGGGCGCGCGCTACGCTGTCGTGCCATTCGCGTCCAAGCGGTCGACGAGTCAACATCACCTGAGGATGCCCCGTGGAGGGGCGAAACACGTGTCGTATCGGTTTGTTTTGCTTGTGTGTTGCATGTTATTAATCGCACCTTCTGCATTTGCATATATTTGCGGGCGGGAGGGCGGTGCTGCATACTGCATTCAGGCTTGATCAACTGTTTTTTCGCGGAATTAACACTAAATATTTTATTGTATATTTATAGATCATGGATTTCCGCAAAGTAACGCCTGATTCCATCATATATCTGACAAAACCCTTGTCTACTGTGGTCATACTACGCCAGCAGGTGACATTCGTTTTTTTACGCTGTATAGAAAATTCTGTCATTTGTCAGGCTAAAATTATTATTATTTAAAACTCATAGACGTTATAAAACTAAATATGACCCTACTCAACCATAATGAACAATATAAATTTTAATATCGTTTAGCATTGGTGCGCGGCAGCAATGAACCGGTAAACATTTTTCGTGGAATGATTTCCTATCTAAACTTGTGCCAGAAAACGCGAGAAACCGGAAAATAATATGAGACAGCAACAGAGCGGTACATAAATAGCTTCATTTGACGTTAGGCGCCTACGCCTATGTGCGCTGACCGCTTGATTGATGGCCGCCACCGCTACGCTGTCGCCGCTGCCACCGCAACAGCCCACTTCTGCACGAAGACGAGTTCATAACACTCAGTAAGGGCATTATGCCGCACAGACTTACTCTATGGTTCGGATGTACCGCGCTGCAGTGGCACACTTGTTAGTTCCAACAACACAATTTCGCTACAAGTGATTTGTGGCCCAGGGACCATTCTATGTATCAGTACCTCGTAGCATCTCGCCACACTGAGCATAGGTAACTGATTACTCAGTTACGAGTATAATAATTATGAGTTATTCGCAGCAGGACATTAATTTCTTCTTCAGTTACGAGAATATCGCGCCATTTGCATCGACCAAGCCGGCTTGTAAAAGTGATTTTTTTAAATATCCAATTTACATCATAAATAATCTCATTTCCTTCCAACCTTCATCGGGAATAAAAAGAGATTATATTTTCATTTCTCATAATTATTTGATGCAACCGGCCAAGGCCGACCCACCATCCAACCGAACAAAACCTTATCAAAAAAATTTAAACCGACTTCAAAAAAGAATAAAACAATTACCATACAAAATTAACAGTTTCAGAAGTCGCTGATCCACGCTGAACCAAATTAAAGGCACCGACTTCTGAAACTGTTAATTTTGTATGGTAATTATTTTATTCTTTTTTGAAGTCGGTTTAAATTTTTTGTAAAAAATGTTTTTATTTTTTTCATTTTAGTGACCTTAATTAAAACTTGGTTGGACCTACTAAAGACGCTGCTCGTAACACAATATGCGTACTGTTCGTCATTGAGAAGTTACATTGTCTATCTCCGAAGTTCTTCATCAGATCTTCACTAAATTTAAATGGGACCAACTCCGAAGTATACCCTATCCATTAAAAAAAGAATCATCAAAATCGGTTCACAATTGGCGAAAATATCGACATACACAAAAAAAAATATATTCAGACGAACATAGTAACCTCCTCCTTTTTGGAAGTCGGTTAAAAAGACAAAATGATAGTAGAATATTACATTTTATTGAATTATTTGTGTAAGGTGAATATTCGCTCTACTGCTCATAGATATCAATGATTGATGTTGTATCTCACACGAATACTGGTTGCGGACAATGAAACTACGAGTGTATCCAAATAACGTTAACTACCTATATAGTTTCTGCCAACTCTCACAGGAAAAGAACTGATTACTCGTGGCCGCAAACGCGCAACTGCAAGTGTGACCATCTGGGTTCGATTCTCAGGTCAAGAAAAGCATTATTGGGTTTTTCCGTTATGATTATTTTAGTAGCAGCTCGTAGTGATTTATGTCCGATAATATTATCGGATAATTATTCCCTTATTGAGCACATAGGGCTTATAAGCGACATCGCCGAAATGAAGGAGGGAAATTAGTGTGAGTGGCCCTTCGTCTACCAATTCGGGAATACAGATGCGATGTATTGTGAATCAATGTAATTATTTAGTTTGTGCGTTTACTTCATTTAAGTACTTTAACATTTATAAACGAACCGATGTTTAGTTTACGAGATTTTTTTTCAGTTTGGCAATAATAAATGATACCATTCATGATAAGCAAAACGATTCGTTTTTGTTTATAGGAACCGGGCATTATTCAATAATAATAATTAAACTCTAGGACAAGTTAATTTTTGAACTAGATGGCATGACCTTGTAATAATGATTTATTTTGTGACATTCCTTGTTTCATACGGATGTCATAATTTTGTCAAATTTAAATTATACATCACAGTTCATAATAATTATGAAACCCA
Organism: Amphipyra berbera; assembly: GCA_910594945.2. Taxonomy (NCBI): domain Eukaryota; kingdom Metazoa; phylum Arthropoda; class Insecta; order Lepidoptera; family Noctuidae; genus Amphipyra; species Amphipyra berbera. The sequence goes on along the minus strand of OU343136.1, from coordinate 119,629 downwards.
GAAAACCACATGTATACCTACGTGTAGGTATAGCCAATTTCACTTAGAAAGGAAGTACCTAGGCGTTTTATTTAGAATATATTCTAAATCGTATTAAAACATAGATTTCAACATATTATTATTCGACTTATTATGAAAGTTTCCAAGTAAGCAGACGTAATCATAGACAGACTATCATTATACCATCATTTATTAAACCATTATCTAATTGTTTATACATGTATACCTACATTGTTTAGTATTTAATGTAAAAGCCAACTTATCTACATAGTGCTACAAATAACAAACTATCTATGAAATTAATAAAAAAATACCTTATTAGTATGTATTATATCGAAGATGGGTACACTATTGATCTAACCACACCTTGTTCGCACAATAAAATGGTTCACTATCAATTTTCGCCTGACCAAACTGTTTGGCAATTCACTTCGAAACCGCGTGTCGATCAACACATCACTCGAACTTAATATTTAACCAGAACGCGCACCCGCGCATGCTCCACGCGCGTTACTACTTACGATAGGAGCAAGGCGCGCGCGCAGCGTGCCCGCCTGCCCGGCCGCGGCGCGCTAGCTCCCGCTCGCTCCCATCGGAGCTTCGTGCGCCGCGCCGCGCGCCAGGGTACTTTTCACCGCGATACTCACGCGATCGAATGCATCGATACCTTCACCGTGCCCGTGTTTAGTCCTGCTTTAGTCATCATAAACACACAATTTTCGAACACAAAAGAATTACTGGCAAAACGTAGGTTACCGTGGTCTCGTTTAAAAATAGCACTTCCCAATACTTCTCATACTTACTATGTGTGTTATGTATGATATATCTACGAAAGTCGACAACCAGTCTAACCTTAGTAGGTAGTTACTTATATCGGCATTCTCTAGTGATGGGGTGTCAGTCGCGCAGATCAGATGGCTGTTGCTAGGCATAAGCATACTATTGTCTATTCTGTGGTATAAACCAGTAGACGCACAAACCTTCCAAAGGAAATTATCCTTTGAAAAGCTTAGGTACGCTCACACGTCCCAAATAAGATGGGTCCAACACGTGACGACTTCTAGACAACTTCAATTAAAAAATTAAGGGATGCAGGACTAACCGGCATATGGTGGCTTTTTTCTTTCAGTTGATCCCTCCTTATCTCATTTCGCCACCACTACTCGCGCGAGATCGTGCGTTGAACTACAATACCAAACAGTGACTCGCTGCTGACTGCCCTTAACAAGCGCCACCGCAATTGCGAAAGCCCAATTTTCAAGCGGCAATCTCGGGTACCTAGTGCTCCCTATCACCTGTGTTGGCGCTTGTTAAGGGCAGTCAGCAGCAAGTGACTGTTTGGTATTGTAGGTTCCTGAAGTTCTGGCCACCCTTCCTGACCGGCCGTACTACTAAGGCATAGTGCACTCGTGGGAGAAACCCCACGAGGGTGGTAAACCAATAAAGCTAGCCGGAGATAGGAGCCTTCATGACTGATTTGTATTTATTATCTATTTAATTGCGAAAGTAATGTCACCGCTGCCACTACCTAGCAGAGGTTACCCACTCTTAAAGTAACCAAGAGTGGGTAACCTGGTTACTCCAAGAGTGATAGCTACTTATTACAGCACATTTTAAATGGGAACTAATTTTTTGAGCTGTTATTCAAATATTCGAGATGTTATTATGATCAGTTGAAAAACATATTGAGCAGTTATTTAATTTAATGGCGGTTGATTAATTATTGCGACAGTAAAACATGGACAGTAATAAAAATCAATTAGTCGGTTATTTTGAATGGAATGAGCGGTTCGATAAATAGTTCGGCAGATCATAGCGAGCGGTGACACCCGAACTCAAATTCATTGAAAAGAGAGGTAAATGATAAGTTTATTTTAGCTGCTACTAAGCAAATTCTATGTCATTTTAATTACTTAAGTATGTTTCGAATGGGATGAAATTGAATGACCACCAAAAAAACAATCGTTACCCTAAACAGCCTCATCCAAAAAAAATATAATATGTACAAATAAATGAAACCTGTACCAAAATCTTTTGGGCTATTTAGGTCATGCCTGCACTACAAAAACTTTTCATAACCCAAAAAGGCCACGCGTGCACCAAATTTTAACTAGCAAAGTTTTGTGTCATTACTACCCAAATATATATCACTACTGCGAGAAACTGGATGTAATCTGGACTTTAGGGCACCCTGACTCTGACAGTTTAGGTTAGAAGGGGATAGCGGGGTCGTGTGAGCGAGCGAAGCGAGCGAATAGACCCCGCCATCCCCTTCGTGGTTATTTTTTTATAAACCATCCAGAAGTAGGAGCCTTGCAAAGCGGGGCTCCGTCGACCAAGCCCACCCTCGACCATGCATAGATTCATTCATTTATATTTTTTGGGTAAACAATGATCAATGATGATATCTGGTGATTGCTTAAACCTAAGCCGTTTCGAATTACGAATAAAAGTTCCTATTATTATTATACAATTTGTTTTATTTAATTCCTTCAGTCAAAGCAAAAGTAATTTAATTTTTCATTACTATTTAAGTACTGTATTTAGGGTTCCGTACCAAAAAGGTAAAAAGGAACCCTTATGGTGCGACTTCGTCAGTCTGTCCGCCCGTCCGTCACACCGCTATATCTCGAAAACTACTTTACCACCTCATTGTTTATAGAATTGTTTAGAATGAGATTTCTTACCGACAAATTCCGATTTATTACTGCCCACACGTAACCACTCGTTCAATATTTTTTACCGCCCATTTAATTATTTTCCTGCTCAATTATATATTCACTGATCCATTTCATTATTTTTTATTACTCATTTTTGTTTACTTTACTGCTTAGTTTTAACTGCTGAACTAGTTATTAAACGTGCCATTTATAATGTTTAACTTACCAAAACTGCTATTTACAACTGCCTCTTTAAATCAGTGCCATTTTAAATTACTTCAAAGGTACTGTGACAGTGACCCTCATTGCAAGAACGCATTTTTAACATCCCGCTTCCGTTAAAATAGTGTTCTAAATGTTCTAATAGAACAAATGGCTATCAAGAACGGTATGTCGTCGGTCTGCCCCATATTTTTTATACTTAATAACTTTTAGAGACTTAATAAACAGAGGGTTCGCCTCCCGCTGTTTAACTGTTATAATTTGATTTATTTATTTGTTATATGCGACTACATTATCCTGAGCTGATCGCATATAAAGGGGCGCCACGCAGCGCGCATTAAACAAACACAAGTAACGCTTCATCACGAATGGTTCAAATTGAACCTATGCCATAATGCTTTATATACCATATTTAAAAAAAGAAACATTTAAAAAAAATGTACTTAAATAAACTATAATCTAGTAAAAGGTAAAAATAAATTTGAACATTTGGAAACTAAATGCCTTTGATCTAAGTAGCTATATAATTATCCGCCCCCAAAGCTTTACGCTTCATCATTATTGCTAAGTTCCTGTGTCCGTTTATATTCCGGCTTTATCATAAGAACAACTCATTGGTAACATTGTATTGTCATCAACTGTTTTCAGCTACATTGGACGTTCTTAAGTTATTCTATACTTGCAAGATTCGACCAGTCGACTTAAACATTTAAAACATCCTAATCCTATATACAGGTAATTAATTATATAGTACCTACATTACAGCCTGATGATGACCGAGAGCGCAGCGTAGCACAGCTCCAGGCCATCACAGCGCGGTCAGCATTGCAACTCTTGATGGACAAGCTGGAATAAAGGCCGAGACCGAAGGTCGAGGCCTTTATAGCGCGGACAGCAAGGGTTGCAATGATGACCAAGCTTGAAGGCCGAGAGAGTAGCTAAACTAAGCTCGAGGCCAACATAGCGTGGCCAGCAGCGCAGTCATTGCGGACCAAGGCTTGTATAGTGCTTTACTCAAACAATGCGAGTAATTTAAATAAAACCAGATTACATAGTATAGTAAGAATTTATTTAAAGTAACGATTTGTTTCTTCCCAGGTCCTTAGTTTTTTTTAAATTAGTCTTTATTGATTGTACTGCCTGTATCTATACAGCCAAATTCTGTATAAAAACTTTTTGCACCAGACTATTTTTGAAACAAAACTCGACAATAATGGATTTTCAAAGGAAATTGCTGGTGGCTAAAACTCACCAGCAATGAAATTCCATACAACTTTGCTGGCGCCTATTCAAGTAGCGCGGAAAGGTCGACTTTGCTCAAAGAAGGTTGTTAAAATAATGACCACATTACAAGCATTTTTGAGTAAACTAACATACTATCACGGTGAATTACATAAAGGCGTTTAATTAAAAATTATTATATTCTTAATTTCCAGAATATTTTTCAATAATAGGTATCCCACCAAAAACATTTTCATGAAAAAGGTTGCCAAGACGAGACCATGCGGCTCGCATTGTCAAAATGCTATCAGATCTCATGTAGAGCCAAGGTTCTAACTCTACACGCCCTAACTCTACAAGCTCTAACTTCACAAGCTCTACACTTGTTTGAAAGCCGATGTGATCGAGATGGTTCTTAGCTATAATTTATGACGATCTGTTCAGGCGTTTGAAGATCATCAGCTCATTTCCTACTTGACAAAAGGGTCTTACCAACTTTCACAGGTTCGATTGATCTGAAGTTTGGTATGCTGTTACTTCGGTGTTATTTCCAAGACATGGCAACCTTTAGCTGATGCTGCAGCATCAAATAGTCTGCGGGATACCCAACCCCTCAGCAACTTGTTTTGGCTCATAAGAATGGTCTCATTGATCAGATGTTAGATAAATGATGATGTCTACTTGTAGTGTGTATGTAGTGAATAGTTGACGTCAATGTATGTTGTACCTATGTGTATGTAATCAATCCTATATAATCATGTGTATCTTAAAATAAAGGAGAGTATTATTTGGGCAGTCGTGACTATCATTTCACTCCACAAATACCTCCGACCTTACAACTAGTAGGTAATTTAAAAAGTTTGAAATAAACAAATTGATAATGATAATTTACTTAGCGGTCCCCCGACGCGACGACGACGCTTGGATCAAAATATTATTAGGTGCTTATAATACAGTTAAAGGGCCGAAATCATTTTATTTTTGACTTTTTAGAGATTTTTTTGTGTCAGGGGTTATTGTTACAGCTGCGTGCGTAACGTCCGCAACAATTAACATTTTACCCGCAAAGCGACAAAAGAAAAATGACATTTTTTTTTTTTTGACAGGACCACTCGCAAACAAAGCTTCGAAAGCTTTTTAGATGCTCAACCGGACATTTCCTGAGGTGGCCAAAATTTACTTTAAGGCCCCCAGCCAGGGCTTACAAACTAGGAAATATATTAAACGCCGGACACTAAGAGCACCCCCTGTGGGGTTAGAACCACGGCTTAGTGCGTCGTTGAGAGATAAAAAGGGTCGGGCTGGGTTAATTATTATTTCCTTTATTCGTTAACTTACATACTAATTACATTTTTAAATATTTCTATAAAAATTATAACAAAAACATTTAAAAATATAAAAAATAGTAGCCCACCGGCATCGGGAACAGGGTCCAAGCTACCGGTGGTCAGGGCCTCAGAGAGAGGAACTTCTTGACAATACGTGCCGTGTCCAGAAGTACCGCTTTCTGTATCAGGCCTTTGACCCAGCTGCCCAACGAGAGCCTCGTCAGATGATGGTCGAGGCTCTTGGCTATTAAGCCATTGGCCGTAACGACTATCGGCACAATGACTGCTGAGTCAACCTCCCACATGTCGACAACCTCGTGTGCCAAGTCTTGATACTTAATTTCCTTATCTTTCTCGACTTTCACAAGGTTCTCGTCATGTGGGACAGTGATATCAACAATCATTGTGAGACGCTCTGTTCGATCTATCACCACTATGTCAGGCTTATTGGCAACAATAGTCCTGTCGGTGATGATAGATCGGTCCCAGTACAATGTGATATGACCATTCTCGAGAACTGGGTCGGGCACATACTTGTAGTATGGTACTTCTGCGTCCACAAGGTTGTATTTCAGAGCAAGTTGCTGGTGGATAATCCTAGCTACTAGGTTGTGTCTGTGTAAATACTCGCCGTTAGCAAGACAAGAACAACAGGAAATAATATGTCGAATGGATTCACCGGGACAGTGACATGCCCGACAGATGTCAACCGTGCCGTCCTTCACAATATATTTCCGGTAGTTGTTCGTCATCATAACTTCGTCCATAATTGCACAAACAAAACCTTCCAATTATTATTATTATTAGGGAAGTTACATAACTACTGGGGCACGCCGCGATAGCGGCGGTAAGACCCGTGATGGAGGAGTGGCTGGAGAGGCGTCACGGCGCCCTCAGCTTCCGGCTGACGCAGGTACTCTCGGGACATGGCTGTTTCGGGAAGTACCTGTGTCGTATAGGCCGGGAGCAGACACCCGGTTGTCACCACTGCGACTGCCCCGAGGACACGGCGCTGCACACTTTGCAGGCGTGTCCAGCATGGGGGTCGCAGCGCCGCGAACTAGTCGCGACGATCGGCGGTGACCTCTCGCTTCCGGCCGTGGTTCTGTCTATGGTCGGGAGCGAGACTGCGTGGGAAGCCATCGCCTGCTTTTGCGAGGGGGTGATGGCAACCAAGGAGGTAGCGGAGAGGGAGAGGGAGGCCGCTTCTTCTCTCCCTTCTCGCGCTAGACGCACCGGGCGCCGGAGGGTGCGCGACGATCTCCGGCCACCCTAGTGAGTGGCCTGCGGGCGGCGGGTTGGGAGCCCGTCGCCCGACTAGTAACGGGCCCAGGGAGGATGGCGCGCCGTGTTCCGCGTGCGCCTCTCGGAAGGAAGTGGGGAGCAACTGCCCCACCACAGAAGAGGTCCACCAGAAGAAGCTGGTGGACCGAGACCTGCCGGGGTCGCGGTGCATGCAATAGTGAATCCCGCGACCCCGGCCTTAGGTCAGAAGGAGGGACACCGTGGGGTTTTAGCCGGTAAAAGTCCGGCACACCCCCCCGTCCTCCCCAGACGGGGGATAATCCATGAGGATTTCCCCACGTAAAAAAAAAAAAATTGATATTACGGGGGGTCGCGGGGGCCTCGACGGCGAGGCCGGGTGCGCGTCGGTTGTGTATGTGTAGGTATAGACAGCTAGGCCCTAATCTACACGTTGTGAGGCAAGTTCCGAAGAGCTTGGGTGACGTCCGGGTATACGTCGTATACCCGGGCGAGTGAAATGAAATCGCCTTTGCAGGCTATAATGTCTCTAGACATTTGAATCCCTCGGGGGCTATGGAAGACCCAGAATGACTTTAAAAAAAGGTGCTTGTATTTATAAACACGCGGTAGAAGTTATAATTTGAATTTCTACCAGAGAGCTTATTTTTTAAGTTAACATTTTATAATGTATGACTAGTGGTATTTTTCGCACTCTTTTTTGCACAGCTTTAAGCCAGCTCCCCTGCGACCATATTTTTGTTAGAAATAGCCCCTAACATGTTTTTCTAACAAAATTGGGCGAAACCTAACCGTTTACCTACTGTGTTGTAATTGGTCCAACTGTTCACTAAACATGTTTGGTTAGTTTATTTTGTTACATTTTGCAGTAGGAGACCCGGTTTTAGACACCTTTGAGATATTATTATATGTGCCAACAACTATTGGCGATGCAAAGATTATCCGCGCGCCTCTAGCGGCGAAATTTAGAAGTTGTCTAAGAACAAATCAAATCAAATCAAAAGTTTTTATTTCACATAAACCAATACAGGTGCTTATGAAAAGTCGAATTTAGATGCACGGTTCCAATTAGTCGTTTCCTATGGAGAAGAGCCGGCAAGAAACTCCATGGTTACTCTTTTAAAAATAATATCTTTAACAATTTCAGAGTAGGTACAATGATTTAGGATAGTGAGAGAACAATGGAGTCCTGACCACAGACCAATGAGTAATGTAGAACAAAAATTAAACAAATAAAATAGAATAAAAACTATATGAATAATAGTAATTTACAAATTTATAGAGGCAGGTCCACAAAGTTCTCACATTTACAAAAGTGATAGGGAAGCTAAACTATGTAAAACAATTGACATAATTAAATGTCATCAAAACTTAGCTAAAAAATTATTGTAAAATAAGATAAAGATATCTTGAGAGTAATGATACAAAAAATAAATTATCTTATTTGAGGATAGTTAATAGACATAGGTACACATATGTTGTTAATGAGGTTCCAGGGAAGCCACATGTGCAAGAACTAATGCCAAAACGACATTAAGGTGAGGTTAAGTTTAGACATACTATGCGTGCCAACTAAGAATAGTACTGTCAAGACGCCATTTTGATCCGCAATACTCGTGAACATCATTACCAAAGCGTAAGGTGTGCAAAAAAATAAATAAAGAAATTATACTCAGTTTAATTATTTTTAGTTCACTTTTTTTGGTATTACTAATCAATTTACGCCAAATTAATTACACAGTAGTTATATTATTATTATGGCGACATAGTAGGGTGACCAGTGGCATTTTGTGAAGTTAACTAATTATTATACAAGGTTAGTCGGAAAGGGGGTCCTAAGCCGCTGTATCACTGGTGATTGTTTTAAAGAAAGGTGTTAAAATTTCAAAATTCGATAGAATAAAAACCATTCAAAATTATTTTAATTTCAGTTTTTTCAAATAATCTTCATTCCTGCTTTAGTTACGAATTCAGAAAATGGAGCTTCTATTCCGTGACCCCAAATATGACCTATAATGTAAACACAGCTGATCATAGCTAAGAATAGATAGAATTTAGCGTATTTTTCATGAAATCTTTGAACAGCTATTTCTCTTAAACTAATGAGTTTTGGGAAAAGTTGTAGAACAAAACTTATCCATTGTTATGGGTGCTTTAACATTTCCGACTAACCTTGTATATTGGTTCATTTGTTTAATGAATACTGTTTTCAAATATTATTAATTTATCCAAAATTATCTCAGTATTAAGGAATTCAAGAAATAACATTTTATAAAAATATATACAAGGGTAGTCGAAATCGGGGTACTAAGCCGAAAGGGTGTTAAAGTACCTACCCATAATAAGGGATAACTTTTGTTCTACAACTTTCCCCAAAAGTCAATAGTTCAAGAGAAATAGCTGTTTAAAGATTTCATAAAAAATACGCTAAATTCTATCTATCCGCAGCTATGATCAGACGTGCGTACATTTTACGTCACATTTGTGGTCATGGATTAGAAATTCCATTTTTTTAATTCATAACTAAAGCAGGGATGAAGAATTTTTGAAAAAACTAAAATAATATTATTTTTTTCATGGAAAAAAAATTAATCGAATTTTTAATAACACTTTCTTTTTTTTTGCTGGCAGTACTAATTTGACAGCTATCGTGTGAAGTTGTAGCAAGCGCGATCCTATTCTTAGTTGGCACGCTTAGTAATCAGATGGATCACGATTACGTACAGCAGGCCCGGACTGGCCATACGGGCAAATCGGGCAAATGCCCAATGGGCCGGATGCCTTATGGGCCGGTGTGGCCTGATGGGCCGGTCACACAGTCGGAGAAATCGAATGAGTGAGGGGAACGTCAAAAAATAAAAAAAGGTCGTCCATCATAGCTAACACCCTACCAAACCATCACTGAAGTCGGATAATGCCTACATTGCACTCTGTCGACTAATTGGGAAGCTTCCTTAGAGCTTTGAGTATAGATACGGTAATTTTGTTTGTTAAAATGTTGCTCAATTGTAAAGATTTTCTCATCCGTAAACAATTTTTTTCTGTGACCTCCCTTTGCGTACCGCTTCAGTAGTTGTTTCGATTTTACCACCCTATTCTTTTTTAAATTATCAGTTAAAAAATGACCAGTGCGTCTCTTATAGGCTGCAAGTCCTAAGTCATCTTTTAAAATACGCGACATGGTTCTGGGTGCTATCTTCATCTCCCGAGATAAAATCTTTTGCTTTGGGACAGGATTTCTTCGAATTCTTTCCCTTACTGCTTTGACCACCTTTCTCGTACGAACACTACGTGGACGGCCAGATCTTTTTCTGTCACAAACAGAGAAGGTCTCATTGTACCTATTAATAGCCCGGTACATAAACATTTGACTAATACCAAGCGTATGGAGAGTTTTAAAAATTGCATTTGGCTCCATACCAACTTTGTGTAATGCAATCACAGCCATTCGGTTCTCTTTATCACCCCACTTCATTTTAATATCGCAAACTATTGTACAATGTATTGGCGCCAATGATCAATCGTATAAAAATGACAGATTTAAAATGTAATATCTTTCTTATTTTTAATTGTAACAGTATTTATGGCCAGACTAGGTAATTATATATTCTGTGAATATTTCAAGCGTCTACCTACTGCCGTTATCAATATCGAGCAAAAACGAGCAAAAAAATCATGTTTGTTGTTCACGTTTGTATGGGAGCCCCCTTAAATATTTATTTTATTCTATTTTTTAATATTTGTTGTTATAACGGCAACCGAAATACATCGTCTGTTAAATTTTCAACTATCTAGCTATCACGGTTCATGAGATACAGCCTGGTGACAGACGGACGGACGGACGGACAGCGGAGTCTTAGTAATAGGGTCCCGTTTTACCCTTTGGGTACAGATCCCTAAAAATGGGAGACTGTTTTAAGAATAGGCAAGCCGATTTATATAGAAGCAAACTACGAAAGTTTAAACATAAATCTGATTTATATTTAATAAATATTTTTTTCCGTGACATAAATTGTATCGAAAACTGTCAAAGTGTCGTTCTTCACAATTTTAAGACAGCTTCACAATTTTAACACTTGAGGCGCTAGTTAGAATCTTTGGATCGCCAATAATTTATGTAAGCAATATTTAGCAAATATTTGATTGATTGACGCTACAGCAGTGACATCTAAATTAAGCAATAGGGAGTTGCAATATTCTCTCGTAAAACGTTATTTTTGTTCCGAGTTTTACGGCTTCACTAACAAAATTCAAAATCGTACATAAATACCCAAATTCTTATGAGAATATTTTTTATCCCGGCAAACTTGTTAAACCCGACACCCGACACAACTGAACGACACAACCACACCACTACCACGTTTTGAGCTGGGCCTGGGGGACTGGCAACCTCTCTGAGTAAAGTAAATGTGTTCTGTGCTGGCAACACTAAGTGAAGCGTCAAGCGTTGTTCATGTATGTTGAACGGTCGGTCGTTGCGTGGTTTATATTAATTATTTGAAGGAAACTAATAGAAATACTACTTTTATGATAATTTTATTTTGTTTGTTTGTAAATTAGTGTTTATTGTGGCTTACGTTACTCATAAGAGCTTCTAAAACAAATATGGAATTGGTAAGAATATTTGTCTTAATTCCGTTTGACAGTTCTACCCGACAGAACTCTGGAACTAACTGCGAGTTGTGGAAATTATTAACCTGTTTTATAATAGGCATATAAAACAGAAAAGTACATTCGTAACTTGCACGTGCTCGTTGCTACCTGACTACAGACAAACCCACTATAGTTTTGCGCATGTCCTAAAAGACGAGAACTGGCGGAAATAATGTCGACATCAATGCAGCATCTGCCAACGTTGACCTGAAATATACTGCAACCACCTAACTAGCTGTCTGTTAATTGTTGATTCTTAGTGCCTTGAATAAAATACAATAACAACTTGCCTAGTCACATGAGCATAGCGTTGTGAACACTGGTTATAACCAAAAAGGTGTACATCCGAATTCTATTGTATGGCCTATGCTGAGCCTGTTCATTCGAACATCTTAATTAATTCATATTAGATAACATAACATCACACCTGTATTCCCCGAAGAGTTGGGCAGAGGTACATAGTAACGTCATTTCGCCGTTATGTTTAAGTGTCATGAAATGGGGGGCAAGCCTATTGCCACCAACCAGGCACAAATCCAAACTCCGGCTGCTACTGAGGAATTCCACACAGAAAAACCCAATAACACTTTGTCCGACCTGGGGATTGAACCTAGGACCTCGCGATCAGCGGTCGCACTTGTCACCACTAGACCAACGAGGCACTTCAATTTGATTCCAATTATAATTTTTTTTGAATGATAAGACAGCTCATGTATGTGAAATACAAGAATATAATATGCAGTATGTTCTATGTTCACAAGATAATATTGAAAACATGCCACATTCATTTAGGTTACCACTTGTATATTTGGTTTTGGTGACAATACTATGTAATGATACCATTGAGCTAATGTGACGATAGAGCCAGAAGGTGGTCACAGAAACTGCAATGGCATATAGGTAGTACTTTGTAGGTGGCCTTATTAAAAGCTAGTGTTATTTTAGCACTTACTCCTAATATTTAGTATGAGGGAACCAATCACTTTTCTGAAATTGTTTTGTTTGAATTTCATTTTACCGAAAACTATTGACTGATGTCTTTTTTTTTGCTATATGCACTATTTGACATATTTTTAGATCATCGAAGTATCATGTGTCATAGGTACTATTAACCGACTTCCAAAAAGGAAGAGGGGGGTGCAGGGTTAATCTATGTCAGCAGTACATCACGAGGTTTGAAGGAATTACATGATTTTGTTTACACCCTATATAGCCGGTTACTTGGTAGCATTTTCAATATTAAAATTAAAATAGTGTCATTAAAAGTCAATACGTTGTGCTACAAAATTTTGTGACAGAAACTCATCGCTGCAAAACCGACTTCACGCAGTCTTCCTACCCCTAGAGTGTAATTTAAGCCCGCGTAGGCACGGTGGGGTGGGGCGGCCCAAACCCCGCAGCGCCGGAGCCGTGATAGAAACAATGCTTGCTGCATGTTGCATGCCTGCTTGCATGCATGCTTGTTAGCACCCTGCATGGTAATTCAAACTCGTATAATGAATGTTCGGAAACATAATACTTCGAACAAATGTTATTTTGGCTAAATGTAACTTCAGTAAACAGTTTTTCGACCAAATGAAACATCGGAGTAACGAAAAAAATCGTATTGATAAATAATAGGTCAACTGATACATTGGCAGACGTGACTACGATGAAGTAAAAAAAACGAAACAATAATAGTTGAAAAGTTTTAGGTGAAATAAAATTCAGTCAAATATTTTTCGAACTTATGATAGATAACCTTAGTAGGTATGAATTTTAAAATTATTTTATATGGTATTGAAAATAATGATTGTAACTTTCTTATGTTTTTAATATAAATACTTTTATACATTCATACATACTTAAACTCGCACCTTTTTCCCATGGTGGTAGGCAGAAACTAGAATGCCACATGCTACAAACCTTATATACGCCTGTCGTTTCGTCCACATTCATACATCTCGTCTTAAACGCACACAGTCTTCTCCTTAAAGCCAAACTACTTACAAATGTTATTAACAAATTCGACCATGGAGTAGGTAGCTGAAAGACGTAAGCTTGTCATCTGATAAAGAAAGTGTCCATGCTTGAACAGTTGCAGGGCGGCGACACGGGTGCGCTGCAGCCGCCGCTGCCGCCGGCCAGCATGCCGCCCCCCGCAGCGCCCGCGCCTCTCTGCGCGCCCGCGCCGCTCTGCGCGCCCGCGCCCCTCCCGCTGTCCGGTGAGTAGTGCGCAGTGAGCGCGGCCGGCGCGGGCGAGTACCGAGGTACCTCTAGGTACTAGTGGCCCGCGCGGCCGCCTGCTGTCAGTGCTCGCTGTTGCAGGCCCTGCCGCTGTCGCCGCGCGTCGCTCGCCGCGCCGGCCCGCCTCGCCTCCGGCGAACCCGCCATACACTCGTTCTCTCGTTTCGAAACCGTCCTCAGTGATCAGTGTTTCTGCTTTCTGTTTCAGGCTAGATATAAGTTAGGTTTTTGCTATACGCTTAGGCGTGCCGGTGACGCGTCGGCTGCGGCTGCGGCGCCGGCTGCTCCTCGCCGGTCTCACAATGTACCTACTTCATTATACCGCATTGTATCCCCGAGTGCCCGTCGAGCGAGCGTGCGCGCGCCCTCTGTCTCCGTCGGCCTCACCCAGTCCGGTGAACTAGTATCCGTCTGCTAGAAATGAGAGCGATAGTCGATGCGAGTGCTAAGCGAGATCTTTGCGTGATATTTCGGGTATCGCTCTGGACAGGACGGGGACAGATGGCCCAGCACGCAGAGTGTCAGCGATGTGTGTGAGCGCGTGTGCCTGCGTCCACTACTGTTTGCCATTTATACGCAATCGACACTGACTGATCAAGTTTTGGTTTTACAGGTGGATTCCTCTCGGCGCCAATCTACGACTTGCAGCAGGTCGGAGATGTGTTCACAGGTAAGTAACGATGTTGCTTCGAACAGAAGGTGGAGGTGACGGTTGACAGTGGACGAGCGGACGTAAAGTAACAGTTAACTCGTGTGTGCAGGTCCGGGCGCGAAGTGTTCGACGCTGCCGGCCATCCTGGGCGGGTCGCTGCCACGCCTGTCGTCGGAGCAGGCGGAGGCCGTCGCACGCGCGAAGAAGTACGCCATGGAGCAGAGCATCAAGATGGTCCTCATGAAGCAGACGCTAGCGCACCAGCAGCAGCAGATGGCCTCGCAGCGCACGCAGGTGCAGCGACAGCAGGCGCTGGCGCTCATGTGCAGGTACACACGTGTCCGACACACACCCGTGCGCAAGTGCAGCGACAGCAGGCGCTGGCGCTCATGTGCAGGTACACACGTGTCCGACACACACCCGCGCGCAAGTGCAGCGACAGCAGGCGCTGGCGCTCATGTGCAGGTACACACGTCTGCGACACACACCCGCGCGCAAGTGCAGCGACAGCAGGCGCTGGCGCTCATGTGCAGGTACACACGTCTGCGACACACACCCGCGCGCAAGTGCAGCGACAGCAGGCGCTGGCGCTCATGTGCAGGTACACACGTCTGCGACACACACCCGCGCGCGTCTCTGATACACACGAAATCGCGCGCGCGCCTTACAATGATGTGAGCGATACGCTTGAGGTTCCCGCCACGTGCAGGTCGAGCCTATGATCCAACTTGCTGAAAAGATCTGAGTTTAATACTACAATCCTTTTCAAATTTCAATCAAAATCCTTTTCGTTTCAATATGTACCTTATGTTCATCAACAGAGTATATGTCGGCTCCATATCATTTGAGTTGAAGGAGGACACAATACGCCAGGCATTCTTACCGTTCGGGCCGATTAAGTCGATCAACATGTCGTGGGACCCAGTCACACAGAAGCACAAAGGATTCGCATTCGTGGAATACGAGATCCCCGAGGCCGCGCAGCTCAGTCTCGAGCAGATGAACGGCGTGATGCTGGGCGGCAGGTGGGTCTGCACGTGTCTAATAATGAATTTCACTTCCACACTTCTACTACTAACATTCTTGTTCTCGCGATAGGAACATTAAAGTCGTCGGGCGTCCCTCGAACATGCCACAGGCCCAGGCCGTTATTGACGAAATCCAAGAAGAGGCCAAACAGTACAATCGCATCTACGTTGCATCCATCCATCCGGAACTGACCGAAGACGATATCAAAAAGTGAGTAGGTTTCGCTTTTCAATCGCTATCTTAGTGACATCACTCGTTTATCGCTGACGGGCTCGCATTAACTTTTCAGCGTGTTCGAGGCGTTCGGACCGATCACGTACTGCAAGCTGGCGTACGGCGCGTCGGCGCACAAGCACAAGGGATACGGCTTCATAGAGTACGCCACGCTGGCGGCCGCGCTGGAGGCCATCGCGTCCATGAACCTGTTCGACCTCGGCGGCCAGTACCTGCGCGTCGGCCGCGCCATCACGCCGCCCAACGCGCTGGCCGGCCCGCCGCAGCCCTCCGCCATGCCCACCGCCGCCGCCGTGGCCGCCGCCGCCGCCACCGCCAAGATACAGGCCATGGACGCCGTGGCCAGCAACGCCGTCGCGCTCGGCCTCACCAAGCTCAACGCGCTCGGCGTGTCGCCCGCCGCCGCGCTGCCCTCGCTCGCCGCCGCGCTGCCCGCCGCGCTGCCCGGCGCGCTGCCCGCCGCGCTGCCCGCCGCGCTGCCCGCCGCGCTCCCGCCGCCCGGCGTCGTCATCCCTCCGCCGCCGCGCCCCGCGCACAGTCCGGGCCGCGAGGCGCCCGCGCCCCCGCCGCCCGCGCCCGCCGCGCCCGCCGCGCCCCCGCTGCCGGCGGACGGCGGCGCGGGGCAGCAGCAGCAGGCGGCGCTGCAGCGCAAGCTGCTAGACACGTCGCCCGACACGCTGCAACAGCAGGAGTCGCTCTCCATCTCGGGGCAGTCGGCGCGTCACCTCGTCATGCAGGTGAGCCTCGTCCCGCTCCGCCCGCGCTCCCCCGCACCCCGCTCCCCCGCTCTAACGTCGCCACTGTTACAGCGGCTGATGCGGCGGCGCGCGTCGCGCACGGTGCTGCTGTGCAACATGGTGTCGGCCGAGGAGGTGGACGAAGCGCTGCACCACGAGATCCAGGAGGAGTGCTCCAAGTGGGGCCGCGTGGAGAGACTCATCATCTACAACGAGCGCCAGACCGAGGACGACGATCCCGCACACGCCGACGTCAAGATCTTCGTGCAGTTCGCGGAGCCTGACGGTGAGTACTGCGACGTGGTGTGCGGTGTGTGTGGTGCGAGTGCGGCACAGTGCACTGACCGCGCGCGTGTTACAGAGGCGAGCGCGGCGGCGAGCGCGCTGCACGGGCGCTACTTCGGCGGGCGCACGGTGCGCGCGGCGCTGTACGACCAGGACCTGTTCGACCACGGGGACCTGTCGGGCTAGCTGCCGCTGAACACACGACCCCCTCCCGACCCTTCTCCCCTGCCCTCCCCCTGCTGCCCCAGGGGTCGCGCCCCGGGCGCGGTTAAGTTTTAAGTTCCGATGTGATAATACGAGTTATGAATAAAATGTCGCTCATTACTTCGCTGTTTTATTTTCTGAGTTCTCTCACCGAGCAAATGTCGTTACGGCTGATACGGTAATTGCTACGTGTAGCTCATAGGATACCCGGCAGTCGAATGGCGGTGCAGCGGGTATGCGCGGTCCGTGGCGTCGCTTCGCTGCCTCCCGTGCATCTCCCGCGCATCTCCCGCGCATGAGCAAAAAGCGTAATGCAGAGGCAGAAATATGGCATAAAGTTGTATGTAACTGAGTTTTTACCATCAACAAAAACGCCCACTAATCACTAACCTCTCGACTCCCCGGTTCTGAAATTAACGGTAATAGGGTACCTACCTATGGCTAAAATCATGATGCTTGTGAGACGTATGGACGCTACTGCCCGTCTTGTTGGCACGACAGCCATGGTTGAAGGCGTGGCCTAGTACCTAACAAAGATGCTCTCTATTTAAAGCAGTCTTGGGTCTGCCACGTACGCGTATAGTCCCAGTCGCCCCCACATGGATTGCCACCAGTACGTACTGTAACGTTGTACGTTATCCCATTTGGTTTGGCCTAAAATTATATTTAAATAGTGGCAACCAGTGATGTACAAGATACCCTATACTCGTAGACATCATTAATCTGTGCCCTATACAAAGTATCTGGAATACAAAATGCAAGATACTTTCAAATTAAGTATTTCAGATACAAATAACTTTCTGGAATGGTATCTGAAATACTAGATACTAGACAAAATACGTACCTATCTTTCAAATACTTTTTAAAGATAAAATACTTTTGTAAGAAAACAACATTTTATTGAATGTAAGTTTATTTTTTTTAAATTTGTAAATATATACATACCTACTTAGCAAAATAAAATAAAACTTACGGTTCCACGTTCGCGATCTCGAATCTCACTAAGGCGAGATTGTTGATACCACACAAAAAAACTGAATAATTATAAATGGTAAAGAAAGAATCGCCATCTATCAATTTGGTCCCAGACTAAAGTTTCAACGGCGTGTTCAGTTTTATCGGTGCCAACTAAGAATAGTCAAGACGCCATTTTGATCCGCAATACTCGTGAACTTCATTACCAAAGCGTAAGGTGTGCAAAAAAATAAATAAAGAAATTATACTCAGTTTAATTATTTTTAGTTCACTTTTTTTGGTATTTCTAATCAATTTACGCCAAATTAATTACACAGTAATTATATTATTATTATGGCGACATAGATAGATAGGTATGTCAATCACACGTTGAATGAAAGTCAGAATCGTCTCGATCCGGCACGATTGTAAAATTATTATTTCATCGCGCTTTACATTTTTAGGTGTAGTGTCACCTATTTAGAGTGTAGGTGCCGGGTACTCGTGGAGCGTCGCAATAAAACAACTCTGACCGAACTCAAATGCGAACTGTTTATTTGGTAAAACTCCCTGCTTATATTTACATAAACGATCTAGACTTACATACTAGCATAATGCTCTTTACACACAATCGACCAATAGCGATGCGCCGTGCACTAGTCGCTGTGCGATAATAAATAGGAGTCGTGCACCGAGCATGATCCTTTACGCCGAGCGCCGTCGTCGAGTGAAGACTGCCTATCGATCCGCAGAGCGAGTGCGTCGTCACGTGCCCCCGCGTAGTCCCGGAGTGTGAAGGGAAGATACGGAGGGTGCTGGTGCTTCTGCCTGCTCTGCTTGTGCTTACAAACCGATTCTTTCGAAGCGAACCGCCGAACGTGTGCGGCGTTGTTATGATGCTCGTGCTGTGTCGGCGTTTATTATTTCTGAGTCACTACGAAGTACGTAGGTAGGTACTCGTCTTTTTCAAGATGATGATTTCCTGTTTCTTTGCGGACTGTCAAAAACGTGGTACTGGTTGGCTTCGGTGGTGTATGGTAACTGGTTCTCTGGTATGAGGTAACTAGCTGGTATGTAGTAACTGGCTGGTATGTGGCAACTGTGTGATAGGAACTGTGTCACTACATTACTCCCCACTAAGCGAAGCGTACGTTTGGTTTTACTGTGCGGCCGGAGCGAGTGACGTATGTGTCGCACGGTGCTTGTTGCTGGGGTCGAGGTAGACTCTTCTTCGTTGAGTAGGTACGCTGGCTTAAGTCTGTCTATTGAGACAACTGTAGTTCGAACGGGCATCTGTATGATGTAATGCTTGTTATCGCGTTGAATCACTTTGAACGGGCCGTCGTAAGGAGGTGTCAATGGTCGTCGCACGGTATCATTGCGCACGAAAACATGAGTACACGTTGCTAGGTCTTTGTGTACAAAAGTACTCGTATTACTGGAGTGAGACTTGTTGCTTGGTGACAACGTCGACATTGTTTCGGTTAGCTGACGGACGAATTCTGCGTCTTCAATTTTCGGCTGTGTAGGCACGAAGAAATCTGACGGTATTCTTAGTGTCGCTCCGTAGGTAATGAGGGCCGGGCTCAAATCGGGTGTCTTCCCGTAGAGCAGTACGTAGGCCCAGTAACACAGTTGGTAGTTCCTCGCTCCAGTGTGTACCGGCGTTTCGCGCCATAAGCGCAGACTTCAATGTTCAATGCCAGCGTTCGACTTGACCGTTTGCTTGCGGGTGGTAGGCAGTAGTTCGTATTCTTGTCATGCCGAATTTCTTCATCAGTGAGTTAAATAACGACGATTCGAATTGTCTTCCTTGATCCGTTTTAACTCGTAACGGGCAGCCAAATCGTGATATCCATCCCTCGTAGATCGCCTTAGCGACAGTGTTGGCGGTGACGTCACGCATAGGTATTACTTCCGGCCATTTAGTGCAGCGGTCGATCTTTGTTATTAGATATCTGTAGTCGTTAGATGGCGGCAGGGGTCCCACGATGTCAACGTGAATGTGTTCGAAGCGTGACGACTTTTGAAACTCGCCGAGTGGACTGATCACGTGTCTTTGAATTTTTCCGCGCTGGCAACCAATGCATGTCTTCGCCCATGTACCAACTTCCTTATTAATATTTGGCCAGAAGAATTTTGTTGTCATTATTTTTCTTGTCGTTCGAACACCTGGGTGACTTAGTTCGTGTTGCGCTTTGAAAGCAACAAGACGATAAGTTGCTGGTAGATAAGGAAGAATGTTGCCGGTGGATGTTTCACATATGATGGGCCGATGACCTCCAGGTAGCGTGATACTCGCAAACTTAAATTTTCGGTTCGACTTGCAGATCTTCAATTCTTCGTCATTTACTTGGTCTTGAGCCAGTTGATTGTAGTCGATCGTAGTTTCTGATAGGTTGATTTCTTCGATGCGTGATAAGGCGTCAGCTGCTTCATTGTTGTCACCGTGAATATATTTGATGTTGGAACAAAATTGACTAATGTAATGGAGTTGGCGTTCCCTTCTTGGAGTATCGCTGGTGCTCGATGTTCTTGTCAGCGCATATGTTAGAGGATTGTGGTCGGTGAATATTGTCAAGTCGTTGCCCTCTATTAGTCTGCGTAGATGCTTGACAGCGGTGTACATTGCTAGTAGTTCGCGATCGTACACGCTGTAGCGTCGCTGTGTCTCACTCATTGTTTTCGAGAAATATGCAAGTGGTTTCCATACATCGTCGACTTTTTGTTGAAGTACGGCGCCGATGCTAGTATTCGATGCGTCAGTAAATAAACATAGCGGCGCGTTAGGGATCGGGTGAGTCAGTGTTGTTGCCTCGAGTTTGCTTTGTCGGCATTTCTCGAAAGCTTGTTCCGCTACTTGAGACCACTGTATCGGTGTTTTGTCGTTCTTTTTGCTGTTGTGTAAATATTTGTTCAATTCGTGTTGATATTCGGCTTGATGGGGTAGGCAGCTGCGGTAGAAGTTGATCATGCCTAAAAATCTTCTTAATTCTTGAATAGTTTGTGGTTTCGGGTAATCAACTATTGCTTGAATCCGGTCTTGAGTGGGTTCGATTCCTTCTGATGAAACTTCGTAGCCGAGGAATCCTATCTTTTCTCTGTCGAACTCGCACTTGTCGATATTTAGACTGACGTCATAGGTATTTAGGCGTTCGAGTACTATTTCTATGTGGCGGCGATGTTCTTCTTTAGTTTTCGAGTGAATGAGCAGTTCGTCGACGAAACAAAATACGATGTCGTTGAGTCCTCGAAGTACCTCGTGCATGAATCGTTGGAAAGTTTGACCGGAGTTCTTCAAGCCAAACGTCATGCAATTGAACTCGAACAGACCAAACGGTGTTATTATTGCAGTTTTCTGTGCGTCTTCTTTTGCAATAGGTATCCAAAAATATGCCATTTTCAAGTCGAGTTTCGAAAATATCTTCTTGCCGTTAAGTTGATATTTGAAGTCTTGAATGCGTGGTATGGGGTATCGATCCGGAACGGTGACAGCGTTGAGTCTTCGATAATCGCCGCATATTCGGAGTGAACCATCTTTCTTCTTGACGACGTGAAGTGGGCTCGCCCACGGACTGCTTGATGACTTGCATATTCCCATTTCTACCATGCGTTCAAATTCTATTTTCGCTGCTTTGTATTTGTCGGGCGGTAGAGGGCGCGACCGTGAGTAGATTGGCGGTCCGGTTGTTTCGATATGATGTGTGACGCCGTGTTTGACTGGAGTCTTGAGTGACATGGGTCGCAGAACATCAGGATACTTCTTAAGTAGGTCGTGATATTTGTGATCGTGGTTCACCATGTAGACAGCTTCTTCAGTACTATGGATTCTGATTGTGTTCACGCTGAGTTCGGTTACACGGTCGATGAGTTTCCTCCGATGCAAGTCGAGAAGTAGTTGGTGATGAACGAGGAAGTCTGCACCCAGTATCGACGTATTTACATCGGCTGCGACGAATGTCCACTTGAAGTTTCTTCGTAGACCTTAGGTTGAGCCCGAGTGTGCGCTCTCCGTAGGTACGAATCTCTGTGCCGTTGGCTGCGAATAGTTTGTATGAAGTCTCCGCCGGTTTCAGATGTTTCTTGTTTCGTGCAGATAATATTGATATGTCCGCTCCCGTGTCGACTAAAAACTTTTCTCTGGAGTTGATGTTGATGACACATAGGCGGCGGCTAGTTTGGTTTACATCGACACCCGCCACTATCGATGTACTTTCTAGTTTCCCGTCTTCTTTGAACACGGTGATTCGCATTTACGTGCTTCGTCACCGTATCGATAATGACAGCGGCACAGCCAATCAGGGTCGCCGGGCTGGCGCGCGTTACGACCACGTTGTCTTGTGTGTCGGCTCTTGCCGGAGAAGCGCCTCCGTCCGCCACTTGCGGCGGATGGGCGGCGAGAGCCGGGGCCGTCGTCGCAAGGGGGGGACACCCTTCTCCCTTCCGCCACTCCGTTCAGCCAGGAGGGTTGGACCGAGGTGGTCGGGGGAGGGGGCAGAGGCAAAAAGACCCACTGTCCCGCCACCCCACTCCCTACCGCCGCGCCTTCCAGCCAGTCGCAGACGGCTGGAAGGCGCAACCAATGCGGTGTTACAGGTGCTTCGGCATCGGACACACCCGGGCCCTCTGTCCGTCCACAGTCGACAGGACGGACAGTTGTTACCGCTGCGGCAAGGACGGTCACAAAGCCGCCTCCTACGGTCACTACCCCGTACTGTGCAGCGTGTGCCGCCAGTGGCTGCCCGGCGGGCCATATGATGAAGGGGAGGATGTGTAATCCTCCCCCCAAGAAGGGCAAAGAGCAGGCGCCGATCAGGCCTGCTCTTAGCGCCGTCGTTCCCGAGCGGTCTTACTCGGGGGATTCCTGACCGAGGTGTGCAACTCCAGCATGCCTCATTCTCGCCGTCCGCCTCCCCGCCGCGCCGTCTATTGGTGGACGGAGGAACTGGCGGGGCTCCGTGCCGCCTGGTGGCGGTCAGAAGGGCCTACACGCGGAGCCGTCGGCGCAGCGTCCGTAGTCAGGCAGACGAGGACCACCTCTACGCCTCATACAGAGAGGCGATAACGGCCCTCAAGTCGGCTATGTGCGCTGCCAAGGACTCGGCGAGAGCCGAGATGCTGGAGGGTCTCGACGGAGTTCCGTTCTGGAGGCCATACAAGGCGGCGCGG
The DNA here is from genome assembly GCA_910594945.2 of Amphipyra berbera. NCBI lineage: Eukaryota > Metazoa > Arthropoda > Insecta > Lepidoptera > Noctuidae > Amphipyra > Amphipyra berbera. Next base: position 96,792 of record OU343136.1, on the reverse strand, counting down.
AACAAGCTGCACCTCCACGGTCCACCGCTGACGGAAACCCTCAAGCCGGCACTGTTGGATGGGGTGGTCCGGTACCTGTTCCCGCGCAGGACCGACAATAGGTTAGGTTAGGTTAGGTTGGGGGCCACGACTGCGGCGCGGCGGAGGACACGGCGCAGCACACCCTGGAGGTGTGCCCGGCTTGGTCTGAGCCGCGCCGCAGTCTGATTGCGGAGATCGGCCAGGACCTCTCGCTTCCCGGCGTGGTTCGTTCCATGCTGGGGAGCGAGGAGGCTTGGGCCGCGGTCGCCTCCTTCTGCGAGGACGTCATTTCGCAGAAGGAGGCGGCGGAGCGCGCGCGTGAGGACGACCCTCTCGCTGCGCCGCTCCGCAGGCGAAGAAGAGGTCGGAGAAGACGCCATCTTCTCCCTCCTCTTGGTGGTGTTGGGCGGGCGACAGGCGCGGGGGTGCCTCCGCCCGCATTGCACTCCACACCACCTCCGCCGGACATTCCCAACCCTCCCCCCCTGGGGAGGACTTGAGGGGCCTGCCGCGTAGGCGGGCGATCGTCGGAGGGGACTGGATGTAAAGGCTACGCCGGTTTCCCAGTCCCTCTCCAGTCAGACGATGCGGGAATGCCGCTGGGTTATTTTAGTGGGTATACCGGGCTTGCCCGGGGAGTCCCACATAACCCCCCATTCCCCCAAATGGGCGGGTATGCGTAATAGCATTTTTTCCCAGCGCAAACAAAAAAAAAAAAAAAAAAAAAAGGTTAGGTTGGGGGCCGGGGGCGGAGGGCAACACCAGCGCTGACCTCTTCGCAGCCAAGCTGCAGGAGGCCATAGCGGACTCGGCGAAGGTGGCCCGCCCGGTGAAGACGGCGGCCTTAGAGGTGACCGACCTCGACGATTCGGTCACCAAAAAGGAGGTGGTGGCGGCGGTCGCGGCGATTGGGGGCTGCAGCGTCGCAGCGGTGCAAGGCCGGGACATCAGACCCGGCCGCGGCGGCATGGGCACCATTCGGCTCGAGTGCCCGGTCGCCGCTGCCAAGGCCGTCCTCGGAAGGGGACGGTTGTGCGTGGGGTTCAGCTCGGGTGCAGTCCGGGCACTTGCAGACCAACCACTGCGGTGCTTCAGGTGCTTCGGCATCGGACACACCCGGGCCCTCTGTCCGTCCACGGTCGACAGGTCGGACAGCTGCTACCGCTGCGGCAAGGACGGGCACAAAGCCGCCTCCTGCACGGTCGGTACGCCGCACTGTGCAGCGTGTGCTGCCAGTGGCCGCCCGGCGGGCCATATGATGAAGGGGAGGACGTGTAATCCTCCCCTCAAGAAGGGCAAAGGGCAGGCGCCGATCAGGCCTGCTCTTAGCGCCGTCGTTCCCGTGGCGGGAACCTCGGTGGCTGCGGAGGAGGGGGGTGCGATGTCCGACTGATGGATAGGGTCATCGAACATCGCATTCTCCAGGCGAACATCAACCACTGCCGGGCAGCCCAGGACCTGCTGATGCAGACCATGGCTGAGTGGTTGGTGGACTTGGCGGTGGTCGCCGAGCCCTACTCGGTCCCTGGCAATTGGCTGGGCGACCGGGACGGCCTGGTGGCAATGGTGTCGCGGTCTTCCACGGACTCCCCTCCCCTCTCGCTCTTAGAGAGGGGTCCGGGATACGTGGCCGCCGCGTGGGGGAGTGTGGCCCTAGTTGGGGTCTATTTCTCCCCAAACCGCCCTCTCTCAGACTTTGAGGACTTCCTGGAGGTCCTCACTGCAGTCGTGGGGAGGGCGGCGCCGCGCCAGGTCGTCGTGTTAGGCGACCTAAACGCCAAGTCGGCGGCCTGGGGCAACCCGGCTGCCTCTTGCGACGTCCGGGGGCGCGCCGTCGAGTTTTGGGCGACGTCGTGCGGTGTGTCCCTCCTCAACAGGGGGGCGGTCCACACGTGTGTGCGGCAACGGGGAGGGTCGGTGGTTGACGTGTCGTTCGCCACCCCCGTACTAGCCGCACGCATCGTGAACTGGCGGGTGGAGATGGTGGAAACCTTGTCGGACCACCGATATGTGCGGTTCGACATCTCCACCGAGAGTCCCCGGGGGGGGGATGGCCCGCTCTGATGGGTCTCCCTTCCCCCGGTGGGCTCTCACTCGCCTGGACCGGGAGGCAGCCAGGGAGGCGGCCTTCCTCCAGGACTGGCTGTCGCCCCCTGTTGGGGCCCTGGACGTCGACGCCGCAGCGGTCATGCTCGGGGGATCCCTGACCGAGGTGTGCAACTCCAGCATGCCTCGCTCTCGCCGTCCGCCTCCCCGTCGCGCCGTCTATTGGTGGACGGAGGAACTGGCGGGGCTCCGTGCCGCCTGTGTGGCGGCCAGAAGGGCCTACACGCGGAGCCGTCGGCGTCGGCGCGGCGCCCGTAGTCAGACAGACGAGGACCGCCTCTACGCCTCGTACAGAGAGGCGATAGCGGCCCTCAAGTCGGCTATGTGCGCCGCCAAGGACTCGGCGGGAGCCGAGATGCTGGAGGGTCTCGACAGGGATCCGTACGGGAGGCCGTACAAGGCGGCGCGGAACAAGCTGCGCCCCCATGGTCCCCCGCTGACGGAAACCCTCGAGCCGGCACTGCTGGATGGGGTGGTCCGGTCCCTGTTCCCGCGCAGGACCGACTTCGCCCCACCAGCAATGGATCCCCCGCAGAGTGCGGCGGCCTTACCGGAGGAAGAGGTCCCCCCGGTGACTGCGGAGGAGCTCCACGCGGGAGTCGTTGGCCTCCGCGCCAAAAAGACGGCCCCTGGACCGAACGGCGTCCCGGCACGGGTGGTGGCCATAGCTGCCACTCAAAGCGCGTGCTTGACGGCTGGAAGGTTCCCGAAACTTTGGAAGGAGGGGCGGCTGTGCCTCCTCCGTAAAGAGGGGCGCCCGGTCGATTCCCCCTCGGCATACCGGCCCATCGTACTTCTCGATGAGGTCGGTAAAATGTTCGAGGGGATCATCGCCCGCCGGCTCAACAGCCATCTGCGGAGGGAGGGGCCGGACCTGTCGGACGCCCAGTTCGGTTTCCGTCGGGGCCGGTCCACCATCGACGCCCTGGCCGTACTGAAGGCCCAGGTGAAGGAGGCGGTGGAGGTGGGGGACGGAGTGTTGGCGGTGTCATTCGACATAGCCAACGCCTTCAACTCCGTCCCCCACTCGACTATACTGGAGGCACTCCGGTATCACCGAGTGCCCCAGTACTTGAGGGGCCTCCTGGCCGACTACTTGGAGGACCGCGAGGTCCTCCTTGTAGACAAAACGGCCAGGTTGAGGCGATACGGCGCGGAGTCCGGTGTTCCACAGGGGTCGGTTCTGGGGCCCACCCTGTGGAACATCGGGTTCGATTGGCTCCTGCGGGGGGCCCTCCTCCCGGGCACGAGTGTCATCTGCTACGCGGACGACACTCTTCTCACTGCCCGGGGGAAGAACTTTGGGGAGGCGGCCTGTCTGGCATCGGCTGGCGGGTCCTTGGTGGCGGGGAGGATCCGCCGCCTGGGGTTGAGGGTGGCGCTGAACAAGACCGAGGCCGTATTCTTCCGCGGGCCTCGGCAGCGCTGCCCACCTGACGCCCACATAGTCGTGGAGGGCGTCAGAGTGGAAATCCGGCCCCAGATGAAGTATCTGGGCCTGGTGCTGGACAGCGGGTGGCGCTTCGGCCCGCACTTCAGCGGGCTGTCGACGCGCCTGCTGAGGGCCGCTGACGCCCTCTCGTGGCTCCTCCCCAACCTGGGAGGTCCCAGCGCACGATGCCGGCGTCTGTATGCCGGCATCCTGCGGAGCATGGCCCTCTACGGGGCCCCCATCTGGGCGGACTCCCTTCGCAGGAGGGAGAATGCCACCGCTCTCCGCCGGCCGCAAAGGGCCATTGCACAGCGGGTGGCGAGGGCATACCGCTCGGTGGGCTTTTCGGCGGCGTGCGCTCTGGCCGGCACCCCCCCTTGGGAGCTCGAGGCGTGGGTGCTCGCCAGAGTGTACGAGTGGACGGCGCGTCAGAAAGCGCTGGGAGAGCGCCCCGTCGCTCAAGAGCGGGAGGCCGTACGGCGGGAGGCGAGGGACGCCATCATCGTCCACTGGACGGATGACCTCGCCACCGCCACCTTTGGCCGTCGGACGCTGGACGCGCTCGGTCCAGTTCTGCGAGACTGGCTCGAGCGGCCACACGGTTTCCTCTCTTTCCGTCTGGTCCAGGTGCTGTCAGGGCATGGCTGCTTTGGCTCGCACCTGCACAGGATCGGGAGGGAGGAAGCCCCAGCGTGCCACGACTGCGGCGCGGCGGAGGACACGGCGCAGCACACCCTGGAGGTGTGCCCGGCTTGGTCTGAGCCGCGCCGCAGCCTGATTGCGGAGATCGGCCGGGACCTCTCGCTTCCCGGCGTGGTTCGTTCCATGCTGGGGAGCGAGGAGGCTTGGGCCGCGGTCGCCTCCTTCTGCGAGGACGTCATTTCGCAGAAGGAGGCGGCGGAGCGCGCGCGTGAGGACGACCCTCTCGCTGCGCCGCTCCGCAGGCGAAGAAGAGGTCGGAGAAGACGCCATCTTCTCCCTCCTCTTGGTGGTGTTGGGCGGGCGACAGGCGCGGGGGTGCCTCCGCCCGCATTGCACTCCACACCACCTCCGCCGGACATTCCCAACCCTCCCCCCCTGGGGAGGACTTGAGGGGCCTGCCGCGAAGGCGGGCGATCGTCGGAGGGGACTGGATGTAAAGGCTACGCCGGTTTCCCAGTCCCCTCCAGTCAGACGATGCGGGAATGCCGCTGGGTTATTTTAGTGGGTATACCGGGCTTGCCCGGGGAGTCCCACATAACCCCCCATTCCCCCAAATGGGCGGGTATGCGTAATAGCATTTTTTCCCAGCGCAAACAAAAAAAAAAAAAAAAAAAAAAAAAAAGGTTAGGTTAGGTTGGGGGACCCCCCACAGTGCTTACGTGCTCGTCGTGTCCCCTGGAAACGACCCAGTCCTGACCACCGTAACGGAGTGGCAGGCTGGGCTCGGCTAAAGTGCACTGTGCATCGTAGCAACTCACCAACTCGTCTTGCGTGCTGCGAATTTGCTGGAGGCTATGCCTAAACCACCGCGGGACGCCCACGGGCGTTACCAAAAAGGCCCTTCTCAGGGCCAACCAAAAGGCCCTTCTCAGGGCCAACCAAAAGGCCCTTCTCAGGGCCAACCAAAAGGCCCTTCTCAGGGCCAACCAAAAGGCCCTTTTCAGGGCCAACCTGACGCCGAAGCGTGTGAAGTTAGCCGCGCGCCGTCTGCTGCGAGCTACTTCGGTGGGATTGAGCTGACGTCGGAGGACTCTGGCGATGAGTCCGTCAGCTCAATCGTGTCTGACGCGGGTACGTCGCGCAAGCGCGCGTACAGAAAGGAGGGGTCCGAGGGTTCCTCGGCGTCGGGGTCGGCGAAACGTAGGGCCAAGAAGCCTGCGATGGCCGCGGACTCCCACGTCGTGGGCCTTGCGGACGCACAACGCCAGTTGGACCTGGCTCGGCGGGAGCAAGTCCAACAGGAGCTGGAGGAGCGGGTCGCCGCTAAGGAGCAGCGGGCGCGTACTGCCCGGGCCAAGTCCGGGTACGGCGCGTCCCGCGTGCTGTACGCCGACCACTCCTTTGCCGAACTGGCACGGATGGCGGAAGAGGACGAGCAGGAGATAGCGGAGGTCGCCTGCAAGTCCTCGAACCTCAAGGGCACCTTCCAGAAGGCCCTCAAATGCCGCGCCGCGAGCATGCGCGGCATCGTCGAGGAGCTCGTTCAAAGGAAGGCGACCGACGAGACGCGGCAACTGCAGGCGAGGGTCGATCGCCTGCAGTTGGAGGTCAGCCAGCTTCACCAGAAGCTGGCCGACGCCACCGCCCGGCCGAACCAGGCCGCACCGCCGCCTGTGGTGGAGGCCCCCTCCTCCAACCTAGAGGATACCATCCGAAAGGTTATAATGGAGGAGCGGGCATTCACCAGAGCCTGTATCGCAGGCATTGAGGACCGGCTCTTGCCGGAGAAGCGCCTCCGACCGCCACTTGCGGCGGATGGGCGGCGAGAGCCGAGGCCATCCTCGCAAGGGGAGGACACCCTTCTTTCTGCCGCCGCGCCTTCCAGCTCGTCGCAGACGGCTGAAAAGGGAGAGGGGAAGGGGAAGGGGAAGGGAAAGGGCAAAAAGGCGGCGACGGCCGCCTCCACCGCCCCCGCCGCCCCCGCCACCGCCACCCCCACCGCCGCGACCCTTCCCCCTTCCGCCACTCCATCCAGCCAGGAGGGTTGGACCGAGGTGGTCAGGAAGGGGAAGGGAAAGGGCAAAAAAGCGGCGCCGGCCGCCCCTGCCGCCCCCGCCGCTGCGACTCCCAGTCAGCCGCAGACTGGCAGAGGCAAGAGGAAGGGGAAAAGGAGAGGGGGAAAAAGGGGCAAACTCGTCCCCCCAAAGACTGCAGCCGTCGTGGTGACGCTCACCGCAGAGGCCGCGGAGCGGGGCGAGACGTACGCGTCCATATTGGTGCGGGCGCGCGCCAATGCTGATCCCACCCAACTGGGGATCAGCGGGGTCTCCTGCCGGCGGACCCAAACCGGGGCTCGAATCTTCGAGTTCCCGGGGGCGGAGGGCAACACCAGCGCTGACCTCTTCGCAGCCAAGCTGCAGGAGGCCATAGCGGACTCGGCGAAGGTGGCCCGTCCGGTGAAGACGGCGGCCTTAGAGGTGACCGACCTCGATGATTCGGTCACCAAAGAGGAGGTGGTGGCGGCGGTCGCGGCGATTGGGGGCTGCAGCGTCGCAGCGGTGCAAGGCCGGGACATCAGACCCGGTCGCGGCGGCATGGGCACCATTCGGCTCGAGTGCCCGGTCGCCGCTGCCAAGGCCGTCCTCGGAAGGGGACGGTTGTGCGTGGGGTTCAGCTCGGGTGCAGTCCGGGCACTTGCAGACCAACCACTGCGGTGCTTCAGGTGCTTCGGCATCGGACACACCCGGGCCCTCTGTCCGTCCACGATCGACAGGTCGGACAGCTGCTACCGCTGCGGCAAGGACGGGCACAAAGCCGCCTCCTGCACGGTCGGTACGCCGCACTGTGCAGCGTGTGCTGCCAGTGGCCGCCCGGCGGGCCATATGATGAAGGGGAGGACGTGTAATCCTCCCCTCAAGAAGGGCAAAGGGCAGGCGCCGATCAGGCCTGCTCTTAGCGCCGTCGTTCCCGTGGCGGGAACCTCGGTGGCTGCGGAGGAGGGGGGTGCGATGTCCGACTGATGGATAGGGTCATCGAACATCGCATTCTCCAGGCGAACATCAACCACTGCCGGGCAGCCCAGGACCTGCTGATGCAGACCATGGCTGAGTGGTTGGTGGACTTGGCGGTGGTCGCCGAGCCCTACTCGGTCCCTGGCAATTGGCTGGGCGACCGGGACGGCCTGGTGGCAATGGTGTCGCGGTCTTCCACGGACTCCCCTCCCCTCTCGCTCTTAGAGAGGGGTCCGGGATACGTGGCCGCCGCGTGGGGGAGTGTGGCCCTAGTTGGGGTCTATTTCTCCCCAAACCGCCCTCTCTCAGACTTTGAGGACTTCCTGGAGGTCCTCACTGCAGTCGTGGGGAGGGCGGCGCCGCGCCAGGTCGTCGTGTTAGGCGACCTAAACGCCAAGTCGGCGGCCTGGGGCAACCCGGCTGCCTCTTGCGACGTCCGGGGGCGCGCCGTCGAGTTTTGGGCGACGTCGTGCGGTGTGTCCCTCCTCAACAGGGGGGCGGTCCACACGTGTGTGCGGCAACGGGGAGGGTCGGTGGTTGACGTGTCGTTCGCCACCCCCGTACTAGCCGCACGCATCGTGAACTGGCGGGTGGAGATGGTGGAAACCTTGTCGGACCACCGATATGTGCGGTTCGACATCTCCACCGAGAGTCCCCGGGGGGGGATGGCCCGCTCTGATGGGTCTCCCTTCCCCCGGTGGGCTCTCACTCGCCTGGACCGGGAGGCAGCCAGGGAGGCGGCCTTCCTCCAGGACTGGCTGTCGCCCCCTGTTGGGGCCCTGGACGTCGACGCCGCAGCGGTCATGCTCGGGGGATCCCTGACCGAGGTGTGCAACTCCAGCATGCCTCGCTCTCGCCGTCCGCCTCCCCGTCGCGCCGTCTATTGGTGGACGGAGGAACTGGCGGGGCTCCGTGCCGCCTGTGTGGCGGCCAGAAGGGCCTACACGCGGAGCCGTCGGCGTCGGCGCGGCGCCCGTAGTCAGACAGACGAGGACCGCCTCTACGCCTCGTACAGAGAGGCGATAGCGGCCCTCAAGTCGGCTATGTGCGCCGCCAAGGACTCGGCGGGAGCCGAGATGCTGGAGGGTCTCGACAGGGATCCGTACGGGAGGCCATACAAGGCGGCGCGGAACAAGCTGCGCCCCCATGGTCCCCCGCTGACGGAAACCCTCGAGCCGGCACTGCTGGATGGGGTGGTCCGGTCCCTGTTCCCGCGCAGGACCGACTTCGCCCCACCAGCAATGGATCCCCCGCAGAGTGCGGCGGCCTTACCGGAGGAAGAGGTCCCCCCGGTGACTGCGGAGGAGCTCCACGCGGGAGTCGTTGGCCTCCGCGCCAAAAAGACGGCCCCTGGACCGAACGGCGTCCCGGCACGGGTGGTGGCCATAGCTGCCACTCAAATGGAGGACAGGTTTCGGGACCTTTTCAGCGCGTGCTTGACGGCTGGAAGGTTCCCGAAACTTTGGAAGGAGGGGCGGCTGTGCCTCCTCCGTAAAGAGGGGCGCCCGGTCGATTCCCCCTCGGCATACCGGCCCATCGTACTTCTCGATGAGGTCGGTAAAATGTTCGAGGGGATCATCGCCCGCCGGCTCAACAGCCATCTGCGGAGGGAGGGGCCGGACCTGTCGGACGCCCAGTTCGGTTTCCGTCGGGGCCGGTCCACCATCGACGCCCTGGCCGTACTGAAGGCCCAGGTGAAGGAGGCGGTGGAGGTGGGGGACGGAGTGTTGGCGGTGTCATTCGACATAGCCAACGCCTTCAACTCCGTCCCCCACTCGACTATATTGGAGGCACTCCGGTATCACGGAGTGCCCCAGTACCTGAGGGGCCTCCTGGCCGACTACTTGGAGGACCGCGAGGTCCTCCTTGTAGACAAAACGGCCAGGTTGAGGCGATACGGCGCGGAGTCCGGTGTTCCACAGGGGTCGGTTCTGGGGCCCACCCTGTGGAACATCGGGTTCGATTGGCTCCTGCGGGGGGCCCTCCTCCCGGGCACGAGTGTCATCTGCTACGCGGACGACACTCTTCTCACTGCCCGGGGGAAGTATGGGCGGGTATGCGTAATAGCATTTTTTCCCAGCGCAAACAAAAAAAAAAAAAAAAAAAAAAAAAAAAAAAAAAAAAAAAAAAAAAAAAAAAAAAAAAAAGGTTAGGTTAGGTTGGGGTGCGCGGTCAGATACCTCCACGTGTGCCTGGTGGCTACTGGTCCCTCCGGATACGTTCGAGGGGAAGAGTAGCTGTTGGGCCGGTGCACCCTGGGTACGGGCAATAATATCTCTTAGGAGATAGTATTATAGGAGATATTATTGCCTGTAGCAAAACTCTGACCAAGGGGGGGGTGGCCAGGTTGGCCAGGGGGGTTGCTCTTCGCCGTCCCTCTGAGTTAGCAGAGGGACGGGTTGAACGAGCCTTTCAGGGGCGACGGGTTTGTCAGTTGGCAATAGTTGGCTGGCAGACACGGTGTGACTCAGCACCACCGTTCGCCCCGACCCGTAATCCTCAGTTAGAGGACCGGGGGTCTTGGCTTAGCCGCCCGGATCACGAGCGAAATCTCTATAAACTTCTCACGGAATCCCAAGCTGCTACGCACGGCGAAGGGATGAATGGCTGACCGTGTAACGTTCTTCGGAACATCAGTCTCGAGTGCGGAACCACCCGTCAGGATACCGGCCGACCTCCTGACGTATGTAGGCTTATCCGGGTACAGGGGGCACTGCCCGGATGGACGTTTTATTTCCCCCATACTCGTGGGAACTTGTATGGATTTATTAAACACTAAACAAAAAACTGACGATAAGGTGGGTGCGGGGTCGGATAGCGACACCGCATCGAGGACGACGAGGGCGTCCGCTCGTAAAGAGCGCGACGCGGAGACTAGGGAGGTGGAAGCGGTGTCGGACTCTGACACCGCTTCCAGCATGATCACGGTGGACGGGGAGTTTGCGGAGAGTGAATTTTTCCGCCGCAAACGGTCTCGTCCGGAGAGTCACTCGGGTTCGGACTCGAACCCGAGTGATGAGGAGCCCCTCTCGTTGCTGTCTGCAAAGGCGGCTAGCAAGAGGGGCAGAGGTAGGCCTCCTTCAACAGGCCAATACGTTGGCCTGTATAAGGCGAAGAAAGAGCTGGCGGCCGCCCAACAGGCCGAGAAAATAGTGGAGGAGGATCGGCGCATTGCCGAGCTGACCAAGAAGGTGTCCGCCGGAAGGGTCACTCGGCTGTCCGATTCCTCCTCTATAGGCGAGAGGGACGCGGAGGACATGTCCGCAGCGGAGCTCAACACCAAGCTCCAGGACGCCGTGGCGGTCATTAAAACGGTCGCCGGGGTGTCCAAGGGCCTCAAGGGCACTAGCCAGAAGGCCCTCAAGGAAGCCGCGGCTTCCATCGTGGAGGCCGCAGAGGTTTTGATGAGGCGTACAGCTTCGGAGGAGGTGGCCAGGTTGCGGGCAGAGAACGCCCGCCTTGCGGCCCAGCTCGCCGAGCTCCGGAAGGAGCACGATGAGTTTCGGGCCGACCTGGCAAAGGACCGCCAAGAGCGCATGCGTGCGGAGGCGGGCCTTACCGTGCAGTCAGTCGCGCGTGAGGAATCGGAGGTGGTTCGCTTCTTCCGGACGGAGATGGCGAGCTTTAACGCTCGGTTCTCCGTCCTGGAGAGCAAAATTTTGCGGCCACCTGTGGCTGCGGACCGTACGAGGGTGGAGCAGGGACCGGCGAGTTATGCGGCTAAAGTCGCAACGCCGCGTCCGTCGGCGCAGCCTAGTCAGATGGCTTCCCCGGCCTCAGCTGCGTCGACCTCTGCGGCCTCGGCCTTGATTGCTTCAGCCTCGGGGAAGAAGCCTCAACGGGGTAATAAGGGGAAGAGTAAGGGGGCGTCGGGGGCTGCCACGCAGGTTGCATCTGCCCCTGCTGCTGTCGCCCCGGCTGCTTCCATCCCTGCTGCTTCCGCCTCTGATGGTGCCCAGCGGCAACCCTCATCCAGTCCGGGTGAGTGGGAGGTCGCGGGTGCCAAGAGGAAGAAGAAGAAGGCCAAGAGATCCGCCAAAAAAAAGGCGGATAAGGCCAAAAAGGCGGCCAAGCAGCAGGCGGCGAGGTTACGTGCCCCTCATTCCGCGGCTGTAGTGATCACGCTGCAGCCCGGAGCGGAGGAGAGGGGCATGACATATGCTGGGGTCTTGGCGGAGGCCAAGTCCAAGATAGACCTGGGGGAGCTCGGCATCGAGGGTGTCCGTTGCAAGTCAACGGCAACGGGTGCCCGCTTGCTGGAGCTCCCGGGTGCCTCCAGTGGTGGAAAGGCGGACGCCCTCGCTGAAAAGTTGAGGGCGACGTTCCCCGCCGAACACGTGAAGATCTCCAGGCCCGTCAAATGCGCAGACTTGCGCATCACGGGCCTGGATGATTCTGTCACCACTGGGGAGGTCGTGGCGGCCATCGCCAAGATCACAGGCTGCCCCTCGAACCAGGTGAGGCCTGGTGCTATCACCCCCGGCTTCACCGGTTTGGGGACTGTTGTGGTGGCTTGCCCCGTTGAGGCGGCCCAAAAGTTGGCTGGAGGCCAGAGGCTTCTGGTTGGGTGGGTGTCGGCGCAGGTGCAACTGCTGAAGCCGAGGCCACTGAGGTGCTTCCGTTGTCGTGTCGACGGACACGTCGTTGTGCGGTGCACCTCAGAGGCTTGCTACGGCGACGGCTGTTACGCCTGCGGCCAGCCTGGACACAAGGCCGGCTCGTGCAAGGCCACGCCGCACTGTCTCGTGTGTGCGGCGGCGGGCAAGCCGGCAGAGCACCGGGTAGGCGGCGGAGCCTGCGCCGGCCCCGGCAAAAAAAGGAGATCCCGAGGAGGAAGAGGCCGCGGCAAGAAAGTCGCGGCGACAGTTGCTTCGCAGCCGGTTCAACAACCGGCTGCTGGACACGCACTGCAAGGAGGGGAGAGGGCGGATATGGACTGTCATTAATGGCTCCATACATCCGCCTCCTCCAAGCAAACATCAACCATTGCGCCAGAGCTCAGGACCTTCTGCTCCAGAGCATGGCGCAATGGATGATCAACGTGGCGGTGGTCGCCGAGCCGTACTTCGTTCCACCCCGGGATGACTGGGTTGGTGACATGGACGGCTTGGTGGCCCTGATAGTGTCACAGGCCGCCACTGGCTCTCCGTCCATCGACAATATCACTCGTGGACGGGGATTCGTGGCGGCCCTGCTGGAGGACCTCCTTGCAGTGGGTGTGTATTTCTCCCCCAATAAATCGCTCGCCGACTTTGAGGACTTTTTGGGGGAGTTGGGCGTCGTCGTCGGCCGCGGCCATCCTCACCCCGTGCTCGTTGCTGGGGATTTCAACGCCAAGTCTACGGCTTGGGGTTCCCCGGCCACGGATGCGCGGGGTGAGGTGCTGGAGGAGTGGGCCCTGGGATTGGGCCTACAGATCCTCAACCGCGGTTCCGTGGACACGTGCGTGCGACAGCGGGGTGGCTCCATCGTGGACATTTCGTTCGCTAGCCCCGCGCTTGCACGCCGTGTCCAGGGCTGGCGCGTCATGGAGGGGGTGGAGACGCTGTCGGATCACAGGTACATCCGATTCGGCGTCGCCGCCCAGACCTCTGACGCCTCGGCCCGTACGGTCCCGGGCGGGATCGGTCCGCGTTGGGCGCTAAAACGGCTGGACAGGGAAGCACTCCTGGAGGCCTCGATCGTGCAGGCCTGGGTGTCAGCACCGGACAGGCCTGTCGATATCGACGTGGAGGCGGAGTGGCTCCGGGAGGCCATGTCGCACATTTGCGACGTGGCAATGCCTCGGGTCCAGGCCGTACCTGCTAAGCGCCAGGTGTACTGGTGGTCGCAGGACATTGCGCTCTTGCGCCGCGCGTGTGTAGAGGCGCGACGCCAGTACGCCAGGCTACGCAGGAGGCGCCGCCGCGCCCCTGGTGCGGCGGCCGCGGAGGCGGAACTGTACGAGGGGTACAGGGAGGCGAAGACCGCCCTCCAGCGGGCTATCTCGGAGGCCAAAAGTGCGGCCTACGAGACGCTGCTCGAGACTCTGGACCGTGACCCGTGGGGGCGCCCATACCTTATGGTACGGGGCAAATTACGCCCGTGGGCCCCCCCACTGACCCAGAGTCTTCGACCGCAGCTTCTGGAGGGAGTGGTGAGCGCTCTGTTCCCTTCTAGGGCGGAGCATACACCACCGCCCATGGTTCCGCCTCGATTGGCGCCTGATGCGGACGAACGCGACGACGACGACGTACCTGAGGTGACCCGGCTAGAGCTGAGAGCGGCGGTGCGGAGGCTTCAAGCCAAAAACACCGCTCCGGGCCCAGACGGCATACCTGGCCGTGCATGGGTCCTAGCTCTCAGGGCTCTCGGGCCTCGACTGAGAGGGCTCTTTAGCGCATGCTGCGAGCGGGGCCAGTTTCCTCTCCGGTGGAAAACCGGGAAGCTGGTCCTGCTCAGGAAGGAGGGGCGCCCCGCAGACTCACCGTCTGCGTACCGCCCCATCGTGTTGCTGGACGAGGTGGGCAAGCTCTTCGAGAGAGTCATTGCAGACCGCCTCGTCACGCACATGACTGGGGTGGGGCCGGACTTGGCGGAAAACCAGTTCGGTTTCCGCCGCGGGCGCTCCACAGTGGACGCGATCATGCGCGTAAGGGCCCAAGCGGAGGAAGCAGTCGCCCAGGGTGAGGTCGTCTTGGCGGTGTCTCTCGACATCGCCAACGCCTTTAACACCTTGCCCTGGAGTTGCATTAGGGCGGCACTCGAATACCATCGGGTGCCGACCTACCTCCGCCGCATTGTCGGGGCCTATTTGGCAGAGAGAGCCGTCATCTACCCGGGTCGGGAAGGATGGGGTCGGCGAGAGATGTCGTGCGGTGTCCCACAGGGTTCGGTCCTAGGGCCGCTCCTGTGGAACATCGGTTACGACTGGGTGCTGCGCGGTGCGTTCCTCTCCGGTGTCGGCGTGACCTGCTACGCCGACGACACGCTGGTCACAGCGCGGGGAGGGACACACCGGCAGGCGGCCATTTTGGCCACAGCTGGGGTTGCGCAAGTCGTCGATAGGATCCGACGATTGGGTCTCGAGGTGGCCCTGCGGAAGTCCGAGGCCCTGTGTTTCCACGGGCCCCGGAAGGGACCACCCTCGGGATCCCACATTGTCGTGGGAGGCGTCCGCATCGGTGTCGAGTCGACGATGAAGTACCTGGGACTCGTCCTCGACAGCCGATGGGACTTTGGGCCGCATTTTCGGCAGTTGACCCCCAAACTAATGGGAGCAGCGGCTGCGCTTTCGCGGCTGCTGCCCAATTTGGGGGGGCCCAATGCCTCCTGCCGGAGACTCTACTCGGGGATCGTACGGTCCATGGCCCTCTACGGGTCGCCGATTTGGGCGGACACCCTGACGGCCCGCAACGTCGCTATCCTGCGGAGACCGCAGCGGGCGATGGCCGTCAGGGTGATAAGGGGGTATCGTACGATCTCCTTCGAGGCGGCGAGTCTTTTGGCCGGATCCGTGCCCTGGGATCTGGAGGCGAGAGCCCTCGCGCTGAGATATCGTCAGCGCGAGGAGGCGCCTGAGCGGAGCGAGCTCCGCCAGATCCTGGTGGCCGAGTGGAGGGAACGACTTGCGCAACCCAGCGCGGGGCACGCCGCTATAGCGGCGGTAAGACCCGTGATGGAGGAGTGGCTGGAGAGGCGTCACGGCGCCCTCAGCTTCCGGCTGACGCAGGTGCTCTCGGGACACGGCTGTTTCGGGAAGTACCTGTGTCGTATAGGCCGGGAGCAGACGCCCGGTTGTCACCACTGCGACTGCCCCGAGGACACGGCGCTGCACACTTTGCAGGCGTGTCCAGCATGGGGGTCGCAGCGCCGCGAGCTAGTCGCGGCGATCGGCGGTGACCTCTCGCTTCCGGCCGTGGTTCTGTCCATGGTCGGGAGCGAGACTGCGTGGGAAGCCATCGCCTCCTTTTGCGAGGGGGTGATGGCGACCAAGGAGGTAGCGGAGAGGGAGAGGGAGGCCGCTTCTTCTCTCCCTTCTCGCGCTAGACGCACCGGGCGCCGGAGGGCACGTGACGATCTCCGGCCACCCTAGTGAGTGGCCTGCGGGCGGCGGGTTGGGGAACCCGTCGCCCGACCAGTAACGGGCCCAGGGAGGATGGCGCGTCTTGTCCTGCGCGCGCCTCTCGGACGGATGTGGGGCAGGGGAGCAACTGCCCCACCACAGGAGGGGTCCACCAGAAGTAGCTGGTGGACCGAGACCTGTCGGGGTCGCGGTGCATGCAACAGCGAATCCCGTGACCCCGGCCTTAGGTCAGAAGGAGGGACACCGTGGGGTTTTAGCCAGTAAGAGTCTGGCACACCCCCCCGTCTTCCCCAGACGGGGGATAGTCCATGAGGATTTCCCCACGCGAGAAAAAAAAAAAAAAAAAAAAAAAAAAAAAAAAAAAAAAAAAAAAAAAAAAAAAAAAAAAAGGTTAGGTTAGGTTAGGTTAGGTTAGGTTAGGTTGGGGGACCCCCCACAGTGCTTACGTCCTCGTCGTGTCCCCTGGAAACGACCCAGTCCTGACCACCGTAACGGAGTGGCAGGCTGGGCTCGGCTAAAGTGCACTGTGAATCGTAGCGACATTCTTGCCTTGCGTGTTACGAACTTGTTCGGAGGCCATGCCTAATCCACCGCGGGACGCCCTCGGGCGTTACCAAAAAGGCCCTTCTCAGGGCCAACCAAAAGGCCCTTCTCAGGGCCAACCAAAAGGCCCTTCTCAGGGCCAACCAAAAGGCCCTTTTCAGGGCCAACCTGACGCCGAAGCGTCTGAAGTTAGCCGCGCGCCGTCTGCTGCGAGCTACTTCGGTGGGATTGAGCTGACGTCGGAGGACTCTGGCGATGAGTCCGTCAGCTCAATCGTGTCTGACGCGGGTACGTCACGCAAGCGCGCGTACAGAAAGGAGGGGTCCGAGGGTTCCTCGGCGTCGGGGTCGGCGAAACGTAGGGCCAAGAAGCCTGCGATGGCCGCGGACTCCCACGTCGTGGGCCTTGCGGACGCACAACGCCAGTTGGACCTGGCTCGGCGGGAGCAAGTCCAACAGGAGCTGGAGGAGCGGGTCGCCGCTAAGGAGCAGCGGGCGCGTACTGCCCGGGCCAAGTCCGGGTACGGCGCGTCCCGCGTGCTGTACGCCGACCACTCCTTTGCCGAACTGGCACGGATGGCGGAAGAGGACGAGCAGGAGATAGCGGAGGTCGCCTGCAAGTCCTCGAACCTCAAGGGCACCTTCCAGAAGGCCCTCAAATGCCGCGCCGCGAGCATGCGCGGCATCGTCGAGGAGCTCGTTCAAAGGAAGGCGACCGACGAGACGCGGCAACTGCAGGCGAGGGTCGATCGCCTGCAGTTGGAGGTCAGCCAGCTTCACCAGAAGCTGGCCGACGCCACCGCCCGGCCGAACCAGGCCGCACCGCCGCCTGTGGTGGAGGCCCCCTCCTCCAACCTAGAGGATACCATCCGAAAGGTTATAATGGAGGAGCGGGCATTCACCAGAGCCTGTATCGCAGGCATTGAGGACCGGCTCTTGCCGGAGAAGCGCCTCCGACCGCCACTTGCGGCGGATGGGCGGCGAGAGCCGAGGCCATCCTCGCAAGGGGAGGACACCCTTCTTTCTGCCGCCGCGCCTTCCAGCCAGTCGCAGACGGCTGAAAAGGGAGAGGGGAAGGGGAAGGGGAAGGGAAAGGGCAAAAAGGCGGCGACGGCCGCCTCCGCCGCCCCCGCCGCCCCCGCCACCGCCTCCCCCACCGCCGCGACCCTTCCCCCTTCCGCCACTCCATCCAGCCAGGAGGGTTGGACCGAGGTGGTCAGGAAGGGGAAGGGAAAGGGCAAAAAAGCGGCGCCGGCCGCCCCTGCCGCCCCCGCCGCTGCGACTCCCAGTCAGCCGCAGACTGGCAGAGGCAAGAGGAAGGGGAAAAGGAGAGGGGGAAAAAGGGGCAAACTCGTCCCCCCAAAGACTGCAGCCGTCGTGGTGACGCTCACCGCAGAGGCCGCGGAGCGGGGCGAGACGTACGCGTCCATATTGGTGCGGGCGCGTGCCAATGCTGATCCCACCCAACTGGGGATCAGCGGGGTCTCCTGCCGGCGGACCCAAACCGGGGCTCGAATCTTCGAGTTCCCGGGGGCGGAGGGCAACACCAGCGCTGACCTCTTCGCAGCCAAGCTGCAGGAGGCCATAGCGGACTCGGCGAAGGTGGCCCGTCCGGTGAAGACGGCGGCCTTAGAGGTGACCGACCTCGATGATTCGGTCACCAAAGAGGAGGTGGTGGCGGCGGTCGCGGCGATTGGGGGCTGCAGCGTCGCAGCGGTGCAAGGCCGGGACATCAGACCCGGTCGCGGCGGCATGGGCACCATTCGGCTCGAGTGCCCGGTCGCCGCTGCCAAGGCCGTCCTCGGAAGGGGACGGTTGTGCGTGGGGTTCAGCTCGGGTGCAGTCCGGGCACTTGCAGACCAACCACTGCGGTGCTTCAGGTGCTTCGGCATCGGACACACCCGGGCCCTCTGTCCGTCCACGATCGACAGGTCGGACAGCTGCTACCGCTGCGGCAAGGACGGGCACAAAGCCGCCTCCTGCACGGTCGGTACGCCGCACTGTGCAGCGTGTGCTGCCAGTGGCCGCCCGGCGGGCCATATGATGAAGGGGAGGACGTGTAATCCTCCCCTCAAGAAGGGCAAAGGGCAGGCGCCGATCAGGCCTGCTCTTAGCGCCGTCGTTCCCGTGGCGGGAACCTCGGTGGCTGCGGAGGAGGGGGGTGCGATGTCCGACTGATGGATAGGGTCATCGAACATCGCATTCTCCAGGCGAACATCAACCACTGCCGGGCAGCCCAGGACCTGCTGATGCAGACCATGGCTGAGTGGTTGGTGGACTTGGCGGTGGTCGCCGAGCCCTACTCGGTCCCTGGCAATTGGCTGGGCGACCGGGACGGCCTGGTGGCAATGGTGTCGCGGTCTTCCACGGACTCCCCTCCCCTCTCGCTCTTAGAGAGGGGTCCGGGATACGTGGCCGCCGCGTGGGGGAGTGTGGCCCTAGTTGGGGTCTATTTCTCCCCAAACCGCCCTCTCTCAGACTTTGAGGACTTCCTGGAGGTCCTCACTGCAGTCGTGGGGAGGGCGGCGCCGCGCCAGGTCGTCGTGTTAGGCGACCTAAACGCCAAGTCGGCGGCCTGGGGCAACCCGGCTGCCTCTTGCGACGTCCGGGGGCGCGCCGTCGAGTTTTGGGCGACGTCGTGCGGTGTGTCCCTCCTCAACAGGGGGGCGGTCCACACGTGTGTGCGGCAACGGGGAGGGTCGGTGGTTGACGTGTCGTTCGCCACCCCCGTACTAGCCGCACGCATCGTGAACTGGCGGGTGGAGATGGTGGAAACCTTGTCGGACCACCGATATGTGCGGTTCGACATCTCCACCGAGAGTCCCCGGGGGGGGATGGCCCGCTCTGATGGGTCTCCCTTCCCCCGGTGGGCTCTCACTCGCCTGGACCGGGAGGCAGCCAGGGAGGCGGCCTTCCTCCAGGACTGGCTGTCGCCCCCTGTTGGGGCCCTGGACGTCGACGCCGCAGCGGTCATGCTCGGGGGATCCCTGACCGAGGTGTGCAACTCCAGCATGCCTCGCTCTCGCCGTCCGCCTCCCCGTCGCGCCGTCTATTGGTGGACGGAGGAACTGGCGGGGCTCCGTGCCGTCTGTGTGGCGGCCAGAAGGGCCTACACGCGGAGCCGTCGGCGTCGGCGCGGCGCCCGTAGTCAGACAGACGAGGACCGCCTCTACGCCTCGTACAGAGAGGCGATAGCGGCCCTCAAGTCGGCTATGTGCGCCGCCAAGGACTCGGCGGGAGCCGAGATGCTGGAGGGTCTCGACAGGGATCCGTACGGGAGGCCATACAAGGCGGCGCGGAACAAGCTGCGCCCCCATGGTCCCCCGCTGACGGAAACCCTCGAGCCGGCACTGCTGGATGGGGTGGTCCGGTCCCTGTTCCCGCGCAGGACCGACTTCTCCCCACCAGCAATGGATCCCCCGCAGAGTGCGGCGGCCTCACCGCAGGAAGAGGTCCCCCCGGTGACTGCGGAGGAGTTCCACGCGGGAGTCGTAGGCCTCCGCGCCAAAAAGACGGCCCCTGGACCGAACGGCGTCCCGGCACGGGTGGTGGCCATAGCTGCCACTCAAATGGAGGACAGGTTTCGGGACCTTTTCAGCGCGTGCTTGACGGCTGGAAGGTTCCCGAAACTTTGGAAGGAGGGGCGGCTGTGCCTCCTCCGTAAAGAGGGGCGCCCGGTCGATTCCCCCTCGGCATACCGGCCCATCGTACTTCTCGATGAGGTCGGTAAAATGTTCGAGGGGATCATCGCCCGCCGGCTCAACAGCCATCTGCGGAGGGAGGGGCCGGACCTGTCGGACGCCCAGTTCGGTTTCCGTCGGGGCCGGTCCACCATCGACGCCCTGGCCGTACTGAAGGCCCAGGTGAAGGAGGCGGTGGAGGTGGGGGACGGAGTGTTGGCGGTGTCATTCGACATAGCCAACGCCTTCAACTCCGTCCCCCACTCGACTATACTGGAGGCACTCCGGTATCACAGAGTGCCCCAGTACTTGAGGGGCCTCCTGGCCAACTACTTGGAGGACCGTGAGGTCCTCCTTGTAGACAAAACGGCCAGGTTGAGGCGATACGGCGCGGAGTCCGGTGTTCCGCAGGGGTCGGTTCTGGGGCCCACCCTGTGGAACATCGGGTTCGATTGGCTCCTGCGGGGGGCGCTCCTCCCGGGCACGAGTGTCATCTGCTACGCGGACGACACTCTTCTCACTGCCCGGGGGAAGAACTTTGGGGAGGCGGCCTGTCTGGCATCGGCTGGCGGGTCCTTGGTGGCGGGGAGGATCCGCCGCCTGGGGTTGAGGGTGGCGCTGAACAAGACCGAGGCCGTATTCTTCCGCGGGCCTCGGCAGCGCTGCCCACCTGACGCCCACATAGCCGTGGAGGGCGTCAGAGTGGAAATCCGGCCCCAGATGAAGTATCTGGGCCTGGTGCTGGACAGCGGGTGGCGCTTCGGCCCGCACTTCAGCGGGCTGTCGACGCGCCTGCTGAGGGCCGCTGACGCCCTCTCGTGGCTCCTCCCCAACCTGGGAGGTCCCAGCGCACGATGCCGGCGTCTGTATGCCGGCATCCTGCGGAGCATGGCCCTCTACGGGGCCCCCAT
The DNA here is from genome assembly GCA_910594945.2 of Amphipyra berbera. NCBI lineage: Eukaryota > Metazoa > Arthropoda > Insecta > Lepidoptera > Noctuidae > Amphipyra > Amphipyra berbera. The sequence goes on along the minus strand of OU343136.1, from coordinate 76,382 downwards.
CTGGGCGGACTCCCTTCGCAGGAGGGAGAATGCCACCGCTCTCCGCAGGCCGCAAAGGGCCATTGCACAGCGGGTGGCGAGGGCATACCGCTCGGTGGGCTTTTCGGCGGCGTGCGCTCTGGCCGGCACCCCCCCTTGGGAGCTCGAGGCGTGGGTGCTCGCCAGAGTGTACGAGTGGACGGCGCGTCGGAAAGCGCTGGGAGAGCGCCCCGTCGCTCAAGAGCGGGAGGCCGTACGGCGGGAGGCGAGGGACGCCATCGTCGTCCACTGGACGGACGACCTCGCCACCGCCACCTTTGGCCGTCGGACACTGGACGCGCTCGGTCCAGTTCTGCGAGACTGGCTCGAGCGGCCACACGGTTTCCTCTCTTTCCGTCTGGTCCAGGTGCTGTCAGGGCATGGCTGCTTTGGCTCGCACCTGCACAGGATCGGGAGGGAGGAAGCCCCAGCGTGCCACGACTGCGGCGCGGCGGAGGACACGGCGCAGCACACCCTGGAGGTGTGCCCGGCTTGGTCTGAGCCGCGCCGCAGTCTGATTGCGGAGATCGGCCAGGACCTCTCGCTTCCCGGCGTGGTTCGTTCCATGCTGGGGAGCGAGGAGGCTTGGGCCGCGGTCGCCTCCTTCTGCGAGGACGTCATTTCGCAGAAGGAGGCGGCGGAGCGCGCGCGTGAGGACGACCCTCTCGCTGCGCCGCTCCGCAGGCGAAGAAGAGGTCGGAGAAGACGCCATCTTCTCCCTCCTCTTGGTGGTGTTGGGCGGGCGACAGGCGCGGGGGTGCCTCCGCCCGCATTGCACTCCACACCACCTCCGCCGGACATTCCCAACCCTCCCCCCCTGGGGAGGACTTGAGGGGCCTGCCGCGAAGGCGGGCGATCGTCGGAGGGGACTGGATGTAAAGGCTACGCCGGTTTCCCAGTCCCCTCCAGTCAGACGATGCGGGAATGCCGCTGGGTTATTTTAGTGGGTATACCGGGCTTGCCCGGGGAGTCCCACATAACCCCCCATTCCCCCAAATGGGCGGGTATGCGTAATAGCATTTTTTCCCAGCGCAAACAAAAAAAAAAAAAAAAAAAAAAAAAAAAAAAAAAAAAAAAAAAAAGGTTAGGTTAGGTTGGGGGACCCCCCACAGTGCTTACGTCCTCGTCGTGTCCCCTGGAAACGACCCAGTCCTGACCACCGTAACGGAGTGGCAGGCTGGGCTCGGCTAAAGTGCACTGTGAATCGTAGCGACATTCTTGCCTTGCGTGTTACGAACTTGTTCGGAGGCCATGCCTAATCCACCGCGGGACGCCCTCGGGCGTTACCAAAAAGGCCCTTCTCAGGGCCAACCAAAAGGCCCTTCTCAGGGCCAACCAAAAGGCCCTTCTCAGGGCCAACCAAAAGGCCCTTTTCAGGGCCAACCTGACGCCGAAGCGTCTGAAGTTAGCCGCGCGCCGTCTGCTGCGAGCTACTTCGGTGGGATTGAGCTGACGTCGGAGGACTCTGGCGATGAGTCCGTCAGCTCAATCGTGTCTGACGCGGGTACGTCGCGCAAGCGCGCGTACAGAAAGGAGGGGTCCGAGGGTTCCTCGGCGTCGGGGTCGGCGAAACGTAGGGCCAAGAAGCCTGCGATGGCCGCGGACTCCCACGTCGTGGGCCTTGCGGACGCACAACGCCAGTTGGACCTGGCTCGGCGGGAGCAAGTCCAACAGGAGCTGGAGGAGCGGGTCGCCGCTAAGGAGCAGCGGGCGCGTACTGCCCGGGCCAAGTCCGGGTACGGCGCGTCCCGCGTGCTGTACGCCGACCACTCCTTTGCCGAACTGGCACGGATGGCGGAAGAGGACGAGCAGGAGATAGCGGAGGTCGCCTGCAAGTCCTCGAACCTCAAGGGCACCTTCCAGAAGGCCCTCAAATGCCGCGCCGCGAGCATGCGCGGCATCGTCGAGGAGCTCGTTCAAAGGAAGGCGACCGACGAGACGCGGCAACTGCAGGCGAGGGTCGATCGCCTGCAGTTGGAGGTCAGCCAGCTTCACCAGAAGCTGGCCGACGCCACCGCCCGGCCGAACCAGGCCGCACCGCCGCCTGTGGTGGAGGCCCCCTCCTCCAACCTAGAGGATACCATCCGAAAGGTTATAATGGAGGAGCGGGCATTCACCAGAGCCTGTATCGCAGGCATTGAGGACCGGCTCTTGCCGGAGAAGCGCCTCCGACCGCCACTTGCGGCGGATGGGCGGCGAGAGCCGAGGCCATCCTCGCAAGGGGAGGACACCCTTCTTTCTGCCGCCGCGCCTTCCAGCTCGTCGCAGACGGCTGAAAAGGGAGAGGGGAAGGGGAAGGGGAAGGGAAAGGGCAAAAAGGCGGCGACGGCCGCCTCCACCGCCCCCGCCGCCCCCGCCACCGCTACCCCCACCGCCGCGACCCTTCCCCCTTCCGCCACTCCATCCAGCCAGGAGGGTTGGACCGAGGTGGTCAGGAAGGGGAAGGGAAAGGGCAAAAAAGCGGCGCCGGCCGCCCCTGCCGCCCCCGCCGCTGCGACTCCCAGTCAGCCGCAGACTGGCAGAGGCAAGAGGAAGGGGAAAAGGAGAGGGGGAAAAAGGGGCAAACTCGTCCCCCCAAAGACTGCAGCCGTCGTGGTGACGCTCACCGCAGAGGCCGCGGAGCGGGGCGAGACGTACGCGTCCATATTGGTGCGGGCGCGCGCCAATGCTGATCCCACCCAACTGGGGATCAGCGGGGTCTCCTGCCGGCGGACCCAAACCGGGGCTCGAATCTTCGAGTTCCCGGGGGCGGAGGGCAACACCAGCGCTGACCTCTTCGCAGCCAAGCTGCAGGAGGCCATAGCGGACTCGGCGAAGGTGGCCCGTCCGGTGAAGACGGCGGCCTTAGAGGTGACCGACCTCGATGATTCGGTCACCAAAGAGGAGGTGGTGGCGGCGGTCGCGGCGATTGGGGGCTGCAGCGTCGCAGCGGTGCAAGGCCGGGACATCAGACCCGGTCGCGGCGGCATGGGCACCATTCGGCTCGAGTGCCCGGTCGCCGCTGCCAAGGCCGTCCTCGGAAGGGGACGGTTGTGCGTGGGGTTCAGCTCGGGTGCAGTCCGGGCACTTGCAGACCAACCACTGCGGTGCTTCAGGTGCTTCGGCATCGGACACACCCGGGCCCTCTGTCCGTCCACGATCGACAGGTCGGACAGCTGCTACCGCTGCGGCAAGGACGGGCACAAAACCGCCTCCTGCACGGTCGGTACGCCGCACTGTGCAGCGTGTGCTGCCAGTGGCCGCCCGGCGGGCCATATGATGAAGGGGAGGACGTGTAATCCTCCCCTCAAGAAGGGCAAAGGGCAGGCGCCGATCAGGCCTGCTCTTAGCGCCGTCGTTCCCGTGGCGGGAACCTCGGTGGCTGCGGAGGAGGGGGGTGCGATGTCCGACTGATGGATAGGGTCATCGAACATCGCATTCTCCAGGCGAACATCAACCACTGCCGGGCAGCCCAGGACCTGCTGATGCAGACCATGGCTGAGTGGTTGGTGGACTTGGCGGTGGTCGCCGAGCCCTACTCGGTCCCTGGCAATTGGCTGGGCGACCGGGACGGCCTGGTGGCAATGGTGTCGCGGTCTTCCACGGACTCCCCTCCCCTCTCGCTCTTAGAGAGGGGTCCGGGATACGTGGCCGCCGCGTGGGGGAGTGTGGCCCTAGTTGGGGTCTATTTCTCCCCAAACCGCCCTCTCTCAGACTTTGAGGACTTCCTGGAGGTCCTCACTGCAGTCGTGGGGAGGGCGGCGCCGCGCCAGGTCGTCGTGTTAGGCGACCTAAACGCCAAGTCGGCGGCCTGGGGCAACCCGGCTGCCTCTTGCGACGTCCGGGGGCGCGCCGTCGAGTTTTGGGCGACGTCGTGCGGTGTGTCCCTCCTCAACAGGGGGGCGGTCCACACGTGTGTGCGGCAACGGGGAGGGTCGGTGGTTGACGTGTCGTTCGCCACCCCCGTACTAGCCGCACGCATCGTGAACTGGCGGGTGGAGATGGTGGAAACCTTGTCGGACCACCGATATGTGCGGTTCGACATCTCCACCGAGAGTCCCCGGGGGGGGATGGCCCGCTCTGATGGGTCTCCCTTCCCCCGGTGGGCTCTCACTCGCCTGGACCGGGAGGCAGCCAGGGAGGCGGCCTTCCTCCAGGACTGGCTGTCGCCCCCTGTTGGGGCCCTGGACGTCGACGCCGCAGCGGTCATGCTCGGGGGATCCCTGACCGAGGTGTGCAACTCCAGCATGCCTCGCTCTCGCCGTCCGCCTCCCCGTCGCGCCGTCTATTGGTGGACGGAGGAACTGGCGGGGCTCCGTGCCGCCTGTGTGGCGGCCAGAAGGGCCTACACGCGGAGCCGTCGGCGTCGGCGCGGCGCCCGTAGTCAGACAGACGAGGACCGCCTCTACGCCTCGTACAGAGAGGCGATAGCGGCCCTCAAGTCGGCTATGTGCGCCGCCAAGGACTCGGCGGGAGCCGAGATGCTGGAGGGTCTCGACAGGGATCCGTACGGGAGGCCATACAAGGCGGCGCGGAACAAGCTGCGCCCCCATGGTCCCCCGCTGACGGAAACCCTCGAGCCGGCACTGCTGGATGGGGTGGTCCGGTCCCTGTTCCCGCGCAGGACCGACTTCGCCCCACCAGCAATGGATCCCCCGCAGAGTGCGGCGGCCTTACCGGAGGAAGAGGTCCCCCCGGTGACTGCGGAGGAGCTCCACGCGGGAGTCGTTGGCCTCCGCGCCAAAAAGACGGCCCCTGGACCGAACGGCGTCCCGGCACGGGTGGTGGCCATAGCTGCCACTCAAATGGAGGACAGGTTTCGGGACCTTTTCAGCGCGTGCTTGACGGCTGGAAGGTTCCCGAAACTTTGGAAGGAGGGGCGGCTGTGCCTCCTCCGTAAAGAGGGGCGCCCGGTCGATTCCCCCTCGGCATACCGGCCCATCGTACTTCTCGATGAGGTCGGTAAAATGTTCGAGGGGATCATCGCCCGCCGGCTCAACAGCCATCTGCGGAGGGAGGGGCCGGACCTGTCGGACGCCCAGTTCGGTTTCCGTCGGGGCCGGTCCACCATCGACGCCCTGGCCGTACTGAAGGCCCAGGTGAAGGAGGCGGTGGAGGTGGGGGACGGAGTGTTGGCGGTGTCATTCGACATAGCCAACGCCTTCAACTCCGTCCCCCACTCGACTATATTGGAGGCACTCCGGTATCACGGAGTGCCCCAGTACCTGAGGGGCCTCCTGGCCGACTACTTGGAGGACCGCGAGGTCCTCCTTGTAGACAAAACGGCCAGGTTGAGGCGATACGGCGCGGAGTCCGGTGTTCCACAGGGGTCGGTTCTGGGGCCCACCCTGTGGAACATCGGGTTCGATTGGCTCCTGCGGGGGGCCCTCCTCCCGGGCACGAGTGTCATCTGCTACGCGGACGACACTCTTCTCACTGCCCGGGGGAAGAACTTTGGGGAGGCGGCCTGTCTGGCATCGGCTGGCGGGTCCTTGGTGGCGGGGAGGATCCGCCGCCTGGGGTTGAGGGTGGCGCTGAACAAGACCGAGGCCGTATTCTTCCGCGGGCCTCGGCAGCGCTGCCCACCTGACGCCCACATAGTCGTGGAGGGCGTCAGAGTGGAAATCCGGCCCCAGATGAAGTATCTGGGCCTGGTGCTGGACAGCGGGTGGCGCTTCGGCCCGCACTTCAGCGGGCTGTCGACGCGCCTGCTGAGGGCCGCTGACGCCCTCTCGTGGCTCCTCCCCAACCTGGGAGGTCCCAGCGCACGATGCCGGCGTCTGTATGCCGGCATCCTGCGGAGCATGGCCCTCTACGGGGCCCCCATCTGGGCGGACTCCCTTCGCAGGAGGGAGAATGCCACCGCTCTCCGCCGGCCGCAAAGGGCCATTGCACAGCGGGTGGCGAGGGCATACCGCTCGGTGGGCTTTTCGGCGGCGTGCGCTCTGGCCGGCACCCCCCCTTGGGAGCTCGAGGCGTGGGTGCTCGCCAGAGTGTACGAGTGGACGGCGCGTCGGAAAGCGCTGGGAGAGCGCCCCGTCGCTCAAGAGCGGGAGGCCGTACGGCGGGAGGCGAGGGACGCCATCTTCGTCCACTGGACGGATGACCTCGCCACCGCCACCTTTGGCCGTCGGACGCTGGACGCGCTCGGTCCAGTTCTGCGAGACTGGCTCGAGCGGCCACACGGTTTCCTCTCTTTCCGTCTGGTCCAGGTGCTGTCAGGGCATGGCTGCTTTGGCTCGCACCTGCACAGGATCGGGAGGGAGGAAGCCCCAGCGTGCCACGACTGCGGCGCGGCGGAGGACACGGCGCAGCACACCCTGGAGGTGTGCCCGGCTTGGTCTGAGCCGCGCCGCAGTCTGATTGCGGAGATCGGCCGGGACCTCTCGCTTCCCGGCGTGGTTCGTTCCATGCTGGGGAGCGAGGAGGCTTGGGCCGCGGTCGCCTCCTTCTGCGAGGACGTCATTTCGCAGAAGGAGGCGGCGGAGCGCGCGCGTGAGGACGACCCTCTCGCTGCGCCGCTCCGCAGGCGAAGAAGAGGTCGGAGAAGACGCCATCTTCTCCCTCCTCTTGGTGGTGTTGGGCGGGCGACAGGCGCGGGGGTGCCTCCGCCCGCATTGCACTCCACACCACCTCCGCCGGACATTCCCAACCCTCCCCCCCTGGGGAGGACTTGAGGGGCCTGCCGCGAAGGCGGGCGATCGTCGGAGGGGACTGGATGTAAAGGCTACGCCGGTTTCCCAGTCCCCTCCAGTCAGACGATGCGGGAATGCCGCTGGGTTATTTTAGTGGGTATACCGGGCTTGCCCGGGGAGTCCCACATAACCCCCCATTCCCCCAAATGGGCGGGTATGCGTAATAGCATTTTTTCCCAGCGCAAACAAAAAAAAAAAAAAAAAAAAAAAAAAAAAAAAAAAAAAAAAAAAAAAAAGGTTAGGTTAGGTTAGGTTAGGTTAGGTTAGGTTAGGTTAGGTTGGGGGGGGGGACGGATGACCTCGCCACCGCCACCTTTGGCCGTCGGACGCTGGACGCGCTCGGTCCAGTTCTGCGAGACTGGCTCGAGCGGCCACACGGTTTCCTCTCTTTCCGTCTGGTCCAGGTGCTGTCAGGGCATGGCTGCTTTGGCTCGCACCTGCACAGGATCGGGAGGGAGGAAGCCCCAGCGTGCCACGACTGCGGCGCGGCGGAGGACACGGCGCAGCACACCCTGGAGGTGTGCCCGGCATGGTCTGAGCCGCGCCGCAGCCTGATTGCGGAGATCGGCCAGGACCTCTCGCTTCCCGGCGTGGTTCGTTCCATGCTGGGGAGCGAGGAGGCTTGGGCCGCGGTCGCCTCCTTCTGCGAGGACGTCATTTCGCAGAAGGAGGCGGCGGAGCGCGCGCGTGAGGACGACCCTCTCGCTGCGCCGCTCCGCAGGCGAAGAAGAGGTCGGAGAAGACGCCATCTTCTCCCTCCTCTTGGTGGTGTTGGGCGGGCGACAGGCGCGGGGGTGCCTCCGCCCGCATTGCACTCCACACCACCTCCGCCGGACATTCCCAACCCTCCCCCCCTGGGGAGGACTTGAGGGGCCTGCCGCGAAGGCGGGCGATCGTCGGAGGGGACTGGATGTAAAGGCTACGCCGGTTTCCCAGTCCCCTCCAGTCAGACGATGCGGGAATACCGCTGGGTTATTTTAGTGGGTATACCGGGCTTGCCCGGGGAGTCCCACATAACCCCCCATTCCCCCAAATGGGCGGGTATGCGTAATAGCATTTTTTCCCAGCGCAAACAAAAAAAAAAAAAAAAAAAAAAAAAAAAAAAAAAAAAAAAGGTTAGGTTGGGGGACCCCCCACAGTGCTTACGTCCTCGTCGTGTCCCCTGGAAACGACCCAGTCCTGACCACCGTAACGGAGTGGCAGGCTGGGCTCGGCTAAAGTGCACTGTGCATCGTAGCAACTCACCAACTCGTCTTGCGTGCTGCGAATTTGCTGGAGGCTATGCCTAAACCACCGCGGGACGCCCACGGGCGTTACCAAAAAGGCCCTTCTCAGGGCCAACCAAAAGGCCCTTCTCAGGGCCAACCAAAAGGCCCTTCTCAGGGCCAACCCAAAGGCCCTTTTCAGGGCCAATCTGACGCCGAAGCGTCTGAAGCCAGCCGCGCGCCGTCTGCTGCGAGCTTCTTCGGGGGGGTTGAGCTGACGTCGGAGGATTCTGGCGATGAGTCCGCCAGCTCAACCGTCTCTGAGGCGGGTATGTCGCGCAAGCGCGCATACAGAAAGGAGGGGTCCGAGGGTTCCTCGGCGTCGGGGTCGGCGAAACGTAGGGCCAAGAAGCCTGCGATGGCCGCGGACTCCCACGTCGTGGGCCTTGCGGACGCACAACGCCAGTTGGACCTGGCTCGGCGGGAGCAAGTCCAACAGGAGCTAGAGGAGCGGGTCGCCGCTAAGGAGCAGCGGGCGCGTACCGCCCGGGCCAAGTCCGGGTACGGCGCGTCCCGCGTGCTGTACGCCGACCACTCCTTGGCCGAACTGGCACGGATGGCGGAAGAGGACGAGCAGGAGATAGCGGAGGTCGCCTGCAAGTCCTCAAATCTGAAGGGAACCTTCCAGAAGGCCCTCAAATGCCGCGCCGCGAGCATGCGCGGCATCGTCGAGGAGCTCGTTCAGAGGAAGGCGACCGACGAGACGCGGCAACTGCAGGCGAGGGTCGATCGCCTGCAGTTGGAGGTCAGCCAGCTTCACCAGAAGCTGGCCGACGCCACCGCCCGGCCGAACCAGGCCGCACCGCCGCCTGTGGTGGAGGCCCCCTCCTCCAACCTAGAGGATACCATCCGAAAGGTTATAATGGAGGAACGGGCCTTCACCAGAGCCTGCATCGCAGGCATTGAGGACCGGCTCTTGCCGGAGAAGCGCCTCCGACCGCCACTTGCGGCGGATGGGCGGCGAGAGCTGGGGCCATCCTCGCAAGGGGGGGACACCCTTCCTCCGGCCGCCGAGCCTTCCAGCTCGTCGCAGACGGCTGGAAAGGGAGAGGGGAAGGGGAAGGGAAAGGGCAAAAAGGCGGCGTCGGCCGCCTCCGCCGCCCCCGCCGCCCCCGCCGCCCCCGCCACCCCCGCCGCCGCGACCCTTCCCCCTTCCGCCACTCCGTCCAGCCAGGAGGGTTGGACCGAGGTGGTCAGGAAGGGGAAGGGAAAGGGCAAAAAGGCGGCGCCGGCCGCCCCTGCCGCCCCCGCCGCTGCGACTCCCAGTCAGCCGCAGACTGGCAGAAGCAAGAGGAAGGGGAAAAGGAGAGGGGGGAAAAGGGGCAAACTCGTCCCCCCAAAGACTGCAGCCGTCGTGGTGACGCTCACCGCAGAGGCCGCGGAGCGGGGCGAGACGTACGCGTCCATATTGGTGCGGGCGCGTGCCAACGCTGATCCCACCCAACTGGGGATCAGCGGGGTCTCCTGCCGGCGGACCCAAACCGGGGCTCGAATCTTCGAGTTCCCGGGGGCGGAGGGCAACACCAGCGCTGACCTCTTCGCAGCCAAGCTGCAGGAGGCCATAGCGGACTCGGCGAAGGTGGCCCGCCCGGTGAAGACGGCGGCCTTAGAGGTGACCGACCTCGACGATTCGGTCACCAAAGAGGAGGTGGTGGCGGCGGTCGCGGCGATTGGGGGCTGCAGCGTCGCAGCGGTGCAAGGCCGGGACATCAGACCCGGCCGCGGCGGCATGGGCACCATTCGGCTCGAGTGCCCGGTCGCCGCTGCCAAGGCCGTCCTCGGAAGGGGACGGCTGTGCGTCGGTTTCAGCTCGGGTGCAGTCCGAGCACTTGCGGACCAACCAATGCGGTGCTTCCGGTGCTTCGGCATCGGACACACCCGGGCCCTCTGTCCGTCCACGGTCGACAGGTCGGACTGTTGCTACCGCTGCGGCAAGGACGGGCACAAAGCCGCCTCCTGCACGGTCGCTAAGCCGCACTGTGCAGCGTGTGCCGCCAGTGGCCGCCCGGCGGGCCATATGATGAAGGGGAGGACGTGTAATCCTCCCCTTAAGAAGGGCAAAGGGCAGGCGCCGATCAGGCCTGCTCTTAGCGCCGTCGTTCCCGTGGCGGGAACCTCGGTGGCTGCGGAGGAGGTGGGTGCGATGTCCGACTGATGGATAGGGTCATCGAACATCGCATTCTCCAGGCGAACATCAACCACTGCCGGGCAGCCCAGGACCTGCTGATGCAGACCATGGCTGAGTGGTTGGTGGACTTGGCGGTGGTCGCCGAGCCCTACTCGGTCCCTGGCAATTGGCTGGGCGACCGGGACGGCCTGGTGGCAATGGTGTCGCGGTCTTCCACGGACTCCCCTCCCCTCTCGCTCTTAGAGAGGGGTCCGGGATACGTGGCCGCCGCGTGGGGGAGTGTGGCCCTAGTTGGGGTCTATTTCTCCCCAAACCGCCCTCTCTCAGACTTTGAGGACTTCCTGGAGGTCCTCACTGCAGTCGTGGGGAGGGCGGCGCCGCGCCAGGTCGTCGTGTTAGGCGACCTAAACGCCAAGTCGGCGGCCTGGGGCAACCCGGCTGCCTCTTGCGACGTCCGGGGGCGCGCCGTCGAGTTTTGGGCGACGTCGTGCGGTGTGTCCCTCCTCAACAGGGGGGCGGTCCACACGTGTGTGCGGCAACGGGGAGGGTCGGTGGTTGACGTGTCGTTCGCCACCCCCGTACTAGCCGCACGCATCGCGAACTGGCGGGTGGAGATGGTGGAAACCTTGTCGGACCACCGATATGTGCGGTTCGACATCTCCACCGAGAGTCCCCGGGGGGGGATGGCCCGCTCTGATGGGTCTCCCTTCCCCCGGTGGGCTCTCACTCGCCTGGACCGGGAGGCAGCCAGGGAGGCGGCCTTCCTCCAGGACTGGCTGTCGCCCCCTGTTGGGGCCCTGGACGTCGACGCCGCAGCGGTCATGCTCGGGGGATCCCTGACCGAGGTGTGCAACTCCAGCATGCCTCGCTCTCGCCGTCCGCCTCCCCGTCGCGCCGTCTATTGGTGGACGGAGGAACTGGCGGGGCTCCGTGCCGTCTGTGTGGCGGCCAGAAGGGCCTACACGCGGAGCCGTCGGCGTCGGCGCGGCGCCCGTAGTCAGACAGACGAGGACTGCCTCTACGCCTCGTACAGAGAGGCGATAGCGGCCCTCAAGTCGGCTATGTGCGCCGCCAAGGACTCGGCGGGAGCCGAGATGCTGGAGGGTCTCGACAGGGATCCGTACGGGAGGCCATACAAGGCGGCGCGGAACAAGCTGCGCCCCCATGGTCCCCCGCTGACGGAAACCCTCGAGCCGGCACTGCTGGATGGGGTGGTCCGGTCCCTGTTCCCGCGCAGGACCGACTTCTCCCCACCAGCAATGGATCCCCCGCAGAGTGCGGCGGCCTCACCGCAGGAAGAGGTCCCCCCGGTGACTGCGGAGGAGTTCCACGCGGGAGTCGTAGGCCTCCGCGCCAAAAAGACGGCCCCTGGACCGAACGGCGTCCCGGCACGGGTGGTGGCCATAGCTGCCACTCAAATGGAGGACAGGTTTCGGGACCTTTTCAGCGCGTGCTTGACGGCTGGAAGGTTCCCGAAACTTTGGAAGGAGGGGCGGCTGTGCCTCCTCCGTAAAGAGGGGCGCCCGGTCGATTCCCCCTCGGCATACCGGCCCATCGTACTTCTCGATGAGGTCGGTAAAATGTTCGAGGGGATCATCGCCCGCCGGCTCAACAGCCATCTGCGGAGGGAGGGGCCGGACCTGTCGGACGCCCAGTTCGGTTTCCGTCGGGGCCGGTCCACCATCGACGCCCTGGCCGTACTGAAGGCCCAGGTGAAGGAGGCGGTGGAGGTGGGGGACGGAGTGTTGGCGGTGTCATTCGACATAGCCAACGCCTTCAACTCCGTCCCCCACTCGACTATACTGGAGGCACTCCGGTATCACAGAGTGCCCCAGTACTTGAGGGGCCTCCTGGCCAACTACTTGGAGGACCGTGAGGTCCTCCTTGTAGACAAAACGGCCAGGTTGAGGCGATACGGCGCGGAGTCCGGTGTTCCGCAGGGGTCGGTTCTGGGGCCCACCCTGTGGAACATCGGGTTCGATTGGCTCCTGCGGGGGGCGCTCCTCCCGGGCACGAGTGTCATCTGCTACGCGGACGACACTCTTCTCACTGCCCGGGGGAAGAACTTTGGGGAGGCGGCCTGTCTGGCATCGGCTGGCGGGTCCTTGGTGGCGGGGAGGATCCGCCGCCTGGGGTTGAGGGTGGCGCTGAACAAGACCGAGGCCGTATTCTTCCGCGGGCCTCGGCAGCGCTGCCCACCTGACGCCCACATAGCCGTGGAGGGCGTCAGAGTGGAAATCCGGCCCCAGATGAAGTATCTGGGCCTGGTGCTGGACAGCGGGTGGCGCTTCGGCCCGCACTTCAGCGGGCTGTCGACGCGCCTGCTGAGGGCCGCTGACGCCCTCTCGTGGCTCCTCCCCAACCTGGGAGGTCCCAGCGCACGATGCCGGCGTCTGTATGCCGGCATCCTGCGGAGCATGGCCCTCTACGGGGCCCCCATCTGGGCGGACTCCCTTCGCAGGAGGGAGAATGCCACCGCTCTCCGCAGGCCGCAAAGGGCCATTGCACAGCGGGTGGCGAGGGCATACCGCTCAGTGGGCTTTTCGGCGGCGTGCGCTCTGGCCGGCACCCCCCCTTGGGAGCTCGAGGCGTGGGTGCTCGCCAGAGTGTACGAGTGGACGGCGCGTCGGAAGGCGCTGGGGGAGCGCCCCGTCGCTCAAGAGCGGGAGGCCGTACGGCGGGAGGCGAGGGACGCCATCGTCGTCCACTGGACGGACGACCTCGCCACCGCCACCTTTGGCCGTCGGACGCTGGACGCGCTCGGTCCAGTTCTGCGAGACTGGCTCGAGCGGCCACACGGTTTCCTCTCTTTCCGTCTGGTCCAGGTGCTGTCAGGGCATGGCTGCTTTGGCTCGCACCTGCACAGGATCGGGAGGGAGGAAGCCCCAGCGTGCCACGACTGCGGCGCGGCGGAGGACACGGCGCAGCACACCCTGGAGGTGTGCCCGGCTTGGTCTGAGCCGCGCCGCAGCCTGATTGCGGAGATCGGCCAGGACCTCTCGCTTCCCGGCGTGGTTCGTTCCATGCTGGGGAGCGATGAGGCTTGGGCCGCGGTCGCCTCCTTCTGCGAGGACGTCATTTCGCAGAAGGAGGCGGCGGAGCGCGCGCGTGAGGACGACCCTCTCGCTGCGCCGCTCCGCAGGCGAAGAAGAGGTCGGAGAAGACGCCATCTTCTCCCTCCTCTTGGTGGTGTTGGGCGGGCGACAGGCGCGGGGGTGCCTCCGCCCGCATTGCACTCCACACCACCTCCGCCGGACATTCCCAACCCTCCCCCCCTGGGGAGGACTTGAGGGGCCTGCCGCGAAGGCGGGCGATCGTCGGAGGGGACTGGATGTAAAGGCTACGCCGGTTTCCCAGTCCCTCTCCAGTCAGACGATGCGGGAATGCCGCTGGGTTATTTTAGTGGGTATACCGGGCTTGCCCGGGGAGTCCCACATAACCCCCCATTCCCCCAAATGGGCGGGTATGCGTAATAGCATTTTTTCCCAGCGCAAACAAAAAAAAAAAAAAAAAAAAAAAAAAAAGGTTAGGTTAGGTTAGGTTGGGGTGCGCGGTCAGATACCTCCACGTGTGCCTGGTGGCTACTGGTCCCTCCGGATACGTTCGAGGGGAAGAGTAGCTGTTGGGCCGGTGCACCCTGGGTACGGGCAATAATATCTCTTAGGAGATAGTATTATAGGAGATATTATTGCCTGTAGCAAAACTCTGACCAAGGGGGGGGTGGCCAGGTTGGCCAGGGGGGTGCTCTTCGCCGTCCCTCTGAGTTAGCAGAGGGACGGGTTGAACGAGCCTTTCAGGGGCGACGGGTTTGTCAGTTGGCAATAGTTGGCTGGCAGACACGGTGTGACTCGGCACCACCGTTCGCCCCGACCCGTAATCCTCAGTTAGAGGACCGGGGGTCTTGGCTTAGCCGCCCGGATCACGAGCGAAATCTCTATAAACTTCTCACGGAATCCCAAGCTGCTACGCACGGCGAAGGGATGAATGGCTGACCGTGTAACGTTCTTCGGAACATCAGTCTCGAGTGCGGAACCACCCGTCAGGATACCGGCCGACCTCCTGACGTATGTAGGCTTATCCGGGTACAGGGGGCACTGCCCGGATGGACGTTTTATTTCCCCCATACTCGTGGGAACTTGTATGGATTTAAAATTACAAAACAAAACTGACGATAAGGTGGGTGCGGGGTCGGATAGCGACACCGCATCGAGGACGACGAGGGCGTCCGCTCGTAAAGAGCGCGACGCGGAGACTAAGGAGGTGGAAGCGGTGTCGGACTCTGACACCGCTTCCAGCATGATCACGGTGGACGCGGAGTTTGCGGAGAGTGAATTCTTCCGCCGCAAACGGTCGCGTCCGGAGAGTCATTCGGGTTCGGACTCGAACCCGAGTGATGAGGAGCCCCTCTCATTGCTGTCTGCAAAGGCGGCTAGCAAGAGGGGCAGAGGTAGGCCTTCGTCCACAGGCCAATACGTTGGCTTGGCGAAGGCCAAGAAGGAGTTGGCGGCCGCGCAGCAGGCCGAAAAATTAATGGAGGAGGAGCGGCGGATTGTCGAGCTGACCCAGAAGGTGTCCACCGGAAGGGTTACTCGGCTGTCCAATTCCTCCTCCTCTATAGGCGAGAGGGACGCGGAGGACATGTCCGCAACGGAGCTGCACACCAAGCTCCAGGACGCCGTGGCGACCATTAAAACGGTCGCCGGGGTGTCCAAGGGCCTTAAAGGCACTTGCCAGAGGGCCCTCAAGGAGGCTGTGGCGTCTATAGTGGAAGCCGCAGAGGTATTGATGACGCGCACAGCTTCGGAGGAGGTAGCCAGGTTGCGGGCAGAAAACGCCCGCCTTGCGGCCCAGCTCGCCGAGCTCCGGAAGGAGCACGATGAGTTTCGGGCCGACCTGGCAAAGGACCGCCAAGAGCGCATGCGTGCGGAGGCGGGCCTTACCGTGCGGTCAGTCGCCGGTGAGGAGTCGGAGGTGGTTCGCTTCTTCCGGACGGAGATGGCGAGCTTTAACGCTCGATTCTCCGTCCTGGAGAGCAAGATCCTGCGGCCACCTCTGGCTGGAGACCGAAAGAGAGTTGAGCAAGTCCCGGCGAGTTATGCGGCTAAAGTCGCAACGCCGCGTCCGCCGGTGCAGCCTAGCCAGATGGCCTCCCCGGCCTCAGCTGCGTCGACCTCTGCGGCCCCGGCCTCGGCTGTTTCGGCCCCGGGAGGAAAAAAGCCTCAACGAGGCAATAAGAAGAAGGATAAGGGGGCGTCGCGGGCTGCCGCGCAGGTAGCAACTGCCCCTGCAGCTTCCGCCCCTGCGGTTTCCGCCCTTGCGGCTTCCGCCCCTGCCGGTGCCCAGCGACAACCCTCACCCACACCGGGTGAGTGGCAGGTCGCGGGTGCCAAAAAGAAGAAAAGGAAGGCCAGGAAGTCTGCAAAGAAAAGGGCGGAGAAGGCGAAAAAGGCGGCCAAGCAGCAGGCGGCGAGGCTTCGTGCCCCTCATTCCGCGGCTGTAGTGATTACGCTACAGCCCGGAGCGGAGGAGAAGGGCAAGACATACGCTGGTGTCTTGGCGGAGGCCAAGTCGAAGATCGACCTGGGGGAGCTCGGCATCGAGGGTGTCCGTTGCAAGTCAACGGCAACGGGTGCCCGCATGCTGGAGCTCCCGGGTGCCTCCAGCGGTGAAAAGGCGGACGCCCTCGCTGAAAAGTTGAGGGCGACGTTCCCCGCCGAGGAAGTAAAGATCTCCAGGCCCGTCAAGTGCGCAGACTTGCGAATCACGGGCCTGGACGATTCTGTTACCGCTGGGGAGGTCGTGGCTGCCATCGCCAAGACCACAGGCTGCCCCTCGAACCAGGTGAGGCCCGGGGCGATTACACCGGGTTTCACTGGTTTGGGGACCATCGTGGTGGCCTGTCCTGTTGAGGCAGCACAGAAGCTGGCCGGAGGCCAAAGGCTGCTTGTGGGGTGGGTGTCGGCGCAGGTGAAGGTGCTGAAGCCGAGGCCACTGAGGTGCTTCCGTTGTCGTGTCGACGGACACGTCGTTGTGCGGTGCACCTCGGGGGCCTGCTACGGTGAAGGCTGTTACGCCTGTGGCCAGCCCGGACACAAGGCCGGCTCATGTAAGGCCACGCCGCACTGTCTTGTGTGTGCGGCGGCGGGCAAGCCGGCGGAGCACCGGGTGGGCGGCGGAGCCTGCGCCGGCCCAGCAAAGACAAAGAAAAAGAGGACCCGAGGAGGAGGAGGCCGTGGCAAGAAAGCCGCGGCCGCAGCAGCTACTTCGCAGCCGGTTCAACAACCGGCTGCTAAACAGGCACTGCAAGGAGGGGAGAGGGCGGATATGGACTGTCATTAATGGCTCCATACATCCGCCTCCTCCAAGCAAACATCAACCATTGCGCCAGAGCTCAGGACCTTCTGCTCCAGAGCATGGCGCAATGGATGATCAACGTGGCGGTGGTCGCCGAGCCGTACTTCGTTCCACCCCGGGATGACTGGGTTGGTGACATGGACGGCTTGGTGGCCCTGATAGTGTCACAGGCCGCCACTGGCTCTCCGTCCATCGACAATATCACTCGTGGACGGGGATTCGTGGCGGCCCTGCTGGAGGACCTCCTTGCAGTGGGTGTGTATTTCTCCCCCAATAAATCGCTCGCCGACTTTGAGGACTTTTTGGGGGAGCTGGGCGTCGTCGTCGGCCGCGGCCATCCTCGCCCCGTGCTCGTTGCTGGGGATTTCAACGCCAAGTCTACGGCTTGGGGTTCCCCGGCCACGGATGCGCGGGGTGAGGTGCTGGAGGAGTGGGCCCTGGGATTGGGCCTACAGATCCTCAACCGCGGCTCCGTGGACACGTGCGTGCGACAGCGGGGTGGCTCCATCGTGGACATTTCGTTCGCGAGCCCCGCGCTTGCACGCCGTGTCCAGGGCTGGCGCGTCATGGAGGGGGTGGAGACGCTGTCGGATCACAGGTACATCCGATTCGGCGTCGCCGCCCAGACCTCTGACGCCTCGGCCCGTACGGTCCCGGGCGGGATCGGTCCGCGTTGGGCGCTAAAACGGCTGGACAGGGATGCACTCCTGGAGGCCTCGATCGTGCAGGCCTGGGTGTCAGCACCGGACAGGCCTGTCGATATCGACGTGGAGGCGGAGTGGCTCCGGGAGGCCATGTCGCACATTTGTGACGTGGCAATGCCCCGGGTCCAGGCCGTACCTGCCAAGCGCCAGGTGTACTGGTGGTCGCAGGACATTGCGCTCTTGCGCCGCGCGTGCGTTGAGGTGCGACGCCGGTACGCCAGGCTACGCAGGAGGCGCCGCCGCGCTCCTGATGCGGCGGCTGCGGAGGCGGAACTGTACGAGGGGTACAGGGAGGCGAAGACCGCCCTCCAGAGGGCTATCTCGGAGGCCAAAAATGCGGCCTACGAGACGCTGCTCGAGACTCTGGACCGTGACCCGTGGGGGCGCCCATACCTTATGGTACGGGGCAAATTACGCCCGTGGGCCCCCCCACTGACCCAGAGTCTCCGACCGCAGCTTCTGGAGGGAGTGGTGAGCGCTCTGTTCCCTTCCAGGGCGGAGCATACACCACCGCCCATGGTTCCGCCTCGATTGGCGCCTGATGCGGACGAACGCGACGACGACGACGTACCTGAGGTGACCCGGCTAGAGCTGAGAGCGGCGGTGCGGAGGCTTCAAGCCAAAAACACCGCTCCGGGCCCAGACGGCATACCTGGCCGTGTATGGGTCCTAGCTCTCAGGGCTCTCGGGCCTCGACTGAGAGGGCTCTTTAGCGCATGCTGCGAGCGGGGCCAGTTTCCTCTCCGGTGGAAAACCGGGAAGCTGGTCCTGCTCAGGAAGGAGGGGCGCCCCGCAGACTCACCGTCTGCGTACCGCCCCATCGTGTTGCTGGACGAGGTGGGCAAGCTCTTCGAGAGAGTCATTGCAGACCGCCTCGTCACGCACATGACTGGGGTGGGGCCGGACTTGGCGGAAAACCAGTTCGGTTTCCGCCGCGGGCGCTCCACAGTGGACGCGATCATGCGCGTAAGGGCCCAAGCGGAGGAAGCAGTCGCCCAGGGTGAGGTCGTCTTGGCGGTGTCTCTCGACATCGCCAACGCCTTTAACACCTTGCCCTGGAGTTGCATTAGGGCGGCACTCGAATACCATCGGGTGCCGACCTACCTCCGCCGCATTGTCGGGGCCTATTTGGCAGAGAGAGCCGTAATCTACCCGGGTCGGGAAGGATGGGGTCGGCGAGAGATGTCGTGCGGTGTCCCACAGGGTTCGGTCCTAGGGCCGCTCCTGTGGAACATCGGTTACGACTGGGTGCTGCGCGGTGCGTTCCTCTCCGGTGTCGGCGTGACCTGCTACGCCGACGACACGCTGGTCACAGCGCGGGGAGGGACACACCGGCAGGCGGCCATTTTGGCCACAGCTGGGGTTGCGCAAGTCGTCGATAGGATCCGACGATTGGGTCTCGAGGTGGCCCTGCGGAAGTCCGAGGCCCTGTGTTTCCACGGGCCCCGGAAGGGACCACCCTCGGGATCCCACATTGTCGTGGGAGGCGTCCGCATCGGTGTCGAGTCGACGATGAAGTACCTGGGACTCGTCCTCGACAGCCGATGGGACTTTGGGCCGCATTTTCGGCAGTTGACCCCCAAACTAATGGGAGCAGCGGCTGCGCTTTCGCGGCTGCTGCCCAATTTGGGGGGGCCCAATGCCTCCTGCCGGAGACTCTACTCGGGGATCGTACGATCCATGGCCCTCTACGGGTCGCCGATTTGGGCGGACACCCTGACGGCCCGCAACGTCGCTATCCTGCGGAGACCGCAGCGGGCGATGGCCGTCAGGGTGATAAGGGGGTATCGTACGATCTCCTTCGAGGCGGCGAGTCTTTTGGCCGGATCCGTGCCCTGGGATCTGGAGGCGAGAGCCCTCGCGCTGAGATATCGTCAGCGCGAGGAGGCGCCTGAGCGGAGCGAGCTCCGCCAGATCCTGCTGGACGAGTGGAGGGAGCGACTTGCGCAACCCAGCGCGGGGCACGCCGCGATAGCGGCGGTAAGACCCGTGATGGAGGAGTGGCTGGAGAGGCGTCACGGCGCCCTCAGCTTCCGGCTGACGCAGGTACTCTCGGGACACGGCTGTTTCGGGAAGTACCTGTGTCGTATAGGCCGGGAGCAGACGCCCGGTTGTCACCACTGCGACTGCCCCGAGGACACGGCGCTGCACACTTTGCAGGCGTGTCCAGCATGGGGGTCGCAGCGCCGCGAGCTAGTCGCGGCGATCGGCGGTGACCTCTCGCTTCCGGCCGTGGTTCTGTCCATGGTCGGGAGCGAGACTGCGTGGGAAGCCATCGCCTCCTTTTGCGAGGGGGTGATGGCGACCAAGGAGGTAGCGGAGAGGGAGAGGGAGGCCGCTTCTTCTCTCCCTTCTCGCGCTAGACGCACCGGGCGCCGGGGGGCGCGTGATGATCTCCGGCCACCCTAGTGAGTGGCCTGCGGGCGGCGGGTTGGGGAACCCGTCGCCCGACCAGTAACGGGCCCAGGGAGGATGGCGCGTCTTGTCCTGCGCGCGCCTCTCGGACGGATGTGGGGCAGGGGAGCAACTGCCCCACCACAGGAGGGGTCCACCAGAAGTAGCTGGTGGACCGAGACCTGTCGGGGTCGCGGTGCATGCAACAGCGAATCCCGTGACCCCGGCCTTAGGTCAGAAGGAGGGACACCGTGGGGTTTTAGCCAGTAAGAGTCTGGCACACCCCCCCGTCTTCCCCAGACGGGGGATAGTCCATGAGGATTTCCCCACGTGAGAAAAAAAAAAAAAAAAAAAAAAAAAAAAAAAGGTTAGGTTAGGTTAGGTTAGGTTAGGTTAGGTTAGGTTAGGTTGGTCCTGGGGGACCCCCCACAGTGCTTACGTCCTCGTCGTGTCCCCTGGAAACGACCCAGTCCTGACCACCGTAACGGAGTGGCAGGCTGGGCTCGGCTAAAGTGCACTGTGAATCGTAGCGACATTCTTGCCTTGCGTGCTACGAACTTGTTCGGAGGCCATGCCTAATCCACCGCGGGACGCCCACGGGCGTTACCAAAAAGGTCCTTCTCAGGGCCAACCAAAAGGCCCTTCTCAGGGCCAACCAAAAGGCCCTTCTAAGGGCCAACCAAAAGGCCCTTCTCAGGGCCAACCCAAAGGCCCTTTTCAGGGCCAATCTGACGCCGAAGCGTCTGAAGGTAGCCGCGCGCCGTCTGCTGCGAGCTTCTTCGGGGGGGTTGAGCTGACGTCGGAGGATTCTGGCGATGAGTCCGCCAGCTCAACCGTCTCTGAGGCGGGTATGTCGCGCAAGCGCGCATACAGAAAGGAGGGGTCCGAGGGTTCCTCGGCGTCGGGGTCGGCGAAACGTAGGGCCAAGAAGCCTGCGATGGCCGCGAACTCCCACGTCGTGGGCCTTGCGGACGCACAACGCCAGTTGGACCTGGCTCGGCGGGAGCAAGTCCAACAGGAGCTAGAGGAGCGGGTCGCCGCCAAGGAGCAGCGGGCGCGTACCGCCCGGGCCAAGTCCGGGTACGGCGCGTCCCGCGTGCTGTACGCCGACCACTCCTTGGCCGAACTGGCACGGATGGCGGAAGAGGACGAGCAGGAGATAGCGGAGGTCGCCTGCAAGTCCTCAAATCTGAAGGGAACCTTCCAGAAGGCCCTCAAATGCCGCGCCGCGAGCATGCGCGGCATCGTCGAGGAGCTCGTTCAGAGGAAGGCGACCGACGAGACGCGGCAACTGCAGGCGAGGGTCGATCGCCTGCAGTTGGAGGTCAGCCAGCTTCACCAGAAGCTGGCCGACGCCACCGCCCGGCCGAACCAGGCCGCACCGCCGCCTGTGGTGGAGGCCCCCTCCTCCAACCTAGAGGATACCATCCGAAAGGTTATAATGGAGGAACGTGCCTTCACCAGAGCCTGCATCGCAGGCATTGAGGACCGGCTCTTGCCGGAGAAGCGCCTCCGACCGCCACTTGCGGCGGATGGGCGGCGAGAGCCGGGGCCATCCTCGCAAGGGGGGGACACCCTTCCTCCGGCCGCCACGCCTTCCAGCTCGTCGCAGACGGCTGGAAAGGGTGAGGGGAAGGGGAAGGGGAAGGGAAAGGGCAAAAAGGCAGCGTCGGCCGCCTCCGTCGCCCCAGCCGCCCCCCCCGCCCCCGCAACCCCCGCCGCCGCGACCCTTCCCCCTTCCGCCACTCCATCCAGCCAGGAGGGTTGGACCGAGGTGGTCAGGAAGGGGAAGGGAAAGGGCAAAAAGGCGGCGCCGGCCGCCCCTGCCGCCCCCGCCGCTGCGACTCCCAGTCAGCCGCAGACTGGCAGAAGCAAGAGGAAGGGGAAAAGGAGAGGGGGGAAAAGGGGCAAACTCGTCCCCCCAAAGACTGCAGCCGTCGTGGTGACGCTCACCGCAGAGGCCGCGGAGCGGGGCGAGACGTACGCGTCCATATTGCTGCGGGCGCGTGCCAACGCTGATCCCACCCAACTGGGGATCAGCGGGGTCTCCTGCCGGCGGACCCAAACCGGGGCTCGAATCTTCGAGTTCCCGGGGGCGGAGGGCAACACCAGCGCTGACCTCTTCGCAGCCAAGCTGCAGGAGGCCATAGCGGACTCGGCGAAGGTGGCCCGCCCGGTGAAGACGGCGGCCTTAGAGGTGACCGACCTCGACGATTCGGTCACCAAAGAGGAGGTGGTGGCGGCGGTCGCGGCGATTGGGGGCTGCAGCGTCGCAGCGGTGCAAGGCCGGGACATCAGACCCGGCCGCGGCGGCATGGGCACCATTCGGCTCGAGTGCCCGGTCGCCGCTGCCAAGGCCGTCCTCGGAAGGGGACGGTTGTGCGTGGGGTTCAGCTCGGGTGCAGTCCGGGCACTTGCAGACCAACCACTGCGGTGCTTCAGGTGCTTCGGCATCGGACACACCCGGGCCCTCTGTCCGTCCACGGTCGACAGGTCGGACAGCTGCTACCGCTGCGGCAAGGACGGGCACAAAGCCGCCTCCTGCACGGTCGGTACGCCGCACTGTGCAGCGTGTGCTGCCAGTGGCCGCCCGGCGGGCCATATGATGAAGGGGAGGACGTGTAATCCTCCCCTCAAGAAGGGCAAAGGGCAGGCGCCGATTAGGCCTGCTCTTAGCGCCGTCGTTCCCGTGGCGGGAACCTCGGTGGCTGCGGAGGAGGTGGGTGCGATGTCCGACTGATGGATAGGGTCATCGAACATCGCATTCTCCAGGCGAACATCAACCACTGCCGGGCAGCCCAGGACCTGCTGATGCAGACCATGGCTGAGTGGTTGGTGGACTTGGCGGTGGTCGCCGAGCCCTACTCGGTCCCTGGCAATTGGCTGGGCGACCGGGACGGCCTGGTGGCAATGGTGTCGCGGTCTTCCACGGACTCCCCTCCCCTCTCGCTCTTAGAGAGGGGTCCGGGATACGTGGCCGCCGCGTGGGGGAGTGTGGCCCTAGTTGGGGTCTATTTCTCCCCAAACCGCCCTCTCTCAGACTTTGAGGACTTCCTGGAGGTCCTCACTGCAGTCGTGGGGAGGGCGGCGCCGCGCCAGGTCGTCGTGTTAGGCGACCTAAACGCCAAGTCGGCGGCCTGGGGCAACCCGGCTGCCTCTTGCGACGTCCGGGGGCGCGCCGTCGAGTTTTGGGCGACGTCGTGCGGTGTGTCCCTCCTCAACAGGGGGGCGGTCCACACGTGTGTGCGGCAACGGGGAGGGTCGGTGGTTGACGTGTCGTTCGCCACCCCCGTACTAGCCGCACGCATCGCGAACTGGCGGGTGGAGATGGTGGAAACCTTGTCGGACCACCGATATGTGCGGTTCGACATCTCCACCGAGAGTCCCCGGGGGGGGATGGCCCGCTCTGATGGGTCTCCCTTCCCCCGGTGGGCTCTCACTCGCCTGGACCGGGAGGCAGCCAGGGAGGCGGCCTTCCTCCAGGACTGGCTGTCGCCCCCTGTTGGGGCCCTGGACGTCGACGCCGCAGCGGTCATGCTCGGGGGATCCCTGACCGAGGTGTGCAACTCCAGCATGCCTCGCTCTCGCCGTCCGCCTCCCCGTCGCGCCGTCTATTGGTGGACGGAGGAACTGGCGGGGCTCCGTGCCGTCTGTGTGGCGGCCAGAAGGGCCTACACGCGGAGCCGTCGGCGTCGGCGCGGCGCCCGTAGTCAGACAGACGAGGACCGCCTCTACGCCTCGTACAGAGAGGCGATAGCGGCCCTCAAGTCGGCTATGTGCGCCGCCAAGGACTCGGCGGGAGCCGAGATGCTGGAGGGTCTCGACAGGGATCCGTACGGGAGGCCATACAAGGCGGCGCGGAACAAGCTGCGCCCCCATGGTCCCCCGCTGACGGAAACCCTCGAGCCGGCACTGCTGGATGGGGTGGTCCGGTCCCTGTTCCCGCGCAGGACCGACTTCTCCCCACCAGCAATGGATCCCCCGCAGAGTGCGGCGGCCTCACCGCAGGAAGAGGTCCCCCCGGTGACTGCGGAGGAGTTCCACGCGGGAGTCGTAGGCCTCCGCGCCAAAAAGACGGCCCCTGGACCGAACGGCGTCCCGGCACGGGTGGTGGCCATAGCTGCCACTCAAATGGAGGACAGGTTTCGGGACCTTTTCAGCGCGTGCTTGACGGCTGGAAGGTTCCCGAAACTTTGGAAGGAGGGGCGGCTGTGCCTCCTCCGTAAAGAGGGGCGCCCGGTCGATTCCCCCTCGGCATACCGGCCCATCGTACTTCTCGATGAGGTCGGTAAAATGTTCGAGGGGATCATCGCCCGCCGGCTCAACAGCCATCTGCGGAGGGAGGGGCCGGACCTGTCGGACGCCCAGTTCGGTTTCCGTCGGGGCCGGTCCACCATCGACGCCCTGGCCGTACTGAAGGCCCAGGTGAAGGAGGCGGTGGAGGTGGGGGACGGAGTGTTGGCGGTGTCATTCGACATAGCCAACGCCTTCAACTCCGTCCCCCACTCGACTATACTGGAGGCACTCCGGTATCACAGAGTGCCCCAGTACTTGAGGGGCCTCCTGGCCAACTACTTGGAGGACCGTGAGGTCCTCCTTGTAGACAAAACGGCCAGGTTGAGGCGATACGGCGCGGAGTCCGGTGTTCCGCAGGGGTCGGTTCTGGGGCCCACCCTGTGGAACATCGGGTTCGATTGGCTCCTGCGGGGGGCGCTCCTCCCGGGCACGAGTGTCATCTGCTACGCGGACGACACTCTTCTCACTGCCCGGGGGAAGAACTTTGGGGAGGCGGCCTGTCTGGCATCGGCTGGCGGGTCCTTGGTGGCGGGGAGGATCCGCCGCCTGGGGTTGAGGGTGGCGCTGAACAAGACCGAGGCCGTATTCTTCCGCGGGCCTCGGCAGCGCTGCCCACCTGACGCCCACATAGCCGTGGAGGGCGTCAGAGTGGAAATCCGGCCCCAGATGAAGTATCTGGGCCTGGTGCTGGACAGCGGGTGGCGCTTCGGCCCGCACTTCAGCGGGCTGTCGACGCGCCTGCTGAGGGCCGCTGACGCCCTCTCGTGGCTCCTCCCCAACCTGGGAGGTCCCAGCGCACGATGCCGGCGTCTGTATGCCGGCATCCTGCGGAGCATGGCCCTCTACGGGGCCCCCATCTGGGCGGACTCCCTTCGCAGGAGGGAGAATGCCACCGCTCTCCGCAGGCCGCAAAGGGCCATTGCACAGCGGGTGGCGAGGGCATACCGCTCAGTGGGCTTTTCGGCGGCGTGCGCTCTGGCCGGCACCCCCCCTTGGGAGCTCGAGGCGTGGGTGCTCGCCAGAGTGTACGAGTGGACGGCGCGTCGGAAGGCGCTGGGGGAGCGCCCCGTCGCTCAAGAGCGGGAGGCCGTACGGCGGGAGGCGAGGGACGCCATCGTCGTCCACTGGACGGACGACCTCGCCACCGCCACCTTTGGCCGTCGGACGCTGGACGCGCTCGGTCCAGTTCTGCGAGACTGGCTCGAGCGGCCACACGGTTTCCTCTCTTTCCGTCTGGTCCAGGTGCTGTCAGGGCATGGCTGCTTTGGCTCGCACCTGCACAGGATCGGGAGGGAGGAAGCCCCAGCGTGCCACGACTGCGGCGCGGCGGAGGACACGGCGCAGCACACCCTGGAGGTGTGCCCGGCTTGGTCTGAGCCGCGCCGCAGCCTGATTGCGGAGATCGGCCAGGACCTCTCGCTTCCCGGCGTGGTTCGTTCCATGCTGGGGAGCGATGAGGCTTGGGCCGCGGTCGCCTCCTTCTGCGAGGACGTCATTTCGCAGAAGGAGGCGGCGGAGCGCGCGCGTGAGGACGACCCTCTCGCTGCGCCGCTCCGCAGGCGAAGAAGAGGTCGGAGAAGACGCCATCTTCTCCCTCCTCTTGGTGGTGTTGGGCGGGCGACAGGCGCGGGGGTGCCTCCGCCCGCATTGCACTCCACACCACCTCCGCCGGACATTCCCAACCCTCCCCCCCTGGGGAGGACTTGAGGGGCCTGCCGCGAAGGCGGGCGATCGTCGGAGGGGACTGGATGTAAAGGCTACGCCGGTTTCCCAGTCCCTCTCCAGTCAGACGATGCGGGAATGCCGCTGGGTTATTTTAGTGGGTATACCGGGCTTGCCCGGGGAGTCCCACATAACCCCCCATTCCCCCAAATGGGCGGGTATGCGTAATAGCATTTTTTCCCAGCGCAAACAAAAAAAAAAAAAAAAAAAAAAAAAAAAAAAAAAAAAAAGGTTAGGTTGGTCCTCACTGCAGTCGTGGGGAGGGCGGCGCCGCGCCAGGTCGTCGTGTTGGGCGACCTAAACGCCAAGTCGGCGGCCTGGGGCAACCCGGCTGCCTCTTGCGACGTCCGGGGGCGCGCCGTCGAGTTTTGGGCGACGTCGTGCGGTGTGTCCCTCCTCAACAGGGGGGCGGTCCACACGTGTGTGCGGCAACGGGGAGGGTCGGTGGTTGACGTGTCGTTCGCCACCCCCATACTAGCCGCACGCATCGTGAACTGGCGGGTGGAGATGGTGGAAACCTTGTCGGACCACCGATATGTGCGGTTCGACATCTCCACCGAGAGTCCCCGGGGGGGGATGGCCCGCTCTGATGGGTCTCCCTTCCCCCGGTGGGCTCTCACTCGCCTGGACCGGGAGGCAGCCAGGGAGGCGGCCTTCCTCCAGGACTGGCTGTCGCCCCCTGTTGGGGCCCTGGACGTCGACGCCGCAGCGGTCATGCTCGGGGGATCCCTGACCGAGGTGTGCAACTCCAGCATGCCTCGCTCTCGCCGTCCGCCTCCCCGTCGCGCCGTCTATTGGTGGACGGAGGAACTGGCGGGGCTCCGTGCCGCCTGTGTGGCGGCCAGAAGGGCCTACACGCGGAGCCGTCGGCGTCGGCGCGGCGCCCGTAGTCAGACAGACGAGGACCGCCTCTACGCCTCGTACAGAGAGGCGATAGCGGCCCTCAAGTCGGCTATGTGCGCCGCCAAGGACTCGGCGGGAGCCGAGATGCTGGAGGGTCTCGACAGGGATCCGTACGGGAGGCCGTACAAGGCGGCGCGGAACAAGCTGCGCCCCCATGGTCCCCCGCTGACGGAAACCCTCGAGCCGGCACTGCTGGATGGGGTGGTCCGGTCCCTGTTCCCGCGCAGGACCGACTTCGCCCCACCAGCAATGGATCCCCCGCAGAGTGCGGCGGCCTCACCGCAGGAAGAGGTCCCCCCGGTGACTGCGGAGGAGCTCCACGCGGGAGTCGTTGGCCTCCGCGCCAAAAAGACGGCCCCTGGACCGAACGGCGTCCCGGCACGGGTGGTGGCCATAGCTGCCACTCAAATGGAGGACAGGTTTCGGGACCTTTTCAGCGCGTGCTTGACGGCTGGAAGGTTCCCGAAACTTTGGAAGGAGGGGCGGCTGTGCCTCCTCCGTAAAGAGGGGCGCCCGGTCGATTCCCCCTCGGCATACCGGCCCATCGTACTTCTCGATGAGGTCGGTAAAATGTTCGAGGGGATCATCGCCCGCCGGCTCAACAGCCATCTGCGGAGGGAGGGGCCGGACCTGTCGGACGCCCAGTTCGGTTTCCGTCGGGGCCGGTCCACCATCGACGCCCTGGCCGTACTGAAGGCCCAGGTGAAGGAGGCGGTGGAGGTGGGGGACGGAGTGTTGGCGGTGTCATTCGACATAGCCAACGCCTTCAACTCCGTCCCCCACTCGACTATACTGGAGGCACTCCGGTATCACCGAGTGCCCCAGTACTTGAGGGGCCTCCTGGCCGACTACTTGGAGGACCGCGAGGTCCTCCTTGTAGACAAAACGGCCAGGTTGAGGCGATACGGCGCGGAGTCCGGTGTTCCACAGGGGTCGGTTCTGGGGCCCACCCTGTGGAACATCGGGTTCGATTGGCTCCTGCGGGGGGCCCTCCTCCCGGGCACGAGTGTTGTCTGCTACGCGGACGACACTCTTCTCACTGCCCGGGGGAAGAACTTTGGGGAGGCGGCCTGTCTGGCATCGGCTGGCGGGTCCTTGGTGGCGGGGAGGATCCGCCGCCTGGGGTTGAGGGTGGCGCTGAACAAGACCGAGGCCGTATTCTTCCGCGGGCCTCGGCAGCGCTGCCCACCTGACGCCCACATAGTCGTGGAGGGCGTCAGAGTGGAAATCCGGCCCCAGATGAAGTATCTGGGCCTGGTGCTGGACAGCGGGTGGCGCTTCGGCCCGCACTTCAGCGGGCTGTCGACGCGCCTGCTGAGGGCCGCTGACGCCCTCTCGTGGCTCCTCCCCAACCTGGGAGGTCCCAGCGCACGATGCCGGCGTCTGTATGCCGGCATCCTGCGGAGCATGGCCCTCTACGGGGCCCCCATCTGGGCGGACTCCCTTCGCAGGAGG
Source organism: Amphipyra berbera (assembly GCA_910594945.2). NCBI lineage: Eukaryota > Metazoa > Arthropoda > Insecta > Lepidoptera > Noctuidae > Amphipyra > Amphipyra berbera. The sequence goes on along the minus strand of OU343136.1, from coordinate 48,469 downwards.
GAGAATGCCACCGCTCTCCGCAGGCCGCAAAGGGCCATTGCACAGCGGGTGGCGAGGGCATACCGCTCGGTGGGCTTTTCGGCGGCGTGCGCTCTGGCCGGCGCCCCCCCTTGGGAGCTCGAGGCGTGGGTGCTCGCCAGAGTGTACGAGTGGACGGCGCGTCGGAAAGCGCTGGGAGAGCGCCCCGTCGCTCAAGAGCGGGAGGCCGTACGGCGGGAGGCGAGGGACGCCATCGTCGTCCACTGGACGGACGACCTCGCCACCGCCACCTTTGGCCGTCGGACGCTGGACGCGCTCGGTCCAGTTCTGCGAGACTGGCTCGAGCGGCCACACGGTTTCCTCTCTTTCCGTCTGGTCCAGGTGCTGTCAGGGCATGGCTGCTTTGGCTCGCACCTGCACAGGATCGGGAGGGAGGAAGCCCCAGCGTGCCACGACTGCGGCGCGGCGGAGGACACGGCGCAGCACACCCTGGAGGTGTGCTCGGCTTGGTCTGAGCCGCGCCGCAGTCTGATTGCGGAGATCGGCCAGGACCTCTCGCTTCCCGGCGTGGTTCGTTCCATGCTGGGGAGCGAGGAGGCTTGGGCTGCGGTCGCCTCCTTCTGCGAGGACGTCATTTCGCAGAAGGAGGCGGCGGAGCGCGCGCGTGAGGATGACCCTCTCGCTGCGCCGCTCCGCAGGCGAAGAAGAGGTCGGAGAAGACGCCATCTTCTCCCTCCTCTTGGTGGTGTTGGGCGGGCGACAGGCACGGGGGTGCCTCCGCCCGCATTGCACTCCACACCACCTCCGCCGGACATTCCCAACCCTCCCCCCCTGGGGAGGACTTGAGGGGCCTGCCGCGAAGGCGGGCGATCGTCGGAGGGGACTGGATGTAAAGGCTACGCCGGTTTCCCAGTCCCCTCCAGTCAGACGATGCGGGAATGCCGCTGGGTTATTTTAGTGGGTATACCGGGCTTGCCCGGGGAGTCCCACATAACCCCCCATTCCCCCAAATGGGCGGGTATGCGTAATAGCATTTTTTCCCAGCGCAAACAAAAAAAAAAAAAAAAAAAAAAAGGTTAGGTTAGGTTGGGGGACCCCCCACAGTGCTTACGTCCTCGTCGTGTCCCCTGGAAACGACCCAGTCCTGACCACCGTAACGGAGTGGCAGGCTGGGCTCGGCTAAAGTGCACTGTGAATCGTAGCGACATCCTTGCCTTGCGTGCTACGAACTTGTTCGGAGGCTATGCCTAATCCACCGCGGGACGCCCTCGGGCGTTACCAAAAAGGCCCTTCTCAGGGCCAACCAAAAGGCCCTTCTCAGGGCCAACCAAAAGGCCCTTCTCAGGGCCAACCAAAAGGCCCTTCTCAGGGCCAACCAAAAGGCTCTTTTCAGGGCCAACCTGACGCCGAAGCGTCTGAAGTTAGCCGCGCGCCGTCTGCTGCGAGCTACTTCGGTGGGATTGAGCTGACGTCGGAGGACTCTGGCGATGAGTCCGTCAGCTCAATCGTGTCTGACGCGGGTACGTCGCGCAAGCGCGCGTACAGAAAGGAGGGGTCCGAGGGTTCCTCGGCGTCGGGGTCGGCGAAACGTAGGGCCAAGAAGCCTGCGATGGCCGCGGACTCCCACGTCGTGGGCCTTGCGGACGCACAACGCCAGTTGGACCTGGCTCGGCGGGAGCAAGTCCAACAGGAGCTGGAGGAGCGGGTCGCCGCTAAGGAGCAGCGGGCGCGTACTGCCCGGGCCAAGTCCGGGTACGGCGCGTCCCGCGTGCTGTACGCCGACCACTCCTTGGCCGAACTGGCACGGATGGCGGAAGAGGACGAGCAGGAGATAGCGGAGGTCGCCTGCAAGTCCTCGAACCTCAAGGGCACCTTCCAGAAGGCCCTCAAATGCCGCGCCGCGAGCATGCGCGGCATCGTCGAGGAGCTCGTTCAAAGGAAGGCGACCGACGAGACGCGGCAACTGCAGGCGAGGGTCGATCGCCTGCAGTTGGAGGTCAGCCAGCTTCACCAGAAGCTGGCCGACGCCACCGCCCGGCCGAACCAGGCCGCACCGCCGCCTGTGGTGGAGGCCCCCTCCTCCAACCTAGAGGATACCATCCGAAAGGTTATAATGGAGGAGCGGGCATTCACCAGAGCCTGTATCGCAGGCATTGAGGACCGGCTCTTGCCGGAGAAGCGCCTCCGACCGCCACTTGCGGCGGATGGGCGGCGAGAGCCGAGGCCATCCTCGCAAGGGGAGGACACCCTTCTTTCTGCCGCCGCGCCTTCCAGCCAGTCGCAGACGGCTGAAAAGGGAGACGGGAAGGGGAAGGGAAAGGGCAAAAAGGCGGCGACGGCCGCCTCCGCCGCCCCCGCCGCCCCCGCCACCGCCACCGCCACCCCCACCGCCGCGACCCTTCCCCCTTCCGCCACTCCATCCAGCCAGGAGGGTTGGACCGAGGTGGTCAGGAAGGGGAAGGAAAAGGGCAAAAAAGCGGCGCCGGCCGCCCCTGCCGCCCCCGCCGCTGCGACTCCCAGTCAGCCGCAGACTGGCAGAGGCAAGAGGAAGGGGAAAAGGAGAGGGGGAAAAAGGGGCAAACTCGTCCCCCCAAAGACTGCAGCCGTCGTGGTGACGCTCACCGCAGAGGCCGCGGAGCGGGGCGAGACGTACGCGTCCATATTGGTGCGGGCGCGTGCCAATGTTGATCCCACCCAACTGGGGATCAGCGGGGTCTCCTGCCGGCGGACCCAAACCGGGGCTCGAATCTTCGAGTTCCCGGGGGCGGAGGGCAACACCAGCGCTGACCTCTTCGCAGCCAAGCTGCAGGAGGCCATAGCGGACTCGGCGAAGGTGGCCCGTCCGGTGAAGACGGCGGCCTTAGAGGTGACCGACCTCGATGATTCGGTCACCAAAGAGGAGGTGGTGGCGGCGGTCGCGGCGATTGGGGGCTGCAGCGTCGCAGCGGTGCAAGGCCGGGACATCAGACCCGGCCGCGGCGGCATGGGCACCATTCGGCTCGAGTGCCCGGTCGCCGCTGCCAAGGCCGTCCTCGGAAGGGGACGGCTGTGCGTCGGTTTCAGCTCGGGTGCAGTCCGAGCACTTGCGGACCAACCAATGCGGTGCTTCCGGTGCTTCGGCATCGGACACACCCGGGCCCTCTGTCCGTCCACGGTCGACAGGTCGGACTGTTGCTACCGCTGCGGCAAGGACGGGCACAAAGCCGCCTCCTGCACGGTCGCTAAGCCGCACTGTGCAGCGTGTGCCGCCAGTGGCCGCCCGGCGGGCCATATGATGAAGGGGAGGACGTGTAATCCTCCCCTTAAGAAGGGCAAGGGGCAGGCGCCGATCAGGCCTGCTCTTAGCGCCGTCGTTCCCGTGGCGGGAACCTCGGTGGCTGCGGAGGAGGGGGGTGCGATGTCCGACTGATGGATAGGGTCATCGAACATCGCATTCTCCAGGCGAACATCAACCACTGCCGGGCAGCCCAGGACCTGCTGATGCAGACCATGGCTGAGTGGTTGGTGGACTTGGCGGTGGTCGCCGAGCCCTACTCGGTCCCTGGCAATTGGCTGGGCGACCGGGACGGCCTGGTGGCAATGGTGTCGCGGTCTTCCACGGACTCCCCTCCCCTCTCGCTCTTAGAGAGGGGTCCGGGATACGTGGCCGCCGCGTGGGGGAGTGTGGCCCTAGTTGGGGTCTATTTCTCCCCAAACCGCCCTCTCTCAGACTTTGAGGACTTCCTGGAGGTCCTCACTGCAGTCGTGGGGAGGGCGGCGCCGCGCCAGGTCGTCGTGTTAGGCGACCTAAACGCCAAGTCGGCGGCCTGGGGCAACCCGGCTGCCTCTTGCGACGTCCGGGGGCGCGCCGTCGAGTTTTGGGCGACGTCGTGCGGTGTGTCCCTCCTCAACAGGGGTGCGGTCCACACGTGTGTGCGGCAACGGGGAGGGTCGGTGGTTGACGTCTCGTTCGCCACCCCCGTACTAGCCGCACGCATCGTGAACTGGCGGGTGGAGATGGTGGAAACCTTGTCGGACCACCGATATGTGCGGTTCGACATCTCCACCGAGAGTCCCCGGGGGGGGGTGGCCCGCTCTGATGGGTCTCCCTTCCCCCGGTGGGCTCTCACTCGCCTGGACCGGGAGGCAGCCAGGGAGGCGGCCTTCCTCCAGGACTGGCTGTCGCCCCCTGTTGGGGCCCTGGACGTCGACGCCGCAGCGGTCATGCTCGGGGGATCCCTGACCGAGGTGTGCAACTCCAGCATGCCTCGCTCTCGCCGTCCGCCTCCCCGTCGCGCCGTCTATTGGTGGACGGAGGAACTGGCGGGGCTCCGTGCCGCCTGTGTGGCGGCCAGAAGGGCCTACACGCGGAGCCGTCGGCGTCGGCGCGGCGCCCGTAGTCAGACAGACGAGGACCGCCTCTACGCCTCGTACAGAGAGGCGATAGCGGCCCTCAAGTCGGCTATGTGCGCCGCCAAGGACTCGGCGGGAGCCGAGATGCTGGAGGGTCTCGACAGGGATCCGTACGGGAGGCCGTACAGGGCGGCGCGGAGCGGGCTGCGCCCCCATGGTCCCCCGCTGACGGAGGCCCTCGAGCCGGCACTGCTGGATGGGGTGGTCCGGTCCCTGTTCCCGCGCAGGACCGACTTCGCCCCACCAGCAATGGATCCCCCGCAGAGTGCGGCGGCCTTACCGGAGGAAGAGGTCCCCCCGGTGACTGCGGAGGAGCTCCACGCGGGAGTCGTTGGCCTCCGCGCCAAAAAGACGGCCCCTGGACCGAACGGCGTCCCGGCACGGGTGGTGGCCATAGCTGCCACTCAAATGGAGGACAGGTTTCGGGACCTTTTCAGCGCGTGCTTGACGGCTGGAAGGTTCCCGAAACTTTGGAAGGAGGGGCGGCTGTGCCTCCTCCGTAAAGAGGGGCGCCCGGTCGATTCCCCCTCGGCATACCGGCCCATCGTACTTCTCGATGAGGTCGGTAAAATGTTCGAGGGGATCATCGCCCGCCGGCTCAACAGCCATCTGCGGAGGGAGGGGCCGGACCTGTCGGACGCCCAGTTCGGTTTCCGTCGGGGCCGGTCCACCATCGACGCCCTGGCCGTACTGAAGGCCCAGGTGAAGGAGGCGGTGGAGGTGGGGGACGGAGTGTTGGCGGTGTCATTCGACATAGCCAACGCCTTCAACTCCGTCCCCCACTCGACTATACTGGAGGCACTCCGGTATCACCGAGTGCCCCAGTACTTGAGGGGCCTCCTGGCCGACTACTTGGAGGACCGCGAGGTCCTCCTTGTAGACAAAACGGCCAGGTTGAGGCGATACGGCGCGGAGTCCGGTGTTCCACAGGGGTCGGTTCTGGGGCCCACCCTGTGGAACATCGGGTTCGATTGGCTCCTGCGGGGGGCCCTCCTCCCGGGCACGAGTGTTGTCTGCTACGCGGACGACACTCTTCTCACTGCCCGGGGGAAGAACTTTGGGGAGGCGGCCTGTCTGGCATCGGCTGGCGGGTCCTTGGTGGCGGGGAGGATCCGCCGCCTGGGGTTGAGGGTGGCGCTGAACAAGACCGAGGCCGTATTCTTCCGCGGGCCTCGGCAGCGCTGCCCACCTGACGCCCACATAGTCGTGGAGGGCGTCAGAGTGGAAATCCGGCCCCAGATGAAGTATCTGGGCCTGGTGCTGGACAGTGGGTGGCGCTTCGGCCCGCACTTCAGCGGGCTGTCGACGCGCCTGCTGAGGGCCGCTGACGCCCTCTCGTGGCTCCTCCCCAACCTGGGAGGTCCCAGCGCACGATGCCGGCGTCTGTATGCCGGCATCCTGCGGAGCATGGCCCTCTACGGGGCCCCCATCTGGGCGGACTCCCTTCGCAGGAGGGAGAATGCCACCGCTCTCCGCAGGCCGCAAAGGGCCATTGCACAGCGGGTGGCGAGGGCATACCGCTCGGTGGGCTTTTCGGCGGCGTGCGCTCTGGCCGGCGCCCCCCCTTGGGAGCTCGAGGCGTGGGTGCTCGCCAGAGTGTACGAGTGGACGGCGCGTCGGAAAGGGCTGGGAGAGCGCCCCGTCGCTCAAGAGCGGGAGGCCGTACGGCGGGAGGCGAGGGACGCCATCGTCGTCCACTGGACGGACGACCTCGCCACCGCCACCTTTGGCCGTCGGACGCTGGACGCGCTCGGTCCAGTTCTGCGAGACTGGCTCGAGCGGCCACACGGTTTCCTCTCTTTCCGTCTGGTCCAGGTGCTGTCAGGGCATGGCTGCTTTGGCTCGCACCTGCACAGGATCGGGAGGGAGGAAGCCCCAGCGTGCCACGACTGCGGCGCGGCGGAGGACACGGCGCAGCACACCCTGGAGGTGTGCTCGGCTTGGTCTGAGCCGCGCCGCAGTCTGATTGCGGAGATCGGCCAGGACCTCTCGCTTCCCGGCGTGGTTCGTTCCATGCTGGGGAGCGAGGAGGCTTGGGCTGCGGTCGCCTCCTTCTGCGAGGACGTCATTTCGCAGAAGGAGGCGGCGGAGCGCGCGCGTGAGGATGACCCTCTCGCTGCGCCGCTCCGCAGGCGAAGAAGAGGTCGGAGAAGACGCCATCTTCTCCCTCCTCTTGGTGGTGTTGGGCGGGCGACAGGCACGGGGGTGCCTCCGCCCGCATTGCACTCCACACCACCTCCGCCGGACATTCCCAACCCTCCCCCCCTGGGGAGGACTTGAGGGGCCTGCCGCGAAGGCGGGCGATCGTCGGAGGGGACTGGATGTAAAGGCTACGCCGGTTTCCCAGTCCCCTCCAGTCAGACGATGCGGGAATGCCGCTGGGTTATTTTAGTGGGTATACCGGGCTTGCCCGGGGAGTCCCACATAACCCCCCATTCCCCCAAATGGGCGGGTATGCGTAATAGCATTTTTTCCCAGCGCAAACAAAAAAAAAAAAAAAAAAAAAAAAAAAAAAAAAAAAAAAAAAAAGGTTAGGTTAGGTTGGGGGACCCCCCACAGTGCTTACGTCCTCGTCGTGTCCCCTGGAAACGACCCAGTCCTGACCACCGTAACGGAGTGGCAGGCTGGGCTCGGCTAAAGTGCACTGTGCATCGTAGCAACTCACCAACTCGTCTTGCGTGCTGCGAATTTGCTGGAGGCTATGCCTAAACCACCGCGGGACGCCCACGGGCGTTACCAAAAAGGCCCTTCTCAGGGCCAACCAAAAGGCCCTTCTCAGGGCCAACCAAAAGGCCCTTCTCAGGGCCAACCCAAAGGCCCTTTTCAGGGCCAATCTGACGCCGAAGCGTCTGAAGCCAGTCGCGCGCCATCTGCTGCGAGCTTCTTCGGGGGGGTTGAGCTGACGTCGGAGGATTCTGGCGATGAGTCCGCCAGCTCAACCGTCTCTGAGGCGGGTATGTCGCGCAAGCGCGCATACAGAAAAGAGGGGTCCGAGGGTTCCTCGGCGTCGGGATCGGCGAAACGTAGGGCCAAGAAGCCTGCGATGGCCGCGGACTCCCACGTCGTGGGCCTTGCGAATGCACAACGCCAGTTGGACCTGGCTCGGCGGGAGCAAGTCCAACAGGAGCTGGAGGAGCGGGTCGCCGCCAAGGAGCAGCGGGCGCGTACCGCCCGGGCCAAGTCCGGGTACGGCGCGTCCCGCGTGCTGTACGCCGACCACTCCTTGGTCGAACTGGCGCGGATGGCGGAAGAGGACGAGCAGGAGATAGCGGAGGTCGCCTGCAAGTCCTCGAATCTGAAGGGAACCTTCCAGAAGGCCCTCAAATGCCGCGCCGCGAGCATGCGCGGCATCGTCGAGGAGCTCGTTCAGAGGAAGGCGACCGACGAGACGCGGCAACTGCAGGCGAGGGTCGATCGCCTGCAGTTGGAGGTCAGCCAGCTTCACCAGAAGCTGGCCGACGCCACCGCCCGGCCGAACCAGGCCGCACCGCCGCCTGTGGTGGAGGCCCCCTCCTCCAACCTAGAGGATACCATCCGAAAGGTTATAATGGAGGAACGGGCCTTCACCAGAGCCTGCATCGCAGGCATTGAGGACCGGCTCTTGCCGGAGAAGCGCCTCCGACCGCCACTTGCGGCGGATGGGCGGCGAGAGCCGGGGCCATCCTCGCAAGGGGGGGACACCCTTCCTCCGGCCGCCGAGCCTTCCAGCTCGTCGCAGACGGCTGGAAAGGGAGAGGGGAAGGGGAAGGGGAAGGGAAAGGGCAAAAAGGCGGCGTCGGCCGCCTCCGCCGCCCCCGCCGCCCCCGCCGCCCCCGCCACCCCCGCCGCCGCGACCCTTCCCCCTTCCGCCACTCCGTCCAGCCAGGAGGGTTGGACCGAGGTGGTCAGGAAGGGGAAGGGAAAGGGCAAAAAGGCGGCGCCGGCCGCCCCTGCCGCCCCCGCCGCTGCGACTCCCAGTCAGCCGCAGACTGGCAGAAGCAAGAGGAAGGGGAAAAGGAGAGAGGGGAAAAGGGGCAAACTCGTCCCCCCAAAGACTGCAGCCGTCGTGGTGACGCTCACCGCAGAGGCCGCGGAGCGGGGCGAGACGTACGCGTCCATATTGGTGCGGGCGCGTGCCAACGCTGATCCCACCCAACTGGGGATCAGCGGGGTCTCCTGCCGGCGGACCCAAACCGGGGCTCGAATCTTCGAGTTCCCGGGGGCGGAGGGCAACACCAGCGCTGACCTCTTCGCAGCCAAGCTGCAGGAGGCCATAGCGGACTCGGCGAAGGTGGCCCGCCCGGTGAAGACGGCGGCCTTAGAGGTGACCGACCTCGACGATTCGGTCACCAAAGAGGAGGTGGTGGCGGCGGTCGCGGCGATTGGGGGCTGCAGCGTCGCAGCGGTGCAAGGCCGGGACATCAGACCCGGCCGCGGCGGCATGGGCACCATTCGGCTCGAGTGCCCGGTCGCCGCTGCCAAGGCCGTCCTCGGAAGGGGACGGCTGAGCGTCGGTTTCAGCTCGGGTGCAGTCCGAGCACTTGCGGACCAACCAATGCGGTGCTTCCGGTGCTTCGGCATCGGACACACCCGGGCCCTCTGTCCGTCCACGGTCGACAGGTCGGACTGTTGCTACCGCTGCGGCAAGGACGGGCACAAAGCCGCCTCCTGCACGGTCGCTAAGCCGCACTGTGCAGCGTGTGCCGCCAGTGGCCGCCCGGCGGGCCATATGATGAAGGGGAGGACGTGTAATCCTCCCCTTAAGAAGGGCAAAGGGCAGGCGCCGATCAGGCCTGCTCTTAGCGCCGTCGTTCCCGTGGCGGGAACCTCGGTGGCTGCGGAGGAGGGGGGTGCGATGTCCGACTGATGGATAGGGTCATCGAACATCGCATTCTCCAGGCGAACATCAACCACTGCCGGGCAGCCCAGGACCTGCTGATGCAGACCATGGCTGAGTGGTTGGTGGACTTGGCGGTGGTCGCCGAGCCCTACTCGGTCCCTGGCAATTGGCTGGGCGACCGGGACGGCCTGGTGGCAATGGTGTCGCGGTCTTCCACGGACTCCCCTCCCCTCTCGCTCTTAGAGAGGGGTCCGGGATACGTGGCCGCCGCGTGGGGGAGTGTGGCCCTAGTTGGGGTCTATTTCTCCCCAAACCGCCCTCTCTCAGACTTTGAGGACTTCCTGGAGGTCCTCACTGCAGTCGTGGGGAGGGCGGCGCCGCGCCAGGTCGTCGTGTTAGGCGACCTAAACGCCAAGTCGGCGGCCTGGGGCAACCCGGCTGCCTCTTGCGACGTCCGGGGGCGCGCCGTCGAGTTTTGGGCGACGTCGTGCGGTGTGTCCCTCCTCAACAGGGGGGCGGTCCACACATGTGTGCGGCAACGGGGAGGGTCGGTGGTTGACGTGTCGTTCGCCACCCCCGTACTAGCCGCACGCATCGTGAACTGGCGGGTGGAGATGGTGGAAACCTTGTCGGACCACCGATATGTGCGGTTCGACATCTCCACCGAGAGTCCCCGGGGGGGGGTGGCCCGCTCTGATGGGTCTCCCTTCCCCCGGTGGGCTCTCACTCGCCTGGACCGGGAGGCAGCCAGGGAGGCGGCCTTCCTCCAGGACTGGCTGTCGCCCCCTGTTGGGGCCCTGGACGTCGACGCCGCAGCGGTCATGCTCGGGGGATCCCTGACCGAGGTGTGCAACTCCAGCATGCCTCGCTCTCGCCGTCCGCCTCCCCGTCGCGCCGTCTATTGGTGGACGGAGGAACTGGCGGGGCTCCGTGCCGCCTGTGTGGCGGCCAGAAGGGCCTACACGCGGAGCCGTCGGCGTCGGCGCGGCGCCCGTAGTCAGACAGACGAGGACCGCCTCTACGCCTCGTACAGAGAGGCGATAGCGGCCCTCAAGTCGGCTATGTGCGCCGCCAAGGACTCGGCGGGAGCCGAGATGCTGGAGGGTCTCGACAGGGATCCGTACGGGAGGCCATACAAGGCGGCGCGGAACAAGCTGCGCCCCCATGGTCCCCCGCTGACGGAAACCCTCGAGCCGGCACTGCTGGATGGGGTGGTCCGGTCCCTGTTCCCGCGCAGGACCGACTTCGCCCCACCAGCAATGGATCCCCCGCAGAGTGCGGCGGCCTTACCGGAGGAAGAGGTCCCCCCGGTGACTGCGGAGGAGCTCCACGCGGGAGTCGTTGGCCTCCGCGCCAAAAAGACGGCCCCTGGACCGAACGGCGTCCCGGCACGGGTGGTGGCCATAGCTGCCACTCAAATGGAGGACAGGTTTCGGGACCTTTTCAGCGCGTGCTTGACGGCTGGAAGGTTCCCGAAACTTTGGAAGGAGGGGCGGCTGTGCCTCCTCCGTAAAGAGGGGCGCCCGGTCGATTCCCCCTCGGCATACCGGCCCATCGTACTTCTCGATGAGGTCGGTAAAATGTTCGAGGGGATCATCGCCCGCCGGCTCAACAGCCATCTGCGGAGGGAGGGGCCGGACCTGTCGGACGCCCAGTTCGGTTTCCGTCGGGGCCGGTCCACCATCGACGCCCTGGCCGTACTGAAGGCCCAGGTGAAGGAGGCGGTGGAGGTGGGGGACGGAGTATTGGCGGTGTCATTCGACATAGCCAACGCCTTCAACTCCGTCCCCCACTCGACTATACTGGAGGCACTCCGGTATCACCGAGTGCCCCAGTACTTGAGGGGTCTCCTGGCCGACTACTTGGAGGACCGCGAGGTCCTCCTTGTAGACAAAACGGCCAGGTTGAGGCGATACGGTGCGGAGTCCGGTGTTCCACAGGGGTCGGTTCTGGGGCCCACCCTGTGGAACATCGGGTTCGATTGGCTCCTGCGGGGGGCCCTCCTCCCGGGCACGAGTGTCATCTGCTACGCGGACGACACTCTTCTCACTGCCCGGGGGAAGAACTTTGGGGAGGCGGCCTGTCTGGCATCGGCTGGCGGGTCCTTGGTGGCGGGGAGGATCCGCCGCCTGGGGTTGAGGGTGGCGCTGAACAAGACCGAGGCCGTATTCTTCCGCGGGCCTCGGCAGCGCTGCCCACCTGACGCCCACATAGTCGTGGAGGGCGTCAGAGTGGAAATCCGGCCCCAGATGAAGTATCTGGGCCTGGTGCTGGACAGCGGGTGGCGCTTCGGCCCGCACTTCAGCGGGCTGTCGACGCGCCTGCTGAGGGCCGCTGACGCCCTCTCGTGGCTCCTCCCCAACCTGGGAGGTCCCAGCGCACGATGCCGGCGTCTGTATGCCGGCATCCTGCGGAGCATGGCCCTCTACGGGGCCCCCATCTGGGCGGACTCCCTTCGCAGGAGGGAGAATGCCACCGCTCTCCGCAGGCCGCAAAGGGCCATTGCACAGCGGGTGGCGAGGGCATACCGCTCGGTGGGCTTTTCGGCGGCGTGCGCTCTGGCCGGCACCCCCCCTTGGGAGCTCGAGGCGTGGGTGCTCGCCAGAGTGTACGAGTGGACGGCGCGTCGGAAAGCGCTGGGAGAGCGCCCCGTCGCTCAAGAGCGGGAGGCCGTACGGCGGGAGGCGAGGGACGCCATCGTCGTCCACTGGACGGACGACCTCGCCACCGCCACCTTTGGCCGTCGGACGCTGGACGCGCTCGGTCCAGTTCTGCGAGACTGGCTCGAGCGGCCACACGGTTTCCTCTCTTTCCGTCTGGTCCAGGTGCTGTCAGGGCATGGCTGCTTTGGCTCGCACCTGCACAGGATCGGGAGGGAGGAAGCCCCAGCGTGCCACGACTGCGGCGCGGCGGAGGACACGGCGCAGCACACCCTGGAGGTGTGCCCGGCTTGGTCTGAGCCGCGCCGCAGTCTGATTGCGGAGATCGGCCAGGACCTCTCGCTTCCCGGAGTGGTTCGTTCCATGCTGGGGAGCGAGGAGGCTTGGGCTGCGGTCGCCTCCTTCTGCGAGGACGTCATTTCGCAGAAGGAGGCGGCGGAGCGCGCGCGTGAGGATGACCCTCTCGCTGCGCCGCTCCGCAGGCGAAGAAGAGGTCGGAGAAGACGCCATCTTCTCCCTCCTCTTGGTGGTGTTGGGCGGGCGACAGGCGCGGGGGTGCCTCCGCCCGCATTGCACTCCACACCACCTCCGCCGGACATTCCCAACCCTCCCCCCCTGGGGAGGACTTGAGGGGCCTGCCGCGAAGGCGGGCGATCGTCGGAGGGGACTGGATGTAAAGGCTACGCCGGTTTCCCAGTCCCCTCCAGTCAGACGATGCGGGAATGCCGCTGGGTTATTTTAGTGGGTATACCGGGCTTGCCCGGGGAGTCCCACATAACCCCCCATTCCCCCAAATGGGCGGGTATGCGTAATAGCATTTTTACCCACCCAAAAAAAAAAAAAAAAAAAAAAAAAAAAAAAAAAAAGGTTAGGTTGGGGGACCCCCCACAGTGCTTACGTCCTCGTCGTGTCCCCTGGAAACGACCCAGTCCTGACCACCGTAACGGAGTGGCAGGCTGGGCTCGGCTAAAGTGCACTGTGCATCGTAGCAACTCACCAACTCGTCTTGCGTGCTGCGAATTTGCTGGAGGCTATGCCTAAACCACCGCGGGACGCCCACGGGCGTTACCAAAAAGGCCCTTCTCAGGGCCAACCAAAAGGCCCTTCTCAGGGCCAACCAAAAGGCCCTTCTCAGGGCCAACCCAAAGGCCCTTTTCAGGGCCAATCTGACGCCGAAGCGTCTGAAGCCAGCCGCGCGCCGTCTGCTGCGAGCTTCTTCGGGGGGGTTGAGCTGACGTCGGAGGATTCTGGCGATGAGTCCGCCAGCTCAACCGTCTCTGAGGCGGGTATGTCGCGCAAGCGCGCATACAGAAAGGAGGGGTCCGAGGGTTCCTCGGCGTCGGGGTCGGCGAAACGTAGGGCCAAGAAGCCTGCGATGGCCGCGGACTCCCACGTCGTGGGCCTTGCGGACGCACAACGCCAGTTGGACCTGGCTCGGCGGGAGCAAGTCCAACAGGAGCTAGAGGAGCGGGTCGCCGCTAAGGAGCAGCGGGCGCGTACCGCCCGGGCCAAGTCCGGGTACGGCGCGTCCCGCGTGCTGTACGCCGACCACTCCTTGGCCGAACTGGCACGGATGGCGGAAGAGGACGAGCAGGAGATAGCGGAGGTCGCCTGCAAGTCCTCAAATCTGAAGGGAACCTTCCAGAAGGCCCTCAAATGCCGCGCCGCGAGCATGCGCGGCATCGTCGAGGAGCTCGTTCAGAGGAAGGCGACCGACGAGACGCGGCAACTGCAGGCGAGGGTCGATCGCCTGCAGTTGGAGGTCAGCCAGCTTCACCAGAAGCTGGCCGACGCCACCGCCCGGCCGAACCAGGCCGCACCGCCGCCTGTGGTGGAGGCCCCCTCCTCCAACCTAGAGGATACCATCCGAAAGGTTATAATGGAGGAACGGGCCTTCACCAGAGCCTGCATCGCAGGCATTGAGGACCGGCTCTTGCCGGAGAAGCGCCTCCGTCCGCCACTTGCGGCGGATGGGCGGCGAGAGCCGGGGCCATCCTCGCAAGGGGGGGACACCCTTCCTCCGGCCGCCGAGCCTTCCAGCTCGTCGCAGACGGCTGGAAAGGGAGAGGGGAAGGGGAAGGGGAAGGGAAAGGGCAAAAAGGCAGCGTCGGCCGCCTCCGCCGCCCCAGCATCCCCCCCCGCCCCCGCCACCCCCGCCGCCGCGACCCTTCCCCCTTCCGCCACTCCGTCCAGCCAGGAGGGTTGGACCGAGGTGGTCAGGAAGGGGAAGGAAAAGGGCAAAAAAGCGGCGCCGGCCGCCCCTGCCGCCCCCGCCGCTGCGACTCCCAGTCAGCCGCAGACTGGCAGAGGCAAGAGGAAGGGGAAAAGGAGAGGGGGAAAAAGGGGCAAACTCGTCCCCCCAAAGACTGCAGCCGTCGTGGTGACGCTCACCGCAGAGGCCGCGGAGCGGGGCGAGACGTACGCGTCCATATTGGTGCGGGCGCGTGCCAACGCTGATCCCACCCAACTGGGGATCAGCGGGGTCTCCTGCCGGCGGACCCAAACCGGGGCTCGAATCTTCGAGTTCCCGGGGGCGGAGGGCAACACCAGCGCTGACCTCTTCGCAGCCAAGCTGCAGGAGGCCATAGCGGACTCGGCGAAGGTGGCCCGTCCGGTGAAGACGGCGGCCTTAGAGGTGACCGACCTCGATGATTCGGTCACCAAAGAGGAGGTGGTGGCGGCGGTCGCGGCGATTGGGGGCTGCAGCGTCGCAGCGGTGCAAGGCCGGGACATCAGACCCGGCCGCGGCGGCATGGGCACCATTCGGCTCGAGTGCCCGGTCGCCGCTGCCAAGGCCGTCCTCGGAAGGGGACGGCTGTGCGTCGGTTTCAGCTCGGGTGCAGTCCGAGCACTTGCGGACCAACCAATGCGGTGCTTCCGGTGCTTCGGCATCGGACACACCCGGGCCCTCTGTCCGTCCACGGTCGACAGGTCGGACTGTTGCTACCGCTGCGGCAAGGACGGGCACAAAGCCGCCTCCTGCACGGTCGCTAAGCCGCACTGTGCAGCGTGTGCCGCCAGTGGCCGCCCGGCGGGCCATATGATGAAGGGGAGGACGTGTAATCCTCCCCTTAAGAAGGGCAAGGGGCAGGCGCCGATCAGGCCTGCTCTTAGCGCCGTCGTTCCCGTGGCGGGAACCTCGGTGGCTGCGGAGGAGGGGGGTGCGATGTCCGACTGATGGATAGGGTCATCGAACATCGCATTCTCCAGGCGAACATCAACCACTGCCGGGCAGCCCAGGACCTGCTGATGCAGACCATGGCTGAGTGGTTGGTGGACTTGGCGGTGGTCGCCGAGCCCTACTCGGTCCCTGGCAATTGGCTGGGCGACCGGGACGGCCTGGTGGCAATGGTGTCGCGGTCTTCCACGGACTCCCCTCCCCTCTCGCTCTTAGAGAGGGGTCCGGGATACGTGGCCGCCGCGTGGGGGAGTGTGGCCCTAGTTGGGGTCTATTTCTCCCCAAACCGCCCTCTCTCAGACTTTGAGGACTTCCTGGAGGTCCTCACTGCAGTCGTGGGGAGGGCGGCGCCGCGCCAGGTCGTCGTGTTAGGCGACCTAAACGCCAAGTCGGCGGCCTGGGGCAACCCGGCTGCCTCTTGCGACGTCCGGGGGCGCGCCGTCGAGTTTTGGGCGACGTCGTGCGGTGTGTCCCTCCTCAACAGGGGTGCGGTCCACACGTGTGTGCGGCAACGGGGAGGGTCGGTGGTTGACGTCTCGTTCGCCACCCCCGTACTAGCCGCACGCATCGTGAACTGGCGGGTGGAGATGGTGGAAACCTTGTCGGACCACCGATATGTGCGGTTCGACATCTCCACCGAGAGTCCCCGGGGGGGGGTGGCCCGCTCTGATGGGTCTCCCTTCCCCCGGTGGGCTCTCACTCGCCTGGACCGGGAGGCAGCCAGGGAGGCGGCCTTCCTCCAGGACTGGCTGTCGCCCCCTGTTGGGGCCCTGGACGTCGACGCCGCAGCGGTCATGCTCGGGGGATCCCTGACCGAGGTGTGCAACTCCAGCATGCCTCGCTCTCGCCGTCCGCCTCCCCGTCGCGCCGTCTATTGGTGGACGGAGGAACTGGCGGGGCTCCGTGCCGCCTGTGTGGCGGCCAGAAGGGCCTACACGCGGAGCCGTCGGCGTCGGCGCGGCGCCCGTAGTCAGACAGACGAGGACCGCCTCTACGCCTCGTACAGAGAGGCGATAGCGGCCCTCAAGTCGGCTATGTGCGCCGCCAAGGACTCGGCGGGAGCCGAGATGCTGGAGGGTCTCGACAGGGATCCGTACGGGAGGCCGTACAAGGCGGCGCGGAACAAGCTGCGCCCCCATGGTCCCCCGCTGACGGAAACCCTCGAGCCGGCACTGCTGGATGGGGTGGTCCGGTCCCTGTTCCCGCGCAGGACCGACTTCGCCCCACCAGCAATGGATCCCCCGCAGAGTGCGGCGGCCTTACCGGAGGAAGAGGTCCCCCCGGTGACTGCGGAGGAGCTCCACGCGGGAGTCGTTGGCCTCCGCGCCAAAAAGACGGCCCCTGGACCGAACGGCGTCCCGGCACGGGTGGTGGCCATAGCTGCCACTCAAATGGAGGACAGGTTTCGGGACCTTTTCAGCGCGTGCTTGACGGCTGGAAGGTTCCCGAAACTTTGGAAGGAGGGGCGGCTGTGCCTCCTCCGTAAAGAGGGGCGCCCGGTCGATTCCCCCTCGGCATACCGGCCCATCGTACTTCTCGATGAGGTCGGTAAAATGTTCGAGGGGATCATCGCCCGCCGGCTCAACAGCCATCTGCGGAGGGAGGGGCCGGACCTGTCGGACGCCCAGTTCGGTTTCCGTCGGGGCCGGTCCACCATCGACGCCCTGGCCGTACTGAAGGCCCAGGTGAAGGAGGCGGTGGAGGTGGGGGACGGAGTGTTGGCGGTGTCATTCGACATAGCCAACGCCTTCAACTCCGTCCCCCACTCGACTATACTGGAGGCACTCCGGTATCACCGAGTGCCCCAGTACTTGAGGGGCCTCCTGGCCGACTACTTGGAGGACCGCGAGGTCCTCCTTGTAGACAAAACGGCCAGGTTGAGGCGATACGGCGCGGAGTCCGGTGTTCCACAGGGGTCGGTTCTGGGGCCCACCCTGTGGAACATCGGGTTCGATTGGCTCCTGCGGGGGGCCCTCCTCCCGGGCACGAGTGTTGTCTGCTACGCGGACGACACTCTTCTCACTGCCCGGGGGAAGAACTTTGGGGAGGCGGCCTGTCTGGCATCGGCTGGCGGGTCCTTGGTGGCGGGGAGGATCCGCCGCCTGGGGTTGAGGGTGGCGCTGAACAAGACCGAGGCCGTATTCTTCCGCGGGCCTCGGCAGCGCTGCCCACCTGACGCCCACATAGTCGTGGAGGGCGTCAGAGTGGAAATCCGGCCCCAGATGAAGTATCTGGGCCTGGTGCTGGACAGCGGGTGGCGCTTCGGCCCGCACTTCAGCGGGCTGTCGACGCGCCTGCTGAGGGCCGCTGACGCCCTCTCGTGGCTCCTCCCCAACCTGGGAGGTCCCAGCGCACGATGCCGGCGTCTGTATGCCGGCATCCTGCGGAGCATGGCCCTCTACGGGGCCCCCATCTGGGCGGACTCCCTTCGCAGGAGGGAGAATGCCACCGCTCTCCGCAGGCCGCAAAGGGCCATTGCACAGCGGGTGGCGAGGGCATACCGCTCGGTGGGCTTTTCGGCGGCGTGCGCTCTGGCCGGCGCCCCCCCTTGGGAGCTCGAGGCGTGGGTGCTCGCCAGAGTGTACGAGTGGACGGCGCGTCGGAAAGCGCTGGGAGAGCGCCCCGTCGCTCAAGAGCGGGAGGCCGTACGGCGGGAGGCGAGGGACGCCATCGTCGTCCACTGGACGGACGACCTCGCCACCGCCACCTTTGGCCGTCGGACGCTGGACGCGCTCGGTCCAGTTCTGCGAGACTGGCTCGAGCGGCCACACGGTTTCCTCTCTTTCCGTCTGGTCCAGGTGCTGTCAGGGCATGGCTGCTTTGGCTCGCACCTGCACAGGATCGGGAGGGAGGAAGCCCCAGCGTGCCACGACTGCGGCGCGGCGGAGGACACGGCGCAGCACACCCTGGAGGTGTGCTCGGCTTGGTCTGAGCCGCGCCGCAGTCTGATTGCGGAGATCGGCCAGGACCTCTCGCTTCCCGGCGTGGTTCGTTCCATGCTGGGGAGCGAGGAGGCTTGGGCTGCGGTCGCCTCCTTCTGCGAGGACGTCATTTCGCAGAAGGAGGCGGCGGAGCGCGCGCGTGAGGATGACCCTCTCGCTGCGCCGCTCCGCAGGCGAAGAAGAGGTCGGAGAAGACGCCATCTTCTCCCTCCTCTTGGTGGTGTTGGGCGGGCGACAGGCACGGGGGTGCCTCCGCCCGCATTGCACTCCACACCACCTCCGCCGGACATTCCCAACCCTCCCCCCCTGGGGAGGACTTGAGGGGCCTGCCGCGAAGGCGGGCGATCGTCGGAGGGGACTGGATGTAAAGGCTACGCCGGTTTCCCAGTCCCCTCCAGTCAGACGATGCGGGAATGCCGCTGGGTTATTTTAGTGGGTATACCGGGCTTGCCCGGGGAGTCCCACATAACCCCCCATTCCCCCAAATGGGCGGGTATGCGTAATAGCATTTTTTCCCAGCGCAAACAAAAAAAAAAAAAAAAAAAAAAAAAAAAAAAAGGTTAGGTTAGGTTTTTTTTTTTTTTTTTTTTTTTTTTTTTTTTTTTTTTTTTTTTTTTTTTTTTTTTTTTTTTATTCTTCTACCTCCGGCATGGAGCCGTAGCCTGTGTTAAACTAACTTTCACTTTCATGCCAGTTCTCGCGTTTTTGCCTCTCGTACTTCCATACTTCATACTTTATCTTTCTTGCATACATCGTCTTGCTTTCTTTTTACGGGTGGGATGTCCCGTTTATCTATATAAACTCGCCTAACTTTTTTTTTTTTTTTTATTTTTTTATTTTTTATTTCTTTATTGTTCAAGATTTGGGAGTGGGGTAATAATGTATACGGTTTCCAATATATTTGTTCTTATACATAGTAACATATATGCTGACTTATTATCTACTTAGTATTTGCTATATTTACTACATTTAATTCCTACTACTATCTTATTTAATGATTACATTCCTTACATTTAATACTTATAATAGGTTTACATGTTTTACTGCTATACTATTTATTAATCTTAGATCACATACAATTCTTATTCTAGGTTGACACTTATATTTTACTTACTATTTATTGATTTTACATTACATAGAGTTCTTATACTAGGATACATACTTATATTCTACCGTCTATTATCTATATTGTTTGCTTACATCTATATCTATATATATGCTGACAGAAAAATATACTTACATACTTTCTCAGCATAATTTTCTTATGCAGTTTTGTTTCTTAGTATTACCTTATTTGCTATATTTAGACAGTATTTTACGAATGTGTCCCTATATTGACCTGCCATAAATACACTAATGTTTCCTACAGTCATTTGATTATCGGTCTGTTGCTCGATATTGTAGCGCTCGAGCGCATATACCGGACATTCGGTCAGCAGATGGGGGACAGTTTCCTCAATTTCGGGGTCACAGATGCACGATGAGCTCCCCTTACACTTGAAGCGGTTCAAGTACTCGGAGAACCCACCGTGTCCCGTCATCACCTGTGTGAGTATTCTATTGGGCTCTATTCTGCGCACTATTTTGTGCGCTGCGATGGCACACGGAAAGAACAATTTTGTGATGGACGCTGTCTCGCCCGCTTGGTACCTTGCGTTCCATTCGTCAAGCGACCGCATCCGGATGCTTCGCTTGACGAATGATACCGGGCATTTGTCGTAGCTCGGTCTTGTCTTGGACCTCAAGGCCGCCTCCTTAGCCAACCGATCCGCGCGCTCATTACCCACTAGCCCCGCGTGTGCTTTTATCCAGAACAAATGTAGTAATTTGTCCTGGAGGAACAATGTTTTAATGTTTTCCTTTGTTTTTGTGGCCAGTGGGTGCGGGCTGCTCGGGCCGGTCAGTGTCTGGAGGGCTGCCATGGAGTCGCTGTATATTGCAAAAGAGGCCTCGCCCCGTCGGAGAATCACCTCAGTCGCTTTCCACACCGCCAAGAGCTCGGCCTGGTAGACGGTACAAAAAGACGGCAGACCAAGTTTGACGGCTTTGGTTTCGGCCCCGCCAGTCCATAAGGATAGCGCGGCCCCAACCTTACCGTCAATCTTGCTGCCGTCTGTGAAGATGCGCACAGCATAATCGCTGTGCGCATCGTACTGCTCCTGGTCTACCAAGGTTTTGAACTCCAGTCGGATGTGTTCCGCGGGATGAGGGACCCCGCTTGCTGGGGACACACGCTCGACTTCCCAGTCTCCCAGTCCAGGCTGGGGCACCCCCCTCCTGGCCTCGTACAGGGAGGCAGCCTCCCGTATACGAAGGTCAAGCGGGAGCACTCCAGCCAACACCAGTGCCGAGTTCAGGGATACCGTGCGATATGCCCTACACAGCTTCTGGGCGAAGCCTCTCTGCACAGCATTGAGGTGCTTGACGACACCGAGCTTCGACGCCGCCGGTGCCCAGGCACTGGCAGCGTACATCACAATAGGCTCCACCGTTGCGACGTAGATTGACCTTATCACCTCGGGGTGAAGACCCCAGCTCACCCTTGCAGCCCTGGACAGCTGTTTATATATCCCGATTGCCTTTAGGCAGACGTTGGCAATATGGGCGTTAAAAGTGAGTCGGTGGTCAATTGTCAGCCCTAACAGCTTTATCTCATTTGACATGCCAATGTCAACCCCGCCCATGCTCAGACGTGGTGTGTCATACTTTAATTTATGTGTTATGAGCATAGCTTTAGTTTTGCTCGGAGCAAATTTTAACTTATTTCTGACACCCCACGCCCGAACATACTCGAGGGTGGCATTTGCACGCCTTTCTATCGCCTCGGCTGTCTCCCCCTCGAACACGAGAACAACGTCGTCGGCGAAGGCTTGGCAATAGTCCCCCCTCCCTTCTAGACCCTGTAAAAGGGGGTCCAGAAGGAGGTTCCACAGGATCGGGCCGGCAATAGATCCCTGCACACAGCCTTTGTGGGTGGGGACTATCACCTCCTCGCCGCCGTACCTAACCGCTACTTCCCTCCCCGTTAGGTAATCGTCTATGACCTTCCTTATGTTGATAGGGCACTTTTCCTCAGCCAGTCGGATTCTTATTGCCGGCCACCAGGCGCTGTCGAAGGCTCCCTCTATATCCAATGATACGACCAGTGCGATCTTCTTGTGGTCTAGGATTTTCCTAATCTGTTTCATTAGTGTATAGAGGGAGTCCTCGGTGCTTCTCTGGGGCATGAATCCGTACTGGCGAGTACTGATCCTTGGTATTACGTAAAACTTTAAGCGGGCTACCAACATTTTCTCATATATTTTTCCCAACACGGGGAGAAGTCCGATGGGCCTGTAAGATTTGGGGACATTATAGCTTTCCCTACCAGGCTTTCGCAGGATGACAACTGTAGCCAGTTTCCACGCTCCTGGGAAGAGATGTAGTCCCAGGCATTTGTTTATGAGCGTCAGGAAAAGCTCGGGGTCTACGTGGATAGCGTGGGAACAGATGTCAGCGGTGAAACCCTCCGACCCGGGAGCCTTCTTCGGGTTGAACGAGTCCATCGCCATCCTCAACTCGACGAGGGTGAACGCCGGATCACAAGAGTCATCTTGGTCGTCTCCAGCATTCACCCTCTCTGCCATATATCTTGTTTGGCGATGGTCATCGTTGTCTTCCTCCTTTCTATCTCCCGGGTAGAACGTCTCCGCCAACAATCTGACCGAGCCTTTGGCATCCAGTGTCACCCCATCCCTCTCTAGCGGCAGGTCCTCTTCTCTGCGGGCTGTTCTTCCGATGACCCGGTAAATACCCTCCCAAACCCCTTCCTTATCTTGTTTCTCGCAAAAAGCCTTCCAACTGGCAATCTGGGCTTTGGCACATTCAGACTCATATTTCTCTTTCTGTTTCAGGTACTCCTCGACGACCCTCGGCCTCCGGACCGGAGCAGCGTTTCTGATCCTGTTTCTGAACGTGACGACTCTCTTCTTCATCCTGGCCAACTCCTCGGACCACCACGGCAAGTTGAACACTACTTTGTCTTTCTTTTTAGGTATGCTTTGGGTGCATGCTTTGGTTATAATTTGTGTATATTTATTAATTTCTAACTCTAATTTTTCTTTAGTGGTAATTTTGTTAATTTCTATTTTGTTAAGTTTGTTTTCCAGGATTAATTGGCTCAGTTTCTCATGAAACTGGGACCAATTGGCTTTTTTAGTATTATATAATCTTGTAGTTCTTTGCACCTGCACTCCTTTGGACTTAGTAAGTCGGATGTTGAACTCCATGCCGTTGTGGTCAGAGCTAGTTAGCCCCTCGTCCACTCGCCAGTTGTCACACAGGTCGAGGATGTCTGTCGAGCAGGCTGTAACATCGACATAACTGCTGTAACGCTGCCCCCCTCGGATCGTGTCGAAGGTCGGAGTTTCCCCTGTGTTTAGAACGTTTAGTCCCATTTCCTCCAGCGCTCCAGACATTGCGTTGCCTCGGCGGTCAATTTCTGTACTCCCCCACCATGTACTCTTCGCGTTGGCATCCCCTCCAATGATCCAT
This sequence comes from Amphipyra berbera, assembly GCA_910594945.2. NCBI lineage: Eukaryota > Metazoa > Arthropoda > Insecta > Lepidoptera > Noctuidae > Amphipyra > Amphipyra berbera. The sequence goes on along the minus strand of OU343136.1, from coordinate 25,966 downwards.
TTCTTGGATCCCACGTTTGCCTCTACCTTTTTGAGGTGTTCCAGGTAGGGCTCTATGGGCTGGTCTGGCTCAAAGTAGTACGAGACTAGCGTAATTTCCCAGGCTCTGGTTTGTAATCTCACTACCACGATGTTGTTGGTCGTGAGTCCAGGGCACGGGATGACGTTCAGGTCCGGGTCAAAGACGGCAATTGCCGCCTTGACCGTCCCGTCCCCCGGATCAGAAGCCTGGAAAACACGCACACCACGGTGACTGCGCATTACTTTGGCCCCGCCCACATACGGTTCCTGCAAGAGTGCTGCTGCAAACTTGCGCTTGTTCGCCTCGATGAGGAGTTCTTGCGTGGCTAGGTTCTTTCTTTGGAGGTTAGCCTGAGCGATTTTGTACGTGGGGTTTCCATCCTGGACGCCCTTAGCAATACGCAACACTGGAGCGAGCCAGTGTGTCCCAGCGTTTTTTCACCGGGCAAGCGTCGCTGAAGGCGTTGTGTGCTGTGTCCTCAATATTGGCCTTTTTACAATTTCGACACGCAGGTGTTCCACCCGCCAACCATTCTGTGCAGTCCGCCTTTAGGTGAGGGCCCCCACAGTGGCTGCACAGGTCAGCTGGTTCCTTACAGAACCGCTTCCCGTGCCCGTACCCCAAGCAGCGGGAGCACTGCACCAGCGGTGATTGATCCGCGACTCTGATCCTTTGCAGGTCAATGCGGACTGCTCCAGCCTCGATTGTCCTTCGCCATATGGCAGGGGATGTGCTTAAAACCACATGGCACGTGTGCGGGTTCCTAGTCCTTTTTCTGAACCTTATTTCCAGGCGATCATCGTCCTTGTCGAGGCCCTGAAAAACGTCCCGATTCTGGTTTCGGATAGCCCTGTGAATGTCCTCGTCGGTGTTTATCACCAGGACATCCTTCAGGACTATCATCGGGTCCTTGTTTTTCATTTCCTCGACAACGAGGTGCCCGCCTGCTTGTTCTATACGTGTCCTTACTTTGTTGCGTTCCTCCTGGGTGCTACAGCTCACTACTACCTTTCGATCTTTAGCCTTCCTGACCCGCTCCACCTTCACCCAGCCCTCTTTTGCGTCCATCGCTTCTCTGATCTTTTCCAGCACCGCCTCCCCGGACTCGGTTTCGTCTTTTGACGTAATCACCACAGAATGCAGCACGCTACGCTCTGTGGTGGGTTTCGCCGGCCGACTCTCGGTGATGCTGGCATAAGTCGTCCTTTCCAGGGCCTCTTTTTGCTGATCTAGCGCAGTCCTCAGCTCTTCCATCTTGTGGTTATTGTCTGCTATCAGCTGCGCGTGGTTTTCGAGCTGTCTTTTCAGACTATGGTGGGCTTCTTGGTCTGCGCTGGGCGGGACTTTTTCGGCTTGGATGGGCTTGTTAGGGGGTTTCGGTCCTTTCTGCTTGTTTTCGGCTTCGGCTTCCTTAACTAAATGGTACAATCTCTCCACGGCTTGCACGACCCCAGCTTTAATTTCCGCTTTTAAGTTGCGGGAATTACTTAGATTGAGCTTTGCTTTAAGTAGACAGGCCTTTGCTTCGGCTGTTCTGTCAGCGAAGTTGGTGGTCGGTGATGGAGTCGGTGGCTCTAAAGACGCCTTCTGAGGCACCGTTTTGCTATGCGTAGCCTTGGTGATCGTCTTCGAGCCTCCGGCTTCGGCTAGGGTTTTCCTGGGTGAGGCAGGTGCAGGTGTTCTGGCGCGTCCCGCCTCCCACTCCCCTATGCTGACTCTGACATTTTTGGCCGGGGTCGGTGTCCTGTTTTGGGAGTCCTGGGTCGACTCCATAGTACTTTGTGCCGGTTTTGTTGGAGTTCTCAATCCAAACATGACGGAGGTGATCGTCAGATTGTATATAATTTAAGGGTATAAAGTAAAATAAGACCCAATAGGGGTAATAGACTGTAAAAATAAAAGTGTAAAGAAGGAGAAGTAAAATTGCAATTAAAATTAATGTAGAATTGCAATTAAAATTAAAAGTAAAATATCAAGTAAAATTATGTCGTCCTATATGGTCAATAATGTCAACTAATAGTTGTTGTCACAGTGAGAGACACCCGAGGGCACAGCAGGTGAGGTGCGAGCCTAGGTGTGTGGCGTATACGGTACGACGATAAAAATAGATTAAGGGCATAAAACACTAAACAAAACTGCACGAGACCCTTTAAACCTCGGCAGAATACACAGGAGAAATTTTTATAATCAGGCTACAGGGCTCTGCCCCGGGTCACAATGTTTTAGGCGGTCAAAGAGTGCTCCACAGGAGCCTTGCTGTCAGTTTTGTCTGTAGAAAGCCAATTTTTTGATTGTTGTTGTATGTGTAGTGTATGTGTAGCGTGTAATGTGTAGTTTTTGTGTTAGAATATTTTTGGGGGGGGGGGGAAATTTGGTATTTCAAGGGAGCCAAAGGATAGCCCTCGACGTCCTCTAACGAACGAGCCCAAACTTGGTTTGTTTGTCTCAATCCTCGTCGAAGGATACCGAGGGGGGGTGAGGTTATTCTAAAGCGAGATGCGGGAAAGGGATTTATTGAATTTATTAGCACTATGGTATAGGATTATTATAATAAGGTGAGATAGATTTCAAATTTTTCTATTTCGCAAATTAGTGTAGAGGGGGGAGGGGTGTAGCAGGGAATCGAGTGGAGCCAAAAGACAGCCCTCGACTTCCTCTGTGGTTTGAGCCCAAACTCGGGGCTCTTACTATTTATAATGAGGGAGTTTGGCTGAGGGGGGGTGAAGTGATTTTAGAGGGTGTGCGGGGGGGGGAGGGTTTCGTGAAGCGTTTGGAGTACGTGCGAAGGGGAGGTGGAACAGGTAGGGGAGGGTGGGGGAGGGGGAGGGGGTGGGTGTGTAGCTTTGTATGGGTATGGGGCTTTGTTTAAAAGGGGGAAGAAAGATTTTGAATTTTTGTTGCGCGATTATATTATATAGATTAGATATAGGGGTGGGAGGGGTATGAGGGGGAATCGGGTGGGGCCAAAAGACAGCCCTCAATTTTATCTGTAGTTTGAGCCCAAACTCGGTTACCAACCGACGGTTTTTCGCCGAGTTGGGTGCGGGGGGTGAAGTAACTATGAGGGGAAGGGGGAGGGGAGAGGGACACACAGTTGGGAGGGGTTGATGGCGAGGTGAGGGAGGGGCTTTAAATAAAGGGGTGAGGGAGGACAGGTGGCGGGGGAGGGGTTACACAAGTAGGGTGGGGAGGAGGGGATAATTATTAATTTAGTTTGCTCGGGGTTTACTTTAGTATTAGTTTTTGTTTAAGAGGGGAAAACAGATTTTAAGATGTTATTTTGCAATTTTAGTATAGGGGTGGGAGGGGTAGAAAGGGGAATCGGGTGGGGCCAAAAGGCAATCCTCAATTTTCTCTTTAGTTTGAGCCCAAACTCGGTTACCAAACTCCTGTTTTTCGCCGAGTAGGGTGCGGGGGGTGAGGTAACTATGAGGGGAGGTGCGAGGGGAGAGGGACACACAGTTGAGAGGGGTTGATGGCGAGGTGAGGGAGGGGCTTTAAATAAAGGGGTGAGGGAGGACAGGTGGCGGGGGAGGGGTTACACAGTAGGGTGGGCTATGTATGTGGGCTATGTGGGCTATATGTGTGACGTATTCCAGCGCGGCCAAAAATGCCGAGTCACGTTGTTTACGTTGGTTGCTAACTGTCTGTGGAATTTTCTACTATTTGTCAGCCTACGTCACGATCATACGAGTAAACATCGGACTGGGACACGAGGCACTCAAGCTTTGGTTCGACGGGGTAGGCAGACAATATAGCTTAGTTTGTTTACTTTGTAGAAAATCCACAAATTTTAGGTCTTTGTTTGAAAAGGGGAAGACAGCTTTTAAGATATTAATAAATAATAATAATTCAATAAATAAATAAATAATAATTAAATAAATAAATGTTATTGCTCGATTTTAGTATAGGGGTGGAGGGGTGTAACAGGGAATCGAGTGGAGCCAAAAGACAGCCTTCAACTTCCTCTGTGGTTTGAGCCCAAATTCGGGACTCTTGCTGTTTTTATTAAGGGAGTTAGGCTGAAGGGGGGGTGAAGTAATTTGAAAGGGTGTGCGGGAGGGGGAGGTTTCGTGAGGCGTTCGGATTAAGTGCGAAGAGTAGGTGGAACAGGTAAGGGAAGGTGGGGGAGGGGGGAGGGGGGAGGGGGTGGATGTGTAGGTTTGTGTTAGAATAGGGATGGGTATGTGTGCCGAATGTACAACAATTTGGATTTTCTGTTTTGTAGGGATCGCAAAATTTTAGGGAGGGGAGGGGGAGAAATGTTATGTTTCAGCGGGGCCAAAAGGTAGCCCTCGGCGTCCCCTGAAAAATGAGTCCAAACACGGTTTGTCTATTACAATTTTTCGTTTAGCTGTTACGAGGGGAGGTGAGGTGATTCTTAGGGGATGCGGGGAGGGGATAATTATTATTTTAGTTTACTCGGGTTTACTTTATTATAGAACTTTGTTAAAAAGGGGAAGACAGATTTTAAAATGTTATTGTGCGATTTACTATAGGGGTGGGAGGGGTATGAGGGGGAGTCGGGTGGGGCCAAAAAGCAGCCCTCAATTTTCTCTATAGTTTAAGCCCAAACTCGGTTACCAAACTCCTGTTTTTCGCCGATTAGGGTGCGGGGGGTGAAATAACTATGAAGGGAAGGGGGAGAGGAGAGGGACACACAGTTGGGAGGGTTGAAAGCGAGGTGAGGGAGGGGGTTTAAATAAGGGGATGAGGGAGGACAGGTGGCGGGAGGGGTTACACAAGTAGGGTGGGCTATGTGGGCTATGTGGGCTATGTGGGCTATGTGGGCTATGCGAGTTCTATGTGTGACGTATTTCAGCGTGGGCAAAAATGCCAAGTCACGTTGTTTACGCAGATTGCTAACCGCTTGTGGAATTTTTTAAGATTATTTGTCAGCCTACTACGTCACGATCATGCGAGTAAACAACGGACTGGGACACGAGGCACTCAAGCTATGGTTCGACGATTTGACGGGGTAGGCAGACAATATAGCTCAGTCAGTGGAAAATCCCCAAAATTTTAGTACGTCCGATTTAAAATCTGAAAAAAGTATCGTACACAGTGCTGAAACAAGTATATACATATGATGTGTAAATTTTTCAGGAGTACACTGTAACGGAGTTATCCTGAAAACAAACTTATAAACTAGGTGGAAACGTGTGACTCACAGTTTTCAAAACACTGTTTCTCTAAAAATATAAAATTAAATTAAATTTTAATGCTAGGCTTTGGTACCTTATTAGTGACTCTAAAAACTTATTATATTAAATTTGGAAATTTTTTGAATTTTGACCGCTTTTCCTGATGCTAAAAATATTATTTATAAAAAGAAAGTATTTTGCGGTTGAAAAATTTGGTCTATATATTTTGTGAACTGTATATTTCAGAAACTACTAGGCTTAAAAATACGGTAAAAACAGATTATTGTAGCTAGTTAAATTGACTAAAAACTTATCCTAATTTTATTTGTAATAATCACTGAAAATTTTGAAAAAAATTAAGTTATAATTTTGTGTTTTGCTTACCAAAACCGCAAAGTTTAAAAACGTTGTGTTTCCGCTTCCCTATGTATAAAATTAATTTTGAAAACACTATTGTCTATAACAAGCTGCCTCCTAAGGCACCCACTGCAAAAATCTGGAATTTCCTTTTGTCTTCCTGGTTTTCCAGGACCGCTTCGGTGTTTTTTCCGGATTTTGCCGTCGCCGCTAATATCTTCGGTCTGGAAGGCTGAAAAATTCTGAAATTTCGCCCAGGTGTCCGGGGCGATGCCCCCCTCAGAATAAGAAAGAAAAATTTGGGGGTTGTCGATCTTTTTCAGCTTCCAGGCTCGAAGAACCGCTAGGACAGTTTTCCGGTGTTGTTTTGGCTGGTGTTTCCGGTGTTTTTTCGGTGATCCCGTAGTCTAAAAAATCTGAGATTTCACCCTCGTGTTGAGGGGAATCCCTCCCTTGTTGTGACGTAATAAAAACAGGGGGTTGTCGCTCAATTTCGGCTGTCGCACAGGTGTTATTGTTCTCGCGAGCGTAAACTCGCACGTTTTAATTGTTTTTTTCACGGAAAACTGTGTTATGTTAAATTTTTCAGGTTTTTCACACTAGCACTGAAATCCTTTTCACTTTTGGGCACTTTTTACACTTTTTCCCGGCTTTTTGCGACAACTTTTGTATTTTTAGCGATTTTTAAGCGCGGAGCGAGGTAATTTCGCTGCGTTCACGACTACGGCGGTCAGCAGAGTTCGGGTTAGGTTAGGTTAGGTTAGGTTAGGTTAGGTTAGGTTTTTTTTTTTTTTTTTTTTTTTTTTTTTTTTTTTTTTTTTTTTTTTTATATCTCTCCTACCTCCAACATAATCGGAGCCTATTCCTGTCCGCTTTACGTTCATACCAGTTCTCGCTTTTATTCCTCTCGCACTTTCATTCCTCATACTTGATCTTTCTTTCATTCATCCTCATGTATGGCTTATGGGTGGGATACCCGACTATCAGCTCTGTGGTTATAACCTTAGTGGTTTTGTTGCTTTATTAGGGGTTTCAGAAAACTAGGGAGGCGGTTTTTTATTTATAAATATACATTTCCATTAATTTTTACAGTTTTAGAGCTGTTTTATTATTGCTCTTGCATATACATTTATACACTTATACTAAACTTACAGAGTAGAGCAATTTTTGTTTATATAACAGCCATCTTAATTTTCTAATCTTAAATCTATTACATTTTTTCTACGGCTATTACACGTTCATGTTTAGTGGGCAGACCATATATATATATACTTGTTTCCCATCTGTTTTACGCTTACCCTTGTCATCTTTTAATGCTTAACATTAATATCTATAAAATATTAATTAAACATTTGTTGCTTGTGCAGTGTTTATGTTTTGATACCTTATTACTATATATACTATATATTTGTACCCTATTACTATAGATACTGTTTTGTACGTCGCCTTTTGTTCAGCCATTGTGAATAGTGGATCGCAAGAGTCATCTTGCTCTCCAGCATTCACAGTGTCAGCCATTTTTCTCATAAGGCGGTGGCATGTGCTGTTTCTGTCCGTAAGGTCCTCTGGGTAAAGAGTGTTTACCAATGCTTCCCAATCCCCCTCTCTGTCCTGTTTCGCGTAAGTGTTCCTCCAGGTCTTGCTCGTGTTTTTAGCTGCCTCCGTTTCATACTCAACTTTCTGTTTCAGGTACTCTTCAACGACCTTCGATCTTTGAGCCAGTGCAGCGCATCTTATTCCACGTTCCCTGGTTGCGACTTTCTGCTTCATCCTCTCGAGTTTCTCGGACCACCACGGCGAGGTGAGTGCTAATGTGCTTAATTTGTCTTTTTCTATTTTATTAATTTTGTATATTTGCATTAATTGCCTGAGTTTCTCACGAAGTTCAGTCCAATTTGCTTTATTTGTATTGAGTTTACTATTGGTTTTGTTGATTATTGTGTTTTTAGAACTTTTTTGTTTTCTATTAAACTCGATGCCGCTGTGATCCGAGCCCGTGAAGCCCTCGTCTACCCTCCAGTCGCATCCCAGGTCCAAAGTGTTCGTCGAGCATGGCGTGATTTCGACGTGGCTGCCGTAAATTGTTTCCCTTCTGATCGTGTTGAAGGTCGGAATTTCCCCTGTGTTGAGCATGATCGGACTCAGTTCTTCGAGAGCTCCGGACTCTTCTTCGCCCCTATGGTGAAAGTTTGAGTTGCCCTTAACAATACGCTACAGTCGATCTGGCCACGTCATCCCATTTCTTGCGTACGGGGCATTCGTGGCTAAAAGCGTTGTGTTGCGTGTCGTGGTCGATCTTAGCCCTCGTGCAGTTTCGACAAGCGGGTGGTGTTCCAGAGAGCCAGTCCGGGCAATCCGGTCTCATGTGCGGGCCGCCGCAGTGGCTGCATAGGTCAGCAGGCTCTTTACAGAGACGCTTCCCATGCCCGAAACCAAGGCAGCGGGTGCACTGGACCAGCGGGGACTGATCCTCAACCTTGACGCGCTGGAGGTCTACACGCACGGTCCCGACTTCAATAGCCCGTCGCCAGATGGTAGGCGAGACGCTGATGATGACGTGGCCGATATGAGGGTTTCGTGTCCTCCTTCTGTAGCGTATCTCGACCCTGTTTTCCTCACTGTCGAGACCGTCAAAAAGCTCCCTGTTCTGGTTTCTGAGTGCTCTGACAACGTCTTCGTCAGTATTCATGACGAGAACGTTCTTCAGAACCAGAAGCGGGTCCTTATTCTTGACTTCCTCGACAGTGAGGTCAACTCCTTCTTTTTGAAGCCTGGTCTTGACTTTGCTTCGTTCCTCTTCTGTCTCTAGACCTATTATAATTTTTCTGTCCTTTGCTTTCCTTACTTTTTCTACCTTGATCCAGCCTTCTTTGGCGTTTATGGCTTCTCTTATTCGCCCAAGGACTTCTTCACCTGTCTCCGTCTCATCCTTGGACGTTACCACTACCGAGTGTAGCGTGCTGCGCCTTGGCAGTGGGTTCAAGGGCCGAGTTGCGGCCACACTCGCGTAGGTGTTCTTCTCTAGAGATTCATTTTGTCGGTCTATTTTATCCTTAAGCTCTTCTATTTTTCTATTATTTTCTTCTAAGAGCTTAGAGTGCTGCTGCATTGTTTGCAGGATCTCCTTTGTGTGGGACTCTTCTGCAATTGAGGCTGGTACTGGGGCTACAGGCTGTGGGAGTATAGTTGCCGGTCCTTCCTTGGTCGTTTGTTGGTTTGCAACTTTGAGCTCCTTTTCAATTTCCTTTACCAGCTGGTAAAGGCGTTCCGTGGCTTCAGTAATAGCGGTTTTAATTTCAGTTTTTGTGTTCCTCGAACTGCTGAGGTGTATTTTTGCCTTTGTTAAGCAAGCTTTTGCCTCCGCAGTTCGGTCCGCATATTTGACCACCTTCGGCGGTGAGCTTACTTCGTCGGACTTTCGCGCTTTAGTCACGGTCGCTCCTTTATTTTCCTGCATCAACGCAGGCTTCGTCTTGGTCTTCGCAGGGCCAGCCTGCGACGTCTTTACCGTTATAGAGGGGGTGGGGCTGGTGTTCGTGGTCTCCCACTCGTTTATGCTGCGTCTCACATTCGGAGGCGCAGCTGTCCCAGGTTTTGACGGGGACTTTTCACCGTCGGTCGATTTTAGGGGTGTCCTGAAGCCGAACATGTTCGGAGGTATGCGTCAGTATTCTTAAAATTAAGGCGTCAATAGGGACGATAAAATAACAGTAAAACACAAAAAAAAAAAAAAAAAAAATGTTTAATAAAAATTAAATAGTGTGTGGGGGAGGGGTATAATAGGGAATCGATTGGAGCCAAAAGGCAGCCCTCGACTTCCTCTATAGTTTGAGCCCAAACTCGGGACTCTTGCTGTTTCTATTAAGGGAGTTAGGCTGAGGGGGGGTGAAGGAATTTAAAAGGGTGTGCGGGGGGGGGGAGGTTTCGTGAGGCGTTCGGAGTAAGTGCAAATAGGAGGTGAAACAGGTAGGGGAGGGTGGGGGAAGGGGGGAGGGGGTGGGTGTGTAGGTTTTGTGTTAGAATAGGGCTTTGTTTAAAAAGAGAAAGACAAATTTTTAAAAATGTTGTTGCGCGATTATTATATAGGGGTGGGAGGGGTATGAGGGGGAGTAGGGTGGGGCCAAAAGACAGCCCTTAATTTTCTCTATCGTTTGAGCCCAAACTCGGTTACTAAATTCCTGTTTTTCGCCGAGTAGGGTGCGGGGGGTGGAGTAACTATGAGGGGGAGGGGGAGGGGAAAGGGACACACAGTTGGGAGGGGTTGAAGGCGAGGTGAGGGAAGGGGTTTTAAATAAAGGGGTGAGGGAGGACAGGTGGCGGGGGAGGGGTTACACAAGTAGGGTGGGGAGGAGGGGATAATTATTAGTTTAGTTTGCTCGGGATTTACTTTAGTATTGGTTTTTGTTTAAAAGGGGAAGACAGATTTTAAGATGTTATTGTGCAATTTTTGTTTAGGGGTGGGAGGGGTATGAAGGGGAATCGGGTGGGGCCAAAAGACAGCCCTCAATTTTCTCTGAAGTTTAAGCCCAAACTCGGTTACCAAACTCCTGTTTTTCGCCGAGTAGGGTCCGGGGGGTGAAGTAACTATGAGGGGAAGGGGGAGGGGAGAGGGACACACAGTTGGGAGGGGTTGAAAGCGAGGTGAGGGAGGGGGTTTAAATAAAGGGATGAGGGAGGACAGGTGGCGGGGGAGGGGTTACACAAGTAGGGTGGGGAGGAGGGGATAATTATTAATTTAGTTTGCTCGGGGTTTACTTTAGTATTTGTTTTTGTTTAAGAGGGGAAAACAGATTTTAAGATGTTATTTTGCAATTTTAGTATAGGGGTGGGAGGGGTAGAAAGGGGAATCGGGTGGGGCCAAAAGGCAACCCTCAATTTTCTCTTTAGTTTGAGCCCAAACTCGGTTACCAAACTCCTTTTTTTTTTTTCGCCGAGTAGGGTGCGGGGGGTGAGGTAACTATGAGGGGAGGTGCGAGGGGAGAGGGGGTTAGGTTAGGTTAGGTTAGGTTAGGTTAGGTTAGGTTAGGTTAGGTTAGGTTAGGTTAGGTTAGGTTAGGTTAGGTTAGGTTAGGTTAGGTTAGGTTAGGTTAGGTTAGGTTAGGTTGGGGTGCGCGGTCAGATACCTCCACGTGTGCCTGGTGGCTACTGGTCCCTCCGGATACGTTCGAGGGGAAGAGTAGCTGTCGGGCCGGTGCACCCTGGGTGCAGGCAATAATATTTCTTAGGAGATAGTATCATAGGAGATATTATTGCCTGTAGCAAAACTCTGACCATGGGGGGGGGGTGGCCAGGTTGGCCAGGGGGGTTGCTCTTCCCCGTCCCTCTGAGTTAGCAGAGGGACGGGTTGAACGAGCCTTTCAGGGGCGACGGGTTTGACAGTTGGCAATAGTTGGCTGGCAGATACGGTGTGACTCAGCACCACCGTTCGCCCCGACCCGTAATCCTCATTTAGAGGACCGGGGGTCTTGGCTTAGCCGCCCGGACCACGAGCGAAATCTCTATAAACTTCTCACGGAATCCCAAGCTGCTACGCACGGCGAAGGGATGAATGGCTGACCGTGTAACGTTCTTCGGAACATCAGTCTCGAGTGCGGAACCCGTCAGGATACCGGCCGACCTCCTGACGTATTTAGGCTTATCCGGGTACAGGGGGCACTGCCCGGATGGACCATTTTTTCCCCCATACTCGTGGGATTCAATATGGAAACAATTATTAAACCTAAAACAAAAATTGACGATAAGGTGGGTGCGGCGTCGGATAGCGACACCGCATCGAGGGTGACAAGGGCGTCCGCTCGTAAAGAGCGTGACGCGGAGGATAGGGTAGCGGAAGCGGTGTCGGACTCTGACACCGCTTCCAGTATGATCACGGTGGACGTGGAGTTTGCGGGGGAGTTCTTCCGCCGCAAACGATCTCGTCCGGCGAGTCATTCGGGTTCGGACTCGAACCCGAGTGACGAAGAGCCCCTCTCGTCGACGCCTTCAAAAGCGGTTAGCAAGAGGGGAAGAGGTAGGCCTTCATCAACAGGCCAATACGTTGGCCTGCATAAGGCCAAGAAGGAGTTGGCGGCCGCACAGCAGGCCGAGAAATTAGTGGAGGAGGAACAGCGGATTACCGAGCTGACCAAGAAGGTGTCTGCCGGAAGGGTCAGTCGGCTGTCAAATTCCTCCTATATGAGCGAGATAGACACGGAAGATCTGTCCGCCGTGGAGTTGCACACCAAACTCCAGGACGCCGTGGCGACCATTAAAACGGTTGCCGGGTTGTCAAAGGGCCTCAAGGGCACAAGTCAGAAGGCCCTCAAGGAGGCCGCGGCTTCCATTAAAGAAGCCGCAGAGGTACTAATGAGGCGCACAACCTCAGAGGAGGTGGCCAGGTTGCGAGCTGAGAACGCCCGCCTTGCGGCCCAGCTCGCTGAGCTGCGAAAGGAGCACGACGAATTTCGGGCTGACCTGGCGAAGGATCGCCAAGATCGGATGCGCACGGAGGCCGGCCTTGTTGTGCGGCCAGCCGACGGCGGGGAGTCGGAGGTGGTCCGGTTCTTCCGGACGGAGATGGCGAGCTTTAACGCTCGGTTCTCCGTCCTGGAGGCCAAAATTCTACGGCCGCCTCTGGCAGGCGATCGAGTGCGGGACGCGCCACCGGCCACTTTCGCGGCCAAGGCCGCAATGCCGCGCCAGTCGGCGCAGTCTGGCCCTCCGGCCTCAGCTGCCTCGGCCTCAGCTGCCTCGGCCTCTGCGGCCCCGGCCTCGGCCACTTCGGCCCCGGGAGTAACAAAGCCCGTACAAGGTAAGGGGAAGGGAAAGGGTAAGGGGGCGTCGAGGGCTGCCGCGCAGGTCGCATCCGCCCCTGCTGCTTCCGCCCCTGCGGCTTCCACCCCTGCGGCTTCCGCCCCTGCGGCTTCCGCCCCTGCGGCTTCCACCCCTGCCGGTACCCAGCGGCAACCCTCACCCACACCGGGTGAGTGGCAGGTCGCGGGTGCTCAAAAGAAGAAGAAGAAGGCCAGGAAGTCCGCAAAGAAAAAGGCGGATAAGGCCAAAAAGGCGGCCAAGCAGCAGGCGGCGAGGCTACGTGCCCCTCATTCCGCGGCAGTAGTGATCACGCTGCAGCCCGGAGCGGAGGAGAGAGGAAAGACGTATGCTGGTGTCTTGGCGGAGGCCAAGTCGAAGATCGACCTGGGAGAGCTCGGCATCGAGGGTGTCCGTTGCAAGTCAACGGCAACGGGTGCCCGCATGCTGGAGCTCCCGGGTGCCTCCAATGGTGAAAAGGCGGACGCCCTCGCTGAAAAGTTGAGGGCGACTTTCCCCGCCGAGGAAGTAAAGATCTCCAGGCCCGTCAAGTGCGCAGACTTGCGAATCACGGGCTTGGACGATTCTGTCACCGCTGGGGAGGTCGTGGCTGCCATCGCCAGGACCACAGGCTGCCCCTCGAACCAGGTGAGGCCTGGGGCGATTACCTCGGGTTTCACTGGTTTGGGGACCGTTGTGGTGGCCTGTCCTGTTGAGGCAGCACAGAAGCTGGCCGGAGGCCAAAGGCTGCTTGTGGGGTGGGTGTCGGCGCAGGTGAAGGTGCTGAAGCCGAGGCCACTGAGGTGCTTTCGTTGTCGTCTCGACGGACACGTCGTTGTACGGTGCACCTCGGAGGCTTGCTACGGCGACGGCTGTTACGCCTGCGGCCAGCCCGGACACAAGGCCGGCTCATGCAAGGCCACGCCGCACTGTCTTGTGTGTGCGGCGGCGGGCAAGCCGGCGGAGCACAGGGTGGGCGGCGGAGCCTGCGCCGGCCCTGCAAAGAAAAGGAGGACCCGAGGAGGAGGAGGCCGTGGCAAGAAAGCCGCGGCCGCAGCTACTTCGCAGCCGGTTGTTGAACCGGCTGCTAAACAGGCACTGCAGGGAGGGGAGAGGGCGGATATGGACTGTCATTAATGGCTCCATACATCCGCCTCCTCCAAGCAAACATCAACCATTGCGCCAGAGCTCAGGACCTTCTGCTCCAGAGCATGGCGCAATGGATGATCAACGTGGCGGTGGTCGCCGAGCCGTACTTCGTTCCACCCCGGGATGACTGGGTTGGTGACATGGACGGCTTGGTGGCCTTGATAGTGTCACAGGCCGCCAGTGGCTCTCCGTCCATCGACAATATCACTCGTGGACGGGGATTCGTGGCGGCTCTGCTGGAGGACCTCCTTGCGGTGGGTGTGTATTTCTCCCCCAATAAATCGCTCGCCGACTTTGAGGACTTTTTGGGGGAGTTGGGCGTCGTCGTCGGCCGCGGCCATCCTCACCCCGTGCTCGTTGCTGGGGATTTCAACGCCAAGTCTACGGCTTGGGGTTCCCCGGCCACGGATGCGCGGGGTGAGGTGCTGGAGGAGTGGGCCCTGGGATTGGGCCTACAGATCCTCAACCGCGGCTCTGTGGACACGTGCGTGCGACAGCGGGGAGGTTCGATCGTGGACATTTCGTTCGCTAGCCCCGCGCTTGCGCGCCGTGTCCAGGGCTGGCGCGTCATGGAGGGGGTGGAGACGCTGTCGGATCACAGGTACATCCGTTTCGGCGTCGCCGCCCAGACCTCTGACGCCTCGGCCCGTACGGTCCCGGGCGGGATCGGTCCGCGTTGGGCGCTAAAACGGCTGGACAGGGAAGCACTCCTGGAGGCCTCAATCGTGCAGGCCTGGGTGCCCGCACCGGACAGGCCTGTCGATATTGACGTGGAGGCGGAGTGGCTCCGGGAGGCCATGTCGCACATCTGCGACGTGGCAATGCCCCGGGTCCAGGCCGTACCTGCTAAACGCCAGGTGTACTGGTGGTCGCAGGACATTGCGCTCTTGCGCCGCGCGTGTGTAGAGGCGCGACGCCAGTACGCCAGGCTACGCAGGAGGCGTCGCCGCGCCCCTGGTGCGGCGGCCGCGGAGGCGGAACTGTACGAGGGGTACAGGGAGGCGAAGACCGCCCTCCAGAAGGCTATCTCGGAGGCCAAAAGTGCGGCCTACGAGACGCTGCTCGAGACTCTGGACCGTGACCCGTGGGGGCGCCCATACCTTATGGTACGGGGCAAATTACGCCCGTGGGCCCCCCCACTGACCCAGAGTCTCCGACCGCAGCTTCTGGAGGGAGTGGTGAGCGCTCTGTTCCCTTCCAGGGCGGAGCATACACCACCGCCCATGGTTCCGCCTCGATTGGCGCCTGATGCGGACGAACGCGACGACGACGACGTACCTGAGGTGACCCGGCTAGAGCTGAGAGCGGCGGTGCGGAGGCTGCAAGCCAAAAACACCGCTCCGGGCCCAGACGGCATACCTGGCCGTGTATGGGTCCTAGCTCTCAGGGCTCTCGGGCCTCGACTGAGAGGGCTCTTTAGCGCATGCTGCGAGCGGGGCCAGTTTCCTCTCCGGTGGAAAACCGGGAAGCTGGTCCTGCTCAGGAAGGAGGGGCGCCCCGCAGACTCACCGTCTGCGTACCGCCCCATCGTGTTGCTGGACGAGGTGGGCAAGCTCTTCGAGAGAGTCATTGCAGACCGCCTCGTCACGCACATGACTGGGGTGGGACCGGACTTGGCGGAAAACCAGTTCGGTTTCCGCCGCGGGCGCTCCACAGTGGATGCGATCATGCGCGTAAGGGCCCAAGCGGAGGAAGCAGTCGCCCAGGGTGAGGTCGTCTTGGCGGTGTCTCTCGACATCGCCAACGCCTTTAACACCTTGCCCTGGAGTTGCATTAGGGCGGCACTCGAATACCATCGGGTGCCGACCTACCTCCGCCGCATTATCGGGGCCTATTTGGCAGAGAGAGCCGTAGTCTACCCGGGTCGGGAAGGATGGGGTCGGCGAGAGATGTCGTGCGGTGTCCCACAGGGTTCGGTCCTAGGACCGCTCCTGTGGAACATCGGTTACGACTGGGTGCTGCGCGGTGCGTTCCTCTCCGGTGTCGGCGTGACCTGCTACGCCGACGACACGCTGGTTACAGCGCGGGGAGGGACACACCGGCAGGCGGCCATTTTGGCCACAGCTGGGGTTGCGCAAGTCGTCGAGAGGATCCGGCGATTGGGTCTTGAGGTGGCCCTGCGGAAGTCCGAGGCCCTGTGTTTCCACGGGCCCCGGAAGGGACCACCCTCGGGATCCCACATTGTGGTGGGAGGCGTCCGCATCGGTGTCGAGTCGACGATGAAGTACCTAGGACTCGTCCTCGACAGCCGGTGGGATTTTGGGCCGCATTTTCGGCAGTTAACCCCCAAGTTGATGGGCGCCGCGGCTGCTCTGTCGCGGCTGCTGCCCAATTTGGGGGGGCCCAATGCCTCCTGCCGCAGACTCTACGGGGGGATCGTGCGGTCGATGGCCCTTTACGGGTCGCCGATTTGGGCGGACACCCTGACGGCCCGCAACGTCGCTATCCTGCGGAGACCGCAGCGGGCGATGGCCGTCAGGGTGATAAGGGGGTACCGTACGATCTCCTTCGAGGCGGCGAGTCTTTTGGCCGGATCAGCGCCCTGGGATCTGGAGGCGAGAGCCCTCGCGCTGAGATATCGTCAGCGCGAGGAGGCGCCTGAGCGGAGCGAGCTCCGCCAGATCCTGGTGGCCGAGTGGAGGGAGCGACTTGCGCAACCCAGCGCGGGGCACGCCGCGATAGCGGCGGTAAGACCCGTGATGGAGGAGTGGCTGGAGAGGCGTCACGGCGCCCTCAGCTTCCGGCTGACGCAGGTACTCTCGGGACACGGCTGTTTCGGGAAGTACCTGTGTCGTATAGGCCGGGAGCAGACGCCCGGTTGTCACCACTGCGACTGCCCCGAGGACACGGCGCTGCACACTTTGCAGGCGTGTCCAGCATGGGGGTCGCAGCGCCGCGAGCTAGTCGCGGCGATCGGCGGTGACCTCTCGCTTCCGGCCGTGGTTCTGTCCATGGTCGGGAGCGAGACTGCGTGGGAAGCCATCGCCTCCTTTTGCGAGGGGGTGATGGCGACCAAGGAGGTAGCGGAGAGGGAGAGGGAGGCCGCTTCTTCTCTCCCTTCTCGCGCTAGACGCACCGGGCGCCGGAGGGCGCGTGACGATCTCCGGCCACCCTAGTGAGTGGCCTGCGGGCGGCGGGTTGGGGAACCCGTCGCCCGACCAGTAACGGGCCCAGGGAGGATGGCGCGTCTTGTCCTGCGCGCGCCTCTCGGACGGATGTGGGGCAGGGGAGCAACTGCCCCACCACAGGAGGGGTCCACCAGAAGAAGCTGGTGGACCGAGACCTGTCGGGGTCGCGGTGCATGCAACAGCGAATCCCGTGACCCCGGCCTTAGGTCAGAAGGAGGGACACCGTGGGGTTTTAGCCAGTAAGAGTCTGGCACACCCCCCCGTCTTCCCCAGACGGGGGATAGTCCATGAGGATTTCCCCACGTGAGAAAAAAAAAAAAAAAAAAAAAAAAAAAAAAAAAAAAAAAAAAAAAAAAAAAAAAAAAAAAAAAAAAAAAAAAAAAGGTTAGGTTAGGTTAGGTTAGGTTAGGTTAGGTTAGGTTAGGTTAGGTTAGGTTAGGTTAGGTTAGGTTAGGTTAGGTTAGGTTAGGTTAGGTTAGGTTAGGTTAGGTTAGGTTAGGTTAGGTTAGGTTAGGTTAGGTTAGGTTAGGTTAGGTTAGGTTAGGTTAGGTTAGGTTAGGTTAGGTTAGGTTAGGTTAGGTTAGGTTAGGTTAGGTTAGGTTAGGTTAGGTTAGGTTAGGTTAGGTTAGGTTAGGTTAGGTTAGGTTAGGTTAGGTTAGGTTAGGTTAGGTTAGGTTAGGTTAGGTTAGGTTAGGTTAGGTTAGGTTAGGTTAGGTTAGGTTAGGTTAGGTTAGGTTAGGTTAGGTTAGGTTAGGTTAGGTTAGGTTAGGTTAGGTTAGGTTAGGTTAGGTTAGGTTAGGTTAGGTTAGGTTAGGTTAGGTTAGGTTAGGTTAGGTTAGGTTAGGTTAGGTTAGGTTAGGTTAGGTTAGGTTAGGTTAGGTTAGGTTAGGTTAGGTTAGGTTAGGTTAGGTTAGGTTAGGTTAGGTTAGGTTAGGTTAGGTTAGGTTAGGTTAGGTTAGGTTAGGTTAGGTTAGGTTAGGTTAGGTTAGGTTAGGTTAGGTTAGGTTAGGTTAGGTTAGGTTAGGTTAGGTTAGGTTAGGTTAGGTTAGGTTAGGTTAGGTTAGGTTAGGTTAGGTTAGGTTAGGTTAGGTTAGGTTAGGTTAGGTTAGGTTAGGTTAGGTTAGGTTAGGTTAGGTTAGGTTAGGTTAGGTTAGGTTAGGTTAGGTTAGGTTAGGTTAGGTTAGGTTAGGTTAGGTTAGGTTAGGTTAGGTTAGGTTAGGTTAGGTTAGGTTAGGTTAGGTTAGGTTAGGTTAGGTTAGGTTAGGTTAGGTTAGGTTAGGTTAGGTTAGGTTAGGTTAGGTTAGGTTAGGTTAGGTTAGGTTAGGTTAGGTTAGGTTAGGTTAGGTTAGGTTAGGTTAGGTTAGGTTAGGTTAGGTTAGGTTAGGTTAGGTTAGGTTAGGTTAGGTTAGGTTAGGTTAGGTTAGGTTAGGTTAGGTTAGGTTAGGTTAGGTTAGGTTAGGTTAGGTTAGGTTAGGTTAGGTTAGGTTAGGTTAGGTTAGGTTAGGTTAGGTTAGGTTAGGTTAGGTTAGGTTAGGTTAGGTTAGGTTAGGTTAGGTTAGGTTAGGTTAGGTTAGGTTAGGTTAGGTTAGGTTAGGTTAGGTTAGGTTAGGTTAGGTTAGGTTAGGTTAGGTTAGGTTAGGTTAGGTTAGGTTAGGTTAGGTTAGGTTAGGTTAGGTTAGGTTAGGTTAGGTTAGGTTAGGTTAGTTTAGGTTAGGTTAGGTTAGGTTAGGTTAGGTTAGGTTAGGTTAGGTTAGGTTAGGTTAGGTTAGGTTAGGTTAGGTTAGGTTAGGTTAGGTTAGGTTAGGTTAGGTTAGGTTAGGTTAGGTTAGGTTAGGTTAGGTTAGGTTAGGTTAGGTTAGGTTAGGTTAGGTTAGGTTAGGTTAGGTTAGGTTAGGTTAGGTTAGGTTAGGTTAGGTTAGGTTAGGTTAGGTTAGGTTAGGTTAGGTTAGGTTAGGTTAGGTTAGGTTAGGTTAGGTTAGGTTAGGTTAGGTTAGGTTAGGTTAGGTTAGGTTAGGTTAGGTTAGGTTAGGTTAGGTTAGGTTAGGTTAGGTTAGGTTAGGTTAGGTTAGGTTAGGTTAGGTTAGGTTAGGTTAGGTTAGGTTAGGTTAGGTTAGGTTAGGTTAGGTTAGGTTAGGTTAGGTTAGGTTAGGTTAGGTTAGGTTAGGTTAGGTCAGGTTAGGTTAGGTTAGGTTAGGTTAGGTTAGGTTAGGTTAGGTTAGGTTAGGTTAGGTTAGGTTAGGTTAGGTTAGGTTAGGTTAGGTTAGGTTAGGTTAGGTTAGGTTAGGTTAGGTTAGGTTAGGTTAGGTTAGGTTAGGTTAGGTTAGGTTAGGTTAGGTTAGGTTAGGTTAGGTTAGGTTAGGTTAGGTTAGGTTAGGTTAGGTTAGGTTAGGTTAGGTTAGGTTAGGTTAGGTTAGGTTAGGTTAGGTTAGGTTAGGTTAGGTTAGGTTAGGTTAGGTTAGGTTAGGTTAGGTTAGGTTAGGTTAGGTTAGGTTAGGTTAGGTTAGGTTAGGTTAGGTTAGGTTAGGTTAGGTTAGGTTAGGTTAGGTTAGGTTAGGTTAGGTTAGGTTAGGTTAGGTTAGGTTAGGTTAGGTTAGGTTAGGTTAGGTTAGGTTAGGTTAGGTTAGGTTAGGTTAGGTTAGGTTAGGTTAGGTTAGGTTAGGTTAGGTTAGGTTAGGTTAGGTTAGGTTAGGTTAGGTTAGGTTAGGTTAGGTTAGGTTAGGTTAGGTTAGGTTAGGTTAGGTTAGGTTAGGTTAGGTTAGGTTAGGTTAGGTTAGGTTAGGTTAGGTTAGGTTAGGTTAGGTTAGGTTAGGTTAGGTTAGGTTAGGTTAGGTTAGGTTCGGTTAGGTTAGGTTAGGTTAGGTTAGGTTAGGTTAGGTTAGGTTAGGTTAGGTTAGGTTAGGTTAGGTTAGGTTATGTTAGGTTAGGTTAGGTTAGGTTAGGTTAGGTTAGGTTAGGTTAGGTTAGGTTAGGTTAGGTTAGGTTAGGTTAGGTTAGGTTAGGTTAGGTTAGGTTAGGTTAGGTTAGGTTAGGTTAGGTTAGGTTAGGTTAGGTTAGGTTAGGTTAGGTTAGGTTAGGTTAGGTTAGGTTAGGTTAGGTTAGGGTAGGTTAGGTTAGGTTAGGTTAGGTTAGGTTAGGTTAGGTTAGGTTAGGTTAGGTTAGGTTAGGTCAGGTTAGGTTAGGTTAGGTTAGGTTAGGTTAGGTTAGGTTAGGTTAGGTTAGGTTAGGTTAGGTTAGGTTAGGTTAGGTTAGGTTAGGTTAGGTTAGGTTAGGTTAGGTTAGGTTAGGTTAGGTTAGGTTAGGTTAGGTTAGGTTAGGTTAGGTTAGGTTAGGTTAGGTTAGGTTAGGTTAGGTTAGGTTAGGTTAGGTTAGGTTAGGTTAGGTTAGGTTAGGTTAGGTTAGGTTAGGTTAGGTTAGGTTAGGTTAGGTTAGGTTAGGTTAGGTTAGGTTAGGTTAGGTTAGGTTAGGTTAGGTTAGGTTAGGTTAGGTTAGGTTAGGTTAGGTTAGGTTAGGTTAGGTTAGGTTAGGTTAGGTTAGGTTAGGTTAGGTTAGGTTAGGTTAGGTTAGGTTAGGTTAGGTTAGGTTAGGTTAGGTTAGGTTAGGTTAGGTTAGGTTAGGTTAGGTTAGGTTAGGTTAGGTTAGGTTAGGTTAGGTTAGGTTAGGTTAGGTTAGGTTAGGTTAGGTTAGGTTAGGTTAGGTTAGGTTAGGTTAGGTTAGGTTAGGTGGTTAGGTTAGGTTAGGTTAGGTTAGGTTAGGTTAGGTTAGGTTAGGTTAGGTTAGGTTGGTTAGGTTAGGTTAGGTTAGGTTAGGTTAGGTTAGGTTAGGTTAGGTTAGGTTAGGTTAGGTTAGGTTAGGTTAGGTTAGGTTAGGTTAGGTTAGGTTAGGTTAGGTTAGGTTAGGTTAGGTTAGGTTAGGTTAGGTTAGGTTAGGTTAGGTTAGGTTAGGTTAGGTTAGGTTAGGTTAGGTTAGGTTAGGTTAGGTTAGGTTAGGTTAGGTTAGGTTAGGTTAGGTTAGGTTAGGTTAGGTTAGGTTAGGTTAGGTTAGGTTAGGTTAGGTTAGGTTAGGTTAGGTTAGGTTAGGTTAGGTTAGGTTAGGTTAGGTTAGGTTAGGTTACGTTAGGTTAGGTTAGGTTAGGTTAGGTTAGGTTAGGTTAGGTTAGGTTAGGTTAGGTTAGGTTAGGTTAGGTTAGGTTAGGTTAGGTTAGGTTAGGTTAGGTTAGGTTAGGTTAGGTTAGGTTAGGTTAGGTTAGGTTAGGTTAGGTTAGGTTAGGTTAGGTTAGGTTAGGTTAGGTTAGGTTAGGTTAGGTTAGGTTAGGTTAGGTTAGGTTAGGTTAGGTTAGGTTAGGTTAGGTTAGGTTAGGTTAGGTTAGGTTAGGTTAGGTTAGGTTAGGTTAGGTTAGGTTAGGTTAGGTTAGGTTAGGTTAGGTTAGGTTAGGTTAGGTTAGGTTAGGTTAGGTTAGGTTAGGTTAGGTTAGGTTAGGTTAGGTTAGGTTAGGTTAGGTTAGGTTAGGTTAGGTTAGGTTAGGTTAGGTTAGGTTAGGTTAGGTTAGGTTAGGTTAGGTTAGGTTAGGTTAGGTTAGGTTAGGTTAGGTTAGGTTAGGTTAGGTTAGGTTAGGTTAGGTTAGGTTAGGTTAGGTTAGGTTAGGTTAGGTTAGGTTAGGTTAGGTTAGGTTAGGTTAGGTTAGGTTAGGTTAGGTTAGGTTAGGTTAGGTTAGGTTAGGTTAGGTTAGGTTAGGTTAGGTTAGGTTAGGTTAGGTTAGGTTAGGTTAGGTTAGGTTAGGTTAGGTTAGGTTAGGTTAGGTTAGGTTAGGTTAGGTTAGGTTAGGTTAGGTTAGGTTAGGTTAGGTTAGGTTAGGTTAGGTTAGGTTAGGTTAGGTTAGGTTAGGTTAGGTTAGGTTAGGTTAGGTTAGGTTAGGTTAGGTTAGGTTAGGTTAGGTTAGGTTAGGTTAGGTTAGGTTAGGTTAGGTTAGGTTAGGTTAGGTTAGGTTAGGTTAGGTTAGGTTAGGTTAGGTTAGGTTAGGTTAGGTTAGGTTAGGTTAGGTTAGGTTAGGTTAGGTTAGGTTAGGTTAGGTTAGGTTAGGTTAGGTTAGGTTAGGTTAGGTTAGGTTAGGTTAGGTTAGGTTAGGTTAGGTTAGGTTAGGTTAGGTTAGGTTAGGTTAGGTTAGGTTAGGTTAGGTTAGGTTAGGTTAGGTTAGGTTAGGTTAGGTTAGGTTAGGTTAGGTTAGGTTAGGTTAGGTTAGGTTAGGTTAGGTTAGGTTAGGTTAGGTTAGGTTAGGTTAGGTTAGGTTAGGTTAGGTTAGGTTAGGTTAGGTTAGGTTAGGTTAGGTTAGGTTAGGTTAGGTTAGGTTAGGTTAGGTTAGGTTAGGTTAGGTTAGGTTAGGTTAGGTTAGGTTAGGTTAGGTTAGGTTAGGTTAGGTTAGGTTAGGTTAGGTTAGGTTAGGTTAGGTTAGGTTAGGTTAGGTTAGGTTAGGTTAGGTTAGGTTAGGTTAGGTTAGGTTAGGTTAGGTTAGGTTAGGTTAGGTTAGGTTAGGTTAGGTTAGGTTAGGTTAGGTTAGGTTAGGTTAGGTTAGGTTAGGTTAGGTTAGGTTAGGTTAGGTTAGGTTAGGTTAGGTTAGGTTAGGTTAGGTTAGGTTAGGTTAGGTTAGGTTAGGTTAGGTTAGGTTAGGTTAGGTTAGGTTAGGTTAGGTTAGGTTAGGTTAGGTTAGGTTAGGTTAGGTTAGGTTAGGTTAGGTTAGGTTAGGTTAGGTTAGGTTAGGTTAGGTTAGGTTAGGTTAGGTTAGGTTAGGTTAGGTTAGGTTAGGTTAGGTTAGGTTAGGTTAGGTTAGGTTAGGTTAGGTTAGGTTAGGTTAGGTTAGGTTAGGTTAGGTTAGGTTAGGTTAGGTTAGGTTAGGTTAGGTTAGGTTAGGTTAGGTTAGGTTAGGTTAGGTTAGGTTAGGTTAGGTTAGGTTAGGTTAGGTTAGGTTAGGTTAGGTTAGGTTAGGTTAGGTTAGGTTAGGTTAGGTTAGGTTAGGTTAGGTTAGGTTAGGTTAGGTTAGGTTAGGTTAGGTTAGGTTAGGTTAGGTTAGGTTAGGTTAGGTTAGGTTAGGTTAGGTTAGGTTAGGTTAGGTTAGGTTAGGTTAGGTTAGGTTAGGTTAGGTTAGGTTAGGTTAGGTTAGGTTAGGTTAGGTTAGGTTAGGTTAGGTTAGGTTAGGTTAGGTTAGGTTAGGTTAGGTTAGGTTAGGTTAGGTTAGGTTAGGTTAGGTTAGGTTAGGTTAGGTTAGGTTAGGTTAGGTTAGGTTAGGTTAGGTTAGGTTAGGTTAGGTTAGGTTAGGTTAGGTTAGGTTAGGTTAGGTTAGGTTAGGTTAGGTTAGGTTAGGTTAGGTTAGGTTAGGTTAGGTTAGGTTAGGTTAGGTTAGGTTAGGTTAGGTTAGGTTAGGTTAGGTTAGGTTAGGTTAGGTTAGGTTAGGTTAGGTTAGGTTAGGTTAGGTTAGGTTAGGTTAGGTTAGGTTAGGTTAGGTTAGGTTAGGTTAGGTTAGGTTAGGTTAGGTTAGGTTAGGTTAGGTTAGGTTAGGTTAGGTTAGGTTAGGTTAGGTTAGGTTAGGTTAGGTTAGGTTAGGTTAGGTTAGGTTAGGTTAGGTTAGGTTAGGTTAGGTTAGGTTAGGTTAGGTTAGGTTAGGTTAGGTTAGGTTAGGTTAGGTTAGGTTAGGTTAGGTTAGGTTAGGTTAGGTTAGGTTAGGTTAGGTTAGGTTAGGTTAGGTTAGGTTAGGTTAGGTTAGGTTAGGTTAGGTTAGGTTAGGTTAGGTTAGGTTAGGTTAGGTTAGGTTAGGTTAGGTTAGGTTAGGTTAGGTTAGGTTAGGTTAGGTTAGGTTAGGTTAGGTTAGGTTAGGTTAGGTTAGGTTAGGTTAGGTTAGGTTAGGTTAGGTTAGGTTAGGTTAGGTTAGGTTAGGTTAGGTTAGGTTAGGTTAGGTTAGGTTAGGTTAGGTTAGGTTAGGTTAGGTTAGGTTAGGTTAGGTTAGGTTAGGTTAGGTTAGGTTAGGTTAGGTTAGGTTAGGTTAGGTTAGGTTAGGTTAGGTTAGGTTAGGTTAGGTTAGGTTAGGTTAGGTTAGGTTAGGTTAGGTTAGGTTAGGTTAGGTTAGGTTAGGTTAGGTTAGGTTAGGTTAGGTTAGGTTAGGTTAGGTTAGGTTAGGTTAGGTTAGGTTAGGTTAGGTTAGGTTAGGTTAGGTCAGGTTAGGTTAGGTTAGGTTAGGTTAGGTTAGGTTAGGTTAGGTTAGGTTAGGTTAGGTTAGGTTAGGTTAGGTTAGGTTAGGTTAGGTTAGGTTAGGTTAGGTTAGGTTAGGTTAGGTTAGGTTAGGTTAGGTTAGGTTAGGTTAGGTTAGGTTAGGTTAGGTTAGGTTAGGTTAGGTTAGGTTAGGTTAGGTTAGGTTAGGTTAGGTTAGGTTAGGTTAGGTTAGGTTAGGTTAGGTTAGGTTAGGTTAGGTTAGGTTAGGTTAGGTTAGGTTAGGTTAGGTTAGGTTAGGTTAGGTTAGGTTAGGTTAGGTTAGGTTAGGTTAGGTTAGGTTAGGTTAGGTTAGGTTAGGTTAGGTTAGGTTAGGTTAGGTTAGGTTAGGTTAGGTTAGGTTAGGTTAGGTTAGGTTAGGTTAGGTTAGGTTAGGTTAGGTTAGGTTAGGTTAGGTTAGGTTAGGTTAGGTTAGGTTAGGTTAGGTTAGGTTAGGTTAGGTTAGGTTAGGTTAGGTTAGGTTAGGTTAGGTTAGGTTAGGTTAGGTTAGGTTAGGTTAGGTTAGGTTAGGTTAGGTTAGGTTAGGTTAGGTTAGGTTAGGTTAGGTTAGGTTAGGTTAGGTTAGGTTAGGTTAGGTTAGGTTAGGTTAGGTCAGGTTAGGTTAGGTTAGGTTAGGTTAGGTTAGGTTAGGTTAGGTTAGGTTAGGTTAGGTTAGGTTAGGTTAGGTTAGGTTAGGTTAGGTTAGGTTAGGTTAGGTTAGGTTAGGTTAGGTTAGGTTAGGTTAGGTTAGGTTAGGTTAGGTTAGGTTAGGTTAGGTTAGGTTAGGTTAGGTTAGGTTAGGTTAGGTTAGGTTAGGTTAGGTTAGGTTAGGTTAGGTTAGGTTAGGTTAGGTTAGGTTAGGTTAGGTTAGGTTAGGTTAGGTTAGGTTAGGTTAGGTTAGGTTAGGTTAGGTTAGGTTAGGTTAGGTTAGGTTAGGTTAGGTTAGGTTAGGTTAGGTTAGGTTAGGTTAGGTTAGGTTAGGTTAGGTTAGGTTAGGTTAGGTTAGGTTAGGTTAGGTTAGGTTAGGTTAGGTTAGGTTAGGTTAGGTTAGGTTAGGTTAGGTTAGGTTAGGTTAGGTTAGGTTAGGTTAGGTTAGGTTAGGTTAGGTTAGGTTAGGTTAGGTTAGGTTAGGTTAGGTTAGGTTAGGTTAGGTTAGGTTAGGTTAGGTTAGGTTAGGTTAGGTTAGGTTAGGTTAGGTTAGGTTAGGTTAGGTTAGGTTAGGTTAGGTTAGGTTAGGTTAGGTTAGGTTAGGTTAGGTTAGGTTAGGTTAGGTTAGGTTAGGTTAGGTTAGGTTAGGTTAGGTTAGGTTAGGTTAGGTTAGGTTAGGTTAGGTTAGGTTAGGTTAGGTTAGGTTAGGTTAGGTTAGGTTAGGTTAGGTTAGGTTAGGTTAGGTTAGGTTAGGTTAGGTTAGGTTAGGTTAGGTTAGGTTAGGTTAGGTTAGGTTAGGTTAGGTTAGGTCAGGTTAGGTTAGGTTAGGTTAGGTTAGGTTAGGTTAGGTTAGGTTAGGTTAGGTTAGGTTAGGTTAGGTTAGGTTAGGTTAGGTTAGGTTAGGTTAGGTTAGGTTAGGTTAGGTTAGGTTAGGTTAGGTTAGGTTAGGTTAGGTTAGGTTAGGTTAGGTTAGGTTAGGTTAGGTTAGGTTAGGTTAGGTTAGGTTAGGTTAGGTTAGGTTAGGTTAGGTTAGGTTAGGTTAGGTTAGGTTAGGTTAGGTTAGGTTAGGTTAGGTTAGGTTAGGTTAGGTTAGGTTAGGTTAGGTTAGGTTAGGTTAGGTTAGGTTAGGTTAGGTTAGGTTAGGTTAGGTTAGGTTAGGTTAGGTTAGGTTAGGTTAGGTTAGGTTAGGTTAGGTTAGGTTAGGTTAGGTTAGGTTAGGTTAGGTTAGGTTAGGTTAGGTTAGGTTAGGTTAGGTTAGGTTAGGTTAGGTTAGGTTAGGTTAGGTTAGGTTAGGTTAGGTTAGGTTAGGTTAGGTTAGGTTAGGTTAGGTTAGGTTAGGTTAGGTTAGGTTAGGTTAGGTTAGGTTAGGTTAGGTTAGGTTAGGTTAGGTTAGGTTAGGTTAGGTTAGGTTAGGTTAGGTTAGGTTAGGTTAGGTTAGGTTAGGTTAGGTTAGGTTAGGTTAGGTTAGGTTAGGTTAGGTTAGGTTAGGTTAGGTTAGGT